>CAKJTW010000011.1:0-10000000 GCA_917880005.1 Nanger dama
TGTTTTAAAGTAAATTTTTAGCATGTGGTTTTCATAAATCTT
The DNA here is from genome assembly GCA_917880005.1 of Nanger dama. NCBI lineage: Eukaryota > Metazoa > Chordata > Mammalia > Artiodactyla > Bovidae > Nanger > Nanger dama. The sequence goes on from CAKJTW010000011.1 coordinate 43, forward strand.
ACAATCAGTGTGAATTTTAGCCCTAAATTTGTGTGAGGAAAGAGTTGTGGTTCAGATTTCTGAGGAATCATTTTCTTTTTCCCCTTTTCCCATAACCAAGGCCAAAACAGATAAACGTTCCCATCAGCTCTTTGTGTGAAACAGTTTTTTCCTTAGTTGACCCATGGAAACTTCCAGGGACCTCATTTGATACAGACACCCCTGATCTGCATTTCCATGATACATCAAGTGGTCTCCCTGTGGTCTACCAAAGCCGAGTTATAGTCCATCTGGATTGGAAGAGGACACATGCTAATGTTTCATTTCTGTATGACAAATTTTGGATGACAGAGTTAAAATCCATTTCTGGATTTGAAATTTCATTTTTATTCTGACCTTTAAGGGCATCTCTTACTTTCCAGTCATTGTAGCCATGCGTTTTTATAAAGGCTTTTCACTTATTGCCCACAATTTTTAGATGTTCCATGTACCCAACAATACTGGTGAAAACAGAAGTGTCCTTGGGATCTCTCTCTTGTGCTTTCCAGAATTGTACTCTGGTTTATGGTTCATGCTACTCCAGGAGGTTGGTTGTGGTTTAGGCATAAAGTTGTGGGAGAAAGGAAACTTTTGGAGAATCTGTGCCTGCTGAAGAGGAAGCAGGGATAGAGCTACCAAGAAAGACATGGAGTGGTAAAGAAGGGAAAATTGGGGACTTCCCATGATTTAGTGGTTAAGAGTCCACTTTGTAATCCTGGGGATGTGGGTTCTATCCCTGGTCAGGGAACTAAGATCCTACATGCCATGGGGAAACTAAGCCTGCACACTACAACCAGAGTCTGTGCACCAAAACAAAAAAATCCCACATGACACAATGAAGATCCACCACATCCAAATAAATAAATATTTTTAATTGAAAATATTTTAGAGAAGAAAAAAATTCCTGAGATAGCTGAAATGAAAGATGAAATTCTGAATGTTGAAGTGGCTCGAGTTTCTTTCCCACCAAAGGATCCTTCAGAAGTAAAGTGATGCAGGAAGAGGAAAGGTAATCTTGCATCAGAAAACAGAGCAACAAATAGCCCAGGGATAAGAAGGCTGGCCAAATTTGCCTGTTACTCCAGGTATTTCTTGACTTCCTACTTTTGCATTCCAGTCCCCTATAATGAAAGGGACATCTTTTTTGGGTGTTAGTTCTAAAAGGTTTTGTAGGTCTTCATAAAACCGTTCAACTTCAGCTTCTTTAGCATTACTGGTTGGGGAATAGACTTGATAACTGTGATACTGAATGGTTTGCCTTGGAGACGAACAGAGATCATTCTGTCATTTTTGAGGTTGCATCCAAGTACTGCATTTCAGACTCTTTTGTTGACCATGATGGCTACTCCATTTCTTCTGAGGGATTCCTGCCCCGTAGTAGGAGATATAATGGTGACCTGAGTTAAATTCACCCATTGCAGTCCATTTTAGTTTGCTGATTCCTAGAATGTTGACATTCACCCTTGCCATCTCTTGTTTGACCACTTCCAAATTGCCTTGATTCATGGACCTGACATTCCAGGTTCCTATGCAATATTGCTCTTTACCGCATTGAATCTTGCTTCTATCACCAGTCACAGCCACAGCTGGGTATTGTTTTTGCTTTGGCTCCATCCCTTCATTCTTTCTGGAGTTATTTCTCTACTGATCTCCAGTAGCATATTGGGCACCTACTCACCTGGGGAGTTCCTCTTTTGGTATCCTATCATTTTGCCTTTTTATACTGTTCATGAGGGTCTCAAGGCAAGAATACTGAAGTGGCTTGCCATTCCCTTCTCCAGTGGACCACATTCTGTCAGACCTCTCTACCATGACCTGCCCATCTTGGGTTGCCCGCAGGCATGGCTTGGTTTCACTGAGTTAGACAAGGCTGAGGTCCTAGTGTGATTAGACTGACTAGTTTTCTGTGAGTATGGTTTCAGTGTGTCTGCCCTCTGATGCCCTCTTGCAACACCTACCATCTTACTTGGGTTTCTCTTACCTTGGGCGTGGGGTATCTCTTCACGGCTGCTCCAGCAAAGCACAGCCACTGTTCCTTACCTTGGACGAGGGGTATCTCCTTACTGCCGCCGTTCCTGACCTTCAATGTTGGATAGCTCCACTAGGCCCTCCTGCAGAATGAAGCAGGGCAAAGACTAATAGAGTTTTGCAAAGAAAATGCATGGGTCATAGCAAACACCCTCTTCCAACAACACAAGAGAAGACTCTACACATGGACATCACCAGATGGTCAACACCAAAATCAGATTGATTATATTCTTTGCAGCCAAAGATGGAGAAGCTCTATACAGTTGACAAAAGCAAGACCAGGAGCTGACTGGCTCAGATCATGAACTCCTGATTACCAAATTCAGACTCAGATTGAAGAAAGTAGGGAAAACCACTAGACCACTTAGGTATGACCTAAATCAAATCCCTTATGATTATACAGTGGAAGTGAGAAATAGATTTAAGGGCCTAGACCTGATAGATAGAGTGCCTGATGAACTATGGAATGAGGTTCGTGACATTGTACAGGAGACAGGGATCAACACCATCCCCATGGAAAAGAATTGCAAAAAAGCAAACTGGCTGTCTGGGGAGGACTTACAAATAGCTGTGAAAAGAAGAGAAGCAAAAAGCAAAGGAGAAAAGGAAAGATATAAGCATCTGAATGCATAGTTCCAAAGAACAGCAAGAAGAGATAAGAAAGCCTTCCTCAGCTATCAATGCAAAGAAATAGAGGGAAAGAACAGAATGGGAAAGACTAGAGATCTCTTCAAGAAAATTAGCGATACCAAGGGAACATTTCATGCAAAGATGGGCTCAATAAAGGACAGAAATGGTCTGGACCTAACAGAAGCAGAAGATATTAAGAAGAGGTGGCAAGAATACACAGAAGAACTGTACAAAAAGATCTTCATGACCCCAGATAATCATGATGATGTAATCACTAATCTAGAGCCAGACATCTTGGAATGTGAAGTCAAATGGGCCTTAGAAAGCATCACTACGAACAAAGCTAGTGGAGGTGATGGAATTTCAGTTGAGCTTTTCAAATCCTGAAAGATGATGCTGTGAAAGTGCTGCACTCAATATGCCAGCAAATTTGGAAAACTCAGCAGTGGCCACAGGACTGGAAAAGGTCAGTTGTCATTCCAATCCCAAAGAAAGGCAATGCCAAAGAATGCTTAAACTACCACACAATTGAACTCATCTCATATGCTAGTAAAGTAATGTTCAAAATTCTCCAAGCCAGGCTTCAGCAATACGTGAACCGTGAACTCCCTGATGTTGAAGCTGGTTTTAGAAAAGGCAGAGGAACCAGAGATCAAATTGCCAACATCCACTGGATCATCGAAAAAGCAACAGAGTTCCAGAAAAACATCTATTTCTGTTTTATTGACTATGCCAAAGCCTTTGACAGTGTGGATCACAATAAACTGTGGAAAATTCTGAAAGAGATGGGAATACCAGACCACCTAACCTGCCTCTTGAGAAATCTGTATGCAGGTCAGGAAGCAACAGTTAGAACTGGACATGGAACAACAGACTGGTTCCAAATAGGAAAAGGAGTACATCAAGGCTGTATACTGTCACCCTGTTTATTTAACTTATACGCAGTGTACATCATGAGAAATGCTGGACTAGAAGAAACACAAGCTGGAATCGAGATTGCCGGGAGAAATATCAATAACCTCAGATATGCAGATGATACCACCCTGATGGCAGAAAGTGAAGAATAACTAAAGAGCCTCTTGATGAAAGTGAAAGAGGAAAGCGAAAATGTTGGTTTAAAGCTCAACATTCAGAAAACAAAGATCATGGCATCCGGTCCCATCACTTCATGGGAAGTAGATGGAGAAGCAGTGGAAACAGTGACAGACTTTATTTTGGGTGCTCCAAAATCACTGCAGATGGTGACTGCAGCCATGAAATTAAAAGACACTTAATCCTTGGAAGAAAGTTATGACCAACCTAGATAGTATATTCAAAAGCAGAGACATTACTTTGCCGTCTAAAGTCCGTCTAGTCAAGGCTATGGTTTTTCCTGTGGTCATGTATGGATGTGAGAGTTGGACTGTGAAGAAGGCTTAGTGCAGAAGAATTGATGGTTTTGAACTGTGGTGTTGGAGAAGACTCTTGAGATTCCTTTGGACTGCAAGGAGATCCAACCAGTCCATTCTAAAAGAGATCAGCCCTGGGAGTTCTTTGGAAGGAATGATGCTAAAGCTGAAACTCCAGTACTTTGGCCACTTCATGAGAAGAGTTGACTCACTGGAAAAGACTCTGATGCTGGGAAGGATTGGGGGCAGGAGGAGAAGGGGATGACAGGATGAGATGGCTGGATGGCATCACTGACTCGATGGACATGAGTCTGAGTGAACTCCGGGAGATGGTGATGGACAGGGAGGCCTGGCGTGCTGCAATTCATGGAGTCGCAAAGAGTCGGACACGACTGAGCGACTGAACTGAACTGAAGAAGGCTGGAGGCAAATTCAATACATGGTGAAATGAATGTGTAGTGGAAGTGGAGCTATGTGTTTTCAGACAGATGGGTGTGAATACACACACAGAATAAGAACCATGTGGCTTCTAAAGTTTCTTTGGTTGTGAACCAGCCTCCAAATGTATAATACTCAAGCTCACTACTGGGGAATCAGTTAGATTCCAAGATACCAGGGTCTCACCGGTTCAGTTTGAATTTCATGTAATTTTTTTTTCTTCCACATTGACAAAGTTGTGAGTACAGTTCTTTCAGATCACTTTTATTTTTATATCTGAGCATTGACAACAGTGGTATGAGCCGGTGCCCTCGCTCTTTTCCATAGTAACAGAACTGCTGAGCTTCCCTGAAAGGCTTCCTGGCAGCTGAGCCAAGTGTTGGCCGGTGCGCTACCTTCCCCCAGCACGCTGATGGGTGAGTCAGAGGTGGCAGTTACTCACAGCGACTCAGATCAGAAGAGGAAAACTCATTTTGCACGAACCAGGGTCGAAAATTGAAAATGTTCCACCTTAAATGCTTTTCATGCTTGACACACTTCAGAAGCTATTCCTTCTGACAATGTAATCAAGGTTAGTGGTGGGCTTAGTGGTTTGTTTTGCCTTCTTTATTATGAAGATGGTGCAGTTTCTAAATGAATGATCCCGAGAATAACCCTTGGAATGGCAATGTCATTTGTCAGAAGGAGACAGAATGGCCTTTCCACTTCATGTTGGAGCAGCTTTCTGCACCCTAGGTGTCTGTTGCCTTTTCAGAGAGCGTAATTAATTTATGAAATAGATGCTCTTGGAGACAGGCACAAACTGTGCTGAACTGTGTAGATGGGCAGAAAATAAACAAGGCAGGGGGAAGCATCACCAACGTGGCATTACTGCAGTGCAGCTACAAATAACACAAGTGGTTTTATCTCCTCCAAAGAAAGGATCCCACGCTTCATTTTGCTTCTGCTGAGACATTTTGGAAGAGCCACCTTGAAGGAATTTCTTAACTCCTTTCTTCATAGGAGTGGAGGAAATATCAATAGACTACAAAAGAAAGGAAATAAACTTTTTTCTAAAGCAAGAGGCCTAGAACTTTGAGGGGAGAACTCTAATAACTGAAAAAGTTGTCCAATGTGATAAAAAGTAATGAATCTTGGAATGGAAGTCAGAATCTTTGATTCTAGTCTGGGTTCTGTCAATAATTATGAGTCACCACTTATCAAGTGCACACTGTGAGCAAACTCCAGGATATAGTGGAGGACAGAGGAACCTTCCCTGGGGACTCAGATGGTAAAGAGTCCTCCTGTGATGCAGAAGACCCAGGTTCAATCCCTGGGTCAGGAAGATCCCCTGGAGAAAGAAATGTCAATCCATTCTAGTATTCTTGCTTGGAGAACTCCATGGAAGGAGAAGCCTGGCAGGCTACAGTCCACGGGCTCACAAAAAGTCAGACATGACTGAGTGACTTTCACTTCAGAGGAACCTGGTGTGCTACAGTTTGTGAGGTTGCAAAGAGACAGAAACAACTTAGTGATTTAACATCAACAACAACCAAACTGTATCGGATATTGGGCTAAAAGCTTTTCATGATTACTTCATTTAATCCTTTTCACATTTCCAAGAGAAGAGTACTGTTCTTATCTGTTTCAGATGTGAAAGTCAAGATTCGGGAAAGTTAACTAACTTGCTCAAGGTCCCACAACCAATAGATATTGGTGCCAGAATCTAAACCAGTGTGTACTACTCTAGAGCTGGAATTCTCAGTCATTGCTTCCCCAAAGAGTGTTGGGCATTGATAGATTCAACTAACCCTTTGAGCGTTGATTGTATTATAAAATAAGGGAATTGGTGATGCATGAGGTAGCTTCCAGTTTCAAAATCCTGTCCAATTCTGTCTTCTGATGGATGAACTAATAAAGAGGTAACATGACATAAAGGTTTAAAAATATAAAGTCTCTGGAATTGAGATAAGGCAGCTAGAAGCCAGGAAAATTCCTTTGGGGAAGTAAAAAGCCACTACACACCTCAAACTGAGTAGTGAAGTCCTAGAAGAATCCTGGAAAGATTTCTAAAATATTGAATGATGTTATGTCTTGGAATACGAAGGGTGACTTCTAATTTTGGAGAAATGACTCATGGGATATTGAAACACATTATGTGGTTTCTTCCCACCTCCTCCTTAATAATGAGATACTCAGAAGACAGGGCCTGAAGCTGTGCAAATCCAAGAGATTCCATTTTGAGGAATCCCCAGGTAATCTGCCTTTGTTCTGGGATCTTCTGCTTTCTGAAATTCATTTTTCTCATTTAGAAGTGGATTATTAAACATTCCCTTCTCCATACTGAACCTGAGTTGAAAACTAACCAAAAACCTGTTAAGGCTTGTAGCTAAGAAATCTCAGAATGAAAATCCAGCTGCGCCTCCCTAAACATGGATAGAGTTCTCAACATGTGCTCACTCACTTAATCTACATGGTATTGAAAGTCATTTTAGTCCTGATGAAGTGCTGTGGACAGGTATGCCATTTAATTTTCCTTTCTCCTCCCTTCCCTTAACCTCTTCTACATTTCTTTTGATTATAAGCAATGTTATTACCCTTTAAATACAAAAGTAGATAATATTAGCAGCCAGTCTTATTATGGGTATCCTCCATTTCTTTTTCATCTTTTGATAGTGATATAAAGCTGACTTTTCCACTCCAAATCATTTCCATTCAAATTTTATTATTTGCATGATTTTTAAAAAGTTCCAGACACTAAAGTTGTTCTGATAATCCTCTAACTAATTGTGTACAATGTAGCCAATAAGAAAACTTGTTTAGAAGGAGGCTACCTCTGCGCTCTTGGTAACTACAGTGTAGGACCCAAGCAGCTGCTGTGATGCATGAAAAACATCTTAGTTCATTAAGATCAAAGGAGCTAGTCACTTGTTTACAGTGTTGATTTCTGCAGCTGAAAAAGTATTGACACCAATTAACAACTTTGTAAAGCCCTCTGCTCGAATTCTTAACCCTCAAATAATCTATCTTCTGTGGAAATCACTGATGATACAACCACTATACCAAAATTCATCTGCCTGATCTTTATTGAACTTGATGTGCCAACATTTAAATGATAATTGAGACACTAATTAAATACCATGTCTGGGAACAGGAGTCAGGAGTTCAGAGAGAAAGGGTGGCTTACTGGTAACAATATCAGGAGCCAAAAAGCCAAGATGTTGCCAGTTTTCAGGAGGAGCAGTTTAGACCCTGTCTGGGTTGCCCTGATGTCTGTTGACATGTGAAAGGCACTTCTAGTTGTGCCATCAAGGCAGCACAGGGGATACATACACTTTGTAATCCCAGCCAGTCAGCAGAAAGATTCACCATCCATTCTAGCGACAGCTTAATCTAGTCATGAGTGATGATGCAGACTGGAGTATAGAGGACTAGGTGAGATCATACTTTTGGACCAGGCTGTTGTTTAGTTTTTTTTTTTTTTGGTTTTGGTTTCTCTGTTTCTCTGTGTTCAGGATCTCTGTTTCTTCAGTTCAAATTTGAGAGTACTGGGTATATCCTTTCTTTTCATTCAATGGCTTACAGCAATGGTTCTCAACCTTGACTACATATGAATGTCAACTAGAAAATACTGCTCCTAGGGCCTCATTGGATGCCAGTTGTATCAGAATCTCTGGCCATGGGGCCCAGGCTTTGGCGTGTTGAAAAGTAACCCTGCAGGTGATATTACTGTGCAGTCATGATTAAGAACTACTGCAGTAGCTGTGAGCTGCCTTAGGGCAGGGATTATGTTGATTTCATTCAGCCTTGCATTTGTAGAGTGCAGCACAGGGCCTGACACATAATAGATAGTTTTGAATGAGAATGCTAGGTATAGCTGAACTGGCTAGGGGTTCTGTGAGGTTTACAGGTATACCAGGTAAATGAGAGCGGCAGGAGTGTCTGCCCACCCTGCTTCTGCTGTTGCTCCCTATCACCAGGAAACAATGGTGCTGGAACAAGCCCTGGAAACTTGAACGCTTCAGAAGTTGCAGTCTTTCTCACAACCCCACAAGCTGTGCTCCCTTCCCGTGATTCCCATGACTGGCTCCCTCTCCGTTTTCTCACTGCGCTCCCGTTTCCTGCCGGCACTGGCACCTTGTCTTGCCTCTAACCCCGCACAGGACATGTTCCCCGCTGCGGGAGTGCTGCCAGCAGACACTCCTTAGCTATCAACACTTAACAATAGGGCAGCCCATACCTAATAACTGTGAGGGTATGAAGGCTCACACTGCCTCAACCGGGGCAACTCTGATGGTCTGTCTCAGCTCCAGAGCTTCTATAAGATCAGGGCGAAGACTTGGTTGGACTGTATCATAGCTAGACCTCTTCCTCTGCCAGCCCTTCTCCCTTCCCTTCCCCTTCTGTGAAAGTGTGAAAGTGTTAGTCACTTAATCGTGTTTGACTCTTTGGACGCCATGGACTGTAGCCCACCAGGCTCCTGTGTCCATAGAATTCTCCAGGCAAGAATACTGGAGTGGGTTGCCATTCCCTTCTCCAGGGGATCTTCCTGACCCAGGGATTGAACCCAGGTCTTCTGCATTGCAGGCAGATTCTTGACCATCTGAGCCACCGTGGAAGCCCTCCTTCCTCCATAGGTGTTGATAATAAAAACATTTCCCAAAGAATTCCTTCACTTTAATCTCCATACCACACTCTGCTCACTGAGCATACAGTGATGATGGCATGAATTACTGTACCTAAGCTATCCGTGGTTCCTCAGACTGAGCCTGGGCCCCTGTCACCTCTGTCTGCCATGTGCCAGATACCATAGTAGTAATGACTGAGACACAGAAAATTCCTGCCCTCGTTGAGCTTATATTCTGTTGGGAGAGATAAGCAAGAAACAAATATCTAATGCAGTCTGATGATGAATGCCATTTAGAAAAATTAAACAGGAACAAGGAAAACAAGAGAGTAATAGGAGTGAAGTAGGGTGGTGGTTTGAGCATTCTTTAGCATGCCTTTCTTTGGGATTGGAATGAAAACTGACCTTTTCCAGTCCTGTGCCACTGCTGAGTTTTCCAAATTTGCTGGCATATTGAGTGCAGCACTTTCACAGCATCATCCTTCAGGATTTGAAAAGCTCAACTGGAATTCCATCACCTCCACTAGCTTTGTTCGTAGTGATGCTTCCTATGGCCCATTTGACTTCCCATTCCAGGATGTCTGGCTCTAGATTAGTGATCACATCATCATGATTATCTGGGTCGTAAAGATCTTTTTTTGTACAGTTCTTCCATGTATTCTTGCCACCTCTTCTTAATATCTTCTGCTTCTGTCAGGTCCATACCATTTCTGTCTTTTATCGAGCCCATCTTTGCATGAAATGTTCCCTTGGTATCTCTAAGTTTCTTGAAGAGATCTCTAGTCTTTCCCATTCTGTTCTTTTCCTCTATTTCTTTGCATTGATCGCTGAGGAAGGCTTTCTTATCTCTTCTTGCTATTCTTTGGAGCTCTGCATTCAGATGCTTATATCTTTCCTTTTCTCCTTTGCTTTTCGCCTCTCTTCTTTTCACAGCTATTTGTAAGGCCTCTCCAGCCAACCATTTCACTTTTTTTGCATTTCTTTTCCATGGGGATGGTGTTGATCCCTGTCTCCTGTACAATGTCATGAACCTCTTTCCATAGTTCATCAGGCACTCTATCTATCAGGTCTAGGCCCTTAAATCTATTTCTCACTTCCACTGTATAATCATAAGGGATTTGATTTAGGTCATACCTGACTGGTCTAGTGGTTTTCCCTACTTTCTTCAATCTGAGTCTGAATTTGGTAATAAGGAGTTCATGATCCGAGCCACAGTCAGCTGCTGGTCTTGTTTTCATTGACTGTATAGAGCTTCTCCATCTTTGGCTGCAAAGATTATCTCTCAATCTGATTTTGGTGTTGACCATCTGGTGATGTCCATGTGTAGAGTCTTCTCTTGTGTTGTTGGAAGAGGGTGTTTGCTATGACCAGTGCATTTTCTTGGCAAAACTCTATTAGTCTTTGCCCTGCTTCATTCTGCATTCCAAGGCCAAATTTGCCTGTTACTCCAGGTGTTTCTTGACTTCCTACTTTTGCATTTCAGTCCACTATAATGAAAAGGACATCTTTTTGGGGGTGTTAGTTCTAAAAGGTCTTGTAGGTCTTCATAAAACCATTCAACTTCAGCTTCTTCAGCATTACTGGTTGGGGTATAGACTTGGATATCTGTGATATTGAATGGTTTGCCTTGGAGACGAACAGAGATCATTCTGTCATTTTTGAGGTTGCATCCAAGAACTGCATTTCGGACTCTTTTGTTGACCATGATGGCTACTCCATTTGTTCTGAGGGATTCCTGCCCACAGTAGTAGATATAATGGTCTATCTGAGTTAAATTCACCCATTGCAGTCCATTTTAGTTTGCTGATTCCTAGAATTTTGACATTCACCCTTGCCATCTCTTGTTTGATCACTTCCAATTTGCCTTTATTCATGGACCTGACATTCCAGGTTCCTATGCAATATTGTTCTTTACAACATCGGATCTTGCTTCTATCACCAGTCACAGCCATAGCTGGGTATTGTTTTGCTTTGGCTCCATCCCTTCATTCTTTCTGGAGTTATTTCTCCACTGATCTCCAGTAGCATATTGGGCACCTACTGACCTGAGGAGTTCCTCTTTTGGTATCCTATCATTTGGTATCCGAAGAATTGATGCTTTTGAACTGTGGTGTTGGAGAAGACTCTTGAGAGTCCCTTGGACTGCAAGGAGATCCAATCAGTCCATTCTGAAGGAGATCAGCCCTGGGATTTCTTTGGAAGGAATGATGCTAAAGCTGAAACTCCAGTACTTTGGCCACCTCATGTGAAGAGTTGACTCATTGGAAAAGACTCTGATGCTGGGAGGGATTGGGGGCAGGAGAAGAAGGGGATGACAGAGGATGAGATGGCTGGATGGGATCACGGACTCGATGAACGTGAGTCTGATTGAACTCCAGGAGATGGTGATGGACAGGGAGGCCTGGTGTGCTGTGATTCGTGGGGTCGCAAAGAGTCGGACACGACTGAGTGACTGAACTGAACTGAGGGTGGTGGTATGCTGGAGCTGCTACACGCTGCCTCATAAGAACCTATTGTTAAATTCACAGAAATTTTTCAAGGCACTGTACACCCATTATAATTTTTTTCCTTTTTTTTTAAATTGAGATACAGTTTATTTAAATATAATATTAGTTTCAGGTTTTCAAATAGTGATTCAAAAACTTATAGATTATAGTTCATTTGTAGTTATAATATTGGCTGTGTTCCTCATGTTGTACAAAATATCATTGTAGATTATTTATTTTATACACAGTAGCTTTTATCTCTTAAACCTCTACCCCTCTAGTGCCCTTCCCTCTATGCACTGGTAACCACGAGTTTGTTCACTATATCTGAGTCTATGTTTACATAGTTATTTTTTTAGATTCTGCATACAAGTGATATCATGCAGTGTTTATCTTTCTCTGTCTCACATATTTCACTAAGCATAATACTCTCGAGATCCATCAATGTTGTTGCAAATGGCAAAATTTCATTCTTTTTATGGCTGAATAGTATTCCTATGTATGTGTGCGTATGTGTACTATATCTTTTTCCATTCTGTTGGTGGACATTTACGTTGTTGCTCCCATATCTTGGCAGTTGTAAATAATGCTTCCATGAACATGCTGAGCATGTATCTTTTTGAATTAGTGTTTGCATTTTCTTCAAATATATACCTAGGGTAGGAATTGCTGGGTCATAGGGTAGCTTGAGTTTTAGTTTTGTAAGGAAACTCCATACTGTTCTCCACAGTGGCTGCTCCAATTTACACTCCCATGGTTGATCCTCTTTCCTCTCCAATCTCACCAATACTTGTTATTTGTATTCCTTTTGAAGACATCTATTGTGACCAGTGTGGCGTGATATTCCACTGTGGTTCTGATTTGCATTTCTCTGATGATTCGCAATGTTGAGTGTCTTTTCATCTGCCTGTTGGCCATCAACATTTCCTCTTTCAGAAAATGTTTGTTCAGTTCTTCTGCCCATTTTTAAAAATTGAGTTGTTTCTTTTTTTTTTAATGTTAAGTTGTATGAGCTGTTTATGTATGTTGGATATTAAACCCTTAGCAGGCTTTTTTTTTTAAGTTTTATTAAAGTATAATTGATTTACAATGTTGTGTTAATTTCTTTTGTACAGCAGTAGAACTCAGATATATACATATATTTATGTCATATTCTTTCCATTTCTTTCCATTATGGCTTAAGTAAGTAAGTAAAGTCACTCAGTCGTATCTGACTCTTTGCGACCCCATGGACTGCAGCCCACCAGGCTCCTCAGCCCATGGGATTCTCCAGGCAAGAATACTGGAGTGGGTTGCCATCTCCTTCTCCAGGGGATCTTCCCGACCCAGGGATCGAACCCGGGTCTCTCTCATTGGAGGGAGACGCTTTAACCTTTGAGCCACCAGGGAAGTTTTGGCTATAGCTCCCTGTGCTATACAGTAGGACCTTGTAGTTTATACATCCTGTATACAATAGTTTGCATATGCAGATCCCACACTCCTAATAGTCCCTCTCCTCCCCCCTTTCCTCCTTGGCAACCACAAGTCTGTTCTTTATATCTGTGAGTCTGTTTCTGTTTTGTGGATATGTTCATTTGTGGTATATTTTAGATTCCATGTAAAAGTTATATCATATGATATTTGTCTTTCTTTCTGACTAACTTAGTATGATGTCTCTAAGTCAGTCTATGTTGCTGCATTCCTTAGCCGTCTTATTTGCAAATATTTTCTCCCATTCATTCAGTATGTTGTCTTCTTTGTTTTGTCAGTGGTTTCCTTTGCTGAATGTTGATGCATCACACTGATTGTTTTGTAAATATTGAACCATTTTTGCATCCCTGAAATAAATCCCATTTGATCATAGTGTATGCTCCTTTTAATGTATTATTGAATTGGGTTTGCTAATATTTTGTTGGAGATTTTTGTATGTATGCTCATCAGTTATGTTGGCCTGTAATTTCTTTTTGTGATATCTTCGTCCAGATTTAAAATCAAGGTGATGCTGGCCTTGTAGAATGAGTTTAGAAGCATTCCTTCCTTTGCCATTTTTTGAAACAGCTTGAGAATACTAAGTGGTAACTCTTCTAAATGTTTGGTAGGATTTACCCATGAAGCCATCTGATTCTCAACTTTTGTATGTTGGAAGGTGTTTTTTTGTTTTTTTTTTTTTTTTGTTTTTCTACTGATTCAAACTCCTAACTGATAATTGGCCTTTTCACATTTTCTATTTCTTCCCTTTAGTCTTGAGAGATTTTGCATTTCTAACAATTTTCCATTTCTTCTACATTATTGATTTTATTAGCAAGCATATAGTTCTTCATAGTAATCTTTTGTGATTCTTTGTGTTTCTCTAGTGTTCATGGTAATTTCTCTTTCATATCTATTTTCACTGACTTGAGTCCTCTTTCTTTTTCTCTGCATGAGTCTGGCTAAACATTTGTCAATTTTGTTTGTTCAAAGAACCACCTTTTAGTTTCATTGATTTTTTTCTACTTTTGTTTTGTCTCTGTTTTATTTATTTTTGTTTTGATCTTTATTATTTCATTGCTTCTACTAACTCTGGGTTTTGTTTGCTTTTTTCCTAGTTCCTTTGGATGAAAGATTAAAGTATTTATTTGATATTTTCCTTGTTTCCTGAAACAAGCCTGTATCACTATAAGCTTGGAATTGCTCTCTCTTAGAACTGCTTTTGCTGTATGCTATAGATCTGAGGGCTTCCCTGGTAAAGTGGTAAAGAATCCATCTTCCAATGCAGGAGATGTGAGTTTAATCCCTGGGTCAGAAAAATCCCAGGCAGTTCAGTGGTAAAAAATATCCCTGCCAAGCAGATGTGGGTTTGCTTCCTGGGTTGAGAAGATCCCCTGGAGAAGGAAATGGCAACCCACTCCACTATTATTGCCTGGGAAATCCCATGGGCAGAGGAAGCTGGCAGGCTCCCATCCATGGGGATGCAACAGTTGGGCACAACTTAGTGACTAAACAACAAGAAAAGTAGATTTTGAATCATATTTTCATTTTTATTTGTCTCTAGGTTTTTTTCTTTTGATCACACCTCACAGCTTAAAGTATCTTCATTCCTTGACCAAGGATTAAACCCAGGCCACCACAGTGTACGTGCTGAGTGTTAACCACTGGACCAGCAGGGAATTTCTCTCCAGGTATTTTTAATTTCTTTGATTTATTTAGTGTCCATCCACTGATTGTTTAGTAGCATATGGTTTAGCCTCCTTTGTGCTTTGAAGTTTTTTTCTTGTAGTTGATTTCTGGTCTCACAACATTATAGTCAGAAAATATGTGATTTAAATTTTCTTTAATTTACAGAGCCTTGTTTTATGGCCTACCATATGATCTATCCTGCATCTTTCATTTGCATGTGAAAAGAATATGTATTCTGCTGCTTTTGAATGGAATGTTCTATATACATTGAGTACATCTGATATAATGTGTCATGTAAGATCAGTATTTCCTTATTGATTTTCTGTCTGGATGATCTGTCTATTGATGTAAGGGAGTGTTAAAGTTTTCTACTGTTGTGTTACTGCCAGCTTCTCCCTTTATGTTTGTTAATATCTGCTTTGTGTGTTTAGTTGGTCTTATGTTGTGTGCATATATATTGACAGTTGTTCTATCTTCTTGGACTGACCCTTGATCATTATGTAATGTACTTTTTTGTTTCTTGCAATACTCTGTTTTAAAGTCTCTTTTGTCTAATATAAGCATTCCTATCTTAATTTGTTTTTGGATTTCCATTTGCTTAGAGTATCTTTTTCCATCCACTTGCTTCCATTTTTGTGTTTCTTTAGATCTGAAATGAATCTCTTGTAGGCAGCATATATATGAGTATTGTTTTTGTATCCAGTCAACCAATCTATGTCTTTCAATTAGAACATTTAGTTCATATACACTTAAAATAATAATTGGTGCATATGTGTTTATTGCCATTGTTTTATTGTTTTGGGGTTGCTTTTGTAGTTCTTTTGTCTTTATTCATTTCATTTTTTGTTATTCCCTGTTCCTCTGTATCATCTAATCTACTGTTGATTCCTTCTAGTGTATTTTTAAATTATGACTATTGTCTTCTTCAGCTCTGTTTGGTTCTATTTTCTAACATTTTGTTAAACTTCTCCTGTGATTGTCCTTTACTTCTCTCTAGTTTTTTTCTTTCCCTCTTTTTTTTTTTTTTAGCATTTTTACGATCATTACCTTGAACTCTTTATTGGGTAGATTGCCTCTCTATTTCACTTAGTTCTTCTACTGGACTTTTTTCTTGTTTCTCTATTATGAACATATTCCTCTGTTGCCTCATTTTGTCTAACTTGCTGTTTCTATTTTTATGTATCTGGTAGATTGTTATGTCTCCTGATCTTGGATAAGTGGCTTTCTGTAAGAGATGTCCTCTGTGTCCTGGCAGCATACTCTCTTATAGTCACCAGAGGTATATACCCTAGGAGTGCTTCTATATAGGTCGTGTGGATATTTTTGTTGTGGTGGGTTGATTACCATGAGAGGTCTGATAGACCTAGATGGCCCCTGGTCTGGTTGGTCACCAGGCCCCACCTTGTGTGGAGGCTGCCAGCTGTTGATTGGCAGAGGTGGGTCATGAAGCAGCTGACTGTGGATCCCTGGGAGGCCCCAGGACTGGAGTTGACTTGCTGGTTAGTGGAGTCAGGATTCGGGAGATCCTGGGACTGTTTCCTGGCCACTGGTCAGTGAAGCCAGATTCTGGGGCTAGTGCTGGCCCACTAGAAGGCAGAGCCAGGTCTTGTGATCTGGCTGCCAGACCGAGGGCTCCAGAGCTGGTGTACGACCACTGGTAGATTTGATTGCTTCCTGACACAACTAGCAGTGGTGTCTGGGGTGTCCTGAAGCTTGTGTTGGCCTGCTGATGGGTGGGCTGGGTCCTGCCACGGCAGATGTGGGGCTGTGGTTTTCTGTGGCTGGTGTCCACTTGGAGGGGTGAGGTCCCAAGGCTAGAGCAGGCTCAGTTGTGAGGCTGAGGCCCAGTGCATTCTGAAGCTGGTGCCTGACCACTGGTAGACAGAGCTGGGTCCTGGGGTCCCAGGTCTAGTGCCTATGTACTGGCATATGGTGCTGGGTCCTGGGACCTCTGGTTGGCAGAGACATGTTGTACAGGGATGATTGTGGGTTCAGGAAGTCTTAAGGCAGCCTGTCTGTTGGTGGGCTGTGTCCCTACCCCTTACCTGCTTGGCCTGAGGTATCCTAGGACTGGTGCCTATAGGCTGTTAGGTCAGAGAAGGGCTGGGTCCTGAGGCTAATAAGCTAAAGGAGGATTCCAAAATGGTTATTGCCAGTACCAGTGCCCATACGGTAGAACAAGCTCCGCAAACTGGTTACTTTAGTGTCTATGTCCCTAGAGCATGCTCCACGTGCCTCTTCCCTCTCCAGGAAGCTCTCTAAGATCAGCACATAAGTCTGATTCAGCATTCTTTCAATTTGTTGTTTCTGCTCTGGGTCCTGAAACTTGTAAGATTTTGTGTGCACCCTTTAAGAATGAAGTCTCTATTTCCCACAACCCTCCACAACCCTTCACCAAATAAGTCATGCTGGCCTTCAAAACTAAATGTTCTGAGGCTCATCTTCCTGGTTTAGGATCCTGAGCTGAGGAGCCTGATGTGGTGCTTAAACCCCTCACTCCTTAGGGAGAACCTCTGCAATTATAATTATTCTTCCATTTTTGGATCATGCACCTGGGTGTATGGGTCTTGACTATAACACAGTTGCACACCTTCTGCTTATCTTGTTATGAATCCTTCTTTATATCTTTAGATGTGGGAGGTATTTTCTGTTAGGTTCAAGTCTTTTCATTGATAGTTGTTCTGTAAATAGAGAAGTAGAGTGTGTGTATGAAAGGAGGTAAACTCAGGGTCTTTCTACTCCACCATCTTGGGAACTGGCCCCTAAGGAGAGCCATTATTAAATTAAAATTACATTAAGTTAAAAATCAAATATGTCATATTAGAAACAAAAGTAGGATATATTCAGTATTCACTACATTCTCAATTTTACTGGATTTTGCTATAATATATGTTGTGGCTATTTTATTTTATTTGTGGCTATTTACATTTATTTTATTTGTTTGGTGGAAATATTATATGGTGCACTACTGTACATCTTTTGCTAATTAGATGTTCAGTGACATCAACAAGTCAGGACTATACTCATTCATTTGCAGCCACAGGTTGTTTATGGCTACAAAATTATGGTAAAAACTAGCAAATACATTCTGTGAGAATCAGTTGACTATGTAGAATTTATAATTAAAAATCATGTATGTTATTTTGATTTCTAAATTATTTGAAGTATATCTTCTATATCAGCAACATTTATAATAGGCATATATACATGCATCCAGGCTTCCCAGGTGGTGATGGTGGTAAAGAACCTCCCTGCCAATGCAGGAGACATGAAAGACATGGGTTGAACATCTGGGTCAGGAAGAGTCCCTGGAGGAAGACATGGCAACCCACTCAAGTATTCTTGCCTGAAGAATCTCAGCATCTCAGAGGAGCCTGGCAGATTATAGTCCATAGGGTTGCAAAGAGCTGGACACGACTGAAGAGACTTAGCATGCACACACGCATATATGCATCCATCCGCAACCCAACCTCCCACAAGCCCCTGGGATCCAATTGTGAACTTCTACTAGTGCATCGTTGCATAGAGAGCTTCATTTTGGGTATATTAGAGAAGAATTATGTAACATTTGAACTAACTGAATCCAGGGAGCCCTGTTAATTATTCTTTGTAACAAAATATACTGCCTCAAATCCTGTGTGTCCTTACATATAATTCTTAGGTGATAGTCTCTAGACAGTTTTATTAGCACTTCACCCATATGGTAATTTATCTCTCTCAACCTATATTGATATTTTTAGGATCTGAGTCTTGAGCACCTCTATTATGTCACAGCTCAGAGTATTACTGTTCCAGGAAGATAAACTCAACTTGCTTGGTTCATTATTATTTACATTTTATGGCACTTTTTCTTTGTAATTGCCTAGTTATAAATATATTTAATCATCCTTAATTGTTTATATGGTTATTACAGATTTTTAATAAAGGATCACTCTCTTCATTATAAATTTTATCTCTTCTAGGAATTTAGATTCTTGAGTGTTGAATTAAATTTTCTGTTATCTATTTTTAAAGATACTGTAGTTATCAAAGTTCAGGTATTATTATAGAATAGAAAAGAAGTTGAGTATCCTAAAACACTTTTGGGCTTTGTAACCATGGACAAATCACATGACATCCCCAAATCTCAGTGTCCTAATCTACACAATAGAAATTTAATTTGGCACATTTATTGACTATTAAGACAATTAAGACATTCTCCTGACCTTAGGGTGTTGCAATTAGACCTAAAACTATTTCTAATTCTTTGTGATGTACACTAATAATAGCTGTATCATGAGCAAAGAGTTATGTGAAAAATTAGAGGTAACAAATCATGTTTTGTGAACAAGGAAAGTATTGTACCATAAATATACAAAGTACAATTTCTTTGGGGTGCTGGTTATTGGGTGTTTTATGGCACTTGAAAAATGCCTACTAAAGGAATGAACTATGTAGTATGCCAACTGGGTTAAAAACCACCATGTCTTTAGGTAAAGTCTAGCTCTGCTGCTGTATGGTTATGTTTAAGTTTCTTAATAAACATGCTCACATTGGTCTAATGAAGGCATATGTGCATGCTCAGTCATGTCTTTGAGACCCCATGGACTGTAGCCTGCCAGGCTTCTCTGTCCCTGAAATTCTCCAGGCAAGGATACTGAAGTGGGTTGCCATTCTCTTCTCCAGGGGATCTTCCCTACACAGGGATCGAACCCAGGTCTCCAGCATTGCAAGCATATTCTTTAATATCTGAGCCACCAGGGAAGTAGTTATAAAATATAGGCTTATTATGGTACAAGATGTTCAGGTAAATAAAATACTTCTTTCATAGAACCAAATCATGCTATTTTATTATTCTGCAAATTTTCTAGGTGTTTAATCTTAGCATCTATGGTTATCGCATTTGGTCTTTTCTATCTGGTCCCAACACTTCATGGGAAATAGATGGGGAAACAGTGGACACAGTGGCTGACTTTATTTTGGGGGCTCCAAAATCACTGCAGATGGTGATTGCAGCCATGAAATTAAAAGACGCTTCCTCTTTGGAAGGAAAGTTATGACCAACCTAGATAGCATATTCAAAAGCAGAGACATTACTTTGCCAACAAAGGTCCATCTTGTCAAGGCTATTGTTTTTCCAGTGGTCATGTATGGATGTGAGAGTTGGACTGTGAAGAAAGTTGAGCACCGAAGAATTGATGCTTTTGAACTGTGGTGTTGGAGAAGACTCTTGAGAGTCCCTTGGACTGCAAGGAGATCCAACCAGTCCATTCTAAAGGAGATCAGCCTTGGATGTTCTTTGGAAGGAATGATACTGAAGCTGAAACTCCAGTACTTTGGCCACCTCATGTGAAGATGCGAAGAGTTGACTCATTGGAAAAGACTCTGATGCTGGGAGGGATTGGGGCAGGAGGAGAAGGAGACGACAGAGGATGAGATGGCTGGATGGCATCACTGACTCGATGGACGTGAGTCTGAGTGAACTCCGGGAGTTGGTGATGGACAGGGAGGCCTGGCGTGCTGCGATTCATGCGGTCGCAAAGAGTCGGACACAACTGAGCTACTGAACTGAACTGAACTGAAAGCCTTCAAATGGCAACCCACTCCAGGACTCTTGCCTAGAAAATTCCATGGGTGGAGGAGCCTGGTGGGGTACAGTCCATGGGGTCGCTAAGAGTCAGACAATACTGAGCAACTTCACTTTCACTTTCTTTCAAAGCCTTCAGAATGATAGCAACTACCCAGTTACTTCATGTTACAGGTGAAGCATCCTGCATGGAAGTGATCATAATCTGAGGACAAATAGAAGCAATTATTTTATTGATTGTGAGAAAATGTTTACATATAATTGAGGGTTTTTTTAAGAAAGGAAAGCATTTCTATTTCTATTACTGTATAGGTTACAATCATTCATTAAAAATTTTTAGACAATACTGAACAGTAGAAATACAATCACTTGCTAGTCCACCATCCAAAGATCATCACTTTTGACTTCTTGGTATCTATTCATCCTATCCTTATCTATGAACATTTTTATGTGGTTGTGAAACTCTGTGATGTATAGTTTTATACCCTGCTTTTTCATTTAATGTTGTAACAAAAGCATTTTCTAAGCTATTAAACATCTTTTCAAATGTCCATTTATGTGACAGCATGTATTTTATTGAGGGAATGTGTCACACTTGTATCTGGTCTTTGAAACACAATACTGAAGCTTATTTGAAGTTTATATGAATGTGGACTCTGCTTTGATCACTGAGGGAGATTATATGCTTCTTCCAATGACACTAACATTCCTTCAGTTATTTTTGAAATGATGTCTTTGGAAACACCTTCAAAATATCCTAGAAAATTGATGTCTTTATCAATATACAATTTAAAAGAATACATAGTTTTAGAAAAATATAATTTTATCTGCCTTGTTACTTTTAATTAACTAAGGGTGTGACTTTTGGCCATTTCTATTATCCAAATCCACCTTAAGGAAAAAGCAGCTATTAACACCAAAAACTCTGAAGAGAATACTGAGCAGGCTCTGATGGCAATTTCCAAAGAGAAGTTTGAAAATATTTTGTGAAATGGCTGTATGTCAGGGTAAAGTATACTTTCTTACAGAGTGATTGTTTGAGGTAGAAAAAAGAAAACACAAATTCACTTGATCAGGTTTCACCTTGTTTGTTAAAAAATGAGTGTTTTATGTTGTAGTCATCCTGTCATTTCTGAAGACCCTCAGGAGTTGATTGTTGATGAAGTCCTAGGAATTTGAAGTCTCTCAAGCTGCTTTGCCCCTCAGGTATGCCCTTGAATTTCAAGGTTCTCAATTTGGACACTGCTGTTAGAGCACCACTCTTAAAGATGTCGCTGCTCTGATGTTAGAAGTAGGAAATCCTCCAAGATCTTGACAGAATCCATTATTGGTCAAGAAAAGAAAAGAAAACAAAACCAAAACTGCTGCCTCAGGCTTTTCTTATCCAGGAAACTTGTACTGTTTGGAGTCTCCCTTATTTATTAATGACCACTGAGCACAAAACCCTGTGCTGGGTGTCAAATTGTGCCTTGATAAGAGAGCACTTCGGGGTCATCTTTAGTAGCTTGACTATGAAGAAATGGTAAATGGTGAAACAAGCAGCAGTTTAGTAGTCAGGGGGCTGAAATGCTAATAAATGTTACCTCTCCTTCCAACTTAAACAAATCTCTTCCTTTTTTGTGTCATGTTCTCCTTTTGTAAAATGGAGGGAATGGCTATAGAGGACTTTTATGAGATGGTCTCCAGGTTACCATTAAGCTCTATGACTCTGTCTCTGCACATGTGGTCAGGAGGACAGATCAGGGGAGTTCAGGATGGTTTTAGATGTAGTGACATTTGTTTTACTGAGGTACAAAGACTCAGGAGACCTTTCAAAGGCACAAGCCTGAAGAAGAAGTACCAGTGTTGTATCAAGGCAATAAAAAACTCTTCCACGTGAATTGTCAGATTCTTGACGTGGCTCCTTGAGGTATCAACTGGAATTTTTAACTATGAAAATTTCTTCTACCTTATGAATAGAGTTAAGGGAAGAGACTCTCTCTACCTAGTTCTCTTTTTCCACCAACCCAGTGAGGGGAGGCTTAGTCTGGGTTGATGTGGGTGGGGATAAGAAGGACTTGTGACCTCTCTAGGGGATCCTCCAGGGCCCTCTTACTTGCCAGCACGATGAGAGGTTCAAATGCTCAGAGAGGGTGAGGCTAGGATGGATTGGGACGAGAGAGTAAAGTTTTAGCAGTTGTCCAAAATAAACAAAAGGACAGAAGTTCTCAGGGAGAGTTAAGAAGCATTTTTCAAGACTGAAAGTACTTTTGACAGCTCTGGTCCAGTCCGCAGCTGTCTGAGGATGCGAGCATGTGAGGAGCAGAATGAGACACGGCTTCCAGTGTGCACCAGAGACCACGGTACATGTGTCACAGTGTGTTGAGATAGAGCATATCTAGATTCTAGATTATGAGATTCTAGAATATGAGACCAGTAGGAAGAATGCTGGAAAGCAGTCCCTCATATTTTATGTCTGAGCACTGGGTAGAATTCTCTCAAATGGTAGAGACTCATTTCTGTTGGCTTTGAAAAGGAGAACTGATTGGCTTCCGTACAGGGATTTCTTACACAGTCAAAACACTAGAGGGCCAGGCTGATAGCCCGCTTTGGCCCTTGGAGCCATGATAGACTTGTGCGGTGTTAACTTCATTAGCGGGGGATAGATGGCACTGCCCAGCAGCCTGTAAGGTGGCCAGCAGGGGCATGGTAGCCTGTCGAGTTCGGTGAAGTTAGAATTTGGAATAAGGACTGAAAAAACATTTTTCAGCTTGGCTGTGGGAAAAGTGGTGATGGGTGGGGCGGATGAAGGGACACTGAAGGAGGAGAAGCCACAGCCTCCTGTCAGCCTCTCCTATGGAGCACCTCCAGTAGGGGCTGACTTCCTCTACAGTCTGTCTACGCCTCAGAGATTCAGTTTCTGTGTGCACAGGATGAAAGCCTCAGGGTTTTTACATTAATAAGCCCCTTTAAAAATGTCAGATGAGAAGCGCTAAAGACCTTTTCACCAGCCACTTTTCAATGTTGTTATTTTAATGCTTGCCTCTACCCTAGGCTTCATAGAAATGCAAAAGGTAATGAAGTGTTTCACATGATGTTCTCTGTCTTTTTATTCTAATTTAAATTTATCATTCAGTGTGTGCTTTAAAAACGGTGTTTACTGGAGCTGGAGGGCTTATTCCATGCAGCCCAGAAATGAATA
Organism: Nanger dama; assembly: GCA_917880005.1. Lineage (NCBI taxonomy): Eukaryota > Metazoa > Chordata > Mammalia > Artiodactyla > Bovidae > Nanger > Nanger dama. Next base: position 23,519 of record CAKJTW010000011.1, read on the forward strand.
TCTGGGCTTGTATTTTAGGCATATTATGTATGTTATCATTGTACACAGTTGGCACAGTGAGAGGAGAAATATATGTTAAACTCTTTAGGTTCAGTTTTAACCTGTAAATCTATGAGTTTTCTGTCATGTACCCCAATGGGTCAAGGCGGACCTACTATCCTATCATCTCAGAGCTGGGAAGCAGGACCGCAACGCCAGCATCCTGAGTCAGGTTCTCCCTTGCTTTACCTCCCTCTGTTGGCTTTATTTTTTTTTAAGCTATAAAAGAAGTGAGGGAAAGGAATAGTGGTTTCTACATTATGTTGCAGAGCAGTTAAGTCATTTATTAGTATCAAGAAGATTTCTAAATGATCAACCTGGTTTCTTGAGCATATTCTACATGTTTAACGGGTGTGAGGTGCAAGAGTGTTCAAATTCCCATCTTCCAGCAGCTCTCAGTCTACTGAGACAGGCCAAGGAATGAAAAAAACAACACGACACACCAAGCTGAGCTCCTTGTGTTACACAGTAACTTACTACCAGCTACCTATCTATTTTATCTACGGTAACGCATACATTTCAGTGTTACTATCTCAATTCACCCCACCTTCTTCTTCACCCACTGTGCCCACAAGTCTGTTTTCTAGGTATATGTCTCTATTTTTGTCCAGCAAATAGGTTCATCTGTAACATAGATTACATATATGCATTAATATATGATATTTGTTTTTTTCTTTCTGACTTACTTCGCTCTGTATATAACAAGCTATAATTCCTCCATCTCACTAGAACTGACTCAAATTTGTTCCTTTTTGTGGCTGAGTAATATTCCATTATATATATGTACCACCACTTAACCTAGAGGGTTGAAAGGGAGGGGACATAAGTATACTTATGGCTGATTGACTTTGTTGTATGGCAGAAACCAACATAACATTGTAAAGCAATCATTCTCCAATTAAAAATTAGTTAAAAATAAAAAGCGCCAGATTTAGAATAAAAAATCAAATATGAGAATTGGAAAAAAATACAATGTGATAAAGACAAGCATGAAACAGAGAAACCGGTTAGTTTCATACCATCAACAACCAGAGGAGGGAGCAATGGGAATCATCACCAAGACCTTTCAGGAAAAGAGAGGAGACAGTAGCACCTAGTGTGAAAAGGGGGCTTCCTGCATAGCTCAGTTGGTAAAGCATCACCATTAGAGAAAGCTCAGTGTATCTCAGTACCAGTGAGAAATTGAGTGTGGCTAAAAGAAAGGCTATGACTAACCTAGACAGCATATTCAAAAGCAGAGACATTACTTTGTCAACAAAAGTCCTTCTAGTCAAGGCTATGGTTTTTCGTGTGGTCATGTAGGTATGTGAGAGTTGGACTGTGAAAAGGCTGAGTGCCGAAGAATTGATGCTTTTGAACTGTGGTGTTGGAGAAGACTCTTGAGAGTCCCTTGGACTGCAAGGAGATCCAACCAGTCCATTCTGGAAGGAGATCAACCCTGGGATTTCTTTGGAAGGAATGATGCTAAAGCTGAAACTCCAGTACTTTGGCCATCTCATGTGAAGATGCAAAGAGGTGACTCATTGGAAAAGACTCTGAATCTTGGAGGGATTGGGGGCAGGAGGAGAAGGGGACGATAGAGGAGGAGATGGCTGGATGGCATCACTGACTCGATGGACCTAAATCTGAGTGAACTCCAGGAGTTGGTGATGGACAGGGAGGCCTGGCGTGCTGTGATTCATGGGGTTACAAAGAGTTGGACAGGACTGAGCAACTGAACTGAACTGAAAGTATAATTCCCAACATCCACTGGATCATTGAAAAAACAAGAGAGTTCCAGAAAAACATCTATTTCTGATTTATTGACTATGCCAAAGCCTTTGACTGTGTGGATCACAATAAACTGTGAAAATTCTGAAAGAAATGGGAATACCAGACCACCTGACCTGCCCCTTGAGAAACCTATATGCAGGTCAGGAAGCAACAGTTAGAACTGGACATGGAACAGCAGACTGGTTCCAAATAGGAAAAGGAGTATGTCAAGGGTGTATATTGTCACCCTGCTTATTTAACTTATATGCAGAGTACATCATGAGAAATGCTGGGCTGGAACAAGCACAAGCTGGAATCAAGATTGCCGGGAGAAATATCAATAACCTCAGATATGCAGATGACACCATCCTTATGGCAGAAAGTGAAGAGGAATTCAAAAGCCTCTTGATGAAAGTGAAAGAGAGTGAAAAAGTTGGCTTAAAGCTCAACATTCAGAAAACGATAATCATGGCATCCAGTCCCATCACTTCATGGGAAATAGATGGGGAAACAGTGGAAACAGAGTCAGACTATTTTTGGGGGCTCCAAAATCACTGCAGATGGTGACTGCAGCCATGAAATTAAAAGACGCTTACTCCTTGGAAGGAAAGTTATGACCAACCTAGATAGTATATTCAAAAGCAGAGACATTACTTTGCCAACAAAGGTCCATCTAGTCAAGGCTTTGGTTTTTCCTGTGGTCATGTATGGATGTGAGAGTTGGACTGTGAAGAAGGTTGAGAGCCAAAGAATTGATGCTTTTGAACTGTGGTGTTGGAGAAGACTCTTGAGAGTCCCTTGGACTGCAAAGAGATACGACCAGTCCATTCTGAAGGAGATCAGCCCTGGATTTCTTTGGAAGGAATGATGTTAAAGCTGAAACTCCAGTGCTTTGGCCACCTCATGCGAAGAGTTGACTCATTGGAAAAGACTTTGATGTTTGGAGGGATTGGGGGTAGGAGAAGAAGGGGACGACAGAGGATGAGATGGCTGGATGGCATCACTGTCTCGATGGATGTGAATCTGAGTGAACTCTGGGAGTTGGTGATGGACTGGAATCAAGATTGCCGGGAGAAATATCAATAACCTCAGATATGCAGATGACACCACTCTTATGGCAGAAAGTGAAGATGAACTAAAAGCCTCTTGATGAAAGTGAAAGAGAGTGAAAAAGTTGGCTTAAAGCTCAACCTTCAGAAAACGAAGATCATGGCATCTGGTCCCATCACTTCAACCTCATTTAGGTTGGTCATAACTTTCCTTCCAAGGAGTAAGCATCTTTTAATTTCAAGGCTGCAATCACCATCTGCAGTGATTTTGGAGCCCAGAAAAATAAAGCCTGACACTGTCTCCACTGTTTCCCCATCTATTTCCCATTAAGTGATAGGACCAGATGCCAAAATATATTAGGGAGGAAAAAAAACTACTTACAAATAATAAGTAAATAAGTAAGTGTTAGTCACCCAGTCATGCCCGACTCTTCGTGACCCCATGGACTGCAGCCCACCAGGGTCTCTTCTGTCCATGAGATTTTCCAGGCAATGGTACTCGGGTGGATTGCCATTTCCTTCTCCAGGGGATCTTCCAGACCCAGGTATCGAATCCATATCTCTTGCACTGCAGGCAGATTCTTTACTGACTGAACTACAAGGGAAACCCACTTATAAATAATATAAAGAGTATAATTCCATCTTCTAAAAGTAGATACTTTTAAATGTGCTTCCAGGCAGAGACAGAACAAATACCTCCCCCACCCCCCAAATGCTGCAGGGATTATATCTGTGTGGGAAATGAAATTATCAGTGACTTTTGTTTTCTTCATCACGTGATCTGACAGGTTCCCAATTTTTAATAATATGTGTATTGAAATGTTAAATGAGAATTTCCCATGAAGCACTGAGATATAAATGGGTATGTTATTCCAAAGTGAGATTCTGGACCAAGTTGCAAAATCAAGGTCATTTCAGAAGCAGTTTCACAATGTTTAATAACCTCATCTATGGTGAGGGACTCAAGTGTCAGATGTTGACAATCAGTGGTGTGGGGTTTCTGGAGGTGCTTCTTTGAAAAGACATGTACCATGGGTCCCATCCCACCAAGGAGGAGAGGGGAAGGCGCACTTCTCTTTCCTCTCTAGCCCAGAAGAGAGTTTCAAGAGGACCACCGGACAAATTTGATGTGTGACACTTTTAGTTGAAGGATGATAGCCTCATGTCTGACTCCCATCTGAAAAATTGAAAGAGATAATGGACAATCTAGATCTTGGCGGATTAACTTAAGGTGGCTGCTTTTAGTATCAGCCCTACTCTCAGAGCTTGTGAGGATAAAGCGCAGATAATCATTTCCTGTGGTCCACAGTGGGCTACAAGCAAAACAGCCAACATAGGATCCCCGAGGCCCTGCTCAGTAGAGAGTTGAAAGGAAAGATAGAAGTTCAGCATATTTCTGGATTCCTAGGGACTTCAGAAGGAGTAATGTGATCAGTGTAGTTGCTAAGTTGTATCCTACTCTTGTGAACCCATAGACTGTAACCCACCAAGCTCCACTGTCCATGGAATTTCCCAGGCAAGACTACTGGAATGGGTTGCCATTTCTATCTCCAGGGGGTCGTCCCAACCCAGAGATCTAACCCTCATCTCCTGCACTGCAGGCATTCTTAACTCCTGAGCCACCAGGGAAACACTTAGGAGTAATGAATCACCACTTTATAGGAATTGCATGTTAGGCACCCCGGTACTGGTGATGGGTGGCCCTTGAGAAAAGCCAGGACAATTTCTGTTAGAGACTATGTCTCCAGTCAAGGTCAGAAATATTGAAAGCATTTTATAACAGTGCCAGTCCAAAGAGAGGATATTCATGTCTCTCTTTCCTTTCTCAAATTCAATGTCGGAAGGATCAGAAACCATAGTTAGTAAGATGAGAGGAGGGATGAAAGCCATAGCATGGGAAGAGAGAAAAGAAGGACCATGCTCCCATTTCTCCAGCTTCTTGCTTAACAACTAGGGAGAGGATTTAACTTTTAGTCACATTTGGAATTTTGATATTGTAAGATTAGGCATTTTTGATATAGCATCAAGAATAGGTTTGGATATTAATAGTACATGTAGAATTATTACCTAAGGGTCACTGAAAAAATCATAAAACTATTTGACTTCTCATCGATGGGCATATAAAAGACCATCTTCCCATCTTGTGAAAACATTTTAAGGAGATTATTAGGGTGGGGGGGAGTTGCTTTAATTTTATCAAGCAAGTTCTGCTCACAGTGTGGGCTTTCAAATACATATTATTTTGCTGATTCTTAAGTTAGTTTAGTTCAGTTCAGTTGCTCAGTTGTGTCCAGCTCTTTGCAGCTCCATGGACTGCAGCATGCCAGGCCTCCCAATCCATCACCAACTCCCAGAGTTTCCTCAAACTCATGTCCATTGAGTCGGTAATGCCATCCAACCATCTCATCCTCTGTCATGCCCTTCTCCACCCATCTTCAATCTTTCCCAGCATCACAGTCTTTTAAATGAGTCAGTTCTTCGCATCGGGTGGCCAAAGAATTAAAGTTTCAGCTTCAACATCAGTCCTTCCAATGAATATTTAGGACTGATTTCCTTCAGGATGGACTGGTTGGATCTCCTGCTGTCCAAGGAACTCTTAAGAGTCTTTTCCAACACCACAGTTCAAAAGCATCAATTTTTCGGTGCCAACTCTCATATCCATACATGACTACTGGAAAAAATATAGCCTTGACTAGACAGATCTTTGCTGACAAAGTAATGTCTCTGCTTTTACTATGCTGTCTAGGTTGGTCATGACTTTTCTTTCAGGGAGCAAACGTCTTTTCATTTCATGGCTGCAGTTACCATCTGCAGTGACTTTGAGCCCCCAAAATAAGATCTGTCACTGTTTCTACTGTTTCCCCATCTATTTGCCATGAAGTGATGGAACCAGATGCCATGATCTTAGTTTTTTGAATGTTGAGTTTTAAGCCAACTTTTTCACTCTCCTCTTTCACTTTCATCAAGAAGCTCTCTAGTTCTTCACTTTCTGCCATAAATGTGGTGTCATCTGCATATTATTGAGGTTGTTGATGTTTCTTCTGGCAATCTTGATTCCAGCATGTGCTTTATCCAGCCCAGCATTTATCATGATGCACTCTTCATATAAGTTAAATAAGCAGGGTGACAATATACAGCCTTTACATACTCCTTTCCTGATTTGGAACCAATCTGTTGTTTCACATCCAGTTCTAACCGTTGCTTCCTGACCTGCATACAGATTTCTCACAAGGCAGGTCAGGTGGTCTGGTATCCCCATCTCTTTAAGAATTTTGCAGAGTTTGTTGTGGTCCACACAGTTAAAGGCTTTGGCATAGTCAATAAAGCAGAAATAGATATTTTTCTGGAACTCTCCTGCTTTTTGATGATCCAACGGATATTGGCAATTTGATCTCTGGTTCTTCTGCCTTTTCTAAATCCATCTGGATTTTGAACATTTGGAAATTCACAGTTCACGTCCTATTGAAACCTGGCTTGGAGAATTTTGAACATTACTAGCGTGTGAGATCAGTGCAGTTGTGCAGTAGTTTGAGCATTCCTTGGCATTGCCTTTCTTTGGGATTGGAATGAAAACTGACCTTTTCCAGTCCCGTTGCCACTGCTGAGTTTTCCAAATTTGCTGGCATATTGAGTGCAGCACATTCACAGCATCATCTTTTGGGATTTGAGATAGCTCAGCTGGAATTCCATCCATCACCTCTACTAGCTTTGTTCATAATGATGCTTCCTAATCCCCACTTGACTTCACACTCCAAGATGTCTGACTCTAGGTGAGTGATCATACCATCATGATTTTGGGGGTCATTAAGATCTGTTTTGTATAGTTCTTCTGTGTATTCTTGTCACTCTTCTTAATGTCCTCTGCTTCTGTTAGGTCCATACCGTTTCTGTCCTTTATTGTGCCCATCTTTGCATGAAATGTTCCCTTGGTGTCTCTAATTTCTTGGAAGGATCTCTAGTCTTTTCCACCCTATAGTTTCCCTCTATTTCTTTGCATTGTTCACTTAGGAAGACTTTCTTATCTCTCCTTGGTTTTCTTTGGAACTCTGCATTCAGATGGGTATATCTTTCCTTTTCTCCTTGGCCTTTCACTTGTCTTCTTTTCTCAGCTATTTGTAAGGCCTCCTTAGACAACTGTTTTGCCAACCAAGATTTTGTGTGTGTATGCATGTCTGTGTATAGAGTGGAGTTTTCCATAATATATCCTGATGTTTGAAAGATCAGTTCAGTTGGATCTATTACATTCACATAAGCTTTGCTTCTTAAGCTGCTGTTCCCAGGTCACCCAAAATGTGGACCATTACTATCCCCTTTCCCTACCATGTATGTCTGATGAGTAGAATTAGATGGCCATTTCAGCAAATGTCACAGAGGAAAAATCAGAGACCTCCTTCAGTGCACTCATCAGGCAATACCAGACAAACAGCTAAACTTGCTTTTTCTGTGTCATTCCAGAAACGAGGAACAGGGTATATGAAATGTTTAGGGAGGGAATATAAAAAGAATAAGGCAAGATCCAAGCAGATCAGAAGACTCAATGTAGGAGACCTGTTACTGAGCTCCCTCCTGGGAGACTTTTGTGTGTTCACAGAAACTGGAAGGGATGTTGCTAGGCAGATGTCTGGAGGCAGCAGTGTTGTTGGACAGGCAGTGGGAAAGAAGGCTCTAGAGTCAGATCCCTGTATTTCAGTCCATTTACTGATGGTGCTTCTTTGGGCAATTCCTAATCTCCTGGGCCTTTCTATCCATTGTGAGTATATTTGAATAAGAGTAGTGCCAACATCATAAGATTGTTGTGAGATTAAATGAGATTATAGATAGATAGATATTACTTAGACTACCTTCCACATACTGTGAATACATATCATGTTTCAGGGATTATGCTCAAAACTTTCACATTTCCTGATTTCCTCCTCATAACAGCTCTATAAGGTAGCTAGTTCACAGTGATTAAATGACTTACTTAAGAACAAGTAAATCTGTGACAGATCTTAGGCTTAAAATCAGGTCTTTACTTCACAATGGGATACTTCCTGCCCTGTGACTCCATGTTCAATAGAAAGAAAGGAGGAAAATAGATGTGCATTTCAGAAGTCCATGTATCTGAGAGCTAATGAACTGCCAGTGTTCTCCTTCAATTAAAGATGCTCTAAGTATGAGTGGTTGGCTTGGTCCCACCTGCATTAGTAAGGAAAGGCTTGTTGCTAGAAGAAACAGCCCATAGATTTCAATGTCTTTTCATAAAAGTTTATTGTTCATACATCAAAGCCAATCAGTGTTGATAAATGAGGAGGGGGTGGAGCTTCTGCATTCAGGGATCTTTCTTGCCAGTCATGGGGCCCTCAGTTGCATTCTCTGCCTGAAGCTAGCATATGAGGGGAAAGAGTGAGTTTGGTGCATTTTGATTACTTATGGGTCGGATCTGGAAGTGGACACATCACTTTTGCCCTGTATTCCTAAACCACTAGATATGATCACCTGCAAAAGAGGCCAGAAAAGTAGTTTGATTGAGAGTACAGGAGGAAATGGGTCTTGTGATAGACAATCTGTGCCACAGGCTACTCTTCTGGTCACTGAATATTGATTTCACTATTTCTTCCATATGCAGAACCCATTGTTCCCCTACCCAAGGGAGATAACCTTAAGCCCCAGACAGTTCCTGCATCCAGCTGAGTCCAGGATCTCTGAGCATTGCAAAGTCCTTATCAAGCTTGGATGTGGAGCATCTGGTGACCTTCAAAGAGAAAAAAACAATTTATGTGTTCCTCCTCTTCATCCCTTTCCCCTCAGTAGACAATGGTCAAGCAATGTACACCTTAAAACATTTGTTTGGAGAAGGGCAGAGTGGGAGACAGCAGCCCCTGGTCCAGCATTCTTCTGAAATCCTGCTGGCCAGGCATTGTGAAAGGCCCTTTCCTGACCACTGGGGAAGTTACATGGGCAGACACAGAGTCCTCTCTGAGAGGAACTCCCCTGTCCCTTATTCTCCATGAACTTTGATCCACTCCTGGGCATTTCTTCCTTTGCTGTTTTCCTCAAGGGTCACCTCTGAAGTGGGCATGGTGGGAATAAATTTTCCCTTGGAGCTTAATAAACTGCTTTCTACTCATGCATGTTTAGGGGTGCAAGAATTGTTTTAAGCCTTAAACAATTAGAAGCCTCATTAGAGCAAGTAAGTTAGTGATTAGTTTGGCAATATAATTTCTTCAGAGACCCACTAGACATTTGACCTATTTGCTTCTAATCAGTAACTGCACTCAAGTTCATTCCTAGACATATTTTTTTTATTTTTAAATAAAAATTGAAGTATAGTTGATTTATAATATTGCTTTAATTTCTACTGTACAACAAAATGATACACACACAAATTTTTATGTGTTCTTTTCCATTATGGTTCATCACAGGATATCAAATATAGCTCCCTGTACCTGGACATAATTCTCAAGCCTGATTTTTCTTTCTCTTTTATCCACATGTATCCCTCTCTCAAATTCCTGGCTAACTTGAAGCTCACTGAAACAATCCCTTATCCTGATCTTTGCTCCAAAGCCAGTGTGTCAGTAAGAAGTCTTCTGGGTCTTGGTAGCTCAGAACCTTTTCCAGTCTTATCTCTTATTATTTGGAGTTCAGCAGTAGTTGGTTCTTATAAATTTGGTCCTTATAAATAAAGGAATCTTGATCCTTGGGCTTTTCCCCTTTAATCTCTGCATGAAAATCTCTCCTTTCTTGCCTAAGCTCCAGTACTAAAGGCATTTAAGAATAATCAACACACTCTTTACTATACCTCTTTCTAGCCACTTTCCTCGCAGCTTCAGGCTCAGAAGCATGCAATCCTTTTCTTAAGTTATTGCCAATGACATGTGCATGAAATGTTTGGCCAGAGATCATCAAGACTCTCCAGCTCTCTAGCTCACTGTATTGACCCCCTTACTGTCTGCTGTCTGACTGCTAAAAAAATACCAGCCATTTAAGGCTTTCACGAAGTCAGCATTTCAGTTTTTCTGTCTTGATTTCTGTGTAAGATGGAGAAGGCTAACTGCTAGAACTAATAACCCCAAAATATTAGTGTCTAATATGTTGTAAGTTTATTTCTTCCTTATGTCAAGTCTAGTGGGCAGCAAGTACAGGAAGACTCCTCTCAGCACGTGCACTCAGGATCCCGGGCTCCCCAACTTGGGGTGGTGTCATCTCCTAGACCTTGAATCCACTGCTCTATTTTCCATACCCAATCTCAGACTGCCGGCAAAGGAAGCATGTCCTCCATGTGCTATTGGCCAGGACCCCTCAAAGGTTACATCTAATTGCAAGGCAAGGTAGAAAACATAATCTACCTATGTGGATATGAGTTGGACAAAGAACTAGTCTGTCTCCACCGCACTGCCTCTGCCCCAAGGAGCCGAGACACTGTCAGCTGTAGCGTCTGAGGACACACGAGGTGAGTATAGCCTGGGGTAGGGAGTGCCCACCTCCTGGTGGACACAGATCACTGTGCCCTTGAGATAAGTTAATTTACCTTAGGTTTTAGACTGAGTAAAACCTTTGATATTGGAGGGTCACTAAATGCAAGGTGTACTGTCATCGTTTCAGCATCTAACAATTGTTCACATCTTATTTGCAGAAATAGATTTGATTGGCTTGACTTTCAAGAGGGGAACTTGCCTCTTTGAGAGTAATTCCCCCTAAAAACTACCCTCTGCATGTTCAAATCCCTCCCTGTTTTCTCCATGTCAGACTCGTTTTACATAGAAGTCATTATATCTCCTTATTGTAAAGATACTTATATAGCAAGCGATAAAAAATTCTAAATAAAGTAAAATCATCTCTAAGAGATGGTAAGATAATTATACTAAGAGTCAAGTCATGTGTTTTGTTAAAATACAAGGAGATCTCCTTCTAGAGTTTGAACTTGATTATAAAACACCCAGGATGACTTTGATATTTGGTCTGGTTTGGGGATCGCTGTTCAAAGAAGATCCTGCTGTCCTTATCTGTACAAATTTTAAGTTAGTACCTATGAGTTGACTTTGTAACATGAGACTTAGAAGATCCACACTCTGTGGGAGTTATGGGTTTTGCACCTGGTGTTTTCTCCTGGAGCCAGGTGGGAGGACTCTCTCCATCTTTCATCTGGTTGGATCATTGAATGGTCCCTTGTTCTCTTCTTATCTATTACCCCAGCCTGTGGGCCCCCAGATAGCCAAATAATTAAAGGCAACTTTCCAGATTTCTGAAAAAGAATAAAAAGCTCTTTGTGGTGCTGGCCTGTTTTCAAAAAACAAAACAGACTTCTGAAGCATGGGGTTCTCTTTTCTGTATGTGAGAGTACAAAGTAAAGAAGTGTAAGCAACAAACACGCTGGAGAAGAGCTACAAACCTGGGGATTTCTGCTAGTGGCACATGCTGGGCAAGAAAGAAGGAAATAGCTGTTTGCCAGCAACATCCTCCTTTCTTATCCCGTGCTACACCAAGGCATACCCTGAGGTGATGAAATGCTGCTGTTTGGTCATTAGTGAGCCAGGAAAGGTTTGTGTGGGTACAGGGGTGCAAGTGGCCATTACCTCCTGTTCTGGGAGAGGAGGAGGTTGCTCTCTGACCCCACAGACTGTGAGCATCAGAGACAGGTGCTCTTCCCCTCTTCATTTCTCAGGCATGGAAATGATGCACAGGCTACAGTGGTCTGGGAAATTTCTTGTGTGGTCAGAAGATGCCTCTGCCTCTTCTTTTGTTTTAGCTGTCCTTGTTTTAAAGGAACTGGACTCTGAGTCAAAGGATGTGCTTTCTTATTCTGGCTCTGTGTTCAGCTAGCTTTGTGACCTTAGGCGACTCAACCAATGTCTCTGGGAATTTTCTCATCTGTTAAAGAAGAGGGAGGAATCTGGAATGTCTAAGATTCTTTGGAACTCTACTACGGCTGTAAAGCCTAGTGGTGACCTCCCAAGCCTCCAGGAAGTTCTAATTGGATCTGGAACAATGGGCTGTCCTGTGGAGATCACTGAATAATATTGTAGTGGATGTTAAAGATAATAGTTTGGGAGCAAGAATTCTAGGCTCATCTTGGGCATTTTGTAGAGGCAAAGGTGTGAGTATTTTCACATCTTTAACCATGAAATTCAAGATATATAATTAATTGGTCTACATTCGTGGTAATGGGGATTTTTATAACCACCTGTGGAATAATGTGCCTCTTTGCCAGTGTTCCAGGGAGGTCCCAGGGAAGGCAGTCAGGGGAGATCCCTGTGATGTGAGGTAGCAAGATTGCTCTCAGAACAGCGCGATAGCTATTTCATCGTTCATCTTCCAATCCCTTGAAAAGTGTTGAAACCCCAGGCTATGTTTTCTTCCACTGAGGAAGTAATGTTTCAACGAAAACTGAGAAAACATCTAATAGCTCTCAAGTTTCTGACACTGACTTGAAAGTAAGATGCAGCAGAACCTGGAGGCAGAGTGATACAGAGTGGGTTCTAATAGAAACTCAAGGTGGTACCTAGGTGTGTGTTTACTTATAAGGACCACATTCAAAAGCTGCCTGGATCTCATCCAAAAAGCCAAGTTATTGAGGATCATTTTGGTATTTAAAGATTATGCATTTACCATGGGGTTTAAGCTGTTAAATAGAGGCTAAGTCAATGAGGTTACTTATCCAACTGTTTGAGGGTGCTGTGAACCGGCTGGGTGTGGGTTTCAGCCAAGTGTTTGATGAGGTCTCCTGTGTTACCTGTGAGGCAAGATGTAGTGCTGTGGGTCAGCAAGAGTATGGGTGATGGGGGAGAGGGTGACTTAGTATCTGGTTGAATGAGACCAAAAGGATTAATTAATGGATCATCATTGATCTTATCCCCTTGCCACAGGGATTTATTCTTGACTCTTTCCTCTTTGTAATTATTATTCATGACTTGAGTGAGAACATTGAATGGCAAACTGAAAATAGGAATTCAGTGAGATGAAATTTAGCAGAGGCAAATGCAAAACACGGCTTGGAATCAGGGTATTAGCTGCCTAAGAGCAGGGTGCAAGAGGCACCGTTTAACAGCAGGGCGTTAAACACCTTTACATCCTGTTACAGTCGGGTGTAAGCTCAGTCTGAATCAGTAGTGTGACATGCCTGCCAAAAAGGCTGACGGGGTTCTGGACAGCAGAGAACCTCTACTTTGTGCTGTGCTAGGCAGAGCACACTTGAGGAAGAGCAGTCTATTTAGGATCCCAGATGAACAGCACAACTGGCAAAATGGGAATACACTTAAACAGGCTGAAGGAACCGAGGGGATTTACGATGGATAAGGGGAAGGCTCGAGGGTGGATGATTCCCTTGTCAAACCTGCCTCATTTGTCTGTGGAAGAGCATTTTCAGGCTTATTCTGGGTGGCTACAGAGTACAGGATGAAAGATTACAAGGAAATAATAGAGTGTGGACTATTTCAACTCAATACATGGAATTGCCTAACGGTCTATCTAAGAACTAAATGTACTAACCAGGGAAATAGCAATTTTTGCATCCCACGGGTGTCCAAGCAGAAATGGATAAACACTCCATGAGCAAATTGTAGGAGAAAATTTAAGCAACATCTGAGTAGATGACTTTAATGTCTAACCTTGGCATTTGATGTTCAAGGAGAGGGTATAATGCAGAGAAGGGTGCAGATAGTACAGTCTGAGGCTACTTTTGGATAAAATCAGCCTTCACTGATTATGTGCTTCCTGGATAATCTTTTTGTTTTTTATTAAATTTATTTTAAGAAAATTTATTTATTTTAATTGAAGCATAATTACTTTACAATATTGTGATGGTTTGCCATTCATCAATATGAACTGGCCATAGGCACTGGATAATCTTTGAGTGGCATTATATTGGTTCATAAGCTGAGGCTGATAAAACCTTTAGAAATTAGGTTAAGTTTTTTAGGAAACTATTGTTAGGACATAGGAAGAGTTCTGGAATGAAAATTAGGAAGCATGAGTGTGATTTATGGTGCCAGAATTGATCTTCAGGTGTCACCAGGCAGGTTGCTGTGACTTGGTGTCCTTAACTATAGAACAGGATTCAACTTTTATTTATTCTTAAAAGCTTTGAATTACATGCTGTGCTTTGAACAGCCCCAGGGCAGAGCTATAGTAAATTATGAAAACACTTTGCGGGACTGTGGTGTGTATTACCAAGGAGGAGTTCCTTCTGTGTGTGAATTCCTTTGTTGAACAGATCTCCATGTGAATACAAATAATCGTTAGAGAGACAGCTGGCTTCTGCTGTGCATCACCGATAAAACACTCTTCACACAACCCTGTCTTTTATTCCTGGGAATTTTGCCAGAAGGACTCGGAGCAAGTGTTTAGGTAAGCAACTGGGGTCTGCTTTCTGCTTCCGTAAGGCCCCGTGTGATGTATTGACTCTCCTACAACTGTAACATCAGGGATGAACATGAGTCTAACAGACTGGGGTAAATAGGCTATGCAGGGCTGACTCTCCCAAGCTGTCTTTGTTGATAGGAAGGCCAATGAGATTAAAGAGGCAAGGTCATTTACATTGTCAAGAGTGGAAGGTTTCTGGGACTTCTGCCTATTAAGGCTGTTGGGAGGAGCAGACATCACAGAGGAGAAGATCTGGGAGGCCAAAGTTTGTCCTTTTCTGTTCTGTGCTACTACACCTGCCCAGGAATCCCAGCCATGGCCATGATTTCTGCTATCACCCATGGGCAAATAATCTCCACATCTATATTCCCTGATCTGCACTTCAGACCTGTGGAAGCAAACTCCTACTTGACATATGAATATCACACAGGAATCTCAGGCTTAACATGTTCAAGGACAAACACCATCCCTCTGAAATCACTTCTGCCTTTTCATTTTCTTTAGGGCTTCCCTGATAGTTCAGTTGGTAAAGAATCCGTCTGCAATGCAGGAGATCCCGGTTCAATTCCTGGGTCGGGAATATCCACTGGAGAAGGGATAGGCTACCCACTCCAGTATTCTTGGGCTTCCCTTGTGGCTCAGCTGGTAAAGAATCTGCCTGCAATGAGGGAGACCTGGGTTTGATCCCTGGGTTGGGAAGATCCCCTGGAGAAGGAAAGGCTACCCACTCCAGTATTCTGGCCTGGAGAACAGTGCATGAGGTTGCAAAGAGTAGGACATGACTGAGCTAGTATATCTGCCCAGGAGTCTCAGCCATGACCCTGATTTCTGCTATTATCCATGGGCAAGCAATCTTCACATCTGTATTCCCTGATCATCACTTCAGGCTTATGGAAGCAAGTTCCTATTTGACATCTGCATCGGAATATCACACAGGAATCTCAAACTCAACATGTTCAAAGACAAACTCACCATTCCTCTGAAATTACTTCTGCTTTTGCATTTTCTTTACAAGTGAATGACAGCACAGTCCACCCAGTCATCCTAGGAAGAATGTTTTATTCATTCAGTCATTGATCTGAAGAAATATTTCTTTTGCTGCATACTCTGTACCAGGCAGTGTTTGCTTTTCGTCAAGATAGTAGTTAAAAGACAAAAACCTCTGTCCTTAAGACAGTGCATTTTAGTGGGGAGAATTTGACCACCAATGTGCTAAGAATAAGAATAAAAGTACAGCAAAACAGGCATATATATAAAGGAAGCAGAAGGAGCTGGAACAGCGAGAAATGGCAAGAATGGACAGGGGTGTCGCCATTTCGGGCTCTTCACATATATCCTGGTTCTCACCTCCTGCTAGGCACACAGTAAGACTGTATACCTTGCCCATTTGAAGTCTGTCGTGGCCACGTGGCTTGCTTTGGTCTTTGAGACATGAACAGAGGGGTTGTACATTACTTTCAGGCAGAAAGATCACACAAATCACCTCACTCCCCAACCTGTTACAGTTCTCATGGAGGCATTAGTCAGGATGGGACTTTATTAACTTGGATCACTGAGTGGCTAAAATTGGGAAAATCTATTTTCTGACAAATCTGAACAAACATATTCTTTTGTTTGTGTGTGTGTGCTGAGCAACTGAAATATTGGTCTACAGGCAATGTGTGAAGTTCAACTGGCAGAAGCTTAGGATGAAAAGCAGTGGTGAGCAAGTGGAGAGGGAGATGGGGCCTTTGGTGGTACAGTATTTTAAATGTTCTGCCTGCAGTGCAGGAGACATGGGTTTGATCCCTGGGTTGGGAAAATCCCTGGAGAAGGAATGGCAACCCACTCCAATATTCTTGCCTGGGAAATCCCATGGACCATGGAGCCTGGTGGGCTATAGCCTACGGGGTTGCAAAGAGTTGGACACCACTTGGTGACTAAATAAAACAAAAAGAGAGAGAGATACGTAATTACATCATTTGAGAAAAATATGAAAAGTGCTCTAATCAACGTTAACATTCTGAACATAGAAGATCTTATATAGACAAACAATAAAACTTTTAGCCTACAGTAGCTAAGCGGACAAAAAATAGGCACATATGTTGATAAACATAATAAGCATATTGAAATGTTAAACATCACTGGTGATTAAATAAATTCAAATGTGAATAATAAGATGATATGATCTGCCTTCACATTTAGCAAAGGTATTAAACATAATAGTGTCCAACTTCCCTGGTGGCTCAGATGGTAAAGCATCTGCCTACAATGCGGGAGACCTGTGTTCAGTCCCTGGGTCAGGAAGATCCCCTGGAGAAGGAAATGGCAATCCATTCCAGTATTCTTGCCTGGAAAACGCCATGGATGGAGGAGCCTGGTTGGCTACTGTCCATGGGGTCGCAAAGAGTCGGACACGACTGAGTGACTTCACTATCTATCTAGCTAGCTAGCTCACGTGTTTCAAGTTCAAGTTCAAGTTCAGCCGCTCATTCGTGTCCGACTCTTTGCGACCCCATAACAGCAGTATGCCAGGCCTCCCTGTTCATCACCATCTCTCGGAGTTCACTCAGACTCACGTCCATCGAGTCCGTGATGCCATCCAGCCATCTTATCCTCAGTCATCCCCTTCTCCTTCTTCCCCCAGTCCCTCCAAGCATCAGAGTCTTTTCCAGTGAGTCAACTCTTTGCATGAGGTGACCAAAGTACTGAAGTTTCAGCTTTAGCATCATTCCTTCCAAGGAAATCCCAGGGTTGATCTCTTTCAGAATGGACTGGTTGGATCTCCTTGCAGTCCAAGGGACTCTCAAGAGTCTTCTCCAACACCACAGTTCAAAAGCATCAATTCTTCGGTGCTCAGCCTTCTTCACAGTCCAACTCACATCCATACATGACCAATGGAAAAACCATAGCCTTGACTAGACGGACCTTAGTCGGCAAAGTAATGTCTCTGCTTTTCAATATGCTATCTAGGTTGGTCATAACTTTCCTTCCAAGGAGTAAGCATCTTTTAATTTCATGGCTACAATCACCATCTGCAGTGATTTTGGAGCCCCCAAAATAAAGTCTGACACTGTTTCCACTGTTTCCCCATCTATTTCCCATGAAGTGATGGGACCAGATGCCATGATCTTCGTTTTCTGAATGTTGAGCTTTAAGCCAACTTTTTCACTCTCCTCTTTCACCTTCATCAAGAGGCCCTTTAGCTCCTCTTCACTTTCTGCCATAAGGGTGATATCATCTGCATATCTGAGGTTATTAATATTTCTCCCAGAAATCTTGATTCCAGCTTGTGTTTCTTCTAGCCCAGCATTTCTCATGATGTACTCTGCATACAGGAATACAAACTCTAGAATTTTCTCAACTGTGGAGCCATATGCATGAATGGTCTTAAATTTAGTTTAGCCAAGTAATATCTCTTCAAGAAATATTGCTGTGTACTTTTCACTAATCGAGTTTCTTGTAATTGAAAGTTGCTGAAACCAAGCAGAATAGTGTGTCAAACAGAGGTATTAGTTGTAAAGATACTGATGAATCTTGGTGCACAAGAAATTGTTGAAAAGCCAAGCTTTGGAAAGAACAAAAATCAGAGCATCTTTGGGGATGGACCTCATCAGCAGGAGACTATGATCCTTCCTTCTAGAATGGGCCAATGATATGGCCTAGCTATGAGTGACACTCAAGTTTCTGTGTTTCTCAGGTTAAAATTTCAAATTTCAAAAATAAATATATTGGTCTGGATCTAGTATACAGCATTGCAACAATTAGTTACAGTCAGAAGGGCAAGATTCCACAGCTTAAATGTGAGTGTAGGAGACAGTTATGGGTGGGGCAGGTGGCTCCCAGAGAGAAGTTGTATGGGGAACTCCATATGTGTCTGGAGGTAATAATCAGAAATGGGAACCAAAATTTATAAAATGCTCACTCTAGTATTATTTACAGCAGCAGACAAAGTAGGAAGGGAATGTTTCTGTAAAGTATGATCAACTCTTACTAAGCCAGTTAAAATTGTGCTCATGAAGAATTCAGTGATATGAGGAAAGGGCAAATGATATAATAAATAAACAATTTTTATAAAAGTCTTGAAGATACCACAAAATCATCAAAATATTAATTGAGGTCTAATGTGGGTGGTAGTGATGATTATAGAAAATTATTGTGAACAAAGGGAAACATCAAAGCTGTTCAAACAAGGAAGTAAAATGAAAAAACAAAAAAAGAAAACAGATTTTAACATTTTCTTGATTTGTGTAAATTCCCTACAGTGGTCATGTTTGACTTACAAATGATCAGCAAATTAGGCTATTTTAAAGAAAATGTATACAGGCAGTATTTTGTAGTGATGAAACTCCAGAGTTAAGCATTCTGTGTTTGTATTTTGGTTCTGCCATCTACCAGCTGAGCAATCTTGGTTACACGGATTGACCTCTTTTAGCATGAGAATTTATATCTGAAAAAGTGGAGAAATGATCATTGTTATTGCCTAGGGCTTTGTGAGCATTAGTGCATGTAAAATTCTTAGGCCTGTTGCTGTGTCTAATGTGATGAAAGGTAACTATTATAATAACTGAGAGGCACAGATAAGGGACGACTAATCCTGACTGGTAGAGCAAGAGGATGTGACATTTAAACTGGGTTTTGTTCTATTCAGATTCATTTCTTGAATTAGGGTGCCACTGAGAATTGGACTAAAAAAACAATGGAGACAAGACATCCGTTAATGTAAACATTCCCATAACATATGGATCTTCTCCACCTTAAAAATGTGCCAGGTGGCTTCTGAGCTATGCTTACATGGGAAGGTCCGTGAGTCTAAGGAGGGCAACTAAATGAGGCTTAATTCTCTCCATGTCCTCTGAGCCTTGGGCATCTCAAGGAGCACAAGCTAGATCAGCTTTGGTAAAGAATCAGAACAGTCACCTCTGGTGTAAGCAACTATTAGTCGTTCTTTCTCTTGGAATGGGGGTGGCCTGGAGACTGCAAGGCCAGGACCGATTGGAGACTTTCATCTGGACATAAATAGAAGAGTAATAGGGCAGGGGGCTTATAGGTATGTCCTATCCTTGGTCCTACCTCTGCCTTCATGCTTCCCTTCTTGCCTCTACATATCATTATCTAAAAATGCAACTATGATTCAGCAGAGAAGCTTTGAAGCTCTCTTACAATACTTTAAAAAAATAAGCAAACAGTTCTAATACATCTTCCACATATGTCTACTGTCTTATTCTGCTAAATTTTTCCAGGCCTCAAGGTTCTTTAGATTATTTGTGGATAATGAAAAAAGCAGAGCCATATTAATAATTTAGAGGCCATAAGCGAGAAAAAAATAAGAGTTCCGATTCTCTAATACTTTTTTTTTATTTTAATCCTTGAAAAATCATATCTCAGAGTAACACAAAACATCTATATAAAATCAAATTTAAAAAGCTTTTCCTTTCATACTTTTCTCATTAAAAAAAACCACTTTATTGAAGTATAGTTAACAAACAAAAAGCTGTACATAATGCATTTGGAGGTAGGTCTGCATGCATGAAACCATCACCACAATCTATACCATAAACACAACCATCATCTCAAAAGATTCCTCCAGCTTTTTAGTTTATTATTACAGCCATACTTCATTTTATTGCAATTCACTTTATTGTACTTTGTAGATACTGTGTTTTTTTACAAATTGAAGGTTTGTATCAACCATACTTCAAGCAAGTCTATCAGCACAATTTATCCAACAATATTTGCCCATTTCACATCTCTGTGTCACATTTTGTTAATTCTCATAATATTTCAAAAACTTTTTCATTATTGTTATTTTGAAATGGTGATCTGTGGTCAGTGATCTTTGATGTTATTCTTGTAATTCTGGAGTGGTCACCACGAATTGGACCCAGGTAAGATGGTGACCTTAATCAGTCATTGTGTGTGTTCTGACTGCCCCTCTGACCAACTATTTCTCCGTATCTCTTGTTTTGGGCCTCCCTATTCTCTGAGACACAACAGTATCAAAATTGGGCCAATTAATAACCCTATAGTGGCTTCTAAGTGTTCATCCAAGGAGGAGTTCTGCATCTTTCCCTTTAAATCAAAATCTATAAATGATAAAGCTTAATGAGAAAGGCATGTAGAAAGCCAAGACAGGATGAAAGTGAGGCCTCTTGTGACAAATAGCCATGTTGAGAAGGCAAAGAACAAGTACTTGAAGGAAATTAGAAGTGCTACTCCAGTGAACAGACAAAACAGGCAGAACAGCCTTACTATTGATGTGGAGAAACTTTTAGTGGTTTGGACAGATGATCAAACCAGCCACGATCAAACCATTCACGTAAGCTAAAATTCAATCCAGAGCAAGATTCTAACTCACTCAGTTCTATAAAGGTTGAGAGGTGAAGAAGCTACAGAGGAAAAGTTTGAAGCCAGCAAAGGCTTGTTCATGAGGTCTAAGGACAGATGCTGTCTCTGTAACGTCAAAGTGCAAGGTGAATCAGCAAGTGTTCATGCAGAAGCGGCCGCAGGTTATCTGGAAGACTTAGCTAAGACACTTTATGAAGGTGGCTGCATTAGAAACAACTTTTAAATGCAGATAAAACTGCTTTATACTACTGGGAAAAGATGCCATCTAAGACTTTCATAGCTTGAGAAGGGAAGTCAGGGCCTGGCTCCAAAGCTTCACAGGACAGGCTGAGACTAATTATAGGCCATGCAGCTGGCTACTTTCAATTGTAGTCAATGCTTATTTATCATTGTGAAAATTCTATGGCCCTTAAGAGTTGCGTTAAATCAGTTCTATCTGTGCTCTATTAAAGGAACAGGAAAGCCCAGATGACAGCACATCTGTTTACAACATGGTTTACTGAATATTTTAAGTTCAGACTTCCTGGTCAGAAAAAAGATTCCTTTTAAAATACCACTGCTCATTGACAATGCACCAGGTAACCCAAGAGCTCTGATGTAGATGTGCAGTGAGATACACAGCATACATTCTGCAGTCCATGGATGAAGGAGTCATTTTTACTTTCAAGTCATTACTTAAGAAACACATTTAATAAGGCTGTAGCATATGTAAATAGTGATTCCTCTGATGAATCTGGACAAAATAAATTGAAAATCTTCTGGAAAGAACTCACCATCCTAGATGCCACTAAGAATCAATATTAACAGGAGTTTAGAAGTTGATTCTAACCCCCCATGTATTAGTTTGAGGAGATCAAGACTTCCACGGAGAAAGTAACTGCAGAATTGATAGAAAAAGAAGAGAACTGAAACTAGAAATGGAGCCTGAAGATGTGGCTGAATTGCTGCAATCTCATGATAAAACTTGAATGGATGAGGAATTGGTTCCTAGGAGTGAACAAAGAAAGTGGTTTCTTGAGATGGAATCTACTCTTGATGAAGATACTATGAAGATTGTTGAAATGACAAAAAGGATTAGAATATGACATAAACTTATTGACTCCAATTTGAAAGAAGATCTACTGTGGGTAAAATGCTATCAAACAACATTAAATGTTATAGAAAAATCATTCATGAAAGAAAGAGTCAATCAATACAGCAAATTTCATTGTTGTCTTACTTCAAGAAATTGTCATAGCTACTCCAACCTTTTACAACCACCACCCTGATCAGTCAACAGCCATCAACATCAAGGCGAGACTCTTCAAGTAAAAAATTACATCTCACTGAAGTCTCAAATTATGATTAAAATTTTTTTAGTAATAAAGTATTTTTATTTAAAGTTTGCTTGTTGTCTCTTTAGATGTAATGCTATTGGACACTTAATGGACCATAGCATAGTATAAAGATAATTTGTGAATGCACTGAGGAACCAAAACATTTCAATATTTGCTTTTATTGGGGTGGTCTGTAATCAAGCCTGTAATATCTCCAAGGTATTCTTGTATTATTACAATGGTGGTGATTTTGATAATGTGTGATAGAACACACCACTATTTACTTTTTTAGCAGCATTTTAAGCATCCAGTACTGTAATCTGTAGGCACTATGCTATACAATAAGCCTCTAGGACATATCTTGTACAACTGAAACTTCATATCCTTTGATTCATACTTCCCCATTTTCACCTCACCCCAGCCCCTAGCAACTACTATTATATTTTTTGTTTCTGAGTTTGACTATCTTAGATTCTTCATGTAAGTGGTATCATATGGTATTTGTCCTTTTTGTAGGCATTTATTGCTAGGAACTTCTCTGTTAGCATTGCTTTTGCTATATCTCATAAGTTTGACATGTTGTGTTTTTGACTCAAGATACTGTCTAATTTCCCTCTGGATTTGTCTTTGATCCAGTGGATGCTCAATAATGTATCATTAAACTTACGTGTATTTTTGAGTTTTCCTGTTTTGTTTTTGATTTCTAGTTTTTATGACATTGTGGTTAGAAAAGATACTTGAAGTGATTTCAGTTTTCTTAAATTTGTTGACTTGTTTTATGACCTAGTGTGTGATCTACCCTTTAGAATGTTCCAGGTGACATTGGGAAGAATGTGCATTCTGCCATTGTTGGTGAAATGTTTTGTGTATGTCATTTAAGGTCTAGCAGTATTGTATTCAAATCTGTTAATTCCATGGTTTTTCTGTCTGGATGATTTATTCATATTCATTATTGAAAATAGGATATGAAAGTCTCCTACTATCATTGTATCATATCTGTTAGTGTTTGCTTTATATATGTAGGTGTTCTGGTATTGAGTGCATATATGTATTTAAAATTGTCATATTTTCCCGTTCAGTTGAACCTTTTGACATTATGTAATGAACTTTGTTTTTTGTGACAACTTTTGACTTAAAGGCCATTTGGTCTGATGTAAGTATAGCAACTCCTACTCTCTTGTGGTTAACATCTGCATGGAATTTCCACCTCCCCCACCCCACCCCGCCCCCTGTTTTTTTTACTTTAAGCCTGTGTATGTCCTTAAATCTAAAATGAATCTCTTTTTTTAAAATTTTTTTATTATTAAATTTATTTATTTTTTTAATTACAATACTGTATTTGTTTTGCCATACATTGACACGAATCAGCCATAGGTGAACACAATCTCCCAATGCCGAAGCCCCCTCCCACCTCCCACCCCACATCCTCTACTTGAATCATCCTGTGCATCAGCCCCATGCATCCTGCATCCTACATTGAACATAGATTGGCGCTTCGTTTCTTACAAGAAAATATACATGTTTCATTGCCATTCTCCCAAACCATCCCACCCTTTCCCTCTCCCTCAGAGTCCAAAAGTCCACTCTATACCTCTGTGTCTCTTTGTTGTCTCACATATAGGGTCATCATTACTGTCTTCTAAATTCCATATATATGTGTCAGTATACTGTATTGGTGTTTTTCTTTCTGGCTTACTTCACTCTGTATAATCGGTTCCAATTTCATCCATCTCATTAGAACTGAGTCGAATTTATTTTTTTTAAGGACTGAGTAGTATTCCATTGTGTATATGTACTACAGCTTTCTTATCCAATCATCTGCTGATGGACATCTAGGTTGCTTCCATGTCCTGGCTATTATAAACAGTGCTGCAATGAACACTGGGGTACATGTGACTCTTTCAATTCTGGTTTCCTCGGTGTGTATGCCCAGCAGTGGGATTGCTGGGTCATAAGGCAGTTCTATTTGCAATTTTTTAAGGAATCTCCACACTGTTTTCCATAGTGGCTGTACTAGTTTGCATTCCCACCAGCAGTGTAAGAGGGTTCCCTTTTCTCCACATCCTCTCCAGCATTTATTGCTTATAGACTTTTGGATCACAGCCATTCTGACTGGTGTGAAATGGTACCTCATGGTGGTCTTGATTTGCATTTCTCTGATAATGAGTGATGTTGAACATCTTTTCATGTGTTTGTTAGCCATCCGTATATCTTCTTTGGAGAAATGCCTATTTAGTTCTTTGGCTCATTTTTTTATTGGATCATTTATTTTTCTGGAGTTGAGCTGCATAAGTTGCTTATATATCTTTGAAATTAGTTGTTTGTCAGTTGTTTCATTTGCTATTGTTTTCTCCCATTCAGAAGGCTGTCTTTTCACCTTGCTTATAGTTTCCTTTGTTGTGAATCTCTTGTACACAGTATATAGCTAGATCTTATTTTTTATGTATACAGTTACTCTTTATCTTTTGATTGTTAAATTTAATCCATGTACATGTAAACTGATTATAGATAAGTAGGATTTACTATTACCATTTTGCTCATTGTTTTCTATGTTGTAGTTCTTTTGTTCCTCTCTTCCTATCTTCCTTCATGATTCTTTTGTCATAATAAACTTTGATTCTTTTATCCTCTTTATCTTTTTGTGTCTACTATAGTTTTTGTGTGTGTTGTTATCCTGATGCTTTCCTAAAGCTTATAATAATCCATTTTAAGCTGATAATAACTTTATTGCACACAAAACTCTACTCTTTATCACTACCTTTTAATGTTATTGATATCAGAATTTACTTCTTTTATATCATGGATTCATTAACAGAATTTTGTGGTTATAGTTATTTTTAATACTTTTGTCTTTTTAACATTTATACTAGAGTTAAATTTATATGTACAATCATTACAGTATTATATTATTCTATAATTGTCTATGTATTTACCATTACTGGTGAGATTCATATGCTTTTGTGTTGCTGTTTGGTGTCCTTTTGTTTCAGCTTAACTCCTCTTAGGACTCCATGTTAGACACTTCTAGAAGTGACAAATCTTCTTAGTTTTTGGCTATTTTGGAAAATCTATCCTCCATTTTTAAAGGACAGTTTTGCCATATACAGTGTTTTTGGCTGGCAGTTTTTTCTTTTAGAACTTTGAATATGTCAAGCTACTCTTTTCTGGACTGCATGGTTTCTGCTGAGTAATCTGATGATGATCATCTGGGTTCTTTTTATGTCATGAGTTGCTTTTATGTTGCTTCTTTCAAAATTTTCTCTTTGCCTTTTGATAATTTAATTTTAACATGTCCTGGTATAGACTTCTTTAGGTCATTCAGTGTTTTTTTGAAGCTCAGTATGTTTCTTTAGGACAATTGTTTTGAATTCTTTGTCAGACAGTTTGTAAACCTCCATTTGTTTAGGTCAGTTACTAAAGCTTTATTTTGTTCCTTTGGTGATATCATGTCTCCTTGATTCTCTGTGATCTTTATAGCCTTGTGTTGGTGTCTGTGATTTTTGAAGAAGCAGTCACCTTTTCCCTGGGCAGGCCTGGTGGTGGTGTCCACTGGGAGATCTGATACTGGGATTCACAGGCAAGTGAACCTGGTGTTAGGAGCCACAAAGGGACCTACTCTCTCTTCCACCCAAAGGGGAAATTGTAGGCCAGTGGAATCTCTCTGCCCTGTACTATGCCAGATTAATAAAATAATATGGGTAAATGAAACTGTTCTTACCTTTTCTTGTTCTGAGCTCCACATGTGCTGTTATGTCACTTGGTTTCCAAACCTCAAATAAGTTATTTCTGTCCAAGGATGGCTGTTAAATCGGTATTTGTATTGGGGGACTGGAAGCTAGGAACTCCTATTGTGCCATGTTATATTTTTTCTGACTTTACTCTCACATCACCCCTTTTTGCCTTCCCTTACAAACATGCTAGGAGAAGGCAATGGCAACCCACTCCAGTACTCTTGCCTGGAAAATCCCATGGATGGAGGGAGCCAGGTGGGCTGCAGCCCATGGGATTGCTAAGAGTTGGACACGACTGAGCGACTTCACTTTCACTTTTTACTTTCATGCACTGGAGGAGGAAATGGCAACCCACTCCAGTACTCTTGCCTGGAATCCCATGGACGGAGGAGCCTGGTGGGCTGCCATCTATGGGGTCGCACAGAGTTGGACACGACTGAAGCAACTTAGCAGCACAAACATGCTAAGTATGCCCAGTGGATTCAATACAGACCTTGGAAGGAAGTAATTTTGACTGGCCTCCCTATCCTCTCCTGTTCTAATAACTTCAAATCATAGTTGTGATAAGTGGCCTTGAAATCATCTTGCCTAAACTTTTTCATTTTGAATATGTGGAAATAGATTCAGTGATGCTAAGTGATTTGAATAGGGCCCTCCATTTAGTGTTAAAACTAGGTCTTCAGGTATTTCATTTCAGAGTAAGAAGCAGCTAAGCTATGCTTGGTTAGTTAGCTAATTTATATCTTAAAGATTTCTTGAGTCTGTAGCCCAAGCGGACCGTGAGACTGGACAAAAGTAACTTACCTCGTTATGGCTTCCTCTCCATCTCTCCTCTCTGCCTCTTAGGTAGCAAGTTCTCACTTTGAACTACAGATTAGAAGCCTTGGTTTTTGTTTTTAAATCACAATACCAAGTCTCATTCTAGGCCTATCAGTTCAGAATCTCTGGGAAAGGGCCCAGGAATGAGTTTTTTTTTTTTTTTAATTCCCCAGGTGGTTCTAACGTGCCACAAGTATTGCAAACCTTCAGGCTAAGAGATTGTTTCCTTGGATTTTGTTTTGTTTTTTAGTCTCACTTTTTTTTTTTTTTTAATGCTACTCTTTTTCCCTTCTATCTTCCTTACTCCATTTCTCTTTTCTGATTCCCTCTTCACTACCTAAATTTTAGAATTGAAATTTATTTTTATTTGTTTGTTTGTTATATGTGTTTATTTTTGCTGCTTGGTTTTTTTTTTTTTCCCCTTTTAAAAAAATTTTATTTTATTTTTTTTTCTTTTTTTAATTTTATTTTTATTTTTTTTTAAATTAAATTTATTTATTTTTTAAATTACAATACTGTATTTGTTTTGCCATACATTGACATGAATCAGCCATAGGTGAACACAATCTCCCAAGTTTTGGACGGGTGATTTGGACCTTTTTCTTTTCTTCTAATTATCTCTTTTTCACCCTCCACTAAACTTAATTAGGCTTTTTGTTACATGTAGCTTTCAATTAACTTATTTTCTTGTGTGAAATAGATCTCTGAAGGAAAAAATGTGACCTAACTCTATTTGGAATTTTGGAAGAGACATTATTTAATAATTACAAAATACATTTTTGATGTTACTGACCACCTTTTATTTTTAATACCCTTGATCTGTGTTGTTCTTTTCTCTGACCATGTCTTGACTGAACTCTCCTAACTTAGATTTCTCTTTCAGAACTATTTCTCTTCTCATTGCACACATTCCTCCTTGGTGGTCTCACCTACTTCACAGTTTAACTCTCATATCTCTTATTCACTCTCACTCTTGCTCTCTTGGTCTGTCTCTCCAGCTTGATAATTATTGATTGAATAATCTCCACCCTTATCTCCCTTAGTTTTTCAAAATCAATATAAAGTTATCGTCTTTCTTCTCTTTCTTTCCCATACCCACAAAACGTTCTTTCTTTATTAATGTACACAGGTTTTTTTAAATTTATTTATTTTAATTGGAGGTTAATTACTTCACAATATATTTATGAATTAATTTGTTCAAGACTGTATCAAGATTGTTCTCTTGATAACTCCCACTTCGGGGATCTTTTCTGGTTGGGAAATAATGTTCAAACTCTTTTGAAAGCTGAAATACGTGATCATGCACCAGCTGGGAGAAAGAGGGCTCTGGCTCAGTCTCTTTCAAAATCTCTGCCAATGTTTGAAACATGTCAGCAATCCTAATGTTTGCCCATTGCCACCATAATTCCAGGTGGCCTTTGAATGCAGCCATTTTATCTGCTGACTTGAACACAATTGTCATTCTCCTCTGAAGTGACACATTGAGTTTGTTGATCAGATTGAATATGTCACACAGGTAAGCAAGTTTTGTAACCCATTCTGTGTTGCCAAAGTGTGCTACCAGTGGTGACTGTTTTCTTTTCTTTAAAGAAGTCCCTGGAACAACTCTTGTAACTCAAAAACTCTGGTCGGTGATCTACCTTTAGAAAGCAGTCTTTTTCATAATAGTAAAATTAAAAGTCTTAATGTTCATCAACTGATAAATGGATTAACAAAGTATGGTATATCCATCCAGTAGAATATTATTCAGTCATAAAAAGCAACAAAGTACTGATATATGCTGCAGCATGGATGAATCTCAAAAACATGCTAAGTGAAGGAAGTCAGACACCAAAGATCATATGTTGCATGATCCTATATATGTGAAATGTCCAGAAGAGGCATAGAAAGAGAAATAGAAAATGGATTAATGGTTTCCAGAAGGTAGGGGAGAGGAATGGGGGTGTGACTTTGAAAGGGTATGGTGTCATGAAAATGTTCTGAAGTTAAATAGTGGTGATGGTTTCATGACTTTTTGAAGATACTAAAAATCACTGAACTGTATACTTTAAAGGGGTGCTTTTACGGTACATGAATTATATTTCAACAAAAACATTCTACCCACTCTTTAGGCTTTATTGATCATCCTCAGTATCCACCCCAATCTGATGTGTTCAGTTCTCCCTTTGAAACGTTATCTTTTAAGCAAAACTCTATTATAATAATACTGTGGCTTTGTCATACAAGTACTTGTGTACTTTCAGAGGTTTAAAGGAGGTCTGTATTGAAATGGATACCACCTAGAGAGTCTGGTTGCCTGTCCACACAGGTACTGTATGAGTAGCATTATGGTAGAGAATTTGCTAGGGTCCTGTTGATAATTCCAACTTCACCACCCAGAAATTCTATCTTGTTAGTGTTTCAGAATCAACCAAACCCACACAATTCCTAAACTCACATGAGTGTGCCCAGAATGCCTTTATTCATTGTGACTGAGATCAGCTGTCTGGTGGACTGGTTATACCAGAGTGTGTTCTCCCTCTGGGTATATACAAACTGGGATAGCAAAAGCGATCAGAGCAATGCAGTGATTCTAAAGGTGGTGCAAAAGGCACTTCAGTTGATAGCAGCTTCACAGCAGGGCTAAACCAGACAGAAAACTCTGGCTCTCCTTTATCCTAGAATCATGAGTCTTGTCCATCTCACTTCAAGTCCAGGTAACATTTTATCTCTAAGTTCCCTTTTTACAGACTTCTGATCATTCCTTATTTACTGAATTTATAGTTTAAAGCCTAGAAAGCAGCCTTGAAGTAGTCTCAGCTCATGCTCAGTGTTTTCTTCATGAAACTGTAAGTTCCAAAAGGCAAAGATTGGCTAACACATCTGCATCTCTTGCAGCATCTAGCATAGACTTGCATGCTCTACTTATGATTGAAATGAACCATAACTGGAGGTAATTTATTTTCAAAACACATTGATTGGTGATTTTCTTTTGCTTTATAGTGTTGCGTATCACATTGGCAGAAATGTAAATTTCTATCAGTGTGGTTAAGACAGTTTTCTGAAAATATATAATTATCTGTATATTGAGTAGATTTATTGAACATAATCTGCATTATTTTATGTGAAGTTGCTCAAACAATGAGACCTCAAAAATAGTTATTGCAAGCATACTATCTTCTGTTTCAGTAATCCTCAAACTTAGGTGTGATCAGAATCACCAGGAAGATTTGCTGACATGCAGAGCTCCCAACCCCAGGGCTTCCGACTCAGTAAGTCTGGGATGAAACCAAGAATTAGAATTTCTACTAGGCTTGATCTTGGGTGATGCTGATGTGGCTCATCTAGGACTAACTACACTTGAAAACTATTGCTCTGCTTGGTCTATAAGTTTGAATTGAAGCTTACAGTGTGGTCTGTGACTCAAAGCCAATGGTAGTACCTGACAGCTTTTTAGAAATCAAGGATCTCAGGCCCCATCATGACACCAGAGTCACACTCTGCAGTGTAATAAGATCCCTCTAGTGATTAGTAAGCAGTCACTAAAATGAGAGAAACCATGACTTGGAGCATTGAGAAAAGTCACTTTCTGAACAGCTTTCAGAGCTCTATGGGTTGCTTACCCTAGGTCAGTTTTTCAAAATGTATTAAGTACATATAAATTTCCTGGGGAACATGCTAAAATATAGATTCATATTCAGTAGGTCTGGAGTGGGTCCTGAGATTTTGCATCTTTTAAAGTTCCCAGGAGATGCTGATGCTAAGGCCTTAGGAATATACTCTAAGTAGCAAGATTCTAAGTTGCCAAAGATCAAGAACATTTTGATTCCACTAAAACTGGAATTTTTGTGTCTTTGGCTTTTGGAAAATGGTTGGCAGGTTAGAAAAGACCCACAGAAGGAGAAGAGAATAGCTCACTGAGGCAGTGAAACATCATCAGTTTCTTGTAGCTTTAACCCTTTCTCTTTCCACTGTGACAAAGCTATTGAATTTGTTCTTTTTATTTTCAAGTTCATTTGTCTTAGCTCTTAATTTCATACTCTTCTGACATATCCACCCTATCAACAATCCTTTCTATCCTTGAATGAACTTGGCTTCATCTTATTACAGATATTGAAATCAGAATCACAGTTCTATTTAGTTTGTGTTCCATACTTCCTTGGAATTGGCTTTTCATGGATATAAGTCTAATACAAGGCAGGGAAAGAGGTAAATTTGATCCAAGTATTTTTGATAACAAAGCATATCCTTTGAGTTGAAGACATAATGGCAATCTATTAAATGGCATCACCCAACATTCCCACGGGCATAGAATCTTTGGGAATTAGTCTTCACCACTGACTGATGGCAAAGGTAGAAAGTAAAAACTACACCTAATGGGTAAGTCAGAAACCTAAAGTGCCCTCCTAAAGAGGTTTGAGATTCCTTGGCAGTGAATTAATCAACAAACACTCCCTGAACACCTACCGTAGGCATTGTGCTATGGTAGATATTGTGAGAATAGAACCCTGGATCTAGATAATGGCAACACCAGAGAGAAGACATAATCAACATTTGAAACAACAAATTACAATGAGTCAGGGAAGATTTTGCCATCTCATGTTGACTCTACTTTATACGGCATACAAAAGGACATCCCAGCGCACTGATTTACAGTTTCCGATATGTAGGACTCACTCCTCAAAACTCATCCCATCTGCCTTCAGTTATCCACAATCCTACTCTGTTCTTCCTTTGCTATTTGACTCAGTTGTGAGTTACCTCCCCACTCCCAACCTTAGATCAGTCTGGGCCCCTCTCAAGCCTTTTTGTTCTCCACCCACTTATACTGCCTCAGGTTAGCATAACTGATGCTAGTCCCCGAAGACCAGCCCATCTTGTGGTTGGAGCTCCTACAGGGAGACCCAGTAGAAGTGATACTTGAGTTGTGTGTGAGGAAAAGTTTATAAAATAAGAGAAACTGGGGAAAGTGTTTATTATTGTGGTAAGTGTGGTTTCTGAGCAATGACAGTGATAAAGGATATGGCAAAAAGCCATGTAATAGTCTCAGATAAATGCCAGGGAATGGTGGGAAATGACATTGAAAAGCCATTCACAAGGGACCATATGTGATGCTCCTGGAGTGGAATGATCCCAATTGCTCTTCCATATGTTTTGAGGGCACTGAGTAGAGGTCAGCTTGCAATATAGTTTTGTGCAGGGTGAACCCTTGATCTTGCTGGAACCAGATTCTGCTTTGAAGCAAATGTGACCCTGATATTTTGTTTTGAGAATTCTCAAGAATAAGAAGGTCCCAGCTATTTCCAAGCCTAAAAATTTCCCTGAACAGTCTAGGAGATACATTAGTCTTTAGCTGATATTAATCAACACTGGGCAGACAGACAAGCATTGATCAAAAATTAAACAGTTTGGCAAATATTTTAGTAAATTATTAAAATTTTGGTCACAGGCACTCATATGCTTTTTGACCCTTGTTTTTGTTTTCAAAACACCACTAAGACCACCAGCATTGTCAGGGAAAGTGATTAATAGTCTAGCAATAACTTTCAAATTTAGAATGGAATACCACTAAAATGTCATGTTGCCCAATGCATGAGGGCAAAATAAACCCAGACTGTTTGGTTCATATGGAAACAAAAACACCAGAGAGCAATCCATGCAATGACCCGTGGAGAGCTGACACGCATGCTGGTGTTCTGCATCCATCATTTTGAGGAGAACTCCCAGGTTGATCCTATACATAGTTCAGGAGAAGCCACATCTGTTCTCTTTCGCCAAGATGTAACTGTGCTCTGGTTTGATCAGCTGTCTCACGCTTTTAAGGCCCTTTTGTCCTTTCCCAATATAAATAGCAAGGCCAAGCCTTTTGACTTCACTTTGGAACTCTATCAAAACCCAACAGGTGCTGGCCTTTGCTGCCCTCTGGGGCCCTTTTCCCCCTTGAGAGAGGGGACTGTCTACTCTTCCCAAAATGGGTAGCCCCACAACTTGACACCACAGGATGACAGCTGGTCTCCTCTCCCAACACATACCAGCAAGGAGGAAAGCTCAGAAGTGCCAGCCGATAATGCATCGCACCACCCGCTCATCTCCTCTCATAAACCACTCACCCATTGGCGGGGGTGGGGGGGTGGGGGGTGAGGGAGGTGGAGTGAGGGAGAACTGCTGAGAGAATCTTGTTTCCCATGAATGTATTATCACAAATGTAAAAGATTTGGGAAGTTACAGATTGCCATCAGAAAAACCCAGTTAACTTGGAGGTAAAGGTAATGTCTTCAGAGCATGGTAAATAAGAATATAAATCAAAGTTGTTCAAATTGTTTCTCATAGGAAGAGACTGAAGACAGTGATGCTGCATAACTTTAGAGAGGGCTGCAAGGTTGTGGCCTCCAGATTAGGGTTGCAATATTATGCAAATAAAAATAGAAGATGCCCAGTTAAATTTTAATTTCAGGTGAACAGCAAAAAAATTGCATAAATATATTCCAGACAATATTTGGGGCATACTGATACTAGAAATCTATTTGTTATGTACCTAAATGCAAATTTAACTTAATTTTTTGTTTTTTTTTACTGATGATTTGACTCCGAATCCAACAATGTGTTTCTCTTCCTGATTCCTGGTTGAGTATACTCCTGAGATCAATAGTGGCATTCTCATGCCAAGCAAAACTTTATTCCAAGCTTTTGAGAGAAATAGAAAACCTCAGTCACAGGGCCCCCACTTATGTAACTGGGTTTGACTCTGTCTAATGCTGCCTACTTCTTTCTGCTCACTCTAACTTTAATCAAGTTGAAAGAATCTGATTTTTTGTTTTTGCATAGTGTATAAGTGACTTCTTTGTCAGAAGGAGTATGACCTGCATATTAAATGAAATTTACTTTAATTTGACTGGTATTTGTCCTATGCTAGGTCGGGCAGGGTCTGGAAGAGGGCTGGTGAGGCAGTCTGTTAGGACTGTTCTGTTTCTTCTGTACTATGAAATTGCCTTCAGTGCAAAGAATAGATCAGTGTGACTTGACCTTCAGAACAGTTAAACACATACTTACTAAATGCTTGCTGTGTTCTGTCTGCTGGACTGGACACTGAGGATGAAGAAATGGATAAGCTCTTGCCCCACAGTGCTGCTTGAGGAGGGGATGCATAACGCGGGGAAGATGAACTTTATTTGGTAGCATCAGGGAAGGCTTCACCAAAGAGGCGATGGGAACAGTAGCTCTCCCTCTCAAGCCAAGTGTATCAGAGACCAGAAGTCAAGGGAAAGTATAAGAGGGAGCCTGTTGTTATGGGATTTCCCTAGCCTTTCTTATTATCTCCTTACTTGCTTCATTCTATGGGAAATACTGTTGCATTTCCTGAATGTTAATACTGTTGCTGTTGTTCAGTCACCCAGTTGGGTCCACCACTTTGCGACCCTATGGACGGCAGCATTCTAGGCTAGACTGTCCTTCCCTATCTCCTAGAGCTTGCTCAAATTCATGTCCATTGAATCAGTGATGCCATCCAACCATCTTATCCTCTGCCGCCCCCTTCTTATCCTGCCCTCAATCTTTCCAAGCATCAGGCTCTTTTACAATGAGTCGGCTTTTCATATCAGGTGGCCAAAGTATTGGAGCTTTAGCATCAGTCTTTCCAATGAATATTCGGGGTTGATTTCCTTTAGGATTGACTGGTTTGATCTCTTTGCGGTCCAAGGGACTCTCAAGAGTCATTTCGAGCACCATAGTTCAAAAATATCAATTCTTTGTCACTCAGCCTTCTTTATGGTTCAACTCTTACATCGAAACCTGGCTACCAGAAAATCCATAGCTTTGACCAGATGGACCTTTGTTGGCAAAGTGATGTCACTGCTTTTAATACGCTGTCTAGGTTTGTCATAGCTTTTCTTTCAAGGAGCAAGTGTCTTTTAATTTCATGGCTGCATGTTAATATTAATAGCATTTATTGGTAATTTTTAGAAAGTTAGCATAATGTTGTTTTCTAGGGAGCTGGAATCCATACATGGCTTTGGATGTTTATGAACCTCCTAAAATTATATATAAAAATTTATATGTATAGACAATGTGAATTTTTCTAGGAAAGAGGGGATTGTAGTTTTATAAAGGTCTTGAATTATTCTATATATCTCCCCAAAGTTAAAAATATCTGTTATAGAGAAGTCAATTAAAATGTTAGTCCAAAATAATATAGCTCATAATAAATATATGTTGAGAATCAACTGCCTATAGAGCTATTATATTCTTTAGAGAGCAAACCAAGAAGAGGTACTATGCTCGTGTAAAAACAATCTCAAGCTTTGGAGGAGAAACGTGAGCACACGAGGTCCAAATAATGTATTTATCATAGAATCATACTTTAGAAGGGGCACTTGAGAGATTGTCTGTTCCATTAGAACTGATATTCTGCTCACCAAGAGTTTTTTCTCCCCAGCTCCAAGAATGTCCAGGTAGATTTCACAGCTGTCTCAACATTTTCTATATTTATTGTGTTCATAAACACTGACTCATAAAACCAAAACTCAATAGAATTCAGAGCAGATCCCTAAATATACTCAAATCCATACTTTCTCCTATTCTTTTAGATTTTCTTCATAATTTGTTTCCAGGAGAAGAATATTAATACAGTGACTATTTTCTCATTGTAACAACCTTATGAGGCATAATTTTCTGAATTCCCATTTTACATGTGAAGATATTGAGACTCAACAAAGTTAGAGTTACACTTAACCTATGGCAAGAAAGCTAAAAAGAATGTCTGAGTATCATTGTTGAGAGGATAGAAGTGAGTGAGTCTACAGCAGAGTGGAGAGATGCAGGCTGGACAGGGTTGTTGAGGAATTGTGCCACATTGATAATGCTGTTTACTTGCTCTCTGGATTTGCAGGTGTCCTAATAAGTCTGCCATTATCCCATGGTACACTTATTGGAAAGTCTCTGATTTTAGATGTTTTCACTTCATTAAAAAAATGCAGTACAAAAAGCAGATGTTATAATTAAAATATAATTTTGTGTGTAATGCAATAATCAAACATATTATCATGGCATATCCTGGGCTGCAGATAACCTGACAAGATAATCATTCTATAGATCAAAGTAAATCAAAAAGGCAGTGGTTTAATTATGTTTAAATAATGTGGTTTAGAGTAAAATGAAACTAGCAAAAAAAGTTAAAATGAATCACTTACTCAATAGATATTGAAATTCGTTCATTGATTCAGATCAGCATTAGACTCTTACGCAGAAACCACTGTTTCTCCCCCAATTTCCAGGTACCTCTCTGCATTCCTCAGCCTCCCTTGCAGTTATACTGGGGCCATATGCCTGACATGTGTTGCTTCTAGATGGAGACATTTAAAAGCCATGCTGCCACTTCCATGCCTTTTGGCTCTTACTCTGGAGGCCAAAAGTTCCAAAAGGAGAAGAGCCGACTCATTGGAAAAGCCCCTGATGCTGGGTAAGATTGAGAGCAGGAGGAGGAGGCTGTGGAGGATGAGAAGGTTAGATAGCATCACTGATTCAATGCACATGAATTTGAGCAAATTCTTGGAGACAGTGAAGGACTTGGAAGCCTGGTGTGCTGCAGTCCATGTTGTCCCAAAGAGTTGGACACAACTTAGTGACTGAACAACAGCAACAAGAAGGAGATAGAGGAGGGTTATCCAGTCCATATTAGGCTTTCCATGAATGAGAAGTAAACATTCAGCATGTCCAGCCACTGAGATTTGGGGGCTTAGTTTATCACAGTTATCCTCAAAGTGTAGTTTCAGACCAGTAGCATCAGCCTCCTCTGGAAGCTTGTTAGAAATGCAGAATCTCTTTCTCTACCCAATAATAGTAACCAGAACCTACATTTTAACAAGGTCCCTAGGTGGTTGATACACATATTAATTTGATAAACTTTGTGATAAACCATGCCTGAAATTCTGGTAATGTCGACTGCTGGTAGTGAAAGTCAGGTCTGAGAATTCCAAATCTGATTTGACACCAAAGTCAATAAAATAGATTTTTAAAAACACAGGTATGAGATCTACTGGATAAGAATCTCTAGAGGTGAGCCCAGGAATCTCCATGTATTAAACTTCCCAGAGATTCTGGTGATCAGAGAGGTTTAGAATTTTGTCAATTCTAACTGGGAACCCAGATAAATATATACCATCAGATTAAATTTTGCTATTTTGTAATATTTATGAATCATATAAATCTTCAAAGTTCAGAAAACGGATAATCTATGAAAAGGCCGTGATACTTACACATAGAGTTAATGGAATTAATCATTTTGTCACTGGCTATCTGATCTTAGGAAGCAAAGTGACTCTTTTCTTAGCCTCAGAAACTGGGAACAGCTGAGCAGGGGGAGGGACAGAAGGCATGGCCTCAACTGGCACTGCCTCTTCTAGCAGACGGTTTTGCTTCAGCCCTGTCTGGGCTAAATGCGTCTCTGAGTTTCAAAAGACCCTAAAGCTGTCTTCATTTAGCAGCTTGCTTATCAGGATGAGGCAGCTCCATTTCCCTCTGTGCACAGACATTGGAATACTGGCTCTTTCTTTCTTTATGCCTGCGTTTCTTCCTTGTGGGTCAAAACTGCGCTGAAAAATAAGCATTGTAATCCAGTAAGCTCACTATCAAAGAACTGGAGAGAGCCTGGCTGCCTCATGAAACAGCCAGTTAGAGTCCCTCTTTTTAAGTTTCTCTCTGGGAGGGTTGTTATTTTGCATATTATTTGTAAAAATTCCTCTCTGTCCCCTTGAACTAGAGCAGCAGCCTTCAGTTCTTCGGTGCCCATTCTTGGCTCCTGGCCTCCTGTCTCTGAATGACTTTGATGCATGTAACACAGCAGAAGAAACCTTGAGACATGTTTTTGCATAGTTGTTTTCTCATGACAACACCAATGCTAAATTTAAAAAAATTCTCTTCTTTTAATAACATGGTACATTAAAAATGATCATCCAAAATAGATGACGAAGAGCATAGCTAAGCATTTGCCTGATTTCATGGGGATTCCTAGCCGTGTTTGGAACAGAATATTTCCAAAAAGTGCATAAGCTACAGAAGCTAATGAAGACGTGTCATTTGTTTCAAGGACTTAGGGACACAGAACATGGCTAGAGGGGAGGACCAGACAAAAGCCACCAGGTCCTGTAGAAGCTTTGGACTCAGTGGAAGGGCAAAGAGGAGCAAACGGGGCAGGATGTAAGAGGTAGCAAGGACCACATCCTGAGGGCGAGAGGAGAGTGTGAGGAAGCAGTATTCAAAGTAAAGATATTGTTTTACTTGGATTAAGTGGCAAATCCTCATGAAACAAAACAATATGAAACAAAACCCTGAGATTTGTTGTTCAGTATCCATAGAGTAGATATATACAAAGCTTATTGCACTGAAGATGAAAATGTATTTATATTCAAACAACTGGCTAATAATTGGTTAGTATCTTTGTGAAGTGTGGTTGTTGTTAACAGTTCATATGTAGATACTGCCTTACATGGTCATTTATTCCTCTTACACAGAATGATCAGACTGGTCAAATACATGAAATGTTTCATGAAGGCAGAGTTGTGAGGTCATTTGGATTTCTTTCAATACCTGCACAAAATGTATTTCTCCAAAACCACAGAAATTCTCAGTTTTGTGCCTTTTGGATTAAATCAGCTCAGAATCTTCCCTGACCTGGTGTCACTGTAAACTGAGGCTACCTTTGGCTCTCTTTTCTTCTGTTTCTTTAAACTGCTTTCTCTCATTCTTCTTTGACCTCCAGTCTGTACCTTGCCTTAGTATCATCTGCTCCTCCCTGTAGGCACCATTTCTTACCCTCTTTGAAATTGTTATAAATGGCTAATCCAGGGCGGTCACCTAGTGCTTCTCAGTGAGGCCTTAGGAGGGTCTAATAGTTTTGCAAGAGAAAATGAGCATCTGGATTCCCTCCAGGAACAGCATTGAATTCCTCGAAGTTCATTGTGGAGTAGACAGTGAGTCCCGGGAGCCATCAAAGGCAGATACAAAATAGATCTTCCTGCACAGAGAGCTACCTGGTTTAAAAGCTCCAAAATAGGATTCCTCAAATCCTAGAAGCTACCCTGATGAAAGAAGCTATGAGCCTGAGACCCAGAAAGCTTGATTCTCAGAATGAAGCTGAGCAGACTTTTGTAAGACAGACAGTGAGTTAACCAGGAGATGCAAGACAAAAACTTATTGCTGACCGCCCCTATGGCAGTAGCTAAAATGGGTCACAGGAGTCTTGATTTCCAGTTCTGTGAAGAGAAGAAGGGAAAGAAGGAAGGGAATAAGGATGGAGAGGAAATAAAATGAAAAGACACAACAAACCTAACCTGTGCAGAAGAGAGTAGTGGTAAACAGTCCTGAGACTGCTGTCCTTTGAAAGACCTGCTTACAAGACTGGTCCTTGGCTGAAATATAGGAACTTAGATTTTGAAAGGTTCTCATCATTTCTTGATAAGAAAGCCTCACTATGCCTGACCTTTTGTGAAAATGTTGTGACTCATGTTGAATGCCTGTGTGCCTTCTGAGTGTCAGAAATCTTGATACCTGCTCAGTAGAGGAGCTTTGCTAATGGACAGCATCGCCACAGCTTGTTGATGAAGAAATTGTCAACACGCCACTAGGATAGGGTTTTAGAAGCCTGTACCTGGTTTTCTCTGGAGCTCACCCTGTGTATCTTTTCTCTTTCCTAATTTTGTTTTGTATCCTTTTGCTATAAGAAGTCATAGCAGCAAACACAACTCTATGCTGAGTCCCCTGACTCCTAGCACATCGCTGGACTTGGCAGTGGTCTTGGCGACTCATGAAGTACCACCTTTCTGCCATCACTTAATAACTTTAATTAAAAAAAAACTATGTGTTGACTTTATAACTGCCCAAGAAAAGTTATGACTCATCTTTTCTATACCTTTTATTTTGTCTGAAGAATGAGATCAAAATGAATAGTCTTTTAAGATGTTTGCAAGGTGAGACCAGTGGGGAATGTTAATATTCTTTACGTTATATATAACTGATTAAACATCTTGCAGCTGAAATGTTGGCAGTGTAGAGCCAAGTAAGAAGCAGGTCAGCATATGGCCAGAAATTTGAGTATGAATATGAGTATGTGTCTTTCTCTTTCCATCACTCTACCTGCCTGGAGGATGGTGCTACCTAAGTCCAGAAGGAAGGATTTAAGTCATCCTCATACTCAAATTCAGAAATCTTGATACCTGCTCAGTAGAGGAGCTTTCCTAATGGATAACATCACCACGGTTTGTTGCTGAAGGAATTGTCAGCACTCCACTAGGATAGAATTTTAGAAGCTTGTATCTGGTTTTCTCTGGCCCCTCACCCCATGTACCCTTGGTGGTGATGGTGGTGAAGTTACTCAGTCGTGTCCGACTCTTTGCAACCCCATGGACTGTAGCCTGCCAGGCTCCTCCCTCCATGGGATTCTCCGGGCAAGAGTACTGGAGTGGATTGCCATTTCCTTCCCATGTACCCTTCCTCTTTCCTAATTCAGTCCCCTGAATCCTAGCACGTCACTAGACTTGGCAGTGGTCTTGGCAACTCATGATGTACCACCTTTCTGCCCTCACTTAATAACTTTATTTAAAAAAAAACACACAAAACTATATGTTGACTTTATAACTGCCCAAGAGAAATTTTGACAAGTGGGTACCAACTGCTCCACCACTTAATTGCTCTGTGACTTTGTACAAATTAGCTTTCCTGATCTTAAGTTTTTATAAGGGGAGAGGAAGCAGTTGGTACCCACTTATGGACATAGTTTCGGGAATTAACTTGAGATCACATATAATATACTTACATAGTGCCAAGGATGTTCTAAGTGCTGGATCAATGGTATAAGTAGGTGTTGCTAATGAAAAATACAACAGAAACAACTCAGAGGTACTGTCAAGGTCCCTTCTAAGAAGTAAAAGCCATCTGGACCTTGAGCCATCACATCTCGAGAAGCTCCAAGAGGTCTCATTTGAAGACCATGATAGCCTGCCTAGGGGTAAACCTGTATCTCATAGACCTCCCCTGAGCACTCCCTGGGCCCACTCCCAGTTGCCCCCTCAGGGGAAAGGAGACTTTAAGGGTGACTTAAATCCTTCCTTCTGGACTTCAGTAGCACCATCCCCCAGGCAGGGTAGAGTGATGGAAAGAGAAAGATACATGGCCCCATCTCTGTTTGTTTCACCCCACGTGATCTTGGGGAAGTCTCTTCTCTGAACCTCAGTATGCCTCACTGTAAAATAGATTAATTAAAAATATATACTCTACCTCGTTCCATACTTATTAAGAAAGAAAACTTCAGATAATGTTGGCAAAGTGCTTTGGAAATGGTAAAACGCTATAATGAGATCCACCCAGGCCCTGCTCTGGGTTTTTCTCTAGGGTAGTTTTCCATTCTCCATGGTTGTTCGGGTACTTGGCGGTGCAAAGTGACAGGAGCCTGGGACTTACTAACAAAAGAGATTTGAGTTCTGGGTGTTTACTGAGATGCCACAAAATCCAATAAAAATCAGATCTCCCTCCACTTTGAGCAGGAGTAATAGACAATGAAATCACTGCTTTGGTATTTAATTGCAATAACTGGTATCATCCCATTTTTAAAATATAATGATATAGCATGATTATTTGGGATTGATTTATTGCTTTGTTGTGAAAAGTTGTTTTCATTGATTTTTATTCCTTAACAGTTTTCTGCATTGACTGATTTGATTGTTAGAGCTTTGACTCCATCTTTGAAGATGGATTGGAATAATTATTGCAGCCTGCTGTTTAATCATTCTGCCACACAATTACTACCAAGATTGTGCTCTGCCCCAGCACTTTATTAGCTGTAGTAACTGTAGTAGGATTTTAATAATTTAATAGCACACTTGGAGAGGATAACTTGGTTGTTATTCGGGGGTACTTCTATGGAAACTGCAGGTTCCTAGGCAAAGGAGGGTCTTGGTACCCATTTTTTCCATTTGGTGACATTTTAAGGATGACTTGAACATTCCATTTCCCAAACAACTATGTCTATGGAGGCCTGACCTGGGGAGCTGGAATGAGGCACTGCGTAGCTCAGGTCAGTGCCAGCTGTTTAGGATCTGAGCCTTTTCTTCCTTGGAGTGCCACCACCCCTGAACCTTGGGTATTATGTGAATGGCCTATACAAGAAGCATTTATGTTCTCTGTTAATTGCATCCCAGGATACTTTTTGATAAACTGTAAAGCTCCTTCCCCAAGGTTTCTTCTTTGAAATCAGAATTAGCAGAACAGGATAGTGTTCAGAAGTAAAGTGCAGTGGTTTCACAGTATACGGGCAAAGCATCCTTTTTCCTAGCCTCATCTTGTTACCCTGAGTTGGGGTAATTCTCCCCATGCCCCTATGACCTTGCACTGAACTTACTGCATCCCCCTCTCTGAGGAGAGAGACAAGAACAAGTGCCAGATGCTGATCTGCATAGATCTCCATCTCAAAACTCAAGAAAGGGGCCCAGTCTTAATTCAGCTGTACATGGACCACATGCTAAATTTTTCACTCAGTGATTTGCTTCTCACATAAGGAGACAGCCACACTTGTTTGCGAATGTATTAGAGATTCTCATTTTTAAAAAAGCATTGTAGAGTGTTAAGCTGTATTAATAGTCTGCTATGTCTGTGTTGCCTAGACTGGAAGAAAAACACTTTGGAAGCTAATTCTGATTTCCTTCTTTATTTTCTGCTTTAATCAAAATTATAAGATTCACTAAATCCTTTGGAAAGAAAACAGTTTTTAAGAACATTTACAATTTAATAGTCCATAATTCTTTCCTCTCCATATCCTTTTCCCCATTTCTATGTCTCTGGCTCTCTTTCTATCACACCATTGACATCATTACTTATTCCAGCTACCTCTTATGTCAGTATCTCTGATTTTTGAGCCTATAATTTGGACAAATGATAATCTACACACCACTAGGAAGTAAGTTGTCCAGACTTCCTTTACCACTGATAACTGTGCAGTTTCTCTTGTTTTCTTTATTCAATTTTTTAACATTGAAGTATAAGAAAAATTGAAATATAAGTATCTTTATGTAAAGTCTTCTCTAATGACTTAGGCTTAGAAGAAATTCACTTTCCAATTTTTTTGCAATTAGGATTTCTTTTATTGATTTTTACTAAACTTCAAGTTTTCCCAATCCAACTACAGCTGTTAAAGAAAGCATGTTGGCTGGAGAACAAATCACTAAATTTGCAACAAATGCCATACATAGAGACTTGGCAACAATTCCTAATATGACAGCAAGGCCCTATTCTATGTCTTTTGTAGAAAAAGTTGACAAGTTAAAGAGAAACATCTAGGTCTGAAAAAAATCTAATGTTTTCCTATTTCCCCCTTGATGGCAACTTTAGGCACAGATAGATCTTGCTTTGACTTTGCAGGTGGAAGAGAGAATGCAACCCTGACTGACCATGTCACACAGAGATTTGGCAATAACAGCTCCTTTCTGCAAGGGGGACTGCCATCTGAGCACTTTCACTGATCCTTAGGCAATATATACGCCTCAACCTGTTTTGAGGAAACCATAACAGATTCTTTCTCTTATGAGTTAAGTGGGGGAAGCTAGTAGTCCTATAGTCCTTTTCTCATCAAGTGTATTACTATAGTAGAAGGTTGAGATACAAGGATTCCTTGCTCTGCTACAATAGATTGTAAGTACTGTACATTTTGCAGAGATACCTATACTCTAATTTGGTATTTAATTTGTCTAGAATTACTCTTCATCTCACTATATCAAGTACAATAATAACAATAGTGATGTGGTAGGGTGAATAATGGCTCCCCTAATTAACCAGGTCCTCATCCTTGGAACTGTGAATGTTACTTCACATGGCAAAAGAGACTTTGTAGATATGATTAAGGTTCTTGAGAATAGAAGATTATCTTGGATTATCCAGGTGAATCCTAAGTATAAACACCAGTGATCTAATAAGAAGCAGGCCAAAGGAGATTTGACAAAAGAGAAGGTTGTGTGAAGGAAACAAACAGAGTCAGAAAGGGATGTTACACTGGTAGCTTTAAAAAGGGAGGATGTGGGTATGAACGAAGAAACGCAGCTAGCCACTAGAAACTGAAAAAGATACTGAAACAGGTTCTTCTCTGGAGCATCTAGAGAGTGTGTAGCCTAACCAACATCTTGATTTCAGCAAATTAGAATCCATTTTGCAAACTGCTGGCCTCCAAAACCACAAGAGAGGAAACAAACCTATGTTGATTTTAGCAGCCAGTTCAGCTCAGTCACTGTCATGTCTGACGCTCTGTGACTCCTTGGACTGCAGCACACCAGGCTTCCCTGTCCGTCACCAACTCCCAGAGCTTACTCAAACTCGTGTCCATTGAGTCGGTAATGTCATTCAACCATCTCATCCTCTGTCTTCCCCTTCTCTTCCCACCTTCAATCATTCCCAGCATCAGGATCTTTTCAGTCAGT
The DNA here is from genome assembly GCA_917880005.1 of Nanger dama. Taxonomy (NCBI): domain Eukaryota; kingdom Metazoa; phylum Chordata; class Mammalia; order Artiodactyla; family Bovidae; genus Nanger; species Nanger dama. Next base: position 67,324 of record CAKJTW010000011.1, read on the forward strand.
TCTTCGCATCAGGTGGCCAAAGCATTGAAGTTTCAGCTTCAGCATCAGTCCTTCCAATGAATATTTAGGACTGATTTCCTTTAGGATGGACTAGTTGGATTTCCTAGAAGTCCAAGGGACTCTCAAGAGTCTTCTCCAACACCATGGTTCAAAAGCATCAATTCTTTGGTGCTCAGCTTTCTTTATAGTCCAACTCTCACATCCATACATGACCACAAGAAAAACCATAGTCTTGACTAGATAGACCTTTGTTGACAAAATAATGTCTCTGCTTTTTAATATGCTGTCCAGGTTGGTCATAGCTTTTCTTCCAAGGAGCAAGCGTCTTTTAATTTCAAGGGTGCAGTCACCATCTGCAGTGATTTCGGAGCCCAAAAAGATAAAGTCTGACACTGTTTCCATTGTTTCACCATCTATTTGCCATGAAGTGATGGGACCAAATGCCATGATCTTAGTTTTCTGAGTGTTGAGTTTTAAGCCAAGTTTTTCACTCTCCTCTTTCACTTTCAACAAGAGGCTCTTCAGTTCCTCATCACTTTCTGCCAAAAGTATGGTGTCATCTGCATATCTGAGGTCATTGATATTTCTCCCAGCAATCTTGATTCCAGCTTGTGCTTCATCCACTGTCAAATTTATGGTAATTTGTTACAGCAACAACAGGAAACCAATACAAGGGATGCCAATAATAACTAACATGTATTGACCATTTGCTCATTTACTTACAAGTTAAGAACTGTGCTAAATACTCTACATGGAGTTCCACAATCCTGCATTCATAAAGTGTTAGTCACTCAGTGGTAAATGACTCTTGTTGACCCCATGAACTATAGCCTTCCAGGCTTCTCTGTCCATGGAATTCTCCAGGCAGGAATCCTGGAGAGAGTAGCCATTGCTTTTTCAAGGGGATCTTCCTGACCCAGGGATGGAACCCGGGTCTCCTGCATTGCAGGTGGATTATTTACTGTCTGAGGCACCAGGAAAGCCTCTGCACTCATAAAATAATGCATCGTAGGTATTAAAATTATTCTAGTTTTACAGATGAAGAAACTGAGGCTCAGAGAAGAGCTGGGATTGACTCATGTCTGTTATCTCAAAACCCTTTCTCTGAACCTGTACAGGGAAGCTACGTCCCCAAGATGGAACATTCCATGGGGAAACTACTGTGGTTTGCAGAGATCCCCGTACTATGAGAACCCTGTCCTTCTGTGGAGAAAGCTTCTCATGTCTGAGTGAGCAGTTCACAGTGATCATTCATTCACTCTTCAAGCATATTCTGAGCACATAAAAATGACAAAGGGTCACTATGAATCACAATCTTGTGGTGGGGGGAAGAAACAGGCAGATGGATTCAAAATTGAGTCTTTCATAAGGACAATCTTAGGCATTTGTTTGTGGTGGTGATGTTAGTACTTTTATGCTGAAGTGGGTATTAGAAGTCTTCCTGAGGCAGTGATGATGAGCTGAGCCTTGAAGGGAATGTAGGTATTGTCCAGGTACAAGAAAGCTGAAGGGCCTTTCGGGTAGAGAGAATAGCATGCTCTAGAGCCCTAAGATGAAAGAGACAGTGGAGTGTTGAGCAAATTGCGAGTCATCTGTTGTGGCAGGAGGGGCTATGTTTGATGACAGGAGAGCATACAATGGGTAGGGAGGCGATGCAAGAACAGACTAAAGAGGAGGTCAGGTGCCAGATCTCAGAGATCCTTGGACGCTCCCATTCCCACTTCCCCCTTTTCCTGAGATGGTACAGGCTTTTTAACTCATCCCCATCTGTGCTCGTTTCCATTAATTCATCTAATCAGCTTTTGCCAAGGTCACTGATAACCTTGATGCTCCTGCATCTAAGGGATATTTTCTCTGCCTTGTCTATTTAACTTCTAAGAAGAGTTTGTCACAGAGGATGATCTTCCTTGAAATGCTCCCTTCCTTGTGGGATGCCTCTTAGTGGTTCTTCACAAACTCCCTTGAGCATCCAAACACCTCTGCCCAACCCTGGAAGGCTGAAGTTCTCTAAAGCTGCCCTATGCTCCTCTCCTTTTCTCGCTTAACTCTCTCACTCTCCAGACTAAATCAGATGTTTCTGCTCTCTGCTCTCAGAACATGGAATTGCTTTCATCATAACACTCCAGTTTGTGGTAGTACTGTGCAGAATCCGTGATGATTAATGTCTCCATCCTCCATCCCTCCTAAGAGATTGTTAGCTCATGAGAGCAGACTGTATTCCCTTTTACTCGCTGTTTCCTAGGACAGTGTTTGGCCTTGTGTACACACTCATCAAGTATTGGTTGAATAAATGAATGAGTGAACCATTCATTCAGCTCCATATTGAAAGGAACCCCAAGGAATCTCAACTTGAGATTTGCTTTGAGGTAGAACATAGCTGTCATGTGGAGAACGCATAAGAAGAAAAGCAAGACTGGAGATGTTAGAAAGGCTCGTGATAACTCAAGAAAGAAATACTGAGGAAGCGTATAGGGAATATACGCCACTGCTACTGTCTCAACTCTTCCCACTCTCTCCTTCCACCACTGTGTCCACACGTCTGTTTTCTATGTCCAAGTCTCTATTCCTGCCTTGCAAATAGGTTCATCAGTACTGTTTGTTTGTTTGTTTTTCTGACTCAATATATATGTGTTAATAAACGATGCTTGTTTTTTTCTCTTTCTGACTGACTTATGGCTGATTCACGTTGTTATATGGCAGAAACCAACACAACATTGTAAAGCAATTATCCCCCAATTAAAAATTTTAAAAACTGTCAAAAAATACTGAGGAAGTAGCTGTGGAGGGAGAGAAAAGAAACATATCTGAGAAATATTTGCGAGGTAGAATTCACAGAACTTGGTGATCAACTGAATGTGAGGACCAAAGGACACAAAAATTGCACCTACTGATGGCTTAGCTGCCTGGCTGGGTGGTTATGCAGTTCAGTGAGAGAGACACTACATGGGAAAGGAGCTGTTCATAAGTTAAATATAATCATCTTAGACATGTTTGGGCTTCCCTGGTGGCTCAGATGGTAAAGACTCTGGGTACTAACACTTTCACTTTAGGCATATTAAATTTAAGATGCCTATAGTGGATATGTTCCCAGATTTTTGGATGATACTCAGAAGAGGACCCTCTGGGTATAAATTAAAAATAGATGTGGAGTTGTATTTACTTTCCCCTCCCACTTATTTTTTCTTTTGTTGTCCCAAAGCAGATATTCAATAGTTGAAAAGGGTAATTGATTTCCTGCTTCCTTTCAAAAAGGAATGGAGGCAGTGGTACAGGTCTTAGTTAAATGCCTTTTGCATAGTAACTCTGTTGAAAAAGGCCAGCATGTCTTCTCTCTTTACCCTGAAGATGCACTGGGTCTTTAGGAGCAGAATACTCTACAGTAAGAAGTTCAGCCTCAAGCAGGATTGTTAAAACCTGGCTGGAAGAGGTTTATTCATACAACATATCTGAATATTTTCTAAATATGATATCCAGAAGCTACTATTCATAAAGTGAGTTTTGAGTTTTAGCTGCTTTGGTGTGGCAGTAAGGCGCTCTGATCTGGGCTGGTAGAGAATGAGCTAAGAGAAGAGAAGAGCAAGTTCGTATTCTTCTGCTGATAGTCTGTCTCCACAGTCTGGTTAGATTCATAGACAAGGCTTAGTGGGTTTTACAAGAAACTACTGTTGCTATATAATGTTAACAAGTAGAATCAGAAATGAGCTTAAGCAGGAAACTTCAAATCTACATCAACAAGTCATCCAAAAGGAGGGTTCTAAATGATCACATATCTGTACCATGACTTTCTTTTGGCCTCATTTCCAGCTAGTGGAGTTATGCTCCCAGTTTACTCTCCCAGCGTGATAGATACCATGTTGCTAATAATAATTCTAATAATCTGCAGCCCAGTAGTCCTGCTTTTAATGTATGAAACTCCAGGGTACTATAAGGCAGAGCAACTGGGGACATGATGCATCCTTATCTCGGATACAGTCATGCACTTTGAAGGACAATTTGGGTGATTTAAAAGCCCCTTCTTAGGCTTGTTGTATCTGGATTTCCTTCACCATTAATGCATCTAATGAAGATATATTTGTAAGCTGAAATGTAAAAGCTGGAGTCAAATGGCTTGATAAGTCAGTACCCTGAAACAAAGGAGTTGATATCTGGTTCCTTTAGAACCATATGTAGATTAGATGGAAGGAGTGGAGTTGCTTCCTGTGATGGCACTCTGTGACATCTCCTCTTTGTGGAGTTGTTTACCATCATGTTCTTTTAGCCCTAAAGTATTTAAGAGTCAAATTTATAGTATTTCTGTTAGCATTGCATTTAACTGATTCCCTTCAGTCCTATTTTGCAAAAGCTTAGGAAATACTGTTGCCCACTGCTTCCCTATATACCCTGTGTGTGTGTGCTAAATCACTTCAGTCTTGTCTGAATCTTTGCAACCCCATGGACTATAGCCCACCAGGCTCCTCTGTCCATGGAATTCTCCAAACAAGAATACTGCAGTGGGTTGCCATACCTCCTCCAGGGATCATCCCAATCCAAGGATTGAACCCGAGTCTCCTAAGTCTCCTGCACTGGCAGGTGGATTCTTTCCTGCTAGTGCCACCTGAGAATAAGCTATATTCAAAAAGAAATATGTGGTATTTCCTTGAGCTTTGTGCCCTTTTACTCAGTTTAGAGAAATTTTTGGCTAAAGATCAAGAAAGACTCTCTTTTCCTAAGCCCAATAGTAGTCAGTTTTATTTATATGTAAGGGAGTGAGTAAAGTCAGTATTCTAAGAGTTAGCCAAAAGAAAGATATTTCACAAGCTTCTGTTTCTTTTCTACACAAAGCACCATTAAGTTGAAAAAATCAGAGCCTAGACACTGGTTTCTCAGCCCTTTGCTACTGAGGTATCATTCGTTCCAGTAATCTGAACAGTAATGATCTTCCCTATTAAGAAGAATAAGTTCTTTAATGATCCAGCCCTTTGGAACCCACGTGCTTGAATCATGGGCTTCCCTTGTGGCTCAGCTGGTAAAGAAACTGCCTGCAGTGTGGGAGACCTGGATTCAATCCCTGAGTTGGAAAGATTCCTTGGAAAAGGGAAAGGCTACCCACTCCAGTATTCTGACCTGTAAAATTCCATGAACTGTATAGTCCATGAGGTCGCAAAGAGTTGGACATGACTGAATGCCTTTCACTTTCACTTTGCTTGTATCACCCAGCTGGAGTGGTGGACTTCCTTTATAGTCAAAAGTTTACATGTTCAAATGTTTATATATTAACAATGATAATATAAAATCATAACTGTTTTCCCCTCACTGTGGCAGGAGGAACTGGGTTTCCTCTAGTCCTTAGCAGAAATATTATAAGGTAGTAACCATGCAACAATTTTTACAACATACAAAACAAAGACCGCACAGCAACTCATATTTTTGTTGTTTTATATTATAACTGTCTTGAGAATGGAACAGCCCAAAGTCTCCTAGTTTATCTTTTTCCCAGGTATAAAGTATTGAACCGTGAACTTCTCAAAAGATATACTGAAGTCCTAACCCCCAGTACCTATGCATGTTATCTTATTTAGAAATAGGGTTTTGAAGATGTAACCAACTTAAGATGAGGTGACACCAAAATGACTGGTGTCTTTATAAGGTGGGAAGACAGATACACTCAGAGACAATGCCGTTGATGACAGAGGCAGAGATCAGAGTGGTGTACCTGCAAAGGCCAGGAGCACCAACAATCAATGGCCACTACCAGAGGCAAGGAAGAGACTCAGAGAGAGAGATCTCTTGAGATCTTGATTTTGAACTTCTAACTTCTAGAGAATGTGCAAAGAAATTTCTGATTTTGTAAGCCACTCAGTTTGTAGCACTTTGTTATGGCAGCCCTAGTAAACTAATACACCACGTGAAGGAGATTCAGTTCAGTTCAGTCGCTCAGCTGTGTCTGACTCTTTGCGACCCCATGAATTGCAGCACACCAGGCCTCCCTGTCCATCACCAACTCCCAGAGTTCACTCAGACTCACGTCCATCGAGTCACTGATGCCATCCAGCCATCTCATCCTCTGTCGTCCCCTTATTCTCCTGCCCCTAATCCCTCCCAGCATCAGAGTCTTTTCCAATGAGTCCACTCTTCTCATGAGGTGGCCAAAGTACTGGAGTTTCAGCTTTAGCATCATTCCTTCCAAAGAACACTCAGGGCTGATCTTCAGAATAGACTGGTTGGATCTGCTTTCAGTCCAAGGGACTCTCAAGAGTCTTCTCCACCACCACAGTTCAAAAGCATCAATTCTTCACTGCTCTGCCTTCTTCACAGTCCAACTCTCACATCCATACATGACTACTGGAAAAAACCATAGCCTTGACTAGAAGGACCTTTGTTGGCAAAGTAATGTCTCTGCGTTTGAATATACTATCTAGGTTGGTCATAACTTTTCTTCCAAGGGGTAAGCATCTTACCACCGACAAACAACTAGGGAAGCCAAGACGCAGGCTATTTCTGGAATCCCTTGAAACATTCTGCCCCATAATTTTTCCTGTTTCTTGGGGGAACAATGACTCAATCCCACTTGAGGCTTTGCAAAACCTTGTATTAACCCATTATCCAAGGCCAGAGCATGAAAGGAGGATATTTCTGGCATTTAATGACTTGGAACAGACTGTGATTGATAAAGTAATGATATGCAGTGTGATATAGACTAGTTAGTGTTCATTGCTTCTAGACAAGGATGCTTTTACCTGAAGATCTTGAAACTTATCATCCAAAGGTTCAATGGGTTTCTTTTTTTTTTCTTTTAATATTTATTTCCAATTTTTATTTTATATTGCAGTATGTCATTGTTGTTATTTGTCACTAAGTTCTGTCTGCCTCTTTGGTGACCCCATGGACTATAGCCCAGGTTCCTCTGTCCTTGAAATTTCCCAGGCAGAATACTAGAGCAGGTTGCTATTTCATTCTCCAGGGGATCATTCTGACTTAGGGTCAAATCCACATCTCCTGCATTGGCAGGTGGATTCTTTACCACTGAGCCACCTGGGAAGCCCATACTAAAGTATAGTTAGTAAACAATGTTGTGTTGGTTTCAAGTTTATAGCACAGTGATTCAGTTATGCATATACACGTATCTATTCTTTAATTCTTTACCCATTTAGGTTATTACAGAATGTTGAGCCAGATCCCCTATGCTATACAGTAGATCCTTGTTGGTTACCTACTTTAAATATAGTAGTGTATACATTTCAAATCTAAAACTCCCAATCTATCCCTCCCCCTCACCCTTCTCACCTGATGACCATAAGTTTGTTCTCTAAGTCTATGTTCTCGAAGTGTTCTGTTTTGTAAATAAGTTCATTTGTATCTTTTTTGATTCCACATATAAACAGTATCACATGATACTTGTCTTTGCCTACTTCGCTTAGGATGATAATCTGCAGGTTCATCTGTGTTGCTGCAAATGGCATTATTTCATTCTTTTTGATGACTGATATGCCATTTGATTTATGTACTACATCTTCTTTCTTAATTTTTAATTGGAGGATAATTGGTTTGCAGTGTTGTGTAGGTTTCTGCCACCAACAACATGAATCACCATAAACATACACATGTCCCTTCCCTCTTGGACCCCCTTCCCCTGACTCCATCCCACTCCTCTAAGTTGTCACAGAGCACAGGGTTGAACCCCCTGTGCTATACAACAACCTCCCACTAGCTATCTGTTCACACACGATAGTGCGCATGCCTCAATGCCGCTCTCTCAGTCCCACTTGCTTCCCCCCTGCAGTGTCCATTAGTCTGTTCTCCATGTGTGTCTCTATTCCTGACCTGCAAATAGGTTCATCAGTCCCATTTTTCTAGATCCCAAATATATGTGTTAAAGTATGATATATTTCTTTCTTTCTGATTTTCTTCCCTCTGTGTAACAGATTCTAGGTTTGTCTACCACACTGGAACTCACTCAAATTCATTCCTTTTATGGCTGAGTAATACTCCATTGTATACATGTACCACAACTTCTTATCCATCTCTTGATGGACGTCTATGTTGCTTCCACGTCCTGGCTATCGTAAATAGTGCTGCAATGAACATTGGCGTGCATGTACCCTTTTGAACTATGTCTTTCTCTGAATATACGTCCAGGAGTGGCGTTGCTGGGTCAAACAGTGGCTCTATTTTTAGTTTCTTAAGGAGTATTCATACTGTTCTACATAGTGGCTGTACCAATTTGCATTCCCACCAACAATGTGAAATGCTTCCCTTTTCTCCATACCATCCCCAGCATTTACTGTCCGTAGATGGCCATTAGGACTGGTGTGAGGTGATACTTGATTGTAATTTTGGTTTGCATTTCTCCAGTAATCACTGACCTGGGCTGCCCAGGTTGCACTAGTATTAAAGAACCTGCCTGTCAGTGCAGGAGACACAGGAGACGTCGGTTTGATCGCTGGTTGGGAGGATCCCCTGGAGGAGGACCACGCCATTATTCTTGCCTGGAGAATCCCATGGATAGAGGAACCTGGCAGGCTACAGTGCATAGGGTCTCAAAGGGTTGGACATGACTGAGTGAATGACACTTTCACTTTTCACTTTCTATTGTACATATATGTCCTCTCTGCTTCATCCATTCATCTACTGATAAACACATGAGTTGTTTCCATATCCTGGCAATTATGACACCCCTGTCAACATTGGGGTGTATGTATCTTTTGAATTAGGTCGGGTTTTTTTCAGATATATACCCAAGAGTGGAATTGATGGGTCATATGGTAGCTGTTTTTGAGAAGTACCCATACTACTTTCCACAGTGGCTGCACCAATTTACATTCCTACTGACAGTGTGAAAGTGAAAGTGAAAGTGAAGTCGCTCAGTCCTGTCCAACTCTTTGCGACCCCATGGACTGTAGCCCACCAGACTCCTCCCTCCATAGGATTCTCCAGGCAAGAGTACTGGAGTGGGTTGCCATTTCCCTCTCCAGGGGATCTTCCTGACCCAGGGATCAAACCTGGGTCTCCTGCATTCCAGGCAGACGCTTTAACCTCTGAGCCACCAATGTAGAGGGGTTCATTTGGCATCATATCCTCAGCAACATTTGCTATTTGGGTTTTTTTCAAAAAAGGATTATGGCCATTCTGACAAGTGTGAGGTGATTTCTTCAAGTTCTATTCTTCTTCTTTGGGACTTTTTGTGTGTCCATACAGATTCTAAAATTATTTGTTCTAGTTCTGTGAAAAATGCCATTGGTATTTTGATAGAGATTGCACTGAAATCTGTAGATTGCCTGGGGTAGTATGGTCATTTTAGCAACATTAATTCTTCCCATCAAGAACATGTTGTGCTGCATAAGTTGCTTATATATCTTTGAGATTAGTTTTTTGTCAGTTGTTTCATTTGCTATTGTTTTCTCCCATTCAGAAGGCTGTCTTTTCACCTTGCTTATAGTTTCTTTTGTTGTGCAGAAGCTTTTAATTTTAATTAGATCCCATTTGTTTATCTTTGCTTTTATTTCCAATATACTGGGAGTTGGATCATAGAGGATCCTGCTGTGATTTATGTCGGAGAGTGTTTTGCCTACGTTCTCCTCTAGGAGTTTTATAGTTTTTGGTCTTACATTTAGATCTTTAATCCATTTTGAGTTTATTTTTGTGTATGGTGTTAGAAAGGGGTCTAGTTTCATTCTTTTACAAGTGGTTGACCAGTTTTCCCAGCACCACCTGTTAAAGAGACTGTCTTTACTCCATTGTATATTCTTGCCTCCTTTGTCGAACATCAGGTGTCCATAGGTGTGTGGGTTTATCTCAGGGCTTTCTATTTTGTTCCATTGATCTATATTTCTGTCTTTGTGCCAGTACCATACTGTCTTAATGACTGTGGCTTTGTAGTAGAGCCTGAAGTTAGGCAAGTTGATTCCTCCAGTTCCATTCTTCTTTCTCAAGATTGCTTTGGCTATTCGAGGTTTTTTGTATTTCCATACAATTCTTGAGATTATTTGATCTAGTTCTGTGAAAAATACTGCTGGTAGTTTGATGGGAATTGCATTGAATCTGTAGATTGCTTTAGGTAGTATACTCATTTTCACTATATTGACTCTTCCGACCCATGAGCATGGTATATTTCTCTATCTATTAGTGTCCTCTTTGATTTCTTTCATCAGTGTTTTATAGTTTTCCATATATAGGTCTTTAGTCTCTTTAGGTAGGAATATTCCTAAGTATTTTATTCTTTTCGTTGCAATGGTGAATGGAATTGTTTCCTTAACTTCTTTTTCTACTTTCTCATTATTAGTGTATAGGAATGCAAGGGATTTCTCTCAACTCAAGAAAAATAAATGATCCAATAAAAAAATGGGCCAAAGAACTAAATAGGCATTTCTCCAAAGAAGACATACGGGTAGCTAACAAACACATGAAAAGATGTTCAACATCACTCATTATCAGAGAAATGCAAATCAAGACCACAATGAGGTACCATTTCACACCAGTCAGAATGGCTGCGATCCAAAAGTCTACAAGCAATAAATGCTGGAGAGGATGTGGAGAAAAGGGAACCCTCTTACACTGCTGGTGGGAATGCAAACTAGTACAGCCATTATGGAAAACAGTGTGGAGATTCCTTTAAAAATTGCAAATAGAACTGCCTTATGACCCAGCAATCCCAATGCTCGGCATACACACCGAGGAAACCAGAATTGAAAGAGGCACATGTACCCCAATGTTCATTGCAGCGCTGTTTATAATAGCCAGGACATGGAAGCAACCTAGATGTCCATCAGCAGATGATTGGATAAGAAAGCTGTGGTACATATACACAATGGAATACTACTCAGCCCTTAAAAAGAATAAATTTGACTCAGTTCTAATGAGATGGATGAAATTGGAACCGATTATACAGAGTGAATAAGCCAGAAAGAAAAACACCAATACAGTATACTGACACATATATATGGAATTTAGAAGACAGTAATGATGACCCTATATGTGAGACAACAGAAGAGACACAGAGGTATAGAGTGGACTTTTGGACTCTGAGGGAGAGGGAAAGGGTGGGATGGTTTGGGAGAATGGCAATGAAACATGTATATTTTCTTGTAAGAAACGAAGCGCCAATCTATGTTCAATGTAGGATGCAGGATGCATCGGGCTGATGCACAGGATGATTCAAGTAGAGGGTGTGGGGTGGGAGGTGGGAGGGGGCTTCGGCATTGGGAGATTGTGTTCACCTATGGCTGATTCGTGTCAATGTATGGCAAAACAAATATAGTATTGTAATTAAAAAAATAAATAAATTTAATAATTAAAAAAAAAGAGAACATGTTGTATCTTTCCATCTGTTTGTGTCCTCTTCAGTTTCTTTCATCAATGTCTTAGTTTTCTGAGTACCTACATCCTTAGGTAGGTTTATTCCCAGGGATTTTATTCTTTTTAATGTGATGATTGATGGGATTGTTTCTTTAACTTCTCTTTCTGATAGTTCATTGCTAATATAGTTCAGTTCATTTCAGTTCAGTTCAGTCACTGAGTCATCTCCAACTCTTTGCCACCCCATGAACCGCAGCACACCGGCCTCCCTGTCCATTACCAACTCCTGGAGTTTACTCAAACTCATGTCTGTTGAGTCGGTGATGCCATCCAATCATCTCATCCTCTGTTGTCACCTTATCCTCCTGCCTTCAATCTTTCCCAACATTAGAGTCTTTTCAAATGAGTCAGCTCTCCACATCAGGTGGACAAAATATTGGAGTTTCAGCTTCAACATCAGTCCTTTCAATGAACACCCAGGACTGATTTCCTTTAGGATGGACTAGTTGGATCTCTGTGAAGTCCAAGGGACTCTCAAGAGTTTTCTCCAACACCATGCTTCAAAAGCATCAATTCTTCTGCACTCAGCTTTCTTTATAGTCCAACTCTCATATCCATATATCACTACTGGAAAAACAATAGCCTTGACTAGATAGACCTTTGTTGACAAAGTGATGTCTCTGCTTTTTAATATGCTGTCTAGGTTGGTCATAGACTTCCTTCCAAGGAGTAAACATCTTTTAATTTCATGGCTGCAATCACCATCTGCAGTGATTTTGGAGCTCAAAAAAATAAGTCAGCCACTGTTTCCACTGTTTCCCCATCTATTTGCCATGAAGTGATGGGACCAGATGCTGTGATCTTCGTTTTCTGAATGCTGAGCTTTCAGCCAACTTTTTCACTCTCCTCTTTCACTTTCATCAAGAGGCTCTTTCGTTTTTCTTCACTTTCTGCCATAGGATGGTGTCATCTGCATATCTGAGGTTATTGATATTTCTCCTGGCAGTCTTGATTCCAGCTTGTGCTTCATTCAGCCCAGCTTTTCTCATGATGTACTCTGCATATAAGTAAAATAAACAGGGTGACAATATACAGCCTTGATGTACTCCTTTCCCGATTTGGAACCAATCTGTTGTTCCATGTCCAGTTCTAACTGTTGCTTCATGACCTGCATACAGAATTCTCACGAGGCAGGTCAAGTGGTCTGGTATTCCCATTTCTTTAAGAATTTTGCAGAGTTTGTTGTGGTCCACACAGTCAAAGGCTTTGGCATAGTCAATAAAGCAGAAATAGATGTTTTTCTGGAACTCTCTTGCTTTTTTGATGATCCAGTGGATGTTGGCAATTTGATCTCTGGTTCCTCTGCCTTTTCTAAATTCACCTTGAACATCTGGAAGTTCATGGCTCATGTATTACTGAAGCCTGGCTTGGAGAATTCTGAGCATTACTTTACTAGCGTGTGAGATGAGTGTAATTGTGCGGTAGTTTGAGCATTCTTTGGAATTGCCTTTCTTTGGGACTGGAATGAAAACTAACCTTTTCCAGTCCTGTGGCCACTGCTGAGTTTTCCAAATTTGCTGACATATTGAGTGCAGCACTTTCACAACATTATCTTTTAGGATTTGAAAGAGCTCAACTGGAATTCCATCACCTCCACTAGCTTTGTTCATAGCGATGCTTCCTAAGGCCCACTTAACTCCACATTCCAGGAAGTCTGGCTCTAGTGTATAGAAATGCAATAAATTCTTTCATAGAAATTTAGTGTCCTCTAACTTTACTGAATTTGTTGATGAGTTCTAGCAGTTTTTTTATAGCAACTTCAGAATTTTCTGTGTATAGTACCTGCAAACAGTGACAGCTTTACTTCTTACTTTCCAATAATTTTGATTCTTTTTATTTCTTCTTCTTATCTAATTGTTGTGACTAGTACTTCCAAATACCATGTTGAATAAAAGTGGAGAGAGTGGGCCTCTTTTTCTTATTTCTAGCCTTAGAGGAAATGCTTTGTGTGTTTCACTGTTGAGTATGATGTTAGCTATGGGCTTGTTGTATATGGCCTAATTTATTATGTTGAGGTGTGTTCCCTCCATACCTTCTTTCTGAAGAGCTTTTATCATACACAGATGTTGAATTTTGAAAAAGCTTTGTCTTCCTCTGTTGAAATGATCATATAATGTATCATTAAAGTCCTTTTGCTAATGTTTTGTTGAGGATTTTTACATCTATATTTACCAGTTATATCAGTTTGCAGTTGTCTTGTTTTGTGACATCTTTGTCTTTGTTTTGGTGTCAGAGTGATGCTGTACTTGTAGAGTAAGTTTGGCAGCATTCCTTCCCCAGTAGTTTTTTGGAATAGTTTCAGAAGGATATGCGTTAACACTTGCCTAGATCTTTATTAGAATTTACCTGTGAAGTTGTCTTGTCCTGGACTTTAATGGTTTTTAATTTATATAATATATTGCTTTCATTGCTGGATTTATTAAATCACTAAAGATAAGTCCCCTACATCTTATATAAACTTTTATAGAGGGTCAGGTAAGACTGCTTCCTTTTAGTATGATCTATGTCAAAGTAACTAGTCCCAATCCATCTCATTTCATTGGTTCTAATGATGATTATCCTGGCCTTCATGAGTTTTAACTCAAATAATCCTTCCAAATATATTTCCCTTCACCCTTGGCTTAGAGGTCAGGCCCTTAAGTAACTACTAACAGTAACACTGGTTGACTTAAGGTAAGCTGACATTTGTAATTTATCAACCAGCATTGGATTTGTCTAGGCTATTTTCCAGTGTCAGTCACAGAAAATTTCTAAGAACCTATAATAAATAGAACTCTAGGACTGAGTAAAAATAATAATAATAATAATACTCCTCATGTAGTGGTAAGTTTGAAATGGGATGGTTGTAAATGTAATACAGTTGATTGAAGAACAGAAGTGAACTGACACTTCTGACACTGTATTGAAAAACTCTATGAATAAAATTATACCATGTAGTGAAATACAAAAATTTTGTTGTGTTTATAATTTAATTTTGTTATTTTTAAAAATCTACTTTATTCAGGTATGATTGACATATAAAAGACTATACATATTTAAAGTATATAATTCAATGAGTTTGGGGATAATCCAATGCTGTAAAGAGCAATATTGCATAGGAACTTGGAATGTCAGGTCCATGAATCAACGTAAATTGAAAGTGATCAAACAGGAGATGGCAAGGGTGAACGTTGACATTCTAGGAACCATCAAACTAAAATGGACTGGAATGGGTGAATTTAACTCAGATGACCATTATATCTACTACTGCAGGCAGGAATCTCTCAGAAGAAATGGAGTAGCCATCATGATCAACAAAAGAGTCTGAAATGCAGTACTTGGATGCAACCTCAAAAATGAAAGAATGATCTCTGTTTGTCTCCAAGGCAAACCATTCAGTATCACAGTTATCCAAGTCTATGCCCCAGCCAGTAACGCTGAAGAACCTGAAGTTGAATGGTTTTATGAAGACCTACAAAACTTTTAGAACTAACACCCCAAAAAGATGTCCTTTTCATTATAGGGAACTGGAATGCTAAAGTAGGAAGTCAAGAAACACCTGGAATAACAGGCAAATTTGGCCTTGGAATGCAGAATGAAGCAGGGCAAAGACTAACAGAGTTTTGCCAAGAAAATGCACTGGTCATAGCAAACATCCTCTTCCAACAACACAAGAGAAGACTCTACACATGGACATCACCAGATGGTCAACACCGAAATCAGATTGATTATATTCTCTGCAGCCAAAGATGGAAAAGCTCTATACAGTCGATGAAAACAAGACCAGGAGCTGACTGTGGCTCAGATCATGAACTCCTTATTACCAAATTCCTACGCAAATTGAAGAAAGTAGGGAAAACCACTAGATCATTCAAGTATGACCTAAATCAAATCCCTTATGATTATACAGTGGAAGTGAGAAATAGATTTAAGGGCCTAAATTAGATAGATAGAGTGCCTGATGATCTATGGACAGAGGTTCGTGACATTGTACAGAAGACAGGGACAAAGACCATCCTCATGGAAAAGAAATGCAAAAAAGCAAAATGGCTGTCTGGGGAGGCCTTACAAATAACTGTGAAAGAAGAGAAGTGAAAAGCCAAGGAGAAAAAGAAAGATATAACCATCTGAATGCAGAGTTCCAAAGAATAGCAAGAAGAGATAAGAAAGCCTTCTTCAACAATCAGTGCAAAGAAACAGAGGAAAAGAACAGAATGGGAAAGACTAGAGATCTCTTCAAGAAAACCAGAGATACCAAGGGAACATTTCATGTAAAGATGGGCTCGATAAAGGACAGAAATGGTATGGACCTAACAGAAGCAGAAGATATGAAGAAGAGGTGGCAAGAATACACAGAGGAACTGTACAAAAAGATCTTCACAAACCAGATAATCATGATGATGTGATCACTAATCTAGAGCCAGACATCTTGGAATGTGAAGTCAAATGGGCCTTAAAAAGCATCACTATGAACAAAGCTAGTGGAGGTGATGGAATTCCAGTTGAGCTATTTCAAATCCTGAAAGATGATGCTGTGAAAGTGCTGCACTCAATATGCCAGCACATTTCGAAAACTCAGCAGTGGCCACAGGCTTGGAAAAGGTCAATTTTCATTCCAATTCCAAAGAAAGGCAATGCCAAAGAATGCTCAAAGTACCGCACAACTGCACTCATCTCACATGCTAGTAAAGTAAGGCTCACAATTCTCCAAGCCAGGCTTCAGCAATACGTGAACCGTGAACTCCCTGATGTTCAAGCTGGTTTTGGAAAAGGCAGAGGAACCAGAGATCAACATCTGCTGGATCATGGAAAAAGCAACAGAGTTCCAGAATAACATCTACTTCTGTTTTATTGACTATGCCAAAGCCTTTGACTGTGTGGATCGCAATAAACTGTGGAAAATTTTTCAAGAGATGGGAATACCAGACCACTTAACCTGCCTTTTGAGAAATCTGTATGCAGGTCAGGAAGCAACAGTTGGAACTGGACATGGAACAACAGACTGGTTTCAAATAGGAAAAGGAGTACGTCAAGGCTGTATACTGTCACCTTGTTTATTTAACTTATACTGAGTACATCATGAGAAATGCTGGACTAGAAGAAACACAAGCTGGAATCAAGATTGCCGGGAGAAATATCAATAACCTCAGATATGCAGATGATACCACCTTTACGGCAGAAAGTGAAGAGGACCTAAAAAGCCTCTTGATGAAAGTGAAAGAGGAGAGTGAAAAAGTTGGTTTAAAGCTCAACATTCAGAAAACAAAGATCATGGCATCCGGTCCCATCACTTCATGGGAAATAGATGGAGAAACAGTGGAAACAGTGTCAGACTTTATTTTTTGAGCTCCAAAATCACTGCAGATGGTGACTGCAGCCATGAAATTAAAAGATGCTTACTCCTTGGAAGAAAAGTTATGACCAACCTAGATAGTATATTCAAAAGCAGAGCCATTACTTTGCTGACTAAGGTCCATCTAGTCAAGGTTATGGTTTTTCCTGTGGTCATGTATGGATGTGAGAGTTGGACTGTGAAGAAGGCTGAGCACCGAAGAATTGATGCTTTTCAACTGTGGTGTTGGAGAAGACTCTTGAGAGTCCCTTGGACTGCAAGCAGATCCAACCAGTCCATTCTAAAGGAGATCAGCCCTGGGATTTCTTTGGAAGGAATGATGCTAAAGCTGAAACTCCAGTACTTTGGCCACCTCATGAGAAGAGTTGACTCATTGGAAAAGACTCTGATGCTGGGAAGGATTGGGGGCAGGAGGAGAAGGGGATGACAGAGGATGAGATGGCTGGATGGCATCAGGGACTCGAGGAATGTGAGTCTGAGTGAACTCCAGGAGATGGTGATGGACAGGGAGGCCTGGCATGCTGCAATTCATGGGGTCGCAAAGAGTCGGACACGACTGAGCGACTGAACTGAACTGATACACTCCTGAAATCAATATCACCATCAAGACTTTAGCTATATCCATCAGCATCCAACGTTTCCAGCCCCTATATTATTAATTAATTAATTTCTTATGGTACAAACACATAAAATAGTATTTACCCTTCTAGAAAATCGTAAGTACATAATATGGTATTGCAAGTTGTAGACACTATGGTATGTAGCAGATCTCCAGAACTTATTTTGTATAATTGAAACTTTATACTCTGTGACCATCTCCTCATTTTCCTCCCTGCTTACTCCCTGGCAAATATCATTCAACTCTGCTTCTATAAGTTTGAATATTTTAAATTCCACCTTCAAGTGACATTATGCAGTATTTGTGTATTTGGCTCATTTCATTTAGCATAATGGCCTCCAGTTCCATCTATGTTGTTTCCCAAACCAGGATTTTCTTCTTTGTAAAGCTGAATGATATTCCATTGTGTGTATAACCCACATTTTCTTTATTCATTAATCCATGAGTTGACAGTTATGCTGTTTTCACATTTTTGCTATTGTGAATAATTTTGCAATGAACATGAGAGTGCAGGTATCTTCTCAGAATCCTACTTTCCGTTCCTTTGGGTAAATACCCAGAAGTGAAATTACTGGATCATGTGGTAGCTCTGCTTTTAATTTTTGAGTAACCTCCATACTGCTCCCCATAGTGGCTGTGCCAACTTTTGTTCCCACCAACAGTGTACCAGGATTCTCTCTTCTCTAAATCCTTTCCAAAATTTGTTACCTTCTTTTTTTTCATGCAGTCATCCTAACAAATGCAGTATAAGATCTCACTGTTTGATTTGCATTTCCCTGATGGCTAGCGATGTTGAGCAACTTTTGCCCTTTTGTATTATTAAATTTTTAAAGAAATGTCTATGCAGGCCTTTTGTCTGCTTTTTAATCAGATTTCTAATCATTTTGTTTAGCTACGGAGTTGTAGAAGTTTCTTACATATTTTAGATGTTAACTCTTTATCATGTATATGGTTTGCAGTTATATTCTCCCATTCCATAGGTTGTCATTTCATTTTCTTGATTGTGTCCATTGCTATGCAGAAGCTCTTTAGTTTAATGTAGTCTCATTTGTTCATTTTTGCTTTTGTTGTCTGTGCTTCTGGTATCATATGCCAGAAATAATTTCCAGGACCAATGACATGCAACTTTCCCTCCCTGTTTTCTTCTAGGAATTTTATAGTTTCAGATCTTATGTTTAAGTCTTTAATCCATTTTGAGTTGATATTTATATATTATGTAAGTATGTGTGTGCGCTCAGTTGCTCAGTCATGTCTGACTCTTTGCAACCCCATGGACTGTAGCCTGCAAGAGTCCTCTGTCCATAATGTGAGATAAGGGTCCAATTCCATTTTTTTACATCATGTTCAGTCGTGTTTTACTCTTTGTGACGCCATGGACTGTAGCCTGCCAGGCTCCTCTGTCCATGGGGATTCTCTAGGCAAGAATACTGGAGTGGGTTGCTATTCCCTTCTCTAGAGATCTTCCTAACCCAGGGATCAGACCCAGGTCTCCTGCATTGCAAGCATATTCTTCATCCTCTGAGCCATCAGGGAAGACACAGGAATCAAATCTGGTCTCCTGCATTGCAGGTGGATTCTTTACTAACTGAACTATCAGGAAAGCCCCTTTTTGCAAATTCTCAGAACACTATTTACTGAAGCGATTGTCCTTTTCCCACTTTGTAATCCTTGGTACCCTAGTTGAAGATGAATTGATTGTATTAGCAGAGATTTATTTCGGGGTTCTCTATTCTATTCCATTGGTTTTTGTGTCTGTTTTTATGCCAGGCACTAGCCTCATGCTGCGGTGGGACTGATGCCTGAGTCCTATTTCTCTATCTTAATCTCTCTGAATATACAGCTATAACCTGTCTATCACCTCTCTGGTAACAATTCTTCCCATAGACTTGAAAATTATTGACTGTAACTTACATGCATTTTCACTCACCTAGAGCCAGACATGTCAAGTGGGCCTTAGAAAGCATCACTACGAACAAAGCTAGTGGAGGTGATGGAAATCCAGTTGAGCTATTTCAAATCCTGAAAGATGATGCTGTGGAAGTGCTGCACTCAATATGCCAGCAAATTTGGGAAACTCAGCAGTGGCCACAGGACTGGAAAAGGTCAATTTTCATTCCAATCCCAAAGAAAGGCAATGCCAAAGAATACTCAAACTACTGCACAATTGCACTCATCTCCAGTGCTAGTAAATTAATGCTCAAAATTCTGTAAGCCAGGCTTCAGCAGTACATGAGCCATGAACTTCCAGATGTTCAAGCAGAATTTAGAAAAGGCAGAGGAACCAGAGGTCAAATCCACGTTTGCTGGATCATCGAAAAGCAAGAGGGGTTCCAGAAAAGCATCTATTTCTGCTTTATTGACTATGTCAAAGGCTTTGACTGTGTGGATCACAGTAACAGTGGAAAATTCTGAAAGAGATGGGAATACCAGAGCACCTGACCTACCTCTTGAGAAACCTGTATGCAGGTCAGGAAGCAACAGTTAGAACTGGACATGGAACAACAGACTGGTTCCAAATCAGGAAAGGAGTACATAAAGGCTGAATATTGTCACCCTGCTTATTTATCTTATATGCAGAGTACATCATGAGAAACACTGGGCTGGAAGAAGCACAACCTGGAATCAGGATTGCCAGGAGAAATATCAATAACCTCAGATATGCAGATGACACCACCCTTATGGCAGAAAGTGAAGAGGAACTAAAAGCCTCTTGATGAAAGTGAAAGAGGAGAGTGGAAAAGTTGGCTTAAAGCTCAACATTCAGAAAACTGAGATCATGGCATCTGGTCCCATCACTTCATGGGAAATAGATGGGGAAACAGTGGAAACAGTGTCAGACTTTATTTTTGGACTCCAAAATCACTGCAGATGGTGATTGCCGCCATGAAATTAAAAGACGCTAACTCCTTGGAAGGAAAGCTATGACCAACCTAAATAGCATATTGAAAAGCAAAGAATGATGGATCATTTTGCACTATGTGATCAGCTTTAGAAATATCATTAAATATTGGATGGTCTCAGAGAATTTGGTCAAACCACACAAAAGTCATTTAGATTTAAGCAGAAACTTAACATGATCAGTCTTTCCACTTTCCACTTTTTAGGCCCTCTCCTAAAAGACTCAGGGCTGTACCCAAGTCCATGGAGTTCTCAAACTATATACTAATTTACTGTTTTGAACTTGTAGTATGAAAAAGTTTCTTTGAGTCCTGTGTCACTTAGGGTAAGAGTAAACTGAATAAACTGAATAGACTGCCTGCATAATATATAAAGGTTTGTTAATATTCTATTTTTCTGGAGCTTCTCCATTATACTCCATCTATACAACAGTCTATATCTAATGTGGGTAAATTATTAATATATCTATATAACAATAGACTATACAGTGGACTAGCTGGAATGGCTTAGAATTTACACACAGATTATTTTTAGCATCTGTTTTAATGTATTGACAGTCTTCTCTGATTACTGTAATAAGATACTTTGAGCTCTTCTGTAGTCGAATACATTCTAATCTAGCCTAGCATTTTCCACAGATACTGTTCAAATGTATGTTTTTATAATTTTATAAATCAGAGCCCCATGAGTGGTGTTCATACATACTGCATTGTGGCATGGAGAGATTCAGTTCAGTTCAGTTCAGTTCAGTTCAGTCACTCAGTCGTGTCCGACTCTTTGCGACCCCATGAATCGCAGCACACCAGGCCTCCCTGTCCATCACCATCTCCCGGAGTTCGCTCAGACTCATGTCCATTAAGTCAGTGATGCCATCTAGCCTTCTCATCCTCTGTCGTCCCTTTCTCCTCCTGCCCCCAATCCCTCCCAGCATCAGAGTCTTTTCCAATGAGTCAACTCTTTGCATGAGGTGGCCAAAGTACTGGAATTTCAGCTTCAGCATCATTCCCTCCAAAGAAGTCCCAGGGCTGATCTCCTTCAGAATGGACTGGTTGGATCTGCTTGCAGTCCAAGGGATTCTCAAGAGTCTTCTCCAACACCACAGTTCAAAAGCATCAATTCTTCGGCACTCAGCTTTCTTCACAGTCCAACTCTCACATCCATACATGACCACTGGATAAACCATAGCCTTGACTAGACAGACCTTTGTTGGCAAAGTAATGTCTCTGCTTTTGAATATACTATCTAGGTTGGTCATAACTTTCCTTTCAAGGAGTAAGCGTCTTTTAATTTCATGGCTGCAGTCACCATCTGCAGTGAGAAGAAGGTAACCTAGGTCAAATACGCTGAAAGGCAAAGTTGATGCTAGAACCCCTTCAGTTTCTTCCACAACATATTGAAATGGAATGCCCCACTATGGTATTGTCAGTAAATGGGCCTTCCTAGAGTCTCATGGCTCACAGTGCCTTAGTACACGGTACCACTGACTACACTCATAATGGTTTAGCCTTTTTCCTCTGGTCTATAGAAAACTTTTGATGCTGTGAGATATGAAGATAAGCAGCTGTATATGATCAGCACTGGGTATTTATTCAGTTCAGTTCAGCTTAGTTGCACAGTCATTCCAACTCTTTGCGACTCCATGGACTGAAGCACACTTCCCTGCCCATCACCAACTTCTGGAGCTTGTGCAAACTCACGTCCATTGAGTCAGTGGTGCCATCCAACCGTCTCATCCTCTGTCTTCCCCTTCTCCTCTTGCTTTCAGCCTTCCCAGCATCAGGGTCTTTTCTAATGAATCAGTTCTCTCATCAGGTGGCCAAAGTATTGGAACTTCAGCTTCAGCACATCAGTTCTTTCAATGAAAACTCAGGACTGATTTCATTTAGGATTGACTAGTAGGAGAGATTAGTACCTCTCAAACTTACCTTTATAGGCTGAATGGCCCCATTAATACCATAAATTTAATTATTTTACCAATTCTAGGTTGTTATTGTTCAGTTGCTAAGTCATGTCCAACTTTTTGCAACTCCATGGACTACCTCATGCCAGGCTTCCCTGTCCTTTATTATTTCCTGGAGTTTGCTCAAAGTCATGTCCATTGAGTCAGTGATACCATCCACCCATTTCATCCTGTGTCACCCCCTTCTCCTCCTCTCCTTGATCTTTCTCAGCAGCAGGGTCTTTTCCAGTGAGGCAGCTCTTCACATCAGGTGGCCCAAATACTGGCACTTTAGTTTCAGTGTTAGTCCTTCCAATGCATATTCAGCATTGATTTCCTCTAGTATTGACTGGTTTGGTCTCTTTGCTGTCCAAGAGACTCTCAAGAGTCTTCTCCAGCCCTACAGTTCAAAAGCATCAACTCTTCAGCACTCAGCCTTCTTTATGGTCCAACTTTCCCATACCTGACTACTGGAAAAATCAGAGCTTTGACTATAAAGACCTTTGTCAGTGCTCAGAATGATAAATTATTACTAAATAGGTCCCACCAAGATTTCTATGAATCTTTCTCAAACTTATATTTCACAGAGTTGGAGCAAATAGAACAGGCAGTATTTAAGTTCCTATGATAATTGTTTATCCAAAAACTATGAAAACTGACCATTGAATGTTCTGTTAGAGGATAGAGGGAGAAAGAGAACCCTAGCTGTTCCTTCCATCCAAGATGAGATGATTGACTGAGAGTGGATGTCATCACTGCCAATTGTCCCTGTCCTTAGAGGAGTTATGCCAAAGGTCAATATACTTCTCCCTTTGAAACACATCTTTGGTTTTGAGAAAACTCTAGGGCTGCTTTTCATAAACTTTGGGAGTCCACATCTGCTCCAATATATAAAAGAGGAAGATGTATACTTAGTAGAAGACTGGACTCAAAAGTGCTAATATCTGAATGTAGGGTGATATTTTTAAAGACTGTAAGGGAATAGAATAATACTGGACTAGTCTCTAATTCTCTTGGTTCCTAAACATCTCTCCTTCATAGCTTATTTAGAAAAATAGAGCAAAACAAAAATTAAGTTAAATTCCAAGAAGGAAGGCATCCCTACATTTGGCAGGTACTTACGCATATACATACAGTGTCGTCTCTCCTGGTATATCTTTCCCCTTCTTTCTGGGACTAGCAGCATTCACACTGTTATTTCCTTCAAGATTCCAGCCAAACCCCACCCTCACCATTAAGCATTTTCCAAAGTCAAAATATTTCCCCATCAGAGCTTTCACTGGATCCTGCCTGCCTCTTTCCAATAACCTTGATTGCATTGTTTTTATTACAGTGCCTGGGACATGGCTTAAGAGTTGTGTAGTAAATGAGTGAGTCAGCCTTATCAGGTACCCTTTGAGGACCATGTAATCAGACGAATGCAAGGAAAAACACCTAACTTCAGAATCTCTTAAGATTATCACTTGATAAATCAAATTATAGACTATTTCAGAGTTTAAAATTTACAGATACTATGATTCTCAGCAAATTGGGACTCAAGAGGACTCAGTCTGCCAAAGACTTCATGGGAGCAGAATCGGAAATAAGCCATTTCTTCATAAGCAGGAGGAATGTTATTTGTGGGGTGATTCTGATTATTTTCTCCATCCATCTGCATAACATGGTGTCTTCGCTGCATGCTTTCCAATGGCCCCTGACGCTGGCTTATTCGTGTCTGCTTTCTGTGTAATGTGGTCTTCCCCCAGGACAAATTATCTGTTGTAGGGAGGCTCAGATGCTCTTTATGGCCACATTTGCATATTTTTTTCATTTCCATAGAAACATCTTCACTGACTCAGAACTGCCTCTGTCCTCTTAAGTCAGAGATATTTATCTTTCAAGGAGAGAGGTACATGTGACACAAGACAGATGGGACTGCTTTCCCTGCAGTCCTTACCTTATTCCTCTTTAAAGGAATTTATGATGGTCTGCCTTTAGGTTATTTATTTATATTTTGCTCCATGACCACTTTTCCAGTAATGAGTTTAAATATAAGCAACATAAACCCATCTGGAAATAAAATCATGCACTAGCTTCACGACAAAAGATAATTACATTATAATCAAGCTGTCATTTTCAGAGATCGTAGGAGATGAAGCATGCTATAAACTGACATGTAAAGTATATAGATTATTCTTTCAAATATCTTCCACAGTTCCTGGGAGCACTAAGCTTCCTAATGCATAATATCAGACTTTATAACTGGAAATTTTCTGGGAGTGACCAAACATCTAGTTTTTGAGACGAGTAATGGCTACCAATACTCAGAGGACTAAAGGCCGGAATTAGCCTTTCTGTGCTCTGGCTTAGACCTCAGCTTGGCTACCCCAGGACTACTTGGGTTGTGCCCAGTTTCAGAGAGTAAGATTTAATTTTACTTTTTAAACCTGTCTTTATTCTGGCAAAGTAGATTTCTGTTGCCTCCTCTCCTTGACACAATCCTGTCCAAAGGGATCTGAAAATGCCCCTCTTGGGGAGCATGACCCCATATACCTCCTGGAATTCTCTGAGCCCTTGGCTGCTCACTGAACAGTCACTGATCCTGTGTCACTTCTCTGAACTCTGAGCACCGACTTCTTCAATCTGCACTCAGCTTCCTCCCTGTTGTGATGAATTTGTATTAACCTCGTGCCTCAGATCATAGAAAACATCACTGAGTTCTGGGCCAGGATCCTGATTGCTGCATGAGTTCTCCTGTTCAGATTTCTGTTCTCTTTAATTATCTCCATTTTGGAAATAGTAAGGAATATTAATAATACCTAATACTTTCTGTTGACTTACTATATATTTCAGCTATTGATTTGAACATTTCACAAGTATTTAACCATTTTATGCACAGCAACGAGAGGTTTCAGGACCTGTGCTCTTAACCATCGATTTGTATAACTGGTCAAGATAGGCTGCATTGGAACATTATGAGATTTGATTTGGATCATGGTTACAGGGTAGGAATAAGAGGCACTGTAGGGAATATAGTACAGCATGAAACTGGATTCTTGAGTGGGCATAACTACTCCTGATGATGCCATGCCAAATGCAATACAAACTGACTAGAGGAACTGCTAAAATAACTGCATCTCTGGTTTACTCTGATTAGAGCACAGGGAAGCCTATAGAGGTCAGCTCAAAGATAGTCAAGCTGGAGCTAAAAAGGTAGATGAGTGGTTAAAAGAAATGAGTCAGATCTGGGTTCTGGTCTATCTCCATCAATGACTACTAATGGGACCCCTGTGCCTCAGGTTCCTCATCTGTCAAATGCAGCAACCATCTCATGAAATTGTTGTAAAGACTGAATTTGATTTATACCCAGTTATTGAAGCATAGGGCTTCCCTTGTGGCTCAGCCTGCCTGCAATGCAGGATACCCTGTTCGATCCCAGGGTTGGGAAGATCTCCTGGAGAAGGGAATCTTCAGTGTTCTGGCCTGGAGAATTCCATGGACTGTGTAGTCCTTGGGGTCGCAAAGAGTCAGACATGACTGAGCAACTTTCACTTTCACTGAAGCATAACAAGTACTTAATAAATGTTAATTATTAGTATTTTAAATATTGTTATTATCAAAAGATACCAAAAGCAGGAAATATGTCAAATTTATGTTTGAATTTTGATTTGGGCTCTTTTCAGTTACAGACATAAAGCCTAGCCTACCATTTATTGCTTCGTAGGTGGCTCAGTGGTAAAGAATCCACCTTCCAGTTCAGGAGAGTCAAGAGACACAGGTTCAATCCCTGGGTCAGGACGATCCCTTGGAAGAGGAAATGGCAACCCACTCCAGTATTCTTGCCTGGATAATTCCATGGACAGAGGAGCCTGGTGGGCTACAGTTCTTGGGATCACAAGAAGTCAAACACAACTGAACATGCATGCACGCACACACTACCATTTACTGATCATGTGAACAAGTAACTTAGCCCCCTGGACTTTAGCTTCTTTATGTTTTAAATGATGATAAGTAACACCTACTCCATACAGTTAGAATAAAATGATATATTATATATGAATTATCCCACACATAAGTGAGCACTTAAATACTATAAAAAAATCAAAGCATATAACAATAGCTATTATTCCACATGTGTCAGCTCCAGATACTCAGCTAATTAGATAACACACTTATCAGGATAATTGAATAAATTTTATTTTTGGACCTCATTAAAATAAAAGTCCCTTTCTATCTTAAAAATTGAACTTTTAGAAGATGATCCATTTGAATTGCAATTAAATAGCAGTCGACTAAATAATTAAACAATAGAGTATCTATGTATAGCAACTGTTAGACAGTTTTCCTCCATCTATTTTAAAGAATTGTGGGTGCATGCTATGCAAATGGATTTTCAGGGATTTTTATTAACATAAATAGACTGAAATTTAAGTAACTCAAGCAGCATAGACAGTATGAGTCATAGTATTTTCATTTTTTCTCAGATATCTTGAGTTCTATGACAGCCATGTTTTGGGAACCCAGTAACAATGAGGCCTTGTGATGAAGTTCTGAAAACATGTATTGCAGAGTGCTATTACCTCAGATACTCAGATGTGCCCTAAGATACACCCTCTCCACCCACAGAGTTTAACTGAGATGAGATTTTCTGCCTCTTTTTGCATGATACACAGAGCAGCAAGTTAGATGAGCTGGTAACTGTTCTTAACACCAAGCAAGAGGTACCTCAGCTTATCAGCTTACTTGATTGATACTCCATGGTTAGTATTTCTCATTGCAGAGTTAAGATCATGAATGTGTCAGAATTAGAGGTCATAATGCAAGATCAAATTACTTTTATGATAAGTCAGAATATCAAGTGGACCAAAAATATACCTTCTTTGCACTATTTTGTCTTATGCGCTTTCTCACACAAACTGCACTGAAACACTTAATTTATGTGTCATAAATTTATTTAGAGAAGAACCCTTTGCTTTGGGGGTTTTTTGTTCTTCCCTAAAATCAGCTGGGAAGAAAGAACATAGAATCTTTGTATGGGTTGTTTTATTATTTCGTCTTCTTTGAGGCAGCAGCTGAGGAATAAGTCTTCCTCAACCTCTCTCTCTTTCTCGCACTCTTGCTCTGTCTTCCACTCTGACCTGAAATGTCCACAGGATGGCCTTGACTCTGCCACATGCACAGAGCTTTGGGTATTAATCACCTCCTTCCAGTTAGCTCTCCTCCAGTCCAGCACATGCATGGGTAGCCACACTTTGAAACTTATCTTCAGGCTTAAGTGTATCAACACCAGTACCTTAGACTTTAAGCTTCATCTTTTGATTGACTTCTATTTTTTTCTCCCATCTTGCTCTTTAACTTACAGTTAATGAAGAATAGCGGAAAGGGCATGGATTACACTATCAGACCTGCACCTGAATACTTCTATGACTGTACACAAGTCACCCAAACTTATCACACTTCCATTTTCTCCACTGTAAATAGTGATAATGTTACCTATGTTAAAATAAGCATGCAATACAAATTAACTTTCCTCTGCTTTTTTTCCAACCTTTCTTCCCTTCCCTTCATGTCTTCTCCACAATAGCTCAAAGCTAGCTCTCTGAGCCTTCCTTTTTGTCTTTTAGTTATTTCTACCTTAGTGTTCCTTTCAATCTGTCCTGGACCCCGAGTACAGATTTCAAATCTGTACTCACTAGCTCTCAAGATTATGTTCCTCAAATCTCTGTCATACTAACTTTGATAATCCTTAGCCCTGGTTAAATCCAAACATCCATTTACTCTGGTTTGTTCAGTGTTGATGGTTCAAATCACATGGCAATAATTTATACTGATTTTTTATTGCAAGTGAGCCTTGACACACTTTGGCCAAAGTAAACTAATGCTCCTTTCCTGAATCATAAGTTGATTTAAAGCAGTTGCTGCTGCTGCTAAGTCGCTTCAGTCATGTCTGACTCTGTGCAACCCCATAGACAGCAACCAACCAGGCTCCTCTGTCCTTGGGATTCTCCAGGCAAGAACACTGGAGTGGGTTGCCATTTCCTTCTCCAATGTATGACAGGGAAAAGTGAAAGTAAAGTCGTTCAGTCATGTCTGACTCTTCGCGACCACATGGACTGCAGCCCACCAGGCTCCTCTGTCCATGGGATTTTCCAGGCAAGAGTACTGGAGTGGGTTGCCATTGCCTTCTCCGTAAAGCAGTTGACATCCAATTATACTGGAAAAGGAGGTAGGAGGCACAGGAAAAATGAGAGTTTTACAGTTTACGAAGTGTTCCCTGGAAGAACTTTGTGTGTGTGTGTGCGCCTAGTCGCTCAGTCTTGTCTGACTCTTTGCGACCCCATTGACTGTAGCCTGCCAGGCTCCTCTGTCCATGGGGATTCTCCAGGCAAGAATACTGAAGTGGGTTGCCACACCCTCCCCCAGGAGATCTTCCCAACCCAGGGATCAAACCCACGTCTCCTACATTGCAGGAAGATTCTTTACAGTGTGAGCCACCAGGGAAGCCCATAGAAAAACTTTATGTTTTAACAAAAGATCTATTGACTATACTGATGACACCCAAATTATTTGTTGCCTTACAATTCTTTTCTTCTTTCCTGGGCAGCTCCTTAATTCATTCTTCAGTCCAGTGCTTCTTTAATCTCTCATTCTTTATAAGCAGCCAACTCCACTCCAAATGCACCCCTTAATTTTAGCCATTCTAATAGATTTGCAATGGTACCTGTGTTAATTTACTAAGGAAGCCATAATAAAGTATCACACACTGGATGGATTAAACAACAGAAGTTTATCTTCTCAGCATCACTGCTGAAATCTACAAAACATTCAAAGATTTAATATCTATGCTTCTCAAACTTTTCCAAAAATTGAGAATAGAGTTACTGCCATTTAATTTTTTTGTATTCCAGTTGTAAAACAAGAGTAACAATAATTATGTCCTTGTTCCTAAGGATTTAGTCAGTCTATTTTCTATAGCTTATGGGATAAAGGCCAGTAAGTGATTCATACTTCACAACTCAATTTCTGGTGAGTCTCTGAAATTCAAAGGCCTCTTCCTTTTGGTTTGAAAAAAAAAAAAACATTGAACAGATTTAGCCTTGGCCCTTTTACCCAAACACTTAGAATAAGAGCTCTGTTGAAATAACTATGATATAGTTATCTATAGTAAGGCCATGACTCAATGATTATATTCACTGAAACACTAAGAATTAAAACAGAAGCATAATTGCTAACACATCTCAGTGAGAAGCAAATTAAAAAATTGCTTGAAGAACTAACAGTGTGTGATCCTGAGAATGAAATGCCTCAAGAAATGTTCTAGCTATTATTAATTTTAAGTTTGGAATAGGATAGACACTCTAGATAGGCAAAAACATTTTCACAGGAAAACAATCTGAAAATAAACAGGGATGTTTGGGGAATTGCGTTATGGCAGAAAGACTGGCTGGTTACCAATTTGATTGATTCTAAACAAATCCAACTTGTTCTGTGTGGGAAAACTAATTCATAGCAACAGATAAAATAATGCCTTCTGTGAACCTCCTTGGCCAATTATGATCTCAGCTGCTTGCCCCAATAATACCCTCCCTCAAATGACCAGGCCTAATGCCTGGGAAAATGAGGTGATACAGACAAGCCCTGGTCTTGAACCTGAAGTGAAACCCCACTCCTCAAATCTCCCTGGAACTCCTTGGGAGTTGAAGCTGCTCTCTGTTCAACCACAGACACAGCATTTTCTTTACAGAACAACCTGGATCTTAGCAGAGCTCAGGGGGCCCTTGGTGACCTGGCTGAAGCCTACTCGCCGCTTCTCCCGTATTATGTGCTCCAGCAGCAATGAACCACTGCGGTTACGGTACAGGCCACACATCTTCTAGACTTTCAAAGGAGCATCATTTTCTGCTTAGCTTGTAAGTCTCTTCCCTCCCCTTTCACATCACTAGGCAGAGAGACTTTCATTTGTCCTTTAAGACATCCCAAATACCACTTCTTCATATCAACCTCTGCTGCCCCTCACCCTTTTCTTGGATATCTCCATGAGACAGGGTTCAGTTAAGACTCTTGAAGCCCAACCGATAAAATGAGTATGCAGCCCCCCTTAAGTATAGTGCAAATAAAACACTACTAAACCTTCAAATAAATAGAAGGAATTTTTCAAAGTTCTGAGTTTTCACAGGTAATCTCAATTATTTTTTAAAAGTTATCACTCCCCCACATGATAAGTCAAGATCATGTCTTATCTGTCTATTATCCGTTTGAATGACTAGCACATAGTAGGTGTTCAATCAAGGCTTTTCAAGTAAAATAATGAATCCTTTCCCATTTTATTTGTACTTTAATAGCCTTTCTCTCTCTCTTTTTAAAAAGATCTATTTTCCAACCCTTACATATTTTTCTTTCTTTATATAATACTGTTTAATGAGGGCAATATTTCAATAGTATAAACCTTAAAATGAAAGGACAAAACCACCAAAAATAAAAATTGGATAAAAATGTATCTTTAACTTCTGGGACCCAAAATCTTCTTTGTATTCTATAGTGTTGAAATCAATTCCTGAATGAGATTCTTGGACGGAAAGTGCTTTTGTCGGAATCCTCCCATCCATCATCTTACTATGCCTGAAGATTAAATTGCCAGCATTATTATCATTATTACAGCATACTTAAGGGGGAAGTTCCAGAGCAAGGAATTATATTAGAAAGAAAACAAACCCTGATGGAGGACTGGAAAGGAAACTGAACACCTTTGAGGTGAGTGGAGGACATGGAGAACCCTAAAATGGAGAGGAAGAGGAGGGAGCCGGTGGAGGTAAGGCTTGATCACAGACTCTCTCTCTCAGCGCGTAGGAGAGAATGACACCAGAGTTCTGTTTTTGTTTTTGTTTTTGTTTTAAGAAATCTAGACTGCTCTGATTCTGCTAATACTTTCAGACTCTACACTTGAGGTCATGTTGCTTCTCCCTGGTATGAATCATTGTAATAATAAAAACTAACATCTTTTGAAGTGAAGTGGAAGTTGCTTAGTCATGTCCAACTCTTTGAGATTCCATAGACTATACAGTCCCTGGAATTCTCCTGGCTGGAATGGAGTGGGTAGCCATTCCCTTCTCCAGGGGATCTTCTCAATCCAGGGATAGCATCAGCGTCACCTGCATTGCAGCCAGATTCTTTACCAGCTGAGCCACCAGGAAAGCCCAAGAATATTGAAGTGGGTAGCCTATCCCTTCTCCAGCGGATCTTCCCAACCCAGGAATTGAACCTGAACCGGGGTCTCCTGCACTGCGGGTGGATTCTTTACCAGCTGAGCTACCAGGGAATCCCAATGTTTCTTGGGGGCTTATTATGTAGCAGGCAAGGTTGAAGGCATTTTACAAATACTAGCTTATTTCATTTTCATTAAAAATAATCCTATGGGATAGGAACCATCAAAGTTTGTGTTTTACAGATGAGGAATCAAGTATAATGATTGTAAATCTAGGCAGGATGTCTCTAGAGCCCTTAATTTAATCTCTACACAATTACCCTTGTTCTTTTAAGTGGAAGCTGGAGAGGGCCTTAAAGGCCGCATAACCCAGCTTCCTCATTGGACAGCCAAGGAGTGAAGTCTGGGAAGGTTAGTGATGTACAAGAGGCCACTCAGTTAGTGAGGGGAGGAGTTGGGTTTGAACCCTAGCAGTCTGCGGGATAGCCCTTGTCCACAGCATTGCAGAACCTGAGAATGATACTTGACCATTAGCACTGTGCGGTCAGGTACAGGAAGACAAGTCAGGGATAAAGACCTTAAGCTCTAAAAGGACCAACCAAAGCTCAAGCCCAACATGGAGCTCAGATTTCCTCGCCCTCAAACATTCTTTCTGGTACACACTCTGTCTCTTCTGTATGATCCATTCAAATTCCATCTCAAACACAACATTTGTGATATTTTTACTCACTCTGAGATCTTTGTGCAACTCTACTGATGAGGGAAACCATGAAAGGATACTACCCAAAGACATGCAGCTATGTAGTGCAGTAACTGGGATGTGAACCCAGGTTTATCTGACTCCTGGTCCATGATCCTCATTGTAAATAATCAGAAGCAAAGACAGTTCAAGAAATAATTGCAAGTGAAGAATGGTCTTTTCATTAAATGAGGCTGGTCAATGTGATAGCCACCTGGCAAGTGTATCAATTATCTATTGACATGTAACAGTATTCTCACAAATTGCACTTTATTACAGTACACACTTATTTTTTGCTTTTGTTTTTTTGGCGATGGCACATGGCATGTGGGATTTTGGTTCTCTGACCAGGAATCAAATCTACCTCTCCTTCAGTGGAAGCTTGGATTCTTAATCACTACACTTCCAGAGAATTCCCAACATACATATTATTTTTAAGTTTCTGTAGATAATAGCTTAAAGTAAAAAAAAATTTTTGAGCATTTAAAATTCAACATTGTTTAATAAACATTTAAATTACATTAAATAAAAGTAGATGGTTGCCATTAATGCTGAAAATTTGTCCCTTGATTTATAGGCAAGCCACTGAAACCTCGTTCCCCACAGTCCAACAACAGAACATTGCAGTGCCTTGTTACACCTGGAGGCTGAGGAAGTTTTGCCATGGGACTGAGCTGCCAGAGGGGATGAGCATTGTGTTGTTCAGAAAATTGTGTGTGCTTTCCTTAAACAACAAGAGCTGCACATGAAGATGGGCTTTGCCCGCAGAAAGAGGGTCAGACATACCACTGACCACAGCAGCTCAGTGCATGAGAAACTGAGAGGAGCAGAGCTGAGCATAAACCACTAGTTCACAGTGACCAATTTTCAACAGGAAGTCAAAAGCTTGTGCAGCTTCCTGGCCTGTGCTATCAAACTAGCTGAGGTTGCTGAGTGGTTCAGAAAATTGTCCCAGCATCTGCTTCTTACAGCCAAAATATACAGGAGTTAAAATTTTTTTCCCATATATCAGGATTTAAAATCTCAATAGAAAATTATAATTATAATCATTTTTTAAATGTGTAACTTTTATATTGCAGCAATACAAATGTACTTACATGGACGGGGAGCCTGGTGGGCTGCCGTCTATGGGGTCGCACAGAGTCGGACACGACTGAAGCGACTTAGCAGCAGCAGCAGCAGCTTTTATAGTTAGTAGAGGATATGGTAAGTCAGCTGAAACTGAAGTTTGCATATTCCACTTATATAAGATAGGAGAGCTCCATGAACATGAGTGGAAGAACTTATAGAACGCTGCACTCAAAAGCAGATGAGCTTCAGACTGACATAAATACACGACCATATATGAACTAGGTGGCCAGTAGGAACCCACTGTACAGCACAGGGAGCTCAGCTCAGCGCTCTGTGGTGACCCAGATGGTGGGATGGGGAGGGTGAGAGGGAGATCCTGGAGGGAAGGGGATATGTATATACATATAGCTAGTTCACTTCGTTGTACAGCAGAAACTAACAACATTGTAAAGCAACTATACCCAGACAGATTTTTATAAAAAGCAGATGAGCTGTATGATTGACAAGCAAGTACTGACAGCAGCAAGTATTCCTTGAGGTTTTCTATTGCCCAGGCACTAGACTAGTTTCTCTGATAAGGAAAAGGATGACCAAAATGCATCCTCTAACTCTCAAGGAATTAATGGCTTGGAAGAGGAGTTGAGACATGTATACATCTAACCTTAGAATCAAACCATGATGCTATTTTTCTCTACCCAATAGGGAACTTAGTATTACCCAGTACTGAGGGAGTTCAAGCGAGGAAGAAAAACTCTGTTCTGTACATCTGCATCTCTTTTGCTGTCTCGCATACAGGGTTATCATTACCATACTTCAAAATTCCATATATATGTGTTAGTATACTGTATTGGTGTTTTTCTTTCTGGCTTACTTCACTCTGTATAATCGGCTCCAGTTTCATCCACCTCATTACAACTGATTCAAATGTATCCTTTTTGATGGCTGAGTGGGAGAGGGAGAGGGCAGGATGATTTGGGAGAATGGCATCGAAACATGTATAATATCATATAAGAAACGATTTGCCAGTCTAGGTTCGATGCAGGATACAGGATGCTTAGGGCTGGTACACTAGGATGACTCAGAGGGATGGTGTGGGGAGGGAGGTGGGAGGGGGTTCAGGATGAGGAACATATGTACACCCATGGCGGATTCATGTTGATGTATGGCAAAACCAATACAGTATTGTAAAGTAAAAATAATAATAATAATAAATTAATTAAATAAAATAACAAGAAAGAGGAAGAAATAAGCCCACTGGGTATAAAGTAACATTTGAACTAGGTCTAGAAATGGGGTAGAATTCCAGTAGATCAAATAGGGCATAAGCTTTTCAGGAACAGGAAGCAGTCTGGGGATTTTCTAAATAGGTGATTACACTGTCTATAAAGCAAGATGTTTTTCCCCTTTCTTTTCCATCTGGTTACCGTTTATTTCTTATTCTTGAATTTTACACCGAATAAAGCCTCCAAAATAATGTTGGATGGAAGTGATAAGACATATTTCATTTTATTCAGCCCTTAAAGGGAAAGTATTTAGTCTTTTACCTGTTAAGTATGATGTTACCTGTCGCTTTTTTTCATATGCCTTGTATCAGATTGAGGAAGTTCCCTTCTATTGCTAGTCTGCTGAGAGTTTTTCTGTTTAAATCAGGAATGGAGTATTACATTGTCAGGTGGTTTTTCTCTATCTATTCAGAGTGGCATATAGATTTCCTTTTCAGTCTGTTAACATGCTGAATTACATTGGTTAAGTTTTGAATTGATTTTTTTTGTATTCCTAGAATAAATTCCATGGGCTTCCCTGGTGGCTCAGAGGTTAAAGCGTCTGCCTCCAATGCGGGAGACCTGGGTTCGATCCCTGGGTTGGGAAGATCCCCTGGAGAAGGAAATGGCAATCCACTCCAGTATTCTTGCCTGGAAAATCTCATGGACAGAGAAGCCTAGTAGGTTACAGTCCACGGGGTCGCAAAGAGTCGGACACGGCTGAGCGACTCCTAGTTCTAGTATGTCGTATTATACTTTTATATATTGGTGGACTCAAATTGCTAAAACTATACTAAGATTATAATGTTAGTGTGGATCAAGAATACTTGTCTTTGTTGTAGTGTCTTTGTCTGGTTTGGGTATCAGGGTAATACTGGCCTTATAAAAAAGTTATTGGGGGATTATCCCTTCCTCTTTGATTTTATGGAAGAATATGTTATAGGATTTAGTATTTTTTTTTCCTTTAGGCATTTAGTAAAATTCATCAATAAGCCATCTAAACCTAGAGTTTCGTTTTCTTTGTAATAGTATTTTCTATTGCAAATTCAACTGTTTTAGATTTGTTGGAGGAAGGTTGACTTTTGTTTTTGAGGCTTCTTTTTAAGCTCTGTTAGCTGGAACCTGGTAAACATTTAGTATAGGGCTCACCTTGCCCATCTCTGAGGTAATACCTTCTCCCCAGTTCCCTGCGAAACTCTGGCTAAAGGGAAAACAAATTATACTCAGTCTTCTCTGTGCCCTAGGAATTATGCATGTATATCCTTTTGGTTGAGTTTTTCCTGATTCTTGGGTAGTTTCCTCACACACATGAGCTGCTCAGCATTCAGAATCCTTGGCCTGTCTTCAGAGTCCTTTCTCTATGCAGATCTCTTCTCTGGTGCTTAGATTTGTTACCTCTAGACATCCTGACTTCCTCAGGTCCATCTCCACCACCTCCCCTCAGTGGATTTGCTGGGATCTGCTTGGCTTCACCCTCCTTATGATTCAGTCCAAAAACTCTCTCTAGGAAGCAAGCTAGGGAAAGCCTGTGATTCACTTGTTTTTCCCCCTTCCGTCAGTGATCACTGTTCTCTGCCACCTGAAATCGAATTTCTGAAAGCTGATTACAATGTGTATTTTGCCCAGATTTTTAGTTGTTTTAGGTAAGAGGGTAAGTCCAGCTCTCATTACTTTATCCAATCTATAATGGAAGTTCCAGTGTTTTTTCCTACTCCTTAATGTCACTTCTAAGACATTAAAAAATTAAGGTATAATTGACATGTGACATTATATTCAGATGTAATGAAAAATGATTTTATATGTATTTATGAAATTAAAAGATGCTTCTTGGAAGGAAAGCTGTGACAAACATAAACATTGTATTAAAAAGCAGAGACATCACTTTGCCGACAAAGATCCATACAGTCAAAACTATGGTTTTTCTACTAATGTTCTGATATGAGAGTTGGGCCATAAAGAAGGCTGAGCGCCAAAGCATTGATGCTTTTGAACTGTGGTGTTGGAGAAGACTCTTGAGAGTCCCTTGGACAGCAAAGAGATCAAGTCAGTCCATCCTAAACGAAATCAACCCTGAATACTCATTGGAAGGACTGATGCTGAAGCTGAAGCTCCAATACTTTAGCCATCTGATGCAAAGTGCCAACTCATTGGAAAAGATCCTGAGACCGGGAAAGATTGAAGGCAAAAGGATAAAGGGACAGCAGAGGATGAGATGGTTATACAGCATTACCAACTCAATGGATATTAATCTGAACAAACTCCTGGAGATACTAAAGGATAAGGAAAACTGTCATGCTCCAGATGATGAGGTTGCAGAGAATCGGACATGACAGTGACTGAACAACAGCAATGCGTATTTATTGTGAAATGATCACCACAATAAATCTAATTAACATCTATCACTATACATAGTTATAAATTTTTCTTGTGATAAGCACTTTTAAGATCAATTTACTCTCAGAAACTTTGAGGTATGCAATGCAGTATTGTTAACTATAATCACCATGTTTTACATTACATCCCCATCACTCGTTCCAAGGCTTATGAACACATTTTCGTAAATACCTGACTGTGACATGATTTTGAGACTAATATGAATCCTGCACCTCTAATGCAAGTTACCTAATATTCCTAGTTTAAATCATCTTGTCTCCTTGTAAATATATGATTGAGTCAGATCAGTGATGTTAAACTTTTAGCCCCTTCAGCAGAGGAAGTGAAATTACAGAGATTCTCTGGGAGTGATTCTCAATAAGTCGGGGAGGTGGGGGCGCGGAGATGAGTGGGAATGCCATTATCTTTAGGGAATGAATAATGGAGATTGTATACCTTGGAGAATGTCTTTTGTGGGATGTACCATTCTCTCAACCAACACTTTCTGGAGTAGATGATTCAGTTCTAGGAACACCTACTCAGCAACTTGAATATATATGGAGCTATGTTTAGGTCTGTGAAAAAATAAGTATTAGTAGGACCAGTTTCATATCCCTAAGTAGTATAGAATATATGTGATAACATAAAGCTCTATTCATAAAAATTGTCTGATAAGTATATATCAGTTGGGTTTCCATGCAATTTGTGTTAAAAATACTAGAACAGATTGCATTGATAAAATTTCTTTCTGGATCCCAGATTTTAAAAAGCACAGTAATCCGAGGAGTGCATGATATGTCAGTTTGCGTAGTCAGCTAAAATCTGGAAGGATTCCTTAGGTCTCTGGGAACTGAGAGACAATTTAATCCATGGAAAATAATCATAGTTTTTCTGTATCTTTATAGTTTGTAATCATTTTCAAGATACTTCTAAATCATAAAGTATTTTAAATATATTAAAATGATCTTTATACCTGTTTGGTGGAAATTCATAATGATATTCATTCATAATTCATTGACTCAAACACAGAACTAATTTGTCTGTATTATGCCTGTGTTCAGTCAGTCAGTCAGTTCAGTCGATCAGTCGTGT
The DNA here is from genome assembly GCA_917880005.1 of Nanger dama. Lineage (NCBI taxonomy): Eukaryota > Metazoa > Chordata > Mammalia > Artiodactyla > Bovidae > Nanger > Nanger dama. The sequence goes on from CAKJTW010000011.1 coordinate 105,161, forward strand.
CTGGCTCTTTGTGACCCCATGGACTACAGCACACTAGGCTTCCTTGTCCATCACCAGCTCCTGGAGTTTACTCAAACTCATGTTCATTGAATCGATGATGACATCAACCGTCCTCTGCCATCCTCTGCTCCTCCCGCCTTCAATCTTTTCCAGCATCATGGTCTTTTCAAATGAGTCAATTCCTCACATCAGGTGGCCAGAGTATTGAAGTTTTAGCTTCAGCATTGGTCCTTCTAATGAATATTCACTGATTTCCTTTAGGATGGATTGGCTGTATCTCCCAGCTGTCCAAGGGACTCTCAAGAGTCTTCTCCAACATCACAGTTCAAAAGCATCAATTCTTCAGCACTCAGCTTTCTTTAGTGCAACTCTCACATCCATATATGACCACTGGAAAAACCAGCTTTGACGAGACAGACATTTGCTGACAAAGTAATGTCTCTGCTTTTTAATGTGCAGTCTAGATTGGTCATGACTTTCCTTCCAAGGAGCAAATGTCTTTTAATTTCATGGCTGTAGTCACCATCTGCAGTGATTTTGGAGCTCAAAAAAATAAAGTCTGCCACTGTTTCCACTGTTTTCCCATCAATTTTCCTTGAAGTGATGGGACCAGATGTCATGATCTTACTTTTCTGAATATTGAGTTTTAAGTCAACTTTTTTCACTCTACTCTTTCACTTTCATCAAGAGGCTCTTCTTCTTCACTTTCTGCCATAAGGGTGGTGTCATCTACATATCTGAGGTTATTGATATTTCTACTGGCACTCTTGACTCCAGCTTATGTTTCATCCAACCCAGCATTTCTCATGATATACTCTGCATATAAGTTAAATAAGCAAGGTGATAATATACAGCCTTGACTTACTCCTTTTCTGATTTGGAACCAGTCTGTTGTTCCACGTCCAGTTCTAACTGTTGCTTCTTGACCTGCATACAGATTTCTCAGGAGGCAAGTTAGGTAGTCTGGTATTACATCTCTTGAAGAATTTTCCACAGTTTGTTGTGATTCACATAGTCAAAGGCTTTGGCATAGTCAATAAAGCAGAAATAGATGTTTTTCTGGAATTCTCATGCTTTTTTGATGATCCAGGGGCTTCCCTGGTGGCTTTGAGGTTAAAGTATCTGCCTGCAATGTGGGCGACCTGCGTTTAATCCCTGGGTCAGGAAGATCCCCTGTGAAGGAAATGGCAACCCACTCCAGTATTCTTGCCTGGAGAATCCCATGGATGGAGGAGCCTGGTGGGCTACAGTCCACTGGGTCGCAAAGAGTCATACACAACTGAGTGACTTTACTTTCACTTTCGATGATCCAATAGATGTTCACAATTTGATCTCTGGTTCCTCTGCCTTTTCTAAAACTAGCTTGAACATCTGGAAGTTCATGGTTCACAAACTGTTAAAGGCTGGCTTGGAGAATTTTGAGCATTACTTTATTAGCATGTGAGATGAGTGCAATTGTGCGGTAGTTTGAGCATTCTTTGGCATTGCCTTTCCTTGGGACTGGAATGAAAACTGACCTTTTCTAAGCCTGTGGCCACTGCTGAGCTTTCCAAATTTGCTAGCATACTGAGTGCAACACTTTCACAGTGTTACCTTTTAGGATTTGAAATAGCTCACATGGAATTCCATCACCTCCACTAGCTTTGTTCGTAGTGATGCTTCTTAAGGCCCCCTTGACTTGACATTCCAGGATGTCTGGCTCTAGGTGTGTGATCACACCATCATGATTATCTGGGTCTTGTAGATCTTTTTGTATAGTTCTTCTGTGTATTCTTGCCACTTCTTCTTAATATCTTCTGCTTCTGTTAGGTCCATACCATTTCTGTCCTTTATTGTGCCCATCTTTGCATGAAAAGTTCTCTTGGTATCTCTAGTTTTCTTGATGAGATCTCTAGTCTTTCCCATTCTATTGTTTTCCTCTATTTCTTTGCATTGATCCCTGAGGAAGCCTTTCTTATCTCTCCTTGCTATTCTTTGGGACTCTGCATTCAAATGAGTATATCTTTCTTTTTCTCCTTTTCTTTTCACGTCTCTTCTTTTCATATCTATTTGTAAGCCCTCTTCAGACAACCATTTTGCCCTTTTGCATTTCTTTTTCTTGGGGATGGTCCTGATTGCTGCCTCCTGTACAATGTCACGAACCTCCATCCATAGTTCTTCAGGCACTCTGTCTATCAGATCTAATCCCTTGAATCTATTTGTCATTTCCACTTTATAATTTTAAGGGATTTGATTTGGGTCATACCTGAATGGTCTAGTGTTTTTCCCTGCTTTCTTCAATTTAAGTCTGAATTTGGCAATAATGAGTTCATGATCTGAGCCACAGTCAGCTCCTGGTCTTGTTTTTGTTGACCGTAGAGAGCTTCTCCATCTTTGGCTGCAAAAACTATAATCAGTCTGGTATTGACCATTTGGTGACAGCTATAATGCCTGTGTTATGTCTGTAATATTACAGGTAGATACTGACACCATTTTCCCCAGTGAACTATACAGAATAATTTGGTGATTTTCCCACTTAGTAGACTTTTTATCTTACCTACACACATCTAATACAATTAATGCATTTATGGATTAGCCATCTTAGACTGTGAGACAGTTGTTCCAGAAACCCCACTAATCACTAATTACTGTAGATCCTTTCTGAAAAATCATTTTCAATGTGCAGACCCAGGGGCTCCTAATCTGGTTAAAAGATTTCCAAGTAGGATGTTTAGTGATTCAGCCAGTCTGTTTACATGGATTGCAATCTAACTGAGTGGCACTGAAACTTAAATCATACGTGCATAAAGAGAGACTTGTGGATTTATTCACATTTTCTGGATATGAATCAGAAGAATTGTTGCAGTGTAAGCTGGCAACAAACCAGCTTTGCAGTCTTACCCAAACGTTATTTTCCCTTGCTTTACTATACTAGTACATAGGTTGTACTATATCCTGATACCTGTTTCATATTTTTCAGTTTTTCTTCATAAACATGATGTCTTACCTGCTATAAGAGGAGAGTTTAGCTCCTCAGGAAAGCTAAGGCTAATTTTGTGCTGTGGCCATGGGTCAAATACAGCTGTAATAGCTGGTACATGTTCTCTCCTACAGGTAAAAGATGAAGATTTCCTATCCTCAGCGTGCATTTGAATTACTCAAAGAAGTTGTCAAGTGAAAATTTTCCATCCATGTCTCAAAAGACTGATTCAATAGGTGTGGGATGAGGTCCCTAAACTTGCATTTTAAAGAAACTTCAAATGATCCTCTGGAGAAGGGAAAGGCTACCCACTCCAGTGTTCTGGCCTGGAAAATTCCAGACATGACTTTCACTTTCACTTTTTCACTTTCAAATGATGCTAATGAAGGTCCATGAAGGACTACGGACCATTTTTAAAGAGAGACTGAAATAAACATTGGCTTTCTAAACTCTCCTCCCTGCTCTGTACTACCTTTGTTTAAAATTCAAATGTTTTCTTTTTAAAAAATAAAACCAAAACAGACACTACTATTCACTCTTTGATATTTTAATTCATAAAGAAGCTTCTTTCTCCTTTTCTGTGCATTATGCATTCCCTCCCCACTTGCCTATTAGATTTAAAATTTATGACACCACTGTTATTATGCAGAACAAAAGGAATAGACCAATAGATGCTCTGTTTAAAAAAAAAAAAAGCTAAACTTTCTTTTTAATGCTTAAAGTGAAAGTGAAGCCGCTCAGTCACATCCAACTCTTTGCAACTACGTGGACTGTAGCCTACCAGGCTCTTCCCTTTATGAGATTCTCCAGGCAAGAATGCTGGAATGGGTTGCCATTTCCTTCTCCAGAGGATCTTCCCGATCCAGGGATCGAAGCTGGGTCTCCCGCACTGCGGGCAAACGCTTTAACCTCTGGAGCCACTTAGTTATGGTAAATACATCTCTTCCATTTTTCTGGATTTAATGTAATCAGCCCCTGCTAGAGAAATATTTCTGGTCCTTCCCATAACTCCTAAGTCAGTCCTCCTAACAGACAGTAAAGTACCTGCCTAATAGGTGACTTGGGGTTATGTGTCTCAGTTAGAGGATGATACTATATGAAAATCCATATGGGGGAATTCGCTTGTGGTCTAGCGGTTAGCACACTTCCACTGCAAGGGGCATGAAGTCGATCCCTGTTCAGTGAACTAAGACCCCACATTGCTACATGGTGCGGCCAAACAAACATCCATATGTAATGTGGAGTTAGTCCCTGCTCCTTGCTCATTCCCAGTGTGAAGCAGACATTTGGGTAAATGCAGCTGATGTGTAGATTCACTTTTCTCTTGGATGCCAGGACTGGCCTAGGCGCTGGAGAAGAAAAAGTGCTTGCAAGTCCAGTTGGTCCTCATACTTAGCCATATTCTCCTAATAACTGTATAAGCAATGAGGGTAATGTATTTTTCAAATCCACTTATCTGGATCCTGTTTCATTTCTCAATATTTTTGAACTCACATGGGGAGAAGGGACTCTTGTTTATAGATCTTTATCTCTTAGGCCCAGTGCTTGGCCAACTGAAGCTGTATTTTGCGTGTTCCTCTTTATCTTTCCTATAAGTCAGTTTGTACCCATTTACATGGTCATGTAAACTTGTTTATCATACCAAACTATCTACCAATGAACAAAAGTATAAATTATTTGAAGTCAATGAAAAGGGCAGTTTGCCATTCTAACACATGCCAGAAAAAAAGCTCTAAACTATTGAGTCCCCACCTGGGAATGATTTTGAAATAGCATTAAGCAGTTTAAACCATGGTGCCAAACACAGAGTAATGAATTTCTGGCAATCTAAGAGAAACAGAAACACGTGCAGAGTTATTTTATATTTGTGTTATGCTTGTAAAGCCAAGGCCCTCATGATCAGACTGGAGCTTGTGACGTTAAAAAAATAAAGCACAGCGACCCCTGGAGACATTTCAGTTTCATTCCTCTCTTGAAGACATTTAAAAGGGGCTTCTTGAATATGGCCTAGAACAGCTTTCCTTAACTATCTTGTCCTCTCCCTTCCTCTAGAATTCCTGTCTCACAGAAAGAAGCCTTCCTCTCTCCTCTCCCAGACGTTTCTCTTTGATAGCATCCTATCCCAGTCATCTTATTCTGTGAGTTCCCCCTCTCTTTTCCCTTGTGTCTTTTCAAAAATGCCTCTGGTCCATCACACTACCCTGGAACGCAGTGCCCCTTGGAGTGTGTGGTTCATCCTTTCTCTGAATTGCCTGTGGGTTTTGTTCTTTGTCCACTTGGAGTACAGAGAAGGGAGATGGAGGTTAAGAAGTCAATGCCAGATAATTATTTTCAGACAGTGTTGGTGGGAGGATGGTGGCGAGGTTGAGAGAAAATTGTGAGCTTCGACATGCCAGTGATATTCTTGCTTCGTCACCTTTGTTCCTTGGAAAATCATTAGCTCTAAATGCACTATTACATCAGCATAGCCATTCATTTTCACAGAAAAGCCTTTATGAGCTGACATTTGAATTCAAGGGGTTCACTTTTATGAAGTATACAATATTTTGTTGGGATCCTGAATAAATACCTATTCCTAAAGGTGCAGACTTTGGGAGAAGGAGGGGAAGGGAGAGGAATCATTCACTAGATGCGGTAGATCCTGCTCAAGCAGTGCTGTGACCTGGTACAGAAAATGGATTCGGACCAGTGTTTCTCAGATTGCCTGTGGATCATTCTGAAGAACCAGGGTCCCTCTCTTTTCACGCATGTGTGTGTGTGTGCGTGCGCACACACACACACACACACACACACACACTCTTTGTAATAGCGTATGTGGATGGCATGGTTACTTGCATTTCCATCCTCACACCTTCTGACACTGCTGCACTTTGAAAAGAACGTCAAGAAAAATGTTTCCTTTGAAAGTTCCCCTTCCTGGATACTTTTCCCCTCTGCTCTGTAACAGCAAGCTTAGGGCCAGAAGAGATTCCTCCAGGGTTTCAAGGACATCAATCAGTTTCACAGTTGGAGGCAAAACAGTTTCCTTAGGGAGCATTTCTTAGCATAAAGTAGGCTACTTGGTTAGCCTGTGTCTGTGTTAAAAGGAGAAGAACCAGTATTCACTTTTCTAGTCCTGCTCAGTTTTATTCTTTTTTTTTTAAGCTATTTTCCTTCTTCCTCTCTGGGCTGTTGGGCTGTGGATGTCCAGAAAAAGAGTTATGTCTGGCTTGTCCAGACTCTGGAACAGTAACCACAGCTTAAGTGCTGCCTCCTCCTCCTCTCCTAGGTCATGAGGATCTAAATCTTTCCTGAAACCCACAAGGGGAAAATAATCATATAAAAGGAGGATGGTTCTTAATTTCTAGGAAATCTATCAACTGACTCGCCTATCTGTTTATTTCAAGCACAAACCCATATTCATGCACATAGGCACTTCAGATGCAGAACCTCCCTTGTCGGAAGCCAAAATTAGTAGCAAGGGTTGGATCCAGGTGGTTGCATTATCTATTTTCCTAATGTTAAGGTGAAAATATGGGAAAAGAGAGAACATAACTAGGCATTTGTGTGGAAGAGTGGTCTGGGTAAAACCTGAGGAATTGCTGGACTAACAAGATAACATTTTTAAACTTAAATGATGATTATCATTCAGCCATGATATTTGTGCAGGTTACTAATGATAACCAGGAGGTCAAAACAGGAGGTTATCCCTTGCTGAGATTATTTTGTTTTAATAAATCACAATGGGGCTTAGTGACTCTTTTTGAGTATGATTTACAAAATTAACATTTGTCTTAAAATGTGGAAAATGAGGCTGTCCACACTTATTAGGACTGAAAATGAGTTCTGGTGATTATCTGTCTCTGGTGTATTTGGAGGGGAGCTTCAGGAAAGCCTTTTATAATACCTTTGGTGCCTCAGCACCTGGGACTTCCTACCTTAAATTTCATCTAAAAATACCTTGCTGGCTGGACGAAATGCTACGGGGGGTCACCTGCTTCCTAGTGTTCATCATTCTGTGTGGGTTTGGCTTGAATTTTAACAAGATCCATTATTTACATCCCATGTGTCTTCTGCGGCAAATATATTCCACTCAAGGATGCTCCTTTATCTTGCTAAACAAGGTAGTATATGAGAATGCAATTTGAAGAAGCCAACGAGTATATCTTTCTTAGCTTGGGCAGAAATGCAGTGTTGGTGGTGGTGTGAGACTGCCTCCAGGAGTGATGTCAGTTGCAGTGATATGAGGCTGGCAGTGCTGTGTTGCACTGGAGAAGAGAGTTAAAGGAAACAGAGAGGACAGCCAGATTCAGGATGCAAAAAAAGGAAAGGGGAACCTTCCCTTCTACTTTCTACAAAAGCTTCAGTGAAGTCTACTGTGACTCTGGGTTTATAGAACTGGATTTGGACATTTCCGGGAGGAAAGATTTGAGAGTGCAGTTGTAGCAAAGTGCTGAAAAAAGCCTCTGGGCAGGAATAGATCAAAATCACAGGTTGCCTGAGGGAACCTGGATATAATCTGTGTGCACCAGCACGAAGATATTTGTCTGTCTGTCTGTCCTTCTTTATCTATCTATCTATCTATATATATATATATATATATCTCAAGAATTAAACAACATAAAAACTGAATAGAATAACATTTTCCTGCTATTTGCATGGATTTCAAAAATAAGGATCTTAAAGCAGTGAATATTAATTCATCAACCCCTGATTTATTTGTACTGAAAGAGCCAGTTCAATTTCTGTTTTGATTTATGAGATGGGTCTCCAGCACTGAGCAATCTATGTCATTCAACCAAACACATTTACCGCTTCTGAGAGGCGTTTCTTATTCTTTGCTGCATCCCTCCTTTGTGTCATTGATAGACTCTGCTGCTTTCCCTGCCTAACCGGTTCACCTTCATCAGCATGTCACCATCAACGGTGTAGTTTGCCAGAGCAATAACAAAGGTTCTGTTTGAGTTACAGGTACTTCACAGGCTTAAATTTCAAAAGTTTGTGCATAAATAAATTGTTTTACCTTGTGGTTTCATTTTCTCCATTGAAACTGTATTATAAAGTATGTATCAGGCTTCATAAATCTGTGGCCTAGAAACCCTTAAAACATATTCTTTTTATGCAGTGAGATGGATTTTTTTGTTTTCCTTCTCCAGAGTTTGGCATCTGTTTAGCTAGATTAACTGAAATGGGCCTTTGGTAATATAGCTCAAGGCAGGAAGGAGACCCTATTTAATAACAGAATTTGGATTAGTGCAAAGGAAAGGTACGTCTGGGCAGCTGGACACTCCCATCTTAGGTGTTCCACCCTGAGGTTATATTTAACCTGCTGCTGCTGCTAGTCACTTCAGTCGTGTCCAACTCTGTGCGACCCCATAGACAGCAGCCCACCAGGCTCTCTGTCCCTGGGATTCTCCAGGCAAGAACACTGGAGTGGGTTGCCATTTCCTTCTCCAATGCATGAAAGTGAAAAGTGAAAGTGAAGTCACTGAGTCGTGTCCAACTCTCAGCGACCCCATGGACTGCAGCCCACCAGGCTCCTCTGTCCATGGGATTTTCCAGGCAAGAGTACTGGGGAGGGGTGCCATTGCCTTCTCTGAGATTTAACCTAGTGAGGCCTTTCTTCAGCCCTCTGTACCATTCCCTATTCACAGTCTGGCTTCCGGCTGGGTGTCAAGCAGGCAGAGTGCTGGTGGACAGGGCAGCAATGGGATTAAACAAATAATGGGCCATGAGGTTGGAGAAGACAGAAGACCAAAGAGGGAAGTTTCCCTGATACCTGATTGTAGATGGTCACACAGGGCGCCTCTACTGGAAAAGTTGCTCCCTAGCTTATTAGGTCAGGAATGGTCTCTGAAGGATGAACAGAAAAGAGAGACAAGCATGGATAATAAGGAGTCAGGAGGAACTTTTAGCAGTATCTGGAATTATGTAACTTACAATAATTGATCTCTGGGAACATTTCTGTGTGGTACACTGTGTAAGACTTCTAGACCAGCCTTTACAAGAAATGTACAGAAAATAGTTTTGTTCTTCTCCAATACACCCAAAGTCAGCTTTGACTATGACCCCATATAGACATTTATTAGATGAAAACCCAAGATTTATCAGAGTAACAAAGACCAAAATTGCCTGAATTGTATCTACAAGAATTTACTTTATGCCAGCTCCAAGGAAACAAAAATGAGCAAATTCGATTATAAATTGTAACTTTATAACTAGAGCTTAGGACATATCACTTCAACACATTTATTGAAATTCCTGATATTGATACTGTTATTCGAAATTTTTTAAGGCCCCGCGATGTGAATACTGGTAGATACAATTCGAGGTAAACCAGTCTATAATTTCTATCAAAAGGAGAGGGGCTGAAAAAAAAAAAAACTGTTTAGTGCTGGGGCTTCTTTGGAAGCCCAAATGTATTGAGTGTAGAAACACTCTTTATAAAAATTAATTAGTTAATTACTTTTGGGCTGTGCTGAGTCTTCACTGCTGCACGGGCTTTTCTCTAGTTGAGGAGGGCAGGGCCTACTCTTGGTTGCAGTGCTCGGGCTTATTGTGGTGGCTTCTTTTGTTGGCTGAACACGGGCTCTAGGGCACTCGGGCTTTAGTAGTTGCTGTGCATGGGCTCAGTAGTTGTAGTTCCCAGGCTCAGAGCACAGGCTAAGTAGTTGTGCATGGGTTTCATTGCTCTGTGGCAAGTAGGATCTGGACCCCATGGATTGAACCATCCAGAACCATCCAGAACCATCCATCTGGACCATGGATTAAACCCATGTCTCTTGCATTTCCAGGCAGGTTCTTGACCACTGAGTCACCAGGGAAGTCCTAGAAACATGTTTTTTTGAAGTGAAGGGAGAAGCTGAGGGGAAAACAACATAGGAAGGTTTTATTGCACTAAATCTGCATTTTAACAAAATATTTGTCACTGGTTTAGAAATAAGCAAAATATTGCTACTAAACTTGGTTAGCAGTTTTTGCTAATGGAACCCCAATCTAGGGTGTTCTTACCATGGAAGACTCTCAATTAATACCCCCAGCTTGTGTTCCAGAGCAAGGTGAGAATGACAGTAGAAACCTATAAGAATAGCTGGAAAATCAGCTTGGTGTAGGCCCACCTCTAAGGATCAATAATACCACTTTTATCACCATCTCTTAATTTAGTAAACACTTAATACATGAATCGTGAACTCCCTGATGTTCAAGCTGGTTTTAGAAAAGGCAGAGGAACCAGAGATCAAATTGCCAATATCTGCTGGATCATCGAAAAGCAAGAGAGTTCCAGAAAAACCTCTATTTCTGCTTTATTGACTATGCCAAAGCCTTTGACTGTGTGGATCACAATAAACTGTGGAAAATTCTGAAAGAGATGGGCATACCAGACCACCTAACCTGCCTCTCGAGAAATCTGTATGCAGGTCAGGAAGCAACAGTTAGAACTGGACATGGAACAACAGACTGGTTCCAAATAGGAAAAAGAGTATGTCAAGGCTGTATATTTTCACCCTGCTTATTTAACTTCTATGCAGAGTACATCATGAGAAATGCTGGACTGAAAGAAACACAAACTGGAATCAAGATTGCCGGGAGAAATATCAATAACCTCAGATATGCAGATCACACCACCCTTATGGCAGAAAGTGAATAGCAGCTAAAGGGCCTCTTGATGAAAATGAAAGAGGAGAGCGAAAAAGTTGGCTTAAAGCTCAACATTCAGAAAACGAAGATTATGGCATCCAGTCCCATCACTTCATGGGAAATAGATGGGAAACAGTGGCAGACTTTATTCTGGGGGCTCCAAAATCACTGCAGATGGTGACTGCAGCCATGAAATTAAAAGATGCTTACTCCTTGGAAGAAAAGTTATGACCAACCTAGATAGTTTATTCAAAAGCAGAGACATTACTTTGCCGACTAAGGTCCGTCTAGTAAGGCTATGGTTTTTCCCGTGGTCATGTATGGATGTGAGAGTTGGACTGTGAAGAAGGCTGAGCACCGAAGTATTGATGCTTTTGAACTGTGGTGTTGGAGAAGACTCTTGAGAGTCACTTGGACTGCAAGGAGATCCAACCAGTCCATTCTGAAGGAGATCAGCCCTGGGAGTTCTTCGGAAGGAATGATGCTGAAGCTGAAACTCCAGTACTTTGGCCACCTCATGCGAAGAGTTGACTCATTGGTAAAGACTCTGAGCTGGGAGGGATTGGAGGCAGGAGGAGAAAGGGATGACCGAGAACGATATGGCTGGATGGCATCACTGACTCAATGGACGTGAGTCTGAGTGAACTCCGGGAGATGGTGATGAACAGGGAGGCCTGGCGTGCTGCAATTCATGGGGTCACAAAGAGTCGGACACGACTGAGCAACTGAAATGAACTGAACTATTTATCTATGGATGCTAGGAAATGCAATAAGACCCAGTATGAATGAGTCAGTTGATTTTTTAAATTAATTTTTATTGGTATATTATTGATTTACAGTGTTAAGTTAGTTTCTGCTGTATAGCAAAGTGAATCAGCAATCAGTTCAGTTCAGTTGCTCAGTTGTGTCCAACTCTGTGTGACACCATGAACCACAGCACGCCAGGCCTCCCTGTCCATCACTAACTTCTGGAGTTTACCCAAACTCATGTCCACTGAGTCAGTGATGCCATCTAACCATCTCATCCTCTGTCATCCCCTTCTCCTCCTGCCTTCAATCTTTCCAAACATCAGCTATACATAGACATATATTGATTCTCTTGAAATTATCTTCCTATGCAAGTCATTACAGAGTACGGAGTAGGGTTGCCTGTGCTGTACAGTAGGTCCTTATCAGTTATCTGCTTTATATATAGTGAAAGTCACTCAGTCATGTCCGACTCTTTGCAACCCCACAGACTCTACAGTCCATGGAATTCTCCAAGCCAGAATACTGGAATAGGTAGCCTTTCCCTTCTCCAGGGAATCTTCCCAACCCAGAGATCAAAGCCAGCTCTCCCGCATTGCAGGTGGATTCTTAACCATCTGAGCCACCAGGGAAGCCCAAGAATATTGGAGTGGGTAGCCTATCCCTTCTCCAGTGGATCTTCAAGACTCAGGTATATAAATTTCAATCTCCCAATTTATACCCCCCTCATTTTCCCCCGGTAACCATAAGTTTGGTTTCTACATATATGACTCTATTTCTGCTTTGTAAATAAGTTCATTTGTACCCTTTATTTTTTAAGATCCCACATATAATTAATATCATACGATATTTGTCTTTCTCTGTCTGACTTCATTCAGTATGATTTGCATATCTTCTTAAATAGCTAACTCTGGGTGGAGAAAACTTGACTGTGGGGAATTTGTTCACGTCATCCAGTCCTAGTCATAAGCATGTTACTGAGATGAATTTTAATATAAGCCTAGTTAGAAACATGGGTGAAGTCCTGGTAAGATCTTAAAGGGTCCACAGTCTTCTTCTTTCTATGCAAATAAAATTAAGTCTGGGAGAAATTTTATGTTGGCACAGTAAATAGAGAAAAAATGTGTACTCATTAAGTTCCTAATCTAACTGAAAGGACACCTGCAGGTTTTATTGATTAGGTATCTTAGCAATAACTCTGTTGCTTTAATTAGTTCTCTTATAATTACATGGAGATTAATTTTCACTGTGAGTATCAAATCACAGATATCAAATAAAAATATTTATTGAGTGTTTACTTAGTGTGAATCATTCTGAAATGAGAATTGGAAAATCTAATGAGGTCATCACATTTGCCTTCTATTTAAGAATAATATTATTTGTCTTCTCCAATATTTCTTCACCTTGTGTGATCTAATTTTGACTGTCTTATCCTAAGTCACAAATTTTGCCAGAGAACTTATCGTTTTTACAGATGAGAAGCCTGATTCATTTTTCACCCACTTGGAAAATCGTCTTGTTTGTAACTGCAAAGCCCTCCTTTTATTGTAAGCCTAGCTAGCACTGCTGTTTAGTCACTGTCATGTCCAACTCTTTGAGACTCCATGGACTGCAGCATGCCAGACTTCTCCATCCTTCACTATCTCCCAGCATTAGCTCAGAATCATGTGCATTGAGTCCATGATGCTAGTTAGCCATCTCATCCTCTGCTGCCCTTTTCTTTGCCTTCAGTCTTTGCCAGCATCAGCGTCTTTTCCAGTGAGTAGACTCTTCACATAAAGTGGCCAAAGTATTGGAGCTTCAGCTTCAGGATCAGTCCTTACAATGAAGAGTCAGGGTTGGTTTCCTTTAGGATTGACTGGTTTGGTCTACTTTCAGTCCAAGGAACTCTCAAGAGTCTTCTCCAGCACCACAATCTGAAGGCATCAGTTCTTCAACAGAGTTACCATCCACTGAATATGTTTGAGACCACCCCAGGGCACCTGAGAAGAGGAGTGCATGAAATGAGGAGTGCAGAAACTGCCTTCATATGAGATCTTTCAGTCTGAGGACTTTCTTCTGTGGTGCTGCTAAGCCATCTGTCACACTGCTTTGGTCCTAAAGTTCACTGAGTCTTGACAGCTGTCAGTGAAGACTTAATAGAGCAACAATACAATTAATATGCTTGCAAAGAGACTGGGACAAAGATGCCATGTGCTTCCTAGTACATGAGCTCACTTGTCTTCACCAAGCACTTATTAACTGTTCTGTTTGGAGAGTGATCCATAATGTGACAGAATACAAAGGCCTTGAGATAAGACTTGGATGAGTTTTATCTGACTTGTCCAGTTATGCTTATGAATTTCTTAGAGCTCAGCTTTTCTGGTGGAGCTTGACATCACACACATTGGCACAGTCAGGGTCTGCAGTGACAAGTTCACCTGGATCGGTTCTCCTTCCCTTTGGGATCGTTATTCCAGTCTGTGGTTATACATTGTGTGAGGTTTTTGGATGAATATTTACCTTCCCTCTACTGTTAGCTCCACGAGACAAACTCAGCTTTGAATCCATAGTATGTAGCAATGCCTGGCATATAAGGCATCCAATGAACATTTGTTGAAAGAATGAATGCATTAATACATAAAAGAACAAAAAGGTGATAGAGTCACATTTCAGGATGTGGTTAAGAAGAACTAGTTGGTAAAGGATGGGGAAGCCAGGAAGCAATGTACACATGCAGTGAGACAGAAACATTTCATTGGGGAAGAGTAAACAGTCCACACTCGTAGGACCCATTGTGCCTAGTCTTCCAAGCTGAGTGGGGGTGACCTCACAATAAAAGTGCTATCGAGGCTGCATCACCTGTTCTCCTCTGACAAAAGGGAGTCTTCATAGAAGATCTTGCTGAAAAGGACATGAGAACAGGCAAAAGGAGAAAAGTTCACAGACTGATGATAGAGAGGACATGAGAAGGCCACCTTGTATAGCCCCCAGCCTTCATACAGGGATATCCATAGATGTGGCATCCATAAGAATTTGGGGACTGTTGGAGTTCAAAGTCATGGTTATCTCCAGAAAATTTTTTGAGTCTCTTTCAAAAACAACGGTTTAGACTTTTCCCAGTATACAAATAGTCAGATCTCTGTTAGCCTAAGGACATATTATCCAAACTTTTTGAATCTTTTTAGAAAGTGACGGAGATAAGAGAGTGGAGCAAGTTGCCACGACCCTCCATATGTGGGTACTTTCTCACAGCTGTGATGTGGTGCTAAGAGGAGGTGTAGGTCACACACGGGAAGAGGTGTGCCTCAGAGTCTCTCTTGAATCAGCCACAGTAGCAACACCAGAAACCAGAAAACCCAACTTTCATTGCCTCAGTTCAGTTCAGTTGCGCAGACGTGTCTGACTGGTGTGACCCCATGAATTGCGGCACGTCAGGCCTCCCTGTCCATCATCATCTCACGGAGTTCACTCAAACTAACGTCAATCGAGTCAGTGATGCTATCCCGCCATCTCATCCTCTGTCGTCCCCTTTTCCTTCTGCCCCAAACCCCTCCCAGCATCAGAGTCTTTTCCAATGAGTCAACTCTTTGCATGAGGTGGCCAAAGTACTGGAGTTTCAGTTTTAGCATCATTCCTTCCAAAGAACTCCCAGGGCTGATCTCCTTTAGAATGGACTGATTGGATATCCTTGCAGTCCAAGGGACTCTCAAGAGTCTTCTCCAACACCACAGTTCAAAAGCATCAATACTTCGGTGCTCAGCCTTCTTCACAGTCCAACTCTCACATCCATACATGACCACTGGAAAAACCATAGCCTTGACAAGATGAACCTTTGTTGACAAAGTAATGTCTCTGCTTTACAATATACTGTCTAGGTTAGTCATAACTTTCACTCAAAGGAATAAGCGTCTTTTAATTTCATGGCTGTAGTCACCATCTGCAGTGATTCTGGAGCCCCAAAAATAAAGTCTGACACTGTTTCCACTGTTTCCCCAACTATTTCCCATGAAGTGATGGGACCAGATGCCATGATCCTCATTTTCTGAATGTTGATCTTTAAGCCAACTTTTTCACTCTCTACGCTTTCACTTTCATCAAGAGGCTTTTTTGTTCCTCTTCACTTTCTGCCATAAGGGTGGTGTCATCTGCATATCTGCGGTTATTGATATTTCTCCTGGCAATCTTGATTCCAGCTTGTGCACCTTCCAGCCCAGCGTTTCCCATGATGTACTCTGCATAGAAGTTAAATAAGCAGGGTGACAATATACAGCCTTGATGTACTCCTTTTCTTATTTGGAACCAGTCTATTGTTCCATGTCCAGTTCTAACTGTTGCTTCCTGACCTGCATATAGGTTTCTCAAGAGGTAGGTCAGGTGGTCTGGTATTCCCTTCTCTTTCAGAACTTTCCACAGTTTATTCTGATCCACATAGTCAAAGGCTTTGGCATAGTCAATAAAGTAGAAATAGATGTTTTTCTGGAACTCTCTTGCTTTTTCCATGATCCAGCGGATGTTGGCAATTTGATCTCTGGTTCCTCTGCCTTTTCTAAAACCAGCTAGAACATCCGGAAGTTCCCGGTTCATTTATTGCTGAATCCTGGCTTGGAGAATTTTGAGCATTACTTTACTAGCATGTGAGATGAGTGCAATTGTGTGGTAGTTTGAGCATTCCTTAGCATTGCCTTTCTTCAGGATTGGAATGAAAACTGACCTTTTCCAGTCCTGTGGCCACTGCTGAGTTTTCCAAATTTGCTGGCATTTTGAGTATAGCATGTTCACAGCATCATCTTTCAGGATTTGTAATAGCTCAACTGGAATTCCATCACCTCCACTAGCTTTGTTCGTAAGTGATGCTTCCTAAGGCCCACTTGACTTCACATTCCAGGATGTCTGTCTAGATCAGTGATCATACCATCATGATTATTTTGGTCTTGAACATCTTTTTGGTACAATTCTTCCGTGTATTCCTGCCACCTCTTCTTAATATCTTCTGCTTCTGTTAGGTCCAGATCATTTCTGTCCTTTATCGAGCCCATCTTTGCATGAAGTATTCCTTTGGTATCTCTAATTTTCTTGAAGAGATCTCTAGTCTTTCCCATTCTGTTGTTTCCCCTATTTCTTTGCATTGATCGCTGAGGAAGGCTTTCTTATCTCTTCTTACTATTCTTTAACTCTGCATCCAGATGCTTATATGTTTCCTTTTCTCCTTGGCTTTTCGCCTCTCTTCTTTCACAGCTAATTGTAAGGCCTCCCCAGACAGCCATTTTGCTTTTTTGCATTTCTTTTCCATGGGGATAGTCTTGATCCCTGTCTCCTGTACAATGTCAGGAACCTCTGTCCATAGTTCATCAGGCACTCTATCTATCAGATCTAGTCCCTTAAATCTATTTCTCATTTCCACTGTATGATTATAAGGGATTTGGTTTAGGTCATACCCAAATGGTCTAGTGGTTTTCCCTACTTTTTTCAATTTTAGTCTGAATTTGGCAATAAGGAGTTCATGATCTGAGCCACAGTCAGCTCTCAGTCTTGCTTTTGCTGACTGTATAGAGCTTCTCCATCTTTGGCTGCAAAGAATATAATCAACCTGATTTCGGTGTTGACCATTTGGTGATGTCCATGTGTAGAGTCTTCTCTTGTATTGCTGGAAGAGGGTGTTTGCTATGACCGGTGCATTCTCTAGGCAAAACTCTTAGCCTTTGTCCTGCTTCATTCCATATTCCAAGGCCAAGTTTGCCTCACTGAAGTTAAATTTACACGTGCAGTGCGGCGTGTGACTTGACTTGGTGGTTTCAACACTGTGGTGTCAAGAAGCTCTCTGGGGGAGTGCCTATCAGCAATACTGGCTTTGCAGGATGGGCTCAGTGCTGCCCAGACCGTTTCACCACCACCCCCTCGCACTCCATGAAAGGACACATGCATTGGGAGGGCACTCATGCTTATCCTGACCAGACCCTAAATAGAAAGAGCGCGTCCTGAAGGGAGCAGAGCAGGGTGAGGACTGCTGACAGCGCCACAACATGGCAGCTACGGTGAGGAATTGAAACCCCTTCTAATCAGGACTGTCAGAAGTCCTAGGAAGATCTGCAGATCTCGTTTCCTTTAAGGGCTCCCCTGGTAGCTCAGACAGTAAAGAACCTGCCTGCAGCATGGGAGACCCTGGTTCCAACCTTTGGGTCAGGAAGATCCCCTGGAGAAGGGAATGACAACCCACACCAGTACTCTTTCTTGGAGAATTCCATGGACAGAGAGCTTCGCTGGCTATAGACCATAACGTTGCAAAGAGTCGGACACGGCTTAACACACTGTTCCCATTTTAACCCCAAGACAGAGTGGCGCAGAGTGGCACGCTGGAGGCTGTCTCCAGCCAGCCACTCTGGCTGGCTCTCAAATTTTAGTGCACCTAAGAATCACCCCAGGAGCTCATAAAAATGCAGATTCTTGAGTTGCACTCCCAGAGAATCTAATACACTCTTTCTAGGAGACTCTGGAAATGCAAAACTTGAGACTTTTTATTGCTATGAAATATTCTCTGAAAGTTATAATTAAGGGAGAAAAAAATACACATTGGATTTTTTTTCAAAATCTTTTTCTTATTCTGTATTTTGACAGTTTTTGCATGCCTGTACTTTTTAACATTTTTATTAGATCCTAGAGTAAGTGTGCCACTCACATAAGCAAGGAGAAGCTGTCAGTGGATGGCATTCATCATTGTCAATCTTCTTGGGATCAAGTACAGGATAAAGGACACTACAGCAGGGACAAGTTGTAACCAGGTGTAGGTTTCATTGAAAAAGTCTTCTTAGTGAAGTAACTGAGTTCTGAACCTTTCAAGTCATAGGTGTAAAAGGAGAGCCTATGAATTATTGGGGGATATGCTAATATATGGATCTTCTGGATCTCTGGCTAAGAATTCCCCGCATAGCAGATCTAGACTGTGGTATAAGAATTTGCATTTGCACAAACTATTTATTTGATTCTTGTGCACACTCTTGAGAAACACTGCCCGAAAAAGCTCATTGTGTGATATGGTTCTGCTCTGTCCAGTTCTTTTGTTGTTGTTAACATTCTGTTCACAAGTAATGTAGTGATTTTCAAACGACTCTTGGGAGGCTTATGGATCTGTATATGTGTCTCTGGAGCCACCCATAAGAAGCCAGCCAGAGTCTAGAGGACCTAGTTCTCTATACCTTGATTCCACATCAGAACATCTGAGCTTTAATGTATATATTCATTCATAAAGGGGCAGCACATAAGAGTTCATTTGGAAAAAGAGTGCGCTGTTAACAGCAAAGCAGAATGCCATTGTGAGCAGTAACACTATTTGAAAGCCACTGGACCATGTGGGTTCTTTCTAAGCTCTGAGTCAGGCTGCCTTGTCTTGCCAGCCTGCTGAAGCTAGCCTCACCTGCATGCCAGGCCCTCTGGTGCCACTGCCAGTCCAAGCAGGGAGCTTTGCGGCTGCCTCAGCACCATCCCCTGGGGGACTGGATTCCTCATGCTGCCTACAATGATGCCTGGGCCCTGTGGTCACCAGCAGGTGGCTGTTGTCTCTACCAACGGGCTTAAGTGCGTGCCCAGTTTCCTGGGGAGAGGCAGTGAGGCTTAAGGAAGACAGGAAAGACTTTGAAGTCAGACAGAGTTAGAGTCTAGCCTGCACTCTGCCATTTCTTACCTCTTTGATCTTGAGCAAACTGTCTCACGTCTCAAGGTCTGCTTTTCAAGTGTGAGCATAGGAGTATTCACCTTTCAGGATTGTTATGAGGATCCAACTAAATATGCAAAGAGCCTGATATTCGAAGCTGCTCAATGAGAGGAAACTTCTTTTTAATCACAGCTTAAGGTTTGTGCTGCCAGAGTATTTGTGTTGCTGTATGTAACATCACTAGGCATTCCAGACTTCACAGGGGGTTCATATTTAGTTTCAGATCGCAATTTGAAGTTATTTGGAGGTAAAAGATATTTTGTATGATGGTGCTCAGTTAAGTGTAAAATATTTGACAAATGTCTCACCATAAAAGATCTTGAGGGAAAAACTGGCTGGGATTTGAGCAAATAATAAAGAGGTTTAGGGGAATCAGACAGCAGATAGGAGCTTATTGTCTGTCCTAGATTTGTAAAAACATTTCCCCAAATTAGCATCAGTTCTTACTCTCATTATAAAATGCCAATAATACAGCATTTTAGTTTGAATTTCCTGCTTTAGCTCCTTATAAGGAATTCTGCAGTAACATTAGACTTTCAGATTTAAATTGCAAGGTGACCTACTTACTATTATCATCATTATCATTATCTGCATTTTATTGAATGCTTAGATCTCCAGGTATTGTTAGTCATTTTACACACTACTTTCATTTCAACACCAGTGACCGTCTGTGCGAGGCAGTATTGCCATTCTGCTTTTACAGAGTGGACACTGCGACCCACTGGTAAAGAACTTGCCCAGGATAACAAACCCAGCCAGCAGCAAATGGCACTGCAGCCCTGGCTGTCCACCCCAAGTCCACATTGCAAATTAGCTTTAAAAAGAGCCACTTGGTTCCTTTCAGTCAAGACTTAATCAGAAGAGGGAAAACAGGGCTCCAACAATAGCCTGTCTGTGGTTCTTTTCCCTCTAGTTCATCTGTCCTCCCAGCGAGCAACAGTTTCACTCTCTTTTTTTTTTTATTAAATTTATTTATTTTTTAATTACAATACTGTATTCGTTTTGCCATACATTAACACGAATCACCTATGGCTGATTCGTGTCATCAGTTCCACTCTCAATGTTTAGGCATTTGAAAAATGAAAAAAGGCAAAATTATTGTTAATTGGTTTGGAAGCAGGGGAATGAGTGCTTATATATTTCCAAGACTGAGATAATTTCCCTCAACATAAACACATTAGTCATAATTATCAAGTGCATCCACCAAGTAGATGACATATGTCATTGTGCGTAACACTGATGCCACCCTGTGAGACGTCATCACCCCCCATGGGAACGAGGGCATAGAAAATTTTGAGTGACTTTAGTCACGTTGTTAGTGCTGGAGCCACTAACATCTGTTGGATCTAGCCCTTTTGGACCTGATTCTGACGTGTGTGGGCTTAACCTCTATACCACACTGTCTTCACTTTCTGCTGATTTTTGCTGAGCAAGCCTCTTCTGTGGAGGAATCTCATAAATCTTCAAAGATGTGTGATTAGGTCTTCATCGGGTGGGTGGTTTATCAGTCTGCTTTTGTATCTTCCTGATAAGTGTCAGGTGATTTACAAGACCATTTCTGACAGGCGTGAGATAAATAGGGGACCTAGCAGGTGACTTGAGTTCTTCTGGATGGAAGCAAACCAGGCTACCGTGCCATCTTGTTTACTTTTCATTCTAAACAATCATTAGCTGAAGGGCAGTAATCTTCCCTTATAGGATACAGATGTTAGTATCAGTCTGCATTCTTTGAATTTATATAGTCCTGGTTAAAAGACACAAGGCAACAAAGAAGGACTGAATAAGTGTGCCTTTTTAGGGCATCAAAACATGTATACAAACAGTTTGATCTTTATGTTATCATCATAGGTTAATTAGTAAAGTTTACTAAGGTTTTCTGTTGCTGAAGCTAAAGCTCCAATACTTTGGCCACCTGATAAGAAGAGCCGACTCATTGGTAAAGAACCTGATTCTGGGAAAAATGAAGGCAGAAGGAGAAGTGAGCAACAGAGGATGAGATGGTTGGATGGCATCACCGACCCACTGGATATGAGTTTGAGCAAGCTCTGGGAGATGGTGAAGGACAGGGAAGCCTGGAATGCTGCAGTCCATGGGGTTGCAAAGAGTTGGACACGACTGAGTGATTGAACTGAACTGAAGGTTTCCTACATAAATCATTTCTCTTAATCCTCAAAACACACAGGAAGTAGAGGTTACTGTTAGAGAGTTAGATAAGGAAAACTAGATTTTATGAGTGAATAAGTCACCCAAGTAACAGAGCTAGTAAGTGGCAGGGTTGGTATATTAACTCACATTTTCAGCAGAAAAGCCCATTGTCCTTTATCAGTCGAAGGTGATAATCACTTTAATGTTGCTTCAGACAGAGTGGTATTTACATTTTTCTTTGACATTTAAGGTCTTTTCATCTTGTTTCTCCATGTTGTCTTGTGTGCATATAGATACCTTATGCATGATTGTTAACACGACACTGGAGAGTCAAGCTAGCTAAGCCTTTCAGCCATTTGAATTATCCTGTATTTTCCATCTCAAAACACTCTCATTGGAAGTCATCACAGCACTGCTTTGTGATCCATCAAAGTCTTCTAGGACTACTTGGATGATGTGGTGGTGGTAGTGGTTTAGTTGCTAAGTTGCGCCCTCCTCTTGCGATCTCATGGACTGTAGCCCACTGGGCTCCTCTGTCCATGGAATTTTCCAGGCAACAATACTGGAGGGGGTTGCCATTTCCTCTCCAGGGGATCTTCCCAACCCAGGGATCAAACCCGGGTCTTCTGAACTGCAGACAGATTCTTTACTGACTGAGCTACCAGGGAAGCCCACTTGAATGATAGTTATAACTATCTGTGAAGAAGATTTAAACCTCTGTTGAAAGTTGTATGTTTTGTACTGTAATGTAGAATAAAGTATTAAAAAAATAAAAAATAAATTAAATAAATAAAGATTAAAAAAATAAAGCATAGTCTTATGACAACATTCTCAGGTGAACTTAACTGTGTGATAGAGATGTGGTCTTCTTTTATTTCCATTTGAATCATTTAAAAATGATATTAGACTAGTCCAACAGAAGATGTCCTTATACAATAGGAAAGCATCTGTAATGGAATGTGCTTTCTTGGGTCCAGGCAATAGAGAGGAAGAAGAAGAAAATAGATTGATAGATGAAATCCTAAACATTGTGAAGGATCTCTTCAGTCCTTCTAACTGGGCCATGTTTGAAAGTGAAGTATTAGTCATTCAGTTGTGTCAACTCTTTGCAACCCCATGGGGTTGTAACCAGACTCCTCTGTCCATGAAATTCTCCAGTCAAGAATACTGGAGTGGGTTTCCATTCCCTTCTCAGGAGATCTTCCCAACCCAGGGGCTGAACCCGAGTCTCCCACATTGCAGGCAGATTCTTTATTGTCTGCGCTACCTTAGGTCGCTATTGTAGTGACTGCACTAACCAAAAAACTTTGCTAAAATATTTCTGAAAATTTACTAATGACTGCAACACACTTAGTAATATTTTAAAAGTTACATAAAATCAATTATGTGAGGGTTCTCATGTGTCCTGCAATGAAGTTTGATAATACATATCAGATCAGAATGAAAATATAGATTTCTACTGCCTTCAGTGCTTTCTGAAGCAAGTTGGGTAAATAATAATTTAAAAATTAATTTCTCCTCAAGTCAAACTGGCTAACATAAACCTGATTCAGAATAGCTTTTGGTTTTCTGTAGCTCATGTGGAATGAATATTCTCTAATTAGAACTTGGCATTTGAACCAGTTAGTAACAAGCAACTATTTCACAATATTGTAAATTAAGATGACTCTAGGTGATCTTGGTTATTCTGAAAGGTATCAGATCTACAAAGTATATTTACTATGCATCTACTATTGGTATAAATATAGTTTTAATTGTATACAGATTGACTGCTGCCCCCACACTCACCTTCCCATTGATTTGATAGCTGTATTTAAACTTCTGTAGGATCAGTGCTTAGACTGTCAGCAGACCTAACCCATCACATGTCTGGATACATTCACCTTCCTACCAGCATAAGTGCCGTGCTCTTTTAAAACCGAATTGGGGTCTTTCATGGTTATGCATAGTTTCTGGCCAGAAACTAGAGTACCCATTGGCTCCATTCTTTCCTGGTAGTTGCATTCTAAAGCAGCTCCAAACTTCTATCTGTGTGTTCTGCTGATTCCCAGACCTTGATCATGGTTTCCTTAGAGTTTCTGACTCCCGTTAGTCCTGAGCTGCAGTTTCTTCGTTTTGTCCATATTTCTTCCCATATCGTGATTCATAGAATTTGATCGTTCATTTCTGATATCTGTCAACACCTTGGCCAACTAAATGTAACCTCATACCCAGAGTTACAAACCGAAAGCTACAACTGATTGAGGTTTTATTATGTGCCAAGATGTATACCAGGGAATTACACATTAAAATTAGTAAAAATATAATAGTAACTGAAATTATTTTATATTCTACTTAATACACATTATTATTTACTATAAATTATTGATATTATTATTAATATTATTACTAATAATTATTAATCTACATGGTAACTGGCTGATGTACATATTCTTAAAATTCCAATTTTACAGATAAGAAAAGAGAAACTCAAGAAATGGAGGTGACCAATTACATCACAACAACTATAATCTCAAGAATCTGTCTAAATTTAAAGAGATATGTGGTTAGGGATCAGTTGACTGTTATCCACAGCAAAAACAACAGGAGTTCAGGTGAGAGAGAATATTTTGACATTGGTTTTAGAAAGTTTTTAGGAGGTAACAGAATTAAGCTGAGTTCACAGTTCACATTAAATGCTGGATAAGATGCAGTCCTCATTAAAGTTTTACAGATTTACTTATAAATCCTGAACATTTCTTTTAAAGTTCATTTTTATTATTATATACTTTTGAGTTCTTGTGAGTGATATCAGTTTTTCATTGTTTTCTTCTAACTGGTCTTTCTGGTACATAGAAAGTCTATTGAACTGGGGGTATTTATTTTCTAATCTTGGAACCTGGTGAGCTCTCTTGTCTTACCACTTTTGCATTTGATTTTCTTAGTTGTCCAAGTAGGCAATAATCATATCATTTTCAAAGTAATATATATTTGGTTCCTCTTTGCCAAATGGATATTTCTTAAATTTCACTACAACATTAAATAATATTGTTTATAACTAGTATCCTCATCTTACTCTGGATTTTAATAGAAATATTTTAGAACTTTACTATTAAACATAATATTGACTATTGGTTTAAGATGAAAGTCCTTCATCAAGTTAAGCAAGCATCCGCCTGGTCATAGGTAACTAGAAGTTCTAAGCAATAATGGATGTTGATTTAGCCAACTTTGTTTCGGGGGCAGGCGTGCACTGGTTGGGTAACATGTGGATAAGAAAAAGTTGTTTGACTTAAAAGTGGAAGAAAGGCATGAGCCAAGTAGCGCTGCCATGGAAGAGCACATGCATGCCTAAATGGACAAGTTTGGTTGAAGAAGTGAATTTATGCTGATGAGAGATATGAAGAGATTAGAGATGCAGACCTGAGTGGAAACTTGGAATTCTAGGCTAAGAACTTGGGCTTTTCCCTGTAAAATACATTGTGGAAAGACAGTGAAGAATTTTGGAAAGAGGGATGATATGAACAGTGTGGTCTTTTGTTTTTTGCTTGTTTTTTTTTCTTTTTTATAAGTTTGAGCTCTCATTTTTGCTCAGAATCCAGTGTCTAGGAATCTTGTGTGAGGCTATTTTAAACAATGGTATATAATATAATAGGGATCTGACCAGGCAGCTACCCAATCCCTGGCTTCTGGGGAAGAATCCGACCAGGAAACAAATCAGTTAGTTCTATGGGAATGGCAGGTTATCTACCTGATCTATGCTACTAATTCAGAAATAGAAGGATGGCACCTGCTATATGGAAATGCCAATTTGAGCCATAATAATATGTGAAGAGAGGATTATAGGAGTAGTTTTTAAATTTAAAAAGAGATCAGAGAACAAAGAAAAATAAAATCGAGGTGTAAAAAGTCAGAGAGAGAAAATGAAGTACAGTAACAAACGTGAACTCAAATTTTCTTAAACTGTACAAAACTGGGATGGTCTTGAACAGAATTAAATACAAGTTGACTGTGCCTTAGGAGAAAGGTGGGGATACATGTCTGCAAAGGGTCTGAATAACAGCAGAAACTCAAATACTGAGAGTCGGGGCACTTTTCAAGAGCCAGGGCCAGCTAAATGAGCAAGAGGCTCGAGGATTTTAAGGTGGAAGATTTTGGACTATGGAGAGCCAATAAAGAAAAATTTTGAGCAAACCAAACATATGGAATCATTGATAGAAAAAATCTGAAGTGGTGGGAAAGTGGAAGGTTTGGAAATGGAGAGTGGAGTATAAGATCAAGAGGCAGATGTAGAAATTAATCTAAAAAGAGGATGGCTATGTAGAGTGCATAGGAACGTGCCCAAAGCATGTACATAGGTATTTTCTGGGAGAGAAAAAAAGGAAAATGGCCTCAAAGAAGAAAAGCATGGCAACAACTACTATGTGAAATTTCTCAGAGAATTAATTAGGGGAAAAAGAATTTCTGAACGTTAATTAGGAGCAACTGTCTGAATCTGTCACAGGCTGTTGGGCTAGAAGACGAAGTTTACACAGTATGTGATCCCTTCTCAGTATTTTCTGGGGCATGAGGTGATGATCAAGGGCTGAGCACTGGCAAGAGAAATGAATGGGAAAGAAGTACAAGGGGGCAAAGAGATCAGTGGTTATAGTGACCCCACCAAAGCATCAAGCCTATGTGGAAATTCAACCATAATGTAGTAGATTATTATAGATTCCATTTATTAGCATTTTTTTATGTGCTATTAGGCTACCCTGGTGGCTCCGTGGTAAAGAAATCCGCCTCCAATGCTAAAGATGCAGATTCGATCCCTGTATTGATAAGATCCCTTGAGAAGGGAATGACAACCCTCTCCAGTATACTTGCCTGAGAAATCCCATGGACAGAGGAACCTGTCAAGCTATAGTCCGTGGTGTCACAAAGAGTCGAATATGACTTAGCAACTAAACAATAACATGTGCAAAGCAACAGGAGAGAAACAGCCATAATGGCTAGAATCTTAAACTTTGTAGACCCAATTTAGACACATAGCAAAAGCCTGGTTCTTGAGCTACCTAATCTCAAAGTAGGAGTTTAGTTAATCATAGTTTACCTTTGAATAGACTCTTTCATGGCATTGATATTATACATATATGTGTGTGTGTGTGTGTGTGTGTGTATATACACCCTTCCCAGTAAAGTGAAAGGGAAATTGTGCTAGAAATCAGAAATCAGTAAGTCTAGATCTTTATCCTTATCTCTGCTACAAAGCTAAGTGATTTGGGCAGATTGTATCACCTTTTTGGATATCAGTTCCCTCATCTGTTAGGTGATGGAGTTAAAGAGATAAGAAGAGGGAAAAGGAGAGACAGACAGACAGACAGGTGATATAAGGATGAATTCATTTTATGAAAATCTAAGAATCTTGCTCACAGGGCACTGGGCTGAGCTCCCTGTGCCCATACAGCAGCTTCCCACTGGCTAGCTATTAGTATTTTACACATGGCAATGTATATATGTTAATCCTACTCTCAGTTTGTCCCACCTTCTCCTTCCCCTGCTACGTCCAAAGTTTTTTCTCTGTGTTTGCATCTCTAACCCTGCCCTGCAAGCAGGCTTATCAGTACCATTTTTCTAGATTCCGTATATATGTGTTTGTTAATATATGAACTTTGTCTTTCTCTTTCTGACTTAACAAGGACAAATGTATGAATAGATGGCCACTCCATCTCTCTCAGAGGTTGTCAGAAAGAACCCCTGTGGAGAGAACCAAGTACTCTGCTTACAAAAAGGCTCTCCCTAAAATGGGGATGGAGCTTTTGTTGAATGTGCATAGTTAAAAACTGAGTTTAAATTAAACGTTGTTCTTTTAAAGTTCAAAATTGATACTACCTTCATGCAGCTTCCCTTAATATTAAAATATAAGAAAACCATTATCCCTTTGTCAAAACTAAGAAAGTAAACTTGTGACAATTCTGTTAACTACAGACTTTCATATTTTTTATGTTAATGTCCTTTTTCTATAGAAAGACTTGCTCCAGGATAACACATGCATTTAATCAGCATGGCACCTCAGTCTCCTCTAGTATGTGATAGTCTCTCTGTCCTTCTTCATTCTTTATGTATTGAGGATTTTGAAAAGCACTGGTCAGATATATTGTAGAATGTCTCTTAGGTTGGGTATGCCTTGTGTTTTTTCATGATTAGCTTGGGCTTATGTGTTCAGGGGAAACATCAGTTAAGTTCAGTCGCTCAGTCGTGTCCAACTCTTTGCAACCTCATGAATCACGGCACGCCAGGCCTCCTTGTCCATCACCAACTCCGCAGTTCACTCAGACTCACGTCCATCGAGTCCGTGATGCCATTCAGACATCTCATCCTCTGCGTCCCCTTCTCCTCCTGCCCCTAATCCCTCCCAGCATAAGAGTCTTTTCCAGTGACTCAACTCTTCGCATGAGGTGGCCAAAGTACTGGAGTTTCAGCTTTAGCAGCATTCCTTCCAAAGAAATCCCAGGGCTGATCTCCTTCACAATGGACTGGTTGGATCTCCTTGCAGTCCAAGGGACTTTCAAGAGTCTTCTCCAAAACCACAGTTCAAAAGCATCAATTCTGCAGTGCTCAGCCTTCTTCACAGTCCAACTCTCACATCCATACATGACCACTGGAAAAACCATAGCCTTGATTAGATGGACCTTTGTTGGCAAAGTAATGTCTCTGCTTTTGAATATACTATCTAGGTTGGTCATAACTTTTCTTCCAAGGAGTAAGCGTCTTTTAATTTCATGGCTGCAGTCACCATCTGCAGTGATTTTGGAGCCCCAAAAAATAAAGTCTGACTCTGTTTCCACTGTTCCCCATCTATTTCCCATGGAGTGATGGGACTGGATGCCATGATCTTCATTTTCTGAATGTTGAGCTTTAAGCCAACTTTTTCACTCTCCCCTTTTACTTTCATCAAGAGGCTTTTTAGTTCCTCTTCACTTTCTGCCATAAGGGTGGTGTCATCTGCATATCTAAGGTTATTGATATTTTTCCCAGAAATCTTGATTCCAGATAGTGTTTCTTCCAGTCCAGCGTTTCTCATGATGTACTCTGCATAGAAGTTAAATAAGCAGGGTGACAATATTCAGCCTTGACGTACTCCTTTTCCTTTTGGCAACCAGTCTGTTGTTCCATATCAAGTTCTAGTGTTGCTTCCTGACCTGCATACAGATTTCTCAAGAGGCAGGTCAGGTGCTCTGGTATTCCCATCTCTTTCAGAATTTTCCACAGTTTATTGTGATCCACACAAGCCTTTGACACAAGTCAAAGGCTTTGGCATAGTCAATAAAGCAGAAATAGATGTTTTTCTGGAACTCTCTTGCCTTTTCGATGATCCAGCAGATGTTGGCAATTTGATCTCTGGTTCCTCTGCCTTTTCTAAAACCAGCTTGAACATCAGGAAGTTCATGGTTCATGTACTGCTGAAGCCTGGCTTGGAGAATTGTGAGCATTACTTTACTAGCGTGTGAGATGAGTGCAATTGTGCAGTAGTTTGAGCATTCCTTGGCATTGCCTTTCTTTGGGACTGGAATGAAAACTGACCTTTTCCAGTCCTGTGGCCACTGCTGAGTTTTCCAAATTTGCTGGCATACTGAGTGCAGCACTTTCACAGCATCATCTTTCAGGATTTGAAATAGCTCAACTGAAATTCCATCACCTCCACTAGCTTTGTTCGTAGTGATGCTTTCTAAGGCCCACTTGACTTCACATTCCAGGATGTCTGGCTCTAGATGAGTGATCACACCATCGTGATTATCCGGGTCGTGAAGATCTTTTTTGTACAGTTCTTCTGTGTATTCTTGCCATCTCTTCTTAATATCTTCTGCTTATGTTAGGTCCAGACCATTTCTGTCCTTTATCGAGCCCATCTTTACATGAAATATTCCCTTGGTATCTCTAATTTTCTTGAAGAGATCTCTAGTCTTTCCTATTCTGTTCTTTTCCTCTATTTCTTTGCATTGATCGCTGAAGAAGGCTTTCTTATCTCTTCTTGCTATTCTTTGGAACTCTGCATTCAGATGCTTATATCTTTCCTTTTCTCCTTGGCTTTTCACTTCTCTTCTTTCACAGCTATTTGTAAGGCTTCCCTAGACAGCCATTTTGCTTTCCAAGAGGCAACATGACCTTCTCATTGCCTCCATATCAATGCGTGCACATGCGCTCAGTCATATTTGACTCTCTGCGACCCCATGGGCTACAGTCCACCAGGCTCATCTATCCATGGAAGCTTCCAGGCAAGAATACTGGATTGGGTTGCCATTTCCTCCTCGAAGGGATCTTCCAACTCAGGGATTGAACCCGGGTCTTTGGGTCTTCTGCATTGTCAAGCGGATTCTTTGCCACTGCACTGCCTGGGAAGGCCTCATATCATATTTGTTACATATTACCAACATGACTAATCAGCAGTGTGGTTCACCTTGGTTAAGGTGGTATCTGGTGCATCTTTCCACGTTAAAGTTACTATTATTTCCTTTTCGATTTTTATTATTTCCTTTTTTTTTTTACTTTATTACTGTTTTTTTCTATTCTTTAAAAGTGAATCTCTCCTGGAGGAGGCAGTATCTACATATATTCCTTAGAATTCTTATCTAAGGAAGATTTGCCCTTCTCCTCCATTTATTTCTTATCTGGTCATTTACTTACACTGGTGTGGACACATGGATATATATTCAATTCATTGATTTTTAATCCAGTGCTATAGTTTGTTATTTTGTTGCTCAAATAGTAGTAGTTTTGGACATTGGGAGCTCTGTCAGTTTGGTTCCTGTGTCCCTTAAAAAAAAAAATTGGAGTATAATTGCTTTATAATGTTGTGTTAGTTTCTGCTATACAACAAAGTAAATCAGCTATGTGTATACACATATTCTCTCCCTCTTGAGCCTCCCTCCCATCCCACCCACTCATCACATCCCTCTCTGTCATAACGGAGCTCCAAGTTGAGCTCTCTGTGCTATACAGTAGCTTCACACTATTTCACACATGGTAATATATATATGTCAATCCTAATCTCCATTTGTCCCACCCTCTCCTTCCCCCTACCTCTTTATCCACAAGTCCACTTACTATGTCTATATCTCTATTCTGGCCCTGCAAATAGGTTCATCAGTACCATTTTTCTAGATTCCATATTTATGCATGTCTTTTGACATGCATCCATCTTCTGTCCTCTTTCTTTTCCTTTTATTCTCTCATCTTTAAAGCAGCTTCTTTCTAGCAGTACAAGATGCTCCAGGCTCATCTTTATTTTCTCTGCCCCAGCCTAAGAATTAGCCACATCTCCAAGGAACGCTTTTCACTAACTAATTTTTATTCATGAACTCAGAATCTTAAAATGAAGTTTATTTTTCCTTAAGTGTCTGAAGGCTGATGCAAATTTGCAGATGGTCCATCTTATGCAAATGGATCTTCCTTTGCTCTTTTAACTTTATAGTGTCAGAAATTGTATTTGACATGCAATTGAAAAACATCAGTTATCAGAAAGCTTATTGTTGTGGTTTAAACCAGATGAATGTCAGCTATATAAGGTCTGAAGTGGTGAATATTATTTTTGTTCAGTCAGATCTTGGGCAACTGGAATGATTTCGTTAAATTCTTCTCTAAAAAAATAGTGTAATGGCAATTTATACATCTGAGTTTAGTGGAGGTGATTAGTATACATTTGTTAGCTTGCACTTTCTAAATATTTCCTAGTTTATCTGTTCTGAAATATGTTACCAACATTGTTGAGCTCTGGACAGCTGGCCAGAACTAAATGCAAGCGATTCTTCCCCATGAGCCATATGTTCTGGGAATCACTCTGCCAATAGATTTATAGGCCTTTTCTGTGATCAGGAGGAAAGTAGGTATGTCTCTAAAATGCACTACACACACTCTATGCACAATCGAGTCAAGCAGCAATTTATTGCCACTTCTATGGTCTTATGAATACAAAAAGGACAGAAGCTAGACTGTCAGTGTGGGAAAAGATAGACTATAGTGGTTTCTGCAGGAGACCACATTTTTCCTGAAATATTCTTTTGTTTAATTCATTTCTTTCTTTAAAATATTATTGCAACCTTCCTAGATAAATTGAATTTGTTTCTCTAACTCCCACATCAAAGTATTTTATAGGGCAACATCCTAATATTGAAAATTTAAGAAGAAAAAATTGTTTTCTTAATAAATTTATAGTCTCCACAAGCCAGTAATTTGATTTAGTGCTCCAATATGTTCTCTTTTGCTTTGGTGATGGTCAAAAATTAATAGTGTCATTGTCATGTTTCTTCATTTTAATGGTGTATGTACTACTAGGAGACATAAACTAAACATTTACAACCATTAAACTATGTTGGGGAAAGAATTAATTCAGCTTATATTTGAATATGGAGAACTAGTCTGGCTTTGAAAAAACTAATTCATGAAAGCCTTTATTTCAGCACTTCTGCTTTTGCATTATTAAAATAAATTTCTGATAGTCTCATTTCCTGTATAGCCTAAATAGGCCACGCTGGTCAATGATTCTGCCTCATCATTCATGATGTCTGTAGCTCCATGGAAACAAGAAAAACAGAAAAGAAGGAAACGTAGGGCCCAGGAGTCATAATTATATCCCCAGGTTTTATGCTATTGCAAAGTGCTTTCTTGTGCTCCATCTCTTTTGATAAGTCCTAATCACCTTTGCGCAGACACTGGCTAGGGTAGAGCTTCTTGGGTGTCATTTCAAACATCTAACTGCTTTCACTGACATCAAGACCAGAGTACCACATGAAGATAAATCTTCAGGACTTCTTTATACATCTGAGCAGCCTGAGGGTTTCCAAGGCGTATAGCTCTCCCTTGACCCGGATCTCTGTAATGTGTATTTAGTCAGAGAAAGTGAAAGTTGCTCAGTCGTGCCTGACTCTTTGCGACCCCATTGATTACACAGTCCATGGAATTCTCTAGGCCAAAATACTGGCGTGGGTAGCCTTCTTTTCTCCAGGGGATCCTCCCATCCCAGGGACTGAACCCAGATCTCCCGCAACACAGGCTGATTCTTTACCAGCTGAGCCACAGGGGAAGCCCTAGTCAGAGAAACCAGCAAATAAAGTGCACACAAGTATAGTGGAAGGGTCATTAAAATGGCAACATCTGCATTACAGACCTGAAAAATAGGAATGACCGAAACATGAGGATACAAAAAGTCCTGTTGCTGTTACCGTTCCCAGTTCTATGAATTAAAAGACTAGCCCAAGGAGAGAGATTTTAGGTAGAACAGGAGAGGTGCTGTGGTGACAGAGATCCAGGAAGCAGGCGAGTCTGCCTAAGCATGACCACCCCAGCAGTATCAACTTCCCAAAGATACACCTAGTGTGACTGAAGCATCAGTTTTCAAAGTTAGAAGGAGCCTCAGAGAGTTTCCCCATTTAAAAATAATGAAAAAAGTTGAAAGTCATGTTTGTCCAACCTCATTCAGGCAGATAGTCTCTTCTGTGTTTAAAGACTGCCCCAAAGGATATGGAAGCCTTTCCTCCAGGACCCCTTCCAGAGTTTGTCACTGTTAACTATTATTCCTAGAGTCCAGCTAAAATCACTCAGGCCGCAGTTTATGCCCTTTCTCTTGAGAAATAGGATAAAACAAAATAGATTCTTGTTTGTTCATCGTCCTATTTTATGGAAAAATCTTTGACTTACGGAAATATGATCTGGGAGAATTTTTTTTTAGAACTGACTGAAAAAGATCTGATTTACACCCCATTAACCCCACTTTTTCAGGAAGGCCCTTTTTCCACAACTTCACTGAAGCTGAAACATTGCTTCTCACAAATAGACTTTCTCCTCACAATAATATCTTTGTCTTTAAATACTGCTGCTACTGCTGCTAAGTCGCTTCAGCCGTGTCCGACTCTGTGCGACCCCATAGACGGCAGCCCACAGGCTCCCCCATCCCTGAGGTTCTCCAGGCAAGAACACTGGAGTGGGTTGCCATTTCCTTCTCCAATGCATGAAAGTGAAAAGTGAAAGTGAAGTCGTTCAGTTGTGTCCGACTCTTCGCCACCCCGTGGATTGCAGCCTACCAGGATCCTTCATCCATGAGATTTTCCAGGCAAGAGTAGTGGAGTGGGGTGCCGTTGCCTTCTTAAATCCTAAACATTGGTAACTTCTTCTCAAGGGGACATTCCTGGATCAGGTATTGAACCCGCATCTCCCGCATTGGCAGGCGGATTCTTTACCACTTAACCACCAGGGAAGTCCACACAGAGCAGTATCTACTCTTAAAAGTGAGGTTGAGATGAACATTCCACTTTGCATTTATGAACTGAGATCATTAATGGAATGTTAGATTAATATCATCAGAAAGCGATGGTTCAGGGATGTGTGCAGCTTTGAAGAAAGAGGAGCAAGAAGCAAAGACCAATGAGGACAGAAATCATTGAATAAGAAAGACAATGACAAGTTGATCTTCTGAATAAACACGTAAACAAAGGATTTCCAGTATACCAGTTCCTCTCAGGTTGGCAGTTAAACATCTACCTATTGGTAGAAAGATATCCACTCGACAGTAAAGTGACCAGTAATGTCTGAGAAAATGAAAAGCTTTAAAAAGGAATAATAGTATCAAACAGGCAGTGAGAGGTTCAGAGAACCTCATCAACAGAAGGAAAGTAAGCTACTTGCTAATGACAACCCATTCTAAATGTAGTTTTGTATCTGGGTGGGGCGGGGCGGGGGGGGTGGGTGGCGGGGAGGGGCGGTGGATTGAGAACAAATTCTCCAACAATTGAATTTGTGGTAATGGAATGTAAGCACATCAGCCCACCAGGACAAAGTGCTCAACAAATAGGAAAGTAGGGAGGAAAAAGAACTTTGCCCTTCAGAAATATATTTTTTAACTTTAGATAGCAGGAATTGAGAGATTTCTTGATGAAAATGCCTCAAGTCCTACTATTGCATTAGCCTTTATGGTTGGAAATTGGAGGATTCACTAAAAGCACCCCAAGATCAAAGGAGAAGGTGAATGCCCTCAGTCCCGATAGAGTGCAGAAACACAAGAAGCAAGGTTTCCGTGAATGCCAAGTGCCTGTTCCCCTGGGTAAAAGGGAGGACAGCTGTTCATTTGCTCCCTGATGGGGTTAATCTTAACAAGTTTTTTTGCAGTTGTTTCATCTTTATGATACTGCAGGATAAAAATAGTAATGTCTGCCAGGGCTTTATGGTTGTTTAAATGCTTCAAATTACATGACTTTTAATAGCCTATGCTCACGAGCATCCTGTGAGTTAATGCATTTTTATTGTCTGAGATGATCAGAGGCAAGTTGCAGTGCCTTCCAGTCTGTCCCCTGCCATGAGCCTTCCAAGTGGTCCTGACCCTCTTTTCCCTGCCAGCCCCTTTTAAGGACTGGCTTGGTCTCCAGCCCTTGGCACTGACTCCCATTTTCTCATCTGCCTCTGTTTTTGAACTTTAAAAAATGCTTTTGGGGGCACTCCAAGCCCTGCAAGCTCATGAGGG
Source organism: Nanger dama (assembly GCA_917880005.1). Classification (NCBI taxonomy): domain Eukaryota; kingdom Metazoa; phylum Chordata; class Mammalia; order Artiodactyla; family Bovidae; genus Nanger; species Nanger dama. The sequence goes on from CAKJTW010000011.1 coordinate 139,784, forward strand.
CATCTCCAAGCCCTGCAAACGTTGAAGTCACTCATTCAGGAGCTATTCATCACCAACTCTTCACCCACCCCCCCACCCAGTTAATTCTCTATTAACCTATCAAGTAAGTCAGTGGGAAATAAACCCTCAGTTCAGTTCAGTCACTCAGTCGTGTCTGACTCTGTGACTCCATGGACTGCAGCATGCCAGGCTTCCCTGTCCATCACCAACTCCCGGGGCCTACTCAAGTTCATGTCCACTGAATCAGTGATGCCATCCAACCATCTCATCCTCTGTTGTCCCCTTCTCCTCCTGCCTTCAATCTTCCCCAGCATCGGGGTCTTTTCCAATGAGTCAGTTCCTTGTGTCAGGTCGCCAAAGTATTGGAGTTTCAGCTTCAGCATCAGTCCTTCCAGTGACTATTCAGGGTTGATTTCCTTTAGGATGGACTGGTTTGATCTCCTTGCAGTCCAAGGGACTATCAAGAGTCTTCTCCAACACCACAGCACAGAAATGAACCCTAGTATATCTCTAATTGCCCGATATTTCAGCTGGGTCCATTTGTAGGCAATGAAATTGAAGCTGAGAGAAGTTATACTGGCCAAGATCATATACTTCACAAATGCCTGAGTTACAACCCAAATTCAAGCTACCTGTAGTCATCAATGGATCATGCATTAACTGACCATATTTTATTCTACTATCCCGAATCACTCAATAGCAAAATCTATTTAAATGTAAATTAACTATTCTTTAAGGATTTCAATACTGGAGCTGCCTCATAGTTGTTTAATTTCTAGGTTTAGAGGCAGTACCTCGGGAAGGTTGCTTTGATTTGGTGTAAGTAACAGAGTGACCCCGATAGAATTATGTAGTAAAACTATAGCTACAGTTAGGGATGTGGGTTTAGATTAGGTGCTCACATGTGTGCATATACATGTAATTTGGAGGGAAGTTAGAAGGGATGATTAGTGGTAAAGTCAAGAAACTGATCAAAGATCTTGTTATGAGGGGTAATATTTCATATTTAATTTTTCCTTGAAGGAATTTAGATTTTGCCTTGAGGATCTGAATGATCTTAAGCAAGAGAGTAATAGAATGACATTTATATTGTTCATATTACATTTTATGGCCTCACCCTTCTGTGTACCACATATATACTCCCAGCAGAGACTGACATGGACAAAAAGAGATCAGAGTCCTAAGGGGCTTCTCGTACCATAGGCAAAGCCAAAGGATCATCTTTCATCAAACAAATTAATTCCAGCATCTATGTTTATTTCTTCTTGATAATTTATAAATTTAATATAAGACATATTAAATTATATGCAGAAAAATATCTCATATCAGATATCAGTTACAGAATTATTGAACCATTTTCCATCTCATTTTAGAATATAATTGAAGAAAACATTCTGTGTTGTACGCCATTTAATTTCCATTAATACTAATACCCTTTTGGAGATGTCTTTGGCTGACCTAGTATTGTTTCCCCAAAACAGAAAGATAAATAACAAGTTGATTGTTCATCAAGTGACATTGCTTTTGTCTGGAAACATATCCATATCCATTGTTGTTGGAGGTTTAAAAAAAAGTTAAAAGTCCTGAATTGCCTGAGTTGCAGTTTTCTCACATGAATATATAATAAATCATCCTCAAAGCTTGACTGTATAAACAAATAGTTTCTGTTCTAAAAAGGGCTTGCTCTGAGGCCCAGAGAATCAAAACAACTTTCAGGGAAACTAAAATAATATTGTCAGCCTTTATAAATTATCCATTGGTTTATAATAACATAGCAATGCTTAGACCCGAATAGTGGCATTCACTGTGGTCTATACTTCTACCTACAAATACCAGGAGTGTTCCATAAGGCAAATAATCAGCATCCCAGGCAATCAATCCCTAAGAAGTACAAGATGAGTGACTCCTATTAGCTGTCCAGGCCTATAAGCATGGACACTTGGCCCTAGCACAGAGGGGCTGCCAAACACTACATTAATGATGAATAAAGCAGGAAACAATCATTGGATATTTCAAGAGCTATAACTTCATAAGGAACTTAAAGCAGAATTCAGTCAGTGTACTAGGAGCTGAACCAGAGATCTAAGTTAGAACAAATAATGCCAGAGGATGGAGGATTTAAAGAGCTTAACCCTGAACAACCTTGGCTCTCATTTATTGCAGTTCCCATGTTACTATGTAGTTTGAATATTATCCTGATGAAGATCTGACATCCTACACGTGTCCCAGGCAGGATATTAATGGGACATCCCTCAAAACTGATTTTTTAAAAGAAATCAGGGTTCAATATTTATTTATAAGAATAACTCAGGTGTATGAAGGAAGGAAAGGGGAGGAGGGCTCCACTGGCAGCCCCAATTCTGTACTCCACTTGGCAAAACAGAAGGCTGGAATTAGCTTGCTTGATCCTCCTTAGAAAACAGTTTAGGTAACCATCTGTTGATACATATCCCTTGAGAGTTTACTCCTTCACACTAAGTGGCTTATCAACATATTCATTCCAGACACAACAGACCCACTCCCCATGTTTCCCCCACCCCCAGGAGTTCTGGTAAATAAACACTTCTCTCTCATATTACATTCCATATAACATTTTAACACTCAAGTCAACTACTTGGTTGACCTGTCTTTGATCATATTTGGATGTTGTCCATCTGAAGAGCAACCACACACAATCAATGCAGTTTATATATGCTTTGTAGCACATGTATAGTTTATCAAGCTTATTCAAATACACTTCTTCATGTATACACCCTGCTGAGCAAAAGAGAAAGAGTAAATGGCATGCCCAAACAGATCATAAATGGCAGTGCAAGTACCTCAAATTTATGTCCTCTGACTCTAAATTTGGTACTCTTTCCATAATCAGGCTTCTATCACTGGGCCTTAGAGTATTTCTCTGTGCCTAGTAATCATTGCAAAAAAAAAAAAAAAAGCCCTTGACTTAGATTATTATGGTATAAGTGAAGGAGGACTTCCAATCTAGGTCAATAGGTATGGTATCTTTGGTGATCTTACAGAATATTTATGATGGTATAAAATAGATTTTCCAATATTGTCATCATGACTCTGAGAAGCAAAGATATTGAGAGAAAAAATTAATAATCCTTGAAGCAAACTGTATAACTTGGAGGCTTCATTAACTCCTGTGTGTCTCGACAATAGTGGAAATTTTATGACTGACTGTTTACTGATATGAATAAACTGAATATTTCACCACATATATTGTCAACAATTTGGCAGAATGAGCTAAAGAAAACTTTATTTGTACCTAACAATAGCACAATTTCCATGTCTTTTAAATTTTCCATTTATTTATGTCAGGTTTTCTCTTTTAAAAATAGACAATTTCAACTAAAGTAAAATTTGTACAGGTTAACAAAAATCTGAATTATAGATGTATTTTTACATATAAGTTTTATCACTTTTATATAATTGTACCATCCAGAGCCAGGATAACATAAAGTTCATAATTAACATATTAAAGTAAAAACCAAGGACAGCTTCACTTTGATTTTATTCATTTCTAAATCAAAACATGTTCACTGGCCACTTGTTCAATAAAGAGCCCTGGATTTGAATCCCTGCTCTCAAGGTACTTGAGGTGTAGATTCATTGTGCAAATACAGAAGTTTCTATAGTAGCAATAGTAGCAAGCTTGAAATGTTTATGACAGCTCTCCCAAGTTCTCATTAAAATATCCATGAAAATAAAAAAAAAAAAGTTTAAAATAAACATTGGCAACATCACTGTAAACCCAAGATAAGAGAAGACCATATGCAAAATATAGGTGGAATTTCAACTAATGGCATCAGCAACAAGGACCCAGCACAGCCAAAAATAAGTAAGTAAATCTTTTTAAAAAGTAGTTTTCTCTTTTCCACCCTTAGGCATAACATAAAACTCAAAGAAAGTGGGTAATAAGAACACTATCTCCCTTATCACAGCAATAATGTACTACACAGGAGACAGTTATAACTTACTAAAATTTCTGAGAAAAAAATTACTAAATATATTCAAGGTCTATTGGCTTCATGGAAGAAATCTAGAACATATGATCATATCTGTAAATGTCAGACAAAGTTATCAGAGCTTAGATCTTCAAAGTAATTTGCACCCCTAACCAGTGAACTCTGATTTGGAATGATGAGAATAGGAACATTGTCTGGTGAAAGCGAAAAGTGTTAGTTGCTTAGTCATGTTCAACTCTTTTAGATACCGTGGACTGCAGCCCACCAGGCTCCTCTGTCCATGGGATTCTCCAGGCAAGAATACTGGAGTGGGGAGTCCTTCCCTTCTTCAGGGGATCTTCCTGACTCAGGGATGGAACCTGGGACTCCTGCATTATAGGCAGATTCTTTACTATCTGAGCCACCTTTTTTGACTTATTTTGCTGCAATATCTTAAGTAACAGAGAAATCAAAGTTAAGTAAGAAATCAGAGAGAGGCTATATTTGTTGAAAGATATCTGTTGGTAAAGCAGGGGATGAGAGCCTGTGCATGTGGTAAGCCACCCTGATAGATTAATTCTAGTGAGTTGGGGGAAATAGAGGCAAAAGAAGCCATACATGCACACACACACACACATACACTTTTGTGTGTATTTCTACAAGCATGAATTATAGAATTGGTCTTTAAACCATGAGAAGCTTCAAACTGAGTATCAGGTCCAGGAATTACATGAATAGTAATAAAATTAAGCATCATTATATAGATTTACAAAGAAACAGAGGAAAGGAATATGGAAGAACTTATAGGTAAAACTAACTCATTCAAAAATTTTTTGATGAAACAAATAGTAATTGTGTATATTTCATAAAATTAAAAATCAGAACCTTTTTTGTCTCTTAATTGTCTTTAAAGAATTTCTCTAAAATAAATGGGAAGATGTGACAAAGCAACAGAAGGAAATAATATTTGAGCTTTCACCAGGCAAGAAGTAACAAAAAGTATTAAAAAAAAAAAAAAGTATTTAAAGCCCTAACAGAAATGAAGGTCACATTAGAAACAAAATATTCCAAATTGCTGAAAACACAGTAAAATGGACAATGATAGGCTTAAGGAAAAGGAGTAAAATGAAATAAAAAACCAAGTAAGATGAAAACTACCAGACTATCTTTATGGAAAACAGACAAGGGAAATCCTACATAAGTACAATCTGTTACCTCTTCTGTGCCACTCTAACATCATAAAAGAGCTATGAAATAATAAGACAGAAATTATTTTTAAGTATTTATAATCCTGTCCCTTCCAGAACTGCATCTTTACTCTATAAGGGCACATCATGTCTTGGAAAAAGTATTTACACATCTGTCACCACTAAGAAATATATTCTCATTAAATTATCAACTTTAAAGATAAGAAAATAAGACATTGACCACTGAAAGCTAGTTATCTGTTATAGGAAAATATAAAATTTATTTCAGATGTTTCCAAACCAACTTTAAAATCTGAGTGCTATAAAATCCTCAAGGGAAGAAACTGATCCAAACTAGTGCACAATTGTGCTCTTTTCACATGCTAGCAAGGTCATGCTGAAAATTTTCCAAGCCAGGCTTAAACAGTACATGAACTGAGAACTTCCAGAAGCTCAAGCTGGATTTAGAAAAGGCAGAGGAACCAGAGATCAAATTGCCAACATCTGCTGGATCATAGGTAAAGCAAGAAAATTCCAGAAAAACATCTACTTTGTTTCATTGACTTTGCTAAAGCCTTTGACTGTGTGGATTACAACAAACTGTGGAAAATTCTTCAAGAGATGGCAACACCAGACCACCTTGCCTGCCTTCTGAGAAACCTGTATGCAGGTCAAGAGGCAACAGTTAAAACCAGACATGGAAGAGGGACTGGTTCCAAATAGGAAAAGGAGTACGTCAAGGCTGTGTATTTTCACCCTGTGTATTTAGCTTATATGCAGATTACATCATGTGAAATGCTGGCTGGATGAATCACATGCTGGAATCAAGATTGCCAGCAGAAATATTAATAACCTCAGGTATGCAGATGACACCACCCTTATGGCAGAAACCTAAGAGGAAATAAAGAGCTTCTTGATGAAAGTGAAAGAGAAGAGTGAAAAAGCTGGCTTAAAACTCAACATTCAGAAAACTGAGATCATGGCATCTGATCCCATCATTTTATGGCAAATAGATGGGGAAACAATGAAAACAGTGAGAGACTTGATTTTCTTGGGCTCCAAAATCACTGCAGATGGTGACTGTAGTCACAAAATTAAAAGATGCTTGCTCCTTGTAAGAATAGCTACGAGAAACATAGATAGCATATTAAAAAGCACAGGCATTACTTTGCCAACAAAAGTCAGTATAGTCAAACCTGTGGAGGGGTCCCGAGGAGAGGTGAGCCTGCTGTCCGGCGAGCGAGAGACAATCAGACGCAACAGGGGTTCCGTCGAAGCAGTTCCACTTATTGGGGCAAACCTCCAGCTTATATAGGCAAGCGGGGAGTGGAGGGGGGGGTTAGGAGGGACTTTCCATAGTTGCACCAATCACATTAAAGGTCAAATCCTCACGTGCATGGAAATCAAGAGAGCCAATCAAAAACTTTGACAAACATAGACCCCTCCCCTATCACTTCCTCCAGGCGCCAACTTAGTTTCCAACCATTTCCAACTGTAAAGCTAGCCCCCCACCCCGCTTTTTTTTCCCCCGGAGGTTTCCCATTTAGGGCCCCACACAAAGCTATGGTTTTTCCAGTATTCATGTATGAATGTGAGAGTTGGACTGTAAAGAAGACTGAATGCCAAAGAATTAATGCTTTGAAGACTCTTGAGAGTCACTTGGACTGCAAGGACATCAAACTGGTCCATCCTACTAGACGAAATCAGTCCTGAATATTCACTACAAGGACTGATGCTGAAGTTGAAACTCCAGTACTTTGGCCACCTGATAGGAAGAGCTGACTCCTTAGAAAAGACTCTCATGCTGGGAAAGATTGGAGGCAGGAGGAGAAGGTAATGACAGAGGATGAGATGGTTGGATGCCGTCACTGACTCAATGAACATGGGTCTGAGCAAGCTCCAGGCAAAAAATAGGAACGTGGCATGGTGCAGTCCATGGGATCACAAAGACTTGGACACACCTGAGAAGCTAAACAATAACAATCTGTCATTAAGCTATAAGGGTAATGGACAAATAGTTTTAAACATGCCACTTTTAAGGTGTCTTGAAGACACTTGAAGCCACTAAGAAAATTTAAGCCAGTCAAGGTATAAATGCATACATTACAGAGAAAGATCTAGCTATAAGTATTTGATTTCATTTAGCTCTCAACCTGAAACTAAGGAAAATATGGAATAATGATTATAGAACAGAATGTAGAGTTTAAGCCCAGACAGTGTAGAGATGAAGAATCTAAGAGAGATATTAGAAAAATAATTGCAAAAAACAATAGCCCCAAGTAAATGAGTAGGAATTAATGTTAGAAATTAGAAACTGGTTGAATAAACCTACGAGCTGATTCTTTGATAGTAGTGAAAGAGCAATAATAAAATAGATAAACAGATAGACAATTAAATTTTTAGAATTGGAGATATCATAAATTTACAAAATAATTATAATAACTACAAGGAAGTTCTTTGTAATCAACTTTAAGGGACTATATTTTAAGATTTGGATAAAACGGATAATTTTCTAGGAATTCATAATACCCAGGCTTGACCTAAAATTTAAAAAAAAAAAAAACCTGAACAGATCGATTACCAAAGAGAAAACAGGGTAAGAGAGATGTTGAAGAGCTAACCTTAAAAAAATGTGCCAGTCCCTAGAAGGTTTCACAAGGGAGTTCCACTAAAGCTCTAAGAAAAGGATAACTTCAAATGCTGTTTAAAATGTTCACTAAGATAGAATAAAAAGAAGCCAACTAAATTCTTTTTACAAAGTATGATAATGATACCTAAACCCCAGGCAACAAAATGAAAACAAAAAAATGTTATTTACAAAGGGAAAGAACCAAGTGAACCTTAAACAGCTTTTGACACTGAACACCAATCAAAAACAATGAAAAACTTGTGACCCAAGAATTTGAGTCAGAAAATGTGGTCATTTAGGTGTGAAGGAAAGAGAAAAACAATCTTTTAATATGCAGTGACTCAGAAAATACACTACCTATCTAATGTGCCTGTGAAATCTATTAATATCTTAAATATTTTAACTAATGAAGATAAATGAAATAAAGAATCAAAGAATGGAGGAAATAATGGTATAAGAAGACTCTCATTAACACTGAAACTATATATAAGATATATGTGTGTTCACTTAAGGGTATATCTGTCTATGCATAGAGATGATAGATGTTATGTTTAGAAATTTTAATGCAAAATATAAGTGTGTGTGTGTGTGTGTGTGTGTGTGTGTGTACATAAAGTTTGCTGCCAAATGTTCATCTGTGGATCTACATAATATAAAATGGCAATAAATAAAAAATTTAAATAAAGAAACACTTTCTACCAAGTATAAAGAAAAACCACTGGATTGAATTAAACCATAGTGCTTCCCTCACATTTCCAGGATAGACCACATCTTGGGTCACAAATCAAACCTCAGTAAATTTAAGAAAACTGAAATCATATCAAGCATCTTCTCTGATCACAACGCTATGAGACTAGATATCAATTATAAGAAAAAAATTGTAAGAAACACAAACACATGGAGATTAAACAACATGTTTCTAAATAACCAACAAGTTGCTGAAGCAATCAAAAGGGAAATAAAAAAATTTCTAGAAACAAATGACAATGAGAATACAACAACTCAAAACCTATGGGATGCAGCAAAAGCAATTCTAAAAGGGAAGTTTATAGCAATACAATCCTACCTCAAGAAACAAGAAAAACACCAAGTAGACAACCTAACTTTACACCTGAAGCAATTGGAAAAAGAAGAAGGAAAAAACCCCAAAATTAGTAAAAGGTAAGAAATCATAAAGATCTGAGCAGAAACAAATGAAAAAGAAATGAAAGAAATAATACTAAAGATTAATAAAACTAAAAGCTGGTTATTTGAGGGGATAAACAAAATAACCCTCATCAAGAAAGAAAGAGAGAAGAATCAAATCAACAAAATTAGAAATGAAAAAGAGAGGTTACAATAGACAATGCAGAAATACAAAGGATTATAAGAGACTAGTATGAACAACTATATGGCAATAAAATAGATAACCTGGAAAGAAATGGACAGATTCTTAGAAAATCTTTCAAGACTGAACCAGGAAGAAATAGAAATTATGAACAACCCAATTACAAGCACTGAAATTGGAGCTGTGATCAAAAATCTCCCAAAAGACAAAAACCCAGGACCAGATGGCTTCACAGGAGAATTCTATCAAACATTTAGAGAAGAGCTAATGCCTAGCCTTCTAAAACTCTTTCAAAAAATAGCAGAAGGAACACTTCCAAATTCATTCTACAAGGCCACCATCACCCTGATACCAAAACCAGACAAATTCAACACACAAAAAAAGAAAACTATAGGCCAATATCACTGATGAACATAGATACAAAAATCCTCAGCAAAATTTTAGCAAACCGAATTCAGCAACACATCAAAAAGCACATACACCATGATCAAGTTGGCTTTACTCCAAGGAGGCAAGGTTTCTTCAATATACAGAAATTAATCAATGTGATACACCATATTAACAAACTGAAAGATAAAAACCATATGATCATCTCAATAGATGCAGAAAAAGCCTTTGACAAAACTCAATACCCATTTCTGATTAAAATTCTTCAAAAAATGGGCATAGAAGGAACGTATATAATAAAGGCCATGTATGATAAGCCTACAGCAAACATTATTCTCAATGGTGAAAAACTGAAAGCACTCACCCTAAGATCAGGAATAAAACAAGGGTGTCCACTTTCACCACTATTATTCATCATAGTTCTGGAAATCCTTGCTACAGCAATCAGAGAAGAAAAAGAAAGAAATTCAGATCAGAAAAAAACAAGTGAAGCTCTCAGTTTTTGCAGATGACATGGTACTGTACATCAGTTCAGTCGCTCAGTCGTGTCCACCTCTTTTCAACCCCATGAATCGCAGCACGCCAGGCCTTCCTGTCCATCACCAACTCCCAGAGTTCACTCAGATTCATGTCCATTGAGTCAGTGATACCATCCAGCCATCTCATCCTCGGTCGTCCCCTTCTCCTCCTGCCCCCAATCCCTCCCAGCATCACAGTCTTTTCCAATGAGTCAACTCTTCTCATGAGGTGGCCAAAGTACTGGAGTTTCAGCTTTAGCATCATTCCTTCCAAAGAAATCCCAGGGTTGATCGCCTTCAGAATGGACTGGTTGGATCTCCTTGCAGTCCAAGGGACCCTCAAGAGTCTTCTCCAATACCACAGTTCAAAAGCATCAATTCTTTAGCGTTCAGCTTTCTTCACAGCCCAACTCTCACATCCATACATGACCACTGGAAAAACCATAGCCTTGACTAGATGGACCTTAGTGGGCAAAGTAATGTCTCTACTTTTGAATATACTATCTAGGTTGGTCATAACTTTTCTTCCAAGGAGTAAGCATCTTTTAATTTCATGGCTGCAGTCACCATCTGCAGTGATTTTGGAGCCCCCCAAAAATAAAGTCTGACACTGTTTCCCCATCTATTTCCCATGAAGTGATGAGACCGGATGCCATGATTTTCGTTTTCTGAATGTTGATCTTTAAGCCAGCTTTTTCACTCTCCTCTTTCATTTTCATCAAGAGGCTTTTTAGTTCCTCTCACTTTCTGCCATAAGGGTGGTGTCATCTGCATATCTGAGGTTATTGATATTTCTCCCAGCAATCTTGATTCCAGCTTGTGTTTCTTCCAGTCCAGCATTTCTCATGATGTACTCTGCATAGAAGTTAAATAAGCAGGGTGACAATATACAGCCTTGACGTACTTCTAACCCTAAAGATAACATAAAAAAAATTGCTAGAGTTAATCAGTGAACTTAGTGAATCAGCGAAAGTTGAGGGATACAAAGTCAATACACAGAATTCACTTGCATTTCTATATACTAACAATAAAATATAAGAAAGAGCAATTAAGGAACCAATCCCATTCACCACTGCAACAAAAAGAATTAAATATCTAGGAATAAACTTATCTAATGATATGAAAGAACTGTACACAGAAAATTATAAGACACTAATGAAAGAAATCAAAGATGACATAAACAGATGTAAAGATATTCCATGTTCCTGGGTAGGAAGAATCAATATTGTGAAAATGACTATACTACTAAATGCAATCTACAGATTCAACACAATCCCTATCAAATTACCAATGGCATTTTTCACAGAACTAGAACAAAAAATTTCACAGTTCATATGGAAATGCAAAAGATACTGAATAGCCAAAGCAGTTTTGAGAAAGAAGAATGGAGCTGGAAGAATCAAGCTTCCTGACTTCAGGTTATACTACAAAGCTAGAGTCATCAAGACAGTATGGTACTGGCACAAATAAAGAAATATAGACCAGTGGAACAAGATAGAAAGCCCAGAAATAAGCCCATGCACCTATGGTTACCTTATTTTTGACAAAGGAAGCAAGAATGTATAATGGGGCAAAGACAGCCTCTTCAGTAAATGGTGCTGGGAAAAGTGGACAGCTACATGTGAAAGAATGAAATTAGAACACTTCCTAACACCATACACAAAGAGAGACTCAAAGATTAAAGACCTAAATGTAAGACCAGAAACTATACAACTCTTAGCGGCAAAAGTAGGCAGGACACTCGATGACATAAATCAAAGCAATATCCTCTATGATCCATCTCCTAGAGCAACAGAAATAAGAACAAATAAGTGGGACCTGATTAAACTTAAAAGATTTTGCACAGCAAAGGAAATTCTAAGCAAGGTGAAAAGACAACCCTCAGAATGAGTGAAAATAATAGCAAATGAAACAACTGACAAAGGATTAATTTCCAAAATATACAAGCTCATACAACTCAATACCAGAAAAACAAACCAATCAAAAAGTGGGAAAAAGACCTAAACAGACATTTTTCCAAAGAAAGCATAGAGATGGCTAACAAACACATGAAAAGATACTCAACATCACTCATTATCAGAGAAATGCAAATCAAAACTACAATGAGATATCACCTCACACCGGTCAGAATGGCCCTCATCAAAAAGTCTACAAACAATAAATGCTGGAAAGAGTGTGGAGAAAAGGGAACACTCTTGCACTGTTGGTGGAAATGTAAATTGATACAGCCACTATGGAAGATGGTATGGAGATTCCTTTAAAAACTAGGAATAAAACCACCATATGACCCAGCAGTCCCACTCCTAGGCATATACCCTGAGGAAACCAAAACTGAAAGAGATACATGTATCCCATTGTTCATTGCAGCACTACTTACAATAGCTAGAACATGGAAGCAACCTAGATGTCTATTGAATGATGAATGGATAAAGAAGTTGTCGTACATATACACAATGGAATATTACTCAGCCATAAAAAGGAATGCGTTTGAGTCAGTTCTAATGAGGTGGATGAACCTAGAACCTATTATACAGAGTGAAGTGAGTCAGAAAGTAAAAGATAAATACCGTATGCTGACACATATATACGGAATCTTAAAAAATGGTACTGAAGAATTTATTTACAGGGCTAAAATGGAGAAACAGACATAGAGAATAGACTTATGGGCATGGGGAGAGGGGAGGAGAGGGTGAGATGCATGGAGAGAGTAACATGGAAACTTATATTACCATATATAAAATAGATAGCCAACAGGAATTTCTGTATGGTTCAGGAAATTCAAGCCGGGGCTGTGTGTCAACCTAGAGGGGTGGGATGGGGAGGGAGATGGGAGAGAATTTCAAAGGGAGGGGATATATGTATACCTATGGCTGATTCATGTTGAGGTTTGACAGAAAACAGCAAAATTCTGTAAAGCAATTATCCTTCAATAAAAAAATAATTAAAAAACACACACAAACAAACAAACAAAAGGCTTCCCTCATAGCTCAGTTGGTAAAGCATCTGCAGGAGACCCAGGTTCATTTCCAGGGTTGGGAAGATACGCTGGACAATGGCTAGGTTACCCATTCCATTAGTCTTGGGCTTCCCTTGTGGCTTAGCTGGTAAAGAATCCACCTGCAATTCAGGAGACCTGGGTTCGATCCCTGGGTTGGGAAGATCCCCTGGAGAAGGGAAAGGCTACCCACTCCAGTATGCTGGCCTGGAGAATTCCATGGACTGTGTTAAGTCCATGGGGTTGCAAAGAGTCAGACACAACTGAGCGACTTTCACTCGGTTTTAAGCGTTTGGTTTTCTGTATGTCAATTGCAACTTCCTAATCCAAATCTCTCCATACAATGTGAAAAAAAGGATGCAGATCCACATAGAGAGTAAGTAAAACCACCCACCACTCATTCTTATAGCTAAACTAGAAGACTGGGTATAGTGCATCAAATTACATGTATTTCATGGGGTCGCAAAGAGTCGACTGAGCGACTGAACTTGAACTTGAACTTGATAAGGAGTTAATAACCCCCAATATTCTAAAGTTAGCTCTAGAATCATGCCATAATAAAGTAAAAAAATATATAAATCAGAAACCATCATGGCAGAACACAAAATCACCCTCATGAAAGAAGTCCCCATGCTGAGTGTGAAAACAGAACAGATCTAAGGCTAGATGGATCGAGCACATGCTCCTGGAAGAGCAAAAGGAAATGACTTAAAGAGTGAAGACTAAATTCTAGCAATCTTGGTAAGATATAATTTCTGGAGAAGAGGAGGTAACTTGGACAGGAGAGACCTTTTTGGAAGCTTGGGAATAAAAGGAATGAAGGAAACTGCGATATAAATTAAGATACAGAAACAAGAGAATCCTCAAATCAGCAAATGGATCAGCCCATCCTCTATCCCCAAAATGTGCCACTAATTTAAAACATTTTGAATCATTCCTTGGTGGCTCAGCTGGTAGAGACTGCCTGCAATATGGGGAGACCTGGGTTCAGTTCCTGGGCTGGAAAGATCCTCTGGAGAAGGAAACAGCTACCCATGCCAGTATTCTCACATGGAGAATTCCATGGACTGTGTAGTCCATAGGATCACAAAGAGCCTGACATAACTGAGTGACTTTCACTTTCAATTTACACCAGCAAAAGAACGTCTTGCTGAGAAGCAAAAAAAAAAAAAAAACTAGTAAACCTCTCAAACAGTTTACCCCTTCACACTAGGGCTGATTAGAAAAAACTAACACATTGAACAAAAATGTTTGATAGTATCCATACGAAACTGCTATAAGGAAAAATGATGAGAAGAAAAACTGGTGAAAATTTTCCCCAAAAAGCTAATTACAAAGTGGAGATATGTTTAACAGTTCCCTGCCTTGAATTTTTTTCCCCTTGGCTGCACCATATGGTTTGTGGGATCTTAGTCCTCTGACCAGGGATTGAATCCCAGGCCCTGGCAATGAGAACACAGAGCCTTAACCACTGGGCGGCCAGGGAATTCCTTTCTGTTTTGAGTGTGAGTGTGTGTGTCAGAAAAAAATTTAACCAGAAAAGCAAAGTTAATTGAACAAATAAAATAAGATATGATGAACAATAAATAAAACCCAAGAGGGAAACTGGGGTGGTGTGAGCGAGAAAAAGGGGAAATATCATCTTACATGGGAAGAATAATTTCAAAGTCCTCAAGAAAAAAGAAAAAAAGAATTTCCCTGAAAACTTAAGAATTGAGAAAATAAGTGGAGAGTTTCAAGAAAACAAAAAAGATAAAAATATCATAGAGAAAAATAACAGAAGATACGTAAGAATATGAGACATATGTACATTGGGACTTCTGAAAAGAAAAACAACAATGGACAAAAGAACTAATATTTAAACTATAATCCAAGAAAATTTTCTGTAACTGTTAGAAAATTTGGATCTATGATTCAAAGAGCCCTTGTGTACGTGGTGGAAATGATCCAGAATGGTCAACTCTAGGACACAGTCTATTAAACCTCTTAGACTTAAATATACAGAGGCAGCCTTCTGCATACCCATGCAAAAAGGCCAAGTCACTTACAAAGGAAATAAGATCATAAAGTGAGAAAACAGTGGAAGAACAACTTTAAGAGACCCAAATAAAAAGAAAACATGAGCCAAGTGTTTTTACGTATAAGCAAGCCATCTTTCACATATCAGTCGATAGAAAAGTAGTTTGATGTAGACAGAAACTCAGTAAATATTAATAAACTCTTCCTAAACTTTTTTTAGATACAATTAAAGGAGTGATTGGAGGAAAATATATACCTCTACACACTATGATGCTTAGATAAATAAAATTAAAAGCTGAAAATAAATGAATAAAATTCCCAACTTAGAATGGGGAGAAGCAGAAAGAAAATAAAGATATAGAAGTAGAAATCAATGCAACAGCTGAAAAATGGTAAAATTAATAAATAAAAATGCTAGTTCTTTGGAAAAAATTAACAACAGAGACAAACCACTAGTTAATCTGACTCAGAAAAAGGGGGTACAGCATAGTTGCATAAAATAAAAAATGATATAGAGGAAATAACTTGAAACCCTAAATTTTAAATCATGATAGAACTTGCTGCCTCGAGAATGGGAGCCTCATAGGAGTCAGGGGATTGACAGATAAAATCAACCCTGACTTTTCATTGGAAGGACTGATGCTGAAGCCGAAACGCCAATACTTTGGTCAGCCTTATGCAAAGAACCAACTCATTGGAAAAGACCTTCATGCTGGGAAAGATTGAGGGCAGGAGGAGAAGTGGGTCGCAGAGGATGAGATGGTTGGATGGAATCACCGATTCAATGAACATGAATTAGGGCAATGTCTGGGAGACAGTGAAGCACAAGGAAGCCTGGCATGCTGCAGTCCATGGGGTTGCAAAGAGTTGGACATGACTTAGTAACTGAAAAACAACAACAAATTATTACTCCCATTTTACAAATGAGAAAAATGAGGTTTTGAGAATTTGGGAAACTTGCCTAAGATCAATGCCCAAGCCATTAAGTAGTGAAGCTGGGATTCAAACTCTGGTCTCCTAATAAGGAAACCCATGTATAGTAGAGGCTGTTGGTGCCCTACTCTTGCCCTCTTTACTAGGCTGGCACACCCATTGGCAGCTGCTTTGACTGCTAACAGCTCACAGCTGCCCTCTTCTCCTGAAAATTACCCTTGGCCTCCAGGAGCTATTTCATCAAGAATACCTGGAAGATGACATTCCCACCTAGGGAAACCATTAGGAAATAAATTGTTGATTAAAAGCACACAGTGCTGACCATTTCCAGCACAAAGTGCTCTGCCCAGGGAGGACAACTCTGTGGTGTCATTCATGCTCTAGAGCTCCCCCATGGGCTCAGGCTGAGGCCAGACTTTGGCTTAACCTACGTCTTCATTTAGCTTCTTCCCCACCCCCATCCTATTTTATTCACTCCCAAGTTTCTCCTGGGAAAGGAGCAGTGGCCCCATGAGAGACTGACCCAGAATTGCCCGGGAGTGTCCAGCGGAGGTGTGGGTCTGTGATGGCCTGCTGCAGGGCTGGGGGCAGTGAGTGTAGCAGTACATGCATGGGATCTTTTGAAGGAGGTTGCCATTATCTTCATTACCTCCACCATGGTTTCAGTTCAGTTCAGTTCAGTCACTCAGTCGTGTCCGACTCTTTGCGACCCCATGAATCACGTCACGCCAGGCCTCCCTGTCCATCACCATCTCCCGGAGTTCACCCAAACTCATGTCCATCGAGTCCGTGATGCCATCCAGCCATCTCATACTCGGTCGTCCCCGTCTCCTCCTGCCCCCAATCCCTCCTAGCATCAGAGTCTTTTCCAATGAGTCAACTCTTCGCATGAGGTAACCAAAGTACTAGAGTTTCAGCTTTAGCATCAGTCCTTCCAATGAACACCCAGGACTGATCTCCTTTAGGATGGACTGGTTGGATCTCCTTGAAGTCCAAGGGACTCTCAAGAGTCTTCTCCAACACCACAGTTCAAAAGCATCAATTCTTCGGTGCTCAACTTCTTCACAGTCCAACTCACATCCATACATGACCACTGGAAAAACCATAGCCTTGACAAGATGGACCTTTGTTGGCAAAGTAATGTCTCTGCTTTTCAATATGCTATCTAGGTTGGTCATAACTTTTCTTCCAAGGAGTAAGCATCTTTAATTTCATGGCTGCAATCATCATCTACAGTGATTTTGGAGCCCCCAAAATAAAGTCTGACACTGTTTCCCCATCTATTTCCCACAAAGTGATGGGACCAGATGCCATCACTTCATTTAGAAGTGAAAGAAAGTAAAGTTATTCAGTTGTGTCCAACTCTTTGCAACCCCATGGACTGTAACCTATGAGGCTCCTCTGTCCATGGGATTCTCCAGGCAAGAATACTGGAGTGGGTTGCCATTCCAATCTCCAGGGGATCTTCCCAACCTAGGGATCGAACACTGGTTGTCCGCATAGTGGGCAGATACTTTACCATCTGAGCCATAAGGGAAGCCCATCACTTAGTTTGGACCCAGGTAAATAGCAGAAAGGGAACACAGCTACACCCATGAACAGAAAATTGGATTAAGGATTTACTGAGTATGAGCCTGCCCATCAGAACAAGACCCAGTTTCCCCCTCAGTCAGTCTCTCCAAATAGGAAGCTTCCATAAGCCTCTTATCTTTCTCCATCAGAGGACAGACAGACATAAAACCACAGTCACAGAAAACTAACCAATCTAATCACACAGACCACTGGAGAAGGGAATGGCAAACCACTTCAGTATTCTTGCCTTGAGAACCCCATGAACAGTATGGAAAGGCAAAAAGATAGGACACAGAAAGATGAACTACCCAGGTCAGTAGGTGCCTCATATGCCAGGAGATCAGTGGAGAAATAACTCCAGAAAGAATGAAGAGATGGAACTAAAGCAAAAACAACACCCAGTTGTGAATGTGTCTGGTGATACAACCAAAGTCCTATGCGGTAAAGAGCAATATTGCATAGGACCTGGAATGTTAGGTCCATGAATCAGGGCAAATTGAAAGTAGTCAAACAGGAGATGGCAAGAGTGAACATCGACATTCTAGGAATCAGCAAACTAAAATGGACTAGAAGGGGTAAATTTAACTTCAGTTCAGTTCAGTCGCTCAGTCAAGTCCAACTCTTTGCAACCCCATGAATCGCAGCACGCCAGGCCTCCTTGTCCATCACCAACTCCCAGAGTTCACTCAGATTCACGTTCATCGAGTCAGTGATGCCATCCAGCCATCTCATCCTCTGTCATCCCCTTCTCCTCCTGCCCCCAATCCCTCCCAGCATCACAGTCTTTTCCAATGAGTCAGTTCTTCACATGAGGTGGCCAAAGTACTGGTGTTTCAGCTTTATCATCATTCCTTCCAAAGAAATCCCAAGGTTGATCTCCTTCAGAATGGACTGGTTGGATCTCCTTGCAGTCCAAGTGACTTTCAAGAGTCTTCTCCAACACCACAGTTCAAAAGCATCAATTCTTTGGTGCTCAGTTTTCTTCACAGTCCAACTATCACATCCATACACGACTACTGGAAAAACCAGAGCCTTGACTAGATAGATCTTATTTGGCAAAGTAATGTCTCTGCTTTTGAACATGCTATGTAGGTTGGTCATAACTTTCCCTCCAAGGAGTAAGCATCTTTTAATTTCATGGCTGCAGTCACCATCTGCAGTGATTTGGGGGCCCCCAAAATAAAGTCTGACTCTGTTTCCACTGTTTCCCCATCTATTTCCCATGAAGTGATGGGACCAGATGCCATGATCTTCGTTTTCTGAATGTTGATCTTTAAGCCAATTTTTCACTCTCCTCTTTCTTTCACTTTCATCAAGAGGCTTTTTAGGTCCTTTTCACTTTCTGCCATAAGGGTGGTGTCATCTGCATATCTGAGGTTATTGATATTTCTCCTGGCAATCTTGATTCCAGCTTGTGTTTCTTCCAGTCCAACATTTCTCATGATGTACTCTGCATAGAAGTTAAATAAGCAGGGTGACAATATACAGCCTTGATGTACACCTTTTCCTATTTGGAACCAGTCTGTTGTTCCATGTCCAGTTCTAACTGTTGCTTCCTGACCTGCATACAGATTTCTCAAGAGGCAGGTAAGGTGGTCTAGTATTCCCATCTCTCTCAGAAGTCTAGTCAAGACTATGGTTTTTCCTGTGGTCATGTGTGGATGTGAGAGTTGGACTGTGAAGAACGCTGAGCGCTGAAGAATTGATGCTTTTGAACTGTGGTGTTGGAGAAGACTCTTGAGAGTCCCTTGGACTGCAAGGAGATCCAACCAGTCCATTCTGAAGGAGATGAACTGTGGGATTTCTTTGGAAGAAATGATGCTAAAGCTGAAACACCAGTACTTTGGCCACCTCATGTGAAGAACTGACTCATTGGAAAAGACTGTGATGCTGGGAGGGATTGGGGGCAGGAGGAGAAGGGGACGACCGAGGATGAGATGGCTGGATGTCATCACGGACTCAGTGGACGTGAATCTGAGTGAACTCCAGGAGTTGGTGATGGACAGGGAGGCCTGGTGTGCTGCGATTCATGGGTCACAAAGAGTCGGACACGACTGAGCGACTGAACTGAACTGAAAAATTATTCATACTACATCACCTTTTGTAAATGTGGGATAGAGAAAACATTTGGAAGAAACTATGCTGTTTATTTTTCAGAATATTTTTTTCCCTTCTGATTCAGATCTTGCACACTCTCACGTGAAGCAGAGGGACCCGTGAGCTGCTTCTGCTCTCGTTACTGCCACGTCTGCCGTTAGTGTCAGAAGGGAGGCTGTGGCCTGGTATGACAGCATTGCACCTCCAACTTAGATCAGGTAGAAGAGAACGAGAGACTATCATGATATGTAACCATCTTATAAGAGAAGACTAAAGTTAGCTCATCTTCCTCTCCCTGTGCTCCTGCTATCGTAGTCTGATCTGGGATTTACTTTGTGCTTCCTGATAGAGACATTATATACTGTTTATATACTGTTTAGAGTCTTCTCTATCTTCACCCAGGCTATGATTTCAATGCTGAAAAATCAAACTATGAATTTCTTGAAGGGACTCATGCTTTATTAATTTTTTTCTCTCCAATCACCTAAGAGTGATTAACATATGCCACTGCTGCTTTTTAGTGGCTAAGTCGTGTCTGACTCTTTGGACTATAGACTCCATGGATGGACTATAGCCCACCAGGCTCCTCTGTCCATAGGATTTCCCAGGCAAGAATACAAGAATGGGTTGCTATTTCTTCCTCCAAGGGGTATTCCCAATTACCATACAGAAGACCCCATAAATTCTTAATATTTGGATAAATAAATAAGAAACAATATTGTGAAAAATTATGCAGAGAAATCCTTGATTTTTATTTTTCACTAAGAAGAAATTTATGCCTAAAATCTAAATTAATAGTCTTTATTCAAACAAAGCTGAATTTGAGATGGAGTAAATTAAGGATAGATGAGGAATAAAGGGATGGTAACTTTCATTTGCAGGAAGTGATATCACTCTGGAGAAGGTTAGTTTTTTTCTGTTCTCTATTCTTTACTTTCAGTGACTATTATCAACAAGTTACCTGCTGAGTCCCCGATGATACAGTCAGTTACAGCCTTGAGCTGTACTAAATAGAGGAACAATTATAAATTTCACAGTGAAGGTCTCTCTGACATACCATTCTTTTGTGGGGAGGTAGATGAAAGAGGAAGGTGGAGGAAATATCATTTTTTTCTGATTGTGTCCTTTTTCCTCCTGCCCATTGTGTGTTTTACTGCCATCCATCAGAGTTATGTTGAGAATAGACTTTACCTAAAATAGTTGGAGAGCACCATAGTCTGTCACTTAGCCTGCCATCGAGTCAATTTGAAACCTACTGTCTTCTACTAGGTCAAAAGGAATTGCTGATATTTTTAGAGAACATGATGGATTACAGTGAGGATTCTTACAAAAGACTAAAATAAAATATCAACATTATTTTCATTTCTGAATTCAATGGAAGAAGAATGAGAAAAGTATAGATGACATGTCTCACTCAACCTTATTTGCCATTTATTTTGAAAGGGAGGAGGGTAATGGGGATAAATTCCAAGCCATCATTTAAAAATGTGGCCACAGGCACTTGTTATTGATGTGTCATTGCATCACGCTACTTGATAAAATTTAAATGCGTTTTTTCCTACATCTGATTTAAGGTTATCTGTACAGAACTCCTCCAGGGATGCTCCCCTCTTTGTGCCTTCAATTTTCAAGGAGTGTGAAGCTGACACAAAACTTCTATGAAATTTGGCCTTGAAATCATAGAGGAAAGAAAATCAGTGTTTGTGGACTCGGCGCCCTCTGGTATAGGGCGTCACTCTGAAACTAATGTGCTTCCTAGCTGACTCCTTAACTAACCAGAACCAATGGCACCTCAGTCTTGTGTTGCATTCAAGATATAACTTTTAATTCATCACTTCAAGTATACATAGTTTCTAAGGTTTTAGTTCCCTAGTACAAATGTTCAGAAATTGGTGTCTATGGAACACTGGAAGGATCAATAAAAGGACAGAAGAGACTATCAAGAATTTGTTAAGTCTGGCTTCTACTCAAAATTCATTCACAAAACTTCTGCCTTTATTTGTGTATATCCCAGGTGGCTCTAGTGGTAAAGAACCCGCTCACCAATGCAGGAGACATAAGAGATGTGACTTCCGTCCCTGGGTCGGGAAGATCCCCTGTAGGAGGAAATGGCAACCTACTCCAGTATTCTTGCCTGGAGAATCCCATGGACAGAGAAGCCTGGTGGGCTACAGTCCATGGGCTCGCAGAGTCAGATACAACTGAAGCGACTTAGCATGCACACACACACACACGTTAAGATTAATCTACATACTCTATGGATTAAGGAAACTACTTGTTTAAAAAGTTGAAAAAACATCCCAGTTTAGAATTGGGAAGAAGAAAGCAGAATCATAGAACATTAAAGCTAAAAGGGATTTAAGTGACAGTGTAATCCACTTTTCTGATTATATGAATGAGAAAATTAAGCTGGGGAGAAGTGAATAGACATGTCTTAGGGCTCATGGTTATTTGTAGACATAGGTCTGCTGATGTGTTATCTAATATTTCATTTTTGTTCTATTATGTCAGAGCTACTTGAATGAAAAGTACAGAAGTGTCCTTGTAATAGCTAACTAAACTCCATGATGTTGTTAGCTACTCTGAAGACACTATGGAGTATTAAAACAAATTAGCCCCCCATTCATTCTTCCTTCCATCCTTCCTTCCATCCATCCATTTAATCTCTAGCCAAGCAAATGTAGGTTAACACTAGAATCCTGTTCCTGATTATATTCTAATAGAACAAGCAATATAGTAAATCCATCTAGTCCCCAAACACTTAAAGGGCTAAACACTAGAAGCAAGTCTTTCAGGATTTATAGGTGGGCACATATTCCAGATCCTACATTTAGGAGAATCCTGAATCAGATTATGAACATACATGTAACACAGGGCTTCTGATCACAGGTTGTTCCTGGGGATTTCCAAAAACAACTTATATTAAAAGAGGAACTTCCTCCCTAGATTTTGCTATGAAAATCTGGATATCAGTATGTCAGGTTGAATTACATACTGATACCACTTTTTGTTGTAAGTAATTGGTGTATCTTCAAGCCACTCATTCCCTCTCCTGGCCATGTGCTACTCTCTAGAGAACATAAAACAAGGGAATTATAGTGATGTTAAAAACCTGTGGTTTTCACCAGCTCTGACCTCTCTTCTATTATCATATCACCAACTCTCACACTGGTCCCCAAGCTCTCAAGTGGTATCTCGCATACGCTTCAAATAATTCTTTTAGTGACCAAAAGGCACATATCGTTTTTTTTGGTCTTCAGTTCCAGACTCACTCAGGGACAAGTGAATGAGTCTTCCAGGGCCTCTAGTGGGTGTGGATCCATGTGAAGGTGCCTTGTATCAGCTGTCAGAGCTCACAGTGCTTTTCTCTCTCGCAGGGCGCTCGGTCCTGGGTGTCAGCATCAGCTCCACAGAGCCCTGGTGCTGCCCCCTGGGCATAACTGCTGGCTCTGCCTGGTCCTCCTGCTTTCAGAGTGCTGTGGGGCGCTGCTGCCACAATACGCTACTATCATCTAAGCACTCCCCAGCCACTTTGGCTCCCATCTCCTACATGGAGATGCTTCTGCTTATAAACTCTGTCCAAAGGTATATGAGGCTCTGTGGAAAACCACAAAGATTTCTTCTCTCCACCTGGTCTTCTCCTTAATAGGAGATCAGAAAGGGGCTGTTTAGGTCCTAAATTCTACTGAGTTTTTCTTGAAATGGGTTTGATGATGTGAAACTAACATATAGATATTCACAATTTTTTCCATTTTTTTTTTCGGCCCACTTAGCTTTTTTGCCTCCCTCCTCTCTGAAGAGCTAAAGGACAAAATCTAAATGGATTGTTTGAGAAAAGCAAATAAACACATCCCCAGGTTGGGGAGGGGGAGAGTTTGGGAGAAGGTTATGCATACTGTGAGTGCTCTGTGCAAAGGAGAGAGGTGACTGAGAAACCAGGATGGACAAGACTATGTGGATGGGAGTGAATGTGAAAGTGCTCAGTTGTACCCGACTTTTGCAACCCCATGAACTATACAGTCCATGAAATTCTCCAGGCCAGATTACTGAAGTAGGTAGCCTTACCCTTCTCCAGGGGATCTTCCCACCCCAGGGATGGAACCCAGGTCTCCTACATTGCAGGCAGATTCTTTACCAGCTGAACCACAAGGGAAGCCCATGTGGAAGGGAGAATTCTTTTTTTTACCCTATTTTTGAAAATGTATTTATTTTAATTGAAGGATAATTGCTTTATAGAATTTTATTATTTTTTGTCAAACCTCAACATAAATCAGCCATCAGTTCAGTTCAGTTCATTCACTCAGTCATCTCCGACTCATTGTGACCTCATGAATTCCAGCCTGCCAGGCCTCCCTGTCCATCACCAACTCCCGGAGTTCACCCAAACTCATGTGCATCGAGTCAGTGATGCCATTCAGCCATCTCATCCTCTGTCATCCCCTTCTCCTCCTGCCCCCAATCCCTCTCAACATTAAGGTCTTTTGCAATGAGTCAGCTCTTCACATCCGGTGGCCAAAGTATTGGAGTTTCAGCTTCAACATCAGTCCTTCCAGTGCACACCCAGGACTGATCTTGAGGCTGGACTAGTTGGATCTCTTTGCAGTCCAAGGGACTCTCAAGAGTCTTCCCCAGAACCACAGTTCAAAACCATCAATTCTTCAATGCTCAGCTTTCTTCACAGTCCAACTCTCACATCTATACATGACCACTGGAAAAATCATAGCCTTGACTAGACAGATCTTTGTTGGCAAAGTAATATCTCTGCTTTTTAATATGCTGTCTAGGTTGGTCATAACTTTCCTTCCAAGGAGTAAGCATCTTTTAATTTCACGGCTGCAATCACCATCTGCAGTGATTTTGGAGCCCTCCCAAAAAAAAAAATCTGACACTGTTTCCACTGTTTCCCCATCTAGTTCCCATGAAGTGATGGGACCAGATGCTATGATCTTAGTTTTCTGAATGTTGAGCTTTAAGCCAACTTTTTCACTCTCCACTTTCATTTTCATCAAGAGGCTATTTAATTTTTCACTTTCTGCCATAAGGGTGGTGTCATCTGCATATCTGAGGTTATTGATATTTCTCCTGGCAATCTTGATTCCAGCTTGGGCTTCTTCCTGCCCAGCGTTTCTCAGGATGTACTCAGCATATAAGTTAAAGAAGCAGGGTGACAATATACAGCCTTGATGTACACCTTTTCCTATTTGGAACCAGTCTGTTGTTCCATGTCCAGTTCTAACTGTTGCTTCCTGACCTGCATACACGTTTCTCAAGAGGCAGGTCAGGTGGTCTGGTATTCCCATCTCTTTCAGAATTTCACACAGTTTATTGTGATCCACACAGTCAAAGGCTTTGGCATAGTCAATAAAGCAGAAATAGATGTTTTTCTAGAACTCTCTTGCTTTTTTGATGATCCAGCGGATGTTGGCAATTTGATCTTTGGTTCCTCTGCCTTTTCTAAAACCAGCTTGAACATCTGGAAGTTCACGGTTCATGTATTGCTGAAGCCTGGCTTGGAGAATTTTGAGCATTACTTTACTAGCATGTGAGATGAGTGCAATTGTGCGGTAGTTTGAGCATTCTTTGACATTGCCTTTCTTTGGAATTGGAATGAACACTGACCTTTTCCAGTCCTGTGGCCACTGCTGCGTTTTCCAAATTTACTGGCATATCAGCCATAAGTATACATACATCCCCTTCCTCTTGAATCTCCCTTCCATCTCTGGATGGGAGAATTTTGTTAGGATGTAATGATGAGAGACTTCCAGGTATCTAAGGACACTCAAGAATGTGGAAAGGACAGAAGGGTTTCACTAGAATAGCTATGGATGAAGTTTCTTTGTTTACCTAATGCTTGAAAGACAAGTAAAACCTTAAATTTCAACCTAGACTGGTGAAGTTCTATATACACTATGTAGTCATACCCATATTTATGTCCTGCCCATCACCGTATCCTCATGCTATCCCTCTCCCTTCTATAAACTAGGATGCAAGTTCATAAAGACTAGGTCAGAAGACAACTGTGAAGGACACCAAGATATATCCAAGGTTCTGGCTGCCTCTTGAGGTTGAGTCTTCACTACACAGCCAAGCTTGACTATCTCTCTTCTCCCCTGAGATGAATTCTCACCAAGACTACACTTAGTCTCATACACTTCTGGTAGATCCACTCCTGAGTTGGCCAGAGTTGTCTTTTTAGCCTTGCCTGCTGCTGCTGCTGCTGCCAAGTCACTTCAGTCGTGTCCAACCCTGTGCAACCCCTTAGACAGCAGCCCACCAGGCTTCCCCATCCCCTGGGATTCTCCAGGCAAGAACACTGGAGTGGGTTGCCATTTCCTTCTCCAATGCGTGAAAGTGAAGTCACTCAGCCATGTCCGACTCTTAGCGACCCCATGGACTGCAGCCTACCAGGCTTCTCCATCCATGGGATTTTCCAGGCCTGAGTCAGAGCCAAACTGGGACACCCCCTCATAAAGCAGGATTGTGTCTTGGACGCTGGTGGGGAACTCTTGCTCAAGTGCTTGAGTTCTCTGGGTGCCAGTGTAAGCAGACACTTTCATTGTTTCCTCATTCCTACATTCCAATTTTATAAGTCTCCAAATTAATTCGGAGCAGCTGAAGACGAATCTGCTTCAGAAGACTGCACACTTTTCACAGTATCCCAGTTGATTTAAGGGCTGATTTATTGTAGACTTCTGGGCTCACCAGCTTTTAACTTCACTTTGCTTCCCAGATCAGCATCTGTGTTTGTTTAACACTGGTTGACTGACTCTGCGAATCATGGATGCCACATGAAGGCTCAGGGGCCACATAGCTCATCTTCTGAAGTGACATTGTGGGTATTTCTGTCACTCATCAAACTAGGATTTGTCACATGAAAATTGCAGTGAAGGTTTGAGCCTACCAGTTCCCTGGAAAAATAAATCTCAGAATTCACTATGCCATAATGTGTTCTCCAAGCTGGTTAACATCATTTTCTCCTAAAGCCGAAGCAGAGATGATGTCATTTCCTGATAGCAAGGAGGTTATTTTAATCCATGGTTTCAATGCCTTTCTATCATGGACATGATAGCAGTCCCCAACATTTTTGGTACCAGGGACCAATTTCATGGAAGACAATTTTCCCACAAACTGGGGGTGGGGTGGTAATGGTTTTGGGATCATACAAGTGCATTGCATTTATTGTGCACTTTATTTCTATTGTGATTACACTCATTCCACCTCAGTTCATCGAGCATTCGATCCTGGGGTTGGGAACCCCTAAACCAGGCCTAAGACAGAGGTCATGGAAGGATACACAGAGTCTCTATTCTCAACTCAGTGGTGACACTGCCTACTAAGGGAGCAGACGGGTGCCCGTCTTTCAAGGCAGAGTGTTTTGCTAGGTAGAGAGGTGCACCCAAGGCGGGTGGGCAGCCAGGTTTGACTGTGGAGAAAGCAGTGGCCTACGGTAGAGCAAGGCAAGGTGAGGACACTTAGCTGTCATCTTTCACATCACCTCATACTTGCCAGGAAGAGAACACTTGACTTAGAAGCCCCACACCTGTCCTTTGTTCAAGTCCCTTCCATCTCAGACAAGTGCCCCTCCCCTGAGTTGGTGTGGTGGGTGCATATCAAAACACTGGAGTCACTTTTGAAATCCAAGATGCCCAAGTCCCAGCACAGACTGACTGAAAGAAGATCTCCATGCAAGGAGGCTGGGATCTCTGTTACTCAAAGCTTTCTGACCAGAGCACCCCCAGAACACCCCAGCAGTGCTGCCGGGCCCCTGGCACAAGTCTTCACTATGGTCTCTGCAAATCATTGCTCTGAAGGTTCTTTCCAGAATCCCATCAGAGGGGCTGGGTGAGCATTCCTTGAAGGCATCACATGACAAAACCTTCTCTTAAAGATTTGGCTGTGGGTCCAACCTCAAGATGAGATGGCTGGGGAAAGAGGCTCTGTGATAAACTTGGAAGTCCACCAAATCTATTTTGATCCCATTCATCATGTCCAGACTCAATTGCCACCAAGTAGAGCTATCTAGGACACAGTCAGTCCGACCACTGCAGGTCATCAGGATGAATGTATGAGGCCAGATCTAGGTTAGCTTCAAGGTTAGCTCTCCGCCCCTCCATAGCTCCTGCAAGTCTTTGTTTGTTGGCTGGATCAATGGCTTCTTTTTCTGTTGTGACTTAAGGACATTCCAGGTTAGGCCATTTGCTCAGATCAATGATTTTGTTCAGGCTCCCGGGACACCCTGTCCATATGCATTTCTTATGTCCCTAGAATGCAGTAGGATCAGCACGGTAGCAGGGGATACTCTGGACTTGGGAGAGGAGACCTGGTTTCAAATAGTCACTGTGCTACCATGTACCCGTGTGTTTCACTTGACCTCTCTGTGTCAATTTCCTTGTCTATAAAATGAGGGAATTGGATTAGAAGATTGCCAAGGTCACACTCCTTTTCACTGGGATAGTGTATGATTGATAGTGCACTGGAAATTGTTAGAGGTAATTACATAGATTTTTGTCTCTGCCAATGCTAGAGATACCAAGGGAATATTTCATGCAAAGATGGGCACAGTAAAGGACAGAAATGGTATGGACCTAAAAGAAGCAGAAGATATTAAGTAGAGGTGGCAGGAATACAGAGAAGAACTATACAAAAAAGATCATCATGACCCAGATAACCATGATGGTGTGATCACTAGACTAGAGCCAGACATCCTGGAATGTGAAGTCAAGTGGGCCTTAGGAAGCATCATTATAAACAAACCTAGTGGAGGTGATGGAATTCCAGTTGAGTTATTTCAAATCCTAAAAGATGATGCTGTGAAAGTGCTGCACTCAAAATGCCAGCAAATTTGGAAAAGTCAGCAGTGGCCACAGGACTGGAAAAGGTCAGTTTTCACTCCAATCCCAAAGAAAGGCAATGCCAAAGAATGTTCAGACTACTGCACAATTGCACTCATCTCACATGCAAAGTAATGCTCAAAATTCTCCAAGCCAGGCTTCAGCAATACATGAACTGGGAACTTCCAGATTCAAGCTGGATTTAGAAAAGGCAGAGGAACAAGAGATTAAATTGCCAACATCTTTTGGATTATAGAAAAAGCAAGAGAGTTCCAGAAAAACATCTGCTTTATTGACTATGCCAAAGCCTTTGACTGTGTGGATCACAATAAACTGCGGAAAATTCTGAAAGAGATGGGAATACCAGACCACCTGACCTGCCTCTTGAGAAATCCATATGCAGATCAGGAAGCAACAGTTAGAACTGCACATGGAACAACAGACTGGTTCCAAATAGGAGAAGGAGTATGTCAAGGCTGTATATTGTCACTCTGCTTATTTAACTTCTATGCAGAGTACATAATGAGAAATGCTGAGCTGGATGAAGCACTAACTGGAGTCAAGATTGTCAGGAGAAATATTAATAACCTCAGATAGGCAAATGACACCACCCTTATGGCAGAAAGTGAAGAACTAAAGAGCCTCTTGATGAAAGTGAAAGAGGAGAATAAAAAGTTGGCTTAAAGCTCAATATTCAGAAAACTAAGGTCGTGGTATCCAGTCCCATCACTTCATGGCCAAAAGATGGAGAAACAATAGAAACAGTGACAGACTTTATTTTCTTAGGCTCTGAAATCACTACAGGATGACTGCAGCCATGAAATTAAAAGCCACTTGCTCCTTGGAAGAAAAGCTATGACCAAGCTAAACAGCATATTAAAAAGCAGAGACATTACTTTGCCAACAAAGATCCATCTAGTCAAGGCTATGGTTTTTTCAGTAGCCATGTATGGATGTGAAAGTTGGACTATAAAGAAAGCTGAGTGCTGAAGAACTGATGCTTTGGAACTGTGGTGTTGGAGAAGACTCTTGAGAGTCCCTTGACTGCAAGGAGATCCAACCAATCCATCCTAAAAGAAGTCAGTCCTGGGCGTTCATTGGAAGGACTGATGCTGAAGCTGAAACTCCAATACTTTGGCCACCTGATGGGAAGAACTGACTCAAGACAAAAGCAAGAGAAGTAGAGGATACAGAGGATGAGATGGTTGGATGGCACCACCAACTCAATGGACATGAGTTTGAGCAAGCTCCTGGAGTTGGTGATGGACAGGGAAGCCTGGTGTGCTGTCATTCATGGGGTCGCAGAGTGTGACACAACTAAGTGACTAAACTGACTGAATGATATATGTATTTAGAAGTATGACTTATAGAAAAATTTTCAAAGTTATATTTTATTAATTAAAATGGAAAGGAAGACAATAGCCTAATATTTTTTGATGTCTGTCACACATCACATATCGTTTAGAGTGTTTCTTCTTTCTTGATTTCAATCTAATCTCTCCTGAAGTCCAGGAAAATTCTTGTTCCAGTCAGGAAACCCTGGGAAATTCTCATTTCAGATAAGAAAGCAGACTTATAAGTAAAAGAGCTTGTCTAAGTTTACAGCGCTAGTAAATGACAGAACTAGGGTTCAAGTTCAGGTTTTGTGATTGTAAATCCAGTGCTGTTGATAGCTCAGATTTTGTTATAACCCTGCAAATAGAAGCACTCTTTCCTGTAAATTAACTGGCTGATCCACTTCAGTGGGCAATGACTGTGAATAGCACCACACGAGAGTCGGGTGCTGTGTGCCCTTCACTTCATGCTTTCCTTCAGAGCACATCATGGGAAAGCCTCCATGAGGCTTTTGTTAGCAACTCAGTCTGACAACGACCAAATGAATGTCTGTGTCTCCTTTCTGCTCTCACTAACTCCTCT
The DNA here is from genome assembly GCA_917880005.1 of Nanger dama. Lineage (NCBI taxonomy): Eukaryota > Metazoa > Chordata > Mammalia > Artiodactyla > Bovidae > Nanger > Nanger dama. Next base: position 170,146 of record CAKJTW010000011.1, read on the forward strand.
TCCTTAAGAGGAAAAATAAAAAATAAAGCATAGCTAAGTGTTATGGCAAAAATCAATGCTGTGGTTTTAATCAAGAAAATGCCAGCAAAAATCCCAAGTTTAAAATCCCAAGGAAAACATAGCCAAGCCTACGGTAGTTTCAGAGGAAGAAATTATGCTGCAAATGCTAACGAAAAGGTTTAAGTGTTTGCCAGGACTCCGCATTGTGATCACATAGGGCATCATGACTTTTTATTTTCTGCCTTTCTGAGTGATTAAAATACCAATTTTGAGGCTATAAGAATTTTAACCATAATTCTCTCCCATTTTATGAGACATCATTATAAAGACCTGAAATAGTAAAGGGGAATCCATAAAGGTGTTATAGGTCCAACTAACATTCAACTCGATGGACATGAGTTTGAGCAAGCTTCGGGAATTGGTGATGGACAGAGAAACCTGGCCTGCTGCAGTCTGTAGGGTGGCAGAGAGTTGGACACAACTGAGCGACTGAATATTCGTAAAAGATGAGGAAGCCATTTGAAATGATTCTGAGGACACACACTAGGGCCTTTAGGTAGTCAAACCTCAGTTTACACTTGGCACCTGGCAAACCTTAAATAGTTAAACAACGTTCCTGCGGGCAGCTAGCTGGGCAGGTGCACCATTCATTGCACCAAGTCCGAGCATTGTCCTGCAGTGGGTGTGGAAGAGGCACCAGAGCGCTTTCTAGGCTTGACTGTCTCCTTTGCCTCCAACATCCTGTCAGTTACTTAATGTTCAATTTCTCCTCATCTCCTACCACTACCACTGTCATTTCCATGTACTCTCTCACACAAAGGGTTTTTTTTTTAATATTCACATTTAGATTGATCAGCTCCAGAAGTTAATTGTCCTTGCCAATTTTGATGTCAGATAAACATACCTATCTTTCTGTCTGTCTATAGTGTTAGTCTCTCAGTCATGTCCGACTCTTTGCGACTCTATGGACTGTAGCCTGCCAAGCTCCTCTGTCCATGGAATTCTCCAGGCAAGAATACTGGACAGGGTTGCCATTCTCTTCTCCAGCGGTTCTTCCCAACCCAAGGATCAAACCTAGGTCTCCTTCATTGCAGGAAGATTCTTTATGGTCTGAGCCAGTCTATCCACTTATCAATAGATTGTACACAGACTTCTTTTGGTTTAGGACTGTGAGACTTTCCAGGTATTTTACTTCTCCAACAGATTTCTCTCTTGGGTTTCAGTATAGACTCGGACATGACCACTAGATAAAGTAGATACAGCTATCATGGGCTTGCAAGAGTAATTGCTTTAATGAGGGGTCTGATGGGCTTCTGTTGGTCTCCCGGGAAGCATGGCAGAAGGGACTGAGTTTATAATTGACTCTAATCCTCTCTAATCTTCCACCTTAACCTCCCCAAGAATTAAGTAATTGATTTTTGGTCTCTTGAAAGAAAATAAAGACCTCCTGGGATGAAACTTGGCAGCTGCTCAAAGACAAAGAGACGATCCAAGGCTGGCACCATTTGTATTTGGATGTGGAGAACTTTCTGGACCTAATCAGGTGGTTTCCTGCCACGTTCCCTTAGAGTCCCAGTGTTTGGTTCCTAATCGAGCACCAGCATGATCCTGGGTCAGAGCTCAGACAGAATTTCATAACCATTTCTTTAACCTCAATGCCAGATACCATTAAGACAAACATGCCAGAGACAGTGGAGGCCAAGATTATTCTTTAGCACTCTGCTTCCTCTAAGAATCACCTCTCCCTCCCTGTCCCCCACATCCAAGGCCTGGGGTTCTAATTTGCTTCTCCTCAGGCTGTAGGCACCACCCCTTTTCTCTTCAGCCCCTCAGGAAGGCCAGAGCTTGTGTCTTTTCCCTCTCACAAAGTCTTTTCTCCATATAGGCATCAGCTGCTACAACAGAGTGAGCTGTGGAGATAAGGAGAATCTAAATTTTAAATTGGATATTATTCACACAGTTCTTGTTCTTTTAAAATCTACACTGAGTCGGACACGACTGAGCGACTTCACTTTCACTTTTCACTTTCCTGCATTGGAGAAGGAAATGGCAACCCACTCCAGTGTTCTTGCCTAGAGAATCCCAGGGACGGGGGGAGCCTGGTGGACTGCTATCTACGGGGTCGCACAGAGTTGGACACGACTGAAACGACTTAGCAGCAGCAGCAGCAGCAGCAGAAGCAGCAGTGAAAATGGGACCACAGCTATAAACCATTATGAATGGAGAATGACTTATACATGTTGAGAGAAAGTTTACCTTCTTCTCTCTGACCTCTCTTCCCTCAAGCCCTCCTCTTCTCCCCATTCTGCAGCCACCTTTTGAGTTTCCATTGCTCCTTGTAGAGCCCAGAGTCAGCCAATTTAATCGTCTTCTCTCCTTCCTTTGTGCCTCTACCTCTCGACTTTCTGATATCACCTCCTTGCAGAACTGCAACCTCCTGTCATGCTGACACCAAGTATTGTTGATTCCAGTCCAAGGTCAACCTGTCATTTTCTGCCACATCCTCACCTCTACTCAGGCATCCTTTTCCTTATTTCTGTGTCCTCTTGGCACCATCCTTCCCAGCCTGCAATCCAAACTCCTTTCTCCCCCTTTCTCAGGGCTTCTCCCTCTGATTTTCAGCAAATGATCCAGCTTCTCTTTGGTTTTTATATCACATTGAGGGCTCAGATCTGAATGTCTTCAACTTTGTTACTCTCCACATTCCAATTTTACTGTAATATTTTTTATTCTCCCTCTCAAAGCAGAAGCAATTCCCACCCCCCCACACCCCCACCAACCCCTTTTTTCTTTGCAGTCTGATCACTCCATCTGTGCTCTGGATTGCAGCCCTCTTCATCTTCTCCCTGACATTTTCCTGTAAATTTTTTACTCTTTCTTGAATTATTAGTGCCTTCTTCTTCATCATCTGCTTCCCCTCAGTCTAAAATGAATGCTATATTACCCCAAATCCTGTCCTAAACATACTTAACTGTTTCACCTTCCTGCTACCAAATTTTTTTTTTCTGGGAAAAAAATCTTCTATTCAGTCTGCCTCCCAAATTAAAGTTCAGCCTCTGTACAGACTCTTCTGCCACTGCCTATTTAAACTTTCTAGTGAGAAACAGAGGAGGGAGGAAGTATATAGAGAGAAAAAAAGCAGAAAGGAAACAAAACTGCAGGAAAACGAACATTATGGCATGGAAAGTTGCATGGCCTTTGGAGAAGAAGGCGAAGGGTCAGCCACACAGGTATGCGGCATAAGGGATGGGAGCAGAAGAGCTCTGCTATGGACTTGCCCACAGACGCTGGAATGCATTTCACAGGGGCACCACCCTCTGAGCAAGGGGAGTCAGGGTAGGAAAGAACCCATGTTCCATTCCAGCCAAGTGAACCCTTAACCCAGTCAGCTGATGGGCAAGTGCCTGGGTCAGAGCAGTGGAATCCTAGTGCAGCAGGTCTGGGGCTGACCTTGGCCTCCTGCCAGACACTACTGAGCAGAGGGATCAGTCAGCTGCTGATGCACAGTCCTGGATAGAGCTGCTGGAAAATGAAGGCATCTCCTAGTTAGGTGATGTGCCCCCTCAACCTCCCACCCACAAATCTACCGCCACCTCTATCCCCAAGTACATCAGTTTTTAAAAAGAATTTATTCATATCCAGGCTTCTGTGGTGGCTCAAACAGTAAAGAACCTGCCTGAAATGCAGGGGAGTCTGTGTTAGGAAGATACCCTGGAGAAGGCAATGGCTACCCACTCTAATATTCTTGCCTGGGAAATCCTGTGGACAGGGGAACCTGGTGGGCTACAGCACATGGGGTCATAAAGAGTTGGACATGACTGTGTAACTAACACCCACTTTTACTAATTTCCAGGTTGTGTTCTGACTTAAATCTGTTTAGTCTTAGTGCCCAGAGAAGGCAACGGCACCCCACTCCAGTACTTTTGCCTAGAAAATCCCATGGACGGAGGCTGGTAGGCTGCAGTCCATGGGGTTGCTAAGAGTCGGACATGGCTGAGTGACTTCACTTTCACTTTCATGCACTGGAGAAGGAAATGGCAACCCACTCCAGTGTTCTTGCCTGGAGAATCCCAGGGGCGGGGGGAGCCTGGTGGGCTGCCATCTATGGGGTCGCACAGAGTCGGACACGCCTGAAGCAACTTAGCAGCAGCAGTCTTAGTGCCTGTGTCAGATGATGTCTTTATTTAAATGAATGAAAAACGTTTTAGTCTTCAACCTAATCAGCAAACTTATAGACCTATCATCAAACTTACATGTACAAGAAGAAAAGCCAGACCAAGACTTGAATACAATTTAAAGGGAAGAGAGTGTTTTATTGTCTTGTCACACTGAGGCCTTGATCCAGACAGAGCTAGTTCATGTCAGAAAATATTAAAGGACCGACTCTACAGTGTGTGGATTTGAGGGCACAAGCCACATTTGATACAGAAAAGAGAGGCCTAGCCCATGATTGGGTATAGGGAGGAGTCAGAGGCATATGTACTCAATAGCAACCGAAGAGGAAATCAGAGAAGAAACTAATGCAGAAAGAGCCCTTGATCCTTTCTCAGCCAGAAGGAAAAAAAAAAAAGCTCCTTGCTTAAACAGGCAATGCTGCACTGAGTAAGAATATTCATCTTTATGTTCCCGCTTTCTTTTATGGTGTCATTATTCTAGGCAAGGATTATTCCTGTCTGGTTTCCACGAAGCCCCCAAAGTCATTGACACATAAACACTAACTTGCTTAGGGAACTCCACTGGCAGCAGAGCCCAGGGAAATTGTGTCATCCATTTAAGATGTCTCACATTCCAGACACACTATTATCCCAGGCCAGCACTGGCTCCCTTGAAAGCAATAAGCAGACAATATAGGAAGCTGTCAGAAAATCCAATATCTAAACCCGATATGAGATGGTGGCCCCAATCTAATAAGAATAGATTCATTTTGCTTTATTCCTGTTTTGTCACCTGCTTTGTGGAGAAAGTGAAGCATGATAAATCAGATCATTATGGTCACCTTTGAGTACATATTGACTCATCATTTTCTAAACTTTTATGCTAAATATTTACAGCCATGTAAATTCATGGAGACTGAGTTTCTTAACATTACCTTCCTTTCCATGACAGTATTACAACCTTCCTCGGCTAAGGAAACTAAAAGGCTCCCTCAGGGCTAGCTTAAACAGCTTGATTGTTGGATGATCTGGGACTAATTTAAATTCACAAATGAATTGAATAGAAGTGTAGATTCTATTCATCTGCTCTAGAGTAAATCGCCTTCAACCAACACCACTCCAGGAAGCAACTATATTCGCTAACTTGTCTATGATTTCCAGGGAATCCATATTTTTATTAAAAACTGTAATTTGACTTGAGAAAAATTGCTAAGGAAAAAAAAGGATAGAGAACCTGAGACCTCAAACTCTTCTAATTTAATGTTTTTAAGTAGAGAGATTTATTAATTCAATTTATATATCTTTTATAGTGGCTCTATGCCCTACCCAGTACAATCTGTATATCGGGTGGCTGTTTACTTTAGGCTTTGATGTAAGATCTAGCAAAATCCTCCTATTAAGCCAGTCACTACAACAAGCTATGACTGATCTACTGTAGCACTGAGTTTTTAAGGATCACAGGAAAAGCCTCAGTTGGGCATGGAGGTGTGAGGAGGAGTATTAAGGGATTACAGGCTGCATCTGCCAGAAGAAGATATTCATCCATATAATTTATTGTAAGTTTTATGATTTATATGGCCTATCATCTGTATATTTCATGGAAATCTTTTATTTTATAACTTAATGCCAAGCCATACAGATTACTTGGTTGGCTCTCTAAAAGTCATTTAGTGATGACCATTAAACTCATCTTGAATCAATGAACTAGAAAGCAACTTTCATTTGTTTAATTTTTAGCAGTTTACTCTTTTACTAATGAAGAAAATTAAATGATCTGTCTGTCCAACCACACTGATTTGGAGAGAGTTATGTCCAGAAACTGTCTTCCTTCTCTTGACTTCTCTCCTTTGGGTCTTATTTTTATTAATAATATTCTGTATGGTTTCATGTATGTGGTCTCACTGAATTCTCACAGCGACCCTGGAGTTTGAGTATTGTCATTATCTTTATTTGTAGGTAAAAAACTGACACTCAAAGAAGTTAAGTGAGTTCACCAAGGGCATTTGACTAAAAGCTAGTGAATCCTAAATGTTAAACTACAGTTTGTTTCAAACCAAACCCTCAGTTGTTAACCATACCCTATACATAACATTGCTTAGAAAAATGATATTGCAAGGCTCTCATGGGCTTTTCTCCCTTTCCCAATGTCTCTCACATGGCTTTCTAAAGTCCCATGGTCGGAGCTCAAATCCTTGGATCACATTTGATCCATTATGTCACTGTCTGTTAGGGATTCAGAACTTGCTGGGAACTTGAGTTAACAATATTTGCACTAACCCAAGCATCAGTCACCTGTCTCCAGGTCTTTTGAATCTACAGTTGACACAAGTAGAGAAAAATAAATACAAGTGGTTTTCATCGAGGAAAGAATTAGGCAATAAGTGCAAATTAACATTTTGGCAAAAGGTTATTGCTATCATAAGAAAAACAAAATGTAAAAAGTACTGTGCATTTTGTGTTAGTAATAGCTAATTTTGCAGTGGTTTTACTTTGGTTCCAGGTGTTTTACATGTCGTCACTTCTCACACCCACCCTATTTCACAGACATGGCAGCTGAGAGAGGCTAAGCATCTTGTTTAAGGTCACAGATGGGAAATGGCAGAGCCAAGAACTGAAGCAGATCTAACTACAGAGCTCACATTCAACACTCATTATTCCAAATTGATGAAGGTGTTTATATCTATATACAGGTTTTGGTGTGATAATCTTTGTGATTAGAAACATGAGGTAGGGTGTTAAATACACAAATTTGGAAAGAATGAAAAAAAATTTAATAGAAGTAATGCTTTTCAAAAATTAGAAGGCTAAATGGATGATTAGTAGTACTGAGTATGAGTAAGAGGAATTATCTTAAAGATTAGAGAATATAAAGATGATTTTTTTAATTTATCACATCTTAGTGGTTTGAATGGTATCCCCGAACACCTGGCAAAATATATGCAAGTCTTAATCCCCAGTATCTATAAATATGACCTAATTTGAAAAAGGTCTTTGCAAATGTCATTAAGTTAAAGATCTTGAGATGAGATCATCCTGGATTAACAGGGTGGGCCCTAAATTCAGTGACTAGTGCTCCTACTAGAAACAGAAGAGGAGAGAGCAGTGAGAAGGAGGCCCTGTGAAGGCTGAGGCATCACAGTGGAGGGATGCCGACAGACTCCAGAGCCTCAGGAGCGACGGAACAGGTTGCTCCCTAGAGCTTTGGGTGGTGGGGAGGCCCTACTGACGCCTTGGCTTGGGACTTCTTGTCCCCAGAACTGTTGCAGAATAAATTTCTGTTGTTCAAAGCCACCACGTTGCTGGTAATTTGTGATAGCAGCCCCAGAAAACTAATGCAACATGTTATACCTTTAATCTCTACATAATAAATTATATTTTTAAAACCCATAGTCTCCAAAATCTCTATCCAATGAATTTAGTGACCATGACAACACATCAGGATCCAGGAATGCATGACTTCAGATGGTGGTATAGAATGTCTTGATAGATATCCATGAAAGAAGAGTCTTAGTTCATAGTTTGTGACTGGGTCCTGCCTCCCACGTTAAAACCAGTCAGTTTCTAGTTATTTTGCTCATTCTCAAGTATTCATTTTCACCGTGACATCCTGTTAGATCATGGGAGTATTTTCCTGCCCCATGTTCAGGCTTCATTTCCATGTTATAAAGGTAAAGAATCCATTGGGAAAACCCAAAAGTCTTCCTAAACGAGAATTTCATATTGATGCCTATGTTCACTCTCAAGCTCTCAGGGAACTTGATCCTACCTAGAATGTTAAGACCTCATGGAAAAAGAAGTCTTTTAAATGGTAACATTTGGTGTCCCCAAGGCATGCTCTTGACGTACATGGAGGTGACAGAAGTGATGAATCTGAAGGGTGTTGATTCTTCACTTGTCTTTAAAAACAAAAACTAAATGCTATTCTATCACGGTTAGAGTCTCAAAAGAATGTCTTAGTCACTCTATACACAGAACACCATGACACTCTCCTGATTTCCATTGTTTTCTTCCATGAAATCTGGGATCCTCTTGAAGGCACTGCCAATAGGGGGAGTGCCTCCCTGTGACAGAACACACCTTGGCACACAAGACTAAAGTGAGTGACATCTTCTCAAGCCCTTCTCAAGGGAGAAGAAACATCCCGCCTGACTTTCAGCCATCACGCTGTGGGTGGTTCTGAGGTACCTCCTTACCAGTAGACTAGGCACGCCCCATAAAGCCCTGTCCTCGTCCAAATGGACCAGTAAAGAAAGCCTGCAGCTTTTCCTGTTACAATACCTGAGCACTGTTCAGCTGCTGTGCTGGATGTTATCTGTTTATCCCTCTGGATACATCATACTCATAGTCCTGGTAACCTAAGCTATGTGGATATGTAAATGAGCTCCCTTGACCTCTGGTCCTGCCAATGGGTACACGTAAATATCTTTCTTCATTCTCCTTCTTTCCTCTATCTGATGAAATAGAAATTATGTATTTGTCAAAACGACTTGAAAAATGTACTTAGTTGCTCAGTTGTGTCTGACTCTTTTTGCCCCAGGGACTGTAGCCCACCAGACTCCTCTGTCCATGGGATTTTCTAGGCAAGAATACTGGAGTAGATTGCCATTCCCTTCTCTAGGGAATCTTTCCAATCCAAGGATCAAACCCAGATCTCCTGCATTGCAGGCAGATTCTTTACTGTCTAAGCCACCAGGGAAGCCTCACTTGACAAGATGGAGGAGAAAGAGTAAGGTTGATATATGTATATCCCCAGGTCCCTACCTGAGAGGTTGCCCTGGCATGGCTGCACTTCCACACTGAGGACACACTTCCTGTCAGGAGCTCCTCTCCCTACAGATACTCTCTGGTGATGCTCTCCTGTTTTCCTTCAGTCCCGAGAAAGAAAGTTGCTTCTCAGTGTTGCTAGTTCAGAGAACTCTGCCATCCCTTGTTGTTTCCCCTATACCCTACTGCATCTTTATAAACAAATTCTAGATTAAACTCTATTCAGTTATCACTTTTGAGTGTGCCTTCTGTTTTCTGGAAAAGGTTAGGTGATCAACTCTGGGGTGGTGCACTTCCCAGGAGCTATTGCTTCAATGAATTGCTAAGCTATCAGTGACAGCGCAAGTCACATTATAGCTTTTCTGATGTTTCTAAAATATCATGTGCCTATATGTAAGAGTGGAGAAGGCAATGGCACCCCACTCCTGTACTCTTGCCTGGAAAATCCCATGGACAGAGATCTAGATTTTACCACATTGATTTGCTCATAGTTACAGCTTTATACCATTTAACTCTGACAGAGAAACTATGGACATGAACTTGACCAAACTTCTGTGAGATGATGACGGACAGGGAAGCCTGGTGTGCTGTAGTCCGTGGGGCTGTGAAGAGTCGGACATGACTTGGTGATTGAACAACTACGAAATCAGAGAAAGACTTTTGTCATTGGTAGAGGTAAGTTTCTCACCCTTATTTTAATCTTATGTGCTGCTGTTGAATTCCATGATGCATGTGACAAAGATTTATGTGTTTTCTATAGTTGATCTGAGCATTTGGCAAGTCAGCCATGAAATGTTTTTAAATTTATATTTGTTTCATCAAGGTATATATTGTCAGCTCTTTTATGAACTGCTAATTTCCTTAGTCTAATAGGCTTCATAGGGAACTTAAAGGTCATAACTGGTGGTAGATCTGGTGGGGGTCCTTACAGTAGTCACCCCTCTCCTTGGTAAAGCTGAAGACACATCAGGGAAGAAAAAAAGGTTCTATATCTTTGTTCTGTAGATCAACCCTAGTGCCAGACAGAGCTGGAGCCCAATATTTGATGAGACACTAATCAGAGTGAAGGCTATATCTTATTTTTAGGACACCTTTACTAGCTTATTTCAGTTTTGTGCACATTGTGAGATGAATATGCAATATTGTTCTCATTGATGGGAAATGGTGTTTCTTAGTCAAGAGAGTTTCACCTACCTAGAAGCATTCATATAGTCTCCATGGGGGCTGAAGAAAGAACAGAAAGTAGAGAGACAGACTTTGTCTCCAAAAACACAACTGAGATTGGGGCCTTCTTAGTTACCTGAGGATGACATTCTCTGGAACAGGAATTGGGGACTGAAAAAAGCATTGTAAAGAAGAAGGAAAGGCAGTTCAAGGGCATATTATTAAACAACTAACATGGTGGATAAATGTGTCTGCGTCCCACTGGCTGCCTTCTGAAGAGTCGGGTAGAACATTCTCACGTGAGAATCACCCATACGAGCGTCAGAAGAGGAGGGATTTATGCAGCAGCTCCTGCTCCCCCGGTCATGTCCCCCCGCCCCCTGCCATGGGGCATTAACTCCTTGTACTTTCAACATTGTTCATGTGTCAGAGGGGATGAGACCCTGTATCTCTTCCCCAGAGATGCCCAAGTCAGAAAGTAAGAGGTGTTCAGGGCAGCTGGGGAAGGGTGCCTTCAGGCTGCAGATAGTAGCTGCTGGTTGCCTCCACAACAGCTGGAGGTCAAAGGTGGAGAGAAAGGATATTTGACAAGGCACAGAGTTCCCGTACTCACAGAGCTTTCACATGCTAATGCAAAGTGACGGTGTATTATAGCAATAAGAAAGTCAGAAACTTAACTTACAGTGATGGGCATGACAAAGGAAATACAACTTTTGGTGTGGCAGAGACCCACAGTGGGAGGAGGTGGGGGGGCTTAGTCACAGAGGTCAGGAAAGGCCTCAAGGAGGAAAGGGCACCTGAACAGCCCCAGAAATCCAGTCATGTAAGGATCTCGTGGAAGGGTGTTCAAAGCAGAGAAAATGGCAAATACAAACACCCTGGGGCTCAGTGAACATGGAGGGAGAGCCTGAGGGACAGAAAGGAAAGCTTGTGCAGGACTGTGGTGAGAGAGGAAGTGTGGAGTTGGTGGTGGGGAGCCTTGGTGAGCTACTGTGTGTACACCTAGGGTGTATGCGGAAAGGAGCCTAGACATTCACAGAGGTGACAGTTGAGGTCTGTACCTCTCTCAAGTATCTCTCGGAGTCTCTGAGCAGTTTTCTGTCACAAAGGCACACATCTGAGATATGTGTGCTGTGATGCTGATCCGGCAGGGGGTGAATTGCTTTGTTGGGGACTGAGTTTGGTTGACAACCGAGCACCCACATTTCAGCCTGATTCTGTTGCCCTTCACTCCTGGCCTCACACATAGAAACATCTGTGACATGATTGATCCTTCCTCCTGTGGAGAAAATAAAGTAGCCCAAGGTAAAGCCAAACCCTGGAGTTCAATATTTACAGTATAAATAACTCTTGTGACTTCATGTTCATCATTTCCCTTCCCTGGACACCAGAGTCCTCGTTTTTAAAATAAAGGAGCTGATTCTTCAGAGGTTTCTTGGTTCTATACCTCTGCTTACAGTGTGAAGTTGATACAAATACTTCTAATTCCAAGTAGACTCTAACTTTCTCAGAAGCTATGAGCCATGATTCTCTTTTAGGGGGAAAGAAGCTTTTCTAACATTCTTAAAAGTGACAAAACATGATTTTGTTTTAGGAAAAAAAAAAAGCCTTGAGGATTTTCAGCTTGCTTCAGAAGACTCTCCACACACAGCATTTTCTTTGTCGTTTTGTTTACCCCAACATCTCATGCTCCCAGAGATATGCCTTCCCAGGCAGGTGCTGGGTTCCCCACTCAGCTCTAATTGTGGGTACTGAGGTTAAAGGGGAGACTGAAAAGAGAAAAAGAATTGCTTGGAATTGTAAATAAGAGACCTATGATGCCTTCTCTGAGCAAAACCAGAGGGGAAAAAAGATAAATGACTAAAGAACAGTGACAATAAGATAAAACTGATGTTGAGTTATAAACACACCAGGGTGAGTTAATTCAATAACTTCCATTAAAATATAGTATGCCTGGTTTCACCCAAAGAAATAGTCAGAATTCCTCCAGGAAATTAACTTGAAAAGCAAACAACCAAATGCACAAACAGAAACTTTTCAACAAGTATATATGCATGTGTTTATATATTTTGAGTATGACTATATAAATATACATGTACATATACAAATATATACATATAAATTACTCACTGTTGTTTCCTCTGTAACATACAAGTGCAGGTTAGTAGAGAAAAATGTCATAGGAGTTTTTAAAAACATGTTTTTTCTAGATTGTTGCTTCGTTGTCAAGATACTGAAGGCAATTTGCATATTAACTTGAAGAATAGTTGTTTTCAACTGTTGAAAACATAAAACTGAATTTCTTAATAGTGTTGAGATAAGACCCAGGAAGAACCTGCCTACCAATGTGCCAGACCTAAGAGATGCAGGTGTGATCCCTGGGTTGGAAAGATCCCCTACAGGAGGAAATAGCAACCCACTCCAGTATTCTTGCCTGAAGAATCCCATGGACAGAGGAGGCTACAGTTCATAGGGTCACAAAGAATCAGACACAACTGAAGCAACTCAGTATAGCAAGTAGCACAGAATTCTTTATAAAAAATCTTTAACCTTGGGCAAGACAATCTTTTGTGCCTCAATTTTTTTATCTGTAAGAAGAAGTGTTCTGTCTATACTAGATAATCATTCAATTGCTTCTAGCTCCAACATTCTCTAGATCTTGGCAGAAAATATTCATGTTTTGTGTGCAAACACATTTGTGCCTCTATTTTTGACCCTTCCACAAAAGACAAATCTTTGAAAAGTTAGACTTTTCTGGAAGTGGGGAGTATGTTTTTATTCACAACTATCCACTACGTTCTTTTGTCCCACTCTGGGGTCTGAGGTTTAGAACAATATCCCTAGTCTCTGTAAGAACCTGAGTCACCAAATAAAATGAAATAATGTTCATTACAAGGTTTTTATTGATCCAGAAATGAGAAGCAATGCCTTTTAAAAAGATGTTCGGCAATGAGGACTTTCTTTCTGACCATTTTCTCTCCTCCTTACAATCCTTCCTCCTCCAAGGGGGAAAAATTGATTTAGCTCTCAGTTACCCTAGAAATCTATTAATCACACCTCCTATTTCCTGATAGCATTATTTAATTAACTTTGCATTAGGTTCATTACAACAAAGAGAGAAGGAAGGAAGAAAAAAAGAAAAAAAAAACTGAAATGGTCTCTTTTTCTCTCTTTACCTTTCTCACTTACTCTCAAACATGGAGCTTCAATTAAAGCAAATTATTGGGGAGAAAGAAAAGGGGAATTACTGACAAACGTCAGATCCAGTGCTTGGCCAACTTTCCCTAGCCTGTTGTTTTCACAGAGTGTAGTAGCACAGTATCTCTATGTGAATCTGTAGTTTGTAAAAAGGTAATGTGGCTCTAAGAGTTTGTTTGTAGCAGTCTACAAGAGCTGACTCATTGAAAAAGACCCTGATGCTAGAAAAGATTGAAGGCAAGAGGAGAAGAGGACGACAGAGGATGAGATGGTTGGCTGGCATCACCAACTCAATGGACATGAGTTTTGAGCAAACTCCAAGAGATGGTGAAGGACAGGGAAGCCTAGCATGCTGCGGTCCACGGGGTTGCAAAGAGCTGGACATTACTGAGCGACTGAACAACAGCAAAAGGATCAGGGTGTGTGATTTTGTTCCACGCTTTTTTTTAAGCTCTAAGATCAATTGAACACTTCTCAATTTTTCAAGGTGTTTTAAAATTTCTCCATTGAATGTGAAGAGACATTTGAAACAAATTTCATTGCTTTGAAACCAGATAGAATGTAGAATTTAAAATATTTGTTCTGATTCTGTTTATGCCAACTTAACCCTAGAAATGTTAATGGTTTTTCAAGTGTATTTCTGCAAAGTCAAAATTATTGAGTTATTGAATCATTAGCTTCCCAGGGCTTTGGAAAAATCAGGAACTATCTCTCTCTCTCTCTCTCTCTCTTTCTCTCTCTCTCTTTATTTCAACTTGCCACTGAAAAGAAATATCCAAAGATTACTTATTATAATTATTCAATTGAATTTTATAATTCTGTTTCTCAAAATGAAAAATATTTTAATTTTTACTTAAAAACAGTTTTCTGGACTTCTGTAGGATAATATATTATTCAACTATTTTAAAAGGAATAAGTTTATTTTTGTTGTATAACATATATCTATGTCTGCCATATAATATGATGTAAAAAGAGCACAGGTTAGAGTGCATGTGGTAAAGCACATAGAGAGCATCCATTTTCTTCATATATACATATTTATGTGAATGTCTAGAAGAATATAAGACAAAATATAAGTACTTCAGTTATCTTTGGGTGCTTAGAATGCCAACTGATTTTTATTTATTTTTATCCTTTTAAAATGTTTTCTTGTAATGAGCAGTCATCATTAGAAAAATGGATTACATTAAAACCAGCCCTCAACGGATGGATTGAGCATGATGGAAATGATGGTGATAAAACAGATAGTTGTGTGAAAATTCTCATGAAATTCTTTCTCTTCTATTAGATGGTAATTCTCAAGATTCAAAAAATTTGAGTGAAAACCAAAAGGAGGACCTTCATTCTCATGGAGGCAGGGCCACTACCTATACCTAATTCGTTCACTTCCAGTTGGAAGTCCAGTGATCCCTTGATGATTACTCCTGGGGAGGGCAAGGGAGTAGGGCCCATTCTTCCAGCAGGAATCCAACTGTAGGTGGTTTTTCTTTCTTTGTATTTGGGTGCATGAAAATTCAGAGGAGATTTGATTCCATGTGCAGTTGGATACCAAACCTTACCTCCTCTTTCTTTGTAATGTCCATGCCCCCATCACACTGAAGTAAGGCAGCTGTGAGGAAAGCTCTCATCCCCTTGCCTAAGGAAGTACAACATTCTTAAGAGATCTCCTGCCTCTATTTTTTTTTTTTTGCCTTCTTTTTTCAGTCTACACATGTCTACCTACTAATTCACCCGACTTATCCTACTAAAATGTTACTCTTAAGCTCTTAAGTACAATACTCTTTTGTTGAAAATCCAGTAACTCTCTCTGACATGAAGAAAAAAATCTATAACCTAGAATTCAAAGCTCTCCAGAACTTAAGCTCATCCTAGCGTGACTTTGCCTCAACACCTCCAGGAAAGCCTTTGCTTCATGATAACAGCTAACTCACTGCATTGACCTTGAAATTCAATACTCCCAAGTATTGGCTCTTCCTGTTTTCTCTCTCTGGAATGACTTACCTCATGCTTCCTCCCACATTCTCTTCTACAGTATAAAGCCAAGTTAAGATTCACACTTGATATGTTCCTAGCCCGCTGATCTCTAAGAGATCACCACTTTTTCTAAAGACCTGTGCCACCTCCTCATTCACTTCTGTGCTTTATGTTACTTGACTTCTTTGGTGTGTGTGGAACTTTTCTCCCCAGCAAAATGATTAGTTGTCTTAAAGACTTGGGCTGCATTTTATCATCTGTATTTTAAAATCACCTAGAACTATGCCTCTTCAGTAGTAATCCCTTAAGAGTTGGTACTAAATATATGTTTTTGATGAACTGAAACATTAACTAGAATGCTTTCTAAGCATTTTGGTAAAGAAATGTACAACAGTGGAACTACTCCACATTCCTGTTTTTTTATGTAAGTAGTTAAAGGATGAAATCTAAGACTAATCAGTCATATTTTGAGTTAACCTCAGTGAAAACCACAAGAGTAAGATTACCTTTTGCTCAGCTTCCTATTTCTGAAAATGTCCTTATCTCATTGAGGGATAGTATTTAGACGGAGCATTTAAAAACTTTGTCCAAAACACACAATTATGGCTTGCCTCTAGCAGAAATAATGGGTGCCCCCGCTTCTCTCTGTCAATAATTGAATTTGCCTCTGAAGTTCAAGAAGTTCAAGATTTCCTTTTGTGTGTAAAACTGGCTGCTTCTGTTTTCTCTGTATATGCAGCAGACCCAAATCTAAGGCAGAAGAAACACCGCAGTGGGGATTTGTGAGCAGGGACGGTAATAGAAGAGATTGACATGACTTCACAGAAGAGTTATTTTTAAGTGGAGAGAATGCCTATCCTTATGCTGAAAGGGCCTTTAGAAAATCTTCCTGGGATTGAAAAGCAGGGTGGGGGCAGTTCCCATCACTGGGCTAGCAGTGTTGGTCTGCGGGGCGTTGCTGCCACCTGCTGCATGCAAACAGCCATGGAGGGGCCGGTGCTGGGCTGGCAACTGCAGACTGCCAGGCGTGCACAGTTACTGTTCTGTGGGCGTCCGAAAGTTTTCTTCTCTTAGAGCCTGGTTGAGTCTCAGAGGAAAGCCTGTCCAATCTGTTGACTCTGGGCCACAGAAGTGTAAAACAACACCCAGGAGGGAGCTCTGCCCTGTAGCCACTATATGGGGACCGTGGGCATCCCAGCCCCAATGAGAGGCAAAGATTTCAGTAAGAGTGAGTCTGTAGCTCTGGAAAATAAGTGAGAATTCCCCTTTTCTGAATCTGAGGGATTTTTTTTTTTCTGAAGAGTGGCTTCACTTTACAACATTAAGAGAGAGGAGACCTCTAGAAACTTTAAGGGGAGAATATTTTTCTTAGAAAATTCAATAAATTTAGATTCTTCTTGGCATCCAGTTAGGTAGATTTCTCTTAATATGAGAAGTAGAGTAGGTAGCTGAAATCCCTCCCCAGGCTTGTAATGTGTCTCAGTTTAATAGGGACACTAACCTACAGATCAGGGTCTTCATACTGTATCTTCTGGCCTGTTTTTGCTACTATTACTCCATCACTGTGATTTACTGGAATTTCTAGGAGAAAAGGGGCAGAGATGAAGGCATCAAGATCAGTGATGTTTCTTTCTGCCTTTTATTCAAAGACTTTGAACTCCCTATCCCTCCCTGAAAATACCTGTCAGCCCCACCTGACCCAACAACTCCAGGGACCTGAGACTTACTGAGGAGTTGAGAGTGGGGAGTAAGAATAAAAGTCTGGGAGTCCTGGACTAGGAAATCAGTAACTATTGTCTGGCCTTTGCAGGGAACATCATTAGCTGAGTAGTAATGAGTAAGTACGACAGTTGTCACAGCAAATGTTTGCAGTGGTGCTGTAGAGGGTAGCCTGGACGTCCAGGAAGACAGTAGCCCTGTATCATCATGTGAAAAATCTCTTCTCCCAGGTAATTCCTGAATGGCAGGAGTGATGCTTTATATTTTAGCATCACCCATATCCCCCTAAATTTTTGTGTGGGACAGATCAGTACATGCATAATATGATACTTAGTGACAACTTGGTCAGAATTATCTCCACCTGACCTCAAAAGAGAAACTATCTTAAGAACACAACTCAGTCTCATTTGTCTTTAGGCTTGCTGGGTGTTTCCTATATTTCAGTAATCAGATTAGGATCACAGAATATTTCACCAATTGTTCATAAGATGGTATATATTTATTTTTATTCTAAGTTCATTAAAATTATTCTGTAATTCCAGCCTAACATTTCTGAATGTTGGAAGGTAAAGACATCCTATTTTACCCCAAGCTAGAAACCCAGTACAGTTAGTTGTATGTGGCAGGGAACAGTCAGCATGTCCTTCTGTGAATAACCAGACATCTTTACCAAGGAGTCATTTCCCTGAAATCTAGTCTCCGTCCTCTGTAAATGGAAGTTAGTGGGTGGATGTTAATAGGCCTGGGAGCCGGCTGAGATGGGAGATATCCGGCCTTTACATTCTGATTGTTTTCTCTGTTTCTGTATGGTGTTTGCTGAAGCACAGACATGCTCTTCTGTCATCATCAAAGCAGACCTCCTGCCCTCATGGTGAGAGACTTTCCTCCCTGACCACCAGCCTATCCCGGATGGAGTGGAAAAGGAGCCTTCACTTCTACACCTTCAGGGAATGTGGGTTTCCCTGAATGAAAGGAGATGTTAAAATTCCATTTCCTAGCAGGAGCTGACCTCTGTTACTTTTCAGATTTTATTAAAATTAAATGTGTTAATTCTTTGCCCTTTCACCCTGAAGTAATTCTGGAAAGAAAACATATTTTAAAATTGAACAGAAAGACTATTATGAAAGACGGTGAGCTCACATTTGTTAAATGACTTTGTGCTCTTGCAAAGAAATGCGCATTATGAACTGCTCTGCATGATTTCCTTTGTTTGCATTTTAGAAGCAGTTTGACTGACACAGAGATCCTGAAGGAGAGAATCTTTGGATACTGAAAATGCTTTTAACGAAGGTGATGCACAAGACTTCAGAGAACAATTTCAACATTGTTCTGTTGAAGGTTATACTTAGCTGTGAACCACATTACTTTCCTGTTGACGTTTCATTTCCTGGGGTCTTGCCAAGTGATAAACAGACACAGGCGTGTGGTGGGTGTGGGGTTTTTCAGCACGAATAGGGTGGCTGGAGTTTTCTTAGTTAAAGACATCCATTGACTTCCGTGATCATTATGAAAATGCTGGTGTGAGGCCTTCAGGAGACAATGGAGAAAAAATGGGCATTCTGTGCTGTCTATTCCGTCATCCAGATGCATTTGGTCAGGGGTAAGGCTTCTGGTTGTCCTTTCTTGTCACACTGGCTGCTTTAGGGAGGAAACAGGGCCTCTGCTCATTGAAAATGCCTTGTGACTACTGCTGGAATTGATCACCAAAGGCAGATTGTTACTAAAGTTTTCAGTTATGTATTTAAGTGGCAGCTCTCAGAGAGATGTAAGGATCTAGAAATGATTACAAATGAGCACTAAAAACAAGAAAGAAATGGGTGGTTTGTGCCACTGCTCTGAGATATTTTCACCCATTTCCTTCCTAAGAGGGTCTCTGGAGTAACTGGAAAACTATGCTTCTTGAAAATGAAATGCTCTCCAAGTGGTTGTCAGAACAACTCTGAAATATGAAAAAGAAAAAAATCACAATGCCATCAAGGCTCAGAGCTTCTTGCTCAACTTTTTCTCTCTCTCAAATACTTACTTTTGGATTTAACAAGCATTTCTCCTCCAAATACTCAGATCTTTGGGAGTTGAACATATGCTGAATTTTAATGAGGCATGTATAGGTATGGACCTGGAAGAAAAAGTAGACTCCTTGTGACAGCAGGGACCAGCGCCTAAAGGGCCTGTTTAAAATAGCAGGAAGATAGATTCATTCTGCATTCCATAACATGAGGGTATTATTACTGTGAGCCTGAGTGTCTTAAGAATTAACTGTGCTTTTCAGATATAGCTACAAAGATTTTAAAGAGAATTTCTAAATCAAAGGAGACACTGGAATATAATGCTTTAGATAGGATAAGAGGTGTATTATTTGGCAAAGCCGAGCTCACAGGCAGCTACATTAAACTGCACTAACCTCTGCCTACCCAAACTTCTGCATCCATAAAAGTGTAGTGATTCCCATTTGTCAAGTACCTTTGAGAGCCTGGTTTTTCTCAGTTACCTGTCATCTTTTTATCTTTTTCCTTGGTGAGCTTCAGTAGTACTTGTCACAATAATATATCATTCTTGAAACAGTATCCCATGTTAATTCTAAAACTGAGACCTACACTATGGAAGGCATGTCAAAGGCTTAACATATCTGAAGTGTCTTGTACCATTTGGTCAAAGAACTGATGAGAGGGAATCTTCTTTCATGTCTGGTATCTCAGTGTTGATTATAGATGCTGCTGCTCAGTGGTTTATTTTTAGTGGAAACCTCTACCACTGTTTTTCCCCTTTTTACCTCAGAAATCCTAATTATAGGGAAATGATGGCCCTTTGACTCTCTTATATTGAATGTCAAATTTCTTACTCTTCTCAACCAATTTGGAAGGGAGTTTGGAGGTCCTGAAGGTTATAGAAAGAGCACAGATGCTAGACAAGTGAATTCATGTTCTTTCACTGAAGTGTGACTTTAAGTAAATCGCTTAATTTCTCTGTGCCTTGGTTTCCTCTTTGATGAATAGTGTTAACAGCATTACGCTTTGATGTGTGTGGAGGATTAAACAAGATAACCTATATGTAAAAGCCACCTGTAAACATGTATTTTTAATTGTTATATGCTCATTAGTTACTTTTCAGCTTCAGAAAATAATATTTGGTGTTATTGTACGTTATGTGCTGTTAACTCATAAACAAAAAAGCCAGTTATATTCATCGTAGGAAAAGCTGTCATAATAAGTTTACTAGTGGGCTTCAATCTTTAAATAGGCTTAATTTTTCTCACAGGTATTCAGAGACCTTAAGTTGTGTTTTGGACAGACGAATAGACCAAGAGATATTCAAAATTTACTAACTTCCTCTAGTGTCTTTAAGCAAATGTCTTCTCATTTGTGTTTGAGTTTTATGCTTCTCTCTCTGAATCTGGCACAAGTTCCCTCCAAATGCTAAGGCAGCCAGGAAAGAAAGTTCCAGCTGCTCTCTCAGTTCACCAGAGGAACCAAGGTCTTTCACCAAAGAATCCCTCTCTGTGAATCATGCAAACTGATGGCTCACACCCTTCCTTTTCAGGAGTAGTGGAAGAAACATTCAGTGCAGAAGAACACATTTACGCTTTACCTGGCTCTGATGTCAACCTGACCTGCCAAACACAGAAGAAAGGCTTCTTGGTGCAGATGCAGTGGTCCAAGGTCACTGATAAGGTGGACTTGCTTGCAGTTTATCATCCCCAATATGGCTTCTACTGTGGTAGCAAGAGTCCCTGTAGGTCGCTGGTGGCTTTCAGAGAACCTCCTGGGAATGTGTTTGAGTGGACTCTGTATTTGAGGAATGTTTCCTCCTCGATCACCGGGAAGTATGAGTGTAGCTTCACTCTGTATCCAGAAGGCATTCAGACAAAAATCTACAGCCTAAAGATCCAGACAAATGGTAAGTATGACTGCAAGTGGGAAGGAAGCATGTGCTGAAAGCACTCAGCTTTCAACAAGCATGTATTCTGAGCCAGCCATGTGCCAGGCACAGTGCCTAAGTACAGAAAGGTTGAGTGGAAAGAGGTATTGCCTGGAAATGAAGACAGAAGTTGATCAAATAATGCCATGAATAAATGTTAAATTGAAGCAGTGATAAGTCATAAAGGCTACAGTGGTTTTGTGAGAGTATGTGATAGAAGCCAGGGAAATGGACTCAGAAAATGGCACCTGCACCAAGGTCTGAAGACTGTGTGGATATTAACACTATTTGGGTGGTGGGAGATTTATGACAGATCCAGAGACAGGAAACTGCTCTTGTGAAGGGCTGTGCAGTGTTTGAGGGCATGGGGAAATGCCGGTGGGACTGCGGGGCAGAATTAAGGGATGAAGTGGGAGATACAGTAAGGACAGATCATACTGAACCTTGTCAACCATGTTCAAGGCTTTGATATTTATCTAAGCATCTTGGGAAGACATCGGAGTATTTTCATCCAAAGGATGGCATGACATTTAAGGCCTGATTGAATTTGTGTTATGAAAGATGGTGCTGGCTTCACCAGCACCAGTATGAGAATGAAGAGAAAGGGGATGAGAAGAAAAGGTGGAGAGAACTTAGGGAACAACCTCAGTAATACAGAGGAGACAGAGTGGTTGTTTGGATAGATATAGAAAGAAGATGACATATTTGACCCTGTGGGCATTAAACAGGTAGGACTTGGTCATAGAGTGACTCTAGGACAATGGCAGTGTGAGTGAAGGAGAGAGAAAGCATGCGTGTGTCTGGCATGTACACCTGAATGGTGGTGCCATTCACTGAGATGGGAGACTAAGGAATCAGAGCAGATTTGTGGGGGGAATTTATCAAAGTGGCTTTGGATATATTTCTTACAAGGCAGGGAAAAGTACCAAGGAGGCTGCTGAATGTGTAGCATTCACTCATACTTGCTTTATAGCGCCACCTTTGGAGGTAGGACTCCTAGGTTGAAGTTCTAATTCCTTTCTGGCTGGAACTGAATTTTACCTGGGGATTGGCATGTACATTCTCTGAGCCCATCTGGAAAATGATGATAATAATGGCTACCTTAAATTAGTTGGTCCTAAAGTAAATGATCTCTATACTAGTGGAAAAAATGAAAACGAAAGTCAACAAATGGAAAATGCATACGAAATGGAATGATTTTAACTTAGAGGCAAAGTGACCTGGTAGTATAAGAAAAAAAAAACCACACAACAAAAACTAACTCACAAAGGCCATGCTTAAAGAAGGCAAGGAGCTGCCCAGGCCAAACAACACATATGGATTTACTATCTCCTCTCCACTTTTCATCAAGAGATAAGACCATGGAGTTGGCAGTCCAGCTACAGGGCAGGACCTCTGCTACCTCTGCCTTAACAGTGTCCCAACTCCCACTGCTGTTTTCCAGGAAAAATACTTCATTTGGGGATGGTTTGGGGTGATAAGGTAGAATGAAGAGAAATGGGAAGACCTATATAGAGTTTACCTGCATAATATATATTTTGGAGTCAGGTAGTCTGGATTTGAATGTTGGCTCTGTCATTCATTATATATTTCATCTTTATCATATTATATTCTAAGTCCCTAGGTTTCTGTTTTCTAATGTAACAAATACAGATAATTATAGGATCTCCTTGATAGGTACCATGATTCTGATGATTAGATGAGGTAATCGCTGTAAAGCACTTAGCATAGTTCCTGCCAAATAGTGAGAGTTTGGAAAGTGGTAGTTTTCATTATGAATAGTAAATATAATCATAATGAGTGAACCTATTTCTCAAGTCTTATTAAAAAATGAGTCCATCCCCCTCTCTTTTTGTATTTGCCTAATATGGGTAGCTGAGATGGTAAAGCGTTTGCCTGCAATGCAGGAGACCCAGGTTTGATCCCTGGGTTGGGAAGATCCTCTGGAGAAGGAAATGGCAACCCACTCCAGTACTCTTGCCTAGAAAATTCTATATACAGAGGAGCCTGGTAGGCTATAGTCCATGGGGTTGCAAAGAGTCGGACAGGACTGAACGACTTCACTTTCTTTCTTTTCTTTAATATGGATCCCAACATAATATTGGCCACATTTTAGCACAAGTACATGTTGAACTTCACTTTAGACAAAGATTTTTTTAATCTTCTTCTTAAAACTGTAAACTATGCTGCTACATATCTGAGAGCCTAATGTTTATGCCATGGAGAATTGACAACATGGATAGGAAATAGGAGGTGGGAACGGCTCGACATAAAGACAGCCAATGGAGAAGAGATACTGTGTCATTCAGAAAGGAGAGTGGTGTTGCCTTTAGGCAAAATGTATTTCTTAAAGGGCCAAGCTTCTAGCTGCTAAAAACAGCAAATCACTGGGGAGACAGAGTCATGTATACATGCTTTGTGCTTGTCAGTTCCCAATCGTCTGATTGTAACTTTGCTGTTCATCAGCTGGACCAGAGGAGAGAAAAATGGCATCAGTGTTAAAGAAATGTCTGGTGCTGTGTATTTGGGTATAAAGGGAGAAAAATAGAAAAGAAAAAAGAAAGGGAAAGAACTCTTTCACCATGCAGTGATCAAAGATGCGTGTGCTCCATCCGTCAGATGTGTCTGACTCTTTTCAACTCCATGGACTGTAGCCCACCAGGCTCCTCTGTCCATGGGATTTCCCAGGCAAAAATACTAGAGTGGGTTGCCATTTCCTCCTCCAGGGGATCCCCAACCCAGGGATCGAAGCAGTTGTCTCTTACATCTCCTGCGTTGGCAAGGAGGCTTTTTACCACTAGTGCCACCTGATCAAAGATGTGAGCCTGGTATAAACCTAAGAGACAGATACTTAGATGGGGCCTCTTGTTACTCAAAAGCCCTGTCAAATTCCCCCAGTGGTATCTTTTTCCCCTTAATTCTTTTGATCCTCGCTCACTTCTCCTCTCACTTGTCCCACTTCCCTCTCACATCCCTGGGAGAGCTTCAACAGGTTGGTGGGGTCGGCAAGCACATGAGTACAAGCATGTGCAGTAGGGGAACAAGTACAGATTGAAGTGGTGTGCAGGAATCTAAAGATGAAAATGCTGAGGGGCCAGAGGTGACTGTGACCTCTTTCCGTTTCCTCTCTGTCATTTGCGGGGTCAGTTCACAAAACAATGTAAAGCCTGGCCACCTGCCCACGTTCCTGGAGCCTTTGAGGGAAAAGCTGAGAAGGGCCTCTTCTAACTGTACCTTGCTCCTTTGTATGAACTAGTGCTCTGAGGCTGTGGAAGAAGGCAGGAATTTTACACACTGTTTGGCATTTGCTTCTTTTTCATTTTCATTCGACAGAGTTACCTTTTAGATTAGCATTTGATTTATTCCAAGAAACACAATTCTCTGAGTCAAGCCTTGGGTGATTGTAACCCAGGTTTCCTTCATTTGATGCTGCTGGATCACACAGTGCTTCAGACTATTAAGACTTTAATGCGTTTAAAATATGTTGTTGTTAGGACTGGTTATAAAACATACACATGTGGCTTTAATTTCCCAGATTACAGCCAAAGCCTTGGCGGGGGCGGGGGTTGGGGGGGAGCGGTGTTCATGTTTTTAGAAGCATTAGTAGGAGAATAGGAGGAGTGGGAGGAGGAGGAGGAGGCGTGGGAATAAAGTAGTATAGACTAATAACAGAGGGCTAGTACTGGTAATAGAAAGGAATAATCTTGATAATATAATCTTGAAAATCTTAGTCTAACTGCATGCTATTACCCTGCCTAAAGGCATAATTCATTCTTCGACCTTTTTTCCCCAGTTTCATTGAGATATAATTGACATGTAACATCGTATTCACTTTAGGTATACAACATGATGATCTTATATGTGTGTGTGTGTGTGTGTGTGTGTGTGTGTGTGAAGTAATCATCACAGTAAAGTCAGTTAACATCCATCACCTCACACAGTTACAATTTTCTTTTTTTTTATGATGAGGACCTTTAAGAGGTACTTTCTTTAGCAACTTTTAAACATGATGTATGGTGTTTCACTTTAATCACTATGCTCTACATAACATCTGCAGAATTTATCTGTCTTATAACTGGCACTTTATACCTATCATCTTCATTCATTTTGCCCACTTCCCACCCTCTGCCTCTGACCAGTCAACTCTCTTTTAATCTGAAGGCTGTCTGACATTTCTTATTTTTCTTTGCCAATGCATCTGTTGAGCAAATTTGATTATTTGTCTTGTATAATTACCCACAGCCTGGATTTTGCTTTTACATCTCAGGGTATCTCCATGTTCTTTCACCTTTTAGTTAGGTATACATATTTGATCACATTTATTTTTATCTCCTGGTAAGAATATTTCATAGATGATGTTGTGTAGTTACATCAGCACTACATAATGTCCGGTTGTGTGCTGTTAACAGCATTGATGGGTATTGCCTGAGATCCATTCATCTTTTATTGGCTGCCAGATAGTGATGTTCTAATTTTTCATTCCTTCATTTATCAGCTGAAATGTTCTTATAAAGAGGAACTTCCTCTCATGAACCAATTGTTTATTAGATATACAATTTGCTTAAAAAAAAAAAACACAGACTAGACACTTGATTCTTTCCCTTTACTTAACAGTTTTAAAAATGAGTTTGTTCACTAGCATTCTTAGGTGACAAATAAGTATTCGTGTTTAGCATCAAGAATCTATATGAACTTAAGCATATTAGTGAATGTTAATTCATTATAGTTATTATCTTTATTAGGCTGAAAATATACTATATATAAAATCTATTAACCCTTTGTGACATAAATTGCAAATATTTTCTCAGTTTTTCATCCATCCATACCGTCTTATGGTATTGTTTCCAGTGCAGCATAATTCTTACTTTTTGAAATAAAACCAATCACTTTTTCCTTAATGGTTCTAATTTTGAGTCATACTTAAGAAAAATTTTCCCCATTCCTAGATTATACAGAAATTCACTCTTTATTTCTAACACTTCCATGTTTTTAAAATTAGTATTTAAACTTTTGATGTTGTTTCTAGTATTAAATATTATATCAAAATATATTTTTATTATTTCTAGTACTTTTTGTTATTTCCTACTTTTTTTCCTCTCTGTGGTTCAGTTTGGAAATTTTCTATTGACCTATTTTCCAACTAACAAATAGTGTTTTTCTTGATATACAGTAATTTTTCAGTCTCATCAAATTCATTCTTAATTTCTAATATTATCTTTAAAGTTATTGTTTTTGATAAGAGTTTTAATTCTTTGATGAACTTGTTCATCTTTTCTTCTGTTCCCTTCATCTTTTCTCTATTCTTGAATATGTTAAAAAGTTATTTTAATATCCTTATTGTTAACTCCAATGTTTCTATTTTTCTATGTATGCAGTTTGTTATATGTATTACATATATAAAGAAGACATATTGTGTTGTTAATGACAATAATAACAAAAGGAAGGGACATGCTGGAGTAAGTTGTGAAAAAAAGAAAAAAAGCAGACAAAAAACAGACATATGAATGATCTCATATAATAGACCCAACAGAACAGTGCTATAATTAATGATTTGAAGAATTTCATGTTCTTAAAAAACTGAGACGAGAAAAAGAAAATATATATAAAACCTTATATAGACCCATATATTTACCATTTCATATTCTCTTCATTTCATCCCATGGAGAGAAGTTACTATTTGGTATCATTTCCTTTCAGCCTGAGGCACATAGTTTAGAACTTCATATAAGAAAAATCTACTTGCCATGAATTGTTTTGTCTTTTTTTCTCATTTTTATTTTTGAACATTAGTTTCACTGAGTGTAAAATTCTTAGTGGACTGTTTTTACTTTCAGTATTTTGAGCATGTCTCTGATCTTCACTGTTTCCAGTGAGATGTGAGCCATTGATTCTGTTATTGGTCCCTGCGTGTGATAAGTTTGAGATTTTTTCCTTGCTGATTGCTTTCATAATTTTCTCTTTGTTTTGGTTTTTGGCAGTTTGATTATGATATGCTTAGGTGAGTATTTGGTTATATTTATGTTACTTAGGTTTTAAAGTTCTTGAATGTATAGATTAATTTGGAGAAGTTTTTAAAAATCAAATATAAAGCTTTTGGCTTTTGTTTCTTCAAATGTTTGTTCTGTCCTCCTCTGTTTCATCTCTGCTTCTATGACTCTAATTACATGTATGTTATGACATTTGATTTGCCCTATATGGTTCTGAAACTCTGTTTTCCTTCAATCTTCTTTCTCTCTGTTCTTCAGATTAGGTAATTTATATTAATCATTATTTAGGTATGCTGTGTTTTTTTTCTTCTGCCATCTCAAATTGACTGTTGAGAATCTCCAGTGAATTTTTTTAATTTTTATTATTGACTTTTAAACTCTAGAATAATCATCTGTTTCTTCTTATCTTCACTAAAATTCCCTATGTATTGAATCACTGTCACCATATTTTTCTTTAATCCTTTGAAATACTTTAACTAGCTGCTTTGAAGTCTGTTAAATCTAATGTGGGATCTACTCAGAGTGAATTTCAATGAACCACTTTTTTCTTCACTATGGGTCACACTTAACTTGTTTCCTTCATACATCATCATTTTGTTGTTGTCGTTGAAAGCTAAACATTTTTTAAAAATATAACGTGACAAATCTAGATTCTGTGGGTTTTTAAATTTTTCAATAACTTACTCATATTTAAACTGCAAAATCTATCTCTTTTGCAGTGTATGGCCATTGATACCTCTGCTTAGCTTTTTACTATAATTGTCATATTTTACATATAATCGTCTTTAGTTTTGCTTCCAAGGAATTGCCCGTACATTGTCAAATTCCCTTTGTTGGTCCATAAATGAATTTGACAAAAATTGTGCTCAAATACCTCAAGCCCAATAGGCTTCCACCCTCTACCCATAGACGTCTGCATGGGAGGGAGTTGGAGACTGTGTTCAAAGTTGCGACAGTAATACCTCCCTTGGCCTTCACTTTCCACTGAGCTCTCTCAGATCCCCTTACTCATGTATATTTTTCCCAGTCAGCCTGGGATGTATAAATTATTTATGTCAGCCCTTTTATGACTCTCTGATTTCTAGAATCTCTGTTAACTGTCTGTCTGGTCTGCCACTCACCCCACTGGGACTGCACACCCAGGCTAACCAAGCCTCAGTTTTTTTGTGTTGCCTACCAAATTTATCCTTGCTAGCTGACAAAGTGAAAGATTTTCATGCTCAGACCTAACTTAAGTCTGTCCCTTTTGGAAGTAAAGCTGCTGGGTTTTGTAGCCAGCTCTAAGATGGTGAAATGACCTTTCTCTCCGGCCTAGTTGAGAAAGGTGTTGCTGCTGCTGCTGCTAAGTTGCTTCAGTCGTGTCCGACTCTGTGCGACCCCATAGACAGCAGCTTACCAGGCTCCTCTGTCCCTGGGATTCTCCAGGCAAGAACACTGGAGTGGGTTGTCATTTCCTTCTCCATTGCTTGAAAGAGAAAAGTGAAAGTGAAGTCACTCATTAGTGTCCAACTCTTCATGACCCCATGGACTGCAGCCCACCAGGCTCCTCCACCCATGGGATTTTTCAGACAAGAGTACTGGAGTGCCATTGCCTTCTCTGGAGAAAGGTGATGGAAAGATCCCAAAGCAAGCAGGCTGAAGACTCCTACTGTTCTTACTGAAGCTCTGGTGGGTTGTCAAGAAGAAATGTTTATCAATTAAATGTTTGTCTTTGGTCAATTTCCGGGGCCCTGAAAATGGTGATTTTTAACACATTTGCTCAGTTTTATATATATCTTTTTTCACTGACCTCTTCATGCTCCCGAAACAAGGAGTCCCTCAATACCCACTCAACCCTGTTTTTGACACTTAATTGTATCTTCATTTAAAAATATATATTCATTACTACTCACTTATAACAATTATTTATTCTTAGTGCTAAAAGTAAACACGTATTCAACACTTATCCTCAGCCTTTATGTAAATGTCTCTTCAGTTTGAAGTATATTCTGTTGGAGATTATTCAGGAAATGCTCATGGGGCAGTATTCCCTGAGCTCTTGTGTTACTTTTAATGACTTTTATTTTTATAATCTTCATGTTAAAGATTGAATATAATATCCTTAACTCATATATTCTTTCCTTGAGTATATTAAATATGTTGTGTGCAAGTTGTTGCTTAGTCATGTCCAATTCTTTAAAAGCCCATGGACAATAGCCTGCCAGGCCCCTCTGTCCATTGAATTCTCCAGGAAAGAATACTGGAGTGGGTTGTCATTCCCTTCTCCAGGGAATCTTCCTGACCCAGGGATTGAATATGGATCTCCAGCATTGCAGGGAGATTCTTTACCATCTGAGCCACCAGGGAAGCTCATTAAATGTTACTATATAATTTTCTGGCATAAAGAATTGCTGTCCAAAAATTAATAACACTTTCCCCAGAACCGATATTCCGAGAGTATTTTCCTACTTTTGTAGTATAATCTTTTAATATATATATATATTTAGTCATTCTATTTTAAGAAATTGTACTAGAGTTATAATTTCCAGTGTTTTTCTATTGTTTATTTCCTTGAGTATTGTTTACTAAACATATTCTCCATCTTCTTGCCTACCTCTTTCTTTGAATCTCTTTTACCTCTTTTGCTTATAAAATCTGTTATTTATTAATATTTCACTTAAAAATGTCCTTCATTCTATTTTTAAATTTTCTTTTAATGCATTAACTTTTGTATTAATACATTCTTGTTTTTTTTCTAGTTTGCTCTTAATTTCTGAAATGATTTTAAAAACTTATTTTCAACCCTTTCCTGAATTTTCTCACTTATCTTCTATAGAATTTCTTCCCTGCAAATAACTCATTTAGCAGTCTTTCTAAAACTTATCATAGCTTATATCATTTTCTTCATTTCTTTTAGTTCATTTTGAATAATTGGGCTACAGTTTTTGCTTATTTTGAAGTCATGTCTTTCTAATATGCTGTTATTATTGTAGGAATATTACTTTGCTCTCTATACTCTTTTTTTCTTATGGTATCTTTATATGTGATTCCAACCCACTTTTTTCTTTTGCTCTAAATATGTTTGTTAAATAGATTTTAACTTTTATCACGGAAGAGTACACTAGGCTATCTTTTCTAGAGTCTTCAGTGTCTCTAGAGCTCTCTCTTCTGTTATTTTCAAAATAAATTATATGCCATTGTACTTTGTAAGATGCACTTCCTTTCCTCCTATCCCTCGCTTTTATCTAAACTGCCTCTTTGCTTTCTCCTGTTGGGCCTGTCTGGGGTAATTTGGATTCTACTCCTGGGGATTTCGTCTCAGAACGGGATTTACTGCTCTAGCACTGACAAGCCTTTTCATTTTTCCCTTGAAGGCTCTGGTAAGTTGGTGCCTACAAACTTCTATCTCTATTTCTGCTGCTATTCTCAGATTAGTTTGCCTTTCTTTCCAGTGATTGTCTGTTGACTTTTTTCTAGAAGGTAGGAGGGGTAAGTTCTTAGTTCTAAGGGCCACTGATTTTCCTGTTTGTTTTTGCACAGTTGTTTACACCACAGTGGTTTGTCTCCAACTATTAATGATGTTATATTTTTAGTTAGTGTTCCCATAGATATTGCCTATAGTTTTACTATGCTAGTTCATCTGTTTTTATTAGGAATCTCAGGGATATTAGAGTTATCCACTTATATTACCAACTTCTCAGAATCTGGACAAACTTTACAAAAATTTACTACTTATGTGTTTGGGTAATGTACATTAAAATAGAATTTGCATATAAGTAAATTTCATAAACTATACAAATATGTGCCTTGGTCAGTCTCTGTTTAAAATAAACTGATGTAAGCAGAACAATTATAATCTCAAGAATAAAATTAAATAGTATTAATGGTGGTATGCAAATATGGCCCAAAAAATTGGTGGTGATATACATGTAACTCCATTTGGGAAAAGGGAGGAATTTTGTTATTGTTGTTTTGTTCTGGTTTTTAAATTCTGAGGTTGGAGTAATATATGGAAGCAGCAATAGAGAGCAAGAAAGGCCCTGATCCAATCCTCCTGATCTTGAGGCAATAAGGATATAAGAAGAGGCAATAAGGATACAAGAAAATAAACAACCATTATCTGAGAATGATGCAGGGAAGTTGGGCCCTAATGGAAGGCCTGGCTTCAATTAAGAAAGCAGGAGGAGTGAGTTATCATTAAAGAGGACAACTGATATTGACAAGAGCTTGAAATGCAGCAAAGCTTTAAAGGCAAAATACAACATTTGAAATATTCCCATGTTTTTTAAAAACATGCTGTTGATAATAAGGAGAATGTTCACACCTCATGACTTATTAATTATACTTCTGGGAATGTATCTTAAGTAGCTAAATGGTCAGAAGAAAACTATTAGTTTAAGGATGAACCTTTCTATAAAGATTGTCATAGTTGAAATAAGCTAAAAACTGAAAAAGCATATGATTCAATACTTGAAAATTGCTAAACAAATTATGATGTAGGTATGTGATGTAATAGAAATTTCAACCACAGGTAGCTTAAGAATCATGCAAAACCTTTTAAGCTATAGGTAACATTTGCTGGTAAATAAAATTGCAAAGTATAAAAAATTTGCATACAAACAAGATTTGTATAGATATAGGAAAAAGAACAAGATTTTCAGGATATTAAGATGATAGAATTGTTGTCATTTATAAATTATTTTCTGATATTATAGTTTACTCACAAATGTATATATATGTGTATATAACTTTCCCCAAAAGAGAGACTATAAAACTATTTATCTCATATCACTTTAAAAATGAAAATAATTCATTAAACACGCTTCCTTGGAGTTTCCTGATGTGTTTTACTGTGTGATTTCTTCTTTGGAGAAATATCTGTAAGCTCTAAAAAGACAATCAGGTATAAAAGCAGTGAAAAGATCAGCATATGTCAGAAGTTTGGTGAAAGGAAGGGATGAAAAGGCAGAGCACAAAGGATTTTTAGGTCAATGAAACTATTCTATATGATATTACAAGAGTGGATATATATCAGACTTTGGTCAAAATTCATGGAATGTACAACACCAAAAGTGAGCCTTATGTAATAAAATATGGACTTTGGGTGATGATGTGTTTGATCTAGTTTCATTGACTATAATGAGGCATCACTGTGGTTAGGGATGTTAATGGGGGAGACTGTGCATGCATGAGGGCAGGGTGTATATGAAACTGTACTTCCCACTCAATTTTGATATGTACCTAAACCTTCTCTAAAAAAAATTGTCTATTAAAAATTTTAAAAGACAATGGAGGCCAGATTATAATGTTTTATATTCTACCTGATCCAGGAAATATGAGCTAAAGACTAATGCACCAACTTGAGGTTAAAGCAGAAGAATGTACTGAACTGTGAGTTGAACTCTGTTAGGGGAGTTTCCTGCAGTTATTCAGTGATAGACAACCCTGTGCTTCTCAGTGACCCTGTTATGCCATTTATACAATGAGGACTGTAGGTGGTGGGGTCCTCTTCATAGGTGTACCCTGAAGATAGTTGAATCTCTACACTAAAACTGTTCTTATTTCTTGGATTGAAAATACTTTACAGACCAATCATAGATCCATGCATGTCTTTCCCTCTTTATGTTTTGTTACAGTGGCACAAGAAGAATGGAGAAACAACCATACAATAGAAATAGAGATAAATGGGACTCTGGAAATACCATGCTTTCAAAATACCTCCTTAGAAATTTCCTCTGTGCTCACCTTTGCATGGCTGGTGGTAAGTGTTGCCCTTTTCAGTGAATAATGGCCATGATCTTTAAATATTAATGAAGTGAAGATGAATAACAAGTAATAATAGGGAAGGAAGCACACCGGATAAGAGACAAGCATTATGTGAAGGTTGAGTTAATGTCTGGAGGAGGGAAGGGAGGACACAAGGATTCCTTCCAACTCAGCAAGCCCCTGGGTCTTTGAAGGCAGTGACTTAGAAAATAGTTCCTAAACGTTAGTTTATATTTCAAGCTGTATACTCAACAATGATAACAGAAAAGAAAAAAGTGTGATGGTGCCCTGGAGAGGAGCCACATCCAGCAGAAGCCCCTACTCACACTTATTTGTTTACACACAACACATGCAGGGGCATAGACTCCCTTTTTTTCCCAGAACCCTACTACCACATCCTGGAAAATACACAACATTGCTTTGACCGGGAAACACAAACTCTTAATGCATATCAAACACAAATAGAAAACGTCCATGAGAGAAGCAGAATGTCTACACAAAACAGCCACTGCCCAGCTCCATCACTGCCACAGGCAATGACAGGCCTATGGTAGCTATGTTTTCCGACTTGCAAGAAAAAAAACAGAAATATGGATTTTTATGTGAAATTTTCCAAGGCAAGTCAATCAAATGGCATCCAGCTATTAACCAATATATACAGTGGACTTCTAATACCACTGTTAAATTAGTTTATAACACAAGCCTTACACAATTATAATTACCATAAACACAATTTTGAGAATCATGAAATGGGTGGGGTTGATGATCCAGAATATGACTATATTAATTTTTCAGGTCTTCATCAAAATGAAAACACAAGATTGTAAAATTCTTACATAACTAATAGATGTCCATGAGTATAGCAGCTGATACCATCTACAAAATACTATACTTGCATGGTCGATTATTTATGTTACAAGTTATTAAGAGTTTTGTGGACCATCTTGGAAACTGACCCTTCATGTAAAAAGATCTCTCTGAGGATGTGCCAAATCCAAAATGACTTTCAAGGAGACTTTAAAATATAACCTACTAATAATTTTTTATTGTCTAGATATTTTTTTGGTTAGTATGATCAAAAAACATTATAAAATGCCTTTCTCAAATTGCTTTAAAAGCTACAGTGTCTGTTTACCATGTTGAAAAATGCATGCTCCCCCTTTTTATGGTCTGGTTGCTGAAATGTAAGACTTCCTGCCTGATATTATGCCCATCATTAAAAGTCAGTTTTTCTTAACTAATGTAATACAAGGTGGTTCTTAGAAAAAAAAAATTTAAGAATAGAGATCTTCTCAAGAAGACAGAAACCTGCTGCACTAAACATTACTGTAAAGGAAATACAGTATCTGTACCTAGTTTACAATATTAGTATTTCCACCAGTGGGCAAAAATTTTCCACCCTAATTATCACTAATTCACTATCAATAGGGGTAGTAATATTTAATAGTAATCAAAAAGACTAATATTTAATAAAACTTTATTTAGAGATTTTTGTGGGTGATTAAGTTGATCTGTAGTATCCTTGTCTTATCTGAAGAGAGTCTAATCTGTTTTTCCAAGAAACTGTTAAAGTTTTCAGTCAGCTTGTATCTTTTCCCTGATACTGAACTTCTCCAGGGCAAAAAGCTGCATCAGTCATTTTAAAAATCCCTAGATCTAGTATATTGCCTTGACTATAGGCACTCAATAAATATCTAATAAATAATTGAATGGTATTTGTTGGCTTCCTGTTAAATGGGTGATCACTAAACCTCATGCTGACTGCGTGATTAGTTAATGAGAAGCTCATTAAGTATCAATGACTAGATAACTAATAAGACATCCTCTAACAATTGTCTTCAAAGAAACTAAGAAGGCTCTGTAAACATTATCTTTGAATCCTGCCAAGACATTTGAGATAAATAAGGGATGGACAGATTGCATCTAAGGTCGTAGTGAGAGAGTGA
This sequence comes from Nanger dama, assembly GCA_917880005.1. Classification (NCBI taxonomy): domain Eukaryota; kingdom Metazoa; phylum Chordata; class Mammalia; order Artiodactyla; family Bovidae; genus Nanger; species Nanger dama. The sequence continues at coordinate 204,712 of CAKJTW010000011.1, forward strand.
GTCCTAAGTTTCTACTGAAACCTCAGGCCGTGCTCTCACTTTAAAGAATGCATCATAATTGAGACAACTTGAGAAATCTTTTTGAAAGAAACTTCTTTTCAAAGGGAACATTGTATTGGCAAATATGCTGATTAAATTCCAACTGTGCATTTCCCTTTTAAATGTTGAAATCTTTTTGCTCCTTTGATTTACATTTGTCCTCCACCCTGCCAGTGCTGTGGGATTCAGCAAGTTTGAGATGAAATCATCTAATCTTCCATTATTAAGGAATAAACTACAGCTCTTTATGTCATGACTGTTATAAGTCTGCAGAGGATATAAATATCCCCTCAATCCATATTTTAGTACTTCAGTCTCTTGTTAAGCCAGCAGTAATAATCATAATGATAACCAATCATTCTTACAGATATGATATAATGTGACTTTTAGAAAAGGTTACAAAGAGATGATGAAGATGAGCTCAGGAGGGAAGAAACCCAGTATAAGGGTATATCTTACTCAGTAACTGGGGAGCTGCAGAATGTTCCCCACTTCAAGAGCTGCGTTAAACCCTGGAAACAATTTGACAGACTAAAATTAGTTTAATCTAAGTCACTGGAAAACAAAAGCCATGTTCTGTATGTGGAATTTTATACAATCTAATTCAATTAATGACCTTCACGGGAAAGGTAATTATTGGGATTTTCAGTTATCATAAAAATATTGACTGTGCTTTCCTGATCCCATGCTGAGACTGTGTTAAATGTGTCCATGGAGCAGCTCCCTTGCATTCTGGAATTTTACATTCCAGGACCATGACTACACTGAAGTAGAAAGGCATTTGGTGCAAACTGTGTATCTGACATTTCTGTAGGACAAGTGGTAACTAAGTAAGCACAGATAAGCACAGAGGCTGTCTGTTGAGGGTCCGTGTGCATGATGTGATGATGAAAAAGTCATAGAATGTGTGTTTTTAGATGGAATGCAGTTTGCAGAGGACAAATGATATTCTTCCCAGTTTATATCCTGGGGCGTGAGCCTGCAGTCATCAGGGAAATTCTGCAGGGTTATTCTGGGAGCTTCTCAATTCCCTCTAATGTTCTGTGTTCATTCCAAACTATCGCCCTGATTTCCCACAGTATAAATTTCAGTTCAGTCTAACAAACATGTGAATCTGTTTTAAGTGTTGGGTCCTACAGGGATAGAAACCTGTATTGGACATGTTTCCTAACATGAAATACAACTTTAATAAAAATGTAAAATAGCAACAATGGAGGGAAATAATTTAATTCTGATAAATGGCCCTGGAAAAACCTCTTAGGTTATTTTTAAGCTGGATAATTAAAGCCAACAAACAGCAGACATGTATTTCACCAAGACCCTGGGACCTGTGAACACACGTTGGCAGCACCCCCTTTTGTCAGGGTGGGAGAGATGTTGAGGGATGGTTGTTCCCAAACTTGATGGATAAAGAGAAACCCATGACTTTTCTCTTTAAAATCAGGAAAAGAAAGTGAGAAACATATCAAACAGTTCAATACTAATGATAAAGGCATACAACTAGAATCTAGAGGCTTGTTTCTTTAAATTTTTCTCTATAAATGTATCTTTTCTGTACTCTCTTCTTTACTATTTATAATATTTTACATGTAAATGAAAATCAAAATGGGCTTCCCAGGTGGCACTAGTAGTGAAGAACCCACCTGCCAATGCAGGAAACATAAGAGATGTGGGTTCGATCCCTGGGTCAGGAAGATTCCCTGGAGGAAGGCATAACAACCCACTCCAGTCTTCTTGCCTGGAGAATCTCTTGGACAGAGGAGCCTGGCGGGTTACAGTCCATGAGGCCACAAGAGTCAGACATGACTGAGGCGATAGTACACACACACTGTAAACAATATTGGCTTTCCTTGCCTATGGGAAGCCTAGCTATTCAGAAAAGAAAGCTGTCACCTTCTATCTGATGGCAGCTGACCCTAGCTACCTTCACCATAATCAAAACTGAAGTGTTAGCCAACCTACAAAATGTTCACAACCAACTGTGTTGATTGGAAAAAATATTGTTGTGGATTTCTATAAAATGGACACGGGGGAGCTTTGCAAGCAGCCTGCTTTGATAGCACTGAGTGGATGGGGAATAAATAGAGCAAAGTGAAGATAAGAAGCAGTTAGGAGATAAAGAAGTATCAATCAATGCAGTTCATAGAATTTATTGAATGGGCTCTATACACTCTGCACCTGCCTTGCATTGTGGCCACTACTGCCTGCTCTGACATGGAGCTCAGGGCAGCCCAGAGATGAGGCAGCCTCACTAAACCAATAGTAGCATGGTCTCTTTTCTGCACTGAAAATTCTGAGTCCAGTACTAAAATAGGAACCCTTCTGCAAATTATCTTAGGGTTTATCAGATCATTAAGAGACCTTCGGGAAAAACTTTCCATGATTCAATATGACCCCTCCCAGCCCTCATCATGCTAATCATTTTATCCAACTCCTCTTTATTGTTTCCTTACGCATTTATTTTCCTTCTATGGGTACTGATTTTCTGTTTGTTTTTCTTGTGAATTTGTTCTTCTCCTCAAACAGACTCTCAGCAGAAATGTCAAGGACTGTCAGTTCTACTGCCTTTTGAGGCTCTATGAAGCAGTCATTAACAGTATGGCCTTTAGAGGGAGACTGTTGCATTCAAATCCTGTTTTCAAATCTGCATTTGCTAGCAGTGTGACCTAAGAGCTAGGATTAGGGTGAAGTGAGTAGGGTCTTCACCTTGGCTGCAAAATTTAAGGAAGTTCCCCCAAAAAACAGTAATCATAATACTTTCAAGTATCAAAATTTACGGAAAATCCATGACAAACAAAAGGCCAAATTTTTAAATAAAGGCAAGGTGTCTTCTGTTTGTTGTGAGACCCTGCTATGCTCTTCAAGGAACAGGATTTTCACAATCAGCCTGTGGTTCCTGGGTCTTTGTGGCATGGTGCCCCCTTAGGGCCACAGGCATGAAGGTTGACAAGGACAGGAGAAAAGATTGAATAATGCATGACTTTATGAAATCAGTTTTCAAATGTTAAACTGTAGAGTTTTTATTAACTGTTTCCACTGTTAAATATGTCAAAATATGGGAGGATATTTTGCTAAGTGCACATAACAACACACATTTTTCCTTTTGTATCAGAATTTTATACAGCCTTGGATATGTTGCCCAGCCTGATTTTAGTTCTGTCATCCACAAAAAGGAATAATTATATAATACAATTATAATTTTATTATAATTATAGTACCAGTCCCATGGTGGTGTTGTGGGGTGGTGATTAACTTAACACAGTACCTATATTCAATACATATTAAAAAATAATTTTTAAAGAGTTCATTTTAGTACTCTCCATAATTCTTTAATTTAACCATGGAGAGAGTAAATACTCATGAATTCACAGCAAGCTGATCTAGTTCAGGTTCTAAGACAGTGATTTAGTATTAATGGAACATTTGTTGAGTGTTAGGACTCGTGTAGGTGTATCCTATACACTAGCTAATTCCATCTACATTCCTCATTTTGTTCTAAGGGTCCAGCAAGTTGTAAATTTCATGAAGTTTTAGAAAGATTTATTAATATTTTAGGGATTCCCAGGTGGCTCAGTGGTAAAGAATCCACCTGCCAATGAAGGAGACAAGAGTTCAAACCCTGGGTCAGGAAGGTCCCCTAGAGGAGAGAATGGCCACCCATTCCAGTATGCTTGCCTGGAAAATCCCCTGGACAGAGGAGCCTGGTGGACTATAGACTACAAAGAGTCAACTATAGGTCACAAAGAGTCAGACATGACTGAGTCCTCATGCACATTAGTATTTTTAAAATTATCAAAAGAAGAAAGGAAAAACAGCCAAGAACAAAGATTCTGTGCAAGATCCCCTACCAATCTTTCTTGTAGAACAAATACCCTAGGATCATTCTTATCAGGTGAGAGTTGAGGTGTATTCTGTGACACCTGTCACCAAAGGTAGGTCAGTTCAGTTCAGTTCTGTGTCCAACTCTTTGTGACCCCATGAACTGCAGCACACCAGGCTTCCCTGTCCATCACCAACTCCTGGAGCTTACTCAGACTCATGTCCATCGAGTTGATGATGCCATCCAACCATCTCATCCCCTGTCATCCTCTTCTCCTACAGCTTTCAATCTTTCCCAGCATCAGGGTCTTTTCAAATCAGTCAGTTCTTCACATCAGGTGGCCAAAGTATTGGAGTTTCAGCTTTAACATCAGTCCTTCCAATGAACACTCAGGACTGATTTCCTTTAGGATGGACTGATTGGATGTCCTTGCCGTCCAAGGGACTCTCAAGAGTCTTCTCCAACACCACAGTTCAAAAGCATCGATTTTTCAGTGCTCAGCTTTCTTTATAGTCCAACTCTCACATCCATACATGACTACTGGAAATCCACAGCTTTGACTAGATGGACCTTTGTTGGCAAAGTAACGTATGCTGTCTAGGTTGGTCATAGCTTTTCTTCAAAGGAGCAAGCCTCTTTTAATTTCATGGCTGTAGTCAGCATCTGCAGTGATTTTGGAGCCCCCAAAATAAAGTCTGTCACTGTTTTCATTGTTTCCCCATCTATTAGCCATGAAGTGATGGGACCAGATGCCATGATCTTAGGTTTCTGAATGTTGAGTTTTTCACTCTCTTCTTTCCCTTTCATCAAGAGGCTCTTTAGTTCTTCACTTTCTACCATAAGGGTGGTGTCATCTGCATATCTGAGGTTACTGATATTTCTCAGCAATCTTGATTCCAGCTTGTGTGTGCTTCATCCAGTCCTGCATATCTCATGATGTACTCTGCATAGAAGTTAAATAAGCAGGATGACAATATACAGCCTTGAAGTGCTCCTTTCCCGATTTGGAACCAGTCTGTTGTACCATGTCCAGTTCTAACTGTTGCTTCTTGACCTGCATACAGATTTCTCAGGAGGCAAGTCAGGTGGTCTGGTATTCCCACTTCTTTCAGAATATTTCCATTTGTTGTGATCCGCACAATCAAAGGCTTTGGCATAGTCAATAAAGGAAAAGTAGATCTTTTTATGGAATTCTCTTTCTTTTTGATGATCCAGCGGATGCTGGCAATTTGATTTCTGGTTCATCTGCCTTTTCTAAATCCAGCTTGAGTGTCTGGAATTTCATGGTTCACATGCTGTCGAAGCCTGGCTTGAAGAATTTTGAGCATTACTTTGCTAGCATAAGATAAGTGCAATTGTGTGGTAGTTTGAACATTCTTTGGCATTGCCTTTCTTTGGGGTTGGAATGAAAACTGATCTTTTCCAGTCCTGTGGCCACTGCTAAGTTTTCCAAATTTGCTGGAATACTGAGTACAGCACTGTCACAGCATCATCTTTTAGGATTTGAAATAGCTAAAGGTAGGTCAACATATCATAAAAGGATCCTTTCAATCAACAAACTGTCCACACCTCCAAGATCTCCCATTTATATAAAAACCTCTGGCTTCCTGGAGTTTCTTTTAAATTTTTTCATTCTAGATAATCCACAAAATTGTTTTATTTGTTTTGTGATGGTTTGGTTTTATTAAGATGTAATGTCTCAGAGACATTTTTGTCCCTTTCTTGGTGCTGTGACTTAAGTACCTTCTCTCTATGACCTTTGAGCAAGTTACCTAACCTTGGTTTATTTCATATTGTTTTAAGGATTAAATAAGACTTGAAAGAACTTGGTAAAGCACCTAAAAGTAGGTGCTAAATAAACTTAAGCTATGACTAATAATGTAAAGATTTAGTTGTGGTCATAGAAATAGTAATAGTATTTAGCAGTAATACTAAATAGTAATAGTATTAGTAATAGTAATTTATAGTAATTTAGTTGTAGTCACAATAATAGTATTGCTTCTCCCTCTCTCAGCACTAGACAGTTCACTGTTTGCCTGCCTTTTGTCACCCCTCTTCCCATTTGCTCCATGAGAGCAGGTGCTCACATGCAGGTTCTTGCCCCGTCCCCTTTATATCTGGGGCCTCTACAATCTCTCAACCTATCTCCTGATGTTATAGGTTACAGGGACACCTTGCAACCAAATCCATCTTTCCCAATGAAGGGACAAATAACAGTCGAACTATAGTCCTCTATAACAGTCGAACTCCCCCAAACAAGCAAAAAACCTAAGCTTGATTTCTTTTTAAAATATCTTTTCTCCATCAGTTAAACTACTTTGGCGAGTCACTCCCAGATACACAATAAGGAAAAAGCCATATTCTCACCAGTCTCCAACCTCAGCCTCTGACTGCCTATCTTCCCACAACAACTTGACAGATGGAATGGCAAAGCATTTACTAAAAGATCAAGCATTTTTAACTTTTGGATTCTCAAAAAAACAGTCCCTTGCATAAAACAAGAACAGTGAAACAGCTTGTACTGAAGGACCTGCAGGGCAAGCCTGCTTCCTTAATTATAGAAAGTTCCCTACATATGAACAAGTTCCAGTCTGAGAATGTATTCCTAAGTCCAATTTGTGAGTCCAACAAAGTTAACCTAGGTACCCTACTAACACAATCAGCTATACAGTACCATACTATAACTTTTCACACAAATACATCAAAAAACATTTTCAATCTCACAGGACAGTGCCTTGAGAAGTACAGTAGTACAGTGCAACAGCTGGCACACAGGGGCTGGCATCAAGTGAACAGGCAAGAAGAGTTACTGGAGAAGGGAGTAGAGGGGCGAGACGATAGACCTGAAGGATTGTCAGCAATAGGAGATGGAGAGAAAGCTGAAGTTTCACTCACGCCTGACGATGGCACAGTTTCTCATTCTTGGCTGGATTCAATTCTATCTACCCTCTTGAAAAAATGATCCAGTGATGTCTAGGTAGCAGCTCTTTTTCTCCTGATCATAGATGACACAATGCCCTGGATTGCATTCTAAATGACTGCTGCAGCCTTTGTGTACTGTTCTACATTTGGATCCTGTGCCTCAAGAGCTAACAGTGCCACCTCAAATAAAGAACATCCCCTTGCCGTGTCCATGTCATGAATCTCTTTGGTTCTTTGGTTTCTTCTTCCTCCTCTGGTCTCTGTTCTCTCTCTGGGCCTCCAGTTCCGTCAGGTCTTCATTAGTAAGTTACACAAAGTAAGTGCACAAAAGCACAACCCCTTGCAGAGAATGCATGCACATGACAATGTACACCAGACACGTGAACTAATTTACATGATTAAACATGCAAACACATGTTCCCATCTTTGAAATTTCACAGCACAAATGTTCATATATCGGGATTTACGTACTGGCCTTCAGGTCACAGAGGCTGAGTGAAATGCCTTCCTGTTTCTTCTGCTGTCTCCACCCAATACTTAGGGCCCCTTTTCCAGAACATAATCTGAGGCCCCTGTCTCCCTTTAATTTTCTGTACTCTTTCTTGTTAGGAATACAGCAACCCAGAGCATTAGGTCCCTCTTTATGTTGGTATGTACCTCGCTTCAGGAGTAAGTCTGTGATTCTCTGCAGGCAGTACTTTCTATTTGCAGGTAAAGCTGTTACCAATAAAAATGGTGTCTTATGTAAGAGTTTCTACTAAGTGTATTCTGGAAATACCTATATAAACCATAAAAGAAGTCTGTCTTCCTGTTTACACTTCCTGTTCTGCTCCCAGCTCATACTTGAATTCTCTCCCTCACCTAGCTTCCTTTCTTCTATGCAGAATCTAATTTTTTGAACTAGAGATTCCAAGTCACAGACCTTCGTTTTCATTGTTTCGTGACTTCTTTTCCTGTTCAGCCTTCTCCTTTTCAGTTCCTTGCATTTTCCCCAGCCCCTACAAATAATATTGTTTGGCATTAGACCAGTGGTTCTCAGCCCTGGCTTCTCCAAGGACCTTTTAAAAAGTGCCTTGGGATGAGACTTGTCCCAAAACAACTGCACAAGAATCTCCAGAGAAGAAGCTATGCATCAGAACGTGTTCAAAGCACTCATGTGAAAATGCTGAGTTATAAAGGAGTATAAATATAAGGTCATAACCTTCCTCTACATTTATGTCCCTCAAGAGTCCCCTCCTCACTAGACCCTTAGTCAGCACATGTACTGACACTGACCAACACCGTGACAACTTGTCCATGAAATTCAGGATAAGGCAAGAATGGTGGGAGCATTTTTCGTAGACCTAAAAAGAATATGGACTAGAGGAACCAAGTACTCCAGTTAATCTCTGATCTCCAAATTCAGATTAGCATTTACAGCCTAATCTTTACGTGTCCTCTTTGAAGATCACAGACACAGAAATAAGAGCAGAGGCTAGAAGATGCCAAAGGGCACAGTATTTAAGGAGGCATCCCCTTTCAGTGCCCTTCCTGCACTTACAAGACCCTGAGAGTGAGTGCCTCCTTAACCTTTGCATTTTAGGAGTCTTTCTTTACCTCATCCTAGTCCTCATTCCAAATGGAGCTAAAATGAGAGCTTTTCTAAAGGAATGGTGGGAAGAAAGAATGATTGTAATCATCCAGTTCAGTGAAAATTTAATGAGTAAAACTGATACAGCCCCCTGAACATATCCTAGCATTACGATTTCAGAAGTTGAAATGAGAATTATGACCTGACATTAATTCCCAGGGCTGTACCCTCCCCAAAATCCCACTGTCAATATGCAGCTCATGGAAGATGATGAAGGAGAAGTTTTAATCAGAAAAGCAGCAATTTCTATTCATGTTAGAGAATGACAGTATATTTTAAATTGAAAATTGAGTGTAATGATACTTTCTCTAGTAACATACTCAATATCTCTTAATTTCAATTCTTCATTCATCATCTCCATTGTCACAAAGTACAACTGGATTACTCCATGTGGAATGCCTAGTCCAGAGCTGGCATGATTGAGGCTCAAAGCTGGTAACCATTTTGTCTCATCAGGAGGATAACGGAACTCAGGAAATACTTACCACTCGAGGTCACCCCATCAACAATTCCGCATTATTTAAAGACAGAGTCCGGATAGGTACAGACTACAGGCTCTGCCTCTCTCCAGTCCAAATCCACGATGATGGCCGGAAGTTCTCTTGCCACATTGTAGTCAGGCCTGGCAGAGTCTTGAGGAGCTCCATCACGGTCAAGGTTTTTGGTAAGTTTCTATTCTCTGGAGTCCCTGCCATGCTCCTGTTATCGTCCCCAGATTCTTCCCCCGCCAAAGATGAAACACTCTGTTAGCTAGAGAGCAGCCACTCAAGGGTCACTATTCTGGAGTTCTGTTTATCTTGACACTTGTCATTCATGTTGGGGGGTGGGGACGAGGGAAGGAAGCTAAAGAATGATGATTCAGCTTCTATAGATCATCAGTTTCCTGGTGACCACCAACCACTACCTTACATGAGCTACCAGATGGTTTTCCATATGACCACTACTTTATGGTTTTAATATCTCCTGAGAAATCTAATTGCTTAGTTGTCTAGTTGTATAAAAGTTGCTTGCTGGAGCAAGGTGGAATAGGCCAGTGTGAGAAAAGGTAGATGACAAACACAGCTCCTAAGAAATTCTGCAAGAGTCCCCTCTCCCCAACCAAGGCCAGCTGGAGTGAGAGACTGTCCAGTTCCTCCAGCAAAGGAACCTGCAGGGCTGGCCCTCTGACCCTGCATTTGCAAGAGTGGGGCTTAGCTGAAATATCCACTGGGGCCTCAATCAGACTGCAGAGACTCTGCAGGTTTCAAATTTAAAGGAAATGGGAAAATTCTGTTTTGTTCGGTGATGCAAGGAAATATTAACGAATAGAAACTTGTTGGCTTTAGATATTTTTCATTTTTGTGACAAAGAACTGTGTTTTTCAAAACATCATTTTTCTGTTATTTTTATTTTTGAACTTATTTTTTTATTAAAACATCATTTTTTAAATGAAGGCCAAGAGGAAAGCAGTGATGTGGATGAGCAATTCATTGTTTTTGAAAATGAGGTAAAAGAGAAAATAATCACAAAACCTAAGAGCATGGACTGGTAGATTTTTTTCTCAGTTAACTAAATGATAGGATAAGTGAAAAATCCTTGTTTTTATCTAGAATCTTATTTTATTATTACTAGAGATCACACAATCCAGTATTTTAAAGGAAATGCAAACCCTTTAGTTCATAAATAAGGAAATAGCTGCAGCCAAAATGTATTTAGTTTGAAGTCTCTTGCCGATAGCTTTTCCTATATGTCCTTCTTTGACTTGCACTGTCTTTCTCTTGCCTTTCTTCCCTTACTCCTTCCTTACCTCTGTCTTTCTTTGTCTCTCCTCTGGGATGGGTTAGGGAAGAATCAATTGCCCCCATGATCAGGTTCCTTATGGGGCCTAGACAGTGTCCTGTGATGAGTTGGAAAGACTGTTCATCTCTTTGATTGATAACACCATTCTGTCATTTATGGGGTGTGACTGTCTTAGCCCAAACACGAGACCGATTCATCTGGCCTCACTATTGGCAAATCGATGGAGGCAGTCATCCAGGATGTGAAAAGAAATAATTCTGTGTTAGGCAAACTGTGCCCCATTTGACCAAGGATTTTTGTACCATAACTCGACCTAATTGTCTTGTCAACATTTAAACCATGTCCCATATCTCTTTGCTGCATTAAAGTATCTTCATCTTGGTCTAGAATGCTTTCCACTCTTTTCCATCTCATCCTTATGCCCCTCCACATCTCTCTGCCTCTATATTTTTGTTTGCTTCTTCTTTGAACTCCTTTCAGTGGATGTTTAAAAATACAAGACACTGCCTACTTGTTAAAGTAACTAGACTTTTCTGCTTTCTGATTTTCTCCTTTAGCAAATGAGCCAGATAGGTTGTGTTTGGAGAGTCTTATCCAGTCTTTAATCTACTTAGGGTGTCACCCGAGTGTATATCATAGTGATCCTGGCACAGAATTATACTGCATCTTATTCAGAACCCACTCTGTGTCCCCAGGTGATTCCTCAAATAGAATAAGCCAAAAAGAAAAACAAGAAAACCTTGAAATAAATACTCATATGTGTCACTGAGCCATTCTACATGTTCTTCCTGAACACCTTTGTTCTCTACCAGACCATAAATTGGAAGCTTCCCCTCTGCCACTTCTTGGATCCCTCTCGCTCGTCTCCTGTGACTTGACTTTCCTTATGGGGAGTCCCCTGCCATCACAAGTTTGTTCTCCCACAATCTTGATTCCCCCAAATAATCTGTCTCTATCTATCACCCCTGCAACTTTTAGTACACTTGTTCCTGCTTTCAGGCCCTTCATTCTACCAGCATTTGTTACTAATAAGAGGTCAGAAATAGGCCTCCTCCCCTTACTATTGTATCTTGGTTTGGGTTTCCCGGAAAGAAAACTTTGAGAAAAGGATTTGAATTAATTTATTAGAGAGATAATCCTAGGAAATATAGGGGCGGGAAAAATATGTCAAGGAAGGGAAGGAAGATAATAAAATGTACATGATCAAGCCAGTTAGCGATGTGGGCTTAGAGCTCACTCCCACTGGGAAATTGTGGAAGAACATGCATCAGAGTTATCCGCGACAAAGGGGGAGGAAGCTGCGGCATTATCCACAACTCCCCACCTGTTACCACCATTAACCCCCTGGGACTTGCAGTCTGCCCTGTTTGTGGGCTGAGTGTGTGTCCATAACCCCAGTAAATCTTCAGGAGAGAGTCATAGGTGTGCCCAGCAACAGGCTGTACGGATGCAGCAAAGGCAAAGTGGATGTAGCAGACACTGATGGTACCTGCGACCAGGTCTTAATATTTTATCCACTGGCTCATAGAGGACTGTGTCTGTTATACTCAACTTCATCTTGAGGCTACTTCGGTTCAGCATGATGTTCTCAGTGTCTGTTTTATGCTGTGCACTATCAATGCTAGAGATGGAGAGATGAATAAAGCATTCTGGCTTTAAGAACTTACAGTTTAACAGAACAACGAAATCAGTGAAACAGTCCCTGATCTTTTCTGATGCCAAGCAACTAAATAAGAACCAGGTGTTTTTCCAGTTCCCTTCAGGGGCCTTAACTTATGCTTTATTTCTAGACCTGCGGGCACATAGCCTCTTTCTCTGCCCACTGCCTGTTCCCTCTCCTCCCTCACATTCCTACTTTCACCTGCTCTTCCTATTGCAGTTTAGTTGCTAAGTCATGCCAAACCGTTTTGCAGTCCCATGGACTGTAGCCTGCCAGGTTCCTCTGTCTGTGAGATTTCCCAGGCAAGGATACTGGAGTGGATTGCTGTTTCCTTCTCCAGGAAATCTTCCTCAGGGATCAAACCCTCATCTCCTGCATTTACAGGTGGATTCTTTACCACTAAGCCACCTGGGAAGGCCCTTTCCACCTGACTCACCCATAATCATCTTTAAAGCATCAAATGTTCCCTCTTCCAGAAGCCTCCTCTTAATCCCCAGGATTGAGTTAGAAGCTTCTCTTAAAAGTTTTCTTCAAATCCTACATGTCCCTAATAACAGTTCTTATATCAATTCTAATTTCTAGTTTTTGTACATGCATTTTCCATGTAAATGCAAATTTCTCAATGAATATGATGTGTCCACCTTTGTTTCCTTGGCATCTAATATACAGCTGTAACACAGTAGGAGTTTAATGAATATCTGATAAGTTGTTAATTTTTCACACACACTTGCACACACGCGCACCTATGTGCACACACACACACACACACACGTGACCAGGCGGGGTATCATTCAGGACCACTAACTGTTTTATTTGCCTTTAAGCTAAGCCAGAAATCCCCATGATTGTGGAAAATAACTCCATGGATGTCATTGGAGAGGTGAGTCACATTAAAGCCTTTGAAAATTGACAGTATAATATGTCAAGATGTGTTCATTTGCCTCATTTCTCAGAATGTTTTTCTCAAAGGACCTGATCTTAATCCAATTAATTTCTGACAGGAATAAAGGTAAGCTAATTTGATTCATCAAGGCTGTATATTGTCACCCTGCTTATTTAACTTCTATGCAGAGTATCGTGAGAACTGCTGGGCTGGAAGCACAAGCTGGAATCAAGATTGCCTGGAGAAACATCAGTAATCTCAGATATGCAGATGACACCACTCTTATGGCAGAAAGTGAAGAAATAAAGAGCCTCTTGATGAAAGTGAAAGTGGAGAGTGAAAAAGTTGGCTTAAAGCTCAACATTCAGAAAACGAAGATCATGGCATCTGGTCCCATCACTTCATGGCAAATAGATGGGGAAACAGTGGAAATGGTGGCAGACTTTATTTTTCGGGGCTCCAAAATCACTGCAGATGGTGATTGTAGCCATGAAATTAAAAGACATTTACTCCTTGGAAGGAAAGTTATGACCAACCTAGATAGCATATTCAAAAGCAGAGACATTACTTGGCCAACAAAGGGACGTCCGTCTAGTCAAGGCTATGGCTTTTCCAGTAATCATGTATGGATGTGAGAGTTGGACTATAAAGAAAGCAAGTGCTGAAGAATTGATGCTTTTAAACTGTGGTGTTGGAGAAGACTCCTGAGAGTCCCTTGGACTGCAAGGACATCCAACCAGTCCATCCTAAAGGAAATCAGTCCTGAATATCCTTTGGAAGGACTGATGCTGAAGCTGAAACTCCAATACTTTGACCACCTCATGCGAAGAACTGACTCATTGGAAAAGACCTTGATGCTGGGAAAGATTGAGGGCAGGAGGAGAAGGGGATGACAGAAGATGAGATGGTTGGATGGCATCACTGACTCAATGGACATGAGTTTGGGTAAACTCCAGGAGTTGGTAATGGACAGGGAGGCCTTGCATGCTGCAGTTCATGGGGTCGCAGAGATTTGGACCCAACTGAGCAACTGAGCTGAACTGAAGTTGATTCTAGAAACCAAAAGGGAATCCTTATTTTCTGCCGTAGGGCTATCAGAACATATGATCTTGTGATCCTTAGTCCTTAAATTTCCTGGAAAAATTGTCTCAGTTGTTTAAATTTTTGTTGACTAAAAATTGAAGTAGATAGTGAAGGAAAAGTAGGATGGAAAGCAGTCAGTGTGAATACTGGTGTAAGAATGAGGTTTTGCTCAGATGACATTAATTTGTTCTAATTCATTTCCTATATCAGCTTTCCCAGTGTTTTTATTTTTAAGTGATAAGAGGAAATGTGCCCATCTGAACTTTTTCATAATTCTGGCTATTTTTAGGCCATATAGGAAGGGCAGGAAGAAAAGGAAATTGGAATCTGACTTTAATTTCATATAGGTAGTTCCCAGCCTCTAGTCTTTGGGATCTGGTCTCACTTCTCAGCTCTTCCTCCTATTGGCTGTGACCTTGTGCTAATTAATTATTACATCTTTGTAGTCAGGTTTCCCATCTATATGAAAGGGATGAGGAGAGTTTTTGCATATTGTTGTTGTTTTTAAGATGGCTTCCCAGGTGGCATTAGTGGTAAAGAACCTGACTGGTAATTCAGGAGATGCAAGAGACACGGGTTCTATCCCTGGGTCAGGAAGGTCCTCTGGAGAAGGGAATGGCAACCCACTCCAGTATTCTTGCCTGGAGAATCCCATGGACAGAGGAGCCTGGCGTCTGACATGACTGAAGTGTCTTAACAGCATGTTGTTTTTAAGAATGGAACAAAATAATGTGTTAAAAGTTCTTAGTTCATTGTTTGATATAGAGTGCTTAATAAGCATTTTCATTGACTATTATGTTTTGTTACTCAGCTGTCTTGTGACATTATGACTTCATTCAAACTTTTCAAAACCCCAAGTAAAAATGAATATTCTCCATTAATTTTCAAACATGTCCTATTAAATGGGATTGGAGAAAATTATACTCCTAGTTTCTTCTAGCCCCAAGAATATTAAATAACTTATGATATCTTGTCATATTTTTACTGAATATCAGTCATGTAATTTGACAGCTGCATGTAAATCATAACTCAGGCTCTGTGGTATGATTTTAGATGAGTGTATTATCCAAGTCTTTGTATCTTTTGTTGATTTTATGGATAGGTCTCTTAGATTGTTATTGTAATCCTGAGTACATAGAAAAGGTTTCCATTTTTGGTTCTGCCACAATTAATTTTCAAGTTTATTAGTGTACTTCATTTCAGTAGCTTAAATAAAAGACATAATCTCATGATATACTGTTTGGTAGGTGTTTTTGTTTCTTATGAGGATTTTTCTGTAGTTTCTTGGGCCAATGTTTACAGGTAATGTGGACTCTGTCCATTTATTGTTCTAATTCATTTCCTACACCAGCTTTCCCAACTTTCCGATCACAAGATTGGATCCAAGAATTTCAGTTTTTAAGAAAAGAACTTTGTCTTATGTGTCATCAGATTTTCTCTTCTGTACCCATACTTCTCTAGGCACTAACTAGAAAAACCAGAGAATGTTCCTTCCTGGGGAATTAGTGAATAATCTCTCACAACTCCACATAATCAGCTGCAGGACACAGCTTGTTTATGGATCTTTTCAGACCTTGCCAAACATTAGTAATTTCTCACTCTGATATTCTTATAATCCCCATTGTGTTTTTAATAGCATATTAACTCTTCAAAGCCCTTTCACATACTTTTACCACACAATACTCCCAATAAGCCTCTGAAATAGGTAGAGATCTGTCAAATCACAGATGAGAAACTGGGGCCTGGAGAGTCTAAACCACTGGCTAAGCCACTAACAAAAGGCAGAACTAGGATGAGAATTTAGCATGCCCATGCCCAGGCAGGACTTCACAGCAAGGAAATCATGCTTCAAGGGCTGATAGAAATGAAGTCAAATCCTGATTTGACCACTTACCAGCAAGATAGCCTCATCAAGTAGTTAAGCTCTATGTGTCTCAACTAACTCATTTCTAAAGCCAGGATCATAATAAATATTATGTTGGCTTCTTAGGTACATTAGATTTGTCCACAGTAACGAGTAAATAGCACAGAGTCAATGTCTCAGAAATGTCTTTTTTCCTGCCACTATTCATCATGCACTCATTCTCTTTCACTTATTCCTTTCTCTGCATGTATATTCATAAATCTACTGTGTGACTGATTCTCAGAGACAGTGGGAAATAATGAAATGGCAGAATATAGATTGTGGAATTTGATAGATCTTGGTCTGAATTCTCCTTCATCACTATTAATTCCAGGCCTTAGATCTCAGATTCTTAGTTCCTCATCAGTGAACAGGGACAATGATTCCAACCTCACAATGGTGACCTAAGGACCAAATGAGAGAACCATATGCAAAGTATCTACCATCTGGCAACCACAAGTGCTCAGTAGTGGTAATCTGCTATCCCCATTCCTTCATCTCTTAGAAATTATCATGCACCTATGGAATGCCTTACTAGGTACCACACATTCACTACACCAGCAGCCCTGTGTTAGAGCAACAGGGATTTGAACTATGTCTTCCAGTGTCACCAGTTAAAGTTATGAACTGTATGGTTAATTTAGTTTTCCTGTAGAAGAGAAAAGTCCTCTGATTATTCTAACACTGAAGCCTTTCAGGCTTAGACCTGCTAGAGAGTGACAGTGACATTGTCACATCCCCTATGGATGTCGTGTTCTTGGATGTTTCCAAGGGCTTGGCTTTGTCAGGGCCCCCAATATGGCACACAGCCTTGCTGCCACAGCTCCATGGAAAGAAAGGGAGTCTTTAGCCTAAACTTTAACACCTACCCCCACCCCCGCCCATGTAGCAGATTTTTGCTCTACAGCAGAAGATACTGGGCTGAAGAGCCTGTCAACACAGCCCACAGCCCTCTATATCCACTCTGAGAATGAGCAAAGAAGACAACAGGAGAGATACAGGAAAACTATTCAACAGGGCAGTCTTCCACGATGTCTCTTTCTACATGGGTCTCTTTTGCTGCCTGTGTTTTTACTTGACCATCTCCATGGGGTCCTCTCCTTGTCACTCTCTATCATGTTTTATAAAATTTAGGGAGAAAACTAGAAAACAAACAAATAAAAAACTACTTCACATAAAACAGGAAGCAAAAGCAAATGGGATTAAAATGCCTTAAAAAGGAAGAGAGGTTAAAATACTAAGACTCATGGAAAAAGACACTGTAATCTTAAAACCAAACATCAGAGTTTAGCAGGTGAGTTCCATTAGCTATCTACAGAATTTGATTGTTTGTGCTTATTTAATTTTGATTTTACAAAACTTGAGTTTCTGCGGATTTCTTGTCCCTCTTAAACTCTATTCCAGTGTGTGTGTGTTTTAGATATTGCAGCCTCTTTCTTCCTCCTAGCTCTTTGTGGCATAATAAGGCTCCTGAGTCCGTATCTCCAGCCAGGTGATGACCAGCCGCCACCATCATTTGCAGCAGTGAGCCCTGAGCTTTCACCACAGGTGGAGACAGTCCTCAAAGGGGCAACACACTTTTTGGGGAAACCATGTGGGAAGTGAAAGCTTTAATATCAGACACATTTCTAGAAAAAGAGGGAATTACAAGACTACAATACAGTGTGGGTTTTTCACAAGTCTGGTGTTTGGACTTGTGTCTTTTCCACAAACAGCTCACAAGGAAGATAAGATATGGCTGTTCGAGCTGCTGACAAGTCTAAGAACAAGCAGTAGGAAAAAAACCACATAGGTAAGGACCGAATGAGGCAAGATGCCATTATTATACCAACACCTTATCTGGAAGCTTCCCTGGTGGCTCAGAGCTTAAAGCATCTGTCTCCAATGCAGGAGACCTGGGTTCAATCCCTGGGTCAGGAAGATCCCCTGGAGAAGGAAATGGCAACCCACTCCAGTATTCTTGCCTGGAGAATCCCATGGACGGAGGAGCCTGGTAGGCTACAGTCCATGGGATCGCAAAGAGTCAGACACGACTTCACTTTCACTTTATCTGCTTTAGGGAGATGAGTGACTGAAAGCACTCAAGCTATCTACAAGATGAGATATGGCTTAGTCTCCACTTGTCTTCTGCATCTCTCACCATACCCTCCTTCCCACTCCCAACCCAGTTTTAAATATATGTAGATAATAAGGTTTAATAGGAATCATCCGAAACAAGTCAGCTTCAGCACAAAGGCCAGAGTGGTTTCCAGTTTGATCTTATTCAAATCCTGTGTTAACGTTTTAAACATGTTCTCAGCAGCCCAGGGAATTTACCTCTCCTTATGGACTGCTGGATTCCTTTTTCTCAAAGCATCTCTGAATACTTAAGGATGGACAGTTTTTTTAAAAATTGGAGAACAAAGCATTGACATGTAGGTGTAATGCCAATAATCTGAGGCATATAATCTGAAACCTACTGCTTGAATGAATGAGTGATCTGTGTGATCTGTGGATACAAAACAAAAGCAACTTTAAAACTGACCTCAGAAGTGAAGAAAATGTTCTCTGTCCTTCATTCTCCCAGACAGTCAAGGTCTCTTACCTTTGCATGGTGAACTTTCTCTGGGGAGCTGTCTTTCTCATCTTCACATTACTTCTCTGTCCCTTTTTCCGTTTTCTGCCTCTCTTCATTCTTTCTCCTTATATAGCCCATCTCTCCACTTTTTCTTTTTCTTTCTGAGTTTCTTTCACCTCCTCCTCACAAACTCCTCCTTTAACAAAGCTTAATATGAAATCAAATTATGTTTTTAAAATATTTATGAACAAATTTTTATATGCTCTATTCTTAATGTTTAATTCAAGTGAGTTGGAAAGTCTTTAATTCTCTGTGCTAATTATCCATTAATTACTTATCTGTTAGATTGCTGGAAAGACTTACAGGATTAAGATGGGTTATTCTGATAAAGCAGCTTTAATATAAGACTGTAATAATGGGAGAAAGATATACATTGAAAGAGTCTGGAGATCTCAGGCCCATGTTTATTTTTTCTTCCACTGCTGGGTCCCACAGAATCAGCTTTACATCCAGTTCTTAAATCAACACCAGAATGTGTACAAACACCTCTGTCCCAGGAAGTCTGAGCTCTGCTCATTGTGAGGTCTCCAGAATGAGCTGGCCACATAGGCATATTCCAGCCACCCATCCAGTCTCAACCATCAAAACCTTCAGCTCCACCAAAACCAAGTGCTAGGCATAAATCCCATTATTTTCACTCATTGAGGTTGACAGGCTGGTACATTCTGCCCCCAAATAACTGACAGACCCATGGTTAGTATATTTTAAAGTTTTGGTGAGTACTGTTCTAAGGAACCTAAGATAAAATAAGCATTTGGCCAATTCAGACCTGCTGAGATTAACCCATACTATTCTTTCTTTTAAAAACAAAATCCTACCAAGCTATTTTGCTGTATATGTAAGCTGGAACTAAAAGAACTTTTTTGCTATGGGTCTAAAGTCAATGTTTTCAGAATAAATTTCTCCCAAGCCCCCGTTTAAACAAAATGAAAGGGGTGAGCTGCCCTGGACTGGTCTTTCTCTCTCTGGCAGGCCTCCTTCTCAGCCCTCACCTTCCGCCTCATCTCCAGGATGGCCCTTTCCACCTCCTCCAGGGCTCGTTCTCGCCTCTCCACAGCCCGCTCCCGCCATTCCACCACCCTCTCCCTCCTCAGAAGCTCCTTTTCTCTTTGGCTGGCCCATAAAGCCAGGGCCCCCACCTGCTCCAGGAGCCTGGCCCAGTCGCCCTCAACACCCGTGGGGAGCTGCGACCCCTGAGGCCTGGGGTCCTGATGCTGCCCAGCTTGACCGTGGCCGCTCTTTTTCCAGCTCGTCTTTGTGCATCCTTTTCAGATGCTTCCACAGGGCTGTGGTGCCCACGTTAACCCCAGGGCCCCGGCTCACCTGCCTGCCACACAGGCGGCAGGTGGCATATTGGTTGGGGTGGTGCCCGGCACGAGCAGGGGCCAAGTGGAAGTATTCCCAGGCCTCAGAAAACCGAGTCCCCTTGTTGTGGGGCATGGGGCTGGGTGTGGCACCGGCAAAAGGGGCTGCCTGTTCTCGCGTCTCACTGATCTCCTCCTCCTCCTTCTCTTCCAAGGGCCCTTTTGCCTTCATCCTGTTTCCGTCCTCTTCCTCCTCTTCCCGCCTCATCCTGTCTCTTCTTTACAGCTTTCCTTGAGCCACAAGTCTCTAAAGCTAAAGCGTACTTGGGAAGGGACTGGGTGACTCTCAGGGATTTGCAATAGTGGTCAAAGGCTGGCCACACCTGGGTGGTGTGATGTTTCCTCCTTTCTGCTTCACTGGAGAGTCAGGATGAGTCAGAGCCAAGGAAAATGGCCTTTGAGGCTCTCCTGTACCTTCCCTCCATGACCCGGATACATGCTGATCCCTCCTTGGCTGGGCCAGAAGACAGGATAGCTCGGTGAAGCAATTATTAATACAAAGCTTTCCAGTGAGCTTGGTGTTCAGTACCTCAACCAGCACCACAGGTGTTTTTGAATACTGAGAATTTCAGGTATTCTCTTGATTCTTCTCCTGGCTGCTTCCACTGCTTCGGTGCTCCCGGAGACCTGTGTGATACACTTTGGAGGCAGGAGGAGCAGCCTCAGGGTTCAGGCTGTCCAGGATGGCAGAGCGAGGGCCTCACTGGGTCTCCCTCAGTGTGGGTAAAAGCAAACAGAGACTGATGCTAATGTAGGAGAGACTCGCTGTTCTTCTGAACAGATGCAGAAGTCAGTCCAGAAGCTACAAAGCCTGCCAGGGTCTGGGAAATACAGTTCCCAGTGTAAAGTCAGCTTGCCCCTAGAGAGGTTCCTTGGCAGCTGGGATTCTAAGAACTCCAAACAGCAGGCTTAGCTGTTTTCAGCAGGAGGAGCTGGCATACCTGGAGGAGAGAGCAGGGAGTTCCTCTTCACAGCCTGGTTGTGTCAGGGTGACCTCAGCAAGCAGCTCACCACATTCCACCTTCCCCAGCACCATCACCTGTAAAGCCAACAGTAGATGAAATCTTCCTGATGGCAACTTCCTCCAGATATTTGGTGTAGGGACCCCCATTTTAAGGATAAATTAACACATGGAAAGTTATGGTACATTTTAAAAAGAGCCTGACTGCTCTCTCTTAGATCATTTTGTAAATGATTCATCCATCAAGCTTTGCCTTATCCATCAAGCTTTGCCACCCTGAGCAATTCGGAAGCACCATCCAGTCCCAAGTGGGTACTTACTGGCAAGCAAGGCTTGGGACTGGTCTCTGAGGGTTCCTATGCAGGGACTGCTCCTACCACGTTGGAAGGTTGTTAGCTGCCTGCTGCCACCAGGAGGAGGGCACCTCCACTTCCTGTCCCCTCCCACTTCCAGGGAAGCCTTGTTTCTACATGGGTGTGACCCTACCTGTAGGGTTTTTCTGCAATAAATGTGGACCTTTTCTCCTCCTCCTTCCACCACTAAAAAAAGTTGTCCCTGGCAAACGTTGTGAAGTAAAACAATAAATCAAGCACCTACACGTCTTAGTTGTTTCCAGAAGACTAGATCATCTGGCCTCTCATCTCAAACAAAGAAGATTTAAGACACGGGAAGGGTGAAAAATGGGCAAAGAAACCACATGCCTTGAGGATACCTGTGGTTTCAAATATTTTGTCCAGTTGTCAGGCCGTGAAGTCTCCATTGTTGTTTGGAAACTATTGGTGTTATAAATGAAGTCAGTAGAAAAGTCAGAGAACTTGCAAAAGGGAAGATTAAATAAAAGGACACTTCTGCAATTTAGAGAAATATAGCAAATTTGGGGTGGATTTCTATTATATTATGTAACTAGAATTGAAAAAGCTGAAATCTGTTGGCTTCTACTTTCAGCTGAAGTGAAATAAAGGGATAATCACAACATAAGCAAAAAATATAAATCTACAGATAGAGGAGACAAGCACAGTTTAAAGATATCCATGGGAGGAAAAACCTTGAGTTACAGGAAAAAAAATACAGAAATGGTAGAATAGAAAACATGTAGAGACTAAAAGTTAAATTTCAAGTGAAAAGTAAATGTGTGGGGCCGGAGAGACTCCAAATAGAAATGAAGAGTTGGTAAACAAATAGTGGAATTTTTTTAAGGATTTTTCTTTCTAGACTAATAAGCTAAATATTTCCAAACTGATTCTGTGAAAAGTCCTTTGGAAAAGGTCCTGTCCAAACTTAACCAAACTGAATATGAGATCATTTACAAATGGTCACCATTTCAGTATTTCATCTGTGGAAATAAAGGAATGATCAATGTTACAGCTAGATTTGGATTCATTTTTCCTGACTCGTCAGTCTCATCTTGCTCCAACCTCTGCGTCCAACATCCCCAACTCACACCCAAGTCCATGAACCAATCCACTGCCCATCTTTTGTGAATTTTCCACTATTTTCCACCTGTAGGTTCCAGGCCTGACGCTTCCCTGTCCACAAAATATAATTGTGCCAAGTTGTTCCCAGATTTCATCCTTCTCTGCACTCCCACAGAACTCTCCAAATGCTTTTTGGCACTTTCTACAGAATTCTTTGCAATATTACTCACTTATACCATATGTACTTAGAATAATGTGCTGGAGAAACCAATAATTTGCTTGTTTCGTGAATACTTCATAAACAGACTCACACTGAGTGAGTGAATGATTTTGACTCCTCAGCAGAGAAAGGTGTGTGTGTGTGTGCACACACGTGTTTGTATGCATGTATACATAAACTCTTGTTTATATTTCATATTTTTTTTCAAATCTGACATGTTTTTCTTCTTAATCCTTTGAAAGTTAACAAAAATACAACTTGGCTTCTCAGCAAAATCACATATGCTTGACATTTCATAACATGTTTGACTTCAGTTTGAACTAGTTTAGTCTGAAGTTTTTCAATTGTAGAGACCAGAGGACTTTCAGGACAAGAACCATTTCCTAAGCAAAATCTTAGAACACTGTCTGGAGATAGTGTAGAATATTTGAAACCTGAATCATTCCATGAAATCTGAATTTAGAAAATTTACAGGCGTTAATTCTTTTTAATATTTTTATTGAGTTAACAAGAGATTTTTTTCAGTGAGCCAGTTGCCTTTATAAAATAATGGAACTCCTATTCATTCCTGATATTACCATATCATCATCTTTTGGTAGATTAGATGAACAGAGAGAAAATGAATCATGAGAGGGGCTAAAGGTATTGACCTTAATACAAACTTTTACACATTTTTAAAACATTTTTTTCACTATAGATCCTACATTAATCACCTAGATAAAGTCTGTCTTTGGCATTTTGTTGGATTAAATAAACTGAATTCTCTTTCTTTTACTTAATAAGAATATATTTCAGGAGACCTTCGTTTGCTTTAAGACAGAAAGAGACAGAATTTCATGGATCTGCATTCCTGCCATGTGCCTGCATCCCCATTAAGTGCTGGATGAGTGGGAAATCTGGGGCTTTAGTGTTTGCTATCTACCATTTTGGATGCAACAAATAACCTCCTTTGAAAATCTCAGTATTTCCTTGGGGGTTTTATAGTTATGTTCTGAGGGATGTTCATTTGCACCTTGGTGGGATCTCACCAGAAAGATGGGACTTAGTATTATTCTTAGATTTGGTTTCTCAGCTCTGCTCAAAACCAGACTCTTTGGGCATAACTAGTCTGCAGGGGAATTGGCACACCAAGCATTACACATAGGTAACAGTTCTTTACTAATTAACTAGCATATTCATCAACTGTGAAAAATATCTGAGAATTAAAAATTTAGGGCCGGCCACATGTAAAATACACATATCTCTTGACAAAAAAACAAAACTATAAAAAGGATTATAATTTTCTAGTGTCTCAGATAAAATAATGAAGATCAGATAATACCTTACTGCATATTTTCACCAGGATTTTGAAGAAACCACCATCTCACAAAAACAACCACAGTGTTGAGAGAAAAAATAATAATAAACTAACCCTACTGCTAAACTCCCTAGTTTTGTAACATAAGCTATCTGCTCTTCTACTTGTTTCTTATTTTAATGAAACGTGTTTTACTAGGAAATATCTTTTACTGAGATTAAGGTAACACCTCCAGTTTTACCATCAGCTACATTTCACTCCCTTTAACCATGCAGTGATTCTGTGCCCTGACTTTCCCATCTGTCAAATGGCAATAATAAAGTGGGTCCTACCTAGCCCATAGCAATATTAAGATAATAAAAAATTAATTAGGTAAATTCTTTACAAGTCAAAATTGAACTATTTATATTAAACGGTTTCTGTAGTTGTTGCTACAAACAGTACTTTACATTATTTGAGGAACAAAAGTCTGAGTCTCTTTTAGCTTTTGGTCTGACAGAATATGCCCTGGCCTCTGCCTGTTATAATTTCTTCCTATTCTTTGGTTTCCATTTTGCTATTTTATTCTGCCTATATAGAGATGTAATCTTCCTTTTCCTAAACTCAGAATCCAGATTTGCAACGTTAGTATAGTTCTAGATTCTTCTTAAATTGACCTTGAATTCTAGCTGTTAATTTGTAACATATCTATAGGCGATTGCCTATTTATAGTTCACATTTTAAGCAACGTCTTAAAGGTAACACTGCCTTGTTAAAAGTGGAAAGGACTTTCCTGATGGTCCATTGGTTAAGACTTTATGCTTTAACTGCAGGGGGTGCAGCTTCAATCCCTGGTCTGGGGAGTTCCATCAATAAATAAATAAAGTAATAAACATGGAAAAAGTAATTTTGTGCCAATTTGCCTCATCTGAGGCCCAGTGGAGATGTATGGGGCCCCAGCTTCTTCTGAATTGGCAAATAATTCTTTCGATATTCTGTCTCTAACCCCAGAGAATTTTTACCTGCTCACTGAGGAATGTATTTCCCACAGCAAACCTCACCTGGTTTATTCAGAGGAGCTTCCCTCAAGGTGAAAGAGAAGGTAAGGAAATCAGTCAACGGGAGTGGGTTTGGCAAAGAAAGAAAGAAAACAAATAGAAGTTGCCACTGCCCAGGTCAATCTTGGCATATAAGAACAATTCTTATTTCAAGAAAAACATCATCTTGCCTACCAAATGCCATTTTCTGACACCTCATCTGGCTCCTCCAAGGAGCAGGGAGGTATTTCCCAGAATACAAGAAATACCGTTGACTTGGTCCATTCACATATGAACAGTACTGTTATTATTTAACTGTTCATAAATGCAGATCTCTTCTATGAGAGCAAGCAAGGTTAATTCAACATACATGTATTAATCTTGTTATTTAGTTCCAATTAGCTTAGCATCACTACCTTAAATCAACAAACAAATAATTTCTATTTTTCTTTGCAAGGATCTGGGTAGGGTGGGGTGGAGGATTGAAGGAAGTATATGTAAATAACTTGGTTCCATAACAAGGAACATGTTCATCAGGAGGATTAAAAGTTCCTGGAGCAAGACAAA
This sequence comes from Nanger dama, assembly GCA_917880005.1. Classification (NCBI taxonomy): domain Eukaryota; kingdom Metazoa; phylum Chordata; class Mammalia; order Artiodactyla; family Bovidae; genus Nanger; species Nanger dama. The sequence goes on from CAKJTW010000011.1 coordinate 229,888, forward strand.
CATGGAGACAAGCTCAGGTGAGAATGTACAAAGCCATGTTTTCATGGTAAGCACGATGGTAAGCACGATAGACACTGCGAGAACAATCTGGACCCTCTCCTGCCTGGGACAATGGGCCTTCCCCTTTCTCCAGAGTCATTTTCCCTCAAAGCTCAATATATTTTCAGCAGTAGCAGTCACATATTTCTTGCTGCATTTATCTTTAATTGATAAAGTTTTAAGTCTGTTGATGAATGATTTTATTGATCTATTTCACTCATGTTGAATTACTGGTTTTGTTACTGGATCACTTTAAAAACAACTCTCCCACAATAATGATAGGATGCAATCCTGCAAATATCTGTTAAGGGTCATTATAGATTTGTTCATCATAGATATAGAAGGGTCATTATCCTTACAACCATGAGGCCAGGCACTGTGGCCAGAATTTTACCAGCACACAACTGCATGTAGTTACTACTTTGGCAAGTGCTAACTTTAGAATTATCACTTAGAACCTTCAGTGTCAAGAAGCTGTGAAACAAAAGTTCTGACCTATAGGGACAAAGGGTTCTACATTCATGTCCTGCTGCCATGTATGCTATTTGGAGGTGGTACCAACAGTGACAGTTAAACAGGATTCTATTTCTAAAGAAAACTCACAGGACCCCAAATGACAGTGTTATAAATAACATACAGTGTTATAGATAAATAACAGCCTATTTCAGGAAAAAGATATAATCTAGCAACAATATCCTTAAAGTAAGGATATGGACAGAGAAGGCAATGGCACCCCACTCAGTACTCTTGCCTGGAAAATCCCATGGATGAAGGAGCCTGGCAGGCTGCAGTCCATGGCGCCGCTGAAAGTCGGACACGACTGAGCAACTTCACTTTCACTTTCATGCATTGGAGAAGGAAATTGCAACCCACTCCAGTATTCTTGCCTGGAGAATCCCAGGGACGGGGAAGCCTGGTGGGCTGCTGTCTATGGGGTCGCACAGAGTCAGACACGACTGAAGTGACTTAGCAGCAGCAGCAAGGATATGAATCCCATGTACACATTTGAAAGTGAAGTGAAAGTGTTAGTCGCTTGGTCATGTCCGACTCTTTGGGACACTATGGACCATTGCTGGCCAGGTTCCTCTGTCTATGGAGTTCTCCAGGCAAGAATACTGGAATGGGGCCATTCCCTTCTCCAGGTAATCTTTCCAACCTAGGGATCGAACTGGGTCTCCTGCATTGCAGGCACATTCTTTACCATTTGGGCTTCCCTGGTGACTCCAGAGGGTAAAGCGTCTGCCTGCAATGCAGGTGACCCAGGTTCGATCCTGGGTCAGGAAGATCCCCTGGGGAAGGAAATGGCAACCCACTCCAGTGTTCTTGCTTGGAGAATCCCATGGACAGAGGAGCTTGGTGGGCTACAGTCCACGGGGTCACAAAGAGTCAGACACGACTGAGCGACTTCACTTTCACTTTCTTTACCATCTGAGCCACCATCCATCCCATGTACACATTCACAGCACCTCAAAGTGGAGGACCCAAAATGGAGTCTCAGCTGAGGTTGTTTTATATTTTTCTGGTCACTTAGGTGTATTCTTGCTACTACTCACTCTCCACAGAAGAGACCTCCCAGGATCTCACTCAGGCCAGGGACAAATCATCAGTCTCACTGTTATCAGCAATGCTGATGTGCTGGGGAAACTTGCCCCCAGACCCACTAGACCCCTGGTTATAAATAAAGCAACACCTTTAACCAGTATATTCCATACCTTGACCATGGATCAATGCCATGTAGGAGCTTGAACAAAACAGTCAGGTTTAATTTCAGGCCTGCCAGACAAATGGACAAGAGCTTCAGTTTGACCCCCTGTAGATTACACCACTGGAAGCTGAACTGTCTCCAGCCATGCCCTGGCGTCATTTTATGGCTCATATGGGAAATGTTGGTGACGAACTTTGTTCTTATCTGTCTTGTAGAAATGTATACCACTAGTGAAAAAGAAAAGACAAAGATGGATTTTGGGAACTGAAGTCTGTTTTGACAATTGTATATGATAATAAACCAGCCCACTCAAACAACCTGACCATCTGGTGTATGGCTCTGTCTCCGGCCCCTGGACACAAAGTGTGGAATAGCTCATCTGAAAAGATCACATTTTCCTTGGGTGAGTTATCTATTTAATGAGGTCAACAAGGGGGTGGCCAAGACTGCCATAAGTTCAGAACATTTCTAACTAAAACAAATAGAATACTGATTGTTTCCATGATATTTTAATCTCTGAAAACTCTCTCTACACTATTCAAAATTATTCGATTTCAAAGTATCAAACATTTTTTGACTAAAGGGACTCTACTGAAAAGAATTTCTTCAAATAAAAAGTAGCTAATTCCTGTTTCCAAGAATTTCTGGTGAGTACAGTGAACTGTTTGTTCAGATTCAATTAATAATAACTCAATTAACTAGCATTTTTGTTAATCTACCATATAATGAAATTTAACACTAATATATTGATGATCGAGAGAGTTTTTAAAATCCTAAAATCACTTCTGAGTCTATAAAAGCATTCATTTACATATAGCATATTTCACTCTAATACTTAGGAATGGATAAGCCATGTTGTGTATGTGTGTTTGCTTAGTCATGTCCGCTCTTTGCTACCCAATGGACTGTAGCTCCTCTGTCCATGGAATTTTACAAGGAAGAATACTGGAGCAGGTTGCCATTTCCTCCTCCAGAGGATCTTCGCACCCCAGGGATCAAACCCACACCCCTTGTGTCTCCTGCATTGATAGGCAGATTCTTTACCACTCTGCCACCAAGAAAGCCTGGAAAAGCCATGTATATCATATCATGATTTTAGTATACCTATATTTGAAGCACAGAATCTCACACAGAGGATTTTTATGACTTCAAAATTGATATGTGGGATCATTCTACTTATTGCAACATTTGATTAACCGAATACACTACTCTGAACCGGATCAAGTAATAAAGATTTACTACAAAGAGATGTGAACAAATGTCTCAACAAATATAGTGACAACATATTGTCCATAAAAAACTGAAGTATGAAGTGACAGCTGTCAACTATTCTTATGTAACAAAGTAGTACCTATAAAACTTAATCTTGCAAGTCATTATTACAACTCCGCAGAATCACTGACATCTTTTACCACCTTCCTATTTTCAGAGATATTGTAGTCTATAACTTATAAAAACCAGAATAATTTAAGAGGAAAAATTTCCCTTTGTTTCAGGGCTACAGTCTGCATATTGGGTGCTTCCCAGCCCTGACACCAATGCCAGTGGTTGGTTCCTGTGAGCCTTGGATGGGGTATGTGGCTCTGTAACTCCACCCCCTACCCCGACCCTGCAGAAAGAGGTGCCATTCAGACACCAGGACAGTAGCATCATCGCTGCATCCCTGCCCATTCACCTCATTCTGTGAACTTTCAATTAATTATTCAGGAATGGTCATACTCAACGTGACCTAATTCCCTCAGAAATGAGTAGTCCTCCTTTCCAGAACACTATACGAGGTTAGAGCTACAGTCTTGGAAGAGGATAGCTGGTTCTCACATCGATTTCCCAGTAGCTCTGGCAGAATCCTAAATCATCATAGACAGATTTTGTTTTTCTTGTTTAGTCGCTCAGTCTTGTCCCACTCTTTGCAACCCCATGGACTATAGCCCACCAGCCTCCTCTGTCCATGGGATTTCCCAGACAAGAATACTGGAATGGGTTGCCATTTCCTTCTCCATGGATCTTCCTGACCCAGGGATTGAACCCACATCTTCTGCATTGGCAGGCAGATTCTTTACCACTGAGCTACCAGGGAAGCATCACATTTGAAAAATATTTTATGATGTTAAAACTGTCTCTTGGTTTTTGTTATTGTTTAAGGACTATTTTTTAGAGCAGTTTTAACTTCACAGCAAAATTAAGAGGAAGGTACAGAGATTTCCCATTTTCCCCTTCCCCACATGTGCATCTTCTCCCTCATTATCCACATTACCCACCAGAATGGTGCCTTTGTCACCACTGATGAACCTACGCCAACAGAAAACAATTGCCCAAAGGCCTTAGTTTACTCTAGGGCTTCCTCTCGGTGATGTGCATACTATGGATTTGGACAAGTGATATACTCATCATTATAGTGTCATAGAACCCTAAGTTTTCACTGTCCTAATATAGACTTCTTTCTCTCAATAGTATGCATTTAGGATTCCTCCATGTCTTTTCATGGCTTGATAGTTTTCTTTTAAGCACTGAATAGTATTCCTTTCCATGAGTATATGAATACCACAGTTTATATATCCATTCATCTACTGAAGTTTGCTTCTGAGTTTGGGCAATAAAAGATAAAGCCTTTATATTCTTTTCCCATATAGGCCATTCACTTTACTATACACATGAAATGAATACACATTATAAATCAACTATACTCCAATAAAAATTTTTAAAAAGTAAAGCTTCAATAAACATTCATGTACAAGTTTGTGTGGGTCATGTGTTTGCAAATCCTTTGAGTAAATACCAAGGGGCACAATTGCTAGATTGTATTGTAAAAGTACGTTTAGATTTATAAGAAATCACCAAATTGTCTTCAAAACTGACTATATCATTTTGCATACCCACCAACCAGCAATGAAGGAGAGTTTCTATTGCTCCACATCCCTGCCAGCATTTTGTATTGTCAGTATTCTAAATTTCAGCCATTCTAACAGGTGTAACAATATTTCAGTGTTGTTTCAATTTGCGTTTTCTGATGATATACAATGTGAAGCACATTTTCATATGCTTATTTGCCAAACGTATATTTTCTGTGGTGAGATATCTATCTCTGGCCCATTTTTAAATCAGGTTATCTGTTTTCTTATTGTTGATATTTAAGAATTCTTTGAATATTTTGATAATGGTTCTTTATCAGATGTGTCTTTTTCTAATATTTTCTTCCAAGCTTGCCTTCTCATTCTCTTGAACTGTATTTGACTTTAATATCAGAAAATAGTGAATATTTTTAAGGTAATAAGGAAGAGCACTGATTCTGGTACTCAAAGTACACCATAATTTCAATTTTACAGGATAGCCCTGCTCTAGTATAATTTTAGGCTCTGAGCAGATGGTTAATTTTAAATTTTCCAATGAGTTTTCATCCTTTACAATCAAATATTAAAGATAATAAATCTTAAACAGTTCAATTTCCCAAAATTATAGCTTGTATTCTGCTCATATTCTGATATCTATCTTCACGAATGATTTAGAAGATGTAGTTGAGGCTCCACAAAGCACTGTCATTGCAATATCATGTTTTCCCATTTCTTATAAGTTCTTAAACATGTACTTGCAAACATGCTTTCTGCCTGCAGTAGTGCTGCTGGAGGCTTCACATTCTCTGGGGCAAAGTTCTGATGCCTCGCGCAAGGATCATTGCCTTGTGGAAGAGTCAGACTATTACTGTAGACAGATACTGAGATGAAAACCCAGAAGATAAATCTGTCTCTCAGTGCTAAAACAGAGAAATTCTGAGGCTATTATATAACAGAAAGGAGATTTAGAGAGAGAAGGGGAGGTGATTTTGCTCTCTTTTGTTCCAAGAAAAGAGTAATAATGTTGGAAGGCTAAAAGGTAACAGCCCTCTGAGGTGCTTCCTTCCCCACCTACCTCTGTCTTCCAGGACATTCAACCCTAGGGTCCTTCAAGTTTGAGAGGCACGTAGTAGAAAGTTTGGAACGGGCAAGTCTTAGGAAACAGCAAACACAAAGATCAAGAAGTCATGGAGAACATATTGTGTTTGGTAAATTGGATTGGACTGAGGGTGTGATTTTAAAGAGATGTAAAAGATAAAAGATTCCCTGGTGGTTCAGTCAGTAAAGAATTTGCCTGCAATGCAGGAGACTCAAGTTCAATCTCTGGGTCGAGAAATCCCCTGGAGAAGGGAATGACTACCTACTTCAATATTCTTGCCTGGAGAATTCTATGAACAGAGGAGCCCGGCGGGCTACAGTGCATGCAGTTGCAAAGCGACTGACACTGTCAAAAGATAATAGGCAACATCAGGAAGTGAAGATGGAAATTTAATGTGGGGTTAGATCAGAATCAGATTTGTGTGTCGTACTGAGGAGTTCATACTTGCTCCTGATAGCATGAGAGGAAGAGGATAGTCACTCTACTGACATATTCACATACTCTTCATATAACTACCCCTCAGAATACTTAATAGCAAGTGGTCATTTATGATAGCAAGTAACAGCCACCTGTGAGCACAATCTATAGTCAGTCAATAGCAATAAAAATTACCAATGAAAATAAAGCACAGATGCTTTTAGATTATAAAAGCAAATTCCTTCCAATGTGCTATGTGCTATCAAGTGACATAAATTATATATACTTATTCCTTAAAGAATAGAAAAAATGATATAGGTCCTTCTGACAAATTGTAAATTGTTGTAAACTGCTGGTAGAATTATTTTACAGTACAACAATGAATTTTAAGGAACTGACAAGAATGTATAATGATAAGTGAAAAAACATATATCAGCTTCTCTTTCATCCCAGAAACACCCCCCCACACACACACACACATGAGAGAGAGAGAAAAAAACAAGTTGTAGCCAAATAAAAAATTTATCAAAAAAATAGAAATTTTAGTAAGAGCGCAATAATACCATCAATCTTATGTCCATTGATGTCATGTCCTTTTGGAGGGCTGTACCATTGTTTGTACTCTTAGTGATAAAAAATATTTTTGTGGGTCTATGTATTTGTAAACTGTATGGTTACTTGCCAAATGCCTCAAAACATGGCTGCTATAATTGTTTTAGCAGGTCTTGGTTAAATGTGGTGTTCTCCAGGAAGCTTTCCCAACCTTTCAACGTTGGTTGGTGCCCCTCCGTGCATTCTCTCCTTGCGTCTTGCACTTCTGTTATCATAGCACTCAGCACACTGCCTGGCTACCTACCTATATTCTAGGCTGTATGTTCTTTAAAGACAGTCCTATGTCTTTACCCTTCACCATTTTACTCCACTGCCTAGCCCATAGCAAGCAATAATGATGACTTTAAATCAATTATAATTTGTTAGATGAATAAATAAAGGTTTGGTGGGAACTAAGTTAATATTTATCTTCCTGCCACAGTATTTTGTTCATTAGCAATGTCTGTTTCATCCTTCCAGGCTCAGTGAACCATCCAATAGATTCTCCACTCAATCCTACAGAATCTACCCTTGGCACACGACCTTCTCTAGCCAACAGCATATCTTCTACAGGTAAGAATGTTTTCATACTGTTTACTTCCCGTGAACTATTAATCTTTTAAGTAGATTAATAAGAAAAAAATTTCAGAAAATTTGTATGATTCATGCCCCATTCTTATCTTTGGAGATTTTAAATAAATATATTAAGTACTATTTTCATGGATTAAAAGAATTAGCACAACTTCCAAAGTCTTTCACTTTAAGACCTGGCAAAACCAGGGTCAATAAATATTCAATGAGAAATTTAAATTCTGTATTTATTATTAAAGAGGTTAATAAATTGACAGTGCACCTCTACAATTGTGCTCTCAGTGGGGTGTTTAAGAAATTGTTGTAAATAGGGATCCTGTGGGCCACAGGTAGGTAGATAGTTTTAAATTTACATCTGTTCTAGTTCAAATTAATTTTGACAAAATTGACTGAGGTGAGGACTTGAATTCAGCCTTCCAATGGCATTATTAATAATAGAATTCAGGCTGGGTCAGTGTTACAATGGCAAAGGGATAGCAGTGACTTTCAGAAGTTGGCATTCATGCAAACAAGTCATAAATTTCCATGTCTGTGGCCTTTATGTTTAATAAAGAACCAAGGTGACTTTCTCTAGCACAGAAAAGTATGTTCTACATAAAGTAGAAGTATGCTTTTTATTTCTTCTTTAATTAAAACTATCAATTTTAGCACAAAACAAGAACTGAAAATGGAATGAAACAAAGCAGTCACTAGAAATAAACAATTCGTTTAGCCTGTAGCCTTTGACAGATAGCCTGCAGTCACTGTCACAAGTTGATGGCGCTTAGAGAATGAAGCATGGCAGGGTGAGAAATGCCTGCAAATCACCCAATAGAAGTTTTGTATCCGCCTATTTTTTCCTAGTTCTTAAGACTTTGTAATTTTCTCTGTTTTATGCTTCTTTTTCTTCTACTTCTAACTCATCATTCAGCAATAAACCATAGTAAATTATGATATTCTTCATTCAACAAACATTAGCATATTCAACAGTAATACCTTAAATCTCTCTAGTACTCTATGTATTAGTTATCCATCGCTGTATAACAAATTACCCAAACAAAAATAAACTAGATTTAACATATATATTGTCTCATGTGGTTTTACACAAGACAGGAGTTGCTTAGCTGAGTGTGTGGCTCAGGTTCTTTCATGAGGGTGGAGTCAGGCTGTTGGGATCCCGACAACTGAAGGCTTGACTGAAGCTGCGGGCTCTGCTTCCAAACTTGAAAGGAGGAGGTCTCAGCTACTTAGGTCTCAGCTACATCAGCAGGAGGTCTCAGCTATTCACCACATGGACCTCTCTACAGGGCTGCCTCTCTCTGTGACAGCTATAATCCCCCAGACCAAGTAATTCAAGAAATAGAGTCACCAAGATAAAAACCCCGCTGCCTCCTTATGACCCAGTCTACAAAACTGTACACCATTATTATTGCTATATTCTATTAAAAGCAAGTCACTATGTCCAGCTTATACTCAAGAGGAAGAGAATTGAGCTCCACCTCTTGAAGAAAAAAGTGTCAAAGAATTTGTGTACAAAGTAAAGCAACCACATTTTATCACTTAGAAAATGTTTGCACCTAAAACTCAATGTGGTTTGATCTTTTTATAATGAGAGGATCTCCTAGACAGAGGAGCCTAGCCGGTTACAGTCCACGGGGTTGAAAGAGTCAGACATGACTGAAGTGACTGAGCAGGCACACACTCATGAGAGACAGATGGAGTAAGCATTACCATTCCATTCCCATTTTCCAGATGGGGACACTGAGAGACTGAGAGCATAAGTGACCGCATGACTAATAAGTGGCAAAGTTAGTATTCACACCAAATTCTTCTGAATATAAATCTAGTTCTCAATACATTAAATAGTATGTTTTTTCCAATTGGTCTAAAAATTTCGTGAAGACAAGGATCATATTTGTTCTGCTTCCTCACACATGCCTAGCACAGAACTGGAATGCAAAAACATTAGTTGAATAAGTGAATGAAAAATAATAGATGAGAATAATGTTCCTTCACTATGTAGATATCATATAATAGACGCTGTGGTGTCAAAAAGATAATTTGCTTCTGCTTTCAGAAAGATTGTTGTGTGCTTGGAGAGAGATGACATGCACATATGAAAACAGTAAGTCCAAATAGTAAGGTGGAAAGTGCTGTGTTTTATAGAATTTCAATACTGAAGGACAGGTCGTGTTGTCGTTGTCGTGCTTGGTCACTCAGTTGTATCCAACTCTTTGAGACTTTTTGGACTTTTTTTCCTCTGTCCATGGAATTTTTCAGGCAAGAATACTGGAGTGAGTTGCCTTTATCTTTGAGTATGGAAGGGTGTCTATGAGTTCATGAATTGAGGAAATGTTACAAAGAGAGATGAAATAAGCTGACCTTAAGTACGTATTTCCACTTCTTTGACTATGCCAAAGCCTTTGGCTGTGTGGATCAAAATAAACTGGAAAATTCTTCAAGAGATTGGAATACCAGACCACCTGACCTGCCTCTTAAGAAACCTGTATGCAGGTCAGGAAACAACAGTTAGAACTGGACATGGACCAACAGACTGGTTCCAAATAGGAAAAGGAGTACATCAAGGCTGTATATTGTCACCCTGCTTATTTAACTTATATGCAGAGTACATCATGAGAAATGCTGGGCTAGAAGAAACATAAGCTGGAATCAAGATTGTCGGGAGAAATATCAGTAACCTCAGATATGCAAATGACACCACTCTTATGGCAGAAAGTGAAGAGGAACTAAAAAGCCTCTTGATGAAAGAGGAGAGTGAAAAGGTTGGCTTAAAGCTCAACATTCAGAAAACAAATATCATGGCATCTGGTCCCATCACTTCATGAGAAATAGATGGGGAAACAGTGGAAACAGTGGCAGATTTATTTTTCTAGGCTCCAAAGTCACTGCAGACGGTGATTGTAGCCATGAAATTATAAGATGCGTACTCCTTGGAGATAGAGTTATGACCAACGTAGATAGCATGTTGAAAAGCAGAGACATTACTTTGCCAACAAAGGTCTGTCTAGTCAAGGCTACGGTTTTTCCAGTGATCATGTATGGATGTGAGAGTTGGACTGTGAAGAAAGCTGAGTGCCAAAGAATTGATGCCTTTGAACTGTGGTGTTGAAGAAGACTCTTGAGAGTCCCATGGACTGCAAGGAGACCCAACCAGTCCATCCTAAAGGAGATCAGTCCTGGGTGTTCATTGGAAGGACTGATGCTGAAGTTGAAATCCAATATTTTGGCCACCTCATGAGAAGAACTGACTCATTTGAAAAGACTCTGATGCTGGGAGGGATCGGGGGCAGGAGAAGAAGGGGACGATAGAGGATGAGATGGCTGGATGGCATCACAGACTTGATGGACATGAGTTTGGGTAAACTCCAGGAGTTGATGATGGACAGGGAAGCCTGGCATGCTGTGATTCATGGGGTCACAGTCGGACATGACTGAGCGACTGAACTGAACTGAACTAAGTATGTACTATATTTATTTGACAAGTTGAGAGCTTGGGAAAATATTTTAAACAAAAAATTGGGGTCAGAAAAAGTCAGACATGACTTTGCAACTGAACAACAACAAATGAAAAGAACAAAGTGAGCAGTTGCACACTGAAGATATTCATAGGGATTTGAAAAATGTTGGAAGGTAAGTTCTGGTTAAAGAGTGGGATTGTGTAGCAGAGAAGCAAGGTTGAACATTGGAAACTGCAGAATAAAGAGAGCCTTAAGACCAATCTAAGGGTTCTAGTTATTATACCTTAAGAAATGGGAGGGACCTCATGAAACATTTTTAGAAAGGAATTGACATAATTCATTTTTCTGGGCTCCAAAATCACTGCAAATGGTGACTGCAGCCATGAAATTAAAAGACACGTACTCCTTGGAAGGAAAGTTATGACCAACCTAGATAGCATATTCAAAAGCAAAGACATTACTTTGTCAGCAAAGGTCCATCTAGTCAAGGCTATGTTTTTTCCAGTGGTCATGTATCGATGTGAGAGTTGGACAATAAAGAAAGCTGAGTGCCAGAGAACTGATGCTTTTGAACTGAGGTGTTGGAGAAGGCTCTTGAAAGTCCCTTGGACTGCAAGGAGATCCAACCAGTCCATCCTAAAGGAGATCAGTCCTGGGTATTCATTGGTAGGACTGATTCTGAAGCTGAAACTCCAATACTTTGGCCACCTGATGTGAAGAGCTGACTCATTTGAAAGACCCTGATGCTGAGAAAGATTGAAGGCAGGAAGAGAAGGGGATAACAGAGGATGAGATGGTTGGATAGCATCACTGACTGAATGGACATGAGTTTGAGTAAACTCCTTGAGTTGGTGATGGACGGAGAGGCTTGGTGTGCTGTGGTTCATGGGGTCACAAAGAGTCATATACAACTGAGCAACTGAACTGATTCACCAAATGTTTATTGAGTACTTACTGCTGTCTGGGGAGGCCTTACAAATAGCTGTGAAAAGAAGAGTAGCGAAAAACAAAGGAGAAAAAGGAAAGATATAAGCATCTGAATGCAGAGTTCCAAAGAATAGCAAGAAGAGATAAGAAAGCCTTCTTCAGCGATCAGTGCAAAGAAATAGAAGAAAAAGAACAGAATGGGAAAGACTAGAGATATCTTCAAGAAAATTAGAGATACCAAGGGAATATTTCATGAAAAGATGGGCTCGATAAAGGACAGAAATGGTATGGACCTAACAGAAGCAGAAGATATTAAGAAGAGGTGGCAAGAATACACAGAAGAACTGTACAAAAAAGATCTTCATGACCCAGATAATCACGATGGTGTGATCACTCATCTAGAGCCAGACATCCTGGAATGTGAAGTCAAGTGGGCCTTAGAAACCATCACTATGAATAAAGCCAGTGGAGGTGATGGAATCCCAGTTCAGCTATTTCATATGCTAAAAGAATATGCTGTGAAAGTGCTGCACTCAATATGCCAGCATATTTGGAAAACTCAGCAGTGGCCACAGGACTGGAAAATGTCCGTTTTCATTCCAATTCCAAAGAAAGGCAATCCCAAAGAATGCTCAAACGACCGCACAGTTGCACTCATCTCACATGCTAGTAAAGTAATGCTCAAAAATCTCCAAGCTAGGCTTCAACAATACGTGAACCATGAACTTCCAGGTGTTCAAGCTGGTTTTAGAAAAGACAGAGGAACCAGAGACCAAATTGCCAACATCCACTGGATCATAGAAAAAGCAAGAGAATTCCAGAAAAATATTTATTTCAGATATGGGAATACCAGACCACTTGACCTGCCTCTTGAGAAATCTGTATGCAGGCCAGGAAGCAACAGTTAGAACTGGACATGGAACAACAGACTGGTTCCATTAGGAACAGGAGTACATCAAGGCTGTATATTGTCACCCTGCTTATTTAACTTATATACAGAGCACATCATGAGAAACGCTGGACAGGAAGAAACAAAAGCTGGAATCAAGATTGTCGGGAGAAATATCAGTAACCTCAGATATGCAAATGACACCACTCTTATGGCAGAAAGTGAAGAGGAACTAAAAGCCTCTTGATGAAAGTGAAAGAGGAGAGTGAAAAAGTTGGCTTAAAGCTCAACATTCAAAAATGAAGATCATGGCATCTGGTCCTATCACTTCATGGGAAATAAATGGGGAAACAGGGAAAACAGTGTCCGACTTTATTTTTTGGGGCTCCAAAATCACTGCAGATGGTGACTGCAGCCATGAAATTAAAAGATGCTTACTCCTTGGAAGGAAAGTTATGACCAACCTAGATAGCATATTCAAAAGCAGAGACATTACTTTGCCGACTAAGGTCCATCTAGTCAAGGCTATGGTTTTTCCTGTGGTCATATATGGATGTGAGAGTTGGACTGTGAAGAAGACTGAGCACCGAAGAATTGATGCTTTTGAACTGTGGTGTTGGAGAAGACTCTTGAGAGTCCCTTGGACTGCAAGGAGATCCAACCAGTGCATTCTGAAGGAGATCAGCCCTGGTTTTTCTTTGGAAGGAATGATGCTAAAGTTCAAACTCCAGTATTCTGGCCACCTATGCGAAGAGTTGACTTATTGGTTGACTTATTGGAAAAGACTCTGATGCTGGGAGGGATTGAGGGCAGGAGGAGAAGGGGACGACAGAGGATGAGATGTCTGGATGGTATCACTGATTCAATGGATGTGAGTCTGAGTGAACTCCGGGAGTTGGTGATGGACAGGGAGGCCTGGCGTGCTGCGATTCATGGGGTCACAAAGAGTCAGACATGACTGAGAGACTGAACTGAACTGAACTGAACTGAACTGAAGGTCCATCTAGTCAGTGCTATGGTTTATCCTGTGGTCATGTATGGATGTGAGAGTTGGACTGTGAAGAAGGCTGTGCACCAAAGAATTGATGCTTTTGAACTGTGGTGTTGGAGAAGACTCTTGAGAATCCCTTGGACTGCATCAAGATCCAACCAGTCCATTCTGAAGGAGATCAGCCCTGGGAATTCTTTGGAAGGAATGATGCTGAAGCTGATACTCCAGTACTTTGGCCACCTCATGCGAAGAGGTGACTCATTGGAAAAGACTCTGATGCTGGGAGGGATTGGGGGCAGGAAAAGAAGGGGATAACAGAGGATGAGATGGCTGGGTGGCATCACTGACTCGATGGACTCGAGTCTGAGTGAACTCCAGGAGTTGGTGAGGGACAGGGAGCCCTGGCATGCTGCGATTCTTGGGGTCACAAAGAGTAGGACACAACTGAGCAACTGAACAGAACTGATGTACCAGATACTCTTCTCCAGTGACTTTTTCTCTTTTTCAAAAGAAAAAGAATCATGATGCTATGTCATGGTATATACAGTTTGCCAATTGAAGGTATAAGTGAATTACTTCTAGCTCAGTTTTCTATGTGGTTAGTTGACATATACTACTAAACTGTTCCATCAGTTCAAATATTCTTATTTCTGTGAAGAAATTCAAGGAAAAGAAAAGGACATTTCTTATCCTTAAGGAGTCTACGATCTAATATAGCTCTAGTATTAGATAATTTGAAAGAACACAGTCAAAGAAACATATTTGTTTAAAGCAGAAAAATGCTACCTCATCTACAATCGTACTAAGGTGATGTAGTTGGGAAATTCCTGGAAAATAAAAAAATCTCCTTAAAAATAAAGTCCCACCACAATGGACCTCAGGACTCTTTCAGATCAGTGGTTCTCACCAGAGTGATCTTGTTCTCTATGGCCCTGCTCCAGGGACACATATGCAATATCTGGGGACAGTTTTGGCTGCCCCAGTGAGGGAAGGAATGGTGCTCCTGTCATCTCTTATGTAGAGGCCAATGATGCTACAACACAGAGAATTAATACGGTCCAAATTGTCAGTAGTGCCGAGACTGAGAAACCCTGTTTTACTTCCAGACTCAGGTAGCTCAAGTATAATAAGAGTAGCTATTTCTCACTTTACAAAATCTAGACATCTGTCAAGACAATAACAAGGTTATGTTTGATATATTTTCAAACCTAAGTGATTTTTATATGTCAAAAAACCATGATTTAACATGAATGCTTATATCTAAATGAAACTCACTTGCTTAGAATAAACACTGAATTATAACTGAAAAATCTAAATTTCATTTTGGCTATCCAGAGGTTAACTATGAAATCACATGATGACTGGCTGCCTCAGAAGCTGTTAAGGTTCACTTTTGTCCTCTTTTAAGAAAGGAAACGGGATGGAACATGTCATGAAAACCAACTTCAAAAGGCTGTGGTTTCATTACAAATTCTAAGATCTAGTGAACTGTATAATCAGTCATAATTAAGCTGCAGATCTTGCTGCAAACATTCAATTCATAGTCGTTTTCTCCCTAATGAAATTATATTCTTTAAACAAATGTAGAAAGTAATGAAAACAGCGGAACTTTATAGCCAACGGCAAGAGTTACTCAGGAAAGCCCAGCTCAATTCAGCCTGAATTAATGTGTTTTCTGAGTCCCAGCTGCTTTCTCAGTACTTTCCTAGGAAAACACAAGAGGCTGAAAAGCTGAGTGGTAAAATAGGCACACACCTGCGTGGAACCATAGAAGACCCTAGACAAATTTAGGATGAGACAGTACTTCCAGACAAGAAATCCAGATCTTCCAGACAAGAATACTGGAGTGGGTTGTCATCCCCTTCTCTAGGGGATCTTTCCAACCCAGGGACTGAACTCAGCTCTCCTACATTACAGGCAGATTCTTTACCATCTGAGCTGCTAATGGTAAAGAAACTGCTTGCCAGTGTAGGAGACATAAGAGATGTGATTTTGATCCCTGGGTCGAGAAGGAGGAAGGAGGAGGGAGGAAATAGCAACCCACTCCAGTCTTCATGCCTGGAGAATCCCATGGATGGAGGAGCCAGATGGGCTATCGTCCATAGGTCTCAAAGAGTCAGACATGGCTGAAGCAACTTAGCACATGCATACATAGCCTCAGAGAGCAGACCTCAGAAATGCCACCCTGACACTGAAAATCATCCAAGACCTTCCTTCACTCAACAAGAAAACACTGAGTGCCAACAATGAGCCAGGAATTTTTGAGGTGCTGGGATACCGATGTTCCAGCTGGACTTAGAAAAGGCAGAGGAACCAGAGATCGAATTGCCAGCATCATTGAAAAAGCAAGAGAGTTCCAGAAAAATATCTACTTCTGCTTTATTGACTATGCCAAAGTCTTTGACTGTGTGGATCACAACACTGTGGAAAATTCTTAAAGAGATGGGAATAAAAGGCCACTTTATCTGACTCCTGAGAAATCTGTATACAGGTCAGGAAGCAACAGTTAGAACTGGACATGGAACAACAGACTGGATCCAAATCAGGAAAGGAATATGTCAAGGCTGTATATTGTCACCCTGCTTATTTAACTTATATGCAGAGTATGTCCCGAGAAGGCAATGGCAACCTACTCCAGTACTCTTGCCTGGAAAATCCCATGGACGAAGAAGCCTGGTAGGCTGTAGTCCATGGGATTGCTAAGAGTCGGGCACAACTGAGCGACTTCACTTTCACTTTTCACTTTAATACATTAGAGAAGGAAATGGCAACCCATTCCAGTGTTCTTGCCTGGAGAATCCCAGGGACAGCGTCAGCCGTCTATGGGATCGCACAGAGTCGGACACAACTGAAACAGCAGCAGCAGCAGAGTATGTCATGAGAAATGCTGGATTGGATGAGCACAAGCTGGAATCAAGATTGCTGGGAGAAATATCAATAACCTCAGATATACAGATGACACCACGCTTATGGCAGAAAGCAAAGAACTAAAGAGCCTCTTGATAAAAGTGAAAGAGGACAGTGAAAGAGTTGGCTTAAAATTCAGCATTCAGAAAACTAAGATCATGGCATCCAGTCCCATCACTTCATGGCAAATAGATGGGGAAACAGTGGAAACAGTGGTAGACTTCATTTTGGGGGCTACAAAATCACTGCAGATGGTGATTGCAGCCAGGGAAATTAAAAGACGCTTGCTCCTTGGAAAAAGACATCTTTTTGGGTGTTAGTTCTAAAATGTCTTGTAGGTCTTCATAGAACCATTCAACTTCAGCTTCTTCAGCATTACTGGTTGGGGCATAGGCTTGGATTACCATGATATTGAATGGCTTGCCTTGGAAACGGACAGAGATCATTCTGTTGTTTTTAAGATTACATCCAAGTACTGTATTTCGGACTCTTTTGTTGACCATGATGACTACTCCATTTCTTCTAAGGAATTCCTGCCCACAGTAGTAGATATAATGGTCATCTGAGTTAAATTCACCCATTCCAGTCCATTTTAGTTCGCTGATTCCTAGAATGTCAGCATTCACTCTTGCTATCTCCTGTTTGACCACCTCCAATTTGCCTTGATTCATGGACCTCAACATTCCAGGTTCCTATGCAATATTGTTCTTTACAGCATTGGACTTTGCTTCTATCACCAGTCACATTCACAGATAAGTATTGTTTTTGCTTTGGCTCCATCCCTTCATTCTTTCTGTAGTTATTTCTCCACTGATCTCCAGTAGCATATTGGGCACTTACCAACCTGGTGAGTCTCTTTCAGTATCCTATCATTTTGCCTTTCCATACTGTTCATGGGGTTCTCAAGGTAAGAATACTGAAGTAGTTTGCCATTCCCTTCTCCAGTGGACCACATTCTGTCAGACCTCTCCACCACGACCCATCCATCAGATATGCAGATGACACCACCCTTATAGCAGAAAACAAAGAACTAAAGAGCCTCTTGATGAAAGTGAAACAGGAAGTGAAAAAGTTGGCTTAAAACTCAACATTCAGAAACCTAAGATCATGGCATCTGGTCCCATCACTTCGTGGCAAATAGATGGGAAAACAGTGGAAACAGTGTCAGACTTTATTTTTGGGGGCTCCAAAATCACTACAGATGGTGACTGCTGCCATGAAATTAAAAGACACTTACTCCTTGGAAAGTTATGACCAACCTAGATAGCATATTAAAAAGCAGAGACATTACTTTGTCAACAAAGGCCCATCTAGTCAAAGCTATGGTTTTTCCATTAATCATGTATGGATGTGAACTGTGGTGTTGGAAGAGGCTCTTGAAAGTTCCTTGGACTGCAAGAAGATACAACCAGTCCATCCTGAAGGAAATCAGTCCTGAATATTCTTTGGAAGGACTGATGCTGAAGCTGAAATTCCAATACTTTGGCTACCTGATGCAAAGAACTGACTCATTTGAACAGACCCTGATGCTGGGAAAAATTGAAGGTGGGAGGAGAAGGGGATGACTGAGGATGAGATAGTTGGATGGATCACTGACTTAATGGACATGAGTTTGAGTAAGCTCCGGGAGTTGGTGATGGACAGAGAAGCCTGGCATGCTGCAGTCCATGCGGTTGCGAAGAGTCAGACATGGCTGAAAGACTGAACTGAACTGAACTGGGGTATAATGAATGAGACAGACAGCCCTCAGCTCCACAGAACTCACAGCTTAACCAGACCACTTGCTTAGCCTCCCATTTCATTGACCACTAGGTCATAGACCTTTGCCACTGCCCCTATTTTTATGTTTGTGCACAACTCAATCTGATGGCATTAATTTTTGATATTAAGCCCTCTCTAAAATTTTAGCTAATTCTTACAGTCTGGATCTTTCTACTCTTAGAAGTTTTGCAGGAAATACTAAATCCAGTCTGTTTCTAACCATTGGCCAGCTCTGCATGTGAGCACACCTGATCCTTGGTGAGCGGAGAATCAGACATGAAGGGTACAGACTGAAGGAAGCATTACCCACGGGATGCAATGAAAGTACTAATTTACGAGAAGGCATGTCAGAAATGGATGGGGTCAAACTGGAATCAGTTAAGATTAGTCTAACACAAATACAGGGGAAGCAGATCAGATCAGTTGTGGTCTGGATATTGGATTCTACAGTTAAGAGAGGAGGATCCCTGAAAAACACTGCAAGGCAGTGAGAAGCCTCTGTGATTTGTTTGTAATAGCAACTTCTGACACCTTCTGTGGCCATGACATACCTGGCTTCAAGGGTCAGGACACCTCTGTTGCTGTCTGAGAGTTTTATCATATGTATCCAAGCACCAAAAATTAAGAAAAAGAAATCAGTTCTGGGAGCAGAAAGAGTAGAATCAGGAAAGTTGCCCAGGGAATCTGGAAAGAAATATAGACGCATGTGGAAGAAAGATGAGAAACAGATCTTCAGACAATAGTCTTGAGCAAAGACATAAAATGCATACAGGACATAGGAAGATAAGCAGGATGAGTGCTGACAACTCTTGTTGGGAGGGGGCTGCAAGTTGCTCAGGTGAGGTGGAACCAGGTGGGAATGAACTTAAGTTGCTTAGTTGCTAAGTCATGTCCAACTCTTTCGCGATCCCATGGATCTAGCCCACCATCCTCCTCTGTCCATGGAATTCTCCAGGCAAGAATACTGGAGTGGCTTTCCACTTTCCTCATCCAGGGCAGCTTAGGTTTAATGGGATATGTATCTGGGCTGTGATTTGATTATCAGCAAATAGCCACTATGGCTTTTTGAGTATATGAAAAATGTAAGTAAAACAGAAGACTAAATGATGTTCATTGAAAGTGATAATGGTCTAAACTAGGATGAATGCATGGAGAGTAATGTGTGTGACAGATGTCTCAGCAGAGTTGTCTGCCTAAATGTGGGAGAATAAATTAAATATTTTTAGTAAAACTATTGTATAAGGATCTTCCAGGCTTTTTCTACTAATTTTTCCCAAATTTTTACCAACTGCTATGATTGTATTGCACTACTAAGCAACAATTTTAATAATGTTTGTTAATATTTGAGTGCCTTTGATGTGCCTGGCACTATTATAAACTAGCTATGGTATTATTTCATTTGTTGTTGTTGTTGTTTAGTCCCTGAATCATATCCAACTTTTTTGTGATGCCATGAACCGTAGCCTACCAGGCTCCACTGTCGATGGGATTTCCCAGGCAAGGATGCTGGAGTGGGTTGCCATGTCCTCCTCCAGGGATCAAACCCAGGTCTCCTTCACTGCAGACAGATTCTTTACTGTCTGACCAACTCCTCCCCAAAAAGCAATGGTATAGGTACTATCATTATCCCCATTTTACAGGTGAAGATACCAAAGCACAAAGAGGTTAATTAGCTTACCCAAAATTTTGCAGAAAGTGAAAGAACCAAGATGGAACCTAGACAGTTAGCTTGAAAGCCTGAGTCTTACGGCCTCTGAGACTACCTGATGGGTGCTCAATAAATGTCACTGGACATTGAATAAATCCCTTCTAGTATGATGTTGGTATTGTTGCTATGAAAAGGTCAATATGACAGCTATGCCTATATTAATCTTTCCCTTCTCTAGATCAGTGCTTTCTGAGAAATGCAGCCTCCAGAAATGGGGCTAATATTTCCTCAGTTGGAAATAAATTGGAGAGAAACCTCCTCCATTCATTTTCCATTTTCCTCTTGACATCATTATACTATAATTCTTATTTCCCAGAGATATGTACTGAATCCAAATAAAACTTCAATGCTTCCCACTGAATTTTAGGAAATTCTGGACATTCCCTCTTTGCCACCATCATTCACCTGGGACACACATTACAGTTCATTAAATAATTTCTCAATTTTTTCCATAGCTATTGCACATAAGTCAAGGGTAGCCTCCTTGATGACTGCTTTACCTTGGGTATTTGTTTATTCAGTTTTCCCCCTTGGAGTGAGTTTACCTCTGGGAAAAAGCTATTGGAAATTCTTCAGTTCATTTACTAATTATTGAGTGTCTGTGAATGCACCACATGATGTGTGATGAGCTCTGTCCTGCCTACTGGCATCGTCCCCCATAGGAGGAAAATTCTTTCTGGACCAGTAATCCAGCAATGCACACTGCCTTCAGTCCTTCTATGAGCACGTGTTCCCCTAACTATCTGCCTTCCATGGAAAAGACTTGTATGTAAAAATTAAGATTTCACACCACACATCTTTTCTTGTTGACCTGAGGCTCAATATCCACCTTATCCTGATATCAGGGGTTGATGAGGCTGACTCAGATGTATTTAGATGTATTTGCTGACCTATATTCTTTTAAGTTCAATTGTCCAGCTAATGCCATTGTGGGTTTAAAAGCTCTATTTTTATGCTGCAGGTGAATTGATGGAATATAAAATTACACATTTGTCAAGGAGACTGGATAACTATGTCAATACATGCTATGTCAATAGAGTGAAAGGTCAAGTGAAAATATTACTATTTGAGAAAATAAGTCAGATTTTTAGGTTTAAGTCTACATAAAATTAGGCAACGTCATGGACAATTGAGCTTAATGAACCATATCACTATGACAGTAGCAGCCTAAACTTACAAGTAAATTTTACCTTTGTTTTTAGTTGAATAAATAAGGTAAACTGAGTAGCTTAGCAAAAAGAATAATTTTCTTTTTCCTATCATTCCCTGTTCGAATGAGCACTGCAGAGTTTCTGCCTAGTGTCTCAAAGAAATATTAGGTAATTTTTTCCCTTGGATTTTTTGGTGATTTTTGTGTAATAATTATCTGGTCCCTTTTGGTCACAAGAACAGATTTGTATCCATAATTTAAAAAGCATAATTTAAAAATTCAGTCTCCTGCTTCCTGCCCATAGCACTGCCTGCCCTCCTCCCCACAACCAGTTACTTTCTACTTAGGGACTTTTTGTTCCTCTTAGTATTTTTCCTGGGTGAGATTTCTCTTTGTTGCATCCTTTTTGTTTGGGAAAACATGTACATCCGCTTCTGTCTGGGGGACGTGCTCGTCTTCCCCCAGTATGGCTGTCTCTCTCGTCTCTATGCCCATTTAGCACTGTCACCCAAGCATGGGTTCCCAGCGCAGCCTCTTTAGCCTGGCACCAGTCTTCTTTGTCCCACACACCAACACACACAGCTCAAGAACTCTGAGTGGTCCCTTGAACCCACACTTCACTTGGCTAAGGTAAGGAAGCATATTCTTCTTCCCTTCCTCCATGAAAAGGGACTTGATTCACAGCTCCCCCAACAACTCTCTCCAAAGAAATACTCACTAGGACTGCTTCCATATGCTTACATGGCCTTGGGGTGCATGATGGAGCTGAAAGAGCCCATTCTGCTCTAACTTCACATATCCTTCACAGCTGGTCTAGAACTCTACTCTAGAAGTGAAGATGACTTGCCATATAATATCATTCTTAGCCTTTGGGACCTCTCCTCAAACAAGGGTACAAAGAGTTCCATTTGAAAATTCTGCTCTGTGTTATACATTAAAATTAAAAGAAAAAAATTTTTAGTAAAAAAATTAAAAGAAATTCAGTGACACTAACAACAACAAAAAAAAATCAAGAAAACAATCCTATTCACAATAGTATCAAAATAGAATAAAATACTTAGGAATAAATTTGAGCAAGAAAGTAAAATGCCTGTATACTGAGAATTATAAAACACTGATGAAATAAGCAAGCACATGAAAAGACATCTAATGTTCATGGATTGGAATAGTTAATATTGTTAAATTGTCCAATACTCAAAGCAATATACAGATTCAAAATTTATTCAGTCTCTATCAAAATTCCAATGGTATTTTTCAAAGAAATAGAAAAAACAACCCTAAAATTCATACTCACAAAAGACACCAAATAGCCAAAGCAATCTTGAGAAAGAAGAACAGAGTTGGAAACACAGAGCTGTTTCATCGCTGAGAACAGAGTTCTCGAGTGATTGAGAAATCACACCCTGATTTCTCAATATACTACAAAGATGCAGTAATCAAAGCAGTATGGCATATGCGTAAACAGACATGTAGGCCAGTGGAACAGAATAGAGAGCCTAGAAATATACCCAAACTAATTTTCAACAAAAGTACCAAGAGTACACACTGAAAAAGGACAGTCTCATCAATAAATGGTGCCCAGGAAACTGGATATTCACCTGCAGAAGAATTAAACTGGACCCTTTTCTTATACCATTTACCAAAATCATCTCAAAATATATTAAAATTTAAATATAAGACCTGAAACTATAAAAATCCTAGACTAAAACTTAGGGGAGAAGCTCCTTGACATCAGTTGGCCTCATCTATGACTTCTTTGATATGACACCAAAAGTTCAGGCAACAAAAGCAAAAATAAACAAGTGCCCTACATCAAACTTAGAGAAAAAAACAAACTAAAAACCTCTTGCACAGCAAAGGAAACAACAACATGCAAAAGCAATCTATGGGTTGGGAGAAAATATTTGTAAATCATACATCTGACAGGGGGTTAATATATAAAATATATTAAGAACTTCTTCAATTCAATAGCAAAACAAGAAAAAACCTGGTAAAAAATACACAAAAGACCCGAATGGACATTTTTCAAAAGGAGATATACAAATGGCCAAAAAGTATATGAAAAGCAGCTCAACATTGCTAATCATTAGAGAAATTAAAATCAAAACCACAATGAAATATCACCTCTTACCCGTTATCCAAAAATTAAAGGTATCTTTGTGTTGGCAAGGATATAGAGAAAAGAGAACCCTGTACACTGTTAATGGGAGTATAAAGCACAGACTTCCCTGGTGGCTCAGATGGTAAAGCATCGGTCTATAATGCAGGGGACCTGGGTTCAATCCCTGGGTTGGGAAGATCCCCTGGAGAAGGAAATGGCAATCCACTCCAGTACTATGGCCTGGAAAATCCCATGGACAGAGGAGCCTGATAGGCTTTAGTCCATGGGGTCACAAAGAGTGGGACACGACTGAGCAACTTCACCTTCACTTTCACTTTTCAAGACACAGACAGTGGTCACGTATGGATATGAGAGTTGAACTGTGAAGAAAGCTGATCCCCGAAGAATTGATGCTTTTGAACTGTGGTGTTGGAGAAGACTCTTGAGAGTCCCTTGGACTGCAAGGAGATCTGACCAGTCCATCCTAAAAGAAATCAGTCCTGGGTGTTCATTGGAAGGACTGATGCTGAAGATGAAACTCCAATACTTTGGCCACCTCATGTGAAGAGTTGACTCTTTGGAAAAGACCCTGATGCTGGGAGGGATTAGGGGCAGGAGAAAAGGGGGACAACAGAGGATGAGATGGTTGGATGGCATCACCGACTCGATGGACATGAGTTTGGGTAAACTCTGGGAGTTGGTGATGGACAGGGAGGCCTGGCATGCTGCAGTCCATGGGGTCGCAAAGAGTTGGACATGACTGAGTGACTGAACTGAAGACACAGACTTTAACTGAAAATAGTATAAAAAACATGGAAAATGGTTTCTGAAGCTCCTCAAAAATTTAAAAGTAGAACTACTATTTGATCCAGGAATCTCTCTTTTAGTATATAGAGAGAGGAAATTAAATAAGCCACCTTTACGAGATATTTGTGCCCCCATATTTGCTGCATTATCCACAATAGCCAAGGTATGAAAACAGTCTAAGTTCCCATTGATTAATATATATATGTGTGTATGTGTGTGTATATATATTAGTTTGACCTTAAAAAAGGAGATCCTGATGTGCAACATGGGTGAACATGGTGTACGTTATGCTAAGTGACATAAGCCATACACAAAAAGCAAAAAGACTACATGATCTCACTTACATGTGAAATCTAAAAAGAGTCAGATACATGGAAGCAGAGTAGAATGGTAGTTACCAGGGGTGAGGAGATAGGGTTAATGGGGGCATTACTGGTCAAAGTGTACAAAGTTGGAGTTAAGAAGGTTTAATAAGTCTGGAGATCTAATGTATAGCAGGATGACTATAGCTAATTATACTGTAATGAAAGTTGGAAATTTACTGAGAGTAGATTTCACATATTCTCATCACATATACACAAAAGTAACTGTGAAAAGAGATGACATATTAATGGGCTGAATGTAGAAGTAATGTCACTATGTATATGTATATCAAATCATCCTGTGTACACATTAAGTACATACAATTTTATTTAAAAATTAAAGAATGAGTAAGTACAATAAATTCAGTGAAAATGAAGCAAGCATGATGAGGTTATGATTTACTACTGAGATGGTCCACAGAAAGCTCTAGTTCTTGGCCACAGTGTGATGCATTGACCAGTAATAAACAGAGTTCTGAAAAGCATAGCCATGATGAGGATGCTTGAAGAAAATGGGGAAAGAGAAAGCAAAAAGGAAGAGTGTTAGCACGGGTAATGCCTTTCTCAGTTCAGTTCAGTCACTCAGTCATGTCCAACTCTTTGCAACTCCATGAATCGCAGCACGCCAGGCCTCCCTGTCCATCACCAACTCCCGGAGTTCACTCAGACTCATGTCCATCAAGTCAGTGATGCCATCCAGCCATCTCATCCTCTGTCGTCCTCTTCTCCTCCTGCCCCCAATCCCTCCCAGCATCAGTCTTTTCCAATGAGTCAACTCTTCTCATGAGGTGGCCAAAGTACTGGAGTTGCAGATTCAGCATCAGTCCTTCCAATGAACACCCAGGACTGATTTCTTTTAGGATAGACTGGTCGGATCTCCTTGCAGTCCAAGGGACTCTCAAGAGTCTTCTCCAACACCACAGTTCAAAAGCATCAATTCTTTGGTGCTCAGCCTTCTTCACAGTCCAACTCTCACATCCATACATGACCACTGGTAAAACCATAGCCTTGCCTTTCTCAGTGGGTTACTAAAAGCCACAGAGGAGACTTGGCATGGAAAACAATTAAAGTACCTGGGTCATAGCATGAAAATGTTACATTTTGTTAGTTCCCTTAAATCTCTTTGAGGGCTTGCCTAGTGGCTCAGTGATAAAGAATCCACCTGCCAAGCATATGAGGTTTAGATCCCTGGGTCTGGAAGATCCCCTGGAGAAGGAAATGGCAACCCACTCTAGTCTTCTTCCTGGAAAATCCCATGGACAGTGTAGCCTGGAGGGCTATACAGTCTGTGGTGTCACAAAAATTCAGACAGAACTTAGCAACTAAACAACAACAATAAATCCCTTTGGGAACATGATAGGAACCCAAGGTAGGAAATAGAGTGGTTGATTAATTAACCAGTCTGTCTTTGTCTAAAGTGTGTATGTGTGTGTGAGTATGTGTGTGTGTGTGTGTGTGTGTGTGTGTTAATTTTAAAAAAAAATCTAGAATAATGTGTGAGATAGATTTGGATGTCAATGAAGATCACCAAGATCATGTTCTCATGAGTGAAGGAGGGAAGTGGGCAGTGAGAAAAGACAGTTATCTGTAAAGCTGTCCTGAAAGGTCACATGTTTATTATATTCTCACTACTCTGCTTTCCCCCTCACTCACTGTACTTCACCAAGTTCAGCCTCCTTGCTGTCCCTCCAACATGCCCTGGTCACTCCCACATGAGGGTCTTTTCACCCGTTTCCTCGCCTAGAAATTCTTCCCCTGAAAATCTACATGGCTTACACATCATCTTCTCCCAATCTCTGTTCAAATGTCACCTTCTCAATGTGGCTTTCCACGACCAACTCATTTCAAACTGCAGTACCCTCTCTCTCACTTCCTGTCCTCTTTTCCTGTTTTATTTTTCTCCTGAGTGTCTTTTCACATCTTATATAATTTACTTGTCTGGCTTTTCCCCACAAGAAAGTAAATCCTATGAGGACTGGATTTTCGGGTCTGATTTGTTTCTGATAAATCTCCATCACCTAGAACAATGATAATGCATGGTCATCAGTAAGTATTGATAACTCAATAACGACTGAGGGGAAGGGGGAGCTAAGGGTATCCTCTAAAGCGTGAAGGAGAAAGTGATTAACAAAGGAAGGGTTTTAGAAGAGGAAGAAGAAGGCTCTCTAAAGGAAAAGGACCTGGTCAGGACCTGAAAACAGAGTAGTCTTATGACAGGAAATTAAGTGATGATGAGAGAGAGGAGAGAAGCCGAGGCTACAAAGGTTTCTGTTCTGGGTGGTTGTGTGCTAGGGACCGTGACCGTGACTAAGCCCTGGTTCTGATAACGTGAGCTGCAACAAGGATCTCTGCACTATAAAGCCACCAGAAAGGAATGAATGGGATCTTTGGTGTCAGACCGGCTTGGATTCAATTCTTATCTCTGCCACCTACTAGCTCTGTAACCCAGGGAACGTTATTTCACTTCTCTAATACTATTTCCTTATATTAAAAAACAAAGTCATACTGTCACACAGTTATTAAGAGTACGAAATGTGAAAAGGCATAAAGAGCAAGTCTAAAGCTCAGGCTTACACATTCCAGGCCAAGAAGGATACTGTGATCATAAGAAGAGTCCAGTAAGCAAAATTAATCTTAAAATAAATCAACACCTTTACTTGTATTTTTAGTTCCTTGAAGAAGAAAGCAATGACCAAATCAATATTCCTTTTGCTGTGATCATTGCCATTTTATCCTTTACCCTCCACTTACCTCACATTATAACTGCTCACCTGTCTTATATGGCACATAGTCATCCATGTCAAATAATTAATTTAAATTGTTTGGAAAATATTTCAAACTTTTCCCAAATTAATTCACCATAAGGCCTCTAGCATTTCCCTGCCGTTCCCTCTCTGGCAGTGAGAGGGACAGTCACTGGGAAGATGGCTAGAGTCCAGGTTAAGAGGCTGGGTTTTGCTTTCTAATGTCACAAAGAGCCAACCAAATTGGCTCTTACAGAACATGTTCTGTCTCCTCCACTCAACTCAGAACTGACTAGAGATAACTTCTGACTTAATTGAATTTCTAGTGATAACATAAAGGGTAATTTTTAACCTCAGTGAAAAAACATTTTAAGTTTTAATAGAAATGGGCTTCAAAAAGTTTCAAATCTCATCCAACCTCATGGCAGTTCATGAATGAATATAGCAAGACATATTTCTATAAAGTGATGTTTTCTTCTAAACCCCTTCCTCTTTCCTAGAAACCAAGGATCATGGTTATGTATCTCTGGACACGTACAGGGTTAAATAACAGTAAATATTCAAACTGAAAAAATAAACAACCAGCAAACAATATCTAGCTATCTAAACAAAGCAAGTAACTGTCTATCATGGGGTAATACTTTCTGTATTACTTACCTACAAAGTATGTCATAGTGTAAGGCCAGCTATTGAATGTTGAAGAGGATTTGCCACGTTGTGAGTGCAAACATAACCTTGAAACAGAAAAGACATAAAGCAAGTATGACTTATTCACATGCCAAACTATATAATGCAAATCTTTTATTAAGATTTGACTGAAAGAAGTATGAAGACAAATCTTTTAAAATGCTGTACTTGATGTCAAGAGATTGTCACATACACACGTCCCCTTAAAGTCACAGAATCTCCAGGTCAGGCTCTAGGAAGCGATTGCTTTCAGAAACAGAGTTAAAATAAAACAACTGAAAAACAAGCAGTGCTGGCCACCACCAATGTGCCACAGTTTGATCACTGTCCTACTGATGCTGAGGCCACGAGTGTGCATGGTAACAACACTCAGTTCAGTTCGACACACAGAACACACACTGAGGGCTTGTAAAGGCCCAGCCCTGGAATAGACAGGCACCACCCATTGCTATTACTAAACCACTGCATATGAGACCATCGCAGGGTCTTTGCACTCACTGTGTCCTTGGCCCAAAAGCTCCCACAGCTCTTCCCCTGCATCCATTCTCCTTCTACATTCCTAGGGCAGCCTTCCTGAGACTCTGACTAAGCCTTCCCTCCTTCAGTGTTCTCATATTTGGATCGATTTATGTCAGTCTCTGGTTAATAGCTATATCCTCTGTAAACCTAAACTCCAGAGAAACTGATCATTGTGTCCCCAGTGCTGAGCAAAATGCCTGGAAAACAGAGGCTCCCAAATTCTGGGTGAGTAAATGAAAGAACTTGGACAGGGAATAGAAAGAGATGCCAATGCTGAGATTGTTGAAGTTGGGTCATGTAATGCCAAGGGGCCTTAACCTTGAACCGTTGTGTAAAGCCATCTCTGGATGGCTTCAGCTCTGACTTCTGCATGATAGACAAAGTCCCAGAGTAAAGAGGTCACTCTTTCCATAACCTATGCAATTTGATACAGATCCTTAGGCCATGATCAGAACAAAATTCAGCTGGAGACTGAAATGATCTTGGGCCCCTTCAAGAAAGTGATAGGTACCATTGATCCTTTTGTTCCCAGAAGCTTATTGGCATGTATTCGGCCTTCAACAAACTCTACAGGCCTGCTCATGAGAGCACGCATAGAGCTGTTGTCTAAACCAGGCAAGAGATACAGTGAAGTGAGGATCAAGGCAGCATGCATGCCTTGTCAGTGTTCCTCTTTTCAGTGGTCCATGAACACTTGTAAGATGGAATTGAATGAATTCTTCCCCTACAGTAAATCTGCGGTAAGCAAGGATTTATATCACATTATTTTTTGACCTCCAGAAAAGAACATTTAATCAGTCATTTTAATACAAATGAAATTCCCAGTTATCATACCCAGTGACTCCTGCCAGAATTAAATTAAATGTTACCAATCAGTGCCAGCACCCAGCGTGGGCAATCAGAAAATGTCTGCTCATTGTAAGTAAGAAGTATTTTCAGAGATGGCTGGCAGTTGCTTATTAGCCTGAGATTTCTAGATGATGGTGGTGAAAAAGAAGTGAAAGTTGCTCAGTCATGTCAGACTCTTTACAACCCTATGGACTATGGGGGTTGCAAATTCTCCAAGCCAGAATACTCGAGTGGGTAGCCTTTCTCTTCTCCAGGGGATCTTCCCAACCCAGGGATCAAACCCAGGTCTTCCACATTGCAGGTGGATTCTTTACCAGCTAAGCCACAAGGGAAGCTCTCACAAAAAAATACAAAGTTCTCTGATTATTGCTTCCTCATTCTTTTTCTTCATCGCCATTACCATTGTTATTGTCATGCAAGTGTATGTTTTTTTCTATTTTTATGGGTGGACTTCCTTAGGGGTGAGTCTTTTTGAAGCTTATCCTACCCAGAACTGTTGCAACCTGAGAGCCAGGCATCCCCAGGTCAGGGTGCAGATCCCCAGGCAGGTCGAGGCATGACAGCCTCCCAAGAATTGGGTCCCTGGGCAGGTCAAGGCATGATGACCTCCTGGGACCACTGGGACTGGCAAATCCCCGAGCAGGTTGAAGCGTGACAACCTTTTGAGGACCAGATCCCTAGGCAGGTCAAGGCGTGATGACCTCCTGGGACCCCCAGACTGGAGTTTGGGCGTCCCCAAGGTCTCCGGCGTGACCAGTGCTGGGTAGAATTAAGTGGTTTGTAAATCACTGCTAGTTTGCCCACCGTGGATGGGAATAAATATGAAGATCATGGCATCTAGTCCCATCACTCCATGGGAAATAGATGGGGAAACAGTGGAAACATTGTGAGACTTTATTTTGGGGGCTCCGAAATCACTGCAGATGGTGATTGCAGCCATGAAATTAAAAGACGCTTACTCCTTGGAAGAAAAGTTATGACCAACCTAGATAGCATATTCAAAAGCAGAGACATTACTTTGCCGACTAAGGTCCGTCTAGTCAAGGCTATGGTTTTTCTGTGGTCATGTATGGATGTGAGAGTTGGACTGTGAAGAAGGCTGAGCGCCGAAGAATTGATGCTTTTGAACTGTGGTGTTGGAGAAGACTCTTGAGAATCCCTTGGACTGCATCAAGATCCAACCAGTCCATTCTGAAGGAGATCAACCCTGGGATTTCTTTGGAAGGAATGATGCTAAAGCTGAAACTCCAGTACTTTGGCCACCTCATGCGAAGAGTTGACTCATTGGAAAAGACTCTGATGCTGGGAGGGATTGGGGGGCAGGAGAAGGGGATAACAGAGGATGAGATGTCTGGATGGCATCACTGACTTGATGGACATGAGTCTGAGTGAACTCCGGGAGTTGGTGATGGACAGGGAGGCCTGGCGTGCTGCGATTCATGGGGTCGCAAAGAGTCGGACACGACTGAGCGACCGAACTGAACTGAAGCTCATCCTACCTAGTACTGTTGCAACCTGAGAGCCAGGCATCCCCAGGTCAGGGTGCAGATCCCCAGGCAGGCTGAGGCGTAACAATCCCCTAGAGATCGAATCCCTGGGCAGGTCAAGGTGTGACAACCTCCTGGGACAGGCAGATCCCCGAGCAGGTTGAGGCGTGACAACCTTTCAAGGACCAGATCCCTAGGCAGGTCAAGGCATGATGACCTCCTGGGACCCCCCGGACTGGAGGTGGGCATCCCCAAGATCTCCAGTGTGACCAGTACTGGGTAGGATTAGGGAGTTGGATATTATAGAGTATTTCCCTCCCGAGGCCAGCTATTTTCTGGTTGTCTTTCCAGAAGATTGTAGAGGCAACCTTGTGGGTCTGGATGGGGCTCAGGAAAAGAGGATGAAACAGGAGGGAAGATGGCAGAGCACAACCTTTGAAAGAATGACATAGCACAAGGGTATAACGTAAACTAATTAAAATCAACTGGGTCTAAAATGACAAGTCAAATTCAAGTAAACCTTAATCCCAAATCTATAAACCAACAGACACACCCAGAGGTGGCAGGACAGCTCCCAGGCACTGTGAAAGAGATGGAGGAGTGGGTGGTTCCCCAATAGCTGGGATGATCTCACTCATTAGCATATGAATTCACCCTGCTGGCAAAACCTAGCCAGGCCACATTCCATGGCCCTGTAAAGTGCGGCGCTTTTTTGAATTTTTGAATTTTAACAAGTCTACCTCTTTGACTCTCAATGAATTTTTGCAATGAGACCTCAGAGTCTGAGCTTTGTTAGTTTTGGCCGGGCTTGAGTGCCGGGAGACAGCTGAAGGACAGGAGGAAAAAGCGTGGGAAAAACGTGCCACGGAATCCCCTTCGTAGCCTGCCAGAAAATTTGCTAAATATATGACCGGTGCTCACCGTTTCTTTGGTCTGATCCTTGGCACAGAAGAGAAAGGACAGAAGAACCCCCCACCGGCGACACTGGGGCTCAGCAGATAGCGCCTTTGGGACACGCTGAGGAGTAGTCTCTCCAGAGTCCCTCAGTTGTGCCCCCTGCCACCCGCCTGTTCGAGGGAGGTTCGAGGAAACAAGGAATGAGAGATTGTAAAGGGATTAAGATTTCCTTAGGCATGTGCCTCCAGCCAGAGGAGCGAGGACCTCTTCCCTTATCTGGAGGTCCTCTGGGACCCGAGGCGGCCGCCTGGGCTTTCCGCTGTCCCGGTTTCCGGCACGAAGTGTCCCGGTTTCCGGCTCGCCGGGCCTTCCCCTGCGCTGGATTTCTTCGCCTTCCGCCTCTACCGCGGGAGCTTCGCTGAGTTGGGTTCCGGCTGTGCTTGGCCTCTTCCACGAGGAGGTTGTTTCAAACAGGTTATATCCAAGTCACGGCACCATAGATATCACGCGAGTGTGTGTTTTTCGATTCTTTTTGTCTCGTCACAACAAAGATTTGGAGTGACGGACATGAAAGCCCCCTCGGCGTGTCACCGCTCTCAGGTCTTGGATAGACCGTGTTATAGCTCTCAGGTCTCGAATGGACCATGTTATAGCTCTTAGACAAATCAGTGTTACAGCTCAGTGTTAAAGCTCTATTTCATTTAGAAGATAGCAGGAAAATCCATCTTTGAGGCGTGAGGGCATGTCATCTAAAGACACGAGGAGAAGAGGGCCGCGGGCGTGGGGGAGATTTGGCTCCTCTATTTATATGTTTATCTCTCCCTGGGCCTGTCCTATGTAAATTGGGCCAGCCCGGAATGTTGTTTGTTTTACCTGCGGTCCTCTCTGTCCTCAGACCTTTTTTGTTTTATTTTTGCGGGCTTTTCCCTTGCTTGTCTTGTAGCCACTGCCATTTTGGACTCCTTTTCCCTGTTCTACCTACCTAACATTATGATCATATCACCGATGTTTAAGCCATTTCTTTCTGCCTTCACTTACTAAGTCACTTGGTGAATACTGTGAAGGTCAGCTCTCAGAATGACAGCGAGAGAATGAGGGAGGGAGGAAGAGTGGATACATGAATGAATAAAAGATGCTGGTCCATGGGAGGAGAGATGAGAGACTGCTGACTGACAATGAAAGCCATGTATTCTCCCATGCAAGGAACAGAGTCCCACAGTAAAGGGATCCTTCTTTTCTCATCCTTCTGAGAGTTGTCTAAAACATGGATAGTCTTTCTTGTTTTTCCTTTCCCCCCCATTTCCTCTTTTACCTTTTCTCCCTATAGTAATTAGGAGGAGCAGAAGCACATCATATCTTTCAGTATTCCACAGTATCCAATGATTACTTATAGCTAGTTATTTACTTTTCTGTATTTTTACCTTGTTTTGTATGGTTATGAAAAAAAAAAGTCTGTTTCTAAGTTGCATCTGACTTTTTGTGACCCTATGGACTGTAGCACGCCAGGCTCCTCTGCCCATGAGATTTCCCAGGCAAGAATACTGGAGTGGGTTGTCATTTCCTTCTCTAGTGATTCTTCCCTAAACCCCGGTCTCCTGCATTGGCAGGCAGATTCTTTATTGCTGAGCCACCAAGGAAAACACATAATCACACAAAATTTTAAAAATAGATAACTGAAGAAATTACTGCAAAGAGGGACAAAGAAAAAGCCATCTTGATGAGAGAGAAATTCAAATTCACTCTTTGATCCATAGG
Source organism: Nanger dama (assembly GCA_917880005.1). NCBI lineage: Eukaryota > Metazoa > Chordata > Mammalia > Artiodactyla > Bovidae > Nanger > Nanger dama. The sequence goes on from CAKJTW010000011.1 coordinate 263,157, forward strand.
TTCATAAAATCATAATGAACTAGTTATGGAGCCATGAAATTAAAAGGCGCTTGCTCCTTGGAAGAAAAGCTGTGACAAACCTAGACAGAGTATTAAAAGTAGAGACATCACTTTGCCAACAAAGTTCTGCATAATCACAGCTATGGCTTTACAGTAGTCATGTATGGATATGAGAGTTGGACCATAAAGAAAGCTGAGTACTGAAGAATTGATGCTTTTGAACTGTGGTGTTGGAGAAACTCTTGAGAGTCCCATGGACTGCAAGGAGATCAAACCAGTCAGTCCTAAACGAAATGAACCCTGACTATTCATTGGAAGGACTGATGCTGAAGCTGAAACTCTAATACATTGGCCACCTGATGCAAAGAGCTGACTCATTTGAAAAGACCCTGATGCTGGGAAAAATTGAAGGAAGGAGGAGAAGGGGGACAACAGAGGATGAGATGGTTGGATGGCATCACCGAGTCAATGGACATGACTTTGAGTAAGCTCTAGAAGTTGGTGATGGACAGGAAAGCCTGACGTGCTGCCATCTGTGAGGTTACAGATTCGCACACAACTCAAGTGACTGAACAAGTTGTGGAGGAGATGCATAGATGCTCTTCATGCAGAGACTTCCTGATAAGTCCACTAGAAAGCGCAGTGGAGCACAGTCAGCAGAAAGCTCATGGGGAGTGAAGAGTGACTGACCTCCCCAGCAACCTTGTCAGGATGGGCCAGTGGGTGAAAGCCAGTGCTCAATTCTTTATGTGTCCAGAAATGTGATCCCAATACTCAGTTTGAGACAATCTGAGCTTATTCTGCAAATACTTCATGTATCCTATAAGCAGTCTTTTGGTGTGTTTTTCTCCACCACTTGATGAGTGGTGGAAGGCAGTGAGGTAGAAGTCACAATGACTGCACAGATATGTGAACCGCTAGGGGCCCAGTGAGGTGAAAGAGGTGAGTTGCAGGTGACTCTGCCAGGAGAAATGACTACTCCATCATAGAACCAGTGCCCAGTAGGCTGCCGTTCTCTTCTCCCTGGACAGGTAGCCGTTTTCTGGTACAGCCTTTTGGAATGTAGTTCTTGACTTGGGCCATCCTAGGGAAGGAAGGATTGGTTACCTCACATTGCCGGGATCCAGCCTCTGTGGATCCAGGGTAATTCGAAGGTGGGGATGGAGTAGGCGTCCTGGTAAAAACTTATGTAATTACAAATATAGAGAGAAATTAGAAATGGATAGTGTAGTAGGAAAATTAGTGGAGAAAAAGAGGCTGAATAACTGGTTTACATGGAATACCAATCACCACCTACGTAGGCCACAGGTGTCTTTCCATTCTCCCGAAGGAGAGGAAGCACTGAGGCCTCCCCGGTCCGATCTCAGAAGCCCAGGCAGAATTAGCAGGCTTGGTGAGTACCCACATTTCAGATGAGGATTCAGCCAGGAAAGCAGGGAGCAAAAAGAAACTACACGGGGACTCAGTCTTTCCAGAAACTGATCCCATTTCTTTATTTTTCTGGTTTTCTTATATACCTTTTGTTACACATAGGGATGAATACAGAGTCACGCAGGGGTCAGCAGTCCTGACCTTTATCAAAATCAAGTGCTTCACATAAAAAAAAAAGGTCTTAGGGGTTTTACATCATCTTCAAGCCATTTCTGCCTGCTCACATTTACAACCCTTTCTTTCTGATAACCAAAAACTTATTTTTTCCAAGAGTGTTTTTTTTTTTTAAACCAGGCACCACCCTCCAAATAAAGTTGCATTTCTATAGGGTGAGGGTGTAGTGAGTTACAATCAAGAAAGGAATTAATTTAACCCAAGGTTAACTGATTAATCTTAAAGGTTAATACTTATTTCTCCTATATGCTTAAAGGTTAATACTTATTTCTCCTATATGCTAGTTATATTCATTATAAGGACAAGGAATATGGAGATTTAGCAGCAAACATCAGCCCAACAAATGAAAATCCTTTCACCAATGTTCCTCTTAAGATCTACTTAGTCTTAAGATAGTGATAAAGTTACATTTTCACATAGCAAGGAGACAGTGATTTATAACAAAGTATAGTGGTCTATTACAAAACAGAAAATTCATTAACTCAAAAGTCTAATATTGCTAACCTTAAAAACTACTATATTTCCTTTTCTATATTCCAAATACATTGGTTAATGTATTCCCAAGTGCCTAAGGATATGGAGGCCTGGTGGCAATCATTGACTCAACAATGAAAAAATGCCCTATGCTAATACTCCAAACTCTCTGTGCTGTTTATGGCTGAGAGGTTGTCACACAAGCTAGTCTGTCAGCAGAGAGGTTTGACCTGAGACACCCTTGTCACACTCATGGCAGGGAATTAGCAGTAATTATTGGCACGACAAATGAAAAAACCCTTCACCAATATAATTCCTAACCAACCCAATAATACTATACTAATAATCTTCCTAACTTCTCAAGAGAGTCTGTATTTAGAAAGTTTTAAAGCATCCCATGCCTCTCACAGTTGGGAGGCTGTAAACAATCACATGCGACCGGATGAACCTGATCAGGCAGGCCAGAGAATCTTCAGAGTTCGTAAGTTGAAACACTCTTGTCACACCCAGGAATTTTTATTAACTTGGAGCTGCAAGTTAACTCCTACTCCGACAGAAATGGTTATGGGGGAGAGCTCCCTGTAAAGTACTCTGGTTTTGGGGGTAGACGCTCAGGAACAGGGGGTTTCCTGAGGCTTGATCATGCCTTTGCGTATGCCAAGCTTCTTTCCTCATGACCTTTGCCATGGGTGGAGTTCCTCACGCTGGCCCCCAGCATCACATCAGCCCCCTTCTAGAAGGACTGGGGAAATGGGAGCAATGGTAGAACTCATCAGGAGATTCAAGTCATCTATTATTATGATATGCTTGTGTTTTCAACTTCTGAGCTAAACTGCAGATGAGCTGTTGTATAGCTTCTAAGATTACTTTTAGCCCTTATCTCATGCCAGGCATACTTCTAAGTACTTTATACACTCACCTTGTAGCAAAGTACTGTTATTTTACATGTGAGGAATTTGAGAGAGAGAGAGAAAGGTCAATAGATTCTACGAAGATCACACATCTAACTTTGAACTAAGGCAGGCTTCAGTTCATGGTATCTGGTTCTGGAATTGATGCTTTTAATAGCTAAGCTACAAATCTCCAAATGATTTGCAAAACTGTCTTGTAGACTCTGAATGCAGTATGATGTGTCTAATGCAGTGGCTTCCTAGCAGTTAAGAGCCAGATGGAAATCTGTTTTCTTGGCAGCATTGGACTGCACTGACCCAACATCTGGCACACAGCCTTCCCTCACAAATATTTGCTGAGCTGGGCTGACTGGCCCTGCTTTTGGAAACCCTCCGTCACCTTGGCTTCCTTAATAACATAGCCCCTGACTTTTCTGCTGCCTCCCTGGCCCCTCCTTCTCAATCTCCTTTTCTCCTGCCAGTACGTTACATGAAAGTTTTCCCGATCATTCCATCCTAGGCTCTGTCTTTTCCCAGGACCCATCCTCCTTGGCGCTCTCAGTTACTCCAATTACTGTCTACATACTGATGTCTCACAAATATTCATTTGCAACCTAATTTTACTCCTAAGATTCAGACCCATATGACCAGCCCTCTGCTGGAAATTGATATCTTGTATGCAGTCAAAATCAATCTGTCCAAATTTTTTTTCAGTTTTGTACCTCTGGGCCTTCCAAGGATATTTTTTTCTGTTTATTTTCTCAGATAACGACACCTTGATCCTAACACCTGCCCAAACTGGAAAACTGAGAGTTATTCTCACTTCTCTCTTCTATTTATTTCCTACATTCAGCTATGTACCAACCCTGTTGGGCCCACACTTGAAACCTTCCCACTTCTTTTCTTCCCTACAGCCTTCACCCTATAGTCCAGGCCACCTGTCACTTACCCTGGGGCATAGCACCTTGTAAGGACCAGCTGGATAGTATTCCTCTGTGGAATTTTAAGGATGTAACTTCTTACTTCATCCTCGTCTCTTTACTGCTCACAGAGTGCCTTCAACATTCTCAAGAGACTTCAGTTGTCTCCCCCATTTTCTGTCCACACTGAACCTTCTGCTCCTTGATTGCTCTCTTTCTCTGATGTGTCTTCCTAATTCTTGTCATTCTTCAAACCTAGTTGTTAAGTCACTTCCTCCAGAAAACCTTCCCGGAGCTCCCGTGCCTTGGTTATGTGCTCCTCCTCTGGAATCTCACAGCACTGTGTCTTTTCTCCACCATAGTACTTCCCGTCTTATACTGCAGTTCTGTTTTCACTCTTTATAAGGGAAAGGAAACCACCTGCAATAACAACAAATTCCAAAATTTCATTTCTTCATTTATACTTGATATGAATTTATTTATCCTCCTAACAGAGTCACTATAAGGCCAAGCTAGTAGCTGAGTGCTCTGCATAGTTATTTGACACCCCAGGCTTCCAGCTTTGTCACATGTAATGCTGACTTCGAAATCACTCTGCATCATAACATCTGGATAGCACATGAAGAAAGATCATGGAGGATCATGTGTGGGATGTTTTCATATGACAAGCCTTGAAGCAACAGCCATCACTCCTAGTCACAGTCAATTGCCTGGGACTTGGCCACCACATCTAACTGCACAGGAGGCTGGGAAGCCTAGTTTCTCTGTGCCAGAAAGAAGAGGACTGGGTTTGGTGATCAACCAGTAATCTGCCACAATGACCTTTATTCTCACTAAATTATATACTCCATGAGGGCAGGGGCAAAAATTCTCTTTTTCTATACTTTATCCTAGGGGAAGGCAATGGCACCCCACCCCAGTACTCTTGCCTGGAAAATCCCATGGATGGAGGAGCCTGGTGGGCTGCAGTCTATGGGGTCACTAAGAGTCAGACACCACTGAGTGACTTCACTTTCACTTTTCACGTTCATGCATTGGAAAAGGAAATGGCTACCCACTCCAGTATTCTTGCCTGGAGAATCCCAGGGATGGGGAGCCTGGTGGGCTGCCGTCTCTGGGGTCGCACAGAGTCGGACACGACTGAAGCGACTTAGCAGCAGCAGCAGCAGCAGCATACTTTATCCTCAATGCTAGTACACAGTGGGAACTCGCTAAGTATTGGTTGAATAAATGAAACTGTGTATGTCCTGTCTTTAAAAGACCTCTGCCCATCCTGATGCTGGCTGCACATTTTTTCCCTCAAATAGCATCATCTGAAGCAGCATCTAAAATGTCTGACTGATTCATGGAGCTGGGGTATGGTATGTCTTTGGTGTTCATTGGTAGGCTGTGTTGCAAAATGATGCTTGTTGATCATCTTATGTGACCTACAACTGGTGCTAATGGTAAAGAAATTATCTGCCAGTGTAGGAGACATAGGAGACACGGGTTCAATTCCTGAGTCAGGAAGATCCCCTGGAGAAGGATGTGGCGACCCATTCCAGTATTCTTACTTGGAGAATCCCATAGACCGAGGAGCCTGGTGGGCTACAGTCCATAGGTTGCATAGAGTCAGGCATGACTGAAGTGACTTCCACACACACACACACACACACACACACACACACACACACATGAGCCACGATGCCAATTTATTTATTTATCTTATATATACTTCTTTCAGAGATTCAGTCACCCTTGTTTTCTATTTAAGACATGCCCTTTCCAGGAACTGAGATACCTGGAAAGTTGCCAGGCTATTCACTACTAATTAAAGCTTGAGGGTGAAAGAATATATTGGCTGCCATACTGCAAAGATATTGAGAATATTGTGCACATTTTACAGTACCTTTTTATAGAACTGGGGAGAAAATTCTTTTTAATCATAATTAAAAATAGCGGTAATTTTCTTAAAAATTGACTTTTTTTTCTTATAATGTTCATCAGTGATGTAACAAATGCTCTTTATTTCTTAACATTGTTACTAGAACATTCTGACCAAATGTGCAGTCTATATCTAAGAGAATATTACATCAAAAGATACATTATGTAATATCCCCAGCTAGGTTTTAACAACACTCAACATTCTTTATCTAATTTTATTTTCCCTACCCTTATTTTTCCTTTCTATCCACTGCTTTTATCTTCTTGTATTTGCATATTTATGTAAGCCACCATGAGCATGTTTTGGAGCAAAGGAGAAATACATAGAAATAAAATCTATTAAACATTTGTCTTCATAAGAGACATAACATGTTTCAGTGGCTATTCAGTTCAGTTCAGTCGCTCAGTCATGTCCGACTCTTTGCAACCCCATGAATCCCAGCACACCAGGCCTCCCTGTCCATCATCAACTCCCAGAGTTCACTCAGACTTGTGTCTATCGAGTCAGTGATGCCATCCAGATATCTCATCCCCTTCTCTTCCTGCCCCCAATCCCTCCCAGCATCAAAGTCTTTTACAATGAGTCAACTCTTCACATGAGGTGGCCAAAGTACTGGAGTTTCAGCTTTAGCCTCATTCCTTCCAAAGAAATCCCAGGGTTGATCTCCTTCAGAATGCACTGGTTGGATCTCCTTGCAATCCAAGGGACTCTCAAGAGTCTTCTTCAACACCACAGTTCAAAAGCATCAATTCTTCGGTGCTCAGCTTGCTTCACAGTACAACTCTCACATCCATACATGACCACAGGAAAAACCATAACCTTGACTAAGACGGACCTCAGTCAGCAAAGAAATGTCTCTGCTTTTGAATATGCTATCTAGGTTGGTCATAACTTTTCTTCCAAGGAGTAAGCGTCTTTTAATTTCATGGCTGCAGTCACCATCTGCAGTGATTTGGGAGCCCAAAAAAATAAAGTCTGACACCATTTCCACTGTTTCTCCATCTATTTCCCATGGAGTGATGGGACTGGATGCCATGATCTTCGTTTTCTGAATATTGAGCTTTAAGCCAACTTTTTCACTCTCCTCTTTCACTTTCATCAAGAGGCTTTTTAGTTCCTCTTCACTTTATGCCATAAGGGTGGTGTCATCTGCATATCTGAGGTTTGATATTTCTCCCGGCAATCTTGATTCCAGCTTGTGTTTCTTCCAGCCCAGCGTTTCTCATGATGTACTCTGCATAGAAGTTAAATAAGCAGGATGACAATATACAGCCTTGACGTACTCCTGTTCCTAATGGAACCAGTCTGTTGTTCCATGTCCAGTTCTAACTGTTGCTTCCTGGCCTGCATACAGATTTCTCAAGAGGCAGGTCAGGTGGTCTGGTATTCCCATCTCTCTCAGAATTTTCCAGTTTATTGTGATCCACACAGTCAAAGGCTTTGGCATAGTCAATAAAGCAGAAATAGAAGTTTTTCTGGAACTCTCTTGCTTTTTCCATGATCCAGCAGATGTTGGCAATTTGATCTCTGGTTCCTGTGCCTTTTCTAAAACCAGCTTGAACATCAGGAAGTTCATGGTTCACGTATTGCTGAAGCCTGGCTTGGAGAATTTTGAGCATTACTTTACTAGCATGTGAGATGAGTGCAATTGTGTGGTCGTTTGAGCATTCTTTGTCATTGCCTTTCTTTGGGATTGGAATGAAAACTGACCTTTTCCAGTCCTGTGGCCACTGCTGAGTTTTCCAAATCAGTGGCTATAGGTGAGAATTTCAATCTACCTTGCTTTATCTCTAGAGGTATTTTCAAATGAATATGAATTAGTCTTTCATTTGGGGGAAGAAAGGAAGAAGGAGGAAAATGGAAAATTATGACTTATGAAGATTAAGATGATTTAGAAAGCTAAGAATTAAAATAAATGTTAAACCATATTTCATATGTGAAAATATTATATATAATTGTGAAAATTCACTACAAGATAAATTCCATAAGGGTGAAGATCTTGTCGTCATTGTTCAAACTGCATGTTGCATCATCTTGCACATAGTAGACACTAAAATAATATATTTTGAAAGTGTGAATGTAATACACTTGCACTAAGGAGAACTGGGTTAATATAAAATAAATAATATTGAGATTGAGTGTGCAACCACAAGCATAGAACTTTTGGACTCTGTTTTATAATTTATAAAATGAAGCCATCAGACTATGTATGCACTAAGATTCTTTCCAAATCCAATACTCCATATTCTATATGTCACCTTTGTTAAGTAGGCTGTTGCTGCTGCTAAGTCGCTTCAGTCGTGTCCGACTCTGTGCGACCCCATAGACAGTAGCCCACCAGGCTCCCCATCCCTGGGATTGTCCAGGCAAGAACACTGGAGTGGGTTGCCATTTCCTTCTCCAATGCATGAAAGTGAAAAGTGAAAGTGAAGTCGCTCAGTCGTGTCGGACTCTTAGCGACCCCATGGACAACAGCCCACCAGGATCCTCCATCCCTGGGATTTTCTAGGCAAGAGTACTGGAGTGGGGTGCCGTTGCCTTCTCCGTTGTTAAGTATAGTGGCACATTTAAACATATGAAAGTAAATTCCTGTGACAGTTTGGAAATTTTGTTTTCAAAATAGGTTATCGAACTCCATCATCAACAGCCTATGTAGATATGAACACATCAACTTCAAACGACACTCCTCCAACTATTCAAAGTGAGTAGCAAGATTCTTCATGTGACTCCAAACAGACAATACAACCACAAGTTTTATTGCAGCTATAATATTATTGAGGTTTGGGGAAAAACTATTTTTCATTTTATGTTGATATTTTGGTTTTGAGTTACTCTGTGGCAAATTGTAATCCAGTGACTATATATTGATGTGACAATTACTATAATCTTAAAAATATGGATTGGTGACTTGTTATTCTATGTCATTTGCCATGGGATTTTTAGAGTAATATTAAAGTAATTTTGAGAGTACTCCCAGTGATCTGACTTGGTGACAAGAAGAGAAAAAAAAAGAAAATATCTGCTTTCTTTGGGCATTAAACATAAACTTCAGACTTTAGCTTAACTCAAGCCAGCTAGTGTTCTCTGTGTCAGGAAGCATATTTTCAATTTCAGACTTCCCCAAAGTCATACAGACTAAAAATTCAGCACATCAAAGTAAAATCAAATTACAACTTTATCAGAAAATAAAATTCTGAAATTTTTGTCTTTCAGCCAGTAATTCCAATGTGCCTACCCAAGGCTTCAATTACTCTTGGACCTCCAATGGGAAAGATGCCAAACACTGTAAGTGAAATGTGAGTCCCCTGGAGTCCTCTGGGCCTCACTCATTTATCCAACACATATACTGAACAACTACTGTGTGCTTTGTTTATGATCGTATTAACAAATATTTACAAGGCATCGACCATGTTTAAAGCATTGTGGTTGCTGGGGATACCTGTAAGCAAAACAGGTCTAAGTTCCACAATCAAGTGGATGAAAGACAGACAAATAATGAAAAGTGATATGGACAAAACTCAGCAGAGAAGGGAGACAGCGAGAACCAAGAGTCAGGGGCAGTGCCTTTCTAAATAGTGTGGTCTTGGAAGGCCTTCCTGAGGAAAGTGACATCTGAATAAAGTGGAGATGAAAAAGCAAACCATGAGTAGATCTGGGGGAAGAGAGAACTTGGTAGAATGTGCATATCACTACAAAAAGGAAAAAGAGAAAGCTCAACGTGAGGCACAGAAATAGTTTGTTACTTGCCATGTGACCAAGTAGCAGCAGGGTCTGTTGATGCTGCTTTAGCAGGTAGTGACAGGGTCTAAAAAGGAAACACACTGCTTGCTAGTGGTCAAAACAAAGATGAGTATGGTCTTAAGTGGCAAAGGACGTGGCTGAAGCAAAGAGAAGTGAAGCCCCTGGGTACCACAGGTTCAGGACTCTGAATTTAGCTCCTGGGCCCTTTGCCACAGAGTAAATGTGCATGTCCCTTTTAAAAAGCATTTAAATTGTACACTGAAAACCTCCAAACATCTTTTATACCCACTGACTCAGTCATCTCACTGATGGGAACTTGTCATTAGGAAATAAATCAAAGAGGGGAAAGGAACCTATATAATATTTCTCTTTGGGCATTATTTATTTATCTTTTTATGGACTTTAGGCTTCCCAGGTAGCTCAGTGGTAAAGAATCTGCCTGCTGATACAAGAGATGAAAGAGACACAGGTTTGACCCCTGTGTTGGGAAGATCCCCTGGAGTAGGAAATAGCAACCCATTCAATCTTCTTGCCTGGAAAATTCAATGGACAGAGGAGCCTGGCAGGCTATAGTCCATGGGATTGCAATGCATCAGACACAATTGAGTGACTGAGCTTGAGCCTCGATGAAGTTCAGGTTCACAAATTTAGGTTAATCATAATCTTTTTTAGTTCATGATACTTTCATCATTAGTCTAGGCATGACCGTCTGTAATTGAATGTAATATATGTCTCTCAACAAATATGTTGATAATATAACAGACACCTGTGAACGTAGTACCCAAATACAAGAATGAAAAGGAAGAGAGAGACCACACAGAAGAGAGGAGGAAAAGCACACAAAGAAATCACCAGGCAGCGTGACCTTGATGTATGTCAAAGGTGGTGTCCAGAATACTGTGCAGACACCATCCAGCAAGTGGACCCAGGAATGCTGATTTTTTTACAAGAAAAACATATTAAAATGCACCCCCACCATGTACATTACACAAAAATTAACCAAGAGTGAGGGGCAGTGCCCTTCACACCATATAGCTTAAAATATTTATATCAAAATGGTAAGTATTAAAACATGTAATAAAATCAGGGTGAATTCCTTCCTGGCTTTGGGGTAGAGAAGGGCAGAGGAAAGAAGAGACACTAGACATAAAAATGACTGAAAATTAAATTAAGAAAATTCTTTTCATTATGACTCTTTGAAGAAAGTTTTTAAAAAGGCAAGTTATAATCTGGGAGAAGATATTTGCCACATGTTTGAAAAAGGATTAGGAATATATAGTTGAAAAAGGATCAAAACTTTAAATCAAGAATATACAAAGAATGTCTACAAACGTCTTTTAAAAGACAAAAAGCAGTAGGAAATGAGCAAATAGGCACATCACAGAAGACAACATCCGTGTAGGCAGAAAACATTTAGAGATTCTAAGCCTCTCTAACAATCAGGACATGCCAGTGAAGACTGAAGTCAGTATTTTATACATAACCAATTTGCAAAAATGAACAAGCCTGAAATTGCTGAGAGTTGTATCGGATGCAGATCAATACAATTTGTTATATGTTGCTGGTGAGAGTACTAATTGTTACCATCTCTTTCCACTACTTAGGGATTATATTTTACAGCTAAAGAGTTGTATACCAAACAATCCAACACTTCTACTTCAAGTATTAGTCACTCAGTCATGTTGCAACCCCATGTACCATAGCCCGCCAGGCTCCTGTGTCCATGGAATTCTCCAGGCAGGAATCCTAGAGTGGGTAGCCATTCCCTTCTCCAGGGAATCTTCCTGACCTAGGGATCGAACCCGCATCTGCTGTACCACAGGCAGATTCTTAACCTTCTGAGCCACCAGAGAAGCCCACTCCTATTTAAATACCACCCCAAAAATAAATTTTTACATGTATCCAGGAGATTTGTATACAAATGTTGGGGAGGAGAACACTGCTTATAATAACAACAAAAAATAAAACTGTAAATAATCTATAGTTAGGAGTGTAGATAAGTAAGTTGTGCAGAGTCCATCATGAGAAACGCTGGACTGGAAGAAACACAAGCTGGAATCAAGATTGCCAGGAGAAATATCAATAACCTCAGATATGCAGATGACACCACCCTTATGGCAGAAATAAAGAGGAGCTAAAAGCCTCTTGATGACAGTGAAAGAGGAGAGTGAAAAAGTTGGCTTAAAGCTCAACATTCAGAAATCAAAGATCGTGGCATCCAGTCCCATCATTTCATGGGAAATAGATAGGGAAATAGTGGAAACAGTGTCAGACTTTATTTTGGGGGCTCCAAAATCACTGCAGATGGTGACTGCAGCCATGAAATTAAAAGACGCTTACTCCTTGGAAGAAAAGTTATGACCAACCTAGATAGTATATTCAAAAGCAGAAACATTACTTTGCCGACTAAGGTCCATCTAGTCAAGGCTATGGTTTTTCCTGTGGTCATGTATGGATGTGAGAGTTGGACTGTGAAGAAGGCTGTGCACCGAAGAATTGATGCTTTTGAACTGTGGTGTTGGAGAAGACTCTTGGGAGTCCCTTGGACTGCAAGGAGATCCAACCAGTGCATTCTGAAGGAGATCAACCCTGGGGTTTCTTTGGAAGGAATGATGCTAAAGCTGAAACTCCAATACTTTGGCTACCTCATGCAAAGAGTTGACTCATTAGAAAAGACTCTGATGCTAGGAGGGATTGGGGACAGGAGGAGAAGGAGACGACCAAGGATGAGATGGCTGGATGGCATCACGGACTCAATGGACATGAGTCTGAGTGAACTCTGGGAGATGGTAATGAACAGGGAGGCCTGGCATGCTGCAATTCATGGGGTTGCAAAGAGTCGGACATGACTGAGCGACTGAACTGAACTGAATACAATCATAAAATACTATGGAACAATGAAAAATGAGTGAATGTCATTCACATATGGCAGCATGAATGAATTCTAATAGCACTATGTTGAATCAAAAAGTAAATGCCAAGTGACAATATATGGAATGATAAATTCAAGTAAAATTTATTGTTTAAATTTAAAAAGTTTTTTCTTCCAATTTGTTTTGAAATATAGTTGATTCACAATGTTGTGTTAGCTTCAGGTGTAGAGCAAAGTGGTTCAGTTATACATATACATAAATATATATTTTTGAACTGTGGTGTTGCAGAAGACACTTGAGAGTCCCTTGGACTGCAAGGAGATCCAACCAGTCCATTCTAAAGGAGATCAGCCCTGGGATTTCTTTGGATGGAATGATGCTAAAGCTGAAACTCCAGTACTTTGGCCACCTCATGTGAAGAGTTGACTCATTGGAAAAGACTCTGATGCTGGGAGGGATTGAGGGCAGGAGGAGAAGGGGACGATAGAGGATGAGATGGCTGGATGGCATCATTGGCTTGATGGACATGAGTTTGAGTGAACTCCGGGAGTTGGTGATGGACAGGGAGGCCTGGCATGCTGCGATTCATGGGGTCGCAAAGAGTCGGACATGACTGAGCGACTGAACTGAACTAAACTGAAATACATATTCTTTTTACATTCTCTCCCATTATAGGTTATTACAAAATATTGAGTATAGTTCCCTCTGCTATACAGTAGGTCCTTTGTTGATTATCTATTTTATATATAGTAATGTGTATTTTAATCCCAGACTCCTAATTTATCCCTCCCCTGTCCTCCCCTTTGGTAACCATAAGTTTCTATGTCTATGAGTCTATTTCTGTTTTGTAAATAAGTTCATTTGTATCATTCTTTTAATTCCACATATAAGTAATATAATATGATGTTTGTCTTTCTCTGCCTAGCTTACTTCTACTTCACTTAGTGTGGTACTATTTAGGATTAAAACAAGTATTAATATAATCAAATACTATATGATTTAGATTTAATATTTGATAAAAATTTAAAATATGTAGACAATATTCAGACAATGTTTGCTTTTGAATGGACATACAAAAGATAAGAGAGGGAGTAAACATTTATAATATTATTTATATAATTCCAAAACCTGTGTATGAGTTGGGGAATTATTAAGGACAAATATGTTCAATAATAGAATGTGGAATAGGGTGAGATAATAAATAACTCAATGAATATTATGAAGCCAAAGAAAACAATAGCCAGTATGTACTACAGTGAGAAGAAATGATCTGCTTAATTGAAGGTTTTGAACTTTTCACTTACTTGCTTTAATTAAATTATTACAATAGCATCTGTGCCCATACTAAAATCCTTTTCATCCAGTGCATCACAACAGTATAAAGTACAGAGATCACCCCACGTAATTTTTGCCCCAGAAACTAGAAAATTGAAAGAGTCTTACTTGAAAGTACTTCCTAATTTACACAGGAATATTGTTGTTCTTTTTAATAGATTTCATAATGAAATAAACTATTGTAATCCTTCAGAGTTTCTGTCCTTCCCCACTTGAAAACTTCATTTATCCTCAGACATCTCTTTATCATTCTTATCATAAAAATAGCCTTAGAAATTGTGAAATCTAGAAAAGGACTCTAAAACCCAGCAGACAATTTTTTTCCTGGCAGTGAAAACCCCCTTCTTACTTATGCAAGAAGATCTTGTTAACCGGTTGCCATTTTTCATCTAATAAGCTTAGAGAAAAATTCCCTGCAGTGAGTTGCTCTATTTATAATCATTCACAAAAACACATTAGGGTCCAACAAGTTAATATTGATTGCTCACTCCCAAACTGTTTTTGAAACATGTTTCTACTCGTTGGATTGGACTGTAATAGGACATCCAATATTAGATGATGTATTTGGCAAGATTTGTGGCAGGCACTGGTAATGGGAATTTTTTCTTTCAATATGTTTATTTCAATTGATTTATGAAATGCTCAGAGGCAGAAAAAGAATGATAATGGATCAATTTCTAGTGAAATAAACCCACTAGCAGTGTTTCTAGGGCCCTTGCTCTTTGTGAACACATTCTATGAGATATTTGCTTATATATACACTTTGTATTGTTCATATATATTAAATGTCACTAAAAGATTCTGAGCACATTGCATTTACACTAAACTCATACATGTTTTAATATATTCTTTTGTTGTTATTTTGTTACTTATTAATTGGAAGAGGTCTAGACTGGAATTCAAGAATATTAGAATCTTAATCCCAGTTCCTGCAGTCTAGAAGAGGAATGCATATTTTAGTGTAACCATCTATGAAATGGGGATACCAAAACTGACCCTCTAAATACCTGAAGTGTATGACCTTAATAACGTCCTGGGACACTCAGGTGATCAGGCCATGGAGCAGAAAATTGAAGCTTAATTACTTTTTTTTTTTTTTCCTGCATTTTCCAGTCATCCATCTGGCCCAGTGGAGCCTGAAGCCACACTGAAATCAGTCAGTCTGTCTCAGACAAGCAGAAAAATGATATGAGTCTCCATGGGTCCTTAAATCCTCCAATTTACCCATTACCAAAATCATCGAGTTTATTTATGTATGCATACACACACACACACACAAGCCTCAGGATACCGCTTATTGATCTCACATGAGGTCTTCATTCTGTTCTTTGACTTTGCACCCCTTATTCTTCAAATTTTACATACTTTCTTAACTCTTTTTTATTTTAAATTTATTTGTAAATAGAAAGATAATTGTTTTACAGAATTGTATTAGTTCTGCCAAACATCAATATTAATCAGCCATAGCTCTTCTTAACTCTTACAAGTGTACTGCTTATCCCACCCCTGGTCCTGGCTATTTCTCCTCAAACTCTTGGTAATGATTTTATGAGAACCCCTCTACTTTTTATCAGCAGAGGGTGATGGACAAGCTGGAACTAAGGAGCTGAGGATCAATGGAAGGGAGCCAGCAATGCTGGGTCCTACAACAATGCTGGGCCCTATCACAGGCTGCACCAGGATCTCTCCAGCCCCTCTGTTCCATGCTGGTCAGGATGCTGACTCTTGGAGTAATAAACTCACAATTCTTACCCTCAAATTCTAAAATATTACATGCCTCAGGTCACATCTCTTTCCATTTTCTCTTCTCTAAAACACTGTTCTGCTCCCGTTCTGTCATCTAATTCCTCATTAGGTCAGCCTCAAATTATAGATTTATTCCTCTGATTTAAAATTCTCTCCTTCGCTAAAATACCATGGGGATTCCATGGATTTCTACACTGTTAGTACACAAGCCCCACACTTCCAAAGCTTGTGAGTATCATGTTTGTTTTGTCGTCAGGAAGAGCATAAGGGTCCCATTTATAGATTAAGTGATCATGGCAAGAGTGGACAGTAAGTAGCTGGTGCCAGGTGCATCTGATGGAAGGGCTGATGCTGACCCAGTACCTTGAAGAAAAGATAGGGCAGAAGGCCAAGATCAATGAGGTCTCTATGTCATAGCCTTGCATCTGTGGCTATTGCTTGCCACCCTATGCCTTTGCTCTAAGGACAAAAGTAAAGACAGAACTCAGAATGTCTTAAGGAAGATTGGTTACCCAATAGAAAGTCTGTACATATAAAAATTACGCCAGAATTTTAGAGAAGTTCAAGTTGCCTCAAGAACCCCAAAAGAGTAACAGAAATTATCTGTGATGTTGTCTAAAGAGGGTCTGCCAAACCAGATAATCTTGGGCTTTGATATGACACTAAATAGATCTTCCTGCAAAGGGAGAGATGCCTAACATGTCATAATATTATTGAGAACTGTAAGCTGGTTACAGATGAATGTCAAAAAATGTTATTGCAACTCAAAGAAAAAGGCAATACTATTAAAGTTGATCTTGTTTTTATTATAGAAGAGAAGTGCCCTTTTATGGTAGAATGGTATGCTAAGTAACGTAGTCTGCTTCTCAAATAACGTTTATTTTAACAAAAGCTACATTTAAAAGAATTGTGAAACTGATGCTATGCTAAAGGAAGGATATAAAAATTTATTTGAGAAACTCTAACAACACAGTATCCCTATGTTCATATTTTTGGTTGATAATGGTGATGTACAAGAGGACGTTATCCATCAAGCTCATGTTTATCATCCAAATGTCAAAGTAGCATTCATTCTTAGATTTAGGTGAAAATGTTCTCAAAGGACTTAAAGGAGAATTAACATATATTTAACAAACAAGATGATACCTTGAGAACACAGACTATTTCAATCAGTTAGAAAACAACAGTAATTTAACTCTGGTGAGAGATACCCGAGGAGACTTAAGAATGGCAGATGGAGTGTAGCCAGTGTTTAACACATCCTAAAAATTGGATATCTAAATGATGCATTAGTTGAGCTTTTAGAAAAAAGTATTCTTTAGTGAAAGATAAATCACTGGAGATGGCCAGCTCTGTCTTACTGAGGATTCTGTAAACAGGCATTCTGCAGGAAGACCTCTCTCCTGTGGAAGCAGCTGATACAAGATCTGCTATCTCTTCATCTTGTTCAAAGACTCAGCTATGATATATTCTTGCTCCTGAAGTTTTTCCTTTACATCACTCATTTATTTTCAGACATGTTAAATCTATCATCTGGAAACTCCTCTTTTTCACTTCTTTCAATAGCTTCAACTTTTTTTTAACAGATTTTCAAAAATCTCAAAGACAAAATGAGAAAAATAACTCCCTAGGTTTCCAAAGTGTAGTTTTTATAGCTCAATTTTTATTTATTATTTTTAATTAAAAGATAATTGCTCTGCAGGGTTACATTCATTTCTGCCAAACGTCAACATGAATCAGCCATAGGTTTACCCATGCCCCTTCCCACTTAAACATCCTGTAGTTCAATTTTATTGCACATTTTTTGAGATCGTTTTACACTTGCAAAGTTTTCAGAAAGCCAAAAGGAAGTTTTATAAATGGTCAAATAATTTAAATCATTTTAAATATTGCCATTTTTGCAAGTTGGATGTATCATGCTGATGATATTAACATCTCCTGAAATTGTATTATGCTTGGTTCTTTTGTTTGGAGAAAATCAATATTGATTTTACAGAAAGGACTAGCACTTTGTATTTGATTGAAAAAACTATTGTTGTCCACATGTCACTGATCATTGCAAGTGTTCTATATTGACTTACTGATGATAAACATAAAATAGAAAATCTTTTTTAAATACCCATTTCTCTCAAAGTGATAGAACTTGTTAAACCATTTATCTCTTAGCAGAATTGAATTTCTCGTATCCTTTCTTGATAGCAGATTTTGAAGAGAAAAGAAATACAGGCATTGGGATTTCCCTGGTGGTCCGTGGTCAAGACTCTGCACTTCCAGTGGAGGGGTGAGGGTTCATTCCCTTATCAGGAAACTAAGATCCCACATACCATGCAGCAAAAAGTTAAAGAAAGGAAGAAACAGAGGCATCGAGCCCCAAAAGTAGGATGCAAAGGAGATTCCATATTGAACAACAACAAGAAACAAACAAAAATTTCTAAGGTTATTCAGAATAAACTGCCTTCTTCACAATTTTATCTAAACCCAGGCTTGGTTCCAGTTTCTCTTTAGTTGATTCTTGCTCATTGTCAATAAACTCCTAGCTTAATGGCTTAAACATTAAAACTCAGTGTTAAAAAGTACCCGGTCCATTGTCATCGATAGATCTTAGCATTTTGTCTAGAACAAAAAGTAGTCAAGATCACATGCGCAGGGTCATAGAACTATATTGAAGACAAGAACCGCTCCCTGACCTAAACAAATTCAAAATAGCTATATACAAAATAGCCTAACCTCGGGAAAAATCCCAAGTGGAGTAGCTATGACAGGCTGTCCTGGGAACAGTCCCCAGACAGCACTGACCGACAGCTCTGCTGAGAGGCCTGGAACATGCTCTTGTCTGCACCAGCAATTACCACTGGAAACTAGCCAGAAATCAAGAAAGGGTCAGGCCAAGGGGGTTTAATGTTTGTTTTATTTTGTTTTGGCTTTGTCTACTTGTTTTGGTCTTGACATGTAAGAAAGCATTCAACTGGGAAAATCACATATGCCAATGTTTTAAATAAATGAGTATACTATCTTTTTACCAATTATAACCATAGACTACTGTAGCTATTTTACTTTACATTACATTATAGGCATGTTATCAAATACAGACAATAGAGACTGCCAAGAAGTGGAACTCTTCTGCCAGAGATGGAGAACTAAATAAAATGAATTGATAGGTCTATTTCAGAAGCCATATGTGTTTCTGGAATTGCTACCATCCACTTAAAGGGGAAGGTTTGCCTCTGAATGGATCAAAAGGATTTACCCAGCAGCTAGCAAGGCCTGTAACCCACTGCTGCTGCTAAGTCACTTCAAACGTGTCTGACTCTGTGTGACTCCATAGATGGCAGCCCACCAGGCTCCCCCACCCCTGGGATTCTCCAGGCAAGAACATTGGAGTGGGCTGCCATTTCCTTCTCCAATGTGTGAAAGTGAAAAGTGAAAGTGAAGTCACTCAGTCATGTCCGACGCTCAGCGACCCCATGGACCGTGGCCCACCAGGCTCCTCCGTCCATGGGATTTTCCAGGCAAGAGTACTGGAGTGGGGGGCCGCTGCCTTCTCTGCTGTAACCAGGGGTCTGATAATTCACTACAGATATGGTTCAGTTTTCATACTCATACAAGAATGTCATCTTACCCACAAGTACAAATTACTTTGTTCACTCTTGCAAGTTTCACCAAGGTCTTCAATGTCCTGTTGGCATCGTCTCTTGACTGAGGCTGCCATAACACACCTAGGCTTTCTTTCTCTCTCATTCTTTTCGTTTATCTATGGAACAGACATAGCACACTTTCTGTGGCTGGAGAAACTCCTCCTAGTGTTTTCCTTCCCTTTCTTTTTCCTGCTTTAAATGGCTATAATCATAAAACTTCTCTATGGTACAGATGAACCTATTTGCAAGGCAGGAATAGACACCAGATATAGGGAATGGGTGTGTGGACATGGGGTGGGGGTGGGGTGAACTGGGAGATTGAGATTAGCGTATGTTCACTGCCACGTGTAAATCAGATAGCTAGTAGGAACCTGCTATACAGAGCAGAGAGCTCAGCTTGCTGCTCTGTGGTGACCTAGATAGTTGGGATGAGGAATGGAGTGGGAGGGAGGTCCAAGAGGGAGGAAATATGTATATACATATTGCTGACTCACTTCATTGTACAGCAGATAATAATACATTGTAGAGCAACTATATTCCAATTTTAAAACAAAAAACAAAACCTTCCCCATTAGACACATCTTCAGCTCTCACTTTCTTTTGGGACATTCTGAGGTGTGCTGCAGAGTACTTTGATGATATCACTTGAAATGTTCATTAATATCCCTTTTATCATAATAAGTAGACTCAATTGAAGGTCAAGAAGAGACAATAAATTTTCCAATATCTTCTTCCTTTCGCAGCTCCATGGATTCCCAGTGAAACAAACAGTTTGCCTTCCTCAGGTGCAGTTTCAACACTTCCTGGTGAGCACTTAGAGGAGACTTAGGGTCCGGGAAGGTATTAGTCTGCTCTATCTGGGAAGAGGTGGAAAAGAACTGACACAAAGCCAATCTCAGGTATTTAAAAGTGCATCTTGATGGAAATGACAGTGAAGATGAAAATGACAGTGAATGAAGGCAAACTTCTTCTCAGTAACTCAGAAAAGTTAGTCAGAGATAAAGTCATAGATTTGCCTCTGTTTTATTTTAAGATGCATTTTGGGACCAAATAAATCGATTAAAATGCATTTTAAGCTTTAATTCTCCATTGTAAAATGGAATGATTTGTCGACATGGATTTGTCTACTCAAATGTTGCACAGGAATTTTTAATAACCTTATCAAACACATTAGAATGGGGAGACCTCTAATAACCTGGGGCACTACAGATAAACCTCTTCTCTCCATGACCCCAGCTGCA
This sequence comes from Nanger dama, assembly GCA_917880005.1. Classification (NCBI taxonomy): domain Eukaryota; kingdom Metazoa; phylum Chordata; class Mammalia; order Artiodactyla; family Bovidae; genus Nanger; species Nanger dama. Next base: position 283,541 of record CAKJTW010000011.1, read on the forward strand.
GACCTTTTCCCATAATCATTTTCTCCTGGAGATTCTTTGGCAGATATTATTTTACTGTATGTGCTGTATTGTTTCTCTTTTTTTCTTTAAATCCATAGGAAGCTTTACTGCTTTGGTAACTATTAGATCCTAGGATACTAACCTTGTATAAATTGGTCCTTAATAAACTTTACATATAATATTAGTATTTTAGGAGCATTTGAGCCATCCAGATGAGCTCTTTCTAATAGCAAGTGAAGTCCCATCATCATTTTATACCTTTTGATCAGATGGAAATGGTCCTTAGGATTAGTTCAGATATTCCCTCTGTATCCCTAGGTGACATCTTCACCAGCACAACCAGAGCATCTTCAGAAGTCCCCACAACTGCCAATGTATCTACTAAAAATAATCACATTCACATCACTGGTGAGTTATTGAGCTTTTTTTTTTAATTTTATGTTTTATATGCTGTACAAATATTTATTGCATGCCTATCATTTGTTAGGCACTATGACAGCTGCTTAGTATTGAAAACTCTGGCTTCCTGAAGAGTATGATCTATTATAGATGATACATAGTAAATAAATAATCATACGGTTAAATTTATTTGTGACAAATCCTATGATATAGTGCAAGGTGTTATCAGAGTCTAACAGAAAGATCTAATTGTAATTGGGGAACTAGAAAGGATTCTCTGGGGATACATTTAAAATAAAATCTGGAATGAGTAGGAATTAGCCAGGTGAAAAGTACTGAGAAATATTTCAACTTTATGAAAGTATAGTCTGATGGTTGGAACAAAGAGTATTCCTATAATTCAACTAATAAAAGTTTGTCAATGCTAAATATAATCCTTGGTTTTTATTGTAAGAGGTCAAGGTTTTCAATAAAGTTACGACCCTCCCAATGCAGATCTTGATTGTAAATTCAAGGCATAATCAACTCTTTACCTTCGAAGGTATTCACTTAACTTAGCCCTCAGTCACTGGTACATCATCCATCCTGCACACAGCATGGCAGTGGAGCTGCAAACTGATATCCTACCAACATCTTTAACTATTGGTGCCCTAAAGAACTACCTACGACTTCTCTGGTGGCTCAGTGGAAAAATCCACCTGCCAATGCAAGAGACACGGGTTCCATTCCTAGTCCAATACCCCACATGCCGCAGAGCAACACAGCCTGTGAACCACAGTTAGTTGAGCCTGTGCTCTAGAGCTGGGGAATCGCAACTACTGATTCCCCATAGTGGAATCACCCACGTGCTGCAAGTACCGCAGCCTGCAAGCCCTAGAGTCTGTGCTCTGCAGTAAGAGAAGCCACCACAATGAGAAGCCTGCACGCCGCAACGAGAGGAGCCCACGCTCTTTGCAACTAGAGAAAAAAGCCTGTGCAGCAACAAAGACCCAGCGCAGCCAAAATAAATAAGTAAAATTATTTAAAAAGGAAAAGAACTACATACTTGAGCAATTGGGGCAAATTGGAGCTCTGCTTTTCCACCAGGACATTGCTGAAGCCAATGGCCTCATTTTCTATATGTGGTTGGGAGAAAATTAGTAAGCATTGATAGAAGATCTATCTAAAACCTGTTGTTCTTTCATTTCTCAAAAACTTTGGAGGTAAAAATGTTATAGTCCACCATATTGCCAGTGTAGAGTAAGTAAATCTTGACTTCACTGAAACAGAACTGTGTGTAGTCCTAAATTGATTTCCTGTGTAATTGTTTCTTTTGTGATCATGATACCCTAGTACCACTATGAACTCTAGCCGCTGTGCATCAGTGAGCCACAGGGTAACTTAGTATAGGACTGTGTGAGCTTCCAGGGTACCGTCAGCATCTGCCTGACAAAACTGAAGTAGCACGAACACCAGGAAGACCTCCATTCCCTGGATATGTGTTGTTAGAGGAAAAATCTTCAGCACTGGTGATCAGTGTTATGACAGAATGATATGGCTGCCGTCCAAACCATGTAAAATATAAAAAGATTTGGTAACAAATATTTTAAATCTAGATTTTTTGGCTTTTGTGTGTTTTATTTTTTTGAGACTTCACTTAATGAAAAGCAGTGTAATAAATCTGAAGCAATCAAATAAATTTAAAAGTCTACACATGGTTTATAATCTAGTTAAAATAATGAAAATATCCTTTTATTAATAATAAAAATAAAGCAAAAATGCACTTTTGCCCAAATGACTTCTGTAATCTGAAGAGCTAAAGATCTATCTATAATGTATAAGGAATTTCACTGTAGTGTTATTAGAAATAAGAGAAGCCTGGAAGCAATTTAACCATCCAACATTAAGGCCAATTAAATAAAGTACAGTAGATCCACACAATGGGGAACCACTCAGTCATTTAATCAAATGAGGTAAACTTCTATGCACTTCTGTGAAAAATATTCCAAGATTCTTTTTAAGAGAAAGAAGCCAAGAACAGAGCAGTATGTACAGTGTGCCCCCATTTGTAATATGAAAGGATATATATTCACGGTACCTATATTTGCTTATATTTGCATTAAAAATTTCTGATAGGAATTAACTATTAAATAGTTAACATAATTGACTATTAAAAGTTATAATCTCTAGTGTGGGTAGCTGGCATTTGAAGAAGTAAGGATACTTCCTTTTCATTGTAGTTTATATTTCTGTACTGTTTGAATTTTTAACATGGGCATAAAACACTTTTTAAAAGGAAAAATTAAGTAACTATACAATTATAAATACTTCCTTTTATTTTCTGCCAGGCAGAACCAGATAATCTTATTTTCTAAGAGGGTTCATTTATTTAATTTTTCCTTCATGTTACAGAAAAAGTAAGACAGTCCAGAATATTGTATTTATATTGCCTCTGGCCTTCTCAGCTTTGTACTTTCAGACCTTTAGAATGTTATAATGCCTTTTACTTTTTCTTTCTCCTCCTAACACACTAATATTTCATAAAGCATTTTAATGACTCCTTAAAGAAAAAGAATTTAAAGATATACCAGTATTTCACACATAAAACTTTTACTTTACTGGAGTGAATTTGGAAAACAAATTTACAGATTATCAGTTTTATGTGTTCATCTTTTTTTAATTTTTAATTTTATATCAGAGTATAGCCAATTAACAATGTGATAGTTTCAGGTGGACTGCAAAGAGATTCAGCCATACTACACAGGTGCCCACTCTCTCCGAAACTCCTCTCCTCTTATAAATCACATTTTATTGGCCACCCTGTGCCAGGAATTGTCCAGGACCTTGAGAAAGTGAAAGAAAAGAAAAGATTAGGTCTGGAACATTCTAACAAGAAAGGCATTCATGTAAAAAAAAAGAAATGCAATTGTATAAATGCAAAAACAATATGAGAACAAGCCATAGAAATGATCCCAGAGCACGATTGTGATCAATGAACACCCCATGGCCCTTGGAAATGCATGTTGCAGGTAAGCAAACTAATCCAATTCATCCAGCTTCCCATTTGCCAAACTTTGGCATCAAAGTTCATCTCTCTTTATGCCCTTTTCAGGTACTGTGACCAGTAAGCCCAAAGATGGAATGTCCTGGCCGGTGGTTGTGGCAGCTTTGCTCTTCTCCTGTCTCGTATTGTTTGGTCTTGGGTGAGAAAATGGTATCAGTACCAAAAAGAAATGTGAGTACAGTACTGAGACATGCAGGAGCAGTTACTTTTTCAGCAGAAAATATTCACTCAACACTTTAAATATCATTCCTAGATAGTAGTGTTTCTCTCCTATGTAACTGGGGAAATAAGGCTTAGAGAAGCTCAGAGAGGCTGCCCAGCTTCCCCAGTACCACACAGCTGGAATGAGATGCACAACTTCTGACTTGGTGCCCCTCTACCTGTTCAGCCTGGAGCACTCACTGGATGGAATATCGGTAGGCATGAAATGAGAATGGAGGCTCACATCACCTCAAAACTGAAACTGATTTTCTTTTTAATCTTCATTATTCTTTTCATTTTCATGAATCTCTGAACTGCCTGGGCCCAGGTGAGCCTAGATACTGAAGTGTGAAATTGAGTAAGAAAGATAATTTTAAGAAGTTTCCAGCTTCTTTTCAGCAAAATGGGCTTTTACTGCCCTTATCCTTTCTCCCCATGGGGAAAAGAAAGCAGTCTTTTGTCTTATTGAAATGGTTTCCAGAACTCTCCTCCCTCCGCTGAGAAGTCTGAAATGGCATGGAAGGTTAAGGCTCACTTTTCTGACTTGGCTGTTTTGGATCGGTCTGGTTCAGGACATGCTTAGATGAGATCTTCAGAATATACAAAGTTGATCCTCCACATCTTACTACTGCTGTCTCAGATAATATTAACTGTGTGGCCTGCCTTTTACTTAGTGTATCCTTGAAGACTCTATAGCCACATGCAGGGTATGTTTCGTGGTGAATAAAACACCAAACCACGAGTCAAAAATTCTGGACTTTTGTCCAAGTACTACACTTTGGCCACCATGTGACCTTAAGAAATTCCTAATTCCCCAGGAAAAAAAACAGAATTGCAAATTTCTTAGAATGTTATCTACCTTTTGATATATATTGTTACCACTAAAGCACCAGAAAACCAGGTAATAGGTGGTGGGGATTTTTATATTAAAATGAGAAAACGGGAATCTGAAAATCTGAATTGATTTTTGTTGTTGTTGTTCTATATTCAAATGTCTGTGTTATATAGAGATGAAAAACAACCCCCCTCTGTTTTTCTCAGTATCTCTCCTTCTCTTTCCCTCGAAGGAGAAATTAAGGTACTGTAGTTTGATAGACAAGAGGTAGAGGTTTTTGAGTCTGCCCACAAATATGCCTCTATTTCCTGATAGCAAGAGAGCTGGAGCATTTGTACAGCTAAATCCCACACTCACCTTATGCTTATGCACTTCAGACAAAGAGATGAATTGTGCAAACATAGACCAGTACTTTCTTTATACAGAGATAACTCTAAGAGTGTTCACTGATACAAACAGAAAGGACGCGGGTGCCATCCATCAACTCAGGGACTCAGGCAAGTTCACGTCCCACCCCCAACCTTCCCCCTGGTTCACACACAATGAGTGTGTGGTGAGGGCTGGGGGTCAGGTTAGCAAAAGGACTCTTAGAAAAACTGCCATCTTTGGTCCCAGAATTTGAAAATTTTTTCTCTGGAGGAATGCTTTAACCCACATAAGAGAAAAACTTCCTCTATTAGGAGGCAGTTGCCATGGAGAGTGTAAGTTGTGTTTAAAAGGCTTGACTTGCTGGTCTGCTCCTCTTAAGCAAGTTGCTTAAAACCTCTGAGCCTCAGTTTTATCTGTGGAATGGTGGCAATAATACTCAAGTCCTAAATGCAAATTATATAACTCTATGATAAAAATGGTTTACAAATTATAAAATATCACAAAAATATTAATTAATTATATTAACAGGATTAGCAAGCAGGTTATGCCAGGGACAAAAACTGAGAGAGCCAGGGAAGCATGCCTCTTTCACTTTCTCTTTTTCCTTCTAAAAATATATTATGCATACATACATCACCCCTGACATTCTTAGCCTTGAATGAGTGATGTTTTGTTCCTAGCATGGAAAGACCTCCGCCTTTCAAGCCACCTCCACCTCCCATCAAGTACACTTGCATTCAGGAGTCCATTGGAAGTGATCTGCCTTGTCATGAGCTGGAGACACTCTAGTCCTCTGAGGCTTTGACACACAACAAAATTCTTCTAGAATCCTGTCGAAAAAGTAGATATCATGCTTTATTAATATAATTGCCCTCTAGCCAAGCCTCTTCTGCAGCTGAAATGGATATCAGAAGTGTATGACCTGTTTTCCCAAAAGCTCACCCTCTTTCATCTGCATATGCCAGAAATTTAAACAAGACAGAAGCAATGTGAAGTGTTCACCCAGTGCAATTCATAAGGATTTTCTTGTAAAATTAGGCTGCTGCATTAAAAAATTTTTTTTAAAAAAGTGCTTGCAGTGTTTTATTTTTCACTTTTAATTCCCTGAGGTGATGACAAGGGTTTTAAACTTATGTCCAAACCAGATCTGCTCTTTGGGGCATCTGCCAACATTCTAAACTATTAGCCAAAATTATGTTCATCTCTGAGGGAGGGCTTCCCAGGTGACTCAGAGATAAAGAATCCGCCTGCCAATGCAGGAGACACAGGAGACATGGGTTCAGTCCTTGGGTCAGGAAGTACCCTGGAGAAGAGAACGGTAACCAACTCCAGTATTCTTGCCTGGAAAATCCAGATAAGGCACAGAGGAGCCTGGCAGGTCACATGGGGTCACAAAGAGTCAGACACGACTAAGCACCTAGGGTGTATTGCATTCCCCAGGAAAATTATACGATGAAAATGTGAAAGTTTCAATGAGAGTTCCATATAATGGGAAAATACAGTTCGTCTTTGTACTGAAATCCAGTTGTTTATTTTCACTGGAGGAAAACAGAATACCTTGCATGAGCACCCCAGTTCCAATCTTCCTTCATTCTTCCTCCCATCACGCTCAGCCCAGGCTCTTGTCTATAGGATGAGGAAAGAGCATAAGGATAACAACAACCAGATATCTGGTAGCTGAGACAGTCGGAGTATAAAATTTAAGGAGCTATTCACACTCAGAGTCATAGACTTGCACTATCTTGTGAGTACCAGTCGCAGGCCTGGTATAACCAGGAAGATAACTGCAGAAATGACTAGAGCATGGCTTCTAAGGTTAGGTCGTAAAATACTTTGTAGCTTCTGCCTTGATCTCTCCTTGGTCACTTGCTCTGGAAGAAGCCAGTTGCCATGCTCTGAGGTCCACCTGTCAAGGAACGTAGACCTCCTGCAGCAAATAGCAGGCAGCCAGACTTGACTGAGCGAGGTCGTTAAGCCTATCCTCCAGCTCCGACTCAAGTCTTTAGGTAACTGCAACCTCACTTGATCTTTTGGCGGGGACTTCATGAGAGTCAGAGCTACCCAATTAAACCTCATCTGAATTTCTGACCTGCAGACACTGTGAGATAATAAATACTTATTGTTTAATAAGTTTGGGTTCCCAGGTAGCTCAGTGGTAAAGAATCTGCCTGCCAAGCAGGAGACCCAGGTTCAGTCCCTAGGTTGGGATGATCCCCTGCAGGAGGAAATGGCAACTCACTCCAGTATTCTTGCCTGGGAAATCCCATGGACAGAATAGCCTAGCGGGCTACAGTCTATGAGGTTGCAAAAGAGTCAGATACAACTTATCAACTAAACTACAACATAATGTATTACAGAATAATAGATAACTAATACAGTCCAATAAATGGAGAAATAAACTAATGTTTGCCTGCCTTAATTACCTCCAATTTCTCATTAGTTCTCAAGAAAGAAGACTGACTTCATATATACATATATGACTATTGCTTCATGAGTAGTTATTTTTAATACAACTTAATCACCATTGATTTGTGTAAAAGTCATTATGGTTTTATTTTTACTATTCAATTAGGAGACAGGAATACAAGTAGCAGAAGTATTGGGGTAAAAGTGGCAGAGTTGGAGGATGTTTAGATCGTTTTGGTAAAGGGATAGACAGTTGTACAGTACAACATAAGTCTTGTAATTCTCAGTCTATCATATATCAATTGTCTTGTGCTGCTTTTGTCTTAGCCATCTCTTTGAAATAGTCTCTTCTGGTTTTATTACAAATAAGTTCTGGTCAACATTTGTAAATTCATCTCCAACTTGAATAGAGTGAACAGTTGCTTATTCATGGAGGGATACTCATTCTGTGATTTAGAGGGATTTTTCTGCAAAACAGAAGGACTCTAGATGCTTTTTAGGCAGTGTTATGATCTTGGCCTCCCTCATTTGACTAAAGTGACACTTCCACCTGCACCTTAAAATCTTTAAGTTCACAGAGCCTGTCTCAAACCAGCAACTCCTCTCTCTACAGCTGGATTTAGTTCTGTCTCACTGGAGAAGGAGCGACTTTGCACCCTAATCCCTAAGATTTCTGAATGCCTTCATTATTGACTTAATTTTCACTAGGAAGAAGCCATACATAAGCCTTTTAATCACTCATTCCCAAAGCATGGTGTGTTAGATAACATTGTTGTTCAGAAATATTCATTTCTTTGCTCACCTGCATCATGAGCACATCTTGACCTTGGGCTTGGCCACATGACTTGCTTTGGACGATGAAATATCATGGACCGACTAACCCAAGACTTGAAAGGTGCTTGTGTGGTTGGACTCACTCTCTTGTTCTCTGCCAGAATCATAAAAGGAATATTTTCAGGGTAGGCTGTTAGCTCCAAGAAGATAAGAGATTCACAGATTAGAGCATAAACACTCAAAGCAGGCCCATTTGAGATCAACCAATCTCCAACCTAACTCAAATGTGCATTATTAAAGAGCGTGATGGTTACACATCATTATTATAGCAAAAGTTAATCTATACACATAAGTCCAGAAGTAGGCATATTTTAAGTCTTACTCAAGTACTGGAGTGAGAGATATAGTCAAACTTAATTCAATCAAAATAATCATTTTCCTTGATTCAGCATAAGCTTTGTTTTAGCTAATGAACATATGGTTGGCTTGACCAAGTTAGCTTTGCAGCGTAGATCTTTAAAATCATAAAATATATGATCATGTAGGGCATTAGAGGTCATACTATAAACAAAGAGTTACAGAGTATGTGAAATCGACTTCCCAAGGTCACATAATTAAAAGTGATAGAGCCAAAATGATGAGCCAGCTCTCTGAATTCCAGTCCAGAATGTGGTCAGTCTCTGTTATATCATGATATTTAATTTCTTTGGTATATCTTTTTACTATAAACAAGAGCTATTTTCTGTGCACTTAAGTAAATATTGATTTTTTTCTAGTGCCCCAGTAGTATATTCTGAAAATTGTTGACAGAAAAATCAGAAAGTAGAAATAATTGGCCCAGACCACCTGACCTGCCTCTTGAGAAATCTGTATGCAGGTCAGGAAGCAACAGTTAGAACTGGACACGGAACAACAGACTGGTTCCAAATAGGAAAAGGAGTACATCAAGGCTGTATATTGTCACCCTGCTTATTTAACTTCTATGCAGAGTACATCATGAGAAACGCTGGACTGGAAGAAACACAGCTGAAATCAAGATTGCCAGGAGAAATATCAATAACTTCAGATATGCAGATGACACCACCCTTATGGCAAAAAGTGAAGAGGAACTAAAAAGCCTCTTGACGAAAGTAAAAGAGGAGAGTGAAAAAGTTGGCTTAAAGCTCAACATTCAGAAAACGAAGATCGTGGCATCTGGTCCCATCACTTCATGGGAAATAGATGGGGAAACAGTGGAAAGTGTCAGACTTTATTTGGGGGGTCTCCAAAATCACTGCAGATGGTGATTGCAGCCATGAAATTAAAAGACACTTACTCCTTGGAAGAAAAGTTATGACCAACCTAGATAGTATATTCAAAAGCAGAGACATTACTTTGCCGACTAAGGTCCATCTAGTGAAGGCTATGGTTTCTCCTATGGTCACGTATGGATGTGAGAGTTGGACTGGAAGAAGGCTGAGCGCCGAAGAATTGATGCTTTTGAACTGTGGTGTGTTGGAGAAGACTCTTGAGAGTCCCTTGGACTGCAAGGAGATCCAACCAGTCCACTCTGAAGGAGATCATCCCTAGGATTTCTTTGGAGGGAATGATGCTAAAGCTGAAACTCCAGTACTTTGGCCACCTCATGCGAAGAGTTGAGTCATTGGAAAAGATTCTGATGCTGGGAGGGATTGGGGGCAGGAGGAGAAGGGGACGACAGAGGATGAGATGGCTGGATGGCATCACTGACTCAATGGACGTGAGTCTGAGTGAACTGCGCGAGTTGGTGATGGACAGGGAGGCCTGGCGTGCTGCGATTCATGGAGTTGCAAAGAGTCGGACATGACTGAGCAACTGAACTGAACTGAACTGGGGTAAGATGGCCAGGAAAGTGTGCAAAAAAAAAAAAAAAAGGAAAGGAAAGAAATGACTAGGAAATGAAAAAGAAAAAAAAAGTAATCAAGATCAGAAGCTGGAAAGAAATTTAAAGAAACTAACCAACGCTGGAGATCATGGAAAGAACCTTGTTTCAGAGGCTCTGAGCAGGGGGAGAGGTTCTTGAAGACAGCCCTCTTGGCACTCTGATTTAGGAGAATGATTTGGGCTTGAATTTGAAGGTTGAATCTGCAGAAACACAGAAAATTTATTCTTTGAGAGTTGACAGACATAGCCTGAGTTTTGATGACAGCAACCATGGTTGTGTCCACCAGCTGAAGCTTGAGTGTCCAGCAGAGACATCTGAAATGGTGAGTAGAAGTTACCACGATGGGAGAAAAAGACATTAACTGGCAGAAATGATCTGAGGTTCCAGCCAAAACCACACGGTAAAATGATGGGAACAAAATACTTTATTTCTCAACTTTTTTTTCTGGATTCTCTGATCGCTAACAAGGCTGAATGCTACAGCCAAGAAGATGCAACTAGACAGCAAAAGAACATGACTTTAAGTCAGGACCGGGGAACACTTTCGAAATTACTCTTAACCCCTGTCTAGTGCCTCTCTGATGGGTCTAGGCTTTGGCTTGGTGCTAATTAACAAAGGAATGAGAACAATAGAATCTAAATTTTTCTCCCCACACGACATCTTTATACTCTCCTAACCTGAATTAGCAAACTGACAAAGAATGTAACCAAAGTTGTTGTGGTTCAGTTGCTCAGTCATGTCTGACTCCTTGTGACCCCACGGAAGCCTGGCATGCTGCAGTCCATGGGGGTTGCAAAGAGTCAGACACGACTAAGCAATTGAACAACAGCCTCGGTTACATTCTTTGTTGGTTTGCTCACTCAGATGCCTCATGTTAGCTCAAAGGCTCTGTGGGATTGTGATTATAAGGAGCAACGCTGAGGGAAATAAAGGCGAAGAGTAACAAACCCAAGGTGATAACATAAAGAAGAGAACACAGGTCGGGCCTCATCTAGCTACCCTTGGTAAATACCCGGAATGTGTCTGCCCAGAGTTCTGTCAGATGCCTCCCACTTACTGTCCAAAAAGTCATACCACCAAACAAAACTGATCGTAGCATTCAAGCCATTCACCTATCACCAGAAAATACTCAGAGGCACTGGGAAGGCAGAGTGAAGTGGACGAAACAACAGTCATATGAGTTGTGAAAGGAAATTTGATGGTGGACCCGTGAACTGTGTGAAGAGTTAACATCTCTTAGGCAAGTGAAACTATATGAAACTGGTGGGTTCTTGTTATAATATATTGGTCAAAACCCATGGAAGGTACGTCAAGAGTGAAACTTAAAGTTTGGACTTAGGGTTATATGTCTGTATAGGTTCATTGATTGCAACAAATTAACTGCTCTGACGTAGGATTTTGATAATGGGGGAAGACTGATAGTGAGGGGCAGGGGTAAGATGAGAAGTCTGTATTTTCCCTCAGATTTTGCTATGAACTTAAAAGTTCTCTAAATTTAAAAAAATCTATTTTTTAAAAAAGTTAATTTCTCTGTTCTGTACTTTCTCTCTTGAAGACATAAATATATGTTAATACTGAATAGGAAGAGAAATGAGAATTTGAGAGTTTTATCTATGGTAGAACCATTTTTGTACTACTAGTTTGGGATCAGCATAATTCCACTCTTATAAGTCGTTGGGTTGAACTGCATTTTTCTGTTGTATGAATTCAAAAGAACATACTTTGATGCCTAACAGATCTGAACATCACATAACTATAAACAGGACATTATTTCTATGGCCAGTTAATGGAAAAGTGTGACAAGTACCACTCCTGAGAATCTCCTTTGGATGGCCAGTTTAGGGTCTGGAGATTTCACACTCAAGTAACTGATAAAAAAAAATTCCTTAAGAACCACTCCAGTGGTTCAGTGAGTGTCGAGTTTAGTGGGAGAAACAGATTCTAAACAAATAAATACAGTATAGTGTGATAAGTCTGAAAATAAAAGTATATACAAAGAAGAGAAAAGAATAAAGAAGAGGATATTATTTCAGGGACAGAGTGTGAAACATATTTTTAAAGGCTTCAGAGAGGAGAGTGTTGACAGAGGCACTTCAGTACAGATCTTAACATATGGGACATAGAGATGGGACTTGAAACCTTACCTCAGGATTATACCAGGAAGGCAAGAAGGGCTCACTAATAGAAAATCTCTTAATTTACCATATAAATAAGGCTTAGGAGGAAAGATGTAGGGTTAACTTCCATAGATATTTTAAAAGTCTTTGGCAAAATTCAACAACTATTTCTAATTAAAACTCTTGAGAAAATGAGATGTTTTCCTAACTCCATATATATATATAATATATCTGTGCATATCTGTATCTATCCATTTATATATAACTATATCTATATTTATATTATACATATATAGACTATTGTTATAATGTATAATGCTACTATATAGTTAAATATAGTAATAGTATATATTCAGTTCAGTCGCTCAGTTGTGTCCGACTGTTTGCAGCCCCATGAATCGCAGCACGCCAGGCCTCCCTGTCCATCACCATCTCTCAGAGTTCACTCAGACTTACGTCCATCGAGTCCATGATGCCATCCAGCCATCTCATCCTCTGTCATCCCCTTCTCCTCCTGCCCCCAATCCCTCCCAGCATCAGATTCTTTTCCAATGACTCAACTCTTCGCATGAGGTGGCCAAAGTACTGGAGTTTCAGCTTTAGCATCATTCCTTCCAAAGAAATCCCAGGGCTGATCTCCTTCAGAATGGACTGGTTGGATCTCCTTGCAGTCCAAGGGACTCTCAAGAGTCTTCCAACACCACAGTTCAAAAGCATCAATTCTTCGGTGCACAGCCTTCTTCATAGTCCAACTCTCACAGCCATACATGACCACAGGAAAAACCATAGCCTTGACTAAGACGGACCTTAGTCGGCAAAGTAATGTCTCTGCTTTTGAATATACTATCTAGGTTGGTCATAACTTTTCTTCCAAGGAGTAAACGTCTTCTAATTTCATGGCTGCAGTCACCATCTGCAGTGATTTTGGAGCCCAAAAAAATAAAGTCTGACACTGTTTCCACTGTTTCCCCATCTATTTCCCATGAAGTGATGGGACCAGATGCCATGATCTTCGTTTTCTGAATGTTGAGCTTTAAGCCAACTTTTTCACTTTCCTCTTTCACTTTCATCAAGAGGCTTTTAGGTCCTCTTCACTTTCTGCCATAAGGGTGGTGTCATCTGCATATCTGAGGTTATTGATATTTCTCCTGGCAATCTTGATTCCAGCTTGTGTTTCTTCCAGTCCAGCGTTTCTCATGATGTACTCTGCATAGAAGTTAAATAAGCAGGATGACAATATACAGCCTTGACGTACTCCTTTTCCTAATTGGAACCAGTCTGTTGTTCCATGTCCAGTTCTAACTGTTGCTTCCTGACCTGCATATAGATTTCTCAAGAGGCAGTATATAGTTAAATATATACACACATATACTATAGTATATAAACTAATATATATATAGTTATAGTATAAATTACTATATATTTAAATATATGTGTACATATTCTATAGTATATATACATATACATATGTCCTATATCACTGTTATATACATACTACTGTAACTATGTTTGTATATGAATGTGTGTATATATATATTTCCACATGCAATAAGAAGAAAATTGATAAATTTGACTACTTAAAGAAAAACAATTTGCAGAGAATAAAGGGGAGTGAAAAGGCAAATGATAAACTGGGTGAAAATATCCACAACATATATCACAAATAAAGAATGATAAAGAATTTGCAAAATTATAAAGAACTTACAAATAGTGAGGATAATAAAGCTGAAAATTTCTGTGGGAAAAAATGAGTCAAACATATGACACCAATGATTCACAAAAAGATATGAAAATAACACTTGAACACTCGAAAAAAATTCAAATTCATTCATATTAAAAGAAATGCAAATTAAAACTTCATTGAGACGTTATTTCTTCCCATTCACTTGTCAAGCATTTGAGAAGTTGACAACATGCCTATTGTCAAGGCAGTGGGGAAACAGGCAGTCTCCTGTGTTGCTGAAGGGAATGCAAAATGGAACAACCACTGTGGACAGGAATTGATGATATCAAACCAAACTACATATTAATTTATCTTAGACTTAGCAATTTCTCTTTAAGAATTTATCCTGAAGCTCAACTTCCAACAATATCAAACTATATATACACAAGATTATTCTTGACAGCATTATTTGTCATTGCCAAGTACTATAAAACTATCTAAATGTCCAAACAGGAGATTGATAGGATAAACAATAGTAAATGCAAAAAAAAATGGAAACTGTACAGCTGTAAAATCAAGAAAGAAAATCTCTATTGACTAATATGAAATGATTTCCAGGAGATATCATTAAGGGAAAAAAAGCAAAGAGTATATAATATGCTACCTTTGTGTAAGAAAGAAGGAAAAATAAGGGGGAAATGTGTCTGTATAAATATTCATGTATACAATTTCTATATTAATATCATGATATCCAATTAGCCCTATTGGTGGTGGTAATTTTGACTGTGCCTGTGCTGAAAGTAGTTATGCATGCTTGTCTTTCCCACATCTGTCTTCTGAATGAACCAAGAAGCAAAGTTATTCTAGTAGCACATCTGACGCTCAGATCTTGTTCACTATAATTTCATGCTGAAAGGAATCAGAACTTTCAGAGAAATGTTTGCATAAGGGCAAAATAGATGTAATGTATGATTGGTATGTCTTATGTCAGAAAATAACACATTCCAAAAAAATGTTGGAGCGTACGTTAGAAGGATGCAGGAGTCAGCTTGAAGTCTCCTACTTGTTCAGTCTAGGACAATTTGAATGCCAATATAAGGAAGTATACTAATGAATTAGAAGCCATGGAAAAAAGTAAGAATTCATAAATCCTTACCGCAGATATGTGGGAAGAGAGAGACCTAGAGAGATGGGAGGGAGGGAGGGAGGGAGGAAGGAAAGGGAGAGAGGGAGCTTTTGCCTGCAGTAGAATGCTGAGAACTGATTGGTAAATACAGAGTGCTGGAGTTGGAAAGTCATTTTGTAATCATTATAGTAAAGATCAAATTAGGCTAGATTCATTAACAGATACTAAATAAGGAGGATATTTTCGTGACAATCAAGGTATTTGCATGGTTTTAAAATGGTCTCCCTGAAGTATGGTTATTAGTTATAAGAGAGGAAAAAGAAACAGTAATTATGTAGTGAAGAAATTAAACAATTTGACTAGTGATCAAAATTAACTTCAGTGAGGGACAAATGGACATCTATCTGCTCCTTCAGATTTCATACCCTGGCGGGGACACACTATTCAGCAGCATTAAGGCCGAGAATGAATAAGCTGAATCCAGTTACAAAGCAACATCAGATAGACACAAAATGAGAAATGTCTAAAGGCCAAAAGGGGCTTTGAAAATAAACCAGAATAAAACTGAAAAGACATGGCAATTAATCGCCGCCAGGTGGCGCTAGTGGTAAAGAACCCGCCTGCCAATGCAGGAGACAGAAGAGACCGAGGATAAAGATCCCCTGGAGAAGGGAATGGAAACCCACTCCAGTATTCTTGCCTGGAGAATCCCATGGACAGAGGAGCCTGGTAGGCTATAGTCCATAGTGTCGCAAAGAGTTGGACACGACTAAGCAACTGAGCATGCACACACAACTAGCCTGGATCCTTTTCTGGAGGGGTTAAAACTACAAAGGAGATCAGGAAAATCAGAGCTGACATTTGCCAGATCAGCTGACAAACTTGGAATATGGGCAGAAGACTAGATAAAAGTATCAATAACTCTACTCTGGTTATGTAAGAGAATATCCCTATTCTCAGGAAATACACACTACTGCCATAAAGTATATATAACTTACTCCCAAGTGGGTATGTGCATATGTATGCATGTATCTATGGATATATGCATGGATATATACATGCATACATATGTACATATACATGCAGAGATAGAGAAAAGCAGATGATAAAAATGTTAACAATAGATGAATCGAGGTAAAGGGGATATGTGGGAATTTCTTTTTTACTTTTTTATTTTTGCAAACATTTTTGAAGTTTGAATATATCTCCAAATATAAAGTTTTAAGAAAAAAATGCTTAAGACCCTAATAAATAATCAGACATGACTGAAGTGACTTAGCACACATAAATATGTTTAATTTGACTCAAAACCAACCTATTTTTTTCAAACATGGCAACCCTTAGACAGTACGACAAGATGCAAAGATCTGTTTATTCAAGGGAGTTTTCTTTCTCTGTTCCTAAGTGTTGCTTAATCTCAAAGTTCAGGCAAATATCAATGAGGATTCATCCTGTAAATTCAGTGTTTTTGTTGCATTTCTGGGCTTGCTTACTCTGCCTCAGGTACTAGCTGGGACCTACCAAAACTTCAATCAATTTTTCTTTCTTAGGGAAATGAATAGAATTCTTTGATTTTCCGAGAACTCCAGGGTAAACTTTTCCTCTCACCATTAAACCACTTTATATCAAAGGAGACTAAGCTGTCTCTCCCAAATTCACCTTGAAGAATTCAACTGAAGAAACTTTGGTTCCTACTCAGACCCTTGAGCAGTGTTTTCTGTTGACACCTCAGCAGAAATCAGGGGGAAAGTTCAAAGTCAAAGCAGTCCCTGTGGCAAAATGCTGCACGCATGATGCGGGCTCTGGTTCAGCCTTCCTACTGGAGGCTCCCCAAGCAGAAGACCCAGCAGTCACTTCCCCTTCTTCTACTGCAGAACTTTATTCACGTCTCCAAATTTTTAGTAAACAGCTGCACTATTGTATGTTTAGTCAATAAATACGTAAAGATACTCTGTCTCACCGAGACCAAACTCTGTAGTCTGTTGTGCTGCTTTGGTGGCACGTTCAAACGGAAACTCGCAGTCAAGGAAATGCAGGCCGTGAACTCCTCTGTTAGACTGGAATGTCCTCAGGAGTGTGAGGTTACTTTGCACAGCTCAGCAACCCCAGAGCAAGGGCAAAGTCTGGGACAAGTTAGTGCTCAATTACATATGGTATGAGTAAGTGACAGGAAGCGGCAAATAAGCGAAGAGGAGAGAGAAAAATGTCAGCCGAACAGAGAACTAAGCTAAACAAGTGACAGTCTCTCACTCAGTCTGGTGGGCTGAGATTTATGGGTTTCTTTTACTCCGTGTCTCACACCATCCACTTGAAAAATACATTCTTCAAACGTTCTTATTGTCAGATTAGAGGAGATCAGAGCCTCAGTCTGGGTAGTTTGGCTGATGCTTTGGATTGAACAGGTTTCTGGGTCGGTTTTAAAGTTTCTCTTTGGTATAATCAGTCAGATTATCCACAGGTGCAGAGAAAAGGCCAGATCCAGGGAACCAGTGAAAACGAAAATAAGTAGACAGACACAAAAATAAGTATACGGGGGAAGGGAGGGGCGTGGATGAGGAGACGTTTGTCAAAGAGCACAAACTTCCAGTTACAAGAGGTGTAAGTTCTAGAGAATCTAAAGTACAACAGGGTGACTATCAGTGCGTGCTAAGTCATTTCAGTCATGTCCAACTCTGCGATCCCATGGTCCGTAGCCCACCAGACTCCTCTGTCCATGGGATTCTCCAGGCAAGGATACTGGAGAGGGTTGCCATGCCCTCCTCCAGGGGATCTTCCCAACCTAAAGATTGAACCCTCATGTCTTACATCTCCTGCATTGACAGGAGGATTCTCTATTACTAGCACTACCTGGAAAGTCCAGTTTATGTAGTATTATATAGCAATTTCATGTTTGAAAGTTGCTAAAGGAAACTGATGTTAAATGTTCTCACCATAACAGCAACAACAAAAAGTATTTATGTGAGGCAAGGGATGTATTAACTAACCTTATTGTAGTGAACATTTTCCAACATACATATATATCAAGTCTGTACATCTTAAACTTACACAATGTTATATGTCAATTATCTCAGTAAAACTGGAAGAAGAAGGGGAAAAAAGAGCACCAATTAGCCAGGTCTGAACAGATCTTAGCGGGTCAAAGAATAGTCATGGGAATTCTGCGAGTGAAGCTTTTTCCTGATCAAGAGCAAAGAGTTAAGTCTTAGGTAGGAATTTTTGGTCCTCTCTTACTTTAAGGAGATAGTCCTGTTTCTAATGGCCAGAAATTTGGCCTATGTCATTGATTCTCAACTTGCTGTTGCTCCCTGTTGCCCAAGGTTTGGGCAGATGGATACTATTTCCAATTTTGTCTGAAAATCCACACACATTCTTCTACCGTGCTGAACTGGATCAGAGCATGAGGAAACCAAGAATCTTTGCTATGTCTAAGAAGATTCTCGATGCCTTTCCCTCAGACCTGAGACTCTCACGTTAGGGGTCATGAATGCCCATTGATACGGATGTGTGCCAGGGGGATTCAAAGTCACTGGAGAAACTAGATCATCAGTTTTATTCAACTGTAATAGATGTACAACAAAATGTGTTTTTATTCAAATATAGTTGATTTACAATATTGTCTTAGTTTTGGGTATATAACAAAGTTACTCAGTTATACATATACATATATATATATATATATATATATAGTCTTTTTCATATTCTTTTCCATTATAGTTTATTATAGGATTTGAATATATTTCCCTGTGCTATACAATGGGACCTTGTTGTTTATCCATTCTATCTGTAATAGTTTATATCTGCTAATCCTAAACTCCCAATCCATCCCTCTACCGCCCCCGCTTCCCTTGGCAACTGCATGTCTGTTCTTTATGTCTGTGAGTCTGTTTCTATCTTATAAATAGGTTCATCTGTTTCATATTTTAAGATTCCACATATAAGTGATATCATGTGGTATTTGTCTTTCTGACTTAGTATGATAATCTCTAGGTCCATTCATGCTGCTCAAAATGGCATTATTTCATTCCTTTATATAGCTGAGTAATATTCCATTGTGTGTGTGTATATATATATATATATACACACATACCATATCTCATTTATCTATTCATCTGTTAGTGACATTTAGGTTGCTTCATGTCTTGGTTATTGAAAATTGTGCAGCAGTGAACACCAGGAAGCACATGTATTTTCAAATTATGGTTTTCTTTGAATATATACCCAGGAGTGGGATTGCTGGATCACATGGCAGCTCCATTTTCAGTTTTTGAGGCATCTCCATGTTGTTTTCCACTCCTACACTCCCACTGACAGTGTAGGAGGGCTCCCTTTCCTCCACATCCTCTCTAGCATTTGTTATTTGTAGATTTTTCAATGATGGCCATTCTGAGTAGTGTATGGTGGTTCCTCATTGTGGTTTTATTTTGCATTTAGTAATTAGCCATGTTGAGCATCTTTTCATGTGTTTATTGGCCATCTGTATGTCTTCCTTGGACAAATATCTACTTAAGTCTTCTGCCCTTCTTTTTCATTGCGCTTTGGGCTGTTGTTGTTGTTGTTGCTGAGTTGTTCTAGCTGTTCATATATGCAAAATTTGAACGAATTTGTAAGAAAAAAAAAAATCAAGTTGAAAGAAATGCCAGGGTGAATGATTGCCATAGGGGCTCTGGCAGTATGAATATACCCTTCTCTAGGGTTAGGGCGCCTCAGGTGGGAGAGTTGAGGAGTTCTGCTCTCGGACCACACACACACCAGTCCCACCAGGATGGAGGTGCTGGAAACACCAGAGATGACTCCCATCCTGGCCATTCAAACTCCCCATGCTGAGAACATCACTAAATGTTTTCTAGGACTGGTCAGAGCATTTCATCCTGGGTGCTGAATATGGGGAAGGAGTAGAGAAAATTTTGAGTTTGGGCCTTGAGCAGAGGCTAGAGTGTATAACTAATATAAAGGCTATATTATAAAACCACTCCCCAAATCACAACTCAAGTTTATGCTGGTAGCAGCGTGATTTTAGAACATTGGTTTCATATTTCTAGAAAAGATGTTCCAGTAGTCTCAGGTCCAGCAAAAGAAGTCAAAGATTTGAGTAAAACAGTGTAATAAAGAGGGGAGGGATAAATGGCTTCAGTGTGTAAAGATACAGCTTTATATTCAGAGAAGAGAAAAAAACAGAATATGGTTGGAAGGAGCATAAAGCTCACGTAGTCCAATCTTCCATCAAAGCTTTCACCACCTTCCTGTCTGATAACAAACTTGGCTTAGAGGCTTCCAGTCTTAGGGACTCATTTCTTTCCTACTTCATTATTATGCCTAACTCTGACTTCTAGAACACCCTTATTTATACTTGGCTGAAACAGAAAGGGATTTCCCAGGTGGTGCTAGTGGTAAATAATCCCCCTGCCAATGCAGGAGACATAAGAACCTTGGATTCAATCCCTGTGTTGGGAAGATCCCCTGGAAGACGGCACACGGCAACCCACTCCAGTAGTCTTGCCTGGAAAATCCCACGGACAGAGGAGCCTGGCGGGCTACAATCCAAGGATCACAAAGAGTCAGACACGACTGAAGTGACTTAGCACGCACACATGAAACAGAAAAACTGGCTAGGTAAATTTTACTTTCTCTATTTTTGCTACTAAAGGAAGCAGCAGCTGTGGGCAGTTTAGGAAGGGTGCCTCAAGACGTGGCTGAGGTGGGAGGTTAGCTGCAGAGATTTCCGCAGATCAGAATTCTCTGAAACCAAATCTTCAAAAAGCCAACAAACATACTAAGAGCTTTGACTATAACCTAATATTGAGAGAGTGGATAAGGGGAAAATACTAATGATTCGTGATTTTATTTACTTTGTTTTTAAAAAAGGTTTATTTGTATAGGTTGAAGTTGTTTTTGTAAACTTGTAATTTTACAAGTGATAATATCTGCTGTCAAACAACATGTTGTTTACCACTCAGGTGATGTGGCAACGTGGTATTTCCAAATGATGTCAGCAAATCAAAATGTGGAATCAGGTCATTATTTGCTAAATGAATAACAAATGTACAGAGGTCATACTAATTGTGATGGCAGGTCAAGTGATGGTGAAGATGCCTACCAGCGTACACACACATGCTAACAACTGATGTCACTTGCATAATTCCAAGAACCTTGGGGTGGGGTAAGTAGAGACAGCAGATGGTTTTCCTGCCAGTTAAATTGAAATATTTTCTCTAATCGCTTAAACTTATACACAACATAGATAAGAACTGCCGTTCCACCTGTCCTAACCTAATTTTTTTTTTAAGAAATTGATTGATATGCCAAAGTGTTGATCTAAAGCATGTAAGACATAAAAATCCCCTGGGGAGCTTTTTTTTAAAGACAGAAAAAAGATGCCACCCCTAGGGGTCTGATTCAGTAGGGTTGGAGTGTGAACCATGAGTCTGTATTTACATAAGTTCCCAGCTGTTCTGTTGTTGCTGGAGATGTGGAGACATTTTTTAGGGTAACAGAAAGGGAACTTACTATACGCATGAAGTGTGCCTTTACTACCGGAAGGTGGCTCCATAACATATTAAATCAGGCACTTTATCCGTAACTAGCTAACAAAAGAGCATTGACTTGGCTAAGCAAAAAACAAGCTAACTAACTGGAAGGATAAAGATGAGGAGCTTCCCTCGGTTACCTTTTTTTTTTTAGTGAAAGGGGTGGGTGGGAAGGGAGAATGGAAGAGGCTGCAGGAATATGGTGTGCTAGAAGGAACGGCTTCCCTGGTGGACCAGAGGTTAAAGCATCTGCCTCCAATGCGAGTAGACCTGGTTTTGATCCCTGGGTCAGGAAGATCCCCTAGAGAAGGAAATGGTAACCCACTCCAGTATTCTTGCCTGGAGAACCCCATGGATGGAGAAGCCTGGTAGGCTACAGTCCACGGGATTGCAAAGAGTCGGACACGACTTCACCTTCACCAAACTAATTTTACAATCATCATTTGTTATTTAGCTTCTCTCAAAAGTATTATAACAAACGTGTTGTTAAAGGAAATCTTCAAATATATCAGAAACAGTTGATGTCTAATAAATAAAAAAGTCAGAGATGCAGACTTCCCTGGTGGCATAGTGGTGAAGAATCTGCCAGCCAACGCAGGAGACATGAGTTTGAACCCTGATCCTGGAAGATCCCACATGTCACAAAGCAACTAAACCCATGTTGTGGGCCATAGCTGTGGAGCCCACAGGTCCTAGAGCCTACGCTCCGCAGCAAGAGAAGCCATGGCAATGAGAAGCTCATGCACTGTGCTAGAGAGTAACCCTCACTCCCCACAACCAGAGAACTAGAGAGAGCTCACGCAGCAGGAAAGATTCAGCACAGCCTAAATAAATACCTAAGTAAAATCATCTTTAAAAAAAAAAAAAAAAAAAAGACAGAGGCTCAGAGGCTCTTCCCGATCACCAAGCTTTCACATCTGGAGGAAAAAAAAATCTCAGGGCTGGTAGTGCTACATACACTCACTCTTGTCTTGTTACAGAATCCTGGTTGTTGACCACAAATACCAGGTAGGCACAAGGTGGAGGCACATAGGGACAATTCCTGTTTAAGCTGCTGCTGCTCCTCACTCAGGTTCTCAGAGACACTCACCTGGGTCTGGGTCACAACACGAGGTCTCTGGCTCTAGCCCGAATCAACAAAATGACTGACCCCCAGCTCCTGACTCATTCCTCATGTCAGGAATGTCTGAGGTGTATCATACGTGTCCACAAGGCAGTGTGCTTGGGGATGTCTCTTTCCACGGAGGCTCCTGAATGTCCCGAGCTGCTACAATGATGTCACTCTTCCTGAAGGTAATTGTTGCTGCTGTCATCATGTCCCCAGCACTGCCCATACTGGGGACATTTCTTCAGTCTAGTCTGATCCTTATCACATTGTTTTGGGAGCCTGTCTTGGGGAAATGAGGCTGAGAATGACTAGAGATGAACCGCTGATATGAGGCACAAAGCAAAGCAGGCTTACACTCCATTTCATTTTTCATTTATCTGGCTCATCATTTCAGTTCCCCACCCTCATCACATCCTCCAGCCAAGAAAAAGTCATGAAGGAGGCATCACTGTGGAACTCAGAGCATCGCACAAATTCTCGCCTCCAGACCATGTCCCCGGAACAAACACATGCCTGGTTGTAATGCTCTTCGGGCTGTTCTTTTCCCATTAAGCACACAGCCTGGGAGAGAAGGTAGCACAGGGTCTTGGATGTGCGGGCCGGAGACAGCCCCAGCTTCAGCATCATTAAGGTGACATGTTTCCTCTGAAGCTCTTTGGGTGCCTTCAGTCAAGCAAAACCCAGGCCATCTTGCCCTGCCAACCAGACATATCCAAATGACCAGCCGTTTGCTCTGGGACCATCAGTGTTCACTTTTGAAATGATTCCAAAGAAAATGAACCATCTTTAACATTTCCAAAATAATGTAGCCTCCAAGACAGGACAAAGCCTGCAGTCACCTGTTCAGGAATTCAGTAGGGTCCTTAATCAAGTAATGGAGAAAAACAATTCCAGAAAAGAAAATAAAAGTTGCAGATGTATTCGCAGAAACAGGTTTGATTAATTGACGAACATTTTGATGAGAATTTCAAGTGATGAAAACAATCCCAGAGGAAGTCAGGCTGTCTACTGTGGCCCTTGAGTTAGAGGTCCTTGGAGGTAAGAAGTGAGAACCAAGAAGCAAGCACCATGGTTTCAAAGGTGCTCTGTGTGCCAGAGTTTCTGCATGCTTTCTCACTTTTTCCTGCTTAGATAACCGATTTCAATAACTTACCCAAATGACTGTATTTCTCTAACAATTCTTCATTATGCTGGCGTTATCTTCTGTATACAGTATGGATCATTTTTCTCCCCTTCTCAGAAACTTGCAATGGCCCCTTTTATCTGTAAAAAGGAAGTCCGAACTCTTTAATGTACTGTGGTCTTAAACATCCTTTACCAGGTTTGCAATAATAATAGGTAACATATGATGAGAAGCCATTGGCACAATGATCAGGAGACTGGGGGTCACAGTTCTGCCACTAGCTATGAGCTCTAGGGCAGAGTTATGTAGCCTCTAAGCTTCAGTGTCCTTTGTTAAATGGGGCTAGGAAGAGTATTTAACTCATTGAGCTCTTGTGATGGTCCAATGAGAGCAAATGAGTTCTATTTTCCATGTATCCCTCACGTGTTATCTCTTTCTCACATCTCGCATTCATTGTCGTAGCTTTGCTTATGTTTTCTCAGCTGTACAATCTGTTTCATGCACCAAAGCCTTCCACCCATTTTCCACTTGCAGAAACTCTTCTCGGAATTCCA
The DNA here is from genome assembly GCA_917880005.1 of Nanger dama. Lineage (NCBI taxonomy): Eukaryota > Metazoa > Chordata > Mammalia > Artiodactyla > Bovidae > Nanger > Nanger dama. The sequence continues at coordinate 307,686 of CAKJTW010000011.1, forward strand.
GACCTGGCTTGAAATGCCACCTCCTCTTTAGTGCATCTCTTGGCCCTTCCCCCATCAAAATGTAATTGTCCTCCACATGCACCTCTATCAGTATTACCCCTCATTCAGCCTCACATTACATTTTGAAATTCACATATTTGACTCTCTTTTCTCCTGGATTATATATTATCTGACGTTCATCATATGCCAGCTTTTAACTTTTCCTCCATTCCTAGCACCTATCAAAATGATTTGCACAGGATCAACACTCCCTTGGTTGTAACTGCCAATTAAAATGGACCTGCTTTAAAATTCAATCTTATTAATTTAGTCTCCTCTCTGCCTTATTTTTTTCATAATACAGTATGTGACAAAATATTAACCATTCATACTCTAGGTATTAATTTATATTTTAAAATTAGTTTTTCCAAATCTAATGTGGCATAGTATAAAAATTCCACTTGTAATTTGGTTTCCAAGACAGTATGACAGAAAAATTATTCTCTAATACTTAGAAATTCTTAGCTGGGATTTTTAATGCAAGTTTTTTTTCATTATAAAAGTGATATTAAAATGTTATAAAACCTCAGAAAAGAGAGTGAAAATGCAGTGCATATTCCCACCTAGCAAATGAGCTTATTTCTTAACGCTCTGTTACTCAAAGCATGGTCTGAACCAGTAGCAGCAGAAGCAGCTCGAATCTGGTTAGAAACGAAGAATCTCAGGCCTAAGACCAACTCAATCAGAATATGGCTGATTTGCACATTAGAGGTTGAAAAGCACTGCTCTAAGGTACTGCCTGGAACCCAGCAGGGCATGTTTACTGAGCATCGCCTTCCTTCTAACAAATGTTTATAGGACACCTGCTACATGCTAAGTGCTGACTAGAAGCTGTGCCTCCACCTGCAAAATTTCTCCCAGCACTGACTCAAGAATATATGGACAGCATGCTATCTTCTTCTGAATGTTTTCTTACACAATCTAAGTAGTTTTGACTGAAAACTGCCAGAGGTGCAAAACGTCTCATTCTGAAGTGTTCCCACTTCTCTTGTTCTCTCACAGTGATCTCTCTCAGTTTAAGGTTTAATGTGTTTTTATTCTGCTCCTTCTTTCCATTAACAGCTCAAAAATAAGGGGGAAAAGTCATTGAAATTAACATTCCAGGTAGAGCTGAAAGAACATTTTTTGTTTTCTTTAAGCAGCTTTCCTTTGAAGTCTTTTTTTTTTTAAATTGTATGTTTAAGGAAGCCCAGAAAAGGTGACATTTCAAAAGTAAATCTTGAGATACTCCTTCAAGAATATGGGGTGGGGGTGAGGGAGCATTTCATTGACTAAAACTGCTAGGTGACAGTCATTCCCAACATGCACAGCACTTACACTGAAGTGCTGTCTAAAAATCAGAAGCTGTATGATAAATAGCGTAGACTTTCTCTTTATTAATCAAGTCTTCCTTGTGGCTCAGCTGGTAAAGAATCCGCCTGCGATGCAGGAGACCTGGGTTCGACCCCTGGGTTGGGAAAATCCCCTGGAGAAGGGAAAGGCTACCCACTCCAGTATTCAGGCCTGGAGAATTCCATGGATTGTGTAATCCGTGGGGTTGCAGAGTCGGACACGTCTGAGCGACTTTCACTTTCACTTTTCACTCACTCAGGAAACAAACAAAACTTTTGGTCTTATTACACAGCTCAAAAGGCTGAAAAGCAGGTTTAAACGAACAATAGTAATAGGCTAGAAGAGGAAATTTAATGAAATGTCAAAGGGGGCACCATACAGCAAGAGTGAAGTGTACAGAAAAGTTGCTTTGCTGCTGTGTAGTTGCCTTGGCGATGAGGAGGTGGGGCCATTCGGTGACTAAGTGTCCGCTCACCCGGAGGTCTGTCTGTACAGGAGCCTTCAGTCTGCGTTTGGCAGAAGTTGCTGTTTCCTTTTCCCGTAAGCCCTCCGGAGTCACTGGGGAGCTGCCTGGCCTGACACCCGCCAGGGTCCCACCATCAAGGTCTGGTTGTTTTTCTCCATTTGCCTATTTGCCAGGCTGTTCCTGTGGTTATCGATGTACAAAGTTCTCATCATTACAGAGGCCCTATAGTTTACACCGTGGAAAAGGACCATATGAGAGTGTAGAGGATGTTGAGAAAAGCACAGAAATGGGTTTCTATGCCCACAAGCCTCTGGGCTCAAGGGTCTTATTCCAAAATGGGATTTCCAAATAGGGCCGCCACATGAACTGTTCCCAGAAGGCTCTAGGACTTTTCATTTCGAATATGAAAAGGGGGTCGTATCACCAACCTACCACCAACTCTGCCTGACTTTTAGGGATACTGTGAAGAGCAAACGGGACAAAGAATTTGGAAGAAGGTTCCAAACAACAGACAATGCAAATGTCAAGTATCATTATTTCCATTTCTGCAAAATGGGAATAAGTAGTGTGTCCCTGAATCTTACTTAGGTAATGGTTCAAATACAAACCATCCTTGATACTGTCATTCAGATATGATATAGTGCTCTTTTCTGAGCCTCTTTATCTCTCATATTTCTGTTGCCTGTATGGTTTATTGGAAATTTTATATACTCCCTGTGTAATTGTCCTTGTGCGTGCGTGTGTGTGTGTGTGTGTGTGTGTGTGTGTGTGTGTGTGTGCGTAAGGGAAAGAAGGAGGGCAACGCGTGGTTGCGTTTAACCTCTGTGCTGACTGTGTGAAAGGCCAGCGGAAAGACCTGTCCGATCCAAGCCCTGACTCGTCCAAGCATGCATGCTTCCCTGCCCGCAGTCTCTGCGGCGGCTATAAGCTCAGGAAGGCGGGAGTAACAGAAGGTGGGGGTCGGGGCGGGCAACGGAGGGGCGGGCGCCGCTCGGAGGGGCAGCCCGTGAGGGCGCGGGCCAATCGGAGCGCCCTCTGCCAGCGGCCAATCACAAGCCGTCTTGCCCGGCAAATCTGCCCGGCAGTGCCGGGCGGGGCTGCCGGGAGTCCGGGCGCCGCCGGTTACACTTCTGAGCGCCTTCTGGAACCCACAGGGCAGGAGGAACAGTGCGGAGGAGCCAGAGGAGGGAGATCAGGCAGGTCCAGCTTATGTGCCAGCCCAGTGGCACTCATAAAAGCGTAAATCAAGCTGAGGATGGTGCGTCCGGGCGCTCACGAGTGTATAGACACACCGGCGTGTCTGTGTGTCGCGTGGGCACCTGTCGTGTGAGTGGCTCCAGGCGTGGCTGCTTGTAGGACGTTCAGTTTCTGTCAGATTTATTTCGAGGGGCCTACGTTCCCCCGGTCCAGAGTGGGGACGTAAGAAGTTTAACGAAGCTGGGTCTGAGCAGATTAAGGGAACAGCGGCTGGGTCGGTGAGGGTGGGGACTGCGGCTGCTGGGGGCTAGGGAATTTCATCCTTGCCTCGCGTCTTCCTGGGGCACGAAGGCCTTTGGGCGAGACTGGCGTGACAAAGCTGGCCCTGAAATGCTGGAGAACCTGGGCGATGATGATCGCTGAATGAGTGGCACTGGGCTGAGCTTGGACAGCTGCCTGACAGAAAGGGATGCTAGCATTTAGGAAGGTAAGAAGGAAACTCAGAATGGGGACCATCTGCTCCCCCAACCCCAGCGGGACAAAGACATTGGAAGTCTGCAATGCCGACTGGATGGCCTCACTCCCTTCTCACCTCCACAACGTCCCCCTTTCCAATCTGGCAATTCCAGGTATTCTTCTATTCCTACTTGTACCCACTCTGTTTGCTTCTGCCGTTTTAGTGTGGTTAATGGGTTGGGCTGCCTCTCTATTGTGCTGAGAAAATAATTGTCACTGACCTTAACTAAACCTCTTTTTATTTCCAACTAAAAGCTTAACATTGAAGCAGCTGCTGTATAGAGATTTAAGTACACTGCATCATTGGCAAAAGGGACTTGAGACTGGAAGCCCCATTTTTGGTTTGTTTGTTTAGGTCTTTTTGTTTTGTTCTTGAATAGACTCATTCTAAGAACATTACCTTCTTAGTGTTGGGGCCAGGGTATGTGAAAGATGTGTTTCCTTGTATCACTCAAAAGAGAGATCAAGGTAATGAATAAAAGTCATGAACAATTTTAGATCTGGATCAAAATTAACACTGTAAAGTGTTTTCTTTCTCATTTATCTGACCTTGCATAGTGGAGAAACAAACAGATTAGCATTTAAGAAGAGGTTCAGAACTGGGACTGAGTATCCAAACACATATTATTGTTGTTGGAAAAGCCAGAAATAGACAACACAGGTGTTTGTCACAGCCAGTCATTAGGTGTGATGAAGAAGTGGTGTTTGAAGCTCTGTCTATATATACACAGGTGTCTGCCTGGCTGATCTAGAACTGAAGGCTTGAAACCCACTTCTGCACCAGCCGCTCTCCCTCCTGGGGAGTTTGTACAGTGACAACACTCTCATTAGATTTGTCCTTTTCCTTCCATCCAAAAGCTGATTAAAGCTGGGTTTCCAGGGAAGGAGGTTGACTACAGTGATTCTGGTATTGTGTGCTGGGCGAGGTCTAGATTCTGATACTTGGAAAGCACTGCCAGGAGCAGGGGAATGGACCACTGCCAGTCCTTTCTCTCACCTGGAGGCATAACAATTGCCTTCATCCCTAGACTACCAGGCAAACTCCCAAATATCCCTGGGAGCAGTCTGCCTTTTGGTGGCAGACAGGATGACCTCATGCAACCCCAGGTCTTTGCTTTCTATGCATGAGGAAGAGTTGTGCCGGCTTCAGGTGCAGCCTTCCCTGAGTCTCCTCTTTTGGAGGTCTTCCAGGTTCATCGCTCTTGTTGCTTTTGAGCAAGGAGAGGGTTGCTAAATCTCTTTATAGTTATGATCACTTGTGTTTTATCAGCCACTGACTATGGCTCTCTGGGAAATGCCAGACGGTGGTGCTTCAGAACAGGTCTTATCCTTGTTTAATTGATGCCTGTGGAGTCATTGCTGAAATGATGCACAGGCCTCTTTTAACATGAGTCATTTGTCTTTAGGCTTTTTGATGAAATTGTTTTGTCAGGTGGTACGGCAAATAGAATGTGTTTGCAAACAGAATGGCATCCTAGGCAGGCACAAAATGACTCTGTCGTTCGGGGCATGTCCTGGTAGGCTCAGACTTCCTCCTTCCTGCTGTACTTTGGACAGTTCAGACCACAGCAGCAGCTCTGCCCATGATGTGGCTGTGTACTCTGACCCCATGACTCCAGAAAGGAGCTGGGCATTTGTTCTGTAATCTCTAGGGTTTCTCCCAGTTACTAGAATTGCCAGAGTTAGCAATTAGTGGGGCCTGCTGCTGTAACTGGAAATTCTGTGGTTATCCATTGAGGGGGCCCAGAAATGTGTTCATCTACTGCTTTGTGAAGTCCTGTCCTTCTAAGCAAAAAAAAAAAAAAAAGTGTCCTTGACTGCTCAAAAGATACTGAACTCTTTGCTGTGAATGCCCTTTTCCCAGCAGCGGATGGGACGGGACATGAGTGTACGCAAAGATATAAAGCTCAGATGAGGAAAATCGCATATTAAATGCTAGCCATTTGTGAACCCTTTCCCCCTCCTCCCCCAGCCCCTGCACCCCTTCCTCGATGCTAGTGCTTCTTTCTCTACCTTGAGCTTCATATTCCCCAGCTAAGGACTAGCAGTCAAGTTCTGCCAGGACCTGTTGAGAGATTCTGGAATATAGACAGCCATTTGGGAAGTGGAGGCCACCATCTTCCTCCCTATTCCTCTTTCCTTTTCCCCTTATCATCACCTTCATCATAATAGTTATTATTCACTGAGCACATGCACACGGCACTCTCTGGCATCAGTTCAGTTCAGTTCAGTTGCTCAGTTGTGTCCGACTCTTTGTGACCCCATGAATCGCAGCACACCAGGCCTCCCTGTCCATCACCAACTCCCGCAGTTCACTCAGACTCACGTCCATTGAGTCAGTGATGCCATCCAGCCATCTCATCCTCTGTCGTCCCCTTCTCCTCCTGCTCCCAATCCCTCCCAGCATCAGAGTCTTTTCCAGTGAGTCAACTCTTCACATGAGGTGGCCAAAGTACTGGAGTTTCAGCTTTAGCATCATTCCCTCCAAAGAAATCCCAGAGTTGATCACCTTCAGAATGGACTGATTGGATCTCCTTGCAGTCCAAGGGACTCTCAAGAGTCTTCTCCAACACCACAGTTCAAAAGCATCAATTCTTCAGCGCTCAGCGTTCTTCACAGTCTAACTCTCACATCCATACATGACCACAGGAAGAACCATAGCCTTGAATAGACGGACCTTAGTTGGCAAAGTAATGTTTCTGCTTTTGAATATACTATCTAGGTTGGTCATAACTTTTCTTCCAAGGAGTAAGCGTCTTTTAATTTCATGGCTGCAGTCACCATCTGCAGTCATTTTGGAGCCCCCAAAAATAAAGTCTGACACTGTTTCCACTGTTTCCCCATCTATTTCCCATGAAGTGATGTGACCGGATGCCATGATCTTCGTTGAGCTTTAAGCCAACTTTTTCACTCTCCTCTTTCACTTTCATCAAGAGGCTTTTTAGGTCCTTTTCACTTTCTGCCATAAGGGTGGTGTCATCTGCATATCTGAGGTTATTGATATTCCTCCCGACAATCTTGATTCCAGCTTGTGTTTCTTCCAGTCCAGTGTTTCTCATGATACACTCTGCATAGAAGTTAAATAAGCAGGGTGACAATATACAGCCTTGACACACTCCTTTTCCTATTTGGAACCAGTCTGTTGGTCCATGTCCAGTTCTAACTGTTGCTTCCTGACATGCATACAGATTTCTCAAGAGACTGCTCAGGTGGTCTGGTATTCCCAGCTCTTTCAGAATTTTCCACAGTTTATTGTGATCCACACAGTCAAAGGCTTTGGCATAGTCAATAAAGCAGAAATAGATGTTTTTCTGGAACTCTCTTGCTTTTTCCATGATCCAGCGGATGTTGGCATATTGATCTCCGGTTCCTCTGCCTTTTCTAAAGCCAGCTTGAACATCAAGAAGTTCACAGTTCATGTATTGTTGAAGCCTGGCTTGGAGAATTTTGAGCATTACTTTACTAGCATGTGAGATGAGTGCAATTGTACGGTAGTTTGAGCATTCTTTGGCATTGCCTTTCTTTTGGATTGGAATGAAAACTGACCTTTTCCAGTCCTATGGCCACTGCTGAGTTTTCCAAATTTGCTGGCATATTGAGTGCAGTACTTTCACAGCATTATCTTTCAAGATTTGAAATAGCTTCATTGGAATTCCATCACCTCCACTAGCTTTGTTTGTAGTGATGCTTTCTAAGGCCCACTTGACTTCACATTCCAGGATGTCTGGCTTTAGAGTGATCACACCATCGTGACTATCCAGGTCGTGACAATCTTTTTACACCTCTAAGATGGGTAGTAACCTCATCTTAGAAATAAGAAAATTATTGTCCAGAGAGATTAAGTAATTTTCTCAAGATCACACAAGTAACAAACAGCAGAAGTAATATATAAGCTCCTATGTAGCTGGCTCCAATACCCATGCACTCTCCCTGTGCCCCTAAGGAGGCCCTGGGAAGTTCAGAGCAGCTAGAGGGAGGGAAGCGGGAGAGTTCTGTAACTGAAAACTAGTTTTCCGCTGTCCTCTGCAACAAATGAAAGAATTTTTGAAACTGGGTGATTTTTTTTATCTGACCAATCATATATCACTGTGACATATAGAGAGAGATATGCATACATAGTATATATCTATTATCTATTTTATCTATCTATCTATATATATATATATGCTGCTAAGTCACTTCAGTCGTGTCCGACTCTGTGTGACCCCATAGATGGCAGCCCATCGTCCCTGGGATTCTCCAGGCAAGAACACTGGAGTGGGTTGCCCTTTCCTTCTCCAGTGCATGAAAGTGAAAAATGAAAGTGAAGTCACTCACTGGTGTCCGACTCTTTGCGACCCCATGGACTGCAGCCTACCAGGCTCCTCCATCCATGGGATTTTCCAGGCAAGAGTACTGGAGTGGGGGTGCCATTGCCTTCTCCGATATATATCAGTTCAGTCACTCAGTCATCTCTGACTCTTTGCAGCCCCATAAGCTTCAGCACGTGAGACCTCCCTGTCCATCAACAACTCCTGGAGTTTACTTAAACTCATGTCCATTGAGTCGGTGATGCCATCCAACTATCTCATCTTCTGTCATCCCCTTCTCCTCCCCCCTTCAATCTTTCCCAGCATCAGGGTCTTTTCCAGTGAGTGAGTTCTTCACATCAGGTGGCCAAAGTACTGGAGTTTCAGCTTTAAAATCTGTCTTTCCAATGAATATTCAGGACTGATTGCCTTTAGGATTGACAGGTTGGATCTCCTTGCAGTCCAAGGGATTCTCAGGAATCTTCTCTAACACCACAGTTCAAAAGCATCAATTCTTCAGTGCTCAGCTTTCTTTATAGTCCAACTCACAACAATACATGACTACTAGAAAAGCCATAGCTTTGATTAGACAGACTTTTTTGGTAAAGTGATGTCTCTGCTTTTTAATATGCTTTCTAGGTTACACACTAATGCATGTGTGTGTTGATGTTTAGTCACTAAGCCATGTCTGACTCTTTGCAACCCCATGGACTATAGCCTGCCAGGCTCCTCCATCGATGAGATTTTCCAGGCAAGAATTCTGGAGTGGGTTGCCATTTCCTTCTCCAGGGGATCTTCCCAACCCAGGAATCAAATCCGTGTCTCCTGCATCAGAAGGCAGATTCCACAGAGCCTGGGAAGCCCCATATATATCCCTGTCCAGAAACAGAAGCCAGTAAGATATCCCCATTTGGAACTGGGATCCAGTAAGTTTTAAATTCAAATGTAGTGCTTAGACCTATTATGTATGTGCACATGTGCTTGTGTGTACCACCAACCCAGGGTGTCTTTACTATGGGTCAGCTCTGTCAGGGTGGGAGTGGGGCAGCAGTGACATGGGAAGGGGCAGGGGAAAAGGCAGGGGTTCTGACCTTAATAGAAGAACTGGGATGGAGTTCACTATGTCAGATTTGAGTGCATCTATTGCATTTGCCTAAATCATGATGGGAGAGAACAAGCATGAGCATGCACCTCTCAGCAAAGCCTTGATGTGTTATTTTGTGCCCACAACTGTTAAGAACACCTGTTAATGACCATTTTCACCCAGACATACTGACCTATCTTGGAGAACCTCAGAACAGTTCTCCCTACCAACTGCATAGAATAATTTGAGACCTTAAGGGTGAAAAGTCTGGAAAAGTCAGATTTTTTTAATTAAAGCTTTAAAGTCTACAAACAATTTTGTTCGTTGGCGAAAGGATGATTTTCTTTTTTGGACAATGGACTGATAGGAAAATTCTTCTCTATAATATATGTGGTTTCCAGTGAATTCTTCTCTATATATTTTAGTGCTGTTTCTTTAAAAAAAAAAAACAAACATGTTTTCTCTCTTAAAAAATAATCTATTTGGTCTGTTGAAAAGAACATTGAATATAAAGGTCTGGAAATTTGACATTGTTGATTCTGGCTGTTTGATACTGTAGAAGTATCTGAATTTCTTAGGTCTTAGTTTCCTCATTTGTAAGTAAGATGCTGGATTAAATGAAATTTAGAAAAGTGAAAGTGAAAACCCTTCAGTCATGTACAACTCTTTGCAGTCCCATGGACTGTACCCTGCCAGGCTCCTTTGTCCATGAAATTCTCCAGGTAAGAATACTGGAATGGGTAGCCATTCCCTTCTCCAGGGATCTTCCTGACCCATGGATTGAACCTGAGTCTCCTGCCTTGCAGGCAGGTTCTATATCTTCTGAGCCACCAGGGCAGAGTCCTTTCCAAATTAAAAATTATTTGATTAGTTTGAAGGTTTTTTGTTTCTTTTTGCCTGTTCACCTACAAACATAGAATAATGACTAGGTCATTTTTGTGAAGGTCGTTACTCTTTTATGCCTTTTCAGAACAAGAAGTTATTTTTGGCATGTGCAGACAAGGACTCACAATTGCCAAAATGAAGCAAAGTCTTCTCACTTTAGCATCCTAAAACAGACTGTAGAGTAGTTCAAATTCTACATTCTCTGAGTACATTTAAAGAAACCTCATGCTCAGGCCTGTGGGAGAATCAGGCATCAATCTTACTGTCAAGCATGCTTACAACTTAGAGATATTTACACATATACACACACACACAAACACACAAGTGTATTCACCATACACAATTTTAAAAAGCTAATTGGGTTAAATATTAAAACAAAGATGTAAATAGTGTTACAGATGAACATAGAATGGAAGGATTAATTTCAGCTTTTAAGAGTAGCAACTAGGTCTTCCCTTGTGGCTCAGACGATAGAGAGTCTACCTGCATTGTGGGAGACTGGGGTTCAGTCCCTGGGTCAGTAAGATATCCTGGCAAAGGGAATGGGAGCCCACTCCAATGTTCTTGCCTGGAGAATTCCATGGACAGAGGAGACTGGTGGGCTATAATCCATAGAGTCGCAAAGAATTGGACATAACTGAGCACATAGAATGAAGAGATTAATTTCAGCTTTTAAGAATAGAAACTACTTTCTTGAAAAAAATGACATTTGACCTGGAATTTGAAGAATGTTCAGAATTTCAAGAAATATGGCCTGGTGGGGGGGTGGTCGGGGTAGGGAAGGGAGCTTTCCATTTGAAATAAAGCAGTTAAGCTTAGGAATGGAGGTATATTTGGGAAATGGCTGGAGGACTGCCTTTGCTGCCCCTTAGGAAGGCTTTGTTAACATCTTTATCATTACACTTCTCCATCCATCTTCTTCCACATCATCTGGGTACAACTCCTAGACAGAGAATATAGCTTATTTCCCTTTACAATCCTAAGTCCTAGCACAGGATAGCAGCTCCATCACTGATAACCGTTGAGTCAGTCGTTTAGTGCATGAAACAGGACAGTAAGAATGCTGGAGAAGGGGCTTGCAGTCCCCATCATGCTCACCTGTGATCAGAGCTAAACCAAATAGATAGGTTAGGTTCACCTTCTGTGAATGCTGTATGCGACACTCTGAATATCTTCCAATCTGTTTCTTGTTATCTTTGCACAATATTACTGTAGCTCGAGATAAGGCTCATCACTGAGCCCCGCTGGCCATGGAAATTCTGAGTCAGAGTCAGATGGTCAGCAGGATCAGAAGCAGGTCTCTGGTGTCACCTCTGGCCTGGGAATATTTCTTTCACCCCGCATCCTTTCTGTCTTCCCTCTGCCCTGGTCAGGTGTGAGCGTCTCGTGTTTCCAGTGTGGCTACAGCTTCAGCCTGCTTTCCTTTCTTGTTCACTCTTCCCCTTCCTTCCACTGACCTGGCCTGTGTCCCAGCCTCTCCTTTTCCAGCACCAGCCCTCATGCAGACCTCACTGCTCTCAATTCCCAGAGCATTCTCTGCTCTCACCTGGCGGGTGATATGCCCTCCTCTCCTCTTTCATCCTTCCAGAATCCTTTCCTTTTCCTATGCAGTCCTGCCTTTGACTACTAGACGGTTTCTACAGCTCTTCTCCTGTGGCCCACACTCACTTCCCACATGTGTGCAGGAAGACGGAATCTCTATGAGAGCAGGACAGAGGGAATCATTACTCCAGTCCTGCATCTGGAAGTTGGATCAGGTCTGGTGTATCTCACCGGAATGAGGACCAAAAATGGCGCAAGATCCACTATGGAACCAAAAAGGCATGTTGGCGCCACTCTGGGGATATCACAGACCATGAGCTGGCCCTTGAAGAGACTCATTCGCCTACAGAGGCTGTGGAAAACCAAGGACCAAGCCTAATCTACCAGGGATGACCCAATCAAGGAAAAAAAAAATCACACGCAACCAAAATCATATCTTAAGTGGGAGTACGTTTTTGTTGCTGTTGTGTTTCATTTCTTTTTCCAGATGGTCATGGTGAGAAATAAAAGAGGCTGTGATTTAGTGTTTGTATTAATAGGTTTCTCTTCTAAGAAGGTTCATCACTTCCTGAGATCCTTTTCCTGCCCCAGTCACACAAAAGCCATAAGAAATTCAGGAACCACACATATCTGTAAGAAGTAGAACCATGGGTTGGTTTGGAATATGAATGCTAAAGCCACACTGTCTGGATTTGAATCCTAGCTCTGCCTCTCATGACTCTGTGACCTTGAGCAAGTTACTTAACCTCTCCGTGTCTCAATGCTCACTACCATCCCTTCAAAACAGAGATAATAGTGACACTACCCCATTTGGTTAGTTTGAGAATTTAAATAAATTCATAGAGCATGCTAAGAAAAGCATCTGTCACAAAATAATGCATCTTTTTAAAAAAAAAATTAGTCATGGTAGTCATTTATTGAAAGCCTGTGTCGGGAATGGACAGCAAAAAGAGTTGTAAAATGCAGTCTGTTTCTTCAGGTAATTTGCAGTCTAGTTAAGGGGTTGACCTTCCAATTAAGCCATGTGGCTCCATGTCCTCTGACCAGATCAGGGTAACTTGAATGGTCATCCCTTCAAGGGGACTTGGAGTTAAGGGAAGGCTACCTGGTGGGTAGCCCAGATTATGACTACCAAAGGAATCTTAAACGCTATCTGTGGGGGAACCGATCAAGAGAGCCAGAAATCCTTTTCAGCTGCTTTATCCCCCTATCCCAAACTTTGTTGTCTCCAGCCATCCAAAGCCTTTGGGAAAATTTGACTCTGTGTGACAGGACCATGTTGCTAAATGTGCTTCTGCTCTCCTCATGGCCCCAGAACTTGCACTCCCTAACCCAGTCATTTTATCACCAGATGAAGAGTAGGAATACTGCAAAATGCTTTCCTTTAAACAAATCTTTTTACATATGTTATAACACCTTCCCCAGCAGTGGAAGGCTTCCTGATCCCTCCAAACATATGCATTATCCATACATGCAAATGTGCACAAACTCCCCATCACCAGCCCACCACGCAGTGCACACACACTGAGCCCTGACCTTAGTCTCACCCTCAGGAGCCCCAATTCTAGTGCCTGCTGTTGCTTCCCCTTTCTAAAAATCCTGGAAGACATGCCCACGGACATTTCAGACCTGTGAGCCTGCCGCTGTCACCTGCATGCTGCTGTTTCAGACAAGCTTCTGAGGCTGGGGATTTGGTTTCTGACACGTGCTCTGACCTGATCTCTGCTCCACGTGACAGGCTGGCTCCACAACTCTCCCTGACCTCTAAGAGCTCTTAGGTACGTGCACACTAGAGGGAATGGTCGTGAAGCGCTTTAGCTCCTGTAACTTTGCCTTTGAGAAAAGCACAAACCACTTTGTAAATGCTGACTAACCCTAATTAGAGTTTCATACCAGGCCTGCAGAGGAGGGATTATTTATAGAAATTGTAATAGGTGGGTGTATTTGTGTGTGTGAAAAGATTTTGAACACATGTCAAGAACCAAATTTAGGTGGAGGAGACCTGTGACTAAATCTGTCTGAGTATTTACACACACGTGGTGAGTAGGAGTTCTTCCACCGTCTCACATCTACAGAAATGTGGGAGTTAAGTTGCTGAATGCCAATGAGGCTCAAACAGTCCCTGGGAGGATGGCATTAGTAGATCTCTGGGTAGCTCCCAGGTCACGTGGGTTGGCCACAGAGACCTATACCACTCTCAGGGGACGTCTACCTCGTATTATCTATGAGACATCAGCAGTCTTTTGGATTCCTTGGCTACTAAGCAGTTGATATTTTCTAAGAGAATAACAGGGTTTTAAAAAATAATTTCCAATTACTCTAGAATTATTGGCTGGAGGGCATTATGTCTTCTCAGAGAATATTCTATCAGTATTTTTTTCCTCTGTACAAACCTAACAATCTAAGTAAAGGAAAAAAAAAAAGGAAGCAGTTGTACCTCATAATGCAAATGTCTTGGAGCTTGGAGGTGTCTGCAGTGATGGTGAAAATGGGACATCCTAGACTCTGGCAGACTGAAGGCTTATATACTGAAAGCAACATGCTTAAGTATTAAAGCCAGGCAAAAAAACACATGCTGAACAGATAAAGGTGAAGGCAGCGTCTGTCCATCCATTTCTCCCTCCCTATTCTCTCTCTCCCTTCTCTCCTCCCTCCCTGGTTTGAGTTTAAGAGATTGCCCTGGCAGGAGGTATCTGCATAGACCCTCACAGGAATAATATGAGCACATCATGTCAGTTCAGCTAAAAATATTACTGGTGCTTGTTTGCTCCTTTTGCTTCTCCTTACCTGCATTTTTAAAAAGTTATTTATTTAAAAGGAAAGTATTCAAAGGATATTTATCAAGTGGCCCTTTGTGGCAGGTACTATGTTAAATTAGGTGATAGAACGATAAATAAGATTATTCTCTCTGTTCTTAATGAAGTTCTGATCATAAAAGTAGAAAGCCAAAGTTTGAACATTATAGATAAAAATACACAGGGCACAAAAACACTCAGAAAACCAATACCTATTCCATTATTGGTAGCAGGAGGAAAGCTTGGTAGATTGGACTTCCAAGAGGAGATCATCCTTGGGTTGATATAAAGAGCAATGAGTGTGTATTCAGTTGTTACAGGTAGAGAGAAGAGTGACGCAGTGCAGGGGTACCAAGGACTGGGAGATAAAGTTTCCGTGAGGAAACCCAAGCATCAATTTCATTTAAACAAAGTAATGGAGATAAGGCCAGGAAAGTAGGCCAATGAGCCTTATGTGTCATGCCAAGATGAAACATTAAACATTATCCCAAAGGCAAAAAAGCAGCTAGTTAAAGACTTGATCAGGAATGGATTAGAAACCCTAAAATAACTGCATAGGGTGAAGAGAAATAAAATGACCCATTCATTATTAGGGCTGCTGAGGGGTAATATGAGAAATTCATTATCTCTTTCAATCTACTTAATACATATGTGTTGATTATCTTCCATATGCCAGGTCCTCTCCTGGGCACTGGTGATTCAGTGATGATCAATACAGACATGGCTCCTGCCTTCAGAGAGGTTACAATCTAGTTGGAGAAATGGGCATTTAATCAAATGATTATAATACAATACTCTATGTACGATGATGAGGGAGGTAAAGTTTGCTGTTGATAGAAGCATACAGCCAGGGATATCTTAACAGGGAGACAGGGACACCCCCAGAAGGAAGTGATGAATAAACTGTAATCTGAAGAACAACCAGCCCCCAGGATAAGAGGAATAAGGCTAGGAGTATCCTAGGAGATGAAACAATATGGGTGAAGACCTTGAAGAAAGTAATGGCCCATTTAACGAACCCAGATAGGTCACTATAGTTTACTGTAGGCAAAGAGGAGGGGCCAGGAGGAAAGTGACAGATACTGAGAACTCTTGGAAGCCATGTTAAGGTGATTTGCTGTATAGTCACTCAGTCATGTCCAGCTTTGCCACCCCAAGGACTGTAGCCCACCAGGCTCCTCTGTCCATGGAATTCTCCAAATAAGAATACTGGAGTGGGTAGCCATTCCCTTCTCTAGGGGATCGTTCCAATCTAGGGATTGAACCAGGGTCTCCTGCATTGCAGGCAGATTCTTCACCGTCTAAACCACCAGGGAAACCCTTAAAGTGATTTGCTGCTGCTGCTGCTGCTGCTGGTAAGTCACTTCAGTCGTGTCTGACTCTGTATGACCCCAGTCAGCAGCCCACCATGCTCCGCCATCCCTGAGATTCTCTAGGCAAGAATACTGGAGTGGGTTGCCATTTCCTTCTCTAATGCCTGAAAGTGAAAAGTGAAAGTGAAGTCGCTCAGTCCTGTCCAACTCTTAGCAGCCCCATGGATTGCAGCCTACCAGGCTCCTCTGTCCATGGAATTCTCCAGACAAGAAAACTGGAGTGGGTAGCCATTCCCTTCTCCAGGGGATCCTTCCAACCCAACAATTGAACCTGGTTCTCCTGCATTGCAGGCAGATTCTTCACCATCTCAGCCACCAGGGAAGCCCTTAAAGTGATTTAGCTCTACCTTAAAAGGCACAGAAAGTGTTAAGCAGATGAATGACAGAGAAGCTTTGTGTTTTGGAAGGATCACTCTGACTGCAGTCCACAAAAGGTATTTGAGTTAGAAAGTACGGGAATCAAGGGGACCACTTATATCATTGATGAGCTCATCCAAGTGGGAGATGATATTGACCTGAGGAAGACAGTGACATGTGGATAAAAGAGAAAGGATGGATGTGGGAGATATACAGAAGGAAGTGTCAGCAGGTCTTGGCGAGTCATTGGAGGGTCAAAGAGAATGTACAACTGTTTGGGGTAACTGGGAGTAGGGAGATGGTATTCCCAGAAATAGGGATACACGAGTTTTAGGGTTTTAGGAGTGATGGAGGGAAACAGATATGTTTAGTTTGAACATGCTGGGTTTGAGGTACCCATAGAATATTTCAGAATTGGGAGAAGAGATAGATGTCATCCAGTGGAAATGATTTCCAGAGCTAAATCTTACAATTTGCCCAACCTCCTACATTCACTCACATCTGCTATTATATTCAATGTAAGATGATTTGAGTTGGAAATTAGTGTCTTCATTATATTTATATGTGTGTGTGTATACATATTTAGATTTCAACTAAAACTTTACTTCTTTCAAGAAAGCTATCCTGAACTTCTAGTCATAGATAAGTGACCCTCCCAACCTTCCCAAACTTGTTTACTGTTCTGCTTATTCTGTAAGAATTCTGTCATTTCTTGTTTCATTCTTTCCCTTACCATGTTGTCAGCTTGCAGTGGGGAAGTGGAGGTTAGCTATGTGTACCACACCACAAACCAACTGTGAAATGGAAACTTTTTATTAATAGTTACATTACCACATTATCAAGTACCATTTATTTTACACATTGACATCTAGGGTTACACCAGGAGGCTTAGTAAAAGCAGAAGAATTTTGCAATTGAGTATTTAATCTAATTTTTCTCCTACTCTGAACATTTTCCTGTTCTCCCTAAACCTTCATATTGTTCTTCCTTTTGTGTTGAAAGGAAAAGTTGTTAAAGTATAATTATCCAAGAACTGAGAAGCCTCATCAGAGGATGACCAAGTGCCCCTTGTGAGGTGTCATTTCACCAAAAATTATGCCATCTGTTCAGAGACAGATCAGAGTTGTAATTAGCAAGATAGAGGAAGAATTTCTTATTAATGAATTACCTCTACAGTATCTTTTTTGGATTTTAGTGTCTAACGGACATTTAAGGAAGAGAAAGTCTTTGAAAGAAAGATAGATACCCGTCTATGTAGAATGCCTCCCATACATGGAATTGAAAAACACTTTGACTTGCATAAATCATAGGATATTTGGAGACTGTCTCAGGCAATGAATTCCCTTGATCCCCTTCAGAGTTCTTAGGAGGCTTGGCTCCCCCTGGAGCCCCACAGGTACATCTCCAGGCCAGAAGTAGGACTGTCTGGACAGGCCTTTGAACCGGAGAAGCTTTACTGGCATTTGTTGTTATATATAAATATTTCACTTGACAACATTCCAGGTCTGAAAGCACCGTGAGAATCCCTGATTTATTTCAGTTTTCTCTAGCTTATCAAGCCACATGGGCTAGACCAGGAGCAGCTCTCTGGATTTCCAGACTGAGGTCTCTTCTCAGACAATGGCATGCCCTTTGGCTTCTCAGAACATGAAAAATATGTTGATCTACATCTTCTGCTTCCATCTGTTCTGCCTTGCTTCAAAACACAGTTGCTTTTTTGCACTGTAAGTAAATATGAATTAAATAGGCAACTGATTAAAAATTCAATTGGCTACCATGGCCCTCAAGTTTTGCTGAAAGTATAATGGTTATTTGTAATACTCTCCCACATACCGTATGGAAGATGATCAAGTATGATGGATCAAGTTTATCCCATTGGGTTGGCAAGCTTTAAAGATATTATTCATTGGTTTGGGAGACTGCTAAGCAGGACCCTGTTCATGAACCTCAGATCTGTGTTGGCTCTATTTTGTACATCCTAAAGATGCCTCAGCCTTTCCGCCCTTATCAGAATGGAGTCAAGTTCTCTATAAATGTGGATTTTTCCCCCAAGGACCTAATTTAGGTGCATAAGATAGTAAGCCCCAAGGAGATGTTATTAAAAGATAATTTACATGAGCTTAAGTTTCGGGAAATCTACTCTCTGGGACTTTTTCTTTTAAATTGTGCAATACTGTATTTTATTTTAGCTGTTTCTTTCATCATCCTTTCTGATTTATTTCTGTCCTCTGTGTTTTCTAACACATTCCTCTTCATTGACCCAGATAACTCAAGATAGAAGGACAAATAGAGATAAATGGAGCTGGGGACAATCAGGTGCTAGGGAGGGAAGGTACAGAGAATGAACTCTACCTCTTTAAAGAAGATGGATGGACCAAAGAGAAATTTGCGAAAGGATGAGGAGATCTAGGCTCATCTACCTTCAGCAAGCCTTTGAAGAGCTATTCACTCAAACAGGCATGCTTGCACTTATTCTGTGTACATGTATTCAATACCTACTATATGCCAGAAACTTACTAAGTATGGAGATATGGGCATGAATTAGATATGATCTCCATCCTCAAAAATCTCACAGTCGGCTGTCAGTGACAGACATGGAGATAATTACCACCAGTGTCCCAAGCAGCACAGGGCAAAGAGCAGTTAAATCTTCGTGGTTAAGTCATGCAAGCTCACAGACGAAAGACTGTGACCTTAGTCACATACAAGTAATTAAAGTGGAAAGGCAAGGGACAATGAGATTTTTCCCAAGGATTCTAAATATATTCTTAGCTCAGGCCACAGACCTATTTTAATATGCACAATTGCAGTCTTTTCAGATCAAATTTATTGCCATATTCATAAACATTAAATAAGTGAGTCGTAATACAAGATGCTTTCCTACAAAAGCTGCCATAAACATCTTTAGCATTTAAAGACATGTTCATTTTTATGTCTGTTCTTAACATTTTTATCTTGTTGTTCAGTTGCTAAGTCATGTTGGACTCTGTGATCCCATGAGCTGCAGCAAACCAGGCTTTTCTGTCCATCAATATCTCTCTGAGTTTGCTCAAACTCATGTCCATTGAGTCAGTGATGCCATCCAACCATCTCATCCTCTTTTGCCCCTTTCTCCTCTTGTCCTCAATTTTTCCTAGCATCAGGGTCTTTCCCAGTGAGTCAGCTCTTCGCATCAGCTGGCCAAAGTACTGGAGCTTCAGCTTCAGCATCAGTCCTTTCAATGAGTATTTAAGGTTGATTTTCTTTAGGATTGACTGACTTGATCTCCTTGCAAGCCCAAGGGACTCTCAAAAGTCTTCTCCAGCACCACAGTTCAAAAGCATCGATTCTTAGGCACTCAACCACCTTCATGGCCCAAAGATGTGTGTATTTCACATCCACACATGACTACTGGAAAAACCATAGCTTTGACTATATACACCTTTGTCGGCAAAGTGATGTCTCTGTTTTTATATACACTGTCCGAGTTTGTCATAGCTATTCTTCCAAGGAGCAAGCGCCTTTTAATTTATTGGCTGCAGTATTGTCCACATTGGTTTTGGAGCACAAGAAAATGAAATCTGACACTATTTACACATTTTCCCCATCCATTTGCCATGAAGTTATAGGACTTGATACCATGATCTTAGTTTTCTGAATGTTGAGTTTTAAGCCAGCTCTTTCACTCTCCTCTTTCACCTTCATCAAGAGGCTCTTCACTTTCTGCCATTAAAGTGGTATCATCTGCATATCTGAGGTTGCTGATATTTCTCCCAGCAATCTTGATTCCAGCTTATGTTTCTTCCAGCCCAGCATTTCTCATCAGGTACTCTGCATATGAGATAAATAAGCAGGATGACAGTATAAGCCTTGACGTACTCCTTTCCCAATTTGGAACCAGTCCGTTGTTCCTGGTAAGGTAAGGTGGTCTGGTATTCCCATCTCTTTAAGAATTTCTCACAGTTTGTTGTGATCCACACAGTCATAGTCAATGAAGCAGAAACAGATGTGGTTTTTTTGGAATTCCCTTGCTTTCTCTATGTTCCAGCATATGTTGGCAATTTGATCTCTGGCTCTTCTGCCTTTCTCAATCCAGCTTGCACATCTGGAAGTTCTCGGTTCACGTACAGCTGAAGCCTAGCTTGAAGGATTTTGAGCATAACCTTGCTGTCATGTGAAATGAGTGCATTTGTATAGTAATTTGAACATTGTTTAGCATTGCCCTTCTTTGGGATTGGAATGAAAACTGACCTTTTCCATCCCTGTGGCCACTGCTGAATTTTCCAAATTTGCTGTCATAATGAGTGCAGCAGCATCTTTTAAGATTTGAAATAAGTCGGCTGGAATTCCATCACCTCCACGAGCTTTGTTCATATTAATGCTTCCTAAGGCAAATAGATGGGGAAACAGTGGAAACAGTGTCAGACTTTATTTTGGGGGGCTCCAAAATCACTGCAGATGGTGATTGCAGCCATGAAATTAAAAGATGTGTACTCCTTGGATGGAAAATTATGACCAACCTAGGTAGCATATTCAAAAGCAGAGACATTACTTTGCCAACAAAGGTTCATCTAGTCAAGGCTATGGTTTTCCCAGTCATGTATGGATGTGAGAGTTGAACTGTGAAGAAAGCGGAGCGCCGAAGAATTGATGCTTTTGAACTGTGATGTTGGAGAAGACTCTTGAGAGTCCCTTGGACTGCAAGGAGATCCAACCAGTCCATCCTAAAGGAAATCAGTCCTGAATATTCTTTGGAAGGACTGATGCTGAAGCTGAAACTCCAGTACTTTGGCCACCTCATGAGAAGAGTTGACTCATTGGAAAAGACTCTGACGCTGGGAGGGATTGGGGGCAGGAGGAGAAGGGGACGACAGAGGATGAGATGGCTGGATGGCATCACTGACTCGATGGACATGAGTTTGAGTGAACTCCGGGAGTTGGTGATGGACAGAGAGGCCTGGTGTGCTACAATTCATGGGGTTGTAAAGAGTCAGACACGACTGAGCAGCTGAACTGTAGGCCCACTTGACATCACACTCCAGGATGTCTGGCTCTAAGTGAGTGACCACATCATCGTGGTTAACTGGGTCATTAAGGGATTTTTTGTATAGTTCTTCTGTGTATTCTTGCCACCTTTTCTTAATCCCTTCTGCTTCTGTTAGGTCCATACCATTTCTGTCCTTTATTGTGCCCATTTTTGTATGAAATATTCCCTTGGTATCTCCAGTTTTCTTAAAGAGATCTCTAGTCTTTCCCATTCTATTGTTTTCTTCTATTTCTTTGCATTGGTCACTTATGAAGGCTTTCTTACTTCTCCTTGCTGTTCTCTAGAACTCTGCATTTATTTGTGTATATCTTTCCTTTTCTCCTTTGCTTTTCACTTCTCTTCTTTCCTCAGCTATTTGTAAGGCCTCCTCAGACAACCACTTTGCCTTCTTGAATTTTTTTTTTTCCCTTGGTAATGGTTTTGGTCATCACCTTCTGTACAATGTTATGAATCTCTGTCCATAGTTCTTCAGAAATTCTGTCTACCAGATCTATTCCCTTGAATCTTTTTCTCACTTCCACTGTATAATCATAAGGGATTTGATTTAGGTCGTACCTGAATGGCCTAGTGGTTTTCCCTACTTTCTTCAATTTGAACCTGAATTTTGCAATAAGGAGCTCATGATCTGAGCCACAGGCAGCTCCAGGTCTTGTTTCCTCTGACTTAGAACCTCACAGTTTTATCTTATATCTTTAATCTTTATTCATATCAGAGGCAATATATAGACGTAGCTCCAAGGGTGGTTTCTGTTTTAGTGGCCCTGGGATCAAATCCTAGATAATAGTTATGTGACCTCAAATAAAAAGTTTGACTTCAAATACAAAGTTTAACCTCTCTGTGGCTTAGTTTTCTCATCTGTAAGATGGAAATAATTATAGTACTTATTTCAGAAGTGCAAAGTAAGAGGAAGCACAGTGCACAAGACCACACTCACCCTGACACCAGTTGCAAGTTTGGGGTCTTCAAGGTCACTCTTAGGTTTGCAGTTTGCTAGAAGGACTGGCAGAGCTCACCGAAAGCTATTATACTCAGTTTCTATTGAATACAGCTAAAGGCCACAAGTTACAATCAACCACATGAAGAGTCCAAAGAAATCCCAAATGTGGAGCTTCCAGTTGTGGAGACATGGACAGAGCTGCTGTCCTGGTGTTGATGTGTGATGAAACACACAAAGCATTGCAAACTGAGGAAGCGCACCCAATCCTTGATGTCCAGAGTCTTTGTTGAGGGTCCACATGCCTGATCTCAGTATCCTGCCCCAGAGAGGTCAAGCCTGTTCCTGTATGACTCAAAACCCCTGTCATAAAACACATCCTCAGACTTTTTGATGTTGTCCCAAAGCTCTCAGGTAAACAAAGATACTCTTATCAGGCAGAATATTCCAAGGGCTTAAGAGATTGCCTCCCAGAGGCCTAAGACAAAGACCAGACCTCTCTTTGGACAAGGTTAAATTCTTTACTACACAACAAATGTGTCTAAGAATTAAGTAAGATGATCCTTGCAGTGGGCTTAGAATATAGCCTAGTACAAAACAAGCATAAATTTTAGATATATAGCTATTATCATTAACAATCCTTTTTGATCCTATAGCATCATATTAGATGCTATAGGAAATTTTAAAATTAACAAAGTGCAGTATATAATCTTACAGGCAAAATACTAAGATTCAAGTAAAACCAACAGAAGTAGAGTGAGGTGAGTACCACAGTAATGAAACAAGCAACTTGTGTTATGGACCAGGAGAAAGGAGAGGTTATTTCCAGGTAGGGGTCAAAGGACAGCTGAACTCACAGCACCTGAGCTGCACTGAGGGGGTGGGGGATTCCAAAACAGAGAGGAGGGCGTTCCAGACAGAGGGGAACCAAAGGAATAAACTTAGAGGTAGGGAAAGCAAGTGTACCTTCAGGAAACAGAGAAGGAATGCAATGACCTGTAGAAGCAACCAGAGGACGACATGGGAAAGCACTGGACAGACAGACTGAGAGAGGTTTTCAATCTGATATTGCGCACCTTAGGCCTTTTCTCGTAGACACTAGGGAGCCAACGAAAATATAGGGCCTAAATAACACCCTGCAAGAGAATATGCTGGTCCTTTCATGTCTCCAGTCTTCCTCACCCGTTTCACTCTTCTTCCCAAGACTCCCCACTTCACTTGGCTAATTACAATTCATCCTGCAAGACACAGCTTGAGAACTACTTCTGGGCACACTTCCATAATAGAACACATTGTATGTCATTGGGACCTGTGTTCCACTCACTCTAAACAACTGCATCTTGTCATCTCTGTATACTCAGTGTCTATGTACTTGTTCAAAGGAAGGTTCAAAGGAAAAAAAGGGAGGAACTGAAAGCAGAGAGAGACATGAAATCTTGAAATATCAAAAAAATTTTAAAAAACAGATGCTCTAGTTAATTTAAAGAGAAACTAAGACACACAGACAAAGTGAATAATAGTGCCTAAGACACACAAAGTGAATAATGGTGCCTAAAGTAAGACAGAATCTGTAACTGCATGGCAGAGTCCTCTCAAGGTGTCCCAAGGCATTAGTAGTAGTAGTATAGTAATAGGCAGAAGAGCTTACTTATATAACACTTAGAAAGCACTTACTAGGCACCAGATAAGCTCTGCTTGATTTATATGAACCCAGTTAATCTTTACAACTCAGTGGTGTAAGTACTATCATTATCTCCACTTTTACAAAGAAAGAAATTGAGGTACAGAGAAGTTAAGCAAATTGCAAGAGAAATTCTGATAACAATCCTAGGACTGTAAAAACTTGGTCTTGCCAAATTCATTTAATTGCATCAGAATAAAAGACATCCGTAGAGTTGGAGATTGACCTAATGTGGGGCTGTAACTTAAGTTCTTTGTGCTGGCTGGAATAAAGGGCAGTGTTCTTTTCATCCAAGGCACATGTCTCCATGTCAGGCCTCTAATGCCTGAGCACCCCTGAGGACAGTTGTGTTTGAAGGACTGCCTGCTCACCTGTTCCGGCTGAACAAGTCACTTTTAGTTTTTTCCAAGAACTCACATCTGGGAAGCTTCTTCCCGACTCAGAACAAAAGCAGCCCAGTGGTTGAAGGGGACCGTGTAGTGATAACCCAGCAAGCCCCAGCAGAGAAAACGTCTTTCTGCCTCTTGACGGAAAGGTCAGCAGAGGCTTTCAGCAGGTGTGTGCTTGTCATAACACTTGTCTCCCCGGGTGGGTGTATTTTCCTTCACTTTCCCTGCCGTGTGCAATGTACAAATATCCTTTAAACCCATCATTTCTTGTAACTTAGACCACTTCTTGTTGGATTTTCCCACTCCTTTTTTGCTTGTCCCCTGTCAGAGCTCCTGACTTAGTCTGTCATTTACAAGAAAGAGAAAAACCCTCTTGTTTTGAGGGGATCTAGCTGAGCAGTATATCGCTGGATCTCAGCCATTCAGCAGTTTGTCCAATGAATCTTAAAATAACCCTGCCCTGTGAAAAATTTCAGCCCATGCTAGGTAATTAGGGAAGGTGTTTTTCTCAAAGCCCCCACAATAAATTCCATAGAAATGTCCTACAAAGCAATCAGATGCCGGTTGATTTGAAGTAAAGGGAACTGTCACCTAAAGGCTAGACAAGAAGCAAACTGCTGGCCAGTGGATTCAGCTGCGTAGTGCAGATCTGTCCCTGCCAACCTGAGCTGGTGAGGGGGGAGAATTTCTCCAGCAGTTCTCAGATGAGCCAAAAGGAAATGCCACTGCCAGACTTGGGAATGATTTGCTTTTTGCAAACAGATAAATCAGTAAGCCCATTTTCAGTTTAAGTGTGCG
This sequence comes from Nanger dama, assembly GCA_917880005.1. Lineage (NCBI taxonomy): Eukaryota > Metazoa > Chordata > Mammalia > Artiodactyla > Bovidae > Nanger > Nanger dama. The sequence goes on from CAKJTW010000011.1 coordinate 332,389, forward strand.
TGCTAAGACACTTTGGTGTCTGACTCTGCTGCAGGCTTTTCTGTCCATGGGATTCTCCAGGCAAGAATACTGGAGGGGGTTGCCATGCCCTCCTTCAGGGGATCTTCCCAACCCAGGGATCCAACTGGAGTCTCTTATGTCTCTTGCATTGGCAGGTAGGTTCTTTACCTCTAAGGCCACCTGGGAAGCCCAGTTTAAGTATATCAAGTATGAAAGGAACATATCTTACTTCTTTGCAGTGCTTAACAATCCTTGTGAAAATAGGGTCATAAATTCCTTTAATTAACTGTTAATGAGTTAGTATCCTTCGATTCTTTAGATAGTTCAGTTCAGTTCAGTCACTCTGTCGTGTCCGACTCTTTGCGACCCCATGAATTGCAGCACGCCAGGCCTCCCTGTCCAGAGATCCTAAAGCTCATTTCACTCACCTTCCTAATTCTGCAAAGGAGAAGCTGAACTCCAGTCTGAATCTAAAAGTGCAAGTTCATACAAGTAATCAGAGCAGAACCCGCACTGGGATTCAAGGCTCAGAGGTGTGTTAACCGCCAAAAAAAAAAAAAAAAAGTGTTCTCAAATCAAAGAGGGTTAGAGTGCCCTCTTGTGTTGCTACACAGAAATTTTTCATGTCTCTACAAAATTTAAAATCACTTTAATCTCTCCACAAATTTTACTGCATTGGGGTGAGTGTCAGACATGTACCTCTGGAAACAAATCCTGTGATCACCATGTTATCAGAGGTAAATGCACAATTCATTTTACCTACTTCATCAGTAAAGATATGGAAACAACAACATCATCCCTAGAATGGTTTTGTATGGATTCAAGTCTGGCAGACCTAAGTTTCTGTTCCAAGCAGCCACTGGCAATCTTGGTAACCTTGAACAAGCTGCTTAACCAGTCTGAACCTCAGTCCTCTCATCGATAAAATGCAGATAATCCCTGCCCTGCAGAACAGGCAGAGACCAGATGAGATCTCTGACATTTGGTACACAATAAACAATAAATTGATATTGTTAGTCATTTTCAAATGTGAGCCCCCACCAGGAATCAATCACCAGCAAGTTCATAACGAAGGAACTGAAGTGCAAATACCGGAGAGTGAACAGAATGTCCTTGTGATGTTTTTAGCTCTTGAAAAAAGGTTTCCATGTGCCTGGAGGGTCAGAGGGAGTACATTTGTAAAGAAATATATACTAAATGTATTTAGTACATATTTAGTACATTTAGTATGCGGGCAAAGAATCTGCCTGCAATGCAGGAGACCTCCATTCAATCCCTGGGTTGGGAAGATCCTTGGAGAAGGAAATGGCGAGCCACTCCAGTATTCTTGCCTGGTAAGTCCCCTGGACAGAGGCGCCTGGCAGGCTACAGTCCATAGGGTCACAAAGAGTCTGATACTGCTGAGGGACTAACACATACCTTATCTTACATACTAAATATGTGATTCTTCCAAACTAAAATTTTCCTTTAGATGGTGAAGTTAAAATGGAGCTAGGCCCAATGGCTTTACCACAGATGGACTCTCTTATAGAGGTAACACCTGTTCTTCAGCACTAAGAGCCCAGCAGTCAAAGAATGCTCTAAAAGAAAATGTTTGAAAACCAGATATTATTTAGGGCCTTGGTCCAGTTCTTTTAGGAGTCTTTATTTATTGAGAGGGTAGCCATATTAAAATCAGTAAAGAACAGAGGTGAAAAAAAATAGCTGGAAGAATTCATCCTTTGGTTTTCATTTTCCTTAACTCCTTATTTATGAAACAAGCTCCCTTAGCTTAAGTGTTCCTGCAAAAATGGCATTAAATCAAGTCCTTTTGCCCCAATGAACTTTGAAAGGTTCCCTCCTCCTTCCAGTAATTCTCACAGCCATCCTTTTCACACATGTGGGCGGGAAATATCATTATGTACAATACAGGGAGACTTGACCTTTAAATGTCAATGGAAGTGGGGAGTCTGGGATTCTGTCAGTTTTTCTTCCACTAGCATTGGAGAGTTGAAAGAGACTGTCCAGAAGCATCTAAGTGGGAAGCAGGTCAGGGTGAGAGAAACCCCTCACCTGTGCCTCTCTGTTTGGTTTCACCTGACCGGGGCAGGGCAGGGAAGACTGGACTGGACTCTGTCATCCACATACTTATCCTAGATACCGCAATCGCTGGGAAGTGTATGCGGATTGTCGCACCGCAAGAGCAGAGAAGAAGTTGATCAGTTTTGTCGCCTTGCCCCTGGGGTCGCTCATCCTTTTGGGGAATCTGTTATTTCACATAAGAAAAAAACCACGTGCGGCCGAGGTATTTATTCTTGATGGAAAGTTCATCCTCAGGCTCCTTCATGGCCGTAGAGTTGGAGCCTCTGGCACTGCTGCTGCCTGCTCCGGGCGGATGCGCACGCGGCGGCCCTCCAACTACAGAGCCCCGTGGTCCCCGCCGCTCTCCAGGCAGTGCAGTGCGCTGCTCTTGCTGAGCTCGCTTTGTGGGCATAAATCACCAGTCAGCCAATGATGAGGTATTCCCCGACTCCTAACTTGGAAGTCTCCTCTTTGTGTGGATTAACTCAACAATACTCAGCAGCAGTTTTCTAGCTGCTGGAGTTACCTTGATAGCATTTGTGAAGCGCTCAGTTCTTGATGCTCATCTCATTTTCTACCTTATGCCTTTGTTCTTTTGTATATCGTTTTTCTCCTTAGAATGCCCTTGAACATCTATATATCCTGCTTGCTGATGCTTATCGACTAGCCCTTGTGGTCCTGTTTCAACTCTAGCATACCATGAAAAAGATTTTTCATGGCGGAAGCCCATCTCAACATGAGGGAAGCCTCCCTCTGCTTTAATGAACCCCTCCCTACTCCCCAGGGAGGTCTGCCTGTTGGGCCCAGAACCAGGTGGGAGGGAGAAGGCAAGGAGGGATGGTCTGGGGGAGGAAGAACTCCACTGTGACTGGGCCTGGAAAGCCAAGGACCCAGACAGGTATTTGCTCCTGACTAGTTAATATCATGGCACCTCTCACAGTGTCACTTTGAAAATATGTATTCATGATTTGGGCCTTCTTGGTGGCTCAGTGGTAAAGAATCCACCTACCAGTACAGGAGAGCAGGGTTTTGACCCTGGGTAAGAAAGATTCCCTGGAGAAGGAAATGGCAACCCACTCCAGTATTCTTGCCTGGAAAATCCTGTGGACTGAGGAGGCTGGTGGGCTACTGTCGATGGGGTCACAAAAGAGCTGGACACGACTGAGAGACCAAACAGCAACAGCAACAACAGAATCTGTGATTTAGCTATAAGGCGAAATTGTGCCACATCTTTCAAAACTCCCCACGAGGTCTGCCCTCTCCCAGGCCTCTCTCCTCAGCCCTGCCGCCTAGGGTTCCCTCTTTCTCTCCCCATCCGTTCTGGTCTCTCAGTCCCCCTCCCTTTCCTCTGCAGAACAGTTTAGGTCCTTCCAAGCTTCTGTCTCCAGATCTGCACACCCCCACCCGCTGCTTAGTACTGCTACAAGTATGTCAAAAGCCATTAATACCAAAGATGAATATTTTATTTGTGCTTCACAAACAAAAGATACTACAGTTAGCAGGACTGCTCTGCTTAGAGGATAGCATGAACTGAAAATGACTTTTTTTTCTTTTATCACATGTTCATATTCAAAATAAAGAGTTTACTATGTGTGTTAAAGACAACACACGCTCTCTCTTTCTCCCTCTTTTTTAAACATCTTGCCCATTTTGTAAGGAGCCTCTGCTAAAAACCTACGTTAACTGGCATCAAATTTGTAGAGATTATCCCAGCAATTCTTTTACATCCCTTGTTGCAAGGTCACTTCAGCCACTGCTCTGATACTATGCCCCTCAACATAGCTCTCCCAGGAAGCCCACAGTGGTGGTCAGCAGGCAGGAAGATGGCCAGGAGGAAGATGAGCTAGTGACAGCCTTCTCGAGAAGTGAGAGCCAAGTAGTGCTCCATCTGGAGTCTGGCTGTACCATTGCTCCCTGAAGGGCAAGAGAGGCGTCCATCTATATTCTTTGTCATTGTTTGAGAGTAGACCCTGGCACTGAGGAACTGAGCAGCTTCCAAGTGGCTGTTCTTTGGAAACTTGACCTTGCTGATAAGCTCAATACAGAACTTGAGATTTATGTTCCTGGTCATTTGTAAAACTAAGCAGTGGTCTCTCCAAACCTTAGAAGAATATCTAGAGTTCTTGATCTAATGATCCTAAGTGAGAATGTTTTTATTATCTTAGTACTTTGGAAAATTTTTTTTTAATTTCTTAAAAGCACAGTTTCTTTAAAATGCAAAACTTTAAGTGAAATAATATATTTGACCACCCAAAGCTCATTTTTGCTCATTTTCTAAGAAATACTGTTGGAAAATTTCTTAGAAATTATATGAAGATAGAATCTTCTGATCTCTATGTAAATTGAGGCATACAATCCTCTTATTTTCTCAGAAAAATTTAGCCCTTTGAAATGAATGAAAACATCACCAGATTGTCTCTCAGAACTCTCCAAGATGGATGGACTGTATCAGGAAGAAGTGTTGTTCCGCTAGGCCTCTCATTTTTGATCCCAGCTCCATTTGAGATGTGTTCTCTTTTCTTTTCCTCCTTAGGAGATGGGAGAACATTGCTTTCTTTCTTTGGCTTGAACACTTATCTTTTCTCTCTTTATAAAGCCTGCTACTGCTCTCTTCTCTGCTGTTTGCACTGGTCATCATTGGATCTAGCTGAGTTTTTATTCCCACCCAGACTCCTGCTGGTTATCTGAATGACCTAGCTTCACTTAGATAGAGTGTAAGCAAGATTTTTGGTCTTTCGTGTTTGAGCACCTTTAATATCCTCTTGCTGTATTTTTAGATGAGGAAGAGTCTTTGCAGCTAAGATCTTATTCATTTTCCTGGAATAATTTTTGGTATGTATTTTACATTAATTTAGAAAAATAAATTTGACTTTCAGTTCCATTTTATGCAGGATCAGGTCCACTGGGTAACTTTCAAGATGACTGCACCTGTTTTCTTGCAAACTGGGCCTCAGTTGACAGGGCGTAAACTAATAATCAGTGAAAGAATGTGAAATTACAAATCATACGGCCTAAAGTTCAAACTGAGATGAAAATATACAAGCCCTAATTGACCACTCTGACGATACTTAACAGAAAATGCATGTCGATTCATTATATGTTTTAAGACCAGGCTTGCAGTGGGCCAAATCAATTATATTTTGACAGACATATTGATAGTATGATGAAGTCCTGGTAAAAATTGGGAGTTTTGATGGGTCTTTTAAAAATAAGCTCAGAATAGTAATTGTCTTTAAGAGAAAATTTGCAGAATGAAGATCATATCTATTAGAAGCTCTTTACTGATATTAGTAAAAATACTTCTATGAAATAGTGGATTTCTCTCAACTTCTTTATATGTTTCCAAGTAAATGAAGCATTTTTTTCTCATGAATAAAAGTTTTTTCTGGATTTTATTTCAGATGGGCCGTTTTAATGTCAATATATACACACAGACTTGCACATAAACACTTTTTGACACTGAGAGACCTTAGTTCCAAACCTCTGTAGACATCCCTACTATGAGGTTTTGCTATCTAAATGTTTGCCATAACAACTTATATAGGATGTATTATACCTGGAATTCACTACCTGGATGAAAAAATCTCACAGTGAATTCACACATGTAAGCTAGCAAAACATTAAGTTGCAGGTGCATCCAGGCCAGGAGATGGAGAACGTGTCACATCCAGGGCCCAGCTGCTCTTTAAACAGGCCCAGCTGTGCATTAGTGCTCTCAATTTGCCACATTACCAAGTGGAAATGTCTTCTGAAAGCCAAAAACCTGTGAATAAAATTGAGTGAACCCAAGAGGCCAGAAAAGCCTGTACATGCAAAGAAAAAAATGAAGTGATAAAAAGCTGAGAGAAGCAACTGCATGAAGGGGCCATGGTCATGCCCTAAGGACCATGCACTAGTATCTTCAATAAGTAGGAAAATTCAGGAAAGAGCTTCTGAAGAAAACTCCAGAAAAACTGGTGTTTGGTGTTCTAAGTGCTTTCTATTATAGAAAGCTTCTTTATGGATGGTTATGTAAGTGTTTGAGTGTTTTTGTGATGTTTATTAGAACTGATGAGCTTTCCAGGTGGCTCAGAGAAGCCACCTGCAATGCAGGAAATGCGGTTTTGATCCCTGGGTCAGGAAGATCCCCTGGAGAAGGAAAGGGCTACCCACTCTGGTGTTCTTGCCTGGGACATCCCATGGACGGAGGAGCCTGATGGGCTGCAGTCCATGGGGTCGCAAAAGAATCTGATACGACTTACCAACTAAAACAAACAATTAGAACCGATAGGGTTTTTTTGGATGGATTGGGAAAGCATTACTGGTTTTTCCATTCCCAGTTATGGTTTGTAGCTTTTAATTCTCCAAAAATCTGCTGTCCAGTATGCTTTAGGCAATAGATTGAGTTTTTAATTTATTTGCTGCATTGGGTCCTGGCTGCGGCTCACAGCATCTTTTCACTGTGGCGCACAGGCTTAGTTGGCCTCTGGCGTGTGGATTCCTAGTTCCCCAACCAGGGATGGTACCCATGTCCTCAGTATTACAAGGAAGAATCTTAACCACTGGGCCACCAGGGAAGTCCCTGGACTTGGTTTTTCTGTGTTTGTTTTTTCTATAGAAATGAGGATGTCTAGTTCTATGACATTAAAAATAAAACGTTCAAGAGTAACCTTGAAACTTTCTCTCTTATATTTTCAAGTTGTGTAGTCACTGAATTTATTTATTCTTGTTATTGACATAGGCACAAACTAGAGATTGTTTATATAACTTTTAATGCCAGTTTATACTTAGCCTGTATAATACTGTGATTTGAATTTGTTTCCTCTGATATTAATTATGGATGTAACCTAAAATAAATCCCTTAAACTGAAAACTTCATTTTTCTTAGTTAACTGCCACAGCAGATCCCTGAATATGAATATTTAATGAGATTTCACAACATTATTTTAAAACTAGAATTATTTGTTTCTCAGGTCATTTCTTTCAAGTAGAAGATAACATAAATTCCTTAATAATGAAATAATAATAATAATACGTTGGAACTCATTCTGTTAGCCAAGGATTCTTCTGAATGCTTACCTGACGTAATCACTTAGCATTCACCACAAACCACTGATGCTGGTACTGTTGTGCCCACTTGACAAGTGACAAGCCAAGTACAGCATTTCAGTGCCATAGCTAGTAAGCAGTGGAACCACAATCATGAATCTAGGCAGCCGGCACCAGACCCTAGGCTCTGTATCACTGGGGGAGCTTTTCATGTAGCCTATCCAGAGCTATAGTGACTCGTCAAGTGAGGTCTCAGGACTCAACACTGGTAAATCTCTTCTTCTTAAATCTGTATTTTGTACACTACAACTCTGGGTCCTCGGGGCTGTTAGGTGGAGAAATGACTTGGGAGATCCCTGGTGAGAATATTTAAAAGAAAGAACTGAGTTGATTCCCAACCCATTAGTGCTCTGGGGCAGGGAATGGGAAGAGGATCTTCCACTTCCAGCTCACCTTTTGAACGGTGCCCTGTGGGAAACAATCACTGGTGGCCTTGACAGACATGCCACTTAAGGATAAAAGAGCTTCAGGGTCGGAGATCCAGCCCAGACAAGTCAGCTGTCCATGTGACTACTGGGGAGTTCTGTCTGGAGTGCTGTTTCTCAGCCTGGTTTTCTTTATAGCCATGCCAACGAGAACTTTGGGCCATTTCTATTCCTGCTCAGCGCCCCCACCCCCAAACAATGACATTTTAATTCCACAAATACACTGCACGGTACATCTGTTTGGGTATTCTCTTTATGCTTTACCCATAAAAAGAAGGGTTTTTCATCTCCCCAAAACAAATTTTTGCTTCCTTGGGGCAGTGTCACCCCCACTGGGAACAGGTAGCCTAGAGGCACCAATACATTGAGTGATTTGAGTAAACACTGGGTGAGAGAGTGGCCTTCAGTAAACAGACCTGGAAGGGGCTTATGAGCTTCAAAGTTAAAGGACACCCCGAGGGCAGGGTAGTACCTAAGGTAGGTGAGAAGAAATTTTCTTAAATATATGAGATCATGTGTTCTTTGACCTGGGTCACCATCCTCACCTCGCCAGATGCCACCCAGAGGTATGTTAGAGAAGATTTTCTCTCTTCCTCATTGTTCAGTCACCAAGTCGTGTTGGACTCTTTGCAACCCCATGGACTGCAGCACACCAGGCTTCCCTGTCTTTCACAATCTCCTGGAGTTTGCTCAAACTCATATCCATTGAGTCAGTAATACCGGCCAACCATTTCATCCTCTTCCTCTTATTCTTCACTTAACTCTTGTTTCATCCTTCCCTCTGTGTTTTTAAGTGTAGTCACTACATAATCTAAAATGCCATTGTGTTGTTGATGGTATGTATCATTTTCATGGTGGTGACTTGAATTGTTTGTTTTGTTTAGAGACCGGCTTCCCAAGAAGCTTGCTTTACACTCTTTTTAATTAAGTTCAGAAAAATGGCTACTATTCCAATCTGTGAGAAAAGGGTAATGAAAATGCTTTAACTAAAAACTGTTGTGTTCTCTTGAGAGCTCCCAATTCCCAAATAACACCCCTTAGAAAGAGTCTAGCAGCAGTTGGTGTTCCAGATAAAGAGCAAACTGACTGTTCCCTGTCCTGACATAACAGCTCATTTTCTCCTACCTGGTCCCTAAGTTGTTTGAGTCATGTCAACTCTTGAGACCATATGGGCTGTAGCCCACCAGGCTCCTCCGTCCATGGGATTCTCCAGGCAAGAATACTGGAGTGGGTTGCCATGCCCTCCTCTAGGGATCTTCCTGACCCAGGGATGAAACCTGTATCTCTTGTCTCCTGCATTGGTAGGTGGGTTCTTTATCAGTTCTTTATTTAGTTACCACCTAGAAACACCAGTGCAGTGTAGGAGGAAATACCTAACATAGATACATGTCCTGCTAACCTTTTCTTGTTCAAATATCTTTTTCCTTGTGATTTTGCTGCTTCAGTAACTTTATTCTGAACTCAGTAACCCAGTACACATATAAAATGCCCTAATTAAACTTAAATATCCTCATATAATGACTTACTAGAAGGCATGATAAAGAAGTAAGGTGCCCCAATAGTTGTCTTTTCTTGCAAACAAGCTGTGATTTTTCAACTGGTCAAAGGGCTGGAGGCATTCCTAGAACAAAAGGTTGGCGAAGAGAGCTGCTCCTCAGACATGGGAAAGGTGGTCCACTGGATTATCATCTGAAGATTTGAAAGTACTGGAAGACCAACCAGAGAAACTGATCCCAAGAAGTCAGAGAGCTTGCTGGCAAAGGATAATCTTACATTTATAAGCGGGAGTGCCAAGCCTGGGTGGACAGACTCACCAGGGGAGCTTTTCATAGTTTTCCTTCTCAACTCCCACCCTAGAGAGGTTCTGACTTTATAGGTCTTGAGTGGGATCTTGGGCACTTGTGTTTCCTAAAAGCTCCCCAAGGGGATTCTGATGTGCATTCAAGGTTGAGAGTCACTACTTTAGATTACAGAGTACTTTCACATACATTATTCAGGGTTTTGTATACATAAAGAGAAGAAGTAGAAACATTTTAATGCCTCTTTATTGTATAATTAAACTGGAAGGGACAAGAGCAGTAACTGAAAATGAAAAGATTACAGAAAAATGGTTCCAAAAATTGGAGGAAAATGCCTTCACCTGTGTAGGGCTAAAATTAGGGATGATATAAATCCATGGAGCGTAGAACATTAAGGAAAGGTGTGTTTGTTCTTATTTCCTGCTCTGTTGGAATATTCTTAGGATGACAAAAATTCCCGTCCCAGAGAAGTGTAAAGATAGTTATCTAGTCTTTAATGACTATTATTTTCTAAAACCTTAGTTAGCCCACTCTATAAATGATAAATATTAGAGAAGTAAAATGTTGGTTGTTAGACAAAAATTTGTTAGAAAATATCATGTTACTATTTCCATGTGTGTTTGGGGGCTGTGCATATGATTGGTATGTATAGATAGACAATGTGTCTTCACAGTGATCCTTGCAGCTTTCAGATGGTTATAATTAATAATTCTGCAGATAAAAGTGGCAAGTAACAACTTGGTTGTAGCCAGCCAAAGGACAATGTAGAGCCTACTCTGGTTCTTAGCTTAGAGAAAATAGAAGTCAAGTCACAATGAGGAAGAAGAAAAGTAAGTTGTGATCAGAAAGTAGGATATTGTGTCTTGAGATTTTAAAAGTGGGCAATGACAGAGCTTAGGCGGTGACCCAGAGGGCAAGTGACAGCTGCTGTCAACAAGGTAGAGGCTAAGCTGTTATCTCCACATCAGCCAACAAGGTGGAGAGGAACAGTGCTTCAGGTGCAGGAAAGAAAATCTTCCAGACCCTAAGTATTTAAGATAAGGAATTCAGTTGATCACCCCTTTTCCCCTCTAGTTTCCAAGTAACAGAGAGTGACTAATAATAACAGTAACAATAGTTCAGCACTTAGTATATATGAGCATTGTTCCAGGCACTTTGCATGCATCCCAACATGCACAACAATTTTTGTGACAATCAATATGATCATGCCCATTTTACAGGTGAAGAAACTGAGGCATAGGGTAAGCAGCTTACCCGACATGAGTTTTAAACACTGGTGGACAGAATTGGGATGAGAGAATATTTTATGAAAGCTATCAGCAAAGTAAGTGCATAGAGTCAGAGGAAGGGGCCTGGTGAGATATGAGGCTGGAATAATACACTGGAACTTTGTTGAGGAGAGCCCTAAACACCAGTGACCAGAGTTTGAACCTGATCTATGGGTAAGAGGGAAATGATGTAATCAGCACTATTATCTTGAGACGATTGACTTTTAAATTTGAACAAATTAGGCTGGACTCAAAGGACAGGTCAGGGCTCTGTTGATCCTGCTTATAAGATAGGTAGTTAGGGGGTGTCAGGTGAAGTTAAAGGAAGAGACATGTTTGATGTCTTTTTAGAAGTCAGATACTAAGATTAGGTAACTGGTTGGATGCAGGGGGTGAGGAAGAGGGAAGAATTTAATTAGAATCCAAAGTTTCAAGTCTGAGTAACTGAGTGAACTACTGACAGGTTTAGCAGAGGCATTCTGTGGGAATCAAAGGGGCCACATGAGTGGCTGGCTTTATGGAGTAAATGGAGAATCTGTTATTTGTTTTGCCTACACCTGCAGGCAGGTGTAGCCGGGAAGACCACAGCAGAAGCTGGACACATAAATTTGGAACTTTAGAAGAGTCTCTGCTAGAAAATGAAATTTCTGGTGTCATCTGCATAATGGTGCTGTGATTAGAAACTTGGGAAGTGGATGAAATCACTGAGGGTGGGAAAGGGAAGGAATAAAGACCCTTGGAAGCTTTAAACTGGGAGACAAGCAGGAGGGAGAAGAGGCAGCAAAGGAGGCCAAAGGAGAACAGTCAGAGAAGGACAGGCACTCCTGAAGGTGTGTGTCATGCATCACAAGGGAATGGAAAGTCACTCATCCATGTCACCTCATGGACTAAACAGTCCATGGAATTCTCCCGGCCAGAATACTGGAATGGGTAGCCTTTCCCTTCTCCAGGGCATCTTCCCAACCCAGGGAACAGACCCAGGTTTCCCGCATTGCAGGCAGATTCTCTACCAGCTGAGAGCCACTAGGGAAGCCCAATAATATATATAAAAATGTAAGAAGGCTCCAGAAAAGAGCTGACTTAGCAGGCCCTCACAGAGGCCAGGAAGAATAAAGCCATTTGGAGTTGTTGATTCCAAGCATATAAGGATGAAGAGTAGCAACACAAGGGTAGGAGGTTGCTTCCAACTGGAAGGAGAGAGTTGATCAGGGAGACAAAGATCACAGCACCGGCCTCTGTTTCAAGAATTTGACAGCCAGGAAAAGAGGACAGTCACCTGAAGGGGTGAGACATGGAAAGTGATTTGTTCTGTTCTTAAGATAAAGAAGACCACTTAAATCTATTGTAGTCAGAGATTTTTTTAAAAATTCCCTGGAGAGGATGAGTGAAGATGCACATGTACTTTCAGGTGGTAGCAGCAAAAACCCTTTCTGTGGCAGAAATGGCAACAGAATGAAGTTGTAAACTATTTCCTAACCTTGTCCTAAAACAAGCCAGGACTCACGGAGCCAGGATCCTGACCAAGTCCACACAGCAGTTGTCTTCGAGAACAAGGCGATGAGGTGGGGGTGCCACTGGCGGGGGGGTGGGTCCCTTCTCTGGGGAAATGTGTGAATTTAATCCAGGGCAGAGGGAGAGAAACAGTCCTAAAGACAGTCTTGAAGCATTTGTTTTATTCGGCTGTGCTGGGTCTTTGTCGCTGCTCAGGCTTTCTCTAGTTACCGCAAGCAGGGGCTACTGTCTAGTTGTGGTGCACGGGCTTCTCATTGCAGTGGCTTCTCTTGTTGTGGAGCACAGGCTCAGGATGAGCAGGCTCAGTAGCTGCCCTGAGACATGTGGCATCTTCCTGAACTGGGCATGGAACTCGTTTCCCCTGCACTGGCAGTTGGATTCTTAACTCCTGGATGACCAGGGATGCCCCAAGACAGTCTAAAGAGTCAAATATCTTCTTTCAAGGAGAAGGAAGAAGAGGAAACTTTGATAATAAATCTGGGGTGGAAAATATTAAGATTTTCCTTTTGTAAGTACTGTTTACACAATGTAACCTTGTAAATATTCTGGGTGAAGTGTGGGGCATTTTTACCTGTTTGTTTGTTTTTTTGAAAAAGAGAGAGTTAAGTGAACTCAAGTGTCTGGATGTTATTGTTCTTACTCTACATGAGTGAACTCAACAACCTCCTGGGAAAAAATTAGGTAGAAAGGCAAAAATATTGACAGTGGTTAATGGGTGAGTGTTGGCTTTGACTGTTGGAGGCCTCGGAAGGACAGACGCTATCGAACAGTCAGCAAACAACCTGCTCCCTTGTCCTTTTCCTTCCTGTCCAGGGGATGGCAGTGGGCAATGCTAAGCAGCTAGAATAGAAAAGGGAGCAAAAAGGTTGCAGAGAGACTCCGAGTTTCCAGGAGACGTGCATGCCCTTCCTCTTCTGCAGGATGCGCTGGTACCCAGTGTGTCCCCAGGTATTCAGAAATGGTCCCTGGGGCCCCATGGCTGTCACACTGCTGCACAGTCCTCAGACACGGAGAAAATCCCGGAGGTTGTTAGCACATCTCCCTCTGGGCATGAAACTGGGCTCAGCACCAGCCAGAGAATACCAGCAGGGATTTGCTCTTCTCCATGCTTGGATAATGGCTATTCCCTGATACCCAGGGAAGAATTAAGTACAATGCATAACTCATACTATATTACACACTCAGTCCCAAACAGCTGGGCTGCTGATAAAATCTAAAAGAAGAGAGAACTGGCTGTCCTCCAACTATACATAATGTATTCATAATAAATCTCTTAGTGAAGAGGTATAAAGAGCTCCTATTTCTGCTGCAGCCCAGGGAAGCAGAGCATTCGGCGAGTATCCAGTGAGTCTCATTAGCAGAGACAACCAGTGTCGGAACTCCAGAGGGACTCGCTCCACATTTCTATTAGTAACAGCCATTTTTTACCTGAAACATGCTAGTAATTTTCTTGCTCACAAAATTCACTTTGCCTGAGGATTGATAACTATGCTTTCTCTTAATAGTTACTGAATACCCTTCATGTTCTAGAGACTACATAACAATGAAGCATTGCTGGTCACATTTTGTTGTTGCTGTTTGTTTTTTGGCTTTATTTCTAAAAAGGTAAAGCAGTAAAAAAAAAAAAAAAAAATTCCCAGAATGATTTATTTTCAAGAAAATGGAAATAATAAAACGTAAAACAGTAGAGTTGTATAAAATCCTATATTATGTATGAAATACCTACTCTTAAAACTTACTGAAAAGTATAACTGATGACAGTCAAGAGTATTCTATATGAATATAAGAATTTTGATTCTGGTGTGAGTTGTAGTGATTAAGGACAAGATTGGCAGAACACAACACTTTCCTCTTAGATTTTGCTTACAAAGTGCAGCACCCTGTGAGGAGACCCCTGGGGTGAGAGCCACTCACCAAGCCAACCAAATAGTAATGGTTGACACCAGGTAGAAACTGGTGACAAAATGGAAGATATTTGTTAAAGGTAATTTTTACTTGTTATACTGAAATATTTTCTCACTGTAATTAGAAAAGTGTCCCTCACGATCATTTAGACTTTATAACAGTAAGATCATCTCAGTGTCTAGGAGGATCCTTACCCTCTTTAAGGAATAGAAATACAAGATGCATTTAGTAGCAATTTGGGCTTATTAAGAGATGATTTCAGAAAGAGGGGCATATAACTAACCAAAGCTCTTCAGAATGTTTATATGATCTATTAAGATATCATTGCCACTGACTCATTTTTACCATAGAAAAATAGTATATACAAAATTGTAAGAAGGCAGTTTAAAAAAAAAAATTCTGCCTTTCTTAGAAGTTAAATGCCTGTCCCAGCATTACTGAGATAGACACAGAATTGTCTTATCTTTTCTTTCAATGCCTGCTTGAATAAAGCAGCTGTGCCACCATTAAACATTCTTCTCTGAAGTACGCTTAAGCAATCTCTAGTTTGTCTCTAAACAGGAATATTCTTCAGAAGACATCTTTATTTTTCCAAACATTAGTTTAATTCTTCAGAATAGATTTCCTATTGAAAATGAATTTTCTGAAATGAAATTACTAGATTAAATGGTGTGAATATTTTAAAGCTCTTCTCAAACATTTTTCTAAGTAGCTTTCCAAAAGGATATTTATTAACTTACCTTATTGAGACACATGTACCCCAATGTTCATTGCAGCGTTGTTTATAATAGCCAGGACATGGAAGCAACCTAGATGTCCATCAGCAGATGAATGGATAAGAAAGCTGTGGTATATATACACAATGGAGTATTACTCAGCCATTAAAAAGAATACATTTGAATCAGTTCTAATGAGGTGGATGAAACTGGAGCCTATTATACGGAGTGAAGTAAGCCAGAAAGAAAAACTCCAATACAGTATATTAACGCATATATATATGAAATTTAGAAAGATGGTAACGATAACCCTGTATGCGAGACAGCAAAAGAGACACAGATGTATAGAACAGTCTTTTGGACTCTGTAGGAGAGGGAGAGGGTGGCATGATTTGGGAGAATGGCATTGAAACATGTATAATATCATATTTAAAAAGTAATCGCCAGTCTAGGTTAGATGCAGGATACAGGATGCTTGGGGCTGATGTACTGGGATGACCCAAAGGGATGCTATGGGGAGGGAGGTGGGAGGGGGATTCAGGATTGGGTTATTTAAATGAAGTTGGATGATTCAAGTAGAGGACGGGGGGTGGGAGGTGGGAGGGGGATTCGGCATTGGGAGATTGTGTTCACCTATGGCTGATTCGTGTCAATGTATGGCAAAACAAATACAGTATTGTAATTAAAAAAAATAAATAAATTTAATTAAAAAAAAATTTACCTTATACCAGCAATGTATGAAATATCATTTTATTCCTGGCTGAAAAGTGAAAGTCACTCAGTCTTGCCCAACTCTTTGCTACCCAGTGGACTCTATACAGTCCATGGAATTCTCCAGGCCAGAATACTGGAATGGGTAGCCTTTCCCTTCTCCAGGGGATCTTCCCAACCCAGGGATCAAACCATGGTCTCCCACATTGCAGACAGATTGTTTACCAACTGAGCTATGAACAAGTTTCTGATAAGACTATAGTACCTTTATTTGTGTTTATTTCATCCCTTGCAAGCTTGAAAATTTTTGCCACTATTTGTTCACAGTATTCTGTGTGTGTACTTGGTTTTAAATTCTTGTCTTTTTGGATTATCTGTCCCAGCTCAGTCTCAACTGCTCACCTCCCCTTTGTTGCTTTTTATAGGCTCCCATGATTCATTCAGCTACTGGGTAGATGAAAAGTCCCCAGTGGGGCCTGACCAAACCCCGGCGATCAAACGCCTCGCCAGGATCTCATTCGTGAAGAAGGTCATGAAGAAATGGTCTGTGACTCAGAACCTGACATTCCGAGAACAGCTGGATGCTGGGATCCGTTACTTTGACCTGCGTGTGTCTTCCAAGCCAGGAGACGCCGACCAGGAAATCTACTTCATTCATGGGCTTTTTGGCATCAGGGTCTGGGATGGACTGATGGAGATCGACTCGTTCCTCACACAGCACCCCCAAGAGATTGTCTTCCTGGATTTCAACCACTTCTACGCCATGGATGAGGCCCATCACAAACGCCTGATTCTCCGGATCCAGGAGGCCTTTGGAAGCAAGTTGTGCTCAGCCTGCAGTGTGGAGAGCATGACGCTGCGGAGGCTGTGGGAGAAGAAGTGCCAGGTAGGAGGGAACAGAGGGAAACTTCCAAGGGCAAGAACGGAACTCTTCCTGCTTTTTCTGGGTCACCAACTCTAAGACATCTCATTCCAGGGCCCTTGGGGTAGAAGGCATAGAGTGTTTGTGATAATAAAAATCTGGTTCCTGGGCTCTCAGATGGCTCCAAAGGCTCCCCTGGGTACCACTGAACTGGGATTGATACCTGCCAAATATTTACTACTTGTTTGGCAATGGTTGAGCAAGTTGACTTTGAATGACCTGGCCAGAACCAGCCCAAGGCAGAGTTGTGAAATAGGACCAGTTGGCCATTGCCATTTTTCTATCTCCCATCCAGTTTGTTCTCCCATTGTGCCTTCAACTCAATGTCAGATCATCCCTGACAAATGTTAATTGATCGGTAGAAGTGTTAGCTGACAAAGGCACAGGAAGTGATTCATCTCAGAGGTGTGAACATTTTTAAAGGCGTTTGGGTCAGTGGGGGAGACAGAGTTAAGGAAGAAAAAAGCCCATAAAGGAATGAAGGCTGGAAGAGCACTCCCAGGTTGACAAGAGCCCCAAACTTAGACCCATGATGCAGAAACTCAGGAAAAGGAGTGTGAGCCTCAGATAAATTCTTCTCTGGTCCCAGAGGATGGTGGTGGTGGGAGAGGAGAGCTTTAGAAATGGTCAGGCTCCAACAAAGACTCTTTAAAAGGAAGAAAAAAAAAAGACCTTTCATTCACAATTGCTACCTTACTCATAGATGCATTAACCAAAACATCTTCAAGAGGCAGTTATTTTTGAACTGAGAGACGAGCTTTTAATTAAAAATCAATTTAAGATTACTCATGTGCAAATATATGTTGAACACAAGTGTGTGCCAAGCTCCAAACTAAAGCACTTGGGTTAAATCAGTAAATAAAACAAAGATCCTTGTCCTGATGGAGATTTCATTCAGGTGGAGGGAGATAGATCATAGGTAATAAATATGATAAATACAGTATATAAAATGTTAGAAAGTCATGGGAGCAATGGAAAAGAAAGGCAAGCAGTGTAAGGAGATACCAGGGTTCTGTGGGTTGGAGGGTCATTCACAGTTTTAAATAGTTTGATCAGAGTAGCCCTCATTGAAAAGATGGCATTTGAGGGAGTTAATCTATTGGGGAAAGAGCTTTCCCAGCAGAGGAACCAACCAGAGCAGAGCCCCAAAGCAAGAAGGCGGCCGGCATTGTTGAGGAAAAGCAGCTGTGGGGCTGGAAAGCAGAGCAGCAGAGGAAGGCAGAGAAATGTCAGGGAATCGTAGGGACCTTGTAAGGACTTGGCTTTTAATCTGAGTGAGAAAGGTTCTGGGAGGGTTCCCAGCCCAGGGTGCTATGGCCTGACTTAGGTTTTGATGGCATCCCTCTGGTTACTAAGAGACTTGGAGTAGAGACAGAAGGAAAGTATGGAAAGCAGCAAGGAGAATCTCAGTGGAAAGTGGTCAGATTTTGAACCTAGGAGAAGTTAGAGCTAATAGGGTTTCCTCGTTGCTGGGACCATGAGGATTCAAGGATGATTCCCAGACTTGGCCCGAGGAGCGAGAAACACTGGCTTGCACTGTGCACCCCTAAATGGCTCTACAAAGACTAAAGAGTGAACTCTCAGTGTCTGTTAAAGTTATCTAAAGTTATCTATTTTTCTTCACTAAAACTTTCATAAGTGACATTTGCCAAACATTTACCACCCCTCTCCCCTAAACATAAGTTTATATCTGTTTGGACTCTCAAGCCTAATTTGGAGAAATTTTTCCCCAGTGGAATCTCTCTCTTACAACATTAAATAATGCTAGTAACAAGAGCAATAATAACATTTATGGGACTTTTGCAGTGTGCTGAGTACAGGGATTAGCTCGTTAAATTCTCTCAAGAGCACTGTGACATAGGTTGTCATTATTTTCCTCGTTGTACAGATTTGAAAACTGAGGCCGTCCCAGGAGAACATGGTTGGTGAGTGGCACAGCTGTCACAGTCACAGACTGTCAGCTGCCCAGAGTTCCCACAGTTCTCAATGCTCTTCCAGGGCTGTTCACACATCTTGGTGATTGTCACAACCAGAATCATAGATTATGCTAACAAAAACACTTTGGCTTTATTTATAATCCTCCATTATCATAGGTTTTCAGGGGGTTAGCTGAATGGGAGACAGGGAAGATCTGTGAATGGCCCTTTGAATATGAGGATTTGGGTAAGGTTAAAATAAATTTTGAGCTAAGTTTGTAAACAGGTTATAGTTTTATAATTTTGTACACACATAGGCTATGCACATATTGCATACTAGATCATTTAGAAATTTGCAGAGAAACGTAATTTCAGGAGTAACGAATCATGTGGGCAGTGAATTTCTAGCACAGAGTAAAGCTCTGTTATAGTTTTAAGTGTGGGCTAATCCAATATCACGGTAATCCAAGCCTATACTCCAACAAGTAATGCTAAGAAGCTGAAGTTGAACGGTTCTATGAAGACCTACGAGACCTTTTAGAACACCCAAAAAAGGTGTTCTTTTCATTATAGGGGACTGGAATGCAAAAGTAGGAAGTCAAGAAACACTTGGAGTAACAGGCAAATTTGGCCTTGGAGTACGGAATGAAGCAGGGCAAAGGATAATAGAGCTTTGCCAAGAGAACGCACTGGTCATAGCAAACACCCTCTTCCAACAACACAAGAGAACACTCTATACATGGACATCACCAGATGGTCAACACCGAAATCAGACTGATTATGTTCTTTGTAGCCAAAGATGGAGAAGCTCTATACAGTCAGCAAAAACAAGACCTGGAGCTGACTGTGGCTCAGATCATGAATTCCTATTGCCAAATTCAGACTTAAATTGAAGAAAGTAGGGAAAACCACTAGACCATTCAGGTATGACCTAAATCAAATCCCTTATGATTATACAGTGGAAGTGAGAAATAGATTTGAGGGACTAGATATGATAGATAGAGTGCCTGATGAACTATGGACGGAGGTTCATGACACTGTACAGGAGACAGGGATCAAGACCATCCTCGTGGAAAAGAAATGCGAAAAAGCAAAATGGCTTTTTGGTCTGGGGAGGCCTTACAAATAGCTGTGAAAAGAAGAGAAGCCAAAAGCAAAGGAGAAAAGGAAAGATATAAGCATCTGAATGCAGAGTTCCAAAGAATAGAAAGCCTTCCTCAGCGATCAACGCAAAGAAATAGAAGATAAGAACAGAATGGGAAAGACTAGAGATCACTTCAAGAAAATTAGATATACCAAGGGAACATTTCATGCAAAGATGGGCTTGATAAAGGACAGAAATGGTATGGACCTAACAGAAGCAGAAGATATAAAAGAGATGGCAAGAATACACAGAAGAACTGTACAAAAAGATCTTCCACGACCTAGATAATCATGATGGTTTGATCACTCACCTAGAACCAGACATCCTGGAATGTGAAGTCAAGTTGGTCTTAGAAAGCATCACTACAAACAAAGCTAGTGGAGGTGATAGAATTCCAGTTGAGCTATTTCAAATCCTGAAAGATGATGCTGTGAAAGTGCTGCACTCAATATGCCAGCAAATTTGGAAAGCTCAGCAGTGGCCACAGGATTGGAAAAGGTCAGTTTTCATTCCAATCCCAAAGAAAGGCAATGCCAAAGAATGCTCAAACGACTGCACAATTGCACTCATCTCACACGCTAGTAAAGTAATACTCAAAATTCTCCAAGCCAAGCCTCAGCAATACATGAACCGTGAACTCCCGGATGTTCAAGCTGGTTTTAGAAAAGGCAGAGGAACCAGAGATCAAATTGCCAACATCCGCTGGATCATCAAAAAAGCAAGAGAGTTCCAAAAAAACATCTATTTCTGCTTTATTGACTATGCCAAAGCCTTTGACTGTGTGGATCACAATAAACTGTGGAAAATTCTGAAAGAGATTGGGATATCAGACCACCTGACCTGCCTCTTGAGAAACGTGTATGCAGATCAGGAAGCAACATTTAGAACTGGACATGGACCAACAGACTGGTTCCAAATAGGAAAAGGAGTCCGTCAAGGCTGTATATTGTCACCCTGCTTCTTTAACTTCTATGCAGAGTACATCATGAGAAACACTGGGCTGGAAGAAGCACAAGCTGGAATCAAGATTGCTGAGAGAAATATCAATAACCTCAGATATGCAGATGACACCACCCTTATGGCAGAAAGTGAAGAGAAACTACAAAACCTCTTAATGAAAGTGAAAGAGGAGAGTGAAAAAGTTGGCTTAAAGCTCAACATTCAGAAAACGAAGATCATGGCCTCTGGTCCCATGACTTCATGGGAAATAGACGGGGAAACAGTGGAAACAGTATCAGATTTTATTTTGGGGGCTCCAGAATTGCTGCTGCTGATGATTGCAGCTATGAAATTAAAAGATGATTACTCCTTGGAAGGATAGTTATGACCAATCTAGATAGCATATTAAAAAGCAGACATATTACTTTCCTAACAAAGGTCCATCTAGCCAGGGCTATGGTTTTTCCAGTAGTCATGTATGGATGTGAGAGTTAGACTGTGAAGAAAGCTGAGTGCCAAAGAATTGATGCTTTTGAACTGTGGTGTTGGAGAAGACTCTTGAGAGTCCCTTGGACTGCAAGGAGATCCAACCAGTCCATTCTGAAGATCAGTCCCGGGTGTTCATTAGAGGACTGATACTAAAGCTGAAACTCCAGTACTTTGGCCACCTGATGCGAAGAGTTGACTCATTGGAAAAGACCCTGATGCTGGGAGGGATTGGGGGCAGGAGGAAGGGGACGACAGAGGATGAGATGGCTGGATGGCATCACCGACTTGCTGGACATGAGTTTGGGTAGACTTCGGGAGTTGGTGATGGACAGGGAGGCCTGGCGTGCTGCAATTCATGGGGTTGCAAAGAGTTGGACACGACGAGCGACTGAACTGAACTGAACTGAATCTATATCATTCAACAACCAACACCCCTGAAATTATGATGCAAAGAGACTGTGATGACATGTCAGAAAAAGGGCTCATGTTGTCCATTTGAATTTCAGGGCTTCCTTGTTCCACTTTCTTTCCCAAAGTTTTCCCTGCCATGCCTCTTAAAAGCTGAGCAGAGATCTCCAGTAGAGCCTCAGTTACCTCCCCACTGTTGGAGCATGCCACACTGGCGGTTAAACTTTAAATATTCACTGTGTAGTGAGCTGCCTTGCATGTAACCCCTAGAGTGTTTTATTACCATAATTTAATGGCGGGGAAGTGTACAACCATTCAGTCACATTTCATTTACTCCATATGCAATTACATCCCAGCTCACAGGTATGTGCTGGTACATTAGTGGCTATGGGTTTTGAAGGTACAGTGAATGAGAAGATTTCATCTACAACTTGGCAGTATTTAGAATCTTAATGAGAAGGTAAGAAGAATATGTGACATTAATAAAATATAAGACAACTGATATAAAATTATGAGACAAAACTGCCCTAAATATACTGTATGAAGAAAAGTGTTTGTAAGCCATCAGTTGAAAAATAGTATATAGTCTAAATCTACATCCCGGGGCCCTTGGAAAAGAATGATCACAATAAGAAGAGGTCAATTAAAGAATAATTCTTACAGGAAATGAGATTTTAAATCTGAGTCTCGGGAGAAAACTGGCACATGAATTGCTGAGCTGGAGGGAAGAATTTCTCAGATGGGAAATAGAGCAGTGAGGTCGGGAGTCTGATGCCAAACACAGGCCCCGGGCAAGCTGCTGCCCCTAGGATTCTGTAAAAGGAGTCCTGGGGTGCTAGGGCAACCTCCTACTGTAAACAGAAATTTCCCCTCCAGCCTTCAGGATCAGATTACTTGAGAGGCTCCTGAGGAAAGGCATAAAGCCCCTTTTGTAGAATGTCTCCTTTTCGCACATTCTCCAAGGCAGAGTGAAGAACGGCACTGTCCTTTCAACCCCTGACCCTCTGCCCAGAGGCCAGGAGCACAGGAAGTGGTCTGACGGGGGCCTTGTTGAAGGATCATGCAGCCTTCTGCCTCTCCTCCCACTGTCCATTTCACAGCCAGCTCTTCACCCTTATGGATGCTGGAGACCCCTGCGTTCCAAACAAGCCAGTTACAACGCCAGCAGGAAATCCTCCCCAGTCTCCCAGGCAATCTGCTTACAATGAGCCTGTGATTAACCTCATTAACACATGTGTTTACCACGGACATCATTAGTAGTCAGTCAGACATTACTCAGAGCCATTAAACACAATAAGAACAACCATTAGTCTGTTCAGTGCATGGAGCCTGGCGCTCCCTTGCTCCAGGCCTTCCAGAGCAGTTAGGCTCCTTAGTCACCAGTTGAATGTGCCCCGGAAACAAGACCCATGTTCAGAGTCTTGCCCTTGGGTGCCTGGAGGATTATGCTCTCAGGCCAGCTATCCAAGGATTGCAGTCAGGGAACGTAAATATACATGTTGGACATTCCCTTAGGAAAGAATCGCCACCACCCAGGAGGAGAGAAAATACACTACTGACCTCGGTTTGATTCCTGGGTCGGGAATATCTCCCGGAAAAGGGATGGACTACCCACTCCAGGATTCTTGGGTTTCCCTTGTGGCTCAGCTGGTAAAGAATCCGCCTGCAATGCAGGAGACCTAGGTTCGATCCCTGGTTTGGGAAGATTCCCCTAGAGAAGGGGAAGGCTACCCACTCCAGTATTCTGATCTAGAGAATTCCATGGACTGTGCTGTCCATGGGGTCGCAAAGAATCGGACACAACTGAGTGACTTTCACTCACTCACTCTGGAAACCTAAGCAGCAAAGCTCTGGACTGGGACAATCCCTGTCTCTCAGCTGCCTTCAGAAGCTAATTAATGCTGCAATGTAGCTTGCTAATTATTTTAGCAATATTGCTAGTATCACCACCATCCTGAGAGGTCCCCATGGAGACACATCCCCTACTCGAAGCCTTCCCTGTCTTGTGCAGCTCCTGCTCTCCCTTCCTCACCTGGCAGGTTTCATTCAGAATCAGCACACACAACTGAAAACCTGAGACCTCCCAGATTAGTTCAGTGTGTCGATCTCAACGCAAAGGGCTCAGGGTCAATTCTGTGAGCATAGGAGGCATACATAACTTCCACACAGGACTAACCACAGAGGTTCTCCACCTGGGGTCCAGAGATTCCTAAGGGAAGGGGGTCAGGGCAGAATTGAAGAAGTCTGTGAATTTGGATGGTAAAAGCACTGCCTGTTTACTTTCAGCCTCTAACTGAATATCAGCATAACACTGATAGGAGTGTGGCTCATGAATTGCCCTCCTTTGTTCTGAACGTTTCAGGTTCTTATCTTCTATCACTGTCCCTTCTACAAGCAATACCCCTTCCTGTGGCCTGGAAAGAAGATCCCAGCACCCTGGGCCAATACCACGAGTGTGCGCAAACTCATCCTATTCTTGGAGACCACACTGAGTGAGCGCTCCCCCACGGCTCCTTCCACGTGTCTCAAGCGATCCTCACCCCCAGAGTGAAGACCATTGCCCGGGGTCTGGTTGGCGGCCTCAAGAACACACTGGTCCACAGGTAGGAATGAGCTTCCTTCCCACAAGTGAGGGTTAAAAAAATCTCTTTATCTTGATTTTCTTCTGAATAAACAACAGTAAAACTATAAACTTTGAAGATTTAAAACAACAAAATTCTCAAAGCATAGTATTTGAAAAAGCTGTGTACATGAGGTGACAGGCTTCCCTGGTGGCTCAGATGTTAAAGCATCTGCCTGCTATGCGGGAGACCTGGGTTTGATCCCTGGGTCGGGAAGATCCCCTAGAGAAGGCAATAGCAACCCACTTCAGTATTCTTGCCTGGAAAATCCCATGGATGGAGGAGCTTGGTGGGCTACAGTCCATGGGGTCACAAAGAGTCGGACACGACTAACCGACTTCACATGAACCATAGTCAGAGGATCTCTAAATAAAATATTCTGTTGAAATACACATATCATACCATGGAGGTGGTGAAGTCGCTCAGTCATGTCCGACTCTTTACGACCCCTTGAACTGTAACCTACTAGGCTTCTCTGTCCATGGGATTTTCCAGGCAAGAATACTGGAGTGGATTGCCATTTCCTTCTCCAGGGGATCTTCCCGACCAGGGATCAAATCCAGGTCTCCTGCATCGAAGGCAGGCGCTTTAACCTCTGAGCCACCAGGAGTATTCATACCATGAATACTCTAAATTTCAATACGCAAAGCACTTTCAGCCACCAGGAGTCTGCTCCTGTTCACGTCGGGCTTGCAGTTCTGTCTTGTTGTCCCTGCCCTCAAAGCTGCCCAAGCACTCATGCTCTTATGAAGCATTAAATGAAGCTTCTGGGCCAGGTGCTAGTGATTCAGAGGTGGCCCACCTAGGATTTAGGGTGTCCTTCTCCCTTCCTTAAGTGACAGTCCTAAGTAGCAGCTTGGGATACCACCCACCATGTCATAGCTTCAGATACATTCTTGGAGCAGAATTGATCCTGACTGTACAGTTAGGCAGGAGAAGCTCCAGAAATGTTGTATTAAATGATGTTTTTTATCCTGGACACTGATAAATGATAGGTGTTGTCAAGAAAAAGGATGACTTTTATATACGTACAAGTATGTTTATATGCCTATACCTGTGTATAAATGCAATGTTGTAAATACATCTACCTAATAGGGCATCCCTTGCGGTCAGAGCTGAGAAAGTTAATATATTTGGGTAACAAGGGATATTTATAAGAATCACTTCATTCCCAAGTTCTGTTCTCGGTGCTGAGCACTGGTGTTCAGATAGTGAAAGATCCACCCAAAAATTGTGTCCCTGTCTATCTGGGTGGTTTGGGTAGCGTGACTTCCTATAACAGGAGCTCACCTGGCAGTCGTTTGGATAACAACCTGAGAGCTCCTGATTGTGCTGGCCATGAGCAGAACTAGAAACCCCTTTCTTTGTGGCTCCACTGCCTTCACTGAATTACCTGTGCTTAACTTGGGAAAGAGTTTCATAAACCAAGATCAGGATTATGAACTTTCCTTTGAATAGTGCTCATATATCCATACCATTTCCTTATGCCTTTGGTAAATTTCTAGAGCAATATTATTTATTTACTTATTCAGTGATGAATAGGAGCTAGATCCAGAGACACAAGATGAATAATCTAGTCACTGCCCCCACAGATGTACATTCTGTGAGGAAAAATAAACATGTAAATTTCCGTGTAACACTGAAAAAAATGAAGTGAAAGTCATGTCCAACGCTATGCAGCCTCATGGACTGTAGCCCTCCCGGCTCCTCTGTCCATGGGGATTCTCTATGATGAAGTCTGTGCAGAGAGTTGTACTTACATGGCAGAGGAAGTCTTTATAAATAAGGATTGTTTTATCTTATTAGCCCGCTATAGCTTAGTCCCCAGAGGAGGAAATGGCAACCCACTCCAGGATTCTTGCCTAGAAAATCCTATACTCAGAAGAGCTTTGTGGGCTACAGTCTATGGGGCTGCAGAGTCAGACATGACTGAGCACACGTTCCCTGGAAATTCACATGTCAAAATTGTAACCCCCAGTCCCTCAGAACGTGGCTGTTATCTGGAGAAAGAAGCTTTAAAGAGGTAGTTAACTTAAAATGAGGCCCTTTGGGTGAGCCATGATCCAATCTGACTGGTGTCCTCGTAAGAGGAGGAGACTAGGATATGCAGAGACCCTGGGGATAGGTGTGCACAGAGAACAGAGCCTGTGAGGACACGGGGAGGTGGCTGTCTGCAGGTCAAGGAGACAGGCCTCAGGAGAAGCCAAACCTGAAGACCCCTTGATCTTGGACTTCGGACCTCCAGAGCTGTGGGGAAATAAAGTTCTGGTGTTCAAACATTTCTTAACAGCAGCCCTGAAAAACTAACGCAGTCCCTTTACAACAGGCTGCTTTTGACAAGTTTCCTGAGGACTCTGAGCTGTGGTTTTTCTCACCAGTTAAGTGGGTTTAGTAACACCGCACAAAGTGGAGTCTTAACAGGAAAGTGCCTCCCACAGCGCCTGGCACAAAACAGGCCTGCCAAGCCCATCCCCACAATGGACCAGCCTCGCGCTCAGTGGGTAGAAAGCCAGAGGGACGTTTCTGAGCTGCTCTGCAGCCTGTGAGATTCGGTGCCTCACGGACCGTAAGCAGTATGTGGCTCAGCCATCTGCACTGATCTCTTGGTAAAGAGGCCTTGGGGGAGGCTAAGAGTTAAGAAAATAAAGCAGCTCCTGCTTGCAGTGGTTCCTGCATTCCCCTTTCTTTGTGCGCAATCCTGGTTATCTGATCCTTGCCCTGGGGAAGGCTGCCACATGAACCCAGAGGTGACACAGAGCTCTTTGTTGGCTCTGGCTTGAGTCAGCCGACGTGCCTCCACCAAATGTTTAATTCTCATTTCCCCGTGATGACCAGAAGGTGGCACCTGCATTTCATCCTTAAATAACAAGTGGGTGGTTTTGGGGTTTTTTTTTTTTTTTTCCCCAAGAAGGCTTGAATGCATCAGATTCTGTGCTGCCGTGGCCTTCCCGTGGGCCACTCCTTGTTCCAGATCTCTGTCTCCAAAGGAAGACTGCATTTGTGACCCTCCCCTCTCAGGACACAGCATTTTGTGCTTTAGGAAAGTTTCCTACCTCCAC
Source organism: Nanger dama (assembly GCA_917880005.1). Lineage (NCBI taxonomy): Eukaryota > Metazoa > Chordata > Mammalia > Artiodactyla > Bovidae > Nanger > Nanger dama. Next base: position 359,372 of record CAKJTW010000011.1, read on the forward strand.
CCTCAAATCTCTCTGCTATTACGATTCCTCCCAATACTTACATAGTACTTATTACATCCCAGGCCCTCGTCTAAGCACTTTACACATATTACTTTATATGCCAACTTTATTTGTGTTGTGTGTGCTGTGCCAAATTGCTTCAGTCATGTTCAACTCTTTGCGACCCTATGGACTGTTGCCTACCAGGCTCCTCTCTGTCCATGGGATTCTTCAGGCAAGAATACTAGAGTAGATTGCCATGCCCTCCTCCAAGAAATCTACCTGACCCAGGGATCAGAGCTGCATTTCTCATGCATTGGCAGGCGAGTTCTTTACCACTAGCACCACCATTACTTTATTTAATTCCCCCTAAATCTATATGAAGTATTATTATTGTCCCCATTTTACTGGGGGAGAGACTGAGCCACAGAGACTTTGAATAGGTTATAGTCAAATCAAGGGTGTTACTAAGTCTTCAGGAGTCCCAGTTAAAAGTGGAAGGACCCCTGTGATAGTGGCCTATAAGTCCTAATCAGCTATGAATCTAAAAGTGCAAATCAGTATATGAGATGTGTTTTAGCCCATGGCTGATTGTAGAGTCCTCTGAGCAAGGAAAGAGACCCAGAACTGATTGTAGTTGTCAGGATAAAAGGGAAAGACAAAGACCAAATGCTGCGTGGCCTTGACCAGGTTGCCTGGGGGAGACTGAGAAGTCGGCTGTGTGCTCAGAAGAGGAGGGCAGCTTCCCAGGAACAGGAGCAGAGAAGGTGACAACCAAGGACAGTCTTACCAAAAGAAGAGAAATGGGGCCATTGAGAAATAAACTCAGTTTATTTTCAGATTTTACCTAGAGGAAATCCTTCCTAAAAATACTCCAATCTCAGCCAAACATTAGCCCTTGTTTGTGTCTTCCTGGCAGCATCTTCAAGGTTGCAAGCATTTAGTGAGCTATTTTACCGTAATGTAATACTTAGTGCTTCGTTACTCCCTCCTCTATACCACCCATGGTGTTTACACTTACTGCTAATAGGAACTCTCACATTAAACTGTCATCATTTGTTTACATCTCTGAAGTGTGAGCTTCTTTGGATGTAACATTCTGGCTTTCACATAGAAAGTCCTCAAATTATAACATGAGACTGACAGTCTGTAAGACAACTGTGAACAAGTATTGGTCTGTTAAGAAGCCACACATACTGCTGTCTCCATATGGCAAAAGTGAGGCTTGACCGTACTTCACACCATATATTAAAATTAACTTGAGATGGATCTTAGATCTAAACATAAAAGCTAAACTTATAAAACTGTTAGAAGAAAACAGGAAGATATCTTGTGACTTGGGAGCAGGCAGAAGTTTAAGTTACAGAAACCATAAAAGAAAAGAAAAAAAAAGATAAACTCCATCAAAATTAAGGAATTCAGCTCACCAAAATAGGTCATTGAGAAAATTAATAAGCAAGCTACAGGGGAGGATATAATATTCAAAAAGCATAGTATCCAGAATATATAGATAGCTTCTACAACTCAACAGTTAAAAGAAAAAGAGCAAAAGGGAGAATGGGTAAAAGAATTAAGCAGATACTTCGCAAAGAAGATACATAAATGGCCAGTAAGTATATGACAAACTGGTCAACATCATTCGTGATCAGAAAAATGCAAAGTGAAACACCATGAGGTAACTTTTCACACCCACTAGAATGGCTAAAATTAAAAGAGACTGATAGCACCAAATTTGAGAGAGAATGTGAAGCAACCAGAACTCTTACACTTTGTTCATGGAATGTACAATGAAACGACCTCTTTGGGAAAAGATCTGGAAGCTTCTTATAAAACCAAATGTAAATCTCACATATAAGAGAACAACTTCACTCTTTGATATTTACCCAGGAAAAATGAAAATAAATGCCCATTAAAAAGACTTACATAAAGATGACCATAACAGTTTTATTCATAGTATCCAAAAACTGGAAACAGCCTGTTTACCCATCAATAAGAAAGTGGATAAATTGCAGTGTATGCATACAATGGAATACTATCTAGTGATTAAAAAAAAAGAACAAGTTGCTGATGCGTGCAGTGACACAGATGACTTTCAAAACCATAATGCTGAGTGAAAGAGCCTTACTCACAAGAACAGAAAATGCATGGTTTATGTGTAGTTCTAGACCAGGCAAATTTAATCTGTGGTTAAAAGAAAATCGGTATAAGTATTGCCTCTGGGAGAGTGGGGGCAGGGATCGATGGGGAATAAGAATTCAGGAACTTTCTGGGATGCTGGTAATGCTCTCTACATTGATGTGGGTATGGACTATGTATATACACTTGTCAAAACGCAACTAGTGTTCACTTAAGATTTGTACATTTTATTGTGTACAAACTTTATGTCAAAAGAAAAATTGAAATGAAATACTGAACTCTAGTTAATGATCTTCTTACTGAGGTATTGAGGGGAATGCTAGTGGTGCTAGTGATAAAGAACTCACCTGCCAATGCAGAAGACGTAAGAGATGCAGGTTCAATCCCTCGTTGGGAAGATTCCCTGAAGGAGGGCATGGCCACCCACTCTAGGATTCTTGCCTGGAGAATCCCATGAACAGAGGAGCCTGGTGGGCTAGAGCCCATAGGGTTGCAAAGAGTCGGACATGACTGAAGCGACTTAGCACACATGCACATATAAATGTTTGTAGTTGGAATTTGTCAAAAAATATAATATGGATTGATAGGGTCACAAAGAGTTGGGCACAACTGAGCGACTGAGCATGCGCTGAGCACGATGGACAGATATGCGGTAAACAAACAGAGTAAATTGTTAGTGGTAGAATCTATATGTTTGAGATACTTCCTGTAAGTTTAAATCAGTGTTGCAATATGTTTGAAGTTTTCATGATAAAAAAATTTCATGGTTAAAAAAAGTAAAGAACCCTCCAATAATTAGGCTGCTGCTGCTGCTCCTAAGTCGCTTGAGTCGTGTCTGACTCTGTGTGACCCCATAGACGGCAGCCCACCAGGCTCCCCCATCCCTGGGATTCTCCAGGCAACAACACTGGAGTAGGTTGCCATTTCTTTCTCCAATGCACGAAAGTGAAAACTGAAAGTGAAGTCACTCAGTCGTGTCCAGCTCTTCGCGATCCCATGAACTGCAGCCTGCCAGGCTCCTCCATCCATGGGATTTTCTAGGCAAGAGTACTGGAGTGGGGTGCCACAGCCTTCTCCGATAATTAGGCTCTTGATCTTAATTTTTCAAGGTCCTGTTGACATTTTGTCTCTTTGATGATTGAGGCAAAGAATCTCCTCTTCCAGCACAGAAATTCTGAAACTACAGGTGTCTGATGGAATAGACATCACTCTGTCCCTCAAAGAGATTATTTAAATAGACCAACTTAGAGGCAAGGGTGGGGGGTTGTGGGTTATACCTCTATTGACACGCTTTTGTTATAGTAACAGAAATGTGTAATTTCCTTTTCTAAACACAATTCTCTGTTCTCTCTTGCCCCAATACTCTCCTGCATAGGAATCTTCCTGCCATCCTGGACTGGGTGAAGACTCAGAAGCCTGGAGCCATGGGGGTCAACATCATCACGTCTGACTTCGTAGACCTGGTGGACTTTGCCACGACAGTCATTGAATTGAATGACCTCCTACAGGAGGATAGAGCTTTGGCTAAATGCTGATTTAATTTTTATTTGACTTAATATTGAAGTTGTTGATCCAGGCTAGAGTTCTGAAGGGTTTCCTATTGGCCCGTGGGCAGTGATGGTGAAGTGAGTAAGAGGACGGGACATTTTTTCCCCTTCCTCACAAGGTTATTTGGATAAAATTATAGGGTTATTAGTTGCATTTTTCCCAAATGAGACTTTTTAAAAACTGAAGTCCAAGGGAAGAAAGCATGTTTCTTATGGTCAAGGTCAGCGTTTCCCTAATGGCATATGATGTTGAATATAATATGCAAATAGGGTCTCCAGTTTCCTTTGGGATGCTGAGTGTCCCCTAATTGGCCCAGTTCCCTGTTGTCTTCCAGGATGCTGTATTTGAGCCAGAGAGAAGGCTGAAGCAGAAGGGGCATTCCTGATCCAAAGGATGGCTCAAGGCAGATGTAGACTGCCTCGTGGGGTGGCTCATTCACCACCCTGGGGCTCTGAAGGGAGAAAGGTCAAGCACCAGTTTTCTCTAGGCGTGTTGAATGTCACCACTTCCTCCCCAAGAGTAAGATGTGTCTATCACCAAGGTATTTCAGCCACAAGCTGTTCTTGGCATGCTTGTGCTTGGTAATTGGTCACCTTCATTCTTCAGATAAACAGTGCATACTGTCCCTGGTATCAGAAAGATGTTCCCCCACTTTTAAAACACTGATTCCTCTCCATTTATTTGGCCCATTCTTAAAACTGAAAGGAACAACACTGGTACATCTGTTCAATCTGAGGCCCAACAAGAGATAGACGTGCATGTCTGTTGCATGCCATATTTCTTTGAGCTAATTCTGTAGGTCTCCCCAAACTGGCTGTTGGGCAAGTGCCTGCATCATTTTGGCAAAGTCCTCTTTGGAGTGGGATCTTCCAGCCAGATTTTGGAATTGCATTTCACTGCTGTTTGTCTAGAACACAAGTCTGCTCTGTGGGACTCAGCACTAAGAGAAGACACCTTGTCCATGACACCATGGAGGCAGACACAGGATGCGTGGGAAAGTGCAATGGATTTAAGGAGGCTCCAAGTGGATGTGGAGCCATTCTGTAAATCCTTGAACACAAGACTACCTCGGGAACATTTAGGATGATGATATGTCATCCAGCGAGTAATACCCAGTGTTGGAACACTTCCAGTTTGTGTCTTGATTGTTCTACTCTCTGCAGGTTATTCTGAGCCTACTAATCACTGCAGGAGGGCTTTGAAACTCAAGAGGGGATTTTATTATTATTATCATTTTTTTTATTGATAAGAGGTGCTTAAATACAAAGAGCCCTCTTGTGTTTTATTTATTTATTTATTCATTTATGTATTTATAGATTAACTATCTTCAGTGCTTCTTACTTCAAGAGCACTCACCAAGGAGCTTCCTGAACTCTTCTCAGCAGGCCAGATGGCCCTCAAGAGAACCGTGTATCTCAGGACCGTGAGTGACTTCTGACCCTACTGTAGAAGCTGTAGACATTCTGGTCCTCCCAGTCATGCTGGGGACGGTGTTCATGTGTAGGTGTGGTCCAGACCTGAGATGCCTCTACCGAGCCACACACTGGAGCAGCAGATGAAATGGGTCCTAAAGATCTCTCGGTTCCGGAGGAAAACCCTCTAGAAGAGGGATGAAAAGGAAGGAAGTAGAAAGAATGCTGGGCACAGAAGTGTGAGCACTTGAGTGCTCCTCACAACTCTCTGAGAATCCCTAAGGAAGTGCCAGCATCTGGATCCTTAAGGCAGAAAGATAACCTGGAATCCTGGACAGCTTTGTGCATTTATCCAGATGGTAGGACACCCTCCCAGCAGCTTCCCCATCGTGTTCTCTGATGCTCATCGCTGGATTTTGCATGCTGCCTGCAGTGGGGGTGTCCGAGCTGAGCTACTGAGAGCATATGTACTGCCCCGCCCCCATGCTTGGTCTTCCAGCCTTTGTTTTGCTTAGAGTAGTTTAAGCCCCAGCCTTTAGCTTACAGCTTGAGAGGTCACCACACAAAGGCTTCTGGGGAAATATGGTTTAACTGCCCCTTCTCTTGGACTTGAATCTCTCTCCAAAGAGGTTTCTGGGATTTTGCTGTCAATTTTTAAGGCTTTCTGTGGAAAGGCAGAAGAAAGTGAGTGCCCTCGCTTTCTTAATCTTCCTTCAGTGCTGATATTAAACTTCAGTGATAAGCTCTGAAATTCCCTCGCCTACCCTCAGGGTTTTATTTGTGTTGGCATTGTCTCATTTTGGTCTTGATCTTAGTACTTGGTCAACTGCTAAGGACTAAATCACTTCCTTTCTTTTAATACTTTGTTACTTGGCAAAGAGATATACGGAGGCAAGAGGAGAATTGTTCTGCTCTGTTTTATTTCAGCCTCAGCTTTGCCCAGGTGCTTGGTGCTATGAGGCCAGGTGTGTTGACAGGTATCTACACAGGATGCCAATGATACCCAAGGGCTGCTGACTGTTCAGTGAAATGTTTACTTGATTTTCTCCTTTAGTGTTAAAATATATAGTTGCACTTCACTTGGGTTGTAACATTTAAGTGCACCTCAGTGTTCGCATGATAAAAAGCACAGAAAACGGTACCAAGATTGCATACATGGAGCCTTGCTCTTTGTGGAGGAGCAGATGCTCACTCCTTCGTGCATGCATTTTGAAATTCTGCACAGGGAGTTCTGGGAGATAGGAGGAGGATTATTTACAGTTCATCCTTGATAAACACCCCTGAATTGGCAGAATTGCTGCCCTAAGACCCAGTTGCTTAATATATTGTAAAGGATGTGTGTGTTCTGCTCCTTGACCTCAAGTCAAGCAGGAGACCCAATGATGGGACCAACCGGAAAGAGACTTTAGGTCTATGACTCCTTCTGCCACTGCCAACAAGAAAAAAAAAATGGTGACCCAATCACATTTCTTGTTCTCACAAGTTCTGGGGACTTTTCAGGTCAAATAAGGCTATAGCATTCACTCAGGAGAAACTTCAAGATCAGAGAAAAGCCACTTGACTGAGCCAAAGAGAGCTTTAGTTTCACAGGATTTGGGGCCACATTTATTCTGAAATGTATACTGAGTTTTTCTGCAGTTCCCTAGACCACTTCCCACATAGCCACACCGCCATGGCTTCATGAAAATGTTACCGTCTACACGTGCCACAGGAGGAAGATTACCACCCCTGTACACTCTCTGAACACAGGCATTCAACCTAACTACTAAGAACCTGAAATTTGGGGGCAGCTAGCTGACTGTGGTTTGCAAAACAGCAGACAACATCTCCTGTCAGAGTAGAGCAGTGTTCAAAGGCTTGAACTCTGCGCCCTTTAGGGTGCCGAGGTATTCTTAGGACTAGAGGGCAAGGTCAAGATGGAATTAATGGAGGGAGTGAACAATTATTGAGGATTAAATTTTAAATTAATGGCAGATCTAAGAGGGTTATGCCAAAAATTATATATTTGCTATATTAGACTCTATAGTAATTAAATTTAAGTTTCCTCCTCAGCACTGAGTCCAGACCCTTGAATTCTTAAGAACAGTTAAGCCATAGCTCAAACCCAGGATTTTATATAAACTCAAACAAAAGCACCAGAGCTGAGCCCAGGTAATGACCGTTCTTAAGAGTCTTGCTTCTAACATGACGTTATATTCTCATCAAACACATTATCTTTCTGTTCAAGAAGACAACGTAGTGGAGCATTCTGGAATTTAATGATTTTCTACTTTCGCTTTTTTCTGAATCTTACAGTAAGAAAGTGCTGCCCACAGAGAAGTTACTATTACATACAACCCAGCTGGGAGGCTTAGTGCCAAACTGAAGGTGGACAAACAGAAGAGATTAAGATGGAGATTAAACTGCTGCTTTTTCTAGGAAGCAAAAGTCCTACACAAATTTAGACCATCTGACAGAATCTGTTCATGCTACAGCTGAAATTTTTGTGATGTTCTTCATTGGCTGATTGCAGATTTTTACTGTTAGGTTCCAGGGGCAACAGAATGAGCTAATGATCAGGGCACGGCCATGAGAAACCACCCCCTCCCCCCCCCCCCACCTTGCAGAGCAAAGAAGCACTTCTGTGTTCAATCTGCACAGATTGGTTCTTTCATCTGGAATAAAGAAAGATGCTATCTGCAGTTTTGCAAACCACAGTCAACTAGCTCCCCCAAATATCAGGTCCTTAATAATTAGGTTGAATGCCTGTGCTCAGAGGGTGCACAGGGCTGGTAATCTTCCTTGTTTGGCATGTGTAGAGAAATGCTACCTGGGTTCATTTCTAAAGAGAGTGGCTTAGGATGACAGACCTTGTCCATCAGTAGCACCTTTAGTGACCTGTAAGATGAGATGAGTGAGACTGAAAGAAATACCTGAGCTAGTGAGCTGAGCTTTCCTAAATACACACTAAAATAGACATGTTATGCCAAAAGGGAGTGAGTAAAAATTGATAACATTAAATGTGCAGACTGATAGAAAATTTATTTTATATGGCAGAGAAATGTCTGTCCCCTAACAGACATATTCTAAATTCTACTCACTTCCCTCTTCCTCATACTGCCTCCTAGTATTTGCCACCAGAGCTTTGTCACTCACAGATGTTGCCTTGGGACACACAGGAGGGATCTGACTGGGCGATAAGTGGTTTAGCTAGAAGCTTTACCTTTTATTCCAAACATAGCTCTTTACTGTTTCAGAGCTCCACTGTCTCCTTATCCCCTGGCTTCCCCAGCTTCTTACAAGAACTAGGGATGCTAACGGCACTGTCATCACTGAACTGGTCCTAAACCAGAGGAATACAATACAAAATGCTACTGACATTGTTGAAATAGCACAGTCTTAAGACACTGTAAAAATATTCTATGATAACTCTGTCCTGCAGTGGATATAGTATTCTAGTCTTAACTCCAACAAAACTTGTTCTTAGGACTTCTCAAATTTGTTTCTAAGCCATATAGTTTGGATAAAATCTTCTCTTCACTGGAAATTCGATCTCACAGTCTACTGAGGATTTCCACCACTAATCTAGAGGCATTCTCCATCTCTTTCCCTCTCATCTCTGTCATATATACCACTGCTTGCTCCTGTCTCCTGGTCATCCTCAATCAACTGATGATTACTGTGGATGCTGGCAAAACTTACAATAAAAGCACATACATTCAGCAGTGTGCACATGCACTCTGACCACAGAGGGTTTTGCACCTTATCCTCCTCCAGTGCATTATTCTGCACCCCTACTCCCACCCCATCACTAGAACTTGACCTGACTGGAACTCAGAACTGGGGCCAGTATGCTTCATTCAGATAGCTGGGGCTTGCTCATAAGCTTTGAGCCCAACGAGAAGCACAGCACTTTGAAAAGTCAAATAGACCTTCCGTAGCTTTGTACATTTGCAGTTTTACACTTGTTATTAGTTTAGAGCACTAATAACACTTCAATCATAAATCTATGTTATCAATATGATAAACCTTAGGACATACTCTAGAAACAGTGGTACCTTGCTGCTATTATACTTACTAAATTCCTGATAGTAATAAGTATTACATACAGATGATATATGGCATTATTTGTATTGTGTATATGCCAAATGTAATACTTAACCTCACTGACTAGAAAATACAGAGATTGTCATAGTGAAAATAAGTCTCGGTCAATTCAGATGATAATGTGAATCTGATAAATTCTCTATTATATAATATATTTTGTCCTCTATGCTTGTTTTATATGACAATGCATGCTGTTTGCTAAGTAAAAAATAATAATGTTATACCAATTTTAAGGTTAGAAAATTTTGCATATATGCTGCTTGACACTCTGAAATGTATTTTGTGGCATAATTATCTTATTTATATGCGTTTCACATGGCTTTTTCCTCCCTAGGAAATAATTATTCAAATATATCTCTCTCATCTTTCTTGTAACCTGGATCAAACTGTTTAATTCAACCTAAGACATTGTAAAGCCAGATTACCTCATTTTAACTGTGAAAAAAAGTTTAATAGGTATGATGACATGTTTTTTTCTTGTGTTTTATTTGAACTACCTAAATAGGCTTAAACCTCCAGAATAAATATAAAACCCTGGCAGGCACTTTTCCTTTGTGCACAATTTATTATTGGTTCACTTCTAATTTTGTTTTAAAAAGTTACAGACTCAGCATCAATAAAATACTTGATTATAGTATATTAGATGAAGACCTTTTCAGCCTTGTCTCACACATACTGAAATTAACTGCACATGCCTGGGATTCCCAAAATGAGCCTTGCATGAAATGTACACAACCTTGTCACCCATGCTTTTCTGAGCTTCCCCCTCAGCACTTCAGCTATTTCTACAAGGCTTAGGCTCAGTCCTCTTGACATTCATGCTCTCATCTGACTAACACCTCTGTCCCATGTTACTCTGAGTGGTTGCCAAATGCCCAGAAATAGAACAATGAAGAGATCATGTGTTTGTGCATGCAAAGAATAAATAAAAGTGGGCCTACAGTTTCTGTTGGCAGTAAAGATTTCAATATTTCCCTCATTTATAATTCTTCTTGATAGTGTATCTGAGGCCACTGAATTTTGGTGAACTTCTCTTTTTGCCCTATACCCTACAAAAATAATAGGTTGGATAAAAGTCCTATTTATGAGTTTAACAGAGATCAAATTTAATTCTAAGTAATCATTTCTTGAAGTTGAATTTTAGGACAGGTAATTAGGGATAATTATATTTCTATTCAAGTTATCACAACAGTTAAAAAAATAGTCATATTCAGAATTTTCTGCCTGTGATTTTAGTGATTCTTGAGTAAGTCTACTATACTATACTTTGGTTGGCTTTGAAATGCACCATTTCCAGTCATTTCATTTGGCTTTAATAAAAAATTACAGAATGTAGAAAGGACTGGATCCAAACAGAAGTGAAGCAGGTATCACCTGCACGAATGAGTGAGCTCAGTCCCACAGTGGTGTCCAACTCTTTGTAGCCCACCAGGTTCCTTTGCCCATGGAATTTTCCAGGCAAGAATACTGGAGTGGGTTGCCATTTCCTACTCCAGGTTATCTTCTTGACCCAGGAATCAAACCCATGTCTCTTTCATCTCCTACATCAGCAAGCAGTTTCTTTAACATTAGTACCACCTGGGAACCCCATAACCTGCGTGGTGAAAGTGCAATGATTCTGCTGGTGTAACTCAATTTCTGAACATATTACCTGCATTGAAACATTGCCCCAATGACAATGGAACCATTGTATTATGTATGAACCCTTTATTATCTAATCACAATTTATCATATTACTGCTGGGTTATAAACATTCTATTTAGCCCAGAAACTAAGAACAGGCATTTCAGAGTGCATAGACGTGGGTTTCTATCTCAACTCAATCACACCGTGGCCATGTGATCTTAGGCAAACTAATATATCTAAATATATAGAATACAGGACTAACAATATGTAGTACAAAGGGTTATTGAGAAGGCCAAGTAAGAAAATATGTGAAAAGCATCTAGCACAGAGCCTGGCACATAGTAAATACTTTAGCTACTGGTCTTAGTGCTAGGGTGGGGACTTTGCACCTACTCCAAAGAGCACTGAGCACAGCCTCTTCTACATGGTTGACTGCTAGCCATTGTGTCCACTGGTAAATGATTTAACAGAAACCAGTTAATGAAAGAGAAAGCAGATAAATTCAGACAGTGTTGCACAATCACTGGACCAAATATGCATTGCTCAGAGAGTAGGATTCACATCACTGGTGGTCTGTAAAATGATGCAAGATGGAAAGTGGCCACACCCTAATTAACACTAATATCGTTAATCACTTAACCATTCTGATCAGTTGAGGGGAAGGTCTCATCTCAGCTTAGTGACAAAAATTTCTTTGACGTTTGTTTATTCAGCGAAAACAAAACAAAAAGGTGATGGTATCTGTGAAGTGTTAGACGCTCAGTCATGTCCAACTCTTTGCGACCCTGTGGACTGTATCCTGCCAGGCTCCTCTAATCCATGGAATTCTCCAGGCAAGAATACTGGAGTGGGTTGACATGCCTTCTTCCAGGGGATCTTCCTGACCCAAGGATTAAACCCTGGTCTCCTGTATTGCAGGCAGATTCTTTACCATCCAGGTAAGCAAATGTTAAATATCATTTTGTTCCTATTGTATTTATCTTTTTTAAGATTTTTTGCATTGTGTTTATTTTTGTGGTTGCCTTCTCTTTGTACCAAGTGATCAGGGTTTTTCAAAAGGGATATAAAATTCCCTTTCAAATCAAATATACATTTTTAAAAGAGTCCACTGTGAAGAAGCTATTGGAATGACCTAAATTTATGTTCTTTCCCAGACTAAAAAAAAATTATAATTTATTCTACCACATTTTTGCCAAGAATTGGGTTTGTCTGGGCTCTTTTTGGTTGAACATCTTTAACTCACTAACTAACTATATAAATAAACTGCTATTTGAGATAGGAAATCACCTCTCTTTTTCATAAGTGAACTTTCTTCATGTTTCCTGCAGAAGTCTGTGCTCAGACTATCCTCTCCCCACATTGTCCAGGGCAGCAGTTTAAACTCAGGAGAGAAAGGTTTAGGGGTCACCCAGTTCCATGGACAGCTGTACCCAGTTAGCACTCAATGCAGAGACCAAATCCCATTCCTCCAACTTGGAAAGTGTTTCCTTTTCTGCGTCTTCCTGAACTTGAGATGCCTGAGTGTCCTGGATTTTTGTTGTGGATTCTCCCGCTGCCCTGCCCCAAAGAAATTCTTCTTGATCAGCAGTATGTTCTTTGTTTATCCCTCTGCAGATCCGCTCACTATGACTAAATGAGTGTTATTATCTTTAAGACTTGAAACCTTTCATTCTCCGGATGGAGGGTTGCAATGGAGGGATCATGGCCAAAACCCATGTGCCTCAAACCTCACCCAGGATGGATGACCTGGATGAGTGCCAGTAAACCAAAGTGTTGCTCAGTCCAGGATGTTTGCACAGCTGGGCAGTGTTTGGGGATAGGCTGGGTGGAGAAGGGGGACCCAGAAGTGTCAGCCTCTGTCCAGTAGCATCATCCCATCCAGAGAAGCCTTGGGCCAGCACATGGCTTTAATCTAAGGGGTCTAAAGAACAAGATTTATCCTGTGGAGAAAAGCCCTAGAAGCCAAGCACTTGGTGAACAGGGAGGCCACTGAAAGTGCCTCTTTGTTTAACCTGAGAATATCTCTGCTTTTTTGACCTAAAGACTTTTCCTGCCTGATCCCCAGTGGATGTTTTCTCAATCAGGGCCCAGATAGTTTCATTTCATGGTTTCTGTGAAATGTGATATTAGATTGCCTTTTACAAAAGTATCCCCACCAGCAACCAGTAGGTGTAGAAATAACTTGCCACACACCAGAAAAGATTGAGAGAAATGTGACAGTGATATTTATGACTGAGACTTTAGAATCTTAAGACTTTAGATGTGGAAAGGACCAAAGAGCATTTGTGCTCTTCGTTACAGGAGAGTGCTAATGTTACAGGAGAGAAAACAAAACCAGAGAGAGAGCCCCCTGGCCTAGGGCAGAGTTGGCAGCAGAATCTAGTCTCTGAGCCCTTTTCCGTCATTATTCAACTGCCCCCTGAGTGCCTAATGTGCAGGAAAGAGCTAGAACTCATGAGCTGCCATTTAAAACAGGTAGATCATGGTAATAAAAAGCATTCATATGTGGAATGGGATGCTAAGTGAGCGAGTGAGCGTCGTGAAGAGCATTTCTGAGAGAATCTGTGCTCATTTCATATTGCTATTATAACAAATTACCACCAACTTAATGGCTTGTGTGCTGTGTGCTAAGTCAGTTCAGCCCTGTTCAACTCTCCACGACCCTATGTACCGTAGTCCACGAGGCTTCTCTGTCCATGAGATTCTCCAGGCAAGAATATTGGAGCAGATTTCCATGCCCTCCTCCAGGGGATCCTCCCAATCCAGGGATCGAACCTGCATCTCACATCTCCCTACATTGCCAGGCGAGTTCTTTACCACTAGTGCCTAGGAAGCCCCCAAATCCTGACTAGACACCTATTCAGTGCCTGACCATTGCCCCTTTGAGCCTCTGTCCCTTCATCCATAAAAAAGAATAAAATCTCAAGGTTATATTTATGAGGATTTGTGGCAATATATATAAAATGCCTAAACTATAGTACACCTCAGTAAATGATAGCCATATTTGTTCAAGGTACTTCCAGATGATTCTCCCTGGAGAGGAGTTCAATAAAAGACATTTCCTTATTAAATTTCAAAAAAATTGGCTAAGTGACCTCCAAATTCCCTTCTGACATTGCTAAAATAAAAGGAATGAAATGAAAGGGTTTTCCTCCCAGATATGATTGTCCTGTCTACTTCATAGATCCACCTGTAAGGTATTTGCTTATCTGGATTGTTAAATAGCTAACAGATCCTGTCTTTTGGCCCCTGTGGTGCTGCTATCTGACTGTCACTCAGATCTCTGGTTGGGTTTGAGCAGGACTGAGAGTCTGACCTGGTATGTAATGATTGGCCAGTCAGGGCAGCTGAGACCAGCACGGGCTCCTGCCTTCATATCTGTCAACATACCTGGCTGCAAGCAAGTTACTGCTCGTGACCTCTGTCTGCAGGAGCCAAAGAGGCCAGGAAAGGAAACGGAGGGGAACATCTCAATTTTGTGCTTAGAGGGAATGTAGAAGCCTGTTTCCATGCTTCTCCCGAACATCCCAAAATCTTACACAAAGATTAGAGCAGTCGCAGGCCATCGCTGCTGAATCAGGAAGGAAGCCGAGGGAAGAAACCAGACTGAGAAGCAGCAGTCAAGGTAGGTGCTCTGTCTGCTCACAGGCCTTTCTCTGAAGATCACAAAGCTAGCACTTGACCCAGCCTTGTAGCCAGAGCATCTCATGATGTTCTGCTGAAGATGTGGTCAGGGGTTGTGTGTATTGGGCTAGTCCAATCATTTGTCCACTAACGTGTTCTGAAGAATGCGCTGTAATTTTCTTCCAGTTTCTCTCTCCTTTGAAAATCGTTGTTGTTGCTCTATATATTTCAAAAGATTTTTAATCTTTCATTATTAAAGAAAATCCTATTTATTGATATTTATTGAAATTCTTTCACTGGTCATGGCTTTGTTCCAGAATTTTGCTTGCATGGATTCAAGATACACCAGAGAGGACAGTTAGCAATTATTCTGAGGAACACACTGTCCATGCAGAGGACTGTCAACTTCAAATAACAAGGTCTCTCAGGAAGCCCTGTTGCTCTTTTCTGCTCTGGAACCTAGGGAGTTAAAAATCTTGGAAATTACTGGAGCAGAATCAAGCTTATTTACCTAAACTGATCACCCAGGCAGCAGGTCAATCATTTACTGATACCAAGCTGTTTCCTACCTTTGACGAAGGATCGCTAAAGCCCTTGCTTGATTCTCTCTAAAGAAGAGACGCAAGGCAACATAGAAGGTATCTTTCTCTGAAGCTATAGCCTGTATTCTTTCCAGACCAAAGAACATTTTTATCCTGCCCAGAGGAGTAAATGTCACAGGGCCCTTCCCAGCTCTATAATAAACAAATGTGAAAAAGATTCACACACAAACTGGATATCTGGTGCCTGAGAAGCATCTCCTGCTGCAGGAGGTTTATAGGAGAAAACAGACTAGCTCTGGAATAAGTTGTTCTAGCGGGGGACTGAGGTTGTTGCATAATTCTCAAAAAACATGGAATTTTTCCCTCCAAGTACACATTCTGGAAATATGCTATTTTTAGCGAGCATGATCTGCTCTTCTTTAGGCCTGAATATAACTCGCCTTAGAAATATCTTCCTGTTGTCACTGCGTATGTCTGGAAGTTCTGTGATATGGTTCCTGGTTCTTATAATTATTAGAAACCTGGTGATAAGTAGGCCCTTTTTTTTTGGAACTACCTTTGGAGAAGGAGTTGGGCCATGTGTGAGACCAGCTAATGTTTGATACTACTTTTGTCAATCATTCATAGAACTGAAATGATCCCCTTATGAAGTTTGTGACCAGAAGTTTTAAGTGGCTCCTGCAGTTAACTCAAGGTAGGAGTTGAGGCCATTGAGAGTGCAGCCCAGGCAGAAACCCCATGTGTGATTTTGGATGAATCTGGGGCTGACTCCCAGGAATGTTCTGGAAGAATTATGAGAAACGGATAGATTTCTGTGACAATATTATGCTCAGTAAAATGTGAAGTGCATATCTGGCCGGTTTCCAGAATTCTTAGAGGTAATGATGGAGGTGGTTTGAAAGAGAAAGGTGTCAGCACTTCAGACACTTCAGCCAGATTCACCCACAGTCCTGTAGCTTGTGTGTCCCACACGAGGTCATACCTGTGCTTGAGACCAAAATGCTGGTGGCCCCTTGAGAGTACACCCAGCTTTTCTTCCCACTTCATGCATATTGGATATGTTAAGTGGTGGAAGATTATTCTTGAGATTGACTAGATTATATAGACAGTATCGTTCCTTTGACATGTCAGGAGTTAGAACTCAGAAGATAATTATTTTGCTCAAGTTCAGTCAGTCAGAGGCTGAGCCAGGATCCTACTCACTTTTACCTCATTCCCAACCCACTGTGTTCCCCAAGTGGTCATGGAATTAAGCACATGCAGGAGCTTAAACGGGGAGTCACTGAGGAAAGCAAGCTGACTAACAAAGTCAGAGGGTCTTCACAGGCCCTTGGATACGCCGTGCCCCCAGCCCATTGGGTGCCACTGTAACCAAAAGGCCAGCACTGACTGGCCCTTCTTTGAGGAAAGGTAAGGGGAGGAGTGGGTGAGGAGCAAAGGGAAGTGTTTCCACTCCTAGTGGCTATCTCTGGAGTCTTGAATACATCCTAAAGAAACCTAGGCAATTCTCAGGCTAGATCTCTGCCCCTTTCTCTTCCAGAGATTCATGAGCCCCAGCCAAAGTACAACATCGGCACCATTTCCAGAGAAAGAAATTATACCATCTTAATCTTTCTCTGGTAACTCAGGATTTAATTACTATCTCACTTTACCTCGCTAATATCCACTCAACTGAACCCAAGGAATGTAGACAGAATGAGGCTTGCACTATTTTTTCAGATACATCCTAAAAATTAAATTAGCCATCTGGCAGACATTCCAAAGCAGCCACAATTCCTGAGCATTCACAAGATCAAGGTAAAGAAATGCCATCATGAGATGTGGTTGGTTAACGAAGAGTTTCTTTAGTGACTCGCCTCATACATACCCTAAGAGTATGACAGCAAAGGCATTAAAAACAGAGATTGCATCACCAAGTCCATGGAACACCCTTTTCTAATGCATCTGGCCCCACATGAACTCTGCTCACATGCTATCATTTTTGCTAATTAAAACATTAGGATAAAGAGAAAAGTTGAGCTGAAATAGAGGGACAAATAGCAACATTTCATCTTTATCTGGTACTTCTTAGGACCAAGAATTAAACTATTGCTTTTATCTTTTTTTTTCCATTTAATCCCTTTAACAAATTTACATACTTGCTCAAGTCACAGAGCTAGTGAGAGGAGGTAAAATTTAAGTTGGAGTCTGTCTGACTCCAAAACTCATGTTCTCTACATTCTGTTCTGGGAAAAATACCCACCAAATAGCTATACTGTTTGTATTTTAAGTGTAAAAGACTCAGGAGTCCTCTCTAAATTATTTGCTTGGATTCTCAGAGTACATATTTATGGCACCACCACCTCCATGGTATCTTTGATCCTGTACAGGCATAAAAATCTATATCACACTGGTTTTCCTCTCTTCCAGAAAGTAACTACAACACATGCACATAAACAATTGCCCACATGTTAGTCCATTAATCTCTTTCTGAAACTGTGAGAGAAAATTGTTTCTCTTTCCTGGTTCATAAACATTGTTTAGTTTGTTTGATTTTAATGTAACACAAATTTTTCATGTATTATACCAGGAATTTTTTGAAGTTTATTTCTGCAGTCAAATTTCTGTCTTTGAGAAAGCTAAGTATGTCAAAACTTTCCAGTATGGTTTTATTTAATCTTCATAAGAGCCCTGTAAGAGGAGAGTCATTTTCCGATGATATCCTTTGAGATAAGGAACCTGAGACTCATTCAAGGTGAGTGCCCTTCTCGATATCACTCAGCAGGCAAGTCCCAGACAGCTTGGGACTCCAAATTCTTTGCTCTTTTTTTTTTTTCCTTTTACCCAAACAGTTCTCTGGATTCCTAGGGCTTACAAATGATAGGAATGGGATACACAGCTATTTTCAGAAATTAAAAATGCTGAATGACTATACAGCCTGTTCCCAGGCTGCAGAGACCCACTCAGATAGTGACTGCTTGGGGCTAGGGTCTAGGTTCTAATTAGATTTTCACTGAGTATTGGAAGAAAGAAAGTGAAAGAAAGAAAAGTCGCTCAGTCGTGTCTGGAGTCTTTGCGACCCCATGGACTGTGGCCTACCATGCTCTTCCATAAACAAGACACTAATTGTTACTTAATAAAGTCTGCCTCTAAGGCAAAAACCTTTCAAACCCATATATCTATGAGCAAAGTAAGATCTCAAAAAATCCTTGCTGAGAGAAGCAATTGGTAGCAAATCACTGTCCCTTAATCTACTCCATGCCTGCGGGACAGTGTAGGTGTACACGGCCTAAAGGGCCCCCATGGTGTCTCTTGATGTACACCATTCCTTTCTTGGTTAACTCCAAGATCAGATGGATGTGTCTCATGGGTCAAGCAGTTGCCAAATGATAGGAAACCTAAGGGGGACTTCCCGGGTGGCTCAGATGGTAAAGAATCCACCGAAATGCAGGAAACCTGAGTTTGATCCCTGGGTCGAGAAGATCCCCTGGAGAAGGAATGGCTACCTATTCTAGTATCCTTGACTGGAGAATTCTATGGACAGAGGAGCCTGGTAGGCTACAGTATTCTTCTCAATGAGTCAGACACTATTCAGCAACTAACACATATACACACACAGGAAACCTAAGGAGGTTCTCCTACAGATTGAGACTCCCATCTTTAGTCCCAATACCTATAGAAGCCAACTAGAGTTACAGGGGGAATTCTTGTGCCTAAAACTTCATTTCAGTCCTAAAATGCTCTGAAGAGTCAGAAAGCCCTGTATCAGCTGTGAATCTGCAGGGGAATTAATCATTTTTATTCCTAATGTTTTCCTGGGAACTGCTCTTGACTGGCCACCTGGGTCTCCATCCCATGTGGCAGTCTTGTCCACATCCTGGCTATGGGATTAATGTGCATCTTCATCCACAACTTGTCTTCATGTCTGTGACCTCAGAGGGGCTAAGAATCTTGGTGCAGGAGAAACCATATACTTTGTTCAAGGAGGAAACAGAAAGAACAAAACTTCTGCCCCTTGTTCTGCACCAGCTTGAAAATTATTTCCCTCCTTTCTACAGCTCCAAGGTCAATTTTCCCTTGGGAACAGCTAAGGAACTAAAGGTCACAAAAAGTTGGCAATTCACTGTGCCTTGGAGGGCTTCCCAGAAAGCAAAATGAAAATGAGATTGTTTTCACATAAGAACCTCTGTATTTGGAGGACAGGATTCAAACTGTTTGAATTTGCAGTTTCACTGTGCACTTAGGTAACCCCCACAAAGTCCAGTGTTGCTTTTTTTTCCCCCTCAAGCCAAAACAATATCAAAAACACTTCCTGCAGAGAATTCTAACTAGGCAGAATTCTTTTCTGTCATTGCTGGGCTGATGTTTTCAAGGACTCATTTCTTAAGATAAGTCTTATATGGTGCATTTAGTTGGAGCCCTTGTTGATTTCCGTATAATGATGGCTTGTCATCCACAGGGCCTTTGTGGTGATCTCATTAGATTTAATGAGGGAAGCAGCTGAAAACCCATGGTTAGTACATGAGCAGGTAGCAAGAACAGAGAAAAGCCAGAGGCTGCCAAGAGATGTTACAGGAAGCTGGTTTCTTTCTGACCAAAGAAAAACCATCTCTCAATTCCAAGGAGATGTACCCTGAAGTTCAAACAGATGTTTTTCACAAAATTTAGCTCTGCTTCCTTAACAAGAATTTCAAATACAGGCGAGAACCAATGGCTAGACTTTCCCAAACCTGACTGTTCTCTACCAAAATTCATCTCTTTTTGATCCTCTTTGCATGATGGAAGTATCCTTGAGAAGAGATAATATAGAAAGTAGTTGTATTGGTAACTTGAAAGCCCAACATAGGGTTTCCGGTCCTGACAGTACCCTGTCTTGCTCTGTGCCTTGGTGCCAGTTTCTAAAGTGCTTGCTGGTGTGTCCGTGCTAAGTTGCTTCAGTCATGTCTGACTCTTTGCAACCCTATGAACAGTAGCCTGCCAGGCTCTTCTGTCCATGGAATTCTCCAGGCAAGAATACTGGAATGGGTTGCCAGGCCCTCCTCTCTTGCTGGTGACTCAGTTTCAATACTTTACCATCTACATCCTCCCTTTGAAGACCCACGAACATTTACTAACAGTTCTTCATCACTTCTGTAAATGTTACCCTCTCTTTCCCAGAAACACGTTAGAGACTATTTTTGAAACAAGAGTAAGTCATCTTGAAGGTTTTAAACCTTCTACAAGTCTTAAATCAAACCACAGCCTCCTTAGAGTCTCCTGTTTGGGTCTGTTTGTGTGGGTATATATACTTTTAATTATGTGTACAGTCCTCTAAAGATTACGTGTGCTCAATAAATATTCACTGCAGATGGTAAATTAGTAATTGACTATAAATTTAATAGAAAAAGTGATTTATTAAAAAAAAAAAAAAACACTTTGGCATTTCCAGAGATGACCAAAAAGTAAACTAGAAGTATTAACTGTCTTGCAGGGGTGGGGAGGAGGGGGAATGATGTCTTGAGGGTTACTCTCTCTCCTGTCAACTGGGAACAGAATGTCCAAGCAGATTAAAAAGCCTGGTTGTATTCAGTTTTGCGGCTATTATTTGCTAATCATACGACCCTGAGCAAGTCACTTCAGCTCTCTTGGCCTTGGTTTCTCTTTCTTAAAAGTAGTTTTTATCATTCTGAATGTCTCCTCTCGTTTTAATATTCTGTCTTCTAAGAAAAACTAGAGAAATTAAGCTGGGAATGCTCTTTTAAAAATGGACACAGCTGGGGAAAGGAAGGATGGGACGAATTGAGACAGTAGCACTGACGATATACACTACCATGTGTGAAACAGCTAGCGGATAGGTGCTGTATAGCACAGGGAGCTCGGCCCATGCCCTGTGATGACCTAGAGGAGTGGAATGGGGTAGGGGGTGGGAAAGAAGCTCAAGAGGGAGGAGACATATGTGCTCTAGTGACTCAGACAGTTAAGAGTCCACCTGCAATGCAGGAGACCTGATTTCGATCCCTGGGTCAGGAAGATACCTGGAGAAGTGAATGGCTACCCACTCCAGTATCCTTGCTTGGAGAATCCCATGGATGGAGGAGACTGATGGGATACAGTCTATGGGGTTCCAAAGAATCAGGCACAACTGACTGAGTAAGCATGCATCACTGATTCACGGTGTTGTGAGGCAGAAACTAACACAACATTGTAAACCAAGTCTACTCCAATTTTTTTTTAAGTAAACACAAAAATTATTTTTATCTATCTGGAGCCATCATCCCTACCTCTTAGGTAAGTGAATCTGAAATGGGGGTGGGGCAATGAAAAGCCTCAGAGATGTAACCTTGAGGTTGTTACAAACTAGAGAGGCCAGCACTGAGCTTTACTAGGGAAGGAGCCCACTCACCTGAGAAAAGGCAGGGACTCACATCAGAATTCTCCATGCAGCTGCAACCCTGGCACCAACACTCAGCTGTGCCTCACCTGGGCATCATGAATGTGAGTTCCAGAGGACAGCAGTCATGACTGTTACCCTCCCTCTGTAAATAAACTGAGGTCCTTAGAGGTGACGTGACTTGCCCAGGGTGACAGAAGCATGGCAGTGAGTCAGATGGAACTGTGTGTGTTTGGGGGAGGGGGTGAAGTTATAAGCGAAAGGTAGAAGACTCAGGGACAGATCTGCACCTCCTCCGAAGCTCACAGAACGACAGTCAAGGGCTGGTGATGAGCTTTAAGTTTGCTGTGGATCCCAAAAGCATCTCTGACCTCCTGCTCCTCCCTAAACCTCCTCAGCAGCCTGCCCAGAGTTACTCACCCAGGTTCTTGCTAACTGGACGCCTTTGCTCATGTCTCTTCTTGTAAGTTTCATGTAAGGCTATTTGTAATGAAGAGAAGGCACAACGAGGAAGAAGAATGAATCAAAGATCTTCCCGAGGCCTCAAACCGAAAGGGTGGATTTCTTTGGAGAGGTTCTGACTTTCCTCTCATATTTTTCAGAAATGAATGGGCATCGGGATGACTGACAGAATTATGACGTTCATTCCAAGCACTGATTTTTTTTAACCTCAGGTTATTTTACTCTGCTCTACTTTTCTTATAAAAAGAAAGAATAATGCTTGCTCACTGTGACATTCTCTGAGAGAAAACCGCCCAGGGCAGTACTGTTCCAAGGAAATTGCTAATTGCACCAAGCATCAAAGCATGATGGGAAGTTCTCATAAAGGGTGTGTGTAGCATACTAGCCCACACCGGTTCACTTACTTGCCATAGACCATGCCCAGGGAGCGCTAAGGGCATTACTTATAAGTAAGTAATGGCAAAATCCTGGATCCAACAAGAAAAGCGCTCAAAGAAACTGGGACTCAATGGTCTGATGTTTCAGGAGCAGTCAGAGACTGCATCACTTTGTGGCCCATTTTGTTTCCTTTTAAAGATGAGAGAGGGAAAGACAACAATTATAATCACTAAGGGATATCTGGTAGCTTTCAGGTGATGAGAGAATGGCCTGAATTCAGTCAGAATAGACCAGTTTCCTGGCAGCATCCTCAAGTGACTATCTATTATTCTCAGCAAAGATCTTATGGAGTTTTCACATTTCTCAGTTTTGACTCTATTCCTAATATCTAATTGACTTCTTAGGTAGCCTTTTGGGGAGACGAGTGGGTAACAGTAAATAATTCTTAGCTGATAGTTTGCATACTGGCTACACTTACTTTCTAGAAGTTGTAAAACAAACCACGGAAAGTTGCCCTTGGGTTGCCCACCACATCTACTCAGCTAAGGCAGGATAGAAAGAGGACAGATTTATGATTCAGCCGTGAGCTATCCTTCAGTGATGCCAGAGAATCAAAACAGCTCATGATTCCAGCAATCCATATCAATGTCAAATTTAGCTGAAATGTAGACCTCAATGAATTCTCATTAAGTTAAAGACAAAAAAGTGGGCAAGGTGCTGAAATACGGGTCAATTTTATATATCCTCTAGTATTTATGACCAAGTAACCAAACAACAATTGTCCCCTTTTTTTTACAGCCACAGTTTTTTATTTTATTTTTATAATCAGTGAATACAGTATCACTTCTTGAACTGAATGAATTCCTAATACTAGACTAGAGTCTGTAGACCTGCTAGTTTTCTAGCAGGAGGAAAAGCATTTCAGAGCATGAAGAAATATGAAGCTCAGTTTCCCTGCTTTCAAAAAGCCACCTGGCCATATATAAACCTCCCTCTATTCCTCACTCTGCCCATCTGTGCCTGAAAGTCTGATAGACAGTGAAGGCAAGGAGGGGCATGGCCAGTCGAAGCTTTCCAGAACATGCGGGAACTGTTCTGATAATCCTGTTTTTCACTGCCCATTACCCAAAAGGGAGAAGGCAGTATTTTGAACAGACTTTCCTCCCATAAGTCTTCAGGCATATGGAGGCACCAAGTGTTTTGTTGTAATTGCAGCAGGACAAAAAGAATTTATAAGCTGCGTATGTGTGTGTATGGACAAGGTATGGAAAGAATTTCAATATGAGAAAGGCGTTAGATCAATCTTGTGAACAGGAAAATCTTTTGTCTGGACTATTTCTGGGTGTGGGTTCCACAAAATCTAAATACTTGGCTAATTTTCTGGAATTAATTAGCAAATGTCTATCCAAGTTGTGGGCTTTAAAGACTTCTATTAATAGCATACTCATTTCTCTAAAATTGCTACAACATATTTTGATCATTTTTAGAAAAGGCAAAGTACAAGAACCTTTGGTATGTAAAAATTCTTTTGAGATATCTAAATGAATTTCAGGGTTGGTTAATTATACTGGAGTTCAGATGTCTTCAAGTAACTCTTGGTATGCTAAATACCATTGCCATCTTATTTTACATAATCTTATGAGTAAAATTAACTAATGAAACTCAAGTAAACTGATTGATTGATATAGTGGTCTGAGAATTACTTGGTTATATACATGCTTAGCCCCCTCTCCAGACATAATCCTTTCTTCTGCAGACAGGCACTCTATGTCTTAATCATTGTCTCCTCCCTAAAGAGGATTATCTGACGGTCACCACTTTTCCTCTTTAAACCACTATCTGATACAGCTCCAACTGGGATATAATTATCTTCACATGCATTTTTTCAGAATTCCCACTTGCCCCAAGCCAAGGTCATAGCCACCTGTTGGAATCAAGTATTATCCATCATTCTAACATAGATCATTTATGGAGTACCTAAGGTACGCTTCCCTGGTGGCTTAGATGGTAAAGCGTCTGTCTACAATGTGGGAGACCTGGGTTCGAGCCCTGGGTTGGGAAGATCCCTTGGAGAAGGAAATGGCAACCCACTCCTGTACTACTGCCTAGAAAATCCCATGGACAGAGGAGCCTGGTAGGCTACAGTCTATGGGGTCCCAAAGAGTCAGACACACAACTGAGTGACTTCACTTCACTTCAAGGTACGCTTGACACTGTGCTAAGTGCTGCTGCTGCTGCTGCTGCTGCTAAGTCACTTCACTCGTGTCCGATCCTGTACGACCCCAGAGACGGCAGCCCACCAGGCTCCGCCATCCCTGGGATTCTCCAGGCAAGAACACTGGAGCGGGTTGCCATTTCCTTCTCCAATGCATGAAAGTGAAAAGTGAAAGAAGTCGCTCAGTCATGTCCGACACTTAGCGACCCCATGGACTGCAGCCCACCAGGCTCCTCCATCCATGGGATTTTCCAAGCAAGAGTACTGAAGGGGGGGTGCCATTGCCTTCAATGAGTAGCTCACAGTTCTGCCCAGAAGACCGGAATCTCACACAGCGGATGAACTAGAAAAGGAGCCAAGGTGGCTTGGTGTGGAGGCTATAAGGACACTGACAGCTGAACACGACACACAACAGTTCTAGACGGCAGCTCAAGAAGCCTTGCAGAGGCGTTGAGGTTCAAGTGGTGTTTTAAAGAAAAGGAAGTTGGAATTTGCATTCTTTCTTTTAAGAATTTAGACTTTGAAGAAAAAGCTATCTCTTTCCAAGATTTGTCTGGTATCTTAAAGAGAAGAAAGTACAAGAATGGAGACAGTTGTAGGAGGCATGCTAAGGAAGTTTTGATTGCCCAGAGAAGGAAGGTAAGAGGGTCCAGAGGGAGTCTTCTAATTAAAAGATGAAAACTTTTAGAACCCTGAATCAGAGCCTGTATCTAATTCACAGCCCTTGAACCTGGAGCCTTAATTTAAGATCATTCTGTGCAGTTCAGGTCCCACTTGCCCTCCCAAATCCTGCGGACTTTTGCCTGGTGAACAGTAGTGTAAATCTGAGTTCAACTCAGTTATGATTTGAATTGCATTTATCCTTTGAGCAACGAAGAGCCAAGCACTGTAGAAATGGCAGTGGGGATTCTGATATCAGCAGTGGACACCATTTAAGGAAGCTCATAGTTAAAGAATAGAGACAACTCACCCCAACAGCCTCCGTTAACACCCAAATTCAACTCCAACTTGAATACCACACATTTTAAGCCGGAAGGGCAAGCTTAGTAACTTTCATCCATGCCTGGTTGGAAATCCTTCTTAAGTTGGCTTAGGTAAATATTTACTGTGTAAGTGAAAACTTTTGTCATCTTAAAATAATTCGCCGGTTTCCTGAAGTTGGGCCAAGAGATTGTTGAGTTGTCGGATTCTTTTAGAAACTCAGATTTTAAAAATCAAACTTCTAGTGGACCAACTTTGATGTTTGTTTCATTCTTTCATCCACTGAAATAAAGAATGTAAGTAAAAGCTAATTTAGAATAGATTTGACTACGTAAATACTTAAAACTTCTTTTACAAATATTATATGCAAAGGTAAAGATAGAAACAGTGATCCAGGGAACTGTATCTGCAACATAAATAACAGGCAAAATGTGACTGTCCTTAAAGAGTATTTGCAAATGCAGACCTGCTAAAGGCAATATCCCAGTTGAAAGTTGAGCAGAAAATGAACTGCTAATTCACAAAAGTAGAAAGGCAAATGACCTACAGTCAAATGAAAAACTGGCCACATCAAAATGAAATAAAAGCAAATTTAAAGAGCGAAATAACATCTTCTTTTTATAAAATTGGCAGAAATTGAGTTACATCAGGTATTAGAGAGCATGGTGGGGCAGGCATATTCACACCTGCAATGGTGGAAGTGTGAATTGCTGCAACCTCTTGTTTAAAGGCAGCTTATTAAACCATATAATGTGGGTAATTTGTGACTTAACAAATCCACTTCTAGGACTTATTTTTAGACAATAACGGAAGAGTGTATTAAAATTTTCCCAGAGTCCACAGATATTTATGTCAGATTTGTTTATAGCAGCAAATCTTTAAAGTCACCCTAAGTGTTTATCAGAGAGGAGTTGGATAAACACATGCACTCACATAAGAGGACAATGTGCAGCCATTTAAAATGATGAGATCCAGGACTTCCCTGATGACTCAGTGGTAAAGAATCTGCCTGCCAATGCAAGAGACTCCAGTTTGATCCCTGGTCCAGGAAGAGCCCACATGCCACAGAGCAACTGAGCCCATAGGCCACAACTATTGAGCTTGGGCTCCAGAGACCGAGATCCACAGCTACAGAAGCCTTGTGGCTCAGCTACTGAAGTCTGCGCTCTGGAGCCTGTGCTCTTCAACAAGAGTGTTCCTAGTCACTCAGTCATGTCTGACTCCTTGCTATTCCATGGACTGTAGCCCGCCAGGCTCCTCTGTCCATGGGGATTCTCCAGGCAAGAATATTGCCATACCCTCCTCCTTCAACAAGAGAAGCCTTCACAATGAGAAGCCCTCATACCGAAACTAGACAGTAACCCCCGCTTGCCGCAACTAGAGAAAAGTCCTGTACAGCAACAAAGACCTAGCATGGCCAAAAACAAATATATAAAGTTATTTTAAAAAATAAAATGATGAGATCCATCCAGAAGCAGTGGGAGAGCTTGAACTCTGTCACCAGTAGATCTACGTTTACATTTTAGCTCTACCAGTTACTAGCTGTGGGATCTTCGGCAAGTCATTTGACTTCTGTAAGCCTTGGTTATCATCTTTAAAAATGGGGATAATATTAGTACCTTTGTCCCTATGTCTTAAGATTGAGGTGAATTAGATGAGAGTATAAAAGTAAAGCTCTTAGCACATCATCTAACACAAAAAGACAGAATTGTTAGTCTAAAGTTTTTGATTCAATACTATCACTTCCATATAAAATGACAAAATTAGAACCAAGATTTTACCTCTTGATCTTCTGAATACTTTACTGAAACAAACGTATTTTTTTAAAAAGGAATAAACTAATAACAGAGAAGAAGACACTATAAGAAAAGAAATGCCTGAATAAAAAGTGCCCTTAATGATTAAAATAACTGTTGCTATTAACAATCAATAGATGTACTAGAAAATATTGTTTTAAAAGCTTTTCAAAATTTAGAGCAAAATGACATGAATGGAGATACAATAACAAGGATAATTAGATATCATAATAAAAATTACAATAGCTAACATACACTAAGAGCACTTGACTATGTACTATATGCTTATTTATATCCATTGTGTCCATTATTTCAATCAGTCTTTCCAGCAAAGCTATGAAGTAGCCAGGGATATTATTCCCTTTTGATGAAAGTGAAAATGAAAGTCATGTCCAACTCTTTGCAACCCCATGGACTGTAGCCTACCAGGCTCCTCTGTCCATGGAATTCTCCAGGCAAGAATACGGGGGTGGGTTGCCATGCTCCTCCAGGGGATCTTCCCGATTGAGGGATCAAATCCAGGCCTCCTGCATTGCAGGTGGATTCTTAACCGTCTGAGCCACCAAGGAAGCCCATTCCCTCTTGATAGCTGGAAAGATTAAAGCATCAAGAAATTAAGGAATTAACCCCCAGCCACATGGCTGGCATATGGCAGATTTAGGGGATGCGCTCTACCAGTGTGGTCCTGTGCTGGATTGTGTCTGTCCCCTCGGCATCTCTGCCACACCTACTAAGGACTTATCTGCATCCCAAAGAAGCAGAAACTATGTTTCCCAAAGTTTCAGATTAGAGCCTAGAGTGGGTAACTGTGACTTGGAAGGTAAAAGAGAAGAGGCCATTATTCCCTGGGAACAACGGAGACAGTTATGGGCAGATGCAGGGGCAGAAAGAAGGTGCCCATGAGATTTGAAGCAACTTCAAGGTGAGCATCTGGAAAATCACACACGTTGGGATGGCAGATTGAGCTAGTCAGTGACAATTCAATAAACTTTCACTCCCTCGCCCTTTTAATGCTTATTCCTTGTATTAAAACACTTTCTACTGGGAATACACAGAAACGCTTTGGTTTTGCTGACCAAACACTGACTGATAAAGCTCCCAAATACTGAGATCCAATCCAGGAAGTCCCATATCTAACTAACAGATGTCTCAGAAACAACATATAAAATATAAAGAAAGAAATTATCAAAAAGAATCTTAGTACTGAGAAATCATGATGCTGAGATTAAAAGGGCTCATTTCCAGCTAAATGAATCAAAAAGAAAAGCAGTCTTACAGTATTTTTAGAAGGCCAAAAATTAAAAGAATATAACTTTCAGAGAGGAAAAATAATAACTTACAAGGAATATAAATTAAACTGAGTTCTGAGTTCTCATCAGCCTCACAGTATGATAATAGAAGATGTTAGGAAAATGCCTTCAAAGGTCTGAGGACACATGATTTAAACCTGGAATTCTATGCTCAGCCAAATTATAAATCAAGGGTTAGAGAAAAATCTGGACATTTTATAGTTGATAAGACTCTGAAATGTTAACTTCTGTGCACAAGTTTTTAAACAAGGGCAAAATCCTAGCTTGATAAATTTTCTGCATCATGCAAAGTAAAAATATTTAACCATTTTACTACTATGAATTTATTTCCATGAACACTAAAAAATGGAGCAGAGCAAGCTTTTACACTTATGTATGCTATTTAAAATAAAGGTATTGTAGTACTTAGGTATTAAAAGGGGCTTCTCAGGTGGTGCTAGTGGTAAAGAACCTGCCTGACAATGCAGGAAACATAAGAGACATGGGTTCAATCCCTGGGTCAGGAAGATTCCCTGGAGAAGGAAACGGCAGCCCACTCCATTATTTTTGCCTGGGACATCCCATGGTCAGAGGAGCCTCGCGAGCGACAGTCCATAGGGCAGCAAAGAGTCAGACACGACTTAGTGACTTCGCATAGATATAATAAAAAGAAAAATTTTTTTAAATGTAGTATATGAATACAGCAGGATTGTGAAGATAGCACATGAATGACTGAAGTTTTGGAAACATTTGGTAAAGTAAATGACTTCCAAATATATTTAGACTTTAAAAGAAAAGACTTAACGTTGCAGAGCCAAAAGCAAGAACTCATCAGCTGCAGCCATACCAGGGCAGAGGAGCCTGAGGACCATTATTTGCTGACCGTCCCTTGAAGGTAGCCGAGTTTACACTGCTAAGATTTCCATATCCATCACCTTATCCACAGAAGCCTCTGACTGTTTGGGGTCCTTAGGAAGCTTCTCCTACGGGGAAGCGAATGTGAGAACCGGTTAAACTGAGTGTTCTCATGTGCCCACAAGTTTCATTTCTCCCTATAAAGTAATGCATTTAGCAATCTGATCCAAATGCCAGCATCTTTATTTTTGCTTCCTCCTATTTCCCTCTATTTTTAAATCTTTTTAGAGTGCCTTCTGTGTAATCTCAAATTTCACTTGGAGTGACGAAAAGTTTATCTAAATAATGCTAATCACACATCATCTCAATTTCTTGGGCTAGTCACAGCCCCCAGAGCCTGATCATCTGTGGGCACACACAGTAGAGCTTCTGGTCCTAAATTTCTGGTCTCATAGTTAGGGTTCTTGGTGCCACAAACCGACAGTAACTTTGAAGGTTTAAGCAGAAAAGGAATTTAATGGAAGTAAGTCAGTTCACAGAATGGTTAGGAAGGCTAGCGAAAAGCACAAGAAGCAAACAGAGGCAAAACAGAGCCAAAACGGTATCTCAGGACAGTCTGTGCAAGACGCTGACGCTGGCATTCTCACCACACGTGCCCCCTGCCGTCCCACTAGCCACCCCGGACTCGACCCTCCGTCAGAGACCTCGACCAGAATCCCTAAAGCCCCAGGACGTCTGCATTCTTCAGTGAAGACTCAAGCAGATGTAGCTGGTAGCCTGAGCCGTCTGTGATCTAAAGAAGGAAGCCTCAGGCCCTTCCGACACAGGAAGTAGTTCCCGACACAGGAAGTAGTTCCGGCAAGCATCAGGAAGTCCAGGTCACTTGGTTACCTTCTGAGGCTCTGTCAGAGCACACTTCTCATGATCCTCTTTGTCATCACCTCGTTGTTCTCATTAAACTGAGCAGTTTACAAATGAAGATATTTATGTTGGATTAATTACATTTACATAATATATATTTTCTCTTTCTTTCAAAGTCAGACTTTAAACATAAGTTTCTCATTTAAAATTGTAGTGTCTTTTTGTTTGTACTTCTAAATGAACCCGCACAAGGCTGAGGAGGCTTTCTTGTTAAATTCTTTTGGGACCTAAGTTGCAAATTCCAAAAAAGGACAAATTCAGAGAGGCTAAATGTTCTAATGCAATTAACCACAAATAATGTAAGATGCTTACTTTATGAATTCTCGAAGATTTTAAACTGTGATAGTACAAATCCACTGAACTGCTTAATTCAAGAACCCAGTAGAGATCTCTGGTAAATTCTGGTTAAAAAAAAAAAAAAAATCTGTGAGGAAACAAGCACATCTTTCATAGTAACGTATGAAAGATGATGTCGGTATATATAAAAATAATTAATGTGAAGTGTTGATATTCTTTGTACTAAATTATATTCATAAGCAAGATTGTTATGTTTTACGGGGTCTGACTTCATACTGCCCTATTGCAATAACATTCCCAGTGTTTACTTTAGTCTCCTTTACATTTACAACATCCTGGAGGGTGGTGGTGCTAAATTTAATTTGTCAACCTATGTTAATTTTACAAGGATCCAGATCAAACTGCTGTATAAACAAGAACTGCCTTGCGAAGGCTTTTTGGTGATTAAGCAGGAGAAGTTGCAGATGAACTGAAAAATAAGCTGCCAGTGTATTTTTCATTTTCCCCCTATAATTTTAATGGCTCAAATGAAAGAGCTGTTTTGCTTTAACAATAGCATCCTTGTTAAAAGTCCTTTAAAGAACTGTTACACCACCCTGAAACCGTCTAATTAAACCATTAATATAACAAAGATACCACTAGTTGCTAAATCCAACGAATACACTTCCATCTCACAGTAGAAATTAAAGGTGGTTTGGTTTTTTTTTTTTGGCTTGTAGCTTGATTTCCAGTTTAGAGAAAGCCTGCCTGTCCATTAGACTTTCTTTTTTTTTTGCAGAGAAACATCATTAATCTGCAAGACTTACTACAATGGGATATTATTTTCCTCAACAGAGGCTGTTATTGAAACTACATATTATCAAGCCAGCTGTCCGATTAAGTTTTTATAAAGGATTAGGGGTTATATGAGAACCTAACAGCTGCACTAGCTAGACTAAAACTAGGGTTCCCAAATTGTATGCATCTTGGTATAAAGAATGAAAGATATATTCTTTACCAATGCAGTGAGATATTAATATTTAAAGGGAAAATTAAATTAGAAATAAAACCTCATTCCCCTGAGTGCAAAGCATTATGTGAATACAAATGAAGAATTTTGCCCCTTCTCTTAAGGAGTCCACCATAGTCTTAGTAGGCATAAAAATTTTTGAAGCATTAAAATATAATTAAAGAGTCACATGAAAGTTTGAGGGATTGAAGCAGTTAGTGCAAAAGAAACTGCTGAAAAATGCAAAGAGCTGCTATGGAAGTTCAAAGGCAAGAACAGGTTAATAAGGGTCAGAAGCTCAAGAAGAGAGTTGGTGGAATTTGTCAACCAAGACCTCTGAGAAAAGTCATCACGATTGTCTGAAGAGTGATCTGTTAAAGTTAGAAAAGACCTGGGAGATCACCTCCTATTCCAATTCTTCCTAGACTAATCTGTTGAAAATAATTAACCCCCTAATAATGAAATTCCTGGTCTTTTCCTCAACACTATTGAACCACAGAACATGTGAGCCCCTTTATTTATATTTAAATAATTTTAGACTGGCTCAGATGGACCAAGAACTGTTTGTTTGTATTTTTGTTTATTTATTTGCTTGTTTTTAGACTTCAGGTGATAATTTTCAATTGGGAAGTTTGGTGAAAACTGTTCTAAGTCAATCTTGTGATCTCAGAATGTAAAACATTAAACAAAAACCAAATGTAAAAAAAGAAAAAGCAGATGGAGATGAAGATGGTCTGTATGTGTGTAGGGTACGTATAAGACAAATAGTAATCCCCCTAGGGTAGAATAAGAAGAGAAAACTTGTGCAAGGTCCAGGGCCAAAGAGTCCTGGCCCAGTGTCTCACATAATAGACGCTCAAAAACTACTCTGTACTGGCTGAATTAAAAATGAAGCAAAGAACAAAACAAGCTGTAACCCTCAAGCATGTCATGACCTATTTATTACCACCTTATGTTCAGTTCCTTTTGTAAAACCTCTGGTTGGAGACACAGACCATGAATCTCAAAGAGTCTCTTGTGGATTGTATAGCAAGACTGGCTCGAAACACTTGGTGCCTGGGAAACATTTAAACATCAAGGAGGTAAAGATACTTTGCTGCAAAGAGGTAGAAAGTTGAAATTTGAGGAAAGGAGACTCTGGGCTGCATCTCAAAGAACATATCCAGATGCTTATTAGATTGTGGCAGATTTTGCTAAAGCATGTGATAGAATGAATTGCTCAGAAAATAATTTTAAACTGGCTTAGAGGACCTTGAAGAAAATTACTTAAAACTAGCTCAAGTCCTCAGCAAACCGCAGAAACATAAACCAGCTCATGGGGGATAATTTCAGTGTGGCAGGGAGAAGCAGATGATCTAATGTTTCCCCATCAGCCCCCAGCCCCGCCCCCCGTCATGCCCTGGTTCTCTCCGCATTCCTCTAGTCAGTGGGAGTTTCTAAAGTTTAGTGTGTATACATGTATATGAAATTTTTAACCAAAGAAAGGCCTGTATTCATATCCTAATATATTCTAAAACTCTACCATACTCTTTTCCCACAGAATCCCTACTTTTTAATACTGAATTTGTGAAACACATTAATAAGAAATTCATTTACAAAACAAATAGAAACAATAATGTTATGACATCAATAGTTTATTTCTTGACTTTTTGAGTATATATATTTTAAATACCAGAATCAGGGTTTACTAGAAACAACAAAGTGTCATTAAATTCTTTTTTAACACTAGATTCCAAATACATTTTTACTGTGGGCATGGCTTGAATAATCTACGCCATGACATTTTTCATAGGATTGAATCCATATGGTGGGTGAGTGAGCAAACATGATAACCCCATGAAAGTGATTTTGTGATCTACTAGACACCACCAGCAAGACAGTTGGAACAACCTGTACTTTGCCAACGGGTCTTACCAATGAGGGGTCTAGGCCATCTTTAGCTTGTAAGCATCACTCAGGATGTAAGATGTAATGCTAGGAGTATGTCTCCTGAGTTCACAGTGAAGTTCAAGGAAGAAAGAAAAGAGAAAACTTACTGTTTTTCAGAGCTGTCCAGAGTAAAAATGTGATTGTACGTATCTATTTCTTATTATATATTTGTCTCATGTATGAGTGTACATAGGGTTTCCCTGGTAGCTCAGATGGCAAAGAATTTGACTGGCAATGCGGGAGACCCAGGTTTGATCCCTGGGTTGGGAAAATCCCTGGAGAAGGAAACCACAATGAGTGTATGAATGAGGTGCACATGCTCAGTCATTCATCATGTCCAACTCTTTATGACGCCATGGATTGTAACTTGCTAGGCTCCTCTGTCCATGGGATTTTCAAGTGGAAAATCATAATTCATGCTCATACTTACATACATATGAAGCAAGGCAAAGGGTAATAGAGTTTTGCCAAGAGAATACACTGGACATAGTCAACACCCTCTTCCAGCAACACAAGAGAAGACTCTACACATGGACATCACCAGGTGGTCAATACTGAAATCAGATTGATTATATTCTTTGCAACCAAAGAGGGAGACGCTCTATACAGTCAGCAAAAACAAGACCAGGAGCTGACTGTGGCTCAGATCATGAACTCCTTATTGCCAAATTCAGACTGAAATTGAAGAAAGGAGGGAAAACCACTAGACCATTCAGGTATGACCTAAATCAAATCCCTTATGACTATACAGTGGAAGTGAGAAATAGATTTAAGGGCCTAGATATGATAGATAGAGTGCCTGATGAACTATGGAAGGAGGTTTGTGACATTATACAGGAGACAGGGATCAAGACCATCCCCAACAAAAAGAAATGCAAAAAAGCAAAATGGCTATCTGAGGAGGCCTTACAAATAGCTGTGAAAACAAGAGAAGCCAAAAGCAAAAGAGAAAGGAAAGATATACCTATATGAATGCAGAGTTCCAAAGAATAGCAAGAAGAGATAAGAAAGCCTTCCTCGGGGATCAATGCAAAGAAATAGAGGAAAACAATAGAATGGGAAAGACTAGAGATCTTTTCAAGAAAATTAGATGTTAAGGGAATATTTCATGCAAATATGAGCTCAATAAAGGACAGAAATGGTATAGACCTAATAGAAGCAGAAGATATTTAGAAGAGGTAGCAAGAATACACAGAAGAAATATACAAAAAGATCTTCATGACCCAGATTATCACGATGGTGTGATCACTCACCTACAGCCAGACATCCTAGAATGTGAAGTCAAGTGGGCCTTAGGAAGCATCACAATGAACAAAGCTAGTGGAGGTGATGGAATTCCAGTTGAGCTATTTCAAATCTTAAAAGATGATGCTTTGAAAGTGCTGCACTCAATATGCCAGCAAATTTGGAAAACTCAGCAGTGGCCACAGGACTGGAAATGGTCAGTTTCATTTCAATTCAAAGAAAGGCAATGCCAAAGAATGCTCGAACTACCATACAATTGCACTTATCTCACACTCTAGTAAAGTGATGCTCAAAATTCTCCAAGCCAGACTTCAACAGTACGTGATCCATGAACTTCCCGATGTTCAAGCTGGATTTAGAAAAGGCAGAGGAACCAGAGATCAAATTGCCAACATCCTCTGGATCATGGAAAAAGCAAGAGAGTTCCAGAAAAATATTTACTTCTGCTTTATTGACTACCTCAAAGCCTTTGATTATGTGGATCACGACAAACTCCTCCATCAAAAGATGGGAATACCAGACTACCTGACCTGCCTCTTGAGAAATCTGTATGCAGGTCAGGAAGCAACAGTTAGAACTGGACATGGAACAACAGACCGGTTCCCAATAGGAAAAGGAGTACGTCAAGGCTGTATATTGTCACCCTGCTTATTTAAGTTATATGCAGAGTATCTCATGAGAAACGCAGGGCTGGAAGAAGCACAAGCTGGAATCAAGATTGCTGGGAGAAATCTCAATAACCTCAAATATGCAGATGACACCACCCTTACGGCAGAAAGTGAAGAACTAAAGAGCCTCTTGATGAAAGGGAAAGTGGAGAGTGAAAAAGTTGGCATAAAGCTCAACATTCAGGAACCTAAGATCATGGCATCTGGTCCCATCACTTTATGGGAAATAGATGGGGAAACAGTGGAAACAGTGTCAGACTTTATTTGGGGGCTCCAAAATCACTGCAGATGGTGATTGCAGCCATGAAATTAAAAGACGCTTACTCTTTGGAAGAAAAGTTATGACCAACCTAGACAGGATATTAAAAAGCAGAGAGGTTACATTGCAAACAAAGGTCTGTCTAGTCAAGGCTATGGTTTTTCCAGTGGTCATGTATGGATGTGAGAGTTGGACTATAAAGAAAGCTGAGTGCTGAAGAATTGATGCTTTTGCACTGTGGTGTTGGAGAAGACTCTTGAGAGTCCCTTGGACTGCAAGGAGATCCAACCAGTCCATCCTAAAGGAGATCAGTCCTGAATATTCATTGGAAGGACTAATGCTGAAGCTGAAACTCCAATATTTTGGCAATCTGATGCAAAGAACTGACTCATTTGAAAAGCCCCTGATGCTGGGAAAGATTGAAGGCGGGAGGAGAAGGGGATGACAGAGGATGAGATGGTTGGATTCCATTACTGACTCAATGGACTTGAGTTTGCGTAAACCCAGGAGTAATGCACAGGAAGGCCTGGAGTGCTGCAGTCCATGGGGTTGCAAAGAGTTGGACACGACTGAGCTACTGAACTGAACTGATACATATATATACATAGGCACCAGGGAATATTTGTTTAAACACTAAATTTACTGTTTGAACCAACTGAGTTTGAGATGGCAAAAATAATACTAACAGCCACTAAATGTCAACATTAGACATTATCCAAAACAGTCTTCATAGCAACTCTTTGTAGTGATTATTTTTATCCCTGATTTATAGGTGATTATTTTTATCCCTACTCTAATTTAAAGTAGTCTCTTAAGTTACTGGCCCAAGGACACATAGCTATTAAGAGAGAATGTAAGACACTGGACTTGGATTTCTCTGTCTCCAAACCTGTTATTCAAAATTTTATGTTGAGGTGAAATATTTGTTGTTGGTTCACAAGAGAAACACCATGCAATTTGTAATGTAAGGATCTTGAGGGGTAGAGAACTTGGTGTATCTGTCAAATAGGGAAGAGCGGAGAAAGTCCCAGTTTGGGCATTCTCCCCTACTGAATTTAGTCTGTAGCCATGACCCTTCTGTAAGAGCATCTCAGGAAGGCATTGCTAGGCAGAGTCTCCACTTCCACTATGTCAGGGTTTAAACCCGTAACACATCTTGCCTTCATTTGGATGTTGCTAACTCGTGCTCATGACTTAAATTCTTCAGTATGTCTGCAGTGAATTAAAATAAGACCAGATAGCAACACAAAGTGCTGAGCGAAACTCTTTTGAAACTCAAAAACAGTTTCTGGCAACAGAAACCATGCTCACATTTTTTAAATTCTTATTTTACCTTATTTGGAGATATAAGAGGGACTCTGGAGACTCCTTCAACCAGAACTTAATGTTAGTAAACCTTTGTTGAGATACAAGAAAATGTTCTTCTATCCCAAAGATACAGGTCACATCAATAACTATGGTTTCCATTTTCTGGCAAGGTCAAGCAGAATTTACCACTATTTTTTCTATTAGCAAAATTAGCATCTCAGATAACGAAAAGGGCTTTTGTAACAATCTAGTAAAGAAAGACTTCACTTTCACTTCTCACTTTCACGCATTGGAGAAGGAAATGGCAACCCACTCCAGTGTTCTTGCCTGGAGAATCCCAGGGTCGGGGGAGTCTGGTGGGCTGCCGTCTATGGGATCACACAGAGTCGGACACAACTGAAGCAACTTAGCAGCAGTAAAGAAAAACAGAGCTAAGTTGTCTCTGACTCTTTCAACCCTATGGACCGTAGCCTGCCAGGTTCCTCTGTCCATGGGATTCTCCAGGCAAAAATACTGGAGTGGCTTGCCATTTCCTTCTCCAAACTATCTAGCAAACTTGGCGTTAATTTATTGGCAGATTCGTGTTGGACTGGAGACCCATCTCACATCAGTCTCAGGAGAAGGAACTATAGGGAAGAAAACCTATCCTATTTTCTTGTTTCTGGGATGTGTATTCAATTTTAGGTTTCCCACTGAGAGATATGTGGGACCAGTGATCCTGGGAAGCAGACAAGTCTGAGTCAGAGCTTGTACTAAACAACTGAAGCAATGATTTTCCCCATCTTCAGCTTTATTTGCTTCACTCTCTGTTACCAATTTTAGGCAGGGTGGGGAGGAGAGAGGGGGACCAGACGCCCCTTGGCTTGTACGTAGCTGCAGTGTTCACAACCTTTAGGAATAAGCAGATTTGGAGACTCAACCCCAGTTTGCAATTGTTCAGTTCAACCTAGAACCACAGTTTTATTGCAGCTTATTTTTTGTTTCTGGTATGATGGTAACTTGAAGTTAATCATCCAGACTGGAAAATGAGCAAGTGGTTCTAAAAACAGAGGGGGCTATGTTGCACACGGGAGGGGATAAAGCTCAAAGTCTCCTCATGGACATCGATTCAGAAAGGAATGGACACGGTTGATGTAATTGTTCATACATGATAGGATGCGAGCAAATCCTTCATCCTAAAAAGGACAGAAACCCAGAAGGGAATGACTGGGGAAGAGTGAGTCACTAGCAGCTGTTAAGAATCAGAGACCTCTAGTCCTGATTTAACTCTCTCCTTTATCTGCCCCAGAGGCCAGTGGCTCTTCTCAGACTTCAGCTGCATTAGAATCAGCTTGTGGGGTTGTTGTGAGCCCCACCCTGAGGGTTTCCAATTCAGCACATCTGGGCAGGGGCAGACAATTTACATTTCCTGCTAGTTTCCTGGTGATGCCGATGCTGCTGGTTAGGGATACTGAACAGCCATAGAAGCACTGCTGGAGGCAATACCCATTTCAGAATTGAGCTCAAGGGACCAAGACCAGTTTATGTTCCTGGAAAACCAACCCAACATTTCTTTAAAATAGGGCTCCATGTTAACCAGAAAGGGGCACTGATAAACAATAAGGGGGGAGTTGGGGGGCGGGGTGCTGGTCAACATAACACACTATCAATTAGGTGATGTCCCCTATTGCTCCCAGAAGATGTAGCTTGGGACCAGAGCAGTGTGGGCCAAGGCTGGCCTTTCCATGGGAAGGCAGGATAGGTGTCAATTCATAGGTGCCAGACTAACATTTGAGACTTAAGTTCACCACTTAACGTTATGGGCTTGTTCAAGTCAATCTTTAGCTTTTCTAAACTGTAATTTCCTCAGGTACAAATTTATAAAAAAATAATGTCACTGATCTCATCAAGTTGAGCGAATTAAATGAGATAATGTTTAGAAAGCTTTAACACAGTGATTCATGCAAAATAAGGCTTCAGTAATCGCCAGTGTAAGTATTGCTTAATAATACTATAACTAGCCTGATCATGTCACTATTCACACCATTTTTACTACTCCCAACAGATTTTGAGGTGTTTGTCTCATTTTCAGATACTGGAAACCAAGTCACTGAGAAATTAACTCTCTTGCATTTTAGGGAGCTCTGTGATGCAGCTGGTATCATCATTACTCTAATCCCAGACTTATGAGTGAGATCCGATCCAGACCCTCTGGACAGCCCTCCCTCAGAATCTGGACACACTCCTTGGCATTAAAGGAGGAGGCATTATTTCTTCGGGCGCTCCTGGAGTCTCTCTCTGCCTTTTTTGGCCCACATACCACTGTATGTAGTTTGTGTCTGAAATGGAAAATTTCTGTAACACAATACCCAGCTCTGATCCCCACAGACTCTCAAGTCT
Source organism: Nanger dama (assembly GCA_917880005.1). Lineage (NCBI taxonomy): Eukaryota > Metazoa > Chordata > Mammalia > Artiodactyla > Bovidae > Nanger > Nanger dama. The sequence continues at coordinate 398,644 of CAKJTW010000011.1, forward strand.
CTCTCTCTTTTTTTTCTTTTGGTTTCGGTTAAAATATGACTTCATGTGCAGAAAAGAAGCCTCACTTCCCAGTGCTCTCAGCACATTCATAAGCATTGCAGATTCAAAGCCCTCTATTTCCTAAGCATTCTAGAGAATTGATTTTACTTTTCTGAAAAAGGAGAGACATCCATCTACATGACAAGAGAAGAGGGAAAATTAAAACGACCTACTCTTTGGATGCAGGAGGTGTCACTCTGCGAGCCCATCTTCTCCTGTGCCCCTCCACCAGCACTCCCATGGGCGCCCCCAAGGAAAGGCAGGAGAGCAGAGCTGCCCTTGGCTCTAAGACCTTGCCTGTAACTGGATGTGTGGTCTGAGCAGGCAATGAAAACCAAGGACTTAAGAGATTCTTCTCATTGACTCACTAGTGCTTTTCTCTCCTAGAGTGTCATCTCTTCTTCAGAAACTCTGCCTAATGCAAGTCTAGACCAGTCTCAACAGGACCACAGGTTTTCTGACAAGTCACTGAATGACTTACCTCTTTAACAACCTACTCTAGTCTCCAATGGCCTGCATAGGATCTGGAGCCCACCCTTCTGGCTTGGATTCCCAGCTCCTCCCCTTACCAGTGAATTGAGTGACTTTGGGCCAGTTTCTCAACCTCTCCATGTTGTCCTCATCCATAAATGGGGCTCAACTCTACATTGTAAGCTTTAACAAGGGATTAGTTATTAGATGAATTATAAAGTGTTAGGACAGCTCCTAGCACATGATGAGCTCCACGTATGTTGCTAACATTACTGTCACTACTTCTACTGCCAGTAAACAAACGACTATGGCTATATTTGCTCAAGAAAACATAATGCCTAAATAGGGAAGCAGTTTGGTGTTCTGGTAACAGCACAACTTTAGAATCAGACAAATCTGATTTGACCACTAACATTGAACTGAACTGAACTGGTTGCTACCTAAGTTGTGCGATCTTAGGCAAATTATAAACATCTTGGAAATCCAATTTTCTGTTTATAAAATAGAGATGGATAATAACACCTGCCTCAAAGGGTTACTGGGAGGATTCAATGAAGTCATGTTTGGGAAGCTCTTGGCCATTGGTTGGTAGCCAGGAAATAGCAGTTTTTTTTAATGGTAAACCTGTCACATGGAAACTGAGCAAAGAAACCCATTAACTCCTGAAACCACTTGCAACCACCCTACTCCATACAACTGACCAAAATAACTCCAACAGCTAAGAGTTTTACACAGGAGATGTGGGTTCAATCCCTGGGTCAGGAAGATCCCCTAGAGAAGAGAATGGCAACCCACTCCAGTATTCTTGCCTGGAAAATCCCATGGACAGAGGAGCCTGGTGGACAGCTAGAGCCCGTGAGGTCGCAAAGAGTTGGACACAACTGAGCACGCACGCGCGCCACACACACACACACACACACACACACACACACACACACATGTTGATATGGAATCTTGCCAGGTTTTCTAAGGGCACCATGATAAAAATACTCCCCAACCCTCAGATTTCAGCCTCCAGATGATGTTAACTTCTATGAGTCGAAATGAAGGTACTCGAGGCATCACAAGCAGGGCAGTAGCATCGTTCAATTCCAGGAGGCGGTACTCCTACCACAGTGTGTTAAAACTGTGCTCCAGGGACTCCTTTAATAGGGAATGCAACAGAATGGGCACCTCCCAGAGTTGTGCAACAAGATAGCTGGGATCCCAAAGAGCAGGAAATAAAGCCCACTTGCTCAGACTTGAACTCTAACTCCCCTTACTTTTCATGAGTCAGATTCAGTCTTCCAAGCCTTAAATTGTCCTTGCTGTGTGAGAACGTGTTAATCCCTGGGTAATATAATCCAGAGGAGGACTTGCAGAATCACCGACTGAAAAGCCTACACAGGTCATCAAACCAACACCCTCCAGTGTCCAGGGAACGAGCCAGAGGATGGAGGAAACACACAGCCACAAAGCATTCTCGCCCCTGGCTCCCTCCACCAGCACCTGTGCTTGAAATGCCCTAAATTGATCAGTGGATTACCTGAAGTGGTGGGGGAAAACAGGGATGCTGGCACTCAAGGTGCAGTGAGCAAAAAAAAAAAAAAAAAAAGGATGAATCCAAACACCAGTGAAGGAAGATAGTGGGAAGTCATGGCTCCAGGAACCCTAATAAAGTGGCTGCTTTCATGCTTTTTACTTTCCCATCCCCTACCTTATTCATTTTTTCCACAATAGTATTATAGACAGAGCTCTTTAAAGCTAAAAGTCATCCACAAAATAACCTGGTCCTAAAGCCCTCAGTCTTCAAATGAGAAAATGAGTCCCAGACGTTAGGTAGTGCAAATCATCCAGGAAAGATGATTAATCTAGAAATCACTTAATGCCTTCAGCTGCCTTTAGAAGGAGAAAGAAATGTATTCAGGTCGTAGTAAGTGGTTTTGTAAACTCTGTTATATAGATAAAGACGCTAAGGCTCAAAATAAGTGATGATGTGTCTTCTTTCCTGCTTCTTAAATCTCTCTGCCCGGTTAACAATCAATGGAGGCATTAGGACTTGTGCTGACCAGAGCCAGTTCCCCAAGCATTGAAGCCAGTGGGTGGCTGGGAAGACATGGACCTACTAATTGAGCCTTGAGGGACAGAAGATCCCATCTCTGATCAATAATGTAAAATTCACTTAACATTTCATTGTTGTTTCTTTTTCTGCAAACACACACACACACTGCAAATGGAAAGAACAGAAGTCTGGAGCCAGAACACCAGGCTTTTAAATTTAATACCTGTGCCATTTTTCTCAATTTCAAATTTTCTTCTTCTGTAAATTAACGATCATTATATTATCTTTCTCATGATATTGACATGATCAAGCAAAATAAATAAGCATAACTGTTTTGTAAACCATGAAGCAGTGATTCTTAAATAATTTGGTTCAAGAACCTTTTCAAAATTTTGATGAATGCTAAAGACTGCAGCCATGAAATTAAGACACTTATTCCTTGGAAGAAAAGTTATGACCAACCTAGACAGCATATTCAAAAGCAGAGACATTACTTTACCAACAAAGGTCCATCTAGTCAAGGCTATAGTTTTTCCCGTGGTCATGTATGGATGTGAGAGTTGGACTGTGAAGAAAGCTGAGCGCCGAAGAATTGATGCTTTTGAACTGTGGTGTTGGAGAAGACTCTTGAAAGTCCCTTGGACTGCAAGGAGATCCAACCAGTCCATTCTGAAGGAGATCAGCCCTGGGATTTCTTTGGAGGGAATGATGCTGAAGCTGAAACTCCAGTACTTTGGACACCTCATGCGAAGAGCTGACTCATTGGAAAAGACTCTGATGCTGAGAGGGATTGGGGGCAGGAGGAGAAGGGGACGACAGAAGATGAGATGGCTGGATGGCATCACTGACTCAATGGACATGAGTCCATGAGTCCGGGGAGTTGGTGATGGACAGGGAGGCCTGGCATGCTGCGATTCATGGGGTCGCAAAGAGTCGGACACGACTGAGTGAATGAACTGAACTGAACTGAAAGACCCTCACCAAAATTCCCACATGTAAATACAGAATTTTGCATGTAATTTCAGAGGGTTCACAGAGCCTCTGAAGGATCCCACTTAACATCTGCTCTAAAAATGCCTGTGAAATGTGGAGTATTCTAGCCTGGACAAATGCAGCATTTTCCCAACTTGGCATAAACTAGGACAAGGCATTCTTTTATTTGGCAAACCCATACTGAGTTCTTACTAGGCATTAGGGGCTGCAGGGGCACAGACATCCTGAAGACATACCTTCAGTGCATTGTATCAACTAAGAAAGTCACCTCACTAAGGCATCTGGTCTCACAGTCCCTGTTCGGTTATTCTGGTCAGATTGAGAATAGTGGTCACCTGGATTTGAAACAGGGAATCCTAAACAAAAAAAGTCAAGATATTTTTCATTTCTAAAGCATTTTTTAAATAAGGCATAGATGATTTACAATATCATATTAGTTTCAGGTATACAGCACAGTGATTTATAAATAAATATATATATATATATTCTTATATATATTATATACATATTCTTTTTCAGATTCTTTTTCCTTGTAGGTTATTATAAATATTGCAAGTAATTCATTGTATTATACACAAGGAATTTTTCCCAGGTTTATGAAGGTATGATTTTACTCAGGACTTCATGCACCAAAGGATTTGGGTGCAGATAAGTGGATGAAAGCTGTGTTCAGTTTGGGATAAAGCACAGTTCCTCATACTTCTGGTCTCATAGTCTAAACCCCTCATGCCAGTGAAAGGGTACCTGTAAAAATTTGCTATTTTTCCATATTCACCTCTTGTAGATTGTTGCTACTAAACCAGCGAATCAAATATTACTAGTGATAGAACTCAAGATTGGAAACAGGCATTTTCACTATGAGCAGAGGGTTTTTGTTTGTTTTGTTCTAAATGCTTGCAGTCAAGGGTTTTAATCACTCTACCACTTTATAATCAGTGAAACATAAAAAAACTACTTTCCTTATCTGAAAATGTAGATGATAATTGTGACTTCATTTAGTTGTTGTCAGATTAAATAATATGTAAAGTGCTCAGAACTATGCCTGGCACAGTGAAAGCTCAGCAAATGGTAACCAGTATGATTATCACTGATCCCATTCTCAATAGCTATATCCTTAGCTATGGTCATGGGTCCATTACATTTACCAGCAATGGGAAATATTTGTTTTGTTGTAGCTGCTATTCTCCAGAATATCATTTTTTACAATGTGGCTACCAATTTTTCTGTAGAGATTTTAATTTTTGTAAAGAATTAGGCTTGATTTTCTAAGTTCCAGATTGAGAGGTATGTGAATTGAGTTTCATAGGGGAAGCAGGTGGAATTTACGAAGATGGGATGCGCTAAAGGGTGAAGTGTTGTGTGTTAGTCTCTCAGTCATGTCCTACTTTGCGCAATCCTATAGACTGTAGCCCACCAGGCTCCTCTGCCCATGGAATTCTCCATGCAAGAATACTGAAGTGGGTAGCCATTCCCTTCTCCAGAGGATCTTCCCCACCCAGGGATTGAACCCAGGTCTCCTGACCTGCAGGAAGATTCTTTACCATATGAGCCACCAGGGAAGCCCCAAAGGGTGAGGATTGGAAGGTAAATTAGAAAAGGAGAATCAGAAAGAGAGATAACTGATCTGATGGGGCGTGCCCAAAGGAAAATTAGGAAAAAACAAGAGCAGAGAGCAGCAAGTGAGTACACTTTTGCATTATAGAAAGGATTTAAGAAATAAATTATAACTAACCTGAGTAATGTACAAGCAAGTTATATCATTTAGTTTTAGGGGATCATGACTGGAAACTGGGTTGCAGGAATACAACGGAGTTTCTGCTGGGCAGAATTACAAAGTGATATAATTCAGATTACAAAGATTACAAATCTTTGTTGAGGCCAACTAAGAGATTTTAACATAAAATCTTGTTGAGGGGAGGGAGAAATTGGGGGAAAGGATAGTTAGGGAGTTTGGGGATGGCCATGTACACACTGCTATATTTATAATGAATAACAACAAGGACTTACTGTATGGCACGAGGAAATCTGCTCAATATTATTTAACAACCTAAATGGGGAAATAATTTGAAAAAGAATCACTTCAGTTCAGTTCAGTCACCCAGTCGTGTCCGACTCTTTGTGACCCCATGAATCGCAGCACACCAGGCCTCCCTGTCCATCACCAATTCCTGGAGTTCAGTCAGAATCGTGTCTATCAAGTCAGTGATGCCATCCAGCCATCTCATCCTCTGTCATCCCCTTCTCCTCCTGCCCCCAATCCCTCCCAGCATCAGGGTCTTTTCCAAGGAGTCAACTCTTCGCATGAGGTGGCCAAAGTACTGGAGTTTCAGCTTCAGCATCATTCCCTCCAAAGAAATCCCAGGGCTGATCTCCTTCAGAATGGACTGGTTGGATCTCCTTGCAGTCCAAGGGACTCTCAAGAGTCTTCTCCAACACCACAGTTCAAATGCATCAATTCTTCGGCGCTCAGCCTTCTTCACAGTCCAACTCTCACATCCATACATGACCACAGGAAAAACCATAGCCTTGACTAGACGGACCTTAGGCAGCAAAGTAATGTCTCTGCTTTTGAATATGCTATCTAGGTTGGTCATAACTTCTTCCAAGGAGTAAGTGTCTTTTAATTTCATGGCTGCAGTCAACATCTACAATGATTTTGGAGCCCCCAAAATGAAGTCTGACACTGTTTCCCCATCTATTTCTCATGAAGTGATGGGACCGGATGCCATGATCTCAGTTTTCTGAATGTTGAGCTTTCAGGCAACTTTTTCACTGTCCTCTTTCACTTTCATCAAGAGGCTTTTTAGCTCCTCTTCACTTTCTGCCATAAGGGTGGTGTCATCTGCATATCTGAGGTTATTGATATTTCTCCCAGCAATCTTGATTCCAGCTTGTGCTTCTTCAAGCCCAGTGTTTCTCATGATGTATTCTGCATAGAAGTTACATAAGCAGGGTGAAAATATACAGCCTTGACGTACTCTTTTTCCTATTTGCAACCAGTCTGTTGTTCCATGTCCAGTTCTAACTGTTGCTTCCTGACCTACATATAGGTTTCTCAAGAGGCAGGTCAGGTGGTCTGGTATTCCCATCTCTTTCAGAATTTTCCACAGTTTCTTGTGATCAACACACAGTCAAAGGCTTTGGTACAGTCAATAAAGCAGAAATAGATGTTTTTCTGGAACTTTCTTGCTTTTTCAATGATCCAGCAGATGTTGGCAGTTTGATCTCTTCTGAAAAAGGATAGATACATGTATAACTGAATAATTCTGCTCTATACCTGAAACTACAATATTGTTAATCAACTATGCTCCAATATAAAATAAACAGTTTTTTAAAAAGCCAACCCTGTTGAGTCAACCTGAGTTCAACAGCTAGGTTACCTATGTGTATATATAGTTTGAAACAAATGTTTTTCTGCACTGAAGTCAGGTTATTATTTTCTGTAAACAGCAGACTAAGCTTATGATGCATTTGTAGAGAAAGACAGTGTAAGAGGCAGTTGGTGAGAGTCTGGTGCTAAAACGATGAGCTGAGAGGACCCTTCCCTCTCTTAGACTAAACGCTACCCCATGAAAGAAAACAATGGAATTCACCAGCCACAAGAATTCAGGGACAGTAGAGGAGATCTGGAGAGTGGCATGTCTACCCATCAGCTAGCCAGTCAGTCCCCAACCCACACCTGCTGATCTGGCCACAAATACATGAATCACTGCCACAGCAATGTTAAGGGACCCTTGCTGAATAAAGGTCTGTACAACTGCCAGGGATTTAAATGTCTTCCTGTAAACCTTCATCACTCCAAACCACCTGTATTCCTCGAGTTTGCTCTGCCTTGCCAGCTTATTTTGCATTGTTGAGCTGGACCTACGTGCAGAGATCCTCAGAGACAATGCTCAGATTCATGTCTGGAATGCTTCAGCATACCATCCAACTAACTCCCACTCTCATATTTGCCAGGGGAAGAGATTCACAGAACGCCTGAGGAGCCCTCTGGCCACTGACGAGCAATTTCTTGAGTCTTTAATTATGGACCAATGAAAACAATGCCTTCAGTGAACGGCTGCCTCCCTTTCACCTCTGACCTGTGGTCAGACATGCAGCCGTGAGCGTTGCCAGATGGAAATTGTTAGTGAAGAGCCAATGTAACAGGACTGTTATTTATGACCTAAGGGCAGTATTCATCAGTATCCCTGTGGGCTTGACTTTTGTTTAGTGAGTAAGTGACCTCAGTATTGTGTGTGAAACCCTATGTGTTTGGATGTGGCTTGCCCTGTGGGAGAGAGAGATGTATTCCCTTTAAGTTCCTTTAGGCATTCTAGGTCAAAAGGAGGATGGGGAAGCCAGTCCAAATTATTAGAGCCTGGTGGTAATGGAGGGAACCCAAAGTCCAAATAAACATTTTCACTTCAGCCCAAAGCATTCTTTGGTAAAGTTGTCAGACTCCATCTTCTCCCCATATTACAACACCCCAGAAATTATAAAGACAAGCTCTTTGGCCTCACAAGCCACTGCACTATTTCATCATCTGTTTTTACCCCAGTCTGAATATTTTGTAGCTTCAGATCAAGCCTTTGTTGGAGTCTCATCAATATATTCCCAAATGACAGAGCCAAAGGGCTGATGGCATGCTGAAGCGTGTTCAAGCATGTTCAAGGGACAGGGATGTTACGGAACTGGCTTCCTCATGTTGGAGATGCTCCAGGTTGACAAGTGCACCTGTGAAAATTATATATATACTCTTAGGACCCTGGTTGTGCATCACTGTCTGTAACCTGTTGCTTTAGAAAGTTTCCCATCGATTTTCTGTGTTTTGTTCCATCTCGAAGCTGTATGATCTTTAGCTTCTCTGTTCAGTGTTTGGGCAGATGGGTGAGAACTGATGAAACACAGATGGTTTAGCGAGACAGATATTAAGAATCTTGCTGGGTTGAGTATATTTGGTGATTGCCACAGTATCTCAGCAGTTCGAAGATAAATTCACCCATAAAAATCTATTGTTGAATTTTACTTACTTTATCTTTTAGCCTCTCATATAATTTCACAAAATTTACTTCATTTTCCAGTACTCCTATGTAGTATTTTAGAGAAAGGAGCAGAATCATCAATTCATAAATGGAAAACTGAGGTAATGAGGACAGGCCAGAGACACACGCTGAAAATCACTGGTTGTGGCCAGAGGCCCACGTTTCCCTCAGCAGAAGGTGCTTCCTCTGGAAAAGTTTCCCATTACATCATCAATGTGTTTTTCCAGATAGCAGGCTCCTTTGGGATGTAGAAAGTCTGTCTGGGGAAGCATTTATCACCTCTCAGCAAGTATTAAGATCTTTGTTTGCTCATTACTTTTTCTCTGATTTTCCCAGTGTGTACATATTTCTATAGGTAACCTTTTCCTCAGTGAGTACCAATTAGTAAGACTTTGTGAATTTAGTTTGACACTTATTTGTTATTATTTTTAATGTAAATATAAAATGGCTGTCCTCTGAGACTCTGTGACTCTCACACTATATTTTCTCTCCAGAAATAACAAATCTTTTGGTTCAGTCACACACCACACACACACACACACACACACACACACACACATACACACACACACACCAGGTTATAAGACTAAAGCTAAAGGAACACATTTAGAAAAATGCTTTAGAGAAGTGGTCACCAACTTTTTGGCACCAGGGACTGGTTTCATGGAAGACAGTTTTTCCACAGACTGGGGCAGGGGTTAGAGAAGAGACAGTTTCAGGATGATTCAAGCACGTTACATTTATCATGTACTTTATTTCAGTTATTATTATATAGGCTCCACCTCAGATCATCAGGCATTAAATCCCAGAGGTTGGGGACCTTGCTGTAGAGTGTACAAAATACTTTGTTTAGCTTCTGGTATTCTAGAACTACCTTTCTATTCTAGAAAGGGCTCATGTTACTGTACCCATTTCAAGAGTGGAAAAACTTATTCAGAATATGAAGTGACTTGGCCATATTACATGGTTCAGATATCATAAAGATGGCATTGGAAACCAAGAGTGAAAATCTGACATCTCAGTGCTGTAAGTCTCCACCTGGAAGATGAGCAGAGGGAAGCAGTGATAAAAATCCTAGTCCCCATGGGCTAGTCAAGGATTTGATGGCCCCAAATCTATGATATTATCATTGTTATCATTCAAAAGGAGACTGGTCAGAAGAAAGTCTTTTTCAATGTGATACTGGAAAGTTCTATAAGTTGCATTTTTGAAAGGATTTAATGTTATGTTTCTGATGTATTTTTTAAAAATAAATTATCTTTATACTTTTTGAGGTAAAATAATTTTTTAAGGGGAAAAGAGAAGAAGTAGAAGGAAGAAAAGAGGGAGAAAAGAAAAACCCCTGAAAGGATGTAGCATCTAAATGACAAAGGCTAAACGTCTCTGTGACTGTGAGTTCACCCCCAAAGCTGGCAGGTTTTTTCCAGCTCTGTTTCCCGGGCTGATAAATGACAAGATCAGCTTGGTCTCTCTAGATACTGAGAATGACATGCTTCTTACAAACCTTGTGCCAGGGACCCAGCCAAGTCTAAACTCTTTTTCATTGCGTTAGCATTTTTCTTGGTTCAAATTCACAGGTAAAAGTTCTCCCAAGAGAATATTCAAGGTGGCTTTCTTCGTCAAAGAGCTTATCTCCTCCCTGAGAACTAATCTGTTTGCTTTTGTATATCCACATGCTTCAGGGAAAGGGAGGGTTTCATAAATGAAACACCTCCCAGACCACCTCCCTCACACTCTCTTCAGAGGCCCCACAGCTCTGTCTCCTGAAGGAGGGCTAGGGTGTGTGAGGAATGTGGTTTGGGTTTTCACCAGAGTGGATGAGGCCAAGATCCCCTCCTCTATCCACCCCCACTCCTGCAAATCAAATACTTCTGATTCCCAGAGTATTTTTCCTGGGTTTAAGCATAGAAGCAAACAATGCAGTAAACAGGTAAGAAGCTACCTTTTTGCTGCAAGAGTTGAATTTATAAATGTCTGAGAAGAATCCTTGGTGAAAGAGACCAAGGAAATTCAATGTTCTCGACAACGTCATTCAAAGTACTGTTTGAGAACTACTTGTAGCAGGATCACCTACAAAACTTGTTAATAAAAATTAAAAAGATCTCCAAGGCTCTGCTCCAAAGCAACATAATAAAAAATTCTTGGAGTGGGAGCTCAGGAACCTCATTTTTATCAAGTTTCCAGTTGCCTTCAATGAACATTAAAGTATGAGAAGCCCTTCATGACCCAAATGTACATGAGAACAGCCAAGGGTGCTGGAGGGTCCCTTAAAGTCAAAGAAAGTCAGCCTTTCGAGAAATTTGGATTTTAGGGAGGCTTTTCCTTGACTCCTGAGATCTCTATGAAGTGTGTTTCTATACCTTAGTGTTTTCTGCCACAATTGGCATATCGTCTTGCCGTTGGATTGCCGTGATTAGTTTACTTGAATTTCTCTTTCAGGCAGAGACAATAACTTATCTTTATGTCTTTATATATCCTTTGCTTGGCAGAATGCCTGCTTAATTAAGCCTTTGTTGATTAAACAAATAAACGTAATTGCTTTACCCATCAGGAAATTAGCAAGCAAAGGGTTTATGCTTATTCTCAATAAGTTATTGAGATATACTGCACAACAGATTTTATATCAGACCAAGTCTGGTTGGACTTTTAGCTTTATTCCTAATATCCCATAGCAGATGCTGCCACCAACATCTCTTGAGTTAGAAACTTGTTTATGTGCCCCCTTTTCTTTCCCACTCCTCACTGGAAAAGTATGCTGATATTGGTTGACTCAAAGGAGTCAAACTGGCTTACCTAGAGAAAAAGTTGCCAGTGGCATTTAGCTTATGTATACAGTCATCCCTAAGTATCCTCAGAAGGACTGGTTCCAATTTCCCCTCAGACACCAAAATCCATGGATGCTCAAGTTGTTTTTTTAAATGATATGGTATTGCACATAACCCACACACATCATCCACCCATATCCTCCTATATATGTTAAATCATCTCTGGATTAGTTATCATACCTAGTACAATGTAAAAACTATATATATAGTTGCTGGTATGCAGCAAATTCAAGTTTGCTTTTTGAAACTTTCTAGAATTTTTTCAAGTATTTTTGACACAGGGTTGTTTGAGTCCACAGATATGGAGGGCTGACTGTATTCAGAATAAAAGTGACCCTCCGTTTAGCCAAGGCCTAGGAACACCTGCCCAGTGGCACCTGACACCGTGACAGTGCACCCCTTTGCAGGTTGTGGCTCCAAATGCACAGGGACTACAGACCCAGCAGAGAAGAGAAAGCCAGTGGCTGGGAGAGGGAGTCCATTGCTGACTGTCCTCCTTCCCTGCTGAGCGCTCTCAGTAGGATTCTGGGTGCTGGGCTGCAGGAATGCATTTCCCACCAGGTGTTTCTCTAAACATGCTATTAGGCTACAGAGTTACCCTCTGACTAGACCCTTCAGGGATGGTTAGGCGTTTCAAGAAATTAATGAAGTCAGAAAAAAACAAACAAATTTTATCATATGTTCTGGGGTTAATCAACACTCCAGCTTCAGGAAACTGATGGTGATCAGATAGGAAAATGCTGGGGATGAAAGTGCTGAGTGGCTTGGCACATCTGGTTTGAGATGTGCTCTCTGAAGAAATGCCAGGACTAGAAATGTGAGAAGAAATACCGGGTCCTGGGGAGGGGGCACTGCTGTCGGGGTTTGGGCTGGTTTTCATGGCTTTTTTCTTGTTTTCATCCTTTAAAAAAGCTGAAGTAAAGATGACTTGAAATAATTTTAGTCATGTGTATATCCTAACTCTGTCACATCCTTTATCATGCTAACTTCTTTTTATTGAAAAGAATATTCAATTTACTAAGCCCAAACTTCATGGTGTTTTTATTTAAACAGAAAATCTTGCCAAAGCTAGCCCTAAGAGAAATATTTTCATTATCTGGCTCTTTGATCAACTCCAAAGCTTGGGTGTGGTTTCATTCCCTAGTTTGCCTTCCCTCTGTGCTGCTGGGAAACCAAACACGATAGCCACGAAAGGGGAAAATACTCTTGATGGATTGGCTTCCACCTGCATCTGATGTGAGAGACATGGCATCAGGGACAAGTTGCGGAAACAGGGGGACCAAATTAAAAGTTATGTTTAATAACGTTATGTGAGATATAAGAAAAAATACAAAGGCTTTGTCGTAAGAATTCCTAATACTGATGATAATTACAGCTATCAGTTTTGAGCACTGACTATTGCAGAGAACTGCTCTGATGAGTTTAGAGGTAAGATCTACTATTCTTCCAACAACTTTATCAGTAGGCATCATCATCACTTATAAATGAAAACAAAGAGCAGACAGATCAAAGGGAAATGACTTGACCTATTCTTTGCCAGTGGTGAAGGAAATGGCAACCCACTCTAATATTCTTGCCTGGAGAATCCCAGGGACAGAGGATCCTGGTGAATCCCAGGGACAGAGGAGCCTGGTGAATCCCAGGGACAGAGGAGCCTGGTGGGCTGCCGTCTATGGGGCAGCACAGAGTTAGAAATGACTGAAGTGACCTAGCAACAGCAGCAGCATCCTTTGCCAGATGCATGGTTGGTGCACATCCTTAGAAAACAAATATTAAGAACTCTGGTCTAATCTATTTAGTCAAGACAATTTTCCCTTATATACTTTCTATATTAAGAAGGTGAATAACCATGGAAGAAAATCATAGAAGGGCATGTAGATGATAATTTGGAAAGACTGAGTCACAAAGTAAGAGTGGGAAGATGCAGAGTATGGATACTGAAAGTGTGATCTGAATTTCATACGACTCAAAGCACTCTGATAGCAGAGAAGGTGCTGGAAAAGGAGTTTGGAAACCATAACATGATAACTAATCCAGATTTTTGGCAGCCTCATCCAAATCATCTTCTAATTGTACATTTTTTTAACATTATGCAACTCATGTGCATGGAAACTGGTTTATTTGGGAGGTTACATAAGAAGGAGAATAGAATGGCCAAGAAATGTAATTATAGAGGATATAATAAAACTTTGGCTTGAAATTTAGCTCAGAGAGCAATTATTTTACATTTGTTTTTCTGTATACATAAATTATCAGAATTAGTATATTTTTCTACAATTGCATTTATATTTATTGTTGCTAAATTAATGAGAACTCAGAAAGTACATTGAGTTTATGGAAATGATACTAATGTCTCGATTAAAGTATTTAAGTTTTCCTCATTGCTTTGCTATACAATTAGCCCTGAAGAGCTGCTAATGCAAGCTTTGGGACAAATTTAGCTCTTTTTCAGAAAAATTGAGTTCCTCTGCAGCAATGCTAAAGGCAGGAGATCCCTAAGCATAGTGTACAGTACAGAGCAAGGCCCTGGGCTGATGCTTATGAATAACTGGAATGAGAAATCCTGATGACTGCTATTTGAGAAGGTGCTCTTAAAGAACTGTGTGTCTGTGTGTGTGTCTGTGTGTGTGTGTGTGTGAGAGAGAGAGAGCTCAGTCACTCAGCTGTGTCTGACTCTTCGTGACCCCATAAACTGTAGCTCCTCAGGCTAGGCCCTATTCAACTGTGGACTGGGAAATTACCTATATACTTGGAGTATACAGGATCTGGGCAAGAATCCCCTTATTATGTAAACTTTCCTGAGTCCTCCTGTTTTAAGTATCAGTTCAGTTCAGTTGCTCAATTGTGTCCAACTCTGAGATCCCATGGACTGCAGCATGACAGGCTTTCCTGTCCATCACCAACTCCCCAAGTCTGCTCAAACTCATGTCCATCAAGTCGGTGACACCATCCAACTATCTCATCCTCTGTCATCCCCTCTCCTCCTGCCTTCAGTCTTTCCTGGCATCAGGGTCTTTTCCAATAAGTTGGTTCTTTACAACAGGTGGCCAAAGTGTTGGAGTTTCAGCTTCAGCATCAGTCCTTCTAATGAATATTCAAGACTTATTTCCTTTAAGATTGACTGGTTGGATCTCCTTGCAGTTCAAGGGACTCTCAAGAGTCTTCTCCAACACCACAGTTCAAAAGCATCAATTCTTCGGCACTCAGCTTTCTTTATGGTCCAGCTCTCACATCCATACATGACTATTGGAAAAAACATAGCTTTGACTAGACAGACCTTTGTTGGCAAAGTAATATCTCTGCTTTTAATATGCTATCTAGGTTTGTCATAACTTTTCTTCCAGGGAGCAATTCTAAGTGTCTCTTTGTCATTTAAGAGGAAAACTTGGTGGGGGGGTGGTGCAGGAAGGAAGGAGGAAAAGGAAGATAGCAAAGCAATTAGTAATGTGCAAAGAGCAACATTTCAATTTATATGGAAAGTCCCTTTCTACTCTTGCAACATATTTCCAAAGTATTTATGGTTTATGGGCTATGGTATCTATTTTATAAACCAAATATTAATTCACTATGTAGTCCATGAGGTCCAAAGAATTCCTACAATTATGCCTCACTCTCCAAGTTGATCCAATGGGGATTTCTCACAGTGTCCCAGAAAAGTTCAGCTTCCTGGAGGTACATCTTTCTTCACCAAAACACTGGATAAACTGCATCCTTCCTATCTTAGAAAAAAATGTGAAGGAAGGGATCTGTAATGGATAAGCCTGGATGTAGAGCTCAAAGACTCTAGGCCAGCATAAGAGTATAAAGTTAAGCACAGTTCAGCCTTGAAGTTCCCATAGTCTTCACTTTCCCATAGCCCTGGGGCAGTTCAGTAATATGCATTTCCTTTAGATTTGGCAATTGACCTGGAGGCAGTGGTAACTGTCCTGGTCTGAGTGCAGGTTGGAAAAGAATTTCCAGACCTGAGGCAGGATGAAAAGAGAATGAAGTGTATTAGAGTAGGAGACGCTGTTAGAACAGCAGGCCAGCTCAAGTGAGAGTGGAACTCTTTTGCAGGCTAGTTGACAATTTTTGCAGGGCTGCCCTGGTAGCTCAGCTGGTAAAGAATCCACGTGCAATACAGCAGAGCCCGGTTTAACTCCTGGGTCGGGAAGATCCCCTGAAGGAACAGGCTACCCACTCCAGTATTCTTGGGCTTCTCTGGTGGCTCAGCTGGTAAAGAATCTGCCTGCAATTTCAATGCAGGAGACCTGGGTTCAATCCCTGGGTTGGGAAGATTCCCTGGAGAAGGGAAAGGCTACCCACTCCAGTATTCTGGCCTGGAGCATTCCATGGACTGAATAGTCTGTGGGGTCACAAAATGTCAGACACGACTGAGCAACTTTCACTTTCACTCCCACAGTAGAATGGTATGTAGGAATGATAGAATGGTATATACATATTTTCTTAGAGATAAGGGATTTAAAAGTGATGGAGAAAGAAGTTAAAATTTTCCTTAAGTATGAAGCAACATGGTTTTGGGTATTCTGGCCTGGAGAATTCCATGGACTATGTAGTCCATGAGGTCCAAAGAATCGGACACAACTGAGAGGCTTTCAGACAATTTTTATAACCTCAAGATAGTGAAAATTCCTACTGGAATGGTGGTATTAGGTGATTGGTTAGGATGTTATAGGGTGGGTATTTTACCTAATATGGGGTCAGGGAACTGACAGGTTTGAATCTTGAGGCTCATGGAAATAGTTCCTCTGGGGCTTAATCAGCTCCAGAGATTTTTGCCCTATGACCTTGGTATAGAGCTCCCCACATGCAACCTTGGTATAGAGCTTCCCAGTAATTATTATGCTTGTTCCTTTCCAGTGTTTCTCAGGAAGAGAAGATAGAAATACATTCTGTCCCAAGATGCTTAAGCTGAACACACCTAAGTACAGGCACACATCTAAGTACAGGCACACCTCAGAGATATTGTGTGTTCGGTTCCAGACCAACACAATAAACTGACACAATAAAGTGACTATCTCAATAAAATAAGTCACACAAATTTCTTGGTTTCCCATTGTGTACAAAAGCTGTTAAGTGTACAGCAGTGTTTCAAAAGTGCACATACCTTAATTTTAAAATGCTTTATTGCTAAAAATACTATCATCATCTGAACCTTAGGAGAATCACAATCTTTTTGCTGGTGGAAGGTTTGAAATTCCATGAGAATTACCAAAACTTGACACAGAGACATGCTGTAGAAAATGCTGATGGAAAAAAAATGCTGTCAATAGACTTGCTTCACAAAGGGTTGGCACAAACCTGCAATGCATACAAAGTACGGTATCTGGGAAGCGTGATAAAATGAGGTATGCCTGTATATTGCTAAGGAAATAGATAGATTCTTAGCCTTAAAAATCTTATGGCAAAGCTATTAATAAGAAAATTTGGATAGAATGTATAGTTTAGGAGCCAAAAGAAGAAAAATCACCAATCAGCATAAAAAAGAGAAGACGGAAAGGTAAGCCAAGAGGCAGTCACACCAGTGACACAGGAAGCTCAGACAGAGAGGCTTTCTGAGAAGCAGCATTTGAGTCCTCTATGGAGACAGGGGTTCTTGCTAGTGAGAGACCTCCACTATACAACACTAATAAGGAATTAATGAGTAAAATTGAACCATTATGATTTCCTAAATAAGAATTTATGCTCATTTCTTCTTTCTTTCATTTTGCATTATAAAACAATCCAAACTATGCAGAATATAATTTGAAGTTAATGCCTAGCTCTAAAGCTTAGGTTTAACATATAGTATTTCTTTTCTCTTGTTTTCTAACAAAGGGACATTTAGTACAGTATCATAAATCAGACCAGTCCTCTTTCAAATGTGAATATTTAGAGAACAAAGAGGCCAAAGGCATTTTGGTTCCAGATTACTAGAAACAGTTCTTTTCTCTGTTCATCTTTATGTGATTTCCTTCAATTATGTGCCACATTTCTTTTTTTCATCAAAAGGATGCTGGCTTGTGGTAACTCCCCATATGCATCATATTCTCAGCGTGCTGTTTGATGCCATCTGTTTAATACAATAGAAAAGAAATAGGAGTCCTATCACATCATCTGATTTCCCTCCAAAGAAATAGATGTCACGATTCAACTGGGCAAAGTCGTGGGTGCTAAATCCTTCAACTAGTTTCAGATGTGAAACATGTTTTTACCCTGGTGTGGATGTTACATATTCCTCTACATCATTGCCCTCCCTTTCTCCTGGTAAATGGTCTGGCTTTTAGCAAATCCAAACCACTTGACAAGCCCTAGAAAATATATTTTATAAGCATAGGAATCAGCACAATCTTGTGGAGAGCTCTGGGTTTCCTTGCCATCACCCAGCCAACCCACTTCCTTGAAAGAGTCACATAACTTCTCATTTTGAAAATAGGTATACTGCTATGGATTGAATGATACCCCCCACCAACACCACCACACAAAATTTGTGTAATGAAATCCTAACTCACAATATCTCCTAATGTAACCTTATTTGGTATCTTAAAATGCAATCAAGTTAAAATGAGATTATTAGGGTGGACCCAAGCTGATGCCATGATGCCCTTAAAGAAGGGGAAATTTTTTTTTAACTTTTTATTTTATACTAAAGTATAGCCTATTAACAATGTTGTGATTGTTTCAGGTGGACTGCAAAGGGACTCACCCATATATATATCTGAGAAATTTAGACACAGGCCCACATACAGAAAAAAATACCATGTGAACATAAATATGGCCGTCTGCAAGCCAAGGAGAGAAGGATAGGATAAATCCTTCCTTCACAGCCCGGAGAAAGGAGCCAACTTTGTCAACTCCTTAATTTCAGACTTCTACCTCCAGAACAGTGAGCCAATAAATTTCTGTATTTTTAAGCCACTCAGTCTGTGGGAGCCCTTGCCAACTAATACAGGTAATTATAGATCCACCTCACCAGGCTTTAGTATTAAAGATTTCAGAAAATACATTAAGAGTCCAATTCAGCTTCAGGGCTGATGTTTCCTTTCCTGGAACACTATTTGACCAGTTTCAGTGAAATTAGGAGATAATTCATGATCTCATGTGAAATGTGCTTGAGCTCTCATTACGCTGTCCGTGGCCTGAGAGTATGTTATACAGAGCATCTCTATTTACTGCCCAGGGCTCAAGATAGGCCAGTTTGTCCTAAGAGACCCAAAGATCCATTCTAAATCCCTAAGGGAAAAAAAAAGACAATTTTGTAGATGTACCTGTGCAAAAACTGGAACTGAGGAATCTGTGGAGATTATGCTTTTTCCTAGGTTTTCTTCTGCCTTCAGATCCATTCTCTTTTCCCTATAATTTTCTTTTGTTCACACAGAGTCCCATAGTGACTCCTTTTATGTTATGTGACAGGCCACTCATGCAGCCTCTCTTTAGCTACTGTTCCTATAGTGGCTCTCAGACTTTAGTGGCATCAGAATCACTTAAAACTCAGATCAAAAGTGAAAAAGTGAAAGCGTTTGTTCTTCAGTTGTGTTCAACTCTTTGGGACTCAAATGGACTATAGCCTACTAGGCTCCTCTGTCCATGGGAATCTCCAGGCAAGAATACTGCAGTGGGTTGCCATGCCCTCCTCCAGGGGATCTTCCCAACCAAAGGATCAAATCTTGTGGCTCATCTTGAGCCACCAGGGAAACCTAAACAGTATATTATTTGAATGTTAAACAAGAATTATCTGTGTGTCTTTACAAACCGATGATCAGTTTTTCTCAGTTCAGTTCAGATCAGTTGCTTAGTCACGTCCGACTCTTTGTGACCCCGTGAATCGCAGCATGCCAGGCCTCCCTGTCCATCACCAACTCCTGGAGTTCACTCAAACTCATGTCCATTGAGTCGGTGATGCCATCCAGCCATCTCATCCTCTGTCGTCCCCTTCTCCTCCTGCCCTCAATCACTCCCAGCATCAGGGTCTTTCCCAATGAGTCAACTCTTCCCATCAGGTGGCCAAAGTACTAGAGTTTCAGCTTAAGCATCAGTTCTTCCAATGAACACAAAGAACCGATCTCCTTTAGGATGGACTGGTTGTATCTCCTTGTAGTCCATGGGACTCTCAAGAGTCTTCTCCAACACCACAGCTCAAAAGCATCAATTCTTCAGTGCTCAGCTTTCTTCACAGTCCAACTCTCACATCCATACATGACCACAGGAAAGACTATAGCCTTGACTAGACAGACCTTTGTTGGCAAGGTAATGTATCTACTTTTCAATATGCTACCTAGGTTGGTCATCACTTTCCTTCCAAGGAGTAAGTGTCTTTTAATTTCATGGCTGCAATCACCATCTGCAGTGATTTTGGAGCCCCCCAAAATAAAGTCTGACACTGTTTCCACTGTTTCCCTGTCTATTCCCCATGAAGGGATGGGACCAGATGCCATGATCTTTGTTTTCTGAATGTTGATTTTTAAGCAAACTTTTTCACTCTCCTCTTTTACTTTCATCAAGAGGCTCTTTAGTTCCTCTTCACTTTCTGCCATAAAGGTGGTGTCATCTGCATATCTGAGGTTATTGATATTTCTCCTGGCAATCTTGATTCCAGCTTGTGCTTCTTCCAGCCCTGCGTTTCTCATGATGTACTCTGCATAGAAGTTAAATAAACAGGGTGACAATATACAGCCTTGACATATTCCTATTGGGAACCAGTCTGTTGTTCCATGTCCAGTTCTAACTGTTGCTTCTTTTCCTGCATACAGGTTTCACAAGAGGCAGGTCAGGTGGTCTGGTATTCCCAGCTCTTTCAGAATTTTCCACAGTTTATTATGATCGATACAAAGGCTTTGGCATAGTCAATAAAGCAGAAATGATGTTTTTCTGGAACTCTCTTGCTTTTTTGATGATCCAGCAGATGTTGGCAATTTGATCTCTGATTCCTCTGCCTTTTCTAAAACCAGCTTCAATATATGAAAATTCACAGTTCATGTATTGCTGAAGCCTGGCTTGGAGAATTTTGAGCTTACTTTACTAGCGTGTGAGATGAGTCAAGGCTATGGCTTTCCCAGTAGTCATGTATGGATGTGAGAGTTGGACTATAAAGAAAGCTGAGTGCTGAAGAATTTATGCCTTTGAACTGTGGTGTTGGAGAAGACTCTTGAGAGTCCCTTGGACTGCAAGGAGATCCAACCAGTCCATTCTAAAGGAAATCAGTCCTGGGTGTTCTTTGGAAGGAATGATGCTAAAGCTGAAACTCCAATACCTTGGCCACCTCATGCAAAGAGTTGATTCATTGGAAAAGACTCTGATGCTGGGGAGGATTGGGGGCAGGAGGAGAAGGGGACGACAGAGGATGAGATGGCTGGAGGGCATCACCAACTCGATGAACATGAGTTTGAGTGAACTCCGGGAGTTGGTGATGGACAGGGAGGCTTGGCGTGCTGCAGTTCATGGAATCGCAAACAGTCAGACACGAATGAGTGACTGAACTGACTGACTGACTGGGATGAGTGCAATTGTGCGGTCGTTTGAGCATTCTTGGCATTGTCCTTCTTTGAGATTGGAATGAAAATCGACCTTTTCCAGTCCTGTGGCCACTGCTGAGTTTTCCAAATTTGCTGGCATATTGAGTGCAGCACTTTCACAGCATCATCTTTTAGGATTTGAAATAGCTCAACTGGAATTCCACCACCTCCACTTGTTTGGTTCATAGTGATGCTTTCTAAGGCCCACTTGACTTCACATTACAGAATGTCTGGGTTTCGGTGAGTGATCACACCATCGTGATTATCTTGATCATGAAGATCTTTTTGTACAGGTCTTTTGTGTATTCTTGCCACCTCTTCTTAATATCTTCTGGTTCTGTTAGGTCCATACCATTTCTGTCCTTTATTGAGCCCATCTTTGCATGAAATGTTCCCTTGGTATCTCTAATTTTCTTGAAGAGATCTCTAGTTTTTCCCATTCTGTTCTTTTTTTCTATTTCTTTGCATTGATCCCCAAGGAAGGCTTTCTTATCTCTTCTTGCTGTTCTTTGGAATTCTGCATTCAGATGCTTATATCTTTCCTTTTCTCCTTTGCTTTTGGCTTCTTTTCTTTTCACAGCTATTTGTAAGGCCTCCCCAGACAGCCATTTTGCTTTTTTGCATTTCTTTTCCATGGGGATGGTCTTGATCCCTGTCTCCTGTACAATGTCATGAACCTTATTCCATAGTTCATCAGGCACTCTATCTATCATATCTAGGCCCTTAAATCTATTTCTCACTTCCACTGTATAGTCATAAGGGATTTGATTTAGGTCATACCTGAATGGTCTGGTGGTTTTCCCTCCTTTCTTCAATTTCAGTCTGAATTTGGCAATAAGGAGTTCATGATCTGAGCCACAGTCAGCTCCTGGTCTTGTTTTTGCTGACTGTATAGAGCTTCTCCCTCTTTGGTTGCAAAGAATATAATCAATCTGATTTTGGTGTTGACCATCTGGTGATGTCCATGTGTAGAGTGTTCTCTTGTGTTGTTGGAAGAGGGTGTTTGCTATGACCAGTGCGTTCTCTTGGCAAAACTCTATTATCTTTTGCCCTCCTTCATTCTGTTTTTCTACACATACTGAATCTTGGTTTTCCCCTTGGGCCAAGCATAGAGCTGTTACACATAATAGATGCTTGTAAGTATCTGATCAGTGAATGAATGATTATCATCCTTCACATTTGTATAGTTATTTAGAATCCATTCATTGCTATTATCTCTATCATCATTGTAATGTATGGAATTTGCTCTGAAGTCAAACTTTCATGATTTAAGCTGACATTCTTATGGCCCAGTAACAGTGATAACCACAAGTAAATTAAAGTCTAATTGCTAAAAAAATTTCTAAAATACAACTTATTTCTGAAGAACTATAAAGGGTATCTACTGTTCATGGTGATCACTTCTTTCAAATTTCTATATCTCTCTCCACCTGCTCTATTCAGACCAAAACCTCCCCCACTGCCAAGAAAACTTTCTCAGTACCACAGCCCACATGATTCTCATTCTTTTCTATCATTTCCGTTTTCCTCCAAATTTTCTGACAGATTCCTTATCAAGGGCCCTCCTAAGGCAAGGTTGCCAGAAGAGTGTGAAATATTGATGTTTGGCCCCAGTACTGAACTTAATTTGTGGAGTTTATCAAGGCTCCCCAATAACAAAGGCCTCCTCCCAAGAGCTCATTCTTCTAGGAGGCTTTGCTCCTAATTTTGAAGTACTTTTAGCAAGTCACAATCGAGACTATCCTTTCTGGATAGTCACTAACAGATGGAGCTAATGTGATGGTTTTGTTGATTTTTAGTCACTTGGTTGTGTCTGACTCTTTGCAACCCCATGGACTGTAGCCCACTAGCCTCCTCTGTCCATGGGATTTCCCAGGCAAGAATATTGAACTGGGTTGCCATTTCCTTCTCCAGGGGATCTTCCCAACCTGAGGATGGAACCCATGTCTCCTGCATTGGCAGGCAGATTCTTCACCTCTGAGCCAACAGGGAAGCCTATTATGTGATGGTAGAAATGGTCATTAATTTTCCAAACATGATTTGATTTAAAAACAAGAATTTTCCTCAACTTCTGTTATACAGATACATTCCTTTCTCCCCACATTCTCAACTCTCAAATTCTTAAGCACAGGTTTTTGTTTTTTTTTCTTTTTAATTTAGAAAAGCATCAAGAGAACTTTGCAAGCTTTTCTTCAGTTCAGTTCAGTTCAGTTGCCCAGTCATGTTCGATGCTTTGTGACCCCATGAATTGCAGCATGCCAGCCCTCCGTGTCCATCACCAACTCCCAAAGCTCACCCAAACTCATGTCCGCTGAGTCAGTGATGCTATCCAACCATCTCAAGCTCTGTCATTCCCTTCTCTCCTCACCCTCAATCTTTCCCAGAATCAGGGCCTTTTCAAATGAGTCAGCTCTTCACATCAGGTGGTCAAAGTACTTGAATTTCAGCTTCAACATCCATCCTTCCAATGAACACCCAGGACTGATCTCCTTTAGGATGGACTGGTTGGATCTCCTTGCAGTCCAAGGGACTCTCAAGAGTCTTCTCCAACACCACAGTTCAAAAGCATCAATTCTTCGGCACTCAGCTTTCTTTATAGTCCAGCTCTCACATCTATACATTACTACTGGAAAAATCATAGTCTTGACTAGACAAACCTTTCTTGACAAAGTAATATCTCTGCTTTTTAAAATGCTGTCTAGGTTGGTCATAACTTTTCTTCCAAGGAGTAAGCATCTTTTTATTTCATGGCTGCAATCACCATCTGCAGTGATTTTGGAGCCCAAAAATAAAGTCTGACACTGTTTCCCCATCTATTTGCCATGAAGCGATGGGACTGGATGTCATGATCTTAGTTTTCTGAATATTGAGTTTGAAGCCAGCTTTTTCATTCTCCTCTTTCACTTTCATCAAGAGGCTCTTTAATTCTTCTTCACTTTCTGCCATAAGGGTGGTGTCATCTGCATATCTGAGGTTATTGATATTTCTCCTGGCAATCTTGATTCCAGCTTGTGTTTCTTCCAGCCCTGCGTTTCTCATGATGTACTCTGCATAGAAGTTAAATAAGCAGGGTGACAATACACAGTCTTGACATACTCCTTTACTTATTGGGAACCAGTCTGTTGTTCCATGTCCAGTTCTAACTGTTGCTTCCTGACTTGCATACAGGTTTCTCAAGAGGCAGGTCAGTTGGTCTGGTATTCCCATCCCTTTCAGAATTTTCCACAGTTTATTGTGATCCACACAGTCAAAGGCTTTGGCATAGTCAATAAAGCAGAAATGATGTTTTTCTGGAACTCTCTTGCTTTTTTGATGATCCAGCAGATGTTGGCAATTTGATCTCCGGTTCCTCTGCCTTTTCTAAAACCAGCTTGAACATCAGGAAGTTCACAGTTCATGTACTGCTGAAGCCTGGCTTTCCTTAGGTGGTTCAAATACTCCCTTTAGTGCAGAAGAAACACTTCTGTATTTTAAGTGTGAGATGGCAGCTGTAGACAGAGACAGTCTTGCCTCTAGCACCAAACTACTCCAGACAAAAGACTATGGTGTAACCTACTTATTTTGAATTTATTAAACAAGGAGAGAATGACTTAGGTCTATCTGCCTCAGGCAAAAACTCTATTTACTCACAAAGCCAGATAAGGTGAGAGGATTTGAAGGACAGAGACAAATTACAAAGCTAAAAGTCATTATTAGCATCTAAATGACAATAATAATAGAATGCAGAGATAGGCCATGAATGTCTTCGCAGTTGTAGCAAATGTCCAGATTTCTACTGAAAGTATCCCTAGGTAAATATGGAACCTCCATTCCCAAGTTAAGCGGTCAGCCTCGGAAAGGATGTTAAGTTCTTGGCAACCATGTCAAAACTTGAGCTAGTTCTCATAGCTCTTGTCCCCAGTCACAAAATGTAAAGTGAAAGAAGGGACATGGAGAGATGCTCATGTCCACATGAGCTTCTAGAAGTAGTGATCACTGTCTGAGTTCAACAATTCAATTTCAAGTTTTTATAGTCAATTGATATTGTTAAGTTTTTGTTCTTATTATTCCCCAGTCTAAAATGCTCTCCACCTTCCTTTTCACCACAGCAAATTCTTGCTTATCTTCAGTTTAAATATCGTTTATGTCAGACAGCGCTTCCCTAGTGATCGCTGCTCTCTTTAAATTAGGTGAACTCCTGCTAGAGCCTCTGGAGCATCAAGCATTGATCCCAACAAAGTATTTATGACACATCTGTTCCTGCTTAGGGATTGTCTGTCCTTCTGATGGTAAAGTTCATGAGGGCAACATACTCTACTTTCCACACCATTTTAAACAAGGACTTAGTACATTTGAAGTGATATATAGAGCTTTGTTTTTGTTCTCAGCCTAGTCAGAGAGAGAAGAGAAATTGTGAAATATTTACATCCATAATGTCTTTTTGGGGGCTATCTATTTATATATACGGTGCTGTGCCCAGTTGTGTCCGACTCTTTGCAACCCCATGGACACAGGCTCCTCTGTCCATGGGGATTTTCCAGGCAAGAATACTGGAGTGGGTTGCCATGCCCTCCTCCAAGGCAAATCTTCCCAACCCAGGGACTGAACCCAGGTCTCCTGCCCTGCAGGAGGATTCCTTACCATCTGAGCCACAGGGAAACACAAGAATACTGTAATGGGTAGCCTATCCTTTCTCCAGCGGAACTTTCCAATCCAGGAATCAAACCGGAGTCTCTTGCACTAAAGGTGAGGTACTGGGGAAGTCCCTATTTATATACATTTACATATTACTGCATAGTTTGAATTAACCTTTACATACTAAATTTATGTCACATCTACTTTTGTCTTACTTCCAGTTTTGGTTTTTTTTTCTTAGTTTCTATCTGCTTTGTCCTCCTCTGTCCCCAGAGGCTATTCCAGAACAGCACTTCCTAAAATTCCAAAGCTCTTTGTATTTCAGAATTCGGGAGTTCTTGTTTTACATGTTTATTTCTAGAAAACTGTGCTTGCGGGAGTTCTGAGGTCTGTGGCTTCAGCATCAAGGTCATGGGAAAATCCTTGCTGTTCAGAAGGAGCTTCCTGGAGCCCTCCAATGAAGATGTGCAAATCCTCTGCTGGGTAATAGTAGAAAAGCCAAATGGTGGTCACCATTGTTTAGAATATGTCTTTCTGAAATAGATCATCTCAACAGGAAATTACATTTGAAGTGTCCACTTTGTTTCAGAATTTACTTCTACTTTTCCTAGTAGTGACAAATTATTTAAAAGGAAAGAATAGAATGAACATTGTTAGGAAGGAACTGAAGCAGAACAAGATTAGGAGAAAAGACAAAACATTTCCTTCAAGTGTGCTGAAGTCTTCTGGTCCAAATTATTCAGAGTAAACCTGTAGACCAATCAGTGAACTCCCAGGAAAAGAAAATGTTTAAGAGAAACATGCATAACTATGAATGTACCTGTACTCCAGAGATTGAAAAGTGACTCCTGATTTAGAGACTAATAAACTTGCTGTTTATCTTTAGCAAGATTGTAGGACTGAACATTATATTGCCAATTTATGTGCAGTTAGGTCAGAATATCTTGCCTTTGTCCCAAAGGAGTTGGTTAAAATCAAGTTTTGTCAGATAGAAAACACTATGTCAGGTGAATGCCAAAAAGAATTTTTATTCCAGTAAAGATTTAACAAGTTTGTTATCATATCATTAAGAACCAGAATGTAAAGTGATTATATGATTACATGAAAACACAATGGAATTTATTTAGAGCTGACTGAACAAATCTATTAAAGGGGGTTATTTAGCAGATCCACATCCTTTGGAAAGAGTAGCCTCTCTGGCATGTTAGGCATAGGATTCACTCTGCCTGGTATGTTGATGATGATTTAGTTGACATTTTTAAAACTGCTGAAAGCACCAAGCTGGGAGGAAAAATAGTTTGGTTAATAAAATCAAGATTAAGATTGAGAAATATTTTAACTGGTGATTAATTACCAACATTTCACAAACTTATGATTAAGGACACATGTCTGAACAGGAATTTTTAATAATAAGTATTCTATAGGTTGATTTAGAAAAATCAAGAAATACAAACAAGCAAATAGAAGAAAAAAATTGTCAATATGATAGCCATCAGAACTGTCTGCAAAAACTGCAACTCTTTTCAAGCTCATTGTAAGATTACACTTCCTTACTCCTTGTGAAGTGAGACATTATTGTTGTTGTTCGGTTGCTTAGTCGTGTCCAGCTTTTCGCAACCCCATACAGTGCAGCATACCAGGCTCCTCTGTCCTCCACATCTCACGGAGTTGGCTCAGATTCATGTCCACTGAGTCGCTGATGCTATCTAACCATCTCATCCTCTGCCACTTCCTTCTCCTTTGCCTTCAATCTTTCCCAGCATCAGAGTCTTTTCCAATGAGTTGGCTCTTCACATCAGGTGGCCAAACTACTGGAGCTTTGGCTTCCACATCAGTTCTTCCAATGAATATTCAGAGTTGATTTCCTTAAGGGTTGACTGCTTTGATCTCCTTGCTGTCCAAGAGACTCTCAAGAGTCTTCTCCAGAACCCCAACTCAAAAGCATTAATTCTTCGGTGCTCAGCCTTCTTTATGGTCTAATTCTCATATCCATACATGACTACTGGAAAAAGCATAGCTTTGACTAGACAGACCTTTGTCAGCAAAGCGATGTCTTGTAAGACCTCGCGGCCTTTTCTCGGGAAGCGTCGCCACAAAGACCACAGTGACTCGAATTTGATGCAATCAGCAGGAGGATTTATTTAGCCAGCGCGCCGGGTTCGAGCTCCCGTTTCCAGGAGTGAACCCCGAACACTCACGAAAGGGATTTTTATGCAGAAAGATCAAAGACAACTGGGAATGAGATCGGAATGTAGGGAACAATGCGATAAGGGGGTCTTAGGATGAAGTGGAGACATTTGATTGGTGGGGATGATTTACAGGTAATTTAGTAGAGACAGTTGACTGACCACCCGGTGGTGCCTGGTAGGGGGAAATGCATTTTTGAGGAAAGGTCAGTTACACAGTGGAAACTAAGTCACAAGTTATCAGTTAAGAATAGGGAGCAGTCAGGAGGCTCTGAGTCATCAAGATAAGGGGGAAAGCTATGCGGCGCATTCTGCCTTCCAGGTTTAACTCTTAACCTAGGAGTTTTCCAGTGCCCTTCTCAGAAAGCACTAAATGAAGTTACATTTTTACAGAAAGACGAATACAATGATTTACAACAAAGAGAAATTCATTATCCCAAAAGGCTTGTTTTGCTAACATCAAAACTACTATAATTCCTCAATCTAAAAGTTCTTCAGTCTCTGCTTTTTAATATGCTGTCTAGGTTCGTCATAGCTTTCCTTTCAAGGAGCAAGAGTCTTTTAAGTTCACCCTGTCTGCAGTGATTTTGGAGCCCAAGAAAATTAAATTTGTCACCATTTCCACTTTTTCCCATTGTATTTGCCATGAAGTGATGGGACTGGGTGCCATGATCTTAGTTTTCTTAGTGTTGAGTTTCAAGCCAGCTTAGTCACTCTCCTCTTCAAATGAAATAAGACATGGCCTTATGATATTCTTTTAACAAAATAACAAAAGTCTCACGCAGTGTTCAAGCTGTTACATCCTTTGTTCCTGCCTCGGTGACAGTGGAAACTGCTGGAGCCTCCATCTAGCTGTGAATGTGATGATCAAGCCCCCTCTTGCAGCCTGTGTCTGTATGTAGCATGAGCAAGAACTCATCTTTTGTTGTTGAGATTTGGGTGTTGTATTAAGTCACTGTGAGTTGGGATTATTTGTTACTGCTACATAACCTACTTGCTGCTGCTGCTAAGTCACTTGTCATGTCCGACTCTATGAGACCCCATGGACTGCAGCCCACCAGGCTCCTCCATCCATGGGATTCTCCAGGCAGGAGTACTGGAGTGGGGTGCCATTGCCTTCTCTGACATAACCTACTTATCATAATCTATTTTACTCATAAAACTAGTATTTCTGAACACAAGAAGAGATGTGTTTGTGGTATGTTAATTCCCAGCACAATTTTAGTACATATGTATCTCACACACACAGGCTCCTCAGTGTAAAGAATCCTCCTGCTAAGCAGGAGACACAGGTTCAATCCCTGGATCAGGAAAATCCCCTGGAGAAGGAAATGGCAACTCATTCCAGTATTCTTACCTGGAGAATCCCATGGACAGAGGAGCCTGACAGGCTACAGTCTGTGGTTTCACAAAAAGTCAGACATGACTGAGCAACTAAACAACAATAGCAGCAATCATACACTCATAAGTTATAAAAATGTCACCACTCTATTTTGTCATATAGGTTAACTTCATTATATTGTAAAGTAAATATATTTCTACAACATCAGTTTTATAGCTTTGGACAGTGAACTCATTACTCAACCAAATTCCTATTGTTAGAACTTTATTTTTCCTATTATATAATAATTAATCCTATAATAACACTCTTTATCACATCTTTAATATTTTTCTTAAGATAAATTTGAGACATATCATAGGAAGAATGGTTATTGCTTTGTTGGGCTTTTATTATCATCTTAAAATTATCCAAAAATAATTAACACAAGCATACAGTCCCACCAGCTGTGTGTTAGAAAGCCAGTTTTGTCAGATATTTTTGACACAGAATATTGGATGTTCTCATTTTTACTAGTCTAATTTTGCCAGCACCTTTGGTAGCTATTTTGCTTGAACATTTCATGACATGTTTGTGGGTTGTTTTATTTCTTTGTTTGTTATTCAATTATTCATGGCCTTTTTCATTTATTTTAGTTGATTCACAAGCTGTGTTTTGATACTGTCTGTTAACCCCTTTCACGCATTTTGCAAGCATATTTCTCAGTTTTCTATTCTTTAATATTATCTATGATTTTTTCTATATTGAAGTTATTAAGTTTAGTTAACAAAATGTAGCAATCTTTTTTCTATGAGACTTAGATCTCTGAAAGTCAAACTTAAGATATCTTCTCAAATCTCCAATTAAAATATAATGTTTTCCTTTAGCACTTTTATTACATGTACATTTTTAATCCATCTAGAATTTACTAGGGAATATTAAATATAATAGGAATCTTTTCTTTCCCACCAAAAAAAAAAAAGACCTGGAATTTTTAACCGACCTAAAAAGGAGTCGGACACGACTGAGCGACTGAACTGAACTGAACTCAAAACACAACAGGAAGCAAGTAGTGCGACAGACAAAAAAATTAATACAATTTTAAACCTACTTAATAAAAATCTAGGACATACAATAAAGGAAGCAAATTCTTCTACTGCATTCCCTATCCATTAGATCACATCTAAAATATTTAGCTTGGGGTTTTACATCTAAACTGGGATATTGGAAAATTGGAAAATAGAGAAGGGCTATAACAGAATGATAGTGGTTGTGGAAAGTCTGTCTTTAGAAGAATAATTCAAGGAATGTTTTACTGAGGAAAAGATTAATGTTGATAATGAAAATTATATTCAGACTTAGGAATAACTGCCAAGAAGAAGTTTTAGATTCATTGTGCATAGTTCTAGACATCAGTAGTTATTGCATTAAAATGTGTATCAATTATTTCACTTACATAAAAGGAAGAATTTTGTGTCCATTAGATCAGTTCAAAAATGAGGTACTGACATTCCCACTATTGAAGGATTTCAGATGATGACTAAATGTCATTCTATCAGGGAGTTTGTAGGGGAGATCCTTTCCTGGGTTGGGATATGTGTGTATGTGTTAGTCACTCAGACCTATCTAACTCTTTGTGAGCTCAAAGTAGACTTCCAGGTTTCTCTGTCCATGGAATTCTCCAGGCAAGAATACTGAAATGGGCTGCCATTCCCTTCTCTAGGAGTTGGGATTTTGGATCAAAAATCTCTAAGGCCCCTTCCAAAATCGAAGATTTTATGGATAATATTCAGGACTATGTTTGACCTGAAGAAAATGGCCTAATAAATAACTCTTATTCCTTTCAGAAATTTAGGTCTGAGTTATGAAAATGATGTAAGCTGAGAAGATAAGACAAAGCATCAGCTGAGAAACAGGAGCATTAACTTTGGGCATTTGTGTACTAGCCCAGGCCTCACCACCCAGTAATAAGCCGTAGAGCCTTAGGCAAATCACTTATCTTGCCTGGCCTGCTATATGTAATTCTAAAATGAATGCAGTGAATGAAGATACCATTGCTAGGTCATCTAAGGATCCCATCTAAGATGCTATAATTCTATGTTTAATAAATAGGTGGGATAAACTACATATCCAGGTTTCCAAATGGAAACCCAGATGTCTGTTCTAATAAAACCTGCCCATTTCAGTGGCTTACCTTACTGAGAGTCTCTGCAAACAGATCCAGAGGTTAAATTCAGGGTTGATGCATTCATCATTAATCAAAAATTTTAAGAATCTGTTGTATACCAGGCATTATGCTAGTTACCAGAGATTCAAAGATGGTTAAAATGAAGTCTGCGCTCTCAAAGACCTCACATTTAGCAGTGATGACAGCCTAGTAGACTAACAATTACAATACAATGTGATAATTATGCTGAGTGTCTTTAATTACTCAAAGGTTCAAAGACATGCATCTTCTATGTAAGTCTCTAAACAGTAGGTCTCAGTTCAGTTCCATCACTCAGTCGCGTCTAATTCTTCTCCACCCCATGAATCGCAGCATGCCAAGCCTCCCTGTCCATCACCAACTCTTGGAGTCTACTCAAACTCGTGTCCATCAAATCGGTGGCGCCATCCAGCCATCTCATCCTCTGTTGTCCCCTTCTCCTCCTGCCCCAGTCCCTCCCAGCATCAGGGTCTTTTCAAATGAGTCAGCTCTTCGCATCAGGTGGACAAAGTATTGGAGTTTCAGCTTTAGCATCAGTCCTTCCAATGAACATCAAGGATTGATCTCTTTTAGGATGGACTGGTTGGATTTCCTTGCAGTCCGAGGGACTCTCAAGAGTCTTCCCCACCACCACAGTTTAAAAGCATCAGTTCTTCAGCGCTCAGCTTTCTTTAGAATCCAACTATCATATCCATACATGACCATGGGAAAAACTATAGCCTTGACTAGACGGACCTTTGTTGGCAAGGTAATGTCTCTGCTTTTCAATATGCTATCTAGGTTGGTCATCACTTTCCTTCCAAGGAGGAAGCATCTTTTAATTTCATGGCTACAGTCACCATCTGCAGTGATTTTGGAGCCCCCCAAAATAAAGTCTGACACTGTTTCCACGTTTCTCCATCTATTTGCTATGAAGTGACGGGACCAGAGGCCATAATCTTAGTTTTCTGAATGTTGATCTTAGTTTTCTGAATATTAAACAGTAGGTCTAGATGGTGTCTAAATACTCTTCCAGCTCTACATCATGCACATGCTTCTGAATGAGAAGAAAGACTAGCCTTCCATACCCACTCCACCAAAGCTAATCAGATGCTGAGCAATGCCACCAAGGCTCAAGTCAGAGAGTCAAACACAACTGCTCGTTTAAGATTAAAGATGCCTCTGGAGTCTCAATTAAGCAAACCACAAACAGTCTCCATATAGCCCTCCTGACAATGACAATGTGATAATTTTGTGACATTTTCCATAGTGCTGGCTCATCTAAGATTTCATAGTACTATATAAATAAAACCCAGAGGGACACCCTTCTGTGCTTTACTTCATGGGTGCTAAGTTGCTTCAGTCGTGTCCGACTCTTTGTGATCCTATGGACTGCAGCCCGCCAGGCTCCTCTCCACGGGATTCTCTAAACAAGAATACTGGAGTGAGTTGCCATACTCTCCTCCAGGTGATCTTCCCAATCCAAGGATCGAACCCACATCTGTTATGTTTCCTGCACTGGCAGGCAGGTTCTTACCATTAGCACCACCTGGGAAGCCCTTGTGCTTTAATAACCTACTCAGTGAAGGCACATTTGGTTTTTAAGGAAGGATCTGATCATACCCCTGTGATTGCACTGGTGAAAGGTACTGATTCGAGTGATGGTTGGGGAGTGGCTTGTCTAGTATCTGAAGTTGGCCTTTGCGGGGAAAGTTAGATGATCTGCCTCTTAGAGCCTGTACACTACTAGAAAAGGATTCTGATGCTGTATTTTGTATAGCACTAAGCCCTCAGATTCCCACATTATGAAACTGGGTTTTGTTTGAATTAAGAACAGAGGAAAAGAAAATACATTAGGTAACCAAAGAGAACATTTCGACAGGACCCTGACACATGTGATTGCTTCTCCCACTACTACCTTTCAAATAAAATACATCCCCAGGTATGCAGCAGCCCAGGGAGAAAAGTGTGTCTTAGAATAGTGGTCTCCGAATCACCTGCAGGTCTTGTTATAGCATGGAGAGCTGATCCACAACCCTGAGTCCTTGACTCACATGGGTCTGAAGTAATTCCCAAGAATGTGTATTTCTACAAATTTTCTGCTGCTGCTGATGGTGGTATAGGAACCACTGCCTTAGAAGATAGCTGATACTTGAAAAATGCTTTTGCCAACCCAAGTTTCTCTGTCCATGAAGGGTGTCCCTAGAGAAATCGCTCAGAAATGAAATAAAAAGAAGAATGGAAATAAACATCATTAAGAGTTTTCCTGGGGCTAGAAGAAAAGATATGAATAGGTCAATGACCTTTGAGGTATGTTGAAAATGGATAGCATCTACAATCGGTGAAACCAAATACCTGCTTTGAATCAGTGTGGAGAAGACAGAGAAACAACCCATCAAGATATGATACTTCAGACTAAGGCTCTTTCTCAGCAATATCCTAGTTTTCCTCTTTTCTTGGTGTTTATGATGTCTTCTAGAGTTGAGTTTCTGGGTCTTTATGTACTCCATGTATAACCTGAGAAGCTTAGAAATTTTTTATTGAAGTATACTTGATGTATATAATATTACATAAGTTGCACGTGTTCAATATAGTGATTCACAATTTTTAAAAGTTACACTCCATTTATGGGCTTCCCTTGTGGCTCAGTTGGTAAAGAATCTGCCTGCAAAGTGGGAGACCTGGGTTCAATCCCTGGATTAGGAAGATCCCCTGGAGAAGGGAAAGGCTGTATTCTGGCCTAGAGAATTCCATGGACTGTATAGTCCTTGGGATTGCAAAGAGTCAGACACAACTGAGAGACTTTCACTTTATAATTTATAGTTATTATAAAATATTGGTTATATTTCTCCTGTTATACAATATATCCTTGTGGTGGTGATTTAGTTGCTAAGAAGTATCCAACTCTTTGTGACCCCATTGACTGTAGCCTGCCAGGCTCCTCTGTCCATGGGATTCTCTAGTCAAGAATACTGGAGTGGGTTGCCATTTGCTTCTCCAGGATCAAACCCAGGTCCCCTGCATTGCAAACAGATTCTTTACCATCTGAGCTATAAGGGAAGCCTATATATCCTTGTAGCTTATTTTATACCTAATTGTTTGTACCTCTTAATCTCCTACCCTCACTTACCCCTTCTACTGCCCTCTCTCCTCACTGGTAACTACTAGTTTGTTCTCTATATCTGTGAGTCTGTTTCTTTTTATTATATTCACTAATTTGTTGGGTTTTTTAGATTCCACATATATGTGATATAATATAGTATTTGTCTTTCTCTATCTGACTTATTTCACTTAGAATAAAGCCCTCCAAATCCATTCATGCAAATGGCAATTTTTCGTTCTTTTTAATGGCCAAATAGTATTCCACTGTTTATGTGTGTATGTGTATGTGTGTGTGTGTGTGTGTATCACATCTTCTTTATCCATTCATCTGTTAATGGACACTTAGATTGCTCTCATTTCTTAAGTAATTCTTATTCTCATGACTTCAAGTTACTTTAGTTTGTGTTCTCTATTTAAACAACTCAGTAACTTAGCACTATAGGTATTTGTTGTATTCTCTATAGCATGCTATGCTATCACAATGTCTTTAGAGAACAGTCAAAATTAAACGGCCCCCATAAATGAAAGATTCTTCTTTATCTTTGGACACTTTTCTGCACTTGGATATCAAGGCTGGAAGTAAGGACCTTCCCCATGGTATCATCCATAGACTCTTCCCTGGAGTCATGGTGTGCAATCATGGCCAGGCATATGCCACAGATTAAAGCATTTTGGGGCTGAAACTATAGTGCTCAATTTGCTTTTCTCCATTTCCAAAGACATGGCTGGTGGCCTGTGCTGATTCTGGACTTTCACTCCCCTGTTCTCTGGGGCCCTGCTTCTGGTTCTTCCATTTCTCTTCTGGCCCATTCATCTCAAAGAAGACACAGGCACTCGTGGGAGAAAGGGGAGACATTCCACAGATACAGCCAAGAAGAAAGTGCCACCCCAGGGTAGAGCTGCTGGCAGCCCACTCAGGCAATTTTGGGGTGGATCCAACCCTGCTGCATATTTCTCCAAAATAAGACATCCAGTTAAAGATATACCAAATTCTTCTTTTTCTAGAATCTTTAAATAGACAGACTTTACAGGCCCCCAAAATAAACCTTTGTGAATAAAACAGTAAATTTTTCAGTAAGTATATTATAAATAGTTGGCTAGGAATTTTCTAATCTGGAAAACATAGGAAATGGAAACGAAAGGAAAATGGGCCAAGACTCCTGGTCGCAAATAGGCTTCTCACTTAAACCAAAATGATCACCTCATGCATTCTTTTTTAAAAATAATAATAATTATTATTCTTCTTTGGCTGTGCCAGGTCTTATTTGTGATGCACAAGATCTTTGATCTTCATTGCTGCATGTGGAATCTAGTTCCCTGACCAGAGATCAAACCAGGGCCCCTTACATTCAGAGTCTAAAGTCTTAACCACTGGGCCACCAGGGAAGTCCCACCTCATGCATTCTGACCCAAGAAAGTCACTGGTTTCCAGGAATATAGTTGTTCAGATATTTTAGCCTCAAATGTGGTTAAAGAACAAGAGAAAGGACCTTGGGTAATGAAACTAGCAGGCAGAGAGAATCGCAATGCACTTTTTCTTTTTATTATCATTTCAAAACAGTGATTTGGATAGATGTTATTTTGTGTCTTGTAAAACCATGGGGGTAAATATGCATGACTCCCTTCCTGTGACAGAAAACCAAGACCAACAAGATAGACTCAGCCAAGTCAGAAGGAGACCTGGAATGTGTGGGTGTCAGTTCTGCTATTTAATGTCAAAGCCTTCATCCTTTAAAGGTTAAAAAAAAAAAGGCCAGGAAGAGAAAATATATGTCACTATTATTTTCAATGACATTAATTTGATGTTCCCTAAGTGAAAAGGTGCCTCTAAAACATTTAAAGCAGAGACATTACATTGCCAACAAAGGTCCATCTAGTCAAAGCTATGGTTTTTCCAGTGGTCATGTATGGATGAGAGAATTGGACTATAAAGAAAGCTGAGCGCCGAAGAATTGATGCTTTTTAACTGTGGTGTTGGAGAAGACTCTTGAGAGTCCCTTGGACTGCAAGGAAATCCAACCAGTCCATCTTAAAGGAAGGACTGATGTTGAAGCTGAAACTCCAATACGTTGGCCACCTGATGCAAAGAGCTGACTCACTGGAAAAGACCCTGATGCTGGGAAAGATTGAAGCTGGGAGGAGAAGGGGACGACAGAGGATGAGATGGTTGGATGGCATCATTGACTTGATGGACATGGGTTTGGGTGGACTCTGGGAGTTGGTGATGGACAGGGAGGCTTGGTGTGCTGCGGTTCATGGGGTCGCAAAGAATCAGACCCTACTGAGAGACTGAACTGAATTGAACTGACTGTTCTCTTGTTTACTTCTCCACTCTAGCTATGTATTATTTTTTTCTTTCTGAAAAAAGACTGAAGTAAAGTATTTAATAGTAAAATTGGCATGGATAAACCTACCACATAGGGATGCTCTAAAGTAAAGATTAAAAGGATAACCTATGAAAAAGCACCCAGCAGACAGAGTGTAGATGTTCAATCAAGAAATAACTAACCCCTCCTTTGCTTGTTGGTAGAGGGAAAGCATTACAAGATCATGGACAGACAAGCGCTATCATGAGAACTATGTTAAGTTCTTCCCCTCAGTGGAGTTAAATTGGTGAGAAAGGAACACCAAGGTTTATACATCAAATCTGTCTGTGACTCTTTTGTAGACTAAATTTATTCTTCCCAATCATCATTGCAGGTTTTAGAACAAAGCCTTGGATAAAGCCATGATCCTCACAAGCAAAGAGGGCTCTCTAAACAACAAATTAAACCCACAGTTCAAGGTTCTATCAGATTCCTGGCATCAGATTAGGTGTTCCTTTGAAGAGAAGATTGCTGTTATCAATAGAACTCCTTATTAGCCCTCTTTCTTAGAAGGTGTAATAATATACTTTCTATGGGAACTAAGTAGTCATTTGGTCAACCAACTATTAAGGAAACACCATTTATATCTGGTTACACAATTAGCATGTATTTCCCTGTCTGGATGATTTTAAAGGCTATTAAGAACGAAATAGTTTTGCTGAGTATATATAAGTACATTTTCCATAAAATGAGAAAAATGAAATGCTCTGCCATATAGACGTTGGAAGCCACATTCTGCAGTGAATAAGAATATAATT
Organism: Nanger dama; assembly: GCA_917880005.1. Lineage (NCBI taxonomy): Eukaryota > Metazoa > Chordata > Mammalia > Artiodactyla > Bovidae > Nanger > Nanger dama. The sequence continues at coordinate 436,057 of CAKJTW010000011.1, forward strand.
TTGGGTTCAGATGGTCCTGAGTTCAGATTTCTTGACTAGGCTGTGGACTTGGGAAAGTTATTGAACCTTTTTGAGATACAGTTTTCTCATCTGGAGATGATAATAGCATACCTTGTAGGGTTCTTAACAATTGCATGTCAAGTCAAAGTGTAAGTTGCTCAGCCATGTCTGATTCTTTGCAACCCTATGGACTATAGCCCGCCAGGCTTCGCAGTTCATGGAATTCTCCAGGCAAGAATACTGGAGTGGGTTGCCATTCTCTTCTCCAGGGGATATTCCTGACCTAGGTATCGAACCCTGATCTCCCACAGTGCAGGTGGATTCTTTACTGCCTGAGCCACAGGGGAAGCCCTAAAATTGCATGAGATAATGTGCATCATGTACTTATTATGCATACAGTGTCTGACCCTACAGGAAATGCACCAATAAACAGTGGTTAATATATTGGTTATGATTACTAATTGCACCAAGATTGGCCTAGCTACTGTCACAGGGCTATGTGCCTTGAGCATTTTTGTTTGTCCTTTACCTTTAGCCAGCTGAACAACCCCAACTGCAACAGAAAGATGGAGCCCCTGAAAGACCCAGGGAACAACGAGTTCTTTGATGATTACAACTGCCTTATTGTGAAGTCCATAATCTGGTCAGTCTATCCAGTCTATCCAGGTCTATCCAGCCAAACCACCTCAGAACTTTGGACTGGGGTTCCATCACTCAAAGAGATGCTGTGGAGTCTCCATGAGCTTAAGGAGCTTAATGGGGTCAGGAAGGTGTTGTAGGCAGTAGGAGTTAAACTTTTCTGGGTCATACCATTGCCTCAGAGGTGTTTCAGCTTAGTCAGCCACCAGAAGGTGGAAATCTAGACTGCTAGTATTTATTCCTACCCAGAAGTAGGCCATACCTGAGTTTTCATAATTCTGAAGGCTTTGTAGCATAGCTCTGAGTATTCAGCCTTCCTCATCAGAAATAGAGACAACTCTGCATTTGGCGACTGGCCAAGGGAGAAACTCCTGCCATTGTAGAAAATGGGATATACTCTATTCCCTTTGACTCCAGATCGGCTCCGGAAGCCTCCTTTCCAAATAGACTTATTCATTCTCCTCAGGTAAATGTTTCTCCTCTGACAAAGACACACACATTCAAAGTCCTTGAAAAGTTAAGTGTTTACCTCCCCAACATTTCTAGTCCACATAGTTAGTAGTCTTCTTTCATCTTCTTCACAGCACTTAAGGTGTTAGGATTCTCTCAGTAAGTTGCTGAGTGACTGTAATCAAGGAGTCAGACTATGACATTAAACTAATTTATGTTTGTGGCCATCTAAGCAGTAGCATTTTGTCCAAGAGAGATAAGTTCTCATGGATGCAGAAGAAACTTTGGTGAGGTGAGCATGGTGGATTCTTTACCAAGTGAGCTATCATGGACGCCCATAGAGAAGCAAACCCAAAGATTAAATGTTTCCTAGGAATCCACGAATATTGATGCTATAAAATGCATCTCTTGATCTCTTCATAGACACAATTAATCTTAAATTGCTGCTTAATAAGACATTTTATGAATGTACCACAGTACCAAGCCTGAATTGGCAATATTTGAATAGTCTCCAGAGTTCCAGTGTTACAAAAATCCTTTGATAAATGACATTAGATAAATATTTGTTCTTAGTAACCTCTCCTTACAGTAAGTTCCTCTGTTCAGTTCAGTTCAGTCGCTCAGTCGTGTCGACTCTGCAACCCCATGGACTGCAGCATGACAGGCTTCCCTGTCCATCATCAACCCCTATAGCTTGCTCAAACTCATGTCCATCAAGTCAGTGATGCTATCCAACTATCTCATCCTCTGTCATCCCCTTCTCCTTTGCGATCAGTCTTTCCCAGCATCAGGGTCTTTTCCAAGGAGTCAGTAGCTGAAGTATTGGAGTTTCAGCTTCAACAACAGTCCTTCCAATGACTAGTAAGACTGATTTCCTTTAGGATGGACTGGTTTGATCTTCTTGCAGTCCAAGGGACTCTCAAGAGTCTTCTCCAGCACCAGATGAAATGCATCAATTCTTCGGCACTCAGCTTTCTTTATAGTCCAACTGTCATATCCATACATGATTACTGGAAAACCGTAGCTTTGACTAGATAGACCTTTGTTGGCAAAGCAATGTCTCTGCTTTTTAATATGCTGTCTAGGTTAGAGAAGAAAATGGCAACCCACTCCAGTACTCTTGCCTAGACAATTCTATGGGCTACAATCCATGGGGTTGCAGGGAGTCGGACACGACTTCACTTTCACTTTCAGGTTGCTCATAGCTTTTCTTCCAAGGAACAATAAGTTCCTAGATATTTCATTTGTTGAGTGAAAGGCTCTGCACGGGATTTTGTTCACATGAAGAAGCCTGCTCTGAACATTCTATACAGTACTCCTATGCAGCAGATGTAACATGTGTCTCCTGGGAGTGGACTTTCCAAGTCTTGGATAAAGGACTTTATGGTTCAGTTTTCCCAGGCAGTCCCAGTTAATTCCAACTGAACTAGGGACTCATCCCTTTAGGGCCCCTTTTATTCTCAAAAGTGTCTTGGTTTGGGCAATGTATAGTCAGTCATCCAAGCCATAGGATAGATGAAGACTTTTCTTTATGAGATAATGCAAAGCTGTTCCCAAAACTGTTGCTAAGTCACTTCAGTCGTGTCCGACTCTGTGTGACCCCATAGACGGCAGCCCACCAGGCTCCCCCATCCCTGAGATTCTCCAGGCAAGAACACTGAGTGGGTTGCCATTTCCTTCTCCAATGCATGAAAGTAAAAGTGAAAGTGAAGTTGCTCAGTTGTGTCCAACTCTTAGCGACCCCATGCACTGCAGCCCACCAGGCTGCTCCTTCCGTGGGATTTTCCAGGCAAAAGTACTGGAGTGGGGGTGCCATTGAATTCCCTAATAATCTATAAGTGATGCTCTGGATCCTCATCCTCTCTGACTCCTGGTACTGTCAATCAGACTTTTTCATGCTTATCAAGCAAATGGTTGTAAAATATTATTTTATTAAAATCATGATTTACATTTCCTGGGGCCCACCCAGGTGCTTCAGATGGTAAAGAGTCCACCTGCAATGCAGGAGACCTGGGTTCAATCCCTGGGTCAGGGAGATTCCCTGGAGAAGGGAATGGCTACTCCAACATTCTTGCCTGGAAAATTCTGTGAACAGAGGAACCTGGTGGGCTACAATTCATGGGTTGCAAAGGATCAGACATGATTGAGCAACTAGTACTTCATCACCTTCACTTGATTTCCTGATCTCTGTTGATGTTAAATACTATTTCATATTTCTGTTAGCTATATATTTATTTTATCTTCTTTGAAATGCTTGTTTGTACCTTTTGACTATATTTTATTGGAATGTTTGGGTTGAGCCAACAAAAATTGAATACAGCCCAAACACCTATCAAAAGGAGAGGACATGGGCTTCTCTGGTCACTCAGTGGTAAAGAATCTCGTCTGCCAATGCAGGATGCACAGATTTGATCCCTGATCCAGGAAGATCGCACATGCCAAGGAGCAACTAGGCCTGTGTGCCACAGTTACTGAGTCCATGCTCCTGTGAGTCGTAACTATTACTGCACACCCTAGAAACTGTGCTCTTCCACAAGGGAAGCCACCACAATGAGAAGCCCTGCATACAGCAGCTAGAGAGTAGCTCCTGCTTGCTGCAACTAGAAAATAGCCTGCATAGCAATGAAGACCCAGCACAGACAAAAATAAATAAGTAAAATTATCTTTTTAAAAAGGAGAGGGTATGAATCAGCTGTGCTGAATACAATGTGATACAATTCATCAGCCAACAGAAGTTCATCAAGCTATCATGTGATATGATCCATATCTTAGCAATATATTAAATTAAAAATACTTTTGTAAAGATTAAATATACACATTTACATATGTACATATACATATATACACCAAAATTAAAATTTCAGATATACAAATGCTACCAAAAATATCTATATAAAAGAGAAAGCATTTATATGATGATGAATATGAGACCCATATTACCTCAGAGAGGAAGGAAACGATAAAATCCAGAGACCATATGATTATGGGTCAGTTACCATCAAGATCTGAGGATTTGTTTGGGGTGGTACATTCTAAGGATTTATCACAAATAAATAAACAAACAAAAGACCATGTATACATAATCAGTCAATATTATGATTAAATTTTTACAGTGAAGGGGGGAATGCACATTTTAAGATTATGCAGAGATATCACCAGATACACCCTCAAGAAAGATTAGACAATCTATATTCCCACAAAATACATGAGTACCTATTTCACTGTATCCTGAATTATTCTGTGAAGCTAAAGTAATTGGACTAGACTCACCCAGGCCACGCTGTATGGAATGAAGCAGGCACCTCTGTCCCTGATCCTCTAATGGTGAGGCATCTTCTCCACCAGTGTCATCTTGCTGAAGTCCTACCTAAGTGGTGCCTGGAGTTGGGATGGGGAGCAGGGCCTAACCCCACTGAGCTAAGGGGTAGAACCATATGGAGTGCCTCTCTCACCACTGGGTTTAGTGGCTCCCAGATGTGAAGGGAACCACCTGCTCCCCAGCTGTTTCCTTGTTTACAGCAGCCACAGCCCCTTTCCAGTAAGAGTTTCTCCAGATGTATTTACCAGTCCTACTCCAAAACCTGCCTGCTGTCCACCACTGTCATCAGTAACAGTAACAACTAATGTCTGGCTTTTGTTTAAGATGCCCAGAGTATCAGGTACATGAATAAGAACAGACACACTTGTGCTTATTTATTTTATAATTAGACAAATATGCTTAGGCCTCTATCCTCCAGTCATGAGAAATTGCATCTCAGAAGTGTTTAAGTGCTTCTTTCCCTTCCAAAGATGGTAGTAGAATAGAAATGGCTTAAAAGGAGATGGAAATCTAACTAGAAAATTTAGTTCATCGCCAAAGAGCACATGGTCCAAGCTTGGGTCCATTTGCATGTGGCTGCCTCTAGTTACTCTGTGGAAAGTTGGAGCTGCGGCCTTATTGTTGAGACTTTTCACACTGGCCTCCACAATGGCCTCCATCAAAGATCTGTCCATCTCCAGTGAGCCCTATGAAAGCAGAACTTGGCCCCCACCGTATCTAGTTGAAATAAACTATGCATTTAATAAAATCACTCACCTCCCTACATCTTCAAGTCTTGGGAGATTCCAGTCTCTTTTCCAGACACACTCCTCCTCCAAACCTTGGAGCTTCTCTCCCTTTGGGATAATCCTTCAGGGTGCCTCAGTTTACCTACTTGTCATAAGCAAAATCTTGTTTTCCTAAGGAGAAATAGAAAAAATAGCTTTCCATCTTTCCAGAGTCTTCTAGAATAGCAAACTCAAAATAAACTGATACGTTAAAAAAAAATCCAGAGGTGTCATGACATTGTCCTGGCGATTCTACCCTCAAAATATGTCAAAAATTTACCCACTTCTCTCCAGCTCTCTTTACTGTCACGCAATTCAAGCCACTGTTCTTAAGTGCTCTATTATAACAAATATAAACAAATCTCCCTTGGTTTCTTCAGACTTGATTCTCCATAAACCAGCCAGAAGGAGATTTTAAAAATACAAATCAGATTATATTACAGCCTTAATTAGTAAGATAAAAAACAGTAATAATAATGATGTATTCAAATTAAAAGTTCTAATCAAGGACAGGGAAGACTAGGTGACTCAGTGGTTTAAAAAACAACAACAACAAAAACCCTGAGTTTGGAAGACCTCATGGAGAAGGGAATGGCAACCCACTCCGGTCTTCTTGCCTGGGAAATCCCACAGACAGAGGAGCCTGGTGAGCTACAGTTTATGGGACAAAGAGTCAGACATGACTCAGTGACCACACAACAATGATCAAGGACAAGATCTGTAAGCCTTCCAGCCTTATGCCTGTTGCATTTCTCCAGGTGCAGGACAGTTTTGTTTGTTTCTTTGTTTTTAAACTCTCCATAGCTCTTCACTGAAAAGGAAATGGCAGCCCACTCCAGTGTTCTTGCTTGGGGAATCCCAGGGACAAGGGAGCCTGGAGGGCTGCCGTGTATGGGGTCGCACAGAGTCGGACACGACTGACGAGACTTAGCAGCAGCAGCAGCAGCTTTTCACTACCTCAGGCTTAGTCTATCCCTCTGCCTGAAATCTTTTCCCGTGTAACTTCTGCTTCTGCCTCAGGTCTTAGCTAAATGCTGCTTCCTCAGAGATGTCTTATATTGATTTCAAAATCAGTATAAGTGTGGCCCTGTTTTCATTTCTCCTTATACTCTTTATTGCCCTTCTTAGCACATTCATAATTCCTCTTTTCTACATATTGGTACTGACCACGTATCACTAGTGCCTAACACAGTAGACACACGAGAACTTAATGAATGAAAGAGAAGGATATAGAACCCTGAGTGGCTCAAGTTCTACTTAGGGAGACACACACACATGCACACACACTCACGCACACACACACACACACACACACACAGTATTTGTGGCTTATTGAAGAGACCTTCCCTCTCCTAATTCTTGGCACAGAAACTGGCTAACAGCAGGCTCAACCCAACCATTGCTACAGCCTTTCTGTTTCATATTACTGTTAGCTACCATACTTGAAAGCAATTCAATCCATGTACAGGATTACATGAGACAGTCAGTCATGAGGCAAAGGCAAAAATGCCTTAGTTTTGACTCTTTGCGACCCATGGACTGTAGCTCACCAGGCTTGTCCACGGAATACTCCAGGCAAGAATACTAGAGTGGGTTGCTATTTCCTCCCCCTATTTCCTCCCCAGGGGATCTTCCTAAATCAAGGCTCAAACCCTGGTCTCCTGCAATGCAGACAGATTCTTTACTGCCTGAGCTACCAGGGAAGCCCATGTTTACTACAGTCTGTGCCTTTTGTCATCCTTCCTATATGTGACATTTTTTTCCTTTCTTTTTTTTTTTTTTGATGCTTTGGAAGCCACTATAAATTTGGTAAATATATTTAATAAGCTGAAATAATAGGAAGATATGTAGAAAAATATGTATTTAATTTCAAGCAAAAACTGAGAAACATTCATCCTTGCATTTAATCAACTTTAAGAAGAATCAGTTTCTTGGGAAATATCCTACAATCTTTCCCCTTTCACCGGAGGCTTCACTTCCGGCCCCCATTCTTCACATTGATGAAGCAGACAGTTTCAGTTGCTCTTCAATAGTATACAGACTGATTGTTTCAAAAAAACTTTTTTGAAAGTTAGAAATTACTCTAAAAAGAAAGTCATACCAACTGGGAAATGCTCCTAAAAATAGTTCCAGTACAAGAATAATCAAGTATGTTTGTAATTGTCTCTAAGTCATTATAAATATTATATTACAATGTTGGTAACTGAATTGGATTTTCCTTCATATCAAATCAAAGAGACTTCAAGCTATCTCACTGCTGGGAATTTAATCTGTGGATGTATTCCTATGTGAAGATATTTATTTTGCTTCTATGCTGCTGTTGCTTAGTTGCCTAGTTGTGTCTGACTCTTTTGTGACCCTGTAGACTATAGCCTACCAGGTCCTTCTGTTCATGAGATTTTCCAGGCAAGAATACTGGAGTGGGTTGCCATTTCCTTCTCCAAGAGATCTTCCTGCCCCGGGATCCAACCCTCATCTCCTGCGTTGACAGGCAGATTCTTTGCCGCTGAGCCACCTGGGAAGCCATGCTTTTATGTAATTCTCCCCAATTGAAAACAACAAAAGTTTTCATCAGAAGGCATTGTTTTAATCAACTGTATTCTAACTATGAAGTGGAACACTATACACTCCTAAAAATCAATAAACAGAATCCACAAGTATTAATGTTGGGCCAATTCCAGGAGATAGTGAGGGCCAGGGAGACCTGGGGTGCTACAGCCCATGGGGTCACGAAGAGTCAGACATGACTTACCAACTGAACAATAACAACAGCAAGTACCAATATGAGAGAAGGGCTAAGAAATATTATTATTAAAAATGCAAAAGAACTGTGTATACATAGAGCCATATTTGTACAGAAACAAGATTGTATAGTATACTATTCAAAAGCATTTCTGGAAGGATACTCAAGAAACTGTCACTGGGAATATTTTTGGGAAATAAGAGTGTGGCTTGGGGTGAAAAGAACTTTTTAGTTTTAGACCCTTTAAATCTTTTGATTACGTTTTAATCATGAATTAGCATTATTTTGTTATTAGATTCTTATTATACATATATCAGTTTAAAGATACAGTGTTTTAGATTGAAGTTACTTGGGAAAATGTTTTGACTTAGTTTCTCATTGTATATATCTTCAGTTTCTGTATGCCAGTGACTGTTGTGGGCTATGCATTTGCCTTAGTTTACCCCATCTCTAATAACATTGTATACTAGCAAGTCTGAATTTTCACTTCTGCTACTGAACTCTTTAATCTTGCTTATTTTACAGCTTCTTTACAGAAATCTGTAAAAGTAATGGTTTTAAGGTTGCTTCTAAATTTAAGTTCAAGATCAAAAATTGTATAGGATTCTTAGTCTTTTAGCTAATCATTCATTTAACCTACGTTTACGGGCATAGCTTTGCATATGTAGCATTTTGTAAGTTACAAGTTGATTATGACAAAGTACCTGATTTTAAAGTGCATGAAATGCAGTGGGGAGAGACAGAAGCTGGCTATAATCTATAAAATCTGTTCCAAAAACTCTTAATGCAAAGGGAGCATGGGGAACAGAAGAAAAGTTACTAAACTACATTGGACTAAGGAAGATTTCCAGGAAAACATAACAATCAAGACGAATCTCTAAAAAAAAACAAAAATAGTTGGCAAAACACCACTACCTTCACTAGAACATTTTACATAACTTGGAATTAGAGAATTTTAGACCTTAAAAGATGACCTTAAAAGAATATGAAGTCTAGTCTTCCTATTTCAAAAATAAACATTTTTAAAATGGCTGGAGGTTCAGATTAAGTGGGCAGTACAGAGTAGACCCTTAACAAATGTTCCTTCCTTCCAGGACCGGATACATAATTTACAAGTCATCTTGTTCAAAATGGTTAAGAATTTCAAGACAGCTACAATAAAGCATTAAGTCAACATGGGCCCCTCTGAATATGAGACTTTGTACAACTACCGCATGGTTCTCAGGCCAGTAATGTACGCCTCCCTCCCTCTTCTTACCTAAATCCCTAAAAGGCCCCAGAGGCAGAATCTAAATAAGAACCCAGGTCTCCTCAGACCCTGTTTCATGCCCTGTGCTCTTCAGATTTAGAACAAAAAGCAACTCAACTGGAAATGTCAATATCATGTACAGAGGATAATGCTTTTTAAATTTTTCCTGCACACAATTGTACAATTGTGTTAGGAAATGTATAAAATCACATTGTGCTGGTTGCTCAGACAGCTAAATAACCCAGGCCTTTAGGCAATGGAGGGGGTCATGAATTCTGGCTTTCATTTTTTCATTTTTGCATATTATTTTAAAAAATGAATTTATAATGCTGTTTTTCAAAACAAAATGATTACAATAAGAAAAAGTCCTACAGAATAGAGAAGAGCATGCTACTAACAAGGCTGAAGCTTCTAGAAGCAATGTTTCTAACAAGGCTAACTCAGCTCTTCTTTTACCTATAAAGACAAACACTTCTCAAAATTAAAACACTCATAAATAATCCATTAACCTCCATGATTTGTCAATATAAATGAATCAATGTGTGCCTTCATTTATTCATGTAATAAACATGAATAAACATGAATCGATGTGCCAAGAGCCTGGGACAAAGATGGCTCACAGTAGGTGTTCACTCAAAGTGAGTGATGATGGATGAATGAGTGACTAAATAAAGAACCACAATCGGATGCTATCAGGCCATAAAAAGGAATGAACTACATGTTTCAACTTGGATGAAACTACAAATCATTATGCAGTTTAAAAGAAGCCAGACACAAAAGACCAAAAGACCACATATTGTGTGATTCCATTTATATAAAACATCCAGAATAGGCAGTCTATAGAACCAGAAAGTAGATTCATGGTTGCTGGGGGCTGGGAGAAGGGAGGAATGGGGAGAGACTGCTTATGAGTGTGGGTGTCTGGGGGTTTCTTTTCCTGTGATTAAAAAGTTCTGAAATTAGAAAGTGTTGATGGTTGCACAACTCTGTGTGTATACGAAAAACTATTTAACTGTATAGCTTAAAAACGCTGAATACTGTAATATGTAAATTATACCTCGATTTTTAAAATTTTTTAAATAACTAAACCAAGATAACTAAACCAAGAGAGATTGACTAACTTGTTAAAGATGGAATATTTACTAAGTGGAATTCTGAGTCTTAACACCAAGACTCATGGTTCCTCCCTAGGGTTTTTCCCAATCTATCAAGCTAAAGCCCAGGAAATTGCAGAGCACCACCAACTCTCTCTATGGTGCCGTAAACACAGGATTTACATACAACCATGTGGATCAAGGTGTCGAGCTCTGACCTATGAGGAGTGTAGCACAAAGCAGAGAGGAGAAAGAGTGAAGGGAGAGCACCTTCCAAGAGGGTCCTCATTTTCTCTCCATTGTTCTTGATACCCCTCAAGTGGTCCTTGTATCTCAGGTCTTGCTCAAGGATCCAGAATAACTAGCAATATCCCTCTGGTGCTTCTGTATGTATTCTGTTATATCTTAGAATATTCATTTCCTGTTTTCTCAAGTCTAATTTATTTCAAGGCTAGCACAGAGTAAGATGACCCATAACCTTGTGAAACCCTTGGTATGTATCTTTCAGGACAGATGTTAAGTCTATTAATCTGGTTAATAATAAAATAACAACAATCATAGCTTGTCCTTGCTGATGGGTTATATGTGACAGCTTCCTAAAGTTTATTTTACACACCTTTATTTGTTACAATAGAGTGAGACAAGCATCATCCATTGTCTCTCTTACAGCAAAGGAAATAGACATAGCACCAAAACCTCCATCTTCTAACTCTTAGTTTACTTGCCTCTCTTCTTCTCTACCAAGGGGATTAAGCAGCCTTCCTTACACTTAATTTGCCCAAGGGTTGGAGTGAAGTATGAGGGAGGTAGGTGATGGGGACATATGGTTTCTGTCTTCCCAAGAAAAGTTTAAGTTATGGTCCTGCTCCCCCAAAAAGATAATCAATCATAGTTAAAACAGCAACATGTCACTGGAAAGAGAAAGAAAACTCAGAAACAAAATAAAGCAGATATGTAGTATCAAGAAGCCCTAAGGAGATGAAAGATTTAACTCTACACTGTATAGGAGACTTTACACAAAAAGTTGTATACTCACCTCTAGGCAGGCACACACACACACACACACACACACACACACACACACACACACACACAGAAATGTCTGTATGTTCTTTGTTGCTGTATAGACATTGTTCTAATTTTGAAATGAGCAGCCATTCCTTGATGTACGTGTTAGCTGCAAGCGGAATCCGGGAGAACACAGTGAACAAAAGGTCCACCGATAAGCTGCAAAGCAGAAATAACAGGCAACCAGCCAAAATTTACGTGCTCCTTCAACTTTTGGTCAGGATCAGAATGCCTCTCCCTCACTGACCAATATGGAAAGGAATGTAAGTGATGACTAATGGGTTCTCTGCAATCTGGAGACCGGTTCTGTTCTAACCAACCCCCTTGGATTCCTCTTAGCCCCAGTCTGGTGAGCCATCCTGGGGACCATTCCCCACCCACGCCAGAACTCCTGAGATAGGGCAGGGATGATACCACCCTTCACCCACCAGTCAGCCCTGACTCAGGCTCCCAAATCAACTTTCAGTGAACTCAGAATAACTGAATGAGACACCATCCCACCCACCACAACCAGTAGCTGTCATGTAGGTGTAGGAAATCCCACAGATTAGAAACTTTATCTCAACTCTATCTTGTATCCCATGTAGAACTTGTATCCATGTAGAACTTGAAAGTGTTCATCTCACTGAACACTCATGTCCTCATCTGCAATAATGAACAAGTAAATATCCTTTTTCAGAAGTGTTGTTTTAAAATGAGATAAAGAACAAAAGATTTCAATTTACAAGTGTGTGTGTGTGTGTGTGTGTGTGTGTGTGCGTGCGCGCATGTGCTTAGCCACTCAGACTTTGTGACACTGTGGACTGCAGCACGCGTGTACTCCTTTGTCCATGGGGATTCTCCAGGCAAGAATACAGGAGTGGGGTTGCCATGCCCTCTTCCAGGGGATCTTCCCAACCTAGGGATCGAACTAACCCAGGTCTCCTGGATTGCAGGTGGATTCTTTACCATCTAAGCCACCTGGGAAGGCCCAATTTACAAGTATTTCTTAACAAATCTTAGATTTCTTCCTTCCATTTCCAAAGATAATTGACTTCAGGCTAAGCAATATCTTGAGAAGGGGAGATTCTGAGGATCAATCCCAGAACACATGAATGCATGTATTCATTAGAAGACGTGTGACTTAATTCATCCTCCAAAATTTTGTTTATTGCTTTACTTTTTGTTTCCTTGATTCTCTTTAATACTCTTGTAAAAATTTTTTGAACTTAAAAATACAGGGCTTTACATTTATTTCTATGTGTTGCATTATTCCATTCCACTGAACTCTTCTTGAATCAAAGATGAGCCAGTAGTGTGAAGGGTCTGCTGAACAAGTAAATGAGTGCTTGGCTGCATTACTAGGAGTGTAGTGTGTAGCTCAGGGGATGCGATGGAGCCACTCTACCTCTTCCTAGTCAGAAAACACATCCGGAGCTTTTCAGCTACCTGGTTCTGGGTGTCCTATTTAAGAATCCCCTGAAAACTCTTCACGTGAACTTTCTTGTCCCTTGTCTATTCCAGTGTTTCTAAACCTTTTGTTCATTACCATACTCATAAAGAGCTTTCTAGACACTTTTTCCCTAATCTTCTCTCTCCCTTAAAATTTAATACTACAAGTATACTCTTATACTTGATTTTGTACTACATGTATATCTGTGCTTTTTAGAAAGAGTGAATTTTTTACCCGCCCCCACTGGGAACCAGTTTTCATCCCTTTGAGGGGTGATACTGACCTCATTGAGAATGGATGACCTTTTCCACAATGCCATGCTATTGCCAGAATACAGAGTGTGCCAGGATAGGAAAAAACCATGGTGCGTGTGTTCAGATCTGCTGTTCTCCTGTATACTCTGGCATCTAACAGGTTCTCTGAGACTAAAGTCTCTTTGTATAAAATGAAGGTGCATAATTCTGTTGTGAGGAATAAATTTAGCATACAAAGTGCAGAAGACAGGGCCAGGCAAGTATTAAACAGTTAATAAATGATCATTATTGTTGACTGGGAAATCATTTAAAGCACATTCCATCTTGAGAATAAGAACCTAGGGAGGGGAGGTAATGCAAGTTAGTGATTGAAAATTAGAGTTTAACTTTGGGGTTTAACCTTTAACCCTTTAACCCTATAACCCTTCTATATATAGAAGAAAAATTAATCCCGCAGATCGAGGGCACTGCCAGTACAATTGAGAATAATGGGCTAAATGTAGTTAACTGAAACACTGCTTTATTTCCTTGGTAGGAGGAACATTTTATGAATAATCCTTTTTCTTTGGCCTGATTTTATGCCTAACTCAATAGTTCTCAGTCCTGGCTGTACATAAGAATCACCTGGGGAGTTTAAAAATTGCCAATGTCTGGGTCCCAGCCCAGAAATTCTGATTTCATTGGTCTGAGGTGCTGTCTGGGCATTGGGGATTTTAAAGGTTTCCCTGGCAATGTTAATATACAGCCATTGTGAAAAAAAAACCAAGGCCAAACTAAGAATGTGATTTATTTCCTGTGATTTAGGGAACCAGTTCAAAGTCATGGATTAAACTGTTTGTAGAGAATACCAAGCTAACACCTTAGGAAGAGGCAAGCTTCAGAGTGTGCCTGCCCCCAATCAGATGTTCCATCCCCAAATGATCTTTATAAATTTTCTCAGATGAGTTGGCTGTTTAGGCAATCAAGTGTGAGGCTTTGTATGAATGACATTAGCTACTTCTCAAAAGAAAGAGGAGACTGCCTTCTGCCTCCACTTCCACTGACGCTTTTCATTTCACTCCATCAGAATTGAGCTTTAACATAGTCCTGAGTAATCCATGTGCATCTTGCATGTGGATCTGTTATAAGGAGACAGAATCTGCCTGGACTATTGCTCTAATTTAAAAGCTCTAAATACCCAGAAAGGCCTGGACAAGTCTCTACCCTCTCTAGGCTCCAAGTATTCAATTTATGAACTCTAAGGTATTTTCCAGTTACTGGATTCAATGATTGCAATTCTCGTAACTAATACAGTAATGAGCAAATTTTTCACTGAGAGTCCTGTTTTCAGCTCTGTTGCTAGTACCAAACAACTCCTAAAATGAGTTTAGATTTCTGTTAAAATCGTTAGCACATACACTTAAATGATATACTTGAGCAGTATATTTAAATATTTGCCAAGAAAGACAGTAGCTCAGCTCATAATTTCTAGAAACAACTGGCAGGTGTAATCAAGAAAATGCTGCATTAATAAATTATTATCTCTGACAGATAAGGTAATGACAGAACTCTCATCGATTTACTAATTGGTCAGCTACAATATTGCAGAGTTGTGACATGACATTAATCATTACCTGGTGAAAAGATGAAGGGGTTTTGTGTGATGCTGTGCCTTCCTGGGAAAATCACTAATAAATCCACATAAACCAGAGGTGCCAGAAGAAAGCTCTTGCTATGGAATTGAGGGACAGTTTGTTTAAAGAAAGGAAAACAGCCCTAAATAGTAAAGTAAATATTTTCCTCTGCCGTTGGGTGACCTTATGCTCAACCTCTTGCCTTGTGAGAATGCTGTCTCCAAGCCTGTGGTTTTGTGGCATGTCAGTAATTCTGGAGAGTCTCTCTGTACTTTGGCAATAGGCCACTTCCCAGCCACACTAACCTGAGTTCCTCCTCTTTTCTCCACAAAGATCTACATACTCACTAGCTTCCTCCTTTCTTGCTATGGATTTTCTTTCTTTAATGCCGATTATCAGCTCATTGTCTCTGAAATAACTTTAATAAGATTCCCCTTCCTCATTTTGAAGGCACAGCCTGGCAGGTCTCCCAGTTACACAGAAGCTTTGCTTTCTGGTGGTATGAGGTTAAAAGAAATGACAGTCAAGGACATAACTGCAAAAAGAGCCACTTTAAGTTCACTGGTCTGGTCATTTATAGAGGTCTGAGGACAATAATCAATGATGCAATTAAATAAAGTATGAGAATTCAGAAGGTTAGATACTACCTTAAGAACATAAGATAAAATTTCACCTATGTAAGTTAAGTACGTTCTAGAGATCTGCTGTACAAACCCTATGCCTGTAGTTAACAAACCTTATTGGATACTTTAAAATTTTTAAGAATCTTTTAAAAAGAATGGACTGCAGCACAACTCAGTGCATCATGTCATGGCTGGCAAGCCCAAAGAGCCCAGTGGGATGTCATTGTCCCACTGCCAGGATTCCTCAAACAGGGGCTGCACACAACAAACCCAGATGGGAAACACGTATTCGAGGAAGGGGTCTGTCTGCGCCACACTTGTGTGTGTGTTCTCGAGCATTTCTGGAACAAAACCACCTCTCCATGACTGCTTTAGTCTGTCTTGGCTGCCACAGCAAAATACCATGGACCATGGTTCACAAGACAGATACTTATTTCTCACAGTTCTGGGGGCAGGCACAGGGAGTTTCTGGTGAGAAACCCTTCCCGCCTTGCAGACCACTGCCCCCACTGAGTGCTCAGGTTGTGGGGAGGGGGAAATCAAGGAAGAGGATCTCTCTTCTATCCTTGTAAGGCCACTGATCTCTTAGGACTTAACCCATGTGACCTCATTTAATCCTCATTACCTATATAAAACCCCCTCTCTCCTAATACAATCACACTGAGGTTAAGACTTCCGTATTATGTGTTCTGGGGGACACAATCCAGTCCATAGCATGACCCAGAAACCAGTACAGAATATCCACAAAAGCAGAAATCCCTTTCACTCTTTAAGGTAACATTTTACAAATGCCTTATTTTTGGCAAGCAAATGCTTTGTGCAAAATAAATTTTACAAAGATATCTAGTACATAATAAATAGATAAGTGGAATAGCCCCCACCTTATCTTAGGGATAGATTCCAAGACCCTCAGTGGATGTTTGAAACCATGGATAGTGCTGAACCCTATAAACACTGTTTTTTTCTACACATACTTACTTATGATAAAGTTATACATTAGGCACCATAAGAGATTAACAACAATAACCAATAACCAGTCAATTCAGTTCAGTTGCTCAGTTGTATATGACTCCTTGTGACCCCATGGACTGCAGCACATCAGACTTCCCTGTCCATCACCAGCTCCCAGAGCTTTCTCAAGTTCATATCCATAGAGTCAGTGAGGCCACCCATCTCATTCTCTGTTGTCCCCTTCTCCTCCTGCCTTCACTCTTGCCCAGCATCAGGGTCTTTTCAGATGTGTTGGCTCTTCACATCAGGTGGCTAAAGGACTGGACCTTCAGCTTCAGCATCAGTCCTTCCAATGAATATTCAGGACTGACTTATTTTAGGATTGACTGGTTTGATCTCCTTGTAGTCCAAGGAACTCTCAAGAGTCTCTTCCAATATCACAGCTCAAAACCATCAATTCTTCAGCACTCAGCTTTCTTTATGGTCACTTAGGGAAGGCTTTCTTATCTCTCCTAGCTACTCTTTGGAACTCAGAATAGCAAAGATGGATATATCTCTTCTTTTGTCCTTTTCCTTTCACTTCTCCTCTTTTCTCAGTTATTTGTAAGTCCTCCTCAGACAACCATTTGGCCTTTTGCATTTCTTTTTCTTGGGGATAGTTTTGATCACAGCCTCCTGTACAATGCTACGAACCTCCATCCACAGTTCTTCAGGCACTCTATCAGATCTACTCCACTGAATCTATTTGTCACTTCCACTATATAATCATAAGGGATTTAATTTAGGTCACACATGAATGGTCTAGTGGTTTTCCCTACTTTCTTCCCTACTAAGTCTGAATTTTGCAATAAGGAATTCATGATCTGAGCCACAGTCAGCTCCTAGTCTTGTTTTTGCTGACTATATAAAGCTTCTCCATCTTTGGCTGTAAAGAATATAATCAATCTGATTTCTGTATTGACCATCTGATTATGTCCAAGTGTTGAGTAGTCTCTTGTGTTGTTGGAAGAGAGTGGTTGCTATGAATGGTACGTTCTCTTAGCAAAACTCTGTTAGCCTTTGCCCTGCTTCATTTTGTACTCCAAGGCCAAACTTGCCTGTTACTCTAGGTATCTCTTGACTTCCTACTTTTGCATTCCAGTCCCCTATGATGAAAGTGAAGTCACTCAGTCGTGTCCAACTCTTTGTGACCCTATGGACTATAGCCTACCAGGCTCCTCTGTCCATAGAATTGTCCAGGCAAAAGTACTGGAGTGGGTTGCCATTTCCTTCTCCAGGAGATCTTCCCAACCCAGGGATTGAACCCAGGTCTCCTGCATTGTAGGCAGACGCTTTACCGTCTAAACCACCAGGGAAGTCTTATGATGAAAAGGACATCTTTTTTTGTTGTTAGTTCTAGAAGGTCTTCATAAAACCATTCAGCTTCTTCGGCATTAATTGTTGGGGCATAGACTCAGATTACATTGATGTTGAATGGTTTGCCTTGGAAATGAACAGAGATCATTCTGTCATTTTTGAAATCGCACCCAAGTACTGCATTTCAGACTCTTGTTGACTCTGGAGGGCTACTCCATTTCTTCCAAGGGATTTCTTCTAAGCAATCACAAAATATATTATAATAAATGTTATGTGAAGGAGACCTCTCTCCATCAAATTGTCTTATTAAATTTGATACCTTTTTTAATCATAACTAAGCATTATCACACACTCTGACTATAAATTTTACAGTTTGAGATGTGATGATCCCGAAGTGACTGTAAAACTAGATTTGTTTTTCCTTCTTCACAATTTCACAAATAGAGGATCCATTCTCACTACGGATCTTAGCAACCTCAATAGGACTTTTTTTTTCTTATTAAGTCAAGAACTTCTGCATTTTTCACTTGAAGAACTCTACAACTTCTGTTTGGCATATTCAAATTGCTACATCACTGTGACTTTGAGCTGTGGGGCTATTAGTAAGTAAAATAAGGGTGACTTGAACACAAGCATTGCAGTACTGAGACAATCAGTCTGATTACAGAGCAGCAATGAGGTGACTACCAGGTGAGGTATGCTGGACAAATGAATGATTCATGTTTCAGGCAGGACAGAGCGGGAAGGTGTGAGATTTTACCACACTACTCATAAAGGCATGCAATTCACAACTTACACATTGTTTTCTTCTGGAATATCTGGTGACAGCAAGTAACTAAAATGGCAAGCAAAGGAAATCACAGAAAAGGTGGGACTACTGTAAATAAATAATGTACTAAGAGGTGAGGTTGGAAAATGTGGTCAATCTGTGTAGGTGTGGACAGTTGTTCTGCGACAAATCACTCTATGAGAAAACACATAGGTGATTTCTAGGCGATGTCATCCTGGGCAAATGGCTCAAGGGCACGTACCCTGAACCTCTCCTTGCCCCCACCCCGGGAAACTTCTTTGCTATCACACAGGAGCATCTGTACCTCTATGGTTACCATGCAACAGAGTGCAGCCAACTTGACCCTGACTGCGTGAAGAGACTTGGAGAGAGGACGCCTCATCCTGAGTCATCAGGGTATTTCACAGGGGGATTTAAGCAACTGGTCTAGCAAGTTAAAGCCTCTCGCAAGAATGTACACCCTTTAGCATCTTGCTGATAAAATCAAAGTACCTGCAAAACTGGAAGCTTTGCAAACAGGATGTAATTTTTGCCATAGGAGAGTTCAAGTCTTTTCATCAGATCATTAAGCAAGTATCTTGGACTGGGATCAGGAGAACTCTGGTCTCATCCAAATTTTGCCACTATTTAGCTTTACGGGAGAAGTGGCTCAATTTCCTTATTGGTAAATAAAGCAGCAGATCAGACCAGTGAGGCTTCAACTTTAATGTATGTAAGAATTAGCTAGATAGCTTATCTAAAGTGTAGGTTTTCTGACCTGCATCTCCCCACAAAAAATCTGATTCTGTTATTCTGTGGCAAGACCCAGGAATTTGCTTTATATACTGGTAGTCAGTACTCTTGCCTGGAAAATCCCATGGACAGAAGAGCCTGGTAGGCTGCAGTCTATGGGGTCACTAAGAGTCGGACATGACTGAGCAACTTCACTTTCACTTTTCACTTTCATGTACTGGAGAAGGAAATGGCAATCCACTCCAGTGTTCTTGCCTGGTGAATCCCAGGGACGGAGGAGCCTGGTAGGTTGCTGTCTATGGGGTCGCACAGAGTCAGACACGACTGAAGTGACTTAACAGCAGCAGCAGCCTATTGATCGTGATACAGTCAAGATTCTTCCCTACACACAGAAACTTTGAGAAACACTGATGATTAAAGTCCTCTGCCTTTCAGATCCTGCAAGGCTGCGTTTCTCAGGTTCAGGTTAGCAAAGTTTGGTATTAGACCTATACTCCTAACCTATCTGCATCAGAATTATTAAAAACTAGCATCTGTTGCTCACTCTAAGCACATTGAACCACACCATTGTGATAAAGCCCAGGAGGGAGAGGAACTGATAATATTTGAACAGTGTTCATTTTTATAACCTCCATCCTATGAAGATTGGTTATTTTCCACTTTCATTTTTATGTCCAAAATGATGTCCCAAGGCAAAAGACTTGAATATTCCTTTAGCACTGTCTGCTCTTTTCCTTTTCAAGCTGCCACCTACCATGTCACTATGAGATCTCAGAACCTGATTCTAGTCCTCAGATAAAAAACTAGAATCTCCCTGCTGTCTATTATGTCCAATTCCATTTCCAAGATCATTAATGTTTCAGGCAACAAACAGTCTATCCTCTTCTAGGATGCTGCCAGTCATTTAGAAAATCATTTGCATGTCCAGGGCATCTTTCTGTAATCATTACTTGTTTTCAGTTAAATATAAATAGAACTTAAGACCATTTTCTTGAAGGGAGAAATACTGTACATGGATTGTGCCTTTATGAAAAGATACAGTGAGCACAAAACTAGTACTTTGTAGGAAATATATTTAGGAAAAGGGATGGGAAGAACAACACAAACACATGGTGTCTGAGTGGTCTAATGAAACAAAAATTCATTCAATGATCCAGTGGATGGACTAGGGAAATTATTTTTTGCCATCCAAAATTTATGGATTATGGATTTCTCAACTTTAGTATGAATCAATGAAGGAAGGACAGGGATTTCCCTGGTGGTCCAGTGGTTAGGAATCTGAGCTTCCACTGTAGGGAGCATGGGTTCAATCCCTGGTCAGGGAACTAAGATCCCACTTGCTGCATAGGGCAACCAAAAAAAAAAAAAAGGAGGAAGAAATAAGAACCTCATTAGGGCATCCTCAGTTGGCCTATTCCACTCTATGAATCCATCTCTAGGATTAGGATAACTCACTTCCTATGAGTCAACATCCTAGGACGGTCACTTGCTGTGTGATTTTACCCTCACTGTTCTAAGCAGCTTCATGGACACAGGTCCTTGAGGAAAGGATTCAGACTGGGGATCCATCAAATACCACTCGCCTTTGATCTTCGGAGAGAAAGTTAATGAATACAGCTTAGAGCAGGACTAATTAATTTTTACATTTTCTGTTTATTTTTGTGTCACAAAAGCTTAGAGAGATTGGTGAAACAGAAACTAGTTGGGCATTCTTCAGAGCCCCAATCCAGAAGTGGGGTTCTTGTTGTTCAGTCACTCAGTCATGTCTGACTCTTTGCAACCCCATGGACTGCAGCACACCAGGCTTCCTTGTCCATCACCAATTCCCAGAGTTTACTCAAACTCATGTCCATTGAGTCAGTGATGCCATCTAACCATCTCATCCTCTGTCATCCCTTTCTCTTCCCGCCTTCAATCTTTCCCAGCATCAGGGTCTTTTCCAATGAATCGGCTTTTCTCATCAGGTGGCCAGAATATTGAAGCTTCAGATTCAGCATCTTCCAATGAATATTCAGTATTAATTTCCTTTAGGATTGACTAGTTTGATCTCCTTGCTGTTCAAGGGACTCTCAAGAGTCTTCTCCAACACCACAGTTCAAAAGCATCAATTCTTTGGTGATCAGTCCTCTTTCTTTATGTTACAACTCTCACATCCATACATGACTACTAGAAAAACCATAGCTTTGACTATACAGGGTTAAAGTGGGGTTAAATGGCCCTAAAATTCTAAGAAAGGCAGTATAAAGGCTGGCAAGAAGCTTCTCTAATAACCTTATCGCACTGCCATGTGATGCTTATTTACATAACTATCACCCATTAGACTGGGAGTATTTCTACAGGAGAGACTAGTCTTCAAGGATCTAAGCCTAGCAAAGTAATTTGTAACAGATTTGAACTGAAGGACTCCTGGTGGGTGGAAACTTCCCCTTAAGTTTTTAAAATTTGTGCGAGACATTTTTGGTGTTTTGGCAACTCCCCCTTTGGAAAGGGGGAAGGAAATTGGCATTTTCATCATGTTTGGATTTCTTCTCCTCTTAGTCTTTAGTTAATCTCTAACAAATATAAAATAATTAATAAATTAGAGGGGAAAATTCATGGTTTAAGGCTCACCAATCAGGCTTTATGTTTTTATGATATGCTTTTTTCTTCTACCAGAATGTAAATGTTTTGACTGAAAGTCCAAAACAGCATGAATCAGGCTTTATGTTTTTATGACATGCTTTTTTCTTCTACCAGAATGTAAATGTTTTGACTGAAAGTCCAAACAGCATGGTACACAAAATGGGAAATTACACAAAGATGTGGAAAGAACAGCTAAAGAAAAGGAAAGTTGAAGAGTGCCAGAAACTGCTAATAACTATTAACCTATTGGAAAACTATAAAGCACATGTGAGTCCCCAGCTTGATTTGGACTTTCTCTTCTTTGCCATTAACTTTTAAACTGAATAAAGAGGTAATGTATTCTGAAGCCTATAATTCATTATGTGAGTGTGATATTTAAGGCACTTAATTAGGGTGAATATATTAATATAATTTATCATCCAGTCTGCAACACTTTTCAAGATGAAAGGGGGCACAAAGCCAGGTCTGTCTCAGACAACCCAACACATATGTTTGCTCTACTCTCCATCCACTTAAAGGCCTTCTTTTATATTCTATGCATTTTGCGCAAAATGTTCCATATTTTGCTCTAAGGGAGATCTTAATTGGGCTCCCACTTTATGCCAGCCTGAAGTGAACAAGAAGTCTGCTTCAAACACATCCATTCACAGCCCAGCTGTGAGGACATGGCCCAGACCAGTGTTTCCTGAAAGATGGAATACACAGCCAAGTGAGAACCTGATTTGGGGTCACAAAGAACAAAGGACACTGCACAGAATAACTTCACAGCAAGGAGGAAGTTAGATTTAGGTGTTAAATTGTTTTTATCACCTTTCTAACAGTTATTAGTATTTCATCACATAACAGACTCTAGCTCACAGTTTTTAAATGTAGCTTAAATTAAATGTCACTTTGTTTTCATTGTTTTTAAGTTATTTCTTGCAAGAAAAATTTATTTCTAAATTTTCATTTATCATGATGCTTGTTGCTGTTTTAGTCACTAAGTCGTGTCTGACTCTTTGTGACCCCAAAGAGTCTGTAGCTTGCCAGGCTCCTCTGTCCATGGGATTTCGCAGGCAAGAATACTGGAGTGGGTTGCCATTTCCTTCTCCAGAGGCTCATTCCCACCCAGAGATCAAACCCACGTCTCCTGTATCAGCAGGCAGATGCTTTACCACTAAGCCACTTGGGAAGCTGTAATAATGCTATTTTCTTTAAAAATGAATTTAAGTGTAAGAAAGAAAAAAATTAATATTATAAGTGATATGTCAATATGAATAAAAAAATCTTTTTAAAAAGTAAGACAGAACCACTAGCCAAAATGATCAAAGAACTAGAAGTTCTGACTGAACATGGTTCATCCTGATGCAAGGAATCATGGGAGGTAAAGATGATACAAAGACTTTCCATGGATTTAGGTCCTTCCCTAAAAGCCAAAAACATGAATTAGGAAGGAACAATCTCACAATCCTACATGAAAAGGGAAGAACTTGAGAATTTTCTAGGATAGAAAAGAAGGCCATCTGAACACAACAGGATAAGGTGACCAGATGAAAACTCAGCCAGGGACAGGTAAAGGTTGAAAACCCAGGGTTACCAATCCCCTTGGTTTAGCTGTATATGGCTGAAAGAGGGGAAGAAAAGAACATAAACAGCAGAAATCTTCTAAAATTTGTGGTCAGAAATAAATATGACAGAAGGTGGTGGCTAAGATATGACAATGGATGGCTCAAGAAATGCAGTCTGTCACAGTGTAACTGCTACGAAATCCATTCATCAAGGTTGACTGGGACAAAGGGGATGAAAATCTTACCACCTACCTTTCCACTCACGTGCTCTTCAACTCTTATATCTACTCCTATCTTAGAGAAGGATTAATATATATACCAAAGCTTCCTATAGACTCTTTCAACATAAATATGATGAGAGACGTATAAGCTGGGAATGGATTTGGGGAACTTGTTTGCATATTGATGGTGATTGAAATCATGACAGATGGTAAAATTACACTCTATGCATCCCTCACAGACCCCTTACCCGTTACTACCATCTGCAAGCATTCTCCTCCTATAAACCTTCCCATCTGGTTAACTTTTACTATTCAGTGTTCAGGTCTTGGCTTACACTGCCCTGGATCTCACAGCCTCCTCTTTCATAGCTCCCATAATGCCATTGTTATTACTTATTTAATATTTCTCATTAGACTGTAAACTCCCTGAAGGCAGGAATGAGGTTCACAGTGATATCCCCACCTTCTGACCCTAGTCTGATACAGTCTGGTACTAACCAGCAGCCAATCAGTGAATGGATAAGTGAATGAGTGAATGACATGAAGGACGTTGTCATAATTCATGAACATTCACCTAAGAAGCCCAGGGACCTGGCCTTTCTGGGCAAGCCACCAGGAGAGGCAAGAACCAGTGAGAAGCAGGAAAATATCAAACCAGTTGTGGCTCAGACCAGGAGAATAACGTAATGGAAGTGAGACCCACAGAGAGCATAAAGGAGAAGGAGGTGAAGTTTATCTATCCAAAGGGGCCCTCACATGGGTTGGGCTTGGTCATCATTGGCATAGGAAGTGGGTGAGGCTGGTCTAAAGTTGACGACACCATTGCCAAGCAAGGCATTACAGCACTCAAATGTCCTATTGTGTTTATAAGAATGATCTCAGCAACAAGTGTGCTTTTTTTTTTTAATCTCCTCTTGTTTGAATGAACTTCTTCCCCATGGAGTGAATTATTGAGCCACGTCCCCCTGGTTTGGAAGGGGTGACTCATCCAATTGAGATGAAAAGCCAAGCCAAGTCTGCTTTCACCTGCCCAATTGTGCTGCTTCCACTAAAGATGGAGCTAATGATTCAAACAGCTACCTAAATCCAAATTAATCACTAGGAAAGCGTTTTCTAAGATAACATAAAGAGAGGCAGTTTTGTAACTTTGGACAAGTTACTTATCCCTCGTAATCTCAGGTTCTTCATCCTTGACTCTGGAATTGCAGCACTTACCTTTGGGCTGATAGTAGGCTCCAATAGATAAAGCACCCAGCACAATCATATTATTTGTAAATCTACACTAAACTTGAAGGAAATACAGAAACTTTAGGATAAGGTGATAGCCTTCTCACTAAACACTGACTCTTCTCTTCCAAACACTAACCTAAACCATGTTTATCTTCAGATCTCTGTAGAATATAACCTATTCCTTTATCCTGGGCATTTTTTAGTTCAAGGAGGCTTACAGAATGGTGTACAATGGCACCTGGATACCTTGAGTCCCTTAAGATACTTCTCTTTACTGATTTCTTCTCACAGTAGTAAAAGATTTTGAAGCTCACTTCAACGGCAAGACCCTATTTGTCCCAAATTCCACCTCTCAAATCCTCTTTATATCTTCCGCTGAGGCATCACTTTGACCTATACTCAGAGCACCAGTTCCATCCATTCCATCTGACTCCCTTCTGCTACTAACTCCCAATCAGAACATACTTTTCCCTTCTCCTGGGTTTTTCAGGGTATCATTCTTCTACATCACATTCTTCTACATCCTCTTACATCACAATCACCAGATGCCTCACTCTAGACCTTCCAAATCAGAGTCTGTAGGAGTGACACTGCAGCTCCTTAGATGACATCGAGGCACATAAACCTTCAGATCCTTGCCTTAAACCTGGGGCAGCATATATGTGGACAGAGAAAAGTGCCTGGGGCTCTTAGAGCAGGACTCTGCTGTCAACCGATTTTAAAGCCCCATTACAGTGTATGTACTTCTTTTCTCATTACATGAAAAGTACCCGAATTGGATCAACTTTAAACCTGCTATGCACTCTGAAAAATCTCAGAAATCTGCAGAAATTGGTACCTAACCAAGGGTAACCATAGTAACTAAGAATGAGTTTACAGCTTAAGTAACCAGTACTTCAAGTTAATAGGTAATAGGCTCACATCTATAATTATCAAAAGGTAAGGCACTTGCTGGTCAGAGTAGGAGAGAGGATTTTATTTTACTTTCTATATTTATTTATTTATTTGGCTGCACTGGGTCTTAGTTGCGGCATGTGGGATCTTTGATCTTCATTGCAAGATGTAAACACTTAGTGGCACATGTGTGATCTAGTTCCCTGACCAAGGATGGAACCCAAGCCCCCTGTATTAGGAGGGCAGAGTCTTAGCCACTGGACCACCAGGGACGTCTGGGAGAGAGTATTTTAAATGACACATTCATGTGGCACGCAACAACAATTGGTCACAAAGTGAGATTCTTTTCAATTATCTTTCAAGCTTTCTGATTACATCAAAGAATAAGTCTCAAAATGGTGGTAGGTGTCTTCTAGAACTAGAACTTCCCAATCTGTTTTCCTTATTTTTTTAATAAAAAGAGAGCAGGTTTCAGGCTACAACTTTCTTAAGCAAAGATATTTAACTAGAATGCAATGAGTTTCATGACTTTCTGTCATGAAAATTTCTGTGTATTTATTTTTATTGTTTACTTTGATTTGTTTTACACACTGGTATAAAATTTCCTTTTATTAATTGATATATTAAAAAAACTGATTTACAGAAAAATAATAGTTTAGGTTGTTGAGTTGGTGATGGACAGGGAAACCTGGCATGCTTCTGTCTGTGGGGTCACAAAGATTCGGACACGACTGAGTGACTGAACTGAATTGAATAGTTTTGGTACTATGTGACTGGCAAAAATAATGAAAGGTGCCAATGAATGACTAAACTTTAGAAAAACCGTCTAGAATCTAGTAGATAAAGAACCATGAGCAGGTTAGAGCAATCTTGAGTAAGATTAGAAAACAGATTTTTTGTTTTATGTGATTCTATGCAAAAGAACAGCAATTCATTTAGCGTTTCTTAGATACAAGACGTGAATGAGGTTCCATATAGCTTTCTTATAGGTATAAAGACAGGGAAAAAAAGACGTGAATGAGGTTCCATATCAGCTTTCTTATAGGTATAAAGACAGGGAGAAAAAAAAAAACCTCTTCTTTTTCTATGGATCATATGTAAAAAGACAAAAACAGGAGTCTTTTCTTGATTAAGGGCATGGGCTGCTTTTACTGCTGATTAGTTTGGGACAATTACATATATATAATACACATATATATATTTAAATATATACATATATTTGTAAACTAAGCACAGTGCACAACACATTGAAAGTCCTTAAAATGAACTTGTATTCTATTTTTATTTAGAATTAGCATATCTGCTGCTCTTTATCATTTTTTAGTACTAAAAGTGAATCATTGGATTCACTTCTTCAGGATGTTTAAACCCCTTACAACTTCCACTTTTAATTCTTTACATTTCAAATTAGGCTGAAGAACAATTTGGATCTCTTGACCAAAATTCTTTTCCCATATTTTCTAACATTCACATTCTAAAAACTTACCTCATATCCAATTATATTTAGGACCATGGTTCCCCTATGAGGGAGCCCAGTATTGAGAATATCAGAACATCTGGACTTCTGGGGACCCTGGCTTCTCAAATTTTATAGGCACATTAATAATAACACTGCTTAGCTGACTGAATTATAAGAACTGATTCAGAATGAGTAGAAAGATAGTGAATTTTTTCCACTTTACTATGAATGAGAAGATAGACTAGTAGATTATTTAAATTAGTAATTAGAAGTTAGCAATTAGTCAATCCTAGAGGAAATCAGTCATGAATATTCATTGGAAGGACTGATACTGAAGCTGAAACTACAATACTTTGGCCACTTGATATAAAGAACTGATTCACTGGAAAGACCCTGATGCTGGGAAAGATTGAAGGCAGGAGGAGAAGGGGACGACAGAAGATGAGATGGTTGGATGGCATCACTGACTCAATGGACATGAGTTTGAGCAAGCTACAGGATTTGGTGAGGGACAGGGAAACCTGGCGTGCTGCAGTTCATGGGGTTGCAAAGAGTCAGCAACTGAACTGAATTAGAAGACAAACTAAATTGTATAGACCATTAGGCCTTTATTTCTTCTCTAATGAGCTATGGTGCCTTATTTTTATTTGGTGATGTCATACTCATTTTATACAGTGATGCTCAATCCTGAGATTGAGCTCTTGTGTGAAAGACTTGAATAGAAGGTTGTGACTCCTCTTGGTACACTGACTAATAGAAATGGGCTTTGAAAAGTCAGTCTTGCTTGAAAAAAATCAACTGTGGGTCTGTTTGTGTTCCTCTTCAGTGAAGTATCAGAGAGAAATGTAGTGGCCTTGCAAATAGAGATATGGCAGCCCTTTTTGAGACCAGGAAAGTGAGACCCTTTTGGAGGCTATACATTAAATAAAAGATACAACCTACTTTCTATACTCAGTACAAATACATTCACAATATATGTTTACACTGTTTTCTCTCTTTTTTTTTATTTTGCCCTCTCGTCCAACATGAAGTATTATTAGTACTGTCTATTTTCTCCCATTTGCATCAATTCTCAAGTTTCCTCCTTAATTCTGTTATCCAGGAACTCTAGGGTTTGATTTTATCCCAAGTAGTTTCTACTCTGTGAGAGTCTAACTGGACCACTTCAGCCAGGTATTTTTCAATATCACACACTTTCACTGTTGAAGATGGGTCCTACAAAGTCTAACATTTCTTTGTAGCAAGGCCATTGTTAGTTGAAGCTTTGCTAGTGCTACTGCTGTTGCTAAGTCACTTCAGTAGTGTCCGACTTTGTGTGACCCCACAGACAGCAGCCCACCAGGCTCCCCCCATCCCTGGGATTCTCCAGGCAAGAACACTGGAGTGGGCTGCCATTTCCTTCTCCAATGCATGAAAGTGAAGTTGCTCGGTCGTGTCTGACTCTTAGCGACCCCATGGACTGCAGCCTACCAGGCTCCTCTGTCCATGGGGTTTTCCAGGCAAGAGTACTGGAGCAGGTGCCATTGTGGTACCCAACCGTAAGGCTCCAAATTTGCAGCTCTCATGTCATATTCCACAAGGCTGACATCAGTCCAGTCTGGCTGAATTCTGAGGAAATTCTGGCGTAAGTGACATGCTGTGCCACAATCCTTCCTAGATCTTGAACCTTGGTCACTAGGCTGGATGCTTTCTTTTCTCAAAGTTAGTTTTATTTTATAGAACTTACTGTTTTTTCCTTCCAACATTCCTTCCAATGTTCATGTCCATCCTAGTTCACAATAAAAGGTCTTAATTTCTGGGACGTAGAATTTTAACTAATTCTTCTGCAAGAGAATCTATAAAAACAAAGTTTGATAACCCATCTGAATTCAAGGCCACTTAATCTCCTTACGTATGATCATCTGAAGTGAAGATCTGTGTCTTTAAGGTAGGGTATAGCCAGAGATGTTCCACTACAATGACTTCTTGATTTCAAATTCTAGTTTGTTTATTCTTTTTTGTAGAATTTATATAGTAGGGAATCTTGAGAAGCTGCCTAAAATGCCCCAAAAGCCAAAGTGAGTGCCCTAGAACTATAATTAGTACATTCTTTATGGATATACTACACTTCCTGTCAGGAAACAAACCCACTATTTTCTCAACCGTAATGTTGTTTATCCTTTAAAAAATACCCCACTATCATGCCATAGCTCATTCTGATTTTCTTTTATCTGTGTACCCCCACTGATAAACCTCAATCGGGTCTATAAATTTAATTCTCAAGATGCATCCATATTTCTTAAATGAATTATTGAGCTGAAAACCAAGCAAGATCGGTGAGGTTCAGACCTCATTAAGCAACCACATCTATCATGGCCCCAAATGTGTTTCAGCCCTTAGTGGTTTGGAAGCTTTTCAGAAAAGCAGTGTCCAAGTAGAAGGTCTAACCAAAGGAAATTTGGACTAAGGTCAAATCATCCTTACCCTAATGGCTTGAGGTTGTTTCTCTTTGGGTTTTTTTGAGCTCTCTAGAGAGAGTCTGACCATAGTCTCTGCCTCTAGCAACTACTTGTAGAATCAGAGTTGGCAAGGGATTGAGTAATCAATTAATCTAAACCTTTATTTGAGTCACAAGTTCTTTTACTGTTTTAATAACTGATACAGATGGCCAAGAATACAAATAAATACCATATGGCTAAATATTTAAAAGTTAAAAACAAAGCTAAAAAATGGTTAAGAACAAATTCCAGAGTCATGTAAGATTCTGTCTTCAGATCTTAGCAGTCAAAATGTTATAGTTCAGAGTACAATTCTGCAACCAGAGTTAGTTCCAAGATAGTCTCTGAAGTTCTCCTTCCCTAGAGACTTCAAGGAATATCTGCTTTGGGGTCTTGATTCATGAACTCCTTATTGCCAAATTCAGACTTAAATTGAAGAACGTGGGGAAACCACTAGACCATTCAGGTATGACCTAAATCAAATTCCTTATGATTTATACAGTGGAAGTGAGAAATAGATTTAAGATCTGATAGATAGAGTGCCTGATGAATTATGGATGGAGATTTGTGACTCTGTACAGGAGACAGGGAGCAAGACCATCCCCAACAAAAAGAAATGCAAAAAGCAAAATGGCTGTTTGAGGAGACCTTACAAATAGCTGTGAAAAGAAGAGAAGCCAAAAACAAAGGAGAAAAGGAAAGATATAAGCATCTGAATGCAGAGTTCCAAAGAATAGCAAGGAGAGATAAGAAAGCCTTCCTCAATGGTCAGTGCAAAGAAATGGCAGGAAATAATAGAACGAGAAAGACTAGAGATCTCTTCAAGAAAATTAGAGATAGCAAGGGAACATTCATGTAAAGATGGGCTCAATAAAGGACAGAAATGGTATGGACCTAACAGAAGCAGAAGATATTAAGAAGAGGTGGCAAGAATACACAGAAGAACTATACAAAAATATCTTCATGACCCAGATAATCACGATGGTGTTATCACTCACCTAGAGCCAGACATCCTGGAATGTGAAGTCAAGTGGGCCTTAGGAAGTATTAACTATGAACAAAGCTAGTGGAGGTGGTGGAATTCCAGTTGAGCTATTTCAAATCCTAAAAGATGATGCTGTGAAAGTGCTGCACTCAATATGCCAGCAAATTTGGAAAACTCAGCAGTGGCCACAGGACTGGAAAAGGTCAGTTTTCATTCCAATCCCAAAGAAAAGCAATGCCAAAGAATGATCAAACTATTGCACAATTGCACTCATCTCACACACTAGCAAAGTAATGCTCAAAATTCTCCAAGCTAGGCTTCAGCAGTACGTGATCTGTGAACTTCCAGATGTTCAACCTGGTTTTAGAAAAGGCAGAGGAACCAACCAGAGATCAAATTGCTAACATCTGCTGGATCATCGAAAAAAGCAAGAGAGTTCCAGAAAAACATCTATTTCTGCTTTATTGACTATGCCAAAGCCTTTGACTGTGTGGATCACAAGAAACTGTGGAAAATTCTGAAAGAGATGGGAATGCCAGACCACCTGAACTGCCTCTCTAGAAACCTGTATGCAAGTCAAGAAGCAACAGTTAGAACTGGACATGGAACAACAGACTGGTTCCAAATAGGAAAAGGAGTACGTCAAGGCTGTATATTGTCACCCTGCTTATTTAAATTCTATGCAGAGTACATCATGAGAAGCGTTGGACTGGAAGAAACACAAGCTGGAATCAAGATTGCTGGGAGAAATATCAATAACCTCAAATAGGCAGATGACATCACCCTTATGGCAGAAAGTGAGGAGGAACTAAAAAGCCTCTTGATTAAAGTGAAAGAGGAGAGTGAAAAAGTTGGCTTAAAGCTCAACATTCAGAAAATGAAGATCATGGCATCCAGTCTCATCACTTCATGGGAAATAGATGGGGAAACAGTGGAAACAGTGTCAGACTTTATTTTTGGGCTCCAAAATCACTGCAGATGGTGATTGCAGCCATGAAATAAAAAGACGCTTACTCTTTGGAAGAAAAGTTATGACCAACCTAGATAGCATATTCAAAAGCAGAGACATTACTTTGCCAACTAAGGTCCGTCTAGTCAAGGCTACGGTTTTTCCAGTGGTCATGTACGGATGTGAGAGTTGGACTATGAAGAAGGCAGAGAGCCGAAGAATTAATGCTTTTGAACTGTGGTGTTGGAGAAGACTCTTGAGAGTCCCTTGGACTGCAAGGAGATCCAACTAGTCCATTCCGAAGGAGATCAGCCCTGGGATTTCTTTGGAAGGAATGATAGGTGAGGTGGTAAGTCACTCAGTCGTGTCCGACTCTTTGCGACCCCGTGGACTGTAACCTACCAGGGCTTCTCCATCCATGGGATTCTCCAGGCAAGAATACTGGAGTGGATTGCCATTTCCTTCTCCAGGGGATCTTCCCGACCCAGGGATCAAACCCGCATCTCCCACATTGGAGGCAGACGCTTTAACCTCTGGAGCCACTAGGGAAGAAGGAATGATACTAAAACTGAAACTCCAGTACTTTGGCCACCTCATGAGAAGAGCTGACTCATTGGAAAAGACTCTGATGCTGGGAGAGATTGGGGACAGTAGGAGAGGGGGATGATAGAGGATGAGATGGCTGGATGGCATCACTGACTCAATGGACATGAGTCTGAGTGAACTCTGGGAGTTGGTGATGGACAGGCAGGCCTGGCGTGATTTGATTCATGGGGTCACAAAGAGTTGGAATGACTGAGCGATTGAACTGAACTGAACTGAAGCTTTCAAAGGGAGATGTGTAAAGACTCTATTAGAATTCTCCAGAGAAATAAAACATTTGGAGAGAGATATATATATACGCCAGAGAAGGCGATGGCACCCCACTCCAGTACTCTTGCCTGGGAAATCCCATGGATGGAGGAACCTGGTGGGCTGCAGTCCATGGGGTTGCTAAGAGTCGGACCCCATTGAGCGACTTCACTTTCACTTTTCACTTTCATGCGTTGGAGAAGGACATGGCAATTCACTCCAGTGTTCTTGCCTGGAGCATCTAGGGACAGGGGAGCCTGGTGGGCTCCCATCTATGGGGTCGCACAGAGTCGGACACAACTGAAGTGACTTAGCAGCGGCAGCAGCAGCAGCAGCAGCAGCATATATACATGGGCCACAACACTGACCCTGTTTTGCCTCCCAGAACAGCAATTTGGGGCTGCCCTGGGAGCACCCACCAAGAGCTCTCTCAAGACACATGTCCTGTAAAGAGTCCTAGAACAAGAGATGTCACAAGTTCAAGGAGGGGGCCCGTGGACAGGAGGTGGAATTGAGTACCAGTGTGATTGATGGCTATGTGACCAGCCAGGTAGGCAAAGTACCTTGAAGGAACAATCACTGGCTTCAGTGACTCCAGCTCATGGCTGGCTGGTGGGTCCTTGAGGAGGGATTTGGCATAAATACATATGATCTATTTTATCATAAAGTAATAAATATATGATTTATGTTAAGTAATTGGTTCGTGAGATTGTAGAGACCAGAAAATTCAAAATCTGCAGGGTGGGCATGCAGGCTGGAGACCCAGGGAATAATTGATGTTGCAGCTCAAGTCCAAAGGCATTCTGCTGCCAGAAATTCTGCTTCTTCGGGGTAAGTCTGTCTTTTTTTTTCTCTCAAGGCTTCCAGTTGATTTTTAGATGAGGCCCACTGACAATATGGAGGGTAAACTGCTTTACTCAAAATCTACTCATTTAAATGTTAATCTCTTTCCAAAAAACAACTTCATATCAGCACCCATACTAGTGTTAAACAAATATCTGGATATTGTGGACTAGCCAAGTTGACACAAAATAAGTTGTATTTGAACATATTCTATCTTACTTCTTTATCTAAGAAAATATCAGTAACTTAGTGGAGGCCCAGGAGGCTGCCTAATGGCTAAAACCTCTAGGTTTTATTTCCATTCTATTGCTGGCAGGCAAAAATGTCAATACTGAAAAGACGTATAACTTCATGGGCTGACAGCTTTACTAGGCATGACCACATTTCCACAGGAAGAGTTTGAATTTCAGTTGTCAGGAAATCCTATATTTGGCAAATTGGGGTGATATGTCAAGCCTCATAAATAAAAGCAGGCCAGGTTACTTATAACTATACTGATTATCCTTCCAGTCTACTTTTTGAAGCCAGAAACTTAGGTAATAACTTAGGTATTGAAGTGA
This sequence comes from Nanger dama, assembly GCA_917880005.1. Taxonomy (NCBI): domain Eukaryota; kingdom Metazoa; phylum Chordata; class Mammalia; order Artiodactyla; family Bovidae; genus Nanger; species Nanger dama. The sequence goes on from CAKJTW010000011.1 coordinate 469,776, forward strand.
AATGAAGTCACTCAGTTGTGTCCGACTCTTTGTGACCCCATGGATGGTAGGATACCAGGCTCTGGGTACATGGGATTTTCCAGGCAAGAATACTGGAGTGGGCTGCCAAGTTAGGTATTAGTTTCTAACTAGTGGTGCTTATGTACTTATGTATTTCTTTTGTACTTTACACCACAGGGGGAAATATCTATCAGTTCAGTTCAGTCGCTCAGTTGTGTCCAACTCTTTATGATCCCATGGACTGCACCATGCCATGCTTCCCTGTCCATCACCAACTCCCAGAGCTTGCTCAGTCTCATGTCCATCAAGTCAGTGATGCCATCCAATCACCTCATCCTCTGTCATCTCTTTCTCCTCCTGCTTTCAATCTTTCCCAGCATCAGGGTCTTTTCCAATGAGTCAGTTCTTCACATCAGGTGGCCAAAGTATTGGAGTTTCAGCTTCAGCATCCTTCCTTCCAATGAATATTCAGTACTGATTTCCTTTAGGATTGACTGATCTCCTTGCAGTTCAAGAGAATCTGAAAAGTCTTATCCAACACGGTGTTGGAGAAGACCACCACAATTCAAAAGGATCAATTCTTTTGTGCTCAGCTTTATTTATAAAAATAGCTGAGAAAAGAAAAATATATATATATATATACATATATATATTTATAAAATGGGAGAGATATTTTTCTCTACATATAAATAACCTGGGTTCACTAAGGATTCTAAGAATCTAAATAAACTTTACCATACTTTGTAGACACTCAAATCAGAAGTCACAGGGGCTATGCCATGTGTTCAACTTAAACTAACCAAAGAAGGAAAGAGAAGGAGATTTATAAGATGCTAAGTAGGGATATTAAACATAATAACACCAACTATTATATATGCCAAACACTGCCAGAGACACTGTAGATACATAATTTCTAGTTCTAACTACTAGACAGTAAGTGTCATTTCTCACAATTTGAAGGTAAGATTAAGATTCAGAAAATTAGAACAACCTGCCTGAGGTACACTGAAAACAACTTGTTCTGCCAGGATTCAAGTAGCTGTTCTCTGTGTGGAAAAGGGAAGGGCAGGTGCAGATTTCTCGCAATTCCAGAAGCATCAAGAAACCCAGAACTTTCAGGGGACATACAAAGTAGCCTCGACTCAGGCCTGAAAATCCCTTTGAGCAGTTTCCAAGCCACCTGAAGCTTCTGGAATTTTCTCACTTCATCTTAAAGAATGAGAATTTATACAATTTCAGTGAAAATCCTATGAAAAAGACCAGTGTCTAAATACAGAACATTTTCTTGTGAGCTCAAGGAAAGACTGGCAAGTTGCAGAAGAGGAAACCTGAGACATAAAATTAATGACCTGAGCTCTTTTCTCACAGCTAGCTCTCTTCCTTGATCCAAATGAGTAACAGGGACCAATACCAAAAATCACCAAAACTTTTCTTCATTTATTCTTTCCTTCATTAATTTATCTCATTCTACATACCAGAAAAAGTACTACAAAAGGGAGATGAAAGACACAGTCCCTGTGTCTTGAGGAACTTGCTATCAAGCTCTGGAGAAAAACAAATATGATATAATTATAATATAGCTGGTTAAGTAAAATAACCGATTTGTGTAATGGATAGTATGAGAGCACAGGAAGGGCTTCAGAGCAGCAAGCAAATGACTTTCCGAGGAGGAACTTCGGAGATGATGCTTGCGCCAAAGGTTGAAGGAGCAGCAGTAGTTGCGTTAATGGCACATGGGCTCACCGGGTGTTGCTGGGGTGCTCAACCAGGGTTATTCCCAGAGTAGCTAGGAAGCCAGGTAGCCTCAGGGACCAGGAGGAAGACAGAAGTTGTTAAAGATCATCCCTTCTGGGCAGAATTCTTGATTTAAAGACCTACAATTCCAACAGTTTCAATAGATGAGAGCCAAGATATGGAATAGGTGTTCTGTATTTTGCACCTCGTTTGTACCCCAGGCTGATATGCTTGGTAGGTTCTTATGCTTTTAGAGACTTCCAGATATTATTTCATTTGAATCAACTCAGCTCAGAAATTTCAAACACAGCAGCAGCATATCACAATGTTTATAGAAATGATATCTATCATGGAATAAATTGTGGAATTGTGTGTCTGTATATAAAAAGAAGTTTAAGACAGATAGTCACTGCTCTCAAAAGTCCTCTGTAAACTAGCAAATTACTATAATGTCTAGAACTGTGGAGTAGAGTCTGCATGAAAGTTCTCACTAGCCCTTAATTCTATAGCCATCAAAGTCTACCAGGTTTTCAGAAACCTAGCAAAGGCATGTCTATTTATAACTGCACAGATACATTCACAGTAAACTTGTTGTCCGTCTGCCTCCAATGCAGGAGACCTGGGTTCGATCTCTGGGTAGGGAAGATCCCCTGGAGAAGGAAATGGCAATCCAGTCCAGTATTCTTGCCTGGAGAATCCCATGGATGGAGAAGCCTAGTAGGTTACAGTCCACGGGGTCACAAAGAGTCGGACACGACTGAGCGACTTCACCTTCACCTTCAGTTGCTCAGTCATGTCCAACTCTGAGAATCCATGGACTGCAGCATGCCAGGCTTCTCTGTCCTCCACTATCTCCCAGAATTTGCTCAAGTTCATGTCCATGCGTAAAATCACATCAGAATATATAAACATTGAGGGTCTGTAGAATGATCTGGTCATTACATAATGAAAAATATGTGCAGGTTCCCTTACTATTAATAGATATAAAGAAAATGTCTTCTAGATTTCTCTGTGACAGGTCTGATGCTCCTCACCAGCTCCCTTTCCTTGAAGAGTAGTGTATGTGAGTTAAGATGGCAGAGTACAGTAGGAAAAGGGGTGGAGATTTGGAGATTTAGGTCAACCCAGTGGTCTAATCTGGGAACAAAGCCAAATGCAGACGTGTCTTTGTCTAATCTGTACCACTATGACTTTCTTTTGTTCAGTTGTTAAGGCTTGAACTGCATCCCCCTAAAAAGATATTTGAAGTCCTAACCCTCAGGACCTCAGAATGTGACCTTGCTGGAAATATGGTTGTTTTCAGATGTGATTACTTAAGCTAAGATGCAGTCACACAGAAGTAGTGTGCTTAGTTGCTCAATTGTATATGACTCTCTGCAACGCTATGGACTGTAGTCTGCCAGGCCCCTCTGTCCATGGGATTTTCCTGGCAAGAATACTGGAATGGGTTGCCATTTCCTCCTCCAGGGGATCTTCCAGACCCAGGGATCAAATTGGTGTCTCTTGCATATCCTGCATTGCAGATGGATTCTTTACCACTGAGTCACAGTGGAAGAAGGAAAAAGGTTGGCCCTTAATTCAACATGACTGGTGTTCTTCTAACAAGAGACACAGAGATATAGGCACATGAGGGGAGAAAGCCATATGATGATAGAGGCAGAGACTGAAATGCTGCAGCTGGAAACCAGCAAATGTCAAGAGATGTTGGCAACAGCTAGAAGGTAGCAAAAAGCAAGGAAGTTTCTCATGTGCAGGTTTCAGAGGGAGCATGGCTCTGCCAGTGCCTTAATTCTGGACGTCTAGCTTCCAGAACTGTGAGACAATAGATACCTATTGTCTGAAGCCTCCTAGTTTGTAGTGCTTTGTTTTAGCAGCCCCAGGAAACTAATATACCAGTCCAGGATAGAGCTGAGATTTCCTAGGTCCTATGAGGGAGCCTCCTGCCAGTATCCCAAACAGAAGCAGGACGGTCTCTGTGGTTTCTCCTCATTCTGAAATTGCCCCTTCCCTCCCCCTTCTCTATCGCTTTGCAGCCCCTGGAGGTCAAGGCTGACTACCTGCTTTTCAGGCGTTTGTCTCTCTCCTTCCGACCATCAGCAAGATCCAAGGGGTCAAGCTTTCCTAACTTCCTTTTCCTACTTGATCAGATATCCCTTTCCTCAAACTCCATGATCAAATCTACCAAGGCTTTTGTCTTGCTATACTGAAGAAAAGAAAGAAAAGAAATTTGAAACATACTTTTCTCTCAAAAAAAAAAAAAAAAAAGGCTAACTTTTGAGTCTCTCACCTTGCTTAGACTCAAATATCCTATTTGAGATGCCAGTTATTAACCATCTCATTGTCTTTCTAAGTCTCACATCCATTAAGAGTCATCATATGTAGCTGTGATGCATAAAGTTTGGACTCAAATGGTATTTGTGAGCTGAGCAGTCAGTCACACAATCATTGCTGAGTTACTTACCATTTTTGCAGACAAATTGTAACTATGATCTCTCCTCTCCTTGAAAAGTGAAGGAAAAAGAACTCTTTAGCTGTACTCTCTCATGCTCCAACCCCTTTACTGGTCTGTGCATTTCCTTCTGGCAGTCTGGACCAGGAACAGGCTGACAGACACACTGTAAACCTTGGGGTCTTGGAGAATCAAGGTCAGTACTTCTGAGGCTAAAATTTCAGCTTCTCTATACACCAGTGCCAAATCGAACCCTGGAGACAGAATTGTGGGTGAACTAGAAAAGATAGCTTTATTACTTTGCCAGGAAAAGGGGGATACAGTGGAATTGTGACTTTAAAAACTGTCCCAACTTGGAAAAGATAGAAATTTCACAATAATGGTTCAAAGAAGATGTGATCAGCTTGTGGACATTCTTCTGATGGATTGGTGGTGAGGTATGTAGGAGTCAGCATCATCAATCTTCAAGTCCAACTGGTCTGGGGTCTACATCTTTGTTGGCAGCGTGCCATTGTTAATTGTTAACTTCTCCCACCTGGATGGGTTTTCAGTATCTCCAAAATAGCTCAAAGATTCTGTTGCATGTATTCCCTGATGAGGAGCCAGGATATTGCCCCAAGGCTACTCTTGACTGTTTCTCCCTGGTCTCCTATCCCTCCCTTCTCTAATTAGCAACAGCTTGAATCTGCCCTTGGAACTAAGGGAAGGTCATGGAGGCTGAATGAAGACTATGTCCTGTAATCAAAGGAATGGGGGACACAGAAAGGCTTTGTACCCAGGGGCCCCACAGGGCCCTGTGTAGTATCTTCTTATAAATAGATCTCTTAACATTTGATGCTTCAACATGCAGTCTTACTGTGTGTTAATGGTCATACTAGTTTTAGTAAATACTTACTGTCTAGCCGTGTTCTTGCCGGGAACTCTGGAGTGGGAGTTACTTGTGGCCTACAGCACTCATTGTCTTTTTCCCTTTCCAATGGACTGGGATATTGTTTAGATATCTACCCTTTTCTGACACAGCCCCTGTCCCTCAGTAGGCTGAGAGGTCAAATGTTATTACATACCTTTTCTGGAGATTGATTCTAAGATGAGCATATGACCCACATCAGACTGATGGGACTCACAGTTTCTGCCAGAGACTTCCAGGGAAGCATCCTTAGAGGAGGCTTCATGAAGCAAATCTGTTTTAATATGGAAAGTGGAAGAAAAGAGTTATGGGGACAACAGTCCATACAATGAAGCCTGTGGTCGATAGAGCTCAGGGATGAAACCCATCTGGGTCCAAGAACTGAAGACCAGTGAATCCATGATGCCATTATCTGACTTTCTGTATGGTTTAAATTAATTTGACGGTTGTGTTTCAAAATATCCTAACAGATTCAAACTTTAGTGGACATACATTTTAGAGCATGTACAATATGAGGGAAAGCCACAGATCACTGTGGCTTTTTCACTCACTGATGCATAAATTTATTCCACCTGGATGTTCTTGGAACCATGGATGATTTGTTCCTTATATTTCTACTTCTAGATGCTTCACCTTTCCATAGCATATATTAGTCAACTCATCTGCTCACATTAAGAACTTAATATATAAATTCAAAGCATGGCTATTCCATGGTGTACTCCCAGGAAAAAGGCTTTTAGTTTGAACATTATCAACAGTGTATAGGGGGAGAACAGAAATACTGAAAAGAAAAGATCTGCTTAAACCCATAAATTTCCATAATCTAGGTAACTGTCACAAACACAAATCAGTATAGAACCATTTCAAGAACACATAAAAGGCTGAGTTTTCCTGATACACTGGACCCAGGGTCCTAACTCTGTCAATGTATTTCTAGTTAAATAATATATTAAGATTCTTATACCATAAAACAAAAGTTTTATAGGAGACATTAAGATGTTAATTTCAAGAGATTCTCATCTTTTAGAACTTCTTTATTTAGCGAGGGGGCTGGTGCACAACACATCACAGGATGCAGGATCTTAATTCCCTGACCAGGGATCAAACTCACACGCCCTGCACTGGAAGCATGGAGTCTTAACCACTGGAGCAGCAGGTAAGTCCTAGACCTCTTAATGAAATCAAGTTTTGTGGGAATGCAGAGTACATCATGAGAAACGCTGGACTGGAAGAAACACAAGCTGGAATCAAGATTGCTGGGAGAAATATCAATAACCTCAGATATGCAGATGACACCACCCTTATGGCAGAAAGTGAAGAGGAACTAAAAAACCTCTTGATGAAAGTGAAAGAGGAGAGTGAAAAAGTCGGCTTAAAGCTCAACATTCAGAAAATGAAGATCATGGCATCTGGTCCCATCACTTCATGGGAAATAGATGGGGAAACAGTGGAAATAGTGTCAGACTTTATTTTAGGGGGCTCCAAAATCACTGCAGATGGAGACTGCAGCCATGAAATTCAGTTCAGTTCAGTTCAGTTCAGTCTCTCAGTCTTTCAGTCTCTGACTCTTTGCAACCCCATGAATCGCAGCACACCAGGCCTCCCTGTCTATCACCAACTCCCAGAGTTCACTCAGACTCACGTCCATCGAGTCAGTGATGCCATCCAGCCATCTCATCTTCGGTCGTCCCCTTCTCCTCCTGCCCCCAATACCTCCCAGCATCAGAGTCTTTTCCAGTGAGTCAACTCTTCGCATGTGGTGGCCAAAGTACTGGAACTTCAGCTTCAGCATCATTCCTTCCAAAGAAATCCCAGGGCTGATCTCCTTCAGAATAGACTGGTTGGATCTCCTTGCAGTCTTCCCCAACACCACAGTTCAAAAGCATCAATTCTTCGGCGATCAGCCTTCTTCATAGTCCAACTCTCACATCCATACATGACCACTGGAAAAACCATAGCCTTGACTAGATGGACCTTAGTCGGCAAAGTAATGTCTCTGCTTTTGAATATGCTATCTAGGTTGGTCATAACTTTTATTCCAAGGAGTAAGCATCTTTTAATTTCATGGCTGCAGTCACCATCTGCAGTGATTTTGGAGCCCCCTAAAATAAAGTCTGACACCGTTTCCACTGTTTCCCCATCTATTTCCCATGAAGTGATGAGACCAGATGCCATGATCTTCATTTTCTGAATGTTGAGCTTTAAGCCAACTTTTTCACTCTCCTCTTTCACTTTCATGAAGAGGCTTTTTAGTTCCTCTTCACTTTCTGCCATAAGGGTGGTGTCATCTGCATATCTGAGGTTATTGATATTTCTCCTGGCAGTCTTTGTTGGGGGCCAGCATGAGGAAATCCACCCATGGCAAAGGTCATGAGGAAGGAAGCTTGGCATACACAAAGGCGTGATCAAGCCTCAGGAGACCCCCTGTTCCCGAGCATCTACCCCCAAAACCAGAGTACTTTACGGGGAGCTCTCCCCCACAACCATTTCTCTTGGAGAAGGAGGTAACTTGCAGCTCCAGTTAATAAAAATTCCTGGGCGTGACAAGAGGGTTTCAACTTACGAACTCTGAAAGTTCTCTGGCCTGCCTGATCAGGTTCGTCCGGCTGCGTGTGATTGTTTACAACCCCCCAACTGTGAGAGGCATGGGATGCTTTAAAACTTTCTAAATACAGACTCTTTTGAGAAGTTAGAAGATCATTAATATAGTATTAGTGGGTTGATTAGGAATTATATTGGTGAAGGGTTTTTTCATTTGTCGTGCCAATAATTACTGCTAATTCCCTGCCCTGGGTGTGACAAGGGTGTCTCAGGTCAAACCTCTCTACTGACAGACTAGCTTGTGTGACAACCTCTCAACCATAAACAGTACAGAGAGTTTGGAGTATTAGCATAGGGCTTTTCTCATTTGATTGCCGCCAGGCCTCCATATCCTTCAGCATCAGGGAATATATTAATCAATGTATTTGGAATATAGAAAAGGAAATATAGTAGTTATTGATGTTAGCAATATTAGACTTTTGAGTTAATGAACTTTCTCTTTTGTAATAGATCACTGTACTTAGTTATAAATCACTGTGTCCTTGCTATGTAAAAATGTAACTTTATCACTATCTTAAGACTAAATAGATCTTAAGGGGAACATTGGTGAAAGGATTTTCATTGGTTGGGCTGATGTTTGCTGCTAAATCTCCATTTCCCTGCCCTTATAATGAATATAACTAGCATATAGGAGAAATAAGTATTAACCTTTAAGATTAATCATGTTAAACCTTAAGTTAAGTAAATTCCTTTCCTAGCTGTAACCCACTATACCCTCACCCTATAGGAATGCAACTTTATTTGGAGGGTGGTGCCTGATTTAAGAAAAAATCACCCCTGGAAAAATAAGTTTTCTGGTTAACTGACTGGTATCAGAAAGGGCCATAAAATGTCAGCAGACCTCATGGTCAGAAGATGATGTAAAAACTCATAAGACCTTTGTATAATTTTATATAAAGCACCTGACTGTGACAAGGGTCAGGTCTGCTGACCCCGCATGACTCTGTATTTATCCCTATATGTAACAAAAGGTATATAAACAAACCTGAAAAATAAAGAAATGGGATCAGTTTCTGGAAAGACTGATTCCCCCGTGTCGTTTCTTTTTGCTCCCCATTTTCCACAAACCTGAAAAATACAGAAATGGGATCAGTTTCTGGAAAGACTGATTCCCCGTGTCGTTTCTTTTTGCTCCCCATTTTCCACAAACCTGAAAAATAAAGAAATGGGATCAGTTTCTGGAAAGACTGATTCCCCCGGCGCTTCTTTTGCTCCCATTTTCCACAAACCGAAAATACAGAAATGGGATCGGTTTCTGGAAAGACTGATCCCCCATGTCGTTTTTTTTGCTCCCCATTTTCCTGTCTGAATTCCCATCTGGTATGGAGGTACGCACCAAGCCTACTAACTCTGCCTGGGCTTCTAAGATCAGACCAGGGAGGCCTCAGTGCCTCCTCTCCTTCGGGAGAATGGAAAGATGCCTGTGGCCTTCGTAGGTGGTGATTAGTATTCCACTTAAACCAGTTATTCAGCCTCTTTTTCCCCACTAATTTTCCTACTACACTATCTGCTTCTAATCTCTCTATGTATCTGTAATTAAATAAGTTTTTTTCCAGGACGCCTATTCCATCCCCACCTTTGAATCACTCTGGATCCACCGGGTTGGACCCTGGCAAATCTTGATTCCAGCTTGTGTTTCTTCCAGTCCAGTGTTTCTCATGATGTACTCTGCATAGGAATTAAATAAGCAGGGTGACAATATACAGCCTTGACGTACTCCTTTTCCTATTTGGAACCAGTCTGTTGTTCCATGTCCAGTTCTAACTGTTGCTTCTTGACCTGCATACAGATTTCTCAAGAGGCAGGTCAGGTGGTCTGGTATTCCCATCTCTTTCAGAATTTTCCACAGTTTATTGTGATCCACACAGTCAAAGGCTTTGGCATAGCCAATAAAGCAGAAATGGATATTTTTCTGGAATTCTCTTGCTTTTTTGATGATCCAGTGGATGTTGGCAATTTGATCTCTGGTTCCTCTGTCTTTTCTAAAACTAGCTTGAACATCAGAGAGTTCACGGTTCACATATTGCTGAAGCCTGGCTTGGAGAATTTTGAGCATTACTTTACTAGCATTTGAGATGAGTGCAATTGTGCAGTAGTTTGAGCATTCTTTGGCATTGCCTTTCTTTGGGATTGGAATGAAAACTGACCTTTTCCAGTCCTGCGACCATTGCTGAGTTTTCTAAATTTGCTGGCATATTGAAATTGAAAGATGCTTATTCCTTGGAAGAAAAATTATGACCAACCTAAATAGCATATTGAAAAGCAGAGACATTACTTTGCCGACTAAAGTCTATCTAGTCAAGGCTATGGTTTTTCCTGTGGTCATGTATGGATGTGAGAGTTGGACTGTGAAGAAGGCTGAGTGCCAAAGAATTGATGCTTTTGAACTGTGGTGCTGGAGAAGACTCTTGAGAGTCCCTTGGACTGCAAGGAGATCCAACCAGTCCATTCTGAAGGAGATCAGCCCTGGGATTTCTTTGGAAGGAATGATGCTAAAGCTGAAACTCCAGTACTTTGGCCACCTCATGCGAAGAGTTGACTCATTGGGAAAGACTCTGATGCTGGGAGGGATTGGGGGCAGGAAGAGAAGGGGACAACCGAGGATGAGATGGCTGGATGGCATCACTGACTTGATGGACGTGAGTCTGAGTGACCTCCGGGAGTTGGTGATAGACAGGGAGGCCTGGCGTGCTGCGATTCATGGGGTCGCAAAGAACGGACACGACTGACTAAACTGAACTGAACTGAACTTGGAGTAGAGTTAGATAACTAAACATTTTTTTTCCATGAGAAGGATACACAAACCACACTTCCTTTTAAATAATCCTTGAAATGAAGATTTTATTCACTCAAATATTCTCAATTTTTAACTCATTTAAATTATTAGCCTATAAGAGAGCTGGAAGGGAAAGGAAGGTTGAAATACAATCAATTAGCTTCTCTTAGATAATTTTAAGAAGTTTAATTTGGAAGAGTTTCCTGGAATGAAATCCAGGGTATCTTTAAGTTTATCCTTTCTATCTCTCCTTAGTACATTTACTACTACTACTACTACTAAGACTGCTGCTGCTAAGTCGCTTTAGTCTGTCCGACTCTGTGCGACCCCGTAGACAGCAGCCCACCAGGCTCCCCTGTCCCTGGGATTCTCCAGGCAAGAGCACTGGAGTGGGTTGCCATTGCCTTCTCCAATGCAAGAAAATGAAAAGTGAAAGTGAAGATGCTCAGTCATGTCTGACTCTCAGCAACCTCATGGGCTGCAGCTCACCAGGCTCCTCCATCCATGGGATCTTCCAGGCAAGAGTACTGGAGTGGGTTGCCATTGCCTTCTCCACTACTAAGACTGAAACCACATAATGTTTAATATTTGATTGTCTTTTAAATAAAACCTCAAAATTAAGCCAGACAGGCAAAATTCTTTTAGCATGATATTTGCTAGAATTGTCCAATTATTATCCAGTTACTCAAAGGGATACACCTGGCACTTTGGGAGTAGGTTTACCCATATACTCTTTATTCGTGGCCAGAAAGTATAGTATTCTGTGGGTTTGGATAATTTTAAATACTTGTGCCATTTTTCCTTCGTTTACCTAAGCAATGAGGAATCTTGGCAGCTAAAACAAGAATTGAACACTACATTTTCTCTCAGGCAGGTAGTCAGGACACAGAAAGTGCGATAACAGTAGAACAAACGGGAACTCCTTAAAACTTGGTGGTAGAGCTGTTATTTTTGCTCTGTTGCCAGGGAAGGAATGCAGGAACTCTGCCAGCCCTCTCTTCTGGCCATTCTGCCCAGGGAGGTGTCACTGTGTGATGGGGAGGTGAGAGTGGGGGCAGGGGAGTGAGGCTTGGAGGAACCAGAGCCCTTGCCCTCTGAGAGACACAGTCTATCTCTGGGGGCAAGGCAGGCTACAGGTCTGCAATTTCCAGCTGTAGGACTGATCCCAACCAGAACTTGCTGGGTGGTTTGGAATCACCTTTGTAACTATCACACGTCCACTCACCCAGAATGACAAGTTGTTCATTATGGCCTTTTGGAGTTTTTATTTACAATTGGGAGGTTTGGGGTAAGTAAAGCTAACATAAATGTCGAAGCACTCACATCCAGGATAAATATTAATAGATAACTACTTATTTCTCTGAGCTAATAGTGAGTGCATGTAAAGCCACATGATCACCTTTATGTTATCAAGAGGGGTGGGGTGAAAAATCTGATTTGAAGATTTCCAAAGAATAGAACTAGTAAGCTTATGGTAGAAAAATGATTTAATTTAAGTAATTTGAAGCTTGAACTTGGACAGTGCACTTCTTTTGCTTTCTTTCACTTAATTTATTTGTCCTGAGAGCAGATATTGAGGACCTCTGTATGATGGACTGAGACAGGCTCTGTGTGAGCAAGGCTGAATGAGTTATTGTTATCCTCCATATTCTTAAAAGGAGTAGTGGATAACACATGTTAAGCACTTAGTACTTTTTGAATGCTAAATGAATAATCCTTAGCAAACGAAAAATCTACAATATTTTCAGCTGAGACATTTAAATTATATTTTGTAGAGTATCTATTCACAGAACTATACAAAAAAGATCTTCATGACCCAGATAAACACGATGGTGTGATCACTCAACTAGAGTCAGACATCTTGTAATGCAAAGTCAAGTGGGTCTTAGGAAGCATCACTACAAACAAAGCTAGAGGAGGTGATAGAATTCCAGTCAAGCTATTTCAAAGCTTAAAAGATGATGCTGTCAAAGTGCAGCACTCAATATGCCAGCAAATTTGTAAAACTCAGCAGTGGCCACAGGACTGGTAAAGGTCAGTTTTCATTTCAATCCAAAGAAAGGCAATGCCAAAGAATGCTCAAGCTACCGTACAATTGCACTCATCTCACATGCTAGCAAAGTAATGCTCAAAATTCTTCAAGCCAGGCTTCAACAGTACGTGAACTGTGAATTTCCAGATGTTCAAGCTGGATTAAGAAAAGGCAGAGGAACCAGAGATCAAATTGCCAACAACCGTTGGATCATCGAAAAAGCAAGAGAGGTCTAGAAAAACATCTACTTCTGCTTTATTGACTATGCCAAAGCCTTTGACTGTGTGGATCACAACAAACTGTGGAAAATTCTTAAAGAGATGGTAATATCATACCACCTGATCTGCCTCCTGAAAAATCTGTATGCAGGTCAAGAAGCAACAGTTAGAACTGGACATGGAACAGCATATTGGTTCCAAATTGGGAAAGAAGTACGTCAAGGCTGTATATTGTCACCCTGCTTATTTAACTTCTATGCAGAGTATATCATGAGAAATCTGGGCTGGATGAAGCACAAGCTGGAATCAAGATTGCCAGGAGAAATATCAATAACCTCAGCTATGCAGATGACACCACCCTATGGCAGAAAGGGAGGAAGAACTAAAAAGCCTCTTGATGGAAACAATGGAAACAGTGGCTGACTTTATTTTTCTGGGCTCCCAAATCACTGCAGATGGTGATTGCAGCCATGAAATTAAAAGACTTCTGCTCCTTGGAGGAAAAGCTATGACTAAACTAGACAGCATATCAAAAAGCAGAGACATTACTTTGCCAACAAAGGTCTGTCTAGTCAAGGCTATAGGTTTTCCAGTAATCATATATGGATGTGAGAGTTGGACTATAAAGAAGGCTGAGTACCGAAGAACTGATGCTTTTGAACTGTTGTGTTGGAGAAAACTCTCGAGAGTCCCTTGGACTGCAAGGAGATGCAACCAGTCCATCCTAAAGGAAATCAGCCCTGAATATTCATTGGAAGGATTGATGTTGAAGCTGAAACTCCAATACTTTGGCCACCTCATGCGAAGAGCTGACTCATTTGAAAAGACCCTGATGCTGGGAAAGATTGAGGGTGGGAGGAGAAGCGGATAACAGAGGATGAGATGGTTGAATGGCATCATCGACTCCATGGACATGAGTTCGAGTAAACTCCGGGAGTTGGTGATGGACAGAGAAGCCTGGCAGGCTCCAGTCCGTGGGGTCGCAGAGTCAGACACAACTGAGTAACTGAACTGAACTGAGGGTATCTTCTTATTAAAGCTAACATTAAAATTCATTCCATATGTACCTGTTTGATGGTAAGGTGAAGACATTTGACTGTTAAAATTTGATCAAGAAGGCACTAAATCTGTAATCCAGGTACAAATAAAGAGCAATATATTTTATGACTTCAAAATATGTCACAAACTATTTCCTTGAGCATGAGTCTGTTAAATGAGAATAGCTACTTTGTTTGTAATGAATTGAAGGTTAACCTAAGTATCCTGTTAGAGTCCTAGTGAGATGCTGTGTAAGAAAGTGCTTGGCAACATGCCATGAAGCTGTTCATAAGCACAGGTCACCAGAATGGAAGTTGAAGTCAGATAGGCTGGAAACTGTCAGATAGTCCCAGTCCTCTGATGGCTGGCTGTACATGCTGGGGCAAGTTATTTTACCCCTGGAACCTTAGCTTCCTCATATATAAAATGTAAAAGAATACTGTTTATGAGCTAATGCACAGAAGCATTTTAGCCTAGTGGCAGTTCATAGCAAGAATTTAATCGACATTAGCAAGCATCATCATCTTTTTCTTCATCATCTTCCTCAACACAAGAAAAGATAATTTCTCCTTTACTTCTCATCTTACAAAATGTCAAGATTGCCGAGAAAAAAAAAAAAGGAAAAACAAAAGCAAGCAGAAGTGCTGCTAAATCACATTCTTACAAACTCTCACCTAGAACTAGACCTACAAGACCTTCTAGAACTAACACCCAAAAAAGATGTCCTTTTCATTATAGGGGACTGGAATGGAAAAGTAGGAAGTCAAGAAATACCTGGAGTAACAGGCAACTTTGGCCTTGGAGTATATAATGAAGCAGGGCAAAGGCTAATAGAGTTTTGCTAAGTGCATGCAAACGCCCTCTTCCAACAACACAAGAGAAGACTCTACACATGGACATATCACCAGATGGTCAATACAGAAACCTGATTGATTATATTCTTTGCAGCCAAAGATGGAGAAGCTCTATACAGTCAGCGAAAACAAGACTGGGAGCTGACTGTGGCTCAGATCATGAACTCTTTATTGCAAAATTTAGACTTAAATTGAAGGAAGTAGGGAAAACCACTAGACTATTCAGGTATGACCTAAATCAAATCCCTTATGATTATACAGTGGAAGTGACAAATATATTCAAGGATTTACCATAGTTCTTGGTATATTTTAAGAGTTTAAAATTATTTCTGAATGAGTGTATGAATCAATAAATGAATGCATACACATGAGATAATCAAGTGCAAAGCATGCTTTGTAGAGTTGCTGGAGCCAGTATAAGTGCCTTATGAGGGGACCAAAATACAACATTCTTCCCAATCAAGTTTGAAAATAATGAACAGGGAGACATGGCAGAAGGAGACTGAAGTGTCATCCTTGTTATTGATAATGGTAATAAAGAAGGGCATGGCTTAGGTGCATGATGACAGTGGACTTCCTAAAAATGCACTCCAGAATCAGACGGACTCACCCACCAGCTAGTGCATAGCTCCCACCTAGGACTTGCCTCTGCACAGCTTAGAGGGAGAAGGAGTAGACCAGAGTGTGTGCTTCCTGTGATTGGCTGGCTCCCAACTACACAGCAGTGGTTTATTTCCCAAAAGCACCACTGCAAGGGTTGTCTCTTCTCTGGGACAGAGTGAGTCAAGTAGGGGAGACAGGCCAAGAGGGTTACAGCAACTGATGTCAGTTCGAATCATAAACAGGAGCCAAGAGAAATGGCTGTTCTGTCATCCCCATTATCTCAATGTGCACTGATTGATTTAGATGCCGGTGCTATTTCCCACAAGTGACAGGAAAAGGGGACCACAAAGATATCTCCAGATTGTGTATCAGTCAGTGGATTATTTTTTGACTTCCTTTCTCTAGTTCCCCCTTTTCAGTTGATCTGTGAACAGACTGAATGACGTACTTAGATAAAACTATCAAGATTTCAAAATTATTTTGGTTTCTGAAAGAGTATACTTTATCTTTTACTCAATTAATTCAGTGAAACTTTGCAAATATTTATTGAGACCCTGCCAAGTGCCAAAAAGAGTAGACTATACCGATGAATATATCAGAGTGAACTGGAGTTTAAAATCCAGCCAGCATCTACTGGATTTTTTTCTCTTAGAGAAAAAGAAACTCAGTCACTTATAAGATCAAAATGAACAGAGAAAAATATTTTCTTTTCTAATTTCCAAATGTTCTTCTGAGTAGTTTGAGTAGTTAAGAGACTGTTTACCCAGAACTTAAAACATTTCTTTTATCATTAGCATTAGAGCCAAGATACTAACAATAAAGGTCATGGAAACGTATGAAGGTCTGGAGAGCCGTCTGTCTTCCCTCATCTCATCCACACTACCCCCTCGCACAGAGGACTGCCACTGGTAAAGAGAGGAATTGGGCGAAAAGGTTTGGATGGATTGTTCATATCCATCTTCACAACTGAAAAATAACTTGGACTAAAGAGTAAATGACTTTGCCTCTTGGTATGAAGGCATCAAACTTACCCCTCTTATCTTCCTGGATAGTCCACTGTTTTTTTGGTTTTAAAAAAAGTTGATATCCTCTATATTTCTAAGAATTGTATTTGTTTTTAATTTAACTAGATTCTAGAAGATTATCCATAATATTTTACAAGCTCTTAAACTCACAATCATTTTTTAAATTTCTGTTTTGTTTTCATCTCATTTGTTTTACATCTTCTTATCACTAACTGGCAGACTAGTCAGAAGAAAAAGGATTAGATATGATTCTAATTCCTAAGAGATATAGATTCAGAGTTTACTCTCAACTTCAATTGTTTAGCTAAACCGTATGAAGAAATTTGGAATTTGGAACCGGCATCTATGGCCTCAGAATTGTTCCTTATTGCCAGAAAAGCAGCTTCTTCTCTTTTTTCCACTTCCATATCTCTATTAGATTAATAGCAGGAACACAAAGTAATTCGTAAAAGAAATTGCCATGTTCACTTTGGAATAGCTTGGCAACATACACTGCATGAAGACAAGCAGGGAAAATTTAAAACTTTGGGGCATGTATAAATATTTTGTTTCTAAACATGAATAAGGAAAATAGCAAGTAGGAGCAATACATCCCAGAGTGTACCATTGTCTACATGAAGTGCTACGGGATCTTAGGTAACAATTGTGCTTCTATGATTTTTTCTTAGATTTGTAAAGAAAAATGAATAGAAAGGCATCATGACATGGTTTCTTTTGATCTGTATATTCAGAATCTACAGAAGATAGAATAAATAAAAGGAAACAATCAACAATAGATTGACAAATCTTGTAGGAACTTCAAATTACTTTGCATATGCATTGAAAAAAATTTTAAATGCATTATTTAACAATTACGCTACTGAGAAACGCTGGGCTAAATGAAGCACAAACTGGAATCAAAATTGCTGGGAGAAATATCAATAACCTCAGATATACAGATGACACCACCCTTATGGCAGAAAGTGAAGAAGAGCTAAAAAGCCTCTTGATGAAAGCGAAAAAGAAGAGTGAAAAAGTTGGCTTAAAGCTCAACATTCAGAAAACTAAGATCATGACATCCAGTCCCATCACTTCATGGCAAATAGATGGGGAAACAGTAGCTGACTTCAGTTTTGGGGGCTTCACAATCACTGCAGATGGTGACTGCAGCCATGAGATTAAAAGTTGCTTACTCCTTGGAAGGAAAGCTATGACAAACCTAGATAGCATATTCAAAAGCAGAGACATTATTTTGCCAACAAAGGTCCATCTAGTCAAGGCTATGGCTTTTCCAGTAGTCATGTACAGATGTGAGAGTTGGACTATAAAGAAAGCTGAGTGCCAAAGAACTGATGCTTTTGAACTGTGGTGTTGGAGAAGACTCTTGAGAGTCCCTTGGACTGCCGGAGATCCAACCAGTCCATCCTAAAGGAAATCAGTCCTAGGTGTTCATTGGAAGGACCGATGATGAAGCTGAAACTCCAATACTCTGGCCACCGCATGTGAAGAGTTGACTCATTGGAAAAGACCCTGATGCTGGGAGGGATTGGGGGTAGGAGGGGAAGGGGACGACAGAGGATGAGATGGCTGGATGGCATCACCGACTCGCTGGACTTGAGTTTGGGTAAACTCTGGGAGTTGGTGATGTACAGGGAGGCTTGGCATGCTGCGATTCATGGGGTTACAAAGAGTTGGACATGACTGAGCGACTGAACTGAACTGAATCTTCAAAAACTATCTTATGCATATCACATCCCTATAATCTTCCATGAATCCCCACTGTCTAAAAATTAGACCTTAGTCATACATTCAGGATCCTTCATAATCAGGTTTCAGATTTTTTCATTTTATCCTTATGTCTCCTATTTAAAAATTTGAGAGTGAAGTAGGGATTGAGGAAGAGATCTACCATGAACCACATACTCTTAGGTGCTTCACATGCCCTAAGTATTTTAAAACTCACATCGGTTTCAGAAGGGAAAGTGACAGACTAGGGAGTCTATTTACTCTCTACTCCAAAGCTGTGGCATCTAGAGTGGTGATAAGAAATTTAGTACATCTGACAGCAAAATGTGTGTTACTATCACACTATATTTCAATTCAACTCAGTAAATATTTATTTGATGTACTCTCCACGTAAAACACTATTATGTGCTGCTGCTGCTGCTGCTGCTACGCCGCTTCTGTCGTGTCCGACTCTGTGCGACGCCATAGATGGCAGCCCACCAGGCTCCCCCATCCCTGAGATTCTCCAGGCAAGAACATTGGAGTGGGTTGCCATTTCCTTCTCCAATGCATGAAAGAGAAAAGTCAAAGTGAAGTCGCTCAGTCATGTCCAACTCTTTGCAACCCCATGGATTGCAGCCTACCAGGCTCCTCCGTCCGTGGGATTTTCCAGGCAAGAGTACTGGAGTGGGGTGCCATTGCCTTCTATAGACCCACACAGATCCAAAGGGAGGAAATGTAGACCCCACCTCATGATAAGGACCACTGTCATCACATTGCAAGAAGAGCACGTGGATGGTGCCGCCCTCTTTATAATACAGCCTGCCGCAGCACCTATGGATGTGCCAACCTGTCACAGGAAGACAGTCCAGGACAGTCAGATTCCCTTTCAACTGAATATAGTTTACAAATAATTTAGAGAATAAAATATTAGCCACTGGAGATTACAGGACATAACAGAGAAAGAGAAAGAACATGATGGAACGTACATTCACTAAAGTTATGGGGTGCTAGACACTAGGAGTCAGAACCAGAGTCTCCTTCATTTTTATGTGTATCCTCAATAGAGCACAGTACAAACACATAGTAGGTGTTCATATGAGTCACATGAAGACATGCATGAATGGGAAGAGAAGACACACAAGGAGGAATGAGTTTGGAGGGGAAAGATGAGATTCTGTTAGAAATAAGTTGAGTTTAAGATTCCAACCATAGCTCCTCACTGAAATGTCTAACAAGCAGTTGGGGAAGGGGGTCTGTGGCTCAGAAGAGAGCAATTTAGGGAGAGAGCTTAGACCAAGGTCAAGCTTTGACTGAATGAGACAAAGGAGGTGCATGTAGAGGAAGACCAATGGCTAAAGCTCAAGCAAAATACTAAGTGGTTAATGCAATAGGCTTTAAATCTGAGTCAGATTTAATGTTTGTAATATACACATCACCACTTTTCAACTGTGTATTTTCCTAGGTTTGACTACTTAATGTCTCTGTTCCTCATCATCCTACTGTACCTTTGTTATAATAATGCAAGCTACTGACAGGGCTGTGAATTGAGTGATAATGCCTACTGAGTGCCTGTACTAAAACATAGTTCGGCAATCAATGTATATTAGTTATCATAACTAGTCAGGTTTTTCGTCACATTTAGGATTAAGCACAGGAAGAGCCAGAGAGTAACACTGGGCATGAAGGCTTATGAAACCTTGTGTAATAGTCCTAATGAATAGCTGTGGTTGCATTTATTACTGAGTTGCTAAACATCAAAGAGTTGCTGACTGTTAATAAAGAGGGGGTGACAGGGTGAGTCATATTCTCTATACCAATATCTCACAAAGTCTGTGTTTTGAGTGTGCTATAGTAACATGAGTTGTGTTAAGAAAAAGAAGTATGTTCTATTCGCAAATAAACTGGTGAAATGCAGGGTTAAACAAAATTAAATAGACTTTCCTTAAATGCATACGGCAATACTAGCCATGGCTTGCTAAGAAAGAGATATAGACAGCATCATTTTCTCAATTTTTAGGATTTCATAGGTACCATTTTGCTAAACCAATGTGTAGAAAACAACTTCTCAATGCCAGTCAAGGAAAAATGTCTTGGTAAACTTAAAAATACATATTAATGGATCCACCTCCACAGATTCCGATTAGACAGTCTAGAATGGGGTTAAGGAATTCGTATTTTTAAAAACTCTCTGGTGTTGCCTTCCCTCCAGGCAGCCCAGAAGAGGAACCGACCCTTCCCATAATCACCATCTCTTTTTCCCCAACCTATTCTGAGAAAAATGGCTCCCATAAAGAAAGGTAGCAAAAAAAAAAAAAAAAAAAAAGGAGGATGGTATTCTGCCACCAAAGAGATGACTAGAAAATAGAACATCAGCATTCATAAACACTTGCATTAAGTCAGCTTTAAGAAGCATGGACCTCAGGTACTCAAAGAAATCTAGAGTTTGCTTTTTAAAAAAAAAAAAAAAAAAAAAAGAAAGCTATTTGGGCTGAAGGAATAAGAAACATCCAATAATATATCTAAGTTAACCAGAAAACATGAGGACAAAGATTCATCAAGCAAGCATAACATGGCGGTTACCTGTACACGTGTTCTGCTTTCAAAAACCTTCAGATAGTCAACAGTCAAAATGGATGAAAGCTAATGATTTGGTTATCATAAAAATATAACTAGACAAAAGTAGTTTCAAGCTGTACATACAAAGAAATTCAAACTAACTCCCTGTGGGATTAGTGGTAATCTAATAGAATTCCAAGAATTCTCAACAGAGCTTTGAGGTGGTTAGATTAGATATCTTCTTAACTCGGAATTCATATCTAACACAATAGGGATAGTTGTGTTTTCTGTATGCCTGTTTAAAATTCAATCAGGAACCGGCTTCCTAACTGTAATTTACTTGAAGATAAAAACAGACCTGAGAATATGCTGATCTCAGAGATGCAGTGCTCAATCTAAGAGAGATTGAGACCATTTGGAAACAAGAAGGATTTTTCTTGTGAACATTCTAACTTGGAAGAATTCAGCAAAGAGTAAATGGTTTAATATATTTTTATTTTTACAGTCTGCTTTAAAACTTTTATAATAGTAAAAATAAAAGGCATCTCTTTACCCACTCAAGCAATTATTTATTTTATATGTCTGGCAGGATGGCATTTGTTTGTGATACTTCTCTGTCTTTTCCATCACCCCTGGTGCACAGGGGGTGGGAGTGAGAATTAATTAGCCTGTGAGAGGCCACCCATATTGCACTCTTCCAGACCAAGAAAAGACTAAAGAGACATGACCACTACATGCAACACATGATCCTTAGTTAAAGCCTATAAAGAATATTATTGGGACAATTGATTATACCTGAATGGAGTCTGTGAGTTCAGTGTCCATAAGGGTCAATGATAATGTCCTGATTTTGATCCTTATGTTGTGGTTATCTGGAGAATGTCCAATTCAGGAGAGAAGGATACCACATTCAAAACTTATCCCCAAATGGTTCCAGAGAGAATCTTTTGTGCTAGTCTTGCAGTTTTTCTACAATTATTCTGAAATTATTTCTGAAACTATCTCTGAATTTTTTTAATTGACATTATCTTTAGCATTAAAAAGAAGAGAACATTCATTTTATTTTTGTGTTAGCTTATCATTGATGCTCTCAGGTTCTCTAGGTAAACTACCAAATTACCTGAAAATAGTTTTACTTTTCAAATTCCTGTACTTCTTACTGTTTTCTCTCTTTAAATTCTACTGGCTAATTTCTCCAGGACTATATTCAACAGTAATAGATACAGTGGATGCTCCTGACTCATTTCTAATCTTATTAGAAATTCCCCTAATATTACCATATTAAGCACAATTCTGGCTTTAGGAAATTTGCTTCATTTCCTATTTTCTTGAGTGTTTTTATCAGGAAATATCTTTTGACAACTTTTCTTACTTTAAAGATAATCATGTGATTGTTACTTTTACATGTTCATAATAATAGTGAAGTCACTCAGTCATGTCTCACTCTTTGAGACCCCATGGACTGTAGCCCACCAGGCTCCTCAGTCCATGGGACTTTCCAGGCATGAATACTGGAGTGGGTTGCCATTTCCTTCTCCAGGGGATCTTCCCAAGCCAGGGATCGAACCCAGGTCTCCCGCATTGTAGACAGATGCTTTGCTGTCTAAGCTACCAGGGAAGCTCTAGATTTCCTAATACTGAGTTATTCTTGCATTACACGAAGAAGGCAATGGCACCCCACTCCAGTACTCTTGCCTGGAAAATCTCATGGACGGAGGAGCCTGGTGGGCTGCAGTCCATGGGGTCGCTAAGAGCTGCACACGACTGAGCGACTTCACTTTCACTTTTCACTTTCATGCACTGGAGGAAATGACAGCCCACTCCAGTGTTCTTGCCTGGAGAATCCCAGGGACGGCGGAGCTTGGTGGGCTGCCGTCTATAGGGTCGCACAGAGTTGGACACAACTGAAGCGACTTAGCAGCTGCAGCTTGCATTACAGAAATGAATCCCACTTGGTCATGGGTACATAATCTTAGTGTTTTTGTCTCTTCTTTTACAGTCATCCCATTCCAGACTAGAGGTTTGAATGTAAAGGCAGTTCATTGGTGAGGAAAAACCTGAGGGAACCAGCTTGAAAGGGGGTGGGTGTGGTCATTATCTATCTAAGAGTTAAGATTAGCATTTGTTCTTCTCAACCATAACCTCTCCAAGCAGAAGAGAAAGGGGAGATGTGTTATCTCCTCACTTTGCGTCAGTGTTCTGAACTTGGAGAAATCACTCCATACAGAGGCCGGTGACTGTGCTCCTAGGACTCCTGAGTGTGGAGGAGGTAAGGAGAGTGTGTCTCTTTATTAACATTGCAGAGATGAAAGTGGACACAAAATTGTGGCAGTGCAGGGGGGAAAGTTTGACCTAAAGACATTGACATTTAGCTGAACCTATGAAGTTGAAGCTAAACAGAAAAGCAAAACTTGGGAAGACAGCATGGCACAGGTATTAAGAAACAGACTCTAGACCGACACAGAGCTGGGCTACATTTTGTCTCGTCTCTTGCTGTTGACCTTCACATGTTTTCTGAGCTTTAATTGTATAGCCTGTGGAATGAGGGGAAAGGATCTGATATATATGTGTTTGTGGTGAAAATTAAAGGAAACGATGCAGAGACTCACCGAGCACAGTGCCTGGCATGTGAATCCTTACGAGAATTGCTGTTATTATTATCTAGTCTTCAGCAGTGTTCTTCAGTCTTGCCTCTGTCAATAATCCTCTCCTCAGATCTCAAGTTTCTTTTTATTTAAAAAGCTAACTGAGATATAATCCCGTAATCATACAATTTATCCATTTAAGTTGTAGAATTTGGTATTTTTAAAAATATTTTCATAAAGTTGTCCACAATCTAATTTTAGTACATTTTCATCAATCCCCAAAAGAACTCCTTGCTCATTAGCAATCACTCCTTACCCCTCCTTCACTCCTCATAACCAGCTCTAGGCAACCACCAATCTACTTTGCATCTCTACAGCCTTGCATATTCTGGACATTTCCTGTAAACAAATCATACAATATGTGATACTTAGCGACGGGCCTTTTTCAATTCGTATAGTGTATACAAGTTTCATCTATGTTGGGGCGTGTGTCAGTGCTTCATTCCTTTATACTGTACCGTGTGCTCAGTCGTGTCTGATTCTTCGTGACCCCATGGACTGAAGCCCACCAGGCTCCCCCTGCCCATGGGGCAAGCATACTGGAGTGGATTGCCATTTCTTTCTCCATCATTCCTTTATAGGGTCAAATAATATTTCTTTGTATGGATAAACCACAGTTGTATTTATCCATTCACTAGCTGAATGGATAAACAACTGAGTTGTTTCTACTTTTTGGCTATTATGAATAGTGATGATATAAATATTTGAAGGACGTCTGAGTTGTTTCTACCTTTTGGCTATTATGAACACTGATGATAGGAACATTTGTATTCAAGTTATGTGTGAACATGTTTTCATTTCTTTTGGGTATATGCCTACGAGTAGCATTGCTGGGTCTTATTGCAGCTCTGTTTTTAACATTTTGAAGACCTGAGGGACTGTTTTCTATAGTGGAGGCACCTTATCCTTTCCAACCTGTGCTAGTATCTGTCTTTCTCATTATAGCCATCCCAGTGGGTGTGAACTGGTATCAAATTGTGGAATTGATGTGCTTTCCCCTAATAATGAATAATGCTCAGCATCTTGTCATATGTTTATTGGCCATGTGTTTATCTTCTTTGGAGAGATATCTATTCAGATTCTAAGACCATGTTGAATTTTAAGTGTTTTTTTTTTTTAATATTCTAGATACAAGTCATTTGTTAGATATATGATTTGTATACATTTTCTCCCATTCTGTGGTTTGTCTTTTTCTTGGTATTATTTGTAGCCCCAAAGTTTTTAAAGCATCTTTTTAATGTAACTTATGAAAGTCTGTATTTCAGCATTTAACTCCTACAAAAGTACTCCAGTTGGTAGACTTTCAGTGGAAGAGTTAGCATAGTACTTCATTGACAAGAGTGAGGCCCTCTGTATCTAAAAATCCCGTCCTCTTAACTCTTTCTGCCACACAGCTTTTGAACTACATGGATATCTATTTTCATCATGTTCCCTTTATCCATTCTCTTGAAATGAAGAATATATCTCTTTGTCAAGGTCAAACCTCTAACTGTAAGATGATCTCATCCCCCTTCTCTTCTCCAGGAATTTGCTCCATCATTTAATCTCCTGCCTCCTAGATCTTTACCATTTCCCTATTTTCCCTCAGCCTATGAACCAGCTTTAGTTTTCTTTCTTCCATTTTAAGGAAAAGCAAAACTTCTTAAGATCTGCATCTTCTAAATATACATCTCCAGCTATGGCCATTATCCCTACCCTACACCTCACTTAAATGAGCTACAGATATACCCTAATTCAACGTGTCTGAAAATGAATTTCCCTTCTCACTCCAAACCTTACAGTTATTGTGAAAATCAAGCGAGAAATATTTGGCATCTTAGGTACAAAACAAATGGGAGCTCTAACATGATGGGGGATCACACTATCTATTGAGGCAACCCTGAGTTCTGCAGAGAAAACTGGACATAATGAGAACTGTGGGAACCCTGTCATAAACTCAGGGGCTCTGTGGGGAGCTCTTAAGAACAAGGGCATTGGTTTCCTTTTCTATAATATAAGACTTTGTGGAAATTAAAAGATATAATAAAGACAAAGTAACTAACAGGATGATGGCTGGTAAATAATAAGCATGGGATGAAAAATAGAAAAATAAGCAATAATAAATGGCAAGTAGAAACTATGCTGAAAGACTGATGTGTCCTTGGTCTAAATATTGCACACCACTTGTTCACCAGCATCCTTTTTTTTTAAAAATCTGTCATTCTAGCCATATGTATGCTTCTGTTGGTGTTGGTTAGTGGTGATGGTGTTTAGGTTTTGTCATTCTGAAGGATAGTCAGCAGAGCAAATATAGGATGATGCAGGGTATCTGCTTTTCAATTTCAACAGCTGTTAGTGTTCCCCAGATGTTAGCTCTGCTGACTTTCAGTTTTCGGAGGTCGCCTCAGCTTCCAGCTTCCTGCTCATGGTACCTTTCTTTTTTGCTGTGCGCAGGCTGGCATTGATCCTAGTTTATCCTTGGAGACTCAGCAGAAGATCCTGATGGAGGAGGAGAATACCCGGAGAGAGGACACCAAGGAAGAGGGAGTTGGTGACAGACAGCCTGTGGGTGAGAACTCTTTTGATGTGCATTTCATCCTCAGGGGTTTTCATTAACTACTCTCTGTCATGCGTACTGGGAAAGACCTGGATTTTCCCAGCATAAACTCAGGAGCCCAGCAAATACCAGGAAGATAGCCTGAGGCTATAAACCCCACCCTGGAACTTTGATCATGTGCTTACTTACTCCACTGAAGATTGCTGAGGTTTTGTTTGGAACAGATGCTGAGTGATAGGCAGGCCAAAGCAGCTGGTGGAGAGAGGTCATTTCCAGTGACTCATCGGTCATTCAAAAATCAAAACACAAACAAAAAGGGGTGGGTTGGGATGTAGAGAGAAAGGCATGAATTTTTAAGTATTCCAGAAGAGAGGCTGATCCTGATGTCCCCTTCTGAGGGGGCGATGAGGCTCCAACTCAGCTACTCTGACTCACAGGGCACGTGGTGCTGGCTGGAATCTCTGTAATGCATTTCCTGGCATTCAACAAAATAAGTAGGTTCATAAAATGTGTATTTTCCTCATTATTTTTTTATTATGTGTCAGATGACCAAGTTACCAAGGGACAGGGGAGGGGGTGCTTAGGGATGTGCTAGGGACCTGTTTAGTTGGCCTCAACAGGACTAAATAACCATCTCTGCGCTGCAAAGTTCTCCTCTATTAAGGAGGGGGATTTCAAGCTAGATTTAATTTTTCATTTACTTATTGTGCTGTGTTCTAAAAACAGGAGTTAAACTAGAAAGCTTCCAGGATAGTGAAGGTTCTCCAGAGAAACAGAACCAACAGGAGATGTGTATGTGTATAGAAAAACAGACATAGAGCAGGGAGAGAGAGAGGAGAAGCAGAGAGAAAAAGAGGGAGATTTTTAAGACTTGTCTCACACGACGGGGCTGACAGGGTTAAAATCCTCAAGGTGGGCCTGAGGGCTGGAAATTCAGACAAGAGCTGATGTTGTAGTCTTGAATCCGGGTTCTGGTGGACAGGTTGGAAACTGACATAGTGTTTCTATGTTACGGTCTTGAGAATTCCTCCTTCTTGAGAATTCTCTCTGGGAACCCTCTGTCTAGACGCTCTTAAGGTCTCAAGGTGTCACTGACACGATGGACATGAATTTGAGTAGGCTCCGGGAGCTGGTGATGGACAGGGAAGCCTGGCACGCTGAAGTCCACGGGGTCACAAGGAGTCGGACACGACTGAGTGACTGAACTGAAGGTCTCAACTACTGGAGGAGGCCCAGTCATGTGTTGAAGGGTAATTTGCTTTACTCTAAGTCTGCTGATTTAAATGCCAATCATACCTAAAAACTCCTTCACAGTGACATCTAATCTGATGTTTGACCAAACATTGGGCACCTGGCTATATAAAATTATCCATCACAGTCCTCTTACATGAGGGAGGTTTATGACTTGAATAGAGATAGACAATGAAACAGAAAACCTGTAATCCAATAACATGAAGTACCCTAACCTCCAACCAAGACCAGGGATGGAGTGATGAGTTTCTGGAACTCATGATTCCTGCACTGATTTTTGCTGGTTATGAGGAAAGAGGTGAACAAATATGACATGTGATTAACTGCAAGTTGTTTATTATGATTAAAACATCCCCTCCTTTCAGAGAGAGGGCAGAGGAATCAGTGAGATACTATGTAGGAAAATAACCTGAAGTAACCAGATGACTTACTTACTATTTTTAAATGCGAAAGCAGTGAGTCTGAATTTATTTTATCTGCACATCTTGGAGGAGTCCGTGAAGAATTCTTAATCATTGAAGTGATGAATTTAGATTTTCAGTATTCAAGACCAATTTATGTAATTATTGAACAATTAATTTATGGTGTATGTGGGAGGCATTGGGTATACAATGATGAACAATGTAGAAGGTCCCTGACTTCACAAAGCTTAGAATTATAGGGGTAGGGGAGGTGAGGGAATGGGGCGGGGCGGGAAAAACACATAAAATAAGTACATAATTGCTTCGGATAATGAGAAATCCCTCAGCAGCTGCCCTATACATCATCCCCGGCTTCCTTGTACTGAAGGTGGGGACAGTTCAAACGGAAAACAAGACACCGATATTTCCAGTAGGATCAAAGCATTCAACTATTTACAAGTCACAGGGAATTTAACATGGATGCTAATAACCAACAAGAGAGAAACTTTCTTTGGGGCACTAATTACCAGTGAATTATTCACTAGAAGTAATGGTGCCCTCCACCCACACAGACCCTTCAAAATTTGTAAAGAATTTCCCACCTGGATTGTCACTTTGATTGACTCAGGAGCCAGACAGGATGAGGGCCAAAACTAGCTTGTGAGACAGGAAATCATTAAACCACATCAGGGCTTGTCTTGACAACAATGTCTATTAATATTCAACAGATGAGAAGAATGAAGATCATGTAGGTGATTGCCCTCCACTAGCAGTCAGTTGTTGGGGTCCTCAGACCTTACCAGGGCTTCTTGGAGAGGAAGCAGAGACAGTCACAGAAAGTTCTGCAAGCAGGTGTGGGAGAAAGGGAGGAAACACAACTCTTTAGTCATATCCAGATTTGCCTTCTTGACTAGCCAATCCATTTCTGTACGTGTAATTTTCTCTTGTGAGTTCTTGGGTTGATAAGCCTTTTATAAAGCTAAGTTTTAATATTAACATTGAAGGTGTAGTGTCTCTATCTCCCTGTGTTAAAGTTCTGGAGATTCTTATGTCAGTCGTATAAATACAATGCTTATACCATGGAGATCCACCTCTTGGAGATGAATGATAAGAGAAGGACGTTCTGAACAGAATTTCATTTTGGTCCCATCTTCAGGAGCCCGTAAGTGAATTTTGATCATCTTGTTTAGGCATATTTGTAACTCAGAGAAGTGCTTGGTTCTCGTGAAGAGCAAGAAATCCAAATGAATCTAAAAGAACTGTACCAGTCATATGCATCACTATCTATATCTCAGAGATAAATGCTTTAAACAACCATTTAGCATTTTTTGAGTACTCAAATCTCTAGTCAGAGATGAGTGGTATATAATAATGTTTTACATGCTCTCATAACAACTCTCCTGGGAGGAATTACCCCCATAATGTGAAACATCTTAAAAGGTCAAGCAAGTAGTCCTAGGCTCCTGGTGACACAACTGGTTCATTGGAATATTAAGCCATGAATTTCCAGTTCAATCCTTGACCACAAGAGCCACAAGTTACCTGTTTCACCTGTACTTCTGTGAGAACTCAGAATCTGTAACTATGGAGTCATCCTAAGATTTTAAAAATGGATGGCAGTCAAGAGAAGGCAGGGAGACTCAGGATCTTAACTGGGCCCTTAGTAAATATTCAATTGAGCAACCTTTTCTTGGATTGATAACCTTCTTTGACATGTTAGGACACAGAATCTGGACTACTTTATTGGTCTTTAAATTCTGTGGCTGCAGCTTGTCTTTCTCTTTCATCCTACTGCTATATAATCACTACAGAGCTGCTGGCTCTTCCTGTATTTATCAGGCAAGGAGGAGCCAGTATAAGTTTAGGAGGAAAGGAAATGACATAATTAAAATGGCATTAGACATAAAATCTAAAATTCAGGGTCCCATCTCTTCCCTCTCCTCAAACCCTCCCCCAGACCCCCAGATCTTATCTCCCAAGCCTCCTGCCACGTATGTGGGTTCAGGCAAGCTGCATTACTCACCGCTCCCTAACCTGCCTTGGCTTTGCTGCCCAGCAGCTGGGTGCCTGCTGTCTCCTCTGCCGGAAGACTGTTCTTTCAATACGAAGGCCACACACGTTGTCTTCCCTGATAGATTCCTTCTCTGAACTCATTTGTATAATTTTCTCTAGATTTTTGCATTTCATGATCACATTACAGTTATATGCCAGACAGTAAATTCCTATATATAGACACACAACAAATGTCTTATCTCCATTTCCCACCCATCTAGGCATATTGTGTGGAATGGAGTAGTGTGTATGCTGTCTCTTCAGTCATTTTGACTTTTTGCAACTCTATGGCTTGTAGACCGCCAAGCTCCTCTGTCTATGGGATTCTCCAGACAAGAATACTGAAGTGGTTTGACATGCCCTTCTCTTGGGGATTTTCCTGACCAAGGGATTGAACCTGCATCCCTTGTCTCCTACATCTGCAGGCAGGTTCTTTACTACTAGCACCACCTGGGAAGATCGGAACAGAGTAGCCATTTGGTAAACTTTCCCTTGTGTTTAACAAACCTCATGTTCTGAATCTTCTGCTCTGAGCTATCAGAAGTCTCTAGCGCAATGAAGTCTTTATATAGCTGGCACATCAAACACTTATTCCTGAAAAAATATGACTCCAAAATAAATAAATATAGGTGATGGTGAGGGACAGGGAGGCCTGGCATGCTGCAGTCCATGGGATCACAAAGAGCTGGACACGACTGGGTGTCTGAACAACAACAATATTAAATATATTATATTATATTATATTATATTATGGGAGAATTTGAATTCAAAGTATGAGATTGTTGGAGAGTTGATAAAGGTCAGATGAAAGAAAAATTAAAGAGGAAAAACAGAGAAAAGAAAATGACTTCCCAGCATCCCAGCAATATCAAGGATTACCACTGATGCAGCACTGTTTTTGGTTTTTTTTTCTGTGATGAGCAGATAACCTACAAAGAAAACGGTTTGTTTTAAGTCTGCCATGCAGGAAAAGTAAACCAATTCAAGTTCCTCAAATGATTAGAAAAGTAAACCAGATAAACACAGCTAGGATAGAGTAATCTAAAGGGGACGCAGACCCACACAGTCCCAGCATCCTTTTCCTGTCTGATTCCAATACAAACTGACAGAAAAAATTGGGGGCGGGACATAAAGAAACATTTTTATGCAGAAATTAATCAGATGCTTCAAATGTATTTAAATAATTATCATAATTAGAGAGTCAATCTTATAATAGTTTGAACATAAAGCAGCACATGGGAGTACATTTCCACTTTAATTTTGGTTAATTTTCTGCTGTTAATTTGAAGAGTTGATGTATTATTTTTACTTAATATATTTGAATATCTATATATATACTGCTACTGCTGCTGCTAAGTCACGTCAGTCATGTCCGACTGTGCGACCCCATAGATGGCAGCCCACCAGGCTCCCTCGTCCCTGGGATTCTCAAGCAAGAACACTGGAGTGGGCTGCCATTTCCTTCTCCAGAAAGTGAAGTCACTCAGTCGTGTCTGACTCTTGGTGACCCATGGACTGCAGCCTACCAGGCTCCTCTGTCCATGGGATTTTCCAGGCAAGAATACTGGAGTGGGGTGCCATTGCCTTCTCCATCTATATATATATTATAGAGTAAAATCCAAGTATCCAATAAGGTCATTGGAATATGAATATATTGAACACATGAAAAAGAGTAGGAGGCAAAAATCTTTGATACAATAATTTAACAACTTAATTTATAGTAGTACAACTATATTACATTATGCATTATGATATGTGTGTGTGTGCTTAGTCATTAAGTCATGTCTGACTCTTTGCGACCTCATGGATTGTAGCCCACTAGGCTCTTCTGCCCATGGAATTTTCCAGGCAAGAATACTGGAGTAGGTTGCCATTTCCTACTCCAGAGGCTCTTCCCAACCCAGGGATTGAACTCTTGTCTCTCGGGTCTCCTGCATCAGCAGGCAGATTCTTTACCACTCAGCCATCTGGAAAGTCCATTCATTATAATACAATACATCAAATTGTACTACTAAATATTAAAAATTGCAATTTATAATAGTACAATAATTTAATACTAAATGTGACACTGCTTCTTACCTTAACAATAACTGCAAATCTAATGTGAAAATAGATGAAGATAACTTTTCTAAGAAATGAAAGTACATAGCTTTTTTGAGAGAAAATTTATCCTAGCACTAAATTCTAAAAGGAATTTATGAACTCACCTTCAGTAAGACAGTACAGAATGATGGCTGATGTCACTGACAACAGAGAAGGGCAAGTGTGGTTTGAAACTTCTCTTTTGATGAGGACATTCTGCTAAGTGAAATAAACCAGGCACAGAAAGAAAAAATCTTCATGACCTCACTTAATGTGGAACCTAAAAATGTGGATTACATAGAAGCTGAGTGTGGAAAGGTGGTTACCAGCGGAAAAGAGATGAGGTAAATGGAGTGATGTTCATCAAAAGGTACAAAGCTGTTAAATGATAAATAAGTATGAAGATCTAATGTAACAGCATGATACCTTGTTAAATATAGGGCATTTGGTGAGATCAGATTCACCCTGTTCTCATTTACATACAAAAGTTAAATTAACTATGTGAGAAGGTGTTAATTAGCTTCACTATAGCAATCATTTCACTACATGTATGTCCATAAAATATGCCTGTTGTCCACCTTAAATATATACTATTTTCATTTAAAAATAATAATATTAATATAAAGAAACCACTTTTGAGTAATCTCTGTGCTTTCTCTTATAAAGGAATGATAGCTACATTATCACGTTAATTCATAAACATATGAGCTGGGTGTTATTTATCCCATTTCTTCAGAAAAGAAACTTGTTTCTCAATAAAGGTAAATAACACACTCAAATTATCTGATTGGTAAAGGAGCTGAGTCAGGGATTAAACCCAGATCTTCATGATTCCAAAATCAATGATCATTCCATTGCACTCTGCAAATAAAAACCTTGATTCTTTACAGAGGCATAATATTAAAGATAATTTCACCTCAAACAGTTGCTCCACTGGCCAAATCATGGCCAAGTTGGTAGCTTCAAAGATTTGTTGGGCTATTACTGCAGAAGGAAAAGAAGTACAGATTCAGGACATGAGCTAATCAAGTCCAACCAGTCTATGCTAATGAAAACTAACTGCAAATGAAATAATCTATAAATAATTGATTATATCTCAGTGTGCCACACTTCACCTTTGAAAAGTACCATCAGATACTACTAA
The DNA here is from genome assembly GCA_917880005.1 of Nanger dama. Lineage (NCBI taxonomy): Eukaryota > Metazoa > Chordata > Mammalia > Artiodactyla > Bovidae > Nanger > Nanger dama. The sequence continues at coordinate 502,387 of CAKJTW010000011.1, forward strand.
CCACTAGAGAAATGAAAGGAAAGGAAGTTCTCCTGTTTACAACACAATATCCCTGGTGGACAATAGGGAATGGCAGACAAGGGGAGCTGTGTCTGGGTCTATGATTAAACAGGGGACTTTGTTTTAAAGAATCCAGGAAATGGAAAAAGTGGAAGGAAAGAGCTCATATCTCTTTTTTTCTTTTTAAAAATATCATCATAACTAAAAAATTCTGATAAGAACAATTATTACAATAATAATATGCTAAATTTTGAGTGCCTCCTATATATTTTAAGATGTTGGAGTCTGCATTTCACATTTCATTAACTCTTGTACCTTGCTGATATCTTCTGGCTGTATTGAGAACTGCTTGCATGAGGGCAAAAGTAGGAAGAAGTCAAAGATAAAATCAAAACATGATGGTAGATTAGGGTGCTAATAACAGTGGTGTGTGTGCATGTGTGTGCTAGTTGCTCAGTCATGGAGGTAGTAAGTAATTGAATTTTGGATTTATTTTGAAAGGAGAGATGATTTTTTTCCCCTGATGGATTGGATTTGAAATGTGATAGAAATAGAAAAGTCAAGATGACACCCAGGTTTTGGGCCTGATGTCAGGAAGATTTCAATTGAGACAGAGTGGCTGGGGGACAGAGGAAAGAATTTCAGAATTTCAGAGTCAAGAATGTTAGGTGGGAGAAGCCTGCGGCTGCTGCTGCTGCTAAGTCGCTTCAGTCGTGTCTGACTCTGTGTGACCCTATAGATGGCAGCCCACCAGGCTTCCCTGTCCCTGGTATTCTCTAGGCAAAAACACTGGAATGGGTGGGAGAAGCCATCTAAGTGGGCAGTAGCCTGGAGTTCAGGGGGATGTTCAGATTGGAGGTAAATTTTGGGAGTCATCACCACACAGGTGATTTATAGTGCCAGGAGATAAGATGAGATAACCCAGGGAGTGAGTGTAAATAGACAGGAGGTCCAAAGTCAGAATTCTGGGGACTCTGGACACTAAGAGAAGAGAGGGGACCAGCAAGGGAGACTGAGAAAGAACCAGCAGTGGAGTTAGGAGGGAAAAAAAAATGAGGAAGTTGTGGAAGTCCAAATAAAGTTTACAGAGAAAAAAAGTTTGCAACTGTTAATTTCTGCTGATAGTTCAAATGAAATGAGACCTGAGAAAGCATCCAATTTTGGAGTCTGATCTTGATAGAAAGAGTTCTACTGGACATAGTAGAAGCAAAAGCCTGATTGGAATAAATGGAAAGAAAACACTTGGAGGTGGCTTTTCTTTAGCTCTGTCTGAGAAGGGGGAAAATGAGGGTAAGTGGCTGGAGGAGGAAGCGGATTCAAAAGTTTTTGTTTTTAAGATGGGAGCAAGAACATGTTTTTAAAGGGATGGGATGATCCAATAGGGGGAAACTGCTGGGCCATTTAAGTGTCCTATTGGTTTCTTTATGTTTCTGTGGGAGAAAGAGCCAGGGCAGGGAAAAATAATGCCTATAGAACTCCAAGGAGCTCAGAGGTGAGCCTTTCCTGTAAATTAGAAGTCAGACTTTACTTGCAAAAATGAAAAGTGCATTATAAATAAGTTAATTTTGAGTGCCTGAGTGCCACTCATGGCATCAGGAACTTTGTATACATTATCCAGAAGCTTCTTAACCATCCTACAGTGCCAGTTATCATTGTCACTATATTGTATATCAGTGTTCCCCAACCTTTTGGCACCAGGGACCGGTTTCAAAACTGCTTTAAATTTTTTCAAACATAATTGTTTCATGGAAGACAATTTTTCCACAGATGGGGGAGGAGAGGATGGTTTCCTGATGATTTAAGGGCATTACATTTATTGTGCACTTCATATTCCTATAATTATTACATCAGCTCCACCTCATATCATCAGGCATTAGATCCTGGGTGTTAGGGGACCCCTGGTGTAGATGACATTGTTGCTAGTAGTTGAAACAACTTGCCCGATCAAAGCAATACTGACCAGAAGTGAGTTTGCACTTTATTGTGCTCTTTCTTGCAATTGTGAGTTTCCCCAGGACTGATGACCTTTCTTATTGTAAGCCAGAGAATCACCCAGAACTTGCCAGAGGTTCACAGTCCCCCTTGGGGAGATGGGCTAAGGACACCCTAAGTCCAATTGGTCACCTTCCGCGAACGCACCCCCATTCATATTAGCATTGTTTTCATTGGTTGCAGCAACTGAGAAAAACACTCTAGAAAATGTAGAAACTTTGGAGAGAAATAACCGAAAGGAAATCAGCACAAGTTAGTTTAAAATCCTCAGCTGAGACTGTGCCCCAACAGCTCTACAGAACTGCTGCTCTGACGCATCAGGTACCTGCCCGCGGGCGAACTGTCGGGAGGAGGCGCGGTCACCAGGAGTTTCCCAGTAGAAACTTCCCCGCTGGGTGAGGAGATCTTAGCTGGAGGACTTGCACCCTCCCGCCCTTCTTCCAGCTCTTTAGGAAAGCCTGCCACACAGTCTCCACCGCGGCTGTAAACGCGGCTCCTCGAAGCTGGCGCCCTCCGATGGGGCCAGACCCTTCCCGCAGCAGTAAAAGCCCCGACTGCCAATTGCCCGGCACCTTCGCCCACTTCACTGCTCCGGGCTACCCTAGGTGCCCGCCGCGGCGCCCTCGAAGGGGGCCGGGACGCGGGGCCGAGCGGCGCGGAGCCCACCACCGCGGCCCGAGGGGACCGCACCCAGCGGCTGGGTGCCCGCAGCGCGCCTCCTCTCTCTCGCCGCGGACACGCGGCCGCGCCGACCCGCCAGGTGAGGAGGGGGCGGCGGCCGGTGGGCTGGAGGGGCCCTCGCTGGCTTCTAGCCTCCCAGCGGGTCCCCGGGGGCGCTGCCTCCCCCGCCGCCGAGTTGGTCGCCGCCCATTTGCGCGTCCGAGGGTTGGGGGCGGAGAGGAGGCAGCGGCCGCCCGGGCCAGGAGGGGCGCGCTGACTGCGCTCGGCGAGTCCAGAGCGGCTGGACCGCTGCGGCTGGGGCGGCGGCGGCGGCGGCTGGGCCCGGGGGTCGGGGCCGGAGGGAGGGGTGGGAGGGAGGCGGGGGCCAAGCGCCGGTGGCGGGGCCGGTGGAGAGCGGCGGCTCGGAGGGAAGATGAGACGGTGAGTGGGTGCCGAGTTTCTTGCTTCTCTTGCAAGCTGCAGGGACAAAAGCCCAGGCTGGGCTGCGCAGCTTTGAACCCCAAGAATGGGTGGGCTTCGGTAGAGAGGATCCTCGGGAGGGAGTGGCGAGGTGGAAGAGCGGCTCACAGAGCGATCGTAGGGAACGGGCGGGATTTGGGGGACCCGAGGCAACTTTGGCAGAGACGTCTGGATACTCCGGGCGAGAGGGATCGCGATACAGTTGCTTTGTCGCCAGGGGGCGGAGAAAAGAGAAGGTCCGCTGCTGGATGGTGTGGTCGAGCAATTCAGAAAAGACCCCCTCCCCCAAATATCTAGCTAGCTGTCCTTCTGGTTCACTTTGTTTCAAAATTGGGGCTCGCGAGTTCAAACCGTCCAGAGGCTCTTAATGCCTGTTTGGACGTGGTTTCCCCCAAATGTATGGTATGGCGGCCTCCGCACCCCTAGAGATAGAGCCTGGAAGTAGGGAATGCTTTGAACCCCTGTTTCACCCGCGCTCGGCACTGCCGAGGCGCAGCTGAAATGTTTGCTGGTGTACTGAATAACTTAGCTTCAACAGTCATCTCTTAACTAAAGGGCCAAGGACCTGGCTAACTCCCGCCACCGCCAGGAAATTAAAAGGCTGACAGGCTGTCCCTTCCAAAGTTGGGGTTTCCTGTTTGAAAGCGCTTCGGAAGTCGAACCTGCTACCCATCTACCTTTCTCATGTAAAAGCAGGAACTGCGCCCGGTGGCTTTATGTCGGTCCACTTTCCCGCGGCTGGAAGTCCTCTCGCCTGGCCCTGCTGTCTTCCCTAGAAATCTTCCTACTCCTGCTCTCAAGTTGCTCTCAAGAATTCTAGAATGCATGGCTAGTCACAGCCAGACGCAGCTGGGAGTGGAACCAAGAGAAGAGGCATAAAAATGTGGCTTGCTTTTAGGGTGAATATATGTCAGTCACATTTCCTGCATCATATGAATGTATTAATTACAGATATTAATTTTCAAGCTTTGGACTTGTAACTTTTAGCTTCGTAGTTTGGCTTAACAAGCCCTTGAGATTTGTCTTCAAGATTCTAACATCTGAATTCAGCTGGGAGGGGTCTAAATGAAGTTCACAATTTCAGAGGGTTAGTTAAACTTTTGCCCTGGGAGCACTTGAATTCTTCCTTCCTGGTAGGATAGCAACAGAGTAGTCTGATTTGGGATAAATAAATCTTTAGAGTTGCCCACTGTTTTAACAGAATGGCTATATCCCTGGTACCATTGCCCTCAATTGTGTAAATATTTGTTTGAATAAAGAGCTAAGGTTCTCTGAAAAGTAACAGTTGTGTCTATTCATGATTCCCTTTTCATTTCCTGGACTGAGGTTAGTAAAAGATTTTTTTAAGATTGTTTTTGTCTTACATATATACTGTGGAAATTTAAACATATGTCCTTGAGAAACTCTGTAAAGTCCCTGAAAGTTTATAACTGGGATTTCCTTTAAAAGTGAGGGGGAGTCAAGGTTATGCTCAGCTGAGTAGTGTAGCCTTCAACTCCTGAGACTTAGAGGTTTGCAAATCCCAGCCTTTTTCACAAATGGAAAAATGAGATGTTTGGCTAGTAGTCATCATTTCAGTCAGTTTGTGGCCTTCAGTCTGTTTAGTGCTTCTGCCAGCTGCTGTCCTTTTGGGCTGAGGACTGGATTTAAGGGATGGCCTCTTGGATCCCCATTTGAAGTGCGGGAGGAAAAGACATGGGAAATCATCTGAGAGCTGGCTACCTCCTACCTCCTTTCTTAAAGAGCCCTGTACCAAAGCTGGAACTCTTTAACAACCTTTTCAGAAATATTTTATTTCCTGGCTTTTGCACAAGAAAGGGAAGAAAAAGCTGAAGTGATTAAACCCACCACTCGATTTTGCTGTTTCCTTCAAACCCTGTTTTGAGGTCTGTGCTGTACGCAAGGGTTGATTCTGGGGTGCACTAGAAGAGTTGCTGTGAAAAACATGAATGCTTTTAAACACTTTTAAAAGAAGTTGTGGTTATGACTTTGCATGCTAATTCTCAACCCTTAGCAGGGAGGTGATTGGTTCTATGAATAACTTGGAAAGACAGTGGTTTTGTACATCTTCCAAGTGGAATACATGTGCTTTATAAATCTGACTATCTGTTAAGCCTTGATGCATGTACTAACTGTGTAAATGTCATCTATCTGAAACAAAAACATCTTTCAAATGATGTGCTTTATCATAAAGCTCTGGTATATACAACAACAGCGGTTCTAAATGGAGGCGGTGGAGTGAGAGGGTGTTTGCTCTCCAGGGGTTATTGACCAATGACTGGAGACATTTTTGGTTGTCTCAGCTAGGGGCAGGGGAGAACCCCAATGGCCAACTTTGACTGGCCTCTGGTGGGTAGAGGCCTCAGATGCTGGGTAATATCCTATAATGTCCAGGACACACAAACAATAAATTATTGAGCCCCAAACTCTTCATTAGGATAGTACCTTGAGGGCATATGTTAACAAGTTTAGGGATCTTAATCTAATTTGGATCTTCAAGAAACTGTGTTCTTGCTCAACCTAAAGAGACCTTTTGTCTGCAGTGGATTCTTTTGACCTTGGCATTAGGAGTCTTAATATACCATAGATGTGAAGGAACTTGTGTTCACTGAGCTTGAGCTGGCTTAAAATTACAGAATTTGGAAGTGTTACAGTGTCAGGGAGACTCAGAGGTCACTGGACGCAATCTTTTGTTTTATAGACACAAAAACTGAGATGCCCCAAAATAGTGACTGATAAAGTCTCAGATGTATTAGTGACAGATGTTAGTTTTAGGTGCAACCCAGGATTAGAGAATTTAGAAACTGATATTCAGGCAAATGAAAGTTTTTAAAAACTGACAACCCTTTGTGAGATTTTAGAAGTACCATTCTCTATAAGGAAATACACTGTTTGATGGGGGAAGGGTAGTGTTAGCCATGGTGACTGTGGAGCATATGCTTGGGTGTGTCAGCCCCAAGATGGGCATAATTCTATTGTGCAACCTGTGACGCTCCATGTCTGGGGCCTACACTGTCCTTCCCATGGCCAAGTGGGCAACAGATGGTTCCACAACTCATAGCAGATGTTGCTTTTGAATACAGGTACAAAACAGAACATTTGAGATTTTTTTTTTTCTTTCTCTCTCTGCTTTCTGGGTTAAGAGTAGAGGGCCTGAATGAATAGGGTTGTTTTGGACAGAAGGGATAATGAGAGGGGCTTCCTGAATACAGTGTTAAAAAATGATACCTGATGTTTTAGGAAATGAGCATGCAGTGATGGAGAAAACTCATAAGCTGATGAGTGGATATCTAAGATAAATGTGATGTTTGTGTAGAACTTGAGTTAGGAATCCAAAGACAGTTCAAGCATGGCACTTCTCTGGGGGATAGGGCAAAATAATAATGAGGGTAAAAGGAATCTCAGAAATCCTCTTATTTGAATTCACTCGCTTGGTTTGCTACAACCTATAAACCAGACCTCCTTCCTCTTTCATTGTTGCTTTCTCTTACACTCCTGGTCTCTACTATTCCTTCTGTTTACTTAATGGGGAAAAAACTGATAGTAACATCAAGTTTTTGTTCACTTCCTGGGAGAGTTTCAAAGACATGGTCTTTGTGAATGGTTCTGCTTACAGACAGGAGTTGTCTCAGTGAGCTTTTGGTGATCAGAAAAGCTGTGCACATATGGCAACTCTCGCATTTACATGGCTATGATTACCCATTAGGCCTGTAATTATGGGTTTCAGTTCTATGTGCTGAGTGGTCCTGCCAGGGTAGTTATACGCCTCAAATCTGGAAGGTTCTGGCAATATAGGAGAATTCTTTAGTGTGCCTTTCCTGGAAGAGCTCTGAACCTCATTGCGGTAAGTTCTTATCGTTTCAACAAGAAGCCAATGGGTGTACCCCAAGGCCAAGTACATAGTAGTATATTTAGAAATGATTCAGAAGTGATGACTTTTTAAGAGATCTGCTCTCTGCAGGTGTTTTAGTAAAGGGGCATAGCATCCTTTTCATGCTCACTTTTCATCTAGTCATTCCTGTTACTTATTTTTCAGGTGATGGGACAGAAGATGAGTGTGTGTTTTTGTTTATAATTTTTACTGGAAATATTTATTGGCATTTGATTAATATGATTTCTTGTCTTTTGAAAGTAAGTAAAACCAAAAGGGTAGCTCAGGTTTTCACACCCCTTCAAAATAAGTAAGGCAGAACTTGTCTCTGCCACCCAGGAATTCAAATTCTTCTGCAAGTTAGTTTGCACAGTTATTTTCATGATATTTAGGGATGTTTCTTAGATGTTGATTAGAAGCTTTGCGCCGTATCTGCTTTAAAGGCAAGGTTGTTATCTATAGCAGCTAATGGTCCACAGGAGAAACCCAAGTATAAAAATAATTTTGTTGAGATTCAGTGGAAAGGCTAGGGACTGGAGAAGCTTTCCATACAAAGAAACAGATAAATAAGACATAGAGCAACAGGCTAAGTTAAAGGGAGACTTATTGAGAGGGTTTTTTTTTTTTTAACAAAAGATACTTGTTTTGCTTAGTGTGAGTGGGTTGATTTATTAGAATATCTGTTTTTCCTTACTTTGCAAATTAAGGGGAAGGAAAAGTTAGTTTATTCCAATATTTAATATTGTTACCTCAAGTGGGGTCAGCTTTTTCTAAGACTTGCTGCCAAATCTAGAGTTCAGTGGAACTCAGTGTTGATCATCTTAGAGTATTTTGTTTGCAAGCAGCATATGATCAATCCAGATGGCGATATGCTTGTAGAATTAGCATATGGAATGGGAAAAAAGCTAAAAGTTAAAAGATTTCTCCTAGATTTGTTTCTTGATCACTAAATTGCTGAAACAAAGGCAGGTAAAAGCAAAGGAAAGCCAACTTCTGCCTTCTTTTGCCCAGTTCAAATGTAGCCTGAGTTGTGCTTTGTAGCCAAGCGATAGTCAGAGGGGGCTTGGGAAATGAGGTCTGGCTGCCACACTGCTTACGTCATTGCAGAAGTAGGTTTTCAAATAACAGCTCAAGATTTAATAAGGAAATTGCAAACCATGGGAATGTAGACAAAATATTTCTTATACATCATGCTGAGTCAAATTCCCATATCATATTACACTAACATAGCTCTGACCAGGCCTTTTTTTCTCAATATGTTATGCTGAAATAATTTACCATGCCCTTGAAAGGTCTTGGGCAACAGTGCCAGTGCAGTCTTTTCCCAGTTAGGTGGCTGCCACCTTATCACTGAAACGTGTTTGTGTTCTGTGGTCATTTCCATTTCCTGCATTGTATAAATGGCACTCCTGTGTTATTTAACCTGTGCCTGTGGGAGCCTAGAAAGGTGGAACAGAAAAACATCTAGTTCACTCTCACCATTTTAAATATGGGGAAACCTCTCTAAAACAAGGTGAAGACAAGCCAAGTGACTTGCTCTGGCTCTTTCTTCTGTTGGTTATTTTGGCAGAACCGAGACTAGGGGTGAGTCTTCTGACTCGTGTTTCTGGCAGCCCATCCAATATTCTTTGCACCAGATTGGCCACTACAATAAAAAGAGATTGTAATGTAACCATTTCCTTACTTAGGTCTTTTGGGCAGATGTAAAAAACAACATTGATTAAATTTAGTGTAGTCAGTTGTTTATTGACCTTTGCTAGTTCAAGTCCTTTTTTCTTTTCCTTCCATTGAAATAAATGGTTAAAAAGTAGGTAATAGGAAAGGAAAAAATTAAGTGTCTGTACCATCCACTTTGCATAATCTGCAGTTAAGTAATGAAGAGATGATTTCATTATTGTTTTGCTTACTTTATAGTACTTTTAGCCTAACCACTCAGCTTTTTTTTTTTTTTTTTAGGTAAAGGGGAAAACATTATAACCATGGGTGATGTGGTCAACTTGGCGTTTGTTCTATCCTTCCTGAGCCTGCCTGGTGGTGGTTTAGTCACTAAGTTGTGTCTGACTCTTGCGACCCCATAGACTGTAGTCACCAGGCTTCTTTGTCTGTAGAAGTTCTGACTATTTCCAGGTCATAAATATTGGGTAATGGAATGAGGAACCTAGGGCGTTTGGGTTTGGTGAATGTTACTTTGAAAAAATAGACGCTGACTTTTAAAAGAATTTATTTTGATTGGTAGTGTGGACTGGGGACGGGATGGTGTAGAGATCAGAGTTTGATCCCACAGATGCTCAACTTCCACTTCCAGCCTAGACAGGTGGTTTTCAGGATCAAGAGAGAACATCTTTTTCTCCATGTGATCCCAGGGTCAATAATTTTTCTTGGATAAAATTGGCTTTAAAGAATGCTTTTTCTTCGAGTGCCCCTTTGCCTCAGCAAGTAAGACGTGCAGAATGTCTGCTCCCTGACATTCAAGGAAGTACGTGCTCGGTTGTGTCTGACTCTACCGCCCCGTGGACAGTAACCCGCCAGATTCCTCTGTCTGTGGGATTCTCCAGGCAAGAATGTTGGAGTGGGTTGCTATGCCCTCCTCCAGGGGATCTTCCCGACCCAGGGACCAAAACCCCATCTTCGGCAGCTCCTGCATTGCCGGTGGATTCTTTACCACTTTGCCACCTGGGAAGCCCAGCCATTCAGCACCCTCAACTTAGTTATTCTGTGACTCTGCTTCTTGCCTTTGTCTTCACTGTGGTGGTCACATGATGTGGGGGGATTCTTCAGAGGCTACATTCAAAATCACCTAAACCCGGGGATGAGTTATGCTGATGATCAGGAGTAAAAACACCTGGAAATATTTACATCATTGGGGAACATTTTAGAAACCTTTTTCTTCAACTGAAGCTATCTTCTGTTCAGACCGCATGAATTGCAGCACACCAGGCCTCCCTGTTCATCACCATCTCTCGGAGTTCACTCAGACGCACGTCCATCGAGTCCGTGATGCCATCCAGCCATCTCATCCTCGGTCGTCCCCTTCTCTTCCTGCCCCCAATCCCTCCCAGCATCAGTCTTTTCCAATGAGTCAACTCTTCACATGAGGTGGCCAAAGTACTGGAGTTTCAGCTTTAGCATCATTCCTTCCAATGAACACCCAGGGCTGATCTTCTTCAGAATGGACTGGTTGGATCTCCTTGCAGTTCAAGGGACTCTCAAGAGTCTTTTCCAACACCACAGTTCAAAAGCATCAATTCCTCTGCACTCAGCCTTCTTCACAGTCCAACTCTCACATCCATACATGACCACTGGAAAAACCATAGCCTTGACTAGATGGACCTTAGTCGGCAAAGTAATGTCTCTGCTTTTGAATATACTATCTAGGTTGGTCATAACTTTTCTTCCAAGGAGTAAGAGTCTTTTAATTTCATGGCTGCAATCACCATCTGCAGTGATTTTGGAGACCCCCAAATAAAGTCTGACACTGTTTCCACTGTTTCCCCATCTATTTCCCATGAAGTGATGGGACCAGATGCCACGATCTTAGTTTTCTGAATGTTGAGCTTTAAGCCAACTTTTTCACTCTCCTCTTTTACTTTCGTCAAGAGGCTTTTTAGTTCCTCTTCACTTTTTGCCATAAGGGTGGTGTCATCTGCATATCTGAAGTTATTGATATTTCTCCCGGCAATCTTGATTTCAGCTGTGTTTCTTCCAGTCCAGCGTTTCTCATGATGTACTCTGCATAGAAGTTAAATAAGCAGGGTGACAATATACAGCCTTGACGTACTCCTTTTCCTATTTGGAACCAGTCTGTTGTTCCATGAAGCTATCTTAGGATTCTATAAAGAACCCTGAAAATGTGAGTTTTTAATTTCCTACCCAAAGAACTCTCCCACTTACAGAGAAGCCATCACATAATTTAAGAATTTATAAAGTGTTTGTGTGTTTGTTTTAATGTTTTTGAGGCTGAAAGTCTTCAAGATATCACAGGTATGGCAGTTTTTGTGTTTATATTTTAACTTTCTGAAGAGATGGATTTTATTTGAATACACATAGTGATGAAATTTAGGTATCACTACCTACCATTCATTATCTTGCAGGTATCCTAAATATAGTGTTCTAATACTTGTAATCTAGACAGTGCATTTCCTTTTAAGTTTCTTCAAGTTAAGTTTAAAAATAAGCTTTTAGGAGCTTAATTCAACATGATAGAGGATTAGTATTTCGTGCTTTTTAAAAAATCAGCCAGGAGCCACTGATATAAACACATCTATCTTTGTAAAGTGAGCCACTATAATTTTTAAGTCAGTATATATTCATATATTTTTATTCATATTTGACTTTTAGAATGCACGAATCTTTTACTTTTTAAATATTTTGTTATGAAAAATTGTAAATGTACATAAAAATTAGAATAATATAGTGAAATCCCAAGTACCCATCATTCAGTTTCAAGTTATGTACATATGATAATCTTGTTTCATCTGTAGACCTTCAATCTATGAAAACAGGTTGCTATCAAGCGAATTCGAAGTACTGTAGTATTTTATTCATAAAAATGTAAATCTGGCATATTTAGGTAAAAGTCAGGAATTTTGCAGGTAGGAAGGGAATTTGAATGACCTAGTTGATTTTGAGGTTGTTCCTGTCTTTGTCCTTCCTCCCCTGCCTGCCTCACTGGCTGAAGAGTTATTGTAGGAAATACGGTGCCAAATTTCTTGGATAGTTAAAGAATATTTTCAAGTTCATACAGACAAGTTTTATTCAAGGAACTAGCACAAAATTATTTAAAATCTCTATAATCGATGTTTTACTTTCTTTAATGAGTCCTCAAAGATTCTTGATAATACCTAATATAAAACAATCTGGACTTTGTGAAAAGTCGCTTCTGATCACAGGGGATACAGGTCTTCATTTGAATATGGTTACTGCTGTTGATTGTGGTTACCGTTAGGAACCACTGGATGCCCATCTAGAGTGGTTTTTTTGGCAGAGCTTAGACTTCAGTAGGCTAGAAATGACAGAGAGGAATGGTAGCATGGGGTTCCTGCGCCAGCTTGTTGTGCTCAGTTGCTCAGCTGTGTCTGACTCTTTGCAGCCCCGTGGACTGCAGCTTGCCAGGCTCCTCTGCCCATGGAATTTCCCAGGCAAGAATACTGGAGTGGGTTGCCATTTTATACTGCAGGGGATCTTCCGGACTCAGGGATTGAACTCACGTCTCTTTTGTCTCCTGTATTGGCAGGCAGATTCTGTACCATCGAGCCACCTGGAAAGCCGTCATGGGGTTAGACTGCTTTGTTGTGAAGGAAGCAGCTGAAGCTTTTTTGTTTGTTTTACTTTTTGTCATCATTTCTTCCATCTCTCATTGCCTCCCCGGTCCCCTCATCACTCTCCACTTCCTTCTGTGCTTCCTTCCTCCCTGTAGCATCATCTGATACTTTTGTTCTTTCCTTAATGGTCTCCCTTACCTCTTCTTGTAGATGTTTTGTAAAACATAAGCAAATAAAAATTCAAAAGGGAAAACAGGGAAATCCAGAAAGAAACAGTGTGATCAGTGCCCTGAGATCCTTTTGGCATTCCGGTGGTCCTCCCTTTCTCCCCAGCCCACTGTGCATCAATCACCCTGACACCTGGCAAATTCTGAGGGTGCCTCAGCTTACCTGGTTCTGAAGAGCCTCCTCTGGCACTCACAAAGCCTTTGTGTCTTTTAGACTGCTATAGGCGTGTGGGCCGTGTGTGTCTGTCTCTGTGTCTGTGAGTGTGTGTATGTATCTGCACACATGAGATTTACTCTTGTAATGGGCTCAGTCTGCAGGAACCAAACATCCTCCTTATGCTACCATTAAAATACGTTTATTCCTGTGATACTGCTTTTCTGGATATTTTGAAAGATAAAAATCTCCTCCTTGGAGACAATCAGCCTATCTGCGTGTATCTGATAGATAATAATTATTTGTTCAACGAGGCAGATCTTTAAATGATAACGAACATGGTGTAAGGAACAAGGAATGACAGTCCATTTGCTGCTCTGTTTGTTTGCAAAGAACCAATAAGGGCACTATGTCTACTCACAGGCTTTTGGTTTTTTTATTTTCATTTTATTTAAAAAATTTTTTTCTTTCCGGCACTGAGATGTAAAATCTTGGGTGTGGTGGGAGAGTTTAAAGGAACAGAGTTGAGGAAGCTGGGTTGTATGAGTGGGAGATGAAGTTCTCTGCAGGTGGGTGTTGAGACAGTGGGGAGGCTCAAGGTTTGGGATGCTGGATGGGAGGGGTTCTTTGAAGAAGAGAGCATCTAGGAATATATGCTGGAGGGGAGGTGTTTGCCAGTGGGTGTGGGGCTGTGTGGAGAGAGATGGTTTGTGTGCAGACATGCCGGAGGTTGAGGATTTAGTGATGAGAGGAAATACTTGTAAAAAGGAGCGTATGTTTGTAAAAGCAGAGTTGAGAGGACTGACTGTTTAACTGAGGATGGTGTTTGGATAGCAGAGGGTGGGGAAGCCAGGCTCCTTCGGGGTTTCTGAAATGAGAATATTGCTAGACAAGGAAGTGTGTGTTCCTGAAGCTTCTACTTACCCTCCCCCATCACATTTTCATGTTGAGATTAGTGGAAAAAGGAAGGTTTTGTGTTCATTGTTCTCCATTCTTAAGCTTGGCGTTTGGGGCTGAAATAGATTTCTTCGTTTTTCCTATTCAGTCCTCTAAAGCTTCCTCCCTCAGGCCCTATCGTCATCACAGAATCTGTCCCCCCCAGTCCTTCCCACCATACACACACAGACAATGGCGCTGCTTCTGACAGACTGCTCTAAGCCGGTGTCTGAATTCAATTACATGTCATCAGTGTGTGCTTTAAAGCATTGCCATACCATAAACATCAGTGCTGAAAGAGGCTGGCCTGTGGACCACCGGTGCATTGGGAGGGCTTAAACACCAGTCTTCAGCCTCTGTCTGTGACAAAATACGCTCCCAGAGCCAGTTCCTCAGCTCTAAGACTACAGTGGGACAAGACAGAAGCTCAAACCTAAACCCTCCTGAGTTTTAAGATTCTTGTTCTGAATTTGCTTCTGTACCCAGTGGCTCAGTGATAAAGAATCCATCTGAAAAAAAAGAATCCACCTGCCAGTGCAGAAGAAGCATGTTCTATCCCTGGGTCAGGAAGATTCCGTGGGGAAGGGAATGGCAACCCACTCCAGTATTCTGGCCTGGAGAATCCCATGAACAGAGAAGCCTGGCGGGGTCCAGTCCATGGGGTTGCAACGAGTCAGACACAACCGAGTGAGCATGCCAACGTGCCATGCCAATCTACATCTTTCCCCAGCAATATGAAAAGGTTTCTGCTTTTTGGTGACTTGCTCTAGCAGTCCCCCTTTGATTAATTCCTGCTGTATTGTATGATCCTGAGAAGTGTGTGTGCATGGCAATATAAAATGACGAGTAACATGTTTTATTTTTAAGGATTCTCCAAACTCTTGGTGTAAATTACCTGGAAAACTGAATTTACATATGTAGGCCAGACTTTAAATCCTCTAAAACAGTACACACAACACAACAGATGCTTCATTTTAATTTGTTTGTTTTTAAAACTTTGCTCCCTGGGTGTGTTTTCATTATCTTGAAACCCAGATCCCTACAGCTCTGGCCATCACAGTGCTCTGAAGCTCACCATTGGTGATTTACAGTTTGGTTAGGATTAACCTCACTATGATGTTATTTGGTACAAATAGAGGTGGAAAATTATCTTTTAAAACGCACACCAGCATTGTGCCAAAGAAAAAAGAATCTACCAAGAAACTTGCAAACATCATCCTTGAGATTAATTTTTCCAATAATTTACTTCTCAAGGGCAAAATGTACTGTGACTTGCTATGCTACCTTCCAAAGGTCTCTAAGTGACTCTTGGTATTCTCTAATTGACAATAAGATGATATAGATTTCAGGTGATAAAAATAACAAGAGCTCTGAAGGGATTAAATTTATGGATTGAAAAATAAGCTCAGACATTTCAACACACACTAACTTCTTTCCTGTTTAGACGTCCCCAGGTTGTCTTTTCTCTCAGATGGGCACCAGATGGCTTCTTCCTTTTTCCATGCCTGGTTCTCTTTCTGTTCATCTGCATAAAGTGTATGGAGCCATTAGGGCCTAGGGACTGTTTTGCTTCCACAATAACATAATGCAGTGATTTTATAATTTCCCTGAGACTTATTTTTTGTTTACAAAAATGTGAAAGTGAAAAGTGAAAGTGAAATCGCTCAGTCGAGTCCGACTCTTTGCAACCCCATGGGCTGTAGCCTACTACAGCTCCTCCGTCCACGGGATTCTCCAGGCAAGAGTACTGGCGTGGGTTGCCATTTCCTTCCCCAGGGGATCTTCCTGACCCAGGGATCGAACCGAGGTCTCCCGCCTTGCAGGCAGACGCTTTACCCTCTGAACCACCAGGAAACCAAAAAGAAATAGCAGTGGAGATCAAGAATCCAGTCTGGAAACCATGGAATCTTCCTCACCTCCTCTTTCACACGTGTTAACACAAACTTCTTTCCTGCTGTGCTTCCACTTGTGTGTCACTTTGATAACCCCTTTCACTTCCCACTGTTCTAGTTCTTCCTCTGCTTTCTTTCCCTAACCTCAACTGCAGTCTCTGATGCATTATCTTCAGGGTCTATCACGTCACTATCTCCCTCTCTCTTGGGGAATTAAACCCAGTGCTTCCCGTTGTATATCCTCTACCCTCCTGCCTCTGCTCTCCTTGCCTTTGTTTCATCTCATTGAACATATGTTACTACTTCCTGTTGTATGTTTCCCTATACTCTTCCCATCTCTAGGTCTCCACTCTTATGATCTCACCCACGATGAAAAGAATACTCTGGAAGTAGGGAAGGAGAGAGGTATCATGACCCACTATTGTCACTCCTAGGGTCAGAAAGACACCTGTGTGATTCTCCACCTTTTGAGTAGAACTGATTTGTGGAATTAAGTCTTGAAGATCTCAAACTGACACAAGGATCCATACATATATATTCAGCTATGGCTGGTATACTCAGCTTCAGTAACTTGAGTCAATTACATGTTTATACTTGATGACAAATCTTTAAATGCACAACTTCTTACACATCATTAACAAACCCAAAAGGTTGAAATGAAAAACTATAGAGTATGGAGCATGAATACCTTAAAATATCCTCTAGAAGGTTCTTCGATCCAAATCATCTGTAACTTTGTTCTGCAATATGTATGGTGGAGAAATGTTGCATGACTGTTTCTTGGATGTGATTTATTGTTTGCAAATGGCCTACTTGTCTCTTTCCTACAGACTGTGAACCTAATCTTTCAGCCAGCACTACTGTGGAATATTTTGGTATTTTGTTTGGCCAGCTGAACTGCGTCAATAATTACATTATTATTTTTTTTTCCCCCTTTTTGGCTGAATTGGCTGTGTTGTGCAGCATGCAGGATCTTAGTTCCTCGATCAGGAATCAAATCTATGCCCCCTGCAGTGGAAGCATGAAGTCCTAGCCACTGGACTGGCCGGGAATTCCCACATTTTTTGATTTAAAAAAGTACATATAAGGAGAATGGGGGACCAAGTGTTGCCACCCTGTAGGGTAGTAAGAATACCCTATAGTAGTTGGATACTCTCTAGTTTTGTTGGCTCAAAGGAAGAAGAAACAGAGTTTGGTAATATTTCATTTGGGTGATTGAGCAGCATTTGCAGCTGCAAACAGGTTGAAATATATTAACACATTTTATCATCTAAGATGACAATAATGTCATATACTGCTCAGTCAGAAATTAAACTTTTATGTATTCATTTTGACATGAGGTGTTAAACATTCAATTCTGTACCATTAGAGTAGATTTTGAAAATGCAGAGTTCTGGGCTCAGGACTTAGTTTCAAACTTCCATTGCACAGCATCTGCTCTGGCTTGCTTTCTGGATTCCTATCTTGCACTTAATTCTATTTCTTATTTTGTATGCCTTACCTTACAACTAGAGCTTTGCCCACTAACTGGCTTTAGTTCTTATCTTGTTATTCTAACATCTGACTTGACAGATTTCCCTTTGTATCCTTGTCTAAAATACACTAAATGGTTGGAGGATTGCTGTCAGATTTAAACCACACTTAAGATAGGCATAGACTTGGACCCCACAGAACATATCTTACATGATGGTGTAGATGGGAAAAGATTTAGGTAACTATGAGAGAGAAATACATAGTTAATAAATATAGAAAATAACGCTTTTTTTCTACATAATTTTTGTTATTAATTCTGTCAGAGACAGAATGTTTCCTGGATGTACCAGTAGTCTGTCCTCAGATGGGCTTGAGATTTTGTTTATATTTTTAAAACCTCAAAGTTTTAGGTATGGAGGTAACTTTATGCTGTCATTGGATAACACCCATCAGATTCTCTTTCTTTCAGTGGGACTTAACTCCATTGTCATTTCTTCCTATAACTTACCCAGACTACCCCTCTCACTGGGTTAGCTCCCCTCCATCTGTCAATCAGTCCTTTACCAACCTGTTAATCAGTCCTTTATTAAGGTATACATCACATTGTATAGCATTTATTCATACGTGTATTTTCCACTTTGGATTGTAAGCTATGTATTAGCAGGAAATACTATCTTTGACCACATACTTTCCAGGGCCTAGCTCAAAGCCTGGTTTATAGTAGGCACTTAATGAAGATTAGCACCTTCATAGTAACAAACAACTCTCAAATCTCAGTGGCTTAAGACAATCTTGGATTGGCAAAGGCCCTCTTCCCCATTATCATCACTGAGGGAGGTAGGCTAAGGAAGCCTTTACAGACTTGGACACAAGACGGGTATAGAAATGGTGAATCATGCCAGCTCTTGATGTTTCAGCTTGGAACTGACACATCACTTTCTCTCATATTTCATTGATCAAAACAAGGGACATAGCCACACCTAATGTCATAAGGATGAGGAAGAACAACACTGCAGTGTTTCTGAAAGTAAAGAACAGGAATAATAGTGAGCAACACCAATGCCTGTTAAGCCAGTGTCTGAGATGTTCAGTTCAGTTCAGTTCAGCCGCTCAGTTGTGTCCGACTCTTTGCGACCCCGTGAATCGCAGCATGCCAGGCCTCCCTGTCCATCACCAGCTCCTGGAGTTCACTCAATCTCATGTCCATCGAGTCAGTAATGCCATCCAGCCATCTCATCCTCTGTCGTCCCCTTATCCTCCTGCCCCCAATCCCTCCCAGCATCAGAGTCTTTTCCAATGAGTCAACTCTTCACATGAGGTGGCCAAAGTACTGGAGCTTCAGCTTTAGCATCATTCCTTCCAAAGAACACCCAGGACTGATCTCCTTTAGAATGGACTGGTTGGATCTCCTTGCAGTCCAAGGGACTCTCAAGAGTCTTCTCCCACACCACAGTTCAAAAGCATCAATTCTTCTGTACTCAGCTTTCTTCACAGTCCAACTCTCACATCCATACATGACCACTGGAAAAACCATAGCCTTGACTAGACGGACCTTAGTCGGCAAAGTAATGTCTCTGCTTTTGAATATGCTATCTAGGTTGGTCATAACTTTTCTTCCAAGGAGTACACGTCTTTTAATTTCATGGCTGCAATCACCATCTGCAGTGATTTTGGAGCCCCCAAAATAAAGTCTGACACTGTTTCCACTTTTTCTCCATCTATTTCCCGTGAAGTGATGGGACGAGATGCCATGATCTTAGTTTTCTGAATGTTGAGCTTTAAGCCAACTTTTTCACTCTCCTCTTTTGCTTTCATCAGGAGGCTTTTGAGATGTGGTAGGCACTTAATACATAATTAAGTGAAGTACCTAAAACTACCTGTTAGGATTTTAATTTTTCTATACCATGAGCAGAATCACCTCAAGTAATGAAATAATCTAATAACTACATTTAAAAAATGAGCATACTAACATTATTTAAGCTATATTCAGCAAACATCTGGAGACCTTTTGGGTAGCACTCTGTTCATTTATTCATGTTAGGGAAGTGATTAGATTTATATATTAGTTACATTTGATTTTACACTTTCAGATGTATAAAGTATGAAATGGTCACAGTAAAGTGAATGTATTAGTTGCTCAGCTGTGTCTGACTCTTTGTGGCTCCATAGACTATAGCCAGCTAGGCTCCTCTGTCCATGGAATTCTCCAGGCAACAATAGTGGAATGGGTAGCCAGTCCCTTCTACAGGGGATCTTCCCGACCCGGGAAGCAAACCTGCGTCTCCTGCATTGCAGATAGATTCTTCACTGTCCCTTTGATTTTCCCCTGAATCTTTTAGATTTGGAAGAAAACATAGAAGGCCTCAACTGACAAGTTAGTCTGATCAAGAAGTTCTTTAACTTTTTTTTAATTGTTTAGGTTTTATTTCATAATCATAAATTTAACTTTGCAATCCAGATAAACTTGGAGGGGGATAAGGAAAATATGGAACTCAAAGAACTGTAGCGAGAGCACAGATGGGGTGAAGGGGTGCTCTCCTGGGCTGGTTAAGTAAAACACAAGTCAAATTTATTAGATTTGTCCACAGTCAGCAATGGTGATCTTCTTGCTGGTCTTGCCATTCCTGGCCCCAAAGCACTCCATGGCTTCCACAATATTCATGCCCTCGTTCACCTTGCCAAAGACCACATGCTTGCCATCCAACCACTCAGTCTTGGCAGTGCAGATGAAAAACTGGGAACCATTTGTGTTGGGGCCAGCATTTGCCATGGACAAGATGCCAGGACCTGTATGCTTCAGGATGAGATTCTCATCGTCAAATTTCTCGCTATAGATGGACTTGCCACCAGTACCATTGTGGCGTGTGAAGTCACCATGCTGGCACATAAATCCGGGATTATTCAGTGAAAGCAGGAACCTTTATAACCAAATCCTTTCTCTCCAGTGCTCAGAGCTCGAAAATTTTCTTCTGTCTTTGGAACTTTGTCTGCAAACAGCTCAAAAGAGATGCGGCCCAAGGGCTCGCCATCAACAGCAATGTCGAAGAACACGGTGGGGTTGACCATGGCTAGACAGCAAGGGAGGCTCCGGGGTGGCAGCGTCTGCAAGGCCTAACCTTTTATTTTTTGGAAGAATTAGTGTCTGGCTCAAAAATTGGACAAGAACTTAGGAAAAATGAACATCTACTCTACTTAAAAGTGAAGTATTGCTTCAGATTGTATGTTAGTATTTTACACTAATTTTTTCATTCATTGTAAAGGCAACCCAAACACATGGTATAAAATGTGGAAAATACAAACTAGTTTGAGAAAGATGAATTAAAAGTCACTAGTGTGATTTATTTCATTCCATTGTTATTGTTGTAAAATGAGCATATAGCATATGGAAGAGGAAAGAGAAGATACTGGCCTGTAATAAGGGGGTAGCAATGGAAATAGCAAGAAATGATCAGATTCAGACAATGTTTTAAGGACAGTGTTGATAGGATTTGTTGATGGATAAAACGAGAAAGGAGGGAATGAAGAAGTGACAGATGGTAGAGGATAGAGAATAAAATGATAGGAGACCAATGATGACTCCTTAGATTCTGGCTTAAACATCTGTGTGTAATTGATGAGTATAGATGGGTGTGTATATAAGGCTGCACTCATTGTATGTATGGTTTTAAAAATTTACTGAACATTATATTAATGTACTTTTTATGTTGTAAACATACCTCAAAATAAGATTTTAAGTGGTTTAATATACACTCATGACATACTGTGGCTTTTAATTTTCTCCCTATTGTTGGGAAATTAGAGTATTTTTTTCCTTTTAATAAATAGCATGTTCCACCTACTTCCTTGTTTCCTCAATTCAAAAAAATTTGACATGAGGGAATTGGCCATGATTTGCTGGAATTTCAACATGGCAAAGCAACATGTGATACAGTTAGTCAGAAATAGAAGGAATCAAGACTGGATAAAGGTCATCTTGATTTCAGTCCTCCAAGGGGGACATGGTGAGATAGATATAGCTTGAGCCAGACTGGTGTTGCTTTCAAGGTCAGAATTGGTGGTGGTAGACAATTGTTGAGAGGGACATTTGTGACCTGTCAAGACCCAGAGGGCAGGGCCAGACCCCAGCTGGGAAGCAATTCTAAAGGAGAATCTTAAAAAATTTTTTGAGGTCCAGTTCAAAAGATAATCTTTTTTTTTTTCATAAGGGCAGGGCTTTGGGTTGGAGAATAAGGACCCCAAGGCAGAGCTTGTCCAGGGAAGCTGCAGCTTTGAGGGTGTGAGGACTCAGCCCATCACTAGAATTTAAGCAGCCAGACTGTTTCTTGGCCCGACTCTGTGGGTGAAAGGCAGTTCCTTATTAGGCTGCCTGCATTTGCCCAGGAAATCTGTGAGGCTGAGCAAGCAAGATGAAGATCCTCCATTTGAGGCTGGGAGGGAGTGGGGAAGGCTGTGATGGATAATTGAAAACTTGTGTTCACTGAGTGTCTCTCCTGTGGGACAGTGGGAGTCAGGAGGGACTGGAGATATGATAGAAATACTGTACATAACCCTCTTCCTTAAACTTGTATGTCAGTCACAGAAACAAGCACATTATGATATTTATTACTAACCAAATGCGATTCTGTTTACATATCACATATTACAGAGATGTAGTAACTGGTGTCTGAGGTGCCTAAGAAGTTGGAGGACAGTCTTAGCAGTGCCTGAGTTCAATGGGAATGTTTAAACTGCATTTTCACTTTGATGATAACTTAAAGAAAGTATTTTGATCAGTTTTAAATATAACCTTTCACATTGGCAGGGCTAGTTTATAATGAAAAGACATTTTTATAGACTATAACTTTAGTTTCTTAAGTTAATATTGTTTAAATTAGGGTCCAAAACATATTCTTACAGGTGTATCCATTTAAAAATTCTTTTATTCACTGTGGAAACTAGAATATTGATCTGAACCTCAAAGGATGTGTGGGTTCATATGGGTGTAAAAGAAAGAGAAAGGTGTTTCCATGAGAGGAGAGAGTTAGATCAAGGATGATCGTGATGCCTCTGGGATGCCTGGGAACTTGAAGGATATATCAGTTTCAGGTTTCTAGAT
Source organism: Nanger dama (assembly GCA_917880005.1). NCBI lineage: Eukaryota > Metazoa > Chordata > Mammalia > Artiodactyla > Bovidae > Nanger > Nanger dama. The sequence continues at coordinate 524,428 of CAKJTW010000011.1, forward strand.
ATTCTACCTGACACTGATATGTCAAGAATGTGGGGACCGCTCTTCCCTCTACTGTTGTAAATACCTACCTTTTTCTGATGGAAGCAAGAAGTTTTTAAAGTCTTTTTGTTGAGAAGGTAACCCTCATAGTCCTCTTTAAAGAATCATCTTGTAACCCTCATGTTATTGATCATAAAATTTTCTTTCTCTGCTAGAATGTGAATTTAGTTTCCTTAGGACTTCTGAGTGGTTAATATTTCTTACAGAGACATCTAAAGGAAAGCCCATTGCCTCATCCCTTCAGGTGTTTGCTAGGTACTCAGGAAGCAGGTGATCCCCCAGGGAGTAGAACACTAAAGGGTCATTGTCTTTTTTTAGGTACCACCCCCTCATCTTGCACCTATACTTAGTGTTATGGATTTGTTTCTCTCAAATATCACTGATGTTCTCTTGAATTATTTTTCTTTTGTTCAGAAAACTTCCCAGATCAGTGGTCTTTAGTCATCTTCATTTTGCAGGACAGCTTTACTAGGTTTATTACTAAAACAGCAACGTATCGGATTGCCAGCCTATTTGTGTACCCATGTAGGCTAACAAGTGGTTGGTCTTTTTAAATATTTGTTAAGTAAAGCTGTCTTTCTCTCTCTTTTTCTTTGCAGATTCCAACAAGATTATGGCAGAGCAGAGCCACATGCAAAAGCAGCTGGATTTACAGAATGGTAGCTTAGAGGCAGACTTCGTGGAGAATTCCCTCAAAAACGATTCCCAAAACATGATGGAGAGCCTGAGCCCAAAGAAATATTCTTCCAGTCTGAGATTTAAAGCCAATGGAGACTGTTCTGGCTCCTATTTAACCCTCTCACAACCTGTGCCTGCTAAAAGAAGCCCTTCTCCTTTGGGAACCAGTGTCAGAAGTAGCCCTTCTTTGGCCAAAATTCAGGGAGCTAAGCAGTTCTCTTGCGATGGAAGTGACAAAAGTATTTCCATGAAACCGCCCACCCCTTTACGCAGCACTTCACCCTCCCTTAGTGGGTATGCACTTGGGAGAGCAGACTTTGATCATTTTCTTGGCCGGGACGCCGAAAGGTCCTTGAGGCTTTCAGAGAAGCCTCCTATTCCAAATATAGCTCAAGGAATAAATCCCACGACAATGTCTACTTTCTCGGAGGGCTGGAAGGCCGAAAAGCATCTGGCTCGCTCCTGACCATGTGGAATGGAAGTTCCCTGAGTGAAACTGGCTCCTCGCCCATCAACAGGTCAGGGGCGGCCAGCATGCCTTCAAGCCCAAAGCAAGCCAGGAAAATAAGCATCCAGGACAACCTGACACTTCAGCCCAAGCTGAGCAGACACCGGGACCCGGCATCTGAAAACATTAGTTTAAGAACCAGGAAGTACTCTAGCGGCAGCCTGAGTCACATGGGCGCCTACAGCCGCTCTCTCCCCAGGTTGCATAGAGCCACCGAGAACCAGTTGGCACCCCTCAGTCTGCCTCCAAGAAGCTCTCTGGGCAATTCCAAACGAACGAAACTGGGGGAAAAGGATCTACCTCATAGCATGATAGACAATGACAATTACCTGAATTTTTCTTCTTTGAGCTCAGGAGCTTTGCCCTACAAAACCTCTGCCTCCGAGGGCAGTCCGTACGTGAGTTCCACCCTCAGCGTGCCTGCCAGTCCTCGAGTGGCTCGCAAGATGCTTCTGGCCTCCACCTCCTCCTGCACCTCTGACGACTTTGACAGGGCTTCCTACTCGGGTACCAGCCCTGGTCATTCGTTTCCTCCTGGGGAGCTGGACCGAGCGTTTGCAGCCAGAAGGAACTTCTCGTGTGGATCTGTCGAGTTTGATGATGCAGACTTGGAAAGCCTCAGACAGGCCTCAGGAACCCCCAGCCTGTCCTTCGGGAACGGAAAAGCAGCATTAGCTCCATTTCCGGACGAGACGACCTGATGGATTATCACCGGCGGCAGAGGGAGGAGAGACTCAGGGAGCAGGAGATGGAGCGATTGGTAATCTCTTTATCTGACTTGACCCCACTGTTTCACTGAGCAGCTTCTTGGAGACAAGCTCCAAGGATACACGTGGGCGTGTGGAATTTCCCTGTGTGCCAGCTTCTGGTGTCCCTTCCTAGATTTCCTCCTGCTAACCTTCCTCTTCCCAAATCACTATTATTAGTCACATAGGGCTGTTTTGAAGGCCTACATGTGCCTAATGTTATATTAAATTGCTCTGCAAAGGCCTCGCAAGTGTAAACTCTTGATAAATCTAACAAAGGTAGTTGTGAATTTTGCTGAGTTTCTTTAAAAGTCTTAGGGACTTTTAAGACTATGAGGAAAAACTATTATTTACGTCATCAAATTTGAATGTATATACTATGATAGTAATAGTTAGTGAAATGACAACTCGCTGGGAATTAGGCAATAAGTTTTTCTGTATAGCAAGTTGTCTGAGAAGTTGAAAGTTTGCCGCAGTGGGGTTCAACCTTTTTTCTGCACTGTATACACAGATACACACACATGCCACACATCATACTTCAGTCATGTCTTAATACATATAATGACTACAAACTTTGCATGTCCCCCAAAGTTACTGAGTTGTCTTTTTCTGTGGATTTATGATTACTATAAAAATATTGAAAATAGTAAGAGGGAACAGGAGAGTCCTACTAATGAATGAGACCAAGCTGGCACATTTTTCTATTCTGTTTTCTTTTAAGCATAAGTTTTTTAGGGTAAATACCTGTCAGATTATTTTGATTCATTAATGATTTCCTTAATGTGGGAAGCAGGAGGATGGTAGAGCTGATATTCTGAAGTATAGGAGTATCAAAGTATTTTAGTTACTAAAAAAAAGTATGCTGGAATAAAATTTCTGAATCCCATACAAAGCTAGTTAATGCCCAACCGGACAGTAAAGTTTTAACTTTTGGATTATATGAACTGAAACTATTTACATCTATACAGGACAGAATTTTCTTAAAATTTTAGAAAAGTAATTATCTGCATCAGTTGCAGCTCTTGGTAAGTTAATGTCTGTTATGCCCAGAGTCTGAGTCCCCAAAACTGAGAGAATAAGACGTCCATGGCAATGCAAAAGCATGAAGGGGTTTTATTTCTAGCTCGAGCTAGGGCTCTCCCACCACATCCAGTGCAGTGGAGTGGAGCAAGAGCCCCAAGCCCACATTTACAGCTGTATTTATAGGTTTACAGGGAATTGGCAAGGGCTGATTGGCTAATCTTTATTGGCTGCAGGGGTTTCCTTGTATTTACTAATTGGTTAATCTTTATTGGCTACAGGGGGATGTCTTTTACATCCTGATAAACTCAAACCAGGTTATGGGGAGTATGCTGATTGGACAAGTCCTGGCATCTGCAGGGATGACCTCACTGGGCACTGACTCAGCTTTTCCCATAAGGCCTATCTTAGTCCCTGAAGCCTATCATGGCATTTGTTAGGTCCCAACAATGTCTATCCTTACAGAGTTTCCAAATGACCTGATCCATATACTAGTGAATGAAGACAAATGTGTGTGCCCCAGAGAACTTGGTGTCCTGTGGGTGGGGACAGCAGTTTCTTTGTTACCATACATAATCTCCAAATATTTTTCATGATCACAAAAAGGTATCATATTTGGGCTTGATTCATTGACATAAATTAGAAAAGGTTTTAATTAGCATATAAAGGTCTTCTTGTATGTGAGTAGCAAACCTAGCACTATACTGTACTGAACAACTCTCATTGATAAAACCAGAGAATCTATCTAATAGTTTATTAAGGTATCTAAGCAAACATTTCAGTGGCTTCATCTCTCCAAAGGTCTTCCTTAAATGCTTTTATTTACTCTTCTCTTCTAAGGAAAAGAAACCAAACTTGAAGTCATTTACATCAGGTTTCATCTTTAGCATTTGATCAGTTCAGTTCAGGTCAGTCGCTCAGTTGTGTCCGACTCTTTGCGACCCCATGAATCGCAGCCCGCCAGGCCTCCCTGTCCATCACCAGCTCCCAGAGTTCACTCAGACTCGCTTCCATCGAGTCAGTGATGCCATCCAGCCATCTCATTCTCTGTGTATGTGTAAGTGTTGGTAAAGTTCTCTTTCCTCTAGTTTCCCCAAATCTGCTAAGGTTCCTGGCAATCAGTGACCTTTCTTACTGCCGGTAAGGTTGGTGTCCTATAAGCCACAAACAGGTCCTAGATCAACTTAGGAGAGGTTTTGGGTATTAACTTCAGATATGAGGTTATAACCCTTTTTCCTTTATAAAGAGCTTGTAATAAGAAATGAGGCTTATTTTTAAGTAAGACACTCTACATTTGGCTGCTATTGCATTGTGTAGTCATCTGATTACATCCCAGTGAAACAGAAAACAGATTCTTATTGAGTGTATGTAAATACTGTTATTACCATTAAAAAGTAACGTGACTCAGAAAAAAATATCACTTCCTGAATTCTGAGAGGCCAAGGAGAACAAACTGCCATTAAAAGGACGTTTCATTTAGTTTGCAAAATCAGAGTCAACTGAATTGAGGGTTAGAGATAGATCAAGATGAATGGTAAAAGGGTTTTCCCCATCAGAAAATAGAGCATTAAGATTAATGCCAATAATTTTCCAAAACACATATCTGCATTTGGAAATCAGATTTCCAGTTTCACTTCCATGAGTTCTATATAATTAATTCTTATTCTTCTAGTCTTGAGTCATTAATTTGACTTCATATAGTCATTTATTTCTGGACTAAATGAAGTCCTGAAAGTCTGATTTAGTTGCTAGTACTATATGATACTTGCCTATATAATGCCATCTCTTCTGTCAGCCTCTGCCCATAAGTCCATTCTTTGAAATATTAGAAGTAAGGAGTATCTGGTAAAGTTCGGTTCGTGAGGCTCTGAGACTGTCTTTCTTTGTTAAAGGCACATCTTCATCTATAATTTAAGCAATCTTTCGGTAAGCATGAGAGGAAACCACAGACTATTGGGTGAGGGTAAGGGCAAGTGGCTAAGGTTAATCTATAGTTAATTTAACAAACTTGATCAACAAGAAGGAAAGTTTGAATCTTCTATTATGCAATAGGATGTTGATCTTATTTAATTAGTGTTTCACGTAAGGGTAAGAACATATTACAGAGAGTGAGGATATTGATGTATATCCAGGGCCTTTCAATAGGTATGCAATCACCGAACTTTATAAAATTTTACCTATAAAAAATTAGATAAGGGAAGGCTGAGCTTCTCATTTGATCTGACAAATCTTCCTATGCATTTTTTGATAGTGTTGAGCTGTTTATACAAGGGGTATAGTGAATAAACCTAAATATTTCTGGCATTCTTTTTGTGAGGTTAAGAAAAAAAAACTTTGTCACTGCCCAAGGGTCCTCTGGGAAAACTTAGAGATAGTTCAAGTGTGAAAGATGTCTTTGAAAAATTTGTTTTCCTGAATTTAGGGTCTGATCTTGGGAAGGCAAAATCAAATATTAATTAGAGATTAATAATATAGGATTATGGATCCCTGAGAAAATGAATGTTGTGGTTTCATTACCTAATAAAGTGAGGATAAGTTATTTATTATAAATAATAAATCAAAGTAATCAGAAATGACCTATTTTGATCATTTTAAATATGCAAGTATATATCCCAGTTAGGACAAGACACAACAGATTATTCTTTTCAGATGCTGAAATTCTTCTCTCTGGACAAATTACAAAAATAAGCTTTTACTACCTTTTTGTAAGCATAGGCCGATTTCTCCAAGATTAGTAAGTAAGTCCTTTCATTAGGAGATAATTCTATTTTAGCTTTGCATTAATAGGATGCTTCTCATAAAAAAGTTACTTCATAGATAAACTCATCAGTGCTATTCAGATTTTGCCAAAATTTTAACATTTTATTACATCTTTACAGAACTAACTTTGTAAATGTTATAAACCAAGTCAAATATGCTCCTTTATCTGCAAATCTCAAATTTTCATGTAATTTTATTCAAAGTACCGTTGATTTACAATATTGTATTACTTTCAGATGTACAACATGGTACTTTTTATAGATATTTTTAACATGATATTTTTATAGATTATATTCCACTTAAAGTTATTATAAGATATTGACTATATTTCCTGTGCCATACCATATGTCATTGTAGTTTTTTATTTTATCCATAGTGATTTGCGCCTCTTAATTCCCTACTCCTATAAGTCCCTCCCCTCTACCCTCTCCCCACAGGTAACTACTAGTTTGTTCTCTATGTCTGTGAGTCTGTTTCTGTTACGTTTATTCATTTGTTTTATTTTTTAGATTCTACATGTAAGTGCTAACATAAATGTTTGTCTTTCTGTAGCTGACTTATTCATGAAGCATAATATCCTACAGGTCCATCTGTGTTGCTGCAAATGGGAATACGGCATTCTTTCTGTAGCTGAGTAATATTCCATTGTCTGTGTATACCACATCTTCTTTTTTCATCGTCTGTCAATATTTGTCTACTTGTTCGAAAGTGATAGTCATTTAAATTCTAAAAGATCTACATTTTGTACTCCCTCCCCCACATTTTGAGTTTTGGATGTCATGTTTTATATCTTCATGTCTATCCCTTAGTTGTTTATTGCAGTTATAATTGATTTTATAATTTTTGTCTTTTTATCTTCCTGCTCGATTCTTATCCACAGCCTTTACTATAAATTTGCCCCACCTGCGGGATTTTTCCTTTCCTATAAATTCTCACTTCTTATTGTATCTTTTTGTTTTCCTCTTAGAGAAGACCGTTTAACACTCCTTTTAGGATCACTTTAGAATTGATGAACTCTTATTTTCTTGTCTGAGAAGTACTTCCTCTCTCCTTCACTTTTGAAGGATAACCTTGTTGGGTAGAGTATCCTAGGTTGCAAGTTTTCCCTTTCAGAATTTTAAATATATTGTGCTACTCCCTTCTGGCCTGCAAAGAAAAAAGAACTAATAACTTTGTGGGGATTCCCTTGTATGTGGCTCTGTTTTTCTCTTCCTGCCTTTAAAATTCTCTCTTCATAATTAACATTTGCCATTTTAATTATGATATGTCTTGATGTGAGTCTTTTTAGTTCATCTTGTTTGGGACTACCTATGCTTCCTGTACCTGCATATCTGTTTCCTTCTTCAGATACATTTTCCACCCCATCCCTCTCTCTCTTCTTCTTGAGGGAACCCTATAATGTGAATATTATAGTGCTTGATACTGTTTCAGAGGTTCCTTTAACCATCCTCATTTTTTTAAATTTGTCTTTTTGTTATTATGATCAGGTGATTTCCTTTTTTTCTGTATTTTAGATCACTTATCACTAGGTGTATCACCTCGTCTTTTAATTCCTTCTAGTGTATTTTCATTTCTGTTATTGTTTTCTTCAGCTCTGACTGGTTCTTTTTGTTTGTTTGTTTGTTTGTTTTCTAGTTCCTTGTTGAAATTCTCACTGTGTCCATCTATTCTTTTCTCAAATACAGTTAAAAACACTTTTATAATTAATGCTTTTAATTTTTTACCTGGTAAATTATCTAATCTTTAGGGGTGTTCTCAACACTGTTTTTTGTTCTGCTATTTGAAACAAACTCCTGTCTTCTCATTTTGTTTAAATTTCTCTGTTTCTATGGAATTAGATGAATAGTTACCTGTTGCAGTTGTGAAGGTGTGTCCTTGTGTGGGAGTGTCCCTGTGCAGTCTGTGTGAACTCCGTGGCTTTAGTGGGAGAGTTGGATCTGAAGTGAGCATGGATGGAGCTTTCCCATGGGGTGTGTTGTCAGCTGTCACCTTTGTAGGAGGTAACAATAGAGATGGAGAGGTGGAGCCAGGGCCTCTTGTAAACCTGGACTTCTCCTATGCTTAATGACTGACATCCCTCTATTGGAGGCAGGGTGCTGGAACAAAAGCCCTTTGGGTTGGATTCAGACTGGTTCCATTCCCTCTAATTGTGTGCTTTCTCTTCACAGTGGCACTTCCACCCTAGAGAAGAGCAAGCCAGAGCTAGAAGGCCTGGTTTTGGCACTGGGTTCAGACTGTGTTGCATGCTGAGACAGTCCCAGCAAGCCGGTCAGAGCCCCAGGCAGTTTCCAGTTTGTTGCCTTCAGGACCACTTGCAGCCAAATCTGCCTTTACCCTTTTCAGAGACCGAACATGGCTGAGCTGGCTCTACTTCCTCTGTGTGCACATCCCTCAGTCTTCCAAAACCAGCAGCGTTGCCCTAGTATGTGCAGCAAGAGGGACGGCAGTAGGCACCTGTGCAGGCAGGGCTGCAGGGTAGGATGGTTGTGAGAAGCCATCTAGAGCCCTGGGCAGTTTCAGTCTGCTTTCTGCCCCTTGCTCTGGGAGTAAGGAAATGTGTGTGCTCTTCACATGTGGAGTCTCAGTTTCTTACAGCCCTCCAGTAAGTCCCACTGATTTTCAGAGCAGCTAAAGGGTCATATTTTCTGGCGTTTTACCTAGGACCGAGGTGCCCAGTATTTGGCTTGAACCCATCACTCTCCAGGGAGGATCCCTGAGCCGGTGATAACCCCTTCGTCTTCTGCATTCCCCTCATGGAGATGCGAGTACCAACATCATAGTTTTCCCTCCCTTCCTGCTTGTGTGTGGGCCCTTCTTTACAGCCTTGGTTGTAGAAGAGCCTCCAATTTGTGCTCATTGGAAGTTGCTCCACACGTGGTTGTACTTTTAATGTGTGTGTGGTAGGGGCAGTTGAGCTCAGCATCCTCTTTCCACTCTCTTGAACTCCCTAACATCCCCATCTACAGTTTTTTAATTTCTGTCAACTTTTGTTCTTCACAGTCTTCTTTCACTTTCTGGAACAACCAGACACTAAGGCAAATGACTTAAGATACTGTAAGTTATGTTTAAGGTGACACATCACAGGATGTAATTACTGTTGATATAAAAAGACTTGTTACAATTATAATTCAGTGTAGTTGAACATGAATTTTGTTTTTTTAATCTTATACTGTATATAGAAATAATCTTAACATCTTTTCAGTAAACTAGTATAAGACATTAAAGAAGTTCAGATCAACTAATCTATGATAAAACTAATCTAAACTTACCTGAAAGATGAAATTATACTTGTATTATACTATGCACTGATAAGATAATGCAAAGACATATAGCTGTTTTTTAAACTAAATTATCAAATCAGTGTTTGATAGTTTGTATAAAGATTCACTTTAGTCATATAAACTTGTTTTCCACGGAAAAGAAAACTGTTTCTGAAGTCAAGACTTTTGATGAAGAAGGTCTTTTTCTTAAAAAATGATACATTTAAATTTTTAGAATTTCATTTTGGGGGAAATTTTGGGAATATTAGGTTTATTTAAATGCTTATTAGTCTCTATAAACCATTCATAATAGAGGTCCTTTATTTTAATTTATTGTTATCTTCAGGAAGTAGGAAAATATTTCACTCTCACATGGTGATATTTTTTTCTCAGTTACAGAGACTAGGCAAAAAATATTGTCCTGATTTGAGTTCATAGATAGAAAAATAACAGATGAGAAAGAATGACAAACAAATGCTGAACCATGCTCACTGGAGAAAGACTGGCTTCCAGTTCTACCTGATAGATCACCAAGTGGTCAAATCATAAAACCAGATTCCCGGTTATTGCACCATTAATGCAGAAAATTATCAGTTATTTGCAAACCAAAACCCCGCTCAGACGTAGATAAGAATCAGAAACACAAAGTAGGTAAACACAAATGTTAGAGAACAGTGAGTCAGTGAGGGTAAAGTTCTGCCATTTGAGATTTACTCCAGGAGCCAAGAAAAGCTATGCCTGGGCTTCTCCAGCCCATGAGATATTGTTCATGAGAAGTACAGTTCAGTTGACTCTTCAGGATCCACTGGATTCTCCACGTTGTCAAAGCATAATTTTCAAAAAAATAAACCCAACTCTTAAACAAATGTAAAATTAATAGATGCCAAAGATTTATTGAATTCATTAATGAGGAAACCGAGCAGGATAAAGGAGATACACTAAGCATAATTTCTGTAGTATTTTTTAACTTAAGTTTTGACTATCTCAGTGTTTCATTTGGAGTTTTTTTTTACATATGCAATCTTTATTTGAAAACTTAAGATAATTATTTAAAATATTAAAGACTGAACCCTAATCATGAACCTCCAAAGACCTACTAATGGGGTACAACTGTTCACAGTGAGTCAACATTAAATAGCTTCCAGGTGCTGTGCTATTTGAGTTGTTTCGTTTTTAATAATTTTTCTTCCTTCTTTCTGGCTCTGAGCGGCCAGCTTTTCTTTTGTCATTGTGCCAATCTTTTTAAATTTATAACTTTTAGAAACCAGATATCAAGCCTGTTTTAAAATATTGCCAACTGTGAGTTGCTAGGTGCAAGTGAGATCATGAGAGGGCCCCGTGTGCACGAAGTGTGTGTGCTTCAGCTCATAGACCGTGTGACATCATTTTGGGCTGTGAGTGGTCATTTGAACTTCCCAGTTCTGAGCTGTTTTCCAAGTAGAGGTAATGGATAAGGTACTTCTAATGGGCTGGGATGCTAACTTTTTGACAAACTAGATGTTTCAAAGACTAAAGAAATCATTATAAAGTAGACAAGATACTCTTTTGTTCATCTCATTTGACTCCTGCCTCCCTTCCAGTAATATAGAGGTAGTGGTGGCCCTCCTAGTTCATCTTATGGTCCAAGACAGTCAAAGTCATTTTAAGAAGAAAAGAGGAAAATTAAAAGCTTAAAGCAAATCCTCCTGCTATTAAGACTCTATTTGGCTCCATCACCAAAAGCATCTGTGTGCTATTGTGGAGAACTGGTGGATTCCCACAGCTTGCTTTGTAGCAATCCGATGTTTTCTTTCTGGTTGATGACAGTCATCTGCAGTGCCTTGATAAACAGCATTGTCGCCATTTAGAACTATGTAGAACCACACTTGGCATTCATTTCTCCATGCATGGAACAAGTAGTAATATGATGCCAGTCCTCATGAGGCACCATGGAATAAGATCTTCTAACTTTTTACATACTCTACCACCCTGGAGATGAGGTTGACTTCCATGGTATTTATTACTTGAATAGGTGAAATGTCTGAGACAGCAATTGTCTGCAATTTAGAAGATGTTTTGTTCTAATAGCCTCTCTGAAAGCACTTTACAACAAAAGAATTTTAAGATGCAAAGGGCTGGGACCGTGCCTGTCTTACTCACTGCTGTACATCTCTACCTCGTAGCCAAGTATGCAGAATATAGGAAGCAATGTACACACGTTTTTAGAAAGTAAATGAATGGCATTCATTCTGGCTTTCCATATTCTGTGGCTGAAGTCTGCACCCTTAGTTCCCAGATCTCAAATTTAGGCTTATGCATGTAATTCTAGGTAACAGTGAAGCTGTCTACAAAAGGATGCAAATATCTCAGCATAAATGAATTCTTTTTACTTCTAGAAATGGAGAAATTCTCTTCCACTTTTTCAATTAAAAATAAAAATAAAAGACAGGTATTTTTCTTTATGTTGAAAAATTTGTGGCATTCTTTGTAAGACCTGGTGCTGTTCAAAACCAAGGCTTGCTTACTTTCGAGTAGACAGTAGGTGTAATGTTCTTGAAGTTAAGTGTAATTGAGGATACGTTAGGAGTTAACATATAAAATGGAATTTTATAAAAGGATATGTTCTCCTATATTACCATATGTAAAACTGATAGCTAGTGGGAAGTTGCTATATAACACAGGAAACTTAATCTAGTGCTCTGTGACAACACAGACGGATGGGATGGGGTAGGGGGTGGGAGGGAGGTTCAAGAAGGAGGGATATATCACATTGTAGAGCAGAAACCAATGTAACAGTAAAGTAATTATGAACATCTTAGAAAAGCATAAGGAATCACTTTAATTCAAAAACAGTGAAAGGGTAGTAATATTCTATTCATAAATAAAGCATAAATTGACAATAAAAATTATTCAAAAATGTGTGTGTGTGTGTGTGTGTGTGTGTGTGTGTGTATGTGTGTGTGGGTGTGTGGGTGTGTGGGTGTGCTTTAATCTCCCTGTGGTGGTAATATACAGATAGCATTTTAGAGGCCAGAGAGTAAACAACCTTGATACTTCAGTTCTATAATTAGAAGAACTTATTTGGGAAGCCAAGAAGAGTGAGCATTGTCAGATGAGAGTTACTCCACCTGTAGACGTGCTTTGCTTCTATATCTGCTCCTTGCTGCCTCCACTTCTAGTGGCTCCTTGACCCCAAAGACAGTTCGGTCATTCAGACTGTTTTGTGAATTGGACAGCATTTCTTAGTTGGAAGCAGCATGGACAGTGTTGTAAGACTGCTTGTGGCTGCCTAGCCATCTTTCTTTTTCCTGAGAAGAGTGTGTTTGGAATGTGAAGGCAGACTTAAGTATTGAAAGCTATTTTGTGCTCCCATCTGACTTGAAAGGCGTCCGCTTCCTGAAGTGGCCTTTCCTCTTGCTACATCCTGACTATAGTTTTAGTTGGAGAAAAAAAAAAAAAGAAAGGTTGCATTAGTGGGAAGCGAGCCACTTAAACTGCAAATGGGGTGAGAGGTTGGTTTACTAACCAAATAAAGTGAGTGGCTCAGTCTTTTTAAAGGGATATTTAGAAATTATGACTCTTCCTGTATGCTGAGTCAGAATGTCCATTAGTTAATTCATTGATTTAATCTTCAGGTTTAACATAAGCTTTAGAATGATTTCTATCTGTGGAGCTGTGCTTTTCTTAGCTCTGATGTTTAAAACAGCTGGTCAGCTCTCTGCCTTCTTTCACTTTCAGGCCTTTTGGATGGTTTATAGTCTGCTGCAGAAACACAGAGTGAGCTGTAAATGTGAACTATGTATTTTTAAACTTCCTTACATTGAGAAAAACTTAAATTAAGTACGATATGTTGGATATTGGTCAGTACAGGATTAGATTGGTAATACTGTATACTATCTAAGCTATCAGTTCTCTAAGCCAACTTCTTCCATTACTCATACAGTAAGAGTAAATCTATAATTAGTAGATAATATAAAGTAGACTGTTACCTGTGGTCAGATCATCTTGGATCATGAGAGAATAAAATTTTATCATTTAAATAGCAAATTGCTGGCTTAAATGAGGATGTTCAGTAAATATTGAAGGAATTTATTCGTTGCAAACTAGAATTGCCAACTATCCCCAGTTAGCTGAGAATAAAAACAGTTATCCATCTTCGTTTTCTTCTTTAGTTGGAGGACTAAATGAGTAGAAGAGGAATGGGAAGGGGGAAAGCGTTCAGCAGTATCTAGTGACTCCACATGGGGAAACAGAGCCAAAAGCCTTAGTGTAATTCCGTGTTACAGTAGTCTATGACAGCTGCTGTTACAAGCAAGCTCCTCTATACTTGAGAGCAAACCCTAGGTTCTTGTTACAGTGGCAGTACAAGTTCTTTCCTCTTGATGGTGCCAAACATTTAAAAATCCCTGCTTAGAGCTGAGGGATGTGTACTGTGCACCTCTGGTGCATAATTTAGCTTTCTCAGGCTAAATGCTGAAATACAGAATGTAGCTTAGACTAACAGGAGGCCCCATATGCCACTATGTCACTTACGGGAAAAGTTACATTCTTTTTTCAAGTGATAAATCATTATAGAAAAACATCTAAACTGAATGAAAATGGAAAATACTATATATCAATATCAACAGGTATATGGGAGAGGGGAGATGAGAGAAGACTATTGATTCTTTGTAGGAAAAAGGATCTCCATATTTGTTGTCAAATTACTTCGTATTTCTAAATTAAAAGCCATTTATTGACCTGCCTTTGAAGATCCGTCATCAAATAGTAGATTTAGTGACTGCTGGCTAATTCTTATAATGAGAAATTTTCCCTCTCTGTTCTACAAAAGTTTATGGGAATATTTGCTATGAAGACTATTTTTAAAGTTTGAGGTTGATTCTTTAAAAGCAAAAAACAAAGCAAGTCCAAAACAAGTATTTGAAATCAAACACATTCATCACTTTTTCAATGAGTGAATTTTGATTCAGTCATCTCAATGTGTAGGTTAAGACATTTTAGAAGGCACTTTTAAAAAGTTAATCTTTATATTTTAGAGGTAGCTGTAGATTCCCATGCAATTAATTATAAGAAATAGTTCAGAGATCTCTACCCAGTTTCTTCCAGTGGTAATATCTTGTACACTCTGGTACAATATAATAACCAGTGTTACCAGGTCCAGGCTCCTACTACGTGCTTTATGACATGCCAATAAATAGAGACGTTGTTAGGGCAAGAAATAGCAACTTTATTCAGAAGGGCAGCAGACTGAGAAGATGGTATACTAGTGCCCCATCTTACCCAAGTTAGAATTCAGACTTCTTTTATACTGAAAGTGGGGAGGGGGCTGGTTGTGGCAAACTTACTGCTGTTGGTATCCTTTCTTCTTGCAGCTGTCCATGTAGGTTAGGCAGCAGTGGTGTTCCTGTAAACCTCCAATAAGAAAAATGTTATTCTCTGTTCTATAACTTTTTATTTCTATATGAATGGAAAAGTATTATACTTTAAAAAAATATAGCCCTTGAGAATGGGCTATCATGTCTTTCAGCCTATAGGCAACATTCCTAACTTGCAGCAAAAGCAGTAAAATATAAAGGGTAAAGAAACAGATCTACTATGGAGTCAGCTTTGTTCTTCCTTATTATAGCAGGATATGTGATGATATATAGCAGGATGATGATGCAGTCAAGACACAGAACAGTTCTAACACCACAAGGGTTTCTCCTGTTACCCTTATAGCTGCACCTGCTTTCCTCCTACCCTTATCTCCTCCTCAGCCCTTGGCAATCACTGGTCTGTTCTCCATTTGTACGTTCTTTGTCATTTCAGGACTGTTACACAAATATAATCAGATACTATGTAACCCTTTGCATTTGGCTTTTTCCACTGCATAATGCTCTATAGAGATTGAGTCAATTTGTTGCTGTTGTTGCCTTTCGTCAGCTCTAAATCTGGGATTAATGAGACAAAATCCCAGGAATTTGTCTCTGCTTTTCCTTAAGACTCTAGTTTCCTAGCTGATCTGCTGCTTTCTCCCCATTTTTCAGTCTTATGCTTGTCCTATATATAAAATTTTCGAGGTTCTTAGTTGTACTTTAGTGAGAAGAATAGGGGAAAGGATCTCTACACCATCTTCCCAGAAGCAGAATCAGTAAGATTGGTTTTTCAAAGTTCAGAACAGCCAAGAAATTTGGTGAAATCTAATTGACTGCAAAGGAGATACATTTCTGTGGGAGTGTGTTCTACTGAAGAATTTTGGTTTGGAAAAATTGATGTTTTCTCATTCAAACTTGCCAAGACCCTATCCCAGATCTGGGATTATAGTTTAGATTTTGAAAAAAGATAATTTTAAGAAAACACTAAGTACAGTTAAAAAGAACAAGTTTCTTCAGACATGTATTTCTTTCATTTTGATTATAGAATAGCAGAGCCAGAACTTTGAAAAGTTTGACTTTTCTATCCTCTTATGAAGACCAAGGCCTAAATCATGTCAGACAGATTGTAATTTCTGAAAGCTGCCTTGGAAGAAAGAAGAATATCATTACTTTCCTAACAACTCAAATAAAGTGAAAGTGAAGTTGCTCAGTCGTGTCCAACTCTCTGGAACCCCATGGACTGTAGCCTACCAGGTTCCTCCGTCCATGGGATTTTCCAGGCAAGAGTACTGGAGTGGGTTGCTATTTCCTTCTCCAGGACATCTTTCCAACCCTGGGATGGAACCCAGGTCTCCTGCATTGCAGGCAGACGCTTTACCATCTAACCCACCAGGGAAGCCCAAAGAAAGAAGACATGTCATTGCTCACTTTTAATTTCTATATGTAAAACTCTATAGTGTGCTTTGTAAATTGCAGCACATTGCATTTCCCATGAGGTATGTCTCCCATAGATGGCTGTATTGCAGTACTATTCGTTGATATGTGAAGCCCACCCTTTTTTACACATGTCACACCTTCCTACTTTTTCAATCCAGCAACTTCTTTGCACATTAAAAAAAAGTTTATATTTTAGGATAGATTTTCAAATGTGAAGATTGAGTTTGGGTATCTCTCATGGCTGATGGCTGGATGGCATCACGGACTCAATGAACGTGAGTCTGAGTGAACTCGGGGAGATGGTGATGGACAGGGAGGCCTGGCGTGCTGGGATTCATGGAGTCGCAGAGTCGGACACGACTGAGACTGAACTAAACTGAACTGATACACTGTTTTTGATTGAACAGAAAAAAATATTACATAAAATTCTAAAAGTATTTCAGTGAGTTGTACATTGTAAACTGTAGTCTTTCAGGAGAAACAAACAAATCAAAAGATCCTCTGGAACTTAGTTAAACCGAGGTGAAAATGTAAGCAAATGACAGTACTCTTGGACTTTAATCATGTTTTCTTTAATGGTTTGGAACAGTCGCATAATTTCTTTAACAGAAGGGGCTCAAGCACCATGTAGATTTTCTTCTGAAATGGTGATATAAGAGGAAAAATACCTGTCGTATTTTTCTTAAACACTGTAGAAATTATGATTATACTGATCACATGAACTTCCTTTCTTTACAGGCAGTGTTTTTCAATCTATAGGAAGAAGTGAATTGTTTTTCTCCTTAAATTTTCTGAGTAGAAGCAATAATGTTATGGAGACATTCATGACGGTCATTTTCTTTCAAATGACATCCTGTAATATTTAAAAGTAGTTCACCACAACTTGGATATTTTATAACAGTAAAATTTTTCAAAATTTGCATGTCTGCCAGTTGATTTTAAACAGCAAAATGGTGCCAAAGGCATCAGGAAGGACTAAACTACAAAAAATCCTAGATAATGGTCAGAGATTGACTTAATTTGCCTAGTAAATGCAAGGAATGACTAGAGGCAGAAAAAGAAAGCTGAGGAAAGATTCTTGGATTAGAAAGGAACATGATTAATTTAATAAAGTGGTAGTATTCGAGGACACGTCTGATGTAGATGAAAATAAAGTATTACCTCAGCATGCATTTGTATTGTATGATATGTTATTAAATTATGAAACATATTAATATTTGTTGTAGTTCAGTCACAAAGTTGTGTCCAACTCTTTTGTGACCCCATGGACTGTAGCCCACCAGGCTTCTGTGTCCAGGGGATTTCCCAGGCGAGAATACCAGAGTGGGTTGCCGTGCCCTCCGCCAGAGCATTGTTCTGGCCCAGGGATAGAACCTGTGGCTCCTGCCACATCTCCTGCATTACAGGTACTTGTTTACCATTGAGCCACCAGGGAAGCCTGTATTAATATTTAAATATACTTTATCATTGTGTTACATTAAATATATTATATACTTATACATATTTTCTAAAGTATAAGCTCCTCCAGAAGAGGGACATAGCTAAAAATAATAGTAGAAACAAGCAGATTTAAGGGAGCTGTTGACACACTGTTTAGTAACGTAGTTCTTTTAAAAAATGATCAGGAGTGTGAGGCTTGATTTATAAAATGGCACTAGGATAACTGAATTTCTTTGGGTATGAGCAAAGGCAGGATATGATAAGCTCCTTGGGTATTTGAATGAGGCATGTACTAACAGGGCAGGAACACTGATTACCTCTGGCATTTAAGGTGAAGCCAGATACAACGTGAAATAGAAACGTGGATTCTACATCAGGGGTGAAGTGTATACTGGTTAGGAGATGGAGTTTTTGGAAGGTAGTTCTTTCTAGAAGCTACTCCAAGGACTTATGCTATGCGGAATGTATGTCGCTCAGTAATGGTGGGGTTAGAGGGACCAAATGGCAGTGAGTGACAGAAAAAGATTCCTTCTTCCCTGGGTTACTGTGGCGAGTGGACTCAGGCACCTAATCTACCAAAGGGAAGAACTCTAGGCAGTGAGGGAATTCTTTCTCTTTCCAGATTGGCAAAGGAACCCCATAGTCTATGAACTTTCAGGGAGATATTTGGCTGCATAAGATATTTTTCCTGTAGGCCACGAGTGAAGCTTACCTGAGCTTTTGTGTCCAGAGTTTTTATTGGACTTCATGACATAGGCATGATTGGTTGCCTGCCTGCGTGGTTAACTTCTGTCTCCAGGTTGATTGATACCACATGACCCAAAGCATGTGTCACCCTGCTTATTTAACTTATATGCAGAGGACATCATGAGAAATGCCAAGCTGGAAGAAGCACAAGCTGGAATCAAGATTGCCGGGAGAAATATCAATAACCTCAGATATGCAGATGACACCACCCTTATGGATACAGAATGTGAAGAGGAACCAAAAAGCCTCTTGATGAAAGTGAAAGAGGAGAGTGAAAAAGTTGGCTTAAAGCTCAACATTCAGAAAATGAAAATCATGGCATCTGGTCCCATCACTTCATGAGAAATAGATGGGGAACAGTGGAAACAATGTCAGACTTTATTTTGGGGGGCTCCAAAATCACTACAGATGGTGATTGCAGCCATGAAATTAAAAGACGCTTACTCTTTGGAAGGAAAGTTATGACCAACCTAGATAGCATATTGAAAAGCAGAGACATTACTTTGCCAACAAAGGTCCGTCTAGTCAAGGCTGTGGTTTTTCCAGTGGTCATGTATGGATGTGAGAGTTGGACTGTGAGAAAGCTGAGCACCAAAGAGTTGATGCTTTTGAACTGTGGTGCTGGAGAAGACTCTTGAGAGTCCCTTGGACTGCAAGGAAATCCTACCAATCCATTCTAAAGGAGATCAGTTCTGGGTGTTCATTGGAAGGACTGATGCTAAAGCTGAAACGCCAGTACTTTGGCCGCCTCATGTGAAGAGTTGACTCATTGGAAAAGACTCTGATGCTGGGAGAGACTGGGGGCAGGAGGAGAAGGGGACGACCGAGGATGAGATGGCTGGATGGCATCACTGACTCGATGGATGTGAGTCTGAGTGAACTCCGGGAGTTGGTGATGGACAGGGAAGCCTGGCGTGCTGCGATTCATGGGGCTGCAAAGAGTTGGACACAACTGAGTGACTGAACTGCACTGAACTGACCCACAGCACCCACATGAAATCATGTGGTCTTTCTGGAGTAGCCAGCCCCCGCCCTGAGGGGAACATGTGGCCAACCTTTCCCTAATCAACAAAAACACTCTTATCAGTTATGACATAGATTACCTTCCAGAAGCCAACAGCAGAAGCAGACCTCTCTTTGGGCAAAGTCAAATTCTTTGTTACACAGCAAATGTATCTCAAAACCGTAAGGCAGCATAGATCTGTTTCACCGCCATACCCCGTGGCCCGCATGGGTTGAACGAGGCCTCTGCTCCATGCTTGCTCACTCACAGCCCCGGCTGATGGAGCCAGCATCACTGCAGTGTCACTCTGCTGTGATAAAGCCAGGCATGTAATGAATCATGTGCTGGCTGTTTAGGCAGAAGTGACGCTTGTCTAACAACAGGGATTTACTTCTACCTTAAGGGACTTACCGCTAAAAACAGAGACACACAGAAAAGATTTCTAAGCCATTGCTTCTGTTTTTCCTTCTTACAGACCCACCTAATTGAGACATCAGAATTTGATCACGGAGTTTTGGAAATTCTGTTTACATGCTGTCAGCTCACATCATTCTACCATCCACTTTCAAACCGAGATCTCTGACCCTCACTGGTGTACCCTGTGAATTTATTCCTAAAGTTTATTTAGAGTGTTGGAATCTACTGAGTCCTGATACAAAGAGGAAGGAATTTGACCCATCTCTGCGTGTATCTCTTTCCTCTTCCTCCAAGAACCCCATCTCTCTAGCCACATAGTAGCTGTTGATTTTTGAGTATATTGTGATAACTCATGACTCTATGACTTTGCTTATATGGTTCCTTTATAGAAATGCCCTGCCTACCTGTCCAGCAGACCAGACTCATATTATCCTTGAGGACTCAATTCAGATTTTTTTTTCTATAATTTTTGTGCACTGCCTTCCCATAAAAGAATGCATGTATTTTCTGTAAACTTGTTATCACTGTTTCTTTAGTCAATTGCCTGTTTGTGCTTCTTGTTACGGAGAAAGCAATGGCACCCCACTCCAGTACTCTTGCCTGGAAAATCCCATGGATAGAGGAGCCTGGTAGGCTGCAGTCCATGGGGTCACTAAGAGTCAGACACGACTGAACAACTTCACTTTCACTTTTCACTTTCATGCATTGGAGAAGGCAATGGCGCCCCACTCCACTGTTGTTGCCTGGAAAATCCCAGGGACAGGGGAGCCTGGTGGGCTGCCGTCTATGGGGTTACACAGAGTCGGACACGACTAAAGCGACTTAGCAGCAGCAGCAGCTGCTTCTTGTTAAAGATCTGAGTGTACAAATGCTGTTTTTTTCTATCTTTGTAGTCTCAGCACAATACCAGGCAGAGTAGCTTAATAGATTGTAATTGAACTGAAGATACGGAGACATTGAATCCCTAGGATTAATAGAAGAGTGAGGTCATATTTATTAGTTACAATGGGTCCTCTTAAATAGAGAAAAATCTCTTTTCAAGTAAATTATTTCTAACCACTAAAAGTTGGCCCTTTTTGTAATAAATAGTTTAGTTCAGTCACTCAGTCGTGTCCGACTCTTTGCGACCCCATGAATCGCAGCACGCCAGGCCTCCCTGTCCATCACCATCTCCCGGAGTTCACTCAGACTTATGTCCATGAAGTCACTGATGCCATCCAGCCATCTCATCCTCTGTCGTCCCCTTCTCCTCCTGCCCCCAATCCCTCCCAGCATCAGGGCCTTTTCCAGTGAGTCAACTCTTCGCATGAGGTGGCCAAAGTACTGGAGTTTCAGCTTTAGCATCATTCCTTCCAAAGAAATCCCAGGGTTGATCTCCTTCAGAATGAACTGGTTAGATCTCCTTGAAGTCCAAGGGACTCTCAAGAGTCTTCAAATAACATAGTATATATAGTTATAAAGAGGGATTTTCTTTTCTTTTTCCTTTTCTTTTGAGGTTTTTTTAATTGAAGTATAGTTGATTTGTAATGTCTTGTTAGTTTCAAGTGTACAATACAGTGATTCAGTTTTTGTATGTATATATACTTATATGTATGTATACATTCTTTTTCAGATTCTTTTCTTTTATAGGTTATTACACAATGCTTAGTATTGTTCCCTGTGCTATATAGTAGGTCCTTGTTGGCTATTTTATATATAGTAGTGTGTTATATGTTAATTCAAAACTCATAATTTATCCCTCCTTCCTTCTGTCCTTTTGGTAACCAAGCTTATTTTCTACATCTATGGGTCTATTTCTGTTTTGTAAATAAGTTCATTTGTACCTTTTTTAAAATATTCCACACATAAATGATATCATGTGATATTTGTCTTTCTCTGACTTACTTCTGTTAGTGTGATAATCTCTAGGTCCATTCATGTTGCTGCAAATGGCATTATTTCATTCTCGTTTATGACTAGGTAATATTCCATGAACATGACTTGCCACGTCAGCAACAACAATATTCCTTTGTGTATATATATCTGCGTCTTTATCCACTCATCTTTCAGTGGACATTGAGGTTGCTTCCATATCTTGGCTTATTATAAATAGTGCTGCAGTGAACAGGGTGCATGTATGCTTCTTTCTCAATTATAGTTTTCTCTGGATGTATGTTTACGAGTGGGTTTACAGGATCATATGGTAACTCCATTTTTAGTTTTTAAGGAATTTCCATATCATCTCCATAGTGGTTACTAAAAGGGAAATTTTAACAGAGATTTCACTCATGATTAAGAATTGGTACTTGATTTTCTGCATAATTTATTTCTATATTATATTCACTGTCCAAGGGCTTAGGTGGCTGTTGATTTAGAGAGCACTGGTGGGTGGGTTCAAAATACTGGTGAGGTTCCTGACGAGGGCTGTGAACTACAATGAGGCAATGTCAGACACATTCATCTGAAAAGAAAGCAAGCTCTGTGGTCAAAAGACACAGCCCACAATTTTTTTTAACCATTAAGGGAAAGAAAGGTGCACCATTTTCTTCAGGTTTGTTTGTTAAGCTCTGTGTCCCCTTCAGAGCTTCCTATGATATATGGAGATGGCGGAAAGGGAAAATGGAGAGAAAAAAGTCTAAATGTATTTTAAATAATTTGATTCAAAGGGAGCTACATTCTAAATCCTGAACACCAATGTTTTGGGTCATTTAAATATTTAGACTCTCTGCTGGTGCCTTTTCGAGAGAATGCACAGTAGGTTGCTGGTTTGGACAGGTGGGTAGGAATTGGAGATCTCAAAGAGGGTAGCTTCCTAACTCACCAGGTTGTCAGGTGAAGCGTCAATGGAAATTGAATTTTAGGAAGAGAGCCACACATCTCAGGTTGCCCATCCCAGTTTGGGCTTGCCATCCCAGCATAATTATTAATAGTGCTCTATTTGATTTTCACAAGTGTCCTGTGCAGAATGGCCCCCCTTGTTTCAGGTCATGCAGAGTGGAGAATATCAGCGTGATGAATGGGAAGGATGAAGAGAGCTCGGGGGAGAATTATGAGGGCAATTCTGCTCAGGGTTTTCCTTAAAAGGCTTCTCATGCTTTCCGAAATGCCTCTCAGACCTTTCTTCTGACGCACTTCTCAGCATCAGTTTATTTTTCTTTGGTGCAGCTTCTGACAGGGCCAGTGCATCTCGGCGCAGTCAGACTTGTGGGCAACAGTGCTACATGCGTGTGAGATTCAAGTCTGAACAGATTGGCTGTGAATGGGGTGATAAGAATAGAGAGAAGCACATAGCAGTAGACCAAACTTCCTGTACACCCGCCTTGGAATACTGTTTCACCATCTGAAATAGCATTCATCTTAAGGCTGGGATCGTTTATTCCCTCTGAATTAAGCAATAGCACTGGCAGCAAAAGAGACTATTTGGGAAGGAGAGGTAGGAGGAATTTCGCCATGAATGACAGACTGGGCAGAAGTACCTCTCATGCTTTTGAGGATTGCACTGTTCATTAGCAACTTGATTAATAGAAACTGACAACTTTCCTATAATCTCAAACATAATGAATGTCAAGGCATACACACTGTCCTCTGTGAAGATTAGCAAAGACTGAATTTAGATGCTTTGACTCAATTCGCCTACACTGGAGAAAGAGAACTTTTCCTTGGAGATTAGCCTCTAATGCAGATGCTCTTGAGAAGGGGTAAATTATAACATTTTGTTCCTATCCCCTTCCTCACTTATGCCTTCCAGTTGTTTTTGCATATTCCCATGCAGACTTTTCTAGATTGTTAGAGAAGTTTAAAATAAGGCAGTGAATGCTGTGCCTCTACCTGCCCCCCCCACCCCCCCCACCCCCCGCCCAACACACACACGCTCCCTCCCCACAAAGCTGAGGTGGGTAGGACTTGGCAGCTGGTGGCAGCTGCAGGAGATAAATAAGCACCGGGACTCCTGGATGGTCAGGGTACAGAAGCTTCTGCGATGAGGTGGTTAACAGCCGAGTGCCTTCCATGAGACTGAGGCCATGAGGACGGAGCTGCAGCTGGAGTCCAGAAGTTCAGGCAGTGAAAGGGAGGTGGGGCTTGTAAGAACCAGTTTAATAGTCCTTTTGATCAAGGTATTGCATTTTTGGAGTGTGGAGAGTATTTAAGAAGACGGATAAAAGTCATTTCATGCTAATTTGTCATTTAATGGATGTATTTAATGAAAACCAGGGAATTATGTTGGCCTTTTCCTATTTGATATTCTTCCACTAATGAAGAGTAAACTGCCTTCAGAATTTTCGTCTCTACAGATTTGCTGTAAAATATTAAAAACAATAGCCCAGGGCAACTTAACATTTTTCTCTTTTGTTACTGGTAGCCAGTTTGGAAAATGATATCTGTGGAAGACTTTAGAATTCTCTTTTCAATGTGGTAGATGTAATGACAAGAGATTTTTTTGCTATTTTATTTTTTTCTTTTCACTTTGGCAATTGAGCTAATGCGAGAGAAGATGTTGAGTTTCCTTACCCCAGCAGTGTTGCCTAGCTTTATGATAAGTATTTTGTAAATTATATCCCCTTGTTCACAAACATATAGTAAATTTACTTAAAAATCATAAATATATACTTGTTTTTTCTGGGGAGCTTGGTGCAGTGTCAGTTAGTGGTACCGTTGTAGACGTCAATGGCCGGTATATTGATTTTTTAAAACAAACTATCATTTTATAGTTCAGCTGAATGATTCAGATATTTAATGATCTCAGAATTTGAAATATATTACTGTTTTCCTATCTGGACCTGATATTGAATATTCTTCATCTTCCTACAATATTCTTTTTAAAAAAAAATTATTTTAATTTATTCATGTGCGAAATTGGTGGGAAAGATCTTTATATCATGACAAGACATAAAAAGTTTTGAAAGTTTTGAAGCATTTCAAGAAAAAAAAATAAAGATCTAGTTATGCCTTTCAAATTAAACCTTTTTTAAAGTAGCATTTTTCTTTCGTGCATCTAAACAGTAGAATGATATTTCTGTAGAAAGGTAGAGAATTAATTTTAAGTGCAAATATAATACTAAGACTACAATGATGAAAGAGCTATTGTTGAAGGTAGATGGTAGAGGGAGGCAAGGGGGTGAAGATTTCAAAAGGAGATTAAAAAAATTTTTTTTGAAGTGTTTGGAGAGTTGACAAATCAAAAAAGCTCTCATTAAGTGCTAGTATGTGCTAGGATCAGCACTGGGATATACAAATAAAGAATTGCGTTTGGGAGGAACATCAGGCATTGTTAAACCAGGTTTCATCTGGATTTTATAAATGGATTCATCAATGATAAAAAATATCACCAGCCAAGTGTCTGTGGGACCATGTGTGGGTTGAATTTACCCTTGGTCCCAGCCTCTTCTCTGTGTGGAGTTGCTCCCTCCTCACAAACTCCCTGACCTTCTGTCCTCTGTGTTCCAGGAGAGACAGCGTCTGGAGACCATCCTCAGTCTCTGTGCTGAGTACACAAAGCCTGACAGCCGCGTGCCCCCAGCACCACCGTGGCAGATGTGCAGAAAATCAATAAAGAGCTAGAGAAACTGCAGCTCTCCGATGAGGAGTCTGTGTTTGAAGAAGCCCTGGTGAGCCCGGACACCAGGCACAGGTGCCACCAGAAAAGCACTCTCCACGAGGCGGACCTGGCAGGCTTTGGGAGCCTCAGTCAGAGCAGTGCCAGCTCCCTCCCCCACGGGGCACCAGGAATGATGAACTGCTCGGGGACCTCAGGACTGCCCCACTGCCCTCCTCTGGCTTCCTGAAAGCTTCCGGCGAGTCTGCTTACCTAAGCATCCTACCAAAGGTAAAGCGGCCACACACAGAGATTAGATACAGGGCCTGGACCGTGCATCTGCCCTGGCCTAGGCATTAGGGGTCTTATTGCTTGTTTTCCAGAATGTTTTCAGTGAAGCAGCTACTCTGGTAGCTCAGACAGTAAAGAATCTGCCTGCAATGCAGGAGAACCAGGTTCAGTTCCTGGATGGGGGAAGAGCCCGTGGAGGAGGAAATGGCAGTCCACTCCAGTATTCTTGCCTGGGAAATTCCATGGTCAGAGGAACCTGGTGGGCTACTGTCCATAGGGGTCGCAAAGAGTCAGACACAACTGAGCGACTAACACTAGCTAAACAAGGTGCAGCAAATTCTAGTGTTCACTATAAAGTAACAAATTTAGACTCTAGAAGATGTAGCAGTACAGAAAGAGAAAGAAAAGCAGTTTGATTTCTCCCTGTCCCCTCTGGTTGCATACCTCAGAGATAAACACAGAGGGTCTTACATGCCTTCCCAATATTTCTGTGCACATGTGGCAATATAAGCATAGACACACATATACACAAGTATAGTGTTCTGCATGATGTTTTTCTCCTATTGAATGTCTTGAGCATCTTTGTGTATTACTATTCACAGTTCTGCCACATTCTTATTAATGGTCAGCTAGTATTTCTGTTTAAATTGTTACCAATATTTTACTAATAAAATCTATATGCTTCAAATATTCTGGAATATATATATTAGCACAAATTGTGCAAATGTGTTTGTGGAGTTGGTAGGTCAAAGAGTTTATGTATTATTCATTTTGAAGAATATTTCCAAATTATACTCTCAAAGACTGTGTGTATTTCCAGGTGACTCTTGAGAAGAGTTTATCCCTGCACCTTGTTATTTATACACTTGCCAAAATATGTATCATCAAAATTCTCAATCTGCTAAGTTAATTATGTTTTAATTTGCTTGCCAATTTAACTGGCAAGAATACTGGAGTGGGTAGCCATTCCCTTCTCCAGAGGATCTTCCGAACCCAGGGCTTGAACCAGGGTCTCCTGCATTGCAGGCAGATTCTTTACTGTCTGAGCCCCCAGGGAAGTCCCCTCCTCACTGGATCTGTATTGATCTGTATCAATAAATCTGTTTCTGTTTTGTTATGTTTATTTTTTAGGTTCCACATACAAGTGCTAATATGCAGTATTTATCTTTCTCTGGCTGACTTATTTCACTAAGCATAATGTCCTCCAGGTCTATCCATGTTGTTGCAAATAGGAAATTTTCATTCTTTTTAGTATGAATAATATTTCATTGTCCATATTTACCACATCCTCTTTAACCATTCATTTGTTACACTTAGGTTGCTTTCATTTCTTGGCTATTGTAAATAATGTTGCTATTAACATTGAGGTACATATATCTTTTCAAATTACTGTCTTTTGTTTTCTTCAGATATATACCCAGGACTGGGACTTGTGGATCATATGGTGGCTCTATTTTTAGTTTTCTTGAGGAAGCTCCATGCTGTTTTCCATAGCGGATTACCAGTTTACATTCCCACCAATAACGTACTAAGGTTCCCTTTGCTCCACGTCCTCACCGACATATGTTGTCTGTGAACTTCTTGATGATAGCCGTTCTGACAGGTGTGAGCTGATCTCACTGTGGTTATGTTTTGCATTATTCTGATGATTGGCAATGTTGAGCATCTTTTCATGTGCCTGTTTGCCATCTGTATGTCTTCTTCAGAAAACTGTCTATTCAGGTCTTCTGCCCTTTTTAAAACAGTTGTTTTTCTGATATGGAATTATATGAGCTATATATTTTGAATATTAACTCTTTATTGGAAAAAATATTTGCAAATATTTTCTCCCATTCAGCAGGTTGTCTCTTCATTTTGGTGATGGTTTCCTTTGCTGTGAAAAAAACTTTTAAGTTTAATTAAGTCCTATTTTTTTAAGGGGAAGGGGTTCCCTTGTGCATGACTCTATTTTTCTCTTGCTGCCTTTAAAATTCTCTTTTTAATCTCTAGCTTTTGCCGTTTTAATTATGATATGTCTCAAAGTGGGTCTCTTTGAGTTCATCTTCTCTGAAACTACCTGTGTTTTCTGTACTAGAAATCTGTTTCCTTCTTCAGCTTTAGGAGCTTTCAGCCATGATTTCATCAAATACATTTTCTACCCCTTTCTCTTTTCACCTCCTGGGACCCCTGTAATGTGAATGTTATAACACTTGATGTTGTCTCAGAAGTCCCTTGGTTTGTTTTTCTTTTGCTATTTATGACTGGGTGATTGCATTATTCTCTCTTCCAGATTTCTCATGTGTTCTTCTGTATCACCTAATCTGCTATTAATTCCTTTGAGTGTATTCTTCATTTCAGTTATTGTATTCTGGAGCTCTGTTTTTTAAATATGTTTTAGTTCCTTGTTAAAATTCTTATTCTTTGTATCTTTTTTTTTTTTTAACACAATTCAGTTAACATTCTTATTACTAATACTTGAACCCTTTTATCTGGTAAATTTTTATCTCTGTTTCATTAGGGTTTTCTTCGGGTCTTTCTTCCCCCTTGTTCTTTCATTTGAAACATTTTCCTCTGTATTCCCATATTTTTAACTTTATGAAGTTTGTTGAAATGGTTACCTATCCTGATCCTGAATGGGGTATCCTTGTGTGTGAGTGCCCCTATGCGGTCTGCAAGTGTCCGGTGGCTTTGGCGGGAAAAGCTGGATCTGCAGTGAGCAAGGATCCCATCCTCTCCTGGGGTGGCAGCTGTCACCTTGGTGAGAGGTAGAGCTGGAGATGGAGGGGCTAGAGCCACAGCCAGGGGCAGGCTGGCTTCTCCCATGCTCAATGGCTGTCACTTCCCTATCTGGGTGTCAGCAGAGCTCAAGGTGCTGGACCAGAAGCCCTGAGGGTCGCGTCCAGGCGGGTTCCTTTTCTTCTAAATGTGCACTCCCTCCCCCGAATACAGCACTTCTGTCCTGGTGGGGAGCTGCTCAGGAGCAAGAGAAGCTAGATCAGGCACTTGCTGCAGACAGGAGCAGTTGTGGGAAACCAGCCAGACTCTCCACCCTGTCTTCAGTCTGCTTCCTCTCCCTTGTTCCCTACAGCAGGCAGGTATGTGCACCTGCTCTTCGTGAGCAGAGTCTCGGCTTCTTAAGCCCTCCTGTAAGTCCCACAGTTTTCAAACCAGCTAAGGGCACTTGCCTTCCCTGGGTTGGACCCTACGGCTGGTGTGCCCCTAACTTCACAGGGGTGATCTCTGAGCCCATCATATCCCCCTCCTCCTCTGTGTCCTGCTTGGGGCATGGGTCCTGCTTGCTTTCATCTCCTCTCTTCCTACCCAATTCCATGTGGGTCTTTACAGCCTTGCTTGTAGCAGAGCCTTTCCTCCAGACTCCTGTTTGTGTCCAGCTAGAGTTGCTTTACATCTAGATATATCCTTGATGTGTTCATCGGGATGATGAGCTCAGTGTCCTCCTACTCTACTATCTTGATCTCCCTTGTCTTCCTCGTCACTGATTTTTTAAAAATTCTTTGTCTCAGTACTAGGAGCTATTGTGGTGGTAAGGACATTAGTCTTTTATCTTGCGTTGTCTTCCTCTTGACATTATTAATGACTGTTTCAGATATATTGGACATTTATTGGTTCAGTTCAGTCGCTCAGTTGTGTCTGACCCTTTGCAGCCCCATGGACTGCAACATGCCAGGCTCCCCTGTAAACTCCCGGAGCTTGCTCAAAAATTCATGTCCATCAAACAGGTGATGCCATCCAACCATCTCATCCTCTGTCATCCCCTTCTCCTGAAAAGGTTGTGTAAAGAGTTTCTATTTGTCCTCCTTGCTTTCCTAGAATATCTCCTCTTATTTACATCTTGCCTGAGTATGATGGTGGGCTTCCCTGGTGGCTCAGATGGTAAAGAATCTACGTGCAGTGCAGGAGACCCAGGTTCTATCCCTGGATCAGGAAGATCCCCTGGAGAAGGAAACGGCAACTCACTCCAGTGTTCTTGCCTGGAGAATCCCATGGACAGAGGAACCTGGTGGGCTGCAGTCCCCAGGGTCGCAAAGAGCCAGACACGACTGAGCAAGTAACACACATAGTATGGGACATTCATCAAAATTGATGAGCCAATTTTGATATACAATATTGACTAAGAGTAGTTTACATTAAGGATATCTTCTCATATTGTATGCTTCCCTGATAACTCAGATGGTAAAGAATCCCCCTGCAATTCAGGAGACTTGGGTTCAATCCCTAGGTCCCTGGAGAAGGAAATGGCTACCCACTCCAGTATTTTTGCCTGGAGAATATTATGGACAGAAGAGCCTGGCAGACTACAGTTCATGGGGTTGCAAAGAGTCAGACATGACTGAGAAACTAAGCATACACACACTTCATATTGTATGGTTCTTATGGTTTTGACAAGTGCAATGTGTAATATGTCCATTGTTGGCTGTCTCATTCATAATAATTTCATCACCCTAAGGATCTCCCTGGAGAAGGGAACGGCAACCTACTCCAGTATTCTTGCCTAAAGAATTCCATGGACAGAGGAGCCTGGTGGGCTACAGTCCATGGGCTCACAAAGAGTTGGATACGACTTTGCCTGTGTGTACTGAACTGTAACTTCTTCCAATTTCAAAGGAAAACTGGAGAAGGAAATGGCAACCCACTCCAGTGTTCTTGCCTGGAGAATCCCAGGGACGGGGGAGCCTGGTGGGCTGCCGTCTATGGGGTCACACAGAGTCAGACACGACTGAAGCGACTTAATAGTAGTAGTACTAGGAAGAATCTCCTGGATTCAGCCTATTCATTTCTCTTCCCCACTCTCATGAAACCTTGTGAGCCTTCATTCTTTTTATTGTCTCTGTAGTTTTGCCTTTCCCAGTGCAACAAAACTCTTTGACTGAATGTTTCTAGTCAGAAATCTACCTACCTATAGAGTTCGCCCATGTAGTCATCAGGACTCTGGACTGTTCAACCCTTCTTTCTTCTATGACTAGAAGAGTAATTCTCAAAGGAGAGTAATTCTGAATAAGACTTCTGTCTTTCCTGCTAGAAAGTTGCAATGGTTAGAAACTAGGATGGGTAGAAATAAAAAGTTATTGGTGTTCAGGCAAAGTAAATGATCCATCATTTGAACATCCGAGCTGTTGTCATCAAACATGGGGCTTCCTGCACTTTTTATCTTAAATCCTTTCACTCTTTTCCTTCGGAGATCTGCCAAACTTTTGTTAAAACAGTGAGCTGTGTGCTCTGAGGACTAACTTTTGGGAGACCAGTTTCCCCCTGAAGGGCTTCCCAGGTAGCACTAGTGGTAAAGAATCTGCCTGCCAATGCAGGAGACTCAAGAGACCTGGATTTGATCCCTGGATTGGGAAGAGTCTCTGGAAGAGGGTGTGACAGCCCATTCCAGTATTCTTGTCTGGAGAATCCCATGGACAGGGAAGCCTGGCAGGCTTCAGTCCATGGGGCAGCAAAGAGTCAGACACAACTGAGTGCGTAGCGCGCACACACACACACACACACACACACACACACACACACACACACACACACACACTGCTTCCTCCTGAAGAGGGCTGTGACAAGAAAACTGTTGGTTATAAATGAGCAGATTTTGACAGATGTTTTTCATTGCCCCAGAACACTTCTGGGAAATAGGAGGACTTTGAAGCTTGGAACATCTTCCTTGCAGCACACAGCGGAACACTGTGTCTCCTTTAGAGACAGGAAGCATCAAGGGAACCTCTGGGTACCACACAGCAGCATAGACAGAGTGCAGCTGAGAGGCAATGGATTGGTTCCAGGGAACGGGTTTTTCATTTTTGATTCTCTGAAGACAGACATATGTTACTTTGAGAGAGGAGATAGAAGAATCTTAAAAAAAAAAAAAAAGTCCTGTTTTTCATTTTAAATGCTCATCCTCTTTGAGTGTTTTTGGATTATTTACTTAACAAAGTACAGTGTTTGTTATTATCAATCTGAGGAGTAATGAAGAAGAATGTGAAAAACACAAAGATTTTAATGATATTTAGAAAGCCTGAAGTTCACCATTTTTGACTTTGCTTTTATCTAACACTTAAAGATGCAGATGACCTTGGAAACATGCTCTTTTTAATTGGCTTTATGAATCTGTCTACCACCACCTGAGGTGAAAGCTGAAAACAGCTCACTCTTTTTTTTTCCTTGCAGTTTTATTGATATATAATTGACATACAGCACTGTATAAATTTAAAGGGTACAGCCTAATGACTTGACTTATATGTTTTGCAAAACGATGGCTGCAATAAATTTAGTTTATTCTGTCTCCTCGTGTATTTGCCAAAAAAATATTTTTTTCTCTTGTGGTGAAAACTTTTCCACTCTTTTTGAGTAATCATGTAATCATTCTGTCTACAGTGGAAACTTTTCACACTTGCAACCCTCTCTGATCTCAAGAGATTTCTAAGTTAATCTATCTGAATTTTTTATGGTAATGTATAAGGTTCCACTGAGAGGGAAGTGTTTTAATAAAATCATATATTGTGCATCCCCAGATACGCTTGCTGTTTTTGAGTTAATTCCATCCACGTGCACACAGCAAGGGAAGATAGGAGTAGGAACAAGACAATTTCCATTTACCGTGCCCCCCTTTTCTGCATATTTCTTTTTAGAAACCTCTTGAGATCAGAGATCTGCACACAAACACACACACAAAAGGAAGGGTAGATGCAAATTATCTTGTCCCTCCTGTCTCTCCTTTCTGTTAACATAAAAACAATATATCTAGGTATGCACAATATGTGCTTTTTGAAAACATCACTCTTAGTGGAACCCTGTACATTACTATTAAAAATATAAGATAGATTAAAATTCCACTTTTTTCTGTCACCATAAACTAAAGCTGTTTAGTGGCTACCACACCCTTGGTACTCTTTTGTTTTTATTTGGATATAAATGAGAGTCCAGTATCCTCATCCCTTTCTATTACAAACCAGAGTTTTAGAACACCCCTTGAAGAGTTTGCTTTTATAAATAACAATAGCAAAAGTCAATACCTAGATAACTTTTACTGCAACAGACTATCAAGTTGTCTTTTATTAGACCTATTGTGATAAATTTCCTAGAAATGTTGAGTTATACAGATATTTATAAGTGCCACTGTTACCTATCAGTATAGTTTTGCAGATTGTTCAGTTTTTCTTTTCTTTTGATGCTTTGCTTCCACCAGTGAAAGATATTTTTAAATCATGTTGGAAGTTGAAACCTAATATGAAATGTTGACCCAACAGGATACTGGCCTTCTTGAGGCTTTCCTGCTAGGATTACTCCTCCATGATTCGGGAATGCCATTCACTCTTGCAGGCTTTCCTCATACCCTAAAACTGGCCACCCAAGCGTTAGGACAGTGAGATTCACTGTCTGTGAAGAAAGGCCACAGGTTGTTTTATTAATTGATAAGATACTGGATTTAAGATGACAATTTAAAATCTAAATATCAGCAAACAAATAAACAGAGGGCTTGAAAGGCCTTCTAACCTTTGCTCTCGTCAACCTGAGATGTGTAACTTCTCAATGGTTAAATTTTGAGAAGCAGCAAAATAGGGTTAAGAATAAATATTAATAAAGAATATTAAAGAAACCGACATGATGCCTGTCTTTTTACAGTAATGTTTAGGATTGTTAAGTACGTTAAATGAATTTAGAGACACAAAACGTTAATGGTTTCTTTGGTTAATTTGAATGTTATTTTCAGTAGTTAATGAGTGATCTTCAGCAATTTATGTATTATGACTTGGCTGCTGTTTCCAATTTCCAATTGTGAAACTATATAATCATTGATTTACTGGTGCAAAGAAATTGCTTCTTTTTCAGAGAGAGATAAAATTAAATAAATAATGCCTATATTGGCATCCCTTGCCTTATAGAAAGACTGGTCTCCACCAGGGGATATCCAAAATAACTAACTTGAAATTCTTGAAAAAAGAAGCTATTTTCAATTTATTGTATTTCTTCTTAAAATAATTGGCAGTCACATTTTGGCTGTGTGTATGATCTAAATATTCCTTTCTTTTCTGGGCATTTTACTCTGTTCAGAGGTGTAAGTATGCCCTATCTCACTTAATTTCTTTCCTAACTTTCTCATTCCTTGTGAAGGATATCAGTTTTTCCATGACATAATTTTATAAATAATGGCCACTATCCTATTTCATGTCACAAAAGCTCATTGGCCCAGTTAGTGTCTTCATCAGTACATAGGACAGAGACCAGTAAGTAGTGTGCTAATGCAAAAACTGAAACATGAAGTAACTTGGTATTAAGTGTGTAATTTTAAATCATTTTGAGGGTTGCCAAAGTAATACTGTCCTGCTTACTAACTTTATGGAACATATCAGTGAGGTGGGGCCAAATACCATGTCCATATTTACCATTTTGTATTGGAAAGAATATAAATAAGAAGGATTGCTCATTTGCAGACAGCCCTAGCAGTGGGACCCAGCAGAAATTCTGGAGACTTGTAGGAAGTGTATTCCCTTGGAGACAGGAGAGAACATGGAGCTTGTAATGAAGGTAGCAGAGTGCCCAAGGGACATTCCTGAGAATGTCACAAGTCTCCTCTAGATTCTAGGTCTCTGCACTCCAAACTTTATCTGTAACCTGAGAGAAGTCGCTACAATCTCTGTGGACTATAGCTTCCTCATCTGTATTACCTCTTAAGTTATTTTGGTTTTAAAAGACCATGAATTTGTTCACTGAACCTGATTTGTAGAAGCTTACCTGAGATGCTGTGTACTGGAGGTCTATGGGAACACGCAGAGTTCCAAGCAAACAGTCACAGGGATGCTTTTAGAGTTCAAATAGACACAGACTGTGAAATGCTAGACTTGTGACTGCTTTATTAACTGGGAAATTATGGCATTGAAGTGTGACTAGCCCTTTTATGTGTTAATTAATCACAGACCCCAGAGGGTATAAGTGAAGAACAAAGGATTCAGGAGTTGACTGCGATGGAAGAGACCCGGATAGCAATTCTGAACAACCTTGAGGAACTTGAACAGAAAATCAAAGATATAAATGACCAGATGGAGGAATCTTCCAGAGAGGTACAAACCACGAGTTCACTTATTACCCTCTCCCAGTTTTCTTTCTTTACTTCAGCTTAAATATATCAATACCTCTTAGGGCACAGGCCTTGGGGGGCCAAATACATAGAGGTCAACATGAGCAAATATTCATGAAATGGGTTCATATGTGGGGTATAATTGCCTTTTAAAATGTTTCTGTGTTCATCCAATGAGGTAAACGTATGAAGCCATTTTTAATATATGTTATGTAACTGACTTTGTCTTAACTGGTGTATGCTTTCCGACCTGCTTCAAGATCTGTCAGCGGAGGTACCATATATTTAGACGTTTAAGCTCAAATCCAACAAACATTTTTGTAAGCATGTTAAGTATGAGTTGAGTATCATCTTAGCACTATGGGGAGATTTACATATGAATCAATCATAGACCTCACTTTCCGGAGGTTTGCAAACCTCTAGAGGAGACACATATATACAGTATAACTACAGTTAAAGAAAAGGGTGATTTTTTTTCATACCTCCATGGAGTGAGAAGGAGGCACTCATTCTGCCCAAGCAGGATCTTCATGTCTGTTCTCACAGCCGATGCAGACAGCCGGTGTGTGGAAGGGAATGCTCATCTGTCATGTGCAGACCCTGGAAGCCCCTCCTGCTGGCCTTGCTGGAAATGCAGTGCTTGCTTGAGGGACTGAGTGTAGTTTTCACTTTCTGTGCTCTAGGGGCAAACAGAGATGGTGACTGCTCTCAAGATGATTCACACTTGAGCCTGACTCTAACCAAACAGGCAAAATTACCTTGAGAAGTAAGCGAAAAGGCGGGGAAAAATTAAATTGAAAAATAGCCAGTTTTCTTAGCAAGTATATTCTGGCCTCTCTACTTTCTCATATAAGAATTCTGAGTCTCACATGGACTCTCTGGAGTGTTTTCTGGGCTCCATAATCTGACTGATAACAATAGTACTTTTTGCAATTTGTACCTGTTAAAAATATACCTTTAAAGGAGGCAGCTGGAAATTTCCCTGAAGGTGAAACATTTGTGAGCTTTGTTTGTGTCTTCAGCTGGATATGGAATGTGCTCTCTTGGATGGGGAACAAAAATCGGAAACAACTGAACTTATGAAAGAGAAAGAGATTTTGGATCATCTAAACCGGAAAATCACAGAACTGGAAAAGAACATTGTTGGTGAAAAGACCAAGGTAAAAAGAAAATTATATTTGATACAAATTTTTTGGGCAACATGGTGGTCCCATTGATTAAAGTTAAATGTATGAATTGTGGTTTTGGATTTGTGTGTCATGTTCCAGGAGACAGTGACACTGGAAAAAGTCTTCAGATGAGGTAAGTCATTGCAGACTAAGAATGCCAGGTACAGAGCAGCTGATGCTGAGATAGCAGAACCTGCTTGATTTTTGAGCTGCTATTTGTGGCAGTT
Organism: Nanger dama; assembly: GCA_917880005.1. NCBI lineage: Eukaryota > Metazoa > Chordata > Mammalia > Artiodactyla > Bovidae > Nanger > Nanger dama. Next base: position 560,079 of record CAKJTW010000011.1, read on the forward strand.
TATCCCTCATGAGACGAGTGAATTGCTTTTTCCATTAGCCTTTCTGCTCTTCTGATTCCACTTTTTAAAAGAATCATTTTAGTACTTTGGAACTTCTTTACTCCTGGTGCCCTGCAAGGATGGCTTAAGCATATTCAAATATGGTTGCCTCATTTCTTCTCATTTCTCTGTGTATTAAAAGGTGAACGGGAACCGTTCATCTCATCTGTCTTGCCTTGCCATTGGCTTCAATGCAAGTGCACTGCTCTTAGAAAAAGACACTGGGGTTTTCAGGGGATCCTCACACACTGCCAAGTGAAAACTATGAAATACAGTTGTCACTTATTTTGGAAAAAGTTTTACTTCCACATTTTAGGCCACAGCCTAAATGTTAGCTGATCTCTCATAGGGAATATGAAGAATTACTTGCAGTTTTTAGAATTCAGGGTAGTAGTTGGGTTGTTGGTTTTGTTGTTGTTTTCTGTTTATTTCTTCTGGAAAATATTTCATTTACTGTCATCTCTAATTCTAAGTCAGCTACAGCTAAACTCATCCTAAATTAAAAATTAAAATTACAATTTAAACAAACAAACAAACAAATGGCTTACATTCTTTCTTGATCATCAAGTTTTCCTCTAAACTGAGAAAAAGAAAAAAAAATTCAGTTTGAGTAAATTCCACTGTTAATATATGGAGAGGATTTCTGTTGCATGTGGCTTCCTTTTTAGGCTTCTCTTTGTTTGAAACCTATAAATAATGGCATTTGATCTTGGTGCCAGAGAGTGAGCTCAAAAGATATTGTCAGAAATTAAAGTCAGATTAAAAGCTACATATCAATTTCTTGGTTGCCTGCTTGTCAAGATTAAACTGCACATCTTTTTCATGTTAAAGTTTATGTATGTGCCTTTGAGCTCCAGACTTTGAAACAGTAAAGAATCCATTTGAGTAGTGGACGTATTTTTCTTTAAAAGCTCAAAACCATATGAAAGCATTGATTGTCTAGTTCTGCTGAACAGGAATATGGTTTTCAAAAATTCTGCACTGATACAGAAAGGAACTTTTGTTGGAGGCATCAGGTGTCTTTGTTTTGGTGCTTGCTAGTATTTTACTGTTTATGTCAAACTGGAAAGCTTGTGGGACATAGAAATGGGTATCAGATTCTCTGTGAACCTGTCTGCCCTCCCCCATCCGTGTAGTTGTTTGTCTTTGTGTGACCCACATATGACACAGCCTATAAATTCTATACACAAAAGTGAAGTAAATTGAGTGAGTGCTAAATCTCACTTTTCAGGGCCAGTTGTGTTATATTCTCCAGACCTGAGGTGGAGATGGAACTCTCGTAACATGGGTGGGAACAAACGAAGAGGAGGCTGCTTACGTTATTGCTCTTTATTGTATCCTTCCTATTGTTATTTTGAAGAGAGGTGACAGTGGGGGCTTGAAATATAGAAGCAGCTCATGCAGCTGTTAGGGGATTAGTTGGTCTCGGAAGGTGAGATTATTGTCTGTCATCACATGGTATGAAAAATGACAGAAACTGGCTTTGGGTGAGAGATTCCGGGGGAGAACGAGGGAAGTGAAAACAGACTGGCCTAGATGATGTTACTGCATATTCTTGACAACCAAACTCAAATAGAGACTGAATACCTCTCGGCAGCATCACTGTTTCTCAAATAAAGTTACTCTACTGTTTTATGGGATGGCTATTTCATACCTTCACTCTGTTCAGACTTCGAGTCCAGTTTCCTCCCCTTGGCTCTGAGATGACCTCACCACCTACTTTACTACTACTTAGAAATTAGAGCATCTCATCTTCACAAAGAAAGGCTCGTGTGTGTGCGTGCTAAGTTGCTCCAGTCATGTCTGACTGTTGGTGACCCCACAGGCTGTAGCCCGCCAGACCTCTCTGTCCATGAGATTCTCCAGACAAGACAACTGGAGTGGGCTGCCATGCCCTCTTCCAGGGGATCTTCCTGACCCAGGGATTGAACCTGAGTCTCTTATGTCTCCTGCATTGGCAGGCAGGTTCTTTACCACTAGCGCCACCTGGGAAGCCCAAGGAAGGCTCTTTTCCCCTCAAAGACCAGTCCCTTTGGATGTACCCAGGGTACTGTCCCACCCTCTAGAGGGTTTTCAATCCTTTGGTTCCCAGCTCCCCCATCCACTCCCTCTTTACTGGACCTGTACTGCCAGTATGCCAACATTATTATTTTTAAAAATTGGTTCAGGATGGGGAACACATGTACACCCATGGCTGATTCATGTGAATGTATGGCAAAAACCACTCCAATATTGTAAAGTAATTAGCTTCCAATTAAATTAAAATAAATTTAAATTAAAAAAATTATTATTATTATTTAAAAATAAAGTTCCTTCCAGTGACTGTCTTAGCTAGTTTCTCTTCCGCGTAGCCGAGCTTTTCAAACAGTTGTCTCAGTCCGCTGGATGATCTCTTGCTCAGTTAACTGCTCCTCCCATTCTTGTTCCACTGCTCCGTCAGCTGCTCCTGTTCGTACTACTGCCTTAGTGCAGCCTAACCCACCTACTGGGTGCTTTTCAGCCCTCTTATGAGCACACTTCAGTTCAGCATTCAAGATGAGGGACAACTCTTTTCCTAGGCACTACCTCCTACCCAGCCCCTTTGCCTCCAGGTACCACACTCTTCTGGCTTTCCTTCTTGTCCTCTTACTCTTCTCTCTGACATTTCCATCTGAGTTCCCCTTGCTTCTTCCTCTGCCTCTGCCCAGCCAGTCGTTAAGAGAGTCTCTGATCTGAACCATTTTCTTTTTTTTTTTAAGCAAGATCAAACTTTCCCAGAAGTTCACAGAAAAATTCCTTGCCCTCTCATTGGTCTGAATTAAGATATATGCCTTGACTTATTCACTTTTTTGTTTAAAAATTGAGGTGTCATTGACATATTATATTAGTTTTAGGTATCAACATAATTATTCAATATTTGTGTACACTGTGGAATGATCTCCACAGTATATCTAGTTAACACCTGCCATCTCTTGTTGAGAACTTTCTTCTCTTGTATTTTCACATTCTTTCATAGCCATAGCTTCAAATAACCTGTATGCACTGGTGACTGTCAAATGTATGTCTTTAGTCCACAACCTTTTTCTGAACTTCTGACTCATATCCTGTAGCCCAGCTGATATCTCCACTGAGAGATTTCTCAGGTATTTCCAGCTGAACACCCTGTAACTGAACTCTTGATCTCATCTTTCCCCTTGCCTTCCATACACCTCCCCTACTTCCAATCCTCTTTTTCCTCTAGTTTTCCCACCAGGAAATGGCGTCTTTATACACTGATATGCCCAAACAGAAACCTGGAAGTAGATCTTGATATTTCTTTCTCTATCAACCTCACTTATAATTGATTACAATGCTATTTTTCAATTACTTTAACTTCTCTGCATCTCCCTAATAGCATTCTCTTTAAAATCATCAACATTTCCTTTTGAGTTCCATTTCCATTTGCTTACCTTCAGCCCATTTTCTTCACAGCAGCCAGTGTGACTTTTTAAAAATATAAATTAGGTCACATCATTCTGGTTTGTATTCCCCTGTATTTTATATGAATCTAAATTCCTTATCTATCCTGACTGTTTCTATTACTTTTCTCCCCTTTTCACATCACTCACATGGTGGCCTTCTTTCTATTTGTTCAAAGATCTACCCCACCCTCTGCCCCTGCCAAGGTCCCTTGCAGATCAGCTTGCCTTGCCTGGAATCTCCTTTCCCATATTCTGTGTCTGGTTGGTTCTGTCTTTCAAGGCTTGAGCTCAGTGTTAGTTTTTCAGAAAAACTCTACCGGCCCTTTCCAGCTCAGATGATATGCTCTCTGTTGTTCTATCAGTCCTTTCACAAATCACATTTTATCGTTTATATTTGTTTTGGTTTTGTTAGATATGTATTTCCCTCTCTAGCCTGTGAAATAGAGGTGGGCACTGTTATCCACTGTTTATCCAGCTCGTAAGAGGTGCCAGAATACCGCCCAGTATTCTTGGGGAATATTGTCGTTGGACCTTCTGCTAACGGCGAGTCCTGGCTGAGTCTGAACAGAAACATGCAGCCAAACACCTGCTTAAGAGCTACATGCAGCCAAGTTTCAGGACAGCTGGGATGGTCTGTCCAAGTGCTCATGCCAGGTGGCTCGTCGAGCCAGGGCGTAAGACAGAAGAAGGAAGTGGCCTTTACCCTTTTGGATCTCGTTTCCTTTCCCATACACCTGTTGCTGTTGTCAGATATAAACGGTGGAATGAGAAAACCAAAACCTGAAAGGTATCCCTGTTGGGCAAACTCCAATTCAGATGTCGGCAGCACATCCTGTAAACCTGGCTCTCATTTTTTGGAGACAAGGCCTGGAGCCATAGGAGAAAAGTTTAATATCAGATGAGAGTTCAAATCCTGGTGTGAAATTATCGACATTGTTTCCTTGGCTCTCAAGATCAGACTTTAATGTTATTTCTTCTAGCTTTATTTGGGAACTATCATTCTGTTTTCTGTGCTTAGTATAAATGATATATTTCATGGGTGACCACTATTATTATAATGTACTATACTATGCTCACTTGTGTCCAACTCTGCAACCTCATGGACTCCATGGAATTCTCTAGGCCATACTGGAGTGGGTAGCCTTTTCCTTCTCCAGGGGATCTTTCTGGATTGAACCCAGGTCTCCTGCATTGCAGGCAGATTCTTTACCCGCTGAGCTACCAGGGAAGCTCAAAGTACAAACTACAGACATAATAATACATGGACTTCCCTGGTGGTTCAGAGGGTAAAGCATCTGCCTACAGTGCAGGAGACCCGGGTTCAAAATATGGACAGTCTTTAATTATGTATTTGTTGAACATACATGTATTGTGTGTGTATATATATACACACATGTATATACATGTGTATGCATGTATTATTGTATATATCAGTGTATATACATATATGCATACATATGCATGTACATATACGCATATGTGTACATATGCGTACATATGTGTATATGTACAATACATGTTTGCAGTAGCTCCCTGGACTGCCCTTTCATTGCCCTTATGGGTACCATTGTCAAGCCCATCAGTGTGCCTGTTTCCAGGTGACTCTAAGCTGAAGGCCGTCTGCCTGTTGCGTTCTCAGATAGCAGCTACATCACAAATAGAGTCTCTATGAGCTTGGATGAACCCCAAACAAATGGACCAGGCTTGAACATAAACTCAAAGGGGATGTTTATCTGAAGCAGTAAGCATAAAGCCATAGTATTTTGTTAGAGCAAGAGAAAGGAGAGAGACTTGTTAACCTCTGCACTGGAAAACTATTTTAGTTTGATGGGCTTGGTGACTGGGAAGCCACCAGAACGGTGAAGCTCAGTTTGGGCAGAGCTGGAACGGCTTCCCTCCTCCAGCGCTTCCGCTCTCTAAAGGCAAAGCCTCACTGGACCGCTGGATGTCTTTCTGCATTTGTTTATGTCCATTTCCCTTCTGTCTTTGTCTATTTCTGACAACATAAAAATTCAGAACCGAAAATAGCTTTTCAGTGTCTCTATTTTTGGATTATTTTCTCAATCTTGCCCCTGAGCATATGACAATCAAAAATTAGTCGTACTGAAATTAAATAAAATGGTTAAGGAAAGGCTTTGCTTAATAGTCTTGTTGAAGTCTTTACTGTCACCCAGATGGGTCATCACAAACCATCCTTCTGTTTAAAGATCCGTCCTCACACAGATAAATTGTGAGACTTTGTAGTAATCCTAGTCTGCTAACTTCTATACCTAAACACACTTAAATGTGGGAGCTTAAATCACTCCATGCTATGCAGCGTGTCCCTGAGTGAAATTTCCTTCAATTAGTTGGCTAATTTTTCTATAAGAAGCCTCATATCTTAAATGGTTAATTGTATTCTCCTTTGTCATCTTGCCAAAGTACCTGTTACTTCCTCCTCATCCTTCCTTCTGAGCCAGGAGAAGACTGAGCCTGCCTAGAATTCCAGGCAAAGTGTTAATGCCTGTTGGGTGCAGAGTCACTGCCAAGTCACAGGCAGTGTTCAGAAGAGACCCAGCCCTTCCCGTGCCTCTTTCTTACATTTCAAAGTTAGCTCCCTGTTTAGAGGAAGTGGAACTATATTGTGGGATTTGAGGATTAAATGAACAGGATTCCAGATTAGGATGATTTTTTTTCCTGATGATTGTTTGATTACATAAATTCATAGTGTTCTGATTTTCCAGTGTTTTCTACACTAAACATCCATCAATTGTGCAATTAATATGTCAAAATCAACAGAAAAAAAATCCCCTGAAAATAATATAAGAATGTGCCTCTTAAGGTTTTCAACAATTATTTTCCAGTGTTTTCTACACTAAACATCCATCAGTTGTGCAATTAATTTGTCAAAATCAACAGAAAAAAAAATCCTCCGAAAATAATATAAGAATGTGCCTCTCAAGAAGGTTTTCAACAGTTACCATCTATGGGCATAGGTCCATTATCTTTCCTCTACAATTCTAAAAAATTTTGTAGGGGAAAACATTTTCTTTTATAAGGTTGGCATCAAAACTGATGGTTGCAAAACTTGACTTGGACTGATATTCACACTTGATATGAATATTCATAAGTAGCAGAAGAAATAGAAGTATATTTGATTATAGGGTATTGCCCTAGACCTCACTGAAAATGCCATACTGTATATGCTTTATAAACTGTGTTACCTCTATTAAATGCAGGATATTCTGAAACCTAGATTGCATTTGGCCTTACAAATTTCAGATAAGTGATTTTGGCTCTAAAGCAATTGCCTGATCTTGAACCTCTGAGAATGCATGCCTCTCAAACCTCCCCATGTGGTTTAGGAACTGGAAGGAAAGAGACTGGAAGGTGTATGGAGAGAACTTTGAATGGGCCATCCTTAAAAATGATGGCTTAGAGGGGGCTTTCCTGGTGGTTCAGTGGTAAAGAATCTGCCTGTAATGCAGGAGACATGGGAGACTTGAGTTTGATCTCTGGGTTGAGAAGATCCCCTGGAGAAGAGCATGGCAACCCACTGCAGTATTCTTGCCTGGAGAAATCCGCATGGACGGAAGAGCCTGGTGGACTACAGTTCAGAGACTCGCAAAGAGTTGAACACGACTGAAGTGACTGAGCTCGCACCCATGCACCCTTAAAAATGATGGCTTAGAGGGGCTTCCCTGGTGACTAAGTGATAAAGAGTCCACCTGGCAATGCAGAAGACACGGGTTTGATTCCTGGTCTGGGGAGATCCCCACGTGCTGCAGAGCAGCTAAACCCTGCTCCACACTATTGAGCCTGTGCTGTAGAGCCCGGGAACCTCACCTCCCGAGCCCACACTCCCTAGAGCCTCTGCTCCACAGCTGGAGGAACCACCGCAATGCGAAGCCTTCGCACTGCACTGAAGAGCGGCCCCTGCTTGCCACAGCCAGAGAAAGCCCAGCGCGGCCACTGAGAACCAACACAGACAAAAATAAATAAAGTAATACATTGAAAAAGTATTCGCTTAGGTATTATGAATTTCAACATATCTGTGCATCAGTTGCAAACTTAACAGTGTTTCAAGAAACATGGCTTCAGTACCTATTTGTGCTGGATTCTGTGCTGAATAGTTTGGAAATTACAAATATGAATCTTAATTTTTCAGAAACCCTTTATCAAGCTAATAGGGCTGCCAGATTTAGGGTTGCCAGGGGATCTTCCCAACCCAGGGATCGAGGCAGTCTCCTGCATTGCAGGTGGATTCTTTACTTGCTGAGCCACCAGGGAAGCCCCATCTGAAACATACTTATTTTTAAAAGCAGGCTTTCCTCGTAGCTCAGATGGTAAAGAATCTGTCTGCAATGCAAGAGACCCAGGTTCAAACCTTGGGTCGGGAAGATCCCCTGGAGAAGGAAATGGCAGCCCACTCCAGTATTCTTGCCTGGAGAATCCCATGGACAGAGGAGCCTGGTGGGCAACAGTCAATGGGAGTTGTGAAGTGTTGGACATGACTTAGCAACTAAACCACCACCATACATTTAAAAAATCATTTGTTGTTCATCTTAAGTTCATCTACATTTAACTGGGTTTCCTCTATTTTATCTGGCAACCCTATAAACTAATGAAGTAGGCATCTTTACAGGGTAAACTCAAACCAAATATTAGTTAGATGTGGTAAAATTAAGTTTTTATTGGCATTCAAGAATTTTCTGTGTAGTAGTGAAATTCTAATAGAGGCAGCAAGTTAAATTTCAGTTCCTTCCTTTGAGACTACAAAGGAAGAAATTTAGAGAAATTTAGAGAATAAATTTAGAGAAATTTATTGTTGTCTTTTAACCAGAGATCTGACAAAATAAAGTCTTGGATTTTTAAGTTTATTCAAGATTATTGGCAACTCCTATGTACATGTTCAAATTACTAAGGGTAAATTTATACCTTCTCCTGATCATTGGTATGATTAGAAGAGAGTCATTTTACTTCTGATCTTGAAATTTGTCTTTCCTCTTTGAAAGCATTTTGGATGTTGGAATCTCACAGTTCTTTGGGGGAGAGGGGTTTACTTGAGGCATTTAATCTAAAAGTTAAATCTTTACATTTGGAATGTTACTTGTAAGAGAGGACTTTTATACTATGAAGGCAAGGTTCTAAGGTCAAATACCTTCAGAACAAATCTTGATGGATTCTGTATTTTGTCCTAAGTCTTCATCACAGACATCAAATTTTAGTTCATTTTGTAGTTCTTTGGCTCTCACATTATTCTGGTTGGCTGAATCAGTGATTCTGGTTGTATATGAGAAAACCTGGAGAAGTTTTTTAAATGTTTCGTAACTCTAGGAGATAGTATATTTAAAAGCTCTCCCAGTGTATTCTAATGTGGTCAGGGCTGATAAGCACAGAACTAGCTATACTGTACTTCATAGAGAAGTGATCAACTTAGCTCTTTTCTCTTTCTCTAGTCCATTTATAAATATTTACTGGCTGAGTGAATGAACAACTCACTGAGAGTTGAGATGTAGGCTCAACTCTGTACAGCACTTTTTACTTTCATTTGCTGATGAAAAATTTACCTTTGGCCTTGTATACACTCTAGGAACATCAGTCTTCAATACGCAAAATAGGCAGAATCTGGCAATGAATTTATGACCCAACTGGATTTTGCCAGTCCATGTAGAGAAGACAAGGCAATTGGAAAACAATGGCGGCAGCCGCATCTCTAGGGAAGTCATGTTCTGGTCTTTTTAAAATAATGCCACCCTATACATCTGCATCTTCCTGGACTGTTCTGATTCCTGAAAGGTTAATCTTATTCTTTCAACAAAGTAATTTAAATTTGTTAAAAATATTTAAAATGCAGTTTAATTCATTTATTTCCTAAAAACAGATTTATGAATCTAAGAAAAAAATGAGCTGTCTCCCAATGTGATGTGGCAGCCTGGATGGGAAGGGATATTAGGGGAGAATGGATAAGTGTATATCTATGGCTGAGTTCCTTCACTGTTCACTGGAAACTGTCACGCTATTGTTAACCGGCTATACTCAATGGAGAATAAAAAAATTTAAATTAAAAAAAGCACTGTGCCTATAGTAATTAGAAAATTGACGTTACCAGTTTAAATCTGGGGAACGAGGATGATACCTGGTGTTAATATGTTACATGTAAAAAGCTAGACTCCCGAACCCTGGAATGTCATGTAATATGTCCCACTATTTTACCTTCACTGTAAAAGGTGATACTTTCAGCTGTAATCAGCCACTTGCCTAGAGCTAATTTTTCTTTGAAAACTTCCTGGACAATAATTAGAAGAGAGGTATATTCATTTCTCTCTGGCTCAGCTGTTGGTCTACTGTTGGCTCTTGTAGGAGTGACATCACCTCTGTGGCCCCCTGTGATTTATAGCCTGGCCCATCTGCCACTAGGCCCTCTTTCCTCCTTCCCCTCACTTCCTCTGCCCTAGCTTTAGCCCCACTGAGCTTTCACTCTGAGACCGAGGTAGTGGCCGAAGCACAATTGATAACCACAGAGAAGCCGCAGGCGGTTTTGATGGTGCCCGCCTTGCGTAATTCTCGTAACCACCTCCTTGTATGGAATTGCCAGACGTTTTGAGCACCTCAGAAGGAAGGCACTATGTAGACACAAGGTATGTTTTACTAGTTGTTTATTTGTGCTTATTATTAACAGTTTAAAAATTGAGAGCATTAGCGGAATAGTTGGGTTATTTCTTTGGAATTAAGACCTTTTAGGCCCTTTCATATTAGATGTCGTTTCAATGTTTTCTATTTCTATCATATATGGTATTAAATCTTAGGGCTTTGCACATTTTCTATTTGATTGGAATAAATAATTTTCTTACTTATTTACCTTTCTGTTTGGAACTGGAATGTGTGCAAATTCTGGTGATACAGTACCTAGAAATAGAACTCTTTGTGGATAATATTCTTTTGCTATGTAAAAGGGTAATCTTTGATTTGCAAGTAAGGAAATAGCACATTTTCTTAGCCAAAAGACAACAAGTGTTCTGTATTGTTGGCTTTATTAAGGGAAAAAAATGATTAATTCTGAAGCTAAGGACTAAATCTAACTGAGACTAGTATATTCAATTTTCTGTACGGTAACACTTGAGAATCCTTTATTCTGTGAAAGACACCGTTGCTTTTTCTCACTCCTGCACAGTGGCTGTGCTTAGTGAGCATGCTTCACATTAAAGACTCAGGAAACTTCCTTTCTTTTTTTTGTGTGAGATCTTAATTCCCAGACCAGGGATTGAACCTGGGCCCTTGGCAGTGAAAGCACCAAGTCCTAACCACTGAACTGCCAGGAAGTTCCCTTTTAGGAGACTTTCTTTATTGTCTGCTAAAGTCTAGTTGTAGAATCATTTTTAGGCTGATATGTGAGGTAAGAGTCTCATTTTTATGACTTCTAGATTTAATCATTTTGAGAAAAAAGGCACTTTTAAATCAAAATATACTTTTCTAAAATGCCCTCAAAAATTTAAAATGTAAGCCAAAAGTGGAAACTCAAGTGCACTGGTGTAGATATTGATGTCCTAGTTTTAGACTTAAAATATAACATCTTTTATACAGAATTTACATGTATTTTACATAGGAAATCATGACTATTTGAATGAAGAAATGAAAGTAGTATAAATTTATAGGGCTACTTCAAAACTTCATCCTTCAAAAATTTTTTTCTGTAATATGCTTGGAAGCCAGCTTTATTTCTACCAAATCAATAGTGAACATAAGAAAGTCAAGTGGTGGTATTTTGCTTATTGAAGGGGCAGGGAACAGTGACAGAAGCAAGGAGATGTAAAACAGAATGCAGCTTCTCTGATAGCACCACTGAGAGTGAGTAACCTAAAGGCGGGCTCCCAGGTGGCTCAGTGGTAAAGAATCCGCCTGCGAATGCAGGAGATGCAGGTTCGATCCCCAGGTTGGGAAGATCCCCTGGAGAAGGAAATGGGAACTGACTCTAGTATTCTTGCCTGGAATAGCCCATGGACAGAGGAGCCTAGCGGGTCCTTGGGGTGGCAGAGAGTCTGACATGCCTCACCTGGTGGTGGTGCCATGCCACTGAAGTGCTTCAGTTTAGGCTGAGAGTGTTCCACAAGGGGAGGACCAAATCTGACGGTGACGTCAAGGGTCCAGAGTCTCGTAAAAGGAACATAAGATGGGAAAGCTGACACTAGACAGACTGGAGCCTTGTGTCTCAGTTTAAGAGGCAGCCTTATAAAGCTGTGTAATAGTGTATTACAGAATTTGCCTTTTACACCCTGGAAAACATCCAGGGTCACTTTGGAGTGTGTGACTGGGAGGGATGTAGGGCTATCTTCCTTTTCTCTTCTGTTCTCTGACTCCTTTACTTTTTCCATAGTCCTCGTTTCAGTCATTTTTTTTATATCAGTCTTTGTAGGGAAGTCCTTATGTCCACAATAAATGTCACACCTTTGGTGTATCTAAACTGTCTCACAAGTCTTCCTTTTGCTGCTTTGTCAGCCTTACATTTTACCAGCTCTCTCAATGAACTAGATGCTCTCCTTGACAGCAGATTTTCTGGCTGCTTAAACTCTGAGGTTTGCCAAAGAGCTGAAACTGTACCAGATGACTGGAGTATCAACTTATGCACCTAACATGCCTCTAACCTGAGAATAAAATTTAAATAGTTTCCAAAGTTTGCTTAACACATGCCTTCAGCAAATTGGACTCTGACTGTGCTCCAGGTAAATGCTAGCCATCCTTTGTTTGGTTCCCTGGCAAGTGACTCTCTGCAGGGCTATCTTGGGAATTTGGTTGGCATTTCTTTTGTTCTTTGTTCACCATTGACCAACATGACTGTTGCTTCCCCTGCTTTTGTAACATGGTGGCAGGAAGGAAGGGAGGAAGGAAAGACGGGGATCAGTGCCAACACCCAGTGGAGTGGGCTGGGTTTGGAGAATGCAGAAATGGGGCCCCTTGTCTTTACTTCCACTTAGACCCCCTTATCTTAGTCACTAACAAGATATGTTTCTACATTCCTAGGATGTCTGGAGTTTGTGAGTGTTTGTTTATTTGTGTTATCCATGGGAAATGTTCACTAACGGCTGCTTGGGGTGTGAAGGTAACTTCTATTTTCTGATTTCTGAACTTCAGGAGAAGGTAAAGCTTGATGCTGAAAGGGAAAAACTAGAGAGGCTTCAGGAGCTTTACTCCGAACAGAAGACCCAGCTGGACAATTGTCCTGAGTCCATGAGGGAACAGTTACAACAACAACTGAAGAGGGTCAGTAGCAAACAGGAATGTGCTAGTTGTTTTTTTGTTTTTTTCAATTAAGTTCCACTTACCTTTGACTCCCTCCTTCACATAGCATAAATTTGCATAAACTCTGTTCATTAGATAACGTTTTAAATAGAAATATGCATGCTGACAGTACATATTATTCCTTGCTAATCAGTTATAAAATTCCTTCTTGGAATCCTTCACCTCATTAATAATGCAAAAACATTTCAAGTCCTTCTTTGAAACAAAAGAGAGCTGTCACTGATATGTAACCAAAAAGACTGTCAAATTTAAATCAGCTGACATTGTTTCCTGCATTCCATTCCCTACTGCATCTTGAGTACTAATTTCCCTTGAATTTCCCCCCGCCCCAGCTTAATTTTATACTCCTGTGCACAGACTTTTATATTCTCTAGTTTGCTCCCCACCACCACTCATCATTTTGTTTTTCTTTTCCTTTCTTATTCTTAGTGGCATTGAACTCATTACCATGATCACATAATCAAACAAGACCCAAGATGCAGGGCATTCAATATTCAGGCTTCATAATTTTAAAAAATTTTATGCAGCATAGATTTTCTAGTTGAATTTTATCAGGTTGTTCTTCAATCTTTAATATTGGCAGTGTTGAAACGACCTTGCTACCTGTGTTCCTAGGTGGATAGTTTTGCAAACACTAGGAAGACCACTTCATATTTCATAGCCTCTTGACAGCTGGGTTGTTTGCTCTAAACAGCATCCCAGATAGGCTGTGACTATGAGGAGTCAACCATTAATAGTTCTGGATCTCTAAAGGAGTATAATAGTAATTTGTCCTAAATAAGTAACATTTTATGATTCCACAGGAGTAGGAAAAACTAGTTTTACTCATATTACTGTTTTTGTGCCTTCTTGGAAATGGGCAACTTGGTAAAAATCAGTTAAGATAGCATACCCTTGAAAATATTTAAGATGACCTTGAATACAAAAATGTTTGATACCCCTGAGTATCACTAGGTTATGAAAATTTATAGTTGAAGCTTTTCAATGTATTGCACAGATTGAAAGAATCTTTCAGTAGAGGAAAGAAACCAGTACAGACAAGTTAACTACAGCTTAACAGTTCTAATATTTGTAATTTATACAATGTTGGATAAAAATTTCAAAACTGTTTCTTTCCCTTCATTCATTTATTGTGTACAGCTTAATTTGCTGTAAAAAGATAAAACTTCCTGTCCCTCAGTGTCCCAATTCGCTGAAAGTCTTATGATAAAAGTGATTGGAAAGAGAAAAGAATTCGTAAAATTATTTCAGTTTGTAGGGTTTTTTAATGTGTTTATGCCAATTCACAAAAGAGATTGAGAAACTGATTTTTTTATGTTTGTTTATATTTTTCAGCTTTCGTTATTGCTAAAGATTTTACACAGTCACAGTAATGCTTTATTTAGAGTCAGAAGCATGGTTATACATTTTGTTCTTCCCTTCCTTGAGTTATCTAGTTATTGCTTGTATTCTTTATAAACATTCAAATAAAAATTGGCAAATTCTATTAATAACTTGAGTCGAGCATAATATAATTAGTTTGCTTAATCTAGATTCTATAAGATAACTCATAAATTTCTGTATGTTCCAAGGATTTTGACTACAAAAGATGAAAGGAAATGATGCAGACAGCCTATTCCACTAATCGAAGGCAAAGATTCCTTCCTCTTCCTTTCCAAGCAGACTGCAAAATTTTTATCATAAAACCCCTTTCCTTAGGAGAGAAACTGGCTTGTGTTAGCTTCTGTTCACCTGATATTAAGAGAAATACTAATTCTGTTTTCCAGAGATGGACAATGACCAAAATGACTCTTCATCAGTCCTTTGGCTTAATCAGTAAAAAGTTCACTTATTTCATGAGAAGTCCATTTATACTGGAGCTTCCTGTGTTATCACAACTCATTTCCCTTCAGACTTCAAACACTCCAGAATAGCACTTTATTACAGAGCTTTCCCCAAGGCATTTAAGCTAAATTCAATAATGTTGATTTTATTACAACTAACTTCATTAGGTGACAAATCAGACACAAGAGAAAATAAATGAATAGGAAGAAAATAATTTTCTTAGCCTGTATGCAATCACAAATATATGAGCCAAAACTGTAAAATGATTCTGTGCATACAACACTATGGATCTATGACTGGGCTTCTTAACTCCTAAATCATTGCTTTAGAGGCAGAATACAGTTTTCATCTAATGTTGATTTCATGACCTGTGATTTAATGTAGTTGATAATTGGGCTTATCAATCAAATTATAGAAATGATATGAGAAAAAAAGCTGAAGATAAATGAGCCTTTCATTTTGCCAGCAGAGGCCTGGCTAGGATAGTTTACTTGTGTTTTGATGTTTATTCAGCTGAATGGTTGAATTTGGTCTCTTGATTTCAAAAAGATTCTCTTCAGTGATATCTACAATTAGGAGACCTTTTCTGTTTTCCTCACTAGGTCCACAATTAGTTTATCCTTTACTCTTGGATAAGTCAATCAACCTCTATGGGCCTCATTATCCTCATGTATAAAATGAGAAGTTTGTACTAGACAATTTTCATTGTCTTTTTCCAAATTCAAAAAGTATGCCAAAAAGTTTTTGAATATAGTGCATAAAGACAGAGAAATAGTAACACACTCTTAAAAAGTTTATAAACTTGCTTTCAGAGGGCCTTGAGGTGTCATAAAACTATTCTTGTAATATCACCTGGCCATGCCATATCTAGTCCCTTTTTCAGTTCCTCTACTGAAATAAAGGAAAGAAAACAAAGTTGGGCATGTAAATTTCTGCCATGCATGCTGCGTGCTAAGTCGCTTCAGTTGTGTCTGACTCTGTGATGCTATGGACTGTAGCCTGCCAGGCTGCTCTGTCCATGGGATTCTTCAGGCAAGAATCTTGGAGCGGGTTGCCATACCGCTTCTCCAGGGGATCTTCCTGGAGATCGAAACCACGTCTCTTAGGCAGGTTCTTTACCACTAGCTACACATTCTCAAAAATGTTATTGGGAAGAAAAAATGACTTTCACTGAATTTTCTTTAACACATCTGTTTTATTTCCTTTCACACCTGGCCTTTGAACTTGCAGCCAGTAAAGACTTGTCATATTCTTTTAGTGGAGAAGTTTAGTTAAAGTTTTCATTCAACTAGTCACACACTTGACTTTGAGCTTCCTGTGTATATTATTCTGTGCTCAATTAAACTACTCTTGCCCCTAAATTCCATCTTTTGAAAACTTATTCTTATCTAAAATCTTGTAACAGTTTTTTTCCCCTTCCAAATTGTTTTTCTTTCACAGTGTAAGTTTATATACACACATTTCAATGCTTTAGATAACTTGATCAGATGATTACACCAGAGGAATCTGAGTGCTGAGCTTAGGTTTGATTTTAAACTTTCCTGCCTAGTGTGCTGTTATTTTCATACAGTGATTTAAATATTTACTAAAAATAAATTAGTGACTTTGTGACCTTCATGTGGTTAAAATAACACATGTTGCATATTAACCAGATGTGGGACACGCAATTTACTAGCGTAGTGTATATATTGTGAGCCATATGCCCACTTTGAGTACAGATTCTTTATAAATGAAAAAAAAAAGAAATCTTATTAAAATTTTTGTCTCAATAACCTTTAGCCACAGGCCAAGTTTAATTGAGTCTTTAAAAACTTGAATATGGAAGCTTCTGTGAATAAATATATCACTGTTGTTTTAAGACTGTAGATATTTTGTTTTAAGACATAACATTAGAGTTACATCTTAATTCCTTTAGTAACAACTAGATTTGGTCCAAAATCATTAATTCTTGTAGAAGTTATAAGCATGAAATCTCTGATAAATTTGAAATATCACCCAGTTACTTGAAACCAAAACTGCTTTACATTTGGCCAATTAAAATGTAAAGAAGTTTCAAGAAATGCTGAATATGTTTTTCACCTTGTTTTTTCTATTCTTAGGCTTTGAGAATCCACTGTCTGTGTTGGCATGATAATCCCGTTGCTATAGTGCTGGTTGTAATTTCATGGTAGCTAATAGTCCTTTTGTGAATCATCCCCAGAATACAATTAATTCCAGAAGATAGAAAAATATTTCATTTAATTAAAAGATTTAATTTATCACTTACATGAAAATCAGAGGAGGGGGTAGTGTGTTTAAATACTGATAATAGACCTAATTTATCACAGATTTATCCAACTCTTTTTTTTTTTTTAATTTGAACAAAATCTGTACTTTAGTTAATAATACCGTATCACATTTATTTTCCTGTTTTTTTAAACCAAGATAGTATTTCTTTATATCCTAGGAATTGAATTAAAGATTCAATCCTCATTCAATTTTTAAAAATCACTAAGATAATAAACTTTCTAGACATAGCAGTGATACTAGATGCCAAAATACATGAAACTATATCAAAGTTTTGAATAAATATAAATTAGAAATCTAGTATTCTATTCTTACCAAGTCAAACAAGTGGAACCAAAATGTCATACGTTTTTTAGCTAGGGAAAAATTCATGTTTTCTAAAACATATATATCATATTATACATACATACTATATATGTGTGTGTGCACACACGCGCATATACAAAAGGTTTTCTACTATGCTTGATACTATGCAACACAAAATCCAACTCTTTTTAATGTGTTGATTGAAAAAAATGGCCTAGCACTTAGAGCTATGAGTCACATAGCCCAGCTGCCTGTTTTGTGGGGGGTCATTAATTATTTATAAATTATATATTTAAAAGAATCTTCTATACATACCACATTTTATGGTTCTGTCAAAGGCTCCCCAAATCAGGAGGCTTTTTGTTTTCTCAAAGTAAATGGGGGAACAATTCATACCACATGCACCAGCGTCTGCTCAGGTCTGATTTCAGCCCTGTCCTCAGACATCTCATAGGCTGGAGAACGCCTCTTCTAGACCGATTTTTATGATTTCTGTTTGTTCTTAAATGTCCTGAAGATTATTCCTAGACTAGCACTGCTTAACCTTTTGAGTCAGTCTTTGTGCTTTATGAACACTGTGGTTCCTACCCTTTCTAGTAAGAAGGTTTGTAAACAATTTTAAGGGATTGACAGAAGCCCATATAAGAGCTCCAGTCTTCAAATGTTTTTGATGACTTCTCCCTTCACTAAAATTACTTGAGCATGCATTCCTATATATACATACATATAGGTCATATAATGTTATAAATACATGTGTTATATGTATTGTATGCATGTTCAAAATATATATATTCATTTAAAATAATCGTACGTATGTTACTTTACCTGTATGTACATTAGAGAACATTTATTGAGAAATTGTAAAGAAAAGGAAAAACTAAAAATAAATATAAAAAGGTCTAATATTTCTTCCTTACATTCCAGTGCCTTGTGTTATATGCCATTTGGGGTATATATATTCCCCTTAGAGACCTCTGATCTGTTACATATGCCAACTTTTAAATCTTTTTTTTTTAAGGTTTTTTTTAATATATTTATTTTTAGCTAAAGGATAATTGCTTTATAATATTGTGTTGGTTTCTGCATTACATCAGCATGAATCAGCCATAGGTATACATAGGTCCCCTCCCTCTTGAACCTCCCTCCCAGCTCCCACCCTATCCCACTGAGTCTTTTATTTTTTATAGTAAGCAACTTTGGAATATTGAATTTAGTCTTTATGCTAAAGTCTGATTTCATCTAGAAATTTGTGAAAAATAAGTTTCTCAAGAGATTATGTCACACCTTTGGTCTGCAGATAATGTTTAGGTTATTTGTTGCATTCTTTTTATATTTCATGATCCATTTTAAAGCCACCTGGTAGAGTTAAAACAAGAATTCCTACAGCCAAAGAACACTCTAAAACCAGTGCTGAAATAAATGCCTCCCCTCCCACCCCTACCACATTTCAGTTTCATCCTAGTCACCACTCTGGAGTTTAACTCCAAAGAGATGATTATCATGTTCTAATCCTGGTCAGTGTTGTAACTGGAAAGATATTTTGGAGTTTCTGCTTTTATTAAGTTTTTCTTCACATTAAGAGGGCTGCAGCCATTCTCGTGTGTCTTGTTTTCATTCCCTTTTCTCCAAAGGATGCCGACCTACTGGATGTCGAGAGCAAACACTTTGAAGACCTAGAATTCCAGCAGCTTGAGCGTGAAAGCCGTCTAGATGAGGAAAAGGAGAACCTGACCCAGCAGCTCCTGCGTGAAGTGGCTGAGTATCAACGGAACATTGTTACTAGAAAGGTACTTTTACCAGGTGTTGTTCAATGTAAAAAGTCAAAATATATATACCCCTTGCTCTGAGACAATAGTGGTTGTTAATATAGCTATAGCATGTGTCCATCTGTTCGTATATCTGTTATATCTGAATATATTTGTGTGTTTTGTTACATTTGGCAGATCATGGATGCTGCCACGTGCATGCCAACTGATGCTCCAAACTAGATAAAGTGAGACTTGGTATAGTGTTACCTGATGCTGTAGATGTATATATGAATGTCTGATTCTTTTATGTGAATACCAAGGTAGAGAAAATCAGAAATCTAGACATTTATTTTAAATTACTTGCTTTTGCAATCATAGTAGCTTGATTTAAAATAATTTGTTGAAAAGTCTTTTGGAATTTCTGTTTCCAGACCCAATAGTTTTCAAAGCTGGCTTATAGCTTATTTTAGAAGCAGCCTTGGGGAATGCTATGCAAGTGACTGCCTCCACCCAACCCTGAGCACCCAAATGTCGAATCTAAAATTTATCTCTTGTTCCAAAATTTATAATCCTCATCCCAGTGCTCTGTACTAAACCGATAAAATTGAGGGAAAGGACAGTGGAGAAGGTGACACTTTCAGTTTAAACAAGAAATTCCATTGTTCTTTTTCCTGTGAGACGTCTCCTAAGGTAAAGTCAGAAATTCATTTATGTTCTGAAACAAAATTTCCCATTGACTTATGAATATTTGAAATAGATTCCAAATCACTTGGTCTTAGGTAAAGAAAAGCCTTGAGCTTGTGAGTTCAAAGAAACTGCTTCACAGTCTGGATAGTAATAACTGCGTACCTGACATTGAGTGGGCTTCCCTGGTACTCCGCTGGTAAAGAATCTGCCTGCAGTGCAGGAGACCCCATTTTGATTCCTGGATCAGAAAGTTCCCCTGGAGAAGGGATAGTCTATCCACTCCAGTATTCTTGGGCTTCCCTGGTGGCTCAGATGGAAAGAATCCACCTGCACTGTAGGACACCTGGGTTCGATCCCTGGGTTGGGAAGATCCCCTGGAGGAAGGCATGGCAACCCACTCCAGTATTCTTGAGTGGAGAATCCCCATGGACAGAGGAGCCTGGCAGACTATAGTCCATGGGATCACAAAGAGTCAGACACAACTGAGCTTCTAACCACACCTAATATCAATGAAATATGGTCACTGCTCTTCTAGTTATAAACACTTCTCCCTTTTCCAGGACAGACAACAAACCCTTAGGTGTCTAATGTACATCTTTCTATGGTTGTTTTTTTTTCCTCCAGGAAAAAATTTCTGCATTGAAAAAGCAAGCTAATCACATTGTCCAGCAGGCTCAAAGAGAACAAGATCATTTTGTGAAAGAAAAGAATAATTTAATAATGATGCTGCAGAGAGTAAGTATTTCTTTTCAGTACCGGTGAGAGCAAAACACAGGTTCCAGTTCAGGGAACGTAGCTTCCTTCAAACGAACTGCCTTTTAATGAATGAATTATAATGTAAGGAAGGCTTTTCTATATACATCTTTATTTAATCTTCCACATTAATAAACTGATGCTCTGAAATGATTAACTGTAATTCAGAAATAAGCAAAGACATTTTCTTCATGCTTTTTCCATAGCATGAAAGTCCAAACTATGGGTAATCTGTATGTTTTCTGATTTTCTTCTTAAAAAAAAAATCTTATTTTTCATCAAATAGGTTAAACATATTCTGCTCTTTTTATTGCTCTCAGACATTTTAGCTCAGTTGCTCTGGTGTTTTGAACTCTAATTATTTGCATATGGGTCTTCTTGGCAAATGCCACATTGGATTTTGGCTTAATTGGTGAGGTGAATGCCCCATGTGGGTGTGGCAAGGTCATCCTCATCACAGGGACTGTGTCCCCATTCACCCAGCTTCTAACATGCTCCATGTAAAAGGTTTCTTTTGTTCAAACTGCAGCCTAATTTTCTGATAATCTCTTAATTTCAGGGATAATACACAAAAAATTAAAGTTGATGGGGCTTTCTCAGGACTGGGCTTTGTATGCAGGCCACTTAGAAATGGGACACTTGGGATCATGAAAATATGAGATGGACTCAGAGTGGAGTGTGGGAGAGAACAAATCTCAAATGGTGGATTAAAGACAATGCTGCACCATGGTCCCATCTAGAAGAAATGGAGTTGGAGGACTCATTCCCATCTTTACAGCTTAGCCATTTTCAGGTTGAGAAGAGAAAATTGGGCCTTCACATGCAATCATGAGTTCACTTACAGTGCCTCTGTAGCCCACATGAATCCCTGTCAGTTCCCCTCCTCCTGCTTCTTCAGCACCTGGACACTGCCAGTTGAATTTGGACTTTCCATCCCTATCCTCTGCTCTGGGGGTGAACTCTGGTGCTATTAGGCTCCCCACCACCTTTTGTGCACAAGATTCAAAGGCACAGCTTAAATTAGATTGTGTAACATACAATATTTAAGAAGTTGCTGAAATTTTAGCAAAAAAGAAAAAAAATCTCTTAGTGATAGATTTTTAATGGGTAAGCACAAAATAGAGAAAAGATCTCCTCATTAAAATATATAATTCTGTTGTAAAAACTATGTCTTAAGATTTTTGTTTTCCCAAATTGACTTACAACTACACCTCAACCCCAATAAAAATTCCAGTGACACTAAAATTTGCAGTTAATCTTCGTTATTCATGGGGTCCATATATGTGACTCTACCTAATCACTAACCTTTGTAACCCTAAAATCAATACTTGTCATGCAGTCATTGATGGACAGGTGAGCACAGAACAGTGAAAATTTTGAGTCACTCAGTGGACATTCATATTCTCAGCTGAGGTTGAACAAGACAGTGCTCTGCCTTCTTGTTTTGCTCTCATGCTATAAACAAATGTCCTTTTTGTAGACCATTTGGTGCCATGTTTTCATGTTTTTGTGCTTTTCATTGGTGATTTTGCTGTTGAAAATGCCTCACAAGTGCTAAAGCATTGTCTGGTGTTCTAAGGGCAGGACGGTTGTGATGTGCCTCATGGTGAAAATACATCTGTTAGATAAACAGCTTTCAGGCAGGAACTATAGTGCTGTTGGCTATGAATTTAATGTTAATAATCAACAGTGTCTATTAAATAAGATGTCTTTAAATGGAAACACACGTTGAGACAAAGTTATGTAGTGATCAGTTGATGAAAATACTGTGACCAGATGCCCACAGCAGCCCAACCTTATATTTCCCTTTGGACCAGTGGGTCAGTATTCACTGCTTCAGTGTTCGTGGCAACGTTATAGAAGGTAATCACCGCAGATGATGGGAATCGAATGTACATGAAAATGTAAAGGGCATAGCATGGTCAAGATAACTTTGAACAAGAACACAGTTGGAGGATTTATACTATTTGACTTCAAGTCTTACTGTAACACTATAGCATTTAAGAGGGTGTGGTGCTGGCATACAAATAGACATATAGATCAGAGGAACCGAACAGAGTCCAGAAATAGACTCACATATACTGTCTATTGATTTTTGACAAAGGTTCCAAGACAATCCAGAGGGAAAGGAAAGTCCAGCATATGGTGCTGGATCAACTGGGCAAACATGGAAAACAATGAATCTCAACACTGTTTATCCTCATATCATGCATATAAATTAATTTGAGACAGATTATAGACCTAAACATAAAAATTAGCAAGATAAAGTTTCTAGAAAATACAGGTAGGCAAGTATACCTTCATGGCCTCAGAGTAAACACAGATTTCTTAAAGAGTAAATGACAAAAAACTTGTATACAGAATATATTAGAAACTCCGAAACTCAAAAATAGTAAACAACGAACAAATAAAATTTTAAAAAACAGACAAAAGGCTGCAGTTGAAACATTTCACAAAAGAAGTTATGTGAAGAGTCAATAAATCCCATGAAAGAGTGACATTGTTAGTCATCAGGAAAATACAAAGTTGACTCAGCTTAATAGATTTTGTGTTCCTTCAGGAAAAGGAAAATCTTTGTAATTTGGAAAAGAAATACTCCAGCCTCTCTGGGGGAAAGGGTTTCCTGTCACCCCCAATACTCTGAAAGAGGTAAGCTGTGATTTTACATGTCCACTCATTATCACCTTAGAACTCAGGAGATGTGCCTCAGTTTCTGGGATTAGCTGACTGGGAAACAGGAACTGAAATGGCTTGTAAAAACACTCAGTGCTTTGAGGTTTTCCTGCCTTTCCTCATTTATGCTTTGAGAATTTCAGGGATTATCTTTATGTCTGATGCAGATGCTGTGTGTGTGTGTGTGTGTGTGTGTGTGTGTGTGTGTGTGTACACTTTGCTTAATAGTGATGTGGGTTACTTTGGGGTTTCAAACATTCAGGATCCAAACCCAAACTAGTCTTAATAGCTCTTCTTTCCTCTTGCATTTTCTCTCTCAGTTTCTCATCTTTCCTACTTTCTTCTCTTTTTCCTACATCTTCTGGAATGTGAAAAGGCCCCAAATATCTCTGCCCTTTTCCCCCAGTGTTGTCTGGGTTATTTTGCCCTAAATTGGAAATATCCTGTTTACATTAAGCTGTACACCCTCTTTATCCCAAACGTTCATCTTTCCCAAGACCCCATCACTGCCCTTTCCCAAATATCTTTTTATAGAGCTACACTGCTATAATGGTAAAAAATATTTTAACTCTAATTTGGAAAATTAGAACCCTGACCAGAAAGAAATCATTTTCTTGACTTTTTTTTTTTTCAAAAAGCTAAAGAAAAAGCTTGCTTATGCATAAAATTTTTCATAATAGCAAAAACCACTTTATAAACTGCTTTAAAAAAGCATTAAAGTTAGGAATTTCTTCATAGAAAATATTTTCTGTGTGTGTGTGTGTGTGTGTGTGTGTGTGTGTATGTATATGAAGTAAATGCTCATCACATAACAGGTGTGACTGATACATACTGATATATACCTTGGAAGCATTTTGTGAACTATTTCCACAAAAGCTTTATTAGACCATTCAGTTATGGAGTTTCTCTCCATAATTTAGAACGCAGAACTGGCAGATTCACTGCATAAAGGATGCTTGTGAATGGAAGGTAGAGGAATAAGATTATGTCAGTGAGGTGGGCAGGGGCCGGCTCTTGTGAGTCATGTTAAAGAAATATGGTTTATTTTATGTGGATGGGAAGCCCCGAGTGGTTTTAAGCAGGGAGGTGACATTATTTGAGATCTATTTGTTAGAGATCATTCTGAGCTGCTCTACTGGATTATAAAGAAGGGTTGCTGGAAAACCAGTGTGGCAGTGACTAGTATAAGTTGGAGGTGCTGGTGGCTTGAATTTGATCAAAGAAAGAAAGATGGACAGAACCAGCTAGATGCAGAAATGCTTTGGAGGTAGAGTTGACAGTTCTTGCTGATAGATTGGATGTGGGAGTGAAGTACGTTAAGGGCATGGTCAGGAATGCTGCCTTAAAAATTCCAGTTTGAATAATGAGGTGGATGGTGAGTAGCTGTTACTGAGATGAAGAAGACTGGGGAAAGAATAGGTTGAAGTAGAAAGGTATGCAGTTTGACTCTGGACATGAGTTTGAAGGGCTTGTGGCTTCCAAATGCATTAGATAGGGTCTAAGGTCTCTTTACCTCTTAGAAGAATCGGATCTTTCCCTTTCTATTAAGGAGTTACTCTTTTTCTCTGCAGCCCTCCTGTTGTTGAAAGCCCATTGGGGTTTTGACTGTATTTGTGTGTCTGCAACTCTCATATTTGCTGTGTGGCTGTGTGTTCTCTCATGTCTAGCAGACTTGGTTCAGAAGAGGTTTTAATTTCTTTCTTTTTCTCGTCTTTCTTTCTCTCCCCAACTCTCTCATTCTCTCTCTTTTTTTTAAAGAATGATGAATTTATATCCAACTCTTTTAAATAAGTCCCACTTTTGAAAAATGACATACATTTTTAAGCAATTAATTAGGTTATTACAGTTACAATAGGTTATGATATGAATCATATAGGATTCAAATTTTGGTTTTGAAAGATTCTACCAGCTTAGCAAAAGAATAACTCAAGTTGCTACTCTTCATTCTCATTCATTATCAAAGATAAAATAAATTTACAACCCAATTTTCAACTTCCTTTTTCAATTTAAATTATAAAACTTTACATACTATCTATTGTCCCTTTCTGAAGTGCAGAACTAAATTCAGCAGCATGTTGATATCTTCAATTTATGAACAGTCAACTCTGGTTTTCTCTACTTTGTCAGAATTATAAACTCTCAGTGAAAACCTTGTTTTCCCATCTGAGATTTTTGCTTCACCAGCATAACAATATCTTACCTTTCCTGAAGCCACTGTCTGAAAAGATTGATGGACAAGTGGAACTCAAATATTAAATTTAACACAATTTACTTTTAAAAGAGAGATGCTAGTTTATATCCTTTATCCTTTTTTCATACTATTTTATTCATGTAGTGAAAATATGATCTGTAAATTACTTTCCATGGTAATTTACAAGGGCCTTTCCTCAAATGTAAATTCATAAATTTTTAGTCTCAAGATTTTGATTCATGGGTATTTTCTCTAAGCTGAAGCCACAACTGAATCATTGAATTTAAAAGTAACTGAAATTTCACTGTTCTAGAGGGAGCTTGCCTTAAACTGAAACACTCTTGAGCTGCAACTTTGCCTTAAGGGTTGTGTGTGGGGGGGTGTGTGGGGGGGTGTGTGTGTGTGTGGGCGCGCGTGTACATTTCTCTTGCTAGGGAAGGCTCACAGGAGAATAGTGTCCTTTTTATTTTCATTTTGTTGAGATGCCTAAAAGCTAGATTCCATTACAAATAAACTACTGCTTTGTAAATGTCTTTAGTGCAAGAGTCAGTAGTCCTTAGTCTATATTTATTCACTCTCTAGTTTGTCAGGCAACAGAAGAAAAAGAGAAAATCTTCAAAAATTTATGGAAAAGTCTCTTGAATCAGAGTGGTTGCACTGTCGATTTTATGTCTCAGATTTATTTTTGTGTGTGATTATTTTAAATGCTGTGTAGTGACAACCTTATTCAGTCAACAGAATGAATGCTGCTATGGATGGATATTTTTAAATCAAAGGTATCGGGTTATTTATAATAGTAAGTCATTTTGATTTCATCTGAAAATTTACTTTTAATGTTGGAAATACAATTTTTCAAGATTAAGCACCATACATCCATTTTAATAACTGATGATTGCCTCAATGAAACATTTGGTAATACCACAGATATCTGGCTGTGATGCTCTGAGCTAACTCCATTGTACTGGAGCATTAATACTCTCGCATGCTTCAGCTCTTGCTTTCCTCATGTTTAATGTATCAATTCCTCCTTTTAGGGCTATATCATTGTAAATGAAATTAGTGAGTCATGTGGCAGTTCCACGAATCTCCCCCCTTCCACTCAGTTCCCTGCTGATGCTGATGCTGCTGCCACTGGGCCTACCACAGCTGTGCTGATGAGCCAGCCACAAAGTAAAGAGGTGTGTTGGCACGCCGTTTCATTCATTCACTGCTTTCCTCATGTCAAAAATTAACCCATGGTTAACAGAAAACGATGGTGTGTGAGACAAAGATAATGTCTGATTGACCAGAGGGCTGGAGTGATGCTGAGTTTGAAAAACAGACCGATTTGGGAAGTAATGTTCTACTAATAATAATACTTGAAACCATGAAATATGGTACAGAGTATAGAGCACTAGGAGAAGGAAGTTCAGAAGAATAAACTCTAGCCTAGTGCTTTGGCCCAGTCTAGTTTTCTTAGAAACCAAAGAGACTTTCTAAAATTGTTGGTTTGAAGCACCTTTCCAGTTTGATTTTGTATTCAATTTTTGTTTTACAGTACAGATTTCTTTTTTTCATTTTCTTCTGCTTTAAAACATCTGGGGCGAGACCAATAATAGTAAATTAAAATACCTCCTACTGATCCAAGTGTGGGATATGAACACAAGGCTAAATTTAAAGATACTCCCCGTCATTTATGACTCCTTGAGTAATACATAAGAAAACAGAACAATAAGATTATTGATTTCATTTCTTTGTCTTATTCTTTCATTTCATATGGACACATAAATACTTTTTTTTTCTCCTTTAAAGCAAAGATCATCTGTCTGTTCTGGATTTATGTTTCCTTCCACTCTTTCTTCTCATCCTATCACTCAACCTCCATCAGCCCCTTGGCCTGAAGTCGTGGCTCCCTCTGTCGATTCTTTTCCTTTAAATGACACACCTCCTCCTCTACCAGCTAAGAAACACAGAAGGCAACAGCAGCAGGACCAGCAGGTAATTAGGAACTGGCATTTAGAGTTTGGAAATTTTACCTTGACACCAAACTTACTGATGTGAAATCTTTCCTTCAGTTTTTTTAAAGATATTTTTAAAAAGATAAGGTGCATACTCCTTTTTTTTAAAGAACATTTAGCTTCCCTGGTGACTCAGAGGTTAAAGCGTCTGCCTCCAATGTGGGAGACCTGGGTTCAATCCCTGGGTCGGGAAGATATCCTGGAGAGGGAAATGGCAACCCACTCCAATATTCTTGCCTGGAGAATCCCATGGACAGAGAAGCCTGGTAGGCTACAGTCCACGGGTTGCAAAGAGTCAGACACAACTGAGCGACTTCACTTAAGAGTGTGGGGATTGTTAGAGAGCTTGAGACCTTGATTGTCCTCTCCTGGCTTTTGATATGTTGGAGCTAGTTTCACATCCTCATGCTTCAGTTCCCATTCAGTCAAAATATTGCAACTTCAGGTATTTTTCAAAATCATAATAATTATTTCCATAAAATCCATGGTATACAAAGTTGCTATGTCAACACAATATATTTTCCTTACACATTATTGAAACCATAACAATAGACACCATTCCTCTGCGGTGATTCAAAACTTCCTTAGCATTTTACAAATGTCTCATTTCTTCCTTCTAACAATCCCATAAAATATGCACTATCTCTGTATTGATATGTTGGGAACTGAGACTCAGTGTTAGTAAGCAGCTTGTCCAGAGTCATATCACAAGCAGTGCATTTGCTCCATAGAACAACAGTTTTTGTTACTTATTTTAAAATAAATAATTTCTTATTCCAAATGTGTTGCCCTTTTTTAGGACATTTTATGAATACTCATGGACTGCCCTCGTGGCTCAGTTGGTAAAGAATCTGCCTGTAGTGCAGGAGACCCAGGTTTGATCCCTCGGTCGGGAAGATCCCCTGGAGAAGGAAAAGGCAACCCACTCCAGTATTCTTGTCTGGAGAATTCCACGGACAGAGAAGCCTGGTGGCCTAGTCCATGGGGTCTCAAAAGTCGAACATGACTTAGCAACTAAACCACCAAAAAATTTTGTTTTGAAACTTTGAACTATAATCAAATCCTTACATGAATTTGGCCCCAGAATATCCTAAAGTGTCAGTCAATAGACCTCCCAAAGTAGGTGAGGTCTGGTTCGTTATGCCTTTCTCTTACCTTTCTTAACTCTACCTTTCCTATCTATTATCTTTGGTTACAGGACCATATCTCATCACTACTTTTAGGTTAATAAATGTCTAGCATAAATAGATAATTGTTAAGTTAAAGTGCAGATATTCTTCATGATTGACATGTTGGAAGATTGATAGCAAATTTGATATCTCAGAGTTGCATTAAGTTTTAGATATTTCAAAAGCCCGAGTTTAGTATTAAAATGATCCAACCTAAAGAACCTCTAATTAGAAAATAATTTTTCTATTGAAGACATTTTGGGGAAGGCCAAGAAAAATGTGGATAGGTTTCAAGTTGGCAAAATGTTGCCTTAGGAATCTGAAAAAAAAAAAAAAGTGAAATGGTCAACAGGAGAATTTTTAAATGTGAGGGACTGCTATGGAGCCTCCTTGGCCAATATCTTTTTTTCAGTCTAGAAGGATGCCTTATATGGAAACATCATGTGGATCTGAAGTATGTTTATGTGATTGAAACATGATTCCATCTTTAAACCAACTTCCCTGTTTGTGCTTTCTCTTCATCTTCTTCCTTCTCCCATTTCTTATAATCCTCACTCTGGTATCTGTGCCATCACACAGAACTGTCAGCCAAAGGGAAACTACTTATGCTTTGTCCACTGACTGTTCCTCCATCCACATGGCAACCATCATAATAACTTGTAAGTTGTCCTGAGGGCCCCAAGACAGCTGGCACTACTGTCAAAGTGACAGGTGGATTTTTCTGAGATTTTCAGTAATAAATTCTTCTCATGTCTATGTATCTTACCAAATATTAGCCCAGGTCTCTTAGTGAACATGAGTAGAATTTGAATAATTTTTTTCTAGTCTGTGTTAAAACTCCAAACTTCTTTGTAAATGCATACTTCTTAATTTCTTTAGTGATCTGTTTCAATTAGTCAAGTTTTGCTATTCTGCTTTACATTTGCATCTAAAGCATTTTAGAAGCCTGGAAGAAAGGAAAAAACAGCACCAGGAAGGCCTCTATCTGAGTGACACTTTGCCTCGAAGAAAACCACACCTTCCATATCCCCACATTTCAGCAGTGCTACTATGGGGAGAAGCACCACCCCAAAGGTAGGACATGGGGAGAATCACGAGCCTCACCATCAGTGAGTCTTTCTGTCCTTACGTTGACTGACATGCAAAGGCCTTAAAGAAAACGCTCCATAATAGATTGTTAAGTTTGCTTCTTGGGCAGACATCATAACTGAATTGCACTTTCTATCTTGTTCAGAGGACATTTGGAATTGTAGGCTCTGGGACCAAGGCACCTGGTCCAGGGTATGTTCTGCCACCACCACACAAGTGGTGAGCGGCATTCACGTCCATGACACACTCCCAGGCTGCATCCTAGATCTGGTAATTGGAGGATGTAGGCTCTGGATTCTAGGAGTATTAGCAACCAATATTTATTGGATCATTTCTTGGAACCTGACACTGGGCTACGCCTTTTAGGTGTATCGTTTCACTGTAAAACTCAACACCATGCAGTAGAGGTATTAATACAAACTAGTATCTCCATCGTACACATGGAAAATCTGAAGTGGAAAGAAGCTAGGTGAGTGGCCCATGTGTCCTCAGCTGGTTGGCACTGAAGCTAGAATGTCAACCCATGTGGTATGATGCCTGAGTCGCCCTTGCTCCTGTTCTGCTGACTTGCCTGAAGGGTCAAGGATGAAGGCAAGGGCAAGAGAGAAGGAGTCTCTGAGCGGGACAGAAGTTGGAATCCTTCTCTTGCCCTTAATCAGGATAACTTTTTTTTTTTATCTATATAAACTGGTGTTCCCAGAATGTTTTACGCTAAGATTTTGTTATTTTAAAAGGGTGCTAAAACCACTGGGACAGCTAGTAGGAATCTCCGGTGTTTACCCCACTTGATCACCAGGAGCAGATGGAAGCTGGTGCCTGTGTAGTGTGTGTGGATATCCTCTGTCCTTGTGCATGACATGCATGCGTCCTTGTCCCTGCATCTCCTCTCGCCCCTGGCGCATGAAGGACTTTTGAGTTTTTCTCAAAGGTGGTTCTAGACAGTGTTTCCCCATCTGTCTTCACTTCTGCAACTGTTCCGTGTGGAGGAATGGCTGTGATGCTGAGGCTGCTGCGAAGCTCTGGGGGAGTGACAGCAACTGGTCTGTACCATTTAGCATCAATACATTGGTTGCAAAGACAGCGATGCGGCTGTGTCCGAAAGGGCCATTGGGCTTGCAGCTTGCCTGAATTGTTTCCTCCTGGTTCTCACAGGGCCACCTGCCCCTGGGACAGAGCAACAGCTGTGGCAGCGTGCTTCCCCACTCGCTAGCAACTATGACCAAAGACTCAGAATCTCGGAGGATGCTCAGAGGTAGGTGTCTTGTAAGTCCGGGTCATGCCCTTTGTCAAGCATTAGAATTTCTCAAGGAGAGGGAATCAGAACAGAATTGGGGGTCATTAGGCAGGGAATCAACCAAAGTCCTAAATGCCACTTTTTTATTTTTATTTTTTAAATTGCATTGAAGTATATATAGTTTACAGTGTTGTATTAATTTCTGCTCTACAGCAAAGTGTTTCAATCAGCTTTACTCTTAATGTGTCCCCTTAGAGGGAGAATGTATATATAAATCTTCTTATTGTTGTACTGAGATAGGTTTTCCTATATGCACACGTGGCTGGTATATTCCCATTGCACTTTTTATAAATGCAGTGGAATTTTCCATTCAGAAAGGCCCCTAGAGAATTACTAACCTTCTTATCTGATTGAAAGAAAGAAAAAAAAAGACCCCTGAGATTCTGACAGATTACCACTCACTTAGCTAAGTCGCTCCCCTGGTTTGTGGCTGAGCCACTCTTCCACTCGAGGAATGACTCATTGAGCTAAACATTCACTGAGCTAACACAGAATCAGTGGCCCAGCACAGACTTTCGTTTAGGCCTTCTAATGTGGGTTGAACTTTTATGCGGTTGTTAGGTTTCAGGTAGATTTGGATTCTCAGCATGTTCGATTTCTTTGAAGTAATACATTGCCTTTCTAATGGGATTCTCAAGCATTCTGTGTGTGGCTGGAAGAAAATACTCTAAGGCAATTCCAGAGGTGAGCTCCTTGTAGAGAAGATTAGATTTATTGTGTTAAAATGGGGCTTTAGGTCAATTTATATTGGGCTTGACTTTTGAGCAGGTATGGTGCTAGGTAGCAAAAATGCAAATAAATGACATGATCCTTGCCCTTGAGAGGATCATGAGGAAGCCTCATGAGGAAGACAGAAACATAACTGAAATTTCAATCAAATGTGGAAAATGCAGTGTTGGAGGTGTGCCCAGGGTGTGAGTGGGATGCTGACAAGATGATGAGCATCTTTCCCATCAATGCGTTCATTTTGAAGCCATTCGCTCTAAGGTGACTAGGATGCAATTCTGACTGCGCGACATCTTTGCTAATGTCACCAGAGAATAATCACTATTACCATCAGAAATGTGTTTATATACTGGTGTACATATATGCATGTATACATAATGTGTATGTGTGTAGCTAAGTGAGATGTACATACATATATGTATTCTTGAAAGAGCATTTCATATCATTACCAGTGTGATTTAAGAGTTAATAGAGGCTATGGTATTATAAAAGTGGTTTATAATATGAGAGGTTTTATTTATTTTAATAAAATACATTTGACTTCAGTTCAGTTCAGTTGCTCAGTCATGTCCGACTCTTTGTGACCCCCATGAATTGCAGCAGGCCCGGCCTCCTTGTCCATCACCAACTACCTCAGTGAACTCAGACTCATGTCCATCGAGTCAGTGATGCCATCCAGCCATCTCATCCTCGGTCGTCCCTTTCTCCTCCTGCCCCCAATCTGCCCAACATCAAAGTCTTTTCCAATGAGTCAGCCCTTCACATGAGGTGGCCACAGTACTGGAGTTTCAGCTTTAGCATTATTCCTTCCAAAGAAATCCCAGGGTTGATCTCCTTCAGAACGGACTGGTTGGATCTCCTTGCAGTCCAAGGGACTCTGAAGAGTCTTCTCCAACACCACAGTTCAAAAACATCAGTTCTTCGGTGCTCAGCCTTCTTCACAGTCCAACTCTCACATCCATACATGACCACTGGAAAAACCATAGCCTTGACTAGACGGTCCTTAGTCGGCAAAGTAATGTCTTCGCTTTTGAATATACTGTCTAGGTTGGTCATAACTTTTCTTCCAAGGAGCAAGTGTCTTTTAATTTCATGGCTGCAGTCACCATCTACAGTGATTTTGGACCCCCCAAAATAAAGTCTGACACTGTTTCCACTGTTTCTACATCTATTTCCCATGGAGTGACGGGACCGGATGCCATGATCTTCGTTTTCTGAATGTTGAGCTTTAAGCCAACTTTTTCACTCTTCTTTTTACTTTCATCAAGAGGCTTTTGAGTTCCTCTTCACTTTCTGCCATAAGGGTGGTGTCATCTGCATATCTGAGGTTATTGATATTTCTCCCACCAATCTTGATTCCAGCTTGTGTTTCTACCAGTCCAGTGTTTCTCATGATGTACTCTGCATAGAAGTTAAATAAGCAGGGTGACAATATACAGCCTTGACGTACTCCTTTTCCTGTTTGGAACCAGTCTGTTGTTCCATATCCAGTTCTAACTGTTGCTTCCTGGCCTGCATACAGATTTCTCAAGAGGCAGGTTAGGTGGTCTGGTATTCCCATCTCTGTCACAATTTTCCACAGTTCATTGCGATCCACACAGTCAAAGGCTTTGGCATAGTCAATAAAGCAGAAATAGATGTTTTTCTGGAACTCTTGCTTTTTCCATGATCCAGTGGATGTTGGCAATTTGATCTCTGGTTCCTCTGCCTTTTCTAAAACCAGCTTGAACATCAGGAAGTTCATGGTTCACGTAATGCTGAAGCCTGGCTTGGAGAATTTTGAGCATTACTTTACTAGCATGTGAGATGAGTGCAATTGTGCGGTAGTTTGAGCATTCTTTGGCATTGCCTTTCTTTTGGACTGGAATGAAAACTGACCTTTTCCAGTCCTGTGGCCACTGCTGAGTTTTCCAAATTTGCTGGCATATTGAGTGCAGCACTTTCACAGCAGCATCTTTCAGGATTTGAAATAGCTCAACTGGAATGCCACCACCTCCACTAGCTTTGTTTGTAGTGATGCTTTCTAAGACCCACTTGACTTCACATTCCAGGATGTCTGGCTCTAGATGAGTGATCACACCATCATGATTATCCGGGTCATGAAGATCCTTTTTGTACAGTTCTTCTGTGTATTCTTGCCACCTCTTCTTAATATCTTCTGCTTCTGTTAGGTCCAGACCATTTCTGTCCTTTATCGAGCCCATCTTTGGATGAAATGTTCCCTTGGTATCTCTAATTTTCTTGAAGAGATCTCTAGTCTTTCCCATTCTGTTGTTTTCCTCTATTTCTTTGCACTAATCGCTGAAGAAGGTTTTCTTATCTCTCCTTGCTATTCTTTGGAACTCTGCATTCAGATGCTTATATCTCTCCTTTTCTCCTTTGCTTTTGGCTTCTCTCCTTTTCACAGCTATTTGTACTTCTCTTTTATCATAATTTCTTAATAAACTAAAAGCATCCCGTAGTTTATAAATAATTAAATATAAATGAGTATATTTTGCTCTCATTTATTACTGTTCACTTGTGGGTCAAGTCTATTTTCTGTTAAAACATTTTTCTGTGATATTTATAGACTTCTTTTTGAATATTTTTCCCACTGGCTGAAGACATCAAAGTTCAGATTGGTCACAACACATACTTTATGTTGTAAGTTTTTTCCTTAAAATAGAGTAAGAAAAACTAGACCTGTATATCAAATAGATTTGTGAAAATGAAGGGCTGTAAACAATATCGTTTAAGAGGATTCTTGTGAGAATATGGTGAAACTGAAGGGATGTTTGATCTCTATTTTTCTCATCTGTGTTCCCCTCAAATAATGGGATTCCCCATGTTAGGTTCATGGAGAAAAAGCTGAGCCAATTCCCTTAGGTCACATTAGGTACCCTCTGCCAAATCTGTTATCTTTGACCTGTCTTTTGTGCTCCTGTTCTTCACTGGTAGGTCTTTTGTGCATCCCAGAAGTCTGCAGCCTCAGACTGCAGACTGAGTGGTGTTCCACCTGCTGCAGCTCTGAGTGGTGTTCCTCTTAAAGAGTTTCATGTGGTGACGATGAGACAGTTCCCGAAGAAATAGAGAAGCATCACGTGTGTGTTGCTGTAAGAGGATGTGATATATCTTATGAGGCCAGCCTGCCGCCTTTGGCTCCCCCACCCAGTGGAGAAGTGGGTAGGGACTGCAGTTTTTAGAGCTACAACGGACCATAAAAATTGGCAAGATTTTCTACTAAACCCATACAGGTGGCCTACAAGGATCAGGAAGGATGAATCATAATTTCATTTAGAATTGTTTCACCATCAATTGTTGGTGCCATTAAAATAGCAAAGTAAAATAACCAAGTAAAAGTCCATGGTTTTGAAAAAATTGGACCTTGCACATTTTTCATTAACTCAAGTAAAATAGACCTTATCATATTCACAACTTATACCATTAACTTAAATGAACTGTTTTTTTGCTGCTAATTCATAATGGATCCATCAAGGACAATGGTGTAAGTATAAGCCTTCCTTCCATAAGCACTCTTGTGATAGATCTGATAGTGTGAGTCATGCAAACAAAGATCTCTGAGAGCAGAGTTTAAAGCAAAGAGCCCAGGAACTCAGCTCTTAAAGTTGAAATGGTTAATGGCTTTTGTACAACTTGTGAACCATTCCTTTGTAAGCTTTAGAATGAATGAAATCTTTGTCCTTTTTCTTCTGTTCACTGCAGGAAAGTCCAAGAAAGGTATGACAACTTCCCTGTGTGGTGTTTTTGTTTCCAGCAAGTAGTGAAAGATCATTGTCAAGTCCTCTTTAAGAAATGATCAGATTTAACACTGTACAATGGTGGATTTTTAGTCTAATGATTATTTCTTTTGCACAATAGAAGGAAATTGTTGCATGTTTGCTAAAACACAATGCTGCGTGCAGCTGCTGTTCATTCACAGGCAGCTGCATGACCCTCTTTGTCTTGGTTTTTTTATTGCAAGGTCAGATCATGCAGGAAACACGAGTGATTCGGAAGTGTTGCTTCATAAGACTCAGGATCTAGATAAAGCAAAGAGTGGGCTTGTACTATGTATAGGCTAAGTATAAGATATGATGTTTCTCCTTTATAGAGGCCAGGTATAAATAAAGCAGGCTATGTGAGAGGATGGAAGGATTTAGGAGGCTCCTAATATTCCATTTAAGCCTTAAAACCTAGTATAGAGTGAAAGTGAAAGTCACTCAGTTGTGTCTGACTCTTTGCGACCGCATGGGCTATACAATCCATGGAATTCTCCAGGCCAGAATACTGGAGTGGGTAGCCTTTCCCTTCTCCAGGGGATCTTTCCAACCCAGGGACTGAACCCAGTATAGAGTGAGGCACTATCTAAATGACTGGCTAGAACAAATGATTCCTGTGTGGCTAGGTGATAGTAATGCAGGGCATTACAGAACTGATTTGTTATAAAGTTGGATGAACTGTGCTTCAAATCGTCGAATGGCATATTACAAACCTTAACTTTAAAAAGCTATTTGTTAGCATCTTCTTGGAGTTAAGAATTGTTATATAGATATAATCTTGTTTTTATTCTCCCTGTTTTCTGGTTGAACATGTGTGACGATTTCTCTCTCTCTTTTTTTTTCTGTAACAAATTGTTTTTTGACTGGGTGCATGTATCAGAAGCTTGTTTTTGTTTTGTTAACTCCTTGAATTCTTCTCTATAAACTCAAATTTAATCTAAAAATATGACTATCTTCCCTTGTCAAGCTGATACTGTTACTAACACTGTCAATGACTGCGTGTTGGAAGGGTGTGTTTTTCCTGTCCCCTTGTCATCCTTTTGATCTTGTATCTTTTTCCCTTTCTCTATCATTCTTCTCCTCATTCCTGATTTGTCCTGCACCTTCATCTTCCGGCTGTGGACTGTGGTTAGGAAGAATGAATTTCTCAGCAGGTGAGAAATTGTCAGAAATACTGATAAACTTTATCCTCTTAAACCCAGGTTACAAATTTACGTCATTGCATTTTCTGTACTAAGGCCAAGATAACCATTTTAAGGTGTATAAGACACATTTAGAAAACATTAGCAAGATTATATATCCCACTGTGGTTAACTCACAAAGGACTTTTCAGGTACGATTAGCCAGAATTCATAGAGATTGGTATTTTAAAAATAATAAAAAAAATAAATGGGCCTTGCACATCCAACCTGTTGGCTCTTCTGGGACAGTGAAGAATGTTGAGTTGATTTGGGTTCCATGTATGTGCTATGCTTAGTGACCAGCCTCAGATATTACCAGGTCTTACTTTATAAACTTTGTAAAATACCCAATTCAGACAGCTGTTCCTGTCCAGTCAAGAAGGATTTAGAGTATTTACAAGACCCTTTTTACTCTTTAGAGGTTGTCCCACTGCTGAATATTATTCTTGCCACATAATTTAAAAACAAAAACAAAAACCAAGCAGTCTCAGGGATTTAGGAAAGTCCCATTTTTCCCCAATGCACTTACTTTGCTCCACCTGAAATGGTAGATGCATTCCGCTTCCTTAGGCACTAATATATTTGAAATTTACTAATTCACTCCAGTGACCTTTTATATTGTGACATCTGAGTACTAAACAAATGGAATTCTGTGCTGAACAGGACATATATGTCCCCCTCCCTGATAACCTACACTTGAGTGGAGGCTTAATCCTTCTCACACCTCTTCTGGTACTGCTTCACTATACCAGCAGTCATCCTTGGGCCTCCTGCCAAGGGACCCTCCTCCGTCTCCTAAGCCCCTATGGTGTCCTTCTGTTGAAAGTGTCTGTACCTTTAAATGGCCAGGCCAGAGCCTGGATCCCAAAACCAGCTCCTAGGAATCACGCTGGTGCAGTTCCAGGATCACAAAGGAGAGGTCCATACCCTTATTTGTAATTTTAGGGATCACTTGTTTTTTTGGAATTGCTCAGGAGGGAGGAGGCTAAGCCAGGTGACAAGTGAGTTTGTCCTAATCAGTAAAGTGTTGCTAGTTGGGGGGAAAGAATGGGCTGCATAAGATGGATGTTCCCACTCATATTGGATCCACAGGAAACTAAAATCCTGCCATGGAAGCTACTTGTTAGCAGCAGCCTTTTCGTTTAAGTTGAAAATTCAGGGTTTTATCCTGTCACCAGAATGATAGAAGGTTCTCTGAGACACAGAGCAAAGAAATAAGATAAAACACACGGTGAGGTGACCTAGGGAATTTACATCTGCAGGCCTAACGGTACACACTGTAACATGGTGGCCCCTTGTGCCCACATTCGAAAACTTTGGAGTCATTTTAGTTTACTCTCTACCTCCCCTGAAGGTGGTAAGTTCATTTTCTTATTCTGTGATACAATTGGGAAAAAATCCTGGACTATCTAAGGAGCAGGACATACTTACATAATTGCATTACAGGAAGTAGCTTTCCTTATCATGAAAAAACTGAAGGGAAGGGAGGTTGTGACCCATGTCATCACCAAGGAGACGATTCTTGTATTTTAAATGACAGTGTTGTCCTTTAGGGATTTGGTTTTCATACTAAAACAAGGAAATGTCTTCCATGTTATTGGTGCCAGCGTGAAGTTCTCTTTGCCAACAAGCCTTTTTGAAAGTGTAAAGAAAGATACATGTGTGACCTTTTCAAATAATCTGTTATTTTTTTGTCCCTCCCTTTTCCATAATGAATAATTGGAAACAATTTAAAAGGAGCAGTTAGTAATTCCAAAAGTTCAAGTATCAAAGGTAAATATTTGTGTAATGAATTATTTTGCCATGATTAAGATTAAAAAAACAGGCATAAGCTCCACGTTTATGAATGCGCTGGCTTTTGTAATGCTTTATGCATTAATCATTACAACTGATGCTGTTCTCTCTACAGCCTCATGGTGTGCTTTTATGTTTTGCATCTTTCCTTAGCAAAGTGATATGTAGTTTTTACATATGTGTGTGTATTTATAATTTATGATTACATCTTACATTAAGGAAACTTACTTTCCCAGAAATGCCTTAACTTGAACTAACATATTTTAACTTCAGTATCTAAAACTGCTCTAAATACTAGTGGCATGCAAACCCATAATGGAACTCAAATCATTTTGCAGATTTAGTTTTGGTCTATAATGTTTTGTTGAAGCATCACAGATATGGCATCTGTTTTTAAATGAAAGTGTTTAATCAACAGCTGAGGAAGCGGTTTGGAATCACTTGCCTTCTTTTGTCCTCTGGCCTGTTTTTTTGGTCATTTCATTACTAATGAAAAAACTCATAGAAAGGTAGGTAGGGTACAAGGAAACAGGGAAAATCCAGATGATCCAAATATATAGTCTTACAGGCGTGGTAGTACAGTTGATCTGGGAGAAAGTGATTGTGAGCTATTGTACTGGCTAAAGAACATATTTTAATGAATTGAGGGCTTTGTTTATCACTATGACTCCTGATTCCTGAGTACATTGTAAACAGAGAATTAAAAGATAATTGATTTGTGATACCCAAAATCAGCTACCAGAAGAAAGCCATAGACTAACACAAAGTAAAGCCTGTGGCCTGGTGTGCCAACTAACCAGGTACCAGGGTAAGGAAAGCCCCTCTTAATAGAGGCATTCTTGCTCCTGTGGATATGATCCCTGCTTTTCCATACGGTTATCACCAACTAGCTGAAAGCTGGTGGTTAAGGCAGAAGAAGGAAGAGAGCTAAAAATATACTAATTAGGCTGATCACAACTATTGGAAGGATTGTTGATTCTGAGTGCTTTAAATGAGTAGTTGGCAGACAAGGAGATTTGAGAAAGAAAAAAAAAAGAATGAGAAAAATGTGCAGTTGGAACATTAACCAAGTAAAAACATTAGTGATATGAGTAAGATATAAGTTTCTCAGATCCTACACCAAGATTATCTACTTGCTGTTTTATGACCAGATCAAGTACCTGTGAAACTGGAATACAGCTGAAGAAGTGACTGCCCTAAGAGCCTCGTGTCACTTGTCATAAGAAGTCATCTTGCTTTGCTTAAACTCAGCTATTGTTAGAGGATTGGGGGTTTGAATTATGTTTCTGTTTTGGTTTTGCGTGTGGGTTTCTGTGTGTGCTGATGTATTATTCTCCGTTGTGC
This sequence comes from Nanger dama, assembly GCA_917880005.1. Classification (NCBI taxonomy): domain Eukaryota; kingdom Metazoa; phylum Chordata; class Mammalia; order Artiodactyla; family Bovidae; genus Nanger; species Nanger dama. Next base: position 599,654 of record CAKJTW010000011.1, read on the forward strand.
TGAGATGTAGAAATGGCATAGGAAAGTGTCAAGTGAACTGCTGACAAAAAAATAAATCTCTCACAAGTCCACTTCTTTGAAACTCATGCTTTCCCTGAGCATGATGCTGTTTCTTTGATCTTCTTGGCTTCAAAACAAATTAGACCAAGGCCCCAGTTTCATAGACAGATGTTTTGGGTTGCTGGTTTGAGAGTCTTAGAAGATCTAAGATTGAAAAAATGAGGCATACGAACATATTTATGGCTCTCTCCTTAGGATATAATCACCAACAGATGAGTGAAGGACAAAGGCAGAAGTCTTCTGAATTTTACAACCGCACAGCATCTGAATCGAACGTCTACTTGAACAGTTTCCACTACCCAGATCACAGCTACAAGGACCAGGCCTTTGATACTCTGAGCCTAGACAGCTCTGACAGCATGGAGACCAGCATCTCTGCCTGCTCACCTGACAATATCTCTAGGTAAGATGTACTCCTGGGGAAGGCTCCTGGTTTGGAAAAGCACCTGCTTGTTTCAAAAAGTAAAGCCATCAGTCTGAGGCAATGTATATGTACAAGCCTAAATTTCTAAAACAAAAGAGCTACAATACAGAAGAGGGTTGAGTGTCCCGGTAGTCTTTGATAGTACTTTCTTTGTATCCAGAGTGACTTGAGCCAGTCACTAATCCATTTTCTCCTTTATTTCTTTACACTTGACTTCACATGTATACTGTGCTTCAAAATGGATTTGCCTCTGTTGGTTGACTCCAAACTTCATTAGGATTGCTTGTAAAGATTTAGCCATTCACATTTTTGTTCATACTTCAAGGCAAGCAAAAGTGGTCTTCCAGGATTATGTGCCAAAGGAGCATCTAAAATATAAATCTAGTTACAGTATTCCTTCAAGAGCTTGTGATGATGCCTTGTTACCTTTTAAGTAAAGTCAGACCTCAGAACCTAGCATTCTAGATCCAGCCCAACTCTGCATTCTTGCTGTCCTGCTACACCTCCCAGAGCTTCTTATTCATTGAGAGGGCGGTGAATTCTCATATTTCTGTGCCTTTGACCATATCGGTTCTAGCCCTGGAATCATGTCGTCTGTTGTTTCTTTTATTTATATGCTCATTCACTCCACAAATCCTTACAGAGTACCCTGCAGTTAACAGTGAGCTGGAGTTGACTCAAACCGGTTGCAAGAGTCAAAGGTGCACACCTTCTAACTCTGTGATCAGTGATGTCATGTTGGTAGGATGAAATTGGCCACAGTGGGAGTATTTACACCACATAAATTTGTTGCATTATCAGGGTTTTGTTTTCCTCCAGAGAACTGATTTACCGCTGTCTAGAGTCAGTTCTTCCTTTCATGCATGTTTTCCCTCAGCCTGTGCATAACTGAGCGTTGAGAGTGTCTAGCATTGCAAAATGTCTTTACCTTTCCCTACCCCCTCCCACCTTAGCCTGGAGAAAGTCTCCTCACCATTTAAGCTCAAACTTAAACTGAAAACTCATGAAAATTTCTCCTTTGAGAGTGTTTTTCTTTCACGTTTCCATGGAAGTTGATACTTTTTCTCTTGTATCACTGATCACATTGCAGTATAAATTTTTTCTACAATAATTACTTGGCACATTCCTAAATGTCAAGGAGGATGCTAATTATCTTTTGGTTTCCACATTCAGCAGAAATCTTGGCACATAGTAGGCATTCAGTTAGTGTTGGCTGAATAAATACCTTGGGATATAGTAGACATATTTTCGATTTTGATTTTTTTCTTTTTTTGTTCTGTTTCAATTGACTGAGAACCGTTATGATTTCAACCCAAGGAACATCCAGTGTTTAATAATGTCCACTGAGCAATTGTCTCAAGTGAAGATGACTAATTGAATGATGACCATCAAACAAATTTTCCTCTGTTGCAGTGAAGTCACAGGCTAAGGACAGGAGCTCTCTGGGCCTTACCTGACAGCTAACTGTGCTACTTGAAGCGGATCGCAGATCTCTCTAGGTCCTGATTTGCTAATCTGATAAATGGTGTATTGTTCCTTGAGTGCAAGAAGATGATGGATTTTAAAATATTTTGGTGGTAAATTATCATTATGTATATAGAATTTCTTTACAAAGTTTTGAATCATTTGCTTCTCCCCTTCCCCCAAAAAAGGAGTGACAGAAACAGAGAGAAAGGAATATTGGCAAGGTATGCTTAGCTTTGGGTTAGTGTCTCATAATGGAAAGAATTTTGAGAGACCCAAATCTAACCAAATATTATAGTCAGGAAATTTGGGGAGTGGAGGAAAAGAAGAAAAGGGACTTCCCTGGTTGTCCAGTGGCTAAGAGTGTGCATGCCCAGTGCAGGAGGCCTGGGGTTCTATCCCAGATCAGGGAACTACATCCCACATGCCACAACTAAAGACTCCATGTGCTGCAACTAAGACCTGGTGTAGCCAAATAAATAAATATATATATGTTACGCTCTGAGTCCAAGTCTCCGAATAGACTGGGGGAACAAGTCCACCACGGCAATGCAAAAGCAAAAAGGGAGTTTATTGCTAACTCGAGTTAGGGTACTCTGTCACATCCAACGCAGTGGAGTGAGGCAGGGAGCCCCGAGCCCAGAATTATAGGAGTATTTATAGACTTAGAACAAAGACAGTGAGTTGGCAAGGGTGGATTGGTTGCAAGGGGTTCTTGGCATCTATTAATTGGCTAAATTTTGCACATGCGGGCTCGCTTAAGGGACTTTTCCTGTTATCTGGGCTAGTTCTAACCAGGCTACAGGGAATATGCTGACCGACTAAGTCTCAAGGTCAGGGGATGATGATCTCAGCTCCTTCTGGGCAGTGACCCAGCTTTTTCTGTGATTGAAGTTCTGGCTACTTTAGTCCTTGAAGCTTGTCATGGCTTCTGTCAGGTCTCAACAATATACATATATTTTAAAAAGGATAAACGCTACATTTTGTGATATATAGAATACAGTACATTTTAATTCTTGCATTATAATAGGTAAAATGTTGATATTACTGAATACATTGTACCAGAGAAGGAAAGGAATTCTTGGGGAAAAACAGTATAGCAACCATACGAATTATAGGTATTTCTCCTTGTCACATGAGAAATTTAATTTAAATTTAAGGAGAGGAATATGTAAAGACTAAAAATAATTTTTTGCTGCCATTATTATTTAATATAAGAGGGGATAGCATTTCACTTCTTTTCATATTGGAAAGTGCAGTATCTCACTTTTAAAAAATGAAAGACACTTGAGTGTGTGGAATGACTAGGCACCAAACCATCCACCTCTTGCTCTGGGTGTTCTCATAAGGCACTGGCTGCTCCCACGAGGGTGTCCGAGAGCCATGCGGGGGTGCCAGGAGCTGATGTTCCCAGGACAGAAAGCCTAGAACATTGAGTAATTATTTATAAATGCCAATAAATTGACCAATAAAATGTTTTACTTTTGAATAACAGGACACGAAAGTCAGCAGCTTGGCAGCTATTATATGGTGCACTTAAGGAACAATACACCATTTATCAGATTAGCAAATCAGGACCTAGAGAGATCTATATCAGATTAGCAAATCAGGACCTAGAGAGATCTGCGATCCGCTTCAAGTAGCACGGTTAGCTGTCAGGTAAGGCCCAGAGAGCTCCTGTCCTTAGCCTGTGACTTCACTGCAACAGAGGAAAATTTGTTTGATGACCATCATTCAATGGTTGGAGGAATAAAAGTTGACAGTATCATTTCACTTCCTAGTATAGTGATCTCAGAGGGACTTTCTGGGTTTCTGAGGCACTATGCACTTTTGAAAGTGTTATTTTGAAAACATCAGACTATGTACCCAAATAATTGTGAATATTTTATAACAGTATTCCTCTAGGTGAACCCCTGATAGCATGGCCTTTTTTATCCTTTCTATTTTTGAGCCATCTTTAATAAATAATTATACTCTGTATGTTTTCCTATATTGGTGGCTTTTTCTGCTCCATTTTCTGCTCTCTACCGCTTTATCCCCTCCAAAAACTAAAAATAAGTGTACATACCTTCAAGTGATTCCCTCCTCAAACCCCATCTCTCATATTTGAAGGTGGTAAATGGCAGCGCAGCAGTGAGTACAGAAAGTTACCTAAAAGGGAGCCATTTCAATTAGATTTACCAAGATGCTTGCTCCTTGGAAGAATAGCTAGACAGTCTTTTAAGGAGCAGAAACATCACTTTGCTGACAAAGGTCCATATAGTCAAAGCTATGGTTTTTCCAGTAGTCATGTATGGATGTGAGAGTTGGACCATAAAGAAGGCTGATCTCCAAAGAATCGATGCTTTCAAACTATGGTGCTGAAGAAGACTCTTGAGAGTCTCTTGGACAACAAGGAGATCAAACCAGTCAATACTAAAGGAAATCAACCCTGAATATTTAAGGAAGGACTGATGTTGAAGCTGAAACTCCAATACTTTGGCCACTTGATGCGAAGAACTGACTCACTGGAAAAGACACCGATGCTGGGAAAGATCGAGGGCAAGAGGAGAAGGGTGTGACAGAGGATGAGATGGTTGGATGGCATCACTGATTCAATGGACATCAGTTTGAGCAAGCTCAGAGAGATAATGAAGGACCCGGTGTGCAGAAAAGCCTGGTGTGCTGCAGTTCATGGGGTCACAAAGAGTTGGACATGACTTAGCAACTGAACAGTGAACAGCAAGAAGTTTAGATCTAGAGACTTCAGGAAAGTAGCCACCAAAATCTTAATCTACCTTTTTTGTTTACCCACCTACATTTTCTTTAAATGGGGATGACTCCATTGAATGTGCCATAGTAAGAGGACAACATTATTTCTGGCAGGTAGCTCCCTGTGACCACCATCATTTTCCATAGCAAGCCCCCCTTCCCTGGCCCCAGTTTACTGGGCCCAGCGCCAAGTTTTTTTTTTTTAATGATAATAAAAAATTAATGATTTTATTAAACATTATATATTAACTTCTTTGCATCATTACTTTGCATCATAGTTACTTCACAGAGAACTGACCCAGTACTGCTAGCGTCACAGATTACCAATCACCGTGGTCAGAAATTACTAATTCGTTGTTGTTCAGTCACTCAGTCGTGTCCAACTCTTTGTGACCCCATGGACTGCAGCACACCGGGGTTCTTTGTCTTTCACCATCTCCCGGAGCTTACTGAAATTCATGTCCATTGAGTCGGTGATGCCATCTGACCATCTCGTCCTCTGTCGTCCCCTTCCCCTCCTGCCTTCAATCTTTCCCAGCATCAAGGTCTTTTCCAATAAGTTGGCTCTGTATCAGCTGGCCAAAGAACTGGAGCTTCAGCTTCAGCATCAATCCTTCCAATGAATATTCAGGATTGATTTCTTTTAGGATTGACTGGTTTGATCTCCTTGCAGTCCAAGGGACTCTAAGAGTCTTCTCCAATACCACAGTTAGAAAGTATTAGTTTAAGTGTGCTGTCAGATTCTCTGAATGTCAAAAATTGAAGCCAAAGCAGAAGATACTTGCAAAGGTCTAGTATAAATAAGAGGAAGAGGGAGAGAGGAAACAAGCATTTCTCTTGTGTGCCATCTACCTAAAACTATTCATGCTACCCTAAGATAAGCTTGTACCCATTTTATGAAGGAAAATAAATGTGATAAACATCAGGAAAATGGATAATAAGGAACTGATGTTTGACATCCATACTATGAGAGCACATCCTAATGGGAACTTTTTGAAGATAGGTAGAAAGAGGTCTTCCCTGGTGGCTCAGATGGTAAAGCATCCACCTGCAATGCAGGAGACCCAGGTTCTATCCCTGAGTTGGGAAGATCCACTGGAAAAGGAAATGGCAACCCATTCCACTATTCTTGCCTGGGAAATCCATGGACAGAGGAGCTTGGCAGGCTGCAGTCCATAGGGTTGCAAAGAGTCGGACTCAACTGAGTGACTACCACATACACAGAAAGAACTAAAAAACTTTTCTCTTTTTAGATCTTTTAAAAATGATGTATTGAAATACCCTGAAATTATACATGTTTTAAAGAGGGAGCGCCATGCTGGAGTTCTAGCAGCATAAACTTAGTCTTGTGGTTTATTGTGTCCCAAAAGCCATCGGTAGGATTACAGAATTACTTTGAGTTGTGGGGTTTTGCCTTATGCTTTTTGTCGAGACATCATCTTTGTGTCCAGCAGAATATTCCTGGAGCCAGACAGTGTTTTTACTTTTTCAGTATCATTACACTGTACGCAAACATAAAGCTAAGAAAACAGGTCTTTTGTCTTAAAAAACAGCAGCTGAATGTCAGTTCTGCATAAAGTCTGTATTCTGCTTAAGTTATTAATGAATGAGCTCATAGAGTGTAGTGTTCTAAATACTACCTACAATTCTATGTTATTGTTACTATTGCTAACAAGCCCTGACCTCGTGGTCATGCTTTGAGAGAATGTTGAGGAAACTGATGTCATGATAGCTGTTCACCACCACCAGTGTGTGTGTGGAGTGAGGACAAGACTGGGTAGAGGGTTGAGGACATCCAAGGCTGAGCTTGGTTTTAAGAGATACTTCAAACAGACTTTCAGATACTTCTTATCCCTTTGGTTTATTCTGCTTTCTACCCAAGGTAGTCAACATAGCATTTGCATTTTATTCTAGGGATTTCTCTCAGAAGAGACACAGAAAACCAGAGCATTTCAGAGGAGGGCAGACAGCTTGCAAAGGGACCAGGTAGTCTACTAGACAGAGAAAGATTAGACATTTTATCAGGAGTAGTAGTTTTCTTGACCTGAAAAATAGAGAAGATGAATTGAAAATAAATATTCTGGGACACTGGGTCTTCATTTAGTAGCAGCATTGGTGCATTGAAGGCAGTCTTGGAAAAGTTTTCCGTCTGTATGGAAAATTTTGTTTTCTGTTTTTAGTTTATTTATTTGTTGTACGATGATGTTCTTGTTTCCCTTTTTCTTCCTTTTTCTGTTTTTGCCTTTGCCTCTAAAGTGAATATTCTAGAAAGCAAATTCAGATTTTGCTGAAAAGTATTATTCAGCACTGAAAACTAAATCTGCTATTTAGATTCCTTGAGTCTGGGTGAACTCCAGGAGTTGATGATGGACAGGGAGGGCTGGCGTGCTGCGATTCATGGGGTCGCAAAGAGTCGGACACGACTGAGCGACTGAACTGAACTGAACCCTTGAAAAAGTTTCATTTTTCTTTATGACTGTGGGTTTTTACCAAAGTTGGTCACAGGAGACAAATAATCTTCAGTTGATAAAATAGAACATGGCCAAGTAGAGAAAGTAGGCAAAACTAGTCATTCTTTTCTCCATAAATGGCCAAGTGATTTCATATTATTTGGTATCATATAGTAATCCTATATGAGATCAGAAATGTGCCTGCTTTCTGAAGAAGGTCAGAAGTTGAAGCAGTGACTCCTCTTGTAATTTGGATGGGCTGGAGAAACCAGTGATGAGAGTCTTGTGCTCCAGGTAATACATTAAAAAGTGTGTCTTCAGCGACTTCAGGCTCTCCCTTGGCATGCAAAGTGCTAGCCAAATTACATTTCATTTGTTCCATGCCCTGATACTGACCCGTCTAGACTTCACCCTCAGTTCCTACTGCGATTGCGTTTGCTTCTCACTGGAGGTACAGTTCTGCCCCTTCCCCCAAAGTATCAGAGAGAGTAGCGGTATCATAGAGCAGCATTTAAAGTTTTGCTAAATAAAAGAGCTTTACATATCAGTGGAATCTTAAAATCAACAATAGCAAAAATGTAGCTATACAGAACAAGTAGGTGTCCATGGATAAAAATTTATTATTTTTAACAAAATAACCAAAGTAGGGACTTCCCTAGTGGCCCAGAGGTTAAGAATCCACCTTCCAGTGCAGGGGACGCAGGTTCAATCCCTGCTTGAGGAACTAAGGCTCCATGTACCATAGGCATGTTAGCCCGTGTGCAGCAGCAAAGACCCAGCACAGCCAAAATTTAAAAAAAAAAATTTGAAGTAACTTTTAAAATGTAATTTTTTAAAAGAGATACTTTAGGTGCCTAACAGTTATGAAGATGTGATGTAGTAAATGTTAATACGCACTTTCTATGAGATGTTTTCAGAAAATTCAATTAGGCTGCACTGTTGCATTCTTGCTGGTTGAAGAGAATGGAGCTTATCCCTTTGTACCTCCCTCCATCAGCCCACAGAAGTATGAGGGGAAATATGCCTTATTCCTGTCTTTCTCATGAGAAAACACCTGGCTAAAAATTGGCCAACATTCATTCTGCCAAGTCAGCCTAATTGTTAAGCTTCTGAGGATCCACCATTACTAAAGCTGTCCCTCTCCTGGATGGATACATTTGGTGATGGGGCTGGCAGTACTGACTTTTTTTTTTTTTTTAGCTTTAATTTTTTAAAGCAGTTTTAGAGTCACAGCAAAATTGAAAGGAAGGTATATAGATTTCCCATATACCGACTGCCACCACATATGCACACACCCTAGCCCTTTATCAACACCCCCCACCAGAGTGGTACATTTGTTACAATTAACAAACCTACGTTGACACAGCACTATTACCCAAAGTCCACAATTACAAATTATACAGATTCACTCTTGGATTTGGACAAATATATATCCTGTATCCATCATTATTGTATCAAACAGTATTTTCATTGCCCTAAAAGTCTTCTATGCCCTATCTATTCATCCTTGTCTCCCTTCCTACCCTCCCCACTTCAAACTGCTGATTACTAATCTTTTTACGGTCTCCATAGCTTTTTTCTTTTCCAGAATGTCATATAGTTGGAGTCATAAAATATTTAGCCCTTCAGATTGGTTTCTTTCACTTAGTAATATGCATGTATAGTTCCTCCATGTCTTTTCATGACTTGATGGCTCATTTCCTTTTAGTGCTAAATACTACTCCATACATAGTCTGGATGTACCCCGGTTTATTTATTCATTTACTTACTAAAGGATATCTTGGTTGCTTCCAGGTGTTGGCATTTGTGAATAAAGCTGCAATGAACATGTGTGTACAGTGCTGATTTTAAGATAAACTATATGTCTTTAATTACTGGGGTCATTTCTCTTCAAAAGAACTCTTAGCGCTGTGTTTGAAACATCCAGGGTTTGAGTTGATCAACAGTATGGTTTAAGAAGATTATGCTAACAATTATTCATTTTTACATGAATTAATTTTATATGAATGTGTGTTTCAGACATGAACCCCTACTGTGTGCCAGGCTCTATGCTATGGAAGATACAGGCACAAAAACCTCTCTGTACCCAAGAGAGTCTAGAAAAGAAAACATATTTGAGACTTCCCTGGCAGTTCAGTGGCTAAGACTGTGCTCCCAATGCAGGGGCCCAGGGTTCAATCCCTGGTCAGGGAACTAGATCCCACATGCCACAACTAAGACCCAGTGCAGCCAAATAAGTAAATTTTAAAAAAACTTTTTTAAAGAAAACATATTTAAGTGACTATGCAAGTATACATGCATAAGAAACAATACTGGTTCTTCATGACCAGGACATCAGAGTAAGTAAGTTTTGACTTAGGCCACCACCTTTTTTTTCCAGAATAGTCAAAATTTGAACAAGTAAAAAGTAAAATATTTTGTTTAATGGTAAGCATTCCCAAGTTTTTCTCTTTCTCTTTTGTTTTTTTCCTTCACTTGTCTGACGTCTTTCTCAGAGACATTGCTTCTAAAGCTCTGAAACCTTGAATGCGATTTCCTCGTTGGTATGGTGGTATGGGCTTTATTCATACAACTGGCCACCACCCTTCCATTGCACCTGTAAGAGAAGTCATTTTTTAATTGACCGTCTTAAATCACCATGTAAGAAATAAAATGTCCAGAAGCATGAAGATATTTCAAGAAAGTAGCTGGTGACACATGATCCCAAACCAAATCAAGTGACTCCCAAACTTAGGGGTCATCTGCATAGAATCTGGTGATGGTTTTGTTGGTCTGGCATCTCTGAATAATTAAACTAATGAGAAGGCCTCCCACAGGCCAGAATGTCTAAACTTTGGAAGAAACATGTTGGGAACACACTTTGTAGGATTTGGTTTCGCCTTATATGTGAGTAGAGCACTTTGTGTGGTGTTATTTCCCTTGCTGGTATTTTGTCTTCTAAAGTGAGGTTAGTTACTTTCACCTAGAGGTGCTAGAGTTGAAGTGACTTGCCTCATCAGACCAACAATTCTTGTAAGCAACATCGTTTTATATTGGATCTTGGGGTATGTGTGTGTGTATGTGTGTGTGTGTATGTGTGTGTGTATCTGATGAGACATCAGTACGAAGCAGTTTTCTTAAAAGGCTTTTGTGTTTTCTTCAGTGCCAGCACTTCAAATATTGCCCGAATAGAAGAAATGGAGAGACTGTTGAAGCAGGCTCATGCAGAGAAGACAAGGCTGCTTGAATCCAGGGTAGGCCTAATATCTTTATGCCAGAGGCCAGTGATGTGGCGGTTCAAGATGCCCTGTCTTTGGGCCTCAATAAGCAGTGGGACCTCGGAATAGTCACTCTACCTTTCTTGGCCTTATTTTCTTTTTATTCTTTTTTATTTTTGGCCACACCAAATGGCTTTTGGGAGAAGGAAATGGCACCCCGCTTCAGTGTTCTTGCCTGAAAAATTCCATGGACAGAGGCACCTGGTAGACTACAGTCCATGGGATCGCAGAGAGTCCAGCACGACTGCCTGCACACACAAACGGCTTTGGGGGTCCTAGTTCCCTGACCAGAACTGAACCCGGGCCCTCAAAGTGAAAGCACAGATTACTAACCACTGGACCAATAGAGAAATCCCACTGGCCACGTTTTCTTTTCTAAAAAGTGAGAGTGTTGGAGAGGTGTTCTCTACCACTCTTTACTGCACTACCATTTTTAAAATGTAAAATGTATATAGCGTGGGCAGAATGGATTCTTTGTATTACATTTTCCCCTCAATGGCCCGTTTGTTTGCCTGCCGGGGGAAAGGAAGAATGGCAGGTCTTTACACGTTCTCCCTGCCTTGCCAGTTCATAGTAAGGACACTATTATAATATTAAAACTCCCACGTTATTATGACTATATGTCAAGCCAGAATCTGCACTTCCTTAGGAATCCCCCAGATTCCTTTGCATCCTGCCTGAAAGGGCACCTCCTTTCCTCCTCTGACTTCCCTGCTGCTTCCTCTGCGACCTTCAGCCAGGAAGCCACAGAGCAACAACAGGAATTGGAAGGACCCACGACCATCAAAGAAAGGCTAAAAGTTGTGACTAGTGTTGGGTCACAATTGACCTTTTTATATTAAAAATGGAGAGTTGGGGTCATTAGTGTGAAAGGACTGAAGAGTCACAAGCTGGGTTTCACTTAATACTCCATTGTTAACTTTATGTAGTGGCTGCATTTCTGCACAGAATGATTTGAAAGCTCTGTGAGCGATGATTATGGATATTTTACTCTTAGTTATACACTGTAAGAACCTCAGCTATAAAATTAGGAATTGCCTAGTGAGATTTAGATATATATGCATTGGAATTATTCGAGTATAACCAGTATGTCTGAAATTTTCTTCTGCATAATACCTAGGAACGAGAAATGGAAGCCAAGAAACGTGCTCTGGAAGAAGAAAAACGTCGTCGAGAACTCTTGGAAAAACGGTTGCAGGAAGAAACTAGCCAGAGGCAGAAGTTAATTGAAAAGGAAGTAAAAATAAGGGAGAAACAAAGGGCCCAGGTGGGTCGGTCAATCTGGATGGGCTGGAATAGGTTGCCCCCTGGTGGTCAGTTTTTAGAAGACGGTCGTGCTGTGTCTGAGGTTGCCTATGGCTGTGCTGCCCATTAGCCCTTGGCTTGTAATGGCCAAGAGAAAGATGTTATTGGGCCGAAAAAAAGTGTATTTATTTCAAAATTCATTGGGGACAAGTAACAAAATGACATTTTTATTTAGTTAGGTGTGGAACGTTTTCATGGGAACCCATTTTTTGGTGTATGTTTAAAAGGAGAATTTTTTTTTTTTGAGCAACTTTGAGAGTTCGGCTAGATTTGTTTCTAGAAACAAACACAAGACCCAAACTGAGTTGAGAAAAAAGATTCTATTATGTCATCTTTTGGAAGCAGACACTCCAGCACAGAATAACCAGCACAGTTCCTTGCTGGTGGAATTAATTTTGAATTAATTTTAATGGTGGCATTTAATCAACAATTAATATTTTTAATTGTTTTCCTAACCACACTGTGTTGTTACAGTGCTGCCAGTCCACACATGGGCACAGGATTGCTAAACTCAGGAGAACCACCCACTTCGTTTAACTTCCTATCTCAGTCATCCTGGAGTTTGGTCTTGTCACTAGAACTGCTTACATAATGTATGTTTCCTGAGAAACTGAAGTACAATTTTAAGTACCATGTAATTTAAAGGTCAAGTCAGCTTTACCAAAGCTTACTAGATTTAAAGAAAAAAGGTACCAGTTCCCTTATTCCTTCCAGTTGCTGGCAGTTTGAAGTTCAGCAGTGAGAAACTTGCCTTAATCTGTGGCACCTCTCTAGAGTCAGAGTACCCCAGAATCAAAGGCAGAATAAAGGAAAAATCCAAGTAAAACATGTTCGTTTTTCTCATTTTGCCAAACCTCTGTCACAGTTTGATTTGCCAGAAAGGTCATCCATTGACTATTTGGTATCTGAAGCCAAACCAAAGGCACAATTCTATTTTAATCTTGATGATTAGTTTTGTTTCCAAGTATATGATTAGGTTATGTTCCCCCAGGACAAAGGGGTAGGGTAGTTTAACAGCATAAAATACGAGACCAGTTTAGAAATATTACTCGTGGTGACATGCGCTTCCTAGTCTAGACGAACCTCCGCGCCAGCTGCGGTAAACTTAAAGACATCAGTGTACACCCTTCTGTGTCTGGTCCTGGACAGCCCCTGGGTACAGCTTTCATTCCACCTTCCTCTCTTAGCTTTGCCTTTCAGAACACCTCTGCCTTCAGTTTCTATCAGAGTACACGCAAATCAGCATGGACATATGTATATGCTTGGGGTATCTGGTGGGGGCTGTACTTACTAAATGACGTTCAGTCGGTTGCATCGTGTCTGAGATTATACAAGGAGAACTGTTGTTGAGGTTGTGACGGGGAGAACTCCTGGGAACGTTACAGTGGAGGAGCCCTCCTCTGCAACAAGCAGCCAAGAGAACTTCACGCCCTATTTCCTTATGTTTTTGTCTTGTTATCTGCCGTGCCAAGCGGCGTATGGGATCTTAGTTCCCTGACCCGGCATCAAAGCCATGCCCCCTGTGCTGGAAGTATGGAGTCTTAACCACTGGACCGCCAGGGAAATCCCTTCCCTGTTTTAAGTGCTGAGTACCTCTTTTAAAACTAAGGTAAATGACATGTTTCCATTTTCTCATCTGGCCTTTTCAAGGAATAGAATCTGTTGGCCTGAATTTATTCGCATCCCCCCTCCCCATCCCATAGCATTTTTCTTTAAATGCCATCCACTTTAGATTCCAAATGACAGTGTTTAAGTTCTCATATTGCATGGACGTTTGAACACTTAGGTTTTTCAGTTCATAAACATCTGTGACCCAAAACCAAACAAAGAGCTGTAGATTAGATGGGCTTGTGCATTTCCAGGCTCGACCTCTGACCCGCTATCTGCCTGTGCGGAAGGAAGACTTTGATTTGCGGAGCCACGTAGAGACTGCTGGCCACAATATCGATACGTGTTATCATGTGTCAATCACAGAGAAGACCTGCAGAGGATTCCTCATCAAAATGGGTGGAAAAATTAAAACCTGGAAAAAACGCTGGTTTGTGTTTGATCGGAACAAGCGCACCTTCTCTTATTATGCAGGTGGGTCATAAAAAAATCCAAATGATATTCAAATCAGGAATTTTCTGTTAAAGAACAAAAGCTATAAAATTCAGAATAAATAAAATGAAGATAGATTAATGGCAATATTAGCTTGATAGGTGTATATTATATTCAGATCATATGGTCCAGTACTTATGAATTTCCTCTGGAAGTAATAATTACATTTTTCAGAAGTGTGAGTCAGTTTATTCTGGTTCTGAAATAAACTCAAACCCAAATAAATATTAAATGGAATTTATTTTTTAGACCAAAATATTATCTTTTAAACCCTGAGATCAGAAAAGGTTTCTATTTATTTATTTATGGTCATATGCCCTATTTAAGTCACACACAATTAGGCAGCTTAGCTGACAGCCATTCAGCTCTAGTTCATGGTAATTTCAGCAGTGAAAAGCTCCTCGGTGAACTATTGAATAAGTTAAGTATTTACTGGGTAAATTTCCAGTAAATACTGGAATATTTTGGATTCTTTAAATGATAGATTATGAGACTCGTACCCTACTGAATCCTCTATGAGTACAGGAATATTTGTATAACTAGTGTACTTATTAAGAAGCTTTTAAGAAGCCCCTTATTTACACATGGATGTCATATGAAATATGTCCATTAGCTGCACAAGTATAGCTGTACTCTCTTTTCAGCTGCTGAATAAGAGTAGTGTCAGACTAGAGGTTATGAAGACACCCTGCCTTGGGGTGATAGTTCCAGCATTTATGAGCATTGTTGGGAATTGTTACAAAGTGTAGCAAGTAATAAAAAAAAAAACAGTCCAGTCATTTAATCTATAGGGTGTGGTCAGGTATGTTTTTGAAGAAAGGTGTGAGAAACCAAGAAGCATGTGGAAGAAAGGAACCTCTGTCTATGGAGACCCAGAATCCCAGAGTGACCGGTGGGCAGGGTACATGCCTTTAGGCTGGGGCCTCTTTGTGTGGGGCTCCAGCTGCTACGGTGGAGAGCAAATGGCCTAACTCACTGGTTACCTCTTTTGGGCTTTCTGACTTTGGGTTTTATAAGAATCCAAAGACAAGATCTTCAGTTAATACAATAGAAGAGATGTCTATGTAATAAGAAATGCCAATTCAGTGTCTGCAAAATGCATAAAGAAATTTTGCTATGTGCTAGTCTCCACTGACATTGGCCAGAATTTTAAAATAATTCAAATAAAACAGCTTTGCTCATCTCTGCTCCTTTTTTCTAGGAGCCTTATTTCATTCTTTCTTCAGTCTGACAGGTGAGGGGTTTAGTGCTTCTTTCTGGCCCATATAAATGTATTTTTCAAATTTAAACTTCTTAGTGACCAGTTTTCAATTTTTTTTTTAATACCAAAATCTTTTGATATATGAACGATTACTCAGAACCCTAATACCTAAAACAGACAAAAGTTATATTTAATTCAGCTTTTTAATATTTACAGATTGTATAGCTGATTGGTGAGACCTAGTTTGACGAACGAAATGCTGCCCATTTGGCTCTGTTTGCCGCCATCATCAGCTTTCCTGCTCCCGCCCTCCCCACCCCAACTCTTTCCCAGACACCACGAAGCACAGGAATAGACCAGCCAGCGGGCTTGTCCTGCAGATATAGTTCAGGCTGGACTCGATCCCATAGGTGCCACGAGATCAAATCCCATACCAGCAAGCTTATCAGCCTAGTAAATGAACACGGCATGAGTGCAGGGCCCCGTGCTTGGCCTCCCACATAGTAACTGAGCAACTTTAGAAGAGTCTCTAAACAAACCTAAGGCACAGAAAATATGTCTGTAAATTGCTAGGATAATGCTATTGAGAAGGAATACTAGAATTATCTCATCAATTTACAACAGCCTTGTATTTTTCATTTTGTCTGACGTGCCCTACAAACAAAAGTTTTCTTCCCCCAGTTTTCTGCCTGCTTTGAAACACTGACAAGGTTTACTTTTATCTTCAGATTTTATTTTATACCCATTTCCAGAAAACAGAGTATTATTGTTTTCCAGTGAATGAATTATTGCAGGATCTTTTCCACCAAATGTTTGAGAAACACACTGACCTTTTCTTTCACAGAAATGGATGGAAACCCACTGAGCATGGTATTAATTAAAAGTGTTTCCCTAGGAAGAGCAAAAATAAACACAAAAATATGTTCTATACTCAAATAAGTTAAAAAAAATGCTGAGTTAAATGCAGTTATATAGGTTTATTTTCTGCTGAACTTCTCAGGGCTGATATTTTTCAAATTTGCTTTTTACTGTTGTTATGGGGATGCGGGTCGGGGGGCAAGGACTCTCATTTTAGTAAAAACTCCAAAATGCAACTAAGTCTAAATAATTGAAGTAAGTCTCTGTCCCATGACAGAAGTCCTGACCTTTTCTAACACTGTTAAGCATGAAATATGCTTTCCGATTTTCTCCATGCCTTTTCATATATGGTTCAGTGTACATAGGTATTGTTTCTTCTTTAATCCATTTAGGACCAAATTATTCACCCTGTTCATACCTTTCTTCTCATAATGATAGTTCCAGGTTTCTCTCTTGAGCACGTGCATATCTACCTTGGTCTTCTCACTGGCTGTGTTGATTCCATTGAATGGCTGGTCTAGAATTGTGTCAGTTCCCTATCAAGGCTCCAGCAAGTCTTTTGCAGCACTGTGGGTGGCGCTAGTGGTGAAGAACCCACCTGCCAGTGCAGGAGACATAAGAGATACCAGTTTGATACCTGGGTTGGCAAGATTGTCTGGAGGGGGCCACAGCAACCCACTCCAGTGTTTTGCCTGGAGATTCCCATGGACAGAGGTGCCTAGTGGGCTACAGTCCATAGGGTCACACAGAGTCGGACATAGCTGAAGCAACTTAGCGCTCAGCACGCAGGTCCTAATGAACACAAATACATATGCACATGCATAAGCAGTTCTTTTAGGATGCAGTTTTAGAAGCAAAATTGCTGAGTAAGAGAATTTTGGTACTTTCCATTGTGTATGTTTTACCAAACTGTCTTCCAAAAGAAGCTTTCTTATTTGCATTTCCTCCAACAGTGTATGATAAGAGCCTCTTTCTTTTTTTTTTTTAATGTATTTGCATGTGTTATCATCCCTGCAGAGATTAAATTACAAAATATCTCAAGAACATATTGTTCTTATTAGTCATTACAGAGTGATGCTATTTGGTTGGTGGTTTCATTGTTGGTTTTGTTTTCTTTAATGTTTGGTTTGATTTTTATGGCAAAGATGATGAAATCTTTGGAAGCAGTTTGAAAAGCGTTGCATTGAAAGGACATTAAATTATTGACATGAAGCTCTGCTGGGAACAGGATTAAAAAAACCAAGCAGAGTAGACAAGAAATTTGATAGGGAAGAAACATAAGTAGGATATTATTTTAAATTATAAATAAAAAGCACACTTATTACAAATATTTACAACAGTTCCAGTTCCAGTTCAGTTGCTCAGTCATGTCCAACTCTTTGTGACCCTATGGACTACAGCACTCCAGGCTTCTCTGTCCATCACCAACTCCTGGAGCTTACTCAAACTCATGTCCATTGGGTTGGTAATGCCATCCAACCATCTCATCCTCTGTCGTCCCCTTCTCATCCCACCTTCAATCTTTCCCAGCATCAGGGTCTTTTCTAGTGAGTCAGTTCTTTGCATCAAGTGGCCAAAGTATACAACTACTGTCTTGAGAATGTAGGAAAATAATTTTTATTGATGTTAATGGTGTTTATACTTTGTGTGCTAAACCGACAGTCAATATTCTATATTATATTTTGACTGCTAATTTAGTGAAAAGCCTTGAGCAGTCCCTTTCATGTAGGGTTGCTAATTCCAACCTTTTTTTTTCTCTTTTTTCAGGATAGGATGGGGCTAACCTACGTTATCTGAATTAACCTTAGACAATTTAAATGCTAGATAAATGTTTTAATTAATTCATCTATTTTAATTGGAAACTAATTACAATATTGTCGTGGTTTAAATGTTAAATATTTTAATGATGATAGTCATAATGAAGTTTTGATTTTTTCTGTTCATCAGTGATGATAAAGTATTTATTTTAACACTCATCTGCCATTGCAGACAAGCATGAAGCTAAATTAAAAGGAGTAATATACTTTCAAGCCATTGAAGAAGTATATTATGATCACCTCAAGAATGCTAATAAGGTAAGCAATGAATTTCAGATTCCCACAGTTTGAATGTATAAGTTGGGATGAGACTTTCCCAAAGGTCCAGTGGTTAACACTCCATGCTTCTACTGCAGGGCAAGCTGGTTTGACTCCTGGTTGGGGAACTAAGAGCCCACATGGCACATGGCCAAAAAAAAGTTGGGTGAAAGAAGGAGTTAGTACTTGCTTATGAGGAAACTTCAAGGAAACATCTTAGTAAGGCAAAGAGTAGTATTTATTGAGCTATTTTTGGAGCACTCACTATCAGCGAGGTACCCCTGCTAGAACTTTACAAAGTATCTGCTAAAATGACTGGTGAGCTCACTGTGAGAGTTCTTGTGCAAAATGGCCAGAAAGATGGTCAATCTTGAGAAAGGTGTTGAGGGCAAGACTGTAGGTTATATTAGAGCAAAAGTAATGGCTACATAGGTTTCTATAAATTGGACTTTTACAGAGGAAGACGCCCTCATATATCCCTGTGTTATATTTAATGTTGTAATTGCAATGTACTCACTGTACATTCTTTTCCTCTCTTGATTTTCTTTCTAGAGTCCTAATCCTTTACTTACCTTTAGCGTCAAGACACATGACAGAATCTACTACATGGTGGCCCCATCGCCAGAAGCCATGCGGATCTGGATGGACGTTATAGTGACTGGGGCGGAAGGCTACACTCACTTCTTGCTGTAGTGAGCTGACACAACTTCAGGGCAGACTGCAATAATCTCTTACAAGAATGAAGCCATATCAACACCAGGTGGACAGACCCAGCAGACCCGTCCCTTTAACTGTGGATACTCAGAACTGCTTTCATAGTAACAGGAAGTCATTTGTAAAGGAGAAAGAGGGGTTTTAATTTAGAGCTTGATCATAAATAATTCAAAGCTTGATCATAAACAGCAAAAGAATTGCCTATGAGGAAGAAAACACTCTTTTGGTAAATAGCATCACTTATAGGAACATTTCTTATAAACTCTTTTGATCAATTGTTGATTTTGATGAAATAAACTAGTTTACAAAATGTCTGTATGTACTTGGAAAATATGAAATTATTTTAGCACCCAAATCTGTATGTACTTGGAAAATATGAAATTATTTTAGCACCCAAATCATTGGTGGCATTGACGTTATTGGTAATCAACTGGCTCTTTTTTAAGGAGTATTTTGTGGAAGGTTATTTTATAAATATTAATATAAACAAATAAGGGCTTGGAAAGGCAGTATATTGTAGGAGGAGTTTGGCCCTAATTTTTAAGTACTACACCAAAACCAAAGACTTGACATGACCTCTGCTGAACAGGAGTAGTTTCAAGTGATGAACTGCGTTTAGTGTCACTCTACATTTTAAAATGGTACTTTGATGCCAACAAGTGCCCAGGAAGTTGACTTTGAAGAGTCACCACCAGCATAAGCTACTGTACATGCATAGCAAACACTTTGTAAAAGAAGAACAAAAGCTGTGTGTTTTGGGAAGAAGCAGTCTTGGAGATTCTATCACACTGGGCAAGTTAAAGACAGTGTTTAGCTTCAGCTGTTTTGCTGATGATTTCTCCATTCCCAGTGCTGAGAATAAAGGCAACAGTAACTGATTTCCCTTTAGGCTGTCTAACTTTTCTTTGCTGTGAAGTACACATGTTAACTGCAGCCTCACATGATATTACTATGAAATAGAGCTCTGTTTTCACCAAAGAACAGACCAATTAGAATACTTATTTTCCAAAGTATTGTAGTTCTATTCAGAGGCACATGAAGTTCACCTTAATGTTCTTTGTAATGTACTATTTTATGATGTTTTTTCTTTACAGTTAGCTTTTGTTTCTTAGAGTTCAGTTAACTTGTATTGAATGAAATGACTTCAGGCAAGTCCTTTTGTAACAGTTTTTCAAATGCCATTTATCCTGTTTATCATGTTGTGTGTGTTTGTAAGTTATGAATGTACTCTTTCTACTCATTGACAAAGGAATAGAAGTAGAAAATAATAATGTTACTTACTAGTAAAAGTGAAATGATTAGATTAGAGGTGTCTATAAAATTTGTCAGGCCTGACTGGGTACAATTTTTTTTTAAATTTGCAGTGGTTTATATACACGTTGCCAATAATAAGATTTTGCGACTGGATTACACATGATGTTACTTGAACAGTGAAGGACAAAATCACAATTACAGAAGATATTTTTATAATCTGTTTCTACAGAGATCACCCCTAAACCCTGTAGTGATCTAAGACAGTCAAGTAAAAGTGCTGAAATTTTGTTGGTTAATGTAAAGCTATAACTTTTCTGAATTGTACTTTACTTTCTTCATAGGACTGTAAAGATACTCTAATCAACTCTCTATCTTGCACAATGTAGTAAATGGTTCAAATATGTGTGTCAAAATATGTTGAGTTTGGATTAAAATGTTGATCAGATTTCACATTTGAAAATAAACTCATTTTAATTAGGAAATTACCCACTGGTAACATGACAAGGGGTGAATTAATCAGCAGAAGTCAACTGTAGAATTGACATAAAGTTTGTGTGCTAGCTAACATTATGACTTGAAGTTTATAAACTGAAGTAATCAGCTATGTCTCTGGTCACATTCCTGTTGCTAACAAAATGAGATGAGCCCTGAGAAATCTGACATCTTTATGTCTAATTGCATCGATGCAGTTATTACTGGGGATTGAAAGAATGCATTTACCTATCTGTCTCTCTGATGGGGAAAAAAAATCACACAGGTGTGAAGTTAAAGCTCTAAGGCTTTACTGGGTGGGGACCACATTTGTCTCCCTGAACTAAGGCAGCAGATTTCAGAGAAAAACTGCCCTCAACAACATGTCTTTTCACACATGTTAATGAAGGCAACATTGATAGTGGGTCAATGGAAACAACATTGTCTGCTTCAAGCCCATCTGATTCATGAGTTGGTGGGTTTTCTGGTGTGTGTGTGTGTGTGTGTGTGTGTGTGTGTGTGTGTGTGTGTGTGTGTGTAGTGCCTTTCCCAGTATGCGAACAAGTAAAAATTTATTTGTTTTGCTTCACATAAAATGGCAGAAGACATGCAAAAATAAAGGGAGAGAATAGGGACAGGAATGATTGAGAATATTTGGATTATCCAAAACCACAGTAAGAAGTGTTTACTGTTAAGATACTATGGATGCTGAAGTGATGTGTGTCACCTTAGTGCTTAATGGAGAGCCAGAAAAATAACTCAGCAGCTTTTGGAGAAAGTTGCTAAATCAAGCAGCTATCCTTGCTCTGTTTCTGGCATTTTACCTCTCAAGGAAGAAATCTCTTCTTTCATTTGTCCAACTTTCCTGGTGCCTTCTAATAGAATAGTTTCTCAAAACGCCAAAGATAAGCTGAATTCACTGTATCCAGCCTTTGCCTTTAACTCTAGCACCAGTCATTGCTCCAAAATTTATGACCAAGATAGTTAAGTGGCTTTACTCAAAGTCATAAACCAGCCACTGTAACTTTTGCATAGAAAACAACAAAAAAACTGAGGTAAGTCTTTACTTGTTGATGCCTGAGGCCTCCAAGAACTGCTGTGAAGGACAGCAGAGCTGGAATCCAGAGACCCTTGTACCACAGTTTATTCCATCATATTTTTATTGGCCATTCCATTTTTTTCTTCTGTTTGCCTCTGAAAATGCTGCTCTAGCAGATAACATAAATCCTTATAAACCATTATCGTTTTCTATAGGATGGTCACAAATTGGGGCCACTGGGTCAAAGAGCATTGACAATGATGTAAATTTTGAATTGTCTTAGGTGATATTACTTGACAAAAGAGTTTAGCAGTTTACTTTCTCACCATCCATACACGAATGCCAGCTTGCCAATAATTGTTCTTTTTAACTTCTGCCAACATGACGGGTAGAAAAAATGGCATGCTGATTTTTAACATTTAATGCATGTTACTATTTCACGTTTTTCAATTAGTGAGGTTGATCATCATTTTTACATATGTGAACAGCCTATCACAAAAATTACATATTTTTTCTACCAATTTCTGGGAGCAGGCTAAACAGAAGTAAAGCCACTTAACTATCTTGGTCATAAATTTTGGAGCAATGACTGGTGCTAGAGTTAAAGGCAAAGGCTGGATACTTCTTTGTTATGCACGCAGTAAATCAATTTCACTATACGTTTTTATTCTTTTTATTCCAGGGGTTTCAAATCTTGCTTTAAAAGTTCCTTTTATCTATACTGTATTCTCCTAAAGTGTATTTAATCCTCTCGGTTTTATTCTTTCATTGAGACGGTTTAGCTACTGGAATTTATCTTCACACACAGTATGAGGGAGTGTGTGTTAGTCGCTCAGCCCTGTCCGACTCTTTGCGACCCCATGAACTGTAGCCCACCAGGCTCCTCTGTTCATAGAATTCTCCAGGCAAGAATACTGGAGTGGGTTACCATTTCCTTCTCCAGGGGATCTTTCCCACCCAGGGATCGAACCCGCATCTCCCACATTGGAGGCAGATTCTTTACCATCTGAGTCACCTAGGAAGTATGAGAGAGGGGTCTTAATAATTCAACAGTCTGACATACAAAGAGCTAGTACAAAAACAAATTGAAAAGAAGCAATGAAAGTTCAGTTCCAACCCAGGCATTTATACAAGCACAATTGGGGTCAGAATATGGAAACATTCCCTGTACAAGTCAATGTATTGAAAGGTTGTTGCTGTACCATGAAAGACGCTGGGATTCTTGGCCTCCAACGGAGAAAAATTCAATTCGGGGCCAGTGACGAGGCTTGATTGCTCAACGCTTTTGTGTAATAAACTTTTATTAATGTATAAATGAGATAGGGAAAGCTGATAGACATCAGAAGAGGGCAGAAGGAGTGCCTCCCTGATAGTCTTTATTTGGATGTTATACAGCTACTAACAGTCTGTTAATTAGAGAAACAAGAGTCTGAAATACAGTTCAGTTCAGTCGCTCAGTCGTGTCCGACTCTTTGCGACCCCATGAATCGCAGCACGCCAGGCCTCCCTGTCCATCACCAACTCCTGGAGTTCACTCAGACTCACGTCCATCGAGTCAGTGATGCCATCCAGCCGTCTCATCCTCGGTCATCCCCTTCTCCTCCTGTACCCAATCCCTCCCAGCACCAGAGTCTTTTCCAATGAGTCAACTCTTTGCATGAGGTGGCCGGAGTACTGAAATACAGTACTTGGATGCAATTTCAAAAACGACAGAATGATCTCTACTCGTTTCCAGGGCAAACCATTCAATATCACAGTAATCCATGTCTATGCTCCGACCACTAATGCTGAAGAAGCTGAAGTTGAGTGGTTCTATGAAGACCTACAAGACCTAGAACTAACACTCAAAAAAGATGTCCTTTTCATTATAGGAGACTGGAATGCAAAAGTAAGAAGTCAAGACTAACAGACAAATTTGGCCTGGAGTAACAGGCAAATTTCGCCATGGAGTACGGAATGAAGCAGGGCAAAGGCTAAGAGAATTTTCCCAAGAGAATGCACTGGTCATAGCAAACATCCTCTTCCAACAACACAAGAGAACACTCTACATATGGACATCACCAGATGGTCAATAACAAAATGAGATTGATTATATTCTTTGTATCCAAAGATAGAGAAGCTCTATACAGTCAGCAAAAACAAGACCAGGTGACTGTGACTCAGATCATCAACTCCTTATTGCAAATTCAGACTTATATTGAAGAAAGTAGGGAAAACCATTAGACCATTCAGGTATGACCTAAATCAAATCCCTTACAGTTATACAGTGGAAGTGAGAAATAGATTCAAGGGATTAGATCTGATAGACAGAGTACCTGAAGAACTATGGACAGAGGTTCATGACATTGTACAGGAGGCAGGGATCAAGAGCATCCCCCAAAAGAGAAATACAAAAAGGCAAAATTTTTGTCTGAGGAGGCCTTACAAATAGCTGAAAAAAGAAGAGAAGCTAAAGGCAAAGGAATGATATACCCATTTGAATGCAGAGTTCTAAAGAATAACAAGGAGAGATAAAGCCTTCCTCAGGGATCAATGCAAAGAAATAGAGGAAAACAATAGATTGGGAAAGACTAGAGATCTCTTTAGGAAAATTAGAGATACCAAGGGAACATTTCATGCAAAGATGGGCACAATAGAGGACAGAAATGGTATGGACATAACAAAAGCAGAAGATATTAAGAAGAGGTGGCAAAAATACACAGAAGAACTATTACAAAAAAGATCTTCACAACCTAGATAATCATGATGTTTTGATCACTCACCTAGAGCCAAACATCCTGGAATGTGAAGTCAAGTGGGCCTTAGGAAGTATCACTACGAACAAAGCTAGTGGAGGTGACAGAATTTCAGTTGAGCTATTTCAAATCCTAAAAGGTGATGCTGTGAAAGTGCTGCACTCAATATGCCAGCAGATTTGGAAAACTCAGCAGTGGCCACAGGACTGGAAATGGTCAGTTTTCATTCCAATCCCAAAGTAAGGCAATGCCAAAGAATGTCAAACTACCACACAATTGCACTCATCTCACACGCTAGTAAAATAATGCTCAGAATTCTCCAAGCCAGGCTTCAGCAGTATGTGAACCATGAACTTCCAGATGTTCAAGCTGGTTTTAGAAAAGGCAGAGGAACCAGAGATCAAACTGCCAACATTTCTTGGATCATCAAAAAAAAGCAAGAGAGTTCCAGAAAAACATCTATTTCTGCTTTATTGACTATGCCAAAGCCTTTGACTGTGTGGATCACAACAAACTGTGGAAATTCTTTAAGAGATGGGAATACCGGACCTGACCTGCCTCTTGAGAAATCTGTATGCAGGTCAGGAAGCAACAGTTAGAACTGGACATGAAACAACAGACTGGTTCCAAATCGGGAAAGGCGTACGTCAAGGCTGTATATTGTCATCCTGCTTATTTAACTTATATGCAGAGTACATCATGCAAAATGCTCGGCTGGATGAAGCACAGGCTGGAATCAAGATTGCCGGGAGAAATATCAATAACCGCAGATATGCAGATGACACCACCCTTGGGGCAGAAAATGAGGAAGACCTAAAGAGCCTCTTGATGAAAGTGAAAGAGGAGAGTGGAAAAGTTGGCTTAAAACTCAACATTCAGAAAACAAAGATCATGGGATCTGGTCACATCACTTCATGGCAAATAGATGGGGAAACGATGGAAACAGTGATAGACTTTTTTTTTTTTCGGGGTGGGGGGGGCCTCCAAAATCACTGTAGATGGTGACTCAGCCATAAAGACACTTGCTCCTTTGAAGAAAAATGACCAACCTAGACAGTAGAGACATTACTTTGCCAATGAAGGACTGTCTATTCAAAGCTATGGTTTTTCCAGGAGTCATGTATGGATGTGAAAGTTGGACTATAAAGAAAGCTGAGCACCAAAGAATTGATGTTTTTGAACTGTGGTGTTGAAGATTCTCGATGAATCCCTTGGACTTCAAGGAGATCCAACCAGTCCATCCTAAAGGAAATCAGTCCCGAGTGAGTATTCATTGGAAGGACTGATGCTGAAGCTGAAACTCCAGTAGTTTGGCCACCTGATGTGAAGAACTGACTCATTGGAAAAAAAACCCTGACGCTGAGAAAGACTGAAGGCAGGGAGGAGAAGGGGACGACAGAGGATGAGAGGGTTGGATGGCATCACCAACTCGATAGATATGAGTTTGAGTAAACTCTGGGAGTTTGTGATGGACAGGGAAGCCTGGCATGCTGCAGTCCATGGGGTCACAAAGAGTCGGACACAACTGAGCAACTGAACTGAATTAGAGAAAGGACATTCTCAGAATTCAGAGACGGCAGCAGGTCCCTCACCCACTACATGCATTTTGAGATAACAGTGGTACAAAGAGAGTTGTTCTGGGTCATAAAATGATAACATGCATCTTGCAGAAAGGCAGGTTTCCAAGCAAATACAGTCTCATTAACGTAGCTTAAGAGAATATTCGCATGAGTAAAACATACTAGTTTGTCAAGTGGGTTCTGAGTCTTAAGTGGAATCGACTTGAAGACAGAGTCCAAATACACAGTTCATTAACATAGCTTAAGACAAACATTTCCATTAGAAAAACACATTGATTAGCTCAAGGTTTGAGAAATGTTAAGTTCAGGTGGAACCAGGTGTTGTCATGGCAACACAGAATTTTAAAAGAAACCTCTTTTAAAATTTGTATAGAGAAGGGGTAAATATATAACACTCGTGGTTTGTTTCTCCTGCCTCTTAAGAGGGAGATGTATAATGTCTGACACTTGCACCCTCTGTCCTCTGTTTGGAGACCCCTGGCCTTCGGGCTTGTTAACCTACTCAGTATCAGGAGTGAGAACAACTTGCAACGCAGCAAGCTTAACTTTATGTTTCAGTTCCCTCGTGTCTCGGGATGACCAGATGTTTTCCTGTCTAGGAATGTTGCATGGGGTTCCTCTCTTTGCTTCCAGTCCTGGAGTATCCACTGATCTAGAAAGCAGGCTACCAAGTACGCTGAAACTATCCCAAGCTGTCATAGGCCAAACGGGAACTGATTCCTTGGAAAAGACCCTGATACTGGGAAACACTCAAGGCACGAGAAAGGGACAACAGAGGATGAGATATTTGGATGGCGTCACCAACTCGATGGATATGAATTTGAGCTAGCTCTGGGAGTTGGTGATGGTCAGTGAAGCCTGGCATGCTCCATGGGGTCGCAAAGAGTCGGAGACAACTGAGTAACTTAACTGAAACCTCCCCACAGTTTAGCCCAGCAGAAAAACGCTGTTAAGAGCGCCGACACTCTGCGCATGTGCGCTCTCTGTGGTGGCCTCTCTGTCCAGGGCTGTTTGTCAATTTGCCGCTTCCAGCCAGCGGCGCATGCGCACCTTGGTTTCTGGGCGCAGTGCGCATCTCAGTAGGCGGGCACAGGGCGCAGGGGCTGCTGGGAAGATGGCGGGGGTGGGCCTGGCGGCCGTGGCCGCTTGGGTACCTTGTCGCAGGTGGAGCTGGGCGGCAGTCACCTTCGGCTTCCACCATGGTCTCAGCACGTTACTTGCACGGAAGACTGAGCGGACGCCACAGTGGCTCCGAGGTCAGTGTCCGAAAGACTGGAGTAAGACGCGTTCTTTCGAACATAGCGGATTTCGGCGGTTCCTGTCCCGTGCGTTCTTGGCGCTCCGTTCAGAAATCCTCTTTCCAGGTTCTCAGTACCCCAGTTCTTTTAACAATACTGATGAAGGCAGTGAGAGAGCTCTGCCAGACCCCTTGGTATCCTGGCAGCCCGGGCAGTGGTTGGCATCATGCTCTGTAGTTCAAGGATTCTCTCTGCCCACCTACCCTGTGTTAAGCGCCCAAGACTCGGAAGAATTCAGATGTGCATTTCATGTGTTCGATTATTACTTGCTTTATCTTTTCTGTGCACGTTCTAAGGGGTTTACAGATCGTGACTGTTAGTTGCTTAGACCTGCTCTCTCTTGAGCGATTTTACAGGAAGGTTTTACCTGTTCTTTGTAAAAGTGTAAACTTTCGGTTTTTGGGGTTGTTTTGGGTCTTCCCGCCCCAACCTGGCCACCAAGATTACAGCCCAGTAAAAACCATAGCCATTACTCTACAAGGGAAGTTAGAATTTGGACAAAAATTAAAGCCCCTGAATATTTCTTTGTGCTTGATTCTTCTCCGGCTCATCTCACCTCCACTCCCCCCATATATATAGCCTGTCTTCCTGAATTATGTCTTTTTATTTTGGAATTCTACTCTTGCCCCCCAGCTGTCAGATGCATGGTGCTTGAAATGGGTACTGTCTTTGTAAATACCCTTTGTTTTGCGTTAAAATTTTTAAATATATAGTCAATTTAATTGTTCACAACCAAAAGGCTGTTATATATGTCCCTCTAGCAAAGTATAGTATGTCATTTCAGTAACTAGAATATGATTCTCTTTCACTGTTGAGTAGTTTCACTGAAGATACATGCCTAAGATTTTGAGCTAGTTCTTATAGTACAAAGATCATTTATGGATATTATGTTAAGACCATTTATAACTCATTAAGATGAAATACATTGTAATGGTCTCATGGAAAAAAGGATAGGAATGAGTTTTTGAGTGCTAAAGAAATGGGTAAAGAACATTTTTGCTGCTACAATCTGTCAGTCTACATAACTGGCTCCTATTTACCTTGTTTTTCACTGAAAGTTTTAAATTTGGCATTTCACTATGCGTTGAAACTCTGAAGCAAGCCTACGTGTAAAAGGGATAGCTTTAAGGCCTTCAGTTCAGTGTTTAAAAAATCAACTTCTCAAATCCAAAATGAGGAAAACTTTATTAGCTCACAAGGAAGAAACTGTGAAGTTTTAATTAGCCACAATAGAGAAAGGTTTCAAGGAATAAAAAAGAGATTTCATTAGTCCAGAAAAAGACTCTTAAGGGAATACACAAATCTGATTTCTCTGGAAAGAGAAAATGGGATTATAAATGACTTTTAGTTTTTAAACATCGTTCTACATTTTTTAAGAACAAGTATTGATTTTATGGCTTCCCAGTTGGTGGCCACAGTGTAAAGAATCTGCCTGCCCATGCAGGAGATGCAAGAGATGGGTTCAGTCCCTGGGTGGGGAAGATCCCCTGGAGGAGGAAATGGCAACCCATTCCAGTATTCTTGCCTGGAAAATGCCATGGCCAGAGGAACCTGGTAGGCTACAATCCATGGGGTCGCAGAGAGTCGGAGGTCACTGAGCACAAGCACCCACTGACCTTACTGTCGGGTGGGGAAAGAACTTTAAAGATAGTGGAGTGGAATAACATTATAAGGGTTGCCCATTGTGCCTTTTTACTTGCATTCAGATTTGTGTGTACTTTTCAAGAAAGCCAAACCAACAAATAAAACACAGTGATTGGGAGTCCTATGAGAAATCTTTTCCCAAAAATGGTATTACACATTTATTCAAGATTATTTGTAAAGAAACTGTTAGCAAACCCTCCTCAGCAGCTACAGAATCATGATTGACTATTACCATGGCCCAGGACCTTATGGGTGGAGAAAGAATGAGTAGTAAAGGGGCCAGCACACCTCTATCTTTGATTCAGTTTCCCAACATCAGACCAAACTTGTTTCTCTCCCTCCCCACCAAAAAGTAGAGGATGTGAAACCCCTCAGACATTAAAAAAATTTTCAAAGAAGACTGACATCTCCCAAGAAAAGGCTTAAAACTAGCATAGGTAATATGAATGTTGATTGATACTGTTTGGGGGCAGATGATATAACAGCAACAGGAAAACATTTTTGACAAGTTGCTCTGTCTTTTAGTGGCCTTAAAATTTTCTTGTTGTGTATTTTGGAAGAATCATGATTGAACCTTGCTCAGAGAAGATCAATTGTGACATGATTTTTAAAGATAGGCACAGACTTGTGACTTTAATACTTCATGTCTATATTTTTTCCCTATGAAATGGAAATAGTATTTGATATCAATTTGACGAGTTAAGAAAGTTAAGATTGGAAATATGTATGGTTTTCCAAAAACTGTATTTGCAAACTTTATGTTTTGTGTGCTTTGTTTAGCTTGCAGACACAAGACATCAGTCTCTTTCCTTAGTCGACCAGACCTCCCAAACCTGGCTTATAAAAGGCTAAAGGCAAAAGTCCAGGAATTATCTTCATCCCTGGCTATATTTCTAATATGAATGGTACAAAAGCATTGGCGATTGAGGAGTTTTGCAAATCTCTAGGTCACGCCTATATAAGGTAGGAATAACACTTTTCAAAGAAAATATTACTACCATTTACCTTGGCAGTCAAGAATTACTTCTGCTCTGACCAACTGAAATAAATGCCAGCCTTTTTATAGATTAATTTATTTTAACAGTCTGTAAACTTTCATCTTGTGATTTAGGTTCATGTAAAATGCAGTCTTTAATAGTTTTTTTTTTAAACTGGAAGATAATTGCTTTACAATATTGTGTTGGTTTCTGCCATATATCAACTTGAATCAACCATAGGTATAAGTATGTCCCCTCCCCTTGTGAACCTCCCTCCCATCTGGTCTTTGTGCCACGCTGATGATGCTGGCAGACAGGGAAATTAGTGGTAACTTAAGCACTTTAGAAACAATATTCTAACATGACAGCAAACCAGTATACTAGGTGGTTTTCCTTTGGGGACTTAAGGACCACTGTTATTTAACCACTGTTTATTTCATTTCTTTCAAAATATGCAGTTTAAAATAGCATCTGTGTTTAAAAGTAGTGTAAAATTAATATTGTGTAATTCACATTTTCACTGAATTTCCTCTTTCCTCTCACTTCTGTAGTCTGAATATGTATATATAAGCATAAGTAAGGATATGTGTTGTTTACTACTTGATTTTACAATTCTTAATATTTCATACTGATAATTATTTTACTAAAATAATCTTTCACTGTTATTAGGGTTGCTTACTTAGAACAGTCATTTACTGAGTGCCTCATTTGCCAGAAGAGATAGTATGGGTTAGTAAAAAGAGCACTGGCCTGAAATTCAAAAACATGGACTCTAGAATTAATGCTAACATGAGCGATGACAGGATGGGTCAGTTAATAAATGCTGGACCTGTTTTCTTCATCATAAAAAGGAGGAGATTGGATGAAAGATAATTTCTGAATTCATTTCTAGCACTAGCAACCTAAAAATCTATTTATGTAGTTTTAGAAGAGTTTCACTATCATTTACTCAATAGGTCTAGAAAATACAACTTTTGGACATAAAATAAGTAACTAGAAATAAAAATAAAAACTTTTAAACTTAAAAATAACTTTTATCTACTCAGTATATTAGCAGCTGCTGCTGCTGCTGCTAAGTTGCTTCAGTCGTGTCCAACCCTGTGCGACCCCAGAGATGGCAGCCCACCAGGCTCCGCCATCCCTGGAATTCTCCAGGCAAGAACACTGGAGTGGGCTGTCATTTCCTTCTCCAACGCATGAAAGTGAAAAGTGAAAGAAGTCGCTCAGTCGTGTCCGACTCTTAGTGACCCCATGGACTGCAGCCCACCAGGCTCTTCCGTCCATGGGATTTTCCAGGCAAGAGTACTGGAGTGAGGTGCCATTGCCTTCTCCAGTATATTAGCAGAAATTATGTCAATGATATGAATTTAGTCTTACTCCTTTTATCAAATTAACTGAATTATTTCATTTTCATGCTCAGAGCTCTTAAAAATGTTCCAAGTTAACTGTTATCCTTAAGACTGGAGTATTTTTACAGGTAGACCTTCTAGCCCTACAGTGGTGCTGTAAAATATACAAAGAATTTTAAAATATGGTCATTGCCTGTAAGAATCTTTTATTCAGGGTGGAGGAATGCAAGATAAAATACATATGGGAAATTAGGCAGAAATATTCTTCAAAATGTGATTATGTCAAATAGCATGCTACTTAAGTGTATATATTGAGAGAAAAAATAAGGGTTGAAGTGGATAGAAAAAACTATAAAGGAACACCAAAAATAGTTAGAATTTAGGTAAGAAGGAAGAGAAATCCAAGGAGGACTATCTTGAGCAAGACATGATGATGTCAGAAAAATTGCCATCATTCTCCTTTGTCCACAAAAGAATTTAACTCAAGAAATCCTCATTTTATCAGTTCTGAATTTAAATTGAGATTGTAAGAGCTATAGCCAGTTCCTGTCTCCCTATAAGATGTATGAGGGAGTTTTCTGCATTTTAGATGTGTATGAAATCATGATGAAATTACAGTGTATACAGACAATTATATGAATTTAGTCTTATTCCTTTTATCCAAAGGAATATGTGGTACTATATTAAAATGTAACCTAAATGTATATTTATACACCTTTACACAGGATAGCCATTCATAACAATTTTTAATTTGATCAGGCTCCTTTTTATATGCTTTTATCAAACTTCATTGCAATCTAATCACTATTAGCAATTGATAAAGTGGTAAAGAACCCTCCTGCCAATGTAGGAGACATAAAGATTGGATAAGAGATTTTATCTTCTATTTATACTCCTAGTTTCTCAGTTTACTTTCTTGTGATTCTGTCTGTAAAACTTAGATCTTGAATGAAGAAATGGTGTTTTGTATATTATACAAGAACAGTACCTGTGGTTTGGTGGAAATGGTTTCTTAATACCCTGCCACCATCCAGGATATTAAGGTTGAGTCAGAGCTCAGGAATATAACACATGGCTTTAGGACTGATCTTCTCTCATGATGATTTCTAATAAAATTTAAAATTTTAGATTTGGGAAATTTAAAATATGTTTAGATTTGAGAATATTGAGGCTCCTGGGACAGAATTGCCTTACTGTGATTAAAAGTTTTAAATTGCCAAATCTTTGTCAGTTGGTTAGGGTTCAGCAAGAATGAACTGTGTTTTTTATTTGTTACCCATTAATATCACTGAATGCTTGTATTTACCTTTTTGAAGGCCCTGTACACGTGTTTTGGAGAAGGGCATGGCAGCCCACTCCAGTGTTCTTGCCTGGAGAACCCCCTTGGACAGAGAAGCCTGGAGGGCTACAGTCCACAGGGTCACAAAGAGTCGGACACAACTGAGTGACTAAGCGTAAACGTACATGTGTTTTGCATCTTCACCATATACTTGGAAGGCACCTGTAAACAATATAGCAAATAGAGACATCTTTACCCACAGAGGAAGGTAAAGGAGAATTGGGTTTTTCTCCCCTGTTCTCCCTGGTCTGTCTTCCACATCCCTTGGATTGAGGAGAAATAAAAACTGTGACTTAGACTTCAGCTTCTGCCTTGTTATCCTGTTTCCCAAGAATCCAAAACTACATCACTTCATACTTAAAATTTTAATTTTTTCTCCAATTTTAAATCCCTTATCTCTAAAAAATATGTTACACCGTTCTACTGTTCCTACATACCATTCTAGTGTGGGAGGCAGGCCACAAACCAGTAGTCCAGTAGACACATATTGTCAGGTAGCAGTATCT
This sequence comes from Nanger dama, assembly GCA_917880005.1. Classification (NCBI taxonomy): domain Eukaryota; kingdom Metazoa; phylum Chordata; class Mammalia; order Artiodactyla; family Bovidae; genus Nanger; species Nanger dama. The sequence continues at coordinate 632,505 of CAKJTW010000011.1, forward strand.
GCTGTAAAGAGAAGAAAGCAGAGTAAGGAACTGGAGAAGGATGGAAGAGGCACAGCTTTAGGTTGAATGGCCAGAGAGTACTTCTGGAGATGTAACACTGGAGCCCGACTGAAGTGAGGGAGCAGTCTGAGTGAATGTCTCAGGTGGAGTCGTCTGCGGGGAAGGAGAAGCTGATGTAAAACCCCTGAGTCAGGAATGTGGATGGTGTACTCCATTAACTTGAAAAAGAAAAATGAGGATACAGTTGGGAGGGAGAGAGAAATGGCAGAAATGAGATCAGAGAGGTAGTTAGGGGCTAGAAGATGGTAAGGACTTTGGATTTTACTTAAAGATTATACAAAACCTTTGAAGGGTATGTGCAGGACATGATCTTTTTTGTTGTTGTTGTTTGTTTGTTAGTTTGTTAAAGGATCACTGACTACTGTGTGGGGAATAGACTGTGAGGGTGAAAAATGAAAATGGAGATTTACTAGGAGACTCTTGAATTAGTTCAGTCAAGAGAGACTAGTGACTTGGACCAGGCTGGAACAGTGGAGGAGGTGAGAAAGTGAGTGACTGTGGGAGGTATTTGAAGGTTAAGCCAGTAAGGTTTGCTGAAATACATACTGACTTCACTTTTATTTTAATAGAGTTGAGGCATTGTAATTAATGTGCTATCTTCCTTAGAAATTAGGGAAGCAAATACTAGATATCTAGATACAAGTATGTTTTCTCTTTCTCCAGGTTTGATTACTCAGGAGTTGGAAATTCAGATGGTAACTTAGAAGAATGCACAGTGGGAAAGTGGAGAAAAGATGTTCTTTCTATAATTGATGACTTGGCTGAAGGACCACAGGTGACTGTTTTTAATAAATATCATGATAACTGTTGTGGACTAAAACCTCATGATAGTGGAGCTTTTTCATTAGATGCAAATATTTAATATTTTAAATGTCTAACAATCAATTTTTATATTTTAATGTCAAATCAATCAGTTCTATCATTTTAACTTTCTCCTAACATGTAAGCAGCATTTTACTTTTCATTTACAAATTTTATTTGTCTAATTTACTCTCTATTATAGACCTGATACTTTAACAAAAAGTAGTCATAGTCTTAATTTTACTTTGTGCCAAATATTAAAAGTCTGGGAACCAGTGGATATAAAGGCAGAAGATATATACATTCTATGAAATTAGTCCCTCCCTTACCAAAAAGAAAAATTCCTCTTCAAAACTGTGCTTTTGTTTTTAGATACTGGTTGGATCTAGCCTCGGTGGGTGGCTTATGTTTCATGCTGCAATCGCACGGCCACAAAAGGTTGTTGCTCTCGTTGGCGTAGCGACAGCTGTAGATGGCCTGGTGACACAATTTAATCAGCTTCCGATTGAGGTAAGTCCCAGGCAACCTGAGTGTATCCCTCCTGTTGTTCTACTCCCTCTTTCTCTGAATTTTGTGCGTGTGTCATCTGTCCTTTGACTTATTATGCTGGCTCCACCTTTTGTCTTAACTGACTTTTTTTGTACCATTTCTTTGCTTTTTTTTTAACTATTTGAGTGAGTGAGAGTCACTCAGTTGTGTCCAACTCTTTGCAACACCATGGACTATACAGTCCATAGAATTCTCCAGGCCAAAATATTGGAGTGGGTAGCTAGTCCCTGCCTTCTCCAGGAGATCTTCCCAACCCAGGGATCGAACCCAGGTCTCCCACATTGCAGGCAGATTCTTTACCAATTGAGCCACCAGGGAAGCCCCTTTTAACTATTTGGTCTCCTGTTTAAGATTTTCTGTTTTTTCACAGTCCCTTCAAATCATTGTGTCACATGAATGAAATCATACTTTAAACTTTTGTTTTAGCAACATGTTATTAATCACATTTATTTATTTGGATCATACATTGTGACCTCTTTGTGCACCTCTTAGTCTTATTTTGTGGCCTATGGGTAATATTATTAATATCTATTCTACAACTATGTTAAACCAGCTAATCAGTTATGAAAAGTTTTGTGGTTTTTTTTTTTTTAAGCCTTAAAGCCTCAGGTTCTCTCTTAGCAGAGCTCTCCAAGCACATACTGTCAGTCACACACAGGAGATAAGATTTGCCATTCCTGGCCTAGACACTAATTTGGCATTCTTTCTCTACTTCTAATTTTCACCTTTTTTTAAAAAAGGTGCTTTTCATCAGTAACATGTTCTGCAAATCATGCTAGAAATAAGTTTTCTGAAATGATTAGAAAGGTAACTGGTTTGTTATACTTTGCTCTTGAATGTATGTTTAAGCACTTTTGGTGTCTGAGAGGATGAAAAATGTGGTGCATAATAGCTGTTTATTTTTGTGTGTGTTATTTTTTTGTTTGGAAATCAGTTGAGTTCTCCTTGGGCCACCTATGAGACTAATTTCAGCAGAAAGAAACAGTCTGGAGCCGTGGTTCAAAACATGTAGTCCCTAGGCCAGCAGTAACAGCATCACTTGAGAACTTATATTAATAGAACTGTGTATTCTTGAGCTTCACCAGACCCACTGAATCAGAAACTGGGAGTATGGCCCAGTCGTCCGTTTTAACAAGGCCCCAGGTTGAGTTTGAGAACCCCTGCTGTAGAGAGCAGGGAATAAAGAGGAGGAAGAAAAGAAAAAGAAGGAAAAAGCATATGTAGTGTTGAAAAGTAGACTATCATTGACTTTTGCCTCAAGTTCTGCATTGAATTCAAGTTCTGCTATATACTATCTAAGTTTATTCTTAGTTCACATTGTTCTTCCCAGCTCTGTAAGAAATGACATCGTCTGCGTTCAGGTTCTTCATACGACTTCTGGTCAGTGCTAAAATTATGAAGCTGATCATCTTTGCACTTACCTATTTCTGAGTTTTTGTTTTTGTTTTTTTTTTTTACTTTCTTGTTTCTCATACATAGATGCTTAATGTCCTCATGCTGCTAAATTTTCCTGCTGTTGTATCCTCTGCATCTAAACCTTGAACCCCTTACTCTGCTTCTCATGGTGGGAAATTATTTCAAGAAGATGGCCTGTTGGAAAGGCGTTGATTACACAGTTTTGGGGGTTATTGCGAAATGACAAGATCTATGTACATTTCTCTTTATGTGTGTACATCCATCACTCAGATAGAAGATATGGTAGATAGCCTGTAATTGACTAAGATCTATGTCCTGCAAATCAGGGTATTTCTTTGCTAATCCTAAATCATACCAGCGAAGAATTCTTAAACATGTTGAGCCCTTTAAACTTAAAAACATGTGTAAAGAAAGGGCCCGGACACTAGGATCTCTCTCTCTCCTCCACAGAAACAGCTAGTGCTCAGTGTCAAGGGAATAGACCTAGAGGTTTTCACTGTCTTCTTTAGTCCTGGAAATGTTAAGACCCAGCATTATTCATTGTTTGTGTGGGAATTTTATTTACCTCTAACTCTAATCATTGTCTCCTTCTGTGGATACTTCAGTTCAGTCGCTCAGTCATGTCTGACTCTTTGCGACCCCATGGACTGCAGCACGCCAGGCTTCCCTGTCCATCACAAACTCCCGGAGTTTACTCAAATTCATGTCCATTGAGTCAGTGATGCCATCCAGCCATCTCATCCTCTGTCATTCTCTTCTCCTCCTGCCTTCAATCTTTCCCAGCATCAGGGTCTTTTCCAGTGAATCAGTTCTTTGCATCAGGTGGCCAAACTGTTGGAGTTTCAGCTTCAGCATCAGTCCTTCCAATGGATATTCAAGACTGATTTCCTTTAGAATGGACTGGGTGGATCTCCTTGCAGTCCAAGGGACTCTCAAGAGTCTTCTCCAACACCACAGTTCAAAAATATCAATTCTTCGGTGTTCAGCTTTCTTTATAGTCCAACTCTCACATCCATACATGACCACTGGAAAAACCATAGCTTTGACTAGATGAACCTTTGTTGATAAAGTAATGTCTCTGCTTTTTAATATGCTGTCTAGGTTGGCCATAGCTTTTCTTCCAAGAAGCAAGTATCTTTTAATTCATGGCTGCAGTCACCATGTGCAGTAATTTTAGAGCCCAGAAAAATAGTCTGTCACTGTTTGCATTGTTTCCCATCTGTTTGCCATGAAGTGATGGGACCGGATGCCATGATCTTAGTTTTCTGAATGTTGAGTTTTAAGCCAGCTTTTTACTCTCCTCTTTCACTTTCATCAAGAGACTTTAGTTCTTCACTTTCTCCCATAAAGGCGGTGTCATCTGCATATCTGAGGTTATTGATATTTCTCCTGGCAATCTTGATTCCAGCCTGTGCTTCATCCAGCCTGGCATTTTGCATGATGTACTCTGCATATAAGTTAAATAAGCAAGGTGACAATATACAGCCTTGAAGTACTCCTTTCCCAATTTGGAACCAGTCTGTTGCTCCATGTCCCATTTAACTGTTGCTTCTTGACCTGCATACCGATTTCTCTGTGGACACTAGAGGGCATCAGACAGGATGCACAGTTGTTGGAATCCAAGCTTCACAGACACAGTGCCTTCCTAGTTTCTTTTGGTGTAAGAATTATGAATATTGTACATTTTCTTTGAATAAAGCTGTTTTTACTATTCCTGTAGTTTTTGTTTTTGAGGCTTTGGGACATAAAAGACTTTGTAAAGTTAAGTCTGTTCTTCAGATGTACAATATTCATTCACCTCAATAGCAGATAACAGCTAGTTGGGAAGCAGCAATGCTTAAAACGCAACTATTATTATGTGTTGGTAATTAGCCTAGTTGTCCCTTCATCTAATAATCAATGGAACTTAGTTCTAACTACTGAAATTACAAATTCAGGAACAGTCATAAGTAGTTTGAGGATAACTGAATATCATGTTTTTGCTTTAAATATTTGTTTCACATGTTGCTTTAAAATAAAATCATTTGGCTATAGATATTTAGAAGTCTAGCTTTCAGATACACAGCTTTTTCACCGAAATAATTTTGGAATTTTATAAAATACATTAAAATACCTAAATACATATAGATAACATCATATATATTTTACTGTTTAAATTCTTTTTTGCCTCTGAATTTGTAGTAAGTGAATAGTTTTAAATGTGGAAATACAATATTTTTATTGAATATTTAAATACAGAGTTTTTAAAATACATTGTATGTAGCTTTTCTTTCCTTGTATTTTTCTTTATTTTTGATAAGCCATCCACCTGTTTTTTTCAAGATAGAAATTCCCTTCATATTATGTGATTGCAAGAGGCTTAAAGCTATTTACATCTTGATTTACTAATTCAAGCAGTGATAATCTTTCCAAAGAATTTATGTGTACATATAACCCTTTATGTTCAAGGATATTCCTAGAAGTACTCAGCAATATGGAAATGGTTGAGTTAATTATCTTGTATGTATTGTGGTAGATAGTTGTCCAGTCTTAAAAATCTTTTAATCTAATCTTTTAAAACCCAGAAATATATTAAATAAAGAAGCACTGAAAACTATATATGAATTGTAATAGTTAAGCATTTTACATATTGTATATTTAAAACCAAGCACATATAGAAATACTAGAAGGAAATAAGCCAGAATATTAATGGTTGGTTGTTATATCCATGAGATGGGCTATTGGTAATTTATTTCTTCTTATGCTTTTTATATTTTCCATGTTTTCAATAATGAGTATCTGTTACTTTAAGTAGAAAAAATGTTTAAGACAAATTATGGTCTCAAAATAGAGATTCTTCAAGAATCAAAGAATACCCAGCATTTTATTTTAAAGGTAGAAATAATACCATTGCTCAGTTTTCAGGAGATATTTGTAAGAATTCTTTGTCATCCAGAACAACAGACAGTTTTCTTCTCATTCCATAGAATTCTGAAAGGCAAAAACTTTTTTTTTTTAATATTCAGCCTAAAATTGGGCATGTGTTGTTGCCCCAGAATAACCACTGTCTTATTTTTCATTTTTAGCAGTATACTCCATTCCTCTCCCTTTCCCCATCTCACCCCATTTTAGTAACTTCCACTAATCACACTTTTAGTTTCATGATTTTTAAATCTAAACAGTTTCTATTCCTAAGATTTGATTTGATGTAATATGAATGCTACCTGTACTGATTCTAAGAAATTATTGTATTTTTCTCATTTTCCCTTTGAACTGGGATGAAACAACGCCTGATTTAAGATGTTATATGATAAAGTTAGTTAATTCTAAGTTTGAATCCTAGCCACAGCAGTTACTGCCTTTCAACTTTAAAGCTGTGTACTCTAATATCCTCTTTTGTAAAATTGAAATAATAACAAAATTATTATCAGGATCCTGTGAGATACTATGTGGAAAATACTTGTTATAGTTCCTTGCACATGGTATTTAATTATTGATAATTATCATTGTTACATTTTTGTTATCTCTTTTCCTCTTCTTTCAAAGACCACTTTCCTTAGATTAAGACTATTGCATGTTTAATGTTGCATAAATACTTTTGTTTTCATTTGTTCCAACAGACAAAAAAGGAAATAGAGATGAAAGGTGTGTGGCCCATGCCATCAAAATACAGTGAAGAAGGAGTTTATCGCATTCAGTACAGTGTCATTAAAGAAGCTGAGCACCACTGCTTGTTACATAGTCCTATTCCTGTGAAGTGTCCCGTAAGATTGCTCCACGGCATGAAGGATGATATTGTACCGTGGCATACGTCTGTGCAGGTGGCTGACCGAGTAGTTAGCACAGACGTAGATGTCATCCTCCGAAAGAATAGTGATCACCGAATGAAGGAAAAAGCAGACATTCAGCTTCTGGTTTACACTATTGATGACTTAATTGATAAGCTTTCAACCATAGTTCACTAGAATCACAGCTTTAGTTGGTATGCAAAGTAATGGATCCAGAAGATGGAAGAGAGTAACAGATGAAAGACCTTGATACTTAGAAGGTTTTTCCTCTTTTCTCTACTTTGTAAATATCATGTGAGTATTTATCTAAAATGATGTATTTTCACAAGTATGCAAATTGTGAAGAAAGTGCCAGCTGCAGTTTGAAAAATGTTCTCCCTCCTCAATCCCTGATTTTTTTTTCATTAAAATATTTCCTATTTTTTTATTCAAGAAATGTTTACCTTCTGAATGCTTATGTTAAATATGCCAGCTCTTAGATTTGCTAATAAAGCTTAATTTTTTATTTGCTATCATTGTATATGAAGATTTGTAAAATTATCTCTGATTTTAAAATGCAGTTCACAAAATATAGGAGCACATTTATTGAAATCTGAAATGACTAGAGAAATGTATGAAGCATAATAAAGTTCATAAAAGGCTATTACTTTTTGTCTTTTGCATGTTACATTTGAACTTAAAATCAAGGTTATTCTTTTTAAGGGCCCAAAACTTTATAGATATATAAAGGGATATATATCATTTTAAACTTTTGGCTAATATGTCATATAGTTAAGTGGGGGATTTAATCTTTAAGCAAAGATGTTGTACAATCGCTAAGTTGTGTCCAACTCTTTGCAGCCCCACTGACTGTAGCATATCAGGCTTCCCTTTCCTTCACTGTTTCCCAGAGTTTGCTCAAATTCATGTCCATTGAGTTGGTGATGCCATCCAACCATATCATCTTCTGTCTCCCCCTTCTCCTGCCCGCAGTATTTCCCAGCTTCAGGGTCTTTTCCAGTGAGTTGGTTCTTCGCATCAGGTGGCCAGTATTGGAGCTTCAACTTCAACATCATTCCTCCAATGAATATTCAGGGTTGATTTTCTTTAGAATTGACTGATTTGATCTCCTTGCTGTCAAGGGACTCAAGAGTCTTCTCCAGCACCAATTCAAAAGCATCAATTCTTTGGCCCTTAGCTTTTTTTATGATAATATTTTCATATTCTAATTTCTTATTCCAAAGAAGAAATGCATCTTTATCTATTATGACATACCTAAAGAAATGTTTCTTTTTGTTTTAATAATATGTGCCTAAAGTACAAATAACCAAGTGATTGCCATCTATATCAGGGCTTCCCTGGAGGCTCAGACAGTAAAGAGTCTGCCTGCAGTGTGGGAGACCTGGGTTTGATCCCTGGATCAGGAGGACCTCCTGGAGAAGGAAATGACAACCCACTCCAGTATCCTTGCCCAGAAAATTCCATGGATGGAGGAGCCTGATAGGCTACAGCCCATGGTCACAAAGAGTTGGACACGACTGAGCAACTTCCCTTTATTTCTTTGCCATCTATATCAGAGAGCTTTCTAAAATGTAGAGATAGTAAGAAAATATGAAATGGAAATACAGTTTGTATTTTTTTATAATTAAGCTGTGCAGTAATCAGCCATGATACAAATTGGTGTCTTTTAGCTTTTAAGTTTGGACTCCAGTTAGGCTGTTTAGGTTACATCTGTCAAACTAAAACTATATATGTATATGTGTGTATATATATATATATATACACACACACACACACACACATATATACATATATATATACTGAACATGTGTCAGAGATTTCTTTAACTCATTGATAAAGGAATAGGATGGTTCAAAGGACAATTCAAGAGGCATTTATAGATACTAAAGAATGTTGGGATAAAAGTCCTCTGCTGAAAAGCGTTAACATAGCCAATGACTGCTTATCCTCAAAGAGACCTGCTTACAAGAGTCACCCTTGGCTGGCATCTCGGGAACTTGGATTTTAGGAACGTCCTCCCATTTTGTTAGGGAACTGTTGACCGAAACCGTCCACCTTGGCCAAACACAATGATAACCACTTGTCTGAGTTTTCTCACAAAAGGAGGTCCCAATAAAGAGTGCAGTGCTGCCACGGAAAACTAACCAGGAAAATTTGGGAGGGGCCGCAAGGAAGGACGACACGCCAACCCATAGTGTGTCTTATAAAACTAACATGAAGAGAGTGAGGGGAGAAGGGAACTCCCTTGCACTGTTGGTAGGAATATAAATTGATAACAGCCACTATGGAAGACAGTAAGGAGATTCCTTTAAAAACTAGGAATAAACTACCCTGGAAATAATACAATACTAGGAATAAAATGACCCAACAAATCCCACTATTGGGCATATACTCTTGAGAAACCCATAACTGAAAAAAGCATGTACACCAATGTTCATTGCAGCACTATTTACAGACATAGAAGCAATCTAGATATCTATCAACAGATGAATGTATAAAGAAGTTGTAGTACATATATAGTGGAATATTAACCATAAAAAGGAGTGAATTTGAGTCAGTGCTAATAAGGTGGATGAACCTAGAGCCTATTAAACAGTGAAGTAAGTCAGGAAAACCATATATTAACACATGTATATGGAATCTAGAAAGATGGTACTGATGAACCTATTTGCAGGTCAGCAATGGAGATGCAGACATAGAGAACAGATTGACAGACACAGAGTTGGGGGAAGGAGAGGATGGGACGAATGGAGAGTAGCATAGAATCGTGTGTGTTAAGTTGCTTGAGTTGTGAGTGACTTTTTGCGACCTATGGACTAGCTCACCAGGCTCCTCTGTCCATGGAGATCCTCCAGGCAAGAAAACAGCAGTGGGTTGTCACGCCCTCCTCCAGGGGATCTTCCCGACCTAGGGATCAAACCCATGTCTCCTGCAGCTCCTGCTTTGCAGGCAGATTCTTTACCGCTGAGCTACCAGGGAAGCCATGGAAATATACACTACCATATGTAAAACAGTGGGAATTTGCTGTATGACTCAAGGATCTCAAACTGGGACTCTGTAACTACCTAGAAGAGTGGGATGGGGTAGGAGGTGGGAGGGAGGTTCAAGAGGGAGGGGACATACATTTACCTATGGCTGATTCATCTTGATGTATGGCAGAAACCAACACAATATGGTAAAGCAGTTATCCTTCAATTGAAAAAAATAATAACCTGAAAGAATTCGGGAGGGGCCCAAAGGAAGAAGGAGACTGTATCTTGCCTACCTTCAGAAGCCCTCACTCTGGAATTCATCTTGGCTGAGACGTGCATGTGCCATCAGAAGGGACCCTGAGTCAGAATGGCCAGAGATAACCCAGAAACTAACCTCATTACCATATAACCTGAGACTGTGAGTCACGTGGCAGATCAATTCTGGGTTCCCTTCCCTGCTGCTGCCTACCTGGGCACCCCTTGCCAATACAGTCTCTTGGTCAGTAAAGTCTTTTGCTTTGTATCTCCTTGGACAATTCATTTCTGAGCATTAGACGAAAGCCCTCTCTCAGACCCTGGAAGGGATTCCCCTTTCCCAACAATTCCAGAACTGAACAAAGTGGCTCACTGTGCCTAAACTGTCCATACAAACAATGAGGTTTGTGCTGGACAAATGCTTTCCTTCTATGAGTCTGGCATTTTGGTAGGTGCCAGGCAGAAACCGCCAAGTGGCCAGCTCCCAGTAAAACATTCATCACAGTCTCTGACAAGCTTCTCTGGTGAACATTTCATATGTGCCGTCACAATGCATCTCTGGGAGAAGTAAGCTCAACTTGTGTGACCATTCGGAGAGAATTCTTAAGACGCTCAAGCCTAGTGTCCCCGGACTTCACTTCGGTGCCTTTTTGATTTCCTGATTTTGCTCTGTATCCTTTCACTGTAATAAATCATAGCTGTGAGGCAACTATATGCTGAGTCTCATGAGTCCCCCTAGCGAAATGTCAAACCTGGGAGTGGTCTTGGGAACCCCTGACACAGATCCAAAATATATTAGTATCCTACGGGGCCATAAAATATAATCTAGAAGTTACCTTTTATACTAAACAAAAATCACTGACAAACCAAAATCACATGAGCCATCTGTGGGCCACGGTGCCAGGTGTTCCAGCAGGTTGTTACAGGATGGCAGGGCCTCTCTCAGAGGCCTATGTTGCCCAAACACTGTTATGCATGATTATTAGAAAGATAAGGAAAGGGCTCCTGCCCATGAGAGCTTTCCGGGTTAAACATAATTATGAGAAAATGCAGTAAATAGAAATTCATAGTACTTCTGTGGAGGCAATACCTATAGTGCTTAAAGACAGAGTCTCTAGAGCTTAAGATTTAGGTCCCGGTTTACCATTTACTAGCCCTGTGACTGAGCCACTTAACCTCCCTGAGGTTTCCTCATCTGTAAAGTGTCATAATATAAACCTATTTAATAAAGTGTAAGGATTAATCACAATGCATTTAGAATAATGACAAATTGGAGTCACCACCATTTCGCTTGTAGTTTTTTAAAGGTTTATTTCTTTAGAATTCAGAGTCTCAGCTACTGGATCAACACGAACACTTATATTTTTATATGCACCAAAGACAGTCCAGTGAGAAACTGGAGGGCACAATTCACTGGAGTTTAGGGAGGAAAGTGAAGGCAAGGATGTGAGTAGGGCTTCTAAAATTGAACTGGATTGGAATTTCCAGTTCCCAGGATCCAAAGTGGAATGTTAGCTGTATGGTATCCTTTCAAATGTGCAATGGCTAGGAAAAGGGAGGGGCAGAAACCTTCATTATTTAAGATGGGAAAAGCTGTCTTAAAATTTAACCTAGCTTTGCAGAGGTTGGCATCATAAATTCCAAATGAGTTTGATGTAGGACATTGTTAATTCCTTTAGTGTTCATTTTCATTCCTTTCCCCCTACCAAAGCTCCTCTTTTTCTAAGCCCACACCATGCCATGTATATTCAGTGATACGGAAAATACTTAAACAGCCAGCAGGCTCTGAGTGCCTATCCTCTGGAATTCCTGCATTGCTTTTAAAAGCAACACAGACCCTCTGAACAACTGCAGCTCCTGCAATGGAAGAGGATAAAGTCAATGCCAATGGAGAGGAGGGCTAATGAGACCACAGAATACATTCGCTTTTGCAGCATCTGTTGAGCTCAGAGGCATTTCCAGACACAAATTTACACAGTATGCTGATCTCTGAGCAGCCAATAGACAAGTCTGTGAGGAGGAGAGGGAGGAAAAGAGCTTTGGGCAAGGCTGAATTTTATAAAGCAGGAGATGTAGAGCAAGAGAACATTACTTTGAGACACAACCATTCCCAAGGAATACCCAAAGGGGATATGTCAAATTTTCATTACATTTAAAGCTGTTTAAAAAAAACAAAACCAAACTAAGGAGCTGTATCTTTTGAAGGAAGAAAGAAAATGGGTGGAATTTAGATATATCTTTTTCAGATCCCCTTCCATTACAGACCTAAAGTCACTTTTTAGTTTAGAAATATAATCATGTAATATGCGTAACTTGGTTTGATGAAAAAATGTGATGCTTTGGTACATTTAGAGTATATATACCTCAAAACTGCAGGTAATTTTTAAAATCAAATTTGTCTTTTGAAGAAACATCTAATAGAAAAAAAGCTCAAATCTCAGCTTCTTACTGCCTTCCTGACTCATCCTCATCTCTGTGTCCTAGAATTTTCTCGATAGGTGCTCTGTGCTCTCTCATGAACAGCACTCTGCTCAAGCCTTTTTGATAGAACTTACTGCTTGAAAAGTCTCAGTTTATTGAGAACAGCAGCTTTGTTCTGATGTTTTCTAACCCCAGGCATCCCCGACCACACACATCATCTCCTTACCCTTCTGTTCTGACCCTGGCACTCTTCTCATGTGTGTTTGTGTATGCTAAGTCATTTCAGTCGTGTCTGACTCTTTGCAATCCTATGGACTATAGCCTGCCAGGCTCCTCTGTCCATGGGATTCTCCAGACAAGAATACTGGAGTGGGTTGCCATGCCCTCCTCCAGGGAATCTTCCCTATGCAAGGATGGAACCTCCGTCTCTTGTGGCTCCAGCATTGCAGGAAGTTTCTTTACCAAGGAGTCACTAGGGAAGCCCAGACTCTTCTCATGCAACCTACTTATTCAGCTTGAGCAACTTCACCCAGGTTCTTGGTTTTAACTACTACCCACATGCAGATAATTCAACTACTTTCCTTCATTCCAGATTTTTCTCTTGAGCTCCAGATGCACAAACCTGGAATGGACTGTGGTGGCCCTCCCAAATGCAATAAATCCAAACACTATTTTTTTCCCCTTAAATGTACCTCCTGGCTTATGGTCCACTTAAAAGAACTGGTGCAAAAATTACCCTTATTATGTAAGTCAAACTTATGAGTCATTCTGACCCTCTTCTTTTCTTTCACCTATATCAGATCTGAAGGTTCTTCCCCTACTCCCCCACCTCGCTATGAAAGCACTCAAGCTTATTTGCATGATACATAAACCCGGTGGCAAGGCTAATAAATAGTCAACAACTAGCTGGGGTGAGCTCCTATTTGTAGCATTTGCCAACAACCATGGTAGAAATACTCCTGTCATAACTGGCTTCAAGCTACCATTGTAATGTCACTGAATACAAGGAAACTGAGAAGAAATGGCCAGTACCAGGCTGTTACATAGTATATACACCATATAGAGACAATAATCATAAACATCCTCAAAAAAATAAGTAGTAGTAAAATGTAGCAAAATAAATTAGGAAGTGATCCATTTTGAGTATTTAACCTGCAATGTAATGTATTTAAAAGTAAGATTACATAATTTAAGTGCTTATAATGGCTGAGTTTATCAACTGGCTTTCAAAATTCCTGAAAATTTAACCGTGGACACACTTGCAAGCACACTCCTGTATAATCTGGAGCCTGCCTGCCATTCCAGCTTTATTTCTATGCGTATCTTCCCTTTAACCCTATGTTTTGTTGATACTAGATTATGTTTGCCTTTTCAAATAAGCTGCCTTTGCCAGCAACGCCTTCTGTATCCTTCCTGCCTCATCCCATCCACGAGGCAAGCACCTACTCATCTTTTGAGACTTAAAGTCATCTCGCTTATAAATCTTTTCACTAATCTCCTACCTTCTTCCTCCAGATACAAATGTACCTGAGGACTTTGTGCATATTTTAAGCATAACCCTTGATTGGCATCTATGATTTACAAGTTTAACTTTGCTGCTAGACCATGTTGCCATGTCTCATTTTTTAAAAATCTCAGATACATAGGCCTTTTTTAAAAGTTGTAGAAAAAATTAACTATAATATCTGTAGCCACTCAGTAGATAGAGGGTTGAGCCACTTTCTGGTGCCACCGCCCAGGGGATTGTGTTTTTGTTTTTGCTTCCTCTGAAGATTTCCTGTGGGTTTCTGGACATTTCTAACTTATGCCTTGGTTGGGTTCCTCTCTTTACCATTATATCCTCTCCAGAACCATGATTTCAATCATTCACATATTTTGTTACAGTGGCAAAAGCATCTTAGGGTATAAAAGATCTGCAAAACGCAGTCTGAAAAAAAAAGAAGATAAATGTACATTTTTTAGAATTGTTTCTGCTTTTATACAACAAACCAAATCTTCCTTAGAGCAATTCCAGCTACACGGGAAATAACATGCTTTCTGTTTGGGCTTTTATTTCCTTAGTCCCAGGTTAGAACTGACCATATTGCTTCCACCCAAGATGCAACTGATGGACTTGCACAATTCAGCGGACACCTTCCCTGCTAGAGACTCTTGCTCCTGAGCCTCTAGTCTCTGAAGCCAGTCTGCTGCCTTTAAAGCTTCTTCAGTTGAGGAGTCCATGCAGCCTCCAGACCTGTGATCGGCAGAACTTCTCAAGCCTTTTTAACCTACTGCTCTCCTCAAAGCTCGGATTTTCTCACAACTGTTTGTTTTTCACAGGGTCCTCTCTCCTACTCCTTCAGCTACTGGCCACTAAGCCTTTTCTCAAGCAAACCACCCACATAACTATGAAGTAATTAGATTTTCACGAGTCCAGGCCCCAGCTGGCAGAAGATTTTTCTCAATACATGTATTGTTTGAGGTCATTTCCTGCACAGCTTCAAATCAATTTCCCACAGGGACAAAGATCACTATCCCATGTGCTAGACTTGTTTTATCTAATGTTCTGAGTCAACTAATCAATCTATTCCAGAGGAAAATTTTATATTTTATTTCTCTCCAGCACAGTACTTGACACAGTTAAATACTCAACAACAACAACAACAAAATTGTTGTTGAATAAACCAAAGAAAATTTGTGATGTTTTTCCCATGAAAAGTACCCAGACTTACATAACACCAATAAGACTTAATTTTTTTTTTTTTTGGCCGCATCTCCTTGCATACAGGATCTTAGTAGTCTTTCAACCAGGGATTGAACCCATGTCCCTTTGCAGTGGAAGATATGAGTCTTAACCACTAGACCCCCAAGGAAGTCCCAACAAGACTTCACCTTTACCTCCAAGTGGCTTATAGTCTAGAAAGACAAACCACCAAGGCCTTCAGCAGTTTTAAAAATTTCAGGCCAACTCAGGGCTGAAGATGTTTCGCGAGGTCTGGTTTGCTCACGCCAAATACGCAGTGACCGCTGACAGCGTCTCAGCTGTGCCTTCCTGGTCCTTAATTAAAACAAACAGATGACATCTTTATAGAAACCTTTCACTCTACGAGCTCTTCGTACATGGAGCTCCCTTTGATTCATAAAACGTGTTCTCAGTGTTTTCAGTTTTAAAAAAATCACATTAAAACGCTATACTCCTTGAATAAGCCAAACTGAGGCACAGCGGTTTCCCACCAGGATGGAAGTTTCTGGATGAAACCCGCCTGGCAGCAGAACAAGCTGAGGGTTGCAGCTCCCAGCTCCACCCCTCC
The DNA here is from genome assembly GCA_917880005.1 of Nanger dama. Classification (NCBI taxonomy): domain Eukaryota; kingdom Metazoa; phylum Chordata; class Mammalia; order Artiodactyla; family Bovidae; genus Nanger; species Nanger dama. Next base: position 648,036 of record CAKJTW010000011.1, read on the forward strand.
CGCCCCACCAGACAACTGTTCCCCTCCGGGCAGGGGCAAAGTGGTTTGGCAACTCCTGACAGATGGACAGCTGAGAGAACGGACTCTCCCACAGGCCCCGGCCCCTGCGCAGCTGTGCGCGGGTCGGTGCGCAACGCCGGCTGTCCCCCGGAGCAGCGGAGAGAATCGTGCGGCTGAGAAAGCAGCTCTCCGCGGGAGGGAGGCGGGCGGGCTTGACTGACACCCGAGAGGGCTGGCTTTTTGGAAGGCTCTTAGCAACGGCCCCGGTTTGACCCTCCTCAGCCAGGAGAAAATCGAATCAGTGTACCCTTCTCCCATGCGCTTGTAGCATCAGCAGCGCAACGTCAAGGGGGCCTTCCTCCCTGCCTGTTAACTACCTGCTCTCTGCCATCTCAGGGTTCCTGCCTTTGCAAAAGTGCCTCTGGGAGGAAGGAAGAAACGACTACCACCCAGCCCCCTTGCTGCCCCGGGGCTTCAGGCGTGACTGTGAGTCCTGGTGCGTCGTTTCGTCTTATTGATAGGCGGGACAGAGAGGTGGCATCCACTCCCCAACCCCACCCGTCCACCCCCACCACCTCCGGACGGACAGAGGCTTTATTCTAAGAGTCATTGGCGCGTGGCTGCGCTTTCTCTCCCGTTTGTAGGTGAAACCCCAGTGACTTCATTGGCTCCTTGATTTAAACCACGCCCGGCTCTCTGCCCGCTTTGCTGCTGCCGGGCCAGGCGGCCCAGCCACATCCCAGCCCCGGGTGCAGAGAGCCAGGGAGGCTGCTCTATTGTGTGGATGCCTCGCGTGTCCTCTCTTCTCTTCCAGAGATGGCTAACAGGGGCCCGAGCTACGGCTTAAGCCGAGAGGTGCAGGAGAAGATCGAGCAGAAGTACGACGCGGACCTGGAGAACAAGCTGGTGGACTGGATCATCCTGCAGTGCGCCGAGGACATAGAGCACCCGCCCCCGGGCAGGGCCCATTTTCAGAAATGGTTGATGGACGGAACGGTAAGGACCGGCAGCGATCCTAGTGGATGAGGGCGAGCGGTGGGCAGGGAAGCCCTCCAGGGTCTCCTCTTTTTACGTGAGGCTGGCTGCCGGAGGAGCTGCGGCTGCCAAGCTCTTGTCTCGTGGGGAGGGAGATGGGAATGCCTTTATCTCTTCGGGGGATGGACGATTTGGGCTCCCTGCTAGAATTCCTCGCTAGATTAGAGTACCCTCCGCCCATCCCAGACATCACAGCTTGCTTCTGAGTTGCTGGCAGATTGGAAGCCCTTTTGCTCTTTCCAGAGAAAGTAGAGATAAATATTTCCTTGAGATCTTTCCAGCCTTCTTGGTGCATCAGCTCCTGGAAGGGAGATGGGGGGGCGGGGGGAGTGGGGGGGCGGGGGTGGGGGAGGAGGATTCCTTCCCCCAGGAATCATAGGTTGGTTACATAGTAAAACAAAGAAAGGGATGGAGGAGTAGGACTCACCACCTTCCAGTTCTTCCTGGAGCTATCCACCTTGGGGATGCTCGGTGCCTGTCTGTTGAATGGATGGGTTCTCATGAAACTGAAGGGAATCCTTATCTGATAACTGCTTTTCTAAGGAGATGCTGCTGTGTGTTTGGGTGGATGGGGACCATAGGCTCTGCCGATGGCGACAAGCCAGTCTTTTCCCACAGGCTGTGATTTACTGTTACATAACTGCTGTCCCAGGCTTCTGTTGGATTATGCCCAGCGCTTTGGTTATAGGTATCTGGGGGAGCCACCCAGTTTGGTTCCTTTACATATCATTAGCCCTTACCCGATGCATTATTGAAGCCTGATTCTGATCTGCCTTTCGATGGAAGAAATAATATCATTCAACCTCTCTGGAAGCCACTAACTTATCCCTCCGTTGAAAGCTTGAAATCGTGACTGCATCACTGTACACATTCCCTCTCTAAACATTCTTTCCCTCACCCGGAAAAAGGAAGGGAGGAGTTAGGAGGGACGATGATTCCCAGGCTACTGGCCTCACCACGGTCAGGAGCAGCCAAGGATGGGTTTTGGGGATTCAGTGTGTCAGCCTGGCCACCCAGCTCAGAGCCCATGCCTTTCTGGGGTGCCAGACTGGCCCAGGCCCAAACCTGTAGTCTGTGCCCTGTGGGGGCCAGGATTCACTTTGCATTTAGGGTAAATACAAAGGGAAACACTGATTCTGTCCCCCACTCTTCCCCTCTTCAGGTCTTGTGCAAGCTGATAAACAGTTTATACCCACCAGGACAAGAGCCCATTCCCAAGATCTCAGAGTCCAAGATGGCTTTTAAGCAGATGGAGCAGATCTCCCAGTTCCTAAAAGCTGCGGAGATCTATGGTGTCAGGACCACCGACATTTTTCAGACCGTGGATCTGTGGGAAGGTAAACAGCTTTCTCATGCCTTCGGCTCATTCTCCCCTCCTCCCACCCTTTTGCTCTTCTCTTTGTGAAACCTGCCCACAGTGTTCTTCCGTGTGCTTCCATGCATGTGTGCGCATGTGATTTGAGTGTGTGAGAGGATTATCAGCTGTCACCCAGGCGCACTGTTTGCCTCCTACTTTGTGATGTTCTACTGCAAGTGTTCCTCCTCTAAGGAACACACACCTCGGGACACAGCAGGGACCCAGCAAACTAAAGGCATAAACAGAAGCCTCTGTGGAGAGGAAGCTAAAACGGCTGCATGGATGCCTCTTCTTTCTCTTCCTCCTCCCACAACGTAATTTTCTATACAAATGATAGCTCCTGGAGGGGATGGGGGTTGGCAAGTGTGCTTCTGACTCACCAGCAGCCAGGGTTATAGACAAAGCTGCCTGGTGCAGTTTTGTCATTCAATCTGAGAAATAATAGCACCTCAGGCCTTTTATTAAATGATTACCTGGGAGGTTGATGACTGTACCTTCCAGATGTGTATTTGCTCAGAGACACTGACAAATGATTTTTTTCTTTTATAGTTGTGAATTAAGAAATCTAACAAGGCATATAAAGGAAATCAAGTTTCTAGACATATTTATCAATCCACCACCATTAGGGGAAAGTGATGTGGATGGAGATACCACCAGAGAATTTGGGACCCATGGTCATAAGACTCAGAGTCCCCTGGAGCCAACTGTACACTTCCATCCAAGCTTGTTTTTCCACAGCAAGCCTGCAGCGGTAGAAGAGGGAGGGACTTGTGTGAGCAGGGCTACCAGGTTGATGCTTCACTCTCATACTCATTGTCACTAGCTGTCATCAGTGGTTCAACCAACAACACACTCAGGGCAGGGACCCAAGTGTGGGAAAATGGACAGACTTTCCTGGGATCAGGAGACAATGATATGTGAAGGGGTATTCAGATGATGGTTGAACCATATTTCTAGCAGAAGACCATTCTACTAAACACCTTATAAAGAAGCAATTGCCTCCTTCATCCTCACCCCCAACACACACCCTGTCTCCATGTCATGCAGAGAACTGGCATCTCCTATTTCCTTTACAGATGAGTACTTAAAAATCCTAAGATGCCAATCAGTTTATCAGTCATGTTTTGCTCTTATTTAGAAGCTCAGATATTCAGACCTTTGGGCCAGGACATTGAACCTCATGGACACTAGCCTCCATATCCCCACAGACTGTCATCGTTGAGCTTTAATCCCTGCTTTATAGGTCAAAACTATGCTGCTTTTTCCTTGCTAATAATACCTATTGCTTATCAATATTTTCCTCAACACTAGGCACGGTACTACTGCCTTTCTGCATAATACCAATCAGTTCTCCTAACAATTCCAGGAGAGGGGGTGTTGTCGTAGGATTGGCTAGTAATTAGCAGAGCCAGGACTCAAACCCAGGTTCTGTGACGTCAGAGAGTAGGGCCTTCACTCGTCTGCATGCCACGCTTTGGCCAGCATGCTGTTTCCTTCCCCTACACCACGAGTGTGCTGTTGAGTCATAACCGAGAGTGAGGAGACGAGGAGGAGAGGGAGTATGATTCAGGGCTGTGTGGGATGGAAGATGAGAGCCCCTGTGCTGGCAGGTTTGTGTGAATGGAAGGGGTCCCAGTGAGTCCCCCCACCCCACCGAGTACAGGAAGTAGATAGGGTAAGGAAGAAACTGGGAGGGCTGGGGGAGTGGGGAGCCCGAGGGTGCTTTTCTGTGCTGAGGAGGCTTTGCTTGTCTTTCCTCTTTTCCAAAGACCACACAGGTGAACTTTAGGCCCAGGAGGTGCTAGCAGTGAGGGGGAGGAGGACAGGGGGCAAAGGTTCCCAGGTAAGTAGAGTAGGTGATGATGAAACTAGAGCTCACCCACAATTACGTATATTGTACTACCTGCCCCAACCCTGGGCATCAGCTAGCTCTCAGGGAAGAAGGAAGTTGAAGGGCATCAGTGTGACAGTGGGCACCTGAGATGGGGTAGTGGAAGGGTGGGCTCCAAGGCAGGGTGATACTCCTAGAGAAAAGGGGAAAAGCAGACACTCTGAGGTGGACAGGTGGGCTCCCAGGGCAAAGAAAGAGGGGGCTATAAAGGAAATAGGAAGGCAACTGATTACTGCCAGGGTGCTGTGGCTGAGATCTGTAGTCAGAGAGCTGGCATAGAACAGATACTTCAAAGTGTCTGGAGGCTCCAGAGCCTGGTGGGCCCCTCTATGAAGGGACAACTCAGGACTGAGGTTGGGATATTCATTCTGTGTGCTAGAAGGGATACTTGACATCCCCCAGGAGCCCTGTCTGCAGCTTGGGCTGGTTACTGTACAATGGAGTCAGAGGCAGGAAAGTGGTTGCTTTGAGCAGAGATGGGGGAGCGATGTGGCCCTGGGTGAGTCCAGGAGTGAAACCCATGGAACAGCAGCACCGATAAACACGAGGCTGGATCCGTCTGCCAGAGCTGCTGGTCCCCTGCGAGTCTGGGGATGAGTAAGCTGGAGTCTAAGGGATGCCACTGGGCAGGCTGGCAGGTGTCGATGTGCCCATGTGCGTGAGAGGCTGTCCATGTTTGTGTGCTCAGCTATTGGACTGGCCATCCCCTCAGCTTAGTGTCACGTTCTTCTTGCTCTTTTGCACCTGGCCTGTGGTTTTAATGCTGTCATCAAATTTCACATTACTCACATTCACTCCTGATTCCACGCATTGTGGTCATGGTAGCTGTGGCTCCGAGGGGCCAGCCCTCCTGGCCTGGGTACTTCTCTTCCTTGTCTGCAGGCACTTTATACTCGACAGCTCTCAGTCCTTTGTCCCCCTCGCTTGGCATCTTCCTAAATAAGGCTCTGCTTGCCCGTGGCTGCCCAATGACTCTGCTGCTCTTATTGTCGCAGACAAGTAAAGCCACAGGAGCCCAAAGCTTGCCAAATGCCTTCTCTTTTAGCTTCAGTTGTTTAGACAGGCAGACGCCCCAGAGGTATCCTCTATCTTGAAACCCCTTTTAGATACAAGGTGAAATGTTTGGAATGGATTTTAGGGCAACCAGAATAAAAGGTTCAAGGCCTTAAGAAGGAACCCAGGGCTGAATGGTCTAAAAAAACAAGCCAATACAGAGATATAGATAAGGTTACTGGCGTTCCCCTTGAAGGAAGCTGGGTGACCTGTTCCTTTCAGTGGTAGAGGAGCAGTGAGGGCAGCTTACAGCCATGGAAGGAGAGGTCTTTCTCATGGACGGGAGAAGGTAGATGCCTGGCAGGTTTGGGATTCACCCTGGGTCCCTGGAAAGGATGAGTGGGCCCATCTCAGTTGTGACTCAGGAGAGCAAAGGAGGTTAGTTTTCAGCATCTCTTCTGTGGAGGGAAAAAGAGAAGGAGAGAAAGGGAGGAGCCAGAAAAGGAGGGGTGTCTGTGTGTGTAAGAGATAATGCATGAGAGCAAGTGAGTGTGCGGGTCACAAAGCGTGCAAAGAAATGTCACCCTGAGGGTAGGGGAGTGCAGGCTCCTAAGTCAGAAATTAGACCACCAGCTTCAAACCTCTGCTCCACCACTTACCAATGAGCTTTTCGAAGCTTCTATTTTCTCACTTGTAAAATGGGAATAATAGTGTCTGTTTCGCAGGGTTGATGTGGGGTGTCAATGAGACAATGCATTGAAAGTGCTTAGCGCAGTGCTTCTGCTACGGAAGAGTGGACCGTAAAATACGATAGCAATTTTCAAGTTGCTATTATCATTGTCTCTTTAAAAGACTAATAGAAAGTGAGGGCAGCGGGAGCAAGGCTGGGAAGGGCACGTGTTCTGTCTGGAATGAATGGACTTCATTCAGGGCCTCACACAGTGGCTGGTAGGGTTGCCTGGAAGACTTTTTCTCTCTCTGTCATCTCCAGAGGCTTCACCTCTGGCCGTTCTCCAAAGCGAGGGGCCATCTTTTGGGTCTCTTTATTGACTTTTTCTCACCTCTATGGTCTTTACCCTTCTTGATTTTCCCCCATGATATAGTATTGCTTTGCCTATTCCAAACCAAGAGGTCTTGGTACTATGGGAAGAGCGTGAGTTTTAGCGTCATGCTCTGAACCTTGCTTAGACTGCTTAGTTTCTCGGCTCAGTTCCCTTCTCTGTAATCAGCTTTCCCCTTGTAGGATTCTTGCAAGGATTAAATGTATAAAACGCCTAGCATGATGCCTGGCTAAGAGACACCTAATAAATGTTGGGTTTTTTTCCCTTTGTTGTCAGTCCATCAATAAACATCCTTTTTGGTTCCCATGCATAACCAGGCAATGAGTATTAGACACCTAGAATTCTAGGATGTCAGAGGAGGCAAGACTCAAAGATCAATCACATCTGATTGCTCTTCCCCATAATCCTACTGATGAGGGCCTGGGACACATGGCTTTATGCCGTCTTCGTGTTCCCCTCCTTGATGACTGAGTGTCGGCGAGGTTTATACCGGGGGTGGAGTACCTGGAATATATTCCAAATATGGAGCCATATATGTTCTCTGGGAGGTGTCACTATATGTGTCATTCCTCAATAGCAAGAAAAGACAAGACTTTTCCCCAGTCTGAGAGCTGTTCGGGGACATTGTACGGTACCCGTGTGACTTGAGACATTACAGAAATGCCTGCTGCTTGAAGCCTCCTTTTCTCTAGAGCAGCAGTTACTGCATTTACTACAAGCACTTCTCACTCCTGTGTTTGGCGGCTCTTCCTTCAGCAGTGATCCTGCAACTGCAATGTGCATCAGAAAGAGCCGCCTGTTAGGCTGGTGAAAATCCAGATTACTGGACCCCAGCCCCAGAGTTTTGGAGGTATTAAGTCTGGGGTGGGGCCTCAGTTCAGCTCAGATCAGTCACTCAGTCGTGTCCGACTCTTTGTGACCCCATGAATCGCAGCACGCCAGGCCTCCCTGTCCATCACCAACTCCCGGAGTTCACTCAGACCCATGTCCATTGAGTCAGTGATACCATCCAGCCATCTCATCCTCTGTTGTCCCCTTCTCCTCCTGCCCCCAATCCCTCCCAGCATCAGGCTCTTTTCCAATGAGTCAACTCTTCGAAGAGTCTTCTCCAACACCACAGTTCAAAAGCATCAATTCTTCAGCGCTCAGCCTTCTTCACAGTCCAACTCTCACATCCATACATGACCACAGGAAAAACCATAGCCTTGACTAGACGGACCTTAGTCAGCAAAGTAATTTCTCTGCTTTTGAATATGCTATCTAGGTTGGTCATAATTTTTCTACCAAGGAGTAAGCATCTTCTAATTTCATGGCTGCAGTCACCATCTGCAGTGATTTTGGAGCCCCCAGAATAAAATCTGACACTGTTTCCACTGTTTCCCCATCTATTTCCCAAGAAGTGACGAGACCGGATACCATGATCTTCATTTTCTGAATGTTGAGCTTTAAGCCAGCTTTTTCACTCTCCTCTCTCACTTTCATCAAGAGGCTTTTGAGTTCCTCTTCACTTTCTGCCATAAGGGTGGTGTCATCTGCAGCCTAGGGGTTTGCATTTCTTACCCATTCACAGGTGATACTGCTTCTGCTGGTCTGGGAACTCTACTTTGAGAACCACTGCCCTACAGAATTTCTCAAGGAGGCAAGGAGCATAAATTTATAAAGCCCACAGAGCAGTCCAAACTACCCTCTGACGTTTTCCCCTGATCTCAAGCAATAGTTTTCTACCTTGAGTGCAGAATTGAAGGTCATGCCTAAGTTATTACTCAGGAAAATAAGAAATGTTTTTTTTCATTTTTTTCATCCACTGACTGCTTTCTCTATAAGTCCCAGAAAGATTGAAAAAAAAAAAACCACCCAGTATTCTAAGAGCAACAAGGTGGAGTCAAGAATACTGTAAAATAAAAGTAATTTCAAAGTAAGAGCTCTGAATGTAAGACTGAGTATTAGTATTGAAAGCAGAGTATCCAACCTGACTATACCTGCCCCGATGACTCCTCTGGCCTTGTTTCTTTCTGTTTAACTTTTTGTTTATTTTTTTCTACCCAAAGACATGCATAAGAGAATGAAAATAATTTTAAAAATTAAGGGAACAGAATCCTTGTTCAGGTATGTTTTGGGTAAAAGCCTTCAAACTCTATGGGCACTGGGGTTCCTTGTAATGTAGAACCCTTGGCCTGCCTCCCTCCCCCAGACATAACCCTTTAGTCGCTGGAGTGTAAGACCATACCTGGGAGACCCTGCGCTGTGATAATGCAGCAAACAGCGAACAGAGTGCTGTCAAGTAAGTTGCTTTAAGAGATTCTGACAAGGAAAGCTACCTTGCCACCATCTCGTTTTATAATTGCACGTCTAGTATTAGTTTCCCCGATGACAGGGGGCTGGAAGGGCTCGGGAGCCTGATTAAAATCCTGAGCTGTTACTGTAAACTTGGTCCCTCTCTTTTGTGTATCACTTTCCTTCTGTGGCCAGGGGTCTCAGATCACCACCTGGACCAGTACGCTTGCCTGGGAATATCCCATGGACTGAGGAGCCTGGAGGACTGCAGTCCCCGGGGTCGCGAGAGTTGGACACGGCTTGGCGACTAAACCACCACTGCCACCTGGACTCAGTCTCATTCATACACTCCCGGCATCAAGAAAAGTCCCAGCACCTAGCTGGCACTTGAGAACCATTCTCCTCCTCCCCCCTTCCTCCTCTTTCACCCTCTTTTCTTGGAGAAATAGCCTTGAACAGCAGTTCAAGCTGTCTTGTCAAAGTATCTAGGGGTAGTGAAAAGGAAGCAAAGCAATTCCAAGCTTCTGAAGTTCTGAGCAGCCTCCCCCATGTGGATTTAACTACTGATATTACTTCTGACTTTGTGGAGAGTAACTCTGAAGGAAGCAGTTATTGCTTAGCAACTTTAATTTAGTACCTAGCACATATCAGACATCGGGATGTTTTTAAAAATTGAAAAAACATAGTATTGGGGGCAATGCTTGCATGTCCATCTGGCTGCATCAGAATCATCACAGGAGATTGTCCCAGGATGTGAATTTTCAAGACCCTGAGGTAATTCTGATAATCAGTCTAGTTAGGAGTCACCAGGTGAAACCCATGTTTCTTAAACTTGTCTGATGGCATGAATCATATGGAAATATTAAAAATACAAACTCCCAGGCCCCACCCAGGACTGCCAGATCAGTCCCTCCAGGGAATGACCTCAAATTTCATATTTTTTTTTTAAAGAAAGTCAGGAAATTTTTATATTTTTAAAGTGTTCCCCCAACCTCATCCGATAAATAAGTCCAGAGGCTTGGGAAACTGTTCTATAGCAGGCTGGGTTCTAGGCAGATGGATGTGCGGTTATGATTCAGCAGTTTAGCTTTTGCCGCTTTATAACTGGCTCACTTCACAGATCTTTCCTAACCTCACTGCTCCTTCAAACATTTCAATGTTTGACTCTCAATGACAAGAATCAACCTCCAAAAACAGCTCCCTTCTACCCAACAGCACTTCATCCGAGCTTCTGAACTGGCAAGAGAAATAAGGCTGGAATAGAGGCCCTCTTCCCATTCTTTCACCCAAAATAGTAGAATTCTTTCCAACGTGTGCCTTTTAGAAAATAAAATAGACATGAACTGGTTACAGAAGGCAGATTTCTGTTCATTTATATAACTTAATCTTGACAATAATTATTTTAACTTGATCTGCAAACTGGTGGGGATCTCTGGGCCCCAACTGCTTTCTTTTGCTTTAATCTGACTAGGGTTGAGAAATTATTCCAAATAAAACAAAGATTTGAGGTCATTTGAAATTTATGCCCCAGATTTTATGGGGATTTTATGCCTGTGGGAGATGGCAGTGTGGCCTCCTAGACTGTGGGCTTTGCCTTCAGACAGACCTGAGTTAGAGCTTGGCCCTGATTTACTTGTTGGGTAGCTCTGGCAAGTTAATTAGCTTTCCTAAGTCTAATTTTTCCATCCACCTGTTGGGAGGAATCATATCAAGTCCATGGGAGCCAGTGAAACTGTAGGTCACTGAGTTGTGTCTGACTCTTTGTGGCTTCACAGACTATAGCCTGGCAGGCTCCTCTGTCCATGGAATTCTCTAGGCAAGAATACTGGAGTGTGTAGCCATGCACTTCTCCAGGGGATCTTCCCGACCCAGGGATTGAACCCCAGTGTCCTGCATTGCAGGCAGGTTCTTTACCGTCTGGGCCACCGCTTCACAGATGGCTCTAGGGGTAAAGAACCCGCCAGCCAGTATAGGAGATGTAAGAGACATGGGTTCAGTCCCTGGGTTGGGAAGATCCCCAGGAGGAGGTCATGGCAATCCATTACAGTATTCTTGCCTGGAGAATCCCATGGTCAGAGGAGCCTGGTGGGCTATGGTCTGTAAGGTCACAAAGAGTTGGACATGACTAAAATGACTTAGCAGCAACAGCTACGAAATGGAGGTCATAATCACATATAATGAAGTGTTTTTGAAGTGAAAGTCGCTCAGTTATGTTCAACTCTGTGACCCCATGGATTGTAGCCTGCCAGGGTCCTCTGTCCATGGGATTCTCCAGGCCAGAATACTGGAGTGGGTTGCCATTTCCTCCTCCAGGGGATCTTCTGACCCAGATATCAAACCCAGGTCTCCCGCATTGCAGGAGGATTCTTTACCAGCTAAGTCACAGGGGAAGCCCATGAATACTGGAATGGGTAGCCTATCCTTTCTCCAGGGGATCTTCCTGACCCAGGGACTGAACCCAGGTCTCCCACATTGCAAGAGTATTCTTTACCATCTCAGCTACCAGGGAAACCAATAAAGTGTTTAGCCTATCATTTATAACAAATCTCTTGTCTCTGGACCTTTCTTTTTTAAAAAAGTTTTTCCAGTTTTTCCCTGTCTAATGCCTGTTTACCCAGCTTCTTCTGCCCAGTCACACAATTTCTTCCTTCTGGACGCTTCTGGTTTGAGGGTGGGGTGGGATTTATAGGTCTACATTCCTGGATGTCTTCCCCTTGCCCCCAGCTTAGTTCCCTCTCTCCTCCTCTCTAGGTTCATGCGATGTGTGTGTGTTAGCCCTATGTGATGGGATGGGGACTGGGTCTATGGTTTAACAGAGCTTGCTTCCCACCCCTGGCACCAGGGTAGTATCTGTGGCTAGTTGCCAGGTGCCAGGCTCCACATTTTCCCAGATCCTGGACATGCCAGATGTGCTCTTTCCAACCACCAGGCACAGATTTCCGGTGTGCTTCCCGTAGAGACTGGAGATGAGTGATGTACCCAGACCTTCCTAAGCTTCCATGTGCTTCAGTTTCTCAAGGTTCTCTTTAACGGCTCACTGCTTGAAAGCAAGCCCTCTCCCTATCTCCTCCCACAGTGATCTTCCAGAATATCATCACGACAGTTCTATCAAAAAAATGTATCCTATCATACAGTGACAGTCACAGAAATGCTTTAAATCTGTGGAAGAGAGGGAACATTCTCATAACCTCTCCTCCATTTCCTCTCTCTGACTTCTCCGTATCCCTTGGGCCCTTCTCCTTCCATCTGCTGCCCAGATCCTCCTTTCTCCACCACCCCAGCTGTTCCTTGCGTCTGGTGTGGGGCTCTCCATTGAGAAAGTTTCATCTCTGTATGTTATCCATCCCACAGGGCCTCGCAATCCAGGAAATCGTCCTGTGGTTAATGTGGGCAGTGGAGGAGGGGACGGAGAGAGAGATGAGGATCTGCTGTCTCTCTCTCCTCTTTGAATAAATGGACATCCTGAACTGGACTTCCTCTGCGGGCCTGAATAGTTTATTTTGTTATAGTTATGCTACATTCTCACTTTCTGTCTGCCTTTCCCCTGCAATTCTGTATTCCCTGGGGACTAGGCTGCAGCAGCCTGCCCTGGGGAGATTGCAGATGGTTCACTCAGTCTCAAGAGGAACTTTAGTGTCTGCCCTTAACTTTCACAGCCCCCTGCTAGGCTGAACACTGCACCTCTCCCCCAGCCTGGGGCTTTAGCTTCTGCACTCCACACTTGGGCCTGATGTATGTCTGTGATCTGGTTCTAAATTGTGGGGCTAAGCACACGGTAGCAACTTCCCTTTTCCTTGTCCAGGCCATGTCAGCTGACTAGAAGCAGGGAGGGGAGAAAGGATGGGAAGAGGAGACTGCCTTGTAGGCCAGTTGTCCACTCCGTGGGTGAAGGGTCAGGGCTCCTTTGGTGACAGTGTGCTCCTTCCCCTCGAGTGAGGGGGCATACCTCTCCTTCACTTTCTTTCAGTCTCTCCTCCTCTCTCCCTCCCTCACTCTCTCTCATGCAAGCCATTTATTTATTATCTCCATTTAGCTCCTTTCAAGCAGCACAAAATGAAGAGCCTCTCACCACATCACACTGGATGCTCTCTGTGTTGATTTGCTTTTCTTCATCTGCCAGGCCTCCAGCCCAAAGAACCAAGTGAATACTCAATCTGATGCACATGGGTGATTTTAGACCCTTTTAACCTAGATAAAGAATCCTCCTGGGGTTTGGAGCAGTTCATCCACCCAGTCAATATCTTTCCAGTTCCCTTTTCTCTTTTCAGTCTGGAGGAAAATCTCCTGTGCAGACCCCCATACCAGTCTGCCCACCTCCTCTCACCACTGCTTGTGGAATTCTCAGAGGCTGGGGCCTCTGCTAAGGGCAGAGACCCACCTCTGTCTGAGCTGCTCAGTTATTGGAGTGTGTTATGCATGCAACTGGGAAGGGATTAGGATCTGGGTATCTCTTGGCGTGCACCACAGGAAGAATAATTGGTCAGGAGATTTTTGTTGTTGTTCTTCCTTTCTGAGGAGCTTGGCTATGGTTGTCTTTGGGCCACTTTGAGGTGTATTTTGTATCCCTCTCCCTCGAGTGTGCTCAATTACAGCATCCTATGAGAACTTCTTCCCAGAGGTCCAGCCCCATCCTTCTCGACTCCTTGGCCCCGATACATGCTTGGCTTTAATCTCTCCATTGGCTTCCAGGAAAGGACATGGCGGCCGTGCAGAGGACCCTGATGGCTCTGGGCAGCGTTGCTGTCACCAAAGATGATGGCTGTTACCGGGGAGAGCCATCCTGGTTTCACAGGTAAAAAGGCCTTTTCAGTCACACGCCTCCCCTTCCCTGGGCTGAGGATGATTTTAACAAAAGTGAGTATCTGAAGCCTTGAAGCTCCCCGGAGGCTGTTTGGACACAAAGTCCAGGCTAGGCACAGGCAAACACAGCCCCACAGCTGAATCTCCCAGAACAAGCCTGGGCTGATGCTGCCAGTTCAGGTGAATGTGCCACCAGAGCTCTTCCTGATTTTCAGGCACCTGGACGCTGCGGCTCACTTCCCACATTATGTCTCTCCTGAGACGGAGCAGAGCTGAACGGCTCTTCTCACGTGTGCCTCGATGTTTGAATTTGGTTTTATTATGAGCCAAGTTGCCCTGAATGTACGTATGTATGTATTTATTTTCCCACTTAATGAAGGGAAAATGTGTTTTATTTGTTGGAACAGTCCTTTCCTCTTAGCATATCCATTAATAGCACTCTGTGTCACTCTCAGAGGTGGCCTGAAGTGGATAATACATTATATTGTCGTATCAGTAAAGGGCCTTTTCCTAAAGAAATTTGTTTTGCTGTTTGTTTGGGGGCAGAGAGAGGTAGCAAGGGAGCTTAAAGTTAACCCAGTAGCTCAGTGGGAGATGAAAAGAGCACGTTGTACAGATAATTGACCCTTCATTCCTCTAATCCCCTCTTCTTCTTGACTGTTTAAAAAGGTACCAGCTTGTGGCAGTTTAAATGAACCTGGTCTGAAAAGCTCCTAGATATTGCCAGGTGAAACCCTGGTTTTAGCCCCCATTTTGTTAGTGACCTACCGTGGTCTATATGGCCCATAAAACCAGCATTATTTACTATCTGGCTCTTCACTAAAGCTCGCAGATGTCTGTCCAGAGTAAGAAATTTCCTCTCCTTAACTCACTACATTCCTCAGCACTAAGGTGGAACGTTCATCCTTGGCCCCATACAGAAAAGGATTTAGTGGGATTAATGAAATGCTTAATAAAAAAGAGCTGATTTTAATTTTCACAAGGGCTTGAGGTAACTGGTGAGAGGAGAGATAGGAAAGCTGTCTGAGAGTAAAATTTCCAGAGAAGCAGCACTGGTTCTTTGCTGTGGAAATTCACCTGCAGAGTAAAGAGGTCGTGTATCATGGTAAGGCCCATCTGTGGTAGGGTCATGGCCCAGGTGGTGCCGTAACCCGGGGTAGGGTCATAGCTCAGGGTAGAGTCATAGCTCAGGGTAGAACCATAGTTCTTGGCAGAACTGTGGTTCAGAATAAGGCCTGTCCTTCTAATCGGTGGCCCCCAAAAGAACATGTCTAACTGCATATCTTGGGAAAGTTTTAAAAACGGAATGAAATTGTTCCATCTCATTCCTTCTGCCCAGGAAAGCCCAGCAGAATCGGAGAGGATTTTCCGAGGAGCAGCTTCGCCAGGGACAGAACGTAATAGGCCTACAGATGGGCAGCAACAAGGGAGCCTCCCAGGCAGGCATGACCGGGTATGGAATGCCCAGGCAGATCATGTAAGACGCCACATCCCACAACCTGTAGCGAGGACGGATGGAAGTGCCGCGTCGTGGTCTCTACGATAAAGAAGTAGTTAGTCACCTTCTGACCTTCTCAAAGCCTCCTGCCCCTGGTTTTTGCAAGTGCTGCATTTCTGCTGAGAATCCACGTTGCCTACTGCTGCCACCTCCTGTTCATTTAGAACTATGCAAAGACTCCGCTTCCTCTTCCTCAGCTCCTTTGCCCTAGAAGCCTTCGTTTGTCTGATTATTTATTTATTTATTTGCCAAAAATTTCCCTCCTCAACTTACAGAACGCACCTAATAAACAAATTAGTCTTGTGTCTTCAAATGTTAAAGTTTCTCCTTCGTCTCTAGGGACTCTGCAGGCAGGGCTGGTCATTTCATTCAAGAAGCCAGCAATATGGAATTAAGCTATATCTATAGCTGTAGAAATGTAAGTTAACGTTCAGGTAGCCCTTGCAAGGTTGTATTGGTCATCTTGACAGTTGCAGTAAAAAGTTTCGGGATAGTTTTGCCCACTCTGACAGCCTGAAGCCAAGAGCTCAAGAGCAAGGTCTTTGCCCCCACGTATTTTTTGAGTACCTACCTTATGCTTATTATGCCAGACTCTGGCTAGGGGGTTGGGGGACGACACAGAAATGAGCAATCTAAAGCCCCAGTTCTTCAGGGACTCACATATAGATGCCCAGAAAGCATGGAGGATGTTTATATCAGCTGGATGAGTGATTGAAGAAGAGGACAGTTTTCCCTTCTTTATCAATAATCTTCCTCCCCACAGGCCAGATTCTGGGTCTGATGCAGATATTTATAGTTTCTTCATCAGCCAGAAGTGATAAGCAATCTACATTGCTCTCTGTAAACATTTGTTTACTGAACACTCTTGAACTTTGCCCAAGACTGGATCTAGCTAAGATGAGATGTTTTAAATATTTTTCTCATCCATGAAAGCTTAAGAAGGCAAATAAACCTCGGGAACCACCAATTCATCTTATTCTTTCCTCCCAGTGAAAAAGGAAAACACTGTGATTCATTTAGTAAAAAAACAAAGTCTTTTACTCATATAATGAATTGTTAACTAACAAGAAAAGGTAAAATTAATGAAACTATAGACAGTGCACACTCTAGATGCTGGATGATGGTTCATCAGACCATGTTTTTGAAGTTCTTAGGCTTCCATATAGAGTTCTGCAGGATTCCCATGGGGCTGAAGCGATTTATGGGGTCGCAAAGAGTCGGACACGACTCAGTGACTGAACTGAACTGAGCTGAAGTGAGGTGGGGAGGAGGCCGAATTCTGGTCCCTACTCCTTCACGTAGGGCTTCCCAGGTGGTGCTGGTGGTAACGAGTCTGCCTGCCAGTGCAGGAGATATAAAAGTCACAGGTTCGATCCCTGGGTTGGGAAGATCCCCTGGAGAAGGAAATGGCAACCCACTCCAGTATTCTTGCCTAGAGAATTCTGTGGACCGAGGAACTTTCACGTTCTAAAGGAAATTATCCTGTGGGTCTCATAAAGGATCTAATGTACTCTCTAGAAGACCTAGTGACCCTCTGACAACCACTGGTAAATTGTCCATTCCTGGAAAGATGTTATATTAACATGCAGCTGAATTCTCTTCTCAAACTTTACCTCGGATTTGTCATAAAAGCAAGAGAGGGAGGTTAATGGAATCCCCCAAATGATATAAAACTGGGAAGAAATTCCTGGTGAGAGATTGGAAGATGGTTAGATTCCCATTTGGGATTGATGGGGGAAGGGAGTACATGGGACATAACCTCCAATGGGGGTGGGGGGCTAGGTGTGGGAGAGAGTTTTCAGAGTATGCTTGTTCTGTTTTCTACGTTGCCCTGGCTCCACCAGAGACTCTAAAAGGCAGGAAAGCAGCACAATCCACGGTTGACAGAGGCCAGCTGGAGGGAGGAGCTGGCAACACAGTGAACTTGCCAGCACTCTGGCTTGTTTTCCTCCTAACAAGACTCCCCTCCTCCATCAGGCTCCCACCCCTTCAGTCCCATCCGATGTTTTAGCCTGGAGATGATGGTGTTGAAAAATGTGAGGCTCTAGGAGACAATTTTATCCCGAGTGCCCAGGATTGAGGTAGGAACCAGCAGAGAATGAGAGAGTCCAAAGAATCTGCCTGGCAATGCAAGAGGTGCAGGAGATGTGGGTTCAATCCCTAGGTAGGGAAGATCCCCTGGAGGAGGAAATGGCAATGCTTTCCAGTATTCCTGCCTAGGAAGTCTGGCAGGGTGCAGTCCATGGGACTGCAAAAGAGATTTAGCAACTACACAACCACAACCACCAGATGTATGCTCCCAGCTCACCAGAAGCAATCCAAGCTAGGGCCTGAAATTTTCTTCCCATTCTCCATTTCGCATTTGCAGTCAAGGTAGCAGATAATCTAAGGGAAATGTGAGCTCATGGGCAGCAACTGGAAGACCACTGAGAAGTGTAAGTGTTGTCATCTAAAGACACACTGGGGTACTAGATGAAGAAGACTTCATGGGCCAGAGAGAAGAATCCTTTATAATTAGTCTAATAATATACTAAAAACGGTAAGAGCAAATATTGGAAGCTTGAAGCTATTCCTTCCACTATGAAGAAAAAACAAACTGGAGATATGAAACTTAAAAAAATAAAATAACATGGGATTCTCTGGCAGTCTTGTGGTTAGGACTCTATGCTTCCATTGCAGGGGGCACAGGTTCGATTCCTGGCTGGGGACTAAGATCCTGAAAGCCATGTGATGTGCCCCCAAAATAAATAAAATAAAGATTGATAGTAGAATGGATAAAAAGAACAAATTAATAAATAGAATATTAAAACAAGATCCTGTAAAAAGATGGGGACAACAGGTGGAAATACAAAAGAAATATTGACTTGGGCAAATAAATCATAGAGTTGAAATTTCAGAAGAAAAAAAAAAATCAAGGTAAGGGAGGAAACTTTTGAAGAAATAATTTTGAGAATTTCTTAAAATTACAAAAAACCCACAGAAACCTAAGAACTCAGTTTTAAAAGACTTATAAGATGCCAAAAATAAAGGATAGGAGCCCTCAGTTGGAAATATTTCAGTGAAATATGTGACCACTAATAAATAGGAAACCCTTCAAAGTTTTTAAAGAATAAAAGCTCATCACATATAAGAAAAAAGAACCAGATGGACATTAGACTTCTCAGTAGTACCCTGGATGCATAAAGTAATATTTTTATGGTACTGAAGGGGGAAAAAAACAATAGCATTGAACACATAATTTTCTATATAGCTAATTTTTTAAAATCTCAAAGTGACACAAAAATATTAACAAAAACCATATTTAAAAATAAAATTGGATTGAATATTCCACTAAGGAAAATATATTACCAGGAAAACACTACTTGATATGGGAAATAAAGATAAGTTAGAAAATTTCATTCTTGTTTAAATAATCAAGGACTAAAAGAGAGAAAACTTACTATAATAATCCAAACTAAAATTCTATCTGATATCAGTACTTCATGTGTGATCTGAGTGAAGAAGCACAGGGAGAAGGGATGGGTGAGACTGTGCTAAGGACAGTGTTCTATTTGGAAGAAATTGATAAATTTAGGAAACTGTTAGGAAAAGACAAACATATTGATTCCAGCTCACATCATGAGGGTTATTCAACACCTGATTCCGAAGTCCAATAAGGATAAGAAAAGAAAATTGGACTGATTTCACTTGAAACCATAGATGCAAAAAATTCTAAATAATATCTAACTAACTCCAACTATATATGTCAAAACTCTACAAGAATGAACTACTTTCTCTGCTGAGAGAACTTCTTTTTTTTTCTTTTTAAGCTGGGTGGACTCTTTGGGGACTCACTCTTTTGCAGAATTAGCCCTCAGTAAAACTTGAAGTCACATTCCATTCCTAGTAATTTTCTCTTCTAAAGTCCTAGGGAAATCATCTATTCCAAATCCTGCATTTTATTTACAATTATACTGGAAACCAAAGGTGAAATGATTTCTCTAACATCATTTAGCAAATGAGCTGTTTGGAGGAGAATTTAAATCTAGTTTCACAGAGTACCAGAGCAACACATATTTCTTTCAACTGTATGGCCTTTCTGCTAAATCTCTCTCACTAATTCTTCCTAACGTATTACTAACTAAGATCCTAATGTCTCATTCTGTTTTTTCTATTTATTTATTTATTTATTCAAAAACAGCCCTGATAATCAGCAAAAAACCCATTATGTGTTGAATGTAAGAAAATGACTTAGAAAATCATCCTGTAATCAGTCAACCAGAGTTTATTGAATCCTTAATATAGTTAAGGAACTGTTTTATGAACTAGGAGATACAGTGAAATATGGATATGGCTCTTAATTGAATTTGCAGTTAGCTAAGCAAACCATGTACCCAACAGCTCCTTGCGTCATTTATTGCTTGCTTATGGGCTGAAGCACAGCCGTGTTCACTCGGACCCTCTGAAAGAAGAGTTCTCTGACCTGGGATGGTCAGGGAATGTTTGCTTGAGGTTACTGGATTCAAGAACTTCAACTTTGTGCCATTATGAGAATGTATTAGCCCCTTTACCACTTGTCCCAACCTGTCTGGACCCAAAAGAGTTGAAACATTGAGAAAGAGGCTTGGATTTACAGATAGACCTTTTCTGGGTGGACTTGAGCAAGGGTGATTCGAGAAATCCCTGTGGTACCCATGCCTGGGAGTCTTATTCTGCTTTAGACTTCTAGGAGGCAGGGTTAGAGGTTGAAATTATAAAGAAAAACATAAATTTTTTTTTGTTTTCAAGTTACTTTTATTTTTCTTTTTTAAATTTTATATTGGAGTATAATTGATTAGCAATGTGTTAGTTTCAGGCATGTAGCAAAGTGATTCGGTTATACCTAAACTATTCTTTCTCAAATTCTTTTTCCATTTAAGTTATTACTGTACAGTGAGACCTTGTTGGTTATCTACTTTAATTATAGAAGTGTGTGCCTTCAAGTTACTTTTTAAAAGGCCAAATTTGGTCAGTGTAGTTAGAGCTCACCTTGATGTGGGATGTGCAAAACTTTATGTGGTGATGGCTGCAGGTCCCTGACAGGACCACAACACCCAGCTTCCAGCTTCATATATCTGCTGCCTCAGCCCAGGAACCAAGATCACGGTTCCACATGATCAGAGAAACAAACAGATTTGCTAAAAGTTAGTGGCATTTGTAGATCTGTCATTAGTAAGATTGTACAGGCTGCATGGTGAATGCAAGTCTCATTTCTAACTCTCTGATACGTCAAAGAACAGGAAGATGACTTAAGAAAATGTCTGACCAGATAGACCAGAGTTCTCTACTCTTTATATCATCCCTTCCACCAAGAACTGTGACGAAAACTGGGTCTTCTGTTAATGGAAAAACAAAGCTCACTTTTCATAAGGTCTTGTTTTTTGTTTCCAGGCGGGTTGCCATTTAGTTAACATTTACAGAAAGCTTTAATGACACAATAGGTTGCAGTACTATTGCTGATAGTAAATTTAGTTTCCATGGCCTCAAATTAGCTTAACTGTTGATTTCACCGTCATTGAAATTGACATAATCCTGTTGACTGAGGATCTTTCACTGTTATGGTAACTGTAAAGCACAAAGATTAAAATGCAAATTACTGAGTTATTGGCAGAAACGAGCACATCTTTCTTGCAAGTTGTTTTGTAAACCTAGTTCCCCTGAACATTTTGAAGGCTAAATTTCTCCATTTAAACAACCCAGCTTCTTAGAAAATATAAATTCAAGGCCATGATCTTTCAGGGCTTAGTAATACCCTCATACTGTGCAGATGGTGAAGAAGCTGAAGGCCACTACATGCCCTGCATGCATGCCAAGACACTTCAGTTATGTCCGACTCTTTGCAACCCCATGGGCTGTAGCCCACCAGGCTTTCAGCACCTAAGCAATGTTTAAGAACCATTTTGGTAGGTGCTAATTCTTGATAGTTTGTTTTCCCATTTCAGCTTTACAAAATAATCTAATGGTTTGCTTGGATCCAGAGTATAGTCAAGTCCATTAAAAAAAAAAAAAAAAGGCAACCTTTGGGGATTTCCTTAGTGTTCCCTTCATGCGTCCAGTGCTGGGGTCACGGGTTCAATCCCCGGCCAGGAAACTAAGACCTCATTTGACAAATGGTTAAAAAAAAAAAAGAACAACCTTTCTTCTCTCTCAACTTATAGATCTACTTAGAATGCTATGATTCTTTCTAATTGCAAGCAGCAGTGATTTAGGCAGAATAAATCCTAAATAGTCATTATGCAAACCCTGTGTCTCCTTAGGGACACTATTATGCCATTGAAACCACTGATTAGGGGGTCATCTGGCCCTAGGCTACTGGTTCTCAGTTCTTCTCCATGTGACGTGACATACTGTAAACTGTAGAAATGGGAATTTCCATATCAAATAAGTTCTTTGCCATCATGTGCACTCAACAAAGAAAAGAAAGATAATTGAATATTTCCAACATTAATCCTTTCTAAAATATATAATTATGTCAAGAAGCAGAGACACTACTTTACCAACAAAGGTCCATCTAGTCAAACCTATGGTTTTTCCAGTAGTCATGTATGGATGTGAGAGTTGGACTATAAAGAAAGCTGAGCACTGAAGTATTGATGCTTTTGAACTATGGTGTTGCAGAAGACTATTGAGAGTCCCTTGGACTGCAAGGAGATCAAACCAGTCAATTTTAAAGGAAACCAGTCCTGAATATTCCTTGGAAGGACTGATGCTGAAGCTGAAACTCCAATACTTTGGCCACCTGATGTGAAGAACCAACTCGTTGGAAAAACCCTGATGCTGGGAAAGATTGAAGGTGGGAGGAGAAGGAGACGACAGAGGATGAGATGGTTGGATGGCATCACCGACACAATGGACATGAATTTGAGTAAACTCTGAAGGCTGGTGATGGACAGGGAAGCCTGGCATGCTGCAGTCCATAGGGTCACAAAGAGTGACATGACTGAGTGACTGAACAGAACTGAACTGAAGTTAAGATCACCTTGTATTGCCAGTAGCAATGACATAGTCCATAGCAGATGAGTCTCTGAGGCAGTCCTCCTTGGAAGCACACAGTGATTTCAGATGTTGACTTATAGTTATTTTATAATCTTGTCACTGCTTTATTAATTACACAGGTTTCAATTAATGTTTAGCATACTTAATTTTCCATCACTCTAGCTTCACAGTATTTATGCATGAGGACAGCAATAATTTTTCTTTTTTAAAATTTCAAAATAAGTATTCTTCCTCCCTTGATAAAAGTTTGTAAAATATCCAAATCATTCAGAGAACATGAACAACTCTCTTTAATCCCATTATCCAGGATAACCACTCTCCACAATTTAATGCACACCATCATAAAATATTTAAAAACATATGTAATTAAACCATTTTTAGAATGTTTCCATCTTCATTATCCTTTTGCATGAATCTAGTTCCTCTTGGATGCAATCTGTTCACCAATAAAGCTTCATAGAAAGGAGAGGGCAAGAAACAAGAGGATGTGACTTACAGGGGTGTTCCAACAAGACAGGAAGAAGTAATACTTCCTACATAGAAAGCTCTTCCACATGGAAAGGACAAAATACTTTCCCATCAAAAATCCATTGAATGAATGTACCATATTTCACTTAATTGAACATTTTTTTGTTAATTTTAGATTGCTTCCAAATTCACCATTAAAATTGACAGTATGAAAAATTATATGAAAGTGAAAGTTGCTCAGTCGTGTCCAACTCTTTGCAGCCCCATGACTATACAGCCCATGGAATTCTCCAGGCCAGAATACTGGAGTGGATAGCCTTTCCCTTCTCCAGGGGATCTTCCCAACCCAGGGATAGAACTCAGGTCTCCCGTATTACAGGCAGATTCTTTACCAGCTGAGCCACAAGGGAAGCACCTTGCCTCCCACCAAAAAAAAAAAAAAAAATTGTATAGAGGTATCTTTATGATCATTTCCTTAGGATAATTTCCTAGATGCTCTGAATACTCATTTTTGGTTAATATGGTCAAATTATACCTATAGTACCAGTTTGCATGCACCTGTAAAAAAAAAAAAAAGTGAGGCCATTTCTCTATACTCTCATCAGCATTAGCACTTTAATGCGAAATTCTGAAAGACATTGTCTGCCTACAAGGAACTTGTTCTTTCTCAGCAGCTTCAAAGGAATTTTATGGTTGCTGGGTCCTTGCTCCAAATCCTAGCATTTTTCATTTCTTCCAAAGGCCACATTAAATCCATGAGCTGTTCATGCTTGTTAATGACTCTGAAGTAGACATGGTTGGTAAAAACAGAAGCGTCAACTGGAAAAAGAAAAATTCCATAATATGGCACCAGAACAGAAATTGTTTCCAGAATTCAACTTGGACGTCTTAGGCAAGAAAATTAAAGCAAAATGTGTTTAATTGATTTGTCATTAAGAAAAATTAAAGTTCTGATGTGGCAATGAGCCTATAATATATTCTCAAAATGAATATGTCAACTTTCATGGCCCTGAGCTGAGAATGTAAAGCCATTTTGAAGGGCAAGGGAACAACTCACTGTGTTCAAATGGGTTTAGGGTGAATATTGCCCTACTGACCTTTATTTAATGAAACAGATATTGAAATGGCCCTCTGTTAGAAAAGTTAAAGAGCCATCCTTGGAACATTCTTGGAACAATAATTCTTTGGGAGAACATTGTATCACCCTTGTGATGGGATGAGCTTGGCTCAGACAAATTGCAAAATGAGAAACTCTGCAAGAGTAGAACTCCTGCTTCAGAACAACTGAAGAGAAAATTAATGACCCAGGGGAATTCCACTTGAGAGATACTTACTGAGCACCTACTAAATGTTGGATGACATAATTCATCTCTTCTAACACGTATAATCAACCTGCAAGGGGAGTATTGACATAACTTTTTTCAGGAAAGTGAGGATTAGACAGGTCAAAGGGGATCACATAGTCATAAATGGGAGACTAGAATTTGAACCCTGAACATTATGATTCCGAGGTTTTATGAATTACATCAATATTACCTTCTCCATACAAAACACACTCCTAGGCTTGGGGGAAACAGAAATGAAGATGTGGTCCCATATTTGACTAATATTTCATCTTCCCCGAGTAGAAATGCACAGTGAAGAGCTCACCTGTTTGTAATTCAGGAAAGCACAGATATGATTTTCTAGGTTCTGACTGAAAGAAGTGCTTGATTCCTTCCTGAATTTGGAGCACACTTGTGTATACAAGTAACCAGCAGTAAAGGCAGCTTGTTTTATGTATGAAAGCTTAATCTATGATTTTTTTTTAAACCTATGGTTCTTCATCAGAATTATTCCTGCAAAGCTCTGTAAAGTTACGTAAATTTTTTTCTTTGGAATCTTTTAATTAAGGCCAGGATTAGGGTAAGGTGAAAGAGGCATTCCGTTGGGCACAAAAACTAATTTTGAGAAGAAAACTAGTCTTCCCTCTGTGGTAAAAGGAATAAGCTTAGAAAAACTAGGTCTTTAGCAATATTGTATTCATTAATTCACAGTAATTAGTAGATGTTATTAATTAGTACTTAGTTAGCCAAGATTTACTGAGCACCTACTAGGCATCAGGCTCCATGCCACCCTCAGGAGTTTGTAAGGAACAGACTCCCTCAGCTGATGTGGGTTTATTTTAGGGGGAGTCGGGAAGTAGCGCCCCTACCTGAGTACTCCTTCTTCGTGGCTCTGGATGATGTGGAGAGCAGTGGCTCTCCCAATCTGATGCCAGCCCAGTAGACAGACTCCATTCTTGGCTGGTTTATGAAGAAACTAAGGCATTTTTATCAGTGAGGCTGAAGAGACTGTATTTTGAGAAAGGAGGTTTGGAAGCCGTAGGTCAGTGTCAGTTGGCACTGTCAAGGACATCTAGTGACATAGAATTTGTGGAAGAAGTGCAAAAACTCTTTTTAAGATAAAACCCTTTCCAGTCCATTGCAGCAAATTGATGCACCGAGTGATCTAGCAGAGACATCCATTCATATGCCCTTTATGCTTGATGAGAAAGTGAGAGGATGGCAGCAATCATCCCAATAAGTCAGAAGCACTTAGCCTGCTGGGAAAGGGAATAAAATCCCCTGGAGTCTCCTGTGTCCTGACGAACACTCACAGCCATATTACAGAATTATTTTAATTTGCCAGGGTGTGTTCAGTTACCTCTGACTCTTTGCAGTCCCATGGACTGCAGCCAGCCAGGCTCCTTTTTCCACGGAATTTTCCAGGCAAGAATACTGGAGTGGGTTGCTATTTCTCCCTCCAGGGGAATCTTCCCCACCCTGGGATCAAACCTGTATCTCCTGTGTCTTGTGCATTAGCATGTGGGTTCTTTACCACTGAGCCACCTGGGAAGAGGATAGAACTCTTTAGATGAGATCAGAGACAATGTGACAGGCAGGTTACATTCTGGCAAATAAATGCCTATCTACCTGATACCCTGAAGTTTTAGGGTATCAGTGTGATTAAGTAGGTCAGATTAATCACATTGAGATACCAGCAATGATTAATAAAAAAAAAAAATTAGCATTGAACCCTACAGAGACCACACACAGACATTGTATGTGCTGGCTGGAACAAAATCTGAACCTACAGTTTGTAACTGAAGGAAAAAACCCTGCTTCAACACTGTATAAATTCCCTCAAGGTAAAAAATGTTGGAGAGCCAAACCATTTTTTCAGGAGTGTCTAATTCTTTTGAGAAATACTTCTCTCTTGGGGATAGAGGGTTTGAGAGGGTACGTCTTTTTTTTTTTTTTTTTTTAAACCACATCAGTGATGTTTACATTTGAATCTTAGTTGTGCTCCCGGGCATCTGTTATTTGATAGAAACAACCAGAACATTTAATGAGGGATTTTTCATTTGCCATTTGTAAATTAAGGCAAAGCTGTTGGGGTCTCTAATTGTAAATGATTAGGATAATGAGCAAATAGTCAGACAGTATGTATTTCAGATTTCAGAAACATGCACACGGCCCAGGAGGAAGTTGAAATGTCAAGGGCTAAACTCCAAAGGAGCTTGGAGCGTTAGACAGAATGAGAGAGGTGAAATAGACAAGCTATTTCTAAAGTAAGCAGTGTAGGCCATGGCTCTGCTGAAAAGAGAGGTATTCTCCAGGCCAAATTATGCCATGGAATACACATTTTAAATGTGTTAGTTGCTCCTCTACCTTCGCTTTCTTCCCCTCTTGTTTTCATTCCTCCTTTTCCTCCGCCCCTGCCCTATGCCACATGGATTTTTGATTCCATTGTTTTCTTAAATACTTTTAATCCTAATTGTTCTCATTTTTCATCATCTGTCATTTCCCCAGTCTTATCCTTTCCATCTGATTCATCTCATTTTTAGAACTGTTTTAAAATAAAATCTATGTTCAATGTAGGATGCAGGATGCATGGGGCTGATGCACAGGATGATTCAAGTAGAGGATGTGGGGTGGGAGGTGGGAGGGGGCTTCGGCATTGGGAGATTGTGTTCACCTATGGCTGATTCGTGTCAATGTATGGCAAAACAAATACAGTATTGTAATTAAAAAATAAATAAATTAAAAAATAAAATAAAATAAAATAAAGGATTCCTTTGTATTCCGGTGACCTTTGCATAATTTCCAAGATCAATACTTTTAGTACAGGAGATTCATTCCTTCCTCAAACACTGAGTTGATTCAGTGCCTACAGCAAGCCAGAACTCTGCCAGCTCAGTGTGTTCATAGCTTTCTGTGACAGTGTTATTTGCCAGCTTGGGCCAATATGACTCTTTAGGGTTTATCCGGTAAGGGATATGCTATAGAATGACTTCTGGTCTGGTTTACTAAGTGCCCCTTAGCCCAACCACATGTTTCTGCTGAAATGAGTACTCTTTATATCACACACTTAGAAGAGAAAAGAGGTCTCTAATATATTCGTTGAACCAGAAAGCAAAGTCACAGTGGTCATCCACACCCTTATTCTCCCATTACTGGTCTGATGCAGCACAGTCTTGTCTGAACATTTGTCCTTTGGTATTGATATGACTGATCATGGTTGATGATCAGCTCCTTCCATGACTGGGTCATACTGTACTATACTTCCCCCTCCTCATCCTGGAGGGAAAAGGAATCAGAAGAGTATGGCAAGGTTCAGGATAACATCTAGAGAACATGATTAGAATGCCACCTGCAGCTTCCCCAGACTATGACCAGGCTCTAGAATTTTTGCAATACTGTCGACTTGCAAAATTGAAAGCAAGTTTACTCTGTTGGAGTGATTGCCCTCCAAGAGTCCCTTCCATTCCTACAGACCTTGCATGGTGTTTTGGGTTTGTGTCATTTATTTCTGAAGATAAGTTGAAGTTTGAACTCCCACAACCTTAGAACATGACCTTATTTGGAAATAAGGTCATTGCAGATATAACTGGTTAGTATGAGGTCAAGGAGCTTGGAGACAGAATATACAGATGATAAGCCAAATAATCACCATGAGGACACTGAGAGATGCCGCAGTGTTTGATGGATTAATCTAACAATACTTAAGTCTCAAGTACTGGTATGCACAATGAAGACTATGAGTTGGGGAAAGAAGAGAGTGCTGTGGGCTGGGGTGAAAAAGTAGGTAGAAAAGTAAGCTATTGAAAGTGCTAAGGACTTGAATAAGGTCATGTGGACGGGGGCAGGAAGCAGGACACAGCAAGACTGAGAGAAGAGGACTGCTGATATCAGCCTCCTCTATGATTCTAGGGCATTTTGTTGACACATCTTTGATAGAAATTATTACATAATGTTGTAGCCTCCTCTATTGAGAGATTTTTTTTGCTTAAAATATTTTTTAATTATGAAAGTATAGCACATTTATAGGAGACTTGAAAAATACAGAACAAATCTACATATAGTTCCACTATATATTGCAATTAATTTTTAAGTAGATAAATTAAAATTTCTAGTTGGAGTTTCAATGTCAAACTCTATTGAGCGCTTTCTAAGGGCAGAGATACAGTTAATTCACTTGAAAAATATCTGGCATCTATCATATAGTAAGCACGCAATAAGTGTTGAGTTAACAGACGGATGGGTGACTAAATGGAGGAATAAAGGCTGAAACTGCATGATTTGACAGGCTACAAAGTAGCCTGGTACCCCACTGAGGAAGACCTTGAATATCAGGCTAGGGGGCTGAACCAAAGAAGATCTG
The DNA here is from genome assembly GCA_917880005.1 of Nanger dama. Classification (NCBI taxonomy): domain Eukaryota; kingdom Metazoa; phylum Chordata; class Mammalia; order Artiodactyla; family Bovidae; genus Nanger; species Nanger dama. The sequence continues at coordinate 676,112 of CAKJTW010000011.1, forward strand.
GCTGCCATTGTCAAAGATGGATGTGATACTGGAGAGTTATTTTAGAATGATGTAGTTTTTAGTGACAAACACATGGAAGCAATGAGCCTAGAGGAGGAAAGCTTATTAAGGAGATATTACAATGGTACAGACCTAGGGGTTCTCTAAGATGTTCCACATCACTTCATTTTTAAAAACATCCATATGATGTTATGTAAAGAATTGCTAACAGGTTCCCTGTGAGTCAGCAGGAGAGGAGAAGCTAGGATCCATTGGTGATAATGGAAGGAAGTGGATCCTAAGTGCAGTTCAGTTGCTCAGTCATGTCCAACTCTTTGTGACACCATGGACTCCAGCACGCCAGGCCTCCCTGTCCATCACCAACTCCTGGAGTTTACTCAGACTCATGTCCATCAAGTCAGTGATGCCATCCAACCATCTCATCTTCTGTCATCACCTTCAGTCTTTCCTAGCATCAGGGGCTTTTCCAATGAGTCAGTTCTTCACATTAGGTGGCCAAACTATTGGAGTTTCAGCTTCAGCATCAGTCTTTCCAATGAATATTCAGGACTGATCTCCTTTAGGATGGACTGGTTGGATCTCCTTGAAGTTCAAGGGACTCTCAAGAGTCTTCTCCAACACCACAGTTCAAAAGTATCAGTTGTTCAGAGCTCAGCTTTCTTTATAGTCCAACTCTCACATCCATACATGACTATTGGATAAATCATAGCTTTGACTAAACGAACCTTTGTTAGCAAAGTAATGTCTGCTTTTTAATATGCTGTCTAGGTTGGTCATAACTTTTCTTCCAAGGAGTAAGCGTCTTTTAATTTCATGGCTGCAGTCACCATCTGCAGGGCTTTAGATGCCCAAAAATAAAGTATGACACTGTTTCCAATGTTTCCCTCTTTGCCATGAAGTGATGGGACCAGATCCCATGATCTTATTTTTCTGAATGTTGAGCTTTAATCCAACTTTTTCATTCTCATCTTTCACTTTCATCAGAGGGCCTTTAGTTCTTCTTTGCTTTCTGCCATAAGGGTGAAGTCATCTGCATATCTGAGGTTATTGCTATTTCTCCCGGCAATCTTGATTCCAGCTTGTGCTTCATCCAGCTCAGCATTTCTCATGATGTTAAGTAAGTTAAGTAAAGTTAAGTAAGCCGGGTGACAATATACAGCCTTGATATACTCCTTTCCCGATTTAGGACCAGTCTGCTGTTCCATGTCCAGTTCTAACTATTGCTTCCTGACCTGCATACAGATTTCTCAAGAAGCAGGTCTGATGGCCTGGTATTCCCATCTCTTGAAGAATTTCCCACAGATTGTTGTGATCCACACAGTCAAAGGCTTTGGCATAGTCAATAAAGCAGAAGTAGATGTTTTTCTGGAAGTCTCATGCTTTTTCCATGATCCAACGGATGTTGGCAATTTGCCTCTGGTTCCTCTGCCTTTTCTAAATCCAGCTTGAACATCTGGAAGTTACGCTTCATGTACTATTGAAGCCTGGCTTGCAGAATTTTAAGCATTAATAGCATTACTATTTTTTGGAGAAGGAAATGGCAACCCACTCCAGTGTTCTTGCCTGGAGAATCCCAGAGAAGGGGGAGCGTGATGGGCTGCCGTCTATGGGGTCACACAGAGTTGGACATGACTGAAGCGACTTAGCAGCAGCAGCAGCAGCAGCATTACTTTACTAGCGTGTGAGATGAGTGCAGTTGTGCTGTAGTTTGAACATTCTTTGGCATTGCCTTTCTTTGGGATTGGAATGAAAACTGACCTTTTCCAGTCCTATGGCCACTGTTGAGTTTTCCAAATTTGCTGGCATATTGAGTGCAGCACTTTCATAGCATCATCTTTTAGGATTTGAAATAGCTCAACTGGAATTCCACCACCCCCACTAGCTTTGTTTGTAGTGATGCTTCCTAAAGCCAATTTGACTTCACATTCCAGGATGTCTGGCTCTAGGTGAGTGATCACACCATTGTGGTTCTCTGGGTCATGAAGATCTTTTTGTGTAGTTCTTCTGTGTATTCTTGCCATCTCTTAATATCTTCTGCTTCTGTTAGGTCCATACCATTTCTGTCCTTCATTGTGCCCATCTTTGCATGAAATAGTCCCTTGGTATCTCATATTTTCTTGAAGAGATCTCTAGTCTCTCTCATTCTGTTGTTTCCCTCTATTTCTTTGCATTGATCCCTGAGGAAGGCTTTCTTATCTCTCTTTGCTATTCTTTGGAACTCTGCATTCAGATGCTTTTATCTTTCCTTTTCTCCTTTGCCTTTTGCTTCTCTTCTTTTCACAGCTATTTGTAAGGTCTCCTCAGACAACCATTTGCCTTTTTGCATTTCTTTTTCTTGGGGATGGTCTTGATCCCTGCCTCCTGTATAATGTCACAAATCTCTATCCATAGTTCTTCAAGCATCTTCTATCAGATCTAATCCCTTGAATCTATTTCTCACTTCCACTGTATGATCGTAAGGGATCTGATTTAGGTCATACCTGAATGGTCTAGTGGTTTTCCCTACTTTCTTCATTATAAGTCTGAATTTGGCAATAAGGAATTCATGATTTGAGTCACAGTTAGCTCCTGGTCTTGTTTTTGCTGACTGTATAGAGCTTCTCTATCTTCGGCTGCAAAGATAGAATCAATTGAATTTCAGTATTGACCATCTAGTGATGTCCATGTGCTGTTGGAAGAGGGTATTTGCTATGACCAGTGTTTTCTCTTGGCAAAACTCTATTAGCCTTTGCCCTGCTTAATTCTTTACTCCAAGGCCAAATTTGCCTGTTATTCCAGGTATTTCTTGACTTCCTACTTTTTCATTCTGGTCCCCTATCATGAAAAGGAGATCTTTTTGAGTGTTAGTTCTAGAAAGTCTTGCAGGTCTTCATAGAACCGTTCAACTTCAGCTTTTTCAGCATGACTGGTCAGAGCACAGACTTGGAGTACTGTGATATTGAATGGTTTGCCTTGGAAATGCACAGACATCATTCTGTCATTTGAGATTGCATCCAAGTACTACATTTCAAACTCTTTTGTCGACCATGATGGCTACTCCATTTCTTCTAAGGGATTCTCGCCCACAGTAGTGGATATAATGGTCATCTGAGTTAAATTCACCCAGTCCATTTTAGTTCATTGATTTCTAAAATGTCAATGTTCACTCTTGCCATCTCCTGTTTGACCACTTCCAATTTGCCTTATTTCATGGACCTAACATTCCAGTTTCCTATGCAATATTGTTCTTTACAGCATTGAACTTTACTTCCATCACCAGTCACATCCACAACTTCGGTGTTGTTTTTGCTTTGTTTTTGCTTTGACTCTGTCTCTTCATTCTTTCTGGAGTTATTTCTCCACTGATCTCCAGTAAATATTGGGCCCCTACCAACCTGGGGAGTTCATCTTTCAGTGTCCTATCTTTTCGCCTTTTCATGCTGTTCATGAGGTTCTCAAGGCAAGAATATTGAAGTGGCTTGCCATTCCCTTCTCCAGTGGACCACGTTTTGTCAGAGTTGCAGAAATGAACTTTGTTGGTTTTGGGACAACTGGCCTCTCCTCTGGTTAGGCAAGGATGGAAGTGCCACAGCCCCACCCCTACTCCCTGGTAAGAGCCCTCCTTGCAAGGGGTTTAGAATCTTGCTCAAGTTAGATGGATGACTTGGCCCTACCTCTGACATGCTAAGCTCATCTTGAGGCCAAAGTCTGAAGCACTGCAAGTATTTTCAAGTGGTGAATTGGTGCGTTGAATTGTGTGCTTCCCACAATCACTACAGAATCCAGTGAGGAGATGTCTCTCCTCCCATCATGTCACTGCATGCTATCTGCTCACCAGCCAGTGGGCAGACACCTGCCTCACTTCCCTCAGCAAAAGGATCTTTGTTCCTGGGAAAGAAAAGAAATCTCTTCACTCTCTTTGAAGCTGTTTCAAGCACCAACCTACATCTGGCCATTGTGACTATCTTTGGCCGTGTGTTCTGGCAATTGAAGAGATTTTTGCACCAGAATTTCTATGCCAATAAAAGCAAAAGGAGATGAATGAAAATTTATTCACCAAGACCTTACCCTGTACCCCAGCTGCCTTTGCTATTACCTCTCAAAACCAGTGGTTTATCTAGAGTTTTGACTCCTGGAGAGGATAATTTCCTCTCCAAGATTTAATCAAGAAAAATTTCAGAATATAGTTGAAAGAAATCTGTAGTGTAAATGCATATAACCACATCTAGATTCCAACATTAGTATTTTTTATACTTGCTTTTATCATATGTCTGTCCACTTGGAGGGGATTGTTTTTAAATAAGCCTTGTCTTACTACAATTAACACATTTTCTGTAATAATCATGAAATAAAATGAATAACAATATCTAGAAAACAGAGTGAAAAGGTTTATTTGATTTTGTGTAATTTTGCTAGCAAAAATAAAATTAACAAAATAAATATTGCATACAAAATATTATATATAAAATATTATACTTTGCAGCTCACATTCAGGTCACTCTTTAGCTTTACATTTTAACTATAAATTAATTTTGAATGGTCACACGAAAGTAACAGATGTGAAATAGTTGCAGTTCTGTTTCTTCATCTTTACAATCATCATTCTATTATTGCTTATTTGAATATCCTCTCTAAGTGCAGGAATTCGTAGTCCCACAGAGGTTTTTGGAAGCAAGAATTCTGCACCAGTCAGTCAGTCAGTTTAGTCGCTCAGTAGTGTCTGACTCTTTGTGACCCCATGGACTGCAGCATGCCAGGCTTCTCTGTCCATCACCAACTCCCACAGCTTGCTCAAACTCATGTCCATCGAATGGTGATGCCATCCAACCATCTCATCCTCCTTCATCTCCTTCTCCTCCTTCCTTCAGTCTTTCTCAGCATCAGGGTCTTTTCCAGTGAGTCAGTTTTTCCCATCAGGTGGCCAAAGTACTAGAGTTTCAGCTTCAACAACAGTCCTTCCAATGAATATTCAGGACTGAAATGCTGAAATGCAAAAATTCTGCCCCAGATGAGTTCAAGTGATTCCAAACTATTAGAAACTTGGTTTCAAAATGAACATGTTCAATAGAGTCCTTTTTGTGTTTGAGGCCAACTTTACAAATGGGTAAGAATTTGCCTGCAATGGAGACCCACTGATTCCTGGGTCAGGAAGATCCCCTAGAGAAGGAAATAGCAACTGACTCCAGTGTTCTCGCCTGGAGAGTCTCGCCGACAGAGGAGCCTGGTGGGCTATAGCCCATGTCGCAAAGACTGGGACAAGACTGAACAACTAACACGTTCACTTTTACACAAATGGGAGTTTTTCAAATTAACTTCTATATAACATTCCTATTTATTAAATAATGAGTAAAAAAATGTGACATTTGAAGCTTTTATATATATATACTCATTGGCAAAGACTCTGATGCTGGGAAGGAGAAGGGGACAACCGAGGATGAGATGGCTGGATGGCATCACGGACTCGATGGACATGAGTCTGAGTGAACTCTGAGATACGGTAATGAAGAGAGAGGCCTGGCATGCTGTGATTCATGGGGTCGCAAAGAGTCGGACATGACTGAGCGACTGAACTGAACTGAACTGAAAACTTAATTGTAATGGAAGCAATTGTTTAGAATTTACAAACAAGATTTTTTTTTCAGAGAAGAATATTTTATCACTGACATTATTTAGAACTGTTGGCAAATGAGATTTTAAAAGTGAGCCTGTAGTTGGTTTTATGATTGTTTTAAAATTCTGTACATATATATAGTGCAACCTCCTATGATTTGCTGCCCCTTCCCATTCTTGGTGTTTCAAACACATAGTTGAAAGAATTTTATTAGAAGAGAATGGTGTAATAGGGGGAAGAGACTTCAGAATAGAACTTAGCTCAATCCCAGACTGAATAAAGACAGCTGGTTGTTTTTGTTTAGTTGCTCTCATGTTGGACTCTTGGCAACGCCATAGACGGTAGCCCGCCAGGCTCCTCTGTCCTTGAGATTTTTCAGGTAAGAATGCTGGAGTGCATTACCATTTCCTTCTCCAGGGGATCTTCCTGACCCAGGGATAGAACTTGAGTTTCCAGCATTGGCAGGTGGATTCTTTACTGCTGAGACACCAGAGAAGCCCCAAAGATAGCAAATGAACAGGGTGAGGGTATCAATGGATAGAAAATTACTAAGAAGAAACCTCAAATGTCAGGCCAAAAATTGAGATTCTCTACATCAAAGGTAGAGATTGAGGAACTTAATCAGCTATCAAAGGTAAGCAGATATCAAGGTAGTGGGATTTTCTCCATGTTGACAGCAGGATTCTTTCTACAGTTGGGCAGCCAGATAAGATAAGGATCCCAGAATGAGGCCTGGCCATAAAGAGGGCTCAGAAGAGACTGTCTTTAAAGTTTGATTCTCAAGGAGAGGGTCTTTTCAGTGGCCACTGCCCAGGACATATATTTTACTTATATTTTTGAAATGAGTAGTTCTAAAAATATAGGAAATAAATACAAAAAGGACAGGCAATTAAAAAGGACTTCAATTTAAAATTTCCCTCTCTTACCATTATAAAGCCTAAAGCATTATTAGTCATTTTATCACTGTTAGTAATAAATAAAAAAGCCAGGAAGCAAATGTGTACAACATGACATAATTTGTTTGTCAGGCTTTACTTAGCTATCTTCCACCCCTTTCAGCAGGCAGTTTCCCCTTGCTTTCTGATGACTGTCCCCTGAATGACGCAGAGTTGTGTCCAGATCAGCAGAGCAGTGCTTCCCCTTTAAGGGAAGGCGATTGATCAACTTTCCACTGATGTCCAGTGCCCAGAGGGAAGCATGCCTGTCTCATAGGGACAGGGGGAGCAACGTGTGAGCCTTATTCCACCCTCAAAATTGCTCTCCTTTACCTTGAATCTAATTCAGGTTGACCTGGGGAAGAATAGGAGAAATGGAAACAGGGGACTTTCATGAGGAAGGGCCTGGGTTTTCAGAGGACTGCAAGAGGAGAGGAAGTAAAAGGAAACCAAAAAACCTCTTGAATAGGGATTTTTAGAGAGTATAGCTAGAAAGCTGAGAGCAGAATTAGAAAGTGAGGCTTCTGGAGTTGGCATGAGATGCCAGCAAGAGAAATGGGTGTGTGGGGGTGGGAAAGAATTTTTTAAAAATATTTAGTTTTTTGGCTGCACTGGGTCTTAGTTGGGGCACTTGGAATCTTTAGTTGCTGTATGCAAAATAAATTCTTAGTTGTGGCATGGGGGATCTAGTTCCCGAGCCGGGTGCACTGGGAGGGTGAGTCTTAGCCACCCTCCCAGGACATATATTTTACTTATATTTTTGAAATGAGTAGTTCTAAAAATATAGGAAATAAATACAAAAAGGACAGGCAATTAAAAGGACTTCAATTTAAAATTTCCCTCTCTTACCATTATAAAGCCTAAAGCATCATTAGTCATTTTATCACTGTTAGTAATAAATAAAAAAGCCAGGAAGGCAAAACTGTCATGAAACATTATATAATTTCAGTACAACATTATAAATTGATATATATATACATCACAAAAAGGGGTCATCATCCTAAGTCTAAACACTACCCATCACCATACAACTGACCTCCTTTATGCATTTCACCCTCCCTGGGCAGTGTGGGGATTTCTAGGAAGCAATGCTGAGGGTTAGAAGTTAGATCTCTGAATATTCCTTTGTAGATGCAGGCAAACATTTAAAAGACTTGTAAATATCTGGGGGTTGTTGGACTGTATCCTCCTGAAGCAAACTTGCCTTGAGGCTGGGCTCTAGGAGGCCTGATTCAGAGTCACATTAAGAAGCCGTTAGTTGGGGTTTGCTAAGCTCTCTGCTAGGTCCCTTTAACATTCACTATATAGCAATGAGGCAGCTTCAGTTTCTGAACTGGACCCGGTGGAGGTAAATTGATTCCGTCCTTCTAGCTAGCTTGAATATGGCAACCAGTTCTTCTCAAGTGGGAATGTAAGGAGCTGAAAAGCTGGCTTTGAGGCACCTCTGGATGTTCACCTGCAGAACACTTAAAAATGGACAAAGAAAACAGTAATATTTCATCCAAAGCTGTTGATGTGAATGTAAGTACATTGTGAGAAACCTTCTCTGTTACTTGAATGCCATTTATTGTTGACCTTGTTAGTAAAATAAGACTGAGTCACTTTACAAAAATGAAGAAAACAGTTATAAAATACTTAACCTTCCTTTGGTACTTAATGGACTTTACAAATATGAGCTTGTTTTAAAGTGCTATACTTGGTAATTGATTTGCAGCTGTTTTTCTAAAACTCCAGGGAAATTGTACTGATCTCTATACAAATTCCATTTTAAAATTTAATCAGGGCTAACTGAGACTGCCTGTAATGTGTTCCCGCACTTAAAGACCCAACTTTGGCCTTGTTAGTTCATCATGGCCTAGCACTTCTCTGTATTTTCCTTTTTTACTTCTTGGGGGTATATTTTAAATTAGCTTGACATCATAGTCAATTCATTCTATAACAGAATGTTTTCTTTTTAGAAACAGCATCCTCAGTCCTACAGAACAGCACATTAGATGAACTCTGGTCTAGTTCAATTTCACTGGGAGGCATGCAAGCTACATTTCACTCCAGGGGTTGACAGGAGTGTTTGGCACAAAGAATGAGGGAGCCATGAATAATTTAGAATGTTCTTGGCCACACATTATCCCATTAATTGGTAGGATTAAAGACTGGAAGACATGTACTTTGTAGGGAACAGTGAGAGAGAGTAAGAGAGAATGAGAACACTCTTAGAGGAGAGTTCAAAAGAGGAATTATTTCTTTAACGTTGGTGTTCCACATTCTTGCCTTCAAAGGAATGTGTGGTTAAAAGTTATTTCCTCATTGATGTTTAGTTACCTTGACATGTATAAATCTCTCCTTTAAAGAAGCTGAACTCTCACTTACATTATTAAAGAATTCACAGCATCAAATGACAGAGAGTAGAGGGAAAAAAAAAAGAGGAGAGCAAAGAGTTAATAATACACTTTTTTTCTTATTGCTGTTGCAGACAACACTTTGTATGTCAATGTGCTAAAACCAGTAATTTTCTAATCTAACATGAGTCTCCTATTTCATTCTTTATTTTTTGATCATTTTTCTTTTGTGATTGAGAAACTGAATTATTGTTCAGTCCAGTCACTGACTTCTAGAGCATGCTTGTGAGGTGATGGTAAAACAAGCACTTGACCCCTGTCCTTCATTGCTACACAAACTGAAGGAGGAAAGGAACAGGCCGAGCTGACTCCATCTTGAAAAAAAGGATGCTCCATCTTACATTCCCAGTGAGCTTTGGACTATAGGGCTGCTTGCATTTTCAGTGCACTTTGGACTATGTGCCAGGTAGCCATGGAGATAACACACCTACAGCAGAACAGGCCTCACGGACTGATAAACACCAGATTCCATACCAAGATTTCCCATAGTCAGAAAGAATGCAATAATCCTCTCTGTAGTCAATCACCTTTGTAATCTTTATGGCACCCATTGGTGTAGGCTACAATGTATGCCAGCTGACCCTCCTGATTATGAATCATGGCTGTAACCTGATTGTATTTCCTTTAACATTTTCTAGGCTAGGTCTAAGGAATTTGGGGATGGGGTCTTGAGCACGTACACTTAAGGTATATAAGGTTCTCACAAAAAGTCGGTCAGGGTCCCTGGCTAAAGAGGAAACTCTGCCTCGGACCCACCAGTGTAATAAACTGCAGTCCACTACCCATGGTGCCCTTCTGAGTGAGTTTGCTTCCCAGAGCATTTGGCTACAACAAAACAAGAGAATCATTCTGAACTTTTCTCTTTACTGAAGCCAAACCCAGCCTCTGTTCTTGGACAAAGAATTGATTTTCAGTGACAGTTTTTGGTGAAGTAGGAAAAAATAGCTTTATTGCTTTGTTAGTCAAAAGGAGCCACAGGGGGCTAATGTCCTCAGAACTGTGTGTCCCAACCTGGAGAGGTAGTGAGAAATTTTATAGTAATGGTTCAAAGAGGTTATGACCAGTTTGTGGACCACCTTCTGATTGGTTGGTGGTGAGGTAAGTGGGAGTCAGCATCATTAACCTTCTGGTTCCAACCAGTCTGGGATTTACATGCTTGTGGGCAGCATACCATTAATTTCTCCTACCTGGTAGGGATTTCAGTATCTGCAAAATGGCTCAAAAATATTGTTATGTGTATCCCTTGATGGAGAACCAAGACTCTGACCCAAGGCTGGACTACTGTTCCTCCCTTGTCTCTGCATCCACCCTTCCCTAGTTAGCAACAGTTTGCACCTGCTCGTTGGAACTCAGGAAAGGTAATGGAGGCTGAATGAAGCCCATTTCCTGTAATCAAGAAATGGGGGACACAGAACAGCTTTTGTGTCTAGGAACCCCTGGATACAGGGAGGTCCTGCTTGGTTTCATGACCACCCGTTCATGAAGCCGTAATTAGGAAATCAATTCGTTTCTCTGAGGAACTCACTTCTATTCTTACTGTCAATCCTGCCTCAGCCTAGAAGACACTGATTGTGGGGAAAAAAAAAGCTATATATATTGCAAACACACACATTCCCAGATATATGGACTCATGAATCAACCCACATAGAATCCTAACTGTCTGCCCTTTAGGTCCTCTAGTCTTTACTACATAAAATTTAGGTCCATCCTCTCTAGCATCTATTTAGCAGAATTGGAGAGTCACGGGAAGAACCTGGATACAATTTCACTGGAGTTCATATACTTTTTTTTTTTCCTGTTTGGTCTTAATTGTGTGATTCCTTGCAAGTTGTTGCTTATGTAAATCATTTGATTTATGTAGGCCTTTTAGCACTAAGATTCTCCTGACTGAGTGGTTGTATTTAAGCCCTAGACTACTTCTAATTGTTAACACATCTTTCATTCTTTTGAAGATATCCAATATCTCAGTTCAAGTCATCAGTGCCCCAGGGAAGTTGCCAGGGAGACGACCACCAAGAAAACCCATCGCCAGAGCCAAACCCAAGAAGCAACTCAAGAAGAAAGCTCCCTTTTGGAATGTCCAAAACAAAATCGTTCTTTTCACGGTATTTTTATTCATCCTGGCAGTCATAGCCTGGACTCTGCTGTGGCTCTACATCAGTGAGTTGAAATCCCTGTATCTTTGGTGTTAGGGCTTGCCCTGAGGGTTCTATTGGCCATGCAGGTCCCATCTGCCCCTGGGTGTTTCTGATAGAATTTTCTTCTTAGACTGAAAGCCATTTTCAAAACTGTTGAGGTTTTAAGGAAGAAGCCGGGAATTGTCTTTCCCATTTCTTATTTTACCACTACTGCTTTCTTCCCAGAGGAGCAGAGATACCAGAAGAAGAGCTGAGGAAAATGCTTGGGAGCTTTTGACTGGTTCAGAAATGTAATGCATTCTTAGCTGTGAAAAATGAATGGAATGCTAAGCTGTTTTATTTCCTCATCCACCCACTCAGGCCTGTTGCTAGGCAACCTCATGCTTCCAGCTCCCTGCACTTCAGTTTACTAATGCACCTTTCTCTTCTTTGTTTTTATGTTGTTTATCCAGTTGATTATGTTTTTGTCAATCTTACTGATGCTTTTGGATAGGAGTAATAACTAAGTTCTTCCTTAGAGAGTAGTTACCCAAGCAGCTCAGTAACTATAGCATTTATTGATTTATGCTGGACTTCCAACCCTACACATTATTATATTTAATGCAAGATACTCTAAAGGATATTAAAATTTGATTGGAAAACTAAATTATAGGCAAAGAATTGATGAATATTGTCTTGAGCAGTTCAGGTCAATTATATATAGAAATTGATCACCTATGATTTGTGTGGTACAATGTAAGATATCAGGCACACCAAGATGCATCTCCTACTTTTAAAAAGCTCAGAGATGTATTTTCTACTTTCAAAAACTCACAGCTCAGTGCTGGAGAGGGACTGAGGACTGATTTTTTTTTTTTTTTCCTTAAGCAATTACTTTGCAGTCACAGAAGGGAGGCATCCAACAACCTGTTCAGGGATCGAGTCTAGATAAGGCTTCATGAAATGGCTTCTGAAAATTCATTTGACACAACCTGGGAGTGCCCACTATGAGCTGGACCCTGTGAAAGGCATGGAACAGAGTGGCAGACAGGAAAGAATCTGTCTTTACAGATTAGTGGAGGCAGTCAAGTAAATGAGCAATTAAGACAAACACAGAAGACACACAGCCCCATCCCAGAGCAAACCAATTTATTTCCCATCAGTTCTCTGCCAGCCCTAAACTGATGTATTTGCATTGCCTAGCACATTCATATAAAATTTTGGGACATCACTATGATGAGGTGATTTGTTGGTTGTCTGAACATCAGAGAAGGGCATTTCAGAAAGATAGGCTAGTATGAGGAAAGGAAAACAGGTATGAATAAGATAATTGTTTCACAAAAAACAGAGGTTAGTTTTGATACATGAAATTTGAGCATGGAGGGTGGCCTTGAATAATGTTAAAAAACAAAAATTCAACCAAGTAAATTTAGTGATATAACTGGCTTTATGTACTTGCTCATGAATCACAGCATCCCATCCATTAATAGTCAATAAAATAGTAAATGGTAAATACTAGCAAGAAAAAGTAAGTAAAAGTGAAGTCACTCAGTCGTGTCCAACTCTTTGTGACCCCGTGGACTGTAGCCCACCAGGCTCCTTCGTCCATGGGATTCCCAGGCAAGAATACTGGAGTGGGTTGCCATTTCCTTCTCCAGGAGATCTTCCCCACCCAGGGATCGAACCCAGGTCTCCCGCATTGCAGGCAGACACTTCAACCTCTGAGCCACCAGGGAAGCCTTAGAAAAATTAAATAATAGCAAACAAGTGAATAAATACTGTTTTATTTAATAGTAAATAAAAACCTTGGAGCTGGTGAACAAAATGGAAGGTTTTATATGCAGAAGGAGGGTGGGGCAACGAGGCTATTAGCAGAAGAAAAGACAGGATTGTTTCTGGGCAGGCCCTCAGATCTTGAGGGAGCAGGGGTCTTTATCATGCGGTTTGCCTCTCTAGTGTTGATCAGGAATTTTCAAATTGTCTGTTTAAAGGTTACATTGCTGGGAGAGAGTGAAACTGCAATTAGGCCTTTTTCTTTATAATTTTATTTATTATTATTTTTAAATTTATTTTTTGGCTGTGCTGAGTCTTTGTTTCTTTGTGCAGGCTTTCTCTTGCGCATGGGGGAAGGGGCTTCTCATTGTGATGGTTTCTCATCTCAGCAGAGCACAGGCTTTAGGGTGCTTTAGGCTTTACTACTGGGCTTTAGTAGTTGTGGTGCACGGGCAGGGCATGTGGCATCTTCTCAGACCAGGGATCAAACCTGTGTCCCCTGCACAGTCAGTCAGATTCTTATCCACTGCACCACTAGAGATGTTCTGCAATTAAGTCTTAATTTGCAGTCGTGGGGGCAAAAGACTCCATTTGGGGCTTGTAATTTTCTTTTTTGGATGCACCTTGAGGCTTGTGGGATTTTATTTCCAAAGTCCAAACTCTGTCCATTAGCAGTGAGAGCATGTAGTCTTAACCACTGGAGCAAGAGGAAATTTCCATGTGATTTTTTTTTAACAGAAATGAGGTGGACAGCTCACCTGGAAGACCATTTGTTGTTGAATGCAAGCTTGCTCAATGCACAGTGAGGCCAAATAAACCATAATATTGGAGGTTGGAGCAGAGAAAGGTTTATTGCAGGGGTCAGCAAGGAGAATGGGTAACTTATGCTCTAAACTCCCTGATGGTTTGTGGGGAGAAGTTATTACAGGTAAAATCTGGAGTGAGGACTGCTGGGTATACAACTATCCTCTAATTGGTTGGTGAGCTAACAGGGTAGTATTTAAGGATTCTTGTGCTTAGCCTGAAGTTACCATCCTCCATCTGTATGGGTGGTTCCTGCAGAAGAACCAGGATCCTGGACTATTGTTTCTTGACCGTTCCTTTGTTTCTGCATTCCTTTACTTCCCTAATTTTTTTATGAATAAGAAAACAGGGAACACAGAAAGGCTTTTGTGCCTAGGAGGGCCCCACAGGGTCCTGCTCAGTTTCACAAGCAGGGATTGTATGTTGACCTGAGCAGAAGAGTTAGATAAATGTAAGCTGGCTAAACTGAACTCTCTTGCATTGTTTATCCCTCGAATACCTACGGATAGAAGAAGGAAGCTCACCACCTGTGAGCTTCCAGGTGGTCAGAGCTTTCATTTAAATTTTAAGACTCTGCAACAGGAAAAAAAAAAAAGAAAGAAACACCTAAGAATGACTTTCTTGGTAAAATCAGAGACAGAAACAAATGTTTCTTTATACAAGAGGCCTAATGAGGCAAAGTGTTGTGTCCAAGGTTACATAACTGTTGTTGAACCCAAGTTCATGTGCCCAACTCACAGTGAAGCCAAGCAAATTGCAATGTCAGAATTTGGAGCAAGAAAGGTTTATTTTATGAGCCAAGCAAGTAGAATGGGCAGCTCATGCTCAAAAGATGCTAACTCCCTGATGGTCTTCAAGGAAGAGTTTTTAAAGGAAAATTTTGTGAATGTGGGCTGAGGGGTGTGTGACTTTCTTCTGATGGTTGGTGGTGAAATAACAGGACGGCATGTCAGAAATCTCAGCCTTCTGGTTCAATCTGCTTCAATCTCAGCATTCTGGTTCAAGCCAGTCTGGAGTCCATATGTTGTACTCAAGCTAGTCTGGAGTCCATATGTTGTGTTCAGACTGAAGTCACCATTCTCCACCTGTTTGGGGGCCTTAGTTCCTATGCTGCTGCTAGGTTGCTTCAGTCGTGTCCGACTCTGTGCGACCCCATAGACGGCAGCCCACCAGGTTCCCCCGTCCCTGGGATTCTCCAGGCAAGAACACTGGAGTGGGTTGCCATGTCCTTCTCCAATGCATGAAAGTGAAAAGTGAAAGTGCAGTCACTCAGTTGTGTCCGACTCTTAGCGACCCCATGGACTGCAGCCTTCCAGGCTCCTCCGTCCATGGGATTTTCCAGGCAAGGATGCTGGAGTGGGTTGCCATTGCCTTAAGAACACAGAGATATGGACCAGATTGTGATTGTTAGGTAGTAAGAATAGGAAAAAGGAGTCCAGAATGACAGTGGCTAAAAGACAGGAAGGGAAAAGCCCGTGAAAATAGAACAAAGGAAGATCGGAGGATGGAGTGAGGACCTCAGGTAGAGCAAACAGCACTCCTGGCTAGCGCAATTTACATAGGGCAAGTCCAGGGGAGGAGAAAAAACATATAAAAAGAGGAGCCAAAGGGCCAGGGCTCTCTCTCTGTCTCTCTCCTCTTTGTGGAGGATGTATTTTCCTTTATTTTCTAAATAAAACTGAGCTGTAACACGGAGCTGTGACACTGGCCGGTCCGAGGGCTGTAATGCCGGTCTGTAGCTTCAAATTTTTGTTGTGACAAAACAGAACCGAGGAAATTACACACTCCCCTGACACGATGTCCATCCCTGAGGAGGAACTAGGTCTCTGCTTTATCGCTGTACAGTTGTTTTCATGACCACATCTCTTTTATTTCTGCATTCCTTCATTTCTAACTCATAACAACTTGAATCTACCTTTTGTAACTCAGGGAAGGTCTGGGAGGATGAATCCTTTTCCTACAAAAAGAAATGCGGAAAACAGAAAGGCTTCTATACCCAGGAGGGTCCCACAGGGTCCTGCTCTGTTTCAGTTCCCTCTTTTCTTTGAGATAAACAGTTGTAGGACAAGAAAAGGAAGAGAGTTTTGGACAGAAAGGTTAGTCCTAAACTTGGCAGAGGAATTCAGTTTTAGGAGGCTCAACTTCGTAACTTGAAAGAACAAATTTAGGACAGGAGCTCAGGCCTCTGCCCCACCCCCACCCTAACCCTCCACAGCCTCACTACATGGCTAACGCGACCCCTGAATGGATCACACAGGGAGGTAGCTCCCCAATCTTGATACAGGTTGCACCTTTTTTTTTTCTTTTAATATTGTTCTGCTGTGTCTGGTCTCAGTTGTGGCATACATGGAGATCTTTGTTGCATCATTCAAGACCTTCTGTTTTGGTACACAGACTCTCTAGTAGTGGGGTGCTGGCTCAGCAGCTGTGGCACATGGGCATGTGAAATTGTAGCTCCCTGACCAGGAAGCTACAATTGAACCTGTGTCCCCCTGCATTGCAAGGCAGAGTCTTAACTGCTGGACCACCAAGGAAATCCTGGTTGCACCTTCTTTTAATTCAGCCATCACTTATTTAGCATTTCCAGGTGCTGGGCATTGTACTAAGAGAGACTATTCTCTCTTTTCCTCTCCCCTCCTTCCCACCAACATTGATTGAGCTTGAAATCTAAGTCAGGCACTCACTACCCTATGTTAAGGGCTGAGGGAAAAAAATTTACTATTCATTTAGAAAGGCAGAAATGCAGACAGAAGTTCTGATACCATGGGACATGTGTCTCAGGAAAGAAATATACCGTGGCTGTGAGAGCCTGGGGGTGATGCCTCATAGCAATAAAACCTTGTAACAAAAAGCGAAGTCTCAAAGAGAGTCCCTCATCTCCCTAGGCTATTCTCAGGGACCTGAAGGCATCTCAAACATGGCAGTATCTTTGTCTGTCTTGGCAGCAGTTTCTGGCTCAAATAATATCCAGTCCCGTGGTCCTCCTTGGACAGAATTTTTGAGCAGGAGTTATCTGACACTGGACTGAGGACCACACTTTGTGAATAAGCTCTCCATGCATTTCTCAGAGCTAAAGATAGGCCCAGCACCCAGGGCATCATCCACAAAAGTCAGATAGGGGATGAGAGACTTGGGGCTCAGTGGCGGTCAGCTGGGGGAGTCCTTCCCTCTTCACCCACTTGTGCTCATGACACTCCAGAGCTTGACAGTGAACATTTCTTACCTCCTTACTTGCCACAGACATGTGAACATGGTCTATGCTCTATGTTTTTGGCCTCTTAGTGACTCTGAAAGTGAAAGTTGCTCAGTCCTGTTGGGCTCTTTGCCACCCCATGGACTAAACAGTCTACGTAATTTTCCAAGCCAGAATACTGGAGGGGTAGATTTTCCCTTCTCCAGGGGGTCTTCCCAACCCAAGGATGAAACCCAGGTCCCCTGCATTGCAGGTGGATGCTTTACCAGCTGAGCCACAAGGGAAGCCCAACAATACTGGAATGGGTAGCCTATCCCTTCTCCAGTAAATCTTCCCGACCCAGGAATTGAACCAGGGTCTCCTGTATTGCAAGCAGACTCTACCAACTGAGCTATCAAAAGTCCTTATTTAGTGACTCTAGGACAGATGCTGAGGAAGAGATGTTGTAAACTACATTTAGAGCTTCTCAGACTACGACCAGTAATATACAAAACTGTCTAAAATAAAAGCATTTTAGAATGGTGATACAGACATAGATCAGGACTTACACAGATGGGAAAGCATCCTGACCACCTTTCCTCCTGCTTTACAGGTAAGACAGAAAGCAGAGATGCTTTTTACTTTGCTGGGATGTTTCGCATCACCAACATTGAGTTTCTTCCTGAATACCGACAGAAGGAGTCCAGGGAATTTCTGTCGGTGGTGCAGACTGTGCAGCAAGTGGTGAGGTGATGGTGGGAGCTGGGAGAGGCTGGGAAAGGTGAGGTTGGTGGGGGGTGGGGGGATGGGGGCTGAAGGAACAACTCAGGAAAACATGGGATTTAGCTCATCATTGTAAGATAAAATTGCTATTTTATATAATTATTTCATTTTTTTCCACTGAAAATAAAAAGAAATGACTTCCTGAGCTTCAGTTTTTCTCATCTATAAAATAAAGTAATTAGATCAGGTGAACGTTAAAATGCCTTCTAGTACAGAAATTACATGCATGCTGATTAAGTCTGTGATCTACATACATTTATTTCAACACTGATACACTATCATCTTTTCACTTAAAAAAACCCACTTTTCCTATTATAGAACTAATTCGTATTTATTGTAAACATTTATCAGTTCAGTTCAGTTCAGTTCAGTCGCTCAGTTGTGTCCGACTCTTTGCGACCCCATGAATCGCAGCATGCCAGGCCTCCCTGTCCATCACCAACTCCTGGAATTCACTCAGACTCACGTCCATCGAGTCAGTGATGCCATTCAGCCATCTCATCCTCTGTTGTCCCCTTCTCCTCCTGCCCCCAATCCCTCTCAGCATCAAAGTCTTTTCCAATGAGTCAACTCTTCGCATGAGGTGGCCAAAGTACTGGAGTTTCAGCTTCAGCATCATTCCTTCCAAAGAAATCCCAGGGCTGATCTCCTTCAGAATGGACTGGTTGGATCTCCTTGCAGTCCAAGGGACTCTCAAGAGTCTTTTCCAACACCACAGTTCAAAAGCATCAATTCTTCAGCGCTCAGTCTTCTTCACAGTCCAACTCTCACATCTACACATGACTACTGGAAAAACTATAGCCTTGACTAGATGGACCTTAGTCGGCAAAGTAATGTCTCTGCTTTTGAATATACTATCTAGGTTGCTCGTAACTTTTCTTCCAAGGAGTAAGTGTCTTTTAATTTCATGGCTGCAGTCACCATCTGCAGTGATTTTGGAACCCAGAAAAATAAGGTCTGACACTGTTTCCACTGTTTCCCCATCTATTTCCCATGGAGTGATGGGACCAGATGCCATGATCTTTGTTTTCTGAATGTTGAGCTTTAAGCCAACTTTTTCACTCTCCTCTTTCACTTTCATCAAGAGGCTTTTTAGCTCCTCTTCACTTTCTGCCATAAGGGTAGTGTCATCTGCATATGTGAGGTTACTGATATTTCTCCTGGCAATCTGGATTCCAGCTTGTGTTTCTTCCAGCCCACCGTTTCTCATGAGGTACTCTGCATAGAAGTTAAATAAGCAGGGTGACAATATACAGCCTTGACATACTCCTTTTCCTATTTGGAACCAGTCTGTTGTTCCATGTCCAGTTCTAACTGTTGCTTCCTGGCCTGCATACAGATTTTTCAAGAGGCAGGTCAGGTGGTCTGGTATTCCCATCTCTCTCAGAATTTTCCAGTTTTTTGTGATCCACACAGTCAAAGGCTTTGGCATAGTCAATAAAGCAGAAATAAGTGTTTTTCTGGAACTCTCTTGCTTTTTCCATGATCCAGCGGATGTTGGCGATTTGATCTCTGGTTCCTCTGCCTTTTCTAAAACCAGCTTGAACATCAGGGAGTTCACGGTTCACATATTACTGAAGCCTGGCTTGGAGAATTTTGAGCATTACTTTACTAGCATGTGAGATGAGTGCAATTGTGCAGTAGTTTGAGCATTCTTTGTCATTGCCTTTCTTTGGGACTGCAATGAAAACTGACCTTTTCCAGTCCTGTGGCCACTGCTGAGTTTTCCAAATTTGCTGGCATATTGAGTGCAGTACTTTCACAACATCATCTTTCAGGATTTGAAATAGCTCCACTGGAATGCCACCACCTCCACTAGCTTTGTTTGTAGTGATTCTTTCTAGGGCCCACTTGACTTCACATTCCAGGATGTCTGGCTCTAGATGAGTGATCACACCATTGTGATTATCCTGGTTGTGAAGATCTTTTTTGTACAGTTCTTCTGTGTATTCTTGCCACCTCTTCTTAATATCTTCTGCTTCTGTTAGGTCCAGACCATTTCTGTCCTTTATCGAGCCCATCTTTGCATGAAATGTTCCCTTGGTATCTCTAATTTTCTTGAAGATATCTCTAGTCTTTCCCATTCTGTTCTTTTCCTCTATCTTTGCATTGATCACTGAAGAAGGCTTTTTTATCTCTCCTTGCTATTCTTTGGAACTCTGCATTCAGATGCTTTTATTTTTCCTTTTCTTTGCTGTTTGCCTCTCTTCTTTTCACAGCTATTTGTCAGGCCTCCCCAGACAGCCATTTTGCTTTTTGGCATTTCTTTTCCATGGGGATGGTCTTGATCCCTGTCTCCAGTACAGTGTCATGAACCTCATTCCATAGTTCATTAGGCACTCTATCTATCTGATCTAGGCCCTTAAATCTATTTCTCACTTCCACAGTATAATCATAAGGGATTTGATTTAGGTCATACCTGAATGGTCTCGAGGTTTTCCCTGCTTTCTTCAATTTCAGTCTGAATTTGATAATAAGGAGTTCATGATCTGAGCCACAGTCAGCTCCAGGTCTTGTTTTTGTTGATGGTATAGAGCTTCTCCATCTTTGCTGCAAAGAATATAATCAATCTGATTTCAGTGTTGAGCATCTGGTGATGTCCATGTGTACAGTCTTCTCTTGTGTTGTTGGAAGAGGGTGTTTGCTATGACCAGTGCATTTTCTTGGCGAAACTCTATTAGTCTTTGCCCTGCTTCATTCCGCATTCCAAGGCCAAATTTGCCTGTTACTCCAGGTGTTTCTTGACTTCCTACTTTAGCATTCCAGTCCCCTATAATGAAAAGAACATCTTTTTTGGGTGTTAGCTCTAAAAGATCTTGTAGGTCTTCATAGAACCATTCAATTTCAGCTTCTTCAGCGTTACTGGTTGGGGCATAGACTTGGATTACCGTGATATTGAATGGTTTGCCTTGGAAATGAACAGAGATCATTCTGTCATTTTTGAGATTGCATCCAGTTACTGCATTTTGGACTCTTTTGTTGACCATGATGGCTACTCCATATCTTCTGAGGGATTCCTGCCCACAGTAGTAGATATAATGGTCATCTGTGTTAAATTCACCCATTTCAGTCCATTTTAGTTCACTGATTCCTAGAATGTTGATGTTCACTCTTGCCATCTCTTGTTTGACCACTTCCAATTTGCCTTGATTCATGGACCTGACATTCCAGGTTCCTATGCAATATTGCTCTTTACAGCATTGGACCTTGCTTCTATCACCAGTCACATCCACAACTGGGTATTGTTTTTGCTTTGGCTCCATTCCTTCATTCTTTCTGGAGTTATTTCTCCACTGATCTCTAGTAGCATATTGGGCACCTACTGACATGGGGAGTTCTTCTTTCAGTATCCTATCATATTGCCTTTTCATACTGTTCATTGGATTCTCAAGGCAAGAATACTGAAGTGGTTTGCCATTCCCTTCTCCAGTGGACCACATTCTGTCAGACCTCTCCACCATGACCCACCCGTCTTGGGTTGCCCCGCAGGCATGGCTTAGTTTCATTGAGTTAGACAAGGCTGTGGTCCTAGTGTGATTAGACTGACTAGTTTTCTGTGAGTATGGTTTCATTGTGTCTGCCCTCTGATGCCCTCTTGCAACACCTACCATCTTACTTTTGTTTCTCTTACCTTGGGCATGGGGTATCTCTTCACAGCTGCTCCTTACCTTGGATGAGGGGTATCTCCTCACTGCTGCCCTTCCTGACCTTCAATGTGCAGTAGCTTCTCTAGGCCCTCCTCGCGCAGCCACCGCTACTTGGATGTGGGTTGGCTCCTCCCAGCTGCCGCCCCTGGCCTTGGGTGCGAGTTATAAAATTTAGAAAAAGTATTAAAAAACTAAAATCTCCTTTAATGCAATCTCCAGAGATAGAGCCTTTTTTGATTTTGGACCACACAGACATAGGATATAGCACAGAACTGGAGTATTAGTAGATATTCAATTTTACAATCTCACTTTTTCTTCTTAATATTGCATGTTTCTATGTGAGTACATAGTCTTTGAAAAAAAAGCATAAATTTTGATAGCTTTGAAGTTGGCAAGTTCCTTTT
Organism: Nanger dama; assembly: GCA_917880005.1. Classification (NCBI taxonomy): domain Eukaryota; kingdom Metazoa; phylum Chordata; class Mammalia; order Artiodactyla; family Bovidae; genus Nanger; species Nanger dama. The sequence continues at coordinate 697,733 of CAKJTW010000011.1, forward strand.
TATTAGATATTTAGTGAACAGTGAAGTTGCTCAGTCGTGTCCAACTCTTTGTGACCCCGTGGACTGTAGCCCACTAGGCTCCTCTGTCCATGGGATTTTCCAGGCAAGAATACTGGAGTGGGTTGCCATTTCCTTCTCCAGAGGATCTTCCCGACCCAGGGATCAAACCCAGGTCTCCCACATTGCAGGCAGACGCTTCAACCTCTGAGCCACCAGGGAAGCCCCATTAGATATTTAAGTTGTTTCCAATTTTTGCTGTTACAGACAATGTTATAACAAAACCACCAGGTAAGCTATGTGTCTCTGATTACTTCCTTAGCTGAGTTCCTAAAAGTATAACTTGTCAAACAGAAAAATAACTATCATGGCCTTTCCTAAACATCAATTATCTCTCCAATTAGCCCAAAGAGGGAGACATTCTTTTTAAAATCTCCTTAACATGTTTTCCAATCCCAGGCAGTATTCCTCCATCCCCACCCAAAATCATTTCTCTCTACCACTGGAGTGATCCTTCAACAATAACATTTCTTCTTTAGCATAAGGATAACATACTGATTCTGAAGAATGGCAGGCAAGCACTTTTCTAGATCTGTCCCCTGATCATCCCAGTCTCATTTTTCACCACTTTCTCTCACAGAAACTTTGTGAAATAAGGTAGTCTTTGCTTGGTATTAATAATCGTTGCACGTTATGAACAATCTTTGTACTTACATGTCTGGCGGCTCTGATTTCTCGTGTTACTCACTTTGGACCTAAACCTTTCTGTCCAGCCTCTGGGGGATGAAATTTCACCCGTCATTCATGACCCATCCAAAAACTTCTTTCTCAAAGCAGCCCTCCCTGGCCTCCTGCAGACTCAATGCTTGCTTTGTGTAGACCCTGTTTGTATAGTTAGTACTGTGCTCAACCCATTTAATTATAACTATTTATCATCTCACCCAAAGAAGTAGGATTTTTATCACCTCTTTACAGAATAAAAAGAGAGAAGGCGGTGGGGGAAAGGAAGCTCAGTAGGTCAAGGCAACATGTTCTGTGCTGAATAGTGAATTTAAACTCCATGGATTATATTTTTCCATGATGCTGTATTATTTCTAAGGTTTTGGGAGTTTTTGTTTTTCTCACGGGCCATTTGCTGTTCAGTCATGTCTGACTCTTTGTAACCCCATGGACTGCAGCACTCCAGGCTTCCCTATCCATCACCATCTCCTGGAGCTTGTTCAAACTCAGGTCCATTGACTGGGTCATGCCATCCAACCGCTTTGTCCTCTGTTGTCCCCTTCTCCTCCTGCCTTCAACCTTTCCCAGCATCAGGGTCTTTTCTAATGAATTGGCTCTTCACATCAGGTAGCCAAAGCATTGGAGCTTCAGCTTCAGCATCAGTCCCACCAATGAATATTCAGGATTGATTTCCTTCAGTATGGACTGGTTTGATCTCCTTGCAGTCCTAGGGACTCTCAAGAGTCTTCTCCAACACCACAGTTCAAAAACATCAATTCTTTAGCACTCAGCCTTCTTTATGGTCCAACTCTCACACTCATACATGACTACTGGAAAAACCATAACATTGACTAGCTAGTCAATGGATGGACCTTTGCTGGCAAAGTAATGTCTCTGCTTTTTAATATGCTGTCTAGGTTGGTCATAGCTTTTCTTCCAAGGAACAAGTATCTTTTAATTTCATGGCTGCAGTCACCATCTGAAGTGATTTTGGAGCCCAAGAAAATAAAGGCCATTACTGTTTCCATTGTTTCCCCATCCACTTGCCATGAAGTAACGGGACCAGATGCCATGATTTTAGATTTTTGAATGTTGAGTTTTAAGCCAGCTTTTCCACTCTCCTCTTTCACCTTCATCAAGAGGCTCTGGTAGGTTAGGTAAGTGATTTTGCTGCTATGTAGCTACTATGTAAGAATGCTCAAACTACAACACAATTGCACTCATCTCACATGCTAGTAAAGTAATGCTCAAAATTCTCCAAGCCAGGCTTCAGCAGTACATGAAACATAAATTTCTAGATGTTCAAGCTGGTTTTAGAAAAGGCAGAGGAACCAGAGATCAAATTGCCAACATCTGCTGGATCATGGAAAAAGCAAGAGAGTTCCAGAAAAACATCTATTTCTGCTTTATTGACTATGCCAAAGCCTTTCACAGTAAACTGTGGAAAATTCTGAGAGAGATGGGAATACCGAATCACCTGACCTGCCTCTTGAGAAACCTGTATGCAGGTCAGGAAGCAACAGTTAGAACTGGACATGGAACAACAGATTGGTTCCAAATAGGAAAAGGAGTATGTCAAGGCTGTATATTGTCACCCTGCTTATTTAACTTCTATGCAGAGTACATCATGAAAAATGGTGGGCTGGAAGAAACACAAGCTGGAATCCAGATTGCCAGGAGAAATATCAATAGCCTCAGATATGCAGATGACACCACCCTTATGGCAGAAAGTGAAGAGGAACTAAAAAGCCTCTTGATGAAAGTGAAAGAGGAGAGTGAAAAAGTTGGCTTAAAGCTCAACATTCAGAAAACGAAGATCATGGCATCTGGTCCCATCACTTCATAGATGGGGAAATAGTGGAAACAGTGTCAGACTTTATTTTTGGGCTCCAAAATCACTGCAGATGGTGACTGCAGCCATGAAAATAAAAGACTCCTTCGAAGAAAAGTTATGACCAACCTAGATAGTATATTCAAAAGCAGAGACATTACTTTGCTGACTAAGGTCCGTCTAGTCAAGGCTATGGTTTCTCCAGTGGTCATGTGAGAGTTGGATTGTAAAGAAAGCTGAGTGCCGAAGAATTGATGTTTTTGAACTGTGGTGTTGGAAAAGACTCTTGAGAGTCCCCTGGACTGCCGGAGATACAACCAGTCCATCCTAAAGGAGATCAGTCCTGGGTGTTCATTGGAAGGAATGATGCTGAAGCTGAAACTCCAGTACTTTGGCCACCTCATGCGAAGAGTTGACTCATTGGAAAAGACCCTGATGCTGGGAGGGGTTGGGGTCAGGAGGAGAAGGGGACAACAGAGGATAGCATCACTGACTTGATGGACGTGAGTTTGAGTGAACTCTGGGAGTTGGTGATGGACAGGGAGGCCTGGCGTGCTGCATTCAGGGAGTCACAAAGAGTCGGACACGACTGAGCGATTGAACTGAACTGAGGAAGGGGAACCCACTCCAGTGTTTTTCCTGGAGAATCCTAGGGATGGAGAGCCTGGGGTACTACCTTCTGTGGGGTCGCATAGAGTCAGACACAACTGGAGCGACTTAGCAGCAGCAGCAGCAGCAGGAAGGGGAATACAGGGGAAGACTTGGTAGAAGAAACTGGTTTTAGAAACGCTAAGTAAGGGCACACCATGTCAGCTGACTGAAGTAGCTCTCTTTTTGAGATACATTTATGGTGTTAAAAATTCTTGGAGACTGGAGAGTTCTGAAGGGAGATGTAAGACCCTGGTGGCTCAGAGGTTAAAACGTCTGCCTCCAATGCGGGAGACCTGGATTAGATCCCTGGGTTGGGGAAGATCTCCTGGAGAAGGAAATGGTAACCCCCTCCAGTATTCTTGCCTGGAGAATCCCATGCATGGAGAAGCCTGATAGGCTATAGTCCACGGGGTCGGAAAGAGTCGGACAGGACTGAGCGACTTCACGCTATTCTCACTCGCTACCGTGGGTATTACTCGCCCTCTAGTGGCTAATTTAGGAATGTGTCCTTGAGAATATACATTTTCCATGGTGTACATTGATAGAAGAGACTGGGTCAAATACTTTGAAAATGTATTTAAAGGAATTTTACTTATTGTGGGGAAAATTTACTATTGGAGTAGCATAATTCTGAAGTTAAGCTTGATTAGGGTATCTAAAGACAGCAATAAATGAATAAAAGTAACTGATTAATTTTCACCAACAGCAGAATGACATTAACTCTGGTACTGCTGCTGCTAAGTTGCTTCAGTCTATCCGACTCTGTGCGACCCCATAGACGGCAGCCCACCAGGCTCCCCCGTCCCTGGAATTCTCCAGGCAAGAACACTGGAGTGGGTTGCCATTTCCTTCTCCAATGCATGAAAGTGAAAAGTGAAAGTGAAGTCACTCAGTCGTGTCCGACTCTTAGCGACCCCATGGACTGCAGCCTACCAGGCTCCTCCATCCGTGGGATTTTCCAGGCAAGAGTGCTGGAGTGGGGTCCCTTTGCCTTCTCCGAACTCTGATACAGGAAGTAATAAATTATTTTAATTCAAAGAATAGTGCCTGAGTTTGGCATTAGAAGCCTTTAGTTTGAACCTGGCTTTTCTCCTTGTTAACTGTCAAAGCTTGGACCTATAGAGCACTGGGTACTGTGCATGGAAGCCAAGTTTGAAAGACTTCAGACACCTTTGTTCTTCTTTTGCAGATAAACCTGGTTTATACAACATCTGCCTTCTCTGAATTTTACAAGCAGTCTGTAGTTGCAGATGTCAGGTATGGAAAGTCGCTTGCTTTGGGACTTCTACATTCACTGCCATAAATTCCTCACAATGGTGTGGAAAGGCTGTAATAACATCATTTGCAAGTAACTTCTTGGGGAGAGTTGTGGGTTAATACCCTTTAAGCACAATTGTGACTCAGATCTTTGTCATGCTGAGTTTTTCTCTTCATGTACTGAAACTCACCGGGAACTCCCCTGGAGGAGGAAATGGCAAGCCATTCCAGTATTTTTGCTGGGAAAATCCCATGGACAGAGGAGCCTGGTGGGCTAAACCCATGGAGTCACAAAGAGTCAAACACGACTGAGAGACTGAACACACACAAACACCCGGCATTAACCGGGACCTCTGTACTAATGCTGCTAGGCAAAATGGCCATAAACATGTCCACTATTATTAGGTGAAGGCAAAAATAAAACACTGATCGATGTATTTCAAAATATATTCAGTAAAAAACTAGTTGCTAGAAATCTTCTGAGGAAAAAAAGCATGCCATGGTCAAATGATTTTTAGGAAAATTTGCATGCTGTATACTGTAACTTGCCTTCCCCCACCTCTGCTATATCTGCAGAGATTCACAATTAATTTTGACAGATTAAAGGAACTAAGAAAGTCTTGTAGTAAAGCAATTTGTTTCCTTTCCTTCACTTTCCATTTCCCAAAATATGTGAGGTAGAACGCTATCTTATGTTTTTTTCATAAAACATGACAATATTTATGTCTAGGAGATTCTGCTCTGAGAGCAAACTGAAGCAGGAGCAACTACCTGAAAACAAATTAGTCTTGAATTCTAGATTTGTTACTCAGCTGCTGGCTGTATGATTCAGATCGACCATCATTTCTTCATGTGTAAAGCTGGAAGAGTAATAGGACCTTCCTCACAGGATTAATGGGATAAAGCAGATTTAGCACTGTGTCTAAAGATCCTGAGGTATCAAGCATTCTAACTGTTGCTTTTTGTAATGTCAGTGAACATTGATTGATACCCATAGAAACAGTGTATTCTCCATGGAGATGCAAAATATACTAATGGTTCTAGATTTGAACCCAGCGCAGGAACACACATATCAAGATGCTTTTCTTTCTAAATTCCCATAAAAGTGGTCAGTGGCTTCCTAAAGAAGGAAGCTATGTTTATTGAAGGGTGTGCTCATTGGTTTCACCTTGAATTTGTCAGTTGGGTCACTGGCTCCTTGTGAATGTCTGCTTCCGAAGAGGTATATCCCTGAACTTCTTTCTCTTTTCACTGTAGCAGTAACAACAAAGGTGGCCTCCTTGTCCACTTCTGGCTCGTATTTGTCATGCCTCATGCCAAGGGCCACATCTTCTGCGAGGACTGTGTGGCTGCCATCTTGAAGGACTCCATCCAGACAAGCATCATAAACCGGACCTCTGTGGGGAGCCTGCAGGGTCTGGCTGTGGACATGGACTCTGTGGTACTAAATGGTGATTATTGGGTAATTCTCCTTCAAGCTCTCCTTCCAGCTGTACTCTTGATACTGTTTTATCATAATCAATGTTGTCACGAAGTACAGTCTTCCCTCTGTGTCCACGGACTCTGCATTCACGGATTCAACCAACCATGGGTTGACAATATTCAGAAAAAAAAATCCAGAAAGTTCCAAAAAGTGAAACTTGAATTTGCTGCAGGCTGGCAAATTTACACGGCATTTATGTTGAATTAGCTACTTACTATAAGTAATCTCGAGGTGATCTGAAGTATACCGGAGGATGTCCATGGATTTTAATGCAAGTATTTTTCCACTTTATACAAAGGACTTGAGTGTCCTTGGATTTTGGTGTCCTTGGGGGTGGGGATGGGTAGTCTTGGATTCAGTTCCTGGTGGATACTGAGGAATGACTGTATTCTTTTCCACAATCTCAGTGGAACAGGATTAGCTAAAGACTCCGGAGCCACATTGATAAAGAAAGTTGCTAAATGTTATAAACAATGATTAGACAATAGAATTGGGGTCAAATATATTTATGAAATATATTATGAAATATATAAAATGTGGCTCAGACAGTAAAGCGTCTGCCTACAATGTGGGAGACATGGGTTCGATCCCTGGGTCGGGAAGTTCCCCTGAAGAGGGAAATGACAACCCACTCCAGTATTCTTGCCTGGAAAATCCCAGTAGGCTACAGTCCATGGGGTCGCAAAGAGTTGGGCACTACTGAGTGATTTCATTTCACTTCACTTCATATTTATGAAATTAAATTTATTAAAGTATACCCTTGCCTATGGGGCTTCCCATAGGCAAGGGTATACTTCAATAAATTGTATACCCTTCCCTATGGGGCTTCCCTGGAGAAGGCAATGGCACCTCACTCCAGTACTCTTGCCTGGAAAATCCCATGGACAGAGGAGCCTGGAAGGCTGCAGTCCATGGGGTCGCTAAGAGTCAGACACGACTGAGCCACTTCACTTTCACTTTTCACTTTCATGCATCGGAGAAGGAAATGGCGGCCCACTCCAGTGTTCTTGCCTGGAGAATCCCAGTGACGGGGGAGCCTAGTGGGCTGCCATCTGTGGGGTCACACAGAGTCAGACATGACTGAAGTGACTTAAATTAAAAAAAAACAGGGGGGGGCTTCTCTAGTGGCTCAGTGGTAAAGAACTTGCTTGCCAATGCAAGAGACGTGGATTCAATCCCTGAGTCTGGAAGAGCCCCTGGAGAAGGAAGTGGCAACCCGTTCCAGTATTCTTGCCTGGAATATCCGAAGGACAGAGGAGCCTGGCAGGCTACAGTCCATGGAGTCCCAAAAGAGTTGGATAGGACTGAGTGGCTAAACAACAAACCCTTCTCTATACTTAATTTGGCTTCAGGCATCTTCAAACCAAGGCTCCAAGGAACAAAGTCCTGAAGAAGGAAAGTTTGCCTGAGGTTTACTTTGCTTGTTTCTTCCTTCGTTCAGACAGAACTATGTCTGTGTTGTATAGTGTGTTCCAATGCTCCAAATGGCCTGCTCCATAGCGCAGTCAAAAGACAAATTCTGTCACTTGTTTTAACAGAAAAGTGGTTTAATTATTATTTAACCCCAAATTTATGCATCTTTCTGTTTTGATTTAAATTAGATAGATAGATATAAGTGGGCATATAGTAGGTATATGAAAAGTATTTGGAATAAGTAATGAATGAATGAAAAATATCTAATGGAAAATTCTGTACCACATACACTATTTCAGAGCCAAAAGCAGCTATTTTCATATTTTGTTGGGTTTTTTTGTCGTGAAAAGTGTTTAAAACTTGTTACCAGAGACGATTTGAAGCATAAAAGTAAAGAGAATAGTTTAATGAACTCTTACACCCTTTATTCAGCTTCAACAACTATCAACTCATTACTGTTCTATTTGATCTCTAAATACCTAAATGAACTCCTTTACCTTACAGGATTATTTTAAAGCAAATCTCAGATATACTGATTGCTTTTAAATGACTGAAAATATTTTTACTAAGCAAAATTCTGACAAACTGACTTCTGGAACTGACAGGTTTTTTTTCTATGTACTTTTTCATTGCAGCTGGTCTTCGGTCAGATTACTCTTCAACCATAGGATCTGGTAAATTCTATCTGTGGTTTCTTCTCTGACCTTCCTCCCCTGACCCATGTCCCTGCCTACAAATCTATATCCTTTCTGGCTGTAGCTTTCCTGTTCAGTGGTATTTGTTAGTGTTCTTTCAGTTGCAAGTGACAAATGGATATTCAAACTAGGTTAAGCATGAAGGAAACTTGATTGACTCATATAACTGGGACATAATAGAGTATCTTGGCTGCAGGCATGGTTGGGTCCAGGTTCTAATATAAAATATCATCAGGACTCTGCATTTTTGCTTTCTTCTATGGAGGCTTCAATAGAAGTGGTTCTTCCAATGCAGTGGCATAAATGGCCACCAGCAGATCCAAGCTTATAATTTATCAGTTTAGCAACCATGATGGAAAAAAGAAAACCTCACCTATATTTCATGATAGTTCCTGCAGAAGTCCTGGCAAAAGCAGCAGATATTCTCCATGTGAACTCTTTTGTTGTTTATAAAGATTTCTAGAAAAATGATTCTTAAAGCAAAACCAAGTGCTGTCTCTGCAGACAAAGGCTGCTCCCAGGACTTCTACGCAGATCATCTGTCTCTCCGCTACCCTCTGGAGATTTCAACAACCTCAGGGAGGCTGATGTGCCACTTCAAGCTGGTGGCCATGGTGGGGCATCTGATCCGACTCTCGGTGAGAGTCTGTCCAGATGGAAGCCGACAACTGTGTCACCGACTCCCTGACCATTTATGACTCTCTCTTGCCAATCCGGAGCACTATCTTGTACAGGTATGATGCAGGCACTCTAGTTGGCAAGTTAAAAGAGTTTTTGTAACGTCTCTCTTTTGCAGTGTTTGGGTTGCCCTTGGATTTTTTTTTAACCATTTTTGTGTATGTTCATGAGGTCAGAGATTGACCCATGCCTTAGTTAGCGCCCGTGGATTAGCCAGAGCCTATCAGACACAATGTTTTTTCTTCCACTTATAGCATGCAACAGTCAAAATCAGTACAGTGGGAACTTCGGTCAGTAGTTTTGATATATAACAGATTTCTGGGAGGTGGGGAACCTTAATTTTACTTCTTTACAATCACAGTGAAGGCCATTGTTTCAATAGAATGCTTAAATATGCTCTCCTCCAGGGGATTTTCCTGAATCAGGGATTCAACCCACCACTCTATGTCTCCTGCATTGGCAGATGGGTTCTCCTTCACTAGAGGCACCTGGAAAGCCCGTCTGAATAAATTTTCTATTATGATTACATAGCTGTAGAAAAATATAATTTTTCCTTATTATAAAGATAACACAATGTTCAGTGTAAAAGTGAGGTCAATCAGAGAAAACAATATCAATTATTTTGCATTTCTATTACCCAGAAAAAATAAATGTTATATTTTTGCATACATTCTTTTATTCATACATATACATTATTCTACACGTATATACGTATACATATCTTAGTATTTTCTACTTACTAGTAGACATCTTTTTGTGAGTGCTTAATAGTTTGATAACCTAGTAATGTCAGTTAGGCTTTATTAAGAATTTGTTATTTTTACTCATTGTGCTAAAAGACATACAAATTATCTTATCATTTTTAATAATGTTTATGCATGTACAGAATAACATTTTTGTGTTATTTCTTCATATTTTGGTGGTGAATGAACATGTTAAAATTCAGTGTCTAAAAATTTGTAATGAAAAGTAGTTGTGACTAATTCTCATTCCTCAATCATTGTTACTGGTTTCTTTTCACTATTCCCAGACACATTTAGTTATTATCTCATTTAATCCCCATCACAATGCTATGAGAAGTATACTATTATTATTACTACCATTTCAGAGTTGTGAAACTGTCATTTATGAAGAATTAGTTACTTCATTGCTCAACTAAGTGATGGAGCTAAGTTTTGAATCCAGTTTTCCCTGGTGAAGAGCTGATGAATTTTGCCATTAAATACCCTTCAGGTATACCTTGTTTGCTTTCAAGGAGGGTCCAGTGACAGCCATCCAGGAGAACTCTTCCATAGTCACTGGATAAAAATTTCTGTACCTATATCAGCTCCTCTCCATCTGTAGCGTCCTGCGGCAACTCACTCATGAAGACCTGGCTGGCAAAGTCCAAAACATGAGAATCGTGCAGATGGCCAAGGAAATGTGCAGAATTAGTGGTGGATGAAGGTCCAGCCCTCAACAACCTATTATTTATGTGCTTTTGTTTTTTATCTGGTTTCAGAATTTGTGAACCTGCAAGAACATTAAAATCATTTGTTTCCACAAATAATCTCATGTTGGTGACATTTAAGTCTCCTCAGGTATGGAGGCTGTCAGGAATTAGGGCATATTTTGAAGTCATTCCAGAACAAAGTAAGTCTTTCCCAGTTGAAATAAGTTATGAGAAATACTTGATTTGATAAGATACTCTAGTCATATCTCTCCTGAGGCTATGTTGTAATACTAGTTGCATTAAGTCAGGATCCTGAGTCAGGGTCTTGTCAGAAGAGGGACATCTTATTAGTTATTCTAACAGAGAGGATTTAATATACAGAACTGTTAGCTCAGTTGTAGAGATGTGAAAATGGGTATCTCAAAAGGCAAAAAAAAAAAAAAATCTCATAAAAACATGAAAACAAAAAGACTGTAAGTTATCACAGATGCAACACATGTAGGAAGCAACTACCATTGGTAGATTTGGAGAAACAAATAAAAGCAATTTGCGTGATTACAGTTTAGGACTTGGAAGAGAGGGTTTGTGGAATGAAATTCAGGCCTCTGAGGAGGGGGTCCTGCCTAGCTGGTGTTCATGTCTATGATTTTGGAAGTTTATTAACTTGGGACCCAGGCCTTACAGGGGAGGGTGCAAGACAGCTGTGTCTTTCAGGGAGACACAGTAAAGTGGAAGTGGGGAAATTGCTAGCAGTGTTCAGCTCTGCTACAAGAAGAAAGAGAATCTGCAGGGGTGAAGCGGCGTGGCTGGGGTGACACTCCCAGAGATAAGAAACAGACACGAGTCCCGTTCTTCCTCTCCAGATTTCTAGCTTCTCTTTAGCACCCCTTACTGGCAGAGCCTGTGTACTTGCCTGCTAAATTGCTTCAGTCGTTTCCAACTCTTTGCAACCCCATGGGCTGTAGCCCTCTAGTCTCTGTGTCCGTGGGATTCTCCAGGCAAGAATACTGGAGTGGGTTGCCACGCCCTCTCTGGGGGATCTTCCTGACCCAGGGAGCGAACCCTCATCTCTCACGTCTCCTGCATTGGCAAGTGGATTCTTTACCACTAGTGCCACCTGGGAAGCCCTCTGGCAGAGTCTGTCAGGGGGTAAAAGAGAGAAGTTTGCAGAGTGCCAGACCAGCCTTGCAGAGCAGAAGGGGATGGGTTTGGAGCTGAGGGACAATAGCATGGTAGAGCACGTTCTTTTGTGAATTCTCATTTACAGTAATGCACACGTGTGCCAGGCTTCCCAGGTGGTGCTAGTGCTAAAGAACCAGCCTACCAATGCAGGAGAGATAAGAGATGTGGGTTTGATCCTTGGGCCAAGAATGTCCCCTGCAGGAGGATGTCACAACCCGTTCCAGTATTCTTGCCTGGAGAATCCCATGAACAGGGGAGCCTGGCAGGCTACAGTCCATAGGGTCGAAAAGAGTCGGACACATCTGAAGCGACTTAGCATGCATGTACATGAGTGTCATCCTAGAAGGTGCTTGTGATGCAAAACCCAGAGGTTATCTAGTGAGCAAAAGTGACCTTTCTCTTCATTCTTCTTTTTTGACTTGGGTTGAAATAGTCAAACAGAACAGAATGAAAAGAGCCCTCACTGAAACTCTCATGTTTTTGTAACATTTGTTGCCTTGGAAACTGCTCAAATCTTACCGATTTTGCTGACTTCTTTATGAACATCAACAGAAAGATCAGAATGGGAGATGAGGGTAAGGAGGGAAGAGAATTTGGCTTAAATAGATGGTGAGAGCTACAGATTCATTGATATTTTAGGGCAGTGGCTCATTTTGATAAATTTTTATAAAACCAAATGTAAAATTAATTTACTGAACAAAATTGAACTTGGTATTTCAGATATTGTTTCTTTGAAAGTTATCTGTAACTCCAATGGTTAAAAAAGTATTAAAACAGAAATATGATACTGGAATTTGTCTGTTCACTCAAAATATACTTATTGAATGACTGTTGTATGCCAGGAACTACTTAGGTGTTAGGAAAATAATAAGCGAAATAGATAAAAAAATCATTGCTCTCAGACAGCTTATATTCCAACAGAAGGATGACCATATCAGTAAGAATAGACATTTAGATTGTCTTAAAGAGTGTAACATGTTATGTAAACTGGGTATACCCTTGACAACAAATACACACTAATTTGAACAAAATTAACTCAGAGCTTTAGAAATATATATTTATAGTGCTGTATGTCAAAATATATACACAGGGTTAATATTTTAATTATAGCTCTAATTTTAACTATAATTATTACTTTAATTTAATATTTTAATTAAAATAAAACTGGAAGAAAAATATATTTAAACCATGTATTTTAAAGAAAGAAATAGCATCCTATAGATCTGTAACCAAAATAAATTATTTGAAAACAAGTGTGAACTTTGAACAGTATAATAGATATATATCCTAGGGTATTATATCTTTTTAAAAAGTAGCTTACATTTCAAAGATAAGTATTTATTGATCAAGAAAATGTGTATTTATAATTAAAGAAATGTATACTATCTATTTCTCATAATTTCACAACTATAAATCACTGTGTTACTGGATATTTTTTTTCAGAATGTGAAAACACAGTGTTGGTCAAAGAAATCACTGGTTTTGAAGGGAAAATTTCAAGTCCATATTACCCAAGCTACTATCCTCCGAAATGCAAGTGTACCTGGAAATTTCAGGTAGCCTACTTTTACCACTATCTTAGAAAAAATATTGTTATCTTATTCGTAGTAACAATTTATCTCTGAATTTAATTATACTGATTGTTTAAATTATTGAAAAGAATGTTAGTTTTATAATATTTAAGCTTTATTAAAATATTTTACCTATAACATGCAAGTTTGTTGTAATTTCAACTTGTTTCCCACAAATTAACTGCTGTTTGCAACCTGGAGCTTACTTGTCCAGTTTCTTATTTTGTTCGTATTAAAAATGCAGGCTTCCCTGGTGGCTCAGATGGTAAAGAATCTGCCTGCAATGTGGGAGACCCTGGATTGGGAAGATTCCCTGGAAAAAGGAATGGGTAGCCACTCGAATATTCCAGGGGCTTCCCTGATGGCTCAGATTAAAAAATGCAAAGACATTATTATAGGATCAAACAACTTATTTTGTTATGATCGAGCTCATTTATTATTAATTTTTGATTACATCATCCGCAAGAATAATTTAAAAATAAAAATTGAATTAAGCAAGAAATGGCAACCCACTCCAGTATTCTTGTCTGGGGAATCCAATGGACAGAGGAGCCTGGAAGGCTACAGTCCATGGGGTTGCAAAAAGTCAGACACGATTTAGTGATTAAAACAAACAAAAAACATATATATCATTATATAAACAAATCAGTGCAAATTTATATGAAATACATACAACTTCTTCTAGTGCTAGACAGGGAGTTCCTGGTTTTTGTTTGTTCCTCTGTTTGTTTTTAAAATCTCAGTCTGTTACCTATTTTTCCTTCTTCAACTTAATATTCATGTAGAGGGAGATAATTGGAGAAGGAAATGGCAACCCACTCCCGTGTTCTTGCCTGGAGACTCCCAGGGACAGGGGAGCCTGGTGGGCTGTTGTCCCTGGGGTTGCACAGAGTCGGACACGACTAAAGCGACTTAGCAGCAGCAGAGGGAGATGGGGCAAGGTGTCACCTTTGCTCTTCCAGCATATGCATATGAAGTAATTTTTGTGAGACCATCCAGTATCTATGAGATGTAGATATTGGATGTAAGCAGCAAGCACTGTCTAGTTTGTATTCAATCAGCATGTTGTTATTAAATGCCTGCTATGTGTCAGGCAGTGTTCTAGACACTAGGATCCATGAAATCTGACAAACACACACACACACAAGCTCTGCTCTCATGGAATTCACTATAAAATAGAGGGAGACAGGTGACAAACAAATAAACAAGTAAAATGTTTAAAGGTCCATGTAGTCAAAGCTATGGCTTTTCCAGTAGTCATGTGCAAATATGACAGTTGGACATAAAGAAGGCTGGCGCTTAAGAATTGATGCTTTGGAATTGTGGTGCTGGAGAAGACTCTTGAGAGTCCCTTGGATTGCAAAGAGATCAAACCAGTCAATCCTAAAGGAAATTAACCCTAAATATTCATTTTAAGGACTGATGCTGAAGCTCCAATACTTTGGCCACCTGATGTGAAGAACTGACTCATTTGAAAAGACCCTGATGCTGGGAAAGATTGAAGGCCAAAGGAGAAGAGGGTGGCAGAGGATAAGATGGTTGGATGGCATCACCAACTCAATGGACATGAGTCTGAGCAAACTCATGTTTGCTAGGAAATGGTGAAGGACAGGGAGGCCTGGTGTGCTGCAGTCCACACAGTCCTTTGTTCTGCAAAGAATCGGACACGACCAAGCACCTGAACAACAGCAACAAAAGTGTTTATAGCGCGTTCCATGATGGTAGAATGCTGTGGAGAATGAAGCTGGGAGGGGCTTTGTAGCAGAGTCGGGGTGGGGGTGTGAAAGGTAGGAAGTCAGGGATTTGTTGTCTCAAATAGGATGATCAGGGAAAGCCTCACTGACAAGGGGACATTTGCACAGAACCCTCAGTCCCAGGGACGGGGGAGCCTGTTGGGCTGCCGTCTATGGGGTAGCACAGAGTTTGACACGACTGAAGCGACTTAGCAGCAGCAGTAGCAGCTGAGACACAAGGGAACTAATCTGGTGTGTGCCAAGGGCAACAGTGTTGCAGATAAAGGGAAAAGCTGAGGCAAAGGCTTCCAGGCAGGAGCCTGCTTACTGCACATGTAGGATTTGTGCAAGGTCATAACCGTTAAATACTGAAATAATTTCATTAAACCCAAATCCGTACTTGGTGTCAATGTCCTGCCAGTATGCATCCTTAAATTATTTTTTAATCACTATCATAAACATTTAAAATATATTTAAGACATAAAGATGCTGAACTCTGGGTCACTGCCAGAATCTCGGTGCCTCAGGAAAGCAGAATCTCAGAGCCTCAAGTGGCTAGCTAGTATGAAGGTCGGGGAGGCAGGAAGAGGGAAAGAGAAGATGAGAAGGGTTGGGGGAAGAGGAGGGAAGGACATCGAATCTGTTTCTTCAATCTCTTCAATGAACAGTTATCTTCTTTACAATATCTAGAACAAGAAAGGGGTTTCCCAGGTGGTGCTAGTGATAAAGAATCTGCCTGTCAATGTAGATCGGAGACACAAGAGACACAGTTTCCATCCCTGGGTCGAGAAGATTCCCTGGAGTAGGAAATGGCAACCTACTCCAGTATTCTTGCCTGGGAAATCCCAGGACAGAGGAGCTAGGAGGGCTATAGTCGCCGGAACTGCAAAGGATCAGACATGACTGCATGATTAAACACACAGAACAAGAAAGACTCCATTCCTAAAACTTCCAGGTGATTTTGAAATTCCTTTTGAGATAAAACAGCTATTGATCCCACGTATAACTTAAAAGTTCCTAAACACTGCTGTGATTAAGTCTTAGTTTAAGGTACAAATAAAAATATCAAATCACTTTCTGTTTCACTGATTCAAGGGTTAGAAATGCTGAATAAAAGGAAATCTATATAAGGAAAAGAGCCTGGGGATGGGAAATGGGAAATGAGAGACAGGAAATACTGGGGACAGACTTATGGGATGACATCATTTCCCAGAGATCAAGGTCAGTCCTTCTCACTGTGAAGGTTAAATAAAGCTATTCCTTCCTTAGAAAGCTTTGAGCAGCCATTAATAGCTGCGTGAGAGCATGCTTCTGAATGGAAATCATGTAAAAATAATTTGTCACCCACAAAATAACTTTGCATTTATTAAAAATGATTAAGACCCAGATGACTGGTTCTTAACAACAAAAATACTGACTCAAGTCATGATAAACCTTTTACACAAGAGTTGATTATGTCATCTGCAGTCCTTCTTAGTGCCTGGTCCAATTTCCAAATCTAC
Organism: Nanger dama; assembly: GCA_917880005.1. Taxonomy (NCBI): domain Eukaryota; kingdom Metazoa; phylum Chordata; class Mammalia; order Artiodactyla; family Bovidae; genus Nanger; species Nanger dama. The sequence goes on from CAKJTW010000011.1 coordinate 713,878, forward strand.
CAAAGAACAGTCAATTCCCTTTGCCAACTCACTTTCAGCTGAGCTTTTAAGGTCTTATTTATCTGAGAAAGTTTAACTCTTGCTCCAGCTTAGAGCCCATCTGATTCTTCTCCCAAGCTCTCCTGTTCATTCAGTGAACATTTGTAGACTGTCTGCTACATGTCAGGCACTGTACCTGTACGGGGTTGCCTAGTAGCAAGGTGACTATAGTCCTTGGCAGAGCTTGTAGACTACAGAGAAAGGAGATATTAAATCAGAAAAACCAAAAAGGACTTTGAGGTTATAATATGTTGTCTACTTTTGTTTAGTGTGCTCAGTGGCATCGACTCTTTGTGACCCCCATGGATTGTAGCCCACTAGTCTCTCTGACCATGGGATTTTCTAGGCAAGAATACTGGAGTGGGTTGCCATGTCTTTCTGCAAGGGGTCTTCCCAACCCAGGGATGTAACCAAGTCTCTTACGTCTCACTAGTGCCACTTTGGAAAGCCCCACTTTTGTCTAGTACTTTAGTGCTTTCAGCACACATACATTTTTCTCTTCAAAATATAGCTTTAATGTAGGATAGATACTCTAGTTATGATTTATAGATAAGAAAACAGAAATGGGGGCAAATCATTTGCCAGAAGCCACTCCAATAGCGAGCAATCCATGTGGAATTAGGAATCATGCCTCCTCCATAAATAAATACAGCAGTCCCTCCTTTTCTGGGCTCCTACAGATATTCAGATCCTAAAGAAGGCAGAAAGCCAAAGAACTGATGCCCTCAAACTGTGCTGCTGGAGAAGACTCCTAAAAGTCCCTTGGACAGCAAGGAGATCAAACTATTCAATCTTAAGGGAGAGCAACCCTGAATATTCACTGGAAGGACTGATGCTAAAGCTGAAGCTCCAGTATATTTTGGTCATCTGATGCAAATAGACAACTCATTGGAAAAGTCCCTGATGCTGGGAAAGATCAAGGGCAGAAGGAGAAGAGGGTGTCAGGCGATGAGACGGCTAGATGGTATCACTGATGCAATGAACATGAACTTGGGCAAACTCTGGGAGATGGTGAGGGACAGGCAGCCCTAGCGTGCTGCAGTCCATGGGGCTGCAAAGAGTAGGACACAACCGGGCAACTGAAGAAGAACAACAACAGAGATGTTTAGCTCCCCTGGGTGTCATAACAATCATTTCACCTCCTTCTCTCTTCCTTTTTTTCCGCCACCCATCCCCCCCCCCCCTGCAACGCAAATGATCAGTTTTGCTTTAGAGTCTCAGAAGCAAAGAAAGAAGCTGTCTTCTGAGTTGCTTTATCACAGATGTTATCAGCCCAACACCCTATACAATTAGGTATGTTCTGCCAGACTCAAGCAGGGATCTCTGTGGGCCGTGGGCATTCACCTCCTCATATCAGATGGGATTCCCAGAAGGAAGTCTCTCTTCCATGCTTCTGTGGCAAGCATCTTTGCTGCAGAATTCTCCAGTGGTCACCTGAAGTTCATATGAGCTGTGTGTATACAACCATTGGTGAGCTAAGGGTGATTGAAGATAAGGCATGTCCTGCATTCTGTCATCGTTGACTAGAGAAATATTTAAATACAGCAGGTCCAGATCAGGAGAATTCCTCCTCTTACTTGGTTAAAGTTCACAAAGAAAAGGCAGGGGCTGCCCAATGGGAATAGAGAGAATAGAGTATAGAACATAGAAGGAGATAGCGTACTTAGTAGATTGTTCATATTTCTTGTTTATCTGTCAAAATAAATTGCAATGCTTTGTGAAACTGCACTTTGCCCCTCCATTTATCACAGAAATATCAACAGCTCCTCCTGGTTAATCTGAGTATGAAAGTAGAAAGGGTGCCATTCTGTGTCAGTGGAATCAGTGTGCAAGGGGACATATTTCCTTTCATTGTAGACAGGCTTCGTTCTGGGGTGAGGGGGTAGAGGTGCCTGTAATCCATTTTGTTTTGGTGCCCTGGAACTCAGTGAAAATGCCTAAGCGAGTTTGTTAGTGGAGGATTACACTGCAATATGTTCTTATGCTGTATAATTTAATTGATTCCTTGAAGAGTTTACTATCTCTTAGTTTGCATTTTTTTTTAGTATAAAGAAATAGTCAGATGACGAGTAGAAAAAATGTGATATGTGTTCTCATGGGTCTTATGGTGAATAAAAAACAATCCTGTTGAGTTCCTAACATGGATCTCTATTTGGGACTAAGAAAAGGAGGCCTCCAGAGACATGCAGGACTGGTTTGGATATGTAGGGGTAGTTCATTTCTTAACTTTGGGAAGGTTACTTGTCTTTGGTTAGCCTAGAGTTCTTCTTCTGTAGGATGGGTATCATAATACCTGCCTAAGGGTGATGTTGTGACATTTAAATCAGAGTCATAAAGTGCCCAACCCATTCCCTCTCAAAGGTAGGCTAAAGGGGAAAATCTACTATATTTAAACACACATTAGAAAGAAGCACACCACACAGCAAAGAAACTGTGACATGAAATATGACATAACTGAAAAACCAAATGTCTGTCAGAGAAAAATAACAGCCAATGGACAAAATGTATATGTTAAAAGAACAAGACAGTAAGATCGAATCAAAATATTACCTAAAACGCAACTATATGCTGTTTTTAAAAGACAAAATGAATTTACAAAGTGATTTAATAAAGCTGAAAATAAAAATAGGCATTTATACCAGACCACATAATCCATAAGAAAGCAGAGATCTCAACCTTAATGCCAGACAATGCTTAAGTCAGGGCATGCAGTGAGAAAAGGAAAGCAATCTACACAAGGACAATCCACACAAGGATCTAAGTACTACAAGCATTTATGCACCAAAGGATATAGTATTATTGCTTATAAAACTTATAGGAAGTACACAGAAAAGTGGAGAGTGCTTCAATAAGAGATCTTCCTTTTTCTTGGCTCACGACAGAGGCAGTGGGGGCGGAGGTCAACAAATAAGGCTAGGAAGAGTATAAAATCATACAAATAATAAGTTTGGTAATATATGTATAAACAGAAATTACCCTCCTTTTCAAAATGACCTTGGCGACTTCATACATTTGATCACAACAAAATCCTTGGTAAATTGAAGTTAAGAGCTACACTGCAATAAATAATCTCTTATCTAACTTGGATAGAGTTAAAACTTGATAATAAGGAAACCAAAATTCTACTCCCTAAAATGTGAGAACTCTCTCTTAATCCCTGGATCAAAGTGAACATAAAACAAGTACTGTGGCATATCAGATGTGATGTGTGTGCGTCGCATACGATGCCACAACAAGGCCAGTCGCATCGTGTGTGTGTGATGTGCTCACTTGTGCATGTACCAAATAGGAAACTACTTCTGTCGTTTTGTCTTTTCTGATAATAGGGATGACTCATTTACTGCCTTCCGGAATACCAAGGTTTAATATAAAGAGGATATTGATTCATTCTTCCTTTTCTAAAGAATCAGAATGGTGTCTTAAATAAACTATGTCATTAGTGTACCCAGGGAGGAAAGTGTGTACAGTTGCTAACAAGTGGGTGTTTCCAAAGTTGAGCTCATTTACTAGGAGGAAGCAGAAATGTAGAGATGAGCTAATGCGTCTACCCCAGGCCACCTGGCTCACCACACTGCTGTCTCACAGCTGCTCCCTAAGCACCGAGTGGTTCACTTCCATCTCTTTCATGTTCTCCTTAGGGCGGCATGTTCAGGGCAACTGGTCTACCTCACCAAGTACCACAGGGCACAAAGAATAAACGGCCTTTAAAACAGCAAGCCCAGGGAGTGAGTTCTGAGTAACAAAATCTTCGTCTGAAACATATTCTTCAATTGAATCATTTTTCTGACACTGACTTACCTTTGTTTTTCCTAGTCTCCCCTGTCAACTCTTGGCATAGCACTGAAATTCCATAACTATTCAATAACCAAGAAGAATATGAAAGGCTGTGACCATGGATGGTGGGAAATTAATGAGCACATGTAAGTGTTTATTGTATGTGAAGAATTTAAGGAAAAGCCTTGCCCAGAAGTTCAAAGCCTTAGATTCCTTTTCTCCAAAGAGTCTTCATTTTGCTATTTACAGGCAGGGGAACTGAAAATACAGGAGTTAAGTAATTTTCTCTAAGTTGCTCAGATCATAAAGTATTAAGCCAAGATTCATAAATCCTTGTTTCCATCACTGCTCCATGCTGTTCAGCTATGGATATACACAGTCCATATTTGGCAAAAATAATTGGTAGATAAACCATTGCAGTCCTGAAGAAAATAGTAAAGAGAAGCCTTGGTGATTATAAAAGCTAGAAACCATTAGCCGATTCTGGGCAGGAAGAAAGAAACAGAGAAATCTAGGTGTCTGGGCTTCCTGAATTGACCTAGTAGGTCCTCACTCTTTCCCTTAATTCATTCTTTAGTTGTTCCTATTGTTTATTTGCTTCTAAAGTTAAAATAGATCTCATATTTAAAAAAAATTACAGGCTGCTCTGTTTTTGCCAATTAGCTTCTCAGTTTACTTTAAGGATCCTTGTGAAGTTAGCCTGAGAAATCTATCCGCTGACTCTTTGCTCCTTGCTCTTCCATGAATGAAACCTTCCCTTTCTAAATGATTTTCCTGAGCAAACTTCTTCGCTTTTCTTTAGACTCTTAGATGATTTTCCAGGAGACCCGGATTCGATACCTGGGTCAGAAAGATCCTCTGAAGGAGGAAATGGCTACCCACTCCAGTATTCTTGCCTGGAGAATTCCATGGACAGAGGAGCCTGGTGGACTAGAGGCCGTGGAGTCACATAGAGTCAGACACTACTGAGAGACTAACATTTTTACTTTCTTTTTCTGCTTGTTTTAAAGGCTTTCTTGGAGCCATTATTAATATGTGGCCTGTACTCCTTTGGAAAGTATTTTTGAATCAAGAGTCTATTATGTAGGAGGCAGAAGACCTAGGTTCAAGTTGCAGCCCTGTTACTTAGTAGATATATTAACTAGGACAAATTATTTAATTGCTTTGCTTGTCAGTCTGTAAAATGAAGTAATAAGGCAGAGTTTTTTTCGGTAAGCATTCAGTGAAATGATGCTTATCATACATCAAAATATATTAACTGTGATTAATATGATCAAGATTGCTAAGAAAATGACATCAGATGCATAAATACTGTGGAATATGCCCCAAGGCTTTAAAGATACTGCATTTTGGTATTTAATTAGAGGTCCAGAACACAAACCTTTAGAAATCTTTTGTAAGCTTATATGCTTAAAGCAGTTCTTTGAAAAATGGGATACTTCCTCCACCTAAGTAACAACCCCTACCACTCACGATGTATTGCTGCCAAAATATGGACGGTCTCCTCCCACAAATACCGGGAAAGCTCTCTGCCTTAAATACTTTTCCTGAAGGGCCAGTTCTTCCCCTTCTCTTGTGGGTTGGCTGAAATCCTATCAGATTTTTTTGATACTAGCGGTACCCAAAGGATTTAAAATGCCAGCCCTTTTCATTATCAGTTCTTTTCATCAGAAAGGCTCTAATTGAACTAACTTCTGACGCTTTGCTGCTGAGTAGCCTAAAGGCTTTGGATCTATAGTAGAGAAGGAAGAAAAAGCAACTCCGATACCAGGAAGCCTGGTGATCCTAAATTTAGAGAACATGGGGTAGCATATGAGTGCTCAGGGCAACTAGACTGTAGTATACAAACCTGAAAAAGGGACAGCCCTCCCTCAAAGCTTTGTACAACCAGGTTCCTGAGAGGAAGGCAGTTGGTTTGTTAGAAAGTGTAAAGGTTTAGTATCTGTTGATCTTTATCCTAATCCTGTCTCTTCTTATTTGCTATTTGAATTTTAACAAATTACTTCACCTCTTACATCTCAGTTTTCTTACCTGTCACCTGTCTGTCCATGTAAACTAACACTTGCTGGGGTTCTCAGTCTCTTACTTTATTTTACGTTCATTTCATAAACTACTACTATCAGTTCAGTCACTCAGTTGTCTCCGACTCTTTGTGACCCCATGGATGCCAGAGTTTCCTGTCCATCACCAACTCCCGAAGTTCACTCAAACTCATGTCCATTGAATCAGGGATGCCATCCAACCATCTCATCCTCTGTCATCCCCTTCTCCTCCTGCCTTCAATCTTTCCCAGCATCAGAGTCTTTTCAAAAGAGTCAGTTCTTCGCATCAGAACTACCAGTATGCCTCCTTCCACACTGTCCCCTGTAAAGTCTAGCCCAAGCAAGGTTTCAAAGGTCTCTTTCCCCCTGACTTCTCCTTAACATCATAGTGAGGCTCATCTTTGCAAGAAAACTCTAGTAAATGTTAAAATCACTATGAGATACTGATACAGTCATCATGATATTAGAAAGCAGGGTTTTGATTCTAAGATGAACACTTGGACCCAAGAGCTTGACTCAGCTTTTAGGTGCCTCTTGGATATTAGCTCCGACTTAGCCAGTTGGGCCCTTGCAGCTCCTCATATCTCCAGAGATGGTATATTCATCCATCAGCTCCTGAACTTCAGCCAAATGCAAAAGATTCTTCCTGAAATATACATGAACGCTTTGAACTGTGGGGCTTCCCTGATAGCTCAGTTGGTAAAGAATCTGCCTGCAATGCAGGAGACCTAGGCTCAGTCCATGGGTTGGGAAGATCCCCTGGAGAAGGGAAGGGTTACCCAGTCCAGTATTCTGATCTGGAGAATTCCATGGACTGTATAGTCCATGGACACGACTGAGCGACTTTCACGTCACTTACTTTGAACTGTGAAATGATAGGCTCTTGCCACTGAACAACAGCATCTGATCCATGGAACATATGTGGTTCCCAAATGCTTTGGGGACCTGGAATGATTGCCATTCACAGATTCCAAAGGAGAATGATTGCTCCCCACCCCCTCTCCCACCCCAAGCCTAGTGTTTATTGGTTCCCTTTGGAAACTTACATATTTCACCTGGAAAATCTTGACCGCACAGGGCAGAGCCTAAAGTATCATGGGTACCCAGTGTATTAATGATTATACTTCATGTTCCACTAACCATCAGTTCAGTTCAGTCGCTCAGTCATGTCCGAATCTTTGTGACCCCATGAACTGCAGCACACCAGGCCTCCCTGTCCATCACTAACTCCCGGAGTTTACCCAAACTCATGTCTATCGAGTTGATGATGCCATCCAGCCATCTCATCCTCTGTCGTCCCCTTCTCCTCCTGCCCCCAGTCCCTCCCAGCATTAGAGTCTTTTCCAATGAGTCAACTCTTCGCATCAGGTGGCCAAAGTACTGGAGTTTCAGTCTCAGCATCAGTCCTTCCAGTGAACACCCAGGACTGGTCTCCTTTAGGGTGGACTGGTTGGATAGTGCTCATATAATAAAAATTACTAATAGGAGGGACATTTTCTCCTAGCTGATGAGAAGTAAGAAATTGAAGTAGGGAAATATTGCAGATAGATATCACTATTTTGAAATTTTGCCAAGGACAAGCCCTGAAGTTCACCAGAATTCAATTTAGACTGAAATATTGTTGTCTTTTGTTTTAAGTGTTGCTGAAATTTTTTGCATGCTTTTAATTTTAGTTGATGGATTCTACTCTGTTCTGTAGAGAGGTCTGTAGCCAAACAAAATAGGCAATTCTTTTTTGTTAGGCTGTTATATATATGCTGAAAGAAGAGAGAAGACTAAGAGATATAAACCCATGTTTCTTCCAATTTTAAGTACTGGTGAGGAAAGTAACAGGTAATAATGTTTAGAGCACTGCTGTTGTTTTAGTTAGCAGGGGAGAAAATCGAGGGGACAGAAGTGACTCAGTCACAATCACTTAGCATAGGATGCTTGACTACCATCAGCGTTACTATAAGCATCTCTGTTTATGAAGCTCAAATGACCAAAATATCAGTGAGTTTGGTCGACAAGCAGTTAACACAGTCTCATGCTGTATGCCCTCAACCCTTGCTGGCAGGTACTGTGGCTCCTACATGGATCACCAGACGATTTTCCGAGTGCCCAGTCCTCTGGTTCACATTCAGCTGCAGTGCAGTTCAAGGCTTTCGGACAAGCCGCTTTTGGTGGAATATGGCAGTTACAACATCAGTCAACGTAAGATGGAGATCAGTCCCTTAAGAAACCGTAACAAAAGGCTAAATTACAGAGGCCAACATTTTATGACTCTAAACTTTGAGAATTTAAGGAATGAGAACTGCTTCTTTACTTCTGCTATTGACTAGCATATTTTTATAATAATATTTAAATAAATATATATAGAAACAAAATATATGATAAATAATATATACAATTATGTATTCTGCTGAAGTTTAAATTATAGAGGAAACAATATAATTGCTTATTAAAATTGAAAAATAATGTCTTACATTATTCCTGAAATATCAGTTTCTTGATTTATTGTTCTTCTTGCTATCCATACTTTTTGTAAATGTGAGGTTTACACCATCATTTGATGGATTGAAGGGCAATAGCTGCAATTCACGGTGGCCGCTGATACACAGGGAGAGCTGGTCGTTCAAGGAGAGTCCAAATGTCAGTCTTTAGAATGTTGAACTTCACACTGAGAACTACTGGGAACATGGCCAGAAGGCAGTCAGCAGCAAAGACAGTGTCTGAGGAAAGTCATTAGTGCTGGAGAGAGTAGACACTGACTCAGGAAATTCACGACCTGTTTTAAAAGCAGGGAAAGTAAGGGTTAGCCACTTAGGAATCCATGAGGTTAAGACTTGAGAGAAAGCTCAGTTAGACCCTTCCATCTCTGCCAATACTAATATATCTCCTTCTGGATTCAGAGTGTTACACTTCTGAATATCAGAATACTGCAGTCACCAGTAAGGATAGAGGTAAATAGTAAGCTACCTTATTTTTAACTATTTTTTTGAACGATGAATATTTTCTAGGAACTCATCCTCTCCATTGTGTGCTATTGAGACAGTGGTTGACCTGACCCATGCACTGTTCCTATTCATCTGCACAAAGCATAGACTAGGTAGCTTATAAAGAACAGAAATTTACTTCTCACAGTTCTAGAGGCTGGACGTCCAACATCATGTTCCAGCTTGATTGATGGAGGGCCATCTTCTGGCCTCAGACTTCTCATTATGTCCTAGAGTAATGGAAGGAGTGAGGATGCTCTGTGGGCCTATTTTTGAAATAAAGGCACTCATCTCATTCATGAGGGCTCTGTGTTCATCATTTATCACCTCCCAAAGGCCCCATCTCCTCCTACCATCAAGTTGGGCATTAGGATTTCAACATATGGATTTGAGGGGTGAAGAACACAGTCCTTTAGACCATGGCAGAGAGAAAACATTCATTATTACTATCATGTTTAGCTACAAGCCCAAGAGTAAAGATTCTGAGCCAGGCAGGCAATGAATCTTTGATGAATAGGCTAGTTGAAATGCCTTAGGAGTCCTAAGTTTTGAGAACAGTTGTTAATCTCTCTAGGTCCAACCTTTAAGATCAGTGGTTACTAATACATTTTATGGTAGAGATCACTTGAAAATGTAATTAAACGCACAGACTCAGAATAATGTATCTGCTCATAGAGGATTCAGAGACACCAGAAAGCCATTTAAATTCCCCAGAAACTCTAAAGACTGCACTCTGAGCCTACTAGATTCGAAGTCATGCTCCAGTTTTCTCTTTCTTCGAGTCTGGGATAAAGCCAAGACTCACATCCTTGCTGAGTCAAGGATGGAGGTGTAGGAGTTTGACTGTACATGGTGATCTGGGTGCAGTATTGACTCAGCTTCTCGTGGATTCGTTTGCTTTCTTTGCTCCCTTAAAAATTCTCCCTTTTGCTCTTTCAATTATCAGCTATAGCTTTGCTTTGATGGAGAAATTGTATTATTACTATTGCCACATTACTACTCACGTCACTTAGCAACTCACATTTCTTTGTTAATGTGGTCTGCTGCATTTTAGGGACCCACACAAGATTTCCTATTTTTTATTGTCTCTAGCCTGTCCTGTTGGATCTTTCAGATGCTCCTCGGGTCTGTGTGTCCCTCAGGCCCAGCGATGTGATGGAGTAAATGACTGCTTTGATGAAAGCGATGAACTCTTCTGTGGTGGGTATTCAAGCTTTTATTATGAGTTTTCTTAGGAATAAGTAGCTTGCCAGGACCATTGTTGGTGCTGATACATATCCTGGTCTTTGTAGCTGTTATCTATTGCCACATAACAAACTACCACCACCCTGCACAGCTCCAAACTCAGTGACTTATGACAATCATTTGCTCTAGACTATCCCTCTGTGGGCTGTCTGAGGTCTGATTGATCTAGGCTGGGCTCAGCTGAGTGTCATTACGTAAGCTGTGGGTCCCCCTGAGCTTGGTTCTTCTCAGGCTGGAGTCTGGGCTACTTCTCATGGTTCTTTTCCTCATTGAACTAGTGGGCTGGCCACAGCAGTGGTAGAATCAAAGGAGGGGTGATCAAAAATGCAAGTTTCCTCTTCAGTCCTGGGCTTGGAGCTGGAGCGTATTACTTGTGTCATATTCCGTCCGCCAAATACTGAGGCCAGGGGGCAGGGAGTTTACTCTCCACACTCTGGGGCCACGGCAAAGGGGGAGGTGCATAATACTGCTATAGGGAGTGAAGACCTGTGGCCAATAATTCAATCTACCACAGTCTTAAGCATGATCCCATTTTAAAGCACATATCTTTCTTCTAGAAAGAAGTTCAGAATCTGTGGAGAAGTAAACTATTTCAGAATGCTTGTTTATGGAGTACAGGTGTTGAAAATAAAAATAAAAAGATTTTTTTTTACCTGTATAGTTTGCATCAATATCACAATGGTGATAATTAATGGTAAGGTATTGGATATTATTATTTGGGGGCAGAGAATCTCTGATTTGGCTTTTCATTACTATGTGCACATCATTTCTGAATCTATTTCCAGTTTCAGGGAGCAATATGGGGAGAATAGTTCACCAGACCATATGACACCACTGGCAATGCTTTCTCCTAAAGATCCAGAGTTTGGGACTTCCCTGGTGGTCCAGTGGCTGAGACTCCATGCTCCCAATGCAGGGGACCTTGGTTCGATCCTTGGTCAGGGAACTAGATTCCACATGCTGCAACTAAGAGTTCAAATGCTGCAGCTAAAGATCATGTGTGCTGCAAATAAGACTTTATGCAGCCCAAATAAATAAACAAATATTAAAAATAAATAAAGATCCAGAGTTTAACTCTAATATAATTGCTGTGGTGAAGCTATTTGATCTTTTTCATATTTTAGAGAAATATAAATAACTGAAAACTTATAACCTGTGACTCTGTACCTTTTTTATTGGCAAAACAAAATAAAACTCTCTTAACTTAGGCTTCATTAAGAATTTAAATCTATAGGATCTTCTATTTCTTAAGAAATATATACTATTATATAGGGATTGAGGTTGCTTTTGATTTTTATGTTATTATTTCCTATTAATGCATCACTTGATGCTCCAAGTGAAAGTGATTATTATTACTTTGTAATAAGAACCGTGTTTTAGTAGTCATCATTTCTCATCATGCCATGTTGTGAGCTGTTCTCTAGGAGTTGACTAGGTTACTAGGTACTCTCAGAGTAGATAAATGAACTATTTCAGAGCAGCAATGTCCTCTTTTCTGCTCCCCTCAAGATGTACCTCTGGAAAAACAAGAGCAGATAACACAAATAATGATGTCTCAAAAAGCAGAAATGTCTAAGAAATTATACCTTCTAAGAGTACTTGCCAATAGATTGTATCTGTCACTGGTTTAAAGGAAATTCCTGAAAATATTTCAATGAAAAAAATTGTAATAGATTTATACTGGTATTTCCTAATTCAGGAAATGAATGTCTCCAGGGTAAAATAATTTTAAAGAGAGTTTTCCTTACCAATAGGTTTTGTTTCTTAAGGTCTCACATTCGTTAATCTATTCAATAAACTTTTAGTGAGCACCTACTATTTGATCGGGCTTCCCTGGTGGCTCAGTGGTAAAGAACCCACCTGCCAATGCGGGAGATTGATCCCTGTGTCAGGAAGATCCCTGGAGGAAGGAATGGCAACCCACCCCAGTATTCTTGCCTGGGAAACCCCATGGACAGAGAAACCTGGTGGGCTACAGTCCTTGGGGGTCACAAAAAGTCAGACATGACTTAACAACTAAACAATAACAACTACTTGATCAAGGACATGAAGTACAGAGATGAGTAAGACAAAATCCCCAATTTCAGGACACTCCTTCTTGTTTAAGAAGGTAAACAAGTTCAATTTAGCTAACAGCTAAGTTGAAATATAAATAATCTTATGTTACATTTAATTATAATTAAATAAACCACCAAAATGTAATATATTTATGCACAGCAAAAGTCAGATCTGACAGACTCAAAGTACAAAGAATTACACCAAAGCTTAAACATCTACTTTTCCTCTTGGAGCCGTCAGTTTTGAGCAAACACACATTTTGTTTTGTTTAAGTCATCTTAACCACTTGCGTGTTTCCAGGGGCACAGCTGGTCCTCAGGGGTCCCGCTGATGTCTCAGGCTCACCGGCTTCTGCCTGTTCTCCTTCCAGTGACTCTTAAACCTGCCTGCAATGCCAGCTTCTTCAGGCGGCACAGCCCTCTGATCTGTGACGGCTTCCAGGACTGTGAGGACGGCCAGGACGAGCAGAACTGCACGCACAGTGAGCAGGAGGGCTCTGCACGTCTCCCTAGCACACTCTTCTTTTTTTTTTCCCCCAACTTTCCCATTTTATTATTTATTTATTTTAAATTAATTTACTTTAATTGGAGGCTAATTACTTTACAATGTTGTGGTGGTTTCTGCCATACATTCACATGAATCAGCCATGGGTGTATACGGCTAGCACACTCTTCTAAGCCAAAATCAAAATATCTCTGTTGAGCTAGGGCAATCGACTTGTCCTAGTTTCCCCACTGAAAGTCTCAGGTCCCAGGAATCCTCCTGGGCCCAGATAAAATGGATGAGTTGTTCACTAATTGGGGGTGGAGTCTACGCGTGTGTGTGGAGAGAGAGAGAGGGAAAGAGAGAGAACACTGGAAGATTTTCTTTGCTGATGTAATTTTAATGTGGCTCTTGACTAGAGTATACTGTGGGTCGGATATAGAGGGATGTGCCAGATACTGTGATAAGGTATAGTCTACTTAGCCCCTACAGAAACACACACAGCCAGAGTTGTGAACAAATGTGCTGTATATTCACAAAACCTGTCCGTCCTCCCCCTGCCCCCAACAGAACAAAAGGACTGAGTATGATCTTTGCTTTAAAATTTTCTTGGAGAACAAGACAAAGTAATGACAAAGAGGGCATAGCTTAAGCCACTGATACAGCCAACTGCTTGGCATCTCCCCTACCGTGGAAGAAAGGAGAAGCTGTTGGACTGATTCTCAGCTAGTGCCTGCCTGCCTTTCTGTGGCTCTGCTGAGACGCAGGGACAGGACACTGTGGGGCTGCTTCAGTTCCCTCTGCCCTGTGCAGCAAACACGGACCTTGTGGCTAAGCCATCCTTGGTGGACAGAGCTCAGTGTCATTCACTCAAATCAGTCTCTTCTTTGGTTCATTTTTAGGTATTCCATGCAATGACAGAACTTTTAAGTGTGGCAATGATGTTTGCATTAGGAAACAAAATGCAAAATGTGATGGCAACTTGGATTGTCCGGATAGAACCGATGAAGAAGGCTGTCGTGAGTAGAAACACATTCCTTCGGATCTTTTGTATCTCTCCCTCAGTTGACTGGTTTTTCATTTTCATATCCTTCTTGGTATAATTCCCTGGCAGAAGTTGCCACAGGCTAGGGAAGAATAGTAGATATGGGTGAACTGAATCTGAAATGGTTTCTCAGAATTAAAAATTCTAGAGTAAATTCTTTTAATTATTTCTTAATTCTTAAGAATAAGAAATAATTAAAAATTACTTATTCCTTATTTTCTGCCTTCTTTCTTGAAAATGAGTATTCATTCACTAGGTGTTTACATAGAGAACTCCCACTTTCTAATAACCCTAATCAAGGCATAAGCTCTTAAAAAAAAAAACCTATGAGAAAAGAAATACGTACTGGAATACTGTGGATGATTTTATTAATTATGCCTTATGTTGTGATCAATGTCAAGAGCTGGTTCTTTCTTTAGCTATGACCCGAGAACTGTAGTCTGCCATGTGTTATTATTAACTGCGTGATCTCTAATTGGCCATGTGCCGACATATTAATTATATATCCTTCTCAATACTATTTACACTGGAAAATAATTGCTTTCATACCTAGTTTTTCTTAACTAGGTTTTCATTTGTTTTAGACTTACAAATTCTCTCCCGAATCAACACAATTTCAAGGACACTCTCAATTCAGTTGCTTTTGGGACTAATCTTTCTTCTCTACCTAACAACCTGAACTCCACAGCTGCTTTTGTATCAGTACAGCTGTTACTAACAGATCCCTTCCTCCCCACACGTGTGTTACTGTCTAGAGACTGTATCAAGGCCTGTTTTCAGGAGGGAGGTAGTGATTTGTTGGTGCTGGTTTCAGACAGACCCACGTATTGCCTCTCTAGATAAGCAGGGGATTTCCAGTTGCTTACCTGGTTAGTTACTTCCCAACCCAGCTCAAAATTTGACTGAATGCTTGGTTTTTCTTCCAAGTCTGCCTTTAACTCATGGGACCCCTCCTCTCTTGAAGGCTGCAGCAGCAGTTCCCCCTCCCTCCACCGGATCATCGGGGGCACCGACACCCAGGAGGGGGCTGGCCGTGGCAAGTCAGCCTCCACTTCGTTGGATCTGCCTACTGTGGCGCCTCAGTCATCTCCAGGGAGTGGCTCCTCTCTGCCGCCCACTGTTTCCATGGAAGCAGGTAGAGCATCTCAATGCTTACTCTGAAGTGACCACAGAGCACATAGCTGCTCTGACATTGTGGGAAGAAGCTCACATTTGGATCCATTCAATCAGTTCAGTTGGTCGTTCTTTATTTCCTTTTGTTTCTGTGACACCAATTGCATGCCGAATATTCTTTTTAAGTATTACTGACTTAAAGGGAAGGTCACAAAAGTATATCAAGAATGAACAGGCTTTTACTAGGCTGAGAAAATGAGATAGCGCTTTCAAGTTGGAAGGAATTCTGTGGGAATGTGTGAAGACTGTGGAGTGTAGGAATGTGTGGAGCACAGCACTGAGGGATGACTGAAGAAATGTGTGGAGCACAGCACTGGAGTATGGAGATCCCTACTCAGGGTGTGAAGGCAACGATTCTGTATCCAGTTTCCAGTGTGATAGAGGGGGGGTTTCCACACCCCCGTGCAATTGTCTGACACCAGCTAGGTGTCCTGTAATTCAACTCAGTTCTGACTTTGTCTCCCCAGATAGACAGATTAAGCACTTTAGGGGCTCAGTCTAACAAATCTACTCCCCTCCCCCTAGTTCAGACACCAGTAGAAAGTCCAGGTTGTCACCTGCACTTTTGACTGACTGGCTATGGAGTGTAGGTTCCAGTGACCCCCTCCTTGGATTTTACTAATTTGTTACAGCAGCTCACAAAACTCAGAGAAACATTTTACTTGCTCGTTTGCCAGTTTATTGTAACAAGATACAATTTGAGAACAGCCTGATGAAAGACATACATACGGTGAGGTATGAGAAAGAGTGCACTTTCCATGCATGGACAGTTTCACTCCCAATCTTCACGTGTCTACCAACCTGGAAGCTCTCCAAACCTTTTGGGCTTTTATGGAGGCTTCCTGACACAGGCA
Organism: Nanger dama; assembly: GCA_917880005.1. Classification (NCBI taxonomy): domain Eukaryota; kingdom Metazoa; phylum Chordata; class Mammalia; order Artiodactyla; family Bovidae; genus Nanger; species Nanger dama. The sequence continues at coordinate 729,566 of CAKJTW010000011.1, forward strand.
CCATTCACTGAATGGTCACTGGACACAGATTCATCCTCTAGCCCTTTCAGCCTTAGTTGCAGTCCCAAAGTAGCCTTAGGAACATAACAAAAGACACTTTGGTCCCTCTCATCACTTAGGAAATTCTATGAGTTTTAGGAGCTCTGTGCCAGGAATGGAGGTATGACCAAATGTATATTTTTATTATAAATCACAATATCACAGAGAAGGATCACAAACAAGTCTTTTAGGGTAATTGTTGGGAGGGGTTAAACTGATGGTATTATCGTGGGCCAGACATTCTCCCCGCTAAGGGTGAAAAAAAGCTCAGACAACAACTTCACTTAAAATGTAACCTTATTTGGAACCAGCTGAATCAAGATTTCCGGGAGAAATGTCAGTAACAGATGACACCACCCTTATGGCAGAAAGTGAAGAAGAACTGAAAAGCCTCTTGATGAAAGTGAAAGTGGAGAGTGAAAAAGTTGGCTTAAAGCTCAACATTCAGAAAACGAAGATCATGGCATCAGGTCCCATCACTCCATGGGAAATAGATGGGGAAACAGTGGAAACAGTGTCAGACTTTATTTTTGGGGTGCCAAAATCACTGCAAATGGTGACTGCAGCCATGAAATTGAAAGACGCTTACTCCTTGGAAGAAAAGTTATGACCAACCTAGATAGTATATTCAAAAGCAGAGACATTACTTTGCCGACTAAGGTCCATCTAGTCAAGGCTATGGTTTTTCCTGTGGTCATGTATGGATGTGAGAGTTGGACTGTGAAGAAGGCTGAGTGCCGAAGAATTGATGCTTTTGAACTGTGGAGTTGGAGAAGACTCTTGAGAGTGCCTTGGACTGCAAGGAGATCCAACCAGTCCATTCTGAAGGAGATCAGCCCTGGGATTTCTTTGGAAGGAATGATGCTAAAGCTGAAACTCCAGTACTTTGGCCACCTCGTGTGAAGAGTTGACTCATTGGAAAAGACTCTGATGCTGGGAAGGATTGGGGGCAGGAGGAGAAGGGGACAACAGAGGATGAGATGGCTGGATGGCATCACTGACTTGATGGACATGGGTCTGAGTGAACTCCAGGAGATGGTGATGAACAGGGGAGGCCTGGCGTGCTGTGATTCATGGGGTCACAAAGAGTCGGACACGACTGAGCAACTGAACTGAACTGAATCTTAGTTACAAAAATATATCAATTATTTCTCACTTATAATTTTATAAGTATTTCAGTGAATTTATACAATTATGAGTATTTGTTTCTCCTGGAAATTATAGGATTCATGTTAATGACTGAAATGGCTATGCTTCTGTTCTATCACTAGTCTTTTATATAATATATGACCCTTAATACTCCCCTGGGTCCCTGTACTGCATGTGAGATTAGGGGCCAAGCATTTTGGGATCTGTCCTTATTTTTCTTCCAAAGCGTCCACATTCTCTTTACCCCGCCAGAGCAAGGCTGCTGTGCTGGTGGAGATAAGAAACCTCATATGGAGATTACAAGCCCTCATGACTTCGTGCCAGGCCACTGGGGGCTCATAGGGAGTGGGGCCTTGTGGATAGTCAAGCTTGAGCAGTTAGAGAAGCAATCTTTAAGACTTCTGGTAGTTTGCAAAAAGAAATCTCCTTAAATTCCTGATTGGAACACTTTGATTTCTAATCTTTCTTGGTATCATTTGAATTTGGTAAAGGATCCCCAGATCACTGTCTTACTGGCCCGTCTGTCTCCGTCAAATACCACTGTCAGCATGAATAGGGAGAAGGTATCAAATAAACTCCAGTCACTAACAATCTTGACTTGTGGGTGGTTCCTGAAATACTGATGGCAAGAAAATTCCCAGCATGTCTTTAGAATTCACTGAGGAAATGTTTTGGAACCCAGCTTTCATCTGCCAGCCCTACTCTACCTTACATTATCTTTGGTTTTACTAAGGAGACAAGGGAGGCTCAGAGGCAGAGTCCGTTACTACAATAGGGAGTGAAAGTCAGACCTCCCTTCCCGCAGCCCCTCTCTCTCTGTGGAGTGCTCTTTCTAAGCCATGTATGGTTCTACAAGCCTCTGACTTCTTGCTTCATTCCTTTCGTACCAGGCTGTCTGATCCCACACCGTGGACTGCACACCTTGGCATGTATGTACAGGGGAATGCCAAGTTCGTCTCCCCAGTGAGAAGAATTGTGGTCCATGAATACTATAACAGCCAGACCTTTGACTATGATATTGCCTTGCTACAGCTCAGTGTCGCCTGGCCTGAGACCCTGAAGCAGCTCATCCAGCCAATATGCATTCCTCCTGCCGGCCAGAAAGTGCGCAGTGGAGAGAAGTGCTGGGTGACCGGCTGGGGACGCAGGCACGAAGCAGGTGTGTGTGTCAGTGAATGCCCTCCGCTCCCCTCCAGACCACAGTAACTCGTGTTGATGTGGTGCTTTGGGGTTCATGGAGAGGGTTTTCATATATGATCTCACCTGAGCCTTCTGACAACTCTGATAGATAGGCTGGAGGAGAGTATTAGAATTCCGGTTTTATGATGCACTCCCCTTGTCCCCCAAAGAAGTGAGAGCCTCTTCTTAAGGGAAGGTCTATGAGCAAAGCAGGACAGGATAGTACAGGCCCTTTTCAATCTCAGAGGGGTTTGCTATGTTTTCTGCTATAGAAGAACATTTCCTCCATATTTTTGGTTCCCTTTTATCCTCCCTCCAAAAAAACTCATTTTCATAAAAAGAGAAGGTTGCTCATACACAATTTACTATGTCAACTCATAGACAATTGTCTGGAGGATTATGCTAGTATGTCCTTCATGAGGGCAACTGAGCAAGTGAATGAGAGTGAAGGCTGAAACCCAGATTGTCCTCAGTTCCCCAGACTGCAGATTCAGGCCTTGGGGGTGGTCACATCAGCCTAGGAATGGTCCACCAAGAGAGAATGCCATTTTACAATTACCCCGCCCAGAGGGGGCATCTTTATCATATGCACAAAGGTCAGATTATATGGCAAGGACGTTTTTACATCTGCCCTGCCAAGGTTTTTATGGTTTAGGATTCTAAATACACGGTAAAGAGAATAATCCAAAACTTTGTGAACATCTCCCCAGAGGTGAGGGCTGATGCTTCCCTTGATCTCCTAGTCTTTATCTTGGATTCCCTTATAGTCATTTCTAAGTGCTTAGAACAGGTACATTATCTTTAAATCTTCAACCGTATCTTGGCCTTGCTTTGGCTCTCCAAAGACTCACTATGGGCAGCTTCTCCAGTGCTAACTACCTACATTTAATTATTGAACTCACGAAATTTACCACCTGTGTGGGCCTTCTGGGAGAAGGCAGATCACTGCTCAGACACCTACAAACCATCAGGACTGTGCTCAGGGCTTTCATTACATCATCGTATATCATAAGAGGAAAGAGTTTCTTCAGCTACTTTATCATGGGGCATTTTCTTTTATTAAAAAATCATTCTGCTGACTTTAATGTTTCTGATAGTATTATTAAATATTTACTACACACAAAGAACATTTTTAACATTCGTGTAAAGCACAAAACTCTGCATAACCCTGCTGTGTTCCCCAGCCCCAGAGGTGGGCGTGGCCACCAGCACAGCTGCCGAACAGCTGAGAGCAGGTGCAGGTCACCCACACACCTTTCCGGGAGCCTGGGCAGCCTGGCGCTGCTGATGGGTATTTTCTCTACAAGCATGAGTGCATCAGTGAATTATCTTAGCCATATGGGTTAAAAAGGAAGTGAAAGGGCTGTATCCAAACTCTTATGTTTTTATGGTTCCTAGGATACTCCCAGATGTCAGTTATCATGTTCCACTTAAGGGGTCCTCTTGACCAGAGAGTGTTGGCAACGGCTGTTGCTGACTCACAGTCTTGAAGGCAGGAGGCATGTGGAGAAGGACCATGGCACCATGGCTCAGATGGTCGAGTCTGACCTTGGCACCATCAGATGGCTCAGATGGTTGAGTCAGACCTTGGGTCTGAATCCTGCTCTATTTTTTTGCTATTTGTGTGCTGTTAGATAAGTCCTTTATCCTCCTAAGCCTCCATGTCTTCATCTGAAAAAATGAGGATCATAATAGAATTTACCTAAAACAAATTGTTATAGAGTAAAAGGAGAAAATGAATAAATTGTCTAATAAAGTAAGTGTAATCATCGCCTTGATTTGTACTTCTGTGTATTTTCCAGACAATAAAGGCTCCCCCATTTTGCAGCAAGCAGAGGTAGAACTTCTTGACCAAACCCTCTGTGTTTCCACCTATGGCATCATCACTTCGAGGATGTTCTGTGCAGGTGTCATGTCAGGCAAGAAAGATGCTTGCAGAGTAAGTCATCTTATGTTTTCTTTGTCTAACATGTTGTACTTTCCATAAATGCTTTCATGTTTAATCTACACCATACTGGGTAATAGTAATAATGGTAATAATAATAATGGCAATAACTGGGGCAGGTGATTGCCTTAATTAAGATACTAATTATAATCCACTTGTCTGAGATGAGGGAAAGGTGATTAAACACTAATTGGATCTGTAAAACTCATTTTCTAGTCCTATGTATTTTTCTCCAACAATTAGAACGGGGTCAGTATTTATCATTCTGCCATGATTGTCTTATAACCAGAAACTAAAAACATAGCAAGACGCGCGCACACAGTGTTTTCAGATCGCTACCCACTTCTCTAGCAGTGGCTGTGTACCTTCTAAAATAACAAGTATTTTATTCACTTACTCCTTTGACACACAGGCTGGGGGAAAGAAAGAGGAGTGGGAAAGGTGACTGGAGTCCTCCTGACAGTGGTGAAGTTGAAGCTCACCTTTGAGGGGATATATCTATGAGTCTCAGATTCCAATCTATGCAGATACCTATATGATTACCAAAAAGTGAGCAGATGTTTTAGAGAATGAGCCAGTGCAGGAGACTCGGGTTCGATCCCTGGGTCAGGAACATCCCTTTGAGGGTGGCATGGCAACCTACTCCAGTATTGTTGCCTGTCCCATGGACAGAGGAGAATGGTGGGCCACAGTTCCTGGGGTTGTGAAGAGTCAGACATGACAGAGCACACATCCAGGCAGAGGAGTTGTGCCCACATCTCTCCATAACCTTAGACACTGTGCTTCAAAAACTCAATTATAAAAATGACTTCTATCTTCTGAATCCCTATTTTGTGGCAAGGACAGTGCTAGGATCTTTACACAAATTCATTCAAATTATTCTTTCATCCACATTTTATAGAAGAGGAAACTGGGGCACAGAGAGCCTAAGTCAGCTAGTTGAGCTGGGATTTGAACTCTTATCTCTGAAAGCTACTGTATTTTGGGTGTTACCTGCAGGTAGTTGGTTATATAGTCCTGTTCTCCATAGCTACCAGCGTTTAGAGGTTAAATGAGGCTTCAGAGAGTTGGTGTGCCAATAGTTAAAAAGATTCCAGTCTCTCTACTACTTAGAATTTACCTAGTCAGCTTTAGAATTGTGGGGGTGGCATCCAAGGACAAATCTGGAATGCTTTTTCTAACTTTGCCTCTGAGTAGGCAGCTTTAGGGCTTTCCTGATGGCTCAGATGGTAAACAATCAGCTTGCAATGCAGGTAGACCCAAGTTCGATCCCTGGGTCGGGAAGATCCCCTGGAGAAGGGAATGGCTACCCACTTCCAGTGTTCTTGCCTGGAGAACCCCAGGGACAGAAGCGTCAATGGACTACAGTCCATGAGGTTGCAAAGAGTCAAACATGACTAAGCACTCACAAACACCTTTAGCTGAAAATAAAATTTCAGGCATTATACTTTAAGTAATGAACATTGTAGAAATTCTATTTAAACACTGAATTATTTCAGCCTTTGTTTTTGGAATTAAGGTACTAGAAAGGGCTCTCAAGTGAGAGTGATTTCTCTAACAACTATCAGCCTGTGATCCTTGGGGTTGTGTCATTGGACCTTGCCAGCTGAAGAGGGTCTCCTTTCCTTTTTTCCTCACGGCCGTAAGCCAACACTGAAGTTGCAAGGGATAGAGGTAGAACTCAACCAATCCTCTAAGATAACCATGCCTCAAAAGGTTATTATGAAGGTTAAATGACCCAAAACAGTGCTTAGCACATATGACAACTAAGCGAAAGTGAAAGTCACTCAGTCGTGTACAAGTCTTCTTGACCCCTCCCTTGTAGTATACTGAACACCTTCCAACCTGGGGGCTCATCTGATATCGTATCTTTTCATGTTTTCAGACTGTTCATGGGTTTTCATGGCAGGAATATTGGAGTGGTCTGCCATCCCCTCTTCCAGTGGACCATGTTTTGTCAGAACTCTCCACTATGGCCAAGCTATCTTGGATGGCCCTGCACAGCATGGCTCATAGCTTCACTGAGTTATGCAAGCCCCTTCACCATGACAAGGCTGTGAACCATGAAGAGGCCAAAGGTTATTATGAGGATTCCAGTGACCCAAAATAGTGCTTAGTACACCCCAGCACTAAATAAATGTTAGCTATTACTATTACTATTACTACTACTACTATTTGTATTATTGAGATTTGCTCTTTGTTTGGAGGTATGTGAAAGTTGATTCCTTTGCAAGAATCTTCAAGTGTTCAGTTCAGTTCAGTTCAGTCGCTCAGTCGTGTCCAACTCTTTGCGACCCCATGAATTGCAGCACGCCAGGCCTCCCTGTCCGTCACCAACTCCCGGAGTTCACTGAGACTCACGTCCATCAAGTCAGTGATGCCATCCAGCCAGCTCATCCTCTGTCGTCCCCTTCTCTTCTTGCCCCCAATCCCTCCAGCATCAGAATCTTTTCCAATGAGTCAACTCTTCCCATGAGGTGGCCAAAGTACTGGAGTTTCAGCTTTAGCATTATTCCTTCCAAAGAACACCCAAGGCTGATCTCCTTCAGAATGGACTGGTTGGATCTCCTTGCAGTCCAAGGGACTCTCAAGAGTCTTCTCTGACACCACAGTTCAAAAGCATCAATTCTTCGGTGCTCACACAGTCCAACTCTCACATCCATACATGACTACTGGAAAGAATCAAGTTTCTTATGATGAATGCACCTTTTTGATTATAGGAAAAATAATTCTAAAATGACATTAGAAGTTTCACATTATTTCTTGATACTTCCCCAAACTGCATAGGAATTAGCTAAGAACCCTGTCAGACTGGGAGTTTGAACACAATTCATTAGGCACTTTAATAACAAAATTGACAACCATGGAACAAAAATGCTTTTTACTTAATGTTATCTTCTTCTATAGGGAGATTCAGGTGGACCTTTATCCTGTCGAAGAAAGAGTGATGGAGAATGGATTTTGACTGGCATTGTTAGCTGGGGTCATGGATGTGGAAGACCAAACTTTCCTGGTGTTTACACAAGGGTGTCAAACTTTGTTCCCTGGATTCATAAATATGTCCCTTCTCTTTTGTAATTGTGCAAGTTTGATTGTTGACTGTGTTTCATGTAATAGATTCTTTTAAAAGGAATGCAGTAATTGTCAATAAAATGAGATAATTTTTTTCTTCTGGAAATTTCAGATTTCATATATTTGGTGTTTATTGAAAGATAGAAAGATTAATATGTATTTTATTCCAAGAAAAATTGCATCTAGGATATAGCTGTATTCATTCTTAAGGATCAAAGGGCCCTTGATTCAGGAATGGAAGAAAACCAAAGTAATGTCATGAAACAAGCCTCAAAATAAGATAAGTCAGTGAGATGTTCAGGAATCCACACCTTAATTTATGTTCCTATTCAAGGGCAGATATTTTTAAAGATCTAGGTAAATATGATTTATTGAAATAAGTTCCATAAAAAAACCACACCTGATCTTTGGTGTTCTAATGGAATGTATAAAAATGACTCCTTCACTAATGCAAATAAAGGCAAACTCTGTTACTGACAGAGGAAATACCTATATTGTCATTTGGTCTAACCATATCATGGGGACATTTTTCCAGCAATAACACGGTAGTATTGTGTGCAGAGAAACCATAAAACACCTAACAAAACTAACAATTAGTACTTTTCATTAAAATGATAGAATGAAGCATTGTGGTAGGAGATTGAAAATATTTACATGGGATTTAAAAAATTGAGGCAAGGCTGGCCAACAACTGAAAGACAAAAGAGTTTTTGGATGATTGTTTTGAAAGGGAAAATTTTCAGAAATCATCTAACTTCTGATCCTTTTATAAAACTCAAATGGCCAAGATTTTCTTTTACTTTCAGAGTCTTATAATATCTAGCATAGTTGTAAATCTATAGTACATGCTCAGTACATCACAGTTATTGACTTATTTTGTCCTGATTTAGTGTGTTTAACACTTTATCTCAGAATAAACTTTTCACTAACAGAAGCCAGACTTAACAATATCACCAAATAGATAAAAAATCAGAAAGAAGAATGATATTATTTTTTTCCCTGGGACTAAGTCAAAAAATAATAGCAATGCTATTTTTTTTGGTAGGGCTCAAAATAGTGGGACTGGTTTTCATAAGACTTCAGAAAATCTTAATGTAACAGCAGAAGAAGAGAGAGCAAAAGGTGTCAGAACCAGGATCAGATAGTAAGACTGGACTCTGAATATGATTTCCCTGAGATAGTGAATATTTTCCAGTTTGCAAAACATATTTTGATTTACTAAAAGACTATTTCCTTCAGAAATATCCATTCTGATATCCATTTTAAAATATCGATTTTAATGATACTCTCTGAATAGATCTTTCCGGATTCATTATCTGGCTGTGGCATAGTACAATTCAGAGGGCCAAGTCACCACTTAATCCACAAATGGGAACTTAGCTACTGAATCCACTGCAGAGAAGAGCAAATACACTGACAGTTCTTAAAACCGAGATTTGTTTTGCCTCATAATGCTGTGACCTAGGTACACGGTGAATTGTACTTTTCATTTATGACCATTTCTAAGGAAATTTGTTATTCAACAGAATACTTCAAAACTTTGTATAAGTTTATGATCTCAGTTAGGAAATGAAGGATGGCAGGCATGATCTTTCAGATTCATCAGAGGGAGTTTTCAAACCACACATACTTGGTACCATTCTAAGCACTAGCTGGTGCTAATGTGAGTGTACCACGATCCTTATCAGTGCAGAGACGGAGGCAAGGTTGAGAAACATCAGCCTAACTTACTTGGCTATTTCATGCCAAGATGCCTTTATAACCTGAACAGTGTGGAAATATCTACTTCATTCTTACAAAAGTGTGAGTGGAGGCAAATTCCAAGATTGGTTTATTTAGCAGTGGGGAATGGTCTCCAAAAACAAAGACTGGAGCATTTCCATGTGTCAGACTACTGGGGAGAATTTGTAGGGACTCCTGGCCTTCTTCACAATGCCTCGATAATTGCAAAATGAAACACTACAAGCCAACCAACTATTTCTCAGTTGTGTTCTGCTTTGATTATTCTGCATGGCTGACCCAACTGCTGATGTTCAGCATAGTGCTGCTTGCCATCTGACAACATATGGGTACAACTGTGGTGTTTTGAAAAGGCATAAATCTATTTGAAGCTAATGAGATGCTTTACTGATGTCACTTTAACGGTGTTACTTTTTGTTTTCTATGATAACCTTTTGGGAAATTACTTGCTCTTATAAAAGATGAAGAAAGAAGAACAAGTATTATGACGAGAAAAGCAAAACTGACCATTTTATTCAAGTCAGCAAGTCTTGGCAAGAAGCATGTTTTAATTTTTTAATGTTATTTACTTTGACAACTTGAACGAACTACAATAATTGAGTCAATAATAATTTTTAGATTATATTAAAAGAACTATTTGCTCAAGGACAGTACACTTTTTGAAAGCGCATTTAAAGAGGTATTTATGAAAGAACAATATCCTTTAAAAGCTACCCTTATAGAAGTTTTGAAGAAAATGCAAAAACAAATCTAAATAGAATTTGGTTCCTCATTCACAAATCCTAAACCTTCAACAAGAATTATTTAATCTAAATTTGGTTCTACCTCCAGGGATAAACACTGCTTTCTAACTCCTTCTGAATCCTTAGTTTAGAGTCAGACTGACAGAGTGAAAGAAGTCCTCAAATAGAAATTGCAACATCCATATACATTCTAGGTCAGCTGGCTGGAGATGAAGAAATCTGCAGTTATCAGAAATCAGAACAAGTTATAAGTAAGAATTTAAGTAGTTTATTGTGAGTATATTGTGACGTGTCAGCATGTGTCAGCAATCCAGAAAATATGATGGGACAGGAACACAAGTCAATATATTCAGTATACAAAGGTTATTTCTGGGGGCAAAGACTTTGGGGTGGGCAGGTTTCAGTTACAGAGATACTCATAGTCATGGACAAGAAAGGAACATTGGGAATATTTACTGAGATTCTGCTTTTGCCAGGCACAGGGATAAATGCGTTCTTTAATTGCCTCATTTAATCCTCCTAATTCTACTGGGTAGGAACCATTTTATAAGGAGGAGAGAAGCTCATGGACTTTAAACAACTTGCCCAAGAACACACACATAGTGAGGGTTTAAATTTGATCCTAACTCTTCTTCAAAACCTATAATGTCATAGGGATGTCAACAGTGTACAAGGGCTAAATGAAGTGAAGTGAAGTCGCTCAGTCATGTCCAACTCTTTGCGACCCCATGGACACCAGATTCCTCCATCCATGGGATTTTCTAGGCAAGAGTACTGGAGTGGGTTGCCAGCTCAGTTGGTACAAGGGCTAGGCTTATGAAATTCTGGAAATGCATTAGAATCTAAGTAAGAGACTATATAAGCCTCACTTCATTGTACTCAGAAGGCACTGAGAAATCTGGTGTAGACTGTGCATGTGACAGGAAACAGTAGCTTTTTGATTCTCTGGAGGAGTGAAGGAGATTTTTAGACATCTGCTCATGGAGAAACCAGGCTTGGAAGATAGCTGCAATCCATCTGATATGACAGAGGGGATCTCTCACTGAGACTGAGCTTTTATGGGAAAAGTTCCCTGGGGCTGGGTAAGAATGGGAGTTGGGGTTTGAAAGAATTTTAATGGTTCTAATCAGGGCTTCCCTGGTGGCTCAGTCAAAATCCACCTGCCAATGCAAGAGATGAGACTTTGATCCTTGAGTCAGTAAGATCCTTTGGAGAAGGACATGGCAACCCACTCCAGTATTCTTGCCTGAAAAATCCCACGGACCGAGGAGCTGGTGGGCAATAGTTCAGTGTTTGTGCGAGCTCAGTTGTGCCCAACTTTTTGAGACCTTATGGACTGTAGCCCTCTAGGCTTCTCCATCCACGTAATTTACTAGACAAGAATGCTGGAGAGGGTTGCCGTTTTCCTCTCTAGGGTATCTTCCTGACCCAGGGACTGAAACTCCATCTCCTGCATCTCTTGCATTGCAAGTAGATTCTTTACTGCTGAGCCATCAGGGAATCCCTGGGGTAACAGAAGTGTTGGACATGACTTAGCGACTAAACAACAATGGTTCTAGTTGAGGTCTTAGGTCTCAGGTCTAGCAAATTATCATTTCGGAGACTAGTCCAATCAACACTTATAGAGGGCCCTGTGCTGGATAGATTCCCGGAGTTTAAACAAATGGAGGAGACAGACAAGGAAAAAAATATTGCTGCTCATACTCCTTTTCAGCCATTCTGGCATCTTTAGTGGTTCTCAGACAGTAAAACAGCCTCCAGCCTCAGGTCCTTTGTCCTGGAGTTCCTTCTTTTTTCAGAAATCTATACAGCTAATTCCCTTATCATCTTTAACTCTTTGCTCAAATTTCATTTTCTTAATGGAGCCTTAGTTGGCCACCCAATTTATAATCACAGCTCCCAAACTGCATCACTCAGCTCTCCAGCCTCCCTTACTCTGTCTTTTCCACAGCACACATCACCTTTGAATATTCTAGAAATATTACTTATATTTGCTTCCCATCGATAAATATTAGCCTCACAATGGCAATGAGTTCATTTTATTCAGCTATCTCTTCAGACACATCTCAAGCACCCAGAAGAATGCCTGAAACATAGCAATCACTCAGTACTACCGGTTGAATTAAATTAGACTGGATATGTGACATAGTTAGCCCAGAAACAACATGTATTGGTAGCAGAGAACAGTGTGGATAACTTTTGGTGGAGGAGGGGAATCAGAGAAAGTTTAGTGGGAAAAAGTGTGTTTCAGCTAAGATTTAAAGATATATGGAAGTTCTCCATACAGAAATGGGCTGGAGTGGAAGAAAAAGCATTTCAAGCAGAGGTACCACCATTCACAAAGAAGTAGGGAAAGCAACAGAATGGGGGAGGGTGACAGCCAACCAGGAAGAGGAGTGTGGTTAGGCCAGAGGAGTCTACTGACTACTGAATGTCTGAGAAGATAAACTGGAAGTTGGTTATGGCAAGGAAAGGTACATGAGCGGGTTCTTCCCTATTTGCACCTCTGATTCATTCTCTGCTCTGAGCCTGGGAGGCTGATCCCTATCCTCCATCACCAGTTTCCGTGGGAGTTACAGGCAGGCTCCTGGCAGTTAGGGAGAAAATCAGAGTATTTTTCCTTCTTGTTGGACCATATAGCTTCCCAGGTGGCACTGGTGGTTAAAAAAAAAAAAAAAAAACGAAACAAAACCCACCTGCCAATGTAAGAAATATAAGAGGCTCAGGTTCCAACCTTAGGTTGGAAAGATACCCTGGAGAAGGGCATGGCAATCCACTCCAGTATTTTTGCCTAAAGAATCCCAGGGACAAAGAATCCTGGCAGGCTACAGTCCATAGGGTTGCATAGAGTTGGACACGACTGAAGCGACTTAGCATGCATGCACATACTGCTACACCATGGTCCTGGCAGTAGCTACAAATGCAGATCCTGTCACAATGGTACAGCTTAATGGCTCTGGTTTTTAATCAGGCTCTACTCCCTTTTAGGCCTTAGGGTACAGAGGGCTTTCTGCTGTTGCTAGTCCTTGGGTGCCTCAGCACCCCTTCTTGGTTCCCTTAACCCTTGCTCCTTCATTAAAAATCCTCTTAAAGAATTCTAGCTGAGAATGCAGACTGAGTCTTGCAAGATCTGCCTTTAGGGTAGAAAAAGCAGAAGCCAGTGCCCGCCAGCAGCTGACCAGCTACAGTTAGCTGGACCCCATCTGGCAGGCTGATGGGATCCCAAGTCCAAATGAGTCTGGTAGCAGGCAAGAAACAATTAGAGAGACTGGATATCTAGGCAGTGTCTGAAGATCAGGCATCAACGATACTGGATTTTTGGACACAAGTCAGTGTCTTCTGAAATGGAGCTAATTTTTATGCAACCTGTCTACAACGCAAACTTATCTCATTATGTGTGTTTGTTGGAGACAGGGATGAGAAGTAGGGGAGCAAGCTGGCTCTCAGCACACACCCTGCTTAGCAAACAATTTCAGGCTCATAAGAACAGAAGTTCTGATCCATGGACTTAGATTGTAGGTTGGTGCATAATTTTTTCCTAAGACTATGTGTGTGTATGTGTACATGTGGCGGTGGTGGTGGTGGGAGTGATGGTGGGGTACTGAAAGGTTGTTGTTGACACTTGCAGGTCTCCGTTTGGAGACCCCTGGCCTTCCTGCCTGTTACCCTCTCAGTACCTGTGACTCCTCTTCTCAAAGGCATTTAATAATCGCCAAGGTTTATGAATGTTTGTTATGTATATCTGACTGCTTTGCTGACATCAACTCTTTTAATCCTGGCAACAACTCCATTAGGTGGGTATTAACATTAGGTCGACTTTCCAGATGAGAAAATTCAGCACAGAGAGCTGAAGCCCAAGGTCTGGAAGTTCGAACCCCTCTTGCAGTTGAGAGAGATTAGTCTAGGCATCCTGGTTCCTGAGCCTCTACTCATCAATGTGTCTTTGTCTGACTCTGGACTCATAAGAAAGGAGTGGGTTTGTGTGTATTAGTCACCTTCATTTGCTTGGTACCTTGTATGATGGCTGGCACTCAGGAGACAGTTATATGTTCACTGTTGCTGTTGTTCAGGTACTCAGTCGTGTCCGACTCTTTGCGACCCCATGAACTGCAGCACGCCAGGCTTCCCTGTCCTTCACCATCTCCCAGATCTTGCTCAAACTCACCTCCATTGAGTCGGTGATGCCATACAACAACCTCATCCTCTGTGGTCCCCTTCTCCTGCTTTCTACCTGTCCCAGCTTCAGGGTCTTTTCCAATGAGTCGGCTCTTCTCATCAGGTGCCCAAAGTATTGGAGCTTCAGCTTCAGCATCAGTCCTTTCAATGAATATTCAGGGTTGATTTCCTTTAGGATTGACTGGTTTGACCTTCTTGCAGTTCAAGGGATTCTTAACAGTCTTCTCCAAACTTCAGTTTGAAAGTGTCAGTTCTTTGGTGCTCAGCCTTCTTTATGGTCAACTCTCACATTCATAGCTTTGACTGTATGGACTTTTGTCCACAAAGTAATGTTTCTTTTTATATGTGGTCTAGGTTTATCATAGCTTTTCTTCCAAGGAGCAAGAGTCTCTTGATTTCATGGCTCCAGTCACCGTCCACAGTGGTTTTGGAGCCCAAGAAAATAAAGTCTTTTACTGTTTTCATTGTTTCCCCATCTATTTGCCATTAAGTGATGGGATTAAATGAATGAAATTTTGCTAGGCAGTGAAAGCTGGAGCAAGCCCTGGCAACAGACAGCTGCTCGGGGAGGATGAAACGTCCATCCATGTCAAAGCCCAAAGCCCAATCAGGCCACCCGCTCAGCTTCTACTTTGTATTGAATTGTGCCAATTGAAAACGGCAGAGCAGGCAGCGCCCTGAACAAACCAGAAAAACAGCCTTCTTCCGCCGCGCTCCTGCGCTCACAGCTGGTAATGCCTGTGGCGCCTGGAGGGAGCGAAGGCGCGCTTCCCCGCGCGCTAAAGGCAGCGGCCTGCCCGCCCCGCCCCGTCGAGTCCCGCCTACCACCCGAGGCCTCCCCGCCCGGGGGTGGAGAGAGTAGCTCGCCAGGGCCACTTTGGACTCTGCACCCGCGGGTGTATGCATACTGCTTCCTGGCGGGCTGTTTAGTCCCCCTCTGCCGGTTCATGGAGGGGGCAGGTCCCCCATCTCCGGGAGACGAGCTGGAGCTCTCGGTGATCCAAGGGCAGCCGGACGAGCAGACGCCTCTCAACGGAGCCGTCCAGGGCATCCTGTCTTTAGCCGAGGAGCCCTGCCCACTCCAGGTAAGGTCTCCTTGGCTCTGGCCGCTGTTATCCTGGCTCTGAGCCAGGCTGCAGGCCAGACCCGGGCGTAGTAGGGCACAGTTTCAGGTTTCCAGGCAGCTCCCGGGGCGCAGCCGACCCCCAGCGCCCGTGGTGCTCTCTGGAACATTTTTAATGAAGCGGACACAGAAATGCCCTCCAGCCTGAGCCTGCCCTGGATCCCTCCGACTCAGGGATTAAGGAGTTTTATCAGGGAAGTGTGCGCTCTTTTCTTCAGAGAGAGAGAATCACCAGAGGTAGAGGTCGTTTTGAAAATTTTTTCAACTTTCAAACCCCCCCCCGCCCCACCCCCGGTGCAAAGAATCAGAATGATAACTGGAGTCTTCTTTTCTTGAGAATCTCTTAGCCTTCCTTTTCTGTACTGCCTTGCCACTTGTTCCCCTACCACGCCCCCTCCCCCAGCCTTCACCCACTGCCCACTATCATCCATCTTGGCTAACCATCCCCTGGGTCCACACTTTATGACTTCTTCGCCCAGTCTGGCCATTTGGTTTCGCAGAAAGAGATGTAGGGGAGAAGGGAGAAAAGGGCAAGAGAAGGAAGTGGCAACCCACTCCAGCATTCTTGTCTGGAGAATCCCGCGGACAGAGGAGCCTGCCCGGTTGCAGTCCAAGGGGTCGCAAAGCGTCTGCTACTGAAGCGACTGAGCACTTAGCACAGAGGACTGGGGTGGGGGTGGGGTGGGAGTGAACTTGTCTCCCTTAACTCAGTTTCCAGGTTCGTGTCTCAAAGAACTAGACTATGATCATTTGCTTTGGCCTCATTTCAGTTTCTGAGAAAGTCGCTGGTGATGTTTAGACAGAACTCTTTTCTGATTCAGCCCTAACAGTGACAGGAAACTTATTCATTCTCATCAAATGCTTGTAAAACAGCAGAGACTTTGAATTCTACCTTCTGATTAACCCTTCAAACTGGCTTGATGTTTACGAGGTATATGGACCTCCCCATGCATATACATATGCTTACAACCTGACCTTTCTGGGTCCCTCTCCTCCACTTCCTGTTTCTTTGACTGTTCAGCTGTTAATTTGAGGGGTAAACAGGAAATTCAGAAGTTGAAAGCATTGCTTTTGCCTTCTTCTTGATTCCTGGAAATAATGTAAAATCTGCTTTTATAGGTACCCTGGAGAGTAATTTGGTACTTTATATTTGAATGAAAGATGAATGCCATAGAACAATGAATGCTGAAGAAAGATCATTTGATCTCTGTGTATGTGGTTGTAATGGTGGACTTGCTTGGGTGGACTGGTGTGGGTCCTCCAAGGCAGTGTCAGGGAGTGGGAACTGGGAGTACTTGCCTCATGTTGAGTAGACCCAGGAACCCCAGGGACTCCATGGTTTGGGACTGAATCCAGACACCTGAGTTCTGATGACACTTTCCCTACTAAAAGGTGTGTCCCGAGGCAAGGAACTAAGGTCTATGTTTTCTTTTCCCAGCTGTCAACTGACGGTAATGTAATGTGGCCAGCCAGTCTTCTCTGTGAGCCTGGGAATGCACATTGAAGACAGTGGAGGAGCCGGACATACATAGGGTGTCAGTATCTTATTATCGTTTAGTACCTACCTGGTAGAGATTACTCTTTCATGTTTTAATTACTTCCTTGTTAGCCAGGTGTATACAGATATCTGAGACTTCCTTGTGAACTAGCTTTTGTAGGCCACTGAATAGAAAAGCTGTGTGAAGAACAGAATGGTGTGCAGATGAGGGTTACAGCAGCATTTGGAGAACATTCTAGAAATGCTTGAAGAGGAAAAACTTTAGAAAAGAGAAAAAAATCCTCATCTAATGTGTTGATCATTCTCTTTGGTTCCATAGCATCAGTGGAAGTGTATTTTAAATTGCAAAGTCAACGAGTGTAGCATAAGCATGAGATACAGACTCTTAAGAATTTGGTGTGTAGGTCTCTTTATACTGTATGTTAAGATTTCCAGTTTTGAAATGTAGCATAAGACCATGTGGTCTTATTAACCATATGTTTTGTACCTATCATGTGTCAAATACTTTTGCTACATAAATGCATTTAATTAGCACAACTAACTTCATTCTGATTTGACAGAGTGAAGAACTTGAGGCTCAGAGAAGTTACCAAAATACTGAAGTTCGTTGGCTCTGAGACTGAACTCAGGCTAAAAAGATTCAAACTTATGCTGCTTTTGTTGATTTATTTTATATGTGTGCATATGTATGAAAAGTGAAAGTGTTAGTCTCTCAGTCCTGTCCGACTCTTTGCGACCCCATGGACTGTAGCGGATTCTCCAGGCAAGAATATTGGAATGGGTAGCCATTCTCTTCTCCAGGGGATCTTCCTGACCCAGGGATGGAACCTGGGTCTCCTGCACTGCAGGTAGATTCTTTACTATCTGAGCCACGAGGGAAGCACATATGTGTGTATGTGTGTATATATATATATATATATATATACACACACACACACACACACATTAATATGTACATCTAATTTGAATATATAGGCATAATCACATAATTTATATTCACTTGTGTATAATTGCCTAAGCTATATACTATTACTGATTCTGTAAGTGATGGAACATAGGTGAAATACGAGGAGTTGAGTGGTATATTAGGACTGATGAGGGAGTTGCAGGCAGATGGGTAGATGGGTGAGGAGCAGGGAACAGTTTGGGCATCACTGGGAAGAAGACATCCCATATCATGGAGTATCTTCCTACTTGGAAGGGATATCTGAGAGTATTCAAGGGTCATGGGAAGAAGTTCTTTCCCTTTCTTAATTTGGGTTTGGAAATTGAAGGAAAAATTGTAAGCCACTGAACTTCACTTTGCCTAGTGTCAGTGTAAACAGGGCAGTGAAGCTGGGTCAAAACTGGAAAAGCCATCAGGAATAACTGAGCCAGACTAGCTTTTTTTTTTTTATCAATTATTTATTTGCCTGTGCTTAGTCTTAGTTGTGACACATGGGATTTTTGATCTTCATTGCAGCATATGAGATCTTCAGTTGCAGCCTGTTTGGTTTCCTGACCAGGGATCGAACCCGGGCTGCCTGTGTTTAAAGCATGGAGTCTTAGCCACTCAACCACCAAGGAAGTCCCAAGACTAGTTTTCTGTTATGGTTTATTACATGGACTCTGACCTCAGTTTTTAAACAGAAGTCCCAGAGACATTTTTAAGGATAGTAGCCTCATAATAATAATAGCTATTAATTCAGTACATGGAGAGTTTTGAGGCGGGCAAGGCAGAATTTGAATAAGTTGGATAAAAATTAGCCCATTGCCGTGTGTTGTTTAGAATTTAGGACTAGGATCAACTGGCTCTTTTGTGCTTCAGTCAACAAGTAGATTAAGTCCCACAATGAACATTAAAGTGTAGATTGTACTATGTGCTGAGAAAATTTCCCCCTCATCTATGTAATGTCTGGGCTTCTCTGGTGGCTCGGTGGTAAAGAGTCTGCCTGTAGTGCAGGAGCTGCAGGAGACATGGGTTTGATTCCTGGGTTGGGAATATCCCCTGGGGGAGGAAATGGCTATCCACTCCAGGATTTCTGCATGGAGAATCCCATGGACAGAGGAGCCTGGTGGGCCACAGTATATAGCATCAGAGTTGGATCTGACTGCAAAGACTGAGTGTGCACACATATAATGTCTGCTCCTCTTTGAGCTAAAGAGAAGAAAAGCCTTTTGTATCCAAGAGCTATGTAGTCCTGCTATTGTTGCAGGACTGTATGTCATGTATTTCAACCTTATCTGAAGAGGGATGTGAAAATCTGGGGGAATAGGCAAAGGAAAATAAAAAAATTCTTAGGCTGTATACTTCAATCATTGAATGTAAGATGCAGTTTGTAAAAATCTTTGAAAGTCACTCTGGAGAAAAAACTTCCCGTGGCCTCTCCTCATGACCTAGAATTTGGGCAAGGGAGACTAAAGAAGCCAGTGAAGGAGGCAGTGTGTTTTTATGACCCAGTGTGCACGAGTAGCACGCATCTTTTGTGTCAGAGGCTCTGCACCCTCAAGGTCTAGTAGAATCCCCTGGGGGGTACTTCTAAAAAGAATTCTTGGGTTGACTCTAATGTAGAGACAGCTGAGAAGCCCTGTACTCAGTTGTTGTCTTGTGTGTGGCTAACTGACCATTTTACTATGACTTAAAGGATATGAAGATGAGTCATTCAAAGGATCATGGTCTCTGCCGTGGAGCTGACAGCAGGCAGGTGAAGGGGGCTGCATGTAGGATGGCTGCGATGGGCTGGACTGGAAGAGGCATTTCCTACAGAGGGGGGCTGTATAATTCTGAGCTGAGTTCACCCAGGAAATCAGAATATTGGTCTCATCAAACTATTAGGGTCCTGGTTGTGGTCTCTAGTGGATAGCATATATGAAGGCCCAAAAGACCAGAGAGGTACATGACCCTCATTCTCTGGCTCATTTGAGACTCCAGGCCATTTCATGTAGGGCCACCCAAGATGGTCATGGTGGAGAGTTCTGACAAAACGTGGTCTGCTGGAAAAGGGAATGGCAAACCACTTCATTATTCTTACCTTGAGAACCCCATGAACAGCATGAAAAGGCAAAAGATAGGACACTGAAAGATGAATTCCCCAGGTCGATAGGTGCCCAATATGCTACTGGAGATCAGTGGAGAAATAACTCCAGAAAGAATGAAGAGATGGAGCCAAAGCAAAAACAACACCCAGTTGTGAATGTGACTGGTGATAGAAGTAAAGTCTGATGCTGTAAAGAGCAATATTGCATAGGAACCTGGAATGTCAGGTCCATGAATCAAGGCAAATTGGAAGTGATTACACAGGAAATGGCAAGAGTGAACATGGGCATTTTAGGAATCAGTGAACTAAAATGGACTAGAATGGGTGAATATAACTCAGATGACCATTATATCTACTACTGTAGGCAAGAATCCCTTAGAAGAAATGGAGTAGCCATCAGAGTCAACAAAAGAGTCCAAAATGCAGTACTTGGATGCAATCTCAAAATCGACAGAATGATCTCTGCTCTTTTCCAAGGCAAACCATTCAATATCACAGTAATCCAAGTTTATGCTCTGGCCAGTAATGCTGAAGAACCTGAAGTTGAATGGTTCTATGAAGACCCACAAGACCTTTTAGAACTAACACCCCAAAAGATGTCCTCTTTATTATAGAGGGCTGGAATGCAAAAGTAGGAAGTCAAGAGATACAGGAGTAACAGGCAAATTTGGCCTTGGAGTACAAAAAAGAAGTAGGTCAAAGGGTAACAGAGTTTTGCCAAGAGAATGCACTGGTCATAGCAAACACCCTCTTCCAACAACACAAGAGAGACTCTACACACGGACATCACCACATAGTCAATACAAAAATCAGATTGATTATATTCTTTGCAGCCAAAGATGGAGAAGCTCTATACAGCAGCAAAAACAAGACCGGGAGCTGACTGTGGCTCAGATCATGAACTCTTTATTGCCAAATTCAGGCTTACGTTGAAAAAAGTAGGGAAAACCACTAGACCATTCAAGTATGACCTAAATTAAATCCCTTACAGTTATACAGTGGAAGTGACGAATAGATTTAAAGGATTAGATCTGATAGAGTGCCTGAAGAACTATGGACGGAGGTTCACGGCATTGTACAAGAGACAGTGATCAAGACCATCCCCAAGAAGAAGAAATGCAAAAAGGCAAAATGTTTGTCTGAGGAGGCCTTACAAATAGCTGAGAAAAGAAGAGAAACAAAAAGCAAAGGAGAAAAGGAAAGGTATATGCATTTGACTGCAGAGTTCCGAAGAATAGCAAGGAGAAATAAAAATTTCAATGATCAATGCAAAGAAATAGAGGAAAACAATAGAATGGGAAAGACTAGAGATCTCTTCAAGAAAATTAAAGATACCAAGGGAACATTTCATGCAAATATGGGCACAATAAAGGACAGAAACAGTATGGGCCTAACAGAAGCAGAGGATATTAAGAAGAGGGCAAGAATACACAGAAGAACTGTAAAAGAAAGATCTTCACGATCCAGATAATCATGATGGTGTGATCACTCACCTAGAGCCAGACGTCCTGGAATCTGAAGATGGGTGGGCCTTAGGAAGCATCACTACAAACAAAGCTAGTGGAGGTGATGGAATCCCAGATGAGCTATTTCAAATCCTAAAAGGTGATGCTGTGAAAGTGCTGCACTCAATATGCCAGCAAATTTGGAAAACTCAGCAGTGGTGCCAGGACTGGAAAAGGTCAGTTTTCATTCCAATCCCAAAGAAAGGCAATGCCAAAGAAGGTTCAAACTACCGCACAATTGCACTTGTCTCACATGCTAGCAAAGTAATGCTTAAAATTCTCCAAGTCAGGCTTCAACAGTATGTGAACCATGAACTTCCAGATGTTCAAGTTGGTTTTAGAAAAGGCAGAGGAACCATAGATCAAATTGCCAACATCTGTTGGATCATCGAAAAAGCAGTTCAGTTCAGTTCAGTCGCTCAGTCATGTCTGTCTCTTTGCGACCCCATGAATTGCAGCACGTCAGGCCTCCCCTGTCCATCACCAACTCCCAGAGTTCACTCAGATTCACGTCCATCGAGTCCGTGATGCCATCTTATCCTCTGTCATCCCCTTCTCCTCCTGCCCCCAATCTCTCCCAGTATCAGAGTCTTTTCCAATGAGTCAACTCTTCGCATGAGGAGGCCAAAGTACTGGAGTTTCAGCTTTAGCATCATTCCTTCCAAAGAAATCCCAGGGCTGATCTCCTTCAGAATGGAATGGACTGGTTGGATCTCCTTGCAGTCCAAGGGACTCTCAAGAGTCTTCTCCAGCTGCGCAGTTCAAAAGCATCAATTCTTCGGTGCTCAGCCTTCTTCACAGTCCAACTCTCACATCCATACATGACCACAGGAAAAACCATAGCCTTGACTAGACGGACCTTAGTCTGCAAAGCAATGTCTCTGCTTTTGAATATACTATCTAGGTTGGTCATAACTTTTCTTCCAAGGAGTAAGCGTCTTTTAATTTCATGGCTGCAATCACCATCTGCGGTGATTTTGGAGCCCAGAATAATAAAGTCTGGCACTGTTTCCACTGTTTCCCCATCTATTTCCCATGGAGTGATAGGACCTGATGCCATGATCTTCATTTTCTGAATGTTGAGCTTTAGGCCCACTTTTTCACTCTCCTCTTTCACATTCATCAAGAGGCTTTTTAGTTCCTCCTTAATTTCTGCCATAAGGCTGGTGTCATCTGCATATCTGAGGTTATTGATATTTCTCCCGGCAATCTTGATTCCAGCTTGTGTTTCTTCCAGTCCAGCGTTTCTCATGATGTACTCTGCATATAAGTTCAATAAGCAGGATGACAATATACAGCCTTGACGTACTCCTTTTCCTATTTGGAACCAGTCTGTTGTTCCATGTCCAGTTCTAACTGTTGCTTCCTGACCTGCATACAGATTTCTCAAGAGACAGGTTTTCCACAGTTTTTTGTGATCCACACAGTCAAAGGCTTTGGCATAGTCAATAAAGCAGAAATAGACGTATTTCTGGAACTCTCTTGCTTTTTCCATCATCCAGTGGATATTGGCAATTTGATCTCTGGTTCCTCTGCCCTTTCTAAAACCAGCTTGAACATGAGAAAGTTCATGGTTCATGTCTTGCTGAAGCCTGGCTTGGAGAATTTTGAGCATTACTTTACTAGCATGTGAGATGAGTGCAATTGTGTGGTAGTTTGAGCATTCTTTGGCATTGCCTTTCTTTCAGATTGGAATGAAAACTGACCTTTTCCAGTCCTGGCACCACTG
Source organism: Nanger dama (assembly GCA_917880005.1). Taxonomy (NCBI): domain Eukaryota; kingdom Metazoa; phylum Chordata; class Mammalia; order Artiodactyla; family Bovidae; genus Nanger; species Nanger dama. Next base: position 752,481 of record CAKJTW010000011.1, read on the forward strand.
CTGAGTTTTCCAAATTTGCTGGCATATTGAGTGCAGCACTTTCACAGCATCATCTTTCAGGATTTGAAATAGCTCAACTGGAATGCCATCACCTCCACTAGCTTTGTTCGTAGTGATTCTTTCTAAGGCCCACTTGACTTCACATTCCAGGATGTCTGGCTCTAGATGAGTGATCACACCATCGTGATTATCCTGGTTGTGAAGATCTTTTTGTACAGTTCTTCTGTGTATTCTTGCCACCTCTTTTTAATATCTTCTGCTTCTGTTAAGTCCATACCATTTCTGTCCTTTATCAAGCCCCTTTTTGCATGAAATGTTACCTTGGTATCTCTAATTTTCTTGAAGAGATCTGTAGTCTTTCCCATTCTGTTGTTTTCCTCTATTTCTTTGCATTGATTGCTGAAGAAGACTTTCTTATCTCTTCTTGCTATTCTTTGGAACTCTGCATTCAGATGCTTATATCTTTCCTTTTCTTCTTTGCTTTTGACTTCTCTTCCTTTCACAGCTAAAGCAAGAGAGTTCCAGAAAAATGTCTACTTTTGCTTTATTGACTATTCCAAATCCTTTGACTGTGGATCACAACAAACTGTGGAAAATTCTTCAAAAGATGGGAATACCAGCTCACCTGACCTGTCTCCTGAGAAATCTGTATGCAGGTCAGGAAGCAACAGTTAGAACTGGACATGGAACAGCTGACTGATTCCAAATCGAGAAAGGAGTACATCAAGGCTGTATATTGTCACCCTGCTTATTTAACTTATATGCAGAGTGCATCATGTGAAACACTGGGCTGGAGGAAGCACAAGCTGGAATCAAGATTGCCAGGAGAAATATCAATAACCTCAGATATGCAGATGACAGCACCCTTATGGCAGAAAGCAAAGAAGATCTAAAGAGCCTTTTGATGAAAGTGAAAGAGGAAAGTGAAAAATTTGGCTTGAAACTCAACATTCAGAAAATAGATCATTGCATCTAGTCCCATCACTTCATGGCTAAGAGATGGGGAAACATGGAAACAGTAAGAGACTTATTTTTTCAGGCTCCAAAATCACTGCAGATAGTACCTGCAGCCATGAAATTAAAACACACTCTTGGAAGAAAAGCTATGACCAACCTAGACAGCATATTCAAAAACAGAGACATTACTTTGCCAACAAAAGTGTCTAGTCAAAGCTATGATTTTTCCAGTAGTCATGTATGATGTTAGAGTTGGACTATAGAGAAAGCTGATCTCTGAAAAACTGATGATTTTGAACTTTGGTATTGTAGAAGACTCTTGAGAGTCCCTTGGACTACAAGGGGATCCAATCCTAAAAGAATTCAGTCCTGAATGTTCACTGGAAGGACTGATGCTGAAGCTGAAACTCCAATAATTTGGCCACCTGATGTGAAGAACTGACTCACTTGAAAAGCCCCTGATACTGGGAAATATTGAAGGTGGGAGGAGAAGGGGTAGACAGAGGATGAGATGGTTGGATGGTATCACCAACTCGATGGACATGAGTCTGAGTAAGCTCCAGGAGTTGGTGATGGACAGGGAAGCCTGGCGTGCTAAATTCCATGGGGTCGCAAGAAGTTGGACACAACTGAGTGACTGAACTGAACTGAACTGAACTGAACTGACTTGTGGTCCTTGCTGTCTCTTGAGAACTAAAAATGTATCTCAGGACCTCTGTTAACAGGAAGATAGGTTTCTATGCCCTGAGAAGTTCAAGGCTTCTTGTATTGGGCTCCTCTTTGCCGTGTGCCTTGTTGAGCCCCCCAGCCTTGGTGACCTTGGAGCAGTGCTCAGGCTTCAGGTGAGAGTGAGAGGTGCTTACACTCGGACTCCAGACACCCTCAAGGGAGTTTGCCTCTGTCTAGATGTTGTTGGGGCCTTTATGCCATCCTCTCACCACACACCACCTGAAGGGCCAGTGCATGCAGGGGCTCCAAAGTGTGACCTCTACTCTAGAACTTTTCAAAGTACATTTTCAATGCTTGGGGCACCCATTGTAACTCAGGAGCACTCATTTATAAAGTGCCTCTTAGCTGTATGAGGTGTGGGATATAGGAACAGGGGAATTTTAAGAGCCACTCCTCACTCTGGGTGGTTTCACTTTCCTTAGGAAAACAAGGCCAGTATCTGTTTATATTTGGACCTGAAACCAGACAAGGCAGGTGGTGGCCACAGCAGATTAGCTGTGTGGACAGCTCATATACTGGGTGCTCTCTGAGGGCAGCCTGGTAGGAAGGCCTCCACAAAAAGGGAGAGACTTTACCTGGTTTCTGAGAGCAGGAGGCTCCAGACCAGGGGCCCCCACCCACTTCTGATAAAGCAGTTGATTCACGTTGAGAGATTTACATTTTCAAACTGGGGCTGTCCTTTTCCCCTATAATGTGTGCCTAGGTGTGTGTTGTTTAAATTCCCCTTCAGGAGACTCTGAGGGTTGGGACACACTCAGTAAGAAAAACTGAATTGTCCGTATGTGGACAGTTTCCTTTCCTCATGGCTCCCGCTAAAGTCACCACGGGAGAGAAAGTTAACAAGGCATCAATCCAGGAGGTGCCTGCTGCTGCTCGGTGGGAAGGTGAACACTCAGTGAAACCCACTGGCTCCTGTGTTGAGAGCCAATGTCAAGTGTGCTCCGGGGTGCCACAGCGCGACCCTCCACTCTGCCCTTGTCTAGCAAGTGCTTCGTCTGCGTGATCTCTCGTGTTTACAACAGTCCTGTGAGCCAGATTTGTTACTTAATATGTTTTACAGTTGTGAACCTTGGGGCCAGTGGGTTTCAGTAAGTAGTTTGCTGATAGTCACCCTGCCTTTAAGTGGTATAACTGGGACTGAGATCCAGATCTAGATCCACATTTTTTATCCATCCTATTCCATTGTTTCCCATGGTTTTCATGTAGGACATAGGAGAAGAGGAATGGAACCTTTTAGGGGTTAGCTACAGTACTGAGAGAGGAGAGAGCTGGGTGCACACGTAAGCTGGAGCTCCACACACTGATGCGGGGAGGCTGTGGACTAAAGGGAGGGCGCATGTGATACTCAGCCAGGATACAGCCCCAACCTGGCCAACCTCTCCCAAACTGCTTCTTCAAAGTGGACTTATCTTTGTTCCTTTGTAAGTGTTGTAGTCTCCTCGGGCTGCCGTGACACAGCACCACAGGGCAGGTGGCTTAAACAACAGAAATTAATTTTCTCACAGTCTAGGAGACTGGATGTCCAAGATCAGGGTGCCAGCGTGGTTGGTTTCTGGTGAGAGCTCTCTCCCTGGCACTAGAAGGCCACCTTCTCAGTGTATCGTCCCATGTCCTTTTCTTGGTGCATGTTCCCAGAGGGAGAGAGAGACAGTGTGCGTTCTCTGGTGTCTCTTCTTATAAGGACCCTGAGTGGTGTGTGTGTGTGCTAAGTCACTTCTGTCGTGTCTGACTCTTTGTGACCACATGAATCACAGCACACCAGGCCTCCTCATCCATCATCAACTCCCAGAGTTCACTCAGATTCACGTCCATCGAGTCAGTGATGCCATCCAGCCATTTCATCCTCTGTCCTTCCCTTCTCCTCCTGCCCCCAATCCCTCCCAGCATCAGAGTCTTTTCCAGTGAGCCATCTCTTCGCATCAGGTGGCCAAAGTACTGGAGTTTCAGCTTCAGCATCATTCCTTCCAAAGAAATCCCAGGGCTGATCTCCTTCAGAATGGACTGGTTGGATCTCCTTGCAGTCCAAGGCACTCTCTAGAGTCTTCTCCAGCACCACAGTTCAAAAGCATCAATTCTTCAGCGCTCAGCCTTCTTCACAGTCCAACTCTCACATCCATACATGACCACAGGAAAAACCATAGCCTTGACTAGATGGACCTTGGTCTGCAAAGTAATGTCTCTGCTTTTGAATATGCTATCTAGGTTGGTCATAACTTTTCTTCCAAGGAGTAAGCGTCTTTTAATTTCATGGCTGCAGTCACCATCTGCAGTAATTTTGGAGCCCAGAAAAATAGTCTGACATTGTTTCTACTGTTTCCCCATCTATCTCCCATGAAGTGATGGGACCGGATGCCATGATCTTCGTTTTCTGAATGTTGAGCTTTAAGCCAACTTTTTCACTCTCCTCTTTCACTTTCATCAACAGGCTTTTTAGTTCCTCCTCAATTTCTGCCATAAGGGTGGTGTCATCTGCATATCTAAGGTTACTGATATTTCTCCCGGCAATCTTGATTCCAGCTTGTGTTTCTTCCAGTCCAGCGTTTCTCATGATGTACTCTGCATATAAGTTCAATAAGCAAGGTGACAATATACAGCCTTGATGTATTCCTTTTCCTATTTGGAACCAGTCTGTTTTTCCATGTCCAGTTCTAACTGCTGTTTCCTGACCTGCTCTGATGCTGGGAAGGATTGGGGACAGGAGGAGAAGGGGATGACAGAAGATGAGATGGCTGGATGGCATCACGGATTCAATGAACATGAGTCTGAGTGAACTCCGGGAGATGCTGATGGACAGGGAGGCCTGGCGTGCTGCAATTCATGGGGTTGCAAAGAGTCGGACACAACTGAGCAACTGAAGTACTGAACTACTACTATTCCCATCTCTTTCAGAATTTTCCACAGTTTATTGTGATCCACACAGTCAAAGGCTTTGACATAGTCAATAAAGCAGAAATAGATGTTTTTCTGAAACTCTCTTGCCTTTTTGATGATCCAGAGGATGTTGGCAATTTGATCTCTGGTTCCTCTGCCTTTTCTAAAACCAGCTTGAACGTCAGGAAGTTCATGGTTCACGTATTGCTGAAGCCTGGCTTGGAGAATTTTGAGCATTACTTTACTAGCATGTAAGATGAGTGCAGTTGTGCAGTAGTTTGAGCATTCTTTGGCATTGCCTTTCTTTGGAATTGGAATGAAAACTGACCTTTTCCAGTCCTGTGGCCACTGCTGAGTTTTCCAAATTTGCTGGCATACTGAGTGCAGCACTTTCACAGCATCATCTTCCAGGATTTGAAACAGTTCAACTGGAATTCCATCACCTCCACTGGCTTTGTTCGTAACTATGCTTTCCAAGGCCCACTTGACTTCACATTCCAGGATGTCTGGCGCTAGATTAGTGATCACACCATCATGAGTATCTGAGTCGTGAAGATCTTTTTCGTACAGTTCTTTCATGTATTCTTGCCACCTCTTCTTAATATCTTCTCCTTCTGTTAGGTCCAGACCATTTTTGTCCTTTATCGAGCCCATCTTTGCATGAAATGTTCCCTTGGTATCTCTAATTTTCTTGAAGAGATCTCTAGTCTTTCCCATTCTGTTGTTTTCCTCTATTTCTTTGCACTGATCACTGAAGAAGGCTTTCTTATCTCTTCTTGCTATTCTTTGGAACTCTGCATTCAGATGCTTATATCTTTCCTTTTCTTCTTTGCTTTTTGCCTCTCTTCTTTTCACAACTATTTGTAAGGCCTCCCCAGATAGCCATTTTGTTTTTTGGCATTTCTTTTCCATGGGGAAAGTCTTGATCCCTGTCTCCTGTACAATGTCATGAACCTCATTCCATAGTTCATCAGGCACTCTATCTATCAGATCTAGGCCCTTAAATCTATTTCTGACTTCCACTGTATAATCATAAGGGATTTGATTTAGGTCATACCTGACTGGTCTAGTGGTTTTCCCTACTTTCTTCAATTTGAATCTAAATTTGATAATAAGGAGTTCATGATCTGAGCCACAGTCAGCTCCTGGTCTTGTTTTTGTTGACTGTATAGAGCTTCTCCATCTCTGGCTGCAGAGAATATAATCAATCTGATTTCGGTGTTGACCATCTGGTGATGTCCATGTGTAGAGTCTTCTCTTGTGTTGTTGGAAGAGGGTGTTTGCTATGACCAGTTAATTTTCTTGGCAAAACTCTATTAGTCTTTGCCCTGCTTCATTCCGCATTCCAAGGCCAAATTTGCCTGTTACTCCAGGTGTTTCTTGACTTCCTACTTTTGCATTCCAATCCCCTATAATAAAGAGGACATCTTTTGGGGGTGTTAGTTCTAAAAGGTCTTGTAGGTCTTCATAAAACCATTCAACCGCAGCTTCTTCAGCGTTAGTGATTGGGGCATAGACTTGGATAACTGTGATACTGAATGGTTTGCCTTGAAATGAACAGAGATTATTCTGTCATTTTTGAGATTGCATCCAAGTACTGCATTTCGGACTCTTTTGTTGACCATGATGGCTACTCCATTTCTTCTGAGGGATTCCTGCCCGCAGTAGTAGATATAATGGTCATCTGAGTTAAATTCACCCATTCCAGTCCATTTTTGTTCGCTGATTCCTAGAATGTCAAGGTTTACTCTTACCATCTCTTGTTTGACCACTTCCAATTTGCCTTGATTCATGACCTGACATTCCAGGTTCCTATGCAATATTGCTCTTTACAGCATTGGACCTTGCTTCTATCGCCAGTCACAGCCACAGCTGGGTATTGTTTTTGCTTTGGCTCCACCCCCTTCATTCTTTCTGGAGTTATTTCACCACTGATCTCCAGTAGCATACTGGGCACCTACTGACCTGGGGAGTTCCTCTTTCAGTATCCTATTATTTTGCCTTTTCATACTGTTCATGGGGTTCTCAGGGCAAGAATACTGAAGTGGTTTGCCATTCCCTTCTCCAGTGGACCACATTCTGTCAGACCTCTCCACCATGACCCGCCCGTCTTAGTAAGCATTAAAGAATGTTTCTTGAAACCAAATGACTGCATCACAGTCTTCCTCTGCTTTCCAGGCTGAGAAGGAAAGCCCTTGGAGCTCTTGTAATAAGAAGTTGATTGGAAAGTGCAGACTCTGGATGGTCCTTGCCTCTGTTTTCCTGAGTTTTATTCTAGTCATCATCATAAGCTTATGTCTAATTGGAGGTAAGAGAGTTTTAAATGTGACTAAGTTGATGTATTTTAAGAACTTACGTAATGCTTATGACTTAAATGCTAAAATCGAAGATGTACTCACTGCTACTTCATCACTTATAATATGAATTTAAAACTGCTTTGGGGTATGTTGTATAGATGGGCGATATACATGATTTTTGCTTTTTTAAAATTTTACTTTCGGTTTGTTTGTTTGTTTTATAAACTCTGGTAGAAGTATGGGGACCATTGTTTTGCCCTAAACTCTGTGCACTGGATGTTGAAGATTTCTTAAAAATTTAATTTACTTAAACATAAATTGATATTTTATTGTATCTTACACATATGTATTTGAAACAAATTTTAAATAATTTACTTAGTAGAGATAATTATTATAAAGGGTTATTATTGTATAAAGCCAACTTTAACTGATATACCTGGCATATCATTGTAATGGCAAAATGATGAATAACGTATTTGAAAGCATTTTAAAAACTGTAGAACCATGTATCTGTTAGCTGTCATTATCTTAACTTCTTTTAGAAATCACTGTGTTTGTGTTGTATGGGTGTGCAAAATAAAAACTCATATGGTGCTGGTGTTGCCTATGTAGTCTACATATATTATCTCATTTTATCTTTTATTCTGAATATGAAAATAGTACATGTTCAGTTACCCATAAAGCCCATCTACATTATTAGTATTTTGTTACACTTTTCTCTAGTCTTTTTCTTACTTGTGTTTTAAGGATAATTTGAGGTCAGGTTTTTTTTAAATATATAATTCTGTGGCTTAACTTTAATATTTTAGTGTTACATTGCAGTCATTTTGACAATTCATTAAAAGTTATGTGTGAGCACATATATATATTTTTTAAATTACTGCATGATGTACTCTTCCACACTTTTAAAAAGTCTTTTGCTGCTGCTGCTGCTAAGTTGCTTCAGTCATGTCTGACTCTGTGCAACCCCATAGACGGCAGCCCACCAGGCTCCCCCGTCCCTGGGATTCTCCAGGCAAGAACACTGGAGTGGGTTGCCATTCCCTTCTCTAATGCATGAAAGTGAAAGTGAAATTGCTCAGTCGTGTCCGACCCTCAGCAACCCCATGGACTGCAGCCTACCAGGTTCCTCTGCCCATGGGATTTTCCAGGCAAGAGTACTGGAGTGGGGTGCCCTCGCCTTCTCCGAAAAAGTCTTTTAGGTAGTTGCTATTATTTTTTATGATTATATTAAGATTTTTATGATGACAAATATAATGATTTCTCTCGTGGGCAATCATTTCTGTTTAAAAAAGAAAAGAAAATGCTTTCATTTCTATGTAGGGGTGGTTGCCGGCTGCAGGGGTGGGAAGGGGCTCTTCTGAAGCGGGAATACTCAATCATTTCTGATTTAAAAAGGAAAGAAGAAGAATGCTTTCATTTGTGTGTAGGGTGGTTGCCGGCTGCAGCCGTGTGAGGGGGCTCTTTTGAAGCGGGCATACTCACTCTGAAGTGGATCACGAGAGTGATCTGGTCACCACAGGAGTAAGGTTGAGCCGGGCTGTCCATAGCTAACCCAGTCACAGAATGAGAGCAAGAATGTCAGCCCCTGAGTTTCTCCAGAGGGGGCCCTGGGAATTCTCCTCAGGGACTGCATTCGTTATTCACCTCCTGTTCCACCTTGTCCCAACCCTTTCATCTCCTGTCTCAAGGTTTTATGGTGCTTGAAGGAGTAGGAAAACTCTGATGAAGTGTGCCAGCCTCCAGCATCTGAGCCTCCCAGGCTGCCACCATGTTTGCTTAGTAACTTAGGGCAGTGTTTATGTGGGATGGCTAAACACTTTGTGGCTGGTCCTGAGGTAGGGAGAAGCTGCCGAGGGGTGCCACTGCCCCTCCTCCATCACACTGAGGGCAGTAGGTTTAGTGTGCGTGTTGGTACTCCCTCTTCCAATCAACTCCCACGTGTAGATGTTGAAACTGAACTGAGTCACACAATCTTGTCCTGTCACAAACAGCCAGTGCTGGCCTGAAAGTTGGCTGATCTGTCTGCTAGCATCGGGAGCCTATAACAGAGCATGATGCCAAAGATCTGGTTGGTTTCATATTCAGGATTCTAAAGCCCTGGACCCAGGCATGTCCCTGCAGGTCCAGTGGTTAAGACTCCATGCATGAGTTTGATCTCTGGCCGGGGAACTAAGATCCCACCAAGTGTGTGGACAAAAAGAAAACAAACAAAACCCCAGAGACTCAAGACCCAAGAGTATCCCCTCTCTGTCTTCCATTCTCAGAGAGTTGAAGTGAAGTGAAGTGAAGTGAAGTCGCTCAGTCATGTCCGACTCTTTGCGACCCCATGGACTGTAGCCTACCAGGCTTCTCTGTCCATGGGATTCTCCAGGCAAGAATACTGGAGTGGGTTACCATTTCCTTCTCCAGGGGATATTATTTGACCTCAAATCATGAAGAACAACCTGCAGAGGAAAGGATTCCATCTCCCTCCATGGTTTCTCAGGAGACATAAGAGTTTACAGGATCAGATTTAGGGAAGAACTTTTTCTTAACACTTGTGGTGCAAACTTTCTTTTAAATTTGGTTATAAAATTGTTTAAAAGTGTTGATGCCCCAAGAGATTTTCAAACTTTTACTTTTTTTAAATCAGGGAAATACTTTTACTTTACTTGGCACCTGAACTTTCAAGGGTTTGGGCCTGTGGGGAGAGTCTAGTGTGGGTGGTGGTGGGGTTCGGTAGGTAAGAAGGAGGAAGGACAGGATTCCCTCTGGGCTTCCCAGCCTCACCCAGAGCAGCTCTGTAGGTGTGTCTGGGATGATAGTCTGCAATAATCAGCCATTGTTCAACTGCCAGGCCCATTGATATGAATCGAATGTTGATAGAACCTCTTGGCACTCTGGAAAATGCTGCTGCCTGGGGAAAGGGCAGTTGGGAAAGTCAAAGGCTGTGCCTTCATTAGTGAATGTGGGAGGGACGATATATGGGGAAGGGGGAAAGGAATCCAAACTTTTAGGTATAAAATAAGCTACAGGGATATATTGTACAACACGGGGAATGTAGCTGGTATTTTATAAGGACTATGAATGGCATATAACCTTTAAAAATTGTGAATCACTATATTGTATACTTGCTAGCTCAGTTGGTAAAGAATCCACCTGCAATGCAGAAGACCCCAGTTTGATTCCTGGGTCAAGGAGATCCCCTGGAGAAGGGAAAGGCTACCCACTCCAGTATTCTTGGGCTTCCCTTGTAGCTCAGCTGGTAAAGAATCTGCCTGCAATGCAGAAGACCTGGTTTCAATCCCTGGGTCAGGAAGATCCCCCGGAAAAGGGAAAGGCTACCCACTCCAGTATTCTGGCCTGGAGAATTCCATAGACTGAATTCCATGGGGTCGCAAAGAGTTGAACATGACTGAGCAACCTTCACTTTCACTTCACTTTCTTTTCATAACTTATATAATATTGTATGGCAACTATACTTCAATATATATAAAAAAGGAATGAGTAGACATTTGTTAAGACGTGATGCTGTCTCTTCATTCAGAAGTGAAGCTTCTCAGGACCTTGTTTGCCATTCCCTTCCTCCCGCCTCCTGACTTTACTGTCTCAGGGCTCTTCAGTCCCCAGACTGAGGCTCAGAGATGAAGATGATAATGACCATGGAGCTGGAGTGGACAAAGAGGGGACATTAACTGTATCCTAGTGTGGAAGGGTATCCAATTCTAGGGAGGGGACAATAGGGTACCCAGAATGAGATGCCTGGGGGAGCTGTATCTTGTCACTGACATTGATAGGAATGGCTATGATGTGGTGGTAATACAAGCAGACCATCCTGTGGTCAGTTGCATTATTATTAATTCTGTATAGACTGTGCACCCCTTCTTGCCTCTACCTGACTGAGATGAGCTGTCCCCTCACTCTGCCCTTGGTATGCCACTGAAGTGATGGAAAGTTAGGATCACAGCTCAGCTTAAGGCATTGACCCTGGGCTGTGTGGAACAGAGGCTAACACTCCTCCAGGCTCACGGAGACAATGAAACTTTATTATTATTTTTTCTTTTTGAGACTTTCTTAAAATGGACAGTTTAGGGGTAGGGGCATGGCTCAGAGAATCCTTCTTGTTGAATCTAAGAGGCCTAGTTTTGTCCCAACTCTAAAAAAAAAAATATTGATGGATTCTCTTTCTCCCTAAGGAATTATAAATTCCTTGTGAAGGGTAAAGGCTCCCTTCCTCTCTCTAAGTCCTTTCCTGTCTGGATAATCTGAAGAATCAGTTAAGTATCCTCAAAGACTCTGCTTTCTTTACTAATCTGTCCCAACCAGGCAGAGGAAAAATCCTAGGAACACCTTAACTAGTGAAACCTTTCCTTGGTTTGGGCAAAAATATTTTAAATGTTACAGAATGCAAACTGTGATAAGTAGGTAGATGCTTAGAAATGTGATTGAAAGGTGACCATTTTTAATAGTTTAGAAACCCTTATGTGATATCTCCCAGCTCTCTTACCAGATCTTGGGAATAAGAACCGCATCTTACAACATCACACAGCCCTGGTAGATAAACGGGTCGCACAGGTTCCTCCCTGGTATAGGGTGACTTTGGGAAAATCCTAGGCAGACAGCAAAGTCCTTGGGAGCAGGAACTTCACAGTCCAGAACCTTGAAATTTCTCTGCATTTTCTCCTGCTTCTCTTTCCCTCATGTATCGTATGACTCTCTGTCTTCCTAAGACCAACCTCTTCACCTGTGCTCTACATAGAATCCTCTCCAGCTTCTTCCACCCTGTGGGCTTCCAGATATTGCACAGCCTCTCTAAAAGCATCCTCCTGGGGCCTCTTCAAATGTGCTCATAGTCTCTCCTTCAGAGCAGTCTTCCATCAGCATCTTGCTACATCATTCAGATAGTTTTCTCTCTTTTTCAATGGCAGACTTCTAGAAAGAGAGATCTGTACTCCTAAACCACTGTATCCATTGGTCCCAAATTGTCTTCCTAAGGTCAACAGCAAGTGTCTGCTGATGAAGCCCAGGGTGTCTCCCTTCCCCTCTCTGCCCTGTTTGCAGCTGCCAGCTCTCTCAGCTGTGTTGTACTCTTCCAGGCCTTCAGAACTCCCAGACTTTATTTCTGTTTTTGGCCTCTGTGTTGTGGTTGAAGGAGGCATATCTTCAGGTTTCTGACTTTTCTCATTTGTTTTTTCCTTGAGAAGTTTGTTTAGTCCTGAGGCCACTGCCATCCCCACCTTGGAGATGACTCCAACAGCTTCGTGCACATGTTTTTCCTGAGTTCTAGTCATGCTCTTTGCTGGAGTTCTCTACCTGGAAATAACTATCACCGTCTTAATCATTATTCATCTGAAACTACTATTTGTGGGAATCTCCTTCTTCACCCTTTATATTTTCATGGTGAATCATTAAGCTAGGTTTATGTCATCCAACTGTGTAACTTTAGGCAAATTTTCAGTGTTCTTGGCCTCAGTTTCCTCATTTGTAAAATATAAGTGATTTCTGAATCTGTGTCTATAAATGTACCCTGACCCTCCTACTTAACTAGCTCAATTGACCTAAGCAAATTATGCCTTTTTTCTAAGAATGTCTTCATTTAAAAATGAAAACATGAATATTTAATTCATAAGGTTGACTGGAGGATTACATGAGGTTAAAAACTACAAGTGCATAGCAGGATGTCTGTGTATAACACTTAATATAGCAGCTGTTATTCTTCCTGTTACCCACGCTTGATTCTTTGGAACATTTTTGATTTCTTCTTCTCTCCTATAGCTAGATAATGACTATAGCTAGGTCTTATCAATATTCCTTGGTAGTGTCTTGATAGTAACTTTCAACATTGACTACCCACCTACTTCTAGGCTCCCTGCTGGATGTGGTGGTTCTTAACTTTACCATCACCTGCAGCGTAGGCATTGGTATTTCTGTTGAGCAAACTGCTTCAGAGATTTAAATGACTTAAGTCACGTGGCTTGTGACTGGCTGAGGTGGAATTCAAACTAAGGCTGGCTACCTTTACAGTCAGCCCTGTTTCCACCGTCCTGGTCCTTCTCTTCCCTCTCCTCACTGCTGTCAATTGAAATCTTCCTTCCTCTTCTCACTGCTGTCAGCTGAAATCTGTCTTTCCTATTCCTGTGTCCAGTGGCCCCTTTACCTCCACTCTCCCCCAGTTCCATTTCATCCCATCTGTCACCAGCAAATTTTTCCCTGTCTCCTTCTCGGGAGACATTTAGCAGCTTCCATTATCTCCTGAAGGCATCTGGCATTTAAGGCCTCCCTCCCTGGGCTCATTCTTATATTTCTTCCAGAGAGCTATTTTTGTGTATTTCCAATGTACTTTTGTATGTACTATGATTTTTAAAAGACATTTTCTCTACCTGGAAATACTGCCCAGATTAAATCTCAACAATGGACATGAACTTGGACAAACTTTAGGAGATGGTGAGGGACAAAGAAGCCTGGCATGCTGCAATCCACAGAGTCACAAAGAGTTGGACACAACTGCGCCACTGAACAACAACAGCAATGTACTTTGTGTATGTACTATGATTTGTAAAAGATATTTTCTCTATCTGGAAACACTGTCCAGATTAATCTCATTAATAACATAAAGATTCTGCTGACTGGGTGAGCCTGTTGTGGCTGTTGTTACTATTTTAACAAACACAACTCTTTAGCTAGTTCTTGTACAGAGTCATTATTCAGAAAATACAAGTTATTACAGTAGAGCTATTATTGGAGACCTCTTTTTGATCTCAGCATTTCTTAATAGAAGGCATCTAAATTGGAAAAGTAAAACTGTCACTGTTTGCAGATGATATGATACTAAGACAGTCCTAAACACAATACCAGAAAACTACTAGAGCTCATTCATGAATTTGGTAAAGTTATTGGATGCAAAATTAATATGCAAAAATCTGTTGCATTTCTATACACTATCAATTAAAGATCAGAAAGAGAAATTTAGGACACAATCACATTTACTTTCGTACCAAAAAGAATAAAATACCTTGGAATAACAATGGCACCCCAGTCCAGTACTCTTGCCTGCAAAATCCAATGGATGGAGGAGTCTGGTAAGCTGCAGTCTATGGGGTTGCAAAGAGTCGGACACGACTGAGCAACTTCCCTTTCACTTTTCACTTTCATGCATTGGAGAAGGAAATGGCAATCCACTCCAGTATTCTTGCCTGGAGAATCCCAGGGACAGAGGAGCCTGGTGGGCTGTCGTCTATGGGGTTGCACAGAGTTGGACACGACGGAAGCAGCTTAGCAGTAGCAAACCTACCTAAGGAGGTGAAAGACTCTTACTCTGAAAACTATAAAACGCTGATGAAAGAAATCAAAGAACACGCAAAGAGATGGAAGGATGTACCATGTTCTTGGATCAGAAGAATCAATATTGTCAAGGTGACCATACTATCCAAAACAATCTACAGATTCACTGCAATCTCTATCAAATTACCAATGACATTTTTCACAGAACTAGAACAAAAATTTTTAAGTTTGTGTGGAAACAGGAAAGACCCTGAATAGTCAAAGCAACCTTGGGAAAGGAAAAAGGAACTGGAGGGAAGCTATACTCATCAAAACAGTATTGTACTGGCACAAAAACAGAAATATAGATCAATGGAACAGGATAGAAAGCCAGAAATAAACCCATGCAATTATGGTCAATTAGCCTATGGCAAGGAGGCAACAATATACAATGGTGAACTTGGCATTTCTTAGTGCCCTTGAGTTCAGCAGTTATGCGACTCCTGTATCTATTCTCTGGCATCCCTATTCTTTTCTGAGGTAATGATATCTACTCTGGAAATGCACATGGTGGGTGTAGAGCTCAAAGATACGCAATGCAGCATTATTTATAACTTTGGAAAGCGGAAAACATTAAATTATTTTAGAACAATAATGTAGACATTAAAATAATCTTTGCAAGGAATTTTGAACACATGGGAAATGCCTTTTGATATGTTAATAACAGCAACAAAACAATCAAGACAGATAAGCAATGAGGGCTGCTGCTAAGTCGCTTCAGTCATGTCCGACTCTGCGACCCCATAGATGGCAGCCCACCAGGCTTCCCTGTCCCTGAGATTCGCCAGGCAAAAACATTGGAGTTGGTTGTCATTTCCTTCTGCAGTGCATGAAAGTGAAAAGTGAAAGTGAAGTCGCTCAGTTGTGTCCGACCCTCAGCGACCCCATGGATTGCAGCCTTCCAGGCTCCTCCGTCCATGAGATTTTCCAAGCAAGAGTACTGGACTGAGGTGCCATTGCCTTCTCCGAAACAATGAGGGCAGCAAACAATAAAAAGCAATATACAAATTACCTTTTCATTAAGACTTCAAATACATAAAATATGGGAGGAGACCTTTGGATTAAAGAATTGTTAGTAATTTTTTTTTGCTTTGCTGCAGTTTTCTATACTTTGCAAGCTTTCTGCTTTGAGGTCATAAGTCTTTTTTTTTTTTTTTCTTTTTGACTTGTAGTTTGTGGGATCCTAGTTCCCTGACCAGGGACTGAATGCAGGGCCATAGCAGTGGAAGTGCCAAGTCTTACACCAGTGGATCACCAGGAAATTCCTGAGGGCATAACTTTTTATTCTCAGACAAAATAACATGATGACTTACAACAAATAATGATGCAGGGATAATTCCCTATGTTGGGGTCCCCAGGATTATTCCCAGATTCATCGATTTGCTGATAAGACTCATGATATGCAGCATATATTGTAAAGGTAATTATGATTTATTATAGCTAAAGAATATGCAGATGGTGACTGTAGCCATGAAATTAAAAGATGCTTACGCTTTTAGTTATGACCAGCCTAGATAGCATATTCAAAAGCAGAGACATTACTTTGCTGACTAAGATCCATCTAGTCAAGGCTATGGTTTTTCCTGTGGTCATGTATGGATGTGAGAGTTGGACTGTGAAGAAGGCTGAGCACCGAAGAATTGATGCTTTTGACTTGTGATGTTGGAGAATACTCTTGAGAGTCCCTTGGACTGCAAGGAGATCCAATCAGTCCATTCTAAAGGAGATTGCCCTAGGTGTTCTTTGGAAGGAATGATGCTAAAGCTGAAACTCCAGTACTTTGGCCACCTCATGTGAAGAGTTGACTCATTGGAAAAGACTCTGATGCTGGGAGGGATTGGGGGCAGGAGGAGAAGGGGACGACAGAGGATGAGATGGCTGGATGGCATCACCGACTCGATGGACGTGTTTGAGTGAACTCCGGGAGTTGGTGATGGACAGGGAGTCCTGGCGTGCTACAATTCATGGGGTCACAAAGAGTCAGACACGACTGAGCAACTGAACTGAACTGAACTGAAAGGACATAAAGCAAAATATAGAGGAAACCAGGGGCAAGCTGCCAAGACTCCTCACCCAGTGCAGTCACACAGAGTGTACTTAATTCCTCCAGCAATGAATTGTGACAACAACATGTGAAGTCTTGTCACCAAGGAAGCTCATTAGAGAGTCAGTTTATATTGGGATTGGTCACATGGGCAGGCTCTGCCTGGCACCAACTAGAACCCCAGACTCCCAGAAGAAAAGGAGAGGCTCAGGAAATAAGCCATGCTGTTTCTGTAAACAGTTGAGGCACAGCTAGCCACTCTTACCAGGGAACGTGTGGAATTCCCTGGGAATCCAAGTTCCAGATTCCAGTAAGGGATCAACCTTGCACCAGCCTTGCCAAGGCTGGCAGCCTCCAACCTGCTCTGTTAACTCTTCTGCAACTTCTCTTGATCCTTGTGGCTCACATTTCAGACTTCCCCAGGGAATAAGGACCTGGAATCTAACTTGCATCATAAACCTAGAATTGATGCCACGGTGACCTTTGCAAAGTCCAGTAAAGAGACTGATAATGTTATGTTTGAGGCATGGGATTACAGAGAAGTCCATGACCCACAAACACCTGGTTCCTCCCACCCACGCTTTTCTCAGAGTTGGAGAGGTGGTCCCAAGTGGTGATGGCAGGGAGCCAGGGCAGCTTAATTAGTGCCAGTGTGCCAGCTTCAAGTTCCTGGCTGCCGACTTTGTGTGTTTTTCCTTTGGCTCTAACTACTTAAAAATCGGTTAGCTCACAGTCTTTGGAATGCAAGCAGCACAGAACTGTTGTCTTAGGAATGTAAGTCCCCTTGGCCCTGGGACTGTGAGTGCAGTTTGGGTTCCTTCTACAAACAGAGTGTGTCAACATTCCCCCCGTGAGACACCCTGGAGAGTGATGACTTCATGCTCACCAGCTCAGATCCTAACCCAGGAGCAGTTCTCGATGATGTCACGTCCTCAGCGTGGGTACACAACCACAGGGGATTCAGGGAAATTCCTTGCTCTGCTCCTGTCTCCCATCTCCTGTTGTTTGTTGGCCATCTCTAGCACCTGCCTTGACACCAGTGAAAGTAGCTGAGCTGCAAGAGTCAGTTTGACAAAGAAATTCATGTTCTTCCCACCTCTTCCAGCTGCCCTTCACCCCGTCTGTGTTCAATGGAATTTGAGCCCCCTCTGGCATCAGATAAAGAAACAAAATTTTACTGTGATGGAGGCAAGCCCCTGTCTTTATTCAGCCTACCTGAGAAAAAGCATTTCTGCTTATACTTGCTTAATGTGACTAGGCTTGATGAATACTCATTGTTTGTTTATTTCTTAAGTATAGCAGCCAGTGGGATGAATGTT
This sequence comes from Nanger dama, assembly GCA_917880005.1. NCBI lineage: Eukaryota > Metazoa > Chordata > Mammalia > Artiodactyla > Bovidae > Nanger > Nanger dama. The sequence continues at coordinate 770,000 of CAKJTW010000011.1, forward strand.
TGTTATTTTATGCGTGTGCTTACTTTTACTTTTTGTCCCACCCCCCTCCCCATTCTGTTTAGTCACTTATATCGATGAAGATGAAAATGAAATACTTGAATTTTCATCAAATGAAACATTCTCAGTCATGCTAAAGATTCCAGAGGAGTGTGTTTCTGAAGAGGAATTACCTGACATGCTCAAGAAGCGGGTAAGTTACCTTATGTATTGTTACTGAGTTTCTTAGCATTAGAGTGTGAATTCTTCTGGAGTAGCTGGGTTAGAGCTAGCCAGGAAGTAGCTTCAAGCTTGGATTCTTTGGATACTGGCAGAAACCACTGCTTAGAAATAGATTTTCTGTAGCGCAGAGCTGGAAGGAGGAGCCCTGGCCTCCAGCTGAATGTGTCCTGGACAGTGTTCTGTTTCTCACTCTGGTCTTAGGTTTGATTCAACCTGAAATTTTATTGAGGGTCTCTGAGGTGCTAGACAACATGCTTAGTGATGGGGGCTCAAAGTCCAAGTAGAGGAAGCGATTAAATAGTTATGAGCAGTGTGGTATGTTCCATCACCAAGATATGTACAGTGTGATTTACAGCCACAGAGGAGGGATGGAGGCTTGGAGGAGGCGATACTCAGGATGAGTCTTGAAATGTGAAGTAGGGGTATTCCAGATTAGTGAGCAGAGAACACAAGGGTATCTGCCCAGCAGTGTGCTATGACCTCCTTATACTGTGTAGCAGAAATGCAGAAAGGCTGAATGGAAAGGAAGGGGTCAGATCGTGAAGGTTTCTGGTTCTTTGGTGAGGTCCTGGAAGATTTTAATCTGCAGGCTGACATGGTCAGTTTCTCATTTTAGTCTTTCTGTGGTGATGGGAAAACATTGGAGGTGGAGTGCTTTGTTAGAAGGTATTGCAATAACCTGGGTGACAAGTGAGGGAGCCTTGAATTAGGGCAATGTCAAGGGAGATAATTGAGGTTCAGGTGAGATTTCAGAGGCCTGTTCCCTCAATAGGACTTCATGGCTGGTAGGATGTGGGCTGAGGGAGAGCATGGCCCCAGACTTCCGGTTGGGTGATCACATGGGTGGATGGTGACATCATTCAGGGAGCGGGGAATGCAGGAGAAGGAGCCTCTGTGTGTTACGAGGGCTCTGCAGTAAGACCACGAGGGTTGGTTGGAGCAGTCCTGGTTATCCTGTCAAAGACAGAGTGGTTCACAGTCAGACCCAGGAAAAGTTTTTGAGAACAAAATCTAAGCATGACCAGCCTGCTGTCTCTTACTCTTGGCCTTGTGGTAGATAGGTTGAATGGGATGAGTTCTCTTTATTTCCTGAAGGGCAGAATCTGAACCAGTGAATGGCCAGGGAAGTCCTCTCTTTTTCACTTTTTTGATTGAGGGATTTTGCACTGGCTGAGGAGAGACCGAGTGAGCCAGCACCTACAGGTGTCATTGTTTCAGACTGGTCTCCGTGTCAGAGGGGAATGGATATCCATCACTCACTTACAAGCCGTCTCTCTGGTCACAGAGGCAGATGTGAGCAGATTCTCCAGGTGTTTTTAGTTCATCATGGTATAATGGCTGAGGAACAGGGACTGGTGGGTTTCTGGGGCAAGTTCACAGGCCTCTTTGAGTTGGTTCCTACTGTGATAAGTGGAAATCACCTCACTTTTCCTGTCTACCCACAGATGCATATAAAGAACTTTGTAAGGCATTTTTAAAAAGAATTATCTGATTTGCAGATGATAAACATAAGGTGCAGTGAGGTGAAGAAACTTCTGCTCTCTGATTTCCCAACAAATGTTCAGGAAAAAAAATGGGGAACTTGGAGATATTACTATCTTATTGTCAGATCGAGAACCCTTTTCTTCCACTTAGGCCAGTTTCCAGGTTTGGAAAGTCAATGGGAATGGATATTGAAACACTGTGCCCTCTCTTTTGCTTTATTGTCTTGCTTTTCTAAGCACATTTTTCCTGGCTCCTCTCATATCTCACTGGCAGTTTCGTTCTATTTGGGTTGGGCTGATCACTCAGCTTAAGCTATCCCGGTATCTACTCGGCGTCATAGCTCAGCTTACCTGCTAGATGCCAGAGTCAGTGGTGGCCCCTCTGATAATGCAGGGGACGTATCCTCTTCCTCTGGAAGATTTTTTTTTCTTTTTTAACATTATCACTTAAAAAAATTGAGATATAGTTGATACACACAGTAGTATATGTTTCAGGTATATGACATAGTGATTCACAATTTTTAAGGTCACATTCCACTTATAGTTGCTAAAGAATATTGGCTATATTCCCTGTGTTATATAATACATCCTTGTCGCCCATTTATTTTATATATGGTAGTTTATACTGCTTAACCCCCTACCCGCATCTTGCCCCTCCCGCTTCTCGCTCTCCCCTTAGAACCACTGGTTTGTTTTCTGCATCTGTGAGTCTGTTTCTTTTTTGTTATTGTTATATTTACTCACTTCTTTTATTTTTGAGATTCCACATGTAATTGATATCACACAGTATTTGTCATTCTCTGACTTGTTTCACTTAGTCTAAAACCCTCCAAGTCCATCCATGTTGTTGCCAGTGGCAGAATTTCATTCTTCTTAGTGGTTGAGTAATTTTCATTGTCTACAAAGCCCACATCTCTTTGTCCATTCATCTGTTGATGGACTCTGAGGTTGTGCCCGTATCTTGGCTATAGTAAATAACTGTGTGTGTGTGTTCAGTTGTGTTTGACTCTTTGTGACCCCATGGACTGTAGCCCATCAGGCTCCTCTGTCTGTGGAATTTTCCAGGCAAGAATACTGGAGTGGGTTGTCATTTCCTTTTCCAGGAGATCTTCCCACCTAAGGACTGAACCCCTGTCTCCTGAGTCTCCTGCATTGGCAGGTGGATTCTCATCCATTGGACCACCTGGAAAGCCCCATTGTAAATAATAGAAACTGGTTTCTGATGAGCCACTGTGCCTGCCTCTGGTGAGCAGCTCACTGGGCTCAAAGCTCAGTTTGCATTCAGCCTCATTGGCACAGTTTGGGAAACACCAGAGCAAGGGGTGAGGAGCGCCTCTTTTCACTTTTTTGATCCCAAAGTAGTGTGGTTGACAGCTCCTAAATATGTAAATATTTCCTAATCATAGTAGGTGATGGTGCCACAAACAAGAATGTTAGAGTGGACACCGAAATTGATCTAGCATACCACTCCATCTCTTAACATGAAAATTGAAAACTTTTTCTGAGTATCAATGTGCGAAACACAGTGCTTAGGCACCTAAGAATTAATGAAAGGAAGAATGAGAGGGAGGGAACAAAGACGGAAGGACAGACATGCTTGGGCTGGTGCATGGGATGATTCAGGGAGATGATGTGGGGTGGGAGGTGGGAGGGGGCTTCGACATTGGGAGATCGTGTACACCTGTGGCTGATTCATGTCAATGTATGGCAAAACAAATTCAGTATTGTAACGTAGAATAAAGTATTAAAAAAAGTTAAAAAAATAAATTAAAAATAAAAAGAAGCTCAGTCTAAAAGAAGAGAGGGATAACCAGGTGGAGTTTGATGTATGACGCAGGGCACCCAAAGCTGGTGCTCTGTGACAACCTGGAGGGATAGGGTGGGGAGGGAGGTGGGAGGGGGCTTCAGGATGACTGGGACACATGTACACCTATGGCCAGTTCATATTGATGTCTGGCAAAAACCATCACGATATTGTAAAGTAATTATCCTGCAATTAAAGTAAAAAAATAAAAGGAAGAGAGGGATATTGTTGTTATTTTCAGCGCTTGAGAAAAATACCCTCTCCAACATCCTCATCCTCCTCCCTGTTCTGAGCAGTCCTGGGACTGCCCCAGCCTCCAGGTTTTCTAAATGAATGTTGGCCTGTTGGCAACTTTCTGTGGGGCTCAAAAACTCTAAGATGGCCCAGTCACTTTCTCTGCAGAGTTCTTAACACTTCATGCTACTTCCGTCCTTGTTCAGGAGATGCTTTCCCTTCTTGCTCCATTTCCACTGGGTTGCGTGGTAAAGCATGAGGACACTGGGCTTAGTGTCTGTAACATCTAGGACTAGACTCCTTACTAGCAGAGTGACCTAGGGCATGCTTTGTAATCTCTCTGAATGCCTAGATTTTTTTTTTTTTTTAATCAGCACAAAGGGAACGGAGAGCAGAGGTAGCAGTGCCTCTTCTGTCAGTTTCTTATGCAGGTGACAGCCGTAGTGACAGGGTTAGAGGAAGTGCTCGGAACCCCTCTGCTCTACCTTGGAGAAACTGGATTGTCAACAGTGAGTGTAGTGGGAGCAATCAGCGGATTCAGCCTCCTTGAGATTCTGCTGAGGGTGGGAGGGAGACGACGGGCAGGTTCTCCTTGGGGGTAGTTCTGCTGCTTTTTGCAGAATAAAGCAGTGAGGCGATAAGCCATGATGGGTGCAGTTGGGCACACCGAGCTCAGCACAGAGGAGCCATGGGGGTGAAATTTCCAAAACGACATTAAGGCTGAGGCTTCAGGTCGGCAGGAGTGGATCTAGCTACAGGCTTGCTTCCAGCCTCAGAGCTGGATTCGTGCTGGGGGTGTACCCAGATCCCAGCACTGTCCTCCTGCCTGCTAAGAACAAGGCATTTAAACTTCGAACTAATAATTTTAAAGAGATGCAGTGTAAATACGTTCAGCCACAAGTCCTGGGGTACTATAGGGTAGGATTTACATCTCTGAAACGTGATGGAAAGACTAATCGAAGAGTGGGAGAAGATATCTGTGACAAAACCAACAGCTAGTATCCAGAGGGTAAATCAGTTTGGGTAAGACAAATGCAACCCAAGACAAAGAACACTAACAGACAAAAGTGAACGAAAAAGAACAAAGGAGAGAAATCCCACAGAGTTAAGGATTTTCATGAAAGACATCCTTCCATCTTTTCATGAAAAGACACTCAGCCTCACTAGAACGCGATGTGACAGTGTGAAACACAATGAAAACTTATCAGATTGGCAAAAATTGAAAAGTCTGGTAACCTTAAATGCTGGCAAGGCTGTGGGCAAGAGAGCACTTGTGCATTGCTGGAGGCAGTGAAATGGAGTGCAGTTCAGAAAGAGTTAAGGTGGAGACGTGCTGACTCTTAGACCCAAGTCCACTCTTGGTATATGGCCCAGGGAATCTCATACCTGTATGAGAGGCTTAGGGATGTTCAAGCAGATCACCTCAGCACAGTCGTGGCAGGAGACAGTCGGAAGCAAAGCACACGGCTACCAGGAGGGGAACGGAGCGGGCGGAGCTGTCATTTCATGGAATCTCTGCAGAATTAGGAGTCAGACTGAATGATCTCCATCTACGTTGAGCTGTTGTTTAGTGCTCAGTTGTGTTCAGCTCTTTGCCACCCCACGGACTGCAGCATCACGGTTGGTGATGCCATCCAACCATCTTGTCCTGTGTCATTCCCTTCTCCTCCTGCCCTCAATCTTTCCCAGCATCAGAGTCTTTTCTTTTTCAGTGAGCTGGCTCTTCAAATCAGGTGGCCAAAGTACTGGAGCTTCAGCTTCAGCATCAGTCCTGTCAATGGATATTCAGGGTTGAGTTCCTTTAGGATTGACTGGTTTGATCTCCTTGCTCTCCAAGGGACCATTGTGGATAAACTGCAAATGTGATTTTGAGTGAAAAAAAAAATCAAGTCAGAGAAGGTGTAGAATATGGTATGTTTTATTTGAATAAAAACATGCATTGAATTTATATGTGCATTTCTAAAAGATGAAGTCTTTGGCGGCTTCCCTGGCAGTTCAGTGGTTGAGACTTTACACTTCCAATGCAGGGGCATGGGTTCTATTACTGGTTGGAAAACAGATCCAGATGCTGTGTGGGGCAACCAAAAAAATATTATGTATAGTTAGGACCACACAAGGGAGTGTTACATTCATAAAAACATGCACGGAAAAGATACATGACAGCTTCAGAGCAATGGTTAGTAGTGGGCAGGGAGAGAGGCCAGGGAATTGTGTGTGAGAATCACTTTAGCTGTGCTGTGTTTCTTCAGGTAAAGGGCTCAGTGACATATAGTAAGATGTGGAGGCATGAAACTTGGGTAGTGAGAACACAGGTGTCCTTATTTTTTATGGTTGCAACACTTGATGGCTAAAAGAAGAACTTTGTGTCTTTGCAATTGTACCACTCATTTGGTTGCATTATCCAGAAACCACATGGCCATGTCTCCTTGGAATGGAGTTCCAGGGAAAGGAGAGGAGGCCTTCCTTTGTCTGGTGATATGCAGGTCTCTGAGTCCCCTGTTCTCAATCTTCCCAGCCCCTTAGAGATTCCCTCCTTCCCGTGGTGCTTGGGTCAGTGTGGGCTCAGGCTGTTGACCAGTCAGACCACAAGTCACAGCGTAACGTGTAAGAGATGCTCAAAATCCCAGCCTGAACACTTGGTCCTTACAAATGAGGTCCCTTTAAATGAGGGCCAACTTGAATTTAGGTTGGTGTGGGGCCCACCCCTTCCTGTTTCTTCACTCAGAGCCTCTTGGTAGGTTCATTCCTCCCTAGGGTGGAATGTCCATCACCTAGGAGTAGTTTTGCTTTGTCAGGTGATATACAGTATGATCTGGCTGTGATGTGTGGTTGTTAACTTGTCTCTGTTTGTTTTAGGTGACACACGTGTACAGTGATTCACCAGCTCTGAACCGCTATTTCACTTCGGTTGAAGTCATGGACGTCAGGTAAGAATGTAGAGTATTACAGTCTCTCTCTGGAGGCTGATAGTCATCATGAGTTACCCAAAAGGAATTCCCTAACCCCAAAGCACAAAGTTCAGTTCAGTTCAGTTGCTCAGTCATGTCTGACTCTTTGCGACCCCATGAACCACAGCACACCAGGCCTCCCTGTCCATCACCAACTCCTGGAGTCCACCCAAACCCATGTCCATTGAGTCAGTGATGTCATCCAACCATCTCATCCTCTGTCATCCCCTTCTCCTCCTGCCTTCAATCCCTCCCAGCATCAGGGTCTTTTCAAATGAGTCAGCTCTTCTCATGAGGTGGCCAAAGTATTGGAGTTTCAGCTTCAACATCAGTCCTTCCAGTGAACAGCCAGGACTGATCTTTAGGATGGACTAGTTGGATCTCCTTGCAGTCCAAGGGACTCTCAAGAGTCTTACCTAACACCACAGTTCAAAAGCATCAATTCTTCGGCACTCAGCTTTCTTTATAGTCCAACTCTCACATCCATACATGACCACCAGAAAAACCATAGCCTTGACTAGATGGACCTTTGTTGGCAAAGTAATGTCTCTGCTTTTTAATATGCTGTCTAGGCTGGTCATAGCTTTCCTTCCAAGGAGTAAGCGTCTTTTAATTTCATGGCTGCAATCACCATCTGCAGTGATTTTGGAGCCCAAAAAATAAAGTCAGCCACTGTGTCCACTGTTTCTCCATCTATTTCCCATGAAGTGATGGGACTGGATGCCATGATCTTAGTTTTCTGAATGTTGAGCTTTAAGCCAACTTTTTCATTCTCCTCTTTGACCATCATCAAGAGGCTCTTTCGTTCTTCTTCACTTTCTGCCATAAGGGTAGTGTCATCTGCATATCTGAGGTTATTGATAGTTCTACTAGCAATCTTGATTCCAGCCTGTGCTTCCTCCAGCCCAGCATTTCTCATGATGTATTCTGCATAGAAGTTAAATAAGCAGGGTGACAGTATACAGCCTTGACATATTCCTTTTCCATTTGGAACATGGACCACAGCCTTGTCTAACTCAACGACACTATGAGCCATGCCGGGTAGGGCCACCCAAGATAGATGGGTCATGGTGGAGAGTTCTGACAAAACAACAAACCATTTCAGTATTCTTGCCTTGAGAACTCCATGAACAGCATGAAAAGGCAAAAAGGTAGGACACTGAAAGATGAACTCCCCAGGTCAGTAGGTGCCCAATATGCTATGGGAGATCAATGGAGAAATAACTCCAGAAAAAATGAAGAGACGGAGCCAAAGCAAAAACAACACCCAGTTGTGAATGTGACTGGTGATGGAAGTAAAGTCTGATGCTTTAAGGAACAATATTGCATAGGAACCTGGAACGTTAGGTCCATGAATCAAGGCAAATTGGAAGTGGTCAAACAAGAGATGGCAAGAGTGAACATGGACATTTTAGGAATCAGTGAACTAAATTGGACTGGAATGGGTGACTATAACTCAGATGACCATTATATTTACTACTGTGGTCAAAAATCCCTTAGAAGAAATGGAGTAGCCATCAGAGTCAATAAGAGTCCAAAATGCAGTACTTGGATGCAATCTAAAAAACAACAGAATGATCTCCGTTCGTTTGGGCTATGTGATCTCTGGCCATAAGAGGGAGCTCTTTGCCAGTCGTTGGCAGGGACAGTGTTCTGAATCATTACTGGGATTGGCTTGACTGCCTGGAAAATCCCATGGACGGAGGAGCCTGGTGGGCTGCAATCCATGGGATCCCACAGAGTCGGACACGACTGAACGACTTCACTTTCACTTTTCACTTTCATGCATTGGAGAAGGAAATGGCAACCCACTCCAGTGTTTTTGCCTGGAGAATCCCAGGGACGGGGAGCCTGGTGGGCTGCCGTCTATGGGGTTGCACAGAGTCAGACAAGACTGAAGTGACTTAGCAGCAGCAGCAACAGCAGCTGTCTTGACTGCAAAACTTACCCTTGGGTGAGAGTCTCAGATGTGACGACTCTTAAATATTTTATTGCTACCTCTTAAACTAGGCCTTTAAAAAAAAAAATCTGGCTTTCTTGAACCAAAGGATAATTGTGAGAATTCTAAATGGGGAGGTAACATTTAACAAGCTGTGTAGACCATTGATTAGCTGAGGATAGCCGTATGATTATTTTTCTTCTAGAAGTAGGAGAATATGTTCTAGAAAGAGAAAAACTCCCTTTCTTAGGTCCCCTTACTGAGAGTTGCAAAACTGTGGGAAGTAGAAAAAGGACAGAAACAGTTTCTCACTTTGGGGACAAACCAGGGAGGTAAGATATGCTGCTGGTTCTCAGGGCCATCTGGGGTTAGGATTGTGTATCCTGCCAATGGCAGGGAGCTTTGGGCCCTACTTGGGCCATTTTATAGGTTAAGTGATGAACTGGTTAAACTGGATAGCTTTGACAAGCACCTGTGGGAGAAAGGAGACCAAGGAGACAAGGGCTGCCTTGGCCTGCCTCTGGGCAAAGCGTGGTATTAGGCAGCTCGTGGAGCCTCTCCTGCATGGCCTCTCACGGTGGGCTTCTCCGGGTTGGGTTTTAGGTGAAAGGAGGAGGTTTGGATAACTGCAGTTTTGTGTGATGGGTGCATTGACGGGGAATCTTCTCGGGTAGTACACTCTTTGCTTTTTTATACTGGGAGAGCATGTAGAACTCAAAAGATGTTTTTGCTAAAATCAATTTCCTGAGTTGCAGTGTGATTCTGTTGATATGTTTATTGTCTCTGGTTTGCCTTTCAGTGGTGAAAACGCCACAATAATCTTCAACCTGCACTTTAGGGTTCCTCCTGAAGATGGCAGTTTTATGAAGTATGTGATGAGTGAGGAGTTCCTGCTGGGAGTTTTGCAGCAGAATTTCCACGATCAGAACATAGCTGGTTGTGAGACTCTGGGGCTTGATCCAGGATCCCTCTGCTTCTACGATAAGCTGAGCACGTCCGGAAGGCAGAGCTGTGACGGTAAATGGGAGAGCCAGGTGGGGCAGAGAGCTTGCTTTGATTTCTGAGCATGAGATCTTCCATGTCTGTGGAGGTCACCTAGTCCCTACCCTTTGTGAGGAGACAGAGAAACTGGAAAAAAAAAGTCACGGAAGCAAACTATAAAAATGAGGGTTGCTACCTTTTCCTCGCTGTGGTTCACCCACAAAGTTCTGAATCCCATGTCACAATATCATTAGACACCTTCATGGAGACACCGTGGTCTCACCGGAGAAGCAAGTACTGAAGAATTTGAAGTAAATGGCATATTAAATTGTTGAAAGACGGTTCAATCTGGAGAATATCTTTTTCTGTTGAAGGCCACTAGTCTAAGATATTAACAGAGGGACATAAAAAGGCAAGTTAGTCTCTTTCTTAGAAGATTATAAGCAAAATGTGCATTGGTGTTTAAAACTACGAATGGAATGAGGAACTGGACATTATTTAATAAACATAGATGACACCCCACTTGTCAGAATCTGAGCACGCTGTACAAAAGGAAGGTGGGAGTTGAGATTACCGCTAGCCTCCGAGACCTCCTCCCTGTGGACTGTACCGTCGGCCTTAGTTTCCATTCTCGAGTTCTACTCCTGATTGCTCACTTGAATGGGTACTGGATCTTGTTTAGTCCACAATGCTGACGATTTTGGATGGTTCCTTATCCACAATCCATCAGAAACACTCTGTACATCAGCAGTGGTAAATACTAGTTGAATGAATGAAAAAGGCAGTCACGAAGGAGATGTGGTGAGCAGCAGGTGTGGGGCCAGCTGCCAAGGGTCAGAAGAGTGGAACAGATTATAGAGCACACACATCCCCACGTGGTGTGGGAAGAGGTGTTTACTGTGATGACACTTGATTCTTGGGGACGAGAGGTGGAAGTGGACGAACCTTGGCCTGGGAGGGCAGAGAGTTATATAAAGCAGTTCTTAAAGCATTCTTTTCCCCAAATGAATAAAAGGAATGACATTCAGAGGGCCAACTTTTAGCTCACTGGGAAAGTCACGTAGTGAATAGTTTCCTCACTGAGCATCTGAATCGATGGAGTGTGTCTCTGGGCCAGACCAGTAACATATTGTGTGGAGTGAACAGGTTCTGCCTCCTCCACAGGAATTCTAAAAAGAAAGAAGGAAAGAAAGAAAGGAGGGAGAGAAGGAAGGAGGAAGAAAGGATCCTTCAGCCCCGTCCTGTGTGCAGTGGAAAGAGAGAAGAGGCCCTCCGGCCTGCTGTGTGGTGGCTGGCCTTGACTCTCTGAGCCTCCTCTCTGAAACTGGCCCCCAGCTCTTTCCAAATGAAGACGAGGGATTGGGAGGAGGGTGAGAAAGAGCTGAGGAGGATTATGAAGCTGGGAAGTCCACACAGAGGAAGACAAACAGCAGGTTGCTCGACAGACCTGGAGCTGAGCCTCAGACTCTGGGTGGCCCCCAGGATGCAGCTGTGAGCAAGTGTTTCTGCTTCTCTGGAGAGCGCACTCTTTCTCTCAGGCATTTCTCCTGGGCAGGGGGAGCGGGTCTCCATGACCCCACACCCTCTTTGCAGAACCTGGACAGTGTTTGATATTTTCAGAAGTGTGAGTATCAGTTTCCTCTCAAATGGAAGGGAAGACAGTGACCATTTGGAAAGCAAGAAAGAACGAAGAGAGTCTAGAGGGCAGGGAGGCAGAGGGAAGGGCAACCCGGGCACCGTCCAGAGGGAGGGCGGAGAGGGGTGGCAGGAGCCAGAGAGGCCCCCAGGAGGGACCAGCAAGGCCTGGGGGTTCTGAGGCCGGCTCCCATGTTCCCAGGCACTGTGGGCTTGGCAGGGTAACCCCTTCTGTGATGAGCTAGGCAGCTGGTTTCCCACGAAGATCATGTTCTAATTCTTCAAAGAGCAAAGCTGCTTTTTTTTTTTTTGGCCATTAAAAAAATTATTGGAGTATAGTCAGTTTACAATGTTGTGGTAATTTCTGCTGTATAGCAAAGTGATTTAGTTATACCTATATCTATCTGTCTATCAAAGAATCGGACATGACTGAGTGACTAAGCACAGCACATATCTATTTATATGCATATATTCTTTTTCAGATTCTTTTCCATTGTGGTTTATCATAGGATATTAAATTCAGTTCCCTGTGTTATACAGTCAGACCTTGTTCTTTATCCGTTCTCTATATTATAGTTTGTATCCACTAGCCCCAAACTCCTGATCCATCACTCCACCACTCTTTCTCCCCTTGGCAGCTACAAGTCTGTTCTACAAAGGGCAGTGGTTTTTAAAATTGCTTGGTTCAAATGCCCCTTAGAGAATTTGGAGACAGCCATGTAATTTCTCCCTGGAAAAAATGCACACACTCTTCCCCCTGGACAGAATTTTACAATTTCAGGGATTCCAAGGATTCCCTGGAGCCAGTCTGGAGTTCCTTGGAATTTCCAGCGTGTGTGCTAGAGAACCTGAACCTTAAATTAGCTTGTAATTTGGATCCCTAGAGATTTTGTCTATTTCTCATTCTCTAATTGGGGACTATGACTGCTTGACCTAACTGCAGGCATTTTGATGCCTTCTACAAAGAAAAACCTCCTTTAATATTATAATCATTAGGGAAATTTTAAATTTATATTTTCTTGCAGTGTTAATTGAGATATAATTAACATATAAGACAGTGTAAGTTTAAGGGTTACAGAATAGTGACTCAACCCATATATTGTGAAATGATTGCCATAATAAGTGTAGTTAATGTCCATCACCATCACCTTGTGAGTTACAAAACTATTTTTCCCCTTGTGAGAATTTGTTCCCAGGACTGATTTATCTTATAGCAGGAAGTCTGTGTTTTTTGACCACCTTCATTCAATTCCTCGTCCTTCACACCTTGCCTGTGACACCACCAATCTGATCTCTTTTTTTATGAGTTTGGAGATTCTACATGTAAGTGAGATCTTGGCAATATTTGTCTTTCTCTCTCTGACTTATTTTACTTAGTTAGCATAGTCTCCTCAAGGTTAAGGGGCCCCATTCGTTGAGCTTCTTCATCTAGTGGAGGTAGGGTCCCGAGATAAGGAGGGAAAATCTGTTTTACAATGTAAAACAGCTGTATGACTTATTTTGAACCTTGTGAGTTATTTTGGTTGTGGGGTAGTTACTTTGTACTGTTTTCTGACCTGTGAAGGAGTCAACCAATAGACTAAGGAACAAAAGCAAAAACTGATCAGTGTGAGAGAGAAGAGGAAAAAGTTCCAGGCAATGAGAATGATGAATCTTGTTTGTACAAATGTGGGGTAAACTATGGGCTGCTGGCAGAGAGGCCAGTGTGTGCATTCTGCCCTTGAAAGGACCACCTGGGGTGTCAAGGGCAGCCATGGAGGTTGTTTACAGATTCCCCAGGAAGCGCAGAGTTTATCCAAAGAACATTGCATCTCAGTCAGTGCAATATTGTCTCCCAGGGGTATTTGGCAAGATCTGGAGACATTTGTCACAATTGGGAGTGTATGTGGGATCCTAGCATCTAATGCCAGAGGCCCTGGATTCTTTAAACCTCCTACAAAGCACAGGACAGATTCTGATAGCAAGGAAGATCCAGCCTCAAACATCAACCACCAGAACGCCACTGTGGAGTATGTGGGCTCCCCGTGTCTTGTCCTCAGTCATTGCCCAAGTGCCTTGGCCTTAGGCCAGCTCTGCACCATTTCCCTCATTAGAATTTCTCTCTGTATATTGTGCTTAAATTAAAAAAAAATGAAAATTTAGAAATATTTTTATCATTAGACTATGGAAAATGACTGACTGTTAAAATGCCCTCTGCATCCAAAAGGCCTCATCCAAATGGTATTTATCATGAATTATGCCAAAGTAAATAAGCAAACAATGTGTTATTTCCTTTGAAAGGAATTCAGGAGTTCTGAACCTCTGTGTGTGTGTGTGTGTGTGTGTGTGTGTGTGTGTGTGTGTGTGTGTGTGTGTATGTTACCTGGAGAGTAAACCTCCTCTGTTAAGAGTTTACAGATACTCCAGTTTTACATTGGAGTTCATAATCAAACCCAGTGAAATAAAATAAAAACATAAATGTTTAAAATACTTATGCCTTTTTTTTAACAGCGACTCTTGTTTGTATTTCCTTTTCAGAATGATGAAGGTTGATCTATGTCTGACAGTAGCACTCTGCTGAACTTTGGGATGCGGAGAGTTCATTCCACTTTGCAGAAGAGATCCTGAGAATTAACATAGAAGGACTCAAAATGACTAGAAGTGTGGAGGCGGTCCTTTTTCTCCAGCTTCTGCACAGTTACAGAGTCTGCTTCAGTGTTTAACAAAACAGTACTCCAGCTCTGCCCCAGCTGGGTCCGGATAGGATGGCGTGATGGGGCAGCTGGCAGACCTGCAGGGAGAGGTCCCTCCACCCACAATGGACACTTTCTTTTTAGGGCCAAGGGTTCTTCCAGGCAGGATCCCGCCAACGTGGGCTGGAGGAGAGAGAACAGGGAGAGGCCAAGCGAGGGAGAGTTCAGCCAGTCGCCTCTCCTCCCTCTCAACCCTACATTTGATCTACCCCCAGACAAGACTGTGAGGAAAAGGCATGCACTTTGTCAAAGGTAATTAGCATTGTTCACGTCCACTTCCAAGACACATTGACTTGTCACATCTCAGGAAACCAGCCTCGGCACATCACCCAATGTTATTGCATTATGTAGCACTACAGAAATGAGATGTGTGTTTCTTAATTATTTCCCTGCATAGTTACTGTGACTCCTGAACACCTCTTTTGGAGACACGGGTCCCTGTGAATTCTGAACACATGACTCTTCATTTTGGATAGTTTGTCCATTTATATTTTCATCAGCTTCCATCAGACAATCATTAAGACTGCTTACCATCTGCTAGAGGTAGTTCATGTGGACTTTTATTATCTGGAGTCACTAGCCTTCCTGTAGGACTCAATGTCTTCAAGCACTGATTGTGTATCTTATTGAAGATGGTTATGAAATAGGAAGAACCACTCTCAGAATTAAGCTGCTGGAAGTTTAATGCCAGATTCTTTGGCGGGTGAGGGTTGGGGGAACAAAAGGGACTGTGTTGGTCACCTACCGACATAGAATTACCTGTCAAGAGGGAACAGAGTGTCTTGTTAGGAAAATGACGTTGCTGGAAAATTTCCAGGCAAGTTCTGTGGTCATGTAATGAGAGGTTCATAGCCTCAGGATCTCAATTGGCCCCGGTGGATGATGTCAGGGGAGGGCAGCTGTGTATGGGGTTGCGTCAGAGTGTGCATATCAGGCTAGATTTGTCGAGCTCTTTATGACCCAGGACTTTGGATAATGTGAACGTGCTGTGTTATTTAACTGGAAGATATGTTTACTGTAACTCGGTGTCTCACTTTTGAGTATAGTTCCTCAAACTAGTGAAACAGGTGAATTTCCCTTCTTCCTCTTTATATTTTATATGTCAAACCTAAACTTTCATGTTTGTACTTTTAAGAAAATAATGAAGAGCTTCTTTGGAGAGGATTTAAAATATTGACCATAAATTATTTTTGCTTCTGTTTTGCTGTACTAATGTTTGCTCTGTAGGCACTGACTCTCCAGGGCCTGGGTTTGGACTGGTGTGTTCTTGCAGTAACTGGTGTTGGAAGCGACCGTTTCACGAGGGCAGCTTCCCTTCTGAGTGAATAAGATTGAACCTGCCTGGGCTGGGTCCTCCTCTCCCTGTTCCTGTTGCAGAGGGGCTGTCTCTTCTCTCCACTTCCCTTGGAGCCCCGTGGGCATGACCAGGTGTCTGAAGAGCCTGGGGCTGGAAGGAAGGGCTGGTTCCTATCTGGAGGCAGGACTGGGTTTGGTTCTGATCTCTTCTGTTGGAAACCACCAAGATACAAGCATCTTGCCTCAGGTTTTGACCACTTGAAAGTCACAGAGAGGATTTTCTGTTGATTTGACCCTTCTGCCCAAATGGTGTGGAAAGAAATGAAATTTGTGATTAGGGCATTTTGAGGTGTTTGGGGGCAAATGGCATTTATATATTGTTATGCTATAGGAGATGAATTGATTAGCTACCACACATCTTCATACCACAAGGTGCATAAGAAGGTTTCAACAAATATCTGTGGTGTAACAGCATTTTCTGGGGGCTGCGAGGCTTGTGAGAGCCTAGTTCTCTGACCAGGAATGGAACCCAGGCATTGGACAGCCAGGAAATTCCTAAGTGAACTATTTTGGGGGTGTGCCTCTGTGTGGTCTGCAGGATCTTAATTTCCTGACAGGGATTGAACCTGAGCCCTCTTCAGTGGAAGCATGGAGTCCTAGCCACTGGACCACTGGAAAATCTCTCACTGAAGGACTTGAGAAGAAAAACTGGGAGTCACTTAAGTACAGACAGAAAGTACACAACAGATCCGTGGAACCCGCCCTCTTCCCATCTCCAAAGAAAATTCTAGCTATGTCCCATTCTTTTCTGCCTTTCAATTTAACTTAGTTTTGCAGATTGTTTTTAATGATGTGAGTTGCAGAAGGCTACAGAATATACTAATGAAGATGAGAATGATAATAAGGAAAAAAACTACTGGTCTTATTAGCGAGTCAGGCTCTGCACAGATGAAATGGGAAACAGTGGGAAAAACAGGAGTTAAAGATAAACAGTAGGACTGTGTGATGGTCAGAGAAAAGGGTGAAAAGTCTAGTTTAACTGGAGGAGGCTTTGCTAGCAAGTAGGACTGGAGCTGAACTTTGAAGCAATGATAGGATTTCAGTAGACAGATTTTCTTTCTTTTTACACGTTTGTGTCTTAGGATGAGACACGTTTTCTTCTTTTCCCTTTAGATATGGACTCCTGCCTTATTCAAAGTCTGATTAGTGCTGTGAAAAATGGGAGAAGTCTCTATAAATCTTCCCCTCTCAGTTCCCATTATTGTTTCATTGTTTTAAAATAAGCTTATTCACACAATTACTGCATTGCCAACAGCAACTTTTCCTTTATGATCTGGGTTTATTATCCTGTTAGCAGCAGAAGTCAGTTCTCTCATCTTATAGTTTAGGAAGCCAAGGTATGGAAAGGTGGAAGGACCAGCCCAGAATCCCACAGTTGTGGGGAGCAAAGTCCAGCAGAGTGGGAAACGTGATCAATGGCCTCCCAACTGGTGGGCTCCCCAGGGTCATGCAGGCTACAGGGTCAGTCTTGGCTACATTCTGGAAATTCATGAAGAGCACAGGATGGGTTGAGAGATGGGTTATCAGACTGAGCAAGACTCTCTGGGGTGATCATGACCACTCAACACTTTACCAGGTGCCTCTTTTAGGAAAGTGGAAGGTACACAGATCCAATTAACAGTTGACAGGTCCGAGGCACACTCAGATCAAGCGGCTCACAACTAGCTTTCTGAACTCAGTACGTTGACTTGGAAAAGAACAGAATCAGATAACTGTAAACAGAATCTCCTTTTCCTCTGAAGGCTCCTGTGGAACCTTGGGGCCTCAGCTTTCCTGTTCTACCTACACTCTTCCATCCCTTTCATAGTTGAAGCCCCTGTCACCCAAGGTTGTCTTAAAAACATTAGCATTTGAATTTATTTGTTGTCAACGGTAGATTTTCTTGACCTATCTTTGTTCTTCTCTTGCACCTCTCTTGTGTTCTAACGTAAGACTTTAGTCACAGACTAAGAGATTATTTATAGCTACTAGTATGAGCATAAAGCAGAAACCACAAAGCCTGCAGATACTGATATGCCTCTGTGAACTTTGGCTATGTGTAGTTTTAGGATCAGCATGGGGGAGGGGGTTTTCTGATTGTATGTGTGACTTAAGGGAGCATTTTAAATTTTCAGGCTCAGTTACTTATCAAAAACAGAAATTCTTTAATTTAGAGATTGCATCCCCAAATGAAATTGTATACAAATTTGTGTGTGTCTGAAGGTATATTTTCTGTAAAAAGAGTATGCTGCTTTCATTAGAAATCCTGAAATCTATGGAAAACAGATCAGCATTAAATACAGCCATAGTAGGTATTTCAAAGACTCTTTTGCTCAAAAATAGTCCCCTTTCATAATTCCTTTAAATTTCATTATAAGACAGTTTTCTTTGATTAAGCATTTATACTTAATATATTCCCCAAATAAAGCTTATTTGGGACAGATAATACTTTTACAGGGTAAGACTCAAACAACTATAACTTATTATGTTGTAACTACAAATACTTACTAATCAATTTCCACAGTGGTCCAATACCTAAGTGAAAAATCCCCGTGTAAACCCCAGTAATTATGTGTCTGCCTCGAAGGAAGACTGCCAAGTGGCCCTGAATCACCAGACACATCAGTGCAAATTTTTCTCTCTACATGATAAAGATTTTTGTATCCTTTTGCTTGTTGACAAAATTTGTTCATAATCTGTGGTAGATGATGTACATACATTGAGTGAAATCCTCCTGCTCATGGGTGATGGAGCTGAGCTTCTTACATGCTCAAGTTCACAGATCGAGGAAGAGATGAAACTAGGACTCAAATCATTAATCATCTGACTCTAGCATACGCACTCTTTGCCCTAAGCCACGTTACATCTTGTACTGTGTTCTCCGTGATCATGCATGCCTCCTTTTGAAATTGAGTGTATCTCGGCCAAGCGTCAAAGTTAGGATTCCATGTGGACGAATTAAAGCGTCTGCCTCTAATGCGGGAGACTGGGTTCGATCCCTGGGTTGGGAAGATCCCCTCGAGAAGGAAATGGCAATCCACTCCAGTATTCTTGCCTGGAGAATCCCATGGACAGAGAAGCCTAGTAGGTTACAGTCCACGGGGTCGCAAAGAGTTGGACACGACTGAGCGACTTCACCTCAACCTCAAGGAAGTTAGCAGAGGACACGATATTAAGGTGTGATTGGCTTAGCTCAAGACCGTGGGTTGACTGAGGCCTCATCAAACCTGTGTTGATACATCCAACCTCAAGTCACTAGATTTATCCCAACAGGGCACTTAGCACATTTTAAATAGCAACACTGTTTAACTTTGGTTCACTGGGGAGCAAAAAGGTGATTAAACTCGTAATGCATCTACTACTTGTCTCAACAAGCTTCTTACTATTTTAACATCCCCCAAATTAGGACAATGGTTATGGGTTAAATAAAACGGGAAGTTGAGAGCACAGGTGTGCATTAGAAATAGTCTAATTTGCTGATTGTTCTTGCTCTCACCCTAAATTGTGGTTTAATATTTCCATGCCATTTTATTAGCACCAACTCTTACGGTTACACCAAGACCCAAAACACATTTTTGTTTAGCTTATCTATGTGATTGTTTAAGAAAAGTGTCTGCAAACTTTTTTTCCCTTGAAAAGGGCCCCCAAATAAATATTTTTGGCTTTGAAGGACCTGCAGTGTGAATTACAACATTTCAGCTCTCCAGAGGTTGAGAAGCCTCGGCGAGTACGTAGATAAATGAGCAGGCTGTGGGCTGCCAAGCTTTTATTTATCAAGATAGCAAGTTAGCCAGATTTGGCCTGTGGGCCATAGTATGCTGACCCTGTTTTAAGGGCTGGGCATAATTCTAGACACACTAAAATAAAGAGGGGGAAATAAATGATTGAGGCAGAGGGAGATGTGCTCGTTAGAGAAGGTGTGTGTGTGTGTGTGAGGTTTTTCCAGTGTGACATTTTATTCATAGTTTATACATGACATAGTATATAACACACATACAATATAGTAGAGCCCTTCTGTGTAGTATATTGGAAGAGCAACAAAGTGGAAGCCAGGAAATCAGTCTCTAGGTAAGTTCTGCCACTCACAGTGTTACAGTGAGCTAGTTTATTCTTTCTGGGCCAAAAAAAGATAGTGGAATTAAAGGATCTCCAATGAACTTTCTAGTCTGTCTTTCTCTGATGCTATGATTTTTCCTAAGATTTAGGGAGAAATACAAAGTTAAAAAATATGGATTAAAGTATATAAAAAAATCTGGCCTGGAACATACAAATTTAACCCACGTAACCTAACCAACCAAGGCACCAGGGTCAATGAGTCAAAGACACTCTGCAAAGGACACTACTTATCATTATTTTTTTAATATACATTTATTTTTATTGGAGTACAATTGCCTTACAATGTTGTGTCCATTTCTGCTGGACAACGTGAATCAGCTATATGTATACATATATCCCTTCCCTCTTGAGCCTCCTCCCCCTGCCATCCCAGCCCTCTAGGTCATCACAGCATCAGGCTGAGCTCCAGGCACTATACAGCGGGGCCCCACAAGCTATCTGTTTTACTCATGG
The DNA here is from genome assembly GCA_917880005.1 of Nanger dama. Taxonomy (NCBI): domain Eukaryota; kingdom Metazoa; phylum Chordata; class Mammalia; order Artiodactyla; family Bovidae; genus Nanger; species Nanger dama. Next base: position 789,880 of record CAKJTW010000011.1, read on the forward strand.
TAGTGTATATATGTCATTTATTACTCTCCCAATTCATTCCACTCTCTCCTTCCCCTCCCCCATGGCAAGGGACACTGCTGAGAGGCATGGAGTGAGAGGAATGCCACAGGCACCTACTTGGAAGGTTATGAGTGAGGAGTTAGGTACACAGACATATGTGGAATGAGGTTGCCCCTTTGGGTAACCTAGGGCTCTTACTATGATGGGTGAAGCTTCCCCATGACTTCAGAGCACAATCACATGGACATTTTGTAGGAAGAAGCTGAACAAAGGAGCCAGGGACCAGGAAGTCCCTCCCACTACTGAGTAGAATGGCCTATATCCCAAGCCACGTAGAACCAAAGATGGTCACTTCCTTCCAAATTCAGGGATAGTTGGGGATAGTGATATTTGGATGTTGGACATCATGGAGGATTTAGGAGGCTTTGAGGTTTGCAAACCACTTTTTACAGGGACCTCCTGTTATGTGTGTGTTGGGAGCGACGGGAGATAAGCTGAAAGTGCTCTGTCCCCTAGACCTGCTTCAACCAAAGTTCCCCACTCATGGGTTTATTTGCTGGTATTAATTGCTGGAAACAATGACAGACTTTATTTTCTTGGGCTCCAAAATCACTGCAGACGGTGACTGCAGCCACGAAATTAAAACACACTTGCTCCTTGGAAGAAAAGCTATGACAAACCTAGACAGCATATTAAAAAGCAGAGACATTACTTTGCCAACAAAGGTCCATCTAGTCAAGGCTATGGTTTTTCCAGTAGTCACGTATGGATGTGAGAGTTGGACCATAAAGAAGACTGAGTGCCGAGGAATTGATGTCATTTAATTGTGTTGGAGAAGACTCTTGGGAGTCCCTTGGACTGCAAGGAGATCAAATCAGTCAATCCCACAGGAAATCAATCCTGAATATTCATTGGAGGGACTGATTCTGAGGCTGAAGCTCCAATAATTTGGCCACTTGATACAAAGATCCTGACTCATTAGAACAGACCCTGATGCTGGGGAAGATTGAAGGCAGGAGGAGAAGGGGACGACAGAGGATGTGATGGTTGGATGGCACCACTGACTCAATGGACAAGAGTTTGAGCAAGCTCCGGGACATGGTGAGGAACAGGGAACGCTGGCATGCTCCAGTCCGTGGAGTCGCAAAGAGTCGAACACAACCGAGTGACTGAGCAACAACAAGTTAAGTGCTGGTCCAGTCGCTTCATTAGAAATGAGAAAACTGAGCCTGAGAAGGGGGCACAAGTGGATGTGGCTGTTTCAGGGAGTGAGGGAAGATTCTGCTGGGCATGAGAAGTTCATACTCATCGTCTGGGGAGGGTGGGTGCTTAGGGGTGGAGGGCACACGAAGAAGTGAGTACTCAGTCTCGGTTCCTCCCAGCGGTGCTCTGGGCCTCTCAGCCCTGAGGGAAACGTTCTCATAAGATTCCTCAGCAGAGATTCCCGACGGCCTTTTCCCGAGGATGTTGTGATTGATGAGGGTGTAGCACAGATCCTCCGAGGAGCCGTGGTCACCATTCTCCTGCTGGGTAAAGCAGAGCCAGCATTAAGACTTGGCCTCTTGTCATTCTCTTTCTACTTCATCTCAACACAGGCTCAGCCTCAGGCAAAGTCTGTCCTCCATGACCACTTCCCCTGCACCTCTAGTTTATTTTTCCTAAATGGCTGCCCCACCCCAACCACTAGCCCAAGCTGCCAGACTTCCCATGCTACTCAGAGAATTCAGCCTGCTCAGGCATGTCCTCTCTTCCCTGTGTCCCAGAGTGACCTCCTTATATAATTCCCAAAGTCTCAAGACCGTGACAGCATCCATCCTTGTATAAGAGAACAATCTAAAGACAGCTTAAAATGCTTGGGTTATGATATTTAACCACCCACTTGAGAGATATTTGCATTATTAAAGGAGAATTCACTCAAGAGAAGGTCTCCTTCAGTGAAATCTCAGGAGATAAACAGCAAAACAGCAAGGGACAGGAGCAGGAGCATGGATTTGGAAGCAAGACTTGTTTTTGATCCATGCTCCTGCCATCTTGTCAGCTGTCTGGCTTTGAGGGAATATCACTTAATCCTTCTATAAGATGGGTAGGAAAATAATAGTACCAATCTTATAGTGTTGTTGTGATAGTTACATGAGATGATGCATGTGAAGCATTCAGCCCACATAAACTGGCATAAACTAAATGCTCAATAAATATAAGTTTCTTTCAATGAATTGTGCAACAGAAGTGGCCATAGCTTCTGCTACCAGACTCTGCATATGTCCGTGGACTCATAAGCACTGGCATCTAAAGGATTCAGTATTAAAGTCATAAGGGGTCTTGGAGGTCTTTTCCTGCTACCTGAAGTACCTGTATTTCTACTGTCATCTCAGAAAAAGTCTCAGAGATGTTTGCATTACCTGGATGGGAGCAGATGATGTTTCTTCATCTGGAGAAAGAAAATACACTTAATGAATTTCAGGTCATGGGGAGATTTCTGGGAGGGGAGAAGAGGGACACTGAAAGATAAGCAACCAGAAAACCGAGGTAGAGCTAGGGTAGCCCTTCTTGGGCTATCCTGATCTTCAACACATCCCTGGGGAGCAACAGGGTCATCTAAACAAGAAACAGTCAAAGCTGTGTTGAGAGGCTAAGTGGAAGGAAAGACATTCAGTGGGTCTTGGACAGGAAATCACACGTCCTTCCCTTTCTCACTCTTTCCTTCTCTGTCCTTCCTTACCCAAAATTCATTGCGTGCCTGGTGGTGGTGATTAGTCACTCAGTCCTGTCTGACTCTTGTGACCCTATGGACTGTAGCCTGCTAGGCTTCTCTGTCCATGGAATTTCCCAGGCAAGAATATAGGAATAGGTTGCCATTTCCTTCTCCAGGGGATCTTCCCAACTCATGGACTGAACCTGGGTCTCCTGCATTGCAGGTAGTCTCTTGCATTGTAGGCAGATTCTTTACCAACTGAGCCACCAGGGCATGCCTACTGTGTACCAAGAATTAGGGAGAAAAACAAGAATCAGAGACAGATCCTGTCCTCAAGTCACTCATAGGCTAGCAGAGGAGGCAGACAAGGACCTAAGAGAGAACCACAAAGCAGAGGAAGGCTATTTCTGCTATAGGTGATGAGATAATGGTGGAGTAGAAGCTGGTGCTCAAGAATAGTTATACAGAAAAGGAAACTCTCAAACTGAACCATTTTTGAGACTGGTGACAGAAATAAACAAAAGCAGGCTGATTGCTAAAAAGTCAATGTACTTAAAACCAGCAGGTTCTGGCCACTCAGCAAAGAGGGAAATATACCACTTCAGTAAGCAAACAAGAGCATTCAATGGGAGCCTCATGACATCACTCTACCCTGGAGATAGGTGTGCCCATTTTAAAAAATGAGGATTGTTGAAGGAACTTCTGAAAAAAACATCAAGCATACTAACATTCACATTTTAGGGATCCCTGAAGGAGAAGAGTGAGAGAAAGAGGCAGAAAATATATTTAAAGAAATAATGGCTGAAAACTTCCCTAATCTGGGGAGGGAAACAGGCATCCTGGTCCAGGAGGCCACAAAATGAACCCAAAGTGATCCAAACCAAGACATATCATAATTAAAATGGCAAAGTTAAAGAGAGAATTTTAAGGCAGCTAGAAAAAAACAGGAAGTCACATCAAGGGAGCTCCTATAAGACTATAAGCTAGTTTTTTAGCAGAAACTTTCCAGGGGAGTGGCATGATATATTTTAACTGCTGAAAGGAAAAACCTTACAACTCAAGAAAACTTTACCTAGCAAGGTTATTATTCAGAATTGAAGGAAAGGTAAAATTTCCCAGACAAGCAAAAAGTAAAAGAGTTTATCACCACTAGATTGACCTTATAGGCAATATTTAAGGATCTTCTTTAAGCAGAGAAGAAAAGATTATAACTTAAGAGGATATACAAAAGAAAATATTTCACTGGTAAAGGCAAATATATAGCAAAGCCATTGTATCAGCAACTTAAAAAGCTAGTATGAACCTTAAAAGACCAAAAGCTTAAAAGACCAAAGTAGTAAAATCAACTACAGTAAGAGATTAAGCGATACACAGAATAAAAATGTAAAATATGATGACAAAAACATCATAAATGTAGGTATGGAGTGGTAAAAATATAGTGCTTTTAGAATGCATTCAAACTTAAGGGACTATCAGCTTAAAACTAACTGGAGAGATGGATAAATTCCTAGAAACATCCAATCTTCCAAGACTGATTCAGAAAGAAATAGAAAATATGAACAGACAAATTAATAGTAAAGAAATTGAATCAGTAATAAAAGAAAATAACTCCCACCAAACAGAAGCCTATGACCAGATGGCCTTATGAGTGAATTTTATCAAACATTTAAAGAAGAGTTAATACCTAGCCTCCTCAAACTAGTCCAAATTATTGAAGATGAAGGAATGTTTCCACATGCATTTTACAAGGTCTGCATTACCCTGATCCATAAACCAGACAAAGATACCACAGGAAAAAAATAGATAGGCCAATTTCCCTGATGAATATAGATATAAGAATCCTCAACAAAATATTAAGAAACTAAATTCACTAATACATTAAAAAGATCATATACCATGGTCAAGTGGAATTTATTCCAGGGATGCAAGGATAATTCAATATACACAAGTCAATGTGATACACCACATGAACAAAATGAAAGATAAAAGTCATATGATCACCTCAGCAGTTACAAACAAAGCATCTGACAAAATTTAACATACATTTATGATAAAAACTCTCAGTAAACTGAATATAGAAGGAACATATCTCAGTATGATAATGGCCATACATGTCAAGCCCAGAGCTAACATCATGCTCAATGATGAGAAGCTGAAGTCTTTTCCCTTAAGATCAGAAGCAATACAAGTATGCCCAACACTCACCACTTTTATTCAACATAATACTGGAAGTTTAGCCCCAACAACCAGAAAAGAAAAACAGATAAAGAGCATGCAAATTAGAAGGGAAAAAATCAAACTATTGCTCTTTGCAGATGATATAATATTATATACAGAAAACCTTAAGATTCCACCAAAAAACTGTTAGAACTAACAGATAAATTCATTAAGTTGCAAGGATACAAAATTAGCGTGCAGAAATCTGTTGCATTTCTATACATTAATAGCAAACTATCCAAAATTAAGAAAACAATCCTAGTTACAATTGTATCAAGAAGAATAAAATACCTAGGAATAAATCTAACCCAGGATGTAAAAGATTTATATTCTGAAAGCTATAAGACATGGTTAAAAGAAATTGAAGATGACACATAAAAAATGGAAAAATATACTGTTCTCATGAATTGGAAGAACTAATACTGTTTTTCACAGAACTAGGATAAATGATCCTCAAGTTTGTATGAAACCACAAAAGGTGCAGAATAGCCAAGTCTTGAGGAATAAAAACAAAGCTGGTGTTATCATGGTTAGTGATTTCAAATTAGACTGTATTACTATACTATGTTACTGCTGATTTCCTAGTGGCTCAGTAGTAAAGATTTCCCCTGTCATGCAGGGAGACCACCTGCAATGCAGGAGACGCAGATTTGATCCCTGGGTTGTGCAGATCCCTTGGGGAAGGCAATGACAACCAACTCCAGAATTCTTGCCTGGGAGGTCCTATGGACAGAGGAGCCTGGCAGGCGACAGTCCATGGGGTCCCAAGAGTTGGACAGTACCCAGCACTAAAACCAGTACAAACATGCTATCGATATAGTAGTACTATGGTACTAAGATTAATATGATACTATCATTCTGGCTGTTATTAAAAAGACAACAACAAACAACACTTGTTGTCAAGGATGTGGAGAAATGGGAATCTTTTTGCACTGTTGGTGGGATTGTAAACTGCTGCAGCATCTATGGAAAACAGTATGAAGTGAGGAAGTGAAGTCACTCAGTCGTGTCTGACGCTTTGCAACCCCTTGGACTGTAGCCTACCAGGCTCCTCTGTCCATGGGATTTTCCTGGCAAGAATACTAGGGTGGGTTGCCATTGCCTTCTCCAGGAGATCTTCCTGACACACAGATTGAACCCGAGTCTCCTGCATTGTAGGCAGACGCTTTCTATGGAGTTTCCTCAAAAAATTAAATATGCAACTGCCATACTATCCAGAAATTCTACTTCTGAGTACTGATGTGAAGAAAACAAAAGTGTTAATTTGAAAAGATATATGCACCTGAGTTCATTGCAGCATTATTTACAAAAGTCAAGACAGGGAAGCAACCTAAGTATTCCTTCATAGATGAATGGATGAAGAAGATGTGGTATCTGTATATGCAAGGAAATATTCAGTTCAGTTCAGTTCAGTCGCTCAGTCGTGTCTAACTCTGTGACCCCATGAAGCACAGCACACAAGGCTTCCCCTGTCCATCACCAACTCCTGGAGTTCACTCAAACTCATGTCCATTAAGTCAGTGATGCCATCCAGCCATCTCATCCTCTGTCGTCCCCTTCTCCTTCTGCCCCCAATCCCTCCCAGCATCAGGGTCCTTTCCAACGAGTCAACTCTTCTCATGAAGTGGCCAAAGTACTGGAGTTTCAGCTTCAACATCAATCCTTCCAATGAACACACAGGACTGATCTCCTTTAGGATGACAAGTTGGATCTCCTTGCAGTCCAAGGGACTCTCAAGAGTCTTCTCCAACTCCACAGTTCAAAAGCATCAGTTCTTCGGTGCTCAGCTTTCTTCACAGTCCAACTCTCACATCCATACATGACCACTGGAAAAACCATAGCCTTGACTAGATGGACCTTTGTTGGCAAAGTAATATCTCTGCTTTTCAATATACTATCAAGGTTGGTCATAGCTTTTCTTCCAAGGAGTAAGTGTCTTTTAATTTCATGGCTGCATTCACCATCTGCAGTGATTTTGGAGCCCAGAAATATAAAGTCTGCCACTGTTTCTACTGTTTCCCCATCTATTTCCCATGAAGTGATGGGACCAGATCCCATGATCTTAGTTTTCTGAATGTTGAGCTTTAAGCCAACTTTTTCACTCTCCTCTTTCACTTTCATCAAGAGGCTTTTGAGTTCCTCTTCACTTTCTGCCATAAGGGTGGTGTCATCTGCATATCTGAGGTTATTGATATTTCTCCCAGCAGTTTTGATTCCAGCTTGTGCTTCTTCCAGCCCAGAGTTTCTCATGATGTATTTGCATATAAGTTAAATAAACAGGGTGACAATATACAGCCTTGACGTACTCCTTTTCCTATTTGGAACCAGTCTGTTGTTCTATGTCCAGTTCTAACTGTTGCTTCCTGACCTGCATATAGGTTTCTCAAGAGGTAGGTCAGGTGGTCTGGTATTCCCATCTCTTTCAGAGTTTTCCACAGTTTATTGTGATCCACACAGGAGACAGGGATCAAGACAATCCCCATGGAAAAGAAATGCAAAAAGCAAAATGGCTGCCTGAAGAGGTCTTACAAATAGCTGTGAAAAGAAGAGAAGGAAAAGCAAAGGAGAAAAGGAAAGATATAAGCATCTGAATGCAGAGTTCCAAAGAACAGCAAGGAAAGATAAGAAACCCTTCCTCAGCGATCAATGCAAAGAAAGAGAGGAAAACAACAGAATGGGAAAGTCTAGAGATCTCTTCAAGAAAATCAGAGATATCAAGGGAATATTTCATGCAAACACAGAAATGGTATGAACCTAACGGAAGCAGAAGGTATTAAGAAGAGGTGGCAAAAACTCAGAAGAACTTTACAAAAAGATCTTCACAACCTAGATAATCACGATGGTGTGATCACTCACCTAGAGCCAGATATCCTGGAATGTGAAGTCAAGTGGGCCTTGGAAAGCATCACTACGAACAAAGCTAGTGGAGGTGATGGAATTCCAGTTGAGCTATTTCAAATCCTGAAAGATGATGCTGTGAAAGTGCTGCACTCAATATGCCAGCAAATTTGAAGAACTCAGCAGTGGCCACAGGACTGGAGAAGGTCAGTTTTCATTCCAATCCCAAAGAAAGGCAATGCCAAAGAATGCTCAAACTACTGCACAACTGCACTCATCTCACACGCTAGTAAAGTAATGCTCAAAATTCTCCAAGCCAGGCTTCAGCAATATGTGAACTGTGAACTTCCTGATGTTCAAGCTGGTCTTAGTTAAGGCAGAGGAACCAGAGATCAAATTGCCAACATCCACTGGATCATCAAAAAAGCAAGAGAGTTCCAGAAAAACATCTATTTCTGCTTTATTGACTATGCCAAAGCCTTTGATGTGTGGATCACAATAAACTGTGGAAGAAATGTTACTCAGCCATAAAAGAATGGAGTTTTGCCATTTGCAACAACATGGATGAATCTAGATGGCATTATGCTGAGTGAAGTCAAAGAAAGAAAAATATCATACGATTTCATTCATATGTAGATCTAGAAATAAAAACAAATGAACAAGCACAACAAAACAGAAACAGACTCATAGATACAGAGAAAAAACTGGTGATTACCAGAGGGAAGGGGATGGGGGTACGAGCTAGTAGGTAACAGAACTTATAAGGTACAAACATCCAATTATAAATGAGGCATGAGGACATACTGTGCAGTATAGGGAATACTGTGAATAGAACTACAACACTAATAATCCTGTATGGTGACAGGCAGAGAGTAACTAGATCATCTTGATGTGTAAAAATAAATGCACCTGAAACTAATGCAATGTGGTAAGGCAATAACTTCAAAAGAATTTTTAAAAAAGTGTCTGTGAGTTTTGGCGTTAGCGGTCTTATTTCTACCATTAGAGGTCTATTCCGATTTCTGTTTTGCTTTGACTGAGACTGGGGTTTCCTGACACCCACAGCTCCCCTGGGTGAAGTAGCTAGAGGTGGGAGGGCTGTACTATTTTTTTTTTTACACACCTACAGGGCTCGTTTTTAAAATTCAAGGTGAATGAACCAGGCTCTCCTCTTTAAACCCAGGAAGGCAAAAGCAAAACTCGTTTCCTTTTCTTCCTTAGAAACACTGTGGCCTCGTCCTCCTGCCTGTACTTTGTCCCCCCCACCCCTGTCCCCAGTCTCCCAGTTTGATGGGGCACTATTCATTCACCACCCTCTCTTTTGAATGCTTTTATTTCCTTCATTTCAACCCTGCTTCGATCACCCCTGGCCCCCTAGGTGGTCTTCCAGCATCCATTTTTGCCATTCTCTACTATTATCTGTTCTCTGAAGAGCAAACTGGGTGATGTCTTTAATGCAAACATGATCGTTCTTGGCCCTTGTTTAAAGCCACTCAGCGCCTCCTGTGACTCTCAAGATGAAAAGACCCTACCAAGAAACTTGGCCCCAAGGCCCTGCCCCTCCTGCGTGTGCTCTGTGCCCACGCTGGCCTCCTTGCTCCTTGCACAAGGCGGCTGTGCCTCCACCTTTGGCTTTTATTGTTCCCATTTAACTCCTTCAGCCAGCAGACCTCAGGACATATTGGAAAGCTATGGAGATCAGTAAGTCGATTTTTCCCTCAGTGAGCTCCTGGTTCAGTGGAGATAGAGACATGCAATTGGACAAATGGCAGCTAACAAGTAAGTATTATACTAGATGTATGCCCAAGGTGCTTTGGGAGCGGAGGGAAGAAGAAAAGCCAAGTCTATCAGAAGTAAAAATGATGTGAAAGTAATGACTTACTTGGCTTTTGGGAGTCTTGTCTTGCTTCAAAGGTGAATCTTTTTCCTATAAAAGAAAAAAGAAAGTAAATTGGTTGTTTTATTATTCAGAAACTCTCAAAGGGAGTTATGCTCAACGATAAAAGCTCATGTTTAATTCATTTGTTAAAGTTATAAGGCTTTTATAACACCTCCTTCAGCCAGAGATTTAAGAGGATAGGGAAAAAGGAAAACTGGAAAGTAAGACTGAGTAGAAATCTACTCCTTTGGGTTTCTCTCTCTCTTTCATCTCCCTTCTCCCTTTTCTGAGGCTGGTATGGAATTGACTTATAAGGAGAGAACTATGGTGATAATGTAGGTAACATTTTTGGAGTTTTCTTTCCTGACAAAATATCAATTTCTCTTATATTAAGGAGCCATTATTATATACAATCTCAACCTCAGTCTCAATCTGTGATATCTAAACAATCGAGCCTGTAAGCCAACACCTCCCATACGAGCCCTCAGAAAAACACAGTGTAAATATCACGGCAGCCAGTTATCATCTCAGGGGACAAGGGCAACATCTGCTCTAAGGAGAGTGACCATATGTTCTGGTTTGCAGAGACAGTTTAGTTATGTCGTTATCAATCACCGAGTGACCCTTAACTATTTTTAGCCTCCTTTTCATCTGCAGAAGTTTTCTGGTTCGGACAATGAATTATGCATCATCCTGGCTATGCCGTCTCTGTGCCTCTGTCCCAGGAGCTCGCTGGGATGTGCAGAGTGATTAAGGGGCCTTTCTTTACTTCGGTAGCCAGTTTCATCCTTGCTTCTGAGGCTTTCCCATTTGAAGGGTGTGTAACCACCCGTATGACTATTGTTCCTGTTTCTCACCAAACTTGAAGTGTGGTTTTCTCTGACTGACTCTCAGATGTTAGTGCCTGCTTCCACTGTGGCCACAGACAGTGGGAAATTCACAGGTAACTTACAGCAAACTCCACGCTGAAACCACACTTACATAAAAATAACCCCTGAAAAGAGTTCTCCACTCACCACGGAAGGCAGAAACAGGCTTCAGCGATGTGGCAGTCCGAGCATCTAAAATACCCAAGAAATGATACATATCACAAATTTAGTTTCTGCAGCGTTGTTACAGTGACTCCCTTCCCTTTGTCATTTCTGTGGAAGAACTTTTTTTCCCTCCCCCAAGAGACTATTCACTCTAGGTGACTTGGACACATCTATCATGCCTTCATCCTCCCATGACACTAACTGGACCTTTGAAAATATGCCCTTATCAGCTCTTAATCAGAGAAGGAACTTGTTGGTATGTTCCTAGCAAAGGCTTGCACATCCCCAGTTCCAGTAATTTCTGTGGCCTCTTGTGAGGAAGGGCACGCAGTTGTCCCCAGGAAGTCTAAGTAAAAGTGTGTAGACATTTTAGAAATTTCTTCTAGGCATAGATTAGGCAATATTTACATAGGATCCTGCTCTACTCTGAACTTCTCCTATTTATACTATTTAAATTAATTTAATATTAATTATATTAATATTCAATATATTTATTAATTTTGAGAATTTATTTTCTTAGGCTCCAAAATCACTGCAGATGGTACCTGCAGCCATGAAATTAAAACATGTTTGCTCCTTGGAAGAAAGCTACGACCAACCTAAACAGCATATTAAAAAGCAGAGACATTACTTTGTCGACAAAGGTCCATCTAGTCAAAGCTATGGTTTTTCCAGCAGTCGTGTTTGGATGTGAGAGTTGAACTATAAAGAAAGCTGAGCACTGAAGAATTGGTGCTTTTGAACTGTGGTGCTGGAGAAGACTCTTGAGCATCTCTTCGACTGCAAGGAGATTCAACTAGTCCATCCTAAAGGACATCAGCCCTGAATATTCATTGGAAGGACTGATGCTGAAGCTGAAACTCCAGTACTCTGGCCACCTGATGTGAAGAACCGACTCATTGGAAAGGACCCTGATGCTGGAAAAGATTGAAGGCAGGAGGAGAAGGGGACGATGGAGGATGAGATGGTTGGATGGCGTCACTGACTTATGGACATGAGTTTGAGCAAGCTCCGGGAGTTGGTGATGGACAGGGAAGTGTGGCGTGCTGCAGTCCATGGGGTTGCAAAGAGTCGGGCATGACTGAGTGACTGAACTAGTATATTAATATTTGTCTTCTCATTGGTCTATATCCTACACTAGAACATGAGTGTCACAAGGTCAGGAGCATATTTGTCTGTTCATCATCATACAGATTACCAGCTTATGCTACAGTGTCTGGCACATAGTAAATATATTTTCAGTAAGTATCTGATAAATGAAGGAGCAGCTAAGAACAGAGCAACTCTAACTGGTTCAGATCATCAGATCTGCCTTACTGACCCCAAGGCAGCTATACAAGGGCTTCCCTGGTGGCTCAGTGGTAAAGAATCCACCTGCCAGTGCAGGTGACTGGGGTTAAATCCCTGGATTGGGAAGATCCCCTGGTGAAGGAAATGACAACTCACTTCAGTATTCTTGCCTAGAAGGCAAAAATATATTGCACTAAGTGTAAGGGTCAATTAAATATGGACAAAAGCTATTTTTAAACTGGTTATTTCCCCCAGTCAACTTTTCTGCAATGTATTTTCGCATTTCAGTTTGGAGTTTTGGTCTAGGGTAGGTTCAGACAACCTCCTCGGAAACCAGATGAATCTCTACAACGTGGGCTGGTGGTAGTTTAGTCACTAAGTCATGTCCGACTATGGACTATAGCTTGCCAGACTCCTCTATTCATGGAATTCCCCAGGCAAGAATACTGTGTGGGTTGCTGTTTCCTTCTCCAGCGGATCTTCCCAAGCCAGGGATCAAACCTGGTTCTCATGCATTGCAGGCAAATTCTTTACCAGATGAGCCATGTGGGAAGTCCTGCAATGTGGGCTAAATGCCAGCAATTCCAGGACACAAAGCTTCCCGAGCCCCTGACGTCTGCCCAGTCTCTCCCTCCTTATAATGCCCATGGCCCAACTCGTCTGTTTCATCATTTGGACTGATTACTTTAGCATATGTCCAGTGATACACACCAAAGATATGAGCCTTTGTTTGTACTGAAGAAAAACATCCTTTTGGGGGAGAGGTGCCTATGTAGGATTTGACTGTGCAGTGGCTTTTCAAAAGCTTCTCCTAAGACCATGAGAAAAGTACAGATAACTGTTCAAACCACTGAACAACTGACTCTACCACACTTTGGGATTTTTGGACTCAGGGAGACTCATTTCATATTTTAGTGCTTCCTTGACACTCAAAAGTCCTGGTCAGGGGACTTCCCTAGAGGTCCAGTGGCTAAGACTCTGTGATCCCAACACAGGGGGCCCAGGTTCAATCTTTGATTAGGGAACTAGATCCCACATGCCACAACTAATAGTTTGCATACCACAACTAAGACTTGACGAAGCCAAATAAATAAAATTAAGGGGGGAAAAGGCCTGATCAGAAGGGACTGATGAGGAAGACTGCATTTAAGAGCATGGTAATCACAAGTGTCTCTCTCCACAAAACTTTCAACACTTGTAGCCACGTGGGGAATGTGGTTACCTCAGAAATAGAAACTCAGAGCTTAAAGTGAAATGGCCAGAATGGGGCTGGAGAAGAAAGGGACATGAGATTAACAGATAAAGAGACAACAGGAAATAAGGGTCTTCTTTCCAGTTCTATGGGCTAGACTATGTTCCCAGCAAAATGGCACATCTCCTGTCCAGAGGTTCAGAGTGTTTTTGTCTTTTGTCTTGTCTTTGCATTTACTATTGTTACAACTGCTGTTGGGTTGAAGCAAGGTCTTCCATTCTGGTGTGTGTGCAGCCCAGGACCTAACAGACTTCATTCCTCACAGGTAAAGCCTAGGAGAATTGCTGTTGGATTTGGTCTCACCTGGATATTCTCATTTTGGGGCTTTCACTTCTCAGACTCCAGGGTGTCTCTTGAGTGTTCTGCTGCCACCTAAAACTCAGCATATCAAAAATGAGTTAAGTCTTTGCTCTCCAGGCTTCCCATCTCGCTTGATAGCTTTTCCAGCTTTCCTCACTTCTGCTATTTGTGGGTGAAACCCCAGCATTGCCTCGGCTTTCTCTTGCTGCCCTTCCATTTGTTAATATGCCCTTCTAAAGCACACACCCCAATCTGTCCTTGAGTCGACCTCCTCTCCATTGCCACTGCAACAGCCCCCCTATTTTCTCCAGTAACTGCTGTACACAACCAGGCCCCAATCATTTGTTCCCAAACATCCAGGCATCCTTATAACCATGAGAATGTCAGTGCACAGAGAAGCCTGTCTGCTCAGCTCAGTTTCAGGGGCTGCACTCAGGAACTGAGAAGGACCCAGGCCTCATGTACACTTGCAGTTTTCGCAGAAAGTACCAAGGCAGAGAGCACACGATAAATGGGAAGGAAAAAATGAAATAAAGAAAAGAAATTGACTCAAGGTTTGGGCTGGGTTTCTGTGTAACTATCCTTTGATTTGTGGGGAGTGTGGGGTATAGAGAAAAAGAAACTAGACGTTAAACTAATTTACTATGTGCTTACTATATATATATAGACTTCCCTGGTGGCTCAGATGGTTAAGCGTCTGTCTACAATGCGGGAGACCCGGGTTTGATCCCTGGGTTGGGAAAATCCCCTGGAGAAGGAAATGGCAATTCACTCCAGTACTATTGCCTGGAAAATCCCATGAACAGAGGCGCCTGGTAGGCTACAGTCCATGGGGGTCGCAAAGAGTTGGACACGACTGAGCGACTTCACTTTCACTTTACTATATATATAGGCACATGAACTATAAATAGTACTTGTTTTTATATATACATTACTTACTATGCATAGTGTAAGTAACATATACATTTTCTATGTTATATTTCATTTAATCCCAGAATAAATCCATGAGGTAAACATTATGAGTCTATGTCTTGTGCATGAAGAAACTGAGATGAAAAAGCTTATGCAACTTGTCTGAGGACAGATAAATGAGAGTAAGTGGGAAAACTGAGTTCGCTTCTGGCAGACTTGTCCTCTGAGACTCAGCTCCTTTCGTGAAGGGAATTGGTGCCATTCTGCCTGATGAGGGGGGATTTCCTGGATTTTTGTAACAGTTTTGATCTGGAGAGAAAAGGTGGAGTGTGCTGATTGGATGATAACCAGGTGGTAAAGGTGAAGTTGAAAATCAGATCCAGGTAAATATAAGACTTTTGACTGTATTAAGGAAGATAATTTCAATCAGTATAGAAATGAAGATTCTGGGCCAACTGAGTAATTATGTGGAAAAATATGTATTTCTATCTGACATCATATAATAAATGTATGATGCTGAAATGTAAGGCAATAAAACCATGAAAATCATACTGTGGATCTGTCTTATCTTGGGATGAGGAAATAATTTTAAGCGTAAATTGGTAGAAAGCAAAAAGCTTTCTAGATTTAATGCAATTATGTTTAAATATATAAGAATAACAAAAATTCTGTATGACACAAGACACATGGACTGGAAAAATAATTTTTTGTAATATTTATGAAAAAGTGCTAATTTCTTCAAGTAAAAATCTTTTACAATCAATAAAAGAAAGTAGACCAAAATCCAAAACAAAAATTGGCAAAAGGTATATTAGCCCTTCATAGATGAAGAAATACAAATCTCTGATAAATAAAGACAGTAAAATAAAGATAACACTTCTAACATTATAAGTAGTTCTGCAATTTTCCAGTTTACTTTTCAGTTTATATTTTATTTATTCTACAATTTCTTTTACAACAAACTTGTATTAATGTCATAATCCTTCACCCTCTTACCAAAGTTCTAAAAAACAAAATTACAGATGTAACATCAATCTTAACTTTCTGTCCATCATATCTGTATTTTGTTTTATTTTTTCTTTTTAAGACATTGATTTAGGTTTCCAAGCATTTAGTCAGCATTTATTGAGTGCCTATTCTATGTCAGAAACAATGTTAGAAAACACAAATTCAAAGATGAATAAGAAACAGTCTCTACTTTTGAGGACCTCACATCTAGACGTAAAAATAGGAATTTATAATCTGATAGAAGAATGCAAGAGTTTCAGATTGACAAAGGGTTGAGAGTCTCTGGAGAGAAGTCCTAGACAACACTGACCCTCATGAAAGGCCAGGAAACATTCCATGGCTTTGCTAAGACTCCTTTTGTCAGGTAGCTTTTTGGATCCTATATTCAAGATCTCAGTAGCATGAACTGAGCTCTGGGACACCAAACATATCCTGTAAAGACCACCCTCCACCTCCCCAGCTGATTTTCACCATCTTACTTTGTACTAGAGGGACTCCTTTAATTAGAGTGATACTAATTTTTACAATAAAAGAAAAAGAAAGAAAGTGAAGTTGCTCAGTAATGTCTGACTCTCTGCAACCCCATGGACTGTAGCCTACAAGGTTCCTCCATCCATGGAATTTTCCAGGCAAGAGTACTGGAGTAGGTTGCCCTTTCCTTCTCCAAGGGATCTTCCCAACCCAGGGATCGAACTCGGGTCTCCAGCATTGCAAGCAGACAATTTTACTATCTGAGCCACCACGGAAGCCATTTTTACAGTGGCTGCTGTTAATGAAGGTGATGGTCAAACTAACTAGTATCTCTTAATGACTGAACCTGACTATATGTACTATGAGTTTGAGCAAGCTCTGGGAGTTGGTGATGGACAGAGAAACTTGACATACTGCAGTCCACGGGGTCGAAAAGAGTTGGACACGACTGAATGACTGAACTAAAACTGAACTGAAGTACCAGGAACCATGCTGGCATCACACACACTAGAATCCTCCAAAGTAAGTATTGTGCTACTGATTCCATTTAAAATAATGAAACTAAGGTTTAGAAAAGTTAAGCCAAGTTCCCCACCGATTTCAGTGTCCTCTGCTTACCCATTGCAAGGATTGTATACCAGCTAAGGTCTTATGCTATCAGAAAGCTTGCTGTTTCAAGCTTTGAACTGAAGAGAAGCAAAAGTCGTTCAGTCGTGTCTGACTCTGCAACCCCATGGACTGCAGCCTGCCAGACTCCTCTGTCCATGACATTCTCCAGGCAAGAATACTGGAGTGGGTATCTGTTCCCTTTTCCAGGAGATCTTCTCAGCTCAGAGATCAAACCCAGGTCTCCCAAACTGCAGGCAGATTCTTTACTATCTGAACCACCAGGGGAAGCCCAAGAATACTGGTGTGGGTGGTCAGGTCTCCAGCACTGCAGGCAAATTCTTACCATTTGAACCTCCAGAGAAGCCCCCAAAATACTGGAGTGGGTAGCCTATCCCTTCTCCAGAGAATTTTCCTGACCCAGGAATCAAGCTGAGGTCTCCTTCATTGCAGGCAGATTCTTTACCAGCCGAGCTACCAAGGTGGTGGTATTTTAATGCTGTTTGTGGGGCATTAAGAGCTCAAAAGAGTATCTCCTTCCTGCCCCAGAAAGTTGCTCCATTTCTTAGAGTAGCCTGCACAGAACTTTCTTGATCAAGTCCTGCCTTTCAGCTGTCCTGCACCAGTGGTTACTATGATTCTGGGAAGAAGGCCAACCGCTAAGGATCTGAACGTGATCCCTGGCATGTAGTAGGCACTTCATTCTTGTCAGTCCCTTACCTGGTTGCCTTCTCCCAAAGAGCAAGCCTCTTTTTCTCTTTCTGGCCCTGTTGCCCCAACCCATCTCTCCCGCTCCCCCTTAGGGAGTCTGGACTCACCTGTCTTCCCTAGGCAGCAAGTTCCCCATCCTCTCAGTGCTCTTGGCGCCCTCCCCTCTGCAGGCTGCTCCTGACTTAGAGACGCCGCTCTGGACACCAGGGCAGAGGGAGCTGAGGGGAGTGTATTCTCTGAGAAGGGGAGGAGGAGCCCCCTGGGGGAGGAGATTCAGAAGTGCACACAGGCACAGCTTCCTAAAACGTCAGAGGCTGAATGAACTGGGTTATTGCTTTTAACCAGAAGCCTTTAGTCAGTGAGGGTTTTGAAAGAATGGGGAAGCCCTGCCTGCAATTGTAAACAGGTCATAGGGGTTTTTCACTTCAGATGTCTAAACTTATTAAACCACTTTGTAGTAGTCCTAGAAACATCAGAAGGGGAACTTTGTTTTAAAACAAAAAAGCTTAAAAATCAAGCCATAGATCAGTAGAAAAATATTAGCAAAACATACATCTGGATAAAAGATTTTTATCCAAAGCTTGCAAAGAACTCTCAAGACTCACTGCTGCTGCTGCTGCTAAGTCCCTTCAGTCGTGTCCAACTCTGTGTGACCCCATGGATGGCAGCCAACCAGGCTCCCCTGTCTCCGGGATTCTCCAGGCATGAACACTGGAGTGGGTCGCCATTTCCTTCTCCAATGCATGAAAGTGAAAAGTGAAAGTGAAGTCGCTCAGCCGTGTCTGACTCTTAGCGATCCCATGGACTGCAGCCCACCAGGCTCCTCTGTCCATGGGATTTTCCAGGCAAGAGTACTGGAGTGGGGTGCCATTGCCTTCTCTGCAAGACTCACTAGGAATAGAACAAACATCAAATAAGATGGGCAAAATATTTGAAAAGATTTTCATCAGAGAAAATACACAGATGGCAAACAAATTCATGAAAAGATGTTGAACATCATAGTCATTGCTGGGTGTAATGATTTAAACCAAAACCACAAAGCAATACTTTTGCACACCTATTAGAGAGGCTAACATTTGAAAATGAAAGCAAAACTGATAATACTAAGTGCTGACAAGGAAAGCTGAACATGTGGAAGTCTCATGTATTGCTGATACGAATGCAAAATGTTTCAGCCTCTTTGGAAAACAGTGTGGCAAAGCCTTACCATACAACTTAGCTCCTAGGCATTAACCCAAATGAAATAAGAAATCAAGAACTCTAAGAACTTGTATGCATATGTCTATAGCTTCTTTACTCATAATTGCCAAATATAACCAAACCCTGGAAATAACCCAAATAATCTCAAGTAGTAAATGTCTAAACAAACCATGTCACATTCACACAATGGACTTTGGCCCAGTAATAAAAAAGAATGGGCTACTAATATTATACTTTTATAATGTATATTCAAAGGAGGAGAAGGGGACAACAGAGGATGAGATTGTTCGATGATATCACTGACTTAGTGGACTTGAGTTTGAATAAACTCTGGGAGATAGTGAAGGATAGGGAAGGCTGACATGTTGCAGTCCATGGGATCACAGAGAGTCAGACATGACTTAGGGACTGAACAACAGCAACTAACATATACAACAACATGGACGAATCTCAAATGAATGAGTGGAAGAATCCAGTCTTAAAGCCTATCTTTTGTGACATTCAAGATGAGGCAAAACTGTAGGGGCAGAAAACACACCATTGGTGGCCAGGAAAAGGAGTAGGAGAAGGTTTGAACTTCTAGGACCAGGGAATTTTTGTTGTTGTTGTTCTGTATCTTGTGGTGGTGGAGGTATGATTGTATGCATTTCTCATGATTCACAGAGCTGTATACCCCAAAGTGTGCATATGTAATAATTATATCTCAACACACAGATTTTAAAAATGAAAGAAATTAACCTGGGGACAGGGATTATGGATTTTTAAGTTATTCTTATAGTTGGTGGTTGGTTCCAGTTTGGTTGCTTATCTGTTCCTTTACTCCTTCAGCAATTATATATTGAGAGCCTACTGTATGTTGATCACTGTGAATTCCAAGGTGAACAAAGCAGATATAAACCTGCCCTCATGGACCTCCTTGAAATGAAATGAAACAAAGTGCAAGAAAACTTGATTGCTTGTCCTGGAGTAATGTAGAGGTCATACCTGCAACAGAGGGCAGTGTGGGGAGGCAGCTCAGAAGAAACCATGTTAGAGAAATTGGGTATTAGTTGTACAACACTAGACCCATCACTCTTGCCCCCTGGGTGCTCTCTAGGCTGTGTCTGTGAGGGGTTTCCTGGAGCAATTTCTCACAAACTGATTGAGAGGTGGACAAGCAATCCAGGAATGTTTCTTCCAGGCCCTAGGGGCCATCTTTTGAAAATTCAATCTTTATAGAAGACAAGGCTCTTATCTCTCAGTTTTCCTGGGAGGAGAGATATCAAACTTCAGCTAGTTCCTGGCTCCAGATGGCAAACTTACCCCTAGGTAAAACGGTAAGAGGAAATTTTATCTTTTAAGGACAATCAGCTTTGGAATTCGGAATGAAGCAGGGCAAAGACTAATAGAGTTTTGCCAAGAAAATGCACTGGTCATAGCAAACACCCTCTTCCAACAACACAAGAGAAGACTCTACACATGGACATCACCAGATGGTCAACACCAAAATCAGATTGATTATATTCTTTGCAGCCAAAGATGGAGAAGCTCTATACAGTCAACAAAAACAAGACCAGGAGCTGACTGTGGCTCAGATCATGAACTCCTTATTACCAAACTCAGACTTAAACTGAAGAAAGTAGGGAAAACCGCTAGACCATTCAGGTATGACCTAAATCAAATTCCTTATGATTATACAGTGGAAGTCAGAAATAGATTTAAGGGCCTAGATCTGATAGATAGAGTGCCTGATGAACTATGGAATGAGGTTCGTGACATTGTACAGGAGACAGAGATCAAGACCATCCCCATGGAAAAGAAATGCCAAAAGCAAAATGGCTGTCTGGGGAGGCCTTACAAATAGCTGTGAAAAGAAGAGAAGTGAAAAGCAAAGGAGAAAAGGAAAGATATAAGCATCTGAATGCAGAGTTCCAAAGAATAGCAAAAAGAGATACGAAAGCCTTCTTCAGCGATCAATGCAAAGAAATAGAGGAAAACAACAGAATGGGAAAGACTAGAGATGTCTTCAAGAAAATCAGAGATACCAAGGGAACATTTCATGCAGAGATGGGCTCGATAAAGGACAGAAATGGTCTGGACCTAACAGAAGCAGAAGATGTTAAGAAGAGGTGGCAAGAATACATGGAAGAACTGTACAAAAAAGATCTTCACGACCCAGATAATCATGATGATGTGATCACTCATCTAGAGCCAGACATCCTGGAATGTGAAGTCAAGTGGGCCTTAGAAAGCATCACTATGAACAAAGCTAGTGGAGGTGATGGAATTCCAGTTGAGCTATTTCAAATCCTGAAAGATGATGCTGTGAAAGTGCTACACTCAATATGCCAGCAAATTTGGAAAACTCAGCAGTGGCCATGGGACTGGAGAAGGTCAGTTTTCATTCCAATTCCAAAGAAGACTGTGCCAAAGAATGCTCAAACTACTGCACAATTGCACTCATCTCACATGCTAGTAAAGTAATGCTCAAAATTCTCCAAGCCAGGCTTCAGCAGTACATGAACCATGAACCTTCCTGATGTTCAAGCTGGTTTTAGAAAAGGCAGAGGAACCAGAGATCAAATTGCCAACATCTGCTGGATGATGGAAAAAGCAAGAGAGTTTCAGAAAAACATCTACTTCTGCTTTATTGACTATGCCAAAGCCTTTGACTGTGTGGATCACAATAAACTGTGGAAAATTCTTCAAGAGATGGGAATACCAGACCACCTGACCTGCCTCTTGAGAAGTCTGTATGCAGGTCAGGAAGCAACAGTTAGAACTGGACATGGAAAAACAGAATGGTTCCAAGGAGGAAAAGAAGTACGTCAAGGCTGTATATTGTCACCCTGTTTATTTAACTTCATGCATAGTACATCATGAGAAACGCTGGACTGGAATAACACAAGCTGGAATCAAGATTGCTGAGAGAAATATCAATAACATCAGATATGCAGATGACACCACCCTTATGGCAGAAAGTGAAGAAGAACTAAAAGTCTCTTGATGAAAATGAAAGAGGAGAGTGAAAAAGTTGGCTTAAAGCTCAACATTCAGAAAAGGAAGATCATGGCATCTGGTCCCATCACTTCATGGAAATAGATGGGGAAACAGTGGAAACAGTGTCAGGCTTTATTTTGGGGGCTCCAAAATCACTGCAGATGGTGACTGCAGCCATGAAATTAAAAGACGCTTACTCCTTGGAAGAAAAGTTATCACCAACCTAGATAGTATATTCAAAAGCAGAGACATTACTTTGCCGACTAAGGTCCGTCTAGTTAAGGCTATGGTTTTTCCAGTGGTCATGTATGGATGTGAGAGTTGGACTGTGAAGAAGGCTGAGCACCGAAGAATTGATGCTTTTGAACTGTGCAGCTGGAGAAGACTCTTGAGAGTCCCTTGGACTGCAAGGAAATCCAATCAGTCCATTCTGAAGGAGATCAGCCCTGGTATTTCTTTGGAAGGAATGATGCTAAAGCTGAAACTCCAGTACTTTAGCCATCTCATGAGAAGAGTTGACTCATTGGAAAAGACTCTGATGCTGGGAGGGATTGGGGGCAGGAGGAGAAGGGGATGACAGAGGATGAGATGGCTGGATGGCATCACTGACTCGATGGATGTGAGTCTGAGTGAACTCTGGGAGTTGGTGATGGACAGGGAGGCCTGGCGTGCTGTGATTCATGGGGTCACAAAGAGTCGGACACAACTGAGCGACTGAAGTTAACTGAGCAAACGTGTTACCGAATGAAGTCAGGATAACTAATGTGAATGCAATCAAGTCCTCTTATTTGAGGACTAGACATTATTTATTCTGAAAAACTGTTTACAACATTTTGAAATAGTTTGGCTATAGATTAATAAAAGGGCAAGATTTCTTTAGTTTGTAATCTCCTTGAAGTGAAGTGAAGTTGCTCAGTCCTGTCCGACTCTTCTCAGCCCCATGGACTGCAGCCTACCAGGCTCCTCCGCCCATGGGATTTTCCAGTGAAGAGTACTGGAGTGGGTTGTCATTTCCTCCTCCAGGGGACCTTCCCCACCCAGGGACTGAACCCAGGTCTCCCACAGTGTAGACAGAGGCTTTACTATCTGAGCCACCGGGGAAGTCTGGATATCTCCTTAGTGGATAGCCAGTGATCCTCATTATATTCTGGTTTAATATTTATTCAATATGCCAGCTTTCCCAGAGCACAGAGTACCTTATTCTTGATCTCCACCCTGAACTCCTTTCAGAGTGTGTTGAAGGTCAGCAACTGCACTGGCTAATGACTCAATCCTTACAGAACCAGATGGCGAATGACTTTTAGTTGGTGCTTTCAACTCCAGTCTGACTTTAGCTGCCAAGGTAGGTTAGGGGCCTTTTGGATAACAGTGATTCTTTGAACTTTTTCAGTCTCAAATAACTAGATGGTATAAATCTAGCTCTAGGTAGTACTTTTTAGACTTTGCGATTAGAGATAGAAGCTGGGAAAACTATTTATGCTAAGCAAAATAATTTTGGAACATTTTATGATGGGAAAAAACTGGTTTATTTAAGAATGCTTGTAGAGTCAGGAATATAATAGCTTAGTTAAGACTTAGTTAAGTCTTAGTTAAGACCATTCTTAGCTGGAATCAAGATTGCCGGGAGAAATATCAATAACATCAGATATGAAGATGACACCACCCTTATGGCAGAAAGTGAAGAGGAGCTAAAAAGTCTCTTGAAAATGAAAGAGGAGAGTGAAAAAGTTGGCTTAAAGCTCAACATTCAGAAAACGAAGATCATGGTATCTGGTCCTATCACTTCATGGGAAATAGATGGGGAAACAGTGGCAGACTTTATTTTGGGGGCTCCAAAATCACTGCAGATGGTGACTGCAGCCATGAAATTAAAAGACTCTTACTCCTTGGAAGAAAAGTTATGACCAACCTAGATAGTATATTCAAAAGCAGAGACATTACTTTGCTGACTAAGGTCCGTCTAGTCAAGGCTGTGATTTTTCCAGTAGTCATGTATGGATGTGAGAGTTGGACTGTGAAGAAGGCTGAGTGCCAAAGAATTGATGCTTTTGAAGTGTGGTGTTGGAGAAGACTCTTGAGAGTCCCTTGGAATGCAAGGAGATCCAACCAGTCCATTCTGAAGGAGATCAGCCCTGGGATTTCTTTGGAAGGAATGATGCTAAACTGAAACTTCAGTACTTTGGCCACCTCATGCGAAGGGTTGACTCATTGGAAAAGACTCTGATGCTGGGAGGGATTGGGGGCAGGAGGAGAAGGGGATGACAGAGGATGAGATGGCTGGATGGCATCACTGACTCGATGGACGTGAGTCTGAGTGAATTCTGGGAGTTGGTGATGAGCAGGGAGGCCTGGTGTGCTGCGATTCATGGGGTCACAAAGAGTCGGACACAACTGAGCGACTGAACTGAATTGAAGACCATTCTTCTTTTCCTTCAAAAAGTCTCATAGAGAGAGTGAAGGCTGTGTGATGGATTAATATTGAGACGTTTTCCTGAGTATAATTTTCTATTTACATTTGGATACAGAATATGAGTTGATTAGGAATACTGGCTAATGTGTTTGAAAACTATGACTGTTAATTGCTATTATTCCTCATTAAGGAGTTTTTAGCTGTTTTTATTTTTTTTAATTTCATTGAAATGTAGTTGATTTACAGTGTGCTAATTTTTGTTATACAGCAAAGTGACTCAGTTATACACACATATCTTTTTTTTTAATGAATTTTTTTAAATTTGGTTGCACTGAGTCTTAGTTGTGGCATGCAGGATCTAGTTCCCTGACCAGGGATTGAACCCAGACCCCCTGCATTGGGACCCCAGAGTCTTAACCACTGGACCACCAGGGAAGTCCCATGTATATCAATATATGTGTACATCCTTTTTCATCTTCTCTTCCATTATTGTTTATTACATGATATAGAATATAGTTGCCTGTGCTATATCGTAAGACCTTGTATTTTCTTTATTCATCTGTGGATGGACATTTAGGTTGTTTCTGTATCTTATTTATTACAAATAGAGCTACTATGAACATAGGGGGTGCATATATCTTTTGAGTTATAGTTTTGTCTGGGTATTTGCCCAGGAGTGGACTTGCTAAATCACACGGCAACTCTGTTTTTAGTTTTCCTGGAAACCTCTGTACTGTTTTCCATTGTAGCTGCACCAATTTTTATTCCCATCAACAGTGTAAGAGGGTTCCCTTTTCTCTGCACCTTCTTCTGCATTTGTCATTTGTAGACATTTTAATGACCGCAATTCTAGCTTTTAAAAAGAGGCAGTAACACAGTTCCAATCCTTCTAAGTGAATTTGGGGCTGGAATTTTGCTAACTGGTGAAGGGGTGTTAGCATATGACTTCCTGGTGGCAATAATACCACAAAAGATTATTTTTAATAATAAGGGAATGGTTTAGAAACAAAATGGAAATTTTTTCAGCTGAGAGGGCTCCTACAAAGTACCCAAGCAGGTGGATGGTATAGCACTCTTCTTTGTCATTGTTTGGACTATTTTTTCAGAATGAATGACCCTTGGGAAGAATGTTCTTTTTTTCTGCAAAGTTTCCTATTTTTCATTAGTAAGACTAACATGGAATATGGAAAATTAAGTTATATACATGGTGAAAAAATACAAACTAGGCTTAAGCACTGTAAAAGTTAAAAGCGAAGCCAAAAATAAAGTCCCAAGGGTGAAAAGACCAAGTAAAGCCCTTGTCTAAAAATATTAAAGGCAGACAGGTAGGCATCCTCTGAGGAGTCTAGTGGAAATGAGCTCTAAGTGCCCTTCTCAGTCCAAAACTTGCATTATATTCTTTCTGGTGAAGGAGGAGCTCTGGGCACACAACCACCATAAGCTGAGCAGGGTGGTATACACCTTGCAAGGTACTGAGTTTATTTCCCATCTGGGAGCCTTGTGCAGGCTTCTTGCCCCACGTGGAGATGCTCACACTCAGGGACATGTTCCTAGCCAGACACTGACAATGACTAATGTTTGTGGAGTATGTCCTTCTCTTCTCCAGTGGCTTAGATTTCCAAAATAGAATCTAGAGAACTTAGAAAGCATTGTAAAATATTCTGAATTCATTTGGGGGATGTAAGTCCAAGTGTCCTCACGTCTAGCTGTGACTTTGAGTAATTTTCTGAATTCTTTAACCTCCATTACTAGTGCCTACCACCCACAGTTTGTGTAGTGATTGCCCAAGCTGAAATGAGGGCAAAGCTCTCAGAAGAGTGTCAAGGGCATACCACTCTCACTTTCAGTGGTGACTACTGTTGGACAGCCCTTCTTCACGGTGTCTGGTTCCAGATCAAGGGCTTCACTCTCTGTTACCTTAACATTCCTGGCCTGTCACCACCTCCTCATTCATTCTGCTGAGGTGGAGTGGCTTATCAGGTTGAATTTGGAAGCAGAATCTGGATGTTCTTGTTTGGCCCCTTCTTTATGATTTCTTTTGGGAGTGATCTCACCCTTAGAAACCTTAGTTTTTGCTGTTCTCAGCTATGTAGTAAGCTTAATGACAAATGCTCACAGTAGTCAAACTGTCCATATCTGGGGATCAAAAGGCAACAATGTATTGTAAGTCAACTCAGTTACTAATAAAGAGGTATGTGTGGGGAGGGCAGGGTGGGATATGTTTGTTTTAGGTTCTAATTGCCTCAATCTTTTAATTTTCACTTGGTTCAGAATTCAGGAAAGAGTACTCATTAATAAGAACCTTATGGTATTATGCTAAGTAAACTAAGTCAGACAGAGAAAGGAAAATACATATAACTTTATAACGTGGAACTTATCTTACTAAAGATAAAATGAGCTAGTGACTATTAAAAAAAAAAAAAGGAAACAGACTCTCAGATATAGAGAGCAAAGCAGTGGTTACCAGTGAGGCGGGAGAGAGGGCAGGGACACTACAGGGGTAGGGGCCTAAAAGTCACAAACTATTAGGTTTAAAAATAAATAAGTGACAATACAGAAAGTGTATCCAACATTTTATAATAACTAAAAATGAAATATAACTTTTAAAATTGTGAATTACTATGATGTACATCTGTAACATATAATATCACACATCAACTACCTCTCAGTAATACAAAAGTCCTTCATTCTGGCTTACTTCACTCTGTATAATCGGTTCCAATTTCATCCATCTCATTAGAACTGAGTCAAATTTATTCTTTTTAAGGGCTGAGTAGTATTCCATAGTGTATATGAACCACAGCTTTCTTATCCATTCATCTGCTGATGGACATCTAGGTTGCTTCCATGTCCTAAACACCAATACAGTATACTGACACATATATATGGAATTTAGAAGACAGTAATGATGACCCTATATGTGAGACAACAAGAGACACAGAGGTATAGAGTGGACTTTTGGACTCTGAGGGAGAGGGAAAGGGTGGGATGGTTTGGGAGAATGGCAGTGAAGCATGTGTATTTTCCTGTAAGAAACGAAGCGCTAATCTATGTTTGGTGTAGGATGCAGGATGCATGGGGCTGATGCACAGGATGATTCAGGTAGAGGATGTGGGGTGGGAGGTGGGAGGGGGCTTCGGCATTGGGCGATTGTGTTCACCTATGGCTGATTCGTGTCAATGTATGGCAAAACAAATACAGTATTGTAATTAAAAAAATAAATAAATTTAATTTAAAAAAAAGTCCTTCAAATATTAAAACAGCTGTCATGTAACTATCACTGGAATAAAAACTTGTTGAGGTTAGTTTTGGAGAGAAGTGATAGCAGTTTTTCTTTTTTCTTTTTTTAATTTTTGGTTGTACTAGGTCTTCATTGCTGCATGCAGGCTTTCTCTAGTTGCGGTGTGCAGGCTTTTCCTTGTGGTGGCTTCTCTTATTGTGGAACACAGGCCATAGGGCTCACAGGCTTCAGCCTTTGGGGTGCATGGGCTTAATTGCCCTGTGGCATGGGGAATCTTCCCAGACCAGGAATTAAACCCATGTCCTCTGCATTGGCAGGTAGATTCTTAATCACTGGACCACCTAAGAAGTCTAATAGCAGTTTAATTTGACTTCCCAACAGCAACAAACCAAACTATCTCCTCCACAAGCACATTTTATGAATGGAATCTCTATATTTGGCTTCTTTGAAAAATGTGTCTACCACCAGTTGTAGCAAGAACACAGTTTGGAATAACATTTCCCAACCCCTGGGTGGAGGCATGATCCTGAAGATATATATTTAAATTTTTATTAATTCTTCAGATACTTATTTAGGACCTACCATACTGGAGGTGTATATGGTACAGTTGCTAATCGTAGACTTGTTTTCAAATTTCTTCTCTGCCTCTTACTAGCTATGAGGTTTTCCACAAAGTACTGAATTCACTCTGTACTCATTTGTAAATTGGAAATAATAGTACCTACCTTATATGATTACTGTGAAGATTACATAAGTTTATAACTGTAGAGCATTTGTTATATAACAGCATATAGAAGCAATGCAATATCTCTTCACTGTTAAGATTATTTTTAAAAATCATGTGCTGCCTATTGTAAATATAATCACGAACAAAATGGACACCAAAAGTTTTATTTAAGGCTAAGTTACATGGTTAAGTCTTTCTATGTTAAATCCTTTCTATTTGCTATTTTAAATCACTGAGGGCTTCCAGGATGAGTGAAATGCAGTGACACTTCACTGAGTGAATGACAAAAATCAAACTTGGTTCAAGAGCAACATTTAAAATACGTTTTAATAGCATTTAATTTTCATAAAGTGAATCAAACCATTTTTTTTTCTAGGAATAACATACAAACTATCCAGGTAGCATAAGCTTATTTTCTGGTTCTAAAACTAAAACTTACTCTAAGTTATTCTGAGGTGTTTTAGATATTTTAAATAATAGATATTTTAAATCCAGGAAATTTTGCAATATATATATATATATATATTTTTTGAATGAAACAGTTGCAAAGTCCAAACTTCTTTCAGTGTGGCACCAAGAATATCCACATAGGATTCAACTCAAAGTTGCTCCCTCTTGAGGTAGGGAAAGGTGCTTCAAAAACAGGAGACGTCTCATGACAGCAGGGCCAGTACATGTGCCAGTCTTCTAAACAGCCTTGTCAAACATTTCTAAAAGAAATGGAAATGAAAGAACACAATCAGAGGCAAAAGAACTCTGGACTCTTTCAGTACTGACCCACAACCCAGAATAGGATGTCCTGGAGGGTCAGTTTTATTCCCACAAGAAATATCTGGTCATTATTAATGACACCAAGGAAGAAAGCTGAGCAAGTGAGTGTGAATCACTTGTTATCACAAGGGGTGGTAGCATGATTTAAACTGGGAGTATGAATCCAAGAAACCCCTGGGGTCTGCTGAACTGGCTGTGGAAGTTTATGGACTAGCAGGAGGAGGGATTACCATTGTGGGAATAACTGACTGGAGTTATTATCACTCATTGAGTTTTGGCTCTGGGTATTACCATCTGGTGGCTCAGATGGTTAAGAATCTGCCTGCAATGCAGGAGTCCAGGGTCCTGTCCTTGAGTTGGGAAGATCCCCCAGCTGAAGGGAATGGCAACCTACTCCAGTCTTCTTGCCTGGAGAATTCCATGGACAGAGGAGCCTAACATGCTACAGTTGCAAAGAGCTGGACACGACTAAGCAACTAACACTTTCACATTTCCTAACAATATGGATTTCTGAGTGTAAAGTGTGGTACAAAAGACAACAGACAACTTTCAAGTAATTTATATTTGAATAATTCTTAATGGTTTTACAATCATATTTTTCATTATGAGTAATAAAACCACAATAAATAAGAGAGGTAAATAAGACCATCCCTACTATCCCTTTTCTTAATTACTTCATTTGGATTTATCTTTTTGGCTTTGTTTACACTAAACATGTTATATGTACAGTTTTGAATTCAGCTTTTACATTTTATGCTGAACTACTCAATCATAGTAGTATGACACTCCTTGTATTATGGATGTTCTGTAGTGAAATTATACATTTTTTCATTGTTGAACACTTCAGCTACTTAAAAATTTTGTCACTAGAAATAGTAGTGTATTAGATATTTTGCATATTTGTCTACTTGTATACCTTGTATTACTTTCTTTGGATTGATTTTCAGAAGAAAAATCACTGAGGCAAACTGTGTGAGCATTTTTATGACTTTTGTTGACAAATTGCTTACTTACCAGCTAAATATGAGAAAACAAGTATCATTCTGTTTTCATTTATTTCAAAGAAGATAATTTTACCATTTAATAAAAATAGTTCTTTAAAAAATGTTAATACTTTGCTGTTGTTTAGTGTTGCTTTATTTATTTTCTCCACATTTTGGGTATTGTCTTTTCCCTGAATTGGCTGTTCATAAGTTTGCCTGTTGGTATCATAGTGTTTTCCTCATCATTTTGTACACATTTCCCCAAGGTAAAGATATTCATTGTGTTGCAAATAATTCTTTCAAATACCTTTTACAGTTAGCCTTTAAATCTATTTTAAAATATAATCTTTGTCAGAGGAAATGGCATTCAACAGTTAATGTTTCTTAAATGGAGATAAAAAATTTATCTGAAGGTCATACAGTTCAGTTCAGTTCAGTTCAGTTCAGTTCAGTTCAGTCGCTTAGTCATGTCTGACTCTTTGTGACCCCATGAATCGCAGCACGCCAGGCTTCCCTGTCCATTCCCAACTCCCAGAGTTCACTCAGACTCACGTCCATCGAGTCAGTGATGCCATCCAGCCATCTCATCCTCGGTTGTCCCCTTCTCCTCCTTCCCCCAATCCCTCCTAGCATCAGAGTCTTTTCCAATGAGTCAACTCTTCTCATGAGATGGCCAAAGTACTGGAGTTTCAGCTTTAGCATCATTCCTTCCAAAGAAATCCCAGGGCTGATCTCCTTCAGAATGGACTGGTTGGATCTCCTTGCAGTCCAAGGGACTCTCAAGAGTCTTCTCCAACACCACAGTTCAAAAGCATCAATTCTTCGGCGCTCAGCCTTCTTCACAGTCCAACTCTCACATCCATATATGACCACAGGAAAAATCATAGCCTTGACTAGATGGACCTTTGTTGGCAAAGTAATGTCTCTGCTTTTGAATATACTATCTAGGTTGGTCATAACTTCTCTTCCAAGGAGTAAGCGTCTTCTAATTTCATGGCTGCAATCACCATCTGCAGTGATTTTGGAGCCCCCCAAAATAAAGTCTGCCACTGTTTCCCCATCTATTTCCTATGAAGTGATGGGACCGGATGCCATGATCTTCGTTTTCTGAATGTTGAGCTTTAAGCCAACTTTTTCACTCCCCTCTTTCACCTTCATCAAGAGGCTTTTTAGTTCTTCTTCACTTTCTGCCATAAGGGTGGTGTCTCTGCATATCTGAGGTTTTTGATATTTCTCCCGGCAATCTTGATTCCAGCTTGTGCTTCTTCCAGCCCAGCGTTCTCATGATGTACTCTGCATATAAGTTCAATAAGCAGGGTGACAATATACAGCCTTAATGTACTCCTTTTCCTATTTGGAACCAGTCTATTGTTCCATGTCCAGTTCTAACTGTTGCTTCCTGACCTGCATACAGATTTCTCAAGAGGCAGATCAGTTGTCTGGTATTCCCATCTCTTGAAGAATTTTCCAGTTTATTGTGATCCACACAGTCAAAGGCTTTGGTATAGTCAATAAAGCAGAAGTAGATGTTTTTCTGGAACTCTCTTGCTTTTTCGATGATCCAGCAGATGTTGGCAATTTGATCTCTGGTTCCTCTGCCTTTTCTAAAACCAGCTTGAACATCTGGAAGTTCACGGTTCATGTATAACTGAAGCCTGTGCTCAGACAATCTTCTATCTTAGCACACAGGACTATAGTCGTCTCTGCTCCCCATCCCGCCATTATCTTTTCATTTATTAGACTGTGAAAGTCTTGTAGCCAGGGGTCATGTCTAACATTGAAGACTCTGATGTTGGGAGGGATTGGGGGCAGGAGGAAAAGGGGACGACCGAGGATGAGATGACTGGGTTGCATCACTGACTTTATGGACGCGAGTCTGAGTGAACTCCCGGAGTTGGTGATGGACAGGGAGGCCTGGCGTGCTGCGATTCATGGGGTTGCAAACAGTCGGACATGGTTGAGCGACTGAACTGAACTGAACTGAAACAGCACATAGTGCCGGGCGGCTGCGACCGGCGCACATAGCGCGGCTGAGAGGAGCTACCCCATGTCCGAGGTCAGGGGCAGAACCAGGAGGACCCCATGCCTGAGGGGCGGCGGCCAAGAGGAGTTACCCCACGACCGAGGTCAGGGGCAGCGGCCGGGAGGAGCAACCCCAGGTCCAAGGAGCGGTGGCTGCGTGGGTGCAGGAGGGCCTAGAGGAGCTATTCCACGTTCAAGGTCAGGAGGGGGTGGCGGTGAGGAGATACCCCTCATCCAAGGTAAGTAGCAGCGGCTGCGCTTTACTGGAGCCGCCGTGAAGAGATTCCCCACGTCCAAGGTAAGAGAAGGTCATACAAAGCACTTATAAACATAAATATTTCCCCAGACACGACATTTTGTACTGCCAACAGCCAGGTTGGTCCACTCATTGTTTCCTAAAATCTTGGTCTCTTGCGTCTTCTGTTCTAAGCATCAGCTTCTTTTCTCTATGAAGACTTTGCTATGCTTAGTAGCTATCTGTTTCTTTTGAATTCATTTAACTTCAGTTGACATTTTTAACTTCAGTTGACACTGTCCACCATGTTTCTTGTATTGTCATTTAATTGCCTTCTATGTGGTATGTTTCTCCTCCTTAACTAGAACATTAATTTTTGAACATGAAGTCATAGCTTATTGTCTGCTTATACCTTCCACATTACATGGCTGCCTGTAAAACAGCCTACCAAACTGAGAGCAACTAGTGTTGCATGTGAGATTAAATGGCAGAATATAGAGAGGGAATCATGAAACTATAGTTTCCAGAAATTCAGATAAAGGAATCTTATTTTAAAGTTAATTTTCCAAATTTGAATTTAGAATTAGTGCCAGTAGAAGAATCTTCTGGCTAGTAGAAGGTGGTATAAGCATATTATCACACAAAGGCAAATAAACTGGCTTCCTTCTACATCTCTAGGAACACGTATGCTCCCACTCATGTTGGGAAAACTGAACCAGCTTACCAGACTTCCGTTTAGGTTTATTTGAGGTGTTCTCAGAGATGCTCTTATCCATCATGATCTTAGCAATTGATTTCGTAGGCTCTTGATTCTAAAAATGGAGATAGGGGTTAAGTTAATAAGATGTATAAAACAGAGCTGGTGTCAAACCTGGTCTGTAGGTCAGGGACCTACAGCTGGGACTCCTGGCAGTCGCAGCACTGTGTGGGGACCAAAATGCTCTGTAAGGAGCCACTTAATGTTGTGACAGGCTTTTTAATGATGTAAAGGTAAAGCTACAGTTCTGGGCTGGCGGTAATCAGGGAAAACTTTGAGGGGAGAGGAAGGGAGTTGGCTCAGAAACACAACCAAGATTTAACATCAAGTAGAACAAGCATTTATTAAATAAGAGAATTTGTTGATCTCTGTATGTCTAACTAGCCGATGTTTCTATAATTTAATGGACTCTCACTTTCAAACTACTTCCTCTATGTTAACAACTCTCATGCAAATTATTTTCTTTTAATTAAATAAAAGCAGCAGTTTGGGACATTATATACTGGGAGAACATTAGCTTTCCCAGCTCCTCCCTTCATTCCCCCAAATGCGCTATTAAGATAAATCCTACAAGCTTGGCAGCCTACCAAGGCTAAGGAGAAAGATGGCTTAATGAGTAAGCTGGAAGGAGCCATCTTATATTTTATCTTAAGTGTCTTCCTCATCATTTTTTGTTTGTTTATTAACTGTAATGTCCCTTTGTTATTTCCTAGTCTTCAGCAGAAACTATGTTTGGGAGAATTAGAGGAGGTGATTATATTCATGTTTTTTTAAGAAAGTTAATATGGGAAGAGCAAAAGACATTTGGAGAAGCAGTTTACAATGTTAAGAAGCAGTCTCAAATACTTTGTAGTATACCTCCCATTTCTTTAATCTCCATAGCAGCACCATATGAAAGTGACGTATTATCTGTTTTATAGACAGGGAAAATGACGCTAAGGCAGGTTGAGAAATTTGTTCAAGGTCACATGGTTAAATGTGATGAAATCAGTAAGCAAACCAGAGACTTTCATGCTACAGTCCACACTCTCAGCCCCTAAGCTATTGAGTCAGCAGTTTGAGGCAACAAGCAACAACTAGGGAGGGTTTGAGGGAAAACTTCCCCAGGAAGACTCTGAAACTCAAGGATAAACTGAACTTCCTGCTTTTATGTAGAATGAGAACTTATGTATTAAAGAAGAGTGTTGGATTGTTCAAGACCTGAGAACTTGGACACATTTGAGTTAAAGACAGACATGAAAAAAACACGTTCAGTGTCCCTCATGGAACCTTTAATAACCTTTCATTCAACATATGCTCATGAGGCAAGTTTCAGGGGAGAAGAATGTGTTTTGAGTTTGACGCCTTCTGCTATTAGAGTAAGTGGACTGAATCGATGTAAAACATCTTGAACAATCAAATATACAATTTTCTGATGTATTCATTTGTAGCAGGTATTTCTCATATTCTAGGTATTATAATTAGCACCTCCTGGGACAATACTACAAGCTTGGAAAAGACTAGAAATAAAAATAAATTCTCTACCTCGCTTGGAACTCCTAAAATCCAGCCTACAGTTAGGCTGATGGAGATCTTGTGAGGTCCAGGTAGACTGATGGAGATCTAGTGAGGTCCAGGTAGGCTGATGGAGATCTAGTGAGGTCCAGGTAGGCTGATGGAGATCTAGTGAGGTCCAGGTAGGCTGATGAAGATCTAGTGAGGTACAGTTGTCTCTAGGTATTTGCAGGGGCCTGGTTCTAAGACAGCACTCCCTCTTCCCACGAATACCAATATCAAGGGATGCTCAAGTCCCTTATATAGAATGACATAATACAGTCAGGGCTCAGGAGCCGCATGTTCTGTGTTCTAGGATACGAAAAACTGACTGTAGTTTCATTCTATTTCTCAGTTTACCTGAGTACATGTCTCTTCTTGAGAGAGATTTTCATTTGTTCCACTTTTGGCTCCTTCAAAATGAATATCTGTCTCTTCTTGAGAGAGTGTTCCACTTTCATCTGCTTCAAATTGAGTATGTGTCTCTTCTGGAAGGGGATATTCACATGTTCTGGACTCAGCTCCTTCAGAAAAGACTGCATTAATTCAAACACTGAAGCAAACAACCATATTAATTAGTCCAACTATTCACCAACCAAGTTCAAGTCACTGTGATCTGAAATTGGTGGCAATTTCAGTTGGTAGGAAATGGGGTCACTTTAAAAGAAAGAGATTAAAAGTCTTTTGTTATAGAAATTGTGTAACGAATGTGCAGAAAGTCTGGAAAATACAGAGACTTTATTGTCCCACCATCCCCAAAGTACTATTATATTAATATGTATTGAGCATGCCAGGCCCATTGGTAAGCAATGGGGATACATAAGAAAGCAAATGAGTGATGATGATCTGTGCTCTTTTGGAGAAGACAGATCAGCAAACATAAGAACAAAAAAATACATGATAGGAAAATAAGACTGTGTGCATAATGGGCTATGGGAGCACAGGGAAAGTGCAGTTCTGTGAATTTGGGATGTATCAGTGATGCTGAGATTTAAGGAACAAGAAGTTAACTCCATGGAATGGGGAGATGTGGGGGCAAGCACTTTTAGAGGGTTCTAGGCAGAAGGAAGGGGAAAAACTGTGCAAAGGTTCAGCAACCAGAGACCATGAGGTCTCTCATATTATGTGAACCATTAGCTGTCTGGTATGGCCACATTTTAGATTGTGGGGAGGGAAGGTGGCTGAAGAATGAGCAGATGATGAAGTTTCCTTTACTGTGTCCTAATTCTGCTTAATGTGAAGATAAGTGGGGATCCATGGCATGACAGTATTATGTTCACGTGGATTCAAAGGTTTATAATTATAACACAATAAAGATAAAATTTGTTTAAAATTAGCAAGACAATGCTGTATCAGTGCTACTTTTACTTGACATTTATCATTGGTCTTTTCCAAGGTACTACCTGGAAAATTAATTGTTTAATGCTTATTAAGCATTCAATTGTGTTAATTTAATTAACCATTCATTTATGATTAGACATTTTGATAACTTCTGATTTCTATTCTTATAAATAATGCTTAATTACCTTAATTACTTTTTCTTTTTTTAAATTAATTTTTATTGAAGGATAATTGCTTTACAGAATTTTGTTGTTTTCTGTCAAACCACAACATGAATCAGCCATAGGTATACATATATACCCTCCCTTTTGAAGCTCCTACCCATCTCCCTCTCCATCCCGCCCCTCTAGGTTGACACAGAACCCTGTTTGAGTTTGCTTAGCCATACAGCAAATTCCCATTGGCTATCTATTTTACATATGGTAATATAAGTTTCCATGTTATTCTTTCCATACATCTCACCTTCTCCTCCTCTCTCCCCGTGTCCATAAATCTATTCTCTATGTCTGTGTTTCTCCACTGCTGCCCTGTAAATAAATTTCTTCAGTACCATTTTTCTAGATTCCATATATATGCATTAGAATGTGATATTTATCTTTTTCTATCTGACTTATTTCACTCTGTATAATAAGTTCTAGGTTCATCAGTTCAGTTCAGTCACTCAGTCGTGTCTGACTCTTTGTGATCCCATGAATTGCAGCATGCCAGGCCTCCCGGTTCATTACCATCTCCTGGAGTTCACTCAGACTCATGTCCATCGAGTCAGTGATGCCATCCAGCCATCTCATCCTCAGTCGTCCCCTTCTCCTTCTGCCCCCAATCCCTCCCAGCATCAGAGTCTTTTCCAATGAGTCAACTCTTCGCATGAGGTGGCCAAAGTACTGGAGTTTCAGCTTCAGCATCATTCCTTCCAAAGAAATCCCAGGGTTGATCTCCTTCAAAATGGACTGGTTGGATCTCTTTGCAGTCCAAGGGACTCTCAAGAGTCTTCTCCAACACCACAGTTCAAAAGCATCAATTCTTCGGTGCTCAGCCTTCTTCACAGTCCAACTCTCACATCCATACATGACCACAGGAAAAACCATAGCTTGACTAGATGGACCTTAGTCGGCAAAGTAATGTCTCTGCTTTTGAATATGCTATCTAGGTTGGTCATAACTTTTCTTCCAAGGAGTAAGCGTCTTCTAATTTCATGGCTACAGTCACATCTGCAGTGATTTTGGAGCCCCCCAAAATCAAGCCTGACACTGTTTCCACTGTTTCCCCATCTATTTCCCATGAAGTGATGGGACTGGATGCCATGATCTTCTTTTTCTGAATGTTGAGCTTTAAGCCAACTTTTTCCACTCTCCTCTTTCACTTTCATCAAGAGACTTTTTAGCTCCTCTTCACTTTCTGCCATAAGGGTGGTGTTATCTGCATATCTGAGGTTATTGATATTTCTCCCGGCAATCTTGATTCCAGCTTGTGTTTCTTCCAGTCCAGCGTTTCTCATTGATGCACTCTGCATATAAGTTAAATAAGCAGGGTGACATCAATCTCATTAAAACTGACTCAAATGTGTTCCTTTTTATGACTGAGTAATATTTCATTGTGTATATGTACTACAACTTCTTTATCCATTCTTCTGTCAGTGGACATCTAGGTTGCTTCCATGTTCTAGCTATTGCAAATAGTGCCGCAATGAACAATGGGATACATGGGTATTTTTCAACTGTAATTTCCTCAGAGTGTATGCGTAGGGAGTGGGATTGCTGGGTCATATGGTGGTTTTATTCCTAGCTTTTTAAGGGCTCTCCATACTGTCTTCCATAGTGGTGGTATCTATTTACATTACTACCAACAGTGCAAGAGCATTCCTTTTCTCCACACCCTCTCCAGCATTTATTGAATGTAGACTTTTTGATGATGGCCATTCCGACTGGTGTGAGGTGATACCTCATTGTAGTTTCGATTTGCATTTCTCTAATAATGAACAATGGTGAGCATCTTTTCATATATTGTTAGCCATCTGTATGTATTCTTTGGAGAAGTGTCTGTTTAGGTCTTTTTCCCACTTTTTGATTGGGTTGTTTGTTTTTCTGGTATTGAGTTGTATGAGCTGCTTGTATATTTTGGAAATTAATCCTTTGTCAGTTGTTTCATTTGCTATTAGTTTCTCCTATTCTGAGGGTTGTCTTTTCACCTTGCTTATAGTTTCCTTTGCTGTGCAAAAGCTTTTATGTTTCATCAGGTCCCACTTGTTTACTCTTGCTTTTATTTCCATTACTCTAGGAGGTGGATCACAGAGGATCTTGCTTTGACTTATGTCATTGCATGTTCTGCCTATGTTTTCCTCTAAGAGTTTTATAGTTTCTGGTCTTACATGTAGGTC
Source organism: Nanger dama (assembly GCA_917880005.1). Lineage (NCBI taxonomy): Eukaryota > Metazoa > Chordata > Mammalia > Artiodactyla > Bovidae > Nanger > Nanger dama. Next base: position 827,663 of record CAKJTW010000011.1, read on the forward strand.
TTTAATCCATTTTGAGTTTATCTTTGTGTATGGTATTAGGAAGTGTTCTAATTTCATTCTTTCACATGTAACTGTCCAGTTTTCCCAGCACCATTTATTGAAGAGTCTGTCTTTGCCCCACTGTATATTCTTGCCTCCTTTGTCAAAAATAAGGTACCCATAGGTACATGGGTTTATTTCTGAGCTTTCTATCTTGTTCCATTGGTCTATATTTCTGTTTTTGTGCCAGTACCATACTGTCTTGATGACTGTAGCTTTGTAGTATAATCTGAAGTCAGGAAGGTTGATTCCTCCAGCTCCATTCTTCTTTCTCAAGACTGCTTTGGCTATTCAAGGTCTTTTATGTTTTCATATGAGTTGTGAAATTTTTATTCTAGTTCTGTGAAAAATGTTATTCATAATTTGATAGGGATCACATTGAATCTGTAGATTGCATTTGGTAGTATAATAATTTTCACAATATTGATTCTTCCTACCCAGGAACATAGAATATCTCTCCATTTGTTTATGTCATCTTTGACTTCTTTCATTAGTGTCTTATAATTTTCTGTGTACAGTTCTTTTGTCTCCTTCGGTGAGTGTATTCTTAGGTATTTAATTTTTTTTGTTGCAGTGGTGAATGGGATTGATTCCTTAATTGCTTTTTCTGGTTTTCCGTTGTTAGTATATTGAAATGCAAGTGATTTCTGTACATTGATTTTGTATCCTGCAACTTTGCTAAATTCACTGATTAGCTCTAGTAATTTTCTGAGACTGTCTTTAGGGTTTTCTATGTCATGTCATCTGCAAATAGTGAGAGCCTTACTTCTTCTTTTCTGATCTGAATTCCTTTCATTTCTTTTTATTCTCTGATTGCTGTAGCTAGGACTTCCAGAGCTATGTTGAATAATAGTGGTGAAAGTGGACACCCTTGTCTTGTTCTTGATCTTAGGGGAATGCTTTCAATTTTTGACCATTGAGAATAATGTTTGTTCTAGGCTTATCATATATGGCCTTTACTATGTTGAGATAGGTTCCTTCTAAGCCCATTTTTGAAGATTTTAATCATAAATGGATGCTGAATTTTGTCAAGGGCTTTTTCTACATGTATTGAGATTTTCAATGTTTTTATCTTTCAGTTTGTTAATATGGTGTATCACATTGATTGATTTGCATATATTGAAGAATCCTTGCATCCCTGGAATAAATCCTATTTGATCATGGTGTATGAGCTTTTTGATGTGTTGCTGAATTCTGTTTGCTAAAATTTTGTTGAGGATTTTTGTATCTATGTTCATCAGTGATATAGGTCTATAGTTTTCTTTTTTGTGTTGTCTTTGTCTGGTTTTGGTATCAGGGTGATGGTGGCCTTGTAGAATGAGTTTGGAAGTGTTCCTTCATCTGCAATTTTTTGAAAGAGTTTTAGAAGGATAGGCATTAGCTCTTCTCTAAATATTTGATAGAATTCTCTTGTGAAGCCATCTGGTCCCGGGCTTTTGTCTTTTGGGAGATTTTTGATCACAGCTTCTATTTCAGTGCTTGCAACTGGGTTGTTCATAATTTCTATTTCTTCCTGGCTCAGTCTTGGAAGATCAAACTTTTCTAAGAATCTGTTCATTTCTTCCAGATTATCCATTTTATTGCTATATAGTTGTTCTTATAATCCTTTGTATTTCTGCATTGTCTATTGTAACCTCTCCTTTTTCATTTTTAACTTTATTGATTTGACTCTTCTTTCTTTTTTTCTTGATGAGTCTGGCTAATGGTTTGTCAGTTTTATTTATCTTCTCAGAGAACCAGCTTTAGTTTTATTAATCTTTACTACTGTATAGACATTTTGATAACTTCTAATTTTTATTCTTGTAAATAATGCTTAATTACCTTAATTACTTTTTGCTTTATTTATTTACAATAAATGCCTAGAAATATATTATTTATTTATCTTTATTGAGATATAATTGACATATTTAGAAATTACATTATTTAAGCAAGGGATATAAACACTTTTAGGGCTTTTGGAATCTTGTGATAAACTTATTTGATCAATTTGTACTGGTGTCAAGATAAGAATGTATATCAGAAAAACTGCATTTTAAAAAGTTTTTGAATTTATTTTTAATTGGTTGATAATTGTTTTACAATGTTGTGTTGGTTTCTGCATTCAACAACATGAATCAGGCATCAGTTCAGTTCAGTTCAGTTGCTCAGTCATGTCCGACACTTTGCGACCATATGAACTGCAGCATGCCATGCCTCCCTGTCCATCACCAACTCCCAAAGTTCACTCAAACTCATGTCCATCGAGTCCATGATGCCATCCAGCCATCTCATCCTTGGTCATCCCCTTCTCCTCCTGCCCCCAATCCCTCCCAGCATCAGAGTCTTTTCCAATGAGTCAATTCCTTTGCATGAGGTGGCCAAAGTACTGGAGTTTTAGCTTCAGCATCAGTCCTTTCAATAAACAGCCAGGACTGATCTCCTTCAGGATGGTTGGATCTTCTTGCAGTCCAAGGGACTCTCAAGAGTCTTCTCCAACACCACAGTTCAAAAGCGTCAGTTCTTCGGTGCTCAGCTTTCTTCACAGTCCAACTCTCACATCCATACATGACCATCCATATACATGAATCAGGCATAAGTATACATAAATCTCCCTTTCTCTTAAACCTCTCTCCCATACACTACATTTTTTGAGCTTTAGTCATAAATCTTTAAAAATCTCATAAATGAAATAGGCTAATATTTAATTTCTGTTTCTTTAAATATTAGTAGTGTTGAATTTTTGTCTACATTTTGTTTACAATAAAACTTTTCTTCCATGAACTGTCTTTTGTTGATCTCTTGATTGGTGATATTTCAGAGAAATAAAAAATATTAAAGAATATTTATTCCATAATTCAAATATAACTCAATTTTTAAAACTATCTCAAATTTATTTTCCAAATTTTAATCAATAGCTTATAGCAGTTATTAAATAATCATTTATATTATGATTCAGTTTCATTCATGCAAAATTTGTATGGAGAATAGGCTTATAATAAGGTTCTTTATTCAGGTCTATGATTTATATCTCTGTTATTCAGACAGCACAACAACATTTTCATTATTACTGCTATATAAAATATTTTAACTTTTGGAAAGAACTAGAAATTTCCTCATCAATCTTTTCTTCATATTATTTTTATATACTTATACTGTTTATAATATATGATACCTATTATAATTATATATTTATTTTATAGATTAAGTATAGAATAATTTCTAACTATAACTTAGATATTCTCAGTCATAATTCACACATTGGATATCAAATATGGCAGTTAAAAGATGCCTCAATACTTTAGGCAGAGTGCATACAAGTTTCCAAATACTATAGGACTATTTCATAAAAGAAAAATAAGTTCCCAATTATTCAAAGTATTCTAACTTACATACCTGATGTTGTTGGATCAGCTGGTTTATGTGACGCTATATACTTTCTAGTGTTCCACCTGAATCTTTTTGAATAAATAGAAGTTTGAACAATTGTTACCTTTGTGAAATCTTCAGTGCCTTGTATCTGAAAATCAACAGATTACAAGCTAATTTCTAAGTAAAAATCTAACAATGAAATGTTCTCTAGTAAGCTACTATCTCAGACCTTCTCTAAATATCTGGGCCTGAAAACTGACATTGTAAATAGATATTGAAGTGAAGTAAACTGAAAGTCGCTCATTTCTGTATGACTCTTTGCGACCCCATGGACTGTACAGTCCATGGAATTCTCCAGACCAGAATACTGGTCTGATCCTTCTCCATGGGATCTTCCGAACTCAGGGATTGAACCCAGGTGTCCCACATTGCAGGTGGATTCTTTACTATCTGAGCCAGCTGGAAAGCCCAAATAAACAGTTCAGTTCAGTCGCTCAGTCATGTCCAACTCCTTGTGACCCCATGAATCGCACCACGCCAGGCCTCCCTGTCCATCACTAAAATAAACATTAGATATAGCTAAATACATGGATATATTAGCTTTGTGAAAGTCAATATTCTCTATACTCTCACTGATTTTAAATTATTTTGTCCATTTTTATTACAAATGAGAAAAATAGTGAAGACTTAATCATCCATGCCCCTTTAAAATATCACCCAGAGTATTTTTCTGTGTGGCAAAAAAAGTCTGAATGTCAATGGATTTTAAGACATCTTCCAATCCAAACTCATAGTGAGGAGAGCTTTATGCCCAGGACAGTAGACAGAGTTGGGCAGGTTTGGGCTACCTAAAGACTCTCTTTCTTGGTTATCTAAATTCCTGACCCAGCATCCCTAACTAAGCTCTATTATCACGTATTCAGGAATAGAGGTAGGGAGTACCATAGTTAAGAATAATGTTTCACTTCCTCTCACTGGCTATCAGATTAGTGGTATCCATGTGGAAAATTTTCTTATGACCATTTCTCAGTTCAGAATTCCTCTTACCTCCAATACATTTTTCTTGTGTCCCATATTTACCTTTTAAGCACTTCTATCATAACTGGACATGGAACAACAGACTGGTTCCATATAGGAAAAGAAGTACATCAAGGCTGTATATTGTCGCCCTGCTCATTTAACTTATATGCAGAGTACATCATGAGAAATGCTGGGCTGGAGGAAGCACAGGCTGGAATCAAGATTTCCAGGACAAATCTCAATAACCTCAGATATGCAGATGACACTACCCTTATGGCAGAAAGTGAAGAACTAAAGAGCCTCTTGATGAAAGTGAAAGAGGAGAGTGAAACAGTTGGCTTAAAGCTCAATACTCAGAAAAGTAAGATCATGGCATCTGGTCCTATCACTTCACGGCAAATAGATGGGGAAACAGTGAATACAGTGTGACTTTATTTTTCTGGGCACCAAAATCACTGCAGATGGTGATTGCAGCCATGAAATTAAAAGACGCTTACTCCTTGGAAGGAAAGCTATGACCAACCTAGACAACACATTAAAAAGCAGAGATATTACTTTGCCAACAAAGGTCTGTCTAGTCAAGGCTGTGGTTTTTCCAGTAGTCATGTATGGATGTGAGAGTTGGACTGTGAAGAAGGCTGAGCACCAAAGAATTGATGCTTTTGAACTGTGGTGTTGGAGAAGACTCTTGAGAGTCCCTTGGACTGCAAGGAGATCCAATCAATTCATCCAAAGCTCAGTCATGGGTATTCATTGGAAGGACTGATGTTGAAACTGAAGCTCCAATACTTTGGCCACCTGATGCGGAGAGCTGACTCATTTGAAAAGACCCTGATGCTGGGAAAGATTGAGGGCAGGAGGAGAAGAGAACGACAGAGGATGAGATGGTTGGATGATATCACCGACCTGATGGACATGGGTTTGGGTAGACTCCAGGAATTGGTGATGGACAGGGAGGCCTGGCATGCTGCGGTTCATGGGGTCACAAACAGTCGGACATGACTGAGTGACTGAAGTGAACTGATCATAGCTGTAAACATTTATGTATCTATTTTTATATATTTCTTTTTGCTTGATTGAGAGATCTCTTGAGGGCAAATTGCAAGACTCATTTGTTTTGATCACTCTAGCATCTAGCACTGTTTCTGTCATAGTTGCCTAAAAATACTCTTACTTTAATTAAATCTAGGTCTCTCTTTCAGTGGAGAAGGAAATGGCAACCCACTCCAGTATTCTTGCCTGGAGAATCCCATGGACGGAGGAGCTTGGTGGGTTACAGTCCACGGGTTGCAAAGAGTCGGACACGACTGAGGGACTTCACTTCACTTCACTTCTCTTTCAATTTACTTTCTTTAGCAGTATTTTATGTATCCTCTGATTCCCCCAGACATGTACCTTTCTTACACTACCCCAGTCCACACACATACACACCCAAACACACACATATACTATGATATCCCTTCATTCTCTTTCTTTTTATGGCACAGCTTTTCATTTTAATTGGTCTTCTCTTGAGGCTCAGACAGTAAAGAAACTGCCTGCAATGCAGGAGACTCAGGTCCTGGGGAAGGGAATGGCTACCCACTCCAGGATTCTTGCCTGGAGAATCCCATGGACAGAGGAGCCTGGTGGGCTACATCCATGGGGTTGCAAAGAGCTGGACATGACTAAACAAATAAGCACATACGTAAGTCTACAGCTTAAATATGAGAAAGTCCTTCATTTTTACATTCACTTTCAAAGTAGCTGAAGAAATACCAGTAATATTCACTTCAGCTTAGGACTGAAAGAGCCTTTTACAGCACTGTTGATATAATCCAGAGAGAGTAGTCCTGCAATAGGTACATGAACTGAATAGGTCTTCTTTTGCTATTTACAATTGTACCAAAATCTAACTGTGGTCAAAATGTATAGCTTGGCCTGATTCATTGATAGTGAATAGGAACAGGTTAGTGTTTGGGCTACCCAGTGCTAAAGCAATCAGTGAACTTGGAGTCTGTGTGCTGTGTGTGTGTTCATGGCGTGGTAGGGGAATGGGAGAGAATGGGAAGGTGGAAAGGTGACACTTTTTCTACTATTAACTCATTGTTGGACAAATGGAATATTGACCTGAAGATATGAATCAATATTTCTTTACCTGGTGACATGTTATAGGAATTAAGAAAGGAGCCTTATAAGCTTTTCTTAACTGACAATCTTCCACAGCTCCATGGATGAGGATGACATAGATTACTGTTTCATCATAGATATTGGTTTTGGTATTCTTTGGTATATCTTTTACATAAATGTTACTGAGTTTTAATTGCATCTTGTAATTCCAATCCTATAAGAAAAATACAATTTCGTAGTCTATTGTTTATAAAGATTAATATAAATTCCTAAATAGTTAATTTTTAACAATACTTTAGTTCATTTTCATTCAGAGAGAAGGACAATTTCACATAAGCACCTCTTACCTCATAAGATAAATGTTCCCTGATTTTTTTGGCAGTAATAGAAAGTCCAAGTTTTAGCCACATTCTGTATTCAATGTGAGGAAAAAATTGTTCAAAAGCTTCATACAAGTGAGTTTTGGGGATAAAACATGTCTGGAAAAACAGAGGATATCAACTTACTATTTCATTCTGTGTATTCATGATTCAATGAAATGAGATTTTCTCTTTTATACATGTAATATTAAAGTTAATAATACTTAAATTATGCAGATTCATTTTATTGCCTGGAAACCTAATAAAATGCATCTATTTAGTAAATATTGGTGCAGTCTTGTCATATACTAAGTATTAAAAGGCTGTATGATTTAATGAGACTTCTTTATTATCTTACAGATTCTGAAAAAATAGAAAACAAAGACTCAAAGATCATTTAACCTTTTAAACTAAAGACATAAGTATTTCTAAAAACATTATTTGGGGGAGCAAATGTTTTGGTCAGTAATAAAATTCTCATACTAACAATGATTAGACTACTGACTCTTAGGAATAAGCTGCTATGAAGACACAAGAGATTGTGCTTGTTGGTTTTAAATTCTCTTGGTAATCAGCCATGAGTATGTTTTCTGGGTAATATAGTAAATATGTATTTATAATAAACTGCTAAACTGTTTTCAGATGAGGCTGTAACATTTTACCCTTTATTTAGCCACGTATGAGAATTTCAGTTGCTTAACATCCTTGCTAATACTTTGTGTTCAATCTATGTATTTTTAGCCAATGTAGTACGTATATAGTGATACCTTATCATGATTTTAATTTGCATTTCTCTGAACATTAAAAGACGCTTACTCCTTGGAAGAAACGTTATGACCAACCTAGATAGCATATTGAAAAGCAGAGGCATTATTTTGCCAACAAAGGTCCGTCTAGTCAAGGCTATGGCTTTTCCAGTGGTCATGTATGGATGTGAGAGTTGGACTGTGAAGAAAGCTGAGTGTCGAAGAATTGATGCTTTTGAACTGTGGTGTTGGAGGAGACTCTTGAGAGTCCCTTGGATTGCAAGGAGATCCAACCAGTCCATTCTGAAGGAGATAAGCCCTGGGATTTCTTAGGAAAGAATGATGCTAAAGCTGAAACTCCAGTACTTTGGCCACCTTATGTGAAGAGTTGACTCATTGGAAAAGACTCTGATGCTGGGAGGGGTTGGGGGCAGGAGGAGAAGGGGATGACCGAGGATGAGATGGCTGGATAGCATCATGGACTCGATGGACGTGAGTCTGAGTGAACTCCGAGAGATGGTGATGGACAAGGAGGCCGGGCATGCTGCCATTCATGGGGTCGAAGAGTCGGACACGACTGAGCGACTGAACTGAACTGAACTGAGCACCAATGATACTGAGTATCTTCTTCATATGTTTATAGGCCAGTTGTATATTTTTTTATGAAGTATCTGTTCAGATCCATTGCCCAATTTTAAATCCTGAAGCATAGTTGATTTACAATATTTTATTAGTTTTAGGTGTACAACATAGTGATCCAATATTATTATAGATTGTGCTCCATTTAAAGTTATTACAAAGTATTGACCCTATTCCCTGTGCTGTACAATCTATCCTTCACACATAGTAATTTGTACCTCTTAAGCCCCAAGCAAGAATACTTGAAGTGGGTTGCCCTATTTTGTCCTACTCCATTTCCTCTCCCTACTGATAACCACTACTTTGTTTTCCATTTCTATAAATCTGTTTCTGTTTTGTCATATTAACTTGTTTTATTTTTTAGATTGTGCATAAAGGTGATAACTTACAGTACTTGTCTTTCTCTGTCTTTCTATTATTTCATTAAATATAATACCCTCCAAGTCCATCCATGTTGTTGCAAATAGCATAATTTCATTCTTTTTGGTTTAGTAATACTGTATATATACATATATATATATATATATCTCAAATCTTTATCCGTTCATCTGTTGATGGACATTTTGGTTGCTTTCACATGTTGGTTGTTATAAATAACACTACTGTGAATATGGAGGAACATGGATCTTTTCAAATTCATGTTTTTATTTTCTTCACATATCTATCTAAGAGCAGAATTTATGAATCATATGGTAACTCTATTTTTAGTTTTTTTGAGCAACCTCCATACTGTTTTTCATAAGTGTAAGTAAGTAAGTGTTAGCTGCTCAGTCGTGCCTGACTCTTTGTGATCTCATAATCTGGAGTCCACCAGGCTTCTGTGTCCATGAGATTTTCCAGGCAAGGATACTGGAGTGGGTTGCTATTTCCTTCTCCAGGGGATCTTCCCAACCCAGGGATTGAACCCAAGTCTCCTGTATTGCAGGCAGGTTCTTTACTGACTTGAGCTACAAGTGGCACAGATTTACATTCCTGCCAACAGTGTGGGTTGTTGTTGTTGTTTAGTCACTAAGTCATGTCTGACTCTTTTGTGACCCCATGGTCTGAAGCTTGACAGGCTCCTCTGTCCATGGGATTTCCCAAGTAAGAATACTGGAGTGGGTTGCCACTTCCTTCTTCAGGGGATCTTCCTGATCCAAGGCTCAAACCTGTGTCTCTGGCATTGGCCGGTGGATTATTTACTACTGAGCCACTAAGGAGACCTCGGAGGGTTCCCTTCATCCACATCCTCACCAATATTTGTTATTTGTAGACTTTTTGATGAGAGCCATTCTGACAGAGGTGAGGTAATAACTCACTGTAATATTGATTTGCATTTCTCTGACATTTACCAATGGAGAGCATCTTTTCACGTGCCTGTTGACCTTCTGTATATCTTATTTGGAAAAATATCTATTCAGGTCTTCTGCCCATTATATAATTGAGTTGTATGAGCTATTTATGTGTTTTGGATATTAATCTGTTGTTGGTCATGCAATTTGCAAATATTTTCTGCTGATTAATAGGATGACTTTTTTATTTTGTCAATGGTTTCTTTTTCCATTGAAAGGTTTTTAAGATTAATTAGGTACCATTTGCTTCTTTTTGCATTTGTTTCCTTTGCCTTAGGAGACATATTCAAAAAAATATTGCTATGGTTTATGTCAAAGAGTGTTCTGCCTATGATCCCATCTAGAGTTTACAGTTTACAGCCTTACATTTAGGTCTTTAATTCATTTTCAATTTTTTATTTGGTGTGAGAAAAAGTTATAATTTCATTATTTTACATGTAGCTGTCCAGTTTTCCCAGCAACACTTATTGAAGAGTCTGTATTTTCTCCATTGTTTATTTTTGCCTTGATTTAGATTAGTTGACCACAAGTTCGTAGGTTTATTTCTGGATTCTCTGTTCTGTTCCATTAATCTGTGTCTCCTTTGCCTTTAGCTTCTCTTCTTCTCTCAGCTATTTGTGAGGCCCCCTCAGACAAACATTTTTCCTTTTTGAATTTCTTTTTCTTGGGGATGGTCTTGATCCCTGCCTCCTGCACAATGTCACGAACCTCTGTCCATAGTTCTTCAGGCACTCTGTCTATCAGATCTAATCCTTTGAATCTATCACTTCCTTCCACTATATAATCCTAAGGGATTTAGTTTAGGTCATACATAAATGGTCTAGTGGTTTTCCCAAAACCACTAATTCAGACAATAGGAATTTGGCAATAGGAGTTCATGATCTGAGCCACAGTCAGCTCTCAGTCTTGTTTTTGCTAATTGTATAGAGCTTCTCCATCTTTGGCTACAAAGAATATAATCAGTCTGATTTTGGTATTGACCATCTGGTGATGTCCACATGTAAAGTCTTGTGTTGTTGTAAGAGGGTGTTTGCTATGAACAGCACCTTCTCTTGGCAAAACTCTGTTAGCCTTTGCCCTGCTTCATTTTGTACTGCAAGGCCAAATTTGCCTGTTACCCTAGGTATCTCTTGCCTTCCTATTTTTGCATTCCAGGCCCCTATGATGAAAAAGACATCTTCTTTGGGTGTTAGTTCTAGAAGGTCTTGTAGGTCTTCATAGAACTGTTCAACTTCATCTTCTTAAGTGTTATTGGTTAGGGCATAGACTTGGATTACTGTGATATTGAATGGTTTGCCTTGGAAATGAACAGAGAGCATTCTGTCATTTTTGAGATTGCACCCAAGTACTGCATTTTGGACTCTTGTTGACTATGATGGTTACTCCATTTCTTCTAAGGTATTCTTGCTCACAGTAGAAGATATAATGGGCATCTGAATCAAAATTGCCCATTCCAGTCCATTTTAGTTCACTAATTTCTAAAATGTCTGTGTTCACTCTTGCCATCTCCTGCTAATTTACCTTGATTCATGGACCTAACATTCCTAACAAATCAATACTTTGCCTTAAAGTCTATATTCCTGATGTGAGTATTGTTACACAGCTTTCTTATTTCTATTTGCATGAAATATTTTTTTCTCATCCCTTCACTTTCAGTCTGTGTATATTTTTAGCTCTGAAGTGAGTCTCTGGTAATCAACATTGTTTTTTATCCAATCACCTAACCTATATCTTCTCACTGGAGCATTTAGTCTATTGACATTTAAAATGATTACCGATAAGTGTGTGCTTATTGCCACTTGTTTTCTGATTCTGTTTTTGCAGTTCTTCTCTGTCCCTTTCGCTCTTTTTCATTTCTTCCTTTGTGGTTTGATGATTTTCTTTATTTTTTTTTCCTGGTAAATTTTATTTTTTATTTATTTATTTTGTATTTTTAAAAAATTTTATTTTTACTTTATTCTACTTTACAATACTGTATTGGTTTTGCCCTACATTGACATGAATCAGCCACAGGTGTATACGAGCTCCCAGTCCTGAAACCCCTTCCCACCTCTCACCCCATATCATCTCTCTGGATCATCCCGGTGCACCAGCCCCAAGCATCCTGTATCCTGTATCGAACATAAATCGGCGCTTCGTTTCTTACATGATAGTATACATGTTTCAATGCCATTCTCCAAAATCATCCCACCCTCTCCCTCTCCCAAAGAGTCCAAAAGTCCGTTCTATACATCTGTGTATCTTTTGTTGTCTCACATACAGGGTCATCATTACTATCTTTCTAAATTCCATATATGTGTGTCAGTATACTGTATTGGTGTTTTTCTTTCTGGCTTACTTCACTCTGTATAATTGGCTCCAGTTTCATCCATCTCATTAGAACTGATTCAAGTTTATTCTTTTTAAGGGCTGAGTAATACTCCATTGTGTATATGTACCACAGCTTTCTTATCCATTCATCTGCTGATGGACATCTAGGTTGTTTCCATGTCCTGGCTATTATAAACAATGCTGCAATGAACATTGGGGGTACATGTGTCTCTTTCAATTCTGGTTTCCTTGGTGTGTATGCCCAGCAGTGGGATTGCTGGGTCATAAGGCAGTTCTGTTTGTAATTTTTAAGGAATCTCCGTACTGTTTTCCATTGTGGCTGATGATTTTCTTTAGAGGTACACTTCGTTCCTTTTTCTCTAGTTTTATGTGTATCTATTTTAGGTTTTTGACTTGTGTTTACTATCAGGTTCATATATGTTAACCTGTAACTAGATCTACTTGTTTTTAAACAGATAGTCATTTAAGTTCAAACATATCCTAAAATTACTTTCTTTACTCTCTTCTCTCAGGCTTTATGTCTTTGATGTCATATCCCTAACTATTTATTCTAGTCCTAGTTAATTTTACAATTTTTTTGTCTTTTAATCTTGTAATAACTTAATTGACTGATCCACAGACTTTACTATATATTTGCCTTTACTAGTCGGTTATTTTTCCTTTCTTGACCTTCTTTTACTGCCATCCCCAAAGAACTCTTTTTAGTTCTAAAATTTTCATTTGATTCTTTTCTTCAATATTTCCTGTGTCTTCTTTCATAAAGACTATTTTTTTCTTTAGTTGCTTGAACATGTTTCCTGTTAGTTCTTCGAATCTATCCTTAGCTTTTTAGTGTCTTCATTCAGTCCATAATCTGGGTAATTTCAGGGTTGTTCCACTCCCCCTTTCCACATTCAGGGTCACATTTTCATGTTTCTTTGCTTGCTTAGTAATTCATGATTCCTAAAGATAAATTGTTGATATTCCAGATTTTGTTATCTTCCTGTGATCATCGCTGATGTTTGTTGCAGTAGACCCCTTTATTTACTGTCTGATAACCTTGACTTTGTACAGGTTGTCTTTTACAATTTGTTCTGTTTAATCAGTAGAAAACTCTAGGCATTTTCCATGATTGTGTAATTTCATGGTACTTAACTTCCAAACTGAAGTCTGCCAGGGCTTGCTCTCAGGCTTGTTTTAGTAAATTTAGAGTTAATCTTACTAGGCCATGATATTTGCTCTTAAGGTGTATTCCTTTTGGTTGCTCACCTGCATGCCAGAGGTTTTAAAAGTCTCTCTTTTCTATCAAGACAGAATCTTAAAATATCTCAAATCCCTGATACTTCTTGACCTTTAACATCTCTGTTCCATTCTTAGCAATCTGGTCATTTAGTTTTGTCTTACCTTGTGCATTTGCAGCCTATCCCTCAACCAAGGGCTTGTGGACCACACAGATTCCTCAGGTCTCCCTCTGTGAACTCTGATCCTATGCCCCGCCTCTACAGATTCCAGTCTACTTTAGCTGCCACAACTTCTAATCTCTCCCATCTCGGCGCAGCAAGATCATTATTTTTCCATTTGGATTCTTACTGAACTGTGGTCAGGAACTGTCCCAGTCAGAGCGTGAAGGTGGATGTGGAGCTCATCTCGTGAATTTCTCTTCTCTTGAGGTTTCCAGACTTAACACCGCCTGTTTTCCAATGGTTGAAAATATTTGCCTCAGGAGGACAAAAAAGATGGCAGAGGAATAGGATGGGGAGAACACTTTCTCCCTCACTACTTCATCAAAAGAACATTTCAAAGCTGAGTAAATTCCACAAAACAACTTCTGACTGCTGGCAGAGGACATCAGGCATCCAGCAAAGAGGATCATCGGCTTCAAAACCAGATAGGAATTAATACATACCACGAAGACAGAGACAAAGGAGGTAGGGAGGAAGCCCCGTCCCAGGAAGGGAATCCCGTCCCGGGAAGGGAATCCTGTCCCAGGAAGAGACTCTTAAAAAGAGGTTCCCTAAAATAGGGGAGCATTCTCACAGCTGTGTATGGGGCGAACCCTGGAAGCACAGAGGGCAACATAACAGGAAGAAAGAATAAATAAATAAATAATTAAAACCAACAGATTACGAATTCAACAGTATAACCCACAGTGGATAAGCAGCACAAACGCCTGCATCTGACAGCAGTGGAGGTTGGGCAGGGAGGAGCGCGCCCGCTACAGAGCTTTCTAAGAATTGGGCCGCGGGAAACATAGGCTACAGGGCTTATCTCGAGAATCGGGGCATAACCGGGCCAGAATCGGGTCCGCGCGTGGCTAGAAAGAACTATCTTGGTCTAGCAAACCAGACTGTGGGATAGCCAACACGCGGAACGCTCAAACATAAGGACGGATCGGCAATAGCCGGCTGCAGACCATCCCCCTCCAGCGACAGGCAGCCAGAGCCTTTAGTGCGGGAAGGGGGAAATCGCAGCTCAAGAGTGACATTACCTACCAAATTGCAAACTGATTTCTGTGCTATTGAAACTGCTGGGGGCTCTGAACAATCATCATCTGCCTGAGAAAGAGCCCTGGTGGAGCTCCCAGAAAATTGAGCGACCCCGAGCGCCAAACTCCCAAGCCAGTCGGACCTGGGAAGGGAACAAAGCCCCTGTTCAACCAAATTCAAGTCTCGGAGGGCTTCCTGACCGCCAATCCTGAACGCCAAAGACCAGGGAAGTGCTCGAAGCATAGGGCAGGCCCCACAAGGTTATCCCAAGGAGCAAGAAGGGGCAAGCCCAGTGCAGAGTCCACCACCACCCTCCCTGTGTTAAGACGGAAATCAGACACGGAAGAGACCAGCAAACAGAGGAAGTCAAACAGAGGGAACTGCCTTGGTAGTGACCAAAGCGCCAAATATACCGTTACTACCTTTATGATCAATTTTTTTGGGGGTGGGGTTGGGGGTGGGGGATGATGTGGAAGCATGATTTTTTTTTAAGAATTTTTTTTCTTTCTTAAAAAATTTTTTTTCTTTTTAAAATTTGTTTTCTTTTCTTTTTCATTTTTTTTCTAAACTTGCTTAAACTTTTAAGTCTTCTATATTTCTATTTATTATCTTTATAACCTATTATTACTTTACAAAAAAAAAACCCTATCTTTAATGCAAACGCTGTATATAGTCCTATTGGTGGTGGTGAAGGACTTAGGTTAAAATTTAAGCCCGGAAGGCAGGCTGTGCCTCAAGGAAAATAGCTTACTCCTTATCTGGTGACTCAGAGCCTCCTGACCGATTCTTAACAGATAACTTATGACCTGGTCAAGGAAACCCCTCCCAAGAATGTATCTCTCTGTCGGACTTTTCTGGGTAAAAATTGACCAAATGCCGCAGGGTGATCAGCCAACCGTTTCAACTTAATTACCTGCAAACTTTTCCCACCAATCAAATGTCTCCACCTCACCTATGGCCCCTACTTCATTGTATCCCATACCCTGACCTCATCCCCACCTACGTGTGATTTTTTTGTATAAAGTCCCTCACGACTGGCGTTCGAGGTTCGCTCCTCCTAAGGAGATCGAACCCGGCGCGCCGGCCTAATAAATCCTCTTGCTGATTGCATCAAATTCGAGTCACTGTGGTCTTTGGGGCGACGGTTCCCGAGAAAAGGCCGCGAGGTCTTACAGTGGAAGTTGTCTTTTAATAATTCTGGAATCTTTTATTTTATTCTATTTTTATTATTATTTTTCTCAATTTTTTTTAATTTTCTCTCCTTTTTTTATCTTTAATATTTTATCTTTGAAAATCCAATCTCTACTCCAGATTTTTAATCTCAACATTTTGGTATTTGTTGCCAATTTTGTACTTTTAAAAACCTAATCTTCAGTACCCAAATTTACATGAGTGCGAGACTACTGGCTTGACCACTCTCTCCCCCTTTGGAATCTCTCTTTTCTCCACCAGGTGGCTTTTGTCTCATCCCTCCCCCTCCTCTTCTCTACCCAACTCTATGAATCTCTGTGTGCTCCTGAAGGTGGAGAATTCTCAGGGAACTGGTCACTGGCCAGATCTGTATCCCTCCTTTGCATCTCCCTCTTTCATCCTCCTGACCACCTCTATCTACTTCCTCCCTCTCCTCTTCCATGTATAACTCTGTGACCACCTCTGAGAGGTCCAGACTTTGGAGCGCACACAAGAAAGTGGTTACGGGCTAGTTTGCTTTTTCCTCTTGATTCCACCTCATCCCATTCCACTCACCTCTAACTACCCACTCCCTCTTCTCTCCTCCAAGTAACTCAGCGATCCTCTAGGGACGACCCTCAAAGTGGAGAAACCTATCATCATCAACCCAGATGTTTCGACAATAGTGCTGAATAGATGGAGAAATCATGGGGCTATTGTAAAAATAAATCTGAAAACCAGAATCAGGAAGCGTAAGTCCAAATCCTGAGATCATCAAAGAATTCCTGAATACAGGGAACATTATCCAATAAGAGCTCATCAGCACCGCCCAAGGGCCAACAAGCCCCAGAGCAAGACATACCACGCAAATTCTCCAGCAACACAAGAACAAGCCCCTGAGCTTCAATTCACAGGCAGCTCAAAATACTCCAAAATCATTGATGTCCCATAATCCATTACTTGACACTTCACAGCACTCCAGAGAGAGGAAATCCAACTCCACCCACCAGAGCCTCAACACAAGCCTCTCTAATCAAGAAACTTTGACAAGCCACTGATATAACCCCAAACACAGAGAGGAAGCTCTATAATAAAGAGAATTCCACAAATTCCCAGAATATAGAAAAGCCACCCCAAATGCAGCAATATAACCAGGATGAAGAGACAGAGGAATACCCAGCAGGTAAAGGAACAGGAGACATGCCCACCAAACCAAACAAAAGAGGAAGAGATAGGGAATCTACCTGAGAAAGAATTCCGAATACTGATAATGAAAATGATCCAAAATCTTGAAATCAAAATGGAATCACAGATAAATAGCCTGGGGTCAAGGATTGAGAAGATGCAAGAAAGGTTTAACAAGGACCTAGAAGAAATAAAAAGAGTCAACATATAATGAATAATGCAATAAATGAGATCAGAAACACTCTGGAGGCTACAAATAGTAGAATATCAGAGGCAGAAGATAGGATTAGTGAAATAGAAGATAAAATGGTAGAAATAAATGAATCAGCAAGGGAAAAAGAAAGACGAATTAAAAGAAATGAGGACAACCTCAGAGACCTCCAAGACAATATGAAACGCTCCAACATTCGAATTATAGGAGTCCCAGAAGAAGAAGACAAAAAGAAAGATCATGAGAAAATACTTGAGGAGATAATAGTTGAAAACTTCCCTAAAATAGGGAAGGAAATAATCACCCAAGTCCAAGAAACCCAGAGAGTGCCAAACAGGATAAACCCAAGGCAGAACACCCCAAGACATATACTAATCAAAATAACAAAGACCAAACACAAAGAACAAATATTAAAAGCAGCAAGGGAAAAACAACAAATAACACACAAGGGGATCCCCATAAGAATAACTGCAGATCTTTCAATAGAAACTCTTCAGGCTAGGAGGGAATGGCAAGACATACTTAAAGTGATGAAAGATAATAACCTTCAACCAAGACTACTGTACCCAGCAAGAATCTCATTCAAATATGAAGGAGAAATCAGAAGCTTTACAGACAAACAAAAGCTGAGAGAATTCAGCACCACCAAACCAGCTCTCCAACAAATACTAAAGGATAGACTTTAGACAGGAAACACAAAAAGGACGAATAAACCTGAACCCAAAACAATAAAGTAAATGGCAACAGGTGCATACTTATCAATAATTACCTAAAATGTAAATGGGTTGAATGCCCCAACCAAAAGGCAAAGACTGGATGAATGGATACAAAAACAAGATCCCTATATATGCTGCTTACAAGAGACCCACCTCAAAACAACGGACACATACAGACTGAAAGTGAAGGGCTGGAAAAAGATATTCCATGCAAATAAAGACCAAAAGAAAGCAGGAGTAGCAATACTCATATCCGATAAAATAGACTTTAAAACAAAGGCTGTGAAAAGGGGCAAAGAAGGCCACTACATAATGATTAAAGGATCAATCCAAGAAGAAGATATAACAATTATAAATATATATGCACCAAACATAGGAGCACTGCAATATGTAAGACAATTGCTAACAAGCATGAAAGGGGAAATTAATAATAACACAATAATAGTGGGAGACTTTAATACCCCACTCACACCTATGGACAGATCAACTAAACAGAAAATTAACAAAGAAATGCAAACTTTAAACGATACAATAGACCAGTTAGACCTAATTGATATCTATAGGACATTTCACCCCAAAACAATGAATTTCACCTTTTACTCAAGTGCACACGGAACCTTTTCCAGGATAGATCACATCCTGGGTCATAAATCCAACCTTGATAAATTCAAAAAAATCGAAATTATTCCAAGCATCTTCTCTGACCACAATGCACTAAGGTTAGATCTCAATTACAGGAGAAAAGCTATTAAAAATTCCAACATTTGGAGGCTGAACAACACCCTTCTGAATAATCAACAAATCACAGAAGAAATCAAAAAGAAATCAAATTATGCATCAAAATGATCAAAAATGAAAACACAACTACACAGAACCTATGGGACACTATAAAAGCAGTGCTAAGAGGAAAGTTCATAACCATACAGGCATACCTCAAGAAACAAGAAAGAAGCCAAATAAATAACCTAACTCTACACCTAAAGCAACTAGAAAAGGAAGAAATAAGAGAACCCCAGAGTTAGTAGAAGGAAAGAAATCCTAAAAATTAGGGCAGAAATAAATGCAAAAGAAACAAAAGAGACCATAGCAAAAATCAACAAAGCAAAAAGCTGGTTCTTTGAAAGGATAAATAAAATTGACAAACCATTAGCCAGACTCATCAAGAAACAAAGAGAAAAAAATCAAATCAATAAAATTAGAAATGAAAATGGAGAGATCACGACAGACAACATAGAAATACAAAGAATCATAAGAGACTACTATCAGCAATTATATGCCAATAAAATGGACAACTTGGAAGAAATGGACAAATTCTTAGAAAAGTACAACTTTCCAAAACTGAACCAGGAAGAAATAGAAAATCTTAACAGACCCATCACAAGCATGGAAATTGAAACTGTAATCATAAATCTTCCAGCAAACAAAAGCCCAGGTCCAGACAGCTTCACAGCTGAATTCTACCAAAAATTTCGAGAAGAGCTAACACCTATCTTACTGAAGCTATTCCAGAAAATTGCAGAGGAAGGTAAACTGCCAAACTCATTCTATGAGGCCACCATCACCCTAATACCAAAACCTGACAAAGACACCACAAAAAAGAAAACTACAGGCCAATATCGCTGATGAACATAGATGCAAAAATCCTTAACAAAATCCTAGCAATCAGAATCCAGCAACACATTAAAAAGATCATACACCATGACCAAGTGGGCTTTATCCCAGGGATGCAAGGATTCTTCAATATCCGCAAATCAATCAATGTAATTCATCACATTAACAAACTGAAAAATAAAAATCATATGATTATTTCAATAGATGCAGAAAAAGCCTTTGACAAAATTCAACATCCATTTATGATAAAAATGCTCCAGAAAGCAGGAATAGAAGGAACGTACCTCAACATAATAAAAGCTATATATGACAAACCCACAGCTAACATTATCCTCAGTGGTGAAAAATTGAAACCATTTCCCCTAAAGTCAGGAACAAGACAAGGGTGTCCACTCTCACCACTACTATTCAATATCGTACTGGAAGTTTTGGCCACAGCAATCAGAGCAGAAAAAGAAATAAAAGGAATACAAATTGGAAAAGAAGAAGTAAAACTAACACTGTTTGCGGACGACGTGATCCTCTATATAGAAAACCCTAAAGACTCGACCAGAAAACTACTAGAGCTAATCAACGAATAAAGTAAAGTTGCAGGATATAAAATCAACACTCAGAAATCCCTTGCATTCCTATACACTAATAATGAGAAAGTAGAAAAAGAAGTCAAGGAAACAATCCCATTCACCATTGCAAACAAAAGAATAAAATACTTAGGAATATACCTAAAGAAACTAAAGACCTATATATCAAAAACTATAAAACACTGATGAAAGAAATCAAAGAGGACACTAATAGATGGAGAAATATACCATGCTCATGGGTTGGAAGAATCAATATAGTGAAAATGAGTATACTACCCAAAGCAATCTACAGATTCAATGCAATTCCTATCAAGTTACCAGCAGTATTTTTCACAGAACTAGATCAAATAATCTCAAGATTTATATGGAAATACAAAAGCCTCGAATAGCCAAAGCAATCTTGAGAAAGAAGAATGGAACTGGAGGAATCAACTTGCCTGACTTCAGGCTCTACTACAAAGCCACAGTCATTAAGACAGTATGGTACTGGCACAAAGACAGAAATATAGATCAATGGAACAAAATAGAAAGCCCTGAGATAAACCCACACACCTATGGACACCTTATCTTCGACAAAGGAGACAAGAATATACAATGGAGTAAAGACAGTCTCTTTAACAGGTGGTGCTGGGAAAACTGGTCAACCACTTGTAAAAGAATGAAACAAGATCTCTTTCTAACACCATACACAAAAATAAACTCAAAATGGATTAAAGATCTAAATGTAAGACCAGAAACTATAAAACTCCTAGAGAAAAACACAGGCAAAACACTCTCCGACATAAATCACAGCAGGATCCTCTATGATCCACCTCCCAATATACTGGAAATAAAAGCAAAAATAAACAAATGGGATCTAATTAAAATTAAAAGCTTCTGCACAACAAAGGAAACTATAAGCAAGGTGAAAAGACAGCCTTCTGAATGGGAGAAAACAATAGCAAATGAAACAACTGACAAACAACTAATCTCAAAGATATACAAGCAACTTATGCAGCTCAACTCCAGAAAAATAAACGAACCAATCAAAAAATGGGCCAAAGAACTAAATAGGCATTTCTCCAAAGAAGACATACGGATGGCTAACAAACACATGAAAAGATGCTCAACATCACTTATTATCAGAGAAATGCAAATCAAGACCACAATGAGGTATCATTTCACACCAGTCAGAATGGCTGTGATCCAAAAGTCTACAAGCAATAAATGCCGGAGAGGATGTGGAGAATAGGGAACCCTCTTACACTGCTGGTGGGAATGCAAACTAGTACAGCCACTATGGAAAACAGTGTGGAGATTCCTTAAAAATTGCAATTAGAACTTCCTTATGATCCAGCAATCCCACTGCTGGGCATACACACCGAGGAAACCAGAATTGAAAGAGACACATGTACCCCAATGTTCATTGCAGCACTGTTTATAATAGCCAGGACATGGAAACAACCTAGATGTCCATCAGCAGATGAATGGGTAAGAAAGCTGTGGTACATATACACAATGGAGTACTACTCAGCCCTTAAAAAGAATAAATTTGACTCAGTTCTAATGAGATGGATGAAATTGGAGCGGATTATACAGAGTGAAGTAAGCCAGAAAGAAAAACATCAATACAGTATACTGACACATATATATTGAATTTAGAAGGATAGTAATGAAGACCCTCTATGTGAGACAACAAAAGAGACTCAGAGGTATAGAACGGACTTTTGGACTCTGAGGGAGAGGGAGAGGGTGGGATGATTTGGGAGAACGGCATTGAAACATGTATACTATCTTGTAAGAATGAAGAACCAGTCTATGTTCAATACAGGATGCAGGACGCATGGGGCGGGTGCACGGGATGATTCAGGGAGAGGATGTGGGGTGGGAGGTGGGAGGGGGCTTTGGCATTGGGAGATCGTAGACACCTGTGGCTGATTCATGTCAATGTATGGCAAAACAAATACAGTATTGTAATTTAAAAAATAAATAAATTTAATTAAAAAAAAAGAAAATATTTGCCTCATATATTTTGTCAAGTTATGGTTATTTATTGTAAGTGTGCCCCTATGTTCTTAGTAACTTCCTTATATCCGGAAGCAAAAGGCTAGAGTATTTTTATGCAAATGTCAGATATCATATAATTTCACTTATAAATATTCTAATATGCATTGTTGAATGATAGAGACAAAATTTTCCTTTGCCATCTTCTTCCTCCTTTTTATTCCTTTGATTTGTTAAAAAAATAAATGGGTTATTGGCCTGTTGACATCCCACACTCTAGATTTAGCTAATTATTCTCTCTTGGTGTCAGTTAACTTGTTTCCTGAATTTTCTGTAAACTGGTTGGACCTAGAGGCTTCAGGTTTTCTCTTTTCTTGTGCAAGAAGAGTCCATGGTGCTAGTACTTCTGTTGCATCAGATCATGAAGCATGTGATGCCCAGTTGCCATTATTTTAGTGATGCTAAGATTTCCATAGGTGATGTTAGCATGCTTTTTCATTATAAAGTGTTCTACTTACACTCCACTCAGTAATTTTAGTATCAATTGGTGGTTATTGTGTAGGTCCATTATTTCATTAAGGCTGGCTAAATGGAGATATTTTAATTCTCTTTTTCTACATTTATTGGTTTGAATTCTTCTGTCAGAATAATTTGCCTCATCTTATTTTTTTTGTAGTTTCTTTGAAAGAGTTCATAGAGGAAAGGCAAGATAAATGTTTAATTATTTATTTTTTAAAATAAGCAATCCTGTCAATGTATGCCACAACCAATGTATGCCTAAACTGTACTGTAAAGTAAAATAAAATAAAATAAGCAACCCATTTTCAGAGACATAAGTTGATATCCTAGCAATCTTTTTAAAATAAAAAACTTGATATCATTATCAACTTATGAATTTTTATATGTTTGTGGTTTTATTATTTACAGTCATTGTTCTTTTTGAATTCATATTAGGCCAGTGGGAGCTCCTGTTGCTTTGAGGATTTTGTTGTGAATTGTGTGTCAGAAACTTCTGTTCACTGTGCTCAACTTTCCATTAATAAATCTCAACTCTTTGATTTTTTCCCTTGTTTACCTCCAAATTATGGTATTGCCATTTAACATATCCCATCTAATTTCCTATAAGACATCTCATATAACCCGTTTCTCTGGTTAAATCCTTGTTCCAATATGGTAGGTTAATTTTTTCAAACCATTTTACTAGGACACTACATTGTGTACATAAAATTCTGTAGCAAGTTTTCTTTCTTTATTATTCCTATTTCTTAAAATATTTTCACTAGACTACAAACATATACAAATACAAAAATAACTTTAAATTTGGTACTAGATATTTAACAAGCTATAATAATAAGACATAAGGTGACATTTTCTGACCTCTACTACAGTTTTGCAGGTGGCAGAATAGTTCATGGGTGCATTAGTCAAGCAGTTTAGCTCTCCTATTACTGCCCCACTGATCACAAAGTCTGTATAAGTTATCTGGTAATCTTTCTCCTCTGACTCCCAGATTATTTGATCAATTCCCAAACCTGGCTTTGATCTTTGAAGCTGTTCAAGAAGAAAGAAAGAAAGAAAAAATACATGTACCAGCTAACTTACCAAAACTATTTAACTTATGGCTTTTCCCTTTAACAATTTTAACATTTACATATTGCCTGAAAATATGTATTACTCATAACTTTTAAAGTGAATTTAAAACATTCTTAACTACTCTCATCTTTCTCATTCTACCAACTCAACCAGTTAATATCTGTCATAGAATAACTAAACGCATAATTCAAATATAAAATAAATAACTTATCTTATAACTTTCAACCTTAATGCTGATCCTTTTAAAATTTCTTGTTATCTATGGGAAAGTATGGCTTAACAAGTGATAGCTGGTGTTATTCATTGTCTGAGGAAGAAAATTGTTGTTTGGATAGTATCTACTGTCCTAAAAAGAGGATTAATAGAATTCTTACCATTGAAAGATATTTATTCCCAATTATGTAATGTTTTTAACTAATGCTCACAAGTGCATTTATAAATATCTCTGCCTTACCTTTACCATGCCTGAAATAATTACATAAATTCCTTTAGGTTCATCACCTTCTTCAAATATTTCATTACCACAATCAAATGTTACAACTCTGGATCTTTCCTAAAAAATGTCATCAAATACATAAGCTATAAATAATATTTTAGCAGTGATTAGAGTTTACATTTTAATAAAAATTTTATGCTTTTAAAGTAAATATTACTTCAGAAGATCTGAGACATTGTATTAGTAATAAATTTGTAAGAGAAAATAGAAATTATGGCTAAAAAGAGAAAGGAGATATTAATGAATATATGTAATTTCAGGTGGGGTATTTATACATAAATTAGAAAACAATCTAACTTAGAAATTAGAATGTATGGAAAGGTGAAAATATTTCTTTGGATGAAAAATAATCTGGACAGATACAAGCTAATGGCACATATATGTCTTAGATATGCTCTAAACAGCTGATGAGATAATAAAAATGTAATCATTCAAAATATTTTAACCAGGTGAAAAAAAGTATAATTGGTCTTTTGGCACTTACTAGATATAGTGAGAACAGGTTAAGTCCATTTATTTGTTCATCCCAGAAACACTTATGAACACCCAGTATGGGAGATACAACATGATAGGCGCTGAGTAGTCCAAGTTTAAAGAGGTAACAATTATAGAAAGGGGGAGAGGTGTAAAGGTAATAATTGTAATTATGCTGTAATAAAGGTGTGTACTGGATGCAATGGTGACATCTTTGGTACTCCAAACATAGGTTGGTCTTTTACTGGTATTTGACTCTAAAGCCTGCTTTTTAGAGAATGTTTCCAGAGAAGAAATAAGCAGAGGCAGTTTGGTGGTGGGAGGGGGCCAGGCATTGGTGAAAACATTTTACGATCAGTATATAGCACTCACAGAGGAACAGAATTTAAAAAGCATAAAGTTCTTGGGGTATCATGAGTGAAACAAAAGTGAAAGTTTTT
Organism: Nanger dama; assembly: GCA_917880005.1. NCBI lineage: Eukaryota > Metazoa > Chordata > Mammalia > Artiodactyla > Bovidae > Nanger > Nanger dama. The sequence goes on from CAKJTW010000011.1 coordinate 852,510, forward strand.
AGTCACTCAGTCATGTCTAATTCTTTGCGACCCCATGGACTGTAGCCTGCCAGGCTCCTCTGTCCATGGAATTCTCCAGGCAAGAATAGTGGAGTGGATAGCCATTGCCTTCTTCGGGAGATCTTCCTGACCCAGGGATTGAACCTGGGCCTCCCGCACTGCAGGCAGATTCTTTACCCTCTGAGTTGGGGTATATGACATATGGATAACTAAAGGTAAAGATGGAGAGATAAGTAGGGGGCAGATTATGGGAGAACTCTGCATGTCATTCAAAGGGATTTTGATTTTGATTTTACTCTATAGGTAATCAAGAATAACAAAGAGTATCATAGCTAAACCTTTAATTTTTAAAAGATCATTTACTGGTATATTAGAGATATTATTAGCAGGAAATACAAATATTACCTGAATAAAGCTTATATGTTCTTTGTCTTTATTTAGCCATGGGATATGATAGAGTGCTTCATCAATAGTAAGAGGTTTATATGTAGGTTGAAAATCAAGTATGTCTCTTTTTTGGCCATTATTATCTAAAACCACCAAAGTTAAGAAAGGAGATGAACAAAACTGGTGTTAATGAAATATTTAAAACAATCATGATTTTGTACCATTTCCTTTGCTTGATCTCCTGAGATTTCTGTTCTTCCATGGAAAACTTCAACCTATCCCCTCTTGGAGCATTTTTCTATGTTATCATTATTCTGAAGTCATAGATTATTTTTAAAAGTAAATCATTTTACGGAAGTATAGCAGATATGCAAAAGTGCACAAGCCCTAAATGTCTGCTCAAAGAACATTTACAACATAAAAACATCTGCGTAACTACAACCAAGATTAAAAACATCTATTGCATCTTAGAATCCTCCTTTATGTTCTCATCTAGTCATTACTTCTACCTCAAATTAACACTCTTCTTCTATTACCATGGTTTAGCTTTTGTCTAGTTTTGAGTGGTATCTGCATGAAATCAGTATATGTACTTGTTTGTATTTCATTTATTCAACATTGTTTTTCTTTTTTTTTTCTTTCTTTTTTTTTTTAAAATTAAATTTATTTATTTTTTTAATTACAATACTGTATTTGTTTTGCCAGACATTGACATGAATCAGCCATAGGTGAACACAATCGCCCTGAAGTTCATCTATAATGTTCAGTTCAATTCAGTCACTCAGTCGTGTCTGACTCTTTGTGACCCCATGGACTGCAGCACACTAGGCCTCCTTGTCCATCACCAACTCCCGTAGTTTACTCAAACTCATGTCCATTGAGTCAGTGATGCTATCCAACCATAAGGTTGCAAGGAGCAAAAATTCTTTCCGTGTTCACTGTTCTGTAGTGTTATGTTTAATCAATATACCACAGCTTTATTTGTCTGTTGTTGATTGACATTTGGGCTGTTCCAGTTTGGAACTTTTGAAATGCCACTTACTATGAGTGCTTGTTCACTGTACATATCTACACATTTCTGTTATAATTTAATTTCTATGTCTTAAGATATGTATATGTCCAAATTTAGTAAATTCTGCCAAACAATTTTCCAAAGTGATTGCATCAGTTTATACTCCCTTTCTAATGTTCCAGTTATTCCACATCATTGCCTACATTTGGTATTGTCGGGCTTTTTTTTTTTTTAATTTTAAGTACTTTGATGATTATGTATTGGTATTTTATCTTAGTTTTTTATTTGCATTAAGCTTATGATGATGACACTTGGCATCTTTTCTTACATTTACTGGGAACTAGAATATTCTCTGTTGGGAAGTGCCTGTTTAAACTTTTTGCTGATTTTTAAAAATGTGAATTTTCTGTCTTGTTCTTATTGATTTATAACATATATTATGATATAAGCCCTTTGTTGGATACATTTATTTTGAAAATATCCTCTACCTTTTTGTGGACTGTCTTATCATGATCTTGTATCTTTCTTTGCCTCTCATTTTCTGCACTACTGTCTTCTGTATTTAGTTTTTTTGTAGTGAAACACTGGAAACTCCTTTCTTACCTATTTTTATGTAATTTTTAAGTTATTTTCCTCTTTATTACCATGGGGATTACATTTGGCATCCTAAAATATAACTCTCTAATTTGAATTTATACCAGTTTAACTCCCATAACATACAAAACTCTGTTGTTTTAACAGTTCCATCCTTACCCCTTGTAGTTGATGTCACAGAATTACATCTTTGAATGTTGTCTATCCAAAGCATAAATGAATATTTTAAATGTTTTCACCTCTTCAATTATGTAGAAAACAAAGTATAACATTATAAGTCAAAGATATAATACGGCTAGCTTTTGGACAAATAGTTACTTTAAAACATGTATTAGTGTCTTAAATCATGTAGAAACAAAAAGTAGAATCAGACATCATTATTACAACAATACTGGCTTTAATAATTGCCCATGTACTTACCTTTATTGAGGTTTTTATTTCTTCATATGGATTTGAGTTATTATCCAGTGTCCTTTCATTTCCATCTGCATGACATCTTTTAGCATTTCTTTCGGGGCAGGTATAGTGGTAATGAACTCCCTCAGCTTTTGTTTGAGAATGTCTTCATTTTCCTCTCACTTCTTTTTTTTTTTTTAAGTTGCTCAGTCGTGTCTGACTCTTTGCGACCCCGTGGACTGTAACCTAGTAGGCTTCTCTGTCCATGGGATTCTCCAGGCAAGAATACTGGAGTGGATTGCCATTTCCTTCTCCAGGGGATCTTCCCGACCCAGGGATCGAACCCAGGTCTCCCGCATTGGAAGCAGACGCTTTCACCTCTGAGCCACCAGGGAAGCCCTTCCTCTCACTTCTAAAAGACCGTTTTACTGGATATAAGGTTCTTAGCTGATTTCTGCTGCTGCTGTTTAGTCACTAAGTTGTGTCTGACTCTTTGCGACCCCAGGGACTGTAGCCCGCCAGGTTCCTGGATCCAGGGGATTTCCCAGACAAGAATACTGGAGTGGGTTGTTATTTTCTTCTTCAGAGGATCTTCCCAGCCCATGGGTCAAACCTGTGTCTTCTGCTTGGCAGGCAACTTCTTTATCATTTAGCCACCTGGGGCCCTCTTAGGAAAAAAGACTACTTTTTTTCTTCTAGTACTTTGAACATATCAGCCCACTTTCTTCTGGTCTCCAAAATTTCTGATGAGAAATCTGATGATGATGATCTTATTGAGGATCCCTTGTATGTGATAAATTTTTAATCTTTTGCTGATTTCAAAGTTCTCTGTCTTTCAGCAGTTTGGTTATAATATGTCTTGGTGTGGGTCTATTTGAGTTCATCTTACTTGAAGTTCACTGAGCTTCTTAGATGTTAATATTCATGCTTGGTATCAAGTTTAGAAAGTTTTAAGCCAATACTTTAAAAAATTTCCTCCCTATTCCTTTCTCTCTCTCTCTCTTGTTTTCATGGGACATCTACAATGCATATATTGGTCCACTGATGGTTTCTCACTGGTCCCTTAGACTCTGCTCACTTTTCTTCAATTTTTTTCTTTTTGTTCCTCACATAATAAAATTTCCATGGTCCTGTTTTCAAGGTGACTTGTTTTTCTACCTGCTTAAATATGCCTTTTAGTTCCTGCTACATGTGTGTTACATATAGTTTACCTTGAGTTCAGCTTAAGATTTAGTTTCTAATTACTACTGTGAATACAATATTTTTCCACATTTTCTTTAGTTGTGGAATATTTTTAATGTTGATCTTGTTTCTGGAAGCCCTGTTGAATTATTTCATTGGTCCCATATTATTGATTTGAAGTTAATTCTCAGGGTTTTAGATTAAACAATCAATAAGCAATAATAGTTTTGTTCATTCTCCAAAACTTTCATGTTTCAAGTTCCTTTTGTTTTTCTGCCAAGACCTACAAACACAGCTTTCGCTACTTGGAATGAATTATTCATTCTTATTTTTCCTGACTTTAATGGGAATATTGCTTAATGTTTTGCCATCTAACACAATGTTTGCTTCATATTTTTAATATGTTCTTTAGTTAAGAATGTTACTTCTTTTATTAGCCTTTGAACATTCTGAATAAGAGTTGAATTTTGTCAAATGACTTGTCTTCTTTGATCTCTCAACAAGTGAGTTATATAGGTATTTTGGGAGACAAAACCTTTTTAGTTATTGTATATCATGCTTTGCCTATACTGCCAGATTCAATTAGCTACTATTATGATAAAAAGTTTTATATATGTATTCTCAAGTATAATAGCTTTATTTTTTTTTCTTGTACTATTCCTGATTTGGGGCATAAATTTTATACTTACAGAATGAGTTGGGACCCTCTCTATCTTTTGCATTTCCCAATACCATTTAAACAACTTGAAGAAAGAAAATGTAATTAATTTTTACCCTATAATTGAGTGTTCTTATAAATCATAGTTTCTATGGGAAAATTATTTCAGTGTCACAGATAATTGCCAGGAACATACTAATACCCAGTCTAGCCTAGGATGAGGAATGATTTCATTATACCTTTGTTTTGGGTACAAAGCAGAGAAAGATGTGGTCCCTCATTGTGGCAAGAAAGGAAAAAGAAGTTGACCACTAGAGTTGCAGGAAAGAAGCTCTTCTGGTAGGTATTTTTCTTTAGACAATTATTTTAAGTTATATATTTACATTGCAGAAATGGCCTATATTGGAAAGGACTGAAAGCAGGTTTGAAGATCATAAATGACTATCAAGTAAGTATATTTGCTTTGAAAATATTCCACCATACCTTATTAATTTCAGAACCTTCAATTTTATGAAGAATGCCTTTTAATCTGAAAACTTTAACAATTTCTCTAGCCAAACTGAGCATGACATTAATCTCTTCCTTTGTTTTCATTGTGACTGCAATTTCTGGGTGATCATACTCTAAGTAGCCTGAAAAATAACAAAATATTTTCAAATGAAATAGAAAATTGCTTAAATATTTCATGTGGACAGTAAACTAATATTTATTTTCTAAACCCATGGAGCACAACCCTTATCACAGGGAAATGTATCTCTCCCTAAAGAGACTTCTGCAATCAGTCAAAATTCACCCACAGTTGCAGAGTTCTGCCTGACATTTTGTAGAAGGCAATGGCACCCCACTCCAGTACTCTTGCCTGGAAAATCCCATGGACGGAGGAGCTTGGTAGGCTGCAGTCCATGGGATTGCAAAGAGTCGGACATGACTGAGCAACTTCACTGTGACTTTTCACTTTCATGCATTGGAGAAGGAAATGGCAACCCACTCCAGTATTCTTGCCTAGAGAATCTCAGGGATGGGGGAGCCTGGTGGGCTGCCCCATCTATGGAGTCGCACAGAGTCGGACATGACCAAAGCGACTTAGCAGCAGCAGCAGCCTGACATTTCCTTGTCTGCAGCCCATACTGTATCTAAGCCCATGAAGAAGGACAGACAACCCCAGTCCTAGGATTAACAGTTATACTAATGCACCTACACTGGACACTGAGAGGCTCTCCTGGGCTCTAGGTCTAAAGTTTATGACCCAATTTTCTATTCTGTTTGAATCAAGATTTCTGATGATAGATTGTGTGCTTAAACATGGCTTCTGCAAGTCCTCTCACTCATTCTGGGTCATTTCCACCCGTCTTGCCTGGGCATCTAGATGATGCATCCATCTATGTCCTTCTGCTAATGTGATGTGGTTTGCTGGGTGCCCATGAGAGTTTCATCCACTTAGGAGTTTTTCTTGGTCATGACCTCTTGTCTGGCTTGACAACTATCTGCCATGCAAGACTCTCATGATTGGGCTCATTGCAGGTTTGCTGTGTTCTTTTACTGTCCACCATCCGGTACCAAACTCCCTATTCTGAACATATAACCACTATGCCGTGGAGATGTCTGTCTCACTCCCAGGATTTGTCTTCCACTAGGACCATGACCTGGCACAATTCAGAGAACATGCTGTTGTCATGTTTGAGCACTGAGCCTTCTAGCAGCCAAACCAGCAATTCCATGAGGTTCTGTTCTGATTTCAACTCATTTTAAAGCCTAAATCCTCAGATGGCAACTCTGTGGCAAATGGAAAAAAATAACTTCTTTTCTTGTGTGGCTCAGGATAGTACAATTGGAAGAAAATAGAATTTATAGTATGATAAAGACATGTACAAGCATGGCATGCTAATATGTTTTCTTTAAACAGAAATGAAAAGTCTTCATTGTCACATGAGGCAGAAAAACAAATGTGGAGGGGTAATATTACACTATTCTCATTCAGCCAAGGATATGATCATGTTGACTGTTGGAGATATTCACTTTATTATTGATAAGAAGTAGATCTCCTCAAAGATCAGTTTAGTTCTCAAAACCATTTCCTCTCTAAAGGAATGATGATAAACAGATGGTCGTGCTAGATCTTTAAGGTGAGAAGTACCTACCAAGTTCTTTCATAGCATGTCCTGTGTTCTTCGTTACCCTCCTTAATAACATCTACGGAACAAAAGAAATGTTATTCCTATTAGAAAACAAACTGGTATAAAAAGCCTTTACATTTGCAACTGATTAATTTTTTACATAAATTAATAACTGTAAAGAAAAATATGATGGAAACTTCTCTGGAATTAGAATTGAATTTTGTGCATGTGTGCCAAGTCACTTCAGTCATGTCCAACTCTTTGCAACGCTATGGACTGTAACCTGCCAGGCTCCTCTGTCCATGGGATTCTTCAGGCAAGAATACTGGATCGTCCTGACTCTGGAATTGAACCCATGTCTCTTGTGTCTCCTGCATTAGCAGGCGGGTTCTCTATCACTAGTGCCACCTGAGAATTTTGTGCAGTGAATTTTATTTTATTCCAGCAAGAGTGGTGGAGAGGATGAGAAGTGGCATTACTTAGGCTGATTTTGAGAAACCCAAAGGTAAGTCATATATAAAGTAACTTACTCTAAGATACTGTTGATTCTGAAAAATACAGGCATGTGAGGTATTTCCCATTCAATTTTTGAGAACCTTTGAATTTAGGAAATACATGTGGTTTTCAATCTTAAATGAGGTAGAAGTTTTAATCAAAATATGTGAGAGCAGAAATGAAGACTGAAACTGGCCATATCTTAAATATTCAAGTTCTTTTTATTTTCTACTGTCTATCCTCAGTGAGTATAAAAGGTAACAAAATTCAACAAAGTTGTTTTAAACTTACAGGTGGTGAAGAGAGAAAAGGTACAGTGATTTGTGTTCAACTACATATTGAGTGTTCAATGTTCTCAACTATAGAACTTTGGGCATATGACATATAGCATTAAAATGTTCTAAATTATCTTGATGACTGTCTAATTTCACTCGATGACAAGCTTAGGGGCACACTTCAGTGTTAATCTGACTCAATTGAGAAAATGAAAAATAAGATATAGAACTTAGACCCTAGCATTCTGTTTGCTGTTTACTAGCTGTATATATGACTTGGGACATAATCATTAAATTGGCTTTATTTCTTGGCTTCATTTTTCTCATCTGTTGTTGGGGTCTTTTAATGGACTGGGACCTGGCGGTCCGGGAGGCAACAATAAGAAAGTGAAAGAGAGAAAGAGGTTGATACTTCCTGGTTTATGCAGAAAACCAATAAAGTCCTTGACACATGACTTGCGTCTCTCACGAAGGCACCGGGCGCCCTCTTGAGGTGGGGTGAAGGCACAGGGCACCTTCTTGAGAGAGTCTTAAATGCCCGGGCAGGAGAGTGAGCAAGACGGGTCTCTGCACTCCAAGAAATCAGCCGGAGAGAGAGAGAGAAAGAAAGAAAGACACAGGGACCCAAGCTCTGATGGAGCAAAGGTGTGCTAATGATTTTTCTGTGAGTATATATAGGCTGTAGTACAAGAAGTTTCTTCTGTCAATGATAAAGATCAGAAAACCAAATGTACAGTAACCATTACCAAGGAAACAAGGGATGATGATGGTCACAAGGTCAGGAGACAATCCATATCTCAAGAAAGGGGATCGAGACTAAGCAGTTTCGTCGTAAAGAGAATGTTTACTAAAGGACATTCAAGCCTGCCTTACACAATGACCCCAGTTCCTAGGAGCAGCATGCTGTTCTGCTTAAAAAGAAACAAAGGACTTGTGAGAAACCTAACGTAGGAATCCTCCTGTTAAACATTCCCTGACAATCTGTAAAATGAGGGAATTAGATATGGTTTCCCTCTAAATAAGTTACTGGTACTTCTGACTTGTCAGATCCCCATCCTTCATTTTTACTATTTACTGTGGGAAAATCAAGCATATAGGGAAACAGAAGGAGCTTTGGAAATTATGAGGAGGGTCTGTCTGCTCAATCCTGCCATCACTTATCATCCTCCAGTATTTCCTATTTAATACATCTTAGCCTGATAGATCCTGGAACTTGCATTGAGAGAAACTGATTTGTGCACATGGATTTCATGATAGCTCCAAAAGGACCAAAATGTGTGCTCCAAGAAGTTCATAACTTGTTTTTTTGTTTTTACTCAAAGTATACAATTAAATGGTTTTTAATACATTCATGATATTGTGCAATCATCCTCACAATCAATTTTAAAACATCTTCATCCTCCAAAAGAAATTTCATAACCATTACAGTTCCTCCTCATCCACCCCCACCCCCACCCTCAGCCATAGGCAACCAGTAGTCTATTTTCTGTCTGTACAGATTTGCCTGTTCTGGACATTTCTTATATATTGAATCATACTATAAGTGCTTTGTGACTATCTCCTTTCAGTTAGCATGCTTTCAAAGTTCATTCATGCTATAGTATTGATACTTCATTCTTTTTATTGCTTAATGATATTAGTATTCCATTGTGCAATTACATCACATTTTATTTATCAGTTCAACAGCTGATAGACATGTGGGTTGTCTCAACTTTTTGGCTGGTTTGAATAATGCTATTTACAGTAGTCAAGACATGGAAGCAACCTAAGTGTCCTTTGACAGATGAATGGATAAAGATGATGTGGCACATATACACAATGGAAGTCGCTCAGTCGTGTCCAACTCTTTGCCACCCCATGGACTGTAGCCTATCAGGCTCCTCCATCCATGGGATTTTCCAGGCAAGAGTGCTGGAGTGGATTGCCATTTCCTTCTCCATAATAAGAAGAAAATACTCTTATTTGCAGAAACATAGATGGACCTAGAGGAGCCTCATAACTTGCTAATGTGTCATAGACCCTTCAGTAAGGAGTCCTCTGAGTAATATAAATGCAGATTGGTTTCTGTTTTTGCAAAAATTTCTCAGCAAATCAGGAGTCAGAGATCACCTCTACATATGTAGAAAGAAGACACGATGGGTGAGGGCAACTGAGGAGTGAGGGAAATAAACCATTTTCTTAGTAGTTAAAGTTTTCCTCACCTGTTTAACCTGTTTAGAACCTGCAATCTTATCAATTACAGTCATTATATCTGCTTCGCCTTGGACATATCCTTTTAGTATAGCATATCTAAAGGACAGCTGATGACTCATCCTTTTATCTAATATTTGCAGCAACCTTGGTGTTACAAGCTGAAAAAACAAGACTATATTTAATATAATTTGTACAAATTATGGTTGATTTTATGTTGGCTAGTTTAAAATAGGTAATGAGAAACGACATACTCTCTGGTAACCATAGCAACTTGTCAAGAGTCTTAGTTATTTTATTCACAGAATCTCTGTAACTTCATGGCTAGAGCTATTTCCCCGTAACTACTAATATTAGATGCCTATGTGAAGTTAAGACTTTAGTTTTTACTTATTTCCATTGTAGAGAACTGCATGATATTTTAAGTGGTTTTATTCTTGGAAAACAATGTGGTTAATCTTCTGGGCTTAGGTCACAAAATGACTGTCTGCGAAGTACTGCCACTTTTACCCACTAAGCCTCCCACTAAATTTTCACTGGATGCTTCATAGTTCATTTGAGTTAGAGCTCACCACAACTATGGTCCTTATTTGACCCCACAATTAACTCCTCACTGCTTCTTTGCTGAGGGTTTAAGTCTCCAGGTTATCTGTCACCACTGTACTGTCTGTCTCCTAACTTCAGCAGAACTGGCCGATCCCTGTATTTTCCTGTCTTTGCTCCACAGTGCTCCACACTCATACAGAAAATAATTACTTGTTATATTGCTATAGAAAGACACATTAGACAACTAAAGGTCATTTTAGATGCTGTGATCTTATAATACTATGAGTTTATATAACACAAAATATGTATTTTTCAGTTTCTTAATTTGTATGAATATATACTACTTGCATTGTCACTACAAACATACATGGTTTGCTTTGTTAATTCCTATCATTTATTTCAGGTATTCATAAGAATAAATGTTACTTTGGGGTTTCCATGTGCTTTCTCCTAAAAGGAAAGGCTGTGATAAGTATTTCTGTACTTTCATGTGCTAAATGAATTTCTAATATAATTTAGATATTTATAATCTGTTATGAGGCTTAACTTGTCAAAAGAATCTAAATATAAACATCAGCCCAACAGAAAGTGGAAACCACAAAACTAGTAAGCTGATTTTCATCCATATTTCATAAAGTAGTTAGGAGAAATTTGAAGCTGCTTGATTTAATAGTTCTTTACCTTCAAAATGCGTAGGATGCGAAGAAATCTAACAACTTTCATAATGATGGCTGTTTGTACCAAATCAAAAATATAATAATTAATGGAATTTGTCTCAATCAATATTACATCTATGATGCCAACTAACGTAATTGTTAGCTCAAAGAGATTCCAGGCATGGAAAAAATATTCCTTCCTCATTGCTGCTATCTGTTGATTTAAAAAGAAATTGTACTACCTTATTTGTTTTTGCTTTCACAACATTATTTTCCATAATAACTGAAACATGAATAGTTAAGTTTTTCTCTGATCTACCTTAAGACTCTACTTGTCTGAAATACTAGTAAGTGATCACATCGCCTTGAAATTAAATGGTTAAAACACTGAAGCATCTATTCCAAGACAGAAAATATTCAAAGTACCTATTAATTCATTCATTATTTATTTATTTAAAAATATTTCATTGAAATCTTACTATAAATAAGCAGGTCAAGAAGCAACAGTTAGAATCAGGCATGAAATAATGGACTGGTTCAAAATTGGGAAAGGAATACATCAAGGCTCTATATTGTCACTCTGCTTATTTAACTTATATGCAGAGTACATCATGCAAAATGCCAGGCTGGATGAATCATAAGCTGGAATCAAGATTGCTGGGAGAAACATAAACAACCTCAGATATACAGATGATACCCACTCTAATAGCAGAAAGTGAAGAGGAACTGAAGAGCCTCTTGATGAGGGTGAAAGAGGAGAGTGAAAGAGCAGGCTTAAAACTCAACATTCAAAAAACAAAGATCACAGCATCTGGTCCCATCATTTCATGGCAAATAGATGGGGGAAAGTAGAAACAGTGTTAGATATTATCTTCTTGGGCTCCAAAGAAGCCCAAGTCACTGTGGATGCTGACTGCAACCATGAAATTAAAAATGTTGCTCCTTGCAAGAAAAGCTATAACAAACCTAGACAGCATATTAAAAAGCAGAGACATTACTTTGCCAGCAAAGGTCCACATAGTCAAAGCTATGGTTTTTCCAGTAGTCATGTACAGATGTGAGAGTTGGACCATAAGAAGGCTGAGGGCCAAAGAAGTGATGTGTTCAAATTGTGCTGGAGAAGACTCTTGAGAGTCCCTTGGACAGCAAGGAGATCAAATCAGTTAATCCTTAAGGAAATCAACTCTGAGTTTTCACTGGAAGGACTGATGCTGAAGCTGAAACTCCAATACCTTGGCTACTTGATGCATAGAGTAACTCATTGGAAAATATTTTGATACTGTAAAGACTGAGGGCAGGAGAAGGTGGTGACAGAGGATGAGACAGTTGCATAGCATCACCAACTCAATGTACATGAATTTGAGCAAACTCCAGGAAATAGTGAAGGACAGGGAAGCCTGGTGTACTGCAGTCCATGAGGTTGCAAAGAGTCAGACAGGACTTAGTGACAGAAGAACAACAACTGTAAGAGAGTGGGAACAGTCAAAAATGATTGTGGATTCCAGCCTGGGAAATTTCCAGTGGAACTTTGAAGGAAGAGTAGGTTTAGAGATGATAATTTTATTTTGAATAAATTATTTGAGGTATTATTTTGTTGTAGAGACCCAATCATCAGTTGTCTATATGATCTGAGGCTCTGAACAAAATCCAAGCAGTAGACATAAGTTTGGGAGTCATGAGACTATGAATGGTAGTTGACGCCAGAGAAGTGACTGAGATAGCCTGGCCCATGAGACTCTATCTCATAATTCATGTCCGTGCCTCTTGTTTTATTTTCCATATCCTCCATGCAGATTTGACCTCTCTCCAGTCTTCATCCTGACCAGTCCATCTCTAAGCTCCTGTCATTAGGAATAGGGTTCCTTGTGTGTGCCACATCGTCACTTCTAAGTTTTCCTTTGTTCCTGCGTCTATTCTGCTCCATACTCACATGTTCAGTCTCTACTTTTACTCCTATTCATTATTCAAAGTTCAACTCAAGCATCTCCTTTCCTTAATAGACTTGTTTCTCTGACTCTACTATTCTGTATAAGAAATTCCCGTGTTTTCCAATAGCACCCTGTGTATTTCTTTATCCTAATACTTAATATACTAATTTGTCATTTTGATTAATTTGTCTTTTTAGCAACCTGATCCTCCTACTCACTGTAATTCAGAGAAAGTGAAAGAGATAGACATATTTATGCCAGAGAGAGCAAAAGCTTCATTGTAAATTAAGAAAATGTCATTAGTTCAGTTCAGTCACTCAGTTGTGTCGATTCTGTGGCCCCATGGACCACAGCACGCCAGGCTTCTCTATCCATTACCAACTCCCAGAGTCTACTCAAACTCATGTCCATCACGTCAGCGATGCCATCCAACTATCTCATCCTCTGTTGTCCCCTTCTCTTGCTGCCTTCAGCCTTTCCCAGCATTAGGGTCTTTTCCAGTGAGTCAGTTCTTTGCATCAGGTGGCCAAAGAAATTGTCATACTTGTTTGTAAACAGGGTTTAATGGTATAGGTTCATTTCTCTTGAGTGTGCTCTCTTTTGGCCAGGCTGAGGAAAGTCAATTTCTGAATCTAGGGAGCAGAAGATCAGATCCTGGTCTTGTGAGGTCCTGTGCAAGACACAATTTAGCTACTGTAAGTCTCATTTCCTTCTTGTTGCAAAAGAGTATAGGTGAGTTCTTTCTTTTAGGAGCTTGAAAGAACTGCTATAAATAGTAAGACTTTATCTAAGATACCAAGTATTCAGAAACAGAAAGGAGTTATTTGGAGGTCAAAAATACAGCCACTCAGGCTTCCCTGGGGGCTCAGATGGTAAAGAATTTGCCTGCAATGCAGGAGGCACAGGAAAGGAGGGTTTGATCCCTGGATTGAAGAGATCCCCTGGAGAAGGGAATGGAAACCTACTCCAGTATTCTTGCCCGGAGAATTCCATAGACAGAGGAACCTGTGGGCTACAGTCCATGGGGTTGCAAAGAGTTGGACATGACTGAGCTGCTAACACACACACACACACACACACACACACACACACACAAGAGAGAGAGAGAGAGAGAGAGAGAGAGAGAGAGAGAGAGAGAGACTACAGCCGTAGGAGAGGAAGAGCTTGGTATAAAATGATAGCACAGGCTTCAAAGGAAAAGAGATCTGTCAAATATAAAGTTGTTAAAGCCTCTGGCACTCTGATGCAGAAGAGTGATTATCCTTCCTCTGAGAAAGTTTTAAAAGATTCATTACTCTAATAGGTTGAGGAATATTGGGGGAAAGTTTGAAAATATGAGAAGGAAAGTTTAAGGCAGAATTATATATAAGAAAGAACACAAACTTTGAGGGATTGGATCCCAACTCTCCTATTCATTAGCTGTGTGACCTTAAACAAGTTAAAAAATTCTCAGAGACTCAGGTTCCTCATCTGTAAAATGCAAGACATAATAGCTACATTAAAGTGTAAACAAGGATTTGAAATGTTATAATTGCAGTGATACCTGGCACCTCAGTGATTGTTCATTATTGTTGTTGCTGATATGATGAATATTTTAAAAGGCATACTGCAAAGGGGGAAGAACTGAACTAAATAGAAAAAAGGGCAAAGAAAGTAAGTGAAGGCAAGTTTGTAAACTGGGCAGTGAAGATGAATCTTGAGTTAAACAGAAAGGAGAGGCAAACACAGGATTGAACAGTTGGGAGTGTCCTCTCAGCTATGAAGATTTAGGCCAACCTTGATCTTTTACAGAAGAAGAAATTGAAGCTGAAAAAAGTTTAGTGACTTGGTGAACAGCTAACATTTTGTTGGAGAAAGCCAAAACTCGAGTCAGGTCCGCATCTGGGCTCATTGTTCTTTCCACTATAGTACGTATTAAATGATTTTAGGGAACACTTTACTCTCACCCTCCCCTGGTATAATGCTAACTCTAATTGCTTTATTTTTTCAAACTCTGTGACATCTCCTATGGTTTTTCCAACTAGTTGGAATTTATTACATACAATGATCGAACGTGAATCCATTCCTCTCCCCCTCAGTAAGCATAGCTCTAGTATTTTAATTTTCCAATAATGATTTGAGATTCATCCATTTTGTCCAAATATCAAACTTAATTCCTCTATTTAAATCATCTGGATAAAAATATTTTATATACAGTTTGATCCATATGACACAATTTGTTGTTGTTTAATCGCTAAGTTGTGTCCGATTCTTTGTGATCCCATGGAGTGGACTGCCAGGCTCCTCTGTCCATTGGATTTCCCAGGCACAAGAATACTGAAGTGGGTTGTTGTTTTCCTCCCCAGGGAATCTTCCCAACACAGGGATTGAGCCCATCTCTCCCGCACTGGCAGGTGGATTCTTTACGGCTGAGCCCCTAGGGAAGCCCCATATAACACAATACTGTTGTCAGTTTGTGGACATATATTTCCATCATTTAACAGCTATCTTTACACTAAATTAAAGAAATCAAGCTATGAAAGGTTTTTAAAGTATAAATGAATCTCTATCAGTCTACTCATCCATCTGTTTATTTTTCTAATATAAAAATAAATTAAAAAAATCCAGGTGCTCACCACTTTGCTAAGCTGAAGAACATTGCCAATACCCTTGTAACTCACTCTGCACTTCTTTGACACACATTATTTGAACATTTACAAATACAAAATCAGTCCTTAAAGTATGAATATTTATTATTGTCACCGTAAAAATCACCTTTAAAAAATAAAGTTTGTTTGAGGAGTGAGGGAGAATTTTATACAATCCTTTAGAAAACTTTCTGTGCAGCTAGGGTAAAAATGAAGTTATGAAACTTCCCTGTTAGACATACCACACACACACACAAAAGCACATTTAGCTTTACCTTAAGTAGTGCCTCCATGATATAAAATGCAAGAAAAGAGTAGTTAGCATATGTTAATTCTGTCTCATAGATATCGTTTAACATAGATATACAAGAAATTATAATAGGAAACATATTCATTAGTATAACAAGGTATCCAATGTACTCAAATTCATCAGTAAATACTATTTTATGGCATGCACGAAGAAAGCAATATCTGCAAAAAAAGTTTAAAAAGAGATAGTTTTATCTTATAAAATAATTACACTGAATTAATTTCATCATATACTCAGCCTTGATCTAATCATCAATAGCCACAAAGCCCGGCTTAATTCTGAGAAGTAGCCGTCACTACCAAACACTTGTTGGCATTCTACTTCAAACAGTGGTCCTTTAATTTCCTCCTCTGTAAATGTCCTCAGGCTAGTTTCCCCTCTTTCTCTCTTTCTTTCCTCACCTCTCATTCATTTTTACTTATACTTTTAGTAGAAATACTTCAGATCATAAAACAGAGATAATTTAAACTGGAGATATTAATAAAAAAATCTCTCCCACCTTCTAATCAATACACTTCTCAGAGATGTCTACTATTACCAGTTTTAATATTGTTCCGATACTTTTGTTTATATAATCATTATCTATGAATGCAAAAAGAACTATATCATGTATATTGTTCTATAACCTGCTTATTTTTCTCTTAGCAATGGATCATGAGCATTTTTCCTTGTGAAGGCATATAATCTGGCACAAATCTTAACATGTGTGGGAGTGAAACAGGATAGGTACACATTTTATCAAAAACTTTAACATACGTGCTTTGAAAAATTATTTTTATACTGATTATGCTAGAGAGAATTGTGGGTGAAAGGACCATCTAGTTAATTGATACATCCATCACCCCACATGATGTGTGCCTATTTTGAGGTATGACTAAATTCTTTTCTCAATTACAGTCACCATGTCTCACATTACATCTTCAGATCTTATTCACCTTACAGCTGAAAGTTTGTAACCTTTTACTAATCTCAATTTCCCCTAAACTCTCAGCTCTGGTAGCCTCTTTTTCTACTCTCTGTTTCTATTAGTTGACTTTTAAAAATCTATTATTTCATTTCATTTTACTTATTTTTAGAGTCAACATATAAGTGATACCATGCAGTATTTGTCTTTTTGGTCTGACTTATATTTAGCATAAAATTGTCACAATCCAACCATATTGTCATAAGTGACAAAAATTCCTTCTTTCTCCATTGTATTTTCTTTATACATTCATCCACTGATGGATAGTTTATTTTTATATTTTAACTATTGTGAATAATGTTACTATAAAATATGATTGCAGATTTCTTTCTGATATGTTGTTTTTATTTCTTTTGGATATATACCCAGAAATGGGACTGCTAGATCATATGATAGTTTCATTTTTAATTATTTGAGGAAGCTCCATACTGTTTTCCACAGTGGCTATACCAGTTTACATTCCCACCAACAGTGTATTATGGTTCCCTCTTTTTCATGTTCTTGCCAATACTTCTTGGTTGTTGTTTTTTTTTTTTTATGATAGGCATTCTAACAGGTATGAGATGATATTTCATTGTGATTTTGATTTGTACTTCCCTGGTGATTAGTGACATTAAGCACCTTTTCATGTTTGTATTGGCGTTTTGTATGTCCTCTTTGGTAAAATGTCTGTTCACTTCCTCTGACCATTTTTAATTGGATTGCTTGTTTTTTTTTGCTATTCAATGTATGAATTCCTTATATATTTTGGATACTAACCCCTTACTAGGTATGTTGATGTTCAGTCGCTAAGAGACTTTTGAGACCCCATGGACTGCAGCAAGCCAGACCTCTCTTTCCCTTAGCATCTCCCAGAGTTCACCCAAGTTCACGTCCATTGAATCAGTGATGCCATTCAACCATCTCATCCTCTACCACCCTCTTCTTCTTTTGCCTTCAGTCTTTCCCAGCATCAGGGTCTTTTCCAATGTGTCAGCTCTTTGTATCAGGTGGCCGAAGTATTGGAGCTTCAGCCTCAGCATCAGTCCTTCCAATTAATATTCAAGGTTGATTTCCCTTAGGATTGATGAGTTTGTTCTCTTTGCTCTCTAAGGGACTCTCGAGTCTTCTCCAGCACCACAATTTGAATGCATCAATTCTTTGGTATTCAGCCTTCTTTATGGTTCAACTCTTATATCTGCACATGTTTACTGGAAAAACCATAGCTTTGACAACACAGACCTTTGTCAGCAAAGAGGTGTCTTTGCCTTTTTTTTAAAAAAAATTTATTTATTTTCTTTTGGCTGCTCTGGGTCTTTGTTGCTGCATGCAGGCTTTCTCTAATTGTGGTGAGCTGTGGCTACTCTTTTTGCAGTGCTTGGGCTTCTCATTGCAGTGGCTTCTTTTGTTGCAGAACGTGGGCTCTATTTAGGGCTCGCAGGCTCAGTAGTTGTGGCTCATAGGTTTAGTTGTCCTGCAGCATGTGGAGACTTCCTACAGTAGGGACTGAACCTGTGTCCCCTGCATTGGCAGGTGGAATTCTTAACCACTGGACCACCAGGGAAGGCCTGTCTTTGCTTTTTATTATGCTGTCTGGTTTGTCATAACCTTCTTTCCAAGAATCAAGATTCTTCTTCCAAACAAGAACCATCTCAGGAATATAGTTGCCCCAGCTCCAAATGTCCTCAGCAGAATGTTGAAAACTGAATTATGGTTAAGAACTCTGGGCCAATAAATTTCTTCCCAATCTGGCCGCCTGTTGCAGCCCTCTGGTCCAGTATCCTCAAGATCCATTCCCTTATATGTTCTATTAGTATTTACTGATATGAGTCAAGTCCTGTAATACTTTCGGTTGATAAGTTGTACTCTTTGATGCCAAAGAATGCTCAAACTACCGCACAACTGCACTCATCTCACACACTAGTAAAGTAATGCTCAAAATTCTCCAAGCCAGGCTTCAGCAATATGTGAACAGTGAACTTCCAGATGTTCAAGCTGGTTTTAGAAAAGGCAGAGGAACCAGAGATCAAATTGCCAACATCCGCTGGATCATCAAAAAAGCAAGAGAGTTCCAGAAAAACATCTATTTCTGCTTTATTGACTATGCCAAAGCCTTTGACTGTGTGGATCACAATAAATTGTGGAAAACTCTGAAAGAGATGGGAATAACAAACCACCTGACCTGCTTCTTGAGAAACCTGTATGCAGGTCAGGAAGCAACAGTTCGAACTGGACGTGGAACAACAGACTGGTTCCAAATAGGAAAAGGAGTACATCAAGGCTGTATATTGTCACCCTGCTTATTTAACTTCTATGCAGAGTACATCATGAGAAACGGTGGGCTGGAAGAAAAACAAGCTGGAATCAAGATTGGTGGGAGAAATATCAATAACCTCAGATATGCAGATGACACCACCCTTATGGCAGAAAGTGAAGAGGAACTAAAAATCCTCTGATGAAAGTGAAAGAGGAGAGTGAAAAAGTTGGCTTAAAGCTCAACATTCAGAAAACGAAGATCATGGCATCCGGTCCCATCACTTCATGAAAAATAGATGGGGAAACAGTGTCAGACTTTATCTTTTTGGGCTCCAGAATCACTGCAGATGGTGACTGCAGCCATGAAGTTAAAAGACGCTTACTCCTTGGAAGAAAAGTTATGACCAACCTAGATAGCATATTCAAAAGCAGAGACATTACTTTGCCAACTAAGGTCCATCTAGTCAAGGCTGTGGTTTCTCCAGTGGTCATGTATGGATGTGAGAGTTGGACTGTGAAGAAGGCTGAGCGCCAAAGAATTGATGCTTTTGAACTGTGGTGTTGGAGAAGACTCTTGAGGGTCCCTTGGACTGCAAGGAGATCCAACCAGTCCATTCTGAAGGAGATCAACCCTGGGATTTCTTTGGAAGGAATGATGCTAAAGCTGAAACTCCAGTACTTTTGGCCACCTCATGAGAAGAGTTGACTCATTGGAAAAGACTCTGATGCTGGGAGGGATTGGGGGCAGGAGGAGAAGGGGACGACCGAGGATGAGATGGCTGGACTTGATGGACATGAGTCTGAGTGAACTCCGGGGGTTGGTGATGGACAGGGAGGCCTGGCGTGCTGCGATTCATGGGGTCGCAAAGAGTCGGACACGACTGAGCGACTGAACTGAACTGAACTGAACTGAACTGAAGTGCTTCTACACACACAATTTATGTAATCTTTACAACAATCCTGTAAGGTGGGAAAAGGAGAACTCAACTAGCATATACTAGTACCTACTATGTGACAGTTACTTTGTCAAATGCTTTAACTATATCAGTTAGCTTTCAGAGTATGACATAGATATTACTTCACCCATTTTTCAAGTGAAAAAAACAGACCTGTAAAGCTCCTTTAGCTAAATGATTTAATAAAGACTAGGATTCTAAATTAAGCCACCTGACTCCAGAATCTGTATGACCTACTGTGAGATGAATGATAGTTAAGAGACAGCCTAAAAGGTAGATTGACTATAAATCCTAGTTTTTCGAATCTCCATTTCTTTGTCAGATCAACAGAAATAATTACTCAGATAGTTGCAGCTTAAGTCACTACTGAAAGCTTTAAAAGAACCATTGTGTATTTATTGATACTTCTTTTGAAAAGAGGAAAACCTCTCTTGAATCTAAGTAAAGAAAAGACATCCCAATTGGAAAGGAAGAGGTAAAATTATTTCTCAATGACAGGATCTTAAATATAGAAAATGCTAGAGAATTCACAAAAAACAACTAAAAGTATTAAATGAATTCAGCAAAACTTCAAGATACAAGATCAATATTCAGAAATGATTTGTATTTCTATACACAAGAAATGGACAGAAAATGAAATTAGGAACAAAATTTTATTTAAAATAGCATAAAATACATAAGATTAAATTTTACTAAAGACATGTACACTGAAAACTATAAGACATTTCTAACAGGAATTAATATCTAAATAAATGAAAGGCCATTCTATTTCATAAATCAGAAAGTTTAATATTTTAAGATGACAATTTATAAGTTAGAGGCAATCCTTATGAAAATCCAAATGAAATTTTTTATGTGCATAAAAAGACAAGCTAATCCTAAAATTCATTCGGAATTGCAAGGAATTCTGACTAGCTATACCCATCTTGAAAAGGAAAAGTAAGGTAGATGGACTTACATTTCCTGATTTCACAATTATCTAGCAACTGTGGGAAACAGTTAGGTGTTTCTTCAATAAATTAATTAAATAATTTTTATTTTCATATGATTCACCAGTTTTACTCCTAGGTGCATACCCAAAAGATGGAAAGCAAGAATTCAAACAAATATCTGTACATAGGAACATAGGAGCACTGTTTACAACAAATGTTCAGAGGAGTATGGTTTACAATAGTCAAAGGGTGAAAATAACTCAACTATCCATCAACCAATGAATGGATAAAGAAAATATAGCACGTCCATACAGTGGACTATTATTATTCAGCCATAAGAAGAAATAAAGTATAGTTATTGCTATGAAGTAGATGAACCTTATGCTACCGATGCTACAATATGGAAGAAACCTTATGCAGGATTCATGGAGCTGATGCACAGGATGATTCAAGTAGAGGATGTGGGGTGGGAGGTGGGAGGGGGCTTCGGCATTGGGAGATTGTGTTCACCTATGGCTGATTCGTGTCAATGTATGGCAAAACAAATACAGTATGGTAATTAAAAAAAAATAAATTTAATAATTAAAAAAAAATAAAAGGCAAAAAAAAAAGAATCCAGAAACCAAAGGTGTAATGTATAATTATATCTATATGAAACAGTTGAATAGGTAAATTCATAGAGACAGAAAGCAGACTAGTGCTCTCCAGCAGTTGGGGAGAAGAGTGAATGGGGAGTGTCTGCTTAATGGGTACTGGGTTCACACTTGGGGCAATTGAAATGCTATGAAATTTGATAGAGGAAGTGGTTGTCCAATTTTGCAGATGTCCTAAATAACACTGAATGGTACACTTTAAAATGGTTAATGTTTAATCTTGCATGAAATTTACATCTACAATAAAAGTTATTACATTGTATCTTTTTTTCTTTAGGTAACTTTTGTGTGTGTGTGTATATATATACATATATATATATATATATATATATATATATATATAACTTAGTTGTAGACTACCTCAGAATATTTTACAAAGTATCCAGGATATAAATTTTAAAAAATAAATAAAAAGGAAATGGCAAATGAATATAATAGCATGTCTAGTAAGGTTTAAAAGCACTGACCTTGATGGGACCCCTTTTTCCTTTTTGTATTATACACCCAATTGAGCAATACTTTTCTTGTAAAGACAAGAATTTTTTTGCTTTCAGAATAATTCCTTATTGTCTCAGCATTCATATACCTTAAAAAAGGAAGAAGAAATCGTCAAACATGCTTTAAAATTTTTGAGATAAGTTTAATGCAGAATTATCAGAAGGCAGGAAAACTATTTTGTTCCATGATGACAGGAAGTAAGACACTTTCATAGGCATAGGTCCAAGTCACAAAGATGTTGATAAAGGTGGATTATATAATTGTGAAGTTCGGTTATGGAGCTTTAATTAATTAATTAGCATAAAAATTCACTTATTAATTAGAGTATAAAAATGGTTCAATATTAATCAGAGTATAAAAAAATGGTTCAATAAAAATTGGCTTATTAATCAGAGACTATGAAAAAAAGGTTCTATAAAAATTGGTTTATTAATCAGAGTATAAAAAAGTGGTTCAAAATAGAGAAGTCATGTTTCAGGAAGAGAAAGCACACCATGATTAAAATACTTGAGATTCAAATGTATGTGGGTTTTCATGTTGGCTCCTCCATTATCTGGGTGGTAATGAACTAAATTCCTCACTAAATTGTTTGATCTTAGAATGGAGGTAAGACTACTAATGCCAGCCTGGGAAAATTAAATGAGAACGTCTACAGGAGGCATCCGGCCCACTCACATATCCCCCCGTCTCTTTTCTTTCACCTTCTAGGCAAGTAATCGGCGACTTTATGGGGGAAATACACGTGGTGAAGTAAAAGAGTAAAAATGGTTACTTGGAAGACTTGGTGCTCATAAACCCATCAAAGACATTTGTCCCCAAGTTGCCTGTAGGTTTTTTCTGTTTTGTTTTGTTTTGTTTTGTTTTGTTTTTTAAGACAGCTCAGATCTGTGTGCTACGTTTAGGTCTTGCTCTTCATGAGAAGGAGGTTAGGGCTCCATCCTCGGGTGTGAGGCCCTACCTTAAAATGCAGCTTAATAGAAGGGCATTGGTGACTTAAGTTCAAAGGGAAGTCTTGTTCTTCCTGTAGCTTATAATGTTCTTACCCTAACAGGTGGGCAATTTTTCTGTTACAGAGATACTGACATAATTAAAAAGAAGGAAGTTAATCTGTTTTATGTGATTAATATAACAGTGTGGCAATGGCATGGAAGATCATGAATGTATATATGACTTGATTCAGTTCTGATTGTTAAAATATTTGATTGAGCAACTATTATGCTTGATAAATGCATGGGGGAAACCATTAAAAAAAAATACTGGGCTCTGTTCGCAAGACTTCTGAAGACTAGTGGAGTAAAAGATGCCGACAACAGTTGCAGTTAAGTGTAGTAAGTGTCCTGTACAGGTAATAAATAAAGGGGCACTCTGGATCCACACAGGGGCTGTCTAATATATAGTCCTCGGAAACCAGGAAACCCCAATTAATGTCTAAGTTAAGATTTGATCATTTCACAAGTTCCTGTGAATCTTAAAATTCTGTGATATCAGTGTATGTGATATTTTTAACAGGCCAAATTATCATGTATATCAGGCTCCTGGGTTCCTATTTGATATGCTCTAAACATGTTCACTGTTTAGACTTGATTTAGGAAAACAGTATGATCTCTTTAACTGGACAGTGAGGTAGCCTGGCTTTGAATCTGGGCTCTGTAATTAATTAGTCAAATAACCTTGGGTAAATTATTTAATTTCTCTGTGCCTCACTTTCCCCATTTGCAAAATAGAGGTAACAATAGCACTTACAGGCTCTTTACCACCTTGAATGGGTAATACATGTAATATATTTAAAACTGTATCTGACATAAGACCATAAACATAATCTCTATTCAAAGTATTGTTTCTTAGGTAACTACACAGGTGCTTAGTACAGGTCCTGGTGCCTCTGTTTAAACTCCCTACTCTTTATCTGTAGACTTGTTTCCTTGCCACAGGATACCCTTAACACATGGGGTTACAGATAGGAATGATCAGCAAATGGTAGAATCAGCTCCAAGGCAGCCCAGCAAAGAAGCAAGTACTGAACTTAAGAGTAATTAAGAGAGACTTCTGCTCTGATTTGAAAGCCATTTCACTGATCTTGATATTCCCAGGGCTGGCATATAGTTTTGTACACATTTAGGATTCAGTATTTATCTCTTGTATGTCCAAATGAAAGTGTAATACATTTCAAAATTTGCCTTTGTTGTCTGCTATGAACCATTTCAACCCTTAACCCTCTTTCCCCACAATTTACCTCCTTTTTGTATCCATTTACTCTGGGTCCTCAGAGGCAGATGTTGATTTTGCCTTTGTGAGTTTTAAGAGGAAAAATCAAGGGAGAGGACTGAACTGCCCTATGCTGTTTTATATGTATTCTATATATGTTAACTTCTCCTGGACAATGCAGGGATAACACTTTCAGATGTCATTTTCCATTCATTTAAAAATTTCTGCTGTACACAATGTGTCTGTCTTTAAAGTATGACTCTGATTGTTTTAAATTGATCACATCTGCCCAGCCCTCTCCTTCTACTTCACTAACATCCGTCAGGTCCCCTAAGCTTCTGGAGGGGCCCAGAGCAAGAAGGTAGGTTGGGGCTCTTGTATCATATATGGAAATATAATATGATAATGATTTGTATGGCTAGGCTGGAAATTAAAGCTCTTAGGCTCTTTGACAATCTGTACTTGCACTGCCATGGGAACAAGCCCCAGTGTCTGGTTGCTTCTCTTTCCACACAGGGGTTTATCTCTCACTACTAAACCTCAAGCCCAAAGAATGCTGAAGAACTGATGCTTTCAACTGTGGTGCTGAAGACATCTGAAAGTCCTTTGGACAGCAAGGAAATAAAACCGGTCAATCTTAAGGGAAATTGACCTTGAATACTCATTGGAAGGACTAATGCTGAAGCTGAAGCTCCAGTAGTCTGGCCACCTGATGCGAACAGCCAACTCATTGGAAAAGTCCCTATTGCTGGGAAAGGTTGAGGGCAGAAGAGGAGGGCATCAGAAGATGAGATGGCTGAATGGCATCACTGATGCAATGGACATGAACTTGGGCAAACTTCAGGAGATGGTGAAGGACAGGGAGGCTTGGTGTACTGCAGTCCATGGGGTTGCAAAGAGCTGGACATGCCTGGGTGACTGAACAGCAACAAGCCTCAAGCCAGTGTATGTGAGTAGACACCAGGCTGCCACACCTCTTAGATTTTGAGGAGTGGACACCAAAGACCCGGTTTGCTTGTAAGATGATGACCTAGGGAAAAGATCCAAGCAATCCTAGGACCATTTGAGCAGGAAATTTTGGTGTTCATGGTACCAGAAGAGAGATCTAGAACAAGAAGGTATGTCTGGGCTTGGGGTGGTCACTGCTGCAGCTGCACCGCAGTTTAACTCTTCCCTCTGCCCAACCGTGCATCCTTCCTCCTTCTGCAGGGGATGATCTGAGGGCACTCGCTAATACACTGACTCAGGAACTCACTGCTGGCTGTGGAGGCTCACATCCAAAGAAATCAGTATAAGTATGTCAAGAGAGGGTGTGCATTGGGAAGATGTGCCTGGAGGGTTGAAGGAAGTCTTTGACCTTAGCTAGGTGTCTAAAAGAAAAGTGGTTTACCACAGTTTAGCTTTAGGAGGGGAGCAAAAGGAGAAAGAGAAGGTATCAGTCAGAAGGAGCAGCTTGTTCAAATGCACAGAGGTGTGAGTGAGTGGAGCAAGTCTGGGAAACTGGAAGCAGGTGACTTGGCCTGCTGGTGGGATGGAGAACAGGCAGTGGCTTGAACGCATCAGACTGGGTGATCGCAGGTTACCAGACAAAAGCGGAAATGCACTCACACAATTTCCTAAATGCAGTGGCTTAGGATGAACCTTTCTCTTGAAATCATACTTACTCTACCATCTTCTCTCCAAAGCTTCCTGCTGCACCCACCAGTACCTGGACTGCGCTCTGGGACAGAGTCTCACTCTTGTATTGTCTCTGGTAGCTCGCCTAAAAGGAATGTTGAACCAAATCATTATATAATATAGATCAGAGTGACAACTTATGGAAAAATAATCCACAAGAGAGAAGTCAAACCCCCAAATAACAGTATCTTTATTAAAAAAATTTTTTTTCAGTGGAGTCTAGACCATGAAGTCAGTGCAGAAGGTATGTCTGAGCTTTGTGTGGCATGAAAGAGATTATGCAAGAAACTAAGTTCCCGATAGATGTTAATTACGTTTTCAAAAATAAGTGGAGTTCTGTGGCCAAATAAGCATGGGAACTGCTGCAAACTACACCTACCTTAGAAGTTTATAAAACGTATTTGAATTTTAAAGCCTCTGAGAAATTTTACAGTAAGGGATCCTGATTTAACCCTTTAACTTCACTTAGCCAAATATTTTGACGACAGAATTCTCTTGTCTTAAATCTATTCCCGGCGTGAGATTACCTGCTGCTATGGTGCAAAACACATTCATTCATTCATTCAGGCCATATACTGACAGCCCACTCAGCTTCTGTGTGCTGAGCACTGTTGAGAATCTACTTCCTGATTTGGAACGTATGAAATGACTAAAGATTCTCGGTTCCATAGAAGACATTCTGTTTGCACAATTTATGAACATTGAAACATGTTTTGCTCTTGGAGGATACTAGAAAGGGATAGAACTAAATTTTAAGATGAAAGATCAAAAGCTAGTTTTCCATAATAACAAGAATTCAATAGAGTGTCATTTCTTCTTAAACTTCATTAAAATACCTATTAAAATAATGTAAATGTAAAGTATTTTCAGTATTCTCAAAGACAAACACTGCAGTCTGTGGGGAAAATAAGAAAGCTGAAAGTAATATAGAACTCACGAAAGCTTAGCAACACAAGTAATTGACCAGTTCAGAACTAGAAAAACATTAATTCTTAAGTGATCATTTGTACCAATATGTAAGAATTTAGAGAATGGCTGATTCCTAAAAGTAACTGCCATCTATGAGCTCCCTAATAATACTATTGGATTAACATAATAATTTTTGTTTTACATAAAATTATTTAATTCCTGCAACAGCTTTATGATGAAGGCATTCAATTCTGTATTTGATAGATGAGAAAGATGAGAATCCTCAAGGAGTTCAGTAGTTTTCTCAAGACCACATTAGAAACTCAGTTCTTTCTGAACTGAAAGCCTGTGCTCCCTTCCTCCAGCTATACTGTGCTGTCTCTACTTTGCCACCGTCTTGCCATGCTATGTTCCCTCTTCACATGTACAGGAGTGGAAGAGATATTGCTCCCATTAACCTGAACTGGCTGAGACTTAAACAAAGAACTCCCAAAGCTTTGAAAACTATAATAGCCAATTAATACTGTTGGGAGCAGTGAATATTAGAATAGAGATTGCAGAAATCAAATCAACAAACCAAGATACACATGAAAATACATCTAGCACAAAGAAGGACTAAAAATGTACAAGGTGAGATGAAGATCTGGAGAACAGAACAGACAGATTCAATGCACTTTGAAAATAGGACTTCTGGATTAAGACCTAACAGCGTAAAAATCAATGAAGATATAATAGTAGAAATAGGGAAAAAATTAAAGGGAATAAATCAAAAAGCTACAGAAAGTATATATTATAGAAAACATAGTATATCATGGGAGGGGGGAATCTAAGAGGTCATATGGGTAGTGTATTTCTCCTTCTACAGATGGGGAAAATAAAGAAAACAGAATAAGTTCTGAGCCACATATCATATTACTAATGAAAGCAAGACTCAAAATGGAGTCTCCTTCATTGATTTTAAGGGTTCCTGAATACTATATTTTCCTCAAAATAAAACACCTTCTGCTTAAGCTAATTTGAGTGGATTTTTTTCCCTTTTCTTTTGCAGTGAAACAAATTCCTAAGACAATGCCGAATTTCCTTTACTTTTCTAAACAATCTATTAAACTGTGCAGGTGAGCATAACCAAGACATATTAAATAAGGGAGAAAGTTTTCAGTATAATTTTAGCTAATAACTTAAATTTTTAGTACAGTACTGGCAAAAAAAAACCAAAGTAAATCAAAGAAACAGAGTAGAGAGCCCAGAAATAAACCCATGTACCTATGGTCAATTAATCTATGACAAAGGAGGCAAGATTGGGGAAAAGACAGTGTCTATAATAAGAGGTGCTAAGGAAGCTGGACAGCTGTATGTTGAAGGATGAGATTAGAACATTTTCTCACACCCTAGATAAAATACAAAAATTAATTCAAAATTAAAGGCCTAAATGTAAAACTGGAAACCACAGAACTCCTAGAAGAAAACACAAGCAGAACACTCTTTGACATAAATTGTAGCAACATTTTTGGGGCTCTGTCTCCAAAGGCAAAAACAAAAATAAACAAATGGGACCTAATTTAAATTTAAAAGCTTTTGCACAGCAAAGGAAACCATTGACAAAATGAAAAAATCTACTGAATGGAAAAAAAAATTGCAAGTGATATAAGCAACAGGCCAATAATTTTTTAAAATGAGTAATAAAATACGAACTATTTGTGCTGATAAGAGACGTCTGTTGGCCAACTCCATTGCTTCAATGTTAAGGTTATCATCTATTTCCTTTTTGCAGTGTAGACATTTCACTTTTTGATGTTCTTTTGTTTCTCCTTGGCCCAACTAAATAAAAAACAGATCAAAACCAAAAAATAGTACATGAACATTAATGTATTGTTTAGCATAAACCTCAAGCAATTCACATACCAGTTTGGTTTAAGAACTCACAGAAAATCTGCTAGTTACATACAAATGTTCAGATGAATTTTGTACTTACACAGTCATTCTAGAAGGCAAAATAATTGCCATTTTGGGGGGAAATAATTATATCATATCTTTACCTTTGCATGGCATTGATAAAAGTTTACAAAAACTACTACATTTTAAATCACACTTTAAACCACTGGTTCTGAAAGTGTGGTACCTCAGCACTGTAGCATCACCTGGGTACTGTTAGAAAGGCACAGTCTCAAAGCCTGCCACAGATCTGGTGAAGCAGAAACTGTCCTATATTTTATAAACATATTCCATGATTCTGCTACAGCTAAAGTGTGACAACACTTGAAAATAACCACTTACAGTAGACTAACAAGTGAACATGGCTGTTAGGAGATGGGAATATGGATACCTCCATTTTATAGACGAGAAAAATTGAAGCTTAGATAAAATACAAGTTCTATAAAAGATTGCAAAGCTATTTATTAAGTAACAAAACTAAGATATGAACCCAGGTTTTCTGAGTCCAAGGCCAACATTCTATCTGTAATACTAGAATATCTCTCATGTCTGCACCATAAAGAAGAGAATGTAGTTGTTTATTTATCTGCCTTCTGAAACAGATCAAGTACCAGAGTTTGACCTTAATTTTGAGTTTGCATTAGAATTAGCTGGGTAAATGGATTAAAAATACATATTCCTCAGACCAACTGCATCAGAACCTCCTGGATAGAGACTGGGAAATCAAGGCTGTGTGCTCTGTCGCTATAGTCATATCTCACTCTTTGTGACCCCATGGATTGTAGCCCACCAAGCTCCTCTGTCCATGGGATTTCCCAGGCAAGAATACTGGAGTGGGTTGCCATTTCCTTCTCCAGGGGATCTTCTCCACTCAGGGATCGAACCGGAGTCTCCTGCATCGGCAGGTGGTCTCCTGCATTGCAGGCAGATTCATTCCCGCTGAACCAGCAGAGATTCCATATTTTGAATAAGCTTTCCAGGTGATTCTAATGCAGCCAGGTTAGCAAAAGGCCAGAGTTAGATATTGAGAACTACTATAAAAAAAAATCCTTAGATTTGACTTGGTACTTTTCTTAAGCAGAAATCCTATCAGTATTTCTGCAAACATAGGCCTTGATTCTGGGCCTCC
The DNA here is from genome assembly GCA_917880005.1 of Nanger dama. Taxonomy (NCBI): domain Eukaryota; kingdom Metazoa; phylum Chordata; class Mammalia; order Artiodactyla; family Bovidae; genus Nanger; species Nanger dama. The sequence continues at coordinate 881,970 of CAKJTW010000011.1, forward strand.
ATCTGAAGCCTCAAGCACCTCTTACAGGATATAAAATGGAGCTTTGCAAATCTTGTTTCATAGCAACCAATTCTGTCCACACTCTTAGCATTTGTCCCCTCATATTGTGTAATGCAGAAAAACACTGCAGTGAAAATTGGACACGATAGGCAATGACAAACCAGAAAAAGCAACGAGCATATCACAGGACAACTTTTATTATTTCTTCACCGGTCATGACTGCTCATGAATTATGTTCTCATATATGAATAAGTCTGATCATGGAGATTCTAAAGTATGTCTCAGAAGCAGGAGGTGATATTTCACTATATCTGATCTTATGATGTGTGTGTTAGTCACTCAGTCGTGTTCGACTCTCTGTGATACCAACTTTTAATTCTATTTTATGATAAAAAGTAACAGTAACCATAAACCAAGGCTTAGCAAGTACTTCAATATATAATGGCTTAAATAAATACTGAATAAATGCTGTCCATTCTCAGTCTAGCAAAAAAAATCTAGCTGTTTTCTAAAGCTCACTCTTTTCTTTTTATACTATCTTTTTAAAGTAGCTCTGATACACTATTCTTTCTTTTGAATTTACAATATTCAGTTCAGTTCAGTCAGCTGTATCTGACTCTTTGCAACCTCATGGACTGCAGCATGCCAGGCTTCCCTGTCCATTACCAACTTTCAGAGCATGCTCAAACTCATGTCCATCAAGTTAGTGATGCCATCCAGGCATCTCATCCTCTGTATGCCTCTTCTCCTTCCTTCAATCTTTCCCAGCATCTGGGTCTTTTCCGATCAGTCAGTTCTTCTCATCAGGTGGCCAAAGTGGCCAGCTTCAGCATCGTTCCTTCTAATGAATATTCAGGACTGATTTCTTTTAGGATTAACTGGTTTGGTCTCCTCGCAGTCCAAGGGACTTTCAAGAGTCTTCTGTAACACCACAGTTCAAAAGCATCAAATCTTTTGTGCTCAGCTTTCTTTATAGTCCAACTCTCACATCCATACATGACTACTGGGAAAATGATACACATTTGCTATATTCTCAAAGTGTGTGTTGGGGGTCTTCCCTGCTAGTTCGGACAGTAAAGAATCTGCTTTCCAATGTAGGAGACCCAGGTTCGATCACTGGGTAGGGAAGATCCCACGGAGAAGGGAATGGCTACCTACTCCAGTACTCTTGCCTGGAGAATCCCATAGACAGAGGAGCCTGGTAGGCCACAGTATGGGGTCACAAAGAGTTGGACATAACTGAGCAATTAACACTCACTTTTCACTTTCATTTACCCAAAAGGGTTGTCACTTCTACTTTGTCTCACAGTGATAATAAAATTCCTTAAGAATTGTGAATTAACATTTACAACATTCATACATAAGATGAATCATATCCACTTTGAAGGAATAAACAAAAGATATTACTTTAAAAATACTACTTGCTTACTGCATATGGGTTTTGAAGTATAATTGTTTTCTCAACTATGTTCCAATCTGCATTAGCAAGATCTCTGTCAAATTTGAGTGCAGAGGCTGCAGATTTGGTTAGTTCTTGAAAGTGTTGAAATGTATAATACAGTGACTTATACTTTGTTGATGTGACATCACGAAGACCTTTGATAAAAAGAACACATTTTATAAATAGTGGATATCATTTTGATAGTACATACAGAATATATGCACATATACACACAGAAATGTGTAGGAGATACATACATAGGAGGTAAAGATATACATATATGTACACAGAAATATATGCACTTATATTTATTTCCTATGTATATGTAAGATCATATATATACTTGATAGATATTTATTTATCTCCAGATATATATAGTTGACCTTTCAACTCCATGCAGTTGGAAATCTGCATATAACTTTGCAGTTGTCCCTCCATATCTGTGGTTCTGCATCCTCAGATTCAGTAAACTGATGGTGGGTTGTACTGAGTATGTATGAAAAAAATTCACATCCACTTATAAGTGGACTGACATAGTTCAAATTCATTTTGATCAAGGATCAGTGGTAATATATACTATATATACAGACTTCATTAAGATTTGAAGGACTCTTACTATCAAACACAGATTTCCTTTTTTGAGACATAGAAGTTTCTTTGAAAAGCAATAAAATTCCATGAGCAAATGCTCACTTTTCTCAATACAAGTAAACAGATGCTCTACAATAACAATTTTAGGTTTATTTAGCTACTAAGTAGAACATCTGAAGGGCTTCCCTGGTGGCTCAGTGATAAAGAATCTGCTTGCAATGCAGAAGACGTGGGTTCGACCCCTGGGTTGGGGAGATCCCCTGGAGAAGGAAATGGTGACCCAATCCACTGTCCTTGCCTGGGAAATTCCATGGACAGGATCTGATACTCTGCAAAGTGTTACCTTTTTAATCCGTTCTTCTCATTTTACTATGTTAAGGCCCAGAAAAGAAAAAAAGTAAATGGTAAAAAGGATACGGTTGCAAACATGAGAATGAAGATTCAATATTACCCATAAAGATGAAATTTAAGATTGGTTAAGAAAATGCCATATGAATGAAACAGAAACGGTGATAGAGCAGTTAAGAGTAAAGTAGATTAAAAGCATTAGAGGAATTTATTGCCATTACTGAATTGTGTAATCTTAGACAAGAAATGTTAACTCTTTATATTTTAATTTTGGGATTGTTAAAAAGTAAGAGGTTGAAACAGTCATACTGCATAAAGCAGTTGCCTCCTAAAACTGGCATTTCTGCTTCTACTCTCTTCGTAGGCCCCAATCAGCTATCCAGAGTTGTCTTTTTAAGGACCTTATTCATAAAATTACACTTACTTTCTTAAAACCAACCAAGAAATCCATTTACCTCTTAGAATAAAATCTTAAAATTCAAGGTCTTTCACAATCTAGCTCTTTCCCTACCTCTCCCATCTGGACTTCCTCCACTATTGACATAGTTCTCAAAGGTTCCAGCACCTTACCTTCTTTCCTTGAACACGCTTGGTTTCTAACTTCCTCAGCAATCTACAACATGTTGTATTTCTACTTTCTTTATATGTGGTTTGAGTACTTTCATGCTCAAATGACACTCTGATATTACCTTATTTGACTTGTTTACAGTCTGTCTCTCCTCTCTCCAATTTAGCTTCAACAATTCAGACTTGTCTGTCTTCATAATGCATCACTATCAGTTAGAATAGTGCCTGGCATGTAAGAGGCTCTTAATAAAAAGTTTGTTGAATAATTAAATAGATATTGTATTATTTCACTTAAACTGGACTAATGTAAATAAGTAATCTTATTTATAAGATTATCGCTTATTGGCCTAATGAACTTATCGGCCTTAATGATTCATGTGACTTTATATTGAGATCCAATTTCCTTTACAGTTAGACACCTTTGATTTGTATTTATATGGCTTCCTTCTTCATTATTAGCAACTCTTTAGTATATTTGGAATATTTTTCTTTTTACTCAGGAATTAGCAGGGCTTACCAAGTTTAGTAACTGCCATTGGCAAAATAAATCTGTTGACAATCAAGCTAATCAAGGATACTGACACTCCATGAAATAATATCTGGAATAGAAAAACAAACCAAAGTAAGTTTTCATCATAATTTTATATAATATACTCTATATTTACCAGTGTAAATTAAGCTAAGTTGTACTGTGTCAATATTTGGGAAATATAATGACTTGCTTTGACAAATATTTATATACTTATAAAGACATTAGGAAAAAATTTTGTTCTTAATTTCGATTTCTGAATTTCTTGCATCCTGGGAATATTCCTGTACTTTATCAGTTCTCATCCACCACATACACGTCCATGTACCTAGCCACACAGTTCTCTGTTCAACATTACCAGCACATTTATGTTAAATAATTCTCTCCACCTAGAAGAAACAATACAAGGCCTTGGGATGTTTGTTCTACCACATACTTTGCCTCTCTGGTATCCCTTCATTACCAGAAAAAAAGGAAAAGTGAAGTTGCTCAGTCATGTCTGACTCTTTGCAACCCCATGGACCATACAGTCCATGGAATTCTCCAGGCCAGAATGCTGGAGTTGACAACCTTTCCCTTCTCCAGGAGGGTCTTCCCAACCCAGGGATCAAACCCAGGTCTCTCACATTGCAGGTGGATTCTTTACCATCATTACCAGAAGGGAGGAGCAATTGATGCCTTCGGTGTCGCTTATTTTTTTCTTTCTCCTTTTATATCTCAAGTTAGTTTCCACAGACAGATGAAGAAACACTTCTCAGTCTGATAGTACATATTTCTATTGATTTATGGAATTCTAACTTCCAGAATTTATTTTAAACTCTTAGCCAGTCCTCTAGAGACAGAATGTGAAACACACCAGAGGCTTTCACGGCTGCACACTAGGATCACTTGAAAATTTTTAAATATTGGTGCACAGGACGCTCTCACTGAATATTCTGATTTAATTCCTCAAGGGGGCCACCCCCAACACTGGTCATTAGGAAAACCAAGGTATAATCCACACAGAGTGAGATGTACTTGTGTATCTGATAAGTTTTGACAGTACATACACCCATATTACCCTCAATCCTTTTAAGATGTATAATATTCTCATATCCTCTAAATTTCCCCAGGGCTGCTCCAATCAATCCTCACCAGACAAGAGACAACTACTGTTTCTATTTCTATAGATGGGATATGCCAATTCTAAAATCTTCATTTAAACTAAATATTATGTTTCTCATTGTAGTTTTAATTTGCATTTTCCTAGAGTAATGATGATGAATATTTTAATATGCTTAGTAGTATATACACTTCTTTTGGAAACATTTGTTCAACTCTTTTGCCTGTTTTTAAAACTGGGTTGCTTTTTTGCAACAAAATTGTAAAAATTTTGAAAATTATATTCTGGATAGAAGTGCGTTGTCATATAGATGGACAACAGACACATGAACAGAAACTCAATATTGCCAGTTATTAGAGAAATGCAAATTGGAACTGCAGTTCAACCACCTCACACCAGTCAGAACAGCCATAGTTAAAAGTCTGTGAATAATAAGTGCTGGAAAGAGTGTGGAGAAAAAGGAACCCTCCTACATGGTTGGTGGGAATATATCAATAAATTGGTGCAGCCACTATGGAGAACAGTATGGAGATTTCTTAAAAAGCTAAAAATTGAGCTACCATATGATTCTGCAATCCCATTCTTGGATATATATCTGGAGAAAACTCATTCAAAAATAACTCATTCAAAAATACCTGTTCCCCAGTGTTCACTGCAGCACTATTTATGATAGCCAAGACATGGAAGCAACCTAAATGTCCACTGGCAGATAAATGGATAAAGAAAATGTTGTACATATATATGATGGAATATTACTCAGCCATAAGAATGAATGAAATAACACCATGTGCAGTAACATGGGTAGACCTAGAGATTAACACACTAAGTGAAATAAATCAATGACAAATATATGATACCATTTATATGCGGAGTCTAAAAAACTACAGAAAATGTGCATATCAGATTTCAGATATATGTATTATGAGTACTTCCTCTCAGTTTGTGACCACCTTCCATTTCAAAAGTTATCTTTTGATAAGTAAACATTTTTAAAGGTGAAAACTCCAATTATTACTGTTTTTTTGTTTTAAAACCTTTTGTCCATTCCAAGGCTGCAAAGGTATTCTCTTGTTTTATTCCAGAAGCTTTAGAGTTTTTCATCTTATTTAAGATTATGATCCATCTCCAATCAGTTTTACATATGGTGTGAGGTAAAAAATAAAAGATTTTACTTTTATTTATCTTATAACTGGATGTTTGTACCTTTAGACTGCCTTTATCCATTTCCTCTATCTTGACTTATCATCTATGGAAATCACTAATATGTTTTCTCATTCTATGAGTTCAGTTTTTAGATTTTACAAACACTTTTTTGAATGTTAAACTAAAATTTATGGACATATTTTTGGATGAATACTTGACCATAATGTCTTATACTTCTTATATTTTAAATTAATTCGCTATATATTTTAAAATAATTTTTGCATCATGTTTAATCAGTGGTTTAATCAGTTGTTTGTAATTATCATTGTTGGTGTTTAGTATCACACTGGGCTGGCCACATAAAATAAAAAAGTGTTTCATCATTCTCTATTTTATGAGAGAGTTTGTGTAGAACTGTTATCATTTATTCATTAAATGTTTGGAAGAATTCACCAGTCAAGCCATCTCGGCTTCTAGCTTATGAGAAATTTTTAATTTATATATATGTATAACTTCTTTAACACATAGAGGGCTATTCAGATTTTATATTTTCTTTTGTGCCAGCTTAGGTATATTGTGTTTTTTGAGGAATTTAACCACTTTCACAAGGTGTTGAATTGTTTGGACAAAAGTTATGCATAGTTTTTATTTATTACTCCTTTAGTAGCTGCATAGTTTATAGTCATGGTCTTTTTAATTACTGATATCAATCATTTGTTTCCTCTTTCTTTATCCCTCTTTTGTTCTTTTTTAATGTTTAACATTTTAAGATAGTTGTAGATTCACATACAGTCTTAAGAAATAGGTCCTGTGTAATATTTAGCCAATTGCCCCCAAAGATTACATTTTTCAAAGCTATAGTAGAGTATCACAACCAGGATATTGACAATGACACAGTCAAGATACAGAACAATTCCTTTACCATAAGTATTCCTCATGTTGCCTTTTATAGTCACTTTTATTTCCCTCCTGTCCCCATCTCTTTATTCCTGCTGCTGCTAAGTCACTTCAACCGTGTCCAACTCTGTGCAACCCCATAGACGGCAGCCCACCAGGCTCCTCTGTCCCTGGGATTCTCCAAGCAAGAATACTGAAGTGGTTTGCCATTTCCTTCTCCAATGCATGAAAGTGAAAAGTGAAAGTGAAGTTGCTCAGTCGTGCCCGACTTAGCGATCCCATGTACTGTGGCTTACCAGGCTTCTCCATGCATGGGATTTTCCAGGCAAGAGTACTGGAGTGGGGTGCCATTGCCTTCTCCGCTCTTTATTCCTGGCAACCCCTAATTCAGTTCAGTTCAGTCACATCTGACTCTTTGTGACCCCATGGACTGCAGCATGCCAGACCTCCCTATCCATGAACTCCCGGAGCTTGCTTAAACTCATGTCCATCGAATTGGTGATGCCATCCAATCATCTTATCCTCTGTCGTCCCCTTCTCCTCCTGCCTTCAATCTTTCCCAGCATCAGGGTCTTTTCTGATGAGTCAGTTCTTCACATCAAGTGGCCAAAGTATTGGCGCTTTAGCTTCAGTATCAGTCCTTCCAATGAATATTCAGGACTGATTTTCTTTTAGGATTGACTGGCTTGATCTCCTTGCAGTCCAAGGGATTTTCAAGAGTCTTATCCAACACCACAATTCAAAAGCATCAATTCCTCAACACTCAGTCTTCTTTAAGGTCCACTCTCACATCCATACGTGACTACTAGTTGTTGGCAAAGTATGTCTCTGCTTTTTAATATGCTGTCTAGGTTGGTCATAACTTTTCTTCCAAGGAGCAAGTGTCTTTTAATTTCATGGGTGTAGTCACCATCTGCAGTGATTTTGGAGCCCAATAAAATAAAGTCTGTCACAGTTTCCATTGTTTCCCCATCTGTATGCCATGAAGTGATGGGACCGGATGCCATGATCTTGGTTTTTTGAATGTTGAATTTTAAGCCAACTTTTTCACTCTCCTCTCACTTTCATCAAGGGGCTCTTTAGTTCCTATTCTAATCACTAATCTGTTCTCAATTTCTATATTTTTGTCTGGAAACCACTCATCTGTTCTCAATTTCTACATTTTCATAAGAATGTTATACAATTCAAATCATGAAGTATGTATTCTGTTCTGAATAATTCTCTGGAGATTTATCATAGTTGTTGCTTTTATTAATAGTTTGTTCCTTTTTAATGCTGAGTATCATTCCAAGGTGCAGTTGTACAACAATGTATTAAAGAAAGATTTACCTACTGAAGGACATCTGAATTGTTTGCAGATGTCTGGTTATTATAAATACAGCTACTATAAAAATTCATGTACAGGTGTGTGTAGACATAAATTTTCCTTTTCCAGGCTAAATCCCCAGGAGAGCAATTGCTGTATGGTAGTTGCATATGTAGCTGCCAAATTCCTTTCTTTATTATTTATTTTTAATTGGGGGATAATTGCTTTACAGTGTTGTGTTGCTTGCCAAATTCTTTCCCAGAGTGACTGTACTATTTGATCTTCCTACTAGCAATCCATGAGTGGTCAGTTTCTCTGCATCCTTACCAGCAGTTGGTGTCATCACCATATTTTATTTTAGTCCTTCTAGTAGATGGTATCTTACTGTTTTCTCAGTTTGCATGCCCCCAGTGGCTAATGACATTGACCACTTTTTTATCCTTATTTGTCATCTGTATATCCCCTTCAGTGAAATGTCCCTTTGTGTATTCTGTGTGTTGTGCTGTTAAAAGTTTTTAATTTTGAAGATGTGTAATTTCTTCTTTTTTTTTCTTTTCTGGATTATGCTCTTGGTATCTTTGTGTTACGATAGGTCCCAAAGATTTTACCCCAAGTTTAAAAAAGTTTTCTGGCTCTACATTTTATATTTAATTCTGTGATCCACTTTCAATTAATATTTGTAGACTTAGGTCAAGGTTCTTCTCTTTTTATATATATATGAATGTCCCATTCTTCGGCATCATTTTAAGACATCATCTATTGAATTACTTTTGCATATTTATCAAAAATTGTTGGAGATGTTTGTGTGAATCTATTTCTGAGTTCTCTATCCTGTCCCATGTTTCTCTCTCTCTCTCTGGCAATACTACATAATCTCCATGGCTGTAATAATACCTTAAAACTGGGTATACTGATTCTTCCCATTTATTTTTCTCTTTCAAAATTGTTTTTGTTGTTTTAGTTCCTTTGCTTTTTATTATTGAACAATTGTACATGGCATTGTGTCTTTAATTTTGATTCTTTAAATCAATTGCTAGTATTTAGAAATACACTTGATTTTTTATACTTATATGCTGAAGTGAAGTGAAGTTGCTCAGTCGTGTCCGACTCTTTGCGACCCCCCATGGACTGTAGCCCACCAAGCTCCTCTGTCCATGGGATTCTCTAGGCAAGAGTACTGGAGTGAGTTGCCATTTCCTTCTCCAGGGGATCTTCCCAACCCAGGGATTGAACCCAGGTCTCCTGCATTGCAGGCAGACGCTTTAACCTCCTGAGCCACCAGGGAAAGTATATATATATATATATATGCTTGTATGTTGAGGCCATACTAAATTCATTTATTAGTTCTAGGAAGGTTTTTTCCCCTCTTCTTTTTGAAGATCCTTGGAATTTTCTATATAGATAATCATACTATCTGCAATAGGAATAGTTTTGTCTCTTTCTTTTGAATATTCATGTTTTTTTTCTCCTTTTTTGTCTTATGGAGCAAGCTAGAATTTCTATCATGATGCTCAGTAAAAATAATGAGCATAGAGAGTCTTGATTGCTCATTAATTAATGGAGACATTCTTGGATTGTTTCCAATTACAAGGAGAAAGCATCTTTCATTATAATAATAATAATTAATTATACTTGCAGATTTTTTTGTAGATGTTTTTTATCTACTTTAGGAAATTCCTTATTTCTATTTTTTGAGAGGTTTATAATAAATGGATATTAATTTTTTATGCTAAGTGATTTTTCTTTATCAGTTGATATGATTCTATAAATGTCAGTTAGATCCTGTTGGTTGATGGTGGTGTTTAGTTCTTTCATATCCTTGCTAATTTTTTTAGTAGTTCTAGCTTCCCTCATGGCTCAGTGGTAAAGAATTTGCCTGCCAATGTAGGAGATGTGGAATTAGGTCTGGAAGATCCCTTAGAGAGGGAAATGGCAACCCATTCCAGTATTCTTGCTTGGGAAATCCCATGGATGGAGGAGTTTGGTGGGCTACAGTCCATGGGGTTGCAAAAGAGTCAGACACCACTTAGTGACTAAACAAACAAAATACTTCATAAACAAATTATAAATTATGGAAAGGAGTGTTAAAGTCTCCAATTGTAGTTTGTCCATTTCTCCTCTTAGCTCTCCACTTTTGCTTCATATATTCTATACACTTGTTTGGGACATATTCAATTCAGTCACTTGTGAGTAGTAGAGACAGGATTAAGTTAATAATTTAACCTTTCATTGTAGTGTCTTTTTTTGAGTATTAATAAATTAGCTGTAGGAGTCACCCAAATTGAATTAAAGGACTGCTAATTTCTTCTCAACTAGTTACCACTACTGAAACATCCCTCGAAATGATTTGATTGACCAGTTTTATTTCGAAAGATGTCTACATAGCATCATCGTCATCATCATCAGAACTCAGATTTACTGTACATTTACTAGATGCTAACCAATGTGTGAAGCTTTTTATGTATATTTTCAGTTTCTCATAATAACCCTTTGAGACAGTAAAGACAGTCAGATAGCCAGATAGGCCTGGCTCATACCAGTTTGTGAATGCTGCTCATTACATTTTCACGAAGTTTATAGGCTAACTTATGTTTTCTTGGTGCCAATGATTATGGAACAGAAATTTGGCAAACACTCTCCCTTTCCAAGATAGTTACCTGTTAAATATTTACTAGCAAACCATCGGTATTATTGCAGACTGCTTTGGAATGAGGAAACAGACATGTGGCAGGGGGTGAGGGATTGGAATTAAATAATGTGTGATGACCACACAGTAAATAGCAATTAAAAATTTCAGAACCCAGATCCAAGTGCAATGTTCATCATTACACTGGTCAGGATGTATGATGATGACACTGATTTTGATTATCCAGACAAAGTGGAAACTAGTTAAAAGGAAAGAGGGGGTGTGGATGTGTTAGTTGCACAGTTGTGTCCGACTCTTTGCAACCCCATGAATTGGGGCCCATCAGGCTCATCTGTGCATGGGATTTTCCAGGCAAGAATACTGGAGTGGGTTGCCATTCCCTTCTCCAGGGGATCTTCCTAACCCAGGGATTGAACCCAAGTCTCCTGCATTGCAGGTGGACTCTTTACCATCTGAGCCACTAGAGAAGACTAAAAAGAAAGAGGAGGTCATGTAATGTTAGATACTTTGGTTTTTAAAGCAGTCTTTGAATATTTAGTTTTTTAAAATGCTTGATTATTACTTAGATACATAATAATAACCTTGACACAGTTCCCTTTACTCTTAGAATTTATGTTTTAAAAAAAACACCTCACAATGGACGTGTTAGATTGTTGTGATGTCCACATAGAATATTTCTTAAAGAGTTCCTTGAAATTATCTTATTTTGAGATGTGATAGAGGGATAGTCACACTTTATGTTCTACTGGGCAGACTTTGGGGTTCTATCTTAAGAGGTAACTTCCCCTGATTATTAAAATGTTTTGGTTTCTAGATGTGGCTTTATAAAGTTACAGAAGGTAATATAGCCATTCATAAATAGGTTTCTGCTTGTAAGTAGGTATTAGGAGTAAATTAAAAGGAAACATTTGTTGAGTGCATACTGTATATCAGGTACTATTTAAAATGATTTATAAGTTTTCCCTTAACTTTCACAGTAAACCTATTTTTTAGGAGTGTGATGAAGGAGTTTAAGGGTATCTAAGCTAGAATGAGGAAGAAGAAAGTTGCCAGTTGTTTTTCCCTCCCTGGCTTCCCCATCATAGCTAAATCAATCCCACAGTAGAAGTAGGGTTGAGTGATCTACTACAATAGCATATTTTAGTACACCAAAACAGTTTTCATAAAATATTCAAATAGAAAAACTACATCTTTCTTTACTTGAGATTTCTCCCTCTCAGATCCAAGAGAGTTTTCAAAGTAGGCAAGCAGAAGAGCCAAGTTTATATTAGGAATCCCTTTCATTTCACTCCAGACCATTATGAATGCCCAGCGCCAGCTGAAACCATGACCAAGTCGAGACAAAAGAGGGCTCAGTAATAGAAAGACCAGAAGTCTAAAAGGCAAAACAGATTTTAAAAAGTTATTTTTGTCATAGAAAATTCTTTCCATCTTATTCTATACTACTCCAATCTATTCCCTATGAAATTGCCAACTCTCAGAAAAATGAGCCATCTTTCACACACCTTTGGCATTGCACCAAAGGAAAGCAGAAGGGTATCCCATGCACAAACATGCCAAGGGAATGGGATTATTCTTTTTCTTTCTTTCTGTAGCTAAGCAGTAGAATAATTCCACATCACCATTAAGTGGTGCTTCTTCAGATAGAAAAGAAAGTGCTAGAAATTTGTATAGATCTACTCTACTCCAGATCCCAGAAACAAATAAAAGCAAATTTAATAAATGGGAGAGAAAACAATATTCTCTCTTTTTCTTCGTTGATTTTAATCATACTGAATTTGCCCAGTATCAGTTAATTCATTTCTATTTCTTCTTTCAGTCACAGATAATTCTTATACTTTACACTAATTGTACCTAATAATTTGTGACTAATTTCCATTTACTTGGCACTGGCTGACTTAATGTTGTTATTTAGTCTCTAAGTTGTGGTGGACTCTTTTGCAGCCCCATGGACTGTAGCCAGCTAGGCTCCTCTGTCCATGGAATTCTCCAGGCAAGAATACTGGAGTGGGTTGCCATTTCCTTTTCCAGGGGATCTTCCTGACCCAGGGATCAAGCCTACATCTCCTGCATTGACAGGCAGATTCTTTACCATTGAGCAACCAGGGAAGCCCAACTTAATGTTGAGTCCCAACTAATTTTCCTAGAATGCTAACAATTTGGGTGATATAATTGTTATAGTGGTTTTCCTCTTCTATATTATCTCCTGTTCAGTTACATAAGCAGATGGCTTTCTGAAAGCCTTTTAACATTGGAAAAGGGGCCACAAAACTTATTTAGGCAAAAATGACATTTAAAAGGAGGACTTCCTTATGAATTTCATTTTTATTTATTTATTTAGACATGAGATAATTTTATTTTTATCTTTTATGAATCAAAGCTAGAAAAATAGTACCTTGATCTTCAATACTTTATCTTAATGAAAAGTAACAACACAGCAGAATGCCAGAATATAAAAACACTGAACAGAGCAGATAAATGATATGAAATAATTGTGAATAATCATTTAAGAGTGTTGGGACCTAACTGGAGCCAGGACAGGCTCTGGGGGCCAGGCTGGACCTGAGATTTGGTCTCTGGGAAGGCTGGGGCACTGGGAGCTCCCACAGGCAGTGTGGCTTGACCAATCAGAAAGAATCCCCATAGCCCCGCCTGCGCCAGACCCGAGCCAATCCAGATAGGGATGCAAGGTTAAAAGGTCCTGTGTGTGCCTATGGTTTAGCCAATCAGCTGTGCTGTTACAAAGACAAAGAACCATCCGTATAAAAGTAGATGTGATTCAGAGCTCAGGGCTTTCATCAAGACTCCATTGTGCAGGATGAGATGGGAGCCCTAGCTTGAGCTAGAAATAAAACCCCTTTATGCTTTTGCATTGCTGTGGACGTCTTATTCTCTCAGCTTTGGGGACTCGGACTTTGGGCATAACAAAGAGGAAAGAAAGACTATTTTTCTTTTTTAATTGTAGTTGGAGTATAGTTGATTTACAATGCTGTGTTAGCTTTAGGTACACAGCAAAGTGAATCAGTTATACATATACAAATATCACTCTTTTTAATTCTTTCCCATATAAGCCATTATAGAGTACTGAGTAGAGTTCCCTGTTCTATACAGCAGGTCTTTATTAATTATCTGTTTTATATCTGGTGGTGGTGGTTTATTCGCTAAGTCATGTCCCACTCTTGCGACCCCAGTACTTGTAGCCCACCAGACTCCTCTGTCTATGGAGCTTCCCAGGCAAGAATACTGGAATTGGTTGCCATTTCTTTCTCCAGGGGATCTTCCCAACCTAGGAAATCAAACCCAGTCCTCCTTCATTGCAGGCAGTGTGTATATGTCAATCCTGGTCTTCCAATTTGTCCCACTCTGATTTTTAAAAAGCTATTTCCAACTATACTTTATTAATGCAAATGATCTGTCATAAACTATTAAGCAAATAAAACAAGTAAACGTTTTAATTTATAATATAATTGGTGTCTAACTTCATGAAACCTCATAGAATAAAAAACAACATAAAATTCTGGAGGAAGTATGTGAAATATTAGTAGTGTTCGCCTCTAGGTAGTAAAGATTATGAGAGTTTTTTCTTTTTTTTTCAAAAACTTTACAACATGCTTACATTGTTTTGAAATGCTGTTAAAAATCAAAAACACTAAGTGTTAATTTGCTGATGATTCCTTGGAAAATTTGAGTGAATTCTTCATTCCAGAATGAAACATTTCTGTCATTTAAAGAATATCTTCAGGATTACTCAATGTTACATAAATAGGAAAATTCAAATGGCTTTCTTACCTGAACATAATAAGTGTTAAGTAGATATTTAATGAATAATAGATATCAGAAAATGATATATATAAATACGTATGTGCAGGAATTAGAAGTCCAGTGAAAGTAAACACCATAAGAAAAGCAACAAATGATAGACAATTCCAGAATCTGCATTTTTAGAAAAAAAATTAAATATAGTTGATATAGTTAATTAAGTTAACATAGTCAATGCAAGGCTTATCTATGTGAGGCACTGTGCTAGGCATTATGAAGAAAATAAAGATGAATAAGATTCACCAACACTCAAGGAGCTTGTAATTTAACTGGGGAGAAAGGAGCACTAAGATAAGTAAACAAATACTTCTAAAGCAATTTTAACCAGTTTGCACTGAATATAAATTAGTGTCTCTTTTTGGGGTTGACTTTGAAAGACGTGTTAGGTTGTAGCTATGCTATTCGACAAACTCATTCAGGTATTATGGTTCAAGTAATTAGAAAATACTATGGTTCAAGTAGCTAGTCTTTGTCTCATTAGGAAGAACTAAAATTGTTTATTTTAAAAGGAAATACTGAACTCCTAGTCTGATTTACATAGTGATAGAATTAAGCCTTTGCCCAAAATCTAGCTAGCACTTAGAGAATGTGATCCCTTTGTAGATTCTTT
Organism: Nanger dama; assembly: GCA_917880005.1. NCBI lineage: Eukaryota > Metazoa > Chordata > Mammalia > Artiodactyla > Bovidae > Nanger > Nanger dama. Next base: position 896,970 of record CAKJTW010000011.1, read on the forward strand.
GTGATTTCTGAGTCTGTGCTTATTCAAGTACTCCAGAGCCTAGGAAAACGGCATCATTCCCAAAACTCATGTTCTCAACAGTTGCAGGCAAACAGTTTGAAAAAGCAGCACACTCAGACACCATTATTTGTCATTTTGGGTGTTGGGATCATAGCTATTTAAAACTTACTTCTCGTTATCTCTTTGTATATTTCCTGTCTTTAATTTGACATTATATGTATAGCAAATAAATTGAAAAGCTTAAAAGGGCACATGAATATTATTTCATGAGAGGAAACAGAGCTTGGTTTTACTCATATGCTGCAAGACTCTGTCCTTGAAAAACAAATACTTAGGTATTACCAGAAAAAATTTCGTTATGAAACACTGAGGGGGAAAGAAACTCAGTCTCATTAATTAGCACAAAATGTAATCAAATCAATTAAGCAATAAATACTGAGGAGTTTTTAAGACTCTTTCATATGTAATAGAAATTAATGGGAGAAATTGGATGAGGAGGAAACCAGATTCTCAAAGGAATCAGTGCTCATTATATTCAGAGTATACATGAGCCAAATAACTAAGCTCCAAAACCATCTATTAGAACTGTGCATGTACACATGTGTGTGTATGTGCGCAATCAGTCAGGCACGCAGTAAAAAGGTGCTGAATTTTTTAAAAAGTCCCTTTTCCTTATTTGTTGATCATGAGTTGTTCTAACAAATCTAGATCTTTTATAGGAGCAAAGGGTTCCAACACTGTCTGTATTTAAGTATTATCTAGGAAGAGTTTTTTAAAATCAGACATCTCATGCTTCACCCTCATAGATTTTGATATTATGGATCTAAGCATATGTGTCATTTTTATATCTTAATGTTGCATAGCCCCTAGCCTAGAGGAGTGAGAAAACCTTATGGCCTGGACATTTTAGAAACATCAATTCACCAGGAATAGAAGACTATACAAGTTGACAAGGAAATATCTCTTATTTGGGAAATTCTTTCTAAAAAGATGATGTATGAATAGAAGCATGAAAGAAGTAAGGCAGCCACTTATGCTAATATGTAAAGAAGCACATTTCAAGAGCAGAAGCACAAGGACACAAGGTCAAACAGGGGCCTTCTTTGGCATTTTGAGGAATAGCCAAGTGTGGTTAGAGCAGAGTGGGCAAGGGTGGGAGTGGCAGAAATGAATTACTGTAGTAACAAGGGGACAAACAGATCACCTGTTTGCCATGAAAACAACCTTGGTTTGTAGCCAAATGAGATGAGAAGTTATTAGAAACACAAGAAATGATCTGGATAAGGAGGGAGTGAGGTGGATGATGGTCAGAAAATAGCACAGGATCAATGCATTGTCTTCTTGGTGTGACTATATAATCATTAGAATTGGAGTCCTAGAGGCGTAAACTGAAAAGATGGGGGACACTGTAGACCACTGTAGGGCTTAGTAGGATTTACCATTATTATCTTACATATTATATTTTAAATATTATAATTGTTGAAATTGAAATTATGAAGTGATTATTTGTATGAACATAAAGTGGGTGGCTGAAGCAGAGTGGGAAATATGATCACAGAAGGAGGAGTAGTCCTGGAATTGAAAGGTGAGGGAATAGAAGCATTAACTATGTGAATATTGACTGACATCACCAAGAATGGTGACAGTGTGATGTCACTAAGAATGGTGACAGTGGGTGTTGGATTGTTACAGTGAGAGGGGGTCAAAATCATCATAAATGGAGAGTGTGATTCAGGGTTTTAGAGATGACTGCAAACAAGAGGGTGGCAGGTGGCATAATCTGATGGCATGTGCTTGGAAACTGGCTGCTTCTGGGGGAGAAGAAAAATAGAATAGAAATGACTGAGGTACATAAAGATCACCCACCTCAACTCTAGGCTTGTAGTACCAGGGATGCAGGTGATAAAGACACTGTAACCTTTAAGGAACACAAGGGAAATCCTATCTTTAGGGGAGATCCAGGTTTCAGTTACAGCAAGAATGAACGGAGCCTTTGGAATCACTCCCCATAGATATAAATACATGCATAACATGTTTAATTCTTCCTACAATGGTGGCCCAATTCATGCTACTGCTGCTGCTGCTAAGTCGCTTCAGTTGTGTCCGACTCTGTGCGACCCCATAGACGGCAGCCCACCAGGCTCCCCTGTCCCTGGGATTCTCCAGGCAAGAACACTTGAGTGGGTTGCCATTTCCTTCTCCAATGCATGAAAGTGAAGTCGCTCAGTCTGTGACCGACTCTGTGTGACCCCATAGACGGCAGCCCACCAGGCTCCCCCGTCCCTGGGACTCTCCAGGCAAGAACACTGGAGTGGGTTGCCATTTCCTTCTCCAATGCATGAAAGTGAAAAGTAGTACTACCTAGCTGCTAATACAACTGGCTTCCATTATAATTGACATGAAATTTTAGTGACATGCTCTCAAAGCCTGTAATCTGTGTTTTTAAGTTTCTCACTTCTGAACTTATTTCATCTTTCAAAATGTTCTTCCAAATGTCCAAAAAACAAACAAAAAAAATCACTGATTAAGTTCAGGGCCTCTGTTAACACATATGTTGCTATTGTTAATTTAGGCCAAGTTCCCATCCCATATATTGAAACTTTTCAGAAACTATCTTTCTTCAAGACTAACACAGACTCCACTGACCCCTCAGGTAGGTGCCCTCCAGCAAGGCACAATTTGTACTTTTCTATTTTCTTTTTTTAATGCTGCCAATTGTATTTAAATGCCCTGGCTTACTTTTTCAATTGACTTTGCATGGCCCTCTTCACTGTCCTTAAAATATTGGTTTTTCATTCTAGAGGCATTGCCATACTGATCCACATTGGTGCTTGAGGCAAAAGGAACTATTAGTAATATTGATCTTTAAAAATTTTGTATTTTCACCATGGATTTTTTTGCATTAATTTTAATTTTAAAATATTACATTAAAATATTTATCTTGATTACTGAGTCTTTCGGCATCCTCTCAGATTTTGTGCCTGAAATGAGGGCCTCATTTGCCTGATTTTAACCCTGGCCCTGTCTAAGGGATCAGACTGAACATTACTGAGTAATATGGTCAGGGACATAAGGGAATTAGTAGCAAAATACAGTCAATGTGAACTCAAGGTAAAAGGTTATAAATTTTACCTGAAATTAGAGGTTTAGAGAACATAAGCAATAGAGTTTTTAGAAGGGGGGTTTTATTTTCAGTTGGCTAGTTTCCAAGTCAGTATCTTATCTTGGCCATGTAGATGTAGTTACAATTATATTATAACTTCAATATATGCAAAGAAAGTAAAGTATGCTAGTCACTTACTCAAGAAGAACTGCTTCAACTCCTGGTTTAAAACTTGTAGAATTTAAAGAGAGTCCCATAATGACAAGAGTAAATATTCCAGACATTTCAGTTAGCTCACCTATTTTTTTAAGGAAATAAATAAAATATTGATTTAACATCAAGAGTGGTACCAATATTCCTAGAGATGAAAACTCCTGATATCTGGGATATCGTCCCGACTATCCCTGATAGTAGGGACTTCATAGAGAGGCTATCCCACTTGGTTTCCACTGAATAATGTCACAAAAGATCACCACCATGCACTGTCCTTCCTCCTCAGGTCCACATTCAGTGTGCAGAAAAGTCTGTACTGGACAACCTTGCCCTGCTTTGGCTTCTGATCATTGGCAACAATGTGGAACTCACAAATCTTTTCAGGTACCCCAGGGAGGCTAGAGTACCCTCCATAGGTCTGATTTTTCCAGAGCGGCTCTGGATGAATTAAATGGAAGTAAGCTGATGAGCTCTCTATGGACTAGCCTACTTCACATACTTCTTCTAGGGAGACAGCAGGAGATAGAAATGGTTTGATTTTGTGACAAGGCCGAGAGTGTAGAGCCAAGAGAAACCCAATACAGATCTGCTTCCCAGTTTAATTATGGTTTGGCACACTTACTGTCTGAGATGGGAAAGTGTAAAAAACTGTGGAAACGCTTAAATATTGTCAACTTTCATGAATTAGAGAGAAAAACAGTTTTGGAAGTAGCTTATGAAAGTGACATATTATCATTATGAAAAATTCAAATAATATAATGCAGTATAGATATTATATATTTTTTAGAAAAAGGTGGTAGTTAAGTTGCTGAGTCGTGTCCGACTCTTGCAACCCCATGGACGGCAGCCTGCCAGACTCCTCTGTCCATGGGATGCTCCAGGCAAGAATACTGGAGTGGGTTGTCATTTCCTTCTCCAGAGGATCATCCTGACCCAGAAACTCTTTCCAAGATTCTTCTCAGCCCAGGAATTCTTCCCTACCCAGGAATCAAACTGGGGTCTTCTTCATTGCAAGCAGATTAGAAAAAGGGAACACCCATAACTCCACTGCCAAGAATTCAGGTAAAATTTTGAAGAAAATTTTGATTGAAATTTCTATTGAAGAGAGGACTATATTTGCCTAGAAGAAGTCATTTTATAAGCTATTTAGAGTACAGTATGAGACCCCAAAGGCAACTCCAAGCATTAAAGGCTGCTTGCTGAATTTCTATACAGGAGACAAGTGGTAAAAATTAAGCAGGAAATATAGAAAAGTGAGGAGATAATGGTAGCTGTCAGATCTCAGAATTGTGAACTGCACAATGTAATTTTCTCTGTGAGCTCCTTTGTTCTCACCTTCACTAAAGTTCACCAAGAAGCAGAAATTTTTGTATATTTAGGAGGAGGCAGCAGAGATTATGAAGAAGAAAACTCCAGAAACTTTCAGAAATTTTGAGGAGGTATCTTTAGGTTGGGTTTTCCTTGTGGCTCAGTTGGTAAAGAATCTGCCTGCAATGTGGGAGACCTGAGTTTGATCCCTGGGTGAGGAAGATCCCCTAGAGATGGGAATGGCTATCCATTCCAGTACTCTGGCCTGGAGAATTCCATGGACTCTATAGTCCATGGGGTCGCAAAGAGTTGGACATAACTGAGCTTGTCTATTGGAAGCTTAAGATAATTGGATCAAGATTTTAGGAGTGGAGTACCCAGTGAACACACAGAAGCTCATATCCAGCATACATATACATAAAGTCACAGAGGGATTATCCCTGGAGAAGGAAATGGCAACCCCCTCCAGTATTCTTCCCTGGGAAATCCCATGGACAGAAGAGTCCGGTGATCCCCATTGCATGGGGTCCCAAAGAGTCAGAAACAACTGAATGACTGAACACGCACCCAAAGGGATTGTAGAGCAATACTGTTCTATAATGGGCTAATTTTTCTTCTCTTAATGTTTAGCAGACATTGTTCTAGGTAACAGTTATAAATTAAAATTTTGTTTTAATATTAAAGAATATTGTGAATATGCCACTTTCCATAGGCTTCTCTGGTAGCTCAGCTGGTAAAGAATCTGTCTGCAATGCAGGAGACCTGGGTTTGATTCCTGGGTGGGGCAAGTTCCTCTGGAGAAGGGAGAAGTTACCCTTCCCACTCCAGTATTCTTGAGCTTTTCTGATGGGTCAGATGGTAAAGAATCTACTTGCAATGCAGGAGATCTGGGTTCAATCCCTGAGTTGCCCACTCCAGTATTCTTGCCTGGAGAACTCCCCACGGACAGAGAAGCCTGACAGGCTATAGTCCATAGGGTTGCAAAGAGTCAGACACAACTGAGCGTCTAAGCACAGCACACGTTTATCAGATGGATCCGTTTCTTTGGTTTACTTTGTATTCCTCTGTTATAGCAGTTGTATTTTAATTATTAAAAGCTTATTAAATGTTTATTATCCACTTAATAGGAAAAATCCTTCACTTAAATAGATTGTCATGCCATATGACATGTCATAAACATAGTTTATGTTTCCAGATGAATTTTTAAATTTTTTTCTGTAAAATTTCACTTCCCTCCAAATTTTTATCATTATTTGATTCATATTGTGATAACTTCTGAAAATATTTATTTATTTGACAGGCCAGAGTAAAAGTTTTTTACATTAGATTTATACTTACTCATTATCTTCTTTCTAAAGTATTTATTGAGACATCTTGACTCTAAAAATTTAAATAATTTTTTTGGAGATGGGGTAGGGGATTATAAAATACAAACTAGTATGTATAAACTAAAGAAGCAACAAGGATGTCTATTGTACCACACAAGGAAATATAGCCATTATTTTGTAACTTTAAATGGAATATAATCTATAAAAATATTGAATCACTATATTGCATACTTGAAAATAATATAATATTGTAAATCAACTCTACTTCAATTTAAAAATTAAATAAATAAAATTATTTCCTTGAGCATAACCCTTACTCTTTCTTTTTAATAGTTAAAGATCAGATGAGAATTTATTACAATTGCATTGTTACAAGGAAATTTAGTTATTTCTGTGACATACAATATTTTAGGATAATTAGAATTATAATAACATTGTATCAGGATGTACCAGATTTTTGGAACTTCATGTAATTTCTAGGACAGTCATATTAATAACATTCACCCATACAGTATAACCTAAGAAGGTTTCTCATCATTTATTTTAACCCTTAATCTTGAGGCTATTCTTACTTACTTGATGTTGTTAAAAGAAATTATATTTGCTGAAATATATGTTTTGTAGGTTTAGGTATGTACAAGGTAGTGCATAGTGAATGCATTTGTACTGGCTGATCATTCTGTCACTATCTATTAATTCATTAACGGATTCTGTAAACTCACTAGATTATAATTGGCTTAAATCCAGATTGGTTTCAGTTCAGTTCAGTTCAGTTCAATTCAGTTCAGTCACTCAGTCGTGTCCGACTCTTTGCGACCCCATGAATCGCAGCACACCAGGCCTCCCAGTTCATCACTATCTCCTGGAGTTCACTCAGACTCACGTCCATCGAGTCCGTGATGCCACCCAGCCATCTCACCCTCTGTCGTCCCCTTCTCCTCCTGCCCTCAACCCCTCCCAGCATCAGAGTCTTTTCCAACCAGTCAACTCTTCGCATGAGGTGGCCAAAGTACTGGAGTTTCAGCTTTAGCATCATTCCTTCCAAAGAAATCCCAGGGCTGATCTCCTTCAGAATGGACTGGTTTGGAAACCTCAAATATCTGTGTTATGCCTTTCCTTTCTCAGACATGAGAATAATGAATTCTACTGCTCTAGCATTTCCACAAAGAAGTTTTCCCTTGTCGCTACTGAAATTTTACTTCTCAGAAAACTTGTGCAGTTTTCTGTTTGGGACCAAACTTTTGTTAAGTTTATCCCTTGATATTTTCTAACTTTTTGTCAATATAAAGAGAATCACTTTTCATTGTTTTATATGAGTTGTGTGTGTGTGTGTGCTCAGTCACTTTAGTTGTGTCCAGATCTTTCTTACTCTATGAACTGTAGCCTGCCAGGCTCCTTTCTCGTGGGATTCTCCAGGCAAGGATGCTGGCGTGGGTTGCTCTCTCCTTCTCCAGGGAAGAGAACTGACCCAGGGAGAGAACTGCCTCTCCTGTGTCTCCAGGATTGCAGGTGGATTCTTCACCTGTTGAGCCACTGGGGAAGCCCTTGTAACTAATTACTGCTGGTTTGTAAGAATGTTGATTTATTAATTTTTAAAATATTTATCTTTTATCAAACCATTAAAGAGTCTTGCTGTCTTCGTTTATTAATTAAGTCGCTTGGGTTTTTATATACTCTAAAATGTTGTGACTAATGTAACCATTTCTTCTTTAAAATACGTATAACCTTTATTTTTTTCTTACTATATTAACTAGAGCTTCCAGAATTATTTTTAATCATGGATATGAGGCTAGGCAACATTGTCTTATTCTTAAATGTAATGGAATGATATAGAGTCAGTTGGGAAGTTGGTATTATCACACATGCCAACTTCAAATCATTTGTAGAGCTATCTAAAGGGCTGAATGGAAAGTGATTCTGAGGCAGTATCAGGACACAGCAATATGGTTATCCTTGTCTGCTGTACCTCTGTGAGAGAGGGGAGTTGTGGTAAATGGATTAGCAATGTGACAGAATTTTTAATATTAGCCTTCCTTGATCTGTAACTTCTATTTTTATTACCTTTTGATCTAAGAGTTACCAAGAACATTTTTTTTTTCAATTTCAGGCAGTTAGAATATTCATTTTTAAAGATCTTCCTTTTGAAGTAAGCATTTAATTGCACTGTAGTTGAATAATGTTTGAAATTTTATTGATATGTTCTTTTAGTCTAGTTGATTTCTGTTAATGCCCGTAGGTATGTGTAAAGAATATAATTACAAAATCAGTGTCAAGTTTACCAAAAAGCTCATAGTATTTTAATATTTTATTAACATGGACACTTAAGCTTTTTAATCTTTAAAACTTAAGTTGCTCAAGGATAATTTCAAATATTTTCTGTATATAATTATAACATTATTGTCACACAGATTTTGCACATTTTATGTGCCAAGTGAAAGTGAAGTTGCTCAGTCGTGTCTGACTCTTTGTGACCCCATGGACTGTAGCCCACCAACCTCCTCCCTCCATGGGATTCTCCAGGCAAGAGTACTGGAGTGGGTTGCCATTTCCTTCTCCTTAAAATTCTTCTTGTGAAAATGTCGACATATTGTGACAGGGAAACTTCACAATCAGAACAGACCTTGGAATACTCTCGATTGGATTTTACCACCACTGGAACAGCTAATGACTTTTTCCACACCTTCTCCAACTTTATTTCTGGAAAAAACATTCTGTCTAATGTCTTCAGTTATGTTGCTGTTGGTGATTTAATTTTGCTTCTTATAATCATTCTTCCTTGTATTGTCAGGATTCTCCGGCAAAGCATTCAGAAGCTCTCAACTGAGTTGTACCTCATTATTTTAAACAAAAAAGGGGAAATGCCAGGGCCAGCGTGAGGAACTCCGCCCATGGCAAAGGTCATGAGGAAGGAGGCTTCGGCATATGCAAAGGCGTGATCAAGCCTCAGGAAACCCCCTGTTCCCGAGCATCTACCCCCAAAACCAGAGTACTTTACAGGGAGCTCTCCTCCATAACCATTTCTCTCAGAGAAGGAGTTAACTTGCAGCTCCAGTTAATAAAAATTCCTGGGGGTGACAAGAGTGTTTCAACTTACGAACTCTGAAGGTTCTCTGGCCTGCTTGATCAGGTTCGTCCAGGCCGCATGTGATTGTTTACAGCCTCCCAACTGTGAGAGGCATGGGATGCTTTAAAACTTTCTAAATACAGACTCTTTTGAGAAGTTAGAAGATCATTAGTATAGTATTAGTGGGTTGATTAGGAATTATATTGGTGAAGGGTTTTTTCATTTGTTGTGCCAATAATTACTGCTAATTCCCTGCCCTGGGTGTGACAAGGATGTCTCAGGTCAAACCTCTCTGTTGACAGACTAGCTTGTGTGAGAACCTCTCAACCATAAACAGCACAGAGGGTTTGAAGTATTAGCATAGGGCTTTTTCTCATTGATGAGTCAATGATTGCCACCAGGCCTCCATATCCTTAGGCACCTGGGAATATATTAATCAATATATTTGGAATATAGAAAAGGAAATATAGTAGTTTTTGATGTTAGTAATACTAGACTTTTGAGGTAATGAGTTTTCTCTTTTGTTATAGACCACTGTACTTTGTTATAAATCACTGTGTCCTTGCTATGCAAAAATGTAACTTTATCACTGTCTTAAGACTAAATAGATCATAAAGGGAACATTGGTGAAGGGTTTTCATTTGTTGGGCTGATGTTTGCTGATATTCCCTGCCCTTATAATGAATATAACTAGTATATAGGAGAAATAAGTATTAACCTTTAAGATTAATCATGTTAAACCTTAAGTTAAGTAAATTCCTTTCTTGATTGTAACTCACTACACCCTCACCCTATAGAAATGCAACTTTATTTGGAGGGTGACACCTGATTTAAGAAAAAAATCACCCCTGGAAAAATAAGTTTTCTTGCTAACTGACCGGTATCAGAAAGGGCCATAAAATGTCAGCAGACCTCATGGCCAAAAGATGATGTAAAACCCCATAAGACCTTGGTATAATTTTATATGAAGCACCTGATTGTGATAAGGGTCAGGTCTGCTGACCCCCACGTGATTCTGTATTCATCCCTATGAATAACAAAAGGTATAAAAACAAATCTGAAAAATAAAGAAATCGGACCAGTTTCTGGAAAGACTGATTCCCCGTGTCATTTCTTTCTTGCTCCCTGTTTTCCTGGCTGAATTCCCATCTGAAATGTGGGTACTCACCAAGCCTGCTAATTTTGCCTGGGCTTCTAAGATCGGACGTGGTGGCGGGGGGCCTCAGTGCCTCCTCTCCTTTGGGAGAACGGGAAGACATCTGTGGCCTACGTAGGTGGTGATTGGTATTCCATGTAAACCAAGTTATTTGGCCTCTTTTTCTCTGCTAATTTCCTAATCCCTCTCTATCTGTAATTAATTAAGTTTTTTCCAAGGATGCCGATTCCATCCCCACCTTCGAATTACCCTGGATCCACCGGGGCTGGACCCTGGCAAATAAGCATTCTGTTTTGGAAGATAAAACTCTATATATCTTGGGAGCCAAGCATTTAAGTTTTTATATAAATCATAGCCATAGTCATTTCTTAAATCCAATTGGTTATGAAATTATTTAGGAAAGGTCTGTTGAAGTTTCTCCTTGTAATTATGATTTTGTCAAGTTTCTCTTATTATAATTGTCTTTATGTACCTTGGTACATTGTTTCCTACTGTATACATATTAATATTTTGAATGTCTTTTGATAAATTATGTACAAAAATATTCCTTCTAGATCAGTTGCATGGTGTTTTTTTGTTTTTGTTTTGCTTTTCACCTGGTAAATATTTCCCACATCTTTTTATATTATTTAATTTTAGGCATAGTCCCCTTACTTACAAATATAAAAGATGAGGTAAAGAAATGAAAAGCTGAGACTTATATGATTGACATCCTCTCCAAAAACAGTAGACATCCATATTTGAATCAGTTTTGAACTAACAATTCCAAATGAGAAACTTACTATAATATGTAACCAAATTTCTTTCACGATGATATAGGCTGAAAGAAAAGGGAATAAATAAAAAAAATAATTAGTAGAATTTATGTGCTTTTAATTTTAAATGATAATCTGGGTCAACTTTTGTTTCTGACATTATTTTTTTAAATAGCTCATAGCCTTTGGGATAGATGTAGGGTATTTTCTTATTCTTAAGTTGAAAGAGTTTCTTTTCAAATGTCAAAAGTCACAAATTGATAAAATTTGATCAGTTTAGTTTAAGAGCTTTTAAAGTTCTCATTCAGGAATATATATTTATTTAGTGCCAAAATGTGTAATACATTTTGGAAAAACAATAATGAATAAGTAGACGCTGTCTAACTTCATGGAATTTAGAATCTACATCTAAAATTATATACACAAGAAATTTTAAAAAAAAGAGAGAGAGAGAGAATGCCTCTGGGTCACAGCTAAGTGAATCTCCTGTATTGTATTGATCTGCCAAACCAGTCCGATTGGTTCCTTACTATTGGACATTTCATTGTTTCCAGTTTTTCTCCTGATAAGCAATGTTGTGATGTATATTTCTATACATAAATTTTTGTACTTCTCTGATTACTTCCTTAGGCCCCAGAAGTGGAATTACTACACTAAAGGATAGTTGATCCTTTACTGATACTGTTATATTTTGCCAAATTTCTTTCAACAGTCATTATGATGCCCTTCCCAGGTAAACAGGAAGCCTAAACCCTTGAGGGCATTGATTGCTGGAATAGGGCATTTTCAGTGGTTGAGGAAGTCCTTCTTATCTTTGTAGGGTGAGGAACAAAGGAGAAAAGTTTTAAATCACAGATGAAAGTCGGTCTTAGGTGCAGGAAAACCTGAAGGGTCAACTTCAATAGAATATGTGAAGAGCAAGGACAAAACCAAAACAAAGAATGGCCAACAGAAAACAGCAATAGCAACCACATCAAAAAACAAAGCTAAATTTGGGGAAGTAAATCCCAGAACAGTGCTCTGAGGTAGTAAAATGAAGGAAAAAGAATCCTTTTATGAATCCTTGATCATAGATGTCCACTGGTAGAGATGGCACTGTTAAGATTCCTGAGGTTATAGAAGTTCCTTCTCTACCCAGTCTCATCCCTATGACTGAGAGCAAGCCCTGGTTTCTAGATGTGCCAAGCAGAAAAATTTAACACTTGTAAGGATAGTGTGAACTTGAGAGAATTTTATGAATGACTCGGGGTTGACTATGGTGATAATTTTAAGAATCCAGCACCTCCTGTAAATGAAACATATGCTGGATGCTGACACTGGTTTCAGAAGATGCAAAGAACTGGAGTTAAAAGACCAAGTTTAAAAGATGCGTTCTCTTTTAAAAAGAAAAAGAGCTCTTAAAGAATACAATATTTACTGGATGGATTTACTAGGCCAGGAAATGTCTCAAAGCAAATCCATTATTTCTTAATGCTTTCCAATGTTCTTAAATTTCTAAATACAAGAAGGAAAAGGTAAGAACTCTGAGTATAGTGACTCTTCTTGTTTTTTCCTGTTATGAAACATGCTCACTTCAAAGATACAGTAGAGCGTCTCTGGTGACTCTGGGCTTCCCTGGTGGTTCAGGTGGTAAAGAATCTGCCTGCAATGCAGGAGACCTGACTTTGATCTCTGTGTTGGGAAGAGCCCCTAAAGAAGGGAATGGCTACCCACTCCAGTATTCTTGCCTGGAGAATTACATGGACAGAGGAACCTAGTGGGCTACAGACAATGGGGTCACAAAGAGTCAGACATGACTGAGAGACTAACACTTTCAAAGGTATAGCAACACTGTTTAAATAATTACAAGTTATAAAATAATGATTACTAGGAAACTGCAGTATTGGAGAAGACTCTTGAGAGTGACTTGGACTGCAAGGAGATCAAACAGATCAATTCTGAAGGAAACCAATCCTGAATATTCATTGGAAGGACTGGTGCTGAAGCGGAAGCTCCAATACTTTGGCCACCTGATGCAAAGAGAGAACTCATTAGCAAATACCGTGATGCCGGGAGAGATTGAAGGCAGGAGGAGAAGGGCACAACAGAGGATGAGATAGTTGATGGCATCATTGATTCAAGAGACCTCAGTTTGAGCAAGCTCCAGGAGATGGTGAAAGACAGGGAAGCCTGGCATGGTACAATCCATGGGGTCACAAAGAGTCGTACACAACTGACTGACCAAACAATACAATACAATACTAGGAAAATTACTGTTTCACAATTATGCCAATGGATATAAATAAAATACCAGTAAAACTTATCAAACATAGGAATAATTCTACAAAAAAATTAAGAAAAAGTCTGAATCGTGAAGAAAATAAGTTCATTGCTCTCTTCATCCTAGAGCAGACCTTCTGTTTTATTGTAGTTGTTACTATTTTAAGAGTGATTACTTAACAGTTTTTACTCCTCTGAAACCTAAACAAAAGCAAAATTCTATTACATTGATTATTGTCAAAATTGTGAGGTGCAAGCTCTACAAAAGCAAGAACAGTTATGTTCATGGCTGAAACATCAGGGCCTACAATAGGAGCTATCTCATAGTACATATCAACAAATAATTGTTGGGTTATTGAATGAATTATCTTCCACATAAGTACTTTGTCTCTTTATTTTTCACTCCCCAATGAATAGAAAGTTCTTTTGATTATATTGTGGATATCATCTGTGATAAAGTTCCCTGAAATTCTGTGATTGTCATAGGGAAGAACTGACTCCATGTTGGATCTGTTTCTTTAACTTTAACCATTGCTTCCCACTACTTGTATTCATTAAAAGGATACTGTTCACATGGAGTGGCCTGCCTCAGGGAACCCTGCCTCTTTGCCTGAATGTTAAACCAAAAGGCCTTTGTTCAGGACCCTGTCCACCTGTGGATGGCTACAGGAAAGAAAAATGGACACATTCACTACCTGAGGCTAGCCATTCCAGGAGATATCTGTAAGATTAATGGCTTTTACTTTACCCCCTTACCTCCCCCTACTCCTGTTCTGTAAAAGAACTGGCATCAAGACCCTGATAAGATGGTTATTTTGAGACATTAGTCTGCCATCTTCTCAGTCAGCTGGCTTTCTAAATATAGTCATATTCCTTGCCTCAATACCTGTCTCTTGGACTTATTTATGTGGTGAGCAGAGTAAGCTTGGACTCAGTAATATGAGTGGTATTTACTGTCTTAAAAGGGACCTGGTATAACACTAGATCAGGCTTCTCTGGTGGCCCAGATAGTAAGGAATCTGCCTGCAATGCAGGAGACCTGGGTTCAATACTTGGGTTGGGAAGATCCCTGGAGAAGGGAATGGAAACCCATTCCAGGATTCTTCCCTGGAGAATTCCATTGACAGAGGAGCCTGATGGGCTACAGTCCATGGGATTGCAAAGAGCTGGACATCATTGAGCAGCTTGCACATAATACTAGATCGGGTATAGAGGTTGGACTTTGACCTTTCTGACCAGCATGTATGACTACACTTTACATTTCTCAGTTTCCCCTAAGGATGGTTTTTGAACTTTTAAGATGCTTTTGAATATAAACATTTCCTTTTTCCTTACCTCAGCCATCTATGGGAAGGCCATATCTGCAGCAGGTTTTATGGTAAAAACTCTCTGAGTACTGTATTCTGTCACCTCTTTCTGTACTCTGCATTTTGGAAAATATTCTATGTATGTAGTTTGGTTTTCTCACACATCACAGAAAGGTTATATGAAGCATTTAAAGAGGATGTACCTTGCTGTGCTAAACTGGGGTTCTAGGATCACAACAGATATTCCAAACTGCCATGGTTTGAGTAAATGAATTGGATACAAAAACAAGGCTGAAAGTAAGTGCTTCTTATGCCCAAGTTGGGCAGTTATCCATGACCTGGACTAGCTCTCTTGAGAAAGACATGAGTAAGGTGATTCTATTGGGCAAGGATTAGTCTTCTGGTATGGTATGCCAGTACCATACTGTTTTGATTACTGTAGGCTTGTAGTAGAGTCTGAAGTCAGAGAGCTGATTCCTACAGCTCCATTTTCCTTTCTCAAGTTGCTTTCAAGGTCTTTTGAGTTTTCAAACAAATGAAAAAAAATTTTGTTCTAGTTCTGTGAGAAATGCCATTGATAACTTGATATGGATTGCATTTAATCTGTAGGTTGCCTTGGGTGGTATAGTCATTTTGACTATATTGACTCTTCCAATCCAAGAATCTGTTTTATCTTTCCATCTACTTGTGTCATTTTCAGTTTCTTATAATATTCAGAGTACAAGTCTTTGTCTCCTTAGGTAGATTTATTCTTAGATATTTTATTCTTTTTTATGTGGTGGTAAATGGGATTGTTCCTGGATAATTTTTTTTTTTACCATAAATGGATGTTGAGTTTTATCAAAAGCTTTTTCTGCATCTATTGAGATGATCATATAGTTTTTATTCTTCAATTTGTTAATGTGGTGTATCACACAGATTGATTTACCAATATTGAAAAATCCTTGCATTCCTGTGGGATAAATCCCACTTTTGGTCATGGTATAGGACCTTTTAATGTATTGCTTAATTTGGTTTGCTAGTGTTTTGCTGAGATTTTTGCATCTATGTTCATCAGTGATATTGGCCTGTAATTTTCTCTCTTTTTTAGTATCTTTGTCTAGTTTTGGTATCAGGGTGATGGTGGTCCTGCAGAGTAAGTTTGGAAGTGTACTTTCCTCTGTAATTTTTGAAATAGTTTCAAAAGGATAGGTGTTAATTCTTCTCTAAATGTTCCATAGAATTCACCCGTGAAGCCCTCTGGTCTTGGACTTCTGTTTATTTGGTTTTTAAAATCACAGATTCAATTTAAGTACTTGTAGTTGGTTTATTCATATTTTCAGTTTCTTCCTGGTTCGATCTTGGGAGAATGTATCTTTCTAAGAATTTGTCCATTTCTTCTAGGTTGTCCATTTTAGTGGCATATAGTTGCCTGTAGTAAGTAGTCTGTTATGATCCTTTGTGTTTCTGTGGTGTGTTATAACTTCTTTATTTCCAATTTTGTTGAGACTACATTCTAAACTACTGAAAGGATGAGGTTTTGATTAGGAAGGGGCATATAAGATGCTCACAGGAGTGATGACAACTGTATTTTTGTCCTGAATCATAATTACTTATCTGTATACTTTATAATCACTCATTACAGTGCACATACATCATTTACCTTATATACACATGCACGCACATACACATGATAAAGGGCAAAATGCATATGGTTCAGGACTATTTGAATGAGGCAAATGAACTTCTAGACATTTTACAATCTCTCTGCTTATAAGCACTGTGCTCAGGCCCTGTAGATGGCCGTATAACTCACACTTTCTCCCTGAGCTGACAGCTTTCTGTGTTGCCTGCAGGGAGATAGTCACAGAGGGAAGGGAAGGGAAGACACCTCTCCTTGGCACTGGTGGATTCCCTACTCATCTTTTGAGTTCATCTTAGGCAGATAAAAAAATTCTCTCATTCTTGTTATCAATAATTCTGGTTCAGTCTAGGTCTGAGGAATGTTGCTTCTATAGGTATCCTCATGAAAAGTCCCAACTTAGCCTCACAACAAAACCATAACCAATATTAAATAAGGGATGTTTGTTACTTCTTTATAAATGGCCAATAATTATACCAATATGATTATGTTTGCATAAGTGTAGTTTTGGTATTATAAAATCCATGTCAAAGGTCAGAAAATACAGTATTCTAGTTTTAAGAAATTAAGATTTCAGAAAATATGGGATTCTAATTTTAAAAAACTAAGAAAAAGAGGTCCTTACCTAAGGACTGGATTGTATTTTTGTGCAAGCTAAGGTCAATATTCACAATAACAGTAAATGTAATTAAAGACATTACAGAGGTCATCAGACTTTCTCCATTAATTAAACTGACGAGGCTTCTAGAAAGACCTACAGAGGGAAAAAAAATTGTTTAAGGAGGGAAAATTTCATAAATATTAAAGAACAGAATTTTATCAACAAGTAGAAGGATATTTTCAGCTATGGATTTATATCATGTACTTTTTCTACATACTTAAATATATGTTAGTTATGTTTGTAAAATCTGTTCAAGAAGATTTCATTATGTATTAACTTACAAGCCTAGATCATCATGAGTAGGTACCAAATTAATTGTGGTTGATTAGGAATCAAAGAAAGGGCTTCCCTGGTGGCTCAGATGGTGGCTAATCTGCCTGCAATGCAGGAGACTTGGGTTCAATCCCTGGGTTGAGAAGATCCCCTGGAGAAGGGAATGACTACTCACTCCAGTATTCTTGCAAACTAAAATGGACAAGAATGGGTGAATTTAACTCAGATGACCATTATATCTACTACTGTGGACAAGAATCCCTTAGAAGAAATGGAGTAGCCCTCATAGTTGACAAAAGAGTATGAAATGCAGTACTTGAGTGTAACTTTAAAAACAACAGAATGATCTCAGTTCATTTCCAAGGCAAACCATTCAACATCACAGTAATCCAAGTCTATGCCCCAAACACTAATGCTGAAGAAGCTGTACTCAAACAGTCTATGAAGATCTACAAGACCTTCTAGAACTAACACCAAAAAAATGATGTTCTTTTCATCACAGGGGGTTGGAATTCAAAAGTAGGAAGACAAGAAATACCTGGGAAAATGGACAAGTTTGGCCTTGGAGTACAAAATGAAGCAGGGCAAAGGCTAATAGAGTTTTGCTGAGAGAACACTCTGGATGTAGCAAACACTCTCTTCCAGCAACACAAGACATGACTCTACACATGGACATCACCAGATAGTCAATACCAAACTCAGAGTCATAGTCTTTGCAGCCAGAATGGAGAAGCTCTGTAGAGTCAGTAAAAACAAGACCTGGAGCTGACTGTGGCTCAGATCATGAGATCCTTATTGCAAAATTCAGATTTAAGTTGAAGAAAGTAGGGAAAACCACTAGACCATTCGGGTATGACCTAAGTTAAATCCCTTATGACTATACAGAGGAGGTGACAAATAAATTCAAGGGATTAGATCTGATAGAGTGCCTGAAGAACTATGGAAGGAGGTTTGTGACATTGTACAGGAGACAGGGATCAAGACCATCCCCAAGAAAAAGAAATGCAAGAGGGCAAAATGGTTGTCTGAGAAGGCTTTACAAATAGCTGAGAAAAGAAGAGATGACAAAAGTAAAGGAGAAAAGAAAAGATATACCCTACTGATTTCAGAGTTCTAGAGATGGCAAGGAGAGATAAGAGAGTCTTCTGAAGTGAACAATACAAAGAAATAGAGAAAACAATAGAATGGGAAAGATTAGAGATCTCCTCAAGAAAACTGGAGATACCAAGGGAACATTTCATGCAAGAATGGGCATGATAAAGGACAGAAATGGTAAGGACCTAACAGAGGCAGAAGAGATTAGGAAGAGGTGGCAAGAATACACAGAGGTCTTAAAGACCCAGATAAACATGACGGTGTGGTCACTTACCTACAGCCAGACATCTTGGAGTGTGAACTCAAGTGAACTTTTAGGAAGCATTATTATGAACAAAGTTATTGGAGGTGATAGAATTCCAGCTGAGTTATTTAAAATCCTAAAAGATGATACTGTTAAAGTGCCACATTTGATATGCTTTCAAATTTGGAAAACTCAGGAATGGCCACAGGACTGAAAAAAAATCAGTTTTCATTGCAATTCCAAAGAAAGGCAATGCCAAAGTATGTTCGAACTACCATACAATTGTGCTTACCTCATACCAGCAAGGTAATGCTCAAAATCCTTCAAGCTAGGCTTCAACAGTACACGAACTGAGAACTTTCAGATGTACAAGCTAGGTTTAGAAAAGGCAGAGGAACCAGAGATCAAATTGCTATCATTTATTGGGTCAGAGAAAAACCGATGAAATTCCAGAAAAATATACACTTCTGCTTCATTGATTCTGCTAAAGCCTTTGACTTCTGGATCACAACAAACTGTAGAAAATTCTTAAAGAGATGGGAATACCAGAGCCCCTAATCTGCCTCCTGAGAAATCTGTATGCAAGTCAAGAAGAAACAGTTAGAACCATACATGGAAAAACAGACTGGTTCAAAATTGTAAAAAGAGTACCTCAAGGCTGTATGTTGTCACCCTGCTCATTTAACTTATATACAGTGTACATCATGAGAAACGCTGGGCTGGATAAATCACAAGCTTGAATCAAGATTGCCAGGAGAAATATCGACAACCTCAGATATGCAGATGATACCACTCTAATATCAGAAACTGAAGAGGAACTATAGAGTCTCTTGATGAGTGTAAAAGAGGAGAGTGAAAAAGCTGGCTTAAAACCCAACATTCAGAAACTAAGATCATGGCATCTGGTCCCATCACTTCATGGCAAATAAGGAAAAAGTGGCAAATTTTATTTTCTTGGACTCCAAAATCAATATAGATGATGAAATTAAAAGATGTTTGCTCCTTGGAAGAAAAGTTGTGACAAACCTAGCATATTAAAAAGCAGAGACATCACTTTACTGACAAAGGTCTGTATAGTCAAAACTATGGCTTTTCCAATAAGGGAACCTCCTGGGTGGCAGAGTGGTAAAGAATCTGCCTGCCAGTGTAGGAGACACAAGAGACATGGGTTCAATCCCTGAGTCGGGAAGATTCCCTGGAGTAGGAAATGGCAACCCACTCCAGTATTTTTGCCTGGAAAATCCCATGGAGAGAGGAGCCTGGTGATCACAAAGAGTCGGACACGACTAAGCGCACACACAAATGGTTTTTCCAGTAGTCCTGTATGAATGTGAGACTTGGACCATAAGGAAAGCTGAGTGCCAAAGAATTGATTCTTTTGAATTTTAGTGCTGGAAAAGACTCTTAAGAGTCCCAGGATCAGGTTGCCATTTCCTATTCCAAGAGATCTTCCAAGGGAATAGAACCTGCATCGACTGCAATGGCAGGCAGACTCTTCACCACTGATTCACCAGAGGGAGCTTGTTTTATGTAAGTAAGATAATCAACTAGAGCTTTCATTTCTTGTTTCAAAATACAGATGAAAATGTGAAATTTATTATTTTTTAATTCTGAGACTTGGTCTATATAAATATGTGCACCATGCATTTAAGACAAGACAAAAAAAAAAAAGATAGTAGAGGGATAAGGCAAACTTATAACATGGTAACTAACCAAAGTATTAAGGCAGTTGTCCAGGTAGTCAGGCTGTAATTAGTAATTGTCTGACTTTCTCATAAATCACTTTCAATGGTTTTAGAAATCAAACTCCATTAATGGAGAGCATTCTGATATAATCTGTTTCTATCTTAATCTCCTTCATTTATGATATTATTCCAAGTTTAGATATCTATCAATTATTATTTCTTTCTTGCCATTCAGTGTTCCTGTGGGGCAACACTATAACTGAACTTTAATAATTTATAGGAAGAAAATATTATTAAGGAAATGGTAAAAACCTTTTTTGTGAACCAATCAGCCTATCCTTCTGATCACAATCTAATACAGTAAGTATACTACTGGAAAAGAAGCAAAGCTAAGGCAGCCTGTCCCTGTAGAAACTCATTGCCTTGATCTAATTCCTGACCTGTCTCTGCATTCATGCCTTCTGCATTAAGACTGAAGTTTCTATTACCAAAGAGATTTTTTTTTTTAATGAGACTTTATACAAGGAGAGGCTTGACAAAGAGTTCTGCTTCTACTCTCTTAGATCCCTGCCATCATCATGGCAGGATTTCCTGGCTACTCTTCTGGAGGAATGTGAGAAAAAATAGGAGGAATGATCTTCCAGGTGAGGCCATTCTAGATCACTTAGCTCCCAGATGACCCTCTAGCTGACTGCAAATTCATTAGTGAGCCAAGCCAAGATCGGCAGAGCCCAGTTCATACCATCAAAGCTACCAAACTCATGAGAAATAAAAAATGATTGTAGTTTTAAGCCACTACACTTGGGAGTTATTTTTAGTTGAAAGCAAAGACAAAAAGCAAACCCTAACTGATACTGTTGTATAACTATTCCATCTTAGAAAATAGGGCTATAACAAAATGAATATTTGGAAATAAAGACAAGGCGCATAAGAGGAGTCAATAGATCATAAAAACTCAAGACAATGTGAATGTATCATGTACTCCAAACATAGGCCTGGCCAGATTTTATTGTTGAGAATAAAATAAAGCATATATAAAAGTCTTTCTGTGAAAACTCAGGCAAAAATATTTCCAAGAGAAAAATAAATTTTTAATACTTTAAAAATGATACAAAATGAAGAGAAGAGCAAAATTCCAAAAGTAACAGCAAGATGACCAAAGATTACAAGAATAACTTTGTAAGTAAATCCAAAGAAATGATTTAAATTCAACAACGATAAACCAGGAAGTCAATGGAATAACTAAACTCTAAGATTATAAAGTTAGAGGATGGTGGAATTCTCTCAGGTAGTACAGAACTCCTCCAAATCTTATGAGTATGAAAAGGAGCAGGAATTGCAGAGTCCCATAGCAACAGAGTTGGAGGATAGATGCTGATATTGTCTTAATCTCCTTGTCTTAAAGATCTGACTTTTCTTTATTCATATAGATACTCTTAGTATTTCTCCCCTACTCTCCTCCTACTTGCCTCAGATAGCTCTTTCCTTTTAACTGTCCATAAAAAGTGTTCATGTGAGGGTGTGCGTGCATGTATGTGCCACATTAAAATTCTATTTTCAAACAAATGTTTCTGTTCTCATTATAAAAAATAGTCAAGCAAACATAAATTAAGTAATTTTTACTTTTTTGAATGCAAGTCTTGGATTTTTTTTTTTCTGGGTTACACTGACTTGGTATTTTACTTTTCAAAAGAGGTTTCTTTCTCCTAAAACCGTGCACACTGAAAACACTATATCATTAATGATTTTATTGTTTTTGACTCTTTAGAATTTTGGTCTTAATGGTGACAAAGACTAAAGATAATTTTCTTTTTACAGATAGCATTATCCAAAGAACAGTGTTTTCAACAGAAAAGAAGTATTGGGCAATAAAAATGTTACCGTGAAATACATACAATATTGTAATGCTCCCAAAACTATCCTATTGGCTCAAGGCAGAAGCATGCATAAAGTCAAGCATTCCAAATAGTGCCCTGCCCTAACCAAGGCACTGGTGGTAGAATTCTCACTTGCCACATGGGAGGCTGGGGATCGATTCCCAGCCGATGCAAAAGGCAGATTATTTTCTTTGGGCTTCCTTCGTGGCTCAGCTGGTAAAGAATCTGCCTGCAATGTGGGAAACCTGGCTTTGATCCCTGGGTTGGGAAGATCCCCTGGAGAAGGGAAAGGCTACCCACTCCAGTATTCTGGCCTGGAGAATTCCAAGGACTGTATAGTTCATGCGGTCACAAAGAGTTAGACAAGACTGATCGACTTTCACTTTTCACTTTCATTCCACAACTGAATGTAAGACTTAAAATACTAGGTAAGCCCATCACTGGCATTTCATTCTATTCTAAGAATCACCACATGAATCTCTATGCTCAAACCTTAGTGTCCTAGCACCCCACTTCGCATAGTAAGAAACTATAATGAACAAAGATCTTAAAACTAGGCAATTTAAACATGGAATATATTTTAAATATAGGAAAAGAGAGAAATACACCTACCCAGATCTTTTATAGCAGATGAAGTCAGCATGGGATCTAAACTCACAAGGATAGCTGAAAATAATAACCATGGAGTGGTTTTCAAAAGCAATTTATTCACAGATGCCAGATACCAAAGGATTAAGGTATAGTTAATCAGAAAGCCAGGAACCGTAATGAAAACTATCTGCAAAGAAATTTCATAGATAGAAAAATCAAATTGCATTTGTATTCCATTTTTAAAAGCAAAATCAGGATACTTAAGATGTAGAATCACATTAAATCCATCAAAGGGAAATTTTCAATTATCTTACTTAACAACTATGTGCTTGAAACTCTGGAAATAAGGAAAAAGTTGCACTGAGAGTCTTAGAATCTTAGAAATACTAGTTATAGGAAATATTATAATTAAAAAGCAACTTTTATACAAACTACTACATATGGATAAACAACAGGGTCCTACTATAAAGCACAGGGAATTATATTCCCTGGAGATATATATATATATATATATATATATATATATATATATATAAACCATAAAGGAAAAAAATTTTAATTACCTTGATAAAGACATTGAATATAGATATGTATTTGTGAAGGTATATACATAGATACCATATAAATATACTATATATTACATATGTATTATATATACACATTTAACAATGGATAAAAACTGAAACATAGCTTATTAACACAGAAAAAGAAAAAAAAATTTAGAAAGAAGTTACAAAAGAGTAGGGGTAGGGGGAGGAAAGAGAAAACAAAATAATAGAGTACATGGAAATGGCAGAGGACCAGGGAAAAGACAGGAAGGAAAATTCCATTATTTCAGAACTGGAACCTGGCCTTCTGCCTTCCCACTATTGGGAAGTTGCCTTCTGTTTTCTCTTATTCTCCTGTGGTGGCTATTTAGCATGATTTTATGACCAAACAGACTTAGGAAAATATGCCGATTGTTCCTTAAAGTACCTGTGAGAATTCACAAATATACTCCCATGTTCACTACAGCATTATTCACAACAGCCAAACATTAAGCAATCTTAATGTCCATCTATAGATGAGTGGATAAGGGATATGCTTTATGTACATATATACATATATGGACTATTATTCAGTCATAAGAAAAAGAAGGAAATCTTGCCATTTGCCATAATACAAGTGGATCTTGAGGGCATATACTAAGTCAAATAAATCATACAGAGAAAGACAAATGCCATATAATCTCACTTATGTGTGAAATCTAAAAAAACAAATTCATAGATTTGGAGAACAGATGTATGGTTGACAGAGGCAGGCAATCAAGTTTGTTGGGAGATGAAGGTGTGAAATGCATAAAATTGGCACCAATTTCCAGTTATAAAATAAGTAAAGCATGAGTGAGTGAGTGAGTGAAGTCACTCAGTCGTGTCCGACTCTTTGTGACCTCCATCCATGGGACTCTCTGCGACCCCATGGACTACCAGGCTCCTCCATCCATGGTATTCTCCAGGCAAGAATATTGGAGTGGGTTACCATTTCCTTCTCCAGGGGATCTTCCCAACCCAGGGATCGAGCCCAGGTCTCCCGCATTGGAGGCAGACGCTTTAACCTCTGAGCCACCAGGGAAGCCCAAGTAAAGCATAGGGACATAATATCAGTATGGTGATTACAGTTAACAGCAATAATGTATTTCATATACAGCCAAACAGTATACTGATCATTGATTCCTATTTAAAACAGAGTAGCTATTGTTGAGAAAGGCCATAAGACTAGCAGACAAGATCTACAACTAAAGATGTAAAGAAACCATCACAACTCAAGTGCCCATTAACAGATGAATAGATAAGGGGATGTGGTTTTACATTCAATAGAATATTATTCAGCTATAAAAAGAATGGAAGGCAGCTATGCTCACCAGTATACAACCAATGCAAGAATAAAATTCTGCCATTTGCAGCAATGTGGATGGACTTAGAGAACATTATGTTTAGTGAAATCAATCAGAGAAAGATAAATACTGTATATCATTTATATGTGGAATCTAAAAAATACATAAATGAATATATATGCAAAAGAGAAATAGATTCATAGATATAGAAAACAAATTAGTGGTTGCTGCTGCTGCTGCTAAGTCGCTTCAGTCGTGTCCGACTCTGTGCGACCCCATAGACGGCAGCCCAGCAGGCTCCCCCATCCCTGAGATTCTCCAGGCAAGAACACGGGAGTGGGTTGCCATTTCCTTCTCCAATGCATGAAAGTGAAGTCGCTCAGTTGTGTCCAACTCTTAGCGACCCCATGGACTGCAGCCTACCAGGCTCCTCCATCCATGGGATTTTCCAAGCAAGAGTACTGGAGTGGGTTGCCATTGCCTTTTCCATATTAGTGGTTACCAAAAAGGAAAGGTAAGTGAGGTAGGGACAAATTAAGTGTATCGGGTTGACGGAATGTATAAAAGAAGCAACAAAAACATATTGTATAGCACAGAGAATTATAGCCATTATCTTTTAATCTCAAAATATATTGATTCACTACACTGTACATCTGAAACTAACATGATATTTTAAATCAACTATATTTTAAAAAAAGAAAACACACAATGAGATGGGAAGAGGGGCCAGAGACACTATAGAGTCAAGATCCATACCCACAGTGAGTGAGCCACAACTAGAAGGAGAATTACAATTGCAGAGTTTCTTTCTTAGAAGTGGAGTCCAGTCCTTCCATCAGGATCCCCAGCCTGGGGGTACTGCACCATGACGATGATATTACTAGAATATTTGGCTGTGAAGGCCAGCAGGACTTGCTTTTGGAATAGACAGACGGCTCTGAGAAATAGAACCTCCACTCTTAAAGGGCACACACAAAATCTCAGATGCTCTGGGACCCAAGGCAGAAACAATAATTTGAAAGGAGCCAGGGTCAGACCCACCTGCTGATCTTGAAAAGTCTTTCACAGTGGAATGATGCCCCAGAGACATAGACACAGCTGGTAGCCATTCTGGGGACACTGGTCCTGGCAAGTGCCATTTTGGAATCCTTCATCTAGCTTATTAATCTGCAGAATCTGGCCCTGATTGTTGGCAAAAGTATTGAAACACCTCAGGACAAGCAGCTCCCTGGGTGAGGATACAGCTCTGTCTACCAGTAGGCTAGTTTCCTTAAGACTTCTTGAGTGTACAGCTAACCTGGGACACAGCCCCGTTCATCAAAAAGGCTAAGATCCAACCCTATACATCAATATACTGGCACTAGCCCTAGGATCCTCTGGGTCTCTACAGTCAGCTGGAGGAACCTGGTTTCACCCACCATCAAGCTGGCACTAGCCCCAGGATGCACCCTCACCCATCAGTGAGTAGACATGAAGCCAGGAACCACAAGAGCACCAAAGCCATCCAGATGGACAGGACAGCACTTGCTCCAGGTCCCCCCCTGGATCATGGCCCTGCCCATCAGCAGGCCAATACTAGCCCTGGGACCCCTACCACCCAGCATATCAGCAAGCTGATACCAGCTCCAAGACAATTTTGATGCCTCAGCTGCCCACCCCTCGGATTCAGCCCTATTTACCAACAGGTCAGCATGAACTTTGGAGCACCCCAGGCCCTGTAATCAGCTGTGTCAGGAACTGGACCCACCAACCAGCAGGCAGACACTAGATACAGGATCCCTGGTCCCACAGAAACCTACTCCAGAACACAGCTCTGCCTACCAGAGGGCCAGCCCTAGCCCCAGGAACCCCCAGGGATCTGCAGCCAGCTGCCTGTGTCCAGGCCCTTCCCACCAGCAGCTGGCAGCATCCACACAAGGCAGAGCCTAGAAACCAACTGAACTGGGGCCAGCCGCATCTATCAGACTTTCCACGGTAGTCAGCCAGATGCAAGAGATGGACCCATGGAGCTCATGTAAGAAGAACCCCTAGAGGATGTAGATCTGGTAAAGAGAGGGAGTGTGTCACTGGGGCACAAAGGACTTCTCCTAAAAAAGACAACTTCCCCAAGGTTGGAAAATGCAATGAACCTATCAGATATATAAATAGAATATTAGGCAGAATGAAGCAATAGTGGAGTATGTTCCAAATATATATTTGAAGGAAGAAATATATATATATATTCCAAATGTATATTTGAAGAAGATAAAAGCTCAGAACTAAGTGAAGTAATCCACCTGATAAAGATGATCCAAGAATCCAGGAGATTAAATGAATAGAGTGAGAAGATGGAAGTTTTTAACAAAGAGAAAATATAAAGAAGAATCAGAGATGAAGAATGTAATAATTAAAATTAAAAATGCAGTAGAAGTAATCGACCAGAGAAGGCAATGGCACCCCACTCCAGTACTCTTGCCTAGAAAATCCCATGGATGGAGGAGCCTGGAAGGCTGCAGTCCATGGGGTCACTAAGAGTCAGACACAACTGAGCAACTTCACTTTCACTTTTCACTTTCATGCACTGGAGAAGGAAATGGCAGCCTACTCCAGTGTTCTTGCCTGGAGAATCCCAGGGATGGAGGAGTCTGGTGGGCTGTTGTCTATAGGGTAGCATAGAGTCAGACATGACTGAAGCAACTTAGCAGCAGCAGCAGAAGTAATCGACAGTAGATTAGAAGATACAGAGAAATGGAGCAGCGAACTAGAAAACAGAGTACTAGAAATCACTGAAGCCGAACACAAAAAAGAAAAACACACAAAAAGAAAGGACAGTTAAAGAGACCTCTGAAAGAACATCAAACATACTAACATTAGCATAATAAAGTCTCTGAAGGAGAAGAGAGAGAGAGAAAGGGACAGAGGATATATTTAAAGAAATAATAGGGGAAGACTTCCCTAACCTGAGAAAGGAGAAAGACAATTATTGTATGGGCAATTAATCTGTGGTCAATTAATCTATGACAAAGGAGGAAGAAATATATAATAGGGGAAAGACAGCCTATTCAATAGTGTTGATAAAACTGAATAGCTATATGCAAAAGAATTAAACTGTACTACTTTCTCACATCCTGCACAAAAATAAATTCAAAATGGACTAAACACATGGAAAACTTCTAGAAGAAACCATAGGTAGTAAGATCCTTGTCATCAATCTTAGTAATCTTATTTTTTGTTTTGTCTCTTTAGGCAACAGAAACAAAAGCAAAAGTAAATAAATGTGACTACATGAAGCTAGAATGCTTTTGCATAGTGAAGGAAATCAACAGAAGAAAAAGGTCACCTACTAAATGGATGAAGATATTTGCAAACAGTATATCCAATAAGGGGTTAAGATCTAAAATGTACAAAGAACTCATACTATTTAACATCAAAAACAAGCAAACAACCCCATTAAGTAATGGGCAGAGAATCAGAATAGTCATTTTTCTCAAGAAGGCATATAAATGACCGATAGATATATGAAAATATGCTCAACACCACTAATCATCAGGGAAATGCAAATCCTTGATTTCCAACAATGTGATATCACCTCACATCTGTCAAAAGGGCTATGATCAAAAAGACAACAAATAACAAGTGTTGGAGAGGATGTAGAGAAAAGGGAAATCTCATGAACCATTTGCAGAAATGTAAATTGGTGCAGCCACTATGGAAAAAAGATATGGAGATTCCTCAAAAAATTAAAAATTGGACTACCATATAATGCAGTAATTCCACTTTTGGGTATTCATACAAAGAAAATGAAAATGCTCATTCAGAAAAATATGTGCACTCTATGTTCATTGCAGCATTATTTACAATAGCCAAGATATGAAACAACCTAAATGTTTATTGGAAGAAAAGTTATGACCAACCTAGATAGCATATTCAAAAGCAGAGACATTACTTTGCCAACAAAGGTCCATCTAGTCAAGGCTATGGTTTTTCCTGTGGTCATGTATGGATGTGAGAGTTGGACTGTGAAGAAGGCTGAGTACCAAAGAATTGATGCTTTTGATCTGTGGTATTGGAGAAGACTCTTGAGAGTCCCTTGGACTGCAAGGAGATTCAACCAGTCCATTCTGAAGGAGATCAGCCCTGGGATTTCTTTGGAAGGAATGATGCTGAAGCTGGAACTCCAGTACTTTGGCCACCTCATGCGAAGAGTTGACTCATTGGAAAAGACTCTGATGCTGGAAGGGTTTGGGGGCAGGAGGAGAAGGGGATGACAGAGGATGAGATGGCTGGATGGCATCACTGACTCGATGGACGTGAGTCTGAGTGAACTCTGGGAGTTGGTGATGGACAGGGAGGCCTGGCGTGCTGTGATTCATGGGGTCACAAAGAGTCGGACACAACTGAGCGACTGAACCAAACTGAACCGAACCGAACCGAAATGTTCATTGATAGATGGATAAAGAAGATGAGGTACACATACATATGCACACAATGGAAGACTACTGAGCAGCAAAAGAGAATGAAATCTTGTCATTTGCAACAACATGGATGGACCTAGAGGGTAGTATCATAAGTGAATAAACAGAACAGAAACAGATCCATAAAGAGAACAAACAGGTAACCACCTGGAGAGGGGATGGAGAGAAGGAAAGAAGTAGCTGTGGGAGATTAAGAAGTACAAACTTTCAGTACAAAATAAATGAGTCACAGGTTTGAAATGTACAGTGTTGGGAATACAGTCAATAATTAATATTTTTGTATGGTGACATACTGTAACTAGAATTATTGTGATGATCACTTTGAAAAGTATGTAAATATTGAATCACTATATTGTATAACAGGAATTAGCACAGTGATGTAGGTCAATTATATTTCAAAAATAAATAAACAAGCAAACAAACTCATAGAAAAGGAGATCACAGTTGTGGTTATCTGAGACAAGGGTAACCACAGGGAAAGTGAAAAGGAGAATTGTATGAAGACAGTACAAAGATACAAACTTACAAACTTCTAATTATAAGATAAATAAGTGATAGGAATATAATGTATAACAACATGATAAATATGATTAACATGGCTGTGTTATATAAGTTAAGAGAGTAAATCCTAAGAATTCTCATTACAAAGAAAAATATTTTTCTATTTCTTTAATTTTGTAACTGCATGAAATGATGGATATTCACTAAACTTATTATGATAATCATTTCATGATGCATATTAATCATTATGCTATAGCCCTTAAACCTATATAGTGTCTGTGTTGACTATATCACAATAAAACTGAAGAAACAAAAAGATTTTGTAAAATTAAAAGTCCAAATGAGAAAATAAAATGAACCTGAACATGCATCTCATATCATTAAAAATTAGCTCAAATTAGATCATAGGCCTAAATGTTAAATATAAACTTATTAAACTTCTAGAAGAAAACATAAGAGAAAATCTTAGTGACCTTGAATTGGGAAATAATTTTTTAATATGACATAAAAACACAAATTCTAAAAGAAAAATTTTTCAATATTTGGTCGAATTGGACTTCATCAAAAATAAAAACTTTTGGAAAAAAGACTACAGTGGTACCAAAGCAGAGATTTACTATTTTTGATCATGAATCTAAGACATACATGGAAGACAATGAAACTATTCTGTAATTACTAAAGAAAGAGCTAAAAACAATATGTAATGGATTTTCAAAATCAATTTAATTGAATATAATTTATCTTTCTTAGGAATGATTTTAGAAAATAATGCCTGTAAAAGTCACTATGTAATTTTTTTCTCCTGGCATCTATTTGAGACTTTAAGAATAAAGCTATAGAAATCATCTCCTAATTTTTTCTGATTATTAATTAATATTCAAAAGAAATATAGCATATGGAAATCACAAATAATGAGAAAATTAGTCTTTCTACTTATACTCCATGATGTTGCAAATTACTGTCTATGCTGAAAGTCACATCAATATTTGGACAAATTTCTAAGGTAAATCAAATTAAATTGAATCATTAAAAAAAAAAAGGTTGGATTAGGGATTGCTTTGCTAATACGTTGGTAAGGGACTGACTTCAAAGAAATTCTGAGAGACTTCTCTAGATTGATGAAAATTTTTATATCTGGATTGGGTGATGGTTACACAGGTATTTGTCAAAACTCATCAAACTGTATGCACAAACTGTGTGCACACTGCTGCATGTAAATTATATCTCAAAATAGCTTTTTAAATGTAAGAAAAATTTTTGTAAGAAAATTTTTTTAAGTTTTTTAAAATGTAAGAAAAACCTGAACATAGATAACATGTAGTTCATGAGTGAATAATATTGTTGAAAATAACACCTGCCAAAATAACTTCTTACTCTCCAAAATAACTTCTTACCTGCCAAAATAACTTGTGGAGCAGGTAAACATCCATATCAAATGCAACACTAAAGATGATTACTGGTGTAAATAGATTAAAAAATAAGTGTGAATCCATCCATTGTATGGCATCTGCATATTCTTGGACCTAATAATATAAGACTGTTATTTTCTCACTTACCCATAGTCTGTTAGCGTGGAATACATGTCAGGCATTCCTATCTCTAGCAAAAAATAAAAAGATACATCACAACATAGTAAGTGCTTAAGTCTTAATTCTGTTGGATTTTTATAGTTTTCCATCAGATCATTACCAGCTACAGCAAAAGTTAATGGGCATCTTTATGTCTAGTCTTTCTTTTTAAAGAACAAACATAAGAAGTACATTGACATAGGTACTAAAGGATATGTAGGAGATTTTCAGGCATACAAGAGAAAGCGATTTTGGGTAGACGGATCATCATGCACAAAATCCACAAAGGAGTAATCAGTTACATCAAATTCCAGAAACTACATAATTAGCCATGGCTTATGTAGATGTGTATGGAAGAACAGTAGGAATAAGAGACTAGGAAGTTAATGCAATTCATGAAATAATTAATTAGTGGCATTTATCATAAAATATTTAGTTGCAATTTTTAAACCTTATTATGGGTGTCTGTAACTAAGCAGGACTCTATGGGGCCTTCCCAGATAGACTCCTCCCTCACAGCCTCTGCTTCAACTCCTCTCTGAAGTATCTAAATAATAGTGTCTGATGCATATCTGCTGAGTTATTTTACAGATGCTAAACCCCCACCAAATGAAAGAAATCATCCCCTCAGGAGTCTGGTTGGAACCAGGAAATATTTGCAATGATTTTACTTTACCTCACCATCAGCCAATCAGAGAATTGTGCACAAGCTGATCACATACCCTGGGACTCCCCTCATTTGCCTTGCTTTTAAAATGCTTTGCTGAAACCCATCAGTGAAGACTTTTGGAGCACTAGATATCCAGTACTCCTTGTATGGCACCTTATAATAGATGCTTTCCTTCACCACAATCCACTGTCAGTAAATTGGCTTTCATGCTTGAGGGTGAGCAGAGATGAGTTTGGTTCATTAACACATCCTTTCAACATTCACTCATGAAGGAAACACTGAGTACCTACTGGTTAGATGATACTCTTGTATTTGGAATGTAATTAATTCTTCACTGGTCTCGTGTGTTTCTCTGTACGTTATGGGTGGAGGCACTCATCTCTTTTCTTCCAGGAATATTTTCTTTCAAGAATATTTGTATGTATTAACAGCTTTGGAAGATACAGCAAGTGTCTCCCTCCAGAACAAAGGGTAGGTTTACTATTAGTGTCCAGTGTAATAAGGATAATCTCTCTCTCTGAAGCAAGGGGGAAGATGAGCTCACTGCCTATCATAAAATAATTCCAGTTTCCTAAACTCAGATTTCCTCTCTTATAATGTAAACCATTGTGTATGCTGATTTCACCTTGCCCTCTTTACTTCTCTTTATGGAGTTCATAGAATGGGACAAGAAAATCCTAGGCTCTGGATTCTACTATTGCTATGAGTAACAGAGTACTTTGTCTGTAGCCCAGGAGTCCCGTGTGTTTTGGCAGGATCATGAAACTGTGGCAAGTTAATTTATTAGATTGAAACCTGGGTAAAATCTTGGACCCTTCACAGTTCTAGACATAGGGGCCTTTCCTTTAAAGAGTTGTTGACAAATAGGAAAGTTTATAGAAGTATTTAAAGTCACATTTATGTAAAATATCATATGACTATGAAACCTGTTCATAACAAATGAAGTAGTAATCTGCTTCTGGTTTTTGCCTGGATACATGGTTTCCATTATCACTTTTAACACTGATAAAATTTGTTTGAGAAAGTCAATCATTTTTACACACATTCCTATTTACATATTGATTAACTAAGGCAGGTGTTTGCAAACTATGGTCCCTGGGAACAAATCTGGCTCAATGCTTGTTTTTGGTAAATGAAGTATTATTGGAATACAGCTATGCCAATTTTCTTATGTATTGTCTGTGGCTGCTTTTAAATTACAATGGCAGAATTGAGTAGCTGTGATAGAGATCATACAGCCTGTGTAGTCCAGAATATTCACTATATGGCTTTTACAGGAAAAAACTTTGTTGCCAACCCCGGGGCTAGAGGACCATAGGACTTTTTATAATGTGCTAGTAATGCATTCTACTTTCCTTGTAGTAAGTATATTCTCTCTTCTCTACCTGACTACAGCTGTTCCCAACTATTTAGTATTATTGTAGATACCTTGGCTATATAATTTGCTTTTTCTCTCACTTCTAACTCCATGTAAGAGGTTCAATGTATGTTTCTTGATATATTCCAAGCCAAGCATAGAGAGAACCTCCATTCTAATGGGAACCCTATGAAACATTCCTGAGGCAATAGATTGCTTCAGTGTCAGAATTCTCTTGGTAATAGAGTCCTGTATCGGTAGTTCAAAGTCTTTCTGGGTTTCTATCTTGTTAGCCAGTTTCTTGTCTAAGGTTTTGAATTATGATTAAATACTCAGCTACTTACACTCTCAGTAGCTATATGTGTATTCATTCTGAATTGCCTACCTCGTTTGAGACCTAGGCTCTGTTTTGAAAACGTTAAGCTGGATTTCAGCTTTTTCATACCTGGGTCCTTTTTCTACACAGCTGATCTAATGTTATTTGCATCACAAGCGTATATGAACTGGTAGAGCAGTGAAAAGATACGCTTACAAATTTTCTTAAGCCATCTTTGTATGAATCTTAGATATACTCAGAAAAATAAAATACACATATTTACTATACACACCTGGTCAGATGTAAAACTTAGCATTTCAAAACTGCATCCAAGTAAAAATAATATCACAGGGAGAGGAATTGGAGAGTCTTTCAAGTGTTGGTTCAAAAGTGCTGCAAAAAATATGTCTATTGAAAGGCAATGAGATATCACACTTAACAGAACTTTAATTTGATATGACTTCTTAATATGAAGACAATGAAATCTAGAAATATAGCAAGTAAGTGATGAAACAGTAACTGAAGTCCTCCTTCACACTTAAACACATAGAATCAGTATAATTGGTAATCTACTAAACTCATGCCTTACTTTTATGATGTGCATAATTTCCTTAGAATCTTTAGTAAACATTTCTAATAATCATTGGTTCTTGGGTTACTACTAAAATATTTATAGTAATTTATGTACATGCTATAAATCAGCTTTCATTTCTTAAGCAATCCAGCAATGAGGGATTAATAAATAACTAAAATGAAATATCCTGGCTGATTCTCAGTATAACAGTGAAGAATTAGTATAACAATGAGAAAAGCTAGCTACCTTCCCTGGTGGCTCAGACAGAAAAGAGTCTGCCTGCAACGCAGAAGACCTGGGTTTGATCCCTGGGTCGGGAATATCCCCTAAAGAAGGAAATGGCAACCTACCCAAGGATTCTTTCCTGGAAAATCCCATGGATGGAGGAGCCTGGCAGGCTACAATCCATGGGGTCACAAAGAGTTGGACATGACTAACTAACACTTTCACTTCACTACCTATTAGAAAGCCTATGATGAATACTTAACTTTGTTCATTCTCTCAAAGTGCAATAAGCAATATCACAGCATTTCCTTCAGTTTAATGTTTCCTAATTCTTTGTAACACAATTTCTAATCAGGTCAAAGGATGCAAAAATTGTGCTTTCTTTTGACTTCTACAGTGTTCTGTTCTTCTCAGCATATTTTACTATTTGGATAAAACCTAAGAAAACACCTGTGCTGTGCTGTGCTAAGCTGCTTCAGTAGGGCCGGACTGTGGCGCCCTATGGACTGTATCCCTCCAGGCTCCTCTGTCCATGGGATTCTCCAAGCAAGAATACTGGGGTGGGTTGTCATGCCCTCCTCCAGGGGATCTTCCCCATCCAGGGATCAAACCCAAGTCTCTTATGTCTCTTGCACTGGCAGACGGGTTCTTTACCACTAGTGCCACATAGGAATCCCAAGAGAACACTTATCAAGGGGTTAAAAAGTAACTGAATCATTCAGAAGACCTATCACTTTGAAATTTCTTTTTCCAAGTAAAGAAAGATGTGGGACAGCTAACTTAAAAATATGGATGAAACTATAGTTTATGATAATGCAGGTTAACAATAAAATCCCTAACCTTTGATTTTCTGTTAATCTGATTCAACTCACCACATCACTTAAATCTAACCATAACTCAGCAAGTAAGAAGGTATGAATACTCTGAACTCAATAGAGGTGAAGAATATGAATCAGATTTACATGGCCTCTCTTCAGGGACAGATTATTATTGGATTCATTTGATTGAAAATCTTGGGATTAGAGGTATGAATTTAGAGGAAAAAAACACTTATTTCCTACTATTGTTACCTTCCTTAATTCTAAATGGTGACATATACAAAAGACATCCACAGAATACACTGAAATAAAAAGAATTGCACCTACCTCCAATCATACAGATCAAAGACAATATTATGATGATTTTAGGGAGTTCCTGAGAAGTTTCCAAGAATGAACGCCTAAGAACTTCCAGCCATTCATCAGTAAACTCTTTCCTATGAAGAGTTAAATTAGAAATTTGGCTATCCATCCTGTGGTTTTTCACAGGCTGTCTGAATCCAGCTCTCAGGACTCTGCAAAACTTGCCTAGAACAAAAGGAAAGTTAGATTTTCCTTCTTGGTGGCCTCCTAAAGCTTTTCTTAAAAAAATAAAGAAAAAGCCTATATTTGTCCTTATTTCCAGTAATTTCTTAGAGTCTGCCAAAATTAAGGATGCTTTCCTCTTCTATGATGTTTCTATTTAAGTGATAAAGAAAAAGTGCAACCCCAAGTAATAGAGATTATTCAGTGTCATCCTGTGTTCTTATGATGCCAAGCACTAATCAGCTATTATTCATGCTGTATCTATTCAACTGAAAAGAGGATTTTTCATCTAGCCAGTCACTGGGACTATACACCGGTACAGGTTACTTTAGTTCTCAAGATGGACAACTGAGGGGTTTGCTTTCACTTATCTGAGCCTCTGGAAGCATGTTCAGGCAGCTGTTTCAAAGTGGAAAGTGGTGGAGGGGGCAGAATATTCTGATCTCTTTTCTTGTTATATCCAGAGAGAAATCAATAGATCATGATGATATTCAATAATAATCATCTTTTATCTGCTTCAAGACATTCATGGGCCAGGTTTTCTCTAATTTTTAAATATTTTTATAGCAACTAAGGACCTAAGAAAAATATTGAAATCAAAATGATTTAAAACAGGAGAATTGTTACATGTTTCCATTGTTACTTCTTGGAAGAAGAACAAGGGCCATGATGAGTCTTGGTCTGAAGAAATAGGTGATAGCTGCAGTCTGCCAATCTCACTTGCTTCCCATGGTAAGGAATGTTTTACATCAGGGTCTTAAACCTCATGGAGGGAATTCTTCCCATTTGATCTCTCCTAATATTGGTTTAACATTTTTCTAGCATCTCTTAGCATCTCACTTTGCTGCCTCGCTAAGCAATCAATTAGTTACTACTAAACCTCCCCTCGTGATCCAGCAATGTCTTTTTCAGTTTCATATTTCATATACTTATTCATTTTCTATATGCTCTTTTCTGACTATCTAAACACCGCTTTTGAAAGAAAACTAAATAAATATATGCTTATTGTGAACATTTTTGAAATAAATATATAAACAAACATTTCAAAAACAGGAAAAAATTTTGCACAACCATGTCATCTAGTGGCTCTTATATATTTTATTTACACAGTTGGGTTCATCCTTATATAATCATACTTTCTGCTTCTTTCCACATGGTATTATATCACCAGCAACAAAGAGCCTTGCAAACACTGTACCATATTAGCACCAATGTGAAAGCGGCAACTCTCTGGTCTGACTGCACACATGCAAAGGTCTGTTGGGCTGAGGCTTACAGCATAGACGACTCTGGGTAACCTGCTGTTGGCTTCAGTTTTCTAATTTGTATAGTTTCCCAGTCTATGTAATTTTTGTCCCTGTATTTATAACTTTCTTTGAAATCACTTGGGGAGATATGATAACACTGGTGATGAGTCTTATCCCCATGATTCCTATTTACATCAGTCTGCGTGGCAGCCTGGCTCCCTGAGCAATTTTAATGTGTAGCCAAGGTTAGTAACCACTGTGCTTCACCCAATTCAAAGG
Source organism: Nanger dama (assembly GCA_917880005.1). Classification (NCBI taxonomy): domain Eukaryota; kingdom Metazoa; phylum Chordata; class Mammalia; order Artiodactyla; family Bovidae; genus Nanger; species Nanger dama. The sequence continues at coordinate 933,917 of CAKJTW010000011.1, forward strand.
CAACCTTGCTCAATTTTCTGTCTCTAAGCCAACATTTTTTTTCCAGTACTCTTGAGTCAGGTATTTTGAGAAAGGGTATCAGTGTCCTTCTGGTGAAGACCCCAGAAACATATTTGTAGTTGACAAGTTTGGTGTATTATGTGTCTCATTGAGGGAGACATATCCACCCTGGGGCACTGTGGTAGGGGGTTTCAGTAAAAGGATATTAGAAAGAACTAATTACAGATCTGGGTAATATTGGAGAGGGAGGGTCTAAGGAAGTGAGACTTGATTCTAACTTGGGTGCTGTCAGAAAGGAAGGACAATTCTGTAGTTGGGTACTCAATAACTCTTATCTACAGGGAAAGCAAACTTGAATGGGGATAAAGCTGTACTGAGTCCAGAAGCAGCAGCCATTCATTTCAGACAAGAGTGAGAGGCGTTTGGTATTGGATGGGTTGCATGATGACTGACTTGTTCTTTCCAATTTTATTATTATCTCATAGTGACCTCATTTGATTTTGATGTTCTATGAGATTATTTATGTTAAATGAGAGAACAATATGGACTAGCTGTGAGCATTACACCAGCTTGTGGTAACACTGAGTGACATCTAGTGTCAGACCAGTTTCCCAGTCTGGGGCTGCTTTTTTTTTTTCTTGTTGGTTTCGTTTTCCCTAGAATTTCTAAATTCCTCAACCTCATTGTAACATGTTAAGAACTGGAAGTAGACCAGAGGATCTTGATAATAGTATAGCGATACAGCAAAGTAAGTTCAGTTATCCTTCTAAGACAGACATTTTTAACCTTGGCTACATATTAGAATCAGAGAGTTTTAAAAATACAGGTATTTACCTGCGTGGCTCCCCAGAGGTTAATTTAATTGGTATAAAGTGAAGCCTGAGTATTGGGAACCTTAAAAGCTTCCCAGTGATTCTAATAGCCATTATTTAGCAGCACTGCTCTAGGAGAAATCTGTGCCATTAGGGAAGAACACTGAAAGACTGGTGTATTTGCTCTCAGAATCAAACTGGTTAGTAAAATATTGTCAATGTCACCTATTAATTTTCTCACTGTTACAAAGCAAAAGGGCTTGAACAAAAGGAAAATATTTTCTGCATCATAGTTGTATACTCCTATATGCTCGCAGAATTTAATACAGTTAAGGAGTCAATTGTTTTCCAAAGTAAAAGCAGGGATACATGATATCCCATAAGCAGGTGTCTCATTTCTAAAATAGCTTATTTGAAAACCTTAATAAGTGTTTGAATATTCAATTCTAATAAATCCCATTTATAAAACAATAAAATTACTCCAAGTCTTAATTATTCTTGAACTTTAGGGAAATATATGATCAAACTCAGCAGAATTTCACTGTTTGGCTGTGAAAACTCAAATCGGTTTCTTCAATCTCCACTCCAAGTTCTCCTAACAAGCCTTTACTCCCACAAAATGATCTCATGTTAAGTTAGCATGTAAATGCTAATATTATTCAAGCTTGACACTTTAAAAAACATGGGTAAAGAAGTAACAGTTTAGATTAAACAGATTTTCAATGTAATTAGAATTATTATTATTCACGTTAAATTGACTTTTAACAATTTTGAATAAATTAATGAGTCCATGTCACATGCATTAAGGAAAAATACTGATTTGCCTTAAAATTGCCACCTGGGTTTCCTACATTAACTTATCAGGAAAATTAAATAAAGCCTCAAATCTCTTTCCATGTGAGGTTAATAATTGTGCTCTCAAATGGCACATGGATTTGTCCGCAACATCAGTCAGCCTTGAGAAATTCTCTTTCTCATGGTGTGGAAATCATACTGAATGGTAAATATTTCTTCCTTTTAATCGCTGCTTTTTGCAGGAATTAAGTGACACAAGTATCCTGAAAAGAGTGCTGAGGAAGCCCAGTAATCTTAAGAAGCTGCAAAGCGCTCAGGATTGATTTAAAAAAAAAAAAAATCAAAAAACTGGAGTTGGGTTCTCTGATCACACAAAACAGCAGCGTCTTATAGACGCTGCGAAAGTGGGCGGTTTGTTGCCTTCCTGATTTCTTCACTAGAATGAGCCTTCCGCTCTCGGCTCTGCTCTATACACCTAAGATTAGCCGCGGCGCCAGTATGGTTTCCTCTTAGTGCCTCATAAGGCAAAGGGAATAAATACTAGATAGGTGAGCAGTTTAGAAAGTTGATATGGGAAGTGTAATGGAGGAGGGGCAGGGGCTAAGGGACAGAAAGTCACACCGAGAGGCTGGTTGATCTTCGGGAAAGTCTGTGATTGGCTGCCATAGGAAAAGTGGAAACTACAAGACGAATGGTTGCTGAATCTGTAGCTGCAATACGGTGAAAGCATTTGTTTCCTCTTTGAGGAACAAAGTACTAGGGGGGAAGGGCAATTTCCTGAATCGGAAGCTAGAGGAAGACTCACCATCCAGAGCTTCAGGAGGAGTATCATGTAGTATGTAAGTGATAGGTGGAAGGTAGCTAATCCGTTCATCCAGAAACAGCCACAACCAACTGCAACCTCATTGACAGTTACTTGCTCTAAGCCCCGCCTCTGGCCTGCACCCATTGGCTTTAGGTTCACAACCCCTGACTTGATTGGCTGACAAAGTACAGTCGTAGAAAGTGCTACGCAGCATCATTAACTCTGAACATCTATGGCAATCCTTGAAGTTTTAAGGTTGTTGTATTTTAAAAATAAATAAATACATAAACAAGGGTGAAAGGAAACTCCAGAAATTGTATTGCTATACTAATTTAAAGCTTAGGAACAGTAGATTAGTGGCAAAGAGCCATGGACAGTTTTCCCAGAATTCTAGTGGAAGTGAGATTCCTAGATAGAGTTGTAGAAAATTTGAAATATGAAGATGTAGGTTGCTGAATTAGGAAACAAAAGAGAGAAAGACAGAGACAGTGGCTAGTCTAGCCGTATGATGGAAAAGGAAATTGCAACCCACTCCAGTATTCTTGCCTAGAGAATCCTGTGGACGGAGGAGCTTGGTGGGCTGCCATCTATGGGGTCCCACAGAGTCAGACACGACTGAAGCGACTTAGCATGCGTGCATGCATTGGAGAAGGAAATGGCAACCCACTCCAGTATTCTTGCTAGGAGATTCCCAGGGACAGAGGAGTCTGGTGGGCTGCCATCTATGGGGTCGCACAGAATAAGACACGACTGAAGCGACTTAGCAACCACAGCTGCTAGCCGTATGAATATAAAGTGAAAGTGTTAGTCACTCAGCCCTGTCTGACTCTTTGTGAGCCCATGGACTGTAGCCGGCTAGGCTCCTTTGTGCATGTAATTCTTCAGGCAAGAATACTGGAGTGAGCAGCCATTCCCTTCTCCAGGGGAGCTTCCCGACACGGAGACTGAACTCGGGACTCCTGGATTGCAGGCAGATTCTTTACCAACTGGGCCACCAAGGAAATTCCATTCTAGCCATGTAGGAGAATGCAATCAAGACAGGCAAGGTAGAATTTAACTCCCCAGAGTTCTTTATCTTGGAAAATTTTCAGGAATAATAATAGACCTGTTTCTTTTTTTCTAAACATACTTATGCAAAGGTTAGTTTCATTGAAATTGCTTAGTTATAATACCATAGAGCAAATTTTCATATTCCAGTCTCATTGTAAAATATTTGGGGAGGAATACTGGAATGATTTTGAAATTAAATACTTATTTGGCATGTGTGATACTTCTTTATAATTCTACTCACTCAAAGTCTGTGAGGCTATTTGGATGGCTACAAAAGGGATGTGCAGAGAAAAAAGGTCAAAGAATAGGGAGTGAAACGTGAACTCACCAAAGACAGAAGTAAGAGCTAAAGAAGTGCTGATCAAATGATCCTTCTGGTGGGCAGAAAAACATTCAGAACCTTCATATGTGTACTTGTACTGCTGCTGCTGCTGCTGCTGCTGCTGCTGCTAAGTCGCCTCAGTCGTGCCCGACTCTGTGCGACCCCATAGACGGCAGCCCACCAGGCTTTCCCGTTCCTGGGATTCTCCAGGCAAGAACACTGGAGTGGACTGCCATTTCCTTCTCCAGTGCATGAAAGTGAAAAGTGAAAGTTAAAGCGCTCAGTCGTGTTCGACTTTGTGCGACCCCATAGACGGCAGCCTACCAGGCTCCCCGCCCCACCTCCATGGGATTTTCCAGGCAAGAGTACTGGAGTGGGGTGCCATTGCTTTCTAGTGGCCACAATACAGTAGTCTTTGTTGAAGAAAATCATCTTCCTAAAGTTAACAATGTAAATCCATTTGGGGGATGGTTAGTCAAAAGAAACTAAGTGAAGCTTTTAAAAGTGATAAAGTTCACATAACCTTTCAATGAAATAAAAGACAAGATTGTTTCTGAGTAAATCGTTTAGACGGAAATATATGTATCACATGCAGGATTGTGTTGTTGTTGTTTAGTTGCTAAGTTGTGTCCGACTCTTTTGCTATCTCATGGACTGTCGCCTGCCATGCTCCTCTGTCTATGGGGTTTCCCAGGCAAGAATACTAGAATGGGTTGCCATTTACTTCTCCAGGGGATCATCCATACCCAGGTATCAAATTTGCATCTCCTGCATTGCAAACAGATTCTTTACTGCTGATCCACCAGGGAAGACCTGCTATTACAGCTAGAATTAAATTAATAAATGAAGCAATCATTGTATCTATTTACTTGTGAGAAATATATTTTTACTTTATTTTCTGTTCTCTGTATTTTATCTCTTTCTCCAGGCCAACTGAATTCTACCCCTAAAACTGCAAGGAACAGGTATCTGTATCATTCTTTTTTCTTTTTTATTTGTGTGGAATTCAATGGAAGATAATTATGGTTAGTTTCTACAGTATCTACTGTGAATGATCTTATAAAATTCCATTATAGAAATGTTTTTGCTATGTCCCATAGATTTGGGATCCTTGTGTGTTTATTTTTATCTCAAGGTACTTTTTGATTTCTTTGATTTTTTTCAGTGATCTATTGGTTGCTTAGTAGCATATTGTTTAGCCTCCATGTATTTGTGGGCTTCTGTTTTTTTTCCTTGCAATTGATTTCTTGCCTCAAAGCGTTGTAGTCAGAAAAGATTCTTGATATGATTTTAATTTTCTAACATTTATTGAGACAAACTTTGTTTCCTAGAATTTGATCTATCCTGGAGCATATTCCAAGTGCACTTGAAAATAATGTATATTCTGTTCCTTTTGGATGGAATATTTTTTATAATTCTACTAAGTCAATCTGGCTAATGTGTCATTTAAAGCAAGTGTTTCCTTATTACTTTCTTCCTGGATAATCTATCCATTTATCTAAGTAGAGTGTTACTCCAGGTAGCTCTTGACTTCCTACTTTTGCATTCTACTCCCCTATAATACAAAGGACATTGGTTTTGGCTGTTAGTTCTAGAAGGTCTTATAGGTCTTCAGAGAACCATTCAACTTAGCTTCTTCAGCATTACTGGTTGGGGCATTGACTTGGATTACTGTGATATTGAACGGTTTGCCTTGGAGACGAAAAGAGATCACTCTGTTGTTTTTGAGACTGATCCAGGTATGCATTTTGGACTCTTGTTGACTATGGTGGCTACTCCATTTCTTCTAAGGGATTCTTGCCCACAGTAGTAGATATAATGGTCATCTGAGTTAAATTCACCCATTCCAGTCCATTTTAGTTCACTGATTCCTAAAATGTTGATATTCATTCTTGCCATCTCCTGTTTGACCACTTCCTTGATTTTGCCTTGGTTCATGGACTTAACATTCCAGGTTCCTGTGCAATATTGCTCTTTACAGTGAGAGGAAAGGTGGATAAAAATAAAGGTTAAATTTCACTAGAGCCTTAGGAAAACAGGCCCTCCTGTTAATCTTAAGACAAACCTCTATCTCAAGAATGTGTAGGGGGCTCATATCTCAGGCATGCAGCCTCCAGGAGGCTTTCCGGGGGATGTTTTTACACCTCAAAAACCATTCCAGGAAATTATTTTCCAGGAAAACAAGTTAACAGTAAAAATGCAGCTCGACCAGCCGTGTCGACCTGATAACAAATGAACCTGTCCCTGAAAATGTCAAGACCTGTACACCAATCAGGTCGCTCCATCCTAGCTGTACCTGTTTGTGGCTTTTGTGCTTAAAAACTGCTTTGTAATGAATGTTCGGGGTTTGTTCTTCCCTGGTGGTGATCGAACCCCGGCGCACCGGCCTAATAAATCCTCTTGCTGATTGCATCGAGTCCGAGTCTTGGAGATTCTTTTGGGCGACGGATCCCTGGCAGGAGACCGTGAGGTCTAACAACAGCATCAGACTTTACTTCAATCACTGGTCACATCCACAACTGGTTGTCGGCTTTGCTTTGGCTCTGTCTCTTTATTCTTCCAGGAGTTATTTCTCCACTCTTCTCCAGTAGTATATTGGGCACTTAGTGACCTGGGGCATTCATCTTTCAGTGTCGTACTTTTTGCCTTTTCATACTGTTCATGGGGTTTTCAAGGCAAGAATACTGAAGTAGTTTGGCATTCTCTTCTCCAGTGGACCACGTTTTGTCAGAACTCTCCTCCATAACCTGTGCATGTTGGGTGACCCTACACAGCATGGCTCATAGTTTCATGACCTAGACAAGGTTGTGGTCCACGTGATCAGTTTGGTTAGTTTTCTGTGACTATGGTTTTTCATTCTGTCTGCCCTCTGATGGATAAGATAAGAGGCTTATGGAAGCTTCCTGATGGAAGAGAGGGGAAAACTGAGGGAAGAACTGTTCTGATGGGTTAGGCCATGTTCAGTAAATCTTTAATCCAATTTTCTGTTGATGGGCCAGGCTGTGTTCCCTCCCTGTTGCTTGACCTGAGGCCAAACAATGGAGGAGGTAATGAAGATAATGGCAACCTCCTTCAAAAGGTCCCATGCACACACTGCTGCATTCAGTGCCTCTGACTCTGAAGCAGGCAATAGTGGACTGGAATGCAAAAGGAGGAAGTCAAGAGATACCTGGAGTAAGCAGGTCAAAGGCTAACAAAGTTTTGCCAAGAGAATGTGCTGGTCATAGCATACACCCTCTTCCAACAACACAAGAAAAGACTCTATACATTGACATCACCAGATGATCAATACCGAAATCAGACTGACCCTATTCTTTGCAGCCAAAGATAGAGAAGGTCTATACAGTTATCAAAAACAAGACCAGGAGATGACTGTGGCTCAGATCATGAACTCCTTACTGCCAATTCAGACTGAAACTGAAGAAAGTAAGGAAACCACCTAGACCATTCAGGTATACCTAAATCAAATCCCTTATGATTATACAGTGAAAGTGACAAATAGATTCAAAGGATTAGATCTGATAGACAGTGCCTGGTGAGCTATGGATGGAGGTTTGTGACTTTGTACAGGAGGCAGGGATCAAGACCATCCCCATGGAAAAGAAATGCAAAAAGGCAAAATGGTTGTTTGAGGGGGACTTACAAATAGCTAAGAAAAGAAGAGAAGCAAAAGACAAAGGAGAAAAGGAAAGATATACCCATTTGAATGCAGAGTTCCAAAGAATAGCAAGGAGAGATGAGAAAGCCTTCCTCAGGGATCAATGCAAAGAAATAGAGGAAAACAATAGAATGGGAAAGACTAGAGATCTCTTCAAGAAAATTAGAGATATCAAGGGAATATTTCTTGCAAAGATGAACACAATAAACGACAGAAATGGTATGGACTTAACAGAAGCAGAAGATATTAAGAAGAAGTGACAAGAATACACAGAAGAACTATACCAAAAGGTCTTTGTGACCCAGATAACCATGATGGTTGATCACTTACCTAGAGCCAGACATCCTGGAATGTGAAGTCAGGTGGGCCTTAGGGACACATCACTACAAACAAAGCTAGTGGAGGTGATGGAATTCCAGTTGAGCTATTTCAAATCATAAAAGATGATGCTGTGAAAGTGCTGCACTCAATATGCCAGCAAATCTGGAAAACTCAACAGTGGCCACAGGACTGGCAAAGGTCAGTTTTCATGACAATCCCAAGAAAGGCAATGCCAAAGAATGCTCAAACTACTGCACAGTTGTTTGCAGATCAAGAAGCAACAGTTAGAACTGGACATGGAACTACAGACTGGTTTCAAATTGAGAAAGGAGTATGTCAAGGCTATACATTGTCATCCTGCTTATTTAACATATGCAGAGTACATTATGCAAAATGCCAGGCTGGATGAAGCTCAAGCTGGAATGAAGATTGCCAGGAGAAATATCCATAACCTCAGTTATACAGACGACACCTCCCTTATGGCAGAAAGTGAAGAACTAAAGAGCCTCCTGGTGAAAGTGAAAAGGAGAGTGAAAAACTGGCTTAAAACTCAACATTCAGAAAACTAAGATCATGGTATCTGGCCCCATCACTTCATGGCAAATAGATGAGGAAACAATGGAAACAATGAGATACTTTATTTTTTCAGGCTCCAAAATCACTCCAAATGGTGATTGCAGCCATAAAATTAAAAGACACTTGCTCTTTGGAATAAAAGTTATAAACAACCTAGACAGCATATTAAAAGCAGAGGATTACTTTGTCAACAAAGGTCCATCTAGTCAAAGCTATGGTTTTTCCAGTAGTCATGTATGGATGTGAGAGCTGGCCTATAAAGAATGCCGAGCTCCAAAGAATTGATGCTTTTGAACTGTGGTACTGGAGAAGACTCTTGAAAGTCCCTTGGACTGCATTTCCTGGTTTGATCCCTGGGTCAGGATGATTCCCTCTGAGAAGGAAATGGCAACTCCCTCCAGTATTATTGTCTGGGAAATCCCAAGGACAGAGGAGCCTGGTGGGCTACAGTCAGTCCATGAGGTTGTAAAAGAGTCAGACATGACTTAGCAACTAAAACAACAACAATTCTTAAACTACTCATTGTGGATATATTTAATTTTACCCATTTTGTTTTTAACCTTCCTTATACTTTATACATTGTTTATTTACTACTTTTACTGTATATTTGCTTTTACCAATGAGATTTTTATTTTTGTGATTGGCTTCTAAGGTTTTATATTTTGAGTTGTAGCCTTTTCTCTTTTGCTTTTAACATTTAACATTTGTTGTAAAATTGGTTTGGTGGTGCTGACTTCTTTTAGTTTTTGCTTGTTTATAAAATTTTGATCTCTCCATTGAATCTCAATGAAATACTTACCAAGTAGAGTATTCTTGGTTGTAAGTTTTTCTCTTCATCACCTTAAATATATCATGCCACTCCTTTCTGGCCTGCAGATTTTCTGCTGAAAAGTCAGCTGATAGTATGAGAATTTCCTTGTGTGTAAATTTTTGGTTTTCCCTTGCAGAGTTTAATATTCTCTCCTTCTTTAATTTGGCAATTTAATTAAAGTGTATTTTTGTGAGTTCCTTTTTGAATTGATTCTATTCAAGACTCTCTGTATTCCCTAGACCTGTATGTCTATTTCATTTCCCAGGTTAAGGATATGTTCAGTTATTATGTCTTCAAATATGTTCTCTGTCTCTTTTTCTCTCTCTTCCTATGAGGCCTCTATAATGCAAATATTGATATGCTTGATGTTGTCTCAAAGTTCCTGTAAATTGTCTTCATTTCTTTTTATTATTTTTTTCCTGCTCAGTTTCAGTGATTTCAACTATTCTGTCCTCTAATTCATTGATCCATTCTGCTGCACCATCTAACCTAATGTTGACTCCTTCTTCTTTATTTTTTATTTCAATTACTATATTCTTCAGCTCTGTTTGGTTCTTCTTTATATCTTCTGACTCTTTGTTAAACTTTTCACCATGTTCATCCATTTTTCTCCCAAGTTCTATGGTCATTATCTCGGACTATTTATCAGGTTAATTGTCTATCTCCACTTCATTTATTTCCTCTTCTGGAGTTTTATCTTTTTTCTTCTTTAGGATTATTTCTTCTGTTGCCTCATTTTACCTAACTTGCTTTTTGCTGTCTGTCTGGGCTTCCCTGGTGGTTCAGCTGGTAAAGAATCCACCTGAAATGTGGGAGACCTGGGTTGGAGACCTGGGTTTGATCCCTGGGTTGGGAATATCCCCTGGAGAAGGGAATGGCTACCCACTGCAGTATTCTGGCCTGGAGAATTCCATGGACTGTATAATCCATGGGGTTGCAAAGAGTCAGACAGACTATATTTGACAGGTTGGTTGTGTTTCCTGACCTTAGAGAAATGGTTTTTTGTAAGAAATGTCTTATTCAACTCAGCAGCACATTCCCCTCTGGTCACCAGAGCTATACATTCTAGAGATGCTCCCTTATTTGGGTTATGTGGGTCCCTCTGGCCCTGGATTTAGTTGGTTCCCATGCCTTGCCTTAAGAGGAGGCTCCCAGCCATCAGAGGACAGGGTTGAGTCACAAGGCTGCTGGCCACATTACCTCAGGAGGTCCCAGTGTAGTTCTGATCTACTGGTGGTCATAGATGGATTCTGGAGTGCATGAATGTGGTGCCAACAATCTCAGATCTAGTATTGCCTTGTTGGTGGGTAGGACTGGTTTTTGATGTGGCTGGTTGTTGGATTCAGGCTGCCTCAAAGCAGATGTTGGCCCACTGGTGAGTGTCCTGAGTTGTCCAAGCTGTCTCACGTCTGTTGTGGTCTGGGATCTGGAATTTCTCAGGGCTAGAACTGCCTCACTCATTGGTGGAGTCAGATACCCAAGTCTTTAGCTGCAGGACTCTGGAGGTCTCAGAGCCTGGGTAGACCTGCTGGTGAGGGGGTGCTGGTAGCTGACATGATTAGCTGCAAGGTCTAGAATGTTCTGAGTTAGCATTGTCCTACTGGTGGGTGAGTCCAGATCATAGGTGACTAGCTGAGAGGCTGCCATGGTCCTGGGGCTGTTGCCTACTCAGTGGAGGATGAGACTGGTCCTAGCACTACTGTTTGCTAACTGGTGGTGGAGCTGGGTGCCAAGGTCTCTGGTTGCAGAACCTTGAAGTCCCAGAAATAGTGCCAGTATACCAGTGTGCAGGGCTGGGCCCAAGGCCCTGTGGTGGACAGGGCCAGGTCCTCAAGAAGGTGTGGGCTCTACAGTATTTAGGCAGCAAGCTTATTGATAGGTGGAGTTGTGTCTAACTAGTTGCTTGTCCTAAGGTTTTCCAATACTGGTGCCCACAGCCTGATGGGTGGGGCCTAATCTTGGCATTTATAAGCTAGAGGAAGGATTCCAAAATAGTATTTGCCAGCACTAGAGTCCCCATGGTAGAATGAGCTCCCCAAATTGTTGTTGGCAGTCTATGCCCTTGGGGCAAGCCCCTGCTGCCGTCTACCTCTTCAAAGGTCTCTCCAAGATCAGCATGTTGGGCTGATCGAGGCTTCTTTCAAATTACTGCTTCTGCTCTTTGTGCCTTTATGTGTGATTCTTTTTCTCCTATAGCCCCTGGTCTCTCCTGAAAGCAAGCCCTGCTTGCCTTCAAAGCCAATTGCTCTGGAAGAATCATCTTCCCAGTGCAGTACCCTCAGGTTGGAGATCCCAATTTGGGTTTCAAAATCCTTGATTCTTTGGAAGAACGTATGCAATTGTAATTAGCCTCCCATTTGTGGGGCTTCCTTTGTGGTTCAGCTGGTAAAGAATCCACCTGCAAAGCAGGAGACCTGGATTTGATTCCTAGGTTGGAAAGATCCCCTGGAGAAGGGAAAGGCTACCCACTCCAGTACTCTGGCTTGGAGAACTCCATGGAATGTATAGACCATGGGGTCAGAAGGAGTCGGACACAACTGAGTGACTTTCACTTTCACTTTGTTGGCTTGTCCACCCAGATGTGTGGGTCTTGACTGTACCACATTTCCACCTCTCCTTTCCACCTTATTGTAGTTCCTGCTTTATATCTCTAGTTGTGGAAGCTATCTTCTGCTAGTCGTCCAGTTTATTTCTCATCAATAATTTTTCTGTCAATAGAGATGAATGAATAAAGAAGCTGTGGTACTTACATACAATAGGATACTGCTGCTGCTAAGTCGCTTCAGTTGTGTTTGACTCTGTGCAACCGCATAGATGGCAGCCCACCAGGCTCCCCCATCCCCGGGATTCTCCAGGCAAGAACACCGGAGTGGCCTGCCATTTCCTTCTCCAATGCATGAAAGTGAAAAGTGAAAGTGAAGTCGCTCAGTCGTGTCCGACTCTTCGCGACCCCATGGACTGCAGCCCACCAGGCTCCTCCGTCCATGGGATTTTCCAGGCAAGAGCACTGGAGTGGGGTGCCATTGCCTTCTCCAACATACAATAGGATACTACTCAGCCATAAAAAGAAATGCATTTGAGTCAATTCTAATGAGGTGGATGAACCTAGAGCCTATTATACAGAGTGAAGTGAGTCAGAAAGAGAAAAACAAATATTGTATATTAACACATATATGGAATCTAGAAGGATGGTACTGGTGAACCTGTTTGCAAAGCAGCAATGGAGACACAGACATAGAGAACAGACTTACAGACAAGGTTGGGGGAGAAGAGGGAGATGGTGAGATGGATGGAGAGAGGAGCTTGGATGCATTTACACTAACATATGTAAATAGATACCGATGGGAATTTGCTGTGTGACTCAGGGAACTCAAACTGGGGCTGTGTACTAACCTAGAGGGGTGGGAACTGGTGCAAAGTGGGAGGGAGATGCAAGAGGGAGGGGACATATGTATACCTATGGTTAATTCATGTTGATGTATGACAGAAATCAAGCCAATATTGCAAAACAATCACCAATCAATTAAAAATAAATATTTTTGAAAAGAAAAAAATAATTTCTGTCAATAGTTATAATTTTGGTGTAACTATGGGAGAAGTTGAGCTCAGGGTCTTCATACTCTTCCATCTTGGCCACTTCTCTTAACACTTTTAATACATCTCTCGCCTCTGTGTTTTTGATAAAAATTAGCTGTTAATGTTATTGAAAATCCTTTGCTACTTTCAAGATTCTCTTTGTCTTTGATTATGTTTGATTATGATGTGTTTTGCTGTGGATCTTTTGTATTTATTCTACATAGAGTTTCTGATCTTTTGGGTATGTAGACTAATATTTTTAAATAAAATTTGGAAAGTTTCCAATAAAACTTTTGGAAAGTTTTATTTTTAAAATATTCTTTCTATCCCTTTTCTGCCTTCCTTCTCCTTTCTGGGATTTTATTTATGAGTATGGTGGTGCTTAGATAGTGTTTCTCCACAGATCTCTGAGGTTCTAATCATTTTTTTTAGTCTTTTTTTCTGTTTATTAGACTAGATAAAGCTTCCTTGGTGGCTCAGAGGGTAATCTCAATTGATCTATGTTTAAGTTTATTGATTCTAATTTTTGTTTCCTTGAACCAGTTGTTGAGCTAGTGAATTTTTCATTTTGGTTATACTTTTCTAATCCAGAATCTCTATACATTCCTTTTTATAATTTTTACCTCTTTATTGATATTTTATATTTAGTGATACATCATCCTTAATACACTTTTCTTTAATTTTCTAGACTTGGTTTCTTTTAGAATATTTTTCTGGAAATAAATGATCCAATCAAAAAATGGGCCAATGAACTAAAACAGACATTTCTCCAAAGAAGACATACAGATGGCTAACAAACACATGAAAAGATGCTCAACATCACTCATTATCAGAGAAATGCAAATCAAAACCACAATGAGGTACCATTTCACGCCAGTCAGAATGGCTGCAAACCAAAAGTCTACAAGCAATAAATGCTGGAGAGGGTGTTGAGAAAAGGGAACCCTCTTACACTGCTGGTGGGAATGCAAACTAGTACAGCACTGTGGAGAACAGTGTGGAGATTTCTTTAAAAACTGGGCATAGAACTGCCTTATGACCCAGCAATCCCATTGCTGGGCATACACACCGAGGAAACCAGAACTGAAAGAGACATGTGTACCCCAATGTTCATCGCAGCACTGTTTATAATAGCCAGGACATGGAAGCAACCTAGATGTCCATCAGCAGATGAATGTATAAGAAAGCTGTGGTACATATACACAATGGAGTACTACTCAGCCATAAAAGAATACATTTGAATCAGTTCTAATGAGGTGGATAAAACTGGAGCCTAGTATCCAGAGTGAAGTAAGCCAGAAAGAAAAACACCAATACAGTATACTAACGCATATATATGGAATTTAGAAATATGGTAACGATAACCCTGTATGCGAGACAGCAAAAGACACAGATGTATAGAACAGTCTTTTGGTCTCTGTGAGAGAGAGAGAGGGTGAGATGATTTGGGAGAATGGCATTGAAACATGTATATCATGTGTGAAATGAATCACCAGTCCAGGTTCAATGCATGATACAGGATGCTCAGGGCTAGTGCACTGGGATGACCCAGAGGGATGGGATGGGGAGGGAGGTGGGAGGGGGGTTCAGGATAGAAAACACATGTATACCCATGGTGGATTCATGTTGACGTATGGCAAAGCCAATGCAATATTGTAAAGTAATTAGCCTCCAATTAAAATAAATAAATTTATATTTTAAAAAGATATTTTTCTGGGATTTCCCAGTTATTCTTTAAAATTATAATGCTTATGTTCACATCTTTATCATTCACAAGAAAAGAATTGGGAGCAGGATTTTCACCATAATAAAGCTTCCTGTTCTTCAACATAGCAGCAGTACTTCTCACTGACTCAGAGACTGCTGGGCATCTAATCCTAATACCTTTTATTCACAATGAATTCTTTCTGCATCTCAGGAACAGTTCCCAAAACCAGGCATAATATATTCATAGCATCAGTTTCCATTTCCTTTGAAACTGAGTTATCTCTGCCTCCTTTTCCAAAGAATAGCAAGAAGAGATAAGCAAGCCTCTTCAGTGATCAATGCAAAGAAATAGAGGAAAAGAACAGAATGGTAATGATTAGAGATCTCTTCAAGAAAATTAGAGATACCAAGGGAACGTTTCATGCAAAGATGGGCTCGATAAAAGACAGAAATGGTATGGACCTAACAGAAGCAGAAGATGTTAAGAAGAGGCAAGAATACATGGAAGAACTGTACAAAAAAGATCTTTATGACCCAGATAATCATGATGATGTGATCACTAATCTAGAGCCAGACATCTTGAAATGTGAAGTCAAGTGGGCCTTAGAAAGCATCACTATGAACAAAACTAGTGGAGGTGATGGAATTCCAGTTGAGCTCTTTCAAATTCTGAAAGATGATGCTGTGAAAGTGCTGCACTCAATATGCCAGCAAATTTGGAAAACTCAGCAGTGGCCACAGGACTGGAAAAGGTCAGTTTTCATTCCAATCCCAAAGAAAGGCAATGCAAAGAATGCTCAAATACCACACGATTGCACTCATCTCACATGCTAGTAAAGTAATGCTCAAAATTCTCCAAGCCAGGCTTCAGCAATATGTGAACCATGAACTCCCTGATGTTCAAGCTGGTTTTAGAAAAGGCAGAGGAACCAGAGATCAAATTGCCAACATCTGCTGGATCATGGAAAAAGAAAGAGAGTTCCAGAAAAACATCTGCTTTATTGACTATGCCAAAGCCTTTGACTGTGTGGATCACAATAAACTGTGGAAAATTCTGAAAGAGATGGCAATACCAGACCACCTGACCTGCCTCTTGAGAAATCTGTATGCAGATCGAGAAGCAACAGTTAGAACTGAACATGGAACAGACTGGTTCCAAATAGGAAAGGGAGTACGTCAAGGCTGTATATTGTCACCCTGCTTATTTAACTTCTGTGCAGAGTGCATCATGAGAAACGCTGGACTGGAAGAAATACAAGCTGGAATCAAGATTGCTTGGAGAAATATCAATAACCTCAGATCTGCAGATGACATCACCGTTATGGCAGAAAGTGAAGAGGAGCTAATAAGCCTCTTGATGAAAGTGAAAGAGGAGAGTGAAAAAGTTGGCTTAAAGCTCAACATTCAGAAAACGAAGATCACAGCATCTGGTCCCATCACTTCATGGGAAATAGATGGGGAAACAGTGGAAACAATGTCAGACTTTATTTTGGGGGCTCCAGAATCACTGCAGATGGTGACTGCAGCCATGAAATTAAAAGACACTTACTCCTTGGAAGAAAAGTTATGACCAACCTAGATAGTATATTCAAAAGCAGAGACATTACTTTGCCGACTAAGGTCTGTCTAGTCAAGGCTATGGTTTTTCCAGTGGTCATGTATGGATGTGAGATTTGGACTGTGAAGAAGGCTGAGTACTGAAGAATTGATGCTTTTGAGCTGTGGTGTTGGAGAAGATTCTTGAGAGTCCCTGGGACTGCAAGGAGATCCAACCACTCTATTCTGAAGGAGATCAACTCTGGGATTTCCTTGGAAGGACTGATGCTAAAGCTGAAACTTCAGTACTTTGGCCACCTCATATGAAGAGTTGACTCATTGGAAAAGATTGGGGGCAGGAGGAGAAGGGGACGACCGAGGATGAGATGGCTGGATAGCATCACTGACTCGATGGATGTGAGTCTGAGTGAACTCTGAGAGATGGTAATGAAGAGGGAGGCCTGGCGTGCTGCAATTCATGGGGTCGCGAAGAGTCGGACACAACTGAGTGACTGAACTGAGCTGAACTAACCAAGGCAATATCACTCATGTAGGTAGCAGACTTTTGAGTGTGGGCTTAGAAGCTGGAATATAGATAGAAGGAAGTTCTGTCTTAAGAGAAATCAGGGAAGAAAGACTTTTGATACCTAGAGCCATAGGAAAGAGATGAATATTGTTATATGAGGTGGTGAGGGGTTGGGTAGGGAGTGGTGACCATCCATACGCCAATAGAGCCTTTTATTTTCCTGACTCAGGAGCTGAGAGAGAGGTTATGAGAGGAGATGGTGATTTTTATAGAGATTCATGAGAGACAGAAAGAGAAGAGATTCCCCTGGTGGCTCAGATGGTATAGCATCTGCCTACAATGCTGGAGACCCTGGTTCGATCCCTGGGTTGGGAAGATCTCCTGGAGAAGGAAATGGCAACCCACTCCAGTAGTCTTGCCTGGAAAATTCCATGGACAGAGGACCCTGGTAGGCTACAATCTATGGGGTCGCAATGTGTCAGACACGACTGAGTGACTTCACTTTCACTTTCTTCATTAGAGATGAAAAGAGAAGGCTTAGTGCCAAAAATGTATTCTGTGTGTGAATACATTATTATGTGTGTGTGGATGGGAGTGGGGAGGTATGGCTATGTATGTACTAACTGAAGGCTGGTTAATGATTCCACTCCAGAGAAGCTAAGCCCAAATGTACTTTTCTGAGAACAGTATTTTCCCCAAGTCCTAGCCCATTCCACTCCACTCCCATTATCCAGCTCATCATGCTTCCCCTCTGGGTATAAGGATCAGGTAGCCCTGGTTTCAATTCCCCAGCCCTGGTCCATTGGCTAATTAAGTGTAATCCTAGGAGACTCTTGGTAAAGATCACCAACCGTAACTTGTAAGACAGAACCTAAGAGTCCAAAAGACACTAAACAGACCAGCAATAACAGATGTGGTCAGTTTCTTGAGTTAAGACGTAGTTTATATCATAAATGTGTAAATAGGGTTGAATCAACTGAAAGTGAATCTATACTGTTCAAATCCTCTGTGTATATAAATGACTATATTTTTTTTGATGCTTTTCCTGACTAGTTTATTGTTTTCCTCCTATTGATCTAAACTTAAAGTTCACAGTGTAATTCTGTTACTATTCATAGTATTTCTAGACAATTTAATGTTTTTGACTTTAAAGCACACCATGATGTTAACAGCCACAGAATAGTGGGCAGTGAATATGAATTTTTAAATGCAACATTTTTTAGGCAGTTCATGTATTTTATTTGGCTGTGAATATACTAAGTACTCGGAGAAGGCAATGGCACCCCACTCCAGTACTCTTGCCTGGAAAATCACATGGACGGAGGAACCTGGTAGGCTGCAGTCCATGGGGTCGCTAAGAGTCGTACATGGCTGAGCGACTTCACTTTCACTTTTCACTTTCCTGCATTGGAGAAGGAAATGGCAACCCACTCCAGTGTTCTTGCCTGGAGAATCCCAGGGACAGGGGATCCTGGTAGGCTGCCGTCTGTGGGGTCGCACAGAGTCCACGACTGAAGCGACTTAGCAGCAGCAGCAGCAACAGATGTGAAGAAGGAACTCACTTTCAGACGAACTATCCATCTTAAACTATGCTGTGAACTGACAGAGAATTGCTTTTCCAGGATACCAACAGGAAGAAGATATTAAAGGAGAAAAATGGAAACCATAAGCCCATGCGAGAAGTGCTTTCCCTCTATTTAAAATTGTATGTAGAGAAATGAGTTTGTAGGAAGATGAAAGTGATTTGTGTCTGTTTTTTTTTTTCATTTTAATACATAAATACTATTAACTTTGAAACTGCTTGATGATTTTACAGCAAAGTTATTTTTTAATTTTCCCACTCCAGCTATTTGAGGAGGTGGATATTAGGGATTTAGATGCCGAGAGGCGTGATTTTTGAAATTTACCATACTTCTGTGAAAAGCGGTCTTTTCACTTGATCTCATTGTGGATAAACATATGCATGACATACTTAAGTAACAGAACATAAAGACTGGGAAAGGTTAGTAACATGTCCCAAAGAAGAGCTAACTAAATTTTCTTGCAAGTAAGCAGGTAACTTTCAGGTCCTCGTATATAAATCCTGCAGCAGGACAACAGGCAGATATGGTTAAGTAAAATTTTATGCACAGACTGGAGATTCTGAATAGAACTGTCACACAAGGAAGTTCAAAAATTAAGATTACATTTTAATGAATTTTCATTGCAAGTGGTTATTGAGTAAAATTTTTGGCAGGAAATGCTCCTTTTAGTTTCAGAATTCAGGGAATAGCATACTCAAAATGCTGGTGAAGTTTTTATCATCAAATTTAATGGGCTTTCCACTCCATCCTATTATCCAGCTCCTCATAAATTCCCCCAAGGATCAGGTAACTTTTCACTTTTTCTCTCAAATGCACTTGGCTCAAAATCAATGACATAAATTCCAGCCTGTAGTCTTTTTACCTGTATAAGGTTAGATGAAGAGGACATTATCTTTGGGTCTGCATGTTAACCATGTAGCTATCCAAGTTGTTGGCAACTAGCAAACAGTTTAAGTGTAATGTATTTGAAATGGTGACTTAGTAAACAGAAAATGAAAGAAATGTAATAAGCCCTGCTTCTGAAGTGAGCCCAAGTAGCTCAAACTGGGCAGCCAGAAACCCATGGGAAGCAAATGAATTCTTTGCACATTAATTAGTTGTTTTGTATTATTCCTTGCAGCTCATTTGCCTTTTAAGTTTGACTTGTTCTTAGGCTCTTTTTGGTCATTAAGAAGTCCCTCATTTTTGTATGTTGTCAAATCTGTTGGGATTTTTGGCAGGTTTGCTCATCATTACACACTGAGGTGCGCCTGAAGCACATGAATGAGGTAATAAGCACTCAAGACCTGTTATTTTCTGGTCATTTAAAAATAATTTTATTAAAGATATTTAACTCAAATCCATCTAAAGTCAGTTTGATTAACAGTAAAAGCAATAACTAATGTTCTATAAGGAACAGGAGAATTAAAAATATCATGACAACTTCTTGTTAAGGATTTTTCCATGGGGAAAGTATCATTTGAATTTAGCTAGATGGTTTAATCAAAAGTTGAATGTGGGATGACATGCTGAGGACAAAGAGTGCGATAGGTAAAGAAATCATTATGTTCAGGTTTCTTCTTCTTAACTTACCGCTGCATCTAAAATACAAAATAGAGATGATTGTCACCAAATAATTCAGAATCTAGTGACCAGTATGTAAAAAAATAATAACAAAGGGATGTGTTAAGCACAGTGATAGATTGTTACAGAATGAATGATAGTAGCTTGTTACCCTTGCCTGTTGCTCTTTTGACTTCTCTTAGTATTTTCTGTCTTTCCTTGAGGGCAGGGACTACATCACCCATAATAACTAAAATATCTTTGGTTATTTACAACTGGCATTGCATCTATATGTTCTTTTTTATATTCACAATACCCTGTGAGTCAGGTACCATTAAGCCCATTTTTTCCAGATGAAAATCCTAAGCAGGAAGGTACAAGATTGCTACAAGTCCTCACTTCTTGAAAGTAACCCAGGTAGGACATCAGCAGTCTTTTGTTGACTGATGAGATACTGTGTATGCAACCAGTGTGTTATCGGTATTTAAATATTCTACAATGCTGTGTACATAGTTTCAGGCTAATACAGTTTTGAAAAAATCTGTTCATAATTTGAACATGAAAAATCAAAAGAAGTAGATGAAAACAGAGAACATATCAAGAGGTAAATAAAGTACATGAAGATTTTTTTTCAACCTTCACATTTCAGTAAAACAGAAATACATGGAAGTGTATAAATGTAAGGATATAGTTTGATTCATTTTCATAGTGATCACACGAATATATCCAGCACAGATCAAGAACAGAACATTAACAGCATCCCAAAGCCTTACTCCTGCCCACTTCCTTTCACTGTCCTCTCCTGAGAGTACCACCATCTTAACTGCTTACACCGTGGATTCATTTTATCTGTCGTTAACTCTCTCTTACCAAACATGATATTGTCTAACTTCCATGTTACTTATTCTGGTGCATGTGTCGTTCAGGGTTTGGTTTGCATTTCTTTGATGAGTAAAGAAGTCAGACATCTTAAATATTTACCTGCCATTTAGACATTCTCTCTTGTGATGAGCATACTCAAATATTTTGCATAATAATAATTATTATTATTTTGGCCAAGTCCACATGGAATCTTAGCTCCCCAACAAGGAATCAAGCACATGCCTCTTACAGTGGGAATGCAGAGTCTTAACTACTGGATTGCCACAGAAGTCCTTCAACTTTCTATTGAGTTGCTTGACTTTGTCTTACTGATTTGTAGAAGTATACATACATTAGAATACACGTTTTTTGTTTTATATATAGTAAATATCTTCTCCTACTCTGTGGGTTGCCTTTTTACTTCTGAAAATGTACTTTTAAGTGGGTCAATTTTCATTTCTTTATCATTTAATATTCTTAAGAATGGAATAAGACATCAGATGATGATGTGTGTCCTGTCTAAGAAATCACTGGCTACTTCAGCCAAATAGATACTTCACAGCACTTTATTTTTAAAGCTGTGTTTTATGTTTCACATATATTTAATGCATTTGAAATAGGCTTTTTCTCTACAATGGGGGTCCCTATATAAGTTTTTCAAAGAATTGTCCAATTTACACATCATCATTTATTGGGAAGATCATCTTTTCCCCAGTTCTATGTACTGTCTGTTTCATTTGTTATAAATATCAGATACTATGAGTTTTCCTGGTGGTTCAGTGGTGAAGAATCCACCTGACAATACAGGAGATGCAGGTTCAATCTCTGAGTCAGAAAGATTCCCTGGAGAAGGAAATGGCAACCCACTCCAGGATTCTTGCCTGGGAAATACCATGGACAAAGGAGCCTGGTGGGCTATAGAACACGGGCTTGCAAAGAGCCAGACATGATTTAGCGACTAAGTAACAACAATTAGATGACTATAGATGTCTGGGTCTATTTCTTACTTATTTCATCATATTTATCTATTTGCTTATCCTTAAATCAGGATCACATTGTATTACTTTAGTTTATATCTGGATAGCAAGTCTTCAGTTTATTGCTTTGGCATTTTTACAGTCAACTTGTCAATTTCCAGAATTAAAATTTTTTTAAAACTACTTTAAGTTGTATCAGATTTGTATAAAGTCTAAAAAGTAGTTTGGAAAGTATTGACATCTTTATGCTTTTTCCTATTTATAATCTAATATATCATTCCACTTTAATTTTTCAAATATGTTTTGTAGATTTCAGTGAAGAAGTTTTATGTATCTTTCAATTGACCTATTCCTGTGGATTTTTTTTTTAAACTTATGGAGGGTATTGCAAACAGTACTTTCAAGTTTATATTTTACATTTAATTATTGAAGTATATATATATATATATATGTACACCCCTTACCAGGTTTGTTCTATTGACATCTTACATTAGTATGGTACATTTGTAATAATTATTAAATCAAATTTGATGCATAACTGAAGTCCACAGTTTATTCAGATTTCCTTAGTTTTTATTTAAAGTATTTTTCTGCTTAAGTATCCCATCCAACATACATTACATTTCTTTGTTGTTTCTTCTTAAGTTTCTGTCAACTGGAAGCTTCTCAGAATTTACTTGTTTCTGATGGTCTTGATTATCTTGAGGTGTGTTGCTCGAGTATTTCATAGAATTACCCTCAATCAAAATTTGTCTGATGTTTTTCTCATGATTAGACTGGTGTTATGAATTCTGGGGCGGAAGATCACAGAGGTAAAATGTCATTTTAATTATATCATTCAAAAGCAGAGACATTATTTTGCTGACTAAAGTCCGTCTAGTCAAGGCTATGGTTTTTCCTGTGGTCATGTGTGGATGTGAGAGTTGGACTGTGAAGAAGGCTGAGCACCTAAGAATTGATGCTTTTGAACTGTGGTGTTGGAGAAGACTCTTGAGAGTCCCTTGGACTGCAAGGAGATCCAACCAGTCCATTCTGAAGGAGATCAACCCTGGGATTTCTTTGGAAGGAACGATGCTAAAGCTGAAACTCCAGTACTTTGGCCACCTCATGCAAAGAGTTGACTCATTGGAAAAGACTCTGATGCTGGGAAGGATTGGGGGCAGGAGGAGATGGGGACAACAGAGGATGAGATGGCTGGAAGGCATCACTGACTTGATGGACCTGAGTCTGAGTGAACTCCGGGAGTTGGTGATGGACAGGGAGGCCTGGCGTGCTGCGATTCATGGGGTTGCAAAGAGTTGGACATGACTGAGCGACTGAACTGAACTGAACTGAAGTATATATAGTATCAACTTATGTTTACATAGGATACATTTGCAATAAAGTTAGATTTTCAGGTTACACTCTTTACTCCTTGGGATTCTCACTTTTCTCATTAACTTTTAAATTGTGTACATTGAGGTTCATGTGCTACAAAGCTGAATATATCTTGACAACTGCATAATGTCTCTTATCACCTACTATAGTATCACACAGAATTGTTTTATTACCCTAAAACTTCCCTGTACCTCATCCATTCAGCCCTACTCCCTACCTTTGACTCCCAGGCCACCACTGATAATTTTACTGTCTCCATAGTTTTGACTTTCCCAGAATGGCATAATTAAAATCATACTGTATGTATCATTTTTAGACTGGTTACTTTCACTTCGGAGAAGACAATAGCATCCCACTCTAGTACTCTTCCCTGGAAAATCCCACAGACAGAAAAGCCTCATAGGCTACAGTCCATGGGGTCGTGAAGAGTTGGACATGACTGAGTGACCTCACTTTTACTTTTCATTTTCATGCACTGGAGAAGGAAATGGCAACCCACTCCAGTGTTCTTGCCTGGAGAATCCCAGGGACGGTGGAGCCTGGTAGACTGTCGTCTATGGGGTCGCAGAGTCGGACACAATTGAAGTGACTTAGCAGCAGCAGTAACTTTCACTTAGCAATATGCATTTAAAGTTTGTTGTTCAGTTGCTAAGCCCTTTCCAACTCTTTGTGACCCCATGGACTGCAGCACACCAGGATTCCCTGTCTTTCACTATCTCCCAGAGTTAGCTCAAACTCATGTTCATTGAGTCAATGATGCTATCCAACCATCTTATCCTCTCTCTCCCCACTTCTCCTCCTGCCCTCAATCTTTCCCATCATCAGGGTCTTTCCCAATGAGTCTGCTCTTCACATCAGGTGGCCAAAGTATTGGAGCTTCAGCTTCAGCATCAGTCCTTCCAATGAATATTCAAGGTTGATTTCCTTTAGGATTGACTGGTTTGACCTCCTTCCCTATCCAGAGGACCCTCAAGAGTCCTTCAGCACCGCAGCTTGAAAGCATCAGTTCTTTGGTGCTCAGCTTACTTTATGGTCCAACTCTCACATCTCTACATGACTACTGGAAAAACCACAGCTTTGACCACGTGGACCTTTGTGAGCAAAGTGATATCTCTGCTTTTTAATACACTGTCTAGGTTTTTCAAAAGTTTATCCATGTCCTTTTGTGGTTTAGTAGCTCAATTCTTTTTACGGCTGAAAAATATTGTGGTATAAATGTCATTTTTAAAAAACATTTACCTACCAAAGACATCTTGGTTGTTTTCAATTTTTTGTGATTACAAGTAAGGAGGTTATAAACATTTTCATGCATATTTCTGTGTGGATATGTGTTTTATAATAATTTGGGTGAATACCTAGGAATACAACTGTTGGATTATATGGTAAGAATATATTTAGTTTTGTGAGAAACTGTCATGCAAAATAACTACACCATTTACATTACCATTAGCAATGAATGAGAGTGCCTGGTTTTGGCCACATTCTCACCAGCATTTTAGTACTGTAATCTTTTAAAACCACTCCAATAATTCTGTAGTAGAATTTCATTATTGTTTTAATTTTCACTTTCCAGATTGCAAGAGATTTTGTGCATTTTTTTCCTGTGCTCATTTACCATTTGTATTAATATATCTTCTTCAGTGAGGTGTCTGTTTAGACTTTAGCCTAATTTTTAATTAAGTTGTCTGTTTTCTCATTATTTAAAAAATGTTTTGGATAAAAGGTTTTTTTGGTGTAAATGTTCACTACCCCCTCCAAATTCATATATTAAAATCCTAACTCTCAAAGGTTATGGGATGAGCAGATGGGGACTTTGGGAGGTGTTCAGGTCATGAGCGTAGAGCTCTGGTGCACGGGATTAGTACACTAAAGAAAGATCCACAGCGAATTTGGCCCCTATCACCATGTGAAAATACAATGAGAAGTCAACAAACCACAAGAGGTCCTCACTCAATCATGCTGGCACCCTAATCTTGCACTTCCACTTTCAGAACTGTGAGAAATAAATTTCAGTTGTTTATAAGCCACCCAGTATGTGGTATTTTGTTAAAGCAGCCTGAAAGAACTAAGAAAAAGTCCTACCTTACATACATATTTTACAAATACGTTCTTCCAATCTGTGCCTGTCCTTATAGTCTTTAAACATTGTCTTTCCCAGAACAAAAGTTTTTAATTTTAATGATGTCCAACTCTTCAAATTATTTTTCATTCATGGATCGTACTTTTGGTATTATATCTAATGGCTCATCACCAACCCCAAGATTACCAGATTTCCTCTTATTTTTTTCTAGAAGTTTTACAGCTTTGCATTTTTACTGATCTGTAAATCCATTTGAGTTAATTCTGTGAAAGTTAAATGTCTGTTAATTTTTGAGTATATTGATGTTTTGAAAGGTTAATAACAACCCCTTACTCCCAAATTTATATCTACCTGGAACCTCAGACATGATCTTACTTAGAAATAGGTTCTTTGCAGATAAGAATCTCAGGATGAAATCATCCTGGGTTAGGGTTAAGGACACCAGTAACTCATGTCCTTAAAGAATAGAGTAGGACACACAGAGACAGGGTCGAACAGCATATGAAGATGGAGGCAGATATTACAGTGATGCATCTACAAATCAAGGAATGCCAAGATTTACTGGAAACCATTAGAGGCTTGGAGAGAAGGAACCAACACTGCTGCCACCTTGATTTAGGAGAAACTTGTATACAGGTCAAGAAATAACAGAACAAGACATGAAACAACAGACTGATTCAAAATTGGGAAAAGAGTATGACAAGGGTGTATACACTCAGCCTGCTTATTTAACTTATATGCAGAGTACATCATGTAAAATGCTAGCTTGGATGAATCACAAGCTAGAATCAAGATTGCTGGGACAAATATCAACAACCTCAGATATGCAGATGATACCACTCTAATGGTAGCAAATGAAGAGGAACTGAAGAGCCTCTTGATGAGGGTGAAAGAGGAGACTGAAAAACTAGCTTAAGACTCAATATTCAACAAACTAAAATCATGGCATCTGGTTCCATCACTTCACAGCAGATTCAGTTCAGTTCAGTTGCTCAGTCGTGTCTGACTCTTTGTGACCCCATGGACGGCAGCACGCCAGGCCTCGCTATCTATCACCAACTCCCAGAGTTTACTCAAACTCACGTCCATTGAGTCAGTGATGCCATCCAACCATCTCATTCTCTGTTGTCCCCTTCTCCTCCCACTTTCAATCTTTCCCAGCATCAGGGTCTTTTCAAAATGAGTAGGGCAAAAAGTGGAAGCAGTGACAGATTTTCTTTTCTTGGGCTCCAAAATCACTGTAGATGGTGACTTCAGCCATGAAGTTAAAAGACACTTGCTTCTCAGAAGGAAAGCTATGACAAACCGAGACAGCATACTAAAAGGAGAGACATCGCATTGCTAACAAGGATCTGTACAGTCAAAGCTATGGTTTATCCAGTAGTCATGCATGGCTGTGACAGTTGGCCCATAAAGAAGGCTGAGCACTTAAGAATAGATGCTTTTGAGCTGTGGTGTTGGAGAAGACTCTTGAGAGTTTCTTGAACTGCGAAGTGATCAAACCAGTCAATCCTAAAGGAAATCAACTTTGAGTATTCTTTGGAAGAACTGATGCTGAAGCTGAAGCTCCAATACTTTGGTCACCTGACCCAAAGTGCTGACTATTGAAAAAGATCCTGATGTTGGGAAAGATTGGAGGCAGAAGAAAGGGGCAACAGAGAATGAGATGGTTAGATAGTGTCACTGACTCAATGGACAGGAATTTGAGCAAACTATGGGAAACAATGGAGAACACAGAAGCCTGATGTTCCACAGTCCATGGGGGTTACAGAGAGCTGGACATGACTTAGCAACTAAACAATAACAACTTCTAGATGTAAAAATATTCTATCATTTTAATCAACCAAGTGTGTAATAGTTTCTTGTGGCATCCCTAGGAAAGTAACTAGACATCCAAGTGTCACAATGACCTCGTTTGTTAAAAATACTTTTTTTTTTTTGAATTGTCTTTGTATGAAGCTAAAGGAAACTGGAATTAGGTCATTGTCCTTCTACCCACATGAGCTAGGCCTCTGGTAAAGTCTTTTCCCCTGGACAGAGGGTCTTTTTATGGAAAATGCACTGGGCTTATTTAGAAATGGAGACTTTTCTCTTTTCTTGCCAAAGATTAGGCGGTGACTTTTTGGCTCTTCATCATGAGAACCTGGTGGAATTCCTGCTGGTGAAACCTATGGAACATGATGGTCTTCCCTAAGACTGGGGCCCTAAGGAGTTTGTCACCTACCTAGGTCACACTCAGCCTCCAGAAATTTATTGAAAATATCATTACTCATTTTAGTTGGTTAATTTATATTGTAACTTTTGAATTTGAAAAATATTTGTTGATTAGGTATTATACAGCAGAAACTATTTATCAGTGGTGAATAAGATAGGTGAGTTCATTTTATAATTGGGGAGGAAAAGGAAATAAAAAGATAATTATAAAACAGAGAGATAAGTGCTATGAAAAGGGTAAGTCTAGGGTAGTATGAGGGCTTCCCCAGTGGCTCAGTGGTAAAGAATCTGTCTGCAGTGCAGGAGATGTGGGTTCGACCTCAGGGTTGGAAAGATCCCCTGGAGGAGGTTGTAGCAATCAACTCCAGTATTCTTGCCTGGAGAATCCCATGGATGGAGGAGTCTGGCAGGCCCCAGTTCATAGTTTTGCAGAGTAGGACAGGACTGAAGTGACTGAGCAGGCATGTACAGGGTAGTATGAAAGTACATTTCTCTTGATTCATACTGGGTTTTATTTTCAGATTATCCACATAGGATAAAGCACAAAAATAATGAGACAGCTGTATTGGGAGAAAATGTGTCGATATTCTGCAGTTAAACAACTCCAGAAGATGTTGTCCAGATTACCTGGCAGAAGATCTAAGATTCTTTGCCACAAAATATTGGCACATATAGGCATAAATATGGAGAAAAGATTCTTCCACCATACACAGATTGGCTGCACTGCAAGGCCATTGAACCCAGTTCCTCATTCATAACTATCCAAGAGGTGACATTTGAAGATGAAGCCTGCTACAAATGTTTATTTAATGTGTTCCCACACAGAAGCCATGGAGGACAAATCTGCCTTAATATTATAAGTATATAAATGTTTATGTGGGGTCAAAATTGTGGGGATTTGGTCTTTGATGGCTAAGTCCCAGAGAAAGAATTTTAGAGAAGAAAACACTATAATAGAGCCATTCAGGCTAAGTCTTTTATTATATGGAAGAAAAAATTGAAGTCAATGACGATTATATAATTTGCCCATTTTTACACAGTGCAAGACCAGGCATAGCATCTAGGTCTCCTGCCGTCTCATCTAACATTTTTTTTTTTTGTACTGGATTGCATTGTCTTCAAGCCATTGGATAAATCTCATGAGTGGCATGAGGGTTTTCACTGGGAAAGAGACGAAAAGAAAAAGAAATAGTAGAGAAGAAGAAAGGAGAAAGAAGATGCTAAGAGAATAGGAATTTCCCAGTCTTCAAAGTGACAAAACATTGAAGGAACAGTGATAGTGTCATGGTGATACCTCATTATGTTACTATAAATTTAAAGTATTAAGGGTTTATATAATGTAATTTTTTATAATGGAAGAATGATTTTTAAAAATATTTTGCCCAAGTTATGAACCATAGGTAGAAGTTTCTCATAGAAAATGCTACTAAAAGTTGTTCTTAAAAATTCTATTTTGTTTTGCACAAAAGTTGATCAAATACTAAATATGCTCTTTGAAAATGAGAATCTACTTAGCATCACAAATAAAGATAAAGACTGCAGAGGAAATTGAGCAATGAGCAAATGAAGATATTATTATTCCTGCATTATAGTGTCAAAACTTTAACATTTGACTATTAAAAATGCTAACAATAAAATTCTAATTAATTTTAAATTTAAGTATTCAGAATGTAATTTTAAGATTGACTGGAAGTAGAGATCCCAATTGTTCCTCTCAGCTTGAAGGATAGTGGATATAGGAGATGGAGTCGGGAGGTTTTGTAATATGTGAGGAGAGCTATTTGTGTGTGAGAGAGAGAGGGACATCTTTTCAACATTTTGTTGTCTATAAAAAATTTTGGGGAAGTCCATCTTTAACACCATAGAAATCTAGGGTGATTTTTTAATATTTAATTTTGTTTCTCTTTTTGCTTCAGCTGTATCTGAATTAAGAACTGAACTCCAGTCCAATCTTGACTCGGAAAATTTTATGAGATTTATTTACTCAGCTGTAGGAAAACCTGCTCCTCAAATATCTCTTTTCCCATGACAAGTCTGGATCAGTGCTCTAAAGGAATCCCTTGCTCTGAATCCCAGTGGCACAGTTACCATCACTAAAATGTATGTTTCCTTGGAGATTGTGAGGCCCCGAAGACTCCAGCACCTGCCTGATCATGCACATGGGTCATCCTCTAAGGAATGAAAAGAAGATCATCCCTTTATCAGTTGAACAAGAAATGTTAAGTAAAAGTAATGATCAACAAGGGGAACTATTACCTTTAAAAATCCACTCCCAGAAGTGTTTGCATAATTAGTTTCTAAAAAAT
This sequence comes from Nanger dama, assembly GCA_917880005.1. NCBI lineage: Eukaryota > Metazoa > Chordata > Mammalia > Artiodactyla > Bovidae > Nanger > Nanger dama. The sequence continues at coordinate 963,352 of CAKJTW010000011.1, forward strand.
CTAAATCAGGATCATATACACATACACATGGTTAAAAGAATCAAATAATGAAGCTATGATCTACCCTAGCCCTGCTTCCAGGGGAGACTGCTCTTACATGGCAAATTTTTAATTGACCTCTCTTACGTGTGTTCCACTGAGTTTCTGCCACAGTTGATGAAGATTAGGCTCCTTCAACTTCTGTTCCTCCCAATATAGTTCATTTCCTCGCATCACAGTTCTTTTGCTGCTTACCTCTGCAAACTTTAGCAACATGGTTAAACCTGTTTTTTTGTTTTGTTTTGTTTGTTTGTTTCTTTTACCATAGAAAGTCTTTCTTAGCTACACTTCTCTCCACCCACCTTTGTTTCAAGCTTTGTTGACCGTATCTTTTGTCTCAAAGCCATAGTTAAACAGAGCATAATTTTCCTAAAGAATTCAAATAATGATTTAAATATATCTAAATATTTTTTAGTAAATTTATTCATTTTAATTGGAGGCTAATTGCTTTACAATATTGTAGTGGTTTTGCCATACATTGACATGAATCTGCCACGGATGTACATGTGTTCCCCATCCTGAACCCCTCTCCCACCTCCCTCGCCATCCCATCCCTCTGGGTCATCCCAGTGCACCAGCCCTGAGCACCCTGTCCCATGCATCGAACTGGGACTGGTGATCCATTTCACATATGATAATATACATATTTCAATGCCATTCTCCCAAATCATCCAACCCTCGCCCTCTCCCACAGAGTTCAAAAAGACTGTTCTATACATCTGTGTCTCTTGCTGACTCGCATATAGGATTATTGTGAACCACACAGTTAAAGGCTTTGGCATAGTCAATAAAGCAGAAATAGATGTTTTTCTGGAACTCTCTTCCTTTTTCCATGATCCAGCAGATGTTTGCAATTTGATCTCTGGTTCCTCTACCTTTTCTAAAACCAGCTTGAACATATGGAAGTTCATGGTTCATGTACTGCTGAAGCCTGGTTTGGAGAACTTTGAGCATTACTTTACTAGCATGTGAGATGAGTGAATTGTGCAGTAGTCTGAGCATTCTTTACATTGCCTTTCTTTGGAATTGGAATGAAAACTGACCTTTTCTAGCCCTGTGGCCACTGCTGAGTTTTCCAAATTTGCTGGCATATTGAGTGCAGCACTTTCACAGCATCATCTTTCAGGATTTGAAAGAGCTCAACTGGAATTCCATCACCTCCACTACCTTTGTTTGTAGTGATGCTTTCTAGGGCCCACTTGACTTCACATTCCAGGATGTCTGGCTCTATGTGAGTGATCACACCATCGTGATTATCTGAGTCATAAAGATCTTTTTTGTACAGTTCTTCTGTGTATTCTTTTCACCTCTTCTTAATATCTTATACTTCTGTTAGGTCCATACCATTTCTGTCCTTTATCGAGCCGATATTTGAATGAAATGTTCCCTTGGTATCTCTAATTTTCTTGAAGAGATCTCTAGTCTTTCCCATTCTGTTGTTTTCCTCTATTTCTTTGCACTGATCGCTGAGAATAGGTGCCTCTTGAGAAACCGATATGCAAGTCAGGAAGCAACAGTTAAAACTGGACATGGAACAACAGACTGGTTCCAAATAGGAAAAGGAGTACGTCAAGGCTATATACTATCACCCTGCTTATTTAACTTATATGCAGAGTACATCATGAGAAATGCTGGGCTGGAAGAAGCACAAGCTGGAATCAAGATTGATGGGAGAAATATCACTAACCTCAGATATGCAGATGACACCACCCTTATGGCAGAAAGTGAAGAGGAACTAAAAAGCCTCTTGATGAAAGTGAGAGTGGAGAGTGAAAAAGTTGGCTTAAAACTCAACATTCAGAAAACGAAGATCATGGCATCGGGTCCCATCACTTCATGGGAAATAGATGGGGAAACAGTGGAAACAATGTCAGACTTCATTTTTGGGACTCCAAAATCACTGCAGATGGTGATTGCAGCCATGAAATTAAAAGACGCTTACTCCTTGGAAGAGAAGTTATGACCAACCTAGATAGCCAAAAAGATCTGTCTAATCAAGGCTATGGTTTTTCCTGTGGTCATGTATGGATGTGAGAGTTGGACTGTGAAGAAGGCTGAGCACCTAAGAATTGATGCTTTTGAACTGTGGTGTTGGAGAAGACTCTTGAGAGTCCCCTGGACTACAAGGAGATCCAATCAGTCCATTCTGAAGGAGATCAGCCCTGGGATTTCTTTGGAAGGAATGATGCTAAAGCTGAAACTCCAGTACTTTGGCCACCTCATGCAAAAAAGTTGACTCATTGGAAAAGACTCTGATGCTGGGAGGGAATGGGGGCAGGAGGAAAAGGGGATGACAGAGGATGAGATGGCTGGATGGCATTACTGATTCGAGTGAGCTTCAGGAGTTGGTGATGGACAGGGAGGCCTGGCATGCTGCAGTTCATGCAGTTGCAAAGAGTTGGACATGACTGAGCAACTGAATTGACTGACTGACTGACTGATACAGGGTTATCCTTACTCTCTGGGCTTCCCTGGTGGCTCAGAGGTTAAAGCATCTGCCTGGAATGTGGGAGACCTGGGTTTGATCCCTGGGTCAGGAAGGTCCCCTGGAGAAGGAAATGGCAACCCACTCAAGTACTCTTGCCTGGAAAATCCCATGGAGGGAGGAGCCTGGTAGGCTACGGGGTCTCAAAGAGTAGAACATGACTGAGCGACTTCACTTTCACTTTACTATCTTTCTAAATTCCATATATATGCCTTAGTATATTGTATTGGTGTTTTTTTTTTTTTTCTGGCTTACTCCACTCTGTATAATAGGCTCCAGTTTCATCCACCTCATTAGAACTGATTCTAATCAGTTCTAATTTATTTTTGTGTATGGTGTTAGAAAATGTCCTCAGTTCAGTTCAGTTCAGTCTCTCAGTCATGTCCGACTCTTTGCGACCCCATGAATTGCAGCATGCCAGGCCTCCCTGTCCATCACCATCTCCCGGAGTTCACTCATTCTTTTTAATGGCTGAGTAATACTCCATTTTGTATATGTACCACAGCTCTCTTATCCATTCATCTGCTGATGGACATCTAGGTTGCTTCCATGTCCTGGCTATTATAAACAGTTGCTGCGATGAACACTGGGGTACTTATGTCTCTCAATTCTGGTTTCCTCAGTGTGTATGCCCAGCAGTGGGATTGCTGGGTCATATGGCAGTTCTATTTCCAGTTTTTGAAGGAATTTTCACACTGTTCTCCATAGTGGATGTACTAGTTTGCATTCCCACCAGCAGTGTAAGAGGGTTCCCTTTTCTCAACACCCTCTCCAGCATTTATTGTTTGTAGACTTTTGGATAGCAGCCATTCTGACTGGCATGACATGGTACCTCATTGTAGTTTTGATTTGCATTTCTCTGATAATGAGTGATGTTGAGCATCTTTTCACGTGTTTGTTGCTGCTTCTGCTAAGTCGCTTCAGTCATGTCTGACTCTGTGCGACCCCATAGACAGCAGCCCAACAGGCTCCGTCATCCCTGGGATTCTCCAGGCAAGAGTACTGGAGTGGGTTGCCATGTTTGTTAGCCATCTGTATGTCTTCTTTGGAGAAATGTTTGTTTAGTTCTTTGGCCCATTTTTTGATTGGGTCGTTTATTTTTCTGGAATTGAGCTGCAGGAGTTGCTTGTATATTTTTGAGATGAATTCTTTGTCAGTTGCTTCATTTGTTATTATTTTCTCTCATTCCAAAGGCTGTCTTTTCACCTTGCTTATAGTTCCCTTCGTTATGCATAAGCTTTTAAGTTTAATTAGGTCCCATTTGTTTATTTTTGCTTTTATTTCCATTACTCTGGGAGGTGGGTCATAGAGGATCCTGCTGTGATTTATGTCGGAGAGTGTTTTGCCTATGTTTTCTTCTAGGAGTTTTATAGTTTCTGGTCTTACATTTAGATCTTTAATCCACTTTGAATTTATTTTTGTGTATGGTGTTAGAAAATGTCCTCAGTTCAGTTCAGTTCAGTCTCTCAGTCATGTCCGACTCTGCGACCCCATGAATTGCAGCACGCCAGGCCCCTGTCCATCACCATCTCCCGAGTTCACTCAGACTCACGTCCATCAAGTCAGTGATGCCATCCAGCCATCTCATCCTCTGTCGACCCCCTTCTCCTCCTGCCCCCAATCCCTCCCAGCATCAGAGTCTTTTCCAATGAGTCAACTCTTCGCATGAGGTGGCCAAAGTACTGGAGTTTCAGCTTTAGTATCATTCCTTCCAAAGAAATCCCAGGGCTGATATATCCTTCAGAATGGACTGATTGGATCCCCTTGCAGTCCAAGGGACTCTCAAGAGTCTTCTCCAACACCACAGTTCAAAAGCATCAATTCTTCGGTACTCAGCCTTCTTCACAGTCCAACTCTCACATCCATACATGACCACTGGAAAAACCAGAGCCTTGACTAGAGGGACCTTAGTCGGCAAAGTAATGTCTCTGCTTTTGAATATACTATCTAGGTTGGTCATAACTTTTCTTCCAAGGAGTAAGCATATTTTAATTTCATGGCTGCAGTCAGCATCTGCAGTGATTTTGGAGCCCCCCAAAATAAAGTCTGACACTGTTTCCACTGTTTCTCCATCTATTTCCCATGAAGTGATGGGACCAGATGCCATGATCTTCACTAGTTTCATTCTTTTACAAGTGGTTAACCAGATTTCCCAGCACCACTTGTTAAAGAGATTGTCTTTTCTCCATTGTATATTTTTGCCTCATTTGTCAAAGATAAGGTGTCCATAAGTGCATGGATTTATCTCTGGGGTTTCTATTTTGTCCCATTGATTTATATTTCTGTCTTTGTGCCAGTACTATACTGTCTTGGTGACTGTAGATTTGTAGCATAGCCTGAAGTCAGGCAGATTGATTCCTCCAGTTCCATTCTTCTTTCTCAAGATTGCTTTGGCTATTCGAGGTTTTTTGCATTTCCATACAAATTGTGAAATTATTTGTTCTAGTTCTGTGAAAAATACCATTGGTAGCTTGATAGGGATTGCATTGAATCTATAGATTGCTTTGGGTAGCATACTCATTTTCACTATATTGATTCTTTCAATCCATGAACATGGTATATTTCTCCCTCTGTTTGTGTCCGTTTTGATTTCTTTCATCAGTGTTTTATAATTTTCTATATACAGGTCTTTTTTTTTTCTTTAGGTAGATATATTCCTAAGTATTTTATTCTTTTTGTTGCAATGGTGAAAGGAATTGTTTCCTTAATTTCTCTTTCTGTTTTCTCATTGTTAGTGTATAGGAATGCAAAGGATTTCTGTGTGTTAATTTTATATACTGCAACTTTACTATATTCATTGATTAACTCTAGTAATTTTCTGGGGAAGTCTTTAGGGTTTTCTATGTAGAGGATCATGTCATCCCCAAACAGTGAGAGTTTTACTTCTTCTTTTCCAGTCTGGATTCCTTTTATTTCTTTTTCTGCTCTGATTGCTGTGGACAAAACTTCTAGAACTATGTTGAATAGTAGCAGTGAGAGTAGGCACCCTTGTCTTGTTTCTGACTTTAGGGGAAATGCTTTCAATTTTTCACCATTGAGGATAATGTTTGCTGAGGGTTTGTCATATATAGCTTTTATTATGTTGAGGTATGTTCCTTCTCTTCCTGCTTTCTGTAGGGTTTTTATCTTAAATGGATGTTCAATTTTGTCAAAGGCTTTCTCTGCATCTATTTAGATAATCATATGGTTTTTATCTTTCAGTTTGTTAATGTGATATATTACATTGATTGATTTGCAAATATTGAAGAATCCTTGCATCCCTGGGATAAAGCTCACTTGGTCATGATGTATAATCTTTTTGATATGTTGTTGGATTCTTTGCTAGAATATTGTTAAGGATTTTTACATCTATGTTCATCAGTGATATTGGCCTATAGTTTTCTTTTTTTGTGGCATCTTTGTCAGGTTTTGATATTAGGGTGATGGTGCCTCATAGAACGAATTTGGAAGTTTACCTTCCTCTGCAATTTTCTGGAAGATTAGTAGGACAGGTGTTAGCGGTTCTCTAAATTTTTCTAGAGTTCAGCTGTGAAGCCATCTGGTCCTGGGCTTTTGTTTGCTGGAAATTTTTGATTACAGTTTCAATTTCCGTGCTTCTGATTGGTCTGTTAAGATTTTCTATTTCTTCCTGGTTCAGTTTTAGAAAGTTGTACTTTTCTAAGGATTTGTCCATTTCTTCCACGTTGTCCATTTTATTGGCATATAGTTGCTGATAGTAGTCTCTTATGATCCTTTGTATTTCTGTGTTGTCTGTTGTTATTTCTCCATTTTCATTTCTAATTTTGTTGATTTGGTTCTTCTTCCCTTGTTTCTTGATGAGTCTGTCTAATGGTTTGTCAGTTTTATTTATCTTCTCAAAGAACCAGCTTTTAGCTTTGTTGATTTTTGCTATGGTCTCTTTTGCTTCTTTTGCATTTATTTCTGCCCTAATTTTTGAGATTTCTTTCCTTCTCCTAACCCTGGGGTTCTCCATTTCTTCCTTTTCTAGTTGCTTTAGGTGTAGAGTTAGGTTATTTATTGAACTTTTTCTTGTTTCTTGAGGTAAGCCTGTATTTCTATGAACCTTCCCCTTAGCACTGCTTTTACAGTGTCCCATAGTTTGGGGTTGTTGTGTTTTCATTTCATTCATTTCTATGCATATTTTGATTTCTTTTTAAATTTCTTTTTGTGATTTGTTGGTTATTCAGCAGTGTGTTCTTCAGCCTCCATATGTTGGAATTTTTATTAGTTTTTCTTCTGTAATTGACATCTAATCTTACTGCATTTGGTCAGAAAAGATGCTTGGAATGATTTCAATGTTTTTGAATTTACCAAGGCTGGATTTATGGCCCAGGATGTGATCCATCCTGGAGAAGGTTCCATGTGCAGTTGAGAAAAAGATGAAAATCATTGTTTTAGGGTAAATTGTCCTATAGATATCAGTTAGGTCTAACTGGTCTACTCTATCATCTAAAGTTTGTGTTTCCTTGTTAATTTTCTGTTTAGTTGATCTATAGGTGTGAGTGGGGTATTAAAGTCTCCCACTATTATTGTGTTATTGTTAATTTCCCCTTTCATACTTGTTAGCATCTGCCTTACATATTGCAGTGCTTCTTTGTTGGGTGCACATATATTTATAATTGTTATATTTTCTTCTTGGATTGATCTTTGATCATTATGTAGTCAGGAGGAGAAAAGGAGGAATCAAAAAGAGAGAGACAGATTCAGTCAGTAATCAGTTCCCTAAGCGATCTCCACAGTCTGGAATACACAAGGTGAAGGTGAAGTTGCTCAGTCATGTCCGACTCTTTGCCACCCCGTGGACTGTAGCCTACCAGGCTCCTCCATCCATGGGATTCTCCAGGCAAGAATACTGGAGTAGGTTACCATTTCCTTCTCCAGGGATCTTCCTGACCCAGGAATCGAACCTGGGTCTCCTGCATTGGAGGCAGACGCTTTAACCTTTGAGTCACCAGGAAAGCCCAAGAGATTCACAGAGTTGGGTAGAGAAGAGAAAGGAGAGGAAGAAGATAGAGGTGACCTGGTGGAGAAGAGAGTCAAAATAGGGAGAAAGAAATCAAGCCAGTAATCACACTCCCAAGTAAAAATGGGTATTCAAGATTGGGTTCTTAAAGGCACAAAATTGATAACAAATGCCAAAAAGCAAAGATTAAAAATCTAGAGTAGAGGTTAGACTCTCAAAAATACAATATTAAAAAGAAAAACAAAGTCACAAAAATTATAAAATATATATATAAAGTTTGCTTTTAAAATAGGGTCTTTTTTTGCAAGGTAATAGTAAATTATAAAAATGAAAATTAAAGGAGTAATAGAGGACTTAAAAATGAAAAAGAATTTTTTTTTAATACTTTATTCTACACTACAATACTGTATTTGTTTTGCCATACATTGACATGAATCAGCCACAGGTGAACACGATCTCCCAATGCCGAAGCCCTTTCCCCACCTCCCACCCCATATTAAAAAATGGCAATAGTAAAAATATATCTAGGAATTTCTCTGGAGCTGTTGCAGACAGTGTGGGGTCAGTTTAGTTTCAGATAATTCCTTGATTGGGCTTATACTTCTCAGTTTCTATAGGCCCCTTCCAATGTAGTGGGTGCCAACTACAGGGTTTTAATCTGTTGCACCTGTCACTTCCAAAGTGGTTCCCTCTGTTTATTTTAGCTTCTTCTGTTTGCTGGTCTCCTCAGTGTTTAATTTCTGCCCTGACTCAAGGGGGTGAAGGTGGTCACTTATTTGGGCTCACTTGTTCAGTCATGCTGTGGGGAGGGAGGAACAGTGCAAACAAATATCACTGGCGTGTGTGGGGAGTGCGCGCAGTGTTTTAGCCACACTGGGTTTCCCCCACCCCGCTCACTGCATGTGTACTTTCATGGTCTACACTTCTCAGGCTCTCAGTTGCTCCGCCGGGAACTGTCAGAGCGGGCCCTGGGTCGTGTGCACTTTCCAGGTCTAAGCTGCTCAGGTTCAGATTCTTGAGTACTCTCTAAAGGCGAAGACTCCGTTGGGCCTGCGTTTTGTGCCCTTACCAGGTCTGAGCAGCTCAGGTGACCAGGTGCTTGGTAAGTGCAGTTACTCCCAGGTGGGCAGTGCGTCTTATCGCCTCCCGCATCCCAGCCGTTCATTTTTCTGGGTGTGCAATGGGCATGCCTTCTCAGGTGTGCCGTGTGTCTCTTCTGGGGAGCTGATCTCCGGCTGCGACCCTCCCGGCAGATGTCAACTGTCCACAACCCCAAGAACTCTTGGTTAGCAATGGAGCCTGTTTGCAGTTTGGTAGAGGATGTCTCTCTGGGGCCGTGATTGCCTCTTTCCAGCTCTGGCTCAATGCTCCCCCCTCCCCTCCCCCAGTCCCCCCACCCCCACCCCACCGCCGCCAATGCCTGCTTGTCTCCGGCGGGGGATGGGCTGGGCCACAGCCTGCTAGCTCTCTTCTGATGTTTGCTCGTCATTTGTTCTGTGAGCGGGCCTGGCAGTGTCTCAAGTTAGGGCTTGTCGCAGGATAGTTCTCTCTCTCTCTCTGGCTATACCACAGTTTGGGCTGCTGTCTCAGGTTAGTTCCCCTCAGATTGCCCTCAGGGCATTTGGCCCAGTCCTACCCTAAGCAATGTTCAGCCCCTGCTTGCTGGTGGCAGCTGTTGAGTGCTGGGAGTTTCCGTTAGGCATGTCATCTATGGGTTTTTATTATTTATTTATTTATTTTTCCCTCCTGGTTATGTTGCCCTCTGAGATTCCAAGATTCCCCACAGACCCGCAGGTGAGAGTGTTTCCTAGTGTTTGGAAACTTCTTTTTAAGACTCCTTTCCGGCACAGATCTCCATCCCTACCTCTTTTGTCTCTTTTTATCTTTTATATTTTGTCCTACCTACTTTCAAAGACAATGGGCTGCCTTTCTGGGTGCCTGATGTCCTCTGCCAGCATTCAGAAGTTGTTTTGTGGAATTTGCTCAGCGTTCAAATGTTCTTTCGATGAATTTGTGGGGGAGAAAGTGGTCTCCCTGTCCTATCCCTCTGCAATCTTCTGTAAATATTAAAATAACATAATTTTCTATAGACTTTAAATAATTGTTTTCAAAGGATGTCCTTGTCCCTGCTGAGAGCTGGTGTGGATGGACGAGGGAGCCTAAAGACCCCTTCTCGATCCAAGAAGTACAGGTGTGAATACCCATCCACTGGCTTGTTATGCATCCTTGGTCAGAGACTGGACTGCACCTTTCTGGGCCCAGGCCCCCAGTTATTAACATAAGAGGGTAGAAGAAAAGTTTTTCCTCCCTTACATTAGGCCACAGAGAGGCCGGCAATGACCCAGGCCTCTGAAATCCTGTCCTGGTTGCCTGAAACTAGAGGTATTTTCCCAAGAAGCCTCAAGGATCCTGGCTGCATTCCTACCCTGCCTGAACACCCAACATATATCCTAGACAGCCCTAGTCAGTGCCTAGACCTGCGAAAGAGATGTCATAGGTCCCAGCAGTGCCTTTATTCATTCATTTGTTAATCCGGCACACGTTTATGGAGCACTAGCTGTGTTCAGAAATGAAGTACTTATCCTCAGAGATCTAGAATTTGGTGAGAAAAACAGATCAATCAGAAGAATTTCATCAGAATGTGATGACTGCTATGCTAGAAATAAACACAGAGAAGGGACCTCCAGACTGGGGAGAGTGACAGGCATGTTTTAGAAGCTTCCTAAAGGAAGTGACCCTGAGATGAATTCCACAGGATGAGAAGGAGTCAGCCCAGCCGGATAGAGGATAGAGGATGTGCTTTCCAGGCAGGCGGAAGGAACAGGAGATACAAATTCCAGGGCATGGGCGGGGCTTCAGCCTGCCAGCGGGACTGACCGGGAGAGATGAGAGGAGGTTCGGGGATTGCCATCAGGGAGCAGGGCCTGTTTGACAAGATGGTTTGGATGAGCACTGCTTCCTGTGTGTGTGATCACACAAAGAGTTCAGCACCAAACATGAGGCCAGAGCAAAGCCTGACTCGTGCCTCAGAGGGAAAACAAAGCGGGAGGATCCTCAGCCAGGGCCCTGGGTCAGGAGTGTGCGACAGAGCCCGGCTGCACAAGTATTGGTGATCTCTGCCCACAGAGGGAGCTTGGTCCTCCCTACTGGAAATGACTGAAGGCAGGGCCTAGAATCTAATTTTCCATCTCCTCTCCTACTCCTGATTTCTCCCTCTCCCACTCCTTTTCCTTGAGCTCTGCAGGGCCTGTGAGGATGGGAGTGATCATGGGTAAAAGCAGGTATTTTGGGAACCAGGCAACCCTGGGCTCCAGTCCTATATAATAGCTGGCCCATGAACCCTCAACCTCTTCCTCAACCTGTGGCTCCTCCTCTGCAAACTAAAGCTAACAATAGTACTGATTCAATAAAGGAAAGCTTATCTGGTGAGTCAAGAAAAAAAAAAATTAAATAAATAAATAAATAATTTTTTTTCAAGTTCCACCTGATAATCTTTTAAAACTAAAATCTTTAAACTCTTTAAATTTGGTATAAATACTGATATATTGAGATTTTAATCTACCATCTAATTATTTACTATCTGACCAGTTTTATGTCTCTATTTCTCTCTTCCTGAAATTTTTTTAGATTAATTATTTGTTTTTATTTCATTCCCACCCTCTTTGTTAATTATACATTCCTATACCCTTCTATAGCCTTTAAGTGACTGTCTTGGAGATTGTAACATATATCCTTGAAATCTCCTCTTACTATCAAGCTTTACACTGGCCATCATTTATTCTTCTTTTGTAGCTGCATTTCCACAGCTTCAATGTCAACAGGGCTCTTGTCATCACATTCAAGAATTAATATGTTTTGATCCAAGTTTCCAGAAATTCAAAAAAGAGTTTCCTGCCCTCATTGCATAGCCTTAAATATTTTTAACAGAAAGAGAAGAGCTCTTTGCTTATCTGCCAAATAGAGTTCACAGAAGAAATCTACTATTAAGTGTTTACTATTCAGAGAGTAGTACTTCAAAGCCTAGGCTTTATAATGAGTGAAATATTTTCTTTCTTCAAAATACACACGGAGAAGACAAGTCATTTATTACAGATTATTTTAGGAAAAAAAAATACCTATAGCACCTCTGCATATCATTTGCAGAAAGCACAAGCTAATAACTTTTCCAAAATCTTATTTGACTGGACAGCTTGCAGTATAACTTAATGCTATATTCAGAGTTGGTGACAGTATTGAGTAAATCACATTAGTTAGCCTACTTATTCTGTTTTATTAAGATATGTTTACCATAATCTATATTTTTGGTTTTTATAAATACAAGAAAATGATGAAAAGGGTAAAGAATTCACATAATTTGTCACATCCACCCAAGAAACAAAAACATCACTAGCCTTCGGTGATGTTGAATCAAATTTTGAATGAGTGAAGGAGACATCATATCTTTGGAATTCTAACAGTTTTGTATATAACCAACTATAAAAGTATTGAAATGAGTAGTCTAGTAAGCAGTCCAGATGAGCTAAATATAACCTCATTTAGGCCTAGGAAATCTCATCAATCTCTGAATTAAAAATAAACTCAGGGCTTCCCAGGTAGCTCAGAGGGTAAAGAATCCACATCAGGAGATGTGGGTTCAGTCCCTGGGTCAGAATATCCCCTGCAGAAGGAAATGGCAACCCACTCTAGTCTAGAATTGAGTTCAAAACTCAATGCTGTAGATTAGAACAAGCACCTGTTTTCCTAGTGACTCTGGTGGTCATGCTAAAAGGCCACAGGATCTATCCTATGGTCTTAGAATGTGTTTACATGTGATATATTATATTGCTTGTTATACAACTTTAAGCATCGTTCTGGCCTCAGAAGAGAGTATTTCTCTGTTGCCTTGACCATCTATTGTTATTGCCGCCGCTGCTGCTAGTTGCTTCAGTCGTGTCCAACTCTATGCAACCCCATGGATGGCAGCCCACCAGGCTCCCCCATCCCTGGGATTCTCCAGGCAAGAACAATGGAATGGGTTGCCATTTCCTTCTCCAGTGCATGAAAGTGAAAAGTCAAAAGGAAGTTGCTCAGTTGTGTCTGACTCTTAGCGACCTCATGGACTACAGCCTACCAGGTTCTTCCGTCCATGGGGTTTTCCAGGCAAGAGTACTGGAGTAGGGATGGCATTGCCTTCTCCGTTAAACAAGGACTGAACCCAGGTCTCCCCACACTGCAGGCAGATTCTTTACCAGCTGAGCCACAAGGGAAGCCCAAGAATACTGAAGTGGGTAACCTATCCCTTCTCCAGGGGGATCTTCCAGACTCAGGAATTGAACCAGAGTCTCCTGCATTGCAGGCAGATTATCAGTTGTTATTGATAAGAAGCCAAATGTCAATCTGATAATTGTGATAGTAAATATTACTTCTCATTGGTAACATAGGGTGTTCTACTATTAGACTTTAGACACTTTCTAGTGCTATTTTTTTAATAGCTGTCTTTTTAAAATTCCTTTAATGTGATGGGCATTTACTTGGTAGGTTCATTCAATCCAGATACTCAAATCCTTCAACTCTGACAAACTTCTCATATCTTTGAGACTTTCCCCCATTCATATAACATTCTCTTTTGACAAACTTTATTAAGCGGCCATTAAATATTTAGTTTGGATTTTATTTTTTCTTTAACATTTGTGTCTCTTTTTCCTTTTCTAGACTACTGAGAAGGTTTGTCAAAATTATCTTCAAACTCTTTATTAAATGTTTCCTTCTTTTGATAATCAGTTTATAATTCTGAATTGCTTTTATAATTTAAAATTAATTTTATAAATTATCATCCTACTTTACGGAAATGATATCTTCTCAAATCTATCTAAGAATAATAATTTAAGTTCAGTTCAGTCGCTCAGTCATGTCCAACTCTTTGCGACCCCATGAATCGCAGCACGCCAGGCCTCCCTGTCCATCACCAACTCCCAGAGTTCACTCTAATCAGTAATGCCATCCAGCCATCTCATCCTCTGTCATCCCCTTCTCCTCCTGCCACCAATCCCTCCCAGCATCAGAGTCTTTTCCAGTGAGTCAACTCTTCGCATGAGGTGGCCAAAGTACTGGAGTTTCAGCTTCAGCATCACTCCTTCCAAAGAAATCCCAGGGCTGATCTCCTTCAGAATGGACTGGTTGGATCTCCTTGCAGTCCAAGGGACTCTCAAGAGTCTTCTCCAACACCACAGTTCAAAAGCATCAGTTCTTCGGCGCTCAGCCTTCTTCACAGTCCAACTCTCACATCCATACATGACCACAGGAAAAACCATAGCCTTGACTAGACGGACCTTAGTCAGCAAAGTAATGTCTCTGCTTTTGAATATGCTGTCTAGGTTGGTCATAACTTTTCTTCCAAGGAGCAAGCGTCTTTTAATTTTATGGGTGCAGTCACCATCTGCAGTGATTTTGGAGCCCCCCAAAATAAAGTCTGACACTGTTTCCACTGTTTCTCCATCTATTTCCCATGATGTGATTGGACCAGATGCCATGATCTTCGTTTTCTGAATTTTGAGCCTTAAGCCAACTTTTTCGCTTTCTTCTTTCACTTTCATCAAGAGGCTTTTAGTTCCTCTTCACTTTCTGCCATAAGGGTGGTGTCATCTGCAGATCTGAGGTTATTGATATTTCTCCAAGCAATCTTGATTCCAGCTTGTGTTTCTTCCAGTCCAGCGTTTCTCATGATGTACTCTGCATAGAAGTTAAATAAACAGGGTGACAATATACAGCCTTAATTTCCTCCTTTTCCTATTTGGAATCAGTCTGTTGTTCCATGTTCAGTTCTAACTGTTTCTTCTTGACCTGCATACAGATTTCCCAAGAGGCAGGTCAGGTGGTCTGGTATTCCCATCTCTTTCAGAATTTTCCACAGTTTATTGTGATCCACACAGTCAAAGGCTTTGGCATAGTCAATAAAGCAGAAATAGATGTTTTTCTGGAACTCTCCTGCTTTTTCAATGATCCAGCAGATGTTGGCAATTTGATCTCTGGTTCCTCTGCCTTTTCTAAAACCAGCTTGAACACCAGGGAATTCACGGTTCACATATTGCTTAAGCCTGGCTTGGGGAATTTTGAGCATTACTTTACTAGCATGTGAGATGAGTGCAATTGTGCGGTAGTTTGAGCATTCTTTACATTGCCTTTCTTTGGGATTGGAATGAAAACTGACCTTTTCCAGTCCTGTGGCCACTGCTGAGTTTTCCAAATTTGCTGGCATATTGAGTGTAGCACTTTCACAGCATCATCTTTCAGGATTTGAAAGAGCTCAACTGGAATGCCATCACCTCCACTAGCTTTGTTCATAGTGATGCTTTCTAAGACCCACTTGGCTTCACATTCCAAGATGTCTGGCTCTAGATGAATGATCACATCATCATGATTATCTGGATCGTGAAGATCTTTTTGTACAGTTCTTCTGTGTATTCTTGCCACCTCTTCTTAATATTCTGCTTCTGTTAGGTCCATACCATTTCTGTCCTTTATCAAGCCCATCTTTGCATGAAATGTTCCCTTGGTATCTCTAATTTTCTTGAAGAGATCTCTAGTCTTTCCCATTCTGTTGTTTTCCTCTATTTCTTTGCATTGATCGCTGAAGAAGGCTTTCTTATCTCTTCTTGCTATTCTTTGGAACTCTGCATTCAGATGCTTATATCTTTCCTTTTCTCCTTTGCTTTTCGTGTCTCTTCTTTTCACAGCTATTTGTAAGGCCTCCCCAGACAGCCATTTTGCTTTTTTGCATTTCTTTTCCATGGGGATGGTCTTGATCCCTGTCTCCTGTACAATGTCACAAACATCATTCCATAGTTCATCAGGCACTCTATCTATCAGATCTAGGCCCTTAAGTCTATTTCTCACTTCCACTGTATAATCATAGGGATTTGATTCAGGTCATACCTGAATGGTCTAGCGATTTTCCCTACTTTCTTCAATTTGAGTCTGAATTTGGTAATAAGGAGTTCATGATCTGAGCCACAGTCAGCTCCTGGTCTTGTTTTTGTTGACTGTATAGAGCTTCTCCATCTTTGGCTGCAAAGAATATAATCAATCTGATTTCGGTGTTGACCATCTGGTGATGTCCATGTGTAGAGTCTTCTCTTGTGTTGTTGAAAGAGGGTGTTTGCTATGACCAGTGCATTTTCTTGGCAAAACTCTATTAGTCTTTGCCCTGCTTCATTCCGCATTCCAAGGCCAAATTTGCCTGTTACTCCAGGTGTTTCTTGACTTCCTACTTTAGCATTCCAGTCCCCTATAATGAAAAGGATATCTTTTGGGGTGTTAGTTCTAAAAGGTCTTGTAGGTCTTCATAAAACTGTTCAACTTCAGCTTCTTCAGCATTACTGGTTGGGGCATAGACTTGGATTACTATGATACTGAATGGTTTGCCTTGGAGATGTTCAGAGATAGGGGTGCTTTAATTGTCTTTAATTATCTCTACTGGTCCCTGCCTCACTTCCACTACCATGATTTTATGTTATTTTTACTCAGTAATTTCTACTTTGATTATAGGCTTTCTTCAGAGTTTACAGATGCTTGACTGGGAGTTTAAAGTATCCTCATTTGGTTTTTTGCATCTTGTGAAGAGCTAAATTTTTATTTGTAGAGAGCAGGAAGCAATTAGCCATAAGACTCTGAGAGCCAGAGTGGAGAGCCTTTACTCTGCTGCTCTGATCCCCTCTACCTTGGCTCTTTCTGCATGTTTAATGATTACTTGAACCTCCATGTTTTTTGGCTGAGGGGTAAGCACCTGGCTGTCCAAAGTTGTGCTTTGGGATATGGAAGTGATGCTTTTGACTCTAACCTTTATTCTGTGATTCACTATTCCTTCCTTTGTCATCTGAGTCCTGAGCCCCGCCCCTCAAGTCCTGCAGGGTTCTCTGTGCAGGAATAGCCTGCTTTGTACATACATGAGCCTGCAGCTTTTCACCCTGCACCTTCATAGGCCACTTTGTACTTTTTACATCTTTCACATGCTTGTTTAAACTTCTTGTTAATGGAGGTCTCTCTTCTGTCTACTTGTTATTTTTAATTTAATCATTTTAGTTTTGTTACTATTATTTTAATGAAGTCTCAGGAAAGAGTAGAGATAAGTATTTCTGTTACATGTGCCCTTTCAAACAGAAGTCAGCCTTTTTCTCCTGGTAATTTTCCCCAAATCATGAGATTGAGTTATGCAACTAAATGGCATATCTATGTTCCATCAATCTATTTAGATTATTATGGTTAATTTCACTTCTTTTTTTAAAAATTTATTTCTTACTGAGATATAAATGTCTTCAAAGATATAACATCAGTTCAGAAGAGGATTTTTCCATGTTTATCTTTAA
This sequence comes from Nanger dama, assembly GCA_917880005.1. Classification (NCBI taxonomy): domain Eukaryota; kingdom Metazoa; phylum Chordata; class Mammalia; order Artiodactyla; family Bovidae; genus Nanger; species Nanger dama. The sequence continues at coordinate 980,180 of CAKJTW010000011.1, forward strand.
GGTGAGGCTAGTGGAAAAGAACCCACCTGCCAATGCCGGAGACGTAATAGACTCAGATTTGATCCCTGAGTCAGGAAGATCCCCTGGAGGAGGACATGACAACCCACTCTAGTATTTTTTCTTGGAGAATCCCATGGACAGAGGAGCCTGGTGAGCTACAGTCCATGGGGTCACAAAGAGTTGGACATGATTGAAGTGATGTAGCACTAGCTTTATAGAATGTATTTGGGATAAAATCCCTGATTTTGCTGAAATCTTATTAAGAGTTTCCTCCCCCTGCCCCATTTTTGTTGCCATTAATTTCAGGTCTGTGTTCAAATTTTTGTGCCGGATTCTTTCCATTCAGCTTCCTCCACTCATTTGAATGAGCTATGCAGTATCTCACTGAAAACAAACAAACAGTTAAAAATAGAAACTGAGGCAGAGTGATATTTGACCAATCAAAAACAAATGGCACAAAGCTTTTCAACTAAAATCTATGATTTTCTAATAGTATCTCAGGGAAGAAGTAATTGCTAACAAGAATTCATCTTTCTTTCAATGATAATAAAAACTAAAGCAGCAAATTAAAAGGAATAAGAGGTCACAATAAGCAGACAAATGACATCAATCTGACAAACAGGAAGAGGACAGAAACAAAGATGCGAAATACACAGTAGTTCATACCACTTAACATAAGTGGAAATTTCCTTAAGATCTATCCACCGAGAGGTACAAGTTCATTTTTATGCTACACCTAAGAACTATTATTGATAATCATAATTATGGCCTTTTGTTAAACTGAAGTTGTAATATAAAATATAAATTATATTCAGAAGGCTATATAGAAAGAAGGAAAGTCTATAATACAACTTAAGTACTTTGTAGTCAAAACAGCTATTGTAGAAAGTGTTGATACTCAAAGTTTTACCGTTTGTGTTTTTCTTAAGTATGTAGGCCCTGGAGTCAGAGAACTACGCTTGCTTCTCAGTTTTGCCACCTAATCAGTGTGTAGTTTTGGGCAATTTTATTACATCTTAGAGCCTCCGTTTCCAGTTTGTACCAAATAATTGTGCTCACCAAGTTGATGTAAGGAGAAGGCAATGGCACCCCACTCCAGTACTTTTGCCTGGAAAATGCCATGGATGGAGGAGCCTGGTGGGCTGCAGTCCATGGGGTCGCTAAGAGTGAGACACGACTGAGCGACTTCACTTTCACTTTTCATTTTCATGCATTGGAGAAGGAAATGGCAACCCACTCCAGTGTTCTTGCCTGGAGAATCCCAGGGACGGGGGGAGCTAGTGGGCTGCCATATGGGGTCGCACAGAGTCAGACACGACTGAAGTGACTTAGCAGCAGCAGCAGCAGCTGATGTAAATAATTAGGAATGGAAAAGTTTTCCCTTCTTCCCTTTTAGGTTCTTTGGCTAGTCTAGTAAAAAAAATGATATTACAAATTAACAGGAGAAAAACAAATTTCAGTGTATGTGTACATGCGAGAGAACCAAGAAAACAGAGCCTTTGAAAGGACTGACACCATCACCTTAAGCACTATCTTCAGCTTTTTTAAGAAAAAAGATGTTAGGGGGTGGGTAGTCAGTTATGGGAGGTTACCAGAAAAGGCACTGTAAACATGGGTAAGGTTGTTATGCAGAGTTAAGTTGTTTCTTTCTCAATTGACAAGAATCTACACATTTAGCATCCTCCTCTTCTTCCTGGTACAAATGAATTTCTCTTACAGATTGTCTTATAGATTTATTTTTCTTATAAACATATTTCTTACCAAAGAGTAACTTCTACTTGGTTTTCAGTTGTATATCCTGTGTTTTCAGCTTCTTAAAAATCAGCCTGAAATAATCCTTAGGTGAAAGAGATGTATTTCAGGGTGGCAAATACTACTATCTTACATAATCCTTATAAAGTGTCTATTGCATCACTAAGTACATTAATTTAAATACTAATTATCCTTGTGAATTTATTTTCTAAGGTTATTACAGAATCTTTGGAAATTCAATTTTAGTAACAGGATAATATTTCATTTGGTGACTATATTATATTTTGCTTAATAATTTTTAAAGTGGTTATATCTAAGTGGATATTTAGGTGGCTATAGTGTTTAAAAAATTTCTTGAGAGTGACAGAATGATAGTAAATATTGTCTGTCTTCAATTTGAATAGTATTAGTATATTATTTTACAAAATGAAATATGACAATCTTATAGTATCAATTTGAATGTCAACAAACCAATGGTAAACCAAAAGAGCATTACAGATTGAAGGTACCGAAATGTCAATATAGTATATAAAAAGAAGTATAGTCCCCAAGAACATGTTTCTGGTTTGTGTTTTCTAGGTACTACTGGTTTTTCTTATAATTGGCTACGTACATTTGGTACATTCTTTACTGTTTCATGTATTTTATTTTTCATCTTCTGTATTACTCAGAGAAAGAAAAAGTAAGTTGTATTATTACTACCTGTTTTCATAGAAAAGGTAGATTAAATAAGGGCTAGTTTCAAATCTGAAAAAAATTCCAGTGGCTCTGGGAAAATTAATCATGGAAAGAATCATCATGGAAAACTTTTGTATATTTTTGGTAATTTTTGCAGTCAAAGGATTTATCCTTATTAAAATGACATGCTACTTGGGATTGTTATAAAGGCAGGCTGTTAGTAATCTTTCATGCTTACAGTAAATAGAAGGTTTCCCAGGTGGCACTAGTGGTAAAGAACCCATCTGCCAATGCAAGAGACACAAGAGATGGGAGTTCAGTCCCTGGGTTGGGAAGATCCCCTAGAGGAAGGCACGGCAACCTACTCTAGTATTCTTGTCTGGAGAATCCCATGGACAGAGGAGCCTGGTGGGATATTGTCCATGGAGTTGCAAAGAGTCAGACCCAACTGAAGTGACTTGGCACACACGGTAAATTGAGTTTAAGATTCTTGAGAACAGATTTTGATGGGAGAGAATCATATGGACTTCAGACATCTGGTGGGAGGATGACCGCTGGGCGGTAAAAACAGTGAGGACACAAAACTTGAGATAAGTCTGCCTGACAAAGCCACAGTAAGGTGAGAGTGGTGTTGCTTTATAAGCCTACTATAATAAAATATTGATTCAGTTATTCAACAAATACTTCCTCAGTGCCTATATATTGCTATGCATTGTTCTCAGTGTGGGAGACAGAGTCACAGCTAAAACCCACAAGTTCTTTGCCTTTCAGAAGCTCGTGTCCCAGTGGGGAGAGGGAGTCAAGGAAAGATACAAGGAAACGAGAAAATACTGGGTAGTGATAAGTACTATTTAGAAAATAAACGGAATGATAAAACTGAAAGAAATCATGGGGCCAGTTTATGTTGAGTGGTCTCTTTGAGGAGGTGACTCTTAACCTGAGAACTGGGTAGGAAAAACGTTGAGTCAAGTTCTAGCAAAGAATGTCCCAGACACAAAAGGAAGAATTAGTATAGGTCCTCAGGTGGGAATGAGTTTGAAGTGTTCAAAGAATAATGAGAAGGTCAGTGTGACTAGAACAATGACTTAGAAGCGAGGGCCAGAACAGGTGAGACCCATAGGCCTGGAAAGGCATTTGAGCTTTTAAGTTTCTGCAGTAACAATCCATTGAAGTAGTTATAAGAGTAGAAGGATCTAGATTTATGAATCTGGAATTTACAGGGCATGTAAGACCAGAAGTATAAATCTGGTAGTATACAGGACGTGTTCTCCAAGGAGACAAATCATATCAACATATTATTAAAAATCAATGATCAAAAACATTATTGAAAAGATATTTTGATCTGTCAAGAGAGTTTGAATGGCAAAGGAAATGGCAACCCACTCCAGTGTTCTTGCCTGGAGAATCCCAGGAATGGGGGAGCCTGGTGGGCTACCGTCTGTGGGGTCGCACAGGGTCGGACACTACTGAAGCGACTTAGCAGCAGCAGCAGTACCATCTATTCGTAGCATGCTTTACAATACACTGCCACTAGGGGGAGTGTTTGGGTTGTATTCATCTTCTGTATCATCGCAGTCTATCTGTAGGTCTGAGAATGTGCTTGAAACCACACTCCAGCTGGGCTGGTGCTGCTGGTGCTGCTGCTGCTGCTGCTGCTAACTCACCTCAGTCGTGTCCGACTCTGTGCGACCCTATAGACGGCAGTCCACCAGGCTCCTCCATCCCTGGGATTCTCCAGGCACACTCCAGCTGAGACACTCCTAACGAACCACACTCCTTAACGAACACAGGTAACTGGCGAACGTGTGGCTTCTGCTGTCATTGTGTACGCTTCGAATTTAAGACTTAACCTTCCATATTAAATCATGCCTTTAGTGGCAGTAATTGCTATTTTACAAATAAATGGGAAAAAAATTGTTTATATATAGTTTCATGAATTAGTAATTTCAAATTAGGTTATAGTAATAATCATGTCTTTGAATGTTTCAATTCATTCCCTGATTCACAGTCTATTCCCACCTCCCACTGTCACCAGTTGAATGGCTTATCTGATTAGAGGTTTTCTTTCTTCCTGAGTATTAATAAGTATGAGCATGCTTTATATAGGTTTCTCCATCTGACAAGTTATTGTCTACATCTTCGTATGACATCGGGTTTGTTGTCTACATCTATAGATATTCCTTATATCCTAGATTCTATACATACAAGATATTTGATTACTTCTCCCTATTTGGCATCACTCAAATTAAAATGAAAGAAATATTTAATGCTTTAATGCTGTTAAATTCATAACTTTTTATCTAATAGCTTGAGTTTGGAATCTTATTTAAGAAGTCCTCATCTACCTAAACTCACAATAATATAATCGTATTTACTAGCTTTTGATTTTTCTATTTTCTATTTAGGTCTTTAAACATTTATACCTAATGTAGACACGATAATATAGTGTTAATTTTCATTATATAATTATCCATATTTCCTGACATCATCTACTACATGATCTTTCCTTTCCTTATAGATAAGCTTTATTTTCAGCTCTCTCAGGTGGAACTTTTGTTCCACTGTTTTTTTCCATGAGTGCTTACTTTTTATTACTATGGTCTTTTGTTATGTGTTAAAATGTGGTAGGGAGAGGTTTCCTTTTTTCTTTTCAAACTTGATATTTCAGTTGAAGGATACACAAACATACAAATGTATCATGAAATAAGTTTAAATTCTTTAAAAAATACTGCTTGGTGTAATTTGCTCAACCTACAAACATGTTATCCCTTTATTCAAGTCTTTCTGAATGTTATTTAAGAAAGTTTAAAATTTTTCTTTTGGTAGGTTTCGTGGATCTTTTCTAAGTTAATTCTTTGGTACTTTACATTTGTTTGCTACAATGAATAGTAACATATTTTTAAATGAAAATTTCTAGCTTGTTATTAGTGGTTTAGGAACAGTTATTGATTTTGTGAGTTAACCTGTACCTGGAAACCTTGCTAAATTGTTTATTTATTCAAAGTTTTTCTGTTGATCTAATGATTTTTCACATAGATCACCATCTTGCTTGCCTATAATGACATTTTTGCTTCAAAACACTTCTGAATTTAAAAATGTCTAAAATTTCTCTACACTATCTGCTGCAGTGTTTGGCCTTTAAGCATATTATCAACTTAAAGAGAAGTTTCATTATTTCCATTTTATGTGGTTTTATCATATATAAGTTGCTGAACTTAAGTAATTCTTTTTGTACTTGCTGAGATAGCGACATGAACTTTCCAAAGTAGTTCATGAATACAATAAATTCCATTGACAGATTTGAAATGCTAAATCATTTGGGGAATTTTGAGTGCTTTATAAATGAAACTGGACTATACTTATATTTTCTTGAATCATCTTTCCTTTCTTTGAAATAAAAATTTCAAATTGAGGTTTTGAAATTAACACTCAAAGAAAGCTTAGTTATATAGTATTTCTCCTTTTAAAAACATGTATAAGATAGAGATTTTTATTCCTTAACAGCCATCTGGATTTATAGAATTTTTTTTTGGCAGGGGAATTATTTGATTTCAGTTGAATTCCTTTCAAAGTTACTGGATTATTCAATTTTAAATTTCTTATAATGTATATAAACTCATTTCTATTTTTATATTTTACTTCATTGTGGTAAGAACATTTAACATGACATCTACCCTCTTAATAAAAATTAGAAGCATAAAATATAAAACTGCAATGTTCTAGAGCATATTTCTAGAACTAATTCATGTTGCTTCAGTTCAGTTCAGTTCAGTTCAATTCAGTCGCTCAGTCGTGTCCGACTCTTTGCGACCCCATGAATCGCAGCACACCAGGCCTCCCTGTTCATTACCATCTCTCGGGGTTAACTCAGACTCACGTCCATCGAGTCCGTGATGCCATCCAGCCATCTCATCCTCTGTTGTCCCCTTCTCCTCCTGTCTCCAATCCCTCCCAGCATCAGAGTCTTTTCCAATGAGTCAACTCTTCGCATGAGGTAGCCAAAGTACTGGAGTTTCAGCTTTAGCATCATTCCTTCCAAAGAAATCTCAGGGTTGATCTCCTTCAGAATGGACTAATTGGATCGCCTTACAGTCCAAGGGACTCTCAAGAGTCTTCTCCAACACCACAGTTCCTGTTGCTTAACTTAGACTAATTAACTAGTAACTTCCCATTTCTCTCTTCCCAGCCCCTGGCAACAACCATTTCACTCTGATTCTATGAATTTGACTATTTTAGATCACTCACATAAATGGACTTATTCAGGATTTATCTTTTGTGACTGGCTTATTTCCTTTAGAATAATGCCCATGATGGTCATCCGCATTGTCATATATTGCAGAATTTTTCTTTTTAAGGCTGAATAGTATTCTACTATATATAACAAATTTTCATTATCTGTTGATCTACAGATGAATATTTAAGTTGTTTCTACACCTTGGCTAATGTGCATCACGCAGTTCAGGTCAGTTGGATATATTGGATATATGTTGGATATATTGTGCATCATATCAGTTCAGGTCAGTTCAGTTGCTCAGTAGTGTCCAACTCTTTGCGACCCTATGGACTGCAGCACGCCAGGCCTCCCTGTCCATCACCAACTCCTGGAGTTTACCCAAACTCATGTCCTTCGAGTCAGTGATGCCATCCAGCCATCTCATCCTCTGTTATCCCCTTCCCTTCCTGCCCCAATCCCTCCAGCATCAGAATCTTTTCCAATGAGTCAACTTTTCGCATCAGGTGGCCAAAGTATTGGAGTTTCAGCTTCAGCGTCAGTCCTTCCAAAGAACACCCAGGACTAATCTCCTTTAGAATGGACTGGTTGGATCTCCTTGCAGTCCAAGGGACTCTCAAGAGTCTTCTCCAACACCACAGTTCAAAAACATCAATTCTTTGGCACTCAGCTTCCTTCACAGTCCAACCTTACATCCATACATGACCACTGGAAAACCAATAGCCTTGACTAGATGGACCTTTGTTGGCAAAGTAATGTCTCTGCTTTTGAATATGCTATCTAGGTCGGTCACAACTTGCCTTCCAAGGAGTAAGCATCAATCACCATCTGCAGTGATTTTGGAGCCCAGAAAATAACGTCTGACACTGTTTCCACTGTTTCCCCATCTACTTGCCATGAAGTGATGGGACCAGATGCCATGATCTTCGTTTTTGAATGTTGAGCTTTAAGCCAACTTTTTGACTCTGCTCTTTCACTTTCATCAAGAGGCTTTTAGTTCCTCTTCACTTTCTCCCATAAGGGTGGTGTCATCTGCATATCTGAGGTTATTGATATTTCAGTGCTAATATCACTTTGAGATCCTGATTTCCATTGTTTTAGATAAAAACTCAGAAGTGAGACTGGATCATATATGGTTCTATTTTACATTTTTGGAGAAACCTCTTTACTGTTTTCCAGAATAGTTGCATCATTTTGCATTCCTATTAATAACAAGCAAGGGTGCAGCTTCACCATATTCTCACCAACATATGTTGTCTTTTCTTTTTTGAGAATAGCCATCCTGACAAATGTCAGGTGATATCTCATTGTGGTACTGATTTGCATTTCCCTGATAATTTGTGACACTATTTTTTTCATATACCTGTTGGGCATTTGTATCTTCTTTGGAGAAATATCTATTAAAATTCTCAGCCTATTTATCCATTGGGTTACTAGGGGTTTTTGTTATTGTTGTTGTGTGTGTTTCTGTGTTGCTATGAGTTGTAGGAGCTCTTTAAACATTTTGGAGATTAACTTTGTTGGATATATTGTCTGCAAAATTTTTTTCCAGGGTTATGTTACCTTTTATTACTAGCAATGATTAATTTAAAAACACATTTGCAAACACATCCCAAATAAAGTGAAAACTAATTTTAGAAGCTCATTAGGCCAGATGATATGACAATAAATGGAAGATGGTGCAGAAGCTCAGGATAGTTTCCTATACAAGCACTTTGGCTCTGAGGCAAGAGCTTTAAGATTGAGATGGATGACAAACCCTGATACTGAGCAAATGTCAATGCTTATCCTCTTGATAAGTAATGCTTATTCCAGTTGAGCTATTTCAAATCCTGAAAGATGATGCTGTAAAAGTGCTGCACTCAGTATGCCAGCAAATTTGGAAAACTCAGCAGTGGCCACAGGACTGGAAAAGGTCAGTTTTCATTCCAATCCCAAAGAAAGGCAATGCTAAAGAATGCTCAAACTACCGCACAATTGCACTCATTTCACATGCTAGTAAAGTAATGCTCAAAATTCTCCAAGCCAGGCTTCAGCAATACATGAACTGTGAACTTCCAGATGTTCAAGCTGGTTTTAGAAAAGGCAGAGGAACCAGAGATCAAATTGCCAACATCCACTGGATCATCGAAAAAGCAAGAGAGTTCCAGAAAAACATCTATTTCTGCTTTATTGACTATGCCAAAGCCTTTGACTGTGTGGATCACAATAAACTGTGGAAAATTCTGAAAGAGATGGGAATACCAGACAACTGACCTGCCTCTTGGGAAATCTGTATGCAGGTCAGGAAGCAACAGTTAGAACTGGACATGGAACAGCAGACTGGTTCCAAATAGGAAAAGGAGTACGTCAAGGCTGTATATTGTCATCCTGCTTATTTAACTTACATACAGAGTACAACATGAGAAATGCTGGGCTGGAAGAAGCACAAGCTGTAATCAAAATTTCCGGGAGGAATATCAATAACCTCAGATATGCAGATGACAACACCCTTATGGCAGAAAGTGAAGAGGAGCTAAAAAGCCTCTTGATGAAAATGGAGAGTGAAAAAGTTGGCTTAAAGCTCAACATTCAAAAAACGAAGATCATGGCATCTGGTCCCATCACTTCATGGGAAATAGATGGGGAAACAGTGGAAACAGTGTCAAACTTTATTTTGGGGGTCTCCAAAATCACTGCAGATGGTAATTGCAGCCATGAAATTAAAAGATGCTTACTCCTTGGAAGGAAAGTTGTGACCAACCTAGATAGCATATTCAAAAGCAGAGACATTACTTTGCCAACAAAGGTCTGTCTAGTCAAGGCTCTGGTTTTTCCATTGGTCATGTATGGATGTGAGAGTTGGACTGTGAAGAAAGCTGAAGGCCGAAGAACTGATGCTTGGACTGTAGTGCTGGAGAAGACTCTTGAGAGTCCCTTGGACTGCAAGGAGATCCAACCAGTCCATTCTAAAGGAGATTAGTTCTGGGTGTTCTTTGGAGGGACTGACGCTGAAGCTGAAACTCCAATACTTTGGCCACCTGATGCGAAAAGTTGACTCATTGGAAAAGACTCTGATGCTGGGAGGGACTGGGGGCAGGAGGAGAGGGGCATGACAGAGGATGAGATGGCTGGATGGCATCACCGACTTGATGGATGTGAGTCTGAGTGAACTCCAGGAGTTGGTGATGGACAGGGAGGCCTGGCGTGCTGCAATTCACGGAGTCACAAAGAGTCGGTAACGACTGAGCAACTGTACTTAACAGAACTGATCCTGGAGCTACTTGCTTGTGTAACTGAGTAATTGTTTTCTCTTTCACACCTGGAACGTACTTGAATGGGTTATGATTTTAAATGTCATTAATGACGCAGAAGACCTTTGCATGCTTGTGGTGGTTTTATGACTGTTAAAAACTACTGGAAGTATTTCTCACATATTTTAGGTTGTACTTTCACACTCTTGTTTCCATTGTTGTGCAGAAGCTTTTTAGCTTGATATAGTTTCATGTGTGGAGAAGGCAATGGCAGCCCACTCCAGCACTCTTGCCTGGAAAATCCCATGGATGGAGGAGCCTGGTAGGCTGCAGTCCATGTGGTCGCTGAGGGTCAGACATGACTGAGTGACTTCCCTTTCACTTTCATGCATTGGAGAAGGAAATGGCAACCCACTCCAGTGTTCTTGCCTGGGGAAATCCCAGGGACGAGGGAGCCTTGTGGGCTGCCATCTTGGGGGTCGCACAGAGTCGGCCGCGACTGAAGCAGCTTAGCAGCAGCAGCGGCAGTTTCATGTGCCTACTTTTGCTTTTGTGGCCTGTGCTTTTGGTGTACATCCTTGAAATCATCGCTAAAACCAATTTCATGAAGTCTTTCACCTATTTTTTTCTAGGATTTTAAGTTTCAAGTCTTACGTTTAAGTCTTTTGTTGATTTTGAGTTGACTTTTCTATATGGTATAAAGTAAAGATTCAATTTCAGTCTTTTGCATATGAAGCTCCAGTTTTAACATTATCATTGGTTCAAGAGACAATTCTTTCCCTAGCGTGCATGCTTGGCACCCTATCAAAAATCAATCAACTGTAAGTATATGGATTTATATGTGAGTTCTCTATTCATTTATTCATATGTCTGTCATTACCACAGTTCCGCAGTTTTAATTACTGTAACTTTGGTACTATACTCTAAAATCAGGAAATACTGTACCTCCAGGTTCATTCTTCTTTCTCAAGATTGATTTGGCTATTATGGCTTTTTGCATTCCATATTAATTATAGATTTGGGTTTTTTTGTTTATGTAAAATATGCTATGGGAATTCTCATAGTCATTATGTAAAAACCTAATTCTACTCCTTAAGGAGCTAGAAAAGAAGAAAAACTGAGCCTAAAGTTAGCACAAGGAAGGAAGTTACAAAGACTGAAGAAATAGAAAAAATAAAAATAAAAAAACTATATAAGTTGGTTTTTGAAGAGATAAAAATATTGACAAGCCATTAACTAGACTAAGAAAAACAGAAGGAAGACAAATAAATAAAATCAGAAATGAAGCAAGAAACATTATGGTTGATGAAAGAAATAAAAAGGATCATAAGAGACTACTGTGAGATATTATATGTGACAAACTAGATAATCTAGAAGAAATAAATTCCTAAAAACACAACCTTATCAAAACTAAGAAGAAATAGATAGTCTGAACAGATCTATAACTAGTATGTAAATTGAATCAGTAACCAAAAACTTTCTAATAAAGAAAAGTTCAGGATAAGATGGCTTCACTACGTCCCTGGTGGCTCAGTGGTAAAGAGTCTGCCTGCAATGCGAAAGACCCAGGTTTAGTCCCTGGGTCAGGAAGATCCCCTGGAGAAAGGACCAGTTACCCACTCCAGTACATTCCCTGGGGCTTCCCAGGTGGTGCTAGTGGTAAAGAACTCACCTGCCAATGCAGAAGAGGAAAGAGACGTCAGTTTGATCCCTGGGTTGGGAAGTTTCCTAGGAGGAGGGCATAGCAACCCATTCCAGCATTCATGCCTGGAGAATCCCATGGACATAGGAGCCTGGCAGTTCATGATCCATAGGGTTGCAAAGAGTTGAACACGACTGAAATGACTTCAGTCTACCAAACATTTAAATTCTACCAAACAGGCACCAAATTCTACCAGACATTTAAACAAGAATCAATGCCGATGTCTCTTAAACTCTTTCAAGAAATTAAAAACGAGGGAATAGTTCCAATCTCATTTTATTAGACCAGATTTACCTGATACCAAAGGTAAAGACAACGCAAGAACAGAAATGTATCATATAACAAATAAATTAGGTTGGTGCAATGTAACTATGGTTTTGGACTGTGAATTTTAAATCATTATAACTAGGCTCAAACACATCTTTATTAATCAAGATAGGAACCATTAAAATCAACACATTTTAGCCGATATTCCTGTAACGTAAAAATCCATGCTTCAGGATTCAGTGAACTCTTGGAAAACATTTTCTGCCTCCTGCTGGTTTGTGGAAGTGTTTTCTCTGCAAAAAGTTGACAAGATGCTTGAAGAAATGATAGTCAGCTGGCGAGAGATGAGGTGAACATGGCAGATAAGGCAAAACTTCATAGCCCAGTTCATTCAACTTTTGAAGCATTGGTTGTGAGACATGTGGTTGAGTGTTGTCATACAGATGAATTGTGCCCTTTCTGTTGACCAATTCCAGCTGCAGACATTGCACTTTTGGTGCATATCATTGATTTGCTGATCACCCTTCTCAGATGTAAAGTTTACACTGGAATTCAGAAAGCTGTAGTGGATCAGATGGACAGCAGACTGCCAAACAGTGACCACGACCATTTTTTGGTGCAAGTTTGGTGTTGGAAAGTGCTTTGGAGCTTCTTCTTGGTCCAACCACTGAGCTGGCCATCACCAGTTGTCATATAAAATCCACTGTTCATTGCACATCATAATCCGATTGAGAAATGTTTTGTTGTTGTTGCATATAATCACACTTCAAAAATGACAATTTATTTTCAGTGGGCTCACGAGGCACCCACTTATTGAACTTTCCAATTTGTTTCAAATGTCAAATGACCATAGAATGGTTGATGTTGAAGTGTGCAGCCATTCTCATGTAGTTTTAAGAGGATCAGCTTCAATGGCCACTCTCAATTTGTTGTTGTCAACTTCCAATGGCCAGCCACTGCATTCAACATCTTTGAGGTTCTTATCTCCAGCAGTTGCTGGAACAAATGCATTGTTGCTGCTTTATAACCCATTTTGAACCTGAGTATGAAAATCACTTAAATTTGCTGTTTGTCTAAAAAAACATCATTTCCCTAGTCTAAAATAAATATACAATACACAGCAAGTAATGCCATTAGCAAAAAAAAAAGCATAAAGTGAGAAATGTGCATTACAATAATATGTAACATGACCACATTTATTTAAGAATGTATTCCAGTATCAACCAGCAAAGTTAAATATTGCAAAACCACAATTACCAACATAAATATATGGAATGGCTTCCCTGGTGGCTCAGATGGTAAAGAATCTGCCTGCAATGTGGGAGACCAGGGTTTGATTCCTGGATAGTGAAGATCCCCTGGAGAAGGGAATGGCAACTTAATCCAGTATTTTGCCTGGAGAATCCCATGGACAGAAAAGCCTGGTGGGCTACAGTCCATGAGGTCGCAAAGAGTCAGACATGACTGAACAGCTGAGCAGTAACAGCAGAAATATATGAAAAAGGCATTGATAAAATACCAGAAAATTAAATTCAATGGCACATTAAAAGGCTCACACAAGCTTGAACTTGGCCAATATAGTAGAGGAGAAAGGCCCTGAGCCCACCTCCTCTGATAAGCACACCAAAATTATAATCTTCAGAGCAACTATCAATGAGGACAACCCAAAGACTAGCAGAGATCTTCTGCAGCTAAAGATATAAAAATGGAACCACAAGAAGATGGATGGGAAAGTGGAGACTCACTATAGTCAAGACCCATATCCCAGGTAGATGACCCACAAACAGGAGGAGAGTCACAATTGCAGAGGTTCCCCTCAAGAGTGAGTGGTACAAGTTCTGTATCAAACAATCTACCCTGGGGATCCTGCACCAGGAAGATGAGCCCTAGAAAATCTGGATTTGAAGGACAGTGTGATGTGCTTTCATGAGAGCCTAAGGGCTGTAGGAAGTAGAGACTTCATTGCTAAAGGTACACACAGAATTTCACTCAACAGAGACCTGGTGAAGAAGCAGTAATTTAAAGGAGTGTGGAAATCACTCAAGCTAAACAGAAAAAAAAAGCATTTTACTAAATAAGGACAGTTTAAGAGACTTCTGGGACAACATCAAGTACACTAATGTCATTATAAGAGTCTAGAAGGAGAAGAGAGAAAAGACAGAGAACATATTTGAAGACATATTGGCTGAAAACTTTCCTAAGTTGAGAAAGAAAACAGACATCTAGGTCCAGGGAGGAATAGAGTCCCAAATAGACTCAACCCAAATAGAAACACAAAGAGATATAGTATAATTAAAATGATAAAAATAAAGAGAATATTAAAAGCATCAAGGAGAAAGTAACAAGTTATACACAAGGGAACGCCCAAAAGACTGTCAGCTCACTATTCAGAAAAAACTCTGCAAGCCAGAGGGAGTGGTACTATATACAAACAAGAATAATTTATCTGGCAAGGCTTTCATTCAGATTTGATGGAGAAAGCAAAAGTTTTATATGGTAAGCAAGAGCTAAAAGAGTTCACCACCAAAGCAGCTTCAGAAGAAATGTAACAGGAATTTTTCTAGGCAGAAAAGAAAGGAACAAAAAACTAGAGGCTCAAAAATTACAAAAGGAAAACTCTCATTCGTAAAGGCAAATATACAGTAAAGGGAGCAGATCAATTATAAACTTAGTAGAAAGGCTAAAAGGCAAAGGTACTAAAATCAACTATATTCACAAGAAATTGTAAAGGGATACACAAAAGACAAAGTAAGTGATATAATGTCAAAACAGTAAACTTGGAGGAGTAAAAATAACAAGGTTATTAAAATGCATTTGAACTTAATAAATCAGTAACCTAAAATAATCGTGTATATATAAATAAACTACATATAGATTCCATATATATATATATATATATATATATATATATATATATATATATATAAAAAAACTTCATGGCAACCAAAACCAAAATTTATGATAGATACACTCACAGAATGGAGAAAGGAATCCAAATATAAAACTAAAGATAGTTATCTCAAGGGAACAGAGCAAAAGAGAAAGGAATAAAAAAGGACCATAAAAGAACCTGAAAACAACTAACGAAACGATAATAAGCACATGTGTATGTGTGCATGCTCAGCCACTTCAGTCGCGTCCAGCTCTTCATGACCTTATGGGGTGCAGCCTGCCAGGCTCCTCTGTCCATGGGAATTCTCCAGACAAGCATACTGGAGTGGGTTGCCATGCCCCCCCTCCAGGGGATCTTCCTGACCCATGGATCAAACCTGTGTCTCTTATGTTTTCTGCATTAGCAGGTGGGTTCTGTATCACAAGTGTCACCTGGGAAGCCCAGTAAGCACATGTCTGTGTCTGTGCTAAGTCACTTCAGTCATGTCCAACTCTTTGTGACCCTATGGACTGTAGCCTGCCAGGCTTCTCTGTCCATGACATTCTCCAGGCAAGAGTAGTGGAGTGGGTTTCCATGCCCTCCTATCAATAATTACTTTAAATGTAAATGGAGTAAATGCTCCAATCAAAAGATAAAGAGTAACTGAATAAACAAGAAAACAAGACCCGTATATATTCTCTCCATAAGAGACTCACTTCAAATCCAAATCTACACTAGCTTGAGAGTAAGGGGATAGAAATAGTATCCCATTCAAATGGTAATCAAAAAAAAAAAGCTGGAGGGGCAATACTTACATCAGAGAAAATGGATTTTAAAACCAAGATATAATAAGAGACAAAGAAGGACGTTACAAAATAATAAAGAGATCAAACAGCAAGAACATACAACAATTATAAACATACACATTCAACATAGGAATACCTAAATGTATAAAACAAATATTAACAAACATAGAGGAATTGACAATAATACAATAATAATTACATAATAATAGTAAAGGACTTTAACACCTCATTTATATCAATGGACAGATTATCCAGACAAAAACATCAAGGAAACAATTGCCTTAAACAACTCATTGGACTTAATAGATCTCTATACAATATTCCATTTAAAGCAGCAGAATACACATTCTTTTCACATACACATAGAGCATTCTCTAGGATAGATCACAGGCTAGGCTACAAAATAAATCTCAGGAAATTTAAGAAGATTGAAAGCTTATCAAGCAACTTTTCCACCCACAAGGCTATGAGACTAGAAATCAACTACAAGGAAAAGCTGCAAAAGCCACAAACATGTGGAGGCTGAACAATATGCCACTAGACAACAAATGAATCACAGATAAAATTAAAGAAATAAAAATACCCACAGACAAAAAACAAAATCCAAAAATATATGTGACAGAGCAAAATCTGTTCTAAAAGGGAAATTTACATGATAAAAGTCTACCTCAGGAAGCAAAAAAAATCTCAGGTAACAATCTAACTTTACACTTAATGGAACTAGAAAAAGAAGAACAAATAAATGCGAAAGTTAATAGGAGGAAAGACGTCATAAAGATTAGAGCAGAAATAAATGAAACAGATTTTAAAACTAACAGAAAAGATCAATGAAGGTTTCTTTGAAAAGATAAATTGCTAAACCGTTAGAATGATAAGAAAAACAGGATGGGTTCAAATGAATAAAATGAGAAATGAAAGAGAAGTTACACCTGACACTGCATCAATACAGTCTCCTAAGACTGAAACAAGAAATTGAAAATATAAACAGACCATTTACCAGTCATGAAATTAAATCAGTAATTAAAGAAAATCCCAGCCAAAAAAGACCAGAACTAGATAGCATCACAGGTGAATTCTAACAAACATTCAGAGAACAGTTAACATATATCTTTCTCAAATTATTTCAAAAAAATTCAGAGGAAGAAATGCTTCTAAATTCATTTATGAATTCATCATTTGGATACCTAAAGCATACAAAAGCATCATAAAAAAGAAATTATAGGTCAATATCACTGATAAACATAGATGCAAATTTCCCCAACAAAATATTGGCAAACAAAAGGCCATGGTTTTTCCTGTGGTCATGTATGGATGTGAGAGTTGGACTGTGAAGAAGGCTGAGCGCCGAAGAACTGATGCTTTTGAACTGTGGTGTTGGAGAAGACTCTTGAGAGTCCCTTGGACTGCAAGGAGATCCAACCAGTCCATTCTGAAGGAGATCAGCCCTGGGATTTCTTTGGAAGGAGTGATGCTGAAGCTGAAACTCCAGTACTTTGGCCACCTCATGCGAAGAGTTGACTCACTGGAAAAGACTCTGATGCTGGGAGGGGTTGGGGGCAGGAAGAGAAGGGGATGACCGAGGATGAGATGGCTGGATGGCATCACTGACTCGATGGACGTGAGTCTGAGTCAACTCTGAGAGTTGGTGATGGACAGGGAGGCCTGGTGTGCTGCAATTCATGGGGTCGCAAAGAGTAGGACACGACTGAGTGACTGAATTGAAACTGAACTGAATTCAACAATACATTAAAAGGATCATATAACATGATCAAGTGGGGTTTATCCCAGGGAGATAAGGATGGTACAATATCTGCAAATCAATCAAATGCGATACATCACATTAACAGACTGAAGAATAAAGATCAGGTGATCATCTCATAGATACAGAAAAGTTTTTACAAAATTCAACATTCCTTTATGATAAAAACTCTCAACAAAGTGAGTAAAGAGAGAATATACCTCAAATAATAAAGGTCATATATGACAAACCCACAGCTAACATCATACTTAATGATAAAAGGCTAAAAACATTTTCTATAAGATGAGGAACAAGACAAGAAAGACCACTCTTGCCATTGATATTCAACACATTATTAGAAGTCCTAGCCACAGCAACCAAATAAGAAAAGACATAAAAGAGATCTGGATTGGAAAGGAAGTAGGAAACTTGTCACTGTTTGCAGATGACATGATACTATATAGAAAATGCTAAGGATGCCATCAACAAACTATTAGAATTAATTAATGAATTCAGTAAAGTTTCAGTATACAAAATTAATATATAGAAATCTGTTCCTTTTCTCTACATTAAAAGTGAATTATTGAAAAGAAAATTAAGGAAATAATCCTATTTACAATTACATTAGAAAGGATACAATACATAGAAATAAATCTAATTAAGGAGGCCAGACCTAGAGCCAGACATCCTGGAATGTGAAGTCAAGTGGGCCTTAGGAAGCATCACTGTGAAAAAAAGCTAGTGGAGGTGATGGAATTTCAGTTTGCTATTTCAAATCCTAAAAGATGATGCTATGAAAATGCTGTACTCAATATGCTAGCAAATTTGGAAAACTCAGCAGTGGCCACAGGAATGGATAAGGTCAGTTTTCATTCCAGTCCCAAAGGAAGGTAATGCAAAAGAAAGCTCAAACTACCACAAAATTGCACTCATCTCACACGCTTGTAAAGTAATGCTCAAAATTCTCCAAGCCAGGCTTCAGCAATATATGAACTGTGAACTTCTTATGTTCAAGCTGGTTTTAGAAAAGGCAGAGGAATCAGAGATCAAATTGCCAACATCCGCCTGATCATCAAAAAAGCAAGAGAGTTCTAGAAAAATATCTATTTCTGCTTGATTGACTATGCCAAAGCCTTTGACTGTGTGGATCACAAACTGTGGAAAGTTCTGAAACAGCTGGGAATACCAGACCACCTGACCTGCCTCTTGAGAAATCTGTATGCAGGTCAGGAAGCAGCAGTTAGAACTGGACATGGAACAACAGACTGGTTCCAAATAGGAAAAGGAGTACGTCAAGGCTATATCCTGTCACCCTGCTTATTTAATTTATATGCAGAGTACATCATGAGAAATGCTGGGCTGGAGGAAGCACAAGCTGGAATCAAGATTGCCAGGAAAAATATCAATAATCTCAGATACGCAGATGGTATCACCCTTATGGCAGAAAGTGAAGAACTAAAGAGCCTCTTGACAAAAGTGAAAGAGGAGAGTGAAAAAAATTGGCTTAAAGCTCAACATTCAAAAATCTAAGATCATGGCATCTGGTCCCATCCCTTCATGGGAAATAGATGGACAAACAGTGGAAACAGTGGCTGACTTTATTTTTTTGAGCTCCAAAATCACTACAGATGGTGACTGTAGCCATGAAATTAAGACGCTTACTCCTTGGAAGGAAAGTTATGACCAACCTAGACAACATATTAAAAAGTAGAGACATTACTTTGCTAACAAAGGTCTGTCTAGTCAAAGTTATGGTTTTTCCAATAATCATGTATGAATGTGAGAGTTGAAGTATAAAGAATGCTGAGCATCAACAAATAGATGCTTTTGAACTGTGGTGTTGGAGAAGACTCTTGAAAGTCCCTTGGATTGCAAAGAGATCCAACCAGTCCACCCTAAAGGAGATCAGTCCTGGTTGTTCATTGGAAGGACTGATGTTGAAGCTGAAACTCCAATACTTTGGCTACCTGATGTGAAGAGCTGACTCATTCGAAAAGACCCTGATGCTGGGAAAGATTGAGGGCAGGAGGAGAATGGGACAACAGAGGATGAGATGGTTGGATGGCATCACCAACTCAATGAACATGAGTTTGGGTAAAACTCCGGGCGTTGGTGATGGACAGGGAGGCCTGGCATGCTGCAGTCCATGGGGTCACAAAGAGTTGGACACAACTGCGCGACTGAACTGAACTGAAGGAGGCAAAACACCTGTACTTGGAAAACTACAAGACAATGATAAAGAAATCGATAACAACACAAACAAATGGAAAGATATACCATGTTCGTGGATTGGAAGAATTAAAATTGTTAAAATGACCATACTACCCAAGGTGTGCTACAGCTTCAGTACAATCCCTAACAAAATACCAATGGCATTTTCACAGAATTAGAACAAATGTTCCTAAAATTTGTATGAAAACACACAAAAAACCCCAACTAGCCACATCTATCTTAAAAAAGTAGAACAAAGCTGGAAGTATCATACTCTCTTATTTCAAACAGTACTATGAAGCTACAGTCATGAATGCAATATGGTACTACCGTACAAACAGATACATAGATCAATGGAACAGAATCAGAGCCCAGAAATAAGCTCACACTTATATGGTCAGTGAATCTACAACATAGGAGGCAAGAATATACAACAGCAAAAAGACATCATCTTCAGTAAATTATGTTGGTAAAAGCTGGACAGCTATATTCAAAAGAATCATACTGGACTACTTTCTCACACCACATACAAAAATAAGCTCAAAAAGGATTAAAGATGTAAATGTAAAACTGGATAGCATGAAACTCCTAGAAGAAAATATAGCCAGTAAGCTCTTTGACATCAGTCTTAGCAGTATTTTTTTGACTCTTGTCTCTTCAGGCAAGAGAAACAAAAACAAAAATGAACAAATGGAACTACATCAAACTAAAAAGCTTTTGTACAGTGATGGAAACTAACAAAATGAAAAGGCTGTCTACTATTGGGAGAAGACTTTTCAAACAGTATATCTGATAAGAGGTAAATATCCAAAATACACAAAGAACTCATGTAACTCACCATCAAAAACAACCCAATTAAAACTGAGAATAGGACCAGAATAGACATTTTTTCCAAAGAAGACAGAGATGGCCAGCAGGCACGTGACATCGAGATCAACATCGCTAACCACCAGGGAAATGCAGCTCACGACCACAGTAAAATATCACCTCCCACTTGAGAATGGCTCAGTAGAATGGCTATTATTAAAAAAACAACAAAAAAACGTTGGTGAGGATGTAGGTAATAAAGCACACTTGTGGAGATGTACAGCCACTGTGGAAAATGGTGTGTAGGCTCCTCTCAAAATATTAAAAATACAACTACCATATGATCATAAATTCTGCTCGTGGGTATATATCCAAAAAAAAAAAAATGAAAACCAAAATTTGAAAAGATATGTGACCCTATGTTCACTGCATCATTAATTGCATCATTACTTACAATAGCCAAGAGATGAAAGCAATCTAAGGTCTCATTAACAGATGAATGCATAAAACAGATTTTGTACTATGTACAAATCTGTACTATTGTACAGCTGCACTATTGCTAAGTCACTTCAGTCATGTCTGACTCTTTGCAACCCAATGGACCTAGCTTGCCAGGTTCCTCTGGAACCTGGACTGAATTCTCCAGGCAAGAATACTGGAGTGGGTTGCCATTTATTACTCAATCATAAAAAGAATTAGATATTTCCATCTGTGACAACATGAGTGAACCTAGATGGTATTATGCTAAATGAAATGTCAGACAGAGAAATATCAGTACCACATGATTTCATTTCTATGTGGAATCTGAAAAACAAAACAAAGGAACAAACATATCAAAATAAAGATAGTCATAGACACAGAAGGTTGCCAGAGGGGATGGAGTGGGAGGATGAAAGAAATAAACTAGGGAGATAAGGATGTACAAACTTCCAGTTACACAATAAATGAATCAATCACAGGTTTGAAAGGTATAGTGTAGAGATTATAGTCAGTAATTATGTAAACTCTTTTTATGGTCTAGATGATAACTAAACGTACTGTGGTGAACATTTTGTAATGTGTAGAAATATTGAATCAGCATGTTGCACACTAGGAACTAGCATAGTGTTGTAAGTCTATCATACTTCAAAAACAAACAAGTTCATAGTGAGAGAGATCAGATTTGTGGTTGCCACCAGCAAGAAGGTGGAGGAAGAAGGAATTAGATGAAGCTGGTCAAAAGGTACAAATTTTCAGTTATAAGATAAATAGCAGGGATGTAATACATACCATGATAAATATGACTCTTTGCGACCCCATGGAATGTAGCCCACCAGACTCCTCTGTCCATGGAATTTCCCAGGCAAGAATATTGGAGTGGGTTGCCATTTTCTTCCTGACCCAGGGACTGAACCTGAGTCTCCTGCATTGAGAAGCCCAATTAATGTGATACTTCACATTAACAGAATAAAGGATAAAAATCACATGATCATCTCAACACACTATAGAAAAACATTTGACAAAATTCATCATCCTCTCATGATAAAAACTCTTAACAAACTAGGAATAGAAGGAAAGTATCTCAACATAATTAAAGGCATATATGAAAAGCCCATAGATAACATCACACTCCACAATGAAAAAATGAAGTATTTACCTCCAAGATAAGGAACAAAGCAAGGACACCCATGCATGTCTCTTCTATAGTACTGGAAGTCCTAGCCAGAGCAGTTAAGCAAGAAATAAAAAGCATAACAATCAATAAGGAAGAAGTAAAACTGTCCCTTTTGCAGATGGCATGATCTTACATATAGAAACCACCCCCTCCTAAAAAAAACCTGTTGGAACAAACAAATTCAATAGTTATAGGATATGAAATTAAAAGACAAAAATTTGGTGTTTCTACATATAATTTACACAATAAATTATTTTATTTTCCAAAAAGAAAATTAGGAAAAACAATCCCATTTACAATAGCATCAAAAGGAATAAAATTCTTAGAAATATATCTAACTAAAGAGGCTAAAGAATTGTAGGTTATCATATTAAGTGAATTAAGTCAGAGAAAAACAGGTATTGTATAAGATCACTTATATGTGGAATCTAAAAAATTAATATAAGTAAATTTATTTACAAAACAGAGTTAGACTCACAGACATGGAAAACAAACATGGTTACCAAAGAGGGTGGCAGGGACAGGGGGAGAGAGATAAACTAGAAGTTTTGGATTAACATATATTCACTACTATATTTAAAATAGATTAACAATAAGGACCTACTGTGTAACTCAGGGAACTGTATTCAACATCTTGTAATAACCTATAATGGAGAATAATGTGAAAAAGTATATATATATACACACACACACACACATATGTATGAAAGTTGAAGATGTTAGTTACTCAGTTGTGTCCAACTTTTTGTGACCCTCCTGGACTATAGTCCTCTAGGCTTCTCTGTCCTTGTAATTCTCCAGGCAAGATACTGGAGTGGGTTGCCATTCCCTTCTCCAGGAGATCTTCCCAAGCCAGGGATCCAACCCTGGTCTGCAATGCAGGCAGATTCTTTACCGTCTGAGCCACTATGAAAGCCCACACATATGTATGTATGTATAGTATATATAAATGAATCACTTTGCTGGACACCTGAACTAACACAACATTGAAAATCAACTACACTTCAATTTTTTAAAAAATTTATTGGAGTGTAGTTGATTTATACTGTTGTATTAGTTTCGGCTGTACAGCAAAGTGGATAAGTTATACATAGCCACATACCCACTCGTTTTTAGATTCTCATATTGATCATTACTGGAGGAGGGCATGACAACCCACTCCAGTATTCTTGCCTGAAGAATCCTGTGGACAGAGGAGCCTGGTGGGCTATAGTCTATGAGGTCACAGAGAGTCAGATACAACTGAAGTGACTTAGCACACACGCACAGTTCATTACAGAACATTGAGTGTAGCTCTGTGTGCTATATGGTAGGTCTTCATTAGTTAAAAGTTAAAGTGAAAACTATAAAACATTAATCAAAGAAATTAGAGAAAACACAACAAATGGAACAACAACATTGTTAAAATGTCAAATTTTAAATTCTTATGACCAGTCTGTCATTTTCAGAATTTTTTCCATCTTGTATTACATTTTTATGTCTATTTCCTAAACATATACATCTTGGCATAATTCTCACCTATCTGTCAAAATCTCTTAATCCCTTCCATAAAGATGTGAATTATTAAATTATTTAATTATAAACATACTATTTTGGGGAATTTGCTTTTTTAGGCAGTTACAAGTTTTGATGAATTATCCTTTCTGCTTATCTTTCCATGTACCATCTGCCTGGACTAATTTTTTTTTTTTTATAGAATACTTCTTTTGAAAATATTTTACAGGAGAATCTCAGTATAATTTTTGAAATTTCTATGCTTAACAAAATGCTGTTTTCATCCTGTCATTTTATAATATTTTGCTAATAAAATTTAGGACAGTAGATTTTAAGAACTGAGGTCCACCAAAATATCCCCCACAAAATATCATCTACGTACTTGGGAGGAAAAAAGAATAAAGAAAGTTTAAAAATAAAGTGATAGAAAAAGATAAAACTGGCAACATCAAAGAATAATCTAACAATGGCGTCCATATGTTTAGGAAAAGTCACGTATAAGAATGTTTATAGCACATTATTAAAAATAACCCTCCCTAAAATGGAAAACAAAAAAATGTGTAGTAACAATAGTATAGATAAATAAGTGTGGCATTTAAAGAATGGGATCATATACAGCAATGAGAATGAGTGAGCCACAATTACGTGCAATAACAGGGATAAAATTTTCAAATCTACTGTTGAGTAAAAGAACGAAGATGCAAATGAGGCCATCGTCTATGATGCTATTTATATGATGTTCACAAACAGCTAAGTCTAGCCTGTGATGCTGAAAGAGAGTGGTGGAAAGGTGGCAGCGACAAAAGGGGAGTCAGAGCAAGGGCAGGCTCTGAGGAACAGGGAATGGTGAGTTTTTATCTGCTTCTGGCTATGCACATATATTTACTCTGGTGCTTATGATGTATGCATTTCACCCTGTGAACCACACATAAAAAAAAAAATTAAAGTATTTAACAAATAATACTTTTGTAGTTGTTATAAAAGACAAAGTAGAGTTCAAAGTTTTTTTTTCCTTCCGTATTTTGAAAGTTAACTCATTGCCTTCTTGCATCCAGCGCTGCTTTGTGACATTTAAAGCTACTTCGATTCTTTTTTGGCGTCTCCACTGGTCATGTTTGAAGCTTTAAGAGTTTTCTTTTAGTTTCCTTAATTTGACCTTTAATTTCTCTATATAAATTACCTTTCTATTATGTATCTTGTTTGCCACTCCATGAATATTTTAGTCCTTTCAGTGTTTGTTTTTCTGGAAAAAAATCAGTTACTTTATTTACTGCCCTGGAATTTGCAGCCTTAAGTATAATAGAAGCTCTGTCCCAATATCTTGACGTAGGTGTGGTGGTCAGGGGTGGTGGTCGGGAAAACAGAAAAGGCTATAGGAATTGAACACTTCACTGATCTGTCTTTTGTTTAAGAGCCAAGAACTCCGGAGCTTGTTAAAATAAGAAATATCCTCATCATCAATGCAAGTGGAAGAAAATTTCTCATAGCAGAGAAAAAAACAAAAACTCAGTCACATCAATAAAGGAGAGATCATTACAGCACTGACGGT
The DNA here is from genome assembly GCA_917880005.1 of Nanger dama. Taxonomy (NCBI): domain Eukaryota; kingdom Metazoa; phylum Chordata; class Mammalia; order Artiodactyla; family Bovidae; genus Nanger; species Nanger dama. The sequence continues at coordinate 1,005,174 of CAKJTW010000011.1, forward strand.
TTGAATACATAATTTGTATTTAAACAAATTATTTTTATTTTCTGGATAAAAATAAATTCACATTTGCTTTGCAAATTTTCTACTGGTTAAATTTAGCTTCAGAATATTTGGGTTTTCCGGGATGGTAACTGGGGAAACTGGAACGTTTCTCAAAAATCATTTCATACTTGCGTGGTCCGTCTTACAGCCTGCTATTCCTCCAACCACCACGCAGTGAGGCAATTCCTGTCTTCCCACCCCCTCCTTTCCCTTTCTTTGTCTGTATAATGAAAATGGAAACAATGTATCTTTTTCCAAACACTTACTCAGTCTTCCCACTTGCAACCTCTGAAAACAGCGAAATGCTTTGAAGAAGGGGAGAGAGATGAGTAAGTACTATTTAATCTCTTTTTATACCTCTGCGTTGGGAGCTAAGGGTGGGCGGAGGAGGAGGAGGGGCGGGGCCGGAGTCGGGGCGGTGCCGGAGTCAGGGCGGAGGAGGAGGAATTAAGCAGCGAATCCGTCGGGAGCAAGGCATCTGCTCCGCGTAACTCGAGGGGCTCTACCTGGTCCCGTGTGAGATCCCTCCAGGCTTCCCAGCAGCTACCAAATAACCTTCGCGGCCAGGAGCGAGGATGGAGTGTTTGGTGAGCTGGGCCAAATGTGGGAAACAGGGCGCAGGGGTGGGCGACTCCTCTCCGGCGGCCCTGGGGCGACGTCAGGCTGCGAACGTTAGGCTGCGGCTTTCCCTTTCTGATTCAGAGCTGGGATTCCCGCTTGCGCTTTCCTCTCAGTTGTGAACCTTGCAGAGAGGCGGATCTTGCCTTCCAAAGCGGGGTTTATAGGCCATACCTCCATTCCTAGGGTTGCGATTATCTTGTCGCGGTAAACTGGAAACAGGATGCTGCCAGGTGCAGGCTCCGGAGACGCTTTCTCCGATCGATCACTGACATCCTTGGAGAGGAAATGGGCTTGGAGGCGGACGCTGGCTGCGCAGTATTGGCTCCATTTTGGTCCTGAAATCTGGGGAGGGATTGCAGAATTTCAGGATCGGGCTGGCTCCTCTGTGATGCTCCAGCCTCTTTATGCATCCTCTAGGCCTTTGCCGCGGGAAGCCAAAAGGATCGGGTAAACCAGAGTTAAAACCCAGGGTATCCATGAGAAACAGGCATTTTGTTACCCAGATCTAGGTATATAACAAAATGAAGAAAGGAGAGGATTTCCATTTACATTGGTAACTAATATAAAATAATAATTAAAAAATCTAAATATAAGTAATGCCTCAAGGTAATTTTTTTGCATATGGTTTATTGGCAAGACTACACAGTTATTGCCTTCCTTAACAAAGAAGAATGGTGGCCTCCCAGCTAGTGGTGCCAGGTGCTCTTAATCTTCACCAGTGTCCTTCAAAGAAGGAGTTATTACCCAGCTTTACAAATAAAAAAACAGGCAAACAGGTGAATTTTTCCAAGTCCATATGACTGTGGCAGCTTCAGGATTTGAACCTACAAATTTTCGGGGTGGGGGCAGTGTAGCTGCCAGATGGACAGCTGTCAGGTAAGACCCGGTCTCTGGACTCTGGCCCTCTTGGCAAGGGTTATAAGTGGACTTCTCTACTTCCATTATTGTGTGATCTGATTAATGAATTTTTTAAGCTATGAAACACATACTGGCATTTACTATATCTTAAGCACTGTATTAAGTACTTTAAATGCTTAAGTAATTCTTCGAGCAACTTTAGGGAGAGAGCAATTGGCCAGGTGGTGGTGGTCAGGCTCTCTTACCCCACTCCACTCACGTCCTACAGCTGGGATCATTTGTGGTACTGCACACACATACCTCATGGTGTGGTCCTATATAAGCACCGCCTAAAAAGCTCTAGGAGAGTCAAGTTGAGTCAAATGTTGGTTGTTGCTGCAGTGCCAGCCATTAGAGAGTAAAGCGTGTCTGCCTTGCCATGGTGAATAAAGAATGTCTGCAGTTCCTATGACTCCTTGCAGCTTCTTCCAGCTTCTGCACTCATGCCTTGCCTACCCTGGGTTCAATGAATAGTGACATACAGTGAGACAACTGGCATAGTTGGCAGGATACCCAGCAGGTAGAGGAGCCTGAGGCTCCGCAGGAGAGTCAGCAGAGAAGCGGTGGATGGTTCACCTACTAGCACTGAAAAGGTGTTGCAGGAGATGAGTTCCCACTTGCCAGACAAGGTGGCATGGACTGCCGCTGGCACCGTGGGGTGCCTTTTCCTGACTGCCCCGAAGGTGAATATGGATAGTGCCACGATGCCGCGCAAGTTTGTAAGTTTCAAGGGGAGGAGAGCTGGAGCAGTGTCTGCATACGCTGGAGCAAGAGATGCGTGGCCTTGATGAGACTGCAGGTCCCCACTTACTAGCAAGGCCCATTGGCAACTGAGGCCAGAGCAGCAGTTTAAGCACCAATAGCAAGAGATATGGGTGGTTACATGAGCTGATGATATGGCTTATGACCCTGAGACATAGAGAACAGTGTGCTGTAAAGGCTCTGTCCTATGATGTGCTAACAGTGTACTGTAAAGGCTATGTCCTCAGATTTAGAAAAGTGTAATCATGTTGGTGGGCAGTGAAGTCCCCAAAGATCCCCTCTTTGAAGGGGTGGGCCCAGCACCTGTTGAGGGGTTTTGTGGGTCCTAAATGAGAGGCTCCTCAGGGTAGAGTTGCCCCTGTGGAGGTTACTCGCCAAGGGAATATCGTGGAAGACGGGCACGTAGATTGTGTGGCGAGAGGCCCTGAAGGGGTGGAATGTAGGGAGTGAACAATCGGCCAGGTGGCCGGGATCAGGCTCTCACCTCACTCCACTCCAGTCCTCCAGCTGGGACCGTTTGTGGCACTGCACTCCTGCATCATGGTGTGGCCCTATGTGAGTGCCACCTAAAAAGCTCGAGGAGAGTCAAGTTGAAGCAAGTTGCATTGAGCTACGTGGTCTTTGTTGCTGCTGTGTCAGCCATTAGAGAGTAAAGCCTGTCTGCCTTGCCACGCTGAATAAAGAATGTCTGCAGTTCCTATAGGCTTTGTATCTTCTTCCAGCTTCCCCACTCACGTCTTGCCTCCCCTGGGTTTAGCAAATAGTGAGATACAGACAGTAACCTAATAGATAACAGCTACATTGATTTAGTGTTTATTTGTATCAATCACTTTATAGGAGCTTTACATATACCATCTCATTTAACCTTGTTAACAGAGAAGATTGGTACTATTTTTTTTCTGTATCTCCAAGAGGTAAAATGATTTGTCTAAGCTTACACACCTAGTATTTGTGCTAGCCTGAATTCAAATTAGCCAGAAGAAATGTGTACCTAATTAATAGCAAGGCTTTCTTTCTAATTCTTTTCACCTGAATCACTGTGATTCTGTTTCTTAAATGTTACTGTCTCCCAGTTCCCACATCTTTGTGTTTTGGTGTGTGTCTGCTTTTTCTCTTATCCTAAAATACAGATTTTTACTCTGAGAGCTAAACTATTTGCATTCCTCATCACAGCCTTTACTAGAACCTGGATTTCCATGTGGCGTGATGGTGTGGAATCAGAATGCCAAAGAAAACTTCTGGTTTCAGAAGCCAAAGTTTTGAAATAACAAGAGCCTAAGCATTTGAGTTTTAAAAGCCTAAATGATGAAAGACCAAGGACAGGCATTCATCCAAGAAAAAGCTGATGGGAAGAATACAAGGTGATGGAGGAAGCAGCTTTTCTGACCCTAGGCTGGGAGAGCAGAGAGAGACTGATTAGCATTGGTTTGTGTCCTGAGAAGGATGCTCTGCGCCTGGCCCCAGGAGTGGGGAGTTTAGGAGGATGGTGAATAGAGCTTACAGGTAGGTGTTGAAATCAAAGAACAGAAAACAGCTGTTCCTTGCTTTCCTAGAGGCACCTGTGGGAAGAGGCAAGCCTACCCACCATGGCAAGGGAACAGTAGAACAGATGGATAGATACATGAGAGTCTAGGTGGAGACCCTTGTATAATTCTCCTTTGTTCAGCATAAAAAGGATCCAGGAGCACAGAATCCAGAGAATTGGGAAGCATGAGAGAACACCCTGTAAGCACAGGATTTAATTGCACAAATTGATGATCAGGAGGATGACTTGAGGGGAGCACAATGCCAAGATGGATAGATGGTTGTAACCGAGTGTTAATGGTCCTGTCCCAAGACTGGATACAGTGCCAGAGTCTGGGACAATTCTGAAGTGACAGTGAATTGAACTATCAGACAGAGATTAACATTCACTGAAATTTAGTCTCTACCTCTAGAAGAATAGCAACATGAAATAAAATTGAAGTTCAGTTAAAGAAAGATACAGAAAAATCTATATTTCTTAAACACCTCAGTTATAGAAAAATATAGAAATACAGGGAAAATTTACCTTACAGTGAACACACTAATATAGACCAAGACTGTGGGACTGTTGCAGAGTAATCTGTCTCCATTCCACGCTTCATTTTATAGCAAAATGATTCCCAGAGTAATACTCTCTTAAATACTACAATGATTTGTTTAAAAAAAAAAACACCAACACACAAGGCCCAGGATTTCTGCCCAGACACAAGAAAAATAAAGCAAGAGGGAAGAAAAAAAGCCAAATCCTGGTTTTAAAAGGTACAATTTACATAAATTGTGCAGAATTTGCAGGAAAATCTCCCTCAGCAAATATCAAGGCATGTTCTGCAAAGTGGTTACACCTGAGTTACATTTTTAATATTATTTGGATTATTTGGGGAGTAAATGTTCTTCAACATTTGCAGTCTGTGTTTTCTGGGTATATTTTTGGCAGTTTGTTTTCTCAGCAGTCTTGACAGTGGTGGCTTTGGGAGCACAGCCTCAAATTGCTAGGAATGGCCATAACGAAAGAACCGCATGGCTGCTTTTCCCATCCCATCCTAAGCACCCTCTGTTATTTCTTCCATTTATAGCCCCTGGTTCTGCTTCCACAAAACCAAAGCCTTCCAGTGGTTAAAATTTGAGCTGCTATTTTTCCTGGTACAGCAATTAGATTGACGCTCCCTTAGCTTGTCCACATTCAAATGCCCATTTCTGTACTTGCTCTCTGTCTTCAGGTGTTCAGAAGGCTCGTCTGTCATCTATCTACCTTCCAACTGATTTGGTTCTTGGCAGCACTGATGTTATGCAGGGCACAAGGTAAAGATACTCAATTCCCCTGCTTGGAATCCAGGAAACACAGTTTCTGGAGTGGACACCTGACCACTCTTGTCTGCTGTGTTCATTTGTCTGCATGAATTATTTAACTGTGTAATTTGTTTGGAAGACTGGGAGTAGTTCTTTCTGCTCTCCACATTTTTGTTTTCAAAAACTTTAAGAAACTTTTCATAGATGAAACCAGACATGAAAAAAAAATTCCTTCTGAATTAAGACATCATTTTTCACCTGTTAAAGTGCATAATGTTTAAAATAATAATTCCTTATGTGTGTGAAGACATGGGAATGTGTGGTGGAGCAAGAATGAATTTGGCCTCTAGGGCAAGTAATCTGGCAATAAGCCTTAAAACTGGGTGTATCCCTCTTACAGCAAAATATTAAAAATAGTGAAATATGAAAGCTACATGGGTTCACATAGTCTATTATATAAACACCTGTGCTGTCCACATATCTGCTGAATTTCCTACTTCTGCCAGACCTTTCTCCTTGGTTCCATAGGAGATCACACCTCACTTATTGCTGGCCTTTTATTACTTTTTGTGTGGTGTGTACTATGGGCTTCTCTGATAGCTCAGTTGGTAAAGAATTCGCCTGCAATGCAGGAGACCCCAGTTCAACTCCTGGGTCGGGAAGATCCACTGGAGAAGGGACAGGCTACCCACTCCAGTATTCTTGGACTTCCCTCGTGACTCAGCTGGTAAAGAATCCGCCTGCAATGCGGGAGACCTGGGTTCAATCCCTGGGTTGGGAAGATCCTCTGGAGAAGGGAAAGGCTACCCACTCCAGTATTCAGGCCTGGAGAATTCCATGAACTGTATATTCCGTGGGGTTGCAAAGAGTCAGATATGACTGAGCAACTTTCACAACAATGTGGTGTGTACTATAGTCATCAGCCTTCACAGGGGTACAAAGGGATGCTTCACACCATGTATAGCTCAGGATTTACCAACTGGGGTACCCTAAATGGAATTTCATATAAGTAGCAAATTGTTGTAAACTTTCCATTAAATTATTTCTTGCAACTATGCAAGAGTTGCATAAAGAGAAAAATCACCCTAGAAGTTAAAACTCTAGTTTTGATCCTTTTTTACTCTCTATTCTGAAAGCAGCAATTTATTCAAATCTATGCTCTGCACTCAACAAACCTTTAGGAAACCTCACATAACAACAGCTATTCCCCTAGAATTTTTTGCAACTATCAAGAGTGTACCTCACTAAAATTGGAATTTTGCAACACTTGGCAGTTTCAGTTTGTATTTGTTGCTATGCCTGTCTTTTCATTCTTAATGTTGTAGAGCATATATTCTTTTTTTCTAATTACTCTAGTCATTTTATCTGTTATTAGTCTTAAAAAAACCCAAGATTTTGGTGTTTTAATAAAGTCAGTATTTTGTGTACTATTAATTTGTGCTTTTAACTTTATTCACTCCTTTTATCAGCTTTTGGTGTGTGGGAATTTTGAATGCATGTAGGTATTCATTTTTCAATCTTTCCTGTTTCCCAACAAATTAAGTTAGGATTAAATATTTCCCCCTGAGAACTGCTTTATAAGCCTCTACAGATTTTAATATATTCTTATTATCATTCATAGTGATTTATAACTTTTGTTATGATTTCTGGTGTAATTAAGGAGACAAAAGTATGTAAATTTCTAATTTTATTGCATTATGGACTGAGTTCAAGGTCATTTTTTTTGTATACTACTTCAAGTTTAATTTGAGGGTATGTTTCACATGTGGTTTGAAAAGCATGTATGTTTTCTTTTGGGTAAAGGTTTATAAATACATACTCATGCACATATTACATGTACAAATATTTGTTTTTAAAGTCTTCTATATCCATGTATTTGATTTTATTTCTTTACTTATTTTTTAATAGTTGGAAGTGAAAATTCTGAGAGAAGAATGAAAAATTCTCCCATCATGATTATAGATTTATGCATTTTCCTTTGTAGTTCTACTAGCTTTTTATATATTTCAGAGTTATGTTGTTAGGCACATGAAGGTTCGTGAGGGATATATCTTATTCCAGATTCCTCCTTTTATCATTTTGAAAAATACATTTTTGTTTCTTACAGTGTTTTTGTCTTCCATTTCCCCTTCTCTTTCCTTTTAAAAATCTTACTTGGACTAATATTGAAATATCAGTCTTTCAATATTTCTTTAATCTTTTCTGTATTTTTAACTCTTCCAATTCTGGAAGAATTCTATGATCTGGTCTTCCTACTTACTCATTTAGTCTTCAGTGATACTCATTCCGCTAAGGCAGCCAGATTGTGAAAAGAGTTTATATTTCTCATTTTATACATCTCTGCTGCTGCTGCTGCTAAGTCGCTTCAGTCGTGTCCAACTCTGTGCGACCCCATAGACGGCAGCCCACCAGGCTCCACCGCCCCTGGGATTCTACTATTTACAGTGCTGGTTCCTTTTCATATTTAAGAGATCACATTTGTTCATGTAAAAATGTTTATTCATTTGTAGAATTTGTTATTCCTCTGTCATTGTGTTAGCTTACTCAAGTTGTCTATTACTGCATTGAGATTTCCCATTGAGTCCTCTATTGTTATCAATATGAGTAGCCAGCATTGGAGGGGGAAGAAATTATCACCATACCTTATATTCTGTACTACATTCAGTAAAAATGGTGGACTGTGTAGACTGTAATTTGGTTGTCAAAGCTCCCTGGTACTGTCAGCCTCCTGGAGCATTGTCCTGTACATCTCTCTGTCCATGTGCCTGTATTTACCACTGCTTCCTGACGGCAGACGTCACTACTGTTGCCCCTTGCTTTTCAGATGTGTGTGTGGAATGTGTAGGGCTGCTGTAACTTCACTGAAACTAATCACTGCATATTGTCCATTGGCCCTTTCTTATTCCTAGCTGTTATTGTTCCGGGCATAAACTCACTTGGTGATACTTCTGTCCTCTCTGGCAGTTTCCATCTTCAATCTCATTTCACCTAATTTCCAGCCTACAGGGATTCTTCATGTAAATTCTGGTCACTGGGAGTTTGCTTTCTTATTTTTCTACTCTGCTACTCTTAAAGACTGAACAAACATATTTGAACTTATATTTCTCTAGAAACATCAGGAAGATAGGTAAATGTTTTATTTTTTTGTATTCTTCTTTCTTTCTAAATTTGACTTTGAACATGCATTTTTTAATCAAAAATGTATATTTGTGTATGTATTCAAATATAAAATATAAATGTTCTTTTATGATTCCATGATGAAAGTGGTGACCCAGGATGTAAGAGGGCTGCTGAACACACCTGCTTCTTTAAGATGCTCTCTGCAAAATCCCCAGGAAGTTTTGATTGTGACATGGCAAAAAATCAAGGCTGTAAGCCCAGAAAATATGATCACCTACAGCGAGAACCATGGGGTTGTAGTCCAGCCTGCCTACAAGGACAAGATAAACATCACCCAGCTGGGACTCATGAACTCAACCATTACCTTCTGGAATACCACCTTGGAAGATGAGGCGTGTTACAATTGCCTCTTTAATACCTTTGGTTCTGGAAAGATCTCAGGAACAGCCTGCCTCACTCTCTTTGGTGAGAGTCTCCGAGAATACATTGTCTCTAGCTTGAAATGTTATTTTGAAGAATGTTTGAAATGTGGTGGTAGTAGTACCTAGTCTTTCAGGATCCTAGCCCCAGAAAGGTTCATTGGAGGACTCTTGGCCTTTCATGTCTACCGTGTAACTGTGGTTATGGTTATTTGGAGAGTTCATAGAACTATGTTGAATCTTTGTCTGAAGTTATCTTTGCCCTGAAGAATACTGTTGTCATCAAGAGTAAACTAAGGACCATAGAGAGGATAAATTCTCCCTCAGCAGTGCCATGGTTCCGACCTGGCATTGCCATTAGGAGTCATGTGACCCTAGAAGAACCCTGTCCATGGTGTACTAGAGTTTATTTATCTGCACCATAAGTGTGAAATAGATCATCTCTAAGGTCCCTAAGAGCTTTCATATTTTTTAACCTAAGGACAAAGCCAGATTGGGCTAAACTGGAGCCAGTTATGGGGATCCCTCTCATTTTGCTTCAGCGGAGCTTTCGCAAAATTGATAAGCAGCCAAGCAGCAGAGAGGTTCTTCATACCCAATACCTGCTAGTGATTAAACTGAAAAGAAGCATTCCTCTAAATTGTATAGGCTTAGTTGTATAGGCTTAGTTTGACAGGATTCCTTTCCTGTTATCTGATGCTTAGCTGGGATCAAGAACTGAGAATTAGGAATAAGGGGTAGCTTTGGAGGATGTACACTTGGTGGTGGTTTTAGAAGGGAAAAGCCAAACTTAGGGTTATTGGGAATGTTAAAAGGAGAGTTTGAACACACCAAGGATATTGGACAAGGGATAAGGAGAGGCTCAGTAAATAAGAATGCAAAGGAGGTAGGACAACACGTGTCTTTCACTTATTTTGTCCACGAGTCATCTCTGTAGGATCTTGCATCAGGCTTTCCTTCTTGATTTCTAGTTCTTTCATTCCTTTATCTCCTGTCTCCCTGTTTCTCTGTGTCTCTTCCCTCCTCCAATCCTTCCTCCCTCTTCATTTTTCCTCTTTTGCTCTTTTTCCTTCCCTCCCTCCCTCATTTCCTTTTACCTTCCCTTATTTCCTTCTTTCCACCATTTTCTTCCTTTTCCTTCTTGTGTCATATTTTTCTCATTTCTGTTGTTTCCTTTCTCTTTTTGTTCATCTTTCTCTCTTGCTCCCTTTCTTTACTCATTGATCTTTGAATAATTTGTATGCCTGACACACAGACTCCTCTGTGTCTTCTAGCTGGTAATTCTGTAGTTCTTTTCCACAATGACACTTTCCCACCATAAGGTATAACTTTCATCCAAGTGATTCTTTGATACACCAGAGAACCCTGCTCGCCAGGCTAGCCATTTCAGCCATACTGGCCCTCCTTTACTTTTATTTCTCTTCCCCCAGGGCTCACTGATGTTAGTAATCTGGGCACTTTGGACAGAGCCACAGTCCTCCTATAAGGCTCATTTCCTCCAGCCTACTCCCACCCACCCACCTCTTGAACTTCTAAACACAGACAAGCTTTTATTTAGCACTGCCCTTTAATTATCTTGTGGGCTCCAAAGCCAACCATAGAAAGACGTTTGCATTTGCTCAGCAGAGATAAACTGTATATTCCAAGGAAAATGAACTCATTAGTCAAGGGACTTTTGAAAGGGAACAGGGTACAGCTGACCTAAAAATGTCCTTTTTCATAAGCTGTTTATTTTCTGTTAACTCCATAAGGTGATCTCCAAGGTCCTTACAACTGTCATTCTGTGATTTTTCTGACTACTGACTGTAAATACATAATTTGCATTTTGTATAGGTTTCAAACAGGGACTTTCTAAGTCTTCTCCACGCCTCTTATTCTTATCTTTGCCCTGAAGAATACTGTTGTCATCAAGAGTAAACTAAGGACCATAGAGAGGATAAATTCTCCCTCAGCAGTGCCATGGTTCAGACCTGGCATTGCCATTAGGAGTCATGTGACCCTAGAAGAGTCCTGTCCATGTTGTACCAGAGTTGATCTATTTCACACTTATGGTGCAGATAAATAATCTCTAAGGCCCAGTTCCAAACAGAGAAAGGTTTTTTTCTAAGTGGCAATCCCTCTACAGGCTCTCTGTTATGAACCTGCTCTGCTTTTCTGAGGAGTGCAGAGCACCTGGGTAGAGGTGCTGATTGACAGTGGTTGTCCAGCTACTTGAGAGGGATACCCAGAAGAAGGCAGAGATACTGCATTGCCCACGAAAGAGAACAGAATAATTATTCTCTGCACTGCTTGGGAGGAAAGGTACCCTCTGTCCATCTAGCTAGTTCTCTTATAGACAGACTGCATAGCGGATCATTCTTGTCACAGGGTTGTATAGGCCAGTCTCCACCCTGCTGTTCAGAGAATTAGACAGGAAGAAAAGGCCCCAGTTTGGACTGGATGCACCACATTAGCTCTCTAGCTCCCACTGTCTTTCTGTAAAGATCTTTCTCTCATCTCTCTGAGGAGAGTGTGGGGCTCACACCGGATTTTATAACTGATGGCAGATCATTTTTTTTTGTCCCAGTACAGCCCACAGTATTCCTTCACTATAAATTATCTGAAGATCACCTAAATATCACTTGCTCTGCCAATGCTCGCCCAGCCCCTACTATCTCCTGGAAGGTCTCTGGTTCAGGGATTGAGAACAGTACCGAGATTGTCTCACACCCCAATGGAACAACATCTGTCATCAGCATCCTCCAGATCAAAGACCCCAAGAGACAGGTGGGGAAGGATGTGATCTGCCAGGTGCTACACCTGGGGACTGTGACCGACTACAGGGAAACTGTGAACAAAGGTAAGAGAGGTTTTCTGTGCTCACATTTGTGGACGTACACCTGCAAGGTGGTGAATGCTCTGCAGAGCTTGTTGGCCTCCTAGCAGAGAAGCTGATAAGGCAGAGAACTGGATAAGTAGGGAAAGAACAACGGAGTTGAGGAAGCCAGCATAGCCTATTTTATTGCTTTGGCAATTGTGGCATGTTGCTCACACACTGAATGCTTTTACTGAGATCCATCCATTGATTTATTCTTCTGTGCTCCTGAGTATTTGTTATGCCAGAAATGTGACAGCAAGGACTCAGTCCCCAAACACAGGGAGCTTCTAGTCCAGGAAGGAATGCAGAAGGAGCTGGGTAGTTGTAAAAATGCAGGTTAAATGCTTCAATAAGAAAGCTATGGTAGGAGTTTGGGGTTTTGAGCAGGAGATACCCGTTCTCCTCACTTGACCCTGCAACAAACCATTCACTGAAAAGGGAAAAAAAAAAAAAAAGAACTCTGTGGCATAACATAGGAAGATTGAGAAAGCAGAGAAGGAGCATCAGCTTAGTCTAAAGGGATTACAATGTTTTCCTGGAAGCAGTCACATCTGGGACGAAACCTTTGCATAACCTACACTAGGGGAAAGGGGCAATAGATCTTTCAGGAAAAAGGCCAATCTGAATTTTCCCAACCCCATTTTAAAATAAATTGCCTCCTGCTCAGGACCTCTTTTGCTGTCTTGTATTTCCGTCTAAACTGCTATCTCTGAGTCTCATTGATACAAGAGGTAAAGATGATGGGAGAGAGAATAAGAAAAGCAGTGGTCTTAGAGGCAAGATACTTCAGTGGCAACAGCCATAGTTGCCTTTCTCTGCGTAGTTTTGAAGCACTGACTCTGGATGAGGTGCTCAGTTAACAAGCCTCCTATAAAAAGATATTGCTGCTTTTTTCAGGGTACATTGTGAACCCCGAAAAGTTCACGCCTCATTGTCATGTGTCAGTTGCTCAGTCATGTCCAACTCTTTGCGACCCCATGGACTGTAGCCTACCAGGGTCCTCTGTCCATGGAATTTTCCAGCCAAGAATGTTGGCTCAGGTTGTCATTTCCTACTACAGGCGATCTTTCGAACTCAGGGATCAAACCTATGTCTCTTGCATTGGCAGGAGGATTCTTTACCATTGCACCACCTGGGAAGCCCAGATAGTCTCTAATGAACGTGTCCTGTAGTCATTTCTGGGGTCCTTGAAAAAGCAAACTAATTAAAAAGTGAACTTTAAGTAAATTTGGTCAAGGTGTTTGTGGTGTTAGATCTGGACATTTATGACAAGATCCTCAGGTTTCGCCAAGGTGAAGGGTAAATTTCCCTGAAAAACAAGAATCTGAAAAGGAACATATCTTCTTTTCCAAGAGTGCCAAAATTGACTTATCATTTATAACATTTATATATCATTTGTATAATATTTGTTTATTCTGCAAGCATTTACTAAAAATCTTTCACAGTTAAATCATTATGTCAAATACTAGATCTATTGAAGACAAATCTGAACTCTTAACTAGTGTCTAACACTAGTGAGACCAATCTGAAGGTACTCAGTTAAATTATGACATGACAAATCCTGTTATAAAGGTATGGAGAAGATGCCACAGACTCCTAAATCAGTGCTTTTTCTGACTTTGTATTACACAGTGACACTGATGAACTGATATTTAGGCTAAGTTGCATTTACTGACTACTAGAAAGAAGTTTAATAACAAAGAAATTGATTAGAAGGAACACAGTTAAAACATGGAGATGAATTATTCTTGGAGGCTAGAATCACGAGATTCATTATTTTTCCTTTATATTTTTCTATATTTTTCAAAAGTTCCTCAGAAAACATATTACTTTAATGGATAGTATGGCAAAGATTATGTGCTTTGAAGGCAAACAGATCTCTGACCAAGCCTTGTTCTACCAATTACTACACTGATTTGGGGCTTACCCAACTTCTCTGAGCCTCAGTTGTTTGTTTTTTTAATCTGTTAGATGATAGTAATATTAATACCTAACAAGCTATTTTGAGGATTAAAGGAGGTAATACATTCAAAGCTCTTACTACATAGTAACCACATAAAACATGTTAATTATTATTATTATTATTTAAATGCTATTAAAATGTAGACCTTTATATACGTAAGAATAATTTTCATCAAAAGCACAACTCTAGTAAAAACTCATTATAACTATCTCTTTATTACTTTTTGCCTCTGCAGCTTCCACTTATCACTAGTTTTTCCTTTTCTCCTATCAATATCCACAGGCTTTTGGTTTTCAGCTCCACTGCTGTTAAGCATCGTCTCCTTGGTAATTCTTCTGGTCTTAATCTCAATTCTACTCTACTGGAAACGTCATCGGAACCAAGATTGAGGTGAGTCCCATGGGAAGTAAAAAGAAGGAAAAATTATTGTTTAATGACAATCCGATGTTCAAATGAAGATATAAATAAGGTATGAGTGCTTAGTCATGTCTCTTTGTGACCCTGTGAATTGTAGCCCACCAGGCTCCTTTGTCTGTGGGATTCTCCAAGGCAAGAATACTAGAGTAGGTTGCCATTTCCTTCTCCAAGGTATCTTCCCAACCCAGGGATTGAAACTGGGTCTCCTGCATTGCAAGCAGATTCTTTACCATCTGAGCCACCAGGGAATTCCTAAATAAGGGGTGATAACCATGAAATTAAAAGACACTTGTTCCTTGGAAGACAAACTATGATGAACCTAGACAGCATATTAAAAAGCAGAGACATCACTTTGCTGACAAAGGTCTGTATAGTCAAAGTTATGGTTTTTCTAGTAGTCATGTATGGATGTGAGATTTGGACCATAAAGAAGGCTGAGCACCAAAGAATTGATGCTTTCAAACTGTGGTTCTGGAGAAAACACTTGAGAGTCCCTTGGATTGCAAGGAGATCAAACCAGGAAATTTCCTAAAGGAAATCAACCCTGAATATTCATTGCAAGGACTGATGCTGAAGCTGAAGACCCAATACTTTGGCCATCTGATGTGAAGAGTCAGCTCACTGGAAAAGAACCTGATGCTGGGAAAGATCGAGGGCAAGGGACGGGGACAACAGAGAATGAGATGGTTGGTTGGCATCACTGACTTAATGGATATGAGTTTGAGCAAACTCCAAGAGACAGTGAAGGATTGGGAAGCCTGGAGTGCTGCAGTCCAAGGAGTCACAAAGAGTCAGACATGACTAAGTGACTGAACAACAGGTCAGCTATCCCACTGAAGAGACTGTGAACTTGTCCAATGTGATCACCAGTTGAATAGTGTTTTCTGTGTTATATGCTCACTATGGCTCAGACACTCTAGGCAATACACAGGGGATAATAACTGCATCATGTCATCCTGCCCGTATATACTGTTAATTTCTTTCCATCTCCTACAACATCTGTCACAGTGTCTTATGTATACTCACTAAATGTTCATTAAAAGAATGAATGAATGAAAGGGTAGATTTTCACAGGGATTTTTTTCTATTCCACTTTTTAAACTGCAAATTCAGTACCTCACAGATGCTGAGTCTAAACATTGTGAAAGAATAGAAAACAAGAGACACTATCAAACAAGAGGAGTCAGCCAGAGGGGAAGAATTAAATTTCTTTGGTTTCTGAAGATATTGCATAATTGATTAAAGCTAATGAAAAGGTGCAGTTTATGTTGTATGTAGTGGGAATTTTTAGGATGAAGTGGTGCTGTGAGAGTTTTCTCCTGCTCACATGACTGACAGCAAGGGGAGGGAAAATGTTCACTTTGAGTGTTATTTATATTTCTATTAAAAGTATCACTCATGTGCTACCTTTTCCCTCTCTTTATATCTCATAGACTAATATCTTTCATGTTCTAAGCTTTTAGAACATTTAATTTTTCATAAGCCTTATATAAACACTAGATGAATTCTTGTAATTTTGTAAGAAAAACAATAGATCACCAGCATCAATGACCTTTTGCAGATGTAGATAAAAGAATTTGTTCTGTAGGGAATAGGAGATTGCAAATCAGATAATCTTATTGCACATAAATGTAAGCCCACAGACCTCCCTGTGCTCAGTCACTCAGCTCTGTCCAACTCTTTGTGACCCCATGGACTGTAGCCTGCCAGGCTCCTCTGTGCATGGGATTATCCTGGCAAGAATAGTGGAGTAGATTACCATTTCTTTCCCCAGATTCAATCCTCAGGGGTTGAATCCAGTCTCCTGAGGCTTCTGCACTGGCAGATGGATTCTTTACCACTGAGCCACCTGGGAAGCTCTTAGCTCTCTGCAGAATGTCAAAGGCAGAAAGCCAGTTGACTCTACTTTTTCAAACATTTTGCTTTTCTGGTTAAGAACTGAAGTTGACTTCCTTCCCCTAACACGGTTAACAGCAGGCCTAAAATTAGAATCCTGGTCTTCTGATCTCTGCTAGAATATTCTTCCAGTTATAGTTTCCTGACTTGAAAGGCACAGTTGTCAACTGTGTTTATTTTAACCTATGTTTGCTGATATTGCTCTGCTACTGCTGCTGCTAAGTCGCTTCAGTTGTGTCCGACTCTGTTCGACCCCATAGATGGCAGCCCACCGGGCTCCCCATTCTGTAAATGTATAAGCAGAAAAGTATGACATGTTCAAATTCATTTTAAAATATCCCCTTGAACAAGAATCAAATAATATAGTCCATTCAAGCCCAAGGTAAATTTCACTAGAAAGGGACTTTTGAAAGATAATTGTCCTTTGTTTATTAAGTCTCTTATTTTCTGGGAAATATAATTTTTCAATGCCTTATTCAGTTGCTGAAGTGAAGAGAGTCAGCTTAAGGTCATTTGGCCCCATATACTTAAATAGCTAGTAAAATCAAGTGTTAGTTATGCTAGAGACAAACTCTCAAGGCTGAGAAAATACTTGTCTGTTAAGACTAAAATTTAAATAATCCAAAAATTTGGAAGAAAAGGAAGAAAATCATCAAATATAGTGACTTTTAAAAATTTCTTTAAGTAAAAAATTTTGATTGTCAATTTGTGATGAAAGTGAATAGTCCTACTACATTTGCTTGTCATCTTTAATTTTTATTTTATATTGGATTATAGTTGATGGTAAAGCGTCTGTCTACAATGTGGGAGACCCAGGTTTGATCCCTGGGTCAGGAAGATCCCCTGGAAAAGGAAATGGCAATCCACTCCAGTACTATTGCCTGGAAAATCCCATGGACAGAGGAGCTTGGTAGGCTAAAGTCCATGGGGCCACAAAGAGTTGGACATGACTGAGCGACTTCACACAAACACACATAGTTGATTTACAATGTTGTGTTAGTTTCAGGTATACAGCAAAGTGATTCAGTTATACATATATATATATATATACACATATATATTCTTTTTCAAATTCTTTTCCCATTTATGTTATTACAAAATGTCTTTCTTTACCCTTACTTTGTGTTTTTTTCCCTCCTCTCTTTTCTTTCTGTTATCTTCTGAAACATAAAACTTTCGGATGGAGAGGGAAACATGGTCAGTCAAAATGACCCCAAGATCCTGGACCTCAGTGACCTGAGAAAATGGTCATGTGAACAGAAGTGGAAGTGGAGAGGAGGAACTGAGAGTGAGAGAGTGTGTGTGTGTGTGAGAGAGAGAGAGAGAGAGAGAGAGCAGTTTGTGGGGAAAGAAAAAGTAGAGGTGAATTAGTTTTTGAGCTTATGGAATATGAGTAGACAAAGAATCATCTCCATGGAGCTGCCAGTAGTAAGACAGATCTGGTAAGAAAAGTCTGTTAAGTTCAGTTCAAATCTTTGTTATATAAATGACCAAAGTATTTATTGTAGATTAAAATCACTGATTTATTGCTCACAAAAACATAAGCAAATTTATAGGTTGTAGACAGAGGGTAATCTCTAATGACAGATGTTATTTTCATAGAGAAGTCAGGCCCCTTTTCCCATGATTTGGTGTAATGCCAGAGAGTGTTATGTTGGGTTTTTTCCAACAGTAGAGCTGTTCTCTGAGGAAGGTGTGATGAGTTAGAGGCAGTTTCTCTTTGCACCATTTCTAGTAAGATCATCACAGTTACTTCTCATGAGACTACAAAAATATGATAATAGATTACTAGGTTTTCAAAGAATGTTTCTTTTTCTTTTATGAATCAGTACTGTATTACTAAATAGAAAGTGAAAAGAAATTAAAATTTCCTAGGGAAATTTCTTGATAATTTTTTTCTGTTAAAACCCAGTTGATGTCATAAATTTGCCCCTTACATATACTATAAAAACATTAAATTTGAGGTTAAGAATAATATTTTATTTCTCATTAGCCAAACCACCAATGATTACAAGCTTCTCAGAAACAACTTCACTTTGGGGCATATTATCATGGATAATCACCTTATTTTTAGAAATTTTTATTGTGAGTAGCAGTCTTCTATTGTTTGGGTCATGGTTGAATTGGAAACCAATAGAAGACTTAGACAATCATGTGAAATGCGTATTCCAAACTTCACTTTTTCAAAGTAACTATGTCAGGTAAAAGTGATTTATTTAAACTCATATCTATATAATTACCTTGATTTTTCCCACTTTGCTTCACAATAACCTAAACTTATAAATGGGTTCTCTGCAATGATGATAATGGCAATGTTAGCAAAACACTATCTCCTGGGTAGAATCAAGTCATTTTCTCCTATTTTAAAAGTAGAACCCTATCAAATAACAGCAGTGCTCAGTAAATAACTGGTGATGCTGAAATTGGAGATTAATTGCAAGAATAATATAAAAGATACATGTTTCCAAAAGAATAAAAATCTTTGCTTTACTAATAATTGTACTTAAGCTTCCCAGATGAAGGCTGGCTGAGTGGTAACTCTTAGCCCATTCCAGTGTAATTATAGTTTCAAGCAGAAGAAGGGATGCTTTAAATGAGAGAAGTGTGAAGCAGTTATTGTTGAACAACCTAGGTTAGAACTGCTGGGAGAAATCTTGCATCCCAAGGTTATCTCTCTATAAAATTTTACACTTGAATAGGTGCCACTGCCACCCATCATATCAAAATGTCATAACAAAATCCAGTCATAATGTAGGTGGTTAACAGACCTGCAAGTCTGGGCATTCTTGCCTGAGTTGTTCTGGGTCTTTCACCATGGAACAGATTACTCGTATTAGAAATGCTGACACAGTTAAAACATGCAAAACTTCAGGTTCTGGTAAAGAATCACTTAAGATTACACAGACAGTGAGATTTGGAGCCAAGATAAAATCCCAGATCTTTTACTTCACTGTTTACCTGCTTTGTAGGGAGGCCCACATTCTCCCAGTCTAAGGGTAGAAAGCTAGTAGTCTTGTAAGGGCCTCCATCTGTCTAGTTTCTGACCATTCCCACCTTGACGTCCAATAAGTGAGTATCCACAGGAAACAATGGAGAAGGCTATGGCACCCCACTCCAGTGCTCTTGCCTGGAAAATCCCATGGATGGAGGAGCCTGGGAGGCTGCAGTCCATGGGGTCGAGAAGAGTTGGACACGACTGAGCGACTTCACTTTCACTTTTCACTTTCATGCATTGGAGAAGGAAATGGCACCCCACTCCAGTGTTCTTGCCTGGAGAATCCCAGGGACAGGGGAGCCTGGTGGGCTGCCGTCTATGGGGTTGCACAGAGTCGGACATGACTGAAGCAACTTAACAACGGGAAACAAAGCTCAAGATCTTTGATTAATGATCCATACATGTGGATCATTTGGAATTCTTGAGCCTGCTCTTTTACTTGTAGTCTTACATGTATTATTAAGCAAGTACAATCTTGCTTAAGAACACACGCTAAGTTGCTTCAATTGTGTCCGACTCTGTACGACCCCACAGAAGGCAGCCCACCAGGGTCCTCCGTCCACAGGATTCTCCAGGCAAGAATACTGAAGTGGGTTGCCATTTCCTTCTCCATTGCTTAAAAATAGTAAGCTATTATTTCCTAAAACTACTCATATCCTTTTAAAGAGTCACAGTGCCTCACAGCACACTGGGTCAGTGGTATCTACTTTCTCCTCTTTGCTAATGAAATATGCACTGGAGAATTCTATGTTTATTGATCCTCCTATTATCTATCTTCTGAAAATCTATTAGAATAGAAATTGTCAATGTTCAAAGTTCGTATCTTGATCTTTCTTTTACCCAGAGCCCTAGAAGAGTCACACAGAACTTTGAAAGTTATTTCCTGGTCTACTTGAATCTGACTCAGGAGGCAAGCAGAAGAAAGAGGGTCATTCTCCAAGGAACCTAAAAGAGCAAAAAAAAATGGAGTCAAAGGCCTAAGAATTTCAAGACTTTCCACTGCCACATAGTCCACCCAGTGCTTCTGTGAGTTCCCAGAAGTCATTTTACCTCTCAAGTCTGTTGTAGGACTTGGTTTTATAAAACGATGCAGTATTGTGCTGTTGAAAGGATACTGGACTTGGAGCCAGGAGCCACCGCTCGGAGGTTGACTTTGACTCCAACTGGTGGCAACTCTGTGTTAATCATATCTCAATGAACTTTCACATTTGCATTCAGAAAGTTAAGAAGTTGGACCAAATAATTTTCCATTCTGCTCTAAAAACAGGCGCAATTCCTGGAAAAAAAAATGATAAAGAGAAAAGAAATGAAAGAGAGAAGAATACAGGAAGGTAGGGACCAAAGAACTCTGAGACTGCCTTTTGCCTTTCTGTGGATATGCCATCTCTTCTTCCCTTCTTCTTTGGTCCATAAGTCTATTTCCTCATCACTGGGTATCTTGTCCACTGCCTGCTTACTGTTTTTGCTATTAACTGGTCTTTCTAGAAGTCTCAGTTTCACTGTTCTTCTTCATGTACTTCTGTGATGTTTACCACAATGAAAGTGGAACTCAATTTATTGTAAAGTAACACTGACAACCTTAACTTTGCTTATCTGCTTTTATAGCAGACTAAATATTGTTAGTCTTAGACAGCAGCTTGCATTTTTTAAAAAGCATGCATTTCTCATCCATTTGTCTCATAATATGACCCAGCCCTATTCTAATCATTCTAAATTCAACCTAGTATAATGAAATATATTATGAACAGAGGTGTTTAGAAAGTTTTCTGAATAGCAGTCAGTTAATTTGAATGCTTTGCCTCCCCCAACTTTTTTTTCTCATAAGGTAACTTGTCACAATAGCAGAGGAAGCATGTATGGCTGTACAAATTCCTTTGTCATAAACATATTGTCCTAACTAGTGGAACAGTTTTGAATTCTTAAATCATCATTGGACCAAGCTGGTGATTTTTTTCAGTATCTTTTGCTTTCTTGTCTGTATCCAGTGACCTAGGAACTAAAGCTTAAGTTGTCTTTATTGTTGTATTGAATATTTATATATTTAGTAAGCTTTTTGTATGTTATTTAATTATGTGTTATTTTGTATATTTGTATTAACATACTAAATAATTAAAAGTGTCTAATCTAACTATTTGGTTCATGATATTCTCTTGGGGAATGTGGAAAATGTGGAGATTAATGATAATATTTATATTTTTCCTCTGTGTGTGAAGCCTTCCCCTCTCTCTCTTAGTCTTTCAAAAGATGCTGTTGACATTTCTAATTTCTCACAACATCACAAGTCAGATGTCCTTTTCTGACCAGTGAGAGCTCCTTCATGTTGGTGATATGACCCAGTCAGTTTGGGAGCACTTCCTTATATATGCTGTTTTGATTTTGCTTTTTGATACTAACCTTTTCAAATGAATTAGCTCACACAGCTTTGAATTTGGTAGGATTTAATATCCTGCTTCTGATTTTGCTATATTCTGGCATCTCAGTTGCCAGATCAGATCGTGTAACTTAAAGCAGTAGCTCCAAACATTTAAAGGTCTCAGGGCCCCTTTATGCATGTAAAAACATCATTGAGGACCCCAAAGAGCTTTCTTATATAGCAAATTATGTCTGTTGATATTTACCATATTTGATATTAAAACCAATACATTTTAAAAACAAAAACCTACAAGCATACATTTCACTGAGTCATCAGAGTGATAGTAACATTATACATCAGGTAACTTCTGGAAAGCTCCACAACACATTTGTAAGAAAATCGAGAATAAGAAATTGGTGTGATTATGACAGTAGTTTTGACTTTGTGGAGCCCCTGAAATGGTAACAAGGGCAATTTTAAGAACTACTCACTTAAAGGATAGGCAAAGAAGGAGACCATCTTATGAGATTTCGTGAGTGCCCAAAGGCACTCCTTTATGAAACAGCTATCTTCACAGTGCCTAAGCATTGCACCATAATTTTATTTAGGCCATTCCCTTTCTGGGAATTCCCCTGCAAAGAAGTCTTGGTCTAACCCTTCTTCCTAATAATTAAATTCATGTATTAAATGGCTAATCAGTTATCTTGGAGGATATTGAGAGACTTGGACTTAGAATTGATAGACTTTGATGGGAAAGACTTGGGAGGGTCATAGAGAGTAAGAGAGGCAGTGGAGGGCATAGCTGAGTACCTGCTTCCGAGAAGGCAGGTCCCAGGGGAGTACCAGTGTTTCCCTGAGTGCTATCCTCTTGCTCTTGGGAGGGGCTCACCAGGTCCCCCTTAACTCATCCTGACCCTTTCAATTAGGAGAGCTTTTTCTGAATTTGTGAATTAGAAAAAGACAGTTTGGGCTTTGTATATTTAATCAAGGTAGGGAAAGTTGTAAACATTTGAGTCACTTAGAATAGCTCAATCACAAAATTTTTTGGCAGTAAAAATTTATAAACTTTCCAGGGTGATGGTAAATGAGCTCAGAGATAAGGGAAAGCAAAAGTAGTTTTCTGTGTTTAAATAGAACTAAACCTCAAGATGAGAATGTAGGGGGAGGGGTTGGAACTTTTAACTACCAACATTTCATGCATACAAGTTCAAAGAATACAAAAAAATTACAAAATCCGCATAACGCCCAGGGACTATGAGGCTTTGGTTAAAAGAGTTTTTTGGACCAACTTTCTTCTATGGTTATTTCGCTCATTGAGAAAGAGATTTAACTTTCTAAAAATAAAGCTTCCTAAAGTAATTCCTGACAACTGTAATTTTTTTTTCATTTGCTCTCAAAATGCTCCATATTTGACTTCAGTCTCCCCACCACAGTCACTTAGGCTAATGAACTTGGATAAGGTCACACAGCGCTGTGATTCAGTTGTAAGCAAGGCAGCTCGTATATAGACATCATATACAATTGAACCTTGTGAAGTGGGGAAGGTTTTCAAGCCCTTTTTTATAAGTGTGAAAAATAAAGCCCTAAGTTTTTCAGCAACTTTCTTTGGGTAACACTGAAGACATGTTACTGCTGTTCAGTCAGTAAATCATGTCCAATTCTTTGTGACCCTATGGACATAAGATGGGACTAAAACTCCAACTCAGAATCCCAGACTTCCTGCCCAGTGCCCTCTCTCTTCCCTCCACTTATACCTTCATTCATCCGATATCCCATTTGTCAGTATATTCCTATTTGCTCTATCAGTATACTTAGAATCGAATGCTTACCTCTAATATTACCACCTGGCCCAAAGTGTCATTCTCGTTCTCGTAGACTGTTGATGTATTAATAACTTTTTTTTCCTTTTTTAAAAATTTGAAATTTTAATTGGAGGATTGAAGAACTTAGATTAAAAATTTAAGCTCGGGAGGCAAGGCCATAGCCTCCCAGAAAATAGTTTTCTCCTTATCGGGAGACAAAGACATAGCCTCCCAGAAAATAGCTTTCTCTGTTTCAGCTTAGTTGCTTTCTGTAAGTTTTCCCACCAATCAAGCGTATCCCCCGCACCTATGGCCTCTACTTCAATGTATCCCATAACCCGACTCCATCCCCACCTGCCTGTGATTTTTTTGTATAAAAACCCCTCACTACTGACACTAGGGGGTTCACTCCTCCCGAGGAGACTGAGCCCCGGTGCGCCGGCTTAATAAATCCTCTTGCTTATTGCATCAAATTCGAGCCATTGTGGTCTTTGGAGCGACAGGTCCTAAAAAAAAGGCCGCGAGGTCTTACATTTGGGGGCTCGTCCGGGATCTGCCTCGCTCGCTCAGACTCTTTGGCTTCTGGATTCGGAGGTACGCTCGAGCGATTCTGTCCTGTGTCGTGTCTCTGTGTGAGTTTGTCTGTTCTGTGTTAAATCTGTATTGTGTTACTTTCCCTTCCTGCCGTTTGACTCTATTTTTCAGAAGTTTCAGTGAACAGGCAGACGGTTGTGGGGCAACTGATTAGTCCCGGCCAGGACAACTCCCTGGTGGACTTTGAAGGCCTCCCAACAGGTGTGCCCCAGTAACTACCGCCCGGCTGGGTGAAACTTCCCTGTCTCTCTCATTCGAGGATACGGCCTGATATTACTGTGGGCACGGGTCAGGCACTTAAGAGCCGCTAGGGCGCCTGCCACTTGAAGACTCCCGTGACAGGATAAGGGGGTCACGGAACGGGCTAGAAGCCGCTAGGGCGCCCCGCCCCCAGCAAGAAAACTTCCGTGCAACGATTTAGGCACACGAGTGGTCTTAAAACACGCCATAAGTCCACCTCTCTGGCCGCCACCTTTCCCAGTAAGATTTTTTGGTGGCTATCCTCAATAACCTCTCTCTCTCTCCTTCAGTTTCCTCTAGCTGCTGAAGCAAGGTTCTGTGCGTATGAATCTGTCAGTCCGCTGCCCCATCTGCGGCGAGTCCCAGGACGCTGGGATCGCCAATCTGGGAGAGGGGTCGTGACGACTCCCTCCATCTGAATCTGAATTAAGTGAAGTCTCTGGAAAAGCCTGTCCGTAAAGCTGAGAAGCTTGTCTGTTTAAAAGGCTTGCCGAGGGTGAAACTTGCAGCAGCTGCTCTTTTTTTTTCTTTCCAGCCACCTTGGTAAATTTTATTTGCCTTACTCTGTGTTTCTGTTTGTTTGTTTTTGCTTTCTGTTTTGACAAACCGACGATGGGACAGACTGTAACAACCCCTTTGTCTCTGACAATAGACCATTGGACGGAAATAAAAAAATAGGGCCCACTGGCTCTCAGTGGCAGTGAAAAAGACAAATGGCAGAGCTTGTGTGCAGTAGATTGGCCCGGCCTTAATACCGGCTGGCCGCCGGAGGGCTCATTCTTTTTAGAACAGGTTAAACAGGTCAAAGCTGCAATTTGCACTCCTGGACCTGCTGCTACTGCCGGGCACCCAGACCAGGTGCCATACATTCTGGTTTGAGAAGACTTAATCCGTACCCCCCCAGCATGGGTTTGACCCTTTGTTCTCTCCGCAGAGAAGCCACCGGAACCCGTTACAGAAATCCTTGCTTTAACATCCACAGCGAAAAAAAAAAGAGATAAAGACTCCTGTCAGGAATATATATCCAGATACACAGACTGATCTCTTGCTCCTAGACTCTCCCCCACCTTATCCGCCGGCACTGGTCCCGCCTCCTGCGCCCCAGGTGGCACAACCAACTGGACAGCCTAGGGAGGGGGGGAGGTGGGGCCGGCAGCAGAGACGCGTAGCCGTAGAGCTGCTGCCCCAGACTCCACCGCTCTTCCCCTTCGAGAGAATGGGCCCCCCGATGACCACGGGATTCGGCCACTGCAATATTGGCCATTTTCTGCCTCTGACCTTTACAACTGGAAAAATAATAACCCCTCTTTTTCTGATAACCCCCAGGCGCTGACCTCTTTGATAGAGTCTCTTGTTTTCTCACATCAGCCCACTTGGGATGATTGTCAGCAATTGTTGCAGACCTTGCTCACTACAGAGAAAAGACAGCAAATACTGTTGAAGGCCCGCAAAAATGTGCCGGGGGATGACGGACGTCCCACAGTGCTTCCAAATGAAATAGATGCTGGCTTCCCGCTGACGAGACCTAATTGAGACTACAATTCCCCAGCAGGTAGGGAGCACCTAAGGGTCTATCGCCAGGCTCTGGTGGCGGGTCTCCGAGGGGCAGCAAGACGCCCCACCAATTTGGCAAAGGTAAAAAAGTGACTCAAGGACCTACTGAGTCACCTACCGTATTTCTAGATAGATTGATGGAGGCATTTAAAGATTTACTCCCTATGATCCCACATCTGAGGAACATAGGGCTACAGTGGCCATGGCTTTCATCGATCAGTCAGCTTTAGATATTAGAAGAAAGTTACAGAGATTAGATGGATTACAGAGATTCTCTCTTCAAGATCTGGTCAGAAAAGCAGATAAGGTGTTCAATAAAAGAGAAACAGAAAAAGAGAAAGAAAAAAAAAGATGCGAGAGCAGAATAAACGAAAAATAAAAAAAAAGACAGGCAAAAGGCCTAGCAAAAATTTTGACCACAGTAATTAAAAAGGAAAGAGAGATGATAAAACTGAGTCGAGAGACCGCAACAAAAGCAGGGCAGGGGCCAGACCATCATTAGATAAAGATCAGTGCGCATATTGCAAAGAAAAGGGCACTGGCTCCGGGAGTGCCCCAAAAGAAGAGGAAAAGGTCCTCCACCCCAGACAAAGTTTTAACTCTTAAAGATTAGGAGAGACGGGGCTCGGATCCCCTCCCGAGCCTAGGGTAACTTTAAAGGTGGAGGGGAAGCCTGTACAGTTCCTGGTAGACACGGGAGCCCAGCACTCCGTCCTATTACAATCAGAAGGGACGCTGTCTGCAAAAGGGCATGGGTGCAGGGCGCTACAGGGTATAGACAATACCCGTGAACTACCCAAAGAACAGTGGACCTCGGCGTGGGCCAGGTATCCCACTCGTTCCTGGTGATCCCTGAATGCCCTTACCCCCTACTGGGACAAGACTTGCTCACAAAAGTGGGGGGCTCAGATTCATTTTCACACCCTTCGTCTGGAGAAAAAATGAGCAAAAGGCTTTTGACAACATTAAGCGTGCCCTGTTGTCAGCTCCTGCCCTGGGACTCCCAGATGTAAACAAGCCATTTCATCTCTTTGTGGCTGAACATAATGGCATTGCAAAAGGGGTCCTCACTCAAAAACTGGGACCATGGAACCGGCCTGTGACATATCTGTCAAAGAAACTGGACCCTGTGGCTGCCGGCTGGCCCAGTTGCTTGCAAATAGTGGCAGCTGTGACAGTCCTAGTAAAAGATGCAGACAAGCTGACCTTGGGACAGAACCTGGTCATTACTGCGCCCCACGCTCTAAAAAGTGTGATTCGACAACCCCCCGAGAGATGGCTGACCAACGCCAGAATGACCCGTTATCAGACACTGCTTCTAGACTCAGAGCGAATTAGGTTCGCACCGGCTACGGGACTCAACCCTGCCACGCTGCTGCCTGACCCCAGCCAATCCAAGGTGATACACAACTGCCAAGAGATATTGGCAGGGGTACACGGAGTTCGCCAAGACCTGACAGACCAGCCGCTCCAAGATGCCGAGGTGACATGGTACACGGATGAGAGTAGTTTCCTCGCAGAAGGTAAGCGGCGGGTAGGGGCGGCGGTGGTAAATAAAACTGAGATAATCTGGGCGGCTGCCCTTCCTCAAGGCACCTCAGCCCAAAAAGCCGAGCTGATTGCCCTCACAAAGGCCCTGGAACTGTCACGGAAAAAAAAGGCTAATATTTACACTGACAGCAGATATGCCTTTGCAACCGCACATGTCCATGGGGCTATTTACCAACAGAGGGGTTACTCACGTCAGCCAAAAAAGAGATTAAAAACAAAGATAAAATCTTGGCATTGTTGGCTGCGCTGATGTTGCCAAAAAGGTCAGTATAATCCATTGCCCTAGACATCAAAAAGACCAATCCCCGGTAACAAAGAAAAACAATATGGCTGATCGAACTGCATGGGAGGTGGCGACAAAAGATAAACCATCGGGGCTGTTGGTGATATGCTCAAATAGTAAAAACAGTTCCTCTCTGCAGCAAAAAAACAGACTATGATAAAAAAGAGGCTAAAAAGATGTTAAAACAAATGCATTACTGGACTCACTTAGGAGCTAAAAAATTAGTCTCTCTTTTAATTAAAGCAGGGTATAAGGTGCCGGGACTTTCTAAATTGGCTGAGCAAGTTGTCCTGAGCTGTAAACCTTGTCAAGAAGTAAATGCCGGCCGGAACAAGACGGGTCAAGGTAAATGGCTACGTAGAGACCGGCCAAGAGCTTATTGAGAAGTAGACTTCACCGAGGTACGTCCTGCGCGGTATGGCAACAAATATCTGCTGGTCTTTATAGATACCTTCTCAAGATGGGTAAAAACATTCCCCACCAAAAACAAAAGTGCTCTTATAGTAGCTAAAAAGATTTTAAAAGAGATTTTCCGCGCTTCGGAGCGCCAAAGACGTTAGGGTCAGATAATGGGCCGGCTTTTACTGCCCAGATAAGTCAGGAATTAGCTAAATTCCTGGAGACCAATTAAAAATTACATTGTGCATACAGACCCCAGAGTTCAGGACAGGTAAAAAGATAAATAAAACTCTAAAAGAGACCCTAACTAAATTGTCCTTAGAGACTGGCGGTACTGATTGGACGGTGCTCCTTCCTCTGGCTCTGTTCCGAGTGAAAAACACACCCTCTCAATTTGGTCTCACCCCCTTTGAAATCCTGTATGGGGCACCCCCCATATTGACCCTTAGAGAGGGATTCGACCCCCGAAACTTTAACAATGGTGATCTGTGTGCTAGGCTAAAGAGACTCCAGCTGGTTCAAAAAAAGTGTAGACTCAGCTTACTGCAGCTTACCAACCCGGTACCCCAGAAAAGGCCCATCCATTCCAGGTGAGAGACTCCGTATACGTTCGTCGACATCGGCAACACAATCTAGAGCCCAGGTGGAAAAGACCCTACATCGTCCTGCTCACGACTCCCACCGCCATCAAGGTTGACGGATCTCATCCTGGATCCACGCCTCCCACGTCAAAGCTGCACCAGAACCAACGCCTCAATGGAGGGCACACAGTACCCCACACCCTTTAAAGCTCAAACTCTGTCGATCACTGGATTCCTAATCATCCTCTACCTAAACCTCCTGACTCTGCATCAAGAAGCTGCTCGTACGTATTGGGCCTATGTGCCTGACCCTCCTATGCTTCAGCCTAAAAGATGAGATAAAGATACGTTGCTGGTGTACGTAAATGATACTGCGCTTCTTAAAAAATTTCTGATGCACCCAAAGCTACTTTAGATATTGCCCAAACTGCTAAAAATTTCGTAAAAATCTGTTCTCTCACTTTCCCAGTCTTCATTCTGTGTGGCAGAACATGGTGGCTGTGGGTGTCATATTAGCTACTATCCTGGCCCTGATGTGTCTTGCGCCATGCCTAATTAGAGACATTGTAAAAGAATTTCTACACATAAAGATGCTCGTTCACTGCAACACGCTGCAGCATCATCATCTTCTAGAGCTTCTAAAAGATAAAAAGGGAGGGCTGCGGGAGACAACCTATAATGGGTTAAGTCCTGGGAGCTGCTTGGCCTGGTACCTGCTATACTTCGAAGGCAGGGGGTACTATGTTCTGCACACAATAATGAGAGCCTGGTAACTGTTTTTCTGATGATGATATAAATGCTAAAAACCATGTAGACTTGATTGTTTATGTTACCCTATATATGCAGCAATCCCCTAAAAAAACTTCGATCTGTGATTTCAGGATTAAAATCATGAACAAAAAGAAGAGGGGAATGAAGAACTTAGATTAAAAATTTAAGCTCGGGAGGCAAGGCCATAGCCTCCCAGAAAATAGTTTTCTCCTTATCGGGAGACAAAGACATAGCCTCCCAGAAAATAGCTTTCTCTGTTTCAGCTTAGTTGCTTTCTGTAAGTTTTCCCACCAATCAAGCGTATCCCCCGCACCTATGGCCTCTACTTCAATGTATCCCATAACCCGACTCCATCCCCACCTGCCTGTGATTTTTGTATAAAAACCCCTCACTACTGACACTAGGGGGTTCACTCCTCCCGAGGAGACTGAGCCCCGGTGCGCCGGCTTAATAAATCCTCTTGCTTATTGCATCAAATTCGAGCCATTGTGGTCTTTGGAGCGACAGGTCCTAAAAAAAGGCCGCGAGGTCTTACAGGATAACTGCTTTGTTGTGTTGGTTTCTGTTGTACCACAATGTGACTCAGCCATAAGCATACATATATCCCCTCCTTCTTAAGCCTCCCTCCCAGCTCCTCTCCCCTGACATCCCACCTCTCTCAGTCATCCTAGAGCACTGAGCTGTGCTATACAACAGCTTCCCACTAGCTAGCTATTTTACACATGGTAGTGTATGGACTTCCCTGGTGGCTCAGAGGTTAAAGCGTCTGCCTCCAACGTGGGAGACCCGGGTTTGATCCCTGGGTCGGGGAGATCCCCTAGAGAAGGAAATGGCAATCCACTCCAGTATTCTTGCCTGGAGAATCCCATGGAGGGAGAAGCCTAGTAGGTTACAGTCCAAGGGGCCACAAAGAGTCGGACACGACTGAGCGACTTCACCTTCACCTTCAGTGTATGTACTGACATAGCTTTCTAATTAAACTCCCTGCTTCTGCTTTCTTCCCCTTTTAGACTATTCTCATATCTGTCTTAAAATATAGGTCAAGACAGATCTTGTCATTCTTCTGCACAAAATCTCCAAGTGCTTCCCATCTTATTTAGAGAAGAAGCCAAAGTCTTTACATGGGCTTTATGGCCCTTCATGACTGGGCTCCCTGATACTCTAAAATCACCTTCTACTGCTCTTTCTCCTGTTTATACTCTGCCAGCCACACTACCCTTTTCTTGCTATTTCACCAATATTTAAACAGATTTCCAGCAGAAAACCTTGGCACTTAACTCTTCTCTCTGCCTAGAATGTTCTTCCTGAAGGCGGCCACATAAGCCTTTTCCCCAACAAACCCTTTCTCTCTCCCTCTTCTGCCTCATTTTTCTCCCTTGCATCCATCACTATCTAGCATGCTATCTGCTTTCCTCATTTATTTTGTTTATTATCTGTCACCTTCCAGTAGATCATAAGCTTCATGAGGGCAGAGGTTTTAATCTGTTGGCTCACTTTTCCCTAGCACTTAGTATAAGCACCCAAGGAATATTTCTTGAGCAAATCAGTTTTGTAACAATACATTAGGGGAGGGAGGGAGGAGTAGTTTAAACATATTTGCACTGGAGCATCCCTCCTGCCCTATGAGAGAATACAATTGAACTAGAGAATAGAAGAGGACTTTTAGAAATTGATGATCATGAAGCATAGAGACAAGTATAATGGATTTAGAACCAAAAGAATGGTGTTTAAATTTCATCCCTGATATTCAATAATGTGTGATCTTTGACCAGTCACTTAATATCTCTGAATTTACATGTCCTCAACTATAAATTGGGAGTGCACCAAGTTTGTCTTACTGAGTATCTATAAAGGCTCAAGTGAGAAGGAGTATAGCTCTCAACATGTGCAAGCTTACTGCTGAAGCATGTCTGCTCTGTGACCTCAAAACCCACACTAACCCACAGGTCTCATGTCCTTAGTTGCTCCTAGTTCCTTCTCCTAGTCAGCTCCACCCTTGTCTGGAAGTGAATGTGGGGTTGGATAGGAGTGCTGGCAGTAGAAGCTGGCTGAGCAGAGAGAAAACCTATTGGGCTTTGTTTCAAAAGAAGCAGGGACCCTAATACATCATCCAGGATGACATGGCCTTTCTTTGTGCTAAGGATAAGACCAAAAGAATAGAACACACAAAAGTCAGTGTCTTAGCATTTTGACTTGTTGCGTTTCAGGCAAAGTGCATCTGGTCAGTAAGAAGGTGGTTTTCTGTAAGCCAGGGAGAAAGCCCTCCCAGCCCTTGATTATGTTGGCACTCTATTAAAACAAAACCCAAAAGAATAAAAACCCACAAAAGTTAAAATCTTTTCTACTGGGCATCAGCTTTCTGAAACAGTTTTGCCACATTGCTCCAGAGTATTAACAGCCACCATCTGCCTTCAGAGATGGCAGAGAGCCCTCCAACACTTAAAAGGATGCAAAAATTGATAGCCTGAAAGCTCTCCATAGAGTTATGTTGCTTCACCAGATTTGATAATATGCCACGATGGAAAGACCTTTCTAGGATTTGAAAGGTTCCAGAGAATTCAACAGATATTTAGATACTTTTCACCTAAATCATGTGAGCCTAGAGAGGGGAGTGCTCAAATCAAAGTGTTGGAACTCAAAAAGCGAGTTGTAATTTCCTGAAAGTAGCTTTCACTTTGAAATTCAAGGGCAAAAGTCAGTGAGGCCTAGCTGCCCTGATAATGCACTTCAGATACCACGTGATTCTGGATCTGCTGTTGCTATTTACTTTGTATGTAATAATCCCCTAAACTTGTATTCTCCTTGGTTTCCCTTCTTATTGTAATATTGTAAATATTGACAATATTGTAAATATCAATGGCTTTAATTAAGTGCTTTTAAGTAGTATATTGATTAATAAACCATGTGGTTTCTAGTTAAGAAACATCAGGAAGCACTACAATTTCAGAAACAGTGACCAGTTGGGTGGAAACATATTGATATCTTTAGGGGTGGGTAGCATTGGCCCAGGCCAGTGTTCATGAAATACAGCATACAGCTCAAAGGTGGCTTAAAATGTTATCTCCCTTTTCCCTTGTCCCAGTGAGTTGCTGAGAGACGCAGCTAGTTTTGCGGCACTTGGGAGAAGGAGATACTTTTCTCTACTTTGGCTTAGAGCTAACTTTAATCTACAAATTCCTTGGAAAGAGAGAATGTATTCCTCAAGGGAACTCCAGGCTTACCAAGCTGTATTTGATTGAACAGGCTCCTATCCCCAAAGTGTAATGAAGAGTCACCATCTTGTGTGAACAAAGGTCAGCAACCATTCCTGAGACCTCAGGAATTGACTGACATGCCCTGGGGGCATTTCCTGATGCATGCCAAAAGGCGTTGAAAGAAACTGTGTGACAATCATGGAAAGTCAGAATTAAAAGAGCTTTTAGAGATAAGGAAACAGGCCTCAGAATGCCACCTGATTCACTAAAATCACTAAGTTTCATTCCTTTACTAGGACACCTGAAAGAACCAGGAGCTGGAACTCCTTCTATAATTACAGACAAAAGGCTCTTACACAGCCTGAGGCAATCTGCTTACCCAAGAAAAACCATTTCCTAAGTTTAAAGATATTTGCTGGCCTGCAGAGCTTACTGAAACCCAAACTTTCCTGCATTGCCTCCATCTGCGTGAGAGTCAAAGCTATTCCCATCACTGGTGTTTGATGTTCCTCCAACTTCTTTGGCAGTGAACAGGTAAACATCTGGTTTGATAGATAATATGTAGTTTTGACCTGATGCTTAAATTCTGGAAAATTTTTTCCCCCTGACTAGAAGAGTTTTGATTATTTTCAGCTAAGGTAATTTTGGAGGTGAACGTTGATAAGAGAGAGAAAGACAAAGAGACGGAGGGCAAGCATGCAAATTCTTGGCTAAGGAGGGGCAATTTTGAGATATATCAGGTTTAAAATAAAAATTAAAAAGGCCCCAAGAATCACATGTAAAACTAACACTCATAAAGTCAGACTTGAATGAATTTCCAGTCATCAATTTTCAAAAGCAAAACATGTTAAGAGAGAACATTACAAAAATGGTAAAAAGATGAAGAGAAAGAAAACAAGTGATTTCACAAGTCTGGGATTTGTGTTTGACTTGGTTTCTTGAACAAAGAAATGGAATAAAGGTGATAATGTCATTATATGCAGTTGTGATAATTGGGTTTTGTACTGATAAAGTATGTATAGTTTTCTAACCATAGAGCTGTTAGAAACACTGCATTTATCTTTGCTATTTGATCCATATTCTGCTAATTATATTTATGGTGATCAGAACAGCACTATGTATCTTTCAGTGGGTGGTATTTACTAAGCGCTGTTTCAACCAACCAGCTGTCCCAGGTCCTGAGAGATAGTAGCTGAGGAAACCATGGGAAAAATTCTTTTCCTGGAGAAATTTAAAACTTAAGGACAGACAAAATAAACCTTCCTGCATGTATTTAAAATAACTTACGAAAATTCATGATGTCATGAATTGGAAATAAAATTTATAAATGTACTTATTATAATTCAATTTTATATTTTGATTCCACATCATTACATATATAATGATATCTTGGATATAGATGATAGGGAATAAGATTGGCCATATGTAGAAACTGTTGCAATTGAGATTATTCATACTCTTCTCTCTACTTTTGTATATGTTTGAAAAACTCATAAATCAAATTTTAAAAGAACTGGATTCCAACTTTGCTACTAATGGGCTACTTGAGGGAAGACTTTCCTCTGAACAAGAATAATATCGTCATCTGTATTTTCACAGTTTATTCATATCTGCTGAATTTTCATCAGTTTTCCAAATAAAATCTTCCTCAATCAACAACACTGAATTACTCTAGATCTTTATCAATGGAAATATAATTTCAAGTGCTCTGCTTTTAATCTTCCAATGACTAGAGCTTCCCTCAATGACTATAGTGTTCCAGCTCTTAAAGTGGCTACAGGCTAAAGGCCACCCATCTAGACCAGGTACTTCATCATCTCTGGAATTATACTACACACAATATTATTGCAAAATTTTAAACACATCCTTATCATCCCCAGATACTCCAAACCATTATAGCCAGCTCTGGACACATTTTCAGACTCAGTACCAATGAACCAGACCCGCTTTTCTCTCTTACTCTTGGGCTCTCTTCACAGTGATCTTTAGGAATAATTATCTAAGGACTGCGCAATCTTAGTCCATTACAGAATCACGTACGCTTTCTGTTCTTTTTGATCAATGCTGCAAGAAGCATCTGTGGGCACTGTCAATGTATTTGCTGAGAAATGATGCTGAGTTAAAAGGACATTATACTGAGTAGTACTCTAAGTAAAAACAATACTAAAAACTGATTTTCCCAAAGGAAATGACACACTCCCTCCTTTCTGATTTTACTATATATGTGCCCTCTTTCCTTGACTGTCAAGCAGTTCAGTTAAGAACTTCTGTTTATAAATAATAAAAACATATTCATTATAGAAAATTATAAAGTACAGAAGAGTAAAAACAGGGGAAGGAGATACATAAAAAATAATTAACCCATTATTCTGCCATCCATCAGAGCCAGAGCCACTGCTAATATTCCTATAAGAGCCAACTATGACACTCAATTGATGGAATTTGAATTTATCATCATGGTTGATATGAATACTTACCTTTCACTTGGTTGATTTTCCCAATTTACTTTTTAAGTATATATATATATATATATATATATATATAAACTGCTTCAAGTCACTTTGGGGAAGAGAGGGGACAAGTAAAAATCAATATTTAAACTAATGTGGTAGTATCTTGCCAAGACTAGGTCTCCTGACATAATACCTACCGAACTGTGGGATTACAGTATTAAGTCAGAAGAATCACTGGTTGCACATTAAAAACTTCAAAGTACTATAAAATAATAATAATAATAATTAACATTGAGTAGTATGATATTTTGCCAGGCATAGTGCTGATTGATGTTCATACATTATGTCATTTAATATTCACAATAACCTTATGAAAGGGTATCATTATTCTATTTGACAACAACCATCACAAAAACAACAATAACAACTACAACAAGAATCCTGGAGGTTTGGGAAGACAGTAATTTTTCCAATTAGAAACTGGCAAAACTAGACATAACTACATGGAACAAAAAGAATGATGTGATATATATTTTTGATATAATGGAGAAGGAAATTGCAACCTACTCCAGTACTCTTGCCTGGAAAATCCCATGGACGGAGAAGCCTAGTAGGCTATGGTCCATGTGGTCACAAAGAGTTGGACATGACTGAGCGACTTCACTTCACTTTGATCAAAACTTGGAGAAATTCTCCAGGAATTACTACTTAAATCCAGCCTTCGGTGTTCTGAAAGAGTCCACTTCACTCTTCTGTAAGATGATGAGGGTCACATCATAGTCCCTAGAACCTAAGAATGTGATATTATTTGGAAAATAAGTCTGTGCCAGTGTGATTTCAGGTAAGGACCTTGAGATCACCCTGGATTATCTCAGCATGCCCTAAATCTAATGAAAAGTACCTTCACAAGACATATGTATATAAGGGAAGAGAAGGCAGTGTGGCCATGGAAGCAGAGACCAGAGTAATGTGCCGTAAGCCCAGGAATGCCTGGAACCACCAAAAGCTAGAACAGATAAATAACATACAGCCCACAAACACTTTGGAGGGAGTGTAGCCCTGTGGGAAAACTTGCTTTTGGACTTTTAGCCTCCAGAACTGCAAAAGAATCAATTTATGTTGTTTTAAGCTACAGAATTTACGGTAATTTGTGATAGGAGCTCCAGGAAAAGAATACAAAAATCCCAACAAGAGAGCTAGAACCAACTTGGAGAAAGTAAAAGAATGAACTTTGTAAGTGTTGGAATTGCTCAAGAGTATCAAGGCCAGGGTTAAAAATTCTTCAGTTCAGTAATAATGGTTCAGCAGATGAAGGGTCGGGAGGAAGAGAGTCCACTAAATGGAACTGGAAGTCAGATTTACATATTTTTCACTACAGTTTTCTGGAATCACTTCTCAGGAATACCCAGCTTTTATTCAGATCATTGTCTATTGTCTCTGTTTGGGTTAAGAATAGTATAGTTAAGTCCAAACAGGAAGATTAGTTTCTAGGGCCAGCGGAAGTCAATGTTGATCATGCTTGGAAAATAGATTGGTAATATCTGGCAGATGCCATAACTATGCAATCATCTCCTTAAAGCTGATTCATCTGATGCTTTCTACACTTGTAGAGGAACAGACTTTCTTACAGGTAAATATGCCTTCCTTATTTTCTGATGACCTCTTATTTTGGGCCACGAGCCTATCTGAGGACACAAAACTCACATAATTACAATTAGCCTTGTTTAGCCACTAAGTCAGGTCCAGCTCTTTTTCAACCGCATGGACTGTATAGCCCTGCCAGTCTCCTCTGTCCATGGAATTCTCCAGGCAAGAATACTAGAGTGGGTTGCCATTTCCTTCTCTGGGGAACTTCCTGACCCAGGGATCAAACCCATACCTCTTGCATTGGCAAGTGGTTTCTTTACCATTGAGCCCCCCGGGAAGCCCCGCAGTTAGCCTTAAAGTCACTAAAAATTTTCCTTATTTTTGAGATAGTAAAGAATTAACATTAACGATTTGAGCCCATGGAGATTACTGATTAGATGACTTTTTGGAAGCCACATCGTGAAGAGGAAAAGTTAAAATTTTACATAACCTCCTGCTCCTTCTGCCTCTGTAACTCAGCTTGCTCCTTGCAAAGTCTGGATCACATAGGTCTCAGAAAGTGGGGACTCATAATGCTAGGAACTGGAGCTTATCTCACTTATCCTTGTCCTGCTCTTTGCAATCGCCCAGCCCCTGCAAACCTGCAAACCCACTTAATCATGCCTGTCTGTGTATAAAAACTCTGTAACTCCTTTGTTTGGGGCTCAGATCTTAGAGTGTTACTCCTCTGGGCCTGCCCGTGTAATAAACCTGAGTTCTCCAACTCTCTGAGTGTGGTGCTTGGTCTCTCAATTACTGGTTTCTGCAACAGTATAAGCTTTTAACTTGGGCTTCATGGGTAGATGGTGAGATAACTCCACCATCCTCTAAAACTGTCAGCAAATTTTTCCTTTCTGGAAGGACTCTGGTGACCCTCATATCATCAAGTTCAATGAATATCTTTTACCTCTTCTCACAGTATCTCACGTTAGATTCTCTTTTCTTTAAAATTTCTCTTCTATTATCATCTTAATGCTATGTGCTCTTGATATTTTCTCTTATCTTTCCAGCACATCCTCCTGTACCTAACCTTTAAATTCTGGTCTGTGAATTCCCTTCCCTGGCCATGTCTCCTACCAATCAGCCACTCCTGAAAGCCTTCAACTCTGTTCCCTGGAACATATGACTAATAACCAGCAAACTTCCCTACATCCTCAACCTTTTTCTAAAAGTTTCTTTTTATCTTATGCACTTATTGAACCTGGTGCCCTTTTGAGAACAGCATTTCCTTGAAGCCCTCTGCCTTGGTTTTGCTTTCCTTGTATCCCTGGACTGGGTTGTGATGTGGGGAGGTATCGTTTTTGCTCCTTGTTACCACTTCCAAGTTGCTTTCCTTTTGGCTCCATTAAAAACCCCCTTCATTAAGTCTCAAATCATCAGATAATTTACGAACCTCTACTCTTTTTATATCATCATTACCTTTATCAAGTAACTACCCTTCATTCCTTAAAGATTTTAGTTTCAGTCATTGGCCTCCAAAACTACTTCTGTCATAATTATTGATTATATCAATATGTGTATAGATGACTCTTTCATTCCCTGGCCTCTTCCCCTCTACTAACCTAGTTCTCATTCCTACTTAAGGCACACACTCCTATGATCACATCCTAATCTCTGTTATCACAAAACTGCTACCCTTCATGACTCGCTTTTCCCATTTCACACTTCCCACTGCCATAAGACAGCCTCCTATTATTCCTGTTTTTCCTTTTTCCTCTCAAATAGTCCAACATTAATTATCCTTTATCTGTGGTTTTCAACGGAGGCAATTTGACCTCTACTATCCAACCCCCAGGAGACATTGGAAATGTCTGGAAACATTTATGGTTCTCACAGCTAGGAGAGTGTTACCAGCATCGAGCAGGTAGAGGTCTTCTGCTAAACATCATATATCGCACAAGACAGCCCTCTACAGCAAAGGATTATCTAGTTCAACTGTCAACAGTGCCAGGATTAAGAGACTCTGCTTCACATGACCAGTATCTACAAGCCATTGGTTCTACCATGGTGTTATATAAAGAACTGTGTCCTCCAAAAAAAAATTTGTATGTTAAAGTCCTAACCCCTGGTCCTTCAGAAAGTGAATTTATTTGGATATAGGGTCCTTGAAGATACAACTAGCTAAGACAGGGTCATGCTGAAGTAGGGTGTACCTCTAATTTAATATGACTAGTGTCCTTATGAAAAGAATACCAAGAAGAGACAGAGCCACAGGGAGAACCTCATGTGAAGACAAAGGATTAGAGTGATCCATCTGCAAGTCATGGAGTGCCAAAGATGGCTAGCAAACCACCAGAAGCTAGATGAGAAGAGGCAGCAAAGATTATTCCTTACAGGGGTCAGAGAAAGTATGACCTTGCTGACTGAAATTTGGATTGCTAACCTCCAGAACTTGAGAGAATAAGCAATTCACTTTGTGGCACCTTGTTACAGTAGTTACAGGGAGCCAATATGCATAGTTTCATTGAACTTTACTCCATTTATGTCCTCATTTCTTGCATTGCCCAACTTAAATAACAGTGGTTGCTTAAGCAATAAAATATACAATATTGCACAACTGTATTTATTCCCATCAGGAAGCAGAGAGATTGAAATTTGGATATGTGTTACATTATTCATTTATTTAAATCACGTGGTAAAATGTTGTAAGTAAACATGATAAAATCTGGGTAAGGGTGATACTGAAAAGAGGACCAGGACTTACAAAATACATGAAACTGATGCAGTGGATTTTCCACTGACATAGCAGAAGCCATGAAAAGAGTCTTACCCTGTATACTTGAATTGAATCATTTTTTTGGTATGTGTTTGTATTGGTTTATACCTTCCAGGTTTTAATTCCTTGACCAGTGAACAATAACCCCTTACCATAATAGTAGAGGTTTAGTTGCCAAGTCATGTCTGACTCTTGCAACCCATGGACTGTAGCCTGCCAGGCTCCTCTGTCCATGGGGATTCTTTAGGCAAGAATACTGGAATGGGCTGCCATTTCCTTCTCCAGAGGATCTTCCCAACCCAGGAATCAAACCTGGGTCTCCAGCATTGCAGGCAGATTCTTTATCAACTGAGCTATGGTGTAAAATGTCTGATCAAGGACTCTGAGTAAATAATTTCAGCTACTGTGATGGGCCTTGAATCATGATTCTGTTCTACTTAAATAAATGATTTGCAAACCTAGGACTGTACCAAGAAATAAACACATGGATGCTGAAAAACTAAATATGACATTGTTTCTGCAAAATTTTATTTTAATGCAAATATATCAAGTTTAAAAAATCATTTTACTATTTTGCATGTACTTATATTAAAGATGTTTATAGGAAACTAACATAGTAGACTATGCTTTTGAACTGTGGTGTTGGAGAAGAGAGAAGGGACTCTCTACTCTTGAGAGTCC
Organism: Nanger dama; assembly: GCA_917880005.1. Classification (NCBI taxonomy): domain Eukaryota; kingdom Metazoa; phylum Chordata; class Mammalia; order Artiodactyla; family Bovidae; genus Nanger; species Nanger dama. The sequence goes on from CAKJTW010000011.1 coordinate 1,044,769, forward strand.
TTTGGACTTCAAGGAGATCCAACCAGTCAGTCATAAAGGAAATTAGTCCTGAATATTCACTGGAAGGACTGGTGCTGAAGCTGAAGCTCCAATACTTTGGCCACTTGGTGCAAAGAACTGACTCATTAGAAAAGACCCTGATGCTGGGAAAGATGGAAGGTGGGAGGAAAAGGAGATGACAGAGGATGAGATGGTTGGATGGCATCACTGGCTTAATGGAGATGAGTTTGAACAAGCTCTGGGAGTTGTTGATAGACAGGGAAGCCTAGCATGCTGTAGCCCATGGGGTCTCAAAAAGTTGGACATGACTGAGCAACTGAACTGAACATAGTAGACAAATGATTTTTACTGAGATACTTAAAGTATTTCACCCATTTATATTTATAGTAAATTTTCAATACTTGAGATAATCTGATTTACTAAATTAGAAGTTTACTAAATTAGGCTTTAAGATTTTGAAGTGCTTATGAGAATCATATGTAAATATATAGTTGGCCCCTGAACAACAAGATGAGGGGAGCTGACCCCCTCCCCCACCTCGCTTTATCCTCCGTTCTGAATCTATGGTTCAACCAGCCATGTAGTATTACAGTGTGTATTTACTGAGAAAAATCCACATTAAATAGACTCATGAAGGGCAAGCCTGTGTTATTCAAGGATCATCTGCATAAGTTTTTGTTATAATTAGATTTACTATAGTTGTGTATGTGTTTAGGAAGGTTTTGTTTATGGGTTTTGCATGTCTGCATTCTTAGCTGCTCACAAGGAAATTCACTATATGAAATGTGAATATAGATGGAAATATTTATAGGAGTGTAAGTAACCAGGTCTCTAAAATGTATTCAAATATATAGAAACATCCAAATTAATGGCTTTATACATCCATTTGTTGAATTACATGTTTAAATAAAGTAATAAATTTGTATGTTGTGTCTGAAAGATTATGCACTGTTTGTTCATGAAATGTATAAGCTAATCTAACAATAAAGTATATACCGTGCTTAACTCCAATCTAAAATTCTTAATTTACTGGGGTTTTGCAATTGTGTTTAATAGTTTAAGAAGAACAAGGTTTTCAGTTTATAACTGTAGTAGATAGAACATCAGTGATAACACAGGGTACTGTAAGTATTGTTTCCTGTCCACAAAAGCCTCTCTGCAATCAAAAAAGAAGCCAACTGTTGTCAGATTGAGATGGATCTAAAAAAAAAATCTTGTTGATGAAAGTGAGGCTGAGAAAAAGCCAGGACAGAAAGAGGCTGAGCTAGAGAGAAACAGTGTACAGAGGACAGTGGAACTCCACTCTCAGTGGAGCAGAGAGAATGAATTAGGGATCCCTAGGAAGGCAGATGCCGAAATCCCTTAATTGGAAAAACCATGCAAGAGGCAGCTAAGAAGAAGACCAAAAAAACCCTCTTCAATATGCTTCCTACTTTCAAAGCACATACACATACTTGCTATGGTAAAAGTGAATCTGGCTGGCTTCTTCCAGACTTTTTCCCTGTCGGGGTTTTGGTGGGCAGTGCCTTTTTGGAAAACAATGGTGGGATTTGTGCTTCTTTCAGCAGAGCCTGGTGCCAGTTCAGTGACTCAGTAAACAGAGCTCAGTTGTCCCTCCTTCCCCTTCCCACTCTTTTGAACCTAGTAAACTTTCCTGGCAGGCGGCACTACCAAGTCAGACCTCCTCCCCTTATAGGCAGAGAATGTCCATCGGCACTGAGGTCAGGGTCAGAGCATGAATGGGAGGAAGCAGATCAGGAGAAACTTGTTCAGATGGAATAAAACGTAAACCAGGCAGAGGTGTATCCTGCTGCTGGCCCTCCCTGGAACGCCCGCCTCCTCCTCCTGCCACCCCTTCTAGTGACTTCTCAGTCACCAGGGCTGAACCACATGGAGCTTGGCTGCTGGCAGGCATCTGTTGGTTTACAGATTAGGGTTTTTGTCTGTATTTGCTGTTTCTTCTACATCAATTGTGAACTTTCTGTTTTGTTCACTCCTATATTTTCAGTGTCCAGAACAGTATCTTTATATAAGAGTCACTCAGAGAATATGAGTGGATGCCTAAGTGGAGAACAGGAAATGTGAAAGGCTCTTTCAGTGGCCTCTTCAGCATTTCCTGCTTTGGTTCATCCAAGGGACAGAGAAGACTCTTCATATTTTTTCTACCTTCTGCACAAGAAAGTCCCTGTGATTGTCCTTAGGGACTCAAAAGAGGAACAGGCAGCTTTCTGGAAAACTCGTAAAGCAAATCTTTTTAAAGGCACAGATGGACTCTGTTCATAGTCTTCTTTTTTTCTCCTTTATATTAGTGTCCCATGAAAAAGTGTTAGTTGCTCAGTCATGTCCAATTCTTTGTGACCCCATAGACTAGAGCCTGCCAGGCTCCTCTGTCCATGGGATTTCCCAGGCAAGAATACTGGAGTGGGTTGCCATTTCCTTCTCCAGGGAATCTTCCTGACCCAGGGATGAAACCATCTCTAGATTTTATATTTTAGTGTTGTTGTTGTTTTAAACAGACTTTGGTTTTTGGTTCACAGTAAAATTGAGCAGAAGGTATGAGGTTTCCCATCCTTGCCTGCTCCCCAGATACAGCCTCCCTAACTATCAACGTTCTGCACTAGAGTGGTACATCTGTTACAGCTGAAGAATCTACACTGAAACATCATTATCACCCGAAGTCCATGCTACACATTAGGCTTCACTGGTGCTGTACCTTCCATGGGTTTCAATAGATGTACAATGCCCTGTATACACTATATATAGTATACATCATATAGAATAGTTTCACACCCAAAAATCCTATGTACTCTATCATTTCATCCATGTTTCCTCTCAGCCCCTGGAAATCACTGGCCCTTTATTCTCTTCATACATTTGCTTTTTCCAGAATGTCATATAGTTTAAACCATACAATGTGTTGCTTTTTCATATTGACTTCTTTTACTTAGTAACATACATTTAAGTGTCTTCTGTGTCTTTTTGTGTCTTGATAGCTCATTTCTTTTTAGCATTGCATGATATTCCATCATCTAGATGGACCTCAGTTTGTTTTCCCATTAACTAAACACGTCACGGTTGCTTCCAAGTTTTGTCAATTATAAATAGAGCTCCTATAAACATCCTTGTGCAAGCTTCTGTGTGGACTTAAGATTTCAGCTCCTTGGGGTAAACATGAATGAGTGCCACTGCTGGATCGTATGGTTAACAGAATGTTTAATTTTGTAAGGAACTTTCAAACTGTCTTTCAAAGTGGCTGTCAGTCAGCTCAGTCACTCAATCGTGTCTGACTCTGCGACCCCATAGACTGCAGCAAGCCAGGCTTCCCTGTCCATCACCAACTCCCAGAGTTTCCCCAAATTCATGTCCACTGAGTCAGTGATGCCACCCAACCCTCTTATCCTCTGTTGTCCCTTCTCCTCCTGCCTTCAATCTTTCCCAGCATCAGGGTCTTTTCTAATGAGTCAGTTCTTTGCATCAGGTGGCCATAGCATTGGAGCTTCAGCTTCAGCATCAGTCCTTCCAAAGAATTTTCAGGAATGATTGCCTTTAGGAAATCAAAGAGGCTATAGCATTTTACATTCCCACCAGAAATGAATGACAGCCCTTGTTGCTCTGTCTTTGCCAGCATCTGCGTTGTTTGTGTACAGATTCTGGCCATTCTAATAAGTGTATAGTGGTAGCTCATTGTTTATAAAGGTACTTATTTGCCACCTGTGTGTCCTCTTGGGTGAGTTGTCTTTGAGAGTCCAAATCTTTGGACTTTTTAAAGAACTGGGTTGTTTATAGTCTGACTGTTGAGTTTTGAGAGTTCATCTTATATTTTGGGTAATAGTCCTTTATTAGCGATGCATTTTGTAAATATTTTCTCTCAGTCTGTGGCTTGCTTTCTCTTCCTCTTGACTGTGTTCTATGAAGAGCAGATTTTTTATTTTCATGAAGATCAGCTTATCAATTATTTCTTTAGGGCCATGCCTTTTGTGTTGTATCTGAAAAGCCATCACCAAACTCATGATCACCTGAATTTTTCTTCTGTGTTGTCTTCTTGGTTTTTATAGCTTTCCATTTTATATTTAAGTTCAAGATTCATTTTGAGTTCATTTCTGTGAAGGATGAAAGATCTGGGTCTATATTCTTTGCTCTATTGTGTTGCCTATGTTCCTTAGTCAAAGATCACTTGAGTCTATTTCTGGGGCCAGTTTGGGGGATCTCTATTCTGTTCCATTGATCTATTTGTCTATTCTTTTCCCACTGCCACAGTGTATTGATTACGGTAGCTTTGTAGTAAGTCTTGAAGTTGGATAGTGTTGGTCTTCTTTGTTCTTCTCCTGCTGTATTGTCTTCACTATTCGGGGTCTTTTGCTAGTGAGTATATAAACTTGAGAATCCATTTGTTTCTACCTATAAAATAACTTAATGGAATTTTGACTGGAATTATGCTGAATCTATAGATCAGTTTAACAATAATGGCTCTATCCATGCACATGGAGTATCTCTCCATTTATTTAGTTCTTTTGTCTTTTTCATCAGAGTTTTGTAGTTTTCCTCACATAAATCTTGTACATATTTTGTTATATGTAAGTATTTCATTTTGGGAGGAAATAATGGAAATGGCATTTTTTTTAAATTTCATATTCTGCTTGTTCATTGCTGGCATATAGGAAAGTGATTAACTTTTGCATATGAATCTCGAATCTGACAACATAGTAATTATCACTTCTTAGTCCCAGGAAAATTTTTGCCAGTTCTGTCCGATTGCCCACATATGGTATCTTCTAAAAAAGACAGTTTTATTTTTTTCCTTCTCAATATATATTGTTTTGTTGTTTGTTTTTTGTCTTATTGCATTAGCTAGGGCTTGCAGTAAAATTTTGCTTTGTTCCTGATCTTTTCAGAAAAGTTTTGTTTCTCACTATTATCATGTTAGCTGAATTCCGTTTTTAAGAATATGTGTAGGTGATTATAAATTTAAATAGAAAATAACATTTAAGCATTTAAGAATGTTTGCATGCCTAATTTTAAATAAGGGTAAACAATTAAGGTACAATATTTTTCTTCCAGGTTGACTTCTGAGCAATCTTGGAATAAAGGTCAAGAATTTCTGCATCCCTGAAATTCATATAAACTTGTCATTGATTAAAAACAATGTAGGTTTGGAGTAGTTTTTTATTCCTTGGAAGACAATGCTGAGCTTCCTTATCATTGCTTCTAGATGAGGTGCCAGCAGATTAATGGACTATAGCTGACTCAGTCAAACTCTGATCAAACAATAGAAAATCTGGACAAGGAACTCAGATCTAGTTCACTAACTAGCTGGTTTAAAGGTTGAGAAAGGATGGTTTCTTTACTGTAGACTGTACTTCTCAGTACTGAGTTCAATGGTAGCAGAAAGTCAGTTTAAAGGGCTCCATCATAACTTTCATAAAGTCATATTAGTGTTTTGGATCCTAAGGGGCATTCAGAAAAATATTTCATTGTATATTAAAACTTTTTTTTTAAACAAAACTTCGTGATGGATAGAAAAATAGAGAAACGAGCTGGTTAGTAAAATCCTCCCAAAAGCCAGCAGAATGGACTCCATGATAATCCTAGATCCTCGGCATGGGAGGATTCTGGGAGTTTGTCTGCTCACTCCTTGTCAGTTTCAGCTTCAATTCCTCCCTGACCCTACAGACTCTACATTTTGGCAGGGTACAAAATAATGAGCTTTACTTCAATTCATGAAATTTGTAATTTATTTTAAACTAAGATATTAAGAAAGTCTTTGTAAGAATAAAGAGTAATATATTAAAAATGCAATCCACCCCACAAAATTTAAGAAATAAATCACTGTCAACTACCAATGTTGTTTAAACTCTTAGGGCAATCATAACATTTATTTCATTTGCTCGATTATTAGGGTTTTGTTTTATCTTGATTGTTGTTTTCAGTTGTTAAGTCGTGTCCAGTTCTTTGTGAACCCATGGACTGCTGCACACCAAGCTTCTCTGTCCTCCACCATCTCCCAGAGTTTGCTCAAATTCATGTCTATTGAGTCAGTGATGCCATCCAACCATCTCATCCTCTGCCATCCCCTTCTCCTCCTGCCCTCAATTTTTTCCAGCATTAGGGTCTTTTCCAATGAATTGGCTCTTCACATCAGGTGGCCAAATTACTGGAGCTTCAGCTTATCTTTTGGAAATAATAATATTTGATGTGGGAAGAAGATGCCCATTTTCTTGATGCTATCAAATGTTATATTCACTGCTAAAGCCAAACACCTGTTGCATGTATGATAATGACTTTGATTCATTTATTTATCCACTCAATAAATGCTTATTGAGCTTCTACTATATGACAAGTTCTTGTATTCTACTTAGCATCTGATGATAGTGTTTTTAAGTGAAATGATTTCTGTAACTTTTTCTTTCTGCCATATTGTTAGTCTTATGGTTCTTTCAATCCCTTCTTGGAGGGAAGCTTGATGCAGACCCATCCTTCTCTGAGGTAAACAGATCCTTCTCATTTTTGTCTAAACCTGAATGCCTGTTACACTTACAACTGTCTGCTCTGGATTTTCAAGTTCTGTGTTCAAACTTTTAAAACAATTTTTCTTTATTTATTTTGGCTGTGCTGGGCCTTCATTGCTGTGTGGGCTTTCTCTAGTTGTGGCCAGCAGGGGGCTACTCTCTAGCTTCAGGGTCCAGACTTCTCACTGGGGTGGCTTCTGTCGTTGGAGAGCACAGGCTCAACAGCTACGGGGTATGGACTTGGTTGCTTCACAGCCTGTGGGATCTTCCTAGATCGGTGATCAGACCCATGTCTCCTGCATTGGTAGGAGGATTCTTTATCACTGTGCCACCAAGGAAGCCCCATAAAATTAATATTCTTAAGTGTAAATCCTGGTGCCATTGTTTAAATGTCCCAAAACGTCTTCTGACTAAGCTATGGGTGATTTTTCTCTAGTTTCTCAATGGAGCATCTGACCCGACTGGAAGCTCCATCCTCTCCATTTCACTTGGAATTGCCATTCTCAAGTGAAGAGCAAAGGAATTATAACAAAAGTTATGAGCCAGTTCAGATCAGTTCAGTTGCTCAGTTGTGTCCGACTCTGTGGCCCCATGAGCTATAGCATGCCAGGCCTCCCTGTCCATCACCAACTCCCAGAGTTTACACAGACTTATGTCCATTGAGACGGTGGTGCCATCCAACCATCTCACCCTCTGTCTTCCCCTTTTCCTCCTGCACTCAATCTTTCCCAGGATCAGGGTCTTTTCCAATGACTCAGCTCTTCACATCAGGTGGCCAAAGTATTGGAGTTTCAGCTTCAGTGTCAGTCCTTCTAGTGAACACTCAGGACTGATCTCCTTCAGAATGGACTGGTTGGATCTCCTTCCAGTCCAAGGGACTCTCGAGAGTCTTCTCCAACACCACAGTTGAAAAGCATCAATTCTTTGGTGCTCAGCTTTCTTTATAGTCCAACTCTCACATCCATACATGACTACTGGAAAAACCATAGCCTTAACTAGATGGACTTTTGTTGACAAAGTAAGGTCTCTGTTTTTTATTATGCTCTCTAGGTGGGTCATAACTTTCCTTCTAAGGAATAAGCGTCTTTCAATTTTATGGCTGTAATCACCATCTGCAGTGATTTTGGAGCCCCCAAAATAAAGTCAGCTACTGTTTCCAATGTTTCCCCATCTATTTCCCATGAAGTGATGGAACTGGAAGCCATTTCTTAGTTTTCTGAAAGTTGAGCTTTAAGCCAACTTGTTCACTCTCCTCTTTCACTTTCATCAAGAGGCTTTTTAGTTCTTCTTCACTTTCTGCCATAAAGTGGTATCATCTGCATGTCTGAAGTTATTAATATTTCTCTCGGCAGTCTTGATTCCAGCTTGTGTTTCTTCCAGTCCAGCGTTTCTCATGATGTACTCTGGCTAGAAGTTAAATAAGCAGGGTGACAATATACAGCCTTGACGTACTCCTTTTCCTAATTGGAACCAGTCTGTTGTTCCATGTCCAGTTCTAACTGTTGCTTCCTGACCCGCATACAGGTTTCTCAAGAAGCAGGTCAGGTGGTCTGGTATTCCCAGCTCTTTCAGAATTTTCCACAGTTTATTGTGATCCACACAGTCAAAGGCTTTGGCATAGTCAATAAAGCAGAAATAGATGTTTTTCTGGAACTCTCTTGCTTTTCGATGATCTAGCAGATGTTGAAAATTTGATCTCTGGTTCCTCTGCCTTTTCTAAAACCAGCTTGAACATCTGGAAGTTCATGGTTCGTGTATTGCTGAAGCCTGGCTTGGAGAATTTTGAGCATTACTTTACTAGCATATGAGATGAGTGCAATCGTGCGGTATTTGAGCATTCTTTGCATTGCCTTTCTTTGGGATTGGAATGAAAACTGACCTTTTCCAGTCCTGTGGCCACTGCTGAATTTTCCAAATTTGCTGACATATTGAGTGCTTCCCTGATTGCTCAGTTGGTAAAGAAGCTGTGACCCTGGCCTATATTAAAATGGTTTTATCTCTACCTTGGGTGCTTCAGTAAAACTCCTCATACTTTGTCTGTATAGGCAATTCTAAGCTAGCCCTTGCCTTTCTCCTCACCATCATCCTGGCCTCTTATTCCATGACATACATTCTCACCCTTTTTAATGCCTATTTTGTTTGGTTTACTTGACTCAAACTTTACTTTATCAAGGATTCTGTTTTATTTCCCCTTTACCCAACAATCTTTTCCTTTGTGAAACTTCATGTTCTTATCAAACTCAGTGTCAGGTTTCAGAAACCCAGCCAAGAACACAACCCTCAGGCACCACGTACTAAGGAAAGGAATTCAAAGTTGGATAATGTTGCAAGAAAACTAAAGAAATTGAGAGAAAAGGCTACCCAAGAAGAGCAAGAACTCCCATAATGGTGGGTGAGTGGACAAAGAGCCTTTCCACTTTGGCAATGATAGCAGCCAGTGGGACTGGTTTTTGCTATAGTTTGGCTTAGCCATTCTCCAGTTAGTAACAAGTTCTTGCACTCACTGGAGAAGGAAATGGCAACACGCTCCAATATCCTTGCCTGGAAAATCTTATGGATAGAAGAGCCTGGTGGGCTGCAGTCCATTATATTGCAAATAGTCTGGCATGACTGGGCATCTAACACTTACTTACTAACACTCGTGTACCCACACTGCAAACTGTGTTTGAACCTCTCAATAAATGGTCATAAGGAAATAAGGGGAGAGAAGAAGCATATCTCCAAGACAAAAAAAACAAAAACAAAACACCTCAAATATCAGCCACAGTGACTAGCTATCACTCTAGACCTTCACTGGAAAATAGAAAGGAAATGGGGGAGGGACCACTCTTGAAATTGTTAGTGAAGGAAACCACTGTTAAGACCACTGAGATCTTTGTTGTCTTTCCTCTGATGGTCTCTGCCCCGGAAAGAAAACTACAGATGTTTCCTCAACAAAACACTCTGAATATAGTAGAGTCGTGCTGCTATTGTGGATTTGGAGCCAGAAAATCAAGGTTCACAACTGTCAAAATCACCACTGTCCCATCTCCACAAGTCAGTTACCCCCTAAACCTTGGGTCCCCATTTAAAAAAGATATTCATGGAGGAAAGAGTGGGTGGGGCAAACTGAGAGTAGTATTGATATATATACCCTACCATATGTAAAACAGATAGCTATTGAGAAGCTGCTGTATAGTATAGGAAGCTCAGCTTAGTGCTTTGTGAGAACCTAGAGAAGTGGGATGTAGGGGGATGATAGGAGGGAGGCTGAAGAGGGTGGGGATATATGTATACTTATGACTGATTCACGTTGTTGTATGGCAGAAACCAACACAACATTGCAAATCAATTATCCTCCAAATAAAAATTTTAAAAAGAGATTCATCTTGTACTGCTGTTGAGAGAAATACAAGAGGTAATGTATAACTATCAAATACTAAAGTACCTTATTAATTGGGATTTGCATTATGACTTTTAGAATTTGCATTATGCATATGCATAATGCATAATTTGCATTATGATTTTAGAAGTTGTGGTATTCCTAGTAGTTGTGATGTAAATGATAGACCAGAAAGAAAATTTGTATTTTCATGTTCAAAAACATGTTAGTTTTAAAAGAAACCAGCAGGATAGAAATAAATAGTATAGGAGTATGATGGGAGTCAAATAGGAGTCAAACCTCAGGGCAAATCCAGGGTCTGGAATACACTAACTACATAATCACAGACTCACTTTTCATGCCCACATGTCCTCATCTGTGAATAATTCTTGGCATTGCTTTGAAGATTAAATGAAAAAGCACAACAAAACATAATATTAGTTTTCTTTCTTTTTGCATAGATGAGCAACAGAACACAGGGAAGTGTTCTGACTGGCTAGACATGAAGAAAGAGGGAGCTGAGGACACGGAAACTGCAGTGTCATGTATAATAATATTTTTATTTTAAAAAAGTAAAATTGAGCAAAGACTGGAAATAAATTCCTAGACCAGTCTCTCCTAAAGGGTCAATCAATTCAATCTAGCATAATGTTGAGTGGATACGAACAGGGAAAAAAACAAACAAAAAATGTGAGTTTTAATGATAAAAATAGAAGAATATCTCATTTTCTGTGTATTTCCCCCTTTTATCAAGATGATAAAATTTAAAAGGTTATAATAATTGGTTTTACTTAATTATATATGCACAGTGGAACAATTCTAATCAATAATTTTCATTTATTAGTAGATAAAAGAAGACTTATTTTGCTCATCTAAAAGAACAGCCACCTTAAATGTTGCTTTTCTGACCATTCACTCATACCTACCTGGTATGTTAATAGAGAATCATTACAAAGAGTGCAGCAGGGACTGAATATTGATAACCTCTTCTCTTTAACAGTACCTCAAGTGGACTTACAAGTGACCTCCATTAGAGTCATCTGATGGTAAAGTTGGATGTGTAAATATACTCAGGAGATCAGTTGTTGGAAATTCTAAGTAAGATTAGGCAAAAGTAATTCTGGGTCTTTGGGAGGCTATTGTAAACAAATTCAAACATGTTTCACGTGGAATTGTTCAGAATTCCATCAACTGCAGCTTACTTCCTCATTTCATGATAACAACCCTGACTAAGCATTATTCCTAAAACAATGCAAGACCCCAAACACAGTAATTCTTTCTTACATGATTAATGATATCCTTATATCAAAGTACTTTCATAAATTTTACTATATTTATTGTCATTTAACATTTTAGGGAACTGAAGTTCAGAAATGTGACAGTATGGACTCAGTCTCATAACTAGTTAGGGACAAAGCCAGAACTCAAATTGCCTTCTCCCAACACCCAGGACAGCATCCTTTCCACTCTTCTTTGCCCAGAAGAGTGTCAAATATATGTGTAAGAAACGCCGCGGTAAGAAAGAGCCACCTCTAGGGACCGTTGATAAAAGCCTTTATTGGGCGATCGCTCTCAGGCAGAACTCCCGGGACGGGGACGGGTGAGCAAGGAGACAAAGGGAGTCTGCAAGGTATGAGGGGTGAGGAGGGGGTTTTGTAGCCAGGGCTGGCACTCGAACCAGGTTCTCCCATATAAGGTAGAAAGCGCGGGCTGCAGCGGCGCTTGGTGTCCAAGGGCTCCCTGTCGGCACCTGACTGGGCCAGGCCACGGGGGTTGGTCCCCGGAAGTTTGGTCCGCTTCCGGTTCCTGTTTGGGCGTTGGCCAACTGCCAGGACTTGTCCGCGGCACTTTTCCAGGGCGTGTCTCGACATGCCCGACCTCTCAATATGAAAAGAGTTAAAGTACATTTTCCCCCACTTTAGTATGGGAGGAGACATACTAATTCACTGGTTGAATTGATATAACCAAAAGTGACTTTAATCCAAGGCAAACAGACTGAGCTAGGGGCCCAAATAGAGATGTCCCTCATCCTAGACTTCTTTCTATTGCTTTATCCTTGCTTGTTTCAGTTGTCATCCATTCCAAAGATTAAGACATGGAAAGAAATTACTACAATAGAAGGTTCATAAAGGAAAATATTTGTAAGACATGTGCCAAATACTTGGGTCTCCTGCATTGCAGGCAGATTCTTTACCGTCTGAGCCACCAGGGAAGTCCAATCAAAAAACACTAGACTATAAATCTGTCACTTACTTCATCCATTTAATGTTTTAAACTTGTATCAAATTTATTTGACACTTGAAAAAAATTGAGAGTCTGTCCTTTATCTCATTTGTATATAGTTATTAGAAATTATGCCCTTAAAGAAAGTCATGAGCTATGTTTTTCATTCCATAAACCACCAACACTTAGACCCTGGCACACACTTGATGCTTAAAGGGTATTTGTTGAGTGAATAAAAGTACAAACCAAGCAGTGGTGATGGGAGGCTGAGAAGGAATAATGAAAGAAAGAAGGAAAGAATTGTATATCACAGACATGAGCTTCCTTCATTTATCTGCCTGGATAGTGGCATCCAAGTTTGTGAAATGAAAATATTACCAATAAACAAGAAACGTCACAGGCATCAGTGATCCCTGGCCTCCAAAGGTGAATGAGGGCTCCCCAGACTGTGATACAGGGGATGCTGCCACCCGCCCCCCCAACAGCGACTGCTGTAGAGCTGGGAGAATGCAAAAGCAGCCATCTGCCACTCCTTAAGATGAAGTAGAAACAGAATTGGCCCCAAACATGTGAGGTGCATATGAAAGGAATGAATTCAGCGAGCCCAGAAGCCTGCATCTTCCCATACCTAGTAAATCCCTTAACTTGATAGTTGATCTTTGATGTTCAGACTGCCTGCTCCCTTTGTTGCAAACTTGTACATAGCCTGGCTTCCCCTCCTGGCTCCTTGGAACAGTTTTCTCAGAGCTACTGAGATGTTGTCTCCTGGGCTCGGAGTCCTAAATATTCCCACCAAATAATATAACTCTCTACTTTCAGGTTGTGACTATATTTTTTAGTTGACAGTTGGATGTTATTCAACTTTGGCAACAGCAGAAAGTTGATTAGGATATTTTCTGTTATTTTAAAATTAGGATGCTTCATTTCCAAAGAAATTAGAGAACAAAGTTTATTGAATTTAATTTCCTTATGTGTTCAAGTGTGTGTTAGTAATGGAACCCATAAAGACATTGTATATCAAAAGCAAAAACTGTAAGGAAATGTTATACTTTTCAGACAACATTGTTCTTGAATTATTCTAGTGCTTCTCAAACTCTTATGTGCATATGAACCACCTGGAGAACTTAGGAAAATATAGTATTTATGTACTTGATTGAATGAGTCTATAGTGGGTCCTGAGATGCTGCACAGCTAACAGTCCCCACATGCTGCCAACACTCCTGACCCACAGGTTACACTATGAGTAGTGTATGTTTTGTTTAGTTTGAGGGAGGTGAATTCCCGTATTTTCCTTCATCTTTGCTAAAACCTTACCATTTCACTATTTATGAAAGTGAAAATGAAGTCGCTCAGTCGTGTCGACTCTTTTCGACCCTGTGGATTGTAGCCCACCAAGCTCCTCTGTCCATGGGATTCTCCAGGCAAGAGTACTGGAGTGGTTTGCCATTTCCTTCTCCAGGGGATCTTCCTGACCCAGGGATCGAACCCAGGTCTCCTACAGTGCAGGCAGACACTTTAACCTCTGAGCCACCAGGGGAAGCCTGTCAAATTTAAAGATCTGCCATGTCCCTTAGGTGAAATTTTGGACTGATCATTCATTCTTTCTGTATCACCAGTTATACTTAGGTCACCCTGCCAGACTATTGATGTGAGATATTCTGATTAGTCATTCTTGTTATCATGACACTTTTTATCATTCAGAATTTCAAATTAACCATGTTAAGAAATCACTGACGTCTCACCTGAATATGACTGATAATAGGATTGGCCAAATAGTCTCAGTAGGTTGTGAAATGTTTAGAAAACAATCTTATGGTGAAATTGAATATCATAAAGAAGTGAAACTAGCAAAAGATTTTTTTTTAATTATTTTTAAAAAATTATAGTTCAATCAAAGTAATCTCTCTGATTATATTGAGAATCAAAATCATCTGGAAGACATCTTGAGCCACAAATTCTGGGTCCTGCCCTTGGATTCCACTTCATTTAAGTCTGTATTTCTAACAAATTCCAAGGTGATGTTCTATTCCACAGTTTTTCCACCTCAGTACTATGAAATTTGGGTATGAATAATTCTTTAAGGACCTACTGTATAGCATAAGGAACTCTGCTCAATATTCTGTAATCACCTAAATAGGAGAAGAACTTGAAAAAGTATAGGTACATGTCAATGTATAACTGAATCACTTTGCTATACACCTGAAATTAACACACATTATTAATCAACTTTGGTCCAACAAAAATTTTTAAAAAGCAATCAAAACTAAAACCATCTTTGTAGAGTTATCCAGCCCCACACCTCCTCCCACTTCGGTCTCCTGGAGCCCTTCCTTAGCTATTCTCTGTTCTTATGGTAGCCTCATCTTTCTCCAGTTCCTTTCCCATTCTCACTCCAAAGACTGCCTAGGCCATGAGGTCACCATCAGGAGATTGTCAATGTTACTGGTATATAGAATATGGGGAACTTGATCTCTCTTTCCTGAATGTGGAGATACATTTCCATATCTTACACTGTGGATTTGAGTGCATTTTTGTTTGGTATCACAATCCTATGGGCTGGTAAGTCACAGCTGTTGCAGAACTTTAAGAATATTGAAGGTTAAATAGGTTATTACCGATGTGTTAGGACATTACTCTCTCAACATTGTTCTAAGACCTAAACCAAAGACCACATATGGACACTGGAACACAGTCCATTCTGATAGCAGGGGCTGTCTCCTGATGGACTTCCCTGCTGGCTCGGTGGTAAAGAATCCACGTAAGAATGCAGGAGGTGCAGGTTTGATCCCTGAGGCAGGACAATACCCTGAAGAAGGAAATGGCAACCCATATTACCCACCCAGGAAATCCCACAGACAGAGGAGTCTGGTGGACTACAGTCCGTGGGGTCACAAAGAGTTGGTCACGAGTTAGTGATTAAACAACAGCAACATCTCCTGATACCAAGTAGCTTGCCTATAAATGTGATTCACGCAGAATCCCATCCTTTCTCTGTCTTACTCTATTTGTCACTTTTTCTCATTGAACTGCACTTTCCCTTTGTTTGAACAGTATTTTGTAAAATCTTCCTTTGGACTCCACATTAAAAGTTTTTTTGTATCTAAGAAATATTATGCAATCATTGTAACTTCCTTATGGCTGGGTATTTCCTTCATTTAATTCACTGAGTTACTTTTCTGGAGAAAATATTACAAGAGACTTATGGAAAATCCAGTGAATAATGATGCTATTGATAGCAATAAAAGGCAATTTCTTCCTGTTAAAGTTCATCTTTCATACTGATCCAGAATCCTTATTAAGGGAAATTTCTTAAAACACTTTTTTTTTTAAATTTACTGAAAGAAGTCTGTTAACACTGCATTCACATTTGCATTGAAACAGGAAAAACAACTTTATTTTAGAAAATGTGATTCAAGGCACAAAATGAATTCCAGAAGTCTCAAATGGTTAACACTAACAGAATGCTGAAGAAGAGAAGAGGATGGATTCACCTCAGACAAATCCTCTACATCAGTCCCCTGGCTCTCATCCCTAACACCTGGACCACAAGCCTGGCCAGATCCTGCAGTCCTCATCCTTCATCTCACCCCATCCTTCATCTCACCCCATCCTTCATCTTCCTTTTGCTTTCCCTATCCCATCTCCACTTGGGGGAAAAAAAAAGACTTAGAAATGTCTGAGGAAGATGCCATCTGAAGTGGGAGGATCTCTCCCCTAAGGAAGGGAAGGTTTTAGAACCTGGCCAGGACAAGGCTGAAAGAAAATCCCTGCAGACCAGGGCCAGGGCAGAGGAAAACTCTGGAAGTTAAGCACAGAATGCTAATACTGGTGCTCAGAGGGACCAGCTCCATCAGAGACAAAGCTCAAAAGGTGCTCTGGGGCTAAAGGAATTGATGTTGAAAGAAGAGCAGAGCTAGCAAGAAGGATAATTTACCTTCGCTTATAAGTTCACTTTTTACTTTTATTTGATCTTTTATAATACAAATACATTTGCTATTTTATAATAAATACATTTTTTTGCATTTGAAATGTATTGCATATTTAGTTTTGTGTGTTTTAAAAATTCTATGAGTTCTGATCACAGGTTTTTTTTTATTTTTTAATACTTTATTCTTTATTACAATACTGTATTTGTTTTGCCATACATTGACATGAATCAGTCACAGGTGTCCACGATCTCCCAGTGCCGAAGCCCCCTCCCACCTCCCACCCCATATCATCTCCCTGAATCATCCCGTGCACCAGCCCCATGCATCCTGCCTCCTGTATTGAACATAGACTGACGCTTCGTTCTTACAAGATAGTATACGTGTTTCAATGCCATTCTCCCAAATCATCCCCCCCTCTCCCTCTCCCTCAGAGTCCAAAAGTCCGTTCTATACCTCTGTGTCTCTTTTGTTGGCTCACATAGAGGGTCATCATTACTATCTTTCTAAATTCCATATATATGTGTCAGCATACTGTATTGATGTTTTTCTTTCTGGCTTACTTCACTCTGTATAATCGGCTCCAATTTCATCCATCCATTAGAACTGAGTCAAATTTATTCTTTTTAAGGGCTGAGTAGTACTCCATTGTGTATATGTACCACAGCTTTCTTACCCATTCATCTGCTGATGGACATCTAGGTTGCTTCCATGTCCTGGCTATTATAAACAGTGCTGCAATGAACATTGGGGTACATGTGTCTCTTTAAATTCTGGTTTCCTCAGTGTGTATGCCCAGCAGGGGGATTGCTGGGTCATAAGGCAGTTCTATTTGCAATTTTTAAGGAATCTCCACACTGTTTTCCATAGTGGCTGTACTAGTTTGCATTCCCACCAGCAGTGTAAGAGGGTTCCCTTTTCTCCACATCCTCTCCAGCATTTATTGCTTGTAGACTTTTGGATCGCAGCCATTCTGACTGGTGTGAAATGGTACCTCACTGTGGTCTTGATTTGCATTTCTCTGATAAGGAGTGATGTTGAGCATCTTTTCATGTGTTTGTTAGCCATCCGTATGTCTTCTTTGGAGAAATGCCTATTTAGTTCTTTGGCCCATTTTTTTATTGGTTCATTTATTTTTCTGGAGTTGAGCTGCATAAGTTGCTTGTATATCTTTGAGATTAGTTGTTTGTCAGTTGTTTCGTTTGCTATTGTTTTCTCCCATTCAGAAGGCTGTCTTTTCACCTTGCTTATAGTTTCCTTTGTTGTGCAGAAGCTTTTAATTTTAATTAGATCCCATTTGTTTATCTTTGCTTTTATTTCCAGTATACTGGGAGGTGGATCATAGAGGATCCTGCTGTGATTTATGTCGGAGAGTGTTTTGCGTATGTTTTCCTCTAGGAGTTTATAGTTTCTGGTCTTACATTTAGATCTTTAATCCATTTTGAGTTTATTTTTGTGTATTGTGTTAGACAGAGGTCTAGTTTCATTCTTTTACAAGTGGTTGACCAGTTTTCCCAGCACCACCTGTTAAAGAGACTGTCTTTACTCCATTGTATATTCTTGCCTCCTTTGTCGAAGATAAGGTGTCCATAGGTGTGTGGGTTTATCTCAGGGCTTTCTATTTTGTTCCATTGATCTATATTTCTGTCTTTGTGCCAGTACCATACTGTCTTAATGACTGTGGCTTTGTAGTAGAGCCTGAAGTCAGGCAAATTGATTCCTCCAGTTCCATTCTTCTTTCTCAAGATTGCTTTGGCTATTCGAGGTTTTTTGTATTTCCATACAAATCTTGAGATTACTTGATCTAGTTCTGTGAAAAATACTGCTGGTAGCTTGATAGGAATTGCATTGAATCTGTAGATTGCTTTGGGTAGTATACTCATTTTCACTATATTGAGTCTTCCAACCCATGAGCATGGTATATTTCTCCATCTATTAGTGTCCTCTTTGATTTCTTTCATCAGTGTTTTATAGTTTTCAATATATAGGTCTTTAGTTTCTTTAGGTAGGTATATCCCTAAGTATTTTATTCTTTTCGTTGCAGTGGTGAATGGGGTTGATCACAGTTTTAAATAAAGCTCCTGAATTTGGAAATAGTGAAACCAATCCCTGAATACTGTCCTTGTAATTTTTCTATAGTATTGTGTTCACTTGCTCAACATGTCTAAAACTGAAGTGATACTTGACCTCCAGCTACTTCCCGTGCCTTGGAATCCGCAGTGAAAGGAAACTCCATTCCTTCCTAGGCATTCAAATCCAGGGTATTATCTCTGATGCCTCCTTCTCACTCAGTCTCCAAATCCAACTTGGTACCAAGCCCCTAAAATTCTACTTGTTTAGATATTTCTGGAATCTACTTCCACCTCTCCATTTTCTGCTGGCAAAGTTCTCTCTCACCTAGATGACCTCCAGAGATTTAAGATTTGTCTCCCTTCATCCCTTCCCCCCACCACCCCAGTTAATTAACCATACTGATATTCCTGTTAGAATAGAATCCTCACATTAGGTGTACATTTTTGTTAGTCAGTCTGCTGACCAGTCAGACTTAATTCTCTATCCTTCCCTGAAAGATAATCCCAATACTTATGTATTTTTGAGGAAGGTGATCGCACCTATAATCTAAGTTGTCCTTATTATGTACAGGCCTTTATTGGTTTCAGCCAGTAAGTGCAATATTTGTCTGATTCAGAAAACATACCTACTGGAGAAAAAGAGACTAGAGGAAGTGTTTACTAGAGCCTTAGGGAAAAGCAGCATTCGATTGTTTCAGCAGAGAACTGGGTGAGATTTATTTTTGTTTTTTAATATTTCCTAGAGGTCAGAACCTCTAGGAAAACTGACAGCTTTGAGATCAATGGACCATGGACCATGATCCATGTACTGTCTTTCAGCTCCAAATTCACCTCTTTGCCTGATCTGTGAAAATGGATCAGGGCCCTTTAAATATTTCCCTCTTGGCAGCTGACATGATGGTAAGCATAATCAGTTGAGAGCACTGGACAGGTATTGTGTGGAGGGAGGGGTTCATATGTATGCCTATGGGCTGATTCATGTTGATGTATGGCAGAAGCTATCACAATATTATGAAGTTAACTATCCTCCAATTAAAATACTTTTTAATTGGTTTGCACATGGCAAACCACATGCAAGTCCTTGCACAGCAAGGGAAGGAGAACTGTTTTATAGGGTGGAAAGGGAAGTTGGGAGGACAATAATAAACAAAGAGCCCATGGCTTGTCATTGGCTGAATTGTTGTCAGGAAAGACAAGGAGATCTCAGGGTATGAGAGCTCCCTCTGGTCTCCCAATTTTAATTAATTGAAGTTTCTGTTGACTAACTTCTTACATATTTAAGAAATAATAAAAATGACTTGCTGAAATTCATGCTGTCTAAATGTCTTCTAATCTAATGAACCTATGGGTACAAATAACGTAACATTAACAATGACAGTCTAGATTCTGCCAATTCATTTCCTGGTGCTTGAATCATGACCTTTGGCAGGCCCTGCCTCTGTGTCTCACCAGTTAAAATATCTTCTAGTTATTTCTTGAAGCATCTCTAGGAAGTTTCTCAGATGTGCTCAGGAGCACATGTCCTTTGAGACTAATGCCCAAGATTGACTTGTGGGAGACATTTCCCATGACCACTTTTGCCAATCCTCCATGTGAGAACAGTGCCCCCTGCCTTGGGTACTATCTCCTGCTGCTCCCAAAACTGCAAAACTTGAGCGATATTAAACCAACTGCTGTATCCTTCAGGTTCATGATCCATAGTTCCTCTTAGCTACATTTCTGCAAGAGGTGCCTGCAGAAACAGGTACGTATTCTAAACATTTCTGACTGGAACTTCCAAGGATATAATGATTTCACAGCTCAGGATCTAACTATAGAGGCATCTATATGTCTTGCAGCATGATTTTATTTTTCTCTGACACTATCAGTCACAGAGGGGAATGAAGAACGGAGTGTTTATGTTTATGACACAAGAGCAAACCAGAGTAGAAATATTCAAGCCCAGATCCAGTTTCCCATTTTTACCTTTGTCCCTGTTCCATCCCCTCTTCTTTCCCTCATGACTCAAAAGGATGCTCCTTTGTGTGTGTGTGTGTGTGTGTGTGTGTGTGTGTCTCACTCCTTGTCTCCATTATCCAGGACTTCACACCACTCATTATTTCTTCTCCTGAATTTTGTATCAGTCTCTCTACTGGCTTCTTTTCCTCATGTTAAGTCTGCCTATAAAACTATAAATGTCATGATGTCAGCAACATCTTGGCATAGATATCCTCTTTTCTTTTCTGCCTTTTAAACAACCAAATAGGCATCCATCCCCAAACAAAAGCACCTCTGTGGAAGTTGAGGATCCAATATCATGTTCCAAGAGCCCGAGGAAGAGTCTCTCCCAACGGGGCATTTGGTAATAAGCAGATAAACATTAGTAGAGTCTGCAGAATTAGCAGGAGCCTGCAAACCTATACCAACCCCTCTTAGCTATGAACAGGGAAAACCTGGAGAGTGCCGATTGGCAGACACTCATGGACAACAAAGAGTCTGTGGAACTCCAGCCTTCCCAAGGGAAAATTACAGCATGCCTTTGGAGCAAAAGAATGCACTGGCTAGGGTAAAAGAAACATTGCTAAATGTCATCCCTTCTCCAAGGCTACAAAGCGCAGGACTAAACTAGCTGTTGGAAACTTCACTGAGGGGAAAAGGAAGAGGGTAAAGGAGTGTCTGGCTATCCCAGCTGTGGGACACTGCAGAAGAAACCCATTTCTCTCAAGCAGTGCCCAAAGTACTGAGATGGGACATCCATGACTACAGCAAGGGGTAGACTGGGAAAGAGAGAGAGAAGAATATAAGAGGGCATTAAAGGATATGGTTCCTTCTGACTGTGCTCAGAACTTCAGCAGGAAATCTACCTATGAGCTTCTGGGAGCATTTCACTCTAGGATTTCACCCCAGGCCTGTGGACACCCCAAATGTCCCAAGTGCCAAATCCAAACTTCCCTATTCTGTGGCCAGCTCTCCTGCATGCTATTGAGTATGGGGACAAAAGTGAACTCTGGTAAACAGAGCTCTCAGAATATCAGATCAGGATCTGTGATAAGGGAGAAATCACAAACTTGAATTGTAGCACTACTTCCTGGAAAATAAAAGAGTTTTCAGCTACCAACCTTTTGAGATGTAAGAACAAGAGATACAAACACTTAAGAATTCTGCCTTGAGAGGGAGAAAGAAGAGTGAAGTAGGTGTATTCATACAGGTCAGAGAAATTGTCATCTATTCCAGGACCAACTGTACATCCCACCCAAAGGCAATCAGTAAAGATTTGAGGAGGTGGCTGCTATTTCAAATGTTAAATCAATAATGAAAAACGCCAAGGAACATGAAGAATTAAGAAAATATGTCATCAAAAGATAACAATAATTCTCCAATAACTGAATTCAATGATATGGAATTTTGCAAACTAGCTGATAAAGAGTTCAAAATAGCTTTTAATGAGGAAATTTAGCAATCTACAAGAAAATACCAAAAGATAATCTAACAAAATTAGGAAAATGATATGTGAACAAAATGAGAAATTTAACAGAGATAATAGTCATAAAAATGAACTGAAAGGATATTTAGAACTGAAGAGTTCAAGTAAAATAAAAAATGTACCAGAGAGTATCTATAACAGAGTAGACCAAATGGAAGATAGAAACAATGATCTAGAGGATAACAACTTTGAAATAACCCAGAGGAGAACAAAAGAAAAAAAATTAAAAGAGTAAAGAAAGTGTATGTGATTTATAGAACCCGAGCCCACAGTCGGCCGCAGGGCCGCCACCAAGGCTTGGGTTTGCTGGTTAAAGAGACTCGCCTGCTGGTTGAGGAGGCTAGCCTGAAATTCGGCCTTTTGTTTAAGCCTTGCCTTTCGGCTGGCCTCAGCGGTTTCCTCACGGGCGTTGTAGACCTTGAAAGCCGTTTTTATCAGATCTCGGATAGGGGTCTGAGGACCGTCCTAGCCTTGGCCAGTTTTTTCCGAATATCAGGGTCAGACTGAGAGATAAAACGACTGGCCAAGGTGGCTGCCTACGGGGACTCAGGGGACAGCCTGGTGTATTGAATGAGGGCCTCAGTAAGCCGATTGAGGAACATAGCTGGATTTTCATCAGGCCCCTGAGTCACCTCATCCAATTTAAGGAAATTTACAACTTTATGAGAGGACACCTCCATCCCATCAAGAAGGCACTCTATCATATAGCGTACTCGCTGCTGGCCACCACCCCCCTCCTGATAGTTCCAATCAGGGTCAACGTCAGGGACCGCCTGAGACCCCGGGGCGCTCGGGAGAGGGACTGGCAATGTGCCTCTGATCGGCCTGAGCTTTGGCTGCCGTCCAGATGGCCTGCCTCTCCTCTGGGGTAGTGGAAGACCCCAAAATGACATAAATGTCCTGCCAGGTCAAAGCATAGGTGCGAGTCAGGCCCGTGAACTGTTTAATGTACTGAGTAGGATTGGAAGAAAAGGATCCCAGTTTGGCTTCAATCTGTGCCAAGTCCTGGAGAGAAAAGGGAACATGGACCTGGGCTAGGCCCTCAGCTCCAGCCACCTGCCGCAAGGGAAATAGCGAAGCCGGGGCTGAGGAAGGAGGAACGGAGGAGGAGGGTTCCTGCAGGCTGCTGTGAGAGCGAGTGTGAGAGCTGACCGGAGAGGGCGACGGGGCCACCGAAGGGAGGGGAGGGTAGAGAATAGGACCAGGTGTTGCCGGAGTCGGAGCTAGGGGTGGACCCTCCGGAGCTGGTGTGGAAGCTGGAGTAGATGAGGTGGAAGGAGTGGAAGGGGCTGAGGAGGTAGGAGTCGTGCGGGACGCGTATGGAGGAGAAGCAGTCAGTTCTTCCGGGGGAATAGTAAAAGCCGAAGACTCGGAAGAGAAAGGGATGGGCTTGGCCTGGGGGAGGGGTCGGGGGAGCCATGGTGAGCAAAATCTGGCTGGGGGCGCATGTAGTGCACAGAGTAGGGCGGGAACACAACGCCCAAAAGGCCTGAACATAAGGGACCTCAGACCATTTTCCCGTTCTCCGGCAGTAATTGTCTAAATCACGGAGGACGTCAAAGTCTAATGTCCCTGCAGCCGGCCACTGTGAGCCATTATCCAGAGAATATTGTGGCCAGGCCTGAGAGCACAAAAAGGTAAGCTGTTTAGGCGGATATATCCTTTCAGTCTTAGGGTCCACAAATTAGCCAATAGGCACTCCAAAGGAGTAGAATATCGGGGATCGGGTTTGGAGGCTGTCGATCCCATGGTGACCATGTGACACGGAGGAGAACCCCGGTGTCCAAACGTCTTTGGACACACTGAGGGAAGCCGGAGGTCCGAGCAGCCGGTCGGAACGTCTTCCTCGCGGACTGCAGGACCAGAGGAGGCCAAAGCCGGAGGTCTATGCAGTCGTTCGGGACGCCTCCCTCACGAACTGATGACCGGGAGGGGGCCGAAGCCGGAGGCCGAGCCGGAGGTCCACACAGTCGTTCAGGACGTCTCTCTCACGAACTGGTGACCAGGAGGGCCCAGTAAGTGCGCACCCGTTACAGGGCCCTAGGAAGTGGTCGCCAGGGAGGGCAGGCCCCAAAGCCGAAGGGACTTACCCCGTATTCTGCCGTCCGGGAGGTTGGTCAGTCGCCTGGGTCCGGGGCTACCGCGGCAGTGGAGCTCGAGGGGGGCCTCAACGGCGAGTGCCGGAGGCTCTCACCTCGAGCCCCACGTTGGGCGCCAGATGTAAGAAAACGCCGTGGGAAGAAAAAGCCTCCTCTAGGGACCGGTAGTAAAAAAGGCCTTTATTTGGGCGGTCGCTCCCGGGCAGAACTCCCGGGGGCAAGCGAGCGAGGGAACAAAGGGAGTCTGCGAGGCTGGGAGGGGGTGCGGGAAGGTTTTATAGTGAGGGCTTGTGGATGGGCCAAGGTCTTTTTCCCTTTAAGGCAGCAAGCGTAGGCTACAGCAGTGATTGGTGTCTATGGTTTCCCTGTTGTCCCCTGACTGGATCAGGGCTTCAGGGCCGGCCCCAGAAGTCTAATCTGCTTTTGGTTCCTGTTTGGGCACCAGCCAACTACCGGTGCCAGCCGGATGTTTTGGTCACCGCCAGCCAACTTCTGGTGCCAGCGGATGTTTTGGTCACTGCCAGCCAACTTCCGGTGCCAGCCGGATGTTTTGGTCACGTGTTGGACGGCTCGCCCTTTCAGCTACCACTTGAAAAGCCCTAAGACACCACCAGGCCCACACACAGAACGAAGGACTGAACAAAACTAGCCCACTGCCGACCATCCCCCTCTGGTGACAGGCAGCCAGAGCCGGAAGGGGGCAATCGCAGCCCCAGAGAGACATTATCTACCAAACTGCAAGCAGGCTTCTTTGCTAACTAAGACTTCTTGTGGTTCTGGACAGTCAACATCCGCCTGAGAAGGTGCACTGGTTGTACACCCAGAAAACTGAGCAGCATGGATGGGGGAGGTGATAAGTCGCAGCAACCATGTTCACCAAACACCTCATCACCTGAGCTGCTCGGACCTAGGAAGGGCACAAAACACAGGCCCTACTGAATCTGCACCTCTGAGGACTACCTGAGTGCCTGAACCTGAGCGGCTTAGACCTGGGAGATGCATGCAGCCCAGGGCTGGTTTGGACGGTTCCCAGTGGAGCAACCTAGAGCCTGAGCAGTGTGGTCAGGCAGGGCACACACGCCGTGAGCTGGGGCAGGCCCAGTATGGCTGAGGCACTGCGAGCACACACCAATGTTATTTGTTTGCAGCATCCCTCCCTCCCCACAGCTCGACTGAACAAGTGAGCCTTAAAAAACTGTCCACCACTGCCCCACTTGTGTCAGGGCGGAAATCAGACACTGAAGAGACCAGCAAACAGAAGAAGCTAAAACAGAGGGAACTGCCTTGGAAGTGGCAGGTGCAATAGATTAAAACCCTGTCATTAGTACCCACTACATAGGAAGGAGCCTATAGATCTTGAGAAATATAAGCCAGACTAAGGAACTATCCAAAAATGAACTAACCCTACCATACCCACAACAACACCAGAGAAAGTTCTAGATATATTTTTACTATTTTTATGATCATTCTTTTTTATTTAAAAAAATATTAAGTCCTCTATTACTCCTTTAATTTTCATTTTTATAACCTACTATTACTGTGCAAAAAGAAAAGACCCTATTTTTTAAAAACAAATTTCATATGTATATATATATATATTTTTTTTTTTTACAAATTTTGTGACTTTGTTTTTTTTCTTCTTTAATATTGTATTTCTGAAATTCTGAACTCTACTCTAGATTTTTAATCTTTGCTTTTTTGGTATTTGTTATCAATTTTGTACCTGTAAGAACCCAATCTTCAGTACCCATTTTTACTTGGGAGCAAGATTACTGGCTTGACTGCTTTCTCCCTCTTTGGACTCTCCTTTTTCTCCACCAAGTCACCTCTGTCTCCTCCCTACACCCTCTCTTCTCTACCCAATTCTGTGAATCTCTGTGTGTTCCAGATGGTGGAGAACACTTAGGGAATTGATTACTGGCTGGATCTGTCGCTCTCCTTTTGATTCCCCGCCTTTATCCTCCTGGCCACCTCTGTCTCCTTCCTCCCTCTTCTCTTCTCTGTATAACTCCATGAACATCTCTGAGCAGTCCAGTTGTGGAGTGCACATAAGAAAGTAATTACTGACTAGCTTGCTCTCTCCTCTATTGATTCCACTTTGTCTCATTCAGGTCACCTCTAACTCCCTCCTCCCTGTTCTTTTCTCCATGTAACTCTGTGAACCTCTCTGGGTGTCCCTCAATGTGGAGAAACTTTTCATCTTTAACCTAGATGTTTTATCAATGGTGCTATATAGAAGGAGAAGTCTTGAGACTACTGTAAAATGAAGACTGAAAATGAGAAGCAGGAGGCTGAAGTCCAAACCCCGAGAACACCAGAGAACTCCTGACTCCAGGGAACATTAATTGACAGGAGCTCATCAAACACCTCCATACCTACACTGAAACCAAGCACCACCCAAAGGCCAACAAGTTCCAGAGCAAGACATGCCACACAAATTCTCCAGCAAAACAGGAACATAGCCCTGAGCTCCAATATACAGGCTGCCCAAAGTTACTCCAAAACCATTGACATCTCATAACTCATCACTGGACACTTCATTGCACTCCAGTGAAAAAAATCCAGCTCCACCCCCCCAGAACACCGACACAAGCTTCTATAACCAAGAAACCTTGACAAGCCACCTGTACAACCCCACCCACAGTGAGGAAACTCCACAATAAAGAGAACTCCACAAACTGCCAGAATACAGAAAAGCCACTCCAAACTCAGCAATATAAACAAGATGAAGAGACAGAGGAATACCCAGCAGGTAAAGGAACAAGATAAATGCCAACCAAACCAAACAAAAGAGGAAGAGATAGGGAATCTACCTGATAAGGAATTCCAAATAATGATAGTGAAAATGATCCAAAATCTTGAAAACAAAATGGAATCACAGATAAATAGCCTGGGGACAAGGATGAGAAGATGCAAGAAAGATTTAACAAGGACCTAGAAGAAATAAAAAGAGTCAATATATAATGAATAATGCAAAAAAATGAGATCAAAAACACTCTGGAGGCAACAAATAGTAGAATAACAGAGGCAGAAGATAGGATTAGTGAATTAGAAGATAGAATGGTAGAAATAAATGAATCAGAAAGGAAAAAAGAAAAACTAATTAAAAGAAATGAGGACAATCTCAGAGACCTCCAGGACAGTGTTAAATGCCCCAATATTTGAATCATAGGAGTCCCAGAAGAAGACAGAAAGAAAGACCATGAAAAAATACTTGAGGAGATAATAGTTGAAAACTTCCCTAAAATGAGGAAGGAAATAATCACCCAAGTCCAAGAAACCCAGAGAGTCCCAAACAGGATAAACCCAAGGCAAAACACCCTATGACACATATTAATCAAATTACCAAAGATCAAACACAAAGAACAAATATTAAAAGCAGCAAGGGAAAAACCACAAATAACACTCAAGGGGATTCCCATGATAACAGCTGATCTTTCAATAGAAACTCTTCAGGCCAGGAGGGAATAGCAAGACATACTTAAAGTGATGAAAGAAAATAACCTACAGCCCAGATTACTGTACCCAGCAAGGATCTCATTCAAATATGAAGGAGAAATCAAAAACTTTACAGACAAGCAAAAGCTGAGAGAATTCAGCACAACCAAACCAGTTCTCCAACAAATGCGAAAGGATATTCTCTAGACAGGAAACACAAAAAGGGTGTATAAACTCGAACCCAAAACAATAAAGTAAATGGCAACAGGATCATACTTATCAATAATTACCTTAAACGTAAATGGGTTGAATGCCCCAACCAAAAGACAAAGACTGGCTGAATGGATACAAAAACAAGACCCTTATATATTTGTCTACAAGAAACCCACCTCAAAACAGGGAACACATACAGACTGAAAGTGAAGGGCTGGAAAAAGATATTCCATGCAAATAGAGACCAAAAGAAAGCAGGAGTAGCAATACTCATCAGATAAAATAGACTTTAAAACAAAGGCTGTGAAAAGAGACAAAGAAGGACCCTACATAATGATCAAAGGATCAATCCAAGAAGAAGATATAACAATTATAAATACATATGCACCCAACATAGGAGCACCGCAATATGTAAGATAAATGCTAATAAGTATGAAATGGGAAATTAATAATAACACAATAATACTGGGAGACTTTAATACCCCACTCACACCTATGGATAGATCAACTAAACAGAAAATTAACAAGGAAACACAAACTTTAAATGATACAATAGACCAGTTAGACCTAATTGATATCTATAGGACATTTCACCTCAAAACAATGAATTTCACCTTTTTCTCAAGCGCACATGGAATCTTCTCCAGGATAGATCACATCCTGGGCCATAAATCTAGCCTTGGTAAATTTAAAAATATTGAAATCATTCCAAGCATCTTTTCTGACCACAATGCAGTAAGATTAGACCTCAATTACAGGAGAAAAACTATTAAAAATTCCAACATATGGAGGCTGAACAACACGCTGTTGAATAACCAACAAATCACAGAAGAAATCAAAGAAGAAATCAAAGTATGCATAGACATGAATGAAAATGAAAACACAACCACCCCAAACCTGTTGGACACTGTAAAAGCAGTGCTAAAGGGAAAGTTCATAGCAATACAAGTATGCCTCAAGAAACAAGAAAAAAGTCAAATAAATAATCTAACTTTACACCTAAAGCAACTAGAAAAGGAAAAATGAAGAACCCCACTCAGGGTTAGTAGAAGGAAAGAAATCTTAAAACTTAGGGCAGAAATAAATGCAAAAGAAATAAAAGAGACCATAACAAAAATCAAAAAAGCCAAAAGCTGGTTCTTTGAAAGGATAAATAAAACTGACAAACCATTAGCCAGACTCATCAAGAAACAAAGGGGGAAAAATCAAATCAATAAAATTAGAAATGAAAATGGAGAGATCACAACAGACAACACAGAAATACAAAGGATCATAAGAGACTACTATTAGCAATTATATGCCAATAAAATGGACAACGTGGAAGAAATGGACAAATTCTTAGAAAAGTACAACTTTCCAAAACTGAACCAGGAAGAAATAGAAAATCTTAACAGACCCATCACAAGCACGGAAATTGAAACTATAATCAGAAATCTTCCAGCAAACAAAAGCCCAGGTCCAGACGGCTTCACAGCTGAATTCTACCAAAAACTTCAAGAAGAGCTAACACCTATCCTACTCAAACTCTTCCAGAAAATTGCAGAGGAAGGTAAACTTCCAAACTCATTCTATGAAGCCACCATCGCCCTAATACCAAAATGTGACAAAGATGTCACAAAAAGGAAAACTGCAGGCCAATATCACTGATGAACATAGATGCAAAAATCCTTAACAAAATTCTAGCAATCAGAATCCAACAACACACTAAAAAGATCATATACCATGAATGAGTGGGCTTTATCCCAGGGATGCAAGGATTCTTCAATATCCACAAATCAATCAATGTAATACACCACATTAACAAACTGAAAAATAAAAGCCATATGATTATCTCAATAGATGCAGAGAAAGCCTTTGACAAAATTCAACATCCATTTATGATAAAAAAAAAAAACTCTCCAGAAAGCAGGAATAGAAGGAATATACCTCAACATAATGAAAGCTATATATGACAAACCCACAGCAAACATTATCCTCAATGGTGAAAAATTGAAAGCATTTCCCCTAAAGTCAGGAACAAGACAAGGGTGCCCACTTTCACTGCTACTATTTAACATAGTTCTGGAAGTTTTGGCCACAGCAATCAGAGCAGAAAAAGAAATAAAAGGAATCCAAATCAGAAAAGAAGTAAAACTCTCACTGTTTGCAGATGACATTATCCTCTACATAGAAAACCCTGAAGACTCCATCAGAAAATTACTAGAGCTAATCAATGAATATAGTAAAGTTGCAGGATACAAAATCAACACACAGAAATCCCTTGCATTCCTATACACTAATAATGAGAAAGTAGAAAAAGAAAGTAAGGAAACAATTCCATTCACCATTGCAATGAAAAGAATAAAATACTTAGGAATATATCTACCTAAAGAAACTAAAGACCTATATATAGAAAACTATAAAACACTGATGAAAGAAACCAAAGAGGACGCTAATAGATGGAGAAATATACCATGTTCGTGGATCGGAAGAATCAACATAGTGAAAATGAGTATAAAACTGCTCTTTAAAGAAGTGTGTACATATGTGCATGCATGCGTGTGTGCATGTGTGCGTGTGTGTGTGTGTGTGTGTGTGTGTGTGTGTAAGTATAATCAGGCCAGATAATCCATTCTGGGGCCTAGAAAGTTTCAATTAGTGGGCAAAGCTGTCAAATTAACCACATAAACAAATTAGCCTATCCACTGGGAAACCTACATTAAAATTATTTGGGGTGTCCTTTAATGGTGAAGATTATGGAGTCATATCCTAGATTTCCTGAATCAGAATCTCTTAGTGCTGGGAGCTGGTAATCTGCAGTTTTGCAAGTTTTTCAAGTTGTTTTATATTCCATAAGGTTGGAGAATCATTCTTCTCTTTCATTTCCACACTTCTTTTGTATATAAAGCAATACTAAATTGATTTGAAATGTTTTTAATAACTTTATCTTCTTATTGGGAATAATCAGCAAGTTTAATATTCATTAAATTATTACATTTTCATATTTTATTAATGATATAAACCATGTAGATAATACTGAAATAGATTTATTGGGGACATACGTAACTCTGACACATTTTATTAAAAAGGAATAAAGAAATGTAAATGATTTGTGGTTTGGGCAGCATGGTACAAATTTAAGTATAAATACTTTAAAGTTTCAATCATCATTAAGGCTATCTTTACCATAAGATATGCTAAGAATGTCTCAATAATAGAAATATTTTGTTGTTTAAATTCAAGAAAATCATGAAGAAACCATTCACTTTGTGTGTTCATCAGATAAGGAGAGCTAAATATATCCTCCCCATACTTCCTGTTTTTATTTCTAAAAGCATAGCAGCTATTCTAGTATATCTTTGCAGTTAGTTGCCCATAAAGTGTTTCTTGGCTGAAACAGCCTCCTTAGAACTGGTTGTTCAAAATGCTAGGAGAGGTGCTATCATACTGGCTAGATGACAGTGACTCTAACACAACTTCCACAATCCCAATCCTATGCAGCAAAATCTGAATGCCAGTGTTACATAAGAAAAACTCTGCTACCAAATCTCAGTTGTGTCTTTCTGGAGCAAAAACTTTTATGTAATGTCATACTCCCATCCCCACATCTTGTGGAATCCTTCCCCAAAGCCACAAGGCCTTCACCAAGGCCACAGAGGCAGAGCCATATCCAAAGTCATTTCTGGAACTGACTGAGCCAGTTTGGAACCATTGCCAAAGCTTTGCTGAATATCACCAGCAAGCTTCCTGACCCATAGTAGGCAAAAATGCTCACTCTGGTACTCACCTTATAACACCCTAATCAATCATCCAATCTTCTGCAGGAATTTTCTTTATCTTGAGGGTATAAAAATTGGCTACTAACTCTCACTAGCCTGTCAGGAGGTCAGCCCTCTGTGCTTGCAGCGACCACATTCTCTCTGCTCTTTATTCTTAATAAACCTGCTCCTTTCTGTGATACTCCGTGTCTGGAAATTCTTTTGCAACCAATATATTAACTGCCATAACATAACACATTATTTTCATATATTTTCTTTAATGACCCATTCACTCTAGTAGTTTGAGTTTCTTTAGTAAGCTGAAATGGAACGTCAGTTTTTCAGTTTTTTTTTTAACCATTTCTCTAAGTCATCTACCCTCCCTTCTATACAATAACACACACTTTCTCACATCCCACATTCACTTTTGCAGTAGTTTATGTATTTGCTCAAATAGATCCTAACCTTTGTTATCTACTTTGTATGAGGTCTATTGCATTATTCTCAGAAGCACCTGAGCATCCTAAGAGCCTCAACTGTTGAATGTTACAAGCTATTTTTGAAATAATTAGACCATGTACACTGGAAATTCAGAAATTCGTCTCTTCTTGTTTTTATTTTAAGTGGCTGCAACCTCATTATTTTAAAGTAAATGGCTATCAGATTGCACTACTTTACCATGTATGATCTGCCCCTAATCTTTGGTAAGAAGAACAGCAAGATACAGATACAGTAAATCGAAGTATGTTGACGCATACTGGCCAATTAAATATTCTGGGCTTTTCTCCATTCCACTAATTGTGCTTTTAATTTGGTATCAGGTAAACAATGAAGCAGTTTAAGCCATTAATCTGCACTTACTTGATTATACCTGTTGACAATGATTTTTACGCTTATTCAGACACCCACTGTATATTATTGAGTGTGCATGTGCACTCAGTCATGTCCAACTCTTTGCAACCCCACGGACTTTAGTCCACCAGACTCCTCTGTCCATGGAATTTTCCAGGCAAGAATACCAGAATGGGTTACCCTTTTCTACTCCAGGGGATCTTCTTGACCCAGTGATTGAACCCAGGTCTCCTACATTATAGGCAGATTCTTTACCAGCTGAGTCACCAGGGAATCCCATGCTGCTGCTGCTGCTGCTAAGTCACTTCAGCTGTATCCAACTTTGTGAGACCCCATAGATGGCAGCCCACCAGGCTCCCCTGTCCCTGGGATTCTCAAGGCAAGAACACTGGAGTGGGTTGCCATTTCCTTCTCCAATGCGTGAAATACATAGGTTGGTGCAAAAGAAATGGCAACTTTGCAATGTTGAACTTTGCTCTTTGATATTGGAATACATTCTTAAATAAATATGGTTGTGTTATACATCATTTTTATGTGCATTTCTTGCTTTATGTTTTTCTGCTATGGATTTATTGCTTGCCATTTATTTTATATTTATGTTAGACTATAAAAATGATGCTATACAAAAAGCAAATTCATGAGATCTTTTATTTGAGTTCAAAATGGGATGTAAGGCAGCAGAGACAACTCACAATATCAACAATGCTTTTGGCCCAGGAACTGGTAGCAAATGTACAGTGCAGTGGTGATTCAAGTAGTTTTGCAAAGGAGATGAGAGCCTTTTGAGAGCAAGCAAATGCTTGAGAGCAAGCATTGAAGCTGATACACTTACAGCTACAGAAGTTGCCAAAAAACTTAATGTCAACCATTCTATGGTCACTTGGCATTTGAAGCAAATTGGAAAAGTGACAATGCTCTATAAGTCAGTGCCTTGTAAGCAGACTGCAAATTTAAAAAAAAATCATTTTGAAGAGCCGTCTTCTCTTACTGTATGCAACAATAACAAAATGTTCACGGTTGAGAAATGTCTCAATCAGATTGTGATGTGTGACAAAAACTGGATTTTATATGACAGCCAGCAATGACCTGCTCAGTGGTTGGATGAAGAAGCAGCTCTAAAGCACTTCCCAAAGCTAAACTTGCACCAAATAAAAGGTCATGGTCACTGTTTGGTGGTCTGCTGCTGGTCTGATCCACTACAGATTTCTGAGTCCTGGCAAAATCATTACATCTGAGAAGTATGTTCAGCAAATTGATGAAATGCACAGAAAACTGCAACTCCTGTAGCCAGCATTGGTCAACAGAAAGGACCCAATTCTTCTCAATGACAATGCCTAAGCACATGTCGCACAACCGGCGTTTCAAAAGTTGAATGCATTGGGCTATGAGATTTCACTTCATCTGCCATATTCACCTGACCTCTTGCCAACCGACTACCACTTCTTCAAGCATCTGGACAATAGGGAAAATGCTTCCACAACCAGCAGTAGGCAGAAAATCCTTTCCAAGAGTTGTCAAATCCTGAAGTATGAATTTTGTGCTACAGGAATAAACAAACTTATTTCTTGTTGGCAAGAACGTGTTGATTATAATGGCTCCCATTCTGATTAATAAAGATGTCTTTGAACCTAGTTATAATGATTCAAAATTCACAGTTCAAAACTGCAATTACTTTTGTCCCAATGTAATAACTCAGCATTATGTCACATTCATATATATTAGTCTATGTTACCTACTCACAGTCACTTTATAAATGCATCATACGTTAATTGCTATATTTACTACCTCTATTTGCTTAGTAATCTAACAGGATAGATATAAACATTTGCTTGTCAGGCATGGGGAACATCTATCCTGTATCCAGTTGGTATATTCCATATCTTTATGGCATCATTTATTCTTTCCATTCTTTTCATATATCATCAAGTTTAAAATTATTTCTCCTTTACATTTAAGAAATTCCAATATTAGATTGATAAAGAAAATTTTCTTATTATGGAAGACTGGAAACAGACACACAATCATCACTGTATTTATGTTTAGTTATCTGAATTGGGACTTCTTTTTCAAGAGTATATAGTGAACTGATCTAGAGAATCTAAACCTTTCTGTCCTACATTTTCTGTAGTCCCAAAGAAAATATTGAGTTTGTGTATCAGGTTAAATGTAGCTGGGTCTAAAAATGATGTCTAAAAACGACATTATTTGATTTTGGAAAAAGATTTTACTGCCCAAGGCTATAAATATAAAAACCTCCCAAAGAAGTTTCTGGGAGAAATTTTAGTCATTTGTCCTGAGGATGCTTAAG
Source organism: Nanger dama (assembly GCA_917880005.1). Classification (NCBI taxonomy): domain Eukaryota; kingdom Metazoa; phylum Chordata; class Mammalia; order Artiodactyla; family Bovidae; genus Nanger; species Nanger dama. The sequence continues at coordinate 1,078,967 of CAKJTW010000011.1, forward strand.
ACCCAAGCACCAAGGTGAACCTCCTGAAAGTGAAACTTCTCAAGCCAAGGACCATTGTTTAACTCTCTGTTGGTCTTCAGTAGTAGTGCTGACTAACAGATCAGTTGCTGATCACTGGTGGGAGATCAGGACCAGATTTAACTCCTCACACATATGGTTGCATACTCCGTAGGTGCTTCTTGCACATTTGTTGCCTGTCTTGGGTTCATTCCAATGACCGAATGTTTCAGGGAAGCATAAACAATACCCTGTTTGTTTTCTTCCAGACTTGGGTTAAAATAAACCCCAGGCTCTCTCCAGACCCTGAACCAGGGGTCGTTATCATAAATTCCAGTTTCCAAATGCAGTGTTTGGGAACTTTCCATGATGTTGACTTCAGTTGGCTCACTCCTAAAGAACTGGGGGACATCAACCTAAAAGAGAGAGAAAAAAAAGATTTCTTTAATTACAACTTAAGGATGTGATAGTGCATATCCACTAAGAAACTATGAGTGTAGGCTAAATTGAGTGGTTATACATGGAGATAAATAATCTATTCTTAATTGCAGGTGTTAACATCACTCCTTAAAGCAGATTCTCACTTATTAAAGGGTGAAAGGCTTAAAAACCACTATGTTCTTCTGAAAGAGTTATTTTGCGCTTTAAAAAAAATTACTTATTTTTAATTGGAGGATAATTGCTTTACAATACTGTGAAGTTTTCTGCCATACATCAACACGAGTCAGCTATAGGTATACATATGTCCCAATCCTCTTGAACCTCCCTCCCATCTCCCACCCCATCCCAACCTTCTAGGTTGTCATATAACACTGGGTTTCAGCTCCCTTTTATTTACAGTAATTTTTGAGTTCACAGAACACTTTTGGGCCCTCTTTGAAATGGAAACCACACATCAGATTAATAAGAAAAGCATAAAATATCCCTTTAGAACATTAGTAGATGTGTAATATAATGTATAGCATTAACACAGTTTAGGATAAAACAATTAAAGATAAAGCAAAACAGTTACTCTCTAAGGGACAAAAGAATAAATACTATGAAGAATAAATATTATCCAAGATATATTATTATGATTTGAAACCTGGGACTGGAAGTTGCTGTCAGTTTGATGCGGGTGGACAAAGTTTAGAAAAAGTTGTAAAAATATTCCAGTTGTTATTTCCACCACAAGGATATTCTTACACTTCCAAATTGAGTCAAACATCTTAAAATTTTCAAGAAAGATGTGAACTTATGTAAACTAAAAGTACTGAAACCCTATTTTTAAAAAACTTTTTTCACTTATTTGTTAGCTATTTCTACCTATAAAAGAGACGCAGCTGGTAAAAAAAAATGAAGCTACTGTGTTAATGCTAACACTTGTTATTTCAATTTTCTAAATCCCAATGTTTCCAGTCAATTTATGTTCTTGAGGTTTGGCCTAATTTCTTTGAGGTATCAGGTCCAAACCTGATATGCCTAACCTGATAATTTGTATGCTTTACCTGCTCCTTTGTCATCCACACTATGATGTATACAGAGTTCTCTACTGACGGCTCAGTGGTAAAGAAACTGCCTGCAATGCAGGGCAGCCTGGTTTGATCCCTGGAGAAGGGAATGGCAGCCCACTCCAGTATTCTTGCCTGGAGAATTCCATGGACAGCAGAGCTTGGCTGGCTATAGTCCACGGGATCTTAATGAGTCAGTTTTGACCAAGTAACTAACACACACACACACACACACACACACACACACACACACACACACACACCATGCAAACATGTCTAACTCTGTTCTGACAAATGAAGTGTTAACTGCTGAGTATAGTGCCTCCCTCCAATGGCTTAGCTGCCTAGGAAATAACACCAAGGCTGAACGATTAAAAGAAGCAAGATTTATTTAAGCTTCTTTGTCTCTTGACTCAGATGGAAAGTGTCTCAAAGAAGCCCTACTAAAGTCTCTGGAGGAGCTCTGGAGAAGAAGATTGTCATGGGACCTAATAACTGAAAGGTTGTTGCTGAACCATGAAAGACACCAGGATTCTTGGCCTCTGGAGGAGAAGAATTCAATCCAGGGCCAGAGATGAGGCTTGATGGATCAGAGCTTTTGTGTAATAAAGTTTTATTAAAGTATAAAAGAGATAGAGAGAGCTTCTGACATAGACATCAGAAGGGGGCAGAAAGAATACCTGCCTGCTAGTCTGTAGCTGGATGTTATATAGTTACTAGCGAGGGTGGCTGCGAGAGCCAGGCTGGCGCACTAAGCACAGCAGAGAGGAGCTACCCCATGTCCGAGGTCAGGGGCAGCAGCCTAGAGTGCCAGGCTGCGACGGCACAGGAACGGCTGGAGAAGAGCTACCCTGTTTCTGAGGTCAGGGTGGTGACCGAGAGGAGCTACCCCACATCCAAGGTCAGTAGCAGCCGGGAGGAGGTACCCCGCGTCCAAGACCAGTGGCGGCCAGGAGAAACCCCGCATCCGAGGTCAGCGGCGGCCAGGAGGAGACACCCCACGTCCGAGGTCGGGGTAGCCGGAAGAAGCTACCTCGTGCTCAAGGCCAGGGGCGGTGACCCTGAGGAGCCACCCCAAGCCGAGGCCAGGGACAGCGGCCGGGAGAAACGACCCGAGGAGCGGTGGCTGCGCAGGTGCAGGAGGGCCTAGAGGAGCTATCCCACATTGAAGGTCAGGAACAGTGGCAGTAAGGAGATACCCCTTGTCCAAGGTAAGGAACAGTGGCTGTGCTTTGCTGGAGCAGCCATGAAGAGATTCCCCACGCCCAAGGTAAGAGAAATCCAAGTAAGATGGTAGGTGTTGCAAGAGGGCATCAGAGGGAAGACACACTGAAACCATACTCACAGAAAACTAGTCAATCTGCTCACACTAGGACCACATCCTTGTCTAACTCAATGAAACCAAGCCATGCCTGTGGGGCAACCCAAGATGGGCGGGTCATGGAGAGGGCTGACAGAACGTGGTCCACTGGAGAAGGGAATGGCAAGCCACTTCAGTATTCTTGCCTTGAGAACCCCATGAACAGTATGAAAAGGCAAAATGATTGGATACCAAAAGAGGAACTCCCCAGGTCAGTAGGTGCCCAATATGCTACTGGAGATCAGTGGAGAAATAACTCCAGAAAGAATGAAGGAATGGAGCCAAAGCAAAAACAATACCCAGTGGTGCATGTGACTGGTGATAGGAGCAAGATCCAATGCTGTAAAGAGCAATATTACATAGGAACCTGGAATGTCAGGTCTATGAATCAAGGCAAATTGGAAGTGGTCAAACAAGAGATGGCAAGGATGAATGTCGACATTCTAGGAATCAGTGAACTAAAATGGACTGGAATGGGTGAATTTAACTCAGATGACCATTATATCTACTACTGTGGGCAGGAATCCCTCAGAAGAAATGGAGTAGCCATCATGGTCAACAAAAGAGTCTGAAATGCAGTACTTGGATGCAATCTCAAAAACGACAGAATGATCTCTGTTTGTTTCCAAGGCAAACCATTCAGTATCATAGTTATCCAAGTCTTTGCCACAACCAGTAATGCTGAAGAAGCTGAAGTTGAATGGTTCTATGAAGACCTACAAGACCTTGTAGAACTAACACCCCCAAAAGATGTCCTTTTCATTATAGGTGACTGAAATGCTAAAGTAGGAAGTTGAGAAACAGCTGGAGTAACAGGCAAATTTGGCCTTGGAATGCAGAATGAAGCAGGACAAAAACTAATAGAGTTTTGCCAAGAAAATGCACTGGTCATAGCAAACATCCTCTTCCAACAACACAAGAGAAGACTCTACACATGGACATCACCAGATGGTCAACATCGAAATCAGATTGATTATATTCTTTGCAGCCAAAGATGGAGAAGCTCTATACAGTCAACAAAAACAAGACCAGGAGCTGACTGTGGCTCAGATCGTGAACTCCTTATTACCAAATTCAGACTTAAATTGAAGAAAGTAGGGAAAACCGCTAGACCATTCAGGTATGACCTAAATCAAATCCCTTATGATTATACAATAGAAGTGAGAAATAGATTAAGGGCCTAGATCAGATAGATAGAGTGCCTGATGAGCTATGGAATGATGTTTGTGACATTGTACAGGAGGCAGGGATCAAGACCATCCCCATAGAAAATAAATGCTAAAAAGCAAAATGGCTGTCTGGGGAGGCCTTACAAATAGCTGTGAAAAGAAGAGACGCAAAAGGCAAAGGAGAAAAGGAAAGAGAAAAGCATCTGAATGCAGAGTTCCAAAGAATAGCAAGAAGAGATAAGGAAGCCTTCTTCAGCAATCAATGCAAAGAAATAGAGGAAAAGAACAGAATGGGAAAGACTAGAGATCTCTTCAAGAAAATTAGAGATACCAAGGGAACATTTCATGCAAAGATGGGCTTGATAAAGGACAGAAATGGTCTGGACCTAACAGAAGCAGGGATATTAAGAAGAGGTGGCAAGAATACATGGAAGAACTGTACAAAAAGATCTTCATGACCTAGATAATCATGATGATGTGATCAGTAATCTAGAGCCAGACATCTTGGAATGTGAAGTCAAGTGGGCCTTAGAAAGCATTACTACGAACAAAGCTAGTGGAGGTGATGGCATTCCAGTGGAGCTCTTTCAAATCCTGAAAGATGATGCTGTGAAAGTGCTGCACTCAATATGCCAGCAAAGTTGGAAAACTCAGCAGTGGCCTCAGGACTGGAAAAGGTCAGTTTTCATGCCAATCCCAAAGAAAAGCAATGCCAAAGAATGCTCAAACTACTGCACAATTACACTCATCTCACATGCTAGTAAAGTAATGCTCAAAATTCTCCAAGCCAGGCTTCAGCAATGTGACCTGTGAACTCCTGATGTTCAAGCTGGTTTTAGAAAAGGCAGAAGAACCAGAGGTCAAATTGTCAACATCCGCTGGATCATGGAAACAGCAAGAGAGTTCCAGAAAAACATCTATTTCTGCTTTATTGACTATGCCAAAGCCTTTGACTGTGTGGATCACAATAAACTTTTGAAAATTCTTCAAGAGATGGGAATACCAGACCACCTGACCTGCCTCTTGAGAAATCTGTATGCACGTCAGGAAGCAACAGTTAGAACTGGACATGGAACAACAGATTGGTTCCAATTAGGAAAAGGAGGACGTCAAGGCTGTATATTGTCACCCTGCTTATTTAACTTCTATGCAGAGTACATCATGAGAAATGCTGGACTGGAAGAAACACAAGCTGGAATCAAGATTGCCAGGAGAAACAGCAATAACCTCAGATATGCAGATGACACCACCCTTATGGCAGAAAGTGAAGAGGAGCTAAAAGCCTCTTGATGAAAGTGAAAGAGGAGAGCAAAAAAGTTGGCTTAAAGCTCAACATTCAGAAAAGAAAGATCATGGCATCTGGTCCCATCACTTCATGGGAAATAGATGGAGAAACAGTGGAAACAGTGTCAGACTTTATTTTGGTGGGCTCCAAAATCACTGCAGATGGTGACTGCAGCCTTGAAATTAGAAGATGCTTACTCCTTGGAAGAAAAGTTATGACCAACCTAGATAGTATATTCAAAAGCAGAGACATTACTTTGCCGACTAAGGTCCGTCTAGTCAAGGCTATGGTTTTTCCTGTGGTCATGTATGGGTGTGAGAGTTGGGCTGTGAGGAAGGCTGAGTGCCGAAGAATTGATGCTTTTAAACTGTGGTGTTGGAGAAGACTCTTGAGAGTCCCTTGGACTGCAAGGGGATCCAACCAGTCCATTCTGAAGGAGATCAACCCTGGGATTTCTTTGGAAGGAATGATGCTAAAGCTGTAACTCCAGTACTTTGGCCACCTCATGGGAAGAGTTGACTCATTGGAAAAGACTCTGATGCTGGGAGGGATTGGGGGCAGGAGGAGAAGGGGACAACCGAGGATGAGATGGCTGGATGGCATCATGGATTGGATGGACCTGAGTCTGAGTAAACTCCGAGAGATGGTGATGAACAGGGAGGCCTCACGTGCTGCGGTTCATGGAGTCGCAAAGAGTTGGACATGATTGAGCGACTGAACAGAACTGAACTGAGCAGTCTGTTAATGAAAGAAAGGAATGTCTCAAAACTCAGAGAATGGCACTAGGCTCCTCACCCCCAAGATGCATTTTGAGATAATCTTGGCACCAAGGGAGTCATCCTGGGCCATAAAATGATTGATATGAATCTTGAAGAAAAGCAGATTACCATACAAATAGTTTTGTTTACATGGATTAAGAGAACGATATATGAGTATAACATACTGGGTTGTCAAGTCAGTTCTGAGCCTTTAGGAGAACTGACTTGAAGACTGAGTATGGGGTAGATGCATAGTATATAACATAACTTAAAACAAATATTTCCATAAGAAAAATATATTGGTTAGCTCAAAATTTGAGAAAAGTTAAGTTCAGGTGGAACCAGGTGTCATTATGGCAACACAATATTTTAAGAAAAACCTCTTTTTAAATTTGTATACAGAAGGGGGAAAAGTATATCACTAGGTTTTTTTCTTCTGCTGCTTAAGAGAGAGATAAAAATGTCTGATGCTTGCAGCCTATTTCCTCCATTTGGAGACCCGTGGCCTTCCTGCCTGTTCAGTTCAGTCGCTCAGTCATGTCCAACTCTTTGCGACCCCATGAATCGCAGCACGCCAGGCCTCCCTGTCCATCACCATCTCCCAGAGTTCACTCAGACTCACGTCCATTGAGTCAGTGATGCCATCCAGCCATCTCAGCCTCTGTGGCCCCCTTTCCCTCCTGCCCTCCCATCCCTCCCAGCATCAGAGTCTTTTCCAATGAGTCAGCTCTTCGCATGAGGGGGCCAAAGTACTGGAGTTTCAGCTTTAGCATCAGTCCTTCCAAAGAACACTCAGGATTGATCTCCTTTAGAATGGACTGGCTGGATCTCCTTGCAGTCCAGGGGACTCTCAAGAGTCTTCTCCAACACCTGTCTGTTACCCTCTCATAACTAGCCATAAATCTTTAACATATCAACAAGGTCTCTGTTGTACTTTTCAATCGATGTAGTTTGTCAACTCAATTACCTGCCTCCCATCCCCAAAGATGGCTAGTTTCCATGAAAAACTTTGTTAGAGTAAATTAAGTAAAAGAAAACATGGTGGCTGAAACTGGGGCCCGGGCCCCCCCCCCCCCCCCCCTCCCCCCCTTTATTGACTTTTATTTATTTATTTATTTCCACTGTTTCTCCATTTATTTGCCATGAAGTGATGGGACCAGATGCCATGATCTTAGTTTTCTGAATGCTGAGCTTTAAGCCAATCTTTTCACTCTCCCTCTTTCACTTTCTTTTTTTTTTTAATTATTAAATTTATTTATTTTTTAATTACAATACTGTATTTGTTTTGCCATACATTGACACGAATCAGCCATAGGTGAACACAATCTCCCAATGCCGAAGCCCCCTCCCACCTCCCACCCCACATCCTCTACTTGAATCATCCTGTGCATCAGCCCCATGCATCCTGCATCCTACATTGAACATAGATTGGCGCTTCGTTTCTTACAAGAAAATATACATGTTTCATTGCCATTCTCCCAAACCATCCCACCCTTTGTTTTATATTATCCTTTCTCTACTTTGGATTTCTATTCCACTGATTCACATATAACTCACTCTTAACAAAATTTGAGTCTCAAAGATCTAATACAGTATCTCTTTGATTATTTTCTGAAATGCTTGATAACTCAAATGGGGCAAAACTTTGAATTCCTATGAAATACATGAAGATCATAAAACAAAATTCCCCAATAACTGTACATGTAGAAAAACCCCCTCTTGAGTTCAACTGCAAATCATAAATAATTCATCCAGTTTACACAGAAAGAAATGTAACTATATTTTAGCCATCCTGGGCTTTACATGCCCAGTTAATTATTTAGATTTTTATTTTTACCTTACCAAAGCATGATTGATATTAGTTCCTTGACCAGGGGATAAAACCCAAGGCCCCTGCAGTGGAAGTTTGGAATCTTAACCACTGGACTGGTTAAGGAACCAGGGAAGCTCCTAGATCATTGTTTTAAATGCTGTCATAGCTTTTAGGGCTCATTGTAACAGAGTGTAGTTTGTTGTTGTTCACTACAGAAAGAAAGGAAATCACATTTAAGGAAATTTCCCTATGTGAAGAAACAAAACATTAGCACCCAACACAATAATATTAAAAATTTCATACAAGTTTCCTAATTTGAATTTATTTACTTTTATTTAATATTAAGCTACCTGGTGGGGAATGCTGAGTACCATTTAATATTATATAAGAACTCCTGGTTATATCTGCCTCTGGCATTTCTGGAAATTTTAAGACGTCAAATATATCTTTATTACTACTCCTAACGGAGACACCCACACCCACACAAATTCTTTTTGTGGTACCTTGTTTATGACTATCTGTTTTTAATCAGAGTTACATAAAATATTTATCCAGAAATACGTTGCTTCATTTTGCATTCTATTTTGAGTTCCAGTCTTTACAGAACATTGAAGCCACAGGAAAGGTCTAAACTGGTATTACAAGAACTTGTGGGGAAACTGCTCTGCTTCTGAAGAACCCTTTGCTTTGTCTACCAGGTCTCCTCCTTAATGAACCCACACACATTATGAGGACTTCTGCATAGTAACTAGACCTGTGATCATGCTTCTTTATCTGCTGGTATGACTCATTAAGAAATCTTACTTGATTTTATGAGGCTATTTATGATTCATTCTTTTATTTACTCCCACCTGCGGGAGATAGTGAAGGGCAGGGAAGCCTGGCATGCTGCAGATCATGGTGCCACAGAGAGATGGACATGACTTAGAAACCGAACAACAACCCTTCTGGAAACACTTAAGGCACTTTTGTGAGAATAAATCAATAACCTGAAGTCACATAACAGGTTGAGAACAGAGTCAACGTTGTATAGTTCAGCCTCTGACTTTTCTGCTTAGGTTCTACACTACCTTCTATGCCTAATAAGACTCACTTATGAGATTTGCTAATCCCAAGGAAGAGCTTCCCAGGTGGCTCAGTGGTAAAGAATTTGCCTGCCAATGCAGGAGACACAGGTTCAATCCCTTGGTCTGGAAGAAGGAAATAACCTACTGCAGTATTCTTGCCTAGGAAATCCTATGGAGAAAGGAACCTGGTGGGCTACAGTCTATGGGGTTGCAAAAAGTTGGACATGACTTAGCAACTAAACAACAATCCGGAAGAATTTTTGCTACAGACTAAAGTACATGTAAAATAAACACATTTTTAAAAGTAAGGAAATACATATAGCATTTAGAACAGTGCTTGGCACATGGTGTTACATAGACTCAATTAAAATTTTAAAAATATATAAATATTAGCATGGTATAACACAGGTTGTGTTATATACCATCAAACATACCAGGTTAGTATCCCTTCCTGTTGAATTAGAAAGCTTCTTTTGTCTCCCTGCAATTCAAAAAGAAAAATAAAATAAAAAACCAAAAGAGGTAAAGAACAGCACAAAATAAAATTCTTCCTCAATTCCTTTGTAAGTTGGGGTCATTTAAGAATACGGGTTCTAGAATCAGATTGCTAGGTTGAAATTCAGTCCTAGAGGTGAGGATGCCTCCCCACACAAACTCACCCACATGCACACCATCCACAGCGTTATTATTACTTTGGGTTTCTTTATTTGCTATGTCCATCATGACACACACACCTCTGTTTGTGAGAATTCATGCTGTCCATTTTGTTCTTTGGTTCTTCACTTCTCACTCCAAAATGGCCTATGGCATAGCCAAGAGGAGGGCACAGGACCTAGCCCAGCACCTTAAAAACCTGGGAATCTTTTTTATGGGGTCATTCTGTATGTAATGCCACACTCCCAGCTGTCCTGTCACCTACACAGCTGGGATCTCCTCTGGCCTAGTTCACTTTGAATGTGGTAAATCAAAAGATTTATCCTTGCTTTTTTTCCTGAAGCTCCAGCTACTTCAAGAAATGTGGTGGAAACTGGAGGGGGGGGGGGGCATTGAAAGAGCCTTGGTGTTGCAGAAGTGGAGTTGGAGTCACAGAGGAGTCTCTCAGCATCCTGAGAAGGTTCTAGGCTTCAGAAGTCCTCACCACAAAACACCAAGAGCACTTTTGCTCAGACAAAGCTCTCTTGTGGCAGAAACAAGGATTGCTCTGTCCAGCTTAGTTTCTATAGCTACACTGTGGCTGTGCTGTGGAAAAAGGAATTAGACAAGATGACTGAGGGGGAAAAAGGAAAGAGAGAGAGGACTGACGTGGTTTCGACCCCAGCTAGACCAGAATTCGTCATACTCCTCTCTCTTATGTGTTTAAGTGTTCGCCAATGACCTTAAGTGAATTCTTACAGAAATAGAAAGTAATTGTTTTCAAAATATCACCTCTCTGATCATAGTCAAAACCACGTTTTTCAAATGCATTATTGTTGGGTAGAGATTCAGTTCAAGCCTCTGTTTATGATGGCAACAGTAAGCACAGACATAAGAATTTCCTCTGCGGACATTGGGTCTTCACTTAGACAGGGGTGTGCATGGCTGGCATGATGTGATATGACTGTGGAAAACAGGACCAGACAAACTAATTTAATGCAGACATGCTGATCTATGAAATTATTTCAGCCTCCTTTTCAACACCCTGAATGTTAGAAGAATTCCTCCTATGATGGACCCCAGTAGAATGAATAAGTCCCAGCAATATCACCTCCTCACCACAAGCCTTTGTTGTGGTGAGCATGCCTCTTCAAGACTAGAGGAGATCTGAATTTATCCATTTGGCTTTCTGGTGGAAAGATGAGTTATTCCCCAGGAAATCACTGTCCATGGTTTATAGTAGAATATTGTGGGAAAAACCACCAGAAACTAACCACTAATCTATCAGCCATTGTAAATGAACCTCAAGTGTATGGCACGGAGCAGCAGAGAGACAATGGAACTCACCTCGGTGCCTTCTAAGGCAGCAGAATAGGTAGAAACAGGTAATAAGCAGAGGTAAAGCCCCCAAAGGAAGCAAACTATAAAGGATCCATTGTCGGTCTACCATCTCTTCCTTGGAGCGTGGTCTTGAGGCATTCTTTGTATCTGCAATGTTTGTTAACACTCAAGACAGTTAGAAAATAGGAGACAAATGAAGTAACACCCTCTGAACTGTCAGAACTTGAATGGAGTTCTAGCTGATGCCTCTATTTCTCTTTTAAGAGGTTTCTCCCAAGAACCCCAGGACTTAGTCCTCTCCCCCACCTCTTGCTTTAATGCTGAGTGTATGTGAGTGGCTATTATTTATTTTTCAATTCTGCTAGGGCTAATCGCCGGTAAAACACTATCCATAACAGCTCTCAGAAAGTATTTCACCATGCCCTTTCATTTACAAAGTCTTATTTAATTTTCATAATAGTCACTTAAGAAAAGTAAACAAAAAACAGCAAACAGAGGAGAAGAAAAGTAAGGAGTACTTTTTTTTTAAATCCAGTCACTTGTTCTGAGAAGAGTAATTGTCCCAAGACTTGCCAGAAGTCCAACAGCTAGTAAATGGCGGTTGCCGGGACTCAAGCTAACATGTTTTTGAAACAAAATTGAAGTTCCTTTAACACAGTGCTTTGTGTTGTCTCATTAACCCTGATATTTCCAAATACTTTTATTATGTTCAAATATCTTTGGTATTTCCAGATATGCTTCTATGGGCATACAACTGGTTCCCACTATTATTGATCAATGTTAATGTGCATTATGGAGAAGGAAATGGCAATCCACTCCAGTACTCTTGCCTGGAGAATCCCATGGACAGAGGAGCCTGGTGGGCTACAATCCATGAGGTTGCCAAGAGGTGGACTCGACTGAGCAACTAACACACACACACACACGCACACAATGTGCATTAAGGCCCTATTTTTCCATGATAGGTTGTAACTTACTAGTGGGTTGTGCAACAACAGATAACAAATGAAGTCAAAAAATGAAGATAACAAAATAGAAAATATCAGAATTCATCATAAATCTTTTAACTTTGTACTTGTGCTCAATTTTGTTTGTTCAGAAAGGCTTTATTTTTAGATATATTAACCTAGTAATACATTCCTTCCTCGTATGCTTGGTTTTGGGATAAATGTGGTCAGGAGCTACTGGATCTGGGCATGAAGTAGTTTGGTAATTGAGTGGTAACAAATACTGTATTGTTCATGTGGCAGCTGCTATTTAGTTTGGGCGAGCAGCCAACTTATTATGAACAGTGACAAATTTAGCTGTTTGGGGGAGGGGAATGGATAGGAGAACAGGACTGTTTCCCACAACAGATAACTTAGTACAAACAAATCCACTCAGTGAAGAAGATGCAACCTGTATTACTTTCCAACCACATAACAATCTATTTCCTTGATTTTATTTGGCAAGTTTGATACTTACTTATAAGATGATGTTCTGAATTATTTTGAGTCCGTTCTGAAATAGAAAAACAAGATAAAGAATTGAAATTGGTTGTGAAAACAACGAAGGTTCTACTCAGGTTTGTCCAAAATCAGAGCTAGTCTCCAAGAAGACATCTGTATTTACATACTAACAGAGAATTCAATAATTCAGCTGAAAGGCAGTTTGGAAAATGTGTAGATTATATCACTTCAAGTTCATGGACAAAAGTCCCTGGGTTTATTTTGAGTCTTAAAGAAAGACTATAAAACACTGCTACACTTAACATGGAAAACCAAAATGTGTATAGCACATGGAACTCTGCTCAATGTTATGTGGCGGACTGGATGGGAGGGGAGTTTGAGGGAGAGTGGATACATGCATATGTATGCTGTTCACCTGAAACTATCACAATATTGTTAACTGGCTATACCCCAATACAAAAATAAAACTTTTTTTTTTTTTTAAAGAGAGAGAGCCTGCATAAACACAACCCAACCTTCCTCTGTCTGCTTTGACTCCCTCTTTCCATCTCCTTGCTGCTGCTGCTGCTTAGTTGCTTCAGTTGTGTCCGACTCTGTGCGACCCCATAGACGGCAGCCCACCAGGTTCATCCATCCCTGGGATACTCCAGGCAAGAACACTGGAGTGGGTTGCCATTTCCTTCTCCATTGCATGAAAGTGAAAAGTGAAAGTGAATTTGCTCAGTCGTGTCGGACTCTTAGCAATCCCATGGACTGCCGCCAACCCCGCCCATGGGATTTTCCAAGCAAGAGTACTGGAGTGGGGGTGCCATTGCCTTCTCCATCCATCTCCTTCAGTATAAGGAAACAATTCAGCCTATAGGTCTTTTTTAGCACTTGGACTAACAAGACATACATTCAGCAGGTGCTCCAAGGGCGTATAGAATGAATGCCACTAGGAAAGAAGGCTTTTGATGATGTGGTGGAAACTAATTCTGAAAAAAGATACTGCTTCTCACCTTCTGCCCACTCCCTACACCCCCACTCTCCTGCTATAATCATCACCATCTGCCTTTGTGCAGCTCCTAATCAGGGAATGATTGACCAAAGGCAGATTGGAGAGAACAGAGTTGCAGGCCAGTGTATGTTTCCAGTGATGTTCTGTTGACTTTCCTCCTGAGACTTTGCAAACTGCTTTTCTTCCTTCTGGGAGATAATCACTTTATTGGATAACAATTGGGTAAGCATCCAAACCTGGACTCTGTCACAATCCTGCTTTCACAAGGACTAATCGACCCAGGGATTGAACCTGGGTCTCCTGCATTGTAGGCAGACTCTACCGTCTGAGCCACCAGGCAACCCACTGATTGTTAACTTGAACATAAAAAGCAAAGCAGAGTCAGGCACAAAAGACAGGAAAAGTTCCAATACTCCATAAGAAAGATATTTCAAGGGAAAAAATGAAAGATTTTATATCATAGCTCCAAAATTTGTTTACCAAAAGCATGGTCCTGAAATATAATTTCAGAGTATGTTTTTCTCCTTACATCATGCTCAGTTCATTGAGTACTCCTGATACAGAAAGAAAATAATTTTTCTTTGATGCTCTTCTTGCTATGTTTGTTTTAACCACTTCACAAAAGGAAAATCCACACCCAATTCAAAGACAATTTCTAAATGAGTCATTTGACTATTGTAAAGGGAGCAAGGATGATCCAAAGAAATATGACATAGTTCCTGCTTGCCAGTGTATCATAAGCCTTCATGGGATAAAAGACATTTCCCTACATATCTACAAGGAAATCTGTGATAAATGAGGCAAAGACCTTAAATGACACAAAAATTACTAGGAAAGAGAAGTCACTTTCTCTAGGAGAAACATAGACAACTTCATAAAGAATTAGAAAATGAATTGGGCTTGACAGGAGAGGTAGAATTTTGATAGGTGGAGGCAAATTGGGGACTCAACTAAAGAATGGCATTATGAAAGAAGCCTATTAGGCAAATTAAGTATATCAGGAAGATTTTTGGCTGAAATGAACCAAAAGAGGGGATAATTAAAAGACAAGTAGTTCATACAACTAATTGGAATCTTTAGAAGGAAGATAGTGAAGGTCTGAGCTGATCATGAAGCTCGGGGAGGGAACCAATTACAGAGTGGAAGGCTGTTGACAGACAAGAGTAGAAAGTCAAAGTAAAGTCTTGGAGAATTTTTAATAGGCTCAGGAGCACGTATCATCAATGTGATAAGAAAGGGAATGATAAGAAGGTGAGAGAGTAGGAAATTAGAAGAAGAGAAATCTTGAGAAGGAACTTAAAATGCCCTTCATGTCTCCTACACTGCTCTTAGATGTCCCCTCTCACTACTTCACCCTTCACACTCTTCTCCAGTCATCCCCTTGGGACATACAGTTTAGGAGGGAATGCTGCCTCCCTTCCCTCTGAAGTCACGCCTCAAGGGAGACAGATTGTAGATCTTAATTTCAGCTCTGACTTAACCTCTATCCTTCTCAAACTATTCCCAAAAATTGCAGAGGAAGAAAAGCTTCTGGACTCATTTTACCAGGCCAGTAATATCCTGATTAAAAAAATATGAAAACTACAAAAGAAGAGTATTTTAGGGCAATATTCCTGATGGACATACATGTAAAAATCATGGTGAATGATCCTGATGCAAAGAAAACAAAGATATCATAAAAAAGAAAACTACAGGCAAACATCAATGATAAACATAGATGGAAAAATCTTCACAAAAATAATAGCAAACAGAAACCAATGATACACTAAAAGGATCATATACCATGACCAAGTGGAATTTACCCCATGGATGCAAGGATGGTTCAATATCTGCAAATCAGTCAATATGGTATACCAGATTAACAAATTGAAGAATAAAAACCATATGCTCATTTCAATAGGTACAGGAAAACCTTTTATAAAATTCAGTGTTCACTCATGATAAAAAACTATTTGAAAAGTGAGTGCAGAGAAATACACCTCAACATAATAAAGGCTATATATGACAAGCCCACAGCTAACATTGTAATCAGTTTGGGAAAAGCTAAAAACATTTCCTCTAAGATCAGAAACAAGACAAGGATGCCAATTCTCACCAATTTTATCTAATGCACTATTGGAAGTCCTAACCATAGCAATCAGACAGAAAAATAAGTAAAAGGAATTCAGATTGGAAAGGAAGAAGTAAAACTGTCACTGTGTTGATAATACAAATTTGTTGAATTCATTTATTGGATCTAGTATAATGGTTTGTGCAGATTTTTAAGGATTTTCTGATATTTAAAATCCTGTCATCTGTGAAAAGAGATAGTTTCACTTCTTCCTTTCCAAGTTATTAATAGATGTCTTTTATTTTTCTTACCTACTTTCTCTGACTAGAACCTCCAGTTCAATATTGAATCGAAATGGCAAAAGTAGACATCTTTGTCTTGTTCCTGTTCTTGAGAGGAACACTTTCAGTTTTTTATCATTGAGTACGATATTGGGCTCCTCTGTCCTTGAGATTCTCCAGGCAAGAATATTGAAGTGGGTTGCCATTTCCTTCTCCAGGGGATCTTCCCCACCCAGGTACTGAACCCAGGTCTCCCACATTGCAGGCAGATGCTTTACCAACTGAGTTATGTGGGAAGCCCAATGATATTAGCTGTGGAATTTTCATAAACCAACTATTTTTTACTGTCTCTGCTTTTCTATTTGTTTTTCATGTTTCATTCAACATAGTTTGGCCCAACATGACCTGTCTTTCCTCTGTTGTTGAGCCTATTGAGGGCCTCTGAGGAGGGATTGGGGGGCAGCGAAACCCATGACTATTTTAAAAACTCATCAAGGAGTCAGATTGTTTGTGTGCTGATTGCCCTCTGTGCAAGTTGTGAACTATTAACAAGGGTGTAATTGTCTGAGCAACACAATATAAGGTCAAGGATTTATTATCAAAAAGTCAAGAACTGATAAATATAAGAAAAAAATTTAAAGGGCAAAAAGTAAAAAGCTGTCTACTATTAATTTTGATATTCACTTTGCAATGTTTTCTCATGATTCTGTGACAAAATTTTAGACTTATCAAATAAATGTTATATCCCCTAGAGGCAGGACCAACAACTTTATTATATATTTTTCTCTACTCTTCACTATCTCATTCCAAAACACACAGACATGTATGTGACCACACATTACAATCTATGATTTAACAAGAGTTCAATGTCTAACATAATCACTTGAGAATCTGAGTCCTCTTTTTCTTAAAACATGACCAAAAAACAATTAGATAGTCTTGATATCTAGAACTCACCTGTCACATTAATGGTAACTGAGTGGCTTTCAATTAATCCAGATGAAGAGTTCACAAAACAGCGGTATGACCCACTGTCACTAGCAAGCACTTGATTAAAATGCAAAATAAAAACTGAAATAAGCTTCCTTTCTTCCCAACCCATAGACCACTGAAGTCTGTCCCCAAGATGTAAACAATTGTTTCCTTCAAGCTTGCACCAGGTCACAGTAGGTCTATTAGCACAATACTTCACAGGGCATTCCAGTTCAAATGGGTCCCCTGATGATACAACATACATGGAATATTTCTTAATGTAAAGTTGTATATCACATGACTGGTCTCCTGGAAGATAAAAGCAAAATTAAAATCAATTCTGTTTTGGAAGGACTAAATATTTGCCACCTCAACAGTTTCTGTGAAAGATTAATTAAGCATGATTTTATGATTTTCTCAGATAACACTTTACAGTATATTAACCCTTACTAGCAGAGTGTATGCTGTGACACATAGTAGATACATAATAAATATTTGTTTAAAAAAATTAAACAATTTTCTCAGTTGTTCAATAATTTCCTCAATTTCTAAAATGTTAACAGTTTATTATAAAATTATATTTTATTCTAATTAGGTTTATTTTATTATCATGTACCTACTCCAATGTGAGAGTCACTCAGTAATGTCCAACTCTATGCAACCCCATGGACTATACAGTCCATGGAATTCTCTAGGCCAGAATACTTGAGTGCGTAGCCTTTTCCTTCTCCAGGGGATCTTCCCAATCCAGAGATCGAACCCAGGTCTCCTGCATTGCAGACAGATTCTTTACCAGCTGAGCCACAAGGGAAGCAGCTTCAATAGTAGCAAATAATAATAACTTCTAGCTACTTATATTCCAGAGACTGTTTAAAACAGACTACATATTTTAGTCATTTAATCCTCACAACAAAATAATATATTGTATTATTATGAATCTTGTTTTCTGCATAAGGAAACTGAGGTAATAAAGACCTTGCTAGTGCTAAGTCACTTCAGTCGTGTCCGACTCTGTGCGACCCCCACAGACAGCAGCCCATCAGGCTCCTCCATCCCTGGGATTCTCCAGGCAAGAACACTGGAGTGGGCTGCCATTTCCTTCTCCGATACATGAAAGTGAAAAGTGAAAGTGAAGTCTCTCAGTCATGTCCGACCCTCAGCAACCCCAGGGACTGCAGCCTTCCAGGCTCCTCCGTCCATGGGATTTTCCAGGCAAGAGCACTGGAGTGGGGTGCCACTGCCTTCTCTGAATGAAGACCTTATGTTTCAGTGCCACTGAAGCCGTTGAAACACAAGTTTAAAAACTGTAATGCCACTATCATAGGGAAATATTTGTCTACAAAAATTTCTTTTCTCCCGGTTATTGAATCATACCTGAGTTAGTAATAGAAAATTACTAATTACTACTCAAGAAACAATAGCAGAGTAGTGGATAATGAATTAGAGAGTAATGGACTCTAGTATGAGTTTAAATCTTGATTATTTTAATTATTAGAATATAACTATAGGTCCATTACTCTCTAATTCATTATCCACTACTCTGCTGTTGTTCCTTGAGTAGTAATTAGTAATTTTCTATTACTAACTCAGGTATGATTCAATAACCGGGAGAAAAGAAATTTTTGTAGACAAATATTTCCCTATGACAGTGGCATTACAGTTTTTTAAACTTGTGTTTCAATGGCTTTAATGACACCTACCTTGAAATTTTTCCATTCCTTTTTCTATGTAGGAGAGATGCAATACAAGATAAATTTCTGAAGAGAGAATGTTTTGAAATAATTGAATTTTTATGTTTTCCTAAGTGGAAGGAAGAGCAGTTATCCACCTCTTCTGGAATTTCTGCCTCCTGACATGACATACAGGAAATATATTCTCCTTTCTTTTGGTGGGAAGAGAAAATTTTCCTGGAAACAGATTTTTCTATTATCTTCTCCGAGCCTTCTGTTAGTAATAGTCAGTTGCACATAAAATCTTAAGCTAAGAAAAAAATGTTTTTATTCTCTATATTATTGAATAAGTTCTCTTAACTTACCAGGAAAGGTTATACCTGGTTACCTCAGCATCTGAAATATAATTTATAGCCAAGATATGTGAAAAACAAATTCTCTCGAAGCAAACAAAATAAATATTCAGTTAAGTTCAGTCACTCAGTCATGTTCCACTCTTTGCGACCCCATGAATCGCAGCACACCAGGCCTCCCTGTTCATCACCACCTCCTGGACTTCACTTAGACTCACGTCCATCGAGTCCGTGATGCCATCCAGCCATCTCATCCTCGGTCCTCCCCTTCTCCTCCTGCCCCCAATCCCTCCCAGCGTCAGAGTCTTTTCCAATGAGTCAATTCTTCTCATGAGGTGGCCAAAGTACTGGAGTTTCAGCTTTAGCATCATTCTTTCCAAAGAAATCCCAGGGCTGATCTCCTTCAGAATGGACTGGTTGGATCTCCTTGCAGTCCAAGGGACTCTCAAGAATCGTCTCCAACACCACAGTTCAAAAGCATCAATTCTTCGGCCCTCAGCCTTCTTCATAGTCCAACTCTCACACCCATACGTGACCACAGGAAAAACCATAGCCTTGACTAGACGGACCTTAGTCGGCAAAGTAATGTCTCTGCTTTTGAATATACTATCTAGGTTGGTCATAACTTTTCTTCCAAGGAGTAAGCGTCTTCTAATTTCATGGCTATAGTCACCATCTGCAGTGATTTTGGAGCCCCTCAAAATAAAGTCTGACACTGTTTCCACTGTTTCCCCATCTATTTCCCATGAAGTGATGGGACTAGATGCCATGATCTTTCTTTTCTGAATGTTGAGCTTTAAGCCAACTTTTTTGCTCTCCTCTTTCACTTTCATCAAGAGGCTTTTTAGCTCCTCTTCACTTTCTGCCATAAGGGTGGTGTCATCTGCAGATCTGAGGTTATTGCTGTTTCTCCTGGCAATCTTGATTCCAGCTTGTGTTTCTTCCAGTCCAGCGTTTCTCATGATGTACTCTGCATAGAAGTTAAACAAGCAGGGTGACAATATACAGCCTTGACGTCCTCCTTTTCTTATTTGGAACCAGTCTATTGTTCCATGTCCAGTTCTAACTGTTGCTTCCTGACGTCCATACAGATTTCTCAAGAGGCAGGTCAGGTGGTCTGGTATTCCCATCTCTTTCAGAATTTTCCACAGTTTATTGTGATCCACACAGTCAAAGGCTTTGGCAGAGTCAATAAAGCAGAAATAGATGTTTTTCTGGAACTCTCTTGTTTTTTCCATGATCCAGCAGATGTTGGGAATTTGATCTCTGGTTCCGCTGCCTTTTCTAAAACCAGCTTGAACATCAGAAAGTTCACGGTTCACGGATTGCTGAAGCCTGGCTTGGAGAATTTTGAGCATTACTTTACTAGCATGTGAGATGAGTGTAATTGTGCAGTAGTCTGAGCATTCTTTGGCATTGCCTTTCTTTGGGATTGGCATGAAAACTGACCTTTTCCAGTCTTGAGGCCACTGCTGAGTTTTCCAGCTTTGCTGGCATATTGAGTGCAGCTCTTTCACAGCATCATCTTTCAGGATTTGAAAGAGCTCCTCTGGAATGCCATCACTTCCACTAGCTTTGTTCATAGTGATGCTTTCTAAGGCCCACTTGACTTCACATTCCAAGATGTCTGGCTCTAGATTAGTGATCACATCATCATGATTATCTAGGTCGTGAAGATCTTTTTGTACAGTTCTTCCATGTATTCTTGTCACCTCTTCTTAATATCCCTGCTTCTGTTAGGTCCAGACCATTTCTGTCCTTTATCAAGCCCATCTTTGCATGAAATATTCCCTTGGTATCTCTAATTTTCTTGAAGAGATCTCTAGTCTTTCCCATTCTGTTGTTTTCCTCTATTGCTTTGCATTGATCACTGAAGAAGGCTTTCTTATCTCTTCTTGCTATTCTTTGGAACTCTGAATTCAGATGCTTTTCTTTTTCTCCTTTGCTTTTCACCTCTCTTCTTTTCACAGCTATTTGTAAGGCCTCGCCAGACAGCCATTTTGCTTTTTAGCATTTCTTTTCCATGGGGATGTCTTGATCCCTGTCTCCTGTACAATGTCACGAACCTCATTCCATAGTTCATCAGGCACTCTATCTATCAGATATAGGCCCTTAAACCTATTTCGCACTTCCACTGTATAATCATAAGGGATTTGATTTAGGTCATACCTGAATGGTCTAGCGGTTTTCCCTACTTTCTTCAATTTGAGTCTGAATTTGGTATTAAGGAGTTCATGATCTGAGCCACAGTCAGCTCTCAGTCTTGTTTTTGTTGACTGTATAGAGCTTCTCCATCTTTGGCTGCAGAGAATATAATCAATCTGATTTTGGTGTTGACCATCTGGTGATGTCCATGTGTAGAGTCTTCTCTTGTGTTGTTGGAATAGTTATAAGATTCAAAATTTATCTCATTTTTATTCACAATTCTTACAATTCCATTATTATTTCCTATTTAACCCAGAGCATAATTATTTTATATAATACAGATTAATAACTTATTTATAATGATAACATTGAATCAACAATAAAATTTTCTGTTTAATATTAATACCATTCAATTTAGAAACAAGGAAGTGTTCAGTCTGTTTTACAAAGAATTTCGTTCAGAAATGGTTACTTCAAAAAATGTTTTGGCTTCCAAAGGGCAAATTCAATTGTTTAGAATGTACATTTATGTGGAAGTATCCATCTATTACGGAGAAGGCCATGGCACCCCACCCCAGTACTCCTGCCTGGAAAATCCCATGGATGGGGGAGCCTGGAAGGCTGCAGTCCATGGGGTCGTTGAGGGTTGGACACGACTGAGCGACTTCACTTTCACTTTTCACTTTCATGTATTGGAGAAGGAAATGGCAACCCACTCCAGTATTCTTGCCTGGAAAATCCCAGGGACGGGGGAGCCTGGTGGGTTGTCATCTATGGGGTCACACAGAGTCGGACCCAACTGAAGTGACTTAGCAGCAGCAGCAGCAGCATCCATCTATTAATTGCTGGAAAATATCGTGTTTTTTGACTGTGTGGATCACAACAAACTGGAAAATCCTCAAAAGGTGGGAATACCAGACCACCTTGCCTGTCTAGACATGCAGATGATACTACTCTAATGCAGAAAGTGAAGAGGAACTAAAAAGCCTCTTGATAAGGGTGAAAAAGGAGAGTGAAAAAGTTGGCTTAAAACTCAGCATTAAAAAACTAAGATCGTGGCATCTGGTCCCATCACTTTGTAGCAAGTAGATGGGGAAAAAGTGGAAGTAATGACAGATTTTATTTTCTTGGGCTCCAAAATCACTACGGATGGCAACTTTAGCCATGAAATTAAAAGACATTTGCTCCTAGGAAGGAAAGCTATGACAAGCCTAGAGAGCATATTAAAAGTAGAGACATCACTGTGCCAACAAAAGTTCATATAGTCAAAGCTATGATTTTTCCAGTAGTCATGTATGGATGTGAGAGTTGGACTGTGAAGAAGGCTGAGCACTGAAGAACTGATGCTTTCAAATTGTGCTGGAGAAGACCCTTGGACTGCAAGGAGATCAAACCCATCAATCCTAAAGGAAACCAATCTTGAATATTCATTGGAAGGACTGATGCTGAAGCTGAAACTCCAATACTTTGGCCACCTGGTCTGAAGAGCTGACTCACTGGAAAAGATACTGGGGCTGGGAAAGGTTGAAGGCAAAAGGAAAAGAGGGTAGCAGGTAACCATCTCATGATGGTTAGGTAGCATCACAGACTCAATGGACATGAATTTGAGCAAACTCTGGGAGGCAGTGAAGGACAGAGAAGCCTGGCATGCTGCAGTACATGGGGTGGCAAAGAGTCGAACATAACTTAGCTACTGAACAACAACATTGTGCTCTTTAAGACATGCATAAAAGGAGCATGAGAAATTGCACCAGTTCATGACAACTGCTTAATCTTTTTGTCAGTTACCTCATGAGTGCATATAAATCGTGAAATATTCTACTATGGGCCCAACACTGTATGGTGGTGAAACAAAATAACTAAAAGAGGCCAAGGTGCCTTCTATTCATATCTTTTATCTTATTTTTTTTTTTCCAGTAAAGTCTTAAGAGTGTTTTCTCTCTGAGTTCCTTTTCCTACATCCTTATAGTTTTCTTTTGGCTCTGTCTTTCCCCATTTTGTACACTTCCTCAGCTTGTGGCTCAGCTGGTGAAGAATATGCCTGCAGTGCAGGAGACCTGGGTTCAATCCTGGGTTGGGAAGATCCCCTGGAGAAGGGAACAGCTACCCACTCCAGTATTCTGGCCCTTGAGAACTCCATGGACTGTATGGTTCATGAGGTTGCAAAGAGTCGGACATGACTAAGTGACTTCTGCTTCAGCAACATATTCCACCCATCCTCTTAATTAATTTTCTTCAGTGATTGCAAATTATTAGATTTACAGACTTTAAAAGATTCATAGTATCACAGGTTACAGTAATATAACTGAGATTATAATCAAAACTCTTTTTTAAAGATAAAGAAGGTTGAGGACTAATCAGGCGTTGAACTGGGGAACAAATAATGGTCCTGCATTCCATGTACCACTTTACCTAGCATAATGTTCCACTTTATTTCTATATCCTGGCCAGCATAAATATTCTCATTTTTAGCTATTTCCTATCACTTAATAAATCTCTCACTGTAATTTATGCTTACATCTCATCAAACACTGCTCTAAGTTAATTGTAAACTGTTTGGATTTTCAAGATTGAGACAAGTGGCCTGCAGAGAACATTTAGAAAACTTTGAATATTTAGATATTTACAATTGCTCTGAGACCATAGATAAGGTCACTTAAATACTTTTGGTTTCCAAAATTCAGAAAAATTAAGCAAATCCAAAGTCAAGTTATGAGGTTATCAAAAAATTGAGGAGGGAGGGTAAAATAATTCACCAAAAGAAAGTGTTTAAAAACATTGTGGCTGAATGTGGTTGGAACTGTAACAAAAAAGGAAGAGGTCAAAAGCAGAAAGGTCAAGTGAAACTCATCTTTCAAGAAGTCCATTCCCCTCCCTGAAGTTAATAAACTACTTCAGCCTTCTAATTTCTGTTTTCATTTTCTTGGATAAGTTGATCACAGCCTATGAAGCCTGCACCTCTGTGCCAGCATTGTGAAAAACAAGATAGTTATAGGTAAAGAGCTTTTAACCTCAAAGAATGTATCATTTAATTGGTGAGGTAAGATTAACCACCAATGCCACTTTTCTGGAATAAATTTACTAACTACCACTCTTCAAGTTGAACTGAACTGAAAAGAAGGCTCAGAGGGACCTTGCATGTTAGTTATTAGGGGGTATAGGAACAAATAAGACAAGGTGTCTCCCTTGAAGGGGCTTGCCTTCTCATGGGAAATAGGCTTGACAGATGGGAGAATGAAATAACACTGTAAAAGGTGCAGACCTTGCTTGGGTGTGCAGAGGATTAATTTGAACTGTGACTATAGGGGCAAAACTGAATGGAAAGTTTATATTTGAGATGAACCTTAGTGAGTGAGTAGCTTTTTGATAATCAGAACAGTGAACAGGACAGGGGAAGTATTTTAAGTCTGAGGAAGTTGAAGGGAAAAAGGTACACTCTGCAGGTATCTCATGGCAGATTCAGGGAACTGATACACTCTTGGATCATGGTTTTCTGAAAATACTGATATGTAGATCACTAGTTGTTTCAGAGTAAATGGAATAAGCACTGGGGTATGGGGGAGAAGTTTGAATGTTGTTTATATATCATGAGAAAACACAGAGCCTGATTCTTTTGGAATATTATAAAGTTTATATAAATAGCTTAAAATGAGACTATTCAATTAAACCTGGTTGTTCAAATGCTAACGGACTGTGTGATATTGATAGCCACCCAGGCTCACTGGCCCTCAATTCTTTAAAAAATAAGATAAACGGGGACTTCTCTGATGCATTGGTTAGAGTCCATGCTTCCACTTCGGAGGGCAGGGGTTCGATCCCTGGTCAGGGAACTAGGACCTCAAATGCCACATACTATGGCAAAAATAAATAAATAAAGCAGATGGAAAAATTTTACAACAACAACAAATAGGAAGTCAACCTCTCCTACACACATATATGCAACTTCACTTCTCTCAGTGTATTACTGATGCTAAGTTTCTAAGACATCTAGGTCTCTCATTCTATTACAATGTTACCTTTCCATCTGGGCCTCCCAGATGGCCTGGTGGTAAAGAATCTACCTAGCAAGCTGAAGACTAGACTTTGATTCTTGAGTCAGGAAAATCCCCTTGAGAAGGAAATGGCAACCTAGTATTCTTGCCTGGGAAATCCCATGGACTGAGGAGCCTGGAGGGCTACAGTCCATGGGGTTGCAAAGAGCAAGACACGACTTGGCGACTAAACAGCAACAGTAATCACCCTTCCATTTAGCTACTGGGCTATCACCCAATGCTAGTAGCACTGTTGAACATCCTGACTAGTTCCAGGATTCCATGACTGTGGGCTTGGGAGGAGTGTATAAAGTGGATTACGAGTAGAGATGAGCTAGCTGTTAGCCCAAACCATATCAATGACCTGCAATGGGATGACAGAAACATCACTGTGGTTCTTGTATGTTATCAGAAGGATGAAGATCATCGGCTGTCACACTGAGTAGCACAGGAATTTTTCTTGAGTGGAGGAAAGAACGGATGGAGACTTGTGAACAGGCATTAAAAGTCAAGGATATTCCCTCTAGAAAGAAGACTGTCTATCTGCCTGAAACTAAAATGGATGTTTGCAGTCAGGAATAATGCACTGAGGTAAATGATACAATTCTAATTTTCCATCTGACAAGCATGTTGACATTTTTTGCTGCTTTTCCTGAACTACTAATATGCATAACCATTTAATGGGGCTTCCCTGGTGGCTCAGATGGTAAAGAATCTGCCAGCCATGAGGGACACCTGGGTTCTATCCCTGGGTTGGGGAAGATCTCCTGGAGAAGGGCATGGCAACCCACCCCAGGATTCTTGCCTGGAGACTTACCATGGACAGAAAAGCCTGGTGGGCTACAGTCCATGGGTCACAAAGAGTTGGATACGACTGAGTAACTAAGCACAACAAAGCACATAATCATTTTATGACACTCAGGATATCCAAAGCTCTTCCCAAGGGGTTTGTCTTGCCAAACATCTTCTGAAAAAGAATGAAGATCACAGTTGCTTTTGGCTGGATTTATCAGTCAATATTAGTTATTGTTGTTTCCGCTGTTTCCTCAAATATTTATATCTAATGGGCGGGACATTTTCAATGCTAAAAATAATTAAAATAAATGCATGCAGTGAATGATGAAACCTCTACTATCTCCAGGCTCTCATAGGATGAAGTATCCCTTTTTAAGTCACTATAGGTTTAGGAAGCCTCTAAAAATTCTCATGAAAACTGCTACTGCATTATTACAGAATATATATTCCATGGCTAGGGTATACCTAGTATAATTGATGCCCAGAGTGTATCATTTTTAACAACTTTTTTTTCTGTATTCAGAAATAATCATGAAATGAAACAAATAATAAAATGGCCAGAAAAGAAACTGGATTTTTTTTTTTTTTGTCATTAAACTTCATATATAAAGCAATGCCAGTGGTTAAGACTCTGTATTTCCAATGCAGGGGGCACAAGTTTGATTCTCAGTAGGGGAACTAAGATCCCACATACCACATGGCTAAAAATTTATCAAAAAAAAAAAAAAAACAATGAAAGTTTTAAAATATCTGAAAAAGAGAATGCAAAAAAAGGAAAAGTACATAGGTATTTATTTAATACTTTTATATGTATCTAAACAGTGTGAGGCCTGGTGTGCTGCAGTTCATGGGGTCGCAAAGAGTCAGACACAGCTAAGTGACTGAACTGAACTGAACTGAACTGAACTGAAACAGTGTGAACTTGAATCCTTTAGTTGCAGCCTGATATTGTGGTTTATATAAGTAATTTTCCAGGAATTAAAACTAAAGTTCTATAAAAAATATAATATAAATAATTACTATACTGTACCACTACTACTATCATAAAGTTTTATTTTCTTGATTAATTCTTTAATTTTAAAACAACACTTTAAAGATTATAAAATATAAATCTACAACTATATAGCTATTAGTCAATAAAGCATTTCAATTATAAAGATATCAATCAATAAAACATTTCAGATATAAACTTTAGTTCACGCATGATAAAATATTGCACCTCACAGTCTGTGTTTTGTTTCACTGTTTTGAATTTTAAACAAATATTCAAAATATTTACATGGAACAAAAGAAATGAAACTTTACATTGTATTTCCTTGGCTCTCTAATCACTATGATATTATTGCTTATTTAAAATCTACTGTTTAAATGCAGAAATATGTAGTACCACAGGGGTTTGAGACACAAACTATGCCTAAAGCAAGCTCAAGTAATTCTGAACATTATGAATTTACTCTTGAAGTGAACATGCCTGTGTGCACACTAAGTTGATTCAGTCATGTCCGACTCTTTGTGGCTCCATGGGCTGTAGCCCACCAGGCTCCCTCTGTTCATGGGTTACTCCAGGCAAGAATACTGGGGTTCTTACTGGGTTGCTATGCCCTACTCTAGGGGATCTTTCCAACCCAGAGATCGAACCCCATAGCTCCCGCACCTCCTGCATTGCAGATGGAGTCTTTTCTACTGAGCCACCAGGAAAGCCCATATGTAGCTGAATTTGTATGTGTGCAGGGCCAACTCTCTAACAGGGATGTTCTCTAAGTCAACTTTCATGTAGATGTAATATTTATCAAAGGGAAAGTACTGACAAATGTACTCATTTGAAACTTACATACATATTTTTAAAACTCAGGAGTAACCATAGTGTTTATTTAGAACTTAGACCAAAATATTTGGGTGTGGAGGAAACATTTTATCACTGATATTGTTCAGAATTGCTGGTATGTGGTCATTAAAAGTAGACTGACTTTGGTTGTTTGTTTTAAAACTCTGTACAGATAATGTACGCCCTTACGGCCCACATCCCAGGGGTGTGGACACCACACTGTTCATGTTTATTTAGTAATGGAACAGTTTCCAGTGCTAAGGGGATACAGAAAGAGCCTCACTTGGCTCTTCAGTTTTCCAATATGATTTTTTTTTTCTTTAAATCTTGACAAGATATAATCTCTCAGAGTTTTCAGATCTCTTAGAGGGAGAAAGCCTTTCTGTCTGTCTGGACTATCACAGCAAACTTCAAGGAGGAGGTTGAATCTTCTCCGCCTCCAATTCTCACCCCAGGGCAGTTCTGGTGCCCTTTCCATTATCGCAGTATAATATCACTGTCTACCTAATCACATGGCTAGAGCCTGGGTGCCATCCTTGTCTCCTGCCCCATTCCATCAGCCACCAAGTTAAGTTAATTCAGCATCTAAAATATCTTTTGAATTTGTTTTCATGCCACTGCCTAAATTTGGGTCTCATTCTACTTCATGAGGATTGTCACAGCTGAACAACTAGCCTTCTGCATTCCAGACTTGACCTTTTTCCCCTTCCCCAACCAAATTCATTCTCCACATTACTGTCACAGTTTATATTCTTAAAATTAAAAGTCAATTGCACAATTTTTTTTTTTGCCTGAAATCCTATAGAGAGTCTTCAGTGCCTTCTGAAAATGTCCATCCTTCATCAAATGGTATTTATCCCCTGCTTCTTTATGCAAACTTATTCCCTCCATTCCACAACACACTCTAGCAACCCACATCCACTCAATGCCACACCAAATGCCCCGTGCTATTGTGCGTGACATACATTACTATATTATAGTTAAATATGTGTTTATGCTTCAGTCTTCTGATCTTCCCATCTTCCCAGGGATGGCAAAAGGAGATCTTCTGCTTCCCAGGGATAGCAAAAGATGGCCTTATAAAAAGTATGAAAGTGAGAAGCATGATGTACCCTGGAGACTGAACAGAGAGAGCTTCATGAAGAGAAAAAACCCTGCTCACAACTCCTGTGCTGTCTGTGCACTAAGGACACAGAACAGACACAGCTGACTCCTTAGTGTGTGTGTGCTTAGTCCTCAGTCATGTCCAGCTCTGCAGCCTCATGGACTGTAGCCCACCAGGCTCCTCTGTCCATGGAATTCTCCAGGCAAGAATAGTGGAGTGAGCTACCATTCCCTTCTCCAGGCGATCTTCCCAATCCAGGGATCAAACCCAGGTCTCCTGCATTGCAGACAGATTCTTTACCATCTGAGCTGCCAGGGAAGCCCTGAGTCCTTTGCATGTGGACTCAAAATGTCAAGATGAAGGATATACGCATCTCAACATACCCTTTAGTGGTTATAACTTAAGCACGAAAGAAAAACTAGATCTTAAAGTATGTAGTGTAGAAAGGCCTGATTTATGTCCATTTGGGGTGATACTCAAAATATTTAAGAAATGACACTCCGTGGTTATCCAGATACCTAAATCAACCAATCAGAAAGGCCTGCCAACCACAAAAAACTGGATGGCCCAATATCTTCCAGCTGAGCAAGCCTAGCCACAGGTGTAAATACCATAAGGAGCTGAAAAGAATAAGTTGTAAAACTCAATAACAACTAAGAAAAAAGAGGCTTATGGTTACGAATCTTAAATGAAATAGTTATTTCTTATTTTTACAGATGATATACCTTGATTATAATTATTGCCACAAGGAAAACCCCAACAGATTTTAACCTCTCTATTGAAAAATTCTTACATTTATGGAAAGTTCAAAATAGTTACATTCCCTGAAATAAATGAATGACAGTAATGAAGCCTGAGTGCCTTAGTTTGACCTAAGATTGTTTTAGAATCAACCATAAATATGTACATAAATAATTTTTTTAAAGCTAAAATGACTGTGACAAGTATTATGCATGCTAAGTCACTTCAGTCGTGTCCAACTCTTCGCCACTGTATGGACTGCAGCTGGCCAGGCCCCTCTGTCCATGGGATTCTCCAGCCAAGAATACTGAAGTGGGTTCCAATGCCCTTCTCCAGGGGATCTTCTCAACCCAGGGATCAAACCCAAGTCTCTTATGTCTCCTGCATTGGCAAGCAGGTTCTTTACCACTAGCATCACTTGGGAAGCCCATGACACTTAATATGCCAATAATTTTCTCTTACATGAACCAGGATTTTAGCTTCTATCAGAAGGTACTATGGTAGAAAAAACAACTAACAAAAACTTCAGATATGTGATGGGGAGGCCTCAGAAGATTAGTCTTTAGACTCAGGAAAAAAACAGGCCTTCAGAGGATGCTGGTAGTATGATCTTTCTTGCTTTAGAGTGCAGAAGGGTGGAGCAGAGAGATGGATACTAATAAGGAAGGGAAACAGGTGCCTCTCCTTTGCAAACTGGTGTGGTTTAGGGGGTCCCATGACACAGTGACTTGAGCATGTTGTTGTTTCTTAGTGGTTAAGTCCAACTCTTTTGCAACCCCATGGACTGAGGCCCACTGGGCTCCTCTGTCCATGAGACTTCCCAGGCAAGCATACTGGAGTGGGTTGCCATTTCCTCCTCCAGGACTTAGGCAAGGCCAATCCACACATAGCAACAGCTGCCGTGTAATCACACATCAAAGATCCTGGAAGGACATCCACCCAGACAGCCTCAAGGAATCTCATGTACAGCATCAGGAAGCCCACATGACCTACTTCCCATCACAAGCTGGCTCACAAAATCAGAAATGTGGTCACTTGAGATGAGGGTAGGGGAATTCCACTGCATGCAGAAACCACTAATTTAATGTTATATTATGTAGTGTTGATTAAGCTTATTATTTTAACTCTGTTGTAAACACACCCATACCACAAGTCAGATATTTCCAGAAGTGCTGGGAATATCTGGGGAAATTTGAATAAGGGTGTATACATCCAGTGTTAAAATCAGAAACTCTGTTTTAAAGGATGATCTTTGTTAATGGAAAACCCTGTGGCTTGATTCAGGGATGCAACGAAGATTTGATGATCTCAGTCCCTATGGTGAGATGAAAGATTGACAAATTTTTACCTGACAAATAAGATGTAATATAATAGAGGTCACAGACATAGAAATAGCATGAAAAAATAGTTCAAGGTTTTTCCCTTTTCTGTGCATATTGTCTGATACTGGTTGCCTTAGGGAGAGGCAATCCGTCCTTGTCTAAACACAAATACACCACACATAGCCACACACAGACTTTTAAGATGTAAAATTCCTTTAGCAAAAATGGAGCTGGAAAGAATGAACTGCACCCCCAAGAATACATACGGCACGAATTCATATTTATTCCCTTTACTTAAAAAACAGAGACCATGACATGAATAGAGAGAATTTTCACACTCATTTTCTATTACTATATTCTTCTTAAAATCTTCTTAAAATGGTATGTGAAAAACTTTAAGTCTGCTTTCATGTGGTATTTATAGAGCACATTTTGAAACAATTTCTTCTAGGGCTAGAATTTCTCATAATGTGATGTGATTACTTTGGAGAATAGTTTGAAGTCTATCTCTTTAATTCAGTAGTATTGAGTAATCTAAGATTTTAAGCCATGTAGCTCTTGGTTTTATCTAGGCTGCCATAATTCTGAAATTTTTTTGACTTGATACAGTCATTCTAGTATTTGCCACAGCTTTGTCAAACAGCAAAGTATACAAAGTGCCTGCACCATTTCCTTCCCTGAGATATTAAAGAATAGGACAAGTAGAGAACTTCAGTGATCATCAGGTCAGATATTTTGTCACATTTGGAAAAATCACCTTTCAGAATCACTGCCTCATCTTCATTGCCACTTGCCCACAACTGCATCATATTTCACATTATCAGAGTACTATGAACCCATCCTAGGTGCTCCCAACAGAAGGAAAACAAGGATATGACTAATATTTTTGAGTTCTTATTATGTACCCTACATAGTTTCTTTTGATCCTTAAAGCAATTTTATAAGGTAGTTATTATTATTATCTTTATCTTAAGTGGGAGAAACCAAGTATAGAGAAGTTAAGCCACTTACTTAAGATCCCCAGCTAGTGGTAGTCAGAGCCAGGACTGGGACTTGAACCCAGGCCTGGCTAACTCCAAGGCACAAGCTCTTATCTAGAAGAGTAGTTGTGAAAGCACATGGGAACACACAGGAAGGTTGTTGGCACTGTGGCTGGTTCACAGTGAAAGTGAGTGAAGTCGCTCAGTCATATCCGACTCTTTGCTCCTCTGTCCATGGGATTTTCCAGGTAAGAGTGCTGGAGTGGATTGCCATTTCCTTCTCCAGGGGATCTTCCCGACCCAGGAAAGGAACCCGGGTCTCCTGCATTGCAGGCAGACGCTTTACCATCTGAGCCACCAGGGAAGCCCAGGCATCACTATACTTTGGATAGGATGAACTTAGGGAAGTGACACGGCAGTTGAGTAATTGTTCAAGGGCACAAGGCCTGTGGGCAGCAGAGTCCATGTGGAAACCCACAGTGCCTGCCCCAAGTGCCTCTGCTCTGAACACTCACTTCCAACTGCTTTTGGGGATCAGTAGTGATCTGTATATTTACCAGCCAAACAAACATTATAGAGATAGAAAAAGGGTTCTATTCCATAGAGAAATGTCCTTTTATGTGTATGTTAGTCACTCAGTCGTGTCCGACTCTTTGTGACCCCACAGACTGTAGCTTGCCAGGGTACCCCTGTCCATAGAATTCTCCAGGTAAGAATATTGGAGTGGGTAGCTATTTCCTCCCTCCAGGGGATCTTCCCAAACCAGGGATCAAACTCAGGTCTCCTGTATTGCAGGCAGATTCTTTACCATCTATATGAGACATGAAATTCTTCAGAATTATACTAATGAAGAAGGCCAGTCTTGGTAAAAACTAGGAAGTAAAAAAATCTTTGTTCTGGGTGCTTTCTCACGCTTTCTTTGAGTATTTCTTCATTACTTTTCCACCAAATGACAAATGACCCCCCTGTGACTCTTCCCTACCGGCCATGTCTTTGTCTCCCCAGGCCAGAGGATTCACTCCAGTCTTGCCTGTCCTATATGATGAGTACCTAGTGGAGAGTGTGTTAGCCAGTGTGTAATCACCTCTCTGGAATAGCAAAAGTGTCTAGCCGGTTCAATAGACCCTACAGAAAAATGATTCTTGTTGACAATTTAGAGGATAGTTCTGGGCAGGGAAGACTCTGGCATAGCTGGGCCAGTCCTTCAGAGACGCTAGGCCTTCTACCTTGCTCACAGTGACCTTAGGAAAAAAAAGCAGGACAGGAAAAGCCTAGAGCATATCTTAGAAGCTGTGAACAGTAGCATTCAAGAGAACTTTTGCCATTATATAAGAAACCAACATGAGTATTTCTAAATATTGCCTTTGGTGTTTGAGTGGCTATGTATAATGTTCAGAGTAACCGTCCTTCCATTTTGTGCTGTTGGAAGGACACAAGGAAAGTCCATCTCTACTTCTTTTATGGATACTTCCTCACCTTCCTAAGATATTATACCACAGAGATTATACTGAGATTCATTGGTACCTTCAAAGCCTAGAAGATACTTAGCATTATCATTGTGGGCAGAAACTGCCAATGGCCCTCCAATATTAATTCTCTTAATAGCACAGAAGAAAAGAAATGGGATAATCACCACACAGCTATAATCTAAATGTCCCAGCCCTCCTCATAGTCACTTCTGGACAATGGGTTGTTTGTGATATATTCAAGTTCCATGTTATGTTTATAAGATAAATGTGGTTATCAGGAATGAGAGGAGAAGTTAGACCTCTACCAGACAAACCTAATGTTTCCCCATGACTGTCTAGATGGCCCTCTATCACTTTCCTTATCTGTGTTCAATGTGAATCTCATATTGTACGTATTTAGATTCTGAGCATACTAACACGATTCCCCTGCATGTGTACACAGGCAAACAAGTAATTTCTTCCATTGAGAAGCATGGAAATGAGAGTCCATAACCAAGGAGATAATGGTATCAAGAGGTGTTTATAGCGACTTCTCTGATTGTCCAAAAGCGAAGACTCCATCCTCCCAAAGCAGGGGGCCTAAGTTCAATTCCTAGTCAGGGAACTAGATCTCACATGTGTGTGCTCAGTTGCTCAGTGGTATCTGACTCTTTGAGACCCCCATGGACTGTAGCCCACCGGCTCCTCTCTCCTATCCATGGGATTTCCCTTCTCCAGGGGATCTTCCTGACCCAGGGATCAAACCTGCATCTCCTGCATTGACAGGCACATTATTTACCACCTGAGAAGCTCCAGATCACACAAGCCACAACTAAAAAGAAAAAGACCCCACAAGCTGCAACTAAGAGCCAGCTCAGCCAAATAAATAAACAATATTTTTTGGTAAAAGAGTTGTTCATAGACAACTTTTTGTAAACCTCAAATGAGAGATGATCTCCCAATATTGCTTTAAGGAGACTATCAAGCTGATAAAGTTTTGTACTAAATGGGGGAAAAAGAAAACTAAACCATTATCAGTAAACTTACACAGCACTTACTGTGTAATTTTAGCTAATAAACTTTAGGTACTATTTTAAGAGTTTTACAGAATTAATTCACTTACTACTAACAACATCCCTATAAGTTCAATATCATCATTGTCTCCATCCTTTAGATGAGGAAAGAGAACCAGAGAGGTTATAATCAGAGAAGCAGTAAATGGCAGAGATGGGAGAGTAATCTAGTAATCTGGAATGACTTTACCTGCACTACCATTGCCTTTCCAAGAAAAAAAAGCAAAAGATTGGTTTCATCTTTGAACCTGGTTACAAATGCCTGTGAATATTTTTCTTTCACCAACTCTAAAATGTAAGTAAAGGTGAAACTCACAAATGATGGAAATTAAGTTGGAAAGTCCCAGAGAAGTAAGATAAACTGACTTCAATATTACAATAGAGGAAATTTTGATAATGGGACAGAGGAAGTAATAATTAAAGAGTTCAGTATAATTAATTAAAGTCTATTCAAGGCTGTGATCAACACAGGAATTAGTCTTTTCAAATCTTAATCCAGGAAATCCTGTAACTGCAGAATGTATTCCTAGACATTTACATATAAGTAAGTCATGTCTTATAACAGGCACTTTTGTGATAACAATATACAGGCATTTGGTAGAAGGTTGAGCTCCATTTCTGGCTAAAACATGTGTATTTCAAGAGGAACAAATAAGCATATCCAGATAAATAATCCTGATAAAGACGCTGTGTTACAAAACCAGAATATGAAGGAATGAGAGATTTTGCACCAGCGTTTCTGCTCTGACCCAAGGATATGGCCTGCTCATACTGGCGAAACACAATGTGGGAGGAAGGTGGAGTACGGAGTCAAGATTTCCTCCTGCCTTTATTCAGAACGTGTATAGTCTACACAGTAGCCAGACATTAACTGCGGTGCTCCTGGATGCTTGATGCTGGAATCCTTGGTTGATGCTCAAATTGAATAAGTTGAGCATCAAGTGGTCCAGGGCCTCTCAGCTGGAGTCACTCACTGAGGATGGGGCAGGCTACTGACAAGAGCATCTCCACTCGGAGCCTTGTTCTTGCCAGCATAATCAGCCCATCTGTCCGTGTATATGTGCTAACACTTCTATTACTTTCATCCAGACAGAAATCATACGCCAGATACAAAGGGACAAAGCTCCCCTAAATTTTTGAGAAACACAAAATGCAAGCAAGAATTATTTCATTATGAAGGAGGACCTTCAACAGCAAGTTTGTAGAGAACATTACCTTTTTCACAACCTTATTATTGATGCAGCCACATTCCTAAGAAGATATACACATACCTCACATTGCTTTGAAGTGGAAAGGAAACATTATTTTAAAACTATTCTTAAAGACTTTGAAACTTTGTCTGTGTAAAGAATTTAGTAACTACATCACAGAAAATCTCTAAGATATAAAGGTTAAAATAAATGAGGTTTAAAGGAATAGAGTCATCAGCTATTAGGGAGTACAAATCTCACCAACCTATATCGTTGTTGTTCAGTCACTGAGTAGTATCCTACTCTTTGTGACCCCATGGACTGCAGCATGCCAGGCTTCCCTTTCCTTCACTGTCTCCCTAAGTTTGCTCAAACTCATGTCCATTGAGTCTAGCACCACCTGGGAAACCCCTCAACAACATATACCCCTAATTTAATTCAAGTAATGCTGCAATCCAAAAACATATATAAGCTATCTGGCTAATCCTTTGTCCAAGGCTTTCTGTTTTATTGTTCAAATAATTCATTTATTAATTCATTTATTAATAAATTCATTTATTAAATCTATTTTTAGCTTCAAAACCTCAACTATTTTAAATGATAACGTTAAAACTTGTTTCCCATTTATTTGAATATTCTGTGGGTTGTTTGGTATAAAGAAAATTAGCAAAAATAACATTAATGTTTGTGGTTTAGTCACTAAGTTGTGTCCAACTCTTATCAAACTTTTATTATGTGAGTTTACTATGCTATGCACTTTAACTATTGTATCTGTAGTCTTCACAATAGCCCCATAATTTAGGTAAATTATTATTATCTCTATTTTATAAGTGAGGAAACTAAGGATAATAGAGGATAAGAAACTAAACCAAGGTCAGGCAGAAAGTGGCAGAGCCAGTCAATGAACCCAGTTCTGACACACATTGAAAGGAGGAGCAGAGCTGAGCTGGCCATCTACACATTTCATCAGCACAATACCAGCTTTGTTGCTGTTGTGCTCGGTTGTGTCTGACTCTTTTGCGACCCCGTGGACTGTAGCCCACCAGGCTCCTCCGTCCATGGGATTCTCCAGGCAAGAATACTGGAGCGGGTTGGCATTTCTTCCTCTAGGGAATCTTCTTGACTCAGGGATTGAACCTGAGTCTCCTGCATTGCAGGTGGATTCTTTACCACTGCACACCTGGGAAGCCCCATAATACCAAATACAAACATAAAAATGCTTAAAAGAAGGGGATTTTTAATTTTACAGCTGTTGTGTGCCATCCTGGTATCATGAAGACAAATTTCAAAACACAGTTTCAGAACTGAAGTTGACATGCTAAAGGATTTCAGTGACCATATTTTCTGATTTGAAACTTACAAGAATATGTGCTTGTGGGGATAAGGCAAGCTATTTGAAACCAGGAAATTAGAAACTTCTGTTGCCTTTCATGGCCCCTCCCTCTTTACAATATACAGGCATCTCTGACAAAGTAAAGGAGCAAGTGAACTCATCACTTTTTCACTTGTATAAAATTTTTGCAAAAGTGGCCAAACATCAATGCAGAATTTAAGCCGTTTTCTATATCACATGATACCTTTTA
This sequence comes from Nanger dama, assembly GCA_917880005.1. Taxonomy (NCBI): domain Eukaryota; kingdom Metazoa; phylum Chordata; class Mammalia; order Artiodactyla; family Bovidae; genus Nanger; species Nanger dama. The sequence continues at coordinate 1,115,889 of CAKJTW010000011.1, forward strand.
CCTTCAGTATAATAGGAGCAGCAATAGAATGCACCTATCCCATATTTCTCAGCATTGTCTCATTCAGTATTCTCAAGGTACATGCCCCATGAAGCAATTAAGGAGATTTTATTTAGCCACCTGCTTGCAACACAGGAGAACCAGGTTCGATTCCTAGGTCTGGAAGATCCTCTAGAAAAGGAAATGGCAACCCACTCCAGTATTCTTGCCTGGAGAACTGCATGGACAGAGGAGCCTGGCAAGCTACTGTACATGAGGTTGCAAGAGTCAGACATGACTTAGCGACTAAACCACCATTCCAGAGTAACCATGGAGTCATGTATAATCCCAGTTATCCAACACCTAACCTAACCAACACTCCTCTAGTCTCAGTTTGAAAAGAAGAAGCCATTTATTCACCAACAGCATGGCATCCAGAACACTTTTGCTAGTGTAGTGATAAATTTGTACTTAATTATTTATAGCATTTGCCCAATTCTCTGTTCTTACCATCAGAATATGTTTTCAAGAAAACCAGCCAAACTCTGACTTAAATACTGTTTTCTAATTTGGTCCATGTTCTTTCTACCATGTCTTCAGTGAGCAAATCCAATTACTTGGTTTCATCTACCATTATCCACTAGGCACAAACACTACATCCTACTAAGATCAGCAAGGGAGAACATTGCTTCCAACATCCCCCGAGAAATATATAAGAAGTCGGTGTCTTACCATTGATATTCCAAATGCCTACATGAGGAATTAGGAAGAAGCCCCAGAACAATTTCCTAGTTCCAAGCACAGTGAGTGATGTCTTCATTTCCTGTTTATATATCAGGGATGTTCAGGTAGAAAGCTTCCCTTCCTCCCCTGAATCTTTCAGAGTTGGATCAGGTTATCTACTTCAATGACATCTATAAAACAAGAGAGGAGGTAGGAGAGGACAGTAAGAAGAGCCCAAATATTTTGTGAAACAAAACAAAGACTAGGTGAGACTCTGTTCTGTGGTTTTTGCTTCTTGTCAAATTGGCTGTTCAGTTTCAAATGCTTCGATCCGTAAAGCAGCTCAGTCCTTAAATACTCCTTTTGTGTCAGCCTTTTTGCCCCACATTGGGGTTTTTCTCATTCCAAGTTCAGTGAAATGAACAACTAAATTCTAAAGAAATTTATATTGGTGAAATATTTAGGTTGAGATTTTAATCAAACCAAGGTCAGAAAATTCATGGTAAAAACTACCTAGGATAAGTATACATTTCCCCACCTTTTCACAGTTTGTGATTACGAAACTTCTTTTATGTTAGAGATTTTAGATTTATCTTCTAAACATCATGTCATAAAAAGATGAGAATGCTTCCTGTCATTAGGCCAGTGGAGATTCATCTAAGGTCATGGAGAAAATGAGTTATAAGAAACCCTGCCTCAACAAAGGAAGGAAAGGCAACTGTCTTCAGTCTGTAGATAAATATCAATGGGATAAGATCATCATTAGTATTGGCTACATTTTTCTCTAAATATTCATGTTTTGAGCTAAATAACATCTTGAATATCAACTAAAGGAAACTTCCAATTTCAACATTCTTCTTATGGTTACTATCTGAATTAAATAGAATAGAAACAATAAAGGAAGAAATGAAAAGTTCAAGATCAGATAGCTCAGGATCAATGTGGAACCAATTTCATCACCTCCACTTCTAATAATAGAAGATAGTTAAATTCACTCATTTGAGATTCCAAGTGAGAAATCTATATTTGTGACGTATGTGGTCATTGGCAAAAGTTGATTTTGTAAGTCTTTGTCTGAGAGGCTGGTGATTTTCTTCCAAGGCCAAATTTCATGACTTTAAGTACTCAAGGTTAAAAGTTAACTTAAGAGCTTCCCTGGTGGCTCAGACAGTAAAGAATCTGCCTGCCATGCAAGAGACGCAGGTTCAGTTCCTGGGTTGGGAAGATTCCCTGGAGAAGGAAATGGCAACCCATTCCAGGATTCTCTCCTGGGAAATCCCATGGACAGAGGAACCTGGTGGACAACAGGGGTTGCAAAGAGTCTGACATGACTTAGTGGCTAAACCACCAACACTGAGGTTAAAAGACAGTTATCATGTATTCATTGATTCAAATAGATGCTGTGAATGGTTGGAGGCTCAAAGATGAAAAATCACTTTTCCTGATTTTAAAGAGCTCAGTCAACCAGCACTGTACTTTATTCATATCAGCCTTTACTTTTGAGACTTAAATATTCAGGCATTTCAACCACCACACTGTAACCCAGAGCAACCACATGTAGCTTCATAGTACTTCCATTACTGGAGGAAACATCCTGCAAAATATTTATGTCATATTTACACAGCTTTCTTTCCCATGCTCAAAGTGGAATACATATGACCTATAGCAGCTGAGATAAGCTCACTGTGCCTTTAAAATTGTCCTAGAAGTCAAAAGATGTAAGCCACAATGCCAAGGATCTCAGGATATTATCCCAACTCAGAAAGAAGTTCTAAAAATGTTGTTTATCTCAGCTAAAACCTTCATGATTCCCTATTCTGAAGATTTTTTCATATAAAAATGTCTATGCTAATTAGATAAAATCTGGAAAAAAATTATATAACACCTAATATATTTTTTTAAAGATATCTATTTGTGACTTTTATCAGAATGACTGGCCCTTTGTACCTCCAGAGCTGGAGTCCTTAGAGACAAATATTCATGTTTTAAAGAAATCCCTATTTTAAAGGTGATTCTGATATAACCAGTTTGGATAAATATTTGTAAACCAATTATAAGTTATCAGAGAGCATGGACTTTTGAGTCACAAAAGACTTGCTGCCAAATCTTTGCTACTTACTAGCTGCAGAGTCTCTAATACATTTCCCAGATTCTGAGAGGCTGTGGTAGACACAGACACACCACTCAGATTTCTTTTCAAGGACAGATTTGCTCTTAGTGGTGGGGAATGCAGTCAACAGAGAGCATCCAGGTGTATACTCCTCCAGGATCTGCTCAGCTGAGATTCCCCCTTGTCCAAGCTCATGCTTTCCCATAACAGCCTGAATCCAGTGATGGAACAAGGAAAGTATATAAATGGCCAGCCATATTGACTCCACATGGAATGCTGATGGCCAGTACTTGACTCAGAGCTCCCAGGTGACACAGCTAAGATTATATCAGGCTTACAGTTTGATGTCTTTCTCTGCCCGATCTCCCTTCCACCACATTTCTTTCACAGATGTTTATCTATAGTCTATTTTGATGTCTGCTTCCAGAGAACTAAATCTGTTCTACATCTCCATTTTCTGTTCTTAGAACACAGATGGTAATATCTGTTATGTTGGCTAACTGAGGTAATGTATGCAAAGTGATCAGTAACTTGTACCAATAATTATTTCTGAACCAAAGATGGGAGTTCATTTGGACAAGATGAGTACCAGGAAGCCGTGTGTTAATAAAATGGTGGAACAAGTCGAACATGCTTATTTGCTAACAGCAGTCATCGCTGCACAGAGAATGGGACTGAAAATCATATCAAAGCTTTGATTAGAGCAGAAGAAATGTAACAGCTTGAAGAAGGTCTGAATTCCAGAAAATTTACAAGGATGGATCAGCTTCATAAAGAGGCCACAGGAATGAAGGGCAAAAAGAACTAGAGGCTTGAGAACAGGAGATGTAAAAGGGTCTAGCCACTGGGCCTGTCCCTCAGGGAAAGAGCTGTAATCCTCCAAAAGCCTGGAAGAGGTCAAAGTACAGCAGTTGTGTATTCACAGCATGACTGGAGGGCTGGATGGGTAAACAAGGCAGGGGTCACTTACTGACAGTGGAATACAGAAAAGGATCACAGTTATTGCCACCACTCCTGAGATGGGCAAGGACGCTGACTTGATATCGAGCTCCTCCCCTTGGCTCTTTAAAGTGTCCATTTGGTGACAGAATCAGTCTCATACTGTGAGGTGGATAAGGTTAATAAAAAAAATTAAAAACCAGTATAAAATACCCTTGGCTGCAAAAGTCTGAAGATGCTTTGGGGAAAGAAATTCCTTGCAATCAAAAAGTATATATACATGCAATATGCCCAAACACCCTGTTCCCCTTACTTCTGTATTGGTAGACTTAAAATGTAATCTGGTTCTGTTATTTACTAGATGTGTGTCCTTTGACAAGTTATTTAATTCTGAATCTATTATCTCTTTGAGTCCCATTATTTCCTCTGTAAAGCAGGAATCACTGGACTTACCTGGAACCTGGTCATGAAGTATTCAAGAAGAGACAAAAATAGTAATATATATTTTAAGTTTAACAAACATGAAACCACTTACCATAGCCACAGGAGCACAAAACTAGGATCCTGGTAATTGTGTTTTCCTGTCTTTCTTCCCACTCAGATGAATTGTATAGACTGCTTATGTCTTGTTTGATTGTATTCTTGAAGCGCAGAGAGAGAAGACCTCCTTCGGCACCTGTGTGTACTATATTTGTATATGCTTCTATTTTTATGCCATTTTGTATGTTTATCTCATTGTTTTTGTCATGAACCAGTTTATATATGCATCGTTGCTCTGCAAATTGTTTCATCTTCTGCTTTTGTGGGTGTGCACATGCTCTGATATGTCTGCAGCTTCAGATCTCAGCAAAATGTTAGGATCTGAAGCCATGAACTTGTTCTTCCAGGAGGGACTAGGGGGTTTACATGGAAAAGACAGGTGGCATACCTTGCAGATTTACAAATATAAGGGTTGTAATTACCAAAAGCCCCAGGTTCTTCACACTGAGATTGATCACCCTGTTTGTGCCACGAGGTTCTGTTTCCTAGCCAGTGACTCAGTACAGTAGAAACACCAAGGCAGGTGCGTTTCTGAAAGACACAGGCCCGTTCTTTATTATTATTATTGTTGGAGTATTATTGCTTTGCAATGCTGTATTAGTTTCTGCTGTACAATAAAGTCAATCAGCTATATGTATGCATATATCCACTTCTTCTTGGACCTCCCTCCCACCTTGCCTCCGTCCTACCCATCTAGGTCATCACAGAGAAGTGAGCTGAGTTCCCTATGCCATACAGCAGGTTCCCATCAGCTATCTATTTTACACATGGTAGTATATTTATGTCAAATCGAATCTCCCAATTCATCAACACTCCCTTTCCACCTGTTTCCACATGTCCATTTTCTACATGTCTGTCTCTCTTCCTGCTCTGGAACTAGGTTCATCTGTACTATTTTGTTGTTCAGCCACTTAGTCATGTCTGTCTCTTTGTGACCCCATGGACTGCAGTACACCAGGCTTCCCTGTCCTTTACCATCTCCCAGAGCTTGCTCAAACTCATTCATGTCCATTAAGTCAGTGGCGCCATCCAACCATCTCATCCTCTGTCATCCCATTCTCCTCCTGCCTTCAATCTTTCCCAGCATCATTTTAATGATCTACTTTAGCTTAAAGACTCCCTTAGAATCTCGCCAAACCTCCTTCGAAGTAGGCAGCACTCAAGCATGATTCCATGCAACCTGTTTCCTGCTTTCACTCAGGATCACAATTTGTAATCTAATAGTTCTCCCTGGCTTTTTTTTCCTCATAGGAATTTCCCCTAATCTAATCCTTGCATATTTCAAGGAGCCTGCTTTTGGATCACCCAGTCTAACACATCAATTTTACACAGTTATGACAATGTTGAATATACAACTTTTTATTTTGCTTTTCTACATTCCTTGTTCAATGGGTAATATTCTTCATAAGGGGACTCTATTTTGTAGAAAGTGGGAAGACATGAAAGTTAGTTAGTAGAAATCATAGTATTAAGTTAGTCAATTTGGGAGAAATTGTGAAGATCAGCCAACCAATGGGAATAATAGTAAAACAACAACAGCAACAACAACAAAAACACACCAAAATACACAGGCATAGAAAGCAGGCAGAAACTTGAACAATTCACATCCTTTTAAGTATAAAAGTGAAAGTAGCTAAGAGCACAGTGGGAATCAGATCAAATAAAGTGAAAGTCTTTTCAGAGCTGCACTGCACATGCTTCGGGAGAAGGCAATGGCCCCTTACTCCAGTACTCTTGCCTGGAAAATCCCATGGACAGAGGAGCCTGGTGGGCTGCAGTCCATGGGGTCACTAAGAGTCAGTCTTGACTGAGCGACTTCACTTTCACTTTTCACTTTCAGGCATTGGAGAAGGAAATGGCAACCCACTCCAGTGTTCTTGCCTGGAGAATCCCAGGGACGGGGGAGCCTGGTGGGCTGCTACCTATGGGGTCGCACAGAGTCAGATACGACTGAGGCGACTTAGCAGCAGCAGCAGCAGCACATACTTCACTTGCATTTGTTGTAGCACTAGAATCCTCTCCTTATTTACATGTTCTTTATGAGAAAAAGAACATGCCAATAAAGTAAATAGTATTTCATAGCAAAGCAAAAAGGAGTTAGCTTTATTTTGGAATAAATCAAAGAAAGAATTTGGGAGAAATTCGTCTTGAAGTTACATGTTGTTCAGTTGCTAAGCTGTGTCTGAGTCTTTGCAACCCCATGGACTGCAGCACATCTGAAATTATATAGTTATATACCCAGCAGCTTCCTGGACATCCAATTGTGCCAGACATTTCAGTTTCTTTGTAATGAAGAGATCCCCAAATGAGAGGTCTAAAGGAAGGTTCCCAGGGGACCAGAAAAGCAGGGAGGACTCAAAGTCAGGGCAGAAACTAATTGCCATTCACCAGTCAGTTCAGAAGTATAGCATTTCATTCTGCATTTCGTAGACTCACATAAATGGTATCAGTGGTAACTGACTAGATTTGGGGCCTGGTTATCCTTTTCATGCTAATTGGAGTCAGTGCTAATAAACTTAAATAATTATATATTTAAAATTTCTCCCATGATGGTGTGAAAGGAAACTCAGAAAGACCAGGTCCAGGAAAAGCATGCTCTCCTGACTTCTGAGCTGACTTTTAGCTGCTGCTCAGTTGCCTTTTAGGACTGCTTTCCATGCCCTTACCTTAGGCATTTCTCCAACTGATTTAGGAAAAAATACTCCCCAGTAGCATACATTTAAATAGCTAAGTAATATTTCATCTTATAATTATAGCAGTATTTATTTAGTCATTTTCCTATTGCAGAATGTTTAAGTTTTCTTAATTTTTCACATAAAGATAAACATTTTTGTTCTGCTGCACTTTGGATGATTTCCCAAATGTAGTATTACTGAGTAGAGCATTTTTAGCATTCTTGAAACCTTGTGCTATATAAAGAAAGGCCAATGTACATTTCTAGAGGCAAGATATGAAAGCATCCAGATTTGGTTAACTGTACCCTTACCATTAGTAATATCTTGTTATTATCATCATAATTTAAAAAGTAAACCTTTCCATTTATTTTGGATTTTTATGCTTAATATTTTTATCATTTGTGAATTGTTATTCTTGAACAATTAACCGTTTATCAAAATAATGGAATCAGTAATTTTCTTACAATTAAAAAATTTTTATAGTGCATATGCTGCACATATCAACTCTCATCACCTTGCTTATTATATTTTCAGCAAATTGTTTTTGCCATTAATCATTTTAATAGTAGTTTTCAATTTACTGAAGGCACCTTTTTTAAAGGCAGCCCTATCTAACAGTAACCATATATAACAATTTATACTGCTTTTAAATTAGGAAAAAATCTTTCCTGGATGATTTCTAATCAAGGTGTCCAGATAAATGTGGTCAGCCTCCCAAATGTGTCCACATCCTAAGCCCTTTGGCCCCTGCTACCTTATATGGCAAAAGCTAATTCACAGATCTGATTAAATTAAGGGTCTTGAGATATATTATCCTGGATTGGTCAGGTAGGCCTGATGTGATCACAGTTATCCTTATAAGAGAGAAACAGAAGGAGTCAGGGTTGGAAGAGAAGGAAATGTGACAGCAGAAGCAGAGGTTGAAGTGATACGGCCACAAGCCTAGGAATGCCAGCAGCCTCCAGAAGCCGGAAGAGACGGGAGTGGACTCTTCTCTCTGGAGCCACCAGAAGAAACCAGCTCTGTTGACATCTTGATTTTAGTCTTGTATGACTCTGGATATCTGATTCTCTAGAACTGTAAAAGAATACATTCGTGCTGTTTTAAGCCAGTTTGTGCTATTACAGTGGCAGTGGAGAAGGCAATGGCACCCCACTCCAGTGCTCTTGCCTGGAAAATCCCATGGACGGAGGAGCCTGGTGGGCTATAGTCCATGGGGTCGCTAAGAGTCGGAGACGACTGAGCAACTTCACTTTCACTTTTCACTTTCACGCATTGGAGAAGGAAATGGCAACCCACTCCAATATTCTTGCCTGGAGAATCCCAGGGATGGTGGAGCCTGGTGGGCTGCCATCTATGGGGTTGCACAGAGTCGGACACGACTGAAGTGACTTAGTAGCAGTAGTAGTATAAAAGTAAAGAATAATGTTTTGTTCTCCATCATGCAAATTCCCAGCAAAGGTCAAAATGTTAATATCCAGTAAATCTTCTATCCTAATACAAAGGAAACTTGCCAGCTTCTAAAACTTTCATGGAATTTCTTTTAGAAATAGTGTGGGTGAGGCTGAACCATAAGAAGCTAGAAATTCTCAAGCCTAGCTCATCTCCTGTGAAGCTTCGTGCACCTGGTAACTACGGAGACCACTAGGCAGCACTTCCCTAACTTTTTCTAGGAAAAGTGATGGCATGGGTCAAAGGGCTATTCTAGGATTACATCACTTGAGTTCCAGATCAGTGTAGATAGAATTCAGCTATGTGCTTCCCTGGTGGCTCAGCTGGTAAAGAATCCACCTGCAATGCAGGAGACCTGGGTTCAATTCCTAGGTTGGGAAGAGCCCCTGGAGAAGGGAGAGGCTACTCACTCCAGTATTCTGGCCTGGAGAATCACATGGACTATACAATCCATGGGGTCACAAAGAGTCAGATGTGACTGAGCAACTTTCACTATGTATAGAGGAAAAGTCCAAAGTAGTAATGGTTTTAATAAAATAGAAGATTGTTTCTTTTACGTGCAAAAGAAGTATAGAGGTAGGTGGGACAGGGCTGATATTGTGGCTCCTCATTAATCAGCACCCCGGTATCCTGGTTTTTCTTGCTTCACTATCTTAACTGTGACATCCATCTTCTGAGGCCAAGATCTAAGATGAGCAGGCTCAACTCCAGGCATCATGTCTGAGTTATAGGCTCAAAGAAAGAGGTAGAGGACAAAGGGAGCAGACCTTGGGGGTGACTGAGATGCTTTAGGGAGATTTTCTGGAAATCCAATACCAAGCTTGCACTTAACAACACTCTGAACATGACTTAATCATATAACTACATTTTCCTGCAAGGAAGACTTGGAAATAAAATCTTCAATTTAGGCAAGAAAAATATACACAACTAAATTTCTAGATTCCATTACTTAAAAGGCCCAAAGCTTCAAGCACTTACACATCCATGAACACACATCCATCTCCAAAAGAGACAATATCAACATCTTATCTTACTAGTTTGTCCAAAGTTGAGCTATTTGGAGGACACATATTCTCTGCATCAGATTTGCATGTAGCTTCTCATGGTTCTATGACTTATGAACTAAAAGTTAAGTCATATGCTCCCTACATTTCTATGATAGTGTTTTTTTAAAAGTTCATAAGTATTTTTGATTATTGAGTAAAGTGTTAATTTGCAATGATATAACAACATAAAGGAGGCCCTCTTTCAGGACAACTGGAGTCCCCAAGTGAAGAATAAACATAGTACTCATAGTTTAAATTATTATATGACAATAATAAATTGTAATCAGTTAATGTTTTGTCCATTGTGATATAAATAACATATTTCTCCATATCTTTTCTAGACTACAGTGCCTCAGTGTTCCATATTATATAGAAAGATACTTCCAAACCAAAAGTAAAAATGTTGATATGATTTCTTTTAAGCTTGTAGGAAAAGATAACACACATTTCTATACAGAAAAGAATATAAAGGAAGTAAAAGTAGCTGCTGATAAGAGCAATGATGTCCTGCTGCAACACTGGACAATTTCCTACATTTGTGCTTCCAATTGCCCTAAGCTTTAGCCTCTGAAGTCTCTTGCTAGTTTTTGAAGATTAAGTTTCTTGGACAGCAGTCTCTGAGGCTGAGATGAGCATGCAGGAAATTTAGTAAAGAGTGCTCTAAGGTTCACTGAATGGAAGGACAGAGAAAATAGGAGTATTAAGCAGAGGGATAATGAGGCTATGATACAGTCTCAGGAAAAGCTTCAGCCAACAAGAGGAACATCTGGAACTGGACTGGTCCCTTAGAGAAGTTTCTAGTTTGGCTGAGAGGACTGGGACTGTACGCACTTGTGTTGCCAAGTCATTGGATGCAGGCTGTCTTCAGGAAGGGTGGTGTGTCCTTTAGTGAAGTATTGATACTTCTCTTCAGTAATTTCCCAGATAAGACTGGCAGCAGAGAACACTCCCAGCAGGTGAAGAGTTGTCCTTCAGTCCTAAAGGGGGTCTGGGTTGTGCATCATGGCTTCTAACACACCAGTCCTTTTTCCTTTATGACCACAGCTGAGCGTGTGTTGTTGTGGATTTTTAAGCCAGAAGACTTACTGGCCACCATCCTTTGTCCACCCTCCAGCTCTGTTAATGAGAGCTATCTTGCACCAGTTTTAAAGAGGATTGAATAGGAAGATAATGCTTAGTCTGATCTTTATTAATAAGCTAGCTCCCATTATCAGACAAACAACTCTCAAGGGACTTGCTTGAAAAAACTTGAGATCTGAAACATTTCTTTCTAAGGTTAAACATTAGTCTTTACTGTTGGAGTAAGAAAACAGTTTTTTGTTTTTTTTTTTAATAGACTTTTTAGAGTAGTTTTAGGGTTCACAGCAAAATTGGGCAGAAAAAGAGTTCCTATATGCTCGCTTCCCCCACACAAGCACAGCCTCTCCCACCACAATATCCTGCCCCAGAGGAGAAGGTTTGTTACAACAGATGAACAAAAAGCAGGTAATTATCACACAAAGTCCACAGTTTATATTATGGTTCACTCTTGGTGTTGTACCTTCTGTGGGTTTTGACAAATGTGTAATGACATTCAACCACCATTAGAGTATCATACTATATCAAAGGGCTTCCCTGGTGGCTCAGACGGTAAAGCGTCTGTCTGCAATGCAGGAGACCTGGGTTCGATCCCTGGATTGGGAAGATCCCCTGGAGAAGGAACTGGCAGCCCACTCCAGTATTCTTGCCTGGAAAATCCCATAGATGGCGGAGCCTGGTAGGCTACTGTCCATGGAGTTGCAAAGAGTTGGTACACGACTGAGCAAAGGGAAGATAGTATCATACAGAGCAGCTTCATTCTCCTAAACTCACTGTCCTCTGCTCATTTCTCTCTCTCTTCCTCCCATCTAACCCCTGGCAAACACTGTGGCTACAGTTTACTGTTTCCAGAATATTATAGAATTGGAATCATACAGTATGCTGCCCTTTCAAGTTGGCTTCTTTCACTCAGTATAAAATACTTTTAAGTTTCCTTTATGGCTTTTTCAAGGCTTGATAGCTCATTTCTATTTAATGCTGAATAATATTCCATTGTCTGGATATACTATACCCCATTTTATTTATCCATTCAACTGAGGGATATTTTGGCTACTTTCAAGTTTTGGCAATTATGAGTAAAGGTGCTATAAACATCTATGTGGAGGTTTTTGTGTGGACATAAGTTTTCAGCTCATTGGGTTAAACACCAGAGTTGAATTTTGTTAACTCTGCAAGATTCCAAATTACTGAAGACTCAAGATACTTAGATTGCAGTCAACAAGACTTTGGCCTCTTTTAGCCAAGTTCTATTTCCTTTTGCCTATAGTATCTTGCCAGACTTTGATGAAAGCAGCAATAACCAGCACATACACATTAATATTTTGAATTTTCCTTAACATATTGGTTGATGTAACAAGGTTGGTCAGCATGAGTTCTGCCATCTAAGGATTGTTGAACGTCATGTAACTAGGTTCACAAGCTTTCCAGTCTTCAAAGTCTAAATTCTTAGCATTGTTTCCCTAGCTTTCTCATGAAACCAAAGCCAGTTTACGTTGTGATGCTTTCTGCACATAATCCTGGTAAAAATGACTGTATTTCAGATAACAGAATCATCTGTATCCAGTTTAACCAGAAAAGAATTCATTTCAAATTTCTTCAAGTGCCAAGAAACCAGTGTGGATGGTACATAATGAGGAGAAATGGAGCGAAGAGAAATATCCAGTTATCCAGTTGTTGTTCAGTCACTAAGTAGTGTCTGACTCTCTGTGACCCCATGAACCGCAGCACACTAGGCTTACCAGTCCTTCACTATCTCCTGGAGTTTGATCAGACTCATATCCATTGGGATAGTGATGTTGTTCAACTATCTCATTCTCTGTTGCCCCCTTTCTTCTTTTGCCTTCAATCTTTATCAGCATCAGGGTCTTTCCAGTGAGTCATCTCTTCGCATCAGGTGGTCAAAGTATGGATTGTTGTAACAAAATCACAACGCTGGCACTGCATCAACACACGTGCGGCCTGAGGCTAGGCCATCAGCACTGCTGTTCCAGAAACGAAACAAAGCAAACACCTCAGTGACTGTGCTTGTCAGAAAAATCACTTGTCTGCTGCTCTTTGATATATATTCATGGCCATGTTCTGAGTCTCACACACAGAATCCTGTCTAAAGAGACCCTGTATGTGAGACAGCAAAAGAGTCACAAATGTATAGAACGGACTTTTGGCCTCTAAGGAAGAGGGAGAGGGTGGGATGATCTAGGAGAATGGCATTGAAACATGTATACTATCATGTAAGAAACGAAGCGCCAGTCTATGTTCGATACAGGATACAGGATGCTTGGGGCTGGTGCACGGGGATGATCCAGAGAGACGATATGGGGTGGGAGGTGGGAAGGGGGTTCAGGATTCTGAGCTCGTATACACCCGTGGCAGATTCATGTCAATGTATGGCAAAACCAATACAGTATTGTAAAGTAAAATAAAGTAAAAATAAAATTAAAAAAAAAAAGAGTCCAGGGAATGTGATCATCACTTTTTGCCTCTGGGGTCCCATAAGGCAGGAGGCAAAGGAGTTGGAGTTCCATGAGGGATGGTTTTCACTGAAGGGTGATTTCATCCCTTCAGGATAGTGGATAATGTCTGGAGATTACTTTTGTTTGTCACAACTGAGGTGGGAGTGAAAATAACATTTAGCGAGTGAAGACAAAGGATGCTGGTCACTATCTTACAATGTGCAGGATGGACTGCAAATAAAGAATTATCCAGGGACTTCTCTGGTGGTCCAGGGGGTAAGACTCTACCTGCCAGTGGAGGGGACATGGGTTTGATCCCTGGTCCCAGAAGATTCCATGTGCCATGAGGTGACTAAGCCTTTGTGCCACAACTACTGAGCCCACCATGCCTAGAACCTGTGCTCTGCAACAAGAGAAGCCACTGTACACCTTCACTGGAATAGCCTCCACTCACCACAACCAGAGAAAAGCTTGAACAACAACAAAGACCCAGTGCAGCCAAAAAAAAAAAAAAGAAAGAAAGAATTATCCAGCTCAATATATCAATGGTACCATGGTTGAAAAACTCTGGTGTACAGTGAACCAATCTACTGTATCTGCCTTAAAATTCCAACTCAGATTTATAGTCCCTGGTGTCTGTGGGAGCCCTAGGTGTCACTTCTGGAGACTTACAAAACAGTCTTACTTCAAGTACTGCAGAAGCACACAAAGAAGACATACAAAGAAGAGGAGGAAAAGGCTTGTCACCTGAGTCTTAGGCTTCCACTCACTTCCCAAGGCTCCTCCATTCCTGCACCTTGGAAACTTCTCATAAGCAAATTTTATGATAAATTTCTCATCAGAATTTTTTTTCATAAAAATTTCTCATAAATACAGAACTCTCTTCTTTAGTCCAAACTGAAGAATTTAAACAAGTACTGTATCAGTCTCTCACCAAAACCATCTCAACTTCTGTTTTAGATTGTTTTCCCAAATCTCAGTTCAAGGACTTGAGTGTAAGCAGTTTTTTTCAGAAGTGTTTCCAACACAGTATGAGAATGAAAAAATTAGACAGGAATGGGAAGGAAGCAAATATGTGGTTTGTTTTCAAGACAATTATCACTGTAGATAAGGCACTTAATCCTCACCTCCAGAAACTCTGAGAGCAAATACAAAACATACAGACTGAGGAAGCTGGTGCATATAACATGAGTTTTGTACCGCTCCTGTAACAAACTCCCACAAACACAGTGGCTTAAAATAACACAGTATCTTACAGTTCTGGAGGTCAAAATTCCAAAATGTGTCATATTGGGCTAAACTCAAGGTGACAGCAGGCTGCAGCTGAAAGCTCTTGAAGAGAATCCATTTCCTTGACTTTTTAGCTTCTGGAGGCCACTGACATTCCCTGGCTGGTGTCTCCTTTCTCCCTCTTCAAAGCTAGGACAAGGCCTTGGATTCAGAGCCAACTTGAAGAGGCTCCTATTGGCCAAAGATAAGATACATAAGCAAATAAATGGGTAGCTGTAATATGTTAAAATCAATCAAATGTGATCAATGAAGTAGGCAGAAGAGAAAAAAAGAGCATGTCTATCCTAGCAAAGCCAAGAGAGAAAGCTTAGTGTCACTTCAAGGGTTTTTCCTTCCCTGTTAGACTGAGCATAGTGATTATTGAATTATGATTGACTGCAAAAATGATTCTAGGACAATCTATTACTCAAGAAAGATCAGAACAGCTATGGGTCAGCTGGAACTCTACCCAAAGTAAGGAGTAGATTGCTGCTACTTAATAAAGTTTGAAGGAATGGTGAAAGATAAAAATAAAGTTATATTTTGATTATAATCCATGTGTCAATGTTATCAACATACCAGCTACATGCATAAAATATGTGAACTCCATTCCCATGGGGCAGATAATCTAGGAAAGGTTTTACATGTGCACAAATAACTCTAATGCAAAATAATATGAAATAAATGCCACAGTGGAGGCACAACCAAAATTCTTTAGTTCAATAGGCAGAAATATCAGTTCTGACAATGCTGAGAAGAGCGAGATCTGAGCTGGGTTCTAAAGGATGAGTGGTATTTAGTGGGCAGAAATGAGAGGGAGAACATAGTAACCTGAAGAAATAACTTGAACAGAAATGCAACAGAGAAAATGAAGTGAATGTCTTAAAACCCTTTAGGAAATTCCACTTGTCTGGCAGCAGATGATATGTGATGGAGGTGTGAGAAGCAAGACTGGAAACATGGATTGTGACCAGGAAACTAGACGTGGCCTTTATCACTGAGTAAAGGTTTGGAATTTATCTTACAGTTGGTCATTGAAGGTTTTTAAATGAGAAAAGTTCTACCAACTAAAAGAGCATTTTAGGATTGCCTGAAGAATATGTTCAAAAGAAGGGCACGTGGAAGCAGAGAGACCAGCAAGGAGATCTCAGCTAGCAAAGAAATGAACTGCCATGGTGGCAGAAAGGGTGAAAGAAGAGGGAGGTGCCAAAAATATTTTGAAGGGAAAATTAAAATATGTTTTTGATGAACGATGATGAATGATTAGATAGGGGGCTGAGAAAGTAGAAGGGAGTAAGGATAACTGAGGGTCTGAGACTGGGTGTTTGAGCTAGGGAGAAGAGAATTTTGTGCTTTATAAACTTGAAATAAGTTGATGAAGAGAAACAGGACAATGAAAATAAGAGACTGGAGTCACAGAGAGGGCCTGAGGCAGGAAATAGAGTTTTAGGAGACAGGTCTATAAATACAACCCAGAGACAGGAAATGAGGACTCAAGGGAGTGTAGAGAAAGAAGAGAAGGGAATCAGCAACGAGCCCTAGGGAGAGACTGACATTTGTTGCTGCAGGAGGAAATGGATGGAGAGCAGGATGGAGCGCAGCAGGGACCCAGCGCTGCTCTCTTGGATATGCCAGGGTTTCCCAGTGCTTAGGCTGCCCCCAGACATGGATTAAATCAACCTAACCGCTCTACCAGGTACTGTCTGAGAGCTGGCACACTAATTGTGGTGAAAGACCAATTTTCTTCTTTCCAATGTGTTGCCATTTTTTGTAAAATCAATAAAAGTTAATTAATAGCAAAATGATCTAGTGCTTGGATGTTGTGGCAATGTCAAATTGCTGTGGAACTTTCTGTGGGCTTTCAATTTCTTTACTTAAAATTTCTGTACTTACACATTGTGAAAATAAAATAAACACCAGCACACCTGAGTAGCACTAAGAGGAACTGAGCCAGGATGCTATTCCGGGCTCTGTCAATAGCACTCTGCGTAAGCAAGCTTTTTAATTTCACTGGGCTTACATTCCCTTGTTTGTAAAGTTGTTATTCAGTTGCCAAGTCATGACCCCATGGACTGCAGCATACCAGGCTTCCCTGTCCCTCACCAACAAGGGAATTAAATTTGCCCTAAAGTCTAGAATGTGTGGTCCTTAAATATTCGTTCACACTGAAAGGCCCTGACTAAATTATCATTTTTGCCCAGACTTTCTTCTTTGCCCAACTGAGAAAGGTGTTCTTTTCCTGGGACCCTCCCCTCACCATGGACTCTAATATTTTGAGGTGTACTGCTGTGTGTTGAGGCTGGAGGGCTAATGAGAAAAAAAGCAAGTCTCCAGGGAGCCTCATTTGCTGCAAAACTCTTCTGAGCTAATCTCGAATTATCTCTAATTGTGGCACATAGAAAACACAGGAAATTTAAAACAAAAATATTAACCCTGAAACAAAGGTCCCAGCTTACACAACAGGATCCATGACTCACTAGCTCAGGATTCCAGGCTACTAGCATCCTGCACACATCTGAACATGTGCATTCCCACATCCGCCAGCTGACTGGAGATGGTCAATGGCATTTACCGTATTCCTGTTCATCACCTATGGTCATCATATGTGTTCATATATGCTCATCATATATGTTTATCAAATGCTAACATAACATGAGGCATAGTGGAGATGTCCAATAACTCTTTCTCAAATAAATAAATGAGTGAGAAAGACTCATTTCCTTCAAAAGCCCTCCATACCCAGGCTAACACTATGCTCATCATGTATGTTTATCAAATGCTAACATAACATGAGGCATAGTGGAGATGTCCAATAACTCTTTCTCAAATAAATAAATGAATGAGAAAGACTCATTTCCTTCAAAAGCCCTCCATACCTCAGGCTAACACTATGCTCATCATATATGTTTATCAAATGCTAACATAACATGAGGCATAGTGGAGATGTCCAATAACTCTTTCTCAAATAAATAAATGAGTGAGAAAGACTCATTTCCTTCAAAAGCCCTCCATACCTCAGGCTAACACTACTAAACTTTTCTTTATTCACTGTCCCCCTAGCACTTATTCTGTGAAGAAATTACCTGCTTCTGGGACTTCCCTGGTAGTCCAGTGGCAAAGCTCTGGGCTTCCCATGCAAGGGAAGGAGAACTAGATCCCATATGCCACAACTAAGATCTGGTGCAGCCAAATAAATTTAAAAAAAAAAAACACAACAACAACAACACCCAAACCTGTTTCTTGCCATTTACTACAGGCATTGTGATTCATATCACAATAGAAAATGCCCATTTGGGCTAAATTGTGTCTGCCTTCAGCTCCCCCTGCTATTCCCCTGCCTTCCAAATTCATGTGAAAGCCCTAATCCCAGTGTGACTATGTTTGGAGATAGAACCTATGAGAAGGCAATAAAGTTTCAGAGAAACCATAAGGAGATAAGACTGGTGGCCTGATAAGAAGAGGAAAAGATTTCCTTTTCTCCCCACCAGTCTCTGCACCCCAGAGAGGACAGGCCTTGTGTGGACACAGTGAGAAGATGGCCACCTGCAAGCAAGAAGAGAGTCCTCACCACAAACAGATTTTCCAGCATCTCAGTCGTGGACTGTGAGATGGATTGTGAGAAACTAAATTTCTGTTAAGACACATAGTCTGTGGTCTTTTGTTTTGGCAGCCCAAGCACACTAATATAATACCCTTACTTGATTTCTCCCATGCAAACATCAGAAAAAGGTGACTGAGATCCCCTCACATGGAAAGCTTCTAATTTCCGTTACCACAACCTGAAGGGATCAGGGGATTATGTTTCTGGAGTTTATATTTCATACCTTAGAATCATCATTAACACAGGTATAGCCCATCTTTCAAGGAACAAGCTATTTTTATACATGAGGCAACTGCCTGTACTGACTCAATCGCTTTTACCCTTTTGGCAAGCACAAGCTCCTTTGATACCTGACAAAAGTTCTACAGTAGCATTGTCCTTCTGAACTTTCTAGGATGATGAAAATGCCCCATATTGGCACTGTCCAAGACGGTGGCTGCCTGGCCAGAAATGAACTATCAAGCTTTTGGAAATGTGGTTAGTGCAAACTAATGAACTGAATATCTAATTTGTTTAATTTTAATTCACTTAAAATTAAACAGTCCCCTGTGGCTAGTGGCAACCATATTGTATACCACAGCTCTTTAGTGTATAGACTTCTAAAAGTGCACATATTGGGTGGGGAGGGGAGGGAAAAAAAAGAAATGTGCACATATATATTTACAATCAAAATGTTGCAAACCACTGTTCAGGGATCCAATAACAGCCATTAACAAGTTTTATCTACTCAGGTCAGGTGACTTGTATTGAAAACAAAAACCTATATAAGAATGAACTTTTTTTCAGTGTACAGTTGATGTGTGGTCAGTAATTAGAAGTACATAGAGCAGATGAAGAAATCCAATTTCTTTTTTTTTTTTTTAATATGTATTTGGCTGCATCTCAGTTGCAGCATCTGGGATCTTGATTGTATCATACAGGATATTTCACTGTGATCATTGTGATGCGTGACTCTAGTCATGCTGCAGGAGTGCAGTAGTTGTGGCGCATGGGCTTCAGTTGTTGCAGTGTGCAGTTTCTCAAGTTGTGGCACTGGGTTTAGTTGCTCTACGGCATGTGGGATCTTAGTTCCCTGACCAGGCATTGAATCTGTGTGCCCTGCATTTCAAAGTGGATTCTCAACCACTGGACCACCAGTATGTGTGCTTAGCTGCTCAGTTGTGTCCGGCTCTTTGTGACCCTATTGACTGTAACCCGCCAGACTCCTCTGTCCATGGGGATTTCCCAGGCAAGAATACGGGAGTGGGTTGCCATGCCCTTCTGCAGGGGATCTTCCCAACCCAGGGATCAAACCCAGGTTTCTCACATTGCAAGTAGATTCTTTACTGTCTAAGCCAACAGGGAAGCCCAGGAAGCCCCCCAAAGCCCAACTTCTGTTTCTAAAAAATAATTAACTAGTGCTTACTAGGTTCTTAATATACACATCCATCCCAACCCCTTTGGCTAATGAAAGATGTCTATCAGTTCAGTTCAGTCACTCAGTTGTGTCCGAGTCTTTGCGACCCCATGGACTGCAGCATGCCAGGCCTCCCTGTCCATCACCAACTCCTGGAGTCTACTCAAACTCATGTCCATTGAGTCAGTGACGCCATCCAACCATCTCATCCTCTGTCATCCCCTTCTCCTGCCTTCAATCTTTCCCAGCATCAGGGTCTTTTCCAATGAGTCAGTTTCTTGCATCCGGTGGCCAAAGTATTGGAGTTTCAGTTTCAGCATCAGTCCTTCCAATGAATATTCAGGACTGAGTTCCTTTAGGATGGACTGGTTGGATCTCCTGGCAGTTCAAGGGACTCTCAAGAGTCTTCTCCATCCATCACCACAGTTCAAAAGTGTCAATTCTGCACCACTCAGCTTTCTTTATAGTGCAACCCTCACTCTTTCTATATCTAGCCTGATTTCTGGACCTTTGGGGAAACAGCAGAGATATTTTTAAAAAACATGGCTTTCAATTTAATAAACCTGGATTCAAACTCCAGCTTCCTCTACTTTATTCAGGATAGATTTTTTATACACTAACAACTCCCAGGTCTCAGTGTTTAACAAAATTTTCTTCTCACTTCTCAAATATCTGCTTGGTGCAACTACAGGGCACCATATTTTCAGTGATGACTCAGCAGTTCAGGCATTCTCCATTCATAGTTTAATCTCTGAGTACCAGGGAGGGGGAAACACTGAAGAATTTTGAGGAACTTTTACTGCTATAGCTCATTGATAATAACTATTACTCAGCTCCACTTAATTACAAGGGAAATGGGAAGCAAACCAAGTTTAGGCAGGAAAACATTATAAATATTGATGAACACAAAGCATTATCCTCTGCTATGCTAACCTCATAAACCTGACAATTAGTCTTTCTTAGTTATGTTACTTGGAAAATAATGATGATTATATCTACCTCATATATGTGTTAAGTTTATTACACAATGTTTTGCAAATAGACTGAACTCAGTGATGATGGATTCCTTTTCTTCAATAGAAAGGGACTGCATAGCAAACTTGCCACAACACAACATACCATGTCTCAGTTCAGTTCAGTTTGGTCCAGTCGCTCAGCCGTGTCCGACTCTTTGCAACCCCATGGACTGCAGCATACCAGGCCTCCCTGTCCATCACCAGCTCCTGGAGTTTACTCAAACTCATGTCGATTGAGTCGGTGATGCCATCCAACCATCTCATCTCTGTCATTCTCTTCTTCTCCTGCCTTCACTCTTTCCCAGCATCAGGGTCTTTTCCATGAGTCAGTTCTTTGCATCAGGTGGCCAAAGTATTGGAGTTTCAGCTTCAACATCAGTCCTTCCAATGAATATTCAAACCCAGGTCTCCAGCATTGCAGGAGGATTCTTTACCAGCTGAGCCACAGGGGAAGCACAAGAATACTGGAGTAGGTAGCCTATCCCTTTCTCCAGGGGATCTTCCCAACCCAGGAATTGAACTGTGGTTCAATCTGCCTGCATTGCAGGCAGATTCTTTACCAACTGAGCTGTCACGGGAGCCCCTACCATGTCTCAAACTATCATAAATCTAATCCCTCCTACTTTCAACTATTTTTCCTCCCACTGGTCCTTAACATGGACCTTTCATTTTTTCTATTAGCACATATGGGTAATTAACCATAATTATCAAAACCAGTAGCTCCTATAATTAGTAACTATACAGAGAAAGCTTTAATATAAAATTACAATAAAGTCAAGTTCTAAAATATCAAACTCATAGATAAAAGGTGCTTTTCCCCTCCTTCCTTATTCATACATGCTACATAGCCTGAAGTAACTAACATATTTGCTATATACTTGCAATTGTTAGTAAAGATAGATCGGAATAATACTATCAATCACTTTGATCTAATTGATTTTTATACAAAAATATATCTTGCAACCATAGAATTAGGTATTCTTTCAAGTCAAGTGCACATGGTTTGTTCTTTAAAGTAGACCAATGCTAAAAAGAATTCTCAATCAATTTAAAATGACTAAAATCATAGAGTCTGCTTTGACAACTGAATTAAATTATAAATCAATAGTAAGATATCTAGAAAATTTCTCTAATTTAGAAATTAACAGACTTCTCAATAGCCTATGGGTCAAAGAAGAAACAAATAAGAAAAACTAGAAACGATTTTGAATAGAATGATAGTGAATATACAGCATATCAAAGTATGTAAATGAAGCTAACTCAGTGCTTAGAGAAAAATTTATAGTTCTGAATGCTGATTTCAGCAAAGAAGAAAGGTCAAAATTAATGGGTTAAGTTTAGAGCTCAAAGAACTAACAAAAGAAAAGCAAAATAAATAATAAAGAGAAGATAAAAATACCTTAAAATAAAACAAGCAAACAACATGGAAAGTTATCAAACTCAAAAGTAAGTTCTTTGAAAAGATCAACAAAATTGATAAAGTTCTAGCTAGAAAGAATTTTCAGTATAAGAAATAAAGTATTGCCACAAGACCTCACATACATTAAAGAGGCAATAAAAATATAATAGATAACTTTATACAAATTTGACATCTTAGATGAATAGACAAATTCTTTGAAAAATAAGACCAACAAACACAAAAAGGCAGACATTTTAACAGGCTTCCCTACATCCATTAAAGAAATTATATCTATTACCAAAATTTTCTCAGAAAGCCTATAGATCCACGTGACTGCACTAGTGTAGTCTATCATATACTTAAGGAGTATAAAATCTTAGATGCTGCTGCTGCTGTTAAATTGCTGCAGTCACATCCAACACTTGGCGACCCAGGCAAGAATGCTGGAGTGGATTGCCATGCCCTCCTCCAGGGGATCTCCCTGACCCAGAGACTGAACCCATGTCTCTTGTCTCCTGCATTAGCAAGTGGGTTCTTCACCACTATTACCACCTGGGAATCCCAAAATCTTACATAAATTTTATCAGAATCTTACCTAAATCTGGTCAGTTTATAGGTGAAGTTTTCCCAACTAGTTTTATGAGGTCAGTGTGTTCAAAATATCAAAACCTCACAAAAATATTACAAAATATAGAGAAAGAAGAAAGACAGACACACAGAGAGACTGAATGAAAGGAAGGAGAGAAGGGAAAGGGAAAAATTACAGACCAATATATCTCATGAACATAGGTATAAAATATCCACAAAATATTAGCAAATCAAATTCAGCTACATATAAAATGGATAATACATTATAACCAAATAGTGTGTATTAAGGTTAGTTTAACATTCAAAAATCAATGTAATTCACAAAAACGGGGAGGGGGAAGTATTCAATAATTTCAATGAGTAAAAGAAAGCATTTAATAAAATTCAACACTCATTCATGATTTTAAAAGTCTGAGGTTTTGTAAGGAGAAGGCAAGCCTTACTTGGAGTAAATATATATAATTTTTATTTTCAGAGTTCCTTCAATGTTACAAAAAGTAAGTTATTTGAATTTTTTAAAGTTAGTGTACTGGTGGTACACTGATAATCATCATTCAGAATGGCAACAGGCAGCCACTCATGCCAAAAGTTCTAAGTTTATTATATATAATGATTTGCAACTTGAGAGTCCTGATAATTAGATCTTTTACTTTTTTTTTTTTTTTTTTTTTGGCTGCACCACAGGGTGGCATGTTGAATCTTAGTTCCCCAGCCAGGGGATCAAACCCATGCCCCTTGCTGTGGAAGCAGAGTCTTAACCACTGAACCAGCAGGGAAGTCCTGAGAATCAGATCTTTAAAAAAAAAACTCATAAAAGTTATGAATAGAAGGGACTTTCCACAATTTGATTAAGGTCATTGCCAAGAATTATAAACAGTTAAGATTTCACTCTACTTACAAGTTAATCAAGTCAGCCTGTCATGGATGCTAGCAGCAGACATGAATCTAGCTCCACTGTAAAAGATAGTTTATTTCTCATTAACAACAGTAGTACCTGCCATATTATCATTGTCTCGTGCTACTTTCTCAAACACCAGTTTCACAGGGTGACACAAGAGAGCTAGAAACCACCTGCACACACAGGGGCTTGCATTGCAGAAGAGAAACACTGCAGGGTTTCAGTTCAGTTCAGCTACTCAGTCGTGTCCGACTCTGTGACCCCATGAATCGCAGCGCCAGGCCTCCCTGTCCATCACCAACTCCTGGAGTTCCCTCAGACTCATGTCCATCAAGTCAGTGATGCCATCCAGCCATCTCATCCTCTGTCGTCCCCTTCTCCTCCTGCCCCCAATCCCTCCCAGCATCAGAGTCTTTTCCAATGAGTCAACTCTTTGCACTGTTTAGTGAACCCAAATCTCTTGCAATGGGTTGCAAGCAACTGTGCCCAGCATTTGCCCCAGAGGGAGATATTATCATACTGGACAGTAAACATCTGATCTGGAGGGAGACACTATATATCCAAACCTTTTCTGCTATACAAATATTCTTGAAAAGGTAGTCCAGAACAAAAGAGTGCTTAGTACATCAGCCTGCAAGATGTGTAGCCACAGGACACTCATGGAGAACTGTCTCCCCAAAGGTGACATATAATCTATAGCTAACACAACCAATGATAAGTATCAAATGCTTTTGCCACAAGATCAGGAGAAAGGAAAGGATGCACAGTTATGTCACTTCAATCCAACACTGTACTGAAGGTCCTAATCATTGTAATAAAACAAAAGAAGAAAAGCATAAATTTAGTTTAAAAAGCAGAACTATCTGTATATGCAAACGACATAACTGTTCACATGGAAAATCCTAAGGAACCTACAAAACAACCTTTTTTGGTAAAACATTTACTTTAATGATAATAAGGTTACATAATCATTAATATGAAGAAATAAATTATATTTTTATTATACTAGCAGGAATAAAATAACAGAATACCATTCAGAATAGTGTAAAACCCAAAATATTCATTTGTAAATTTCAAATATTCAAAATATTACACTGGAAGTTACAAAATACTGCTGAAATAAATAAAAGAAGACCTAAATAAATGAAGAGCTATACCATATTCATTAACTTCCCAGGTGGCTCAGTGATAAAGAATTCACCTGCCAATGCAAGAGACACGGCTCAATCCCTGGATCAGGACGATCTCCTGGAGGAAACAGCAACCCAACGCCAGTATTTTTGCCTGGAAAATTCCATGGACAGAAGACCCTAGTAAGCTGCAGTCCATGTGGTCACAAAGAGTCGGACATGACTGAGCGACCCATATTCATGGAGTAGAAGATGTAATCTCATTAAAATGTCAATTCCTGGGAAAGAACAAGTTGGCGGAGGAGTAGGTGGACGTGCAGTACATCTCTCTCCATGGACACATCAGGAATACACCTTCAGACACAGAAGTGCATGCAGAACACCAGCTGAGAGTGGACAGGAGTACCTGACCAGAGGAAAAGAATATATAGAACCACGCAAAACTCGGTAGGACAAAGGAACTAGGGGAAAAACAGGAGTGTTAGTAGGACTGGACCTGTCTTCAGCGCGTAGGGAAACTGAAGCAGGAGTCTGATCCCCACAGTGGGGCAATTGTCTGAGTCAGAGGAGAAACATTTAAGGCTGAGAGTGAAATAGCAGATCTGTGGCAGCCTAAATGGAATGAGACTCAGACAGACCTTGCCACAGCCATACATATCCTAGACAGGAATGCTGGTCCCCTGGAAGGCACAGTGGCTGAGAGCTGGAGTTTAGGGATTATTGAGCAATCCCAGGGCAAGGGTCGCTGTTGACTGTGGAGAGACGGGTTGAGAGGATGTGAAGGAGGAGACTGTGGTGGGAAATGCCCCTGGAGAAAAGTCAGGCAGCCATGGAAGCAAGGCGATACTGCTGAGTCATGTGAAGGGGATGGAGCCATCACCACAGCCTCTCCCCACACAGCCAGCATCCGCAGCTGAACAACAGAGAGGCTGGCCCATCAAGTGCCTGATGCACTGAATTACAGAGTAGGACCCCACCCAGGGTGCCCCTTTAAGTTCCTGACACACCAAACAACAGAGACCAGGCAAGGGAGCACTCTAAGTTCCTAAACCAGCAGAGCTAGGGAGAAAGACTGGCCAAAGAGGCCTCCTGACCACCAGCTACACAAGAGGCACAAAAAGACTCTGATAAGGTCATAACTTCTGTGGCAGAGGCAGTCTGTGTTCCTGCACACTTGGTGCCACCAGGGTACCCACAAGCCAAGCAGCTGGGCCTCCTTCACACTCAACTCTCACTGGGGCAGAGCTGCCACAGGCAAAAAAAGTCTTGCACCTGTGCGTACAGGGTCACTTCCGGTAGTGTCTGACTTTTGTTACTCTGTAGACAGTGGCCTGCCAGGCTTCTCTGTTAGGGAGGGGGTTCTCCAGGCTATACCAGAGCATATTGGCCAATACTGGTTGCCATACCCTTCTAGAGCATTATATTTCCTGCTGCCCTAGCCACTAACTCCTGAGTACCCAGGGCTGCCAGAACCCCTGCAACCCAAGCAGCTGTTCCACCTCCACACTTGGCCCTCACAGGAGCAGACCCAAGTCCTCCAGGGTAGCCTCAGGAGCAAACCCCAGTGGACAACGCACATGTAGAGGTGGAAATAAAACCATAACTGAAACCCAAGGGCAGTGTGGCTAAGGAAGAAGACCCAAAACCTTCCAAACAGCTGTACAAGCTGCAGATTAAATCCACATGATCAACTAGGCAGACTCTTGGTCTATGGAATGTATAAAAGGTCACTGAGAGCTCCCACAAAGGAAAATCCACTAGCTCTGATAGCTGTGAACATTGAAGGCAAGAACATACAGGAGTAGGACTCAGGTTAGAATCTGAGTTGCCCCCAAAGCAGGTCCAGAGATCAGCAAAGTGTTGGAGGGTATCCAAGGGAGGTAAGGTGGACTGTGACTCTCAGCGAGGGAAAGGACTCTGATAGCAGTGACTCAAAAAACATTTATTATTCTTACTTTTGACTTGTTCTGTAAAGATTCTTTTGGATATTTTTTTCCCTTTTCTTCACCCTCTGTTGTAGTTGTTGATTTTATTGGCACTATGAAATCCAATTAAGCTTTTTGTTATCACTTTTTGTTACAGACCTCTGCCTCTGTGTTGAGCTTTTGCATTTCTGTGGAGTTTTCCTATTTTTTCCCCCTTTCTTTTTTCAGTTTTTTAAACCGATTATTATTTTTTCTACATTTATTCCTTTGTTTGCTTTTTTCTACTGTTCTTTCCCCCTTGTAGTTAATCTTTAACGCATATAAATCTTTTTACTTCTATTTAATTTTGCATATCTATTCTTTCTTTCCTTTCTTCTCAACATAATTATTACTTTTATTTTCACTGCTTTATTCCCCAATTGGCACCTTGTTTTAGTTTTGTTTTCCAGTTTGTGCTTTAGTTAGTTTTGTCCTTAACTGGTAGATATAATTTTTGGCTTCCTTTTTTGCCGGGTCAATCTATTGCACTTTTATTTTTGTTGGACTGTTTTGACTTTGCTCATGGGTGTATACGTATATGTGTATATTCCATTATTTTAAGTATTATTTGCTTGATTTTGTAACTGCCATTTGTCTGAGGTTCATCTTTGGTTTCTCATTTTTGGATATTTGTTTTAATCTCACTTAATGCCATAACAAACCACTTGTGCAATCTTCATTCCTGACCAGAGATCAAGCCCTGAGCTTTAGAGTGGGAGCACTGACTCCAAGACCCTAGACTACCAGAGAACTAGGGAGTATCAAATAGTGATAACTCACACAAAGGAAACCACTTGAATATAGGACCCAGCAACACCCAATCACCAGTAGCACCCTGTGCAGGACGCCTCATATAAACAACAAACAAAACAAAAATACAAGCCCAATCATCAGCAGACAGGATTACCACCTCACCCAGCCTGACTCATCAGAGGACTAACAAACAAACAAACAAAGATTTTGCACAAATCTCACCACAAGCTCACACAGACCACTGGACCAACCTGAGGAGGGCAGCAACCAAAAGGAAGAAGGAATTCAACCTTCTTCAAGGAAAGAATTCAACTTTCCTTGAAGCCTGGGAAAAGGAGACCTCAAACACAATGTTAAAAAAACAATAATAGTGAAAAAGACAGAAATACTATACAAATGAAGTACAAACTAGAAACACAGAAGTCCAAATAAATGAAGAAGAAATAGGCAAACTACCTGGAAAAGAATTCAGAATAATGATAGTAAGGATGATCAAAAGCCCTGAAAACAAAATGGAGAAAATGCAAGAATCAATTAACAAAGTCTTAGAAGAATTAAAGAAGAAACATACAGAGACAACACAATTACTGAAATGGAAAACACTCTAGAAGGAATCAATAGCACCTGAAGTAGAAGGATGAATCAGTGAGCTGGAAGATAAAATGGTGGAAATTACTTCTGAAGGGTAGAATAAAGTAAAAAGAATGAAAAGAACTGAGGACAGTCTCAGAGACCTCTGGGGACCACATCAAATGTACCAACATTTGAATTATAGGGGTCCCAGAAGAAGAGAAAAAGAAAAGAGTATGTGAAAATTTTTGAAGAAATTATAGTTGAAAATTTCCCCAACATGGAAAAGGAAATAGTCAGTCAAGTCCAAGAGGCATAAAGAATCCCATAGAGGGTAAACCCAAGGAGACACACGCCAAGACACATGCTAATCAAACTAACAAAGACTAAACACAAACAAAGAGTATTGAAAACAGCAAGGGAGAAGCAACAAGTAATATACAAGGGAAACCTCATATGCTTAACAGCTGATCTTTCAGCAGAAACTCTGCAGGCCAGAAGGGAATGGCAGGGTATATTTAAAGTAATGAGAGGGGAAAATCTATAACCAAGATTACTGTACCTGGCAAGGATCTCATTCAAAATTGATGGAGAAATAAAAAGCTTTTCAGAGAAGCAAAAGTTAAGAGAATTCAGTACTAACAAACCAGCTTTATAACAAATGTTAAACGGATTTATATAGTCAAGGAACACAAGAGAAGAGAAGAAAGATCTACAAGATCAACCCCAAACAATTAAGAAAATGGCAATAGGAACATATATATCAATAATTACTTTAAATGTAAATAGATTAAATGCTCCAAAAGACACAAACTGGCGGAATGGATACAAAACAAGACCCACATACCATGCCAGGTATGTCTACAAGAAACCCACTTCAGACCTAAGGACACATATAGACTGAAAGTGAGAGAATGGAAAAATATATTCCATGCAAATGGGAAGTAAAAGAAAGCTGGAGTAGCAATCCTCATATCAGACAAAATAAACCTTAAAATAAAGCAATAAGGAAGGACACTACATAATGATCAAGGGATTAATCCAAAGGGAAGACATAACAATTCTAAAAATCTATGCACCCAACATAGCAGCACATCAACACACAAGACAAACACTAACAGACATAAAAGGAGAAACTGACAGTTACACAATAATAGTAAGAGAATTTAACAGCCCACTCACACCAATGGACAGATCATCAAAACAAAATTAATAAGGAAACACAAGTCTTAAATGATACATTAGATGAGATGGATCTCATTGATATCTTCAGGACATCCCATCCAAAAGCAGAAGAGTACACCTTCTTCTCAAGTGCACATGGAACATTCTCCAGGATATTCATTACAAGGAAAAAAAAACAACAAAAAAACCCACAAAAAACTGTAAGAAACAAAACACATGGAGTTTAAATAACACATTTCTAAATAATCTACAGATTCCTGAAGAAATCAAAAGGGAAATCATAAGAAATTTTAGAAAACAAATGACAATGAAAACACGACAACTCAAAACCTAGGGCATGCAGCAAAAGCAGTTCTAAGAGGGAAGTTTATAGCAATACAATTCTACCTCAAGAAACAAGAAAAAAATAAAATAGATAACCTAACTTTACACCTAAAACAACTGAAAACAGAACAAAAAAAAAACCCCAATTAGTAAAAGAAATCATAAAGATTCCAGCAGAAATAAAAGACAATGAAAGAAACAAGAGTAAAGATTAACAAAACTAAAAGCTGATTCTTTGAGAAGATAAACAAAACTGACAAACCTTTATTTAGTCAGGCTCATCAAGAACAAAAGAGAGAAGAATCAAATCAACAAAATTAGAAGTGAAAAAGGAGAGGTTACAGCAGACAATGCAGAAATACAAAGGATTATAAGAGACTATTATGAACAACTACATGGCAATAAATGGAGAAGGTAATGGCAACCCACTCCAGTTCTCCTGCCAGGAGAATCCCATGCATGGATGAGCCTGGTAGGCTGCAGTCCATGGGGTCGCTAAGAGGAGGACATGACAAAGCGTCTTCACTTTCACTTTCATGCAATGGAGAAGGAAAAGGCAACCCATTCCAGTGTTCTTGCCTGGAGAATCCCAGGGATGGGGGAGCCTGGTGGGCTGCTGCCTATGGGGTTGCACAGAGTTGGACACGACTGAAGCAACTTAGCAGCAGCAGCATATGGCAGTAAAATGGATAACCTGGAAGAAATGGACAGATTCTTAGAATCTAAGTTCAATCTTCCAAGACTGAACCAGGAAGAAACAGAAATTATGAACAACTTAATTGCAAGCACTGAAATTGAAGCTGTGATTAAAGAAAAAATCTCACAAAAAACAAAAGCCCAGGACCAGATGGCTTTACAGGAGAATTCTATCAAACTTTTAGAGAAGAGCTAATGCCTAGCCTTCTAAAACACTTTTTAAAATTGCAGAGGAAGGAACACTTCCAAACTCACTCTACAGGGCTACCATCACCCTGATACCAAAACCAGACAAAGACAACACAAAAAGAGAAAACCATAGGCTGATATCACTGATGAACAGAGATACAAAAATCCTCAACAAATTTTTAGCAAATGGAATTCAGCAACACATCAAAAAGCTCATACACCATTATCAACTTGGGTTTATTTCAAGGATGCAAGTATTCTTCAATATACACAAATCAGTCACTGTGATACATCATATTAACAAACTGAAAGATAAAAACCATATGATCATCTCAATAGATGATCAAAGGCAGAAAAAGCCTTTGACAAAATTCAGCACACATTTATGATTAAAACTCTTCAAAAAATGGGCATAGAAGGAACCTACCTCAACACAGTAAAGGCCATATATGATACACCTACAGCAAACATTATTCTCAGTGGTGAAAAACTGAAAGCATTCCCCCTAAGATCAGAAACAAAACAAGGGTGTCCACTTTCACCACTATTATTCATCATAGTTCTGGAAGTCCTAGCTATAGCAATCAGAGAAGAAAAAGAAATAAAAGGAATCCAGATTGGAAAAGAAGTAAAGCTCTCACTGTTTGCAGATGGCATGATACTGTGTACATAGAAAACTTAAAGATAGTATCAGAAAATTACTAGAGCTAATTAGTGAATTTAGCAAAGTTGCAGGATACAAAATGAATACACAGAAATCACTCACATTTCTATATACTAACAATGAAAAATCAGAAAGAGAAATTAAGGGATCAAATCCCACTCACCATTGCAACAAAAAGAATTAAATATGTAGGAGTAAAATTACCTAAGGAGACAAAAGAACTGTACACAGAAAATTATAAGACACTAATGAAAGAAATCAAAGAGGACATAAACAGATGGAGCAATATTCCATGTTTCAGGGTAGGAAGAATCAATATTGTGAAAATGACTATACTACCAAATGCAATCTACAGCTTCTTTGTGATCCCTACCAAATTACCAATGGCATTTTTCACAGCATTAGAACAAAAAAATTTCACAATTCATATGGCAACACAAAAAGACCCTGAATAGCCAAAGCAGTCCTGAGAAAGAAGAATGGAGCTGGAGGAATCAACCTTCCTGACTTCAGATTATACCACAAAGCTATAGTCATCAAGACAATATGGTACTGAAGAAGAACAGAAACACAGACCAAAGGGACAAGATAGAAAGCCCAGAAATAAACCCTTGCATCTGACAGCAATATAACAATAGTAGGGGACTTCAACACCCTGCTTACACCTGTGAGTAGAACATCTATCCAGAAAATCAATAAAGAAACAGCTGACGTGAACACTCTAGATCAGTGAAAGTTCATATACAGGACCTTCTATACAACAGCAGAGGAATACACATCCTTCTCAATGAGTGTATGGAACACACTGCCCAAGAGAGATCTTGTTAGGTCACAAAACAAAGTCAACAAATTTAATAAAACTGAAACCATTCCAAGCAATTCTTATAATCACTTGGAATAAAACTAGATCAATAACAGGCAAGGCATCTGGAAAATTCACAAATACATGAAAACTAAACAACACTCTCTTGAATGGTGATTGGGTCAAAGAGAAAACAAGAAGAGTTCAAAAGTACCTTCAGACAAACAAAAATGAAAACATAGCATGCTAAAACTATGGATGCAGGAAAGGCAACATGAAGAAGGAATTTTTAGTGATAAATGGCTACATTAAAAAGAGTACAAATAAACAACCTAATTTTATACCTCAAGGAACTAGAAAAAGAAGAACTAAGTTCAAATTTAGCAAAAGGAAGGAAATAACAAACATCAGAGCAGGAGAAACAGAGACTAGAAAGACAATAGCAAAGACCAAAGAAACTTTAACTAGACGAAGAAAAAGCAGAAGACACAAAATCAGAAATAGACATTACAACCTATAACACAGAAACACTAAGGATCATAGAAAACTACTATGAATAATATATGCCAACAAATAGACACTAGAAGAAATAGATGAATAACTAGAAACATACAAACTACCAACACTGAATCAAAGAGAAATTCTGACCAGAACAATAATAAGAAAATGGAATCAGTAATCAAAATCTTCCAACAAAGAAAAATCCACGATGATGGTTTCATTAGTGAATTCTACCAAACACTTAAATAAAAATTAATAGTAATCCTTCTCAAAATCTTCTAAAAATCTGAAGAACAAATACTTTCAAACTTACAAGACCAGCAATATCCTAATATCAAAACCAGATGAGAGCATGACAAGAATTCTTAGAGCAAGATGCAAATATCCTCAACAAAATACCAGCAAACCAATTTCAACAGTACATTAAAGGAATCATACTCCATGATCAGTCAGTCAGTTCAGTCATGTCTGATTCTTTGCGACACCATGAATCACAGCACGCCAGGCCTCCCAGTCCATCAACAATTCCTGGAGTTCACTCAGACTCATGTTCGAGTCAGTGATGCCATCCAGCTATCTCATCCTCTGTTGTCCCCTTCTCCGCCTGCCCCCAATCCCTCCCAGCATCAGAGTCTCTTCCAAAGAGTCAACTCTTCGCATGAGGTGGCCAAAGTACTGGAGTTTCAGCTTTAGCATTATTCCTTCCAAAGAAATCCCAGGGTTGATCTCTTTCAGAATGGACTGGTTGGATCTCCTTGCAGTCCAAGACACTCTCAAGAGTCTTCTCCAACACCACAGTTCAAAAGCATTAATTCTTTGGCGCTCAGCCTTCATCACAGTCCAACTCTCATATCCATACATGACTACTGGAAAAACCATAGCCGGCAAAGTAATGTCTCTGCTTTTGAATATGCTATCTAGGTTGGTCATAACTTTCCTTCCAAGGAGTAATCGTCTCTTAATTTCATGGCTGCAGTCATCATCTGCAGTGATTTTGGAGTCCCCAAAAATAAAGTCTGACACTGTTTCCACTGTTTCCCCATCTCTTTCCACTGTTTCCCCATCTCTTTCCCAAAAGTGATGGGACCAGATGCCATGATAAAGTGGGATTTATTCCTAGGATGTAAGGATGGCTCAACATATACAAATCAATAAATATGCTACACTGCATTAACAAAATGAAGGATAAAAATCACATGACCATCCCAATATATGCAAAAAACATCTGACAGAATTTAGCATCCTTTCATGGTAAAAACTCTCAACAAATTAAGTACATGGTAAAAACTCAACAAATTATATTGGGATAGAAGGTATTCCAACATAATAAAATCCATTTATGCATAAGCCTACAGCTAACATCATGTTATTTAATTTATATGCAGAGTACACCATGAGAAATGCTGGACTGGAAGAAACACAAGCTGGAATCAAGATTGCCGGGAGAAATATCAATAACCTTAGATATGCAGATGACACCACTCTTATGGCAGAAAGTGAAGAGGAACTAAAATGCCTCTTGATGAAAGTGAAAGTGGAGAGTAAAAATGTTGGCTTAAAGCTCAACATTCAGAAAACAAAGATCATGGCATCCAGTCCCATCACTTCCAGACTTTATTTTGGGGGCCTCCAACATCACTGCAGATGGTGATTGCAGCCATGAAATTAGAAGACACTTACTCCTTGGAAGAAAAGTTATGGCCAACCTAGATAGCATATTCCAAAGCAGAGACATTACTTTGCCGACTAAGGTCCGTCTAGTCAAGGCTATGGTTTTTCCTGTGGTCATGTATGGATGTGAGAGTTGGACTGTGATGAAGGCTAAGTGCCAAAGAATTGATGCTTTTGAACTGTGGTGTTGGAGAAGTCTCTTCATAGTCCCTTGGACTGCAAGGAGATCCAACCAGTCCATTCTGAAGGAGATCAGCCCTGGGATTTCTTTGGAAGGAATAATGCTAAAGCTGAAACTCCAGTACTTTGGCCACCTCATGTGAAGAATTGACTCATTGGAAAAGATTCTGATGCTGGGAGGGACTGGGGGCAGGAGGAGAAGGGGATGACAAGAGGATGAGATGGCTGGATGGCATCACGGACTCAATGGACCTGAGTCTGAATGAATTCCGGGAGTTGGTGATAGACAGGGAGGCCTGGCGTGCTGTGATTCATGGGGTCGCAGAGTCGGACACGACCGAGTGACTGAACTGAACATCATATTCAATGAGAAAAAGGTGAAAGTTTTTTCTTGTAAAATCAGGAACAGGACAAGGATGCCCATTATCCCCCGTGGTAAAATTCAATAG
The DNA here is from genome assembly GCA_917880005.1 of Nanger dama. Taxonomy (NCBI): domain Eukaryota; kingdom Metazoa; phylum Chordata; class Mammalia; order Artiodactyla; family Bovidae; genus Nanger; species Nanger dama. Next base: position 1,150,128 of record CAKJTW010000011.1, read on the forward strand.
CAAAAACAAAAACAAAAAAAACACCACAATCCAATTAAAAATGAGAAAAGTACTTGAACAGATATTTTTTCCAAAGAAGACATCCAAATGGCTAACAGGTACATGAAAAGATACTCAACATCACTAACTATCAGGGAAATGCAAATCAAAACCACAATGAGGTATCATTTCACATTTGTTAGGGTGGCTATTATGAAAAAGTCCAGAAGTAACATATGACAGCTAAGTTATGAAGAAAAGGAAACACTTGTACTTGTGTTGTTGGGGATTGTAAACTGGTACAGTCACTATGGAAAACAGTATGGAAATTCCTCAATAAATTAAACAGAACTACCACATGATCCAGCAATCCCATTTCTTGGTATATATCGAAAGGAAGTAAAAGCATTATTTCAAGGAGATATCTGTACTCACATGTTATTCACAATAGCCAAGATTGTGAAACAACCCAGGTATCCTTCAAAGGATGCAGATAAAGAAAATGTGATGTATATATACACTGGAACATTATTCAGCCTTAATAGGCAGTCCTGTCATTTACAACATGGATTAATCAGGGCATTTCACCAGAAATAAGCTAGACAGAAGACAAATACTTCATGTTACCTTTTATATGTAGAAACTTTTAAAAAAGGCTAGAAACAGAGTTAACTATTGATCATGCCTATGTAAGGAACAGTAATCCCAACAGTATGGTGTTTAGATATCTTTCAGGTTGGCAAACACATCCACTCTGAGAGGATGATGCATCCCATCTCCACAGCAACAGAAGCTTCTATACCGGGACTTTTCCAGACCTCACTCTTCATCTAGCTGCTCATGTGTGCTCTTCATCATATCCTTTAGAGACTGAGTAGAAACAGAGTAGACTGGTGATTTCCAGGGGCTGAGAGAAAACGGGAGGGCAGAGGCAGGTGAAAGGATATATGAACTTGCAGTTATGAGTAAGGTATAAGGATCTAATTATAGTGTGGTAACTATAGTTGATAACACTGCACAACTGAAATCTAGGTAAGAAAATCGATCTTAAGCATCCTCATCAAAAAAGGATGTGAAATGATGGATATGTTGTTTCAATTGTGAGAATACTTCACAAATTATTCATATCTCAAATCATCACACAGTACACGTTAAAACAAACAAAATTAATCCATTCCCTTGATTCTGAAAGGTAGATATGAAGGGCAGGGAATACAGCAAGTAACTGCAGCAAACACTGACAAACCGGATGCTTTGTCTGTCAATAAACTAAGTGGTGAGGATCTCAAACATAAAGGAGGCTAACCAATATCATACACCTCCTTTCCCCATTAAAAACAAAAACCTAAGAGAAAGACATGATTTTTGGTAACTGCCATCTCCAGAATGCTTAAATGCTTAACCTTGTGCTCTTCCACTGCCCTCTGCTGGATGTGATCATTCTTTCATCAAAACTGCAAGTTCTAGAGTGGGAACAGTTATTTATAATCCCTATCATCACACTAGCAGCAGCAAAGAGGTCAAGCACTATGCTAAATGCTTTACATACATCATTTCCTTCAACCCTCCTAACTCCATGGCTAGAAAATGCTATGCTCCCATTGTAGGTGAGGAACCTGGATGCTCAGTGACAAGGGAACCAACCAACATCCCAGAAAAGTACCACAGAATTAAAATATTGGCTCCAAAGACAGCTCTTAGCTACTTCCTGTTTTCTAAACTTCCATGCTATCAGCTATACTGGGAGATAAAATCTGGAAGGTATTACCTTTTATGACCAGTTGATAAAAGGTTAATAAAGGAGGTTAATAAACCTCTCAAAGTATCTTCCTCTAATTTTTCCCTCTTAAGCCCCAAAATTTATCAAAAAGGAAGTTCACTCAGCTAAGAGCAACAGAGCGTGTTTCTTTAGGTTTCTCTAAGTGTGATCCATGAATCAATCTCCTACAATAAAACCTTAATTGTTGCTGGCTTAATATACAGAGTTCCAGGCACCAGGACATGTCGTGGAAGTAGAAGACAGGACTCATTTTTTGAGAGACATGAAATTTATCAGTGGGATGGGGTGGACAGAGGGCAAGAGGATGACTCAGGGTTTTGGCTTAGCAGCTGGGTAGGTAGTAGTGATGTCAAGTGGATAGAATTGAAAGTGTTAGCATTTTGGTTATGGTAGGTGCTGTTTGGCAGTGAATATAAAACCAGGAGTTTTGCTTTTGACATCAGTTCAGTTCAGTCGCTCAGTCGTCTCCGACTCTTTGCAACCCCATGAATCACAACATGTCAGGCCTCCCTGTCCATCACCAACTCCCAGAGTTCACTCAGACTCACGTCCATCAAGTCCGTGATGCCATCCAGCCATCTCATCCTTGGTTGTCTCCTTCTCCTCCTGCCCCCAATCCCTCCCAGCATCAGTCTTTTCCAATGAGTCAACTCTTCGCATGAGGGGTCCAAAGTACTGGAGTTTCAGCTTTAGCATCATTCCTTCCAAAGAAATCCCAGGGCTGATCTCCTTCAGAATGGACTGGTTGGATCTCTTTGCAGTCCAAGGGACTATCAAGAGACTTCTCCAACACCACAGTTCAAAAGCATCACTTGGCGCTCAGCCTTCATCACAGTCCAACTCTCATATCCATACATGACTACTGGAAAAACCATAGCCTTGACTAGACAGACCTTAGTCAGCAAAGTAATGTCTCTGCTTTTGAATATGCTAATCTAGGTTGGTCATAACTTTTCTTCCAAGGAGTAAGCATCTTTTAATTTCATGGCTGTAATCAATATCTGCAGTGATTTTGGAGCCCCCCAGCCCCAAAAGTCTGACACTGTTCCCACTGTTTCCCCATCTATTTCCCATGAAGTGATGGGACTGGATGCCATGATCTTCATTTTCTGAATGTTGAGCTTTAAGCCAACTTTTTCACTCTCCACTTTCACTGTCAAGTTCCTCTTCACTTTCTGCCATAAGGGTAGTGTCATCTGAGGTTATTCATATTTCTCCCAGCAATCTTGATTCCAGCTTGTGTTTCTTCCAGTCCAGCATTTCTCATGATGTACTCTGCATAGAAGTTAAATAAGCAGGGTGACAATATACAGCCTTGACGTACTCCTTTTCCTATTTGGAACCAGTCTGTTGTTCCATGTCTAGTTCTAACTGTTGCTTCCTGACCTGCATACAGATTTCTCAAGAGGCTGGTCAGGTGGTCTGGTATTCCATCTCTTGAAGAATTTTCCAAAGTTTATTGTGATCCACACAGTCAAAGGCTTTGGCATAGTCAATAAAGCAGAAATAGATGTTTTTCTGGAGCTCTCTTGCCTTTTCCATGATTCAGCGGATGTTGGCAATTTGATCTCTGATTCCTCTGCCTTTTCTAAAACCAGCTTGAACATCAGAATTAGAGATACCAAGGGAACATTTTATGCGAAGATGGGCTCGATAAAGGACAGAAATGGTATGGACCTAACAGAAGCAGAAGATATTAAGAGGTGGCAAGAATACACAGAAGAACTGTACAAAAAGATCTTCAAGACCCAGATAATCATGATGATGTGATCACTTATCTAGAGCCAGACATCCTGGAATGTGAAGTTAAGTGAGCCTTAGAAAGCATTACTACAAACAAAGCTAGTGGAGGTGATGGAATTCCAGTGGGCTGTTTCAAATCCTGAATGATGATGCTGTGAAAGTGCTACTCAACATGCCAGCAAATTTGGAAAACTCAGCAGTGGCCACAGGACTGGGAAAGGTCAGTTTTCATTCCAATCCCAAAGAAAGGCAATGCCAAAGAATGCTTTAGACTATTTGAGGTTAAATAGGAACAAAATAAAAATGATAGAGAAAATTACAAAGGAAATAATTGAGACTTACTAAATTTACAACTATGTTTAAGATCTAGCCATGCTGTTTCATGTGCATCTATTATGTATTTAATGGCTGTACAGGACCTGGTACCTCAACCAATGATTATTTCCCAGATCACTTCCAAGTCCTGTCACCAGAAACAAAACAGTAACAAGCATCCTCCTACACGTTCCCTGTAATAATCAATATATATGTTTGTATGTGTATGTATAAACATAGGACTCTATCCTCAGTTCCTGACAGTGTTCCTAAAATCCTTAAACTCTGAAGTGATAAGAGCACTAAGAACATCTTCTGTTCTGTCAAGATAATTTTGAGTGGGCTCTTGGATTGGACCCATAACCAGAAAGATCAAGCCATGCTTAGAAGTGTAGAATTTTCAGTCCCAACTCCCCATCCTCCAGAGAGGGAAGAAGGCTAGAAACAAGAGTTAACTATTGATCATGGCTATGTAAGGAATAGTAATCCCAACAGTATGGTGTTTGGAGCTCTTCCAGGTTGCAAATACATCCACTCTGAGAGGGTGATGCACCCCATCTCCACAGCAACAGAAGCTTCTGTACCGGGACTTTTCCAGACCTCACTCTTAATCTAGCTGCTCATGTGTGCTCTTCATCATATCCTTTAGAAACTCATAAACGTTGTGTTTCCCTCAGTTCTGTTAGTCACTTCAGCAAAATTACTGAACCTGAGGAGACATACTTAATGTGACCACTTACTACCAGTTTCCTCTCTAAAATGCCTATTCCACAAAGAAAACCACCAACAAAACAGACAGCCTACTAAATGGGAGAAAATATTTGCAAATAATGTGACTGATAAGGGGTTAGTATTCAACATAAATTAATAACCTATGCAACTCACCATCAAAAAAAAAATATCTAATTTAAAACTGCACAGAACTGAATAGACAATTTTTCCAGAGGAAAAGCAGATGGGCAACAGGCACATAAAAAGATGTAATATTACATATCACTACCATAAAAGAGGCAAGGAAAAAAAATGCACAAACAGCTCAAAGAAATCTGTAGTTTACTTAATAGTATGGTATCAACATTAATTTCTCAGTTTTGCTAAGTGTATCATGGTTATGCAGATATTAATAGAGGAAATAAGGTGAAGGATGTACAGGACTTGAAATTCTTCTAAAAATACAATTATTTTTTTAAAAAGTTAGAAAAGAAAAAAAACTGTCACCATTTACTACTACGTATGCAAATCAGACATTTAAAAATGACATGAAGCTAATATAAAAAATAAACTAGATATGAGGGCTTATAAGACTGTTGCACATAATCTGAATCCTAATTCTAAGTTCATCAACAACTTCACTGTTCACCAAACCAACCCCATTTTTCTTGAGTGCTAGAAACCTGAACTCATAAATAACACATTTATACCATTAACATATCCATTTTTATTTTGGGGTTGTCATTTCCTTCTCCGGGGGTATTCTCCACTCCTGCACTGCGGGTAGATTCTTTACCAACTGAGCCACCAGGGAAACCCTATTTTATATACTAGGCACCCATACAAAGATTTCAGTAGGAAAAAAAAGATCTGAAACTAATAAGGTTTGACCAACAAAATCATTTATGCCACCTAGTGGTGACTGAAATAAATGACTATTAGCTTAAAATAAGATTTAAAATAAGATTTGAGTATATGTACTTACAATAAGAGAAAACGTTGACAATATGATAATACCTATTATTACATACCATTTAGAGTCAGACATGACTGAAGTGACTTAGCAAAGGTATTAAAAACAGGATATTTCAGTAAAATCAGTTGAGTGCTTAGTTGCTCAGTCATATCTGACTCTTTGCGACCCATGGACTGCAGCCCACCAGGCTCCTCTGTCCATGGGGATTCTCCAGGCAATAATGGAGTGGGTTGGCATGCCCTCCTCCAGGGGATCCTTCCAACCCAGGGATAAAATCCAGGTCTCCCACATTGCAAGCAGATTCTTTACCGTCTGAGCCACCAGGGAAGCCCAACATCAGCTGAAGATTAACTAAGAGTAACCTGGTGACATACATGAGCAAGCAGGCTATTCAGTCATTATTTTCATTATGCAAATTTCCTTAAAACACAAAAACTGGATTACAATTGGAAAAGGGGGAAAGATAAAGGGGCACTGAAGGTAAAGAGAATATTCTTGAGTGATGAGGATAAAAAAACAAACCTAGAAACTAATGTTCCTTAAACGCAGTCAGCCACTCCTGGTATATGCAGGGATGAAAAAACAGGGACAAGGGCAATGAAGCAGTAACAAAGAGAATATAAATGGAGTTCTCAAAGGACCTGGGTTCTACTCTTTGGTTCTGTGAGTGTTCTTACACACTTACTCTTTCTGAACTCCCAGACTCAGATCTATAAACTATACAAACAAAGGGACTTCTTTAAACTTTAATATTAACTTAATTTTAATGTTTATTAAATTTAATTCAATTGAAATTTTAATATTCTATCCCCTGGAGAAGGAAATGGCAACCCACTCCAGTATTCCTGCCTGGGAAATCCCATGGACAGAGGAACCTGGTGGGCTATAGTCCATGGGGTCACAAACAGTTGGATGGACACAACTAAGTGTGTACGTGTGCACATGCACACACAGGCAATCACAATAAGAAAAATATTCTTGAATCCAGAATTACTCTGGAAGTATTAACTTAAAATAAGCAACAGCACTTAATTTCCTGGTGCACAGTAAGTACTTCATCAATGTTAACTATTTGCTGATAGGAGACTTAGGGAGATAGAGGGAAAACAAAAGGAACAAAGAGCAAGAGAAAAGAAGGGAGAGGGAGTCTATGCAGTGTTTCCTAGTTCCAGCTCTCACACACAAATACACATTTAAATACCTTCCTCATAAATGTGAACCAAAAATACTCATCATCATTCTGTATATTTCTACACTTAAAGATTTATTATTATTTAAGAAAAATGCTATAACCACCTTTTTGATAAGAAGCAAGAAAAACGATCTCTTTACATTCATTTTTATTAAACAAATAAGGCTGGTAGTGGAACTTTTTTATTTAATGCATAAACATAAGTCTCTTTATTAGAGAAATTGTACATATTGGTGAATATGGTCAATGGTCACATCTATGGGTTAATTCCTTAAAAATCAGAACCAATAATTAGGATAGATTCTATGCTCTCTTTTGTTACATCGTGAAGTGTCTTGTGTAGTCATATTCTATTGTTGGAATGACAGCTTGTACAAATTTCAAGAAAATTAGAAGATACCTAAAGGTTTTTAGCTAAGGAAAATAGATTGGTAAATAGTTCTGATTTAAGCTAACATTGTAATTATCCATTTTATTAAGAAGTAACTCCTCAGAAAATATATAGAAAACAGAATCTTAAATCAAGTATATTAAAAAAACATTCATTCACGCAAGCTGGTGTCTATTCAACACAAGGCTCCCTACAACTTAAAGAATGCTTGACTTATCTCGATTTAATATTTGCATGTTAAGACTTCTTAAAGAGTACACGTTCTTATTAGCCCAAATATTTTAATATATAAATAAGGACACTGTTGCACATATTTAAATGAGTGGGAAATGGCTTTTTTATTGCCTATAAGTTTTTGAGAGTATGTTAGAAAATGAGACAGTGTGAAGAATATAAAAATACTGAAGCAAAAGAACAAAAAAATAGGTAAAAATCCTCCATAAGGACAGATTCTTGGTTAGTATATGTATCTGCAGAGAATCTGCTATACTGACTGTCTTTAAAAAATTCCTGAATTTTTTTCCTATGTTCCACTGCACTCAGAAACATCAAGAGCTTAATTTTTAATTGATGACTCAATTAGAATTACATAGAGTCTTTCAAGTTGCTATATAGCTTCAAAAATAGAGATGAATGCTCATATTATGCATAACAGGCTTTCAACAGTAAAATCTGGTTTGGACCAAAAAGTCCTGGTTGTTTCAATATCACACCAGCTCAATGTTTCTCTGAGGGACACACATCCTACTGGCAGTGCTCATGTTATCTATAGTTCCAAGACAGTGGCAGCCTCCCAGTCTACATCTAACAGTGAGTGGCATGAACCACTCATTCAAGCTGTTTAGCATTTAACCATCGACTTTGGCTGCTTTTCACAAGTCCAGGCTATGGGCACGTGTATTTCAGGATCCAGTAGTTCACTTAATTCCTCTTGTCAACCCCAGAAAAATAAATGGGTGCTCACATCTGGAGAAAAATGAGAATACTGTATTTGAAGACTACCTGAAATAGAATTCATGTGCTTTTACTTTTCTTCACTTCAGAGATCTAAGACTGACAAAACCCAACTTTTTAACTGATAGGAAAGTACACTTTTGATAACATGCTAAGTTAGGAATATATCTGAGGAAAAGATATTCATGTGTTATCCTCTAAATTCATAGGTTGCTCATCTTTTATCAACAGATTAAGCGTTTTGAGTTTCTTTTCCATCAAGAGTTAACAGTTGTGAATTGCATACTCTCAGCCATTGCCTTCTGAACAAAGGCACTTGGCAAGCTGCTACCTAGAAGCACATATTGCTCTGAAGCTCTGTAAATAAGCAGAATGAACTGGTTCACAAAGGGATATGTGCTCAACAACTGAACAAGGCCAGAACTATCACAATGCAACATTTTCCAAATAGACTCCCACTAAGATTTCCACATCTGAGGGGCTAAATTTCTCAAAAGGGGGAAAAAAATCACAGAAGCACTTTGCCTCTAGTCACATACACAGACAGGTAAGGATACATATGAACACCAAGTTCTCCCCCTCCTTCTGCAACAGTCTCAATGATTTTCTTCATCACCTCAGCATGCCTAAATGCAAAAGAATAAATATTAGTATAGATCAATTGGATCAAAATAGGAAAAGCAAGTTTTTGTTTGTGAAAATTTATAAAAATTTTTACTGTCAGTGGTTTTAATATATAACAGTAATTATGTAAAACATTCTCCTCCCTACTCTCCAACAAGCAGATTGTTGAGTCATGCAGACAATTTTACTGGGGGAGGGGGTAATTTTAAAAAGCTATGGTAGTCACAAAGGAACACAATGGAACTAGTTAGCTTTCCTATGATGGGGGTGGAAGTGGGGTAGGGCAGAAAATCAGAGAAAGGGAAATCATGCCAGGGCACAACTGCAGAGCAAGGGCTTTCTGCTCTGAGAAAAAACAAGAATCCAACCAGACAAATTCAAAAAAGTTACGTGAAAATGGTTGGTAAAAAACAACAACAACAAAGAGGTATTTATAATGCTGTGATTTTGACTGCTTAAATATTTAACTGAGAATAAGCCACAACTAAGTTAAAGAAAAGCCAGCTGGTCAAACTTCATACGTATATTTTTTCAGATAAAAATTATCTGATTTTTAGAAAAAAAATTTTTGCCTTTATATAAAGGATATTTATCTAAAGTTTTCCACAAATCTCTTCATGGCCAACTGATGAATCTCCTATGCTACATAAAATGGTGATATCAGAGTAACTACCTGAGTAAATTAACTGAGTAAAGGGCATCATACAGAAGAAATGAACTTTTATATGTATCCTGGCTTAAATAAAGCTACCTCAATCTGAATACAACCTTCATGACAGAGGCAGTCGACTTAGAAGATGAGAGTAAATGTCCTGGCCCTGAGAATATGAAGACATAATCTGAAGCAGCCAATGGCAAGGCCTAAAATGCCTTGATTATGTATATAGACTCAGTTTCACTTTTTAGCCCTGTGAAAACACACTGATACAAAAAATACCAAATTAGAAAATGTACTTGATTTGGTAGGGTTGGAAACTTAACTGAAAAGTAGAGAATAGAAATTTTGCACACATCTCCCTTCACTAACCAATAAAAGGAGATTAATAGGTCACCTAGAAAAAGCACAAAGTTAATTATATATTCCACATTCACAGAAAGATATCACAACAGAGCAAACCATTAGTATCTTTTAATCTAAAAGAATCTTCCAAAATATTCTTGGAGCTAATAACAGGAGTAAAAATCACAAAAATCTATACTGTAACACAATACACAAAGAAAAAAAAATATTCTTAAAGAATTGAAACTTAGAAGAAATTGATAAGTTTTTTTAGGTCTTATATATTAAACACAAAAACATTTCTAAGGAAGACAATAGAATTTTATTTATGAAGTAAATTTTTTTCTGTTCAGATACTGTTTATATAAGACTCTCAAGTGGTAAATCCATGAAGTGTACACACACACCCACACACACCCACACACACACACACACCTGCATGGGTGAACTGAACACATAGGAGGTGGTGGGAGATGAGGGTGATTTTCAATGGTCACTGTTTTCTTCACATGATCTTGACTGATGTCTTCGTACATGTGCTCAACTGTTAAAGGCTGCCGTTGCTGAAACCATAAAAATGCTTTGAAGTTACTGTTTAAAATAAACTTTAGTCTTTATAAATATACTTAGCCCCACCTTCCACATCACTTGCAATTTCAAATTCTATACTATTTAGAATCAAATTCTATACTATTTAGATTATTTGGGGCAAAGTACCAAACAGGCAGGGAGGAGAGTCTGTCCATCAAGGCTATGTGACATCAGCTATCATCTAATACAGAAAAAGTCCACAAAAGGCAAGTTTAGAGCTATCAAAACCTTTTATAACTTTATAACATATTTTAGGCCTATTTTCCTTTTATAGTCATTGAAATGACAGATTAAACAAGTTAATTTTATTTTAGTTTTCCTTTAATTCAATTAAGTGAAAGTCTACAGGGAAAAACACCTTACATGCAATACGATCATTCTGCAGATGTCTATCTATAATCCCAAACAAAATTTAATATAACAAACCAACTCTAATTTTCCTCACATTTCGAAGGGGTAAGCTCTAGGGACCAAGGAATAAATGTTAACAGATTATTTCTGTTTAATCCTTAGCAGTGTTGTTTCACATTGAATAATTTCTAGTTTCTTCAAAATAAGAATCGAATTCAACATTAATCACAAAATTACAAAACAAATGATTCCTAAAACTTTAAAGGCCAAAATATATACCCATGGACTTAATGACAAAAGAACTCAACCCTCAAATTTTAAATATTTACACTAAAATAAATTTTTCTTTAGTTTTACCTCATCATAGCCAAACAACCATAGTCGTGGTGTCTGGTAATATTTATCGTAAGTGATGTAAAGATCATATGTTCTGGTTTGCAAGATAGCATCTTCACCTCCAGCATCAGTTTTAGCTTTAGAAGCTTCTACTATTTTCCTTGTATCTAGAGTAGCCTGGTAACAGTGGAGAAAAATTTACAACCATTAAAATAACTATATGCTATTTTGGCAAATCTTCCCATCCTATGTATTTTTTATTCAACAACAGATATAACAAAATTCAAAGCTAAAATGTTATATGCTATAAACAATATACACAGAAAAAACTCATTTGAAAGATCAAGATATTAGGAACACTAATCCCCAAGTTTACTCGTTAAAAATTAACTGAAGAAAACTCGATTTACAAACCTCATCTGTTTCCAACAATCCACTCTCTTCATATTCTGTTATAAAAAGCAACAAAAGATTAATCAAGTTCAAAATAATTTCCTAAACCAAATTACATATTACTTCAGAGAATACAAAACCTGGGTTTTTGCTTTAGTTTTGACTGAAGATACTGAATAAATGAGAGAGCTAATTCTCTATTTCTAAAGAAGCAAATACTTTACCTAACAGTGCCAGAGAAAGTCGGCCTACTTGAGGCTTGATCTATTACTAATACCAACTGTCATGATAATACTAGAGTCCTTGGTGACTCCATAGGGTATGCAAGGATATTTATATAACTGCATAAGACATGCTCGTTAAGGTCATCAGTGACTTCTACTTGCTGAATCCAGTGGTAAATTCCCGGTTTTCATCTTCAGTTCAGTTCAGTCACTCAGTTGTGTTCGACTCTTTGCGACCCCATGAATCACAGCACGCCAGGCCTCTCTGTCCACCAACTCCCAGAGTTTACTCAAACTCATGTCCATCAAGTCAGTGATGCCATCCAGTCATCTCATCCTCTGTCGTCCCCTTCTCCTGCCCCAGGCCCTCCCAGCATCACGGTCTTTTCCAATGATTCAACTCTTCAGCCCTTAAGAACATCTGGCATGATTTATTTCTTCTTCCTTGCAATGCTTTCCTTCCTCAGGCTTTAAGATACTACATTTTCCTGGCTTTCCTCCCACCTCACTAACTTTTCCTTCACTATCTCCTATGCAGGTCCTGTTCAACATCTACAGTAACCGAAAGCTCAGTTTTTGGAACTTGCCTCTTCTTTGTCCACACCGACTCCTTGAAGAGTTCATCTAGTCCCAATGACTTTAAATGCTGATGATTCTTGAATTTATTTCCTTACTGCAAACATGGATACCCAATTGTTCATTTATGACTCGAATGAATGACTAGGGGGCAGCACAAGTATCACATGTCAAAAACTGAGCCCCTGACTTCCCCTCCAAAGCCATTCACTCCCCATCTGAATAACATCTTTCTACACACTCAGGTCAAAAACCCTGGAGTCACACATGACCACTCATGTCACATTCAATCCAGCAACAAATACTCTATTGGCCGTATGCTCAAAATATCTAGAATCTTCAGTTTCTCATCACCTCCAGTTACCACCTGAGCCCATGTCACAGTCATTTCTTGCCTAGATTATCAAAGTAGATGCCTAGCTGTTGTCCCAAACCCCTTCAGTCTTTATTCTCAACACTGTAGTCATAGCCATTCTTCTGAGATCTTAAAATCTCATTCTGTTGTACCTTTACTTAAACCCCAACAGCTTCTCATCTCAGAGTTAAAGCCAGGGCCCTACATCATCTGGTTCCCAGGTTACCTCTCTAAGTCCATGCCTTATTACCTTCTCCTCACACCTCTCTAATTATAGGAGCTTCCTTGTAGTATTTATGTCAGTCATATGTGTTCCCACTTCAGGGCCTTTGCACTCTTCCTCAGATAATCAAACAGCTTGTCCACTTACTGTCAGGCTATACTCAAAGGCATATCCTCAGTGAGGTTTCCCTTAACCAACCTATTTAAAAATTACAACACTCATCCTACTACAAGCCTCCCTATCTCTGCCTGCCTTTACTTTTCTCCCTAACACTTATAACCATCTGAGACAGTTTATGTTTTGCTTTATCTATTGTTTTTGTCTGTGTCCCCTAAATCAAATATTAGCTCTGTGAGATCATGTCTACTGCTTTATCTCCAGCACCAAATGTAGTATCTGATATATACTGTCTTGCTCAATAAATATTTGCTGAAAAATGGGTGAAAATTAGGTAACAATGACACTTTTATGCAAAATTCCATACATAGCAATTATTTCTTTAATTCTATCCAAGGGAAATGTAACAAACATACTAGAAGGTGGTCAGATATTTAAGGCAATTCTATAGCTTGAACTCTAAAAACTTTTCAGTTCAGTTCAATTGCTCAGTCATGTCCAACTCTTTGCGACCACATGGACTGCAGCACACCAGGCTTCCCTGTCCATCATCAACTCCCGAAGCTTGCTCAAGCTCATGTCCATCAAGTTAGTGACGTCATCCAACCATCTCATCCTCTGTCATCCCCTTCTCCTCCTGTCTTCAATCTTGCCTAGCATTAGGGTCTTTACTCTCAAGTCAGTTCTTCACATCAGGTGGCCAAAGTATTGAAGAACTAAAACAGTGCTTTATTCATAATGATTCCTGCTCCAACTTAACTGCATACCATTCAGAGACAGAATCCAGAAATGAGCATTTGTGCAAGAAGGTGGTCTGACAACTATGAGACTTCCTTGTGGAAATCAATCTAAACAAGTAGATCTGGATTGGGTTTTAGACATGGATGTCTTGAGCGTAGACACGCTATATGAGGTTCCTGTGATCAATTTTGGTTACAAGTAAACTCATCTGGATTTCTTCAGCAAATAGGAGTATACATGGAAATAAGGACAAAATTCTCACTAGAATCCAGGAACAGATACACAGCTAGGTTTCATGGAAGCTCAAAAGTAATTTAGGAAACAAAACTGAAAAGTACTTATTCTTTTTGAAAGGTACTTTTAAGCCACAGGCATCCCTGGTGGCTCAGATGGTAAAAGAATCTTCCTGCAATGTGGGAGACCTGGGTTTGATCCTTGGGTTGGGAAGATGCCCTTGAGGAGGGCATGGTAACCCACTCCAGTATTCCTGCCTGGAGAATCCCCATGGACAGAGGAGCCTGGCAGGCTACGGTCCAACCCATGAGGTCACAAAGAGTCAGACACAATTCAGCAACTAACACTTTCACTTTTTAAGTCAAGGCTACTTTGGTTGATTAGGCTAAGCTGCTGCTGCCTCTTCAGCAAACACCACTTCCCATCTCTACAGATACTACCTTCTACTTCTGCATTCTATCTCACTAAATTCTAAGTACTGGGGGATTTGGCCACCTTACAGCCTCCAAAATGCCTGCCCTGTTATTTTTCATATTCTCTTCTTTTTCCCAGCTGGTAACCCTCTCTCTATACATACATATATTCATATTTAAACTCTCATAGAAAATTTAATGCAGTTTACACACCATTCTTCCTGCCAGACTACAGTCTCCAATTACAGAAGTTACAAGAGTAGATAAAAATCTACCTGGGAGTGTAGGGAGTGAGCAGAAAGAGACTGAAACATCATAAAATAGCAACATTTAACAGCTAAGCAGAAGTAAAAGAGCCTGGGAAGAAAACTTAGAAGAAACAGTCAAGGAAGGAGGGAGGAAATCCCACGTTATAAAAACCAAGGGAGGAAAAGGTTAACAGAATCAAACAAATATACAGAGAAGGTAAGTACTATAAAGACAGATTGGGCTTTAGAGAGGTTGTCCTGGTGACAGCAATTTCTTCCATCTACTTTTAAATATCTGAAATTTCATATTAAAGATTATCATGCTAATGAAATATGAAGTTTTGAATAGATATATACTTTTAGACCTGCATTGCTGTGTTCTGTTAGTACAATGGGTTTCAATCTCTTGTAACAATGATTTACTAACACATTAAGTCTCAACTCTCAACTGGTAATCCTAGGAAGGCACTTCAGATTCTCAGGAAGCAGTGGGAGGATTCCATATAGTTCAAAAGGCTCCATTAAGAACAACTATCATAAGGTTTAAGTAGTAAGATGCTATCAAAAAGGAAAAGAAAATACTAAATCCCTAAACAAATTTTCTTCTGTTCTGAAAGAATTTAGGAATTAGCTTAAGAATCTGTATTTTATGGCTGTCTCCAGCATTAAATATTTATGATCAATACTGATCCAGCAGAAATAATGCTATCAAGGCCATGCTCTGGATAAAATCCAAGAGCAAGGTTAAGTTCTGCACTGATTAAACTAAACAAATCCTCTCTAGGCTGTTAAATGTTAAAATTCAGAACTCAATAAAGTAGAATTCTTAATCCACACCAATTATATATATTCTACAATCAATACTCTATTGTGATTAAAACAAATCAATAACACAAATACCTTCCATATCTGCAGCTTCTCCTTCATCTTCCTCTTCCTCCTCCTCACATAAAGCTGAGCAATCTTGGAGTTTTATACTGTCCTTTGAAATTAATTAAATTTAAAGTCATTTAAATATGTTCATGAGTTCAAATACTGAGCACCCACATGCCAGCACAGTGCTAACCACTGCAAAAATAAGCATGATGAGATACTTCTTATACTCAAAAACTCCTACTTCATATGATAAACCCATAAACCAATCATTAAAAACCATGTGCTAACCACTGTGACTGAAAAATATAAAAAGTTTCATAGAAGCACCAGGAGTCATTTAAAAATTGTTGCCAGTTGCACTTCTGACAAAATAATATTTCTAGCTAACCAATTCACTAGTATTAGAAAGTCAGTTCACAGTTAACTTGTACACTTAGAGAAAAAAATACATATATATATAAATCACAATACATTTACATGTTAATATTATTATAAATCAAATACTATCATATTCTCTAATTTAACATTCCTGGTTGAATTAAGCAATTACAATGATTATAACACATAAGATTTCAGTTCAATTTTTTAACTATATCTGCATTAAAATGACATAATGCTAACCAAAGACAAGCCTAATATAATATACAATTATCACTTTCACAAAATTAATATTCTAAAAATCTGAAGTCAATGTAGTAGGTCAAAAAACTGGATATTTAGTTTCACCTAATTTATAATTTTAATAGTATGTGGGAAGATAAATTCTAGTTGTAAATTATTCCAAGTACTCAACCATTACTAAGACATGAGAATGCTAAGTGGGATACTAAGTACCATATTAACCATTATTAAATTTATTAAAAATTCCTGAGAGGGGTTATCATAAACCTATCGAAACAATGGATCCACACTCTGCCATTTATTATTCCCACAGTCTGATCCATACACATTAATCACTGGAATAAACAAGAGCTTCTGAAGCAGCAAAGCCATTTATGTAATTTCTCCTTAGTCAAATTCTCCAAAAGCAGAACTTCAAAAGGATGAATTCTCAGACTAATGAACTGAACTATAATCCCTAGCAAGCATAAAATTGCACACTGAGAAAAAAAAAAGAAAAACCTTGTTTAGGTTTTTAACACCTTCTGTTAAGCCCCAGTAACAAATCCCAAAATATCCAAGTGACAAAAACACACAAAGACGATGATGATCTTAGACTAGGAACTGCTGCAGCTAACTGTTTCAGAAAGACAAAAAGAACAGTTACTCTGTCAAACATTCTATCCTCTAAGAAAATGGAGTATTTAACAAAATAGTTAATATAAAGGTGAAAGTGTTTTGCATTATTTTATATTATTTCAAACAACTATATAAAAATATGAAGACAACTATAATCATTCTTTAGAAATGAAAAGCTAATATAGATAGTCTAAATTATTGAAAAGTTTCAAGCAGAAAATTTCTACCCAATTGTTTATTTTTGCCCTTCCTTCAAATAAACTGTACAATATAACCCAACTGATTTAGCTTCCACTCATTCAAAACGTCATGATTTTGGATGCTATAAAGCTTCCTTTAAATTTTCAAAATGAAAAATAGAACAAAAAACAAGAATCCCTCAAATCAGCAGTAAATTAAGAAACTTCAGAAGAAATGAATAAACTGCTTAAGACAATGTGTAAACTACAAATTCAAACACAATATTATCAGCAATCCATTACAGTAATCAGCAAGTAAGTAAAAAGCCATTTCTTGTAAACTGGCCTGTAAATCTTCCCAAATAGTAAAAATTTATAGATTTTAACCAGTTATAGTCTCAAAAATGTTTTTCTTAACCATTTGACAGAGTAAAGAAAAGAGAAGCTCTGGGAAACAATGGTGTTTTGGTATGCTGATACAGAAAAATGAGAGGAAATAAAATAGCTGGAATTTAAAAGAGTTGATAATAAATACTGATAGTAAGAGTTTGCACATGAATGATATGAATAACCTCAAAATAAATATACAAGCAAATAACTAGGTCACTGAATTTAAAAACATAACTAATAACCATTACCTTGCTTTCCAGTGTAATCTCCTTAACTGCTTCAGTTATTCCTGCAATACCTGTTTAAAATTCAGCAGAAAATAACTAAAATTAAGTTGTAAAGATCTTCAATTAACCTGATTTGAGCACTATAAAAACTTTTAACTATCTAAATTCTCAAAGTTGTCTGAAATGAGAAAGCAATGTTAGCAGCACCTTCACAAATGAACTCTAATGGGAATAAATAATCACAAAGATTCTTCTTAAAATTAAATAACTCTTAAAATATCAGTTTAATATTTTGCCATAAATTATCCTAGCCTATCTTTCCTCATTTAGTAGCCTTCATTTATTTTATTTACTTGCCTTGTGTGAGCCTATCAAAATAAATATTCTCACAAAGTAAAGAGTCTATAGGGGTCATATAACCTCCAATGAAATTTTCTCAATAAGATAATGGTTATGTTAAATATGCTATTTGCTTCAGAGATCTAGGACATCCAAAGGAAGTAATATCACATCAGATTTATATGAGACTTTCTATTTTACTGCTTCTGTATTTTATACAGTCCTCACAAACACAGTTTTGTAAGATAGTCACAGTAATGGTTTCTCCCTATAAAGAAATGAAGTCTCCAGAGAAAGAAACCTGTATAAATCTCACAGTTGCATGAAGAACCTGGGATTCAAATCCACACCTGCTCTTCGGTTCAATGCTCTGTCCACTGTACCTCATTAAGCAGCTACCTTGGAAACCATTTATCTCAATGAAGGTGACATTAAGAAGATGGCAAGATCATAAGTCAGCTAAATAATATTTCTAATTCAAAATATCCATCAGTGTTTTCAAATGATTCAACAAGGATGGGAAACAGTAAAGAAAAATAAAAACAAAAAACCTAAACACAAAATATGCTTTGCTCCTTTGTTTATCTTCTGAAGCTTGATTTATCTGTTCAATATATCCAATCCAAAGAGTCACTTTCAAATAGAAAATGTCAGTCACAATTCATAGCTTGAGCATAAAGCTTTTATATCAGAGTAGTTTCTCTAGAAATTATTTTATAATAGGTATGATTATTAACATAATGGATATCTATTACAACTCACTGAGACTACTTCACAGAAACAAAATAAACCTCTTCAATCCATCTAAATATAATGCAGTAGCATCCCATTAAATCAGACTCTCCTAAAAGGAGGACATATTGGAAAAGAAAAAGAAAGCTGAAAGGATTCTAATGAAGGTAACACTGTACCAGTTTCAATCTCATATGTCAACTTGGGTAGGTTACTGTATCCCATAGTTTGATCAAACAGCAGTCTAAATGTTACTTCTGAAGGCTATTTTTTAAATGTGCTTAACATTTAAATCAGTATACTTAAGAGTAAAGCAGATCACTCTCCATAATGTAGGTAAGCCTCATTCAATCAGCAGATGGTTAAGAAAAAGAGACAGTCTCTTAACAGACTTTTTTCTTAAGAAAAAAAGATAGTCTCTAGAGGAATTAATTCTGCTTCCAGACTGGCCTCAGACTCTAGCTGTATGAACTGACCATTATCAGTCTTCAGACTGCTGGCCAGCCTGCCCTTTACATTTCATAACTGCTAGCTTCCACAATCATGTAAGAACTTCCCTAATGGCTTAGTGGGTGAAGAATCTGTCTGCAAAGCAGGACACCCCAGTTTGATTCCTGGGTCAGGAAGATCCCCTGGAGAAGGGATAGGTTACCCACTCTAGTATTCTTGGGCTACCCTGGTGGCTCAGACCGTAAAGAATCCGCCTGCAATGTGGAGACCTCGTTGAATCCTTGGGTTGAGAAGATCCCCTGGAGGAAGGGATATCCAGCAACCCACTCCAGTATTCTGGCGTGGAGAATCCTCATTAACAGAGGAGCCTGGCAGGCTACAGTCGATGGGGTCTCAAAGAATTGGACACAACTGAGTGACTAAGGACAGCACAGCACAATCATTCCAACACCTGCTTATCTCTGTGATGAATGCCTTTGTAAATATGCACCTGGATTCTGGGACAAGGATTAAGGAATACAACTAGACAACTGAGAGGCTCACTAACTTGACATCAGAAACATAGTGCTATAACCAGTGGCTCTGCTTTGTCAACAGGCAATTTCTTACAGACCTGCCATCCGCATCTTCCAGTAATGAAGACAAAAACAGAAAACTGTAAAGATTTTGGGAAGATGCAGGGGAAAAACATACAAAGTCTAACAGCACTATTCAGTTGAGGAAAGAGGATGATTCTGAAATTATTTTAAGAAGTTGTTCACACTGCTATTTTCTCTAGGCCTTGACACAACAATATTCAACTCATTAAGGAACAAGAAAGCTTCAAGGAACTCGGGTCCTGAATCTGTTTCTGAATCATTTAAGGAAACAGATGGCAGTGTCCTTTACTCAGAGCAGAGGAAAAACGAACTTAAAGAGGTACTTTTTCCTGTGCAGATTATTTAGTCCTCTGACTACTGCAGTGAATTTCAACTGAGAGCAATAATTTTGCCTTCATGGTATATTTGGCAGTGTGTAGTGGCAAGTAGCACAGTACTATAAAACGTGGGTACACTCCAAGGGCATTTTTCCCTAATTTGTTCTCCAGCTTCTTTTCAGCTAAAAATCTTCTGGTACAAAACTATGCCTGTGTTGCTTTATTTTTTAAATGAAGGCTGTTATAAAAGATTGCAAAAGAGTTTAGAACAAATTAAATACATGCCATTCTATTCTCCTCTTACCTGTATTATGATAAGTATCTACCCATCCCCCATCGCCATCATCTTCTTCAATGATAGCTTCCAATTCATCTGAATATTCCATCTGTTTACACCGCTTGTAGCATGGAACTATAAAGAAATGCAAGGGCAGTTACTAGGATGTATTTTGCTTCCTGTAAGTCCATTTTTAAAAGAGTTTATTCCATAAAATATATTCCTACCACCAAAATATTAAGTGAATATTATATTTTATTTCTAGTAAGAGTATTTAAGAGTTACACTCAACCCACAGACATATAATTATTTGATGACACTTATCTTTCCCTAAATAGCTTTGTGAGAAGACAAGTAGAAAGGCTCTACTGAGAGTGTTCAAAGTACGCTCTACCTTTATGATCTGTGATCAGCAAACCTGAAGTCAGAGATGACACTGTTCAACCTCAGGCTAATGAATAACATATCACTTTAGTAACTTTACTCTCAGAAGATGGAGGCACTACTTGTCATACTCGGAGGTCGTTCAGGTGACCTCCAGTTTACAATGTTTAAGTAACTTTCAATATGAACTTCATAACTTGTATTTAAGCTCCAGCTATTAATAATGGATAAACCAGTGTAAAGTTCACTAATCTGCTAAACTTTACTCTCTTACACAAATTGGTGCCAAGTTCTTCATATAGCATATGCTTCGATCAACAGGTATTATTCATATAAGCCTAAAACTGAAAAATTATAAGGTAAAAACATTACAACGTGGGGTCAACAAAGTGCTATTGAGCTCTTGATTTAAAAAAAAAAAAACAAGCAAAAGAGACATGACCAATCCCATAAAAAACTATACTGTAGGAAATAAAAAACTGATGTTTTGTACATATTTTCCCTTTCCTATAATGAACAGAACACAAATCAATGCATTGTTATATGTCATTAGACTGTGACTGTAACAACCTTTTGATGTTGTTTTCAAATTAGCTTCATAACAACCTCATTAATTTCATAAATACTTGTTTCAGAAACACATTTGTGCCTACAGGTAATCTTTCAACGATACAATGGATAATAAAACCTCTAGCTTTGAGATTTTAAATATCTAAGGTAGTATCAATTATACTTTCCATGAAAAACTTAGGTTTAAAAAGACTGATATTAAGTAGCTGAAAAGATTATAATTATGAAGTCCACTTAAAAGGTCCATGAAGGGTATCTTTCACCTTGCTTATAGTTTCCTTTGTTGTGCAGAAGCTTTTAATTTTAATTAGGTCCCATTTCTTTATTTTTGCATTTCCAATATTCTGGGAGGTGGGTCATAGAGGATCCTGCTGTGATTTATGTCAGAGTGTTTTGCCTATGTTCTCCTCTAGGAGTTTTATAGTTTCTGGTCTTACGTTTAGATCTTTAACCCATTTTGAGTTTATTTTTGTGTATGGTGAAAAGACAGCCTTCAGAATGGGAGAAAATAATAGCAAATGAAGCAACTGACAAACAAAAATATACAAGCAACTCTTGCAGCTCAATTCCAGAAAAATAAACGACCCAATCAAAAAATGGGCCAAAGAACTAAACAGACATTTCTCCAAAGAAGACATACAGATGGCTAACAAACACATGAAAAGATGCTCAACATCACTCATTATCAGAGAAATGCAAATCAAAACCACAATGAGGTACCATTTCACGCCAGTCAGAATGGCTGTGATCCAAAAGTCTACAAGCAATAAATGCTGGAGAGGATGTGGAGAAAAGGGAACCCTCTTACACTGTTGGTGAGAATGCAGACTAGTACAGCCACTATAGAGAACAGTGTGGAGATTCCTTAAAAACTGGAAATAGAACTGCATTATGACCCAGCAATCCCACTGCTGGGCACACACACCGAGGAAACCAGAATTGAAAGACACATGTACCCCAATGTTCATCGCAGCACTGTTTATAATAGCCAGGACATGGATGCAACCTAGATGTCCATCAGCAGACGAATGGATAAGAAAGCTGTGGTACATATACACAATGGAGTATTACGCAGCCATTAAAATGTATTTGAATCAGTTCTAATGAGGTGGATGAAATTAGAGCCGATTATACAGAGTGAAGTAAGCCAGAAAGAAAAACACCAATACAGTATACTGACACATATATATGGAATTTAGAAAGATGGTAATGATAACCCTGTATGTGAGACAGCAAAAGAGACACAGATGTACAGAACAATCTTTTGGACTCTGTGGGAGAGGGAGAGCATGTGATGATTTGGGAGAATGGCACTGAAACATGTATATTATCATATGTGAAACGAATCGCTAGTCCAGGTTCAATGCATGATACAGGGTGCTTGGGGCTGATGCACTGGGATGACCCAGAAGGATGGTATGGGGAGGGAGGTGGGAGGGGGGGTTCAGGATGGGGAACACGTGTACACCCGTGGCGGATTCATGTCAATGTATGACAAAATAAATACAATATTATAAAGTAATTAACCTTCAATTAAAATAAATACTTTTTTTTTTTTTTTAAAAAAAGGTCCAACAAGGGGACTTCCTTGGCAGTCCTGCTGATATGACTCTGCACTTCCACTGGAGGCAGCATGGATTCAATCTCCGGCCAGGGAACTAAGATCCTGTACGGCACTGCAGTCAGTGCAGCAAAAACAACAACAACAACAAAAGCCCAATAAGAAGTCCAATTTTGCTTAGAGCCATTCTCATCATAAATCTACACTTTTGGCAAAAAGAAATAACAAAACGGAGATAAAATCAAGTATGGAAAAAATAGTCTACCATAGGAAAAAAAAAAAACTTTATCATAGGGAAAGGCTACCCACTCCAGTATTCTGGCCTGGAGAACTCCATGGACTGTCCATGAGGTCACAGAGAGTTGGACATGACTAATGACTTTCACTTTTATATAACATTCAGAATTTCATTAAATTCCCAACTTACTGTCGGAGAGAAGCTAGAAGTACAGCGTTAAGCACAAATTACAATCAATACGGAGGAGGAACAAGATGGCAGAGTAGTCGGTGGACGTGGACTACATCTCTCTCCACGATACATCAGGAATATACCTTCAGACACAGAAGGGCTTTTCTTCCAAGGAGCAAAGGCCTTTTAATTTCATGGCTGCAGGCATCATCTGCAGTTATTTTGGAGCCATTTAGGCTGTCACAAATTAGCTGTTTCCTTCTCAGCCGTAAATGTTTCTCCTGTGACTCAGACACCCCAATGTGGGGATCAGACCCCTGCTTCAGTTCCCCTACTCAACGAGGGCAGAGGATGAGATGGTCCGGGAGTTGGTGATGGACAGGGAGGCCTGGCATGTTGCAGTCCATTGGGTCACAAAGAGTCAGACAAGACCGAGCAACTGAACTGATTGACTGAAGTGGAATGAGAATCAGACAGTCCTTGCCGCAGCCATACATAATCTACACGGTGCAGTGGCTGGGAGCTGGAGTTTAGGGATTGTGGAGCAATCTCAGGATGAAGGCTGCTGTTGACTGCGGAGAGATGGACTGAGGGGATGTGAAGGAGGAGACTGGTGGGAAATGCTGAGGGAGGAAAGCTGGGCAGCCAAGGAAGCAAGGCAATATGGCTGAGTCATGTGTAGGGGGTAGAGCCATAACCATAATCTCTCTCTCCTGACACGCCAGCATCAGCAGCTGAACAATAGAGAGGCTGGCCCATCAAATGCCTGATGCACTGAATTACAGAGTAGGATCCCACCCAGAGTGCCCCCTTAAGTGTCTGATGCACTGACCTACAGAGTAGGATCCCAGGCAGGGGGCCCTCTACGTGCCTGATGTGCCAACCAACAGAGAAGGACCCCACACAAGGGAGCCCTGTAAGTGCCTGTACAGGCAGAGCTACTACGGAGAAAGACTGGCCAAATAGGCCTTCTGATCGCCAGCTACAAGAGGCTCAAAAACAGTGATAGGGCCATAACTCCCGTTGCAGAGGTAGTCCGTGTCCTTGCACACCTGGCGCCACGAGGGTAACCGCAAGCCAAGCAGCTGCGCTACCTTCATGCTCAACTCTCACCGGGGTAAAGCTGCCACAGGCAAAAAAGTCTGTGTCTGTGCACACAGGGTCTCTGCAACCCTGTGGACTGTGGCCTGCCAGCCTTCTCTGTCAGGCACGGAGTTCTCCAGGCAAGAATACTGGAACATATTGGCCTATACTGCTTGCTGCTGCTAAGTCGCTTCAGTCGTGTCTGACTCTGCGAATCCATAGATGACAGCCCACCAGGCTCCTCTGTCCCTGGGATTCTCCAAGCAAGAATACTGGAGTGGGATGCCATTTCCTTCTCTAATATTGGTTAATACTAGTTGCCAAACCCTTCTAGAGAACTATATTTCCTGCTGCCTGAGCCCTCAGCTCCTCTGAATGAGTACCTGGTGCTGCCAGAACCCCTGCAACTCAAGCAGCTGCACCACCTCCACACCTGACCCTCACAGAGGCAAACCAGGTCCTCCAAGGCAGCCTCAGGAGCAAACCCCAGTGGACAACTCATATCCAGAGGTAGAAATAAAACCATAATTGAAACCCAGGGGCAGTGTCACTAAGAGAAAAGACCCAAAACCCTCCTACCAGCTGTACAAGCTGCAGATTAAATCCACACAACTAGGCAGATATACAAAAGGTCACTGAGAGCTCCCACAAAAGAAAACGCACTAGTTCTGAAAGCTGTGGACACTGGAGGCAAGAACATGTAGGACCAGATTAGAATCTGAGCTGCCCTCACAGCAGGTCCAGAGATCAGCAGAGTATTAGAGGGCATCCTAGGGCAGTGAGGTGAAAGTACTCTGACAGCAGTGACTCAAAAAAACATGTATCATTCTTATGTTTTGACTTGTTCTGTAGATTTTTCTGGATTTTTTTTCCCCTCCCTCTGTTGTAGTCATCAATTTTATTGGTACTATGAAATCTAAACTTCTGAGCTTTTTTTTCCCCTCAGTCACATTTTTTTATTGCTGTTATAAACCTCTGCCTCTATATGGGACTTTTGCAGTTAGGGGAGTTCTTTTTAATCTTAATTTTTTAAACCTATTATTATTTTTCTACATTTATTCCTCCACTTGCTTTTCCCCTTGCAGTTAACCTTTAATATATATAAATCTTCTTTATCTATCTCTATTTAACTTTGCATATCTATTCTTTCTCTTCCTTCTTTACTTCAGTCTCAACATATTTGTGTTTTATTTTCACTGCTCTCTACCCTAATTGGCACCTTGCTTTAGTTTTGTCTTCCAGTTTGTGTTTTATAAAGTTTTGTTCTGGTAGATATAATTTTTGGTTCCCTTTGTTCACCAGGTCAATTTATTGTACTTTATTTTTGCTGGACTGTTTTGAATCTGCTTATGGGTGTATATCTATATGTGTACATCCAGTTACATTTTTAATAGTCATTATAAACCTCTGCCTCTACACTGGGCCTGCCTTTGAAGTTTTGTGGAGTGTTCCTTTTCTTCCTTTTCTCTTTCTTCTGTATTTTTCTTTTCTCTATTTCATAATTATAATTTTCTTAAACCTATTATACTTTTCTACTTTTCTTCCTTTGTTTGCCTTTCCTACTGTTCTTTTCCTCTTGCAGTTAATCTTCAATGTATATAAATCATCTTCATCTACCTCTGTTTAACACTGCATAGCTACTCTTTCTTTCTTCTCAACATATTTGTTACTATTATTTTCATTGCTTTATTCCCCAACTGGCACCTTGCTTTAGTTTTGTTTTCCAGTTTGTACTTTAGTTAGTGTTGTTCTTAACTGGTAAATATAACCTTTGATTTCCCATGTTCGCTGGGTCAATCTAATGTACTTTATTTTGTTGGAGGGTTTGGACTTTTCTCATGGGTATGTGTATATACCATTATTTTAAGTAGTATTTGCCTGATTTTATAACTGTCATTTATCTGTGGTTCATCTTTGGTTTCTCATTTTGGAAATTTTTTCTAATCTCACTTAAGGCCATAACAAACCACTTGTGGAATCTTCTGTTCCTGACCAGAGATCAAGTTCTGAGCCTTTGGAGTGGGAGCACTGACTCCAAGACCCTAGATTACCAGAGAACTAACCCTAAGGAGTATCAAATAGTGAGAACTCCTACAAAGGAAATCATCTGAATACAAGACTCAGCATTACCCAACCACCAGTAGCACCCTGGGCAGGACGCCTCATCTAAACAAACAAAACAAAAATATAGTCATCAGTAGACAGGATTATCACCTCACTCAGCCATGCACATCAGAGGAATAACAAAGATTCAGCACAAATCTCACCCTTAAAAGCTTACACAAACCACTAGACCAACCTTAGAGGGTAGAAAACAAAAGGAAGAAGGAATTCAACCTTGAAGCATGGGAAAGAGAGACCTCAGACACAGTAAGTTAAAAAAAAAAAAAAAAAAGGCAGAGAAATGCTACACAAATGAAGGAACAAACCCAAAACACAGAAGTCCAAATAAATGAAGAGAAAATAAGTAAACTACTTGGAAAAGAATTCAGAATAATGATAGTAAGATGATCAAAAACCTTGGGAAAAAAAATGGAAAAACACAGGAATCAACTAACAAAGACCTAGAATTAAGGAAGAAACATACAGAGACAAACAACACAATTACTGAAATTGAAAATACTCTACAAGGAATCAATGGCAGAATATGTGAAGCAGAAGAATGAATCAGTGAGCTGGAAGATAAAATGGTGGAAATAACTTTTGAAGGGCAAAATAAAATAGAAAGAACGAAAAGAACTGAGAACAGTCTAGGAGACCTCTGGGACCATATAACACGTACGAACATTCGAATTACAGGGGTTCCAGAAGAAGAGAAAAAGGGTATGAGAAAATTTTTGAAGAAATTATAGTTGAAAATTTTCCCAACATGGAAAAGGAAATAGTCAATCAAGTCCAAGAGGCATAAAGAATCCCATACAGGATAAACCCAAGGAGAAACATGCCAAGACACATACTAATCAAACTAACAAAGACTAAACACAAAGAAAGACTATTAAAAGCAGCAAGGGAGAAGCAACAAGTAATATCCAAGGGAAACCCCATATGTTTAACAGCTGATCTTTCAGCAGAAACTGCAGGCCAGAGGAATGGCAGTATATATTTAAAGTAATGAAAGGGAAATTCTACAACCAAGATTACTGTACCTGCAAGGATCTCATTCAAAATTGATGGAGAACTAAAAAGCTTTTCAGAGAAGCAAAAGTTAAGAGAATTCAGTACCAACAACCAGCTTTACAACAAATGTTAAACGGATTTATATAGTCAAGGAACACAGAGAAGAAAAAAGATCTACAAGATCAACCCCACACAATTAAGAAAATGGCAATCAGTTCAGTTCAGTCGCTCAGTCGTGTCTGACTCTTCGCGACCCCATGAACTGCAGCACGCCAGACCTCCCTGTCCATCACCATCTCCCAGAGTTCACTCAGACTCACGTCCATTGAGTCAGTGATGCCATCCAGCCATCTCATCCTCAGTCGTCCCCTTCTCCTCCTGCCTCCAATCCTTCCCAGCATCAGAGTCTTTTCCAATGAGTCAACTCTTCACATGAGGGGCCCAAAGTACTGGAGTTTCAGCTTTAGCATCATTACTTCCAAAGAAATTCCAGGGCTGATCTCCTTCCAAATGGACTGGTTGGATCTCCTTGCAGTCCAAGACACTCTCAAGAGTCTTCTCCAACACCACAGTTCAAAAGCATCAATTCTTCAGCGTTCAGCCTTGTTCACGGTCCAACTCTCACATCCATACATGACCAATGGAAAAACCATAGCCTTGACTAGACGGACCTTAGTCGGCAAAGTAATGTCTCTGCTTTTGAATATACTATCTAGGTTGGTCATAACTTTTCTTCCAAGGATTAAGCATCTTTTAATTACATGGCTGCAGTCACCATCTGCAGTAATTTTGGAGCCCCAAAAAATAAAGTCTGACACTGTTTCCCCATCTATTTCCCATGAAGTGATGGGACCGGAGGCCATGATCTTTATTTTCTGAATGTTGAGCTTTAAACTGACTTTTTCGCTTTCTTCTTTCACGTTCATCAAGAGGCTCTTTAGTTCTTCACTTTCTGCCATAAGGGTGGTATCATCTGCATATCTGAGATTATTGATATTTCTGCTGGCAATCTTGATTCCAGCTTGTGTTTCTTCTAGTCCAGCATTTTTCATGATGTACTCTGCATATAAGTTAAATAAACAGGGTGACAGTATACAGCCTTGACGTACTCCTTTTCCTAATTGGAACCAGTCTGTTGTTCCATGTCCAGTTCTAACTGTTGCTTCCTGACCTGCATACAGATTTCTCAAGAGGCAGGTCAGGTGGTCTGGTATTCCCATCTCTTGAAGAATTCTCCAGTTTGTTGTGATCCACACAGTCAAAGGCTTTGGCAGAGTCAATAAAGCAGAAATAGATGTTTTTCTGGAACTCTCTTGCTTTTTCCATGATCCAGCAGATGTTGGGAATTTGATCTCTGGTTCCTCTGCCTTTTCGAAAACCAGCTTGAACATCAGGGAGTTCACAGTTCACATACTGCTGAAGCCTGGCTTGGAGAATTTTGAGCATTACTTTACTAGCAAGTGAGATGAGTGCAACTGTGCGGTAGTTTGAGCATTCTTTGGCATTGCCTTTGAGATTGGAATGAAAACTGACCTTTTCCAGTCCTGTGGCCACTGCTGTTTTCCAAATTTGCTGGCATATTGAGTGCAGCACTTTCACAGCATCATCTTTCAGGATTTGAAAGAGCTCCACTGGAATTCCATCACCTCTACTAGCTTTGTTCGTAGTGATGCTTTCTAAGGCCCACTTGACTTCACATTCCAAGATGTCTGGCTCTAGATTAGTGATCACATCATCGTGATTATCTAGGTCGTGAAGATCTTTTTGTACAGTTCTTCTGTGTATTCTTGTCACCTCATCTTAATATCTTCTGCTTCTGTTAGGTCCAGACCATTTCTGTCTTTTATCAAGCTCATCTTTGCAGGAGATGCTCCCTTGGTATCTCTAATTTTCTTGAAGATATCTCTAGTCTTTCCCATTCTGCTGTTTTCCTCTATTTCTTTGCACTGATGGTTGAAAAAGGCTTTCTTATCTGTTCTTGCTATTCTTTGGAACTCTGCATTCAGATGCTTTTATCTTTCCTTTTCTCCTTTGCTTTTCGCCTCTCTTCTTTTCACAGCTATTTGTAAGGCCTCCCCAGACAGCTGTTTTGTTTTTTGGCATTTTTTTCCATGGGGATGGTCTTGATCCCTGTCTCCTATACAATGTCACGAACCTCCGTCCACAGTTCATCAGGCACTCTATCTATAGATCTAGGCCCTTAAATCTATTTCTCACTTCCACTATATAGTCATAAGGGATTTGATTCAGGTCATACCTGAATGGTCTAGCGGTTTTCCCTACTTTTTTCAATTTGAGTCTGAATTTGGTAATAAGGAGTTCATGATCTGAGCCACAGTCATCTCCTGGCCTTGTTTTTGCTAACTGTATAGAGCTTCTCCATCTTTGGCTGCAAAGAATATAATCAATCTGATTTCGGTGTTGACCATCTAGTGATGTCCATGTGTAGAGTCTTCTCTTGTGTTGTTGGAAAAGGCTGTTTGCTATGACCAGTGCATTTTCTTGGCAAAACTCTATTAGTCTTTGCCCTGCTTCATTCCACATTCCAAGGCCAAATTTGCCTGTTACTCCAGGTGTTCTTGACTTCCTACTTTAGCATTCCAGTCCCCTATAATGAAAAGACATCTTTTTGGGTGTTAATTCTAAAAGGACTTGTAGGTCTTCATAAAACCGTTCAACTTCAGCTTCTTCAGCATTACTGGTTGGGGCATAGACTTGGATTACTGTGATACTGAATGGTTTGCCTTGGAGACGAACAGAGATCATTCTGTCGTTTTTGAGGTTGCATCCAAGTACTGCATTTCAGACTCTTTTGTTGACCACGATGGCTACTCCATGCAATAGGAACATACATATCAGTACTTACTTTAAATGTAAATGGATTAAATGCTCCAACCAAAGACACAGACTGGTGGAACGGATTCAAAAACAAGAGCCATATGCAGCCTGTCTACAAGAAACCTACTTCAGACCGAGGGACACATATAGACTGAAAGTGAGAAAATGGAAAAATACATTCCACGCAAATGGGAAGTAAAAGAAAGCTGGAGTAGCAATCCTCATATCAGATAAAACAGACCTTAAAATAAAGAGATAAGGAAGGACACTACGTAATGATCAAGGGATCAATCCAACGGGAAGACATAGCAATTGTAAAAATCTATGCACCCAACACAGGAGCACCTCAATACGTAAGACAAATACTAACAAACATAAAAGGAGAAATTGACAGTAACACAGTAATAGTAGTAGACTTTATCACCCCACTCACATCAATGGACAGATCATGAAACAGAAAATTAATAAGGAAACACAAGTCTTAAATGATACATTAGATGAGATGGCCCTCATTGATATCTTCAGGATATTCCATCCAAATACAGAAGAAAACACCTTCTTCTCAAGTGCACGTGGAACATTCTCCAGGATAGACCACATCTTGGGTCACAATTCACACCTCAGTGAATTCAAGAGAACTGAAATCGTATCAAGCATCTTCTCCGACCAGAATGCTATGAAACTAGATATCAATTACAAGAAAAAAAGTGTAAGAAACACAAACACATGGAGATTAAACAACACACTTCTAAATAACCAACAGGTTCCTGAAGAAATCAAAAGGGAAATCAATACAATCCTACCTCAAGAAACACGAATAACCAAACAGGCAACCTAACTTTACACCTGAAAACAACTGAAAACAGAAGAACAAAAAAAACCCAAAATTAATAGAAGGAAAGAAATCATAAAGATCCTAGCAGAAACAAATGACAAAGAAATGAAAGAAAATAACAGTAAAGATTAATAAAACTAAAAGCTGGTTCTTTGAGAAGATAAACAAAACTGACAAACCTTTAGCCAGGCTCATCAAGAATAAAAGAGAGAAGAATCAAATCAGCAAAGTTAGAAAATGAAAAACGAGAGGTTACAGTAGACAATGCAGAAATACAAAGGATTATAAGAGACTATTATGAACAACTATATTTCAATAAAATGGATAACCTGGAAGAATGGACAGGTTCTTAGAAAAGTTCAATCTTCCAAGACTGAATCAGCAAGAAATAGAAATTATGAACCCAATTGCAAGCACTGAAATTGAAGCTGTAATAAAAATCTCACAAAAAAACAAAAGCCCAGGACCAGATGGTTTCAGAGGAGAATTCTATCAAACATTCAGAGACGAGCTATTGCCTATTCTTCTAAAACTCTTTCAAATAATTGCAGAGGAAGGAACACTTCCAAACTCACTCTACAGGGCCACCATCATCCTGATCCCAAAACAAGGCAAAGACAACACTAAAAAAGAAAACTACAGGCCGATATCACTGATGAACAGAGATGCAAAAATCCTCAACAAAATTTTAGCAAACAATTCCACAACACACCAAAAGCTCATACACCATGATCAAGTTGGGTTTATTCCAGGAATGCAAGGATTCTTCAATACACACCAGTCAATGTGATACACCATATTAACAAATTGAAAGATAAAAACTATATGATCATCTCAATAGATGCAGAAAAAGCCTTTGACAAAATTCAGCACCTATTTATGATTAAAACTCTTTGAAAAATGGGCACAGAAGGAACCTACCTCAACACAGTAAAGGTCATATATGATAAGCCTACAAAAAACATTATGCTCAATGGTGAAAAACTGAACGCATTCCCCTTAAGATCAGGAACAAGATAAGTGTCTACTTTCATTACTACTATTCAACATGGTTCTGGAATTCCTAGCTAAAGCAGTCAGAGAAGGAAAATAAATAAAAGGAATCCTGATCAGAAAAGAAGTAAAGCTCTCACTGTTTGCAGATGACATTATACTATACATAGAAAATCTTAAAGATAGTATCAGAAAATTACTAGAGCTTATCAGTGAATTTAACAAAGTTGCAGGATATGAAATCAATACACAGAAATCACTTGCATTTCTATATATTAGCATGAAAAATCAGAAAGAGAAATTAAGGAGTCAATCCCATTCACCATCACAACAAAAAGAATTAAATATTTAGGAATAAATTTACCTAAGGAGACAAAAGATATGTACATAGAAAATTATAAGATGCTGATGAAAACAAAGAACCCAATCAAAAAGTGGGAAAAAGACCTAAACAGACTTTTCTTCAAAGTAGACATACAGATGGCCAACAAACACATGAAAAGATGCTCAACATCACTCATTATTAGAGAAATGTAAATCAAAACCACAATGAGGTACCATTTCACACCAGTCAGAACGGCCACCATCAAAAAGTCTACAAACAATAAATGCTGGAGAGGGTGTGGAGAAAAGGGAATGCTCTTGCACTGTTGGTGAGAATGTAAACTGATACAGCCACAATGGAAGACAGTATGGAGATTTCTTAAAAAACTAGGAGTAAAACCACCATGACCCAACAATCCCACTCCTAGGCATATACCGAGGAAACCAGGGTTGAAGAAGACACATGTATCCCATAGTTCACTGCAGCACTATTTACAATAGCTAGAACATGGAAGCACTAGATACCCATTGACAGATGAATGGATAAAGTTGTGGTACATATACACAATGGAGTATTACTCAGCCATAAAAAGGAATGCATTTGAGTCAGTTCTGATGAGGTGGATGACCCTAGAAACCATTATACAGAGTGTAGTGAGTCAGAAAGAGAAAGATAAATATCATATGCTAACACACATATACGGAATCTAGAAAAATTGTTCTGAAGAATTTATTTACAGGGCAACAATGGAGAAACAGACATAGAGAATAGACTTATGGACATGGGAAGAGAGGAGGAGAGGGTGAGATGTAAAGAGTAACTTTCCATATGGAAACTTACATTACCATATGAAATTTACATTACATATGTAAAACAGATAGCCAATGGAAATTTGCTGTATGGCTCAGGAACTCAAACAGGGGGTCTGTATCAACCTAGAGAGGTGGGATGGGGAGGGAGATTCAAAAGGGAGGGGACATATGTATACCTATGGCTGATTCATAACAGAAAACAACAAAATTCTGTAAAGCAATTATCCTTTAATAAAAAAGTAAAAAAAAGTTTAGTAAGTACTAGGGTTTTTTTTTAATATATATGCAACATAATTCTTACCATTTTTGGTGACCAAAAATTGTTTGCCTGATGGTAGGTAAGCCTTCACTTTCAATTCTTCCCCTGTAGCCCTTTAAAAAGAGTGAAAAGCACCAAAAAACAAAAAATATTTTAAAAGGCAAAAACAGAATATATCACATGTTAATCTCAACACCACAGAACCCACACCCCTAAGAAAACTATTTTAGGATTGCTTTTGGAAGGATCCAAAAAGTGATGTATATTGGGGCAATGACGAGCATAGCAATAATATAAGTGAAATGTATTTAAGTGAAATGTACTGAGAGACTGCAGACAGACCAAGAGAATTTAGATTAAATTAAAAAAGAATAATATGAAACTATATTAAGCAACTATTATGTCTTCCTTGAAACAAAAATAATCTGAACCAGATTTTTAAAGTAGGGCTTATTGAAAGACCAAGAGGAGGCAGAAAAATAGCTGCATGATATTGCGTAACAAAGTAGGTAGTTGACAAGATTCACATTCATACTGCTCTATTAAAACTGGAACTCAGAGATAAGATGCTTTGAATCACCAGATGATAATGCTGAGAATAATAATAACAGAAATAAACAATAAAACCTTTTATTGAGTGCTTCCTGATAGCTCAGTTGATAAAGAATTTGTCTTTGGCAATGCAAAAGATCCAGGTTTGACCCTTGGGTAGGAAGATCCCCTGGAGAAGGAAATGGCAACCCACTCCACTATCCTTGCCTGGAAAACCCATGGACAGAGGAGCCTGGTGGGCTGCAGTTCATGGGGTTGCAAACAGTCCAGCAGGACTGAGCGACTAACACTTTCACTTTATTTCTATTAAGTACAGGATCTAGAACTCCAACATGTATTATTTTCATATAATCCCCAGAAATCTAATTAGTGAATAATATTAATAGTCCCAGTTTATACGTTAAACAAAAGCTTAAAGAAGTCACATTGCCCACAGTCACAAAACCAGAAGTATAAACAAGCAAGGATCAAGTCAAGTTACTCTGGGGCTCCTGCTCTTGAATACTGCGCCCTCTGTGGGTCAGAGCCAGGTATAACATCTCTGATTTGGGGGCCACTCTGGAATATCTCACTAAGAAATTTCTTCAAAGATTATTCTGAGTTTATTTACTCTTACTAGAACTGGTTAGAGCTGGAGTGGCATGTGGTATGTGTCACAAATATAAATGATCCGGAGTTCTGTTGCCTTAAGCTTCCATCTAAACTTCAAATCATAGATTTGAGCCTAAGATAAAGCCAGGAAATGCCCCCAAACCATCTGTCAGGCTTCTAGAATTTTTAGACCATTCCTAAGTGTCAAACTCAACAATGAAATGGTAATGCCTGAGGTTCTGAGGGAAGATGATATAATACAGTCATGACGGCACCTGTAAACATGAACATATAACACAGAAATGGCCTGCTTCTAGCACAGATTTAAAATTGTTCCTCTAGCCCCAACAGGTCAGTCAGAAGCATAAACACTGGAGTGTGATAAAACTGAGTTCCAAGTTACAATAAAATTATTCCAACCATCATAATTCATGAAGTGGGAACTATAAATACTATCTGCTAAACGATGATTCTGTCCATGGATATCAACCCTTAAAACAATACTATAAATCATATAATTAGACAACTAAGGACTACAACAATCAAATCTGAATAAAGAAAATGTCTATCTATCACATATGTAGTGAAGAAAATCCTTTAGTTCTTTTCCTACAAAATGACTTATTATTTTAAATGTTACACACCTATTTGACTTGAAATATATATTGATATACTGTAGATTAGAATGTAGCTAAATACAGTTTTAACAATTTAGAAAATGGGAAAAAGTCTAAATCTGAGAGCTTCTATGATATGAACTCAATTTAAAATATGGAACAGAAAGATACACAAGAGAGACAAGACATAAAAGTAAATGAACCTGACATTTCAGCCTTTCTTTGGTACACAGGAAACAATGTTCAAGAACTATTTTGGATGTGTTAAAATATAAAAATTAAAGGTAACAGAATAGGCCACAGATGAAAGAGAGTTCCAACTGTGATTTTAAACAGTTTACTTAAGCTCTTTAGAAAACATTATCAATTAGAACCTTGTTAATCCTAAAATCCCTGCTCCCCAGCAAAACTCTACCTTTCAACTACAACTGAAAAAGTGTCACTGGGAAAAAAGGATGTAACAAGTTGAACCACTCATATCCAAACAAGGTAATAATTCCAAACAATTCTAGCCTAAATAAAATAGTGTGCCAGTACTGGGATCACTTTTTCAGCTACTGCCAGGTGGCTTTATCATAAGTACTCAAAGTAATGAAAACTTAATTTATTATTATTCAGATATTTTAAAGATACATTATGAGAACTGCTAAGTTGCTTAAATTACTTTATAATTAAAAGAAAAGTTAATGAGAAAAATAAAAATTAGAAAAGTCTGTTACAGATAGATTTCCAGTCAAGTCTTTATTTGGTATCATGAATCTATCAATTTTTGAGCTAAAATTGGGGAGAAACTTTTGAACCTCAAAGAAGTTCTTATGGTAAAGAAACGAGATTCTGAAAAATTCTGTATCTATTAATGTCATAAAAAATTCAATACTTTTTAATTTGAAAAATAAGCTAATCAAAATTATTAAATTTTTGAAAATATTTTTAAAGACCTACCACAAGAACTGACTTAAACACTGTAAAGAAAGGGAATACTGGCAAAGGAAGGCACTGATCTAAAAATGTCCATCTTTTGTGTTAGCACAGCAAAACAAAACAGGTATAACATTCAATTTTTCTTTATTTCACTTTGAGTACTACTGGGAAGCTATTTAAACAAGCAGTCTATAAGAGGAAAATTAAACTGGTTATTCTAATTTTCATGCACTAATCTATTTGTAAACTGCTATAATCATGAAGTCATACCTTACATGAACTTTGTGTTCCTCAATCAAGAGTACTTACCATTGCCATGTTGGACAGTGGTGGACTAAGTGATCTCCAGCTGCCACAAACTATTCAAGATTTAGAAGAAATATGAAAAAAAGGGAAAAAGAAAAATTAAACATCACTGAATGTAAGGTGGCAGAATACCAAAGGGATCATCTTGTGTAATCTTGATACAAAATAGTCAATTAAAATGCAAACAGCACCAACTTGCTCTACAGCCTGAAGATTTATTTTTGAATATGTATTAAAACTACAAATTGTAACACTCAAAAAGTCCAAATTGATTTTAGTAAAGAAAATATTGAGTGCTACTAATTTTTTATTCAATTTTTGATCACTAGATGAGATAATGCCAAAAGCATACAGTACGATGAAATGAATAAAAGTAATATAACAGTATTTTAAAACACCAAAACCACTTTATGGGTGAATAAAATGAAGAGAGATTCTTGCTAACAGTTGAAAACTCAATGAAAATATTTTTGAAAAAATTACTAAATAAACACAGTTCTATGATGTAAGAATAGTTTATTACCTCACAGTGTACAGTTTTTCTTCCTCATTTTTTAAAAAAATTTAAGTAACATAATTTTGAAAGCTGTTTCACACTGTTAAAGCAATCATTAATAAAAGAGAGAAATGTACTGCCAACCAATGGGGAAAAGTTAGAAGCTTTTGGATTGAATTGGAAAACAATAAGACAATTAAGAAATTGAATCCTCCTAACAAATCTTGGGACTTTCTGGTCAGGCTGAATATTGTACAAGTTTTTGTTTTTCTTCAAAAATGAAAAAGAGACTTAGGAAGAAATAGTTTAACCTTCTGAAAATTTCCATTATAAGTGAGCATGGACTGATCTTAATTGCAAGATAGAAATTCTGCTTATTCTTAAAAGCAGAAAATGAGTCTGTTAAGCATAACTGCAGTGTCCTGACTCAAGCAATACACAAACTTTCCCAATTCTATTTCACAACAACAGCTCTAACTTAAAATTATGTAGTGTTCATATGTTTATTACATAGTAAAAAAATTACATTATCTTTAATCTTCTAATGCCTTTCTGAGAAAAGTATTTATATATGTGATATCCTAATTTGAGAGTAAAAAACTAAAGAATTCTGTGAATAACTTCTAAGAAGATAGATTAAATACTCCCAACAGCAACTTTACAAAATGTTTCTATTCTTTTAGTTAAAGAATTCCTTGACTATTTAAAGTGATTAGGTAAAGACAAAAACCCAAATGAAAGCAATACTCTTCTTCCCCAAGTTTTACGTATTTTGGGTCACTGCAACCAGATGCTACATAACAACTCTGTGGTTATCAGGAATTAATTCATCACTAACACAAAAGTATTAACAAAATGCAAGCAAAACAAAGAATGAAAAATTTTAAAATTCTTTAATGGTATTACTTTGAGGTCACAAGACTCTAGTATTTATTCCCTAGCACCTCTGGTGGTATCTATTGAAAAAATAAAAACACTATAAGATACAGAAAACTATAAAACATAGCATCGCAATGATATCTAGTATATGGTATCTCTTGCTCTCGTTAGCAGTGGCCATTATTTTTATTACATGCTTCCTATGTTCAAATGAAAGATTCAAATTTTTGAATTCTCAGTACTACTTACTGTTAGTGAATAAACACTGGATAACTCTAACAAGATGGAATTAATGTTAACATTCTGATAAGCAACTTTATTCTTCAAGCTATTCTTTATTACTAGTACTCTACTTACTCAAGCCATATACATATTGTACATTTAAGTATTTTTAGTCCAAAAAGTACCATATTAATGCTTGTCCCTTGTTTTAAACACAATACTTCCACATCTCTCAATGAGAACAAAAAGACAGCTAAATGCTGACAGCCAGAAGCCAAGAAACAGTAAGAGAAAACAACTGAACAGATCAAATCAGTATAATATTCCATCAAACCAGTCAATCCTAAATGAAATCAATCCTGAATATTCTTTGGAAGGACTGATGCTGAAACTCCAATACTCTGGCCACCTGAGCAAAGGGCTGACTCATTGAAAAAGACCCCAATGTTGGGAAAGATTGAAGGGAGGAAGAGAAGGGGGCGGCAGAGAATGAGACAGTTAGGTAACATCATTGACTCAATGGACACAAGTTTGAGCAAACTCTAGGAGACAGTAAAGGACAGGGAAGCCTGGAATGCTGCAGTTTATAGAGTCACAGAGTCAAACACAACTTAGCAACTGAACAACAACAAAGCATTTTATGTCTCTGATCTTCTTCCTCTAGGTTCATTCTAAACCAAATCCTACAACTGTGCTCTATTCTCAATCCAGGATTACGTGGTTGGTACCCAACCGAGCTAGTTTTTGCTGTGCATTTGTTTAAAAGGGGAAATTTATAACTCACTTCATGATACAACTAAGTGCATTGTAGGATTAGTAGCTGTTTTAAAACAGCTTAATTCTATTCAATGACCACAGGCTTGCATCTCTAACTCCTGCTATCCATTCATCAATGTCACTTTCACACAGAGGAGATAAAGCCGAAAAATACAAGAAAAACTGCATACATTCATCTCTGCTTTTTATTTTAGATGGTGAGTTTTAAGACTCATGTCTAAATTATAGCTGGCAAGAACATTAATATGATCCTTAAGTTCAAAACTTAGTTTTACTTGGCATTCAAGGTATTAAACTTATGATATCTAAGGCAGGCAGGTCCTTTAGAGAATGTCAAGCCCAAACTCCTCATCTTAAAATAAGGAAACATGAGGCCTGTGCCTAGAAAGCTTGATTTTTCCAAGTCAGAATAGGAGAAATAAGAGAAATGTCTAGAAGGCAAGTCTTCCAGGTTTTGTCAGTACCACTGTGTGTCTTCCCTAAAAATAAAGACAATTTTAGATAAAATTGTCAGGTCAGCACACCATTCTTTGAACTTAAAAGGATTTGGAACTGAAGAGATTACATCACAATTGAAAACTGAAAAATCAGTTAATTCTTTGACTTCAGCTCTTGGAATTTACAACATGATCATGTAACATGGCTCATTTCAAAATGTTTCTTTCAAAACAGTGAGTTAAGTTCCATTGCCAATGACTGGTACTTTTAATGAGAGCTGAAGGTGAAGCTTAAATTATTTGCCATTCATCAACAATAAAAAATAAATGTGATGTAACTGTAACTACTCATAAAACTGGAGTCCAAAAGGATTTTTAGACCACAATTTATTTCTCTGAAGACAGCAAAATAAATTATCTAAAGAAAAAGGAAAAATTTTATTATATAGGCTTGATGAACAAGCAAAATGATTCCTCAAAACATAATTCTATGTTAAAAGTTCAATAAAACACAATTAGTCTATAGAAGAGCCATGAGTTTTAGCATTAAGCAGATATTGTTTGGCTAGTAGAAAAAGTGAAAGAATGGTGAAAAAAATCAGTGTTAAGTATGTAGCAATAAAATATGTAAGCTGAATACTGATAGAAAACTTAATATCCAAGCATCAAGCCAAAGTTTCCAAATGGAAAGCCATGAACACTCATGTTTGGGGTAGAAAGAATCAAGACACAACAAATATCAGAGTCCAATGCACAGCTCAATATAATACAAATGTGATTGAAGGATAAATGACTACAGGAGTCTTTTCCATTTCTTCTCCCACCCTCATTTTTAAATAAAGAGGAACTATAGAAAAATATGAGAAATGACAAACTGGGAGAGAAGTTAGTTACATTTTTCTTTTATGGGAAGTAGAAATCCTTACAAGATTGCTAATATAGTCAATAGGATCTAATTTTACTCAAGATTAAATTTCAAGATGTTTTCTTATAAAGCAAAAAAGTCACCCAGTTTTCTGTAACTGTAGAATATAACAGCTTTATAATATTTTCAATACTCACCTCTTCTGGGGTGATAACTCCTGTTTCCTTAAACTTTGATTCCTAAAGAGAATAAAAAGAATAACAGTATTACACTATCTCTTACTTTCAACTGAATAAACATTTGTGGGCAACTATTTGCCTGCCATCCATCTAGGTAATGGAATGACAAAAAAGAATCTGTCTCTGGTACCTGACCTCAGGATTATGTAGCAGAGGAAAAGGACATGAAAAGAATTAAAATACAATGTGATCAATGCTACATTAGAGCAAAGCTCTTTGGAAAAACCTTCAAAGGTTTATACAAACACTAAATCTCAAAATAATTTTGTAAAATGACAAAATATCATTATTTTACAAGACAGTAAAAATATCTTAAGATGTTTAGACATCTTACAATTCAATGTCTCACTGAAATTGGGTAATGTTAGAACCTAAATCTAGAAGTCCTAAACCATTTGATATTTTCCTATTATTCTCATCTCCATCAAGAAAGTATACACTATACTCTCCCTAAACCAAGGATGTTACTTAACAAATTTTTCTAAAGTTTAAGTTTTACATAGGATTTCATGGTAGAAATCTACAAAACGAAGATCCATTTATGAACATTACTGATTCAACAAATACCAAATAATATATACTAAGCACTATTTGAGTAATAGGGATATAGAGTGAATAAAATAGATCAAATGCATCCTTGTCTTCAGAAGAAGTTTAAACTCTAGTGCAGGGAGAAAAGCTAAATGGTAATCAATATCAGGAAGAAAAATAAGGCAGAGAGGATACTAGTGGGGGTGGAGAGAGAGAGATGGTTATTTCAAATGGGATAGTGAGGGAACAAAGACTTCACTGCTGGGTGACTATACAGTAAAGACCTTAAGAAAAGGAAACAGCCAAATGTTGGAAGAGCATTTCAGAGCAAATGCAAAACCCAAGGCAAGAGAGGTTTTTGTTTTTTTTTGTTTTTTTCTTTGAGAGCTCTTGATAGATAATATAGAGGTTAGACTGGCTTTTAAGCAAACGTGAGCAAGAGGTTTTGCTTAAAAACCAGTAGTAGGTGAGATAGGACCCTTTATCAAACCAGTATGGGCTTTCCTGGCAGCTCAGTGTTAAAAGAATCTGCCTGCCAATGCAGGAGACTACAGTTCAATTCCTAGGTCAGCAAGATTGCCTGTAGTAGAAAATGGCAACCCACTCCAGTATTCCTGCCTGGGAAATCCCACAGACAGAAGAGTCTGGTGGGCTACAAGCCATGGGGTCGCAAAACTTTGAGACTAAACAAAAACCACAAAACAAGTTATAGGCTTGAAGATCCCTGTAAGGATTCTGGCTTTCACTACACATATGCCTTTCAAACCACGATTTTTCTTAACTTTTACTTCCTAAGAGAAATCATTCTTTCTTTCCCAGGAATTTAGTTTTTCTCCTTGCCTTCCCATGTCTAGTAGGAAACTATCAATACAAGAATTAGTTTTGTAAACAGGGAAGTTTGCACAGGGAAAAACAAGAAGAGGGTCATTAATTCTTTTTTTCCTTATTACTAAAACTATATACTTAAGAAGCTAAGACATTTTTTCAGTTTGGTGAACAAGTAGAACGCTTCCTAAAAACATAATCTTTTGTTAAACACAACTAGTCAATAAAATAGCAGTTTCATATTTAAGAGGTCTTTCTTGCTCCTCTCTCCTTGAAACTAAAATGTTTTAATAAGCATGTATTATTTAAATGCTGTATGCCTAGTTAGACAAGTTTCTGAAGAGATGGCATATTATGCATAAGAATCACTTGATTTAAATGTCAAAATCATTTTCAATTTCAACAGACTGAATAATCTTAATTAGGATGGGGTTCACACTAAACAAATATAGGCATATCAAGTGTTGGAGTTCTCATTTATAAATTTTTTTTTAACTTGGCCCAACAAGGTGTAATTTTAAACAATTCTTAAAAATAAGTATTTAAAAACACAGGATTAACATTTCCCATTGTCCTGAAAAGGGAGTAAAGTAAAATTTTAAAATACCAGGGTAACTAGTTGAATAAAGAGGAACCCTTTCCAGTGTTCTTGCCTGGAGAATCCCAGGGATGGGGGAGCCTGGTGGGCTGCCATCTATCGGGTCGCACAGAGTCGTACACGACTGAAGCGACTTAGTAGTAGTAGTAGTATTTCCAAGGGTATTCCATCCCCACACTAAGAAATGTAAAATTTTAATTGAAAACTTACAGAAAAAAAAACACTTAAGCAAGAAATCCTTATTCATTTATTTTTCGTCATTGCTCACTTTTCAGAAAGGAAAAATAAAGTTACAATAACCAACAAAAAAATTACCCTGAGTTATAAAAGAAAAACTCGAATGCACTTCGAGAAATTTATCTTTGA
The DNA here is from genome assembly GCA_917880005.1 of Nanger dama. Taxonomy (NCBI): domain Eukaryota; kingdom Metazoa; phylum Chordata; class Mammalia; order Artiodactyla; family Bovidae; genus Nanger; species Nanger dama. The sequence goes on from CAKJTW010000011.1 coordinate 1,192,628, forward strand.
AAATAAGAAATCAGTCACCGGTTTAATAGGTAATATGTCACAATTTTTACTTTTAAAATGCTCTTATTGCCAATGTAAAATAAAATTACGTATTTGCAATGGTCAGGTTGCTCACGTCCAAGATGGAACTAGTTTCAGCTATTTTAAAACCTGAAAAAGGGGGTCTTTGCCTGTAAACTGGGTTCAGTGGTACTGCAAAAAATGTTGCGAATTTCACCTTGTTCTTGTGAAATCTAACAAAGCTGCGACCTCATTCACAACTATTTCAAACCCCTAATTATAAGAGACTTACTATGAAATTTCAAAGAAAAAAAGTGACATGTCATTTTTGTATCAAACACTGGTTTATTTAAGATAAGCAATAATCCTTCTTTTAAAAGTTCAAAAGGTTTCTGATGTTCAAATTTAACGTTCTCAAACCCACCTGGCTGCGGACCACCTTCCAACCCAAAGTACCTAGAGGAGCTGAGTTCCGACGGGGAGTAGACAAGAGTACACACGCACAGAGCGTCGCTCCGAGAACAGAATAACCGCGGTAGGGGGCTGCACCTTTTCCCGCGCACCACCCTCCTCGCCAGCTGGCTACACCGCTCCCGCCGGGCACCACAGTGACACCCCGGCGCCAGGTCCTCGGTCCCGGCAGAGCCAAGCGTGTGCCTGCCAGCCCCTCGCACGGCCGGCTTACCTTGAGGACCGGGGTCAGGTACTCAGCCACTTCCAGTGCCTTTCCCTTCACCGTGTTAATCACATTCTGCATCCTGGGGCCGGAGGGGCGGCCGGCCCCGCGAAGGAGTGGAAAGGGCAGCAGGGGCAGGGAACGAGAGCCGGAAAATGTCCCCGCTGCCGCCGACTCGCCTCCGCACCCGGCCGGCGGCACCCGAGGGGACGGGTCGCGACGGGACGGACGGGACGAGGGGGAGGGGCGGCCGGCGCGGCGCGCGAGGGCGGGGCGCGCGCTCCTCTCGCCCCAGGCAGCGCGCCACAGGCCCGGCCCGGCTGTCACCTGGCCGCGAGGGAGGCCGACGGGGCCGAGCTGGCGGGGAGAAGGGGCGCACGCGCACCCCTCGCCCTCTGGGGAGCTGTGTTCACCAAGCCTCACTCGCGCCCCTTCCGGCTCCCCCCTTCCTCCTCTCACTCTCTCGCCGTAGCTCAGCCGCCACCTGGGCCTCACGTGACACAGGACTCTTCCCGACACGTGACGCGAGAAAGGCCGCGCTGGGGCGGGATCGGGTCGCTTCTCCCCTCCCTCCGGAAGCGTAACACTGAGCGCGCCTGCGCAATGGGCGGCAGGTCCGCTCAGTCCCCGTCGGGTCGTTGTTGTGCTTTTTGTTCCGGAATAGGAGGGTCTTGTCCAGAGGCTTATTCGCCTTTCTTTTTCCTCCCATAGCCCCCACGCCTATGGACCCTAAGCGCTGCCGCTGCTGCTGCTGTTGCCGAGCGAGACAGTTACTGTCTCAGCCCTAGGATGTGCGTTCTTCCACTAGAAGCTCTTCGAAGGGACCGAGGTAACCGCGCCCCCGCGCCCGGGGCAAAGAAATGCGCGTGCGTTTGAGGGGAGGGCGCAGCAGACCAGATCCCTCTTGCGCATGTGTGACAAGAAGGCGTTCCTAGATGATGGAGAGAAACCTGTCCTTAGCGAGGAGGGGAGATGTCTCTTTGGCCTCTATAGGCTTAGGCCCGCTTGGGCTGTGGGTGTTGGCATTTTCAACCCGTCTCCCATCAGTTTCCCAGGTCCTGTGCGCTGTCTTTATACTAGGTTGATTTGGGCAAGTTAATTATCCGGCCTAGAGTTTAGTAGCCTTAATATATCGAAAGAAGGCCTTTTAGAGTCATTGATATTTAAGTTTCCTTCTACTTTCAACAGTAATTCAGTATAAATTAATAGTAGTGTTTCGGATATTTTCATTTGGTCTTTATGGCAACGAAATCTTACCCAGCGAGGGCTTTGTCATTCTATGGAAAGACGCTACTGCGGAGAAAAATACAAATCTGAAATTATCTTCTAGAGCAAAGTTGCTCATAAGAATGAAAGTTAAAGCATTGTTTTTCTGCAGAATTCTGCAGTCCTAAAGTGTCCAGGTTAGAGGACAGCACCTGGCTCTTGTCTTTACTAAGGAGTTCCCCCTGCTATCAGAGATTTGATAAAATTGTCTATTTCCTTTCCCCTGCTTCTCTTGTACTCCTCGACTTTTGGTTTAGGTATAGCCGTAGCTAGACATCTAAAAAAATTCCTTTTCTGTTCTTCACAAATAAGTGGTACTTGTATTATGCTTAATCTGCCAGCATGGTTGCTCATGAACTTATTATTCTCTTTAAGGGAATTAAAAAACAGCGGAATGGAAAGCAGTTGTGGTCATCCCATGTTAAGCGCCTCGTCAGCAATGTATACATTCCTGCTGGGGGCCATATTCATTACTTTAAGCTCAAGTCGCATCCTACTGGTAAAATATTCAGCTAATGAAGGTAAGTTAAGATTTGGAATATGTTTGGAGCACTTCCGTCTAACTGCACATTTTCTTGGTTTTAGTTTCCTTGTGTATAAAATGGGAATAATACCCTTAAAGTTGACCACCATCTGGTGGCTCAGATGGTAAAGAATCTGCCTGCAAAGTGGGAGACCCCAGTTCAATCCCTAGGTGGCGAAGATTCCCTGGAGAGGAGAATGGCAACCCACTCCAGTGTTCTTGCCTGGGAATTCCATAGACAAAGGAACCTGATGGGCTACAATCCAGGGCTACAGTCCATGGGGGTCACAAAGAGTCTGACAGGACTGAGCAATTTTCACTTTGATCTTTAAAAGCCTTCTGCTTCATGTAAATGATAAAACATGTTTAAATATGATTCTTTACTCTTACATTCCTTACCAAGAAACATTTTTGATGCAGAGTAAAATTTGGGTCAGTTAAGTACAGATCAAAACTTTTGTAGAACAGATTATAAATCTGACTTTTGCTTCAGTCAGCAGGTGTTTCTGAGCATATAGCAATATATAACTTATTCTGAAACAGACAGGAGATATATTTGGTCACCTGGCATTTGTAAGGTACTATTTTAATTACATTGTCAGTGGAACAGTACAGGTTATTAGCTTTGGTAAATACATATTCAAGAAATCTTTTATTATTCCTGATGTAAAAATTAATATTTTAACAGCTTAATTCACGCTGGGCTAAATGTTAGTATTAAGGTTCAAAATGCATAAGATATAGACCTTATTCTCAAGAATTCACGGTTTATTAGTAGAGAAAATACATGTAAATGCATCAAGAAAATACAATATAATAAGTGCAGTTCTATACCAAAGATGCAGAGGTAGTTTAGAGTAGAAGGTGATGTATTCTCTCTGAGAGAGCGTGATGTGGACTGCAAAGAGATCAGGGAACACTTCCCTGGTAAGGTGACAGTTGACCTACAAGAAGATAAGGTGGGCAAAGGTATTCAAAACAGAAGCAGCAGCCTTTTAAAATGGACAGATGTATCAAGAAGTGGGATGGGTTGTGAGAACATGTCATTCAGAATGACTGAGAAAAAATTTTAAGGACTTGGAGGAGGGGAGGAAGGAGTGCTTGGCTAGAGAGGGCAGGAATGATCACGTAGTTGAGGACTCCACGGGCCATGCTAAGGATCTGACACTTTAGGCTGTAGATTCTGGGGGACAGGGAGTACTTGGAGAACTGTAAACAGCTGGGTAAAATGAGAAAGACTGTTAAAATAGTTGGGTGAAAACAAGACTAAAGGAAAAGAGAAGTAGCCAGTTGGGGAGTTATTACAAATTTGACCCACAGATGATGAAAACTAATGAAGGATTTTGAAGCAGGAATAGAGAAAAGAGAATAGATTCAAGAAATATTCTAAACATAGAAAACACAGGACTTGAAAATTCCCTGGTGGTCTGGTGGTTAGGACTCTACGCTCTCACTGCAGAGGGCCCTAGTTCAATCCCTGGTCGAGGGAACTAAGATCCTACAAGCTGTGCGGTGTGCCCAAAACAAAGACAGGACTTGGAGAGTGTATTGAATGTGGAGATTGAAGGAGATGAACTATTGGATAGCTCACTCAGGTTTCCGGTTTAGATGCCCAGTAGACTAATGATGCTCCCAACTGAGATGGAGACCAAGGAGGAAGAGGAGATTGGACAGAGCTCATGGAGATTAAAATTTTAGCTCTTGTACCTCACATGAGGCCAGGAGCTGTGTCCTGCAATGTCTAGCACTTCACACACGTCAAGGAACTGCCAGTTTAGTGAATAGATAGATAGTTATTCATGTAGATATATTTAGTGAGCATTAAATGTTCCAGAATACAGATTTGGAAACAGTAATGTTAAATTGACATTTAAAACTTGATGAGCAGAGGGCTCATTCAGGGTAAGCACAGAGAATGAGAAAATAAGAGCCAAGGATAGAAATCTGAGGAAAGTCAATGGTTTAACAGGCATGCGAACACTCAGAAGGATCTTAAGAAATTAGAAAAATGGGAGAACTAAATGCATGTGACTTGTAGAAGGGAGTTTGAAGACTGGGAGAGAATTGCAATATCAGGATGAGATAAGGATTAAAACCTGCCCTTTGGAGTTACTAATTAGAAGGTGTAACCTTAGGGACTACATAGTTGGCGTACTGAGGTGGGATCAGAAACCAGACTGTTTGGAGACAAGATCTGAGTGGAAAGTGGGTGTAATGGAGTTGTTGTTGTTGTTTTTAAGTTGGTAATTTTGAGCATATATGTAGGAGAGGACAAGAAGGCTGTTAATAGAAAGAGAAAGAAGATACACTGAAGCCAGAGGAAATACTGACTGTAACAAAGCTCCTGAAGAGAAGGGAAGGTTTTAACGGGGAGAATGAATAGTGAGGCCATGGCTGTCCTCTCTGGGACTGAAGAGAAACCAGTAAGAATGGGTGTGGTGTAGATAAGACTGTGAATATGAGCAAAAGGTGAGTGGAATGATACCGTGGCATGATTTGGAATCAGCCATGAGAGAAATGCAAGGAAAAAAAAAACAAGAATGAGTTAAAGAGCAGGGACAAGAATTTGAAAGTTGTGGTCTGAGGCCCTCCATTTTTGTGTGTGCACGTATGCTCATGTATATCATGCCAGAGAATAATGCAAGTATTGATGGAGGATAATAGAATGTGATTTCAGTCTAGCTTTGAGCTCAGAAAAGGGAGGAGAAGATGTTCTTAGCTAAGCTTTTAATGATGGGCGAAGTTTAAGAGGCAGTTAAGTAAGTACCTGTAGTACAAAACACTTAACTGCCAGCTATAGGAAGATGACTAGCATGGTCCCTGTCTTATTAGAAGCTTACATTTTAAGGGTAAGACATACAACATAAAAAATAAACATGATACAATGTTACAAGCACTGTTAAAAGATTTATAGGTAGTTACCTGAAAACTGGGTTCATCTCTTGGTGGATGTTGAACCAAAAGATACAACCAGGCCAAAGATCAGGAGAAGAAAGGATTTATTACTTGTAGCAAGTAAGGAGAGCACTGAGAGCGTTCCCAAAGCAGTGTCTCCCCAAACGGCAAAATTGGGGAAGTTTTAAGTTAAGCTGCATTTTTATGAAGGGGCCTGGGTTATTGACAGAATCCAGACTGTAGCTGACTGAAGTTGCGAGGGGCAGAAAAGATCAACATTGCCATCCCTTAGGTTCTGGTTGACCTGGTGGTTGAACACTGCAGTCTCATCTTTACCATTGAAACTGAACTGGGAGTCTTTATAACTGATACGGTCAAATATCTTATGAACTGATATCTTTACAACAGTAAAATTGTAGCAGTAAAACTGACTGTTATCAGTCACTTTTCTTGACTGATAACAGTTTATTCCTACATTCTTTTGTTTCCATAAGATTCTTAATTACTGAGACCTGTTCGGAGAGAACATTGTGGCCAAGTTTAGGTCACAAGATGACTTAAGCTAAAAATGGCATCTTTTATGTCAAGAGAGCCATGCCTGTTCGCTTTCTCCAGGGGACCCCCCCCATTTCATCTGCTTACAGTAGTGCTACAGGATTGGAGAAGAGTAAAGGATTGATTATGCATCGGTTGAGAAGATCAGGGAAAACTACAGAATAGAGAAAGAAAGGATGTTCTGGGGAGAAAGAATGTTGAGTTGGCTTTTTCCTTTCTACTTAGCCAGTTTGGTTTTTTCATATGACAACCAAGGGAAACAAAGCAAATATTTTTTAAAAAAATAGTTCCTCAAAATAGTACTGGATAAAATTTAGTTTGTCCTTGGCAAAATTATAGAATAAGTTTTTTGTAAGCATTTGGAAAAAAGAAGTAACAGCTAAGTCAATATATACTAACCAAATCTCATTTCCTTGTAAGTTGGGACATCTCTTCCTAATGTGTCAGTGGGTTTGGATGTGTCTGAGAGCGTGTTTGTCCACCCCAGAGCCCTGGGCCAGTCGCCTCTTCCCTCAGGCTGCTTCCTTCTTGTTAGCTCAACATCTGTTTGTCCCAAAGTGCCTAACAAATAATGTTTTCTATGTGGACCATGATATGAAACAGATAGGAAACCTCTGAGTTAGGGACTATCACAGAATGTATGTTGGTTTAAGCAAGGCATAAGACACTTAGAGGAACCATGAGCTGGGTAATAATTCAGCAACATAAATTGATAGCTGGTTGATGAGTCAGGCCCTGATTGTTAATTAATAGTCCATTTAAAAGATGGTCTCTAACACCGTGCCACAAAGCTTTCTTTGCTGGTAGCCCTAGCCCCCTCAGCACATTTTCAACAACTTGAATGAAAACATGAGAGATGTAGTTCTCGATTTCAAGGATAATAAAATACTGACTGAAGTAGGGCTAAGTAACACGTTCAGTTCAGTTCAGTCGCTCAGTCGTGTCCGACTCTTGCCAACCCCATGAATCGCAGCACGCCAGGCCTCCCTGTTCATTAGCATCTCTCGGAGTTCACTCAGACTCACGTCCATCGAGTCAGTGTTGCCATCCAGCCATCTCATCCTCGGTCATCCCCTTCTCTTCCTGCCCCCAATCCCTCCCAGCATCAGAGTCTTTTTCCAATGAGTCAACTCTTCGCATGAGGTGGCCAAAGTACTGGAGTTTCAGCTTTAGCATCATTCCTTCCAAAGAAATCCCAGGGCTGATCTCCTTCCGAATGGACTGGTTGGATCTGCTTGCAGTCCGAGGGACTCTCAAGAGTCTTCTCCAACACCACAGTTCAAAAGCATCAGTTCTTCAGCACTCAGCCTTCTTCACAGTCCAACTCTCACATCCATACGTGACCACAGGAAAAACCATAGCCTTGACTAGACAGACCTTAGTCGGCAAAGTAATGTCTCTGCTTTTGAATATACTATCTAGGTTGGTCATAACTTTTGTTCCAAGGAGTAAGTGTCTTCTAATTTCATGGCTGCAGTCACCATCTGCAGTGATTTTAGGTGCATCGATTCAAACATCGGAAAGAACAAAGCCAACTAGATGAAACTTAATGTAACCAGTATTAAAATCTAACTATTAAGTTTAGAAACAACTTAAAATTATTAACTGTTAGTATATGTAAGCGTTATATGGGTTTCCCTGGTGGATCAGTGGTAAAGAATCTGCCTGCCAGTGTAGAAGATATGGGTTCAATCCATGGAAGATTCCCTTGGAGAAGGAAATGGCAACCCACTCCGGTATTCTTGCCTGGGAAGTCCCATGGATAGAGGAGCCTGGCAGGCTACAGTCCATGGAATCACAAAAGGATCAAACACAACTGGGCAACTGAACAACAACAAACATTATGTAGACCAAAATTTATAATTAAAAAACATTTCTGTTTCATTTCAGAGAACAAATATGATTATCTTCCAACTACTGTGAATGTGTGCTCAGAACTGGTAAAGCTGGTTTTCTGTGTGCTTGTGTCATTCTGGGTTTTAAAGAAAGGTGAGTCTTGACATGGTACTATATAACTGGTTAAAAATCAGAGGGTCAAAAAATTTTAGAACTGAAAGGAACATTTTACGTCAGTTAGCCTAGCCCATTAATTGTGTATATAAGGATGCTAAGATACAGATAGAAGTATGATTACCCATGTTTGGCAGGTAATGAACAGGCTCAAGCAGAAAGTGTGAGGTGGTGCTGGGTAGGAGGGGGCAGAGCCCCAGCTGTCCTAGCATCCTGGCCACTGCTCTGCCTCTTGACTTGTTCCTGCGGTGTGTCCCATAGGGAGTGAGTTTGTATTCAAGTTCAGGATCATCTAAATCGCTGCTGTCTAACTTGATAAGTAGCATACTGGACAGCAGTCTTCATTTCCTTCAGGGGAGGCGGCATACCACTTTGAAGTCAGAGAGACTCTATTCTGGGACAGATTATTTTACTTTTCTGAGTTCCAGTTTCATTAGCTATCAAATAAGGGTACTAATCCTTCCTCGCATCTAAAGTAAGTAGCCTTTTGCGGCTATTAATTATCCAGTTACTGAACCTTACCTCTCTACTACTTTGGTCTGCCTTCCCACATCAGGTAAACAGAGAGCTTTAGACTGCTAAAAGCTTGCCCCAAAAGATGTCTTTTCATTTTCTAAAGTTTCAGTCTGTGCAACATTTCTAGTTGGTAGAATACATTTCTTATCTCATAAAATTTATGTGTTATTTACTAGGGCTTAAATTTAAATTGACTTCTATCTTTTCATTTTATTTTACATTCTCTGTTACAGTACCTTCCTAAGTTTTTGGAAACCTAGAGATAGGATACTAACTCATACTAGGATGAGTAAAAGTTAATTTTATCTCCTCCCCTCTATTTAAGTTTTAGTTCATATCTCCCTTTTGTGATTCCCTCCCTGTCTTCCTCTCACACAGCCCCGCAGGGTAAAAAATATTCCAGCACAAGTGATTAATTTTTCTTTCCACTTAAAAATTTTAACTTGTTGATCTCTTTTGACTTTATGCTCAGAGTAGTAAGGGAAACTAAAGGTATCCTGAATTGCATTCTTCATTGATATATCTATCTCAGGTTAGCAGAAATTAAGAAAACTGTAATTCCTAAAGTGTTGCTGATACCAGTGATGGGCACAGTGGTGGGGTGAAGAAAGACAGTAATGAAATCCTGTATTGTCCTTGATTTCTCAAGACTAACAGTCACTTATGAAAGCAAATTTGTTAAGCCTCTTTTAAAGAATTGTGTCAGGAGTCAATATAAGTTACTTTCTCTAAAAGTATGTACATTCTTATCAAGGTCATATATTTATTGCTGTATTTCTTTCTCCAGAAGATCATCAAAATAGAAAGTTGAGATGTGGTTCCTGGAAGGAATTCTTTAATTTCATGAAGTGGTCCATTCCTGCCTTTCTTTATTTCCTGGATAATTTGATTGTCTTCTATGTCCTTTCCTATCTTCAGCCTGTAAGTAAATAATGACAAAATAGCACTGAAAAGACAAGAGAAATGAATCCCAGAACTAACCTTTTTCTCTTTTTAATGGTTTTCCTTACCTTGGTTAGTTTCTCACTGCCTCACTGGCCTTCCTCAGGTTTTACCAGAATCGTCTGAGCACAGCCAATCCACTTGCCAGACTCTGCCACTGTGAAAGATAACTGTATTACACTGTGCTGATTGATCTGAGGGAGCTGCTTCCTGATCCCTGAATCTAGAGCCATCTCTGTCTGTGTAATCTTAACTTATCTGCCTATTTTCTGAGCCATCCTGTGGTCACGCACCTCTAATGCTAATCTCAGTACCCAGGACCTCCAAGCTGACTCCAGTGTTCAGCTCAGAAAATTATATTCTCAGTGTACCGCTCTTATACTTGTTTTAATGTGGTTGATATGTATTCTATTAGTATGATTGTCTTTTTGTGTTAGTCCTGTCATTTAACCAACAAGTTGTTTAAGGGTAGAGATTCTATCCTCCCAATCTAAATGCTGTCCATGACTGATAATACTAGAAATGCTTTTTATCTCTCCTGACATACCCTGTGCCAATTTAGAGAGCCGCTGAAGTGAAGTCGCTCAGTCGTGTCCGACTCTTTGTGACCCTGTGGACTACAGCCCACCAGGCTCCTCCGTCCATGGGATTCTCCAGGCAAGAATACTGGAGTGGGTTGCCATTTCCTCCTCCAGGGGATCTTCCCAACCCAGGGATCGAATCCCAGTCTCCTGCATTGCAGGCAGATGCTTTAACCACTGAGCTACCAGGGCCGCTAGTAATCAGAGTTAAACTTTGGTCTTCTGCTTTTGGAGCAGGAAGTGGCAACCCACTCCATTATTCTTTGCCTGGAGAATTTCATAGATAGAGGAACCTGACGGGCTACAGTCCATGGGGTCTCAAACAGTTAAACACAACTGAGTGATTAACACACACTTCTGCTTTTACTTATTAGTCATTTGGGATCACATGTATTTTTTTCCTCTCTATAACTTTATTTTATAAAATGAAGGTTTCTGTTGCTGTATTTAACCAAATGTGTTTTATTTTAAGAAGCAAATTCATTCATTTTAATTATACGTAGGATTTCTGTTGTCACTAATCCTGTGTTTGAAGCCTCTTTGCTGCTGCTGCTGCTAAGTCGCTTCAGTTATGTCTGACTCTGTGCAACCCCATAGATGGCAGTCCACCAGGCTCCACCGTCCCTGGGATTCTCCAGGCAAGAATACTGGAATGGGTTGCCATTTCCTTCTCCAATGCATGAAAGAGAAAAGTGAAAGAAGTCGCTCAGTCTTGTCCAACTCTTAGCGACCCCATGGACTGCAGCCCACCAGGCTCCTCCATCCATGGGATTTTCCAGGCAAGAGTACTGGAGTGGGGTGCCATCACCTTCTCCAGTGAAGCCTCTTTAGGTATAGCCAAATCAGTTTGAGAGTGGGATGAAAAGGAGGGTTTAAGAAGGCACTGAGGTAGAGAACAGGAGTTTGATTCTTTTGCACAGTTTAGAAGATTAGAACCAGGCAAAACCAAACTGCTCAATAAAAATAGAATATGTTGCCATACTAGCCAAAAGGCAAGGACCTGGGCCAGAGGAGCACCTGAAGTTCCTTCACCTTTGGTCCGTTTTCTTAGTAAGTGTTCATTGCATCTAAACTGTGTCCTTCTAAATTCTTTCACTTTTGTTTTTCAGATCTGAGAATTCCTGTACCCAACGACATAATTTTTCACATTCAACAAGTATATGTTTTTGTGTTTCGTTGTTATCTAACAGACTAGCTCTAAATTTATACCGCTATGCTAAATCCTCAGTACTGAAGCAAGATTGCAGCTTCCTGTTCTTACAACTTATTGCTTTGCTCTTCCTTCCTGATCGCTTACAACCACAGATACTACAAAATAAATCCCTTGGCACTCATATTCTGTGTATTGCGCTGCCCAAGCCTAGTGGGAAAGAATTAGAGATGCATGGCAGTTTGGGGGCAAAGAGCTCTGATATTTTGTTTATTCTGTACTATTGCATGACAGAGTGGATACAGTGCCCCAGGCCAGCGGGCTGTTTCACTGTGGACCTTTGCACTGCTGTTACTGTGACTGATCAGAGCCACCACTTCCCAAATTAACAGCCACATACTTTTCTCATCTCCTCTTAACCAGGGGTTTGCAAGCATTCATCTACAGAGAAAACCTTAAAATATTGGTTCCCATAAAAATGGAGTGGAAAAGCAGCAATGTTGTATTCTTGGAGTTTTTGCTAGTTTTTATTGGATTTACTCATTTCTCTCACTCAGCTGTATGTTAGTCATGTTTACTGGTTGTATAGATTGTGGAAATTCTTTCGGGTTTAATCAATGTAAAGTGACAGGAGGAAGGCAGTAGGACTTGTTTTTAAAAATAATTAACATTGTCAGATCCAGTTATGAGGATAGTCATAAATTTCATACTTTCTGGACCAAAATGTACATATATTCAGATTAATATTCTCATATGTGCAATTTGACTAAATTCAGAGAAACTTTTATAAAAATCTGAGTAGCACCTTTCTAATATTTTCCCATTGTTCAGAACAATGGGAATAAATCCAAAGGACTGTCAAGTATGAGTTCCCATATCTGATAATGAATCACTGTAGTTCGACCAAGTAAATTGATTTCATTCTAGAACATTAAAAATGCTTAAAAACCTATATCTCTATTTTCCTAATGTATAAATGAGCCTAACAGTACTTGCCTTTTTTCTCTGCCCACAGAATCAGCATTAAAAGACTATATAAATCTCTTTGAGAGCTTGAAAAAGTGTGCTTCATAGTCATGGAAACCATTGTTTCTGGACTTAAACCTTTAGAGTTTATAAGTATTTCCAGATCTGCTCATACAGATTATTACTCAGGCATTTGCTGAACTTCAACACATTTCAACAGCCTGTACAATGGTTTGATCATATCTGCATAAATTCAACCAGCAATAAAAATAGAATTTAATCCTCTAGTGAACTAGTTGCCCTAATAACCCCTCTGGGTTTTGACCAAAAGCTCTTTTTGTCAGGTGAACTTGCACCAGGCTGGGAGATTTCTGAGGTCAGTGCTTTGTTTGGATTGTAACTCTATCTTCTCTTTCTTTCTAGGCCATGGCTGTTATCTTCTCAAATTTTAGCATTATAACAACAGCTCTCCTATTCAGGATAGTGCTGAAGTAAGTAACGTGTTGTGAAAGCATATATCATACTTTAAAGTTGCACCACCTTGTTTCAGGTGATATACCCTCTGAATCCCAAGGCCGGGATTGTATTGCTAATTGGCACAGTGTATTGGGCAGGTTGTCTAACCCATCTGGAAAGCAGCTGCAGTGGTAGCCTGCGATTCAGTGTTTGAAATATTTTTCCTTAGCATCTCAAAAAAAGAGACGAATGGCTAGATTTTAATTATTTTAATTTTTAGTGCCAGATTTTCAACAAAGAATTCATTAGCTTTTTTCTTTTTTTAAGCAGAATCTCTGTACATTAATAGGGAACCAAGAAGTTCCTAAAATTAATATATTTGTTATTTGGAGTTTGGAGATGATAAAAAGTGACAAAATGTCTTTATTAAAGTCCCTGAGATAAGTATATTATTTAAGCTCTAACTGGCAGAGGATTTGCATCAAGTTTAAATAGGCTGTGCTGCAAAGCAAAGGCCAGAATGTCCTAAGGTGATATAGGGTCTGGGTACTTTGGTTTAATTTGTTGTTTAATGATGGTGGTGATGATGGAAAATAAAATAACTTTTTGTTATATTTGTTGTGATTGTTTTAATTTTACATTCACTTTCTGTTTTTAATTTCTTTCTCAGTGTACTGTGACAGAGTGTTTTCATAATTGATGTGCACAAAAGGGTGAAAGGCTTGGTACATAGGTACTCAGCAGTTATTTGTGGAATCCCTTGATGCATTCAGTTTAGAAATTATATGATATTCTTGAAAGATTTTCTTTTACCTTGAGGAAGCATTCAGTTTAATGGTTGATGTAAGATATGGGGGAAAAAATGAACATAGCATTTCAACCAATTTAAATGTTAGAGTAACTGAAATTTGCTTTTGATCACTCTCTTCTTTATGAATTGTGAGAATAATTCAGTCCAACTAATAAGTAAAGAATGCTAATCCAAAAACATTTTACAGTCTTTAAAATCAGCGTGAATGTCACTTAGTAGGATAAAAGTTGGCTTCTGAGGAGACATATGTAAGCAATTATATTTTTATATTGAGTCCTGTGATAATATCAGGATTCATTTCCATAAAGGAAAAATACTGGCTCTGACACACAAAAAGGCTCACTGTTAGGGGAGCAGTGGTTTCAAAACATGCATTTATTGTTTTGTTTTGTTTGAGGTTTTTTTTTTACTTTAAAAAATGCTTTTTCCTATGAAATGACAGTTTATGACTCTGCAATGCATAAGTATTATGCCAAAATTACATTAATTTAAAACTGATTTTACCAAAGAGAAGGTTAAAAGTATGTTATTGCCTGGCTTGAGATTGGCCAGTAGCTCTAGCTGTGCCCCGAATTGGTTGGTTGTTTCTTTTAGTGACTCCAGAGCATGAACAGGGCCATAGGCTGAGGTGAGGGCCACTTGGACAAGCCCTGCCCAGGGTGCCCTGACTGCCCTGTGGGCAGCTATGTGGGGAGGCTCTCCATCAGGCAGTGACCAGAAAACCCTAAGGCCTCCACAGGGCCTCTCCACCCTATTTTAACTTAATCCCACAAGGACCACTAATGGTAGGTGCAGTTCGACTGGGTCTGCCTGGAGCCCGGAGCCACTAAGCATTTTGCAGCTCCCCTTGGCTGCAGAGGAGGGAGTCTATGTGAATAGGGTGGGGGCAGAGGGGCAAACAACATTATGAACTATAGTTCAAACTTTTTTTTTCATTTATTTTACCTTTTAATATTCAAAGCAGTAATATTGATTCTTAGGCATTTGTTTACTTTGTTGCTAGTATCTCTGTTTTTTTTTAAAGCTTTATATTTTGTATTGGGGTATAACCAATTAACAGTGTTATGATAGTTTTGGGTGAACAGTGAAGGGACTCAGCTATACATAGTATGTGTATCCATTCTTCCCCAAACATCTCTCCCATCCAGGCTATACAGTAGGTTCTTGTTGGTTATCCATTTTAAATATGGTGGTGTGTACATGTCCATCCCAAACTCCCTAGTATCCGTTCACTCCATTCTTTCCCTCTGCAACTGTAAGTTCATTCTCTAAGTTTGTGAATATCTCTTTGTTTTGAATACTTAGAAGTTACTTGGTAAAGAAACAATAAATCACTCCATTTTTATTATCTCCAGGAGCTTTAATTTAGTTCCCAGAGTAAGTCTTAGTTGGAGTAATTCACAAATCAGCCCTGAAGTTACTTAAAATAGTAGAGCTGAAATATAATAAATCTAATTATGTATTTTATGGAAATACCTTTTAAGTGTTACCTGTTAATTTTAAAATCAACTTTGTTCTTTTTGATCTTTTTATTGGTGGTAATGTATGTTGCTTGTTTTCCCCTATGTAACTTAATTTTTGTGACTCTTTGATGGTCTTTTGCAATAAAATTTTGACCTAAAAATAGTTTTTTATCACAAGTTCTTAATTTATTTGCCATAAATAACTCATTTAGAATATTGAAGATCTTGTCTTATAGTTGACTCTGGCAAAGCTGTCAAATACCTTTCCCATACAGGTAAAGAGTATAAGGCTATACAGGTAGAAAAAAACAAGTCCGATGACTAATGCAGGAATATACTTGTAAGAATTTGAAAGTGAGAAAAAGAAAACTACCACTATCCAAATGTCTTATTCTAAACCCCACGTGAACCCATAGATTCCCTCTTTGAAGTATAATTAATGATTCAAAGTGGAAATATGATGAGCATGCCTCAAAGCCCCATTGGTTTGCTCTTAAGGCTTGGCACAGTTGTATAATCTTGTTTGCTAGGCTTTAGGGAATAATATTTCAACCTGAACATCGAGATTTGGGAACAGAACCAGGAACAGCGCTTAGTTTTACCTAAAGACAGCAGAACCATTCAGGTATGACCTAAATCAAATCCCTTATGATTATACAGTGGAAGTGAGAAATAGATTTAAGGGCCTAGATCTGATAGATAGAGTGCCTGATGAACTATGGAATGAGGTTTGTGACATTGTACGGGAGACAGGGATCAAGATCATCCCCATGGAAAAGAAATGCAAAAAAGCAAAATGGCTGTCTGGGGAGGCCTTACAAATAGCTGTGAAAAGAAGAGAGGTGAAAAGGAAAGATATAAGCATCTGAATGCAGAGTTCCAAAGAATAGCAAGAAGAGATAAGAAAGCCTTCTTCAGCGATCAATGCAAAGAAATAGAGGAAAACAACAGAATGGGAAAACTAGAGAAAAATCAGAGATACCAAGGGAACATTTCATGCAAAGATGGGCTCGATAAAGGACAGAACTGGTCTGGACTTAACAGAAGCAGAAGATATTAAGAGGTGGCAAGAATACACAGAAGAACTGTACAAAAAAGATCTTCAAGACCCAGATAATCATGATGATGTGATCACTCATCGAGAGCCAGACATCTTGGAATGTGAAGTCAAGTGGGCCTTAGAAAGCATCACTACGAACAAAGCTAGTGGAGGTGATGGAATTCCAGTGGAGCTCTTTCAAATCCTGAAAGATGATGCTGTGAAAGTGCTGCACTCAATATGCCAGCAAATTTGGAAAACTCAGCAGTGGCCACAGGACTGGAAAAGGTCAGTTTTCATTCCAATCCCAAAGAAAGACAATGCCAAAGAATGCTCAAACTACTGCACAATTGCACTCATCTCACATGCTAGTAAAGTAATGCTCAAAATTCTCCAAGCCAGGCTTCAGCAATACATGAACCATGAATTTCGAGATGTTCAACATGGATTTAGAAAAGGCAGAGGAACCAGAGATCAGATTGCCAACATCCGCTGAATCATGGAAAAAGCAAGAGAGTTCCAGAAAAACATCCATTTCTGCTTTATTGACTCTGTCAAAGCCTTTGACTGTGGATCACAATAAACTTTGGAAAATTCTTCAAGAGATGGGGATACCAGACCACCTGACCTGCCTCTTGAGAAATCTGTATGCAGATCAAGAAGCAACTGTTAGACCTGGACATGGAACAACAGACTGGTTCCAGTTAGGAAAAAGGAGTACATCAAGGCTGTATATTGTCACCCTGCTTATTTAACTTATATGCAGACTACTTCATGAGAAATGCTGGACTGGAAGAAACACAAGCTGGAATCAAGACTGCTGGGAGAAATATCAATAACCTCAGATATACAGATGATACCACCCTTATGGCAGAAAGTGAAGAGCTAAAAAGCCTCTTTATGAAAGTGAAAGAGGAGAGCAAAAAAGTTGGCTTAAAGCTCAACGTTCAGAAAATGAAGATCATGGCATCCGGTCCCATCACTTCATGGGAAATAGATAGAGAAACAGTGAAAACAGTGTCAGACTTTATTTTGGGGGCTCCAAAATCACTGCGGATGGTGACTGCAGCCATGAAATTAAAAGATGCTTACTCCTTGGAAGAAAAATTATGACCAACCTGAATAGTATATTCAAAAGCAGAGGCATTACTTTGCCAACTAAGGTCCGTCTAGTCAAGGCTATGGTTTTTCCTGTGGTCATGTATGGATGTGAGAGTTGGACTGTGAAGAAGACTGAGCGCCAAAGAATTGATGCTTTTGAACTGTGGTGTTGGAGAAGACTCTTGAGAGTCCCTTGGACTGCAAGCAGATCTAACCAGTCCATTTGGAAGGAGATCAACCCTGGGATTTCTTTGGAAGGAATGATGCTGAAGCTGAAGCTCCAGTACTTTGGCCACCTCATGCGAAGTGTTGACTCATTGGAAAAGACTCTGATGCTGGGAGAGATTGGGGGCAGGAGGAAAGGGGACGACCGAGGATGAGATGGCTGGATGGCATCACGGACTCGATGGACGTGAGTCTGAGTGAACTCTGAGAGATGGTGATGAACAGGGAGGCCTGGCGTGCTGTGATTCATGGAGTCGCGAAGAGTCGGACACGACTGAGCGACTGAACTGAACTGAAAGAATGATATGAATTTCTCTGATTTCTTCAAAGGGCAGGGAAAAAAATGATTTAAAAACAGACTTTGAAACTTTGATGGGTATCTTGGAAGTTGTGGTAAACTTTACTTTCAGAAGTAGCAGGAAAAACAAAAATGCCACTCAGTAATATAAGCATTTCCCCAAACCACTCACATGATAAATATTTTTTATAATTTCTCATGATAAATATGTCCCTGGTCATCCTCTGTGCTAATTAGAAAGGTATGATGTGTGGTTTCTTGAAAATATTTTTCCACTTAAATATTTCTTGTTCTGCCTTGGTTTACCACCAAATATGTATATATGTATTGTGTGTATATCTATGTACATATATATATATAGACACTTTAGAAAATTTAACAAGATATGTAAATTTCCATTCATCATTCCTTTGATGAAGAGCTAAGGCCTTTCCTTTGTGTGTATCAGGGATTTGCCGATGGGAGTTCTTTGGCTTCTTTCTTGCTTGAACCTACCTTCATTACACATTATCCATGGTTTCCAGTTCCAATTTCTTTAAAGTGGAACAAGCCTTAAAAATATTTTTATAGTAGATTCTTTATTATTTATTCCCCAGTCTTACAATTCACCTGCACCTAATTCAAAGGAAGTTATTTTTTTAATCTTGTGATTTGCCTTTAATCTTCCTAAAGCTTTCAACTTAGTTTTCATAAAAATAGCAATCCTTTTCTTTCACACATAATTTATGGTTTCTCTAATCATTAAAATATATGATTAGAATAATGAGCTCACTTGGCAAAAACAAGTTTTGGAATGGACACTTTTTTTGAGCAAAAGTTCACTTGGGAGGAGAGGCTCTCGGGTTCAGCAGGCAGCCTTCCAGTCAGAAGCGTTCAGCTCCACACATCAATCTGAATGTTTCACAGAGCAGTGGAGAGGTCAGCTGACTGTCTACTGTTGTTCTGTTTCAAAGTTGTGTCCAACTCTGCAACCCCATGGACTGCATCACGCGTCTTCCCTGTCCTTCACTATCTCCCTGAGTTTGCTCAAATTCATGTCCATTGACTTGGTGATGCCATCCAACCATCTTATCCTCTGTTGCCCCTTCTCCTCCTGCCCTCAATCTTTCCCAGCATCAGGGTCTTTTCCAGTGAGTCGGCTTTTTGCTCAGGTGAGGTGGCCAAAAGTATTAGAGCTTCAGCTTCTGCATGAGTCCATCCCCTAGAACTGAGGAGGACTCTTCTGGGCATAATCAGTCATCATTTCTAAGAGCACAGATTCTTAGCTCACTTTACAGAATAACTTACTGTTATATTTTCTTTGCTGAAAATCGATTTTCATCCTAGTCCTTAGTAATTTTTAACCTTCCCCAGAACATTTTTAATGAGTAATTTTTGTATTAGGTACCATTTAGCTTGTATAAGGCTTTACTTTCTTAGGTTCTTTTTCTCAGTGTCAATATTAGTGAAAATCTATAGCTTCTAAAGGACCTGTAGAGTATTATCATTGCTTCTTTTTATCTTGATGCATAGTAATTGCTTATATGATGATTCGTATAAATTAAGCGCTTATCTGTGTCTTTTCAATTGCCATCACATTAGCTTTCTACCACTGAAGGTGTGCCACTTGTACCTTCAGAAATGTAAGTGACTAGTTAACAGTTTCTGACCTCATGAAGTAAGCCTATGCAGTCCAGTCACTAAGTGCTAGATCTGGTTATTTGAAAGTGTCTGCACAAGAAGACATGATATTATGATCAGATAGTGCTGTTTTTTAGACTGTGTAGTTAGCAGTTTCACAGCATGAAACTCCGTGGAAGCATTGGTGAGATCAAACATGTATTCTCATATAGGCATACTGGGTACTCAGAATTGTATTGATACATAAGAGGTACATTGGCCCGGGAGGAGGACTTAACAAAACCATGACTCGGACTGCTTCCTTGCTCTCATGAATACATGACCTTAGGGAAGTCAGTTAACCTCTGAGAACCATTTCCTGCCCTATAACAGACTGTCTGACCCATGGTAGATGCTCAACACATGCTCCAGAATTCTTTCTTCTAGTTCTCACCTGTTGCTTTCCACGTCTGCCTTTGTTTATGTCGCTTTATTCTTGGTATCCCTCTTCTTCATCTGACTGACTAATCTTCAAACTTGAAGATGTTGTCACCTCCGGAAGGCTCCTTGGCTGTTCCCGCCTGACTGCCATCCTCCTCTTTCCTTAGTCAATGTACATTCTTTTAGTCTTTACATAGACTCTTGCCTCTGCCTGGATATATCATCAAGTCTCTTTTCACATGACAAACTTCCGTTTATTTTTCATCTTTCAGCTTAAGTGTCATCTCCTCTTCAAAGCAATACCTGATTCTATTTACAGACTCAAGTGTTCCTTCCTCAGTGTACCCTAGTTCTGTGTATCACATGCCACACGCTATATTGTCATCATTTAGGTATGACTCTCCCTGTTAAAGTATAAATTTTTAGAGAATGGAGACCAAGTCTTTTTCTTTGCAGAATGCCTGGCACATAGTTGCTACTCATTAAATGTCTGTTAAACTGAATTCAAAAAATGGAATAATAATCATTACATCCTCTTTTTCTCAAAATGTGTTGTTGGATGAAGTAAATGAATACTTTGTCAACTGAAACACTAAATATATATATATATATATTTTTAACTTGTCTTATCCAACAGTAGTTTGGGGTGTAATACCTTATGATGAGGCTGTGGATCAGGGAGCTAGCTTCCTCCTTAAATCATTTCTGGATCATGGATACTTTTGAAAATTTGACAGAGCTTTTAAGTGTCTCCTAGAGAGGGTGGTGAAGGCCAGAAATTCACTTATGTATTATAGAACCTTGGGCACACACTGTAAGAATTCACAGAAAAGTCATCACGTTTTCTTCCAATTCATGGAAACTAGATTAAGAATTCTGCTTTAATATACTCTATTCCAAGATAAAAAGTGATTGTACCAAACAACTAAGATCAGCTCTCAAGGTAGAAAGGAGACTTGGTTAAACATAACAGTTAGAAGGAAATTTACGATGTGAAGATCCCCTGAAGGAGGAAATGGCAATTCACTCCAGTAATCTTGCCTGGAAGATTCCATGGACAGAGGAGCCTAGGGGAGGTTGCAAAGGAGTCAGACATGACTCAGCAACTAAGCAACAACTAGGAGAAATGACTGGATGGCCTTAAGAGACAGTTACTCTAAAAAGTGAATAAAAATAACAAGTTCAAGAAGCAGACTCACCCAACAGGTTTCCTTTGAACTTGAATTGTACAGGATGCTAGCAAAAATGGTGTGGTTCAGGCAACCAAGTACTCAAGTAATTGAGTTTTCAATAGAAACAGTTGATGTGGGAGGGGAGAAAATGAGTAATTACAAATCTCCTTTTTCATCTTTGAACAGGAGGCATCTAAACAGGATACAGTGGGCTTCCCTCCTGATTCTGTTTTTGTCTATTGTGGCCCTCACTTCTGGGACTGAGACCTCACAGCATAGCCTGGCAGGACATGGGTTTCATCATGACGCCCTCTTCAGCCCGTCCAATTCCTGTCTTCTCTTCAGAAGTGAGTGTCCCAGCAAAGACAATTGCACAGCAAAGGAGTGGACATTTTCTGAAGCTCACTGGAACACGACGGCCAGAGTTTTCAGTCACATCCGTCTTGGCTTGGGCCATGTTCTTATTATAGTCCAGTGTTTTATTTCTTCGATGGCCAATATCTATAATGAAAAGATACTGAAGGAAGGGAACCAAATCACTGAAAGCATTTTCGTACAGAACAGCAAACTGTATTTCTTTGGCGTTCTTTTTAACGGACTGACCCTGGTCCTTCAGAGCGGTAACCGTGATCAGATAAAGAACTGTGGGCTTTTTATGGCCACAATGCATTTTCAGTAGCCCTTATTTTTGTAACTGCATTCCAGGGCCTCTCAGTGGCCTTTATTCTGAAGTTCCTGGATAACATGTTCCATGTCTTGATGGCACAGGTCACCACTGTTGTCATCACAACGGTATCTGTCTTGGTCTTTAACTTCAGGCCCTCCCTGGAGTTTTTCTTAGAAGCCCCATCAGTTCTTCTCTCAATACTTATTTACAATGCCAGCAGTCCTCAAGGTGTGGAATACGTACCTAGGAAAGAAAGGATTCGAGATCTAAGTGGCACTCTTTGGGAGCGCTCCAGTGGGGTAAGTTTGTGAAGATGCTCCTGCTTCCCAAATTCAAAGCATGGTTATACAAGAAAAGAAATAGATCAGGGCTGTTTTATCACAGGATATATCTGATCTCTGTGAGTTTTAAAAATCATTCAACATTTGTTGGACTTGTGTGTAAGGGCTTATGATAGTACTGTCAGGGGTTGAAAAAATTATAAATTGGAGTGTCGAGGGCCTTATACATTAGCTGTATCATAGAATATTATAGAGTGATAGAGCCAGAGATGCTTCATAGGTTATCTTGTCTAGTCTCCATAGTTTTACAATGAAGAACCAGACTCTTTAAGAGGCTTACTGGGTGACAGATAGTAAGTGAAAGGACTTGTAACAACTCCGTGAAGTCTGACTCCTTATCCATTCATTACTCTTCTCACTCCACCATAGTTGAGGAAAAAAGCTTTGATAAGAAAAGTTGATCTTCAACATTAGTAAGTCTTGTTAAATGTATCACTAAATTGAAAGCCTGGCTGCTTCCATTTCTTGGTAGTTACTCATGAACCAGAGTGTTCCTGAAGGACATGCCTTGTTTATCTCACTAAGAAGGTGGTCCCCAAAAGGATCTCTGCAGGTTGACCAAAACTGTTTTCTAGAAAAGTACATATGCAGTTATTCTGAATATTCTTCTAAGTGCTTATAATTGTTTCAGGAAGGTCTGCCAGTCATACTATTAGCAAATGAATAGTGATCTTTTGGAGGCTCAAGTTAGGAGTTAGATACATGTTTAAATAAAACATGAGATAGAGTCCTCTATCTAAGTTTAAATTTACAGTTATCATGAACCCATGAGATAGTTCGCACAATAAACATACTTAGTGTGATAGTTCATACAATGAACATTTAACTCTGAAACAAAGTTACCCTATTGCTTATTAGAGTTCATGGCAGAACTTCCCTCATTAATGCCTCTGAAGTGATGATACGACAGATTCTTAAGATGGAAAAACTAGAAGCCTGTTTTGATCTTAGTCAGAGTATAGATTTATAAACTCTGTATTCTTTTCCAAAAGTCTAGTAACACCATTTGCCCTACTTTTTTAGGTAAAAGAAAATGAATTTAGGTAACAACACCTAGTTTATACTTATTTCTGCAATCTTTAGTCATTTCCCTTCAGGACCAGCAGAGGGCACGCTTTACTTTGCTCTTGTTAACTCTGAAATTCAAATACGTTGAAGTGCATTCCAATTTTTATGATCTCATTATATGTCTAAAATTAACTTTCCAAGAATAAGTATTTATTTCATTTCGTTTAGCCAGATTATAGTTTAATTAAATAAGATCCATGATTTGTTAGTAGAGGTTCTCGTTAGTAATCATTAAAAATGGAGCATTTCTAGTTTTGTCCTAATTAATTACTTATTTCATGTTTCCTTTTAGGATGGAGAAGAACTGGAAAGACTTACCAAACCCAAGAGTGATATTGAATCAGATGAAGATACTTTCTGAGTGGTACCCAAATAGTTGGCAGCTCTCACAAACATTTTCACTATGTGTGATAATTATCTTTTCACTTTGATAAACCAAGAACATTCCTAAAGCATAAAACTCTTTGCATATATCTAACCATTCCCAAAATAATTCCAACCAAAGCTTAGAGGACCTAAAGACTAAAAAATTCTAAGGAGCTGACATAAGAGTAATAGTATGGAGACTGCATTAATGACGTAGTACTTAGTACATTGTGGGCTTACCAGGTGACACAGTGATAAAGAATCCATTACAGGAGATGCAGGTTCGATCCCAGGGTTGAGAAGATCCCCAGGAGTAGGAAGTGGCAACCTGCTTCAGTACTCTGGCCTGGACAGAGGAGCCAGGTAGGCTGTAGTTCATGGGGTCTCAAAGAGTAAGTCAAGATATATTTGCAGATTATTTTCCTCTTCCTCCATTCAAAAAAAAAACTTGTGATAATCATGTTAGCTTTACCCTATAAGTATACAAATCGAGATCAGTTTGCTAGATTTTCATAATTGTGTAGTTCTGCTCTGCATGCCATAGTCTTCCCTTTTTTAATCATCATAAATGTCACTTAGGTTGTCCTTTGAATTTTGAGGTCATGGAGATAGTCATTTTGTAATTAAAAAGCAATGTGACTTTTCTAAAAAGTTTGCTTGAAGGCCACAACATAGATTTGAGAATAATGTAGTCTGTGCTAAATATTTTGGCAAAGAAACAAAATTTGCAACAAAAATCTCAGAATTTTAATTTTTAGGAATTTTCAGGGAATTTTAATTTTAGTGATTATCCGTTTATGTTTTTCTATACACAAAAAGCTTCGATTTAGGTGAAAGTTGGTTTCCAGTCCTCAGTTATCTCTCATATTTTACATCAGTTAAACCAGCTATGATGGGTTTTTTCTCCACAGTTTGAGCATGTCACTTTTGGATTATTCTATTTCAGAGAACTAATAAGCCACTTTTATTAGTTATTAAATAGAAGTTATGATTATTATATGTATTTATAGCATATTCTGTTCCTAAAGGTTAAGCCACTGGCTTCAGATCCTGCCAGACTGTTGTTAAGACTAGTGCCGAACACTTCCTTTTAAAAGGGTCACTTTGCAAACAAGTGACTTTTACTGAACTATGAATAGTGTTACTCTAAAAGAGGAAGGCTAGTCATAAATAAAGCACTTTATGGTAACTTATTTCACACTTAAACTGCATGGTATTTTTAGAAGTATTTTTGCATGCATCCAATTGAGTCTAAGAGTTAGAAAAGTCAGGTGATAGGTAATTTTAAAATGAGGAAACAAATGATTTGCCCAAGACTGTACAGCTGGATGGCGATAGGACAAGAGCTGACTTCAGCTAATACGCCTGTGTGTTTACAGAGTACTGTAAATATGAGCTTTAAGGTGTCATTTTCATACAGTTTGTATGTCTTTTTGCCCCTAATTTTCATGTAGATAAATATAAGATAACGCTATTAATCCATCTGTGATAGAATAATATGAATGGCAAGAGTTGGTAGAAATTTATAAATAAAATAATTATTAAACCCTTACCTTGTGTTGCCACTTTGTCATATGAGGTGGAATACAGAGTATTTTTAATTTCAAAAGTTTTAAAACTTTCTCTTTGAAGAGATCTTGACTTCTGAGAATAACAAAATTCTTACCTTAGTCATAGGTTTTCCATCAGAGTACTGTGAGCAGGAAGATTACCTTATTATGGCAGTTCATTTTAAAGGCAAAGAAAATCAGCTCTAGGAAGACTTCACTTGGAGGAAATATAGCATACAAAACATACTTATGAGACAGATAAAATTGCACCAATATTATTTGTGAAGGTATTGCCTACAGAATATATTAAATAGCAGATTCCACTGAATTCATAGAGATTGATTTCCTCATTCACAGTTACTTTTTTTCACCCTCTTCAGGAAAGCATTGCTTGCCTAAAGTAAGGTTTACTTTTGCTAACTTACAAATTAGAAGGAAGGAGCTGGAACTAAATAAAATGTGAAGTTCTGATATGGATGCACTGGAGTATAGTTGACCCCTCAACATGGTTAACCTGCATTGGTCCACTTACATGCAGATTTTTTTTTCCAGTAAATACGGTACTCTATGATAACTGGTTGGTTGAATCCTCAGATACATAACTGAAGAAATGAAGTTCAATCTGTGGGACTTGAGCATCCTCAGCTTTTGGTATCCTCAGTAGGTCCTGGAACAAATCCCCTGCAGATCCCAAGGGACACCTGTACTTTGTGGGTGCTACTGTTTTAATAATAAGAATAATTCTCTTCATACCTTTGTAAGGTAAAAAGTCTAGAAACCACATTTTATCATCTTGGATGTTCCTGTATCAAGTGCATAATCTGAGAAGAACGAAGGTCATGTGGAAAAAGTAAACTTCTTTTCTGTTCTAAAGAACAAGTTATGGGGTAATGCTTATTCTCTCCTTATAAGAAGACTCTTCTAACAAATGGTACTTTCCAGCAATGGAGAGGGCCCTCCTGAAGAGTGATAGGAGTAGTAAGCTCTGCATCACTGTAGTGTTAAGGAGAGATTGTATCAACCGGATGATTCAGAAGCGATTTTGTCATTGGTGTAGAAGTTGGACTAAGTGATTTCCAAGGTCCCTTCCTATTTTTAGATACTCTTTAAGCAGTTATGACCTACAACTAATGCGCTGAATCTGCTCTCTCCATAGTTTTTGAATAGCCTTCGGTTGGACCACAAGTATGTCCTGCAGTGACCTGATTGCAGCTTTGTCACTGGTCCTAGGATCAAACTTCTATCCAGGAATGCACCTAAGCCCGAGGGGAAGCAGGGGTGTGGCCATTGGTTGTAGAGGGAAAGATGGCTTAGACCCAGGATCCCAAATCTTTGGCCAGCTGTGACCTGCTGCCAGAGGTTTTCAAGGTCCATATGCAGAGGAGACTCTAAGGAAAGAGTTTCTTGTTTATAACTAAGGCTTTTTGTGTCTGAATCCTCATGGGGAAACAACAGCTTGGAGATGAGTTGGGCCATGTGAGGGATTCCTGCTCTTCTACAGGCCCAGCCTTGACCCAAAACATACCAGATCCTGCTTGGCAACCTCCTTTTACTTAAGTCCTGATTTTTCTTACAAACTTAACATTCTAGTATGGAGCAGAGGCAGAAAAAGTCAAACCCAAAGGAAAGAGTTGTTTTCCTTCTCTAAAGCCTAGAGCAAATTTTCTGTAATTGAGTAATATATTTGTTGCTGTTGTTTAGTCACTAAGTCATGTCTGACTCTTTGCGACCCATGAAGTGTAGCCCGCCAGGCTCCTCTTGTATATGGAATTTTCCAGGCAAGAATACTGGAGTGGGTTGCCATTTCCTTCTCCAGTAGCTCAATCTGTCCCAGAGATGGAACCTGGGTCTCCTGCATTGGCAGGTGGATTCTTACCACCGAGTCACCAGGGAAGCCCATGACAATAAATATCCCTCCTTTAAAGGAAAAAAAAAAAAAAATCACAGATCTCAAGAGTTAGCCGTTTTCTACTTTACTATAAATGCCTACAAACGTAAAGTATAAGCTTCTTGCCTGTAGCTTTTGTATGAAAACAGAACACTTACAATTAAAGAATAAAGCTATAAATTAACCAGTAAATTTTCAATTCAAATAGTTTAGTGAGAAGGTGATATTTTGCTCAGATGGACTCAACGATAACTCCCTAACAGATCTGTGGACTTCTGTCCTCACTTGCTGTTTTACTAACTTCACGCTCCATCCTGTCTCGAGATAACTGAAACCTGCTGACAGTGCTGGTAATGCATTTAATCCTGCTGCGATTTATCAATCCATGTCCCCAGCAATCCCATACGGATGTGGTGTGGGTCGAGCTGCCAACTCCCATTGCCCGCAATGCCCTGGAAAGATTTTTAAAACGTCAGCTCTATGTGTTCCCTGAAGCTCTGAAAGAGCGCACCAATAAAATCGCCTAGGCATGGCACTTTTTTGACAAGTACTTTTTTCCCCACAATTTTCTTTGTTTCATCTCATCTCTTCTTGATTCACTCCATTTATATTTTAACCATCTAGGTTTTCAAATTTATTTCCATAGGGATTTATGAGTCATTCTCATAATTCTTTTCATTTCCTTTTTTACTCTAGTCTATATTCTTTCTCATTTTTGACTTTGTTTGAATAGTGTCTCGTCTTTTTAAAAAATAGATCAATGAGCAGTTTCTAAGTAATTTTTACTTTATTAAAGTTTATTATACCCTGCTTTTCTAAGGTTTAGTTTGTTGTTTTTCCTCTTACTACTTCAAATGCATTTGTTTTCTTTCTTGCTTGTTAATGAACATGTTTATAACTAGTAGAAAATTTACCTGGAAGTAGACTCTACCCCAAACACTTTAAATATAAAATTGTCATTATTTTTCAAATTCTGTTTTGAGTCAAGAGCAGTGTCATTGAGGATTTTATTCATACTTTTCTTAATTTCTAGTTTTTACACACTTGGTTGGAAGGTGAGATCTATACTCTTCCTGTTGTTATTAGCATAATTTATTGAATTTTTTTATTGTTGTTGACTCATCCTTTGTGTAAAAACCTTTTTGAGAAAGTTGATACTGGTTTTATATTTTTATGCCAATTTGAAAGTTTCTTGTCATATTGTAGATTTATTCAACTTACACTTCTAGTCTGTTTCATTGCTAGTATTTACTTTTACATTTTAAAAAGCAAACTTAGAACTTTACATTTATAAAAATGTTTCAACCTCAAATTAAAATATGGTCATTGACTCCTTTCATTGAAAAATGTGGAACTTAGGTTATTGCCTTTCCTTCCAACTCCCAATTTTTCTTAATCTCTGAGAATTTTAGCCAGGTCCACTATAGTGCATTTCATCTATTCTAAGACTCATATGTTTTCATATTACAATCTTTGAAGTTGGGGTGTGTTAAGCAATGGCATGTTAATATAGCTGCTGCCTCCTGGCAGTAAGGATGAAATTGTTTTTCCTTACACAAGCTGACATTTGGCATGGGCATACAACTTATTGATATTTCAGTCAACAAACCACTTAAAGACCATTTGAGGAGAGAATAAGAGTCCTGGTTGTTGTCTGAACACCTTTTGTGATACCTCCTGGTAAGATCAAGAACATGTCAACATCAAATTTTACAAAATGAGTGTCAGTATCTTGGAAGAAGATCTTGGAGACAGCAAAGAAACTCTCTTAAAATGCTTTAGCATCATCACATCTCTCAATGGTATAGGGAACTATCTGCCCGGAAAACCTCAGACATCTACAACTCTGAGCATCAAGAAGTGATGTAAGAGATTCAGGCTGGAAGATGTTTTCAGGTCAGTCACTCAGTTCAGTTGCTAGTCGTGTCCGACTCATTGCGACCCCATGAATCGCAGCACACCAGGCCTCTCTGTTCATCACCATCTCTCGGAGTTCACTCAGACTCACGTCCATCAAGTCCGTGATGCCATCCAGCCATCTCATCCTCTGTTGTCCCCTTCTCCTGCCCCTAATCATTCCCAGTATCAGAGTCTTTTCCAATGAGTCAACTCTTCGCATGAGGTGGCCAAAGTACTGAAGTTTCATCGTTAGCATCATTCCTTCCAAAGAAATCCCAGAGTTGATCTCCTTCAGAATGGACTGGTTGGATCTCCTTGCAGTCCAAGGGACTCTCAAGAGTCTTCTCCAACACCACAGTTCAAAAGCATCAATTCTTTGGCGCTCAGCCTTCTTCACAGTCCAACTCTCACATCCATACATGACCACAGGAAAAACCATAGCCTTGATTAGACGGACCTTAGTCGGCAAAGTAATGTCTCTGCTTTTAAATATGCTATCTAGGTTGGTCATAACTTTTCTTCCAAGGAGTAAGCGTCTTTTAATTTCATGGCTGCAGTCACCATCTGCAGTGATTTTGGAGCCTCCCCCTAAGTCTGACACTGTTTCCACTGTTTCCCCATCTATTTCCCCATGAAGTGATAGGACCGGATGCCATGATCTTCTTTTTCTGAATGTTGAGCTTGAAGCCAACTTTTTCGCTCTCCTCTTTCACTTTCATCAAGAGGCTTTTAGCTCCTCTTCACTTTCTGCCATAAGAGTGATGTCATCTGCATATCTGAGGTTATTGATGTTTCTCCCAGCAATCTTGATTCCAGCTTGTGTTTCTTCCAGCCCAGCATTTCTCATGATGTACTCTGCATAGAAGTTAAATAAGCAGGGTGACAGTATACAGCCTTGATGAACTCCTTTTCCTAATTGGAACCAGTCTGTTGTTCCATGTCCAGGTCTAACAGTTGCTTCTTGATCTGCATACAGATTTCTCAAGAGGCAGGTCAGGTGGTCTGGTATCCCCATCTCTTGAAGAATTTTCCAAAGTTTATTGTGATCCACAGTCAAAGGCTTTGACAGAGTCAATAAAGCAGAAATGGATGTTTTTCTGGAACTCTCTTGCTTTTTCCATGATCCAGCGGATGTTGGCAATTTGATCTCTGGTTCCTCTGCCTTTTCTAAAACCAGCTTGAACATCAGGAGTTCACGGTTCATATATTGCTGAAGCCTGGCTTGGAGAATTTTGAGCATTACTTTACTAGCATGTATGTGAGATGAGTGCAATTGTGCAGTAGTTTGAGCATTCTTTGGCATTGCCTTTCTTTGGGATTGGAATGAAAACTGACCTTTTCCAGTCCTGTGGCCACTGCTGAGTTTTCCAAATTTGTTGGCATATTGAGTGCAGCACTTTCACAGCCTCATCTTTCAGGATTTGAAAGAGCTCCACTGGAATTCCATCACCTCCACTAGCTTTGTTCGTAGTGATGCTTTCTAAGGCCCACTTGACTTCACATTCCAAGATGTCTGGCTCTTGATGAGTGATCACATCATCATGATTATCTGGGTCTTGAAGATCTTTTTTGTACAGTTCTTCTGTGTATTCTTGCCACCTCTTCTTAATATCTTCTGCTTCTGTTAGGTCCAGACCATTTCTGTCCTTTATCAAGCCCATCTTTGCATGAAATGTTCCCTTGATATCACTGATTTTCTTGAAGAGATCTCTAGTCTTTCCCATTCTGTTCTTTTCCTCTATTTCTTTGCATTGATCGCTGAGGAAGGCTTTCTTATCTCTTCTTGCTATTCTTTGGAACTCTGAATTTAGATGCTTATATCTTTCCTTTTCTCCTTTGCTTTTCGCCTCTCTTTAATTTATTCAACTTGTAGTTTCCTTTTATGCAATCAGAAGATGCTACATGAGAAATACAAAGTCTTTAAGACTCTTTAAACAAGATAAAAACGGACAATTTCAAATGACTGGAAAGTAATATATTTAACTGTTTCTTAGCATGACACAAAATGGTGGTGCCTCTTAGATTTGAGCTGTCCCAGATATGATTAAATTTGGAAGTTCTTTTAAAAATGATTTACTATATACCTTTCCTTGCAAGAATTAATAGTTTGCCTTCTGGTTTATAGTTCCAATTATCATAGCTAATTAAACTTTATTTGTTCACAACATAACTTGCTCATTCACAGCTTTTAAATGCCAATTCATCCCAATAGCTGGGAGCTGTCTTAAAATAAATTTTTCTCTTCTGAGACTGTCTTTGATACACTTCCTGAAGTTTTTTTATTTCTTTATTTTTTAGTGTCTAGTAACTATTAACTGAAATTTTTTTCTAGTCATAGTACTACTCAAAGAGGTTTTGCATTTTTATTACTTTCTATAACTATTTAAATGATGGCTTATCTGAAAAATCATTCTTGGCACTTTTTTTCATTAGAAGTCTCTATTTTTTATCATTTAGTGTTGCTGAAAAGTTGTTTCCCTGCTATATTATACATGTATGTATTTCTGTATGTATATAGTCTTCCCAGCTGGCTTAGTGGTAAAAAAAATTCTGCCTGTCAATTCAGGAGACGTGGGTTTGATCCCTGGGTTGGGAAGATTTATAGGATAAATGCAAAGTCTTCAAGATTCTGGAGAAGTCTTAAAGAAGATCCCCTGGAGAAGGAAATGGCAACCCGCTCCAGTATTCTTGCCTCAAAAATCCCATGGACAGAGAACCTAGTGGGCTACAGTCTATGAGTTGCAAAGAGTTGGACACGACTGAGAATACACACATGGTCATACTGTTTGTTTCCAAACTTAACCTTTGAGTGTCATTGCCCTGCTACAAAGATTTCCCATGTTCATGTATTTGAAAGGACCCACCAGACTCCAGAGAGCACACTCAAGTAAGACTTGTGTAAGGCAAAGATACAGGTGCAGCAAGAAGAGTGCAGAAAGGAGAGTGTAGACATTGGAATTCAAGAGAGAACCCATGCCTAAACTCCCAGGGTCCTTATTACACCGAGACTGCACTGTCTCCAGCTGGAACTACCATGATTTATGGGAGGGATCCTGCTGTAAGACCTCGCAGCCTTTCCTCGGGAACCGTCGCCCCAAAGACCACAGTGACTCGAATTCGATGCAATCAGCAAGAGGATTTATTAGGCCGGCGCGCAGGGGTTCGATCTCCTTAGGAGGAGCGAACCTCGAACGCCAGTCGTGAGGGAATTTTATACAAAAAAAATCACAGGTAGGTGGGGATGAGGTCAGGGTATGGGATACAATGAAGTAGGGGCCATAGGTGAGGTGGAGACATTTGATTGGTGGGAAAAGTTTGCAGGTAATTAAGTTGAAACGGTTGGCTGATCACCCTGCGGCATTTGGTCAATTTTTACCCAGAAAAGTCGGACAGAGAGATACATTCTTGGGAGGGGGTTTCCTTGACCAGGTCATAAGTTATCTGTTAAGAATCGGTCAGGAGGCTCTGAGTCACCAGATAAGGAGTAAGCTATTTTCCTTGAGGCACAGCCTGCCTTCCGGGCTTAAATTTTAACCTAAGTCCTTCATTCCCCTCTTCTTCTTGTCCGTGATTTCAATCCTGAAATCATAGAGTGAGGGATTGCGGCATACCGTTACCTTGGCATGAGCACTCGCACGGTGCTTGTGCGTTTCTTGATAAAGGAGAGCAACTACTTAAAAATGCAAAGCTAAGAGATGAAGAAAGTTAGGATTACAAGAATAGTCATGGTATCATAAACAAACTTATATAACCTTTTTAACATCTATACCTTACAATCATTAAGAAAACAGCCACCAATCTTCTTCTATTTTGATGGGGAGCATAACAAAAGCGGGTTGTTTTACCACTAATACCTGCTCTCCGACGCTCATGCCTCTGATACAATTAGTGAGAGTACAATTAAAACAAGACATATGGTAAACATTCTGAGTGACATTAACAGAAACATTTCCAACCAAAATCATAAAGGGGTAAGGCACACATGATCTAGGATATCTAAATCCAGTAATCCCTATATCTCCATATCTTGTTCCACCTTTATTAGCCTGTCTATATAGCATGTTGCCAGGGCCAAAGGCCGCTAAAAGCTTCCAGATCTCAGTTTGAAATACCTGACGATGTCCGAGTGCCAAAATAGGAGGGTGTTGTCCTCTTATTCAGGATAATCAGAGCTCAAAGTAGAATTTCCCAGGATTTTTATGCCTCTCTAGCCATGCAATCAAGTTTGCATAATCTATTAGGCCAGTTGGAAACCCATCGTTAAAGAAATTAACCCTGGGAATCCCCAGAGTAGATTCAAACTTAACATTATAAATCTCACTGCCCTTAACTTGGCCAAGAGTTTAAAAAAAAAAAAAAAAAAACAGACACCATAATGTCCCTAGAGATAAAGAGAGCTTTTCTAGTCTAACTATAAACTAACTCCATCTTCCATATGTATACCCTTATCTCCAAACCTCCGTTTTCCAATTAGGAAGTTAGAGGAAGGGAAAGGCAGGACATAGCATGTCACTTATCTTTGACCTCTCAGCCACAGCTGATTCTTGCCTGGGCCATAGACCTCAAGTTATTTCTTGCATTTCCTAGTGCTCAGTTTCCCTCAGGAGGGGATGGTAAGTAGGCACTGCTGCTGCTGCTGCTGTTAAGTCACTTCTGTCGTGTCTGACTCTGTGAAACCACATAGATGGCAGCCCCCTAGGCTTTCCAGTCCCTGGGATTCTCCAGGCAAGAACACTGGAGTAGGTTGCCATTTCCTTCTCCAATGCATGAAAGTGAAAAGTGAAAGTGAAGTCACTCAGCCATGTCCGACTCTTTGTGACCCCATGGACTGCAACCTACCAGGATCTTCCACCCATGAGGTTTTCCAGGCAAGAGTACTGGACTAGGGTGCTATCGCCTTCTCCAGTAAGTAGGCACACATCACTCCAATTTCACGCTTTGAGCTCAAAGCTATTCCCCCGTTCCAATCTTGAAGTTTTCTTCTAATATAAATTCATACTTATTGTTCATTTTGGTTTATTTCAGGGAGAGGGTAGTGTTTATGAATGAATTAATATTAGTGCCACCATCTTTCCATGGACATCCAGACAATTTCTTAAATCTGGGAAAGGTAAGAAGTTCCCAGGAGTATAAGTGCCATTGAGCATGGTGACAATGAAGTCAATATGAGGTACTTGTTCAAATCATGTGGAACCTGACAGGAAGAGCAATGGAATAATTCTAGCCGCCAAAAGATTGAAGAACTGGCTGAAGAACTGTCATCACTTTTCTCTCCCCAGTCCTTTCCTCACACCTCTCCCCCCACCATTGATTCTATATTTCTATATACTGTCTTATAATTGACTGTGTACATGGATGTTCTCTACTAATCTGTACTGAGAGATGACCTTCAGTTCTGTATTCCTGGTTTCTAGAAGAAAACATAGAAAATACCATAAATATAATAAATGTTTAGATTCATCATGTAACTTGAGCATAACCTGAAAATAGTATTTTGGATTAAGAACTGGAATGACTAGATAGTTCTTTTTATACATCAAGGCTTTCAGCTATTTTTGATCAAGTCTTGTCAAATTTGAGTATATTCCTGCTTCTGCCTACTCAGGTGGTACTAGTGGTAAAGAATCCACCTGCCAGTACAGGAGATGAAAGAGACACAAGTTTGATCCCTGAATCTGAAAGATCCCCTGGAGTAGGAAATGGCAACCTACTCCAGTATTCTTGCCTGAAAAATTCTATGGACAGAGAGCTTTGAGGGCTACAGTCCATGGGGTCACAAAGAGTCTGACACAACTGAGTGAGTGAGCACACTGCCTACCTTGTTCTAATATGGCTCTCTGAAGAATGCACACAGCAAGAAGCAAGCCAAAGCTAGAAAAGAAAGCAAACAGAATAATGGTGAAATCTGCAGGATGAATTTACTCTTTCTACAATATTTTTAGGAAGAAAAGTGAGGCTTGCTTACAGAGATTAGCAGTCTTTCAGAAATGGCTTGGCAAGATGTTCCCTACTGCCCATCTTCAACGAACTTCCCCTGTGTTGTAGATGTCCTCGGAAAGGGTAGGACTTTTTGCCTGTCAGTTATACCTAATCAGTTGTAGCCATCTGTTCATGAAAGCCAGAATGGTTCATGAGAGAAGGAGGAAGGAGAAAAGGGCCAGGAGAGAGGAAAGGAATGCTTATGGCGGAGGAGAAAAGCCAAAGGAAATTTTGCCCAAGGTCAGTTTTGGATGTTTAAAATCACCCCACCCCTTCACAAACAGTCTCCTTGGCATATGTATTAACCCATGGGTTGAGGATGGAAGACCATTCTTTTGCTTTCTAGAAGGAAGCATTAATAGTTAAGAACTCTAGAGTTCTAACAAGGGCTGCCTAGTTTTCCAAGCTTCAGGTGATGCATGTGGTCCCCATGAGAGGAAAGGTGGATAAAAATAAAGGTTAAAGTTTCACTAGAGCCTTAGGGAAACAGGCCCTCCTGTTAATCTTAAGACAAACCTTTATCTCAAGAATGTGTAAGGGGCTCATATCTAAAACATGCAGCCTCCAGGGGATGTTTATCTCAAAAACCATTCCAGGAAATTATTTTCCAGAGAACGAGTTAACAGTAAAAATGCAGCTCATCCAGCCATGTCGACCTGATAACAAATAAACCTATCCCTGAAAATGTCAAGACCTGTACACCAATCCGGTCGCTCCACCCTAGCTGTACCCGTTTGTGGTTTTTGTGCATAAAAACTGCTCTGTAACAAATGTTTGGGGTTCGTTCTACCCTGGTGTTGATCGAACCCCAGCGTGCCGGCCTAATAAATCCTCTTGCGGTTTGCATCGAGTCTGAGTCCTGGAGATTATTTGGGCAACGATTCCCTGAAAGAGGCCAAGAGGTCTAACATTTGGGGGCTCGTCCGGGATCCCTCGCCCATCTCAGATCTCCCTGACTCCCGGATTCGGAGGTACGCTCGAGCTCTCTGTGTGTTCTTGTTGTGCTAACTCTGTTTTCACTCGGAACTGAGGTACCGCTCGCACGTCTGTCCAACTCTGGTTTTCTGAATTTTCTGAAATCTTCCCGGGAGGCAGATCTGTGATGATCCTTGGGGACGCCCAAGACGTCAGTCTGGAAGGAGGGTTCAGTTTGATCCCCCCTTCGTCCGAATCAGGCGGAGCCTCAGGCGGGGCTCCCATCTGTAGTTTCTTCTGTTTTTGGTCAGACACAACGGCGGCCGTTCTCTCTTTCCATTTTTGTCTTGTTTGTCTCTCTTCTAACTTGTCTTTCCTGTGGCATCCCCAGACGACTTGACGATGGGACAGACTGTGACAACCCCTTTGTCACTGACAAGTCATTGGACTGAAGTTAAGGCCAGGGCACATAACCTATCAGTAAGGGTTAAGAAGGGAAAGTGGCAGACTGTGCTCAGTAGAATGGCCCAGCTTTCAGACAGGGTGGCCACCCGAAGGTTCTTTTCCTTAGAACAGGTCAGCCTAGTCAAGGCTGTAGTTTTTACCCCTGGACCTCACGGACACCCAGACCAGGTGCCCTATGTTATAGTATGGGAGGACCTGGTTCTCTCCCCACTCTGGCATGGGTCCAGCCCTTTGTTCTTTCCACAGGAACGACGTCGAGACCCACTGTGGGAATTCTAGCCTTGAAACCAGCAGAGAAAAAAAGAAGAAAAAGCAAAAGCTCCTGCCAAAAAGATATACCTGGACACTCAGACCGATCTCCTGCTCCTGAACCCTCCCCTACCCTATCCGCCAGCATTAGTCCCCTAGCCGGACCCACTGCCCCCAGCCCCAGCAACCCAGCCAACTGCTCCATCCGAGCCGACCCGGACGAGGGGGAGTTGGGCCCAGCAGCGGGGATGCGAAGCCACCGAGCGGCTACCCCAGAATCCTCTGCCGTCCTTCCCCTCTGGGAGTACGCCCCCCACCCCCACCCCTGATAACCATGGAAATCGGCCGCTTCAGTATTGGCCGTTTTCCGCCTCAGACCTCTATAATTGGAAAACTCATAACCCTTCATTTTCCGATAATCCACAAGCACTGACTTCTCTAATAGAATCCCTTGTTTTCTCACACCAGCCCACTTGGGATGACTGCCAACAATTGTTACAGACTCTCCTCACAACCGAGGAGAGACAGCGGGTATTGCTGGAGGCCCGGAAAACGTGCCCGGAGACGACGGGCGCCCCACGGCACTACCCAGTGAGATAGATGCTGGATTTCCGCTGACGAGACCCAACTGGGACTACAATTCCCGGCAGGTAGGGAGCACCTGAGGGTCTATCGCCAGGCTCTGGTGGTGGGTCTCCAAGGGGCTGCAAGACGCCCCACGAATCTGGCCAAGGTAAGAGAAGTGACTCAAGGATCCACTGAGTCACTGACTGTATTTCTAGACAGGTTAATGGAGGCATTTAGACGATTCACTCCTTATGACCCCATGTCCGAGGAGCATAGAGCAACTATAGCAATGGCTTTTATTGACCAGTCAGCTTCAGACATCAGAAAGAAATTACAGAGACTAGATGGGTTACAAGGATTCTCCCTTCAGGATCTGGTTAGGGAAGCAGATAAAGTATTCAATAAGAGGGAGACAGAAGAGAAAAAAAGGAAAGAACAGGAAGAACGAGAGCTAGAGAGAGAAAAGAGACAAAAGAGAAACTTAACTAAGATTTTGGCCACGGTAATTAGAGAGGGAAAAGGGAAAGATAGGGCTGAAAAGAAAGACCGCAAGGGGAGTAAAGCGGGAACTAGGCCACCTCTAGATAAAGACCAATGTGCATACTGCAAAGAAAAGGGGCACTGGCTCAGAGACTGCCCCCAAAAGAAGAGGGGAAGGCCCTCCACTCCCAACAAGATCCTAGCTCTCGAGGAAGAAGATAAGGGGAGATGGGGCTCGGACCCCCCTCCCCGAGCTTAGGGTAACTCTCATGGTGGAGGGGAAGCCTGTGCAGTTCTTGGTAGACACTGGAGCCCAACATTCGGTCCTGTTACAGTCAGAAGGGACGCTGTCTACAAAGAAGGCTTGGGTACAGGGCGCTACAGGGTACTGGCAGTACCCATGGACTACCCGAAGAACAGTGGATCTCGGCTTGGGCCGGGTATCCCACTCGTTCCTTGTGGTCCCTGAATGCCCTTACTCCTTGTTAGGACGGGACTTGCTCACAAAAGTGGGGGGCTCAGATCCATTTCCACACCGAAGGTGCCACAGTGACAGACGGGAAGGGGAGGCCACTACAGGTTCTGACCTTAAAACTGGAAGATGAACACAGGCTGTTTGAAAGCCCCTCCCCTTCCCCTGAGACCACTGATATGCAGGAATGGCTGACTAAAGCCCCTCTAGCCTGGGCTGAAGTTTCAGCCATGGGGATGGCGGTCTGGCAGCCCCCGGTGGTGATGGAAGTCAAGGCCACCTCTACTACCGTATCTGTCCGTCAGTACCCGATGAGCAGAGAGGCCAGAGATGGGATCCGCCCTCATATCCAGCGGCTCCTCAAATTAGGAATACTAATAAAGTGCCAGTCAGCCTGGAACACCCCTCTACTCCCAGTCCGCAAACCCAGAACAGGCGACTACCGGCCTGTGCAGGACCTGAGGGAGGTCAACAAGCGGGTGACCGACTTACACCCCACGGTACCCAACCCCTACAACCTGTTGAGTACACTTCCCCCAGCCGAAGGTGGTATACTGTCTTGGACTTAAAAGATGCCTTCTTCTGCCTCCAACTCAGTCCCGTCAGCCAGCCTATTTTTGCTTTTGAGTGGAAAGACCCCCTTACAGGACTCTCCGGACAGCTAACATGGACCAGGCTGCCACAAGGATTCAAAAACTCGCCAACGTTCTTTGACGAAGCCCTCCACCAAGGACCTCGTGCATTTCTGTGCCACCAACCCCCAGGTAACTGCTCCAATATGTAGATGACTTGCTCCTGGCCGCTGACACTGAAGAAGAATGCAGGAAGGGGACTGAGACCTTACTAATTGAGCTTGGATCTCTCGGTTACCGCGCCTCCACCAAAAGGCCCAGATCTGCCGGCAGCAGGTCAGTTACCTGGGGTACCAAATCAAGGACGGGAAGCGATGGCTTTCAGAGGCCAGAAAAGAGGCGGTGGCTAGAATACCAGCTCCCGAGAACCCTCGGCAAGTCAGGGAGTTCCTGGGCACCGCAGGATTCTGCAGGCTCTGGATTCCGGGGTTTGCGGAGATGGCCACCCCCTTGTACCCACTGACAAAGGGCAGTACACCCTTCGTCTGGGGAGAAAGTGAACAAAAGGCTTTTGACAACATTAAGCGAGCCTTGTTGTCAGCTCCTGCCCTGGGACTCCCAGACGTGAACAAGCCATTCCATCTCTATGTGGCAGAAAATAATGGCATCGCCAAAGGGGTCCTCACTCAAAAGCTGGGACCATGGAACCGGCCTGTGGCCTGGACCCTGTGGCTGCCGGCTGGCCTAACTGTTTGCGTATAGTGGCCGCCGTGGCAGTCCTAGTAAAAGATGCAGATAAATTGACTTTGGGACAGAACTTGATCGTCACTGCGCCCATGCCTTAGAAAGTGTGATTCGACAACCCCCTGAGAGATGGCTGACCAACGCCAGAGTGACCCACTATCAGACGTTACTCCTGAACTCTGAACGGATCAAATTCACACCGGCGACAGGGCTTAATCCTGCCATGCTGCTACCAGACCCCGGCCAAGCCGAGGTGGCGCACAATTGCCAAGAGGTGCTGGCTGACGTACACGGGACCCGCAAAGATCTATCTGACCAGCCTCTTCAGGATGCTGAGGTGACGTGGTATACGGATGGAAGCAGCTTTCTTGAAGAAGGATACAAGGTGCCGGGGCTTGTCAAATTGGCTGAACAGATAGTCCAGAATTGCAAGCCTTGCCAAGAGGTGAATGCCAGCCAGAACAAAGCGAGCCAAGGTAAGCAGCTGCGCGGAGACAGGCCGGGGGCTTATTGGGAAGTGGACTTCACAGAAGTACACCCCGCGAGGTATGGCAACAAATATCTATTGGTCTTTATAGATACCTTCTCGGGGTGGGTAGAGGCTTTCCCCCAAAACGAAAATGCACTAACGGTGGCCAAGAAAATTTTAGAAGAAATCTTCCCGTGGTTTGGGGCTCCAAAGATGATAGGGTCAGATAATGGGCCAGCTTTTACCGCCCAAGTAAGCCAGGAAGTAGCTAAGTTTCTGGGGACCAACTGGAAATTACATTGTGCATACAGACCCCAGAGTTCAGGACAGGTAGAGAGGATGAACAGGACTCTAAAAGAGACCCTAACTAAATTGTCCATGGAGACTGGCGGTATTGACTGGACGGTGCTCCTTCCCTTAGCCCTGTTCCGAGTACGGAACACCCCTTCCTGTTTCGGTCTCTCTCCTTTCGAAATTCTATATGGGGCTCCTCCCCCTATACTGTCACTCAGAGAAGGGTTTGATCCCTGCTGTTTTAATAATGGTGATCTATATACCAGGCTTAAAGGACTCCAACTGGTCCAGAGAGAGGCGTGGACCAAGCTCACTGAAGCTTATCAACCTGGCACCCCAGGAGAGGCCCACCCATTCCAAGTGGGAGACTCGGTTTACGTCCGCCGACACCGGCAGCAGAACCTAGAGCCCAGGTGGAAGGGACCCTACATCGTCCTGCTCACCACCCCCACTGCCGTCAAGGTCGACGGAATCTCCTCCTGGATCTACGCCTCCCACATCAAGGCCGCTCCGGAACCGCCACCTCAATGGAAGGCACACCATACCTCTCACCCCTTAAAGCTCAAACTCTGCTGATCCTCGGGTTCGCAGCCCTCCTCCTGATCCTCCCAACTGTGAGTGCGTCAAATCCCCACCAGCCTCAACAACTGACTTGGCAAGTAGTTTCACAGGTGGGAAGGGTCGTATGGTCTAGTACTAACATCGTCCCACCAACCGCCTGGTGGCCAGACCTGTACCCAGACCTCTGTCAACTGGCAGTAGGAGCGCCTACCGGATGGGACCTTGAAGGGCATTCTGACCTTCACAAAGCTCCCCAGATATTCACCCCTGACCCTGGTGACTTTGACCTTTCCGACTCCCTCGGTTGTGCCAATCAATTCAGAAGGAGTGTGCTGAGAACTTATACTCTGTATGTATGTCCAGGGCTCCATAGGGAATGAGCCTTAAGCAATTGTGGGGATGTAGATGATTTCTATTGTCAACACTGGGGTTGTGAGACTACGGGTGATGTTTACTGGGGGCCGTCTTCTAGTTGGGACCTTATTACAGTCAAGGCCAATTATACGCATCATCAAGATGCGTATAAATGCAAGTCATGGTGCGATCCGCTCCATATTCAGTTTTCTGATAGGGCAAAACAGAGGCGAACTACAGAATGGATCAAGGGTTTTTCGTGGGGCCTACGGCTATATAAAAGCCGTTACCATGGCCTCCTATTCTCCATTAGATTAAAAACAGACTCTCCACCCCCAATCTATCGGTCCCGACCCAGTTCTAAATCCCCGGAGCTGGCTCCTACTGAAAAAGAAAAAAATAACAGCAACAGGAGCCACAATAGCTCCACCCCTACAACATATCCACCCCTAATGGGGCTACTGGTCATTTTACTCCTCCTCCTCACTATAGGGCCTTGTATTCTCAACCGGTTAATCTCGTTCATCTGAGACTGGATAAGTGCTGTGCAGGTGCTTATGCTAAGACAACAATATGCAGCACTTCCTCAGGGAGACCTAGGCCCATGATTTCAGGATTGAAATCCAAACTAAAAGAAGAGGGGAATGAGAGGAAATGTAGATAAAAATAAAGGTTAAAGTTTCACTAGAGCCTTAGGGAAACAGGCCCTCCT
Organism: Nanger dama; assembly: GCA_917880005.1. Classification (NCBI taxonomy): domain Eukaryota; kingdom Metazoa; phylum Chordata; class Mammalia; order Artiodactyla; family Bovidae; genus Nanger; species Nanger dama. The sequence continues at coordinate 1,233,925 of CAKJTW010000011.1, forward strand.
GTTAATCTTAAGACAAACCTTTATCTCAAGAATGTGTAAGGGGCTCATATCTAAAGCATGCAGCCTCCGGGGGATGTTTATCTCAAAAACCATTCCAGGAAATTATTTTCCAGAGAACGGGTTAACAGTAAAAATGCAGCTCATCCAGCCATGTCGACCTGATAACAAATAAACCTATCCCTGAAAATGTCAAGACCTATACACCAATCCGGTCGCTCCACCCTAGCTGTACCCGTTTGTGGTTTTTGTGCATAAAAACTGCTCTGTAACATGTTCGGGGTTCGTTCTACCCTGGTGTTGATCGAACCCCAGCACGCCGGCCTAATAAATCCTCTTGAGGTTTGCATCGAGTCCAGGTCCTGGAGATTATATGGGCAACGGTTCCCTGAAAGAGGCCGAGAGGTCTAACACCCAAATTAGGAAATTTGTGTTGAAGAACAAGCATATGCCAGTTGAAGGGACTCCTTAAATGTTCAGGAAGCTCACAGTCCTTGCCAACCTGAATTCCTTGGAAACTCAAGCCTGAAGGCAATGATGAGGATGCCAGTGTGTTAGAGGTGACAACCCCTTTGGATCTCTGCCACAGCAGTGTACTGTGCTGGGAAGAATGTAGTGAAGTTGCTTAATACCTTCCCCATTCCCATAACAACTTAGAACTGGATTCTGAATTATGAAGTCTGGGTTCTCTGAGAATTTACCATTGATTGGATGATAGGAAATCTCTGACCTAAAAGCCTATCTTACTTGGAGGTGAGAAACTAAGTCCTAGGGAAAGTAACAGGTCAGGGCAAAGACCAGTAGTTCTCCCAAGTACAGTGGCCTTTTGAAGCACCTATCGAATTCTGTTACAACTGGCCCTTTGTCTCTCATCACTTTTAGTGTAAGTGCCTGACAACATTTTTGATTGTAATGTAAATGCTTAACATTAAATTTTTGATTGTCAAGGCATTCATTTTCAAAGAATTCATCTCAGATAAGCATGTTGCCAGCTACACAGCTACCTAATGATCCAGCAACCCCATGAAGTTCCCCTGTTGGAGACCCCTGGGTCACCTACATAACTGACCCCCACTCTTACGTTTTAAATTCACCAATAAAGAGTAACCCGCAAACCTCACCTCAACCCCAATACAGGTAGAACCCCAGGTCTTTGCTCTCCTTCCCACCTTGCTGTGTATATATCCTCCAGGACCTGTGAGTAATAAACCTTTTTTTTTCTCTTACAAAGTTTCCTGATGTTTGATGAAATAAAATTCCTATTTTACGGCAAGATGAGAAAAGTTTAAACATAAAATCTTCCTTTGCCTATTTGGGCCTCCTCCCCTCACCCCAACCCCTGAAGGGTGTACTGTGTGTGCGTCTGGATTAATCAGGCCTCCCTAGAAGATAACCTTCCTTCTTAACCCCATCAGGGGCTACTATGACCCATGACCTGCTACTCGCTCTGTACATGTTGATCTGTAAACTGTCAAATGACACATAATCATCTGTCTCAAGAACTCACATAACCCTACTTTGACCTCTGATGGGTGGAAAGACCATCTCCCAACTTATAATCCTCAGGTTGGCTCAAAAAGAAACTTCTATTTCTTTCTTAGATCAACCATTGATTAGCTTTTCATCAACAGAGTTGTTGCTGAAGTGCATTTTGTGATCATGATACAAACCACAAAGGCCAGTCCACAACATTGGCTCCTATTGGAAAATGTCTGTGGAGGTGACCTCAAATATGCCGGCCCAGGTGAGTGCCCCAGGCATTGCTAGCTGACAGCATCACTATCGACAGACTGAGATCAGAACACCATCCCAACTTTGATTCTTCATTTCTTAGCAGCTAGTAACATGTACAAAACTAAGAGGGAAATCTTGCACTGGGAGCTTTGCACCAACTCTGAGAGGACTGAAGAAAGGAGTTAGCATTTTACCTGAGTTGGGGAGTTAAGAGTATGCACTGACCACACCCTCTATTTGCACACCCCAAAGCACAGAGTAGAAGGGATTCCTCAGGAGGCAAAGGGGAACTAGTGATGGCACAGATATGGACAGAGGTTCTTTTCAAGAGGCTTCTCTTTTTCTGGAATCTCCATATACTGCTAAGTACTGAGATTATCCATCAGGGTTGGCCAAGGCCATCATTCACCCTGGCCCTGAGCTATTTTTATGCTCAAGCTTTCAGGACTTGAGAAGGTGTGGGCTTCATTATCAACTGTAATCTAGAGGATGAGACCAGAGGGCTCCACCGACTCTGCTGTGTCTGGGCCACCACCGTCTGTGGCAGGGGAAGAATCTCTCTGCTGAATTAACATTCACCTTAGAGCCCTGGGCTTCCCCTGTGGCTCAGACGGTAAAGAATCTGCCTGCAATGTGGGAGACCTGGGTTCACTCTCTGGATTGGGAAGATCCCCTGCAGAAGGGCATGGCTACCCACTCCAGTATTCTTGCCTGAAGAATTCCATGCACAGAGGAGCCTGGCAGTCTGCAGTCCATGGGATCGCAAAGAGTCAGGCACAACTAAGCGACTAACCCTTTCTTTTCACTTTTAGAGCCCTGGGACTTCTTTGATGAAAAACAGTTCTTGGAATTTCATGGAAGGGAATTATGGCAACTTGGGTGAGGCAGTGTTCTTTTCAGTCTTTCAGATTTCCCTAACTCAGTTGGGTGCTTTTCTTTCAAAATACCATAATTCCATAATCTTTCTCAAAAATTAGAATTTATTTGTATTTTACTATTTTCGTTGTTGTTGCTGTTTGGGAAAGAAAATGTTTTTATAATAATTAAAAAAAAACACACAATACCCAGACTTCCAACTACCAAATCTATAGCCCTAGAAAACAGAGATTCAGGTTACCTTATTCTTCAGTCCTCCCATTTGCTAAGATTTACTCTGTATTTTCCCAGATTCTAGGATTTGAGGACATTTACTAATAGCATCTTCCTCCGAATGTGTCCCTTTTCTGAGCTGTGGCTTCTTTATTCTACAATCCCCTAAATGATTACCCACGACTTCACCTACTTATCAGAGCAAAGAACCATTCCAATGGATTGCTAAAGATCATCTCAGTGCCAGTGAAACCAGAAGAATGCTTGAAAAAGTAACCTCATGTTATGAAAAAGTGTTCTCTTTCTTCGGGTGCAGGAGCTAGAACCTTAATAAAATTATTCTATAAGAAAATGTTTATTATTCCTATCTAATTAGTTTCCTTGGGAGATGAAACTCCTTCATTATTGTATTTCCTGAAATTGAGACAATTTGGGCCCCTTACTTAGATATTGCCCCTATGTAATTTCAGAGGCAATAATAAAGAAATCCATTTTTACTGGCAATTTTAAGCTATGCTTCACCTTGCCAACAATTTAAGAGCAATGCACATCAGCCTGGTTCTTGCCCCTGCCCTCCTCAAGCAGCCGGTACAGACTGTTCTAGCAAAGAGGAGGAAAGATACCCACCATGGGAGGAGGGGTGAACTGGAAGCATAATTTATACAATAAGAAAAGTATGCTCTGAAGTCACTTGTACTTTCTGAACTTCAGTTACCTATAAAACAGGTAAGAATAAATGGTCTTTATGGAGAATAAAGGGCAAAATAAGTAATCCCTAAAGTTTATTTGAGGTAGAAATTCCACTTTTACTGTAATTATAAGAAAGTTCAGATGAAGTAAAAGACAGATTTGTGCAAATAGGCACAAATAAGTTAAATGCTGGTAGTAGTCACATGTGACTTGAAAGCAGTTATTAATATCTGGGCTCACTAAGTCAATAACCAATAATCAAGATTATTTGGAAAATCAATTTTAATAACAGTGACAAAAAGAAAAATATGCATCCCCATTATTGACAGATGCTGACACTATCAGGATGTTAAAATCCAGGGACTCTGCCTGCCTGCCTTCAGGGAAGCTCGTACATATTACTTGGTCATTGTTTGCTGGTAAAAAGTAAAATAGTATAGAAGGAAGGAGGGGAAAGAGGGAGGGAAGAAGGGAGAATATTTAGTTTATATGCCATATGTGAAAATCAAAGCTCTATTTCAAAGACAAGGATTATATTTTGCACTCCAGTTATAATTTTATCCACTGTAATTTAGGAGCACTTTCCTTTGAAGAAAAAAATGAATACCTGGAAATAATCTCCTTTGTAATTTTATTTTACAAGGTGCCAGTGTGTAATGGGCCCATTAGCAAGCATGCTCAGGAAGTCAAGTGGGAAGAGTCAAGGTTTCCCATGCTGGGAATTCCATGGTACCTGATGGAATTCTGAAAGTGTCACCTTTAGCTGCACAGCCAGTTCTGGAGGTGATTGAGAGTTTCCTTTCCCCTGACACTAAAGATAAGAGAAACAGGGCAGGAAGTAGCTATGGTAACAAAGTGGAGTTTGGTACTTGCCCTGGCTTTGGAAGACAGTATCACTGGACTCCTCTGGTATCAAGCTTCAGGAAAGAAACTCACAGTATAAAGCAGAGCCATCTTAATCATTTTTAGACTGACATTTCAAAAAGGGTTAAGATGCTATCTGCTCTGTTCCATCTGCTCAGATTGTTTATCTGAAAACATCTGTGCTGTGATCTTTAACAATCCTAGTTTTCACTTACAAATTAACACTTTTTAAAAAGTAAAACAGAGGTATAAATACTTATTCTCCAGTTAGAAAAGCAATTCTTTTGAACGTCTTTATGATTTAAGGTTTCTTGACAATTCATGAGTAGGCAAAATGTTGCTATTTATTTAATCTTGGAAGAACACTCAAAGAAAAAGGCAGGGAGTGCAGGCAGTGTGGAAGAACTCTCCTTTATGTAGCTGGCCACATGCGACTTTAACAGTTGCAGGGAAACTGGCTGGGGCTAAGGTTACATATTTCTGTTCAGTAAGGATATCCATGGTGGTAACTCTCATGATGACGGTAGTCATCCTGGTAACCATCCTGGTACCCTTGATGGTAACTATGGTAACCATAGCCTGCATACTCATCTTCTGGACAACGCATCCCCAGTGACTGCTGAATGGCCATTTCCTGTCTCCGGAGTTGCATCGAATCAATTAAATCATACACAATCACCATGGACCACATTGGGGAAGGATACCAGGATTTCACGTTTCCATCCTTTCCAACTAGAAGCATGGAGAAGTACTCTGGGCTCACTTGGAAATAGTTGCGTATGTCTTTCACCAAATGGGCTGGTACGTCTTCTCGCTCCACAACAGAGCTCCCTAGAATAGGATTAGAAAAGTTGTTAGTGGATTGAAGAGGCAACACTCAGGAAAGCATCACGTGAGAAGAAATCACTGCGAGAACAGAGAAAGGACCCAAGGGTCTGTTCTCTACAGCTTAAAAATCCAGTTTAGGAACTTTGCTGGTCTTTCTACTAGCAATGAAATGTTCCTGCTATTCTACAACATAGATCATATTTTGAGGCAAATGTCTCTTTATAGAAGTGTTATAAAATATAAAACCAATTTCTTTATTTAATCCTTGCAAGATCAACTGCCACATCAAGATCAACTCTGACATCCCTTGTTCACTGATATGGCAGGAAATATTTAATTTCTTGTGCCTTATAAAACTACCACAAGAATTAAATGAGATAAGTGAAAATGCTTTGTAAGCCAATAAAGCCCCATGTAGACAAAAAAGAATTACATATCTCTATTAAGAAATGAATATCTTTGCTGTCACTTGTGAATGGTTTTTTAATAAAAACAACACGAGTGCTTATGCTCCCCTTCCCATTCTTCTACACACATTCTGTGTATACATAAATTCTCACACCCATACACACACACACACACACACACACACACACACACACACACATATGCATGGGCCACACACCAGGACCTTCAACTGAGGGTACATCCACTGCTTACATATGAATTAATATAACTTCATTGAACCTATCAGTAGTTTATACTCTTTTAAAGTAACAAAACTTTACCATTAATTGGGAACAGTTCTAAAACGCCCCCTACTTCCTCTCCAACACCTAAAAGCTTCAGAACCGTTATGTGGCGCAGACCTGAGAGAAAAAAGAAAGCCATAGAATCTGTAGTAAGTCTTTTGCTTCCAAAGACTGGATATCTGACAATTAAAATCTCTTAAGTTTAAAAAGAATATAAAACATAACCTGATTAGGTAAAACAAGTCATTAAAATTTTTTCCATAAGAAATGCATTTAAACATTTATAAAATCTTGAAAAGAGACTAACTGCAGATTTTAGGATTAACAAGAGAGTCAAATGTGGTTTTGTTTTGTTTTCGCAGATTGAAAAAGAATTTGCTCTTAAACTGTGATTCTCACTCTGTTAAATGACAAAACAAAAATGAAGCCATTGGAACTTTAAAATATCTGAGATGATCTAAGCCAATCAGTGCTCTGGAAAAAAGTCACGGCTGATGTTATAACAGCTTACATGGATAATTTAATTTTCTCTCAAAGAAAAGACTACAGAGTGAGCCAATGTGATTGTTGAAGAAATTGTTCTGGCTTCCTCAAACAAAAGTTTGTCTGCTCAATGGGCGGGTCTTTTATCCCTTTTTTAGAAGACTCAAAGGGGTGGCACCCAGGGAGGCACAGCTTGCTTCCCGCCCACCCTCAGCTAAAGTTGCAGGAAAGGAAAGAAGGTCACGCCTTTGTAGCTTGCTGGAATTCTTTTGAAGATGAAGCCCTTATGAAAATGTTCAGGAGAAAGAACATAGGAAGGCAAGGGGGCTGTGGAGTCATCCTATTTAGAGTTCATGGTTTTAGACAAAATCCGAGCCTTGTCACAGTAGTAACTTGGAACTATTAATAATAAATACGAACGCTGACAGTGTTGATTGTCCAGGAGAGAAAATTAAAAGCCACCACGGAGGGCTCTTTTAAAGAAGAACTGAAATCCAGGCAAAATGCTATTCTAAAAAAATTTTATGGGCTTTACTCTTCTCCCGGAGAAGTGAAGCATTTCTGTCCTGCATGTTAAGTCATGTTTTCAAAAGGGAAGATCATGAATTTAATTATCCCTTTAAAACATGACTTGTTCACATTTCCTATTTACTACAAAAGAGCTTGACTTAGACTCTTTGTGTAGCGATTCAAAATGAAACATCACCTAATAGCTGCTGCAAAGATGTCTTTAGAAAATTAGCAAGCCATGATCTTATTTATACATTCATATCATGGAAGGTCATTAACTGCTCTAAGAATTTCTGTCTTACCCACCACTGTTGGTGGCTATTAATAATTTAAATTATGCCTAAAAATACTGGCATAATCAAATCTTCCTTACATATGTTGATATAAATTTTTAAAGCATTAATCTTGATAACAAGAGTACAAGTAACAATTTTTCTAATTATCCTTACTGTTATAAGCTTGTTTTCTGCCTTTTTTGGGTTATTATTTTACATCTTAAAACTGAAAAGTTTTTTCTTATTTATAGGTACCTGGTCATAGCAAGGACCCAGTCTCTGTTAATGTTTTACAAAACTTATACAACCACCCCTCCCTTTTATAAATCAAACACAGTTTTATAACTAATAAATGATTCTTCTTCCTGATAAAAATATCAAAATAATGTGGATTCATCTACGTTCCAATTATTAAGTTTTAAATATGTGGCCACTAGCTACTTTCCACCCCTCTACTGAGTCTCAAAAATTCTTCCTCTGCAGAGGTGTATCTTAAATAAAATTTTTGTAGTGATTCCAACTTTTGAAATTACCATTATCTCTCTGGTTCAACACTGAACTTATTAATAATGTTCTATGTATTATGCATTTCCTTTCTATATGTACATATTCAGAATAGTATTAGCCCTTTCTGAGCACTAGGATAATAATGTTTGGTAAAAAAAGCGTACATTAGTTTTCAAAACACTGAGCAAATCACTGCAAATAATGATAGTAATAATAAACAGCATTTCTCTTTGATCTACTTGTCTTAAAGCATAAGGCACTGTTTAACAAATCTTACTGTCTTCCTGGTGCTTAGTTAGAGATCAAAATCCTTTCAAAGAGACTGGTAATATAGTACAGTGGGGTTCAGTTCATTAATTAATTCTCAAAGCCATTCCTGTCTTACAAAAAAATACTTAAATCTGTGGAAAAGTACTCGGTGTTGGTACCTAATTATTACCTAAGTAATTGATGATATCTGAGTTGTATGATCGTGAGACAAATTTTTTAAAAGCAAATAAGAAGACACATAATACAGATCACTGTAATTAAGGCAGCAGGTATTTTCAAACATTTCAGTAAAAAACCTGAGAGGGCAGAATGTTGAAAAAGAAAAACAGACCCCAGTTGACTAAGATTCCAGTCTGAAAGCAACTTTATCCTCAATATAACTGAGTAAGTGTCTGGGAATCTACAGTCTGGGCTGGGGAATATTTGGATGACCTAAGTTTCTGTGTTCCATTTTAGACCAGGAAGAGGGTGGTATGGGAAAGCAGTGATGACGAGGCTTCCCACTCACCAAAATTGCATGCCTGACCACTGAGGGCAGAGAGCTGCTGTGAATAGGCCCAGTCTTCATCATTAGGGGCCGAGATCACCAGCAACCGCCTCCTCCAACGGAACCTGGAAAAGAAGTAGAAGACCACAATTACTGCTTCAAACAATAGAGGCTAGTGTGAAAAAGCAGAGTAACGTCGACTGTCACTTTTTCCCTATGCTTCAAATAAAAAAACAGTAACCTTAGAAATATTTCATAGCTCCTCAAAGCCTAACATTAAACTGTATGACCACATTTCTTGCACTTTTTCCTTTATAACTTCATGGTCTGCCTGTTGTAGCATTTGCATAATGTGTCAGGCATGAGTCTGGTCACTGTGCCTGATGAGGTCACTTAGGGAGAGAAGAAATTCTGAGATACAATGAAAAATAGCTGAAATTGTTTGTCAAATTATAGCAACAGAAATAAAGGAATTAGAAAATAACTGAAGAAAACTGAAGTTCTGGTTGAATTCCCTCTGGTTTGGCAGGGGTGGTAGTGGTGGTGGTGATGAATAGGGACAGGAAATAGTACAGAAAAAAAAAGAACTGAATTTTAAGTAGATGGCAGTGACAGTAAGAAGGAAAATAGAAAAGTGTCTTAAAGGGTCAAGGAAGGTTCCTGGAAAAATAAAGCTCTATGTACCTTCCTCAGTAGCCAGTGGTTCTTCCAGAGGCAAATGCTAGTTCTAAGATGTACCCTATCATCATAGTAAGAACCATCACTTATAGAGTACCCCTAAGAAGTAGAATGGAGCTAAACCTACAGTCATAGGATTTTAGAATATATAGTAAACTTCTTCCTGTTCTTATAGTTCCAACACAATTGGGCAGTGGAAAGAGATTTTGTCTTGTAGCTGAGAAACTTGATCTATATTTTTTCTCTGCTACATTTTTGGGTTCCTTGAGCACATCACTCTATTCATCTAAGTCATAGATTTTCCTTAGCTTTAGAATCAAAAACAGCATTACCTCAAAGAGGCGTTATAAGAATTAAACTCTAGGGATGTCCCTTGTGGTCCTATGGCTAAGACTCCACACCCTCAATGCAGGGGGCCTGGGTTTGATCCCTGGTCGGGGAACTAGATCCCACATGCCACAACTAAGAGTTCACATGCTGTAATTATACATTCAGAGTACCGCAACTAACACCCAGGCAGTCAAATGAGCAAATTTTTTTTTAAAGAATTAAACTCGAAAATCCATCAATGTAAGTTATCCATGTGTTGGCATAGATATTGACCACACCTTAGTCTGCAGGCTTTAGATTTAGAACATTATTTGACAGATGGATAATGTCCATTGTCCATTAACAGATCTCGGACATTATCTATCATGATGCCATATGATAAGCGATTGAATCCTTATATTTGTGTATCATTTTATAGCTTGCTTTCACCTACACAACACACATTCCTCACTGGAGGGCTTCTCTGGTGGCTCAGTGGTAAAGAATTGGCCTGCCAATGCAGGAGGCATGGGTTCTATCCCTGATCTGGGAAGAGCCCACATCCTCCGTCCTCCAGGAAGCTAAGCCCGTGCACCACAGCTGTTGAGCCTGTGCTCTAGAGCCTGGGAACCGAAACTGCTGAGCCCACACGCCCTAGAGCTGTGCTCCCCAACAACAGGAGCCACTGCCAACGAAGACCCACGCAGCCAAAAATAAACAAGTAAATAAATAATAATTAAAAAACAAAAAGCATAACACTCCTCACTGGAGTTCATCGAGAGCATTGCTTGCTTTCCCCATTTTGCACATAAAAACAAGGTTTAGAGAAGTGAAGTTGAAGAACTTAGATTAAAAATTTAAGCTCGGGAGGCAAGGCCATAGCCTCCCAGAAAATAGTTTTCTCCTTATCGGGAGGCAAGGACATAGCCTCCCAGAAAATAGCTTTCTCTGTTTCAACTTAGTTGCTTTCTGTAAGTTTTCCCACCAATCAAGCGTATCCCCTGCACCTATGGCCTCTACTTCAATGTATCCCATAACCCGACTCCATCCCCACCTGCCTGTGATTTTTTTGTATAAAAACCCCTCACTACTGACACTAAGGGGTTCACTCCTCCCGAGGAGACTGAACCCGGCGCGCCGGCTTAATAAATCCTCTTGCTTATTGCATCAAATTCGAGCCATTGTGGTCTTTGGAGCGACAGGTCCTGAGAAAAGGCCGCGAGGTCTTACAAAGTGACTTGCCTAACCAATAAATCTAAGAGGTGGTACCAAACTTCAGATTTCTCTAACTCCTGGTCCAGTGCTTTCCCTGGTCCACCCCCTCTCAGAGGTGCTAATGCTCGGTGCGCACAGTCGGCGTCCCTAAGGGGATATGAAGGAGAGAGGGTGAGTGCGTTTGTCTCAGAGTCCACCTTCACTGGAGAAAGGGCTTTCGCTTTCTGCCTTCAGCATTGCTGACTGCAGGGTGTCAGTGCTTTCAAGGAGCCAGCAGCCAGCTGATTATGTTCATGGCTTCTCTCCCTGTGCCCCTTCTCGCCTCTCAGTGACCAGGAGAGTTTTCAAACCCAAAGAAAATGGCCTCTTGGGGGAATAGTGGTTTGGGTGAATGAGAGAAAATGATAGTCTGAAGAAATACAACATCTGAATGGATGCCTTAGCAAGACTCGCCAAGAGTTGCTTGCTGTGACATTACATTTGTTTCCTCCGCTTGTTTTTCTTCAAAGGGAAAGAAAAACTTAAATCTCCACTGAGGATAGAAGATGAATGTATCTGGCACAAAGGAGGGAGGGGAGAGTCTGAGACTGTCAGAGGTTTCCTGGGAAAGGGAACAGGACTGTTGCTGGATCACAGAAGACGGTCTCCTGTGCTTCCCTGCTTCCTTAGGAGGCCTGCCAGACCAGCATCCCCCACCCCTTTCCAGCCAGCACCCACACCAGGCCACCCTTTCTGGCCCCCATACAGAGGTGCAGGGTATCCTGGAGGGAGCTATTTTGGGTGAGGTCTATTTTGGCTTGTTTACCTGTGTGCACCACTGAATGCTGTTGGATTAGAAAGGGCTGGGATCTGAGACTTGTGGCAGACACAACGGAGAGAGGGTCGCTTCCCTTAAGTAGTGATTCTTTATCCCACAGACCTTCTTATTAAGATCCAAGGCCCAGGTCCCAGCCCTAAAGGAACAAATGTTAATGGAACTACTTCTGTGGAAGTAAGAAGAGATGTGAATGTGGCCCAGATCCTTACTTTGGACAGAGTGGTTTTTTGTCATTTTAGTGTGTCAGTAAATAAAAACTTCAAGCTATGTATGTATTTGCTTTTCTTAGCTGGCATTCCCAAATTAGTGTGCATGTGCCCACTCTTTGGGGCTTCTGTCTTAGAGAAAGATAATTATAGCCTGAACCAGATAAGTGTCACTAAAGACTAGACTGGCTTCAGAGTCTGGTCAGCTGAAACCAGGCTGTGTAGACCCACCAACTCAGCAAATTTGAAGGAAAATTTCCATTTGGATACTAGTTTATTTATGGAGCTGTTATATAGAAAAGAAAGAAAAAAATTCAGTTCTCTTTGCTTTGTTTTCAGTTCTGAAGGAGTTTATTAAATCTCCTCTTTAGATTTAAGGGACTAGATCTGATAGAGTGCCTGATGAACTATCGATGGACATTTGTGACACTGTAGAGGAGATAGGGATCAAGACCATCCCCATGGAAAAGAAATGCAAAAAAGCAAAATGGCTGTCTGGGGAGGCCTTACAAATAGCTGTGAAAAGAAGAGAGGCGAAAAGCAAAGGAGAAAAGGAAAGATAAAAGCATCTGAGTGCAGAGTTCCAAAAAATAGCAAGGAGAGATAAAAAGCCTTCCTCAGCGATCAATGCAAAGCAATAGAGGAAAACAACAGAAGGGGGAAGACTGGAGATCTCCTCAAGAAAATTAGAGATACCAAGGGAGCATTTCATGCAAAGATGGGCTCGATAAAGGACAGAAATGGTCTGGACCTAACAGAAGCAGAAGATACTAAGAAGAGGTGGCAAGAATACACAGAAGAACTGTACAAAAAGATCTTCATGACCCAGATAATCATGATGGTGTGATCACTCACCTAGAGCCAGACATCCTGGAATGTGAAGTCAAGTGGGCCTTAGAAAGCATCACTACGAACAAAGCTAGTGGAAGTGATGGCATTCCAGTAGAGCTGTTTCAAATCCTGAAAGATGATGCTGTGAAAGTGCTGCACTCAATATGCCAGCAAATTTGGAAAATTCAACAGTGGCCACAGGACTGGAAAAGGTCAGTTTTCATTGCAATCCCAAAGAAAGGCAATGCCAAAGAATGCTCAAACTACTGCACAATTGCACTCATCTCACATGCTACTAAAGTAATGCTCAAAATTCTCCAAGCCAGGCTTCAGCAATACATGAACCATGAATTTCAAGATGTTCAACATGGATTTAGAAAAGGCAGAGGAACCAGAGATCAAACTGCCAACATCCGCTGGATCATGGAAAAAGCAACAGAGTTCCAGAAAAACATCTATTTCTGCTTTATTGACTCTGCCAAAGACTCTGACTGTGTGGATCACAATAAACTGTGGAAAATTCTGAAAGAGATGGGAATACCAGACCACCTGACCTGCCTCTTGAGAAACCTGTATGCAGGTCAGGAAGCAACAGTTAGAACTGGACCTGGAACAACAGACTGGTTCCAAATAGGAAAAGGAGTATGTCAAGGCTGTATATTGTCACCCTGCTTATTTAACTTCTATGCAGAGTACATCATGAGAAATGCTGGGCTGGAAGAAGCACAAGCTGGAATCAAGATTGCTGGGAGAAATATCTATAAGCTCAGATATGCAGATGACACCACCCTTATGGCAGAAAGTGAAGAGGAACTAAAAACCTTCTTGATGAAAGTAAAAGAAGAGAGTGAAAAGAAGGAAAGAAAGAAAGTGAAGTCGCTCAGTTATGTCTGATTCTTTGTGACACCATGGACTGTAGCCTGCCAGGCTCCTCCGTCTATGGGATTCTCCATGCAAGAGTACTGGAGTGGGTTGCCATTTCTGGTTGGCTTAAAGCTCAACATTCAGAAAACGAAGATCATGGCATCTGGCACCTTCACTTCATGGCAAATACATAAGGAAACAGTGGAAACAGTGTCAGACTTTATTTTTCTGGGCTCCAAAATCACTGCAGATGGTGACTGCAGCCATGAAATTAAACGACGCTTACTCCTTGGAAGGAAAGTTATGACCAACCTAGATAGCATATTGCAAAGCAGAGACATTACTTTGCCAACAAAGGTCTGTCTAGTCAAGGCTATGGTTTTTCCAGTGGTCATGTATGGATGTGAGAGTTGGACTGTGAAGAAAGCTGAGCACTGAAGAATTGATGCTTTTGAACTGTGGTGTTAGAGAAGATTCTTGACAGTCCCTTGGACTGCAAGGAGATCCAACCAGTCCATCCAACCAGTCCTGGACGTTCACTGGAAGGACTGATATTGAAGCTGAAACTTGAATACTTTGGCCACCTGATGGGAAGAGTTAACTCATTGGAAAACACCCTGATGCTGGGAGGTATTGGAGACAGGAGTAGAAGGGGACGACCGAGGATGAGATGGCTGGATGGCATCACTGAATCAATGGACATGAGTATGAGTGAACTCTAGGAGTTTGGTGATGGACAGGGAGGCCTGGTATGCTGTGATTTATGAGGCTGCAAAGAGTCAGACACGACTGAGTGACTGAAGTGAACTAAACTGAATACTACTAATCACCAGTGTTTATTAATTACTTGCTTTGTGCTATATTCTAGGCTATCATTACCTTTAGTATTACCTTTCATAATGATCTTAAGAATAGATAAACTTATTATTTCCATTTTGCAAATGAAAAACTAAAGCTCAAAAAGATTAAGCAATAAGTCCAAGATCACACAGCTGATAAGCGGAAAACCAGAAATCACCTTTAGGGTTGTCTTACTCATGCCTTTAAGTAATATACTATTCCATTTTAATTTTTAAGCTCAATGATTATTATCAGCACAATGATTCCATGAGTTGTGACCATAAGTCATAGATAGCCATAGGACATCTAAATTATAATCATAGGCCATTCTGAATATCCATAAGAGATGTATATTCTTGAAACAGCAGTGAATATAAGAACTTGTAGCCTTTTACATTGGAAGGAAAATACATTTGCTTATGTGTTGTAGGGCCCTATCTAGTTCAAAAGACTTTAGATGCAAAATATGTATAATTTCTTAAGAATAAAAACAATGCAAATGCAAATCAGTGACCAACTTGAAGGAACACTGCAAGCTTTGTGAGTGAACAAAAGTGAGATAATGCCAGCTTTTCTTTTGAAATTATGAAACCTGTGACATTGTGATTATAAAAAGAACCTCTGCCTGGAAATGGCGGGAATAATTCATCATAATGTTTGGAACTGCAGGTCTCATGGCTGGCCTAAATCCTGAGTTGTAAATAATATCAATGAGCTAGACAGTAACTGTCTGCTTTACAGATCAGGCTCTCTGAGTTTAATGGGTTGGTTCAATAGGTATACATCTTTCAGTCTTGGAAGATTTAGAATTAAGAAGAAGAAGTTTGGAAAGAATCAAAATTATAGTAATAATATATTTTTCTAAGAAGGATCCTGATTTTCTTTATGAATTTATGTTCTTGTGAAACTTAAGAGTATCTGGCTTGAAATGATAGCCTTGAAACTCCAAACTAGGAAGTGTGATTGAGTACGTGGTTTAGTTGCATGGTTTTAGATTGAAATCTTACTAAGCATATACAGTTACTGGAACATGTGAGAAAACTTTACCGTATTTACAAGACTAACTTATTAAATTTATGGATCAAATAAATACTCAGAGAGATTGTGTTTACTTCAAGCAATTGAAAGAAATATGGTAAATATAAAATGACTATTTTGACACCCAAAACTTTGTCTCCAAGATTTGATTCGGCACTGGTGCAAAGAGGCCGAGCTTTCGGTATTATTGACTCTAACTCAGTGATGGAAGTTATTTGATCTCCATTAGCCTGAGTGGTCTCCATTAGTGTGAGAATAGTTACAGTATTTAGATCATGGGATTGTTGTAAAACAACAGGAGGGAAGATGAAGTGCTTGGCACAAAAGGTGATTATGGCAACACTGGAGTGGAGGTAGGGCTACTTGCTCTTGTTATTCTTATGCGTGAGAGACTTTTAAGACAGGTTAATTGGAAGCATAGGGACAACATATCTAGAAAATTATAAATGGAAAACTTGGATGAATGGTGAGTCCTATGCTCTTTACACATCATGATGTTATTTCCTAAGAGACCCAAGCTTCCCAAATCTAGAGGAATTCAGATGATCTATTTCCTAATCATAGAATTTTTGCTGCTGTAGGTGAAATTTCTGCATCCCTGCACCCCTTAAAGTCCCAAATACCTGTAGAATTCTCATCCATCATGGGGGAAGGGATGAAGAAGGGAAAAAGTAGAGTGATTTTTTTAAAACACTTTTTGTGTATGGACCGGAGTTTCCCTACAAGGGTTTTCAACAAACCACACTCCCCAAGGAATCAGGGATCTGGGTCAAGAGAATTTCTCCTTTTAAGGTCTTAGTGGAACTTCTGTTGTTCTCTGCAGAGTTGGAAGGAAGCAGAAAATTAAGCAGTGTTCCAAATCCCATTTGGAACTAGAAAGGGCCCAATAAAAATAAATACAATATATAAAGCCCCCCAAATTGACTGAATGAATTAACCCTCACAGAAGGTCAGAAGTATGTATCAGTGTCCTAAAAAAAGCAGAAGAGAAAGAAAAGACTTATCCAAAGCCACCAAATCAACACTCAAGCTTCAAACTGATCCCAACCAGCCTTGTAATCAGAGCCACTTCCAACAGGACAAGAATAAGCCTACTGGGCATAGTGCTGTGAAGCAGACAGACACTTCCCTTCTTACAGGAAGGTCACCCTGCACAGACGTGTGTGCTTTGTGTTTCTCTGTGGTTTTCATTAGCTCACTCAGAATGCTCTCCTGCCTTCCTCCTCAGTGTCTCCAAAGGAGATATACCTGGATAGGAAGTTTTCCAGTGACTGCTTCTTGTCTTCCTTGCAAATGATGCCGTCCTTCTTCTGCTTTTCCATGTCTTTGATTCGGGACTGGAAAGTATCGATCAAATCGAACACAGACTTCATTGCTATAGGTACCTCATAATATTGCTGTTGAAGGAAAAGTAAGAAGTATATAATGCATTAAAGGTGTTTCTTCCCTCTGTCCAGAGGGTGGAGAGCCTGGGAGAATTCATGAGAGCTCTGGGGGAAAGCAGAGCCTAAAGGGCTCATTCGTTTATAAACTCTCCCCTCTGCTGATGTTGTGAAGTTCTGAATCCATGAAACAACTGCCTTTACCTTCCATGAGGATTTCTTCTTAACTTACCACTTTTTACTGGAAAGGGTCCGTGCCTTCTTCACCATACATATCCTAGCTTTACCTCCCTATCTCTGGGACTAACCTGGTTCCTGTTCACTACACAGCTGGAAAGTCAGAAACTCTGTACCTAACACAAAAAGTCAAATGCAAGAACATGTAAGAGTATCTGACCTCAGCAATAAGGTAATTTTCCACCAGAAGGATGCCTGCCCTGTGGTCATCAGGAATCTACATGGTACGCCCCTAGTGGTCCAGGGTTAATTAAGACTCCATGCTGCCAATGCAGGGACTATGGGTTTGATCCTTGTTGGGGGAAGGTTACACATGCCTTGTGGCACAACCAAAACAGTAAATACATAAATGAATGAACAATATATAAACTCTCTGTGATTCCCAGGGACTATTTTATTGAGTGAGCATTAGTTAAAATTAGGTCATGTTTGCTAATGTATTCTCAGAAAAGAATTTTGGAAATCTAAGTTAAGGATAATGAAATTCAGTTTCCTGCCTCAAAGCTGTCTGGACTTAGAACAGCAACCTGAAATGGATTTGGGAGCTGGCTGAGCGTAATCAGCATAAGCTAGAGAGAGAGGTCTGGACATGGCTTGGAGCTGTGCCCTCAATGGGAATTTAGTAAATCATGAAATGTGTAAGCTGGCAGACACCTTAGGGATCATCTAGTCCAACCTTTCACATTAGAGGTGGCAAAACACAAAAGCAGAATGAATTATTGAAGGGATCTCTCTCCAGATCCAGAAAAATACTTCAGGCTGAACCAGGTATTCTCAATAGCCCAGGCAGCCTTTTTTCCTAAGGATTTGCATGTAAGCATTGGCTCTGGAGCCAATCTGTGTGCATATGAAGTCTAACATTAACTGGGTGAAGTTAGGCAAGTTACTTAACAACTCTAGATTCCTGGCCTCTTTGAAACAAAGATAATACTTGTTATTTCTCTTAGAGGTTTGAGATAAGAATTGTAAACATTTGAGGTGAGTGCTTGGCATAATGAAAGAACTCAATGAAGTTAGTTATTATTCTTATTATGAGTACATCGCATAATTTTTCATGGTTCAGAACTTTCGTCCCTATCATAGGAAGAAATTAGGTATAAAGCCCTACCATCTTGCCCATGAATCAGGAGATAAATTTCCAGGTTCTTCCGAAGTACGCCTATATTAAATCTGAGTTTTCTTAAAACAGAAGCTAAATGCTCTTCACTTTTTATCACCAGGGTCTGACACATCATAGCTATTCAAAAAGTGTCTGGTGAATGCATGACTTTAATGTTATAGAAGAATTTAGTCTGAGTCAAGTAACTGAGCTACAGGGGTCATCCAATTCAATATTTTCCATAGACCACAAATTCTAGAGGACAGTGGTAACTATTTGGACCATTTCCAAACTTTCCCATTTATGAAATAATTTGAGCTCAGTCATATGTGTAATAGACTCACTGATCCCCCAAAATGAGTTTCTCTCTTAAGGAATGGCACTGCACCATTCCAAACAGGAATCCATACCTTGACTCTGAGGTCCACATCCGTGAGCACCATAAAGAAATCATTGTAGGTCATTCCATACTCCTTCCTCAGCTCGCTGATAAGATGCTGGTCTACCAAGTCCTCATCATCCACAACTCGCATAGGTTTCTCATTGTCTTAAGGCAAATGAAATGTGAATAAATATGGATGTGACAAAAACAGAAATCAGTGGGAAACCAAAAGGTGGAGGATCTGAGCCTCCATCTCGAGTTAATCAGAACTGTTTTCATTAGTTGCACACATTCAAATAGTACTTTGTTTGAACTATGTTTCCAAAGTGAACAAATATAGAAACAAACAAATAAATAAGCTCATTTTGAAAGTCACTCTTCCAAAGATGATCGAACCTCATCTCTGCCCACCCTGGTTATAGTGAATCAGAAGGAGCAACATTAGAATGAAGCTATTGAGTCATTCCTGGAAGAAGATTGCCAACTCAACCTGGGATGAGTCATTATTGTGACTTACCAGGGAAACAGACCCAGATTCTTTGGTTAAGCTTTATTTCACTTAAAATTTTATTTTAGTTTTAGCTATTTATTTAAGTCTAAAATTGGTGTCTGTTCCTTCCTTTTATTAGAGCATTTTTGGGACACAGTGAACTATGTCATTGCTATGTGTGTGTATATTAGTCACTCGGTCGTGTCCGACTCTGTGCAACCACATGGACTGTAGCCAGCCAGGCTCCTCTGACCATGGAATTCTCCAGTCATTACCATAGAGAAAAATAAAAAGCCTATGTTCAAATCTGGTTATTTGACTCCAAAAATCCAAGCTGTTCATAAGATAAATTCTGTAAGTGATACAAGGTTAAATAAAATGTTACCAAATTTATAGACATTCTTAATGTTTTATATATATATATATATTTTCAAATATCAAGCCCTGAAAACTATTATAATTCAGAGTGGTTCCTGCAGGTGCCACTGGGTTAATGGGAAGTTTGAACATGACAAACTATTAATACCATGCTTGGAAAACACTTTGGAAATAATAGAAGGGCTTAGTTACTTCTTTCCTCCCACACAGGTCACAGTGCTTCCCTCAACCCTATTAAAATTTTTATTGGTAGAATAATCCCATGTATTAAAAAATTACAAATATTAAGCTTAGCAAATATGTAATAATAAATCTATTACAGAAGGAAACTTATTGGTTATTATCAACACTGTTACCCAATGAATAGTACTACAGTAGAAAAAAAACACAATTTTGTAGCTACAAAGGTGATCTAGCCAAGTATCACAGACTATTCTGCTTTTATTGATATAAAGGGGACAATTATAATTTGGGTATTACTTTGGTTTACTTGATTAAGATTGTTGAAAGTATATAAATAAGAAACTTGATTCTCCCAAGTAGATCATAATGAGAGGGAAAGAATACTATCATTAATAAAATATGTTAATTTAAAAGAATTGTTAGGTTCTTCATGCTGTTGGTTTTTATTTAGTTTATGTATTGAGTAAAAATAGCAACTTGAAGAATAAAATACAAAGTATGATGTTGCTGCTGCTGCTAAGTCGCTTCAGTCGTGTCCAACTCTGTGTGACACCATAGATGGCAGCCCACCAGGCTCCCCTGTCCCTGGGATTCTCCAGGCAAGAACACTGGAGTGGGTTGCCATTTCCTCCTCCAGTGCATGAAAGTGAAAAGCAAAAGTGAAGTCACTCAGTTGTGTCCAACTCTTCATGACCCCATGGACTGTAGCCTACCAGGCTCCTCCATCCATGGGATTTTCCAGGCAAGATTACTGGAGTGGGGTGCCATTGCCTTCTCCGAAGTATGATGTTATTCTTGGTTAAAAGGAAATAAAGCAAAAGAAAATACATCCATATGGGAATATACATAGGAAAAAGTCCAGCAGGACATAGAGCTAATAATAATAGTTGTCTCTGGGGAGTGAGAAGAGGTAAGGTAGAAACTTTGACTATTTACTTTATGTGAGCCTATATTATTTAAATTTTAACAAGGAGCATATTTTATTTTGTGATTAATAATATTAATATGAATTATGATGATGAAGGAAATCATTAAAAACTGATTTGTAAGCATCCTTAACAACTAATGTTCTGATTTTAACACTTTACAAATCAGATTTTATCTTGAACCTAGGAACTGCTATTTTTAATCCTCAACATACATTCATTTTTTTTTTTTATTTGGAACTTCTTATTAAATTTATCCAGATTCTGCCGAAGCTCTCTACTCTTCATCAAGGGTGGCAAGGCTTAAAAACAAACATTCCTTAGAATACATCCTATAAATTGTCCACATGGTCCCAATCCAGCTAAAATGATTCATAGATCCAAGCCCATTTTGTGGGATTTGGTCATTTCACACAACCTGCCCCTGGACCTAAGATTTTGAGGAGGGCTAGCAGGGAGGGTGAGCTCTGCTGTGTGCTGATGAGGACTGGCCCTATAAATGAAGTACTTGCCTAGTTTCCCACCCTTTAAGAACTCCAGCTCCAGAAAGCCAGTGGTTAAATTCAGGTAGTAGTAAATTTCTTCATGTATTTGTTTTTCCATGTCTGACTATAGACAGCAATGACACTGCAGACAAATTCAGCTTCAAAGGCAACTTATTAAACACCAACTGTATGCCAGGCATTATATCTAAAGCCTACATCTGTGACTGCTGCCTCTCTGTGATAGCCATGGTTTCTCCTCCTCCTCCTTCTCATCCCTAAATTCAGGCCATTCTTCCAATGTCCTTGGACAACTTCAGCTCTCTGTTTGCTTCCCTAAATTCAGGCCATTCTTCCAATGTCCTTGGACAACTTTAGCTCTCTGTTTGCTTCAGGAGCTCCAAATCTATTCTCGCAGTTTTTCAAAGTAGGATTCACTGTATATCTTCATCATGAACACCTGGAGTGCATGTTAAAATTACAATCCTTGGACCCAGATCTATCTGGCTCATGGCCCCAGGAGTACCAATCAGTTGTCTCAGGGCCAGGAACCGGGCAAATAGGAAATAACCTACAGCCCCAAGCCTAACCAGCTGTTCACCCAGCTCATCTGTGTTTCCCATGGAAACCCCAATAATAACCATGGTCTAGGCTCTCTCTTCATTCTGGCTTCTGCTTCCTGACCAGTACTTGGTGTTCCTCCCATGACCTTGTGAGGTGTGGTGCAGTTTCCTCTTTGAGTAATGAATGAGTAATATATTCCATTTTCCTTTGGCATTCTGACTTTGCTGCACCACCAGACCTTAATAAACCCTGTCCTGAAGTAATGCACAATGTAAATAAAACAAACTTATAAGGCACTTAAAATATAATTATCCTATCCAAGAAGTCAGTATAGACCAAAAATCTCTTGGTTGCATTTTGGATAAATCTGGAGGTAAAGACTCCAGCAGAGGCTGAATTGTTTTTAGTTGATAATGGATAAATTTAACTAACTTTGTTGTCAATCCGCTTGTTCCTTCTTGTTTTACTCTATGAGTGAGTTGTTTCCCTGCCTAGCACCCAGTTGTGGGATGAGTGAGTGACTGAATTGAATGGGTATGTGAAACTAGCCTGGCCATTTCTGATCTCAAAGCTGAAGCTCGCATTTGGTTCCTAGAAAGAACAATTTGTCTTATCCGTGAAGAATGTGTCCTGTCAGGTACTTTTCCGACCTACAGACTGACTACTAAGAAGAATAAGAAATTATTTAAAATTTACTTGAAAAATATATTTAGAAATCTTTAATGACTTCACTTAATTTACCAAATTAAGTTTGCATTCTCTCTCCTGGTATTTGAAATTCTCTTAAAATGGGTGCCAATCTACATTTCTAGATTCCTCTTCCCTTCTCTCTGCCATTCAACTTTCTGCTCTAGACCAAATTTAACTGCAAATCAGAATCACTTGAGAAACACTTTTAAAACAAACTCCTGAACTCCACCCCCAAAATGGGTCAATATCTTATAAGGAATACCTATAAACTGAGATTAAAAAGACCCAACAACCCAATAGAGAAACAAGCAAAGGACACTAAAAACAAAATATAAAGTTGCCTGAAACATATGAAAAAAATCTTCAATCACATTTATAAAAAGAGAAATGCAACCCAATACTATACCACACTAAGATACCATTTTTCAAACACAGCATTGGCTAAAAACATTCACAAGTCTGATCAGACATTCTATTGAAGATGTTTGGAGATACAGACATTCTTACACATTTCTGGTGGCTTTGCAATATCATACAACTTGCATGGAGAGAAACTTGGTGATGTCTACCAAAGCTAGATATACTTTCCATTTGACCCAACAATCTTAATTCTCAGAATCTATTGTAAAGAAATGCCCACAAACATACAGTGATATGTGTACAAGGTTAATTCTGAAATTGTTTATAATAACAATATACTGAAAGCAATCCAAATGTTCCTCAACAAGAGGAGTGGTTAAATAAACTAAGGTAGAATTCAGAATGGCTTAATAAAGAATGAGAAAGATCTCTGTGTACTCATAAGAAAAATATCCAGGAAATACACTTAGGTGAAAAAATGCAAAACAGATATATAATATACTATTATATGTACCAGAGATCAAATTACCAATATCAGCTGGATCATAGAAAAAGCAAGAGAATTCCAGAAAAACATCTACTCTGCTTCACTGAGTATGCTAAAGTCTTTGATTGTGTGGATCATAACAAATTGTGGAAAATTCTTCAAGAGATGGGCATCCCAGACCACCTTACCTGTCTCCTGAGAAATGCAGGTCAAGAATCAACAGTTAGAACTGGACATGGAATAACAGACTGGTTCCAAATTGGGAGAGAAGTACATTAAGGCTGTATATTGTCACCTGTTTATTTAACTTATATACATAGTACATCATGCAAAATGCCAGGCTGGATGAATCACAAGCTGGAATCAAGATTGCCCATAGAAATATAAAAACTTCAGATATGTAGATGACACTACCCTTATGGCAGAAAGCAAAGGGGAACTTAAGAGCCTCTTGATGAAAGTGAAAGAGGAGAGTGAAAAAGTTGGCTTAAAACTCAACATTTGAAAAAATTAAGATCATGGCATCTGGTCCCATGACTTCATGGCAAATAGATGGGGAAATAATGGAAACAGTGACAGACCTTATTTTCCTGGGCTCCAAACTCACTGAAGATAGTGACTGCAGCCATAAAATTAAAAGATGCTTGCTCCTTGGAAGAAAAGCTATGACAAACCTAGACAGCATATTAAAAAGCAGAGACATTACTTTGCCAACAAACATCTGTCTAGTCAAAGCTATGGTTTTTCCAGTAGTCATGTATGGATGGACCATAAAGAAAGCTGAGTACCAAGGAATTGATGTTTCTGAACTGTGGTTTGGAGAGGACTCTTGAGAGTCTCTTGGACTCCAAGGAGATTAAACCAGTCAGTCCTAAAGGAAATCAGTACTGAATATTCATTGAAAGAACTGATGCTGAAGTTGAAGTTCTAATACTTTGATCACCTGATGTGAAGTACTGACTCATAAGAAAAACCCCGACTCTGGGCAAGATTGAAGGCAGGAGGAGAAGGAAACGACAGAGGATGATATGGTTGGATGGCCTCAACAACTCGATGGACACGAGTCTGAGCAAGTTCTGGGGAACTGGTGATGGACAGGGAAGCCTGGCATGCTGCAGACCCTCTGGGGCAAAGGGTCAATTTTTCAGATGCTTCTGTGGGGTCACAAAGAGTTGGACACGACTGAGCCACTGGACTGAACTGATTGTTTGTATAAAAAGAAAGGAAAAAGAATAAGGAACTACTGTGCAGCACAGGGAACTATATTCAATGTTCTGTAATAATCTATAACAGAAAAGAATCTGAAAAAGTTTATATTCAAGTTATATACATGAATCACTCCGCTATACACCTGGAACTAATACAACACTGTAAATCAGCTATATATATATTTTTAAAGATTTTTCGTATTCAAGGTAATAAAACATTTTTCTGTTTAAAAAGAGAGAGAAGGGGAATATAGGTATCTATATTTATTTGTGTTTGCATAAAGAAGCCATTAAATGGATCAAGATGGAATCATAAATATTACTGTGGGAGCAGAGAATAATAAGGGTCAAGAATGAGTGGAAGACTTGTCTGTTAATGCCTTTTTATATAGTGTTGACTTTGGAATCCAAAAATGTATCATTTGTTTAAAAACCTGAATAAAAACAAAAAGTGCTTTTAATAGAGTCATCATCTATCAAAAAATCTACTCAGTTTCAAGGCTCCTACTTTAAATCCACTCCCTTTTCAAAACTCTGTGACACATACAATGCTGTGATAACTGCAACTAGAAGAGCTTGTCCCTTCACCACATTCTTCAAGCCCTTGTTTTATACACTTGACTTATCAGGTACTTTTAACCCCTTGCTTGTCAGGGGTTGATCTTGATAGCAATAAGCTTGATGTTAGAGGCTGTGTAATGGGTGATCACACAAGTTAGGGGACAGGGTGATCATCAAAACCTGAATAAACAGAGAGGGACACCAAAGGCATTGTTTGGAAGTCTGATCACTCACCCAGCCTTGTCTCCTAGCACACAGTGGCAGGGTCTAGAAAAGGCAGCTGCCAGGCATTGTCACCACTGAAGAAGGAAGGAATTGGGACAAAGGGTCAATTTTTCAGATGCTTCTGTGGGGAAGCAGCATTTCTGCCTTGTTATGGATCCAGATGGTTGTGAGGTTGTCCATAAAGGACAATTCTCAACAGGCTCAAAGACAGAGTATTCTAGGCTGAAATGGATTCTATCAGTCTCAGGTATAAAAGTTACTCCAGAGACTCACCTAGGAATTCCCTACTCATGAATAAGGAATCAGTACTGCCTCTCCTTGTTGCCACATTCCACTTCCACCAACTCTTCCTCCTTCTTTTTTTCCTTCCTTCAGAAGAAGCTATCAAAAAATTGGCTCCCCCTCAAAAAAATGTCCTATATTTTAGCTCTTAAAGTTTAGTGATCAATACCAGTGTCAAAATATTTTTCACCTATATATTTTGCTAAGCATATAAATATACAAATATGCACGCCCGCTATGTTTTCCCCCTCTTTTTTCATTCTGTAATAAAATGCCTTTAGCCGGCAACTCCTTCCCACCTGACAAACTTCCTCTATAATCCATCCTCTTAGCATAGACACCAATATTCCTATCTCAAATTGATATTTTAAATATCTCTGACAATTAAGAATGCACTTATGTGTTAGGTCACTCTATCTTTTATCTTTTTTTTTTTCTTTATTTTTAATGTGTGTGTGTGTGTGTGTGTGTGTGTGTGTGTGTGTGTGTGTGTGTGTGTGTTAGGTCATTCTAAACCCTCACATATAATATACTCTGGACTGCCAAAACTGGATAGGCTTATTCTGCACTGGAATTCACTCAAGAGTGAATAACTTTCATTAGGCTAATGACTGAAATCTTAAATCTTCCTGATGTTTGTAGGTCCATCACCTATAATTCAAATACATTTAGCAAGATGGACCAGCTGGTGAGTACAGCCCACACTGTAGCTGGATGTGGGCCTCTGTTTTTAAGGCCCTGTAAAAGTCTGGAAGAGTAGAGAGTGCTTGATTTATTTTTAAGGAAAGTAAGGCCATCTGATAGATTTCCAACTGAAAATCGGTCAAGGCTGGAGATTGGTTTACTGAGACCATGGCGCATGCCAGCTTCTATTTTCTCATGGCTGACTCCCAGTCTTGGCTGAATGCACTACAGCCTTTCCCATAAGGGTAACCTGGGACATGACACAAGGAGAGACAGGCCTTCCAGGAATTAGATGAGGAACAAAATCAAAGGCCCCTCAAATCATGTCCAAGCTGCCATTCAATGAGTGGCAAACACTCAAATCACAATACCTGACTTCCAAAAAGGCAGAAAAGAAAATCATTCTCTACAGTTCATATTCAATCCAGATGTCTAAAAGACAGCAGGATTCATGCTAACATGTTGCCAAGGCAGCACCAGATGTTTGTAACAGTCAGGACCATGCACAGGTTGAGGTGGAAGACATAATGATCTTTCCAAACTTCTCTGAAATAAGGAACGAGAATTCTTTGTGTGAGCTGGTGGGTGACACATTTGACACCAGGAACACCTGGTGGAGGAAGGCTTTCATCACCAGCCAGCAAGTCTCTGTACTGGATTGTATGCCTACTTCCTCTCAAGACATCTGGATTATAATCAAGCTCACAGGCTCCTGCTACTATTTGACAAGACTGGAAGCCAAAGGCTGACTCTCAGTTAAGCACCATATCTGTGGCTTTGCACTATTAGTCTCTTGGGCTTCAGTTTTGTCACCGACAGGATTAATGCAGCCTGACCCTGAGGAGCAGCTGTGAGGATGCCTTGTTAATTAGCAGAAAGCAATTACAAGTATTTTTCAGTTATAGTGCTCTAGGCCCTCTGACAGCTCATTGACCACAGTAACAGCATTAAATCCTCATCATCACCTATGAAATGCATATAACCATGTTCTAAGCTGAGACTTCGGAAATAACTTGCTCAAGGTTACATGCAAATACATTGTGACTGTGGATTTGAACCTCTTTGACTCTAGAACCTCTTTTGTGTCTTTTGCATGTATGACTATTGGTTGTTGTTGGTAAGGACACTCTTTTTGTTCTCCTTGAAAAACATATGCATTGTAAGAAATAAATGTCCACAAATCAATCACTGCTCCACTAATGACTTATGTTAAGACATTGAAAAAGTGAAGCTGCTCAGTTGTGTCCAACTCTTTGTGACCCCATGGACTATAGCCTGCCAGGCTCCTCCATCCATGGGATTCTCCAGTTAAGAATCCTGGAGTGGGTTGCCATTTCCTTCTCCAGGGGATCTTCCTGACCCAGGGACAGAACCCAGGTCTCCTGCACCGCAGGCAGACTCTTACCATCTGAGCCACCAGGGGCTCCTAAGACATTGGAAAGGATGCTATTTATTTTCCTTTTGAACTATCTCAGGGAAAAATGAGCTAATAAAAATGGAAAGTGCACAGCTGAAAGTTCTTACCCAAATAAATTAGGGAGACCTGCTGGCCAACAGTGTACCTATAGTAAACAATACTGTATTGCACACTTAAAAATTAGTTGAGGACAGATCTCAAGCTAAGTGTCTTTACAAAAGTAAAAAAATATATATGATTTAGAAAGCTAGACTATGTTAAAAATCAACTGACATTATCATGACTTAATTACAACGATATGTGTTCATAGCACCAAGAGTATGTGACACAAAAATCCATGAAGTAACATGTTATATGTACTGAAGTTAAATGTTAATTAATGAAGGGACTTCCCTGGTGATCTAATGGTTAAGATTCTGTACTTCCACAGGAGAGGGCAAGGGTTCAATCTCTGGTAGGTGAAGTAAGATTCCCACATGCTGCGGTAAGGCCCCCCACTCCCTCACAAATTGCTAACTAATGGGGAAAAGTATGCTTTATGTGCTTTCGGACAAAATATATTTTATGAAAAATATGCAGGATATGCAAATGGCACAAGAAGGATTTTCATTATAGTTGAAACAACAATAAACAAAAGTAGAGAAATTATGTAAGAAGAAAGATTTTTGTTTTTAAATAAAGCTCTAGAGATGTAATAGTTATAAAAGAAACTGGGTGGGTCAGATCTGGGGCTTCTGACCATGAGGCATAACTACTCACAGAAAATTTGCCATGTTCCCACGAGAACTGTGGCGAGTTAGACCTTAGCTGCCCAACACTGAGTTGTATGCCTCATATGCATCATTAATATGAAAAATTGTGAAAACTCGACATTCAGCCAAATACTTCTGCTTTCCAAAAGGACGTGGGCGCCGTTCAGTCCGTATTTCCACTGACTTTTCATTGAGTTTCACAGCTTCTCTCAGCTCCCGCTCACTCTCCCCAAGCCTGGCCAGAGTCAAGGACTCTGAAGGGTGTGCAGGACCCCATTTATGAGGGAGTTACCTACAGCATAGAGGCTGAAGGAGGATCAGATGGTGCTGTTCACAGGCAAGAAGACTCGGGATACAGAAGAAAGTGTCAGAATACCTCTCTGGCTATTCTTTATCAGAATACCTCCCCCACCCTGCCCCACTGAATTACTTCTCTCCTTTTCCTCCATCTTACTGACTTTCAAACTGTAGACTGTTCGCATATTTTTCATTTTAGTGTTCAAAACTTAAGCCAGAACCATCCAGGATAGTTATATAAGTAGTTAGGCAGACTGACCTTTGTTACCACAAGCAAATAGCCCTCTGGAAACCCCAATTTTCCTTTTGATTCCCCACCGACCCCTCCCATAAGGTATGCCCCACCTTAGCTAAGAGGAAAGCAGTAATATAATCATTAAGTTGTTTCAGAGAACCTAGCTGGAAGTGGTCGATTTTCATGGTGCTGTTGCTGACAGGACCGAAGATGGTGATCACAGAGACTTTCCTGGTGGCCATCTTGCAGAAGCTTTCCAGATATTCATCTCGCTGCTGCACATACATGCTGTTTTCAGCCTTGGGAGTAGTGATCAGCTGGAGGAGGGCAAAAGCAAGCAAAAAAATTAACTCACAGTGATAGTTTCACACTGAAGGAGAAGTCAAAGGGATGATCTAGAATAGAGGACTGATGGTGACTGACCGGATGTGTGTGTTAGTTGCTCAATCATGTTCGACTCTTTGTGACCCTACGGACTGTAGCCCACCAAGCTCTTGTGTCCATGGAATTCTCCAGGCAAGAATACTGGAGTAGGTTGCCATTTCTAAACTAGACTGACACCTAAACTGGATCGTTTTGTTGGATAGTTAGCATAATTAAATCCAAAAGAGACCATTTGGAAAGGCCTTTTAAAAAATGATTCCAGACAGTTTTAGAGTTTCTACTCACTTCCACTATCATTTGCCTTCATTATCAGTCTCCATGTGTCTTGGTTTTCTCATTTATGAACTCTGCACAGGAATACTTCTTTCACAAGGCTGTTTGTTGTAAGCATTACATGACACTTGGCATGCAATAACTGTCCAATAAATGCTATCTCTCTCCCTTTATTTTGATCTTCATTACCTTAATTGGCTGCTCAGACACTCGTGACTTCGGTGGCTACCACTATTATTTCACATCTTACAGGGCTGAGTTTCATAGCCAGGTCTTGGGCACTATGAAACGTTCCACTGCTTAGAATTTTCATTAGGTAAAATTCAGTGAATTTTTAGAATGGCTCTTTGGCCCAGTTCTGTCTCAGAACATAATCATTGTCACATTGGGCCTGCACAGAGCTCGTGGTGGATGTCTGTGATGCTGAAACCCTCCAAGAGGATGAATTTTTCTCTTTCTGTTCAGTATTCTTTCCAATTCAAACCTGGCATTTTTCACCTAGCCCCTGTGTCTCTCTCAGTCAATTTGACCCCCTGACTTCCCCTGAGGAAAAAGAAGACAGAGCAATAAAAAGAGAGGCTTTGGTCACCAGCTATGTGGGAAAACACAGACTTCACTATTTTGGATAAAATGAGGATACTCTTATTTTTCAAGGTTCCTCTTGAACTCTCTCCCTAAGAATGCCTCAACGTTGTAATCTAGCCAGATATAAAAGCCTTTCTACTATGGTGATTATTTTTGTTGCTTTTTCCTGAGTCTTCTCCAATTTTACTAGCTTCTTCCTGAGCAGAAACCAGGATTGTGTAGCACATATGACGAATGTGTGGGCATGTGCTGTTTGCCCTGAGGTGGAAGGACATGAAATTTTATTCTGATGATGACTAGATTTTTTTGATCTCTCTAACCTGAAACAGCTTAATCGGCTGACGTCTGCAAAAACACAGTTTAGTCACCCTATGCAGGCTTCTCATTAGCTCAGAGGCCAGCCTCTAAACCAGAGATTGAATTGGACCACCAGAGAGTTCCCCCATCCATATACTTCCTTTCATTTGACCAATTTATCAAGCACTTTTCTACTTTAAAAAAAAGTGCTTTAAAAAGTTAGTCCCATCTAACCTTACAAAATATTCCTGAAGTTTGTGGCTATTAGCTTGGCATTTTGCAGGAGGGAACTCACCATGTTGTTAAACTCTTTATCAAATACTGTATCAAGATAGTAATAAATCTGGTCCCACCTTTATTTTGCTGTTTATTTTGCTCTGTCTGAAATGTGTTTATTGTGGCCTGCAGGCATTCCTTTCGAAGAATTCTCTGTGCTTGACAAAAATACTGTCCTTCATGGAAATCAAAATGAGTTCAATAGCTTTTGAGTAGAACATTAACAAAGATTTTTCCACGATGAAGCTTTTGTTTATGTTTTCTCAGATTGTTATTTATTTTAACAAGACATGATTTCATCTATTTTTGATTGTGTGTTTATGTACCTCTTCAGATGGGCAGGGTGGGTAGGAAATGCTTGGTTTAGAAATATAATTCCCCAAGAGGAAAAATAATAAAATTTCCCTTAATTTATTCATTGATTCACACTTAGCCTTCAAAAAATTTAAGAAGGCTGTAGAAAGATACAGTGATGGTATTTTTGCTTTGTTAGTTTTTTAATTAGCTACATGGCATTTGAAAATATTTCTTTATGTTTTGATGGTAGTCTACATCCAGGTGTTTTGTTTTCAGTTGGTATAGTTTAGTCTTTTCTTTTTGGCTTTTCTTTGCTCACAGATACACTATTTTGAAATACATAAAATGACTGTTTAAGTGAGAACACAAAATAGTAAAAAAAAATTGAAAGTAACATGTCCTGGTAATGATTTTGGACTCCCTGACCTAAAGTAAGGATGAAAGAAAGTAAAAGTGTTAGGTGCTCAGTTCTGCCAGACTCTTGGAGACCCCCATGGCTGTAGTCCACCAGGCTCCTCTTTTCATGGAATTCTCCAGGCAAGAATACTGGAGTGGGCAGCCATGCCCTTCTCCAGGGGATCTTACCAACCCAGGGGTTGAACCCAGTCTCCTGCACTGGAGGCAGATTCTTCATTGTCTGAGCCACCAGGGAAGCCCCAAAGGAAGGATAGGCTCATATTTAGAATATATGCTAGATGATTGATAACTACCTGGCTCTGAAACTTCAGATCCATGCACAGACTCTATTCGATTCATAGACCCTTTCAGTCCATGGACAGATCATGCTATGACCGGATTTTAAGAATTCTCAAAGCCCCTTCTGGTCTCTTTCTTCCCCTTGTGCATGACTGAGAATTTCAGAGAATATACAGTCATACCGAACCGTATCCTGCCAGGCAGCTTCTCCCATGTATCTCTGAACACAGTAGCCTTAGACTGTGGATACCCAGTGGGAACTGCATTTAAATAAGTAGAGGGCTGCCTTCCTTGGTGGCTCAGACGGTAAAGCGTCTGTCTACAATGCGGGAGACCAGGGTTCGAGTCCTGGGTTGGGAAGATTCCCCTGGAGAAGGAAATGGCAATCCACTCCAGTACTATTGCCTAGAAAATCCCACGGACAGAGGAGCCTGGTAGGCCGCAGTCTGTGGGGTCGCAAAGAGTTGGACACGACTGAGCCACTTCACTTCACTTCACTCTGATGTTTACTTTCACCTCAGGCCCTTTGCCCGGGGAAGCCTTAACCCACCTGGGAGGTGACATTCATTTAGCATGACTCACTTCCTAGAGTCTAGCCCTCCACAACCTGGCCTCAGGCTCTCTCTTGCTAAACTTTCCTCCTGCTCCTCCCTTATGTGACCCTGTAGCTGGACTGTGGCCTAAATTATGAAATGGGAGGAATCTGAGTTTTACAGAGAAATGGTGACTGTAGTCAAAATCCAAAGACCTGCATTTTTGTCCTGTTCAACCCCTGGCTACTCTGTAGCCTCAACAAAGCCTTTTAACCTTCTAAACCTTGGTTTTCTCATCTTTGGAACAACTTCCCTACAAATTCATAAAATAGTGAGAATCAAGCACACATATTAGTATATATTTTACATAAATATATACAGGCTATGTACACCAAAGCATCATAGATGTATGCTGCCTCTGAATAATTCACTCGCATTCCTTCCTTTACCTTCACCCATGTCACCCTTCTCACCCAGAATCTTCTCCCCTCCCTTCCACCTTATCAGAATCTGAGCCATTCTTCAAATGTAGCAACCTCCTTAAAGTCTCATCTATTCCACAACAATCACTTTCTCCTTTTAATTACTGTTCTTATTATCTGCATGACTCACCCGGAATTTATATATTTCCTTGATTTGCCATTTTGTTTTATGTTTATGTCACATCTCCGTAACTAGAGTGTCAATTCATCAACGCACTGAAGCCCCAGCCCCACTACTGCCTAGTAGGTAGTAGGAGCACAAGGCTCCTCAGGTTACATCAATCACTCCTGCTAGAGGTGTGGTTCCCTACTAGATGCAGCCCACAGACCATTGGTAAAGACACTCTCCTTTACATTCAATCTGCTCCTTGAGTTTGCAGCACAAAAAGTGCTGCAAAATGAAGGAGGCTGATCATCTGAACATATTTCAGTGACTCTTTCCCTGTGTATTGACATCTATGTCCCATTCATTTTCTAGCGTGGCAGTACTTCAAACAGTGTTTAAAATGGTAACCATTTCCAGTCTCCTCTTTTAAAAGAGCATTTTAGAAGACTGAAGAGACTTATCACAGAACTTTCCAGTAAACATTATTGTCTGGCACTTGGCCTCTTTCTAGTCTGGTGGTGATAAATCAGGGCATGTATCATGAAGCTAGAATTGTGTTGTTCTTTTTATGTTTCTGTTCCAACTTTCCAACTGGCATGTTGGCACAAGGAGCCTCAGGCTATAAGGAAGCTAGTTTGCATAAGTAAAGGGTGCAAATGGGAATGGGAAGATGCTGGGGGAAGGATATTTTAAGTCAGCTTACTCCAAGTACTGTGTTAAGCTCAAAACATTAGACTCTTACAGGAGTCTGAGAAAAGGCATTCCAGCTGGTAGTCTGCCTCAATAAATAGGAGGTTTATATTCTTTTCTAAAATTAAACTGAGTAAGTAGATTACTGTCCCAATATTCAAATTTCTGTAGTAAGGTTAAAAGTACTAACATACTTGAATTACAGGAGATCCAATCTCCAAAGAATACTTAACCTTGAACTTGAATCTGTGTATTTCAGTGTGATGAGGCTTCTTGTTCATTGACAAACAGGTCAATGGGCACAGAGAACAACATGACTTTTCAGCTATACCCTACGTATTCCAATGTTTCCATGATAAAAGACTCATCCATATTCTCAATTTTATCATCCCCAGACCAGCATCAATCAGTCTGAGGGATTAGATTAACTGGGATTTAATCTATCATTCTCCACTTGACTATGTGGAAAGCCAGTGAGTTGAGGTACAAAGAACTAGCTGGGTATTAAAGGCAGAAACTCTACATCGGTGCTCAGCACAAAATGTTGATAATTGGTATATCTTACTGCTTTTCTGAGTAATTCAAGATTGAAAAGGAATTTTAAAACACTTGTATTACTAACAGGTTCATTTCTCAGTTTCTTGTTCCTGTTACGGCACAAGCCCACAGTAAGCTCACATCCCTGGGAAGGCAGAACGGGAAGTGATTGACCCTGAGTTTAAACTCAAACATTATCTCAGTTTTAATTCTGGCTTTGTCATGTACTGACTGGCTATACACCTTGGGAAACTTTTCAATCTGTCTAAGCCTCTGTAAATGGAGTTAATTAGTCCTTCCTCATGGGATTGTTGAGAAAATTAATCCATAGTCTCAGCAAAGCACCTTGCAGGATGTGCCCTTTTGATTGACAGGCTGAGGGACAGAAGGTTTGGAGGTGTGACCTCTGACCTAGCTCTACCTGTAGCTCCTCTGAAGACCACTAAGATGCTATTCATCCAGCTATAAGCTGTACCATCACTGCCAGTGTTTCTCTAAGTAGTTAAGTATTAAAGAAAGATATAAATAAATGCAAAGGACTAGGTTATTGTCACTGAGCGCCAGGTTACTGAAAATCTGGAAAGAGAAGCTAAAAGGCCTGCATAATTTCTTGGATGCAAATCTCACTTCAGTTTGAGCAAACTGGGTTAGGCTGAGGCCAGTTGGGGGGGCTATGTTGTCATCTGTACTTTAATAGCTTGGAAGCTGCTGTGCCTTAGTGAATATTAATTAAATCACTGAAACTTCCTGAATAACATCATCCATGTTTGACAGGAAAAATGAATGGAAAAGAGATAAGCGGTACCAGCAAAATATTTCTCCCAGAGACACTGGTCTCCTCTCTGTCTGGTTAAAGACTCCTCTCTATCTTTCAACTTTCCATTGCATTTATTTTATAATGTCTTTTCTAATCCATTTTTATTTTCGACATTATTAGCTCTTCAGAGAACACAGTTCTGATATGACCATTAGCCAGGCACACATGGGACTGAAATGCAAGGCTAAAATGCCTCCTGTTGGTATTTTCTTTCTAATAACAATCCTAGATCTTGGTCCAACCCCAAAGAGCAACACTGCCATGAGCAAGCCCAGCTGGTTTCTGTTTTGCCTCACATGACATCAGCAGAAGCTGTTGTCTGAGTTTTCATTCGCTAGAAATTTATGATCAGGGATACTGTTAAAAGCAGAAAAGACCCAGCCGGGCTTTCAAATCCCTGACTAAGGGAGTGGAAAGAAATGAAAGGCATGACTAATATCAGGGATATAGTATGAAAACCCTTTTCTTCTGACTCATGAGCTAGAGGCAGTGGAAGTATTTGCCAGATGGGTGCACAATTACAATCCTGACATTTTACCCCTGATTATTTCCCCCTGGTTAAAACCTGACCATGCCAGACAAAGTTCCAGGTACTCAGAAAGAGAGCAACAGAAAATGCTACTGATGATTTCCCATACCCCAAAGAGAGCAGTTTGCCTCCAAATTTCTGTACTAGGCAGAATTCTACTCTAAAATCAGTGATTCTGGTTTTGGCTGGAACATTCCCATTTAAACCTGTGTACTCTGGCAATAACCAGATAGTTGTTAAACTACTCTAATAGCCTATCCTGCTAACCTAAGTTTATAGAGTTACTTTAAGGCTCTGGTTAGAAACGAGTACCAACATACAAAATATATATAACAAGACATACACACACACATGAATCTGTAGAACCAATCAAAATTTAGGTTTTGTTCTATTACAAATATATACTAGGTGGAACAGCTAAGAGAATTTGGGGACATGCCCCATCCATTATAACTATCACAAGGAATTCTGCTCTGAATAACATTTCAAAGTGAGCACACTGAACTTTCTGAAACCCCTAAAAGGTAAATGGGCACCAGAGTCACTTTGCTCAGATCATTAATCCAAATTTAGTTAGAAAAATGAAAAGACTCTCTAAGAGATGCCTTGAGAGATGAGCATCTGTCTCTTTTGGCTGTGGGAATGCAGGGCATGGAGTCACCTTGTGTCTGCAGCAGGATAGATGCTGTCCTCACATGAGACAGCTCCCTCCCAGCCAGCTAGCTGAATTATTCCTGACTCAGGTTACCCAGAATTAACTTACAGATCTATTTCTCTGAATTAACCACATCATGCCCTTTTCCTCCTAGTCAGCCTGGATTAAAATGCAGCATTAAGAAGCTAGGGACAAAATCTTGGAAGGGCACTAAAATAAGGGCAAGGAGATACTGAGAAAAGATGAATTATTCCCATCAGTGATGAAAATTTCCCATACATTTAAGATGATGCTTATTCTTGCCCAAAGCCCTCTTGGGTCTGACTAGACTCTGGTGTCATCTTTGGATAGTGGCAAGGAACGGCCAAAAGAGTTACTGAGATGGACCTGGGACTTGCTCAGTACCCAAGGCACTCAGAACCACAGGCAGAGTAAAAATAGGACCGCATGTCTCCTTCTCACACACACACACACACACACACACACACACACACACACACACACATTCTAGAGGCCCAGGAGAAACTGACATGACATCCTGACTCCAAATTCAGATATGCCTCTAAGGGATCAGAAAATGGAGCAATTAACCCAGCTTCCACACTTCGTTCGTTTTGCTTCTTACTGGTAGTTGGGCAGTTGTGGGGGAGGCAGGCTTTAGGAGAGAAAATTTTAGCTAGCTGGTTTAAAAATATATTTGTGGGGCCAGACAAACAAGGACCCTTCCCCACTACCAGTCACACCCACTCTCCAACCAGGCTGCCACACTTTCCCCTTTAAGTCTCCCAATTGTTGGTATAGACCTAACTGTTGATATAGACCTGCTATTTTCCCATACACATGCTTCTAGTTTTTAAGCTCATGCAGAAAGAAATCCTTTTCCTAAATTGTGACTGCCATCAATGCATTCCATTTTATTAATTCTTTTATTCTTCTTTGAACTTGGCAGAAGGGAGCTGTATTTAGAACTGTCCTGTGGAAGAGAGCCATTAAGGGGGATGGGTCTGGTGGGTTTGGAAGAAGGTGAGCACAGAAGAAGCTGAGTGCTTCCCTGGGCTAGTGGCTAAGATCCCCCAGTCATTGACTGCTTAGGGCCATGGGTCTGGGTGGATAGAAGTTCATAGAATATCTAAGTCAAAAGGAGCTACTGGCCTGCCTGTCCTTCTTTGACAAACCTCCTGATCTTCCTGACAGATTACCTGTTTAGCCATAGCCTGCTATCCAATAGTGTGATTTTAGAAAAATAACACTCCAAGTCCTAACACTGCCACAGCCTACAGAACAATACCAGGGAGAAGATTACTTACAAGCAGCCTTCGTCTGCCTTCAAAGGGCCCCAGTAGGTCGGTCACCAACTTTCTGGGATTCTGAGTGAAGGGTTTTGCGGGTTTCAGGTGGCCATCCTGCTCTGTCTTCCCCACTTTTTCTTCTTGCCCTTCTCTTTCTCCTGCCTGTTCTTTTTCTCAGCCTTGTCCTTCTTCACCTGCTTTTCACTCTTGAGTAACTTGTCTGCTTTCTCACTCTTCACCTTTTTTTTTCTTCTCCTTCTCGGGTTTCTCAAGTTTTTCGTGCTTTTTAGACTCCTTCGCCTTTTTGGGGGGCATGTTTCCCCCTGCAACTC
The DNA here is from genome assembly GCA_917880005.1 of Nanger dama. Classification (NCBI taxonomy): domain Eukaryota; kingdom Metazoa; phylum Chordata; class Mammalia; order Artiodactyla; family Bovidae; genus Nanger; species Nanger dama. The sequence continues at coordinate 1,271,248 of CAKJTW010000011.1, forward strand.
CTCCTCCAGCTGAGAGGTGGTCGGCCGGCTGAGGTCATACTTATCCTCATACTCATTGCTAAGAATTTTGTCCTGGGCTTTCTTTTGGGAGGTTTCCCTTTTGCTGGTCTGTGAGGACCTGGCACCACATTGGGGTCCCGGGGGCCATGCTCCCGCCTGTCTGTGCGGTTGTCCCGGAACGGCCCGCGCCGGCCCTGGTGCTGGGCTCGGAGGTGGCGACGGAAGGGGCAGCTGTGAAGACCTCGAGGCTGGTGGCCTTGCTGGGCCTCCTAGTGGTCGGCGGCCTCTCCCTGGGCAGAGGGTAGAGATTCTCGGAGGCCACCGGCCCCTTGGCGGTGGTCACCTCGGCTGTTGCGGGGGGGCCTGTGGGGGGCCGAGGAAAGGTGCACTCGGGGGTCCAGGGCCTCTGGGTGGTCGGAAAGGCCGTGGTGGTTGTGGGTCTCGCAGCGACCGTCGCCACCCGAGAGGTGGCCCGCGTCACTGTTGTGACCGGAGCTGAGGCAGCGTGGTGGCCCGTGGGGTTGGAGGAGCCGGGGAGGGGCCCCTGCAGTGGTGGCCGGTTTTCTCATCACCTTCACCCGACTCTCTGGTGTGGGTGGCACTTGCGCTCTCCTCTGCTCCTCTTCCGCTTCTCACTGCTCAGGCCTGGCCTTCCTGCCTCTCCACCATTGTTCCCCTCCTCCACCACCTGGCCCTCGACTCCAGAGGCCTTACACTTTTGCACAAAACCCTTCTGCCTGATCTTCTCTATCCTGCGGATGGGTCCCTGGTCGATGATCTCATACATGGCCTCCAACCTGACTGGGTAAGGGTAGCGTTCCTCCACCTGCAGTGTCTTCTTCAACAGCACCATGCTGAACTTGCCCTTCTCCAGCTTCAAGAAGCTCATCAGCTTTGGGATGAGGCTGGGGTCCAAGGGCTGCTCCAGGACGCGGCCCTCACTGGTGATCCTTCGCACCTTGCCTCCTTCCTCGCCTGCCTGGTGGAACAGCACGATCTGCTGGATGTGCCTCTCAGCCAGCTCACAATACACGTCGTCCTTCAGCAGGCTCATCATGAGCCGGTAGTAGCCTTCCGAGGCATGTGGGGCCGAAATGACCCATACCCTGTTTTTCCCTGCAAAGCTGGCAAGGATGTTGGGAGAGCTGGACCCAGATGGGAAGCGCAACATTCTTGACCGAGCTGAGGACCCCTCATCTCGGACCATCTCACGGGGAGAGCTCCGAGCTGCTGGGCTCTGCTGAGTTCTCACTGGGGCCCCACGGATGCCCAGTGAGGCTGGTGGTGCGGTAGCATGAGCTACTCTCAATACCGGTATGCTCCTCCTTCTTTGGAGAGGCTGAAGGTTTGGTTCTTCCGGAGTGGTTCTCTCAATTCCCTGAGACCTCCCTGTGTGCCTCAGTAACCGAGCTGGCCTTCTGTTGACGGCGGAAACCAAAGGCACTTTCTGCCCTCCGCGGCTCCCTCTATTCATGGTCTGCCCATGGGGTTCTGATCCACACACCAGCCACAGTGCCAGCAGCATAGTAAAACTGGGTCCCATTCTCCATGTCATTGTGCAGTCCTCTTTGGGGAGACAGCAGGGTCAAAACACAGAAAAGGGAGGGCAGAGAAAAAAAAAGAAAGAAAATCATTTAATTGCAAACAGAGCTGGGCATTATCTCTTTATCTATCTTGGCCAAGGAGAGGGGGAAGGGGTGGTTGGAGAAGGAGGGAGGTCAGAGAATGGAAAATCGGATGAGATCCTGTTGCTTTTAAGTCCCTGTAATTTGTTAGTGCTTAGCAGAGACAGTTACATTAAGCAGGAAATTCAACTCAGTTCCCCATTCAGCATGCTTGCACTGTTTCAACTGTCTGATGCTCCAGAGAAAATGCACACTAAACATATTAATTATGACAACATTCCTATTTCATTTCTTCAAATAAATGACAAAGAAACAAACAAACACAGTAAAGACAGGCAGGATTACACACTTACATAGTGGCTCATGGAGATGGAATGCAGAGGTTTTAAAAAGCAATCTGAAGTGTGCTCTCACGACAGTTCCTAGACGAAATACTTTTCCTCCCAATTCTCTTTCTCCTTTGCAAGGCTGGCCGATACAAAGGGGTGTGCTGCAGCCCCAGCTCCCAGCCGCACACAGACCACTGCCTGTTTGGTCCTGAGGGCTGAACTTTCTTCTTTTCTTTCTGGCTGTGCTTTTTTACCTTCTTGACAAGTAGAATGAGGTGAAAGGAGCTGTCCTTTTAAGTCTTTGCATCTCCATTTGTCTGCAGCTTCTGCTCGGACGATGTGTCTGCGAATGGCAATCCCCCGGCCGGCCGACAGCACTGGACGCCCCCTTAAAGTGGAGTCTCAGCTATTTCTAAATCTCACTCTTTCTCTTTTTCGAGTTCCAGGATCCTTCTTATCACCCCTTTCCCCCACAGTCTGGCTTAGTCTCTTTGTTTCCAAGCGTAAAAGCACGGGGATTAATATGTTTTCCAGGCCGAGGCAAAACACAGGAATGTGATGTTGAAAAGGACTTTTTCTTTTCCTTACGCTTCTCTCCTCCCTTTATTTCTTCCCACCTTTTCCCTCCTCTCTTCCTTCTCCTTTTCTTCTTCCTCTTGCCTGGATTCAGTCCCAGAAATGCCAGGACAACCTCAGTTTTGATCCAAACCAAACTCAAACAACAGCAGCCACTGGAAATCAAGGAAACTTCACTAAGAATTTAACAGATCAGCAAAACACCGCCTCCTTCCCATTTCAGCATGGTGAGCGGTGAGCCTGGACTGGGAGGGAGAGAAGGGGCTGTTCTTTGGGTGGGGGTGTTGGAAACACTGCACATCATCATAAATCACTTTGGAACAGGATGGCTGAGGACTTAACCCCTTCCCTACTGAGTCATCAGGACACTGTCCCTTCCTGTCTGTACACACACTGTGCTTGGGAAAGGGAAAATTCTCAGATTTCTACATCTGACTGCTTGGTTTTCCTAGAGACAGATAGTCATTTGGGTCAGGGTGCTTGGCTGTACATACACATACAGTATATATATATATATATATATATATATATTTATAGTTCTATGAATGTATTTTTATCTCTTTCTCCCTGCTTCATGTGTTTCATTTGAGGTTGGAAATGCTGATGGAAAACATGGCTTGGGTTGTTTTTATTTTATGCTAATTGGGGATCATATTACTGTATTCTTATTCCTAGTTTCTCCTTGGCATGAAAGGAAGCTGGTAAAAGGTTAGAAATGCAAGCAATGACTGCTGTTCCCATGAGACTGTAGTCAGCCATTACACAGGGAAAGGCCACTGCAACCTCCAGTTCTGAGATCTGGCTGTGGTAGGCTAAGAGCTTCCTCAGAGGGCACGAGTGTACGTGTGTGTGTGTGTGTGTTGCAATATCTTGCACTTCAGAGGAGAGGGCTTTAAACAGTCCTTAGAAATAGCTATATCGGAGATACTGAAGCAGCTCTGTGGATCCACCTCATAGATCCGCCACGAGGAATCAGCTTTTAGCAGGGAGGGAAGGTGCCTTGGGTTATACAGATATTTCTTTCAGCCTCTCCAAGTGCATTCAGTCAGTATTAACTGCCCCAGACAGTGGCGAGTCAGTGTTTTCAGGAGGCCCCTTATAAGCTAGATCATGTTAATGTCTGCCCTCTCTAGATAAAACGTGGTCCCTGGTTGTTCCTTTTCATCAGCACCATCTCTGACTAGTCATTTACTTTTCCTTCACATGAGCTCCTGACACTGAATTGAAGATCTGTGGAGGGTTGAGTGTCAGGTTGTCAGTCCATAGCATGAAGACCTGGGGGTGCCAAGGAGGAAGGGCCCTCTGTGGAACATTTCTGTTCTGGCCTTCTGTAAGTCCAGAACAAACATGGGCTTCAGGCAGAGACCTTCTGTCCCCTGAAGACAGAGATTTCCCCGTTCATGGGATGCACCTGTTAAGTTGGTCAAATGCCTAGGGGTGAACTGCAGAGTCCTAGATGTGACTTCCTTTCTCACATCATGATGTGTTCCACACAGTCCCTTGCTGAGCCCTCCCTCCCTTCCTTCCTTTCCTCTTCCTTTTGTCTTCTCCCTGCTAATAATAACTACCATTTGTTGAGCATTTTCACATGAGGCTCTGGGCTTGGCACTTTCATGTAAGCTTTTATCTAACCCTCACAGCATTCCCAAGAGATAGGTGGGATCATCCCCAATTTGCAGATGGGCAACCTGAGACTGAATGAATTTAAGTAATTGCTCACTGTCACACAAATGCTAAGAAGTGGCCCTGAAATTTGAACCCAGATGTAGAACTATCTACAAAGCATTGGGTTATCCTGCCTCTTCCCCCTTTCATTTTCTTCCCACATCATCTCTTTCTTCTTTTCCTTCAATTTGTTTTTGTTTCCTATATTCACAGAAAAGTCTCATTAATTTAACTAGAGCGCTTACAGTTTCAGAGTCCTACTTTCTAAAATAATTGTGTAGCAGTACTTTTGCTTTCTTAATAGGTCCTTAACATTCAGTTCAGTCGCTCAGTTGTGTCCAACTCTTTGTGACCCCATGAACCGCAGCATGCCAGGCCTCCCTGTCCATCACCAACTCCCGGAGTCTACCCAAACTCATGACCACCGAGTCGGTGACACCATCCAACCATCTCATCCTCTCTTGTCCGCTGCTCCTCCTGCCCCCAATCTCTCCCAGCATCACGGTCTTTTCCAGTGAGTCAGCTCTTCCCATCAGGTGGCCAAAGTATTGGAGTTTCAGCTTCAACATCAGTCCTTCCAATGAACACCCAGGACTGAGCTCCTTTAGGATGGACTGGTTGGATATCCTTGCAGTCCAAGGAACTCTCAAGAGTCTTCTCCAACACCACAGTTCAAAAGCATCAATTCTTCGGCACTCAGCTTCCTTCACAGTCCAACTCTTACATCCATACACGGCCACTGGAAAAACCATAGCCTTGACTAGACAGACCTTTGTGGGCAAAGTAATGTCTCTGCTTTGCAATATGCTGTCTAGGTTGGTCATAACTTTCCTTCCAAGAAGTAAGCATCTTTTAATTTCATGGCTGCAATCACCATCTGCAGTGATTTTGGAGCCCCCCAAAATAAAGTCTGACACTGTTTCCACTGTTTCCCCATCTATTTCCCATGAAGTGATGGGACCAGATGCCATGATCTTCGTTTTCTGAATGTTTAGCTTTAAGCCAACTTTTTAACTCTCCTCTTTCACTTTCATCAAGAGGCTTTTGAGTTCCTCTTCACTTTCTGCCATAAGGGTGGTGTCATCTGCATATCTGAGGTTATTGATATTTCTCCTGGCAATCTTGATTCCAGCTTGTGCTTCCTCCAGCCCAGCGTTTCTCATGACGTACTCTGCATATAAGTTAAATTAGCAGGGTGACAATATACAGCCTTGATGTACTCCTTTTCCTATTTGGAACCAGTCTGTTGTTCCATGTCCAGTTCTAACTGTTGCTTCCTGACTTGCATACAGGTTTCTCAAGAGGAAGTTCAGGTGGTCTTGTATTCCTTCCTATATCTTTCTGAGTGAACTCCGGGAGTTGGTGATGGACAGGGAGGCCTGGCGTGCTGCGATTCATGGGGTCGCAAAGAGTCGGACACGACTGAGCGACTGAACTGAACTGAACTGAACATATTTTATCCTTTTTCTTTAATATCTCATGGCTTCTAGAAGCCTCCCAGCGGTGTGCACAACATTCGTCACCTATGCCATGTGTAGAGTTGAAATAAAACCACTTAGGTTTGTTTAACCTGTACTTAACCTTAAGGGGAAGCCAGCCCAACCCCTGAGCTGTGTCTTCCGGACTCAGGCTTTCTCTTTCTTCTCTTTCCTTTCCTTCTATGAGCGTCTGCCACTAGATGGCGTGCTAAACACATATGCGGGAGAGGGACGCTCAGGGAACTCCCCAACGCCCATACCCCATAGCCACCGCACAGACACACTGGCAATGAGCAGCTTCTGCCTGTTCAGGATTTTTCAGCCTCAAAACCTAAAGCCTTTTCTAGGACCTCAGAAAAGTGTGCCAGGCAAGTCCTGAGAGCACATGTTTGATAAGAGCTGTTAGGAAGCAAGTTAGTTTGTACCCCTTCTGGAAAAGCCCTTAATAATACAGGATTTGTAATAAATCAATTTCTAGTCCATGATTTAAGAGTGTCTCCTACCTAGATCTGTCCATTTTTTTTCTGTAACCTAAGAAAGAAACACTAATGGCAGATAAAAAAGGGAAAGAAAGGAGAGAGGTGGGGGATTGATGCTGAGTCAGAGAAAGGTAAGACGAATAAAATTCAAAACTAGATTTTAGAAATGCTAATTTAGGAATTCACTGACAAGACCCTGCCTGACACTGGTAGCACAGTGATTTGGAAGGAGGGAAGGAAAGAATAAGCAAAACAGATTTGCTTTAGAGACTCTGGGATGGGGGTGATTGTTTGATGAAAATGTGAGTAAGTGGAAGGAGGCTTCCAGAAGAGGATTGACTAACTGATCGGAACCCAGGCTCCAGTGATCTCAGACCAAGACTTAGCAAGATATCCTTTCCCAGGCACCCGAGAGAAACTTTGATTTCTAGCCTAGTTGGTTCCCTACACAGAGTAACACCTGATGGACCTTACTGACTAGATTCAATGCATCATTCCATTGCCTGAAAAACCATTTGCTTAAGAGGAACCCAGAAAAAAATTAAAGAAGAAAAAAACTTGTAAACTCTTCAGTGTGGTCTTGAAGGGAAACCACCTCTCCCACTCTGTGATAACCTATACCCTCAGCAGGAAGAATAACAGCCATTTTTTCACATTTTTGTGACAGACACACAAAGCAATATTCCCACTGATGATAATGCTGTGTGCTTCTCCTTTCCATTTGTAACTCTAACTAATGTTTAGTCTCCAGCCACATTTATGTCATTATGAATGAAAATGAACCCTTCTCCTTCTCAGGATTCACATTTTTAGTATTTGTAGCACATTCTTTGTAGCATTCTTTAGTTTGTGTAGGACAAACTAAAGAAAAAAAAAAATGGCAAAGTCGAGGGGAAAGCCCACAGTGACCATGAGCTCAGCCCGGAGAAATCCTGAGAAAGGGTAATCCCCACAAAGAAATGCTCTTAAATTGTCTCCAAAATGTCAACAAGCTCACAGGTTTAATCTGAAGTTGAGGTATACATATACTTCCTTAAAAAATAAAAGTTATTTGATGGTGGCCAAAGCTATTGGGAAGAATAGTTTTAATTTTTAAAAAATTCACTTAGTTTTGATTACATTCAGAGATTTTTGGGGGAGGGGTTGAAGACTTACTTTCCAGATGGGAAGTTGTTTAATTAAGAAAATGTTGAAGTCTTAATTAGAGCAAATTGAAGGGTTTCCCCCTCCCTCACAGTAGAGAATAAGGAGCTTTGTGAATGACTTAGTGGCTCTTTAAAAATCTTTAATGCTTAAATTTTAAATCTTTAACCACTCGACTTGATGCTTGAAGGTTTAGCTGTGAATTGGGAGGGGGTGAACTATACTGAGTTCAAGGTTAACTACTGACTATGTAATGCATACAGAAGTTTATTTCAATCAGATTTCAAGAGGACAATTCTGAGTATGTTGCTCTCCATGCCTTTAGGTATAGCCCAGTAAAGAGCAGTGATCCAAAATCTTTCTCCCTTCTTTCAGCCTTTCTCTCAAATGTTTGTCAAGAGTGCAGGCTTCATACCAGGAATGAGTACCAGGCAGTCTCTTCTCCTAAGGAGCCCACCGCCCATTGGAGAAGATAAACAAGTATTAGTCGATTATACTGTCTGCAACAGTACTGCCAACTTTCTCTTCATGTGAAAATTCAGTGCATGACTATGGCGCCATTCCTATTGAAGACTTTGCCTCTTTGATTCACGGGGCAGGCTTTATCGTGAAAGAGGCTTCCCATGGTAGCCACTATGTGGCACCCAGAAAACTTGCTTGGTTTATTCCATCAGTTCTAAAGTACACTAGAGCCTACAAGAGTCCAAGATGCTCTGTCTGAAAGGATGTGCTGGATTGCCCGACAGGCCTTTAGTTCTCATTGCCCCAGTTCCCATCTTGGCTCCATCTCTGGCGTCTGCCCTGCTAGGATTGCCCTGTCTCTCACTCATTTCTCCGTACTGACCTGGCACTTCAGGCTTCAGTCTCATTACTCAGGACATCACCTTACCACACGAGAAGGGGTTGACCATGAGGGATGGCAATTTATTCATTCAACAAATATTTATTCAATGCCAGGCATTGTTCTAGTCACTGGAGATACAGCAACAAACACTTCCTAATTTCATGGAGCTTCTGTGACAATAATAGGAATCAGACAAGAATATATGAATAAATATACAGACATAGACATATGTTTGAAAGAGAATTTTAAGAGGGAAGGGAGTGAAAGGTGATGAAGAGAAGAAGGCCATTTTATTGGGTTGGCCCAAAGGTTCATTTGGTTAATGAATACATTGTTCAATAAAATTCTTGGAGAAAATGAAAATTGTATTCAGTTTATTCTGCAACAAGCAGGCCCTGTAACTATCTCTTCCACAGAGTTTCCCCAGAAACTCTAATAGAAATCTCTTTCCTTTCTCTAAGTAGATATTCAGTAGAGCATCACTTTCCTGAACTTTCCATCCATAAAATATGGATTCTTGTCCTTCCAAGCACATCTTTAAACTTCTGAGAACATAGAATAGCCTTACATTTATTTTGCATCATTCCTAACACCCTGCATATAGTTAAGGGGAAAAGTATTATAAATCTATACCAATCAAATGCAGTTATAAGAAGCAATGACAAGATACCAGAACACAATCCAAGTACAACATAACACTTTAAAGAAGGAAAGAAAAGAAAAAAAATAAATTCACACTGTTAATGAACCAGAGCATTCTTTATCTTGATTAAATAATAATATTAGAAGCAAAAGATGTAGCACTATAAACCATTAAAATTAAACCTTATACTTGTATTGAGTTATGAAATTGTGACACTGAGGCATAGCATTTTATGTAACAGTATAAATCTTTTATTCATTCATTTATTTGAAAACCACTTATAGAGCACCTTTTATGTATTGGGCTTTATATCAGTATTGGGATTATAGTAACAGACAGAAGTCTCTCCTCTCATAGAACTTACATTCTATTAGTGAGAGATAAGCACTCTAAAGAAAAGCAGTGAAGGGAAAAGCAATAGTGAACAAAGAAAGATACCATTTAAGATGGGGTGATCAGATGTGGTCAGGGGCTAGTTTCATCAAAGTGGTTTTATGCTGTATATCAAAGAATCAGGCATGCCTTCAACACTGATCATCAGTTCTTCAAACTTTGATGCTGGAGTTGAGTTTTAGTCATATTCTCTAGGAGCTAAGTCTGTTGAATGAGGTAGATGATTAAATTTATAATTCTGGTTGGGGTCAAAATAATAAAAGGCCATGAAGTAACAAATTTTGTAAACAGTTCACTAACTGGCTTTGGATGAAATATGAAAAAGGAATTAAAAAAATGCTCTGAATGTCTGGCATAGAATAAGGATTTACTATGTGTTTCAATGAATGAATAATTGGTACATCATTATCTACAGTCTCCCAAGATGACTACATTGAAGTCAATGATATTAATTTGAACTCTAGTTTTTTTTTAAAGTCTCATTCATTTGTAATCACATTTCAAAAATCTCTGTTTAAAAATGGTATTGTTCTAACTTAAATGCTTTTAACCAAAATCTGTTGCAAAAATTCCAGAATTAAGTTCAAATATAAAGTGGTCTTCAAAGCAAGTTAAAAAGCTCAAAGTAGAATTCCTTCTGAATATGTTAACAGGTAACATTCCAAAGTTTTAAATAATATTTTTACTTAAAAGTTAAGTATGGGAAATAAAAACATGTGGTCCCCTTTACAAATAATTTGTGATGGTGGATTTTGGCAGAAACCTTGGCATTAACTATTGGGAAAACTCAGTCAGCACGAATAAACTTTAGTGAGTAACTGCATCAAAATGAGAGGAGCAGCTTAGATTGAAAAAAAATTCCTGATTAGAGAACTGTTTCCATGTTTGGAGATTTCACTCATTCATTGGATAAGATTTGTTTTGCCTTTGAGAAAAGAGTGCAAGATTTGCAGCCAGACAAACCTGGAGACTGGAGTCCTCATCTCACTGTTCACTAGCTGTGCAACATGGGCAAGGTGTCACCCTCTCTGAACTATTTTGTAGTTTCTTCATCTATAAAAATGTGAATAGTTTTTTCAATATAAATAATAGGCTTCTATTTTTTCTAAAGATGATTTTATTCGAGTGCTTCATGGTTCAAATACTAGCAAATTTACTGCTAAGTGCTGTAAATGACAGGAACTTTGTCAGCTCACACCAATAAAACATCCTGAAGTATGGGAAGATTATTGGTTGATTTGCTTCAAAAGTTCTAAGTCTTTTTTATTTATTGTGGTAAAATACACACTATTTTACCAATTGGCATTTCAATGATTTTAAGTGTAGAGTTTGACAGCATTAACTACACTCATGTTGTCATGCAGCCATCAGCTTTGTCCACCTGCTAAACATTTTCATCTTCCCAAATTGAAATTCTATACTTCTTAAACAATAACTGCTTGTTCCTCATTTTTCTCACTCCCACAATTCTCACTAACCACAATTCTACTTTCTGTCTCTATGAATCTGTCTCTATTGAGAATGGCTATTTCTAATGTATGAAATATGGCTAATACCAGCTCAGTGGTGGGAGAAATGGTGTTCACACCAGAGCAGTCATAAACTCAGACTTCCAGGCTAAGGCAAAAGGCAAGTGAAATAACATGGGAAGGAGCTAAAGGGTCAGACAGAGGTGCTAAGCATCAAACATAAAGAAGAATGACTACGCACTGGATAGAGATTCACTTATTACGTATTTTGTGCCAATCTGTCATGAAATCAGAAGCCAGAGCAGTGTTTACACTTTGTGTCTTCTGCTGGCTCTCATTTCTAAGTCTGTAATAGTCTTCTAATTGGTTTTCTGGCCACCAGACTCATCCTTTCCAATGCATCCTCCAAATGACTGTCACTGTCATTGTTTTCAAACATTGATGCTTCATTGCTGCTGCAAATTCCTCAATAGTGAGCAGAGAACTTCAGCTCAAGGTTTCCCTAGCCTTAGAAGTAAGATGGGGAAGTTGACATGGATGCTAGCAGTAATGATGGAAACCTGGTGATGCTGTGAAGTTGGATTAAGTTGAAAGGAGGAATGAGATGGTATGCCTGCAATGTTATACCCAAGTGAGGCTTGGCACCCTGAGCTTGCCTCCTGCAAAGAAGATTTTGAGCTTTAATCAACAGATGAATATGGTGTAGAAAATGCCTTGAGGAACCAGAGAAATGTGTGGACTCAAAGCCATGTTCTTCAGGAAAAACTAATTGACAGTTTGAGTATTAGCAGCACAGAATTCACTGGAACTATCAACCTCCCCCCCCCAGAGATACATCTCACTGGGTACACTGGAAAAAGAACACCACCATATTTGAAGGGAAAGCAGAGCCCAGAGCCTCTGTTTCCAATTAAAGAGCAGCTCAGTTGTATGATTTGGAAATTGAAGAGCACTGATTTCATTAATTATGGGTCTTAACAACTTGGCTATTAGAAAATTTGCCTGAGTGTAAACTTGGAATAAGATGAAAAGAATTTATTTTCACCATGGTGGACCTAAATTAACCCAGTTATATTTGAAACTTAGAAAAAGGAAAAAGGTAGTAAAAGAAGATTGTGGTTTTAATTTTATTTTTATAAGTAAAATAATTTGTTATTTTTAGAAGAAAGATTGTGACTTTATTTTTAATTTAAGATCTATCAAGGTAGAAGAACATTGTAATGTTCTTACATTAGTAGTGTATATAATGTATATACACTATTCATGGTAAGCTAGTATGTCTAAATTTTCAAGATTTCTGTATGTGATTATAAATAGAAATATAGCATCAAGCAATATTTTAAATCCAGAATCATCTTTAAGAAGTTTTTTAAATGTTTCTTATTTTAAAAAAATTTCATTTTTTTAAACTATGAAAGTTTGATAACACATTTATAGGAGACTTGAAAAATAAACAAGGTTACATATAGTTCCACACTATATATTACAATTATTTTTAAGTAGATAAATTAAAAATTTTAGTAGGAATTTTGATATCAAAAATTAACAGAATGAATATATAGAGAAATAGAAGGATATGGTAGAGCTGAAAACCTGAACTGAAAAGACCTGAACTGTGAACCAGTTCAACATAATTAAGATTTATACAATTTTCACACAACAGTAGGATAAAAATTCTATTCTAGTTCCCACAGACTATAAACTAGGAGATACTGGAACACATCCAAGGACATAAAACAATGTGCACAGATTTCATGGTCTAAAGGTATTGAAATCGCACAGTCTCTTCTCTTATGCCTGTGAAATTGTTATAAATCAGTATCATATTTGAAAACAACACACACATTTCAAGTGCAATGTGACATTTGCCAAAAGAAATCTTTGATACTGAAGCTGAAACTCCAGTACTTTGGCCACCTGATACGAAGAACTGACTCATTTGAAAAGACCCTGATGCTGGGAAAGATTGAAGGTGGGAGGAGAAGGGGATGACAGAGGATGAGATGGTTGGATGGCATCACCAACTCAATGGACATGAGTCTGAGCAAGCTCCCGGGGTTGGTGAAGGACAGGAAAGCCTGGTGTGCTGCAGTCCATGGGGTCACAAAGAGTTGGACACGACCGAACAACTGAACTGAACTGAAGGTCTGTCCCGCCTCTGCCTCTGACCTCTGCTCCACTGACCCTGTCTTGGCCTCTTGACCAACCTCTAGTGTTTTGGGGGTCTAGAGCATCAGTCTGAGTGCCTACTAGAGTTAATTTCTGCTCCCACAATCCTCACAGGTATTTGACCTATATAAAGAGGTAAACTGAGTCAAACTCAAAACATGAGTTTACTTGGAAATAGCAAAGTAATTGCAATTGGGATATGCCAGTTGCAACAAGCCACAGGTGAGTCAAGTGAGGCTGTGTTATAGGCAGCGGATGATAAGGGGAGAGTTCAGTTAGGGTCAGTTAAAATAAAAACAAGTGAAAGGACTTCCTGGTATTGCAGTGGATAAGAATCCATGTGCCAATGCAGAAGCACTGGTTTGATGTCTGGTGCAGGAAGATTCCACATGCCACAGAGCAAATAAGCCCATGCGCTGTGACTACTGAAGCCCTCAAGCTCTAGGGCCTATGAGCCAAAATTACTGAACCCCTGTGCTGCAATTACTAAAACTCTCAAGTCTAGAGCCTGTGCTCCACGAGAGAAAGCCTCGGCAATGAAAAGCCCACGTACTGCAACGAAGAGTAGCTCACCACAACGAGAGAAAGCCCTAGCATAGCAACGAAGACCCAGCACAACCAAAAATAAATAAAAACTGAAAAACAAGTGAAGATCAGCCTTGAAAACTTTCTGAGCAGACAAAATCAGTCTAGCCACACAAAGCTCAATTCAACCCACTTTGTGAGATCCCTCATCTCTCATTTGTGCTTTTGACAAAACTTCTTAAGGTTGTTATGAGACAACCTCTGACCAACCCTCATCATATCAGAAAATTCTGACATCATCAGTTTTCTGTAAATCAGGGGTTTATTGTAATTAGACTCTTAGTCCTTATGTTTTGTCTTCCTTGAGGGCATCTGTGTGAGATTTTCTTTATATTTTCCAGTTCTAGTTTAAATTCTTCTACAGGTATTACCTAGAGTTCTTAAAGTAAATATATCTCTACCCCAGAGTTCCATCTTAACGGTAAATTATCAAGATAGACTGTTTTGGCCAGTCAAAATTTTTAGTTTACTGGAAGCCAGTTTGGTTCCTCCCTAGTCACAGAATAATGCCCTGGAGAGAGTTAGGAAGGTCTGAAATCCTGGCACAGAGGTAGATGTTTAGGTCTTCTCCTAATTGAGCTAGGAAGACTTTGGAGGAAGATTCAGATAAGACAGAGCCTCAAATGTAGACAAGAGCACAAAGATCAATCCAAACAGCATTTCTTGACCTTTCTGGTACCTCCCTTTCTCTTTACAGAACTCATGATCTCACATGATGACCACAAATACATTGGCATTTGGGCCAAGGCAGCACAGTGCAACTCTGGAAGAAGGACCCTAAGGTAGCATTCTCCTTGATGGCAATTTTTCACTTATTTGCTCATCACTGCAAGAAAGGACTTAACCTCTGGCTGCCTCCCTTTACAGTATTACATAATCCATTCTTCACTGAGGGCCCAACCCTAGTTGCTGGTTGCTTAATTGGATGAAGAGAATTTTAAATATTGGACTTTAAATTTTTAAAAGGCTTATCTGTGTGGCTTAGTGTCATTTCCCTCTGTGTTGGTAAATTCATTCCAAATGTGTTTATTTAACATGATGACTTTTACATGAAGTAATATGATAAAGTCTTCAGCCACCTATCTTGCTCCTACTTAGTTTTCCTTGTTTTAGGAATAGGAAACCCAGTCCCCTGTTCCCCTGGCTCTAAATAAACCCAGAGCAATCCCTGAAAGCTCCTCTGTGGGACATACCAAGACAGTGTCTCACACTGTGGAGTTCATCATGGAAACAAGACGTAGATTAGAAATATGTAGACCCTTCTCTGTGTCTGTCTTCCAGACACCCTGTGAGGGCTGGCAAAAGTGTTCTTATTCTCCAAATATTCACTGGCAATGAATTTGTGTAATAAAATTATGTTTGGGGTTTGTAGTTGGTTCTTTTAAATGAACATCTGTTATTCTCTTTCAGTTGAAAGTTTCTGAACACTGGGCAGGGCAACTTGGCTTGCTCCACCACCTCTGCAGAGTGACAAATGGAGCCCGTCGGCTGTCAGCTGCTTGTTGATTGGTTGACCAGTCATCATTGTCTCCCACAGCTGTTTTGCCTCTGAGAGGTTGGAGTGTGGGGAGGGAGGAAGTCAGGGTCAGCTTGTTCTGTGCATGTATCCCATGGGAGTTCCAGGAGTAGGAATATTTCATTAACATGCTCTGATCAGCCATTATTGGATGATGTGTGGGTGAAGCAGGCAGAGGATTTGTACTTTTGGAATGGTGGGTCATAGCAGTTTTGTTTTCAGAGCAATTGTTTTCACCTCTTGGTGTCTCTCTTCCCTTTGTCTATGGTACAGATTTTAGATAATGTGACCTGCACAAGGCAAATGAGAGATGTAATTACAGAGTGCTTTATTTTCACCAAACACATATGTGTTTTGGATCTACCTTATGAGTTCCATAGTATTCAGAAAAGGAAGCTTATTTTCTTTATGCTTCAGCACCAGCAAATATTGTGTTGGCCAAAAAGTTCATTTGGGTTTTTCCATTACATCTTATGGAAAACCTGAACGAATTTATTGGCCATTGGCCAACCCAGTTCAAAAATACTTCAAGTTCCCCAGACCACTCCAACTGTGTTAGCTTCAGGACTCTGGCTTTCAAGAGGACCAACATCAGTTCAGTTCAGTTCAGTTCGGTCACTCAGTCGTGTCTGACTCTTTGCGACTCCATGAATTGCAGCACGCCAGGCCTCCCTGTCCATCACCAACTCCCGGAGTTCACTCAGACTCACGTCCATCGAGTCCGTGATGCCATCCAGCCATCTCATCCTCTGTCTCTTCCCCTTCTCCTCCTGTCCACCATCCCTCCCAGCATCAGAGTCTTTTCCAGTGAGTCAACTCTTCACATGAGGTGGCCAAAGTACTGGAGTTTCAGCTTTAGTATCATTCCTTCCAAAGACATCCCAGGGCTGATCTCCTTCAGAATGGACTGGTTGGATCTCCTTGCAGTCCAAGCGACTCTCAGGAATCTTAACACCACAGTTCAAAAGCATCAATTCTTCGGCGCTCAGCCTTCTTCACAATCCAACTCTCACATCCATACATGACCACTGGAAAAACCATAGCCTTGACTAGACGGACCTTAGTCAGCAAAGTAATGTCTCTGCTTTTGAATATACTATCTAGGTTGGTCATAACTTTTCTTCCAAGGAGTAAGCGTCTTTTAATTTCAGGGCTGCAGTCACCATCTGCAGTGATTTTGGAGCCTCCCAAAATAAGACCTCAAAAGCTGTTTCCCAAAAGCCTTAAGTAAAATCATAGCTGCTGCTGCTGCTAAGTTGCTTAAGTCATGTCCGACTCTGTGCAACCCCATAGCGGGCAGCGCACCAGGCTCCACCGCCCCCTGGGATTCTCTAGGCAAGAACACTGGAGTGGATTACCATTTCCTTCTCCAATGCATGAAAGTGAAACGTGAAAGTGAAGTCGCTCAGTCGTGTCTGACTCTTCGCGACCCCATGGATGGCAGCCCACCAGGCTCCTCTGTCCATGGGATTTGCCAGGCAAGAGTACTAGAGTGGGGTGCCATTGCCTTTCGGAAAATCATAGCCACGATGGTAAACATCCATTTGATACACTGTTGGTTTTCCTCTTCTCTATGTCTATGGAACAGATTTTAGGTAATGTGGCCTGTGCTAAGTCAAATGAGAGATGTGATTATAAACAGTGCTTTATTTGTATACATTTGATATACTGTTGTAGGATGATTACTCTTCCAACTCACAGCTCCAGTCATTTTACTGTCTTACTCAAAGTCCGTCAATGGCTTGCTGCTGTCAACAATACAAGTCACCCTGCACTTAGAGTCTGCTAGGATCTGATCTGGGAGAAGGCAATGACACCCCACTCCAGTGCTCTTGCCTGGAAAATCCCAGGGACAGGGGAGCCTGGTGGGCTATCGTCTATGGTGTTGCATAGATTCGGACACGACTGAAGTGACTTAGCAGCAGCAGCAGCAGCAGCAGCAGCAGCAGGATCTAATCTCAAACTTCTTGTCCAATTTCTTCTTGCCAACTACTGCCATTAGCACCTTCATGTTTTATATATAATTTTTAAAAATTATTTTTTATTGGAGTATAGTCAATTTACAATATTGTGTTAATTTTTCCTGTACAGCAAAGTGAATCAGCTGTATGTTTACATTTATCTCCTTTCTTTGGGATTTCTTTCCCATTTAGGTCACCACAGAGCATTGAGTAGAGTTCCCTGTGCTATACAGTAGGTTCTTGCTAGTTATCTATTTTATACACAGTAGTGTATATATGTCAATCTAAATCTCCCAATTCATCCCATCCCCTCTTCTCCCCTTAGTATCCTTATCCATATGTTTGTTCTCCATGTCTGTCTCTATTTCTGTTTAGGCAGATAAGATCACCTATACCATTTTTCTAGATTCTGCATATATGCATGAATATACAATATTTGTTTTTCCCTTTCTGACTTACTTAGTTCTGTGTGACAGTCTCTAGGTCCATCTATAGCTCTGCAAATGGCACAATTTTATTCCTTTTTTTTGGCTGAGTAATGTTCTACTGCACATATGTTCCACATCTTCTTTATTCATTCCTCTGTTGATGGACATTTAGGTTGCTTCCCTGTCCTGGTTGTTGTAAATAGTGCTGCAATGAATACTGGGTGCATGTATCTTTTGAATTATGGTTTTCTCTAGGTATATGCCCAGGAGTGGGATTGTTGCATCATATGGTAGGTCCATTTTTATTTTTTAAGGCACCTCCATACTGTTTCCTCAGAGAAGGCAATGGCACCCCACTCCAGTACTCTTGCCTGGAAAATTCCATGGATGGAGGAGCCTGGTGGGCTACAATCCATTGGGTCGCTAAGAGTCGGGCACGACTGAGCGACTTCACTTTCACTTTTCACTTCCATGCATTGGAGAAGGAAATGGCAAGCCACTCCAGTGTTCTTGCCTGGAGAATCCCAGGGATGGGGGAGCCTGGTGGGCTGCCATCTATGGGGTCGCACAGAGTCGGACACGACTCAAGTGACTTAGCTTAGCTTAGCTTATACTGTTCCTTGTAGCGCCTTCTTCAGTCTAGTCAAAATGCACTACATACTGTTTCTTCGTTGCGCCTTGATGATCTCCTTCTATACTTTGCTTATTCTTTTGGCTGATCTCTTCAAATCCATGTGGCCCCTGTCAAGTCCAAATGCATCTGCTGCACAGAGTCTTCCCAGCTGAGTCTCCCTCTTCCAAACATCCAGTGATTCACCCTTCCCTCTCTCAAAGCACCTTGAGTACTTTATGTCTGGAGAACTGGCTCACAGTGCCCAGTTGTCCTACCTCCCTCCATAGGAGCAGGAAGAACCTGCATCCAGCTATTCTTTCTACTTTCCCTAGGGCCTTGCAATTACTACATACTTGATCATTTTTTCATTACAAATATAGCAATAGACATTTGTAGAAAGCTTTTAAGTTTACTTAATTGATTCACTTTACAAAGTTGATTCACTTAATTCATTGACTTCTCATAAGTGAAAGTAGAAAGCACAGGTGTTCCCTTTAGTATAAATGAGGAAAGAGAATTAATTTTTAGTCAGAATTAACATTTACCTATTTATCGAACTATTTATGACCTTCTTAATGTCTGCCTCTTTTGCCATATTTTTAAGCTCCATGAGAGCAGAATCATGACTGTCTTTTCACTGCTGTATTTCCAGTGCCTGACACATTGCTGGATGTAGTGTAAAAGCTCATTTGAACATAGCTGAATGAATGAAAAGTGATTATTAGACAAGCAGTGGGCTAAATGTTCTATATGAACTATTTTACTCTCAGGGCAGGCGTCATCTCTATCTCACAGGCAAGGAAATTAAGTCTCCAAGGCACACAGAATTTATGTGTTAGCTAGAACTGAAACCCAGATCTCATGATTGTAGATATTATGTGTTTATCATCACACCATCAGTGACTTTAAATTGTCTTTCTTTTGTTGTTGTCATTTTTTCACCTTTAATTGTTTTATAATTCTATTTAAAGAAAATAAATTTCAAGAATTACTTTAACTCTTAAACATTTGTCTCTGTTAATTACAAACAGTTACAAAATACTGGATAGTATATTAGTCTCTATTGCCAAATTCAACAGCATCATTGAGGGTAGATGAGAGTGCATCCTTGAAAGGGAGGAAACAATTTTTTACAGATTTCCTGACTCTGTAGTTTCCTGCTTTTGAACTAAAAATGAATATAATTAAATTACTATCACAATTTATTTTCTTCTAAGTGATCTAGAGGAATATGCAGAGTTACATTTTGATTGTTGTCACTGAAGAAAGGAAATGAACATATAATGAGCAATCTCTTTATGCCAGGACTTTGTTTAGGTCAATTCTTGATGAGGTAAGTATTATTATCTCCTTTATTTTATGAAGGAAGACAGTATTGCTTTTATTTCTAAGCACAGTTTATTTTCATATCTATTCAAATAAAAGATTGAATTTGTCATTGAATTGTCCAATTATCCTGCTTTCTCTCTGTGTGAAACTTGGTGAAAGATTTTCTTCTGATTAAACAACATTTTTTATACTTAAAGTCAAAAAGGGAAGCTTGAAATTTGTATTTTTTTCAGTCTTCTTTCATAGCATTTTAATATTGCGGTTAAGTCACTGGGCTCAAAATTTTGTGTTTGATTAACACAAGTATGCAGAAATGGAATTAAGTAATGTCTGAATATAATGATGATGATGGCAATGATTTAATGTGTTTGTTTTCTTTTATCATAAGATCTACATATTTCCTCTTTAACTTCTCAACATACATTTGAGAAGCCAAGTCTAAAACTACTTGTTTCAAAAGATAAACTATTTCAACATTATTTCTAAGAGAGAATTGAGTTTATTATATTTTATAAATCTGTGTTAATCTACCTTTACTATCTAATTTGCATCTTTAATATTTAGTATGTGTCCCGAGGAAACCAGAATTGAAAGAGACACGTGTATCCCTCATTGCAGTACTGTTTACAATAGCCAGGACATGGAAGCAATCTAGATGTCCATCGGCAGATAAATGGATAAGAAAGCTGGGGTACATATACACAGTGGAATATTACTTAGCTATTAAAAATAATGCACTTGAATCAGTTCTAATGAGGTGGATGAAACTAGAGCCTATTACACAAAGTGAAGTAAGTCAGAAAGAAAAATACCAATACAGTATACTAACACATATATATGGAATTTAGAAAGATGGTAACAATGACCCTGTATGCGAGACAGCAAAAGAGACACAGATTTACAGAATAGTCTCTTGGACTCTGTGGGAGAAGGCAAGGATGGGATGATTTGAGAGAATAGCATTGAAACATGTGTATTATCATATGTGAAATAGATCGTCAATCCAGATTCAATGCATGAGACAGGGTGCCCATGGCTGGTGCACTGGGATGATCCAGAGGGATGGGATGGAGAGTGAAGTGGAGGGGGTTCAGAATGGGGAACACATGTACACCCATGGTTGATTCATGTCAATGTATGGCAAAAACCACTACAATATTGTAAAGTAATTAGCCTCCAATTAAAATAAATTAATTAAAAAATATTTAGTATGTGTCTTCAGTCACAGAAACTAAATGTGTTCTGCTTTGCTTTTGGGCAGACCTTAATTACTAAACTGCTGGTAAGCAGTTAGTTTTCACAAAGTATATTTGATCAAAAGACTATAAAGGCAAGCTTTATTCTCTGACACCAGTCCCATGAACCTGGTTGGTTTCCAGAGCATGTTGTTATGATCGTGATACGGATTTAAAGAAAACTTTTAGAACCATGGCAGATTAGCAACATTTAATCATTGCTGGATGGAGCCTACTCAAAGGCAACCCCAAACTGACATTACAGAGAATCTTTTGTAGAAACTTCTATTTTTGTGGTTACTCTTGCAGTGCAAAATATTTATATGAACTGAAATTCTTCAAAGTGACTATTGAAAGGATATCATCTCATGTCTTCTTACTGCTGTCTTCATGGTCTCACCTCAAATTTGTGGACATTTTGTATTCAGGGATCCTTGAAAGAAACATCTGCAAAGGGAATTTGGGACATTGAAATGCCAACTGTAAAAAAATAAAAATGTACCTTCTAAATAGAGTTTTCTAAATGATTGCATCAATTAAATAGAAACAAAAGTTCCATTTCCAATGGTAGGAAAGTAGTCTTTTCTTTGATGGGCCCCTATATCCGCACACATAACTGCAGAGCTCCAGGTCAGTTCTGCAGAGTTCCCAGGTCCAGAGAGATAAACACCCTTCAAGAACAATAAGGGAAGGGAAGGTCCTTGCAAGTGCCTCTGGAGCCCTGAACATCATCTTGCTGTCTCTGCCTGTATGTGATCAGCACCATTTCCCTTCCTTACTGTAGTCTTTAGGACTTCTCAGGATTTATAATGGTCATACACTTAGATGTTAACTGTCATTTCTTGGCCATCAAGTTTAACATCATTCCACTTCAGTTGCCTGGTTCTGGTCTTTGTAGAGCTCTGACCTACTTTGTCCTTACTGCCTATTTGTAAACTTCTGTAGTCCCCCATTTCCACTGGAATTTCCCACTGTAATAGCTGCTGAATGCCTCCTCCCACTCAAAGCAGATATAACCCGAGGTAACTGACCCAGAGGAAGTTCATCCTTCAGGTTTTGACAAGATACACCCAGTGAGTGTGGGTCTTCCCTGATGACTCAGTGGTAAAGAATGGAAATGTGGGTTCAGTCCCTGGGTAGGGAAGATTCTCTGGAGAAGGAAATGGCAACCCACTCCAGTATTCTTGTCTGGGAAATACCATGGATCAAAGAGGCTGGTGGGCTACAGTTCATGGCATTGAAAAAGAGTTGGACAAGACTTAGTGACTAAACAACAACCCAGTGAGTGCGTATTATAGTAAATGCAGATAATGATTTTTGAAGTTAGTAGTCGTCTAACTAGGGCTTCCCTAGTGGCTTAGATGGTAAAGAATCTGACTGCAATGCAGGAGACCCAGGCCAGCCTATACTGCTTATACATATTTTTAAATTTTCTTTTCCCTAGGATTCTACTTGGATGTGTTGTTGGACTAGGGGGAAAGTAGCAGGTAAATGTGGACAGAGGATTTGACATTCATTGTAGCTGCAACCTGTAGGGATGATTCTCTAGAGAACCAGGTGGATGAGAAGCAATTCTTCTAGAAGTTGAAACAGTTCTAGATTACATGCTGAATTGTCTACCACTTTACCAAAGACACAGTAAAATACATAACTGTTATTTTTCTTCCTTAGTTCTAAGTGAATGTGTGTGTGTATATGTCTATGCGCATTTATAATTCTGAATATGTTGACAATTCTGATTTTCTCATAAAAATTATATGACATTTCAATTTTATTATTATTTTTTTACTTCAATGATTAACTGCAGGAAATCCTAAGGTCTGAGTCCCTGGGTCTGTGTTCAGTTTTAACTCTAGGTTCACCAGTTCTTTATTTCTAAAGGCAAATTCTCCAGTAACTTCGAGTCCTAGAAAGAAAAGTCTGTACACTTGAGACTAATACCCACTGTAAATCAACTACCCTCCAATAAAATTAAATACAAATATATATATATATTTGCAAAGTTGAAATAAAAGTGCTCAACAGTTGGAGCCAAAATTTCCTGTTTGGAAACAAATAGTATGACCATGCATGCAAGCTCACTTGTGTCCCACCCCAAGGACTGTAGGCCTCAAGGCTCCTCTCTCCATGAGATTCTCCAGGCTAGAATACTGGAGCGGGTTGCTGTTTCCTTCTCCAGGGGATCTTCCCAGCTGAGGGATCAAACCCGTGTCTTGCATCTCCTGCATTGGCAGGTGGGTTCTTTACCAGGTGGGGTCAGAATGGGGTTTTTAAATATCATTTTTCCCCCACTGACTTTTCAAATAAAATTCAAATTAATCAATATGGCATTGAGGTATATTGAGGGCTTTCTGCTTCCTGGGGGCTACAAGGCCAGACAAGACAGCTCAGCCTGGACCAGGGGAAGAAGCAGAGAGGGAGTATGGGCCACAAATATTCTGATAGTCAGAGATGGTGACAAGCTAGTCTGGGATGCTTTGACAGAAATATCTAGAACAATAATTTGATAAATCTGAAGATAGACTGTGCTGATTCATATCCAATTTATAACTTTAAGTGTACTTATGATTTTTCCTCATGATTTTCTAGGAAAAGAAATGATCACACAGTTTAATTGTCTTATTTTCTAGTCTTTCTTCAATGTTCTTTCTTAATTTTTTTAAAAAGTATCTTAACCTTTAGCCACCTTGTAATTGTCTTCATTTTGAGATAATTGTCTTTTCTTCCATTTCTTTCCTGAATTCAATAAATACTCATTGCATTTCTTTCTGACTGGTGTTTGTTTCTTTTTTTGTCCACTTTTGCTTTAAATTTTAAATTTTGATTCATCCCAAATACTGGTAAGCAAGGCTTTCAGGAGACATCAAGGGGGTGGGGATGGGGGATTTTGTCGGGTAGCTGTGGAAGCCAGGGCCACATAGAGAATATTTGTAAAGGCACTCAGTCGGGTACGAACCTGGCTTACTTGAGGAAAAGCACTGAAGCTACTATGGGTCTTCCCAGGTGGTGCGGTGGTAAAGAACCCACCTGCCAATGCAAGAGACACAAGTTTGATATCTGGATCAGGAAGACTTTGGAGTAGGAAATGACACACCGCTCCAGTGTTCTCGCCTAGAAAATTCCATGGACAGAGGAGCCTGGCAGGCTACAGTCCATAGGGTCACAAAGAGCTGGACGTGACTGTGTAACTGAGCATGCACACACTGAAGCCAGCATGGGTGAAGCAAGGGAATAACAAGATTATGCTTTTAAGTATTAACTGTTCTGTCTTCATAGTAACACTCTGAGCAAGATAGGATTATTAGCTTCATGTTACAGATGAGGAAGTGAGACAAAGAACCGTTGAGTTATTCACCCAAAGACACACAGAAAATAGAGCCAGGGTTTGAATCTGTGTAATCTGTGGAAAGAGGAGGAGGAGGAGGAACAGGAGGCAAGGGGGTGCCCCACCATGGAAGGTCTTGCAGAGGACGTCTGGGACTCTGGTTTTTACTGTGAGCAAGGCGGGACACCATGGGAAGATTTCAGTCAATGGAGTAACATATTTTGATTTACACTGCAAAAGGATCTGCCTGGCTGATGGGTATAAAACAGACTGCAAACAACAGTGCCTGTTAAGAAGCTGTTAAATACCGGTGAGGTTATCAGATCACCTGATAATCATGAAATCTGATTTTTTAATGTAAAATCTATTTTTTTTTTTTTAAAGTTCACAACTAATTTAGACCTTTCTGTACATTGTGACTGCTGATCTAAGGACATGACTGCTGGCCTCTCTGCCCTGTACACACATCTCTGCTCTTGGAGGAGGTGCTCTGTGGCCTGTACCCGCTCTTCTCTACTTGAAAAGGGATGTGCCACAAGTGAATCAGCTTAGTCATCACTGAAGTGAGGGGGCGACCTAGCAGAGAAGAGGCAGAGCAAAACTGTCCCCTGGGGGATTTCACTTCCCTTACAGTGTTTATTCTGCTCCCCCACCTCACCCTGCACGGACTGCCTGAGAGAGGCCCCCAGTGCTTTCTCTTCCTCCTGGTCTACCCCTTGCCCTTCCACATGCAATGTCAGAGAGGGAGTGGCTGAGGCAACCCAGACTGGTGTTTGAGATCATCTCAGTTCTTTTTCCCACCCTTGGAGACTCAAGATCCTGAGTTACAAGCTCTCCCCTCTGCCAGTGCTGCCTTCACACTGATAGCTATGTTTTGCCAGCCTAAATGAGGCAGCTGTACAAAGCCTGTGGGGAGCGAAGCATGTGAGGATTTGTATTTCTATTTATTAAACTGGAGTTTAGTTGCTTTACAACGCTGTGTTAGTTTCTGCTGTACAGCATGGTGAATCAACTTACATATACGTACACCCCCTCTTTGTCACCACAGAGCATGGAGTTCCCTGTGCTGTATAGTAGGTTCTCATTAGTTATCCTTTTATACATAGTAGTGTACATATGTGAATCGAATCTCTCAATTCAGCCCTCCCCACCTTTCCCCTTTGGTATCCATATGTTTGTTCTCCATGTCTGTGTCTTTATTTCTGCCTTGCAGTTAGGTTCATCTGTACCATTTCTCTAGATTCCACATATATATATTAATGTAGATATTTGTTCTTCTCTGTCTGACTTCATGCTGTATGACAGTTTCTAGGTCCATCCGTATCTCTGCAAATGGCACAATTTTGTGGTTTTTTTTTAATGGTCTGAGTAATATTCTATTGTATATATGTTCCACATCTTCTTTAGCCATTCCTCTGTTGATGGATATTTAGGTTGCTTCCATATCCTGGTTATTGTAAACAGTGCTGCAATGAACATTGGGGTGCATGTATCTTTGTAATTATGGTTTTCTCTGTGTATATGCCCAGGAGTCGAATTGCTGGGTCATATGTTAGGTCTATTTTTAGTTTTTTAAGGAACCTCCATTTTATTCTCCACAGTCGGAGCCTTTTTATCTCCTCCAAACAGAATCATATAAACTAATGCAGATGAGCCCGTTAGCCACTAGGGTAAAACCAGTATTGGTCTGAGAAGATCTCAGTGGGATTCCTGAGGGGTCTAAGAGCTGAGGTTCTATTTAGAAGGAAAGTCCTTGTCTGTTCTCCATGAATTTCTTTTTGATATGGTCACAAAAGCCACACATAGAGTCACCTTAGGTAGTCTTCATGGGCTTGGAGACTATCTTCTCAGCAGCTGATGTGAGAGTTCCCAAGGTGGAAATGATGGGCTTTGATAGGCTGGTGAGGAGGCTGAGAGTCATGGTTTCGATTCTAAGTGGGCTTACTAGGTGGCAATAGTGGTAAAGAATCCACCTGCCAATGCAGGAGAC
The DNA here is from genome assembly GCA_917880005.1 of Nanger dama. Lineage (NCBI taxonomy): Eukaryota > Metazoa > Chordata > Mammalia > Artiodactyla > Bovidae > Nanger > Nanger dama. Next base: position 1,297,043 of record CAKJTW010000011.1, read on the forward strand.
AAGAGAGAGGCATTAGGTCCCTGGATAGGGAAAATCTCCTGGAGGGTATGGCAACTCGCTCCATATTTTCGCCTAGGGAATCCCATGGGCAGAGGAGTCTGGCGGGCTACGGTCCATCATATGACATGACTGAAGCAACTTAGCACTCAGCATGCACAGGTTTTAAGTAGACAAAGAAACTCTTAAAAAGACTGGGACCAAGTCCTATAGGATGAACCTGAAGTGAGACAGGAGACTGGGGAAGGGGAGAGAGATTTAGAGAAGTTCGTGTTGCCTGGAGGTGGAGGAACTGAGTAAACGCTGTGCACTGAGGAGTGATCCCCTTTCCCATGAATTCCCAGATCTTCGTGAAAACTAAAAACAAAATTCTGGCTATTCTTAAAGGGGAGTCACTCAATCGTGTCTGACTCTTTGTGACCCTGTGCATTGTAGCCCACCAAGCTCCTCCATCCATGGGATTCTCCAGGCAAGAATACTGAAGTGGGTTGCCATTTCCTTCTCTTAGCTATTCTTGCTGCTGCTACCTGCTAAGTCGCTCCAGTCGTGTCCGACTCTGTGCGACCCCTAGACGGCAGCGGATCAGGCTCCGCTGTCCTTGGAAGTCTCCAGGCAAGAATACCGGAGTGGGTTGCCATTTCCTTCTCCAATGCATGAAAGAGAAAAGTGAAAGTGAAGTCGCTCAGTCATGTCCGACTCTTAGCGACCCCATGGACTGCAGCTACCAGGCTCCTCCATCCATGGATTTTCCAGGCAAGAGTACTGGAGTGGGGTGCCATTGCCTTCTCTGGCTATTCTTAGTGTGATAGAATTCTTGTGAGAACTGGTGAAGTGCCTTGAGCATCAAGTCTGGCCTGGGGCAGAAAGAGTCAATCTGCACAACCCAGGGAAAGAGTCAAATTCTAGGCTAAGGTATTTGACACAGGCAGTGATATGAGCCGGGGGACCCTTGCAGGACAGCTGTGCAGACAGATCTGGATGCTTCCTGCACCTCATTCCATCCTTCTCCCTGGCTCCCTGGAGGTCTCTCTCCTAATCCTAATATTTCTATTTCAAGCCAGTAAGCTCAGTCCCCAAATACTTGAGACTTTTTCTGAGAGGTGGTCAAGCGTGAACACAGTGGAAAAGTTCAGTCTGAACTGAGAGCCTGGCTTGGCTAATTTTAGCAGCGAGTCCTTGTTGGAGTCTATGATGCCTCAGTTTCTCCAACCATCAGTTCAGTTCAGTTCAGTCACTCAGTCGTGTCTGACTCTTTGCAACCCCATGAACTGCAGCACACGAGGCCTCCTTGTCCATCACCAACTCCCAGAGTTCACTCAGACTCACATCCATCAAGTCCGTGATGCCATCCAGCCACTTCATCCTCTGTCTTCCCCTCTCCTACTGCTCCCAATCCCTCCCAGCATCAGAGTCTTTTCCAATGAGTCAACTCTTCACATGAGGTGACCAAAGTACTGGGGTTTCAGCTTTAGCATCATTCCTTCCAAAGAAATCCCGGGGCTGATCTCCTTCAGAATGGACTGGTTGGATCTCCTTGCAGTCCAAGACACTCTCAAGAGTCTTCTCCAACACCACAGTTCAAAAGCATCAATTCTTCGGCGCTCAGCCTTCTTCTCAGTCCAACTCTCACATCCATACATGACCACAGCAAAAACCTGAGCCTTGACTAGACAGACCTTTGTGGGCAAAGTAATGTCTCTGCTTTGAATATGCTAGCTAGGTTGCTCATAACTTTTCTTCCAAGGAGTAAGCATCTTTTAATTTCATGGCTGCAGTCACCATCTGCAGTGATTTTGGAGCCCCCCAAAAAAAAAGTCTGACACTGTTTCCACTGTTTCTCCATCTATTTCCCATGAAGTGATGGGACCGGATTTCATGATCTTCATTCTCTGAATGTTGAACTTTAAGCCAACTTTTAACTCTCCTCTTTCACTTTCATCAAGAGGCTTTGTAGGTCCTCTTCACTTTCTGCCATAAGGGTGGTGTCATCAGAATATCTGAGGTTATTGATATTTCTCCTGGCAATCTTGATTCCAGCTTGTGCTTATTCCAGCCCAGCATTTCTCATATTGTACTCTGCATAGAGGTTAAATAAGCAGGGTGACAATATACAGCCTTGATGTCCTTCTTTTCCTATTTGGAAACAGCCTGTTGTTCCATGTCCAGTTCTAACTGCTGCTTCCTGACCTGCATACAGATTTCTCAAGAGGCAGGTCAAGTGGTCTGGTATTTCCATCTGTTTCAGAATTTTCCACAGTTTATTGTGATCCACACAGTCAAAGGCTTTGGCATAGTCAATAAAGCAGAAATAAATGTTTTTCTGGACCTCTCTTGCTTTTATCATGATCCAGCGGATGTTGGCAATTTGATCTCTCATTCCTCTGCCTTTTCTAAAACCAGCTTGAACATCAGAAAGTTCACGGTTTCACATATTGCTGAAGCCTGGCTTGGAGAATTTTGAGCATTACTTTACTAGCATGTGAGATGAGTGCAATTGTGCGGTAGTTTGCACATTCTTTGGCATTGCCTTTCTTTGGGATTGGAATGAAAACTGACCTTTTCCAGTCCTGTGGCCACTGCTGAGTTTTCCAAATTTGCTGGCATATTGAGTGCAGCACTTTCACAGCATCATCTTTCAGGATTTGAAACAGCTCCACTGAAATTCCATCACCTCCACTAGCTTTGTTTGTAGTGATGCTTTCCAAGGCCCATTTGACTTCACATTCCAGGACATCTGGCTCTAGATGCGTGATCACACCATCATGATTATCCGGGTCGTGACAATCTTTTTGTACAGTTCTGTGTATTCTTGCCACCTCTTCTTAATATCTTCTGCTTCTGTTAGGTCCATACCATTTCTGTCCTTTATTGAGCCCATCTTTGCATGAAATGTTCCCTTGGTATCTCTAATTTTCTTGAAGAGATCTCTAGTCTTTCCCATTCTGTTGTTTTCCTCTATTTCTTTGCATTGATTGTTGAAGAAGGCTTTCTTATCTCTCCTTGCTATTCTTTGGAACTCTGCATTCAGATGCTTTTATCTTTCATTTTCTCCTTTGCTTTTCACTTCTCTTCTTTTCACAGCTATTTGTAAGGCCTCCCCAGCAAGCCGTTTTGCTTTTTTGCATTTCTTTTCCATGGGGATGGTCTTGATGCGTCTCCAGTACAATGTCACAAACCTCATTCCATAGTTCATCAGGCACTCTATCAGATCTAGGCCCTTAAATCTATTTCTCACTTCCACTGTATAATCATAAGGGATTTGATTTAGGTCATACCTGAGTGGTCTAGCGGTTTCCCTGCTTTCTTCAATTTGAGTCTGAATTTGGTAATAAGGAGTTCAGGATCTCAGCCACAGTCAGCTCTGGTCCTGGTCTTGTTTTTGTTGACTGTATAGAGCTTCTCCGTCTTTGGCTGCAAAGAATATAATCAATCTGATTTCGGTGTTGACCATCTCGTGATGTCCATGTGTAGAGTCTTCTCTTGTGTTGTTGAAAGAGGGTGTTTGCTATGACCAGTGCATTTTCTTGGCAAAACTCTATTAGTCTTTGCCCTGCTTCATTCTGCATTCCAAGACCAAATTTGCCTGTTACTCCAGGTGTTTCTTGACTTCCTACTTTAGCATTCCAGTCGCCTATAATGAAAAGGACATGTTTTAGGGGTGTTAGTTCTAAAAGGTCTTGTAGGTCTTCATAGAACTGTTCAACTTCAGCTTCTTCAGTGTTACTCGTTGGGGCATAGACTTGGATAACTGTGATATTGAATGGTTTGCCTTGGAGACGAACAGAGATCACTCTGTCGTTTTTGAGATTGCATCCAAGTACTGCATTTCAGACTCTTTTGTTGACCACAATGCCTACTCCATTTCTTCTGAGGGATTCCTGCCCACAGTAGTAGATATAATGGTCATCTGAGTTAAATTCACCCATTTCAGTCCATTTTAGTTCACTGATTCCTAGAATGTCTACGTTCACCCTTGCCATCTCCTGTTCAACCAGTTCTAATTTGCCTTGATTCATGGACCTGACATTCCAGGTTCCTATGCAATATTGCTCTTTACAGCATTGGACCTTGCTTCTATCACCAGTCATATTCACAGCTGTGTATTGTTTTTGCTTTGGCTCCATCCCTTCATTTTTTCTGGAGTTATTTCTCCACTGATCTCCAGTGGCATATTGGGCACCTACCAACCTGGGGAGTTCCTCGTTCAGTATCCTATTATTTTGCCTTTTCATACTGTTCATGGGGTTCTCAAGGCAAGAATACTGAAGTGGTTTGCCATTCCCTTCTCCAGTGGACCACATTCTGTCAGACCTCTCCACCATGACCCGCCCGTCTTGGGTGGCCCCACGGGCATGGCTTAGTTTCATTGAGTTAGACAAGGTTGTGGTCCTTGTGTGATTAGATTGACTAGTTTTCTGTGATTATGGTTTCAGTGTGTCTGCCCTCTGACGCCCTCTTGCAACACCTACTGTCTTACTTGGGTTTCTCTTACCTTGGGCGTGGGGTATCTCTTTACTGCTGCTCCAGCAAAGTGCAGTTGCTGCTCCTTACCTTGGTCGAGAGGTATCTCCTCACTGCTGCCCTTCCTGACCTTCAACGTGGGATAGCTCCTCTAGGCCCTCCTGAGCCAGCGCAGCTACTGCTCCTTGGACGTGGGTTGCTCTTCCCAGCCGCCCCCTGGCCTCGGATGCAGGGTGGCTCCTCCAGACCGTTGCCCCTGACCTCTGATGTCGGGGGTAGCTCCTCCTCCAGACCATCGTTCCTGACCCCGAATGCGGGGTTGCTCTTCTCGGCCGCCATCCCTGGCCTCAGGCACGGGGTGGCTCATCCCAGCTGCTGCCTCTGGCCATCAGGTTACCAATCTGATAGGGATATTGTGAGTATTATACAAGCTGACACATGTAAAGTGGTTAAGCTCTACATGCGGTAAAGCTTTCCCTAAGGTAAACCTGTTTATTATTACTTAATACTGGAAAGAATAAGGGAGTTTAGCCACAATACCAAACTTTAATTTTTTGATCACTGAAATTTCTTTTAAGTTTCAAACTAGTCACAATTCTGTTATTTAAAAATCTTTTGAGGTATGATTGACATATGATAAACTGCACATATATAAAGTAGGCAGTCTGATCAATTTTGAATATATATATGTATAATGTATGAGGTTATATACACTGATGAAATCATCATCAAAATCAAGAAAGTGGACATATACATCTTCCCAAAAGTTTCCCTGTGGTCCTTAATAGTCTCCCTTCCAGTCCTCCATGCTCTCCTCTACTCCGTTACCAATGAACAATTGCTTTTGTTGGTGTCACCACAGATTTTTTTTTTGCACTTTCTAGGATTTTATATAAATCGAATCATGTGTGCTCTTTGGGTGTTTTCTTTCACTCCAGAAGGGTTATTTTAATATCCTTCCATGTTGCGTATGTGTCAGTAGTTCATCCCTCTTTATTGCTAAGTGGTATTCTGTTGTATAGATACACCATGATTTACCTATTCATCTGTGGCTGGAAATGTGGGTTGTTTCTAGGTTTCTACTACAAAATAGTTGCTATGACTACATGCCTGAACCTACTGGTGTGAACCTTATGGTTTTTGTTTCTTTTATGTAAATACCTAGAGAAGAAACAGCTAGATCATAAATATACTTTTGCTTTTTAAGAAGCTACTAAACTGCTTTCCAAAGTAGTTTTGTCAGCTTTATTTTCCCATCAGCAGATTCTCATCTATGTTACATATTGTCAGTCTTTTTTGTTTTAGTCCTTTTGTTTTAGGTATATCTTTCCTCTTCTCCTTTGCTTTTGGTTCTCTTCTTTTTACAACTATTTGTAAAGCCTCCTCAGAGAGCCATTTTGCCTTTTGCATTTATTTTTCATGAGGATGGTCTTGATCCCTGTCTCCTGTACAATGTCATGAACCTCTGTCCATAGTTCATCAGACACTCTGTCAGATCTAATCCCTTGAATCTATTTTTCACCTCCACTGTATAATCATAAGGGATTTGATTTAGGTCATACCTGAATGGTGTAGTGGTTTTCCTTACTTCTTCAATTTAAGTCTGAATTTGGCAATAAGGAGTTCATGATCTGAGCCACAGTCTGCTCCTGGTCTTGTTTTTGCTGACTGTATAGATCTTCTCCATCTTTGGCTGCAAAGAATGTAATCAATCTGATTTCAATGTTGACCATCTGGTGATGTCCATGTGTAAGGTCTTCTCTTGTGTTGTTGAAAGAGAGTGTTTGCTATGACCAGTGCGTTCTCTTGGCAAAACGCATTAGCCTTTGCCTTGCTTTATTATGCACCCAAGGCCAAATTTGCCTGTTACCGCAGCTGTTTCTTGACTTCCTGCTTTTGCATTCCAGTCCCCTATAATGAAAAGGACATCTTTTTTTGGTGTTAGTTCTAAAAGGTCTTGTAGGTCTTCATAGAACTATTTAACTTCAGCTTCTTCAGCATTACTGGTCGGGGCATAGACATGGATTACTGTGATATTGAATGGTTTGCTTTGGAAATTAACAGAGATCATCCTGTCATTTTTGAGATTACATCTAAGTACTGCATTTTGGACTCTTTTTGTTGACTGTGGTGGCTATTCCATTTCTTCTAAGGGATTCTTACCCACAGTAGTACATATAATGGTCATCTGGCTTAAATTCACCCATTCTAGTCCACTTTAGTTCACTAATTCCTAAAATGTCGATGTTCATTCTTACCATCTCCTATTTGACCACTTCTAATTTGCCTTGATTCATGGACCTAACATTCCAGGTTCCTATGCAATATTGCTCTTTACAGCATCAGACTTTACTTCCATCACCAGTCACATCCACAACTGGGTGTTGTTTTTGCTTTGCCCTTATCTCTTCGTTCTTTCTGGAGTTATTTCTCCACTGATCTCCTGTAGCATATTGGGCACCTACCAAAAGTTCATCTTTTCAGTGTCTTATCTTTTGGCTTTTCATACTGTTTATGGGGTTCTCAAGGCAAGAATACTGAAGTGGTTTGCTTTAAAGTTAGGAATGCCCTTATATCTCTGGTTGGTAGAGCTGAAGAGTATTCCAATCCTAGGAACACTGATGAGATAAGTGGAAATGAATGTAAGGTTAAATTTATTAGGTTACTTTATAAGAGCTGTTTTACAAAATTCAAATGAACAGAAAGATGTGGTTGGATTTCTAATGGTGGGGTTTTTTGTTACAAGTTTCATTTCCTTATCTAGAATCCAGCTACATGCACCCCTCCCCTCACTTACTGTGTTGAAATTAGAACAATAAAACTTTCCTTTCCCTCAAAAGTCTCAGTGAGCTCCCCCAACTCCCCAGTAACAGGGCTGTGGTGTTTCCTGGCTTCTGACAACCTATTAGGATGTTTCAGAGTGTTTTATCCTTCTTCTCTGAAGCTCTTAGATATGGAATTCATAGAATAGTGTACTCAAATACTCTGAGGCAAGTGTGTATAAGAGTCTATGATGGGCTAATTTATCTGAAGAAAGGTCTAAGCCAGTACAGTTGAGATCAAATTGAGCTCTGCAGATGGAAGGGAAGTGAACTAGGTAAATAGAACACACTGGTACCTAGAGTAGCCTGTAGGTTCTTCCTTTGGCATCCTGCTGTGTGATTATGGTCAAATCAAAGAAACCCTTAGAGGCTTTGTTTTCACCACTTAGAAAAAGGAAAATGAAGCCCAGCTAGAAAAGATCTTGTGATATTTGCCCCAAGTAAAAAAGATTGCCATTTTTCTTTTGTTGTGTTCCTTTTAGCCGCTACCATCAAGAGAGGGTTTTGCTTTAGTTGTGAATGTTTGACCCATAGTATTTCTCTGACTCAGTGAACCAAGAACATAAATTAAATGTTTGATTAAAAGTTTAACTTCATATTAAATATCAAGTTAGGGGAATTAATATCAAGTTACAAGCTATGCATAAGAAAGAATTGTTAAAAGAATAGAATTTCAAAGAAACACAAGTCTTTATATTGACATATAGACTGTTGTATATTTTAAAGTCAACCTTTGCAGTTAGCATTTAATTCAATCATTCAACTCTAGTTCAAACTCTGAAACATAAAAATAAAAGTCACCCCACTTCTTTTCTAGATTCAGAAAATTGTATCCCAGACTGGGAAATAGACATAAATATGAATAAATACACATACACATTGTGACTAAGTCCTGCATCAGTTCAGTTTAGTTCAGTCGCTCAATCGTGTCCGACTCTTTGCAACCCCATGAATCACAGCACGCCAGGCCAACTCTCACATCCATACATGACCACTGGATATTTGTCCTGCATAGGACAAGATAATTACAGAAGGTAAGAAATTTTAGATGCCATTTCAACCCGTTAATGCTTCTGAGTAAAATAAAAGCTGTTCTTAACAAAAATGAAGAAGAGAAAATAAAAACTTTCTTGCCTGTGACAAAGAAGGTGAAGGTTTTATAATTTAAGCCCCCCACTATCTTCTGTCCTTGAGGAGGACTTAGTGCAGGTATCACAATGGCTAAAAGTGTTAGATGAAAGAAAACACCCTGAAGTTAAGTACTGAAAACCACGAGGAGGCAGACAGCATCTGGAGGCAATCATTCTACAATGAGTAGATCCATACACCACCCACCCTTCTACTTCCCAAGTCATATGGCTCGTGGTGTTTGTAACAGCATACGAGCAGGAGAGGAAGGGAGAAGGAAGAAAGCCAGTGTTCCTGTCTCTGCTCCATCATCAATTTTGAATGGAGGAAAGTAAGCTCTAGCCATCCTGAGAGCGCTTAGGCATTATCTCTCACCATCTCACTCACTACACAGTCTTAGTGGTAGTGTTAGTTGATCAGTCATGTCTGACTCTGTGAGATCCCATGGACTGTAGCCTGCCAGGCTCCTCTGTCCATGGGATTCTCCAGGCAAGAATACTGGAGTGGGTTGCCATTCTCTTCTCCAGAAGATCTTCCTGACCCTGGGGTTGAACCCCCGGTCTCCTGCATTGCAGGCAGATTCTTTACTGTTTGAGCTACAAGGAAGACCTTAAGAAGTCTCTTAATCTGACTGAGTCTCAGCTTTTTATTCACAAAACAAGATGATTGTCCAGGCGGTCCTAATGTTTGTCCAGGCTGTTAGACATGGAGGTCCCAGAACTGGAAGCAATTACCATGAACATATGATGTAAAACATTAAGTGATAAATATAAAACAGAGACTATTGAAGTAGTCGGTAGGAAAAACAGTCACAGCGTGAAACACGACATGAAACAAATGACTGAGATTTATTTTGTAACCTGGATGAGCTCAGCTAGCTAGCATCTATTTCCACTACAGCTTATTATCTTCACTTTGCAATACTAATCATCCTCTTGATTTGGTCAACTTAGTTATTAGTGATCTCAGGGAGAGAAAACTTTCCTGAGGAGATTATTGTTCTATTTTTATGGATTCATGGCTGTTTTTATACTTAACTTTGGCCAGACACCAAAGAACATCTGGCATTTTATAAAATGTCACCTTTGAATAGAAATTTGGCAATCACGTGCTGAGTTCTGGAAAATGACATACTGTCTAACTACAGTCCATGTGTGGGTTCCTGTAACAGATCTGAAAGGAAAGTGATTTGATTTGACCCACCCAGAAACCCCAACTGAAGGCTCTCCTCTATGCTGACTTTTCTTACAAGTGGTCGTATGCTGCATTCCCTAGCACCATTTCAAACACAATCAACCCATGGATACCAGCTGGTACATGGAGCAGCCTGCCAGGTGAGAGAGAAAGGATAAAGGGAGGGAGAACTGTATTCGAGAGCCACAGAATATGAGTACAGGTTGGGACACTGCAGCTTAGTTCTTGTCACTCAAATATGAAGCATGGCCACCTAGATTAAAGGAAAGACATTACTAATGCTACTTTTCCTGCTTTTACACTCTCTTTTTTTTCTGGTGAAAGTGAAGGCTGCACCTCAGATTGGAACTTGAATCATGGTCTTTTAATTATTAATAGAATCACTCACCTTATGGCCACACTTACTGAGGCTTGGGTTCTTTGCATCTCAGTGCAGAAAGAATTCAGTGAGAGACAAAGCAATAGGTTCAGTTCAGTTCAGTTCAGTCGCTCAGTCGTGTCTGACTCTTTGCAGCCCTATGAATCGCAGCACGCCAGGCCTCTCTGTCCATCACCAACTCAGGAGTTCACTCAGACTCATGTCCATCAAGTCAGTGATGCCATCCAGCCATCTCATCCTTGGTCGTTCCCTTCTCCTCCTGCCACCAGTCCCTCCCAGCATCAGAGTCTTTTCCAATGAGCCAACTCTTTGCATGAGGTGGCCAAAGTACTGGAGTTTCAGCTTTAGCATCATTCCTTCCAAAGAAATTCCAGGGCTGATCTCCTTCAGAATGGACTGGTTGGATCTGCTTGCAGTCCAAGGGACTCTCAAGAGTCTTCTCCAACACCACAGTTCAAAAGCATCAATTCTTCGGGTGCTCAGCCTTCTTCACAGTCCAATTCTCACATCCATACATGACCACAGGAAAAACCATAGCCTTGACTAGACGGACCTTAAGAAGTGGATTTATTTAGAGAAATACACATTCCATACATAGAATGAGATTCCTCTCAAAAGGCTAGAGCGGCCTTAGGGGAGTAGGGGTCATCTTGGAAACAGAGAGCAGCCAAGGGAGAGACACATTCCACAGAAGCCATCTCAGAAGGCAAGAGGCCCTGAAATATGGGGTGATTGGTTTTTATGGACCAAGTAACTTCACAGGTTAATGAGTGGAAGGATTATTCCAACTATTTCAGTGAAGTCAGGGGGAGGATAAATTTCCAAGAACTGGGTCACTGCCTACTTTTTGACCTTTGATGATCAGCATCAGAACTGTCACGGTACTTGTGGGTGTGTCATTTAGATGCTAATTTATTATAATGAGTATATAATGAGGCTCAAGGTCTACTGGAAGTTGAATCTTCCACCATCTTGGACCTAGTTGGTTCTAGTCAGTTTATGTTGTATCCTCAAAAACTCTTATTCTTTTAGAGATTGTGCCCTGTCCCCTTCCCTCCTATTTCAAAAGCATTTGGAGTATCTTTAGCCTCTGGAGCTAGACTGCCTGAATTTAACTCTTTACCCTGCTCTTGCTCACTATGAAAGCTTGAGAAAGTTACTGATCCTCTCTGTGTCTTAATTTTCTCATTTGAAAATGGAAATAAACCCTGCAAGACACATGACATGGCCAAACAAACAAAAAACTGATGTGTGTAAAGCACATATTATACTTGCTTGGCACAGTGTTCAGCAAACAGTAGTTCTCATTAGCTATAGCCATTCTTTCCTGAATGACTGGAAGGGGAAATAGGAGAGGCCATGTTTCTTTCCTCAGATACACTGAGCTTTGCCTCAGCAAACTCTTCATCACTGCTCCAATTTAATCTATGATTCTATCACCCTGCTTCAACCTCTGGGGCTTGGATGGCTCAGAAGGCACAGGTAGCCCCAGGGTTCTGATGAACACCAAGGCTCTGTTGAAAATTTCTGGGCATATCCGTGGAATTACTGGCATTGGGTCAGTTGTGAGTCCCAGAGAAGCACCTGTTCCTTACCAATTTGTCTTCCTTTTCAGTGACTGCTATAGACAGAATGTTTATGTCCCCCTAAAATTCCTATGTTGAGATCCTAACTCTCAAATGATGGTTTTAGGAGGAAGGGGGTCTTTGATAGGTGATTAGGTCATGAGGGTGGAATGCTCATGAATGGGATTAGTGCCCTATTAAAGAGACCCAAGAAAGCTCCCTAGATCCTGCATGTGAAGACACAGTGAGAAGATGATGTAACGTGTACTATGTGCATGCCTACTAAGTCGCTTTAGTCATGTCTGATTCTTTGCGATCCAAAGGATGATAGCCTGCCAGATTCCTCTGTCTGTGGGATGTTCCAGGCAAGAATACTAGAGTGGGTTGCCATGTCTTCCTCCAGGGAATCTTTCCAACTCAGAGATTGAATCTGCATCTCTTACATCTCCTGAATTGGCAGGTGGATTCTTTACCACTAGTGCCACCTGGGAGGCCATGTACTATGTGCTGTGCTGTGCTGTGCTTAGTCACTCAGTTGTGTCTGACTCTTTGCAACTCCATGGACCATAACCTGCCAGGCACCTCTCTGTTCATGGGGATTCTCCAGGCAAGAATACTGGAGGGGTTGTGATGCATTTCCTCCGGGGGATCTTCCCGACTCAGGGACTGAATCCACGTCTCTTACGTCCCCTCCATTGGCAGGCAGGTCCTTTACCACTAGTGCCACCTAGGAAGACCATGTACTGTGTACCAGAGACCAAATCTGCCAGCACCTTGACTTTGTACTTTGTACTGCCAAGCCTACAGAGCTGTGGGAAATAAATGTTTGTTGTTTAATACACACACAAAAAGGAAATAAAAATAGTACCCACTTTATAGAGCTATTGTGAAAACTGAAGGACTTAATACATGTTTTTTAAAAAGCACTTAGATCAGTGTCTGGCATAGAGTAAACTCTATGTAAATATCAGCTATTATTATACTAACTTTCAAAACAGAAAAGTCCTTGGTAAGATATAAAATGTCTTGAATAGTTTATTTGAAAGATTATCAGACTTACAGTTTATTTCCTTGGAGAATTCTTAATCCTTTTAGCATCTTAACTTCATCTGCTTCTTTCTGCCACCTGCTTCTTTATGGATGAAAAAAGCAGATGCTTCTTAGTCTTGAAACAAATGGTTTTTCTCACTAAGGTGCCTCTCTTTTCCAGTGCTTGGATCTGCTCAGGAGAGCAATTTATAGGCCTGAAATGAACATTTTCCTTCTGTTATGAAGCTCAAACAATGAAACTTTCCCATTGAAGATGGGCTTTGTCCTGCTAACCAGACAGAGTTGTGTCTGCCTGGGGATTGACAGCAACTGTGTTGGTGCTGAGCCATAAACCAAACAAAACTCCAAGGGCTTTGGAGTTTAGACAATAGCTGAATTACAAGGGCACCGTCCCAGAAGAGACCATGCTTATTTTTGCAGACCTGGGCAATAAAATGGCTGTGTCTTTGAAACCAGTTGCCCAAATCTTTGCTTTACTGGGATGAGCCTTTCCCTTGACAGCAGAGAATTCCCAACATGGGGGAGAAAACAGTTTCCCTATCATAGTCCCTGGTATAGCTTGGATGACTATAATCATGATGTTAAATTGGTGGGGACTGATTCCACCATGCTAAGAAAAACAAATTGGACCAGGACGGGTGATGTTCTTTTGACCTGTAATTCAGGCAAACAAGGATATCATTGCAAACTCAGATGGGTGGAGAGTTTCCCAGAAATGCTGAGTAATGGCCAGAGGATATGCTATGATCTGAGATAAATACCTTGCCAAATATAAGGTCCCACCAGAGTAGTTAATTTCAAGTAAACCATCCATGTAACAGTCCTAGAACCAGCCCTAGGGTTCAAATGGCAATGGAGACTCACTGGCCCTCAAAGTATTCTCAACATTCATCAAGATCCCCTTCTCTTAGGAGGTTCATAACCTCCAGAGAGAAGAAAAGAGTGATAAAACCAATTTTTATTAAGATGTTCAGGCCTGAATGTGAAGCTCCATCCATGTTCCAGAGTTATCCACTCTTTGAAAGAGAACTGAAAAATAAAAGAGTAATTAGTCACCTCCTACAGAAATCCCAAAGCAGAATTTCAGGCCATGTGTAATTCATCATATTATCATCACCTATGTCACCACCTTCTCTTCACTCACAAAGCTAACCTTGCAGCACTTCCCTGAACAAACAGTCCAACTCTGCAAACTTGTAAGTGTGGCAATGTGCAAGGACCTGTGATGCAAAAGTAGCAGAATGCAGCACAGAAATTAAGAGCATTGGGGCATTGGTTAAAGCTTAGGTAAAATCTTGGCTTCACCCTTTACTGGCTCTGTGAGCAGTTTCTCAACCTCTACTTGAGTTTCAACAGAGCTGACGAATTTACTCCTTATTTGGCTGCAGTAGGTATTTCATAGGATGAAGTTCTTTGCACAGTGCCTGGTCTGGAGTGAGGGTTCTGTAGATGTTACCTACACGTGTAACAAGTGAACTCAAGTGCATAAAAGTGTAAGTTTCTTAAAATCAGCTGATGACTGACTCATGAAGGCCTAGCTCCTGGCACAGTGTAGATAATAAATATTTGCTGAATGATAAAGTTATGAGTTTTTTCCTGCTTCATCTACATTTGACCCCTGCCTCTTCCATCACAAAAGGAACAAGCATTCTATAGACAGAGGAACAAGTATTTTATAGGTGATGTTGGATGTGGTAATTGGGCTGATCGAGACTAATGTTTAAAGCAAGGTCCCAGTTGAAAAATAGAAGCCAAGAGTAGCCAATGTCTGAGAAGGTTGCAGCTAGGAACCAGGATTTGCTTGAGACTGAGGTGGGGGCCAAGTCCGAGATATGTGAATCCTGTGTGCTTCTTTCTCTGAGGACTGGATATGCTAGTAATTCTTGCAAGGTGAGCTCACCATAGCTAACATAGCTAACATAAAGGCGTCTCTCAAATTTTGGCAGCAACTGTCTTATGACTCATCCCAGGTACGATGCAAAAGATCATGCTCAATAAGCAGACATTTATGCTTATGTATTTATTGCCTTCCAACCTCTTTTCCCCTGATTTCCTTCACCTTCTCCCTCCAGGGTCTCTGCATGTACTGGTATGATGGGGAAACAGAGGGGTGCCTGGGATGTTCTATTTCCTTACTTGTTTGAATTTGGAGGTGCCATCTGCATCGTGAATACCAATAAAATCCAGTGTTTTCTCCTTGTTTCTGTGAAAATGTATTGCAAATGAAACAGATTAAGTTTGTGTTTCAGGTAAATAAAACAAATAGTCTACATCCAGACATGTGGAGACAGGTAGTGCGTGGATGGTCAACTTATTACCTGTTAGTCTTGGTCTAAAATTTCCTTCACTCTAATCAACCTTTTGATGCACTCTGTCCTGAACTCTTCTTATTAGGGATTTTTCCATCAAGAGGGATGCTAGCCTTGGGTTTCAAAGCCTTCAGCTTGAAGAAGGAGGAGGAGAAAATATCCTGTGGAAGCATGTTTTTCAGTCTTGCAGATGGTGATTGAAGATTAAAAGGCCAACCTGAAATAGGTGTAGTTTTCTTAAGAACTAAAATTGCTTGTTGGTGTTGGCAAGTCGCCTAGTACAAAAGGATGAAAGAATTTGTTCCAGGCAGCTTTCAAACCCACAGAAAGTCAGCCTTTGCTTTGCACACACATGCCTCTGAGGCTTTGTGGGCTCCTGCCCACAGTAGGCAAGCAGTTTACTCTTTGGTGGCAGCAATTCAACATGCTTCAAAGGGTTTCTTTGCTGCTGATTCCTTACTCACTGTTGAGTTCTCTGACTTATGGAGGTCTCACTAAGACATAGGCATTAAAAGCCAACAATGACATAGATGCCAGAGGGAAAAAACCCTTGGCTTTTTTTACACCCCAGTGTTCAAACTTTTTTTTTTTTTTTTTTACTGCATGAGTGGTTTTTTCCTGCTTCTGTTTTGTGGCTCTCTAATCCTGTAACTATTCTTTCTTCAACTTGTTAAGTAAGCATTATTTATACCTTCTCTTTCATGCCACTTCCTGACAACCACTAGATGTTCATGTTTGCTATCACTATTAGAAAGAATATTTACGTCTGTGTTAAAACTACATAACCTGAGAGCACTACTGCAAACAAACCCAGCCTCTCAAAGGTTTTGGATGGCTAGCTCATACAAAGCAAGGCTTCCCAGTGAAATGAATGACTGGCCTTCTCTTTGATATTCTTTCTTAAATGCCATGGTCCTTCTCTTGAAATAGAGCAGTGGCTGTCAACCACTGGCTGGCAGTTTTCCCCCCAGAGAATATTTAATGATGTTTTGAGACTTTTGGAGAAAGTAATGGCACCTCACTCCAGTACTCTTGCCTGGAAAATCCCATGGACCAAGGAGCCTGGTGGGCTGCAGTCCATGGGGTCTCTAGGAGTCTGACATGACTGAAGCGACTTAGCAGAGACTTTTAGTTGTCAGCTGGGAGAGGGCCATCCTATTGGCATTGAGTGAGTAGAGGCTAGAGATACTTTTACAATACCCAGAATTATTTGACCTAAAATGTAAGTGATAACATTGAAAATCCTGGGGTAGAGGAAGGAGAGGTGTTTACCTAGGGGAAGAAAAATTTAAAAGAGTCCTTGATGCTATATGCAAATGTTTTTCTCTTCTTCATAGTAGCCTTGCTTATTTTACAGATGTGATGGTCTCTCAAAACTCTTAAATGACACTTTATATATATATAAATATAAAATAATATATATTAAATATATATAAGTATATATGTATATATATGTATGTATATATGTATGTATGTATATATATGTACACATATATATGTGTATATATATGTATGTATACATGTATATATATTTAATTTTATTTTAAACTTTTATTTGTATTGGAGTATAGCTGATTACCAACGTTGTGGTAGTTTCAGGTGCACAGCAGAGTGACTGAGCTATACATATACATGTATCCATTCTCCCCCAAACTCCCCTCCCATCCAGGCTGCCACATAACATTGAGCAGAGTTCCCTGTGCTCTACAGTAGGTCCCTGTTGATTATCCATTTTAAATATAGCAGTGTGTATGTGTCCATCTTCAACTCCCTAACTATACCTTCCCAATATATATTTTTAAAGATATCTTTCCCTAAAATTATGTTATTTCATCAGTATTTGATTCACCTGTTTTTTTGTTGTTGATTTTTTTTTTTTTTTAACTCTGTTGCAGGGCACACAAGATCTTAGTTCCCTGACCAGGGATCACACCCTTGCCCCCTGCAGTGGAAGCATGGAGGAATCCTAACCACTGGACCATTAGCAAAGTCCTTGGTTCACCTGTTTTAGATGTTTCACAGGCCCCTGGTTTTTTCAAATGTTGAGTGATTCTAGGCTGTCTGTGTCTATAAACAAGGGTCTATGTCAGCTCTGGCTGCACATAAGATCTGTGGACTCCAATCTCTAGGGATGGAGCCTGTAGTTTTCTTAGATTTCTTAGGGGATTTAGAGACACAATAATGGTTTAATCGGCCCAGTATCAGGAGTTGGAATGTTTTCCCTTGGTACAAATCAAGCTTTCTGCCCCTACTACATTTCCTTTGGTGAGTATAGATTTTGACTTCAGGATCCTCAAGAAGAGTTGCCAAGGAATAAAAGGTTGAGACTGGGATAAAAGCTGCTGTCACAGAGAACTTAGTCTTCAAGGCAGGAAAACAAACAAACAAACAAGCAATACCATGAGTGGGTGCAGCTGACACACTCACACTGGCTCATGGGATGGGTGCTAAGGCTCAGGACGGTAAGAGAGGCATAAGGACAATAGAAATGTTGGACCAAAAGCCTGATATAGAAAAGATTTAACTTTGTCAATTCACTTTCTCATCTCAAGGGCAAACCTCTATTCACTGGACCCACTCTTTTTATGGAACTGTCACGCAAGTGTATGTTCCTCGATTCTTTGTCTCGTCACAACAAAGATTTGGAGTGACGGACAGTAAAGCCCCCTCGGCATGTCACAGCTCTCAGGTCAGGATAGACTGTGTTATAGCTCTCAGGTCTCGAATGGACCGTGTTATAGCTCTCAAACAAATCAGTATGACAGCTCAGTGTTACAGCTCTATTTTATTTAGAAGATAGCAGGAAAACCCATCTTCAAGGCGTGAGGGCACATCAATCTAAAGACAGAAGAGTGCCCCAGTGCTCGGGAGAGAGAGAGAGAGAGAGAGCACGTGCTGGCTCTGGCTCTTCTATTTATATGTTTATCTCTCTCTGGGCCTGTCCTATGTAAATTGGGCCAGCCAGGAGTGTTGTTTGTTTTACCTGAGGTCCTCACTCCAGTCCTCGAACCTTCTTTTGTTTCATTTTCGCAGGCTTTTCCCTTCCTTGTCTGTAGCCACCGTCATTTTAGACTCCTTTTCCCTGTTCTACCTACCTAACAGAACCACAGTTGAGCCCTGCCTATCTAGCCTGAATTTCCCTAGTTGGTTGGAAAGTACTGGGTTTCTCTCTGAAGAAGTCTGTTTACAGCCTGCATCTACTTCTGGAAATCTGCACACACTGCTAGTGGCGCTTGAGGCACTCACCACTGTCTTCCACAGTATTCTCAACAGCAAACTGGGAAGTCAGCAAGGTCTCAGATGTGGAGAGGAAAATGTGGGGAGATTAAATAATTGCCCAAGATGTGAGCTAAAATAGTCAAAGTTTTTTAAAATGGTTTTACAGACAACCTTCAAATCTCAGTGACATAACATGATCAAAATTTTATTCCTTTCTCAATTCACAGACCAACTGTTTATTTGGTGAAGATCATTGTGCAGAGATTCAGTGCCCCAGTTTTCTTCTGTGTGGTGGTTTGGTCAACTTTTCTGCTCTCTGAATCCCCTTGTAGAGTCTGCATCTAAGCAGAAGACAATATAAGAGCTTAAACCAGGGTGTTCTAACCTCAGCATTACTAACATCATGGGCTGGATCATTCTTTGCTTGCTGTCTTGTGCACTATAAGATGCTTAGTAGTAATATCCCTGGCCTCTACCCACTAGATGCCAGTAGCATGGTCCCAGTTGTGACAGCCAAAATGTCTCCACACGTACCCAAAGTTCCTCGGGTGGTGTGGGGAGACAAAATCACCCACCAGTTGACAACTCTAGCTTAAAGGATCATGCCAGAGTTTCTAGAGAATGCAAAAGTGGCCATATTCCTTTCACTCAAATTCTGTTAGCTAGAACTTAACATGTGACTATACCTAACTGAGAGAGAGGGCTGGAAAATGTGCCCAGGAAGATGAGATCTTAGAAGACCAAGTGAGCAATGTGGAATCTTTCTGAAGAATATAGATCCTAGAAACCACACCAAAAACTTTAGATAAATTTGCAGAGATTCACTAAGCATTCTAGATGTCATTGGAGACAAAAGCACACCTTTATCACACTTTTTTTTCCCCATGACAAAACTCAACACCCTATATAGGTCTCCAAGAATAAAAAGATAATCCAATAAAATGCTAGATGACATATTTTCTAGATTGATATTTTCATTAGGTAACACCAGAAAGCAATCAACATTTTGCAGTGACCCATGAAAAAGTTAAGCACATGCAAGTCAAGAATGAGGCTGGAGTGATGGGAATGTTCCATGACACTGTCCGGTCCTAATTATATTCCAGAAAGATGAGTAACTGCAATATATGCCAGGAGTGCAAGGAAGACAGAAATGCACTTTTGGAAGATGGAGAAGGAGAGAATCTTTAGATAAATGTCACAAATGGGAGCGGTGGTGGGAGAAGGCTGTTATTCATTTACTACTGCCAGTTTCAAACAATATCTTGGCTCAGTGTAAAGACATGTTGCAAAATTGATTAACAAATGACGTTATTTAGAATCCCACCAAGAAGCAATAGGATTTTTGTGTTATGAAGCAGGTAATACTCCATAGAGAAAATAATGCATACTTTTTGTAAGGATCATCTAAATTGTGGTTGGCTTATTTTGGTGCATGAAAAACCTTTAAATATCCCTTAATTTTCCCTACTTTACAATAGCCTAATGAAGTCAAAATGCTTCTTGAGTTTTTTATTACATGGTTTGAGGGAAATTATTTCTCAGCTGCCCAGTGTGGACATTTTTCTCCTTGCTATGTAATCATATTGAAAAGAACTTGAATCTCTCAAGTTTCTACCAACTGGCACCAAACCAAACTCAGAAGTCAAGGCCAGCTCCCCAACCACACTTAGCTCCCCTAGACCCAACGCCTGCTCTAAGTAAAAGATGACCATATGACATCTCTGTGCTATAAAAATCAATCAAATCCAGCCTAAGTCACTGGGCTGAAGAAAAGTAATGTATCCAATACATTCATATAAAGGTCTGTATCTTATTAAAGCTTTTGATAGCCTGTGTCTTACTGAAGTTAATGATTATATTTTATTCATTTATAAGTTTCTATTTCTTTGGGAAAAACTGTTTGAAGAGCATGAGCGTGCGTGCATGCTCAGACACTACAGTCATTTCTGACTCTTTGCGATCCTATGGACTGTAGCCCGCCAGGCTCCTCTGTCCATGGGATTCTCCAAGCAAGAATACTAGAATGGGTTGCCATGCCCTCCTCCAGGGGATCTTCCCAACCCAGGGGTCAAATGCATGTCTCTTAATTGTCCTGTATTGGCAGGTGGGTTCTTTACCATTAGTGCCACCAGAGAAGCCCATTTGAAGAGTATAGGAGAGAGAGAAAAGATGGGTAAAAAGAAGGAAAAGGTAAAGTTTGATATTTTGAGGAGTGGCTAAGTCACAGTGAGAGAAAGACTCATTTCCAGTCTTACACAACTGTCCTCTTTAATTACCATTTCTAGGGAGTGAAAATAAGGTCAGACAGAGCTATAAAATAACACCAGATTATAACCAGAGGTAAGACTAAAGACTAAGTGTCTTTAGTAAGAAACAAATTAGTAACCACAGCTAGTATATACATGCATATATACATTAATTCACCAAGCATTTATCATGAAATGCTATAGGCAAAACACTCTGTTAGATTGGCAAGTGAGGGATGGAAAAGATGAGAAAAACATAATACTTTCCCTCAACAAACTTGAAATACAGTGAAGATGTTAGACAAGTATATAACTGAACAAAACACAAGAGAGAAGAGGAGGGGGAGGGGGAGGGGAGAGGAGGAGAGGGAAGATAAAATGGGTGTAGAAAAAGATACTGAAGGATTGAAATTTCTTGTCTGAGTGAAGAAATGTGGTATAGCTGAGATCTGAAGAAGCAGTGTTTTAAGGCAAAATTAAGAATGTCTCCCCTCTCTGGGCAAGATGATACTTTGGATTATGATGAAATGGAAATTTAGGGTACTAAGAGAGGAAAACCATAAGATTTTTCAGTTCAGTTCAGTTCAGTCGCTCAGTCATGTCCGACTCTTCGCGACCCCATGAATCACAGCACGCCAGGCCTCCCAGTCTATCACATTCTCCCCGGAGATGTCTCTCTCAGACTCACGTTCATCGAGTCAGTGATGCCATCCAGCCATCTCATTCTCTGTCGTCCTCTTCTCCTCCTGTCCCCAATCCTTCCCAGCATCAGTCTTTTCCAATGAGCCAACTCTTTGCATGAGGTGGCCAAAGTACTGGAGTTTCAGCTTTAGCATCATTCCTTCCAAAGAAATCCCAGGGCTGATCTCCTTCAGAATGGACTGGTTGAATCTCCTTGCAGTCCAAGGGACTCTCAAGAGTCTTTTCCAACACCACAGTTCAAAAGCATCAATGCTTCAGCACTCAGCCTTCTTCACAGTCCAACTCGCACATCTATACACAACCACAGGAAAAACCATAGCCTTGACTAGACGGACAAGACTTTTATTACCCATCAAATGCAGTGCCAAGCCATCCCTGGCAATTACAAGGCTTTCTGCCCTCTCCCTGAAAGCAAGCCTCTTCATTTCTCCAAAGGTTCTGGGCCCCTGGCCTGACCTGGCCTCCTCAGTGACCTGAGGCAGATGGCAGTAGAGGATGGGCCTTGTGTAGCAAGATGCCATCCAATCACTACTCTTTTGTCTAATTTGGAATACCATGAGCAGGTTTCTCACTCCTCTTCAGAGACACTAAAACTAAGAAAGCAGAGTTTATGAGTCAAGAAGACCTTTTAATAGGGAACTCACCAATATTGTGCATTCTGTTCTTAGTGCAGTATACAGTCATCTCTCAAACACCTACAGTGCAAATGGTTCAAAGAGCAGATTTTGGAGTTAGATAGCTTGTATATAAATTTTGCTTCTACCACCTATTACTGTGTAATCATGGACAAATATATTAACTTATTGTCAGATTCATCATCTATAAAGATGCGATAATTGTAGTACCTACCACATGGGATTAATAGGATTAAAAGAAATTAGGAGTTTGGGATTAAACTCTACACACTACTATATGTAAAACAGATACCCAAAAGGACCTACTGTATAGCACAGAGAACTATACTCAGTATCTTGTAATAACCTATAATGGAAGAGAATGTGAAAAAGAATATATATATATATATAAGTATCTGAATCACTTTGTTGTGCACCTAAAAATCATCAGTATTTCAATACATTTTTAAAATTAAAATTAAGAAAAGAAGTAAATAGATGCAAACAATTTACTATAGCATGCCACAATAAGAATTCAGTACATGCTGCTCATTAATAACGTTGCTTTAGAAAAATAGCTAATAATAGTATCATGTTAATTCCCTATGCTTTGGGATTTCCTGAGTGGTCCTGTAGTTGAGACTCTGTCCGCCACTGTAAGGGACACAGGTTTGAACCCTGGTCCAGGGAGAACCCACATGCAACTAAGCCCATGCACCACAACTACTGAGGCCCTCATGCCCTAGAGTCTGTTCTCCCCACAAAAGAAGCCATCATAGAGAGAAGCCCATGCACCTCAGCAAAGACCTAGCCCAGGCAAAATAAATCAATAAATAAAATTATTTTTAAAATTCCCTTTGTTTCCTATAAGAAGAAAAAAATTATGGGGCTCACGGCATCTTCAGGTCCCATGGAGGAAACTTCCTGAGCAGCTACCATAACAGTAAGCAAACAATGAGTCAATAATAGTCCATAGATCTTAAAATACAATGCTGTTTTCTCCAGAAGGCTAGTGTTGTGACCCCAGATTCTTTCTCGCTGATGCAAGTATCTTATACATCACCCCGTCAGAGAAAGACAGTGGCCCTAAGTTACTTAGGGATGCTACTATTTCTCTGGCTAGTTTCAAGATGTTATTTCTGGATTTTCATTATCCAAAAGAGTGACAACTTATCCCAGATTTGTCTCATAGAAAGTTGATGAGTTTTCTGCCCTTTACATTCTTCCCTTCTCTTTACAGATTTTATTCAGGGTCTTGATAAAATATCAGACAGGATTTGGTCACAAAGATGTGGATTTCTCTGCAAGTGTTATTCAGTCCCTCATGCTCTGAAGAGATGCTATTACTTCCCTTCTATTAAAGCTCTCTCTCTCTCTGTCTTCCTCTTCTCTATAATTTGAACCCGTTAGTTCATTTCATGTTATCATATTAGTTGTCCAAGTTGTTATTTTTTGCCACTAGACACCAACCTCCTCACCAAATCAATTGTTCTCCCATGTTTAATGGATTTGTGTGTGTGTGCTGGTAAATGTACTTTTGAAATGTGTATAATTTTTTCATGCTCATGTGTTATCTGAGTACATGATTGATAATTGTGTTATATTGATATATTGTGTTATATATTGATATTATGTTTCTTTTTTTTTTCCCACTCAGTACCATTGTTTTTTCAGCTCTATGCAGGTTGTTATATCTATGTCCAGTCTGTTGTTTCTAATGGCTGCATGATACTCCGTGGTATTCATCCACCATATTTTGATTATCTTCTTTCCTCCAGTGGACACCTTGATTGCTTCCAATTCCCTCCCACCACCAAAACAGCTGCAATAAATCTTTATGGGCCTGTGTGACACTCTCTGAGTATTATATCCAAAATCCAAATGGTTGGGTTCTAAAATAAAAAAAAATAATAATAACAAATCCAAGAGCTGCCACTTTGCTTTCCAGCATGGCTGCACCAGATGGAGCAGTCTTAGTTATCACACTCCATAGCACACATTGCAGTCATAAGTCCCATCCCTGTATGTCATCAAATGACGTTCATGAAATCACAGTACCACCTTGTATTAAATATCCTATTAATTCGTACCCATTATTTATGGACTGGGATACACGGTAAGGCAGGGCCATAAATCTGCTTATTGATTCTCTTCCCTGATGTTTTCTTATTATTCTAATAACTGGATAATTTGTTATGGTTTTTCCAATGTCCTACCAATTAACCACCAAAATTGTATAACTTTATCTATATTTTTTTGTCATTCTCATTCATATTTCAGGTTAAACTGTTTTGAAACATGTTGGGAATTCTTCTGTCAAACACAGTTTTCCTATTCTCATGGGCTGCACTTCATCCCTTGCCAAGGCTCAGATGTTCTGGCATGAAAAGACATGGCCTAAAACACTTTAAAACCATTTCTCTGGCCAATGGTTCACTTCCCCAGTGCCTTTTTCTCTTCCAAATGCTTCAGTTTGCAACCTGGACTTCAAAGCAACACATTCCAGCTTTTTTGGCTCTTATGTTATTCATTCCCAAAGAGATTAGCAAAACAGCCAAATAGTTGGTGGGTTTGAGATGAGAGTCAGTTGCTGCTACTTTTTCAGAAGATTCAGTCACCCCTTCCTGAGTCACTTTCTCTCCATATCAACTACTTGATATTGGCTTCAATTCCATTCTATTGCTTGGGGCAATTTTTTTCCTCTTGACTTCTGCCTTGGATTACTTTCTTCATCCTGCACAAATGGGTATGATGTTTCCCAATTACAACTGTACACATAACTCAGGATTTAAAATCACAGTTTGATTCATAGCTTTATATAAAACTTATTATTCCAAATCCCCATTTGTGATGGTGGTAGAAAATTAATTTTGTCACTTTCAAATACTTACTCTTATCTGGTCAAATTCAAAATTATTATCTCACAAACATTCCAGTTCACACAAATGCTTCTTTCTCTTCTTCTCCAAGCCAGTTTGCAGTCAACTGTCTGGGAGAGAACAAAGGGGAGTGTCTCACCTTCTCATATCTATTCTGAACTCTCTTCAGGTTCTCAGTCTCACATAATCTGGCCCTGGAATCAGCACCTCACACTGACTAGCAGGTGAAAGCCGGCTGATCTGTGATCAGTTCAGTTCAGTTCAGTCGCTCAGTCATGTCTGACTCTTTGCAACCCCATGGACTGCAGCATGCCAGGCCTCCCTGTCCATCAGCAACTCCTGGAGTTTACTCAAATCATATCCACTGAGTTGCTGATGCCATTCAACCATCTCATCCTCTGTCATCCTCTTCTCCTTCCACCTTCAATCTTTTCCAGCATCTCGGTCTTTTCAAATGAGTCAGTCCTTCACATAAGGTGGCCAAAGTACTGGAGCATCAGTCCTTCCAGTGAATATTCAGGACTGATTTCCTTTAGGATAGACTGGTTGGATCTCCTTGCAGTCCAAGGGACTCTCAAGAGTCTTCTCCAACACCACAGTTCAAAAGCATCAATCCTTCTGGACTCAGCTTTCTTTATAGTCCAACTCTCACATCCATATATGATTACTGGAAAAACCATACGTTTGACTAGACAGAACTTTGTTGGCAAAGTAATGTCTCTGCTTTTTAATATGCTGTCTAGGTTGGTCATAACTTTTCTTCCAAGGAATAAGTAACCCAGAATGTTAGGGCCATGAATCAAGGCAAATTGGAAGTGGTCAAATAGGAGATGGCAAGAGTGAATGTCAACATTTTAGGAATCAGTGAACTAAAATGGACGGGAATGGGTGAATTTAATTCAGATGACCATTACATCTACTACTGTGGGCAGGAATCCCTTAGAAGAAATGCAGTAGCCATCATAGTCAACAAAAGTCTGAAATGCAGTACTTGTATGCAGTCTCAAAAATGACAGAATGATCTCTGTTTGTTACCAAAGCAAACCATTCAATATCACAGTAATCCAAGTCTATGCCCCACCAGTAATGCTGAAGAAGCTGAGGTTGAACAGTTCTATGAAGACCTATAAGACCTTCTAAAACTAACACCCCAAAAGATGTCTTTTTCATTATAGGGGACTAGAATGCAAAAGTAGGAAGTCAAGAAACACCTGAAGTAACAGGCAAATTTGGCCTTGGAGTACATAATGAAGCAGGGCAAAGGCTAATAGAGTTTTGCCAAGAGAATTCATTGGTCATAGCAAACACCCTCTTCCAACAACACAAGAGAAGACTCTACACATGGACATTATCAGATGGTCAATACCGAAATCAGATTGATCTGTGATAGCCACCTTCCTTCCAAGAAAATCTGTCTTTAGCTGATTCCAGGTAACTGTTTCTGCCTCTCTCCTGAGGTAGATGTCAGTGAGCATCCTCAGGTGTTTCTCTGTCTCAGTGGTTGACCAGGTGGCCTTGGAGAGCTGATAAACAAATAAACACTATCAACTATTACCAAAGGCTTTTAGAGTCACAAGTAAATTACAAAGTCTCACAAACTGCCAACTTGGAGGGAAGTTGGGGGTGGCAAATTGGACAATCTTTCTTCCCTTTGAGCCTAGCTGCCCCATTTCTACATAGCTTGCAGTTTTAGTATTCTCTGTCTACTGCTCTTTGCAGAGATACCTATCCAGTAACCAACCCTCCCCCACCCAAAATACACACACACACACACACACTCACACTCACCACCTTCACCACCACCACCACCACGACCACCACTACCTCCTCCTCCTCTCTGTTTTTCATCTTAAAACCTTCTCCTAAAGCTTGGCAGGGTCTCCCCTAGGGCAGGGGATGGAGGAGGAACAGGCTCTGGTTTCAAACAAAAGCAATAAAACCTGATCTCTGTTAGTTTGAAGAAATGTCCTGATTTTAAATAATCTAATCCAAATATTTTGAATTACTTCTTTTTACTGAATTTGTTGTTTTCCTAGTTGATAATAGATTTAAAATATCTTTGTCTATATTGTCATGCACTTGGGTACACTGAGGGAAGCATTTATGGAGTTTTAGAAGTTTATTTATTATGAAGTCAAAACTTTCCCTTTATTAGGAAAATTTATGAAAGATTTTTAAATGGGCAGAGACTACATTCCAGTCCCCTATAATGAAAAAGACATCTTTTTGGGTGCTAGTTCTAGAAGGTCTTGTAGGTCTTCATAGAACTGTTCAGCTTCAGCTTCTTCAGCATTACTGGTTGGGGCATAGACTTGGATTACTGTGATATTGAATGGTTTGCTTTGGTAACAAACAGAGATCATTCTGTTTCTACTTATTTTCTCCTGCTGCTGCTGCTGCTGCTGCTAAGTCGCTTCAGTCATGTCTGACTCTGTGCGACCTCATAGACAGCAGCCCAACAGGTTCCTCTGTCCCTGGGATTCTCCAGGCAAGAACACTGGAGTGGATTGCATTTTCCTTCTCCAATGAATGAAAGTGAAAAGTGAAAGTGAAGTCACTGAGTCATGTCCAACTCTCAGCGACCCCATGGACTGCAGCCCACCAGGCTCTTCCATCCATGGGATTTTCCAGGCAAGAGTACTGTAGTGGGGTGCATTGCCTTCTCCGTGTTTTCTCCTACTATTGTAAAAAAAAACAACAACAACAAACCTAGTGGATGAAAACACAGATTTATCATCTGGAACTAAAATGGACTGGAATGGTTGAATTTAACTCAGATGACCATTATATCTACTACTGCGGGCAGAAATCCCTCAGAAGAAATGAAATAGCCATCACAGTCAACAAAAGAGTCTGAAAGCAGTACTTGGATGCAATCTCAAAAACGACAGAATGATCTCTGTTCGTCTCCAAGGCAAACCATTCAATATCACAGTTATCCAAGTCTATGCCCCAACCAGTAACACTGAAGAAGCTGAAGTTGAATGGTTTTATGAAGACCTACAAGACCTTTTAGAACTAACACCCTCAAAAGATGTCCTTTTCATTATAGGGGACTGGAATGCTAAAGTAGGAAGTCAAGAAATACCTGGAGTAACAGGCAAATTTGGCCTTGGAATGTGGAATGAAGCAGGCAAAGATTAAGAGTTTTGCCAAGAAAATGCACTGATCATAGCAAACACCCTCTTCCAACAACACAAGAGAAGACTCTACACATGGACATCACCAGACGGTCAACACCGAAATCAGACTGATCATATTCTTTACAGCCAAAGATGGAGAAGCTCTATACAGTTGACAAAAACAAGACCGGGAGCTGACTGTGGCTCAGATCCTGAACTCCTTATTACCAAATTCAGACTCAAATTGAAGAAAGTAGGGAAAACCACTAGACCACTCAGGTATGACCTAAATCAAATCCCTTAGATTATACACTGGAAGTGAGAAATAGATTTAAGGGCCTAGATCTGATAGAGAGAGTGCCTGATGAACTATGGAATGAGGTTCGTGACATTGTACCAGAGACAGGGATCAAGACCATCCCCATGGAAAAGAAATGCAAAAAAGCAAAATGGCTGTCTAGGGAGGCCTTACAAATAGCTGTGAAAAAAGAGAGGTGAAAAGCAAAGGAGAAAAGGAAAGATATAAGCATCTGAATGCAGAGTTCCAAAGAATAGCAAGAAGAGATAAGAAAGCCTTCTTCAGTGGTCAATGCAAAGCAATAGAGGAAAACAACAGAGTGGGAAAGACTAGAGATCTCTTCAAGAAAATTAGCGATACCAAGGGAACATTTCATGCAAAGATGGGCTCGATAAAGGACAGAAATGGTCTGGACCTAACAGAAGCAGAAGATATTAAGAAGAGGTGGCAAGAATACACAGAAGAACTGTACAAAAAACATCTTCACGACCCAGATAATCATGATGGTGTGATCACTAATCTAGAGACAGACATCCTGGAATGTGAAGTCAAGTGGGCCTTGGAAAACATGACTATGAACAAAGCTAGTGGAGGTGATGGAATTCCAGTTGAGCTATTTCAAATCCTGAAAGATGGTGCTGTGAAAGTGCTGCACTCAATATGCCAGCAAATTTGGAAAACTCAGCAGTGGCCACAGGACTGGAAAAGGTCAGTTTTCATTCCAATCCCAAAGAAAGGCAATGCCAAGGAATGTGCAAACTACCTCACAACTGCACTCATCTCACATGCTAGTAAAGTAATGCTCAAAATTTTCGAAGCCAGGCTTCAGCAATACGTGAACCGTGAACTTCTTGATGTTCAAGTTGGTTTTAGAAAAGGCAGAGGAACCAAAGATCAAATTGCCAACATCCGCTGGATCATGGAAAAAGCAAGAGAGTTCCAGAAAAACATCTATTTCTGCTTTATTGACTGTGTCAAAGCCTTTGATTGTGTGGATCACAATAAACTGTGGAAGATTCTGAAACAGATGGAAATAGCAGACCACCTGACCTGCCTCTTGAGAAATCTGTATGCAGGTCAGAAAGCAACAGTTAGAACTGGACATGGAACAACAGACTGGTTCCAAAGAGGAAAAAGAGTACGTCAAGGCTGTATATTGTCACCCTGCTTATTTAACTTCTATGCAGAGTATGTCATGAGAAACGCTGGGCTGGAAGAAGCACAAGCTGGAATCAAGATTGCCAGGAGAAATATCAATAACCTCAGATATGCAGATGACACCACCCTTATGGCAGAAAGGGAAGAGGAACTAAAAAGCCTCTTGATGAAAGTGAAAGTAGACAGTGAAAAAGTTGCCCTAAAGCTCAACATTTAGAAAACGAAGATCATGGCATCCGGTCCCATCACTTCATGGGAAATAGATGGGGAAACAGTGGAAACAGTGTCACACTTTATTTTGGGGGCTCGAAAATCACTGCAGATGGTGACTGCAGCCCTGAAATTAAAAGACGCTTACTCCTTGGAAGGAAAGTTATGACCAACCTAGACAGCATATTCAAAAGCAGAGACATTACTTTGCCGACTAAGGTCCATCTGGTGAAGGCTATGGTTTTTCCCATGGTCATGAAGGGATGTGAGAGTTGGACTGTGAAGAAGGCTGAGTGCCAAAGAATTGATGCTTTTGAGCTGTGGCGTTGGAGAAGACTCTTGAGAGTGAGTCCCTTGGACTGCAAGGAGATCCAACCAGTCCATTCTGAAGGAGATCAGCCCTGGAAGCTGAAACTCCAGTACTTTGGCCACCTCATGTGAAGAGTTGACTCACTGGAAAAGACTCTGATGCTGAGAGGGATTGGGGGCAGGAGGAGAAAGGGACGACAGAGGATGAGATGGCTGGATGGCATCACTGACTCGATGGACGTGAGTCTGCATGAACTCCGGGAGTTGGTGATGGACAGGGACGCCTGGCATGCTGCGGTTCATGGGGTTACAAAGAGTTGGACACGACTGAGCAACTGAACTGAACTGAACTTCTGGAAGTCACATTTCAGAAATGGGTCTTACTGGGTCAAAGTTAAGGTGTTAGCACCCTCTGGGGGATCCAGAGGATAATCTGCCTTTTTCAGCTTTGAGAGACCACCATCATTTCTTGACTTGTAGCCTCTTCCTATTCAAAACCAGCAACATAGTATCTTCAAACCTCTGACTGTGACCATCTCCTCTGCATCCCTTTTCCACTTTAAAGGTGGGTTCTATTGCACCCACCTGGATAACCCAGGATACATTTCTTACATAAGGTCATCTGATTAGCAAACTTATTTTCCTCTGCAATCTTAATTCCCCCTTTCCACATAACATATTCCAAGGTAATTAGGACATAAGCATCTAGGGCAGGGGGCATTATTTTGCTTCCCACAGTATTCTTTCAATGGAATGATCATTGCTATCTGTGTATTGTATGCTCTGGAGTTACCTGATTTTATATGAATATTCTTGTTTTTGACAAGGCTATTTCACAGCTCTGTAAACTGGAGAAACTGAGAGCAATGTAAATAATCTTGTCTCTATAGCAATACAAATTAATTATATCTAATAGACATGTAATTTATTTCTTCTCTGTAGGAAAGTCAATTCCAAACTATATTTTACTGCTGGATATTAAGTAGTTTTTTTTTTTAAAGTAGTTCTATGTCATTTAGTAAATTAAGTTTTGCATTGCTGATTATCTAAATATGAGATGGCTGGACGGCATTACCAATACAATGGACATGAAGTTGGTCAAACTTCGGGAGATGGTGAGGAACAGGGGAGTCTGGCATCTTATAGTCCATGGGGTTGCACAGAGTCAGACATGACTGGGCTACTGAACAATAATAAACTAAAACCAATAGCCAACCCTCTCATACAATTATAATGTTCACATCAAAACAAAAATTTATTTTCTGTTTCTTGGCCTCAATTTACCCAGCTTCAAAGTGCTCTTGTGTGTGTTTAACTAAAATCTGCTCCAAATCAAGAGGATTAAAAAGTGTATCTCAGAAGTAACTCTATCTCTGATTTTCATTTAATCTGATTTTTTTAGATATTCAAGAGATTGAGATTGGAATTAGAGAGCCAAATTATTGATTTATAATGCATCATCAGTGACTCAAACACTGTTGCTCTTTAACCAAGCTTCCACCTTCCGGCTAACAGAGGGCCTGATAGCTGATAGGCATTGGTAACTCCTTGATGACTATGAATCAGAGAGAGGAGATATGCAGTCTTTCAGATCAATAAACACTAACATTATTAAATGTTTTCCATTTGCCAGGCCTTGTGCTTAACACTGTGCATAACTTCATTTAATATCTGAGCTTGTAATATCATTATCTTACTAAAGAGGAAACCAAAGTATGGAGTCAGTGAGTCATTTATTCAAAGTCACATGACACATGAGTGGTTGAGCTGGGATTGAAGCCCACACATATCAAGCATCACAACACTTAATCCTTTAGCTGATTGCTGCCAGATGTATTTCAGATTTCACAATTTTTAAGATTCTGGAGAAGTAAACAGTTCATTTACTGTCTATGAAAACACTCCCTCACTAGGGGTTGAGAAGCAACTTGTGATCAAACTTATGAATATATCTATATCACAAAATATTCACATTGAGATAAATGAAGGCTATAAATTGCCTTATATCAATTCATGTCACCTTTTGTCACTAAAAGAATTGTAAAACAGCTTCCATTTTCAGAGATTTCTTAAATTTTGGAATTGTTCATAAAGAATTCTGGAGCTAACTTCTTTTCGAGTGCCCAGCTCTGTTCACTAAAGTTAGTATCCCTCTCTCTCCTGGAAGTGCAGACAGAATACCGGTGATCCTTACTCTTGTTTTTGGTTTTATGAGCCACCAGCTTTCTAATACTAGGTTGTTTTTTTAGTCAGGGTTAAAATGTAATTAGCTTGTAAGATAAGCTCCAGGCCTCTGGTTTCATTCCCCCCTTTCACCACTGCCCCACACTCAGTGCTCAAACAACTGGACATGTCAAGAAGGACTTATATTGAGCCACTCTATTAAGGCTGTTGTCTCTTTTGCCCAGTATCTTCTTTCTTGGGAGTCTGCTTGCCTCTGCATACCTGGTGCGTTGGATGACCAGGAGCAGCTCTTTTCCAAGGCCCACCCTGCCCTGAAAGGGTGTCTTGTGGGGAGTTTAAATAGATCAGACTCCCATAGCCCTAAGGTGATACACACTAGCCCTCCCTTTTACTTAACAAGCTCTTGTACTGCCTTTCCTTGGCATCAGTGTGGTACACTTGAGAAGTCAGAGGCATTAATCTAAGCCCAGATGAAAATGGACAAAACAGAACTTTAATAAAAGTAGTAGACAGAGGCCTCTGCATCCTTGTCCTGAGCCACAGGTCACCCCATTGGAATTTGGGATGCATGTTCACAGAAACAAATGTATGTGTTCTGGTCTTGTACTTGATGTGTATTTCTCAGAGGAAAGTGGCCATAGTCAGACTGTTTAGTTAGGTCCTTGGACAAAAGCTGTTTCATTATCACTGAGACATAATTTATAAGGATAGTTCTCTAGGTGTGGGCTTTCTTAAGTCACATTCCAGACCTGCTGTCTTCTATTACACCTTGAATTTGGAGTGTTTTTATACTTTCTCAGGCCCCCATTTATAGGAATGTTTTGGGGTTAATTCTGAAGATAGCTCGTTGCCTCCATTTATGTGTTGTATTTCACTAGTTTAGCTCTCACAGGGTAACTGCACTGGAGTTGGTATTCAAAACTGGAATGGCACAGGTACCAGCCAATCAAGACAGATAACTACAAACAACAGAATGGGTGGTGTTATCCACGCTGGTGGCCCCTCAGCCCGACTTGTGTGTGTCTGTGTAAGAAGCTAGCCTATGATTCTATTCTAGTTTCTAATCCTTATGTGGCCTATTTGTGAACCATGTCTTAGGTAAAATAGAAGAAAAGCAGTCAGAAAATTTCTATGGCAATAAAACCATTCTAATATATACTGAAGTGGGAGAGAAATATAGAACAAGTCAATGATGGTGCTAATTATTCTTTCTACCCACTTATGTGTAGTAAGAAAGGAGCTCTTTTCTAGTAGCTGATGTGTCTCTCTGAAAGGCAGGATGTGGCCTCTACTAATCTACATTTACCTCTGAGAGGATGAGTCCTAAGAGACTGCCTCAAGCCTTCAGCTCACAAAGAATTGTTTTGACCATTCAGGTCATTCAGTCCAGAAAGCTCCAAAAATACATCTCTTAAACCTGCTGCCTATAGCTGTTACCGCCTGAGCTGGTCCCCAACATGTGTCTTCCTCCCTAGTGTCACTCATGCCAATAGAATGAGACCAAGTTTGATCCAGAAGTAAAGGACAGTTTCTTTGATCAGGGAAAATGGTGAGGTGTGAGCCTTCACCCTAGAGCACTTGCTGTTCCCTCTCAAAAGCTATGGGGTGGCTACTTTCTCAGGACCCCGGGCAGCCTCCGCTGGAAGGGGGCTGAGCTCTCGCAGGGCTGTGCCGCCCGCGCCCCAGATCGCGCGTGGGGCTCAGCGTCTGCGCGCCGTCACTGCCGCCGTCTCGGACTCCCGCGTGGGATGCAGCTGTCGTGCGAGGAGCTCTGGCCTGAAGCGCTGGCGGCAAGGCTTCTGCAAGTGAAACTGTGGGCAGCACTGAGTAAAGAAAAAAAGGTTAGAACTTATTTTATCTGTTTTTATTCCCCAGGATTGTTAAGGGGGCTTTATGAGTTACAAATCTCTCCTCTTTTGTCCTGCTCCTCGTTCTTGACGGGTACTGAGGGCCGAAGGTCCACATCCCGTAACTAGTTCCTCCTGATTTGGTGCTATGGTTGGCTTAACTGTGGGGAGAGGAGCAGAACTTCTCCCAGCCTTTAGATAAGTTTGGTTATCTCCAGGCCAGAGCTCAACTGTTCATGTCCCTGAGCACCACCATTTGGAGTTTCGTAGCTACGCATGGCTCACATATTAGCGGGGAAGATACTGGTCATTAAGGGGCCCAGGAAAGACAAAAACCAAGTGAGGCTATGGAGGGCTTGTTTTTCCCTATTCAAATTTGTTCAGTCAAATCAGACTGAAGAGTTTAACGCGGAGCCTGGAGTCACCCTCACTGGTCACCGTCGCCACAGCTGCTTACCTTTTTTATGGTGGCAGCATGATATATGCCTTCTCTAGCCAAGGCCACTGGCACCCTTAGGAGTGCACTGATTCCTGTAGTTAGCAGTCCTTTACTGTTTCAGGTTGAGTGTGACAGATCCAGCAGTCAGTGAAGTTCTATCTGTCCTAAATACCCCTGATCATACTTTTTTGCTTTTTGGAAGCAAAGCTTCAAGTCAGAGGGAGGTTCAAACACGTCATCAAAACATTGTCTCTCTGAAGGTTTGGGTTCGGGACCCTCCTTCACTCACATATTATGTGCCCTCAGAGTGATCCCCTGCAACCTCAAGGCAGAGGGAGTGATTAGGATCACCAGGTGGTGCCCATTCCACTTGGGAGTAAGCTGATCTTGTGGGCTGCCTATTTTCCAGGTTTTTAGCTTCATCCAGTCTCCTGGCCAGAAAGGATGGTGGGCCAAGTTAGTGGGTGCAGGCAGCACTTGGTTCCATATTCCAGGAGAGACTCATGTTTTCCTCTACCTGGAGGGCATATTGAATTATTCCATTTCAAGAGGGTTAAAGCATCCTTTCTATCATGCTTGGAGAATGAGTCCACCACATAAGTTCAGATACACTTTATTCCTTGGGGCTAACCACATATGGAGCAGGGCAGTTGAGAGTAACTTAATCTAATTTTCTCGAGTCTCCTGGCATAGTTTGGTTAAGGTTCATTTTAAGGTCTGATTGTATCTCCCTACTTTCCCCAACGATTGAGGTCTCCAGGCTGAGCACAAGGTCCATTTTATGCCCAGGGTACTTGTTATCCCTTTTTGTTGCTTGAGACATGAATATTGAAGCATTATCAGTTTGTAGGGATCTTGGGAACCCAAACCTGGATATTATCTCTTTCAGTAATAATTTAGCCACTTTAGCTGCCATTTCAGTTCTAGTAGGGAACACTTCTACTCGCCCTGAAAATGTATCCACTAGAACCAGGAGATAGCTGAAGTTGCCCAATCAATCTGCCAGTCTTTCCCAGGATATGTCCCTCTAGTCATATGGATCTTATGTGGAGGCCTCCGGTGTGTCTGATGTTAGGGCTGTTCATTGTACAGATGGAGCATGTCTCAACTCTCCAATTGATTACGCGTCATGTCAGGATTTACCAGGACCTCAACTGAACAAAGACCCAGTTCGATCCCCATGTGGGGAAGATCCTCTGGAGAAGGAAATGGCAACCTACTCCAGTATTCTTGCCTGGAAAATCCCATGGGAGGAGCCCGGTAGGCTACAGTCCATGGGGTCACAAAGAGTCGGACACGACTGAGCAACTTGACTTGACTTCACTTTCTTCCTTTAGTGCATTCCCTGATAAGCTTCCCTGATGGCTTGACAAGCTGCAGTTTGGGGAAAAGAAATATTGCTCACATTCATTAACTAGCCATTCAGGGTCTTCTAGATCTCTTTCGAAGCCCTGTTTCTGGGCTTTGTCTAATCATTCCTTTATGTAGACTGGGAAGTAATTGGTTGGATCTGGCCTCTTAGGTAGGACCTGAGTTCTAAGACTGAGGTGTGGGCTATCAGCTCAGCCTTTGTGCAAAAGTCCCTAGGAGGTAGGCTTTGTGCCTCCATGACTTGGGTTTAGGAAGTCACTGCATATCCCATTAATCCTTTTCCCTCTTTCATAAAACTGCTCCCATCTGTGAACCATTATGCATCAGTGTTTGGAAAAGTCTCACTTCTCAGGTTGGGGCAACTGGAATAGATCATGCATGTGGTTTCTTTACAATCATACTCCATCCAGGACCTCCATTTCTGTGGGTAGCAGGGTGATAGGATCTAACATGTGACAAATTTTTATGGTAGCCACTGTGTTGTCTAAAAACACAGGTTGAGTATGGCAAAGTCAGTGCAATATTGTGGAGTAATTAGCCTCCAATTAAAATAGATAAATTTATATAAAATAAAATAAAAACACAGGTTGAACTTCAATTGACCTTCCAGGGGACAGGCATCTGTTCCCTTAGAACTGAGCCTTGTATGGAGTCCATATAGTGACTGGCTGACCAAATGTTAACTTTCAGCCTCCTTTAGCAGGGTTGTAATAGCTGTTACTGCCTGTAGGCAATGAGGCCATCCCTTAGCAGTCTGAGCTAACTGTTTAGAGAAATAAACAACCAGTGCAGTAAGGAGTCCATTGCTGACTTTTTCTTTCAGTTCATGACAAGATTATATAGCAATTGAGAAGAGCATTTAGAAATTTTTTCAGCAATTTGTCACAATAATTTTAATTTTCCTGAAGCTATTCATAAAAAGAGAGGGGTTTATACTTTGAGTATTCATCCATTAGCAGTGAGAATTTTAAAAGCTATTTGTTTTTACTTCAGGTATTTTGAGGAACACTATCCTCACTTGCGGTTTTCCAGTCGCCCAAGCAATGCTCTTAATCCATAATTGTGTGATGATTAATTCTGACCTTCCAATTAGTAATGCCTAGAGTGTAACATCAAGTACAATGTCCAATAAAAATAATCCATCACTGAATATCAGTATAATTTTTGTTTCTGTTAACTTTGAAAATTTCTCATTTTAATTTTTACAATCATATAGGATGGGAAAGAAAATATTACCTTCATTTTATATGTGATTTTACTGAGTTCAGAGATAATGTGCCCTCTCAGAGATGACAAGCTGAAGAGGGCCAGGAGAGGGTAGAAAGATTGTTTACTGAGTTAGTGATGTTGAAGAAATTGCTTAATCTCTCTGAGGTTTACTTTCCTTATCTGAAGCAAAGAGAGAGTAATACTTACCTTGCAAGTTGAAGGCTCCACAAAAAAAAAAAGAAAAGAGAGAGAGAGAGAGAGAAAGTGGTAATCACTTTAAAAATTGTATTATTTGTCCTTGTCAAAGATCTCTTCATTAGAACTACAGGTAAAACGATGGTATCTCACAAAAGTAGGGTTTTTCCAGGGCCTGGCACTAATCAAATTTTCAGTAAATATTAGTGAGATGAATGACTAAATGAACAAACACAAATTTTTTTCTTCTGTACTGAATCCTTTCTAATGATCATAGAACTTAACCAAGAGGAACATAATCCCACCAGTTCTGTTCCCTATTGCTATGTCACTTACTATTTCTGGGACTGTGTCCAAAGATACTTGGATTTTGGATACTCAGCTTTGCAATCTTCAAACTCATTTTAATTAAAGAACTCATTTTTCCAAACTAAGTTTTACCCAGAGCTCCATTTTTAAAGTGAACAATAAATATCCTGGTGACAGAAACAATGTGGTTTGGTTCCTGACTTACTTAGCCTCCCTTGGGCCTCACGATAGCCTCTGAGACACCTTCTTAGATCCCTAGGGCACAGGCTGAAAACCACTGTCTTTCTAATAGTGCGCAGTATGTACACTTGGTAGTAGAAGCAGGCTTAACCAAAGTGACCAGACTGGCAAGAATTCTGTAAGTTAGGAAAAAAAAAAAAAAAAAGGCAAGTTTATAGACATTGAGGAGCATAGTTATCTCTCCTGAAAATCTCTGAAAAGTGATGGCCCAAAATCAATTATTACATTTACTTTTGGAAGTCCAACCTATAGTGAGTCACCCATAATCTTCCTTTGTTTCACCCAATTATGCTTGCTGTTTGCTTTAAGAGAAGTGCAAAATTTCCTGTTGAGTACTGTGGTTTTAGTTGTTTGGTTGATTTCATGACCATCCAGGGGTCAGCTTTACTGGAATGCAAAAACAGGAAGACAGAAGAAACCAATGAAGAAGTTACAAAGCTCTTGATAATCTTTGGACCTTATAAGGGTCAGGTAGTTGGAAATACTGATCTAATGAATCAGAAGTGTACTTTTGGAGAGGTAAAATGAGATCTCTTCAGCAAAAAATATTTGAAAGAACATGTTGTAACCTCAGGTTAGGTTCCGGACAAGACATCGAAGGCCCCAGGAAATTTGCCTTGGCTACAGTGGTTGGTACTGCATGGGGAGGCTGGGCAAATGAAGACTCTGAAAAGGCAGAGTCCCAAGGGCTCATCCACAATTCAGAGCGGGTTCATATTCCTCTTAGGTCAGCTGTCAAGATGAGGAGTTTAGTTTTAGCCTTGTTGAATTTATACAGAATGTGGGGGTATGTAATTCATTCAAGAAAGTGCCAAAAGGTTGAAAGAATCTTTTCACAGCCATTTGTTCTAAACTTCCTATCCAAATTCTCTTGTCTGCATGGTAACAGATGCCCCTTATGTGCTGCCAGTTCATAGCATTTGAATTAGCAACTACTGCACCACGGTACTGTCATTCCATTCATCCTCCATCATACATTTCTCTCTCTCTCTTTAATTGAAGCACCTTTAATATACACATTGGAAGGTTTTAATCTCACTGTAAACATTTTTTGGGTCCTGGAGAGAATGGAGCAGGTGGGTAGGAAGACACAAAATATTCTAAGAAACCATCTCTTTAACGTCTAAGATAGTAGTTACAATTGATTTCATTTTTCCTCTGCTCCAAATGATCTTTTTCTTCACATCATGTGGATTTGTACATCTTAGAGCAAAGCTGTATAAAATGACTTGTGACATAGAGACAGATAATACAGGAGTTCATGATTGCCACACGACTTTCATCTAGAATAATCTCAGTGCAATTTGCAAGATCAGTATCACCTTCTAAGCCATGGATTATAAGTTAAATAATAACACATTTGCAATAGCCATTTAGAGAGAGATACCTTCAACATTTCAGATATAAACTCTAAAATCATATGTCTGAACATCAACTCTGATGTTAGTAAAGAAATTTGGCAAATACATCCTTGACTTGAAGCCGTATAATATTTCATTAAGACTTTGAGGGGCTGAGGACTATTTTTTTTCCACCTCATATGTAAGCAAAATTTAGTCCCAGAAATGTTAATGGCTGTTGTAACTTCTGTTACTAGGGCCCAGATTTCCATATTACTGACTCTTGAACTAGCATTAAGTCAAGCCTTTATTCTACTGGGATTCTTTGCAGAAGTAAGATTTTCCACAGTCTTTCATAGCACTCAATTTTCTATGCCCACATACAGAATCAAAAAGCAGGTAAAATTAGACATAATCTAGGTCTAAGAAAATTGAGCCTGTTTTCAGTATGTGGGAATTTCCAAACCAAGTCTATACTGTTCATGCATTTTCTGCTACCCTTAATATTAACTTTTGAGGAGAAGATATCTTAAATTATAATATTAGTTGTCTTTTTGGATTATTCTTATTTCAGCTAAAAGAACTTTAAACTTCATGTGGACTCAATAGAGACTCCAGATGTTGCTAGCTCTGTCATTGGGAGTGTTACAATTTTTAAATCATTTGCTTTTGATTACCTCCCTGGAAGAGGTAACATGGGGTGAGAGTGAGAGATGTGTGGGTCACAGGATCATGATAAAATGTTCATTTCCATATGGACAGCCAGAAAATGACACTGGGAAAAAGTGATAAATTGCTTGATGGAATATCTTTTTTTTTTTTTTGATGGAATGTCTTTTGTGGAAGCATTGTGTCTGTTGGGCATTGAATAACATGAGAGGAAGCCCACTCAGGTGGAACAGAGAAGAAATCCTTAAAGATGATGTCAGATTTATTTTCATTCTCCTAGGCCAAGGGAGAATGGAAAGGAAAGAAGCAAACTAAGGTGTCCTCCACTAGAGTGAAGCAACTCATGTTGCAAATTATGCTACAAATTATTTATTATCATCATATAAAAAGATTTATGTACTTTTGATGAAAGCCTAGGATGGGCTTGGGATCACAGGGAGGTGAAATCTTTGGTATTCCTATTGACCTTTATGCTCCCCTCCTTTGGATCATAATCTCTAAATCCAAAAAGATGCATTTTACCAAAACTGACTCATCTTGAATGATAACGGGTATGAATCCCTCAAATTATGACTTTCTAATGGCTTTTCACAGCCATTACTAAAAATAAAATAGTTGTATTATATTGCCAAACTAACTGGGTTTATACTGTTAGATTTCAGTTTGTAATACTAGCATTGTGATCAGAAGTTTTTTCATGAAAGAAAATATTCTTCCTATAACTTAACTTCATAAAGAATTCAGATATCACAGTTGTCTATGTATAGTTACTTTAGTGGCTTAGAGTCCCAGATTAATTACAGCAAGATCAAAAGTTTGATCTCAGAAGGTCTTTCTCAATTCCATGTCATTGCCAGGGTAAGAGCTGCTTGGCCCTAAACTATGTTGTTTTTGCCTCCTTATAGATCAACAGTCCTATAATCAATGCCCATAATTCTGGCTAGAGGTTTTACTTATGGATTCATTCAACAAATTGAGCAATATGCTCCCTACTGTGCCCAGTATAAGGGATTAGAAGACAAATAAGAAGAAAGGAAACAAATATTTGAGAGGATAGACTGTCCCAGACATTGTACCAACCAATTTACAAGAGGTCTTAACAATGTACACATTGCCATCCCATTGATATTTTTTTCTTTAAAAATAAAAGTGAGTATTTTGAAAGTTAAAAGAATAATATATGATCATTATGAACAGTATGGAAAATATAGAAAGATACAAAGAAGATTAATGTCATACATAATTACAATCCTTAGAGAAAATTATTATTAACTTGGGGAATCTTTTGTGTATGTGAATTAAGACTGTTCTGTGTTTGAAAAACTGTAGTGTGTTTTGAGGATTTTTTTTTTTGGCAGAGTTGCTGAAGGGGATTAGAAACTAAGGCCTTAATGCTAACTTTGCTGTTTGTATGACTTTGTGAAATTCATCCTCCTCCCCACTCTCACATCCATCCCACTTCATCCTCAGCTAGACAACTGCTCATCTTCCTTTAAGTCTAAGGACATATTTCTTTTGGGAGTTCTTCCCTTACATTCCTCCCACATATTCACCCACAAGTTAGGTTCCCCATTCTCTGCTCTGGGGCACCTCAACTTCTTCTATGTAGCGCTGTTATAATTGTAACAATCAGCTCCTATTCAGTTAATGTACACTTCTCTTTTATTTATTATTATATCTTCACTCCCTAACAAAGTGTCAGGTATATAAAATATTCTTTGGATTAACTGAATGAATGAAAGGTTATGGTATATAGATATTTTGGCTTTATAGGCATAAAACCTATGTCTTTGGTATAAAAACATAAAGGTTTTATAGGCATTCTGTCAGGACCAGAGGCTGTGAAAATAGGCTAGGAGCCACTGCTCTAAACTCTCATGCATACGTTCATGGGGCAGAGTGTATGTCAAGATGAGGAGCAATATGACACAATATGGAACCCTGGGGAAGAGAATAGAGAATATGCCAATGAGCCTAATTTACATAATGGAGTAATTTTTGAAATCAGTTTTTTTTAATTGTTTCATTTTCCTGTTGATATATACTATAACTTCCAAGACATAGATATTCTCATCTGTACGCAAATACACACACATAAAGATATAAAATTAACATTTAAAAATTATGTTTAAGAATGCTTAAAGATTTTCAAATGCAAGAGTATCTGAAAATAATATTGTAACAGTCATAATCTCATACAGTCCATCAAATACTTTACCAACAGCAACATAGAGAACCTAGAGATATGGGACAGAATAAATTTCTTATGTGAGAAACACTTAGGATATATTTTTTTAAAGTATTCTTTAAAAGAACACCTCTGAGCAAATACTTTCTTGTGAAATATTTTGCTTTTTGGCTGCTTTCTAAACCAGATGAAAAGTATCAGTTGGGAGGCCTAAAGCCTGCTGCTGTTCTGCCCTCCCTACTGTCATTTGCCTTAGCATTCTTCACACTTTGTGAGTATAAGAAGTGTCAGAACCAGCAGAGCCATTGCAGTTGCCTTGTCCAGCTCCATTGTTTTGTAGTTGAGGAAAACATAGGGATGATGCTAAGCATTCATACTAATTGCTAGCAACTAGAACTCAGGCCTCTGGAGTCTCTGTCCCTTCAGTGTCCTTTGCCTGACACACAGTCTTCCAGGACAAGCTGTCTTTGTGTGTGTTTTGGGAAAGGAGGGTGAAGCAATGTCCAGAATTTGAGACTGACTAGTCTCTTATGTGACCATGGCCACCGTTAGGCCAAGGACCTATGAATTTTTAAAAATCCATGAATTTTAAAAAGCCAAAGAGAGTACAAAGTTCTAGCACAGAAATTAGCAAACTTGCAGCACTGCTAAGTATCTGCGAAAGAGCTTCGTACAGCTTGATGGACCTCAGATCTGAAATGAAAAAACAAAGGTACAGGAGAGGGACTTGGAATGGTGTTAACTCATTATTTAAGTTGAATTTATAGAATTGGAGCTTCACCAAATTAACTTTTGGAGAGTATATTTTTCACCTTCTTTATAGAGTCATTTAAGAATATCTGCAATAATAAAAGTAATACTGGATGAAAAGAGAAGACCTCCTCACGTGTGTACCACTCCCATTAAATTCATAAAAGAAGATAAGATACAGAAGCTGCACTTTGAGAAGAAGCAGTTGGATCATTTTACCATTTCAGTTGCATCCTATGGGATTTGAGATACAGTTGGAACTCTTGTAAAACATGCAAATGACTACAGGCTCACTATATATGACCTAATGAAAATGAATATATGTGAAACTAAGGTAGCCTGTGATGAACAGCGACACACTGAACTAGGTTCTCCTGTGCTGAGGAAACGTGGAGAGCAGCCTTGCATCTTTCTGTGAAGTAAAAATAGAGTTGAGGCTAGGCCATGTGCCTGGCCAGCTCAGCCCTGGAACTCAGCGCATCTGGGCTCTTGCTTTACAGAGAAAAGCAAGAAATAATATAATCCTCATAGTTTCTGGCCACAGAGATCTTCAAACTCATTCTCAGTCTGTCAGGGTGCTAATCTGTTTTGAACATTCAGTCCTTCTTTCCAGAAAGTCTTTCCAGAGTAACCTGGCCTTCCTCCAAATTGCCAGCACAGCCTGACTTCTGTGTTCCTTCAGCTGGAATTCTCTTGCACATACATCTGGCTGCCTGCTTTGTTTGTTTCCCCACTAATTTAGAAGTTGCTTAACAAAAGTCTGACCCTTGGATATGATATTGGCCTATAATTTTCCTTTCTGTGTTGTATCTTTTTCTGATTTTGATATTGGGGTGATGGTGGCCTCATAGAATGAGTTCAGACATAGTCTTCCTCTTCAACTTTTTGGAATAGTTTCAGAAAAATGGGTGTTAACTCCTCTCTAAATGTTTGATAGAATCCGCCTGTGAAGCCACTAGTCCTGGATTTTTGTTTGTTGACGGTTTTAAAATCACAGATTCAAATTTCAGTACTTGTGATCAATCTGTTCGTATTTTATATTTCTTCCTGTCTCAAATTTTGGGAGATTGTACCTTTCTAAGAATTTGTCCATTTCTTCCAGGTCGTCCATTTTATTGGCATATAGTTGCCTGTAGTAGTCTCTCATGATCCTTTATATTTCTGTGGTGTCAGTTGTAACTTCTCCTTTTTCATTTCTGATTTTATTGATTTGAGCCCTCTTCCTTTTTCCACAGTTGCCCACCCCCCACCTTCACCCACCGCCCCCAACCTGCCACCCCAGGAGACCCTCCAAGATTCCTATAAAGTCACTGCTTTTCCTCTTGTCTGTGGTGTGCATAAGACCTTGTGTACATCCTCAAGAGTGGATCTCTGTGTCCCCTAGTCCCGTGGAGCTCCTGTGATCAAGCCCCACTGGCCTTCAAGGCCAAATGCTCTGGGAGCTCCTCCTCCCAATACCATACCCTCAGACTGGGGAGCCTGCATGGGGCTCAGATCTCTCACTCCTGTGGGAGAAATTCTGCAATATAATTATTCTCCATTTTGTTGATTGTCCATCTGGGTGATATGGAGTTTATGTTGCAGGTGCACTCCTGGTTTCTTCTTTATGTCTTTGGATGTAGAATATCTTTTTTTTTTTTTTGGTAGATTCTAGTCTTCCTTATGGATGGTTATTAAGCAGTTAGTTGTGATTTTGGTATGCTTTGTTGTGTATATTGATTGATCAGTGGTCTGCTCCACTTTACTCTGTGGTCTTCACTTCAGTCAGTTCAGTCAGTCAATCGTGTCTGACTCTGCGACCCCATGGACTGCAGCATGCCAGGCTTCCCTGTCCATCACCAACTCCTGGAGCTTACACAGACTCAGGTCCATCAAGTCAGTGATGCCATCCAACCATCTCAGTCTCTGTCATCCCCTTCTCCTCCCACCTTCAATCTTTCCCAGCTTCTGGGTCTTTTCAAATGAGTCAGTTCTTCACATAAGGTGGCCCAAAGTATTGGAGTTTCAGTTTCATCATCAGTCCTTCCAATGAATATTTAGGACTGATTTCCTTTAGGATGGACTGGTTGGATCTCCTTGCAGTCCAAGGGACGCTCAAGAGTCTTCTCCAGCACCACAATTCAAAATCTTCAATTCTTCAGTCCTCAGCTTTCTTTATAGTCCAACTCTCACGTCCATACATGACTACTGGAAAAACCACAGCTTTGACTAGATGGACCTATATATGTGTCTATATAAGGAAAGCTGGTTTCTACAATTCAGTTCAGTTCAGTCACTCAGTCGTGTCTGACTCTTTGCAACCCCATGAACCGCAGCATGCCAGGGCTCCCAATCCATCACCAACTCCTGGAGTCCACCCAAACCCATGACCATGAATAGGGGGTTATTGTACTTTCTCTGCTGCTGCTGCTGCTAAGTCGCTTCAGTCATGTCCGACTCTGTGTGACCCCATAGACGGCAGCCCACCAGGCTCCCCCATTCCTGGGATTCTCCAGGCAAATACTGTCTCTAAGCTCACCTAAAACTATGGCTCCAATACAGACCTTGAGGAAGTGAGGGTTGTGGGAACA
The DNA here is from genome assembly GCA_917880005.1 of Nanger dama. Taxonomy (NCBI): domain Eukaryota; kingdom Metazoa; phylum Chordata; class Mammalia; order Artiodactyla; family Bovidae; genus Nanger; species Nanger dama. The sequence continues at coordinate 1,342,019 of CAKJTW010000011.1, forward strand.
AAGAGTAAGAGAAGAAGGTGATGTAAAAGAAACTCATTTACATGATCTATATTTAGTCTCTCATATGATTGCAACCCATATAAAATGAGGCCCGGTTATTCTTACTTTGAAACCAGGTGCAACCAAAACATTTAAATTATATCACTCTGACTCAGAAAGCTTTTAAGAATTTACTCGATCCTTTGTTGTAATTTTCTTAAAGCTTTCTAAAAATCTTCTTTAGGCATCTTTTCTTCTCCTCAAGTTTCATATCACTAAGGCACCTTTCTTCAAAATTTAATGAATGAAATTCTCCATCTAGTTATATGTTGATAGATTAAAGAACAGGTTAAAGCTACAGAGAGGATCCTCCATGTACATTATCTTACTGTTAAGCTTGATGAATACTTATTGTTCTAAGTGCTGTGGGTACAAAAATAAATACAACACAACCCTTTCCTATTGACAATGAAACCGGCAGACCAGGCAACATGATTAAGGGAGGCTGTATAGCTGGTAGTAAAGACATCTGAGCTAGACCTCGGACTATCTAACTTTTGCATCATTACTCTCTAGTTGTCTATCCAAGAGCTTGTTTTTCACAGATTGAAAAAATTTGAGCTATTTAGAGAACAAAAACAAAATATTTCTAGTTATACCCAATTAAATCCTTAAACTAGCTTAAAAATAAGTTACAGCCAACTGGAATTGGACATAGCTTTCTATATAGCATCTTTACTCAGCTAAACCTTTATCCAGTAGAACTTTCTGAAAAGATGAAAATGTTCAGTGCTGTTCAATATGGTAATCACTAACCACAAGCAGCTACTGAGCCTTTGAAATATGGTTAGTACAGCTGAGGAACTGAATAATTTATCTTTTCATATTTTAATGAATTTAAATTTAAATAGCTACCTGAGGCTTTATCATGTGGCAGCATTGGGGAATGACATGAGAATTTTCCATTTTTAGTGGAGGAGAATATTCTTAACAGATAGAAAAGATATTTCACCTGCTTTAGTATTTTGTGGCTTGGAGGTAAAAGTTTAGTAGAAAGAGAAACAGACACATAAAATGCTGATAGGCAGAGCCCAGAAGGATGCAGCCTTTCACAAAGCAAAATACATGAATGAAAATGGCCATCCTACATGCTGATCACTGGCACCAAACAGAGACAGTTATACTTGCGCCTGAGGGGAAAATAAGCTTGTGCTTACAGAAATCTGAAACAGCTTGTTTATTTTTATCTATTCAAGCCTAGACATATAACTGAATACTAATAAACTCTGTAGCCTAAAATAAACTGGTTGAATGTGGGAGGGAGAGAATTTACTCTTTTTCTCCTCTTAATAAGAGACAAGCAAACAGGAAACATTAACTCTTTGGCCAGTACACACCAAGTAAATATTTCAGCCCTTAAAGATTCAGGTGTCTGCTCAACAGGTGGCAAAATGTTCTTTCTTAATTCTCATAATCCTCTGACTTGTATGTGGTAATATCTATGGATTTTTCTAATAAAACACAGCTGCTTTTTCATATTTATCTTGCATTTACACACTATTAAAATATCTAAACTGCTCAGTGTGATAAAATTCCATCATTAGCTATGCTCCTACACTGAGTCTTCCCAGGAAATTTGGTGACCAGGGTCCTGATAGTTTAATATAAAATAGAAGTTTATGGAATCACTGGGTCTTAATTCCAGTAGCCCAGTCTGACACCAGGAAGCAGAGGGCATTCAGAGGCCAAGACTCATGAAGCTCTCAGGATGTCATAATTTTTCCCTTAATTGTAAGGAATTACTCTAGAGATACAAGACACAACATACAGTAATACAAAAGTGTTGTGCTTAGTCACTCAGTTGTGTCCGACTCTTGTCAACTCCATGGACTGTAGCCTGCTAGGCTCCTCTGTCCATGGAGATTGTCCAGGCAAGAATACTGGAGTAGGTTGCCACGCTCACCTCCAGGGGATCTTCTCAACCCCGAGATTGAACCCAGGTCTCCCGCATTGCAGGCATATTCTTTACCATCTGAACCACCAGAGAAACCCAACACAAAGGTAGCAGGATGTAAATGTTTAAAAGGGAAGTTATTCCATGTTTTAATATGGAAATGTCACTACCTGTTTCCTGTTTTTCTTTGCTTCTCTGCATTGGGAGGAGTAATTCAACCCATTCTAGGATGGAGGGAACTTTGCCCTCCATCTGTTCCCATCACTTTCCACCCCTAAGAAGGAAAGCAAACATTTCTCCTTCCCCCAGGAAGAGTCTAATGACTAAGCCTTCCTACCCTGGAGAGAGAAACTAGTGTTTAGTTGCTAGTAATTGGGCTCTGAACTTCATAGCTATTAAAAATTATTGCATGACAGAAAAGTAAATAGTATAGGTCCTCGGGGCTTGATAGAGAGTCTAGGGCTGGAGCTCTGGAGAGCACTAAAATTAGGAGGTAGAGACTAGAGGGAAAGGAGTCACTGGATGGGGAGAATTGTCTGGGAAAAGGATGAGCTGGAAGGGGGTGGAGAAAAGGGGCACTGACCTGGAAATAGAGGATGAATAGTTGGAAAATAGTACTCACTATGAGAAGAATCATAGTCCTCTCCATCTTCCACCCAGTTTGCATAAATGAGAATCATCCCAAAAGCTGTGTCTAGGACCTCAGGGGGAATTTTTCTCCATTTGTACCAAAAACCCACTAAATTGACTTCCCAGTAGAAACAACAATCATTCTTGCCACTAAATTTTTCTTTGTTATTTGAAGTGACAATATATGGACTATCTTGCCGCTCCCAGGACACCTTAAGGCCAAGGGACTCCCTGGATCCTTCTGTGAGTCATGGGGAGGAATTTTAACTTTACTTGGGAGGGATGAATTGTACAAAGTTACTTTCAAAGCTGAGACATTAACTTTTAAGTGGAAAGCTCTACAAGTAGACTGAATCACTGAATGCCTCTCTGGTATCCATTCCCTCTCCCATCTTCTCCAAAAAGATTCCAAACAGTTATTAGGTATCAATTATTCCTTCTCTTTTCAATCCATGTTACTTAGGGAAAACTGACCTCATCTCCAGTCAAGTGTGAGTTCTTACTAATTAACATGGAAAGGACATTTAGTTCATGATTGGAAGAGATGCTGTTACTCTCTCCTGCTGAACATGAATAAAGAAACACATCACTCTGATTCTTAATGACGCCATTCTATAAACACAAGACAAACCGATCTTAGGCTGATGCAAATTGCTTTGACTCAGAGAGAGATGGAAAATATTTTCATGTTTGAAGACATGTTGAACCACTAAATCAGCCGTTCCAGAAACATATCTATGGATTTGTTCATTTCCTTATTATTTAAATAAATTTACTTGGAGTCATCTAGCATTTGGAGCTAAAAACTGGCATTTAAACCTTATTAGAAGAATTCAGGAAAATGATGAAGAAGCTTACTTCTTTATTAAAATAAAACCCAGAACTTACAATGATTATCCAGAAAGAAAAACAATTTAGTGTAAAAAATGATGAGTAACTAATTGATACTTTCCCAAGGATCTCACCTTCTGCATGGAGTTCTCTGAGGTAAGACAGTGTAGCTACCACCACTTTGACCTGCTGCTAAGTCGCTTCAGTCGTCTCCGACTCTGTGCGACCCCATAGATGGCAGCCCACCAGGCTCCCCCATCCCTGGGATTCTCCACCAGGCAACAACACTGGAGTGGGTTGCCATTTCCTTCTCCACTTTGACCTAGAGATATGTAAATTCCCTCTTAAGGGGAGATGTCAACACTGTCAATCTCAAACTTTAAAGAAGACTTTGTCATATGCCTTGGGAGAAAAATAGGGAAATGAACCAAAATATACCAATGAATAAAGTTTGACTTTTAAAGTGCATAATGATGCCATAGCTAGCTGGTGCCTGGGTTTGCAGACCTTATCCTGTTTCTTGTCCTAATATCTGAGCTGATCCAGCTTCATATGTGATCCAGCTCAGGTTTCTAACTTCTTCCCTATTAGCCTCACCATGGATGGCACCACTGTAAACTCTGCCCACTGGAGTTCCTTCTTCAGCTTTTGATAAACTTAAGCATTAAGGGTTCTATTCAGAAGTCACATCCATCTCTGGATGTGTTTCTCAAATCTGACCTAAGAACCCTCCACAAGAGAATCAACAAGGATGACTATATAAAGAGGAGACTCCTGACCCTTCTGCAAAGGGATTATGATATGGTAAGTCTTGTGTGGCATCCAGGAATCTGCATTTAACCAATTTCCCAAGTGGTCGTGATCAAAATGAAAATGGAAAACACTGTTCTAGAAATATCTTTAACTTTCCCCCAAATTAGCAGTGGCTATCAATTATACCATCATGAAACAAACATCATATAAATACAGTTCCTCAAAAATGCATGCATGCATGCTCAGTTGCTCAATCATGTCTGACTCTTTGTGCTCCATGGGCTGTAATCTGCCAGGCTCCTCTGTCCATAGCATTTTCCAGGCAAGAATACTGGAGTGGGTTGCAATTAACTCCTCCTCCGAAATCCATATTTAGTGGTTATTTTGAACTTTCAAATCTATCTTTTAACTACAATTCTACAAACCATTTTCCATTTTTTTTCCCTTAAGCCAATTCAAACATACACTTTTACCCAGAAGAACAGGTACAATACTACAGACTATTTATTTTATTCTTGCCCTTAAAGAATTCTAGTTGAATATACATTTCTGTATAAGAAGAGAGTGTCATAAGAATAAACAAAAACATATCTCTGAGACCAAATGTGTACTGTCAGTGAAAACAATTTTATTTGTTCAATAAACTCTAAAAATTGTTAAACACATTCAGGATGCTAACACATTAGCACTTTAAGATGACTAAAAATAAAAAGGAGAAGTATTTCCATCCACATGTCAAGGTCACTCCTACCCAAAACAGAATAAGAAAGTCCCTCCTGTTCCAGAATACCTTCTCCACCCATTTAGTCACCCATTTAGCCACCCACTGCCTTCCTTTTCCACATCACATTTCTGTAATTTAATAACTTTAGAGCTGCTGTAACTTCAAACCATTATGTTGAAGGAGTAGCATATTGTGAACTCTTTCACTAGAATGTATATAACAATTACTTAGAATTACTGATGTAATAATACCCAGGTCAGAAAAGTTTCAGATACGTTTCAATGGATAGGAAGCTGTCTTTAAGTTGGATTCTATTTATTTGAGGTCATATCAAATGAATCACAGGTAGGGCAATAGGGAAGTGAAACAGGGAAAGGATAAAAGCAATATAGGGTTCGATAATAAGCAATTTATACTGTGTCAGCTGGGGCTTATCCCGTAGGGGACCTCAGAGTTTTCTCAACCAAGGCATAAGGAGCTGGGGTATTTATTCATTGACTCCACCATTGTTTGAGGGATGCTCCAGGGCTTTATCTCCTCCAACCACTTCCAGTGTTCCACTTGTATGGATCTCAGTGACGTGAGACTCAGGGGCTTGAAGGAGAAATCAATCAGTACATAACAAACTGATGCATACTGAGGGTACATGGGTTGGGTTCCAACAGTGTCTGCTGTAGTCTACCCTTTGCACCACTTAGACTCCCTTGGGGCCTGTGTTAAACTGACTCAGTCCCATCACTTATTCCTCAGGAAGGTGATATATTAGAACTTAAAGATTTAAAAAAGAAAACACTAGGTTGATAGGGCAAGATACAGGTTCCACTGGTACAGTTCAGTTCAGTCGCTCAGTCGTGTCCGACTCTTTGCGACCCCATGAATCACAGCACGCCAGGCCTCCCTGTCTATCACCAACTCCCGGAGTTCACTCAGACTCACATCCATCGAGTCCATGATGCCATCCAGCCATCTCATCTTCTGTCATTGCCATCTCATCTTCTGTCATCCCCTTCTCCTCCTGCCGCCAATCCCTCCCAGCATCAGAGTCTTTTCCAATGAGTCAACTCTTCGCATAAGGTGGCCAAAGTACTGGAGTTTGAGCTTTAGAATCATTCCTTCCAAAGACATCCCAGGGCTGATCTCCTTCAGAATGGACAGGTTGGATCTCCTTGCAGTCCAAGACAGTCTCAAGAGTCTTCTCCAACACCACAGTTCAAAAGCATCAATTCTTCAGCGCTCAGCCTTCTTCACAGTCCAACTCTCACATCCATACATGACCACATAACTTTTCTTCCAAGGAGTAAGTGTCTTTTAATTTCATAGCTGCAGTCACCATCTGCAGTGATTTTGGAGCCCCCCAAAATAAAGTCTGGCACTGTTTCCACTGTTTCCCCACCTATTTCCCATGAAGTGATGGGACCAGATGCCATAATCTTCATTTTCTGAATGTTGAGCTTTAAGCCAACTTTTTCACTCTCCTCTTTTACTTTCATCAAGAGGCTTTATAGTTCCTCTTCCCTTTCTGCCATAAGGGTGGTGTCATCTGCATATCTGAGGTTATTGATATTTCTCCCAGCAATCTTGATTCCAGCTTGTGTTTCTTCCAGCCCAGCGTTTCTCATGATGTAGTCTGCATATAAGTTAAATAAGCAGGGTGACAGTATACAGCCTTGACGTATTCCTTTTCCTATTTGGAACCAGTCTGTGTACAGTTGGTCCCAAAGTTGTAGTTAATAATCATCATCTCCATTCTCTTCTACTTGTTAAGCAATTTGACTTGTCTTGGTTGCTTGTTGTGGTAGCCTAGAACTTCATCACTGAGGTGAGGTGAGGTGAGGTGAGGTGAGGTGAAGTCGCTCAGTCGTGTCTGACTCTTTGCGACCCCATGGACTGTAACCTACTAGGCTTCTCTGTCCATGGGATTCTCCAGGCAAGAATACTGGAGTGGATTGCCATTTCCTTCTCCAGGGGATCTTTCCAAGCCAGGGATCGAATCTGGGTCTCCCACATTGGAGGCAGACCCTTTAACCTCTGAGCCACCAGGGAAGCCCTAATCTAACCATGCTTTTGTTAGACTGACACTGCTTAAATTGCCTGTTTAAGATTATCACCATATATGAAACCAATAAAAAGTGATCCATTGGATTTCTCGAGTTCTACATTGTTTTCCTCTCTGCTAGAATTACTATTAGCTATCATATCTCCTATCTCCAGATGGTAATCAGGACCAGTTACCCCTGACTTTTTTGCAGGTTGGTCAGCATGCTGCTAAGCTGCTGCTGCTAAGTCACTTTAGTCGTGTCCGACTCTGTGACCCCAGAGACAACAGACCACCAGGCTCCCCCGTCCCTGGGATTCTCCAGGCAAGAACACTGGAGTGGGTTGCCATTTCCTTTTCCAGTGCATGAAAGTGAAAAATGAAAGTGAAGTCGTTCAGTCGTGTCTGACTCTTAGTGACCTCATGGACTGCAGCCTACCAGGCTCCTCCGTCCATGGGATTTTCCAGGCAAGAGTACTGGAGTGAGGTGCTATCGCCTTCTCCTGGTCAGCATGAGAAGTCCAAAATGATGATATGGAAGTCATAATATTAGAATAGGGAATCTCAAAGAGAAGACTCAGGAGTCCTGGAAGTTCTAAGATTATATTTCAGGGGTCTCATGAGGTTGACTATTTCCAACTACATATCCCTAAGAAAACATATTTTCTTCATAAGCTTCAACTGAGACATCATTTCACAATAGTTTGAATCCTGAAGCAGATATGAGAATCCACCTGTCTTCTATTAAATCAGAGATTTTCAAAGATATAAAAGAATGCCATTTTACCATTACTTTTTTTCTTTAGGGAATATTTGTTCTTAACTAAAATGTGTCATTCACTTAAACATGTAATGGGTTTGAAAGTGTTATTTTTTAATACATTAATAAATACTATTAAAATTCTTTAGTGGGCAAAGAATCTGAACAGACATTTTTCTAAAGAAGACATACAGATGGCCAGGAGACACATGAAAAGATGCTCAACATCACTAAGCATCAAGGAAATGCAAATCAAAACTAAGATGAGATATTACCTCATACCTATTAGAATGGCTTTTGTAAAAAGACAACAAATGACAAGTGTTGGTGAGGATATGGAGAAAAGGAAACTCTTAGGTACTGTTGGTAGGAATGTAAATTGGCCTTGGAAAGGAGATCATCTTGCTAGTGAACAGCAGCATCGTCATCCCCTAGCAAAGTGCTCTAGCAACTGTGGACAAGGAATGTTGCCTGCCATTACAGTAAACAAAGAATATTGTCTACCATCCCAGTTCTTCAAATCATTAGACACTGCAGCTGCCATTGACAGTACACCCTGAGGAGAATTTAGGATGGAGAAAAACAGAAAGCATCCTATGCCTTAGACGCTGGCCCTAGATAGTTAAGATCCATAGCTAAGGAATAATTTCAATGAGCCCAGACTCTTGAGTCTTTCTGTATGTAAAAAGAAAATCATTAATTTGATGTTTGTTCTTGTGATAAGCAGTAATCTTTTTATGTGCAACTACATTTTTTGTTCCAGCCAGCCCCAAACTCCTATATATCTTGGCTTCTCCCTTACCTCTTAAGAGCTGTTTCTCTGAGCCCTTTGAGAGGCTGTCTTTCAGGTTATAGTCCTCAGGAAGATGCCTGAATAAAACTTAACTCAAGAAGGGGCTTAAGATAGCAGAACAGGAATACATGGAACTCACCCCTCAACAAGCACATCATGTTGAATAAGTCTCATGGAAAACTAACTGGAAACTGGCACAAGAATTCCTGTACAACCAAAGCTGTAAGAATGACCTCCATGTAACCGGGTAGAACGGGGGAAAAGGGCATTTGGTCAGGAGCTGTGCCTCTGTGAGGGATCAGTAAGGAAGAGAAATTACATAAGGCATTAGCAGGAGAAAAACAAAAGTTTAATAGCATATATACTTATATATGTGGAAGAGACCCAGGAAAACTGAGTAACTTTCCAAAATGGTTGAAGCCAACACTGTAAATGCCATCTTCAGCTAAAGAAAAAAAGATATTGGCGGAAGGGAGGAAATTATGGGAGATTACCAGTACTTTGGCCACCTCATGCGAAGAGTTGACTCATTGGAAAAGACTCTGATGCTGGGAGGGATTGGGGGCAGGAGGAGAAGGGGACGACAGAGGATGAGATGGCTGGATGGCATCACCGACATGATGGACGTGCGTCTGAGGAACTCCGGGAGTTGGTGATGGACAGGGAGGCCTGGTGTGCTGCGATTCATGGGGTCACAAAGAGTCAGACACAACTGAGCCACTGAACTGAACTGAACTGAACCAGGAAAAGCATAGTAAACAAGGTAGAATTTAAATTCATTCCTTCTCCATTGGTAACACTTTCTACAAATTTAGATTTCCTCCTCTTCCTAGTTCTTAGGAAAGGGCAATTTCTTAGTTTCCAAAGCTTCACTTATGTCTCTTGTTTCTTAAAGATAACCAGCTTAGAATAATCAGTTTTGTTCCAAAAAATGCATATTTGGGGGTAGCAAAATCTATTCCCCTTCATTAGATATATATGTTGTAAATACTACATCCTATGGCTTGTCTTTTTGCTTTCTTTTTAAGAGCAAATGTTTTAAATTTTGATGAAGTCTAATTTTATAATTTTTTCATTGTTTGTGCTCTTTGAAGTTAGTCTGAGAAATCTTTGTATACCCCAAGGTAGCAGAACTTTTATCCTGTGTTTCTTCTTGATGTGTTTTATAACTTTAAATTTTATATTTAGGCCTTTGATTCATTTGAGGTTTATTTTTGTGTATGTCATGAGGTAAAGATTAATGTTTATTATTTTTTCTTTACTGATATCCAGCACCAATTTTTTGAAAAGATTTTTTTCCTCAGTAAATCCCCTTGGCACCTTTGTAATAAAGCAATTGACCATGTATGTGTGTTTATTTCCAGATTATCTGCTCCATATCTATATTCAGTTCAGTTCAGTCGCTCAGTCGTGTCCAACTCTTTGCGACCCCATGAATAGCAGCACCCCAGGCCTCCCTGTCCATCACCAACTCCTGGAGTTCACTCAGACTCACGTCTGTCGAGTCAGTGATGCCATCCAGCCATCTCATCCTCTGTCGTCCTCTTCTCCTCCTGCCCCCAATACCTCCCAGCATCACAGTCTTTTCCAATGAGTCAACTCTTCACATGAGGTGGCCAAAGTACTGGAGTTTCAGCTTCAGCATCATTCCTTCCAAAGAAATCCCAAGGCTGATCTCCTTCAGAATGGATTGGTTGGATCTCCTTGCAGTCCAAGGGACTCTCAAGAGTCTTTTCCAACACTACAGTTCAGAAGCGTCAATTCTTCAGTACTCAGCCTTCTTCACAGTCCAACTCTCACATAGTCAATGCCAAATTGTCTTGATTACTGCAGCTTTATAGTAAGTCTTGAAATCAAGTAGGGTAAGTCCCCCAACTTTGTGCTCTCTTTTAATAAATTGCTTAGGCTATTTTAGTTCTTTTGCACTTCCATATATGATTTTGAATTAGGTCTCCAGTTTCTACAAAAAGTTTTCTAGAATTTTTTGGTCTTCCACTGGCAAATTTGGGGATATATGAAAGCTTACTGATTTCAATCTTCTAAATCATAATCATGGTATACATCTCTATTTGTTAGTTGCTCAGTCATGTCCAGCTCTGTGACCCAATGGACTGTAGCCTGCCAGGCTCCTCTGTCCATGGAATTCTGCAAGCAAGAATACTGGAGTGGGTAGCCATTCCCTTCTCCAGGGTATCGTCTCAGTCCAGGGATCAAACTCCAATCTCCTGCATTGATGGTAGATTCCTCACCATTTGATCCACTGAGGTAGCCTACATCTCTATTTAGGTCTTCCCAAATTTCTCCATGTGTACTTGAAAATAATATGTATATTGTAGTTGTGTGTAGCAACAATATGTGTTGACAAGAAATTAATCAGTTGATCTAAGAAAGAAATGGATGTTTTAATTCCAATCAAATTGAGAAATACAACCCAGGTCAGCATTCCAGAAAGCTCTGAGAATTGTTCCATATATTAGAAGTCAAGGCACAGTTATATAAGGATTTAATATTTATAACAATGCCATGTGTTAGATGGAATTATTTTACAAATGAGAAACTGAAGCTGAGAAAAGTAATGTCCTTCAATGAATAAAGACAAAGCCAAGATTCTAACCATAACAGCCGTTAGATCCTGGACTGGGAGCGGCTTTGTGGGATAGGTTTTGCCTGCCTCACAGACTCGTTTTCCACAAATGCTCTGTGGAGCATATCCTTCAGAAATCTAAATTCTGTTCCCAGACTGTCCATAAACTGGGTGATTAAGGAAGTGTTGTTCAGTCCAATTTCAACTCGCTGGCACCCAGGCAAGGACTGGAACAGGGTTCTCATGGGGACTCAGGATCACCTGCTGTGGGCCCTCAAGGGCAGGCTCCTGTGCCTGTCCTGGGTGCTCCTGGGCCTCACCTTTTAGGATGAGTAAAAGGAGGCTCTGCAGCATCCCTTTCACTTCACACTGCAGCTGGCTGGGCAGAAGCTGGCTGTGGAACAGCAAGGGTGGCTCAATTTATAGGGCCCAAGAGAAAGCTCTAACCTTCCATGTGAAAACTCAAGGCCCCAGGTGGCCTCCCTTGAGACTCATGTTCTTTTAGAGTGGACCATTTTCTGGCTTACGGTATTCTTGGTTACAATTTATATTGACTCAGCTGCAAGCACTCTAGCTGACACAGCTGTGTTGTCAGCTGAAGACTGTTATAAATGTAATGATATATAAGCTTTGGTCTGGGTCTGTGTGGAAAATAAGTGAGCAAAAGCCCCCTCTTCAAAATTACATAGGAGCCACAAATCTACTGGTAGGAGACTATTACCAAACCTAGATGTCGTCTGCTGTTCAGTGCTTTACTAGCAAGGCTTCACATTGTACCACTCAAGTTATTCCTTCTCACAAATACCCATTCTACTAACTCATGCCCCTCCACCCGGCTTAATCCACATCTGTGAGGTCCAGGGGTGCGACAAAAGCACCTCCATTTCGTAACAAGGTAATTGAAGTCTAGACAGAAAGAGTAACTTGCCCAAGGTGAAGCCAGACCAGAACTCAGAGTAGGAAGTCCTTGCTGGGTGAACTTTGCAGTATAGTATGGCATGGGAGGCAGAACTCTATGGCCAGTCCCTGTTGGCTTGCCTCCTTATTCATACTGTAAGGTGAGAACAGCAGGGATGTTCAACCTCTGAGAAATAAATACTCTTCTTTCTCTGAACTTTCTGGAGATCATGTGTTTGATTCCTGTGGCTTCTAGAAATAATTATCACAAACTTACTGGATGAAAGCAGCAGACGTTCTTTCTCTCACAGTCCTGGAGGGGAAAGTATGAAATCTAAGTGTCAGCAGCACTGATTTCTTCTGGAGGCTCTGAGGGGGAATCAGGTCCAGGTCTCTCTACTAGGTTCTGGTGGCCACAGCAATTATCAGTGTTCTTGACTTGGAGATACATCCCTCCAGTCTCTGCCCTTGCCTTCACATCACCTTCTCCACTGTGCATGTCTGTCCTCTGTGTTTTTCATAGGATACTTGTTACCAAATTTGGAGTCCACCCAGATAATTCAGGATAACATCTATATTTAAATATATATTTATATATCTAATATTTAAAACCCTTAATAACATCTGCAAAGACTCCTTTTCCAAATCATATTCACAGGTTATAGGGATAAAGACATACACATATCTTTTTTGGTGGAATGTGGGCAGGTTTCACCCTACTACAGATCCCCCGTGTCCTATGCCTTTGAATGTGAATCATCTTGATTTTGCTATAGGCTGGAGCTGAGTAGAATACCAGAGTTTAAATTAATTTAGGTAAGAAAATGCTTATGGAGTTTCTACTAGGTGAAAAGAAGTTAGGAGCTGATAACTTGTTTTTAAGTTACCAACTTAAAGAACTTGTTTTTAAGTAACCTCTCACTGCCCACCTAACTGGAATCTACTAACAGGTATACAAGTAACTGATCCAGGTCACTAGTGAGGTACAAGTGCAGTCCAGACATTATGCTATCATCCTCTTGGAAATGTAGTTAGCATATATGAGTAGTTTTGCTGCTGCTGCTAAGTCGCTTCAGTCATGTCCAACTCTGTGCGATCCCATAGACAGCAGCCCACCAGGCTCCCCATCCTCCAGGCAAGAACACGGAGGTGGGTTGCCATTTCCTTCTCCAATGCATGGAAGTGAAAAGTGAAAGTGAAGTCGTTCAGTCGTGCCCAACTCTTAGCGACCCCATGGACTGCAGCCTACCAGGCTCCTCCATCCATGGGATTTTCCAGGCAAGAGTACTGGAGTGGGGGTGCCATTGCCTTCTCCAATGAGTAGTTTTAACAACAACAAAAGTCGCCTAAAATCCCACTCACAGTTAAAGGAAATGCCATCATTTCCTTTGACTTTGATGTGGACTCACAGTAATGTCACAGAGAGATAACATTACAGGAAATGAGCAGAGTTAAGACTTGTCAAACTCGACCCTTTGAAAGGATTTTGCGTGGTAGGTATCAGAACTTTGGCCAATTTCAACTCTCTGATTGCTGTGGCCAGACATTCTTATAGGAAAGTGGAGCTCAGCAAAACCATTCACTCTATTAAGTAATCAACATTCTAAATAATTCCCAAAAGACATTATGTTTGAAGAATCCAAAGATGGAGCTCAATAAATGAGCTCTATAGAATAGAATATTTCCAATATTCCTTCTCAAGAAGCTAACAAGCCCCTATAAACAAGGACTAGTTCCCATATGGCTATCCACTCTCTCCTAATCAAGAAGCCTCCCCATTTCAGTAACATTTTCTATCAATAGGGATTTCAGGATTAATGCACTAAGCCAAGAACCTAAACCACCAGAATTTGTAAGGTCACCAAACAAATTGTTTTAAAAATAAAGAAATGCTGAATGCTTTTAATTCCATTCCATATTTCATTCTGTTACCTCAGGTATGACATTTGGTGTATTTTTCTTCCTGTTATTTTGAACCCTCAGTTCAGGAAGACTGGGCAGTTTTATTGATATAAGCAGATGCTGTTAGATGTTTTCTTAATGTAGCAACTTCTGAAAGAGAGTGTTTGTGTGAACAGAAGAGAAGAAATAATAATTTATACCTTTATGTATGCATGCTCCTCAGTGTTGCAAGAAACATTAGAAAAGGTTTAACCTATAATTCTGGAAGAGCAAATCTTAAAAGCAAGACTTAAGGAAAGCAGTGTGTTCTGCCACGATTCTGCTGGCATGGGCCACAACTGAGATGAGAGCCTGGGACCTCTTGGTTTAAGCTTTGCGACAAGAGAAAGAGAGGCAGGGGGTGGGAGTGGGGGGCTGGGAAGAGATGGGGAGAGGGAGAGAATATGAATGAATGAACATGAATGAGAGAATCATTTGAGTTAAGTAAATGTCTGGCCTGATTCAAGCCCCAGCTTGCCAAAGCAGTCAGCCAAGGATAGGTGTTTCAGAGAGAGGTATCAGGATGAATGAACCCACAAGCAAGATCTTGATTCAGATTCCAACTTAAAATTGCATTTCCAGACATAAAGGAGGGTGGCCTCCTGGTTGATTCTCCCTGCTGTTGCCACGACCAGAGTTATTCTGGTTCTCATACGTGCTTAATTGGTTGGTCGCATTTGGTTTAAGAACACAAATTCACTAGATGTTTATATCCTTAGAATAGTTGTGGGAAATCCAGGGCAGCGTTATACCAGATGGGAAGTTGCCTTATAGTTATCATTCTTTCTACAGCAATGCATTGCTTCCCCCAGAGTAAGTCTATTTATGCCCTTCAAAGTCTCCCTTACAATTCTTTTTTTTTTGCCCTTCTCTCATATATGCAAAAGGCTTCCAAATTGTGAAGATTTCTTTACTTAGGATGGTTTATCCCCAAGAAAAGTCATGAGAATGTGGGCGACTTACCCAGACTCTGACTACTTTTCTCAACTAGGGTATGTTCCAGACACCATCATTATCCTTAAAGCCACAGGAGGAGCATTCTTATGCATGTGGCACTGCAGCTTTATGTACTTAGTAACACTTGACAATATATCTTTTCAAATGCTTAGTTTTCTTGCAACACTTTTCAGATGCTTTCATGCCCTCAGATTTGATTATTCGGCCCACAGAGTATCTGTTCCTTAGACTTGTCTGGGACCTTTGTCTTCAGGCTCTTGTGTCTAAGGGAAAATCAGTAAGTCCTGAGCCACAAGGAATGATTTCCTTTGTCAAAAATTATCCTGCAGAAAATTGGAACAGGCTATCAACATCCCTCTCCTTCTTGTATCTTGAGGTCCAAACTAGTCCACACAGAATAAAACTTTTTAAAAGATCAAGCTATAAGAGCAAGCAAGAAGTAGTACTTGAAAGAGATGTAGAGAGGAGCGGAAGGTGGTGGTTTCATTTGAGCAAATTATCATGTTCCATTTTGGTTTAAGGCACATGTGCTTCCTTTTCCTCTGGTGTGTTCATATTGGTGAGTTTTTCTCAGAGGGCAAGTGTTAGTCTAGGCAAATGACTTCTTGGATGACCTTTAGATTCAAGTGGCAGGAAGACCTGACTGCTCAATTTACATGTGAAGATGATAGCAATGAGAAGGTGGTCCAGAACTGAGACTAGTTAAAATTGTGAAGATGAGTTTTGAGGTCACACCCAGCTTCTCTGTTTTTGTAACCCTCTTCCCAAGCTTTCTTGGATCCGCTTTGTCATAGCATGCTTTTGTTACAAATAGGAAGCTGCCCTATGGTATTTTGTCCACATGCTAAAGTAATTAGAATTAAAGTATTGGAAGAGCTATTGCCTCTCATGTCCATTGCACCCTCTTATCTGACTTCTGTGTATTTTGGAAGAACACCCCCTGCTCTTGCAAGTCTCTCTCACACAGTGTGCAGGGCAGGGCCCAAGAGTCTTTTCTCTCATAGGTGAGAGAAAACTGAGGGTCTACATAGAAGCTCTCTTTTTTAATCCAGGCTGCTGAGAGAGCCTTATGAACCTCAGGGGTAAAATTTTAAAATTTAAGGCAGTGGTGAAACCTTAATGCTTATCAAAAACCAAAGCAAAGGAAAACAAAAATCTACCTTATTTATTAATAACTTTCCTGAACTGAGATAGAGTGGTTCTTTATGAAAAGCCATAGATTGTGAAAATTAGTTTGGTGGGTGGAACTCAGCATTTTTAAGTGAAAGAATAGAATAAAGGAAAACATCAAAGTATACAATAGATGATACAAGTAGATTTTCAAAGGGGCTTTTAAAAATGTGTATGTCTGTGTGTCCTTGTAAGGCAAACATTTTCTCCCTGATCACAATCAGAAATAGTTAAAAAAAAAAAAAAAGGGGCATTTCCTACTCAGGGGACCATCCCAACCCAGGGATTGAACCCACATCTCTTGCATCTCCTGTACTGCAGGCAGATTCTTTACTGGTAAACCACCAGAGAAGCATTAGAAAGAAAACAAAACCGTTGAGATAGGAACCTGGCTTGAGAGTGGACTGACAACTAGAGGCTTGAAAGAAGCCGATTTGGAAGAGTAGAGTTGTGATGGAGAAAGGTGGATGCTTGGGCAGGTACCAGTAATAGGGTGATCCTTTGCAATTCGTCAAACTCACACAAGCACCACACCATACCACACCCACATACACGATTTTTCTATCCCTAACATCACTCTCCTAAATGCCTGAAAACTCCCCAATTGCTGCCCCTGACATAACTGCCGTTGACTCTACTGTTTGTCTGAAGGAGTCTTCTTGGAAAATAGCAGTCCCGACGAATGTCCTCATGAAGAAGATCAAGAACACCCCGAGACTTCTGATTCTTTCCTGGGCTGGTGGAAACAGTTGTGTCCCCACTTTGAAATATTTAAATGAATAACTTCATAGGTAGACAAATCCCCCCTTAAGTTCGATAATAAGCGATTGTAATCCAAACATGAGAAAACCAAAAGTTTAGTGTTCTTAATCACCTCTATCACTTGTTCTACAAACACTGTCAATGGTCTCTCCTAAAGAAGAGTCCAGTCAAAACACATCCACTGCACAATTCTCTCTAAATTGTGCAAGACGTGTGCTTGTGTGGCTCCTTCACCCCATGTTTGATCTCAGACAGTACCTCAGAAAGGCTGTAGTCCAGGCAGCTGAGCTAAAGCCACAAGCGTCTCTTCTAAGTCTCCTCATCTGGGTATGCTTGACAGTTTCTCACCTTTCATGCCAACGTGGAAACCTCACAGAGTGTGAGAATAAGGCTGAGAGTTTTGGGGAGAGGGGTACTGAAAAGCACGCAGCTGTGGAGACAGCACTGGTATGTTATCAGCGTGGGTTGGTGGCTGCAGCAGCTGGCTGGGTCTTGTCAGCTGCACGGGCTGCTCAAACCCTCCCAGCACCCTTCCTCTTCCTATGGGGTAAGAGACCACTTCTTCCCTTTCTTTGACATTCTCTCCTGCCATTGCTTCTCTGATCCCCTACCTCGGATGCTTTCCTGCAATTTACCTGCACTAAGGTGGCTGTTCAGGGCACCTCAGCTGGGAAACCTCCTTCAGTGACCATCGCTTCTTTTATTACCATCTGGAAGTTTAATTTCCGCAACTATTTGCCTTAATTTTGATCTACCTTGTGACATATTTACTTGTTAGCACTTCAGTCCCAGGGGCACAAAGAGGGCTGGCTGCTGGAGTGCCTCTATCGTTCTGTTTCTTAATCTAGGTGGTGATTTCAAGGGTGTGTTCACTGTGTGATAGTTCACTGAGCTGAACACTTGGCGATTTCTGCATTTCCTGTACATATATTTCAGTAAAAGGGTTTTAATATTCCTGTCTTGTCCACTATACTATATCCTGAGGACAGTAGTCTCCATTTATTCCCTAACTTCCAGCAAATGCTTGACACTGAAAGAGTTATCAGGAGGCCTTGATTTAAATGTTAGTGACCCTTGTTATGGAGGCAACAAGGTCCAGTAGAATAACACTAAGCTAGAAATATGCAGACTCGAATTCCAGTCTTGGGCCTATCATCATTTACCTAAACTAATTTCAGCAAGTATTTGGCCTTTCTAGATGTTAGCTTGTACAACTGTAAAATAGACCCCACTGTACCTGCCTTCCTGAATTTATAAGGATTCCTTCTAGGGATTAGATGAGGTCATGGTATAAAATTATATAAAAGTGGAAAATATCAGACAAACATGGGGTTGGTTTTCTCAGGAGCCTCCTGCCTACATCCATGTCTCCTGATCTAGACTAGATTACAGGCACCCAGGGATGAGACTTTGTACCTGTCTTTGTACGTAGCCATTTTATGCTATGGAGGATCATTTTAAAGGAATGTCCACTCTTCCCCTAGCCTGGCTCCCAAGTCATCTCAGACAGCCTTATAAGTAGGCTCAGGGAGAGGGGTGTTCTGAGCATTTGGGTCATCTTTCAGTGAACTGCCAGAATTTGAGCATCACAAGAATTGCTTCCATGGAAATGTGCTCTGCCACATAGCAGACCCCTTTCTGTGTCTGGATGTTAGAGAGAACTGGGAACACACATCCAAAATGGCCTCTCCCAGAATGCTATGGGTGCAGGCTTTCAGATCCACAGTCGATAGACATCAGTGTGAGACCCACTTTTAGCCACGCTGCAGTTCAGTCTCACAATCTAAGGCCAAGCCTGATCATCCCCACCTTCTATGCTATCCATTCACCCCCCCTTCAGGCACACCCTCCTCAGGTTTATTCTTCACCCTCTTCATTTCTGTACCCACTTCACCCTCCTCCTCCTTCCTGATTTCACAACTTGAAGGCTGCTACTCAGCCTTCTTGCCTCCCCACCTCTGCCTCTCCAAACCTCCCCACTCTTTGCTAAGGATACTGATACAGCCTTTTCACATAACTTATGAAATTGTTGTTCATTCGCTCAGTTGAGTCCAACTCTTTGCATCCCCATGGACTGCAGCTTGCCAGGCTTCCCTGTTCTTCACTATCTCCCAGAGTTTGCTCAAACTCATCTCCATTGAGTCAATGATACCATCCAACCATCTCATCTTCTTTCCAGTGAGTCAGCTCTTTGCATCAAGTGGCCAAAGTATTGGAGCTTCAGCATCAGTCCTTCCAGTGAACATTCAGGGTTGATTTCCTTTAGGGTGGACTGGTTTGATCTCCTTTCTGTCCAAAGGACTCTTAAAAGTTTTCTCCAACATCACAGTTTGAAATCATCAATTCTTCATCACTCAGCCTTCTTTATGGTTCAACTCTCACGTCCATACGTAATTACTAGAAAAACCATAGCTATACGTGATTACTAGAAAAACCATAGCTTTGACTATACAAACCTTTGTTGGCAAAGTGATGTCTCTGCTCTTTAATACGCTGTCTAGGTTTCTCATAGCTTTCCTTCCAAGGAGCAAGCATCTTTTAATTTCCAGGAGGGCTGTAGTCACTGTCTCCAGTGATTTTGGAACCCAAGAAAATAGTCTGTCACTGTTTTTGCTTTTTTCCCCACCTATTTGCCATAAAGTGATGGAATTAGATGCCATGATCTTAGTTTTTGAATGTTGACTTTTATGAAGAGCTTCTCTCTAAGCAGAAACCACAGTTTGAGCTGCACAGTCCTGTATGTGTATCCCTACATAACTTTGTCCAGTCAGTTTCATTGCCAGTTTGTCTTCTGATCAGAGCTGTATCTTCTACCAGTGTCAGATAGACAGTGGAGGCAACCTACAAATAAGTGTTGTGAGAATAAAACCATCAGGGTATTGAAAGAATTCTTATGCTAACCTGACTCTGAAAACAGAATGAATGAGGTAATTACATTTTAGAGTCATTGTGCATTTGCCTGTTGAATCATTCTCTGAAGTCTTTCTGATTACAACATTAACTATGAATTCATTTTCCATCTGTATAGGAAACCATGATACACGATAATGTGAGCGATGCCTGAGTTTAACTCATTTAGAGATGCTGGCAGAGAAGGCAATGGCACCCCACTCCAGTACTCTTGCCTGGAAAATCCCATGGATGGAGGAGCCTGGTGGGCTGCAGTCCATGGGATTGCGAAGAGTTGGACACAACTGAGCGACTTCACTTTCACTTTTCACTTTCATGCATTGGAGAAGGAAATGGCAACCCACTCCAGTGTTCTTGCCTGGAGAATCCCAGGGACGGGGAGCCTGGTGGGCTGCCGTCTGTGGGGTCACACAGAGTCGGACACGACTGAAGCGACTTAGCAGTAGCAGCAGCAGAGATGCTGGAATATACGTTTTGTCATGCTCCAGCAATAACGGACTGAGAGATGCTCATTTGTAGACAAGCCTGCCATGGAAGCATGAGCAGGTCCTAACAGTGCCAACTGTTAGGATCAGCCATTGCCAGAGATATGTGAAATACAAATAAATAATTTTCTCAAAAGGTTTGCAATAATGCCGTATTCCAATGTAACCCTGAAATTTTTGATTAAAATAATTGTATTGTCATCCCTGAATGTATAGTCCTTACTTTAAGGTCTTCATCAAGCAAAACCACGGAAATTCCTTTGAATCTTAGAAATAACGGCTGTTTCTACAGAGGGAACTGGTGATTTCCAGGACCATGTCCAGGGGTAAGTTGTAAACCACAGGGTGGAAGCTCTACACTATGAGCTGGGTAAGGTGCCAATTTCACTGAACATGAGCATGAGCACATAAGAGCAAGTGCAGGTCACTACCTCTCTGAGTTCCCTCTATTTTCGTCTCTAAGAAAGGAGGAACTAAACGTACTTCTTAAGGTGGAATGAAACACTGGGCAGCATACACATATGTTTTAGGACTCTGCTGCTCCCAGGGGGTTAAGGGAGTCAGGGTAGGGGGTATCCCAAGGAAGAGAATGAGGATGAGCTTGCCTGCTCTGATTCTCCCAGGAGTGAGTGGGATGCAGCTTTGCATCTACTTTCATAAAAGGGCATTATAGGGGAGAAATATTAGCCTCAGAAGAAGAGAGCAGAGTTACACCCCTCCTCAGTTCATGGCTCCCAGTCATCACCAGTCTGGGCAAGGCCTTCTCTCAATTTGTTAGGCTTTGTTTTATTTATTTAATACAGTTCCTTTTCATATCTGACTTCTATTTGCCCCTACCTCAGATACTAATATGTACTTGGATGTATATTAATACATTTGAAATTTCATGATGCTATATCATCTTTGTACACACTTTAAGTATGTAGGAAAGTATATAAATATATATAATACATGACAGTGAACTATGAAGTTCATTCTTTTTCTTCTTTTTTTTACTCAGTTCTATGCTTTTAAGACTTGCCCATGTGCTTGATGAACAGTATTCCCTATTCATCTAGCCATTTCCCAATGATGGATACAGAGATAGACCATACAACCTAATGGTTAGGAGTGCATATGTGGGAGCCAGACTACCTGGCATCATTCCCACTTACCAACTGTGTGAACTTTGACCATTTACTCCACCACCCCAAACCTGTGTTCTCATTTCTAAAACAGAAATAGTAAGAGTGTCTATTTCATGTAGAGTACTGAGAACATGCAAAGGACCAAGCCCAGTAAACATCCAGCAAGCATTAGCCATCACCACCATCAATTCCCACACCCAGTGGTGCATAGAATATCCTCATATGCATCCCTTAGTGAACCTGTGCCTGAGTTTCTCGGGGAGTCTATACCCCCCCCCAAGAGAGAGGGATGGCTGGGTCACAGGGCGTAGGCACTCTTACTTTCACCAAGTACTGCCAAGTTGCTCTCCAGAATGACTGGGCCAGTCTACATTCCCACCATCAGTCCCTGAGGGTTCCGGGAAAAGTTTTCTCGGCCAGTGAGAGCACAGATTTTAACAAGTCTCCTCTCTAGTTGCACTGACATCATCTGTCTGGGAGACTTCTGTCCAAGTTGGGTGGAGAAACAGCTCTAAAACATGTGGCTAATTTAGAAGTCTCTGCTGTTCTGCTCTCCAGAGCCCTAAACTCTTGTGGTAATTATCAAACAGTAGGCTCAAGCCTTGGAGGTGGGTGGATATCAGAATCATCCTGGAGGGGTGCAGTTCAAAGTGTTTCACCAGGGAGAACATGCAGCACTCACTCCCTAACCCCAAGAGTCCCTGCCTGTGAGAGCCACTGTGCTGATGGACGGACGTCAGCACAGGACAAAGGTGGGGAACCCCTGGGTGAAAGGCAGGCCTGCTTTGACCCAGGGCCCTAGAGTTTGAGAGGCTGCAGGTTGCCGATGCAACCTAATGGAGTGGGAAGGTCCTTTGTCCAGAAAATTCTCCTATTGTCAGACATATCTCTATAGCCTGGATAATACCAGAAATGTCACTACCTCCATTCAGTCTTTAAATTAAGTCCATATTTTCTCTTGATGACTATGCTCTATTAACACGTTACCTGGGCTCTGTTGCCTACAGCCCAATACCTGTTTGTACCCAAAGTGTAAGCATCTAAGGCGGGAATCATTGAAGGTCTTAGAGGTTTGGTAACAAAGTATGATCAGTGTTTGATAGATTTGGTAGATATGTGTCCAGGCTCCTCTCTCAGGGACTGTGAGTACAGCTCCAGAGGAGATTCTGAGGCCCATGGAAGGGTGTCATTTAAATTCATCCTTGCACACACATCATCATAAAGATAATAAACCCTATGTTTAATAACTGCCAGTTTTAAAGCTGATATTGGGGATAGGGTTTGGGCACAGGAGGAAAAGACAGAGACTAGATTGCAAAGGTAGGAGAGGTTGGGATGAGGAAAACCACAAGCATCAAGAGGCTGGGGTTTGAGAACTGTGTCAGATGCCAGAGAAGGAGGTTCTGTGCCAGTTTCTCCTCATCCATGATTTCTCCCTTACAGAATATGCCATCCCCATCCCACTCCTACATCAGGAAAATGGGGTTGAAGCCAGACCCCATGCATCTAGGGGAGGGAAGGCATCTTATATTTTGTCTCCCTAGTTCGGTGCCAAATTGTTATTGATGAGTGTCTTTGTCTCTTCCCTCTGGAACCAGGCCTTGTGGATCCAGCCTCCACGGCTCTACAAATGAGGCTCCTCAGTCCCCTTGCAAAGGTTCGCCCTGCCCCAGAAGAGACAGGCCCAAAGGGGAAATTTAAGCCAATCTTCCACAGTCAACTGAATCCTGGCCCAAACGACTGTGGCCTTTAGTCTATCCTTGACTTTGACTGCCCCCCCACCCTACAATTCTGAAAATTGGGTCTCTCAGCCTTCATTCAAAATATT
Organism: Nanger dama; assembly: GCA_917880005.1. Classification (NCBI taxonomy): domain Eukaryota; kingdom Metazoa; phylum Chordata; class Mammalia; order Artiodactyla; family Bovidae; genus Nanger; species Nanger dama. The sequence continues at coordinate 1,365,139 of CAKJTW010000011.1, forward strand.
TATGAAGCCCCTCCTGTGAATGAGGCACTCTGGTCTTTATTGGAGATGCAGTTACGATAAGTTACTTGACCTTGTCTCATGGAGATTGCAGGTTAGGGTCCAGTAAGAAGAAAGTTGTAGTAAACCGTTATGAACACTGGGATGGGGAAATGGAAGCATGTAGGAGGATAGCTAATCCAAACTTGGGGAGGAGGAATGGTGCAGGAAAGACTTCCAAGAGGAAGTCATAGCTAAATCTTGATGCAAAGTGCAAGTACAAGTGAACCCAGCAGAGAAGATGACTGTGAATATGGGTGGGTTAGAGATTTTGGAGAAAGGAACAGCAAGTTCAAGGGCCTAGAGATTAAAGAAAGCAGGACAGGTTCAAGGGTTTAAACATAATTCTATATGGCTAAAGCCACAGAGGATCATCGAAGAAGGACAAGAGATGTGACTCAAATAGTAGGGAGGAGGCTGGAGGCTTAAGAGGGAGAGGATATATATGTAATTATGGCTGATTGTATATAATTATGACTGATTTGCATTGATGTACGGTAGAGACCACCACAAGACTGTAAAGAACTTATCCCCCCACCCCCCAAAAAAGGTGACAAGGCAACTTTCTCAAATCCAACTAAAAATGAACATGTGGAAGAAGGAAGACAGATTGTGTCTTGCCTCCTCCAGCAGAGGAGGAGATAGTAGGCAGAATCCAGTTCAGTGCAGACAGCAGAGCTCTGGCTTTGGAAATTTGCTGGGTTAGTGAGTAAAACAGGTTTACCTGCTGGCTGCATCTCTTAGGCAAATCACTTCTCCTCTCTAGGCCTCATTTTCCACATCTATAAAATGGAACTAATGAAACCTGTCTTACAGGGTAGCTATAAAAATTAAAAATGATGTGTCAGGTTACTTTTTGTAAAGAAAAAGTAACCTGACATACAGTAATTACTCAGTAAATAATAGCTGCTAAAAAAAAAGTAAAGAGGAGTCAGATTATCATGGGCCTTACAAGCAGAAAGATCATACACATTTTTTGTCTAAGTTGAAGACCCAACACTTATAAACAGGGACCGTTCTGACAAATCCACATCATCACTTTATTTATAAATTAAGACATTTAGCTCTAATTGAATCCAGGTCTGTGTTTTCCTATACTGAGCACTACCTGCTTGAAATCTGTCCTGTACAGAGGGTCTAACTTGTCCTTGCTGAACTTCTCCTAGGAGAAAACCTGCTTTTCTGCATATTATATTTCTGCATATATATATGTATATATGGATTCACATACTGACCTCATTTTTGGGTAATCCATATATATGCCCAATCCCATAGTTATAACCTCCTGATCCTCCTTCTACTAGACCAATTGACCTCCTTCCCAGAGACCAAGATTGTTCTCCTATATGTGCCCTTTAAATGTGGGTGGAAATACTTTTACATTCTGCCCCTCTTCTTAATCTTATCCCAGGCAGTTTAACCAGGGACTTCCAGAAAGTATGATATCTAAAATCTTGAAAAGATACTTACTCTTGTCATATGTTTAAACCTACTTTTCACACTAGGATTGCTTCACTTTTTACTAACACATGAATATATACTGGGGCTGCCACAATGGCTCAGTGGGTAAAGAATCCCCCTGCAATTCAGGAGACACAGGAGATGTGGGTTCAATCCCTGGGTCAGGAAGATCTCCTGGAGTAGGAAATGGCAACCCATCTAATACTCTTGCCTGAAAAATCCCATGGATAGAGGAGCCTGGCAGGCAACAGTCTAAAGGGTCACAAAGAGTTGGACAGGACAGTGATTTTGAGCATACAAATATACACTGAGTCAGTATCAGAAGGCTAGAGTTCACATCCAGGCCACCCACTTACTAGCTCAATGAAATTAGGCAATCTGCTTGACTTCTATGAGGTACATTCTCCCATTTGCAAAATAAAACAGTGCCAGTTTCATGAAGTTGTTAGGAAAGAACACGGGTGATAGAACCTAGCTCAGTGTCTTGATTTGTGATTTGTGGAAGAGGCTCAATAGAGCTTTCTCCACAGTTGCAGGTGGGAACCTCACCTTTGTATTCCTCTGTGGTTACCAACTGTGGATGCTTCCATTAAGTGGAGCTGTGGTAAGTACATAGAGCATCTGTTTTTTTTATTTTTTTCTTCCAGTTTCATTGAGATATAATTATTATACAGCACTGTATAAATTTAAGGTGTACAGCATAATGATCTGACTTACATGCCTCATGAAACGATTACCACAATTAGTCTGCGTGCCTGCATGCTCAGTCACCAGTAATGTCCAACTCTTTGTGACCCCATGGAGGTAGCTTGCCAGGTTCCTCTGTCCATGGGAAACTGGAGTGGGCTGCCATTCCTATTCCAGGGAATCTTCCTAACTCAGGAAACAAAGCTGTGCTCTTGTGTCTGTCTCCTGCATTGGCAGGTGGATTCTTCACCACTGCACCATCTGAAAAGCAGTGAATGTCAGTCATCTCATATAGATAAAATTAAATAGGAAAATGTATTCTCCCTGTGATGAGAATATCAGTCATCTCATATAGATAAAATTAAATAGGAAAATGTATTCTTCCTGTGATGAGAATTTAGGATTTACTCCCTTTCATATATAACATACAGCAGTTTTCATTATATTTATCACATTATACATCACATGCATCCCTACTACTTATTTATCTTATAATCAAAAGTGTACCTTTGACTGCCAACATTCAGTTCCCCCTCAACAACCTCCACCTTCAATAACCACTAATCTGATACCTTTTTCTGTAAGTTTACTTGTTTTTTAACGGAGTATCATTGACCTGTGACACTAAATCAGTTCTTAACTATGTCTGGTTGCACCTATCACCATACAAAGGTACAACATGATTATTGACTATATTCCTCACACTGTACGCTTCCTACTCATGACTCATTTACTTTTGCAACTGAAGTTTATATCTCTTAATCTCCCTCGCCTAGTTCTGTCTTCTTCTCACCTCTCCCCTCCTCCTGTTTGTTCTCTGTATCTATGACTATCTCTGTTTTGTTATGTTTATTCTTTTTTTTTTTTAGATTCCACGTATAAGTGACAAAATACAGCATTTGTCTTTTCTGTTTGATTTTTTTCACCAAACATAATATCTTCTAGGTGCATCCATGTTGTTGCAAATGGGAAGATTTTGTTCTTTATTGTTGGATAAGTAGTATTCCATTGTATGTATGTGCATATATGTGTGTGTACATATATGTATACCCACATCAATATGTATGCAGTATATGTATACCATATGTGTATACATACCACACAAATCTGTATGTGTGTATATATATATGTATAACCACACACACATATACCACACACATCTTATCCATTCATCTGGTGACGGGCACTTGGGTTGCGTCTGTGTTTTGGCTATTGTCAGTAATGCTGCAGTGAACATAGGGGTGCATATACCTTTTTGAATTACTATTTTTGTTTTCTTCAGATAAATACTCGGGTTTAAATTGCAGAGTCTTACGGTAGCTCTATTTTTAATTATTTTAGAAGTCTCCATACTGTTCTCTCTATTGGATATATCAATTTACATTCCCACCAACAGTGCACAAGTGTTCCCTTCTCTCCACAACCTTGACAACATGCTATTTGTTGTCTTTTTGATGATAGACATTCTGATAGGCGCGAGGCAGGATCTCATTGTGGTTTTGCCTTGCATCTCCCTGATGATCTATGATGTGATATTGAATACCTTTTCACCTTCCTGTTAGCCATCTGTGTGTCATCTTTAGAGGAATGTCTTCTCATGTCCTCTGCCCATTTTTTAATTGGGTTGTTTGTTTTTGTGATGTTGCATTGTATGAATTCTTTGTATATTTTGGATATTAACCCCTTCCCAGCTATGTTGTCTGCAAATATCTTCACATATTCAGTAGTCATACTTTTCTTTTTGTTGATAGCTTACTTTCCTGTGCAAAACTTTTATATATATATAAATTTATTTATTTTAATTGGAGGTTAATTACTCTACAGTATTGTATTGGTTTTGCCATACATTAACATGAATCTGCCACAGGTATACAATATACATGTTCCCCATCCTGAACCCTCCTCCCACTTCCCTCCCCATACCATCCCTCTGGGTCATGCCAGTACTCCAGCCCCAAGCATCCAGTATCAGTCATTGAACCTGGACTGGTGTTTTGTTTCATATATGATATTATACATGTTTCAATGCCATTCTCCCAAATCATCCCACCTCGCCCTCTCCCACAGAGTCCAAAAGACTGTTCTATACATCCGTGTCTCTTTTGCTGTCTCGCATACAGGATTATCATTACCATCTTTCTAAATTCCATATATATGCGTTGGTATACTGTATTGGCATTTCTTTTCCATGGGGATGGTCTTGATCCCTGTCTCCTGTACAGTGTCACGAACCTCATTCCATAGTTCATCAGGCACTCTATCTATCAGATCTAGGCCCTTAAATCTATTTCTCACTTCCACTGTATAATCATAAGGGATTTGATTTAGGTCATACCTGAATGGTCTAGTGGTTTTTCCTACTTTCTTCAATTTAAGTCTGAATTTGGCAATAAGGAATTCATGATCTGAGCCACAGTCAGCTCCTGGTCTTGTTTTTGCTGACTGTATAGAGCTTCTCCATTTTTGGCTGAAAAGAATATAGTCTGATTTTGGTGTTGACCATCTGGTGATGTCTATGTGTAGATTCTTCTATTGTGTTGTTGGGAGAGGGTGTTTACTATGACCAGCGTGTTCTCTTGGAAAAACTTTATTAGCCATAGTTGTAAGGTCATTTTAACAATATTAATTCTCTATTTATGAAGATGATATATAGTTCATCTATTTGTGCCATCTTCAATTTCTTTCATCAATAACATACAGTTTTCCAAGTATATATCTTTTTTCCTCTTTAGTTAGATTTATTCTTAGGTATTTTATTCCTTTTGATACAGTTGTAAATTAGATTGTTTTCTTTATTTCTCTTTCTGATAGTTTCTTGTTAGTATAGAAACACAACAGATTTCTATATATTGATTTTGATCCTGAAACTTCACTGAATTTATTGATAAATTCCAGGAGTTTTTGGGGGCTTCTTTAGGACTTTCTATGTAAAGAATTATGTTATCTGCAGACACTAACAATTTTACTTTTTACTTTCCAATTTTTCTAATTCCTTTTAATGTTTTTTATTTTATTTATTTATTTTAAAATATAAATTTATTTATTTTAATTGGAGGCTAATTACTTCACAATATTGTATTGGTTTTGCCATACATCAACGTTTTTCTTATCTGATTTCTATAGCTAGAACTTTTAATGCTTTGCTGAATAAAATTGGCAAGAGTAGGCATCCTTATTTCTAATCTTAAGGGAATACTTTAAAATTTTCACTGTTAAGTATAATATTATCTTTGATTTGTCATATATGCCATTTATTATGTTGAGGTATGTTCCCTTAACCCACTTTGTTAAGAGTTTTTGTCATAAACAGATATTGAATTTTGTCAAAAGCTTTTTCTGCACCTGTTGGGATAATCATATGGTTTTTATTCTTCAGTTTGTTAATGCAATGTATCACAAAATGATTTGTGGATTCTGAACTATCCTTGCAACCCCAGGATAAATCCCACTTGATAATGATGTGTGATCTTTTAATGTATTGCTAAATTCAGTTTGAAAAATATTTTTGAGGATTTTTAATCTATATTAATCAAGGATATTAGGCTGCAATCTTCTTTTTTTGTAATATCTTTGTCTGGTTTTGGTGTTAGGGTAATGCCAGCTCTGTAGAATGAGTTCTGAAACATTCTTTCCTCTGTAATTTTGTGGAATAGTTTGAGAAGGATCGGTGCAGTTATTTTCTTAATAACTCATTTAATTTCATTACTGGTGCAAATACTGGTACAGATTTGGGATCTCCATACAAGGTAGGGCCTGGCAACCAACAGGAACAGGAGCCAGACACACCTTCCAGACTTCCCATTTACTTCACCATTTACAAATCTCTACCTCATTTACTTCTTCTTCTATAGTTTTATCTTATTTCTTCATTTGGAACATATTCTTCTGTCACCTCATTTTATCTAATCTGTTATTTTTATTTGTGTGCATTGGGTAGGTTGGCTACATTTTCCAATCTCAGATAAGTGGCCTTATGTAGAAGGCCTACTGTGTGTCCCAGCAGCACATTCCCATATTTTCACCAGAACTATATGCTCTAGGGTGCTCCCAATCTGGGTTATGGGGGTCTTTCTGTTGTGGCAGACTGACTACTGTGGACAGTCTGTTAGGTGTGTCTGGCTGTTGTTCTTGTTGACTGCTAAGACTTGCCTTTTATAGAGGCTGCCAGACATTGGTGAGTGGGGCTTGTTCAAGATGTGGCTGACTGTGGATCCCTGGTGGGTCTTGGGGCTAGTGCTGACCTGCTGGTGGTTGGTTGGGGGCCAGGGGTCCCAGATCTAGTGTTAGCATGTTGGTGGGTTAGCCCAGCCCAGTTCTTGATGGCTGGTTATGGGGTTCCGAGGTGTCCCAAAGCTGGTGTCAGCCCAGTAATTAATGGCGCCAGATTCCAGGGCAGCTGACTGAGGGGCCCAAGGTGTTTTAGATCTTGTGTGTACCACTTAAGAGGTAGAAGTCCAGGGTATTGAGCTGAAGTCCAGGGTATTCTGAGGCTGGTGTCAGCTGGCTGGTGGGTAAGGTCAGAGCACAGAGTGTCCTGGGGCTAGTGCTAGCCCACTGGCGGATGGGACCAGATCTTGGGGTGGCTGGTTATGAGAGCAGGGGTCTCAGATAAATGTCAGCCTGCTGTTGGATGAGACTAGTTCCTGATATAGTTGGCTATGTGACCTGGGATGTCTGAAAGCTGGTGTTGACCTACTAGTAGGCAGGGCTCAGGCCCAGAGGGTCCCAGGCTGTTGTTAGCCCACTAGTGGGCAGAACTGGGTTCTAGACTTTCTGGCTGCAGTGTCTGGGTTTTTGCAGAGTTGATGATGTTGGCCTACTGGTGGGCAAAGACAGGTCCTGGGCCCTCTGGGGGTGGGGGTGGCAGATCCTAGGGTAGCTGGGGTTTCAGGAAATCCTAAGCAGCCAGCCTATTACTGGTGAGTAAGGTTGTATCCCCACCCAGGTAGCACTTGGCCTGAGGTATCGCAGTATTGGTGCCACAAGTTGGTGAGCAGGACCATGTCCCAAGCTAATAAGCTAGAAAGAGGATTCCAAACTGCCACTTGCCAGTGTTAGCTTCCTCATAGTAGAATGAACTGCCAAATTTGGCTGCCACCAGTGCTTATATTCCCATGGTGAGGTCCAGTTGCCTCTTGCTTCCTCTTTGGAAGGCTTTCCAAGATCAGAGGTAAGGTCTTACTCAGGCTCCTTTCAAATTGCAGTCTGCCCTGGATTTCAGAGCATGCCAAATTTTTGTGTGTCCTCAAAGAGTAGAATGACTACTTCCTGTATTTTTCTGGCACTCTTCAAAGTAAGCCCCACTGGCCTTCAAAGCCAAATGTTCTGGGGGCTCGTCTTCTTGTGCAGAACACTCAGACTGGGAAGCCTATGTGGAGCCCAGACCCTTTGCTCTTTGGAGAGAACCTCTGCAATTGTGATTAGCCCCTTATTTGTGGGTCATCCAGAAGGGGTATTGGTCTTGACTGTACCACATCTTCCTATTTGTCTCATTGTGGTTCCTTCTTTATATCTTTATTCATAGAATGCCTTTTCTGCTAGTCTTCAGGTCTTTTTCATCAATAGTTGCTTTGAAAATAGTTGTAAATTTGGTGTGCCCATGGGAGAAGGTGAGCTCAGGGTCTTTGTACTGCACCATCTAGGTCACTTCCAAGCATCTATTCTTGATTCATGCTCAAAGCCCATTAACCAAAGATGAGCCGTAGAACGTTGGCCTCCCAGGGAGTGGTAGGTACACAGAGGTCAAAGATACATTGCAGGTAGCCTGATCCTCTTCTCGTCTACTGTACTGACATAGGTGCATTTAGCTCTTCCTCTAACCAACATATTATCCTAAACCACCAGGCTTACATGGCCCTTCAGCAAATCCAGCCCCTAAGTATAGGGCCCAGGATCATAGCCTAGCTTCCACTTTGCTTTGGATTGTGCTTGCCATAGCACCACCACATCATGGCTGATCATCACTGTTTCGTTATTATCTTGAAAGTGCTATATCTGCTAAAGGGAACTTTAATTTCCAAAGAAACTTGACCTCTCTAACATACCTCAAGATTGAATGCAGAAGAAGGGGACGACAGAGGATGAGATAGTTGGATGACATCACCAACTCAGTGGACATGAGTTTGAGCAAGCTCTGGGAGTTGGTAATGAACAGGGAAGCCTGGCATGCTGTAGTCCATGGGGCTGCAGAGTTGGACATGACTGAGTAACTAAACTCAACTGAGAAAATAATCCGTAATACTAGACCTTGCTTCCTCTCCCCTGGAGCTGATAGCCTTGGACCTTCAGTTCACAAGGTGCTGCTCCATGTCCTGAGTCAGTCTTGTCTTTGGATAGCTTAGTGGTGGTGAGCAATATGGTTTATAATGAACCCTAACTACACATATGATCTGGTTTTCTGATGGTCTTCTTTCCTTGAGATTCCCAGGGTTAAACTAGAAGAAATTGTTTTGAAGAAGAGTTAATAAAAGAGAATCAAACTGACAAAACAGTGTTAACTTTGAATGGTGCCAACAAATCACTTATACAAATCATTCTACACCCTCTAAAGTTCTACCCTTTGCCTGCCAATCAAGGAGCCAGATACACCATGCTGAATAAAGGAAATAGGAATTACTCCAGGACACCATCCTCACAAGGAGGACACACCAGTCCTTTACATTACCTGATCTTGTCTTGATCTTCCCAGAAAACAGTATAAAAGTAGGGCACATTTACTGAGAAATAAAATTAGAATCAAATTAGAGATTTCAAGTGGATGAAAAGCCTGCTCATATTCCATATTTAGTACCTCGTATTTTCACAAATATGAATCTAGAAACACATAAACTTATATATGTATTCATTGTGTCTATGTGCATGCATGCTCAGTCATGTCTGGCTGTCTGCAATCCTGTGGGCTATAGCCCGCCAAGCTCCTCAGTCCATGGGATTTTCCAGGGAAGAATGCTGGAGTGGGTTGCCGTTTCCTCCTCATTCATTGTACATAATGCTTTTAGCTGATCTTTTCTTAATTCTATAGTACACTTACTACTTACTCTCAGAGAGCTAAACCACAGAAGGTAACTAAACTTTTACCTTGTTCTCCAGAAATAAACAAACAAGCATAATTCCTTCCTTAAGAGAACTGAGTTGCCTACTAAGAACACATTGTCACATGGTTGAATCCATTTTATTCAGTGCCCTACTCTTTATCTTGGAGAAGGCAATGGCACCCCACTCCAGTACTCTTGCTTGGAAAATCCCATGGATGGAGGAGCCTGGAAGGTTGCATTCCATAGGGTTGCTGAGGGTTGGGCACGGCTGAGCAACTTCACTTTCACTTTTCACTTTCATGCATTGGAGAAGGAAATGGCAACCCACTCCAATGTTCTTGCCTGGAGAATCCCAGGGATGGAGAAGCGTGGTGGGCTGCCATCTGTGGGGTCGCACAGAGTCGGACACGATTGAAGTGACTTAGCAACTCTTTATCTGCCTGCCTACTAGGAAACTTCTTTTCTGTTTCATTGAGGCTCACAGTAACTCCATGGATCATAAAATGAGCTTGTGTCTATGATAACATTTGTGAACTGAATCTACTTTCACAAGAACCTGTAGGTATATCCTTCCAGTGACGACCAGGTCTTGAAGTTAAAACCCACGTGCTAAGTTGTTTGAGTTGTGTCTGACTCTTTGCAACCCCAAGGACTGTAGCCTGCCAGACTCCTCTGTCCATGGGATTCTCTAGGCAAGAATACTGGGTGGGTTGTTATTTCCTTCTCTAGGGGATCTTCCCAACCCAGGGACTGAACCCACATCTCCTGCAGCTACTTCATTAAGGTGGATTCTTTACTGCTGAGCCTTTGCTAAATCCTGAATAACAATCTGATCCTACCAGCCTGAAGTCACAGCATGATAATCAAAGCCCCATCTCTTCTAGGTCGTGGGACGTGGTCCCAGCATAATGATATAGAAGCAGTGGTAGGCAGAGAACTGGATCCCACTTCACACAAAGCATCCTCTGGCAGATATTCTCCTAAAATAAAGTCCCCAGGACAGGGTTTTAGAGTTAAAGACCAGGATACCCATTCAGAGGGTCTTCCCTGGTGGCTCAGTGGTAAAGAATCCACCTGCAATAGGAGATGCAGGAGAGGAGGGTTCAATTCCTGGGCCAGGAAGATCCCCTGAAGGAGGACATGGCAATCCACTCCAGTATTCTTGCCTAGAGAATCCCAAGGACAGAGGAGACTGGTGGGCTACAGTCCATAGGCTCGCAAAGAGTCGGACACAACTGAAGCGACCTCGCAGGCAGCAGACACCTATTCAGAAAGGTAGAGTATCAGGTCTGTGAGGTGGGAAACTTCTTTCTCACTCACTGCCATTTCCCAATGTCTAGTCTAGGAATTGGAGCTTAGTATTTGTTTGATAATATTTGTATGCATGAATGAAAAAAAAATTTGAAAGACAGATTTGAAAAAAAAATCTAAAGCACAAATTATAACAAAGGAATCTAATTTCTTCTATTTCAAGAAGATAAAAATTTAAGAGAAATTTAACTTTAAAACAGTCAAAAACTTAATTAGAGAGGGAGAATAAGGAGAAATATTAAATAGTATAAAAAATTTGATTCAGACTGTCTGGGTTCAAATCCTGGCTTTTATATTTACCATCCATGTAAATGTGGCAAGTTAAACCTCAATTTTTCTTTAAGCCTCAATCTTCTTGTCTGTAAAATGGGAATGATAATAATGACTGCTTAATGGAACTGTTGTGGAAATTACATGAGTTAATCTATAGAAATGGCATAGCACTCTGGCTACAGTGTCGGCCCCCATCATCATTAGCCCTTATTGGTAGTAATACGGGCTTCCTAGGTAGCTTAGTTGGTCAAGAATCCACCTGCAATGCCGGAGACCCCGGTTTGATTACTGGATTGGGAAGTTCCCCTGGAGAAGGGATAGGCTACCCACTCCAGTATTCTTTCCTGGAGAACCCCCATGGATGGAGGAGCCTGGAGAGCTGTAATCCATAGGGTTGCAAAGAGATGAACATAACTGAGTGCAGCACAGTAATAATATGGTAAGACTTACAATCTTGTGTGCTAGCACCAGTTGTTTGATGATGGCTTCCTAGAGGGTTGTATGGAAGAGTATGTCACTAAGCATGGAAGGAAAAAGTGTTATGTCTGCCCTGGGTGCTATGTGAAGGAGTAGTAGATCACATGCCATATTGCAGTTCTTGACCTGGTCTGTAAATCTCTCAAAAATAGAGACTGTGCTTATTCATCTCTACAGTGCCAGCACCTAGCAACTATTTGACACATACTAGTTCTGTCAATAAATCTTTTTTTTTTTTCAAGTGTTCAGCCTTGTCAGTGACTGGCTAATAGCTTTTCTCTGCTATAATTCCAAATAATAGATTATTGCATTGATAGCATTATGTATCAATGTAAATATTGGAGCAAACTTTGGTCTCTGTCAAGTGGTGGTGGTAATATTGAGAATGAACACAGGCCCTATCAAAAATGTTCCACATTCCATAAATTCAGTACATTCTAAGAGGAATTCATGATATACCAGGATTCTCCCACATGGCACCACATGTGGACATTCTGTTGGTTTATATATGTCTCTCTCTTCAAAAGTCCTTGTTTCAACCCCATTTGAAATCTTATGTAAAAATTCTTTGAGAGTATTGCAGTCTTGTAGCAATAATCTGACAATGACTCACCTCCATTTCACAATTAGACATACTGTATAAAACAACACCCAGATCTTGCCAATAAATTCCTCAGCTGTCTTCTCTATGACCTACTGAAATAACAATGGCTTTTTCTATCAACACATAGATGATTGAAGACTCAGAGAGAAGTCCAATTATAAAAAATTATCCAGCTCTACCCAAATTACTTTGGTTTTTATCTCAAAATATACATTTCAGATTACCTCAAATTATACAAGTATTCCTCACATACCAGTAGGCTTATAGAACGCATATTCCTTACAGAAAGTCCTAGGAAAGAGAAAGTATAATTAGAATGAGATGGTGTTCAGATCAACCCTGGGATTTCTTTGGAAGGAATGATGCTAAAGCTGAAACTCCAGTACTTTGGCCACCTCATGCAAAGAGTTGACTCATTGGAAAAGACTCTGATGCTGGGAGGGATTGAGGGCAGGAGGAGAAGGGGACAACAGAGGATGAGATGGCTAGATGGCATCACAGACTCGATGGACGTGAGTCTGAGTGAACTCTGGGAGATGGTGATGAACAGGGGAGGCCTGGCGTGCTGCAATTCATGGAGTCGCAAAGAGTCGGACATGACTGAGCGACTGAACTGAAATAGAGGTCACAGTGCATTGAGGTAACACCATGGCTTTGGATTTATGTGAAGATTGTTCTTAGTCTTTCCAGAGAACAGTGGATTACCTACAAGTCTGGGCTTAGAATTCAGCAGGGGCAACTGGTTACTAATCCAGGCAGGTAGGGTGGACCTAGTTCCAAAATTGTTATGACAACTGGGAAAGATAGGAATAGGATGAAAGATGAGAGCTAGCCCAGTTAGAGTTGATGAAAGAGGTGGAATAAACAGACCAGGAATGGATATCCACACAGAAAGTCAGCAACTCTTACTCTTGAAACTGAGTAATCATCTTCATATAGCATGACCTTCTTGGGAAAAAATTATACTCAAAAAATAAAAAAGAATTTTTAAAAGAAGTTGTGAAAGCATATCCAGCACAATAGTTACCATTGTCACCTTTTATTTGTTTTTAATTAGTTAATTAGTCAGTTTTTATTTTTGGCTGTGCTGGCTCTTCATAGCTGTGCACAGGCTTTCTCCAGTTGCTGCAACTGGGGACTACTCTCTAGTGGTGGTGTTCAGGCTTCTTATTGTGGTGGTCTCTCTTGTTGCAGAGTACGGACTCCGGGACACACAGGCTTCTGTAATTGTGGGATGTACTCATGGATGCAATAGTTGTAGCTTACAGGTTTAGTTGCCCAGTGGCATGTAGAATCCTCCCAGACCAGGGATTGAACTCATGTCCCCTACACTGGCAGGTGTATTCTTAACCACTGGACCACCAGGAAGTCCCACAAAATAATAAGTTTTCATCAGAGGATTTATGTGGTTAAACGTAAAATTAGTATGAAATCAGTGGTTGGAATTATTAAGGTGTATCTTATCTCTACTTCACAGTAGCATATCTAGTTTTAATTAACCATTTAGTTTAGAATTGTGTAAATAAAGAATATGTTGATAGAAACTAATAAAACTCTATAACTGCTGGTGAAGGCAGATTTATTTTTAAACATCCTGGATGATTTGCCTGTTTTACATGGCTTCTTCAACAGTCTAGAACAAAATAACATAAATTCTAACTTCAAAGAACACAGAATTATCATACTTTGAAAGATAGAGGGATTCTGAATTAAAAAAAAAAAAAACTTGCTTGGCTTTTATCTAGATCCAGAGGAAGTGTGAGGGTCCCTAACTATGAGAAAGACCAGTGTGACTTTTTCAAGAAGAAATAGAACCATGCAAATTAAAGTCAGATGAGGCCATAGCATAGAAGAGTCCTACTCTGGACATCCTACTTACAATTGCAAATACCCTGCCCTGGAACTTCTTCACTTTGCTCTATTTTGTTTTTTCCCATGGCACTGACCTCCTTCTAATAGATATTTACTTTTTATTGCTGTTCTCTCCTCACCAGCATGTTAAGTTCTATAAGGGGTAAGGACCATGTAAACAGAACCAGAAACATACCAAGCAGGGAAGGTTAGCTTGTCAAGGGCAAGTATTAGCTTAGTGATTCAAATAAAGTTATGAGCAAATGGTGATATCTGACATAGATGGACCAAGGATTGAAATTCAGTGAGTCCTAGGGTTATGAGCTGCTCTGAAGCTTTGAAGCCAGAAGTAAGTCAGCATGAGTGGGTGCCCAGATGTCTCCTGACCGTGGAAGATACCATTAGTACACCTATCCGCTTTCCATTCCCCACTTTTAATTGGCATCTGAAACTCTATTTTGTTTATAACGACATTATGCACAGCTTTGGACGGGGAAACATTAGTTTGGTCTAAGACAAATATGACCATCCTTTTCCCAGTTTCTCATCCTTTCCATACAGACCAGCAGGAACTTAACAGTAAATTAACTAGGCACATTCTTAAAAATAAATATTAGTTTTTCTGATACACACATAAATGGTTGTCACAGTTCTTCCCTCTTTCTCCTGTCTTGAACATAGGAGATGGATCTGCACAAGGCTACCTTGGGTGTCTGAGAGACAATCAAGAGAAATTCAGGTTCATCAGTCTTTACTTCATAAACACTGAATGAACACTAACAAGGATCTATCCCAAGATCTTTTATTGAGTAGGAATTGTCCTCTTTTAAAGTCCATTCTACTGGTCATTTACCTGCTTATTCCTAGATTTATTTCACGTTATTCTCTGCAAATGATATTTCTAAACTTTCTTGCCAGCTGATGTCCAGCTGCTGCTGCTGCTGCTAAGTCGCTTCAGTTGTGTCCGACTCTGTGCGACCCCATAGATGGCAGCCCATCAGGCTCCCCCATCCCTGGAATTCTCCAGGCAAGAACACTGGAGTGGGTTGCCATTTCCTTCTCCAATGCATGAAAGTAAAAAGTCAAAGTGAAGTCACTCAGTCATGTCTGACTCTTAGCGACCCCATGGACTGCAGCCTACCAGGCTCCTCCGTCCATGGGATTTTCCAGGCAAGAGTACTGGATTGGGGTGCCATTGCCTTCTCCTGATGTCCAGCTAGGTATAGTCTATTGGCAGCATTGGCAAGAGATTAGAGAATGAGAGGAAAGAAAAAGCCAGGAAATTTCTCCTCCTTTTCCTCTGGTTTAAGCAGTATCCCCAGCACTGGCTATGTCTCCTCTACATCTCAAGTCCTGTTGACAATTCCTCTTCCATTGTCCCATCTTCTGCCAAGAAGCCATCTTGCAAATCCAGCTCCAGGACGCAATTACTCCTGTGCTCCAGTAAGCATCATCTCTGTCTTTTGTCCCTGCAGCCCTATGAGTGGTAGTGTCTTCCTGCCATTACTAATCTTTGAGTTGCTACTCCTTGAGATAACTTGTGCATGCGTGTTAAGTCACTTCAGTCATGTCCAACTCTTTGCAACCTCATAGACTGTAGCTCTCCAGGCTCCTCTGTCCATGGGATTCTTTAGGCAAGAAGTCTGGAGTGGGTTGCTGTGCCCAGCTCCAGGGGAATCTTCCCGACCCAGGGATCAAACCTTTGTCTCTTATGTGTCTCCTGCCTTGGCCAGCAGGTTCTTTACCACTGGTACCACCTGGGAAGCCCTATGATAGCTTATCTAACTTCAAAAGTTTTCTAGCCCCTTTGTAACTAGCTCCCTGTATTAAATTATTAATATTGGACTACCTAACATGGGCTGGGCTTTCCTAACTGATACAGCACATTAGTTGGATTTTAATTTTCTTGACAAGTCACTTTCTGAATTGATCCAAACCTTAAGCAATAATTAAAGCTTCTTTACCTTATGGACTGGAGATTTTAGTAAAGTTCTTCATTTTTAATATATATGATGACTGTACCAGGTTATTGTCTTTACTCTCTCTCTGTCCATACTGAGGTCACAATTACCCTATAAAATCCATGGTCCCTATGTACCTAGGATCTGAAGATTACTCCAAAATGACTCTCCCACACTAAACTTGAAATATTCTTTCTTATTTGATCTCCAAGTCACTCTATCCCAGTGAGTCTGTACGCTGAATCACCCTCTCTACCAAGCCCCTTAAGAGTTATAGCATACTTAAATTGACTACATATCTGCTTGAGATTTACCTTCCCAGTTGCTTCCTTGGATAAGCTTACCTTCAGCCATAAAGCAAATGATGTACTGCTCTGCATCCAACCAAGGGTCTTTTGGAACCAAAAGCAGCCTGGCTCTAAGAATCTCTGGAAATAAACCCTGCAAAAAGATCCAAACTGTGTGTTTATGTGAAAGTGAATGCACATACATACATATTGCAGAATAAAGTTCTTTCTGCTAATGGGCAGAGGATAGGATGGAAGTTTTAGAAAGTAACTTCATTACTTCAACCAATATATATTGACTTACACCTTGTGTTTAGCCCTGTTCTATATGTGAGGGCTATGGCAGTCAACAAGGCAGGAAGAGCCCTGTTCTCTGTCCTCAGAGAGCTGCTTCTGACTTTTCAGAATGGTAAAGAGAGCCTACAGCTGGCAGATCATGTTCTTAAGGTCATTAAGGCAACTTTTTCCCAAGAGACAAGCTAAAGTCTTGATATCAAAAGGAATGTCTTTTCATTCCATGTGATTATATTGTGATGTCACACGCCAAAATGAATGTTTATCCTGGCAAGGAGTGCTTGTTTGCTTCTAAGGCAAATTAGCAAGAAAATAAATGAGCACAGGTAAGAAGTGGACCAAAATGAAATGGAACCCCACTTTCACTTTCTTTCACTGACTAGAATTCAGACCCTCTACCTCTATCGTCAGCAATACCTGAGCTAACAGGCATCAGCATACAGTCCAGGACTGAGTCATCCATGTATGCTGGATGCAAGAAGGGTTTGGGTGGTGAAGAGAAGGGAGACAGAATATCTTTTTCATCTAGGGAGAATAGAGCCATTAGAGATGAGAGACACACACACACAAAGACAGACAAAGACACAAATGGATCTGGTGGTAACAAGAGACATAGTATCTTTATGGAATTCTCTTGAAAATATCAGAAAAGCAGCTGTACCTGAAAATATGCTCTTTAAGGTTTCATTTAGTACTGCTGCTGCTGCTAAGTCACTTCAGTCATGTCCGACTCTGTGCGACCCCACAGACGGCAGCCCACCAGGCTCCGCCATCCCTGGGATTCTCCTAATGCTCCACAATTCTAAGAACTAAAGCAAGATGGAAAAAAAAATCTAAATTCATTATTTGGATTATGTTTTACTTTATAAATCTCACCATTCCTTAAGGGAAAAGCCCTGTAGTTTTACTAGTGCTCATAAAGAAAATGTGTACTATAATTTTCAGAAGCAATTGTGAATTTTAACACCTTATGCTTCTCAAGAAAGATCTGAGTTTAGTCAACACTACCAGGAACTGGTGTCAATAATCAAGATAAAATTTCCTTCTAAAAGCAAAAAGTAATTTCTATATTAAACTAAAGTGAGATCTTTGAAATATTCTAACAATACTAATTTTACTTTCATGCTCTGGTTTAACCTTCACACTCATCCTATGAGACAGATAGAATTTGAAATCCTATTTATAGGTGTGGAGGTTGGGACTTGGAAAAGCTGAGTAACCTGTTCAAAGTTACCTGACCATTCAGTGACAGAGCCTGGATTGGAACTTGCATGTCTTGGCTGCTATTTATTTCCTGATCCTGTAGTTCGTCAGATAGACTAGAGAATGTCACAGTAACAAAGGAATAAAAAAAAACCTGAATTCAGCTTCCTTCAGTAATCTTGAAGGAAGCTGCCAGTGTTCCAGGACCTAATGCAAAGGCACTTGAAGACAGCACACACATTTTGCTTATTAGTAAGCTGATCAGGCTCATCCTCACGGAATTAGTCGGAGAGAATACTCAAGAAGTTTCAGCTCCAAAGGCCTTTGTTTCCCAAGTTCTTTGAGTTAGGAGATAAGTAGCAACAAAATTGTGCCTATCACTTCCTACAGATTCCTTGCTCCTTTTTTTCATATCCCCTCACCCAGCTTACAAAAGGAAACACAAGGAAATTTACCACCCTCACTCCGTGAGCCCATCGCTGGCAGCCTTTGCAGTCCACAAGTATAATGGTCCCTGATCAGTTATTGGAACAGATCCATTTTCCACATTTTTGTGAACATTACTGCTAACTGCCTTATCAGAGGGGCAAGAATTTAGGCAGCATAGCCCACAAGTTTATTTTTCTTAGTTAAAAGTAAGAATGTAGCCAGACAGTAGTCCAGGGCTGGGGTGGTGAGTCGAAGGAAGTGGAAGACCACAAAAGAAATGGGGGAGAGAGTGGCCACACTGAGCTCTGGGGAGCCTTAGATTTCTTTTGTTGTTATTTTCTAATGCCTGTGAACTAACAGCTGTTAATGGAATTTTACGTTCAGCTGAGTCCAGCAATGTTGAATCTACAATGAAGAAGATCAGTCCTATTCTAAATTCCAAAGCTCCTACCTATAATATTGATACATTTCCCTAAACCTTATTAGTGCCTCCAGCAGACTGATATATGCTATAGGTTCTTTGACAGTGTTGGTTCACAAACATTAATGTGGAACTTGAGATCAGTGGTTCCCAACTTGAATTGCATATAGGAATCCCTTGAGAGCTTTAAAAACTGCTGATGTCTGGACCCCAGCCCCAACAGTACTCCTGATTTAGTTGAGTTCAATAAGGCTGGACATCATAAACTCCCACAGTCTTATAGACAAGACTACAATCCTCCTGCTATAGAATACCAGATCTGAGATCCAGATACCTCCCTGCCTACAAATCAGAGGATTCTGTGGGCAGAATTAGGTTCCAGTGAACATAACCATGTGAGGCCTTCTGCAGTTCTGCAAATCCACTTTTTAAATGATGACTGGGGCTTGAAGACAGAAGTCCACCCTAGCAGACCCATACGCTACACTTGCCAACAATACAAAACTTCACAGATTTGAGTCAAAACTACAAAGACTAAGTCTTTCCATCTCTTTCCAACCAACAGGTAGAATTATGCAGCCAAGGAAGAACCCTTCTTGATCTGCTCCTTGCTTCCTGGACATGATTTTCAGGCTTCCCTGGTGGCTCAGAGGTTAAAGCGTCTGCCTCCAATGCAGGAGACCTGGGTTCGATCCCTGGGTCGGGAAGATCCCCTGGAGAAGGAAATGGCAATCCACTCCAGTATTCTTGCCTGGAGAATCCCATGGACAGAGAAGCCTAGTAAGTTACAGTCCACGGGGTCGCAAAGAATCGGACACAACTGAGTGACTTTACCTCACCTCACCTATACTTAAACACAAGAGTACATCTTCTGCCCTATAATTCAGGTTGACTTGGAAGTTGTACTGTCTCTTCCCTTGTTTTGTGCCAACCACATGCATCTGACACTCAGAGGAATAGGAATAGGAATAATAGAAATAATTCAAAATTTTCAGAATTAGAGGTATAGCTAATTCAATCTTAAAGGTTTTCTAAGATCATGCATTTAGCAAAAGGCCTAACATCTCCCCCTTTAGTACACTTAGGAATATGTGAGTAGTAAATTTATTATCCATGTTACATAGAAGTCTTTGTGGACTTTTCCAGAGTCTCAAATCTAATCATGGTTAAGCCAACAAAAGGATTACAGCCTTATCAAGAGTTTATTTTGCAAGATTGCCACATAGTTCTGCCAGTATCCTGTTTTTCCCACTATGCTGAGCTCAAAGATCCCATTAAATAAAGTTGAACTCTTCAGTTATGCAGAAATATAAACAGACTGCTCAGTGTGATTTGGAATTAAATGTTCATTTGGAAAAAATAATGATCAAATACTAAACAGTGTTAACCCCCATAACTCGAAAACCTGGCTGTAATAGAAGAAACTCTGAATTTCTCCAGTGAGTAAAAGGTGTTACATATTCAGAACTCAGACAGCACACACACACACACACACACACACACACACACACACTTTACCACTTTCTATATCCTAGTCTTGGACTCTACTTGATAATCCATGATGCCTGAAGAGTTTCTTGGTGGATAAACCATGAAGAACAGTGCATACCCATCACAGCATGGGACAAACCCAATAGAAAGCTTTGTAGAATCAAGTCTAAACCATTCTTTTGATAAACAATTGGTTCAGCCTAATCTGAATATATGATATTTTGTAGGCTTAGTAACAAGGTAGCTTGATAAAAACATTACAGATAGAGTTGGACATTTCTACTATGTAAATTTCTGTAGACAAGAGATCTAATTCTTGGTCCTAGGTAAGCCAGATTAGTATGTCCACATACAGTTAGATCCAATCAACTACCTTAGCCAAGACAATATAATTCCCATTTCCATGTAAAAGTATGAACTGAAATGTCAAGGAGAAAATCTTTTGTATATCTCAGAAGTCTGCACACTGTCTTTCTACTGACAGACAGGAATTCAAGCTACATCTCCTCAGGTGCATTTCTGACAGTGCAATGATGAGTGATTTAGGAGGAGATGACGGGAAGCGAAGAAGGTTGTGGAATTTACTCTTCTGAAAGGACATTAATAACCCAATTCCACATTGCATTTTTGTTCACTCACATTATGGCTATAAAAGCAGTGTGATTAGGCCTCTGGCTGTAACCACCACATAACTGGGGAGATGATATTTTCCAAAATGGTTGCAAAAATATTTCCTGTCCTTCCTACTCTTCTACTATGTGATATTACCACCGCTATCGAAAGGAAGGTCCAATCCCTTTTGTTTGAATCTGGACAGGGTTTATGGCTGCTTCTGTGAGTAAAGATGGAAGAAGTGGTGCTGTATAATTTTCAAGACTGGATTACGAAGGCAATGTTGCTTTTGTCTTGTTCACTAGAACACTTCCACTTGGATCCTGGGACCACCAAGTTAAAAGTTCAGTTACCATGAGGTCACCACACTGTCTCAGGAAGCCAAACCACATGGAAAGGCCACAGGAAGGTGCTGTATTCAGCAGCCCAAGTGGCATTCTCAGTGAACAGTCAATACCAAGTGCCAGACCTGTAACTATCTTATCTTGATCATCCAGCTCAGTCTAGCCTTCAGATGACAGCAACGCCAGTGAACCTGATTTCATGTGCTAGAGTGACCCCACACCAGAAGCATCCAGCCAAGCTCCTCTCAAACTCCTGATCCAAAAAATAATGAGCAAAATTACATGGCTGTTACTGAGTTTGGAAATAATTTATCGTGCAGCAATAGTAGCCAAACAGAGTTATTTCAAAGTTACCTCTACTTCCCACTCTTCAGACTGCTTCAGAATCTCAGAAAATCAGAAGTTTCTGGCACCCTCAGGAAAGGAGTATCTTTTATGAGATACTTGACCTTGAACTTTCTAACACCTTGGTATTCCTAGAATTTGCAAACAGCTAGAGGTCTTGATAAGCAGTCATATTATGTAATCAGGCAAAGAAAATTATATTTACTAGAACTCTTCTAAGGAAGATTGCTCCATGTATTTGGGAAAATACACTTGATCAACTACATGGAAGAAACAAGATGAGAGTAGGGAAGAGTGAGACATTCTGTTCATGTTCAAGTAATAATAAACAGTTGCTAAACTTCCTTCTAAGGGGGAGAGATACTATTCATAGCAGACCTTTTTGCTTTGTCAAGCACCTAGCTGAGTAGAAATTACAAGTTTAGGAAAAGAACTGAATAACTCAGCAAAATAGAGGAAACTGGACCAGGTTTGGGAAAAATGAAAAGGAGAACACCCTGTTTGCTGAATAGCCAAAATGAGAACTTTGGGGAACAGAGATATTCAACAATATTTTGAAGGAGTATGCTATTGAATGTGTAATGAAAATTTTATCCCCTGTCATTCTTAACCAGAATTTTGGTAAATATTACATTTCTCAATCATTCTCTTATTTCAAGTGATTTAGAGAAATATGGTAATATTGAGTTTAGCAAGGAGATGAAAAAGACTTCATATAAGGACCAGCAGATATCTAGGTTACCTACATACTGGTAAAGATGTAGCAGTGACAGAATATATATTTTTGAAAAGAAAACTGAAAAAATTATTTAGTTTTTTTCCTCATGGAAGACTTATTTTAAAGGAAGTCTTATACACATACTGTATAAAAATTGAGAGAGAGGACAGGCACACTCAGGAATTCCTAAGCATGATCAATATTTCCTTCTCCTGATGCTAACTGTTATTTAGTTTTGAAGGAGGAGAATCTTGAGGGGAAAGTTGGACCGTAGATATACAAAAGAATCATGTACTAGAGTCCCATAAAAATGGCCCAATTCTCTTACCACCTGCTGGCAGTGAGTTTTGTCTCTTGTTATCTCTTTTCAACACTTTCAAGATTATCATCTCACCTGTCCTATTTTTGAGAATAAGATCTAATATGATCCTAATCTGATAAAAAAATATCTTCCCTAAATTGTTAATAACTGGCTTAAAGCTCAACATTCAGAAAATGAGGGTCATGGCATCTTGTCACATCACTCCATGGGAAATAGATGGGGAAACAGTGGCTGACTTTATTTTTGGGGGCTCCAAAATCACTGCAGATGGTGACTGCAGCCATGAAATTAAAAGACGCTTACTCCTTGGAAGAAAAGTTATGACCAACCTAGACAGCATATTGAAAAGCAGAGACATTACTTTGCCAACAAAGGTCCGTCTAGTTAAGGCTATCGTTTTTCCTGTGGTCATGTATGGATGTGAGAGTTGGACTGTGAAGAAGGCTGAGTGCCAAAGAATTGATGCTTTTGAACTGTGGTGTTGGAGAAGACTCTTGAGAGTCCCTTGGACTGCAAGGAGATCTAACCCATCCATTCTGAAGGAGATCAGCCCTTGGATTTCTTTGGAAGGGATGATGTTAAAGCTGAAACTCCAGTACTTTGGCCACCTCACGTGAAGAGTTGACTCATTGGAAAAGACTCTGATGCTGGGAGGCATTGGAGGCAGGAGGAGAAGGGGACGACAGAGGATGAGATGGCTGGATGGCATCACGGACTCGATGGACGTGAGTCTGAGTGAACTCCAGGAGTTGGTGATGGACAGGGAGGCCTGGCGTGCTGCGATTCATGGGGTCGCAAAGAGTTGGACATGACTAAGCGACTGAACTGACTGAACTGACTGGTGATAAGTGAATGTATTTAGCTCCCAGGTCATTTGCATTTATAACCTCTGTGAACTTTATCCCGCAATCTTGAATGTGAGAAAAGTGTACTGTTTCTTTACTTTCTTCAAACTAAATCCAAGTTTGAGCTTCCTTCCTCTTGCAATTGTAGAAAAATTGAGTTTCATTTATTACTGAGATTGGTGGGGAAAAGTCTTCTCCTTCTTAGGCTCCAACTATAATCTAGGAGCCTGATGTGTGTGAAAGAGGAAGATTTACCAGCCTTCAGTCCATCCTATCTCCTGATATACATAGTGCAGATTGCATTACTCTCTAAAGTCTGGTGGTTCCTTTCCTCTTCTATGTGAAGGTGGAGAAAACGTAACTAAGGCGGAAGCCCTGTGTCAGTGTCCAGCCTCCTTAGCTGCAGCTTTCCTGAGTCCTGCCTCCCACCTGGATCTCTTTCATGGTGCAGGGTTCCCCATGAAGAGTTTCATTCCCTCCACTCTTAAGGGGTCTCCCTTCTCAAAGGACACTCACTTCTCTCCCATTTCCCTGATATATGGTCAGCCCTCTGTATCTTCATGTTCCATATCTGAGGATTCAGCTCCAGATGGAAATTTTTTGGAAAAAACAAATCCGTAAAATTCTAAAAGGCAAAACTTGAATTTGCTGCACCAGCAACTATTTACATAGCATTTACATTGTACTTACAAATATTTATATTTTGCTAGGTATGATAAGTAATCTAGAGATGGTTTTACAAAACTTTGGGAGAATGTGCACAGGTTATACACAAATACCACCCTATTTTATTTAAGGGACTTGAGCATCCACAGATTTAAGTATTTTGGTGGGGGTCCTGCAGCCAGTCCCCTGAGGGATGACTAATCCTTTGAAGGAGATCACCTCTTGTGGACATAAAAGCCAGAGAGAGCGATGTTCACAGTCAGATTTGCTTCCTGCACCCACAGCACAGTCCTCCCCTGAGGCAAGGGAGAGACTCAGAGGGCAAAACTATCCTCCTGGGCAGTTACAGAAAAACAAACTGAAAAGAAAAACACAGATTAATATTTCAGTATTTCAACAGAACACTCAAACATGTATTCAACAAGATACTACAGAAGTAGTAATATTTTCACTCAGATGAATGGTGCTTTTAGAAATGGGTCCTTTAGCACTCCGCAGGTCTGGGAAAGGTCCTCTTCAGAAAGGCTCCGCTCAAATTCAAAGAACAATACACTTGAGAAAATCCTGAGTTTAGGGATGTTATTACTGGAGTCACACCTTGAAAAGGGAGACATGGCTTGGAAGGACACAGCCCTGAATTGTGTCTGAGCGGTAAACATTCAGGAAGACTTTTTCCTGCTCCAGCCCCTGCCTCCAGGAGAATGTCAGCAATAATTTTGGTTAGCTAGCCAAAGGCTTGCCTTGCCTTACCTGAGTCGTGCCAGGAGCAGCTGCCTTTGAAAACAGCAAAAATAGCTTTCTGTGTTAGGAGGAAGCAACAGGACCCCTGGCACTGAGCAGACCTCACACTTCCTTCTTGCCACTTGTTTACAGCATGGTGTAGGGAAAATGAGGTCAAGGAGCTGCTGTTGTTGCCTCTATGAGGTCCAGGTGACCAGGGAGATGATCTTCAGAACAGATACCTGATCACTGCCCTCGGTACCCATGAGACTCAGACTCTGACATGTGGCTTCAGAGGGGTTCTGCCAAAACCCCTGTTATCCTGAGAATGGCAAACTTAAAAGTCTAAAACGATGTAGATTTTCATATCTAAACAAGAGAGGTTTTCTAGCAAAGTACAGGTTATATTACCATAGGATACTTTTTTGTTTTCACTTAGATCGAGCAACCAAAAACCTAAGCCCTTAGTCTCTGACTTGTTTCTTTTAGCAACCTCACTTTACAGATGAGGTAAACTGAGGCTCAGAGAAATTGAGTAACTTGTTTCAGGTCCTGCTGCTGCTAACTCACTTCAGTCATGTCCGACTCTGTGTGACCCTATAGACAGCAGCCCACCAGGCTCCCCCGTCCCTAGGATTCTCCAGGCAAGAACACCAGAGTGGGTTGCCATTTCCTTCTCCAATGCATGAAAGTGAAAGGTGAAAGTGAAGTTGCTCGTTCGTGTCTGACTCTTAGCGACCCCATGGACTGCAGCGTACTAGGCTCCTCTGTCCATAGGATTTTCCAGGCAAGAGTACTAGAGTGGAGTGCCATTGCCTTCTCCAGTTTCAGGTCCTACAGGTAGAAAATTATATAATTCAGAATTACAAGCTATGATTTCTGAACGACTTGATCCATTTGTAGCCTTTTGGGATATATATTTCACAAAAACATTTTTGGTTTGTTTGTTATTTTAAGATAAAAATAGATACTTGAAGAAGCCTGAAACTTCCTAACATTAATAGAGGCTACTTCACTGTTAGGACAACCAGACAGCTCTTTATTAAATTCTTAGCAAATTATTTGTCTCTGGAAGACACCAGTATATCACAGTTGGCAAGAGAAATCTAAACAAGCCTCCTAATTATTTTACAAAGAATTGCTTTCTGTTTATGAGCTGTTAGCTTAATTTAAGCATTAGTGTGTGTACTGGGTGTGTTTGTGTATGTGTGTGTGTTAGAGGTGTCCACGGGGTAAACAAATAAGCTTAATATAGAGCTGAGAAAAGCCAAAGAAAAAGCACATTGTATACAAAAGAACTACTAACACGTTCTGTAGCTTTGAAAAACATTGTGGCCAAACAAAGTGTTCTGCCAGGGGCAACATGGTTTAGCGTTCTATCATCTCAATATGAACAGGTTATTTTCAGGTTCTATTGGGCTTCAAGGCCCAGTCTAATAAACCCTTATTATACCCGTGTTGTATAATAAGATTAACAGTTCCATTTGGGAAGCTGAAAGGGAGGAGCTAATTTTTAATTCCTTTCATCAAAGTGTACATTTTTCCGAAAAATTCTTAGTTCTGACCGATGCCTCTAAAAAGGGAAGTAAAAGGTATATTTTCTTTTGAGAAGTTGTAGCATCTTTATGACATCTTTTAAGTTGATTTAAGGTTTTATTAGGACTAAGTAATGAGAAGAGTTGACTCACTGGAAAAAGCTCTGATGCTGGGAGGGATTGGGGGCAGGAGGAGAAGGGGACGACGGAGGATGAGATGGCTGGATGGCATCACGGACTTGATGGACGTGAGTCTGAGTGAACTCCGGGAGATGGTGATGAACAGGGAGGCCTGGCATGCTGCAATTCATGGGGCTGCAAAGAGTCGGACACGACTAAGCGACTCAACTGAACTGAACTGAATAGTGTAATTGAATAGTGTAACTGAACTGTGCTGTGTAATTAGTTGAGTCCTACTCTTTGCAGCCACATGGTCTGCAGCCCACCAGGCTCTTCTGTCCATGGGGATTGTCCAGGCAAGAATACTGGAGTGGATTGTCACGCCCTCCTCCAGAGATCTTTCTAACCCAGGGATTGAACCCAGGTGTCCCACATTTCAGGTGAGTTCTTTACCGTCTGAGCCACCAGAGAAGCCCAAGAATGCTGGAGTGGGTAGCCTATCCCTTCTCCAGGGGACCTTCCCAACCCAGGAATGGAACTAGGATCTCCTGCGTTGCAGGCAGATTCTTTACCAGCCGAACTAGCAGGGAAGCTACAAGTAATAATAACCACTGTTAACTGAATGCTTACTTTGCACAAGTACCATACAGGCATGATTTCATTTAATCAGTAAGGAAGTCTCAGGATATACGCAGCATTTTTCATCATTCAGAAACAGAAACTAGGTTTCAGAGATTTTAAATAATTTGCTTTAAAGAACCTTGTGGAAAGTGATGGAGCTTTCTGACCTCAGCTCAAGTCCTTCTGCCCCAAACTCTAACCACTACACATATTGCCTCCCTAACTTGACACTAGGAAAAGGATAAATTATCCACATGGGAGAAGAGGGAGTTGGCACCTGATGACCAAGAACAAAGCTGTAATCTTGGAAGTTGTGACACTTACTCTTTAGAAGAAAAGCTGTGACCAACCTAGACAGCATATTAAAAGCAGAGACATTACTTTGCCAAGAAAGGTCTGTCTAGTCAAAGCTATGGTTTTTCCAGTAGTCATGTATGCATGAGAGTTGGACTATAAAGAAAGCTGAAGGCCAAAGAATTGATGCTTTTGAACTGTGGTGTTGGAGAAGACTCTTGAGAGTCGCTTAGACTGCAAGGAGATCCAATCAGTCAATCCTAAAGTCCTGAATATTCATTGGAAGGACTGATGCTGAAGCTGAAATTCCAATACTTTGACCACCTTGTGCAAAGAACTGACTCATTAGAAAAGACCCTGATTCTAGGCAAGATTGAAGGCAGGAGGAGAAGGCAACAACAGAGAATGAAATGGTTGGATGGCATCATTGTCGACTCGATAGACATGAGTTTAAGTAAGCCCCGGAAGTTGGTGATGAACAGGGAAGCCTGGCATGCTGCAGTCCATGGGGTCGCAATGAGTTGGACATGACTGAGTGACTGAACTGAATTGAACTGAACTGAGCCATCTCTCCAAGTTAGAGGACAACTGTAACTTTTCTTTAAGCACAGTGTGTTTTTTTCCAGCCTTCAGCTGTGTAATTTGCTAGGGGGAAAAGACACTAAAATTTAATTGCTTTGCAGAAAACACCTCTTTTTCCATCTCTTGGGGCCATGGGAAAACAGTAAAGAAAACAAAAAAGCCATGTAAAACTAGATCACATGTAAAAACTTCTTCTGAGCTAATCACATAAAGATTATTCTGTCCTAAAGAAAAATCACACTGAGGTTCAAATGCGTCTAAAATGAAAGTATCTACAGAAACTTTTTTATTAGTGACATTGATGGCTTTAAATCACAGAAGTCTTCACAAAAAGCTTATTTGAATGTTCATGAAAAGTAAAAATGGTAGCACCCAAAATTGTGAAATTGTGATTAGTTTTTCCACTTGTCATTAACAGGGGTGAATATTGTGAACATAATGAGAAGCAAAACACAGAAATTTCAGAGGAATATGTAAATATGAGTCCATTTATATACAATTTAAATATGCAAAATTAAATAATATATTTTATAAGAATACAAATATATGCCGAAACAACTGAGAATTTCATGAGAGCAATACTCTCCAAATTCAAGACAGTGAGGGGAAGGAAGGAGGTATAATCTAAATACACACAGAGAGCATTAACTGGGTTTGTCAAGTTTTCTTTCTTAAGTCAGGAGGTGACTGACGTGTTTCTTTTTCACTGTTTATATCTTCTGGTTTTTGAAACATCTCATGATTTTAAAAATTTTCCCTGTTTTCCCTGAGATCAACACGCCCCCTCCAATTGAGCAAAGGTCTATTCAGCATTGGGGTACATTGCTTTCTTTTGACCTGAGAACTCATATCTCAGATTAAACATTAAAGACAACTCACAAGATTGTTCTGGAAGAATGTGGAGCTGTCCTAAATCTGTGACCTGGCCCCTCTTCAACAACATTCAGAAGTTCACTAGTGTGGATTCCATGACTCTGCCCTCACCCTCAGTCCTGGGAGCTAGTGAAGAAGGAGTGCTAACTTCCAAAGACAGAGAGATTTGGGTTTCATTTCTAGCCTTAATACTTTCTAGCCTTGATTTCGTTTGTAAAATGGACCTAATAAGACAAACCTCCTCACTGGATTTTTATAAGGATGGAATTAGTTACCACTTACAAAATAGTGCCTGGCATGCAAAAAACACTCATAAATAAGGTTGCCATAGTTTATGTAAATCACCAGTCTAGGAGAATCCATTCTGATTCTTTTCTTGATCTTACTTTCTCCCAGCTGTCTGACATTTTCAAATTTGCTTTGTAACTAAATATTTTTATTCAAATCACTTTCCTGAGACTCATGGTAGCATGCCTAATTCATTGTTTGGATACCCCACTTTCTAATTATTTCTGAACTTAAAAAAAAGAAATAAAAATGTTCTACTTATTCATGTTTCTTTCATTTTTAAAAGTACTAGTTGAGGTCATGAGACCATTACCTCAGAGTGCTCAGACGTTATTAAAACAAATTATGCTGGGTCACTGCGAGGGGGAGCCCTAACACTCATTCCAACAGAGGAGGCCAGGAGGCCCCCTGAGAAGGAGTGAAAGAATGGATCCTTTGTTGGCTCACAGATGACATTATTTAGAAATAGCTTATTTTGCTAATATGACCAGATGTCTCCTAGTCATATATAAAAACATTCTAACCCACACTCATTTGCTTAACAAGTGTCCACAGCAAGGTAGTTAACAAGACCAAAGGGCCTCTGTCTATTTAAGAGTAGACTTTGTTCAAGAATGACATCGTCTGCTGACAACAGCTCTTCCTTAGAAGTACTAGAACCCTCATGTTAATGGGAAAAGTACTTACTTGAGCCAGAGATTGGAGGTTTGAAACTTTACCACTTCCTGATGATGTGGTATGAGTATACTGTTTAATTTCTAGGCCTCTCTTTCTTCATTTGTAAAGCAGGGATAATAATATGCCTCCCAAGGAGTTCTGATAAGATTTGAGTGAATACTATGAAAGCATTTGGAACAGAGACAGATACATAACAGGCATTCAACAAACGTTAGGTGAGGTATTATTAGTTGACTCAGTAGATCAACTTGGACATGTTATCTTCAAATTTCAGATCCTAGTTTCAAGATGATAGGTATGATAATGGAGTGGAAAAAAAGTATTAGACTTTGAGTCAAGAAACATAACTAAATTGTGCTTATTACTCGCTCCGTGGCTTTGTACAGATTCCTTAACTTTTCTAAGTTCTATTTACTGAATGTATAAGTTGGGGCATAATAATATCCTCTCTCTCCACATCCTCGGATTTGGAGAGAAGCAAAATTTGTGTTTCCCCAATCTTCAGATTATGTATTCCTTCTGTTTCTAAAAGTAACAAGTACTGTTAAGCATATGTTTTGTTTTCTCAAATTACTACCTTCTAATGGAATGGATGACCTTCAAAAGAATCCAGTGAAAGAATTTTAGCCAGATTCTGGAATTCTGTCTGAGGGGACACTTTTACGCAAAGGCAAACAGAATGCTAGTTCCTCCACACAGAAGGCTAGTAACAGCCATGGTTAAGACAATCATCCATCTCTGGAGAAATGCCACCACCTTCCTGACCTTCTGCTTTTCAGGTTCAATAAGGTGGAATAATGCCGTAATAATTTAAATACCAGAACTACCTTTACTAAGAGCCTGAGTAATAATTCCTGAACACTCTACAAATCAAATTTTATAGCCAATTGGCTACATTATTGGGTAAAGGATAAGGCTCATGAAAGCCTGACTTCAGACCCAGTGAACTGGGTGGTATTCTAGAACATGGTGTATGCATGAAGGTTTGCATAATATTGCCTGGAGAACAATAACTTGAGTTAGATTTTCATTTAGTTGAATAGAAAATATGTAATTTATTTTCTTCCATTGGGAAAAAAACTTTGTTGTCTAAATAATGTGTTAATACATTCTTACTTGAAAATAGTTTAAATCCAACTAACTTTTTGTTTAATGATAGGAAAATGTTATCTCATTGCTGTCTTTATTTGTATTTCTTTGGTTAGTAGTAATATTGAGCATCTTTCCAGGAATATAATAATGATTTTCTCTTTAATAAGTTATCTTCTGGTGTATTCATAAACTCTAATTATTCTGTTCTTTCAATCTTTTTTTCATTTTCCAACATCAATGCTACATGTTTAGTTTTTCAGTGTTTCAATATTTTGGAGTTGGAGCTCATCTTCCAGTTATATAGATCTTTTTGTGAATTTATCACACAAGGAAATATATAATTGCATATGATACCTGTGACCAAATGACATCTGCTACTCTCCATTTCTTAGAGATGAGGAAATAAAACCACAAAATATATAAAGCCAGATCAAAAATCCAAATCTTTGGATTCAGTACATTTCCTTCTGAAGCTCTGCAGTTACACACACATCCCATAGAAGCCTAGACTATTTGAGGGAAATTAATTTAAGCAAGAATGATCAAATTTAAGCACCTCATTTCACAGATGAGCAAAGTAAGGTATGAAAATTTTAAATACCTGTGACCTGATACAAGAACACAGGCATTCAGGCTCTAGTTGGGATTCTCTCCACTACTCCATGTAAATTTCCATAATGGCAGCATTTCATAAGAAATTTCTAATGTTTTATCCCTATTAGTTACCTGGAGGTGGAAAGAATTCAGAATGCATTTTCTTAACTCATGAAATAATGGGAAATAACATTGTTAAAGTTGACACAGGATACTTGAAAATTAAAGCTTGCCAGTGTTTTATTGATATATCTTTGTATTCACTCTGTGAAAAGACAAAGGGAACAGAAATATCCTTGGTTAAAAAGAGGGCTTCCCTGGTGACTCAGATGGTAAAGAAGCTGCCTGCAATTTTAGAGACCTGGGTTCCATCCCTGGGTTGGGAAGATACCCTGAAAGAGGGCATGGCAACCACTCCAGAATTCTTGCCTGGAGAATCCCCATGGACAGAGGAGCCCGGCAGGCTGGTGGGCTACATTCCATGGGGTCTCAAAGAGTCAAACACGTGATACATTCTGTTCATCAACTGTCTGTCTATAGGGTATTTCAAGCATTTCATGACTGGTGTTGCATATATAATAAGTAATGATTGTCATTGTTGTTTAGTCACTAAGTCATGTCTGACTTTTTGTTACCCCATGGACTGCTTTAGCCAGGCTTCCCTGTCCTCCACTATCTCCCCAAGTTTACTTAAACTCATGTCCATTGAGTCGGTGATACCATCCAACCACCTCATCCTCTGCCATCCCCTTCTCCTCCTGCCCTCAGTCTTTCCCAACATCAGTGTCTTTTCCAGTGAGTTGGCTTTTCACATCAATTGGCCAAAGTATTGGAACTTCAGTATCAGTCCTTCAAGTGACTGTTCAGGATTGATTTCCTTTAGGATTAATTGGTTTGATCTCCTTGCAGTCCAAGGGATTCTCAAGAGTCTTCTCCAGCACCACAGTTCAAAAGCATCAATTCTTTGGTGCTTAGCCTTCTTTATGATCCAGCTCTCACATCTGTACATGGCTAGTAGAAAAACCATAGTTTTGACTATACAAATCTTTGCTGGTAAAGTGATGTGTCTGCTTTTTAATATGCTGTCTAGGTTTGTCATAGCTTGGGCAAATATATTTGGGATGAGCAGTCATAACTATCTTGAGGACTTCTCTGAAACAGAAACTGATTTAAGGTCTTTCTTTTATTGGGATACTTCACACCTTTGTTTTTGGTATTTTGAGCTAGGAAATAATATAAACTTTGTGTTTCAACAGCCCTCTTATTTCATCCAATCATACTTTCCTTTGCCTGTGTAAAGGACAAGAATACATTACCTATGTCTCAAACTTCAACACTGTTGTAACTACTCTTGGAAAACAGGTATAAAAAGTTGTCCTTAAACAGACACCAGTAGATATCTGCAGGGTAAGTTGCAGATAAGTTGCAGATAAAGTAAGCAAGGAAGAAGGAGTCTTACAGGGTCATGAGCCAAAACACCTGAATGAATAATTCCTGATTGTCCCTGGGTCCCCAAATTGGTTATCTTCCAGACTGTATGTGTTCCATTTGCAGTCCTAGGGCAAATTCTTTAAGCTTTTTGGTTGCATTTTCCATTTCAGTTTGTTTTAAATAATAGGTCAGAACACATGTCTT
Organism: Nanger dama; assembly: GCA_917880005.1. Lineage (NCBI taxonomy): Eukaryota > Metazoa > Chordata > Mammalia > Artiodactyla > Bovidae > Nanger > Nanger dama. The sequence continues at coordinate 1,397,843 of CAKJTW010000011.1, forward strand.
GAATAGTCTAAGATCTAAAACATATGTTTGTACAATGAGACCACAGAGGTAGAACTACATAACCTAAGCCAGTTTTATTTTTAGCAGAGACTTTAGATGTCTGCTCAACAAATTTATTTGTAAAGTATTATTTGTTCATCCAATATGTCATGCTGTCAAGAAACATACCAATGAAGAAGACCAAGTTCCTGTTCTCCTGGAGTATATAATCTTGTTGGAGAGCAAATGACTCAATCATAAATGCCTTTTCTCCATACACAGAGAATACTAGTTTAAAGAACTAGATGTTCAAAAAAGGTAAGGGAAGTGAAATCAGGTTGAAGGGGAGTACACTTTCCATTTTAAGCTACTCTTCATTTTTTTCTTTTTGGCTACTCTTAAGCCAAGAAGAATCTTTACCTTTGGGCCCTTAAATAAGAGCCATTGACCTGTCAACTGTATGGATGACTCAGGTCTACTTTATATAAAACACTCCTTTGTACCCTATAGTTGTGTGATTCTCCTATTCATGCACATACTTTCTTGGCTCTAGAGCAGAAACAGACACAAAACTCATTTCTCAGGTAAGCCTATCTTTTTCTTTTGGTGAGGAAGGTTCCATCTGCTCAGATATTCCTCCCTTTGACTTAGTACAGGTATCTTTCTTCACTAACTTGGCAGGTAATTTCCTGCTCCTTCTGGAGATTTCTGCTCCTAGAACAATTATACTCTTCCTCTTACCTTTCCCAAATTTCTAGAAGAGGATTGAGGAAGAAACCATGTTGTAGGAAAACTCTGAATTAGAACTCTGGACCCTACCAGTTAATAATTTGAATTTCAGTGTTCTTGATTATAAAATAGACAATGAAATAGTGTGTGTTGGTTGCTCAGTTGTGTTCTACTCTTTGTGACCTCATAGACTGTACCCTTTCCAGGCTCCTCTGTCCATGGGACTTCCTAGGCAAAAATACTGGAGTGAGTCGTCATTTCCTCCTCCAGGGGATCTTCCCTACCCTGGTTATAACATCGTTGAAAATTACCTGCCTTGGCAGATCAGTCAAATGATTGAGGTATGTAAATCAGGTGCTTCTATAAATATCAGCTCCTTTTCCCAATTTAACCTTAAATTCCTCCTCTAGGCTGTAGATAATTCCATTCTGGTCTGGTCCACAGTCACCTTTCTTACTTTTTGAATAAGTTTCCATGGCTCTAGCCCATGAATATCACTCTGGACTAGTTCTCTCTGACCTGGGAGAGAGGTCAGAGAGATACTGACTTCACTTGGTCCAACCAGTTTATCCAAGCGAAGCTCAGGTTTTTCCACTAGTACCATCACTCATTGTTGTAAACTTTGCTACTTTTTCAGGGGATCTCCACTGTGAACCTCCTGCAGGTCCTGGTAAACAGGTAAATTAGTTTGCTAGGGCTGCCAAAATGAAATCCCACAGACTGAGTGGCTTAAGAAACAAAAGTTTATTTTTTCACAGTTCTGGAGGCTAGAAGTCCAAGATCAAGGTATCAGCAGGTTTGGTTTCTTCTGAGACCTCTCCCCTTGTCTTGCTGATGTCCATGTTTCCACTGTGTCCTCGCGTGCACATGGTCTTTAGTCTGTCTGTGCATATCTTTGCTGTCTCTTTGTGTGTCCTGTTCTCATTTCCTTTAAGGACATCAGTCAGGTTAGAGTCCATCATCATGACCTCATTTTAACTTAATTGCCTTCTGAAAGGCCCTCTTTCCAAATACAGTCAAATTCTGATGCACAGGGTGTTAGGGCTTTAACATCCACATATGAATTTGGGGGCAAGAACATCAGCTCATGACAACTGGTTCTTGGCAAGGGCAGGGGCAGAGCCCTGATCTGCATGCAGCACAGTGCAAGTATTCCCATCATAGCCCACTTCAAGCTATCAGTCATGTAAGAACAGTGCACAAATACCCTGAACACTTAAGAATCAGTCTCACGAGCTGCTAAGCGCTGGTTCTGGCACATAGATGATACCGATGCCAGCCAAATGTCCCTTCTTTTGTTGAGGGAACTGTCCTTGTATTCTGTAACCACCATCAAACTTCACAGAATGTTCTACTGTGGCTTTCTTCCAGCTGAGGGACATCTCTAGTTTGTAGCCCATTTGCAGTGTGGAAATCATTGACATAACCTTGAGCTCAGTAAATTCCCCAGCCCTTCAATGATTAGATTACAAATCCATTCACCTCATCAAGATGGTAACCCATTCTTTCTACCCACGCCCCCCCACTTTTTTTTTTACCATGTTAAGCTCACTGATACTTATTTAAACCATGAGACATATATACAAATAATTTCACTTGGGGCCAAAGAGGGGAAAAAACATGTTAAAATTCTCCCCAATTCTCAAATACTCTTTGAGAGCAGTAGGATTAAAAGAGAGGCTCAGGAGAGGCAAACATGAAAAAGGCTAAGACGTATGTTAGCATAAAAATGATAGTCTTTATCTTTTACTATCCATGTCCAAAATTTCACAACTATTCACAATACTAGGTAAAAAGAATCTAATATTTTACAATAATTTTAAAATTTTGCAATCAGGTAGACTTCTAGCCAAACACAGCACCAAAAAGAACAAATTCCCTTACTTTATAATTTCTCATCTTATTTTGACAGCTTTGGAAGAGTAACAGGAAGAATCTCTTGATGAAGAAATTCCCAACTGGGTTCAAGTGAAAAAAATTTCTTGAATCTGTTTTCTGAGACAATTTCAATTTCTGGGTTTAATCATCCTAAATTAGTAGATTCAGCAAAGTTTTGAGGCTTCAGATCACATAAATATGACAATCTCATTCCAAATTTGTGTCTACATATTTCAGAGTCATTTGTATAGTGAATCTATTTGACTTTCCAGTTTGATTATGAAATCAACCAGATAACTTAGATTTCTATTCTGCTTAGTATGATTGCCAGTCACAATGATCTTCTCCTCCTGGTGTTCATTTGCAATGTCATCCTTTCCTACACTAAATAGTATTGACCTGTGTAAACAGTAGAATATCATGTAGAAATGACATAGAAGACATTGCAGCTTCTACTTTTTTTTCTTGGATTATTCACAGCTTTCATATAATATTGTTCAGTTGCCAAGTGGTGACCGACTCTTTGTGACCCCATGGACTGCAGCACACCAGGCTTCCCTGTCCCTCACCATTATATTTCATATAATGAAAACTCTCAAATAGCCCTATAGAGAGACCTATATGGTGGGGGTGGACAGTGACCTCCTGTCAACCTCAGGCATCAACTGTCAGCATGTTAGTGAGCCCTCTTGGAGGGGGATCCTCAGGCCCAGTCAAGTCTTCAAATGGTAGCAACCCCAGCTCTCATCTTGACTGCAAGCTCATGAGCAATTTCAAGCCAGAACCATCCAACTAAGCTAACCCTGAGTCCCTGAGCTACAGAAATTGAAATAATAAATGTTTTTTGTTTTAAACTTATAATTTTGTGGAGTAATTTATTATGCAGCAATAGAAAATGAATATCAGGTAGGCATTTAAAACCCAATATTCAGAGACCCAGAGTTTATAAACTGCTCAGGATCAGTAAATGCAAAAAGTCTCCATTTTAATCCCTGTGATACAATTTTATTAGGTTTCTGAAACTCCCTGGCCTTTGAACTGCTCTCCTATATTGACTAATTCTCCACCTTCTGGGCATTGCTGAGACACAGAGAATTTTCTTTACTCAGAAAATGCAAGACATCTACTTTGTCAGTTACTCTGGCAGCTGTTGAACAAGTGTGCTAGACATGATTCATCAGGTGCAGCTGTTCATCTAGGATCTTGAGTTAAGGTCTAGTGATGCACACAGGAAGACCATGAGAGATAGAGGAAGCGTCCAACACCCATGGCAGTAATGGTGGTATTGTAAGTTACACCATCCACTGTGGACCGGCATCTCTGACAGCAATGCTCTTCCTCATTAGACTGGTTTGGTCTAGCCACAGAGATTCCATGAACCACCTAATATTCCTTAATAAACTTCTTTTGTGTTTTAAGCATCATCTACAGTATGGGTTCTACTTCATGGTAGGTAAGAATGGAAATCAAAAGAGCATGGGATACCACAAAATTGCCAGTAGGAATTGCCTGAGAAGAAAAATGACCTCATTCTGACCAGTTGACTCTGTCTTCAAAGATAAAACTTAATTGTCAGGGAGAAGCTGAGTCATGATATGGAAAGAAAAATGTTAAAGGACATAGTTTAGTTAAAATAAACCATTGCAGGTATGCATCAGTGAGCCAGGAGTTTGGAATCCTGGAATACTGGTGATTTATAAATGAAACATTCTATATGTTCAGTAGTTTTATAATTATAGGGTTTTGTTGTTGAGTTTTTAAAAATATGTATTTACTTCTTTGTCTGTGTGGGGTCTTGGTTGCAACACACGATCTCTTCATTGCATCGTGTGGGATTTTTTGGTTGCAGCACAGACCCTCTAGTTGTGGTGTGTGGGCTCTGCAGTTGCAGCACCCTGCAGGCTTAGTTGCTTCACAGCTTGTGGACTCAGTTCCCCAACCAGGTATCGACCTGTGTCCCCTGCATAGCAAGATGGATTCTTAACCACTGGACCACCTGGGAAGTTTCTGTAGGTTTTTCTTTTCTTTTTTTTTTTAACTAGAGGAAAATTTGTTTACAATGTTATGTTGGTTTCTGCCATATGTGAAAGGTTTGAAATAATTTTTCAAATTATTTGTGTTAATTTGTGTTATATAGCACAGGAAGCCCTATAGTTTTATGAACTTGCTAAACACAGGGAGTTTTATAGGTTTACAAACAAACTTACTAAAAATTATTTCAACCCTTTGATGTACTTCAAAAAGAGAGGCTTCAAGAACTGAAGAACAAAATTAATTTTAAAGCCCTACAAGTTAAAGCAAGGACTCAGAAAATGACATTTTATTTGCACACAACTTAAAGTACTTGGCATTGAAACCAGCTGTGAAAGTATGAGACAGTCATAAATATTAGCTCTTAATACTGCTTCCCAAATAATTAAAAAGGCATATCCATGACAGAACTTGGATTGTTTGTTTCATCTTTTTCCTCATATGTCTTTGATTAATATTTGAGTTTCAAATTCTCATATTCTGGTATTTTTAGGCTGGGAAACAGATAAGTAGGGAGGTTAGAGAAATCACCTATATGAAGAATGAATAAAAATGCAGAATCACAGCTTCCTGTATGTTAAATTATCCTTGTTTTGCCCCAGCCTTATTAGACTTACTCTTAGTAACCTATCAGCTCCAAGTTCAGCACCTCTACATGGCCTTAGCAAGTCCTCCAAATCTTGCCCTACATTTTGGCAAGAAAGTATATCAGATTATCTTACCTTTTATTTTTAAAATCTTTTGGAAATTCTTACTTTTAACTGCAACAGTTAGAATTGGACATGGAACAACAGACTGATTCCAAATAGGAAAAGGAGTACGTCAAGGCTGTATATTGTCACCCTGCTTATTTAACTTACATGCAGAATACATCATGAGAGATGCTGGGCTGGAGGAAGCACAAGCTGGAATCAAGATTGCCAGGAGAAATATCAATAACCTCAGATATGCAGATGACACCACCCTTATGGCAGAAGGTGAAGAAGAACTAAAGAGCCTCTTGATGAAAGTGAAAGAGGAGAGTGAAAAAGTTGGCTTAAAGCTCAGCATTCAGAAAACTAAGATCATGGCATCTGGTCCCATCACTTCAAATAGATGGGGAAACAGTGAAAACAGTGGCTGACTATTTTGGGGGGCTCCAAAATCACTGCATATGGTGATTGCAGCCATGAAATTAAAAGACACTTACTCCTTGGGAGAAAAATTATAATCAACCTAGAGAGCATATTAAAAAGCAGAGACATTACTTCGCCCACAAAGGTCCATCTAGTCAAGGCTATGGTTTTTCCAGTAGTCATGTATGGATGTGAGAGTTGGACTGTGAAGAAAGCTGAGTGCCGAAGAACTGATGCTTTTGAACTATGGTGTTGGAGAAGACTCTTGAGAGTCCCTTGGACTGCAAGGATATCCAACCAGTCCATCCTAAAGGAAGTTAGTCCTGAATATTCACTGGAAGGACTGATGCTAAAGCTGAAACTCCAATACTTTGACCACCTAATGTAAAGAACTGACTCATTTTAAAAGACCCTGATGATGGGAAAGATTGAAGGCAGGAGGAGAACGGGACGACAGAGAATGGGACAGTAGGATGACTCAATGGACATGAGTTTGAGTAAACTCCGGGAGTTGGTGATGGACAGGGAAGCCTGGTGTGCTGCAGTCCATGGCGTTGCAAAGAGTGGGACACGACTGAGTGACTGAACTTTTAACTATACAGAGTACATATATACATTGTGGGTACAAAATCCAAATGTTATAGATAAATTAAAGCCTTCCTTCACTGCTATTCACAGTCCTCTGTGCATTCCTGTAATCTTCCAGACCTTTTCCTATGTGTCTATTGGAATATGTAGACACAGCTTTATTCATACTCATTTTAATAGCATGAAAAAAAATTACTTCAGTCCATCAGTTCTTTCTGTCCTCTCTTCTGCCATGGCTGCATCTAAATTTGGTGTTATTTAGAAAAGCATCTGGTCCTTTAAGTCATCTGTCCTGTCGGCATTTGTGGAGAAAACCCCTGTTCCCATTCACCTAGATCTTTAGAACTGAGACTGCCTTTGCCACATCAAGATGGTATAGTAACAGTCTACCTGTATTGCCTATAAAGCAAGAGAATTTCTGCGATCACTTCCGAGATCTCTGCTGCCTGAACTCCCTTGGGCCTTTCATCTCCTGGGCTCTGCCTGGGAGCGATATTTTCTCACCAAAGGAATCTATACTCTCATCACTTGCCTCATTAGCCCTTCTTCTCAGTTCGAGGTGGAGTTTTGTTGTTGTTTTGCTTTTTTTAAGCTGTTGAGTAAGGTGGGAGAAGACAGAATTCTCTCTAATCCCTTATGAGAACTTACATTTTTGAAAACCAGCCTTAGGAAGAAATATGTATGTGACATTTTTACCTTCTGCCAAAATATTTCTTTCTGCTAGGGTAATGAGCCTGGGATGGTCAAGCTTGATATAGGAAGGGATGAGGACAGACTGAAATTATTAGAAGGATATTGAAAAAAAGAGAGAAAACAAAATCATTTTGTACATACTTTATGAACATTATATCATCCTATGTGTATTATTCCATAACTTGCCTTTTCTTATTCAGTATGCCTTAAAGATATTTCCATGTTTCTCTATATAGCTCTACATTATTCATTCAGTGGTCATTTACTGAGCCTTTGTTGTGTGCCAGGGGCTGTGTATATTGCATGGAGAAACAAGCGAAGTCTCATTCTTGTTAGTCTTACTTGTTAGGGAGAAAGATAACAGTTAAATGTACATGTGCATGAGAAATAAAACGTGAAATGATGGGAAATACTAAGAAAATGGGACAAAAGGATAGAGACAGGGGTGGCTTTTTAGACAGAGAGGACTTCTCTGCAGAGGCAACTTCATTCTTTTTTTTTTTCTTTTGAGCTGCTTCATGATATTGCACCCCCAGGGTGTCCCTGGTGGCTCAGATGGTAAAGTATCTGCCTGCAGTGCAGGAGACCCAGGTTAGATCCTTGGCTTGGGACTATCCCCTGGAGAAGGGAATGGCAACCCACTCCAGTATTCTTACCTGGAGAATCCCATGGACAGAGGAAGCTGGAGGGCTAAAACCCATGGGTTCACAAAGAGTTGGACAACTGAGTGACTAAGCATGCATGCAAAGAAGATAGTGAGGTTTGTTTCCCATTTTTATTACCACAAAGCATGTTGTACTATTTACCTCCTTGTGTACATGTATGGTCTTTGAATAGATACTGAAAACTAGAATTACTTGGTCATACTTGCAAACTGCTCTCTGAAATAACCATACGATTTATACTCCCTTCACAAACTGCTTATTCACTGTAACTCTCTTAGTTAATTCTATCGAAATTGCTAATTTTGACAATCTGATACATAGAAAAAAAATGATACCTTGATTTTTTAGTAATTGGCACTTTCCTGATTCTTACTTAGGCTGAATATCATTTCATATGTTTACTAGACATTTAAATTTCCTGTCTTTTAGAATGGCTTTTTGTATCCAGTGTCTACAGGATCTTTGGTCTTTTCCCTTTGATATTTTGGAGCTGATGTGTTCAGGGTAATAGTATTTTACCTTATATATGTAGCAAATATTTTCTCCCATTATTTGTTCTTATCTTTGTCATATAAAGCTGCCTTTATTTATATAGTCAAATGTATCTGTATATCCTTATAATAATCATACCTCCATCAGCCCTTTTGATTCTGAGTTTGTAAATTTAAATTCAGGATACATTTCTTGAGTATTCAGTATATGTATGGAGAAAGAAATGGCAACCCACTCCAGTATTCTTGCCTGGAGAATCCCAGGGACAGAGGAACCTGTGGGCTGCCATCTATGGGGCTGCACAGAGTCAGACACGACTGAAGTGACTTAGCAGCAGCAGCAGCAACAGTATGTATAAGACACTGTACTAGGCAATTTAGAAGATATAAAAATAAGAGACAGGCCATCATGGGTCTCACAGTTTGGTGTTGGAAATACATGTGCACAAATCTACCAAGTCCTATGAAAAGAAGCACTTCAGTGGAGCAATGCCTAGCTCAGAACAAGGCACCAGGAAAGCTTTCACAGAGGCAGTGGCATTGGAGAGTGGGTAGCCTTTTGAAAGGCAAGAATGGCAATGAAGGAGAAACAGCAAAAGCCAGGCAGAAAAGGCAGCAGAAAGGGCTGGGGAGGAATTTCTGGGAAGCTGGATGTGGGTATATGGGTAGGAATAAAAGACGTAAACATAGTGGAAGACTGGATTGAAAAGGTAGGGTGGAACTATCTGAATCTCTTACCCATAAGTAAGAAATATAGTAATAAGTTCAACACTTCCTAGTTCCCTTGAAAAGTAGCCATTAATTAAAAGACTAGTGACCCTGACAAGTGAAGATTTGGAGTGACTGGATGAACACAGATAGCCTTGCCCTCTGGCTTTATGACAGCTTGCAGATGCACCACTCCATGACCCTTTGGCATGTGTGTGAGCCCTGCCAGTGTGTCTTCTGGTTTCCGCTGGCCAGAGCCCTTGCCTGACAACAGCTACAATTTGCAAGTCTTATGTCTATTTTACCATCCTGCGGAGGTAAGAGTTGGACTGTTTGTGCATTATGACCTCACAGTCCTCTGGAGAAGCTGCCAACGAAAGCATGTTTTGGATAGAAATCTTAGAAAAAGTAAAAAAAAAAAAAAAAATTTAAACACCCAAGACAAATTTGGCATAGGGGTGAGATTTCACATCCAGCTCCTCTCTGGGCTCTGCCATTTAGTCATCCTCCAGGATGCAGAGGCTGCCACGGGGAACTGCTGCGGGGAGTGATTAGGTCTCCTTGAGCTGCATCAGCAAACACTCGCCTTTGATAGGCAGTTGGAAAGTAATGGGATTTGGGTTTTAGTTCTAAGGGAATGGTGGAAAATGTTGCAAACAGCTGACCTCCTTCGCCCCTGCTGAAATGGCTGCCTTCCTCTGCACTTTTTATGTTGCTTTGGGGAGAATGACAAAAGACAGATGCTTCTTGCTGGAATGCTGGTTGTTTAATCATTCTTTCTAGTCCCAAGACAGTTACTGTAGTTTCTTGGAGCTAACATCTTGGGCCGTTCCTTGGTTTTCAATATCTTGTAAATGTGTTGTGTTGTGATTTTCCATTGCATGGAAAATGAGAAAGTCTGTGGGTGAGGGTTTTGTTTTGTTTTGTTTTTTTAAGGTGTTATATAGCAGATGGTGTCCTTGGGTCAAAGCCTTCAATTGGGAGTGCATGAACCATAAGCAAGCTGTAAGTTCTTGTTTTCAGATGCAAATATACAGCTTGGTCCATCTCCTATCTCCCACAGCACATCACTCAGGTCTACAGAGACACTCTTGTCCTTTCCAAGGGGCAGCAGCAGCATATAAAATTCATCCTTCTAGTAGCGTGACATGTGCACACAGCACCCACAGAGGAGGAGACCTGCTTCCTTTCCAGGTTCCGTGGCCCCCACTGAACCCCAGGAAACTGCACAGTAGACAAGATGCCCTTAAGAAACAAAGTAAAACTCTTCTGTTAGCCACAAACCACCCTGCTCAATAGGTCTCTGTTTTCATAAAGATAACATAGGGGAGAAGCTGAAAAGATGTGCATTCTCATCATCTTAAGGAAGAAGGTAAATTATTAATCTCATAATCGTACACAACTGTTTTCCCAGGAGGATTGCATTCTGAACAACAAGCACTTCATAATAGCAATTTAGAAGATGATTTTTTTCCTTCTCCCTTAAGAATCTTAACATTTTCTTTAGTGAATCTTGTTCAGTTTTTTTCTCTGATTTCAAGTCTATGTATTTTGCTCTTTCTCATTAATTTTGCAATTTCTTTTGATTAGTCCCCTAGCCTTCTTATGCTTGTGGAGAGGTGATCATTTCTTTCCTCTCTGGTGATTACCATACCTGTAAGGAGCTCTCTCCTCCATGTGTGGGAGGTTTAGAATAGAACAGACATGATGGGAAGTGGAAATCTACGTTCAAGATGTACCTATGTGGGGTCTCTATGTCTTAGACAGAAGAAACGTTTCAGGGAAGGATACTTCATTCAGGTTTTTCTACATACCAGTTTGTGCATAAGGCCCTTTCAAAAGCCAATAGAATGAATAACAAGACCTTTTGTTTCTATAGCACCTTTCCTTACAGGGACATTTGTAAGTATAGATGGATTGGCCTCAAAACCTTCTCTTCAACTGTATTAAGAGCAAGAATTATTTTCATATTTCATGAGGGGGCACCAGAATAAGAAGTACCTCAACTCTGCCAGCTTTACCCAGCTCAGACACCACCCTGTCCCACCCTGTTAGATGAGTGACGTCAACCAGCCGACCCACTGCTGCTCCAACCTGAGGCCCCGTGCCTCTCTTTGGTGCTTCACTGTGTATAACCAAAGTTCTTGGCTCCTTGTTTGATCTTAAAATCAGTGTTCGGTGAATCAGTCAGAAGATTTGGACATTCTGTTCAGAAAACGTTATAAATTCATCAAGAAATGCTGGATCTGCAAAACTCTCCTGGCATTCTCAACAGAATAGCAATCTTCTGTCCCCAGATGACTTCAGGAAATGTGGGACTTGTGTGAGGAGATGATACAGACAGTTTCCATTGCTCTGAAAGAGACACACCCTGTCACAGCTCCCTGTCTTTTTATCAACGGCGTCCTCTCTTCCCTCTCTTGTCCACTTGTAGCATTCCTATGCATCTTTTAGAACTCAGTCTGATTGCTATCATCTCTCTCATCAAGGCTTCACATGCATTCTTAAGTTCTGCTTTTTTAACAAAGTCCCAATTTTGTTTACTAGGATGAGTGCCTAGAGAAAGGCACTGACTTTAGCCCAATTCCATGGAAGGCCTCACCAATGTAAACATGATCTCTGGCCCCTTAGCCAGAGATTGGTTCTGTAGCTTTGACCAATCAGACAAGAGATGAAGCTTATGAGGGCTCTAGCTCCTTGCAAATAAGATGGGGATTGAGGAAGAAATGCTTGGCCCTCTTCCTCTGGACATGCTATGTCTGGTTGTGGCCTTTAGATGGTTGCCATTGTCTCACTTCCAGCCTGAGGATGAAGCAAACGCTGATGATAACAGAGCAGAGAAAAAGATAAAATCCAAGTTCTTCAAGGCTTTGAAGAGCCATTGAAATAATCAGACTTGAGGTTGGCCCTACTTCAGGATGCCTTCTTATATAAGATAGTTCAGTTCAGTTCAGTCGCTCAGTCATGTCTGACTCTTTGTGACCTCATGAACCACAGCACTCCAGGCCTCCCTATCCATCATCAACTCCCGGAGTCCACCCAAACCCATGTCCATTGTGTCTGTGATGCCATCCAACCATCTCATCCTCTGTCATTCCCTTCTCCTCTTACCCTCAGTCTTTCCCAGAATCAAGGTCTTTTCAAATGAGTCAACTCTCTGCATCAGGTGGCCAAAGTATTGGAGTTTCAGCTTCAACAACAATGAACACCCAGGACTAATCTCCTTTAGGATGGACTAGTTGGATCTCCTTGCAGTCCAAGGGACTCTCAAGAGTCCACTCCAACACTACAGTTCAAAAGCATCAATTCTTCGGCACTCAAATTTCTGCATAGTCCAACTCTCACATCCATACATGACTACTGGAAAAACCATACCTTGACCAGACAGACCTTTGTTGGCAAAGTAATGTCTCTGCTTTTTAATATGCTATCTAGATTGGTCATAACTTTCCTTCCAGGGAGCAAGAAGTCTTTTAATTTCATGGTTGCAATCACCATCTGCAGTGATTTTGGAGCCCCCAAAATAAAGTCTGCCGCTGTTCCACTGTTTCTCCATGTATTTGCCATGAAGTGATGGGACCAGATGCCATGATCTTAGTTTTCTGAATGTTGAACTTTAAGCCAACTTTTTCACTCTCCTCTTTCACTTTCATCAAGAGGCTCTTTAGTTCTTCTTCACTTTCTGCCATTAAGGATGGTGTCATCTGCATATCTGAGGTTATTGATATTTCTCCTGGCAATCTTGATTCCAGCTTGTGCTTCCTCCAGCCCAGCGTCTCTCATGATGTACTCTGCATAGAAGTTAAATAAGCAGGGTGACAATATACAGTCTTGACATACTCCTTTTCCTGTTTGGAACCAGTCTGTTGTTCCATGTCCAGTTCTAACTGTTGCTTCCTGGCCTGCATACAGGTTTCCCAAGAGGCAGGTCAGGTGGTCTGGTATTCCCATCTCTTTCAGAATTTTCCACAGTTAATTGTGATCCACACAGTCAAAGGCTTTGGCATAGTCAATAAAGCAGAAATAGACTTTTTTTTTTAATTCTCTTGCTTTTTTGATGATCCAGCAGATGTTGGCAATTTGATCTCTGGTTCCTCTGCCTTTTCTAATACCAGCTTGAACATTTGGAAGTTCACAGTTCATATATTGCTGAAGCCTGGCTTGGAGATGAGATGAGTGCAATTGTGCGGGAGTTTGAGCACTCTTTACATTGCCTTTCTTTGGGACTGGAATGAAAAGTGACCTTTTCCATTCCTGTGGCCACTACTAAGTTGTCCAAATTTGCTTGAATATTGAGTGCAGCACTTTCACAGCATCATATTTTAGGATTTGAAATAGCTCAACTGGAATTCCATCACCTCCACTAGCTTTGTTCGTAGTGATGCTTCCTAAGTCCCACTTGACTTCATATTCCAGGATGTCTGGCTCTAGATGAGTGTGAGCGATCACACCTTCATGATTATCTGGGTCATGAAGACCTTTTTTGCATAGTTCTTCTGTGTATTCCTGCCACTTCTTCTTAATATCTTCTGCTTCTATTAGGTCCATACCATTTTGTTCTTTTATTGAGCCCATTTTTGCATGAAATATTCCCTTGGTATCTTTAATTTTTTTGAAGAGATCTCTAGCCTTTCCCATTCTATTGTTTTCCTCTATTTCTTTCACCAAGGAAGGCTTTCTTATCTCTCTTTGCCTTTTTTGGAACTCTGCATTCAAATGGGTATATCTTCCCTTTTCTCCTTTGCCTTTTGCCTCTGTTCTTTTCACAGCTATTTGTAAGGCCTCCTCAGACAGACATTTTGCTTTTTTTCCATTTCTTTTTCTTAGGGATGGTCTTGCTCCCTGTCTCCTGTACAATGTCATGAACTTCCATCCATAGTTCATCAGGCACTCTGTCTATCAGATCTAGCCCCTTAAATCTATTTCTCACTTCCACTGTAGAGTTGTAAGGGATTTGATTTAGGTCATATAAGGTAGTAAGTGGCCTTATTAACTGTCAGAGCCCTAGTTTCTGTTTCATGTAACAGCTGAGAGCCTCCTAACGTGTCCAATGATTTACCTTAACTACAAGTCACATCTTCAGTCAGAATTGAGTATTCCTTCCTTTTATTGCAGCAGCACTGTGCATATACCTGTATTAATACCTCAATTGTTGGATTTTAATGATCCACTCCTATGTCTGTCTTCTTTACTGTGAAATCTTTAAGGATATTATTTTACTTAATATTTGATTCACGTTTTACTTATTTATTTTTAGAATTTAGTGTTATGGCTGACACTTACCAAGTAATTAATGAATATTTGATGAATGGAGGAACAGATTTACTCAGAATATGGCAAGTGAGTACACCTAGGCAGCCTTGGATGTAATCAATTTAAATAACTCCTTGAGACCCTAGCCTTTTACACCCTGCTTCTAGAACTGACTGTTTTTTCTATCACCTGTTCATCCAGCCATCCAATCCACAGAAATGCCAGGCACCATGCCAACCTCTAGGAATTCAGAGAGATACACTGTCTTCTACTGGCATAGATTCCATTCTGCCCTCCACAGCGTAAATTGGGAGCCCTCTGCCCCTTTGATATCATTTCATATATAAACACTGTCTGGGGATATGTGGGAAGCTGGCAATGGATAGAAATAGTGCTCTCAGTGTAAACATACAGGGTAGCACTGACAAGAAAATGCTCAGTGATCTGTTCAGGAAGACAGGTGAACACATATCCAAGAGAGAACAACAGAGGGTACTACTTCCCACCTGAGCACTGTGGGACATCTGTGGGACTCTCCCTGGACACACAGAGAGGGACATCTGTGGGACTCTCCCTGGGCACACACTGTGGGACATCTGTGGGACATCTGTGGGACTCTCCCTGGGCACATACTGTGGGACATCTGTGGGACTCTCCCTGGGCACACAGAGAGGGACATCTGTGGGACTCTCCCTGGGCATACACTGTGGGACATCTGTGGGACATCTGTGGGACTCTCCTGGGCACACACTGTGGGACATCTGTGGGACTCTCCCTGGGCACACACTGTGGGACATCTGTGGGACTCTCCCTGGGCACACATTGTGGGACATCTGTGGGACTCTCCCTGGGCACACAGTGTGGGACATCTGTGGGACTCTCCCTGGGCACACAGAGTGGGACATCTGTGGGACTCTCCCTGGGCACACAGAGTGGGACATCTGTGGGACTCTCCCTGGGCACACAGTGTGGGACATCTGTGGGACTCTCCCTGGGCACACAGAGAGGGACATCTGTGGGACTCTCCTTGGGCATACACTGAGGGACATCTGTGGGACATCTGTGGGACTCTCCCTGGGCACACACTGTGGGACATCTGTGGGACTCTCCCTGGGCACACACTGTGGGACATCTGTGGGACTCTCCCTGGGCACACACTGTGGGACATCTGTGGGACTGTCCCTGGGCACACACTGTGGGACATCTGTGGGACTGTCCCTGGGCACACACTGTGGGACATCTGTGGGACTGTCCCTGGGCACACACTGTGGGACATCTGTGGGACTCTCCCTGGGCACACAGTGTGGGACATCTGTGGGACTCTCCCTGGGCACACAGAGTGGGACATCTGTGGGACTCTCCCTGGGCACACACTGTGGGACATCTGTGGGACTCTCCCTGGGCACACAGTGTGGGACATCTGTGGGACTCTCCCTGGGCACACAGTGTGGGACATCTATGGGACTCTCCCTGGGCACACACCGTGGGACATCTGTGGGACTCTCAGTGAGCACACACTGGGACATCTATGGGACTCTCCCTGGGCACACGCTGTGGGACATCTGTGGGACTCTTCCTGGGCACACACTGTGGGACATCTGTGGGACTGTCCCTGGGCACACAGTGTGGGACATCTGTGGGACTCTCCTTGGGCACACACTGTGGGACATCTGTGGGACCCTCCTTGGGCAGACACTGTGGGACATCTGTGGGACTCTTCCTGGGCACACAGTGTGGGACATCTTTGGGACTCTCACTGAGCACAATTGCTGAGTTGTCTCTCTGGCCTTTTATGGCTATTTAGTAATGGAGAAATCTTCAGTTTCCTAAGAAGAAAACACTCTATACAAATCTAAGGATTTCTGAATATTTCTAATTGATTCCCTGTTTCTTTCTTCTCATCCAGAAAATTACAAGCTATAAGCCACTGGGAAGAAGACAGGAAAATGTCACACTCTACCTCTAGCCAGAATTCAAAGATTATAGAGTTCTTCTCCTAATTATTAAGACATAATATATCTTAAGTGTTCAGAGTTCAAGTAATAACTATTGGTAGACTGTGAACGTCTCTTCATCTTTGCAGTTCCCAGTAGTGCCTAAGAGTTCCAATCTTCTGGAAAAATCTTTTCCTTTAATGTCCAAATAAAATAACTCAAGCTGTAGCCAGTGTAGTCTGGGGAAGTACAATACCCTCCCCTGCATTTTGAAAATGCCTAATCAGGCATTGCCTTCCTCTGTGGCTTCTTGTCATCTCTCTCCCACCTAATTTGTGGTCATCCTTGGTCTTATCACAAGGCCTGCCAGCTGCTGCCCTCTTTGTTCTGTTTCCCCAGAATGTGGGCAGAGTTCCCTCTTCCTTCATTTCTAAAGCACCAATAATCATGAAGTCTATTGTGTAGAATAGATTTTAACTAAATATTAACACAGAGGCATCTTTAATTCTAAAATTCTTTAGCTATCCCTTCAGAGAGAATTTATAACCAGCCAATTCTCTTTTTGTAAGTAAAGTATTAGTTGCTCAGTTGTGTCTGACTCTTTGTGACCCCAGGGATTGTAAACTGCCAGGCTCCTCTCTCCATAGAATTCTCCATTCAAGGATACTGGAGTGGGTTGTTATTCTCTCCTCCTGGGGATCTTTCCAACCCAGGTATTGAACCTGGATCTCCGGCATGGCAAGCAGATTCTTTACCATCAAGCCTCTAGGGAAGCCCCTTTTGTAGCTAAGGCCTATTCTATTTCTTCTCTTACTTGATTCCTCACAAGATTCATAAATTCCTATTTCTGGATCCCAGAAAAACACTTTCAAATTATGCTGATCATTTTAGTTCCCTTTGTTTTCGTAATTCCAATGCAAGCTACAGCCTGAGCCCTACTTTCCCTGTCTGAACTGTTGGTGTATTTCCCTAAACAGGGAAATTTTCCTCTTGTGTCTCTTTATTATGCATACAGATTATAAAAAGACCAAAGTAAGACTTAAAAGAGCAATTTTAAAAATCTCTACATCACACTTGTTTCTGTTTAGATGTGACTGATGTACCTGGCATGTGAGGTCCTTGGCCCGTGGTGAAACTCAATCTTTAACAACAGTAATATTCACTCTTTCTTTGAAGATAGCAATTAATCTCATGAATATTTCATGTGTTGTTTTCCTTTTTCATCTTGTGATCCTTTTAAAGATTCCCATAAATTCTCTGGAGAGGGAAATGGCAACCCACTCTAGTATTCTTGCCTGGAAAATCCCATGGGTAGAGGAGCCTGGTGGGCTACAGACCATGGGGTCAGACACGACTTTGTGACTAAACCACCACCACCATAAATTCTCTTTTGAACCCTAGCTCTCAATCCAAACAAAACAAACTGTAAAGTCCACTTTGTGAGTGCTCTCATCAGCAAGCAAAGCAAGTCCACATTCCAGCTGGCTTCTGAGTAACACCCAATAGTCTCTTTACTCTGAGAGTCTTAATTTCCTCTTTTGTCAAATGAGGAAGTTGGCCTACTTTTTCTGTAGCTTCCTTCTAGCTTTAGAAATCATGTATGCCTCTTAAAGATAATGGGGGAGGAGATAAAGGGTTGGACCCAAGAAGTGGAAAAGCCCTGCTAATCTTGTTCGTAGCTCTGACCATCGGCTGCCATTAACACTAACATTTGATAAACAAAATGTTTCAACTAAAATTAAGTGATGGGGTAATACAATTCAAGTGTGAAAAAAATTTTTCTCCTTAATGTTAATTTAAACCATTTTCCTTTTCTTCTATAATTGTTTCAGAACTACCCAAGAAGATGTAAGAATTGGTCTTAGAGAGGGACAGTTTTGTAGAAAAATTAAAGAAAAAAATTCAAGATTACTGAGTTAAGATTTTAGCTTGCTTAGAAATGTTAAAAAAAAAATTAAGTTGAAGCACCATCTAGTGGCTCTCAATTGTGTTTTAATAAAAGTTGCCTCCAATTTCCCTCAGTTTCGGACTACAATTAATCTGTTGTGCATGTATATGTACATGTATGTTCAGAAAAGAAAATAATCCTGGTGTGTTTTTTTTTTTTAATCTTTATATGTGGGTAGGATGTTGAGAGGAGATAGTTTAGCTTTTACTCTTCCCAGAAAATCAGGGCAGTGAGAGTGGAATAGACAAACATGAACTTGGGTAAATCTCTTCAGCAGCGATGGAGTCTCTTCTGTGGAAAAAGAACATAATAAAATCCCATAGATTTCAGTTCCTCTGTTTTTCTGCTCACATCCTCTCTAAGAGCCCACAAGAGTGTCTTTATCTTCCCAATCTTAAAATGCAGACATGCCCTCACATGTCTAGGGATTGGCTGACTATTAGGTCATCTTTGCCCACCCCCGGCTTCCCACACCCTTTCCTATCATAAGTCCACAGCATTCCTTGAGTTTATACAACTAGCAATTCTTTTGCAACTATCATAGAGATGGCTTTCTTGCTTATGATTACTATCTTCTGAAGTTACATCTGATTGATTACCTCTAAGGGAAGAATGAAAATAGACCATGATAATGCACATGAATAGAATATAACTTGCTTCATAATCCAGGAAAACAAAAATAGTTCATGAAGATGCACATGAATAGAGCATAATCCATGTTGCAAGACCGAGAGCAAATCTTATGGTCGGGAAGCTAGATATTTATATCAATCAGATTAAGTTCAACTGCACATGGAGTAAAACTAAAAACAGCAGTGCCGTGAACAAAATAGTTTATTCCCTCACACAAACATTTAGAGGCAGGTAGCCTATGGCTGCCTCATGGCCATGAGGCGCCAGGATCCTTCTATCTTTCATTTTCATTCTCAGTAAGTTAGGTTCCATCCTCAAAGTTACCTAAGACCCACTTTGGCTGGTGGACTTCCAGTCATCACACCAGAGCTGCAATCTAGGAGCTAAGAATAAAAAGCAAAAAAAAGGCTTCTTTTTTCTCTTTAATTAAAGAACGATTCCAAAAATATCACACAAGATGTGCATTTACACTTGTGAAAACTTTTGTGGGTGGTCATACTGAGTTGCAAGAGAAACTGAGAAATGTCTTTTAGCTAAGTATGTCTCTACACTAAATAAAAGTGGAGTTTTATTACTAGGCATCTGTCAGAAACCTAATGTGACAATGCTGGGTATCAAACAACCACAAAAACCTCTGTGACAATTGCTCAAATGTCTGAGATCAGCTGAAGGTCAGGTGGGCAGCTCTTCCGACCTTGACTGAGCTTCTTCACACTTCTGGGGGAGATGACTGACAGCTATTGAATTGTGTAGGCTGGCCTTGACAGAAAGTGGGGGATGATCCTGGGATGTCTCAGCTTTCTACATCTTTCTCATCCTGCAGAAGACTAGCTCAGTCATGTACTATTGGAGTAGCAATAGAAATTTTCAGGACTTCTTAGATCTAGGCTCAGAAATGGTACACTGCCACTTCTGCCTCATTTTATTGGCTAATGCAAATAAAATTCTTTGTGGAAAGAATTTTCCATAAAGACTTTTATGGAAAGAAGTCTAAGGTTATTGACAAATTACATGGATAGAGGGAGGGGAGAAAATTTGGAATCATGAATACAATCATCTACTATGAGATGAAAGGGGAAATGAACATTGCACCAGGCAGCTAGCAATATGTGCAGCTGTAATTGAATTGTAGTATTAGACTTTCTTCCATTTTATGCCCTATCTTAAAAGTGAGGGAATTATGATTTTAAAAGAGAGAGAAAAGAACTAATATAAGTTATACATGACATTGTTTACTAATTTATTTCTTGACTCATGTTTCGTTACTAGCAGGGTATTAAAATTTGCATTTGTCTTATTATTTACTGTAGGCAGAGATTGGGTATATGTACCCCAAACCTGATTTTATTTATTCCAAGGCAACTACACTGCATTCTTTTTAGCCTCCATAGCAGTCAGTGTGGCTACGTGACAAGCATTAGTCAATGGAATGTGAGCAAAAGCTATTTCCACTAAAATCCTGCGTCTATCTCTGTCTCTCTCTGTTCTCTGTCTCTGGATCTCTCCATATTTCTCCTATTCACTTGCTGAACAGAAAATACTCTGAGAAAGGCAGAAGCATAGGATATAATTCTAGCTTCCAGCAAAATTCCTCCTACCACTTGCCCTAGCCCCACTAGCCTGCCTTGGTATATGAAGTGAGCAAAAATTAAACTTTTGTGCATGAATACACTGAGATTTGGGAGTTGTTTGTTTCAACCACTAGACTATTCTACTTATATTAGTATTCTCCAGGTAGTATCCATTCATTTTCACCCTTAGAGTTTTGTTTAAAATAAAAGTAATAGCCCAAATCACCTGCCACTTTACACAATAAATTTTGCCTTTATATAAAAGGACACTTTTCAATACAAGTTTACCATAAATATCAATGAAGATAAGGTTCCATTTTACAGTGGCCCTAGAAGTTGTTAGCGTTCCACCAAGTACTCTTACTCTTCCCACAATTAACACATTGTGTAGTGCAGACAAGAAATCCAGACACTGCAGCGCTAAAAGGTGAGGCGACATTTAGCACTCTGTCCAATGACTAGCAGTTTCTTATGTGGAATCAACTAATAGTTTCTTCAAAAATACAGGTACTACTAAAAACAGCTCCTGGACATTTATTTAATGATCAGGTTAAACATTCAATACAAATGTCTCAGTAATTACTAGGGAGCAAGCAACAGTGTAAAGTTAGCTATGGGCTGACTTGAAGGCAGTGTTTGTAGTGGGTCCTGCTATTGCAATGTTGATTAGCATCTCAAGTGGGTAGAGGAAACAACTATTAATAGACAGGATGAAAGCACCACGCAGTAATCCAACAGGTATAGAAAAACGGCACAGCATTGTTATTTGACTTTTACTGAGCCATCTTTCTCTTTAGGCTGAGAAGCAGGGTTGTTTCTCATTTGCAAATAAGAACTCACTAGGGCAAAGGGGAAAATAGATGAATCATCCTAGGCAATTATAATGGCAAGTGACAAGCTTTTGCATGTGTATATATATGTAGACTAAGAATTTGAAACCAGCCTGACACCTATTACACAGATTCTAAACACAAAGATTTCCAGTAGTAACGAGAGCAGTTGAGCTAGATGTTGAAACGAAGGTTGATCTCAGCTGGCAGCTTTTCTGTGATAACTCAACAAGTCTAAATTGACATTCAGATTTTTTTCATGTTCTTGATCTAGGAAAAACATTAAGTATATAATTAAGCAGAACTGAATACAAACCTTCAGAAGTATAGAAACTGGGAAGCAAACACTGAAGAAGCCCCAGTTAAACTTCATTTCCCCACAGAATTGTCAAAGCATGGACTAAGAAAGTCTCTCTCAGGAAAAAAACTACAATGAAGTAGTAGTTTTTCACTGTCTTGCCCCAGTGCTGCAGGCACTTCTGCCTGGGCTCTCAACTGTTAACAAGGCTTTTATGTCAAAGAATGAGTCAGGGTACAAACATTGTGCCCCCCCCCCTCGCCAACCAAAAAATGGGTCAGGCTTTTCCCAGGACATTGTAAACTCAAAGTCTTATGATAATGTTTTCTTTCTAATGGATCTACAATTTTCACTTTTCATTTCCTACCTGCAATCATTTGTTCTCTGGAAGTGGATGAATCCCACGAAGACCAGGATAACCAACAAAAGACAGGATTTCACACAGAGAATGATCAGTAAGTCTGATCCTGGAAATCCCAGGGTTCTGACACCTTTAAACATAGATAACACAGGCAGAGGTGAAGAGCCATTTCAAAATTCTTCTAATGAACAAATCAGAGTCTATAGTTTAAAAGAACCTTTTAAAATATTCTTGAAAGTTCACAGATCATCATAATCAAAACACCTTCTAAACTACAATTTGAATCCTGCTGGTGTATCATTCTTTCAGGACTGAATTTAGCAATGGTATCTTTGCTTTTGTACATGGTATCTTTTTAATAAATATTTTCTGAATGAATAAATACACAGTAACCATCGTTAAAACTTCCCAATTTTATAAGAAAAAAGTAAATGTACTTTCTGACATCCTATGTAAATGTTAGTCTTTGGGTATTATTCTTAAATATTTTGAGTACTATTTGATAGTATTTTCCCCACAGTGAAGTGGTTTTGTCACTGACTTGCTGTAACACAATTAGTAGGGTATTTTATGTCTTCCTGCTTTCATTTATTCATCTGTGAAATGCCCCCAAGAACTGTTGAAAAGATAAAATGGAAATAGTTGGGGCCATCATTCTGAAGTCTTTTCTCCTACAAAAATGGCAGCCAAAAGAGTGTGTGAAGTCTAAGTACTAATCTAACTTTTTACTTAAAAGGTCATGTCATCCTGTTAAATAATCTGCTCAAGGTCTAATTTAGCAGACTATCTCCTAGCAGGCTAGTGCTCAAAATATTTAAGAATAATGCTCAAAGATTAACATTTACATAGGAAGTCAGAAAGTACATTTTACTTTCTTCTTATAGAATTGGAGAGTATTAACAATGCTTACTGTGCATTTATTCATTTAGAAAATATTTATTAAAAACATACCATGTACAAAGACAGATACCATTGCTAAATTCTGTCCTGAAAGAATGATACACTGGCAGAATTCAAATTGTAATTTTAGAAGGTGTTTTGATTATCAGGCACTGTCATGGAAGAAGACACGTCACAACCCTCAAAAAGCTCACAATTCAATTGGAGAGTCAGATCTAGACAATGAAAAGATAACCTATAAGAGAAAAAAGCAGTGCTAAGTGAGTATTATAGATTATAAATCAACTAAGGAATAAAGAAGCTTAGTCAGCTCAAACAGGGAGGTCATAGTGGAATCTGAACTGAGCCTTGCTGATAAAAGAATTAAATAGGCTAAAAGCTGAAGAAAAAGACTTTTCAAGGGAAAGAAACAATATGAGCAAAGATTTGAAGAGTTAACTTCAATCATACCTGGAGCATAGAGTGCAATGTATAGAGAAGTCAGTGATGATCTGAATTTAAGTCTGCAATTATTTGTAACTGCCACACACTGTGTCAAACTCTGGGGATGTAGAACTGAATAGTAAGGGTTCCCACTCTCAAGGGGAGTTAAAGAGTCTCTTGATTAGTGTGAAAGAGGAGAGTGAAAAAGTCGGCTTAAAACTTAACATTCAAAAACTAAGATCATGGCATCTGGTCCTATAACTTTATGGAAATAGATGGTGAAACAATGGAAACAGTGACAGACTTTATTTTCTTAGGCTCCAAAATCACTGCAGATAGTGACTGCAGCCATGAAATTAAAAGACGCTTGCTTTATGGAAGAAAAGCTATGACAAACATAATGTATTAAAAGGCAGAGATATCATTTTGCTGACAGAAGTCCACATAATCAAAGCTATGGTTTTTCAGTTGTCATGTATGAATGTGTGAGTTGGCTGTGAGTTGGACCATAAAGAAGGCTGCATGCCAAAGAATTGATGTTTTTGATCTGTGGTGATGGAGGAGACTTTTGAAAGTCCCTTGGACTGCAAGGAGATCAAACCAGTCAATCCTAAAGGAAATCAACCCTGAATATTCATTGGAAGGACTGATGCTGAAGCTGAAGCTCCAGTACTTTGGCCACCAGATACAAAGAGCCAACTCATTGGAAAAGACCTTGATGCTGAGAAAGATGGAAGGCAAAAAGAGAAGGGGGCGGCAGACGTGAGATAGTTAAATAGCATCACTGACTTGATGGACAAGAGTTGAGCAAACTCTGGGAGATAGTGAAGGACGAGGAAGCCTGTCGTGCTGCAGTCCATGGGGTCACAAGGAGTTGGACATGATTTAGCAACAACAACAACAACATTCTCAAGGAGCTTACACTGTGCTGGTAATCAGAGAAATGAGCAGTTAATTAAAAGGCTATGGAAGTACTCAGAGGCATGCATGAGGCATTATGTGAGCACAGAGAAGGGACAGTTAACCAAACTGCAGGGTGAAAGAAGCTGTTGCAGAAGAATTATATCAAATTGTCTTAAAACTTCAATAGGAATTGATTGAATGGAATAGAAGAGAGTTGGGGAAAGAAGTACACTGTGAAGAGGTAGAAACTGCTTGTAAAGAAGAGAGGACTAAAAGAGGATAACACTTTTGAGGAGCCCAAAGAGGCCCATATGCTTAGGGTACATGCTGGAGACTAGTAAGATATGAGGCAAGCAGAGCACCAGGCCGAAGGGGGTTAACTTTTCAAGTGGTAAAGAGAAGGCCCTGGGCACATTTAAGTAGGGGAGCAGACTGTTTTTCATCTTGGAAGTCACTGGCCACAGTGTAGGAGAATGGAGGAAGGTAAGTTGGGGCCAGAAGACCTGTTACAAGGGCAATGAAATAACCCTGGAAAGAGATGATCATGTGCTCAATTAGTGCAGTCAGAAGAAAGAAAAGGGTCTGGATTTAAGAAAAATTTAAAGCAGAATCAGTGAAAGACAGGAACTGATTTTCATTATGAGAAATAAGAAAGAGTGCTATTGTAGGATGATGCCTTTAATTTTCTGGCTTGATTCATTTATCAAGACATGAAATACAGATGTGGAGCTTCAGAAGGGGTGTTAGTCTCTCAGTCCTGTCTGACTTTGTGACACCATGGACTGAACCAGGCTCCTCTGTCCATGGAATTCTCCAGGCAAAAATACCACAGTGGGTGGTGCCTTTCCTGTCTCCAGAGGATCTTCTCAAACCAGGGATTGAACCTGGGTCTCCTGCATTGCAGGCAGATTCTTTACCATCTGAACTAGAGTAGAGGAATTATGGTTCAGAATATATGCACGTTGAGGTGCCCCTGATGCATTTGGGTGAAGCTGGTCAATTAGAAATTGGTTTTGATCGTGGGTAGCTAAGGAGAGGGGCTTCCCTGGTGGCTCAATGGTAAAGAATCCACCGGCAATACAGGAGTCCTGGGCTCGATCCTTCAGTCAGGAAGATCCCCTGGAGAAGGAAGTGACAACCCACTCAAGTATTCTTGCCTGGGAAATCCCATGGATAGAGGAGCCTGGCGGTCTACAGTTCATGGAGCTGCAAAAGAATCAGACACAGCTTAGTGACTAAAATGACAACAATGAGCCAAGGAAAGAAATCTGGGCTCAAAATATAGATTTAAGAGTCAAGAATTAGATGTGGCTGAAGTCATGGGTCCTGATGAGATCCCTCAAGGAAAAGATGTAAAAAGAAGAAAGAAGAGAGTCAGTGATGGAATGCATTGAAATACCTTCCTTCTTGGAATGAGTAGTTGAAAATGTATCTATTAAAGAAGACTAATAAGTTGGCTATAAGTTAATAAGAGAACAAAGTGAATATGGAAGGAAAACAGATGAAAAGGGAGGCAAGACCACATCAAATATCATAAAGAAGCTAATTAATAAAAAGGAATAAAATTTTTCTATTTTATTTGGCATCTGAGAGAACTTTAGTACCTTCTGTTAGAACATTTTATGTGCAAAGAGATGTATGTGATTTAAGGAGCAGATGTGAGGTGGCATAGAAAAGACAACGAATATAAAAATCCTCCTTTTTAGATTTTTAAAATTGAAATGTAGTTGATTTACAATGTCATTTTAGTTTTGAAAGGTTGTTGTTGAATCACGACGCCGGGATTCTTGGCCCCCAGAGGAGAAGAATTCAGTCTGGGGCCAGAGATGAAGCTTGATCGCTCAGAGCTTTTGTGCAATAAAGTTTTATTAAAGTATAAAGGAGATAGAGAAAGCTTCTGACATAGGCATCAGAAGGGAGCAGAAAGAGTGCCCGCTTGTTAGTGTTAGCAATGAGTTTATATACTCTCCAATGAATCCAAAGAATGTCTGGAGGTTGTAAAGACCTCACCAGACCTACTCCCATAATTTCCATTTTAAGATAACAGAATTAGTGAGAAGGTTTAATCCAGAGACTGTCCTCAGGCAGAATACATTGTTGTTATATAATGCTTGTAAAGAGCAGGTCTAATCCCATAATTTACAGAATTAACCAGAAGGTTTAATCCAGAGACTGTCCTCAGGCAGAATACATTATTGTTGTATAATCCTAAGGAACCTAGAGAAGAAAAAAAGTTTGTCCTTTCTTCCTCCTTGAGAATTCCAGACCCCTGTCTCACTGGGGACCCCTAGACTTCTCATCAACCTGCCTAGGAAATGACTCTCTCAGTTTCAGGTATACAGCAAAGTGATTCGGATTTATGTATAGACTTCTTGAGACTCTTTTCCAGTATTATTACAAGATACTGAATATAGTTCCCTATTATATTCAGTGGTTCCTTCTTATTTACGTATTTTATATATAGTAGTCTGTATCTCTTAATCGCAAACTCCTAATTTATCCCTCCCCCATGCTTTCCCATTTGGTAACCATAAATTAACTTAATTACCAGACCACCTGACCTGCCTCTTGAGAAACCTGTAAACAGGTCAGGAAGCAACAGTTAGAACTGGACATGGAACAACAGACTGGTTCCAAATAGGAAAAAGAGTGAGTCAAAGCTGTATATTGTCACCCTGCTTATTTAACTTATATGCAGAGTACATCATGACAAATGCTGGGCTGGAGGAAGCACAAGCTGGAATCAAGACTGCCAGGAGAACTATCAATAACCTCAGATATGCAGATGACACCACCCTTATAGCAGAAAGTGAAGAAAAACTAAAGAGCTTCTTGATGAAAGTGAAAGAGGAGAGTGAAAAGTTGGCTTAATGCTCAACATTCAGAAAACTAAGATCATGAAATCCGGTCCCATCACTTCATGGAAAATAGATGGGGAAACAGTGGAAATAGTGGCTGACTTTGTTTTTTCAGGCTCCAAAATCACTGCAGATGGTGACTGCAGCCATGAAATTAAAAGGTGCTTGCTCCTTGGAAGGAAAGTTACGACCAACCTAGACAGCATATTAAAAAGCAGAGACATCATTTTGACAACAAAGATCTGTCTAGTCAAGGCTATGGTTTTTCCAGTAGTCATGTATGGATGTGAGAGTTGGACTGTGAAGAAAGCTGAGCACCGAAGAATTGATGCTTTTGAACTGTGATGTTGGAGAAGACTCTTGAGAGTCCCTTGGACTGCAAGGAGATCCAACTAGTCCATCCTAAAGGAGATCAGTCCTTGGTGTTCATTGGAGGGACTGATGTTAAAGATGAAACTCCAATACTTTGGCCACCTGATGCGGAGAGCTGACTCACTGGAAAAGACACTGATGCTGGGAAAGATTGACGGCAGGAGGAGAAGGGGACAACAGAGAATGAGATGGTTGGATGGCATCACAGACTCAATGGAAATGAGTTTGGGTGAACTCGGGGAATTGGTGATGAACAGGGAGGCCTGGCCTGCTACAGTTCATGGAGTCGTAAAGAGCTGGATATGACTGAGCAACTGAACTGACTGAGCCATAAATTTATCGCCTTCTCCGATGTCTATGAGTCTATTCCTATTTTGTAAATAAGTTCATTTATATCATTTTTTAAAGATTCTACACATAAGTGATGCCATGTATTTGTCTTTCTCTGTCCAACTTACTTCACTTAGTATGATAACCTCTTAGGTCCATCCATGTTGCTGCAGATAGCATTATTTCATTCTTTTTTGTGTTTGAATGATAATCCATTGTATATATGTAGTTAAATTGCTTCCATGTTGGCTATTGTAAATAGTGCTATAAATATTGGAGTACATGTAACTTTTCAAAGGTAGAGTTTCCATTGTTTCCAGATATATGCCTAGGAGTGGGATTGTGACTTTTAATGAATCTCCACACTGTTCTTAGTGGCTGTACCAAGTTACATTACCACCAGCAGTGTAGGAGGGTTCCCTTTTCTCCATACCCTCTCCAGTGTTTATTATTTGCAGATTTTTTTATAATGGCCATTCTGACTGGTGTGAGGTAATAACTCATTGTAGTCTTAATTTGCATTTCTCTAATAATTAGCAATGTTGAGTGTCTTTTCATGTGCCTATTGGTCATCTGTATGTCTCCTTTGGAGAAATGTCTATTTAGGTCTTCTGCTCACTTTTCAGTTGGGTTGTTCATTCTTTTGATGTTGAGCTGTATGAGCCGTTTGTATATTTCAGAAATCAACACCTTGTTAGAATCCTCTTTTTCAAATATTGGATATGAGTAAAAGGCAAGAGCTAACAGCTTGAGGAATTCATAGCATCTTGTTTTAAGTATGAAAGAAAAACAGGCATTTTTCTATAATCAGGCTTAGGGAAAGGATTTGTGAAACAGAAAAGACTGAACAAAGGAGAGCAAGGATATTAATGAAGTCAAGCTTCCAAGGACATGGAAGAGGAAAATAGAGTACAGGTTGAGTGTTTGGTCCACAGAAGAGAAGGTCAGGTGGGCCTGGAAAGAAATTGTTCAGTCTGGAATCAATAAGTATAAAATAAGGGCCTAGAGTTGGTGGGAAATGGATTGTTGCTGGTGCCGTTCAGTCGCTACGTTGTGTCGAACTCTTTGCAACCCCATGAACTGCAGTGCTCCAGGCTTTTATGTCCATCACCAGGAGATGGATACTGGAAAATAAAGATTAGAAGTGCATGTACTCATATTAATATTTTCTATATATTTTATTGCACTACTAGAATGAGTAGAAGTTGTAAAACATTAATGGAACAATTAATTAAAAGATGTATTAATACTTGAGCTAGTAGGAATTAGTCCAACAGATCAACTCATGGAGCAGTATTGTCCATTAGAACCTATAATCTCTGTCCCCACAGAAAGTTAATTGCTGGGGTTGTAGGGAAATATATAAATATATAGATGTATTTGTTGTTGTTGTTTGGTCACCAAATCATATCCAACTCTTTTGCGACCCCATGACTGTAGCCTGCCAGGCTCCTCTATCCATGGAATTCTCCAGGCAAGAATACTGGAGTGGGTTGCCATGCCCTCCTCCAGGGATCTTCCCAACCCAGGGATTGAACCTGGGTCTCCCGCACTGCAGGCAGATTCTTTACTGTCTGAGCTACCAGGGAAGTCCATATTTATCTATATGTGGACATATATATATATATGTGTGTGTGTGTGTGTGTGTGTGTGTGTAAATATACTTGTGAAAGGATATGCACCAAAATGTTAACCATGGTTATTTTGGGCTGGGATTGTGTTTGTTTGTTTGTTTCTTGTCTATATTTCCTGATTTTTCTACACTGAATAATGGACTAGTTGTATGTTAAAATCCAGAAGGGTAAATGCAGGCTGTTTTCTTATCTGTATTTAGTTTGTTCTACGAGAAAAGCATATATTTGTGTCATTTCAAAAGCCTAATTTAAAAGAAATAATATAAATATATATAAAAAAGAAGTGAATGTACTGATACATGCTACAGCATGGGTGATTCTTTTGTTGTTGCTGCTGCATGGAGGCTCTCTCTAGTTGCTGCATGTGGGGGCTACTCTCTAGTTGTGGTGCACAGGCTTCTCACTGAATTGGTTTCTCTTCTTGCAAGGCAGAGTCTCTAGGGTGTGAAGGCTTCAGTGGTTACAATGCATGGGGCTCAGTAGTTATAGTATGCAGGCTTAGTTTCCCTGAGGCATGTGGGATCTTAGTTCCTGGACCATGGGTCCAACCAGTGTCCCCTGCATCAGCAGGTGGATTCTTAACCACTTTACCACCAGGGAAATCCCAGCATGGGTAATTCTTGAAAAAATATGCTAAGTAAAAGAAACCAGTCACAAAGGCCACATACTGTATAGTTCCATTTAGATTAAGTGATTGCCTAAAACTAGAAGAATGTTGGAATTAAGGAGTGATAACTAAAAGGTAAAGGGTTTTGTTTTGAAGTGATGAATATGTTCTAAAATTGATTGTAGTGATGGTTGTACAACTATGTTCAAAGACATTGAATAATGCACCTTAAATGGGCAAATTGTATGCTATATAAAGCTGTTGCAGAAACACAGATCAGTATGAGAGATGCTATGATGAATAATTAATAGATATTATTTTTAATGTCATAAAGAGTATAATATCTAATGCATTGATATAATTAATATAATATCATAATTTTTCATATAATAAGTACAGCAGCTTATATTTATTGAGCACTGACTTTGTGCTTGGCACCATGTTAAACACATATACTGTTTTATTTGATTGACATAATAACTCTGTGAGGTGGGTACTTTTATTTTATTTAACAGATGAAGAAACAATGAGACATTAACTAGATCTATTTTGAGGATCATTTCACAAAAACAAGCATTAAATATTATGTTGTACATCTGAAGCTAATATAATATTATATATCAGTTAAAAACAAAATCTTGAGACAGAGAGCTTAAATACTGTTCAAAGTTACACATTTGGTAAATGAGAGCCATGTGTTACCAAAGACATTACTCCTAATCAACAGATTATGTTCCCTGGAACAATAAGAAATGGATTTTGTCTTTTCATCTCTGTATCATGAGCTTTAAATACATAATAACATTGAAAAAATGTTTGGTCAGTGAATTGGTTTCAGACAGCAAGGGAGAAGGAAAGCTCTGTTACTCAGAGTAGCAATAAACGGGTGAGTACTATAAATAATGAAATATCAGGAAAGAAGTCATTATTGTTCTTGACTATCTACTGAGTAAGTATTGTTAAATGATATATGCTGCTAAGTCGCTTCAGTTGTGTCTGACTCTGTGCAACCCCAGAGACGACAGCCCACCGGGCTCCCCCGTCCCTGGGATTCTCCAGGCAAGAACACTGGAGTGGGTTGCCATTTCCTTCTCCAATGCGTGAAAGTGAAACGTGAAAGTGAAGTCGCTCAGTCGTGTCTGACTCTTCACGACCCCATGGACTGAAGCCTACCAGACTCCTCCATCCATGGGATTTTCCAGGCAAGAGTACTGGAGTGGGGTGCCATTGCCTTCTCCTAAATGATATATAAGTATTGATATTTTGAACCAATAAAAGGTATGAACCTAACAGAAGCAGAAGAGATTAAGAAGAGGTGGCAAGAATACACAGAAGATGTATACAAAAAGATCTTCATGACTCAGATAACCACGATGGTGTGCTCACTCAGCTAGAGCCAGACATCCCAGAATGTGAAGTCAAGTGGGCCTTAGGAAGTATCACTATGAAGAAAGCTAGTGGAGATGATGGAATTCCAGTTGAGCTATCTCAAATCCAAAAGATGATGCTGTTAAAGTGCTGGCCTCAATATTCCAGCAAATTTGGAAAACTCAGCAGTGGCCACAGGACTGGAAAAGATCAGTTTTCATGACAATCCCAAAGAAAGGCAATGCCAAAGAATATTCAAACTACCATAGAGTTGCACTCATTTCACATGCTAGCAAGGTAATGCTCAAAATCCTTCAAGATAGGCTTCAACAATAGGTTAACTGAGAACTTTCAGATCTACTAGCTGCATTTAGAAAAGTTGGCTGAACCAGAGATTAAATTGCCAATACCAGTTGGATCATAGAAAAAGCAAGAGAATTTCAAAAAAACATCTACTTCTGCTTCATTGACTATACTAAAGCCTTTGAGAGTGTGGATCACAACAAACTGAAAAAGTCTTAAAGAGACGGGAATACCAGACTACCTTACCTGCCTCCTGAGAAACTTGTAGCAGGTCAAAAAGCAACAGTTAGAATCAGATATGAAACAACAAACTGGTTCAGAATTGCGAAAGGAGTACATCAAGGCTGTATTTTGTCACCCTGCTTATTTAACTTCTATGCAGAGTACATCATGTGAAATGCTGGGCTGGATGAAGCTCAAGTTGAAATCAAGATTGCTGGGAGAAATAGCAATAACCTCAGATATGCAGATGACAACACCCTAATGGCAGAAAGCGAAGAGGAACTAAAGAGCCTCTTGATGAAGGTGAAAGAGAATAGTGAAAAAGCTGGCTTAAAACTCAACATTCAAAAAATGAAGATCATGGCATCCAGTCCCATCACTTCATGGCAAATAGATGGGGGAAAAATGGAAACAGTGACAAAGTTTATTTTCTTGGGTTCCAAAATCACTGCAGATGATGACTGCAGCCATGAAATTAAAAGATGCTTTCTCCTTGGAAGAAAAGTTATGATGAACCTAGACAGTGTATAAAAGAGCTGAGACATCACTTTGCCCACAAAGTTCCATATAATCAAAAGCTATGGTTTGTTTTTCCAGTAGTCATGTATGGATGTGAGAGTTGGACCACAAAGAAAGCTGAGCGAAACTGTGATGTTGGAGAAGACTCTTGAGAGTACCTTGGACAGCAAGGAAATCAAACCATTCAATCCTAAAGCAAATCAACCCTGAATCTTCATTGGAAAGACTGATGCTGAAACTGAAGCTCCAATATTTTGATCACCTGATGCAAAGAGCCGACTCATTGGAAAAGACCCTGATGCTGGGGAAGATTGAGGGCAGGAGGAGAAGGGGAGGACATAGGATGAGATGGTTGGATGGCATCACCGACTCAATGGACATGAGTTTGCATAAACTCAGGGAGATGGTGAAGGACAGGGAAGCCTGGAGTTCTCCAGTCCATGGGGTTGCAAAAAGTCAGACACAACTGAGTGGCTGAACAGCAACAACCAATAACTAATCTCAAAGTACATTTACGGTGCCAGAATAAAAGATATTAGGAGAATATATTAGTAAGGAGTTATTGAATTAATTCCTTCTATCTAATAAAGGAATACAGTTTCTCTAGTATACTAATGCATTATTCAGTTAAGTTTTAGAGACTATCTCCGAATTAGAACCATAAGTTTTCTTACCTTCTGCTTGGTTATCCACAATCTTCTCAAGTTCACTACAGGAATAGGCACTTACTTTTATCCAGCTCTATGGACAGACTCTTGTTGCCAGTCAAGTGGGCGACAGAGCAGGACACGTTCAGCACATGGCGGCCCTCCCAGCGGCAAGTACTCTGGATGGTCACTGTGCCGTTACCCCAGTAAGGCTCTTGCTCAGTGACGCAATCCCCCTCTGGGGTCCAGGAGATCTGTGCAGCCGGCTTCCTGCAGCTGCCTTGCACACTGCAGTTCCCTTCTCAGTTTGGTCAAGGGTCACTTCAGGGGGCACTGCAGAAATGTAAGGGAAATGCTTCAGTCTTAAAGCCTGGGACATAGAATTCAGAGATTTGTTTCAGCCCCAAATCTGGTAATTGGAAATACCAAAATATATGATGTTCCTTACCTAACACTTGGAGGTGATACTCATGCTGGAAATTCCCATCACTTGTTGATATTTGACACGTGTAATTCCCATCATGAGTGATGGCCACTGGATCAACCTGAAGGGCAGGATTCTCGTCAGGTCTGGAGGCCCAGGTTATTCTCTTGTCAGTACAGTTTCCTCCTATGGTCTGATTTGTATCACGTCTGTAGGCTCTGAAGCAGGACGGCTTGTCTCTGAGGACTATTTCCCATGTTACCAACAGAGTTGGCCACAGCACAGGAGGGCAAGTGAGCACAGCTTTTGTATCCACTAGTACTGATAGTGAAGTTTTAACTGGACACCCACACAGGCACAAACATGAAAATAATAAGAGAAAAGCTCTTTATAGAACTTCATGTGTTAAAATTAATCCACAGTATGTTCAAGTACAACATGACGTTGTACTTGAACTTTGCTGGTGGTCATATTCCAGAAATATTAGACTTACACAAGAAATTACATGAAATATATGTAACCCTGGAGAAGGAAATTGTAACTTGCTACAGTATTCTTGCCTGGAGAATATATAAAGTATTAAACTTATCCAAAGATTAACCAACTTCATCCTGTATTATGAACCAATAAGAAAGCAACATGAATTATATATGCAACAAAATTTTTCAAGTGTTATTAGTTCAGGAGATTTAATGTCTATAAAACAAACAGATGAGAAAATAGAATCTATAAGACAGTGTTCTAAATCTAATCTTTTGGTCATAGAGACTAGCAGATTTATCTTGTAATTCATACTCCACGGGATAGAAAAAATAATAAGTGATGTTTTGTCTCTTCCTAAGTTTTGATGAGAGAATAAATCAGTAACCTCAAAACTAAATGCCTGTTCCTAAGAGTAGCACTTCAGACAAGCATTAAGTAGAATGGCTTTCAGGTAAGCAAGCTGGGAATTTTTTAAACAAGCTGGAAACTTTTTAAGTTTATTTTTATTTGGAGAATCCCAAAGTCAGTAAAATCAACAGATCTTCCTTACTTCCCTCCTTCCCTCACTCCTTTCCTCTGTTCTTCCTTCTTTCCTTCCTTCCTTTTTTCCTGTTCAGTTATACTACCAGACTGTTCAGCTGTGAACTTCGCTTGCAGATTTTATTTCTGGATAGTAAATGTGATTACGAGAATTCAATAAAGAAATTGATTCCTTCTGTCCATCTTTTAAAGTAAAAATTCAGCCCTGCAAACCTACAGATATTTTCCAATTTAAAAAGTCACTCTTTCCCATAAATTCATATAGCGTTTCTGTGCGTGGCAGGTGTTTGGTGAGGTACGCTAATGAGGTGTGTCTGTTGCAACTCACCTCCAACAGGAGTGCATGTCAGTTATTTCTTCATAAATAGAATCAGCTATAATGGACAAGAAGTTTATGTGGATGAAGCCTGTATGTACTAAACTCTGCGTTTAATAGCTCCCTTCTCATCTTCTGGTGTCAGCTGCCTCTTCAGAGATGTACTCAAGCCCTTGCATTTTCTAGCCGAATAAAGATCACATACTACTGAAGGAAGGTGGAGGGCTCTAAAAGCAGAGTGGGGGTGGTTAACTCACATCTTCCCATTACTCCGAGCAGCGTTCCCTTCCAGAGGAAACCTCTTGTCAAAGATGTGGATGCAAGCAAGAACTTTCTAATTACATAAGAAATCACATGAAATATATAAAGTATCAAAACTTTGTGGAAAACACCTAGAGTGGGTGTGGGTAAACAGATCTGTACACAAGGGAAAGATGATGAAGATAACACCAGAGAGATAAAGAGACTGATGAGACAGCAAGGTGTGAATGTTCCTTTGTGTTCTCAGGAGTTTGAACTTTACCTTGTAAACAGTGTAAGTTCAATGTTTTTGCTAATATTTATCCTCAAGTTCTGACTGTTTTTTTAAGGGAACGTACTTGCTGATCGAATAAGCACACTTGAACAGGGGCACAATATCCAAAGAAGTAACTCCAACAGTGAGGGTTCCAAGCAAAGCAGATATTTTGTGTCCTTTCCTCGTCCATTCTCTGAACTTCAATCACCCTTCACGTATAATGATAGTTCTTATGGTAATGCTGTTATTTCACTCTTTCTTCATTCTCTTTCATTTTCACACCTGTTGTGATAATTTACACAATGGCCAGAGCCAGCCTCACGCTCAATGGATCTGGCTCCTATCTACAGATATATTCTTTGTACAATCCTGTGGTCAGCTACAGTGATTTTTGCCTTCTATACTTCACAGAGAAAATCAGAGAAGGCAATGGCACCCCACTCCAGGACTCTTGCCTGGAAAATCCATGGACAGAGGAGCCTGGTAGGCTGCAGTCCATGAGGTCACTGAGAGTCGGACACGACTGAGTGACTTCACTTTCACTTTTCTCTTTCATGCATTGGAGAAGGAAATGGCAACCCACTCCAGTATTCTTGCCTGGAGAATCCCAGGAACGGCGGAGTCTGGTGGGCTGCCGCCTATGGGGTCACACAGAGTCAGGCATAGCGACCTAGCAGCAGCAACATACTTCACAGAGAAAATAGAGGACAGAGTCTTATCTTTTTTCCAAACCAGCAGTCATATCTCATCTTTTCTGCATCCCTTGTCTATAGATATGCACACAGACAAATTCCAATTGGCTTTGGGGCATTCCCTTTCTCTTCTCACTACCATACCCTAGGTTAAGTCCCTGTCACCATGTACCTAGATTGCTGCAAAAGCCTCCTAACTTCTGTCTCTGTCTCAAAACTCTTCTCCCTTCAGTTCATACCTTACACTGCAGCCAGAATATCATTCTATAACACAGATGTCATTCCCTCAACTCTAAAACCCTCCAAACATCTCTCATGGCCTAAAGGACAAATTTAAACGTCTTCATATTGGCTTTGAAAGCCCTCTTTTTCACATTGACTCACTTTACATTTGACTACATTGCCTCCACACTCCAGAAAAAACACCAAGTACAATTCTATTTCTATGTCATTTCTCACATTGTTTTCACTCTCCAAGGTGATCAGTATGCTGCTTTTTTTTCTATTTAAATATACTTTCTTTAAGACCCAGTTTACTACTATATGCTCTGTGAACCCTTTTCTAAGCCTTGGTGCTTAACCCCTCCCTTTCTTTCTTCATACACTTGCTATGAGTGCTTACCTCCTCTGTCTGTCTGATAGCTGAGCTCCTGATGGCTCGGTTCCCCCACAAAACTGGGCTCCTTGGGGCTCTTTGATAGTCTTGTTAATCTTATGTTCCCCACAAAGCCCAACAGAGTGCCTGATAGAGAACACTCCATAATCTTCCAGTGGAATTGAACTGCTTTAGGGGAAGACAAGTGGGGTCATTCAGGTTCCTTATTCCACAGCATTCAGATCACCATATTCTTCAACTGGGCATGAGGCTGGCACTCAGTCCAACCACTGACTCTGTTTTTAAGTAAGCTCAACATTTCATGCTTCACTAGTGGTCTCAAAAAGATAAAAAGCATACTACCTTCTGCATAAAGTGTTACAGTGCTCTGCTTTATGTCCATAGATGAAGTGATTGTTGAAGCTAGAAAATATGCAGAGAAAAGTAGATGAAATCAAGTTTAGGTACATAAATGGAGTGAAAACCATTATTTCTCCATAAGAGCTTGTATACAATATGATAGAAAATCAATTAACCATAGTTAAAATCACATGAAAATCCTTAAAAACAGAAATTCAAGGTTTTTCCTTGGAAAAACATGCTGACATATGAAAAGTACCTTTGTAAGATACTAATTAATGATTTTGCGATTTATGAGACACCTTGTTTTGTACCTGACAACTATTTTGTACAAAGTAACCCCACCTCCTCCCAAGCCATAATGTTTTGGTTCATCGTGGGCACTTCATGTGAGCTGGACTGATTATAATCCTGTTACCAGATAGCACCCCCTGCTTAAAATTATTTGGCCTAGTGGTGGGCACTGCACACAACAGGACAAACCCGAGTATATTTTCTCAAAGAATTTTGAAACCAGAATTGAGTAGTTCATCCCCTTCCTTCCTTCCTTTTCCTACTGCGATGGTTAATTTTACATGTCAGCTTGGCTAGCCATGTTATCCCAATATTTGGTCAAACACTATTCTAGATATTTCTGTGAAAGTATTTTTAGATGAAATTAACATTTAAGTCAGTGAAAGAAAGTGAAGTCATTCAGCAGTGTATGAATCTTTGCGACCCCACAGACTATAGCCTGCCAGACTCCTCCATCCATGGGATTTTCCAGGCAAGAACACTGGAGTGGGTTGCCATTCCCTTCTGCAGGGGATCTTCCTGACCCAGGGATCAAACCTGGGTCTCCCGCATTGCAGGCAGACGCTTTACCATCTGAGCCACTGAAGAATCCCTTTAAGTCAGTAGACTTTGAATAAAGCAAATTACCCTCCAAAACGGGGGGTGGGCCTCATCCAGTCAGTTGAAGGCTTAATAGAAAAAGACTGAGCTTGTAGGCGAGGGAGCTCTGCCAGCAGTCTGCCTTCAGACTCCAAGTGCAACTCTTACCCAGAGTCTCCAGCCTTATGGCCTACTCTGCATATTTTGAACTTGCCAAGTCTCCGCAATCATGCGAACGAATTTCTTAAAGGAAATTAACCTCCCCTCCACACCCCCACCTTGCTTTTGCTTCATTCTTCCTAAAATAGGTCTATTTGTCAGGGTTCCTAAGAGAAACAGAACAGAATGTGAATATGTGTGTTGGACATACATCCAGTAGAGAGAGGTACAGAGGGAGGTACGGAGAGAGAGGTAACAGTCTTTACTTTGTTCACGTTCTCAATTTCATAGTTTTTGAGACCTATATGCATTCTTTCTCTTGAATTTACAGTTTCTAACAGTCAAAATAGTCTTAATCTACTTCAAATTTGGTTTTTGAAAACCCTATGTTTTATAATATTTTTAGTATTTAGTATTTTAAATATTTTTATAGTATTTTTCTGAACAACAATGATTTTAAAAATACTTCTTATATATACCTCTGGGTTTATATGACCACAATTCAATAAGCATTTGGGGGCTTCCCTGGTGGCTCACTGGCAAAGAATCCGCCTCCCAACGCAGGGGACATGGGTTCAATCGCTGGCCCCACAGGCTGCAGAGCAACTAAGCCGTGTTCCACAACTACTGAGCCTGTGCTCTAGAGCCCAGGAAACACAACTGCATGCTGCAACTGCTGATGCCTGTGTGCCTGGAGCCTGTGCTCAGTGGCAAAAGAGGCCACCACAATGAGAAGCTCACCCTCCTAGAAAGCAGCCCCTGCTCTCAGCAACTAGAGAAAAGGCAGCAAGCAGCGAAGGCCCAGCACACCTAGTAAATAAATAAAATTATAGAAAATAAGCATTCGTGAATCCTAAGCTTATAAAAATACACATTTTACTCCCCATTCTAATTTTATATCCATTTTTACCACATTAAAAAAATAAAGAGCTTGTCACAGATACAGAGAAGAAACTGCTGGTTACTAGTGGGTAGAGGGAACATAGGGAGGGGCAATACAGGAGTAGGGGAGTAAGAGGTGCAAAGTATTATCTATAGAATAAGCTACAAGGATACATTGTAAAATAGGGAATATAGCCGATATTTTGAGCATAGCATTTAAAAATTCTGAATAACTATTTTGCACACATGTAACTTAAATAATATTATGTATCAACTATAACTGAATAAAAATAATTTAAAAATATGTTGACATAAGAAAAATAAATCAATAGATTCAACAGAGTTGTTGGCTTTTCTAGGCAGTTAAATATTACTGGTTTGGGCTGGAAGGAAGACAAAGGATGAGATTCTAACTATTAAATTTAGTTCATATTAGGCTCAAATATCTGTTCCAGAAACAGATAAGAAGTGAGAGCTGACCTCAGAGGGTTACTTTGTAGCTTTACCAAAGGGCTAATGAGTGAACTTTTGAGTCTTTGTGTTCCATATGGTCAC
Organism: Nanger dama; assembly: GCA_917880005.1. Lineage (NCBI taxonomy): Eukaryota > Metazoa > Chordata > Mammalia > Artiodactyla > Bovidae > Nanger > Nanger dama. The sequence goes on from CAKJTW010000011.1 coordinate 1,437,030, forward strand.
TGTTGCAAGTATTCAACCCTGCTGTTGCAGCAAGAAAGAAGCCACATATAATACAGGAACAAATGTGCATGGCTTTGTCCCCCAAAAAATTATTTTTAAAATATGACTAGATTTTATCCACGGGCCACAATTTGCTGCCTCGATTTAAAGTATAGTATTTCACTTGCCCTAATGCCATTTCTTGCATTTATCACAATTAAAAATAAGCAATGATTTGCCTTTTAAAAGTAAACTAAATCTCCAGTGACAGCCCCAAGTTCTTCCTCAGATTAACTTCCTGTTTTGTTTTTGACATATGTCACAATTTCCTTCCTTCTTTCCTTCCTTTCTTCCTTCCTTCCCTTTCTTCCTCTTTCTCCATCCCTCCTTCTTTTCCTACCTTCCCTCTTGTCTTATCCCAAGTGTGACAAGTATTGAGGGCATCTGACAGGATCCCAGTGAATAATAAAACTACAGTGAGCCTGCCCATTCCCAGCTAAAGGGAGCTGTCTGGTGGTCAGAAGACAACAGCCATGATAGTGTAAGGTTACTGGAGCTTATGAAGGCTTTCTCTTGTAGGTATTTTGGTCTGTGCACCTTGAGACCCAATGCTTCTAGAAGAGAGTGTTTCACAAATATGATATCCTGTGGTCCTTGCAAAACAGAATTCTTCTTCAGTGTTAATTCTTCACATACTCGTCACCCATTGTGTTCCTATTTTAAAGATATAGGTTGTTGTCCATGGAAAATTTAGAGAACCCAGCCTGGATTACTGCCTTTCAAAGGATAGTCAAATGCTTTTCTTCTATCCTCTAGATTCTATTTCAAATACCCCATTGGAAGTATTAATTTTAGTGATAAAACACATGATTTTCATGCATGAACTGTTAAGTGAAAGTGAAGGTCACTCAGTCGTGTCTGACTCTTTGCAACCCCATGGAATACAGTCCATGGAATTCTCCAAGTCAGAACATTGGAGTGTGTAGCCTTTCCCTTCTCCAGGAGATCTTCCCAACCCAGAGATCGAACCCAGGTCTCCTGCATTGCAAGCAGATTCTTTACCAGCCGAGCTACAAGGGAAACCTAAAAACACTGGAGCGGGTAACCTATCCCTTCTCCAGAGGATCTTATCAACCCAGGAATTGAACTGAGGTCTGCATTGCAAGCAGATTCATTATCAACTGAGCTATCAGTTAAGTTGTTGCCATTTCAGTAGATTCTCATTTTAGCCATTTTGTTTGAGAGTATTGACAATTTGGCATGTTAGTTTTTGTCAGATATAACTAAATCAGTGCCTTGACACTAGAGGATTCTGTTGCAGTGGCCTTGTCATGCATTAGTGGTGTCTTCAAAATTGACTTAAGCAAGTCTTCAAGTATATTGGATTTCAGTGATCTCTTACTGGCTGAAGAATGGAAGAGACTTTATGGTTAATAAAGGTATTTTAGGGAATGGAGGCCCATGGAGAATCCTGCCTTTTAAACCAGACACAAAATTCTCCTACAAGTAAACAAAATACCACCTTCCGAAGAATACACTGAGAAGGAAAATCAGTAAATTATCTCTGCAACTTCTCATGCCAGAGATAAAACCCTCAACTTAGAACGTACCTCTAAGTGTACCTCAGTAAGTGTACTAAAATGGTTGTTTTTAGAAGAGAAAAAAAAATTGTCCTTGCTTTCACAAATATTCCTGTGATTATTTCTATAATAGTGGATTCATTTAAAAACTGAATTGCTAATATGAGTTATTCTGTTTCATTACCTCCATTGGCAGCAAGTTTGTATAGAATGTCAATTTCATATCAAGTATCAAGTCTACCCTGATAGAAGAAAGCATCCTACTTACCGTCTTGGTTGAAACTTTGCATGCACTGATGTATTACAACAAATGATCAAAGGTCCTGAGACTTCTTTAATTTTTCAGATGAAACCAGATTTTCTTTTAAATTTAGAAACATTAGGCTTTACATTGTTCACATCAGATATCTGAAATTGGTTCTCTAATCTGGTTATATTTAAAGACGTAATGACTCTATTTCTAGTGATGCCTGCTACTGCTAAGTCACTTCAGTCGTGTCCAACTCTGTGCGACCCCATAGACGGCAGCCTACATTTTTGGAGTCCAGAAAAATAAAGTCAGCCACTGTTTCCCCATCTATTTGCCATGAAGTGATGGGACCAGATGCCATGATCTTCGTTTTCTGAATGTTGAGCTTTAAGCCAACTTTAAGCCACTCTCCTCTTTCACTTTCATCAAGAGGCTCTTCAGTTCTTCTTCACTTTCTGCCATAAAGGTGGTGTCATCTGCATATCTGAGGTTATTGATATTTCTCCCGGCAATCTTGATTCCAGCTTGTGCTTCCTCCAGCCCAGCATTTGTCATGATGTACTCTGCATATAAGTTAAATAAGCAGGAGGACAAAATACAGCCCTGACATACCCCTTTTCCTATTTGGAACCAGTCTGTTGTTTTATGTCCAGTTCTAACTATTGCTTCATGACCTGCATACAGATTTCTCAGGAGGTAGGTCAGGTGTTCTGGGATTCCCACCTTTTGAAGAATTTTCACAGTTTATTGTGATCCACACAGTCAAAGGCTTTGACATAGTCAATAAAGCAGAAATAGATGTTTTTCTGGAAATCTTGCTTTTTCCATGATCCAGAGGATGTTGGCAATTTGATCTCTGTTTCTTCTGCCTTTTCTAAAACCAGCTTGAACATCTGGAAGTTCACGGTTCACGTATTGCTGAAGCCTGGCTTGGAGAATTTTGAGCATTACTTTACTAGCATGTGAGATGAATAATTGTGCAGTAGTTTGAGCATTCTTTGGCACTGCCTTTCTTTTGGATTGGAATGAACACTGACCTTTTCCAGTCCTGTGGCCACTGCTGAGTTGTCCAAATTTGCTTGAATATTGAGTGCAGCACTTTCACAGCATCATCTTTTAGGATTTGAAAGAGCTCAACTGGAATTCCATCACATCCATGATGCTTCCTAAGGCCCACCTGACTTCATATTCCAGGATGTCTGGCTCTAGGTGAGTGATCACACCATCATGATTATCTGGGTCATGAAGATCTTTTTGTACAGTTCTTCTGTGTATTCTTGCCACCTCTTCTTAATATCTTCTGCTTCTGTTAGGTCCCTACCATTTCTGTCCTTTATTGATCCCATCTTTGCATAAAATGTTCCCTTAGTATCTCTAATTTTCTTGAAGAGATTTCTAGTCTAGGGTTTCAAATTACTAGCTCAAGTTCTGACCAGAAAGTTCCTATATCTGCTCTGAAAAAAAAAAGTCTTATCTTCTAAGATTCTGAAAAATCAGACTTTATACTGTGAGTGGCTGACTTACAACACAGATTCATAACCTTGCAGACTATTTTCTATTTTCTTTTTTTTTTTTTTTGGAAAGGCATTTTATTTTAACTTTGGCAGTGTGTACATATCAATCCCAAACTCACAATCTACCCCATCCCCCACCCTTCCCACCTGTGGTAGCCATAAATTCATCCTCTAAGTCTGTGAGCCTGTTTCTGTTTATTAAATAAGTTCATTTGTATCATTTTTTAATATCCTGCATATAAGCTATATCATTTGACATTTGTCTTTCTCTGTGTGATTTACTTCACTTAGTATGATAATCTCCAGGTCCATCCACATTGTAGCAAATAGCTTTATTTCATTCTTTTTCATTGCTGGATAATATTCCATTGTGTATATGTAACAATTTTTCTTTCTTTCTTTCTTTCTTTTTTTTTTTTTTTGCCATGCTGCACAGCATGCAGGATATTGGTTCCCCAATCAGGGGTTGAATCCATGCTCCCTGATGTGGAAGCGTTGTGTCTTAACAACTAGACTGCCAGGGAAGACCTCATACCACATCTTCTTTATCCATTCATCTGTTGATGGACATTTAGGTTTCTTCAATATCTTGGCTATTATAAACAGTGCTGCAATGAACACTGGAGTGCATGTATCATTTTGAACTATGTTTTTCTCTGGATATATGCCCAAGAGTGAGATTGCTAGACTATATGGCAGATGTGTTTTTTGTTTGTCAATGAAACTCCATACTGTTTGGGACAGTGGCTATGCCAATTTACATTCCCACCCACAGAGTAGGAGGGTTTTTCATACCCTTTCTTTCATACCTTTTCTTCATACCCTCTCCAGGACTGATTGTTTGCACATGTTTTTGATGATAGCCATTCTAACTGTTGTGGGCGATTTCTCACTGCAGTTTATATTTGCATTTCCCAGATGATTAGCGCTGATGAGTGCTTTTCATGTGCCTATTGGCCATCTCTACATCTTTTGGAGTGCTTGCATGCTAAGGTGCTTCAGTCAGGTCTGACTCGTTGTGACCCTATGGACTGTAGCCCACTAGGCTTCTCTGTCCATGGAATTCTCCAGGCAAGAATACTGGAGTGGGTTGCCATTTTCTTTTCCAGGAGATCTTCCCAACCCAGGGATTGAACCAACACCTCTTATGTCTACTGCATGGGCAGGAGGGTTCTTTACCACTAGTGTCACCTAGGAAGCCCCCTTCTTTGGAGGAGTAGGTCCAAAGAAGAGTTTAGGTTTTCTGCACACTTTTTAATTGTATTGTGTGTGTGTGTGTGTGTGTGTGTGTGTGTGTGTGTGTGTGTTTTAATATTGAGCTGTATGAGCTATTTGTACATTTTGGAAATTAATCCCTAGTTAGAACCCTCTTTTTCAAATCTTGGATATGAGTAAAAGGCAAGAGCTAAGAGTTTGAGGAAATCATAGCATCTAGTTTTAAATATGGGAGGAAAACAGGCATGTTTATATAATCAATCTTAGGCAAAGAATTTGTGAAACAGAGAAGACTAAACAAAAGGATAATAAATGAAGCAAAGCTTCTGAAGACATGAAACAGGAAAATAGAGTATAAGTTGGATGTTTGGTCTACAGAAGAGAAGGTCAGGTGGGACTGGAGATAAATGCATGGGTCTAGAGACACGAAGTATAAAATTAGAGCCTAGAGTTGGTGGAAGATGGACACTGGAAAACAAAGATTAGAAGCGCATGTACTGCTACATGCTACAACATGGGTGATTCTTAAAAAAATTATGTTAAGTAAAAGAAGCTAGTCACAAAGGCCACATATTTTATGGCCCCATTTATATGAAATTGTCCAAGATAGGAAAATCATGACAGAAAATAGATTAATGCTTAACTAAAACTAGAGGGATGTTGGAATTAGGCATTGATAATGAAAGGGTAGAGGGTTTCATTTAGGAGTGATGACTATGTTCTAAAATTGATTGGTGATGGTTGCACAGCTATATTCAAAGATGACTGAATAATGTACTTTAAATGGGCAAATTGTATGGTATATAAATAAGATTTCACTAAAGCTCTTGCAAAAAGACAATATGAAAGATGTTATGATATATAATTAATAGATGATTATTTTGATAATGTGATAAATAGCAACTATAATAGCTAATATGTATTGGTATGATTAGTATAAGAGCTAATATTTGTCAACATAATAAATACAATGGCCAATATTTACTGAGTATTGACTTCGTACTAGGCACCATGTTAAGTATATATACTATTTTATTTATTTATTTATTTTTTAAACATATAATCTAATATTTATTTTTAGCCTTAATTTTCTATCTGTATAATGAGATGGGTAGATTAGGGGAGAATACCTATATCATACAGACAGCTACAAATATAAAGTATTTATTACATACAAAGTTTGATATTGTACCTTCCATCAAAAATGAGTACTTATGTGTAAACATTGATAAATGGTTCCAAGATTAACCTATATAACATTTTCTGTATCATCTTAAGGTAATGCTAATATCTTTGTAACTTGCTATCATTTTAATTTATAATAGTAATAATACTCTAGAAATTGCTATATAGATAAATCTATCAGTTTAGGGTTTTTTTATTTTATTTTATTTTATTAACACAGTAACTCTATGAGGTGGGTATTTTCATTCTGCTTAACAGATGAAGAAATGATGAGACATTAACTAGATCTATTTTGGTGATCAATTCACAATATATACACGCATCAGATACATTGTACACCTGAAGCTAATATAGTGTTATGCATCAATTTAAAAAAAAATCATGAGTCAGAGAAATACTGTACAAAGTCACACAGTTGGTAAATGAGAAGCCATTTATTGCCAAAGGCATTACTGCTAATCAACAGATAATATTTCCTAGAACAATGTGAAGGCATGGACTTTTTCATCTTTCTATCACCAGTCTTAACACATGATAACATTCAATAAATGAAACTTGTCTTATTCAGAGTAGTAAATAAAGTGGTGACTTCTACAAGAAATAGAAATACTGGGAAGGAAATAATTGTTGTCCTTGACTATCTACTGAATAAATATTACTAAATTATATAAAAGTATTGATACTTTATCAACAATAAAATAGCAAATAATGGCAAATGATATTTTTATGGCTGCCAGAATAAAAAATATTTAGAGAATGTATTAGAAAGGAGTTGATGTATTAATTAGAGCGGTTTCATCAGCATATCTGAGGTTGTTGATATTTCTCATGGCAATCATGATTCCAAGTTTGGATTCATCCAGCCCAGCATTTCACTTGATATACTCTGCATACAGGGGCTTCCCTGGTGGCTCAGACAGTAAAGAATACACCTGCAGTGCAAGAGACCCAGGCTTGATCCCTGGGTCAGGAAGGTCCCCTGAAGAAGAGAATGGCTACCCAACCTGGTATTCTTGCCTGGAGAATTCCATGGACAGAGGAGCCTAGTAGGCTACAGTTCATTGGGTCACAAAGGTCAACACAACTGAGTAACTAATACTTTCACTTTCACTCTGCATATAAGTTGAATAATCAGGGTGACAATATATAGCCTTGACATACTCCTTTCTCAATTTTGAACCTGTCAGTTGTTTCAAGTTCGGTTCTACTACTGCTTTGTAACCTGCATACACGTTTCTCAGCAGGCAGGTAAAGGGTTCTGGTATTCCCATGTCTTTTAAAAGAATTTTCCACAGTTTATTGTCATCCACACAGTCAAAGGCTTTAGCATAGTCAGTGAAGCATAAGTAGATGTTTTTTTCTGGAACTCCCTTGCTTTCTGCATGATCCCATGAATGTTGGCAATTTGATCTCTTTGATACCAGCTTGTACATGTGGAAATTTTTGGCTCATGTACTGCTGAAGCCTAGCCTGAAAGATTTTGAGCATAACCTTGCTAGCATGCAAAATGAGTCCAACACTGTGGTAGTCTGAACATTCTTTGGCATTGATCTTCTTTGGGATTGGAATGAAAACTGAAATTTTCCAGTCTGTGACCACTACTGAGTTTTCCAAATTTGCTGATATACTGAGTGCAGCACTTTAACAGCATCATCTTTTGGATTTGAAATAGCTCAGCTGGAATTCCATCACATCCACTAGCTTTGTTTGTACTGATACTTCCTAAGGCCTGCTTGACTCCACAATCCAGGATGTCTGGCCCTAGGTGAATGACCTGACAATCTTGGTCATCTGGATCATAAGACCTCTTTTGCATAGTTCTATGTTTTCCTGTTACTTCTATTTAATCTCTTCTGCCTCTTGATAAGGGTGAAAAAGGAAAGTGAAAAAGCTGGCTTGAAACTCAACAAAAATTTTAAAAATAATAATAAGATCACAGCATCAAGTCCCATCTCTTTATGGCAAGTAGAAGGAAAACATGGAAGCTGTGACATATTTTATTTTCTTAGGCTCCAAAATCACTGCATAAATTGACTGCAGCCATGAAATTAAAAGATGCTTGCTTCTTGGAAGGAAAGCTATCACAAAACTAGACAGCATATTAAAGAGCAGAGCCATCACTTTGCCGACAGAGGTCCGTATAGTCAATGCTATGTTTTTTTTTCCCAATAGTCATGTATGGATGTGAGAGTTGGATCCCTAAAGAAGGCTGAGTGCTGAAGAATTGATACTTTCAAATTGTGGTGCTGGAGAAGACTCTTGAGATTCCCTTGGACTGCAAGGAGATCAAGCCAGTCAATTCTAAAGGAAGTCAACCCTGAATATTCATTGGAAGTACTGATGCTGAAGTTCAATATTTTGGCCATCTGATGCAAAAAGCAGACTTATTGAAAAAGACCCTGATGCTGGGAAAGACTGAAGGCAAAACGAGAAGAAGATGATGAGATGGTTAGATAGCACCATCGACTCAATGCACACGCGTTTGAGCAAACTCTGGGAGATAGTGAAGGACAGAGGAGCCTGGCATGCTGCAATCCATGGGGTCTCAAAGAGTGAGACATGCTTTAGTGACTGAACAACAACAGCAGTGTTAAGTAAACTAATATATGTACTTAATATGGTGCCTAGTACAAAGTTAGTACTCAGTCTGATAAAGGAAGACAATTTCTCTAGCATACTAATGCATTATCCAGTTACATGTTAAAGAGTATCTTCAAATTAGGAGCATAAGCTTTCTTATTTTCTGCTTGGTTATTCACAATCTTCTGTGAAAGAAAATATTGAGCATCAAGTTCACTACTCTAAAGAAATAGGTGCTTGCCTTGATCCAATTCCGTGGACAGACTCTTGCTGCCAGTCAGTTCAGTTCAGTCGCTCAGTTGTGTCTGACTCTTTGTGACTCCGTGAATCGCAGCATGCCAGGCCTCCCTGTTCATCACCAACTCCTGGAGTTCACTCAGACTCGCATCCATCGAGTCAGTGATGCCATCCAGCCATCTCATCCTCGGTCATCCCCTTATCCTCCTGCCCCCAATCCCTCCCAGCATCAAAGTCTTTTCCAATGAGTCAATGCTTCACATGAGGTGGCCAAAGTACTGGAGTTTCAGCAGTCAAGTGAGAGACAAAGCAGGACACAGGAAGGAGCCCTGCCAGGGCATGTACTCTGAACGGTCACTGTGCCATTGCCCCAGTAAGGTTCTTGCTCAGTGACACAGTCTCCCTCTGGGGTTCGGGAGGTCTGTGCAGGAAGCTTCTCTGAAACTTCCTTCACACTGCAGTTCCCTTTTCAATTAGAACCAGGGACACCTCAGGGGCCCCTGCAGAACTGTAGGGGAAATGCTTCAGTCTTAACACATGAGACATGGAATTTAGACAGAGACTTGTTTCAGTCCAAAATCGGTTTATCTGAAACACCTCAATATATGATGTTCTTTACCTAACACTTGGAGGTGATACTCATGATGGAAATTCCCATCACTTGTTACTATTTGGCACATGTAATTCCCATCATGAGTGATGGCCACTGGATCGACCTGAAGGGTAGGATTCTTGTCAGGTCTGACTGCTACTGCTAAGTCACTTCAGTCGTGTCCGACTCTGTGTGACCCAAAAGATGGCAGCCCACCAGGCTCCCCCGTCCCTGGGATTCTCCAGGCAAGAACACTGGAGTAGGTTGCCATTTCCTTCTCCAATGCATGAAAGTGAAAAGTGAAAGTGAAGTCGCTCAGTCCTGTCCGAATGTTTGCGACCCTATGGACTGCAGCCCACCAGGCTCCCCCGTCCATGGTATTTTCCAGGCAAGATTACTGGAGTGGGGTGCCATTGCCTTCTCCGCGTCAGGTCTGGAGGCCCAGGTTATTCTCTTGTCAGTACAGTTTCCTCCTATAGTCTGATTTGTATCACGTCTGTAGGCTCTGAAGCAGGACGGCTTGTCTCTGAGGACTATTTCCCATGTTACCAACACACTTGGCCACTGCAAACGAGGGCAAGTGAGCACAGCTTTTGTATCCACTAGTACTGATAGTAAAGTTTTAACTGGAAAACACATACATAAACACACAAACAGAATCATAAGAGAAAAGCTTTATAAATACTTTATGTCTTAAAATTTATTCACAGCATATTATATGAAATTGTACTTGAAATTTACTTTGCAGGTGGTCTTCTTCCAGAAATATTAGACTTACATAAGAAGTAACATTCATGAAATATATATAAAGTATAATATTAAATCCATCCTATGATTAACCAACTTCTTCCTGTATCATTAGGAAAATAACATGTATTATATGTATGATGATTTTTAAGTGTCATGAAAATTAATTCAGAAGATTTGATACCTAGGAAACAAACTGATGAGAAAACAGAATCTGAATTAAAAGACAGTGTTTCAAATCTAATCTTTCAGTCATAGAGATTGTCAGATTTATCTTATAATTCACACTCCTCAGGATAGAAATGAAATAATAAATGAAGTTTTGTCTCTCCCTAAGTTTTGATGAGAGAAAATCAATCATTAACACAAAACTAAATGCTTCAGACAAATATTAAGTAATGAAAACATATGATACTTTCATTAAAAATGTCTAGAATGATATATTTTTCTTTCTCTGACTTATTTCACTTAGCATAACATCCTTTAGGTCCATCTATATTGTTGCTGGTGGCAAGATTTTATTTTTTATGCCTCAGTAATAGCTATAGTAAAATAGTCCATTGTATAAATATGTGAGTGTATCACATCTCTATACAGTCATCCATCCATTCATCTTAATTCTGTTGAAGTACCAAAAGAAACATTTGACAGTATTAAATAAAACATCAAGATATCACAGATATAAAACACTATTTATAAACAAATGGAATTTTTTAAAACACCAAATCAGAAATTAAAATTCAGTGGATGGATTAATTTCATCAGAATAAAAATGAGAAAAGAACCACTCAACTTAAAGTTAGACAAATGAAAGTCCTCCAAGATAAAGAATAGATTAAAAAAAAATGGAACTTCAACAGCTGGTGGGTCAATATAAAAAGATTAAGACATGTATATTAGAATCCAGTAGCATATTAAAAGTATTATATACCATAACCAAGTCAGATTTACTCAGGAATATAAGGACAGATCAACATATGAAAATCAATTAATGTATTACAACACATTCAGTACAATAAAAGACAAAAACACACTATATAATCATTTCAACTGATGCAGCAAAAGTCTTTGACAACTCACTTTCAAAATAAAAACTCTCAACAAACTATGGATAGAAGTGAACACATCGATCTGATAGGAGACATTATTAAAAAAACCATTTCTAAACCAGTCTTAATTATCAAAGGCTAGATGCTTTCTTCTTAAAATTAGGAACAAGACAAGAATGTCCTCTCTTACCTCTTCTATTCAATATTATTTTGGAATTTCCATACAGGCAATTAGACAAGAAAAAAAAAAGCATAATAGTAATTGTAAAGAAAAATGCTGGCTTCCCACGTGGCACTAGTGGTAAAGAACCTGCCTGCCAATGCAGGAGACATGAGACAAGATTTTGACTCCTGGGTCAGGAAAATCCTCTGGAGGAGGGCATGCTAATCCACTCCAGTACTCTTGACTGGAAAATCCCAAGGACAGAGGAGCCTAGGAGGCTACAGTCCATGGGGTCACAAAGAGTCGGACACAAGCAACTTAACACACACACACAAAGAAAGAAGTAAAACTATTTCTATTTGAAGATGAGATAATCATGTACATAGAAAATACTAAGGAATCCATTTAAAAAACATTTCAACTAATAAACAATTTCATCAAGTTTGCAGAATATAAGATTAATGCCTAAAAATCATATATTCATATACTTGCAATAAGAAGTTTAATTTTAAAAACAATTCCATTTACCATAGCATCAAAAGAATAAAATATACTGGAAAAAAATTTTAGAAGAGAAGTGTAAAACTTTCGTTCTGAAAATACAAAACACTGTTGAAAGAAATTAAATAAGACTTAAATAAATGAAAGACATTCATATTCAAGAATCAGAAGACTCAATATTGTTAAGATGCCAACACCCCTCAAACTTAATCTACAAATTAGATACAACTTCTATCAAAATCTCAACTGAATTTGTTTGCAAAAATTGACAAGTTGATTCTAAACACATATGAAAATGCAAAAGATTCTGAACAGTCAAAATAATCTTTTAAAATGACAAAGTTGGAGGACTCATATTTACTTATTTTAAAATCTGCTATATTTATTAGGACTCTATGATACTGACATAAGGATAGACATATAAAGCAATGAAATAAAATTTAAAGTCTAGACATAAACCAGTGTATCTCTGGTCAACCGATTTACAACAAAGGGTCAAGATCATTCAGTGGGGGAAAACAGTCTTTTTAACAAATGATGCTGGAGCAATTGGATATCTACATGCAAAAGAATAAAAAAGTTAACTCAGTATTAATCATAGGCCTAAATGTAAGAGTTAAAAGTATAAAACTCATAGAAGAAAAAAATAGGAGTAAATAATTGGATTAGGTAAAGTTTTCTTAGATATGATGCAGAAAAGCATAAGTGACAAAGGGAAAAGTAGATAAATTGTATATCAAAATAAAGAAGTACTTAAAGAATACTATTGAGAAAGTGAAAAGACAACCCAAAAAATGAGTGAAAACATTTGTAAACCATGTACTTAATAAGTGATTTATAGCTGACATACAAAAATCCGTGCATGCTCAGTTGTGGCCAACTGCTGTGACTCCATGGACTGCAGCCTGACAGGCTCTTCTGTCTATGGATTTCCCAGTGGAAAATTGGGATAATTTCCTCCTCCAGGGGATCTTCCCAACCCATGGATTGAACTTGAGTCTCCCTCATCTCCTGCATTGCAGGTAGTCTTTACCGTTGAGGCATCAGGGAAGCCCCTAAAGGGCTTTTATGAATAAGTCATATAAAAGTAAATAATCCAATTTAAAATTGAGCAAAAAAAAAAAAACACCACAACTATTTGAATAGATAGTTCTCCAAAGGAGATATAAAAACATCACATCGTCACATTAACACATAAAAAGATCCTTAATATTGTTATCTTTAAAGAAATACAAGTAAAAACCGCAATAAGATGTCGTTTCATCCCCACACAGGTAGCTATAGTGAGAGAGGTAGAAAATAACAAGTATTAGTGAGGATATGAAGAAATTGAATCTTTAACAAATCTTTGGTGAAAATTTTAAATTGTTCAGTCACTTTGGAAAATAATTTGTAAGTCCTTCAAAAAATGTTGAGTTACCATGTGACCCAGCAATTCTACTTTAAGCTCTGTCTCCAGAAGAATTGAAAATATACATCCACAGAAGTTTGTACACAAACATTTGTATGAGAGTTGTTCATAATAGCCCAAAAGTGGGGACAATCTAAATGTCCAAGTAAAATGTGGTATACTCTTAATGGAATATTGTCAGGCAATAAAAAGTGACGTAGTGATGCACACTATAGCATAGAAGGACCTTGAAAGTGTTTTGGTAAGCCAGTCACAAAAGACCACAGATATGGTTTCATACATATACAGTTTCCAGAATAGGCAAACATATGAGACAGCAGTATACTTGAAGTTTCCTAGAGAAGGTGTTGTGGGGAGATGAAAGGGGAATTTATCCTTAAATCAAATACTGACAACAGATAATGTAAAGTAGTATAGGCAAAAAAAAAGTCAAGATTAGTTAAAATGATGTTCTTAAAAAAGTTAACTCAAAAGAAGGCAGGAAAGAAGAAACAAAGGAACAATAAACAGAGGGGACAAAGAGAAAAAGTGAAAGTGAAGTCGCTCAGTCGTGTCCGACTCTTTGCGACCCGTGGACTGTAGCCCACCAAGCTCCTCCATCCATGGGACTCTCCAGGCAAGAATACTGGAGTGGGTTGCCATTTCTTTCTCCAGGGGATCTTCCCAACCCAGGGATCAAACCCGAGTCTCCCACATTGCAGGCAGATGCCTTAACCTCTGCACCACCAGTCAATCCACTCTAGCACTCTTGCCTGGAAAATCCCATGGACGGAGGAACCTGATAGGGTATAGTCCATGGGGTCGCAAAGAGTCGGACACAACTGAGCGACTTCACAAAGAGAAACAAATAGTAAAATGATGGGTGTAAATTTTATCATATTAACAACTATATTCTATATTTAGACAAAAGCAGAGATTATCAAAAAGGATAAAAAGCAAATTCCAATTATATGAGGTCTACAAAATCAACTTTAAAATAAAGATACAGATAAGTTGAAAGTAAAGGATGGAAAAATATAAACTGTGCAAACAGGACAAAAAGCTGGAGAACCTATATTAATAAAAATAAAGTCTTCAAGATAAAGACTATTACCAGAGATAAAGGAAATTTTGTAAAATTATGTAGATAAGTTCATCAGAAAGACAAAATTATATATTAAAATTATATAGTATATATTTGTTATATATAATAAAATGTGTATATATCAAATAAAAGAACTTCCAAAATACACGAAGCAAAACTGACAAAATTTAAGGGAGAAATAGACTGTTGCGTAGTCATAGTTGGAGATTTTAACATCCTTCTCCCAGAAATTAATAGAACAATTAGAATAAAATATTTTTAAAGACAAAATATATGAACAGTATCAATTACCTTGATATAAAATATTTATAGAATAGTATACCCAATGTACAGAATACACATTCTCTTCAAGAGCTCTTGATACATTTACCAAGATTGACTATGTTCTGGACAATAAAGCAAGTGTCAATAAATTTAGAAAGATCAGGGGGAAAATATATGAGTATCAAGGACTCTCACACTTTTGTTTTCTACTGAAGGCGATATTATTGTTAATGTGTGACTCATCCTGGTCTCTTGCTCTTGATTTTATACATTCTGAAATAAAGAGAAATTTGCACTGATATTTCTATTTTTGAAAAACAAACAAACAAACAAAAAAAACTTTCTTTCATATCTGTCGGTCTATTTTGAAATAGAGATCCCCAGGGAGTAAATAGTGTAGTCATACCATATTTGTGTAGCATTGTGCTCTTCCAGTCTAGGTAGTGGTAATTTCACTATCCTTGTTCCTCATCTTGCTCTCCCTTCTTCCTGGACTAACTTTCAACTTATGACTTTGCTTCACACCCTTTGAGAAAGAACACCCCAGTCTTCCCACTCAATCCAAAAATGATCATGCCATCTCATCATTCTTCTCATTAAAATGGAAGACATTAGATTTTGCAATGCTAACCAAAATTTCAGAAATGAAAACTTGTTGAAATAAAGAAGTGCTTATTGGGGGCTTGCCGGGACTGCTGCAAAGGACAGACAGATCCAAAAACATTTGGACTGTATCCCACTGGACTACAAAATGGGAAAATCTTATAAAGGCAAAAAAAAATGCAAGTTACATGAATTGTTTGTCAAGAATTAGGATTGAAGCTGCCACAGAACTAAGGGCATTTGTTTTGCAAGGTGTATTTGTTAAACAAGGATTGGTTGGTGTTCGAAAAGATTACATGGTTGTGAAGAGTGTGGGGAACTTTGAAACAAGGATGCTGCTAGCAGTTACTAGCAGATATTGTTTTGAAAATACCTGGTGGTGCCCTTGAGCTTGATCCAGTTCAGAAAAGTTCAAATTCTCAGTGATGCAGGAATGTGTCCGAAAGCACATCCACAGTGGCCATCCAGCTCCACTCTGGATGGCTGCAGCATAGTTATTCAGTTATAGTTATTTAAGTGGTTTTAAATTTGTCATCACCACCAAAATCCAGTTCCTTCATTTATGCTCTGGATCCTGTTGAGTCTCATCATCTCAGTGTTTTGTTTGTTTGTTTGTTTTTTCTCTCATTTAGTTAATAAATATCACTCTCAAGGAAGGGGCAAAAACAAGAAACCTGGAAAAATATTTCTTTTCAAGAAATAAGTCATCTTGACATTTATGATAATGACTGATATAATATTTTTATGTAATATCTGTGAAATATCTATATTTTTATCAAATCAGCTTAAAGGGAGGTTGTAGGATAGTAAATGATCCTAATTTTCTACTGGCTTTAATTACAAAATTGAGGTTTACATAATAGAAGAAAAGTCACAAATAAAGAATGAAAACTTCTCAACAAATCAATGGGCAAATATTTTAAAACTATTCAGTTTTTAACTTCCTCCAATATAAGGAGCTTGGAGGCCATCACTGCATCCTAATGACAAGCCAAAATCTGAACAAAATGAAAAATCAACAATGGTATTTATATCCATAAGTAAAATAAGGATACATGGCAAACTACTCCTCTCTAAATTGGCGATACCAACAGGGAGATACTTACCAAAGCAGAAACTCAGAAACTTCAAGGGAACCCATGACAGAATAGGAAAACCAGAACTGTAACTGAGTTTCTGGAGGCTCAACCTGGGCAAATCTGAATTAAAAACTCAACAGGGACACAGTCATAGAGGGACCTTCACATTTTTTGTGAGTTTTACCTTCAGGAAATCAACCAGATTCTCACAGTATATACTGGGGAAAATCCTGTCCTGCTGCTGGCTGAGAGAGAGGGAAAGGAACTATTTTAAAATGCATGAAGGCACACTGTCCTTCTTAACAAAGTCTGATTTCAAGAGAAAACTATTTAACCAGAGCCTCCCCTGCTGGGGTTTAATCAGAGCCTAACTTATTTGAGAAAGGAAATATCCTACTTCATTCATCCTGGTCAATCTGAGTTGTGGGAACAAAAACTGAGAAGCATTTGTAAAGTTCACAGTTCAGAGGCATTGGCTCACTAAAAGACATCTAATTGTAGGATTCTAAAATGCTTCCTCCTACTCCATTTTATCACCACATTACTGAAGGTCTATTTACAGCAGTTCTTTTACCAGTACATCACATCTGGGTATCAAGAAAAAGTTACAAGACATACTCTTCAACACAGTTTGAAGAGACAGAGCAATTATCAGAACCAGACATGGCAGATATATTGGAATTATCAGACTTGGAATTCAAATAATTATTAGAAAAAACAAGGAAATTTCAGAAAAACATCTACTTCTGCTTTATTGACTATGCTAAAGCCTTTGACTGTGTGGATCACAACAAACTGGAAAATTCTTAAAGAGATGGAATACCAGACCACCTTACCTGCCTCCTGAGAAACCTGTATGCAGGTCAAGAAGCAACAGTTAAAACCAGACATGAAACAACAGACTGGTTCAAAATTGGGAAAGGAGTACGTCAAGGCTATATATTGTCACCCTGCTTATTTAACTCATGCATCATGGGAAATGCTAGGCTGGATAAAGCACAAGTTGTAATCAAGATTTCAGGGAAAAATATCAATAACCTCAGATATGCAGATGACACCACCCTAACGAAAGTGAAGAGGAATTAAAGAGCATCCTGATGAAGGTGAAAGAAGAGTGAAAAAGCTGGCTTAAAAAAATCAACATTCACAAAACTAAGATCATGGCATTTGGTCCCATCACTTCATGGCAAATAGATGGGGAAACAATGGAAACAGTGACAGACTTTATTTTCTTGGGCTCCAAAATCACTGTGGACAGTGCTTGCAGACATGAAACTAAAAGACACTTACTCCTTGAAAGAAAAGCTATGACAAACCTAGACAGCAGCATTAAACAGCAGAAACATTACTTTGTCAACAAAGGTCCCTATAGTCAAAGCTATGGCTTTTCCAATAGTCATGTATAGATGTGAGAGCTGGACAATAAAAAGGCTGAGCACCAAAGAACTGATGCCTTCAAACTGTGGTGCTGGAGAAGACTCTTGAGAGTCCCTTGGGCTGCAAGGAGACCCAATTAGTCAATCCTAAAAGAAATCAACCCTGAATATTCATTGGAGGACTAATACAGAAGCTCCAGTACTTTGGCCACCTGGTGCGAAGAGCCGATTCATTGGAAAAGATCCTGATTCTGGGAAAGATTGAAGACAGGAGGAGAAAGGGATGACAGAGGACAAGATGGTTGGGTGGAATCACCAACTCAATGGACATGGGTTTGAGCAAACTCCAGGAGATGGTGAAGAACAAGGAAGTCTGATGTGCTGCAGTCCATGAGGTGGCAAAGAGTCAGACAAGACTGAACAACAACAACATGATTAATATGCTAAGGGATTTAATGGATAAGCAGACAACATACAAGGGCAAATGAGCAACATAAACAGACAGATAGAAACTCTAAGAAAAGACCATAAAGAAATACTAGGGATCAAAAAAACTGGAACAGAAATGAAAAACACCCTTAATGAGCTTATCAATAGTTATTAATAATTAATGCTGGGGAAAGAATCTCTGATTTAGAGGACATATCAGTAGAACTTTCAAAAATTGAATAGCAAAGAGCAAAAAGATTTTAAAAAATAGAGTGTCTAAGGACTGTGGGACAAATACAAAAGTTGCAACACATTAATGGAAACACAGAAGGAAAGAAAAAGAACAAAAAGGAAAAGAAAAAGAAAAGAGATAAGAAATATTTGAAACAATAATGAATGGAAATTTCCCCAAATTAATGTCAAAACCAAACCAAAGTTCAAGGACACCAAGCAGGATAAATGTCAAACAAACAACTACTAGTGGGCATATCAATCAGATTCAGGCATATCATATTCAAACAAAATAAAAAATGAAGAAAAACATCCTGAAGAGAGCCAGAGAAACAAAGCATCTTACTTACAGAGAAACAAAGATAAGAATTACATCTGTATTCTCCTCAGAAACGGTACAAACAAAAGAGAGTGGAGTGAAAATATTTTAAATATTGATAGAGAAAAACCCCGCCCACCTAGAGTTCTGTATCTTATGAAATTATCCTTCAAAATTAAAGAAGAAATAAAGACTTTCTCATTTAAATAAAAATTGAAGAAAGTTATTGCCAGTAGCCCTGCCATACGGAAATGTTAAAAGTTCTTCAGAGAGAGGAAATAATACAGGTCAGAGACTCAGACCTATATTGGAGAATAAATAAGTGAAGGTAAAATAAAAACATTTTATTTACTTTTAATTGATCCAATAGATAACAGTGTTTAAAATAATAATAGCAACACTGTTTTCAGTTATACAATTGAATTATTATTTGTTTATATATAAGTGAAATGAATGACAACATTGATACAAGGAATGGCCAAAGTCGAGAATATTAGTAATTCTGAATGTTGGCCAGAGTGTGAAACAACGTGGACCCTCATTGACTGCTGACAAGAATGCAAAATGGTATAGCAACTTTGGAAGACAGTTTGGTGGTTTCTCAGAAAATTAATCATACTTTTATCATACAATCCAGCAATAGTACTCCTTGGTATTTACCCAGTGGAGCTGAACAACTCATGTCCACACAAAACCTGCACACAAATGTTTATAGCAACTTTATTCATAAATGCCAACATCTTGAGACAATCAAGGTGCTTTTCAGTAGGTGAATGGCTAAATGAATTGGTACATCCAGACAATGGAATATTATCCAATGCTGAAAAGAAATGAGCTATCAAGCCAAGAAAAATACTGAGGAAACTTAAATACATATTAAAGTGAAATAAGCCAATATGAAAAAGCTACATACTGTACAATTTCAACTACATGGTTTTATTTAAAGGAAAACTATGGAGACATTAAATAAATCAATGATTAGCAGGATTCAGAGGGGAAGAGAGAGAGAAATGGGCAAAACACAGAAGATTTTTAGGGCACTGAATCTTTGTATGATACTATAATGATAAGTATATGACATTATACACTTGATCAAATGCATGGACAGTACAACCCCAAGAGTGAACTATATGTAGACTATGGACTTCAGGTGATAGATATGCGTCAATCTAAGTTCATCAGTTGAAATTAACATAATGCTCTGGTGAGGCATGTTGTTGATATTGCGAGAGAGGCTATGCGAGTAAAGAGTTAGGTGATATTTGGGAAATCTCTGTACCTTCCTCTTAATTGCTGCTAACATAAAACTACCCTTAAAAAAATAAATCCTAAAACGTGCACACTTTTTATAATTAGTGAATGTTTAATGTTATCAAATACATAAGGCAATCTTATTATTTTCTTCCTTTCAGCAGGTAATAGAGTCAATTACATTAACAGGTTTTAATTAAACTCTCTTTCTGGTGACTCAGAGGTAAAGAATCTGCCTGCAATGCAGAGAACATAAGAGACTCAAGTTTGATCCCTGGATCTGCAAGATCTCCTGGAGGAGGGCATGGCAACCCACTCCATTGTTTTTGCTTGGAGAATCCCTTGGACAGAGAAGCCTAGCAGGCTACAGTTCAACGGGTCGCCAAGAGTTGGACACGACTGAAACAACTTAGAACAGAAGCACAGTTACCTTGTTTGGGCCATTTATTTCCTGCCACACCTAAATATTTCTCTATCCCTTTACATGAGTCAGAATCTGCTGCTGACTTTTGAGTTCATCCAAAATGTTCCTCCCCACTCCCAGTTTCTTTCTGCTTTCCCTGGCCCTAGATTGCTTTCTTTCTTTCTCCAAAGAACAGGTTCTTTTCTCCCTTGACTAGATGTAATATGGAAGCATGGAAGCGAGTGTTTCTCAGAATATTGTGAAATATCATTGGGATCATTGCAAGAAAATATAGGATTCAAAGGTTTGTTTCTGGCTACCCAAGTATGCTCTAATCAGCATCACTTCACTCATTTATTCTGCATGTTTGCACTTATGAGTAAGATTCCATTTGTACAAAGAATTCTGGTCGGAAGTGGAAAGATTAATAAAAATTATTTATTTATCATTTATATGTTCTCATATTCCCTGAAACTCATTTTCTGAAAAATTGTACCTACAATTTTCTTACCTCTATTTAAAAACTGCAAAACCCCAAATAGAAATTTAAGGTCTCCTTTTTAGCCTTGGGGCTGGAAATATCAAAGCAGGAAAAGCTACACACCAGTAAATATTAACATCCAAAAACTAAGAATTCAATTCACTCAATAAAAATACAAACCAAAAAAATGGAGAAAAAATACTACATTTGTCTAATACAGAAGTTTAGTTTTATTCCATTCGAGGGTCCCCAGTATTATTCTGGGCTTCGCTAGTCACTGCAAAATTGGAATAAAGTAAAATCAGCAGGTTTGCTAGATAATGCACAAATCTATCATTGCTACTAGAGCAAACCATAAAACATCTTATAAATGGATCAAGAGCATCCTCATCACTATTGAAAGATAGCTTTAATTTTTGCTAAAAATGTCATAGAATCAGACTTACCAGACATCGTGATAATGAAGGAGATCAGTTATGTCTCAGCTGAAGTCCTCCCAAACTTCTGCTTTTGGGGTGGTCGGTGTTTACTATAATACAAATCCACTTAAATCCATCCAGATCTCTATCTTTTGGTCACTTTTGTTTACTCTCAGTTCAACAGTATGATGCATCATTTTTCCTAGCCATTTTAATTTATCTTTATCTCTGTTCTATATGCTTTTGGCTGGTTAACAACTGACAGGAAATGTCTGTGAATTTTGCTAAGTGATAAGGCAAAAAAACCACAAGGCTTACTATTCATTGGTTTTCTCACAGTACTGAGGTGATGAGATAAATTACACAGCAATTCTTTTGAAAGCTAGCATTTTGGGAAGTATAAATTACACAGGTAAAATGCACAAATCTTAAATTTACAGAATGATGAATTTTTATACGTGTATACACCAAAACCAAGATAAGGCCATTTCCATTATTTAAGAAGTTTCCTTCATGCTCTGTCTTTGTCAATATCCCTCCTCAGAAATGAACACTACTCTGAATTCTGTCACCATCACCCTCTAGTCAGGGCATCAAAATTTTGTTTAGACAGTTTTTTTAAAAATATTTATTTATTTATTTATTATCTTTGGCTGCGCTGGGTCTTCATCATTGCATGAACTTTCCTCTAGCTACAGCAAGTGCAGGCTCTAGGGAGCATGGGCTTCAGCTGTTGCAGCGCGTGGGCTCAGTAGTTGCAGCTTCCAGCTCCAAAGCACAGACTCAGTAGTTGTGGGTGCCCAGGCCTAGTTGCTCCGCAGCATGTGGGATCTTCCCAGATCAGGGATTTAACCTGTGTCTCTGGCATTGACAGGTGAATTCTTTACCACTGAGCTACAGGGAAGCCCCTAATCAGTATTTTTAGAAAACTAAAAACTATATTAAAACTGACCCACTGATCTTCACATCAGTTTTGAGCTTGATTGTAGGTAGTATTTGAGTGGCCCAAATAATAGTAAAGGAGACTTCTAAAGAGTAGTGCCTAAGTTTCCTAAACAGCTTTAAAATATTTTATTATGAAAATAAGTAGAAGTATAAGAAGTTCTTGTAGGTTGGTCCATAACCAACTTCTCCATTATGCAGTGTTAGCCAAAAAAAAAAAAAAAAAAAAAAAATCTAGAATTCTAAGAACCTATAACAATATCTTCAATTCAGTTCAGTCATTCAGTCTTGTCCAACTCTGAGACCCCATGGACTGCATTCAGCACACCAGGCCTCCCTGTCCATCACCATCTCCTGGAGTTCACTCAAATTCATGTCCATCGAATTGGTGATGCCATCCAACCATCTCATCCTCTGTCGTCCCCTTCTCCTCCCACCTTCAGTCTTTCCCAGCATCAGGGTCTTTTCAAATGAGTCAGTTCTTTGCATTAGGTGGCCAAAGTATTGGAGTTTCAGCTTCAGCATCAGTCCTTCCAATGAATATTCAGGACTGATTTCCTTAGGTTGGATTAGTTGGATCTCCTTGCAATCCAAGGGACTCTCAAGAGTCTTCTCCAACACCACAGTTCAAAAGCATCAGTTTTTTTTGGTGCTCAGCTTTGTTTATAGTCCACCTCTCACATCCATATGTAAATACTGGAAAAACCATACTTTTGACTAGACAGACATTTGTTGGCAAAGTAATGTTGAGTTGTAAAGTATGTGTAAAGTATGTTATATGTTTATGACAATATTATCTCAGTATATTCATTGATATAAGGTGGCAAGTCCATTGTTGGAGGGTTTGAACTTATAGTTCAGGAAGGTATATGTAATCATTAGTGATATTTATATCCAAGTGAAAGAGGTAGTTGTGGTCATTATCAGAGATGTAGGGTGGGAGGTTGTAGTGGCAAGTTAGAAATGGGAAGCAGGAGAAGGCACCGGGGAGTGAATGATTTCCCTCCCTAGGGGTCCTAGGGGTGAACCTATATGAGGCCTCCTGGGGAAAGCAATGCTCTCCATTAATTTTTAGAATGACACAGATAGATTTCCCTTTAGACATGAGAGTATAGGGAGAGTGTAGGGAACTATATCTTTACAGAGCACTAGGAGTATATCAGGATTATGGGCTAAGCAAACAGTGAGGGGCAGTTTGTTTGCATCAGAAGTTCATGGCAGGACTTCCCTGGTGGTTTAGTGGGTAAGACCCCATGCTCCCACTGCAGGGGGCAGATTCCATCCCTGATCAGGGAACTAGATCCCCCATGCTGCAACTAAGAGTTTTCATGCAGCAACTGAAAGATTCCATATGCTGCAACTAAAGAGATCCCACATGGTGTAAACGCAAAAAAAAAAAAGATTCCATGTGCCGTAATGAAGATCATAGATCTCCCCTGCCAACTAAGACTTGGTCAAATAAATAAATAACCCGGTCAAATAAATACATAGTTTAAAAAGAAGAAGTTTATGGGCCATCATACATAGTCCAGAGACTGTAGAGTTATAACAGGAAATCCTAAAACCTGCAAATGAATAAGTCTCTGAGAGCACTTACAGAAGTACCTATTGATTTTAACTTAGACATTAGAGCCTTTTGTTGGGGTGCCATTTAATGTGAGCTCAGCCTCAGAGAGATTAAGCAAAATTGGTAAATGAGGAATGTGTTGTCTATGATTTAATTTAATTTTTAAAAAACTTTGGCTGAGCGAGGTCACTGTTGCAGCATGCGGGCTTTTCTGTAACTGTGGCACGCGGGCTTCTCTTGGGGACTTCTCGCTGCAGAGGCTCCAGGACACACGGGCCAGTCGTTGTGGCACATGGACTTTCTCTAGTTGTGACACGCAGGCTTAGTTGCCCATAGCATGTGGGACTGTAGTTCCCTGAGCAGGGATCAAACCTATGTCCCCTGTGTTGGACGGCTGATTCTTAGCCATTGGACCATCAGGAAAGTTTAATTTAATTTTAATGTCAGAATGTTTATGTCCACTCTCTTAGTCTGTTCAGGCTGCTATGAAAAAAAAAAAAAATACCATGGACTGGGTGACTTTTAAATAACAAAAAAATTTTTTTCATAATTCTGAAGGCTGAGAAGTCCAAAATTGGATGCACTGATAGATTTGGTGTCTGGTGAGGACCAGCTTTCTGGCTCATAGACAGTCTTTTCATTGTGTTCTCACATGGTGAAGGGGACAAGCTAGTTCACTGGGACCTCTTTTCTAAAAGCACAATCCCATCCATGAAGGCTCCATCCTTATGACCTAATCACTTCCCAGGCCCCCACCTCAAATACAATCATTTTAGAGTAACAGGTTTCAGCACATGAATTTGGTGCCACAAGTGGCTAATCACTTCTATTGCCCTAAGGTGGCTCCCACTTGGGCTAGTATCTAACTATGGCATTTAGCCAATTAGAATTGCTCATATTTAATATTCCAACAGCTTAGAAACTGGAGTAAGGAGAGACAAGGAAACCACCAGCAGACACAACAGCAAGCAACAAGATTAAAGTAAAGCACACTGACTTCCCAAACTATTCTCCTCATGGTTTTGAATAAATCAGTAAGCAAGAACAGACCCCCAAGAAGCTATACAAGTCAGCAGTCATGACCACTTTATCCTGACAGTGTCAAGTATTTTATGAGATTGAAAGATTTTTTTGACAAGACAACACAACACAACACTCACATAGGTAAGAGGCAGAATTCTTTGTTACTTAAAACTCCAAATGATCATGTCAATGTATGGAAAAACCAATACAGTATTGTGAAGTAAAAAAATAAAATTAATAAAAATGAAAAACCCCAAATGAGAGAAGTCTGCCAAACAGGGCCACGCAGGGTTAGGGACAGGCTAACAGCAAAAATATACTGTATTTGTTTTTCTCCATCTGACATATTCACTGAGCAAAATACCCTCTAGGTCCATCCATGTTGTAGCAAATAAAATGTCATTCTTTTTTATAGCTAAGTAATTCTATGTATATACCGCTTCTTTATCATTCATCTGTTAATGGACACTTAGGTTGCTTCCATATATTGGCTATTGAAAATACTGCTGCTAAAAACATTGTGGTGCATATGTTTTTTTAAAATTAGTTTTTATGTTTTATTCAAATATGTACCAGGACTGGAGTTGCTGGATCACATGATAGTTCTATTTTTAGATTTTTGAGGAATCTCAGTGCTGTTTTCCATATCGACTGCACCAATTCCCATTCCTACCAACAGTGCATAAGGGTTCCCTTTTCTCCACATCCTTTCAAACATTTGTTATTTATTGCCTTTTGATGATAGCCATTCTGACAGGTGTGAGGTAATATCTCATTGTGGCTTTGATGTGCATTTCCTTGATGATGATTAGAGAGGGTGGGAATCTTTTCATGTGCCTATTGGCTACACTTTCTTCCATTTGGTAGGTTCTTTTCATTTTGTCAATGATTCACTTTTCTGTGCAAAAGACTTTAAATTTAATTAGGTCCCACTTGTTTATTCTTACTCTTGTTTCCTTTATCTGAGAAGACATATCGAAAATAAATGTCTAAGACTTACGTCGAAGAGTATTCTGCGTATGTTTTCTTCCAGGAGGTTTATGGTTTAGTCTTACCTTCAGATATTTAATCCATTTTCAGTTTATTTTTGTATATGATATGAGAGAATGTTCTAATTTTACTCTTTTACAAGTAGCTGTCCCATTTTATCAGCACCACTTATTGAAGGGACTATATTTTCCCCATTGTGTATTCTTTCCTCCTTTGTCAGATTAATTGACCATAAATTCTTGGGTATATTTGTGAGCTCGCTGTTCTGTTCCATTGATCTATGTATCTGTTTTTGTGCCAGTATGATTATTGTAGTTTTGTAGTATAGGCTGAAATCAGGAAACATGATACTTCCAGCTTTGTTCTTTTTCCTTAGGATTGCTTTGGCAATTCTGAGTCTTTGTGGTTCCATAAAGATTTTAAAACTCTTTGTTTTGGTTCTGTGAAAAATGTCATTGGTGTTTTGGTAGGAATTGCCTTAAATCTGCAGATTGCTTTGAGTAGTATGGACACTTTAACTATATTAATTCTTCCAGTTCATGAACAAGGGATATCTTTTCATTTCTTTGTATCATCCTGAATTTCCTTCAGCAGGGTTGTATAGTTTTCAAAGGTCTTTCACTTCCTTGATTAAGTTTATTCCTAGGTATTTTATTCTTTTGATGTGATTTTTTTATATTCATAGATAGATAAAACTTTATTCCTATGTTTACATAAAAATGAATTGATGTTGAACAGGAAAATGTTTTCCCAAAGGGTTAAAATTTATCAAACAGTGTCTTAGTTTATCTCTGAATTCAGTTCACTGACACATCATTATTAGTATTCGCCCTCACTAATCATTTTCACACAATATTTTTTTTTTTTTTTTACTTGCCAGCCAAAAGGATTTTATTTGGGAGTAGGCAGAGGATTTGGAATTCAGAATGTGTGAACTGTGGTGGACCATAGGCAACTCTGAAGAACTTGCCTTTATGGGGGAAAGGGGAGTAGTTTGGAGGGGCTCTAATAATCAGAGAGTCAGTTGAAGGAATCTAGGAGTCCAAAGTGTTGAAGCTTCTCATTGGGTGGGCTGGTAGTCTGATTGGCTGGGCTGTCACTGGGTGGAGAGAAGCTTTCTTCCTGCTGGATAGTAAAGCCGGCAACATCTTTCTGTTTGGAGTAGCCGATGTGTTCCAGGGAGCTTTCCCTACAGGCCTGTCCTGACTCTTAATTTTTAAAGTCAAGTTTCTTTAATTAATTTCACATTTCCCCCTTTTAATCAAGACCCCCCCGAAGAATTGCAAATCAAAAGTCAGGGCCTTTGTATATAGTTCACACAATATTTAAAAGACTTTGGTTGTCACTTACCATTCTCTGGCTATCGCTTAAACTACTTTCAGTTACTCGAGAATGGCAAGGTTTTTATCTGTTCATACTGTATTCCATTGGAAGCAAAAATATATCCCTCAGTTCTCTTGTTTAAACTATGGCTGTTCCACTGTGGAGAACAGTATGGAGATTCCTTTAAAAATTGAAAATAGAACTGCTATAGGACCCAGCAATCCCGATGGTGGGCAAACGTACTGAGGAAACCAGAATTGAAGTAGACACATGTACCCTAATGTCCATCACAGCACAGTTTTATAATAACCAGGACATGGAAGCAACCTAGATGTCCATCAGCAAACAAATGGATAAGCAAGCTGTGGTACATTTACACAATGGAGTATTACTCAGCCATTAAAAAGAATGCATTTGAATCAGTTCCAATGAGGTGGATGAAACTGGAGCCTATTATACAGAGTGAAGTAAGTCAGAAATAAAAACACCAATACAGTATACTAACACATATATATGGAATTCTCTGGTGGCTCAGATGGTAAAGCATCTGCCCCCAATGCAGGAGACCTGGGTTCGATCCCCAGGTCGGGAAGATCCCCTGGAGAAGGAAATGGTAACCCACTCCAGTATATTCTTGCCTAGAAAATCCCATAGTTGGAGGAGTCTGGTGGGCTACAGTCCATGGAGTCGCAAAGAATCAGACATGACTGAGCAACTTCATTTATAAAAGGAATTTAGAAAGATGGTAATGATGACTCCATATGTGAGACAGCAAAGAGATACAGATGTAAAGACAGTCTTTTGAACTGTGTGGGAGAAGGCAAGGGTGGGATGATTTGAGAGGGTAGTATTGAAAGGTGTTATTATCATGTGTGAAGCGGATCACTGGTCCAGGTTTGATGCATAAGACAGGGTGCTCAGAGCTGGTGCACTGGGAAGACCCTGGGGGATGGGATGGGGAGGGAGGTGGGAGAGGGGTTCTGGATGGGAAACAATGTGTGCCCGTGGCGGATTCATGTCGATGTTTGGCAAAAAACACTACAATATTGTAAAGTAATTAACCTCCAATTAAAATAAATTAAAAAAAGAAACTGTGGATGTTCAGTTCAGTTCAGTTCAGTTCAGTTGCGTCCGACTTTTCGCAACCCCATGAATTGCAGCACGCCAGGTCTCCCTGTCCATCACCATCTCCCGGAGTTCACTCAGACTCACGTTCATCAAGTCAGTGATGCCATCCAGCCATCTCATCCTCTGTCTTCCCCTTCTCCTCCTGCCCCCAATCCTTCCCAGCATCAGAGTCTTTTCCAGTGAGTCAACTCTTTGCATGAGGTGGCCAGAGTACTGGAGTTTCAGCTTTAGCATCATTCCTTCCAAAGAAATCCCAGGGCTGATCTCCTTCAGAATGGACTGGTTGCATCTCCTTGCAGTCCAAGGGACTCTCAAGAGTCTTCTCCAACACCACAGTTCAAAAGCATCAATTCTTCGGCACACAGCCTTCTTCACAGTCCAACTGTCATATCCATACATGACCACAGGAAAAACCATAGCCTTGACTAGATGGACGTTAGTCGGCAAAGTAATGTCTGTGCTTTTGAATATACTATCTAGGTTGATCATAACTTTTCTTCCAAGGACTAAGCGTCTTTTAATTTCTTGGCTATAGTCACCATCTGCAGTGATTTTGGAGCCCCCAAAATAAAGTCTGACACTGTTTCCACTGTTTCTCCATCTATTTCCCATGAGGTGATGGGCCCAGATGCCATAATCTTCGTTTTCTGAATGTTGAGCTTTAAACCAACTTTTTTGCTTTCCTCTTTCACTTTCATCAAGAGGCTCTTTAGTTCTTCTTCACTTTCTGCCATAAGGGTGGTATCATCTGCATATCTGAGGTTATTGATATTTCTCCCAGCAATCTTGATTCCAGCTTGTGTTTCTTCTAGTCCAGCATTTCTCATGGTGTATTCTGCATATAAGTTAAATAAACAGGGTGACAGTATACAGCCTTGATGTACACCTTTTCCTATTTGGAACCAGTCTGTTGTTCCATGTCCAGTTCTAACTGTTGCTTCCTGACCTGCATACAGATTTCTCAAGAGGCAGATTAGGTGGTTTGGTATTCCCATCTCTTTCCGAATTTTCCACAGTTTATTGTGATCCACACAGTCAAAGGCTTTGGCATAGTCAGTAAAGCAGAAGTAGATGTTTTTCTGGAACTCTCTTGCTTTTTCCATGATCCAGCGGATGTTGGCAATTTGATCTCTGGTTCCTCTGCCTTGTCTAAAACCAGCTTGAACATCAGGGAGTTCACGGTTCACGTATTGCTGAAGCCTGGCTTGGAGAATTTTGAGCAATACTTTACTAGCATGTGAGATGAGTGCAATTGTGCGGTAGTTTGAGCATTCTTTAGCATTGCCTTTCTTTTGAATTGGAATGAACACTGACCTTTTCCAGTCCTGTGGCCACTGCTGAGTTTTCCAAACTTGCTGGCATATTGAGTGCAGCACTTTCACAGCATCATCTTTCAGGATTTGAAACAGCTCCACTGGAATTCCATCACCTCCACTAGCTTTTTTCGTAGTGATGCTTTCTAAGGCCCACGTGACTTCACATTCCAAGATGTCTGGCTCTAGATTAGTTATCACATCATCATGATTATCTGGGTTGTGAAGATCTTTTATGTACAGTTCTTCTGTGTATTCTTGCCACCTCTTCTTAACATCTTCTGCTTCTGTTAGGTCCAGACCATTTCTGTCCTTTATCGAGCCCATCTTTGCATGAAATGTTCCCTTGGTATCTCTAATTTTCTTGAAGAGATCTCTAGTCTTTCCCACTCTGTTGTTTTCCTCTATTGCTTTGCATTGATCACTGAAGAAGGCTTTCTTATCTCTTCTTGCTATTCTTTGGAACTCTGCATTCAGATGCTTATATCTTTCCTTTTCTCCTTTGCTTTTCACCTCTCTTCTTTTCACAGCTATTTGTAAGGCCTCCCAAGACAGCCATTTTGCTTTTTGCATTTCTTTTCCATGGGGATGGTCTTGATCCCTGTCTCCCGTACAATGTCACAAGCCTCATTCCATAGTTCATCAGGCACTCTATCTATCAGATCTAGGCCCTTAAATCTCTTTCTCACTTCCACTGTATAATCATAAGGGATTTGATTTAGGTCATACCTGAATGGTCTAGCGGTTTTCCCTACTTTCTTCAATTTGAGTCTGAATTTCGTAATAAGGAGTTCATGATCTGAGCCACAGTCATCTCCTGGCCTTGTTTTTGCTAACTGTATGAGCTTCTCCATCTTTGGCTGCAAAGAATATAATCAGTCTGATTTCGGTGTTGACCATCTGGTGATGTCCATGTGTAGAGTCTTCTCTTGTGTTGTTGGAAGAGGGTGTTTGCTATGACCAGTGCATTTTCTTGGCAAAACTCTATTAGTCTTTGCCCTGCTTCATTCCACATTCCAAGGCCAAATTTGCCTGTTACTCCAGGTGTTTCTTGACTTCCTACTTTAATATTCCAGTCCCCTATAATGAAAAGGACATCTTTTTTGGGTGCTAGTTCTAAAATGTTTTGTAGGTCTTCATAAAACCGTCAACTTCAGCTTCTTCAGCGTTACTGGTTGGGGCATAGACTTGGATAACTGTGATATTGAATGGTTTGCCTTGGAGACAAACAGATCATTCTGTCATTTTTGAGGTTGCATCCAAGTACTGCATTTCAGACTCTTTTGTTGACCATGATGGCTACTCCATTTTTTCTGAGGGATTCCTGCCCGCAGTAGTAGACATAATGGTCATCTGAGTTAAATTCACCCACTCCAGTCCATTTTAGTTTGCTGATTCCTAGAATGTCGACGTTCACCCTTGCCGTCTCTTGTTTGACCACTTCCAATTTGCCTTGATTCATGGACCTGACATTCCAGGTTCCTATGCAATATTGCTCTTTACAGCATCTGATCTTGCCTCTATCACCAGTCACAGCCACAGCTGGATACTGTTTTTGCTTTGGCTCCCTCCCTTCACTTTTTCTGGAGTTATATCTCCACTGATCTCCAGTAGCATATCCAAATGAAGAACTTAACACTAACATGCAAAGAACACAGTATAATCTCTGTATAACAGTAACTTTGCTTTAAATTTTTGCCATTAAAAAATTATTTTTATTATTCCTCTATAAGAAAGTTATAAAAGTACCTGTAAAACATTGAAAAGGTCCTTTAAAAATCCTGGAATGAAAAATTCTGAAGTATAAATTATAGTACATCTTCTATGATTTGCAAACAAGAAAAATACATTCTTCAAGCTAGAATTTCTGAATGATTTTGACAGGAATTTTCCAGAAGGAGGCAGAACATCAAACCTTAGCAATTTTCTATTTTCATCCCAGCTGAGTTTTTGAAAAGCTATAAAAACTGTTGATAGGTATAGTTCCCACAGGAACTTGCTTCTGTCACTAATGATGAGGTTAGTCTGAAGGACAGAGATTTGTATCCTGGAAACACCAGGCTCTTCCATGGAACTAATTGAAGTGGTCTTATCTTACTTTTTCCCTTATGTTTTAAATAAAAGTAAATATATGTACGGTAAAAAAATTTAAAAACGGTACTTATAACTTAGAAAATCTGCTGCTGCTGCTGCTGCTAAGTCACTTCAGTTGTGTCCAGCTCTGTGCGATCCCATAGATGGCAGCCCACCAGGCTCCCCCTTCCCTGGGATTCCCCAGGCAAGAACACTGGAGCGGGTTGCCATTTCCTTCTCCAATGCATGAAAGAGAAAAGTGAAAGTGAAGTCGCTCAGTCGTGTCCGACTCCCAGCAACCCTATGGACTGCAGCCCACCAGGCTCCTCCATCCATGAGATTTTCCAGGCAAGAGTACTGGAGTGGGGGGTGCCATTGCCTTCTCCATAGAAAATCTGATGTCTTCCAAATCATCAGTTACATGAATAATCTTCAAAGTGAAGTCAACCTTGGAGTCTCTTCATCTGAAAATTATTCTCAGGACTTTTAGAAATTGGTGATTCTCTCATATACTACCTCTGTTACAGAGGAAAGCCACAAAGTCTTCTTCTTTAAAAAAAAAAAAAAAAAACTTACTAGAAAGCAGTACACACAGTCTGCTCAGAGACAAGTCCAGGCAGGCAGCACCTTGTGCTGTATGGTTCTGGTCCTGGCTATGGGCAGAGTCTGTGGTATCAACTGGAGACATGAGCCAGTGTCAGGAGCTCAGCAGAGCATTTCCTAAATGCTTTGGATCCCTCTGGCCAGTTGCACATGCTCTGGGAAGAGCATGACATGGTTGGTTCTGCACTTTTGTTTCCTGGGAGCTTTTTGATTACTGATTCAATTTCATTACTAGTGATCTGTCTGTTAAGATTACCTTTTTTCCCTCATTCAGTGTTGGAATATTGTCTGTTTCTAGGAATTTATTCATTTCTTCTAGTTTGTCCAGTTTTTTAGCATATAAATGTTGGTACTATTCTCTCATTATTTTTTGCATTTCTCTGTGATATCAGTTGTAATTTCTCCTCTTTTATTTTTTATTTTGTTTATTTTAATCCTCTCTCTCATTTTTATGAGCCTGGTCAAAGGTGTTTTCAATTTTATCATTTTAAAATTGGTTTCACTGACCATTTCTATTGTTTTCTTTTTTCTTTTTCTTTTCTTAAGTTCTCTATTTTGTTTATTTCCTCTCTGATTTTTATTATTATTCCTTCCTGCTGCTGACTTTGGTCTTTGTTTACTCGTCTTGTTCTAATTCCTTTAAAGGAATTAGGTAAGGTGGGTTGTTTACACGAGATTTTTTTTTGTTTCTTGAGATAAGCCTATATCACTGTGAACATGCCTCTTAGAAATGCTTTTGCTATATCCCATAGATTGTGGAAAGTTGTGTTTTTATTTTCCTTGGTCTCAAGGTTTTTTTCTGATTTCCTCTTTGATTTCATTATTGGTTTTTTAGTAGCATGTGGCTTTGCTTCCATATGTTTGTGTTTTTCCCCCATTTTCTCACTGTAATTGATTTCTACTATCATACTGCTATGGTTGGAAAAAATGCTTGATATAATTTCTGTCGTCTTAAACATACTGAGACTTGTTCTGTGGCCTAGTTTATGATCTGTCTTGGAGAATGTTCCATGTGCTCATGCAAAGAAAGTGTATTCTGTTCATTTGGATGAAATGTCCTATAGATATCTGTTAAGTCCAACTAATCTAATGTGTCATTAAAGATCATTGTTTCCTTATTGATTTTCTGTGTAGAAGACACCTATTGATGTAATTGTGGTTTAAAATCCCCTACTGTTACTGTATTATTGTCCATTTCTCCCTTTACATCTGTTAATATTTGCTTTACATATTCAGATGTTCTTATATTAGGTGCATGTATGTTAACAAATGTTATATCTTCTTCTTGTATTGAACCTTTTATCATTATATAATGCCATTGACAAAAAGTTATAGAATTTGTTTTAAAGTTTACTTTGTTGAGATGAGTGTTACTACCTTAGTTTTCTAGTCATTTCAAATGCATGAAACAGCTTTTTCCACTCCCTAACTGGAGAAGGCAATGGCACCTCACTCCAGTATGCTTGCCTGGAAAATCCCATGGATGGAGGAGCCTGGAAGGCTGTATGTAATCCATGGGGTCGCTGAGGGTCAGATACGACTCAGCGACTTCCCTTTCATTTTTCACTTTCATGCATTGGAGAAGGAAATGGCAACCCACTCCAGTGTTCTTGCCTGGAGAATCCCAGGAACAGAGGAGCCTGATGAGCTGCCATCTATGGGGTCACACAGAGTCAGACATGACTAAAGTGACTCAGCAGTAGCAACAGCAGCAACTTTCAGTCTGTGTTTTTTTCATTGAAGTATAGTTGATGTACAATATTTAAAAAGTAAAAGTGTACAATATAGTGATTCACGACTTCCAAAGGCTATACTCCATGATAGTTATCACAAAACACTGGCTATATTCCCTGTGTTGTACAATATAGCTCATTTTGCATGATAGTTGTATCTCTAAATTCCCTACTCCCATTTCTCCCTCCTCTTTTGCTCACTGCACTGATCCAGTAGTTTGCTCTATAAATCTGTGAGTCAGTTTCTTTTTTGTTATATTCACTAGTTTCTTGTATTTTTTTAGAGTCTGCATATAAGTGACATCATACAGTGTTTTACTTTCTCTGTTTGATTATTTCACTTAGCATAATACCCTTCAAGTCTGTCCCTGTTGCTTCATTGCTTCAAATGACAAAATTTCATTATTTTGTGGTTTTGATATCATAGTTTACATCTTTTTGGCTGTCACCTATTTATTATAATTATATTTAATTTTCTAATTTTCGTCTGTTAACTTTGCTTATTTAAGTGGTTGATACCTAACCTTTTTTATATATTTACCTTTACTAGTGAGAATTTTCCTTTTCTATAAGTTCTTAGTTCTTGTTGTAGCCTTTTCTCTTCTACTTAAGGAAGACTCTTGAACATTTCTTGTAAGATCCATTTAGATGAACTCTTTTAGGTTTTACTTCTGAGAAGCTCTTTATTTTCCCTTTAATTCTGAATGATAACTCTGTTGGGTAGAGTGTCCAAGGTTGTAGATTTTCTCCTTTCAGCACTATAAATATATCATGTTCCTCCCTTTGGCTTGCAAAGTTTCTACAGAAAAATAAGCTGAAAGCCTTATAGAGGCTCCTTTATTTGTGACTCTTTTTATGTCCCTTGCTGCCTTTAAAATTCTGTCTTTATCTTTAACTTTGCCATTTTAATATGATACGTTTTAAATCATACCAATGTTTTCTTATGTCAGTTTTCAGCACAATAGAAATAAAAACAAAAATAAACAAATGGGGTCTGTGTATGTGTGTTAGTCTCTCAGTCGTGCCCGACTCTTGGGACCCCATGGACTGCAATCCACCAGGTTCCTCTGTCCATGAGATTTTCCAGGCAAGGATACTGGAGTGGGTTGCCATTTCCTTCTCCAAGGGATCTTCCCAACCCAGGGATCGAACCCAGGTCTCCTGCACTGCAGGCAGATTCTTTACCGACTGAGCTACAAGGGAAGCCCAAATGGGATCTAATCAAACTTGTAACCTTTTGCCCAGCAAAGGAAACCATAAACAAAGTGAAAAGACAACCTACAGATTGGGAGAAAATATTTGCAAATGATCAACACATAAAGACTTAGCTTCTAAAATATGCAAACAGCTCATACAACTCAATAACAAAAACAAATAACCCAGTTTAAAAAAAATGGGTAAAAGGCCTAAATAGACATTTCTCCAAAGACACACAGATAGCCAAAAGCATATAAAAGATGCTCAACATAACTAATTATTTGAGAAATGCAAATCAAAACTACAGTGAATTACTAGCACACACTGGTCCAAGTGGTCATAATTGATGTGGATCCCTTTGGATTCATTTTGTTTGGGAATTTCTTCAATTTCAGGAAGCTTTCAGCCATAATATCACCAAATATATTTGCAACACTTTCCTCTCTCTTCTCCTTCTGGGAACCCTATAATGCAAATATTAGTATGATTGATTTAGTCTCAGAGCTCTCTTGAAATTTATTTTTTAATTTGCTTTTCTATTTGGTGCTCTGATTGGGTGATTTTCATTTTTCTGTCTTCCACATTGCTTATGCATTCTTCTCTATCACCTAATCTGCTCTTAATTTTTTTTAGTGTAATTTTTATTTCAGTTATTGCATTCTTCAGCTGTGGCTGATTCTTTTTACATTTTCTAGATCTTTGTTAAAATTCTCATTGCATTCATCTATTCTTTTCCCAAATTCAGTTATCATTTTTATTACTAGTGCTTCAGTGCTTTTATCTGGTAAATTATTTATCTCTGTTTCACTAGGTTTTTTCAGGGCTTTTTTCCATGTCCTTTACTTTGACATAGTCCTCTGTCTTCTTATTTTGTTTAACTTTCTCTGTCTCTATGAAATTAGGTGAAACAGTTACCTACCCTGTCTTAAAGGGATGTTCTTGGGTGGGAGCTTTACCACTCAATGCCACCTGTGTGTGCCTGGCGGGTTTTGTGAGATAGCTGGAACTGAAGTGAGCATGGGTCACATATATCCCCAAGGTGTCCAGGCAACCATCACTTTGGTGGGATGTAAGGCTGGAGGTGGAGGGATAGAGACAGAGCCAGATGTGAGCTTCTCCTGTGCCTAATGGAAGTCACCACGCTATCTGATTGGGCAGATAGGGTGCAAACTAGGGGCAAGGCCCAAGGGTTTGGAGCAGAAGCTCTGAAGAGTTGGGTTTCTACTCATGTGTGTGATGGCACTTTCTGCCTTGCTTGGGATAGTGGAAGGGACCTGGGGGCTAGTGACTTCATGTCTGTGCTGGGCCATGTTTTCCCCATTGTGCATTCCTTGGTTAGAGACTGAGTCGGGTCAGAGGGTTTAGAGTCACACTTCTGAGCTCATTTTGCCCCTGCTGAAAATATTAGTGTCTACCATGGAACTAGTTTACAAGAATACACAGAAGAACTGTACATAAAAGATCTTCACAACCCAGATAATCATGATGATGTGATCACTAATCTAGAGCCAGACATCTTGGAATGTGAAGTCACGTGGGCCTTAGAAAGCATCACTATGAACAAAGCTAGTGGAGGTGATGGAATTCCATGGAGCTGTTTCAAATCCTGAAAGATGATGCTGTGAAAGTGCTGCACTCAATATGCCAGCAAATTTGGAAAACTCAGCAGTGGCCACAGGACTGGAAAAGGTCAGTTTTCATTCCAATCCCAAAGAAAGGCAATGCCAAAGAATGCTCAGACTACTACACAATTGCACTCATCTCACATGCTAGTAAAGTAATGCTCAAAATTCTCCAAGCCAGGCTTCAGCAATACGTGAACTGTGAACTCCTGATGTTCAAGCTGGTTTTAGACAAGGCAGAGGAACCAGAGATCAAATTGCCAACATCTGCTGGATCGTGGAAAAAGCAAGAGAGTTCCAGAAAAAACATCTATTTCTGCTTTATTGACTATGCCAAAGCTTTTGACTGTGTGGATCACAATAAACTGTAGAAAATTCGGAAAGAGATGGGAATACCAGACCACCTAATCTGCCTCTTGAGAAATCTGTATGCAGGTCAGGAAGCAACAGTTAGAACTGGACATGGAACAACAGACTGGTTCCAAATAGGAAAAGGAGTACGTCAAGGCTGTATACTGTCACCCTGTTTATTTAACTTCTATGCAGAGTACATCATGAGAAATGCTGGACTAGAAGAAACACAAGCTGGAATCAAGATTGCTGGGAGAAATATCAATAACCTCAGATATGCAGATGATACCACCCTTATGGCAGAAAGTGAAGAAGAACTAAAGAGCCTCTTGATGAAAGTGAAAGAGGAAAGCAAAAAAGTTGGTTTAAAGCTCAACATTCAGAAAACAAAGATCATGGCATCCAGTCCCATCACTTCATGGGAAATAGATGGAGAAACAGTGGAAACAGTGTCAGACTTTATTTTGGGGGCTCCAAAATCACTGCAGATGGTGACTTCAGCCATGAAATTAAAAGACGCTTAGTCCTTGGAAGAAAAGTTATGATCAACCTAGACAGTATATTCAAAAGCAGAGACATTACTTTGCCAACTAACGTCCGTCTGGTCAAGGCTATGGTTTTTTCTGTGGTCATGTATGGATGTGAGAGTTGGACTCTGAAGAAGGCTGAGCACCGAAGAATTGATGCTTTTGAACTGTGGTATTGGAGAAGACTCTTGAGAGTCCCTTGGACTGCAAGGAGATGCAACCAGTCCATTCTGAAGGAGATCAGCCCTGGGATTTCTTTGGAAGGAATGATGCTAAAGCTGAAACTCCAGTACTCTGGCCACCTCATGTGAAGGGCTGACTCATTGGAAAAGACTCTGATGCTGGGAGGGATTGGGGGCAGGAGGAGAAGGGGAAGACAGAGGATGAGATGGCTGGATGGCATCACGGACTCAATGGATGTGAGTCTAACAAAACTTCAGGAGATGGTGATGGACAGGGAGGCCTGGCGTGCTGCAATTCATGAAGTCACGAAGAGTCAGACACGACTGAGAGACTGAACTGAACCATGGAATTAGTTTAGCTCCCCCTAAATGTGGGCAGGAACTTTTGTGCTGGTAAAGGTTGCCTCCACCCCGGTCTGAAGCAGGGTTGGGCCTGACCTGGTTCTGTTCCCTCTAAGTGTACGCACTCTTCTTGCTAAGGACAGCCTTCACAATGGAGAGCACTGCCAGAGCAAGAGGGGATGAAGCTGGCACCCAGTGTGGCTGGGTGTACACAAGGGCTTCTCTGGCAAACTGGCTAGAGCCCCAGGCAGTTTTCAATATGTTTCTTGTATGTTGTTCCTAGGAGTAAGCAAGCATGTGCAATGCTCTTCAAGAGTGTTATAATACATACACACAGTGGAATATTACTCAGCTATAAAAAGAACACATTTGCATCAGTTGTGAGTTAGATGAACCTAGAGCCTATTATACAGAGTGAAATAAGTGAGAAAGAGAAAGACAAATACCATTTATTAATGCATATGTATGGAGTATAGAAAGATGGTACTGATAATTCTACATGCAGGGCAGCAAAGGAGACACAGACATAAAGGACAGACTTTTGGACTCAGTGGGAGAAGGAGAGAGTGGGATGATTTGAGAGAATAGCATTGAAACAAATAAATTACCATATGTAAAGTAGATAACCAGGGAGAGTTTGATGCGTGAGAAGAGCACCCAAAGCCAGTGCTCTGTAACAACTTGCAGGGGTGGTATAGGAGGGAGGGGAGTTGGAGGGGTTTGGGGATGAAGGGGACACAAGTATACCTAAGGCTGATTCATTTTGATCTATGGCCGTCATACATGAATGATGGATGATAATTACTGTCAAGTAATTATCCTCCAATTAAATAATATTTTTTAAAAAGAGTGTTATCTTGGTTTCTTTCATCTCTCTAGTGTGTCCCACTGGTTTTCAAAACAGCTAAAAAGATTCATCTTACTGGTGATAGACCCTTGTGCTGGGGCACCTTAAAGTCCTTCCTCCTTCCAGGGAGGATCCCTGAGCGCATGATATCCCCCTTCTCTTTTGTTTTCCTGCTAAGGTTTGGGTTCTGACCTGATGGCTTCTTCTCTCTTCCTAACTAACTTCATGAGGATCTTTCTTTACAGTGCTGGTTATAGAAGAGCCTTTCTGACAGTTTCCATGTTGTTTTCAGTAATAATTCTTCCACTTATAATTGTATTTCTGATTTGTTCATGGGGAAGGTGACCTCAGCATCCTCCTTTTCTACTGTCTCTGTCTCCCTCTCTACGTGTAACTTATTGAAGACTCACCAATTTGCTGTTAACAGTAACTTCACAGTTGTATATTTCTACTAGTAATATATGAGTCCCAGTTCCTCTATAACCTTGTCTACACCTGTTTTTTCATTTCAGCAGTCACAGTAGTAGGATCTTAGGGGGTGTTAAATGATATCTCATTTGGTTTTGATTTGTATTTCATTAGTGACTAGTGTAGAGAAGGCAATGGCACCCCACTCCAGTACTCTTCCCTGGAAAATCCCATGGACGGAGGAGCCTGGTGAGCTGCAGTGCAGGAGATCGCTAAGAGTCGCACACTACTGAGCGACTTCACTTTCACTTTTCACTTTCATGCACTGGAGAAGGAAATGGCAACCCACTCCAGTGTCCTTGCCTAGAGAATCCCAGGGATGTCGGAGCCTGGTGGGCTGCTGTCTATGGGGTTGCAAGAGTCGGACAAGACTGAAGCAACTTAGCAGCAACAGCAGCAGCAGCAGTGACTAGTGACACTGAGCATCTTATCATATCTACCTTGGAAAAATTTCTATTCAAGATTGAATCGTTTGGTTTTGAGTAGTACAGATTTTTTATATGTTCAGCTTTTTGTTTAGTTTGCTATTCCTGTCTTCTTCCTTAAGGTATACAGTTAGGTTTTTGATTTGAAATATTATTCTTTTAAAAATAGAGGTTTGCAACTATAAATTTGCCTCTGAGCACTGTTTTTGTTTTCCATAAATTTTGGTATATTATGTTATTTATCTCAATGTATTTATAAATTCCCTTATGATTTCTTTTCTGTTCTATTATTTATTTTTTTTAATTTTTAATTTCCACACATTTGTGATTTCTCTAGTTTCATTCAATGGTTGTCAGAGAAGATATTTAGTATGATTTCAATCTTTTTAAATTTATTGAGACCTGTTTTGTGGCCTAGCACATAGTCTGTCTTGGAGGATATCTCAGTCACACTCACTGAAAACTGTGTTTTCTTTTTGGGGGGTAGAGTGTGCTTTCAGAGAAGGCAATGGCACCCCACTCCAGTACTCTTGCCTAGAAAACCCCATGGGCAGAGGAGCCTGGTGGGCTGCAGTCCATGGGGTCGATAAGAGTCGGACATGACTGAGTGACTTCACTTTCACTTTTCATTTTCATGCATTGGAGAAGGAAATGGCAACCCACTCCAGTGTTCTTGCCTGGAGAATCCGAGGGACGGCGGAGCTTAGTGGGCTGCCGTCTATGGGGCTGCACAGAGTTGGACACGACTGAAGTGACTTAGCAGAGTGTTCTTCATTTCTGTTAGATCTAGTTGGTTTATAATATTGTTCAAGTCTTCTATCTCCTTATTGGTTATTTATCTAGTTGTATTCATTAATGAAAGTGGCTTATTGAAGTCTCCAGCTGTAATTACAAAATTGCCTATTTCTCCTTTCAATTACCTAGTGGCTCAGTGGTAAAAGAATCCACCTACAATGCTGGAAACACAGGAGACACAAGTTTGATCCCTGGATTGGGAAGATCCCCTGGAGGAGGAAATGACAACCCACTCCAATATTCTTGCTTGGGAAATCCCATGGACAGAGGAGCCTGGAGAGCTACAGTCCATGGGATCACGAAGAGTCAGACATGACTTAGTGACTAACACCTTCTTATAATAATTACATGCTGTATCAGTTCAGTTCAGTTCAGTTCAGTCGCTCAGTCGTGTCCGACTCTGCGACCCCATGAATCGCAGCATGCCAGGCCTCCCTGTCCATCACCAACTCCCGGAGTTCACTCAGACTCACGTCCATCGAGTCCGTGATGCCATCCAGCCATCTCTTCCTCAGTCGTCCCCTTCTTCTCCTGCCCCCAATCCCTCCCAGCATCAGAGTCTTTTTCAATGAGTCAACTCTTTGCATGACATGGCCAAAGTACTGGAGTTTCAGCTTTAGCACCATTCCTTCCAAAGAAATCCCAAGGCTGATCTCCTTCAGAATGGATGGGCTGGATCTCCTTGCAGTCCAAGGGACTCTCAAGAGTCTTCTCCAAAACCACAGTTCAAAAGCATCAATTCTTCGGCACTCAGCTTTCTTCACAGTCCAACTCTCACATCCATACATGACTACTGGAAAAACCATACCTTGACTAGACGGACGTTAGTCGGCAAAATAATGTCTCTGCTTTTGAATATGCTATCTAGGTTGGTCATAACTTTTCTTCCAAGGAGTAAGTGTCTTTTAATTTCATGGCTGCAGTCACCATCTGCAGTGATTTTGGAGCCCGAAAAATAAAGTCTGACACTGTTTCCACTGTTTCTCCATCCTGTATATGTTATTAATATATCATGGCTTCCCTGGTAGCTCAGCAGTAAAGAATCTGCTTGCAATGCCAGAGACATGGGTTCAATCCCTGGATTGGAAAGATCCTTTGGAGAAAAAAAAAAGGCAACCCATACCAGTGTTCTTGCCTGGGAAATCCATAGACAGAGGAACCTAGCAGGCTACTGTCCATGAGGTCACAAAAGAGTTGGACATGACTTAGCAACTAAACATGTTATATCTCACATACTGACCTTATTCTCAGAAGTCAGATCTTTTTATTTATGTTGGTGGTAAGCTATGTGCAAAACTCTGTTCACTTTCAAGGTCACTTGTGGAGACCTGACAGCCTTTTATCAGCATGGCTTAAGCTGCTTCTGCTTGGACAGATCTTGGGCTCCAGTTATTCCATCACCTTCCAGAGCCAGCTTGCCTCACTGCACTTCTCCCCCCAATTCTCTGGGCAGTCTTTCTCATCTTTCTCCTCTACTGCCTTTCTAAAGTGCATATTTAGCACTGAAATAATTATTCACATGAATTTCCTGTTCAAGTTGATTCTTATCACAAACATGTCCACCACTAATACAAACATTTTGTCAATAGCATTAAACACATGAATGCAAATATACCATATACACACACAAACCAAGCATTAGGTTTTCACAGTGTGGTCAACTGTGGTCATCATAGATATCAGGGCTCAGAAGAAACTGTTCTTTCTTTATTTCACATCTGAACCACAAGCAATGTGGTTGATTATGTTGAAAATGCTACAGTTTTGTATCTGTTCTAACATTTTAGCAATATTTTATTTTGTCACTAGTCTCTAAGTGGTTATGACTATGAGTAAGACTTTGTTACTCTGTCTTATTTTATTTTGGTCCTGTGAGGGTTTTTTTTTTTTTTTCATCTTTTTTTTCTTGGAATGAAAACTAGTGGTGCTAATAACTCCATGGTTACACTGTAAGATAATAGATCCAACTACGTATTCAATGAGTGGCATAACAGAGAGACAGCCATACTCTGGATTAGAATGAGTTACAATAGGTTTTATTTCATCTTACCTGTAGATCAAAACTAAAGAGGACAGGAGAGAATTTAAAAACAGATACAAGCACTCATTTTTTAAATCTTTCCTCTCATACTTCTTCAGTTGTAAAACATGCAACAAAAGCACTGGATAGTTCAGTTCATTATCAGTTCAGTCACTCAGTTGTGTCCAACTCTTTGCAACCCCATGGACTGCAGCACACCAGGCCTCCCTGCCCATCACCAACTGCCAGAGCTTACTCAAACTCATGTCCATCGAATTGGTGATGCCATCCAACCATCTTATCCTCTGTCATCCCCTTCTCCTACCTTCAATCTTTCCCGGTATCAGGGTCTTTTCAAATGAGTCAGTTCTTTGCATCAGGTGGCCAAAGTATTGGAGTTTCAGCCTCATCATCATTCCTTCCAAAGAAATCCCAGGGCTGATCTCCTTCAGAATGGACTGGTTGGATCTCCTTGCAGTCCAAGGGACTCTCAAGAGTCTTCTCCAGCACCACAGTTCAAAAGCATCAGTTCTTCAGTGCTCAGTTTTCTTTATAGTTGAACTCTCACATCCGTACATGACTACTGGAAAAAACATAGCTTTGACTAGACAAACTCTGTTGGCAAAGTAATGTCTCTGCTTTTTAATATGCTGTCTAGGTTGGTCATAAGTTTTCTTCCAAGGAACAACCATCTTTAATTTCATGGCTGCAGTCACCATCTGCAGTGATTTTGGTGCCCAAGAAAATAAAGTCTCTCACTGTTTCTATTGAAGTGATGGGACCAGATGTCATTATCTTAATTTTCTGAATGTTGAG
The DNA here is from genome assembly GCA_917880005.1 of Nanger dama. Taxonomy (NCBI): domain Eukaryota; kingdom Metazoa; phylum Chordata; class Mammalia; order Artiodactyla; family Bovidae; genus Nanger; species Nanger dama. The sequence continues at coordinate 1,480,259 of CAKJTW010000011.1, forward strand.
CTTTAAGCCAACTTTTTTACTCTCCTCTTTCACTTTTATCAAGAGGCTCTTTAGTTCTTCTTCTCTTTCTGCCATATATATCCCAACAACAACAAAAAAATAAAAACTTTAAATCATGATTTGTGAAGAACAATAAATCCAGTTAAATATATAGTTTAAACATGAGAGAATTATTTATAAAGAGCACAAGTGTTTTAACCTTCAATATGTAAAAATATATATTGAAGAAGGAAATATATATTGGAGAAGGAAATGGCAACCCACTTCAGTATCCTTGCCTGGAAAATCTCATGGACAGAGGAGCCTGGTGGGCTGTAGTCCATGGGGTCACAAAGAGTTGGGCACGACTGAGCATCTAACACTTACTTATGTCAGAATAACATAAAACCAACAAACCAGAAAGTGAAAGAAGTGGCAGTGTGAAAAAGTGTGACGCTCGTCTTTATCTGCCATGGCAGGGAGTCACCAGACACAGTGACAGTGAAAATGCAGGTTTTAAAATCGACAGTTACATCATGTGCTTAATATTGTTCACAGTCTTAGTGAACGGTTATTGAAATTAGTGTCACATCTGGCAAAAAACTGGAACAGACACTTAAGCAAATTTACTTTCTCTACTTGGCATGCTCTGCTTGTTTTGTGTTTTGACTGCCTTATGTATCATTAGGGTACACTAGAAAATATTGCTTCTGAAAAGGAGCTTACTTTTTATATGTAAGCTTAATTTTTTAGAGAAGTTTGAGAGTCACAGAAAATTAAGCATTAAGTACAGACGGTCTCTGTTTGCCCCCTACTTCCACATGTCCGTAGCCTCCCCCATCATCCCTACCAGAGCGGTACATCTGTTGCAATTGATGAACAAATAATGATGCAGCATTATCACTCAAAGATCATAGTTCACATTCACGTTTGTATATGGTAGGGACATTTCTATCTCACATTCAGTAATTACATCTGCTCCTTTTGCCAGCTTAAAATAAAGTAACAATAAGTGTAATAATTTTATTTAAGGTAACATGCTCATATGAAATAATTTTCATGAAATAATTTGTCTTTCCTTCTTTTTACACATATTCATAGAAAACTGTTCAGCTAATGTTAAGAGTGGTTGTTTTGAGTGGTGGAATTTGAAGCAATTACATTTTCTGTATTGCCTGAATGTCCTATAAGAAGAACATTTCACCAAAATAAAATAAAATATATTATTTTAAAAGTAACTAAAGAGAAAATCGTATATCCTAGGAACCTCTGATAAATATTTCCACAGTATATGATAATGCTGACTTATAGCATATTTGGCAGAACTGACTTAGAAAGGTATTTTGAAAAACAGGATACTTGAAAAAAAGAGAGAAAAAGATAGAGTAAACAATTTGATTTGGGAAGGTAAGAATAATAAGTGGGATAAGTAGAATACTTCAACAAGTATTTATTTAGGCTAAAAATTGAAAGCATTTACATGACAAATAACCATATTTAAGGCATTTTAGACCAAGTCCCATAGAGTACTAGTCTGCTGTGGCATCAGTAACAAAACACCACAGACTGACTGACTGGCTTAACCACGTGGTGTTTGTGCAAAAGCAGGTTATTACGGCTAGAGAGTGTGTTTGTTAGTAGTCACCAAAAACCAAAGTTATGTTTGTGTTAATTTTTTAAAAGATGGGCCAAATATATATATGTATTTACAAAACAAGACAAAAACAAAGAAAGAGAGGAAACTCTGCAGGTTAAGAGTCTGAGTCTTAACCACCAGAACCTTGTTATAACTCTAAAAAAAAGAAATAGACCCACAGCTAGGAGTTTATAGTCAATTCAGTAATTTATAGTCAATTCAGGTAAGCCAAATGATAGAGCTCATGAATTTTCATTACTTTTTCACATTTGATAATATCTTATAATTTTCTAAAGTTTTATTCCCCCAGTTTAAGACTAATTCAATAATAAGTGGTCCTAATTCATATTTTCTTTCAGCTAAAACAGTAATTCTCAAGCTTTTTCATTTCAGTATGTCTTTCTACCCTTAAAAATTGCTGAGGATCCCAAAGAATTTGCCATAGGAAAATTTAGAAACACACACACTAATAATACCTAAGTATTCACTCCATAAGTCATCAAAGCAGCAATATCAACATATGCCATGTAACATCTAGAAAATGAATGCAAGAGAATGCAAGTGCATAAAGCAAACATAGTAGTATTATTATGAAAATAGAACCTACCTTGAAGACCTTCTGCAAGGGTTCCTAGGATGACATTCCAATTAGAGCTAAGCTAAAACAGCTTGAAATCTCAAAGACTGCTCTTTTATCTATGTGTGTGTTAAAAACATTAGGAAGCCAAGAAATGTAGGAAAAGAAAATAATACTCTGATTTGTTTGCTTGATTTTATTTTTGGCTGCTCTGGGTCCTCACTGCTGTGCATGTGGGCTCTTTCTAGTTGCAGCAAGTGGTGGGTACTCTGGTTGCGGTGCTCAGGCTTCTCACTGCGGTGGCTTTGCTAATTGTGGAGCATGGACTCTAGCACGCTCAAGCTTCAGTAGTTGCAGCTCCCAAGTTCTAGAGCTGGGGCTCAGTAGCTGTGTTGCAGGGGCTTAGTTGCCCTGTAGCACGTTGAATCTTCCCAGACCAGGGATCAAACTCATGTGCCATGCATTGGCAGGTGGATTCTTAACTCCTGGACCACCAGGGAAGTCCTTGTAATTTGATTTAGTACTTGTTATTCCTCTTTTAACAGTTCTAGTTGGCAAAGCAATTGTGATCAAAATCTATTTACACTTTTAAAGAAACACCTTTTTTTTTATTATGTGTTGTGTTATATTTTTTATTAAAGTTCAGTTCAGTTCAGTCGCTCAGTTGTGTTCGACTCTTCACGACCCCATGAATCGCAGCACGCCAGGCCTCCCTGCTCATCACCATCTCTCGGAGTTCACTCAGACTCACGTCCATTGAGTCCGTGATGCCATCCAGCCATCTCATCCTCTGTTGTCCCCTTCTCCTCCTGCCCCCAATCCCTCCCAGCATCAGAGTCTTTTTCAATGAGTCAACTCTTTGCATGACATGGAGTTTCAGCTTTAGCATCATTCCTTCCAAAGAGATCCCAGGGTTGATCTCCTTCAGAATGGATTGGTTGGATCTCCTTGCAGGCAAGGGACTCTCAAGAGTCTTCTCCAACACCACAGTTCAAAAGCATCAATTCTTTGGCGCTCAGCCTTCTTCACAGTCCAACTCTCACATCCAAACATGACCACAGGAAAAACCATAGCCTTGACTAGACGGACCTTAGCTGGCAAAGTAGTGTCTCTGCTTTTGAATATACTATCTAGGTTGGTCATAACTTTTCTTCCAAGGAGTAAGCGTCTTCTAATGTCATGGCTGCAGTCACCATCTGCAGTGATTTTGGAGCCCAAAATATAAAGTCTGACACTGTTTCCACTGTTTCCCCATTTTTTAAATTATGTGTTATATTCACTGCTATACCTTTACATATCCAAAAACACATGCAAAAAGACATAAAAGATTTTCACATAAATGATCAGTTACTTCCAGTATATATTTCTGTCCTTGTTAATAAGAAAAATAATAGTTTAAGTGATATGTAAGGCATATGGTACAGTGCCTGGCAGAGCAGTAAACATTCAAATAATGACAATTATTGCTATTTGTTGTTGGTTGCTGCTGTTGCTACTACCTTGTTTTAGTAGTTGTTTTTACCAGTGCCATTAGTATTGAATACTAGGACTACCGAGGTAGCGTAGAAGGATCATAAATTTTGCTGCCTATGAATTTCCCATTTAAATAAATATAATTTGAATGCAAAGTCCATTTTGATTAACTAATAGATAAGTTGCATCCAGTAAACTTCCATAAGGCAATGGATCCCACAATAGTCAGAATGCCCAGAAGGAAAGAGAACCTTAAGGCTGAGTCTGAGGGGGTGGAATAACCTGGAGGCGCAAGAACTTTAATTACAAGTACAAGTAATATCTTAAAAGTACATTCCTTATTGACAAGTCAGGTTAATCTATAGTGTATTATTGATGTTAATAATTCAGTTTTGCTCAAAGTAGCAAAGGAATCTGAAAAAAGTCAGGTATAATGCTTTTCTCTAAGAAATATAAGAATTTTTGGTGAAATTTTTCCCGAATGTTCCATGAAGGTTCTCTGGAAAGGGTTCTGCAAATAAGACATCCAATGTCAGCATCCTGATTAAAAAAACTCCTTGACTAATGTGCTACTTAATATTATGATATTATACAAAAAGAACCTCAGTAAGGTATTTGGGGATATTTCCTGATATGATTCACAGTAAGGTTTTTTAAAAATGTATATATAATCAAAAACATAGCCCTCCCCATTGCTTTTATGACAGTCATCAATGATCCACTGATTAATTCAAAGCACATTTAAAATTTTTATTCTACCTGACATCTTGAAGGAATTTGAAATTTTTGCCTCTTCCTCCCTCAGACTCTTTCATTGGTTTCCACTGATTTTCCTTCCCCATGGACTCCACTCTGCCTATTTTATTAGATTCTGTTCTTTGGACCATTCCTAAAAATGTGGTGTTTTCCAGATTCTATCTTGTGCTTCCTTCTCTATCTAATTCAACATCTTTTTCTAGAAAGTTTGATTCGTTGCTTATAAGAAGATGACTTCAAAATCTGTATCTCATTCTAATTTCCTTTGAATCTGTGTTTCCAACTCATCTGTAAAACATATTAATTCCAAACAAATAATCTCCACTTCCTTCTTTGCATAGGCGAAACACTCTTTGCAAAAGCAAAACACCCTCTGAAGTAAATCACAAGCAAGATCTTTTCTGATCCACCTCCTAGAATAACAAAAATAAAAACAAAAATAAACAAGTGGGACCTAATTAAGCTTAAAAGCTTCTGCACAGCAAAGGAAACTATGAACAGAATGAAAAGACAACCCTCAGAGTGGGAGAAAATATTTGCCAATGAAGTGACTGACAAGGAATTAATATCCAAAATATACAAACAGTTCATGCAGCTCAATATCAAAACACCCAAACAGTCCAATTAAAAAGTGGGTGGAAGACCTAAATAGACATTTCTCCAAAGAAGACAGATGGCCAAGAGGCATACAAAAACATGCACAGCATTACTAATTATCAGAGAAAAGTAAATCAAAACAATAATGAGGTAGCACCTCACACCAGTCAGAATGGCCATCACAAAATCTACCAACAGTAAATGCTGGAGAGGGTGTGGAGAAAAGGGAACCCTCCTACACTGTTGGTGAGAGTGTAAATTGGTACAACCACTATGGAGAAGAGTATGGAGGTTCCTTTAAAAGTAAAAATAAAGCTATGATATGATCCTGCAATCCCATTCCTGGGCATATATTCAGAGAAAACCAAAGTTCAAAATTGTTCATTGCAGCACTACTTACCATAGGACATTGAAGGCCATCAATGGAGGAAGTGATAAAGAAGATGTGGTACATATATCCAATGGAATATCACTGAGCCATAAAAATAAGATCAAAATAATGCCATTTGCAGTGCCATGAATGGACCCAGAGATTGTCATACTGAGTAAAGTCAGATGGAGAAAGACAAATATGTGATATCACTTATATGTGGAATCTAAAAAATGGTACAAATGAACCTATTTTCAAGACAGAAATATAGTAACAGATGTAGAAAACAAACTTACAGTTACCATGGGTGAAGGGATGGAGCTTCCCTGGTGGCTCGTGGTAAAAATCCTGCCAATGCAAGAGATGCAAGAGATGCAGGTTCAATCCCTGGAATAGGAAGTGCCAACCCACTCCAGTATTCTTGCTTGGGAAATCCCATGAACAGAGGAGCCTAACAGGCTACAATCCATAGCGTCACAAAGAGTCAGACACGACTGAGCAACTGAATGCAAGGGGGAAAGGGCAAGTGGAGGGATAAATTGGGAGATTGGAATTGACATATACACACTACTATATATAAAATAGATAACTGATAAGAACCTACTGTATAGCACAGGGAACTCTACTCAGTACTCTGTAACAGCCTTTATGGTAACAAAATAAAAAAAGTGGATATATGTATATTATAACTGGATCACTTTGATGAGCAACAGATACTAACTAGCACATTGTAAATCAACTATTGCTGTTATTGATAAATAAAATGAAATGCCCTCTTTTACTTTGTCAGCCTAATTAACTTTTTAAACTTCAATCTATCCTTCAGACCTCATTCAAATTTTATCCCCTGTACAAAGTACTCTCTAAATTCTTCTCACTCCCATTTACCTTTTAATGGTCACTATCTCTTCTATAATTCTGTTTTTCTATTACAGCAACCACCAGAACTGGCAACACAATAACTAGAAATAATAAGATAGTATGAAAACCACTATAGTTTTCCACTATGGAAAATAACATGTGATTAACATAGTTAAAAAGGAAAAGAGGGAAAAGGAAATAAAATGAAAGAACTAAACTTTTAAAAAGAAAAATACAATTATTGGAATCAAATCTCAGTGGGTAGGTTATAAACCTGATTAGACATAATCAAAAAGAAAATTAAGTGGTGACACAACCTAATACTTAAAATGCACTGTCAGAATGGACTAAGAACCAATAAAGAGATGAAAAAAAATAGAGTGTAAATTTTATCTGAGAAAATCAACCTCAGTCTAATAATAAGACAGAAGGCAAAGGAAAACTTGAAAGAGGAAATAAGACAGAATGAAAAAATTCAATGAAAGTCAATTAGAATTTCCTGAGGTGATAACCAAGTATGTCAATAGGTGATGACACTTGTTTGGGAAGAAGTTAAGATAATTAGATCAGTTACTGCAAGCCTGCTCACCTATGGTTAGACTCTTGCTCCTGTTCAAATGGAAAACGAAGCAGGTGACATAATATGCATTGTTGCCTACCCAGTGGCATGTGCTCTGGACAGTCACTGCCCTGTTAATCCTAGATTCATGCTCAGTGATGCAATCTTCTGGGGTTTAGAAAATCTGTGCAAGCTGGCTTCCTGCAACCTTTGCACACTGAGGTTTTATTCTTCCCCTGAAGTAGTGTTACTTCTGGAGATGCTGTGAATGAGAACAGAAAAAAAGTAAAACAAAAAGTAATAAAGTTTTATCTGTGACTATTTAATGAGGATCTCTACTTATAGTGCATGCTGGTTAAGGCCATGGGCTCTTGAGTTAGATTATCTGGGTGCAGATTCTGCCACAACTGTCTTCTAATGTGTAACCTGGAACAAATTTCTGTGGTTTATCAAATAAAAGAATGATACTAATTTATAACATACTGATTATACAACAGTAGGAGACAAAATGCTCTGCCAATTAGTCATGACATGGTCTCTATTGTAGGATGCATCTTGTGCTGGAATATGTTCCATTTGCTCCTCCAGATCAATTCTCCAATCTTTTCTGCCATTCTCTAGGTCCTAAGATGCTAACTTCTCGGAGGCATTGACAGCAAATGTAGATCAGAGGTAGAAGGAGAGTGAGGTCGGAGTACTACATTTTTCCTGTAGGGGTGTTAAAGTTCGCATATATACCACTCCCATAGCCAGCGTCCTGTAGGCAGCTCTCTCAAAAACACTGCTTTCTTCAGATTCCTTCATCTTGTAACTTCAGGTCAAGGAGTGTAATGCCTTCCAGCAGTTGCAAGACACCAAGTCCTTCCTTATCTCTTACTGGTTATGGAAACCACATCTTTTAAAGCATACATGCGTTTGTAAAACTCTCCCAAGTTACTCAAAGTGTGCTGGTTGTTTACTGCTGCGACTGACTGATACACATCCCATTGTGGAGATGCTAAAATGTGAAAAAATATTGCAGCTTAGATATAGTGAAATATATCACTTAGCTCCTCTGTGTCTCAATTTCATTTCCCTTAAATAGAAGTAATATTCCTTTTAGGATTATTATGATTAAAAGAACTAATACATGTAGAGTACTTAGAAAAGCATCTCGCCTGTAATAAGTGCTCAATAAATATCATCATTAGTATATTTGAAGTATTGTGATAGGTACCATGAATTATGCAGATATGGATAAAAGACAAAACACAATTTCAGGCATCTTGGTAGTCTTGGTAAGTGACAACGTTTATATCTCAAAGTCAGATATTTTGACCTGAAGCCCAGTATTCTTATATCAAAACTTCCCTGATAATCCAAAATACCTGGAAAGAAGATCACTCTATGTTAGTTCAAAAACACTTGTAAAACATTTTTTAAAATAAGAGAAGTGTTATTAATTTTAATTATGTACAGCAACACAGCCTAATAATTAAAATACATTGTCATAATGCACTAAGAATGAATAAAAAGATAAGAAATTAAAATTATCTTGAGTGCAAAACTGATAGTTATCTATGAACAGATTCTTCAGAAGATAAGACAGGAAAGAGACAAGAAACCTAATCTGAACTGAGCATTCTCTGCGTGAGAGCCACTTCTATACTATGTGAGAGGCACTAATATATTCACGAACTCTCTATAGGGAGAAATGGCTACTCCTGTTGTACAGATGAGAAATCTACCTCTGAAGGACAGAGCAGAGACTCAGACTCAAAGCTTCCACAATCAGGAAGGGGGAGCACAGGGAACAAGCATACCTTTTCTACATCACACTGTCTCTGGAATTCTTTAAAAATCCCCTAACATGGCTTATATAGCTTGTACCCACTTATAAGGAGATTTAACGTTTATGTGTGAGTTCATTCTTAGACTCCTTCTTGGTTTTTGCTTTATTTTAGGATTGGTTTTTTGTTTGTTTGTTTTTTGCAAATGGCATAAAGATGCAGTCTTAGAATTATCACGAGTGTCTTTCTTCAAAACAACAAGACTTCTTTAAAACCTTGCTACTCAGTGTTGGTCTACAAACCAGCAATATCAACATCACTTGGTAGCTCATTAGAAATGCAGAGCGTTAGATCCCCATGCAAGGACTGTTCTAAAATTGTTACCCAAGGAAACTAGAAAGAGAAGAATGAAATTGAGGTTTTTAAAAGATATAAAAATTCTGATGGAAAACTATCTGAAGTATCTTTCTCAACATGGTTTCCTCTACTTCCCTCCAGTACCTTTCGCCCTTCCGCACCACCACTCCCAACAGGCTCACCGGCTGTGAAAGGTAGAAAAATTGTGAAAAGTATCTCAAAAGCTGAAGACATTTTCTGAAGGGAGTTCCCTTCTTCTTCCTATCCTTACCCCTCTCTTTTCCTTCCATATACCTAGCTGTAGACGTTTTCTTCTCCTGACCTCCCACATAAGCACTAATGAGAAATCTCCTTCTCTCTCAACACCACTGTGTTTGCAGCTCATGAGAAATTTAAGAGGAAGCATTTCCTATTTGGAGAGTTAGGTGATAATGACTGAACTTCTTGATTTGTGCTTATTTCTTTTCAGAGAAACACATGCATTTGACCCACTATTCAGATCTAATTGTAATCAATTGAGTTATATCGCAGATAATGTTTAAGTTATTCTTATGAGACATGCATCTGGAGAAGGCAATGGCACCCCACTCCAGTACTCTTGCCTGGAAGATCCCATGGACGGAGAACACTGGTGGGCTGCAGTCCCTGGGGTCGCAAAGAGTCAGACACTTCCACTTTTCACTTTCAGGTATTGGAGAAGGAAATGGCAACCCACTCCAGTGTTCTTGCCTGGAGAATCCCAGGGACGGGGAGCCTGGTGGGCTGCCGACTATGGGGTCGCACAGAGTCGGACACGACTGAAGCGATTTAGCAGCAGCAGCAGCATGAGACATGCATCAGTATATTCATTTTTATAAATGGGGAAGTAGAGAAGTAACTTATCCTACTTTGATCAATGACAGAGCTGTACAACCAGGATAGACATGATGATCTTTTCATGGAGTGTTTTCCTTCCTTTGCATTGTGTTAGGGTGTGTGTGTGTGTGTGTGTGTGTGTGTGTGTGTGTGTGTGTGTGTTTGGTAATTTGTTCTGTGTTTTGTGACAGAAGCCAAAAATGATCTCTCATTCTAGAAGTATACACTTCAATACAAAAACACAGAGTATTTAAAACACTCATAAAGACCATAATACTAATAGTTCTCCACTCATATGACCCCCTGCCAAACTTGGGCTGGGGCAAGGGATCAGAAATTAAAGCCCAGCTGGTGCAATTTTACTCTCATCCATCCAGCAAATCCTATACACAAGCCTGCACCTCCACAGATAGAGAGGGGCCAGGTACCATGATAATGCTGCACCTGACATTTCTCAGGCATTTCCAACCTGGCTCCAGCCACAGCTGCCCCACTGCTTTTTTCTGAACATGGCCTTACTGCTATGCCATCCCTGACAGGGGCACCTCTGCCCACTCCACAAGCTCAGATCTTTTGTGAGCCAGGCCAGGTCCTCATTGCCTCTGCCCAACACACTCACCCTCACACTTTCACACCCTGCATATGATGTTACCCTCTTCTACTTCATGCTGTTGCTGCTAAGTCGCTTCAGTCGTGTCCAACTCTATGCGAGCCCAGAAACGGCAGCCTACCAGGCTCCTCCATCCCTGGGATTCTCCTGGTAAGAATACTGGAGTGGGTTGCCATTTCCTTCTCCAATGCATGAAAGTGAAAAGTGAAAGTGAAGTCGCTCAGTCGTGTCCAACTCTTCACGACCCCATGGACTGCGGCCCACCAGGCTCCTCCATCCATGGGAGTTTCCAAGCAAGAGTACTGGAGTAGGTTGCCATTGCCTTCTACTTCATAATTTCTGCTTTATTTCTTTTCCTTCTTTATTCTGTTTGTTTCTGGCTAAAGCATTTTAGAATATGGTGCCTTCTCCTACAAAATAGAGGGTGGTGGGGTGGGAGAAGCAATCTACAGATTCAGATTCACTGCAGTGTTAACATGGGTTTTCTATGTGAAAGGGGTCAGTGAAGACTGAGGGAATGAGTTTCTGCTTATAAATTCTCCTTGCTGCTGCTGCTGCTGCTGCTGCTGCTAAGTCACTTCAGTCGTGTCCAACTCTATGCGACCCCATGGACGGCAGCCCACCAGGCTCCCCCATTCCTGGGATTCTCCAGGCAAGAGTACTGGAGTGGGGTGCCATTGCCTTCTCCGATAAATTCTCCTTACATCTACTTAAACAGACAGTAATCCCTTCCTTTGGGTTTATTAACAAATGGTTAACATAGGTTTCAGTTTGATTACCCAAAGGAATGATTAATGAAAATTTCTTGTAAAGAAAAGCATTGGGATCAGATTCTTGTCACCAGATAGACTATTTCTCAACACATCTGAAGATAAAAGTTTGGGTTTTTTGATTGGTGAATTAAATTTATTACTGTCACTATTCTGGTTGGGAGTGTGTGCTCAGTTGTGTCCAATTCTTTGCAACTTCATGGACTATAGTCCACCAGGCTCCTCTATCCTTGGAATTTTCCAGGCAAGAATACTGGAGTGGGTCGCCATTTCCTACTCCAAGGGATCTTCCAGACCTAGGGCTCGAATCTGCATCTCTCATGTCTCCTGCATTGGCAGATGGATACTTCACCACTGTGCCACCTGGGAAATCCTCTGGTTGTGATGTTATACTATTATTTAGCATAATGTTACCATTAGGGCAAACTGGGAATGGTGTACAGAGATCTCTGTGTTATTTCTTTCTCTTGCATGTGAATCTATAATTATCTCACTAAAAGTTTCAGTTAAAAAAATGAAAGTCAGGTATGGCTGAGGAAGGAGAATTTCCCTGAAGGTTATAGTCAAAACATTTATTAGCACTGATCTGTGGGCCATGGAGCAAAGGAAGATGGAGCACATCTCTTCCAGTGTGATTTTGATCGTGGCCTTTTCCAAAGCATTTGAACTGGGATTAGTTGCTGGATTGAGCCATCGTAAACTTACACATCCATTACAAGGAGACCAGCCCTTCAGAGATAATGGTTCATCATTGGCCTTCCCAGTTTATATCATCCATGGGAATCCATAACAGCAAGGGGCTAAGCAGAACCTGCTACCTGAATGGGGGAACCTGCCTTCTGGGGTCCTTTTGTTCCTATCTTCCCTCTGTGGAGAGAACCGTGGGCTTGACATGCACTAAGGGAAGTGTGTGGGTCTATGCCTCATGACACCTGGTTGCCTGTGAGCTGTTCCATGTGTAAATGCTGGCATGGCCAGTTTCGCTGCTTTCCTCAGTGATTCCTACCTGGCTGTGATGAACACCTCATCACTGCTGGAACTCCAGAATTAATGTTGTCTGCATGTGCTTTTCACCTGGCATCTTCCTTCCTATACAGTTATTAACCCACATTTGAAATCAACATTTGTCATGCAAATTTCATGACGTGAAGAGGCTGTCCCTCCAATGATCCAACTGAGAGACGATGATTCTTTTGTTAGTTGTCTTGAAAGAGTGAATACATTTCCCTACAGTCTCTAACATTTCCTTAAATTACCAGCTACTTTCCTCTGCCCTGCCCTCTCCAAAAATTACTTTTAAAAAAAGTAAGCCATATATTATGCCGAACTTCTGTGTTTCTGATACATGTATTTCTAGCAAGTGTTTATAAAAACTTTCCTTTGAACAATTGAATTCTATCTTCAGATTATTAAAGGTTACTCCCAATGTGAAACTGAGTATAAAGCATTGAATAGAGTTGAACAAATTAATTAAGGCAATATCTTGGAAAGGAAAGAAAATCTGTAATGGGAGCAAAGGAGAAGAAAGGGGGCAGTTTTAAGAGGTGAGAGACAGGATGCTGGAATAATGGAAGTGTACATGTGTCCCTGGGAGACTAGGTAGAAAACGGAGAGCAAATGAGAGAGAGTTGAGAAAATAAAATGGATCACTTAGTTGATTAGATGGGTACAGAGAAGCAAGTCAAAAAGCAAAGTTGAAGGGCAAGTTTCTATCAACTATAGGAAGCTGTATAAGACAAGAACACCTGTTCTCTCAAAGATTTGTACAGAATAAAGTCTCCTTGAAAAAAATTCTATCTGGTCATTTATATGTCTTTGGAAAAATGTCTACTCATGTCCTATGTCCACTTTTAAATTGGAGTAGTTGGCTTTGTTTTGTTTTTGCTGTTGGGTTGGATGAATTCTTTATTTATTTTGTATATTGACATCTTATAGATATGGTTTTCAAATATTTTCTTCCATTTTATAAGTTGCCTTTTCATTTTTATGGAAGCAAGGTCCAATGCTGTAAAGAGCAATACTGCATGGGAACTTGGGATGTTAGGTCCCTGAATCAAGGCAAATTGAAAGTGGTCAAACAGGAGATGGCAAGAGTGAACATTAACATTTTAGGAATGAGCAAACTAAAATGGACTGAAATAGGTGCATTTAAGAATCAAGGCAAATTGAAAGTGGTCAAACAGGAGATGGCAAGAGTAAACATCAACATTTTAGGAATGAGCAAACTAAAATGGACTGAAATAGGTGAATTTAACTCAGATGAACATTATATCTACTACTGTGGGCAAGAATCCCTTAGAAGAAATGGAGTAGCCATCATAGTCAACAGAAGAGTCCAAAATGCAGTACTTGAGTGCAATCTCAAAAATGACAGAATGATCTCTGTTCGTTTTCAAGGCAAACCATTCAATATCACGGTAATCCAAGTCTATGCCCCAAGTAATGCTGAAGACACTGAAGCTGAATGGTTCTAGGAAGACCTATAAGACCTTCTAGAACTAACACCCAAAAAAGTATTCTTTTCATTAGAGTGGACTGGAATGAAAAAGTAGGAAGAAACACCTGGAGTAACAGGGAAATTTGCCATTGGAGTACAGAAAGAAGCAGTTCAGTTCAGTTCATTTGCTCAGTCATGTCTGACTCTTTGAAACACATGAAATGCAGCACGCCAGGCCTCCTGTCCATCACCAAGTGCCGGAGTCTACCCAAATGCATGTCCGTTGAGTCGGTGATGCCATCCAGCCATCACATCCTCTGTCATCCCCTTCTCCTCCTGCCCTTAATCTTTCCCAGTATCAGGGTCTTTTCAAATGGGTCAACTCTTCGCATTAGGTGGCCAAAGTATTGGAGTTTCAGCTTTGTAATCAGTCCTTTGAATGAAAACTCAAGACTGATCTCCTTTAAGATAGACTGGTTGGATCTCCGTGCAGTCCAAGGGACTCTCAAGAGTCTTCTCCAACACCACAGTTCAAAAGCATCAATTCTTCGGCACCCAGCTTTCTTTATAGTCCAACTCTCACATCCATACGTGACTACTGGAAAAACCATAGACTTGACTAGACGGATCTTTGTTGACAAAGTAATGTCTTTGCTTTTAATATGCTGTCTAGGATGGTCATAACTTTCCTTCCAAAGAGTAAGCGTCTTTTAATTTCATGGCTGCAATCACCATCTGCAGTGATTTTGGAGCCCCCAAAAAATAAAGTCAGCCACCATTTCCCCACATATTTGTCATGAAGTGATGGGACTGGACGCCATGATCTTAGCTTTCTGAATGTTGAGCTTTAGGCCAACTTATTCACTTCCTCTTTCACTTTCATCAAGAGGCTCTTTAGTTCTTCTTTGCTTTCTGCCATAAAGGTGGTGTCATTTGCATTTCTGAGGTTATTGATATTGCTCCCAGCAATCTTGATTCCAGCTTGTGCTTCCTCCAGCCCAGCGTTTCTCATGATGTACTCTGCATGTAAGTTAAATAAACAGGATGACAATATACAGCCTTGACGTACTCCTTTTCCTATTTGGAACCAGTCTGTTGTTCCAGTTCTAACTGTTGCTTCTTGACTTGCATATAGATTTCTCAAGAGGAAGGTTGGGTGGTCTGGTATTCTCATCTCTTTCAGAATTTTCCACAGTTTATTGTGATCCACACAGTCAAAGGCTTTGGCATAGTCAATAAAGCAGAAATAGATGTTTTTCTAGAACTCTCTTGCTTTTTCCATGATCCAGCGGATGTTGGCAATTTGATCTCTGGTTGCTCTGACTTTTCTACATCTAGCTTGAACATCTGGAAGTTCATAGTTCATATATTATTGAAGCCTGGCTTGGAGAATTTTGAGCATTACTTTGCTAGTGTGTGAGATGAGTGCAATTGTTTGGTAGTTAGAGCAGTCTTTGGCATTGCCTTTCTTTGGAATTGGAATGAAAACTGACATTTTCCAGTCCTGTGGCCACTGCTGAGTTTTCCAAATTTGCTGGCATATTGAGTGCAGCACTTTCACAGCATCATCTTTCAGGATTTGAAATAGCTCAACTGGAATTCCATCACCTCCACCTGTTCATTGTGGTGCTTCGTAAGGCCCACTTGACTTCATATTCCAGGATATCTGGCTCTAGGTGACTGAGCACACCATCGTGATTATCTGGGTCCTGAAGATCTTTTTGTATAGTACTTCTGTGTATTCTTGCCACTTCTTCTTAATATCTTCTGCTTCTGTTAGGTCCATACCATTTCTGTCCTTTTCAAGCCCATCTCTAATTTCCTTGAAGAGATCTCTAGTCTTTCCCATTCTACCTCTATTTCTTTGCATTGATTGCTGAGGAAGGCTTTTTATCTCTCCTTGCTATTCTTTGGAACTCTGCATTCAAATGGATATATCTTCCCTTTTTTCCTTTGCTTTTCACTTCTCTTCTTTTCACAGCTATTTGTAAGGCTTCCTCAGACAGCCATTTGGCTTTTCGTTTTTCTTTTCTTGGGGATGGTCTTACTCCCTTTCTCTTGTACAATGTCACAAACCTCTGTCCGTAGTTCATCAGGCACTCTATCTATCAGATCTAGTCCTTAAATCTATTTCTCACTTCCACTGTATAATCATAAGGGATTTGATTTAGGTCATACCTGAATGGTCTAGTGGTTTTCCTTTCTTCAATTTAAGTCTGAATTTGGCAATAAGGAATTCATGGTCTTGTTTTTGCTGACTGTATAGAGCTTCTCCATCTTTGGCTGCAAAGAATATAATCAATCTGATTTCAGTGTTGACCATCTGGTGATGTCCACATGTAGTCTTCTCTTATGTTGTTGGAAGAGGATGTTTGCTATGACCAGTGTGTTCTCTTGGCAAAACTCTATTAGCCTTTGCCCTGCTTCATTCTGTACTCCAAGGCCAAATTTGCCTGTTACTCCAGGTGTTTCTTGACTTCCTACTTTTGCATTCCAGTCGCCTATAATGAAAAGGACATCTTTTTCGGTGTTAGTTTTAAAAAGTCTTGTATGTCTTCATAGGACTGTTCAGCTTCTTCAGCATTACAGGTTGGGGCATAGACTTGGATTACCGTGATATTGAATCGTTTGCCATGAAAACGAACTGAGATTCTTCTGTCGTTTTTGAGATTGCATCCAAATACAGCATTTCAGACTCTTTTGTTGATTACGATGGATACTCCATTTCTTCTAAGGAATTCCTGCCCATTGTATGGTCATTTGAGTTAAATTCACCCATTCCAATCCATTTTAGTTTACTGAATCCTAGAATGTCAGCGTTCATTCTTGCCATCTCCTGCTTGACCAGCCCCATCACTTCATGGCAAATAGATGGGGAAACAGTGGAAACAGTGGCAGACTTTATTTTGGGGGCTCCAAAATCACTGCAGATAGTGACTGCAGCCATGAAATTAAAAGATGCTTGCTCCTTGGAATAAAAGTTATCCCCAACCTAGACAGCATATTAAAAAGCAGAAACATTACTTTGTCAACAAAGGTCCATCTAGTCAAGGCTATGGTTTTTCCAGTATTCATGTGCAGGTGTGAGAGTTGGACTATAAAGAAAACTGAGTGCCGAACTGATGTTTTTGAACTGTGGTATTGGAGAAGACTCTTGAGAGTCCCTTGGACAGCAAGGAGATCCAACCAGTCCATTCTAAAGATCAGTCCTGGGTGTTCTTTGGAAGGACTGATCCTGAAGCTGAAACTCCAATACTTTGGCCACCTGATGCAAAGAGCTGACTCATTTGAAAAGACCCTAGAGCTGGGAAAGATTGAAGGCAGGAGGATAAGGGAATGACAGAGGATGAGATGGTTGGATGGCATTACTGATTCAATGGTCATGAGTTTGTGTTATCTCTGGGAATTGGTGATGGACAGGGAGGCCTGGCATGCAGCAGTCCATGGGGTCACAAAGAGTTGTACACGACTGAACGACTGAACTGAACTAAACTGAACTTTTCATTTTCATTGAGGTATAATTAACTCATATAACATTATATTAGTTTCAGCTGTACAGCACAATATTTGTTACTTGAATATATTATAAAATGATCATCACAATAAGTCTAGTTAATACACATCACCATACATAGTTATTAACACAAATTTTTTATCTTGTGATGAGAACTTTAAGATTTACTCTCTTAGCAACTTTCAAATGTTCAGTACTGTATCGTTAATTATAATCTCCTTGCTGTATACATTATATCCCGATGACCTATTTATTTTATTTTAAAACTGCAAGTTTGTACCTTTGGACTCCCTTTACCCATTTCATCCATACCCTACCCCCTACTTCTGGTAACCTGTTAATTTGGTTTGGAATTTGTTTTTTGTTTTTGTTTTTTATAAGATTTTACATAAGTGAATCATATATGTATCTTTGTTTGTCTGACTTATTCCATTCAGCATAGTGCCATCAAAGTCCACCCATGTTGTCATGAATGGCAAGATTTCACTCTTTTATGCCTGAATTATATTCCATTATAGGTGTTTACCACATTTTCTTTATCCATGCATCCATCAGTGGACACTTGGATTTTTTCCTTTGTCTTGGCTATTGTAAATAACCCATTCAGCAAAGCAGAGTAAAAGAAAAAAATTAAACAGAGTTGGTGGAGGAAACATAGTAAATGAGACATGTAAAGTAAGATTGTAGAAATGTCACCAAATATATAACTAATCACAACAAATGTGAATAATTTAAATTCTCTTATTAAAAGTTTAAATTATTAAATGAGGTAATCAAAAGAGCTATGTCTTTTTTCCAAAAACTATAATTCTTTGTAATAGGTATGCCTAAAATAAAACTCCACAGAAAAGTAGAAAATGACAGTGACACACCAGGTAAATACTAACCAATGAAAGGATGGACTGGGCAACCAACAAGAGAGCTATTAGGATTCCTATCAAAAAGAACTTACTATTCAGCTCCAAGAAGTGCAACTATTGCTAAGACCCTCAAGCTTCATTTCAGCTTTCAGCTGAAGTCATACTCTTCCCAGTCAGTGACTAACCGTAAAGGGGCAGCAGAGTCTGACCCTCTCTGCACATTAAAGACTCGTTTTAAAAGCAATCCTTGCTCTTCTTGTTGTGCTTCTCATTGGTTTGGCCATGATTTTAACAGGTCTAAATTGTTATTTGAGGCTCCCTGTCTTCTGTCTTGCTCCTCCCTTCTTTCCTTTCACAAATTTCTTTCAGATCATCATGATAGTCTAAAGACTTACCTTCCTCTATCCTGTTTCCAACCCCCTTAAGCCTTTCAAAGTTGTAACCTTTCTCCTCTAATTGACCTTGACTAACTCCATATTACTTTCTGCTTCTTGGAAAATCTGACACACAAAGTCCAATCACTAGATTTTCTGATTCAGCAGATCTAGAGAGGATTTGTGGAATCTGTATTATTTTGTATTTCCCCACATAATTTTGATTTTCAACTATCTTAAACACCCTTGTAGTAGATTTTAATACATTTATTTCCTAAAAAGTGTAATTTGACATTATAAATGATCCTGACATCTTTACTATGATGTATTTGACATGATTGTTTTGACATTATCAAGTTAAAATGTAAAATATTTAAACAGTTATTGAACCTAAGAGTGAACCTCATCCCAATAAAGGGATGGATGAAGAATTAAGAAAATGTCAAGACAGGGTTATAGGAACCTATATGTCCATCAGCAGATGAATGGAAAAGAAAGCTGTGGTACATATACACAATGGAGTATTACTCAGCCATTAAAAAGAATACATTTGAATCATTTCTAATGAGGTGGATGAAACTGGAGCCGATTATACAGAGTGAAGTAAGCCAGAAAGAAAAACACCAATACAGTATACTAACGCATATATATGGAATTTAGAAAGATGGTAACGATAACCCTGTATGTGAGACAGCAAAAGAGACACAGTTGTATAGAACAGTCTTTTGGACTCTGTGGGAGAGGGAGAAGGTGGGATGATTTGGGAGAATGGCATTGAAACATGTATACTATCATGTAAGAAACAAATCGCCAGTCTAGGTTCGATGCAGGATACAGGACACTTGGGGCTGGTGCACTGGGATGACCCAGAGAGATGGTATGGGGGAGGGAGGTGGGAGAGGGGGTTCAGGATTGGGAACACGTGTACACCCATGGCAGATTCATGTTGTTGTATGACAAAACCAATACAGTATTGTAAAGTAAAATAAAGTAAAAAAAAAAAAAAGACAAGGTTATAATGTCTATTGTGTACACCTCTTGGTAATATTTATAGGCAGAAACTTAATGGACTGTTTTCTTGATCTCGTCAAAAATGGTTTGGTTAAAATATCATGTGTCAAGTGCCACTATAGTAGTTTTATATCCAAAATAGATTAACAATCCTTTTAAGGATAAAGTTTAGAGTAACCAAAACGTCTTCAGGGAGACAAACATATTAATAAAACAAAATAGCTGTCAAATGTTTCTAATGGCACAATTAAAGCATAAAAAATTTAATTTTCAGTATAATTTTCCCTGCTATGAAGTAAACAGATTTATTTTTATAATAAAATATATTTTCATATATTAAAAATTATTAATATATGCCCAATATTTTATTCTTTAGAAAAATAGAGGAAAGGGTCATGTCATCTCATGGTTATTCCTTTAGCATATAAGATCATACTTAGTAAATATCCCAAGTCCTCAAGAATGCATATTTAGCTGACTATATAGTCAATCAATGTTTGTTATTTGATAAATATATCACAATAAAATGTATACTATAAAATACACTTTTCCAATTTATCACATTATTAGACATTAGATAGCAATACCTCTCTAGAGATTAATAAGTTCAAAAGAAGCTAATGTCCTCATATGTGTTCTTCCTCTCTCTCTCACACACATATGCACACATGCACACACAGAAGGAAAATATAAATTCAGTTTTATTAAATAGTGAAATTCTTATTATAAGCCTATATTTGCTAACAGAAGGTTGACAATTTACAGATATTAAAATAATAGAAAAGGTACATTCAAACAGGATTGGAGGGAATATAAATTGATACAATTTGACATAGCAGTCAATAATATTGACTTATCAGTCAGTAATAAAGATGCACAAAACCTTTGGCCTCGCTATCTCACTCAAGGAAATTATCTTACAAATATGTTCAAACACATTCAAAGAGATAAATCCACAAGAAACATTCTATGTAGTATTGTTCATAATAGCAAAACAGAACAGTCGAAATGTCCACCACAGGGTTAATTAAATTAAATTCCATTACATACAATGGAATTATATGCAACCATTAAGAAGAATGAGGTAGCTCTGCTTGTGTTGATACAAAAGATCTTTAAGATATATTATAGTATTAACTTTCTATAAGTACAGAACAAATTATGCTATGTTTCTATTTCTGTCTGGACAAGGATATATGTATATAAATATGTAAGTGGACATATAAGTGTATACATATACAATGCACATATAGGTATAACATGTGCACATAGAAATTTCCTCAAATATTACATAAAACTGTAGGTAATTATTCCTTCTGTGAAGTTATTTGAGGTAACTCAATTTTCATCATCTACTGTACTGAACAATTTTAATATTTTATCACGAGCATGTGCTTTCTTTGTAATAATATCAGTTTAAAGAACTAGCCAGTAACAGCTAAAATTCTAAAAGTTCAATTGTATAAAGATATAAATACAAATCCTCTATAATGTCTCTGTCTTCTAAGAATCTTTGAAAAGCTATTTTCAAAATAGGCTTTCCATTCCAGAACTCTAAGAAAATCAGAACAATATCTGTAACTGCATCTTGATTCATTTGTCCTGGGGCTACATTCTAGGAACATAAACAGTATGGAGATTCGTCCCATCAGCTTCACTTTGTAACACCTGAGACGTCTTCGCCCTGTTTGTAATATCATAAAGTGGATTGTTCTTCTCTGTGTAGCTGGCATAGGGCTCCATTTCATCCTAAAATATAACCCAACATTAAATTCAATTGAAAAAAATAAAACAGAAACCCTACCTGTGCTTTTCTCACAAGTGCTCACAACTTTAGTGTCTACCAACAGTGGTCTCTGAGTCTGCATGAACATAAAAGCAAGACTTTTCTAATATACTATCAAAAAATTTTGATTATTTAAGTCTCAGTGTCAGATGATAACAGTTGCCTGAAAGTAGGAATGTAGAAGAGTGAGGTGACATGAGGAGTATTTCAGAAGAGAATGTCAAAGATTTAGTAAACTACTTGTTGTAATAGATCCTAGAGCTGGATAGGTATTAAACTTAGGTAAAAGGGCTTCCCTGATAGCTCAGTTGGTAAAGAATCCACCTGCAATGCAGGAGACCCTAGTTCAATTCCTGGATCAGGAAGATCTGCTGGAGAGGGGATAGGCTACCCACTCCAGTATTCTTGGGCCTCCCTTGTGGCTTAACAGGTAGAGAATCACCTGCAAAGCAGGAGACCTGAGTTTGATCCCTAGGTTGGAAAGATCCCTGGAGAAGGGGAAAGGCTACCCACTCCAGTATTCTGGCCTGGAGAAGTCCATGGACTGTATAGTCTATGAGGTCTCAAAGAGCTGGATACGACTGAGCGACTTTCACTTTCACTTTAGGTAAGACAGAAATGATGATGGTATTGAAAAAGGAAATCAAGAATTAGAGATGGTTTAATGGAGAAGGAAATACTAACTCAATTTCTCCAAAGATTACAGTCTAAATGAGGCTAACATGTCTTTTGTAGGATGCAGTTCTTAAAAATATGGATTGGGGGTATGTTTAAACAATGCTTGGTGGATAATTAACAAAATAAGTACATCTGACAGTATTGTAGAATAAGAATTTTTTCTTTTTAATTTAAATACTAATATTGATGCAAATTACAAATTATGTGACTAGATGCTGGGAAACATGGAGGGCAGGAGGAGAAGCGGACGACAGAGGGTGAGATGGTTGGATGGCATCACTGACTCAATGGACATAGGTTTGGGTGGACTCCCAGAGTTGGTGATAGATAAGGAGGCCTGGCATGCTGCGGTTCATGGGGTCACAGAGAGTTGGACCCAACTGAGGGACTAAACTGAACTAACTGACTAGATTTTCAGACTACATGGCTTAAAAGTTTGCGAATATTCTTTTAAATCTTACCTCCTCAACAACTGGAGTATGCTCTGTTTTTTTCAATTTACATTTTCTGCAAAAATAAAAATAAGCTAGAATAAATGTCAAACCATGATTATTCAGATTGAAAATGAGAAAACAAAAGAGTATGCTGTTGACAATTATGGTTCATTTTTATAGAAACTATAATAAGTCAGAAATGAATTATCAGATATGAGTAAAGAATGCTGCTTACAGTTAACACATCCAAATAAGATAATTTTGAATTTTGGAAAGATAAGTAAAATTATGCAAAGAACCTTGTGTAATGGAATATATGCAACACTTCATTTTTGGTATATGAAATTAATTATTGTAATTCTTTTCCCAAATAAAAATAGCATGCACTGTCTCTCCCAAGATCCTGCCCCAGACAGCCTAATTCACTAAGCTTGCATATCTAAATAACCTAGAAAAATCCCTCATGTCATTCAGAGTAGACCATGTATTTTATTTTCAGGGTATACTTCTTGATTATGGGAGAATTGATATTAAAATCTTAATTTTACCTAGTCAATTCCATATTTCTGACTTCTTTTTAACCCAATAAAGCTGGAGAAGAGAAGGCATCAGTCAGTACCTGCAGCCACTGATTTTCAAAAGCCAAATGGATCCCGCGATGATCAAGATAATAGAAATAGGGGCAATGATATATAAAATTTTTAAGTGTGCTGGTATTTCAGCACCTGTAAATATAGACAAAAGAATATATAATTTAACACTCAGTTCAGTTCAATCACTCAGCCGTGTCTGACTCTTTGTGACCCCATGGACAGCAGCATGCTAGGCTTCCCTGCCATAATTCCCTGGCATAATAAAATAATTTAACATTATTCAGCAGTAAAAACCAGTGAGCTATCAAGCCATGAAATCATGTAGGACTATTAAAAGCATATTACTAAATGAAAGGAGCCAGTCTGAAAAGGCTAAATGCTGCATGATTACAACCATATGAATTCTGGAAAAGGTAAAGCTATGCAGTAAGACGATCAGGGATTGTTAAACCTTAGGGTGGATGGGGGCATGAATAGGTGGAGCATAGAGGATTTTATGACAGTGAAACTACTCATACCATACAATAACTGTGAATGCATGCCATTTATGCATTCCTCAGAACTCATAGAACATGTACCTAGAGTGAGTCTTTATGTAAACTATGGATTTTGAGTGATAACAGTACGTTAAGGTAGGGTCATTGATTATAACAAATGTACCATGGCAGTGTGGGGGATGATCAATAGATAGACAGGAAGACCATGCATGTGTAGGGACAAGGGTTTTCTTGGAACTCTCTGTACTTCCTACTCAATATTGCTATCATGCTATTTAAAAAATAAAAGTCTACTTTAAAATTATATTTATATATATTTTCATCTATAAGAATGTCTTATAGTATATGAAATTTATTTCTGTGATTTAATTTTTAAAACTTTTGCCCCATTAATAGTTCAAATAATTGTTATAATAAAATTGCTTTATCACTTCAGACTCTTGAGTTTTCAGCAGACATTATCTTGTATCAGGATTCTGTTTCCTTAAGGATTCATGTAGTGAATTCCTATAGGAGAGATGTGAAATTTAGATCTCTCTGTTACAGTAACAGAGTATTGGTCATTTCCAATATTCAGAAGTGAACAGGGAATTGTAAGAAAAGTATTTGGAAAAATAACCCTAATTCTGAAGTCACCTCTATTCCAAGGCATTGAAACTGAACTGAATGCATGTCAGCAACTTTAAACTATTCACTAACTGCTGGCGGCAATATAAGGTCAATCTGACAAGAGGAGAAGTCAGCAAAGGACCTGGCTGACTGAGAGGTTTTAAGACTGTGCTCCTCAAGTTTCGTGAATGTGGCTGGGACAGCAGAGAGAGGAAGTGGGAGCTGCAATCCACCTTCTTTCAATACTTTGTTTTTAAACACTAGATTTTTATTTAAAGAAGAACATTTCTGTTTTACAGTTAAAAACTACAATAGTGTTTTGAAGCCCTCTCTTTCAAACTAATGAGCTGTCTTTTGTTGGACATGTACTAGCAGAGGTAAAGGTCCACCCTGTACGGAAGACATACCTGCCTTGGGTGGGACTGGACTAGAGACTTCCTCCAATTCTGAGAATCTATAAATATGATGTCATATTGTAATACTGAGTGGTAGGACTTTATACATAATTGGGAGCATTACTCTTCTAGGTAAACATTGCCAAACTATATATATATATATATATATATATATATATATATATATATGTAAACTTTAAGAATGGACTTTAGAAAATCATGCTTTAAACCCAACATTTTCCTCTTCTCCTTTCTTAACACTAAAATATCAGTAGAGAATTGTTCAAATTTATTTATTTTAATTGCAGGCTAATTACTTTACAATATTGTAGTGGTTTTTGCCATACATTGAATTGAATCAGCCATGGGTGTACCTGTGTCCTCCATCCTGAACCCCTCTCCCACCTCCCTCCCCATCCCATCCCTCAGGGTCATCCAGTGCACCAGCCCTGAGCACAGAATTTTCTTTCTAAGTATAGACTTGCAAAGACAAAGAGATTATGGATGAAGATAAGAGCAGATGAAAGATTTCAACTTGTTTTAACATGAAAGATAAACTGAAGAATGGCCAATAATTCAGAGTGAAATAAGTATAAACCTTAGTGAATCCAAGAAGACTCTAGAGTAGGAAGGAAAAAATATGGAGAAAGAGGTATGTCAGGAGTGAAGTGTGGAGCTAAAAGTTGGAAGCTTCCTTGAAGTTCTGTATGAAGAACAGATAGGCTGCCAACTCTCCTCTCACTCCACTCAACCAGGTCACCACACTTCCCCGACCAGCAGAAAACAAGAAGTTTGGCCCAAAGAAGATGAACTGGAGAAATTCCAGAGTCAAAGATTCAGAAATAACGTAGGATGGAGATGAAGTGTCTTTAAAGGAAAGTTTGAGTTCTGAATAGTCACACACACACACACACACACCCCACACACACACGTACACACATCCCTCTCCTCCCTTCTCTCAGAACACTGTCATATAGTCAGGATTATTCCTCCAGGGGAAGAGACTGGAGAGGTATTTTCTACAGAGTCTGAGTAGTCTCAGAGAAAAGATCTTCCCTGGTAGCTCAGATGTAAAGAACCTGCCTGCCAGTGTAGGAGACATAAGAGACATGGGTTCGATCCCTGGGTTGGGAAGATTCCCTGGAGGAGAGCATGGCATGGCAACCCACTCCAGTATTCCTGCCTGGAGAATCCCGTGGACAGAGGAGCTGAGGGGCTAATAGTCCATAGGGTCATACAGAATCAACACAACTGAAACGACTTAGCATGCACACATGCACACTAGGTTTAAATAGGCTATATTAAGAAATAGCACCGTAACCATGTTGTTAATAAAAACTGAGTCAAATACTAGAAGAAACACTTTAAGATCTGAAAGTACTTGTCTCTGGAGAGTTGTTTATAAGAATGGAGCAGGGGGATGGAGAATCAGAGAGGGCTAACATTTTACATGATATACTTGTCTAGACACAATAGACAACAAAGATTTTAAACTATATGAGTTAGGCTGATTAGGACAATATTTTTATAACAAGAAATTAGGGTAGAATGGGTGCAGAGAGCAGAGAAACTAAACTGTAATGAACTGAATCATAGACATTATTATAAGACATTAAAATTTTTTCATTGGAAAAACCATGAGAAAACTCTACCAGACTGAAAATTTATGAAGGCAATTTATGAGCAACTTTATTCTTCTAATAAAATTATAATTCGTTGTTTAAAATTATCCTTTATCCTTCTATTAAAACCATTTAAGTATTTGTGTAAAAGTACTTTATACAAGTCAGTTTATTAGTACAGAAGAGAACATTAAAGGAAGAATAAATTGGGAGTTCCCTGGTAGCCTAATGGTTAGGATTCTGGCTTTCACTGCCTTGCCCAGGTTCAGTTCCTTGTAGGGCAACTGAAATCCTGGAAGCTGCTCTACACAACTAAAAAAAAAAAAAAGTAGAATAAACTTCATCTATAATATGGATTTTTACAACAAATTTTTGTGTTATTCTTCTAGATAATCTTTTACTTTGAAGAGGAAACAGAGATAAAGTAGAGGACATCCTTGAATGAAATTTCTTTGCATATTCCTTTTTCTTTCTTAAGGTAACTCCTCTGAAAGAATGGAAATATCAAAAATAAGACTAGAAAAATTACTAACCTTGACTCAGTTGTATGAACAGACTCTTGTTGCCAGTCAAGTGGGAGACAGAGCAGGACACGTTCAGCACATGGCGGCCCTCCCAGCGGCAAGTACTCTGGATGGTCACTGTGCCGTTACCCCAGTAAGGCTCTTGCTCAGTGACGCAATCCCCCTGGGGTCCAGGAGATCTGTGCAGCCGGCTTCCTGCAGCTGCCTTGCACACTGCAGTTCCCTTCTCAGTTTCGATCAGGGTCACCTCTGGGGCCCCTGCAGAAGTGTAGGGGAAATGCTTCAGTCTTAACACATGGGACATGGAATTTAGACAGAGATTTGTTTCAGCCCAAAATCTAGTTATCTGAAACACCTCAATATTATGACGTTCCTTACCTAATACTTGGAGGTGATACTCATGCTGGAAATTCCCACCACTTGTTGCTATTTGACACGTGTAATTCCCATCATGAGTGATGGCCACTGGATCAACCTGAAGGGCAGGATTCTCGTCAGGTCTGGAGGCCCAGGTTATTCTCTTGTCAGTGCAGTTTCCTCCTATGGTCTGATTTGTATCACGTCTGTAGGCTCTGAAGCAGGACGGCTTGTCTCTGAGGACTATTTCCCACGTTACCAACATACTTTGCCACTGCACAGGAGGGCAAGTGAGCACAGCTTTTGTATCCACTAGTACTGATAGTGACGTTTTAACTGGAAACGCATACATAAACACACAAACAGAGAATCATAAGAGAAAAGCTTTATAATATTTGATGTGTCAAAATTTATTCACAACATATTACATGAAATTGTACTTAAAATTTACTTTGCAGGTGGTCTTTTTCCAGAAATATTAGACTTACATTAGAAATAACATTCATGAAATATATATAAGGTATAATATTACATCCATCCAATGATTAACCAGCTTCTTCCTGTATCATTAGGAAAATAACATGCATTATATGTATGATGATTTTTTGTGTTATGAAATTAAATCAGAAGATTTGATATCTATGAAACAAACTGATGAGAAAAGAGAATCTGAATTAAAAGACAAAGACAGTGTTCTAAATCTAGTCTTTTGGACAAAGAGACTATTAGATTTACCA
Organism: Nanger dama; assembly: GCA_917880005.1. Taxonomy (NCBI): domain Eukaryota; kingdom Metazoa; phylum Chordata; class Mammalia; order Artiodactyla; family Bovidae; genus Nanger; species Nanger dama. The sequence continues at coordinate 1,507,856 of CAKJTW010000011.1, forward strand.
TACAACTCATGCTCTAAGGGGGAAAATGGAATTATTAATAATGTGGTTTTCTCCTTTCAAGTTTTGATGAAAGTGAAAAATCAGTAACATCAGAACTAAACACCTACTCTTAAGGGTGGCACTTCAGACAAACATTAATCTGGAAAGATACGGTACTTCCATTAAAAATAGCTATGACATTCAGGCTGAAGAAGTTGGAATTGTTTATTTAATTTTTATTCAGAGAATCACAAAATCAGTTAAATCAACAGATTTTAAAATAATCTGTAATCTCATTAGTTGGACCATCTCACATAAATGAAAATGATGATGCCAAGCTATATGAGATGCTTAGAAGTCTTTTTCTAGAGGAAAAAAAAGTAGTATAGTATATAAATACAAATCAAATGAAAAACAAGGATTATTTTCCTCTGTAAGTTTTCTATAAAAGTATTTTATTGCAAATGTGTGATAGTATAATACAGTCTTTCAATGAGTTCCCCTTCCTTTCTATTCTATTATTTGAAAACTACCACATTTAGATAGAGATTGGAGAAGGCAATGGCACCCCACTGCAGTACTCTTGCCTGGAAAATCCCATGGAGTGAGGAGCCTGGAAGGCTGCAGTCCATGAGGTTGCTAAGAGTCGGACACAACTGACCGACTTCACTTTCACATTTCACTTTCATTCATTGGAGAAGGAAATGGCAACCCACTCCAGTGTTCTTGCCTAGAGAATCCCAGGGACAGGGGAGCCTGGTGGGCTGCCGTCTATGGGGTCGCAGAGTAGGACATGACTGAAGCGACTTAGCCAGCCAGCCAGCCAGCCAAGAGGACAGTTAAACCTATCACCCAAGTGATATCAGCTCATAGTGAGAACCTCCAGCTTGGCAAAGGCTTGGAGACAAGCAAGAATATGGCTTGTTAGAAATCTGCTAGAGGTTGGATGTGAGAAGCATATATGTGCATAAAGAAACAATGCTTAAAATAAAACCAGAAAAATAAGAGACCAGTGAGACAGCAAACTATGAATGCTCTTTGTGTTCTCATATGTTCGAACTTTACCTTGGTAAACAGTGTAAGGTTTAATGTTTTTGCTAATATATGTCCTCAAGATCTGACTCTGTTTTTTAAAGGGAAGTATTTGGTAATCAAATAAGCACACATTCGAACAGGGGCACAGTATCAAGAAATAACTCCATCAGTGAGGATTCCAAGCACAGCAGACATTCTGTGTTCTTTCACTTTCCTCCATTCTGTGACCTTCAGGTCAATCACTCTTCACATATATCGACAGTTCTAATGTTATTGGTATTTTCCCCCCTTTCTTCATCCTCTTCTCTCCTTTTCCAAACAGTTCCTTTTTCATACTTTTTCATAAATTATCAGGATTAAAATGATAAATTATCATTGGTAAATGATAATTTATCAATGGCCAGTACCTCCACAATACTCAGTGGGTTTGGCACTTAACAAATATATTCTCCATATAAGACCAGCTAGGGTGATTGCACTTCCTACTTCCTGAGAAAACAGAGTCTCTTCTTTGCTCTCAAACCAGCAGCCACATCCCATCTTCTCTGCATCCTTTGTCTATAAATCTCTTCCAGTCTCATTCAGCCTTTTGCACACAAATTCTTACTGGCTTTGAGGCATTTCCTTTGTTTTCTCACAACCTTACCCTAGGGCTTCCCTGATAGCTCAGTTGGTAAAAAAAATCTGCCTGTAGTGCAGAAGACCCCGGTTCAATTTCTGGGTAGAGAAGATCCCCTGGAGGAGGGATAGGGTACTCACTCCAGTATTCTTGGGCCTTCCTTGTGGCTCAGCTGGTAAAGAATCTGTTTGCTGTGTGGGAGACCTGGGTTCAATCCCTGGGTTGGGAAGATCCCTGGGCTGCGAGAAGGGAAAGGCTATGCATTCCAGTATTCTGGCCTGGAGAATTCCATGGACTGCATAGTCCATGGGGTCGCAAAGAGCTGGATGTGACTGAGTGGCTTTCACTACCCTAGATTAAGCCCCCCATCACCAGGCACCTAACTTCTGTTTCTGTCTCAAAACTCTTCTCCCTTCAGTTCATACCTTAAAATGCATCATTCCACAACATAATGCAATTAATTCAACTCTAAAACCCTCCAGACATCTTTCACTGCCTGAAGAATAAGTTTGAATGTCTTCCTATTGGCTTCAAAAGCCCTCTGTCACACTGACTCACCTTGCAATCTTATCACCCACTACATTGTCCCCTCACTGCAGGAAAAGAAAAAAAAAAAAAAAGGCACAATTCCACCTCCATGTCATCTCTCACACTGTTTTCACTCTCTAAGGTGCCCAACATAATGCTATTTTTCTATTAAAATAGCTCTTTCTTTAAGACCTGATTCACATGCTACATCCTCTGTGAAGCCTTGTCTAAGCCTTGGTGTTTAACCACTCCCTTTTTACACTCTTGGTACACTTGATGTGAGTGCTTACCTCTTCTGCTTGTGTGATATCTGGGCTTCTGTCTGGGTTCCCCCACAGAATAGAGCTCCCTGGAGGGCTCTCTGATAGTCTTCTTCATCTTGCTCATCTTTATGTTCCCCACAAGCCCAGCACAGTGCATGACAGAGAAAACTCCATAATCTCTCAGTGGAATTGAACTGCTTTGTGGGGAGGATGGGGTGGAGTCATTCAAGTCACTTATCCTACAGCATTCAGATCACCGTATTCTTTAACTGGGTACAAGATTAGAACAGAGTCCAGACCACTGACTATGTTTCTAAGGAAGCTCAACATTCTATGCTTCAGTACTGGCCTCAAAGTAAAAAAACAAAAACAAAAACAAAAAAATACAGGCATACTACCTTCTGCATAAAGTGTTCCAGTGCTCTGCTTTCTTTCCGTAGATGAAGTTGTTGAAACTAGAAAATATTCAGAGAGAAATAGATGAAATCAATTTTAGAAACTTAGAGTCAAAACCATTCTTTTCTCCACAAGAGCTTGTATACAACATGATAGAAAATCAATGAACCATAACTGAAATTACACAAAAATCCTTGAAATATAGAAATCAGAAGCTGTTACATCATTATATGGAAAAACATGTTAACATTTGGAAATTACATTGTAGGCTATTAATCAATGATTCCCCATTTACATAATATCTCATTTTATACGTAAAACTATTTTGTACAAGGTAACACTGCCTCTGTTCTTCCCTAGTCATAATGCATTGGTCCATCATGCACACCTCACATGAGCTGCGCTGATGACGTGGTCTTTTTACAGATGCCACTACTGTTGTTAAAATTGTTTAGACCAGTGCTGGGCATCTCAAACTGCTGGACAAATCAAGTACTTTCTCAAGAACCAACACTGAGAAAAATAGTTCATCCCTCTTTCTTCCCCATTTTCCTACTATGATGGTTAATTTTATGTGTCAGCCTAGCTAGTCTATGGTACCCAAATGTTTCGTCAAACATTATTCTAGATGTTTCTACAAAGATATTTTTTAATTGGTAGAATTTGAGTAAGTAAATTACCCTCCATAATGTGAGAGGGCCTCATCCAATCAGTTGGAGGGTTTAACAGAAAAGACTGACATCATGGGAAAGGGAATTCTGCCAGCACGTTGCATTCAGACTCAATCTGCCTCTCTTCCCTGGGTCTCGAAAGATCCTGCAGATTTTGGACCAGTTCCATAAAGTAAATCAATCTCTTCCTCTTTCTCTCATTCTCCCTCTCTCTAGGATTTCCAACACACACATACGTCCTGTTCTGTTTCTGTGAGGAACCCTGACTGATAAACCTTGGGAAGAATGAAGCAGAAGCAGAGAGAGATGGCAGACTTAACCTAATTCAAGTTCCCAATTCCTTGTTCTTAAGATCTACATGCATTCCTTCTCTTGAGTTCTACAGTTTCTGAAGATAGTCCCAATATACCTCAAATTTGCTTTCTGAAAAATATGTTTGTATTACTATTTTTTTAAAGAACAACAATGACTTTCAGAATGCTTCTTATGACTTAAAAACCTGAAAAATATCTTCCTCTGAGTTTATAAGACCACCATTACATGTGCTCTCCTGCTTTTAAAAATATTCTTTATGCTCCCCATTCTAATTTTCCACTCAATTCTACCACATAGTAAACAGAGAACTTAAAGGACTTGGAAGCCAGCAGTGAATAGGCTTCTAAAATAATTTGGCTTTTCTAGGCAGCTAAGTATCATTAGACTGGGTTGGAAAGAAGGCAAAGAATGAGATTCTAACTATTAAATTTAGTTCATACTGGGATTAAGTATCTATTCCAGAAACAGATAAGAAATCAAAGCTGACCTCAGAGGGATTACTGAGATCAAGTTATGTCTTAGGTGTTCTAGATTCTGAAGCTCTATCATCATACACAGTATAGCTTTGCCAAAGGACTAAAAAGGAAACATCTGGAGCTTTGCATTCCATATGGTGTCTGTTGCAAGTATTCAACTCTGCTGTTGTAGCAAGAAAACAGGCACATATAATAAGGGAATAAATGTCTATGGCTTTGTCCAATACAATTTTATCTACCAACATATACAGCCAGCTGGATTTTGCCCGTGGGCTGTAATTTGCTAACTCTTGACTTAAAGTACAGCATTTTGTTTGTTGTAATTTCTTAAAGTGACAACATTTATAAATACAAACAATAAACATCCACTGACTATTCTATTTTATTCTGCAAGCACAATAAAATAGAATAGTCAGTGGATGTGGAAAATTCTGAGAGAGATGGGAATACCAGACCACCTGACCTGCCTCTTGAGAAACCTGTATGCAAGTCAGGAAGCAACAGTTAGAACTGGACATGGAACAACAGACTGGTTCCAAATAGGAAAAGGAGTATGTCAAGGATGTATATTGTCACCCTGCTTATTTAACTTATATGCAGAGTACATCTTGAGAAATGCTGGACTGGAAGAAGCACAAGCTGGAATCAAGATTGCTGGGAGAAATATCAATAACCTCAGATATGCAGATGACACCACCCTTCTGGCAAAACGTGAAGAGGAACTAAAAGCCTCTTGATGAAAGTGAAAGAGGAGAGTGAAAAAGTTGGCTTAAAGCTCAACATTCAGAAAACGAAGATCATGGCATCCGGTCCCATCACTCCATGGGAAATAGATGGAGAAATAGTGGAAACAGTGTCAGACTTTATTTTTGGGGCTCCAAAATCACTGCAGATGGTGATTGCAGCCATGAAATTAAAAGACACTTACTTCTTGGAAGTTATGACCAACCTAGATAGCATATTCAAAGAGCAGAGACAATACTTCGCCAACAAAGGTCCATCTAGTCAAGGCTATGGTTTTTCCAGTAGTGATGTATGGATTTGAGAGTTGGACTGTGAAGAAAGCTGAGCACCGAAGAATTAATGCTTTTGAACTGTGGTGTTGGAGAAGACTCTTGAGAGTCCCTTGGACTGCAAGGGGATCCATCTAGTCCATTCTAAAGGAGATCAGTCCTGGGTGTTCTTTGGGAGGAATGATGCTCAAGCTGAAACTCCAATACTCTGGCCACTTTATGTGAAGGGTTGACTCATTGGAAAAGACTCTGATGCTGGGAGGGATTGGAGGCAGGAGGAGAAGGGGATTACAGAGAATGGATGGCTGATGGCATCACTGACTCGATGGACATGAGTTTGAGTGAACCCCGGAAGTTGGTGATAGACAGGGAGGCCGGGCGTGCTGCAATTCATGGGGTGGCAAGGAGTCGGATACGACTGAGCGACTGAACTGAACTATACTGGAGGCCCATGGAGAATTCTGCCTCTTAAACCAGACACAAAATTCTCCTACAACTAAGCATATTCACTGTCTAAAGAAAAATACCTTGGAAAGTAAATCAGTCAATTATCCCTGCAATTTCTCATACCAGAGATAAAACCCACAAGTTGTAGCATACTCTTAAGTGTGCTAAAATTATATTTTTCAGAAAAGAAAAATATTATGCTTGTTTTCAGAAGTAGTCCTATGATCAATTTTATAACACTGGATACATGTTTTAAACTTAGTTAATTGCTAATATGAGTCATTCAGTTTTATTATCTCCATTTGGTATCTAGTTCCTATAGAATGCCAATTTCACATCAAGTATCATGTCTTCAATGATAAAAGAAAGCATCTTTCTTACTCAGTCTTTCTTAAAGCTTTGTATATACCAAAGTAGTACAATAATCATTTAAAGCTTCTGATTAATGGTTCTATGATTTCTGTCTTCAATTTGTTCATATGAAACCAAATTTTCTTTTTAAGTTTAGAAAGATCATAGTTTTACATTAACATAAGACATCTAACTCTTTCAGTATGTATATATACAGACAGTCCCCAACTTGGGATAGTGTGATTTAGGACTTCTTTGTTTTTTTACTGTACAATAGTGCAAAAGCCATATGCATTCAGTAGAAACTGTATTTTGAATTTTTGATTTTGATTGCTTTCTAGGATAGCAGTAATACAGTATGGTATTCTCTTGTGATGCTGGGCAGCTGCAGTAAGCCACAGCTCCTAATCAGCTACACAATCACAAGGGCAAATAGCTGATACAACTATTCTGTACCCATACAGCTATTTTTTTCACTTTCAAAAGGTACAGTATTCAATAAATTACATGAGTTTTCCAACATGTTAGTATGAGATAGGCTTTGTGTTAGACGATTTTGCTCAACTGTTTAAAGAAGGCTCAGCTAAGCTTTGATGTTAGGTTATTGTTGTTGTTCAGTAGCTAAGTCGTGTTCAGTTCTTTGCAGTCCCATAGACTGCAGCACATCAGGCTTCCTTGTCCTTCACTATCTCGCGGAGTTGCTCAAATTCATGTCCATTGAGTGGGTGATGCCATCCAACTATCTCATGCTCTGTCGCCCTCTTTTCCTCCTGTTAGGTAGGGTATGTGTATTTTGACTTATGATATTTTCAACTTAGGATGAGTTTATTGAGGCATAATGCCATCATAAGTGATGGAAGATCTGTATATAGACTGAATCATATGTGGACTGTGTTCAAAGACATATTTACAGTAGAAAAGTAATTTAGTTATTCATTGTATTAGCTTCCTAGAACTGTCTTAATATGTATCTACAAACTTGATCCCTTAAAACAACAGACATTTATTCTCTAACATTTCTGGAAGTCAGAAATATACCAAAGTGTTAGCACAACCATATTCCTTCCAAAGTCTCTACTAAAGAATCCTTTTTTGTTTCTTCCAGGTTTGAGTGGCTACCAGAAATCCTATGTGTTCTTTAGTTTGTAGATGTATCATTTCAACCTCTGCCTCCATCTTTACATTGTATTTTCCCTTGTGTCTTCTCCTTTTCTTTTCTATGTCATTGGACATAGGGCCCACGCTAATCCAGGATGATCTCATCTGAAAGCTTTAGCTTAAATACATTTTCAGAGAACCTTTGTCCAAATGTACCCATATTTGTAGGTTCCTGGTGGACAGACCTTGAGGTGGAGGCACCATTTAACTCACTAAACTCAAGCACTATTCCCACCCCTCAGATTAATAATTTACATGGTCATTTTACTTATTTGAGTCTGCAGTTGACCTGAAATCTAATTTTTATAAATAGTAAATAAGTATATTAAGAAGGATATTTATTGAGTCCAAGAATGCATTTTGAAATCACTAGAATTATTTTTCCGTGAAGTGCTCAACGTAAAATGTATTACAAAAATAATATTTTAAAATATAAAGAAAAAGTTAACTATAATGAGAAACAAAAATTTGGGAGACAGTAGAGTTGGGCAAGGGCACATAGAAAGTAAATTAGTAACATCTGCTAAGGCCAATATTTTTAAGTTCTCTAGAGTAAACCTGGTAAAACTATGATTTAAAAGTAGAATGAAAAAAATTGGTACTGTGTCCTTGATTTACTTCATGATCACAGTCTTGAAATAAGTACTAAATAAGCACAGAAAATAATTTCAGAATGAAAAATTTACCAACATTTTAAAACATAAGCAGTATTTCATTTTGACTGTTTTAGATAAATAATCTATAAATAACAAGACAATTCAAGATCTCAAAGTGTAAAAACTGTAAAAACATCAAGCATTTTTCTATTAGAATTATTATTAAAAGATGAGCATTACCTGAACTGTGATTGCCATTGTCCATCTGCTGCATTGAATTGTTTGATGTTTTAGGACCTTCTATTTCTGCACATAAGCATTCTGAAAAGACATATGGGGTAAAGAGAGAAATACACATTAGCATTTCTCACTCTTGGAGAAAATCACATTCTTTTTCACATTCTGTGGGCCATTTGGGGATTGCAGTTGCCAATAAAAACATGAATTATGACAGGAAAGCCAACGTCTCAGAAAAATTTATCCTGGTATGAACTTTTCACTTGATCTTCCTTCCTATTTGGCATACCCCTATTTTAGGCCCACAGGACCACTCACCACCCTCCTGTCTTATATTCAAGTCAAAGAATTTCTTCTTCTAGACTTAAATGCACTTAGTCTATCTCCAGTTGTGAAAAGGTGTTTTACTAGGTTACAGACATTTCAGGCACCAGTGAGGAAGGAGAAGTTTAGTACTGATGTGTTGACTGGATGCTGATATAGAACAAGTGAAAGTCTCTCAGTCATGTCCAATTCTTTGCAACCCCATGGACTATACAGTCCATGAAATTATCCAGGCCAGAATACTGGAATGGGTAGCCTTTCCCTTCTCAGAGGATCTTCCCAACCCAGGGTTCAAACTCAGGTCTCCCACAATGCAGGAGAATTCTTTACCAGCTGAGCCAGAGCAACAGAGGAGTATCCTAAACACTGTAGAAATCACATCACATAGACAAGTGTCTATTAAGTTCAAATTTTACAAGGCAAGCTCCAAATGAAAATTGTTAGTAAGCATTTTTTGAGTAGCAACTCCTGGCAAAGTACTCGCTAAACATAGACACATCATAATGAACAATACCCTTTTTCTCTCTATGAGCCTGAGGTCCAGGCAAGAAATTAACTGTATAAGCAAAGATACATAAAGTTTTAGTGTGATGATAAATATATACATAATGTCCAGAAGTTTAAAGAAGATGTTTTTAACTCTAAAACAGCAGGGGTAAAGGTTTAGAGAAGACTTCATACAATAAATGATATTTGAGCTGGATCTTAGATGAGGAGTTTTCTAGGAAAATAAAAGGAAGAAGAAAATTGCACACAGAGAATGGCATTTAGAAGAAGGCATGAAGCCATTTGGAGGTGTCAAAGAACTACACATGGTTGGGTATTGCCATTATATGAGAAAAACTGGATATATGATTAGAACTGAGGCTGCATACTGGCAGCCTCTAACTGTGGCAGGCTCTAATTCTGGAAAGCATAAAACTTAAAGTATTCTCAAGGAAATAATACATTTCTAGTGCATCTACAGTATCTGAACAACAAAGAGAAACATTTTAGGATAAAATTCAATGCACAGTGAGTTTTTGGAGAAATTTTGAATTTCTCTACACTACCCATTCCCTTTTAGCTAAATAAAACATTGTTTTAAAATAATTTTTGAACACTTATATTTGGAATAGATTTTTGCTAATTTGCATGTTATTTATTTCAGTCTCTCCATGTCTACAGGTGATATCATCCTCATTTTACAGATAAAATAATTTAGACTCGCCTTGATAAAGCAGTTTGGCCACAGTAACCCAGTTTGGACTCAGCTGGTGGCTCAGATGGTAAAGAATCTGCCTGCAATGTGGGAGACCTGGGTTCAGTCCCTGGATTGGGAAGATTGCCTGGAGAAGGGAATGGCTACCCACTCCAGTATTCTTGCCTGGAGAATCCCATGGACAGAGAAGCCTGGTGGGCTATAGTCCATGGGGTTGCAAAGAGTCAGATACAACTGAGCAACTTACACTTTCACCCCAGTTGATCCATTGTCAAATTTTTCTTGTGCAAATAGTTCTTGCCACAGCGAGTAGAAACCAAGGGTTGATTCCTAAGAAATACACTAGGATAAATACACTACCTATACATGGCATGCTAAGTCACTTCAGTCATGTCTGAATCTTTGTGATGCCATGGGCTGTAGCCCGCAAGGCTCCTCTGTCCATGGGAATTCTCCAGGCAAGAATACTGACGTGGATTGTCATGCCTTTATCCAGGGGTTCCTCTCAACACAGGGATCGAACCTGTATCTCTCAAGTCTCCTGTATTGGCAGGAGGGTTCTTTACCACTAGCCTCACCTGGGGAGCCCAAAATTAACCAAATTAAGAGAGTTGGAAAAGCAAGTCCCAGCCATCTTTCTGTAGAAACAACAAGAGACAAAGGTCTAAAAGAGCACATCAATAGCAAGTCCATAGAATCAGGATTATTATAAAGGCACATGGACACAGCATTATGAATTCTGGATCTGAATAGGAATAGCCAAGCTAAGGAAGAACATTTGAGAGATTTGCCAAAATTCATGGGCCAAACCCACCACGCTCTCACTAGATTGTAAGCTCCAAGGGGTCAGGGATTTTCATCTAGGTTTTTCATTCTTCATCCTCAGTGCTTAAATGAGTGGTTTGCACAGTTCCCTGGCATGCAGCTTGCTCAAGCTGGGTTAAAAATTAAGGTCAACATAACCCTATAGTTATGGACAGTTCACAGAAAAAGAAGTATACATGTCTCCTAGTCATTTAGAAAGAAGCTCAACATCATTTATGGTAAAAGAAATACAAAATAAAACTACTCAGAAATGCTATTTCCCACTTATAAGATCGTCAAAACCAAAAAATTGGAGAATATACTCTGCAAAACTGTAGAGAAATAGGCATGTCAATATTACTGCTGGTGGGAATGTAAAATGTTACCACTTCAGTAATGGAAAATTTGACAATAGCAGTTACATAAGCATTTTCCTTTGATGCAGACATATCACTTCCCAGAAACTATCCCAAAGCTATATGGGCAACAGTTGAAATATATTAATATATATACAGAAGACAGATCATTACTACACTGTTATAGCAAGACTTCTAGAAATAATCCAAATCATAGGGAGCTAGTTTTCTAAATTATGGAACATCCACAAAATGAAGTACAATGAAACCCTTAAAAAGAATGAGGAATATCTTGATAAACTAGATATGGAGTGATCTCCAGGACATATTGTTACATAAAAGAAGTAGGACAGATAAAAGTATATATAGTATCAAATTTTGTGATATGCAGCTACACTAAAGCAATGCTTACAGAAAAATTAATAGCTTTAAATACTAATAACAAAGCAGGAATTACCTAAAATCCACCTTAAAAAGTTAAAAACAAAATAGAAAGATGAAAATAATAAAAGGAAGAACAGAAATCAACAAAACAGAAAACAAGTAATACAAAAATTAACAAAATTAAAAGCTGGTTCTTCAGGAGTTTCCTGCTGGTCCAGTGGTTAGAACTCAGCACTTTGACTAGAGAAGTTCAGATTCAATTTCTGGTCAGGGAACTAATATCCTACAAGCCACAGCACAGCTAAAAAAACAATAGTATGTGAAGAACTTTTATAATTCAATAATTTTAAAAATCAATTTAAAAAAAGGCAAGTGACTTGAACAGACACTTTACAAAAAAAAAAAAAAAGAAAAGATATTCAGATTACCAATAAATACACAAAAAGATGTTTAATATTAGTAATTGAAGAGGAAATGCAGATTCAAATCACAGTGAGATAATGATTATGCACCTATTACTATGGCTAAAGTTAAAAAGACTGATAACATATATTGGCACAAATGTAAAACAACTAAAACTTTCACATATTATTAGTGGGAATATAAAAAAGTATAACTGCACTAGAAAATTTATAGTAGTTTTTTCCAAAAGTCAAACACATGCCCACATGTAACCTTACCATTTCAATCCTAAGTGTTTACCCAAGAGAAATAAAAATATATGTCCACACAAAGACTTGTGCATGAATGTTCATAGAAGTTTTATTCACAATAACCAAAAGCTAGAAATAATCCAAATGCCAATCGGCAGATAGCTAAGTTATCTGTATAATGGAATTCTATTCAGCACTGAAAAGGAACACACACGAATTGATGAATCTCAAAGATCATTCCTTTGAGTGAAATAAGGTAGACACAAAAGAGTACATATTAGACACCACAAAAAGAGTAAACTAATATAAAGTGCTAACTAATCTATGGTGACAAATGGCAGATCATTGGTTGCCCAAAGATGATGGGTGTAAAGACAAGGAAGGACTGCTAGTATACATGAAGGAATATTTTGGGAATGAGGGGAATGTTTTTATCTTGTTTGTGATAGTAATTACAGAAATATATGACTGTCAGACCTCATCAAATTGTAACGTTTACATGTGCCCAGTTAATCATATGTAAATTATCCCTCATTTTAATTAAAGACAATGTCAGAAACATCAGGTTTTAACACACGTAATATTAGAACATGCATCTACACAAATAAACATAAAAGAAAATACAAGTGAAAACCCCTTGTCACTGGAAATAATGTTTAAAAAAACTTTTCCATCTAAGTCAAAATCATCAGTAGAAGTAAGATTGTTTTGTGATTTGACTATTAGTGAAACCTCTTAGTCACTCTGAGCACTCGCTTTGAGTTTCCTTTCCCAAATCATCATTGTCATATGCCTGAGCAAGTATACACCACCCACACAGTAGACACTGTATAGGCATGACTATGCAAACACATACTCCAAAGCCTTCCCTCCAGCGAGTGAAAAAGGCTCTCAGAAACAGCACATGGTTTTCTTGTGTGATTTAACAGATTTTATCTATGCAAAATCCTGTGCTTTGCTGGGCTGTACTGACTAAAAAAGTTAGAAATAGGCATTTCTAATATTTCACAATTCCTAGTAAAATCCCTGATTTAGTAACTGTTTATTAACTAAAGTAGAACATATATTATGCCATAATTAGTCGATATAGTGGCTTAAATTATTATTTCTAATATATGCAGATGAGAAACAAAAATTAAAGATTTTCTGCTCTTTCATTCATTTGCAAGGTTTGGGGAGGAAACAAACAAGCAGTAAGGAGCCTGAACAAATGAATTTAAGCTGAAAGAATCCTAAAATTGAAGCAAAACTGTAGCCTAAAATGTTTGGCTATGCTCTAACAAAATGACCATATAGCTATAAAAGAGAATAATGTAGAAGAACTTTAGTTTTACATTTCTTTTAATATTTCTCTCCAGAACTTGAGACTTCTATGCTAGTACTGATCTAATTAACAGTCATTTTTATGGTTTATTGTGGTATTTACATCTTTACTTGTCATCTTGGTTGTTAAATAACATTTAATGAACTTACTATCAAAGTACTTTTTAAAAAGAGGAACATAGAATACATTAAAATATATTCAATATATGTCAAAACACTTAAATCTGTGTGAATATTCTGATATTTACACAGGAAAACCAAATAATAGATTTATTGCATTTTTCATTTGGTGTTTCAAGTTCTGACTGACTTCAAAACTCTGCAAATTATCATAATAAATATAGAACTGGATCATTTTGAATAAAGCAATGGTGGAAAATATGAGAGATTTGAGTTTTACTTCACTCTGCTTCTTTCCCAAATTACTTAAAATAATTAAATTTATATACTCTAGTTCTCCCCTCTGCAAAATGCACACTGTCATTCTTAATAAGTAAGGAATAACTAGTGAAAGGTATCTGAAGAGCATTACAAACTGAGGTTTTAAAGCCAGTAAAAAGGAAACTACATTTCTCCTAAAGATTTAAGCTTCATTTTAAATAAATGCAACTATGAGACCGAGATCATAATCGCACAAAGACCCGGAAATCAAAATCACACTGTCAGAACAACCTTATTTAGCTATACTGAGCACATAGCTTTTTCTAATCACCAGTATGGTAAAGTCAATACAGTACCGAAAGCTTTATCATAACTCTCTGGCTTCAGAAAGCTTAAAATATCAACCTTAACATTTTAGTTAGTATGTTTGTACTGTGTTTTATAAAACTGTATGTTGTGGATATTGGTTAGACATATAAGTATTATTTCCTAACAATTTTTAGAGTTATGAATGGATTTAAACAAGAAGAGACTTGAATTGTCTCCTTTTCTTAGAGGTTCTGAAAATAAGATGAATTGTCAGCCAAATAGTCTAATTATATTTCTTTCTCTAATGCAATAATTTTCACATTGGGAACTAGTGGAAATCCATGATAGTCAACCAGAAAATCCATAAACTTTGTAACTTTGGGAGAAGTTTTATAATAATGTACAATTTTATTTCTGATATATAATTTAAAAGTACTACCACCCTATAGGAATAATTGAAAGCATAGCTGATTTCCCCCTGGATTTTGTTTTTTTCTAAATAGCAAACAGTAATGGTCGGAATGGGCTTTCCAGGTGGCTCAATGGTAAAGAGTCTGCCTGCAGTGCAGGAGGCATAAGAGATGTGGGTTTCGTCTCTGGATTGGAAAGTTCTCCTGGAGTAGGAAATGGCAACCCACTCCAGTATTCTTGCCTGGAGAATTCCATAGACAAGAGAGCCTGGCAGTCTACAGTCCATGGAGTCATAAGAATCAGATATGACTTAGAGACTAAACAAAACAATGGTTGGAATAAACAGACTCATGTGATTTTTTTCTCTATTAAAGCTACCTTAAAGTAATGCAGTAATTTTACGAGAAATATTGGAAGTAAAGGAAATGAGCTTTTTTTTTCTGCCTCCTAAGATGATGATCAGTCTTTCACTAGTAGTTTTCACTGAGATGGTATCTGAGTGATCACCTATCACATGTATTAGAGCTTTCAGACTGGTGGAGGGAAGCTGGAAGCTGCATTAATAATATTTATTTATTCAGTTACAATGGCTAGGCCTTAATAAATGCCTGTATCATGGAGTTTTCAATCTAATAGGAATAACACACAGTAACCAAATAATCAAACAAGTATGTGAAACTGTAATAACAATAAGTGAAAAGTATATAAAATGTACCTTGAGTAACTTATACTAGTACTGAGGTGATAGGCAGCCTCTAAGATGGTCCCTGCTTTCTTGGTAATTGTGTCTTTATAAAATCCTCCTCTTGCATGTGGGCTGGATTTAGTAACTCACTTCTAACAAATGCGATACAGCAGAAATGATAGAATGTCACTGCCAAGATTAAGCTATAAAAAGACTATGGCTTCTACCCTCTTGGTTTCTTTCTCAGTCATTCTTGGGTCACTGTGAGAAAATAAGTATTTGTCTGCGGGTAGTTTATTATGCAGCAAGAAGTAAGTGATACAAGACCCAATGAACAAGACACCGATAATAAGAAAGAGAATGAGAAGCAGAACGGTCCAAATAGAAGTACTTTTATATCCAGAGAATGTGTATCTGGAGGGAATAGGATCTAGTGAAAGACTGGAGCTAGCTAAAAAAAAAAAAAAATAAGTTTCAGCTTTTGCTATTAATCTAATCTTCCATAATAATTTCAGGATCTTTTTCCTAAGACAAGTGTATTTTCCTATGGAAGGAGAACAGAAAAAGAAAAACAAGTGCTTGCCATTTGGGGACTATAAAATGAAATGTCTTTTAACATGAAAACTATCTCCTTTATGTGTCTCATAGCTTAATATTTCAATTATCATGATCCTTGCTTCCAAAAAGGAAAGAAACTGAAATGTAAAATAAGAGATTTGGGCTTCCTTTGTGGCTCAGCTGGTAAAGAATCTGCCTGCAACGTGGGAGACCTGGGTTCCATCTCTGGCTTGGGAAGATGGAATAACAATTCGATCTTTTGGGAAGATCGAATAATAATGTCAAAAACTAATCCTGGTAACACAATACATCTATTTTGTGTTCTTATACTTAATTTATGAACGTTATTTATATTTTTAAAATACATTAACTTAGTAGCACACAACACCTAATTAACTGTTCAGTAAACAAAACATTGAGTAGAAACCCAAAGTTTTAGCAGAGACAAAAATAGAAAAAAACACCACAATTAGAGTAACAAAATCAACTAGCCTTTTGGCTAATGTTAAAATAAATAAATTTCCATTTATTGCATCTGTAATATTGCACAGATTACTCTCTGAAACAGTTGCTCTATCTACATTTATGGGAATTTAATATCTGATATATCTGATAAGAATAGGCATTCAAATTCATAATGGGAAGAATGATTATATCATTGGTAAATGATACCGGGGAACTAACTAGCCACTTGGGAAAAAAATATGGATAGGAAACAGTGCTAATAAAAACCATATTGCTGGGACTAATTTTTGTGTATGTGACAATAATCACAAAGTCTGCATCATTTTATTAGGACATGGTATTAATAAAAGTCATATTTTTGGGCTAACTTTTTCAGGCAATTACCATCACACAGTCCAAAACTAGGTAATGAAAACAAATTTGTTCTCTACTCATGGTAGATGTTGTACAAATGTGTATCAGTGATCACAAGGGTCAGTGTTCTTGGTGAACAGATAGTGAGTATATACACATATCAGATATACAAAGATATGGGCATACCACATTTTACTGCACTTCACTTTACTATGTTTTTACAAATTACAGGTTTATGGCAACCCTGTGTTGTGAGATGATGGTTAACATTTTTAGTAGTAAAGTATTTTTAATTAAGGTGTATACATTGTTTTCTATACATAATGCTTTGTACACTTACACACTACAGTATAGTGTTATTTAGCCTCTCAGTTGTATCCAACTTTTCTGTGACCTCTATGGACTGTAGCCTGCCAGGCTCCTCTGTCCATGGGATTTCCCAGGCAAGAATGTTGGAGTAGGGTGCCATTCCCTTCTTCAGGAGATCTTTCTAACCCAGGGATCGAACACACAATGCTTATGTCTCCTGCATTACTGGTAGATTCTTTACTGATAAGCCAGCAGGGAAGTCACAGTACAGTGGAGACATAACTGTTTTCTTTAGACAAAACTTTTACATGTGCTGGGAAACCAAAGATTTGTGTGTCTCAGTTTATTGTGATATTCACTCTATTGTGGTGGTCTGGAACCAAACCCACAATATCTCCAAAATATGCCTTATATTCTAGGATATTAATGCTGGTTTAGTTTTTAATTCTTAGAAAAAAATAAAAAGTTGGTCTGTAGGGGCCAATTAAATAAGTTATGAAGTAATATCTATGAAAGAGCTTTGGAAACTATAAAATGATAATTATGATATAATTTTTTGAATGTTTGTCAAATTCAGACATATTATTAAGTGCTTTATCACACACACACACACACACACACACACACACACATATCATTTAACTCAATCTTCACAGCAACCCTAGATACCATCTCAGGGGGTTTGGGTAAAATCTCCCAATTTAAAAATATTGGCAGCTAACTCAAAATTTTAAAAATATTACATGAGCCAGTCAAAAGTGTCTCTAAGCCAGACCCAGCCCACGGACTGCCACATCACTGTATTTGATGTGGAAATTAAAGACAAGGATTAGGAACTCATGTACACCCGTAGTGGATTCATGTCAATGTATGGCAAAACCAATACAGTATTGTAAAGCAAAATAAAGTAAAAATAAAAATTAAAAATAAAATAAAGACAAGGCCAAAATGAGAGTCTTAAAACATTTAAAATTTGGGATCTAATTAAGGAAGTAAAGTTAGCAGAAACAATGAAGAAAAGTAGAAGGTAAATGCGGGGTCTTAAAGCCAGGGAAAGAGAAGTTTTCAAGACACAAATAATCAAGGCCAACTCATATATGAAAAATTCTAAAGTAAGGAGTAAGAGACATTATGATTTGCTAACAAAATTCACAGAGACCATTAAGAGCAGTAAGAGAGTAGCGTTAGCACAGAGGAAATAGAGAACAATTGCAAGGGCCCAAGCAGAAGCAATTATCAACAACTGTAGACTTGCTCTTTCAAGAATTTTTATCCTGAAAGTATCAGAGAATGAGACAGTAACTTTATCCTTTCATGTCAAATCTGAAAGAGAGAGATGGGCCAATGTCCGAAACTAGAAGGGGCTGAGTGGGTATTTGAGTCGTACAGCGTATTTGTAGACAGAGGGAGCGCTAGCAGTTCCTAGAATGAAGGAGGCTAACTGGCATGCAGGATCCTAGAGGCTGTGGGAGGGGATGAGACAAAGGCAAGATGAAGGCTTGCTTTTGAAGAGACTGACACTTGGTTCCTCAGAGAGAAGCAGAAAGGGCAAGAGTGGTTACAGATACCAGAGACGTTTTGAGGAAGTTTAGGCTGACAAACATTTTCTGAGTATACCTGGGCCTCCCGAGTGGTGCAATGGTAAAGACTCCACCTGCCAATGCAGGAGACACAAGAGATGCAGGTTTGATCCCTGGGTCAGGAAGATCCCCTGGTGGAGGGAAACGGCAACCCACTCCAGTATTCTTGCCTGGGAAATCCCATGGACAGAGGAGCCTGGTGGGCTACAGTCCATGGCATAACAAAGAGTCAGACCCGACTGAGAAACTGAGCAGACACAAACACGTAGGTTTACAAACACTTTCTGAGAATACCTACTCAGTGTCAGGTAGCTGTGCAGAGCTTTAGGAATAGTAGAATGAATAAGGCAAGGTGTTAGCTCTCAGAAACTGTAACATTTGGGGAAGTTAAATTCCACAGTGGATCATGGATAAACCTGAAGGTGGGCATCCTGTAGAGCTGGGACAACAGGGATAGTTTAGGCAATGAACACCTGAAATGGTGTTCTTAATCACGGCTCCCATTAGAATCACCTGCAAAGTTTTGTGTAAGTCCAGATGCCCTGAAAGTTGCGTTTAAGTAGACTTCAGATAGCATCACTGCATCTTTAATATTTTAGGTCCTGTGGGTGACTCTGTCTGAAAACTAACTTCAAATTATTGGCTCAGAACAACCTCTGAGTAATGTCTAAGAGAGAGTCAGTAAAGGGCAGATACAATGATTTTTTTTGGAGAATGAAAACAACTAGATTTAATTATTTCAAATCTACCACTCACTACTACATGAACATTTTTTTTCCAAAAGTGTCAATATCACAAGAATAAATCATAAGACCAGATAGTCTCAAATTACGTAATAGCTCATGTGTGCTCAGTCGTGTCCCACTCTTTACGACCCCATGGACTATAGCCCTCCAAGCTCCTCTGTCCATGGGATTTTCCAGACAAGAATACTGGAGTGGGTTGCCATTTCCTTCTCCAGGAGATCTTCCCCAACTCAGGGATTGAAACTACATTCCCTGCACAGCAGGCAGATTCATAAACCACAGGGGAAAATGGCATGGTAGCCCATGGCAAAGAAACAAAATGGCAAGGACAAAGAAAAGAAATCACTAAGCAACTTAAAAACTTTATGTGAGAAAACTCTTTGAATACACTTGGGCTCCCCTCTGTTGACAGACAAAAAAAAATTAGATTCTGCTTTCTCCTTTTAACTGTGATCCTATCTCTTTTCTTTGCTGCCAAACTTCTAGAATTAGTGGTGTGAGCCCACAGCCTCCATTTCCTATCCAACCGCACCCTTCTCAAGGTTAGCAATCCTGTGGCTCCTACGTCCTTCCATTCGGGCCACAGTTTTGAAGGTCACCAGGCCTTTACAGTCAACCTTTAGGCCTTTCTTCAGTGCTTATGCTCCTGGACTGCTTGGCATATTTTGATGCTAATAACTATTTTCCTCTTCTGCAGCCATGAAATCAAAAGACATTTGCTCTTTGGAAGAAAAGCTGTGACTAATCTAGGCAGCATATTAAAAAGCAGAGACATTACTTTGCCAACAAAGGTCTATATAGTCAAAGCTATGTTTTCTCCCATAGTCATGTATGGATGTGAGAGTTGGACCATAAAGAAGGCTTAGCATCAAGGAATTGATGCTTTTGAACTGTGGTGTTGGAGAAGATTTTTGAGACTCCCTTGGATAGCAAAGAGATCAAACCAGTCAGTCATAAAGGAAAGCAATCCTGAATATTCATTGGAAGGACTAATGCTGAAGCTCTAATACTTTGGCCACCTGATATGAAGAGCTAACTCATTAGAAAAGACTGATGCTGGGAAAGATCGAAGGCAGGAGAAGGGGACGACAGAGGACAAGATGGTTGGATGGCATCACCAACTCAATGTACATGAGTTTGAGCAAACTCTGGGAGATGGTGGAGGACAGGGAAGCCTGGTGTGCTGCAGTCCATGGGGTCACGAAGAGTCAGACACAACTGAGCAGTTTAACAACAACTTAAACCCTTCCTTCCTTCACCTCTGTCACCATCGTATGCTTCTCCCTATCTGTCTCCTTCTCCACAAGCCTGCCTGTATCCTCAGGCACCTTTGTGAAGGTATTTCCCCAGGTCTCACCTGCTCCTCTTTCATCATCCTCCCCCACCTGCAGAACTTGAATTGGGCCTTGGCACAGTTGATTTCTCCTTATTTTATCATTTCAGTCACAGTTTAGCTCCCTCGGCCTTCATATAGGCTGTTTGACTTTTGGAATATTCATCCCCTTAACTTTCCTTGCCTGGCTGTTTTATGCTCTTCTTCATTTTAAACCTCACTTCCAAAAAGCAATTTTCCCTGACCTTCAGGACAGATCAAGCTTCCAATTACACATTGCCATGTCACCCTATATTTCTCTTTACTCATTTCATTTTATGAAATTATTTGTGATGATTATTTAATATCTACCTTTCCTAACAGATTCTAAGCTCTGTGAGAGCAAGATCTATGTATCTGCAATAGAACATTTTGTCTGACACATGGCAGACACCTCCTTACTTATTAATTGACAGAAAAAGCTAGTCCATGTTGTGAGCCTTGACTTATTTTTCCTAAACAAGAATTTCAGTCCTTATGCCACTGTTTCTCACCACTCAAATGCTTGCTGTTATTTCAAGTATATCACATCAAAAATCATGGATTTTCCCACATATACTTGCCACATCTGTTTTCACCTTTATTTTTGTTGCTATGGAGGAGTTCCAAGCTCAGCTCATGCACTAAAAAGCTGAGTAATGTCCTTAAACTTTTCTGAGCTTTATTTGCTCATGTATAAAATGAAAGAACTTAATTTGAAGGTTTCTAAAATCCTTCCTGTCTGAAAGTTCAATACTTCTTAATACTGTCAGGCATCCCTTTTATTCCACAAATAAGGAAATTATGGTTTAAGGCAGGGGGTGGGGGGGGCAAGTAAGTTCTTAAAGATGACATAGCTAGTGATTTAAATTATATCTCATTATAGATCTTTAAACTGAATACAGAGATTCATAAGAATCTAGAAAATGGGGGAAGGGGAGTGAGATTTTTTTGAGAAAATGAAAGGTAACAAAATAGTCAACGCATGGATGAAATTTAGAAAGCAAAAAGGCCACCTGATGCGAAGAACTGACTCACTGCAAAAGACCCTGATGCTGGGAGGGATTGATGGCAGGAGGAGAAGGGGATGATAGATGAAGAGATGGTTGGATGGCATCACCAACTTGATGGACATGGGTTTGATTAAACTCTGAGAGTTGGTGATAGACCGGGAAGCCTGGCGTGCTGCAGTACATGGGGTCACAAAGAGCCAGACACAACTGAGTGACTGAACTGAACTGAACTGAACATTCAATTTCAACATCTAAGACAATACAGCCAACCAAATCAATATCAGTTCATAAAAACACAATGATATTTTAAAAATCACAGTGATATTCAAAAGACAGACAAAGAAATTTCCAGTTGGTTTATGGCTCTGTAAGCTTCAACACAATAACAACCGCAAATTCTGACAAAATATAAAAGCTATCTGAAGCCACTGGAAAGTAGAAAAAGCAAGATTCTTGAGGGGTATCAATCCTTGAAAGAAGGAAAGGTTTCCATATTTACCACTTCTAGTCCCACCCAGGAAATGCTGCAATTGGCAGGACACTGGACAGCTAAAACTAAAAAAAAAAAAAACACAGTTTTCTGAAAAACGAAAAGATTTTGGGCAACCTTGGGCTCTTGAAATTGAGGGAGGCAGAAAACAAGAGTTCAAATTCCTTATATAAACTATATGCACATCTCTGGCTAATCCCACACCCCACATGGCAGGGCACACTTAAGCCAACCAACTAAAGGTAAAAGCACTGAGATTTAAAATATTGTCCAAAAGAGAGTTTTTAGTTTGAGTTCCACCAAGTTAAATGTTTTCTGAAAAAAAAAAATCAACAAAGTAATGTAACAGAATATAGTCTCTAAGATGTAAGAGTCACAATATAAATAAATATACCCACTGTACAGAGAACCAGGAAATTGTGACCCATTTTTAGGGGGGAAAAAAATTAAAGGGAGATCAACCTCAAATTGACCCAGATATTGCAATTATCAGACAAGTGCCACAAAGTAGAGATTAAACTATTCTCAGTGATATGAAAGAAAATAGGCTTACAATGAATGAAGAAACAGAAAAACCTCAACAAAAAGAAAAGAAACAAGTTACACAATAAATGGAAACTATAAAATAGAAAAATATAAGATGACCTTAACAGAAGAATAGAAATGAGAGAAGAAATTGTTAGCAAACTTAAAAATATATCAATAGAAGTTATCCAATCTGAAGAGCAGAGAGAAAAAAATAATAACTGGAAGGAAAAAAAAAAACCTATATTAGCCACAAAGGTCTTCAATGAAGTAGCATAATTTCTAACATAGAAAGCTGATAGACAAATATTTGGAGAAAATAGTGATTAAAAATTTCCCTAAATTTACCAAGAAGCATAAATTTATAGATTCAACAATTTCAGTAATCCTCAAGCAGGATAAATATAAAAATAACCATACCTAGACACATTATAAGTGGTGAGGACTGACAATAAAGAAAAATCTTGAAAGTGGCCAGAAAAAAACATGACACATTATAGTAAGAGGAACAGTGTTTTGAGCGTCTGCCAACTTTTCATCAAAAATGGTAAAACAACATTTTTAAAGTGGTGAAAGAAAAAAAAAGTCAACCAGAATTCTATATCCAGCAAAAATATCCAGCAAGAGTAAATATGCAAGAATGAAGCATATTCAGATAAAAGGAAATTAAGAGAACTCCTCGCCAGTAGGACTACATTACCAGTGAGGACAATAGAAGTTATTTAGGTTGACCAGAAATAGCTCCACACAGAAGCTCAGAAATTCGGGAAGGAATGAAGAATATCTGAAACAGCAGCTATGGTGGAGATAGTACGTGTGCCCAGAATCCTATTCTAGGAATGACTTTTGCTCCTGCTGTTAGGAGCACTGTCAGCAGACGGCCTTCAGTTCTCACACTTTCAGAAATCATCTCAGTTATTCCAACCAAAGTCAGCCTTTTCCCAGAGCAGTCCATATCTGTTGGCTGATTTGGAGGAATAAGGCCCATAAGACATTCTGATTCAATGCAGAGCTTCTTTGGAGCCACTCTAACTCCAGAAATTCACATGCAGTCAGATGAAGGTGTCATGGTTGGGATTGCTGGACTTCTCCCTCTGATGTCTTGCCCTATTTTCCAGCTGCTGCTTCCAAGAGTCCTCACTAATAAACTTTCTCTGCTCAAAACCCAACTTTTAAAGTTTATAACTATTAAAAAAAAAAAAAAGTAATGGTTTGATTCTTAGGAGGAATTAGCATCACACAGTCCCAAATCATTTTGTAGCCACAGATCTGCTCCCCTAATCCTATTTAGGAATTTTCAAATCTGTATTGATGACAACAAGGGGAAAAGGCAAAAGTATATCCATGGTTATTGCCTCTTAATCACTGTACAGATTGATTTTTCAGATACAGCAGGAAACCAAATGACAACCAAGTCATTTTATTAACTAGCACCATTAACTGAAATACTCATGACTTTGTTGGAAGGAATTTACCTACTGTGAAATTCTCTGATTTGTTCCCATTTCCTTATTTCTATCCTCAACCTATTAGCATCTCTACATATAACTTCTCATCTTAGTCTGCAATTTCAGAAGAACTTCTGTCCTCTTTTTTAAAGTGAAGCATTCCATCTATACTACAGAGTGTCTCTTTCCCCACATCTTCTCAGATCTTATTCTCTGTTATAAACAAGAAATAATTATCATTCCTAGGACCCAAATCCAAAAATCTCTAGAGCTTATTCGGTTATTTTTCTCTTAATGGGTACTTTTTGTGGGATCCTCCGCCATGAATAATTCACAAAGCCTGGATTGTGCTATACTTCCAAGTACCAATAGAGATTTTCATCCTGTGTGTTTGCCATCTCTAGATTGAATTTAACGTCTTCCTCTGCAAAGAAACTTCCCTTCTTAGCCACCAATGACTCTCAGTGATACCATGGATCTTCCTAAAATGGAAACTCAAGGGTAAGAACCCTTGCCCCTGCTTCAAAATAAAACTTTACAGAGAGCCACTCCCACTCAATGAGATACTGCTGCCACATTTTTTCCAAAATATTATTATATTATTTCCCCAAAAGTTACAGTTTCCAAGTTCCTCTGTTTACTGATTAAGGATGCCTGAAATGCAGCCTTGTTTCCTGAGATCATATAACAATCTCTGTTACATCAAGCTACAGTTCTTTCTATCCCTGAATTACCTGCCTTTAATCATGCTGCACACCTGCTCCTCCCAATTCCTATCTTTCTTTCCCCATCTATCCAAACCTATCATTCAAGACCCTTCTCCTCCAGAAAGTCTTCAATAACTCCAACACCATTTCAAGATTGACTGATTTAAAATGTTCTCCATGTGTTTCATTTTAGCTTGATCTCTCTAATGTAGGTGGCAAATAATTTTTAGGCCCTATTCTCTCTCTCTCTCTCTCTCTCTCTCTCTCTCTCTCTCTCTCTCTCCCACACACACACACACACACACACACATTATATATGCAATCAATAACCTCTAACCAGATTGACAAACAAAGAGAAGACAAATTATCAGTATGAGGGCAAAATAAGAGATTCTGCAGACACCAAAATCTGCAGATACCAAAAGGATTTGTTGATGCTGTTCAGTCGCTCAGTCATGTCCAGCTCTTTGCGACCCCATAGACTGCAGCATGCCAGGCTTCCCCTCCATCACTGTATCCAGGAGTTTGCTCAAACTCATGTCCATTGAATCGATGATGCCAACCATCTCACCCTCTATCAGCCTCTCCTTCTGCCTTCAATTGTTCACAGCCTCAGGGTCTTTTCTAATGACTCAGCTCTTTGCATCAGGTGGCCAAAGTATCCAGGTTTCTCAGGAGGCAGGTAAGGTGGTCTGAAATTCCTGTCTCTTTAAGAATTTTTCAGTTTGTTGTGATCCACACAGTCAAAGGATTTAGCAGAGTCAATGAAGCAGATGTTTTCCTGGAATTCCCTTGCTTTCTGTATGGTCCAACAAATATTGGCAGTTTGATCTTTGTTTCCTCTGCCTTTTCTAAACCCAACTTGTCCATCTGGAAGTTCTCAGGTCACGTACTACCAAAGCCTAGCTTGCAGGATTTTGAGCATAACCTTATTAACGTGCAAAATGAGCTCAACTGTATGGTAGTTTGAACATTCTTTGGGACTGCCTTTCTTTGGGATTGAAATGAAAACTGATCTTTTCCTGTGGCCACTGCTGAGTTTTCCAAATTTGCTGACATACTGAGAGCAGCACTTTAACAGCATCATCTTTTAGGATGTGAAATAGCTCACCTGGAATTCCATCACCTCCACTATCTTTGTTCATAGTAATGCTTCCTAAGGCCACTTGACTTCTGCACATTCAGGATGTCTGGGTCTAGGTGAGTGACCACACCATCATGGTTATCTGGGTCATTATGACCTTTTTGTGCAGTTCTTTTTGCGTGTATTCTTCCACCTCATTTTAATCTCTTCTGCTTCTGTTAGGTCCTTACTGTTTCTGTCCTTCATTGAGCCCATCATTGCATGATATGATCCCTTGATGTCTCCAATTTTCTTGAAGAGATCTCTAGTCTTTCCCATTCTATTGTTTTCCTCTATTTCTGTGCATTGTTCACATAAGAAGGTCTTCTTATCTCTCCTTGATATTCCCTGGAACTCTGCATTCAGTTGGGTATATCTTCTCCCTTGCTTTTCATTTCTCTTTTTTTCTCAGCTATTTGTAAAGCCTCCTCAGACAACCACTTTGCCTTTTTCACATTTCTTTTTTCTGTAGAGTGGTTTCAGTCACTGACTACTGTACAATGTTATGAACCTCTGTCCATAGTTCTTCAGGCACTGTCCACCAGATATAATCCCTTGAATCTATTCATCGCCTCCACTGTATAATCATAAGGGATTTGATTTAGGTCATACCTGAATGACCTAGTGTTTTTCCCTACTGTCTTCAATTTAAGCCTGAATTTTGCAATAAGGAGCTGATGTTCTGAGCCATAGTCAGCTCCAGGCCTCGTTTTTGCTGACTGTACAGAGCTTTTCCATCTTTGGCTGCAAAAATACAACCGATCTGATTTCGGTATTGACCATTTATTAATTGCTTAAGCATGGATGTTTAGAGGATACCACACCTAAAAATTACTATAATGTGTACATTCATAGCTATTACAAATTAGAAAAGGAAGACAAGACTGAAATCAATGAGGACAAACACCTTCTTTTTCACATTGCTTTTAATCTCTTTTTCCATCTTTTGCAAACCTGCCAAAGCTGGCACTCAACCCTCCCTTGATTTTTATCTCCTCTTGTGACTTCCTGCCCCCTACTGGAAGATAATAATAAATGGTTAAAATTAGCCCAAAGAAGTAAAAAAAAAAAAAGGATTTCTTCCAGTAACTCATAATCTAAATATTAGTGACTTTTATAAAAGAAAGAGTCATTTTGATGGGGACATCAAAATATAATTTGAACACAAGAAAAAAATCTAGAAGACAATAGTATAAAATAAAAAGAAAGACGTGGCGTGGGGTAAAGGGAGTTTCAGGGAAGGAGACTAGATACAGGACTAGAGAGCTTGTCTCTGCAATGGATGACTAGCGTTGTTTTTATTTTCCCTCTCAGATACTTTCTTCGTAAATCTTATCCATCAACTACTACATTACTTTAATTTACAAGCAAATAAGTAACCAAAAGTAAATAATTTTTTTAATGGCATGTTTTACAGTGAAGTCATTATCTCTCATTCTTCTTTGTGAGTTTGTCTTATCTAATAAAGTGAGTTATTTTCTGTTTAGCAGTAGTAATAACAAAGCAGTATTAGTAATAAAGATATAAACTCATGCCCCAAGGGCTTTGCATATCATTATTCTGAATTATTTCATGGTGAATTTATCATGTCAAATCACTGCACAAAATATAATTTGCTTTTCCATATCTTTCTCTTAAATATTCTGATAACATTATAATTATAGAAGCACAAATTTCAGAGATTTGATATTGGTAGTATATCCTAGCTCCGGTTAGAAATAGTTTTAAAACCCAAACCTTTAAACTATCAAATTCAAAATTATTGATTATGTTTTAATCATGATTTTTCTTTTACCCCAAAGTCACACTGCAGCTTAACATAAATAACTCATTGTCTAGCTGACATTCCCTGCCAAATTGGGTCCTGTACAGGTTTCTATAAAAACTTTCTACAATAAGATTTCAACTACTGAAAGATTCAGATCATTTGATTTTTTTAATGAGTAAATACTCCATTCAGTTTATAACTAAGTATTGACTTGTTAGCGAGAAGCATAAAGACTAAGTATTGAGGAAAACTGCCTATTCAGATGTTTAGTGTTGCTTACAAATGTATATTAGTACTAGGTATACAAGTAGTATAAACTTGGACAAATTTCAACTCTGTATACCGCAGTTTCTTTGTAAGGTGGAAAAATGTCTTCTGTGCCTACTTCGCTGGGTTGCTGTGCTGATCAAAGGAGAAAAATTATATGAAAGCACTGCACAGAAAAGCTCAGTGATACAGCATAGTTACTTTACATGTGCTCACCTACATGAGGAAAAGCAGATGTTTTCCTGGAAGACGGGCAGTATTTTAAAATCATTGCTATGAGAAAAAATAAATTTTTTTCTTTGAATTACTAAGCTATAAAATTTAAAACCAAATGTTTCCTTGCAACTGCTCCCATCAACTAAAAGTGAAACCTGAAAACTCCCTCCTACATCAACTCCTACCAACCCTCTGTAGTGAGACCAGGACACCCCCACGACAGCCCCAATTTCTCCACAACTCTTGCAGGAACCTAGATGTTGAAGAGTGTGTCTTCTAAGCCCAGAAAGAGTCTCTGACAGCCCACACATATTAAAATAAATACAGACCTACATCACAGACACAACACCAAACTTCTGAACGTGTTATATTTTTTAAAGTGCCTGGTCATCAAAAGTGACAAGAGAACAATAAACTTTCCTCATTTGTACTGTTAACAATACAGACATAAATAGATTGGGATTATTATTTAAGTTGTTTAAGAAGAGACGAAAAGAATTCCGCTTTCGTCAGATGACTTGGATTGCTACTAGAAAGTAATTTATTCTGCCTCGCCCTACAAATGGGTGGGGGGGCGGTGAGGAAGTAGGCAGTGGGGTAAAGTATAGATATACTACGTATAGTGTAGTAGGATAAAAAATAAAATAAGCAAGACAAAGGGGAAAATAAGAATAATAAAGTGAAGGAAATCTAGGAGGAAAGTCTCCCCTCCTCCATAACTCTGATTGTATTTGCTGTGCTCTGCCCCCATAAGAAAGGCAAAGAAAGCTCACGAAAAGCTGTGACCAGGTTTCTCACCTGTCATTCTCCTGTCACCTTCCAAAGAAAATTCAAACTCACCTGCAACTAAGAAGAGAGTCAAAATTAGTCGTAGCTGAAGATCAGAAGTTATCCAAGTGCAGGGCATCTCTGTTTCCTTATTTTCTGCCCTTCACTCAGCACTGTTCATCCACACAGGTGTAAAAGGAGCTGTGGACATGGTGGAGGCTCTGTCTGATTGACTCTTCCGTACTGGGTCTTCTTAGCCCATTAGCAGCCCAGCACTCCTTTCCTCCTAGCCTCTTCCTTCAACTCTATGTGTTTTAGCCAGAGTAGTAACTTGGAACAGAAGAAACTTCTCTGGAACTTGACACAGCAATAGATTTCCTGTATGAAGCACTCAAGCAAAGACAGAGGAAGCGGATTGATTGAGTTATCTTTCAGCTCATTGGTCCTCCTCTCACTTCTGCTATACACAGATAAACTCTACCGTAAGGCACTGCATGTGCCCAAGACAAGCTGATTTGTCTAAACTTGGTGTAAAGGTAAAACAAGATATTTATCTATATTTGCCTCATCCCTGTAAATTTCCCAGTCATCGTAACTTTTAAAAGTTATCTCCAGGTTGAAGAGGTATACAGTCTTAGTAACCAAGCTTGAAATGAAAGATTTTTGCTTGAAAATTCTTGTGTGATTTTGGGAGTCATACACAACTCTAGAAGCATCATAAATGTATTACTTTCCTATTACTACTGTAATAAGTTACCACAAACAGTGGCTTAAAACAACACAAATTAATCACCTTACAGTTCTAGAGGTCTAAAGTTCAAAATAGATCCCGTAGAGCTAATATCTATGTATTAGCAAGGCTGCATTCTTTCTAGATACCTGATTGAAGCTGTTCTTTGCCTAGGGGCCACTTAGACTCAGTCTCCTGGCTGCATAATTCCCACCAGTGTTCTTTGTTACATCTTTCTGATGGTAACTCTCCTGCCTCCCTTTTATAGAGACTTTTGTGATTATATTGGACCCTCCGGGTAATCCACGATCACCTCTCCATCTCAAAATCCTTAACTTAACTACAACTGCAAAGTCCCATTTCCTGTGTAAGGCTACACATTTACAAGTTTCAGAGGTTAGGACATGGATATCTTGTGGTGGTGGTTTAGTATGGTGGTGGTGGTGAAGTTGCTAAGTCATGTCCAACTCTTGTGACCCCACGGACTGTAACCTGCCAGGCTCCTCTGTCCATGGGATTTTCCAGGCAAGAATACTGGAGTGGATTGCCATTTCCTTCTCCAGGGGATCTTCCCAACTCAGGAATCGAGCCCAAGTCTCCTGCATTGTAGGCAGATTCTTTAGCAACTAAGCTATGAGGGATATCTTGTAGGGGGAGCATTATTTTGTCTATCATAAGTTGGTACTTATTTCCATTCACTTTCATGTTTGAAAAGCTAGAATGTGTCATATGAATCAAACTACAAATAAATACTCATCTTTAGTTGCCACAGAACTAAATTAGATTTAGATTTGCCAAAAAAATACAAATGAAAACTGTCTTAATGTTACTATTCATATATATTTAGATTATGGTCAGGAGGAAAAAACTCTTCTCTGTGCTAAGAGTTCCCTGCTGCTGCTGCTGCTGCTGCTGCGTTGCTTCAGTCGTGTCCGACTACCGCAAGGCAAAACTCTCCAGGAAGGGGAAGAAACCATTGCAAACAGGAAAAAAATTAAACAACATGCATTTTTTTTTTTGAAAGCTAGCAGTTCCATCTTGCCTCTTGCCAAATAGTAATAATATATATATATATATATATTATATATATATATATATATATATTTCCTCTCTGCCCCTTCTCAAGCTTTTCTTCCAGTGAGTCAGTTTGATTAAGGCAGTGAAATCAGGAGTTTGCAAACTTGGAATACTAGAAGAGGCATTGTATTGAATCTCGGCTGGATGATACTAGGCAAGTTTCTTAACCGAATCTATTACCTTCCTTTCCCATTTAATATTATATTGGCATGAGCCTTTTCTCGGGTCAGCAAAAATTCCTGATGATCATTCATTTTAATGCCTTTTCAATGACACAGCCAAAACCAGAACACAAAAGGGTTACATGATCTGCCTGAGTCCCCAAACTGACTTGGTGACACAGCGGGGAGTAAAACTCATATTTCATGTTTGCCAGCCCTCCATTCTTTCCACTTTAACTCCTCTGGTTTGAAATTTCAGGCAACAACTTTAAAGATGTACTCATCTCAGATCTGACCACAATGTACAATCAGCATTTAAGAGTCAAGTGAGCGGTGTGAAAAGCCATAGAATTCTCAGAATAGATTTGGAGGGATGAGACCCTCTCTCCTCACTCTTATATCCCTTCCATCCCAAAATCCCATTCCCCTAACCCCCAGCTCCCACCTTGACCTCTTATGCAAAGCAATAAAGAGACCAAGAGCTTGTTAGCACAACAATGCACTAAAGATATGCCATGAAAATCAATAGAATAAGAAAAATATGTGCTTGTCTAGTATATGCACGTCTCTGAAAAATATAAAGGACACAGATTCTCATTAGGTGTGCTCCTGGGGTCCCAAAAAGCAGAGCAAAAGATGGAAAGATCAAGAAAAACATACCCCTCAAGCCAGAAACTCAAACCTTTTACTCCAGCAGTCTTCCAACTCCTCTTTAATACTACCAACTATGAATCAGAGCACACAAGAGACAAACAGAACAATGTCATGAGGGTTAATGTTGCAGTGGCCAAAACAAAAGGCCTAGTAAGCTTTGGCAAGTTAAAGCTGCTTTAAGACATAATGCCCCCAAATTTGTACTATTGATTAATTTTAAAAAATGATTTATCTGCCTATAAATGCTTTTGAAGTAAACTTCTTCTAGGAAGGCGTATATCTCTTTGTCTCCAATGTCAGAGTCATGCTTAGCCCGCAACTAAAACCAGTTAAGAAGATGTTGTCATCTTGCCCTTAGTACCCCTCTCCATTATATAATGGCTTTGCATGGATCTTGAATATTTACTGCACAGATTCTAATAGCTTTTGATTTCTGACACCTGTTCTCCATTGCCCCCTCTTTTGCCTCTTGGATTTGAGTCTTGACTGCCTAGAACTGAAGTCCCTGCCTGCCTGCCCTTCCTTCCTTAGCTGAATTTTCTGGATGTGCATCCTTGCAGAAATGGGCCAATACCTACTTGCTTTGTCATTTTTACTCTCTGCAAACATTCTGGCTTAGATATGTGGGCTGATTTTCCCTTCCCTTTGCATGTGTATATACACGTGCACACACAAACCCACATGTGCTACTAAACACTTAGTTCCAAGTCCCTCAGTTTACCCTGTCCTACCACTACCAAGTGCTAATATAACTATTTCATGGAGTATAAAGAACAATACCCAACGTGAAGAATTTAAAATAATTCAAACTCTACAACACTCCACTCTTTGTTTTATTTCCTCCCCGCTTTCATGGTTATGACAGAGAAACTATAATTCAGTGTATGATCGCATAAAATGGCTGTTCTCCTAGCCACATCCTATTTCCCTATTCTCTAATCCGCTTCTCTGCAATCTTCCTGATCCTGCTCTGAAGACCTGTCTGAAGTCCTGGATCTTCTTCCATGCATAATCACTAAATCATTACTGATGAGTAACTTAAAAGAGCCTAACAAAACATGTATTTCTATTTTTTACATTTGACTATGTCATAAATATTTACTTTGAAAATTTCACTTCCACCATAAACTTGATGCTATACCTCCATAATTCTCCTTTAAAAGTTAAACAAAACATAGATAAGAGTTAATTATTATTTTTCAAAATAAATTCATAAATTGTACAAAAAATTTGGAAATAATATTTGAAAATAAATTGTATGTGATATCAAATAAACAAGTAAAACCAGAACAGAGAAATTAATAATCATATCTTATATTCTTATATTTTGTTAAAATATAAATGCTAGACCTCATTGGTCATGTCCATAGTAAATAGTCATGGTCCTGTTCTAAGCATTTTATAATATGGCCTCATTTAACCATCTCAACAACCCTACGAAGTAAAATCATTATTATCCCCATTTTACAGATGGGGAAACTAGAGCCAGAGAGGCTAAATAAAATGACCAATCACACAGCTAATAAGTGATGGAAATAGAATTCAAGCCCAAGAAATCTCACTCCAAATCTATCTTTTAATTATGTAGCAAATTACTACCTATTTTTTGACTCTGTCTTAACTCTTAATACGTCTCCCATACTTGTCACACTTCCTAAATCTGTTCATCTGTTCATTCACTCGTTCTTCCATTTGGGTGCTCTTACAACGTCACAGTTTGTCTGTTTTGGAGAGAGAGAGAGAAAGATGGACTTATGGAGCAAGGGAGGGAGGAAGGGAGAGAGACAGGAGAGAAAGAAATTGCTGTCTCTAATCACTGTTTGCCGTAAGATCACTCTCTGCTGCCCCCTGGTGGTAAAACTGAAACTAATGTTTCTATAAACTTACTAGCAAGGCAGTGGCACCCCACTCCAGTACTCTTGCCTGGAAAATCCCATGGACTGAGGAGCCTGGTAGGCTGCCGTCCAGGGGGTCACTAAGAGTCAGACAAGACTGAGCAACTTCACTTTCACTTTTCTCTTTCATGCATTGGAGAAGGAAATGGCAACCCACTCCAGTGTTCTTGCCTGGAGAATCCCAGGGACAGGGGAGCCTGGTGGGCTGCCGTCTATGAGGCCGCATCGAGTCGGACACGACTGAAACGACTTAGAAGTAGCAGCAGCAAATTCAGGAACAGTTACACTTTGAGATTTTGATTATGAAGTATATTAACATGCTAACATGTTACTCCACTTCCCAAGGAGAAATTGGACATGGGGCAAGGGGAGAAGTGCTGGCTAGAGAAATATCCCTTTCCTGTGGCATTAGAAAGGGAAGGGACAGCTCAATCCATTTTCCTGTCCTTTCAAACTCCTGACCAGCCCGTTGGCCAGTGTTTGCATCTCCTAACTCCCCTCATGCACCCTTTGATGAATTTTGGGTGATGATTTTGGCAATTTCTGTGTACCTGACAATTCTCACAGAAGCAAAAAATCTTTCAGTTCAGTTCAGTTCAGTCGCTCAGTCATGTCTGACTCTTTGCGACCCCATGAATCACAGCACTCCAGGCCTCCCTATCCGTCACCCAACACCCGGACTTCACTCAGACTCTCGTCCATCGAGTCAGTGATGCCATCCAGCCATCTCATCCTCTGTCGGCCCCTTCTCCTCCTGCCCCCAATCCCTCCCAGCATCAGAGTCTTTTCCAATGAGTCAAGTCTTCGCATGAAGTGGCCAAAGTACTGGAGTTTCAGCTTCAGCATCATTCCTTCCAAAGAAATCCCAGGGTTGATCTCCTTCAGAATAGACTGGTTGGATTTCCTTGCAGTCCAAGGGACTCTCAAGAGTCTTCTCCAACACCACAGTTCAAAAGCATCAATTCTTTGGCGCTCAGCCTTCTTCACAGTCCAACTTTCACATCCATACATAACCACAGGAAAAACCATAGCCTTGACTAGATGGACCTTTGTTGGCAAAGTAATGTCTCTGCTTTTGAATATGCTATCTAGGTTGGTCATAACTTTTCTTCCAAGGAGTAAGCGTCTTTTAATTTCATGGCTGCAGTCACCATCTGCACTGATTTTGGAGCCCCAAAAATAAAGTCTGACACTTAGAGGAAGTTATATTATTTTCACCTATGCGTGACAACTGAGAAGGGGAAGTCCGGAAGAATACAGAAATGAACAGAAAAGAATGAAAAGTTGAGTCATACTTTGTCTAAAGACCAATATCTAGGGGGCTTCTCTGGTGGCTTAGTGGTAAAGAATCTGCCTACAAATGCAGGAGATACAGGTTTGATCCCTGATTGGGGAAGATCCCACATGCCATGGACTAACTAAGCCCGTGTGCCACAACTATTGAGCTTGTGCTCTAGAGCTTGGGAACTGCCACTGCTAAGCGCATGAGCAGCACCTACTGACCCCTGTGCATCCTTGAAACCATGCTCTGCAACGAGAGAAGCCACTCCAATGAGAAGCCCATGCACCAAAACCAGAGAGTAGCCTCCACTTGCCAAAACTAGAGAAATACCCCCAAAAGTAAATATATAAATAAACCCAACATCCAGGCAAAGTATTTGAAAAAGAGACATATATTATCTGATCTCCAAAGTGTCCTAATTATTAGAGTCAAAAAGGAACAGGAACGTTTTTACATATTCAACAGTTTACTTTAACAAGGTTCTGTTTTGTCAAATTATTACCATTACTCAGATTTGCCGCCTTTGATCTACTAACCCTCTTTCCCCTACTCACAAAACATTTGGAACTCTTTTAGAAGCACTGACTTCAAAGTTAGGGATCCTAAAAGAGAATTCGTCTCTTTATTTTATAGCTACCTCTTACAGCTTTGCCATTTATCCTAACCACCAGACTGGAGCATTTTTGAAAACTAAAATTCACTGTCAAGTCAAGATTTGATCCCTGGAAAGAGTCAAAAGTTTGGCTGCAGAAACACCACAGGGTTGGCATAATCAGTCTCTTAGACACGTGTATTTTACTGGTCAGATCTGAGAGCCCCTGATGCCTGAAGCTGGACCTTTCGTTGGAGGTGGCAGCTGGTCAGACAGGACCAGGAAGACAGAGATTAAGCAGACAAATTTCCTCATCTAATTCTCTGGCTCCCACAGATCTGTTGGCCTCCACATTGGTGGAGCCTGAGAGAGAGTCAAAAAATAATGGAGCCCATGGATGTGGTCTCTGGTAGGGCCAAAGGACCAAAAAATGAAGAGAGTGGATCTTCAAGGGGAACACAATGTTTCTGGTGCAGAGCTATTTGAACTTCTAGGCAGGAGAATTTTAAGTTGACTCCTAGAAAAGGAAAAGTGAAAGTGTTAGTCACTCAGTCTTGTCTAGCTCTTTGTGATCCCATGGACTGTAGCCCACCAGGCTCCTCTGTCCATAGAATTCTCCAGGCACAAATACTGGATAGCCATCCCCCTTCTCCAGGGAATCTTCCCAACCCAGGGATCAAACCCAGGTTTCCCATGTTGCAGGCAGATTCTTTACCATCTGAGCCACCAGGGAAGCCCAAGAAAAGAAAAATGAAGACAAATTAAAGATTTGGTCAGTTGTTGCTTGAAGTGGGCCTTTGAAATTGTTATTTATTGGAAGATACTACAAATGTGTCTCTATTAATTTGTTGCATAAACAATATAGTGAAGTAGATCAAAGGGTCTACAAGTTCTGAGAAGAATCAGGAACTTTTAAGAGTAAAATCTCTAGACTAAGCCAAATGGGGTCACCTTAAATGTTCCAGATAGTATTAAATTAATAAATCACTTCAGGACCACTTTCTGGTGAAAATGAAAGTGAAAGTGAAGTCACTCATTCGTGTCCAACTCTTTGAGATCCCATGGACTGTAGCCTACCAGGCCTCAGTCCATGGAATTTTCCAGGCAAGAGTACTGAAGTGGGTTGCCATTTCCTTTTCCAGGGGATCTTCCCAACCCAGGGATCGAACCCAGGTCTCCCGCATTGCAGGCAGATGCTTTACCGTCTGAGCCACCAGGGAAGCTAAACAATATAAAATATGAAAAGTGTATCAATCATAGAAGCTGGTAACTGTCTACAATTTCATTCAATTTTCAGTGAAACATTTCTAAAGAAATAACAGATGTTCTGTTGATCATAGTTTATTATATCAGTGGCTTAAAATTTGTATTCTGAAACCACATATTTGACCATATTGCCTATCTTTTATAAGATGATATGTTTTCAATGATTAATCAGAAAGTAGTTTAAGTTAGTTAAACTCTCGTTAAATTTGGGAGTTTAAGAATGTTAACAACTTTTTCTCCTAATTTTGAGAGTAGTTGCTATGATTCTTGTTGCTAAAATTGAATTTCCTGGGTTCAGATTTCAGCTCTGCTGCTTAGTTTTTGGTTGCTGCATTTTTCTTCATGTTCTGAAATGTCTATTGGATTCTTTTTCTTCAAATCTGCTGTCATTTTTAAAAATTTTCTAGTTATCCACCAAACTTTTGATTTTATCTTTTGTCTCTTTGAGTGTAAGAAGAATAAAGTGTCTGAGAATGCCAATGTTAGAGTGGCTATACGAGTGTGTGCTCAGTCATGAACTCTTTGTGACTCCATGAACTGTAACCCGCCAGGCTCCTCTGAACATGTTATTCTCCAGGCAAGAATACAAGAGTGGGTTGCCATTTCCTACTCCAGATCTTCCCAACCCAGGGATGGACCCTCTAACCCTCATCTCTTGCATGTCCTTCATTGCAGGCAGATTCTTTAATCACTGAGCCATCTGGGAAGCCCCAGGGTGGCTACGAGTATATCTCTATCATCTATTGCTTCTATTGTCTCTTTCTGTGATGTTGGGTTTCCTCATGTGCCAAGCATTAAGTTTTGTTTTCCAAACTGTAGAAATACTTTGAGACCTTGTACAATTTTACCTTTCTCTAGAGTAGATTCTCATTTACTTCTCCCAAGGAATCTGAACATTTGCAATCTGGCATCATCTCAACCCAATGTTAAGGACAGATTCTCTAGTCCACCAGGTGCCTGAAACCTGGGTTGCAACCTATGTGAGGAATGGTTTTATTTTCTCCTGTATCCCTACCTCTCCTTCCCCAAGAAACCATCACAATACTACTTAACTTTTCAGCCAGCTCTTCAAGATCAACACATATCACCAAGGTAAAAGTAGTTAGGAGTGCTAGCCTCAATAATCTGCATTTCTTTCTTTTGGGGATCTTAATCAGGTAATTCTTCATCACCTTGTGAGTTCTCTGATGCCTTCCAACAGATATTATCACTTTTGGCTTTTCTGCTTGTCTTCAGTGGGAAGGTCAGTCTAAATTTCTGTCTGCCATTACTTGATACAGAAGTCCCATCCTTTTATTATTAACTTTTCCTTCTCTCTCACAATCCATTAACACATCTTTTTGGTTCCTCCTTTAAAATATTTTCTAACTTGGCCATTCCACCAATCTCCACTGCATTGTATCAGAAAAAGACAGAGAGGCTAACGTCTTAATTCAAAAATGTGGAGGTTTTTTGCTTTAATTTAACATGTGGGCAGCAGCAAAAATATAAATAGATACCCGAAGCTGAAGAACACTTGCATGTGGAAATTGCTCCATTTTATCACAACTTTATGCAATCTGCTCTATTAAAATTTTTGTTTATTTTGGTCACTTGTAGAAATGTGTTAATAAAACATAAAAGCTCAGCATTCCATACATCAAATTTAAGAATTTTAAGTCATAAGTCCTACATTATTTTTCCTTGAAATAATTTATGCTATATTAACATCTGTCTAAATTATGTTTCTGTGATTATTTTCCTACTAGTGACATTTCTTGTATGCTTTAAGTCATCTTATTTAATATGCTGCCAATAATTTTGAAATGATTTGAAAGTATGTCTAGGGGAATTTTCTAAAGATTTTATGATCATCTCACCTTTAGGGTGGAAAAAGATTATGAGACTGTTTAGATGTTGAATACTCTGTATTGAAAAAGGAAGTAGATAAGATCTTTTGGTTTAGTGTTTCTATATTTCACTTAGCTGAATATGATAAACCAATCAAACCTATAAGAAATGGTGCCCTG
The DNA here is from genome assembly GCA_917880005.1 of Nanger dama. Classification (NCBI taxonomy): domain Eukaryota; kingdom Metazoa; phylum Chordata; class Mammalia; order Artiodactyla; family Bovidae; genus Nanger; species Nanger dama. The sequence continues at coordinate 1,546,125 of CAKJTW010000011.1, forward strand.
GTTCTAACAAATTTGTCCTAAGCCAATTATGACTGAATTCCTGCTGGTAATGCACCAATCTTGAATGAATCGGGAATGAGCTAAACCCTGATGCTTCAAAACGAGAACCTCAGAACCAACGGCAGTGGGAACACAGCACCCATGCTTCCATCTTCTGAAATAAATGATCATCACAATATCTATCCTAAGACACCGCCATTCAGAGGGAGGAAACCCTGGCCATTAGGACATCTTGGAGGATACTGCTACTCTTGAGAGAAGGGAGGTGGGCAGAGATGTGAAGGGTAGGCTGCTTTTACCTTTGTCCAGATTAATCTGTCTTTTAATAACACATTTCATGACTGATGAAATTTGTTTTGCTGACGTGAGAGGATGAGGAAAAAAAGAGAAGCTATTACTACCACTGGGCTTCCCAGGTGGAGCTAGTGGTAAAGAATCTGCCTGCCAATACAGGACACTTAAGAGACACAGGTTAGAACCCTGGGTGGGGAAGGTCCCCTGGAGGAGGGCATAGCAACCCACTCCAGTACTCTTGCCTGGGGAATCCCATGGACAGAGGAGCCTGGCGGGTTTCAGTCCTTAGCGGGGCACAGAGTCAGACACGGGCTGAAGTGACTTAGCATGTACGTATTACTACTGCTAAAAAGTTAGGCTTTTCCAGAAAAATGTCATTGGGTAATTTGGTGACTGAACAATAACAGTTTACTTAAATTTTAACTTGGATGCATTTGGAAGCAAATATCAACTCCTTAACCCCTGGGATATCAGTGTTATTGAGAATAAGACTTGATACACAGATTGGAATTCATTTGAGTAAAGTGATATGTTGGAAGACATCTTTTTAAAAATGATATATAGTCTCTTACTCCATTGTTATTATTCTTCCAAAAGATTGTCCCTTTATTCAAGTACAGATATTTAGGTAACTCAGTTATGTTTTGTATACCAGTTTGTATCTCTATTAAATGGGATTAAACACAATGATTCTAAGAAGTCTTTTGAAATAATGCTTCTACAAGTCAAAGAGATAAAATATAAAATATATTAATATAAAATATATTTTCTATAAAAAGAAACAAAGAATGGAAGAGAGGGAGCAAAATATATTTTTAATGATTATCATTATAAAAGTAACAAGTGAAGTGAAAGTCACTTGGTCTTTGTGACCCCATGGACTTCTCAGTCCATGGAATTCTCCAGGCCAGAATACTAGAGTGGGTAACCTTTCCCTTCTCCAGGGAATCTTCCCAATCCAGGAATTAAACCCAGTTCTCCCACATTACAGGCAGATTCTTTACCAGCTGAGTCACAAGAGAAGCCCAAGAATACTGGAGTGGGTAGCCTGTCCCTTATCCAGCGGATTTTCCCAACCGAAGAATTGAACTGGGGGTCTCCTGCATTGCAGGTGGATTCTTTACCAATTGAACTATCAAGGAAGCCCATAAAAGTAATATCTTCTTTACTAAAGCAACTTAAACAATAGTACAAAATTATATAAAGTAAAAAGTGAAACTATTCCTTCAAGTGCTTCAATTTCTACCGGTCTTCCCCTTCCCACTCTTCATTTGTTATAGACAGACACACACACCCCTGCCCCCATGCCAACAGGTCCATCCTAATCCTTAGGACATGTGAACAAGTTTTTATGGCAAAAAGAATATGACTAATGTGATTAGGTTAATGAGTTTAAAATGAGGAAATTATTTTGGATTATCTAGTTGGGTTCAATATAATCACAAATATCCTTATAAGAGAAAGGAGGGAAGCAAGTCAGTGTCAGAGAGATGAAAGATGTTACTCTGCTGGCTTTGAAGATGGAGAAAGGAGATGAAAGCCAAAGACTGTTGGTTGCCTCTAGAAACTGGACAAGACAAAGAGGCAGATTCTCCTCTGGACCTTCTAGAAGGAACACAGTCTTGCTGATACCTTGATTTCAGCCCAGTTAAAGCCATTTCAGATTTCTGACTTTGAGAATTGTAAGGTAATAAATTTGTAAGACAAAAATTGTTTTAAGCCACAAAGTGTGTGGTATTTTGTTCCAGGAGCAGTAGAAAATTAATATACCATTTAACCACCACTATGCTTGTATAATCTTCCAAAACAGATATTCTTCCTCCTTTGTTATCTCCACTTCTAATATCTGGGGGGCTCCCATGACACTACAGATGGAGGCCCACATAGCACATGTCTAAATATTTTGAAGTTATAAGTTAAGGTAACAAACTGTTAAATAAAGTATGTTTTATCCTCCTACCTTAACTAGTAGAACTTAAAACAAACAAACAAGAAAAGCTTTTGGACTTCCCTGTGGTGGTACAGGGCATAAGAGTCCACCTGCCAATGCAGGGGAGACAGGCTCCGTCCCGGTCTGGGAAGATCCTGCGTGCTGCGGAGTAACTAAGCCCGCACACCTCAACAACTGAGCCCGTGCTCTCCAGCCCTCATGCTGCGACTGCTGAAGTCTGTGCACCATCGTCTGTGCTCTGCAACAAGAGAAGCCCCTATAGCAGAAGCCGGCGCACCGCAATGAAGAGTAGCCCGGCTCGCGGAAACTAGAGAAAACCTGTGCACAGCAACAAAGAACCAGTGCAACAAAAAATAAATAAACAATAAGTTTTTAAAAGTTTAACTCTAAACCTATGTTTTGTATAAGGGCAAATGTTGGTAAAATATCAGAGGTGGTCAAATTCAAGTACTATTATGTAAGTCTGAATCTTCTCTTGCCAGTCTATGTATGTTTGTAAGAGTCAGCAAACTTATGTAATTCATAAGCCATTGTGTAATTATGTCATAAACCCTTTTCTCATTTCCATACAGCTCAGTTTTCCCCCTCAGTAAGGTCCGTCTACTCAAAGCTATGGTATTTCCAGTAGTCACGTATGGACGTGAGAGTTGGATTATAAAGAAAGCTAAGCGCCAAAGAATTGATGTTTTTGAAATGTGATGTTGGAGAAGACTCTCGAGAGTCCCTTGGACTGCAAGGAGATCCAACCAGTCCATCCTAAAGGAAATTAGTCCTGAATATTCATTGGAAGGACTGATGCTGAAGCTAAAACTCCAATACTTTGGCCACCTCATGCAAAAAACTGACTCATTTGAAAAGACCCCGATGCTGGGAAAGATTGAAGACGGAAGAAGGGGAAGACCGAGGATGAGATGGCTGGATGGCATCACTGACCAAATGGACATGAGTTTGAGTAAACTCCAGGAGTTGGTGATGGACAGGGAGGCTTGGCATGCTGCAGTCTATGGGGTTGCAAAGAGTCAGACATGACTGAATGACTAAACTGAAAACTGATGGTTTATATGCTTTGCCTAACCTTCTCTCTTTCTACTTGAGTTAACTATATTCTTTGTTGATACACCTAAGTTCCTCATATTCAAGATATTAATCACCTCAGCTGCCTTCTGGCTTGGCCCCACCCCATCTGCTGCTTCCAATAGTTTAAAATAGGCTAAAATGCTACATATTTTATTTTAAACTTTGTTTCAAAGACAACATACAGAATTATCTAATCAGTTTGAACCTTGCATTTTTATTGCATTTGTTTTTTGTTGTTTACCAATATGAGCATCCTTTATGAGCTAGTTTAAACTATTTACATTTATTATATTGCTGTGATATTAGATCTTATTTCAGCCATCTTATTTCTAGTTTTCAATTTACTATACCTTTAAAATTTATCTTTTTCTAATACTTCCATTAGAAGAATTCAATTTTCTTATTCCATTTTGAAAAATCTACATCCTATTTTTATTCTTATAGTAGATAATCCAACTTAATAAGATTCATATTTATGCTTATTTTTTTCTATAAAGTTTTAAAGTTTATCAATATTTAAAACTTCTCTCCATCACAAAGCCAAGGCAAATATCCAAGCTTCTGTTCATTTTCCAATGGTCTTATGCACTTCCACCCCACACCCACCCCATAATATCATCTGCAAGCAGGCTACTCAAAATATGGTCCCTGAACTAGGACTACTCGACAAACTGTTTGATATCAGTTTTGATATTTTTAAAAGGAACTTTGTGCCAGAGTGTAAATCATCTGCATTACTAAGCATACAGTTTAGCACAACTTCCTTTTTTTTTTTTTTTAGTCTAACAAGATTTTATTCAAATAAAAAGGAAGCAATGTATTCATTTACATTCCTGCACATGCTTTTTGTCTCATCCAGTGGATAACAAACTCTTCTTGGACCTGCACTTCAAGACAAAGTGATCTAGACTAGTTTTAGCTTTGAGTGGTTAAAATATGCTCTTGTGGGTCATTGCTTATTTAGTCAACAATAAAACATACTGAGCTTGATGTTAATTTTCTCCAGTGCTTTAAAAATGCTACTTCATTATTTTCTTAAAAATGCTGCTACTCAGAAAATTTAGTCCCTCTCTTATGACTTGGTAGTTGACCTGCATTTATGCTCTGGAAATTTCTAACATTTGTTTTTTGCACTTAGTGCTCTAAAATATAAACTTAATATGACTAAGTATAGCATTTCTTTCATCTATTCTGTTATTTGAGCCCTTTCAAACAGAGGTTTTACATCTTTCATTCTGGAAGGTTTTCAATGGTTATTTTTTTAAATACTAACTTTCCTCCATTTATTTTACAGTCACTCCAATAATACTGATACCAGCATTTCCTCTTCTATCCTGCCTTAGCTCTTAATTTTTTTATGTTTCATTTTATTGTCTCTTTCCAGTGCTTTCCTAGACTCTTCTTTAACTTGATTATCCAGCTCACCATTTTGGGCTGGGGGGTGGAGGGAGGTTTCTATTCATTCTGCTACTCATTATCAAGTCTATCCACTGAGATCTTTATTTGAAAATAACAAATTCCTATCCAGTATCTCTTTTTGCCTTTTTATACAGTTAATGGGGATCTCACAGCAAGAATATTGGAGTGGTTTGCCATTCCTGCTTCCAGTGGACCATGTTTTGTCAGAACTCTCCACTCTGACCTGTCCGTCTTGAGTGGCCCTACACGGCATGGCTCATAGCTTCAGTTGAGTTATGCAAGCCCCTTCATCACGACAAGGCAGTGATCCATGAAGGGTGAGGAGTGATCCATGAAGGACAGGGAGGCCTGGCATGCTGCAGTCCATGGGGTAGCAAAGAGTCAGACACAACTTGGTGACTAAACAGCGACAACATCCATATCTCCAATTGGTTCTTCTTTGAAGCTTCCTATTTTGTGTTTTTCATGTTCTCCCTTATCTCTCTGTGAATATTCACTGGTTTTATTTTAAATTCTTTGTCCACCAGATATGTTCACTGATTACCTGAAGATAATTTGTTTTTTACTTTTTTTTTTTTTTTTTTTTTGGCTTGTGGGTTTGTAATGCAAGTTTGTAAGCTCATATTATCATGGTAAAATCAGTTAGTTACATTGGCAAATCACAGATACAGGGGAAGAAGAGTGAACTAGACCTTAGCTTGTAGTAGTTTGGGCAGTAAAAGGGTGCCCCACAGTATAAAACCATCTTGCATTACATTCTAGGCTCAGCCATTCCTTCTATGCCCTCCATTCATGAGCTCTGCCTCATACCTTTACCCCAAGCATCCTTCTAAAAATAATCACAAAACTTTTTTTTTTCAATTTATTGTCCAGCTTATGAAGGAGAGTGAGGTTAGAGAGACTAGTCCAGAACCTAATTGCACTCAACTGCAGCTAAATACCTCAGGATCTCAGGATTCATTCAGCCACCCTAGGCTCTGCTGTTCAATTGCTAATGTTCACTGCACTGCTCTTAGGGTCCCCATACTTCATGACAAGTAGATGGCACAGCAATGTTGATTATAACCTCCTTCAGTACAAAGAGTTCTAGTTTTGCTATGTTTCACTAAATTGACTAGAGCACGTTTATCCCACCTTCCTCAAAAATCTCCAGAAAAATAATTTGTATTTAGAACAGAACCTGGAGTATAGCTTTTCTACAAGCATACAATCTCATAAACACAAATAAGAAAATCTTCACTTAAAAAAAACCTTTCTTACCTTTTAATTTATGTGCAGAAAAGAGTTAAAATAGGAGATTATGACTGCTGTCCTTAAAAAGGCTTATATTATATGGTTGGCATCTGAGAAATGGATTCGGAAAATTTCCCTGAATGATAACAAACTGATTGTAAAAACAATATGATTATACCTAAACTGATTGTAAAAACAATATGATATATGCTGAAGATCTGCTTTTCTTCTGTGAGTCTGGAATTTCAGTGACCACAGTCACATGAGTACTATGTGCCAGTAGGACCAGCCCAGCATAAAACACTGGAGTCCTAGGCTCAGGTGAATGTTCCTGGTGGACAGTTCACATGTGTTTTATGGCTCACTGCTGCATAATTAATTGCATCCTGTGCAACTCCCCTGGGAGAGGACTTGTAGAAACTTATGACTGGTTTCCTCCAGATTTCACCTTAAGTGTCTTTCTCTTTGCCAATTTTGCTTCATATTCTTTCACTGGGATAAATCATAGCCAAGAGTACACCCATATGCTGAGTCCCATATATTGTCACCCTGCTTATTCAACTTATATGCAGAGTACATCATGAGAAACGCTGGACTGGAAGAAGCACAAGCTGGAATCAAGATTGCTGGGAGAAATATCAATAACCTCAGATATGCAGATGACACCACCCTTATGGCAGAAAGTGAAGAGGAGCTAAAAGCCTCTTGATGAAAGTGAAAGTGGAGAGTGAAAAAGCTCAACATTCAGAAAATGAAGATCATGGCATCCGGTCAGATCACTTCATGGGAAATAGATGGGGAAACAGTGGAAACAGTGTCAGACTTTACTTTGGGGGGCTCCGAAATCACTGCAGATGGTGACTGCAGCCATGAAATTAAAAGACGCTTACTCCTTGGAAGAAAAGTTATGACCAACCTAGATAGTATAATCAAAAGCAGAGACATTACTTTGCCGACTAAGGTCCATCTAGTCAAGGCTATGGTTTTTCCATTGGTCATGTATGGATGTGAGAGTTGGACTATGAAGAAGGCTGAGTGACGAAGAACTGATGCTTTTGAACTGTGGTGTTGGAGAAGACTCTTGAGAGTCCCTTGGACTGCAAGGAAATCCAACCAGTCCATTCCGAAGGAGATCAGCCCTGGAATTTCTTTGGAAGGAATGATGCTGAAGCTGAAACTCCAGTACTTTGGCCACCTCATGAGAAGACTGGACTCATTGGAAAAGACTCTGATACTGGGAGGGATTGAGGGCAGGAGGAGAAGGGGACGACTGAGGATGAGGTGGCTGGATGGCATCATGGACTCAATGGACGTGAGTCTGGGTGAACTCCGAGAGATGGTAATGAACAGGGAGGCCTGGCGTGCTGCAATTCATGGGGTCGCAAAGAGTCGGACACTACTGAGCGACTGAACTGAACTGAACTGAACTGAATGAGCCTATCTAGTGAATCATCAAATTTGGGGAATAGTCTTGGGGACCCCTGACACAATCTACCTGAGAGTGAATTAAACTATCTGAATCACTCTCAACATCTCTGCCTCTTGAAAGTCTTCTAATCTACTCAGGATGCCAGAGAACACACCATTTACTTCCAGTAAGACAAAGAAAATATAATTAGAGGCATACTACAATGTAAACTTGCCCATCAAAATGATCTTGCCTAATAGGTAATAAGGTTTAAAACATAGTCAATAATCTGTGAGAACAGCAAAATGCTTTTTTCCAAAAACAAAAACTGAATAATATAAAAACACAAGTTGATAGAGTTCTAATATAATTTAAAAGCACTAGTATGACAGAGAGATCAAACATGAAGTTACAAGTGAGAACAACTGACTACCTAAAATAACTGTTTTTATTGAAAAAAACAACCTTGAAGGAAGTGAAGCTTTATACTTCTCCTCCAAACCCAAATCATTCTAAGAACTCACCTCCTACACATGATCATGGTCTGATATTTAATCTACAAATCTCTCTAGAGAAATCTGTGAGTACAATAGGCAAAACCCTAAAAAAAAAAAAAAAAAGCTCAAAAAGCTTCTCTGAAGGAAAAAAATATATATCTCTGTTAGAGGCATTCTCTAGCGATATATTAATGGAATACAAACTGAAACTAAATGATTTGATGAGCTCCCAAAGAAAAGGACTGTAGGAAGTATGTTTCTTGAATGATGGTCAAATAATAAATTTCAAAAATAACAATTTATAACCTAATTAGGAAATTAGGTTATGCTTTGAGGGATTCCCTGGTGACTCAAAAGGTAAAGCATCTGCCTGCAATGCAGGAGACCTGGGTTCAATTCCTGGGTCAGGAAGATCCCCTGGAGAAGGAAAGCCCACTCCAGTACTCTTGCCTGGAAAATTCCACGGACAAAGGAGCCTGGTAGGCTACAGTCCATGGGGTTGCAAAGAGTTGGACATGACTGAGCAACTTCACTTTCCTTTCCTTTAGGAAATTAGGTGGGCAAATCATACATCATGTTACATATGTGTGCCATAAATTTTTGTCAACATATTTGATGACATTTAATTTTTAATCAGCTGTTACACATAAATATTATTTAAATAATTAAATGCATTTTTAACTTATAGCATTCACTCAGACAGTAGTTATTATAATTCAACCAATTTAAGTTACATGTGGAAAGTTCTTCTATGTTATGTTACTCTCATTCATATAATGAGAGTATAACATCATAAATTAACATCTTCAAAATACAAGAGTTTGAGATCCAAATTAGATTGTAAGCATGTTTTTCTATTTGATTCCTGGCACCTAGATCAATTCCTGGCATGACAGTCAAACAATAAATGTTAATTACTGTCGTTTAAAACAAGGGGAGAAGTATGGCGGGGAAAGGTCTTGTGTAAATTGGACACTGCAACCTAATCCATTCTCTCTGTGTATGTTTAGAAGTTTTTCTAGAATCACTGCCATTGCTTCTACTAGAACTTTTAAACCATTTCTAGCCTAGAATAAGAGTTAACCTATGTATATATTCTATGCTTACTAATTCTCTGATGTCACAGATTCTGCCTACAGTGTTTGCCTTCTTCATACCTTAGATGGATTCCCTAAACTTAACACTTACAGGACTTGGACATAAATTGAGATCACTCTGGATCCAATGGCCATTCATTATAGACAGATATCCTGAAGGAGCAATTGAGACGATCCTGTCCTAGTGGTAAGATCCCACCACTGTTCTGCCTATGTTCTCTCCATTCTTATTAGATAAACATGATAGCGTTTCAGTCAGATTGGTTTCAGTAATAAAAGCTGATTCTAAGTAGTGTGTGTTAAGTATGTACTACCTTCCCAAGTTATATTAAATAGTAAAATCTTGTTAACTTTGTGGTGAACTACCTCCTAAACTGTCAAACAGAAGGTACTTTTTTTTTTCAGGATGACCACAAACACATCCTGAACTCTATTAATTTTCACAACATAACCAGATTACTGACCTTTACCAAAGATCATAAGTAACCACTGAATGAGGAAATACCCTGAGTGGAGATTCTAAAGTTCAGGTGTTACTTCAAGGAAGGTAATAGTTTGGCTTATAGTTTGGCCTGCTTCACCTGCACAGTCACCTCCGGGAGTTGGGGATGGACAAGGGACACCTGGCGTGCTGTAGTCCTTGGGGCTGCAAAGAGTCGAACATGACTGAGCAACTGAACTGACTTAACCTGTAGGCAGGCAGAGGCACTCTAAGCCTAAAGCTTCATCATGACTCCTCCAGAATAGATTGAAATTTACATAGAGCATGCAAACTATCATGCATGGTAGTCTGATGGCTCTGGATTTACACAAGGAACAACATATCATCTTAAAATACTCTGTTAAACAGGACTCATGGCTGCCATCACATCCAAGTCAAATCAGTTTCAGTAAAAACAAGGAGAGGAACGTATTGACTTGGGTGATTGGAGAGCAGAGTGAGAGAACATGATGTTCAACATAGGTCATCAGGAGTCATGCCGCCTCCCATCTCCATCTCTCAGTACTGTTTTTCTTTCTGTGTCAGCTTCATTCTGTCTTAAAGCACTATAGGCATCTTACACATAGCAGTGAAGAGCACCCATCATGAGTGTTGGCCTCAGTTCCAGCATTACAACACGAGGCTCAATGGCAGAGCCAGCTGCCTGTCCAACTTTAACATAATGACTGGCTCAGCTGGGATTGCTTGCACATTACTCAAATAATCATTGTTGTCATAACACACACAGTGTATGTATGGCCAAATCCCACCTCCTGTGATCAGAAGTGTGGAGTTGTTAATGATAACCCCATTAGAGCCACACAGAGTGAATGTGGATGTTTCCTCTCTACACAAGGGATGCCAACCAGCTAAAGTTTCTTATGCATACATTCACTTTAACTCTCTGTATCAAAGCCAAAGGTTGAAAGTAATAGCTAGAGTCACTGCCAGCATCATCTTTTCACTACATCCTGGCCACACTGGCCCCTTTGCTGTTCTAAACAAGTCATACACATTCCTGCCTCTGAGCCTTCACACTTTCACTTCGAATATTTCCGCCAAGAAATCACGTGATTATTTACTTACTTCCTTAACATCGGTGTTCAAATATCACCTTCTCAGTGATGATCACATTAAAATGGCAATATTCTTATACCTCTACACACATACACATCTAACCTCCCTACCCAGCTTTAGCTTTTTCCTAAGCATTTATTACTATTTAATAAGTGAAAAGGAACTAAAAGCCTCTTGATGAAAGTGAAAGTGGAGAGTGAAAAAGTTGGCTTAAAGCTCAACATTCAGAAAATGAAGATCACAGCATCTGGTCCCATCACTTCATGGGAAATAGATGGGGAAACAATGGAAAGAGTGTCAGACTTTATTTTGGGGGCTCCAAAATCACTGCAGATGGTGACTGCAGCTATGAAATTAAAAGACGCTTACTCCTTGGAAGAAAAGTTATGACCAACCTAGATAGTATATTCAAAAGCAGAGACATTACTTTGCCGACTAATGTCCGTCTAGTCAAGGCTATAGTTTTTCCTGTGGTCATGTATGGATATGAGAGTTGGACTGTGAAGAAGGCTGAGCGCCGAAGAATTGATGCTTTTGAACTGTGGTGTTGGAGAAGACTCTTGAGAGTCCCTTGGACTGCAAGGGGATCCAACCAGTCCATTCTGAAGGAGATCAGCTCTGGGATTTCTTAATCATATGACACCCTGCTTAGCCAGGAGGTTTGATTCTGACTCCCAATTCAAAACTGTTAGCCAGGGTACTACTTCAGCCAGACAGACCACCTGGCAAGGTGCTGCCCACAATCAGAGACAGAATATTGCCAGAAAACAGGGAATACTCTTGCAACATCCATCTGCCAGACTGGATCCCCATCAATATTGATTTGGTCTGACATTCCTGGACTTTGAGAATTCTATTGCAAGGAAAGAGGACCCCTTTCAGGGCCTAAGGCTGGACTCTTGTCAAATACTCAGAAATGAATTGTCTGAGGAGACAGATGTGCTGACAAAGCGAGAGATTTTATTGGGAGAGATTTTACTGGGAAGGCGCACCCAGCGGAGAGCAGAAGGGCAAGTGAAACTAGGAGGACTGTTCTGTCACGTGGCTCACAATCTTGGGTTTTATGGTGATGAGATTAGTTTCTAGATTGTCTCTGGCTGATCATTCTGACTCAGGGTTGTTCCTGGTGGCCCATGCATCACCCAGCCAAGATGGATTTCACTGAGAAGGCTCCTGGGAGGATAGTATATATGGACTGGTGTCTCCTATTTACTTTTGACTTTACCTGAATTCTTCCAATTGATGGTGGCTTCTTAGTTCCATGTTCCTTATCAGGCTCTCCTATCATAAAATAACTGATGCAGATAGTTACTCTGGTGCCTGGTCAGGTGGCGATTTCAGTCAGTGTTTCCCCTAACAATTCCTTGTGTACCCTAAGATTTCCATTGAAGCTCCACATTGGAATTATCCTCATGGCAATGAATGCCTCATGCAGGCTTCCTAGACTACCTCTCAAACTCTTGTAAGAATTAGCAAAAGTCTTTCATGCTTGGGCTTATTTCCACACCTGGGATCCCAACAGTGTTGAAAGTGTGAGTTGCTCAGTCATGTACAACTCTTTGTGACCCCGTCGACGGTAACCCACCAGGCTCCTCTGTCCATGGAATTCTCTACGCAAGAAGACTGTAATGCAAAGCCACTCCCTTCTCCAAGGGATCTTCCTAACCCAGGGATTGAACTCAGTTCTCCCACATTGCAGGTGGATTCTTTACCACTGAGCCACCAGGGAAGCCCTCAAAGTTCAGAGCTGTCTGCAAATGCACCAACATACGTATTCAGTGAAAAAAAGATGGACTATTTAATAAATATTGTTGAGACAACTGGTTGACCATTTGGAAAAAAATAAAGCTGAATTCCTAGCAGACTCTTTTTATTAAAACAAACTCCAATTGTATGAAACATTTAATTGTGAAAAAATTTAAACCACTAGAATAAAAGATAGGTTAGCTTAGAATGTTTAAGAGACTATTCAGTTTGGCCACTTACAAATTAAAAATCTACAATCAAAATCCTATTAAAAAGTCAAAAGTTAAAAGTTGGGGAAAATATTGTAAAAACATGACGGATAAAAGATCAATGTTCTCAATAACTAAACAGTTATTATAAATCATTTTAAAGTGAATAATATAAAACATGATTTTTACAAAGTATATTTATTCTCTTTAATAATCAGGAATATATGAACTAAAAAAATAGCCTGCTTTATAATGCCTACTTTGATGCTATAATATTTTGTTATTAGGAAGTAGTCCAGAGAAGGAAATGGCAACCCACTCCAGTACTCTTGCCTGGAAAATCCCATGGACAGAGGAGCCTGGTAGGCTATAGTCCATGGGGTTGCAAAGAGTTGGACATGACTGAGCGACTTCACTTCTGTTGCAATTTCTTTAAAAGATAATTTTTCCACAGAAATATGAAAATAGAAATGCCCACAGCTTATGCACCAATCAAGTCCTCTTCTAGGGATGTGTCCTACTTCCACAAGTGTGAAAAATATCTCTTTATGAGGGCTTATTGTAGCACTGTTGTAACAACAAAACCTAATTAGTGATCAATAAGACATGGGGAAATAAATGGAATAATATGCCTCCATTAAAACAATCACGTATGTTAAGTACGTATTGATACAGAAAGACTTTCAAATACATTGTTTAAAAATTTTTAAGGGCTCAGGGCTCACACAGCCAGATATGTTTTTTTAGAACAGTATTTTGAGTTAAATTACAAACATGGTAACTTATATATCCAAAACGTCTTACAATAAAGTGTTTTCTTATGGAGGCATGAGACTAGGGGATGGAGGCAAGCCTTAAAGCCTAACGCAAAGATCAACAGAAAACTAGGCGGCGAGCAATTTCAGGCTACTTTGTTGCCTGAACCAACAAAGTCCAAGTTGTTGATCTTGTTCACTAATTTTTGTGTGACATTAACTCAAGAACTGCCCTGAATAGTCAATGAACAACCTGAGGAATCACTCAAGAGATCATGAGCTATCCTTGGTACATTGTTTGCTGCTAAGGTTTTAGAAGACCCATCATCTTTTAGGTAGAAATATCTTTCAGATAGTCATATTTTCACAGTCGCTCTATCTCCCATTCCAGCACTGATGAGTTTGAAAGGCTTTAAGAAACTTCTGAAATAAGATGTCATTACGTAACTCCAATGAGAAAACTCTTGAACACCTGTGTAAACTGGTTTGTTTTACTCTGTAAGAAATCTCTAAATTTTAATGACATTTCCTGCAGCTCTAGAGAAGGCGGAATGAAGTACGAACTGTCTGCACCCTGAAAACCAGGTGCTTTTTGAACGACTTTCTCACCCGCCCTTTTCATTTCTGCGCAAGTGTTTTTGCAACAACCAGAAAGTGTGAAGAGTAAACTGCCCTGAAATCCACCAGAGCTTCTCACGTTTTCTTCACTTGAGCCTCAGGGCTCACACAGCCAGATATGTCTTTTCAGCTCTGAAAAACAGTTAAACAACCTCCCCAAAGCGACATGCAAGTCAAAGGCACAGTTGTCAGGGCCAGGATGTGAAAAGCACCCAACCACTTTTTCCTGCTGCGGGTAACACCTGTTTCCAGCTCTTGGAACACAAAGAATCTCTGCGGGAACCAAAGAGGCCATTGGAAACTACAATTCCCAGCAGGCTTAGTGGGAGCCGGGTCACGCACGCGCATTTCAGATCCTGGGAATGAGGTCCCGAGGTGGGACTTCTAAAAGAGGAAATGGCAGCGCACCGGCTGCGGCCGAGCGTGGGCAGGCTGTTTGCGAAGGGACCAGAGCCGGGGAGCGGAAGACGAGCTTACAGCGCGCTCCAGGCCTTCACGGAGGTTCTACGGCTGCCGAGCAAGCAGCTGACGAAGCTGGTCTTCCCGCTGCAAGAACTCCATGAGCATTTCGTCCCGGGCTCGAGGCCAGACCTGCACTTGAATATCTTCCACCCGAGCCTGGAGGACATCGCGCGGGCGGAGAGCTTCTTCACGGCCTCCGCCCGAAACCGCATCGAGTACCTCACCTCGGCGGTGCGTCTCGACCACGCCCCGGACCTTCGCCGCCCGGAGGTGAGCGCCGCAGCCGCCTGCGGGTACTGAGGGCTTGGGCCGTGATTTTGCTGTAACCTATTATCAACTAGCGATGCTAATGGTAAAGAACCCTCCTGCCGATGCAGGTAGACATAAAAGACACAGGTTCGATATCTGGGTCGGGAAGATCCCGTGGCGGAGGCTATGGCAGCCCACTCCAGTGTTCATGCCTGGAGAATCCCTTGGACAGAGGAGCCTGACAGGGTCCATAGGGTCACACAGAGTCGGACACGACTGAAGCAACTTAGCATGCCTGCTGCATTATCAGCAAACCAGAGAGATTTACTAGCTTTGTATGGACGCGGTATCATTATTGTAACAAAGTAAGCAGATATGGGTTTATTTTGGTGAATAAGTGAGTGAAAGTCACTCAGTCGTGTCCGACTCTGCGACACGGTGGACTATCCAGAACATGGAATTCTCCAGGCCAGAATACTGGAGTAGGTAGCCGTTCCCTTCTCCAGGGGATCTTCCCAACCCAGGGATTGAACCCCGGTCTCTCCAGCATTGCAGGCGGATTCTTTACAAGCTGAGCCACAAGGGAAGCCCAACTATTTTGGTAGTGAGTATGACAAAGACTTTCGGAGAAGGTGATGGCACCCCACTCCAGTACTCTTGCCTGGAAAATCCCATGGACAGAGGAGCCTGGTAGGCTGCAGTCCATGGGGTCGCGAAGAGTCAGACAGGACTGAGCGACTTTCCTTTCAACTTTCCCTTTCATACAATGGAGAAGGAAATAGCAGCCCACTCCAGTGTTCTTGCCTGAAGAATCCCAGGGACGGGGAGCCTGGTGGGCTGCCGTCTATGGGGTCGCACAGAGTCGGACATGACTGAAGTGACTTAGCAGCATGAAAGACTTTAGAAGGCGATTAAAACATTTATCATTTTAATTTTTAATTGAAGTAGGGAAAACATGCTGGGACAAACTGGAAAAAGTGAAGAATACAAAAAGTAGAGTAGTTTTACAAATGAAGTGATCCTTATCAATACATAATTTTCACTCAATCTGAATTTCCTATCATGTGCAAAAAAATCATATATAGATGGCAATAATCTGTAAGATTTTCTAAAACAGCTTCAGTGGAATTCAGTGAGTGTGCATTTTATGCATGTCCTGCAGTTTAATATTTTGTTCTGTAAAAGAAGGCTCAGTTCAGTTCAGTTGCTCAGTCGTGTCCGACTCTTTGCGACCCATGAATCGCAGCACACCAGGCCTCCCTGTCTATCACCATCTCCCAGAGTTCACTCAAACTCACGTCCATTGAGTCGGTGATGCCATCCAGCCATCTCATCATCTGTTGTCCCCTTTACCTCCTGCCCCCGATCACTCGCAGCATGAGAGTCTTTTCCAGTGAGTCAACTCTTCGCATGAGGTGGCCAAAGGTAGTGGAGTTTCAGCTTTAGCATCATTCCTTCCAAATAACACCCAGGGTTGATCTCCTTCAGAATGGACCAGCTGGATCTCCTTGCAGTCCAAGGAACTCTCAAGAACCTTCTCCAACACCACAGTTCAAAAGCATCAGTTCTTCGGCGCTCAGCCTTCTTCACAGTCCAACTCTTCACATCCATACATGGAAAAACCATAACCTTGACTAGATGGACCTTTGTTGGCAAAGTATTGTCTCTGCTTTTGAATATACTATCTAGGTTGGTCATAACTTTTCTTCCAAGGAGTAAGTGTCTTCTAATTTCATGGCTGCAGTCACCATCTGCAGTGATTTTGGAGCCCCCAAAATAAAGTCTGACACTGTTTCCACTGTTTCCCCATCTATTTCCCATGAAGTGATGGGACCAGATGCCATGATCTTCGTTTCTGAATGTTGAGCTTTAAGTCAACTTTTTCACTCTCCTCTTTCACTTTCATCAAGAGGCTTTTTAGTTCCTCTTCACTTTCTGCCATAAGGGTGGTATCATCTGCATATCTGAGGTTATTGATGTTTCTCCCAGCAATCTTGATTCCAGCTTGTGTTTCTTCCAGCCCAGCGTTTCTCATGATGTACTCTGCATATAAGTTAAAGAAGCAGGGTGACAATATACAGCCTTGACATACTCTTTTTCCTATTTGGAACCAGTGTGTTGTTCCATGTCCAGTTCTAACTGTTGCTTCCTGACCTGCATACAGATTTCTCAAGAGGCAAGTCAGGTGGTCTGGTATTCTCATCTCTTTCTCAGACCTCCGTTATTTGTGATAACGGCACCATTGTGCTGGAACTTTTCCACTCGAATTCTACAATAATTTAAGAGTACATAAATCATGTAATGATTTGGAGCCAGCATTGCTTTTCCATTTTTAAATTCTGGACTTTTGTGTAATTTCTTTTTAATTTAGTTTTTTTAATCTATATTATTCAATTTAATCTGGTAGGACATTTGAAATTTATACAGTATCCAAATCAGTTTATTTTGAAGGACTGACCACAGTTTTGAAAATATATAGCATTGCTGGCTCCTGCTCACTAAATGCCACCCAGTTATATTAATAACCAAAAATGCCGTCTTATTAATAAAAAATGCCCTTACAAATTTCGAAAACACCCCAGGTGGCACTACCACCCTTATTTAGAAGCACTGATAGGTTGTACCTTCTTCAGTACTCTTAAAAAGCAAAGCCATGTGTATTAATGGTTAGTCTCAGAAATATCTTGTTGCTTTCTACATTCACACTAAAGGAGAAAAGCTTAAATGGAACAAGAAAAGTCAAGAAAAAGAAATAATGTTGTAATGGTGTACTTTGAGAGTTTGTGGGGAAATGTGGTTTCAAACAGGAGTGACTTTAGAGCCAGTTTTGTTGAAACACATGTAATTGTTAACTTCAAAAAGATTTGAAAATATGGAATTCTTAATAAATGTTGCAGATGTTTTTGAGTGGCATGTGTATTTAAAAGCACAGGTACAGATATAGATGTCTAGAGTTCAGTTTCCAGCTTTTTCACTTTCTAGCTGTATAATTTGGGGCCGGATTTGAGCCTCTCTTTGCCTCTGGTTTTATCACCTGTAAAGTGAGAAAACTTTTACAGTTTATGAGACAGATAATTTATAATATTATCTGTCTCATAGGGATATTGTAAAGAGTAAATAGGAAAATAACAAGTGCTTTTAAAACAGTACCTGCCACATTGAAATCATTTAATATATAACAGCTGTATATTAGAATTTGAAGGTTGACTAACCATAAGCTACTTTTTTATGGTTAATCAAGACTAAATAGTATTTACAGATTTTTACAGCTAATAGTGGGTTGGCCAAAAAGTTCATTTGGGTTTTTCTGTAAGCTGATACAGTAAAACCGAGATGAACTTTTGGCCAACCCAATACAGTATATGATTACATATATATATAAACTAGTACTCAATTATCTTCTTTTTGCTTGTATAAGGTATGTTTTATAGGCAGAAGCAATGTTGGAAAATCCTCTCTAATAAAGGCCTTGTTTTCACTTGCCCCAGAGGTTGAAGTTAGAGTCTCCAAAAGCCGGTATGTCAAAATTTAAAACATATCTGAACTACCTCTGAATTGACTAAGATGAGTAATAAATATGGGGAGAGGTTAGAAACCATAATTGCTAAGTTCCTAGAAAAGTGATTTCTTTCAAACAAGTGCTAGTGTAAGACATTTCATTAATGCCTGCATATTTCTCTGAAGAAAACGGAAGTTATTTAGTTACCTGGCCACTATGTTGAGGATATTTTCCTTGGTCCAGTCTTTTCTCAAGAGTTACTCCATTGTCATTCTGTATTTGCTTCTGTAAGAATGCTCATCTAGTTCTACACTGATTTTTGAAGGAAGCAGCTTTCAAGTGTGTTTGTTTTCCTCCTATAGTCTTTTATACCTAGCTAACTCATATATGTATATATACACGAATCAGGCACTTCCCAGTTTACCCAGGGCCAAATTGATGTGCCTAATATCCCAGTCAGTCTGCTGTAGTAGCTTTTTGTCATTTTCTCATTTCCTCTGCTTCCTTTTCCATAATACAGACTGTACCAATATTTAAGGAACCCTCTCCTCACCCCAGTTCCCCTCACCTTATTATCCGTCCTTGGCAAAATGTTCCCAGCAACCCAGGGCTCACTGCCCCTATTTCCTTACAATAGAACCCTTCCCTGCGGCTTCACTAATCTTTCCTTGCTCCCAGTTTCTTCACGGAGTTGCTTCTCTGATACTACCCCTGCTGACTGTAGTAATTTGTCAACCCTCCTATCCTTACTCCCTTGTGCCCTGCCTCATCAAATGTCATAGTTCAACTCTGATTTCTAGCTAGGGTGTTTCCTTTCTGCTGTGAGAAGACAATGGAACTATATTCTTGACATTTCTAATCTGTAATTCTAAAGTTATTTTCCTATAGATAGACACATAAGCTGCCTGGGAACCTAAGCATCATTTATAAAACCTTTCTGAGTTCTGAACAATTGACTTTTAAAATTGTTTGTCATAATTTTCCTTTTCTTATTAATAAATGTCCGTGGACAGAAAACCACATGAATAAACTATTTTGATCATCTTTACATTAATTGTAGTTGCACAGGTACTTTACAGTTGTACATGCTTTTTAAAAAAATGGCTTAATGAAAGCACCAAACCCGTCTACTAAAACATGCAAATTGATTTTAGGCAAGTAATAGTCTAGCTACAGTATCAAACTTTGCATCTGGTTTTTATGAAAACTTGTATGACTGACAGTAAGCATTTAATTTATCCTGTTTGTGCCATAATTCATTTAAAGTGGAGATAATTCTTTATAGTGGAAATATATTATCCATCAGAGAATATCGACTATGCAGCCATACTATTTAGACCAGTTCTTTCACTAAGAGAGAACTAATGAAGTAGGAAAACTTGAAAATATTTTGCCTGCATATTTCTAACATGGATTTGAAGTTCTTAAATCATACAGATTCTCTTTAAAAAAATAAATTGGAAGGAGGCAGTAGCATCATCTAAGCTTATATCCAGCCACTTCTCTTCTGTTTCTTTTTTTCCTGTATCGTTACCTGCATAGGGTTATATACAGAATACTTTTATGCTTTTAATAAGTAATTATTGATTGAACAGAAAATATTTTGAGTCATGAAATATACAAAGGACATATTTTAAGAAACTTATTTTTACATTTACTTTATCAGGGCCATACAAAGAAAATTAATTTTTACAAAGTTGGAAAGTACTTTACATTGGTGGACATGCCAGGCTATGGCTATAGAGCACCTGAGGATTTCGTTGACATGGTAGAAACCTACCTAAAAGAACGAAAGAAGTAAGAAGCTTTTTTTCTTATAATTGTTATATTTAACCCCTAAACATGTTTTCATGACTAGAACATTCTATACATGATGAACCCTTTGGTTTTATCAAATAACTTTTCTAGAAAGGGTACTTTATTCTCATAATATTCTATACTATTTCGGAGGAAGGTATATACTGTCTGCTTAGTTTTTTTTTTTTTTGTAAA
Organism: Nanger dama; assembly: GCA_917880005.1. Lineage (NCBI taxonomy): Eukaryota > Metazoa > Chordata > Mammalia > Artiodactyla > Bovidae > Nanger > Nanger dama. Next base: position 1,566,189 of record CAKJTW010000011.1, read on the forward strand.
TTAGGTTAAACTTAAATTCAATTGTTTTCCTATACTGAGACTATAAGTAGTACACCAGGAGACTTTATTAATATTTTAATACCAAAGTCTTAGCTGGCTGTTTTTAAAAATGAAATTTGTTGGTTAATTTGGTGTTTACCAGATTTAAATAAACTTCAATAAATTCTGGTTATTCTTAAAATACTTCTGACATCACAGACTTGATAAATACTACTTTCATTTGTCTCCATAGGTAGCCAGGTAGCAGGCCTATGTTTCAAGCATTGCAGAATATATGGAAAAATTGATGTTAAACTTTTGAAGTAAAAAATGTTTATAAGTAATTTGCTTATTGTATCTTTACATAGAAGCTAAGATAAAATACACAAGAAAATACAAAATATAATGTGTTTGGTTTTGTTATCTGCTAGTCTTAAAGTGGAGAAGGCGATGGCACCCCACTCCAGTACTCTTGCCTGGAAAATCCCATGGACAGAGGAGCCTGGTAGGCTGCGGTCCATGGGGTCACAAAGAGTCGGACACGACTGAGCGACTTCCCTTTCACTTTTCACTTTCACACATTGGAGAAGGAAATGGCAACCCACTCCAGTATTCTTGCCTGGAGAATCTCAGGGACGGGGGGAGCCTGGTGGGCTGCTGTCTATGGGGTCACACAGAGTCGGACACAAGTGACTTAGCAGCAGCAGCAGCAGCAGTCTTAAAGTAATATTTGAAGACTTAGACACTTTTATGGTAACTTATAGTCATATGTTCTATATGTGCTATTGAAATAATATTAATGAATCTAGCTATTGAACATAACCAACACTGAGATCATTGGAACTAGGATGGACTTCATGGTAAATTGAGAATTCCTTTTGCCTAAAGAAATTTTTAAATTTTGATCTGATAATTTTTCAAAAGACAATTTCTTAGTATAGTGAAGGTTGGGTGGGGAAATGAATAAGTATATTTTTCTTTTCTTTTCTTTGTTAATCTTCATTTCTGCATTCCTACAGTTTGATGAGAACGTTTTTATTAGTGGATAGTGTTGTTGGAATTCAAAAAGCAGACAATGTTGCCATAGAAATGTGTGAAGAATTTGCATTACCTTATGTGGTAAGTATTTCTTTTGACTCATGGTTGCACTCAGAAATATGAGTTCCCTGTGTGTCTGTCTTTAATAAATGAGTATGTCTCCTCCTCAAAAGTCAAAGGAGTACCTTTTAAAATATCTTTTCAATTATTAGCCATTAATATTAAAATAAGTTCTGTAGTACTTTTATTCTCTTTCCTTCTCCTAGCTTTTAAATTCTCAAAATTATAGTCAAAGTTTTATATTCATCTAGTGATTATAAATGCTTTTCCTTGTTTTGTTTTTGTTTGTTTTTTTCTTTTTTTAAATGACTATAAATATTTGCTAAAACAGTTAACAGCAGCTTGACAGATAGCACTTATCAGAATATAAATGAAACTACAACTGAAAAATTTGCTAAACTAATTTGGAATTTAAGAACATCACAAAAATTTAGTAGGCTCCAACACACAAAGGTAGGATGTTTATATTCTTAAGGAAAAGAAAATTTCTTATGAGAATATCTTACCAGTTCTTTCTGTTGTTTACCCTAGAATGGAATACAGATTGGTAGGTTGGTATCCTACCAATTTTGTTTTGTATGTTTTTCAGATTAAATGGCAATCATAAAGTTCCTCTCTGAGCAACTTAACTATAATTTGGTTTCAAAAAATGTCAGAACACCACTAAAATGTAGTGGTTTTGCAGTTTAATGCAAATCAAACCATGTTACCAGTCAAAAAGCTGTTTCTGTTCATGGAGTTATGGAATTCTTGGGGTTTGCAAATGCCCTTTGAAACATTAGAGATAATTTATAGTTGTGAGGAGCCAAAGGATTGATAAACATAGTCTACACAGTAAGAAAGAAAAAGCCCAAATTTTCCCCAACAAGTTTTATTGATAATTTACTCCTAATTTGCTATCATAGATATCATTTTGTGCAATCATATATTTTCCTCAGTTTTAACTTTAAGAAAATATTAGCCTTTTTCTTTGTAAAAGAAGTGATAGAGGAATTAGGTATCAGCATATTTCTATTTATGAAGAAAGACTTCTACTTTCTGCTTCTCACTCCTTCTGCCATTAATATTTTTATGCTGTATAGTTGATTTATAATCATATTTTATTTTAATCATTTATATATTTTTATAACTGAAAAGTATAAATGATTAGTCAAGAAATTTAATTTTATAGAATTTTCCTAGGAAAACTTCTGAAAAATACATCAAGGTTTTTACTTTTTAATTAATTTTGTAATCATCATGCCTTGACCTTTTTCTAGTATATAACTGTCTTTGAGTAAGTAAATTATTTAAAGTATTATATTTGCTGTTAACCCTAGTAAATTCTAGGGTTACTTGGAGTATTACTTTATTTAAGTTGGAATATAACTACAGTGGCTACAGCCTACCACTAGCCTGATTTGTAATTTTTCCTTTAAATTTAACATATAAGGTCGAACAATTCAGTATTTAAAAAATAATTATAAATCGGCAGTTTTATGTGTATCAACCTAATAATACTTCTGTGTCTTAGACCACAAAATAAATAGTGATCACATGAAACATTTGGTGTATAGCAATGGCAAGTATGGCCCTAGGGTTCTTTTCACTGGTCTTGAATCCAAGATATTATGGCCCTGTATGGTTAAACAGCAAACACATAGTGTTTGTTTTATATATTGCATATATTAATTTGTTTAATCTTTACAGCGCTCCTTTAAAAGGTATTGCTTTTATTTTATAGATGAGGAAACAAGTACAGAGAGATTAAGAAACTTGCATAGGTCATATAGTTGTTATTGAAATATTGTAACTAAAATGTATAAAACTGTATATTAAGAAATAACAGTTGACCCTTGAACAGTATGGGAATTAGGGTGCCAACCCTCCTTTCAGTCGTGAATCCAAGTTTAACTTACAGCCAGTCCTTTCTGTTCAAGGTTCTTCTGTATTGATGTTTCCTCCATATTGGCAGCTCCATATCCATGGATTTAATCATGGATATTTGAAAGTATCTGCATATAAGTGTACCTTTGCAGTTTAATCCCATGTTGCTCAAGGGTCAACTGTACTTTATTTCTATTGTTTAAATATTTGTTTTCCTACAGATGGTATTAACAAAAATTGACAAATCTTCCAAGGGACATCTTTTAAAACAAGTGCTTCAGATCCAGAAATTTGTTGACACTAAAACACAAGGATGTTTTCCTCAGTTGTTCCCTGTAAGGTAAGAGTTGAATTTTCTTTATGTACTAACATATAACTTTGTGTGCTAACAACCTTTAGCATTAAATCAGTGTTTCTGAAATTGAGGTATCCTTTTAAGATTAGGGGAGTTTGGAAGACTCTCCACTTAGCCATAACTTACTGGCTTTTATTTTATCAACACTTTTTTTCCCTCCCCTCTATTCTTTGTTCTGTCTGCAGATTCTTGATGAATCTTCCCTGTAGTATCTTAATGATCTTTCTACTTCAGCCTATTTCAACCCTAGACCACATCAAGCTGTAAAGGATAAGAATTTTCCTTTTAAAGGACCATATTTAAGGAAGAAATGCTTCATATAAGCTAGAATTAAGCATTGGTAGCAGACAGGATGGTTATTTCCTGAGCCAGCAATTTTTGTTAGATGTGGTTTAGCAATGAAACATGAGTTTTTACTTTCAGTGTACACTTTGGATACAGTAAGTAACCTGTATTATAGCAGAAATACAGTGCCACTCCTGTGTGATTTTCTGACTCTGACTTCTTTGTGGAAGGCACTATGATAGTTCCTACAAGAAATTACATGAAACTGTCCTCTAAGCAGTCATTCTAGTTCCTACCGATCCAGATCACAATTGTCTGTATGAATATGCAGTCGAAGTCTGTCTTCATTCATTTCTACAAAATGCTTTTCCCTTGACTTACATTTCAATATTTATCCTGTTCATCTGTCTGTGTCTGATAGATACAGTGGAAACTCCTATGGGCAGGAATGAAATCCTGTTTCTTCTTAGAGACCTGAGCATTGTCTCAGAAAAATAATTGTTTTCTTTTAAATGTTTAATAACAAGGAAATGAGACTTCAGCTAAAAAGGTAAAATAAACACAAGATGGGCAAATTATGGCCTAACAGCTGCATTTATTGGGGAAAAAAAAAAGTTTTAGTTGACTGTAGGCTGAGTTTAATAATATAATGAGGCTGGGGAAAAACTGACAAGGTTGTCTTGAGCTACAGTGTTAGAATTATAGTGTTCAAAACAAGGAAATGATCAAACAGTAGGCTCACACTGCTTTAAGCTGTATACTGTCCATTCAGTCAAGTTCTATTGTGGCTTGACATTAAGAACTAGAGCTATCTGAAAACAGATGGTCTTTGGGGAGGTCATGTCACTAGATCATTCTAAACACTTAATTGATCCACAAAGTAAGCACCTCTATTTCACAGATACATTACAGGTCAGAGAAGTGAAGGGAGTTTCAGAGAAGCATTTGCTGATATAGAAAGAGCATGGACCTCAAGGGTCAGACAACCATGGTTTTGCATGGTTCCTCTGCTTCTTGGCAATAGCATTTAAAGCAACTTATTTCATTTTTGAGGAAAAATGTGATGGTTAGAAGAATTAAATAGAAATATATTGCAACTGATGTACACATATTAGCCACATAATAAAATGTTTTTTTTCCTTCCCAGAAGTCAGTCAGTGGCAAGGTCAGGCCAACAACCTGAACTAACAGATTCTCAGTACTTTTTAGAGGTATTCCCTTCTTTAGATAGGTTGGCATTTTCTGCTGCATGACCTTTGAATCACTGTGCCACCATACTAAGTGACTAAGGTACTGCAGAAGCCACACAGTACTCAGAGGCTTACGAATTGAGACACATACAGGAGGTGCTGGCTTTCAAGAGCTTCAACGTTCAGAATACCACAGTGACCACATACAGGAAGCTGTCAGACTGTAGTTCTCAAAATCCAATTCAGATAATAGAGTTATTTATACTCCTTGCTTTTATTTGCTTGACTAAGCCCCAGTACATCCTCCAAAAGGGAATTTGACCTAGTCATAGGATAATTATTATAAAATAAGACAGGTTTTATTTCCTCCTCTTCCTGTATGATCTTGGTAGGAGAAAGGTGGAAGTGTGGGTAGACATGTAGTCCAGCAAGGTTTGGCCTTTAAGCCTGTTGGCAAAAGTTTAAGTGCTCACCTTCATTTCTGAACTCTACCCCAGCTGAGTTAGAGAAGTAAAACTGACGAAAGGCCCCTAAAGTTTGATGCTGGGATCAATCTGTTTTTCTAACTGGTATGGAAGAAATATATAAGTAGGCACAATATAATTGCTTCTATGGTTTTTATGCAAATGAGAACTGATTCTTAGGATGAAGAAAATCATGAATTGACAAAAATGTTGCAAATGAGTTCATGGTGCCATAGCTAGTGTGTAGCCTATCCAACTTGTATCTCTTCTTTAAACCATACACGTGTAACTTCAGTTCTAGTTGAGAATCAGTATGGAGGCTGCTTTATCAAAGAGAATTAATACACAGCAGAGAATATTTTACCTGTTTTATATACACATATACACCATGTGAGTGAAGGTCGCTCAGTCGTGTCTGACTCTTTGCGACCCCGTGGACTGTAACCTACCAGGCTTCTCCATCCATGGGATTCTCCAGAAAAGAATACTGGAGTGGGTTACCATTTCCTTCTCCAGGGGATCTTCCCGATCCAGGAATCAAACCTGGTCTCCCACATTGGAGGCAGACGCTTTAACCTCTGAGCCACCAGGGAAGCCCCATATACCCCATACCTGCATCCATAAAATTCATAGTGTCTTCATAAAAGTCTGTGTATCCCAAGAAACCATGTGTTCACTTCCATGCTGACAAATAGATGAACAGATATGGATAGATACAGTAAGACAGATCAATAATAGACACAATAATGGTGACTGATTTTTTTTTAAATCATGAAAAGTCTGTATTATCATGGTAATTTAATCTTTGTCACAAAAAGAACAAATTAAAGAGATCAGAATTTCAGTCTGGGAAATAAAAAGCAAAATAGAAGATATTCCAATGCATTTTTCACAGAAATAGAATAGTCTGAAAAACTATGTGGAACCATAGGTGACCCTGGATAGCCAAAGCAATCTTAAGAAAGAACAAAGCTGGAGGTATCACACTTCCTGATTTCAAACTGTGTCACAAAAGCTGTAGTAATGAAACAGTATGGTATTGACATAAAAACAGATATGTAGGTCAGTGGAACAGAATAGAGAGCTCAGAAATAAACCCATGCAATATGAGTGGTTAACTTTAAAAGGAGTCAAGAATATACAATGGAGAAAAGACAGTCTCTTCAACAAATGGTGCTGGAAAAATTGGACAACCACATGCAAAAGAATGAAACTAGGTTACTATCTTACACCATACACGAAAATTAAATCAAAATGGAAAAGTATTTGAATGCAAGACATGAAACCATAAAATTCCTAGAAGAAAAGACGCTGTAAGCTCTTTGACATCACTTTTAAGTTGTATTTGGATCTGACTCCAAAAGTAAGTGGGACTATATTAAACTAAAAGCTTCTGCACAGCAAAGAAAATTATCAGCAAAATGAAAAGTCAGCCTAATCAATAGAAGATATTTGCAAGTCATATATCTAATAGGAGTTAATATCCAAAATATATAAAGAACTCATATACAACTCAATGGTTAAAAAAAAAAAAAAGGATTAAAAAATAGACACAGGAACTGAATAGACATTTTTCCAAAGACATACAGATAGCTAACAGGTGCATGAAATGATCCTCAACATCACTAATCATCATGGAAATCCAAATCAAAACCACAACAAGATATCACCCCACACCTGTTAGAGTGCTGTGATCAAAAGATAAGACACAAGTATTGGCATGCATATAGAGAAAAGGGAATCCTTGTGTACTGTTGGTAGGAATGTAAATTGGTGCAGTCCCTAAAGAAAACAGTATGGATTCCTCAAAAACTAAAAATAGAACTACCATATGATCCAAGAATTACACTCCTGGATATACATCTGAAGAAAATGAAGACATTAATTTGAAAAGATACGTGTACTTCCATGCTCGTTACAGCATTATTTTCAATAGCCAAAATCTGGAAACAAGTGTCCCTCAGTGGATGAATGGACAGAGAAGATGTGGTACTGTACAGTTGATCCTTGAACAATGTGAAGGGTTAAGGGTTCTGACCCTTACCCAGTCAAAAATCCAAGTGTAACTTATAGTTGACCTGCCATAGCCATATTTCCTCCAAATCCCTGTATTCAACCAACTGGCTGTAACACTGTGGTATTTACTATTGTAAAACATCCACATGTAAGTGGATAGACACAGATTAGATCCATGGTTTTCAAGGCGTCATCATGTATACACAAATGGAATACAATTCAGCCACCAAAAAAGAGGGTAATCTTACCATTTGAGAAGACATGAATGGACCTTGAGAGCATTATCCTAAGTGAAATAAGTCAGAGAAAGACAAATAATGTGTGATTTCACTTACATGTGGAATATTAAAAAACAAGCTCAGATGAGAAGAGATTCATGGTTGCCAGAGGTAGAGGTTGAGGGTAAGAAAAATAGGTGAAGGTCAAAAGGTACAAACTCCCAGTTATAAAATAAACCATGGGGATGGTGTAATATACAATATAGTTACCACAGTTAGTAATGCTGTATTGCTTATTTGTAATTTGCTAAGAGAGTAGACCATAAAAGTCTTTATTTTCACCACAAGGAAAAAAAAAGTTTACTATAAATGGTGGCAAGTGTAACTAGACTTATTGTGGTGATCATTTTGCAATATGTACAAATATTGAATCATTGTATCCCTGAAACTAATGTTGTATGTCAGTTATACCACAATAATAATAATAACTTGGTCTGAAAAATAAAAAGCAAAATAGTAGATATGAAGTTTTTAGAATCATGAAGGAAATAGATCAGATGATATGGATCACCAGATTTAAAATATTACAAGAGGTGCTGAGGAAGAGAGGAAAGGAAAGGTAGGACAAATTAAGATATCCTGTTTCATACCTGTTTATAAATAGATTTTAAGTTAGGTGAATTCAGATCTGTTACTACCTCTGAAGTAAGGAATAAAATGACCTTTTTTTTCCCCCTCCACAGTGCCATGACCTATTCTGGAATCCATCTGCTGAGATGCTTTATAGCAGATATAACAGGAAATCTTAAGACTACTGGCTTCCAGTTTAACTGAAGATTCAAAATTGTGTGTGCCAACTGCAGTTAAAGACAGAATTTCAACATTGTTTTAAATGTTGTGTATCTGTAACTTGCAGAAGGATCACTTCAGCTTTAAAACCTGTGTTTCCAAAGGAAGAATGAATTTGTGCCTCTAGGGGCAGAAAGGTTTATACATGATTGAGTTATGCTGTTCATTAGAAGAGATACCAGCAGTTTTTAACAAACTGACAAACAAGACCATATAGAAGTCTATAAAATGAAAATCTTTTTCCTACCATGTAGATGATAGTGAGAGTGTTAGTTACTCAGTCGTGTCTGACTCTTTGTAACCCTATGGACTCTAGCCTGCCAGGTTCCTCTGTCCATGGCATTCTCCAGGCAAGGATACTGGAGTGGGTAGCCATTCCCTTCTCCAGGGGATCCCTCCTGACACAGGGATTGAAGTCACATCTCCTGCATTGTAGATGATGGTTTGCCATATTATTCATTGGGTTTTTGTCTTTTAAAGGAATATCTATTACTCTATTTTTTAAATATTACAATGCACTAGGTAAAGGGGCTACTTTTTTGTTAAGCATTGATAGATGGGTTGAAGGTAAAGTCTTATGTTATTGTTCAGTTACCAAGTTGTGTCTTGACTGCCACCCTATGGACTGTAGCACACCAGGCTTCCCTGTCCTTCACTAGCTTCTAGAGTTTGTTCAAATTTATGTCCATTGAGTCAGTGATGCTATCTAACCATCTCATCCTCTGCCGCCCTCTTCTCCTTTTACCTTCAGTCTTTCCCAGCATCAGGGTCTTTATATGTATGGCTATAACTTATTTTTCTGGAGACCTCATTTGAATATAACAAAAATTATTCTTGATAAAATATCAACCAGTCCATAATGAAAATACCACTTATTTCAGGCTGAGGTCAGTCACTTTCACAGGGTTCAGAATGAGAAGACCAGAATTCAAGTTCCAGTTCTAATATTTACTACACATTGGATGTTTCTGAACTTCTTTTGTAACTCTACCTCAGAAGCTATGAAGATTAAAATGTGAAAAGAACATCTGTTTATTCTACCTATTTGAAAAGCAAAACCAATTCAAGTATATAGCAAAACTCATGGGTAGATTTATCACAGAATACATCCTGTCACGGAGGAAGTAACATTTTATCTAGGTTAAGACCAAACAAGAAAGTTTTAGGTATGAAAGTTGACTTGCACAGGGCAAGAGAAAAAGTTGGTGGGACAGTTTATAAATGGAATCTTCCCATTAGGATTCAGAATGGAAAGATAAAGCCTTACTTTGGACTAATGTTAGTGGAAAATATTTTTATGAAGGTGTTACTGACCTAGTCATACAAGTGGTTTAGTTTTTCAGAGTGAGGCTGAATATTAAAATGTTATAGCAATAGCACTGGATAAAAAATTAATGCTATAAAACAACTTTTTACTTTTAGAAAATTCAGTCCTGAATATGTTTTCAGTTTAATAGTTAATACTACTAGTTTATTCTAACCAGCAGTGATTTAAACTTTAAGAAGGGGGGGACTTTAATATGGGCATTCACCAAGTAAGATATATATTGATAGTAACAAAATTATTGAAGAACGAAAAAGATGGTGGAGGAATAGGATGGGGAGAACACTTTCTCCCTCTCTACCTCATCAAAAGAACATTTCAACGCTGAGTAAATTCCACAAAACAACTTCTGACTGCTGGCAGAGGACATCAGGCATCCAGCAAAGCAGATCATTGGCTTCAAAACCAGGTAGGAATTAATATAAAGGACGAAGATAGAGACAAAGGAGGTAGGGAGGGAACCCCGTCACGGTAAGGGAATCCCGTCCCAGGAAGAGACTCTTAAAAAAGAGAGGTTTCCTAAAATTGGGGAACACTCTCACAGCTGTGTATGGGCGAGCCCTGGAAGCACAGAGGGCAACATAACAGGAAGGAAGAATAAATAAATAATTAAAACCAACAGATTACGAATTCGACAGTATAACCCCCAGCGGATAAGCAGCGCAAACACCTGTGTCCGAAAGCAGTGGGGGTTGGGCAGGGAGGATCGCGCCCGCGACAGTGCTTTCTAAGAATTGGGCTGCAGGAGATGTAGGCTGCAGGGCTTTTCTCGAGAATCGGGGGTGTAACGGGGCCAGAATCGGGTCTGCACGTGGCTAGAACGAACTATCTTGGTCTAGCAAACCAGACTGTGGGATAGCTAACACGCGAAACGCTCGAACATAAGGCACTGACAGGCCCGCGCACAGAACAAAGGACGGATCGGCAATAGCCGGCTGCAGATCATCCCCCTCCAGTGACAGGCAGCCAGAGCCTTAAGTGCTGGAAGGGGGCAATCGCAGCTCAAGAGAGACACTACCTACCAAATTGCAAGCAGGTTTCTTTGCTATTGAGACCACTGGGGGGCTCTGAACAGTCATCATCTGCCTAAGAGCCCCAGCGGAGCTCCCAGAAAATTGAGCGACCTGGAAAGCCCAAAAGTCACAATAGCGCGTGCCAAACTCCCTAGCCACTCAGACCTGGGAAGGGAACAAAGCCCTGGTTCAACCAAATCCAAGCCTCGGAGGGCTTCCTGAGCGCCAAAACTGAGCGGCTTAGACCGGGTAAGTGCATGAAGCATAGGGCAGGCCCCACATGGTTATCCCGCGGAGCGAGAAGGGGCAAGCCCAGTGCAGAGTCCACCACCACCCTCCCTGTGACAAGATGGAAATCAGACACGGAAGGGACCAGCAAACAGAGGAAGTCAAATAGGGAACTGCCTTGGTAGCGACCCCACACAGTCCACAACGACAGAGAAAGTGCCAGATATCCCGTTACTACTTTTATGATCAAATTTTGGGCGGGGGGGGGATAATGTGGAAGCGTGAAATTTTTTTTTTAAGAATTTTTTTCTTTAAAAATATTTTCCTTTTGAAATTTGTTTTTCTTCTTTTCTTTTTGACTTTTTTTTCCTAAACTTGTTTAAATTTTTAAGTCTTCTATATTTCTATTTATTATTTTTATAACCTAATATTACTTTTCAAAAAAAAATCCCTATCTTTAAAGCAAACGCCATATATAGTCCTATTGGTGGTGGAAATTGTCTTTTAATAAGTCTGGAGTCTTTTATTTTATTTTATTTTATTTTTCTCTTATTTTTAAAATTTTTCTCTCCTTCTTCTTATCTTTAATATTTTATCTTTGAAAATCCAATCTCTACTCCAGATTTTTAATCTCGGCATTTTGGTATTTGTTGCCAGTTTTGTACTTTTAAAAACCTAATCTTCAGTACCCAATTTTACATGAGTGCGAGATTACTGGCTTAACCACTCTCTCCCCCTTTGGAATCTCTCTTCTCCACCAGGTGGCTTTTGTCTCCTCCCTCCTCCTCCTCTTCTCTACCCAACTCTATGAATCTCTGTGTGCTCCAGAAGGTGGAGAATTCTCCGGGAACTGGTCACTGGCCGGATCTGTATCCCTCCTTTGCATCTCCCTTTTACCCTCCTGTCCACCTCTATCTACTTCCTCCCTCTCCTCTTCCATGTATAACTCTGACCACCTCTGAGAGGTCCAGACTTTGGAGCGCACACAAGAAAGTGGTTATGGGCTAGCTTGCTTTTTCCTCTTTTGATTCCACCTCATCCCATTCCACTCACTTCTAACTACCCCCTCCCTCTTCTCTCCTCCAAGTAACTCAGTGATCCTCTAGGGACGACCCTCAAAGTGGAGAAACCTATCATCATTAACCTATATGTTTTAACATTAGTGCTGAATAGATGGAGAAACCATGGGGCTATTGTAAAAATAAATCTGAAAACCAGAATCAGGAGGTCAAAGTCCAAATCCTGAGATCATCAAAGAATTCATAAATACAGGGAACATTATCCAATAAGAGCTCATCAAACGCCTTCATACCTATATTGAAATTGAGCACCGCCCAAGGGCCAACAAGTGCCAGAGCAAGACATACCACGCAAATTCTCCAGCAACAGAAGAACAAGCCCCTGAGCTTCAATACACAGGCAGCTCAAAATACTCCAAAACCATTGACGTCTCATAACCCATTACTTGACACTTCACAGCACTCCAGAGAGAGGAAATCCAGCTCCACCCACCAGAACTTCACAAGCCTCCCTAATCAAGAAACTTTGACAAGCCACTGATATAACCCCAAACACAGAGAGGAAGCTCTATAATAAACAGAATTCCACAAATTCCCAGAATATAGAAAAGCCACCCCAAACGCAGCAATATAACCAAGATGAAGAGACAGAGGAATACCCAGCAGGTAAAGGAACAGGAGACATGCCCACCAAACCAAACAAAAGAGGAAGAGATAGGAAATCTACCTGAGAAAGAATTCCAAATACTGATGGTGAAAATGACCCAAAATCTTGAAATCAAAATGGAATCACAGATAAATAACCTGGGGTCAAGGTTTGAGAAGATGCAAGAAAAGTTTAACAAGGACCTAGAAGAAATAAAAAAAAGAGTCAACATATAATGAATAATGCAATAAATGAGATCAGAAACACTCTGGAGGCTACAAATAGTAGAATATTAGAGGCAGAAGATAGGATTAGTGAAATAGAAGATAAAATGGTAGAAATAAATGAATCAGAGAGGGAAAAAGAAAGACGAATTAAAAGAAATGAGGACAACCTCAGAGACCTCCAAGACAATATGAAATGCTCCAACATTCGAATTATAGGAGTCCCAGAAGAAGAAGACAAAAAGAAAGACCATGAGAAAATACTTGAGATAATAGTTGAAAACTTCCCAAAAATGGGGAAGGAAATAATCACCCAAGTCCAAGAAACCCAGAGAGTGCCAAACAGGATAAATCCAAGGTGGAACACCCCAAGACATATACTAATCAAACTAACAAAGACCAAACACAAAGAACAAATATTAAAAGTAGCAAGGGAAAAACAACAAATAACACACAAGGGGATCCCCATAAGAATAACTGCAGATCTTGCAATAGAAACTCTTCAGGCCAGGAGGGAATGCCAAGACATACTTAAAGTGATGAACGATAATAACCTTCAGCCAAGACTACTGTACCCAGCAAGGATCTCATTCAGATATGAAGGAGAAATCAAAAGCTTTACAGACAAGCAAAAGCTGAGAGAATTCAGCACCACCAAACCAGCTCTCCAACAAATACTAAAGGATAGACTTTAGACAGGAAACACAAAAAGGACGTATAAACCCAAACCCAAAACAATAAAGTAAATGGCAACAGGAGCATACTTATCAATAATTACCTTAAATGTAAATGGGTTGAATGCCCCAACCAAAAGGCAAAGACTGGATGAATGGATACAAAAACAAGATCCCTATATATGCTGCTTACAAGAGACCCACCTCAAAACAATGGACACATACACACTGAAAGTGAAGGGCTGGAAAAAAGATATTCCATGCAAATAGAGACCAAAAGAAAGCAGGAGTAGCAATACTCATATCCGATAAAATAGACTTTAAAACAAAGGCTGTGAAAAGGGACAAAGAAGGCCACTACATAATGATTAAAGGATCAATCCAAGAAGAAGGTATAACAATTATAAATATATATGCACCCAACATAGGAGCACCACAATATGTAAGACAATTGCTAACAAGCATGAAAGGGGAAATTAATAATAACACGGTAATAGTGGGAGACTTTAACACCCCACTCACACCTATGGACAGATCAACTAAACAGAAAATTAACAAAGAAACGCAAACTTTAAACAATACAATAGACCAGTTAGACCTAATTGATATCTATAAAACATTTCACCCCAAAACAATGAATTTCACCTTTTACTCAAGTGCACACGGAACCTTTTCCAGGATAGATCACATACTGGGTCATAAATCTAACCTTGATAAATTCAAAAAAATCGAAATTATTCCAAGCATCTTCTCTGACCATAATGCACTAAGGTTAGATCTCAATTATAGGAGAAAAACTATTAAAAATTCCAACATTTGGAGGCTGAAAAACACCCTTCTGAATAATCAACAAATCATAGAAGAAATCAAAAAAGAAATCAAAATATGCATCGAAACAAATGAAAATGAAAACACAACTACACGGAACCTGTGGGACACTATAAAAGCAGTCCTAAGAGGAAAGTTCATAGCAATACAGGCATACCTCAAGAAACAAGAAAAAAGTCAAATAACCTAACTCTACACCTAAAGCAACTAGAAAAGGAAGAAATAGAGAACCCCAGAATTAGTAGAAGGAAAGAAATCCTAAAAATTAGGGCAGAAATGAATGCAAAAGAAACAAAAGAGATGATAGCAAAAATCAACAAAGCAAAAAGCTGGTTCTTTGAAAGGATAAATAAAATTGACAAACCATTAGCCAGACTCATCAAGAAACAGAGAAAAAAATCAACAAAATTAGAAATGAAAATGGAGAGATCACGACAGACAACACAGAAATACAAAGAATCATAAGAGACTACTATCAGCAATTATATGCCAATAAAATGGACAACGTGGAAGAAATGGACAAATTCTTAGAAAAGTACAACTTTCCAAAACTGAACCAGGAAGAAATAGAAAATCTTAACAGACCCATCATAAGCATGGAAATTGAAACTGTAATCAGAAATCTTCCAGCACACAAAAGCCCAGGTCCAGACGGCTTCACAGCTGAATTCTACCAAAAATTTCGAGAAGAGTTAACACCTATCTTACTGAAACTATTCCAGAAAATTGCAGAGGGAGGTAAACCTCCAAACTCATTCTATGAGGCCACCATCACCCTAATACCAAAACCTGACAAAGACACCACAAAAAAGAAAACTACAGGCCAATATCACTGATGAACATAGATGCAAAAATCCTCAACAAAATCCTAGCAATCAGAATCCAGCAACACATTGAAAAGATCATACACCATGACAAAGTGGGCTTTATCCCAGGGATGCAAGGATTCTTCAATATCTGCAAGTCAATCAATGTAATTCATCACATTAACAAACTGAAAAATAAAAATCATATGATTATCTCAATAGATGCAGAAAAAGCCTTTGACAAAATTCAACATCGATTTATGATAAAAACTCTCCAGAAAGCAGGAATAGAAGGAACGTACCTCAACATAATAAAAGCTATATATGACAAACCCACAGCTAACATTATCCTCAATGGTGAAAAATTGAAACCATTTCCCCTAAAGTCCGGAACAAGACAAGGGTGTCCACTTTCACCACTACTATTCAATATCATACTGGAAGTTTTGGCCACAGCAATCACAGCAGAAAAAGAAATAAAAGGAATCCAAATTGGAAAAGAAGTAAAACTCTCACTGTTCACAGACGACATGATCCTCTACACAGAAAATCCTAAAGACTCGACCAGAAAACTACTAGAGCTAATCAATGAATATAGTAAAGTTGCAGGATATAAAATCAACACTCAGAAATCCCTTGCATTCCTATACACTAATAATGAGAAAGTAGAAAAAGAAGTCAAGGAAACAATTCCATTCACCATTGCAACAAAAAGAATAAAATACTTAGGAATATACTTACCTAAAGAAACTAAAGACCTATATATCAAAAACTATAAAACACTGATGAAAGAAATCAAAGAGGACACTAATAGATGGAGAAATATACCATGCTCATGGTTTGGAAGAGTCAATATAGTGAAAATGAGTATACTACCCAAAGCAATTCAATGCAATTCCTATCAAGCTACCAGCAGTATTTTTCACAGAACTAAATCA
Organism: Nanger dama; assembly: GCA_917880005.1. NCBI lineage: Eukaryota > Metazoa > Chordata > Mammalia > Artiodactyla > Bovidae > Nanger > Nanger dama. The sequence goes on from CAKJTW010000011.1 coordinate 1,582,209, forward strand.
AATAATCTCAAGATTTGTATGGAATTACAGAAAACCTCGAATAGCCAAAGCAATCTTGAGAAAGAAGAATGGAACTGGAGGAATCAACTTGCCTGACTTCAGGCTCTACTACAAAGCCACAGTCATTAAGACAGTATGGTACTGGCACAAAGACAGAAGTATAGATCAATGGAACAAAATAGAAAGCCCTGAGATAAACCCACACACATATGGACACCTTATGTTCGACAAAGGAGGCAAGAATATACAATGGAGTAAAGACAGTCTCTTTAACAGGTGGTGCTGGGAAAACTGGTCAACCATTTGTAAAAGAATGAAACTAGACCTTTCTAACACTATACACAAAAATAAACTCAAAATGGATTAAAGATCTAAATATAAGACCAGAAACTATAAAACTCCTAGAGAGGAAAACATAGGCAAAACTCTCCGACATAAATCACAGCAGGATCCTCTATGATCCACCTCCCAGTATAATGGAAATAAAAGCAAAAATAAACAAATAGGATCTAATTAAAATTAAAAGCTTCTGCACAACAAAGGAAACTATAAGCAAGGTGAAAAGACAGCCCTCTGAATGGGAGAAAACAACAGCAAATGAAACAACTGACAAACAACTAATCTCAAAGATATACAAGCAACTTATGCAGCTCAACTCCAGAAAAATAAACGAACCAATCAAAAAATGGGCCAAAGAACTAAATAGGCATTTCTCCAAAGAAGACATATGGATGGGTAACAAACACATGAAAAGATGCTCAACATCACTCCTTATCAGAGAAATGCAAATCAAGACCACAGTGAGGTACCCTTTCACACCAGTCAGAATGGCTGCGATCCAAAAGTCTACAAGCAATAAATGCTGGAGAGGATGTGGAGAAAAGGGAACTCTCTTACACTGCTGGTGGGAATGCAAACTAGTGTGGAGATTCCTTAAAAAATTGCAAATAGAACTGCCTTATGACCCAGCAATCCCACTGCTGGGCATACACACTGAGAAAACCAGAACTGAAAGAGACACATGTACCCCAGTGTTCATTGCAGCACTGTTTATAATAGCCAGGACATGGAAGCAACCTAGATGTCCATCAACAGATGAATGGATAAGAAAGCTGTGGTACATATACACAATGGAGTACTACTCAGCCCTTAAAAAGAATAAATTCGACTCAGTTCTAATGAGATGGATGAAATTGGAGACGATTATACAGAGTGAAGTAAACCAGAAAGAAAAACACCAATACAGTATACTGACACATATATATGGAATTTAGAAAGATAGTAATGATGACCCTCTATGTGAGACAACAGAAGAGACTCAGAGGTATAGAATGGACTTTTGGACTCTGAGGGAGAGGGAGAGGGTGGGATGATTTGGGAGAATGGCGTTGAAACATGTATACTATCTTGTAAGAAACGAAGCGCCAGTCTATGTTCAATACAGGATACAGGATGCATGGGGCTGGTGCACAGGATGATTCAGGGAGATGATATGGGGTGGGAGGTGGGAGGGGGCTTCGGCATTGGGAGATCGTGGACACCTGTGGCTGATTCATGTCAATGTATGGCAAAACCAATACAGTATTGTAATGTAGATTAAAGTATTAAAAAAATTATCTTAAAAGTCATCTTTCTGCCTGCCAGTGTTACTTTATAGCTTGTCTTAGCCTTGGCTTTTGTTCTTCTAAAAGGAAGGTCTAAGACAAAAGCTTGTGTCCAATAGTTTCTTGGGGATGTGATTCAGGGAACAGGATGAAGGGGAAATGAAACAGATGAAGGAAAGCCAATCAAGGAGGCAGTGAGCTGGAAACAACCTAGCTCTAGGGCTTGATCTTGAGGGATCTGTGGAACCTTATGAAATGTGCCTCTGAATTGTCTTTGAAGGGAGATTAGCAAGTTGTGTATGCCCAAATGCCAAGCAGTTCCTGTAGCTTGTCAGAGGCGAGAAGGCAAGGTGTAGTCGTCCAGTCCGGCTTGAGACTGGTTATCATAGTAGTGGCTGCAGTAAGAGGCCAAGAAGATCTGATAAGACACGAGAGGTCTAGGCACTGCTCTTATAAATGACCAGAGTGTGTTAACGCCACCAGAAGGGATTAAATTGGTATTTACTATGATGATGCTAACAGTTATTTTCTAATCTAATTTACTGGGTAAGTTATGGTTTTGTAAATTTAAGATTTCACTTTTAAAACTTACATTTGAATTTGTTTGGGAAAAAAATAGAATATTATGTTCCTTATTTTCACCAACTTAGGGACACATGAAACTCTTTACTGTTTTTCCCAGAATTTTAAGGGGGAGATGGGAAAAGGAGCTAAACATACTCCAAAGGAACATAAATAGGGAAAAAAAATGCTAGGCTTATAGTCTAATCCAGTTTCATCTCCTTAGACAGTTCGGTGAACCACTCTGTTGTATACAGTGGAGGGTGATCTCCAAGTCTCTTCCAGCTGTAGAGGTTTATGATTGTTGGACAGCAATACCACTTCAGATGGAGGAGCTGAGCCCAGAGAAGCCTGCTGTTTGCACATGATTAGTGTCACATGCACAGAGAAGCAGGACTGGGTCTTGAATCTTAGAAGCTGATGGCTGTTTCTAGACTTGTCATGAAGGAGACTTCCTTGGTATTGCCCATGCCCATGTTTTAAAGTACCTAGTAGCTGTACCACTTGGTAGGAAACCAGGAGAAATACAAACTAATAAAAAGTGACTAGAGATTGACTTAGCAAGGCTTCAAGAAAGAAGGGAGCTAAACCAGTGTTTATCTAACTGCATTTTGGGCTACTTGCATCAAAATCACCTGAGCCCTGTATTAAAATGCAGATTTCGATTCTGTCCCCTAGCCATGATTATCGCTCTCTGGAAGGGACTCAAAATCGGCATTTTAAACAACCCCACCAAGTGATTCTCAAGACATCCCTACAGTTTGAGAACCACTGGCATAGTAAGTAAGTGGAAAATATACAGAAAACAGACAAGGAAACAAAAAGGCCAGATAAAGAACAAAAGGAAACTTAAAAAACGGATTGACTAAGGAAGATGCAGGATATACTAGGGCATTGTCTAAATTGCTATATATAAACATAAAACTTAAGCCTACAACCTGCTTGAAAAATAGTTTATTAACCTAATTCTAGAAAGCTAGAATATTTGAAAGAAACCTCAAACTTCGCATCATTATTTGAAAATATGTAGGATTTACCTTCTCAGAGCAATTGTATGAGCAACATACAAATATCAGGTGATAGCATCAGCACCAATTATAAATCTATTTTTAGCCTCTAGGTTGATTGATTTTGTATTTCCTTAGCTTTTTCATTTCTCACCTAGCTCTACTTTGTGTATAACCGTAAGTCACTCTATATCCTTTCTAGAAAAAAGTTTATTTGGAATCAATCACTAGCACCCAAATCAAGCTCCCCTACAAACTTTTGGACAGTTCCAAAAGCATTTTAATATGCCCTCCAATGAGATAAGGTAAACAAATGAAGTGAAATAATGGTTGTAACCATTGCCTGCTAATACACTTAGTGGCAAAACTGATGATCAGTTCTGACGTACAGAAGACGGACAGTACAGCTGTTAAAAGCTACAGACCTTGGTGTCAGAAGAGCACTTAGCTACAGTGGAGCCATTAAGGTCAAAGTGACCTTCTAGGTGATTCCCTGCTACACCCCACCCCTGCATCCCATTTACCTAAGGCACAATATAAGTTTTACAAACCTAATTACTCAGGCAGGTCTTAAGTAAAAAACTGACTAATAGTCAAATATTTGTCGATTAAATGACACAAAGCTATGGTAAGCATTTATTGAACTAAAATGAACTGCTGTACAGTGTTGTACTAAAGCAGCTCTCTGAGTCCAAGTGGTACTTGCAGATCTTTCCACATCTCAGCTGTTCTACTTAAAGCAGCAGAACACTGGAGCAACTGGTTAAAAGTTTCACATATGAGCCTCTAAACTCCCATTAAAGCAAAAATATCATCAATGTCGTCTGTCTCCTTAGTGGTTCCTGATGTAGTATGTTTATTTCCTTGCATCACTGTCCAAGAATCCGCCTCATTTTCATTGCTTTCTGTAAGCTTTTCATGAGTTTGTGTTTCCTTAGTTTGTACGACAGGATTTGAAACTCTCCTATTCAACACTTGCTTATCGTTAGGGTACACATCAGTCCTAGGAACAGCAGAATCTGGGAGTCTCCCTTTTATGACATCCATAGCACTCTGAGTCCCTTGAGGAGGCTGCTGGATTTCCTTTAAAAGAGTCGGCTGCAACTTTCTCTGTTTCCTTCCTTTCAGTGAAAATTTATTCTGTGATCTTTGTCTCGGGTGATGCTTTGAAGTTTTCATACCTAAGCCATGAAGAAGGCAGTTGCAAATGGATGTTTTTATGCACTGTAGCTTCTTTGGCAAACTTTAAAAGACAGAAGAAATTAGATTAAGATGCAGAAAAACATTCTCAAAAATTTTGTCTCCTTTTACCAACTTCCAATTAAAATATATGTCCTATGCCTCTGTACAATTTCCAGAATCATAAGGAAAAACATGCAAATAGGAGCTTCATATCTAGTCTGTGTTTTCAGAGCACAACTTCCCTCTGATTTAGACTGTGGGCAAACGTGTCCCCATTACATTTCCACAGTAAAGTAGCTCCTTCAACTAGCAAGGCAGCTGAATGGGGAGATCCTGCCATATTTCAGTGCCAGAGCCACTTCCTGCTAGTTGCTAATCTATTCATAACGTAACAGGAATGGAACTGGGAAAAGATGAGTTACAAACAGAAAAGTCAGTAGGAAGCATCTTCCCATTTCTGGAGTAACGACTCCATATTCAATATAATAATAGGAAATGAACAAGGAAAAAGGAATAAAAGGGAAGAGGGAGTTTCTGTAAAATGAGAAGACGGGGTGCCGGCACAGGCAAAATGACGGCATTCATATTACCTTCAAATCTAGGGGTTCAGAACTCACATGGCTGGTTGTGTCAGGTGTGCGAGATATAGGATACACTGGGTGGGTGTCCTGCCACAAGCAGCACTGGCACCCTGCTAACTGCCTTGCTGCTGGTCAGAATGCAAACGACCAGCCTGAGCCTGTGCCTCCTACTGCACCCTCTCCCTTTCGAAGCCAATACAGAACTTTGAGGAAGCCCATTTTAACGCAGTAATCCATGATCTCTGTTTCCAAACCATTCTGTCTGACTGTAAGTGGTAACTTTTAAGTGAGGAGAGGGTAGGTGGACTTCCCAACTGAAATGGAAATAGATTAAAAAAAAGAAGAATCAGAGAATCTGCACTGAGTTCAAGATCTCCAGCTCTAATTCCCTGAGTAAAATCCTCTTATTAACTCATCCATAAAATGTGAATACCACCACCTGTGTCAGTTACTGTGGACATTAAGTAAACTTAAAATGCAGTACAAATATAACGTGTTACTGAAACATCAAAACAGGGCAGAATGAAAGAGCACTGCATTTTTGTGGGGTGCAGAATAATGGCTTAATCAAATAACCACCAGTTTGTTACCCTCTGGATTAACTTTTGATTAGCATCTCTGCCTCATCTACCCCTGAGTTTAAACAAAATCTTGAACAGAACTGCTCCATTTTAAATTGAGCTTCCACTCTAGAGTATAATGTAAAAACCCTTAACTTCTCCCACAGCTTTTAGTCAAAACTTGCTATAAAACCTTCAGTATATATATATTTTTAAACTGGAACAGGTATTGTTTTTCCATAAATTTTTAAAGAAAATTTAAAAAGTTGTGACCAAGTGACATCCATGGAAACCATTATAAAGCCCTAAATAGATACATGTCCATAAATATAGTAAGAAATTATAGTGGATACATAGAGTGTTTCTTGAAGGATAAGCAAAAAGTGGTCAGCGATCGTCCCTGTCAAGGGGGAATGAGGACCTTTATGGCCGTTTGTGTCTCAAATTGTTACCACAGGCATCTATTATTTGTTCAATAAAAACATAAAGCCCTAAAATATCTAACTTCATTCAAGCAATATTGGCTCACAAAGATAAGCATCCTTAAGCAGTGCTATGAATGTAAGCATCACAGAAGGATGAAGCAATACATGGAGAGTCTAGCTCCTGTGAATGGAAACTCCTTGACGCTGACTCGAGTCTGGTGTGTGGCCTTGTAGGAGGAAGCATCTTCTGCTCTCACACCCTCATCCCACTGAAGCTGCAGGCAGACTGGCCATCTCTCCTACCAGAGAGGCAGAACTCCATGAGGATTAAATCTGTCTTACACATAGTTGTATCTGCAGGTTAGCATACCACAGACACACCTGATACTTTTTGAATAAAAGGATGGAATGGTGAAGAGTAAATCCAGTTGACCAACTTTACTTCCTCCCAATGATATATATATGTAGCTCTGTCCAATAAAAGAAGCTAACAAAACTGCACTTTGAGGATACACCCCAATTTTAGTCCCCAGGGTACTGGACATTAAAAAGGCTGACTATATATACTTTTGCCTTAAAAGGTAACAGAAGTAAAGGAATGTAATTTTTATAATATACCTACCTAGAGCCTTGAGCTTCCACATGTTTAAGCCGGTTACTTTAAGAAGTTTGTTACCCAGAAAGGTGGTCTGAGCCTTCAGTTTTTTGCTTCTACACCACAGAATTGCCATTTGGATTTCTTCAGAAAGTTGTGTGAAAGTCTCAGCCTCTCGGAATCTTTGCACAAGACTCTTTACACAGGCAGTTCCTGTTGCTTTCTGAGAAGAATGTTTGGTTGCCTTTAGTTTGGATGGAGAACATTTAAACTCAAAGCTCTTCTCCTGAAATATGGAATGATGAGAAAAATATATTGGATCTGTTACTGACATACAACAAGAGAGAGACATTGACTCACACTGTCAACATTTGAAAAGACATCTTTTTAAAAGAAGGAGAAAAGTTTTTTCCAGTTCCCTATGCTTTCTGTTTGTCTTTTTAAATTTTTTGACTGTGCCACCTGGCTTTGGGGATCTTAGTTCCTCAACCCTGGGATCAGACTGGTGCCCCCTTGCAGTGGAAATACAGAGTCCTAATAACTAGTCTGCCAGGAAATTCCTTTCCTTTGCTTAAAAAAATTTTTATTCACTGTTCCTAATATGATTTTTCCCCCTCTGTGCTACAACAGATCCCATCTATAGCTAAATCCAGTTGTACACAAGTAACAATATAAATATTTATATACATATTTATTTAACCTGTGTTGCTGTTGTGTTTGTGAGCCCATGGACTACAGCCCGCTGGGCTCCTCTGTCCATGGGATTTCCCAGGCAAGAATACCAAAGTGGCAATTTCCTTCTCCAGGGATCTTCCCCACCCACAGATCCATCCTGCCTCTCCTGCATTGGCAGGTGGATTCTCAACCACTGAGCCACCAGGGAAGTCAATTTAACCTACACATAAGAATAAAACTCCACATAATTAAGTATTGATCAAAGTCTATCTGGTGGGAGACAAAATCACTGAAAAGCCCTTTTCCTCTAATACTGGACTACCACAGCTTGTTTTTCATCACCTCCTCAATGAAGGGTCATAAATGTTATTGGTAAATGTGGAAATGCAGATGACTGCTGAATGTATGTTAAAAATGCTTAACTGAGCAATATTTCCAATTCCAATTCCACCATCTTTTGATGTGGCACCTCTGTCTCTTCAACTTCATTTTTCTGTATGAAGTCAAGTTTGAATTTTATCAACTACTACTGTTTATTGAAATATGCCACCTACTAGGTCTGCTTCCATCTTCTGTTCAAAACTTCGTTTCTTGCAAATTTCTCATTCTCAAGAAGAACAAGTAATAGTAGTAGAAGGTAGAGACCTATCAATCTTTGTGTTGGTGATCCATAAAGTTTGGCCTAAAAACACCCTAAGCATACTGGTGCTAAATGCTAAAAATAAAATAGTGATTGGTCATAAATAAGAGGGATGCTGGAACCAGCTCACACAGGAACAAGAGATGGACTGCAGAAAGTTTCAGGAGTCACAGAGAGCTATAGTTATTAAGAGAGAGCTGATAAAACTATTTGAAGACTGGTGTAATGATAAACTCCAGGAGATAATTAAGGACAGGGAAGCCTGGTGTGCTGCAGCCCATGGAGTTGCAGAAAGTCGGACACAACTTAGTGACTGAACAACAAATAATATTAAATGACAAAGACTGAAACCAAACTGCCTGGTTCAAATCCCAGTTCTGCCTCGTATTTGCTACCTGGCCTAGACAAATTTCTTGTCCTTTCTTTGCCTTAATTTTCTCATCCGAAATATGTAAAGAACAGCACCTACCTCACAGGACTTTTGCAAGGATTATATGAGTTTACACATATAAAGAGTTCTGAACAATGCCCCGCAGAGTAAATGCAGTATAAGTATTATAGTGATGATGACAGCTTCCTCCAGAACTTGTAAACTGGACAAAACATACATGCAAGCTGGAATCCTTGTAAACCTTCAAGAAAGTACTGACTTGTTAGAAAAGAATTCTTGAATAGAATGGAAGAAACAGCCCATGAAGAAAACAACTTTGAAAAGAGAGTAAAAGAACTTCTTATCTGTGTCAGATCTAGAACAAACAGAATTTACAGACACTGGCCGGGGAGAGGTCAAACGCTGATACCAGCTCTGACGCTGACCGAAAGACAGAAATAGAAGCCTCATGATAAAAGATGATGATGATAACAGTGACGATGGAAGTACCCAACAACATCTAACATCAAGTGCTTACCACACTTGAGACTCTGTGCTAAATACTTTACATGTACTAAAACTGGCACAGCCCTGTGAAGTGTATACTGTTTCTAGAAAATGGAGGTATAGACAGGTCAAGAAACTTATAAAAGGTCACAGATTACTACAAACCAAAGCCAGGACGCAAACCATCTGTCTGACTTGGAAGCCCATATTCTTAAGCTGCAGAATAATCCACTCCTATGTTGGATCCTAGGATCATTTTAAAATTCTAGCAAAACCCTTTGTAAAATGTTTCTGAAGGCATTCTATTAAGTGAATTAACTAGATGCACTCAGGTCCCTTGGAAATGCCTCTACTCATTCAGAAGCAGACTGAGAACTAAGATGGCACTATGCCTAGAGCCGGGGATAAACCAGAAGTGAGATTCAGCCTCTGTCCTTGGTAAGCGGCATCTACACTTAGCAGAAATCATAAGCTATATTAAAATAGCCAGACAAACCTGAATAGCTTTTTGTTTCAGCTGTTTGCAGAAAGCTCTCACATCAAATTCTGATGACTTTTCTGTGGAGACAGATCAGATAAAAAAATTAGGCATACTATTTTCAAATCAATAAATTCTTAAGTACATGACAACAAAGGGAGTTAAGCAAGCAAAGAACTATGAAGGTACAGTAGAAAGAAAGAACATGCTCAAGCTTAGAAAACAAACATTATTGATACCACACATCTCTAAAGATAATGTGAGTTAAAATTAAGAGAGAATAAGAGTATGAGCCATATCAAAGCAAATTACCTTTTAAGATTTTCTTACTCTTTACTGGTTGTCCAAGATCCATGTTATTCTGTATATTGATCTTCATTTGTTTAGCTTTTTTAGAAATTCTAAGTAAAGTTTCTTCACCTGACCTCTGTGATTGCTCTTTTGTTAAAAATAGTTTATTTAGCAGTTTAGTTACTCCTTTAGCTACAAAAGCTGTAGGCATTTTTTTCTTAAAGACTTCAAAATAGGGCTCTCCTAAAAATTCAACAATATCAGAAGGAAAGGTAAAACCTTTGAAGTAAGGCAATGGTTGAATCCTGGAGACCTCTTGAAGTAATCCAAACAATGGTTCATATAAAGAAACCAGCCTTTTTAAAACATCTTTATACAGAACCCTAGGGAAAGAAGAGCTCATGAATTAGCCAGTAATTATAATTTACAGATTACATAATAATTAACAGATTCAAAGCTGAAAATAACACCTATCAGTCTGCCACTATAGATTAAAAAAAAAAAAGCTACAGTGAATACTTGCAAAGAGCTAGATTTAGTCCAGCTTATACAGAAAAATCCAAGTACAAAATGTTACATAAAACCAAATATAGTACTACATGGAGCGATATTTCAAAGGATATGCACCAAAATCTTAAATGTGGTTTTATCTAGAGGATAAGATTTTGGGCAAATTTCAGGTTCTTTGAATTCTTTCTATGTTTAAAAGTTTCTTCAAATAAATATGTATTATTAAAATTTAAAAATCAAAGCTATTTTCATTGTAGGGAAGAATAATATGGTTTGACATTGATTAATAATTCTAACATTACTAACATGATAATCATACTAACATGATAAGTAATTCTAACATTGTTAGCTCTAAAAACAAGCAGAATAAAAAAACAGGATGATTGAAAATAGTACTTGAGATGTACAGATTAAGACAGAAAATTAAGGATTAGAAAGAATTTTTTCTTTTTTGTTTCCATTCAAATTATAGCTAATCACAAATGGGCAGATTTTGAATCTCATTATCCATCAGCTAAGCTCCATAATATTTATTGTGAGATGCAAGGGAAGTTCTCTTTGGTTTGCAACTAGTATTACCAGTATTCTTTACATCAATAGCTATGGCTCAAATAGCAGTAGTGGTTCATGTGGAAGAAAGGAATTTAGAAAGCATAAGGAAGGTCATTGCCATTAAGTATTAGAAATCTAGCTTCATCCATAAGGATGAAGCTGGAGCCGATTATACAGAGTGAAGTAAGCCAGAAAGAAAAACACCAATACAGTATACTGACACATATATATGGAATTTAGAAAGATAGTAATGATGACCCTGTATGTGAGACAGCAAAAGAGACACAGTTGTATAGAACGGACTTTTGGCCTCTGAGGGAGAGGGAGACGGTGGGATGATTTGGGAGAATGGCATTGAAACATGTATACTATCATGTAAGAAACTAAGCGCCACTCTATGTTCGATACAGGATACAGGATGCTTGGGGCTGGTGCACGGGGATGATCCAGAGGGATGATATAGGGTGGGAGGTGGGAGGGGGATTCAGGATTGGGAGCTTGTATACACCTGTGGTGGATTCATGTCAATGTATGGCAAAACCAATACAGTATTGTAAAGTAGAATAAAGTAAAAATAAAATTTAAAAAAAAAAATGTATGTAGGAAAAAAAAAAGTATTAGAAATCTAGTGGCAGAAACAAATGAATGATTCAGACTGCCCAGAATCACCTTCATTTTAAATAGCTCAGCTGCATGATTAAAGGAACCTTTTTTAAAAAAAAAATTCCAGCTGCTAATCCTAGGAATTAATTTGCTTAGTTAATGTGGAAGTGATCTCATGGATTCAGATTCAAAGCCTAGTCTTTTGACATAACTTAGTTTCCCAATAACAACACTTAGCTTCCCAATCCATCCCAAATAAACTCTGATCAAATGAAGAAACAGAATTTCTGCACCTTCAACATCCCATGGAAAAGCAAATATGAAGACTACTAATAAGAAACCTAGTCTGAGTTAGAGAAATGAAAAATAAATAAAGGATTTCAAAGGTATGTACATACATACCATAACCTGCTCACGAGCCCAACCATCACAAGGTTTAAAATAATGAATTCTCGCAAACCTAAATGTTTCACAGTCAAGCTGAAGAATCAAGTTAAAGTTGGAAAACAGAATCAAAGGAATTTATGTTTTGTTGAGTTACATTAATGGGAAAAAAAAACAGAATGCAGAATTTTAAGGAGTTAAAGCCTTAAAACATGTTCTATTTAAGTCATTGAAGCTTTAAAAAAAGTAATATACACTCTGCTAGAGGCTTCATTAATAAATTTGGTTCCTAAGGATTAGCTTTTAAGATTGAGTTTCTAACTGTCAATGCCTTTAGGATAATACATATTAAATAGAGACAGAAATCCCTGGCAATGGCTATTTCAGGCACTTCCCAGAAGAGGAGACCAAAGAGCAAAATTTTAACAACTTGCATAAATTATAACTCCTACTTTGAAAATATGAAAAACTACATACTCCCTAGCTTTCAAACAGAAATACTATTAAATTCATCCCTGCATGCATGCTCAGTCGTGTCTGACTCTGCAACCCCAAGGAACCAATAGGCTCCTTGGTCCACAGGATTTCCCAGGCAAGAATACTGGAGTGGGTTGCCACTTCCTCCTCCAGGGGGTCTTCCTGACCCAGGGATCAAACCTGCATCTCCTGTGGCTCCTTCATTAGCAGGTGGATTCTTTACCACTGAGCCACCTGAGAAGCCCGTTAAATACATCCAAACAACTGAAGTTCAGAAAAACATTTTCTAGATGATTCAAGGATACAGAAATGTCTTGCGGCAACAGTCCAACAGGCGAAGCAGCAACTTGCAGGCTCCCAAAATCTTCATCAACACCAGTTCCACCACCGGTTGGCTGGGGATGACACATGCTTTGGTATTTATAGGGTGATTTTCACTTGACAAAAATAGAAAAGTATGTTACTTTCATTCTTAAATATAAAACACTTATATAATAAGTACAGAATTGCTTTAAGCTCAATTTGAGGTAGTTACATTTAATAATGACTCACTGAAGTTAACTAACACTTATGTTTCAAAATAGCTTATTATCATCACCCAGGTTTCAGTGTCACACTATTCTTTCCCACAAGCCAACAGAGGGAGATTACCACAAATACCAGGGGCCCTTTATTAAAATAAAATTTGTACAGCTAAGGTATAATTGGTTATATTCAAACAATAATTGAAGGGGAGTCTAAAGCAAGGTCACAGCAAGACACCAGGTTTCCAGCCCATTACAAAGCAACTAGACTACTTACTTAGAAGAAAATGACTCTGAGAGATCTTGAATTGAACCTTCCAAATTCATGTTTTTCAAACGTTTTAAACACTGTTCAACCTGAAAGGGGAAGACCAACTCAAATTCACATGTTTATTGTAATAGAGACAAAGCCACTGATGTGAAGACAAAAATTCAAAATTTCAAAGTATAGTAAAACACTGATACAAACTATAGAAATACACAGAATACCATATTTTAGGGTAAAGAAACCTATAGCCCAAAGCATATTTGCTTCTGGTTAAAAGTTTGAAATTTATAAATTTCTCAGATCAGGTTATGACCAGTGACTGGATTTCCCTGGTGGCTCAAATGGTAAAGCATCTACCTACAATGCGGAAGACCCAGGTTCTATCCTTGGGTCAGGAAGATCCCCTGGAGACGGAAACGGCAACCCACTCCAGTACTCTTGCCTGGAGAATCCCATGGATGGAGGAGCCTGGTGGGCCTACAGTCCATGGGGTCGCAAAGAGTTGGACACAATTGAGCAACTTCTCTTCTTCTTTCTTTCTTTCTTTCTGTCTTTCTTACTATATGCCAGGATGTGCTTGGTGCTATAAAGAGGACCGAAGTAAATGTAAGATTATTCTCAAAATTCTATTAATAAACTTTTCTGAAGTAACATGATTCCAATAGTGAAACTATTAAAACAAGATAGTAAATTGTTAAGTACTAAATTTCACTGTCTATAAGTGCTGCAGACATGAGGATCAAGTGGTGGAGGGCTTGGGCATTGTAAACATACAGAACCAGGTAAGCAAAGGCTCAGAGGAGGGAACCAATGTGGTGAGGAGGAAGACTCACAAAGAGTTCAGGCTGCTTGTAATACAACATGCATGACGATGAAGACCACAGAGAAGCCTAAGCTAAGAAAACTGAAGAGGCCAGATCAGGAAGGATCTGCTAAGTTAAGCGAAGAGGTCTGCTCTTTATTCAGGGGACAATGGAGAACCATTAAAAATTAAGCTGTGTTTTAGGATGATTAACCTGGATTTGGTACAATGTGAACATGCCACAGTAGAGGAAAGACTGAAAGAGGAAACATCAGTCAGAATTACAAGGCAACAAAAATTGACAAGGTTTTAAAATTTAGCCAGAACTAAAAGGGACTAGATGCAGAGAAAGTGTTAACTGATCAGTTAACCAGATGGGAGAGCAGAGAAAACAGAACACAAAATTTTTCTGACTATACTTATTGACAACCTGGAAGCCAAGAGGAGAAATATGTATATTCAATCTGAGATAACAAGTTTGGTTTTGGAGTTAAAGACTCAGAAGGATATAAAACCTGCTCCAGAGAAGAAAACTTAGGAAAAACCATAATCGCAAATCTTTCTTTGGTGAAGAAATCATCTTTTTTGCTTTAAGTAATGTGAATGGAAAACTAACCAAAGAACATGAATCTGTTTAAGGTTGGAGATTATGCCATACACCTAGCACAAAGCACAGTGCCTGGTGCTTAGAAAGTTTCAAAAATACTTGGAGAATTAATAAAATGAATGAGCAAATAAATGAGCATATACGGAACTTAGAAAGCTCTATTCTGTGTATGTAATCCCTGAGCTAGAAGGACCCAATTTTGTCTTAAACTTCAAAAGATACACAAAACACTTTACACAACTTGTTATATATTCGTTTAATATATTCCCAATTAGATTATTTACCACCACAATAAATAAATTGCAACTTTGTTCTGTTTATGATTTGGGGGTTTTGATTATGCTCAGGAAAATTGTTTCTTAATCCAACATTTTGTTTTGATCAAATCACTCAATCTATAAAGTAGACAAAGGAGTGGTAATTTGTTACAGATTGTATATAATGAAGAAATTTTTTCATAATTATCTACCTACTAGAAACAAGACTGGGAAAGAATCAAACAGTTCTTTTCTAATACAGAGTGTTTTTGAAATGCTTTCAGGTAAAAAAATGAAAGCTCACATGTGATTGTGGGTTTAACACTTAAAAATCACAAGTGAAAATGAAGTGAAAGTCACTCAGTTGTGTCCAATCCTTTGTGACCCCATAGAAAGTCCATGGAATTCTCCAGGCCTGAATAATGGAGTAGGTAGCTTTTCTTTTCTCCAGAGGATCTTCCCAACCCAGGGATTGAATCCAGGTCTCCCGCATTGCAGGCAGATACTTTACTAGCTGAGCCACAAGGGAAGCCCAAGAATACTGGAGTGGGTAGCCTATCCCTTCTCCAACGGATCTTCCCAACCCAGGAATCAAACCAAGGTCTCCTGCACTGTAGGTGAATTCTTTACCAATGGAGCTTAAAGGAAAGCCCAAGTAAATCACAAGTAATTTACTTCAATTTCCATAAATAACAAAAGTTAAGTGGCAGTGTGATCACCATCTTCACCAAGTAAAAATGTTTTATCTTAAATACAGGGCTCTCTCCTTACCTGTCTGAGGGCCAAATGGGGCTTATGGCGGCCCATTCTGTTGTGATTGCTGTAAAGGATTGCACATAATACATCTGTCTCTGCATCTAAGGTTCGGCTCTTCAGCGACAATGTAATGCGACAGCATTCTTTAATTACAGCTGCAATGCAAAGTTCTAATGCAGAGATATTTAGTAATAAGACTTAACATGCATTTCTACATTATGTATATTATACAAAAAATACACTAAAAGCATCTTTCCTTATCTGTTTTAAAGAAATCTATAACAACACAATCAGCTTCACTTGTAAGAACATAATTAAACATTTCTAAGTATGTAAGAAATGACATAGGAAGGAAGGAAAATGGTGACCGATGATATCAAGTTCATGAAATCATTCAGAAAACATCTATTAAACTAGAATGTATATCATATCACATTTTATCATGATTTTAATATTCTTGCATATGAATACTTTGCAGAGTCATTTAGGGAACACCAAACACTTTAAGAAAGTGGGGAAAGCCACCAGACCATTCAGGTATGGCCTAAATCAAATCCCTTATGATTATACAGTGGAAGTGAGAATAGATTTAAGGGACTAGATGTGTTAGAGTGCCTGATGAACTATGGACAGAGGTTCGTGACATTGTACAGATGACAGGGATCAAGACCATCCCCAAGAAAAAGAAATGCAAAAAAGCAAAACGGCTGTCTGAGGAGGCCTTACAAACAGCTGTGAAAAGAAGAGAAGTGAAAAAGGAGAAAAGGAAAGATATACCCACTTGAATGCAGAGTTCCAAAGGACAGCAAAGAGAGATAAGAAAGCCTTCCTCAGCGATCAGGGCAAATAAATAGAGGAAAACTATAGAACAGAAAAGACTATAGATACCTATAATCTTTCTTATCTACCTAATAGATAAGAAAATTCGAGATACCAAGGGAACATTTCATGCAAAGATGGGCACAATAAAGGACAGAAATGGTAGGGACCTAACAGAAGCAGAAGATATTGAGGTGGCAAGAATACACAGAAGAACTATCAAAAAGATCTTCATGACCCAAATCATCACGATGGTGGTGATCACTCACATAGAGCCAAATATCCGAGAATGTGAAGTCAAGAGGGCCTTAGGAAGTATCACTACGAATAAAGCTAGTGGAGGTGATGGAATAACTGCAGCTAAGTCACTTCAGCCGTGTCCGACTCTGTGAGACCCCACAGACAGCAGCCCAACAGGATTCGCCATCCCGGGATTCTCCAGGCAAGTACACTGGAGTGGGTTGCCATTTCCTTCTCCAATGCATGAAAGTGAAAAGTGAAAGTGAAGTCGCTTGTGGAGGTGATGGAATTCCAGTTGCTGCTGCTACTGCTGCTAAGTCCCTTCAATCGTGTCCAACTCTTTGCGACCCCATGGACTGCAGCCTACCAGCCTCTTCTGTACAGAGGATTTTCCAGGCAAGAGTACTGGAGTGGGTTGACATTGCCTTCTCCAGAATTCCAGTTGAGCTATTTCAAATCCTAAAAGATGATGCTGTGAAAGTGTTGCACTCAATATGCCAGCAAATTTGGAAAACTCAGCAGTGGCCACAGGACTGGAAAAGGTCAGTTTTCATTCTAATCCCAAAGAAAGGCAATGCCAAAGAATGCTCAAACTACCACACAATTGCACTCATCTCACACACTAGTAAAGTAATGCTCAAAATTCTCCAAGCCAGGCTTCAGCAATACGTGAACTGTGAACTTCCAGATGTTCAAGCTGGTTTTAGAAAAGGCAGAGGAACCAGAGATCAAATTGCCAACATTCGCTGGATCATCGAAAAAGCAAGAGAGTTCTAGAAAAACATCTATTTCTGCTTTATTGACTCTGCCAAAGCCTTTGACTGTGTGGATCACAATAAACTGGAAAATTCTGAAAGAGATGGGAATCCCAGACCACCTGACCTGCCTCTTTTGAGAAATCTTGTATGCAGGTCAGGAAGCAACAGTTAGAACTGGATATGGAACAACAGACTGGTTCCAAATAGGAAAAGGAGTACATCAAGGCTGTACAGTGTCACCCTACTTATTTAACTTATATGCAGAGTACATCATGAGAAATTCTGGGCTAGAAGAAGCACAAGCTGGAATCAAGATTGCTGGGAGAAATATCAAAAACCTCAGATATGCAGATGACACCACCCTTATGGCAGAAAGTGAAGAAGAACTAAACAGCCTCTTGATGAAAGTGAAAGAGGAGAGCGAAACAGTTGGCCTAAAGCTCAACATTCGAAAATGAACATCATGGCATCTGGTCCCATCACTTCATGGGAAATAGATGGGGAAACAGTGGCTGACTTTATTTTTCTGGGCTCCAAAATCCCTGCAGATGGTGACTGCAGCCATGAAATTAAAAGACGCCTACTCCTTGGAAGGAAAGTAATGACCAACCTAGACAGCATAATAAAAAGCAGAGACATTACTTGGCCAACAAAGGTCCATCTAGTCAAGGCTATGGTTTTTCCAGTAGTCATGTATGGATGTGAGAGTTGAACTATAAAGAAAGCTAAACGCCAAAGAATTGATGCTTTTGAACTGTGGTGTTGAAGAAGACTCTTGAGAGTCCCTTGGACTATAAGGAGATCCAACCAGTCCATCCTAAAGGAGATCAGTCCTGGGTGTTCATTGGAAGGACTGGTGCTGAAGCTGAAACTCCAATATTTTGGCTACCTGATGGGAAGAGCTGACTCATTTGAAAAGACCCGATGTTGGGAAAGATTGAAGGCAGGAGGAGAAGGGGATGACAGAGGATGAGATCTTTAGATGGCATCACCAACTCAATGGACATGAGTTTGGATAAACTCCAGGAGTTTGTGATGGACAGGCAGGCCTGGCATGCTGCGGTTCATGGGGTCACAAAGAGTCAAACACAACTGAGCAACTGAACTGAACTAAAACACTTTAAGTATGTTGAAGGTGGGACACTTTTGTATACTTCTCTAATACCACTTTAAGAATATATTTAGAAAAGAGAAATCACTATAACAACTGGAAATTATATAATATCTGACTAAACACAGGGTGCTTATTTAGCAAAACAAGATAACAGCCTCCTAGTCTGAAAAGCTGTGAATATAAGAGTTAATAGTGTTCTTTATGCCTCTTAAGGGTAGCAGTAGCATCCTAAGTGGCAGTGACACTAAGGCAAACTTTACACAACACAGAGAACTTTCTTACTCTCCCAACTATCTGAGGCCAGAATGAGCTGCCTTGGGGGTGGGGAGAGACTTGGTGAATTTCTACGCCTAACAGGAATCCTGTTAAAAGTATTTCTGAACAGAGGAGGGGTAATGTTAATCTGTAAATGGGGCAGGATGGATGGATGGAGAGGGAATTGATGATAAGTTATAAATATTCAATAACAGCTATCATCTGCAAGGAGATCCAACCAGTCCATCCTAAAGAAAATCAGTCCTGAGTATTCATTGTTAGGACTGATGGTGAAGCTGAAACTCCAGTACTTTGGCCACCTGATGCAAGGAACTGACTCATTTGAAAACACCCAGATGCTGGGAAAGACTGAAGGCAGGAGGAGAAGGGGAGGACAGAGGAGATGGTTGGATGGCATCACCGACTCAGTGAACATGAGTTTGAGTAAGCTCCAGGAGTTGGTGATGGACAGGAAGCTTGGCTTACTGCATTCCATGGGGTCGCAAAGAGACACAACTGAGCCACTGGACTGGACTGGACTGATCATTACTTACTATATCAAGCACTGTTCCAAATATTCACTTTATTTTATATTAATACTTTATATTATTACTCTATAATACTCACTTTCAGCAGAACTGCTCTATGAATAAAGTACTATTGTTATTCCCATTTGAAAATAAGCTGAGGCCCAGAAACGTTAGACATTCCCTACTGCTCAACCCACTTCCAGCAGAGGGAAGAGCCAGGATTCAATCCCTCAACCCAGTTCTTATTGACCTGTGTGCGTGCTAAGTCGCTTCAGTCGTGTCCGACTCTGTACGACCCTATGGACTAAGGCCTGCCAGGCTCCTCTGTCCATGGGCTTTTCCAAGCAATAGTGGAGTGCGTTGCTATGCCCTCCTACAGGGGATCTTCCTGACCCAGGGATCGAACCTATGCCTCTTACTTCTACCTAAAGAAAGGTGGGTTCTTTCCCACTAGCGCCATCTTACTGCCCTACTGCCTAATAATCGCAATGCCATTCAAACATTGATAGTGCCCTCTCTCCTAAATGACATCATTTAGATCCTCCCAAAGACCTGGTGATAGCTAGGGGAAACTAACCCCATTTTACAGATAAGGAAAGGGGGACCCAGGAAATCTGCGGCTTAATTGCAGAGTGCCTGAGTGACGACCCGCAGCCCTTCAGAGGCAGAGCGCGGCAGAGAAGGAGGGCTAACCACGCCTCTTGGTGGCTGAGTGAAACGCAGGGCTCCCAGGCAGCACTTTTCCCTGACACCCACCAGTTGTGTCCGCCCCTCTGCCCCATTTCGGTGCGGTGCTGGGTCGCGGGCCTTCGGTGCCCCCTGCCAGGCCCTGCGATAGACACAGTGGATCCAGCGAAGAACTGTAAAGCCAGGGGCCCCCACGAGACTCCTTGGCAAATTCCCCAGTTCCTGACCCTTCGGCCCTTCCCAGTGTCCCGCGGGCTCCGGAAGTCCCGCCCAGCGCGCACGTGCGCCGGCCCCACGCCTCCTCCGGAAAAGCCTGCGCCCATCGCCCGGCGCCTCACTCACCTAGCGCCGTATCCGGGTCCTGTACGGTCACTGCGCTACGGCTCCCTGCCTTAGGGATCCTCACCCGGTTCCACGGCTCCGGGCCCGGCAACAGCGTAGACATCTTGCGAGGCAGGAGGCGGAGTGGGAGGGGCGGGGCTAGGCGAGAGGAGGGACCGAAGGAGGCGGAGATGAGCCGACGTCACGGGGAGATAGAGGGCAAAAGGTGGGGCGGGGGGCGGGGCGGGGGGCGGGGCCCGGGGCGGAGTCTTTCACGGAACCGTGGACTAAGTATGGTGAACCTGAAACACGTGGTAGTGTATGAGAATCACCTGGGAGATTTGGGGGGCGCCCTATCCTAGCACTACACAAACAGAATCTCGGAATGGGTTGAAGCTTTGTCCTTGTGTTTATGCTTCCCCATGGGATTCTGAGGCGCAACCAGTTTGGGAAGTACTTCAAGGTCTTTTACAGACGTGAAAAGTAAGACATGTAGTTGAGTTGCATACACCCCCATCTCCACCTCAGCCATTAGGAGAAAAGGAAGAAATGGAATAAAGAGCCTTATACAAAATGTACGTTTGCAACACAGAAACCTTAGAGTTAGTCAAGGATGAGGGGTGTGTGTGTGTATTTAGTCGCTCAATCGTGTCCCTCTCTTTGTGTCCCCGTGGACTGCAACCAGCCAGGCCCCTCCATGGAACTTTCCAGGTAAGAATACTGGAGTGGGTTGCCATTTCCTTCTCCAGGGGATCTTTCCAACCCAGTGATGGAACCCACATCTCTTGGGTCTCCTGCCTGAGTAGGCAGATTGTTTACCACTAGAGCCACCTTGGAATTGACGTTAGTCAAGGAAGCAGCAACAAAGCTGTAATAGAGTGGAGCCCTTAGCACGCGGGGCTGCTGTGTGCCATTACACTGTGCAGTGATCAGTGGTCCTGCTCAGTCATTTGTTAGTGCCATAGTGGGCCCCTCCCGTAAATAACTATCAATGAGTGACCCTTAGTGACCTTGCTAGGCCTTTGGTTGGTGTTGCAATGAGCCCCACCAACAAATAACCGTCAATGAGTGACCCTTAGTAGGGGATTTAGCCAAGGGTCAGTGTAGTGTGGGCCTCAGGTAGAAAGTGAGGTAAGAGATGGATCCTGTTCTTTCAGGGATCTGGTCCAGCTCACCCTGCTTTGGGCCAGTGGGTGAGCTGGGAGAGGGGGCAGGCAGGGAACAGTCTGGGGGTTGTGTCCCCCAGGGCTCCAGAGCCCTCACTACACCCAGTGGTGGAGCCCAGGCCTCAGGGTGATGGTGAACCTCTGCCCTGTCTTCCTCTCTGAGATATAATAGCAGCAGCCATCTGCATGGGCTACATTCTGCAGGATTTGGGCCCCCTAACTGACATTTGTGTGACCTGAGGAGTCTGAGGGCCAGTTGTATCCTGGGTGCCTGGCTCCCTCAGTGATGACCGCTGTTCAGGATCTGGGGACCTGGCCCTGAGGGGAGCCACTAGCTGAGAGCTAACTCTTCAGCACTGGTGGGAGGACCCAGACTGGGTACTGGACGAACCCTCCTGGGCAAGGTAACCAGCAGACGTAGGAACCCCCCTCCTCTTAGCCAGGACCTCGGAGGGTGAAGGTTGAGTCTTGAGACTTTGCTCTTTATTGTCAGAACAGAGAGTAATGTTTGTTCAGTGGAGGTTTTTACAGGAGACTCCTTACCTGACTGTGACCTCCAAAATAAAAGATATGACACCAAGAAGTTTGAAACCAACCATCCCCCTCCCTCTCCTTTTCTATAAAAGGGTTTTGCTGAAAGCTTTTGGGGAGTTTGGGATTTTTATGGCATGAACCACCATCTCCTTGCATGGCCCTGCAGTAAACCTTTCTCTACTCCAGACTCCAACATTTTGGTATTGTTTGGCCTCACTGTGCATTGGGCACATGAATTTGCATTTCAGTAACAAAACCATGATCACAGAAAATTGGAGGCTGCTTGACTCTCCATCAACCCAATCTTCTGTCAATGTCCAAAACAAGACAATATTCCAAGCTCTGCTGATCCTCACCTCAATATCTTTCTAATACTTGATTTACTTCAGCTATGCTGTTGCCTGAAAGCTCAGTTGGTAAAGTTTCAGCCTGCAATGCAGGAGACCCCAGTTCAATCCCTGGGTTGGGATGATCTACTGGAGAAGGGATAGGTTACCCACTCCAATATTCTTGGACTTCCCTTGTGGCTCAGCTGGTAAAAATCCACCTGCAATGCGGGAGACCTGGGTTTGATCCCTGGATTGGGAAGATCCCCTGGAGAAGGGAAAGGCTACCTACTCCAGTATTCTGGCCTGGAGAATTCCCTGGACTGTATAGACCTTGTGGTCACAAAGAGTTGGACACTACTGAGTGACTTTCACTTCACTTCACCCTGTTGCCACCTTACTTAAGGACCCCACCACAATGTATTAGAGAGGCAGTTAGTGGGTTGTGAAGACAGACCAACAAGTTTCTGATTTTAGATCTGCTATTTGCTAGCTCTATGATCTCAGGATAGTTAAACTAACCCCTCCAAATCTTAGTATTCCTGTAGGCAAAATGGAGATAAATAAAAATTTGTAAAGTGCTCACAGTTAAAAAGTGCTTTAGAAGAGTGCTTGGCATGCAAACAGTATTTACTCTTAGAAAAATTAATATTATTTTTACTTTTAAATAGCCTATCCAAATTGAAATGCTTTGCATGCTCTCTGTACTTATTACTCTGTGTCATTTCCTTGAAACACAATCTCCCTGAGATCTTATGTCATTACCTTTGGGTAATTCTTCCGAACATCCCATTCTCATTCCATAACTTGATGTAGAGACTCTCTTTATGTACTCCTTTATGTACATATGCCCTTTGTTGGCCTCTGTATTAGCCTCCTAATGCTGCTGTAACAAATGACTACAAATATAATCACTTAAAACAACATTTCTGGAGACCAGAGGTCCAAAATGGATCTCACTGGACTAAAGTTGACAGGGCTGGATCTTTCTGGAGTCTCTACTGGAGAATTCATTTTCTTTTTCACCGGATAGAGGCCATATGCATTCCTTGACTCATGTCTCCATCCTCCATTTTCAAAGTTGGTAGCATAGCATCTTCCAATCTCCTTTCACCCTTCCACCTGCCTTCATCTTAAAAGTACTCTAGTGATCACACTGAGCCCACCAAAATAACCCAGGATATTCTCTTCATCTCATAATCTTTAACTTAATATCTATATAATATTTTGCAATGTAGACAAACATATTCATGGATCTGGGGGCTTAGGATGCAGATATCTTGTTGGGGGCATTATTTATCCTACCATAGACTCACAGAATTTACCTCACTGCATTATACTGTATATTTGTATGTTTCCTCCAATGACATGTGAGCTTACTGAAGATAGTTCTACCATTGTAGCTTATCACAATGCTTAGGTCAGAGTGTGGTGTTTCATAGGACCTCAGTAAGTTCTTAACAGCTTTATTGAGGTGAAAATTTATATACAGAGAACTGTGCATACTTAGCATAAACAATTTTACTTATTTGTTATTTACTGGCTAAGACACTAGATGATGCTTGAGTAGAGTTTTTGAAGGAGAAGTAGAACTTTCCCAAGCAGATAAGAGAAGAAAACATTCTGGATAGAGAAATGGTAAACAACATGGGTTGGAAAAATCATTAGTCCTTGCTGAATCAGTATTGCTGGAACATGATGCATTCTGAGGAATTAACCTGGGAGTAGGGGTGTCAGATCACAGAATTTGGATTTACCCTGGAGACAGGTGATTCCCAAACCTGGCTGATTGTAATAACCTGGGTAGTCTTTTAAAAATAGAAAAATTTCAGGCCCCACTTTGGAAATTCTTATTCATTAGGTCTGAGTAAGATTCTAATCTATGCTTTTAAAAGGTCCTTGTGAACGTGGTCTGCATTAGGGATCCCTTGTTAAAAGTGCAAAGGAGCCACCAAGTCTTAGGCTTGTCAATTTTGGTTACTTTGCATCAGAAGAGCAGCACTCGGGAAACAGATTTGAAAATGAGACTAGAGGAAGGGACATAATAAGGTGATCTATTACAAAGGCTGAAGCAAGACATGATTAAGGTCTGAATTCAAACACTGGGACTGAAGAGGGACAGGATGACTTATTTAGATATCTAGTATTTGGGTATTTAAACATCTAGTATGACTTCCAGACTGCTTGAGTTTGAGATTTGGCACCCAAAAGAACCATTTTAGGTAGGTGACAGGAATCATGAGATAACTCGTGATGCACTGAGTTTGAGATTACCCACTGGGCTGCCCACAGGGTATGTCCAATTCACCAGTTAAATAAATGGGACTGTAGCTCAAAGGGTAATTTCTAAGGGAGAGAGTAGAGATGATGAATATAGGATAACGTTTTTAGAAGCTTAGAAGGGAAGACAGAGTCTATGCAATAAAAGAGAGATGCAGGATCAAGCAGTGTGCTCAGTTCAGTTCAGTCGCTCAGTCATGTCCAACACTTTGTGACCCCGTGAACTGCAGCATGCCAGGCTTCCCTGTCCTTCACCAACTCCTGAAGCTTGCGCAAACTCATGTCCATTGAGTTGGTGATACCATCGAACCATCTCATCCTCTGTCGTCCCCTTCTCCCACCTTTAATCTTTCCCAGCATCAGGGTCTTTTCAAATGAGTCAGTTCTTCACATCAGGTGGCCAAAGTATTGGATCTTTAGCTTCAGCAACAGTCCTTCCAGTGAATATTCAGGGTTCATTTCCTTTAGGATTGAATGGCTGGATCTCCTTGCAGTCCAAGGAACTCTCAAGAGTCTTCTCCAACACCACAGGTCAAAAGCATCAATTCTTTAGCGCTCAGCTTTCTTTATACTCCAACTCTTACATCCATACATGACTATTGGAAAAACCATAGCTTTGACTAGACAGACCTTTGTTGACAAAGTAATGTCTCTGCTTTTTAATATGCTGTCTAGGTTGGTCATAGCTTTTCCTCCAAGGAGTAAGCATCTTTTAATTTCATGGCTGCAGTCATTGTCTGCAGTGATTTTGGAGCCGACACACCCCCCGCCCCAAAATAAAGTCTGTCACTATTTCCATTGTTTCCCCATCTATTTGCCATGAAGTCATAGGACTGGATGCTGTAATCTTAGTTTTCTGAATGTTGAGTTTCAAACCAACTTTTTCACTTTCATCAAGAGGCTCTTTAGTTCTTCTTCACTTTCTGCCATAAGGGTGGTGTCATCTGCATATCTGAGATTATTGATATTTCTCCCGGCAATCTTGATTCCAGCTTCTGCTTCCTCCAGCCCAGCGTTTCTCATGATGTACTCTGCATATAAGTTAAATAAGCAGGGTGACAATATACAGCCTTGACGTACTCCTTTCCCGATTTGGAACCAATCTGTTCTATGTCCAGTTCTAATTGTTCCTTCTTGACCTGCATACAGATTTCTCAGGAGGCAGGTTAGGCGATCTGGCACTCCCATCTCTTTCAGAATTTTCAACAGTTTATTGTGATCCACACAAAGTCTTTGGCATAGTCAATAAAACAGAAGTATGCTTTTCTGGGAAAAAAAAAAAAAAGATGCTTTTCTGGAACTCTCTTGTTTTTGGTTTTTTGTTTTTTGTTTTTGATGATCCAACAGATGTTGGCAATTTGATTTCTGGTTCCTCTGCCTTTTCTAAATCCAGTTTGAACATCTGGAAGTTCACGGTTTACATACTGCTGAAGCCTGGCTTGGAGAATTTTGAGCATTACTTTGCTAGTGTGTGAGATGCATACAATTGGTCGGTAGTTTGAACATTCTTTGGCATTGCCTTTGTTGGGTATTGGAATGAAAACTGACCTTTCCCAGTCCTGTGGCCACTGCTGAGTTTTCCAAATTTGCTGGCATATTGAGTGCAGCACTTTCACAGCATCATCTTTTAGGATTTGAAATAGCTCAACTGGAATTCGATCACCTCCATTCGCTTTGTTCATAGTGATGCTTCCTAAGGCCCACTTGACTTCGCATTCCAGGATGTCTGGCTTTAGGTGGGTTATCATACCATCATGGTTATCTGGGTCATAAAGAACTTTTTGGATAGTTCTGTATATTCTTGCCACCTCTTCTTAATATCTTCTGTTTCTGTTAGGTCCATACCATTTCTGTCCTTTATTGTGCCCATCTTTGTGTGAAATGTTCCCTTGGTATCTTAAATTTTCTTGAAGAGATCTCTTAGTCTTTCTATTGTTTTCCTCTATTTCTTTGCATTGATCACTGAGGAAGGCTTTCTTATCTCTCCTTGCTATTCTTTGAAACTCTGCATTCAAATTCAGACTCTTCATATCTTTCCTTTTCTCCTTTGCCTTTCACTTCTCTTCTTTTTTCAGTTATTTGTAAGGCCTCCTCAGACAACCATTTTGCCTTTTTGCATTTCATTTCCTTGGGGATGGTCTTGATCCCTGCCTGGTGTACAATGTCATGAACCTCCATCCATAGTTCTTCAGGCACTCTGTCTATCAGATCTAATCCCTTGAATCTATTTGTCACTTTTACTGTATAATTGTAAGGGATTTGATTTAGGTCATACCTGAATGGTCTAGTGGTTTTCCCCACTTTCTTCAATTTAAGCCTGAATTTGGCAATAAGGAGTTCATGATCTGAGCCACAGTCATCTCCCGGTCTTATTTTTGCTGACTGTATAGAGCTTCTCCATCTTTGGCTGCAAAGAATATAATCAATCTGATTTCAGTATTGACCATCTGTGTAGAATCTTCTCTTGTGTTGTTGGAAGAGGGTGTTTCCTACAACCAGTGCGTTAACTGGTGCAAAACTGTTAGCCTTTTCCCTACTTCATTTTGTACTCCTAGAGCCAAATTTGCCTGTTAGTCCAGGTATCTCTTGACTTCCTATTTTGCATTCCAGTCCGCTGTGATGAAAAGGACATCTTTTTGGGTGATAG
Source organism: Nanger dama (assembly GCA_917880005.1). Lineage (NCBI taxonomy): Eukaryota > Metazoa > Chordata > Mammalia > Artiodactyla > Bovidae > Nanger > Nanger dama. Next base: position 1,609,102 of record CAKJTW010000011.1, read on the forward strand.
TTCTAGACAGTCTTGTATGTTTTCCTAGAACTTTTCAACTTTAGCTTCTTCAGCATTACTGGTTGGGGCGTAGGCTTGGATTACTGTGATATTTGAATGGTTTGCCTTGGAAAGGAGCCAAGATCGTTCTGCTGTTTTTGAGATTGCACTCAAGAACTGTATTTCAGACTCTTTTGTTGACTATAAGGGCTATTCCTTTTCTTCTAAGGGATTCTTGCACACAGTAGTTGATATAATGGTCATCTGAGTTAAATTTACCCATTCCAGTTCATCTTAGTTCACTGATTCCTAAAATCGATGTTCACTCTTGCCATCTCCTGTTTGACCACTTCTAATTTACCTTGATTCATGGACCTAACATTCCAAGTTCCTATGCAATATTGTTCTTTACAGCATCAGACTTTACTTCCATCACCAGTCACATCAACAACTGGGCATTGTTTTTGCTTTGGGTCTGTCTCTTCATTCTTTCTGGAGTTATTTCTCCACTTTTCTCCAGTATCATATTGGGCACCTACTGACTGGGGAGTTCATTTTTCATTGTCATATGTTTTTGCCTTTTCATACTGTTCATGGGGTTCTCAAGGCAAGAATACACAAGCAGTGTATGTTTTGTTTTAATTTTAAGAGTGTATCAGTCAGGGTCCCACCAGTCCAAAAAAAAAAAAAAAGCAATAGGAAAGAAATTGGCTGTAGGGATTGGATAGTCAAATCTAAAATCCATGTGAAAGTGAAAGTGAAGTCACTCAGTCATATCTGACTCTTTGTGACCCCACAGAGTATAGCCTACCAGGCTTCTCAGTCCATGGGATTTTCCAGGCAAGAGTACTGGAGTGGGTTGTCATTTCCTTCTCCAGGGGATCTTCCCGGCCCAGGGATCAAACCCAGGTCTCCTGCATTGTAGGCAGATGCTTTTACCATCTGAGCCAGGGAAGTCCCTAAAATCCACAGGGCAGGCCATAACCAAGGGCCAACTAGAAACTCAGGCAGGAGCTGAAGCTGCAGTCTATGGATGGAATTTCTTCTCTTTTTTTGTCCTCAGGGAAACAGTTCTGTTCTCAAGGCCTTTTAAACTGATGGGATCAGGTTTATCCAGATTACCCAGGATAATCTCCTTTACAAAAAGTCAGCTGATTGCAGCTGATAATCACATAAACAGAATACCTTCATCAGTTCAGTTCAGTTCAGTCGCTCAGTCGTGTCCAACTCTTTGCAACCCCATGAATCGCTGCACGCCAGGCCTCCCTGTCCATCACCAGCTCTCAGAGTTCACTCAGACTCACGTCCATCGAGTCCGTGATGCCATCCAGCCATCTCATCCTCTGTCGTCCCCTTCTCCTCCTGCCCCCAATCCCTCCCAGCATCAGAGTTTTTTCCAATGAGTCAACTCTTTGCATGAGGTGGCCAAAGTACTGGAGTTTCAGCTTCAGCATCATTCCCTCCAAAGAGATCCCAGGGCTGATCTCCTTCAGAATGGACTGGTTGGATCTCCTTGCAGTCCAAGACACTCTCAAGAGTCTTCTCCAACACCACAGTTCAAAAGCAACAATTCTTCGGCGCTCAGCCTTCTTCACAGTCCAACTCTGACATCCATACATGACCACAGGAAAAACCATAGCCTTGACTAGACGGACCTTAGTTGGCAAAGTAATGTCTCTGCTTTTGAATATACTGTCTAGGTTGGTCATAACTTTTCTTCCAAGGAGTAAGCGTCTTTTAATTTCATGGCTGCAGTCACCATCTGCAGGGATTCTGGAGCCCCCAAAAATAAAGTCTGACACTGTTTCCACTGTTTCCCCACCTATTTCCCATGAAGTAATGTGACCGGATGCCATGATCTTCGTTTTCTGAATGTTGAGCTTTAGGCCAACTGTTTCACTCTCCTCTTTCACTTTCATCAAGAGGCTTTTTAGCTCCTCTTCACTTTCTGCCATAAGGGTGGTGTCATCTGCATATCTGAGGTTATTGATATTTCTCCTGGTAGTCTTGATTCCAGCTTGTGCTTCTTCCAGTCCAGTGTTTCTCATGATGTACTCTGCATAGAAGTTAAATAAGCAGGGTGACAATATACATCCTTGAAGTACTCCTTTTCCTATTTGGAACCAGTCTGTTGTTCCATGTCCAGTTCTAACTGTTGCTTCCTGACCTGCATACAGATTTCTCAAGAGGCAGGTCAGGTGGTCTGGTATTCCCATCTCTTTCAGAATTTTCCACAGTTTATTGTGATCCACACAGTCAAAGGCTTTGGTATAGTCAATAAAGCAGAAATAGATGTTTTTCTGGAACTCTTGCTTTTTCCATGATCCAGCGGATGTTGGCAATTTGATCTCTGGTTCCTCTGCCTTTTCTAAAACTAGCTTGAACATCAGGAGTTCACTTCATGGTTCATGTATTGTTGAAGCCTGGCTTAGAGAATTTTGAGCATTACTTTACTAGCATGTGAGATGAGTGCAATTGTGCGGTAGTTTGAGCATTCTTTGGCTTTGCCTTTCTTTGGGATTGGAATGAAAACTGACCTTTTCCAGTCCTGTGGCCACTGCTGAGTTTTCCAAATTTGCTGGCATATTGAGTGCAGCACTTTCACAGCATCATCTTTCAGGATTTGAAACAGCTCAATTGGAATTCCATCACCTCCACTAGCTTTGTTCATAATGATGCTTTCTAAGGCCCACTTGACTTCACATTCCAAGATGTCTGGCTCTAGATGAGTGATCACATCATCATTATTATCTGGGTCGTGAAGATCTTTTTTGTACAGTTCTTCCGTGTATTCTTGCCACCTCTTCTTAATATCTTCTGCTTCTGTTAGGTCCAGACCATTTCTGTCCTTTATCGAGCCCATCTTTGCATGAAATGTTTCCTTGGTATCTCTAATTTTCTTGAAGAGATCTCTAGTTTTTCCCATTCTATTGTTTTCCTCTATTTCTTTGCATTGATCGCTGTGGAAGGCTTTCTTTTCTCTTCTTGCTATTCTTTGGAACTCTGAATTCAGATGCTTATATCTTTCCTTTTCTCCTTTGCTTTTCGCCTCTCTTCTCTTCACAGCTATTTGGGCGGCTGCGAGAGCTGGCTCACTAAGCGAGGGCAGCTGTGAGAGCCGGCTCACTAAGCGCGAATACCTTCATAGCAGCACGCAATCTAGTGTGATTGAATAACTGGGTACTCTGGCCTAGCCAAGTTGACACATAAAACTGACCATCACAGACAGGAAATGACCTCTTCACCTGATTAGGCTAAGGGAAATGGGGCCAAAAGAGTGAGAGAAGCTGGACCTACTAAAGGGATGAAGGGGAGAGAACTGATGAAGCAAGATCCATTAAGTATTCATTCAGCAGTTTTTGAGCATCAGCTGTTTGCCAGACACCACACTAGGTCCCAGAGGAGACAAGCAAGGGTGGGATCAAGTGCTCTTGATTCTCTGAGCCAGGAAGATAAAGATAGCTTTAGACATGGTATTTTTTGAGTTTAGGCAAGAAGATGCCCCTGGAGGAGGGCATGGTGATCCACTCAGTATTCTAGCCTGGAGAATCCCTATGGACAGAAGAGCCTGAAGGGCTATAGTCCATAGGGTGGCAAAGAGTCAGACATGACTGAAGCAACTTAGCATGCAACAGAAAGATGAGTGAGCCCCAGAAGAGAGAGCTGCTATGGTGTCAATGAAGAAGAATTTGCAATCATTACCAAGAATGGAGGGCAGGGAGATGGATTCTGGATGACCAGTGGATATTTAAAATTGGAACTTCCTTAGCAACCTAGATGTCCATCAGGAGATGAATGGATAAGAAAGCTGTGGTACATATACACAATGGAGTATTACTCAGCCATTAAAAAGAATACATTTGAATCAATTCTAATGAGGTGGATGAAACTGGAACCTATTATACAGAGTGAAGTAAGCCAGAAAGAAAAACACCAATACAGTATACTAACACATATATGGAATTTAGAAAGATGGCAATGATAACCCTGTATGCAAGACAGCAGAAGGGACACAGATGTATAGAACAGTCTTTTTGACTCTGTGGGAGAGGGCAAGGGTGGGATGATTTGGGAGAATGGCACTGAAGTATGTGTAATATCATATGTGAAACGAATCGCCAGTCCAGGTTCGATGCATGATACAGGATGCTCGGGGCTGGTGCACTGGGATGACCCAAAGGGATGGGATGGGGAGGGGAGGTGGGAGGGGGTTCAGGATAGGGAACATGTGTACACCCGTGGTGGATTCATTTTGATGTTGGCAAAACCAATACAATATTGTAAAGTAATTAGCCTCCAATTAAAATAAATTTATATTTTTAAAATTTCAAAAACATAATAAAATAAAAGTGTCTCTGGTAAATTGGATTCAGCAAGTGTCAGATCCAAACCCAGCAAAAAAATAAAAGTGGAGCTTCCTTGAAATGGGGGATGGGCTCTGTATATTAGGGAGAGGCATGAGCTCTGTATATTAGGGAGAAAGTAAGTATTTGAGGCCATGCTTTTAAAAGTTTGAGTTTGCAAAGAAAGACTGCCACAGACACAAATTACATTGAAATAGAAACTTGTTCATCTCATTAGCAATTCAAGAAATACAAGTGAAAATAATTTCAAGGTATTGCCAAATAAGAGTAAAATGCGTTGTGTCCCATTGTGTCCCTCTAGGGCTTCAGAAAAAAAAATTTAGATAAGTTATCCTTTTTGTTATAATCATGAAAATGAAAAGTGATATATTCACATAAGTCAGTGGTTTTCTACTATATTGGCAGTGGCGTTTTTCCCCCACAAAAATCTTGCCATAGAAATCAAATGTATAAAACAATAAAAGTAGAATTGAAGTGGTTTAGGGTGCAAGGGAGAACTCAGCACCCTCCCATAAAGTCCTCCTGCCCAGATTCCTAGAAGTACCTCATAAGACACTTCCTAGAAACAGCTTGGATTCTACTGTTGTAAATAAAACATGTATTAATGTGAGCATTTTTGGTACATTAAAATATTTTAAAGCAGTTTAGAAAACTATGCACAACATGATTTCATGAAAAAATATGCATCCACATTGAGAAAGAGGTCTGGAAGGATCTAAATCAAGGTGTTAACAATGATTATCTTTTCAGCAGTAAGATGGATTTTTTTTTTTCATCTAGGAGCTTATTTGTATTTTCTAGTTAAAGGAAATAAATATGTGTTGCTATTGTAATGAGAAAAAAATTATTTTTAATGCTAAATAGGCTATCAAACTCTTAGGATATGTGTGCACGTGTGTGTGTGTGCATATGCCAGTATATTCAGACATATACTTTTTGGCCCATTCAGCTATGGTTTCTCAGCTCCAATCCCGTGCATTGCTGTAGGATGCTGGGGCTGGGATTCTTCAAGACCAAGTGGGGGAACTGCTTCGACGGAACCCCTGTCGCGTCTGATTGTCTCTCGCTCGCCGAGGAGCTGGGTTGGAGGACAGCAGGCTCACCTCTCCTCGGGAACCCCTCGGCTTTGCTGAGGGAAGTTCCACTGCCTCCACTCTTTCTGCGGAGCGCCCCCCGCAGAAACTGGCGCCCAACGTGGGGCGTGAAGCGGACGGACGGAGGTGGTGTCACCGTGCGGCTCTGAAAGAGGAGCGACGAAGGACCCTAGCAGGGTCACAGCACGGAGCTCCCCTTTAGAGGAGTATCGCCCGAGGTAATCCGGACTTCAAGGTGGGCCCCCTCCTTTATGAGGGAAGTGCCAAGAACTTTCTTGACTTATTTTCCTTCTCCTCTTCTTTTCTGATCTGTCCTTAATTCCTCTTTCTGGAGTTTCAGTGAACAGGCGAACGGTTGTGGAGGCAACTGATGAGTCCTGGCTAGGGCCACTCTCTGGCGGACTTTGAAGGCCCCGCAACAGGTAAGCCTCAGTAACTAGAGCCCGACCGGGTGAAACTCCCCTTTAATCTTTCTTAACTGAGGACGTGGCCTAGAATCTTCCCTGTGGGCACGGGTCAGGCACTTAAAGGCCATTAGGACGCCTGCCACTTGAAGACTCCCGTGACAGGATAAGGGGGTCACAGAACGGGCTAGAAACCTCTAGGGTGCCCGCCCCCAGCAAGAAAATTTCCGTGCAACGACGCAGGCACATAAACAGTTCCAAAAGCATACCATAAGCCCAACTTTCTGGCCGCCACCACTCCCGGTAGGATTTTTGGTGGCTGTCCTCAGTGACTTTTCTTTCTATTCTTTTTCGGCAACATGGGAAGTAACATTAGCAAGTCTGATGAGCCTGCCCTTGAGGCGCTGAGATATATGCTCATAAGCAGGGGACTTGAGATTTCTGATGCTCAGGCTAGAACGGTCTGGGGGACCATTGTACGGTTGGCCCCCTGGGTTGCTTCAGCTAATCTGTTCTCTTGGGACACTTGGGATCGAGTGCAAACCCTTGCTAGGCAGCGAGAGGCTCGATACGGTGAGGAGCCCCCCCTTAGGCTTCTGTCTGATCATTTCGGCCCTCAAGCTCTGCTTTTCACAGAGCGAGGAGCATGTCACTGATACGGGTGCCCCCAATTCAAAATCAGAAAAACAATGGGAAAAATTTGATGAGGAACGAGTCATGTCGGACCAAGATATAACAAAAGACACTGCAGGGAATAAGGACTCTAGAGCAAATAGTGGGCCATGGAGCCTTTCGGGGGATGATAAAAGGGCGGGAGAGAGTAGAGACTCCTCTGATGCCTCGGGACCGGGAGCCCAGGGGAGAGATCTGTGCCCCTCCCAGCCTCCTCCATTTGAGGAAGTTTCGGGAGCACCTTGGGAGGGAGAGACAATGAGGTCACCTTGGAAAGGGAGAACTTATCCCGGGGACCCTTGGGGATCCCCATTGCCCTTACCGGCCCAATTCAAGCCTTTCCTGTAAATGTTAACCCGGGGGGAATAGGCTGGCAGCCTGGTACCCCTGGGAGGCCAATGATTTAAAAGAGCTCAAAAAGGCAGTGGCAGAAAATGGCCCAAACTCCCTGTGGGCAGAAACTATTCTCCAGGGCCTGGCTCATCAACCACAAGAGGGACACTTTAAGAAGGAGTGCCCTCAAGGCTGGGAAAGACCTACAGATCGGAGACCTCCCACTATCCCATTTATGTACACCATCTTAAGGGTCGTCAAGATTTACCTGGATTGCTTTCAATGGGGAAATTCCCTGGCCGATACAGCGGCCTCCCTTACAATCCAAGCTTGTAACTTACAAGATGCCTATGATCTTCACGATCTTACTCATATAAATTGGAGAGGGCTACATAAAAGGTTCCCACAGATCCCTATTAGAGAATTAAAGAAAATTATACATACTTGTATATCCTGTCTTTCTTATTTACAAGTACCGCCTTTACAGCCCCCAGGAGTAAACCCTCGAGGGCTAAAACCCAATGTGTTGTGGCAAACTGATTTAACCCATTATTCCCCTTTTGAAAAACTTAAGCGCCACCATCAAAATTTAAAGGCTCAATTACAAAAACAAAAGGGGGAATAAGCCCTCACCAGCAACTTGGAATGGCACTCTTTACTCTAAACATCTTAAATTTTTCAAAAAATGAACCGATACCATGTTTTCAAAAACATTGGTCTAATCAAGAAATAAAACCTGAGATACAAGTGAGATGGAAAGATCCCATCACTGGTCAGTGGAAGGGGCCCGATCCACTCCTTACAATGGGGAGAGGATTCGGATGCATATTCCCCATTGGAGACCCCAGCCCTATATGGGTGCCAGCAAGGAATCTTAAATTTACACCACAAGAGAGAGGTCAAATCTCAAAATCTGACACAGATTAAAGAGACATTCACATATTGAGCCCAAGAACAAAAAGTTCTTGAGGCGATATTTTCTTTCCTTTCAGATCATCGATGCAACGACCCTGCTGGACACTGCTCCTGGTGATCGTTGGATTATCTAGCCTCTCCGTGCTGACCTTCCTCATTGCTGTGGCTGTGCAACAGTTTTTAAAATCTTTAAAGCCTGGGTTTAACAACACAAGGCCATCAACCATGAGGGTACAACAGTGTCAGCATCCATGCTGGGAGTTCAACAAGCTAAGACCATCGAGGTTATAAACAACACATCTACTGCCTCTGCTCAAGGATTTCAAACCAGCTTGAACACCTGAGATCTGCTATGATGGGACTCCAACAACAGCTTGATCTCCATGCTCTCCACGCCAGAGCGATCGAGACGTTGAGTGTTCTGGCGCTCATAGACTGCAATGTGAGATACCCCAGCTTTTGTCTGACAGCTTTTCCAGTGTTAAATGAGACTCTTAACAGGTAAAAAGGGAGCAATGGATCTATGGGACTAGATGCAAAGTCCATTCGCCTGGTTTAAAAATACCTTCTATTTGCTTGTTTTTGTTGTGCTTGTTGTAGAATTATGCTTGCCCAGGTCATGGAAGAGGAGCCCCCGTTGGGGACCCACAAAACCCCTGGATTAATTTAGCCCTTCAAGAGATTAACCGAGACAAATAAAAATAAGAGTTCTAGATGCCCATCATCTAGAGAGATTCCGCCTAGCCCCCAAGAGGTGGGCTGGATAGCCAATGACGGGTAAGACCCTCAGAGGAGGGCAACCTAAGACAGGCACAGCCGCGAGAGGGGCTGGCGAGGCTGGAGGTTGGCGCCACCACAGCTTTATGCCTTGCTCTACAGCAATACAAATGTCTCGAGGGCTTAAATAAAATTTTTAAAAAGGGGGGATATGTGGGGCCCTAAATGGGAAACCTTAAAACAAAGGGGCTAGCTTTGTGGTCGAAAACCTAAGATGGCGCCTGGCAGAAGAGATGGGGGCGTGGTCTATGTTGTCTGTCAAAGTTTTTAATTGGCTCTCTTGATTTCTGTGCACATAGACAGTGTGTGATCTCTATAGACTCCTGTTATAATGAAGGTGACAATTTGACCTTTAATGTGATTGGTGCAACTATGGGAAGTCCCTCCTAAAACCCTCCTGTTTGTCTATATAAGTTGGGAGTTTGCAACAATAAACCGGAACTGCTTCGACCAAAAAAAAAAAAAGACCAAGTGGGCTTTACCAACTGGTAGTTGTAACAGTAACTGTCCACTAGAGGGAGATTGGAAGGCAGGAAGAGGAGAGAAGGGACTTTTTTCCTTCCTGTCTTCTTCTTCCTGACAATGCTAGCAACAGCTCTTCATCCCCAATAATGGCTGTTGCTTCTAGTCCCCGACTCATTTTTACACACTTGCAGAACTGACACTTCAGAGGTACTAGCAGCACCTGGATGATGCTCTCTTGTCAAAGATCTGTGTCCCAATTCTGCAGCTCCTTCCTCCAGAAGTCTAAATTCTGGTAACCCCAAACTGGTAATCCCCTTTTTACTCCAGCTCCAGGGGTTGTAACTGCTTTCAGCAGTTATCTCTGTGTTATCTCAGTGTTATACATGTGCTTTTCAGTTCTTAAACATTTAACCGATTCATTATATTCTCTCTGGTGAATAGTATGATTCTGTTAGCAGGATTCTTGGAATAAGAAGTTGTCCTAGGAAACAGCCCCTCAAAATGGGATTCTTAGGTTGATTTGAGCATGCCCTTAGCTCTGAACAAGGTAGTGGTCTCTTTACCAAGAGGAAATAAGGTTTGAGTATCTGATATGTTCTGACCTCATGCTTAATACCTGTGGTTGATTGTGATGAAATGCCTTCTGTGGCCCTAAGGGGACCAAATGACTGTTATGGTAGCAAAGATGCTTCTATAAGAAATGACACCTTCAGATCATTAACTCTCAGCTCAAGTCACAGAGAATTAGAGTTTCCCATGGTTACTCTACACTGGATTAAACCAAATGTATTGATATGGGTCATTATATCAGTTACTAAAGCTCTTACAGTTAGAAGTGTGTCTAATGATTTTTTTTTTTTTTTTTGGTTGCCAGAAACGTGAACTCAAGTATAGCCTATGCTCCATGAAGATAAAATTGTGCCAGATTTTTCCTAGCACAATGTAGAAGAAGGAATCCAAAGACTCAAGGAGATTGGAATGGTGGAGCAGATATATAATCATCAACTTGCACACCCACCTTCAACTACGTCCTCTGAGAGGTCACTCCCTCCACTGAGGCACTGAGAAAGGCGTTAATGACAGGCTCTCAATGTCCTCACAAGGTTCTGTGATGACTGCCTTCTGTAGGCTATGGTGATGGTAAAAGACACCACCATTGAAACTGGCTCCCTGATTTCAGTGAAGATGATGAGATCCCCAGAATGACAAAGCCCAAGTGGCAACAATTAACTATAAGAAGCGAAGTGAGGGCATTTACTATAAAGGGCAATCGAGACAAAATGTTAACCAAATTGTTTTGACTAGCAGGAATCTTTAGTAGTAGCTAACTGATCATGGTATCTATAGGAATTTAACAGATTGCAGCCTATTAAAATATTACTTCATTCAGAGAAGGAGAAATATCCTTTGACGTCCCTTACATGTGGAATCTAGAAAGAAATGATACAAATGAATTTACTTATGAAAGAGAAACAGACTCACAGACTCAGAGAACGGACTTGTGGTTGTGGAGGAGAAGGATGGGGGAAGGGATAGTTTGGAGTTTGGAACAGACATGTACACCCTGCTATATTCAAAACAGGTAACCAACAAGAACCTACTGTATAGCACAGGGAACTCTGCTCAGTGTTCTGTGGCAGCCTGGATGGGAGAGAGTCTGAGGGAGAACGGATACATGTATATGTAATGGTGAGTCTCTTTGCTGTTCCTCTGAAACTGTCACGACCTCGTTAATCAGCTATGCCGCGGCTGCTAAGTCGCTTCAGTCGTGTCCGACTCTGTGCAACCCCATGGACGGCAGCCCACCAGGCTCCTCCGTCCCTGGGATTCTCCAGGCAAGAACACTGGAGTGGGGTGCCATTTCCTTCTCCAGTTAATCAGCTATACCCCAATACAAAAAAAAAGTCAAAAATATAGTACTTCATTTATGTCGCAGTGACCAGAAACCTGATTTGAGCACCCAAATGGAGAGGAGACATGACTCCTTACTCAGTTTCCAGACTTAAACAAGTTCAACACCATCGAGTCTCTTGATGAACAAGGAAGCTGGTACAAAGATGTTCCTGAGAGTCATTTACAGTGACAAAACTTTAGAAAGATATAATCACCATCTATCGGTCATCTGTTGATGGTTAGCAGTCAACATATTCGTGACTCAGTCATTTTATTGCTTACACTTCAGTGGGGTCAGGAGTTTTGCCATGGCTCTGAAGGGACGTCTTGTCTCTCATCCACGTAGTGTCGGCTGGGGGCTTTACTAGGCTTGGAGGACCCCAAAGGCCTCACAAGTCTGGCACCCTCATTGGCATGGCTCAGATGGCTGCAATGAGCTGGGATGGCTGGGTCTCCCTTTTCCCATGGTATTAACAGGGTTCACAATAGGTCTGGGTCCTTGTTTCTCCTCCATGTGGTTTCTCTATCCACATGGCATCCCATCCTCTAGGACCATCTCCCTGTATAGACTCTCTCTAAAGGATAACCTGAACTTCTTTACATGCAGCTGGATCCATGAGGAGCAAAAGCAGATGCTGTCAGACTCTTAGAGTCTGAACTCAGAAGTCCCCAGATGCCACTTCCATCACACTTTGTTGGTCAAAACAAGTCAGAAAGGCGGCATAAATTCAAGGTATGGGGAAACAGACACCAGCTTTTGTTAGAAAAAGCAGTAAAGGCATATTTCAAAGAGGTGTGGACCCAGAGAGACCCAATTCAGTCACGGGGTTCATTTTAAACAACCTAGTATATTTTAATAAACATTTCTCTTAAGAAATTAAGGTACATCCATACGGTGAGAAATGGGGTAGGCAAAATTGCTGTAACAAAAGGCTCGCAAATATATAATAGTCCAAACACAATAGATGTTTATTCTCACCCATATTGTATTCAACACATGATTATTCAAAACTGTTGTCTCCCTCCATCCTTTGACTTTGAGTTCCCCTCAGGCCTTATCATCTTCTGCATCTAGCTGTAGGAAGAGAGAGCATAAAGGAGACACACTCGCCTTTTAAAAGCATTGGCCCAGGAACAGCACACATTACATTCATTCCTACTCTTTTCAGTTCAGTTCAGTTGCTCAGTCATGTCTGACTCTTAGGGACCCCATGGACTGCAGCACGCCAGGCTGAATTCACTGTTCTTATTAACTCCTGGAGCTTGCTCAGACTCATGTCCATTGAGTTGGTGATGCCATCCAGCCATCTCATCCTCTGTTGTTCCCTTGGATGGATGGCATCACCAACTACACCTAACTGCAAAGAAGCCTGGAAATGTAGCCTAGCTGCATGCCCAAGGAGAAGGAAATAGATTTTGATGAACAGCTAGGAGAATCTACCACAATCACTTTTAGGGATAGGCAATGACCCAGGGAAATGCTCACATGTTAAATGAATGAAAGAGATGATAAAACTTTGTATACAATATGACTCCAAGTCAGGGAAGAGGCAAAAGGAAATGTATATCTGAAGTGAATACGATGCCAAGATATTAATAACTTTTATTTCTGGTTGGTGAAAGTACAAGTTTTCTATTCTTTTATTTTCAGAATTATGTTCAGTGAACACAAATCTTTTCCATAACATGACAATATATTTAAATGTTAAAGTATCTAAATTATAAACTCAAAGCACTCTTTTAGCATCATGACTGACAATCAAGCTCTCTCAACTCCTAGAAGCTCATAGAAATATAAAGAAAAAAATGTCCATTGATAGATAGCATATTTGCCACTCTGTTTTCTGAAGTATTTAGGGACCAGCATAAAATTTCAACACAGATAATTCCTAATTTAGAAAAGTCATTCCTAAGTCCATCCTTTGAAACTGAATGTATTCTCCCATAAAGTGAAGGTAAAACATAATGATTAGGACCAAGAGCTAGCCCACCAAAGCCAGTTTCTTCCAACCAATCATGATGTCCCAGCCATTGGTTCTCTAGAGGACAACTCTGGATTCCAGGATTGTTACAAAAAGTGCATTCCACCATCAAGATCAAAAGAGCAGGAACACACATTCCCTCAGCTTGGGTTACCCTCACCCCCAACAAGCTCTGGCAGCCAGAGTCGGAGCTTGTACCCTTCCCTGTCCCTAGAAACATTTGCTGCACCAGGTGGGAAGTGGAAGCTGGGATCTGTCAGCAGTGGAGCCCCTGGCGTGATGGGAGCAAGAAAGTGGAGGAAAAGCAGGGCTCCAGGCGTCAGCAAGGGTGCCCATAGGGCATGATCACATGAGACCCAGGATTCTGAGGGAGAGGTGATGTCAGATTAGGATGATGGGGAAATGCCACAGACTTCTAGCGTGGGGAGGAGGTGCTTTCACCATTCACTTTCCCTTTCATAGACGAGTGATCTTGAATACTTCAGCTCTCCATCCCAGGTCGTCTTCATCCCAGGTCCTCCACTGTCCTCATCTCCAGAAACCTCACATCCACTTCCCTTCAGTCACATACTCTCAAGTCATATCCCAAATCTTGCTGCCATCCAGAATTATTCCATGTCTGATGTCACAAATTCAGACATTTCTTTCTGATGGTATGTCTTATTTTTTCAACCTTCTCACTCAAGTCACTCCTTACAAATCTGGTCTTAAGCCTCACCGGATCACCAGTCCTTAATCTCTTACTCTCTTCTCATCAGTACCCTTCCACTTCCCCCTTCTTTATATATAGCTTAGATACTCCCAGTCCCTTGCACACCAGTGTTATCAATTCCCTCTCCGTGTTACACTTCCATCACATTTGCATGGCCAGTGTCCAACCCTTTATTAGTTCTATTCTCTGAATTTTCTGTAATTATGGGGAAGAAACACTAAAGTTCTCAGGTAAGAGCTTTCTCAACTTAATAACATCAAACTTACAATTTTACTTGTCCCTCCAACCATCCTATCTTCCATTCCTCCAGTTACAATGGATAAGGTGATCCTCTTCTCACCCCAGGTGAATCCCTTCATTGTCTGTCTCCATGTAGTAAAAGCTTTTTCAGAAAAGGATCATGTGTGCTTGTTAACTGCTGCCTTCTAGGACTTGGCAGAAGTAGGCATAAGAACAAGTACACAGTATTTATCAAATGAATAGCTTTGATGAATTAAGGAAAAGGTAGGGACAGAGGGAAGGAAATAAAACAGTTATTCCTCCTCTCTTATTTTGCTGTTTTGGGTTAGAAGAGAGAATAGTATTCTGAGGAAGAGAGCAGAATTTTCTCATACATAAAGGACAGAGGTTGATCAAGAATTGACAGTATCTGAACTGTTAATAATTCTTACATTGTAAAATTCACCTGAATGGCACCTATTAGCTTCGTATCATTTATTTCCCTGAGAAAAATTCTTCCTTTAAAATAAATTTCTGTCATCTAGAGAAATTTTATGTACAAATTCTATTCACCCTTTACTTCCTAGTTCAGAGGCCCCCTGTTTCTCTTCCCCCAAAGCTGGAACTTACCTCTTCCATTTCTGAACTTGCATCTTACTTTCTCTCTCCCTCCCTCTCTGATGATAGTGACTGGCAGCAGTCTGCTTTGTTCTTGAGACGTTTGTCATGAGTTCTCTAAGCAACTTCATGCAAGGATTCTATATCTTCCCTCCTGCTGGCACATGGATTCTCAGTAAATATTGTAGAATAAATACTGAATGAATTAAGTAATGAATAAAAAGCCTTTCAATAAGAACCAAGTACTAGCCTGGCATTAAGAATTGCTCAATTCAAGAAACATGATAGCTCTAGAAGTCACTGGAACACATTTGAAAGGCCATGCATACATATTCACACTGTGTTAATGAGCCATACTGTAGTCTCCAAAAATTTTCCTTGATTATAAAAGGCATCCTATCAGAGGTTTTAATTTAAAAAGCATGCTTCCACCTGATCACACTTTTTGAAAATGTTGGCATTTTTAGGTCTGTAAAGAGAAAGCATATTTTCTTTTAAAAAGTACTTCATACAAAAGTCTTAAGGAGATTGCCTCTCACTTGTACTTAGAACTTTCGGAAGATATAAGACTAACATGTTTCATTTGAATTCCTGAAGTGAGTTTTGGTTTGGATTTTGATCTGAATGTATAGGTATAAATCCCAGTTTAGTGTCTGGAGGATATAAGGATTGCACTTTTCCTGGTCAAATACTGATTTTCACTTTTTGGAAATGTGTAAAAATAACCTTTACAAGAATCTTATAATTATCATGTAAAGATACATAAAGTGATGGTTGATGAAAAGGAAGAATTTAGAGAAAAAAATGGAAATGAGTCCCCAACAAGCAGAAATAAAAAGAGAGTGGGATAAAAGCTCCCATTATTGAGAAATCAGACTCTTATAGAGCAACCTTTTAAACTCCATTCAGTATATACTTTTATTATAACATTTAGCTTCACAATAGAGTATTACTTAATAGCTTTCTGTTCAGTTCAACTCAGTCGCTCAGCTTTAAGTGTAATTATTTCCCTATCGACATTTGCATATACACCTTGACAGCTTTCGCTGAGAAATCATATTTCTCAGTTGTGGCTTCTTCAATATCTCATCTCTCCACCAGAGGGCAGCAAGAAGCTGTGACCAGATTACCCTCTAAAGGCTCCTGGCTTCTTTAAGAAACCAAACAGAACTTAATCTAAATCCAACTCACCAGTGGAATCCCAGCTTTACAATTTCAGACAAAATGGAGACAAATTGGCTTATTCCTGGCAGAGGAGATTCAAATAATCAAAGGAATGTCTTACAGCAAAGTAGATACACATGATTTCAAGGCTTTACCCCTAACTTGGAAGCAAGTCATGTGACCTGAAGGCTTAGCTTTGGTCAGGAGGGGCATAAACCAAGTTCATTTTCAAGGAGCTGAGTCACTTGACCCTGGGAATGGCAAGACTTTTTTAAAAGTTGATAATCAGATATATTTTTCTGCATTAAAGACTCTGTGCCCAAGAACTGGTCTTGGAGAAAATGAAATTATTATTCCTACTCTTTGACATCCTTGAGGCAAAATTTCCAAGTCAAAAGGAAGAGTTTAGAGAAAAATGAGAAATGAGCTCCCAACAAACAGATATAAAAGAGAGTGGAATTAGCCTTGAGGCAAAATTTCCAAGTCAAATTTATAAGGTGTATAGGGATTTGGTTGCTTGTTTTGCTTTCTTCTTTCTTGCCAGTTACCTCCTGAGAGCTGGGCATGGATCAGTAAAATCCCTCTGCTGTGGCTGCCAGCAAGTCTGTGCCTGATTTGGCGCATTTCTGAGAAGGTACCAGAGCCTCTAGTGGAACATAACACCCCAGTACTAAGCCAAGGGACGGAGCCAAGCCACATTTCAGCGTCTGCCACTGAACCAAGCTGTAAGCAGGGGCCATCTTTTCTGCTCAAAAAATTGTTACTGAAATCTTTCAAGTGTTTGCTTTTGTGACTAAACTGGTCAAAAAAAAATGTTCTTTAAAATTAGGATTGACTTAGAAAGGAGATAGTCTCTCTATGCCCGAAATTTCCAAGAGACACATCACCTGTGCACCCAGATACACTCACAAAAACACACATGCACACTTGCCAAGAAACAAAAAGTTCTCAGGAGGATCATGCTCCTAAGAGCTTTCTCTCTTTTATACCAGTATTTATTACTGCCTGTTCTCATAACATCTACTTTGGGAGATTCTGGCATAGCAAGGATTTTGCCTCAGGAATGTGTAAGAAAACATGGTCAGGCAGTAAGCAGATATACTCAGACAGCGACAAGGTACTCAAGTGTGATCTTCCCAGGTAGTGCTCGTGGTAAAGAACTCTCCTACCAACGCAGGAGACATAAGAGTCATGGGTTCAATCCCTGGGTCGGGGAGATCTCTTGGAGGAAGGCATGGCAACCCACTCCAGTATCCTTGCCTGGAAAATCGCATGGACAGAGGAGCCTGGTGGGCTACAGTCCATAGGCTTGCAAAAAGTCAGAAATGACTGAAGCAACTAAGCACGCATGTACTCAAGAGTGGTAAAGCCAATAAATGGAGTCACATCCAGCTCAGGGCAACTCTAGGATAAAAATTAAGGATATTAAAATCAGCATTGAAAATCTCTCCCCAGAAGCATGTAGGCATCCCAAGACAGGAATGTTAAATTCCTTGTTCTAAGAAGCAGCTCTTTAGTTCTTTGTTCTGTCTTAAGTGCCTAAGATGCTCAGTATTTGTCAAGTGAATACTTAAGAAAGTTACCACATCAGAGACCAATATCTCTTAGTGAGTCCACTTCAGATCATCTTTCTCCCCTTCCAGCATGAAAGCAAATTATGATTTCTTCAGTTGAACACTAGCTGACAAAGTTCTCTAGTGTCAAGGGACCATGTTGTATGCATCTTTAACAGTCATAACCAGAGAGGCAAGCTGCTCAACCCAGAGAAGCCCATGTGAACAGATTGACTGATTGAAGTCGCTCAGTTGTGTCTGACTCTTTGCGACCCCATGGACTGTAGCCTACCAGTCTCCCTCTGTCCAAGGGATTTTCCAGGCAAGGATACTGGAGTGGGTTGCCATGCCTTCCTCCAAGAGATCTTCCCGACCCAGGGATCAAACCTGGATATCCAGCATTGTAGACAGACGCTTTCCCGTCTGAGCCACCAGGGAAGTCCCATGTGAACAGAGACTGATTGAATAAATGAAGATTCCCATCTCACACTCTCTCTGGGGTAGTGTTGCCAGATTTAGCAAATAAAAGAGGATGTACAATTAAATTTGAATTTCAGATTAATAAATTTATCATAGGACAAAGACTTATCCTAAAAAAAAGTTTACTAAGTAAAATTCAAAATTAATTGGGTGTCCTATATTTTGATCTGGCAATTCTAATCTGCAGCATATACTTCCCGAGCAAAATAGTAGAAGAATTGTCTGACCTTAAAACTGTGACCTTCCTCTCAGGTAACACAAGTTGTATTAATAATATCTTTTTAACTTCAATGTATGAATGCCACTGTCAACAATGGTGACATTGTATGGTGACAACAGTGGGTTCCATTTAATTCCTTTAGGTGTGCCATCGAAAATTCCAGTATTTGGAAATGTCCTTCAAACTCAAAGTTTTGAACACCACTAGTATAGAGTCTTTGGTAACCTATGTTCTTTGAGCTGAATGAAAGTTCTGCCCTATAATATTTTTCATCCCTGTACTTTGGGAAATAATTTTTGGGCAAATAACATTCAGTATCACAGTAATCCAAGTCTATGTCCTGACTGGTAATGCTGAAGAAGCTAAAGTTCAACGGTTCTAGGAAGACCTACAAGACCTTCTAGAACTAACACCCGAAAAAGATGTCCTTTTCATTATAGGGGACTGGAATGCAAAAGTAGGAAGTAAAGAAATACCTGGAGTAACAGGCAAATTTGGCCTTGGAGTACAGAATGAAGCAGGCAAAAGGCTAATAGAGCTTTGCCAAGAGAACACACTGGTCATAGCAAACACCCTCTTCCAACAACACAAGAGAAGACTCTACACATGGACATCACCAGATGGTCAATACTGAAATCAGATTGATTATATTCTTTGCAGCCAAAGATGGAGAAGCTCTATACAGTCAACAAAAACAAAGCCAGGAGATGACTGTGGCTCACTCAGATCATGAATTCCTTAGTGCCAAATTCAGACTTAAATTGAAGAAAGTGGGAAAAACCACTAGACCATTCAGGTGTAACCTAAATCAAATCCCTTACAATTATACAGTGGAAATGAGAAATAGATTCAAGGGATTAGATTGATAGAGTGCCTGAAGCACTATGGACGGGGGGTTCATGACATTGTACAGGAGGCAGGGATCAAGACCATCCCCAAGAAAAAGAAATGCAAAAAGGCAAAATGGTTATTTGAGGAAGCCTTAAAAATAACTGAAAAAAGAAGAGAAGTGAAAGCCAGGGAAAAAGGAAAGATATACCCATTTGAATGCAGAGTTCCAAAATATAACAAGGAGAGATAAGAAAGCCTTCCTCAGTGATCAATCAATGCAAAGAAATAGAGGAAAACAACAGAATGGGAAAGACTAGTGATCTCTTCAAGAAAATTAGAGATACCAAGGGAACATTTCATGCAAAGATGTGCACAATAAAGGACAGAAATATTATGAACCTAATAGAAGTAGAAGATATTAAGGAGAGGTGGCAAGAATACACAGAAGAACTATTTTTAAAAAGATCTTCATGACCCATATAACCACAATGGTGTGATCACCCACCTAAACCCAGATACCCTGGAATGTGAAGTCAAGTGGCCCTTAGGAAGCATCATTACGAACAAAGTTAGTGGAGGTGATGGAATTCCAGTTGAGCTATTTCAAATCCTAAAAGATGATGCTGTGGAAAGTGCTGCACTCAATATGCCAGCAAATCTGGAAAACTCAGCAGTGGCCACAGGACTGGAAAAGGTCAATTTTCATTCCAATCCCCAAGAAAGGCAATGCCAAAGAATGTTCAAACTACTGCATAATTGCATTCATCTCACACACTAGCAAAGTAATGCTCAAAATTCTCTGAGCCAGGCTTCAACAGTAAGTGAACCGTGAACTTCCAGACATTCAAGATGGATTTAGAAAAGGCAGAGCAACCAGAAATCAAATTGCCAACATCTGCTGGATCTTCAAAAAAGCAAGAGAGTTCCAGAAAAGCATCTACTTCTGTTTTATTGACTATGCCAAAGCCTTTGACTGTGCGGATCACAACAAACTGGAAAATTCTGAAAGAGATGGGAATACTAGACTACCTGACCTGCCTCCTGAGAAATCTGTATGCAGGTCAGAAAGCAACAGTTAGAACTTGATATAGAACAACAGGCTGGTTCCATATTGGGAAAGGAGTGCATCAAGTCTGTATATTGTCACCCTGCTTAGTTAACTTACATGCAGACTACATCATGAGAAACACCGGGCTGGATGAAGCACAAGCTGGAATCAAGATTGCCGGGAGAAATATCAATAACCTCGGATATGCAGATGACACCACCCTTATGGCAGAAATCGAAGAACTAAAAAGCTTCTCAATAAAAGTGAAAGAGGAGAGTGAAAAAGTCGTCTTAAAACTTAGTTCAGAAAACTAAGATCATGGCATCAGAGCCCATCACTTCATGGCAAATAGACGGGGAAACAGTGGTGGACTTTATTCTTTAGGGCTTCAAAATCACTGCAGATGGTGACTGCAGCCATGAAATTAAAAGACACTTGCTCCTTGGAAGAAAAGTTAGGACCAACCTAGACAGCATATTAAAAAGCAAAGACATTACTTTGCCAACAAAGGTCTGTCTAGTCAAGGCTATGGCTTTTCCAGTAGTCATGTATGGATGTGAGAGGTCAAATATAAAAAACTGAGCACCAAAGAATTGATGCTTTTGAACTGTGGTATTGGAGAAAACTCTTGAGAATCTCTTTGACTGCAAGGAGGTCTTACCAGTCTGTCCTAAAGGAAATCAGTCCTGAATATTCTTTGGAAGGACTGATGCTGAAGCTGAAACTGCAACAGTTTGGCCACCTGATGTGAAGAACTGACTCTTTTGAAAAGACCCTAATGCTGGGAAAGATTGAAAGTGGGAGGAGAAGGGGACAACAGAGGATGAGATGGTTGGATGGCATCACTGACTCAATGGACATGAGTTTGAGTAAATTCTGGGAGTTGGTGATAGACAGGAAGGCCTGACATGCTGCACTCCATGGGGTCACAGAGAGTTGGATAGGACTGAACGACTGAACTGAACTGAACTGAACCTTTGTTTAGAAGGTTGAAACTAGGCTTAGGAAGTTCTGTGTTTCCTGAGTGATTTCCAGCCCAATCATCTACCTCCTGATCATGAAGTGGTAATAAAACCCAGTTCTGAGTGGGAGAGGAATTCATAACGCAAGAGTGTGGGAGGGAAGGTACTGAATTAAGCAATGATACAGACTCAGTTTTTCCAACTTGAGTATGGCTTAGATTTCTATTCACAAACATCATATATTAGTCCTGGACCAGAGCCAGGCTTTTGGGAAAACTCATACCTAACTGTAAGCTAAAGTGATCAGTTTCTGGTTACAGTCTCAGATGCACCTAGTCCACCTGTACCCAGAGCTCAGGCCTTGTGCTTCACGGGTCAGTTCAGCTAGAAGGCTCAGGGATGGGAGGTGAAGGAGTGGCTGGGGGCGGAGGAATTTAGCTGGTAATCAGGAAAGGGAGACATAGGAATGAACTCTCTTCCATAAGAAAATCTTTGTTCAGATGATCTCGAAGCTTAGTTACAGAATTTTATAAAGAAAATGTTCCTTTGTCACTTGTAAGCTTTATTGCTTCTTATTGAACTGTACTATAAATGAGTACCATTGACTAAAAGGAGACCAACCAAATGAATAAAAATAAAACTCTTACCTTCCTAGAAATCTCCATTATATTATATGGCATTTAAGACCTTTCACAAATTAATGCCAATCTCTTTCCTATCTCATTTCCTGCTACTTCTTTCTAAGACTGTCATACTCTATACCCCAGAGTTTCTGAGCCTCAGCACTGTCAGCATTTTGAATGGGATAACTCTTTGTTGTAAAGAACTGTCCTGTGTAGTTCTTATTGTATTGTAAGATATTTAGCAACATGTCCAACTTCTACCCACTCAGTTCAGTTCAGTTCAGTTGCTCAGTCATATCCGACTCTTTGCGACCCCATGAATCGCAGCACGCCAGGCCTCCCTGTTCATCACCCAAACTCGTGTCCATCGAGTTGGCGATGCCATCTAGCCATCTCATCCTCTGTCATCCCCTTCTCCTCCTGCCCCCAATCCCTCCCAGCATTAGAGTCTTTTCCAATGAATCAACTCTTCGCATGAGGTGGCCAAAGTACTGGAGTTTCAGCTTCAGCATCAGTCCTTCCAATGAACACCCAGGACTTATTTCCTTTAGGATGGACTGGTTGGAGCTCCTTGCAGTTCAAGGGACTCTCAAGAGTCTTCTCCAACACCACAATTCAACAGCATCAATTCTTCAGCGCTCAGCTTTCTTCACAGTCCAACTCTCACATCCATACATGACCACTGGAAAAACCATAAGCTTGACTAGATGGACCTTTGTTGGCAAAGTAATGTCTCTGCTTTTTAATATGCCATCTAGGTTGGTCATAACTTTCCTTTCTAGAAGTTCCCAATTCCCACCCTGCTGTTATCCTCCCAGCAGCCAGAAAATCTGGAGACATTGCCAGAGGTCCCCTGGGAGACAAAATCATCTCCATCAATCATCCTACCTGGGACTAACTTCCCCCACTCCCGCTGAGGACCTCCCTTCCTATGAACACATTTTCATATACCCTCCCCACCACACACACAACACACACACAATACACACACATGCACACACACACACACACCCCTTTCTTCCTGTTACCTTTACCTGAAACATCCTACTTTCCCCTTTCCGCTGACAAACTCTACTCATTTTTGAAAGCTGTGATCAAATGCTACCTTTCTAATAATTTTCCTTACAATTCATGCCAGCATAATTTCCCTTCCCTTCCCTGGCTGCCAGAGGCACTGCACACAATCTCACTACTAGTGCTAATGATGTCTACCACGTGGAGTTGCAATCATCCCCTCCCGTCAAGAGAGTGAGTTTCTTAAGAGCAAGGTCCATTTGTCTACATTACCCAGCACAGCATGTGTGTGCGCCCCACCAAATACAGCACTCAAACAAGCTGAAGTCCTAAGTTACAACATTTACTCTATATTTCCTAAAGGAATACATGGATTTTCATGCTTATCAAGTAGATTAAATTAGACTGGACCCCACTAGACTTCTGTGCTTCAGCAAATCTGGATTACTCACCATTTTCCAAACATTCTTGGTAATTTCTCATCTTTACACCATGGTTGAAATTGTTTTCTTCATCTGGAAGCTTCTACTCTGATTTTCTCCCTATTAAAATCTTCCACAAATGCCACTTCTACTTACAACTCTAGACACACACTTACTCACATGCATATACGATGACTTCCTCCTTCTGAAAGCATCATTGCCTTTTTCTCTTCCGTTCTAGTTCTTCTTATTCTCTGTCTCGTTCCCAGTGGTCTTCTCTTAAAGCTGGATTCTGCTTCTTGAAGGCAAAGACTCTATCTTCCTCTTTCTGCAGCTGCTCATCAGAGGACTGTACATACCAGGCACTAATCAAGAATTTGTTTAATTAAATAGAAAAATCAGAAGATATTTTAAAATACCTGGTTCATATTCTGAGGCAAATATAAGTGTTTAAAGAAAGGAAGGGGATTGCGACCCATCATGGGGAAGGTTTAGAAAGATGAATTCACCTGGGTCGGGAAAGAATGGAGGTGTGTTACCAGGCAACCACAGTAGTACAAGGATACGGTGAAGCCATTGCTTTGATAATAACAAAGATGTCAGGAGTGATTTCAGAATGATGGTGTACAGGATTTGGTACCTAACCGGAAATGAGACAAGAGAGAGAAAAATGGGAGTAAATAATATTCAGATCCTGGTTTTGGGTGCTGGGACGATGACAGCAACACTCACCAAAATATAAAGATTCAGAGAGAGGACAATGAGTGTACTAGTTGAGTCACCCCAGTAGAAATATAGCAGAGACAGTTAGAAAGATGAGCTTGAGGCTTAGAGAAGCAGGGGAACCCAGTGACAGGGTTTGGGAGTCAATCTTGTAGCTGAGGCCAAGGGGCAATGTGGATGACTGAGGGAAAGGGTCTGTGACAAGAGAAGAGGGGGTGTTGGGGGAAAGGGGAAGGAAGAAGGCAGGGAGCACAATGCTATGGAAGAAAGAACATTAGGGTTTCAGTGCTGCGTGAGCAGGTGAGAATGAGGACTGGAGATAGGTCAGTGGATTCATTGATCTGGTGGCCTGTTGCCTTTTGAGAGATGAGACTCAGTGGGGTAGAGAGGCTGAACGTTAGATTAGTAGGAGGTGAGGAGCGAAAGAGCAGTGAGAATGTAATGACTGAGATAAAAGAAACCGATTTCCTCAACAAGTGTAGCAGTAAGAGGAAGGCAGTTTACCACAATAGCTTGAGGGCATAGCAAGGTTCAGAAAGGTTGTGTTTGTTTTTAGGTTGTGTGAGACTGGAATCTGTTTGTTGACAAAGGGAAGGAGCTTGAGAGTTAGAGATTTTGAAGTTATGAGAGCGAAAACGTAATAAACAAAATCTTGGAGGAGGTGGGATGCTATTAGAGTCTCCGAGAAGGGAGAAGAGACCTCTCCCTCTGGGAGAAAAGTGGGGAGGAGTGAGGAATTGCATGACCTGGGCAAAGAGGAGGGTGGAGGGGCTTCATACTTTCTTATCCTCCATCCCTCCATCATACCTCCATACTTTCTTATCCATCAGAGCAGGAGGTGAGACTGTGCACCCAGGCATACCCAGTCTGTGAAGCTGGACATACCTGAGGACAATCCTGAGGCATCTGTGTCGGGGAAATGACTGGAGACAAGGGAAGGGGTGGCAAAGCAGCAGTGAGCTCTGAGGATTCCTTTCAGATGGTTGTATCTTTTCTTGGAAAACTCCTTACTTTTCAAACCCAGTTCAAGTGTTTCCTTCTGTGGCTCACTCAGTGGAAACTGAATTCATGGGAGTCATACTCCCCCACCCCCAGACCTGCAACCTTTATGAAACTATTTACCTTGCTGTATTTCAAGTTTCATTCATTTGTCTGCCCCATCAGTTTTTAAGCTTCTCAAAGGTCATTATTCATCTCTGTATCCCTAGTGCCTGGCAACATGGCCAGCACGCACAATCAGTGCTCAAAAAATAATGAGTAAGTGAATGAATGAGGGGATGATTATGTGAATGAATGATGTGTCCTCCTGGCGGAGGCTGACTTGGGCTTCCAATATATTAACTAGAGCAGAGAGAGACCTCAGGAGAGAGATTAGAGGAAAACTGCACGTGTGGATACATGTGAGGGAAAAGCAAATGAGAACAAGAATAGCCGTGAAACAAATGTGGAACTCAAGTGGTTTTCTCAAAAGCCATATGCAGTCCTGAATAGTAGGGGAAACGAGTGGGAGGATGGAGAACTGAGTGAAAAAGTAACAGGCCCAGGAGATAATTTACAGTTGGGAATGGAATGACTTGCTAAGTCGTAGAGTGTGTGGTCCAGGGGAGCACAGCACTGCAGATGCAGTTACTGAAAAAAAAAAAAAAACTCGTGACTTTTTTTTGGCAAAAAGAAAGTCTGTTTTGAATCTGACAGTCTCTATAGCAGCACATAACCTTGCCTTAGAAAGCAACAGCTCCATGAAACCCTCCTTCAGATGGAATTCCATTTAATGTGAATAACAGTACCTTGCAACACTGGTGATGCTGTTTACTGAATCCCAACACATGCTTACAACCTTCCTTCTGGGTGGGTGTTATTTGTCTGTTTTACACACAAGGAAGCTGAGGCAAGGAGCAACTAGATGAGGAACCCAAGGTCACACACTAGTGCATAGAGCCAAGATTAAAAACGAAGTCTTTCTGTTTGTTTTTTTACTAAAGGATAGTTGATTTATAGCATTGTGTTAGTTTCTGGTAAAGAACAAGTCTTTCCAACTTCAAAGCCCGTATTCTTCCCACTATATTAAGCAGATGCTCCATCAGAAAAGGGTAGTGTAGGGTCTTCCATAGAATCAAGGCCAGCTTCCTGAGCACACCATCTGGCCAGGCACACAGGGGCCAGTGCTTAGAAGGATCCTATGCTTGTCTTCATGTTCTGCTCTTGCTGTCTTGATATTCTTGCCTTGCAAGAAGCCTTGCATTTTCATTTTGCACTGAGCCCTGCAAATTACGTAGACAGCCCTGTGTAGAATCGTAGAATGTTTGAGCTGAAAGGGCTTTGAGAGGTCATCCGTTCCCCCCACCACTCATTTTAGAGGTGAAGATACTGAAGCACAGAGAGGCGAACTGGCCAGCTTTCAGTCACACAGCTCATTGGTGGTAGAGGAGCAGCAGAACCCAGGTGTCCAGTGTTCTTCCTCTTTGACCACACAAACCTTCGAGAGCCTTTAAAGTTAAAGAAGGGAGGTTTCCCTCTTCCCTACAGGAGCTTATCTTTAGCCAAAATATCATTTGTGGCTGAGTTGGGTCAACTCATTTCACTCCTGGGCAAATGGCCCTGGGTTTTTCATAAAACCAAACGCACACAAACCTGGACGTGATTCCGACAAAACCACAGTGTCTACACTGTGGTAAAGAAACCTTTAGCTGAGTCTCTTACCCCACACCCCTCTCACTGACTGCAATCTCCTTTCTTATGCAGAGGGGGCTGGCTCAGCCAGGGTCAAGCTGGGTCATAGCCAGGGCAGTTAGGGGAGGCCACATTCAAGGACAAGGCCCAAACTCCTACCAAGCTGACCCCAAGAAGAGGAAGCATCCTGATACAGCCAGTCCATCCAGCGCCCAGGGTGTAGACGTGCTGTTTCTCTTAAACTGGTAGCACATTAAGCCCCAGTAGCAGGACCCAGCAGAGCCACCCTTGGGCCAAGACAGAAGTGGCCAAGCGTGTGTAAGGATTTATGTTCATCTCCTCTACGCCCATGTACTTGGAAGTTGCGCTGAGGAAGACAGTTCTGATTTTCAGCCCAGAAAACGTCTATTTGCCTCAGACACACCAGGGCATGTGCCTCTGCTCAGGGCAGAGCTGGTGCTGAGAAGCATCTGAAACGTTTTAAAGGTCATGCGCATTCCCCCAGCATGACGGAGCAGAAGTGCAGCCCATGGAGGTCACCAAGGAAACTTGATTATGTTCTAAAAGAGCTTCCATGTCTTGGCTATTGTAAATAGCGAACGTTGGGGTGCATGTATCTGTTTGAATGAGACTTCTTGCTTTTCTCTGGGTGTGTACCCAGGGGTAGACTTCCTGAGTCATATGGTAGTACTATTTCTGTTTCCTTGAGGAACCTCCATACTGGTTTTCACAGCAGTTTCACCAATTTGCATTTCCAATAACAGTGTCTGCAGGGTCGCTTTTTGCACACCCTCTCCAGCATTGTTTGTAGACTTTTTGATGATTGCCATTTTGACTAGTGTGAGGTGATACCTCACTGTAGTTTTGATGTGCCTTTCTCTAATATGAATTTATTAGTGATGTTATCTTTCATGTGTCTGCTAGCCATCTGCTTTCCTAGAAAAATGTCTGTTTAGGTCCTCTGCCCAGTTTTTGTATCGGGTTGTTTGTTCTTTGATGTTGAACTGTATACACTGTTTGTATATTTTGGATTTTTACCCCTTTGTCCATCACATCATTTGCAAAAATTTTCTTCCATTCTGTACATTGTCTCTTCATTTTGTTGACGGTTTCATTTGCTGTGCAAAAGCTTTTAATCTTGATTAGACCCCATTTGTTTATTTTTGCTTTACTTCCTTTTGCATTAGGAGATTGAGCTAAGAAAATATTGCTATGATTTATGCCAAAGAAACTCAAACCATTTTGAGTTTATTTTTGTATGATGTAAGGGAATGTTCTTTTTTTTTGGGGGGAATGTTCTAATTTCATTGATTTACATGTAGCTGTCCAACTTTCCCAACACCACTTCTTAAGAGACTGTCTTTTCTCCATTGTATATTCTTGCCACCTTTGAAATAGAGTGACCATAGGTGCATGTGTTTATTTCTGGGCTCTCTAATCTGTCCCACTGAAATATGTATCTATTTTTGTACCAATACCTATGTGTCTATTTTGTACTATTTTGATTACTGTAGCTTTGTTATATAGTCTGAAGTCTGGAAGTGTTATACCCAGCTTTGGTCTTTTTCTCAGGATTACTTTGGCAATTCTAGGTCTTTTGTCATTGCATATAATTTTTAAGATTATTTGTTCTAGTTCTATAACAGTATCATGGGTATTTTGATAGGTATTACACTAAATTTGTTGATTGCTTTCAGTAATATGGCCATTTTGACAGCATTAATTCTCTCAATCCAAGAGCATGGGATATCTTTCCACTTCTTTGAGTCATCTTCAATTTTCTTTATTGGTGTTTCATAGTTTTCAGCATAAGTGCTTTTCATCTCCTTAGTTAAATATATTCCTAGGTGTTTTTCCAGTGATTTTAAATGGGATTATTTCTTAATTTCTCTTTCCAATATTTCATTTTTAGTGTATAGAAAGCCAACCAATTTATGTATATGAACTTTCTTTCATGCTGACTTGCTGAATTCATTTCTTAGTTTCAACAGTTTTGTGTGGAGACTTTAGGGTTCTTGATAGACTATCATGTCATCTGCAGATAGTGACAATTTTATCTCTTTCATTCCAATTTGGATACCTTTTATTTCTTGACGGATTGCTGTGGCTAGGAATTCCAGTTCTGTGTTGAACGGAAGAAGTGAGAGTGACAATCCTTGCCTTGTTCTTGACTTTAGTGGGAATGAAACCATTTACCACAGATTGGGACTTGAACCCAAGTAGCTGGGACTCAAACCCAGCCAAAATCCACAGTACCTGGTTTCAGGACCTAGTGAAGCTCAGGTTCTTGATGTCTCATTGCAGAAAGAATTCAGTGAGAGAAAAACGATAGGTAAGAAGTGGATTTATTCAGATACAGAGAGAAGCACACTCCACAGAGGGCCATCACAGAGGGTGAATGCGGCGCCTGTGAAATGTGGCATGGCTAGTTTTTATAGGCCGGGTAATTTCATGTGCTAGTGAGCGGGAGGACTATTCCAACTATTTTGGGGAAAGGGTGGAGATTTCCTGGATTTGGGCCACCACCTTCTCCTTGGTCTTTTAACAGTGCCTTGGAACTGTCAGGGCACCTCTAGGTGTTCATTTCACTTGCTGATTCAGGATCAAGGTCTAGTCTTGTCTGCCATCTTGGTCCCACTGGATTTTAATCAGTTTATGTTGTCCTTGGAAATTTGTGCCCTGCCCCTTTCCCTCTTGTTACAGGAAGACTTTCAGTGTTTTACCATTTTGTTGTGTGTGGGTTTGTCATAAACTGCCTTTATTTTGTTGAGATATGTTCCGTCTGTACACACTTTGATGAGAACTTTTTATCATGAATGGATATTGAGTTTTGCAGAAGCATTTTCCACAGCTATTAAGGTGATAGTCTTGTTTTTATCTTTCCTTGTGTTACTGTGGTGTATCACATTGATTGATTTGCATCTGTTGAACCAACTTTGTGACCCAGGATAAAAATCCAACTTGATCGTAGGGTATGATTCTTTTTATGTGTTATTGGGTTTGAATTGCTATTATTTTTTAAGAATTTTGAATCTATATTCATCAAAGATATTGGCCTGTAATTTTCTTTTTTTTCTTTTTTATAGTCTTTGTCTGATTTTGTATCAGGATGATTGTGAATTGTGAAAGTCGCTCAATCATGTCTGACTCTTTGCGACCCCATGGGCTATACAGTCCATGGAATTCTCCAGGCAAGAATACTGAAGTGAGTAGCCTTTCCCTTCTCCAGGGGATTTTCCCAATCCAGAGATCAAATCCAGGTCTCCTGCATTGCTGGCGGATTCTTTACAAGCTGAGCCACAAGGGAAGCCCATGGTTGCCTCACAGAATGAATCTGGGAGTGTTCTTGCCTCTTTAATTTTTTGGAGTAGTTTGAAAATGATAAATATAAGTTTTTGTGTGCTTGGAAGGATTCCCCAGAAAAACCATCCAGTCCTGGGCTTTTGTTTGCTGAGGTTTTATTATAATTATTATTACAGATTCCATTCTACTTCTACTGTTAAGTCTACTCAAATTGTCTATTTTACTTGACTTCGTCTTTGCAGACTGTCTGTTTCTAGATATTTGCCCATTTTGTTTTGATTGTCCAAATCATTGATATATAACTGCTCATAGTATCAATTCAGTTCAATCGCTCAGTCGTGTCCGACTCTTTGTGACCCCATGAATCGCAGCATGCCAGGCCTCCCTGTTCATCACCATCTCCCGAAGTTCACTCAGACTCACGTCCATCGAGTCCGTGATCCCATCCAGCCATCTCATCCCCGGTCGTCCCCTTCTCTTCCTGCCCCCAATCCCTCCCAGCATCAGAGTCTTTTCCAGTGAGTCAACTCTTCGAAAGAGGTGGCCAAAGTACTGGAGTTTCAGCTTTACCATCATTCCTTCCAAAGTAATCCCAGGGTAGATCTCCTTCAGAATGGACTGGTTGGATCTCCTTGCAGTCCAAGGGACTCTCAAGAGTCTTTTCCAACACCACAGTTCAAAAGCATCAATTCTTCGGCGCTCAGCCTTCTTCACAGTCCAACTTTCACATCCATACATGACCACAGGAAAAACCATAGCCTTGACTAGACGGACCTTAGTTGGCAAAGTAATGTCTCTGCTTTTGAATATACTATCTAGGTTGGTCATAACTTTTCTTCCAAGGAGTAAGCGTCTTTTAATTTCATGGCTGCAATCACCATCTGCAGTGATTCTGGAGCCCCAAAAAATAAAGTCTGACACTGATTCCCCATCTATTTCCCATGAAGTGATGGGACCGGATGCCATGATCTTCATTTTCTCAGTGTTGAGCTTTAAGCCAACTTTTCTGCTCTCCTCTTTCACTTTCATCAAGAGGCTTTTTAGCTCCTCTTCACTTTCTGCCATAAGGGTGGTGTCATCTGCATATCTGAGGTTATTGATATTTCTCCCAGCAATCTTGATTCCAGCTTGTGTTTCTTCCAGTCCAGCGTTTCTCATGATGTACTCTGCATAGAAGTTAAATAAGCAGGGAGACAATATACAGCCTTGACATACTCCTTTTCCTATTTGGAACCAGTCTGTTGTTCCATGTCCAATTCTAACTGTTGCTTCCTGACCTGCATACAGATTTCTCAAGAGGCAAGTTAGGTGGTCTGGTATTCCCATTTCTTTCAGAATTTTCCACAGTTGATTGTGATCCACACAGTCAAAGGCTTTGGCATAGTCAATAAAGCAGAAATAGATGTTTTTTCTGGAACTCTCTTGCTTTTTCCATGATTCAGACTTAAATTGAAGAAAGTGGGGAAAACCACTAGACCATTCAGGTATGACCTAAATCAAATCCCTTATGATTATACAGTAGAAGTGAGAAATAGATTTAAGGGACTAGATCTGATAGATAGAGTGCCTGATGAACTATGAAATGAGGTTCGTGATATTGTACAGGAGACAGGGATCAAGGCCTTCCCCATGGAAAAGAAATGCAAAAAAGCAAAATGGCTGTCTGGGAAGGCCTTACAAATAGCTGTGAAAAGAAGAGAAGTGAAAAGCAAAGGAGAAAAGGAAAGATATAAGCATCTGAATGCAGAGTTCCAAAGAATAGCAAGAAGAGATAAGAAAGCCTTCCTCAGCGATCAATGCAAAGAAATAGAGGAAAAGAACAGAATAGGAAAGACTAAAGATCTCTTCAAGAAAATTAGAGATACCAAGGGAACATTTAATGTAAAGAAGGGCTCAATAAAGGACAGAAATGGTATGGATTTAACAGAAGCAGAAGATATTAAGAAGAGGTGGCAAGAATACACAGAAGAACTGTACAAAAAG
Organism: Nanger dama; assembly: GCA_917880005.1. Taxonomy (NCBI): domain Eukaryota; kingdom Metazoa; phylum Chordata; class Mammalia; order Artiodactyla; family Bovidae; genus Nanger; species Nanger dama. Next base: position 1,640,525 of record CAKJTW010000011.1, read on the forward strand.
ATCTTCAAGACCCAGATAATCACGATGGTGTGATCACTCACCTACAGCCAGACATCCTGGAATGTGAAGTCAAGTGGGCCTTAGAAAGCATCACTACGAACAAAGCTAGTGGAGGTGATGGAATTCCAGTGGAACTATTTCAAATCCTTAAAGATGATGCTGTGAAAGTGCTGCACTCAGTGCCAGAAAATTTGGAAAACTCAGCAGTGGCCACAGGACTGGAAAAGGTCAGTTTTCATTCCAATTCCAAAAAAAGGCAATGCCAAAGAATGCTCAAACTACCGCAAAATTGCAGTTATCTCACACGCTAGTAAAGTAATGCTCAAAATTCTCCAAGCCAGGCTTCTGCAATACACGAACCGTGAACTTCCAGATGTTCAAGCTGGATGTTGAAAAGGCAGAGGAACCAGAGATCAAATTGCCAACATCTGCTGGATCATCAAAAAACCAAGAGAGTTCCAGAAAAATATCTATTTCTGCTTTATTGACTATGCCAAAGCCTTTGACTGTGTGGATCACAATCAACTGTGGAAAATTCTGAAAGAGATGGGAATCCCAGACCACCCGACCTGCTTCTTGAGAAACTATGCAGGTCAGGAAGCAACAGTTAGAACTGGACATGGAACAACAGATTGGTTCCAAATAGGAAAAGGAGTAAGTCAAGGCTGTATATTGTCACCCTGCTTATTTAACTTACTATGCAGAGTACATCATGAGAGACGCTGGGCTGGAGGAAGCACAAGCTGGAATCAAGACTGCCAGGAGAACTATCAATAACCTCAGATATGCAGATGACTCCACGCTTATAGCAGAAAGTGAAGAGGAGCTAAAAAGCCTCTTGATGAAACTGAAAGAGGAGAGTGAAAAGGTTGGCTTAAAGCTCAACATTCAGAAAATGAAGATCATGGCATCCGGTCCCATTACTTCATGGGAAATAGATGGGGAAACAGTGGAAACAGTGTCAGACTTTATTTTTGGGGCTCCAGAATCACTGCAGATTGTGATTGCAACCATGAAATTAAAAGACGCTTACTCCTTTGAAGGAAAGTTATGACCAACCTAGACAGTATATTCAAAAGCAGAGACATTACTTTGCCAACTAAGGTCCGTCTAGTCAAGGCTATGGTTTTTCCAGTGGTCATGTATGGATGTGAGAGTTGGACTGTGAAGAAAGCTTAGCGCCAAAGAATTGATGCTTTTGAGCTGTGGTGTTGGAAGAGACTCTTGAGAGTCCTTTGGACTGCAAGGAGATCCAACCAGTCCATTCTGAAGGAGATCAGTCCTGGGTGTTCTTTGGAAGGAATGATGTTAAAGCTGAAACTCCAGTACAGCTTGGCCACCTCATGCGAAGAGTTGACTCATTGGAAAAGACTCTGATGCTGGGAGGGATTGGGGGCAGGAGGAGAAGGGGATGACAGAGGATGAGATGGCTGGATGGGATCACGGACTCGATGGACGTGAGTCTGAGTGAACTCTGGAAGTTGGTGATGGACAGGGAGGCCTGGCATGCTGCAGTTCATGGGTCACAGAGTTGGACATGACTGAGCAACTGAACTGAACTGATGTCTTGGCGTGGGCCTGTTTGAGTTTATCTGGTTTTGGACCATATGTATTTGCTGTGTCTGGATTCTGTTTCCTTCTTTTCTTCTTCAGGTTTGGGATGTTTTCAGCCATAATTTCTTCTAATACATTTTAGATATATTTCTCTCTCTCTCTTCTCCTTCTGGTATTATTATGCATAGGTTGTCACACTTTATATTATCCTATAGATCTCATATGTTTCTTTCATTTTTCTTTTTCAGTTGTCTTTCTGTGTACTGTTTGGATTGGAGATCTCCATTGTTCTATCTTCCAGATCACTGATTTATTTTTCTGTGTCATTTAGTTGGCTATTTATTGCTTTCTGCCTTAGAAATTGAATTACATATTTTTGACTGGTTCATCTTCATAGTTTCTAGTTCCTTGTTACAGTTATCTGCATTTATATTGATAATTTTTCTTAATTCAGTATATTTTTATTACTGCCCTTTTAAACTCAGGATTTGTAGAGAGGTGAGCTGTGTTTCATTATTTGTTCTTTCAGGGGATTTCTCTTGCTCTTTTAATTAGCACTAGTTCCTCTGCCTTTTAATTTTATTTAACTTTCTCTATTTATATCTCTATGCACTTGGGAAAAACAACTACCCATTGTGGTTTAGGAGTGTTTTTATATGGGAGAGTACCTGTGTACCAGTGTCTCTGGTGTGAGGTTTGATTTTGACACAGACACCAGTCATGTGTTGTTTCCTCGGGGTGTGCTGGCCATTATCACTTAATGCTGGCCATTATCATTCTCTCCCTTGATAGGGGATTTGGTTGATGTTGGGGGACCTGAAGCCTGTGTGGGGTGTGAGGCAGGACTTCCTCTCTCTCTCTCTCTCTCTCTCTCTCTCTCTCTCTCTCTCTCTCTGCTCCTTGGCAGTTGCTGCCCTGCTGCAGGATGTATGATCCTCAGTTGTTGGAGTAGAAACCTTGAGGGTCAAGCTCTATCAGGCTCTGACCCCCTCGGATGTATGCTTTGCCCCTTGGTGGGGGAGGTTGCTCAAGGAAGTGAGGCCAATGTGGCCACAGAGGAATCATGCCTCACCTGTGTAGGCGTCTGCAGTTCTGCTCGGATGTAGCCCGAGGTCACCACCCTTTCCCTGTTGTCTTGTTCTAGGTCTAGTTCAAGTCTGTGGTGAGGAGTGGGTAGGGCCAGAGAATGCAGTGGATGGAGCTGGGGAGTCAGAACAGGAGCTGAGGTGGCTGTACTGCCGCCTGAGATCTGGGCTGCCTCTGTAGCAGTCTTCTCCCAGGACCTCTCTGCCCTAGATGCAGGGCGAAACTGTGGTGTAGAGTGCATGGGGCTGGAGCCCCCCCCCTTGGCTGGGAGAGGAAATGCAAAGTCTCCTGTGGCAGCACTCGGGCATGTGCTGGCAGTGGCTGCCACCATGTTGCCTGGATCACCCCCACCCCCACCCAGGCCAGCTGCTTGGTGTGTCTGGTCCAGCTCTTTTCCTGTGGCCCAGTTGGTCCTAGTCTCCTGCTGGGCTGTGCTATGGAGTGGGCAGGGCCAGGGTACTCACCCTGTTTGGACTGGGGGTTTCACATGTTGCCTGGATCACTCCCCAACCCCCAGGCCAGCTGCTTGGTGTGGCTGGTCCAGCTCTTTTCCTGTGGCCCAGTTGACCCTAATCTCCCACCGGGCTGTGCTGTGGAGTGGGCAGGGCCAGGGTACTCACCCTGTTTGGACTGGGGGTTTCAGCAAGGTGGCAGCCACCAGTTTAAGGCTCTCTTCACCCTGTCAGGAAGCTAACTTATATGCATTCCTCATGAGTAGAGTCTAGGTTTCTCCAACCCTTCTGTCTGTTCCAGCAGTTCTTCCAGGAGCCACTGGGTCTCTGGTGGGTGCGGTGGTGGAAGCCATTGTGAGTGAGTATAGACTGTAGATGCACGATTTTGTCTCAAATACATCTCTGCCAGCACACCCCAGCCTTGACCTGGGATGTCTGCTCTCGGCTGATCCAACTTTGAACCACCACTCAGCAACCTCATCGCCTTCTTTATTTAATCTTTGTAATTTAGCCTAGTAGGAATCATAAACCCAACACCAAACTCCACAAGCCAGAACTGTCAGGGTAAAGCAATATTAACCCATCTCAGCCAAAGTTATTGCACTTTCTCTAGCTCCACACTAATGAAGAAATGTGTCAAATGTTTATTCTGGAAGAGAAATTGAAATCAAGTTAATAGGAAAAGAGAATGAATTATTACATTCTGATATTGCCCTTCCTGGCTTTTGATGCTGCTAGAGAAAGCTATAAAACTTTATTTGTGCTGTTAATTTTCATACTTTCATGCTTACATTATGGTTGAAAGGAAAGTCACATCTGGCTCCGGATGAAACATCTCTGCCTAGAAAAGGAACATTTTGTCCCAGAGCCACCACTAACATGGCCCTGAAAAGAAAGATTTACACAACAAAGTTAAGGGGAAAGGTAAACAAGAGAACTGGAAAGAGAAAGAGCCCAACAGAGGAGGTTCTTTATTTATTAAAGCTTTGTGAAGTTCATATCTGACTTGCTAATAATAGATCAGTCTCTAAAATCTTCCTCTGACCTGATGATCAATTCCCAGAGATCATCATGAGTGGTATTTTGAGAAGGAATCCTTGAGTAGATGGACATGGGCCACAGGAAAACTCCCGTGCGAGATGGAATTCATGCTGCTTAAAGTTTAGCTTTAGGAATACCTTCTGCTTTCTAAAATGCTAATGTGGAAGGTTAAAGTTGATTATATTTTCATGGGTATGTATGTGTTCATTAAAAATCAAAGTAGCACAATCAAGCACAGCAGGCTTGAACAGGCCCTTTCCTGGTTCATAGGTGGCTGGTTATCTTTTCACTGTGTCTTTACATGGCAGAAAGGAGTGAGAGAGCTTTCTGGGGTCTCTTCTGTAAGAGCACTAGGCCCCATCATGAGGACTCCACCCTTATGACCTCGTTACCTCTCAAAGATTCCATCTCCAAATGCTATCATATTGGGGATTAGGTTTCAACATGTGAATTTGGGGATAGAAGATTATCAAGTCATAATGAGGCTCGGTCAATCAAGGGCTCACTTGTGTTCCTGATCCGTACACTGCAATGTATGACATGGACTGATGAAAGAAATAAAAGGTTCTTACTTATAATCTCTGTTGGGCCAGTGGTGTGTGGGAATAAGCTCATATTGCCTCATGAGAACAGGTTGTTAAATATTCAGGAAGTTCTCAAGCAGGTTGTTACATCATTTTTAACTTGAAATTGGCCACAAAAGTAATATTTATACCATGAAAACAGACAAATGCTACAAATTAGGACTTTATTTTGAAAGAGCCAGTTTGTCAGCACAACGGTGCCAGCACCCATACAGAGACACTCCCCAAGTTGGAGATGATCAACTTAAGAGTTAGAAGGAATATGAGAACTGACATGAGAAAGAATGAGTTGGCTCCTATAGAGCCAGCTTCCAGAAGAAGGCAAAGCCATCTGGTGTCTTGGGGAGGCTTCTGTTGAAAGTAGGACTTGAGTAAAGGGGAGGAAATAAACATCTGTGTTTTTTCCTAGCTAGTCTTAGTCACTATCCCCAGCTCATCCTTAACCAGAGCTGTCCCATCAACCTACTCAGTTTTTAGGAAAAGGCAGAGAGGAACACAAACAAAGCAAAGGAGATAGTAGAAAATGTGCTAAAGCATACAATCCATTGGTTTCTAGAGATGGAGAGGACCTTGAAGATTACTCAACCTAACACCTCAGTTCAGTCAGTTCAGTTCAGTCACTCAGTCATGTCCGACTCTTTGCGATCCCATGAATTGCAGCACACCAGGCCTCCGTGTCCATTACCAACTCCCGGAGTTCACCCAAACTCACATCCATCGAGTCGGTGATGCCATCCAGCCATCTTATCCTCTGTTGTCCCCTTCTCCTCCTGCCCCCAATCCCTCCCAGCATCAGAGTCTTTTCCAATGAGTCAACTCTTCGCATGAGGTGGCCAAGCTGTACTGGAGTTTCAGCTTTAACATCATTCCTTCCAAAGAACACCCAGGACTGATCTCTTTTAGAATGGACTGGTTGGATCTCCTTGCAGTCCAAGGGACTCTCAAGAGTCTTCTCCAACACCACAGTTCAAAAGCATCAATTCTTTGGCGCTAAGCTTTCTTCACAGTCCAACTCTCACATCCATACATGACCACTGGAAAAACCATAGCCTTGACTAGATGAACCTTTGTTGGCAAAGTAATGTCTCTGCTTTTGAATATGCTCTCTAGGTTGGTCATAACGTTTCTTCCAAGGAGTAAGCGTCTTTTAATTTCATGGCTGCAGTCACCATCTGCAGTGATTTTGGAGCCCCCAGAAATAAAGTCTGACACTGTTTCCCCAACCCCTCAGTTAGAGTCATGGAAACAGAGCTAAAAAGTAAAACAACACAAAGGTTGCACAGAGAATGACACAGCCAGGGCTGGAACCACATCTTGTCGACTGCCCCTATTATGTGCTGTTCTGTGATGATTCCTAAATCCTTGCTTTTCCTACTGTCACCTCCAGTGTAACTTAGGGAGAAGCTGAGTGGAATTAAAGGAAGAACGGAGACTCATTAATCTTTCTCTCCCAGACAGCACATTGACTATGTAATGTTTCAAGAAGAATTAGGTTTATTGATTCCAACCACATAGGCCTGCCAACTTAGAAAAGGGATGTGTGATTAAAGAGCTGGTAATGAAGGTGCTGTGTATGTACCATCTGGTGTAACTGGGGAAAAGGCATCTTTTTTGCTAAATTAAATTCCACATTACAATTTCTTAAATCCCATCCCTAGGAAACTACCAAAAATGAGCTGGTGATTTCAGTTCTTTCCAGGTGGAAAAAGGTTGATGTCATCCTGAGCATTGCCTCTGCAAGTGTCATTTATTCTGCCTGGTATAACTGGGCAGCTGAGGTAGAGACATCGGCTGGAATGAGTCCCTGAGACCAAACAGGCCCCTCTAAAGCTATTTACTACCTGTTAGGATTGCACCTCTCAAAACTGGGGAGAAAAACTGGTGCTGTAGATACACCAGCTGAAACTTCTCAAGACATAGGAAATTTGGTTCTGTACTTGCTGCCCAACACTTGTCATCAACATTAAACTCACATTGTATTTTAAGAAGAGAAGTTCTTATTAAGCTAGTATAAATACAGCCTTTGTGAGAGAACAATTCTATGCTGGTCCCCAGAGCTGTGGATGGAATGTATAGCTTGATTCATCCTCTGCCTCTCTGACTACACTGATCCTTCCAACAGAAGTAATAGGAGAATCAGTCTGCCTTTCACAAGGACTTTCCATAGCAAGAAGATTACAGAGGTTTTCTTCAAAAGGTCATTTAGGGAGCTTTTCTAGGGGAAGATGAATTAGATTAGATCAATCTTCAAAGTTTTTACTTTGTGCCTAATAAACATATTGCTGAGATGACTTAAAAGACTCACCATCCATGGATAGTTGATCATAAAGCGGAACTGCAGAGGCATAGAGCAAAGCGAAACTGACCACTCATTCACACTACTCCGAGGACAGCAACCCATGTAAATGAGATGCACTATTACATGATGTGTGACCTTCGTAACAGCTCTGCTGAGTTGTAGGGTAACCAACCATTCCAATTTTCTCAGGACTGAGAGGGTTCCTACGATGCAGAACTGTAGTTTTAAAATCAGGATAGTCTCAGATGAACCAGGGAGGTCTGGTAACACCCTTAAACTCCAGTTCTACCTATCAGTAAAATCATGCGTTGTGAAACTAAGACTCCAAGAAATTAAGAGACTTGCTCAAGATCACAAACTATCTGGTGGCAGAACCTGAGATGGGACTGTCCTTTCAGTGGCCTATAAGGGGACTTATATTTATTGACAGAAAAAGATATGAAAATATTAAACAGGTGGCTGCTTCCTTGTAGACCTCCATGTTGGAAGCCTATTTAACAAGACAGCAGGCTTAAAAACCAGGTTTGGATGAGAAAGATTTCCTAAATTTCTCTGGGAGCATTAAAAGCTCAGATGATAGTGTATCTCCCCAGAGAAGGCAATGGCAACCCATTCCAGTACTCTTCCCTGGAAAATCCCATGGATGGAGGAGCCTGATAGGCTGAGCGACTTCACTTTCACTTTTCACTTTCATGCATTGGAGAAGGACATGGCAACCCACTCCAGTGTTCTTGCCTGGAGAATCCCAGGGATGGCGGAGCCTGGTGGGCTGCCGTCTATGGGGTTGCACAGAGTCAAACACAACTGAAGCGACTTAGCAGCAGCAGCAACAGCAGTGCATCTCCCATATTTTATAGATAACACAATTTTCTGAGTATGAAGACTAGATCAAGAGTTTTCTGGGACTAGCCCTCCTTTATTCTTGTTATCCTGATGAAAAATTAAGAGTGACTTTTTCTTTCTCAGAAAAGTCCTTGTTTGGATGATAAACTGTACAGTTCTCCTAGCCAAGAGGCTTGAGTGAGTGAACTCGCTCAGTCCTGTCCAACTCTTTGCGACCCCATGGACTAGCCTACAAGGCTTCTCTATCCATGAAATTTACCAGGCAAGAGTACTGGAGTGGGTTGCCGTTTCCTTCTCCAGGGAATCTTCCCAACCCAGTGATCAAACCTGAGTCTCCCGTATTGCAGGCAGATGCTTTAACCTCTGAGCCATCAGGGAAGTCGCCAAGAGGCTTACCCTTCCATAATAGAAGGAGAATGTAACATATTGAAAAGAAAAGAAAACCCACTCTTCACAGCTGAGAAATTGTAAGAAGAAACAAATAGATGAATGAGAAGAAAACAAAGGTAGATAAAGCAAGGCTCCAGGTAGCTGGATGCTGGTCTCAGTTTATATTGGCTAGCAAGGTCACTTTTTAAATTCAGATATTTTCTAAGCAGGTTGTTAAATCACTGATAGCTTGAGATCACTCATGATGAGAGTATTTACACCATAGCAGCAAACACTATAAGCCAGAGCCCCTTTTTCCTCACAGATCCAGTATACTCCTGGCTCCAGAGAACTCATTTTCTCTGTCACTCTTCACTCACTTTTTCATGCACATATGTACACAGACCATGAGCTGAAATGGCAGGGGTACTTCAGAAACACCAATAAGTTGAGTGAATTCTAAGGAGAGAAATCTTTATTCTGGCTTTTCATTTGGGGCTCTGGAAGAAGATGACTTCTTATGCTTTTCTTGATCAGCATGGGATGTGTTACTTTAATGCAAACCAAGGGATATAGTGTAGTTGAACAGAAATGAAAAAGTGAAAGTGTTAGTTGCTCAGTTGTGTCTGACTCTGCAACCCCATGGACTGTAGCCCTCCAGGCTCCTCTGTCTATGGAATTATCCAGGTAAGAATACTGGAATGGGTAGCCATTCCCTTCCACCAGGGAATCTTCCCAACCCAGGGACCAAACCTGGGTCTCCTGAACTGCAGGCAGATTCTTTACCTTCTGAGCCACCAGGGAAGCTTAGTGGAACAGAGAAAGCATATAAATTTAGCTTTTCTAAGCCACCTTCTATTACCCATGGCATGTAGAACTCAAATGTGGCTAAGAATCTGTTTGGAAAACTTGGCAAAGAGGATATGCCAACTTGGAGTGGAATGACAGCACAGAGGACTGCCTGGACCAAGGCCAAATATAGGTCTTAGCTCAACTAAGAAAAATCACAGAAACTAAGAGAAATCACAGATGAGGCAAGACTGCCAGCGATGGTTACAATCCCCAGAAGGGCCCAAAGGGACCTAAGTAAGCATTATGCTACTCATCAATGTTAGTCATGAATGCCTGAAAGCCTAGTAGTGACCAGCTGGACAAAGGACATCACTGTGGGGCCCAGGAGAGCAGAGGGCCTATAATAGCACTTGTGTGTGTGTTCAGTCACTCAGTCATGTCTGACTCTTTGCAACACTATGGATTGTAGCCCACCAGGCTCCTCTGTCCATGGAATATTCCAGGTGAATCTTCCCAACCCAGGGATCAAACCCATGTCTCTTGCATTGGCACGTGGATTCTTTATCGCTGGCACCATCATCAGCTCTCCCCAGTGTATGTCTAATTTTTTTCCTGACTATTGCCCCTAGTAACCCCAGACCTAATGTCGGATACAGAAGTGTAGCCTTAAATGGACCAGCCCCCATGACTGTGGCAGGCCTTATCCCTGTCATAAGTCCTTTACTCTCTGTCACTCATGGCTCTACTGTTCAGAACAAACCCCGACTAACATAGAAATTATTAATACTGGATGTGGCTTCAGAGAAACATAGCTTAAGGATATGTTCTCTGAATTGGCTTTGGGGTTTAGGGAATTGTTCCCTTGATTTGGTTTGATTTAAAGGCATGAATTATTCTGTTTCCAGTAGTAAAGGAAACGCTGGTAGCCCATGACATGCTTAGGCAGCACTTATGTTATCACTTACCACCTGAAGGCATATATAGTCAATTGCCTGTAGAAGTCAAGTCTTCTTTGTGACAAAGCAGCTGTGTCATAGAACATTTTAGTAAAAATAAGAAGTATAATGAAGCTAGTTAGATGCTTCTTCGCATGGCGGAGAACTTGAAAAGGGTGAGTTTGGGGCTTTAACAGATGGGCAAATCCTGACCTTAAACTGCTAAATTCTACTGAGTCTTTTTTGCAGGAAGGAGCATTTCTTCTTCTCATTTCTAAGGAGATTAGTCTCCCCTCACCTGAAGAACTTGAAATGGAAAATCCTGAGGCAGTTGCCTTGAAAACTACTGACATTTCAGACCTATGCTCATGTATTCTCACTACTTCTAGACTTAGAACCAAACTCAAGTCCCGGCAGGCCCATGTGTAATATATAGAGTTGATGACATGAGAGGATGCAACATACACAAAAAGAGTTGAACAATTTTGCCCATTTTTACTGACAGAAGCCTGAGGAAATGTATGGGGCTGAATCCTAGGGGTGATGGATCAGAGTGGAAGGATTAGAATGTTGGACACGAACTAACTCACTGTGACGAGTGTCACTAGAGATTCTGGATTCAAAGTACTAGCTCAAGCAGCCAAGAGCATCTGGGAGGAGCTCTAACGTGGGTTGTTGATTGAATTCTGGAGGCAAAGTTGGCCTATCCCCAATAAAATGCCAGAACTTCTTTGATACACTATAGAGCAGAGGTTTTAAAAATACAGTCCACTGAACCTTGGAAGTCCCCATCACCCTGTCACAAGGTCCATAAGATCAGAACTATTTTTGTAATAATACCATGATGTTATTTGTCGTTTTTTAATATGTTGATAGTTCCACTAATGGTGAAAAAGCAACAATGGGGTAAAGCTGCTAGTATGTAAGCAAGAACCAGGGCAGGATCACTCAACTATACTAGTCATTATATAGTCTTCACTGCCACACACTCACAATTATAAGGAAAATATCAGTTGCACTTAAGAATATCCTTGATGAAGTAGTAAAAATATTAAATTTCAACCCTTAAATGCACATCTTTTTAATATTCTGTTTAATGAAGTGAGAAGTACATATAAAGCATTACAGTTGCCTGAGAATGAGCTCTTGTATGACTGAGTTGTAAGGTGAACTAGCCAGTTTTTTTCTCATAGGATACCATACTTTACTTGATAGCATGACTGACAGACAAATTATCAACATTTTCTTAACATTTTCATGTCACTTCAATGAAAACAGCTAGCAGAATCTGTTAACAGTAAAAATTTGAAAGTTCCATTGAAAGTTAGAGTTATGGAAATTTGTATCTGCCATTCTATGCTCAACAGTTTTTCAGTTTCTGATATTAACAAATGTAATTTTTAATAGTGTAGAGTAAAATGTGTCAACATTTAGAAGGCTTCAAATTCAGTGAACCAGTATATTGCAAATGACGTTACAATAGCGTAAAAGATCCATTGAAAGTTCAAGATAGACCAGTGGATTTTAACCAAGTAAAAATGTTTCACTGATGAAATTTGTTTCATACTCTAATGAACATTTATCAAGTTTTGGTGTAGCATCAAAAGAATATTTTTAAATTCAGTTTTAATTTCTAATATGATATAGAACAGTTGATAAAACCCAAATAAACAAAAACTCTTTGGAGTTCCCAGTAATTTCTAAGGATGCCAGGGAGTCTGAAATCAAAAGTTAAGCTGCCAAAGAGAAAGCTATCCAAAGGTTCAATGAGATTTGAATTCTAGAATGGATTTATTCTGTAAGACCTGTGCCTTCCAAATATGTCCCCCAAGAGAGTCCAGAGGACACTGCTTTTACCAAGACTGTAAGAAATATATTCATTAAGGGGACACTAGCATCCTTTATCTGCTCTGTATTGCCATCTAACTGTTCTGCCTGAATTCAGTGGGGTCATAGGATCCAGGAATGGCAGGAGCTAAGTGGCAATCACCAAAGACAGGTGCATAGATTTACTATAATGGGCAACAGAACCGAAACAATAAGTAGAAGCATTTGAGCCTCAGAGGTCAAAGGCATTGGTTAATCGATTGTGGTGTCCCTAGAACTAAATACCGTATAGATGGACAGTCTACTAAAGACTATTTGATTTGTAAAAGCAGAAAAACTCTAGGTTTGTTCAACAGAACTCTGGCTTGAATCACCACAATAGAGACTTGCAGCCCCTCTTTCAGTTTTTAGACTTGTGCCAGTTCACAAATCCAGAGCCCCTTAAATGAAGAGGCTCTGCGCCCTCTTGAGCAAATCCTCTTTACACAGTCAAAAATGTATATTGTAAATTATCTTCCTAGATGTCCCTTCCTAAGAAGAGGCCTATACCCCAGCTCTCCAGGGATTTAAAACTGTCCTAATTAGTCATTCGTTTTCCATTCAAATCATTCCAGGCTAGCAAATCATTGCCTGATTGTGCAAGACCCCACCTAGGCCAAAAAAGGGAACACAGGTCTCTGCAAACACTGGGCGCCGCAGCAGCATCCACAAGATCTATGCTGCACCACCCCCTACCTTTGTGCGCACTTCACTTTGTCTCCGCCTCCTCTCCCCCCCACCTCTCTATTTCCTCGTGAACTCTTTTGCTTCTCCCTTGCCTCTGCCCTCAAGGTCTTTTTCTGTTAGCGCAGTTGGTGGCAGGTCTGTCCCAGATGAGAGGGATGTCTTATATATTTGGAACTGAAAGGTACAGTCAAGGTATCTAGACCATCAATGCCATGTCTTTATCAGCCTCAACTTCACCTTCCATCCCAAAGTAAAGCTACAACATAAGAACCTTCCAGCTTATGCAGGACTTGAGGGTCCTGCTGTAGTCCTACTAAAGGGCTGGCACTGCATCTCTCTCATGAAGCAACTGGTTTGCATCTCTCTCAGCAACTCAGGAAATGTGTGCTGAGTGAATGGGTGTGTGTTCATTGTCAGTCTTGTTGGATGCGAGTGTGGTAGAGATCAGTGCCCAGAGCACCTGAACACTAGACATTTGTAGCTGGAGAACCCCAACTCCATACCTCATGTGAGAAGGTATAGTACATGTATTTCTAAAATAAAAGTATAAGTATATAGCTGCTGCTGCTGCTAAGTCACTTCAGTCATGTCCAACTCTGTGCGACCCCATAGACGGCAGCCCACCAGGCTACCCCATCCCTGGGATTCTCCAGGCAAGAACACTGGAGTGGATTGCTATTTCCTTCTCCAATGCATCGAAGTGAAAAGTGAAAGTGAAGTCGCTCAGTCGTGTCCGACCCTCAGCGACCCCATGGACTGCAGCCTTCCAGGCTCCTCTGTCCATGGGATTTTCCAGGCAAGAGTACTGGAGTAGGGTGCCATTGCCTTCTCTGAAGTATATAGCTAGGATATATAATGAAAATAAACTGAAATTTCAGCCCCCCACACGAGGGCTCTCAGTTCAAGTCTTCTGTAATCTGAGTTTTCGATGCTGCTGAGAATATATCCCTTTAAGTATTGAATATTTTCATTGAACTGTTTTGAAATTATAGATGTGTTTATTTTCATTTGCTATATATTAATATATATATATACTTTCTTAACCAGAGCCCGTTGCACGTACTTCTGTATGTTCTGAACATCAAATTACGACATTAAATATGGTTTAATGTAGTAGTCTAGTTCCTGTAGCAATTGGATATGTCCACAAATTAGTCAAGGGTAAGATTCTGTCTCAAAGAATAATTCTATATGTAGGCACGGAAATGAACTAAATGTCCTCCTAATTCTTTACATTCAGGTCAGCAGTTGAAGCAATGTCTATTCTGTGGCTACTTCATGTCAGGCACTGTGCCAGGGGTTGAGTACAAAGGAGTAATAAGATCTGGAAAGAGCTCTCGGTCCACATGGAAGTTTCTTTACGAGACAGAGAGTGGGAAGAAGTCCTGGGAGCCTTTTCCTCCAGTCAGTTTCTCCTCTACCTCGTCCAAATGGAACTGTGATCAGATATCTTTTCCAAGATTCTTTCTCATTGTTGTGTTTTTCTTGGAGAAAAAGTTTTGTGTCAGCAGCAGCAGCAGTTCTTTCGATGTGTTGAGTGCTTATGCTAATCAGTAATCTGGCACCAGTTTACTGATTCTTTTGCCTGATTATTTATTATTTATAGAGTGTGGTAAGTGCAGATGGCATTTTGCAAAGCACAGAACTGTGAGAATGAAACCCCAGCCTCAAGGCATTGACTGTCTGATTTAGACATAAACAAAACACTGAATAAACAGACATCTAGTTGAGTTGATATGGCTGTAATGGAGGAAAAAATTGGGAGACCAAGAAAAAGAAGTGTGGTTTATAGAAGGATGTGAAGGGAGAAAAAGGAGCATGAAAAATGTGAGCCATTTCAAGAAGTATATTAGCAATATTACCAAATCAAGATGTTAAAAAGAAACAAAAGGAGCAAAGCAAAACCGAGGACAGAGTCCCAGGAGAAAGGTCTCAATGAAATTTCCTGGTAGCCTCTTTTGTTTGGAGAGATGAGAGGCAAGGATGTCCAGGCGAACTTTAATGATCCTGTACAAAGGTGACAAGATCGTGGACTCTAGTATTTAATATCTAGAGAGAAAGAGATAAAGATGGCAATAAAAAGTGTGAGAAGACTTGGAGGGAGTCTTAATGCAAACAGATAGGAAAAGAAATGGAAAGCTCAGAAATTAGTTTCCAACGTGTGCCTAGGGAGATGGCCACTTCCATTAACTGGCCATCTACACTTAATTTTAAGTTTTTAGGTTCAGAAATTTCCTCTTATTGATTCATCCAAAGATGATCCTACTTGCAGTATCTTATTTAAATTAATGAAATTCACAAAAACTCTTACATAGTGCTCGCTTCGGCAGCACATACACTAAAATTGGAACGATACAGAGAAGATTACCATGGCCCCTGTGCAAGGATAACACGCAAATTCGTGACGCGTTCCATATTTAAAAAAAAACAAAAAAAAAAAACTCTTACATAGACATGAATTTAGTTGTATTGATTCTGAGTGGATGATATAGGTTGAAACTAACTGGGTAGAAAAAATGAACCACACAAGGAGTAAGCATAAGAGGGATGGAATGGCTATTGATAGCAAATAAAATAGACTTCAAGACAAAATAGTTCCAGAGATAAAGAGAGACATTTCATAATAATAAAAGGAGCTTGTCATATAGGAAGGCATAAAATAAGAAGTGAAAATATACAAAGCAAAAATGGATGAAATGAAAAGCACAAATAGACAAAGCCACAGTCATAGTTGGATATTTTAATTCATTAGAATGAATTTCTATTTCCTTTCTCAGCAGTTTCTAGAACAAGACAAAAAATTAGTGAAGACATAGTTTATTTGGACAATACTATTGACTACCTTAAATGAATTGTTTTAGAACACTTCACCCAACATCTAAAGAACTCACACATTCTTTTTAAAAATAGGTTATAGTTCTTACCTCAAAGTTTGTACAGGCTACCTATAGAATAAATTTTGCCTATAATGCAGCAGAACATTTCAATATCATTCAAATCTAAAGTCTCTGCATCCAAAGTGATTACAGTTTACCTTACATTTGTTGCAATCTTTCTGATTTTCTGGTAGTAGTTCTAGGTTCCCAGGTAAGACCTGAGAAATACTTTTTTATAAAACCTACAAATTTTCTTTGAGGATGAATTATTTTCAAAGACTATATTGCTAATGTTAATTTCTTCTATAAACAGAACATTCATTTTCTAGCACCAGTGAAGAAGGAATTCATAGGGCCTGGACTCCATCTTAGGCCTGTTCATGCTGATCACGCTTGGCCACCTTTCCAATGGACTCTGAACTCTGTGTTTAGTGCCTGTGAAAACAATAGAAGGATAAGACCCCCTCCAGACAGGGGAACCTTGAAGATCATATCTAGGTTACTCATCGCCTAAGAGAAAACATACACTTATCACCCCTTCCTCCAGACAAGCTATAAATCTTTCTGTATCTATCGGAGTGTAACCTCGGGTTTATTGATTATTGGCTAATTGTTTGACTGTTTGAGTGCATGAGCACACAGCACGTGAATGATGGGGTTATTGGGATTGTATTTTCCTTGGTTTATGTAAGTCTCAAGGAATTTGGGGTGGTGGGTTCAGACATGTACATGTGGGGTATAAAAGATTTTCACAAATGCTGGTAGGGGTCCTTGGCTAAGAGGAGACTCTGCTTTAGACTTGCCAGTGTAATAAACTGCACTCCACTATCTGCATTGTCCTTCTGAGTGAGTTTGTTTCCCTGGCTATAACACCATAATGAAACATTCTGTGCCTGAGTCCTAGAAGTCCTGGGTTCTTGTCACTCCCTACCACCTCTGCAAACACACACACACACAACTTCCTAGCTGTGTGACTTTGGACACATGACCCCTTTAAGCCTGACTCAGTTTCTTTATCTCCAGAACTCTTAGTTAGGACCATAGTGAAATTCAACTGATAGCCTGTATGAAGCTTTTTAATAAACTATGAAGTATTATCCAAATATGTAGCAGTATTTCCTTTCTGCTAATATTAGTTGTGGAGAAGGAAATGGTAACCCACTCCAGTACGCTTGCCTGGAAAATCCCATGGACGGAGGAGCCTGGTAGGCTGCAGTCCATGAGGTCGCTAAGAGTCAGACATGACTGAGCAACTTCATTTTCACTTTTCACTTTCATGCATTGGAAAAGGAAATGGCAATCCACTCCAGTGTTCTTGCCTGGAGAATCCCAGGGACCAGGAGCCTGGCGGGCTGTCGTCTATGGGGTTGCACAGAGTCAGACATGACTAAAGTGACTTAGCAACAGCAATATTAGTTGATATAACTATTCTCCCAAGAAAGGGAAATTGGGACGGGGTATCCTGCTTTTGCCTTTGATACATGTGTGTCAAGCCTAGTATGAGCAGAAGTTGAATGATGAGAAAAGAAAGTCAAGATTGCAGGGTTTATTTGGAAGTAAGACATGTGAGAACATTAGATTTCATACCACAGGAAAGATTATAAAAGGTGTAATGGGCAGTTTTTTAAGTTTGCACAAGGAGACAAGGGGAAAACTTGAGCATGAAAATAAGAATAAAACAAATGGAAATTTTGTTGAAGGACATGTTGGATGACATTGGTCTTACGGAAAGATGGGTAGATTTCAGCTTAGGAATGATGAATTTCAGACCTTAGTCTACCCTGAAATTTCTGAATAACTAGAAGTTTCTGAGTAAACTTGTACTAGTGATTTAATTTCTCCAAACCAATTTCTCCGTCTGAGAGCTGAGGGTAATAATAGAGGCCTCCTACTACTGTCTTGAGGTTTGATTAATGTTTACAAAATGCTCTGAGCAATTTGGTGGGATAGGGTTTTTAAGAATACAGTGTATTATTTAGAAAAGTGAAAGAACATTATTAGAGAAGACTTGGGGCATCCTCCTCCATGTAGCGTTTTCATAAGATTCCTTTTTTTGTCTTATAAGGAAAGAAAACCAAGTTGGAGATGACTAATTCCACAGGCTAATCTCTTCCTTTAATGTTCTCTGGACACACTCTTCTCCTAAATGAGCACATTGGGATGTTGTCGTTTGGATTTCCTCATGAGTATAACTGCATTCTTTCCTAGAAATACGATAGTGAGTTTTGCGAGCTGCTGGCTATAGGCCCAGCAGTCAGATGTTCTTGATCCCTGGCTTTACCTTGGGCTTTGTGCAGATCACAGTGCTGTTCAACTTCCTCTCCTCATATGTACAAGTAGAATAAAAACACCACTCTCTGGGAGGTCAAGTGAAAATTAATTACTGTGTTTTCTTCACGTTCCTCTCCACTGATATTTCAGCACTCTCTGTGTCATTAATTGGAGCAGTGCTTTCAGACATGACTTCTCTCCCGTGACCACAATATTGTCAATGGAAAAGGATACGAAGGAATCTGGGAAGTTTACTAATCACTGCAGTTTGGGGATTCTGGTGACATTTCCTAAGCTTTACATTTTAAAAAGACACAAGAGACTTTTGCTAGATCTGTTAGATACTTTCAGCTGAGTGTTAGATTAAAAACACCAAAAATTTTATTTCTTTTCTCTCTTTTCCCCTTTCTTTATTTGTTAATCAATGGAAAAGGATACGAAGGAATCTGGGTAGTTTACTAATCAGTGCAGTTTGGGGATTCTGGTGACATTTCCTAAGCAAAAGACACAAGAGACTTTTGCTAGATCTGTTAGATACTTTCAGCTGAGTGTTAGATTAAAATCACCAAAAATTTTATTTCTTTTCTCTCTTTTCCCCTTTCTTTATTTGTTAATATTTATTTCTGAATCTCTCTGGATTTTACTCTTTCTCTCTCTGTTTTCTCTCTCATTTCCCTAAGTTTTAGGGAACTTATGAAAATGAGTTTAGCTGAGTGTTTTAACAGAGTTAGCCATCTCGCAGCCTTGCTGGGAAATAAAGCACTTTTAAATAAGAGTGTCAGCCAGCTCATTAGCGTCCTCCTCCCCTTACCTCTTTTGCATTGGGTCACTAACAAGTTACAATGTTTTTCTCTTTCCTCTCCAGTCGCCCTTGTTGGGGGTTTTGTTCTCCTCTTCCTCATTTCTGCCTTGCTTGCTCGTCTTAGAAGCCTGGATTGCCCCCCATCCCCCCTTCCCCCACCACTGTCATCACTCCTCAGCAGACAGAAAGGCTAAAATGTCAAAAGATGCCTCAGTTGCCTCTGACAAAAGTGCAGATCAGCTCTGAAAAGGAATAAATATGATAGGGGGCACAATAATAACAGTGTGCACTTGTTAACTACAAAAATCCAGCAGGAGCTGGGGGCAGGGAGGGAGGGAACTGCGGAGAACAGAAGCTGCCGGGCAGGAGCCCTGGGGGAAGGAGTGGAGGAGGGTCCTCCTGCAGCGACCATCAATTCTACAGGCTGGTTTTGTTTTGTTTTGTGAGGTCTGAGCTGAGACTAAGCTGATGGGGCAGGGGGTTGGCCAGGGGGTGAATAAGGGATTTTACCCAAACCACTGACTCTGAATGGAGGTCTTGGGCTCCGTTGAGGGGGCCTCAGCAGTGGGAGCTTGAAAAGAGGGTCTTTGGGTTGTTGGGGTGGGTGGGAGCTGAGTGGGGGCTGGGGGGAACATTTTGAGGTGGGAGGGGTAGGTAGGGAGAAGGAGGAAAATAGCACAATAATGGGAAAAAGGAGGCCAGCTTCTGAGCTCTCATTTCTGACAATGAGTCCCATGTGGTTCTCTTTATCTCGGCCATTCAGGAGTCAATAGAGCTTTTTAAATTTTCAACTCTGAGTGTACGGCCACCCCCCACCCCCGTTTCACACATACACACGCACACACACCCCTAAAAGTGTAGGACACAGAGCAAGATACTAGAAATATCTGAAAAACTATTCCCTTAGCTGCAGATTTGCTGCTTTTCTTGTCCCCCTGCCAGAACTAACATGTGGGACATTCAGTCCATAGTTATTCCTGCCACTGCACTGCTCATCGTCTCCTGGCATCCCCACACTCAGCCTCTAATCTTTCTTTCCTCTCTCAGGCACCCTTCGTCTCCTCCTTCCATGGAGTCCTTGGTCCTTGACTCCTTAGGAAGACATGAGTCATAGGATGACAAGCAAAGCAGAGCTCCATGATGGAGCCATGGTTACATTTAACCAAAACAAGCAAAAAAAACGATGGGAGCAAACCCAAGCCTAAACTCTAGACTGGTTTAGCGTAAAGAAAACAACAGACAACAAACATTGTTTTTGATGGTGGACTTCTGTGAAATGGTAATCCCCAGCTAGCTAGACCCCTATCAATTTGTCCTATAACTATCACTGAGGCTACTGGAACTTGTGAAGCTAATCTGATGGAAAACAGTTTGTCCAGTTTTCAAAGAATATTGTTGTGGATTCTCATCGGGTATGGGAGTGAATAGGTGCAACATTCTTAATCAGGGATGGAAGTTTGGAAAATATAGGCTCCAGGCCTCATCTCTACAAGATTCTGACTCAGCAGCTCTGAAAGGGGCTCAGGGCTTGTGAGTTTCTGTGTGTGTGTATGTGTGTGTTGGATCAGAGAGGCATTAGTCAAATGATAGTCACCAGGCACTAGTCCGGTGCTGGGCAGATGATTGATTTCTTGACTCAGGTTCATCTGACTAGGGGAAGGCTCTCTGCTACCAAGCAGTGTGGCTGAATGAAAGAAATGGGAAGGAGGATCATTTTCATCAGCAAACAGTGAAGATAAGGGGAAAGGAGTAATTGAAAATGACAATAAAATCAAGCAATTGTTCAGTGCCACACGGTTCCGCCAAGAATTAGAAGGGAAATGAGACTCAGTTGTCTAAAGTTACTTGTCCAAGGTCACACAGCTGGTGAGTCGCAAAGCCAGAATGCCTTCCCAGGCTTGCATGGTCTGGACAGCATGCTCTAAAGTGGGAGGAGACTCCAAGAGTGGGATGGGAGCGAGGGAGCACTGGGAGCAGATTTCTGCATGGCTGGGAGGAATGCTCCTAAGGGGCTGCTCATGCACTCATCTGTGAACTGCCTCCTGGGTAATGCATTCTCATCCAGGACTCCATGATGATTGTCCATAACAATACTGTATTGCATATTTGAAAGTTGCTGGGAGAATAGATCTTAGAAGTTCTCATCATGAGGGAAAAATTATGACTACATGGAGTGATCAGTTCAGTTCAGTAGCTCAGTCGTGTCCAACTCTTTGTGCCCTCATGGACTGTAGCATGCCAAGCTTCCCTGTCCATCACCAACTCCCAGAGCTTACTCAAACTCATGTCCATCGAGTTGATGATGCCATCCAGCCATCTCATCCTCTGTCATCCTTTTCTCCTCCCGCCAACAACTTTCCCAGCATCAGGGACTTTTCCAATGAATCAGTTCTTCGCATGGGGTAGCCAAGGTATTGGAGTTTCAGCTTCATCATCAGTCCTTCCAATGAATATTCAGGGTTCGTTTCCTTTAGGGTTGAATGGTTGTATCTCCCTGCTGTCCAAGGGACTCTCAAGAGTCTTCTCCAACACCACAGGTCAAAATGATCAATTCTTTGGTGCTCAGCTTTCTTTATAGTCCAACTCTCACATCCATACACGACTACTGGAAAAACCATAGCTTTGAATAGATGGACTTTTGTTGGCAAAGTAATGTCTCTGCTTTTTAATATGCTGTCTAGGTTGGTCATAACTTTTCTTCCAAGGAGCAAGCGTCTCTTAATTTCATGGCTGCAGTCACTGTCCATAGTAATTTTGGAGTCCTCACAGATAAAGTCTCTCACTATTTCCATTATTTTTCCATCTATTTGCTGTGAAGTGATGGGACCAGATGATATGATCTTTGTTTTTGAATGCTGAGTT
This sequence comes from Nanger dama, assembly GCA_917880005.1. NCBI lineage: Eukaryota > Metazoa > Chordata > Mammalia > Artiodactyla > Bovidae > Nanger > Nanger dama. Next base: position 1,661,844 of record CAKJTW010000011.1, read on the forward strand.
TTAAGCCAGCTTTTTCACTCTCTTCTTTCACTTTCATCAAGAGGCTCTCTGCATATCTGAGGTTATTGATATTTCTCCTGGCAATCTTGATTCCAGCTTGTGCCTCATCCAGCCTGGCATTTTGCGTGACATACTCTGCATATAAGTTAAATAAGCAGGGTGACAATATACAGCCTTGATGTACTCCCTTCCCCATTTGGAACCAGTGTGTTGTTCCATGTCCAGTTCTAACTGTTCTTTCTTGACCTGCATACAGATTTCTCAGAGGCAGGTCAGGTGGTCTGGTATTCCCATCTCTTTCAGAATTTCCCATAGTTTGTTATAATCCACACAGTCAAAGGCTTTGGCATAGTCAATAAAGCAGAAATAGATGTTTTCTCTGGAACTCTCATGCTTTTTCAATGATCCATTGGATGTTGGCAATTTGATCTCTGGTTCGTCTGCCTTTTCTACATCCAGCTTGAACATCTGGAAGTTCACAGTTCACGTACTGTTGAAGCCTGGCTTGGAGAATTTTGAGCATTACTTTACTATCATGTGAGATGAGTGCAACTGTGCCATAGTTTGAACATTCTTTGGCATTGCCTTTCTTTGGGATTGGAATGAAAACTGGCATTTTCCAGTCCTGTGGCCACTGCTGAGTTTTCCAAATTTGCTGGCATATTGAGTGCAGCACTTTCACAGCATCATCTTCTAGGATTTGAAATAGCTCAACTGGAATTCCATCACCTCCACTAGCTTTGTTCGTAGTGATGCTTCTTAAGGCCCACTTGACTTTGCATTCCAGGATGTCTGGCTCTAGGTGAGTGATCATGCCATCGTGGTTATCTGGGTTATGAAGTTTTTTTTTTTTGAAGATCTTTTTATTTAATAGTTCTTCTGTGTATTCTTGCCACCTCTTCTTAATATCTTCTGCTTCCGTTAGGTCCACACCATTTCTGTCCTTTATTGTGCCCATCTTTGCATGAAATATTCCCTTGGTATCTTTAATTTTCTTGAAGAGATCTCTAGTCTTTCCCATTCTATTGTTTTCCTCTATTTCTTTACATTGATCACTGAGGAAGGTTTTCTTATCTCTCCTTGCAGTTCTTCAGAACTCAGCATTCAGATGGGTATATCTTTCCTTTTCTCTTTTGCCTTTCATTTCTTTTCTTTTCTAAGCTATTTGTAAGGCCTCCTCAGACATGAAGTGATAGATGTTAACTAATCTTATGGTGGTGATCGTTTTGCAACATAATGTTATGTACTTTAGACTTTTGCTATAAGTCAATTATATCTCTGTACACCTGGGCAGAGAGGGAGAGTAAATAATTTTCTTAAAGACCCTCCAGATTTCTCATCTCTCACAAATTTCATTTCTTCCTCTTAACACAACTTGCTCTGCTGGGTGAAGTATCCTATGCCAGGCATAGAAGGAAGATGAGTACTGCTTTTACCTCTGTCTGAGCAAGGAAATGAATGTAGCTTTCAGGTCTGCCATACATGACGAGGAAATCACAATCACCCTTTCCTTAGCTCCATTTTCATTGTCTTGAAGGTGCAGCTGTGTGACTTGGCTATGAATACTGGGGAGAATGTGACGAAGGTAGGAGAAGGGACAACTCCCATCATGCCATCCGGCTGCTTCTTAACCAGCTATCCTCCAACCAGCTCGCCACAGTGTTTGAAGTCCTAACCCACAGTGTGGGTGCACACGCTCACGGGCGCAGATGTGCTTACCCTCTCCCTCTAACTACACTGGAGCACTGCCTCACCCTTCTGCACCCCCAGCATGTGCAAGCCTAGTATGGAGCATATGCTGCTGAGTCAGCTTGTTGGATTCCCAACAAGTACCTTTAAGCTGGAATGCTCAGGGTGGATGTGTTCGCCCAGTTGACCATTCTGACTCATCTTCCTCTTGTTGGCGTGATCTGGTGTCTGATCATCGTCCGTACGGACTCAGCCAGTTCCTGCAGTACGCTCTCAGCTCCTTGCACTCTGGCGCCCCCTTCACTTTCCCCAACCCGCTGTGTTGGCTCCACACACCTGAGTCAAGTCCACTGCCTTTAGGTGTGTATCTCTGCTTACTTGGCATATTCATGCTCATCTCAACTGTTGTTTAGCAATGCTTCTTGCTCATCTGTTGCTAATCACCTAACGCAATGGTCCGTCCAAACCTTTCCCATCCATCCACTTTATCTCCAGACCCAGAGCTTGAAAGCAATCCCACATGCCTCTTTACTGGAGTGGTGGGGCCCTGAGGAAACTGAACATGCCCTCTCTGCACCCTGTTCTTCCAGATATGTGGAAACAGAGTTGTTTGGCATTGCTTTTTGTTCAGAGGGATTTTTTTTTTCAATATTTATAGTACTCAACTCCTTTACCAATGGTCCTTTCTCCTTCAGGCCTTTGCCTCCTCAAATTCCCCGTCCCTCTGCAGTTTTTAGATACCATCAACTTTTCATTCCTTTTTTTCCCTTCTCCTTAATCAATAAACAAGTAAATTTAATCACCACTATAATAAAAGGCAATCACTTGACCTTACATTCCCCTTCAGTTTCCATGCTATTTTTCTTTTAATCTAAAGGATAAATTCTAACTTTGTTATGATTTGGTCACTCCTTAATCTTTTGTCATCTCGTTTCCTTCCTTTCACTTTGTGTGAGTGAAATAGCAACTGGACTGGATTTACCAAACTGGAAAGAGCAACAAGAACTTTGAAGAGTCTTTCCATGATCTCATCGTCCTCGTGCTTGGTTCTCTGCTGCATTTGATATTGTGGCCATACCCTCTTCCCGTCACTTCTTTAACCCTCTGTGTGCCTATGTTTCTTCTACTACTGCTGTTTCTCCATCCAGGGCACAAAACTTAGGATATTTCGAGTTGAATTTATTTCCCTCCCTAAACTGTTTGTTTTCCTATTCTACTAACTTCAAGCCTCAAAGGCATTGCCTTACCATGAACTCTATCCCATCAGTCTCTAAGACTTATGACTCCTTTAGATCAACCCTCAGTCCTATCTATTCACTTCCCTTCACCACCATCCTAATTCTGGCCCTTAACTCTGACACTTTGACTGTGGAAATGAATCTATTAAGATACTTGTAATAAAAATATTTTTAATCTGTTAAAATTTATTTGTCTACTCAATACATCCAGCAGTTCCATTTAATTTACAGAATCAAGTCCAACCTTTGTCCACTCAAGACTTTTCTTAATCCAATCCCAATGCTGTGTTCCCACTGTTTCTCTCTTTACCATGTTTCCCTTAAACAAATACATCACTCCAGCAAGCTGTACTGCTCATAAGCTCTCAAACACTTTATATTTTCTTGTATCCACACAATTGTTTTGTCCTTCCTGAGGCACTCATCCCTCTACTTCCATCTCTGCTGGCCTAACCTTCCTTCAGATTTCAATTCAAATCTTTGTTTTCAGAATACCTTCTTTGACCATCTAAATCAAAATTCATTTATTCTTTCCTTAAAGTCTCTTTAAATCTCATAAATTCCTGGAAGCTTATGAAATTATGTAAAATTACATTTTAGACTTAAAATTTTGCTTAATTTTTAAATTGTCTTTCTAACTAGATTGTCTGCTCCATTTGGGTCTGGATCCCCAACTGATACCACACTCATACTTAGGAAATACTAACTATTCTCTTCTGAGTTTCTGTGGATTTTATAAACATAAGTTGCTCCTGTAAATTAAGTTCCAAGTCTATGTGTTTATAAGAGCAAACATCTTTGATAGGATTAACTATGTACTGGTGGGGAGATTTTGTTGTACTTCTTTTCAAACAAAATCTTATTGATTGGCTACCAATGGAACTACATGTATGTTACCCCATCCTTTCTTTTTGCCTTTTCTTTAGCAGGTAGAAAAGAAGCAAGGTAGATAGTCATATTCTCTTTCAAGTAAACTTTTTTTCATTCAGTGGCTAATTTCTTTCTTTAAGCTAAAATAAGTCCACTGTTTAAAAGAAAAAGAGAGAAAGAAATTTTGTAATATAATCAGGCTCAAATATGTTTAAAAAATATGGAAATTTATACCAGACAAACGACTTTAGTATATCTAGATCATGAGTTAATTTACTGTTTCCTAGCACCACCTAGACTCATTTACCAAAAAGGAAAGATATGAGAATCATAGATATAAATACATCTCTTTTCCTTATATGAGGAATCAAAATCTTTGTTAATGAGACTTCACTTCTTTAATTCAAGTTATAATCAGTCCATCTTCACAAAGCTGTCTTCATTTCTTGCAAAGCTGATGAAGTAATTAATGTCTTGCAGCTGAATCAGCGTGTCAGTACACCAGGAACAAAGCCTTCACCTGAGAGCTTGTGAGAAATGTAGACTCTCAGGATACTTCTCAGAAGTGGCATCTTCCCAAGATTTCCAGTTGATTCATATTCACATGCAAGTTTGAAAAACACTAAGATAAAGCAGGTTTGATAATCAGACAGCCTTGGAAATTCATCTCAAATGGCGTGAATGGCATGCTTGTTTCTACAGGAATCTTAAAGCAAATATGTGGATATTGATGAATTGACAATTCAGGATACCTCATCTTGCAGACTAGAATAATGAAAAATGCCAAAGAGACCTGAAATGACATGCCTACACCCCTTCCTCTTGGGCTCAGGGAATCCCTCCAAGATTTACAGTCCACCCTCCAGCCCTCACTCATTTCTGTTACTTTATTCTCCTCCTGGACCTTCCTCTCTGCCTTTCTACAGACGTCTGGTTTAGACAGGCTGGTAGTGAGTTCCTGATGCTACCCTTTGGGTGCCTCTCAACACCCTGAATGAGGCCAGGGTGCAGGAGGAGAGGAAGAACCTGAACATCTGTGTCATCCAGAAATGAACTCTCCCCAGGAGCTTCTTTCTCTAGTAGAAGTATCCCCAACCTCCGGGATCTAATGCCTGATGATCTAAGGTGGAGCCCATGCTTGAATGGGCTTGAATCATCCTGAAACCATTCCCCCTGCCACTCTGGTCCATGGAAAAACTGTCTTCCATGAAACCAGGCCCTGGCGTATTTATTTTCTGTTGGGATCTGTTATTTTCCTGATAGGCTTTTCCTAAGTGTATCTTCATTTTAAATAGTAAAGAGGAAAAAAAAAAAAAGACTAGCATTCATATAAAAGAGCAGAAACAGCAAACCAGGAACAGGCAACCCATTTTGGTGTGATGCTGGGTTCTCCTTAACCCTGAGAGCCATCAATGACTTGCAAATGATTTTTTACTAGTACATTAATTTCCACAAATATTTTAAGAGCTCCTGCTTGTGCCAGATGCTATCCTATGGAGTGCAGGTGTTTTGGTGAATAAACAAAGTCTCTTTGTCTTTCTACTGTCAGTATTTGGTGTGGGTACGAAATGAAAGAGAGAACAAAAATGAGTGAAACAAAACTCCTAGCCTCAAGTCTCCAGCGCAAGTGGAATGATACAGGCTCAGATATGAGGACAAAGAGGGAAATGAGAGACAAGAGAGGAGAGGAAGGCAAGAAGTAGAGACGGAAGTCAAAAAGACATGGACATGGTAGGAGATGCCAGCCACGGCCATCATGGTGCAGTGGGCTCCCACCCAAGTTCTGAGACCAGAGAGTACATTTCTTCTTCAGAGGGAGGAAAAGATACTAATCAGAAAGAGGCAAAGAGGCTTTTAGTAACAAGAAACCTTCTGAAGAAAGGAAGTTAGGAATCAGGTTATAGCAAAGATGTAAGTCAGAATTTTAAAGCTCAGTAATTTTCATAGATTGTAAGAAAACGTCAGAGCCTTCTGCTCTGAGAGTTCTCACAGTCCTTTGCAACAGTCACACAAACACGTTGGGTGTGAACATAGGATCCTATGTGTACATGATGTGTGCTGGGATCATGGTGGGTGCAGTGCTTGGGCAGAAGGAAAGAAAGAAGGGAAGGCCATTAAAAGCCTTGCTGAGAAAGGTATTTCTTGTGCACAAAAAGAATCAGGCCCCTCGCTCCCTACTGAGCCCATTTCTCCTGCCTTTGCCCGAGCTGTCAGGCATGAATCCCTGTAGCATTCCGTAACTAATTGACAGTAATGGGGGCCATTGGGAGTCTAAGAATACATGGCATTGCCCGGCATGCACTGGCAAAAGGGGGGCTACCTCGGGGGGCAGCTGTGGGGAAATAAAGGCTGTCTTGTAAACTTCTTTTAATGTGAAGGTAGGAGGTAGAACATAGAGAGGAGCAGATTTAGACAAACTTCTACTTTAGCCTAAAAATTGAAAAGTTATAAATCCCCTATCTTATCCTGAGCTAATATCCCAGGATACTAAGTTTGCCACAGAGAAGAAACAGATGGAATTTCAATTAACCTCAGGGCCCCCTGTGAAATCTATATTGTACCCCTCTGGATTTACAACATATTGTAATGTATGACTGCAGGCTCTGGAGATTCCATCGCAAATCAACCCTCTTTATTCCAGGGATTCAGAAAACAGCTACAAAGACCCACTTCAGAATCAAAAGTGGCCAACTTTTTACAACTTCATCCTCAGAGTTTGAAATCAAATTTTTATTTGAACAACAGATCTTATTTATGTGTGCAGTCTCATGTTTGTTTGTTTGTTTGTTTAAGAGGAGACATTTATTTTTTCCTTCTATTAATGATAATGTTTCTGTGCTAAAACTGTTTAGCCCAAATAGAAAATAGGGGAAAAAATACACCATTATCACATCGTCAAGAATGACTCGCCACAGACCTGCAGTAAATTATCTACCAAGGATTTTTACCTTTCTAGAATCTAGTTTCTAATAGTCAAAATAGTCAAAATAAAAGCAACTACCTCTGCTATGAATAGCACATGAAGTTGGAAACATTGAAATAACTTTTTTAGAATTCTAAACTTGTTTTTCAAAGCCAGAATTATTTATCAGGTACCTGTGTGTGTGCGCGGTCTCTCAGTCATGTCCAGCTCTTTGTGACCCCATGAATTGTAGCCCATCAGGCTTCGCTGTCCATGAAATTTCCCAGGCATGAGTATTGGGGTGGGTTGCCATTTCCTACTTTAGGGGCTCTGCCCAACCCAGGGGTAGAAGTTGTGTCTCTTGAGTCTCTCCTGCATTGGCAGGCACATTCTTTACATTGTGCCACCTAGGAAGCCCCTTATCAGGTACCCACAGACTTACAACTTTGATTTTGCTTTGCTTTTCTTGTATTATTGGCCTTGCCTGTCTGTATTTGTTTTTCATCTCACAATTAATATTTGCATAAGCATTCAGCTTTTCACACTCAAAAAAAGTTTTCAAATTGATTTTGGCTTTTTGATGAGTTTTCAGCACATTTTTCTCAGCACAGGGCTTTTTTCTAAAATTGCACTTCACCTCAAATCTTTCACGACCTTCTGCAGAGATGAGTTTCTTCCATGCAGTAGTACAGACTCTTTCTCTTTCTTTCTCTCCAGGTTGCTGCTCTGCTGTCCAGCATCATTTTATAGATTTTCCCTGAACTCCTGGGGAATATCTCTAGGAATCCAGATAAGCAAAGACCTGTGCTTTGAGAAAAAGTCATTTGGAGAACTGAAATGTGTCTTTAAAAAAAAAAAAAAGACTAGGGATTGAAATGATATGAAGGGTCTTCCTCTCTAAGGTCACCACGGGAAACTGAGAACCACAGGGTTGTCCTTGGAAGCACTATCTAGGTACTCAGATGCTGAGAGCTGGAAGGATTAGGGAAGAGATGTCATTTAGGCAGCAAAGAGATTGTGTGTCCCCACTCTTCAATTTCATGGAAGTAAATAAACAAAATCCAGTGAGGCAGTGGCAAGGACATTCCTCTCCAGATGGACAGGAAGGCAAAATTCTCAAACAAGCTGCTGTTTTTTCCACCAAAAGCATAGCCTTGGAGAATTACATCAGGGAACCTTTCTTTTTCCCTTCATCTACCAATGTGCAGCTCAGCCAGTAAAGGCTACTACATGGTGAGGATATCCAAATCAAGCAGAGAGCCTCCATGTGGCACAAGGACTCTTATAGGGGCCACCAGGGACACTTAAGAGACTAGTCAACCCACTCTTCCACAGTTCTGGAACATGGCTTCAAGGTTGGAAGAGATTCCTTGTAATGAATAAGCCCCTATTTCTAGTGATGCTGATTTATCCCCTTAAGCCACTCTTTAATCAGATATATATGTTGATGTGTAAAGGATGTTTCTCAGCCTTTAGAGCTTGTGGCCAGATATCAGGTTTTCTTCTTCTTTTTTTTTTTTAATCGGAGGATAATTACTTTACAATATTGTGATGGCTTCTGCCATACATCAACATGAATTGGCCACAAATATACATGTGTCGCCCCCATCCTGAACCACTCCCCACCTCCCTCCCCACCCTGTCCCTTGGGTTGTCCCAGAGCACTGGCTTTGGGTGCCCTGCTTCATGCATGGAACTTGCACTGATCATCTGTTTTAAATATGGTAATGTACAGGTTTCAATGCTACTCTCTCAAATCATCCCACCCCTAATCCTACATGCAGGGCACCAAAGGAGACACAGATGTAAAGAACAGACTTTGGGGTCCAGAGGTATCAGATTTTCTGATGGCCTGAACATTTGCAGAGATGAAAGTGACTTATCTTTTAAAACATAGTCAATATGGCTCTTCATTTTTCCTTCCCTAGCTTCTTCTCCTAGTCAGCCCTGAACTCTGTACTATTTAAACTTCTTTGAGATGAGAAGTTATGACCAACCTAGATAGCATATTCAAAAGCAGAGACATTACTTTGCCAACTAAGGTCTGGTCTAGTCAAGGCTATGGTTTTTCCTGTGGTCATGTATGGATGTGAGAGTCGGACTGTGAAGAAGGCTGAATGCCGAAGAATTGATGCTTTTGAACTGTGGTGTTGGAGAAGACTCTTGAGAGTCCCTTGGACTGCAAGGAGATCCAACCAGTCCATTCTGAAGGAGATCAGCCCTGGGTGTTCTTTGGAAGGAATGATGCTAAAGCTGAAACTCCAGTACTTTGGCCACCTCATGTGAAGAGTTGACTCACTGGAAAAGACTTTGATGCTGGGAGGGATTCAGGGCAGGAGGAGAAGGGGACGACAGAGGATGAAATGGCTGGATGGCATCACTGACTCGATGGACGTGAGTCTGAGTGAACTCTGGGAGTTGGTGATGGACAGGGAGGCCTGGCGTGCTGCGATTCATGGGGTTGCAGAGTCGGACACAACTGAGTGACTGAACTGAACTGAAGACTCTCACAGTTATGTTTGGCAACTTGACATTTGGCCCTTATGTTTTTGTTTTTATCTTGTTAATTTCCTATTCCAACACCAGCAGAAATTAAAGCAAAATAAAAGAGAAGGAAAGGATAATATAAGAGGTGTTCTGAAATCACTTAGTTTAAACTTCATGATCAGATAAAGTGGGAAAAGAATCCCAAGTAACTCAATTGAAAAAAATAAGCTTGATGAAATTTTTTGCTGTTATTTTACTTTTTCCTTGTGTGTTTTCTGGGTTAGTTTTATTATTTTATCATATCTTCTCCTGAAGACTCAAACCATGATTATTTTTAATCTCTTTGCTGACCCAAAGAAATTGAGTACACTAAATCAAACAAGCTTTCTATTAGATCTTACACACTAGTTTCTTCCAAAAATCTTCACTGATGAGCCTTTCTCAAAGGTATCTATCCCTTTCTTTGAAATTTTTTGGCATTTACATTTATAGACAGCAACTCATCACCAAGCTTTTGTTTATTAACTTGGCTTGAGATTGTTCTCTATTTATTTAACTGGGACACAGCTTCAGAATCAAGTTCCAAGGAAAATGACTATTCTTTTTCTTTGCAGATTCTGCAGAGCCTGATTTTATAGGTCAGACAGTTTGCTGAGCTGAATTAGGGAGAGTGCTATATATAATAATTTCCTGAAGTATGGTTGCTGAGTCCTGAACTGATTGGGAAACTGGGCCATGAAGACGAAGTATCATAGTGAGAAAAACAAAAGCAGTGGTCTGGACTATGCTAGATTCTGGCAAATAGAAAGATAATCTTAGTTGAGGACAGGAGCCCAGACAGTAGCAGACAGAGCTGGAGTCCAGCTTGGGTGCCTCTGTGGTGGTGGGACCAGAGGAAGACTGTGAAGGAGGGTATTGGAAGATGTTGAAGTTAGAGACCAGAAGTAAGACCGGATTTTCTCTAAACAAAAGAGGAGACATTTTCTGTAACATTTATAGAGGAGAGTCCAGGAGAAACATCTGCACTGAGAATGGAAAGCCAACCCATGAGACACCAGAGACGAAGATGTTCAAAGAAAAGCATTGATGTGGCTGAGTGACTTGCCAGGAATGTTTGACTGGGCTATTATGGCAAAACTGATTCCAGGATTCTCATTTTTGTGGTTTCAACAACTCTTTGTCCATTCTCTGCAGATTGCCCTCTTTACCATAAGTATGAGTTTTGACCTTTCATTCTCTTTATCTCTGAAAGCTCCAAGGAAATCACTGTTTAAGGAGGACCAGACTCTGCTTGTGAGAGCGGAATCACACCATGTGGACTGTTCTGAGCTTGCCCCCAGCACAGTGGTAATGACAGCCCCTCAGAGACAGTGTTACTATCTCTGACTATATCTTTTCCGTATATTAGGAAACTGTTTTTATGCTTCAGAAGTCATTTCCACCTGTCATTAAGATGGATAAAATAAACTGGCATTCATGTAGGATCTTTGCAACAAGCACTAAAACTCAGTATTGACAGAAGAATCTCTCTCTCTCTCTTCCTCTAATTGGCTTTATTTTTTGAACAGTTTCAGGTCTACAGAAACACTGAATGAAAAGTACAGCAAGTTCACATACACTCTTTCTTCTTCCCCATTCCCTTACCTCCTTCCCCCAGTTTCTCCTATCATTAACATCTAGTATTGGTGAGGTACATTTCTTGCAACCTATGAGCCAATATTTATGCTTATTTTTTTAACTAAAGTCCATAATATATATTGAGGATTCCCAGGTGACTCAGTGTAAAGAATCCACCTGCCAGTGCAAGAGATGTGGATTTGATCCCTGGGTTGGGAAGATTCCCCTAGAGGAGGAAATTGCAACCCACTCCAGTATTCTTGCCTGGGAAATCCCATGGACAGAGGAGCCTGGTGGGCTAGAGTCAGACACAACTGAGCACACGTGCACATATAGTGTATTATATATTATGACTTTATACATCCTATGGGTTTTGACTAATGTATAATGAAAAGCATCCACTATTACAGTATCAAACATAATAGTTTCACTGTCTGAGAAATCCCCTGTGCTCCCCCTGTTCATCCCTCCCACCCTCCCTCTCCTCTAACCCCTATATCACTGATATTTTTACTCTCCATAGTTTCGCCTTTTCCAGAATGTCATATGGTTGCAATTGTACAGTATATAGTATCTTCAGATTGACTTCTTTCAATGAACAATATTCATTTACGGTTCCTTTACGTCTTTTCTTGCCTTGGCTTTTTATCACCAAATAATATTCCCCTGTCTGGTTGTACCACATTCACCAACTGAAGGACATCTTGGTTGTTTAAAAGATGCTAAAGCAACATCTTCAAAACAGTATCTGAAGCAACATCATCAAAGCTGTTGTAAGCAACAACTTCAGATCTTCCCTGGTGGATCATTGGTAAAGAATCCACCTGCAGTGGCAGAGATCATATGCAATGTAGGAGACATGGGTTTGATCTTAGTCAGGAAGACCCCTCAGTAAGGAAATGGCAACCCACTCCAATATTCTTGCCTGGACAGAGGAGCCTGGCAGGCTACAGTCTGTAGGTTTTCAAAGAGTCAGACATGACTTAGCAACTAAACATCAACAACTTCAAAAGCAAGCCTCTCAGAATTCTATATCCCCACACTCCTCTATCTGGCTCATTGACTGGCTGGCTTCTAGCCTTTGGGAACTGACTGCTCACAACTGCTCTTGGTCCTCCAAGCTCAGTGTGGCAGAGGCTAAGGTCATAGTTATGTCCAAATAGCCAGATGGCTAATTCCAGGCCAAGGCGAGATGAGCTCTAAGGTATCACCATTGTGGAGGAGAAACAGTCTCAGCTAACCCAAAGGAACCTATGCCACCTCAGCCTCTGATCCTTGGAATTTGGATTTCTGTCTGAGAAGTCACTTGGAGATTCCAGCCACATGCCACAAACAGACCAATTTCATCTTCTGAACTCAATTCCCAACTAGCTAGATGCTGCAATTACAACCCATCCTTAACACTTGCCCACCTGTGTGTTTTAAAACCTGCTTCAGCCTTAGAGAAATAATCATCCAGTCCTATTTATTTATTTATTTGGCTGTGTCAGGTCTTCATTGCGGCATTCAGTATCTTAAATTGCAGCATATGGGATCTTTTTTCTTTTTAGTTGTGACATGTGGGATCTAATTCCGTGACCAGGGATCAAACCGGGCCCCCTGCATTGGGAACATAGTCTTAGCTACTAGGCCACCAGGGGAGTCCTTTGTTTTGCTTAAAAAGCGATTCTTATGTTACCAAACTGTACCTGGGTCTGCTCACCTACTCTACATAGCAAAACTGATCTACTGACACCGTGGTCATGAAGGAAAGCACAGCATTTACTGCACCAAGCAAGGAGGACAGGCAGTCATGCTCACAAGACTGGAATTCCCCAGTGTCTTTCAGAGAAGGGTTTTTAAAGACAATATTTGGAGTAAAGGTTTCAGGGGGCATGACTATCACCTTCTTGGTTGGTGGTGAGGTAATAGGATGATATTTCAGGATTCTTAACCACTGACCTTTTGGTGCCAACCAGCTTGGGGTCTATGTGCTTGTGGTCAGCATGTGGTCACCATCCTCCACCTGGCTTGGGGGTCTTAGTTTCTGCAGAACAACTTAAAGATATGTGTCAGATTGTTATAAATGTTCCTGGAGGAGAAACTAGGACTATTTTTTAAGCTGTCATTACTTTTCTTGTTTGACAGCTTTTCCTTTGTTTCTGCATCCCCTCACTTTACTAACTAGTTAACTGCTTTGGTCTGCTCTTTGGAACTCAGGGAAGGCCTAGGAGACTAAATAAATTCTTCTCTTTTTTTTTTTTTTGGCCAACAAAAATGGGCATACAGAAGGGCTTTTGTACCTGGGAGAACACCATAGGGTCCTGCTTGATTTTAATCTTCTCTTTTCTTTGATACAGATATTCCTGAGAATAACAGAGGTGAGACAAGAAAGGGAATAAACTTTTAGGTAGAGAGGTTCATTATAAACTCGGCAGGGGAACTCAGTTTTAGGGGACTCAAATTCAGTCAGAACCATCCACTTCAGGTTCCTCCCCTGTGTTCCCGTGTTGTCCTCTTGACTTCTACATACACTTAAAATGCATTTGGTGGTTTTTTTCCCATGAACGTGGGGGCTTCCACAGCAAAGTTGTAGAGGTGGTCTATCTTCTCAGGCTCCTCTCTGGGCCACTTCCTTTCCGCCCACCTCCTGGTGCCCTTGTGCTCACCACAGCGCCACCCTCAGCACTCACAGGATCACTCACAGCCTGCTTCCAGGCTCTCTAGTCACCCCACTCATTCCAAGAAGTAAAGGGCTGGAAACAGCTTATGCATTTTCAACAAGGGACTGCTCGGATCAGCCAGGAGCAGAGTAGATACGTGAAGCTTCAAGACACCTGGCCCCATCTCAAGGCGGAGGCACCAAGGCTTTCTTGAGATGAGGTGAAAGGAGGCTCCACACCCCTTAAACAGCTCCCTCTCTAGGTTAGCTCCTCACGCAGAGCTTCCTGAACATCTCCTGGAAAATTTCTCATCACGTAACTCACCTCTCGAACATTCCCTGAAGGGAGTCCATTTTCAGTTTTCTTGGCGTGATTCTTCAGAGTTCGCTGCCTTTGGAGTTCTTACTCTGCTGTCGTTCAGAGATGGGTCCATGCTGGGTGTCAACACAGTGGACTTCTTCCAGCCAGGCCCAAACAGCCTCTCTCTACTTTGTTTAACTTTCTGTGAAATGTAGCTGATGGCACTTAACATGAGAGTACCCAGAAAAGTGCACCTTAGCACCAGAGGAGAGGCCTGGGCACGTGTATGCTAAGTCCTTTCAGGCATGTCTGACTCTTGTGACCCCACGGACCGTATCCTATGAGGCTCCTGTGTCCTTGGGATTCTCCAGGCAAGAACACTGGAGTGGGTTGCCATGCCCTCCTCCAGGGACTCTTCCAGATCCGGGGACTGAGCCTGCATCTCTTATGTCTCCTGCTTTGGCAGGCAGCTTCTTTACCACTAGCATCACCTGCATCAAAGGCAGTGAATGGAGGGCAGGAGAAAGGGGGCTTTTTGCAACAGTAGCAGAAACTGGGCATGGAATCTTGGCAGACCTGAGGAAGAAGGAGGAAGACAAAAGATGAAGAAGCAGGGAGGGCGAGTTGAGTGAGATGGTTTAATCATGGTGTATTTTGTGTGCCAGGATCTCTGTGGATATAGACATAAAGAAGGCAGTCTGCTCTCAAGATCTGGTTTGGCAATGAGAAACAGTTCTCTGTTATTCAAATGGCAACACTGGGTTTGAATTGGGAGAAAACCATTGATTATCCTATCAGAAAACTCTTGAGTCAGTACTGCCTTGTTTCATAAACAGAATAAGCAAAGAAGTGGTCTGTAACATTTGCACAGTGTCTTTCATGTTTGCTGAGACGTACTTCAAGCAGATTTACATGCATTACCTGTCTTTAGGGAGGTATCTCTATCTTAAATAGGACCCAATGAAAGCAAGAAAAGTTCAGTGACTTGCACAAGGACATGTGACTAGTAATTTTCAGAGTCTTGGTCCAGCTGTTTCTAAAGCCTGTTCTCATGCTATGTAGGTGATTGGAATTCAGCTGCCCTACTCACCTACTCCAGACACTCTTCCCACCAAGAGAACTGTTCCTGAGATAGGAGCTTGAAGTTTAAGAATTAGAGGTATATCCTTTATCTAAACATTTTATTTGTCAGTAAATTTCTGCTGAGAGGGATGAGCCTTTTAAAAATTTAGCATTAATGGCTTCCTTACTGAGAATATATTTATGATTTGATCGCATGCATGTGGGATGAGTAGCAGTCAGAAAAGGGATAAAATGAGAAATACACAGAAGAAAGAGGCAGAGATGGAAGACACCTTGGCTTACTCCTCAAATTTTAGTGGGTGCTCTGCTACCTGGGAGAAGCCCTGGCCCACCTAATTTCTCTCTCTCTGTCCAGGAAACATGAAGATAACTGGCTCGCTCATGCCAAAGGATCAGCAACTGGGCAGAGGCCAGAGAGGAGAAGGCCGCAGTAGGAGAGGTGGGGGTGGGGGCTGGGAGGGTGGAGACAAAGGGGGAAGTAACTTTTTAAATAAAAATGATAAGTGATGAATAGAATGGCTAATCCTGGGAGCCCTGAGAATGCTGGACCGCCAAGCAAGGGGCCTCTCTTTTTTTCACTTTCCTTTTTCTATTCTTTTTAATTTTCTTTTATTTAATTTCGCTGCAGCACGTATAATCAATTATAGCCTGAATCAGGATAAAGGGAGGGGAAGCACTTTAATTCATAAATCAATTTTATACGGTCATCAGTCAGGTTGTGAATGCAAATACCTCTGTCGGTTTAGGTTATTCAGAATTAATTGACTCCCACCGGGCTTCGCTGCAGATGGAGAAGGGCTTTCTCACAGAGTCTGCTTGGGCCCAGCATGGGGGCCGCCGGCTTCCTCCCTTCCCCCCCCAGGCCCTCAGCCACCCCTCCATGCTCCTTTACCCTCTGGGCCCCAAACGTGGAGGTGATGGGGTGGGCGTCCAGCAAAGAGCTGGGTGGGTAAGAGCCCAGAAAGATTGTTTGAAGAAGGAAGGGGATACACAGAAAGATGAAAGCCCCCAAACAAACCCCTCTTCAGCCCAGGCCCTGCAGAAACACCTTTATGTGATTAGAAATCCTTAGCTTTCAAGGGTCTGCTTGAGCTTTCAAGGGTTCTCTTGAGCTT
This sequence comes from Nanger dama, assembly GCA_917880005.1. Lineage (NCBI taxonomy): Eukaryota > Metazoa > Chordata > Mammalia > Artiodactyla > Bovidae > Nanger > Nanger dama. The sequence goes on from CAKJTW010000011.1 coordinate 1,677,787, forward strand.
CTTAAATAAGAAAGAAAAAAGAAAATAAACAGAAAAGCCAGAGCCCCTGACCTGAAGCTGAAGGAATATCATTCAGAAACTGCCCAGTTGCAGGGGTTTGTGTGGCTGCCAGATTTGAGCAGCCAGAGAGCAGCTCAGGAGAGAGCGCAAGGCGCCTGCAAGGCCAGCACAAGCGAGGGCAGGGCCCTGTCCAAAGCACCTGAGGCTGATCGCCCAGGACAGCCCTGCATGGGGAAAGAATGAATGAATCTGGTATAGGAAGGACTGCGGTGGCCTAGCGGAACAGCACCTGTTTCCTAAGTTCCCAAGTCAGGGTCTTCCATCACAGGAGCTGATTCTAATGTGGAAAAGACACACACCTATCCACTCATATACTCAACATACCCTGCTCTCTACTTCTCAGCTCACTATAGCCCCTGAGTGTGTTGCTCCAAATCAGATTATTTTTGTGGTTTTCACCAGTGGCCCCCATGTTAGACTCACCCAAGGAGTTTTTTGTTTTGTGTGTTTTGTTCATTTGTCATCTACAGTCCATGGGGTTACAAAGAGTGGCTAATATTTTCACTTTATTGCTGATGTTCAGGTCCAATCTTAAAGATTCTGCTTTAATCAGATCTTGAGTAGAGTATGTTTTTGTTTTTGTTTTACTTTCAATACAGTTGCAAGCGAGTCCAATGCACAGATAAGAATGGAGCCACTGAAGTGTCTGAGACCCACCTCCACCCCCAGGCTCCAAGCTCTCCCCACTACCCAGAATGGTTCTCAAAGCATGGTGCATTAGAACTGTATGGGCAGGAAATAAAATGGCAAGGAAAAAATAACAAAATAAAACTTGAGGTTTTATATGTTGCAGATTCCCTCATCCTCTCCAGACACAGTGAATCTCTGGAAAATTATATAATTTATACAAACTCCCAGTAAGTATGGGGACCACTTACTGGGGCAAAGCACCAAGATAGCAATATCTGGTCTGTTTTTATTTAAAAGCAAATCCTGGCCTCCTCCCAGTTGGTAGACATCACATTTTCCCTTCATGTAACAGCTATGTTTGTGGATTTTGCCAGAGAGCTCTTCTGAGAGATCCAGACCTGACTCTACACACAAAGGAAAGCAGTCCATTTGATGAAATGATCTTAAGGTGGTTGTTGTTTAGTCGCTAAGTCATGTCCAACTCTTTTGCAACCCCATAGACTGTAGCCTGCTTACTTTGCCTCCTTTGCCCATGGGATTTCCCAGGCAAGAATATTGGAGTGCATTGCCATTTCCTTCTCCAGGGGATCTTTCCAACCCAGGGATTGAACCTGCATCTCCTGAATTGGCAGGCAGATTCTTACCACTGAGCCACTTGGGAAGCCCCATCTTAAAGACTGCATGTTCCCAAACATGGGTTCTTAATCCATGTTGAGCTTCTGAAAAATCAGATGCAAGCTCCTTTGTCCATGGAATTCTCCAGGCAAGACTACTGGAGTGGGTAGCCATTCTCTTTTCCAGGGGATCTTCCAGAGTCAGGGATCAAACCCAGGTATCCTACATCACAGGCAGATTCTTTACCATCTGAGCCACCAGGGAAACCCTACTTATTTTTAACCAGCACTCAAATAACCAGCCCTAGATCTTTAATACAGACCTCAATCTTTTGTTTGTATGTAAATAAGCCATATTTATTTATTATTAAAGGCTAAAAGAAATTATTGGATAAATGTTCCAGTTAGACATTCATTAGCATAGCCATATGTTATTGGAAACAATAAAACTAGCTTTCTTTACAAATCTCAGTACTTCAGGCTTCATTCCCAAGTCAGACTAGACTTCCTCTCCCAAAAGTCTGAAGGCCTTAATGGAGATTAAATGTGTGTTTTCTCCTGCTGTACTTAGCCAGCAGCAATGAGAAATTGGGGGAAGGGGTGGGTTCAGAATGAAAGGGCACCTTGTTTGCAAAACTCCATGTTTTAAGGTAGAAAATGAAGACATCCATGTGAAGAAAAAAAAAATCCTCATACCATTAAGGCAGTTTGGCAGGGTGATTAAACACACAATCTTCAGAGTCAAAACTGCCCAGCTTTGAAACAACTGCACCACTTACCTTCGATAAGACATTTAAGCTGTGTGCCTCAGTTTCTTTCTATTTAAAATGGGAACATTAGTGGGAGCTACCTCATACAGTTGTTGTGAGGATTAAATAATATAAAGGATCTAAAAGCTAAGCAGAAAGCAGGCCCAGTAAACAGTAACACATATGTTGACTGAAAGAAAGCAGGGATGAGAGGTTTCTGAAGAGTGGATCACAGGGCCTGTTGTCTGACTTGGTCCCGCCAATAGTATGTATCAGCCTCCCTGAGAACTTCTTAGAAATGTGAAATGTCCAGCCCCATCCCAGAACTCCTGAGCAGAAGCTCTGGGGGTGGGATTCAGCACCCTGTGTGTTAACAAGCCCTCCGATTGATTCTGAACCACACTAAAGGTGGAGAACCATGGGTGAGTGAAGGGCTGGAACCTTGACAAGCAATCAGAAGGTTCTTAGGGTCAAGCAGTTTGTGATAAAGAAAGAGGCTGGACTCGACTCTCTGTATAGGAAACAGATAAAGATGGCTCACGCAGTGGTGTTTGGCATTGCAAGGAAAGGCATCGTAGAGAGAGTCCAACCAAAGGATGAGATCTCACCAGGAACCGTAACTACTCATACAACAGCGTGGCTTACAGATCGCTGGCCCAGACCTCACAACCTTAGAAGGCCTTCCCTCCTCCATGCTCCCAGCCCCTCCCTGGATTCCAAGACCCAGCAGTGCCTCCAACCCCACTCTACCCTGGGACTTTAGCAGACTGCACGGCCCCACTCTGCTGCCGGATTAGAGCAGCAGGGAAGCCTGAGGCTCTTACCCTAGACGTGTGCAGAGAGGGGCCTGGAGGGGGTGGTCTCAGCCATGCTGCTTTGAGATGCCAGGGGAGTAGCTTCTCCCCAGTGCTTTCCTTCTCTTACAATCGGATTCCCAAGAGCCAGAAGGGGAGATGGAGGAAAGGCAGCCGGAAGGGGTGGAAACAAAGAAATTTGGAAGCCATCTGTATAAAGGTAGTTTTTTTTTAAGGTATCCAAAAAAGAGAAAAGAGAGAGCAGTCCAGGTGTTTCGGAGAGAAACTACATACTCCGATCTACAAGAGGCTAAAGAAGGAAAAGCAGGCACAAGTAGGAGCCAAAAGGGGTAATGAAAATGCCCTGTTAAAGATTTCTGCTCCTTCAGTTCCACAGACAATAACTGAACACCTATTAGGTCCCAGGGACTCTGCTAGACTCTGAGAGAAAGAAATCATAAGACACAATTCCTGCCCTCCAGGAGCCTTTGAAGAAAAACAGAAGAAAATAGAAAAATGTGCGCATTCCTTCCAAAATGACATCTGAAGAAAAGAAAACAAAGCAACTCCCAAAGTTTTTTATTAAACATTTGACTTAAATTTGAGATCTGGAGTTCAGCAAACAGGCAGAATGCAAATTATCCACTCCCAGCCCCTCACCTTTACACACACATACATGCACACATGCACACACATGCATACATGCGTGCACACATGCATACATGCACGTATGCGCACACATGCATGCATGTGTGCACGCATGCACACACATACATGCATGCACGCATGCACACACCATGTACACACACTTTAGTGGTGGTCATGTCCTTGTGGAGCTGACCATTGAAGGATTGGCCTGGCTGCTGCTGGCCCTGCCACTGGACTTCAATCTTGATCAGAAAAACACTAGAAGTTCATTAAAGAAACAAATCCTAGCAGTTTCTGGTACGTAAGCCAACTCCAACCTACCCTCCCTTCAATGAGGTAAGGGTAAAGGAATCTGACAAACACAGATTTAATTTCCTGTGAAAGGCACAGGGTTTAGAAACTAGGAGAGGAGCAGGATTTAGACAGATGCATCTTGTGTTTTATCACACGTGACACATAAAACCTTTGTATTGTGTTCACCGGGGCCCCTTGCTTTCATCCATCCTTGACTTTGCACCACATCCTGTCTGAGCGCAGCCCTTCAGCTCCTGCTCCTCACTCCTCTCCTCTGGGAAGAGAAGTTAGGGCAGCTTGTTTGGTGTGGGGGGCTGGGACTTAGGTCACATGCTTCCCAAAATATCTGTCCTGTGGCCACTTTCCCAGGTCACTGTCCCATCTTCACACTTTCTCTAAATGTGAGCTAGTCAGTTATTAGGCTGAGGTATTAAGAAGACTCAAAAAGGGGGCCCTGTTGTTATTTTTCATGCATCAGCCCCTAGGTGCTCCTGGAATCTGTTCTCTTGCTCCCTGAAAGAAAAAATGAGTTTTTATTCCTTCTCAGCCCTTCACGGACATTTATTTCCCAAGTCAGTTCCAAACAGCCAAATGAATTTTTCAGAAAAGCCACAGCTGGAGTGTCAGGGTCCAGGTAAAAATATTAAAATAATCAAGAGAGGAAAAAAATATCAGAATCCATTGGATGTTGTTTTCAAAGTTTTCTTCTGGGCATCCTTACATGCTTAGGATTATTCTTTGTTTCCCTTCTGTTGTTCTCCTTGGCTATTTCTTTCTACCACTTCTTTTCTTTCTCTATATTGCTCCCCAAAGCATAAGCTATATGTCTGTGATGCTGAACAACATCGATTCTGAAAGTTTGGGTTTTTTTTAAAGAATGTTCCTTAGACAAAAACACAACCCTGGCTGCAGCTGGAGGCTTCTGGGATTTCTGTGCCTTGTTTTCATGCATGGCCCCTTTCATGAAACCCGGGGAATTCACGGGGGTGGGGTGAAGGGAAAGAGGAGGGGGGAAGAAAGGCGTGAACCTTTACACCCAAAGTGGGGCTTCAGAAGAATTTACAGCCGTCTTTTCTGGAGACCGTTAAGGTTTTATTGCCCTAGTACCAGCAGTTACAATGCTCCATGGAGCTCAGAGCTGAGCCCATGCCAAGGATCCTCTAGCTCACTAAAGCTGGCAAGAGGCCAATTGTAAAGTAAGTTCACTTCAAGAAGAGAGGGAGCTAGCTTAAATGGGAGGTGGGCTGGAGGAGAGAGAGATACCCAGAAAGTAAATAAGGCATTATAAAGTCACAGCTTGGCTCTGCAGTCAAACAGCGCTGACTTTGGGTGACTTTTCACTATTTACTAGCTAATGATATTAAACAAGTGATTTAACCACTCCAAGGCTGAGGTTTCCAATCTGTAAAGCAGAGCTCATAACAGCACCAAGCTTATTGGATTATTGTGAGAATTAAATAAGATAAATCCTGCGGAGTTTAGTGTAGTGTCTGGTTTACAGTAAGAGCTTAATGTATATTATTTTATACTGATAGTGTAAATAATGGCATTGCAGGAGAGGAGAGGCCAACAAGGTCATACTTTTTCTAAAGGTGAATGTGTATAATGAGACATAATTTCTTTCTTACCTCTAAACATTCCCATCTATGGCAATTCTCCTAGCCAAGCCTGCTGGACACCTTAGGTGTGAGGGGAAGACCAGTGAAAAAGAAGAGAAGTGAGAAGAAAAGAAAAGATGATGATAGCAAAGTAGATTTATAGGCAGAAACAATTGGGAAAAGACATGAGAGAAAACTAAGTGAGAGAAAATAAAATGGAAATTGTCAAAGATGGAAGGAAGTTTTTCAGCTGGACGCAGACTAAGCAGGAAATGTGGACAAGAGGCAGATGAGTCTGGAAACGTGCAGGGTGTGGTTTCCCTAGCCATTGTGTCCTCCAGGGAGGTTCAGTCCAGTCCAGTCCCTCAGTCCTGTCCAACTCTTTGCGACCCCATGGACTGCAGCATGCCAGGCCACCCTATCCATCACCAACTCCCAGAGTTTAACCAAACTCATGTCCATTGAGTCTGTGATGCCATCCAACCATCTCATCCTCTGTCGTCCCCTTCTCCTCCTGCCTTCAATCTTTCCCAGCATCAGGATCTTTTCAAATGAGTCAATTCTTCACATCAGGTGGCCAAAGTATTGGAGTTTCAGCTTCAACTCAGTCCTTCCAATGAATATTCAGGACTGATTTCCTTTAGGATGGACTGGTTGGATCTCCTTGTAGTCCAAGGGACTCCTAAAAGCCATGAGCCTGTGGGTGTTTAAAAGGAACCCAAGCAGCAGAGCAAATCTTCCTGCAGAATATGTAACCCCTCTGCATACCTTCTGTCAGTCACAATTCCTCCTTCACAGCCCTCCCTGACCTCTAGCTACACAGCCTTGTACCTGAAGACTTCACTGTCATCCTGAAAAAAACTGGGCTCTCCAAGATAATGTTTGGCATTTTGTGCTGTGAGTGCCTCTGCTGCAAAGTGTAGGATTAAATTATCCTGTGCCTGGAACTTGCTGAGTGCTCCACAGTGTTTGTTGAATGACTGAGTGAGTGAATGAATGAATGAGTCATGTTGAGGCAGACCTGTGTGACTGCTAAAGTCTACAGGGTTTTTTCCTTGGGAGTGAGGGTGGTGAAATGTTCCAGAATTAGATAGCACTGGTGGCTGTACAGCCTTGTGAATGTACTAAAATTGCTGAATTGTACACTTTAAAGTGGTGAGTGTTGTGGTATGTGAATAATATCTCAATAAAATAAATATAAAAACATAAACTTCAGCCTTAGAGAAAAAACAGTCACAAGCTTGTCTTCCAGTTTGCTCTTCACACTGGGTCCTCTTCCCATCCCTTTGCTCCTTCTCAGAACATAAAGACAGAATGATTACTTTAAAAAGTCTTTTTCAAGTTTTCCTTGGAAAACTTGTTCGCATGAAATCTGAGTGAGTCAAGGATGGTCAGATCTCAGAGGAATAAGGTAGACTGTAGGAGGGGCACAGCCTCCTCTGGGACATTTCTCTAGGAACTGTGTGAACTGTGTTTTGTGCTTGAACACAAAGATTCACTCTTTTAGCAAACCTCTTCATATTGTCCCAGCCACCGAGAGTCAGTCGTTAAGAAATTCTGGGAAATCAATGGCAGCGTTACCCCATCTTAATGTATGTTAGCCTTTAGGTGCTTTTATGAAATGCCTGATCTTTGCTGACAGTCAGGTGCATTCAAGTGAGCAGAAATGATTTTCCAGATGGGCTGAAGTAGAGCAAAGTCTAACCACAGATTCTCCTGTTTTTCAACCTCTCCCACGCAGAGTAACTATATACACAGAGACATCTTCCTGGTATTGGAAGTTACTGTTTGTTATGGACACTTTAATTTTGTGAGATAGTGTGGTTAACTTCTACACAGCACAGTTCTCAAAGGACTTTGTGTGGAGCTTATTTCAGTGGCTTGTTTAGTACTGGCAAAGGAAACTCCTAAATCTTAAGTACCATTTAACACATCAGTAGCAGACTGCTTAGACAAACAGGATTTCAGGTTTGGGGTGACTGTCTGCTCCATCCCTATAAATTAAAGAGGGAATGAGTCCATACATGTCTGCATCCCACTCTAAGGTTTCGGCCAAGTACTGTCTTTTGTTTCAAGTTCCTTCTCCAGCATCCAACCATGGACGAAATAAAAATGGGGAAAAGGGAAATGCTACTTACTCAAACCTAATCTTGGAGTAAACAAATGTCAACATCGTCATTCATTCAGAGGTTTTATGTGAACTGAGAGACTCTAAGAGTTTCTAGAAACTCCACCCAATCATTCTCTGTAAGTTGTCACAACTCGCTGAGAATCTCAGTTACCAAGCCTCCAAAGTGGGATTTGATCTCAATCTTGGGTCCCTTAGTTGTCACTACCAAGGCCCCCATTCTTATATTTTTCAGTGATGTCATCAGCCAACCTGAGCCTCGAATCCTTGTGAGTTCTCAGTGCTAAAAACTGACATCATCATCATCAGTTAGGAGTTTGTTAAAAGTTAAGTGTATTTTAAAAGTTACTGAAGAAAAGCTTTCAGAGCCACTGTTTTTGTCTTTGTCCTCCACCTGTTCAAACACCCCAAATTGGAGTTTCTGACCAGATAACCTGTGAGGCCCTTCCCTGCTTCATGATTCTTGGTCTGGCTTGCTTCATTTAGTATGATCATTTATATATCACACCCTACCTCTTTCTTTGTCCCCCTTGGAGTACCAGTTTAAGGTCATGCACGTTGCCGTGTGCTCATCTGTTTTGTTGCTTCTTTTGCTGCCCGGTACTCCAGGGTGGGCTTCCACTGTACTGTCTCTCTCCAGACCCCTGACACCGCAGAGAGCACCAGAACAAGCATCCTTGGGCCTATCCCCCATGACATATTGTAAGCACGTCATTGGGATAATATGTCTGGGGATAAAATCGTTGAGTCATTAGGTTTGTAAATATTTATTTGACCAAGTAGAGCCAGATTGTTTTCCAGAATGGCTACACTATCCATATTTCATCAGCAGCAAACGAGGGTCCTCTGAGCCCTTATTTAGCTTTCTCATTTTACATTTAAGAAAAGGAAGCTTAGCATGAGTGGATCCTCCTCCCTTGACCAAGAAGTAAATGTAGCTAGGGGTACCAGACTGGCTGGACTATACCAAGATGCCTCTGTGGTTTTTTTCATCAGCATTTCTTCAGTCATTTAAGAATGCCCCTCACTTCACTGTCTTTGGACATCAGTGTTCTCATCCCTTATTTAAAGGAGTAGTATTTGATAATGTCCAGGGCTCTTTCCAAATCTACAGTTCTCCAACTGTGAACCCTTTTGTCTATCACTAGCAATTGCCTCCAATGGCATTCAGGTGTGTCTATGGGCTTCAAGATGTTCGAAATAACAGACTGTTCTTTGTACCTTTTTTCATTAAGTATTGAAAGCATGTAAGGAATAACCCAGTGCCCACATTCAATGTAATGATCCTTTCATATGAATCTCCTCCTCCCAATTTCCCTGCACCCTTGACTAAGACAATGCCCAGAAATAAAAGACAAGGTACGCAGTGTACTTTTGCAAAGTCCAAGAGTATGTTAGATTAGACTTTGTTCCAGTCTGAACAGCATTATTTCCCCTGTTCTAGTGAGAGGTGGGTCACATTATTTCTAAGGCAGAATCCAAATATGGAAATGATATCACCCAAACTAGGAGAAGCCAAAGGTCCCTCCTCAGGCATTTACTGAATGAGGATGGAGAACTGACATGAAGTTGGGGGTCACTCTGAGAGCTTTTATGGCTGACTGGTCACTCCCCACTTATTTTCCTCTGTGCCCAGTGAGGTTCTGCAGACTCCCCTGGCTTCCAGACACTGCCTGAGAGGACCGTCAGAGCCTGTGCACGTGGACCAGCCTCACTAGGATTCACTTCTGACAGCTCCCTCAGGAAGACTAGCTCTTCTTGAGCCTCATAGATGGACAGTTGCTTTCCGCCAGCAATCTCCACATTTAAACCTCTCAGCCCCTCCCCATGTCACATTCTTGTCAGGTTTCCAAATCCCAGAGACCTGAAGAGGCTATAGTTTGGACTGAGTTTCAGCTCACCGTCTTCAGGAAGAAAGAGGTGAAGTGAACCACTTGCCACAGAGGAAGCTCCAGGAGAGATGTCTCGGGTCCTAGTCTCTTGTCCTCTGAGCTGGTATCTCCTGTCTCCTGAGTCTGTATCGTTCCATTGTGAATACCCAGTATACCTCTGTCTATCCCGGGGTTGTAAAGGGCAGGGTAGGAATCTTACCGAGGGATATTTAACTAGATGCTCATGTGTAATTCAAACAGCTTGTTTTCCTAAACAAAGGACACTGGCTGGCTGTTTTGCTCTTGTCCTAGTGAGCCTCTTTGTCAGCAGCAGGATTCAGTCTTCTCCCTTCGATGGCCAAGTTGGGAGATTTATTTTACTTCACTCTGGCCCAAGTTCTGCTTTTTGGGAAGAGCTGCTAGGCCAGTTTGGATCAGCTCTCCTGGGACCTGGATGGGAAATTCAGTATAAGCCCACATGGAATATTGTTCTGGCTTAGCTGCAGGATTAGAGTTCAGAGTTCCCATGTGCTTGTGTTCTCTTCCTCTACAGGGTCATTGCTAGGACACGTGGGGCCCTGCACCACTTGAGCTGGTAAGGGTTTCTCAAAAAAATCTTGCCACTCGAGTTTTTCTACTAGGGAAGGGAGTACTCAAGTCTGGGGCTTATTGCTTTCCTTTTTTTTTTTTTTTAACATTAAGTAATAGAACATTATAGTGGAAAAAGCAATGACCAGGGAAGTCTGCATTGAACTCACTAACTGAGATAAGTGAATGTTATAACCAGCCTCATTGGTTCATGTCAGGGCTTTGACAGAAAGAGTTTTGAGACAAAACATTTTGTGATTTTTAGAACTCCTTTTCAGATGTGGAAATTGCAGATAAAGAATTATGGAACTAACTAATGGGAAAAGCATAGTAAGCCTTCAGCATCAGAAAGATAGAGATTCAAATCCTTTTAGGCTGATTTTGGTGAAGTCACTTAACTGTTCTGAACTTCAGTTTTCTCATCTGTAAAAATGAAGATCATCATCATTACCTTGTAGTATTGCTTGGAAGACTATGTACAGCATAGGATAATTTTTTTTTTTAAGATAACTGTTAATTTTAGGATATGTGGAGGGAGGCAGGGATGAACTAGAACAATGAAGTGCATGAAAAACAAGAAACTTAGATTTGGAGAGGGCAGTGAACCATGTGGAAAACCTTAATTTGAGAGTGGAAAGGAACAAAAGAAAGAAGAGTCTGAAGAATGAAAACTTGCTGGTGAGCTAGGTGGGTTCTGGGAAGACTGGAGCCTCTAACGTAGGTGCCTTGAGCTGCCAATAACCAGACTATGGCACATTGGCGCTAAGGGATGGGCATAGGTTCAGCAGGAAATGTTGAGACACTTCGCACAGGGACGTGCCTGTTGGATCCATAAAGAACCAGTCAATGCGTCTTTCAGCATCAAACGGATTTGTCTACCAGGAACACCTGACTCTTACTCATCGGGATGCATGTCTCCCCTATGATTTCATTGCACTTGGAGCCAGGTGACTAAAGTCATAGTGCACAAAAGCCCCCAAACAGAAATGCAAATGGTAACAGTTGTTCATGGAGTGCATGTCTCCCAAAGTGCCAGACACTGGGTTAAGGCATTTTACGTTCATCATCTCCTTAAATTCTCACACCACCATAAGGGACGCATTATTTTCCATATCCTATAGATGAGGAAACTGAGGCTCAGAGACATGAAATGACTGCCTAAGGTCACAGAGCTCACAAGTGGTAGAGCTGGGATTCACCTCTAAGTGACGGATGGCACAAACCGCCACAGTGCACTTCCTTGCTACTGACAGCAAGGATTTTACATGAGAAATCCCTAAGCTCTCAGACACTGGACGTGGAAGGCTAAGTGGGGCGGCTTTTGTGGGAAGGACTTTGGCCCCCTTCACCACAGTCTTTTCTCTCAGCCAGGTCCCAGGTCCAGGCTGATACCCACTAGGCACGGCAGGCACAGGGAATCCACAATCCTTCTAAGGACCTACAGAAATGTTTTGTCATAAAATCAGAAGAGAAAAACAAATATAATTTATTATATTCAAAGAAGTTATAAACGATCATTCTTAATACTTTTAGTGGAGAAAGGGGCACACAAAAGGCCCATGAAAAGCATAATGTGGTCCCGCCTGCTTTCTTAAATAATCTAGAAAGTGTATGGTGTGTAATTGCAATCCTTGTATAGCACCACTTCCTCTTTCATTCATTTGGGGTGTCATATCATTCTAGAACTCCTTTAAGTAGGAACCATACTTTTCTTGGCAGGCAGTTCTTTTTGGCTAACATAAAAGTTGATACAAATATGTCCAAATACTCAGTTATACAAATGTCAACAGATATTTAATGTTTCATATTTATAAGTTATACCCAAGAAATGTGTACCCCAACTTGTCCATGGATGTAAATTCACAAGCACCAGGGGCAGCCCTAGAACCTTTACTGTAAATATAATCACATGCATGCACATGCGTGTGCACGCACACACACACACACTTCTCCAACAATAAATAGACAAGAAGCCAAGAAGATCAAATTACTATCCCATGAACAGTTAAAAAGAAAAATCCCAGATTTAGAGTCTAATCTGCAGTAGGTAAATAAAGGAGCCAGGGCCCCTGGGGTGGGAAAAAGGATAAGGCTGTGTAGATTGAGCCAATACATTTGTTATTATTTTTCAAGGTCCAATTCCAGAGCACTTATTAATGATGACTCTCAGAGTTTCCCCAATCAGGCATCCTCTGCTCTTTGAGGGATTCCAGATCTGCACAGACCCGTAGTAACATCAGATTTGAGAACTGAGCTGGGAGTTAAGACGAGCAGGGAAAAGGAGGGGGTAAAATCTTTGTGAGGGGTTCCGTGGTTAAAAACAAGTTCAGAAACAGCTGGAAAGCCAGAGAAGAAGCTATCTCCTTAATGAGACCCCTTTCACTTTTTTCTTTCCCCATTCCATCCACAGTTCTCCTCCCTCCAGAGAATGTACCCAGGCAAAACAGTTGAAAAGATTATCTGCCCTGTTCTTCAAAGCCAAGTTATTTTTGGTTAATTGGGGGTGAAAATGTGAGGCAACCTCTGAGCAAGGATACCCTCAAGTCCTGTCTGTTTGGAATCAACAAATCCCAAACCCATACCAATAAGAAGATGTGTACTCAAAATGAGGCCTCAGGCTTCAATATGATTTCTGTAATATTCATTTATCTAGAATGCTGGGAGATTTAGGTGTTCTGGTTCACTAATTCATTCCACAAAGATATAATGTCACCTATTAAAATAATAATAAGTAATAACTATGTGCTTGTGCTAAGTGAAAATTATGGCACTATGCTAAGTACTTTATCTGCAATGATCTCATTTAATCCTTGCACTCCATGAATTAGGCACTGTTATTATAGAGGAGGAATTTTACAGACAAGGAAACTGAAGCTTGGAGATATTAAATAATTTACCCAAGTTCTCACACCTAGTAAATAGATCGCAGGGCAACTCAGATCTCTTGTGTAGTTTACATTGTGTTTTTGCTCTTGGCTATTCATCCTTTACGGTTCTTCCCAAATTTTAACTGCTAGAAACAATGTGGCAATGTACTCTTTGCACATAAAGCTTTTCTCTTACTTTTGCTTTTTTAGAATGAATTCACAGAATTAAAATGTCTGCATTAAATGGTTTAATTATTTGTTGGCTCTCACTATATATCGCCAAATTGCATTTTTAAATGTTTTGCTCATTTACACTGGGAATACCACCATACAAATGACCAGTTTTTCTCAAATCCTGACGCTCTCAATTTGCAGATAAGATTTGGCTACTCTCTGACCACTGTTCGGTGATCAATTCCAAAGTTTCTCAGGAATTCTATTTTCATGGTCAGTAGCATCCCAAGGCTGTGAAAATGCTGGATTATGCCAGGCTCTATGAAGGCCTACTATCTCTTACCCCATTTCCCCTCTGCTGGCCAATACCTGTGATTCCATCATTAGGGACTCACCCATTCAACTTAAGGTTTAGAGTTTTTCTAAAACACTCCCTGGAAGGTTTTACTTTTAAATGGCTATCAGCTGTTTGTAATCTGTTGTGAACGAGAAGAACCAGATTATTTTGAGAAGGGAACAAAGCAGGGGACAGTGATTGGGGTTCTGGGGGCATGATCTGGGAAAGGGCGTTTGGGGAGGGACTGTGAATCAGGAAGAAAGACGGTGCGAGGCTGTTCACTCTCATCCTAGCCAAGGGCACACTTTGTTTTTCCCTTCTAGTGTTGTGCAAAGGAAGGTAGTTTTCATTTATTCCTTTACTCATTCATTCCACAAAAAAATAGTTTTGAGTGTTTACTGTGATGTAGACAGCGTTACAGGTGCTAAAGGTGGATATATTTGTGAACAAAATTAAGTCCTTGCCCTAAGAATGCGTACAGTTTAGTGACAGGAGACAGTCAAACAAATAAACATACAGTATGTCAGGAAGCAGTAAATGCTATAGCGTTTTATCTTTAAAGAGGAAAATTGTCAGAAACCAGTCTCTGACAAGGACTCTGGGGACAGATAACCTGTAGACTCAAGGGTTTGGGGCATGTATGTGAGACTGAGGGATATGACAGGAAAACAGAAAATACAGACACATCACTAGCTAACACAAGGCAGCTTTCTGACTCTCATTAGATAGTACTCTAGACCCACACTTCATCACTCCCAACAAAGATCCGTGATTTTAGTCACCAGATTCCTCACTTTGCTGTGAGAATGTGAAAGATGCGTGTAGATAGGGTATTATTGTTCTGTGTCTAGATCCAGTGTATTGTTCTATAGCAAGAGCACCAGGCTTCCTTCTGAAAAGTGCCTTTGGTAAGACGGCTGGGAAGCCTTGGAGGTTAAGGCTCTCCCTAACCTGCTGCTATAGAACTTGGGCCAGGCCTCTAATTGCTCTGCTCTGGGCCTCAATCAAGCCCAATTAAGCAAAATGACAAGTTCAGACTCTAGAAAGAAGGTCTCCACTGTTCCTTCCAACCTTAGTCCTTGTCTTCTACCTCAGCTTGCATTTCTGCCTGTGAGCCTTCCAAGTAAGCAGCAGGATTAATCCATCAGCTCAGTGGGCTGGGAGAGGAAGGGAGGCAGGCAGAAGAAGTATCAATGGTATTGCACTCCAGTGAGCACTGAAGAGGCTCCATTCACGGACCAACAAAACCTGGGAGAAGCCTCAGACTTAATCAGCCAAGGAGGCTCCAGCAGTAGGAACAAAGGAAATCACAGCCTTATTTTGCAATCCAGGCACAGCTTCTGTGTGCTCCCTGAGACATGAGCCTACCAGCTCCCCCAGTGCACATGCGTGCACGCACACACATGCACACACACACACACACACACACACACACACACACACTCTGTGGGATTACAGGTTTCCAGAAGGAAAGGGGAGGACAAAGAGGCAAAGATAATGCACCTGAAGAATTAGGTGGTAACTGATATCAGAGTCTCATTTTAACACTACCTTTTAGACCAGGCTCTAGGAGCACGTATAGCTTAATTGTATAAAATTGATATCCTTTTTACACTGAATAACCAAGAAGGACTTTGATGAGGCTCAAAATAAAACTCATGCATGGACTTCTGTATGAAAACTTTTAGGGTCCTGAAGTAATTTACATTTCTTAACACATTATGGCAGTTGTAATACTTTATGCCACGCCTTTCCGTAGAACCCTTAGCTAGGCATTTTAAAATATTCCAGCATCTTCTAGTGAAGTAAGTTGGGAATATGCATAGTCCCATTTTATAAGTGGGAAACTGAGGTTGTATTTCTTATGTCTGCTTATTATGCCTACAGTGTGCTGCTGCAATCACCTAGGCCAGCTTCCTCCACAGGCAGGACCCTTGACCCTGAATGGATGGTGCTGAGAAAGAGCAGATTGCCAACACCCTTCCATAGAGAACTGCCAGAAGGAGGATGGACAATTAGGAAGACACACAACCAGTAACTTTCTTGGAAGTAGGGACATGACCCTACCCTTCTCCATGCTAATCTAAATGCCACGCTGTCTTTGTCAGCCGCTAAAGTATCTGGGAGATTATATCATTAGGATGACTCACACAGTTAAATGATTACTTGTTTTTGTTTTGTTTTATTTTGTACTCATTTTTTTAATTTGACCTTCTGCTGCCTTATGCTATCATAAATTGCATCTTTCTGAAGGCAAGTTTGCATACATGAGTATATATTAGTAGCATTTCAACTTATGGGCCTTGTCTTTAAAAGGGGGCTGGAACAGTCTTTTGTGGGGTCTTCAATTAAGATATTTGCTAAACAGCTTTAGGGCAAATATTTTTGGCTGAAAAAGTCTAGTAGAAAAATGAAAAGAATTCTGCAAGCAAAGAATGTAGCTTATTGTGTTCAGCTATTTTTCCACAAGGAATAGGTAAAGGATGTGAGGTTAAAAATCATTGTTATGACCAGTAGGTGACTGACATGGTTTCTTTCTTAAAAATATGATATCTGTGACCACAACCGATTGTAGGAAAAACCACGGAGATGTTTCTATTCACCTATTTTCCTTTCCTGTGCTCCTCTCCCTGCTAGTGGTTTGTTTCTACCTATGAACTTGGTGGGCCTTGTCATTCCATCGCGATGTCTTGATCTCTGCCCTACTCTTTGATGTTTCCCCTGAGTAGCATCTCCTACTTGGGGGCAAATCCATCCCCCACTTGACTACTTTTCAGTCCGGGTATGACTTCATAATAATTGGACAATTGCAGGCATATCCCAAGAACAGGGGATTTTCGGGGCCAAGGAGCTCCATGAAGCCCTCTTCTCTAGTTCCCTGTGAAGGGTCTGCTCACGGGTTAAGTATGGCCCCTTCAGACTTCTTCTCTGTTATCACAGAGGGAGTCAAGACTCTTGACAAGGCTTGTGAGCAAAATAAAGGAAGCTGTTGCAGTTGTAAAGTTACTTCCTGCTTTGGTGGCATCTATCATTAGAAGGGATTGGAGGTGTTCTGCACACAGCTGGCACCTGGTAAGCACAGTGTATATGTTGGCAGAGTTGAGCAGACTGCCAAGAAAAAGAGGCTACCCTCCCGCCATAAAACTTCAGTAGAAGTTGGCTAGTGTTTGGGACAGTGATCCTTAAGAGGTGTCTAAAGCTCACAGGAGGCAAGAAAAATCTGCTTGTAAGCCTTGAAAGGGTTAAAATATGTCTTTTGTGGAGAGCATGGATCTTCATATGGTAGATGATGGAGTGGGTGAGCCATGGGGCTTTTTGTCACAGTCAAAAACATTTGAGAACATTGGATAAAAGTACAGTCATGCCAGGAAGCAGAGGGATGGCCATTGTCTTTGAAGAGCATCTTCTGTTGCACCTGAAAATGGGCAGCTCAGCCTGTGACACACAGGGATGCAGAGAAGGTCCACAGATGGCCTTGGCCTCAGAGACTCATCACCATCCTTTCAGGTTGTGAATCCTGATGCTCCTGGCATCATTAGAGTGGCATTCCACACCCCTTGAAGCTGACACACAAACCCTGTGTGCATCCAGATATACACACACACGCATGCACACACACGCAAACATGATGCCAGTTTGTTAATTATTTGTTAATCAATACAGCTGATAAAGATTACTGGTTATTCCCTTTGGCCTGATCAGCACACTCCTCAGGAATGAGGCATATGAGTTCAGTTTCAAAATTGTGTCTCCTTGAAGAAGCTTTAGGTACTCTCACGAGGCCAGGGGCCGGAGAACCACTGTCCAGTGCCTGTGCAAGCTTCCTTTTCTGTAACTCGAAGCTGATCATCTTCCCTCTCCATCCTACTCCCCCTAGAGATGCATTCTGTTCAGAGGGGTTTTTCAAAGAGTGTGCTTTCAGTTGGCTGGGTTCTGAGTGCTGTCCTACTATCTGCTTCCTTGAATTTTCTCATAGTTCACTTGATTGGCATCTTAAGTATCCCAAGCATTTTGTCTCACGTATTTAGGGATGATATCCTGGCTTACTTCCACAGGTATCACAATCACTTCCATTATGTATGGATTTTAGTAGTTTAACTCACAGCAAACTGTATTTCTACGGTCCTAGAAGACACCTTTTGTGGCCTCTAGGCCCTCCAATGTCTTCCAACCTGTGATCTGTTGGTAGGAACAAACTCTCCCAAGTGACAACTCCTGGGGCACACAGATGGATGCTGAATGGGTGTATTCCATCCACCATCCCTCCTCTGACTAAGGCGTTCACCTTGACCTCTTCAGTGAAGCTGGCTCGAGACAGTCTTCCCATGCTGCACATAAAGAATTGGAATGAGAGTTGGCTGAGTCCCTTAACAGCAACTTTTGGAACAGCAGTAGAATCAAATAAGAGATGAAAAAGCAGCTGCAAATGAATATGAGTGAACTAAAAGTTAGCAACCTGGACCCTACAGCAGGGCAGAGGGCAGAAGTTTAATTCTCCCTCTCTCTGGGTCAGTTGATTGGTTGTAGCTTTCAGGATGGTCCCAGCTCCTCAAGTCTCACTCATTAGCAAACATCTACTAGTAACCTCCAACGTGCACAGTGCAAAGTGTGGGTATAAGATTAATAAAAGATGAGCAAGACAGGGTGCATACATTCCAGGAACTTACAGTCTAGTGAAGACAGAAACACTGGCTTCTTGGCAAGTGGTTCCTGAAATAAGTTATGGGATAATGACTGGCAAGAAGGAGATGGAACATTAGGAATTGCCTGGAGAGGCATGTAACCTTGCAGTCCTTCCTGTAAGCACAGGCTGTTTTTCTGTACTGTGCGCCCTGCTCGCCTTCTTCCTCCTTCTCCTCCCCTCCCACTCTTTCCTCCTGTGGAGTCTGGCTGTTCTCCTGACTGAGGGCTGCAGAGCTGCTTTCCAGAATGAGTCATCCCCACCCACTCCCACACATAGAGCTGTGCCCCCTCCATGAAAGGACAAAGATCTTCAGAGTAAGCTCAAGTTTGAGCTGGTATATTTGCTTATTTTAAAGAGGTTAAAGAGTGAAAACTCATTTGAATGTGAATGAGTTTTGACACTTTTTTAAAGCACAAGGATGTGGTAATTTTTTTTTTTTTTAATGTACCTATCCTGGTATCATGAGAGCCCCGGGCCTAGATACTTTGGACTAGTGAGTGAAAAAGGCTAGGAAATAAACTAGCCTCATTCAAATAGCCAACAAGGACTGTTGTATTAATTTCAGCTATAGCTTAGTCAGTAAAGAATCTGGCTGCAATGCAGAAGACCTGGGTTCAATTCCTAGGTCGGGAAGATCCCCTTGGAGAAGGAAATGGCAACCCCCTCCAGTATTCTTGCCTGGAGAATGCCATGGACAGAGGAGCCAGGCAGGCTATAGACCATGGCGTTGCAAGAGTTGGACACGACTTAGCGACTTTACTACTGAAGTAGATTCTAAAACCAAGTAAAATGTTCCCCAAACAGGCATCCCTACAGATTCTATTGTTCATAAAATGGTAATCCAAGATATTATGAACTTGACAAGTATTTACCGCCAGTCATCTTAGTGAGCACTGTAAATAGTGACAATCTCAGTCCTCGTGGTTCCTTGATGATGTTTCTTCAAAGTAAAAGGAGTAGTTTCCTGAAAGCTCTGTGCTCCCTCTTGCTCTCTTCCTCACCTTTCTTTCTCTCTGTCTCCCTCCCCCAACTTTCTTTCAATTCCGCTCCCTCTGGCTTCCTTTCTCTCGCCACACTGGTGATAGTCATGGGGAGGGTCTGTGGCAGCTATTAAACGAAAGTCCAGGCACTGCTCTGTATCATCTATAGTCTGCAGCCTGGTTGTATTAGTCAGGGTAGACTCGGTTACGCTATAAGTAGCAAACAACTCCAAAATCTTAGTAGCTTAAAACAACAAAGTTTTCATTCAAGCCACATATCCATTACAAGTTAGCAGGGATCTTTGCTTTTGTGTCATTTAGCGACCCAAGCTGATGGAGCAGCTACCACCTTGAATGTTGCTGGTGATTGCGCCGAAGGAAAAAGAATACTTGGGAAAGTCTTAAAACAGGCTCCAGGCTCCAGCCTGAAAGTGTCACATGTTGCTTCTGTACAAAATTCAAAGACAATATAATTAGTCACAATATTCCCATTCAATCATAAAGAATCCAAGAAGTTTAATCTTAACTTCATGCCAGAATAGAGAAAAACAAAATATCTGGCATACAGCACTATTGACTACCACAGTGGTGTAATGGTGCTGATCCAAACCCTAAGATACGAGGTCACTGGGCAATTTCAACCTCATCACCATCAATTGTGCCTCCTCAACCTTAAAGGAAAGTAGAAAAGGCACAGTTCCCACTAGATCCTTGGAATAGTCTTATCCCAGGGTGATATTTCATAGCACTCTCTAGCCATGTCTCCACAAAGGCACACACACACACACAAAATCGAGATAAGAAGGGACAGGGAGTTGGGAAGTGGGAGGGTTCTCCAAAGGGATATAAAAAAGAAAAAAAAAAAAAAAAGAGAGTGGAGGCTAGGGTAATGAGGGAGGAAGCGAGGGTAAAATCCAATGCAGAGATTTTAAAATCAGACAAATTGGATTGGATTTACATCCTGCTTTCACCATTCATTGTCCATGTGAACTTTGGCAAGTTTCATGACTCTTCTGTGTCTCAATTTTCTCATCTGAAAAAATGGGACTAATAAAGCTAAACTTACATGTTTATTGTTGGGAAACACTGAGAGAAATCACACAAATCCCTTAGCCCAGTGCTGGTAACTGGCAAGTCCTCAATAAGTGATAACCATTATTGTTAGTGTTAGGATTGGAATAATAAGCAAATATCAGTACAATGAGGAGAAGGCAATGGCACCCTACTCCAGCACTCTTGCCTGGAAAATCCCATGGATGGAGGAGCCTGGTAGGCTGCAGTCCATCGGGTCGCTAAGAGTCGGACACGACTGAGCAACTTCACTTTCACTTTTCACTTTCATGCATTGGAGAAGGAAATGGCAACCCACTCCAGTGTTCTTGCCTGGAGAATCCCAGGGATGGGCGAGCCTGGTGGGCTGCCATCTATGGGGTCACACAGAGTCGGACACAACTGAAGCGACTTAGCAGCTGCAGCATCAGTACAATGTCTAAAAGAAATCATGTAGCAAATCTGAAGGATATTTTAAATTTTTTGCCTTTTCCTTGAGATGCTCTACTAAGTGTCAAGAAAAAGAGTGTGAGAGAGATATGCACAAATAACAACAAATAATGCACTTGGAGAAGCCAGTGGTATGATGTAGCAGGTATGCATTTCCAAGCATATAGTCCTCGGGAATTTCATGTATATAGCACTCCTAAACTTCTCCTAAGATTAGTGTGTCTACTCTAATCTTATATATTTATTGGGAGCCAATTATACATAAGCACCTCCAAATATCATTCCATTAATCATTGTGATAAACCCATCAGCTCAGATTTGGATCCCCATTTTACAAATGGGGTAAGAGCACAGCCTCTGGAGTTAGACTGCCTGGATTAATATCCAAACTCTACCAACAACCAGCTGAGTGTCCTCAGGCAACTTACTTTACTGATTGCTCGTCTGTAACATGGGAATAATAATTACATGTCACCAATATGCTGTGTTAATTAGATGAGATAATGTGTGTAAAATGCTGAGCCCAGTGACAGATGTGTACTAGGGGCTCAATGAATGTAGAATCACCAACTCTGAGGAAATCAAGTCTCCAAAACCGTAAGTCCCTTGCTCGAGATCACACAGTTAGTAATTAGGAAAATTTAAAATCGAGTCTTTCCAAATCCAAAGCACATGTGCCTGTGTTTAACCACATAATTTTATTACTTACACTCAAATAATTGCCCTTAGGACTGCATTAATCTTCTGAAATTTGGGTCCAGCAATTATCAGGCATAGTTGAAGAAAGCAAGAAATTGTGCAGTGGGCAGACTCTTAACAGTGAGAATAAGTAAATGGAGTTACTCTATTTTCAGTACTGGTCCAAACTGGCTCATAAAGATAATTATACTCTAAGAAAGGGGAGGAGTTACTTCAGAGTTTTAGATTACTTATTATTGAGTACCTGCATCTGTCAGGCTCTGTGCTAGTTATTTCCCTGTTTTCTCATTTAATCTTCACACCGACCTGTGAAGAAAAGTACATACTTACTTTCCTTATTTTACAGGGAGGAGACTAAGATTTAAAGGGTTAAATAACTTACCCAAGATCACGCAAGTGGAAAATGGCAAAGCTTCTGAAAGATGAATTAGGTTGAAAACTACCTTTAGTAACTGAAAATGTAATCTCATTTTAAAAAATAGTCAGTATGTTCCCACACCATCAGAGTAATAAATGGTCATCACAGAAAGTCTAAAAGTGCAAAGAAGCAGGAAAGATTATCCATAACTCTATCACTCAGAGCCAATCACTGCTAAGTCTTTTAGTACAGTTCTTTCAGGTCTTTTACTGTGTTTCTTTTTCATTATGTAGTTGAGATCATACTACAACAGTTTGCAATGCTGTTTTTTAAGAGATCAAGAATGAATTCAGTAGTCGTTTCTAGTTAATACAATAACATCTTCAGTTATAAGTATTCAGGAATTGATCATTATAGCTGCCATTTACTGGCTATGTCTATATGCCTGGCACCACACAAAACAGTTTTGGCTAAAGTATCTCCTTGTATCTAAACCTATAAAGTAGGCATTAAATAATCAAAACAGATGTATAGAACAGTCTTTTGGACTCTGTGGGAGAGGGAGAGGGTGGGATGATTTGGGAGAATGGCATTGAAACATGTACAATATCATATATGAAATGAATCGCCAGTCCAGGTTCGATGCATGATACTGGATGCTTGGGGCTGGAGTACTGAGACCACCCAGAGGGATGGTATGGGGAGGGAGGAGGGAGGGGGTTCAGGATGGGGAACATGTGTATACCTGTGGCGGATTCATGTTGATGTATGGCAAAACCAATACAATATTGTAAAGTAATTAACCTCCAATTAAAATATATACATTTATATTAAAAAAAAAATAAAAACCAAAACAAAAACACTGCCAGGCTATGGCCTGTGGTCACCATAAAGTCTCTTCTGTTTTCCATCCCTTTTCTATCTGCAGAACAGTGAGGCTTGATGCCCACGATGATGCCCACAGTGACGACTCACAAGCATCACAGATCAGAAGGGTTTAACTATACTTCCTTCCCTCAGCTTGGACAGTCCCACACTTGAGCAGCCCAGCTCACAGGACCACTCGGTGGACATCAGAAACTGGAAATGAGCCACATCTCCCTAATGTGGCCTGGGTCATATCCCAGCTTCCTCCTTTAGGCGTTTGTGCTGGCTCTACTGTAGCTCTCTCATCCCTGAGAGGGAGGAGATCTGACCTGTGATCTGAACTTCAGGACTACTTTTTCTGCAACCCTCAGAAACTTCCTTAACTAGACACACACTGAATGGAAAATGGACTACCTTTGAAGGGAGTCCTTGCCCTGTGGGATAGGAAGAAAAGAGAAAACAGTCTTTTTGAGATTAATGAAAGTGGGCTCAGCAAAGTAAAATCTGAAAATAGCCTCCATGTGGTACTGACCCACATGGTCATTGACATGACCCCTAAGGGTCCTAAAGGGAGAGGCTAAGGGGAAGCTCTGGCTGCAAAGATGCCAAAGGTCAGGAGTGGGCTTTCAGGGTTTGTTGCTTTACGTTTAAAGACTAGGTCTGTGTTTTGATAAATGAGCTTGCTAATAGTCACCACTTGAATGGTTGCTTCCCGCTCTCTGTGTGTTTTAAATAAGGAGATTCAGCCAGTAGTAATGGGAGGAGCTGCAAATGACTTCCCTACTTGGGAGTGCCTGCTTGTTTTTCCATCTGCCTGGGCATGCTGGATGTGCAGGCTACACTCACAGACTCACACATCTGAGGAGAGAGCCTAAGGGAGCCCTTGATCTGTATATTTATATAGGAGGTGTGTATTAATATATGAGGCGCACTCAAGTATCAAAATTCTTAGGTAACCATGGATGAAAAGAGGAAGTCTGTTGCAAGAATTTAAATATAGAGAATATACAGTTTTTCATATATTCATTTCATTCTTCATTCAACAAACCTTTATTGAGTGCCATCTGTGAGAAGCACTGTGTGATTTGCTCTGAGACAAGCTACTATTTCTAAAAGATGGAAATTATTCTTCCCCTTTGAGAAGCTTGCCATTTGGTGGGGGTACTATCTGATCATGCACTAAAGCATACAAATCACCCACAGTGAAAGATAATGCAGGAATGCTATCGAAGGTAGGTGCTGTAGAATCCAAAGAAGCTAATCTTCACTGCTGGCTCAGAAGACATCAAGAAAGAGAGGCAGAGGGGGAACTGAACAGCAAGTATGGACAGGCAAAGAAAATGGCCTCATACCCTGAGAATTGTAAGCAGACTGGTTTATCTGGAAAGTAATCACACAGGAAAGTGTATTGAAATGAAATTGGAAGCTAAAGGTCCGGTTGGGTAGTACCTCCCAAGGTTTCAGAAATTCAGGAGATAAGGGTGATGTTAGAGCAGAGGACAGCTCTTCACTTTCTGAGTGTCTGCTAAGCTAGCAAGCCATCACTGTGTGTTAAGGAAATAAGTTCATACAGAATGTGGCAAAGTTGTGGAAAATATAGCCTAAGAATAAAAGACAGCTCTTTAAATTGAATCAATTAAGAAAATTAAACTATGCTTATTTTTTCACCGTGGGCCACTGGAAAGGTCATCATAAACGTTGATAGAGCTAAATTTTCCTTACTCCAGCTCCAAGGTCACCAAGGAAGCTTGCGGCTATAATGCGAGTCTGCAGGAGAGGAAGGCTGCCTTGGTGAGCGACCCGCCACTCTGGCCTTGCGTGTTGGTTTCTTTAGACCTTTGTGAGCAGGAATAAGTGTCCTCAGTGGGATCTGCTCTTGGGACACTGGCTGAATCTTTAAAGCTTAAGACTAAACCCTGGACTTTGCTGAATTCACCACAATCAGTGGCCCTTTCTCAAGTTCCATGTGGGCAGCTCGCCAGATTTCCCTCTTGGCCTCCTGAGGGAATACCTCATCACTCAAGATACTCAGTTTCAGGTAATGGAAGAGTTTAGTTTATAGACCTGACTGTGTATGGCATATGTAAATAATCAAGAAGTGAATAGAATAAAATACCCTTACACTAAAGACCCTAAGTGTTTACTTTTTTGATGATTCAAGAACTACTTCCTCAAAACATCCAGAAGATATTAGAATTCTTAAAACACAACAGAAAACAAATAACCTAATGGAAAAAAAAATGGGTAAGATCATTGAACAGGCACTTCACCAAGAGGATATCTGGATGACACTGGAGCACATAAAAAGTTGTCAACAGCACTAATCATTAAGGAGATGCTGATTAAAACCGGATAAGTTTCCACTGATTATAATGGCTATAAGAAGAAAACCCTGACAATGTCACGTGCTGACAAGAATGCAGAGCAACTTGGACTCTAGGCATTGCAGGTAAGAATGCAAAAAGTTTGCCAGTTGTTTTTTTTTAAGTTAAATATGCACAAACCATATGATCCTGTATATTCACCCAAGTGAAATGAAAACTTATTTTCACATAAAAATGTGTATACGCATGTTTATAGCCATCATCACCAAAAACTTGAAACAACCAAATGTCCTTCTGGGAAAGATGGAAAGCAAAAGGAGAAGAGGGTGGCAGAGGATGAGATGGTTAGACACCATCACTAACTCAATAGACAGAAACCTGAGAAAACTCCAGGAGATAGTGAAGGACAGGGAAGCCTGGCAAGCCCCAGTCCATGGGGTTGAAGCATCAGACATGACTTAACAACTGAACAACAACAAGCAAAAGTCACTGCAGAATTTTACAGTGATTTAGAGGCAACAAACATTATGATGAATTAGTGTCATCAGGTGGTACCATAGAAAAATATGTCATATGTTTTCTTCTATGTATTAAGATTCCAGATAAAGTGAGGATTTTATGCTACCACAAACATCAGGAAATGTGCGAGCTGTTCACTGATGCTTATGTTAACCATGCTGTGTGTGTCTGAGTGCCCTGTGTCTAAGCATGTAGGTACTGAGTATGAAATGCAGGTTTTGAAGGAGCGGAAGGGTGAAGTATGTGAGTGGGAGGAGCACAAGAAGGTCTGCGTATAGAATGAATGAGAGAGTCTCTGTCGGTGTTGGCTTCATCCCCAGGACAAAGCGAGGCAGTGCCTTCATAGGTGTTGGAATTTTTAAAAATTTTAATTACAGCTTAAAACCATTGAATGTCTTTTAAAACTGGTCCCTTTAGGGGTGCAGGAGGTACTGTTTTTTAGATGAACTTAAGAGAGTTGACAGACTTGAAGAACTGGCAGAGCAGGAGCTACTGCCAGAGAAAGCTAACTCCTTACGTGGGTGCAGTCTCTGTCATTTACTGGGCTCCATACACAAGCGCTTGACTTGGTGTGACCCAGCCTCTCCACTCTGAAGCAGCAAAGTTCTTTGGCTGCAAATCTATCTCCATATTCCCAAAAGTGCTTGTTAGGCATGGGAAAGCCACAGACTGGCCTAAAAGAGGCTTCAGTTTACCAGCAGGTGGCAATAGAGGTAATTGGGTCTCCGGAAAAATTAAACTTCTATTACTTTATAAACCAGAGATGGAATCTTCAGAGATTGACTGGGCCCCACTTTCACTTCCCCCTGCCTTACACTAGCGTACCATGAGTTGGAATTGTTCAAGCCAGAGTACTATAGCCAGACACATAAACCTTTCCTCCCTGAGCTGCTGCAGCACTCTTTTCTGAGTGTCTCTTCTAAGTTTGATGTATTATTGGAAAAATTAGAAATAATAGCAAAATCATGTTTAGTATCATAAACTATATTTATTTGTGGTTCAGGGAAGCTTGAAAGGTGAAATAAAACACTGCTTTCAAATATAACCTCCTGACATTAGTAAATAAGCTAACCCAAACTCTCAAAGAGCAAAGATGAAGCAATCAGACTGATTTTGAATGTCAAAGGGACTCTAAGTTCCTAAGCAGATTTCTCTGACCTTTGTTAATTCCTTTCACATAGGAGAAAACCTGTAGTTTTCAATGGAAAAATGAACTTTTTATTCATACACCGTAATTCCAAAGGCCAGTGGAACAAGAGAGTGTTCTGTGTTTCCACTGGACAGCAAAGTGCTGCCAGAATGTTTCACCTGACTATTCTCACCCTAAAACTTCACCAGAAGACTGTCTGACTGTCTTCTTGCTTTGCCAGCTTTCTCTTGTTCTCTTTCCCTGTGGAGAGGTTCCTAACTCCTAGTTTCATCTCCACAATCTATCTGTTCATCTGTGGTTCCTCACTCCTTTTACGTTGTTGTTTGTTTGTTTTTAACAATCTCTCTCTTATGACTGAAAGGAAACTTGGAATACATATTTAGAAAAATAAAAACTATGTTGTATTTCTTGGTAAGGCTCATTTCAATTTCATATTTCTAAAAACCAGAAATAAATTATTTTTCATTTATCTAACTTAAAGTTTTTAAATATATCATGTGATTCAAAATTTTAGTAATACATCCTTTTATAATTCAAAAGGATGAAAGGGGATTTGGTGTTTCTATAGCAATTATGGGAGGAGAATATTGCTGACGAAAATAAAATTGGAAAATGTGCCCCTGAAAAAAAAAAATCCAATGATACAAAAAGGTAAAAATGTTCTTTCATACCCCTTCTCCCAGTCACACAGTTCTCTTTTGGAGCACCTAATGCTATTGTTTTCTGATAAATATTGCAAGACATTATATGCATTTATAAGCAGTTAAACCTATATATTTATGTGTGTACATATGTATGTATATATGTGTGTTTATACATTTTTATTTTTCTTATTTCTACACAAAGCATACTTTATACAAAAGCACCCTACTTCTTCTATTTTATTATTTTTACTTACCTGAATATCTTGGCAGTCATTCCCTATCAATCCAGAAACAATTCTGCTGGGGATCGCTAATGAATCTCAAGAGGTTCCTGTTTCTAAAACATTTGTTTAGGGGCTGCATACCCTTTTCTCCTTATTTCCTGTTTTCCTAACCATTTATTAGGCTAAGGCTCCTTAGAGAAGTGTCATGCCAGAATTTTTTTTCTTCCAAAGGGGGAAATAATTCTAGAACTGGACAGTAGTTATCAAAATAACCAACCAGGTTCAGATGGTAAAGAATCTGTCTGCAATGTGGGACACCTGGGTTTGATCCCTAGGTTGTAAAGATCCCCTGGAGAAGGGCATGGCAACCCACTCCAGTGTTCTGGCCTGGAGAATTTCATGGACAAAGGAGCCTGCCAGGCTACAGTACATGTGGTTGCAGAGCTGGACATGACTGAGTGACTTTCAACTGCTTTGACATCTTTGACATCTTCTATATGCTCTGTCTCTCAGTATTGGCACTGATTCTGGAACACTGCCCATTTGTTCCCTTTGAATCAGCTATCGCCAACTGATATTATGGGCAAAATCTCCAGCTGAAACTGGTAAAATTTATAGGGCACTCCCCATCACAATTCAAATAGAGTCCTCAAAACCACTTCCCAAAACCAACCAATATCCTACAAGTAAAGAAGCACTTCAAGGCATAAAACCTATAATAGAGGATTACAAAGCTCAAGGCCTCATTATCCCTTGTACTAGTCCCTGTAATACTACTATTTTACCAGTGAAAAAACAATAAAAACTGAGAGTGTAGGTTGTCCAAGACCTTCAAGAAATAAACAGTGTTATCCTTCAACGCCTTGTTGTTCTTAACCCTTAATGGAAGCAAATTATTTTCTGTAATTGATTTATGCAGTGCATTCTTTAGTATTCCAGTTGATAAAGCTAGCCAATACTTTTGTGCCTTCACTTAGGAAGAGAAACAATTCACTTGGACAGCAGTTCTTCACTGCTATATTGAGTTCAGTCAGTTCAGTTGCTCAGTCGTGTCCGACTCTTTGCGACCCCATGAATCGCAGCACGCTAGGCCTCCCCAGTCCATCACCAACTCCCGGAGTTCACTCAGACTCACTTCCATCGAGTCAGTGATGCCATCCAGCCATCTCATCCTCTGTCATCCCCTTCTCCTCCTGCCTCTAATCCCTCCCAGCGTCAGAGTCTTTTCCAATGAGTCAACTCTTCGCATGAGGTGGCCAAAGTACTAGAGTTTCAGCTTTAACATCATTCCTTCCAAAGAAATCCCAGGACTGATCTCCTTTAGAATGGACTGGTTGGATCTCCTTGCAGTCCAAGGGACTCTCAAGAGTCTTCTCCAACACCACAGTTCAAAAGCATCAATTCTTCGGTGCTCAGTTTTCTTCACAGTCCAACTCTCACATCCATACATGACCACTGGAAAAACCATAGTCTTGACTAAACAGACCTTTTTGGCAAAGTAATGTCTCTGCTTTTCAATATGCTATCTAGGTTGGTCATAACTTTTCTTCCAAGGAGTAACTGTCTTAATTTCATGGCTGCAGTCACCATCTGTTGTATTGAGAGTCCTTCCTACTTCTCACAAACTCTGAAGGCTGGTCTGGATAATATAAAGTTCCCTAGATGTTCTATTTGTTGCAATATGTGGATGATTTGCTTCTTTGCTCTCCTCAAGCCTCCTCACAGGAAGACAGCATACACCTGCTAAAGCTTTTAGCCCTAAAAGGACATAAGTTCGCCAAAGAAAAACTGCAGTTTTCCCAAATCCAGGTCTGATATTTAGGGCATCTGAAACTGGAACAAAGGCTACACCTAGATCCAGGTAGACTTCATGGTTTCCTAAGTTTCCCCAAATCCCAAACTAAGTACGAACTGCAAGGTTTCTCAGGCTAGTTGCTGAAACTGGATTCCAGATTTCTTTTTATAGTTAACCTCTGTGTGTGTGTGTGTGTGTGTGTGTGTGTGTGTGTGCTCAGTCTCTCAGTAATGTCTAATTCTTTGCGACCCCTTGGGCTGTAGCACACCAGGTTCCTCTGTCCACAGGATTTTCCAGGCAAGAATATTGGAGTGGGTTGCCATTTCCTCCTGCAGCCAAACCTCTGTATGTTTTTACTAAATAATAAAAACCCAACCCAATTTTATAGGAAGAATTGGACTACATAGCTTTTAAGACTTGAAGGAGAGTTTGATGAACCCATCTGCCCTTTGGCATCCCAATTATTAGGAATGCCCTCATATATGAAAGGAAGGGAGTGCCCCTGGTACACCTACCCCAGAACATGGAGACCACCATCGAGCCATCAGATTCTCTAGTCAGCAACTGAACCCTTTGACATGGGGATACATCCCTACCTGGCAGACTCCTCTAGAACTTTATAATGATCAAAGAACCCATTTTACTGATCAGGTACTTGACAAGTCAATGTTGTTTGTCAAATTTCAAATAAATACCACAAAAATGTGGAAAATGCAATAAAAATAGAAACAAATTTCCTTACTTAATATGATTATATTCTTTTCAGCCCAAAAGAACACTAATGGGCAAACATTCTCCCTCAAATCTGAAATGAGAAAGATATCCAAATTATCACTGTTACTTAACTTGTACTGGTTCTGGTCAATAAACTTAACAAAATAAAGAAAACAGAGTTTGCATTAGTTTCCTAGGGCTGCCATAACAATACACCATAGACTGGGTGGCTTAAACAACAAATTAATTTTCTCACAGTTCTGGAGGCTAGAAGTCCAAGATTAAGGTACAACTAAGTGACTTCACTTTCATTTTTCACTTGCATGCATTGGAGAAGGAAATGGCAACCCACTCCAGTGTTCTTGCCTAGAGAATCCCAGGGATGGGGGAACCTGGTGGGCTGCCATCTACGGGGTCGCACAGTGTAGGACATGACTGAAGCGACACAGCAGCAGCAGCAGCAGCAGCAGCAGGGTCAGTTTCTGGTGAGGTCTCTCTTCCTGGCTTTCAGATGCCTGATTTTTCATTGTACCCTCAAATGGTATTGAGAGAAAGAGAGCAAACTCCCTGGTGTCTCTTCTGATAATACAGTATTCCTAATTGGATCTGGGCTTTCTCAACCCTTATGACTTCACTTAATCTGAATTATTTCCTTAGAAGCCCCATGTCCAAATATAGCCACAGTGAGGGCTAGGCCTTCAACATATGATGTTTTGGAGGACACATTCAGTCCATAAGAGAGACATACACTATGGAAAGGAAATAAAATGATCATTATTGAGTCACAAGATTCCTCTGTCTATGGAATTTTCCAGGCAAGAATACCAAAGTGGGTCACCATTTCCTACTCCATGGGATCTTCCTGACCCAGTGATCAAACCCATGTCTCTAGTGTCTCCTGCATTGGCAGGCAGATTCTTCACCACTGAGTCATTTGGGATAGTACACAATATGGTTATATAACCCCCAAACTTAAGTGACTCTATTACAAATAATGTAAAAATTCACTGAGGAGGTGAGATACACACTGGGTACAAAAATCAAAGCTATATAACAATAACCACTCAGAAGAGACAGAAGGAAAGATTCCATTGAAAATAGCAGCAATAAAAACACCAAGAGATGAACTTAAAAACGTGTGAGCTTTTTATGAAGAAAATATCCAGTTGCTTCTAAGGATGAAAATGAGTCCTTTATCAAATGAAAATTGTCTGTAAAGAGACTCAGCCATATAAAAATATCTACTCTCTCTGCTACTGCTAAGTCGCTTCAGCCGTGTCTGACTCTGTGCGACCCCATAGACGGCAGCCCACCAGGCTCCCCAATCCCTGGGATTTTCCAGGCAAGAACACTGGAGTGGGTTGCCATTTCCCTCTCCAATGCATGAAAGTGAAAAGTGAAAGTGAAGTCGCTCAGTCGTGTCTGACCCTTAGTGACCCCAAGGACTGCAGCCTCCCAGGCTCCTCCATCCATGGGATTTTCCAGGCAAGAGTACTGGAGTGGGATGCTAATGCAATTCTAATAAAAATTCCTACATGATGTTTTTTGGGACAAAATTTATCCTAAAGCTCATATAGAAATAAAAGTAAGAATAGAAGAATTGTGAAAAACAGGAATGCAGATGGCTATGTGGTGAAAATTCAGAAAGACAGGTCCTCTCATATCTCGGGGGTTATAAATCCTAAAAAGGGCAGTCTTACAATATTTATTAAACTTACATATCCTTCAATCCAGCAATTCTGCTTCTAGGAATTTATCCTTCAGACATATGCTTCTATATGGAAAATGACATATGAACAAGGTTATGATTTAAACTATTTTAGTACTTTGAGATAGTAGGGCCTACTTTATAGCAGTGGTGTTGAGCACAAAGAGTGTGGTTCCAGTGTCAGTCAGGACTGGAAGAGATTCATCGCCAATCTGGAGAAGTGTTTCTTCAAGCCAATAAAAAGAGAGAATTGGAAAGAATTTCCATAGCTCCTGGAGCCCTGTCATTGATTGGAAGAACATTGGAGAGGCTATTAGAGGGCTGAAAGTGTCTGAAGCAGTTAGGTTTGTAACAATGTTTTCTCCAGTGTCCAAGCTCTTTATAGTAATAGCAGAAAATAGACAGCTTTGGTTTCTTTAGGAATCTTCATTTGTTGGAGTTGAAGATTAATAAGAGTTTTTGTGTTCTTTTAGGTGACTCATATAGTATGTGAGAAAGCTGTTTGCAAGATTAACTAAATCTGGAGTGAATATAGTTTCCCATTTCATTCTGGTCCTTTTTACTAGAAAGGAAAGGTCTCAGTTCAGCCCATTAGCAAATATAAAGTTAAAATCTACCTGGGTAGAATCAACATCTCAAGGGAAGACTAGAAATTTTCCTTAAAAATAATCTGAAGTCAATTGTCATACTAATGAACAGGTTCAGACTGTTGTGTGCAATCCTGAATTTTGTTCCAATCAACAGGCTTTGGAAAAGCTCTAGGAATTTCTGGATGAAGTCACGTAGCAATTGTCTAAGCCTGATATATACTAAGTTAGTGGGCTGGTCTCCTGGTTATAATTTTTAGGAAACTTTCAGTATTTTCCTATTTAGCGGTTTTCATCCAATGCTGGGCCTGGCCTTCACCAACAAGCATATGAATTAGCTGATGTAAGTCAGAGAAACCAGGTTGATAATTTTGAATCACTATATTGAAATTGTTCAGCAAAACTGTATGGATCTTAAGTTATCTTGGTAAAATCTTGGACTATGGCTTGCAATTCAGCTTTAGCCCAGAAAATATAAAAAGGTAAGAGTTTAGTTCCTAGATCCCTTTTCCAAAGGAATGAGCCAAAGACTTCTCAACTAGTTTCAGTTGCAAAAATCTGACCTCAGAATCAGACTGAAATACCAAACAAGTACTTGTACACAGAAAGAACAAGGCCTTACTGAGAAAGAACAAAGCCTTAAAACAGATCTTGAATGAAACCTGGAGAGCTTCAAAAGCAAAAGGAGGCATAAGTTTGGATCCAGAAGAAAGACATACCTTTAAACTCCAGGGTCAGTGAGACAAGCAGTGAACCCAATGGGCTCATTCTTGGATACTGATCATACCTGTTCACTCACCAGCTCCTAAGCTGTCAGGGGTCTACTCTGGTCCCTATCCAGGCCAACAAAATGTTGACCTAAAACAAACAGACTGCCGATTATTTCTTCAGCAAAAAGAAAAAGGGGGGTTTATCAGGATCAGCAGAGAATTGCAACTTTGTGTCTGCAGCCATGGTGGGCCATGTGCCAGTTCCTACACAGGAAGGGAAAGACAGCCAGCTAATACAGAGAGAAAGGAAGCTGGGAGGGTTGTAGTAAATCCAGTCCATGGCTTTTCATTGGCTGAGTCCTTGTCAGGAAATAAGAGTGTTTCTTCTTCCTGTTGGGGTCTGCTATGGTCAAGATCAAAGGGCATGAGAGCTCCCCTTTCTGATCTCCGGACACCAAACTGAGGTTTCTGTTCCTTAGTTTTCTTATAGGTATTGATGATATCAGAGATTTTCTTCTTTTTCTATTTCCCAGAAAAAAAATTTAAGACCATTAGAATAATCCATTCCTTAATGATGTAGTAGAATTTCCTGTGAATTCAACTGGTCCTGATGCTTTCTTGTTTTCCAGTTGTTTGCAGGATATTACTTCTTTAAAAATTTTGCTATTTTTTAATGGTAATTTGTTTGTGTACATATCCTATGGTTTTCTAGAGACATTTTAAATAATTTTTATTTTTATAAAAGTATGTATTTACTAGTATTTCATATTTATTTGCACAGTTTTGAGAAAGGTAGCCTCTATGTCTCTTTTAACTTCCCTTGTTTTGATTTGCAGTTATTGTCCACCTTTATAATTTTTATTTTCTTATTGTATGCATTTGTGTTTTGCCTTAAGTGCTTATTATTTTCCTACAAGGGACTAGCTCTTAGATGTACTGTACTCTGCTCTTTTTTGTTTGTTTGTTTTAGGTTAAGAAATTTCTGCTTTTATTTTGATCAACTTCTACTTCCCACTTTCTTTGGTTTTATTATTATCCCTAGTATCATTCAGTTCTTTGATGTTACTTTTTTCATTTTTAACCTTTTTATTATTTGATATATGTAAGGCTATAGGCTTCCCAAGTGGTGCTAGTGGTAAAGAACCTGCCTGCCAATGCAGGAGATGTAAGAGACGCAGGTTCAATCCCTGGGTTGGGAAGATCCCTGGAAGAGGGCATGGAAACCCACTCCAATGTTCTTGCCTGGAGAATCCCCATGGACAGAGGAGCTTGGTGGGCTACAGTACATAGGGTTACAAAGAGTCGGACACAACTGAAGCAACTTAGCATACACTTAGCACGCTTACAAGCCCTATTAATTTTTCTCTGAGCAGTGCCTTATTGCACACTATAGGTTCTGTTGTGCTGCTGCTGCTAAGTCACTTCAGTCGTGTCCGACTCTGTGCAATCCCTTAGATGGCAGCCCACCAGGCTCCCCCGTCCCTGGGATTCTCCAGGCAAGAACACTGGAGTGGGTTGCCATTTCCTTCTCCAATGCATGAAAGTGAAAAGTGAAAGTGAAGTTGCTCAGTCGTGTCTGACTCTTAGCGACCCCACGGACTGCAGCCCACTAGGCTCCTCCATCCATGGGATTTTCCAGGCAACAATACTGGAGTGTGGTGCCGTCACCTTCTCCTAGGTTCTGTTGTGCAGTTATTTCTGAATGTTTTTAGCACATAAGTGAATTAATCATTGTCTTTATAGCACACTCTCATAATTGGTCAATACATAGCCTTCTTTTATTTACTTCATTGTTTATTCTGCTAGTTTTTAATATGTTATCATTTTTATAATTATGAAACCACCATTCTCAAGACTATTTTCGATGGTGGCTCCATAATAATAAAAATGATAAATTAAAAATAGCCTGTATTGTTCTTCCTATCCTCTTTCTGCCTCCTCCCTGAGCTCAATCAGAGATAGGCATTACTTCTTTGTTTTTCACT
The DNA here is from genome assembly GCA_917880005.1 of Nanger dama. Lineage (NCBI taxonomy): Eukaryota > Metazoa > Chordata > Mammalia > Artiodactyla > Bovidae > Nanger > Nanger dama. Next base: position 1,712,587 of record CAKJTW010000011.1, read on the forward strand.
CCCTTGCTTTGCTTTTTATATAGTTTGATAGCATCTATCTATCCCATGTCTAGTCTTAAAATAGATTTTATTGTAGATTTAAAGCTTTTCATTATTTTCTGACAATTCTGTAATTTTGATATTGATTTCCTCTTTGACTCGAGTTATTTTAAAACGAAGTTTTTTTTTTCCTTTATTTTTCAGGTCTTAGGGTATTTTGCTTGTTTTGCCATCTTGATTCATTATTAAGATTCTAGGTTTATAGGTTTGTGACCACAGAATGTTTTCTGTACTATTTTAAATTTTGGAATTTATTAATGTTTTTTTTTTTGGCTTAGTTCATTTCAGTTCAGCCGCTCAGTCATGTCTGACTCTTTGCAACCCCATGAATCACAGCACGCCAGGCCTCCTTGTCCATCACCAACTCCCAGAGTTCACTCAGATTCACATCCATCAAGTCAGTGATGCCATCCAACCATCTCATCCTCTGTTGTCCCCTTCTCCTACTGCCCCCAATCACTCCCAGCATCAAAATCTTTTCCAGTGAGTCAACTCTTCGCATGAGGTGGCCAAAGTACTGGAGTTTCAGCTTTAGCATCATTCAAAATATGGCCAATTGTAACTGCCACACAACTCATATAGAAACAGCATACTGTCTATGTCTAGTATATAGTTTGATATGTATCAATCAGATCTACCTCACTAGTTATGTAATTAGTTATTATTCTCTTTTTTTTCCAGTTAATCTGTCATGGGGGGCAGAACTAAAATTTCTTGCTATTGAACTATTTCTTTTTCATTCTGTCTTCCATGAATTTTGCTTTATAATTGTTGATTCCCTGCTAGTTAGTGTTCTTTTTGAAAATTATATTGTTAAAACACTATAAACTGTCATTCCTTGATTTCCTTAAGCTTTTCTTCTTCTTTTTTTTTTAATGTTGAGGTTATTACCCATTGCATTGACCAGTGTTACTCTGTCCACCCTTTTATTCTCAGCTACTCTGATTCCTTCATTTTAGGTGGGTCTCTATATAGTCTGTCGGAGAAGACAATGGCACTCCACTCCAGTACTCTTGCCTGAAAAATCCCATGGACAGAGGAGCCCGGTAGACTGTAGTCCATGGGGTTGCTAAGAGTCAGACACGACGGAGTGACTTCACTTTCATGCATTGGAGAAGGAAATGGCAACCCACTCCAGTGTTCTTGCCTGGAGAATCCCAGGGACGGGGGAGCCTGGTGGGCTGCCATCTATGGGGTCGCACAGAGTGGGACATGACTAAAGCGACTTAGCAGCAGCAGTAGCAGCTATATAGTCTATAGGTGAATTTTGCTTTGTGATCCAATTTGAAAACCTTTTCCTCATCTTTGACTTCTGTTATGTGTTGAATTATATTCCCCAAAATGTGTATATTGAGTTTCTAAGGTCCAGTTCCTCAGAATATGATCTTATTTGGAAACTGGGTCATTGCAAATGTAATTAGTTAAGATGAAATCATACGGGAATGATTGGTGTCCAGTATGATTGGTGTCCTTATGAAAGGGGAAAATGTGGACACAGATATATAGGGATAATGCCATGTCAAGAATGAAGTTAGCCAACTTACCTCAGACTTCTAGACACCAGAATTATAAGACAATACATTTCTGTTGGCTGAGCCACTCAGTTTGTAGCAGCCTTGACAAATTAATACAACTTCTTTGTAAATATCAGTTGATGGCTCATTATTAGAATTTTATATTAATTTTTAAATCTTTCATATGCCTTTATCAGTAAAAATTCATGGCAAATCGCTGAGGACCAGACATTGTTAGTGCTAACAGGACCTATAGGTGATCCCCTAAAATGTTCCAAATCCTTACAAACAAAAGAGACCATAGCAAAGATCAACAAAGCAAAAAGCTGGTTCTTTGAAAGGATAAATAAAATTGACAAACTATTAGCCAGATTCATCAAGAAACAAAGAGAAAAAATCAAATCAATAAAATTAGAAATGAAAATGGAGAGAACATGACAGACAGCACAGAAATACAAAGAATCATAAGAGACTACTATCAGCAATTATATGCCAATAAAATGGACAACTTGGAAGAAATGGACAAATTCTTAGAAAAGTACAACTTTTCAAAACTGAACCAGGAAGAAATAGAAAATCTTAACAGACCCATCACAAGCACAGAAATTGAAACTGTAATCAGAAATCTTCCAGCACACAAAGCCCAGGTCCAGACGGCTTCACAGCTGAATTCTACCAAAAATTTCGAGAAGAGCTAACACCTATCTTACTGAAACTATTCCAGAAAATTGCAGAGGAAGGTAAACTTCCAAACTCATTCTATGAGGCCACCATCACCCTAATACCAAAACCTGACAAAGACACCACAAAAAAAGAAAACTACAGGCCAATATCACTGATGAACATAGATGCAAAAATCCTTAACAAAATCCTAGCAATCAGAATCCAGCAACACATTAAAAAGATCATACACCATGACCAAGTGGGCTTTATCCCAGGGATGCAAGGATTCTTGAATATCTGAAAATCAATCAATGTAATTCACCACATTAACAAATTGAAAAATAAAAATCATATGATTATCTCAATAGATGCAGAAAAAGCCTTTGACAAAATTCAACATCCATTTATGATAAAAACTCTCCAGAAAGCAGGAATAGAAGGAACGTACCTCAACATAATAAAAGCTATATATGACAAACCCACAGCTAACATTATCCTCAATGGTGAAAAATTGAAAGCTTTTCCCCTAAAGTCAGGAACAAGACAAGGGTGTCCACTTTCACCACTTCTATTCAATATAGTTCTGGAAGTTTTGGCCACAGCAATCAGAGCAGAAAAGGAAATAAAAGGAATCCAAATTGGAAAAGAAGAAGTAAAACTCTCACTGTTTGCAGATGACATGATCCTCTACACAGATAATCCTAAAGACTCGACCAGAAAACTACTAGAGCTAATCAATGAATATAGTAAAGTTGCAGGATATAAAATCAACACTCAGAAATCCCTTGCATTCCTATACACTAATAATGAGAAAGTAGAAAAAGAAGTTAAGGAAACAATTTCATTCACCATTGCAACGAAAAGAATAAAATACTTAGGAATATACCTACCTAAAGAAACTAAAGACCTATATATCGAAAACTATAAAACACTGATGAAAGAAATCAAAGAGGACACTAATAGGTGGAGAAATATACCATGCTCATGGGTCGGAAGAGTCAATATAGTGAAAATGAGTATACTACCCAAAGCAATCTACAGATTCAATGCAATTCCTATCAAGCTACCAGCAGTATTTTTCACAGAACTAGATCAAATAATCTCAAGATTTGTATGGAAATACAAAAAACCTCGAATAGCAAAAGCAATCTTGAGAAAGAAGAATGGAACTGGAGGAATCATCTTGCCTGACTTCAGGCTCTACTACAAAGCCACAGTCATTAAGACAGTATGGTACTGGCACAAAGACAGAAATATAGATCAATGGAACAAAATAGAAAGCCCTGAGATAAATCCACACACCTATGGACACCTTATCTTCGACAAAGGAGGCAAGAATGTACAATGGAGTAAAGACAGTCTCTTTAACAGGTGGTGCTGGGAAAACTGGTCAACCACTTGTAAAGAATGAAACTAGACCTCTTTCTAACACCATATACAAAAATAAACTCAAAATGGATTAAAGATCTAAATGTAAGACCAGAAACTATAAAACTCCTAGAGGAAAACATAGGCAAAACACTCACCGACATAAATCACAGCAGGATCCTCTACGATCCACCTCCCAGTATAATGGAAATAAAAGCAAAAATAAACAAATGGGATATAATTAAAATTAAAAGCTTCTGCACAACAAAGGAAACTATAAGCAAGGTGAAAAGACAGCCTTCTGAATGGGAGAAAACAATAGCAAATGAAACAACTGACAAACAACTAATCTCAAAGATATACAAGCAACTTATTCAGCTCTACTCCAGAAAAATAAACGAACCAATCAAAAAATGGGCCAAAGAACTAAATAGGCATTTTTCCAAAGAAGACATACGGATGGCTAACAAACACATGAAAAGATGTTCAACATCACTCATTATCAGAGAAATGCAAATCAAGACCACAATGAGGTACCATTTCACACCAGTCAGAATGGCTGCGATCTAAAAGTCTACAAGCAATAAATGCTGGAGAGGATGTGGAGAAAAGGGAACCCTCTTACACTGCTGGTGGGAATGCAAACTAGTGTGGAGATTCCTTAAAAAATTGCAAATAGAACTGCCTTATGACCCAGCAATCCCCCTGCTGGGCATACACACCGAGGAAACCAGAATTGAAAGAGACACATGTACCCCAATGTTCATTGCAGCACTGTTTATAATAGCCAGGACATGGACACAACCTAGATGTCCATCAGCAGATGAATGGATAAGACAGCTGTGGTACATATACACAATGGAGTATTACTCAGCCCTTAAAAAGAATAAATTTGATTCAGTTCTAATGAGATGGATGAAACTGGAGCTGATTATACAGAGTGAAGTAAGCCAGAAAGAAAAACACCAATACAGTATACTGACACATATATATGGAATTTAGAAAGATAGTAATGATGACCCTCTATGTGAGACAACTAAAGAGACACAGAGGTATAGAACGGACTTTTGGACTCTGAGGGAGAGGGAGAGGGTGGGATGATTTGGGAGAATGGCATTGAAACATATATACTATCATGTAAGAAACGAAGCACCAGTCTATGTTCGATACAGGATACAGGATGCTTGGGGCTGGAGCACGGGATGATCCAGGGAGATGATATGGGGTGGGAGGGGGCTTCGGCATTGGGAGATCATGTACACCTGTGGCTGATTCATGTCAATGTATGGCAAAACAAATACAGTACTGTAATGTAGAATAAAGTATTAAAAAAAAAATCTCTAGGAAAGTAAAAGTTAAAAAAAGAAAAAGAAAAACCAGAGTAGCTTATACCTGTTCTAACATTGGCATCCTCCAAAAATCTCAAGTGAGTAAGCTAAAAGCCAGCCCTCTGTGTAACACCTCCTTCTCTTTACCAGACTGTGAGACTTACATGAATCAAAGAACTGAAACCAAGAAGAATCTCTCCAGAAAAGGAAAGTAAACCTAGACTTCCTCTCTGTAACCTGACACAGAGATACTGGGACTTGCCTGGCTGTTTGTAAAAATGAAGCAACTTCTACTTCCTCCAGTAAAGGTAACTGTCTTGCCTAACTATAAAGGGCTATTAAGAAAATGAGGTCACCCAAGGGCCCTAATTGAGATAAGATCTAGATTGTTCTCATCTTGAGCATTAATTTGTAATTTAGCTGTCCATGCTCTTTCTGTCAACCAACAAGTTTTTGTTTTGTGTTTTTACTTTGGTTATCAATATTTAACTGCAATTTATTAAGCAAAGATAGAAGGCAGAAGCCGGAGAAGGCAATGGCACCCCACTCCAGTACTCTTGCCTGGAAAAATCCCATGAATGGAGGAGCCTGGTAGGCTGCAGTCCATAGGGTTGTAAAGAGTCGGACATGACTGAGCAACTTCACTTTCACTTTTCACTTTCATGCACTGGAGAAGGAAATGGCAACCCACTCCAGTGTTCTTGCCTGGAGAATCCCAGGGACAGGGGAGCCTGGTGGGCTGCCATCTGTGGGGGTCACACAGAGTCGGACACGACTGAAGCGACTTAGCAGCAGCAGCAGCAGACTGAGTGGGCTCTGAAGTTAAGGATGACTTGGTGTTACACCCCAGAGACGCCCTTGTTGCCGGCCTTTGAGAGAAAGCACAAGGATCCAGAATGGCTTTATATATTCTCCTTCCATTCCTTCCCTTCATCCTTCCACTTCTTCCCTCTCAAGCCCAGTTGCCACAGAGAATACCAGATATACAATTTGAAGACAATGAACAGTAGCAATACTTTCAAATTAAAAATATGGATATCTAGTCCATACTTAGTATCAGGAATTTGGGTAGTTTCTAAACTCTGGCAGTAATGGCCTCTGTTGAAAGAGAGCTAATGAGTGAACTAGAGATGAGAATTCTCCTATGTAAACATATGTAACACATATCTTATCTAAATATATCTCCAAAGAGGAAAACAAAAACTTTACCATACTGGTTATAAACTTGATCACTGTAAAGAATAAAATAAAACCCAAAGGAAAAATAAGCAAAAAAACTTTACTTGATCCTATATAAGCGCTTATATCAGTATTTTTAAAATAAATTATTTTTTATTAGAGCAATTTTAGGTTCACAGCAAGATTGAGTGGCAAAGACAGTGAGTTCCCATATACCCCTTTTCTTCACACAGTACAATCTTGCCCAAGCTCAGCATCCATCCTGCACCCCAGTGGTACAGTGGATAAGCCTACAATGATATGATATCACCTAAAGTTCATAGTTAATGCTACAGTCCATTCTTGATGTTGTACATTCTGTGGGTTTTGACTAGTGTACAAAATAGTTTCTCTGCCCTGATAATTTTCTGGGTTTGTCCAATCATCTTTCTCTTCCTCTATCCCCTGGCAACCACTTACCATTTTGTGTCTCCATAATTTTACCTTTTCCGACAGGTCATGTAGTTGGAGTCACACAGTGTGTGGTCCTTTTTAAAACAGTTTCTTTCACTTAGAAATATTCATTTAAGTTTTCTCCATATCTTTAGATGCCATGACAGCTCAGCTCTTTATAGTGCTAAATAATATTCCATTATCTAGATTATTACAGTTAACTTATCTATTCACCTAATGAATAGCTTGGTTGTTTCAAGTTTTCATAATTATGAACAGAGCTACTGTAAATATCTGTGTGTAGGTTTTGTGTGGAAGTAAGTGTTAAAATCCTTTGCAGAAATACCAAGGAGAACAATGGTATGAGTACATTTAATTTTGTAAGAAACAGCCAAGTTCAGTTCAGTTGCTCAGTCGTGTCCGACTCTGCAACCCATGAACCACAGCACGCCAGGCCTCTCTGTCCATCACCAACTCCCAGAGTCCACCCAAACCCATGTCCATTGAGTTGGTGATGCCATCCAGCCATCATTCTCTGTCATCCCCTTCTCTTACTATCCTCAATCTTTCCCAGCATCAGGGTCTTTTCAAATGAGTCAGGTCTTCACATCAGGTGGAGAAAGTATTGGAGTTTCAGCTTCAACATCAGCCCCTCCAATGAACACCCAAGACTGATCTCCTTTAGGATGGACTGGTTGGATCTCCTTGCAGTCCAAGGGACTATGGAGAGTCTTTTCCAACACCACAGTTCAAAAGTATCAATTCTTCGGTGCTCAGCCTTCTTTATAGTCCAACTCTCACATCCATACATGACCACTGGAAAAACCATAGCCTTGACTAGATGGACTTTTGATGGCAAAGTAATGTCTCTGCTTTTTATATGCTGTCTAGGTTGGTCATAACTTTCCTTCCAAGGAGAAAGCGTCCTTTAATTTCATGGCTGCAATCACCATCTGCAGGGATTTTGGAGCCCAGAAAAATAAAGTCAGCCACTGTGTACACTGTTTCCCCATTTCCCATGAAGTGATGGGACTGGATGCCATGATAGATTTCTGAATGTTGAGCTTTATGCCAACATTTCACTCTCCTCTTTTCCTTTCAAGAGGTTCTTTACTTCTTCTTCGCTTTCTGCCATAAGGGTGGTGTCATCTGCATATCTGAGGTGATTGATATTTCTCCCAGCAATCTTGATTCCAGCTTGTGCTTCTTCCAGCCCTGCATTTCTCATGATGTACTCTGCATAGAAGTTAAATAAGCAGGGTGACCATATACAGCCTTGACGTACTCCTTTTCCTATTTGGAACCAGTCTGTTGTTCCATGTCCACTGTTGCTTCCTGACATGCATACAGGTTTCTCAAGAAGCAGGTCAGGTGGTCTGGGATTCCCATCTCTTTCAGAGTTTTCCGCAGTTTATTGTGATCCACACAGTCAAAGGCTTTGGCATAGTCAATAAAGCAGAAATAGATGTTTTTCTGGAACTCTCTTGTTTTTTCCATGATCCAGCGGATGTTGGCAATTTGATCTCTGGTTCCTCTGCCTTTTCTAAAACCAGCTTGACCATCAGGAAGTTCACAGTTCACATATTGCTGAAGCCTGGCTTGGAGAATTTTTTTTTCTGGCTTGGAAAATTTTAAGCATTAATTTACTAGCGTGTGAGATGAGTGCAATTGTGCAGTAGTTTGAGCATTCTTTGGCATTGCCTTTCTTTGGGATTGCAATGAAAACTGACCTTTTCCAGTCCTGTGGCCACTCCTGAGTTTCCCAAATTTGCTGGCATATTGAGTGCAGCACTTTCACAGCATCATCTTTCAGGTTATGAAATAGCTCAACTGGTATTCCATCACCTCCATTCGCTTTGTACATAGTGATGCCTCCTAAGGCCTACTTGACTTCACATTCCAGGATGTCTGGCTCTAGGTGAATAATCACAACATTGTGATTATCTGGGTCATTAAGATCTTTTGTACAGTTCTGTGTATTCTTACCACCTCTTCTTAATATCTTCTGCTTCTGTTAGGTCCCTACCATTTCTGTCTTTTATTGTGCCCATCTTTGCATTAAATATTCCCTTGGTAGCTCTAATTTTCTTGAAGAGATCTCTAGTCTTTCCTATTCTATTATTTTCCTCTATTTCTTTGCATTGATTGCTGAGGAAGGCTTTCTTGTCTCTCCTTGCTATTCTTTGGAACTCTGAATTCAAATGGGTATATCTTTCCTTTTCTCCTTTGCTTTTCACTTCCCTTCTTTACACAGCTATTTGTAAGGCCTCCCCAGACAGCCATTTTGCTTTTTTGCATATTTTTTCTTGGGGATGGTCTTGATTCCTGTCTCCTGTACAATGTCATGAACCTCTATCCATAGTTTATCAGGCACTCTGTCTATCAGATCTAGTCCCTTAAAATCTATTTCTCACTTCCACTGTATAGTCATAAGGCATTTAATTTAGGTTATACCTGAATGCTCTAGTGGTTTTCTCCATTTTCTTCAATTTCATTCTGAATTTGGCAATAAGGAGTTCATGATCCGAGCCACAGTCAGCTCACAGTCTTGTTTTTGCTGACGGTATAGAGCTTCTCCTTCTTTGCTGCAAAGAATATAATCAATCTGATTTCAGTGTCAACCATCTGGTGATGTCCCTGTGTAGAGTCTTCACTTATATTGTTGGAAAAGGGTGTTTGCTATGACCAGTGCATTCTCTTGGCAGAACTCTGTTAGCCTTTGCCCTGCTTCATTCTGTACTCCAAGGCCAGACTTGCCTGTTACTCCAGGTGTTTCTTGATTTCCCTACTTTTGCATTCCAGTTCCCTCTAACGAAAAGGACATCTTTTTTGGGTGTTAGTTCTAAAAGGTCTTGTAGGTCTTCATAGAACTGTTCAGCTTCAGCTTCTTCAGTGTTACTGGTGGGGCATAGACTTGGATTACCATGATATTGAATGGTTTGCCTTGGGAAACAAACAAAGATCATTCTGTCGTTTTTGAGATTGCATCCAAGTACTGCATTTCGGACTCTTCTGTTGTCGATGATGGCTATTCCTTTTCTTCTAAGGGATTCTTGCCCACAGTAGTAGATATAATGGTCATCTGAGTTAAATTCACCCATTCCAGTCCATCTTAGTTCACTGATTCCTAGAATGTTGATGTTCACTCTAGTCATCTCCTGTTTGACCACTTCCAATTTGCCTTGATTCATGGACCCTAACATTCCAGGTTCCTATGCAATATTGCTCTTTACAGCATCGAACCCTGCTTCCATCACCAGTCCCATTCACAACTGGGTGTTGTTTTTGCTTTGGCTCCATCCCTTCATTCTTCCTGGAGCTATTTCCCTGCTGATCTCCAGTAGCATATTGGGCACCTACTGAAACAGTCAAATGATCATCTAAATGAACTGTATCATTTTGCATTCCCACCAGTAATGTATGAGAGTTTGTGTTGCTTCACACCCTCACCAGCATTTGATGTTGTCATTGCTTCAGATTTTTGCAGTTCTAGACAACATATTAAAAAGCAGACACATTACTTTGCCAACAAAGTCCATCTAGTCAAAGCTATGGTTTTTCCAGTCATGTATGAATGTGAGAGGTGGGCTATAAAGAAAGCTGAGCACTGAAGAATAGATGTTTTTGAAGTGTGGTGATGGAGAAGATTCTTGAGAGTCCCTTGGACTGCAAGGAGATCCAACCAGTCCATCCTAAAGGAAATCAGTCCTGAATATTCATTGGAAGGACTGATGCTGAAGCTGAAACTCCAGTACTTTGGCCACCTGATGTGAAACTGACTTATTTGAAAACACCCTGATGCTGGGAAAGATTGAAGGTGGGAAAAGAAGGGGACGACAGAGGATGAGATGGTAGGATGGTATCACCGACTCAACAGACATGAGTTTGAGTAAACTGCGAGAGCTGGCAATCAGAGAGGCCTGGCATACTGCAGTCCATGGCGTCAAAAAGAGTCGGACATGACTGAGCTACTGAACTGAACTGAACTGAATAGGTGAATCTCATTGTTATTTTAGTTTGCAAATCTGTGATAACATGCGTGGAACGTCTGTTCCTATGCTTATTTGCCATCTGTATATCTTCTTTGGTGAAGTGTCTTTGAGGTCTTTGATCCATCTTTTAAAATTCATTTGTTTTTATCATGCTGGGTCTTTGTTGCTGTGCAAAGGGCTTTTCTCTAGTTGCGGCAAGCAGGGGCTGCTCTGCAGTTGTGGTGCACGGGCTTCTCCTTGCAGTGGCTTCTCTTCTTGCAGAGTATAGGCTCTAGGGTGCACAGGCTTCGGTAGTTCCATTTCCTGAGCTCTAGAGCATAGGCTCAGTGCTGTGGTGCACAGCTTTAACTACTCCATGGCACCGTCAGGTCCTCCCACACCAACGATCAAACCTCTGTCTCCTCCACTAGCAGGTGGAGTCTTCACCTCTGAGCCAACAGGGAAACCTTGGTCCATTTTTTAATGGGATCATTTGTTTTCTTATTGTTAAAAGTTAAGAGTTCTGTGTATATTTTGGATTACAGTCCTTTTTCAAATGTCCACCAAATATTTTTTCCCAGCCTATACTTTATCTTCACATTCTTCACATTTTCTCTCTCAGAGCAGAAGCTTTTAATTTTAATGGAGCTTGGCTAATCAGTTATTTCTTTCATGGATTTGTCTTTGGTCTTGAATGTAAAAAAATCACCATGCCAAAGGTTATCTAGATTTTCTCCTCTATTATAATCCTCTAGAAGTTTTAGAGTTTTTACATTTAACATTTAAGTCTGTAATCTGTTTTGAGTTAACATTGTGAAAGGTGTCTGTGTCTACATTCATTTCCTTGCATATGGATTCCCAGTTGTTTCAGAACCATTTGTTTTGTCAAAGATCAGTTGGCTGTAATTCTGGGAATCTATTTCTAGACTCTCGATTCTGTTTCATTGATCTATGTACCTGTTCTTTCCCCAATACCACAGTGTCATGGTGGAGAGGGCTGACAGAACGTGGTCCACTGGAGAAGGGAATGGCAAGCCACTTCAGTATTCTTGCCTCAAGAACCCCATGAACAGTATGAAAAGGCAAAATGATAGGATACCAAAGAGGAACTCCCCAGGTCATTAGGTGCCCAATATGCTACTGGAGATCAGTGGAGAAATAACTCCAGAAAGAATGAAGGGATGGAGCCAAAGAAAAACAATACCCAGTTGTGCATGTGACTGGTGATAAAAGCAAGATCCGATGTTGTAAAGAGCAATATTGCATAGGAACCTGGAATGTCAGGTCCATGAATCAAGGCAAATTGGAAGTGGTCAAACAAGAGATGGCAAGGGTGAACGTCGACATTCTAGGAATCAGCGAACTAAAATGGAATGGAATGGGTGAAATTAACTCAGATGACCATTGTAGCTACTACTGCGGGCAGAAATCCCTCAGAAGAAATGGAGTAGCCATCATGGTCAACAAAAGAGTCCAAAATGCAGTACTTGGATGCAATCTCAAAAACGACAGAATGATCTCTGTTCGTTTCCAAGGCAAACCATTCAGTATCACAGTTATCCAAGTCTATGCCCCAACCAGTAATGCTGAAGAAGCTGAAGTTGAATGGTTTAATGAAGACCTACAAGACCTTTTAGAACTAACACCCAAAAAGATGTCCTTTTCATTATAGGGGACTGGAATGCTAAAGTAGGAAGTCAAGAAACACCTGGAGTAACAGGCAAATTAGGCCTTGGAATGCGGAATGAAGCAGGGCAAAGACTAATAGAGTTTCGCCAAGAAAATGCACTGGTCATAGCAAACACCCTCTTCCAACAACACAGGAGAAGATTCTACACATGGACATCACCAGATGGTCAACACCGAAATCAGATTGATTATATTCTATGCAGCCAAAGATGGAGAAGCTCTATACAGTCAACAAAAACAAGACCAGGAGCTGACTGTGGCTCAGATCATGAACTCCTTATTACTAAATTCAGACTCAAATTAAAGAAAGTAGGGAAAACCGCTAGACCATTCAGTTCAGTTCAGTCACTCAGTCGTGTCCGACTCTTTGCGACCCATGAATCGCAGCACGTCAGGCCTCCCTGTCCATCACCAACTCCAAGAGTTCACTCAGACTCACGTCCATCGAGTCCATGATGCCATCCAGCCATTTCATCCTCAGTCGTCCCCTTCTCCTCCTGCCCACAATCCCTCCCAGTATCAGAATCTTTTCCAATGAGTTAACTCTTCACATGAGGTGGCCAAAGTACTGGAGTTTCAGCTTTAGCATCATTCCTTCCAAAGAAATCCCAGCGTTGATCTCCTTCAGAATGGACTGGTTGGATCTCCTTACAGTCCAAGGGACTCTCAAGAGTCTTCTCCAATACCACAGTTCAAAAGCATCAATTCTTCGGCCCTCAGCCTTCTTCACAGTCCAACTCTCACATCCATATATGATCACATGAAAAACCATAGCCTTGACTAGACGGACTTTAGTCGGCAAAGTAATGTCTCTGCTTTTCAATATACTATCTAGGTTGGTCATAACTTTTCTTTCAAGGAGGAAGCATCTTCTAATTTCATGGCTGCAGTCACCATCAAGTATGACTTAAATCAAATCCCTTATGATTATACAGTGGAAGTGAAAAATAGATTTAAGGGACTAAATCTGATAGATAGAGTGCCTCATGAACTATGGATGGAGGTTCTTGACATGTACAGGAGACAGGGATCAAGACCATCCCCATGGAAAAGAAATGCAAAAAAGCAAAATGGCTGTCTGGGGAGGCCTTACAAATAGCTGTGAAAAGAAGAGAGGTGAAAAGCAAAGGAGAAAAGGAAAGATATAAGCATCTGAATGCAGAGTTCCAAAGAATAGCAAGAAGAGATAAGAAAGCCTTCGTCAGCAATCAATGCAAAGAAATAGAGGAAAAGAAAAGAATGGGAAAGACTAGAGATCTCTTCAAGAAAATTAGAGATACCAAGGGAACATTTTGTGCAAAGATGGGCTCGATAAAGGACAGAAATGGTATGGACCTAAAAGAAGCAGAAGATATTAAGAAGAGGTGGCAAGAATACATGGAAGAACTGTACAAAAAAGATCTTCACGACCCAGATAATCATGATGATGTGATCACTAATCTAGAGCCAGACATCTTGGAATGTGAAGTCAAGTGAGCCTTAGAAAGCATCACTATGAACAAAGCGAATGGAAGTGATGGAATTCCAGTTGAGCTGTTTCAAATCCTGAAGGATGATGCTGTGAAAGTGCTGCATTCAATACGCCAGCAAATTTGGAGAACTCAGCAGTGGACACAGGACTGAAAATGGTCAGTTTTCATTCCAATTCCAAAGAAGGGCAATGCCAAAGAATGCTCAAACTGCCACACAATTGCACTCATCTCACATGCTAGTAAAGTAATACTCAAAATTCTCCAAGCCAGGCTTCAGCAATACATGAACCATGAACTCCCTGATGTTCAAGCAGGATTTAGAAAAGGCAGTGGAACCAGAGATCACATTGCCAACATCCACTGGATCATGGAAAAAGAAAGAGAGTTCCAGAAAAACATCTATTTCTGCTTTATTGACTATGCCAAAGCCCTTGACTATGTGGATCACAATAAACTGTGGAAAATTCTGAAAGAGATGGGAATCCCCAGACCACCTGACCTGTCTCTCGAGAAACCTGTATGCAAGTCAGGAAGCAACAGTTAGAACTGGACATGGAACAACAGACTGGTTCCAAATAGGAAAAGGCTGTATATGGTCACCCTGCTTATTTAACTTCTATGCAGAGTACATCATGAGAAGCACTGGACTGGAAGAAACACAAGCTGGAATCAAGATTGCTCAGAGAAATATCAATCACCTCAGATATGCAGATGACACCACCCTTATGGCAGAAAGTGAAAAAGAACTAAAAAGCCTCTTGATGAAAGTGAAAGAGGAGAGTGAAAAAGTTGGCTTAAAGCTCAGCATTCAGAAAACGAAGATCATGGCATCCAGTCCCATCACTTCATGGGAAACAGATGGGGAAACAGTGTACACAGTGGCTGACTTTATTTTTGGGTTCCCAAATCACTGCAGATGGTGACTGCAGCCATGAAATTAGAAGACGCTTAGTCCTTGGAAGGAGAGTTATGACCAACCTAGGTAGTATATTCAAAAGCAGAGACATTACTTTGCCGACTAAGGTCCATCTAGTCAAGGCTATGGTTTTTCCTGTGGTCATGTATGGACGTGAGAGTTGGACTGTGAAGAAGGCTGAGTGCCGAAGAATTGATGCTTTTGAACTGTGGTGTTGGAGAAGACTCTTGAGAGTCCCTTGGACTGCAAGGAGATCCAACCAGTCCATTCTGAAGGATATCAACCCTGGGATTTCTTTGGAAGGAAAGATGCTAAAGCTAAAACTCCAATACTTTGGCCACCTCATGCGAAGAGTTGACTCATTGGAAAAGACTCTGATGCTGGGAGGGATTGGGGGCAGGAGGAGAAGGGGACGACAGAGGATGAGATGGCTGGATGGCATCATGGAATCAATGGACGTGAGTCTGAGTGAACTCCAAGAGATGGTAATGAACAAGGAGGCCTGGCATACTGCGATTCATGGGGTCGCAAAGAGTTGGACACAACTGAGCAACTGAACTGAACTGAACTGAATAGTAAGTAAAAATTTTATTTTTACTTTTGTAGACATAAGGTGTTTTTCTCTTCAGCTTCTTTTTTTTTCCCTGAAGTTTTAATATGATGTGTCTAGGTGTAGTATTTTGTTGCTTGTTTTTAGTAAGGTTTAGTAGCTTTTAGTAAGGTTTTAGTAAGATATAGTAAGCTTTATAGTAAGTCTTGAATTTGGGTAGTGTCAGTTCTTCAAATGGGTTCTCCTCCTCCAATATCCTGTTGACTATTTGGGTCTTTTGCCTCTCTATATAAAGTTTAGAATCAGTTTGTCAGTATCCACAGAATAACTTCCTGGGATTGTGACTGAGATTGCATTGAATCTATAGATCAAACTTATAAGCTTAGAGTTGTTTATAGCATTTCTTCATTATTTTTTAATGTCCATGTAGTGATGTTTCCTCTTTCACTTCTGTTATTATTAATAACAATTGTTTATTCTCTCTTTTTTTTAGTTAACCTGGTCTGAGGTTTAATTATTTTACTGATCTTTTCAAAGAACTAGCTTTTGGTTTTATTGATTTTTCTCTGTTGATCTCCTATACTCAATTTCATTGATTTCTTCTCTCATTTTGTTATTTTATTTCTGTTCTTCTGCTTGTTTATACCATTGATTTCCTTTTTATATAAGCATACATAAGCATATGTATGTATACATAAGCATTTATAATCAAATATTTGGAGCTAGTATTTTGAACAAACTGTTACCTGTTGCATCAGTTAAGAATAAGAAAAATAAAATTTTTATTTTACTTTCATTATTCATTCTCCAATGTTCTTTCTTTATGTAGATTCAAGTTTTTGTATCATTTTTCTTCTCCCTGAAGAATTTCTTTTAACATTTCTTACAAGGCAGGTCTACTGGCAACAAATTTCTTTGATTTTCTTTGTTTGATAAAGTCTTTATTTCTCTTTCACTTTTGAAGGACAATTTCATAGAGTATAGAATTCTGGTTAGTGACTTTTTCTCTCAATACTTGAAATATTTCATCTCACTCTCTTCTTGGTTGCACAGTTTCTGAGAAGTCAGGTGTAATTTTTATTTTTACTTCTGTAGCCATAAGGTGTTTTTCTCTTCAGCTTCTTTATCTTTTTTTTTCCTGCAGTTTGAATATGATGTGTCTAGGTGTAGTATTTTGTTGCTTAATCTGCTTGATGTTCTCTTAGCTTCCTGGGTCTGCCTATTAAGTATATGGTATATCTTCTGTAGTTGACCCACTGTTTCTGGATTTTCTGTTCTATGTTTTTCAGTCCTTTCTCCTCTTTGCTTTTCAGTTTTGGAAGTTTCTATTGACCTACCCTCAAACTCAGAGGTTTTTTCCTTAGTCATATCCAGTCTCCTGATGAACCTATCAAAGACATTTTTTTCATTTCTTTTACAGCTTTTTTTTTTTTTTAATCTCTAGCATTTCTTTTTGACTCTTTCTTAGAATTTCCATCTCTGATTACATTACTATTGCATGTTGTCCACTTAATCCATTAGAACCTTTAGCATATTAACTGTAGTTGTTTTGTATTCATGGTCTAATAATTTCAACACTCCTGCCAATATCTGAGTCTTGTTCTGGTAATTGTTGTGTCTCGTCAGACTGTGTCTTTTGCTTTTTAATATGTCTTGTAATTTTTTGTCAAAAGGTAGATATGATATGATGTACTGGGTAAAAGAAATTGACAAATAGGCTTTTAGTAAGGTATGTGGGGAAAGGAAGCATTCTATGTTCCTATGTTTAGGTCTCAGTCTTTCGGTGAGCCTGTGCCCCTGGACTGTGAAATTCACCAGTACTTAGTCTTTTACCTCCCTTTGGCGGAATGGGATGGCTAGAGGGGGCCCTTCCTTCATGAGGAAGCCCAGTGACGACTTTAGTGGGATGTTTCCTTTATTCTGTGTGGGTTAGGCTCCAATAATCCCAGCAGTGCTGCACTCACTATGCTAGCAAATTTGGAAAACTCAGCAGTGGCCACAGGACTGGAAATGGTCAGTTTTCATTCCAATCCCAAAGAAAGACAATGCCAAAGAATGCTCAAACTACCGCACAACTGAACTCATCTCACACACTAGTAAAGTAATGCTCAAAATTCTCCAAGCCAGGCTTCAGCAATACGTGAACTGTGAACTTCCTGATGGTCAAGCTGGTTTTAGAAAAGGCAGAGGAACCAGAGATCAAATTGCCAACATCCGGCTGGATCATGGAAAAAGCAAGAGAGTTCCAGAAAAACATCTATTTCTGTTTTACTGACTATGCCAAAGCCTTTGACTGTGTGGATCACAATAAACTGTGGAAAATTCTGAAAGAGATGGGACTACCAGACCACCTGACCTGCCTCTTGAGAAACCTGTATGCAGGTCAGGAAGCAACAGTTAGAACTGGACATGGAACAACAGACTGGTTCCAAATAGGAAAGGAGTACATCAAGGCTATATATTGTCACCCTGCTTATTTAACTTATATGCAGAGTACATCATGAGAAACGCTGGACTGGAAGAAACACAAGCTGGAATCAAGATTGCCAGGAGAAATATCAATAACCTCAGATATGCAGATGACACCACCCTTATGGCAGAAAGTGAAAAAGAACTAAAAAGCCTCTTGATGAAAGTGAACGAAGAGAGTGAAAAAGTTGGCTTAAAGCTCAACATTCAGAAAACGAAGATCATGGCATCTGGTCCCATCACTTCATGGGAAATAGATGGAGAAACAGTGTACACAGTGGCTGACTTTATTTTTCTGGGCTCCAAAATCCCTGCAGATAGTGACTGTAACTATGAAATTAAAAGACACTTACTCCTTGCAAGGAAAGGTATGACCAACCTAGACAGCATAATAAAAAGCAGAGACATTACTTTGCCAACAAAGGTCCATCTAGTCAAGGCTATGGTTTTTCCATTGGTCACGTATGGATGTGAGAGTTGGCCTGTGAAGAAAGTTGAGTGCTAAAGAATTGATGCTCTTGAACTGTGGTGTTGGAGAAGACTCTTGATAGTCCCTTGGACTGCAAGGAGATTCAACCAGACCACTCTAAAGGAGATCACTCCTGGGTGTCCATTGGAATGACTGATGTTGAGGTTGAAACTCCAAAATTTTGGCCACCTGATGCCAAGAACTGACTCATTTGAAAAGACCCTGATGATGGGAAAGATTGAGGGCAAGAGGAGAAGGGGACAACAGAGGATGAGATGGCTGGATGGCATCACCGACTCAATGGACATGGGTTTGGGTGGATTCTGGGAGTTGGTGATGGACAGGGGAGGCCTGGAGTGCTGTGGTTCATGGGGTCACAAAGAGTCAGACACAACTGAGCAACTGAACTGAACTGAACTGAACTGAATCCCAGCAGGTTAGGCCCTGGCCAAAAAAAAAAAAGTTTCTACTGAGGGCATGCCTTGTGAAGAAGACAGAATGCTGAATTTATTCTCTGCTCTTCACTCTAAGCACCTGGTAGAGCTACTGGAGTTCAAAGCCGCAAAGACAAAAATGTGCGGGTTTCTTCCCTCCCTGCCCCCACCCCCCATGCCTGGGCTCCTACTGGATTTTTTTCTCTCTCAGCATTCAACCTGAGCCTCTAGCAGTTCCTCTTGTCCTGGCTCCTCAGAGGTCGCTGACTGTGGGTTTCTGTCCAGTAATTTGTGAGTCTCTATATCTGTTTGTTTGCCTCTCAGTTTTGGGGAGCAGTAGTTTGCCCTGTGATCTTACTTCTCTGCTGGATCTAACAAGAATTGTTGATTTTTCAGTTTGTTAAGCTTTTTACTTGTTGTCAGGACTGAGTGATGACTTCTAAGCTTCTTCCATGCTGAACAGGAAACTGCAAGTCCTTACCTCAGTATTTTAAAATCGATATAGAGGTAATAATCAGCTCATCCTGACAGAACACCTCTTAGGCAAATCAGCATTACTTTGAGCTAATGGTTAAAACCCAGCTGTCACAGAGATGTTAAGCAGGTTAGCCAAGGCCACAGGGGGCTTCCCAGGTGGCACAGTGTTAAAGAAGGTCCCCTGAGGTAGGAAATGGCAATCCACTCCAATATGCTTGCCCCCAAGATTCCATGCACAGAGGAGCCTGGATAGCTATAGTCCATAGGGTCACAAAGAGTCGGACACAACTGAGCACACACACACAAGACCACAGAGCAAGTTGGAAGCTGAGCAGGGATTAGAGATCTGAAGAACCTGACTCCCAGCTCTGTATGCAAACTATACCAGTGTAAACTAACTAGCTAACAGCCAAATCAGATAAATGTGCCTGAAGTGAGTCACTTGTGGCTGCCAACTTGGCCTCTTAGAACAGTCTGCAAGCTAAGGATCCAAAAGTCAGGGCCTTCTGCACACATATCAGCACAAGAACCCATCCCTGAGAGGCTGTGCTCCAAGGAGCAAGGGACCGACCATCTTTAGTGGTGATCACAGTGACTGGCCATTGCATTTGTGTAGTCCGTCTCAGTTTTTGAAGCAATTTTATGTGATTTACCTCACATGTTCCTCCCAATTATACCAGGAGACTGTAAAATATCATCTTTCTTTTGTTTTTACAAACTTCATGGACTTCCTTGGCAATCCAGTGGTTAAGACTCCATGCAGGGGGTACAGGTTTGATCCCTGATCAAGGAATTAAGATCCCACATGCAGCATCAGTCAGTTCAGTCGCTCAGTCGTGTCCGACTCTTTGCGACCCCATGAATCACAGCATGCCAGGCCTTCCTGACCATCATCATCTCCCGGAGTTCACTCAGACTCACGTTCATCGAGTCCGTAATACCATCCAGCCATCTCATCCTCTGTCGTCCCCTTCTCCCTCCCTGCCCCCAATCCCTCCCATCATCAGACTCTTTTCCAGTGAGTCAACTCTTCGCATGAGGTGGCCAAAGTACTGGAGTTTTAGCTTTAGCATCATTCCTTCCAAAGAAATTGCGGGGCTGCATGGTGTGGCCCAAAATAGAACATAAAGTAAAAAATAAATAAATAAATAAATAAATAAAAAATCTCATGAGCCAAGGAGGCCAACAATCTAGTGTGGGAGTTGAATCTTGCCCTAATGTGGATAAAGAAATAAGTGGAAGGCCTTGTCTCCAGATGGACACAGGAGGTGATTTATGAGATCAGTTCTAAGTAGGACAGACAGCACTGCCCGGGCTGGAGGCAAGCTGGAGACGCAGCGTTTAAGTAAGGGAACTGTGCACCTGGGAACGGTGCTACCAGTATTACCGTCACAATTTATAAACTTCCTGGGAGACATATAGTATTAGGAGTATAGTATCTTGGCCATTGAAGAATTGATGCTTTTGAACTGTAGTGTTGGAGAAAACTCTTGAGAGTCCCTTGGACTGCAAGGAGATCCAACCAGTCCATTCTAAAGGAGATCAACCCTGGCTGTTCTTTGGAAGGAATGATGCTAAAGCTGAAACTCCAGTACTTTGGCCACCTCATGCGAAGAGCTGACTCATTGGAAAAGACTCTGATGCTGGGGGGATTGGGGCAGGAGGAGAAGGGGATGACCGAGGATGAGATGGGTGGATGGCATCACGGACTCGATGGACGTGAGTCTGAGTGAACTCCGGGACATAGTGATGGACAGGGAGGCCTGGCGTGCTGTGATTCATGGGGTCGAAAAGAGTTGGACACGACTGAGCGACTGAACTGAATTGATCTTGGCCATGACTGTGGTATTAAAACCCAAACCCCAAATGAACCATCTTCTTGTTTCTCCCCTGCCTCGGTCTTCTGCTTCTCTCACTATTGTGATTAACCCCCACCCAAGGTCCCAGACCTTACCCTCCCAGGCACCTCTGGCCTCGTGCACTCAGCCTCCTCCAGTCCTCTGAATCTATCAGTCATCAGGATGCTACCTTTTGGGTCTCCCTGATCACTTGGCTCTAAGTCCTTGCCCTGAACCACACACCCAACTATCGTTTACTACTGTGACCATCCAACAACATACCTGAGAAGTTATATATAAAAGTTACAGAAATTAAACTAAGGCTGCGAACAACAGTAGTAAAATGTAGAAATAGAATTATGTCATTGTGTCAGTCTACAAGGCATCTTCTCCCTCTCCATCTACCACCAGGCACATGGCTGGACTAGGTTTCCCAGTCTTCCTTGTGGTTAAGTAAAGTAGAGCCATGTAACTAAATTCTTCCTAATGATGTATGTGGAACTGTTGTATATTCTTTAAAGGCTTGACTGATAAAAATTCTTCTCTGTCCTTCCACCCATTTTCTGTGGGCTGGAGAATGTGGCCCTAAAAGTTGACAGGGTCACAGGGGCCTGAGAAGCCTGGGTTCCCCTAACTACCTCATAGAAAAGAGCTATGCCCAGGGAGAAGCACCTGCCTCCAACAGTTATATGAGGGACAAGCTTCTGTTGTGCTTGAACCATCATACATACAGGGTGTATTTGTGATAGTGGTTCAGCCGACCCTAACTAATAAACCCATCAAGTGAATGAAAGAAGGTAGGGCCATCAGTAAGCTCTTACCAGACCCCAGAGGAGCATAAAATTGAAAAGGAAAAAATATCTGCTGAATAACAAAAGGGAAACAAAGCCACAGGTGAATGTGAGTTATACTTGTATAAAATAGGTTGGGGAACTTTTGTGTGATATAGGTTTTTGCAGGAAAGAACCTTTGGAGTTTTAAATAGCTAACAGTCTCAGTGTGAGCTACTATTACCCGGTGGATGAAAAAGAATTCCTTCAGGACAGGTTCCTTGTTAATGGATCAGCCTAACACATACTTATTACACTGTAAATAAGAAACACTTTACTTCAATCAAGTCAACATCAAGGGAGGGTACAGTCTCAACACCAGCACATTTCTAGAAATGAAACATAGCCAACCTTGAGGGCCAAACTTTAAAAAAATATTAACAAAGTTAAATGTCCAGAAAAGGGAAGGGAATCAAAGGTAGTAAAGTAGTAAAGTCTGAAACCATATCAGATGAGGAACATTAAGGGAAGGTTCTGTGTGTGCTTGTGTGTATGTGTGAAGTGGGGAGGAGAGAGAAGGAGAAGCAAAATAAGAACCACAACTGTCGTTCAGTAATTTGAAGGGTTGTCTTGGAGAGAAGGAACTGTATTTTACATCCCTTAAGATGTAAAACTGGAACCGAACTTCTGCTTTGCATAAAAAGAGCTTTTGAACAAGTACAGCTGTTGGACAATGGAACAGGCTGCCTTGGAAAGAACTAAACATCCCCTCAGAGGAAGTATTTTATCCAAAGCTGGCTGCTGCCAGTTGAGACGTTGTAAAGGTCATCCTGCACTGGGTGTTAGAAGAGACAATGAAGATTCCTTCCAAAGTCTTTGTTGTTGTTCAGTCACTAAGTTGTGTCCGACTCTTTACAACCCCCAGGACTGCAGCACACAAGGCTTGCCAGCCCTTTACTATCTCCTGGAGTTTTCCATTGAAACGGTGATACTATCAGACCATCTCATCCTCTGCCACCCTCTTATCCTTTGGCCTTCAATCTTGCCCAGCATCAAGGTCTTTTCCAATGAGTTGACTCTTCTCATCAGGTGGCCAAAGTATTGGAGCTTCAGCATCAGTCCTTTCAATGTATATTCAGGGTTTATTTCCTTTAAGATTGGCTGGTTTGATCTCCTTGCTATCCAAGGGACTCTCAAGAGTCTTCCAGCACCACAATTCAAAAGCATCAATTCTTTGGTGTTCAGCCTTCTTTTGTTCCAACTCTCACATCCATACATGACTACTGGAAAAACCATAGCTTTGACTACATGGACCTCTGTCAGCAAAGTAATGTCTCTGCTTCTTGATATACTGTCTTGGTTTTTTATAGCTTTCCTTCCAAAGAGCAAACATCTTTTAATTTCATGGCTGCATTCATCATCTGCAGTGATTTTGGAGCCCAAGAAAATAAAATTTGTCACTGTTTCTACTTTTACTCTTCTATTTGCCATGAAATGATGAGACCAGATGCCAAGATCTTCAGTTTAAAGCCAGCTTTTTCACTCTCCTCTTTCACTTTCATCAAGAGGCTCTTTAGTTCCTCTTTGCTTTCTGCCATTCAAGTGGTATCATCTGCGTAGCTTAAGAGATCAGTACCTGGTGAGTAGTAAGAAAGGCTAACTTTACCTTGTAGGTTCCTTATGATGAACAAACTCAGTTAGTGACAAAGGGTTAAAGGCCCCAAAAGGGCAATATGAAGGCTGGGAGTGTCCAGGGTGTTGGGGAACTGCAGGGATGGGAGAAGAGGTGGGGAAAAGTTTTGCCTACTTTGCAGTTTAGCCTGGGGCCTTGGTGTATCTCTGAGAACTTTCTGGGCTGATAATACTGTTTCAGTTCAGTCATTCAGTCATGTCCAATTCTTTGTGACCTCATGTATTGCAGCACGCCAGGCTTCTTTGTCCATCACCAATTCCTGGAGCCCACACAAACTCATATCCATGGCATCAGTGATGCCATCCAACCATCTCATCCTCTGTTGTCCTCTTCTCCTCCTGACTTCAATGTTTCCCAGAGTCAGGGCCTTTTCAAATGAGTAGGTTCTTCGCATCAGGTAGCCAAAGTATTGGAGTTTCAGTTTCAGCATCAATCATTCCAAGAATATTCAGGACTGATTTCCTTTAGGACAGACTGGTTGGATCTCCTTGCAGTCCAAGGGACTCTCAAGAGTCTTCTCCAACACCACAGTTCAAAAACACCAATTCTTCAGCGCTCGGCTTTCTTTATAGTCCAACTCTCACATCCATATATGACTACTAGAAAAACCATAGCTTTGACTAGATGAATCTGTGTTGGTAAAGTAATGTCTCTGCTTTTTAATATGCTGTCTAGATTGGTCATAGATTTTTTTCCAAGGAGCAAGCATCTTTTAATTTCATGGCTGCAGTCACCATCTGCAGTGATTTTGAAGCCCCCAAAATAAAGTCTATTTCCATTGTTTCCCCATCTATTTGCCATGAAGTGATGGGACCCAATGCCATGATCTTAGTTTTCTGAATGTTGAGTTTTAAGCCAACTTTTTCACTCTCCTCTTCCACTTTCATCAAGAGGCTCTTTAGTTTTTCTTCACTTTCCACTGATAGGATGGTGTCATCTGCATATCTGAGGTTATTGATATTTCTCTCAGCAATCTTGATTCCAGCTTGTGCTTTATCCAGCCTGGCATTTTGCATGATGTACTCTGCATATAAGTTAAATAAGTAGGGTGACCATATACAGCCTCGACGTACTGCTGCTGCTGCTGCTAAGTTGCTTCAGTCGTGTCCAACTCTGTGCAACTCTATAGACGGCAGCCACCAAGCTCCCCCGTCCCTGGGATTCTCCAGGCAAGAACACTGAAGTGGGCTGCCATTTCCTTCTCCAATGCATGAAAATGAAAAGTGAAATTGAAGTCGCTCAGTCATGTCCGACTCTTAGTGACCCCATGGACTGCAGCCCACCAGGCTCCTCCGCCCATGGCATTTTCCAGGCAAGAATACTGGAGTGGGGTGCCATTGCTTTCTCCGCCTTGATGTACTCCTTTCCCGATTTGGAACCAATCTGTTGTTCCATAATATTATTTGCCAACATTCAAGTTAGGATATCAGGACTTGCTTATAAACCACAAACACCTTACGATAGCTGTGCCTAGTCTTCCTCATCTAGGTCAGTCTGGTCACCTTGGTTTCAAGCCTTGGTCCGTTCATTCTTCCTCTGGGAGAAAGAAAGGAGAAGGAAAAGAAGGGTGCTAACTGTGCTAAATATCATCAGTTATCCATTCTGATGTGAGTCTCCCAGCCCCATAATTTCTCTCTTCCACAACTAGTATGATTACTCCACAACTTCTCCGTCGGGAGTTATGGAACCCATTCGCACTGGCTAACTCCTGAACCCCCAGAAGCCTAGCAAAGAGTACTGAATAGTACAGAAACCGAAGAAGGAGCACAGAATAAGTGCTATGAGCTATTGGAGGGGGAAATTATGGTGAGCTACCTAGTCAAGGAAAGCACAGAGGAAGAGAAAATGAATTTGAGTCTGGAGGAATGAGCAGAACTTAGTCATGCAAAGAGACGTGAGAGAATTTCAGGTTGGAGAGACTACCCAGGGAGAAGAGAATATAAAAGAGTATGTTAGGAGCCAATGTGTGGAAAAGTCAGACTGGAAGGATTTACTGAGGGAACTCAATACTTGGTGCAACACTGCTCCCAACCTTCAGCTTCCATGTGCTGTTCCAGCCACGTCCATGAGTGTTTGGGCATCCCTAGACAAGAGTGAACATGCTATGGTAGATTAGGGAATGGTAGGCCCTACGTATGTTAGGCTGGTAGACTAGGGAATGCATAGAAAAGGTTTGTCTGCACAGAATCTAACAAAGCCTCCATGAAATTTTCAAATCAAACGGAAAAAAGTTGACTGGCTAGAAGTATGGTTAAATAAATTTATAGCTCGTTCAATCACTGAACCAAAATTATACTCCTCTCTTGCCCCAAATCTGCCACTGGTCACGTTTTCCTTGTTTCTGTCATTGGCAATTCACCCCGTAGAAATGGTAATGGGTCCTTAAAAAAAAAGTCACCTCACATCCAGATCAGTGTACCTCTGGAGTTTCTCATTGATTGAGTTGTCACAATAGAGGTACTTAATGGCCTTAAAGACAGTCAACTTTCTCTAGGATCTACATGTAGGTCATAAAACACCATGGCCCTATCAGTTCAGTCGCTCAGTCATGTCTGACTCTTTGTGACCCCATGAATTGCAGCACGCCAGGCCTCCCTGTCCATCACCAACTCCCAGAGTTCACTCAGACTCCACATCCATCGAGTCCGTGATGCCATCCAGCTATCTCATCCTCGGTCGTCCCCTTCTCCTCCTGCCCCCAATCCCTCCCAGCATCAGAGTCTTTTCCAATGAGTCAACTCTTCGCATGAAGTGACCAAAGTACTGGAGTTTCAGCTTTAGCATCATTCCTTCCAAAGAAATCCCGGGGCTGATCTCCTTCAGAATGGACTGGTTGGATCTCCTTGCAGTCCAAGGGACTCTCAAGAGTCTTCTCCACCACCACAGTTCAAAAGCATCAATTCTTCGGCACTCAGCCTTCTTCACAGTCCAACTCTCACATCCATACATGACCACAGGAAAAACCATAGCCTTGACTAGACGGACCTTAGTCAGCAAAGTAATGTCTCTGTTGGCCCTATATGTTTCATATAATGTGTGGGACTCATATTTTCTAGAGTATTGAGAACTTTTATTCAAACTTATATCTGAGTATGCTATACTGTTTAAATAAATTAGTATTTCCATTTAGACCAACTTGTAGGGTAAGAATTAGAGGTTCAAGGGTCAATGCCCCACATAATGCACTTGCCATTGTAAAATAGGAGTTTCACTTTCATGCACTGGAGAAGGAAATGGCAGCCCACTCCAGTGTTCTTGCCTGGAGAATCCCAGGGATGGGGGAGCCTGGTGGGCTGCCGTCCATGGGGCTGCACAGAGTCGGACACGACTGAAGCGACTTAGCATAATGTTTTCCTACTTACATTCACTGACTTATATAATCACAGTGATTAGCCTACATTTAGCATTTTGTGTAAAACATACAAATGAGAAGACAATAATAGAAAGTTTAGAGAAGTAAGGACTTACTTAGAGAGGTAAGTCATAGGATGGAAGGAATGGTGGGAGATGTTTTATAGTTCATCAAGACACAAATAGAGATGGCTCATTAAAAAAAAAGACAGTGGGTCTATAGAGAAATAAGTAAAAATCTAAAAGAGTATGTAAGCTAAAGCATGACCTAGAAATATGGAACATAATAGATCAAAAAGTACCAAACCAGTGGAGCCCAGCACACAAAATTATAGAGTGCCTAGACATCTTCTCTAGCATTACATTGAAAGGTTGAGAATCATGTTCCTAGTGAGTCTTAAAGAATAAAGACTCAGTAGCAATCTGACCTGGAAGTCAAAGTAGGGAGATTTAAGTGTTCTCAGAAGCCCTTCTCTGTCTACTGTCTTGGGATTTCCGGTCGAGTTAATGCGATAGAAGTTTTCCAAATCACAGAGTGTGTAAACTGTGGATGATAAAGGACACTATTTCTAGAAGACAGAGGCTTCCATGAGCTAGATGAGGCTGCCACAGAGCTGTAATCTGCCAGCCTGAGGAGGCTGTCTGTGACAGAACCTGACAATTTGATCAGGAATCTCATCCCAAATGGGACAATATCCCTGCCTTTTATTTCAAGGTCTGCCTTTTTTCCCCCTGAAATCCTTAAAACAATAATAATGATTCTTTCCTAAAGGAAAGTTGCCATTCTTGCTAGCCTGGTCTTTGAACTGGCTTTCTTTCTAATCCTTCTGGCACAGAAGACTTGTTACTGAGTTAATGAAGTGAATGAATGAGACAAGCACAAGGGAAGACCACCTTGAAATAGCAAGGGGACTAGAGGTTTGTTTTTGTGAGATACTGACAGTGTACAGGACTCACTGTAACGTACAGCATGGTGCCATAGGAGAGCAAGGCAGCCACTTGTTTCAGCCTGAGGGGCAGGAGTTGAGTGTACCCCAAAAGAGGGAAAGACACAGTTGAAAGGAGTGAGTCTCCACTGGCCCCCTCTTATTGCTCTGCCTACGTTTGGAGGTCTATGAAGTTTTCTCAATTTATTATATACCTGTGGACTGAGGGATAATCAGGAGAAAGCAGTCCATTAATCAACCATAGGCCCAAATACTCTAAACACTTTCATATACTCACCAACCCCAATGGACAATAACATCTAAAAGCAGCACTTTTAGGTGGAAAAAAAAAGGTCTAAAGTAACTTTTGAAAAATCCCTTAAATTTCCTGTTATACCATCGTTCAACAAGCTGTTACAACATCTTTATACCACCTTTCATTGTTATACCATCCTTCAACAAGCGCAGCATAATTTTGTGGGTGTTTTCCTTCAGCTGGGTAAGAGTTAAAGTAGTAGACTTTTGTTTAAAGGATCATGTTTTGTAAAATAAATTCTTTAAACCCAATCAGATCATGTTATGAGAGATATTTAGGAACCAAGATCAAAAAGGACCAAGACAAGAGTGGATTCACATCTCTCATTTCAGCTACTCACTGAGTTGAAAGATGGGCAAATCATCCTCGCTATTTAAATGAACCTCTTTCCTTTCCTTCTTTCTTTTTTTTTCCTGTCTTTTCTTTTCCTAACACATATTGTTAAACTCATGTCAGTTAAAAACACATGATACTCAACTCTGCGGTTCATGGGCATATCCTCTCCCAAGAACCTAAGTGAAAGCCAGAAATAAAAGTAGGGTCCAATACTTGAGGCTTTAGTTTCAGGACCAGTTGGCCTCTGGAAAGTGCCTTATTGTTCACTGCCATCTTTCTAAATGTGTGCCCCAGACTCTGCCCTTTACTTACCATACTTTTCCCAATGATGATTCCTCTTCCTATCTTTGTGTTCTTTACACAATTCTTGGATGATACCTTTGGTCCAGAAGACTTTAATTAAGAAGAAAATACAGATTTATGGGAAAGAGACCTGGAAAACCTCAAGCAGACACTTCTTTATTGTAAGCCTCTGGATCCGTGAGAAAGAACAGGGCCCAGAAGGATCAGCTCTGGATTTGCTCCAACTCGAGGATTTGCTCCAACTCGAGTCTTTCAGTCACTCCCTTCTCTGTAAGCTCCCCACTTGAGCCAACATTTT
Organism: Nanger dama; assembly: GCA_917880005.1. Classification (NCBI taxonomy): domain Eukaryota; kingdom Metazoa; phylum Chordata; class Mammalia; order Artiodactyla; family Bovidae; genus Nanger; species Nanger dama. The sequence continues at coordinate 1,741,388 of CAKJTW010000011.1, forward strand.
AATCTTTCAATCTCGCTCCCTCCTCCATCGTCCCCTGTTTATTCACCTTTTCCATTCCCTTGTCTCATTCTTTCTGATTGCCCAGTCTCTCACACTCATATCCCCTTGCAGATCATCTTTCTGTTGGAGCCTGTACTGATGGCCTCTTTCCAAGAGCAGCAGGTTTGAATCAGCTCCAGCTTAAAATGAAGGCAGGAGGTGGGGAGAGTGAGGCCAGGAGGGGATATCAGCTCTCTTGTGTCCATTGTTCTGAGTGTGCAGCCTTCACCCAGACCTCCTGGCACCCCCTCCCTCCTCCTCTCTCTCTCTCTCTCCCCTTTCTGCCCAGACATCCCCCACATCACACACAAGAGAAGGCACAACAGGTATGCACAAAAGAAGGCTTCATGATCCCTTGCAGGCAAAACCAGAGACCCTCCATCCCCACCCCCAATCAGGCAGCTGGTTTCCATTAGATGTTCCAAGCCCTATAAATATTCTCTTTTCTCACTTATCTCTTATTATTTTTCCTTTCTCTTTCTCACATTCCCCTCCCTGCCTCTGGATTCCCTCCTGGGAGGAGGCTGAAATTAAGAAGGGAAAGCATGCCAAATTTTGCATTAACCATCTTGTCATGCCCCAGGCCCCTGGCAGAGCAGAACCCGGAAATAATGGCTTCTTGTTTGTCCAGTTTGCTGCTCCACACACGAAAGTTTGAAATCTGCCCAGGAGAGCAGAAAAGTTGAGCTCAACCTGAGTTCAAGGGTCACCCCCATGTCTGTGCTCTCATCTACTGCTGGCTGAGCCTCTTGAGTCCTCTGTCTTGTGCTTTGCATTGAATGGAGTATGGTGTTTGGGGCACAGCTCTAGAGGGGGATATTCTGGGTTCAGATCCCAAATTCTTAGTACACAGGCAACCTGACCTCAGGCAAGTTACCTAACCTCCCTCATTTGTAAAATTGTGCTGATAACACCTACCTCAAAGAATTGCTAGTAAGATGAAAATGAAGTAACTAATGGGAAAACATTTAGCTCAGGTCTGCACTTAGCACACACCAGTTCTCTTTTCTTGCTCCTTCCAATACGATTGACTGTAGAAAAACCCACCCTCCTTTTCTACCTACTCCTACACCTTCCAAGTAATTAACTGAGAAATTAGAGAAGAATTAACTTCTAAATACCCAAGATCTGAGTTGGGGAGTGTGAAATGTTTGCTTCTTGACAAATGTTTTCTCTCGAAGATAAAGAGAGAGAAAAAGGCTTCCAACTAGAACAAGGATTATATTCTTTGCAGCTGAAGGTGGAGAAGCTCAATACAGTCAGTGAAAACAAGACAGGGAGCTGACTGTGGCTCAGATCATGAACTCCTAATTGCAGAAACTGAAGAAAGTAGGGAAAACCTCTAGGCCATTCAGGTATGAACTAAATCAAATCCCTTACAATTATACAGTGGAAGTGACAAATAGATTCAAGGGATTAGATCTTATAGAGTGCCTCAAGAACTATGGATGGAGGTTCGTGACATTGTACATGAGGTGGTAAACAAAACTATCCCCAAGAAAAGAAATACAAAAGGGCAAAATGATTGTCTGAGGAGACTTTACAAATAGCTGAGAAAAGAGAAGCGAAGGTAGAAAAGGAAAGATATACCCATCTGAATGCAGAGTTCCAAAGAATAGCAAGGAGAGATAAGAAAGCCTTCCTCAGTGATCAATGCAAAGGAATAGAGAAAAGCAATAGAATGGGAAAGACAAGAGATCTCTGCAAGAAAATTCGAAATACCAAGGGAACATTTCATGCAAAGAGGGGCACAATAAAGGATAGAAATGGTATGGACCTAACAGAAGCAGAAGATATTAAGAAGAGCTGGCATGAATACACAGAAGAACTATACAAAAAGATTTTAATGACCCAGATAACCATGATAGTGTTATCTCACCTAGATGGTGTTATACTCACCTAGAGCCTGACATCCTGGACTGTGAAGTCAAATGGGCCTTAGGAAGCATCACTATGAACAAAACTTGTGGAAGTGATGGAATTCCAGCTGAGCTATTTCAAATTCTAAAAGATGTTGCTATTAAAGTGCTGCACTCAATATGTCAGAAAATTTGGAAAACTCAGCAGCAGTCACAGGACTGGAAAAGTCAGTTTTCATTCCAATACCGAAGAAGGGAAATGCCAAAGAATGTCCAAACTGCTCCACAATTGCACTCATTCACACACTAGCAAAGTAATGCTTAAAATCCTCCAACCTTGGCTTCAACAGTTTGTGAACTGAGAGCGTCCAGATGTACAAGCTGGATTTAGAAAAGGCAGAGGAAGCAGAGATCAAATTGCCAGCATCTGTTGGATCATATAAAAACCAAGAGAATTCCATAGAAAGACCTATTTCTGCTTCATTGACTAGGTGAAAGCCTTTGACTGTGTGGATCAGAAAAAAGTGTGGAAATTTTTAAAGAGATGGAAATACCAGACGACCTTTCCTGTCTCCTGAGAAACCTGTGTGCAGGTTTAAGAAGCAACCGTTCAAACTGGACATGGAACAACAGACTGGTTCCAAATTGAGAAAGCAATACAACAAGGCTATATATTGTTACTCTGTTTATTTAACTTATATGCAGAGCACATCATGAGAATGCTGCGCTAGATGAATTAAAAGCTGGAGTCAAGACTGCCGGGAGAAATATCGATAACCTCAGATAGGCAGATGACACTACCTTTATGGCAGAAAGAGGAACAAAAAGAGCCTCTTAATGAAGGTGGAAGAGGAGAGTGAAAACTTGGCTTAAAACTCAACATTCAAAAAACTAAAATCAACGCATCCTGTTCCATCACTTCATGGCATATAGATAGGAAAGCAAGAGTAAGTGACAGACTTTATTTTCTTGGGCTCTAAAATCACTGCAGACAGTGACTGCAGCCATGAAATTATAAGACTTTTGTTCCTTGGAAGAAAAGCTTTGATAAATCTAGGCAGTGTATTAAAAAGCAGAGACATTATTTTGCTGACAAAGGTCATATAGTCAAAACTATGGTTTTTCCAGTAGTCATGTTTTTCCAGTAGTCATGTATGGATGTGAGCATTGATGCTTTCAAACTGTGGTGTTGGAAAAGACTCTTGAGAGTCCCTTAGAGCAAACCATTCAATCCTAAAGGAAATGAACCCTGAATATCCATTGGAAAGACTGATGCTAAAGCTGAAACTCCAATACTTTGGCCACCTGACTCACTGGAAAAGACCCTGATGCTGGGAAAGATTAAAGGCAGGAGGAGAAGGGGACGAGATGGTTGACTGAGATGGACATGATGGTTGACATGCCAGAGATGGCATCGCTGACTAAATGGATGTGAGTTTGAGCAAGCTCTGGGAGATGGTGAAGGACAGGAAGGCCTAGCGTGCTTCAGTCCATGGGGTCACAAAGAGTTGGACAGGACAGATTAACTGAACAACATCAGAACACTATTTTCAGTTGTCAGTACTTCTTATAACCTAGGCAGCAAGAAGCAATGTCGAGTCAGTGACCTCAGAGCAAAAGTTCCTCCATGGGTGGATGGGAGGAAGTAGGGGAATCTGAACACTTAATTCTAAGCCATGAGGTTAAGAATGCAGCCTTCAGGATCAAACTGTTTCTGATTCTGGATTCAAACTGTCAACACAAATTAATCTAGGAGGGAACTAGGTAAGATTGTTTGTTTGGGCTAATGTCTTTGTTCTATAAGTCAACCTTCTAGACCTGATTCTATAAGTCAACCTTCAGCTAGACCTGATTCTATCATGTCCTTTACTGTGTGACCTTGGGCAAATTGCTTAACTTCTCTAAACCTTCATTCCTTAATCTATAAAATGGGACTTACAACCTTACAGAAGTATCACATTTTCTTAGACTTTAGCCGTGGCCACTCACTTTCATGTCACTTTGCTATACTTTAATTCCACTTCCTCCATTCTATCCTTAGTGCAGTCAGAAAAACAGCTGGTCACCATCATTCCTATATATAACTACCTTCTAGAGACCTGGAAACAGTTAATAAATCATTCTTCAGCCTCTGATCTTCAGGCTAAATAATGCCAGTTTCATTCATCTTCCTCCCGAAGTCCTAGCTGAAAATCTTGAATAATTGTATTTTTGCCTGATGGTCTATCTCCAAATTATTAACAAGTCTGTATTTTAGTGCCCAAACATGAATGTATAATTTTAATAAGGGCCCACCCTACAAAAACATTGACCATAGTGAACATAAGTTTAATTAAGTTAATTCATGCTTAGCTTGGGTGCCCACCAGTATCCCGTATATAGAGTAATATGTACTTGTTGTTGTTTTGTTGCTAAGATGTGTCTGACTCTTTGAGACCCCATGGACTGTAACGGCCAGGCTTCTCTGTCCATGGGATTTCCTAGGCATAAATACTGGAGTGGGTTGCCATTTCCTTCTCGAGGGCATCTTCCTGACCCAGGGATGAAGCCTAGGTCTCTGACACCGCAGGTGGATTCTTCACCACTGAGCTCCCAAGGAAGCCCTTGTATATGTATTCCTTGGTGTCTCTGCAATGAAGAATCCATCTGCCAATGCCAGAGACACACATTTGATCCCTGGGTTGGGCAGATTCCCTGGAGAAGGAAATGACAACTCACCCCAGTACTCCTGTCTGGGAAATCCCATGGACAGAGGAGCCTGAAGGGCTACAGTCCATAGGGTCACAAAGAGTTGGCCATGACTTAGCAATTGAACAACAGCAACCAGGAAAGCCCATATATATATACACACACACACACATATACACACACACACACACACACGCAATATTTTTGTATATAAATGTTAAACAATTTAAATATAAAATAAAGAAAGGTCAGTGTTTGTTCCTTTCATAAGGCAACCCCACAACTTATTTGCTAAACTTTGATCCATTTGCTGGAGGAGGAAAAGGAGAAAGAACTGTCTAAAGGGACTGTAAAAGAAGGCATTAAAGTGAGAAGACAGACTCTTAAGAGACGCTTTCTGCCCTCTGATCCTCTTGTGTTTGAGCCTGTTCTCCCATGGTGACAGTGCAGCTCATATAAGTCTGTGCTCCCCTTGGCCCCTGCTGAGCAGGGCTGGGGTAGGACAGGAAATCGCCACTCACAAAATAAATGACCTGTCCCAGAGTCTTTTGTTAATGAGTCTAGAGCATAATAAATCAAGGTGATCCAGTCTCAAGAAACACAAGCCTGTGTTAAAAAAAAAAAAAAACCCAAACCCCCAAGCCTCAGAGGTGAAGAGGAGGAGAAGGGAGAGGGGACTGCAGGGAGTCCTTATAAATCACACCCAGATGAAACTAGTGCAGATGTTTTCCAGTTTCAGACATACTCAAGAGGCAGAGGACAGATGCATGTGGATTGAATGGAAGGGGCTATCCATTTGGGAGGGAAACAGGAGCCAGCAGGGCCCAGGGACACAGCCCCTCCTCTTGCTCGGCCTCCCCAGGGCTGTTAGTGGCACAGATCCACAAGCGCCTTCTTAGTGTCTTCCAGTTGTCACCATCCACTTGGCTTTTTCATCTCGTCCCAATCTCCCTCTAATCATCATGGCCAGACTATCTAGAGTTAGTGGCCTACCTAAAGCCCCTTGGCTTTAAGAGCTTCTTGTGTCACATGAAGCTTTCAGCTTCCTAAAGTGGGAAGCTCTGGTAAGACAGGGGTGGTCAGGTAAACTGTGGGAGAGCCTTAGCTTACCAAGGAAATTGCCAGTTCTCTAAAGGTGAAATTTAACAGTGGGATAGAAAGAATGCCAGTCTTTCCAGGTGGTACAGTGAAGAATCTGCCTGCTAACGCCGGAGATGCGGGAGAATGGGTTCAATCTCTGAGTTAGGAAGATCCCCTGGAGTAGGAATTTGCAACCCACTCCAGTATTCTTTCCTGGAAAATTCCATGGACAAAGGAGCCTGGCAGAATACAGTCCATGCAGTCGCAAAGAGTCTGACATGACTGAGCAACTGAGCACAAGAAAGAATGTCACATATTCCAGTCTGTGGTGGAAAACCTGGAGCCTATAGATTTCATCTTGGGTGAGCAGTAATGTGACACTGTTATATGCAGAGGGCTTTCATCATAGCTCAATTGGTAAAAAATCTCCTGCAGGAGACCCGGGTTCAATTCTTGGGTTAGGAAGATCCCCTGGAGAAGGAAATGGCAACCCACTCCAGTATTCTTGCATGGAGAATCTCATGGACAGAGGAGCCTAGCAGGCTATAGTGCATGGGGTTGCAAAGAGTCGGATACGACTTAGCGACTAAAGCACCACCACCAAGATAGATAAGGGTCCCAGCTTCACATTCTGAGACCCATATTGTTCCTATTTGACAAATGCAGAAACTGAGGCCAAAAGAGGCTAAGTAATCACTACAAAAGGCATTTGTAATACACTTTGCAGTTTGTACAGAGCGCATGGCCAGTTAAGTAGGTTGTTCTTCCCTTAGCTACAGAGGAGGACATGTGGGATGAGTGGGTAGAAAAAACCTGTCCAGGTCACGCAGCTAATGTGTGGAGGTACTCCTATCCACACCCAGGCTCTCAAATCTGTCTGTTGTCCTTTCAATTTGCAAGTCCCATGATGAACACTATGCTATTAGGGAAAGGATAATGAAACAGGGAGACTAAAACTTTGGCCAAAGTTCATGACTAGTTAGTGTTTAGAAGTAGCTGGGAAGTAGATGAATGGATAAGAGGAAACCAGCCAAAGATTCTTCTTTCTCCTTGTTGTATAAAACCTGTCGTCACGCCCGTTTCCCTTCCTCTTAACAAGCATGGTCTCCTCTGGCCACTCTTTCCTGCTGCTGATCAGTTGCTTCAGTCATGTCTGACTCTCTGCGCCCCCATGGACTGAAACCCACCAGGCTCCCCTGTCCGTGTAATTCTCCAGGCAAGAATACAGGAGTGGGTTGCTGTGCCCTCCTCAGAGAATCTTCCCGACCCAGGGATCTAATCCGTCTTCTGCATTGCAGGCAGATTACCACTGAGCCCCCAGGGAAGCCCTACTCTCTTCTACTCACCATCATTTCAAAAGAAATGCCATCTCACCAACTACTTCTTTTTAAAATTATTGCCCATGATGAATTCAATCCCAATGACCATTATTACCACTACTAGTTTGTATAGTACTTTATATTAAAAAAATTTTTTTTCATATCTGTTACTACCTCTGAACCTTAGTCATGTTTGCCATTTACCCTTGGAGAAACAGAGATCAGACTGACTTGCCCAGGATCACACCACACTTTAGAATGGAAATCTGCCCCCTCCCCTCTCCAGTCTACACTGCTTCCAAAACAAACACAAGAAGCCAGATGCCCTTTTCCATCTCAGTTTTTTTTTTTTTTTTTAAACTCATATTGCCCCAGTTCTGCAGTGAGAAATGTCAGTGTATGCCCCAGGGTTCTCCATAGACTTTCTATACCAGCTCTGCTTCCTCTAAAAATAAGATAATGAGCATTATGTTCTAATCCAAATAAGAATCCAAGGGTTGACTCAACCAGACACAGTTGTCAACCATAACAGAAAGATGCCACAGCAGGCCGCCTAAACAAACCAAAATAAACCCATAGCCTTAAACTGGTCCAGGACCCAGACCTGCAGGACAGCAGGCACACCCATTAAAATTAGGACTATTCCAAGTATTTTAGTAGAATAGCAGCCTTCTCCCAAGGAAGAATACTGCTTAGGTTTCCTTTTCTTGTTTTTTGTTGGTTTTTGGTTTTGTTGTTTTGGTTTGGTTTTTGGTTCTGCTCAATGAGTTCAAATGTTTCATACAGATGTTGACTCTCAGCTGAGTATCCAGAGCCAAGAACCCCAGGATGTGGGCATTTTGGTGAATTCTGGAATATCAATTATCTGTTATAAAAGTCAGTCTGTCATTCAGTATATTATCTTGGTTTCCTATTATGTACCAGGGACTGTGTTAGGTGGTGAAGAAGATTGAGACTTATGTTTTATACTATCCTGGCCACTAAATATCTGGGAGATCTTAGGCAAGATCCTCCCCTCTATGGATGGCAATTCCTGCCTCTATAAAGTATGAAAGTGGATTGTTCTGTCTTTAGGTCCTTTCTACTTTGCTGTTCTATAGTTCATGGGAATCTGTGTAGTGTAGTAGGCCCGGGATCAGCACCTAAGGAGAAGAATAATGTCCTTTTGATTTACTTATGAAAAAAACTAGAAAAAGAGGTAGAAATGAAGACTATATTTTGCAAGGAAATCAGGCTTTGTCATGTAAGATGTGGCCGGAGGGGGTGGGGCAGGGAAGAATGGCTACTGATTTTTTAAAATCTGTTGTATATGTCAAGATAAAATTCTAAAATACAAATATGTGTATCGCTTCCTGCTCCTTTCTGATACATGTTTTATTCAGCTATAACCAGTTCTTACATGATATTTTTCTTTCTTTGTTTTATCTGTTATTATGTGTATACATTCTATATATCACAGAGTGTACGATTTTCTTATTGTTTTTAGTAGATAAGAGCATTCTATCCTATGGTATCTTAGATATCTTTCTTATTCACAAATGGTGGGACATTTGGAATATGTTGGTGTTTTCCTTTTATTAATAGCACTGGTATAATTTTCCCCCTAACTTACTTCCTTTGGACACTGTTGAAAAAAATTAAATTTCTAAATCAGTGATGTGATCTATTTCCAAAGACCCAATTCATTTATAATAGTATCAGCAGTTTCTGAGCATTTTTGGTTTTCTATATCTCTATCCACATTGCATATAATAATTTAAATTTCTTTTGATAATTTAAATTGCATGTTTCTACAATTATAACTTCTATGAAATTGTTTATATTTTAATTTGTTTCACTGTTACTGAGGCTGATCTGTTTTCTTTGTGTTGAATAATTTTCATATCTCCTCCTATGTGAGCAATTTATTTATGTTTTTTGATATCATGTATAATGATTTTTGAAAAACATGTTAAAGTTTTTGTGGGCCAGATCCTTAAGTATTACTGATGTTGGGGAAACATTCATCAGGAAGAAAGTAGAGACTTTTGTCTATTTTGTTCACTAAAGTATAGCAAGCACCTAAAATAATGTACACAACAGGTGAGTGTGTTGAGTAAGTGAATAAATACTTATGAGATATCCAGTATGTATTGGGACAAATATGAGCATTTAGTTTTGGCATGGAGAATGAGAATGACCTTTGGAAAGGTCAAAGAGAGTGGAAGAAGCGGTGTTTCTCACTTCAGAATTTTAAATATTTACTCAAGGTGAAGCATTAAGGTAAGAAGCCACTGAGGAGTCCCTCTAGTTATTGCCTCGATATCGCCAAAACATGGCAAAGACATTTGTGTGTTTTGTCTGCTCCCCTCATTTGTGTGTGCACTAAGACTTTAGACCAACTTTAATAATATCATATTGTGAACCTAATTCAAGCAACAAACATTTTCTCAGCTTTTACTGTGATAAGCAGGCACTGAAATAGCCACAGGATACTAGTCCAAAGAACAGAGTGCTGTGTGTGCATGCAATAGAATACTATATATCAAGAAAAAGGGACAAACTACAGACACAGACTACAACGTGAATAAAACTCAAAAGCTTCATGATAAGTGAAGTCGAGATACAGAAAATTACATATTATATGACTCCACTTACATGAAATGCCCAGAAAAGATAAATCTATCAAGATAGAAAGTAGATTACTGGTTACCTGGGGCTAAGGAATGGGGTGACAGCAAATGGGCACAAGGGATCTCTTTGAGGGTGGTAAAATTGTTCTAATAGCCGAGAAATAGCTCCAGAAGGAATAAAGAAGCTGAGCCAAAGCAGAAATGACGCCCAGTTGTGGATGAGTCTGGTGGTGAAAGTAAAGTCTAATGCTATAAGAACAATATTGCATAGGAACGTGGGATGTTAGGTCCATGAATCAAGGCAAATTGGAAGTGGTCAAACAGTAGATATCAAGAGTGAACATCAACATTTTAGGAATCAGCAAACTAAAATGGACTGGAATGGGTGAATTTAACCCAGATGACCATTATATCTACTACTGTGGGCAAGAATCCCTTAGAAGAAATGGAGTAGCCCTTATAGTAAACAAAAGAGTCTGAAATTCAGTACTTGGTACAGTCTGAAAAATGACAAAATGATCTCAGTTCATTTCCAAGGTAAACCATTCAATATCACAATAATCCAAGTCTATGCCCCAACCACTGATGACAAAGAAGCTGAAGTTGAATGGTTCTATGAAGACCTACAAGACGTTCTAGAACTAACACAGAAAAAAGATGTCCTTTTCATCATAAGGGACTGATATGCAAAAGTAGGAAGTCAAGAGATATCTGGCATAACAGGCAAATTTGGCCTTGGAGTACAAAATGAAGTAGGGAAAAGGCTAACAGAGTTTTGCCAAGAGAACACACTGGTCACAGCAAACATGCTCTTCCAACAACACAAGAGACAACTCTACACATGGACATCACCAGATGGTCAATACTGTATTGTAATTAAAAAAATAAATAAATTTAATTAAAAAAATAAAAAAAATACTGACTTTGGATTGATTATATTCTTTGCATCTGAAGATGGAGAAGCTCTATACAGTCAGCAAAAACAAGACCAGAAGCTGACTGTGGCTCAGATCATGAACTCCTTATTGCCAAATTCAAACTTAAACTGAAGAAAGTAGGCCATTCAAGGTATGAACTAAATCAAATCCCTTACAATTATACAGTGGAAGTGACAAATAGATTCAAGGGATTAGATCTGATAGACAGAATGCCTGAAGAACTATGGAAGGAGGTTCATGACATCATATAGGAGGCAGTGATCAAGACCATTCCCAAGAAAAAGAAATGCAAAAAGGCAAAATGGTTGTCTGAGGAGGCTTTACAAATAGCCAAGAAAAGAAGAGAAGCAAAAGGCAAAGGAGATAAGGAAAGATATACCCATCTGAATGTGAAGTTCCAAAGAATAGCAAGGAGAGAGATAAGAAAGCCTTCCTCAGTGAACAATGCAAAGAAAGAGAGGAAAACAATAGAATGGGAAAGACTAGAGATCTCCTCAAGCAATTAGAGATACCAAGGGAATATTTCATACAAAGATGGGCACTACAAAGGACAAAAATGGTATAGACCTAACAGAAGCAGAAGATATTAAGAAGAGGTGGCAAGAATACAAAGAGGAACTATACAAAAAGATCTTAATGACCCAGATAATCATGATGATGTGATCACTCACCTGGAGCCAGACATCTTGGAATCTGAAGTCAAGTGGGTCTTAGGGAGCATTACTACAAATAAAACTCATGGAGGTGATGGAATTACAGCTGAGCTATTTCAAATCCTAAAAGAGGATGCTGTGAAAGTGCTGTACTCAATATACCAGCAAATCTGGAAAACTCAGCAGTGGCCACAGGATTGGAAAAGATCAGTTTTCATTCCAATCCCAAAGGAGGGCAGTGCCAAAGAATGTTCAAACTACCACACAATTGCACTCATTTCACATCCTAAGAAGGTCATGCTCAAAATCCTTCAACCTAGGTTTCAACAGTTTGTGAACTGAGAACTTCCAGATGTACAAGCTGGATTTAGAAAAGGCAGAGGAACCAGAGGTCAAATTACCAACATCCACAGGATCATAGAAAAAGCAAGGGAATTCCAAAACAAAAATCTCCTTCTGCTTCTTGACTGCACTAAAGCCTTTGACTGTGTGGATCACAACAAAATGGAAAATTCTTAAATAGATGGGAATGCCAGACCACCTTACCTGCCTCCTGAGAAACCTAAATGCAGGTTAAGAAACAAGTTAGAAGCCCTCACGGAACAACTGGCTGGTTCAAATTTAGGAAAGGCATATGTCAAGGCTGTATTTTGTCACCATGTTTACTTAACTTATATGCAGAATACATCGTGTGAAATGCTAGGCTGGATGAAGCTCAAGCTGGAATTGCCAGGAGAAATGTCAATAACCTCCAATAGGAAGATAACATTACCGAATGGCAGAAAGCAAAGAGGAACTAAAGAGCCTCTTGTTGAAGGTGAAAGTAGAGAGTGAAAAAGCCCACTTAAAACTCAGCATTCAAAAACTAAGGTCATGGCATCTGGTCCCATCACCTCATGGCAAATAGATGGGGAAACAATGGAAACAGTTGCAGACTTTATTTTCTTGGGCTCCAAAATCACTGCAGATGGTGACTTCAGTCTTGAAATTAAAAGATGCTTGCTTCTTGGAAGAAAAGCTATGACAAATCTAGACAGCATATTAAAAAGCAGAGACATCACTTTGCTGACAAAGATCCATCTAGTCAAAACTATTGTTTTTCCAGCAGTCGTGTGAGTTGGACCATAAAGAAGTCTGAAGGCTGAAGAACTGATGCTTTCGAATTGTGTTGCTGGAGAAGACTTTTGAGAGTCCCTTGGACACCAAGGAGGTCAAACCAATCAATCTTAAAAGAAATCAACACTGAATATCCATTGGAAGGACTGATGCTGAAGTTTCAATACTTTCACCACGTGATATGAAGAACTGATTTAGCAGAAAAGACCTTGATGCTGGGAAAGATTGAGGGAAAGAGGATAAGGGGACAACAGAGGATAAGATGGTTGGATGGCATCATTGACTCAATGGACATGAGTTTGAGCAAGCTCCAGGAGACAGTGAAGGACAGGGAAGCCTGACGTGCTACAGTCCATGGGGTTGCGAAGAGTCAGACATGACTGAGCAACTGAACAACAGCAATAAGTTGTTCTAATACTTGATGTGGTGATAACTGCACAACTCTGTAAAATTACTGAGCACTCATTAAATTATAGACTGAAAGTGAGTGGATTTTATGGGATTTTAAACTATGCCTCGATAAAGCTGATTAAAGAGGAGAGCCACTATCGTGACTTTTACCCTGTCAAAAGAAAGCAAAATGCAGCCCCCAGAGCAGGGAGGCGATTAGAATGCTGTCAGTTATGAGCTGCCATGGAGGTGAGCCCAGGGGACTGCGGGAGCACTTGGGGAACTAACCCAGTCCTGGTGCTCCAGGGAAGTTTCCTGGAGGAGTCAGTGTCTGACTGGGAGAAACTATTGTGGGCAGAGTAACTGGAAGTGAGAGAGAAGAGATGCCATACCAAGACAGTGATAATAGAATTCATGTCATGGGAGGCAGCACTAAGGCCAGTCCCCACCTTGTTCTGAGTTTAGCAAGTTTGAGAGGAAGCTCAACACCGGGAGAAGCTTTATATGTGAATGAGGACCACCATTTACCAAATACCTTGCCATGAGACAAGAACTGTACATTCCGCAACAACAATCCTGCAAGGCAGGATTATGATGAAGAATCAAGCAAAGAGAGGTTCCTTGTTAGGGATAACTTTTCTAATACAGCAGCAGAGCTGGAATCCAGACATATGCCTGGGTATGAAGCCCATGCTTTTCCCATTCCACTATCCCCTTTTCCACTACACAAACATGTGACTACTACCAGCGTGGAATCAATGACCTTTGCTGAGAAAGACATGAGTTTTGCTGATTTGCTCTTAAGAATTCATAAAACTCATCTGCAAAGAGTTTTGCAAATGCAGTTTGACAGGGTCTCAGAGCCAGAGCCTTTGTAATTTACCACAGTCCTCAGCGCACTGCTCTGTATACAGCAGGCAAGCATTTGAAATGTACTGTTCCCTATTTAGTTTCAGATGTATGAGTAAAACCCAATGATCAAGATAAGTTAAAAGATGCTGAGTTCCTAAAAGAGCTAGCTAGAAAATTCTGAAAGGCCACAGAAATCTAATTTGTAACACATAGCCATAATCCAAAATCCTCATTGAACGCCTTTCAATAACAATTTTAGATGATCACACAAAGAGCTTAAAATGGTAAGACCAAAACAGAAACATGATTTCTTTTAAAAATATGTTTAATTTCCCTTTTAGGTTGAAAATTGCTCCTTCCCCTCACCTTTGACCCAAGTGTATCTATGCCTTTTGGAAATTGTGAGTCGACTTGGGTGAGGCAAAGACACACATTCTTCTCTTGAAAGAACAGACTTGCATTCCTATGAGTAAAATAAATTAGGCTCAGTTTCTCTGTCCATTAATTATGTGGAATAAACAACTTTCCACTGCTCAGAAAGCAGCTCAGGAGACCAGCACAGATTTCCTCCTCAGACTCAGGGGAAAGATCACTTGACTATCCAGGAGAATGCCTGTGGTCTGGGAGGACTCAGAGCATTGGAACAGGCAAGGCTGTACGGCCAGCTGTTTGTAAGAAATGCACTGATGGATACAATCCCATGATACAATGCACAGAGGACTGCTGCGCTGTGGGGAGGGGGCTCGTATTGCAGAAGAGTAGCAGAATGAGAAGGAATTTGCATCCAGTTCTGCTCCTCAGGAATATCCTGCCCTCAGCCCTGAAGACTCCCATGGAGTCCAGAGAATGCACTGCCCCACCCTACCCCCAAGTACTTATGTTATTTTAGAGTCTTAAAAGATGCCAGGAATATCACTCCTGGAAAATGGTTAGATAGGAGGGAGGTAATGCAGGGTCTCTGAGGTTCTGTAGTCCAGTTGAACTGGCCAGGATTTGCAAGAGCATGGACCATCACCACTGAGAATCTATAGACAGGGAGAAACATTGCTGATGAGAGGGAGGTATCAGAATTGGAAATACGTTGTATTTTTGGCCTTTACACACTTGTGACCAACACTCCTGTTCATTATCCCCTTCTTTTACCAAGAGAACCTTGATTTTACTGTAAGCTGCAGCTGTGCCAGTTAAACCATTCAGCTCCCCAGATTCCACTGCAGTCAGGATGGGCGACGTGATCCACTTCTGGCGAACACGATGTGAGCAGACCTCGCTGGGGCTGGCCGTTGAGCGACTGCACCTTGTTGACCTCCTGCCCTTTGTGCTGTGGGTGTGGACACCTGGAGCAGCCTCTTTTCCCAAGAAAAGAACCGCGGAATACCAGGTCGGTGAGCAGAAATAGCGAAGCGGCCAGGTGTTTGATGAGTCCCAGCAGACTCTGCGCTAACGCTGGCCTGCTGCCTGTAAGTCACATCTTGTTTAAGCCACCGTTTGTTGGGTCTTCATTGCCTGAAACCAAGCATAACCGCTAGCAATTTGAACTGAATTAAATTCAGCAGTGATCACCTATGATGTTCTAGGTTTGGGAATATGAGAATAAGAAAGATAAAACCCACTGCTCTCAGAAAATTCACGGACTAGTGCACAAGAGAAAATACTTAAGTAAACCATTCTGTGTAGTGGATACCTTCTAGAGTGGAGGTTTGTTTAAAGTGTTATGGGAACAGTCATCGTTATTAGTAAGGAAGCAAAATGTACTGGAATAAATTGTGTGGCATTATAAGTTATTCTCACCCCTTATAATACATATATACCTGTGTACACATATACAGGTAAATCCAATAAACGCCCTGAACAGCCACAATTCATATTATTGATACTGCCTGTCAAATCATGAAGTCACAGTTATTTTATCCTCCCTTAAGTACCACTTTACACTTGTTTATTTTCTCTGGTGGGGTCAGAGGACCTCCATGTTTCCTAAGTAAATTTCTCAAACCTTTGTTAATTCCTTATATACAAGAGAAACCCCAAGAAGTCCATGGAAAAATAAACTCAGTCTCAAAGAGCAGTAGTAACAAAGGACAGTTTGGTCTGAAACACATCCAGAAGTGGATGGCAAAGTACAGGAGCAGCATTTTCACCCAGGGCAGCACCTCCTACAGCTGCCCCGTCCCTTGCCTCTTTCCCTAATCTGTGACTCTGTCTATGCATTCCTCTTTCCTTGTCATCTCCTACCTCATTCCCCATCATCTCCCCTTAGTCTCCTGGATGGCATCTTTATCTCCTGCTTTCTCACACTCTCCATTGTTCTCTCCCTTATCCAACTGTGAGTTAAGAATAATGTTGTTTTTTTTTAATATTGCCTGCAGCTTTTATTAAAGAGATTTTTATTCAAGATTTTAATTTTTATAAGTTGATGATTAAATTAATTGATATTTTGCCAAAATCAAAAATAATTGCTTTAAAATTTTGAAGAGGTAATACATTCACATGGTTCAAAATTTAGGAATTTTAAAGTATACGTATACGTGTAAAACATCTCCTCGCATCTGTTACCTAGCTCCCTTGCTCAGCACAACCAATAGCACCAGTTTTGTGTGTATCTTTACATAGCTATTTTGTATACAGCTAAATATGCACACCTGTTCTCCCACTTCATTTTTTCCCACAAAAAGATGACATATACTACATACCTTGGGGCTTCCCAGGTGGCACTAGTGGTAAAGAACTCACCTGCCAATGCAGGAGATGGAAGAGACGCAGGTCTGACCCCTGGATCAGGAAGATCCCCCAGAGGAGGGCATGGTGACCCACTCCACTGTTCTTGCCTGGAGAATCTCATGGACAGAGTAGACCACAGCATGGCAGGCTAAAGTCCACAGGATTGCAAAGGGTCGAACATGACTAGAACAACTTAGCACGCACTCACGCAAGTCGTAGTATATATGCATCATTTCACGATGAGAGAACATTCTTTTGGGTTTGCTGGGTCTTCATTGGTGCTCATGGGCTTTCTCTAGTTGCATCAAGCAGGAACTACTCTTTGTTGCACAGGCTTTTCATGCGGTAGCTTCTCTTCTTGCAGAGCGCAGGCTCTAGGCTCACAAGCTTCAGTGGTTACAGCATAAGGGCTCAGTAGTTGTGGTATGTGGGCTCTTGGGCATGCCGGCTTCAGTAGCTGTGGCCTGGGGACTCAATAGTTGCTCTGTGGCATGTGGAATCTTCCCAGACCAGGGATCAAGCCCTGCGCTAATGGGCAAATTCTTTTTCAGTCTACCACCAGGGTTTTTCTTCTAGTTTTGTATCATTTCTAGTTTTCTATCATGCTTAGAAAGCCCTTCTGATAGAAGAGTTTCTTCTTGATCATACATTATAATGAACATCAGTCAAGAAGTTGTTTCTTAAATGACTGGTACAACTTAGAGTGATCAGGAATAAAAAACAGGTGGGGGGGCAGGGTATACAGGTGGTAAGATTCTGGTAAGATTCAGATCCTCTCCATTCCTGGTTGCTAGGTAAGAGGGCTTATTCTGACATCCACTCTATCCATTTGCCTGCTGCAGGTGAATGAACATGACCAAAGCTCCAGAGGCTAGGTGTATGTGAGAGTGAACGGAGGATTCTAAGGTGATTGGATGACATGTGTGCATAGACATTTTAACTTCTTCACTATTGCATATAATAGTGTCATATCTCCTGTTGGACATCTGGGTACTTTCTGTCTACATAATTTTGTTGTTATTGCTTTTCCTCAAAGATAAAGATTCTGGCATGGCAGTCATAGAAAAACTCATTATAGCTAAAAAAAAAAAAAGAAGAAGAAGATTCCCTGACACATTGCACTTCAGTGGAAGTGGGAGTGTGGGGGAATCATTCAGCCACCACTCTTTGGTTGAGCAGGGCTTAAGAGGGAGCCAGGCTCTGACATGTGTAATGAGGTGCCTATAACAAGCAGGAGCCATCCTGCCTCTTCCATCTGCCCCAGTCATAGCCTCCCAGTCTCATGGGTCCTAGCTCCCTCCTTCAAATGAGGCCAGAATCCCCGACAGGCACCTAAGCAGAAAAAGTTGCCCTCTTGAGAACTGGAATACCTCTATCAATTCCCAAGGTGGCGCATCTGAGATTGTAGAAGCAACAGCCCCCTTCCTTGTGTTTGTACAACCTCAGAAGAACAGTAAAGCTGGCCACTTATGAACCCAAACTTGACTCCAGAGCACCTTGACTTACTTCCAAGAAGCACCATCCAGGCTTTAAGGATTTGTCCTTTGATTTTTCTCAGTTTGGGGACATTTTGAGGTAATGTACTGCTTACACAAAGTTCTTCACTGAGAGGAGTGGTCAAAAGCTCTGCTGCCATTGAGTCATAGACAGTAGGTCACTCTGAGGATATTAGCCTCTGTCGTCAGGTGCTCCCAGGACTTGGGCTCTGGGGAGGTAAATAGTGGGGCTGCTTGGGGTCCAGCAGGACAGAGTGATGGGCAGCCACAGAGATCAGAATTAGTAGATGTGGGTGCCGAGAGGTCAGGTTTCCTCAGGTCATTCTCACAGACTGCATCATGGACATAGAGTCTTGGGGTAGAGTTAGAAGTGGGGGCTAAAGGAGAGGGGAGGTTTGTGATTGTCGTGGTAACAGCTCTGTGTGAAAGCCAAGAGGATAGAGGCCTGGAGATGCTGTTCTATAGCTGCCCTACATAGTCAGCAGCTGGATGAGGTCATTCAACATTTGAGGCACTAGTTTTCAAAAATGTGATACGTTGCTAGTCCTCACCTATTTCTAATGGTGGAGAAAGAAGAGGGGATTCACTGGAGTCAGGGGATTCAGGACTGATGAGGAAGGGGTTGGGTCCAAGGGGAAGGCAGATACACCCAGAGAAATTCTACAGGCAGATCCTTCCATTGTCCCCTGAGTTGGGATTCAGGTTATTTGAAGACATTTTCTATCTGAAACTATGGCAGTGACTTGAGACTTAAGTGTAAAAAAAAAGAGATCAAGAGTCATGAGAGAAATGGCTCCAAGCTAGAGACTGAAAAGTAATCAGTCAGCTAGCATGAAGGGATAGAGTACCCATTATTTATTCATCTCACTACTGTTCACTGAACCTTGTGTGTGTAACACTGTTTAAAGTGCCGGGGATATAGCAGTGAACAAAGCAAAGCCCCTGCTCTCCTGGTACCTATATTGTAGTGGGAGTGACAGGTAATAAACAAAATATTTTTCTGTATAATATATATTTCTATAATGATGTATTTATATTTACCCTTACTCCATCACCTACCTGTCTATCCCCTTCCCTGGTTCTATTAGCACATTTCTCTACTGTTAATAGACAAGTGATACAGGGAGGATGCTATTCTACGTTGGATGGACAGAGAATGCTTCAGGAGTAATGATGTGACATTTGAGCAGAGCCGGAATGAAGTGAGAAGGGAGCCATGCCAACAGGGGAAACAGCATCCAAGGCCAAGGGCACAGGAAGCCCGGAGGCAGGCGGGAGTGTGCTGGGGCCGCAGGGAAGCCCCTCAGGCTGGAAACGAGTGAGAGTGGCAGCACAGGGGATAAAGTCACAGAGATTGGAAGGAATGTCATGGCGTAGGCCACAACAAGGATTTAGAAATGTATTAGGTTGGTGCAACCTAATAGAAGAACTATACAAGAAAGGTCTTAATAACCCAGATAACCACAGTAGTGTGGTCATTCACCTGGAGCCAGATAGCCTGGACTCTGAAGTCAAGTGGGTCTTAGGAATCCTTACTACAAACAAGGCTAGTGGAGGTGATGAATTCCAGCTGAGCTATTTCAAATCCTAAAAGATGATGCTGTGAAAGTCCTGCACTCAATATGTCAGCACAGCAAATTTGGAAATCTCAGCAGTGGCCACAGGACCAGAAAAGATCGGTTTTCATTCCAATCCCAAAGAACAGCAGTGCCAAAGAATGTAAAAACTACCGTACAATTGTACTTGTTTCACATGCTAGTAAGGTAATGCTCAAAATCCTTCAAGCTAGGGTTCAGCAGTACATGAATCAAGAACTTCCAGATGTACAAACTGGGTTTAGAAAAGGCAGAGAAACCAGAGACCAAATTGTCAACATTCATTGGGTCATAGAGAAAGCAAGGGATTCCATAAAAACATCTGCTGCTGCTTCATTGACTACATGAAAGCCTTTAACTGTGTGGATCAGTCAAATGTAGAAAATTCTTAAAGAGATGGGAATACCAGACCACCTTACCTGTCTCCTGAGAAACCTGTGTGTGGGTCAAGAAGCAATAGTTAGAAACTTAATGGAACAATGGTCTTGTTCAAAATTGGGGAAAGAGTACAACAAGGCTGTGTATTGTCACCCTGTTTATTTAATTTCTATGCAGAGTACATCATGAGAAATACCGGGCTGGATGAATCACAAGCTAGACTCAAGATAGCTGGGAGAAATATCAGTAACCTCAGATATGCAGATGATACCACTCTAATGTCAGAAAGTGAAAAGGAACTAAAGAGCCTCTTGATGAGGGTGAAAGAAGAGAGTGAAAAAGCCTGCTTAAAGCTCACAACATTCAGAAAACTAAGGTGATGGCATCTGGTCCCATCACTTCATGACAAATAGAGGTGGGGGAAAGTGGAAGCAGTAGCAGTTTTTATTTTCTTGGGCTCCAAAGTCAGGTGGTGACTGCAGCCATGAAATTAAAAGATGCTTGCTCCTTGGAAGGAAAGCTGTGACAAACCTAGACAGCATATTAAAAAGCAAAGACATTTTGCTGACAAAGGTCTGTATAGTCGAAGCTATTGTTTTTCCAGTAATCGTGTATGGATGTGAGAATTGGACCATAAAGAAGGCTGAGTGCCAAAGAATTGATGCCTTTGAATTGTGGTGTTGGAGAAGCCCCTTGAGAGTCCCTTGGACAGCAAGGAGATCAAACCAGTCAATCCTAAAAGAAATGAACCCTGAATATTCATTGGAAGGATTGATGCTGAAGCTGAAGCTCCAGTATTTTGGCCACCTGATGTGAACAGCCAACTCACTGGAAAAAAACTCTGATGCTGGGAAAGATAGAAGGCAAAAGAAGAAGAGAGTGGCAGAGGATGAAATGGTTGGATAGCATCACTGACTCAATGGACATGAATCTGAGCAAACTCTGGGAGATAGTGAAGGACAGGGAAGCCTGGTGTGCTGCAGTCCATGAGATCACAAAGAGTTAGACATAACTTAGCAAATGAATAACAGATTGGTGCAAAAGTAATTGTAGTTTTGCATTGTTGAACTTTGTCATTTGATATTGGGATACATTCTTAAATAAATGTGACTGTGTTATACATTTTTAATGTGTATTTCTTATTTTATGTCTTTTGCTAATGAATTATTACTTGCTGATGATTTTATATAATTTTAGACTATGGAAATGATATTAGACAAAAAGCAAATTCAAGTGATTTTCTTATTCAAGTCAGCATGGGTCATAAAGCAGTGGAGACAACCTGCAACATCAACAACCCATTTGGCCCCAGAACTGCTAATGAATGTACAATGAAGTGATGGTTCAAGAAGTTTTACAAAGGAGATGAGAGCATTGAAGATGATTAGCACAGTGGCTGGCCA
Organism: Nanger dama; assembly: GCA_917880005.1. Taxonomy (NCBI): domain Eukaryota; kingdom Metazoa; phylum Chordata; class Mammalia; order Artiodactyla; family Bovidae; genus Nanger; species Nanger dama. The sequence goes on from CAKJTW010000011.1 coordinate 1,762,527, forward strand.
TCAGAAGTTGACAACAACCAGTTGAGAATAATTAATAAAGCTAATTCTCTTACAACTACACCAGAGGTTGCCAAAGAACTCATTCTATGGTCATGAGCTGACCACAAATCAAAAAAATCATCATTTAGAAGTGTTGTCTTCTCTTAATTCACACAACAAACCATTTCTCAATCAGATGGTGACATGCAACAAAAAGTTGATTGCATATGACAACCGTCGACAATCAGCTCAGTAGTTAGACTGAGACAAAGCTTCAAAGCACTTCCCAAAGCCAAATTTGCACCAGAAAAGGGTCATGGTGGTCTGCTGCTGGCCTGATCCACTACAACTTTCTGAATCCTGATGAATCCATTTACATCTGAGAAGTATGCTCAGCAAATTGATGAGATGCACCAAAAACTGCAATGTCTACAGCTGGCATTGGTCGACAGAAAGGGCCCAATTCTTCTCCACAACAACTCCCAACCACTCATTGCACAACCAATGCTTCAAAAGTTGAACCAATTGGGCTATGAGGTTTTACCTTATCTGCCATATTCACCTGACCACTCACCAACCAACTATCACTTCCTCAAGCATCTCAACAATTTTTGCAAGGAAAATGCTTCCATAACCAGCAGGATGAAGAAAATGCTTTCCAAGAGTTCATTGAATCCCAAAGCATGGATTTTTACGCCATCAGGAAAAGACAACACATTGACAAAAATGTGTTGATTGAATGGTTTCTATTTTGATTAATAAAATTGTGTTTGAAACTAGTTAGAATGGTTTAAAATTCAGAGTCTGAAACCATAATTACTTTTGTACCAACCTAATATTCTGAGTGCATTGAGAGGCCATTGGAGGATCACATACTCATCAGGTTACTGCACAGCCTCAAAGACACTGCACGGACATGAACGTGTGATTCTCCAGGTGCTGTACTTGCCTCCTAGCCTGTGAAAGGTTTTGCCCCCCAAAGCTCAATTACAGGGAAAACAGGTGTGTACCTCAGCCTCCAGTTGTGTAATTCTGGGCTGCAGAGAGGCCTGACATGGAAAGAAAGACAAAGCCTGCAAATCTCAGGCCCCTGGAGCAAAGCTTCATCTGGATGATGTCAGTTGCAGCCTCGTAGGTGGGGGGTTACCTTGACTTCTGATTTGAGTTGCATCTTATACTAGTAAGTGGCTGGTACTCCAGTGTTCAGAAAACAGTGTTTGCTTCCCATTCCCTATATTCATCCTCTTAACCCCTCCATAGACCAGGCCTCTGCTTAACAGAGCCTAGGAGAACACCTGCTGTGAACATCTTCTTTCTGGGACAAAGGACCAGGCAGGCCTTTGCAAGCTTCTTCCTTGCATAGGAAGTGAGATATCCCCCTAAAGTCCCCATACAGTTAAAGAATGGGCTTTGTCTAGAAAGTTTACAGACTCAGCCTGGGAAACCCCTCACTCCTTATTAGATTCAAACGCATTAGCAGATATGCACAAGGAAGGAACTCAGATTCCAGAAGTTGATTTCTTTTACAGGTGTCCTTCCTTGACAGGGAAACCTGGCAGACTGCAGTCCATGGGGTCGCAAAGAGTTGGACATGACTTAACAAAGGAACAACAACAACTTCTTTTTGAAGTCTTAGAAAATGGTGGTGATCTTGTCATTTGTACATTTTGGTTTTTGTGTGTGTGTGTGTTTGGCTTACAACACAGTGGTCTATTTCTTGCTCATGCAACATGTCCACTCTACATGGCTATAGATCCCTACTGTCTTCATTCCAGTGAAGATAGTGAAGACACTCCTCCTTCATACTGAGGCTGAAGGTATAGTGTCTGTTGTAACATATTCGTCATCCTCCTCAGGATTGTTCCCAAACACTGATGGTTTTTGCAAAATAGGGTGCAACTTCTGTGCTTTCTTTGCAAAATGACCTTCCATTGGCTTAGAAACATGTTCTTGTTCCCATCTCCCTATTTCATTTTTATCATAAATTTTTTGAACACACTTGGACAGGTGCAGGCACACACACACACTCGTGATAATATTGTTGAAGACTAACGACCTAGAAAGATATTCACGTGAAACAGTATGCTCAGTATCATTGTGTGTCTGTTCTAAGTATAGGTAATTATGCATAGCTATAAATACCAAAGTGATGCATTATGGATGATTTTTATTTTCATCTTTTTGTGTGCGTTTTCAAATATTTTTAAAAATCCTTACATTGCATCTACCTGGATACAGTATCAGAAAGTCATTGTCTCAACCTCAGTACTTTCCATCTAACAGCTCTCTTACAAGGGAGGGCCTTGTAAGTCCCTCCAACAAATCCTCTTTTAAATAGAACACTTGTGTGTGGCAAACATGCATGGACTGATTCCCTGACCCACTGACCAACCCCCTTTTGTTAGGTGTCTGCACATGGTTTAGAACCATTCACACGTAAGATCACAGAACTGGGCAGAGATTTTGGAAGTGATCCTACCTGACTTCCTGCTCAGGGCACAGCTCTCCTTTCTGCATGCCAGAATGGGGCTTGTCCATTCTCTGGTTACTCATGTCCCAGGATGGGGACCACAGGGTGGGGAGACCAGCCGTTGTTGGATAATGGCCTTAGTTAAGAGACTCTACCTTACAGAGAGGAGGGATCTATCTGCACATAACATGCACCCTCAGATCCTAGCCCCCATATTTATGGCATTTCATAGCCCTAAGAGCTCATCCCATGGGAAATAAAAGGGGGATGAAATGAAGAACTGACATTTTCTGTTGTTTCTCTGTTGTTATGTTTTGACTCAGAGTCTCTTTTAGTTCATCTAAGTTTCTTTTCCATGCTGTCTGGCACCATTCAAAGGTTTGCTTTGTTCTGTTTCTCTCTTTTTATATCTGAGGTTTCTTTTTCTCCAAATGAAATATCTTGAAGTTATTTCTCCCCACTTCATCCCAGCCACTGCTCTTTGGTAGCCATTCCTGCTCTTTTATTTTCTACCCTATAGACAACTGGTTTTCTTTGATTTTTCCTCTCCTAATTCCATCACAAATGTCTCTGCTTTTTAAAATGCAGGACTATAAAGAAAGCTGAGCACTGAAGAATTGATGTTTTTGAACCATGGTGTTGGAGAAGACTCTTGAGAGTCCCTTGGACTGCAAGGAGATCCAACAAGTCCATCCTAAAGGAAATCAGTCCTGAATATTCATTGGAAGGACTGATGCTGAGGCTGAAGCTCCAATACTTTGGCCACCTGATGCAAAGAACCAACTCACTGGAAAAGACCCTAATGCTGGGAAAGATTGAAGGTGGGAGGAGAAGGGGACGACAGGGGTTGAGGTGGTTGGATGGCATCACTGACACAATGGACACGAGTTTGAGTAGGCTCCGGGAGTTGGTGATGGACAGGGAAGCCTGGTGTTCTGCAGTCCAGTCAGTCAGTTCAGTCACTCAGTCATGTCCGACTCTTTGCGACCCCATGAATCGCAGCACGCCAGGCCTCCTGTCTATCACCAACTCCCGGAGTTCACTCAAACTCATGTCCATCGAGTCAGTGATGCCATCCAGCCATCTCATCCTCTGTCGTCCCCTTCTCCTCCTGCCCCCAACCCTTCCCAGCATCAGAGTCTTTTCCAATGAGTCAACTGTTTGCATGAGGTGGCCAAAGTATTGGAATTTCAGTTTCAGCATCAGTCCTTCCAATGAACACCCAGGACAGATCTCCTTTAGGATGGAATGGTTGGATCTCCTTGCAGTCCAAGAGACTCTCAAGAGTCTTCTCCAACAACACAGTTCAAAAGCATCAATTCTTCAGCACTCAGCTTTCTTCACAGTCCAATTCTCACATCCATACATGACCACAGGAAAAACCATAGCCTTGACTAGACAGACCTTTGTTGGCAAAGTAATATCTCTTCTTTTGAATATGCTATCTAGGTTGGTCATAACTTTTCTTCCAAGGAGTAAACGTCTTTTAATTTCATGGCTGCAATCACCATCTGCAGTGATTTTGGAGCCCAAAAAGATAAAGTCTAACACTGTTTCCACTGTTTCCCCACCTATTTGCCATGAAGTGATGGGACCAGATGCCATGATCTTCATTTTCTGAACGTTGAGCTTTATGCCAACTTTTTCACTCTCCTCTTTCACTTTCATGGAGAGGCTTTTTAGTTCCTCTTCCCTTTCTGCCATAAGGGTGGTGTCATCTGCATATCTGAGGTTATTGATATTTCTCCCAGCAATCTTGATTCCAGCTTGTGCTTCTTCCAGCCCTGCATTTCTCATGATGTGCTCTGCATAGAAGTTAAATAAGCAGGGTGACAATATACAGCTTTGACCTACTCCTTTTCCTTTTGGAATCAGTCTGTTGTTCCATGTCCAGTTCTAATTGTTGCTTCCTGACTTGCAGATAGGTTTCTCAAGAGGCAGGTCAGGTGGTCTGGAATCCCCATCTCTTTCAGAGTTTTCCACAGTTTATTGTGATCCACACTGTCAAAGGCTTTGGCATAGTCAATAAAGCAGAAATAGATGTTTTTCTGGAACTCTCTTGCTTTTTCCATGATCCAGCGGATGTTGGCAATTTGATCTCTGGTTCCTCTGCCTTTTCTAAAACTAGCTTGAACATCAGGAAGTTCACAATTCACATATTGCTGAAGCCTGGCTTGGAGAATTTTGAGCATTACTTTACTAGTGTGTGAGATGAGTTCAATTGTGCGGTAGTGTGAGCATTCTTTGGCATTGCCTTTCTTTGGGACTGGAATGAAAAGTGACCTTTTCCAGTCCTGTGGCCACTGCTGAGTTTTCTAAATATGCCGCAGAGCTGCAGAGAGTCAGACACGACTGAGTGACTGAACTGAACTGAACTCCATCACCCTTTTCCTTCCTTCTTTAGAACTTCCTATTTTCTCTTTCCCTTTTAGGGCCAGGTTACAATAGTCACTAACACCCGTCCAAACATGAGTTTAAATAAAAGCAGTACCTAAACATAGAACAAGTTTATGGGAAAAAGAATTGCTTTTATTTTTTTTTTTCAGATTTTCACAATAAAGTTCTTTCAGTGCTTTTTTTTTGTATTTTTTATTTGTAAAATATATACAGCATAAAATGTGCCATTTAAAAATAATAATTCATTATTTATTATTTAAAATAATTCAGTCACTAAGTACATTCACAAAGTTTTGCAACCATCACCACTGTCTAGTTCCAGAACTTTTGCATCATGCCAAATGGAAACTCCATGCTCGTTAAGCAGGCATTCCCCATTCTCCATTTCCCCAAGGCTACAAGAGCAACTAAACTGCATTTTGTCACTATGGATTTGCCATTTCTAGACATTTCCTATAGATGAAATCATATAATATGATTTTCCTTAACTTTGCATATTATTTGCAAAGTTCATCACTGTTGTAGCGTGCATCAGGACTTCATTTCTTTTTATGGCTGGATAATATTTCACTCTATGAATATACACATTCTGTTTATTCATGTGCTCCTCAGTTAATGGATATTTGGGTGGTTTCCATCTCTCAGAGATTGTAAATAGTGCCGCTATGAACTTTTTGTACAAGTTTTTGTTTGGACAAAAATGCTTTTTTGAAGTATTATTTTCTCCAAAATGCCGGCTTGTTTGTTTCTTGCTGAGGGCAGAGGTGGGTATGGCTCCATATTCTGGTGCCCTAAGCAAGGTTCAGCTTATCCACTGGCAATCTTCCTCTGTTCCTTGTTCTTGTGCCTCTTGATGTTCTGTCTCCTTATTTTTCCTTTAATCTCTCTTCCCTGCACAGATCTGCAAGTATATGTGGGTCCTCCCTCCACTCAAACAACTTGGAATTCATATTGGCAAGTATATTTCCTCCTCTTACACAGGTGGTTTTTTTTTTTTCTTTCTTTCTTTCTTTAATAAATACAATGAATGCGCACAATTCAGAAAGGCCTTAGGCCTTAGTCCTTAGCTTCCCCTAACAAGGCCCTTTCCAACTCAGTTCCAGGAAATCAGGCTCCAGGAGCTCAAGCCAGGAGAGGCCCTTCCCCGGGCCTCAGCTCATAAAGACAAGGTGTCTGGCCCCCGACTCTCTCAGGCTTGGAACCTGAGCCTTCCCTCACTGGCTGCTGTCAGAGTTCAGGGCTCCCTGTCAAGCCCTTGGAAAGCTGGGGGCCAGAGAGAACAGAGAGGCATCAGATTACTGCCTGCAAAAGGAGGGGGCCACCCTACCTGATACCCTCTGTGTACAGAGTTGCCGTCTCATGTACAGCAAGCTGGGTGAGCAACCCCAGGCATCGCCAGGATTACATCACAAAACACAGCCCGAGCATCTCGCCTCCTCCGAGAGGTGTAGATGCTGCTGCTCCTTTCCTCGATGCCTCTCCCACCCCTTTCTCCTGGGTTTGCCCCTTCCCCCTTCTCCATATCCCCTGCTTTCCTCAATCTGTTCCTCTTCTTTCCCCCAAGAAGCTCTCTAGTTCTCTCCTGTCCCTTTGATTCCCTCCCCCTCCTTCCATCCTCCAAACCTTTCCTATCTACTCCCTGTCTCCTTGCCTTTCTCGGTGTGCCTTTTGGATCTGTTTCCTTTGACACTGGTCCCAGGCCTGCTGCCAAGTTTCAGACCCATTAGTGAGGTGCCTTGCTGACTGAAACACAAATCAAAACTGATCCGGGTACAATTAGCAGCTGCTCGCACCTCATCTGGAAAGCATTAGCCAGCACAGAGAGTGGAGGGAGGGAAACAGGAGAGAAATATTGATGCCAAACAGAACAGATCTCCTATTTTGGAACATGAAAGGATCCTGACCCAGTAGACATATAACTGAAAATAAGACAGAAATAGACAAAGAGGGCCCCCATGAGAGTCAAAGATGAGTGGCCTGTTAACGGACTTTGGGTGTCCTTCAATAGCTACACGAGAGATATAGACTCCTCCACATTTGATTCAGGGAAAAGAGGTGTCATCCAGGAAAAGAGGTGTCTGTTCATTTCAATCCAGGTATTTGAACACTCATGTGATTCAGGAGTCCTATACTCTCTTGGTGCATACTGTTACCTTAGTACTGCTTCTAGAAATCCAGTATGTTAAGAATCACCTGGCATTGAGTTAAAAATGCAAATTCCAGTTCACTAGGACTGGGGAAGGGCCTGAGATTCTGCATGTATAACAAGCTGATGTATGAACCACACTTCAAGAGTCTAGGACAGTTCAACTCATGTAAGTTCAACTCATGAAATGTTGGTCAAATACCCCTGCCAAAGGCTTCTCCCAGTACCTGTCCTTTTCCTTGTTAACACTCACAATTACTACTTGATGCGTATCTTTCCAAGTCAAGTGCAAGCTGTCCAAGGGCAAGGACCAGGCCTGTCTGATTTACTTCTGTATCTCCAGTCCTAGCCCAGGGTGTTGCTTACAGTAGGTGGTAAGTAAACATTTCACAGGTGAATGAACCAGCTCAATCCTCAAGGCCCATCACAAGTGTCTCCTCTTTCAGAGAGCTTTTCCGGGCCAGCCTGGTGACATTTGTTAATTTCCCATGTGTCCCAGCCCTTTAACTAAAATCATTTGCTACTTAAAACTGGGACTTGGTCTTCCAAGTTTCTGGACTTTTTATGCCCTTCCTCCTCCATCCCCCACCACCTTAGCACTGCCTTGCTCTAGGAGGCAGTTAATGGCAGTTGATTGATTGAGAGACCCTAGAATGATGCCAAGTTCTATTTAGACCTCAATTATAAAGCCCATGGATTGGCTGAATTTTGGCTTGGACTGAAACCAAGGTTTCACATGCCCCAGTGGAAAAGTCTTTAATACTACCTAACACATCTGTGGGTGGGAAGGCTAAGACATTCTGTGTGTACAAAATCAAGAGACGTAATACCGTGAGGCTTCCAAAGCAGTTATAAATCAGGCCACTCTGGAGGGTTAACTGGTGTGCCTGTGGCCATTACCTCACTCCTTTTTTTCCAATGAAAACTGTGGCTCGCAGTGCAGGGCATGCTTGCCGGGGTGAGGGCTGCTGCTCTTTTCCAGAATCAAGCAGATCATTTACCTTGGAAACACACAAAACTGGCTTACTATGTTCTCCGGTAGAGAGGAGAACCTGGTTTTGTTTGAAATTCATCCGATGTCCTATTGTTTAAACGTTCAGGGCTTGGGAAACCCAGTTTGCCTTTTTGTCAAGCACTTTCCCCCATAATCCTAAAACATGTGTGTATTGTGAGGAACATCTAATGGGTAGGCTTTCGATTTACTTACCCTTAAATCATCAAAATATTGTTATGCGCGATCTGTTTGATGTCTTAATGAACATTATTTGGGGATTTAAAAACCTTGCGTTCAGCATAAAAAGCAGGAAGTTGTATTTTTCCAAAAACACAGTGCCTTCAACACAAAAAAGATTTGAGGGCCTCTTCAGAATCCTCATTTTGCAGGGCTTAAGGGGTTCGGAGCCAGCACAATCCAGGCTCACATCCCTGTCTCTCCAGTGAATCAAAGCATAGCTGGAAGTCCTAGGCTTGGCAAACTCTGTGACCTTTCAATATCCAATGGGGACAAAGCTTAATCTGTCTGGAGACTCCAGCGCATATTTCACAGCCAATACTCCAGAGGCATGTTCCATGTGTAATCCTGCAAAATGCCTGACTGTGATCTTGATTATCTTCTGAAGCAGATAAAACACAAATCTAGGGTGTTAGAGACAACTTTTGAAGTTTGAAAGTACCTGGCAAAGAAAATCCACCAGAATGCAGCTCAAAGATGTAGTTCTGTGGGATGGGTTTTCAATGATCAGTTTGATCTCAGGGCAGGCCATGAGGCAGGGGGATGTATGACGTCCTGTTATCTGCTAAGGCTCTGCCTCAAACAGGCCCTGTAAACTCAGAGCCATCACTTTGGTCTCTGAGTTCTGGTTCAATTACAGGTGAAACTGTGAAATGAATGGGATGGGTAAGTTTCAAAATGATGCTGATATATGCACACGCACACACATACACAGAACGTTTGTATATGAATGTCCCATATAAACACAATGAGCAAGAACAGAGAAGTAAGAGATTGTAAATGGCAGAACAAACTCAATGGTTGAATGAGAAAGGACTGCATGTTGCTGAGAACAGGTAACAGGAAATCTGAATCCATAATGACCAACTCTCAGATAATAGGCTCACCTGTGGGGACAGGGAAGTTTGGGGTAAGAGCAGAGAGGAAGATGGCCCTTGGGCAGGTAGAAGTGGCCTAAGCAAGTGGTGAGAGGCATAGGGAGATCTATGTTCCCCAGGCTACCTGGCTTGACTCCCCATTGTGCTTTTTCCTCTTGGAACTTGGAGCCCAGCCTGAAATGAGCAGAGCTCTGCCTGGGGGATGAGTCCTCCAGAACTGATATTCAGCTGCTGCGTTAACCACTCAGTAGATAGCACAGAGGCCTGCCATCTGTCAAGCATGGCACAGCTGTCTCAGAGCCACAGAGGTGGCTAAGATGCAGATCCCACCCTCAGTGAGTTCACAGTCTGGCAAAGGCAAGCAGCCAGCTTCCTTCCTGCCCGCCCAGGATTCAAGAGAGTGTGAATGGAAACAATGGGACAGGAGACATGAGCAAGAGATGGAATTGACAGCCCCGAGCAGATGTGAGGGGCAAAGGACATGGCAGTATTAAGAGTATGATTGAAGTTTCAAGTCTCAGTGTCTTGGAGGATGGTGATGATATTAGCAAAAATAGGGATTATAGAGGGGGAAAAAAAGCAGTTGGAAAGGAAGATGCCACAACCAGCTTAGAACCTACCTGCTCAATCTAGTTGGATGTCTCTGTAAAAGGGCTCTACAGGAGACTTTTATTCATTTGGGGAGAAAAAGTGGATGCCTAGAAAGAAAAAAGTGAATGCAGAAAAATGAGATAAGCAGGAGGTAAGAGAGCCTGAAAGCCCTGTTTAAGGGGCTGCACTCTTGCCCAGTAGGAGGCCAGCAGAAGCAGTGAATTCTCTTGCCCCAGCTTGTCTATGTCAGAACTAGTACTCTGTCTCACTTTTGATCATTTTAAGTGTTCTCAAAGTGAGAGAAAAGAGTCATCTCACACCCTCATAAACTAAATCAGATGTGTGTGCTTCAATGGGGAGTGGTGAATCTACTTATGGAAAATTGTGTTCAGAAATGCCTGACTCCAGCACTTAAAGTCCATGGCACACATGGAAGGAATTGAGGAGATAGCTAGACTTAAAAATATCCCACCCACACTGTGTAATGTGACGTCCTGATGCATTTTGAAAACTGAAAAGAACCACAGTGGGAAAACCTCTGCATAGTTAAACGTGGACACCTTGAACATGAGCTAAATTCTTTAGGGATTTCTATATCACTAAAGACTTGGCCAGTTTCATCCCATAAAGAGAAATCATAGAGTGTCACCTCTGGCTATCTAGAATGCTTTGGAAAATGTATTGTTTTGAAGAAGTAAATATTCCAGAGAGCAAAGAGGTTACCCTTTTCAGTGAAAATTTTTTATTTCAGTGATTTTGAATGAAATCTTTTCCAAAGGCATAGACTTTTCCTTAACTTCTTAAATGCGAAGTTAATTTTATTTGAGGAATGCCAATTATAAACTGCTATAATAAGAGAAGTACTAGACTATAAGTTCATTGAGAAGTGAATGCTGCAAAAATTAGCGAAATCCAAATAAGGTCTATAGTGCATTTAATGGCATTGTCCTGGCATCAGTTTTTTCCTCTGATTATGAACTAATATAATACACTGGGGTAAGCTAGTGGGAAGGTACACACAGGAAATAATTTTGCATCTTCTTGTGAATCTAAAATCATTCAAAGTAAGTTTTTTTAGCACCCTGATATCAGGGACTCTGTTCCAGTTATCAAGTGGATGAATAGAAGGAAGAAAGTAAAGAAAGAAGGGAGGGAGAGAAGGAGGGAGAGAGGACAGACAGACATGGGATCTTCAGAAATCTAAAGAGCTGTATGGCCCTTTTCATGAAGATGGCGCCGAAGGCGAAGAAGGAAGCCCCTGCCCCTCCTAAAGCTGAAGCCAAAGCAAAGGCTTTGAAGGCCAAGAAAGCAGTGTTGAAAGGTGTCCACAGCCACAAGAAAAAAGAAGATCTGGACGTCACCCACCTTCCGGCGGCCCAAAACACTGCGGCTCAGGAGGCAGCCCAAATATCCTCGGAAGAGCGCCCGGGAGAAACAAACTTGACCACTATGCCATCATCAAATTCCCCCTCACTACCGAGTCAGCCATGAAGAAAATAGAAGACAACAACACACTGGTGTTCATTGTGGATGTCAAGGCCAACAAACACCAAATCAAACAGGCTGTGAAGAAGCTCTATGACATTGACATGGCTAAGGTCAATACTCTGATCAGGCCTGATGGAGAGAAGAAGGCATATGTTCGACTGGCTCCTGACTATGATGCTTTGGATGTTGCCAACAAAATTGGGATCATCTAAACTGAGTCCAGCTGGCTAATTCCAAATATAAAAGTTTTCACTATAAAAATAAAAAAATAAAAAAAAATAAAGAGCTGTATGGGGGCAAGTGTGGAGTATCAGAAATGTGGGGCTTTAAATGTAGGCAGGTATCAGGGTGATGCTGGCCTCATAGAATGAGTTTGGAAGTTTTTGTTTCACTGCAATTTTTTGAAAGAGTTTTAGAAGGATAGGCATAAGCTCTTCTCTAAACGTTTGATAGAATTCCCCTGTGAAGCCATCTGGTCCTGGGCTTTTATTTGGGGGAGCTTTTTTTTTTTAATCGCATCTTCAATTTCAGTGCTTGCAATTGGGTTGTTCATAATTTCTATTTCTTCCTGGTTCAGTCTTGGAAGATTGAACTTTTCTAAGTATCTGTCCATTTCTTCCAGATTATCCATTTTATTGCCATATAGTTGTTCACAATAATCTCCTATAATCCTTTGTATTTCTGCATTGTTCGCTGTAACCTCTCCTGTTTCATTTCTAATTTTGTTGGTTTGATTCTTCTCTTTTTTTTTTCTTGATCAGTCTAACTAAAAGCTTGTCAATTTTGTTTATCTTCTCAAAGAACCAGCTTTTAGTTTTATTAATCTTCACTATTGTTTCTTTCATTTCTTTTTCATTTATTTCTGTTCAGATCTTTATGATTTCTTTCCTTCTACTAATTTTGGGGTTTTCTTGTTCTTCTTTGCCAGTTATTTTAGGTGTAAAGTTAGGTTGTCTGTTCAATGTTTTTCTTGTTTCTTGAGGTAGGATTGTATTGCTATAAACTTCCCTCTTAGAACTGCTTTTGCTGCATCCCATAGGTTTTGAGTTGTCGTGTTTTCATTGTCATTGGTTTCTAGAACTTTTTTCATTTCCCTTTTGATTTCTTCAGTAACCTGTTGGTTATTTAGAAACATGTTGTTTAATCTCCATGTGTTTGCGTTTCTGCTTTTTTCTTGTAATTGAAATCTAGTCTCATAGCATGGTGGTCAGAGAAGATGCTTGGTACAATTTCAATTTTCTTAAATTTACTGAGGTTTGATTTGTGATAGACCGAGATGTGGTCTATCCTGGAGAATGTTCCATGGGCACTTAAGAAGAAGGTGTACTCTTCTGCATTTGGATGGAATGTCCTGAAGATATCAATGAGATCCATCTCATCTAATGTATCACTTAAGACTTGTGTTTCCTTATTAATTTTGTGTTTTGATGATCTGTCCATTGGTGTGAGTGGGGTGTTAAAGTCTCCTACAATTACTGTGTTACTGTCAATTTCTCCTTTTATGTCTGTTAGTGTTTGTCTTATGTATTGAGGTGCTCCTATGTTGGGTGCATAGATATATACAATTGTTATGTCTTCCTCTTGGATTGATCCCTTGATCATTATGGATTATCCTTCCTTATCTCTTGTAATCTTTATTTTAAGGTCTATTTGTCTGATATGAGGATTGCTACCCCAGCTTTCTTTTGCTTCTCATTTGCATGGAATATATTTTTCCATCCTCTCACTTTCAGTCTATATGTGTCTTGAGGTCTGAAGTGGGTTTCTTTTGGACAGCATATATGTGGGTCTTGTTTTTGTATCCATTCAGCCAGTCTGTGTCTATTGGCTGGAGCATTTAATCCATTTACATTTAAAGTAATTATTGATGTATATGTTCCTATTGCCATTTTCTTAAATGTTTGGGGTTGATTTTGTAGATCTTTTTTCTCCTCTTATATTTCTTGACTATAGAAGTCCCTTTAACGTGTTGTAAAGGTGGTTTGGTAGTACTGAATTCTTTTAACTTTAGCTTGTCTGAAAAAACTTTTTATTTCTCCATCAATTTTGAATGAGATCTTTGCTGGGTACAGTAATATTAGTTGCAGATTTTTCTCCTTAGGACTTTAAATAGATTGCCATTCCCTTCCGGCCTGCAGAGTTTCTGCTTAAAGATCAGCTGTTAAGTGTATGGGGTTTCCTTTGTATGTTACTTGTTGCTTCTCCCTTGCTGCTTTTAATATTCTTTCTTTGTGTTTAGTCTTTGTTAGTTTGATTAGTATGTATCTTGATGTGTTTCTCCTTGGGTTTATCCTGAATAGGACTCTTTGTGCCTCTTGGACTTGACTGAGTATTTCATTTTCCATGCTGGGGAAATTTTCAACTATAATCTCTTCAAAAATTTTCTCTTAACCTTTCTTTTTTTCTTCTTCTTCTGGGACCCCTATACTCCGAATGTTGGTGCATTTGATATTGTCCCAGAGGTCTCTGAGACTATCCTCAGTTCTTTTCATTCTTTTTATTTTATTTTGCTCTTCAGAAGTTATTTCCACCATTTTATCTTCCGGCTCACTGATTCATTCTTCTGCTTCAGATATTCTGCTGTTGATTCCTTTTAGGAGTCAGACATGACTGATCGACTTCACTTTCATGCATTGGAGAAGGAAATGGAAACCCACTCCAGTGTTCTTGCCTGGAGAATCCCAGGGACGGGGGAGCCTGGTGGGCTGCCGTCTATGGGGTCGCACAGAGTTGGCCACGACTGAAGCGAATTAGCAGCAGAGTATTTTTAATTTCAGTCATTGTATCCTTTGTCACTGTATGTTTATTCTGTAATTCTTCTAGATCTTTGTTAATTGATTCTTGCATTTTCTCCATTTTGTTTTCAAGGTTTTTGATCATCTTTCTGTCATTATTCTGAATTCTTTTTCAGGTAGTTTGCCTATTTCCTCTTCATTTATTTGGACTTCTGTGTTTCTAGTTTGTTCCTTCATTTGTATAGCATTTCTATGCCTTTTTGGTTTTTTTTTAACTTATTGTGTTTGAGGTCTCCTTTTACCATGCTTCAAGGTTGTCTTTCTTCCTTTTGGTTTCTTCCCTCCTAAGATTGGTCCAGTGGTTTATGAAAGCTTCATATAGGGTGAGATTTGTGCTGAGTTTTTGTTTGGTTGTTTGTTTGTTTATCCTCTGATGGGCTAGGCTGAGTGAGTTGGTAATCCTGTCTGCTGATGATTTGGTTTGTATCTTTGTTGTTTAGATGAGGTGTCCTGCACAGGGTGCTACTGGTGGTTGGATGATGCCAGGTCTTGTATTCAGTTGGTTTCCCTTTGTGCAAGTTCTCACTATTTGAAACTCCCTAGGGTTAATTCTCTGGTAGTGTAGGATCTTAGAGTCAGTGCTTCCACTCCAAAGGCTCAGGGCTTGATCTCTGGTGTTGCATATAAGTGGTATGCTAGAGCCTGCTTGTGTCAGTTTGGAGGACTTGGTTGTATGTATCTCCTTCCAATTCAGCATCCAGTAATTTCATCCTGAGAATTTTAGTTCACACGCACAAGAGCAGCACAGCAAGCTATGCTCTTTCAGCTAAGAAAACTACAGGCCAATATCACTGATGAAGATAGACGCAAAAATCCTCAACAACATTTTAGCAAACAGAATTCAGCAACACATCAAAAAGCTCATACACCATGATCAAGTTGGGTTTATTCCAGGAATGCAAGGATTCTTTGATATTTGCAAATCAATCAATATGATACATCATATTAACAAATTGAAAGATAAAAACCATATGATAATCTCAGTAAATGCAGAAAAACCCGTTGACAAAATTCAGCACCCATTTATGATTAAAACTCTTCAAAAAAATAGGCATAGAAGGAACCTACCTCAACATAGTAAAGGCCATATATGATATGCTTATGACAAACATTATTCTCAATGGTGAAAAACTGAAAGCATTCCCCCTACGATCAGGAACAAGACAAGGGTGTCCGCTTTTACCACAATTACTCAATATAGTTCTGAAACTTCTAGCTACAACAATCAGAGAAGAAAAAGAAATAAAAGGGATCCAGATCAGAAAAGAAGAAGTAAAGCTCTCACTGTTTGCAGATGACATGATTCTGTACATAGAACACCCTAAGGATAGTATCAGAAAATTACTAGAGCTAATCAGTGAATTTAGCAAAGTTGCAGGATACAAAATCAATACACAGAAATCACTTGCATTTCTATATACTAACAATGAAAAATCAGAAAGAGAAATTAAGGAATCAATCCCATTCACCATTGCAACAAAAATAATTAAATATATAGGGATGAATTTACCTAAGGAGACAAAAGAACACTTTTGTCTGTACACAGAAAATTATAAGACACTAATGAAAGAAATTAAAGATGACATAAACAGATGGAGATATATTCCATGTTCCTGGGTAGGAAGAATCAGTATTGTGAAAATGACTATACTACCAAACACAATCTACAGATTCAATGTGATCCCCATCAAATTACCAATGACATTTTTCACAGAACTAGAACAAAAAATTTCACAAGTCATATGGAAACACAAAAGACCCCAAATAGCCAAAGCAGTCTTGATAAAGAAGAATGGAGCTGGAAGAATCAACCTTCCTGACTTCAGGTTATACTACAAAGCTACAGTCATCAAGATAGTATGGGAGAATACTGGCACAAAAACAGAAATATATATCAATGGAACAAGATAGAAAGCCCAGAAGTAAACCCATGCACCTATGGGTACCTTATTTTTGAAAAAGGAGGCAAGAATATACAATGGGGCAAAAACAGCCTCTTCAATAAATGATGCTGGGAAAACCGGACAGCTACATGTAAAACAATGAAATTAGAACATTTCCTAACACCATACACAAAGATAAAATGGATTAAAGACCTAAATATAGGACCAGAAACTATACAACTCTTAGAGGAAAACATAGGCAAAACACTCGATGACAAATCAAAGCAAGATCCTCCATGACCCACCTCCCAGAGTAATGGAAATCAAAACTAAAGTAAACAACTGGGACCTGATTAAACTTAAAAGCTTTTGTACAGCAAAGGAAACTATAAGCAAGGTGAAAAGACAACACTCAGAATGAGAGAAAATAATAGCAAATGAAACAATTGACAAAGGATTAATCTCCAAAATATATAAACAGCTCATACAACTCAAAACCAGAAAAACAAACAACCAATCAAAAAGTGGGGAAAAGACCTAAACAGACATTTCTCCAAAGAAGACATACAGACCACTAACAAATGTGAAAAGATGCTCAACATCGCTCATCATTAGAGAAATGCAAATCAAAACTACAATGAAATATCACCTCACATCAGTCAGAATGGCCACCATCAAAAAGTCTACAAATGATAAATGCTGGAGAGGCAGTGAAGAAAAGGGACCACTTTTGCACTTTTGGTGGGAACTTAAATTGATACAGCCACTATGGAAGACAGTATGGAGATTCCTTAAAAAACGAGGAATAAAACCATCATATGACCCAGCAATCCCACTCCTAGGCATATACCCTGAGGAAATCGAAATTGAAAAAGGCACATGTATCCCAATGTTCATTGCAGCACTATTTACAATAGCTAGAACATGAAAGCAACCTAGGTGTCCATCCACAGATGAATGGATAAAGAAGTCATGGTACATATACACAATGGCATATTACTCAGCCATAAAAAGGAACACGTTTGAGTCAGTTCTGATGAGGTGGATGAACCTAGAATCTGTTATACAGAGTGAAGTGAGTCAGAAAGAGAAAGATAAATATTGTGTTCTAACGCACATATATGGAATCTAGAAAAATGGTACTGAAGAATTTATTTACAGGGCAACGGAGAAACAGACAGAATAGACTTATGGACATGGGGAGAGGGGAGGAGAGAGTGAGATGTATGGAAAGAGTAACGTGAAAGCTTACATTACCATATGTAAAATAGAGAGCCAAGGGGAATTTGCTGTATGGCTCAGGAAACTCAAACAGGCGCTCTCTATCAGCCTAGAGGGGTGGGATGAGGAGGGAGACGGGAGGTAGGTTTAAAAGAGAGGGGATATATGTATACCTATGGCTGATTCATGTTGAGGTTTGACAGAAAATAACAAAATTCTGTAAGGCAATTATCCTTCAATTAAAAAAATTTTTTTAATGTATGCAGGCTCTGAGGTATACCCCCTTCCTAGCTTTGTGACAAATGTCTTAAACTCTAGGAACCTCCACATTACCTTTGTAACATAGCAATAAAGATAGATGCTACAGAGGATTGCTGTGAGGATTAAATTGAACAATATGCCCAATACACCGAATAGAGTATCTCTTGTCTGTTGGGTGTTCAATAAATTGGCCTATTCTGAATGCCCCTGAGTACTGCATGGTTGTAATTCTTACGTCTTAGTCTATAGTTCTAGTTTCTGATCATCAGAGTTCCGCTCTCACACTCTGATGCTCTCTGCCTACTTCCCTATTTAGTTTTCCAGTCCTCATCTGCTGTGAGCTTAATAGGATTCCATATGCAATGTGAAATAGACTCAAAACAAGAATCTCGTCTGCAAATAAAATGTATTTCAACCCATAGACACTAATTTTAGTTGCTCAGAGATCTGTTTCTTTTGACGTGTTTTGTATTTTTCGGTTGACTTCCAGATAGATGAGGTTCTGTGATGAGACCCAGTTAGAAGAGAGAATGGTATTAACAAAAATTTACAATAACCATTATTTGTTGATGATAAAATGCAAACTATTTTAAGTGTCTGGTGTATATTACCTCCTTTAATTCTTATCACCACCCTGTGAGGTAACTTTTGATCTCTACCCTGTAGATTAAGGATTTCATCCTTTGCCCAAGGTCCCAGAGTGAATTATCTACAAAGTTGACATCACAAGCCCCAGCTAATGTCAGAGCCCAGCTCCTCTCACAGAGGGTACTGTGACAGAGTCCTGAGAGAGAGCTAGGTCCCTTTGATGAAGGAGGTAGAGAGGGGGTGAAGAGAAGAGGAAAGAAGGAAAAGAAATTAGTAGCCAAGAGTCCAGTTCTTTTAAATCTCAAGGAAATAGCAGTCCTGGAACAGCATGATTTTATACTGTAGTTCCTTAATAAATGTTTGTTGAATGTCTCAGAAAAAACAACAACAACAACAAAAACAACAACGTTCCCCAAACTACCTAAAGAAAAGAAAATTTTCTTACAGATTTCTCTTTCTGTGTCCTGAGACCCTTCATCTCCTATGCTGATCTACCTCCTAATGAACAGCAGACCCAGTCAAGAAACCTCTCCTCTCACAGACCCTGAAACCCTAGGATATAAATTACATAAATTCCCTTTATAGGCAATCTCTTACGAATTGTCTGCTTTGCATTTTGAATAATTCCTGTGTCTGGTGACCAGACATCTGAAGAAATATTAATGATCTCACCAAACGGTCCCATCTGTAGGTGTTCATTGTTCACGCGCTTCAACTCACAAGGGAACCCTGCGGGTAGACACAAAAGAGGGAAAAGAGGGCAGAGCATTTGAGCTGAGACATAGAAAACAAGTCTCTTCTGTAAGGGAGCAGAGACCAGAATCCAGCAAGGTTGCAGACCTAACCAGCTGTAAAGTCAGAGGAGCCTTTATTTTTGTTGTTCTTCTTTATTTACTTTTAAAATCTATTTCTTTTTAATTGGGGGATAATTACTTTACAATATTGTGTTGGTTTCTGCCACATATCAACATGAATCAACCATAAATATATGTATGTCCTCTCCCTCTTGAACCTCCTTCCCACTTCCCACCCCATCCCACCCCCTAGGTTGTCACAGAGTACTGGGTTTGAGTTCCCTGCATCATATAGCAAGTTTCCACCAGCTATCTAATTTTACACATGGTAATGCATATGTTTCAATGTTACTCTCTCAGTTCATTCCACCATTTACATCCCTACCTCCATGCTAGAGAACAAGTCTGTTCTATGTGTCTGAGTCTTTAAATAAAAGTTTGCTGGGCCTTGGCATATATTTCGCAAAGGGCTGTGGCGTGAGGGATGTTTGGAACAACTGTAAACAGGAACTGCTATGTCCTTATTAGGAATAACCACTCCTGCAGGCAGAGAAGTGGCTGTCAAGGCTGTGCTCAAAACCTCCTTCATATCTCCCGGCCCCAGCCTGTCCTCCCCATTGCCACTGTACGAACTCATTGAGGCTGTACTCTACAGTTGCTCTTGGAGATTGCTGCTCAGCAGGGCCCAAGAAAAGAAAAAGCCAGGGATTCCATCTGGCAGAGTCCACCTTGATCCCAGCTGCTCACAAGAGCTGTTTATTCCCACCAACACTGAGCCTAGTGTAGCCCTCCTCCCTACTGGGTGGCCTTAAAAGCTGTCCAACAGGCCTGGCAAATTTTGTCAAAGCCAGACACTGGGCAGGACTTCAGGGGGTGGGTCTGGGTACTCAGCAGCCTGGATTTGGAGAGGCCAGTGCTCAACAGAAGGTAGGGGCAGCAGGAAGAGTGGACCAGTGCTTCAGCTTCCCTGATGGGAAGGGCAGATGCATCCTCAGGCCTCAGTGCCAGAGGCCATTGCCTCAGGGTTGCACTGAGCCAGTATCACAGAGGTGAGTGAGTAAAAGTGTAGGCTGTACCAACAAATAGTATAACAGATGCAGAATTCTGGCTCTGCCTCTTTCTAGGTGCATTTTTTTTCTGGGCATGAAAGTAAGACTTGTCAAATAGCTGAATTAAGAGGAAACAGAGAGTCTTTTAGAAATCTAGGTATAGGACAAACTGCCCTGGAGGAGATGAAGTTTATTTATAAAAATTTGGAATTAAGGAGCCTAAGCAAATTTGAAGGCAATATAAAGTCAGTTTTCTATATTTTGAGTTTCAAGAGCTAATGAAATAATCAAATGAAGATGCTAGTAAGCAGACAGAAAACAGGAAGGGAGTTTAAGAGACAGATTAGAACTAGGTTTTCTTCTCATTGATCCATGCATGACCCTATCTTATTTTATTTAATCTTTAATAATATGATGAACATGATGAACCTATAACCCAACTTAAGAAACAGCCATTACCAGTAATCCACACCTACCCAGGTGTTTATCCATATCCCACCCCTCCACCTCAGAGGAAACCATGCTCCTGACTTCTGTGTCTATGAGTCCTTGCTCTGTTTTCTGTTTTATTACATATATATTCTTATCATAAAAATAAATTTGACTTATTTTTGCTTGTTTTTGAACTTTCTAAACAGGTTATCCTATAATGTCTGTTGGAATTTACTTTGGTCACTCAACATTATGTCACTGAGATTTATACTTGTTACGTGACACTGAATAACACTAGCTTTCGCTATTGTTTATATTCCATTGGGTGAAAATACACTACTTATCTCTCATCATTAAGCATATGAGTTGTTTTCCATTTTGCTATTCTGAGCAATGAGCTATAAACCATTTTTCACATGTCTCCTTGTGCACGTGTGTAACAGTCACTCTTCTTCAGTTAATCCTCTGAACAGACCTATGGCATGGGTACTTTTTATAATATCTATTATAATTTCCCTCTTACAGAAGAGAAAATGGAGGTTTAATGACCAGACCAGACCAAGCTCTGTTCTTTTAATCATTGTATGTAAGCTCAGAACGAGGAACTAGAACAAGATTGTGCAAAATGTAAAAGCTTAGGCCTAAAGAAATCAGAGATGTGAGAGGAATGGAAAAGGTTTTGATTAAGCACTTTTATGTGATAAGGAATCAGGGGAAGAGGAGAGGAACGTGAACATGTTGGACTTTTACTGTTTCAGGCCACGTGCTAGGCCCCTTGCATCAATTCAATTCAGTTGCTCAGTTGTGTCCAACTCTTTGCAACCCCATGGACTGTAGCGTGCCAGGCTTCCCTGTCCTTCACCAACTTCCAGAGCTTACTTAAACTCATGTCCATCTAGTCGGTGATACCATTCAACCATTTCATCCTCTATCATCCCCTTCTCCACCTGCCTTCAATCTTTCCCAACACCAGGGTCTTTTCAAATGAGTCAGTTCTTCGCAAAAGGTAGCCAAAGTATTGGAGTTTCAGCTTCAACATCACTCCTTCCAATGAATATTCAGGCCTGATTTCCTTTAGGATGGACTGGTTGGATCTCCTTGCTGTCCAAGGGACTCTCAAGAGTCTTCTCCAACACCACAGTTCAAAAGCATCAATTCTGCAGGGCTCAGCTTTTGTTATAGTCCAACTCTCACATCCATACATGACCACTGGAAAAACCATAGCCTTCACTAGACAGACCTTTGTTGGCAAAGTAATGTCTCTGCTTTTTAATATGCCGTCTAGGTTGGTCATAACTTTCCTTCCAAGGAGTAAACGTCTCAATTTCATGGCTGCAATCATCATCTGTAGTGATTTTGGATCCCCCAAAAATAAAGTCTGTCACTGTTTCCACTGTTTCCCCGTCTATTTGCCATGAAGTAATGGGACCGGATGCCATTATCTTAATTTTCTGAATGCTGAGCTTTAAGCCAACTTTTGCACTCTCCTCTTTCACTTACATCAGGAGGCTCTTTAGTTCTTTAGGCCCTTTGCATACATTGACTTATTTCAATAGAAACAAATTAGAAAGATAATTCAGAAGTAGCAAGGGCTCCTGAGAGATTGGAAAGCACCCAGTGTAATGGAACTAAGCAGTCTGGGCTTTCTGTGTGTTTGTGTGCTTAGTCACTCAGTCCTGTCTGACTCTTTTGTGACCCTTTAGACTGTAGCCTGCCAGGCTCCTCTGTACATGAGATTTTCCAGGCAAGAATACTGGAGCAGTTTGCCATTTCCTTCTTCAGGGCATCTTCCCGACCCAGGGATCGAACTTGCATCTCTGTGTCTCCTTCATTGCAGGTGGCTTCTTTACCTGATAAGCCACTGGGGAAGCCCAGGCTTTCTGTAGGTTGCATAATGACAGGTGCACGAATCTAAAGAGAACAGTGCCGCTGAGCAAGGGTTGGGCATACACAAGCAGAAGCCTTGAGGTAAGGGTGTGGATGAAGCCAGAGAGGCCTCTTATTTGCTGACCAAGGCCTCTCACTTCTGGAAGAAGGTCATGTATCAGATGAACTGAGGTGGGGAATACCAAGGGACTAAAGTTCACAGAGGAGATACAGAGGCAGTCCAGCATCAGCACGGGTGGGAGAGAGGTGGGACGGTGAGAGACACAAGGGCTTTTCATGGTTTGAGATCTTAGAGATTTAGCAGCTAAGCCCTAGCAGTTTACCATGTGGTCTCTCAGGAGTGTCCTGAAGGAAAGAAGAGGCAGATGAAGGCCACTGGGACTGAGACTCCAGAAGTCTGGCCTACATAGAGCACTTTGTTTTTTAATTGTCTTCATAACCCCCCAGTGGGGCTACTGTTACTAGAGACATTACATAGTTGGCCACACTTGGGCCCCCCAATTTCAAATAAGCAGTCCTGGGATGTGACCTAAGTCATCTTTTCTGAGTTTCCCTTTCCTCCTTAGGAGCCTGCAGCTCCCACACACCATTCAAGAGTCAGTCCAGATGTCATCTCCAGGAAGTTTTCATCTCTCTATGACTTTTCCCCTTGCATCCCAATTGCTAATTTATTTGTTTCTCACTGTGTGTGTTAGTTGCTCAGTTGTGTCCAACTCTTCGCAATCCCATGGACTATAGCCCACCAGGTTCCTCTGTCCGTGGGATTCTCCAGACAAGAATATTGGAGTGGGTTGCCATTTCCTTCTCCATGTTTCTCACTACTCTAGAGAAAAGTGGCTGTGCCTTTATTTCCCATGCATGGCACCATTTCTGACCCAGAGTGGGCTCAGTAAAAGTTTATGAAATTAATTAATATATTTGAAAACAACAGACTGCACCCAGAGACATACCAAGCCAGGAAACTGTTTCTAATATTTGGATTTACAGTCCCTCTAAGTTTGGTTTAAGGAAAAAATGGCTGTCTATAAAAACAAGGTCAGTGTAACAGGGGCTGGTAGAAGGGCAGCCAAGGGAAGCGGGGTTGGGAGCCTTGGAAGGAGTGGGCTTATCTGGCTGGGAATAAGTTCAGAAGAAAGGAGAAACAATTAAAGTGGTACTGAGCATGTATTTGTCAAATTACTTCAGTCATTACTCAAAAGCCCCAGTTTCCAAAGAAGCCACCAGATATAACCTTAGTTCATCCTACCTCCATTACGCTACCCCAACCCCCAAAGAAAGTAGCAACCACCCACCGCAGCTGTGCCTCATTCCTCTTTCTTCATCCCCACTTTCCTTCTCTCCCCCTCCTCCCCTGAGCCCCCAGCCCCCTCCACACGCACACCTCCCCTCCTCATGCACAGCTCACGGCAGGGTCACTCCATGCACACTGCTCTTGCTGCCTCCCGGGCTCCCGGGCTCCTCCTGGGTTCTCAGCCTGGGAGCAGAGAAAACCTGTTTTCAGTTAAGGCTTTGGTCACACACAGATGCCTTTTCCATTACTCTTGTTTTTCCTCTTGAAGTGTAACATTTCCAATTAATTCTCCACAGGGGAGGAGGCCCTGTGTTAACCACCCCCACGTGGGCATGATAGGGGGGTTGCAGGGCATCTGGAGGCCTGCCCTGGACTGCCAACAGCTGACCCATGGGCAGCCTGCAACAGGAGCTTTCTTCCCTTTGGGGGAAGGAGAGTGACCCAGTGGACAGTTTCAGGACATGTCACAGGTTTGCCCACCTCTGTGGCTAAGGTACATAATGGGGACCCTCTTCTAAGTTCCTCTAACTGACCTTCTGACACCCTGAAAACACCAAATGAATCTTGACTACAAGAGGACACGGAGTTTATCTATTTCAGGAGCTAGGGGAAGAGTTAGAAAATAAGGTCCATAATGTGTGTGTGTTAGTCACTCAGTCGTGCCCGATTCTTTGCGACCCCATGGATTGTAGCCCCCCCAGGCTCCTCTGTCCGTGGAATTTCCTAGGCAAGAATACTGGAGTGGGTTGTCATTTCCTCCTCCAGAGGATATTCCTGACCCAGGGGTCAAACCTGGATATCCCACACTGAGCAGATTCTTCACCATCTGAGCCACCAGGGAAGCCCCAAGGCCCATAACAGATCCATGAAAGTAAAGAGGATCTCCTGTGGAGCTCCACTTTTAACCTGCCTCTATAGCAGGGATCCCCAACTTCCGGGATCTAGCGCTTGATGATCTGAGGTGGAGCTGCTGTAATAATGATGGAAATAAAAGTTAGTCGGGGCTTTCCTGATGCTCACATGGTAAAGAATCTGTCTGCCGTGCAGGAGATCCAGGTTTGATCCTGGGTCGGGAAGATGCCCTAGAGAAGGGAATGGCTACCCACTCCAGTACTCTTGCGTGGAGAATCTCACGGACAGAGCACAATAAATAGAATGTACTGGAATCATCCCCAAACCATCCCCCTCCCCATGATCTGTGGAAAAGTTGTCTTCCACGAAACCGGTCCCTGGGGTCAAAGGTTTGGGAACCACTACATAGCATATAATTTCCTCCAGAAATTACAGCAGGGTATAAGTGAGAATGTTAGGAGTTCCTTCTGTCCCCTGAGGAGAGTTTATATCCCTGTCCACGTGATATAAGTAAATACACCAAGTTGCTTTGAAACTGAACAGTGGACTCAGCTCAATCACTAGTCCCCACGGATTAGCCTCACAAAGAGGAAGTTCAAATTTGAACTTAAAGAAAATGAAAGACTTGAATTTCATGGGTGCTGAAATTTGGGCAGATTCATCAAAATGGCACGTTCTTAACCTGTGAGTGTCAGGTGTCAGCTGTGATGAGTCCTTGGTGTGGATTTTTAAGCTCCAGTATGCCAGGCATTGTACTGCGAGCTTGACAGCCACCGCGGGGTTAGCCAGGACCATAGCCCTGCCATGATCTTGCGCTGTGCAGGGCCGCCATGGGCCAACTCCATCTGTGCAGAGGACCTGGACTCCACTCTTGCCCATTTGGGGCTCCTGCCAGGAAGCCTTGACATTGGAGATACATCTGATTGATTCTGGGTTTGGGAAAAGGGACTGCAGCAGAATCCCTTCAGCAGTGGGAAGAACAAAAGTCATGGGAACTGGGTTGTGGGAAACAGCAGGAGGAGGCGAGGACTTTTATGTGAAGGGAAGAACTGGAGAGTCCTGTCAGATTTGAGGCTGAGAGAGCTCTGACAAGCAAAGGACACATGCTGTTTACAATCTTAAGTTAAGTAGGCTTGATTACACCTTGAAAGCTTTGTGGCCTCTCTCCCAGGCACCTGGGTCCAATTATCCAGGGCCCCATCTACCTAGAAGAAAAAACTGCATTTGACTCTCCCACTCTGACTTCACTCTCACCAGACTCTCATCCTCTTCCTCACATGAACTTAAAGGAATGCAAGTGGTAGAGGGAACCAGGGCTGCTGAAATACACCCTCCAGGATTTCATCACTGTTTCATGTGTTACAACAGTCTTAAGTTTGATCATCAGCAACTTACTCCTCTGCACAGGTTGTCCTGGTAAAAGAATGAGATGCTTATTTTTTCCCCAACTTCACTGAGATGCAACTGACATATAGCAATGGGTAAGTTTAAAGTATACAGTGTAACAGTTTGATATTTATATATATTGTGACATGATTACCACAATAAGGTTAGTTAACACATTTACCAACACACATAGTTATACTTTTTGTGTGTGGCAAGAGCTTTTAAGATTTACTTTCTTCCAGTTCAGTTCAGTCACTCAGTTGTGTCCGACTCTTTACGAACCCATGAATTGCAGCACGCCAGGCCTCCCTGTCCATGCTGCTGCTGCTAAGTCGCTTCAGTCGTGTCCGACTCTGTGCCACCCCAGAGACGGCAGCTCACCAGGCTCCCCTATCCCTGGAATTCTCCAGGCAAGAACACTGGAGTGGGTTGCCATTTCCTTCTCCAATGCATGAAAGTGAAAAGTGAAAGTAAAGTCGCTCAGTCATGTCCGACTCTTAGCAACCCCATGGACCGGAGCCTACTAGGCTCCTCCATCCATGGGATTTTCCAGGCAAGAGTACTGGAGGGGGTGCCATTGCCTTCTCCCTCCCTGTCCATAGCAACTTTCAAATACACAATATAGTATTGTTAACCACAGTTACCATGCTGCTATATACATTTGATCCCCAGAACTTATTCACCTTATAACCGCAAGTTTGTACCCTTTGACCATCTTCATGCTGCTCCCCCTGCCATGCACCACAACCACCAAACCACTACTGTTTGTCTGCACTTAGTTTTTTAAGATTTGTACATATAAATGAGATCACAGAGTATTTGTATTTTTCTGACTTATTTTAGCATAATGCCTCAAGGTTCATCTGTGTTGTCTCAAATGGCAGGACTTCCTTCTTTTTATGGCTGAAATGTATATATATATAGCTCACGTTTTCTTTATTCATTTTCTATCATTGGATGCTTGGGTTATTTCCATCTCTTGGCTATTATAAATAATGCTGCTATGAACATTGGGGTGCAGATATATCTTTGAGATAATATCAGTAATTTCGTTTCCTTTGGGTATATAATCAGAAGTGAATTTCCTGCATCATATGGTAGCCCCATTTTTAATTTTTGAGGAACCTCCATACTGTTTTCTGTAATGGCTACGCCAATTTACATTTCCACCAACAGTGCACAGGTGTTCCCTTTTCTCCAGCATTTGTTAACTCTTTTTGATAACAGCCATTCTAGCAGGTAGAGCTCATCATGGTTTTGATTTGTATTTTCCTCATATTAGTGACACTGAGTAACTTTTTGTGTACCTGTTGGCCATTTGTATACCATTTTTGGAAAAATGTTCAGGTCTTTTGCCCATTTTTAAATCAGGTTATTATTATTGTTGCTATTGTGTTACATGCATTCCTTATGTATTTTGGATATTAACCCCTCATCAGACATATGATTTGCAAATATTTTCTCCCATTCTATAGATTGCCTTTTCATTCTATTGATAGTTTTCTTTCCTGTGCAGAAGCATTTTAGGTTGATGTAGTCCCACATGTTTATTTTTGCTTTTTTGTTTGTGCTTTTGGTGTCATATCAAAAAATAAAAAAAAATCATTGCTAAGACTAATGTCAAGGAACGTTTCCCTATGTTCTCTTCTAGGAGTTCATGGTTTCCAGTCTTACTTTTATGTCCTTAAGCCATTTCCAGGTAATTTTTGTGAGTGATGTAAAATAAGGGTCCATGCTTTTTGGTGTTTTTATGTATTGATTATTTAAAGGATGTATCAGGTGATTTAAAATTTTAGGGAATGAAAAAGTGGTTGGGCAATGTTCAGTGCATATTCAGTAGAATCAGATCACAGGAATGAGTGCTTTGAAAGAAAATAGAAAAAAAAAATGTCTTAGATATCTGGAAGTAACCTTCTAAATGGGTAGGCAGAATTCACCCAATGTGGAATAGATAATTACATACTTAAAGTGAAGTCACTCAGTCGTGTCCAACTCTTTGCGACCCCATGGACTGTAGCCTACCAGGATCCTCAGTCTATGGGATTTTCCAGGCAAGAATGCTGGAGTGGGTTGCCATTTCCTTCTCCAGGGGATCTTCCTGACCCAGAGATTGAATCCAGGTCTCCTGTGTTGCAGGCAGACACTTTACCGTCTGAGCCACCAGGGAAGCCCAATACATACTTAAACATGAAGACTAATGGGTGAGGGGAGTTAGATCTCCTTTAACAGAGTAGTTAGGGAAAGCTCTAAAATGATACATTTATGCAAAGACCCGAAGACTGAAAGAGCCTAAAAGCCACCATCTTCCCTGGTGGCTCAGTAGTAAAGAATCTGCTTGCCAATCAAGGCAGGAGACATGTGTTTGATCCCTGGGTAGGGAAAATCCCCTGAAGAAGGAAATGGCAACCCACTCCCAATACTCTTGCCTGGGAAATCTCATGGACAGATGAGCTAGGCAGGCTACAGTCCATGGGGTTCTAAAAGGATTGGATAAAACTCAGCGACCAAATAACAACAAAGAGTGAAAAAGCTAGTCTTATAAAGAATCAGTTCAGTTCAGTCGCTCAGTCATATCTAACTCTTTGTGACCCCATGAATTGCAGCACGCCAGGCCTCCCTGTTCATCACCATCTCTCGGAGTTCACTCAGACTCATGTCCATCGAGTCCGTGATGCCATCCACCTATCTCATCCTCTGTCATCCCCTTCTCCTCCTGCCCCCAATCCCTCCCAGCATCAGTCTTTTCCAATGAGTCAACTCTTCTCATGAGGTGGCCAAAGTACTGGAGTTTCAGCTTTAGCATCATTCCTTCCAAAGAACGGCCAGGGCTGATCTCCTTTAGAATGGACTGGTTGGATCTCCTTGCAGTCCAAGGGACTCTCAAGAGTCTTCTCCAACACCACAGTTCAAAAGCATCAATTCTTCGGTGCTCAGCCTTCTTCACAGTCCAACTCTCATGTCCATACATGACCACAGGAAAAACCATAGCCTTGACTAGACGGACCTTAGTTGGCAAAGTAATGTCTCTGCTTTTGAATATGCTATCTAGGTTGGTCATAACTTTTCTTCCAAGGAGTAAGTGTCTTTTAATTTCATGGCTGCAGTCACCATCTTCAGTGACTTTGGAGCCCCAAAAAATAAAGTCTGACACTGTTTCCACTGTTTCCCCATCTATTTCTCATGAAGTGATGGGACCAGATGCCATGATCTTCGTTTTCTGAATGTTGAGCTTTAAGCCAACTTTTTCCCTCTCCTCTTTCACCTTCATCAAGAGGCCCGTTAGCTCCTCTTCACTTTCTGCCATAAGGGTGGTGTCATCTGCATATCTGAGGTGATTGATATTTCTCCGAGCAATCTTGATTCCAGCTTGTGTTTCTTCCAGTCCAGCGCTTCTCATGATGTACTCTGCATATAAGTTAAATAAGCAGGGTGACAACATACAGCCTTGACGTACTCCTTTTCCTATTTGGAACCAGTCTGTTGTTCCATGTCCAGTTCTAACTGTTGCTTCCTGACCTGCATACAGATTTCTCAAGAGGCAGGTCAGGTGGCCTGGTAGTCCCATCTCTTTCAGAATTTTCCACAGTTTATTGTGATCCACACAGTCAAAGGCTTTGGCACAGTCAATAAAGCAGTAGATGTTTTTCTGGAACTCTCTTGCTTTTTCCATGATCCAGCAGATGTTGGCAATTTGATCTCTGCTTCCTCTGCCTTTTCTGAAACCAGCTTGAACATCAGGGAGTTCACGGTTCATGAATTGCTGAAGCCTGGCTTGGAGAATTTGGAGCATTACTTGACTAGCATGTGAGATGAGTGCAATTGTGCGGTAGTTTGAGCTTTCTTTGGGATTGGAATGAAAACTGACCTTTTCCAGTCCTGTGGCCACTGCTGAGTTTTCCAAATTTGCTGGCATATTGAGTGCAGCACTTTCACAGCATCATCTTTCAGGATTTGAAACAGCTCCACTGGAATTCCATCACCTCCACTATCTTTGTTCGTAGTGATGCTTTCTAAGGCCCATTTGACTTCACATTCCAAGATGTCTGGCTCTGGATGAGTGATCACATCATCATGATTATCTGGGTCGTGAAGATCTTTTTGTACAGTTCTTCCATGTATTCTTGCCATCTCTTCTTAATATCTTTTGCTTCTGTTAGGTCCAGACCATTTTTGTCCTTTATTGAGCCCATCTTTAGGTAGAAAATTTTTCCAGGGAGAGGAACCAGAAATTGCAAAGTCTCTGAGGCTGAAAAAGTTTGTTCAAAGAAATGAAAGAAGACCATTGTGACTACAACTAATTTTTTAAAAACGTAATGAGATAATAGTACATATAAAATTTTGCATATAAAATACTGTATTTTCATCTAACATAAAAATGCATTTCCTATGTATTACTTTTTTCAAAAATATAGTTTTAATGACTTGTAATAATCCATTCTGTAAATGCAATATAATTTGCATCACTATACCTTTCAAAAAATAGCTTCCAACTTTTTGCTTCTACAAATGAGAGCACAGCTTTATATACAAATACATAAATGTCTGAATTTATTTTTGTCAGGAAAATTACCAGGAGTTGGACAACTTTGGTGAATAAACATTTTTAAACCAAATTGCTCTCTAGAAAGTTGGTCTATGTTACTCTTAAAATTTTAAATTCCAGCAGTATATGCTGCTACTTCTGCTAAGTCGCTTCAGTCGTGTCCGACTCTGTGCGACGCCAGAGACGGCAACCCACCAGGCTCCCCTTCCCTGGGATTCTCCAGGCAAGAACACTGGAGTGGGTTGCCGTTTCCTTCTCCAACAGTATATGAAGTCCATTCAAAAGGCAGTAGTAATTTGAACAGGATTTTAAATGTAAGCTAATTAATAGAAATTCTTAGTGTAGGACACAATTAACATTATTGAGAAATGTTAGTATAGAAGTTGCTTCATAATATATAAACCCAAATACATGGAAGAATCAATATAATAGGAAAATTATCTGAAATCAATACATGGCTTTGGGGAAATTGTTTATTTGAAAAAGATTAGATTATCTCCTTGCCTCATACCACATACATTCCTGATGGATTCATTTGTAAATATTTTTTAAAAGAGTAAACTATAGAAGAACTCTAAGAATATATAGGTATATACTTATAGGGGAGGAGAAAAAGAAAGGAAAAGGTTGATGGCTCTAACTGCATATGGATTCAAAACTCTTCTGCTTCTACAAAAGTCCTGTCAATATAAATCCATTCTCTGAGAATAAAATAGGTGCACTTAATAGGTTTCTTTGAAGTAATAGCTAATATGCAATGAGTGCTTGTCAGGTACATGCTAAGTACTTAATCTGCTTTTTATTATTTACTCCCTGTGAGGTGGATACTATTATGTATGATACTCCCGACTCTGAGGTGCTAGAGTCACCAGTGATCGGTAGAAGGTCAAGCACCCGTCAGCTTGCCCAGGACACTCACTGCCCAGAGGCTCTTGTTCCTCTGCTCCTTGCTCTCTCTTTGTATCAGCCTGGCCCACTTGGCAGCCGTCACCTGCCTGTCAGGGGCAGCTGCTGCTGCTAAGTCGCTTCAGTCGTGTCCATCAGGGGCAGCAGAAGAGCACATTGTGATCTCATTCATTTCGAGAGCAAAGACTACTGTTTTATGAACACTGGTTACCTCTGACTTTCTCCTCTACTGTCTAAGCCAACCCAGAAGTCACCATAGGAAAGGAAAATATTATTAGAACTTGTATCAAAGGGATCATCTCCACTGAGCTGAGACAGAAAATTAACATGTTTATCAAGAAAGATTACACTTGTCAGCAAAGAGTCTTTTTCAGGCTGTCAGGATAAACAGAGGGAGTCCCTGGCTGCCCTCAGGGCTGGTTTCTGGGCAGGGTGTCTGCACAGAGCTAGTAGTATATGCTTCATCCACCTCTGCAGAAAATAGGCTTCAGACCTTATCCTGCCTCCAATCCTGCCCTAGACAGGCCTCTGCTATCAGCCACAAGCATCTTCCTCTGCGTATTTTATTATAAGATATTCAAGAGTGATTAAGGAAATAGAAATGATTTCTCAGAAAATTTTTAAAAGGCTAAATAGGCATGATATAGCTAAACAATGACTAACGCTGTCTGCTTCAGCTCCTTGAGAACTCTTTTGGGCCAAGGCATTGTTTAGGCTAGCTTATGGGCCAAGGAACCCTGGCTGCACAGGTGCAGGAGGGCCTAGAGGAGCTATCCAACATTGAAGGTCAGGAACAGCGGCAGAAAGGAGATACCCCTCGTCCAAGGTAAGGAACAGCGGCTGTGCTTTGCTGGAGCAGCCGTAAAGAGATACCTCATGCCCAAGGTAAGAGAAACCCAAGTAGGATGGTAGGTGTTGCAAGAAGGCATCAGAAGGCAGACACACTGAAACCATACTCACAGAAAACTAGTCAATCTAATCACACTAGGACCACAGCCTTTTCTAACTCAGTGAAACCAAGCCATGCCTGTGGGGCAACCCAAGATGGGTGGGTCATGGTGGAGAGGTCTGACAGACTG
The DNA here is from genome assembly GCA_917880005.1 of Nanger dama. Lineage (NCBI taxonomy): Eukaryota > Metazoa > Chordata > Mammalia > Artiodactyla > Bovidae > Nanger > Nanger dama. The sequence continues at coordinate 1,794,674 of CAKJTW010000011.1, forward strand.
TGGTCCACAGGAGAAGGGAATAGCAAGCCACTTCAGTATTCTTGCCTTGAGAACCCCATGAACAGTATAAAAGGCAAAATGATAGGATACCAAAAGAGGAACTCCCCAGGTTATTAGGTGCCCAATATGCTACTGGAGATCAGTGGAGAAATAACTCCAGAAAAAACGAAGGGATGGAGCTAAAGCAAAAACAGCACCCAGCTGTGGCTGTGACTGGTGATAGTAGCAAGATCCGATGCTGTAAAGAGCAATATTGCATAGGAACCTGGAATGTCAGGTCCATGAATCAAGGCAAATTGGAAGTAGTCAAACAAGAGATGGCAAGGGTGAACGTCAACATTCTAGGAATCAGCAAACTAAAATGGACTGGACTGTGTGAAATTAACTCAGATGACCATTATATCTACTACTGTGGGCAGGAATCCCTCAGAAGAAATGGAGTAGCCATCATGGTCAACAAAAGAGTCCGAAATGCAGTACTTGGATGCAACTGCAAAAACGACAGAATGATCTCTGTTCGTCTCCAAGGCAAACCATTCAATATCACAGTTATCCAAGTCTATGCCCCAACCAGTAACGCTGAAGAAGCTGAGTTGAACGGTTTTATGAAGACCTACAAAACCTTTTAGAGCTAACACCCAAAAAAGATGTCCTTTTCATTATAGGGGACTGGAATGCTAAAGTAGGAAGTCAAGAAAACACCTGGAGTAACAGGCAATTAGGCCTTGGAATGCGGAATGAAGCAGGGCAAAGACTAATAGAGTTTTGACAAGAAAATGCATTGGTCATAGCAAACACCCTCTTCCAACAACGCAAGAGAAGACTCTACTCATGGACATCACCAGACGGTCAACACCGAAATCAGATTGATTATATTCTTTGCAGCCAAAGATGGAGAAGCTCTATACAATCAACAAAAACAAGACCAGGAGCTGACTGTGGCTCAGATCATGAACTCCTTATTACCAAATTCAGACTCAAATTAAAGAAAGTAGGGAAAACCGCTAGACCATTCAGGTATGACCTAAATCAAATCCCTTATGATTATACAGTGGAAGTGAGAAATAGATTTAAGGGCCTAGATCTGATAGAAAGAGTGCCTCATGGACTATGGATGGAGGTTCATGACATTGTACAGCAGACAGGGATCAAGACCATCCCCATGGAAAAGAAATGCAAAAAAGCAAAATGGCTGTCTGGGGAGGCCTTACAAATAGCTGTGAAAAGAAGAGAGGCAAAAAGCAAAGGAGAAAAGGAAAGATATAATCATCTGAATGCAGAGTTCCAAAGAATAGCAAGAAGAGATAAGAAAGCCTTCCTCAGCAATCAATGCAAAGAAATAGAGGAAAAGAAAAGAATGGGAAAGACTAGAGATCTCGTCAAGAAAATTAAAGATACCAAGGGAACATTTCATGCAAAGATGGGCTCGATAAAGGACAGAAATGGTCTGGACCTAACAGAAGCAAAAGATATTAAGAAGAGATGGCAAGAATACATGGAAGAACTGTACAAAAAGATCTTCACAACCCAGATAATCATGATGATGTGATCACTCATCTAGAGCCAGACATCTTGGAATGTGAAGTCAAGTGGGCCTTAGAAAGCATCACTACGAACAAAGATAGTGGAGGTGATGGAATTCCAGTGGAGCTGTTTCAAATCCTGAAAGATGATGCTGTGAAAGTGCTGCACTCAATATGCCAGCAAATTTGGAAAACTCAGCAATGGCCACAGGACTGGAAAAGGTCAGTTTTCATTCCAATCCCAAAGAAAGGCAATGCCAAAGAATGCTCAAACTACCGCACAATTGCACTCATCTCACATGCTAGTCAAGTAATGCTCCAAATTCTCCAAGCCAGGCTTCAGCACTATGTGAACCATGAACTTCCTGATGTTCAAGCTGGTTTTAGAAAAGGCAGAGGAAGCAGAGATCAAATTGCCAACATCTGCTGGATCATGGAAAAAGCAAGAGAGTTCCAGAAAAACATCTACTTCTGCTTTATTGACTGTGCCAAAGCCTTTGATTGTGTGGATCACAATAAACTGTGGAAAATTCTGAAAGAGATGGGAATCCCAGACCACCTGACCTGCCTTTTGAGAAATCTGTATGCAGGTCAGGAAGCAACAGTTAGAACTGGACATGGAACAACAGACTGGTTCCAAATAGGAAAAGGAGTACGTCAAGGCTGTATGTTGTCACCCTGCTTATTTAACTTATATGCAGAGTACATCATGAGAAATGCTGGACTGGAAGAAACACAAGCTGGAATCAAGATTGCTCGGAGAAATATCAATCACCTCAGATATGCAGATGACACCACCCTTATGGCAGAAAGTGAAGAGGAGCTAACGGGCCTCTTGATGAAGGTGAAAGAGGAAAGCAAAAAGTTGTTTTAAAGCTCAACATTCAGAAAACGAAGATCATGGCATCCAGTCCCATCACTTCATGGGAAATAGATGGAGAAACGTGAAAATAGTGTCAAACTTTATTTTTTGGGCTCCAAAGTCACTGAAGATGGTGACTGCAGCCATGAAATTAAAAGATGCTCACTCCTTGGAAGAAAAGTTATGATCAACCTAGATAGCATATTAAAAAGCAGAGACGTTACTTTGCCGACTAAGGTCCATCTAGTCAAGGCTATGGTTTTTCCTGTGGTCATGTATGGATGTGAGTTGGACTGTGAAGAAGGCTGAGCGCCGAAGAATTGATGCTTTTGAACTGTGGTGTTGGAGGAGACTCTTGAGAGTCCCTTGGACTGCAAGGAGATCCAACCAGTCTATTCTGAAGGAGACCAACCCTGGAATTTCTTTGGAAGGAATGATGCTGAAGCTGAAACTCCAGTACTTTGGCCACCTCATGAGAAGAGTTGACTCAATGGAAAAATCTCTGATGCTGGTATAAAGATTGAGAGCAGGAGGAGAAGGGGATGACAGAGGATGAGATAGGTGAATGGCATCACGGACTCGATGGACGTGAGTCTGAGTGAACTCCGGGAGATGGTAATAAACAGGGAGGCCTGGCGTGCTGTGATTCATGGGGTCACGAAGAGTCAGACACGACTGAGCGACTGAAGTGAACTGAACTGATACTATGAGCAGTTATATATCAATGATTTGGAGAATCAAAACAAAATGGGCAAATATCTAGAAACAGACAGCCTGCAAATACTAAGTCAAGTGAAACAGACAATTTGAATGGACTTAACAGTAGAAGTGAATGAAATCTGTAATAATAATTATAATAAAACCTCAGCAAACAAAAGCCTAGGACTGGATGGCTTTACTGGGGAATCCTACCAAGCACACAAAAACTTATATTTATCATTTTCAAACTACTCCAAAAATTGAAGAGGCGAGAACACTCCCAGATTCATTCTCTTCAAAATATAGGCATAGAAGGAACCTACCTCAACATAGTAAAGGCCATATATGATATGCCTATGGCAAACATTATTCTCAATGGTGAAAACCCGAAAGCAACCCCCTAAGATCAGGAACAAGACAAGAGTGTCCACTTTTACCACTATTACTCAGTATAGTTCTGAAACTGCTAGCTACAACAATCAGAGAAGAAAAAGAAATAAAAGGGATCCAGATCAGAAAAGAAGACATAAAGCTCTCACTGTTTGCAGATGACATGATACTGTACACAGAATACCCTAAAGATAGTATCAGAAAATCACTAGAGCTAATCAGTGAATTTAGCAAAGTTGACTCATTGGAAAAGACTCTGATGCTGGGAAGGGTTGGAGGCAGGAGGAGAAGGGGACGACAGAGGATGAGATGGCTGGATGGCATCACTGACTCAATGGACGTGAGTCTGAGTGAACTCCGGGGAGATGGTGATGAACAGGGAGGCCTGGCGTGCTGCAATCCATGGGGTCGGCAAAGAGTCTGACACGACTGAGTGACTGAACGCAACTGAACTGATGGGCCAAGGATCAGGAGATGGCTCACCCCCACGTGCCCTTCAGCTATCAGTCACCTCTTACCTATTTACCTATGGAAAGAGCACAGACCCAGACCTGGGTTCAAATCCTATGCTGCATGGTCTTTAGCAAAATCCTTAACCTAAGGCTTAATCCTAAACCTCAGTGTCATTATCTGTAAAACAGGGAAACGGACCTAAACTAACACAGTGCCAGGAGTGGTCTGAGGATAGGGGCAATAAGTAGGGTTCTGAGGCTGACTCTTTCAACCATCAGCGGGTCAAGAGGACACCATCGTCAGTGATATGTGTGGCACAGATGATCACACAATGGTGGTGAAGGTTTCATAAGAGATAAAAATGTCTCCATGGAGGGCAATGCTGGCAGGTCCAATGAGAGGAGACTTTGAAAACCATGAGGGAATCCGTATCCACAAAGAGAGTGGAGTCTGATTACTGGTAAGTTGTATTGACTCCCTGCAGAGGGCTAATAAGAAAAAGGCCATTAGTAAACAACTAAAGACTGAATGCGTGAGCCCAAAGGCTTCTTTCGTAGCTTACAAAGATGCAGCTGAGAGTAGAATGTGCAAAATGCAGGTCTCATAGATAAAGCTGCAGAGCTCCAGAGATATTTCAGCGCTCAGCAAAGCAGGACTGCTATGTTAAAATCAGGGGCCTTGGTAGAAAATTCTAGGACCCTGAATCATTGTGGAACCAGTAGGACAAGGGCCCCTGATTCTGCAAGCACCACTTCTTACACTTCCAGAATGTGCAGAATTGGCTCCCTCCTGGTTATTCAGAGGTAACATTTCTCCTGGGCTGGAAGGTGCTGCAGAAGTCCCTCCCTCAGAAGCTGTAGCGCCTCAACTCCTCTTTCAGATGATAGGCTAATAACTAGGGTTAAATCTCCACACCCACTCCAGCATTTATTGTTTGTCGACTTTTTAATGATGGAGATTCTGATGGTGTGAGGTGATACCTCATTGTAGTTTTAACTTGCATTTCTCTGATAATTAGCAATGTTGAGCATCTTTTCATGTGCCTGTTGACCATCTCACCTATTCTCAGTTCCCTCTCCCACTATCCAGTTCTGACTCTCACTTCATCTCACCTAGATTATTACAATTACCTGATTAATCCTCTAGTACTCTAGTTTGTATTCTCTACCTTCTTCCACAAGCCATAACTCAAAGCATGTCAATTTCCTACTCAAAAACTTTAATGCTCCGTAATGACTATTTAAAAAAAAACCCTAACTTTGCCTGTCAATACTTTGTCCTTTGAGCAATTTTATCTCTGTCATTTGTCAGATTTCTTCTTCCTCTGAGAATGTCCCTGCTTCCTAGCTCAAAGTCTTATCCTTTTTTTTCCCTTTATTCACACCACAGCTAAAGTGCTACCTCCTTCTGGAAGACTTAATTGATTTGTTTACTCCCCTTCATACCTCTCCCCAACTCCCCCAGTCCTCCAGTTCTGAGATCACCCAGCCCACTAGGCTGAGCTTCTCCTAGATCATGTCACTAAAGGCCTGTATGAACATCCAAGGACAGAGGCCTGTTTCTCCATGTCTCCATGACCAAGCAGAATGGCTGGCACATAATAAGAATTCAGAGATCATTTGTTTAAACAAAACAACTGAATTTGCTTTTCTGTGTTTCAAAGAAGTAGCCCTTTCTAAGGTTGCCATGCACACCACTGCCACTGCCGTGTAGAGCTTGGTGTGTGATAGTATTTGCATATTATTTGGTGAATGATTGGATATTTTGTTGTTGTTCAGTGGCTAAATCGTGTCTCACTCTTTGCGACCCTATGGACTATAGCACATCAGGCTTCTCTGTCCTCCACTATTTCCTGGAGTTTGCTCAAATTCATGTCCATTGAGTCAGTGATACTATCTAACCATCTCATGCTCTGCCAGCCCTTTCTCTTCGTGCTTTCAATCTTTCCCAGCATCAGGGTCTTTTCCAACGAGTCAGCTCTTTGTATCTGGTGGCTGAAATATCAGGAGATGTCATTTTTGCCTTTTCATACTTGTCCATGGGGTTCTCTAGGCAAGAATACTGGAGCCGTTTGCCATTTCCTCCTCCAATAGACTGAGTTTTGTCAAAACTGTTCTCTACGACCCATCCATCCCATCTAGGTGGCCCTGCATGGCATGACTCATAGCTTCATTGAGTTATGCAAGTGCCAGGAGAAGGCTATGATCCATGAAACTACCTTGCTTTTCCCTAGTGAAACTTTAAAGCCCTGCAACTTATCACCTTAGTACCAACCAGGTAAACCTATTTTTTTCTAAAGTAATAATGGAAAAGGGCTAAAATTCAGGCTCTCCAGAAGTGGTGAGCATTTGAACTGAGTTTTATAGAAAGCCAGTTTTTATTGCCACAGAAGACCCCAACAGTCAACCATTAGCCTGGCTAGGCCCCTGCCTATCTGGATATTGGAGCTGGAGGGGCCAGAAATCAAACGGAGGAAGGGAGAACCAGAGACAGACAGTACCAGTGGGACAGTGTTTAAATAACCAGGCTGCAGCCCTGTGAAGCAAGGAAGGTGCTCAGTGTCCCAACAGACTAGTAGAGATCAATGTAGACACATTTAGGATGGCAGTGGGTCTAGGGAATCAAGTAAGTCCAATGGGACAAAACAAAACTGGAAACATGAGTAAGTACTGGGAAGTATTTTGATCTTTCCATTTCTTCTACACAAAGTGTATCAATCATTTGTTTGGTTAATTAAGTCATTCTGGATAAAAGTTTGTATTGTTTAGTAAACAAATTCACTAGGTAATAAATCACATTCTATTTCTTGTCCCACACGCTCTCCGATCTGGACAAATCCTTTCTAATTGAATGTACTTGGAGGGGAAGTAGAAGCAGAACGCACTAGTATGTTTATACGTTCATACATACATACGTGTGCATTTGTACACATACCCTGGGTGTTGGATCAGACCCTTTATAGGGGTATTTTTTTCTTCCACTCATCTTGCTCTTTATAAGCCAGCAGTAGGTTATGCAGGCTTCTCTCCTAAGATGCCTTACAGCATTTCTTCAACAACCCAGGACTTAAATCAAAGGTTGTGGCCACTCACAGTTTTAAACTAGGGGGCTTTTCAGGTGAAGAGTCAGAGGACTGGGGCTGTGGGGAAAAGCCTCTTGTGTAGGGTGACAGGAGGGGAAGGAGACTTTCTAGTTTCTCTACTTTTCTCCCTTGGCTTCTCTAGGTACGATCCTGCTGTGGGGCCCGGGGCCTGGAGCCAGGAAAGGGGTTAGCAAATGTTTCCCCTCAGTGTTTCTGAGGGATTCCTGACAGAGCCCATCAGAGCTGCCTTTTATCACCACTGCACGCTTTAGTGCATCTGTCACGGCTCTCAGACATCGTGTTCTCTGCTGGATTAATCCTGCCTGCATTCAGACTCAGGATGTGGGCCACAGGGAGGGAGGGGGCAGGGGGTGGGCAAAGGGGTATAAGGTGAGAGAAGAAAAAGCAACTTGCAAGTACCAAGTAAAAACCTAGGAAGAAAAGGAAACTAATTTGCAAAATTAAGGGAAAAAGACAGTTTGGTGAAACTAAAGCTAAAAATCTGAAAACAGAACAAGAGACGAAAAATACAGAGGAAGAGGAGTAGGCCCAAAGTCTCAGAATGTGAGGGAAATTCAGTATTGGAACAGAGACTCAAGCTCTAGTCTAGTTCTGTCAGAGGTGGTTTATTTTTTTTTAGAAAATTATAAAGCAGATGGATTGTTCTCCGATTCACTCTCTCACTTGGAGCACATTAGGAAAGGGCCGTTGATGTGCGGGCGCCATGCCAGCATACACTCAGAGAAGTTCTCATGGACTCAGTTCTGCCATGTCTTGCTCAAAAACCTACAGAAGGAGATTCAATACCCCAGAGTCTCAGTTTTACCCTCTGTTAAAACCTGTACCCAAGTCAAACCCGCTAGAAGAGTACTTTCGCATTCCCTCAGTGAAAGACACTCTCAAAAGAAAAAGACTGCTGGCTTGGCATGTGATCAGTTCTCGGTACAAAGGTGCCTGTGTGTCTTACTGCCCAGAGAGCCACCTGCCACCCCAGCCCCAGCTGGCTGACACCCCATCTTTTCCAGTGCCCTGATTCTGAGAGTCTCAACTGAGAGACTAGAGACACAGACATAGGAGATTGTCACTCCGGTTGAGCATCTTGAGGACAGAGACTAAACTGCATTCATCTCTATTTTCTCTCTGCACTGGGGACATGAGGCTTAGTAAGTGTTCAGTTACTTGTGTTCGTTGTTTGAGAGGGAGTGAGGAAAGGCAGCCGAGAATCCAGGAATCTGGACTGAGCCTCGAAGCCTCAATGTATGGCCTGCATTTGGCTTACAGAGGAACTCAAGAAAGGGCGCTTCCCTTAGTCAGTTTGTGGAGAGGCAAAGAAGAATAAGGCAGAGGAACTGAGAAATAAAATGCATGCCGAGTTCAAGGAACAGAGAGCTTGGTAAGTGTGGCTAGATGGGCGTCCCCAAAACCTTGTGTTTGTGAGAATGGCTAGAGGAGCTACTTTGAACGTGCAAAGTTTTGATGTCTCTACACTCAGAAATGTGGTTTCAGTAGCCCTGAGGGCCAGCAGTGATACCTGCATTTTATGCAAACACAGCTGGTTTATTTTCTTACAGGTAGTCTGCAAACCACACTTGGAGAAGTGCAGGCCCTGGGATGTGGGAGGTGGGGGCAGTGGGTGTGGCCTGAGTGTGCGGAGACATGTGTCTGGGTTGGTTGAGAAGAATTTGGACTCTGTCCAGGAGGGGAGCCATCCAAGGCTTCTAAGCAGGGCAGTGACAGGGCCAGATCCGAGATGGAAATCAACTGTTCTCACTAACGCTCAGGGCATTTTCTCGCTGCTTCTGCTCCATTAGATATCATTGCTTCAAGGACCTTGAACAAATAACGTTCCATTAAAGCCTCCAGGTTTTGTAGGATCCAGAGTTCAGTTACCAGTGGAATGTGAAGTTCACAGGCCACGTTCAGGCTTGCAAGGAGAGGATTAATTAGGTAAAAAGGCAGTTGCACACATAAGTGGGTGCCCACACCCCAGTCTGGCCTGGTGTTTTGGTGCACTCATTCAGACATACAATGCTCTTTTCAGTTCTAAGCGCCACCTCTTGAAACAAGTTAAAAAGCGAGTTCCAAGTGAGATGCCCAAGTGCTGTGTTTTACGCAGGCTAATGATCAACAGCCTTCTGTTTTTATGGTCCTGGCAACCAGGCTGGGCTCTCACTGCTCAGGATGCCATAGGAAAGAATCCCACGTTTCACATCTGACTACATGGCTGAGTGTAGAAAATTATGTTTTAGGTTTTTTTTTAAAAAGGGATGGCTTTACTGAAATTATTGGCTTCTATTTGTACCTATGGGTTTTTATTTAACATTTTGTAAATGCCATATGTTTTTCTGTATTGGAAGAGTGAAATTAAAATGGACATTTGTTAAACGTTTTCAGTTGATAAAGAATTTGCCTACAACGCAGAAGACCCAAGTTCAATCCCTAAGTTGGGAAGATCCCTCAGAGAAAGAAATGGCAACCCACTCCAGTATTCTTGCCTGAAAAATCCCACGGATGGAGGAGTCGGACATGACTTAGCAACTAAGCCACATTATTCTTTGAACGGTATTTTCACATATAATATCTCTAAGTAGAAGTAAGTAAAGTCACTCAGTCGTGTCCGACTCTTTGCGACCCTGTGGACTGCAGCCCACCAGGCTTCTCAGTCCATGGGATTCTCCAGGCAAGAATACTGGAGTGGGTTGCCATTTCCTTCTCCAGGGGATCTTCCCGACCCAGGGATTGAACCTGGGTCTCCTGCATTGGAGGCAGACGCTTTAACCTCTGAGCCACCAGGGAAGTCCATTGGTTCTTAATCTTCTGAGATAGGTTTCATCATTGTCTTTGTTTTACAGATAAGAAAACGAAACATAAGGCTTAGTGATTTGTTTAAACCCATACAACTGGAAATTGTGGTAACAGAATCCAATCTCAGGTCTTCTGATCCCAAGATCTATGATTTCACAGTTGCTGCAGGAACCCCAATGAACAGTGAAAACAGATATGTCAGTTACCCCCTCACACTTTGACACTGATGTAGCGCAGCTTCAGAGCCAGCTGCCTCAATATTTTGTTCGTTTCAAATATTTTTGAGAGAGAAAGAAGTGTGTAAGGTCATGGAAACCATGTCTAAGTTGATGATTACCTAAACTGGAAATAAGATTGCCTATGAGAATGAGCCAGGGCTTCCCTGGTGGCTCAGATGGTAGAGGATGTGCTTGCAAAGCAGAAGACCCAGGTTCAATCCATGGGTCTGGAAGATCCCCTGGAGGAGGGAATGGCGACCCACTCCAGTATTCTTGCCTGGAAAATCTCATGGACAGAGGAGCCTGGCAGGTTCCATAGGGTCGCAAGGAATCAGACACAACTGGACAACTAACACTTTCATTTCAGGAGAATGAAACTATAAAGTTAACTCTAGTAGACAAGACCTAGCCCAGGTCAATTTATGGGGAGAATGCCTTCCAAATCTGTTAAGATGTCATGACACATCTAAGAAATTAGATGACAGGCAGAAAGGGGAGTTGGTCATCATTCCAGAGGCATATGTGGCAAGACCCACCTGAGTTCAGCTTAGGGGAAGATGTGGCCCCAAGACGACCCATGCAGTCCTAGTGGCATGGACAGCTTCACTGTGATAATAGATGTCCTTTAACATTTGGACCAAAAGCCCTAGTCCCCTTGTGTTATTTCCATGCGCTCTTAAGTAACCCTAAGATTTAACTTCCCTACTTAATATGTCTGAGGAGTCTGTGAGATTCAAGTCCCCAGGCTCTCCAGGTGACCCCCAATCTGGTCCCTGGCCAAGCACTCACATACTCTTTTGAAACATCCAGAGCAAATCCTGGAGGTGCTGTCTGTAGCTCCAGAGTAGGCCTGAACATTTGTGAAGGCCAGGACTAGCCCATGGCCACTTGAATGGTCCTCCAGTTTTTAAAATGAGTGACTTAAAATGAGAAACTGATTTTTCCATTATGATTTAAAAGAAGAAAATCCGCACCTCCCCGCTCTATGGAGCCATTCTGAACTTACTTCCATTCCTATAGTGCATTCACTGCCAGAGAACTTCAGACCTGCTGTACCCACTTTTCTCTTTCATCCTCCTCTTCCTTTTTACCTGCATGGACCCCCTTCATTTTTTCAACTTTTTATTCAAGTAGCTTTAGAAAAGTTGCAAAAACAGTACAGTGAGTTCCTTTATGTCCTCACTCGATTTCTCTATTGTTATCATCCTTAACAACCAAGTTCAGTAATCAGAACTAAGGAACATCATTACAATACTATTAACTAAACCATGGACTGTTTTAGATTTCATCAGTGTTTCCTCTAACGTCCTTTTGCTGCTCTGAAGTCAGTGCAGGATCCCACGATGAATTCAGTTTTCATGTATCCTTGATCTTCTTAATCTGCAGCAGCTCATTAGTCTTTTCTTGACCTTGACAGTTTTAAGGAAACTGGTCAGTTATTTTATCAACTGTCCCTCAACTTTTATTTGTCTGATGTGTTCCATCTGGGGACAAGAATGTCACAGATGTGATATGTCCTTCTCAGTGTACCATGCTGGGGTGACATAATATCAATCTCTTACCACCAGTGATGTTAACATTAATCACTTGGTGGTATCTCCTGGGTTTCTTCACAGTAAAGGCAGGTTTTAATCATTGTGACTAATATTAGGGACAATAGTTTGAGACTATGCAAATATCTTGTTTTTCTTCAAACTTTTGTCTGCTAATTTTACCATCCATCACTCAGTCTTGCCTGAAAATTACTGCTGTGGTGTTCTAATAAATATTTTCTATTTCCCTAACTACTTCTACATTTACTATTTGGAATTCTTCTCTAAGGAAAAGCTCCCCCTTCTACCTCATTCATTCATTCAGCTATTTATTTATGTCAACCTGGATTCATGGATATTTATTTTGTTCTACGAGTTATAATCTAATACAAGCCATATTTGTTTTGTTGCTAGAATTATTCCAGCTTTGGTTACAGGGTGGCTACTTTGCCCTTTATTGAGTACGTCTTTGCTTCTCTAGCAGCATTAGATGCTCCTACCTCAACTTATATTTATCTCACCCCCAGCCCTGGAATCCAGAGAAGGCACTGGCACCCCAATCTCATGGACAGAAATCAGTATTTTGGCTGGATACTGTAAAGCTAATGGCAAAAAGAACTGTACACATATACTGTATTCTAGTTAGTAAATCTACTACTTGTATACATATGAGGGTTGAACATATACTTAAATACACTGTAGATAATCAAAGTCAGGCTTTTCACTGTCAGAGTAATAAGTTACAAATAAGGAAAGAAGCCTGGTGGGCTGCAGTCCATGCGGTCGCTAAGAGTAGAACATGACTGAGCGACTTCACTTTCACTTTTCACTTTCATGAATTGGAGAAGGAAATGGCAACCCGCTCTAGTGTTCTTGCCTGGAGAATCCCAGGGACGGGGGAGCCTGGTGGGCTGCCATCTATGGGGTCGCACAGAGTCAGACACGACTGAAGTGACTTAGCAGCTGCAGCCCTGGAATCAAACACTTTTTTAAGAATCCCTAATTCCTCAGACTGGAGAATAGGATGTAAAAACCAGGATTTAGGTGGTGGGTGTGTTCGCTGTTATTGGGATGTCACTGCTTTTAGGCCTCCCAGCAGATAGAGCTAGGAAATCTACAGATGAATACTAGTAGCATACTAGGTACATAAATACACCTATACTTCTGCATCTCTCTCTCCAAACACACACAAGCCATGACACACTGATACCTCTGACTCTCATCTAAAACCTAGATTTCATTCTAGCCTTCCTTCTTTCCTTATTTGTAACTTATTACGCTGAGAGTGAAAAGCCTGACTTTGATTATCTACAGTGTATGTAAGTATATGTTCAACCCTCCTATGTACACAAGTAGTAGATTTACTAACTAGAATACAGTATTTGTGTACAGTTCTTTTTGCCATTAGCTTTACAGTATCCAGCCAAAATACTGATTTCCAAAGTACTTAATTCTTTTCTTCCCCAGCCCTACATTATGATTCTGTTATTCATTTGTAATATAGGTAGGTTCAGTTGTTACAGTTTACATTCCATTTGGGGTTCCTCCTTCACCCTGATTCATTTTTTAAAATTTCTATATAATAAATTTTCTTTATGAAGTATGAGTGTGTGTGTGTTAGTCACTTAGTCATGTCCAACTCTTTGCAACCCCACGGGCTATAGCCCACCAGGCTTCTCCGTCCATGGCATTCTCCAGGCAAGAATACTGGAGTGGGTTGCCATGCCCTTCTCCAGGGGGATCTTCCTGAACCAGGGATTGAACCTGTGTCTCCTTCATTACAGGCAGATTCTTTACCATTTGAGCAATGCAGTAGTCTTTTTTTTCTTTTTTTTTATGAAGTATAATTCTATGAGTTTTGACAACTGCATGTTATTCATTTTTAAGGTTTTTTATGTTCATAAAACAGAAATGTTTTCTGGCTCTATATATTTAGGCATTTCCATTTGTTTTTCAAAGTGTTTTATAACTTTATGAATCAGTCATTCCTGAGGGAGAAAAGTTTCAGCATCTCTGTGTTCCACATCAGAAGGCCCCACGTTGAGGAACAAAGCTGAGTCTGCATCCAGCCACTGCTTCAGATTTGGTTAAATCATGATTTTCCATCACCTAAGGAACCCAGGTCTGCACAATCAGTTTGGCTCTGCTGTCAGTCTATATTGGCTCTTAAGATATCAAATAACTGATGGGGGAGGGGAGGATGGGGGACCAGGGTTGAGACAGAAAGAAATATTACAGACTGGCAGTTGCAAGGCTTCCTTTTCCTTTTCCTTCCTTTCTTTTGCCCACTGCCTTCCATATTCCAGAAGCTGTTCAATGATAATTAAGGCCCAGAACCTGACTAGGGGAGTTTCACATCAGGTAAGGAAAATTGAAAATACACCATAATGTGAATGGCATTCCCTGTGTTGAGAAAAATGACAGTTTGACATAATTATTAAGACAGTGCAGTAGATGTTATGATAAGAGTAAATAGCAAGTGATAGGGGTCCTTGGTTAACAGGCACCGCTCACATGCTGGGAAGGTGAGATGGGCACAGAGGGCCAGGGGAGCTAATAACTGAGCTCAGTTTTGCAGGACAGGTAGGAGTCTGGTGCAGATGTCAGAAAAGATATTCCAAGCCAGGGCACCACATACCCAAAGACCTAGAGAAATGAATGATCTGGAGTGTTCTAAGGATGTGTTCTAAGGAGGGAGGGAATGGGGAAATGGTAGGAGAGCATATTGAAGGGATACTTGCTAGGGACTGTGTGAAAGGTGCTGAGTGCTTTGCTAAGGAGTTTAATTTCATCCTAAAAGTGGTGAGGTCGGGAAGAGGAATGGATATGGCTTGATTGAATTTGCTATTTCTAAAGATGTCTCTATCAGGAATGTGACAAATGGAGGCAGATGGGAAGTAGGGAGATTAATCAAGAGGTTGCCATAATATGAGAAATGATGCAAGTCTGGATTAAGGCACTTGCAGAAGGGATTGAATGCAGGTAATAAATTCTGGGGAGACTTTGGAGGTGGCACTACAGAAGTTGGCGACTATTGAATGAAAAGAGTGAAGGGGAAAAAGGCGCCAAAGATGATCTCCAAGTTTTTCTAACAGTTAAATAGATCATGGTGTTACTCACCAAGGCAGTTTTAAGACTAACTTTTCTTTTTTTGTTGTAGGTTTATATCAGACAGATATAAAAAAAAAAGAGTGAGAGAAAGAAGCAGGTTTTTTTCTTTGCTAACATTACTCATTTTACTGAGGAGAATCAAATATAAGAAAATTTCACTGCTCCATGCCATTATTCTTTGACCCCTTGTAGAATAAAGGAGATGATTCCAGTCTCAAGGAGAGTAGAAAGTTACAGTTTCCGGAAGGTTTGAGTTTGGTGTGTTCAGGCAGCTTCATGGGAATGTGGCCAGTGTGGTTACATAGAGTCTGGCACTCAGAAGGGCCTCCTGCTTGGTTTTAATCTCTGTGGCCATCATCTTGAAAGTCTGTCTTTGAATTTGCATTTTGTAAATAAAGTGAGACTGGACAATGGAGCATACACGGGAGGCTTGAGGTCTTAGCTCACGTGGGTCCTGCCTCCCTCTGTCTTCCTGGGATAGGTTCTCAGCTGTGCAGTCCTTTGAACCCTAGTACCCTAGCTTCCCCCAGCCTTCCCTACCACATACCCGCTCCTCAGTTGCCCTCTGCCCCTGGCGGGGCCAGAGCAGCACAAGTATGGGGAACATGGGAGTACAGCATGTACCCACTGCATCTCAGAGAAGGGCAAGGCAGTGGCTGTCCCCACCCTGGGTTAGTAGATCTATAGCACTCTCAACAGACACCTGGACTCAGGCCTCTAATCCATCCTTAGTGTATCTTGTATAGAGGTTGTGACTCCTTGGGGGTTCACCTTTCTGCTCTGGGTATGGGAAAGGGAAATTGACACACCCTGATTCTTGACTGGGACCCTCCCTGCATTTTTATTTTCCACTGAATTCTGCAAATAATATAGCCTACCTGTGGGTGTGTTGACCAATGGCAGAAAATGTGGGCGGTGGAATTGTTCCAACTCATCAAGCATCCTCCAGAAACTGGGTTCTCGCTTGAACTGTCAGAGAAGGAACACGACATTCAAAGAAGGGTTAAAGAGGGTGTAAACAGAGACTGAGTCAGGAACGAATCCTGTTGCCACAGACTTTCTGGAAAAGATGCAAGCCCTTTCTTTTGGGACCAGCTGGGCAAGGTCCTGAGTCTTACCGATTATGGCCAGACTTTTAGGGACTGGGCTGCATACACACAATAACCTACAAATCATTTTTAAAACAAACGACTACTCACAGATGAGTGCAAGTAAAACTGGCAAAATCTGAATAAAGTAAATGACTGATGTATCAGAATCAAATGTTAAGGTATTTTTAAAATATCTTTGATTAAGATATTGTACTCCATTTAGGCTAGATATTATGCTGTAGTTAGGGGAAATCTCTGGTATTTCTTACAACACACGTGACTATCTCAAAAGAAAAAGAAAAAAAAACATGCAACTAAAAGTCAGTCATGTGCTATCATTTCAAACATACCATTAACGTCTAAATACAAAATACTATGCAATAGCCATCCAATTTTATATTTAAGACAAATCAGTCTTTATGTGCTTTAGTTAAGAGCCTGGTTTTTTGTTTTACAACTATGATTTCTCCTCAGGTGAAGTACCAGTTATTAGAATCCTTTCAACATTCTAGATTATATAGATCCATTAGGCTTCAACTTCTATGACAGATATACTTAATTTTATTAATTCTTCATTCAAGTATTTCTATATTGGGCATTCACTTTGTGCCAAGTATCAGGCTAAGCTCTGGGGGTACAAAGATGAAACAGGGATTGCGTTTGTGCTTGAAGATATTCCAGTCAAGAGGAGAAGTGCTCATGATAGATGCTGTAATAAAGGTAAGAAGAGAGATCCATGCAGGACAAGTGGAATTGGAGAGCAGAGGTTCAGGCAAGTTTTCTAGAGGAAGTGATGTTAGAAATCAGTCCTGAATATTCATTGGAAGGACTGATGCTGAAGCTGAAACTCTGATACTTTGGCCACCTGATGCAAAGAACTGACTCATTTGAAAAGACCCTAATGCTGGGAAAGATTGAAGGCAGGAGGAGAAGGGGACGACAGAGGATGAGATGGCTGGATGGCATCACCAACTCAATGGACACGAGTTTGAGTAAACTCTGGGAGTTGGTGATGGACAGGGAGGCCTACTGTGCTGCAGTCCATGGGGTCACAAAGAGTCAGACACGACTGAGCGACTAAACTGAACTGATCTTAGAGGAAAATCTTAAAGAGTAAGAGGGTAAGTATAAAAGAGAAGAAAAGGTTTAAGGCAAAGAAGACAGAAATTGGGCAGGCTGGGAAGCATGAGAAAGTATGGTACTCTAAGGAAGGGCAAGGAGATGCTGGAGCACAAGATACAGGCAGATGGGCCTCTGGGGAGCCAGAGGTGGGCTGGACCAGAGCAGGGAGCACTTGTCCCCTTGTACCAAGGGAGCTGAGAGATGCTAGCTTTAAATAAGCAATGACATGACTGATCCCATCTTCACCTCCCCTGGATAAATAAGGAAAAGATTTCTGGATTTTTATTTTTAAAGAATGAGGTACATATACACAACGGAGTACTACTCAGCCCTTAAAAAGAATAAATTTGACTCAGTTCTAATGAGATGGATGAAATTGGAGCCGATTATACAGAGTGAAGTAAGCCAGAAAGAAAAACACCAATACAGTATACTGACACATATATATGGAATTTAGAAAGATAGTAATGATGACCCTCTATGTGAGACAACAAAAGAGACACAGAGGTATAGAACGGATTTTTGGACTCTGAGGGAGAGGGAGAGGGTGGGATGATTTGGGAGAATGGCATTGAAACATATATACTATCATGTAAGAAACGAAGCACCAGTCTATGTTCAATACAGGATACAGGATGCATGGGGCTGGTGCACAGGATGATTCAGGGAGATGATATGGGGTGGGAGGTGGGAGGGGGCTTTGGCATTGGGAGATCATGGACACCTGTGGCTGATTCATGTCAATGTTTGGCAAAACAAATACAGTATTGTAATGTAGAATAAAGTATTGAAAAAAATCAGGATAAAGAAATATTTTAAAAAAAAGTATCTTATAGATGTGGAAAAAAAAAGAATGAGGAAATCAGTGGGTTGTGTAATTCATCTTCCTAGTCCTTTCTTATCACAGGCAGAAGTTCATAGGCAAGATGCTTCTCAAATGGCCCACCAAGTCTCAAATGATTCCATTTTTCAGCTAATGAATCCAACAAACAGAGGGCAAAGAAGATGAAACTGGGTTCTGAATCTGAGTAGAGAGCACCACCAGCCCAATAGCTCTGTCTTCCTCTCAACCTCCCTTTCTTTGTCATGGCCTCTGCCCTGAGAGCTACTCCCAAAACCCAAAGAAGCAGGGTAGGGTGGAGTTAAGGTGGGACACAGCTGGGTTTTCTGTTGCTGTGACCTAAACTCCTAGTAACTCCCTAGTAACTCATGAAAGAGCAAGAAAATAATACATTGGGAGCAAAACAAGCCAGCACACTACCTGTCTCTAAGCTTGCTCTGCAGCTTTGACATTTGATTCCGCTCTGCTCAGTCCCTGAAATGTTGATTCCCTTCTTTGGAAGCATCTCATCACTAAATACACTTCCAGGATGTGTGAGAAACTCCTTCCCTCTTAAATGGCTGACTGAACAAATTTAACAGAGGCTGTTACCCACTGAGTTTGGTATCAAATCTCTGAGGTCTCGTTCTGTTTGAATTTTTGCTTTCATCTGGAGTCTGTTGCCCCCTGCCCTCTGCTGCCATCAGCCTCACAATATCAAACAGCTGGAGTCTGGGCAGCTCCAGGATCCAAATTTCTCAGCCTAACACGTGAAGAGGATAGGGGAAGAAGGGACAGAGGGAGTTGACAAGAGAGGAGTTTCACGTGGGACTAACTGGGAACTGTGCTTCTATCAGGAGATCTTACATCTTGGAAAAATGTAGTCTCTTAAAACTGTGTGTCAATAGACAGATTCCATTTGTTTGAGATTTAAGGAGTGTGCAAAATCAAGCATGCAGCATGGGTCATGGAAATGGCTCTGGATTACTCCATTTCTCTGCCCTAGCTTTACCTCTCAGAGAAGGCAATGGCAACCCACTCCAGTACTCTTGCCTAGAAAATTCCATGGACAGAGGAGCCTGGTGGGCTGCTGTCTGTGGGGTTGCACAGAGTCAAACACGACTGAAGCAACTTAGCAGCAGCAGCAGCAGCTTTACCTCTGACTCAAACTTTTATCAATATAACCATCACTTATAGAGCACCCACCAAGGATTACATTAAATAAATATGTAAAACAATGGTCAAGGCATTAGAATTGACCAATCAGAAGTGCTAGCTGTAAACAACTGGTATTCTTGTACCAGATGACCCACTAAGAGTCATATACTAAGAAAGAGACTTCATATATGTTATTTTGAGTTTTCACAGATGAAGAAAGGGGAATTTAGAGTATCCAGGCTCAGGCAGCTGAAGACTGGATCCAAATCCAGACTGATCCCACAATCTTGCTTTTATGTCATCCTCCCCTTACAATACCCTGGTCTGTAGGCAGCCTCAAGGACATCTGAAAAATGATTCCTTAAAGAACACACAGCTAGTAGGAACACCTGAGTTGGCAGTGCTGGATGAGACAAGTCAGTCCCAGCCAGCTCAACTTGAATAGGGAGTAAATGGCATTGTACCAGGCTCACCTGTAATTCTGCCTCAACCATGCAATTTAGGGTTTAATTATATGCTGTTTTGAGTTGTTTACTAATTGTTTCAGAGGTCAATCTTTTACTTTTATTCATCATTCTTCATCTAGTCATCAAATATATTGGAGCAACTGGGCACATTCCTCCTCTGGCAGCCCTTGTGATAACCAGCATGGAGAGGTAGGCCAACTCAGATAACTATTAATGGTCTACTAAAGAGCAAATGAGGGCTAATTTGCCTGTTTTTTTTTTTTTTTTTTTTTTTTTTGGGTGTGCCACGTGGCTTGTGGGATCTTAGTTCCTCTGCAGTGGTAGCACAGAGTCCTAACCACTGGACCCAGGGAATTCCCTAATTTTCCTATAATAAATTAATGAATTAAGACTTACACATATTTTGAAAATGTTTTGAGAAATTGCCTGAATAAATAAAACTTCACATATTCAACAGCTAGAATTTGAAACTAGAAAGTTAGATGCTCAAATATTTTATTTCTAGTACCTCTGATCAAGATAAAAGTCCTTATACAAACATTAGCTTTGGAATAGGAATGTATACAAAAGCCAATTTTCTAATTACTGTTAGTATTGTGAATTATAATATCTAGCCTTTAATCTAGATATGTTAACTCATACATCAGAACTGCATTCTCTTGAGGTATTCAGTCCTTGGACTCTTAATTGCAGTTAGTAAGTCACCTTAGCTCTTTGAATGCATTTGGATGTCCTTTAAAAAAAAAAACAACAGTCATTTGGTAGCCCACAAAAGATTCCTTAATGACTTGACAAAATTCAATCATCTTCTTGATACACCTTTCTTACTCCACTAAGAAGCTTGTGATTAACTCATGAAACAGTTGCAGGGAAACCATATGTTGCACTTCAAAAATCCCAAGTTTTGGAATTAATACTAGTACTCAGTTGGTAGGGATCTTGGCAAGTTTTTTGAGTTTCTTCCATATCTGTAAAATAGAAATAATCAAACCTGCAGGAAAGGGTTGCTGTGGGGATTCAGGATCATATGTACACACAGAATCCAGAGCAGAGGCTGTGAGAGGTAAGTGCTCAGTAAATGTTAGCTTATTTCTCTGAGAGTTATTGGGAAGATTAAATAAGATCATAAATATAATTGAGCTCACATAGTAAGAAATTATTGTTTTACTCTTTCCACTTGAGCACTGTCTCCACTGTACTGAATATTTGGCAATTGTTTTCTTTATCTAGTCTGTTTAGTCATCCAAACTGGATAATTCAATCAACTCTTCACTTGGAGCCTTTTATTTGATGATCTCATAGTTGTGGAAATCTGAGAGATGAAAATATATATTGGAGTCATGAAAGAACAGTTTTGCAATACCAACCAAAAGCCATTAAAATGTTCTATCGATCCAAAATTTCTACTCATAGAAATTCACCTTTAGATAATAATCAGAATTATTAATGAAGATTTATAATAAGATGTTTAGTCAGCTGTGATGCATGATCATAATAAAAATAGAAATAACCTAAAAATATGACATTAGGAGGATGGTTGAATAAGTAACTTCTCTTTGAATGGTACATAGATGTTTAAGTTGAACTTCGGAGATGATTTAATGACTTGGGAAAAATAATCACATTTGAATGTTAAATTTGAAAAGGAGGATCACAACTTGTATATACAGTGAACATGGTTTTACGAAATATGAAAGTACCAAATGTATAGTGAAGAAAGTGAAGTCGCTCAGTCATGTCCGACTATTTGCGACCCCATAGACTGTAGCCTATCAGGCTCCTCCATCCATGGGATTTTCAGTGCTGTGGTGAATTGTCATTTCCTTCTCCAGGGGATCTTCCCAACCCAGGAATCGAACTCTGGTCTCCCACACTGCAGGCAGATGCTTTACTGTCTGAGCCAACTGACCCCTAAATTACCAAAGCATAAGAAAAAAATACAAAATATTAAATAAAGGTATAAATTTATTGCTGTTGTTTAGTCATTAGCCTATGGACTGCAGCACGCCAGGCTTCCCTGTCCTTCACTGTCTCCCAGAGTTTGCTTAAATTTATGTTCATTGAGTCAGTGATGCTATCTAACCATCTCATCCTCTGCCATCCTCTTCTCCTTTTGCCTTTCCCAGCATTAGAGTCTTTTCCAGTGAGTTGACTCTTTGTATCAGGTGGCCAAAATATTAGAGCCTCAGCATCCATCCTTCCAATGAATATTCAGGGTTGATTTCCTTCAGGATTGACTGGTTTGATCTCCTTGCTGTCCAAGGGACTCTCAGGAGTCTTCTCTAGCACCACAGTTCAAAAGCATCAATTCGCTGGTGCTCAGTCTTCTTTATGGTTCAACTCCCACATTCGTACATGAGTACTGGAAAAACCATAGATTTGACTATATGGACCTTTGTCAGCAAAGTGATGTCTTTGCTTTTTAATAAGCTGTCTAGGTTTGTCATAGCTCTTCTTCCAAGGAACAAGCGTCTTTAAATTTCATGGATGCAGTTACTATCTGTAGTGATTTTGGAGCCCAAGAAAATAAAATCTGTCACTGCTTCCAATTTTTCCCCTTCTATTTGCCATGAAGTGATGACACCGGATGCCATGAACTTTGTTTTTTGTGTGCTATTTTTATTTTTTAAAATTATTATTAAATTTATTTATTTTTTTAATTACAATACTGTATTTGTTTTGCCATACATTGACACGAATCAGCCATAGGTGAACACAATCTCCCAATGCCGAAGCCCCCTCCCACCTCCCACCCCACATCCTCTACTTGAATCATCCTGTGCATCAGCCCCATGCATCCTGCATCCTACATTGAACATAGATTGGCACTTCGTTTCTTACAAGAAAATATACATGTTTCATTGCCATTCTCCCAAACCATCCCACCCTTTCCCTCTCCCTCAGAGTCCAAAAGTCCACTCTATACCTCTGTGTCTCTTTGTTGTCTCACATATAGGGTCATCATTACTGTCTTCTAAATTCCATATATATGTGTCAGTATACTGTATTGGTGTTTTTCTTTCTGGCTTACTTCACTCTGTATAATCGGTTCCAATTTCATCCATCTCATTAGAACTGAGTCAAATTTATTCTTTTTAAGGGCTGAGTAGTATTCCATTGTGTATATGTACCACAGCTTTCTTATCCAATCATCTGCTGACGGACATCTAGGTTGCTTCCATGTCCTGGCTATTATAAACAGCGCTGCAATGAACATTGGGGTACATGTGTCTCTTTCAATTCTGTTCCTCGGTGTGTATGCCCAGCAGTGGGATTGCTGGGTCATAAGGCAGTTCTATTTGCAATTTTTTAAGGAATCTCCACACTTTGTTTTTGAATGTTGAATTTTAAGCCAGCTTTCTCACTCTCTTCTTTCACCCTCATCAAGAGGCTCTTTAGTTCCTCTTCACTTTCTGCCATCAGAATGGTATCATCTGCTTATCTGAGGTTATTGATACTTCTCCTGGCAATCTTGATTCCAGCTTGTGGTTCATCCAGCCTGGCATTTCTCATGATGTACTTGGCATAGAAGTTAAATAAATAAGGTGACAATATACAACCTTGTTGTACTCCTTTCCCAGTTTTGAACCAGTCCTGTGTAAGGTTCTAACTGGTGCTTCTTGACCTGTATACAGGCTTCTCAGGAGACAGGTAAGGTGGTCTGGTATTCCCCATCTCTTTAAGAATTTTCCACAGCTTGTTGTGATTCACAAAGTCAAAGGCTTTAGCGTAGTCAATGAAGCAGAAGTAGATGTTTCTCTGAAATTCCTTTGCTTTCTCTATGATCCAATAAATGTTGACAATTTAATCTCTAGTTCCTCTGCCTTTTCTAAACCCAGCTTGTACATCTAGAAATTCTTGGTTCATGTACTGCTGAAGCCTAACTTGATGGATTTTGAGCATTACCTTGCTAACATGCGAAATGAGTGCAGTTGTTCGGTAATTTGAACATTCCTTGGGATTGGATTGTAAACTGACATTTTCCAGTCCTGTGACCACTGCTGAGTTTTCCAAATTTGCTGACATATTGAGTACTGCACTTTAACCACATCATATTTTAGGATTTTAAATAGCTCAGGTGGAATTACATCACCTCCACTAGCTTTTTGTTCATAGTAATGCTTCTTAAGGCCCACTTGACTTCACACTCCAGGATGTCTGCCTCTAGGAGAGTGACCACACCATTGTGGTTATCCTGGTCAGTAAGACCTTTTTTGTATAGTTTTTCTGTGTATTCTTGCCACCTCTTCTTAATTGCTTCTGCTTCTCTTATATCCTTACTGTTTCTGTCCTTTATTGTGCCCATCCTTGCATGAAATGTTCCCTTATACTGTATATCCATTTATACTGCTCTTTTAAACATCTTCCAGTTATAACCAGTTAGAATCATGTACTCAGTGAAATTGAAGTATGGATTTGTATGACGAAAAGACAAAAACGAGAGAAGAATGAGTAGAAAAAACACTCTGTTAACAGTGTTACCTGAGGGTAGTGGAATTAAGGTACTTTCCTCCTCCTTTATGCTTTTCTGTATTTTCTAAGTTTTCTTCAGTGAACACATTTTATAATCAGGAAAGCAGATTTATATTAAAACAGAGGCTAAATGATCAAATCCTTCTCTTTGCCTATATGTTAGTAATTTTCTCAGCACAATCCTTCCCAGATATCTTTCACCACGAAGGCGCTCTTTCTGTTCACGATACAAATGGAGAGCCGGCAGTACGCTGAGGAGGGAGCATCCTCTCCTAATGCCAGTCACTGTGATTCTTTCCAGCTCACTCTGCACACTTAGTGACATGGTGACTTACATAGTGACCTTATATGGTGACCTACAGCCTCTGCCTGCCCACCCCCAACATAATAAATATGATGATCACTCCCTTACTAAATGCTTCCTTCTTGATTAAGGCCCAGGAATCCCTCAAGGAGTGAAATGCCAGAGGGAAATCACCACGAACAAGATCAAGAGTAGCAGAGAGCACCTGATCGAAAGCCCACTCTCTGTTTTGAGATGGTTGGGGGTTGGGGGGTGGGAACAGGGTTAGAGTGGAGTCGGGAGAGCAGGGATAAGGAAACTGATAGAGTGGAGAGGGGGAGAATTAGGCAAGGAACTTGCTCCAGGCAAAGGGAGAGATAGAGTTTCTTACTGGAATAATAATAATAAACACAATTATGTTAATACAAAGAGCCATAAAAATAATAAACACATGTGAGGTGCCAACAGTGTGCTTAGTGCTCCTGCAGAATTAAGCCCGCTCAATTAGGTTGTGATCTGCATTTGGCCTGAACTCTATGGGAAAGAGGAGCAGCTGCATGAGCTGTCTGGGATGGAGAGAAGTACAAGCCACGGTAAGGACTTCAAGCTTCTTTCTTTTCTGTTGTGCTCTGAGAGGTTGACTCAGAGTTCAGGGGACACCCAAAGGCCAGAATGGAGGGAATCAAGAGTCCTAGGAGAAAGTCTTCAGAAGAAGACAATGGGAAGGGTAAGAGACATTTTGAATAGTATATGAAGAAGTATGGAAGAACCAGTGTAAGAGTTCCATGCATTGGTGTCTCACTTTGTCAGTAGGAGTTGTACTTGGAATCACTTTTGAAAAGCAGACAACTCAGTACTCTGCTTGAGGCTCTGGGGAGACAGGGTGTTTTCACTGCAGTGGAAGGCTGGCTGGCCCATTTCCTTGGAGAATGGCCCAGGATGGCCCCCAAGCCTTGTAATCCTGAACCCTAGAAGATGATAATAAGGTAGAAGCTAGTAAGGTTATTGAGTGGAGAGAAAAATATGTCTTGGAGAATATTAGGGGGAGAATAGTGGAGATTAAGTGGGGAGGGTGGGGGACTGGAGAAGAAAGGAGAGGGAAGAATACAGGTACATAGTTCAAAGAAGGAGTTCAGAGTCTTTTTCACCTTGTTGAAAATGGATCATCCCCCTTATCCACTTTCCCCTGGGGACAGACCCAAGAATCCAGGCACATGGGGCTGAATGTACTAGATACCTCAATAAAGAAACTGGCTCATGCCTGAATTTTCTGAAAGCATGAGAAAAAAAGATAGTACAATGTATTCATTGAAAGATATTTATGTTACCCTTTTAAAGATTTTTTGATTCAGGTTCAATTAAAATCATATATTCAATGTAAAGTGAATTTTTGTGGATGAGAAACTCAAGAGGACAAAACCAAAGTCAGAAAGGTTAGGTGACTTTCTCAGTCACACTGTGGCCCCTGCCTGGGGGCGGCTGGGGGCAGGTGCTGCTGCCACACAGGCTGCGGCCCTTTCATTCACCCCACTCTAGGCCTGCCTGACCAACTTTCAGAACAGCTTTCTTCCCACTTTGGCACAAACTCCAGGTTCACTTTGAACAGATTTCTGCCTTAACCCCCTGGGTCTCAGTGTCCTCAAACTGCAGTGTAAGGGTATGAACTGGATGAGCCTTCACTATCTCTGTTCCATCCCTTACAGATTAAGAAGACCCCATTTGCCCCAACTCAAAGCATGTTTGACTTCTCAATATCCTGCAAAAGTAAGTTTTAAAATGTGACCCGGGACCCACAGCATCAGCATCACCTGAGAACTTAACAGAAGTGCAAATTCTTGGGCACACCCCAGACCCTCGCTGCCTTGGGCTCAGCAAGGTTTTAATAAGCCTACAGGGGGTCTGAGGTAGCTCAAGTTTGAGAGCTGATACTCTGTTATCTGCCCAACACGAAAGGGAGGGCTTAACACAGGCACACAAGGAGGTAACTAACTCCACTGCAGCCGCTCCCCCTCCTTGGCCTGAGCCCTCTCATCCTTTTCCTCAAGCTTCCACCCTAGGATGATGAATGGAGGTCAGGGCAGGGCGCTGTAAACCGAGGAGGACGCGGCAAACTCTCTCTCCCCGACCCACCGGGTAGGTCAAGGGAGGTAGCACTGAGGCTCCGGTTTCCTTATAATTTTCTCGACAGCTGCTGCCCCATTTGGGGTAGAGGGTAGGGGAGCATTTAATAACAAAGTCTACTTTTAATGATTTATGCAACCGTTTGTTTGCAGAAAGAAGGAGACCATTAAGAAGGGCGAGGATGGGTATCATAAAAAGACCTGGGGGCGAGGGGAGAGACAGGCGAGAGGCGAGCATAGTGTAGGCCAGCTCGGGTCTGCTGCTGCTGCTGCTGCTGCTAAGTCGCTTCAGTCGTGTCTGACTATGCGAGGTGAAGCTAAAGAGCAAGTGGGGGTTCAGGGGAGCCGTGAGTGTGGAAGAAAGTTAGAAGACTTTGCTTTTGGCATGGGAAAGAAAAAGAAGTTGAGGGAAAGCACGGGATTCTGGCGCAACAGAAAGAAAATGGGTATTAGGAGAAAAACTGAGTCTGGGGAGACTTTTTTTCTTCCAGCTTCCTTTCCAAGACTTTCTTGGCTCCACTTTGCTCCTCCCCTCCTCCCCGCCTCCTCTGCCCCCTCCCCCCGCGCGCGGTAATGGGAGGCTCCTAGGCAGGAGAAGCAAAAGAAGGAATTGTTTGCGAGTTCAGTCATCCAAAAAAGCTTCTTCCATATGGAGGGACGGGGTGCGCAGGGCGCGGCGTTGCCTGCCTCGTCTTCCCGCTGCCACCGCCGCGGCCGCAGCTCCCTGCCGCGGGGACCCTGAGCCCCGGCCCGCCCGTGTCAGCCGCCGCGAGCGTACACTCACACACGCGCCCACACACTCACGCTCACGCCCGCCGCAGCCGCACGCGCCCGCACGCGCCCCCCTTCTCCGGCCGCAACTTCTCCGTCCGGGGCTCCTTTGTTGCTCCCGCTGCGGCCGTCCTCCTGTTTTGTGTGTCCCTGGGTGTCACTGCGCGGGTTGTGTGTCCGTGCGGCCCCGGGCTGTGTGGCTCTCTCCGCGCCCACGGCGCTGGCCCCGAGCCCCGGCTCGCCCTTCCTAGGAGCCCGCTGCACCAGAGGTGAGTCACGTCGCTGAAGTTTGTTTTCTTTTCATAAAAAGTTGTGTTTGTTGGTTTGGGGAGGGGAGGGGGCGGGTCGGCGGCCGCAGGCCGAGCGATGCCGAGGAAGCGCCGGAGGGTGGCTGATGGGGACGCGCCGGCGGCGGGAGCGGTCCGAGCGCTCTGCCCGCGGGCTCCGGCGGGGAACTGCGGCCCAGGCTGGCTGCGGGGTGCCGGATTGCCGTCTCCGGGCCCGGGAGCGCTGCGTCTCATTCCCTGCGGGCGCGGTCTGGCCGATCATTCCCGGAAGCTTCCCTTGTGGAAGAAGGGCCGGGACAGCCTCCCAAACTTCCCCCAAAGGTTGACACCAGTTCCAGGCTCAGAGCGCAGCAGGGCGGTGGGGAGAAGCCCACATTAAGTCTGCAAATACACAAAACTATCGCACGCCCCTTTGGCCTCTTAGTGGGGTCGAAGTTTACCGTATTGGCGTTTAAAAAAAAAAATTTTTTTTTTTTTAGATAGACTGAACGGACTGGGAGCAAAACAGCGCCAGGGAAACATCCCCCGCTGGAAAGGTGGAAGGGGTGAGGCTGAAGTGAGGGTGTCCAGAGGTGTCTGTGGGCTTGGAGCAGCGTGCGGTCAAATGTGTGTGTGTGTGTGTGTGTGTGTGTGTTTCACGCACAACGTCCTCCTGGGATTGTGCTCTTGTGGGGGTTTGTTTGTGTAACTGTGAGAGGTGGGAAAATGATCCCTTGGAACAAGTGGGAAGGGGCTGTGGGGAAGGGCAGGAAACCCCAGAAGAATTTTCTGCTGGATTTTTGAAGGCTCTGCTTAACTTTCAGGATGCCAGTGTTCGTTGCTCTTCCAGATGGTAGGAGAATTGGGGGTTGGGGGTGGAGAGAGAACTGGAGGAGATTAAGGAGCCCTGGGGATTTGTTTGCTTGGTTTTGTTTTGGGGATGGGGTTACAGTGGCAGGGTTGCTTGGAAGGTTGTGTGCTCCAGAGATGTGGCAGTAGAGCTAAGAATACCCAAACCACACACCAGCAATCCTAAACAGGCACTTTCTGGGTGTGGTGGGGTATTCTGCCGCTCCCCAATCCTTCTCAGCAAGCTCAGATGGGTTCCAATAAGTTTTTGACCAGGAGTTACCTCTTTGAATGAACTGAGTGAAAAGTATGTTTTGGTTTCAGGCCGGTGTGCCGCTTCCAGGTGCCCTGTACCCAGCTCACATTCATCACGTAGATCTTTGCTACCCAGAACTTGGGGAACATTGGCCAGTGAATGAATGAAATTTTAAAAATTCTTGAATGCACACACATTTCTGATTTATTCCACAATTGGGCCTGCAGGCAGCCCAGCCCTGTCATGGTTTGTCATCCCTTTGGATATAGCCAATAAATTAGTCTTCATTTTCTCAAGGGCAGCATGAAACAGTCTCCTTGGACTAAGGCAGGGGCTCAGGCTCCCAAACATCTGTGTGACCTGTTTTCTGAACTTTACTTAAAGTGAACCTGAGGCAAGAGTTTGACCATTTTGAGGTGTGTAACAGGTTTCCCAGGAACGTTGCTGAGGTCTTATAATTGGTACTTTTTAATGGTTTCATAATTGAAACCCAGAAGGTTCCCATGGTAACCTTGAAGCACCTTGGGGTCCCTGGGACAGAGGTGGGGGGAGGTGGGGGGAACAGCACTGGAGTTACGGTTTTCCTGCGGCATGAGTGTTTGAGTGAGTGTATGGAAAATGAAAGAAGTAAGAGTTGCTGCTTTGCTGACATTTCCTGCCCACACTTATTGCTCAGAGCTTGGCTCTTTAAGAAGCTGGAGGCCATCTACACCTATAAAATCTGAGGGTTGAGACACTGTCCTGTTCATCCTCTGTCAAGAGATCTCAGAAGAGTAACATTACAAGACACACTTTCTCAGGAGAAATCGCCCAAGCCACAGCGTTGGCTTTACTGGGGAGAGGATGTTGATAGAAGCCAGGATAGTTGCTTCCTTGACCACAGCTGGGATGGGAAAGGGGGGAACAGAGAGAACCCTGCTTAGCTGTTGATTGGTTGGTCAACTTGTGTTAAGAGGGTAATTTATATTCTTTTCCCTCCTCCAAATGGGTCCAGAAATTTTCCTTTCTTTGAAATGCTCTTTCAAATGTTTGGGCTTCTAGTTCTCTTCAGCTGCTCACCTGTGGTTTCCATACCCTAAGAAGGAGTAAGAGATTTTACTCATGGAATAATTCAGCGGACTTTGCCAGGGATCCCCAGGGTGTAAGCTGGGATGGTGAGACATGAACTTGGTCGTCATAGTCTTCCATGGGACCCTGGGGATCTGATTTCAGTTTTTGATAAAGTCCCCAGGATGGTTAAGAAATAAGTTTTTCCTTCCATATCTTTTAACCAAGCGAGAAGAAGCTGAAGAGGACCCAAGTGTACTAGATAATTGCTTCCAGTACTTTCTGGCCTCTGAATAAGAAAGTATTAACCTGGCACCAGAAGATATTGTACATTGGGAGTTTGCTTTCTTTCCTCCAGATTCCAAGCCTCCTTGCTATCTAGGAAAATAAGGTGGGCGGAAGAATGGGAATTGGGGAGGGAGAGAAATGAAAGTGATTTGTTACTGTTTTTAAAATGTATTTACTTTAACATATGGAACTTCTTGTCATCTCCATGCTTTGATTCAGCAAGCCATTTAGCAGGCGTTTCTAGTATATCAGACCCCACCCAGACTGGGAGCTTGTTTGTCCCTGAATATGCTTTCTTAGTTAAAGGACGGTTCTCCAAAGTACTCCCCCTCCCCATTTTTATTTATTGTACAAGCATCTACTAATAATAAAATGTGTTTTAAAATTACTCATGTTCCTGTACTATAACACAGTTGCTTCTGTTCATCCATGTGCATACAAACTTTTCACACAGCTGCAATAAAAGTGTATACTCTATAGTCAGACAGGCCTAAAGTGTCTCTATAGTTTTGACCAAAGGCTCATAGAGAACAGGTATATCCAGCCTGTATGTCCCCTTTGCTATTGCTGAGAACAAGCTAAATCCTGAGAGTGCTCCCACATGGAGGCTTTACATGTAATATTTTCATTTATGAGGCTAAATCAAATATTTGAGGCTGGAGGGTGCGATGGAAGATGCTGTTTGTTTTTAATCTAGAAATCCATGTTTACAAAAAGCCTTCCTAAATAGGGCTCTAGCCTCCTTGGAGCCCTCAGGGTTGGAAATGGGTAGAGAAGGGGAGGTGGAATCAGGAAGTAAGGCTTAAAGGCTCCATCTCAAGTGGCACTGCCCTGAGGATTAGGAAACTTGGATGGGAGCCCTGGCTCTGCTGTGGACTCTGTTCACACTGACTCCATCCATCGAACCGATCCAATTCCTATGTCTCCATCACTACTGTCAGCTCCTCCCTAAGCTTGCCGGTCTCTCCTGCCCTTCCCTTTATTGTTCTACCATCCCACCATCTTTTCCTTTCCTGCTGCCACTTTGCTTCTGCATGCCCTGGACAGTTGTGCTGACACATGGCTGGACTCCCCGCTGTCTACCCAGTGCCGCTGGATGCCCACCCCCTCCCACCACCCATCCTTCATCAGTCCCGTAAACAAGTCATCACTCTAAGTTTACCATCTAAATTTCTTAGCCCCGTCACATGTGGCTGTGTCTCATGATGATTACCTTGATAGGACCCTTCTACTCCAGCCTGACCCATCTATTAGATGACCCTTGATTTTGGTGTGTGTGGGGGTCATTCCTCACCTGCTGCCCTACCACCCCCAACCCCTTCCCTGTTAGCCCACCTTACTTTGTATGAGGGCTGCTCATAATGTGTTCTTAACAGATATTTGGTAAATATTGATGAAAACGGTTAATAGTTTTATAAGATCAATGACTGTTTTCAATGTAATCCTTGTTCTTCATCCACTGTTCATTACATTTCTAGCAAAGGGCCAGGTACCTGGAGATGTAAGGAACCTTTAATTTAGAAAAAAAACTGCCTTTTCTCTGTGTTCTTATTTGTAAAATGGATTAATATGGAATTAGTCTGGTTTATAGCAATGCACCGTATAAAAAGCAAATACTTTCAAAGTGTTTGTTTATTCTGGTTGAGACACTTTCTTCTTTCTCAGGCCTGGAACAAACTTCCTGGAGCCCATGACCCATGAAGTCTTGCCCACATTCGCACCATCTGAGGCTATCAGCAATGAAGTAGAAGAAGCAGGTGAGGTTTTCTGCCCACAGTCTAATTTGTCTGGCTGCTTGGGTCAGTCACATTTTCATAGTTTGTGTTGCTACGTGAGGATAGAATGTTTCTCATCCTTCAGTATTGGAAGGGTCCAGTTTTGAGTTGGAATCTGGACAAAACAGGTTGGTTCCGCTCAGATACTCTTGTAGTCAGAGCTTCTTTTCCCTCGGGTGACCAAGTGGACTCTCCTTTCCTGAGCTAAATTCTGTTCTACCTGTTGGATGTAAACCATTTACTATGGATTTGGAGTCTAAGACTACTGTGGAAGAGTCCTGCTTGGGTGTGGGTGAGGAAAGCCCTGTGTTCATGTGTCTGCCAATGGTATTGCAGCAATTGCCTTCTGGTCTGGTGTACCGGGCAATGTTTATCTCACAAAACCTAGAGGGATTCCATGTCGTTCCATCTTCCATCTGTATTCCATCTTCTGAAATAAAATTAGGAAATAGTTTGTCTTTTCCTAATGGAGAATTTGGTCTTATCTTCAAAGAAGGTCTTTGATGTTTGGGGCAAAGTTTTTGGGTAGTAAGAGTTTTGAAATCACAGGAGAAAAATGAGAGCCCGTGATTCACAATCAACTTACCTTGTTTGCCAGAGAAAATGCTGAGAAAAGTCTCAACTACTTCTTCTGGTTAGTAACAGGAAAGTACATAATATGGGTTGAATTTTTAGAAAAGTCATCTAAAAGGAGCTGAGCAGTAGAAAATACAGCAAAGAAATGCTTATGCGCCTCCAAACTGAGTTTGGACATCAGTGGACAAGATGAGGGTGATGACTTGTGTGTCGGTTGGAGCCTTCATCCTTCAACACGTTTTTTATTGAGTGCCTGGAGTAATACCAGAGCCCTCATCTTCCAGAATTCCATGACTGCAGGGAAGGGACATTCAGGCCCAGCGATGCAGACTCCGGTGTGAAAGTTCTTGGACTGGGTAGTGGAGTAAGGCTGCTGGAGTGGGGAGAGCTAGTATCGCAGTCTGTCCTAGAGGTCGAGGTGGGGCTGGCAGGACTGAAACATCCTTCCTGCAAATGTACTTTTCCTCAGAGGATAATAGGCGAAGAATTCTTAAGACAGGATGTTGCAAGTTCAGAGTATTTTTTTTAGTTTTAGTAAAGTTAAAAACTGGAATCTCTGCATTGAATACAGAATCTCAGAAATGTGAGTCTTCGACCATGTTCTAAAAGGGGGCATGCATGTAGCTTTCAGGGGGCAAAGGAGAAAAAAAGTGATTGTCTTTTCTTTCTCATCCCATCAGATTTTAGCTGTGAATGCCAGAAACATGTGCCTGAATTCATCTTTTCACTTTTCAGTTTTATTTGTCCTTTGTTCTACTGTCTGGGGTAGCTTTGCTTAGTTCCAAAGTCATTCCCAGAGTAGGAAGTAAGGAGATGTTAATTTTAGGGACACAGAAAAGTTCCTGGGCTCTCCATTTGCCCAGGACCCTCCTTGACTGCTCAGAGGTGGCTTAGACAGGATGGGAGCTCCAGGTAAGAGGAGGAGGGTGTGTGGAACCAGCTGACCTTGGAGGTTCCCTTGCCCAGGCCAGGCTGAAATTGGACTCTTAAAGGGACAACCCCCTTACCTTTCCTGGCCTGCCAATATTTTTCCAGAATAGTCCCAGCCAAGTGACTTTACTAGCCTGAACTTACCTAACATTACAATCCCAGCAGGTTTATTAGGTGTGGGTCACAGTTAATTGGAGAGGAAAATTGGGGGTTCTGAGTTTATTACCTTTCTGTGAAAGCAGAGGTTGCTCTTAATTACTTCACAAAGCATCTCCCCCACTTTTCAGTCTGTTGACTATCATCCCACAGAGGTGTGATGGGAGCGCGTCCTTTTCTTTACACACCTGTGCTCACGTGAGGAGGATTTCGTCATGTAGTCAGTCAACACAGTACCTGCTTTTGCAAGTGAGACCACATAAAGTGATGGAAATTCATGACTGTTTACTTCTGTCATTATGAATGGATGTTTTGTAGTGAACAAGTTACATGAAAATCTGCTGTGTTAGAGCCAAGAGGTAGAGTCTGATGGCTCTCCCGTTGCACAGGCCTGCTAGGCGGTCACCTGCAGCCCTTCCTGGACAGCGTTGGTGGCCTCACAGTTGTGAGGACGGGCGTCAGCGCCAGGTGAAAGCCCCACAGTCAGGTGCCTTGTGTTCTGTAGGCTTCTGTTCCAGAGGCGCGGGCTGGGTAATCAGGCCCGGCTTTTGCCTGCCTGGACTGTGGCAGCTTGCCAGCACGTTTCACTGGGTGGTCTTCAACAATGGGGGAGAGTAGGGGTGGGGAGCTCAGCTCTCCTACCCAAAGGGGAACAAGAAGGTTGGCAGCCAATTCCCTGTCACTGAGACACCACAAAGGTCTTGAGTGTGGGTGAAAAGAACGAACAGGTTGCTGAAGGCAGTACTGTGATGGAGTTCATCTTTGTTCCCCTGATTTTACAAACAAAGCGTTACGTGCGTACGTGTGGAGATGCTCCCTAAAGAGGGCGAGCATACAGGAGCAGCAGGCACCCTTCCTTCAGGGCAAGAGGGAAGAATCATTCCCCATTCAGGTCATCTATGGAACCACAGGGGCAGGCTGAGACCGGCAGATCCCAGAGCCAAAGAGGCAGTGCCGGCAAGACCTGCCATTTAGCGAGACCTGCTGCGTGCCAGGGTGCTGTGCTTAGTCCTGTGAGCACTGTCCTGCAACCCCCAGCAGTCCTGTGAAGATGGGCAGCATAATCCTACTCAGCAGATAAGGGAGCTGAAGCCTAAATGACTGTAGGGACCTGTTGTGGTCTTACAGCTGGTAACTGGCAGAGCCAAGATTGCATGGCCGGGCTGCTAACTCCAAAACTCAGGCTTTGAGAAGAAAAAAAAAAGTATCCAGACAATCACTCTCTCTAAGCAGAGCTCCCTTAGCTTGGGAAAACTGCTTCTTTTGCAGCTAACAAAGTGCAAGGGGCCAGTGGCGGCCTTTGTGAGACTAAAGAGACATAAATTGAAAACTGGGGCCACAAATGGAAGGCCCTGACTGGCTTCACAGCAGTCAAGGCGTGAGGGAAGCCGGGTCCTGAGACCCAGCTGATGTCCAGCTCCTCAGGCAGTGCTGAAAGCTGCTGCTGTCTTGGGTCTCTTCTTGGAATGTGTCTCCTGGCTTTTTTTCCCTCTGGGACATCATCTGAACTGGCTGGCTGAGTCTCTGCTTCCACTGCAGGTGCCAGCTGAATCCACGGGCTCCTCAGATCTCTGCAAGTCTGATCAAGTAGGTCCTCTGGGCCTCGGTGGGGTGAGGGGGAAAAGGAGTTTTGCCCAGCAGATACTTTTCCTGGTCAGAAGTGGCAGCTTGTACAGAAAAATACCCTGGGGAAGGAAGTAGCAACTTTGACAGACAGGTAACTGACAGGAGATGGTACCTGCCAGGCAAATACAGAGCAGTCAGCAAAAAGAATTCTACAGGCTGTTACCTGCAAAACCGACTCTCCCTACTGGCTTCAGACCGGGAGATTTGCCTGTGATGAGCCTGCAGTTGCCCTCGGTTCCTTGTTTTTCTTTAACAAATGTGGAAAACCTGAAGCCAGGATGTTCTGGCTGTGTGTGTGTGTGTGTGTGTGTGTGTGTGTGTGTGTGTGTGTGTGTGTGTGTGTGTGTGTGTGTGTGTGTGTGTGTGTGTGTGTGTGTGTGTGTGTGTGTGTGTGTGTGTGTGTGTGTGTGTGTGTGTGTGTGTGTTCTGGCGTGTGTGTGTGTGTGTGTGTGTGTGTGTGTGTGTGAAGGTGCAGGGATGGAACTCAGGACACCTGGGTTTAAGACATAGTTATGTGACCAACTAATTGGATAACCAAGATGCCTTCTTGGGGCACTATAAGGATGCAAAGAAATGCACAAAGGAACACTTTCGATGCAGAAGGTTCTACTCACCTCAAAAGCCTCTGGCATCTGTGCTCACTCAAGATGAGTTAGGAGAAAAGACACTTGAGGGCACAGGCAGAGGTCAGAGTCTGGGCCAAGAGCTGCGTCTGCTTCTGTGGCTATGTTTATTTTGTTTTCTTTTATTTTTTATTGGAGTATAGTTGATTTAGCATAGTGGACTTCCCTGGCAGCTTGGATGATAAAGAATCAGCATGCAGTGCAGGAGATCTGAGTTTGATCCCTGGATCAGGAACATCCCCTGGAGAAGGGAATGGCAGCCGACTCCAGTATTCTTTCCTGGAGAATTCCATGGACTGGTCTGGTAATCATGGAGCCACAAAGCCCCTGGGTTCACAAAGAATTGGCCATGACTGAGGAACTAACACTTTCAACACAATTTTCATAGTTGATTTGCAGTATTGTATTAGTTTGAGGTATACAGCAAAGGGAATTAATTCTTTTCCCATGTTGGCCATTACAAAGTATTAAGTAGAGTTCCCTGTGCTATATAGTAGGTTCTTATTAGGTATCTATTTTACATATATGTTTAGTCGCTCAGTTGCATCCAACTCTTTGCGACCCTATGTCCATGGGATTCTCCAGGCAAGAATATTGCCGTGGGTAGTCATTCCCTTCTCCAGGGAATCTTTCTGACCCAGAGATAGATCCTGGAACTCCTGTATTGCAGGCAGATTCTTTACCACCTGAGCCACAAGAGAAGCCCACTTTGTATATAGTAGTGTACGTGTGTCAATGATGGTCTCCCAGTTTACTCCTTTCCCCCTTGTCCCCTGGTAACCATAAATGTGTTTTCTGTGTCTGTGACTCTACTTCTGTTTTGTAAATAAGTTCATTTGCACTTTTTTTTAAAAATAGATTCCACATATAAGTGTATTTGTTTTCTAAGAGTAGGGGCCTGAACTGAATGCAGTTAGGTTCAAGACAAGCTGCTTTTCCCTCTCTTGTGGGAAAAGACAGTGAAGGTCTCAGGATCTAGCAGGAGTTGAGAGAAGAAAAGATCTCATGTCAAGAAGATCCTGAGAGAGGAAGGGAACAGAGGAGGCTGAGGAGTGTCAGGGGGACCCCACCTGAGAGAACAGAGGCTTGGAGTGAATCTTATTAGACAAAGGTGCAGAAGAAAGATGATATCTACAGGGAGGCAGCAGTGTTTCTGGGGCCACTTCCAGGTTGGAGATTGAGTGGCATCCTCTTTAAGGATGAGCTTTGGGACCAGACAGGCTCAGGTTTGTACATGACTTTGCCAGTTGCTAGGTGTATAACCCTGGGCTAGTCACCTAAACTCTGAAAACCTAGGTTCTTAAAGTTGTTGCAAAAAGGCAGCAAGATACTGCATATAAAGCACACAAAATGTACTGTGAACATTCATAGAAGGTGGCTGTTAATAAGAAAGGAAAGAAAAACAGATTGGAAGAAGTGTTCTTGCTGGATTGGGTGGCTGGGAAGATGAGTAGATAGAAGATGCACTGTTGGAACCCCAGTGGCTCAAGGCTATATAGTAATGAGGGAATGAGAAGATGGTGAAAGTGAGGAGCCCACAGTGGGCAAGGCCCCAGCCCAGAGGTACCCGTCTATACCAATCCTCAGGCCTGGTCACTGAGGAAGCAGCTTCCACCCAGCTTCTCCTTTGCCTCTTCCCTGATTCAGCACATTCCATTCTACTAGTTAAGCCCCAAACTTGAGAGTCCCCTTTGAATCTGTTCTTTCTCTCATACTCCACTATAAGTTGGCAAATGATCTTGGCTTTGCTTCTAAGATGTATTTAGAATCCTGCAACTTCACACTATCCTCGTCTTCCATCAACATTTGTTTACCTGGTCTGTTGGGATATCTTCCTAAGTGTTCTCCCTGCCTCAGTCACCTCTGACCTCCCTGCCCATAGTCTATCCTTCATAGAAAAGTCAGTGTCAGCTTGCAAAAGAGGAGCTAGGTGAGGTCACTTCTCTGCTCAACACTCTCCGTTGTTGTATTCAGAGAAAACTCCACACACCATCATGTCCTCCACATACCCTAACCCTAGCCTGTTGCATCTGTGAGGTGAGGAGCACTGGATGAATTTGAGAGTGGTTCAGTTCCCTACACATGGGGCCCTGGTGGGAGTCAGGCCCCGTGCTAGGCACAGAGGAAGCAGGCATGGTCTCTGCAGTGGCAGAATTGACAGCCTGCAAGTGCAAGAAAGAGCAGGTTTGGATGTCTGCCCATGAGGGAGTAGATCTGACTTCATCTTAGTCATTTCTGACTTGGTTCTAGATTTAGAAATTAAGGAAGAGTAAAAGTAGGGACCAGTATCCCAAGAGGTCTCATGCTGACAGTAAATGTGCTTGAGAAATTATGCTACTGAGATCCCCAGACCCAACATCTATCTACAGCATCTCAGGTTGCTGGGAATGGTCCAGGGCTTCCCCTCCAGATATTTTTAACTTAAAAAGAAATTAATAGCCTTAAAAAAAATAAAAAGCCGTTTAGGTTAATAATAAAAAATTAAGTGAAAATTACAGGGAGTTGCCACATACCCTCAACCCCACCAATTGCTCCTATTACTAACGTCTTACATAGGTGTGATGCGTTTGTTACAATTGATGAGTCAGTATTGACACATCATTATTAAAGTCCATAGTTTACATTGAGACTCATTTTTTGTTATACAATGTATGGTTTTGACAAATGCATAATGACCCATGTCCACCATTATTACAGTGTCAGACAGAATAATAGTTTTTCCTGCCTAAAAATCCCCTGTGCTCCACCTCTTTGGCCTTCCTTCCTTTTCTCTCCCAGTTGCTGGTAGCCACTGCGCTTTGTACAGTCTTCGTAGCTCATTTCCAGAATGTCATGTAGTTGGCATCACAAGTACATGTGGTCCAGACTGGCTTCTTTCACTTAGCCATCTCCTTCAGTCATTTTTAAGCATGGCCTTCTCTGAGCATGCCGCCACCACGCCATCCATCTGGGGTACAAGGTGCTGATGAAGGGCGGGCTCACAGCCGGCGCTGAGACCCTCTGCGCAGAACCCAGGGGTCTGCAGTGCTGCCGCTCTGTCGTTGCCCATGGAACACGCCTGGCCCTGGTGCTACTGGAGTTCAGCCCAGGCTGGGAAACTGTCAGTTGCCGCCTGTGTTTTGGTTCCACATCTGGAAATATCAGCTGAGCAGACCTTCCGTCCCACTCTTAAGTAGAGAGACAGGAGGAGCCTGCATCAGGCTGTTTGCCTTCCTTCTCAGGAGTTTGTTTTACTTGCTCTGGAGCTTCGGACGAGCAGCGGGGAAGTGACCCTCCGGGGCAAGCAGGGCAGGCCGCACTCCTTCACACCACATCCGGCGGCCCCACAGCTCCCACAGCCTCTGAGGGCGCTGCCCCAGCCCCAGTGTGTCTGCCGAGTCCTGAAGGGGATCCAGCACCGGGGCTGGTTTGTGGTCGTTCAGGAGGAAGAATGATCCGGCACAAACAGCGAAAGCATTTTCCCTGCCAAGAGGTGCTTCGTTCTACAGTCACCCTCAGAAGCAAACGAGGATTTCTTGGGAGTGTGGTTGTAGGAACCCCAGTTTTCAGCACCCTCACCAGTCACTTGACAGCAAGGCTCTCTGGGGATAGGGGTAATGATGGATTTTACTTTTTTTCTTTTTTTTCTCTCTTTTTAAAATTATTATTAAATTTATTTATTTTTTTAATTACAGTACTATATTTGTTTTGCCATACATTGACATGAATCAGCCATAGGTGAACACAATCCAGGAGAAGAGAAAAGGGCTCTTCCAACCCTGCTCCGCCTCGGGACCACAGAGGAAAGGGCAGTGCATATGAATGGGGTCAACTGGGTCATCTGGTTGAACCAGGCTGAAAACTACTAACCAGGCAGTGGTAAATGGAGAGGGAGCCAACCCTGGGGAGCAGGGACTGACACTTAGACCCCAGCTTTCATTGCTCTCTGTGTGGAGTAAACACAGAGCCACGACCAGCTGGCACCTTCTCCCTCTGAAGGACACCAGGCAGGTGCCTCAGAATTCAGTACACAGGAAAAAAAAGACACGGCCTCCTTGGAAAGTCAGCTCTCAGACTGTGGAAACTCCACGCCTGTGACCTCAGTTCTTCCCACCTCCTTCTCTGGCTTGCTCTTTGCTGAGCCCACCCTCCCGTCTGCAGCCTGCCATTCAGTGTTCTTCCTACTTGTACCCCGTGGAAGTGGAGACTAATAGTACCTGTCCAGGTTTGTTACCAAGAGGGTGAACACTAGTACAGTGGAGTGTTTCAGTTCAGTTCAGCCGCTCAGTCGTGTCCGACTCTTTGTGACCCCATGAACTGCAGCATGCCAGGCCTCCCTGTCCATCACCAACTCCTGGAGTTCACTCAAACTCATGTCCATCGAGTCTGTGATGCCATCCAGCCATCTCATCCTCTGCTGTCCCCTTCTCCTCCTGCCCCCAATCCCTCCCAGCATCAGAGTCTTTTCCAATGAGTTTGAAGTGAAGTGAAGTCGCTCAGTCTTGTCCGATTCTTTGCGATCCCGTGGACTGTAGCCCACCAGGGATTCTCCGTCCATGGGATTCTCCAGGCAAGAATCCTGGAGTGGGTTGCCATTTCCTTCTGCAGGGGATCTTTCCAACCCAGGGATCGAACCCAGGTCTCACACATTGCAGGCAGATGCTTTAACCTCTGAGCCATCAGGGAAGCCCAGTGAGTTTGCTGCTGCTTCAGTCGTGCCCGACTCTGTGTGACCCCATAGATGGCAGCCTACCAGGCTCCCCTGTCCCTGGGATTCTCCAGGCAAGAACACTGGAGTGGGTTGCCATTTCCTTCTCCAATGCGTGAAAGTGAAGGCACTCAGTCGTGTCGACTCTGTGCAGCCCACCAGGCTCTCCCGTCCATGGGATTTTCCAGGCAAGAGTACTGGAGTGGGGTGCC
The DNA here is from genome assembly GCA_917880005.1 of Nanger dama. Taxonomy (NCBI): domain Eukaryota; kingdom Metazoa; phylum Chordata; class Mammalia; order Artiodactyla; family Bovidae; genus Nanger; species Nanger dama. The sequence goes on from CAKJTW010000011.1 coordinate 1,834,945, forward strand.
ATGAGTTTAGTGCTCCTCAAACTCTTCAGAGATGAATTCTCTACAGACAAACTGTTCTTGCTTTTGTTGTTAATTTTGGAATTAGGGTGGTGCGCCCTGCCCCTCTTGTCTTCCTGGCCCTCCCTCCAGCGTCTGAAGGCTGTAACTGATTATTGACCATCGACACATGGGAGGCTTGGCCCTTGTCTCAGTTTGCCTGTGGAGGCTGAGGACAGAAAACTGGTAAACATGTGAGGGTGAGACCTGTGTTTTCTAACAAATCCAGCCTTCACTCCTGAGTCACTCCCTCACACGCTGCTCCCCCCGGGAGGTACAGCGAGAGTCCTGATGGGGTATCCCAGACCAGCTTCTGCAGGTGCAGCCAGGCAGGGGCCTTGTCTGCTAAACCAAAAGATAAATACATGATCTGACAAAGCATTTGGAGGGGGGGGCTTTTTCCCCATGATTTTTGGTGGAAAAAAAAATCTCAAAAGCACTGAGTTTATAAATATCTTGTGATATTTAAAATACCCTTTAGTACAAGGAATGGCATTCTGTACTGTGGGGGCCATACCAGGACCTCCCCATGGCATGGTCCCTGTTAGAGTAGGTTAAGCCGGAAGGTGTGGTGTGGGCCTCGCCACGTGAGTCTCCAGTGAGTGCTGATAGAAGGAGGTCTCCAGGGCAGTCTGAATCCTCTAGAGTAGTTTCTCTCCAGAGAAAAGCCTGTGGGAACTAGGGCAGGGTCCCAATTTTACTTACCACTACCCTCCCTCTCTCGACAAAGCCTCCGTGGTCGCGGAATAGGGTGGCTCCTGAACTACTGTGTTATGCAGCTTTCAAAGTCAGGAGGTAAGAGGACCAGCCTGACCCACCATGATAGGCAGGCAGAACTCATTTTCCCCAAACAAGGAGGCTAATCAAAGTGCTGGCACTGACGCCCATGGTCCAGACTTGGAGATGAGAGTGAGGCTTTGTTTCCTTGAAACTCAGTCAAGATAAGGCGTGAGACCCTTCCCCGGGTGGGGGTTCTGACCTGTCTCCCACCCTCTGAAACTCCTGATGCCCGCTTCATCCGGCCTCCCTTCAGCCACTGAGGGTTTGCACTGAGCTGCTTCTCCCGAGACCCAGCAGTAAACCTTGCTGAGAGCAGTGCTATTCGTGCCTCCGGGCATCTTCCACGTGGCCCCAAAGACATGCTCTTAACCGTTTAAGAGTGGCCTTTCAGTTGAGCAGCCAACCGATTATTGAGCACCATGCCTGGGGCCCTTAAGATGCTTAAAACCCAGACTCTGAATATTTCCCAAGTCCAAGCAAGAAGTCACTGAACCGCATTATCTATCTTCTCTCCTTGGAGGATCTCTTGACTCAGAGAGGGTGCTAGAGGTCACTGTTACTGCCATCATGATTATTACTACTTTGGCTTTTGAGATAAGCTGCTGGTTTATAATTCTTTCCCAAGAAAGGGGTGGGACTGCCTTTTTGGCCCAACACTGGGGAGCCTTTGAAGATTGAAGAGGGGTATACTGCCCTCCATTACTAGAACCTGGATGCTCGTGGAAACCTGCCTGACAGTGCTGTTTGGCTTAACTGAGGTGACATGGGAGACGGCGGGGGAAGAGTGTCCTGGAAGTTGGTGAAGAACTGAGAAGATTTGGGACAGTCTTACTCTAGTCATCCTATAGAAAAAGCAAGTTTTAGTATTATTTAAAAACTCAATGCACAAGAGCAGAAAGAACAGAATCATGAACCCCGTGTACCCATCATCCAGATTCAATAATTTTCAAGACAAACAGAAGAGTTTTGTGGGTGTTTTTTTAAATCTTTGTTTTCATTATTCTGCCCTGTGTGTAGATAGGGCAAAAATGAATGCCACAAGGGTCCCCTTTCCAAAAGCACTGTGTGATCCAGTCTCCCCATGCCCTCCTAATAAGGGCGGGTAAAGGAAAGGACACTAGTGCAGGGCACTCGGGTTTGAGTCTCAGTTGCTCCAAGCTACTCTGAGATGTTTGTGTGTCTCCTTTACCAGACGCTGAGCTCTTAGAGAAAGCTTGGACTTTATCTTTGGATCCACAGAGCTTAATACTGAATGAGCACCTCAATACATGTTGCCTTGTGTCAGGCAAGGGGTTGTATGAGTCAGGATGGGTTCCATCTGGACAGTTGTAAGTGATGTGAGTACTTAGTTCACCATTTGGGGAGGAAAGAGGGCAGTTGATGGGGTTTAGAGTTGAGTAAAGTGAGTGAAAGTGTTAGTCAGTCGGTTGTGTCTGACTGTTTGTGACCCCCATGGATTGTTGCCCTCCAGGCTCCTCTGCCTGGATTGTCCAGGCAAGAATACTGGAGTGGGTTGCATTCCCTTCTCCAGGGGATCTTCCTAACCCAGGGACTGAACCTGGGTTTCCTGCCTTGCAGGCAGATTCTTTACCATATGAACCACCAAGCTGAGTCAAGGGCTGTTATCTGAACCCTGGGAGTTCCTCAATGGTTGAAGGATCAGGGGTGATTGTTCTATAGTGCTGGGGCTCCTGGTTTTGCCCAAAAGGAAGAAGTCAGCAGCAAGAGAGAAAGGAGAGAGCTGGATTGGAGCTCTCCCTGGCCCCCAGGTTCAGGCGTCTGCAGGCCAGAGTATTGGGGGATAGGAGTCTAAGCATGGCGACTCCAGCTCCAGCCCCGTTTTTCTGGGTGGCCACAAGCAGTCTGCAAGCCGCCTGCACCACCACAGCCCAGAAGCACTGTTTTGTTCATTTGGGAGCTGGCAAGAAGCCGGCCCGTCCAAGTTTGAGGACCAGAGTCTGCTTCTAGCCTGTGGAGTGCTGCGCAGCTCAGCTGCTCTGTGGCCCCCTGAGCAGGGGTGGGGTAGTGTGAAACTGGTATTGGAGCCACTAGAGGCTTGACCCTGGGTGTTTACCAACAGGGGCCTCAGGCAGGGTGTTCCAGGGCCCACACAGACCCCCAGGAGGTCTCAAGCCCTGACTTTCATCAGCGACCTACCCCTCCTCTTCCCCGCCTGGTCTTTTTCAGTTTAAACTTCTAGCTCTGTCCTCCCCTCCCATACACGCATGATGTGTATGTGAGTGTTTCAATTTTTATTCTTGGCAGAAGTTAAGACACAAAATGGATTTGGAAGGAGATGAAACCAGTCTGGGTATATGCCGGGCAGCAGCAGCTTCATTCCTGGAGTGGGAGGACCGCAGATGGGGAGGGGTGGGGTGGGACCCATGTCTCTAGGTGGGGGTGGGGAGCTGTCTCCTTCCCGGCAGGGGCCAAACTGAAAATCCATTCCTTGGGGAAGGCTAAGTTGTTAGCCCTTTGGGATGTCAGAAAGCCAGTTCCTGGGGAGCCAATCCCCTCTGGTGCGATCTGGTGTCAAGTGGCTGTGGGACCCCTAGATGGTCCACACCTGTTCCACTTCCTGGTGGTCTGTGAGCCCCTGAGACTGTTCTGAATTTGTTAAAGGGAATGGCATTTCAGGTTTTCATGTGCAAATGCTAACATGTGCATATGCTTGGCAAACTGCTATCTCCTGCTAACCTCCCTGCCCCCAAAGTGGGGGTGGCCCCAGCAGAGATGACTATGGCTTAGGGACCTGTTGGAGTATCTGCTACCATGGAAGTTGTATTGGCCCCCAAAGTAAATGCTCTTTGCAATGGTGGTCTCCTTTTGGGTTTTTATTTCTGTGGGAAGAGGAGAAAACTAGGAATCTTAAAGTCCAGAAAATATCTGGGGAGATCTGAGAGAAAAAGTGAGAAAATGTTTTATTCATTAAAATATATTAAGATATTAAGATATAAATATATTCAAATATATTAAGATATTCAAATATATTAAGATATTATTTGTAGAATAAAACATTTTTTAGCTTTAAAAATGGCAAAAATTTCTCTAAAAATAATACATCAGGGAACATCTTTATACAAAGCTCACAATTCCACAGTTTCAACCATGGCGTCCAGTGCAGCCAGGGCATTTCTGGAAGCCCTTCATTGTCCCAGTGGCCAGCACATCCATGGCAGAGACTCCCAGCGGTTCCGAGCTCTGGCTGCACATTACAGTTTCCAGGAGAGAGGTCTGAAAATGCTGACGCCGGGGCCCCACCTCCACAGGTTCTTACTGAATTTGCCCGAGGTGCCGCTCAGGCATTGATGTGTTTTAGTGTCCCTGTATGATTGTTCTACGCAGCCAGCGTTGGGAACCTCCCGTCTTATGGTTATTGTGTAAGAACAGAAGGAAGATGAGAGAGGCCAGATTAAGAAACGGAAGAATTTTATTGTGTCTCGCTACATGCTGGTGCATATTACTTGGATCCAGACTCAGTGGGCTGCTGCCAACTTTTGGACGGGATTGAGGTACTCAGACCTCAGGACTGACTCAGATGGGGTGGGGGACAGTGTATCTTCCAGAATGCACTCTGGCTGCAGAGTGCATTGTGGGACCTGTTGAACCAATCCCTCCTGAAACTTGGTGGCTAGCGCATGACTCCAACCCAGACTGATCTGGGGTTTGTTTTTTTCAGCCTTTCTCAATTTCCTTTTTTGGTTTGCCTGCTTGAGTCTATCAGAGACTCCAAGACCAGCAGGTAGAGAAAGTAGATAACCTTGGCTTTGATTCCTTTCCTTGAGCAAGATGCGTAAGGTCTCTAAGCCTCAGTTGCTGCATCTGTAGAATGGGGATGACAATACTATCTACTTCACAGAGGTAGATCCCCCTGGTGGCTCAGATGGTAAAGAATCTGCCTGCCAATGCAGGAGACACAGGTTCTGTCCCTGGGTCATGAAGATCCCCTGGAGAATGAAGTAGCAACCCACTCCAGTATTCTTGCCTGGAGAATTCCATGGACAGAGGAGCCTGGAAGACTACAGTTCATGGGGTCTCCAAGAGCCAGACATGACTGAGTAACTAATACTTCCACTTCACAGAGGTAGAGGTTAGACAAGATAATATGTCTACATTGTTTCACACATAGTAACTCAACAAATTGTCATATACTCTTTTATGCTAAGATTGAATATTTCTTCCAGTTCTGAATATTTGCTATAATCTCATTTTGCAATAGAAGCTGTTATGTTATGCTCACTAAATCAAGATGACTTTTAATTATGTTTACAAATCAGTTAAATTAGGAAATTAGTGATTTAGCAGGAAAAAGAAAGGCAGTCTTTAAATGTTAATATGCCCTGCATCGTAATTTCAGCAAACTAAGTGCTTGACGGATATTTTATGTAACTTACTAAACAAAGTAAATTTCACGGTTGTGAAGGTTGTTAAAGGAATATTAAATGTATTTTCATTTTTTCCAAAATACTTGTCCATCTTGTGTGGAAGCAACAGAATCCTGGAATTTGGGGAGAAGTTCTTTACAAGCCAGAGGAATTGACATTAGAAATGGATTCAGGAAACTCTATAGTTGTGATCATGGAGCAGAAAGCAACATTTTATAGCCCAAGGAGTTGTTAGGAAGTGAGATCCCAGGCCTAGGGGAGGATAAATTTTCAGTGATGATGTGATAATATTTGGGGACAGTTTTATTTTTAATTTATGTTTTAAATTACAAAAGTGATAACTATGTACCCACTTTGAATGTTTCTGAAGTGTTTAACATAAAAAGTGCAAATCTCCTACTCCTCAGAAACAACTGGTGTTAACATTTAAGTGTCTCCTGACCTTCTCCTGTGACAACCCAAATAGCTGTACACCACATATTCACATGTGATTTTTAAAAATTACAAACATAGGATGCTGTTTTACAAATTGCTTTTGGGATATTCTCCAGGAACCTCTTAGGCCAACATTTCCCAAAGTGTATTTGATGAAATTCTCCTCACTAATGGTACTCTGAGAAAAAAGAGGAATGTGGTCAAGTCAGTCCAGGCCTGTGGTCAAGTCAGTCCAGGCCTGTGGTTAAAGTGAGTTCAGCCTCAGTCCCCCTCTTGATGATTCACAATGTGTAATAGCATATTAAAGGCTCTGACAAGGCCTGCACTAAAGACGCCTAAGTTGATTTTCTTAGCACGGTTTCCCTGAATTCTTTTGTTAGCCCATTTTAACCCATGATAGGTTTTTAGAAGCGCTGTTTTAGGCATTCCTTACCAATCTTCCCTCCACCTCCTCCTGCTCCTCCAACTGCAGGAAGAAAAAAGCTCATCTGCTCATTTAATTAACAAAACGTGTGCTCCTACTAGGTGCCAAGCGTGTGCTGGACGCTGAGGCTCTGGTAGTGTGTAGACTCTGCCCTGGGAGGCCCCAGTACGGCCCTAGTGTTAGTCACTCTAGATGGTGCGCACCTGGGCCTGTGGGGCGGCAGCAAGGATCCTCCACAGCTGTGAGCCTGGGAGGAGCGGCTCAGACTCTCCCCACCCCTTCCGCCCGACCCTTCGACACATCGCCCATCCCTCACCCCCCACACTTTGTCAGGCTATAAATAGTGGTGCCTGACCCAGCTGGCATGATGCCATGTGTTTGCTTTTCCTGCGTGTGTTAGCCCTGCTCCCAGACCACTGGGATTCACACGCTGGGGAGAGCTGACGGGAGTTGGGGTCCCATACTTCCAGCAGAAGACAAGGACAGACAGTTGGACTGGAGCATGCTTCAGGTTTCCAGATTGGTATTTATTTGAAGTTTTAGGTGGTTTAAAAGAGCTTTGTAAGTGAGGAAGATTGGGGGTGGGTGAGGGAATGCATGTGTATATTTGGGGGTCAGAGAGGTGAAGAAAGTCTGTTTGTATGAGGTCAGATAGGAAAAAAAGTAAACTGTCATGATTCCAAAGCGTACTTAGCAGCTGGAGAGCTGGAGTTGTTTGCTGTGCTAGCGCATGTGCGCACGCACGTGTGTGCATGTGTGTGTGTGTGTGTGTTGCCTGTCCTAGAGGCACTGAGTGTACTGCCTAGAGCAGGCTGCCTGCGGAGCCTAGGAGGCAGGGTCTGGCCCCTGAGGTGTTTACCTGTTGTTAAGCCTCTTTTGTTGGAATGCCAGAAGTGGATCTGCAATGGGGACCAGACTAATGGAAGGCCTTCCTCAAGGAACCCTAAAGGGAAGTTACTCAGATTGAATGAGTTGCTGTCATTTATTAAAAAGCTGCTTCGTACCAGTTGTTACTCTAGATAATTTGCTAATGTGATGTTTTTGCTTCAGCATTCTTGTGTGAGAGATTTTATTGTCCCGTGTCAAAATGCCTCCTCCTAAATGTCTAAATGTCGGGGTCAGCGTTTCCTGCTTGCAGGAGAGTCTAGGAGAGACACTGCCAGTTTCACAGTGCAGCTGGGTCAGAGGCCAACTAAAAGAGGCAGCTTCTGATCCCGTCAGGCCCTGACTTAGCAGTTTAGCCGTTTTGCCCCTTGGCTCAGCTTTTCAGTTGAATGCTTCAGATTTTCTGCTGGCATGCACGAGCTTGTTGAGGGGTGGGGGGCATGTGAGTCTGTGTGTTAGGGGTTGATGTGTGAGTGTGTTGGAGTTGGGGCTGGTCTTGCTCAGCACATAGGCTTGAATCAGCCCCAGAAGCACACAGGTCAAGAAGTGGCAGCCTGAATCTTATCACTCTCGGTGACAGAACCCGAGACCAATTTTGAGTCTTGAGGAAGGTACAGGTGTGGGGCCTTCGTTGCTAATCATGAGGAAGGGGCATATAAATCAACTGCAGGTGGCTGCTTAGTTGGATGTGGTGGAAATTATGCTGCCTAACAGAGTAAATCGGAGGAGGCAATGGCACCCACTCCAGTACTCTTGCCTGGAAAATCCCATGGACGGAGGAGCCTGGAAGGCTGCAGTCCATGGGGCTGCGCAGAGTCGAACATGACTGAAATGACTTAGCAGCAGCAGAGTAAATCAATCAGTATTTTCAACATCTGTCAAAGTCCTAAGAAAAAGTTCCCTCTTGACTATGTGACTACACGTTTCTCTCCTCTCTACCATACCCTTTCACTTTTGTGTCTCCACTTGTCGTTCATTCACTCAGCAGGTCTTTGCTGAATAGTGTTAGACACTGAAGATGTCCCTGTAATAAGATCACTGACATTCCTGGATCCCTGAAGCCTTTGGTCCAGTAGCCAGTAAACAATTAACATGATGGTGCTTCCACCGATAAGTGCAGTGTGACAAGAGCTTCTGGACCAACTGCTGCCTGACATAGAGTGGATGCTGGGCACGTGCCTGGCAAAGGGAAGCCAGTTTCCTTGGGTGCCTGCTTTTCCTCACACTCTCTTCCCTCCTCCTCCCAGGACAAATCTCCCAGGACTATGCTAGGAATGAGAATGGATGATGGGAAGGGAGATTCTTTTAGCACTTGTGAAAGAGTCTAAGTTGGAGGACTGACCTGTGCTGTGCTGGGCCTGAGCGTACACAGTGTGTGTGTGTGTGCATGTGTTCAAATGTGTACCACATTTCTTTTTGTCGTGACTGATGCTTTTGATAGTAGTTTTGGTTCTTTGCCTGCACTTTATAAAACCCAGTCTGTCTTTGATCTTTCTCGAGGCCCTGCTGCATTGAGTAAAGTAGAAAGATGTTTTCAAAGTGAATGCTGACTAGCTTCCAAGTTCTTTAAGGATGGAAAACTGCCTGGTTTTCTCTCCATCCCCTCCACCCTCCATACAGTGCGTGGCACCTAGTGGGTGCTTAGTGTGGTTTTGCTGAACTGACTGAATCCTGCCCTAAGCCCACCCTGGGATTTGTACCTCTTGTCAGGAGTGACTTTGGCGTTGCCAGCTGTTTTATCTGCTCCACTCAACATGAACACTAAGCAGAGCAGCCTTGTCTGTCTTACTCTTCTTTGGAGCCAAATCCTGTTATTTTCTGGATCGTTTGTGAAAAATGCCTTTCCTGTGGTTCTGTGTATGTTGCAGACTTGCACTCAGGTGTATTTCCTGGGATAATACATCCTGTTCTTCCCAGGGTCCCATTGTCTCAGTGGGCACCTTTCAGCAGAATCCGTGTTCTGGCCTTCTCTTGAGCTGGCTTATGATAGCAAGGTTTGTGTTCACACACGGCTCACTTGTCCAGAGTCCTTTGTCCTAAGAGATAGGACTTAAGCTGTTAAGATCTGCTGTAAGTGCTGTTCGGGTCTGGGACTGGTTTATGTACTACTGGTGCAGTCTCCTGGAGCTCTAATTAACTCCTTTTACATTGGGTCTCACATCAGCCATGTACATCAAAAGCCTTGGGAGGCGGATGCTCCTGTTTCCTCTCCAGTCACTGTTAACAATTTTACTTTATTGTTTACTTGTTTGGCTATAGCCTGGGCCGTAAGCTGTGATTAGAAAACAGGTAGGTGCAAAAAGAGCAGGTGGGTTGTTGTGGCTTTGTGTGCTAACTGATGAGGTTGGAGGTGGGCTCCATTCTGGGGCTAGGAGTGAGGGGAGGGTCACAGAAGGGCTGAGGGTGTGTTTTCCTTTCTATAAACACTTCTCCATAACTTCTTGTCCCAAATGACCTGCTGTCTGACAGGCATCTTTCCCTTTTCTCTGCAAACAAGTAGAGACACCACAGAGAAATTATCATCATTATCATCATTATCATCATCAAGAAAGTGCAGAGAGAGGGCATAAACAAGGGGATGGCAGGAGAGGTTATTAGCTTAAGTGATATAAATGTTGACTAGTGTTGGGTGGAGATAGAGAGGCTAGAATTGTCTTGCCACAAACTTGGGAATTATAGTACCGTCTGAGGATCTCCTATCTCATCAGGCTGTTGGGAGGTTCTGTGAAGCACTATAGAATGTTAAGTGTTACTGCTTTTTTCCAACAAAGAATATTTCTTGAGTTTCTGATGCATGTGTTGTAGGGCACCAACATCACACCGTTGCTTCACTGTGTACAGCTTACGAGGAACAATGAGCAAAGAGAACATAGCACATGTGTCTAGAGTTCAAATGCAACGTGTCCTGAAGTCTTAAAGGACATTAATCTCAAAGCCCACCAGGTGGCAATGCCACTGTGTGAAATTAGGCCTGCAGTGAGTGGCTTTCAGCAGAAAATACTAAGCAATTCACCCACAGGCACCCCCTATCAAGGGTGGAAGTGGCAGAGCACCTAGCCAAACCCAAGGTTTTTCAGTACCTGATCCTACAGAGTTTCAGTGGTGTCACTGAGTAGAGAAGCTCTGTCTATGATACAAATTTCGGATGAGCCCTAATGTCCTTTTGCGGTAAAGCATCAAGAGGGGTTTTAATAACCTCTCTCCCCATCTCTAGAGGGAACAGTAGCGCTCCCTGGGCTGTGACAGTGATCATGTGGGTGCGCCCTAGCATTGGGCTGGGCACAGAGTGCGTGCTCAGCATATCCAGTGGCCTTAGCCACAGCTCCGCTCTCCTCTCTCCTACCCTCCTCATGCTTTCTGTTCAGGCCTCAGCTTGCCCTCTTTCTCACTTAACAGCTTGCTTTCTCCGTCCCCCATCCCTCTCTGCTTGCCTCCTTCCACACTGGCCTCAAGCTCGGGCCATGTTGACACGGGCTAGATGAAACCCAATCACACTATCATCCTAGATGACACTCCTTGCAGTTCAGGGGCTACAGGACGCCTGAAGTTGGAGGCTTAGTTGGGTGTTTGTTCTCCTTCTTATCTCTTCTCCCCAAATAAAGAAGGCTCTTGAATGAAACCTCAAGAGCATGTGCTGGGGCACTTAGCTTTCCATAAGGGCTGCCTACTCATCCAAGGACCATTTGGGTTTGAAAAAGGCCATCATTAAAGTCGTTTCCCTGTAGAAAAACCCCTTGGTTCCACCACTGATAAACGTGTCTCTGCGTTCCTTCTATAGGTTCATGGGTCAGATTAACGTTTTTTCTCAATCCCAAATTTCTAATCTGAATAAACCCTTTGGTTCAGCAGACATTGACTGAACTCCTAATGTGCTAAGGCTTTCTAGGTGCTAGGGTTACTGAGATAAATTGGACACATCCTTGCCTTCGGGAAGTTTATGTTCTGGGAAAAGAGACACATCACAGACAGACAAATCCACAATCATCATGGAAATGTTGCAGGAGGTGTGCGAACTGTTGTGGAAGCTGAGATGAGAAATAGTCACTGGAGGCATTACACAGTGACGTGGAGGTCATTAATGAAGGGAGAAGATGTTTCTGGGAGGAGGAAAGTGTGAAAAGCAGCTTGCCCAGGGTTTAGGACTTGTGGGAGTAAGACAAAGGGAAGGTTGACTGCAGCCCTGTTATAAAGAGCCTTCAAGGTTGTGTGAAGGAGTCTGAACCTTATTTAGTCATATTTCAAGTTTGGGAAGCTATCAAAGATGTGAGTCTTATTAGCTCATTAGCTTGCTTGTTTTTAACTGAACTCAAAAGGGGCGAAAAATTAGTCCTAATTCCTTCACATTTTCAAATCAACTTTGAAATCAGCTTTTATTTGTTTCATATTCCCTCCCAGGCCCTTCACCCAACTGCTTGAATGCTTTTAACAAAATGAGATCTGTTTTTTCCTTAATATCTTTTAAACATTTTTCATGTTGCTACTTGATCTAACTATCACTTTTAATGGCTGCACAGTAGTCCATTGGTTATTCCACCTTAACTTATTTAAATCAGTATCAGTTCAGTCGCTCAGTCGTGTCCGACTCTTTGCGACCCCATGAATCACAGCACGCCAGGCCTCCCTGTTCATCACCACCTCCCGGTGTTCACTCAGACTCACGTCCATCGTGTCCATGATGCCATCCAGCCATCTCATCCTCAGTCATCCCCTTCTCCTCCTGCCCCCAATCCCTCCCAGCATCAGAGTCTTTTCCAATGAGTCAACTCTTCGCATGAGGTGGCCAAAGTACTGGAGTTTCAGCTTTAGCATTATTCCTTCCAAAGAAATCCCAGGGCCGATCTCCTTTAGAATGGACTGGTTGGATCTCCTTGCAGTCCAAGGGACTCTCAAGAGTCTTCTCCAACACCGCAGTTCAAAAGCATCAATTCTTTGGTGCTCAGCCTTCTTCACAGTCCAACTCTTACATCCATACATGACCACAGGAAAAACCATAGCCTTGACTAGACAGACCTTAGTCAGCAAAGTAATGTCTCTGCTTTTGAATATACTATCTAGGTTGGTCATAACTTTTCTTCCAAATCAGTATGGTAGAGTGAAAAGTTTTTAAGAGTCAGCCAGACCTCATTCAAATCTTAACTCTCTGGTTTGAAATCTGTGTGATCTTGGTCAAAATATTAAATCATTCTGAGCTTTAATTTCCTCATTTATAAAATGGTTGTACACCTACTGTACAGGGCCATTGTGAGAATTATATCAAATCAGGCAAATTATGGGTTGTGGCCTATAGGAGGCATTGCTCAGTGAAGGGTAGTTGTTTACTTGTCTTCTTTACAAGAGGTAAAGATGACATCTGTTTGGCTGAGCTTGATGTTCTAGAAGGAAGGTAGGTGACAATGTGGAGGCTTGTTAGTTGGGCAGAGGAAAATCGGAGCCAGTTTGAGGGCCCTCAACATGCACTGTCTGATACACAGTAGCCACTAACACATGTGCCTACTGAGTGCCTGAGTGGTGGCTAGTCTGCGCTGATATGTGTAGTAAATAGAAGATATACACTAGATTTAGGAGACTTGGTATAAGACAAAATATAAACAGTATTAATAATTTTATATTGATTATGTGTTGATAATATTATGGATATATTGTGTTAAAGATATTATAAAATGATTTCTACTTGATGTTTCAGTGTGGCCACTAGAAATTTTTAAACACTGTATATGGCTTGCATGGTGTTTCTCTGGTTGCTCCGACCAGAGTTAGAGTCCCCGAGACCAGTCAGATACTGGGGTAGGGAATCAGGGAGTGGTTGGGGAAGCTCAGAGACAAGGCTACGTCCCAGGTTGGGCAGCTAAGTGGATGGTGAATCGTTATATTATTTTAGGTAAGACCGGGAAGAGTAGATGGGTTTGAGTCTGTGTTTGGAGAAGAAGCAGGAGTGTCTTCTGAGCAGTGAAATGAAAAGTATTCGTCTGGACCAGAGAAGCTGTCCCTGCTTTCCTGAAGAGCTGCCATTCTGGTCTCGCCATATCACACACGTCGTGGTGAGATTACTGACCAAAGTGTTCACTGCTGGGAGGGCCGGGAGAGCATGGTTGCTCTGCTGAGCTCCCCCAAGCACTCCGGCACTGATCTGCACCAGAACCCCAGCTGTTCCCACTGGCTCCTCTCTGGTGGCCCCCAGGTGTTCCCACACACTCGTCTGTAACACATGCAATGTGTGGAGTCAGAAAAACCAGGAATAGGACTCTGCACAGGAGTCTTCTGTTTCAACAGGAACAGAAGTTGCAGAGGAAGGCTGCTCTGCAGGGAGCGCGAGTGCCCGGGGTCCTGGTCAGCCCTGTGCAGCTGGGTGTGTCTGCACCTACTCTGGGTCGCGGTCTCAGACCTTCATGGGTCCCTACAGCCATGAAATCAAAAGACGCTTACTCCTTGGAAGGAAAGTTATGACCAACCTAGATAGCATATTCAAAAGCAGAGACATTACTTTGCTGACTAAGGTCCGTCTAGTCAAGGCTATGGTTTTTTCAGTGGTTATGGCTGTGAGAGTTGGACTGTGAAGAAAGCTGAGCGCCGAAGAATTGATGCTTTTGAACTGTGGTGTTGGAGTAGACTCTTGAGAGTCTCTTGGACTGCAAGGAGATCCAGCCAGTCCATTCTGAAGGAGATCAGCCCTGGGATTTCTTTGGGAGGAATGATGCTAAAGCTGAAACTCCAGTACTTTGGCCACCTCATGTGAAGAGTTGACTCATTGGAAAAGACTCTGATGCTGGGAGGGATTGGGGGCAGGAAGAGAAGGGGACGACCGAGGATGAGATGGCTAGATGGCATCACAGACTCGATGGATGTGAGTCTGAGTGAACACCGGGAGGTGGTGATGAACAGGGAGGCCTGGCGTGCTGTGATTCATGGGGTCGCGAAGAGATGGACATGACTGAGCAACTGAACTGAACTGATGGATTAGATGGATATGATGCTGACACTGACTTCTGGGTAGCATTTCAGAAAACCAAATGCTCTTGAGGTTTTAGAACTAGGAATTGAAAGTGTACCTGGCTCTGGAAATATCCACTGTACCATTTTCTGAAGGGTTGCTGGGATACAGGGCCTTGGAGTCAAGATGAAAGCAAAGAAAAATGATGAGAACTTTTATATACTCTCCTATAATCTTGCCCAATTTCACCTCCCCCCGACCTGGCCTGGGGGTTGAGCTTAAGAAACCACAGATTTTTGATGGCATTTCCTAGGGAGTAGAATAGAGCGAGCCTGGAGGACAAAAACAAACCACAGCAAGCAGTGGCATCTGCCTTGGTTTGAGCAGTTTTATCTGACATAGCCTGCTTGACTTTGGGCGAGGAAGGTGACAAAAGGCCCATATAGTAGGTGCTAGCCTCACTCTGGCAGGGGCTTTCCTAGCAAAGGTGCAGCAGCATTTTGCTTTTTTTTTTTAAAGCCATTGTTACCCACTCAGACCCTGCTTGTAGCTGTCAGTTGGCTTAGGAGTTTCAAGTTCTTGGTTGGGGCCAGTACAACTCTAGGAGCAGTACGTGGTTCGTTCCTTCAACCACCATTCACTGAGCTCTTCCTGTGTGCCAGACCATGGGATTAAAATTTTAACTGTAGGAGAGATTGTAAAAGTTTTTATAGTCTTTTATCTTGATTCTAAATTTGTGATTTTTCACGATCACAGAACAAAAGCCTAAAACTGATTCTTTAGGAATTCTGTCAGAGCTTGGGCACCAATTTCATTTTTTCTGAGAAGTTGAAACAAACTCTTTTCTCTCCTTACCATTTCTCCCCTCCTTCCCTTCTCAGCCCTGAGGAAAGATCACCTCTGGTCTTGGGGAGCCCCAAGTCTCATTTCTGGCCGATATACTCAACACAAGGCTTCATCTGCTAGACAACCCACTCCATTGACTTGGAGGCCCCATATGCCCTTAGTTTGGCGTGGCAGACCACAAGCAGCACCAGACCAGCCAGGGTAGAAAGTGGACCCCAGCTTGGCAGGCTGATGTGTCCTCCTTTACAAACCCCTACAGCGATTTATTTGTAAAGTGGTTTCCTCCTATTGTAAAATTTGTGACTTTTTCAGGGCAACTGTGGAGAGCTAGGAATTGACTGCAGGCTTGACAGCTCGGGGAGGTAGGTGTTGCTGACTTGAATGCCCTTAAACTGACAGGGATGGGTGCTGGGGGATAGGTAGGTAGGGGTGGGTACCTAGGCATAGAAAGCTGAGTAAGCAGGAAAGAGTCTGTGGTCTGAGGCCCCGGTGGGCCATGCCCACCCACCACACTGTCTCTCCACACGGGCAAGGACTGCGCCCACCTGTGACACCATGTGCCCCAGGCCCTGCACAGATGCTGCTCTGCTCTCTGGGGAGCTCCCACTCCTTACGTCTTGTTGCCAAGCCCAGGCCCCATCTCAGCATCACCTCACTTCCTCCCTGCTGCCTTTCTGCCAGCTCAGACCTCTCTAGATTAGAGCTCTCTGGAGACCCAGTCCTTTTAAAAAAAAAAAGAAAGAAAGAAGGAAAAAGGGAGAAAAAACAGAATGAAACTAGGCCGAAGAGGCAGCGGTGCCTTGAGCTATCTCACTGCATTACAATGAATATGGACTCTATTAAGCTCCGTTCTGCCTGTTAGTGTTTCCCCGGGCAACACAGCCCCCATATGGCAAGCATGCAGCAGATTAGGGGAGGCCCCTGGGCCTCATTGAAGGCCGGGGGCTTGACTGGCAGTTGAACCCCCTCCACACCTCCCCCTACTCCTCACACTTGACACTGCCTGTGTTTATCTAAAGCAAGGAGGGGGGCCATTTGGAAGGTTTTTGTCCTGCTCTGAGAGAAGGCAGAGGAGGCTGGAGGTGCAGGGGTGGAGGAGGGGGCCGTTGTGGAAGGCTGCAGACGTTGGGTGGAAGGGATAGGCGAGGAGGAAAGGCCTCATAAATATTCAAGAGGAGCCCTGAATGGAGAGAGAGAAATAAAGCAGATGGAATTCGTGTTAAAGAACAGCACAATAACCCTGTTTTGAGCCCTCCAAAAACAAAAAAAAAAGAAAAGGGAATGGCCTTCTAGGAGTGTAGGAGCTGCGTTTATCCAATTAGCAGGGTTGTCAAATTGAATTTATATGGAATAGGGATGGGGGAGTGAGAAGCGAGTGTGGAAGGAAGTGGTTTTCCTTTTCTCTCTCTCTCTTCCACTTTGGCAGTAACATTTGTAGAGTTTTTTTCCCCGTCTTTCTCTCTTTAAAGATAGATTAAAACAACAACAACAACAAAAAAACAACTCTTTGAGGAAATGAGGCCATTTCAGGAAAAGATATATGTGACAAAGAAAGGAGATCCATTAGTAACTTTCTCCTCATCCAGTGGAGGTGGGAGAGGATTAAATTGTCTAGTGGACAAATCAAGAGGCCAGACCTTCTCTTTACTTGAAAGCAGAAGTAGCTTCTCTCTGAGGGGCTTCCTCCCAGATACTGTGTCCAGACTCTTCCTTTCCTCCTGCCTGGATGGGAAAGCAGTCTACCTCCCAGAGAAGAAACAAGCTCTGTCCATGTGGGTTAGCAGCTTGTTTAAAATTTTGGGTTCGGTGTGAATTGGGATTAGCTCATCTCAGAATGCCTCTGATTATTTACTTCCCTTCTCAGAACCATCATAGTTGCCTTCTGCCTATAATGTTAATTTCCATCTTATCTTCCTAGTCTTCTGTGGCATGCTGCTGCTAAGTCACTTCAGTCGTGTCTGACTCTGTGCGACCCCATAGACGGCAGCCCACAGGCTCCCCCGTCCCTGGGATTCTCCAGACAAGAACACTGGAGTGGGTTGCCATTTCCTTCTCCAATGTACGAAAGTGAAAAGTGAAAGTGAAGTCGCTCAGTCATGTCATGACCCAATCTCAATTTCTTCCTTGCCCCTTTTCATTCCTTTAGAATGGTCCCCAAAGTGGGGTGCAAACTCCAAAGAGGGAATGCAAGATATTCCATTAGGGCACTGGAAGAAAATAGTAGAGATTCTTTTAAAGGTTTATTTCTGTCCATAGAAGGAATAGGAAAGACATTCCATTTTTCTGATATTTAGTATCAGGATTGACGATCATGCTTTTAGTCTGTGCGTTGGGCAGTGATGTGGCACAGCAGAGATCCTCATTGCTTGGAAGGCATGACAACAGGGACCTCAGTCCATTAATCATTCACTCCCCAGCTCTCCTGTTCTCTGTTAAGTGGATTTACAGATTATATTATTTAGTTTTAACTAAATTAACCCTCACAATCTCTTCAAGTGGCTTGAAGAGATTGCTGCAAAGAAACTAGGTTGAAGTATGCTGATAATCCAGGCACTTGCAAACAGGATGAAAACAGCAGAGCTGACCCTTCTCAAGTCACATTAGAAGGTAAAAACACTAACAGTGGAATCACATCTGATGAGAACTCAACAAATTAACATTCAAGCAGTCCCTTTGAAAGAGATTACATCCATATCATTAATGATGAATCTAATCCTAAATAGGCTTTCTGCCTTAATGTACTAGCTTAATGATATTATAAGATAATTGTGATTAACATGTCATTAAAATATGGTTTCACTTTTCAGTTCAGTAGCTCAGTAGTGTCCGACTCTTTGCGACCCCATGAATCGCAGCACACCAGGCCTCCCTGTCCATCACCATCTCCTGGAGTTCACTCAAACTCATGTCCATCGAGTCCATGATGCCATCCAGCCATCTCATCCTCTGTCGTCCCCTTCTCCTCCCGCCCCCAACTCCTCCCAGCATCAGGGTCTTTTCCAATGAGTCAACTCTTTACTCTTAAATTTTAGTTTGGTAGTATGTGCATTTTATTTGTAAATAAATATGTGTGTATTAGGGATATTTGCCCAGAATATTTTTCTCATGAGGGAGCAGAATCAGAAAGGTTCGGAGACCACTACTGAAGGGAAGTGTCTACTTGATGCACAGGCCTCCAAACAGACCCCTCCTACCAGGTTAGCGTCACCAGCTCTTTACATATGCATATCTCAGAAAGCCCAGTTTCAAACCCCCTATCCAGAAAAACTTTTCCTGAAGGCCTAAAATTGAAAATGCTTTCCTCCCTCTGATCTCATTTGCCACTTCCCATTTGTGACTAAATTGGTGACCCATTAAGGTTCTGGAGTAAATAATGCTGAAATTGTTAGATGAGAGTAATCTCAAAACTTAAGTGGTTCTATGCAACAGTGATTTATTCTCCTGTCGTAAGCTGTGCTGTCTTCTTCCATCTTGTAGCTATGCTTTCTGAAACATGGGATGTGGTCCGTCGGCAGTGGGAGGAGGGAGAAGCAGCCCCCTGTTCTTTAGCTCATAACTGTCTTGGCCTGGAAGTAACACAGAACATGCTCACTTAACACATCAGTGGCCGGCACTTGTCTCATGGTCACGGGGCCCTAAGCCAACTGCAGAGCAGGCTGCGAAATGAGGAGTTAATGGATATTTGCACTGATTGACCCATGTTCCAAGCTTTATTTTAAGCTTCTCAGGACAGAATCCATCTTCTAGTATAGTACCTTGCATTTGTTGTTCTGTCGCTAAGTCATGTCTGACAGTGACCTCATGGACTGTGGCCTGCCAGACTCCTCCTCTGGGCTCCACTGTCTCCCGGAGTTGGCTCAAATTCGTAACCTATAGATGGTCTTCTATAGGATAGCTCATGGTGATATTTTTTTCTTCTCAGGAGTTATAATAATATTGCATTACACATAGTTTTTTTAATAGAAAATACATGCACAAACTTTGGATAAGGAATAAGCTAGAAATATATCAGAAGCTGGCTAGAGCATGACTCATACTTAGGACCATCTAACCACTGTTGTTCTTCCCTGTGTGATCTCAGAGTGGTCTGGGTAGATGTTCTGGTTTTGAACTGTATTGCCTAATGTGGTAACCACTACACTTATTGGTTAATGTGAGTGAGTGAGTGAAATCGCTGTCGTGTCTGACTCTTTGTGATCCCATGGACTGTAGCCTATCAGGCTCCTCTGTCCATGGGATTTTCCAGGCAATAGTCCTGGAATGGATTGCCATTTCCTTCTCCAGGGGATCTTCCCAACCCAGGGATCGAAGCCGGGTCTCGCGCATTGTAGACAGATGCTTTACCATCTGAGCCACAAGTTAAAAATTCATTTCTTTAGTCTTCCATTGGCAGGTAAAGAACCCATCTGCCAATGCAGGAGATTTAAGAGATGAGTTTCGATCCCTGGGTAAGGAAGAGCCCCTGGAGGAGGGCACAGCAACCCACTCCAGTATTCTTGCCTGGAGAATCCCATGGACAGAGGAGCCTGGCAGACTATAGTCCATGGGGTCGCAAAGAGTCAGATATGACTAAAGTGACTTATCACAGCAAACATTAGCCACACTTTAAGTACTTAATTGCCATAAGTGCCAGTGGCTACTTAGCAGTTTGGACAGTACAAATATAGAACATTTTCATCATTGCAGAAAATTCTATTAAAGGCATTCTTGTGAAGAACAATAAGAGATTGTTCCAGATTGGAATCTAAATGGTAAAAGAATGAAAATGACCACACATAGTTACTATTGTAGATAATGAGCCAGGTAACATTTTTATGCATAAGGAAGTAAATTTTAAAACATTCTAAATTTGGTTCTAAAAGCAGTTTAAAGCAGTTGGTTAATGTGACCCAGAAAGTCTTTGGGAGGCAAGTGTCAGTATAGTAAGAGCGCTGGACTAGGCGTCAGGAGACCTGACTTGCCGTCCTAGATCCCTGTTCTTAGTTGGGAGACTGTCCATCAGCTTCTCTGCCCCTGGCTTTCCTCATTTAGAACACCGGATACCTGTTAGGTGTTCTCCTGAGGTGTTATCTTTTCCTCGTGCATGCATGTGTGCTAAGTTGCTTCAGTCGTGTCTGACTCTTTGCAACCCTAAGGACTGTGGCCGACCAGGCTCCGCTATCCATGGGATTCTCCAGGCAAGAATACTGGAGTGGGTTGCTGTGCCCAGGGGATCTTCCCGACCCAGGGATCGAATCACAAATGTCTCCTGCGTTGGCAGCCAGGTTCTTTACCACCAGCGCCACCCAGGAAGTCCTATTGTTTCCTCAGGTCCCTCCTAATTTAAAATATTTCCCTTTAGTTACATCTGTGGGTAAAAGCTTTTTATGTTAAAAAAAAAAAATGCCCTTTCTTAAATGCTCTTCCTAGATCCGCCTACAGTCACACATTCAGCTGTCTGAGAGTTCAGTTCACTTGTTTGCCCAAGATTTTCCCAGTGTCACTCCTCTGTGCACCAGGACCACCCTCCTCCTTGAGACCGAGGGCTGCCAGCCCACACCGTCCAGGCACTCAGCATCACCTTCTCAGGGCAAAACTTCTCTCTGCCTTGGGAAAGGCCTGTCTTAACTCCACAGAGTTGCGAACATACGGAAAAATGTAACTTGTGGTCAAGAATACTTCCTTTTTCATCTAGCCAGCTCCCATCAGCCAATGGAATAAGAACATTGTCAGATCTCATTCTTGCCCCTGAAAGGGTGTTTTTAAGAAAGACTCATGCGGCATGGGTGGTAGAGCGGTGAGCACAGCTGCCTTCCAAAGAAGGGAGCTCTGTGCTATCCACTGCTCTCCTGTGCAACTCCTCCTTTTGTTGGTCATGGGACATCCATAGCGGGTGTTTGACATTTTAGACGCTGGAGGCTTCTCTCTGCGAGAGCTACAGTGCATGGCTGACCGGGGTGACATGTGGCCTCGGGTGCCCCTGCCTCACTCTCGCTTCCGCTGGCCCTCTTGGGAGAAGGTGGAGCTGGCCTCCTCCAGCTGATGATCAGCTCTCGGTTGTTTGTAATTTTCTCTGGCAAAATAAATACTCCAAGGCTGTAATTTCTCGTGCTTGGTCTCAACCTTAGACGTGTATTCTGCTGCTGTTGTTTTTGGAAAGTTTCAGAAACGTCTGCTTGGAGATTGTTTCAGTGGGAACATGTATGTCAGCAGTTCAGCTTCTCGGATGCATTTTCTTTTATTTTTCGTGTTCAAATAACCCTTAAAAATAGAAAGTACCTAGGGCTCAGCGAGGAAGTCATGTCAAGAATTCGTTTTCCCTTCGCTCTTCTTCTGATTTTTTTTCCTTGCTCTCTTTTCCTGAGAATATGCAGAGAAAATAAGAAGGATCTACACAGACTTTGCATTGCCAAGAAAAATAACAGGCCTTACTGTTGCCTTCACCCAACTTTGAAATTCCACCTTGTTCATTTCACAGTGGGACAAAGTTACACTGCAATTAGGTACTCCAGTTAAGCCTCACTTGCCTTTTTATCACTTAAAAAAAAGTTCTTTCTCAGAAATCTATATTTTTGCAACTATTTTTCTGAACCAAGCCCTCTAGGTCACTTGGTCCAGGAAGTAGCTGTTTCCCCAGCTGCTGAATACGCTGTACCATAGGCTGCGGGGATCCCTCCACCTCCATACTGTTGTCACAGTTTCTCTGACACGGAGACCCCACGTGTCCTCTCTGGGCGCATTGAGGGATAGATACCCGCTTACAACCCTGTCGTGGGGATTCATGAGTTAACTCCTTTCTCCCTCTTTGGACACCTGCTTCCTCACTCTCCTCCCTCCCCAGCTACATTTGCTTTTAAAAGCAGGATGGTGTGGCTGGCACCAGTAGTGAGGTCTGTTTCCATTTTGAACCTTATAAATCATGCAGGGTGCAGAAGTAACAGGAATTGTTTGGCTGGTCCTCGTTAAGCAGGAGGGGGTCTAGGCTGAATTTCCTCAGTAAAACCTCTGTCAACTTTACAACCCAAACACCTCCGTGGCCACCATGCGCTAGGATAAGAAACAGCCGTCCTCTCCTCGTCTGTCGGCTTGTCTTCTTCCTGCTCTTTATTACTTTGTCTTCATTCTGCCTCCCTGCCGCCTCCTTCCTTCCCTTCCTCGGGCATGGAAAGAGCAGGTCATGAGCAAGCAAGTTCCCTAAAATCCTGTAACTGGTCACTCATGCCATATTCTAGATAAAAATGTTATTTCACTGAGGGAAAGTAGAAAATTAAAACTAGGATCTGGGTGATTAAAACTAGTATCTGGATGCCAAAGGCTTGCTTTTTGGTTTTTGTGTGTAACTGTATTAATGAACTTTTCCTTAACAAACAGGGATTCAGAAATCTGAAAATTAAACTTTTACATTGTTAAAATTCCTCATTGCTCTACCTCTTCCTGTTCAGAGGTCAGTTCATTAAGCACCCACTGGGTGCAGAGAGCTGGTAGGAAAAAAAACATGAAAAGGCTACTGTGGTTAAAAGCACAGAACTTTGGAATGAGCCCAACCTGGTTTCATTCCAGGCCTACAGTTATACGACCCTGGGCTAGTTACTTACCCTCTGGAACTCAATTTCCTTGCCTATAAAATGGGGATAATGGTCCCCATCTTATAGAGTGATTCTGAAGATTAAAAGAATACCTCATGAAAAGAGCTTAGCCATGTACCTGTAGTAGTAACAGGCATGCCTTCCCCAGTCATGCTCGCATCCTTAGCAGCTTTCCTTCATTTCACTGTTCTAAAAGCATGGACCTATTGGATTGTCTGAAAAAGAGCAGAAACTCTATCTACACCTAGAAGAAAAATACTTGTCAGGAGAAGTTTAACATTTTTCTTTCAAACCTCTTTTAGAAAATGTTCCTGTCTTTTTCTAGAACAGTGGAGGAGACTTGGGGGGAGGGCTCTGACGTCAAGGACACGAGGCAAAGGGAAGGATTAAAACTCAAGGGGAAAGGACTCTTTGCTAGAAAACATTGCAAACCCCAGTGCAGAGCTGGGTTCAAGATCTGGTTTGGAGAGGTGCTTGTTGGGCAGAGCTATGTAGCCCTGTTCACTCAGCAGCCAAGTGACAAGCTGAAGAGCCAGAGGAACGTGGAGAAGGGAAAGGTTTAGGCAAATCTTAAGTACTTCCTAGCACAGAGCAGGAGCCTCAAGCCCACCCTTCAGCCCCTGTGTGAGGAGCAATGGGGGCTGAGAGGCCCAAGACGGGCTCGGACACCAGCCCATGCAGGTAGCCAGAACTCCAGAGACTGCAGAGCTAACACAGCTCTCAGTTGGGCAGCTTAAACCCCCTCTGAGTTTTCATGGTTGACTGTAAGTTTTAGAAAGAGTTGCTGGTTAGATAACTCCAAAAGAGTTAGCACTTTGAGTCTAAGTCACCTTCCTGGAAATAATTATGAAAACTGCCACGTGTGCATGATTCAGGAAGATGCATCCACCGCCCAGGTCATTGTGACGCTGCCTTCGGGGACCTGAAACTCTGAAGTCTCCCCGCCTGATAGGAGGTTGGCACACGTTCCACATTGGTCTCATGTTCTTTATAGAGCAGTGAAAAGCACAGACACAAGATTGTGGTTTAGGCTGTGACAGAAGTGTGCTGACATTTGCCTCTCTGTGATTTTGATGAATCCTTTAAACACCATAGCCTAAATGAGGCATGACAAATAATATTGTAGAAGAGGAATTAAAATTCTCAGCAGGCAAGAAGAGAGTGGCTGATAGCTGAGATCTGTCATCCAGTGGCTGGAGGAGCAGTACAGTCTGGACCCCAGAGACATGTTCTGGGTGGAGGTGCAACACAGTGTCAGAAGTACAGACTTTGTAGAGATGGAGAACGCTAGAACTTCAGCACCAGGGGCAGGAGAGGAACAGGGGCCTTGGCTGATATGTGATTTTTGTGTGTGTATGTCTGGGGGTGCAGAGGTTACAGACAAGCTGAGGAGGGTTGGTTGGTTCCAGGAATCAAAGAATGTTAACAGAGATGTTGGTGACGAGCTGGTGTGAGTTGAAATAGATCTTTCATGAGCCTTGGAGACTTAGGGATGTTACTTTAACAAGTAGTCATAGTAGTCATATCAGTCGCTCAGTCATGTCTGACTCTTGCAGTCCCATGGACTGTAGCCACCAGTTTCTTCTGTCCATGGGATTTTCCAGGAAAGAATATTGGAGTGGGTTGCCACTTTCTTCTCCAGGGATCTTCCCAGATCAGGGAGGGCATCGGCAGGCAGCTTCTTTGCCACTGCACCACCTGGGGGGTGTTAGTAATATCACCTAAATGAGGGGTGCGGGGTTCATTCATTATGCCTGTGACAGTGCCATGCACAGTGGTCCGTATTAATGGCATGGCGTGCCACGTGGTCGTGGACACCTGGGCTCCTGCAAGAACACGGTGAAAATATCTGCCTCCTTTCCAGCATCGTTGCCGAACATTCACTGTCCCGAGCCTGGGACATGGCTGCAGGTCTCAGCTTCTCCATCTGCTGGGCTCTCCTGTCCTTGTGGCTGTGGGTACCCTGGGCACGGCTCTGGCATTCTTACCATGACATCACCTTCTAGCTCAGAGGAGCAACTTAGGAGCAGCTTATGTTAGATAAGAAATGGCATGTTGTGTTCCTTGGTCTTCCAGCAGTCCAGCCAGGTCCACGCTTTGGATGTCACCACCATGGGGGTGTCCCAGGCATTCTCACCGCGGCCCTTTCTTTCTCTCTTTCTCACAGCAGAGCGTGGCAGGGGATTGTGGTACCTCTTTGAGTGACTCTGGTGGCTTCTGGAACATTGGCTTTGGACCCTTTGTGACGCAGCATGCCTCGTGGGATGATGATGCAGAGAGGAAAGCAGCCTGAGGTCACACTCGCCTGCCTCCTCTTGGCTGCAGCGGGCTGCTTCGCGGACCTGAGTGAGTGTTTTCCTTGATTTCTCTGAGGCCCCCTGGGAGGAGCACTTTGCCCCTAGTGTCAGAGAGAATCATTTGACAAGGACCCTCTAAAAGGCCTTCTTCCTCCTGGATTTCTTCCCACTGACCTTCAGGGACATGTTCAATAATATGAGATGAGAAATGAGCTCAATTGCATCCTATTGGTTGTTACTTTGCTGTTTTAATCATTTCAGACATATGCTAGGGAAGAATAACAGTAATAGCTGAACTACATTTACTGAGCACTTACTATATGAGGTTACAGCAGGCAGTTTATATGCATTGTGTGTAAGCTTCCCAGCAATGCTGTGAGACCAATATTATCAGTCCCATTTTACAGATGAGAAACTGAGACTCCAAAAGGCTAAAGTCACCTGGCTCAGAAGTGGTAGCACTGGGATCCAGATGCAGGTCTTATTCACGTTCAAAGCTTGAGCTCTTGTCGTCCCACCATCCTGCCACTCCAGTCTACCGTCTGGGAACCAGGCCAGGTTGGGGACTGGACCTAAGGTCAGCAGAGTTCCTTCAGAGAAGGATCAACCCCTCTCTGGATGGCTCGGCTCTGAAAGGCTGCCTGGGAGCCGTGCTTCTGGGCACACTGTGCTGTCGGTTTCTTGGGGGGGTGTCAGTTCATCACTGCATCCCTGTTCTTCCTCCAGATGAGGTTCCTCAGGTCACTGTCCAGCCTTCTTCCACTGTCCAGAAGCTTGGAGGAACCGTGATCCTGGGCTGCGTGGTGGAGCCCCCTGGATGAACACCACCTGGCGCCTAAATGGGAGGGAGCTGAATGGCTCGGACGACACCCTGGGCATCCTTATCACCCGCGGGACCCTCG
This sequence comes from Nanger dama, assembly GCA_917880005.1. Lineage (NCBI taxonomy): Eukaryota > Metazoa > Chordata > Mammalia > Artiodactyla > Bovidae > Nanger > Nanger dama. The sequence goes on from CAKJTW010000011.1 coordinate 1,860,428, forward strand.
TCGTCACTGCCCTCAGCAACCACACCGTGGGCCGGTACCAGTGTGTGGCCCGGATGCCTGCAGGGGCCGTGGCCAGCGTGCCTGCCACCGTGACCCTAGCCAGTGAGTCGTGCTCCTCCGCCCACCTCCTACTCTTTCTCTGTTCCCCATCCCACTCAACACCCCCGTTAGCCTTATCATAAAAGGGGTCTTACCAGCTGACCTTTCTGGTCAGACAGTGGTGGCCACCCAGTAATCTCCAGTGTCTGGGGGACCTTTGTGCTCTCTGGGTAGGGGGCCATACCAGGAGTGAGTGTCTATCCCGAAGGGAGCTTGCCACGGTTGACGTGTTTCTGTGGGCCCCAGAGCTGGGCCATGCCATGCCTTTCTACCTGGTCACTCTGTGGTCTTAGATGGGGTGGAGCCAGCTCTTTGCTGCCCACCCCACCCCCCGCCCACTGCATCCTCGCAGCAGTTGCAGTCAGAGCGTGTACGGGGCTGCGCGTGGTCTGAACAGATACTGTGCACGTCCTCTTGGCCTCCTGCGTCTCTGAGGGGCAGGCCTATTCCAAATGCCTGGAATAGAAACTAGAACACAGTGAAAAGGCAACTGTGTGATAGAGAGGGAGAGAGGAGGAGATGAGACAGTTCGTCCCAAGAGGATGCCAGGAGAAGTCTGCTTAATACTCTTACATTTAATATTTAATTACCACTTGGATATACTGTTGTTCCCAAGCTTAGTGCACACATTACCTGATTTGCCACGGGAAATGAGACTTGGCTGATTAGAACTCCCGAAGGCTACGGAGCAGACCCAGCACCTGTTCTTATATGCTGAGTCTACGGCCAGGAAACATTTAGCCCTTGAACAATGCAGGGTTAGGGTTGCTGACCCTCTAGACAGTTGAGACTCTACATATAACTCATAAAGGGTTCTCTGCATCTGAGGTCCAACCAACCTCTGGTCATGTGGTACTGTAGTATTTATTATGGCAAGAGACCCATGGCCAAGTGGACCCAAGCAGTTCAAACCCTTGCTATTGAAGAGCCAACAGTATTAAGAGTTACTTCCCCTTCCCTGCTGGCCCAGTCGGTAAAGAGTCTGCCTGAATGCTGGAGACCCCGGTTAGATCCCTGGAAGATCCTCTGGAGAAGGAAATGTCAACCCACTCCATATTCTTGCCTGGAGAATCCCAGGGACAGAGGAGCCTGGGGGCTGCAATCCATAGGGTCACAAAGAGTCGGAAACGACTGAATGACTAACACCTTCACTTTCTCTGCTGGCTGAAGTGTAGGGAACAGGGAACCTTGTTGAGAGTTTAGTGGTGTTTGGACTTACTCTTTGAGGTCTCTGTCCCCTCGTGTCCCCTCAGCAGTGCCCCTTGTCCCAGACACCCTGCCTTCATATCACCACCATCATCTCCCTCGTTGACACTGTAGTTCTGGGAGGCTGGGGTCCTTATGTTATGGGTCATACCAGAGGCAGGAAACTTACAGAATGCTCCTGAAAGTCAGCTGGGCTCCCTGAAGTGTGAGGCGTGAGTCCTGGGAGGAGAGTGGTGAGAGCTGGCAAAGTAGAAAAGCAGGGGGAAAGAAGACCCTTCGTTGCCTCTGGCTTCCAGATGCCTCTGGCCTTCAGTCTGTGGGAGAACAGGTAAGACAGAGGCTGCCACAGTGTGCTGTTTTCTTGGGAAGCAGTCTAGCAGCCCTGCCCTCTGCTCAGAGCAGGTGGGGGAGGAAGGCAGGGGGTCCCCAGCTACCCTCCTGCGGGCAGGGCCGAGGCCGGGCTGCATCTTAGAGTCCCCCACACCATGGGAGCCACTTGTCCTTTAGTGGCTGCAGCAGTGCTCACTGACCCTCAGTGCCGCACCTCTAGACAGCAGGCTTAGAGCTCGGGTTACAGTCAGGGGTCAGTGAGGGAGGCAGGCCCTGGGCCCCCAGCTGTGCTGGTGGACTAGGGGCACGTGCTTCACTCAGATGAGAAGGTGGGGAGGGATCATCTTGTCATAGCCAGAGGGGCTGAGGTCAGAGCTGTGCTTCTTACCATCATACTTCTCTTGTATATATTCTTAATGATAATTAAAATGACACATAGAAAGTTTAGAATATACAGAAAACGTCTCCTCACCATCCTCGCAGAGCTGCCATCGTCATTTTAAAGCATACCCTTCTAGCCTTCATCTGTACCCGTATTTTTACAGCACTGAAGATAGTTACTATCTTTAGTCTCTCCCCTTTGACATTGTAGGACAAGCATTTTCCATTGGCTGTATGACCATATTTACATTTTTTGTTGAGTATAAAGTGCATCCAGTAAAGTACACAAAGTGAACACTTTGATGTGTTTTTTGCATGTATATTCTGTGTAACCACCTCGCCAGCAGGCTCCTAGTTCATCTGTCTTCTGTCACCCACCAGAGCAGCAAGCACAATTGTGCGCAGCCCTGGGACATCCCAGAGTGACTCCACTCTAAGGTACTGCACCCTTCTCCTAGTGCTGAGCAAGCAAGTCCCTGCCAGTTGTTCATCTTTACAAATAAGAGGTGCTTTTAGCAATGTGTGTGCCTTTGAAGGGGCCCACTGCTCCTCCAGGAGGTTTGCTACCCTGAAGATAGTCAGCCCTTGTCTGTGAAGATCCAGGAGACTCTGTAACTCGGCCCACTCAGGAGCTAGGCAGCACCTTTCACTGTTTGGAGGAAGGGTGAGCTGGAGAGAAGATTTATTTTGGAGCACTCCTTCTACTTCAAGGTGAATCTGTGTGAGAAGAGACAATTTATAGCCTTTATTTTTAAAAATTCCTGGCCCCTCTTTCTCTGGTGCTTGAAGGGATCTGCAGTTGGCAGTGAGGACAAAGGGAAGGGTTTGGTTGCAACCCAAGGAGGCACAGTGAGAGAAGAGGGGGCTTGTGCAGAAGCCGAGGCGAGTCTTGTTTGAAAGCCAAGAGCTATTGGCGTGTCACTTAGACATGAATCAGAAGGGAAATGTTTGGGCCTGACCAGAAGATGGATGGAGAAGTGCTGGAAATGGAGAGCAGGCCTGCAGGGTCTGTGTCCTGGGACAGAGGGAGTTGGTGGACTGGAACTACAGCCTCCCAGACTTGGAGGAGGCAGTGACGGGGTGGCGGGAAGGTGGGAGAAAGGGGTGCTGTCTTTGGGTTAATGCCATGGGGGATTTGGCCCAGACTCAGCAGCTAGATTAAGTTTCGAAAGCACATTCCTGAGCAGAATGGGGGCTGTGGTTTTGCCAGTTGGCTGGTGTGCGAGGGAGGCTGAGCCGGAGAAGGGATTACAGGAGGCACGGTCTGCATTCAGAGGCGAGGCTGGCAGCAGCATGCTGGCGTGCACACACGCACGCATGCACACTTGCAGTTGGTGTTTCAAGCTTCCTTCTCCTCCTCTCCTCCGGCCTCTCCTGTGTGCATTCAAACACTTGTCCTCAGACAGAGCACGTGCTGTTTGACCTCCCTGGCAGGACGCTGCCTCCTAGAGATCACTGGGGGCTTCCTGTGATGGGGGCTAGAACCTGGCTCGAGGATCCAGGGATGTGGAGGAGGCTGCCAACAGAACTTTCCTGGTCCAGACCACTTTCTCTCTGATGCCAGGGGATGCACTTGAACTCCACCCCTGCCTGGTGGCATCAGGTAAAATGGAACCACATGAAGCCTCAGTGGTGCGCACCCACCCTCTCCTCTGAGTGGTCCTGCCCACGTGGAGACCTGCTGTCCTTCCTGCTCTCCTCTGTGGAGAAGTATTTTTTCCTGTTTCACTTAAGCTTTCCTTGCGGTGAATCTCTCTTGTTGCTAATGCTTCACTTCAGACCATCTTGTCTAATTCCTTTGAAATGTTTTTACTTTGATCTCCTTTCTTCTTCTTGCCTGTCTTTTCACAAGCTTGACAGCCAGAGTCCAACCATTCCACATGCCTCTGAGGGTCCCACTCTATGCACCTGAACCAAAAACAGACATCGCCCACGGACACCTCATTCCTTGTTCTGGTCCCTGCCCGAGACAGCCTTAGCATCATTCTCCACACAGCATAGCAAGTAATCATGACCAATTCAGAGCCGTATGCCACTGGAAAGCTGTTTTCTGTCCCTTACTGCAGTTATCTACCATTCAGATAAACGCCTACTTTCATTTTTTATCTTTTTCCCTATCTTTTAAATTAATTCTTCCAGCTATCCTGTCATCCCCAGATCCTACTGGTACTTGGAAATAGGCAGTAACTGAGTGGATGTTCTCTATCTGGGAAGATACGTAATTGGCTCTATGACTTCACACTGGCTAATGTGAAGTCTTAAGCTGGTGCTGGTTTAGTTGTGATCGGATCCATAACCCCTCTTTAAGATCTTTAAGCCCTAGGGCCAGTCAGAGAGTGATCTTTCGTATCAGAGATCAGAGGCAAGGCAGGGACAGAAGAGGTAGGAGTTTCCCTGCGGCAGCTGTCTCCGTGACTCTGTGCCTTTGAGGAAAGGTCAGAAGGAGACAGGGGCCCTTTGTTAGCATAATGTAACCCAGGAGTGAAATGAAGAGCCAAACTGGTGTAATGGAAAAAACATGAAACTTAAACCCAGATCTTTGAAGTCTTAGCTCTGCCACTGAAGAGCTCACGTAGCTTTGGACAAATGCCTTCCTCTCTCAGATGGCCACAACTGTGAAATGAGCTCAGTACTGATTACACCATCTGCCTTATGGTTTTGTTTTTTAGAGACTCAAATGAGAGAATATGTGATAGTACTATTTTGAAGCAGGCTTTATTCACTCACCCATGTGGTCAACACATATTTGTGGAGCATCCTCTTGGAGGAGGCTCTGGGGCACGTTCTCTGTGCTGCCCAGCTCCGTTCTGGGAGCAGCCCTTAGGATGACACAGTCCAGGGGGCCAAAGCTTCCATCTCAGCCAGAGCCAGTCCTAGAAGACTGGCTTCTCAGGGGCAGAGGACAAACCTGTTTCCTGTGAATTTCATAGCTCCCTCTCTGCACATGTTCTCCAGCCCGGATCCCCACCTCCCTGCCCCTTTGAGAGCAGCCCACAGTGTCGCTGCGTGGATGTTGTCCCTGTGGCCCAAAGAGCTGTCCATTTATGCCTTTGTTGGCTCACTGATGCGAGTTATTGCAACCAGACAGCACTGGCAGGCTGGGCCAGCCCTGGCCCTTGGTGTGGTTAAGCTCCACGAACAGCAGCCATGTCTCTCCTTTCTCAGCTCCCTAAACTCTTGAGTCCCATCAAACTCTTCCTTAAGGCCTTCTGTGCTGTGACCCTGAATTAGAATAGGCCACTAAGGCCAGTTGTCGACATTTTCTTAAAACATTTCTAGCTTCCTTTACCCTTGTTTTTAGTCAGGGTTCTCTAGAGAAGCAGAATCAATCACTATACCACACACACACACACACACACATATAGACACACACATGTAATTTTAAGGCTTTCCTTGTGTCTTAGACGGTAAAGAATCTGCCTGCAATGTAGGAGACCTGGGTTCCATCCCCAGGTTGGGAAGATCTGCTGAAGAAGGGAATGGCAACCCACTTCAGTGTTCTTGCCTGGAGAATCCCCATGGACAGAGGAATCTGGGAGGCTACAGTCCACGAGGTCATAAAGAGTCGGACACGACTGAGTGACTAAGCATATGTGTAATTTTATGGAGAACATATATATAATTATTTGCACACTCACATGTATGGGGAGAGAGAGAAACAGAGAAAGGAAAAAAGAAAAAGATTTATTTCTAAGGATTGGCTTACATGATTATGGAGGCTGGAAAGTCCAAAATCATTGGGCGAGCCAGCAGGCTGGAGATTCATGCAATCCACTAGGGGAACCAGGAAACCAAACATTCTCTAGCCCTGAGTTAAATAGCTTGATGTTTTGCAGGTTGGTGTCCTGAGAACTGGGGAGTGTTTAGAATTTACAAAAGCGCAGTAAGACCTGCTCTGGGCTATTGAGGATCTCTCAGTCTGATGGAGAAGATGGACTGCAGTTTCTGTTAGCCATAAAATAAGTCAGTCAGAGCCATGAGTTGCCTGAGAGACATAAACAGATTTTAATGGGAATTCAGGGGAAGAGTGATTCATTTCCATTTCAGGGAATTGAGGAAGACTCAAGGTTGAGCCCTGAAGAATGTGTGTGGGACAAGCTTTATCTCCAGGGTTTTGAGTCCTCTCATCTTTCTCAGGCCTTCAACTAAGTTTAGTTCTCTACATTGTGCACTTAGACCTAAGCCCAGTGCTGCTTCTGGGACGGTGCAAATACTTCACAGTCAGTGTGGTCAGATTCTGAAATCAGGATGGGGTAACAAGAGACAGTCACCTGGTGGCTGTATTTCCCTAGGAGAAGAAGGGGTCTGCAGCTGAAAGCTGGGTCTGAAGCTACCTGCCAGACTGAGCTTGAGTCTGCCCCCTTTGCTGGGGGAGCTCTAGATAGCTCCACATGGAGGTGTAGTTGGAAAAGGAGAACTAACTCAAGCTTGAAACACAGCTGTCTTATGCCCATACGTGCTGTGTGCTTTACTTTTCCAGTTGGACAAGAATGAAAGATACTGACTGCTAAGTTGCTTCAGTCATGTCCAACTCTTGTGACCCACTGAAAGACAGCTTAAAATGCCAAAGGTATTGAGCGACTTGAGTACGTAAATAGGAGATGACCTGTTTAGGAATACCTTACAGCTTTAGGCCAAAGTCATGGTAACTCTTTTCCGCTTTCTGCTAGTACAAGCAGAAATTCACACCACACCTCACAGGAGTCTCCTCTGGTATTCATCTTCAAAGGGCATGGGCAATGCTAGTCCCATTGGTCCGGGACAAGCGCTCAGGCAAATGTGTGGTGTAAGCTCAGGGCATCATGGCAGCAACTTTCTGCCCCACACAGCCAGGGTTCTAGTTCTCTATTTAGCAACAGTCAATATTTACCACACACACACAAAGACTCAAAAATTCCATGGTGCATCTTCTACCAAGGACATGCTTAGAATTCCCCATTCCTCTCCTCAACCTATCCTTGGCACACTCAGCCACAGGCTTTAATAAAATCCTAGGTCCATTTTCTAAGCTAAGAGAGAAGGGAAGGACCACACAGTAAGTTAAGCAGGTACAACTATAGATTCAGTGAGCCAGAACAGACTTGGAGAAGCCTTTTACACAGGAAGATGAGGGAAGCGTTGATTAGTTTGCTTGAAATCCCTGGAACTCTTTAAAGAACATGATGTATGATGGATCCTTTAAAATGAAAGCCAATCAAGAGAAAATGAGTTCCCTTGTTTCCCCCCCCGCCTTTTTTTTTGGTGTGTACGTGTGTAAGAGTTTAGGGATTTCCACTCTGATCTTGTTTATAGATTTTCAACCATTTTTGGAATCTAGTAATAGTCCCAGGAACTATAGAACAGTGAGTCAGTCTGGCAAATGGGACAAAATATTTAAATAAAGCACTGTCACCTAACAGTGAGGGAAAAACGGTAAGCAAAAGGGGGAAAAACTTACTGAGGTAGAAGCAGCATGTTGTTTTTCTGTAAGGAAAATTGTGCTTAATTTTTAGTGATGGTGCTCCTTTTCTACTTAAAAACATTTGAAGGCATCATGGAGTAAGACTTAGGCTACAGCATGACGCTTCAGCACACCTCTCAGCCCTGCCTCCTCGAGACCCATAAAATCTGCCATTTCCTTGGCTCGTCTCTCACTTTCCCTGGGTGCTCTGGCTTCTTCTAACAACCTCCTTTCTGTTCCCTTTCCCAGAAAATTCCCCGCTTCCCTTGGGTTAATAAGTGCAAGTCGCTCAGTTGTGTCTGACTCTTTGCGACCCCATGGACTATATGGTCCATGGAATTCTCCAGGCCAGAATACTAGAGTGGGTAGCCTTTCCCTTCTCCAGGGGATCTTCCCAACCCACGCCTCCCGCATTGCAGGTGGATTCTTTACCACTGAGCCACAAGGGAAGTCCTGGTGGCTCAGACAGTAAAGCATCTGTCTACAATGCAGGAGACCCGAGTTCAATCCCTGGGTCAGGAAGATCTCCTAGAGAAGGAAATGGCAACGCACTCCAGTATTCTTGCCTGGAAAATCCCATGGATGGAGGAGCCTGGTAGGCTGTAGTCCATGGGGTCACAGAGTCAGACACAACTGAGCAACTTCACTTCACTTTGGGTTAATTAATTCCTTCTTGGTGATCAACCTTCAACTATCTTCTCCTCTAGGAATCTTTTCTTGACCCCCCCTTGACTCCCCAGGTCTGGAGTGGGGTCCCCTCTTGCGAGCTCCCTGCCATCCTGTGTTCACTTCTCTAGGCCTCTCCAGCCACCGTCTCTTTGCCCTTCACCTCTGTGATCACCACATCACGGCACACGCTTGGCCTTCAGTGAATGTCTAGGGAGAGGAGGCTCCCAGATAAGATATGTTGAAGTCTAGAAGATCACAAAAGAGCATGCAGAAGGCAGACAAAGATTTCTTCACCCAGACTGTGGTATAGTAGAAGTTTTGAGGAAGTAAATAAGAAAGGATGAAGCAACACTTGGGATGTAAACAAGCTGAAGATACAAATAGATTTAGGAAGGGTTTAGAAAAATTGATGGATGTCAGAAGCATAAAGCATAAAATAAATTAAGGTGTTGGTGGAAATTCTGCAAACTTTGAAGGCAGATGCCAGTGACTGTGGCTGCAGTCCTACCAGGCACCTCAAAGGACCCTGTCAGAGGGGGTGGGCAGATGGCACGGTCATCACCCTGCTTTTAGGACTACACAGTTCCCAAGTGTGTGTGGAGGGTGGGGGCAGCGGGAACCACTGTGGGCTCCCCTGGCCTTAAGACACTGCCCCTACCTCTTCCACCTGGAATTGTTTTTTTCAGGGACACACTGAACGGCTCACGTCCACTGTTCCTCTGAACGCCTTGGCTTCGGTCTTCTCTCCTCTGTCTTCCTGTATAGGCCGCCAGCCTGCCAAACACTGTGCCAGGAACCAGTTCTGGCTCTGATGAGTCCAGACCACCAGGGTTCACATTAATTTTCCCATTGCTCAGTTTCTAGTTTATATTTGGTTGATCAGAGAAATATGTGCGATGTGGGTTGCTGGCAAGTAAATCTTTTTTCCTTCTTCTCTCTCTCCCCAGTGTATTTTTCAAACCATTTTATTCCTTCACGTAATCCAAAAGAAACTCCCTAGTTCTGCTAGCCAGCCCTACCTCACAGCAGCTCTGGAGTCGGATAAACGGGATGGTCTACAGACGTCTCTGTTCATCTGGTTGCCAGACTCAGTGGAGAAATGGCTCCCATCCTTATTTTCAAGGATTAATAGCATTTCTCATTCTCGTGTGTCTTTTTTTTTTTTAATATTTTTAATTGGTTCAAGCCAAGAAATTCCTGAAGCATTAGGCCAGTTTACTGCAAATCATTTAATGACATTGCAAACTAGGTTCTATTTTCCTTCTCCTTCCTCTCACACTCCTCTTTTTATGCCCTGTGTCCTGCTGTGCCCACCTCCCCTCTTGACTTTGATCTTCTGCCTTCTTCCCTGTGGCTTTTCATCTCTTCTCCACCCAGAGCTTTGTCCTGCTACTCAAATCTAGGTGCACACCCCACCTTAATTCAAAAGAAAGAAACACACGATTTAACAACTAATGTGCTTGGCATCTGCAAAGGTGTGTTTTGTTTTGTTTTTACCCTCATAGGAACTGTTTTTATTTAAGTAAAAGAGAGCTTGCTTTACTTTCATCAGAAAGTATGTTTGCAAAATTTCATATCGTGTTTCCATGGCTGTCAGGAGAGCGCTTTGGAGCCAAAATTATTCCATGCAATTGAACAGGCAGGAAAAACATCCTCAAGAGAGCAAATGTATTTGTCCACTCTTCCAGCCTGCAAAAGGAGAAGTGCTCACTCCACCAGCCCCCCTTCTAAATTTCCTGGAGATCGAGGTAACCTAATCTAGGCTTGCACACTGGAGAAGGTGGCAGGGATTACGCTTAGGGACACTACCAATTGTTACAGCCAGCCTGTGTGTTGCTTTAATGTCTTTTTGATTAAAGCCCCCATGGTTAGGAACTATGTCTTTATCTTCTTGGTATCTTCTACAACTTCAGCCTGGCTGAGTGAATGAATAGTGATGTCTGGAGGGATGGTATTGTGCCAGATGCCAACTACAGAATATGCTGATTTTGCTCAGCTTTGTGGGCTCCCTGTTGGGTCTGACTTCAGTGGCCTGTATGCCAGGGCTACGGACTGGTGATAGGCTTAGTCACTCCACAGAATGCATGCCTCAGAGGCCTGCCCATCCCGCAGTCAACCCTATTCAGTCATCAAGAGCAGGCAGTTCCATCTCTAAAGGCAGTACCGTCAGGCTCCAGCCTCCACTCCACTTCTGCAGTCCATCACCATGACTTTCCAATTGTAGAGAATTTTCTTTCAGAGGCTTGAACTGGGGGTCATGCCAAGCCATGGCTCCTCAGATGACTTGGAGACCAAGAGTTATGCTGTGATTCTCGTCCCATCCGTGAAGTAGTTCAGGGCAAAGAGCCCACCCAGGGAGGCAGGTGTGGGACCCTTCCCTGCTCAGACACCACCTCCAAGTCCATCCGTAGAGCAGCGAGCTGTGCACTCTTAATTTTACTCACCTTGTACCTTTGCCACCTTTCAAAAAGTTCAGGGCCAGGCCACAGGGTCAGTGTGTCACTGGGGTAGTCCATTAGGTGAAACCTTTCCACACTTTGTAACGCTGCCTGTAGACACAGGAAGCTAGTACAGGGACAAGTTGAGCCCTGGAAGCAGGAGAGCTGGGAGATGGAACGATCAGTCAGCCCAGACTTGCTGATGGCCACGAGGCTGCCCAGCCGCCCTGGCAGCACTGCCAAGTGAGCCCAGTGTGGTGCCCCCACAATCAGTGGATCACATCCAAGCCTCAACAGATGAGTGCAGGCTTGTCCTGTGAGCCCTGAGAACAGACAGGAGGGAAGGGCAAGACTGACCAGACACGAGAAATACCTGGATGGATTAAAAGCCAGAATGTTTGTAATCGTTCAGCTGAGCTGATGGAGATGGGGGTGTTGGTAACTCTAGGCAGCCTCTGTCTGAAGGCGCTGTCTTACCTGACTTCTTTCTTTGCACTTTTAATTTGCACCCTAAGGGAGGATGCTTCCCTGGCAGCTCGCCTGGTAAAGAATCTGCCTGCACTTCAGGAGACCCTGGTTTGATTCCTGGGTCAGATAAATCGCCTGGAGAAGGGAACAGCTGCCCACTCCAGTATTCTAGTATTCTGGCCTGGAGAATTCCATGGACTGTGTAGCCCATAGGGTCACAAAGAGTCAGACACGACTGAATGGCTTTCACTTTCAAGGAAGGACTCATGGAGAAGAGAATCAAATGAGGAAACTCCTTGAGTAAAGGTTAGGTTTACTGATTACATTGGGGCATTTTGTGGAGGAACAATGCACCATGTAATGGGGCATGCAAAGTATGTAAGAATTGAAGGATGAGCCTATAATGAAGATCTAACAATTCTGTATTAAGAGAATGTAAGAACAAACACTAAATATTGTGATATAATTCATAGATCTACTGAACCTTTTATTCATAAAGGAAAGATCAAAGCTAGAAGGTGGAGAGAAAGAGAGAAAGTAAGTCAAAAGGGGCTCAAGATAAAACTTGTCAATTTGTAGTTTCACAAATGATCCTGATGGTGACAGCAACACTCACATGCCTCTAAAAGTTTTTATTTTCCTTCTTTTTTTCCCCATGGGCAAGAAGGTAGGAGCCTGATGTACCTGGGAATGTGAAGAGAAATGTCAGAGCACATTCCATAATTGTATCCAAACAGATCCCTGTCACCTGTGTATCAAAGCTCCTATGGAAGTGACTTATCAGAAGATAAATGTTCCGTTAAGAAATTGAGTGCTTAGAAGGCAGGGAGCTGGGCAGGGTTCTATATGGAGCCTAAGGTATTAGGACTTTCTCAGAAAGAAAAAGTTCTGGGACTAATAAAGAAGGTCTATAAACTCAAGAGATGGCCCCAAAGACCAGGGCTTCTGACCTGTTGAGAGCTGAGGGACAAGAGTGGGCCTCATGGCATTTGATTAGTGCAGACAAGTTAATAAAATAGCTGGAAGAATACACAGAGAGGATGCAAAAGAAGGGTCTGAGGGAAGGTAAGAGGATTAAAGCTGCAAAAACATTCCTCTAATGGATTTCTCAAACACACCAGCCAACAGGCAAGGGCAGGTGTCCTGTCAAACCATTTCCCCATGAAACCTGATCCATCATTCTGCAATGAGGCTGGAGGCCTGCTAACCCTATTTGTAACTGAAGGGCCTGCCCCTTATTCCCAGGGAAGTGCCCTGAGCAGCGCAGGGGACTCGCCAGGAAACCAGCTTTGCAGACAAAGGGGCCTGGGAACAGGCTGGTTTCCTTCATATACAGCCAACTAGATCTCTCTGCATCTGCCTCTCATCTGGTGGCTGATTAAGCTGTTATTGATCATGAAGCCTCTGCCCCTCCCTGGCCTCCCCTGCCCAAAAAGTACTAGAAAAGGGGGTGCTCTGAGTTTCAGATCGCTCATCACTTCATTATTCTGCCTTTGATCCCTTAGTGAAACTCAACTTTTGCTCCACCAGCCAAATTGGGAGCATTTGTCTAGTGAAGCAACAGCTAAAGCTTAAGCTCAGGGTGTGGGGTAGGGGAGGACAGGGCCGGGGACCCAACTGTTGCTTGCTTGTTTTGAAGCCGTAGGCTCGCCTGCCAGTCGGCCCTTGTGGGGAGCTAGAAACCCAGCTGGGGTGTCCTGGGTCCTGCCTGCCTGGGCTGTTGTGCACATGTTGGCATCAGAACAGAAGGGCTGACCAGTGCCCAGCTTGTGCCTCCCTCACTGCACAGCCCACTGTTTCCAACCCAGCAGTGAATCCTCGAGTGCACAGAAGGCCCCCAGAGGGGCCTAGGGGTGTGTAGCATTTTCCAGTCTTGAGTCAGTGAGGTGTGTACATGGAGGAGAGTGTGCTCTGTGCACAGATAAGTTCTTAGTTACAGAGGGCAGGAGCCCAGGGCTAAGCTGGAAATGGCATTCTGATGCCAGACTCCTTTCAGTTACTCACATCTTTCTTGCAAAATGCTTTGTTAGGCTTAAGTATATTCTTGCTTGAGGCAGATTTTCTTGGAATGAAGTAAAGGAAGAGGGTGAAACAAAAACTCAAAAAGTCTTGGTGGAGTAGTTTTAGATTTATTAGACCATGCAAGAGACATGCTTCTCAGCGACTGAGGAATTTTCCAGATGCCCCTGGGCTCACATGCTCACAGCTCTCTCTGTGGGGAGTCTCCTGACTTGGCAGGTACCTGTGCTGAGGAGGATTAAGGCTGTTGCATTGCTGAGGTACTTTGCTTATGAAAAGCAGGTAGTAACATCCAGCTAGAACTCCCTGAGCACAGGCTGTCCACCCTTTCCCACAGTCCACCATCCTCCTCGCTGAGAGAAAATGCATCCGCTCTCTTGGCTGAGAGGTTCAGCCAGGACTGGGCTGTGGATTCTGGGGGGCCCAGTGCAATGTGAAAATATGAGGTCCCTTGGTCAAATGTTATTTAAAATTTCAAGGCAGTGATAGAAGAGCATTAAACCAAGCGTTGGCCTCTTCCAAGTGAGGGGCCTGGCACAGCTGCACAGGTTGCATGCTGACAAAGCTGGCCTTGAGCACTATCTTCCAAACTCTTCATTCAACAAGGACTCAATGAACGTGGTGCCTCCTGAAGACTATGCAGTGGAGCTTGGGGCTGGGGCACGGAGTGCAAAATTGATAGTTTGTCCACTAGGAATTTGCAATTTAGTTAGGGTTGGATATCACCAACACAGCTTCCTTCAGCTTCCCTCATAGCTCAGTTGGTAAAGAGTCTGCCTGCAATGCAGGAGACCCAAGTTCAGTTCCTGGATTGGGAAGATCCCCTGGAGAAGGAAATGGTAAAACTCTCCAATATTCTGTCCATGGAGAATCCCACAGACAGAGGAGCCTAGCAGGCTACAGTCCATGGGGTCGCAAGAGTTGGACACAAATTAAGAGACTAAACCACCATCACCAACACAAAATTAAATAATGATGAGATGATTCCTTAAGAACCCAGAAGGCGCCACACCCACCCAAAGGAAGGAATCCATGAGAAATCTCACCTTAACCCACAGGAAACACTTGTGTTCAGCCTGGAAAGTGAAATGGGGCTATGGAGACGAACCACGCATTCTGTCATCATTTTACCACACTACTTGGCGAATAGCATGTATTTCTTCTAGGGTTATTTTCATTTCAATTATTGTATTCTTCAACTCTAGTTGTGCTTTATACTTTCTAATTCTTTGTTAAAAAGCATCTTGTAACTTCTCATCCATTCTTTTCTCAAGTATCTTTAGAGTCATCGCTCTGAACTCTTTCTTGGTAGATTGCATGTCTCCACGTCACTCATTTGTCCTTGGGTTTTGTCTTGTTCCTTCTCTGGAACATATTCCTATCATGGCATTTTGTATCTGTATTTGTATGTATGTGGAAGGTTAGTTATGTCTCTCAGCCTTGGAGAACTGGCCCTCTGTAGGGGATTCCTGTGTTTGTATGTATGTGGAAGGTTGGTTATGTCTCTCAGCCTTGGATAATTGGCCCTCTGTAGGGGATTCCTGTGTGTATTTGTATTTATGTGGAAGGTTATGTCTCTCAGTCTTGGAGAAATGGCCCTCTATAGGGGATTCCTGTGTATCTCAGCCTGACACTCCCCTCTTGTCACCCTGTGGCCAGGGACCAGCAGGTCCCAGGGGGAGGGTCTGACCTGTGTTTGCAGACTCAGTTCCACAGGCTGTTTGATTGTATTTTTCTTGCTTTTCTGGTGTCTGCCCTCCCAGTGTATGACTCTGGCTAGAGGCTTCTGCAGGCTTCCTGGTGGGAGGGCTGGTGCCTGTCTACTGGTGGGTGGAATTGGGTCTTGGCCCTCTGGGGGTCAGGACCATATTTAAAGGTGGTGTGTGCTCAGGAAGTCTTTATTTTCAAACATTTACTTATTTGGCTGCATCAGGTCTTGGTTGCAGTGCCTAGGATCTTCGTTGAGTCGTATGGGACCACGCAGTGCACAGACTATGCGGTGCAGGCTCAGTAGTTGCTCTGAGGCATGTGGGATCTTAATTCCCCAACCAGGGATCCAACCTGTGTCCCTTGCATTGCAAGGTGGATTCTTAACCATTGGACCACCAGGGAAGCCTCTCAGGAAGTCTTTAGGCTTGTTTGGTGTGAGGTGTCCCAGCACTGGAGCCTACAAGTGTTGGGTGGGGTCAGGTCCCAGTTTTAATATCCCAACAAGATGTTAGCCTTCAGGTGAGTACTCCTGGATATGTTCACCACCAGCTTTTATGTCCTAAGAGAGAGCCATAGCCATCCCCTGCCTCCCTGGAAGACCCTCTAAGACCAGCAGGTAGATTTGGGCCAGGCTCCTATGAAGTCACTACTTTTGCCCTGGGTTCTGGTGTGCTTGAGACCTTGTATGCATCCTCCAAGAATGGATCTCGATTTACCCCCAGTCCTATGGCACTCCTGCAATTAAGCCTCAGTGGCCTTCAAGGCCAAATGCTCTGGGGGCTCCTGCTCATCATACCAGACCTCCCAAGCTGGGGAGCCTGTCATGACCTCAGCACTCTACTCTCACTCTGATAGAATTTCTTTGACATAATAATTCTCCAGTTTGTGGGTCACCCACTTTGGGGATATGGGATTCAATTATATCTTAAGTGTGCCCCTCCTACCATCTTGTAGTGGTTTCTTTGTGTTTGGATGTAGAATATCTTTTTTGGTAGGTTCCAGACTTTTTATTAATGGTTGTTCAGCAGTTAGGTGTGATTTTGGTATTTTCGTGGGAGGAGGTGAGCTCAAGGTCTTCTATGCTGCCATTTATCCTAACAACATGTATTTCTTATTTCACATATATTAGACCTGTTGTACCTCTTTCCTGTGACCCTGGAAGTAAACACTCAAGAAACATTCTATTTTCAAAATATCCACATTTAGGTAAAGATTGGCCACACTTGGATAAAAAGTTGATGGAAAATTTGTTGTGCTAAGCCCTTGAGCTCATAATGTCAACCCAGCTCAACTACAAAATCTGAGTTCACAAATAACATGCCTGGGCATCTTGTACCTGACTGGAGGGGCCCAGCTCCAAGATAATCATTCATTTGGTCATCTAGCATTCACTGAGCATCTACTTAGGCCAGAGGACAAGATAACAACACTTGGTCCCTGACCCTAAAAAGTTCACATTGAATACTGGAATCACAGGGACAATGATCCTTTCATAGAAATAAAAGGGCTTTCCTGTGCTGCTCTGGCTCGACTTGACTGAGAGCTTCTAGAAAGTTGCGTTAAGTGGGAAACCTCCTGACCTTACTGAGTGCCATGATCACAGGGCTCCCCTTGGTGACAGTAGTTTGTTTTGGTAATTACTTCATGTCTTCTGTGAGAAACCTGACTCCCAACTGCTGCTGTTGCCTTGTCTGGGAACGAACCACACAGGCAGGTGGAGTCTTGCTGTGAACTGCAGTTACACTGTGATGGTATCAGTTCTCAGAAGCTGAGTAGAATGCGGTGTGGTCAGCACTCAGAGAAGGTGCCTCCAGGGCTTTCTAAGCACCTTTGTGGGGAGAGTGTCTGGGTAAATATTTTCATCTCTCTTATCTTATTCTCTATTAGTTTTATTTCCTCTCTTAAATTAAATTCAGCTACAGTCCTGAAAACCGAATTTGGCATGTGGTTTTGTTGCACAAATAGCCCATTTTGTTCAGCGACATCAGTGATTTGGCTTCAAACAAAGAGAGTTTTGTTGTGTGGGCTGTTGGATTGTTTGGGAAATATCCTGCTTTTGTTCCAGATGGATCTCCATCCGATCCAGTTTAAATCCCATCTTCCTGCCACCAAAGCAAGTTAGAAGAGACTGCAGCCTGGTGTCAGGACCTCGGTTTCCCCACATTCCACTGCTATTAAACCCCACTGGAGACATTCCTCTTTGCCTTAGAAAATGCTTTGGGTATCCACACTCTCCATCCCCAGCCCGGAAACCGAATTAGCCATGACATGACATACTGTTGGCTCTTTGTTTCTGCGGATGGAAAACCCGAGGTCACGCAGGCTGACTATAAGCACCATACAACACAATTTTATAGAAGGGATTTGAATATCTCCATTTTAGTAGCCACTGGGGCACCTGGAACCAATCCCCAAGGATACTGGGGGAGGACCACTAGCTGTGCATAGCAGGAATCAGCCTT
This sequence comes from Nanger dama, assembly GCA_917880005.1. Taxonomy (NCBI): domain Eukaryota; kingdom Metazoa; phylum Chordata; class Mammalia; order Artiodactyla; family Bovidae; genus Nanger; species Nanger dama. The sequence goes on from CAKJTW010000011.1 coordinate 1,877,650, forward strand.
CTGGTTGTAACTATGATTGGCCATCAAGCAGAATCTCAGGCCTTTCACTTTTTGATGTGGATGTCTGATTAGGCTATTCTTGACTGAACTGGAAAAAAGACATAAGCATTCTCTGTCATTGTTCCTTTCAGTCTCCATGAGCTGTGCCAGGACATTTGTGCCTTGACCATGACCCATTTCTAGCCAGGTTCAGTGGGGCCAATGAGCCTAGGCCCCTTGCTGCCTTAGGTCAGTGTAAGAGAAGAGGCTGGTCTGTGTCACAGGCACCACTTGATGGAATTCTCTACATTCACCCACCAGCAGCTTATATACACCCATTTGTACTCACATGCGGTGATGCGAGCCACACATTCCCCTCTTGTCAACTCTAGACCACAAAAGGCTGGAGGAAGGACTCAGAGCACCCCCAGAGGACCCCTCAGCGTGTGAGGTTCTTGCAGCTGTCGACTGTGACTAAAGACACTGAGGCATAGGCCCAGCCTGATACAGTGCACTGTTCACCTCTCTCTTCCATCTAGGCCCAACCAGCCCCTTCTCTTCTCTCCACAGATCTCCAGGACTTCAAGTTAGATGGGCAGCACGTGATTGAAGTCGATGAGGGGAACACAGCGGTCATAGCCTGCCACCTCCCGAGAGCCATCCAAAAGCCCAGGTCCGGTACAGTGTCAAACAGGAGTGGCTGGAGACCTCCCGAGGTGAGTAAACAAGCAGGAGCCTGGAGGTCGGGGCCAGGAGGGAAGTTGGTGCCTCTCCAGTACCTCCCAAACCCTGTCAATGCCCCACAGCAACTTCCCCCTGCTGCTCAGCCATCTGCTACCCTAAGATGCAGCTCCACGGGATACTGAAGGGCCTCAGAGTGGAGGTCCCCTGAACCTATCACAAGGAATCTCCTCATCCTTTGAGGCCCTGCCAGATGTTGCTGAGCTGTTGCCACTGGATCAGAGCGCTCAGCTCGGAGTTCCAGTCCCTCCCCGTGCCATCTTCCTGCCACCAGGCGTGCACTGGAAGGCTGCCTGATAAGCCAGATGTTCCTAGAGCTGTGGGCTCCCTGGTGGGAGGCGGGGTTCTTCCCTGCACAGTAGAGCAGTCTCTCTAGTGGCATCTGAGGTTTTCCCTCTCCCCGTCTTCCTGGTGTTGCAGCCATCACAGCTTCCTGCTCAGGCCACGGTGGGCATGACAGCTGGTCCAGGGGAGACAGTGTTCATCCACAGAGTGCCCACAGGGCACTTCCTCCCACAGATGACCTGCACTTAAGGCCAAGTAGACCCTGTGGCTGGACCCTACACCTCAAAATGTATACCTTTTAAAATGTCCTAGAGATTTTTAAATATTTTTGTTAACTTTCTGGTTATGAAACTTTATGGTTATATGTTTACTATAGAAAATACAAAAAAAGTATTTTTTAAAAGATCAAAAATCTAATCCTGCCACTCAGAAATAACTAGAGATTAGAGTATGAATGTCTACTGTCCCTAGCAGTGGCCCCTGGAGGAGGCCTGCCCATCCCACAAGAGTCAAGGGCTTTTTCCTTCCTATTTGGCATTTACTTAAGCAGCTCACACCTGGGGCAGCCCAGTGATAGGCAGGCACCAGACTCAACAAGCCAGATTGCAGGGACATCCAGATGGCTAAGGGCAGGCCACCAGAAAGCTCAGAGCTGATGACCAGTGCTTTGCCTGTCAGGAAGTCAAACACTATCCTAGTTGCCAGGTGTGCAGATACTATGAATCTGTCCCCTGCAGACAGAAGCTGAACTCAGCCCTGGGACCCCACCCCTGTGACACATTGATGCAAAAGTAGACAGAGCTAGCAGGCCAGTGAAGGGCCTCCATGGTATTCATGGAGAGGGCTAGGGTTGGGGATTAAAATATTCCTCCTTGGCTGTGTAAGTTCAGCAGTGAGATGGCTCAGAGTTGTGACTATGACAAAGACTGATGGGAAATTCTGAAGGCAATTCCCTCCTTCCTGGTGGCCTGGAGGAATGATCAGCTCATCTCCCGTGTATGCAGCATGGCCTCCCAGTCCTAACAAAAGTCTCTGAGGCAGCATACATCATGCCATCTTACAAGCGAAGAAACAAGATCTGAGAGGCTAACTAACCTGCCCAAGATCACACAGTTAGTGTTTGGCAGATCCCAAATCCTGCTTCCTTTCCGTGCTTCTTGAGCACTCTTGAAAATAAGACATGCTCCTCCACAGGCCTGTGTACAAACTCAGGGTGGTGGTGGCGTGTCAGCCAGCCAGTTTGTTAGCTGGTTGTGTACTGGCACTCCTGGCCCTTCTGCACCACTTGGTGTAAGGTTTCATTAGGCGAGCAGCGGTTTCAGTTTGGACTTGTTATGACTAGGGTCAGCTCCTGGCTTCTGGTCTACCTGCCCCGAACCTTTGCGGGAGCTGCTGGGTGCACTGTTGTGGGCCCACACTCACCCCCTGCCCCCTACCCCCTGCCCTGTCCTCTCCTCAGATAACTACCTGATCATGCCATCGGGGAACCTCCAGATCGTGAATGCCAGCCAGGAGGACGAGGGGATGTACAAGTGCGCCGCCTACAACCCGGTGACGCAGGAAGTGAAGACCTCAGGCTCCAGCGACAGGCTGCGCGTGCGCCGTAAGAGGCGGGTCTCGCGGATGGGGCGGGAGCGGCTGGTGGGACATCCGGGACTCGGCATTGGCGGCGGTGGGAGGCCTCTCCTTCAGCCAGCCTCTGTCTGCACGTGGCCCTCGGGCTTGTCAAGGGGCCGGGGTTGGCCAGGCTCACTGGTCGTGTCAGCGCCCTGTGAGGGACGTCGTTTGACTCCTGCCTTTTGAGAGCTTTTCTCCGCTGTGGTACTTTTAGAGGAGGGGACGGGTTGGGATGTGTGTTCTGGGGCAGGACAAATGGCAGGAGCGTTTGTGCCTGTGCGAGGCCACCGGGCGTGCTTTGCATTCCTCTGTCTGCACTGCAGAAGCGCCCAGCATCTCTCTCGGGACAGTCCCTGGAGGCTCACGTCACTCTCCATTTCTGTGAGGACAGCGGCTGCCTTGGCTGAGCGAGTCCTGTGCAGCAGGCGCTATTTCAGGTTCCCGTGTATTCAGTAGAGTGACATCCTATGTGGAGTTAGAGTTTAGGATTGGCACCAGTGGCAGATTTACCGTGAAGCTAATGAAGCAAAGCTTCAGTGGGTCCTTGCTCACCTAATTTTGTATCTGTAATACTGTCTTTTTCTTCAAGAGGGACTCCCAGCTATGTAAGTTTCAGATCTTAACACACACTGAAGCTGACCTTGGTTGGTGCATAAAGAAATACCACACAGAGTGTGCTTCTTGTGGGGTTCTGAGGAAGGTCCCGTGTAGGAGAGCAGCACTCCTCTCCATCAGTTCTGTGCAGTTTCTACCTCACATTAAATAAAGCTCTCTGCCTCCTCAGCTGAGCACCTGATGAAATACTTGATCAGCTTTTGGATATCAAAATGCTGGACTGGAAGAAACACAAGCTGGAATCAAGATTGCCAGGAGAAATTCAATAACCTCAGATATGCAGATGACACCGCCCTTATGGCAGAAAGTGAAGAGGAACTCAAAAGCCTCTCCATGAAAGTGAAAGTGGAGAGTGAAAAGTTGGCCTAAAGCTCAACATTCAGAAAACGAAGATCATGGCATCCGGTCCCATCACTTCATGGGAAATAGATGGGGAAACAGTGTCAGACTTTATCTTTTCGGCTCCAAAATCACTGCAGATGGTGATTACAGCCATGAAATTAAAAGACTCCTTGGGAGAAGTTGTGACAAACCTAGGTTTTATATTCAAAAGCAGAGACGTTACTTTGCCGACTGAGGTCCATCTAGTCAAGGCTATGGTTTTTCCTGTGGTCATGTATGGATGTGAGAGTTGGACTGTGAAGAAGGCTGAGCACTGAAGAATTGATGCTTTTGAACTGTGGTGTTGGAGAAGACTCTTGAGAGTTCCTTGGACTGCAAGGAGATCCAACCAGTGCATTCTGAAGGAGATCCAACCAGTGCATTCTGAAGGAGATCAACCCTGGGATTTCTTTGGAAGGAATGATGCTAAAGCTGAAACTCCAGTACTTTGGCCACCTCATGAGAAGAGTTGACTCATTGGAAAAGACTCTGATGCTGGGAGGGATTGGAGGCAGGAGTAGAAGGGGATGACAGAGGATGAGATGGCTGGATGGCATCACTGACTCGATGGACAGTGAGTCTGAGTGAACTCTTGGAGTTGGTGATGGACAGGGAGGCCTGGTGGGCTGCGATTCATGGGTTGCAAAGAGTCGGACACAACTGAGCAACTGAACTGAATGCATATCTTTAAACCAGAAAGTGTTTCCCAGATGGCAGTAGTGGTAAAGAAGCTGTCTGGCAATGCAGGAGACATAAGAGACGCAGGTTTCATCCCTGGGTCAGGAAGATCCCCTGGAGGAGAGCATGATAAACCACTCTAGTATTCTTGCCTGGAGAATCCCATGGAATGAGGAGCCTGGCGGGCTCCATAGGGTTGCAAAGAGTCAGACACAACTAAAGCAACTTAGCACACACACAAATCATAGCTTTAAAGATCTATCCTACTCAGCCCAGTAGGATGCTCCCTGCAAGGCTGTCTGATTCCAATTCCAACCCTCCAGGCTGTGTCCTGGGGTTGGGCTACCTGAGGCAGGGTGGAGGGGATCCTCTTCACCCCATTCTGGTCCCACACACAGTCCTTTCTCTCTTCACCCCTCCAGGCTCCACTGCCGAGGCTGCCCGCATCATCTACCCACCAGAGGCCCAGACCATTGTTGTCACCAAAGGCCAGAGTCTCATACTGGAGTGTGTGGCCAGCGGGATCCCACCCCCGAGGGTTACTTGGGCCAAGGATGGCTCCAGTGTTGCCAGCTACAACAAGACACGCTTCCTGTTGAGCAACCTGCTCATCGATACCACCAGCGAGGAAGACTCGGGGACCTACCGCTGCATGGCCGACAACGGGGTTGGGGAGCCTGGGGCCGCAGTCATCCTCTACAACGTCCAGGTGTTTGGTGAGTGCCTCCTGCAGACCACCTTCTCCTTGGCCATTTCTTATCTGCATAGCCTCGCTAGAAGCTCATAAGCAAGGTTCAGACAGGGGTTACATGCCTTTTGAGAGATCATGTGCTGAGTGAGTGAGTGGGGAAGAACTGAGAGCATAAGAGGCCTTGGCTCCCAGGGACCAGGATGTAGGAGCTGGCAGTCCTTCCAGCTGTGACTCTGATGGAGGAGATGTGGGGCCTTTTCTCTCCTCTACGAGTGCCATGGGGGAAGGAGCGAGGCTTTCCCCACAGCCTGTCTGGGCCTGGATTGAAGGACTCTGCCTTCCTTACCTCTGCTCTGGTTGCTTGGCAGAACCCCCGAGGTCACCATGGAGCTGTCCCAGCTGGTCATCCCTTGGGGCCAGAGTGCCAAGCTTACCTGTGAGGTGCGTGGGAACCCCCCACCCTCTGTACTGTGGCTGAGGAACGCTGTGCCCCTCACCTCCAGCCAGCGCCTCCGACTGTCCCGTCGGGCCCTGCGGGTGGTCAGCATGGGGCCCGAGGACGAAGGTGTCTACCAGTGCATGGCGGAGAATGAGGTTGGGAGCGCCCACGCTGTCGTCCAGCTGAAGACTGCCAGGCCAGGTGAGTGCAATCCAAGGGACTGGACACCAGCTGAACATTTATAGAACTTAAATCCAACTTAAAACTCCTGTGTATACAATAAATAAAAATGGCTTTAAATATAATATATAAATGGTTCATTTGTACTATTGAAAATCTGCACTTCTGACTTGTTAATAAGTTAATATGAATTTGAACTTACAACTAAAAATATTAGTTGCTCAGTCACTGTCACAGAGTCAGACACTACTGAGCGACTAACACAGTTAAATTCAAATTTACATTAACTTACTAATAAGGCAGAAGTGCAGATTTCAGCAGAGCAAATAACCCATTTAAATACTGTATTAAAAAAAAACTTTTTAGTTTTCAGAATCTCTTGAGTTCCTAGAGTTCCATAGAACCCAGTTTGATAACCACTGTTCTAACACAAAGCAAAGCATGTCTGACTGTCTTAGCTTGATTCATTTCAGTAGACACATGCATAGATCATAATTTTAGTAATTGCTCGGCAAAGGCCAAGCATCTCCATATAAGTAACAGGCTAGTACGTTCTGGTCTACATAGATTGAGCTGCTGTTTGCTCAGCACTGGTCTAGGCAATGTGGGGGATGCAGAGAAATGTAATAAAGACCCTGCCCTCAAGAACTTTGCTAAGAAGGAAATAAAACTTACTGAAGAATCAACTGGAGAAAAAGACAAACCGGAATAATGCTGAGTCAGCATTATCAGGAGCCAACCTCTTGTGGTGCAGGAGGTCAGGTAATAAAAACTGTCATGGTCCGTGTGCAGATTGGAAAAGAATTTCTGGACATGAGGCAGAAACAGAGGAGACTAAAGTTTACAAGAGTGGTAGATGCTGTTAGAACAGTGGGCCGGCTCAAGGGAGAGCCAAACCCTTTCACAGGCTTTTATAGCCTCAAGACAGAAAATTCCTACTGCAGTGGTGGCATTAGGTGATTGGTTACGATGCTATAGGATGGATAATAGGGTGGGTATTTTACCTAATATGGGGTCAGGGAACAGGCGGGTTTAGATCCAGAGGCCCACGGCAACAGTTGCTATGGAGCTTGGTCACTTCCAGAGATTTTTATCTTGTGAACTTGGTACAGAGCTTCACACCTGTGATCTTGGTATAGGGCTCCACAGAAACTAGTGTTGGCAGAGTCCGTGGACCCTTCCTCAAGGGAGTGAGGCCCCTCCTGCCTCTGAGAGTCTCAGACACATTTACATTCATAGCTCACATCTCTAGGTCCCCACAGTGGAGCAGGAAGAGTCCCACTCTGTGCCATGGTACAGATCCCCCAGTGAGAGGGGGACATGTCCCCATACTACTACCCCCTCCCAACACACACACACACAGATATGAGAAAGGGCTCCTAGCACCTTGAGAGCAAATTGAGATATCTCAGCCAAGACACACGTGAACATAGGAAAACGGGCTGGTGGCAGAAAGCCTGGGCAGGGCCCTCAGGCTGCATTTCCACCCTGGCAGGCAGGGGCACAGCCCTCCGTCCCCACAGAGCCTGGCAGAGTATTGAGGGGACTGATGTCACTGCAGGTCCCCAGCCCAGGGCTCTTCTTGCCCTAGCAGCTCTTCCCTCTGACTCCTCTCCCCATTTTCTCTGTGGGGGAATGGCTGAGCAAGCGGCCAGGGGACTAACTGCTTGTCCCTGTCTTCTCCCCACTGCTCATCTTCCAGGCACCACCCTGAGACCATGGTGGGATGCTCAGTCGGCCACTGTCACACCTCCAGTGCCACCCTCCAGACCTGGCGGCCCCGACCAGATGCCCAGGGGCCACCCAGGGCTATTGAGGCCCCAGACATCAGAGCAGCCAGCCTCCCCACAGTGCCCCGGGGATCAGGGGCCGGTGGCCCCCGCTGAGGCACCCATCATCCTCAGCTCACCCCGCACGTCTAAGACTGACTCGTACGAGCTGGTGTGGCGGCCTCGGCATGAGGGCAGCAGCCGGGCACCTGTCCTCTACTACGTGGTGAAACACCGCAAGGTATGACATCGGGTGTTGCAGCCACCTTGTTGTGAAGCTGGCTGGGGTATGTGCACCCTGCCCATCTCCTACAGAACTCCTGAAGCCTGCAGGTGGTCTCCAAGGCTGATCCCAACCTCTGTGTCCTCCAGCATACTTTCCTACCACCTCCCAGGAAGCTGGCTGTGAGCTGGCTGTTGGGGCCCTAAGAGGCTCAGGAAAAGCCATGGGTGTGCCTCTAGGTCTCAGGCCCACCATCCAGCTTCCAGTCCCAAGGAGAGTTCACAGACTTCCTGTTAACCATCCCCCTCCTCTCCTCTGCCATTTGTTGTTGATGTTTTGTTGTTTAATCTAAGGAAGCTCTGCTGGGTACATACCTGCAGGAACTCTGGCATGGCAAGCTAGCTTTAGAGCCAGGAAAACAAATATTTGTGAACAAGTATTTTCTCTGAGGCCTACAAAATGCTGCCTCAGTTCTCAGGACTCTTTACAGCTCAGGTTTGGCAAGCAGGCATTTGAGCTAAAAACACATCGTGTTGTTTGGACCTCAGCTATTTCTCATTGACAGAAGGAAGTCTGTCCAGGTAGATGTTTTGGGGGCTGTCAAGGGAGGGAATCTCTGGGTCCGATGGGATCAAGGACAGAACTGGGCCCACCTGTCTTCTTAAACACTGTGCCCTCTGAGACAGGACGGGGCCCCTAGGCTGCCACTGTCGTTCAGGGCTTACACTCTCACCTGCTGCTCCCAGGGAGAAGGACATTTCCTTTAAGAAAATATCCTGGGAAACATCTCTGTTTATCCCAGGTGCATGCTGTTTTCTTCCTAAGGCCATTGAAAAGTGTGAAAGTATTAGTCCCTCAGTCATGTCTGACTCTTTGCAACCCCCCCTGGACTGTAGCCTACCGGGCTCCTCGGTCTGTAGGATTTCCCAGGCAAGAATAATGGAGCAGGTTGCCATTTCCTTCTCCAGAAGATCTTCCTGACCCAAGGAGCAAACCCGGGTCTCCTGCATTGAAGGTGGATTCTTTACCATCTGAACCACCAGGGAGGCCCAAGGCCATTAGACAGTAGAAAACTATTGTTCTTAAAGAGTTTTTAAAAATCTTACTTGATAAGCAGTGCTTCCCTGGTAGCTCAGACGGTAAGTGTCTGCCTGCAGTGCGGGAGACCAGGGTTCACTTCCTGCGTTGGGAAGATCCCCTAGAGAAGGAAATGGCAACCCACTCCAGTATTCTTGCCTGGAAAATTCCATAAAAACTGAGGAGCCTGGTAGGCTACAGTCCATGGGGTCCCAAAGAGTTGGAGACGACTGAGCAACTTCACTTTCACTTTCTAATGTATCATAAATGCTAGATTTTATTACTCATTTATTTGTTGCTTATAAAAGTGCTAGGTGTACTTGGTAGAAAATACGGAAGATATATGACTGTGGAACTCAAAACATTTATCAACTTTCCTCCCTCTCCAAAACCAAAGGAAACCACCTTTCCCGAGGGAACAGTGCAGGCTCTGCAGAAGCTGGGCTCTTGCTCTGGGCCCCGGCAGCCCTGTCGCTCTCTTCTCATCCTTTCCATGCTCTCTTGGAAAACTCTGGTCAGGACCCGTCCACAGAGGCACCTGTGGTCAAGCCGCCTCCTAGGTGGGGGTGAGAGGAGGCAGTTTCTCATTAACCCTTGGCCTGCTGGTCTCCTCATAGGCAGCTAGCAGAGGGGGTGGATGAGTTTTTAACAAAAAGCAGTATTGTTGAGCGCAGGTTATGGTCCTAATCCTTATTTCCCCATGTAACTGGACACCTCTATCGCAGAGTTTGAGACAAAGATCAGGGCAGGCCAAATGCTCATGGTCCCCAGGAGACAAGAACCAGCATGACAGCAAGAATAATATTTTTCGGGCCAATAGGTGGCCGTAAAACTGCCCTCTCCAAGAGGCAGGCTGGCAGAGGCCACACGAGGTGATCCGGAAACACCAGGCTGAGGCCGCATTCACCATCTCAGTGTGCATGACAGTGACTAATTGCCATTCCATTTCTTATTTTCATTTCTGAGCCCAGTGAAATGAGGCCAGCACTGGGAGGCCGAGGGAGAAGGGGTGCAGGGGAAGTGAGAGGACAGGGCCCCGCTGGGCCTGGCTCCTGTTGGGATCTGGCCTGTGGGGCACTTGGAACTGTTAGGTGGACATTGCCAAGGCACAGTTATGTTTTGAAAGCAGTTTCATTCTTGAGGGACTAACTTGTCATAAAGATCATCACACAGGAAAGGACTTTGAAAGCAAAAATCAGCTTTTGGGTTGTATTTTTCAGCCCCCCTCTCTTGCTGGAGCCTGGGAGCCATTCATCTAATTTTCAGTTTTTCACATACATGAAGCCAGTTTTCATTTCCTGGTGCATCTGCAGACCCTGGGCTACTGTGTTTGGGTTTCCAGCACCATTGGGGATTCTCAGTTTGTAAAAACTTCTCCCTTTGGAACAAATCCTGGAAGCCTGACATAAATGAGCCCAGACCATCCCTGGCCTTTGAATAGTAGGTTTTGTTCTACTTTGGAATATTCTGCTTGGGGATAAGAGCTTTTCCTACCAGCTGTTTAATTCCTTCAGCAGACCAAAGCTTCAGGCCCCAGCAGGCTCTTGGAGATGTGCACAGTTGGCGGGAAGGCTGTGTCCTCAAAGGTGGGGTGGGGAGGGGGAAACAGCCTCTCGGCAGTGCCTATCCGGAAGTCTGGAGCGCCTTGATTTTTTTTTTCGTTACAGAGCTAGGAAGTTGAAGCCATTAAAGAATAATCTGTGATGGTTATGGTTCATCCACGGTTTTTAAGTTCTGATCTAGGCCTGAGGGCAGGAGTAGAAAAAAGAAGGTTGAAATCCTCACTGAGGGAGGAAGGGGAGGACAGGTATATGTTGAGAACCTACTGTGTGCCAGCTTCAGTGAGTCATTGGGTTTAATCTTCAGAATAGGCTGAGAGATTTAACTTGCTTCATTTTAGGAATGAAAAGCATAGGGGTCGCGAAGATTAGGAAAGTTGCTCAGGGTTTCACCCAGCTGGTAATCTGTGTGGGGTAAGAGACACAGCTCGGATTTGAACCCAGGACTTTGTAGCTTCCAGACTTTCTTTCTAGGGTAGGTGACGTTTATGAGCTTGCTTTCTGGAGTCAAGCCGGGATTTCTGCACTCACTAGTGATGTGGTCTTAGGCAAGTCACTTGTCCCTCTAAGCCTTAGCCTCCCTACTTGTGAGGTGGGAACAGTATTAACACCCATCTCTTGGACTGCTGTCATGGAAATGCATTATGGTGCATGTAATATTCTTTATGGTGCATGTAACCATGTGTTGTAGCACATAGAAGTTACTGTTAGTCACTCAGTCATTTCTGACTCTTTGCAACCCCATGGATCGTAGCCCATCAGGTCCTCTGTCCATGGGGATTCTCCAGGCAAGAAGAACAGAGTGGGTTGCCATTCCCTTCTCCAGGGGATCGTCCCAATCCAAGGACTGAACACAGGTTTCCCACATTGCAGGCAGATTCTTGACCATCTGAGCCACCACGGAAGCCCCAGCACATCCAAGCACTCAGCAACTGTGGCCGTTTCCACTGGTGCTATTTTTATCATTCTCATTGTCATCTCATTAGAATACGAGGGTACTGTTTGGTTTCAGCAGCTCGAGGAGAAAGAAGTTAAATGGAGATGTTTTTAGAAAGGGGGAGAGGCCTTTGGTGAAACTTTGAGTAGTGTCAGTTGGGCGTTTTGCCTCTCCCCACTGAGTTTTCTTTCATGAGATCGTTAGATGAGGGATCCGGGAGCCTGGCTTTCCTGGCCCGGCAAGGACGATGTCCTGGGCTTGCAGGACCAGTCTGCCTTCTGTAGGGCCAATCTCCTCGCCAACCTGGCCCATCTCCCTCCCTTTCTTCTGTCCTCTTGGGCTCAACTCTGCTTTCCTTGTAAGCCACAGCCACTTGTAGTTCCATGCAAAAGGCTGGTCCTTATACCAGCCACCTTCTCTAGCAGGTCACCAACTCCTCTGATGACTGGACCATCTCTGGCATTCCGGCCAGCCAACACCGCCTGACCCTCAGCAGACTAGACCCTGGGAGCTTGTATGAGGTGGAGATGGCGGCCTACAACTGTGCAGGCGAAGGCCAGACGGCCATGGTCACCTTCCGAACTGGTAAGGGTACAGTATTCCCTGGCTTAGGATCTCCATGGGCCTGAGCACTCCTACAAGGTCAGGTGGAAGCCCTGTTCACCTTGCTCCAGCTGTTCACCTTGAACTTTATCTTCCTTCTGGCTTCTGCCTCCCTGTGGTCTGTGTGCCCTGTCGAGGCTGTGGTCCCATCTCCCATCAGGAGAGGCACCAGCTGGCCTCTGGCATTCCTTTGCCCCCTTCACACTTGGGGGCCACATGCAATTCCATGCCCATTAAATGGAGCTAAAAATCAGACCACACTTCTGATGCCGTCTGTCATCTGCATGGTCTTGTCAGACACCCTGCTAGAACTTGAGGCAGAAAAGACTATGGAATGAGAGCCCTAACACACATTCCCTCTTGTGCTGATCTCAACCCATTTCTACCCAGGACGACGGCCCAAACCTGAAATTGTGGCCAGCAAGGAGCAGCAGATCCAGAGAGATGACCCTGGAGCGGGACCCCAGAGCAGCAGCCAGCCAGACCACAGCCGCCTGTCCCGTAAGCCCCCAGCAGCCCCGCGGGTGGGGACCCAGGGCCACTGCCTCAGAAGGCTCACTGCTGCAGTGAGTGGGGCCTGGGAGTCCTTGTGACCCACTCCTGGCCTCTCCCGGTTGACCACAGGAAGAGATAAGGGATTGGAACTTTTCAAAAGTTCCTCCCTAGACAGTGACCTGGGGAGCCCTGGGATCTGATGTGGCCAGCAGGGGTGCAGGGCTGTGGAGTGGGGCTAGCTCCCTTCCCACCAGGGTGGAGGGCTGTGGGGTGGGACTGGCTCCCATCAGGAACAGGCCAAGTCTAGTCACATTCCCACCACCCTCTCATCACTTCCTCCCTCCCATTTCCTTCCTGCCACGTGGATGGTCTCCTCCAGCTCCAGAAGCTCCAGACAGGCCCACCATCTCCATGGCCTCTGAGACTTCAGTGTATGTGACCTGGATTCCCCGTGGGAATGGTGGCTTCCCCATCCAGTCCTTCCGTGTAGAATACAAGAAGCTGAAGAAAGTGGGGGACTGGATTCTAGCCACCAGCGCCATCCCTCCCTCCCGGCTCTCAGTGGAGATCACAGGCCTAGAGAAAGGTAGGGCCCTGGCCAACTGCCCTCCCTAGTCCCCTGGCGGCCGCCACCTCCCTGGAGGAGAAGGGAAGCTTTGGGAGGGTCTTCTCTCTGCTTGTCCTCCACCCACCACCAGGCTCTAGTGGCCATTCTTGGTTGTGTTACCTCAGCCCCACATGCCCCTACTTCTGCCTCCCTCTCTCCATAAATAGTCCCAAACCACCTCCTGGCTCTTTTCTAATGAGGATGGGAGTTCTGGAGTCCTTTAGGGCTGGCTTTTGGGGAAAGACTTCCCAGAAGATCCCTCTAGGTCCTCAGCCTGCATGGGCTGAGCGGGAGGCAGGTGGTGTCTCCCAGCCCCCGGTTCAGGGAGTGTCTCTCCCCAGGCACCTCCTACAAGTTCCGAGTCCGGGCTCTGAACATGCTGGGGGAGAGCGAGCCCAGCGCCCCCTCCCGGCCCTACATGGTGTCAGGCTACAGCAGCCGAGTGTACGAGAGGCCCGTGGCAGGCCCTTACATCACCTTCACTGATGCCGTCAACGAGACCACCATCATGCTCAAGTGGATGGTGAGTGGTCTGGTGCAGCCGGCAGCGGAGTGACGGGACCAGGCTGTGTGCTGGACAGAAGGGGATGGCACTTCGGGCGGGGAAGGAGTCACCTTTCTCCCTTGGCTCATCCTAAGCTACCTCCCCTTAGGTGTTCTGGGAATTGGGCCAGAGAGGCTCACCCTCACAATACCCAGGAAGCTTCAGAGGGGACTCTGAAGAAATGGGAGTTTGTTTCTCTAAAAGCTGGGGACTCCTAGGCTACGTAAAATAATGAGTAATCTCTGTGTCATTGTCCAGAGAGCCTGGAGATCATCAGAAATGTCTGTCTGGGTCCCCAGTGGATTTTAAACTCTAGGCTGGGTAACATTTCCATCCACCAGTGGTTCTGCTCACATGATGATCTCTCTGCTCCACTGTCAACTTGTTTCTTCTTTATTCCCTGCAGTATATCCCAGCAAGTAACAACAACACCCCGATCCACGGCTTTTATATCTATTACCGACCCACAGACAGTGACAACGACAGTGACTACAAGAAGGATATGGTGGAAGGTGAGAAACCCTTGTGAGGTTTCTCCCCGGTTGTCAGGGGAGCCAGAAGCTGGTGAAAGGAGAAAACCTGGGCTAGTATGCCCCGTAGTGTTGACTCTTTCATGATGTACTTGGGGTCATTGGGTTCCTAGGCCCTCATGCTTCCTTCCCAGGGTGATGGCACAACGGGACCGTGAATGGCATCCAGAACACCTCCTCCCCGTGGGGAGTGGGCAAACACGTGCGTGGTTACCACATTTGACTCGGTCTCTTCCCCAGGGGATCGGTACTGGCATTCCATCAGCCACCTGCAGCCAGAGACCTCCTACGACATTAAGATGCAGTGCTTCAACGAAGGAGGGGAGAGCGAGTTCAGCAACGTGATGATCTGTGAGACCAAAGGTGAGTCTCTTCAGGTTTGCCACTCTCGTCTTGCTCTTCCCAGTAGGTTGGGCAAAGCCACTGCTGTGTGTGTGCTGGGTTTCTCTTCTCCAGAATGACTCTGTCTTCCAAGTATCCCCCAGCTTTGCCACTTTAACCCATCTGTTCATTGGCCTGTGCCTCTTACCAAGTACCAATGGGGATGCCATCATGACGGTTTCATGGAACTTGGGATTTAACGCATACGTGATCTCATGGACTAGAACCTGGTCTTGAGAGCTTCCTATAAACACTTTATTCCTGTGATAACATCTGGTACTTACACTGGTTGCTTTACTTAGTTTAACTACAACCCCATGAGAGAAACCGAGCATCAGGACATGTCATACCTTGACCGAGGTCACACAGCTAGTTAGTGGCGGAGCATTCTGTGGACCAGGTTCATCTAACTATAAGGCCAGACTCTCTCCCTGCACTGAAACATGTTAAACATAGTCATAAAATAATAATTTTTGCCCTTAGTCAAGTGGATAGATATTTCCATTTTGCAAACACTGAAAGGTGGATTGTAAGAAATCAATCTGGAGAAGATATATCTGGAGGATGGAGACAAGGAAACAGTCGGTTTTCCTGTGACATCAGCTCCCTCTCTCTCCCGTGTGCCCTTCCTGCCCTTCTCTGTCTCATGCGGAGAAGTGAGGGGTGCACACACAGCCAGCAGTCCCCTGTCAGGTGACACAAAGTGCCCAGGGCAGAGAAGAGAGCCCTTGCATCGGCTTTGCAAGGGTCTTCTGGAAGAACTGAGCCTTCAGCCGGGTGGAGGGAGCCGCCTGGGCGACAGGACAAGCCTGCACGTACGTCCGTCTGGTAGGAGTGTGTGGCACTGGAAGCGAGAGGGGGCAGCGCTCAGAGAAGAGGCCAGGGACATTGGGAGGCAGTGGGATCATCAGGGACCCCGTGGGCTGTGAGTGGAGAAGGGTCATCGTTGGATTTGTCGGGAAGGTGACTGCAGAACTGAGGGGCGAGAACTGGGGCCATGAAGCGAAGGTGAAGAGAAGCAGGGTGGGTGTGAGTTTTCTTTTCTGAGGACATATAGGGAGGACCAGGGACGTGGTGTGTTGAGGCTGAGAGCAAAAGGAGTTCAGGGTAAAGTTGAGGTTTTGAGCTGAGGTGGCACTCAGGTGGAGGTGCCTTTGATCAAGATGGGGAGACCAGTAGAGAACCCCATCCCGGGCGGAAGGAGCGAGGTGTGAACCACTTGGAGACGCACTGAGTCTGGCTCTTCTGAGACCCTGGAATGCAGGTGTCCTGTGGGGGAGCGGGTCTCATGCCCAGGCAGGGCCCTGCATGAGGGTATCTGGTAGTCAGCAGGATATAGGCTGAAATCATGGGACAGAACAGAGTGAAGAAGAGGGAGCATAGACTGAGAGGGACCAGGAGGACTTGTCGGTGTCTGAAGCAGAGACAGGAAGAAAGGGCAAGGAGAGAGAAATACAAGCAGCAGCAGCACTCAGGTTGTGGGAAACCCAGAGGACTGTTGCATCAGAAACTCAGGGGAAAGACAGCTGGGAAAAGAAGTTGACGGCGTCAGACACACCCTGATGAGAGCAGAAGGATGAGGAGGTGCCACCTCAGGGACTTTGGATTGGTGTTTCCCAAGCACTGTCGGTCCTAGGGCGCCCAAACCCCATGTCCCAGCTCAAACCCAGGACTTTGCATCTCCAGTGTGCCCAGGAATAGCAGCTTCACACAGAAGTTCTTCCATTTTCAGTTCTTTTTGGTTTCATGCATTTTTAAATATTTTCTTCCCAAAGATCCCCAACTATTCTTGTAGAAAGTTCCTATACCACTTCTGCCCCAAAGACCCAGCCTGACCCTCACTCTAGGTCCATTAATATTTCAGGATATATTTTGAAATGTAAGGGTCGACTTTCTTCAGCCATGACCAGTTTCACATTAGATGTCTGTTTCGTGCTGAGCTTGGACACCACACTCCTCTACCAGAGGCACTGCCTTATGAGTTTGACCCCATTTCTCACACTTGTGGAATTGGGGTATTGTTGTCCTATTTGTTGTGGAAGAAATGTCAAAGAAATAGAGGCTGACATGAGTTTTGTCCCCATTACAGCTCGGAAGTCTTCTGGTCAGCCCGGTCGACTTCCACCCCCAACTCTGGCCCCACCTCAGCCACCACCCCCTGAAGCCATAGAGCGGCCAGTGGGCACGGGGGCCATGGTGGCCCGCTCCAGCGACCTGCCCTACCTGATCGTTGGGGGTCGTCCTGGGCTCTGTCGTCCTCATCATCGTTGCCTTCATCCCTTTCTGCTTGTGGAGGGCCTGGTCTAAGCAAAGTGAGTGAGTGAGCCTCCTCAGCACCAAGGGGAAGGAGCCCGGGGCAGGAAGAGAGGAGGCGGGGCCTTGCAGCCCCCAAGGAGGCCTCTGCCTGGCTCCCAGGCGCCCTGCTTCGCGCTGATGGGCGCTCAGGCTCCTGCTGGGTCCTCCAGAGGGATGGGGGAGGCAGAAGATGCTCACGGGTCTTGGAAGGTGGAGAGGAGGGAGTGGGAGTTGGTCTGTCCTCAAGGCATTCCCTGGGGCTCAGCGCTTCCCTAGGTCTATCTCCTTTTACTATCTGAAGCTGCCGATTGACCACACGATTGACCACACGTTGACCCTGCCTCTTCCTGCCGCCTCAGGTCTGCGGCTGCCTTGAGCTGTCCCCCAAATCCTCGGTTAATCTGAGTTATCCACTGAGTTCTGCTTCAAATGGCAACACATCTGGTCACCTTGCTTCATTTAAATATTGCGCTCCTTCTGTTCACTTACCACTTTGTTCTCCCAGACCCTGGTCCTATGTCCCCTCTCCTGCTGCTAAGTCGCTTCAGTCGTGTCCGACTCTGTGCGACCCCATAGACGGCAGCCCATGAGGCTCCCCCATCCCTGGGATTCTCCAGGCAAGAACACTGGAGTGGGTTGCCATTTCCTTCTCCAGTGCATAAAAGTGAAAAGTCAAAGTGAAGTCGCTCAGTCGTGTCCGACTCTCAGCGACCCCATGGACTGTGGCCCACCAGGCTCCTCCGTCCATGGGATTTTCCAGCCAAGAGTGCTGGAGTGGGGTGCCATTGCCTTCTACTGCAAAAAAAAAAAAAAGTCTAGCTGTGAGGAAGTGGGTGACAGGAAGAATTTTCTGAGAATATTCTCTCGCCTGGGGCAATGTCAATTCCCTGCCTACCTCATTTGACCTTAAATCCTCAGGAGTTTTCTAAGACTCATATGGGACATTTTTACCAGCTGCCCCAGGCCTCCTTGACCTAATCATAGCTCTGTCTCGTGTTCTTCCAGAGCATACAACAGACCTGGGATTTCCTCGAAGTGTCCTTCTGTCCTCCTCCTGCCAGTACACTATGGTACCACTGGGAGGGCTCCCAGGCCACCGGGCCAGTGGGCAGCCCTACCTCAGTGGCACCAACGGCCGGGCCTGTGCCAGCGGGGTACACGTGAACAGGGCCTGCCCTGCAGCTGCCGTGGGCTACCCGGGCATGAAGCCACAGCAGCACTGTCCCGGGGAGCTTCTGCAGGTAACGTGGCTCTGGGCGCAGCGTGGGCACACAGGCATGGGGGGCGCCACGGAGGGGTGGTTGCGCCGCCTCCTGGGACTTCTTCCCTCCCAGGCTCAATCCTGGGCTGCTGAACAGAGAACGGGAAAGTTACCTGGACTCTGATGTGACCTTCTCGTCACTCTCTGAGCAGCAGGAGGATGTGAACAGCATGCTGAGGCAGACCTTCCTTGGCAACGGATACGACCCCCACAGTCCACAGATTCCCAGGTACCCCGGCCTCCCACTCCTGAGCCCCAGAGCTCGCTCTCTCCCTGGTTCCCCAAATCCGGCATCAGTCACTGAGAGGGGAGCCCTGTTGCGCCCCCAGGGACCCCCTTGTGACAGCTTGCTCCACTGGACTCAGCCTGAGAGGGAGTTGTTGTGTTTGCAGTTACGATGCCTTTTCTGCTCAGAAATTCTCCCCTTGCTTGTCAGTCCAGAGCAGCGCCACACAGCCAGCTATATCCACAGGCCCGTGGACACCTGACTCCACATCCTTTCACATACTCGGGACACACATGGAATCAGATGGAAATAGATTAGACTTGCCCGTGCAAGTGATGATGTTGCACTCTTGATGTCCTGAGGGGGAGCAGCCCCTGCCCTGTCTGAGCTTTGCCTAGCTCTGGTGCCCACAGACAGGGGCACAGCCAGGGATGTGGGATCCAGGCCCACTCTTCCCCTCCCTCATCCCTCCCCCCGTCTGCTTCTGTGCATGCAGAGCACCCAGGTCTAACCCGGACGAGGGCACTTTCCTGTATACACTGCCCGATGACTCAGCTCACCAGCTACTCCCCGCCGCACCGGGACTGCCACCACCTCCAGGAGCAGCCTGAAGCCACGGGCCAGCCAGGCATGAGGAGTGTACCCCCAGAATCCTGGGCTGGAAGCCATGTGGGACCCTGTTTTTCACCCAGGTCAGTGCCAAGGGCAGGGCGGAATAAGATAGACATCCCATGCCCCAGGAGTGACATGAGGCAGGGAGAGAACAGTGATGCTTGAGGGTGATGCTTGGTGAAGACCATCCACAGCTTGTGTATCCGGGATGGGGGTGTGACGGGGAGCTGGCCGCCTCCTTCCCTGCTGAAGGCCCAGCAGATCTGCAGGAAGGTGTTGGTTAGGTCCAAGCTGTGTGCTCAGAGACTGAGAAGGGTACTTCTCCATTTCAGAGAAAGAAACCTTTGTGGTCTCAGCATTTCAAGGCAATTTGCAAATTTCTGCTGCCCCTCTCATCAAACCAAGGGGCACTTTCTCATCACTCTGAAACAGCTTGCTTTGCTGGGTCCTACATCCTTATTAAGGAATGAGGTTGCACCCATCATTAAGAAGCCAAGTTCTCACATCATAGAACTCTGCTCTGTGCTTCCACCAGACTCTCCCTCCAGGGGACTCAGTGCACAGTGGCCCCCAGCCCAGCCACTGGCTTTCTTTGTGCCCATCTTTTTGATGCCTGGTTGGGCACAGGCTGGTTCAGAGAATGAACTGATGTTTCTTAGCCATCATGGAGTGGATGCTAGGTCAGGATGCAGATCCTGGACCCTGGCTCTGGGAGATAAAATTCCAGTACAGGCATAGTTGTGAGTGGGACACTCAATGGCCAGAAAGCATGGGGAGGCTGGACTGGCAGCCCACACCTGGAGAGAGTAGGACTGTCTTGCACAGTTCCTGGGCTCAGCCCCCCTCATTTTCCCCCAGTTACAGGGTAAAGGCAGGAGGGTCTCCACTTCCACCACTGAAAAGTGCAGGTGGGCCGTGGGTAAGAAGTGGACCATGCCAGCTCTGTAACTGTCCTTTGAGGGAGTGCAGCTGTTCTTGTATATCGATAGCTATGGGTCTCTGTGTCTCCTTAAGGCCAGTGTAGCCAACTTCTGTTCCAGAGACTGAGTGCTGTTCCTGGCAGTCTGGACCCTAACGTTCCCCACTTCTCTCTCCCCTCAGGACCCCCCGTGCTGCCTGGGCCTCGTGCCGGTTGAAGAAGTGGACAGTCCCGACTCCTGCCCCGTGGGGAGAGGAGACTGGTGTACCCAGCAGCCCTCGGGGTCCTATGTGGGGCAGGAACTCGGGGTGCGACTCTCCCCCAGCCCACCAGCGCACATGTCTTTTGAAACACCCCCTCCTACAATTTAGGCAGAAGCTGATATCCCACAAAGACTATATATTTTTTTAAAGAGAGGAAATTGGTATTTATTTTTCTATAATAGCCATATTTATATATTTATGCACTTGTAAATAAATGTATGTTTTTATAATTCTGGAGAGACACAGCAAGTCCTCCCCCACTGAGGTCTGAGATGAAAAATAAGCCACAACATAACAGGCATCAACAGGCGAAGAGCAACACAGTCTGAGGAGGCAAACATGTCCCCCGGACCCTGTGCCACTGCCCGGGCACAGCAAAGCCTGCGGAAGGAGGACTCCTAGGCACACCATCCACGGTGACCGTGAGAGAAACAAGGCCAGCGCCAAGCCTCAGAGCTGGGGCCACCCGTGACGGCGGCTGGATCTGGTGCTGCTGGCTATGTTTTCCCGAGATGCCCGGGAGATAGACTGAGATGTGTACAGTACTGTGAGCATTAGCAAACCTTCCAGAAGCAATAATCTGTGACAACATATCTCTGTAAAAATAAACACTGTAACGTCTAAATAAATGTTTAGTCTTCCCTATAACCTTCAGCTTAGTCATGTATGAGTCAGCATTCTCTTCAGATGTTAGGATTCAGTCTGAGCATTTGAAGAAGCATCCACTTGCAACGTTTTCAGCTCCGTCAGGGAGAGATCTGGAAAAGGTGGCAAAGGTTTCTGATTTTGTCCTTTTAAATGTTGAATGTCAGTTGTGTTTCCATCAGTGCAGATGCGTGATAACTGTTCAAGAGGGAGACGGGGTACACTGGGCGAGGAGAAGCAGATTCACTGTTCTCTGGACTTGCGGTAAAGCTTTGGGCAATGTGAAGGAATGAGATTCATCTTTTCTATACAGGTGTGTGTTGACTAAGTATTTTCTCTAAAATACCGTGTAGTGAAGTGCTGTGCTACACCTGAATATATGGTGCCTGGTAAAATTCACTTCCCTTTTTCCCAAAGACACACCAACATAGCCAGAGGACTTGACTCACTAGTTGTTCAAAATGAATGTTTACTCACTGCCCTCCAGCCGCAGGATCAACCTTTTTATGTACAAGTGGTAAAATGGAGACCAAAGCTTTCTGCTGAGAGCCCTAACACACTTTTAACTGTTTTCAGGAGGGAAATGTATCTTCTAGATTTCAGTAGAATTGAGTTACAGATGAACTGCCACTTGAGACACTTAATCCTGTTAAGAGTCATCAATGGCAGACCCTAGCTTCACACTCCAGTCACGAAGTGGGTAAACAAAGTCCTAGGAAAGCCCCAGGAGTGACTTTGATAGTTCTGGACAAGTGCACCCTCTGCTGGCGAGAAGAAGTTCTTGCAGCCTTTCTCCATCCAGCTGCTAAATTGGAACATGGTTTTTAGAAAAGCAGTATTTTAAAAATATTTTAAGAGATGAAATGAAGGACTATAAGGAAATTATATATAGAAATTATAGGAAAGGAGAAACAGAGCAGGGAAGATTCAGATTTCAGGCAGAATTGTGAATTCCGATAAAATCTGACATGGAGGGCTTAAGAGGAGGAGGGGGACAAGTCTCACCTCTCAGATCTGGGCTGTAACTCACCTAGCCCGCTGGCTTTTTAAATCTTCGTGTTTGTTTGTTTGTTTGTTTGTTTTTTATGCTTACTGACCCCAGTGGTTGTCAAAGTAAGTTTTGGTGAGTGCTATGGATGGAAGTGGTACGTTCCAGTGCTGTGCAGAAAGTAGTTTTAAATAACAACACTGAATGCTTTTAGCTCCCCAGAAAAGTCCTGGGAAAGATAAAGGCACTTCTAAGGCAGGTTAAACAAGATAAATGTGCATATTTAGCCAATTGCAGGAAAAGGTTAGGGTACCAGGCCTTTAAATTTTAACCTAGAAAAAACAACTTATATTTCAGTTTCATTGCATTTTGCATTTCTTTAGATTCAGGTTAATTACCGTAGTGTCTTTTAAAAGTCTGATTCAGTCAACAAGCAAAAGGAAGAGTAAGACTTAGGTGTGTGGAAGCTAGTGAGGGTGCAGAGTTCAGCTCTTGGCTAGGAGATCTAAGATGCACAACAGAATGGGCTGTCTTGGCAAAACGAGTAACTCATTTTCCTATAAAGTTCTGACAGAGGACTCTACAGTTTCTTTTTCTTTCAATGTTGATATTTAATGATAACAACTGACCTACAATTAACTCAACTTAGACTGATTTTGGCCTCTCTCAAAGGTGGCTGCCTTCTCTAAGGGCATAGCAAGAGGCAGAGAACAGTTTGCTCAGGAAACAAGGACAGCTTTCCATCTATCCCTAGTCAGGGCTGCACCCTGGTGCTCTCCTGTCTGATATTAAACCTCCCAAAGATTCAGATGCTCATACTTAGTTATAGATGCAAGACTAAGCCTGGGATCAATGAAATTAAACTAAAGCTACCACTCTTCCTTGTCTAATTCAAAGTAAGAGTGAATTAACTGTATTGTCAAATTCCAAACATACTGTATGAAAGCTTAATATTTGTAAACTTTAGTGATTTTTGTCTGGTTCAATTGGACAAAATGTAATAATCTTGACTGGTTTTACTCCTAAGTTGATATACATATGAATCCTTGACGTGGCTCTTTATAGACTGAATTCATCCATTCTGAATTAGGATTTCAGAATGAGAGGAAGCCTCAGAGCTTATCTTAATCTCTCATTTATCTGACAGTGAGGCCCAGGAAAATAGTGGACCTTACCCTGGCTCTCACCACAACAAGGGACCGTTTCCCCTCTAAGACCACTCACTGTATCCAGGCAGCTGCTCAGGGTGGTGGCTGGCCAGCCAGTTGAGTGAGTAGGTCTGGTGGTATCCCTTCCATTTCCAGCCAAGCTTCAGATGGACACAGCCCCATTGCACAGTTTGACTGCAACCTCATGGGAGACACAGGTTGGAAAGGCCTAGCTAAGTGGCTCCCGGATTCCTGACCCTTAGAAATTGGGTGGGATATTGTTTTACTTATTTATTCCTACATAAAAATTAAAACACTCAGAGCTAAGACTAACACATTTTTCTTAAATGCTTGAAGGGCACACATAGTTTAGGGAGAAGAACAAAGGAGGTGGTAAAGGGTGCTGTCCCGTGGAGAGGCAACTGCGTCAGCTCTGAAAGGATCTCAGACACAGCAGGCCGGGTGGCCACCTCTAACATACATTCCAACAAGGAACCCAAGTCCTGATGATAATTTTGGCAGCAGACTAGCCACAGGTTAGGAAGACTTGACTTTGCTGAGTCACTTTCTACACTGGTGCAATATTGTCTTCTTTACCTTCTTTTCAATGACCAATTTATATTCTGGGACAGCCTCCAGAAAGGCTGTCGTTAAAGTGGACCTGTTAACTAGACCTATTACTAACAGGAGTCCAGCTGTTGGTGAAATCATTCTTAGATGAATTCCAATGACCACTTACCCCCAAACCAAACGGATACTCCCAAAACGTTACGTACAATCAGAAATTATTAGAGATAATCTCTCACTGATGGAATCTATTTCATTACTTCCTTATCTGTATTAAAGCCAGCAAATGACTCAAGTAGAACCAGAAAGAAAAAGGCAAAGGATGTGAGAAACTAGGAAATGCTGGTAGAGTTGCAGACACCTTCAGAGAAGAGCCTCCTCCTAAACCATTTTGCAAAACACACTTCTCTGCTCTACCCAGAGCTGAGGAGTTTGCTAAAACTCTGGGTGATTCAGGAAGCTGCCAGCCGAACAAGGCCAACTGATCTGTTCTTTGTATCCATTTCCTGAATCCCGAGCCCTCAAATAACTGACTTACAAAGTTAACAATGTCAGAATTCTAAGTTGCATTTCTTTTTCCCAGATATTGTTAGCAAAATGGGTTTTTTCTCTTGTGTCCTCTCAGAGAATACCTGATAACAAAGTTTATCTTCCAAGGATTTTAACCAGCAAGAAAAGGTTTTCTCATGGTTTGCTGAATGATAGATATTCTTGCCAATGGCTAAACATTCAGATAACCAAAAACAAATTTTACAAAACAGAATATATTACTGATTCTTTCTGATGGTTTGAGATACAGCCTCCTGAGATTTTATATTTGATCCAGTTGGTTCCAGGCGCATCTAAAATAGTTCAGTTCAATATTAGTAGCTGTTGAGCATTACAGTCAGTTCTGAGATAACTCACTGGGGGAAATCATTAAAACTACATGACTGGATCGGGTTTTAGACTTTCAGATCCATTCACTTTAAAACAGTAAGGTTGTTGCAGACAACAAAACTTCTGTTGAATTGTGTGTCGAATCATGGATGGATTTGAAGAGAAAGCAAACTTAAAGGCCCTGGGACTTTATTCATTCTCTTGTGGGTGATGAATCGGGGGCAGGAGGAGACCACCTTTCTTACGCAAAAGAGCAATCTCTTCCTTTAAGGCCTGAATCCTTTCGGCTTGGACTTGGATCAGTTCAGTGACCCTTTCTCTTGCCTCAATATCTGCTTTCCGAGGGCCCTGGAAGGCGTTGCCCTGTAGAGAGAGAACACCTCCCTGCTTTAAGCATCGTTTGGAATATACAAACTTCTCTGTCTTCATTGCTCTATTAGGCATGCCTGCCTTGCAGTCAATCTAAAATAGCCACCGCTCTTTAAGAAGCCTTCAGTTCTTCCACTGAAATCCCACCATTGGAAATGTGTCCCTTTGTGCTAATAAGCAACTCTTACATGCAAAAATCTTTAGAGGGTAACTGATCAACTGGCTATCAGTCACTCATACCCTACAGGGCTCGTTGCTGGAATTCCAAGGTAAGATACCTCCTTTTCCTATATAGCTCCTATCATTAGTAGATTCTCACTAAATCTGAATGCACATTAAAGGAAGGGGCATAACACCTGGTATCTTCCCCTTTGCCCACCTTCACTGCAGAGGCTATGAAAGCTAAATACTAACCTTACCCAGTTCCTCTTCCAGCTGGGAGTGGCTCAGTAGATGTAGCAGAAAACATTTGCTTGCCTTCTCAATGAAAGGCACAAGAGGCTGGCATTTGGGCATCCACGACAGAGCCAAGGCAGCCTCTATAACTCTGAAGGGAATTTCTACCAGTCACCAAGAGAATCACAGAGATACTGGCCATGACATCGTGGCCCGATAAACCAAAACCCCTAATTCATCTCCTGCAGACTTAGGTGAGGAAAAGCGCCCCTATTTGTCTGAGCTACTCTCATTTGTTACTTACAGCTAAATGCGTGCCCCTCTCCCCCGCCATGCCTAGTCAGTCTAGATGGTCACTCTGAAGTCACCGTAGCTTTTCCCTCATTTTCCTTACCATATCCAAACAAACTTTGGCTACTCTTTGAAATGTCTTTGGCCTTGCCATCTACACCCCACTTCATGCCTAGAATGTTGTAAGAATAATAGCAGTGGAGTCAGCTTGGGAAGCAGACAGACCTCAGTTAAAAAACAAACTTCTCCACATATTAATTAGTAGGTTACTTGACCACTCTGAGCTTTGAAAATCAATATTTTGAAGATTCAATGACCTCGCCAATGGAATGAGACCATACCTGTAAAGCTATGAAGAGATACTATGTAAAGAGACCCAGGTAATAATTTTCTTTCTTGGATTTCCTGGGTCCAAACTCTTTTGCCAAGGTATCTGGACGTTCAAAGCACATCAAGTCAATAGATGTGTATTCATGGCCAACTCTGAAGGTTCTGTCTAGGCATCATCCTTCCCGTACACTGCCTTGACTCTCAGCTCAAAAACTGTCTAGTGGACAAAGGGTCTTTGACATTCAGATTCTAGTCATCTTCTCTAATTCTAGTTGTAAACCTCCCAAAGCCTTTTATTCATTCTTTCTTTTGGACTTTTGCTCAGACAGTGATTCTTCAGTTCTAGCATGCAGCAGAGTGCCCTGGAAGGCTTGTTCTAGATTCTGGGCCCACTCCCAAGAACTTCTGATTCTGTATGTCTGACTGGGGAACCAGAATCTGCATTCCTAACAAGTTCCCCAGGGGATGTACATGCCATTCTTCACGGAAACACTTCAGAAACCCTTGGTTTAGACCATTTCCTGGGAGCTTAAAAAGTAAAAACCAAGAGAAAACAGTATTTTTGCAGAAACTATTAAAATATTATAGCATATAGTTTAGAATATGTTATACCTGTGTTTGGTTCCTAGAAGGCAAGGCTTAAATAGAAACTTTATTATTAAATAAGTATTACCCACCACATACTGTGTATTAAGTATTACTATGTTAGCCTCAAAAATCCTATCAGAGCAAGTTGAAAGCTATAAAAAGTAACAAGTGTTTTTAATAAGTAACGTGGTTTAGACGTTAGGTCAAAGGAAATACCCAATATTGAAAATGGATGTTTGACACCAGATTCAGGGAGCATGTTGACATCATTGTTTACACTTAAATAACCTTACTTCTCTAGGGTCAAGGCAAATCCCTTAATCCGTACTTACTGTTTGAAATCATAGCACCCAATAGGCATACAGTGAAACTGGTCACTCAGGCTCATTGTAATGTTCAGTTCAGTTGCTCAGTTGTGTCCAACTCTTTGCAACCCCATGAATTGCAGCACGCCAGGCCTCCCTGTCCAGCACCAACTCCCAGAGTTCACTCAGACATCCATCGAGTCCATGATGCCATCCAGCCATCTCATCCTCTGTCATCCCCTTCTCCTCCTGCCCCCAATCCCCCCACCCCCGGCATCAAGGTCTTTTCCAATGAGTCAACTCTTCACATGAGGTGGCCAAAGTACTGGAGTTTCAGCTTTAGCATCATTCCTAGGACTGACCTCCTTCAGAATGGACTGGTTGGATCTCCTTGCAGTCCAAGGGACTCTCAAGAGTCTTCTGCAACACCATAGTTCGAAAGCATCAATTCTTTCTCTCAGCTTTCTTCATAGTCCAACTCTCACATACATGCGTGACTACTGGAAAAACCATAGCCTTGACTAGATGGACCTTTGTTGGCAAAGGAATGTCTCTGCTTTTGAATATGCTATCTAGGTTGGTCATAACTTTCCTTCCAAGGAGTAAGCATCTTTTAATTCATGGCTGCATTCACCATCTGCAGTGATTTTGGAGCCCAGAAAAATAAAGTCTGACATTGTTTCCACTGTTTTCCCATCTATTTGTAAGGAAGTGATGGGACCGGATGCCATGATCTTCATTTTCTGAATGTTGAGCTTCAAGCCAACTTTTCACTCTCCTCTTTCATTTTCATCAAGAGGCTTTTGAGTTCCTCTTCACTTTCTGCCATAAGGGTGGTGTCATCTGCATATCTGAGGTTATTGATATTTCTCCTGGCAATCTTGATTCCAGCTTGTGCTTCTTCCAGCCCAGCGTTTCTCATGATGTACTCTGCATATAAGTTAAATAAGCAGGGTGACCATATACAGCCTTGACTTACTCCTTTTCCTATTTGGAACCAGTCTGTTGTTCCATGTCCAGTTCTAACTGTTGCTTCCTGACCTGCATACAGGTTTCTCAAGAGGCAGGTCAGGTGGTCTAGTATTCCCATCTCTTTCAGAATTTTCCAAAGTTTATTGTGATCCACACAGCCAAAGGCTTTGGCATAGTCAATAACGTAAACAGCATCAACTCAGTGTCCTGAGAGACCCAGGTGTGCCAAAACCCATTCAAGATCAAGGTTTGTTTAGAAGCCCAGCACTTGGTGTTCTTATGAATAGCTCCCGTTACAGAACATCCCTAATTCTGACCAAGGGTCTAAAGAAAAGGAACATACCTGCTGGTTCTGTAGAGTATTCAGTCTCGAATCAAGCTGCTGCTTTTCAATACACAAATCATTCATCTGATGAAGTTTTTTGGTGTGTTCTTTTGTCTTCATCATCAATTCCCATCGAACCTGAGCAATCTTTTCCTACCAGGGCAGGAAAATGTAAAATGGATTCAGTGAATGAAAGAGGAAACAAAAACAAATGTCCAGATTTGATCGAAACCATCAAGCAAATGGAGTGATGTGCACATGAAAGTGAAAGTCTTAGTAACTCAGTGGTGTCTGCGTCTCTGCAACACGATAACTGTAGCCCACCAGGCTCCTCTGTCCATGGAAACCTCCAGACAAGAATACTGGTGTGGGCTGCCATTCCATTCTCCAGGGGATCAAACCTGGGTCTACTGCATTGCAGGCAGATTCTTTACTGTCTGAGCCACCAGGGAAGCCCAGAAGTTTTTCCTGACAAACTAGACTTTAAATTCTACAAGGGCAAAGACCGTGCTTACTGTACTTACCGCCTGTCACATACAGTGACTGCTGCTGCTTAGTTGCTCAGTCATGTCCAACTCGTGACCTCATGGACTGTAGCCTACCAGGCTCCTCTGTCCATGGGATTTCTCCAGGCAAGAACACTGGAGTGGGCAGCCATTCCCTTCTCCAGGGGAATTTTTCCAACCCAGGAATTGAACCCAGGTCCTCCCACATTGCAGGCAGATTCTTTACCATCTGAGCCACCAGGGAAGCCCTATGCACATAGGGAAATATAGTAAGACAATAATATAATCAGAAGCAGGTGCATCAGGTGTGGTTTGATTAGAGAAAAAAAAGAATGAAAGTAGGCAAAAATAAGATGATGATACGTATCACTCCACTTCTGAGGAAGGATATTAGTATGCTGACTGAGTGCTGGTGTTCCTTAATTAAAAGGGAGAATGACTATTTAACCAGAAACTTTCCTATATCACTTTTCCCCCAGTGTTGGCCCAGAACCCTCAAGGTGACCAGCTTCAATGGCCGTACATCTGCCAGTGGCTTTCCTTTGTTACCCTATTGTTCCAACAAATTATTTTAGATCACACATATTATCTCCAGCACTACCCTGATAGGATCCAGCCCCACTGACACCAGCACTGGAGTAATTTGTTTCTCCACAGTACAGTGACAAATCTCAGATAAGAAAAGACGAGATACCAGTGGGAACCTCTCCTCCCTCCCTATCTGCTGTTAAGTCAGAAAACTAGAGAAGCCGTGTGATTGGTGAGCTTATAAAATCTTTGCAAAAGCCCCTCTCTTTGAATCAGGCTGTAACTGGAATACTGCCTCATTTCATGGCTCCAGGAACAGTGTAGGCATTTAACATTTAAGACCCTACCAGCTAAATAGTATATACCTTGTTATAAAATCTATTACTCAGAGATGCTTTTCTAATTTCTAGAATGGAAACGACATGCAAAAGCTATATAGAATCATATAAGGAGGATCCTCAGAGCATTACCCTGTGCTACTAGTGGTAAGAAGGAAATGGCAACCCACTCCAGTGTTCCTGCCTCGAGGATTCTATGGACAGAGGACCCTGGGGGCTACAAAGGACTTCCACAGGATCTCAAAGAGTTGGACATGACTGAGCAACACACACACACACGTGGTAAAGAACCCACCTGCCAATGCAGGAGAGATAAGAGACAGTTTGATCCCTGGGTTGGGAAGACCCCCTGTAGGAGGGCTTGGCAACCCACTCCAGCATTCTTGCCTGGAGAATCCCATGGACAGAGAAGCCTGGTGGGCTACAGTGCATGGGATCACAGACGGACACGACTGAAGGGGCTTACCGGGCACAGAGTGCAGCAGTTCACGTCTAACACTTAGAGCAGTTACACATTAATGCGGACCTCAGAGTGGGATCTCTCGTCCTTCATGCCATGCTGCCCTCATATTTACATGAATCCTGGACCCCAGACCCCAGTGCTGGTGCTTTCACCCCAAGATAGACGAGTGCCTCCAATTAAGTGAATGATAAGGAAGCTGAGACAGACCATGGGGGAACTCGGTGGGGCTCACAGGGGCCTGTGAGATGCTCCAGCTGTACAGAAGTAGAGATGCTCTGCAGGGACCTCCTGACTGCTCACCAGGAGTTCTCACCTCTGCCCAGAGGGTCACCTGCCCTCTCATCCTTACCTCCCACATTTTCATTTCCTTTACGTTCGATAGCTCCTTTCGAAGCTTTTTGATCTTTAGTTCTTCAAGCGTTGTATTCACAGAAAGTGTCTGAAGGGCTTCTAGATTGATCACACGGCCAAACTTGCTAATCATTAGTTGGCTGACTGTTTCTTCCATTTCTAAAAGAAGACAACCACTGTCAGGCTGTGCAGAAGCTCCCACTTATTAAATGAACAATACCATCCTAAGGAACAGCTTTTGCAAGATGATGGTAAAAGACTTTACGTCACCAGATGGGTTTCCTCTGTGATACTGCACCTACCGCTTTCCTCACTTAGAATGCACATTGCTGTACTGGCTTTTCATCAACTTCAAATTCCCGTGTGAAACAGACTCACCTTTCCCAGGTGACTTACACACTCTGGTCTGTCCCTGCTCAGACTGTTCATGGCCCCAGCGGGTTATAAAGCCTTTGGGTGTTAATTTTTACTACTGATCTCTGTAACATCTTGTGGTAAGACTAAAATAGGTACTGAACAGCAGTTCCCACCTCCAAGCAAAAACACTAAAATCCTGGCGGTGGCTCACAGGGTCCCACCTGCCCCGC
Source organism: Nanger dama (assembly GCA_917880005.1). Classification (NCBI taxonomy): domain Eukaryota; kingdom Metazoa; phylum Chordata; class Mammalia; order Artiodactyla; family Bovidae; genus Nanger; species Nanger dama. Next base: position 1,908,133 of record CAKJTW010000011.1, read on the forward strand.
ACCTGTTAGCTCTCACACCTCTCTCATTTACTCCAGACACCTTCTTACTTCTCAAACATTCCAAGCTCACTTGGGTATTCTCATAAGGAATCCTCTGGAATTACGCTGCCTGGAATTCTCTTCCCAATATAGCCACGTGGCTCATCCCACACAGCCCATTTTCTGAAAACAAGCTGTGAGACTGTGATAGACTCATTTCCAGTACACTCATTTCTGAAGGTGTAACCAAGTGTGACTTGTCCTCTAAGCATTAGGGAGAACCACATCTTAGCAAGTATATCACATTTACAGAGAACTCCTCGGCCTCCTACAGGCCTCACCACTCTTTCCCATTCCTTTTAGTTTTTTCTTCTTAACAGTTCTCTCCATCTAACATGCAACGTTTTACTTTTGTTTTATTGTCTTTCCTCAACTTGAGAACACTGGAAAACCTGGAGAAGATCCCATTTGTGGGATTTTAATCAGTACTTTGGCCACCTCATGCGAAGACTTGACTCATTAGAAAAGACTCTGATGCTGGGAGGGATTGGGGGCAGGAGGAGAAGGGGACAACCGAGGATGAGATGGCTGGATGGCATCACTGACTCGATGGACGTGAGTCTGAGTGAACTCCGGGTCATAGTGATGGACAGGGAGGCCTGGCGTGCTGCAATTCATGGGGTCACAAAGAGTTGGACATGACTGAGTGACTGAACTGAACTGAACTGAAGAAAGTATAACCTTGTAACAAAATTTTCTGTGACCAGAATCCCTAAGTGAATTCTGAAGGCCCTAACATATAACAAGATGATGCAACTCAGTTACTGGGCAAGAATGTGTATTCAGGTATAATCGTTACCATGAGTGAATCCTAATGGCATAATTGGCATGACTGCCATTTTGCACAATCCAGGAAGGGTTATTCATTTCTATTCTATATGAGTGGCACCTCCATGTACTTGCATCATGTGGTGGCCATGATGATTAGTGATGCAAATAAAATAATGATTGGATTATTTGCTCTAGTGTATCTAGCCTGTGGCTGCCTGCTTGGCCCCTCAGTAAGAACCTTGACTCCCCTAGCTAGCCCATATATCAGGGTGCCCTCTCCCAAGGCAGCCTTGTGTACTAGGACATGGACTCTGGTCTTTACCCTTCCCACAGCTAGTATTCCCTGGGGACAGAAAGCCTTCCAGAACACCCCCTACTCCTCATCTCCCTCCACATGGCTGCAAGCTGCACTCTTCTTGAAAAGGAGAGAACTTACCTCCCCACCTCATGTTCTAAACTCTCGTCCTCTTCCCCATTGGGTCTGGGATGGAGAAAGGCACCAGTGAGCGACTGTGGTGTTTCTCATCACTGTTAAGCCTTTGTTCTCTGAGTTATAGGAAAGGAACCCACTCCTAGTTTCACCTTCAGAATTAGAATATCAGTCTTTAACCAGACCCACAACTTGCTTTCAGAAAGCAAACCAGGGATGGGAGAAGAACTGAAAACCACCTAATAAAACTTCTACTATACAGAACCTTTTTTTTTTTTTTTAATTTCAACTAACATTCCAAATATGAATACTTCATTTCATCTTCACACATTTTCCCAAACTGAGAGGTTACTCAAGTGGATACAAGTTTCTCTCATTTTCATGCTAGTTTGTTCCCTTGGTTTGACAAATAGTATTTCCAAATATAAACATTCACAGGCTGCAGAAGCCAAAGGAATGTGAAGTACGAGAGAAACACTGGGGCTGTGAGGTTTACACCTGAGAAAACTCTGTGTCTCCAGTAAATGTTATTCAAATATAGAGTCCTGACATGTAAAGTTTTATAATCCAGCCACCCATGAGAGCAGAACCATCATCTCACTGAAGACTGACCTCTACAAATTCAAGCAACTTGGACTGACAACTATATTCCTCCCTTTTTCCTTTCCAGATTTTCTTTAAAAAAAAAATTGAATTGTAGCAAAATTCGCATAACAAAATGTACAATTTTAATCTTGTAAAAGTGTACACTTCTGGGGCTTCCCTTGCTGTCTAGTAGTTACAATTCCATGCTCCCAATGCACGGTTCAAACTCTGGTCGGGGAACTAAGATTCCACATGCCACGGCCAAAAAAAAAAAATAATAAGTGTACAGTTCTGGGGCATTAAGGTAGATGCTATTATACCACTCATAATGTCATTGTTATTAAAGTTGAAATACTTCATCACTTACATATATGTTCCATGTCTTTACTCCATACATCTTATACTATAGACCTCAATTCCAGGTGAACTAAGAACATAAAGGAACACCACTAACAGAGGAAACAATAGAAAAATCTGACCTCAGAATAGGAAAGGATTTAAGACATACACACACACACGCAATGCGCAAACTATAAACAGGTTGATAAATTAATTACATTAAAATTTTAAATGTGTGTATCCCAAAAGATACACCAAATAAAAAGGCAAGATACATACTAGAAAAGATTCAAATTACATGTAATAGATAAAGACATAATATGGGGGAGAAAACTCCCTACAATCAATAAGAAAAGTAAAAAATAGAAGTAAAAACATGGGCAAGGTGTATAGCAGGCAAATTTCATATGAGAACACAGATAAATGGCAAATAAGTGTATGTGAAGACATTCAACCTCAAGGAGCTAGGGAAACAAAAAGCACAGTGAAATGCAATTTTAATATATACCAGGTTGACAGAAATATGAAAGGCTAACGTGTTGATGAGACTATGGAACCTAGGCAATTCTCAGCCTCCCGGGCGGTGAGGAAAACAGGAGGAAGAGAAAACAGTGCAACCAGTTTGGAGGACAACTTGACAACACCTGGGCGAGCAGAAAGTGCACACACACCCCATCTCACCCACAGTCCCCAGTCCTGGGGACTTACCTCCTCCCACACAAGCACAGGGAGACATGTACAGGAAGGGTCACTGAAACATTGTCTGTAATCATGAAAAATTACAAGGACCCTAAATATCCATCAACAGGAGGCCAAAGAAAAACTCGTATAGGCCAATGGCATACTGTAGTAGCGGTTAAAATGGCTAATTATCTGTAGCATTACAGATCACTCTCAGAAAATGGGTTAATAAAGTGAGTTGCAAATTATACCAAAAACATGCAAAGACACTTCATATAGTGTGTGTGAATACATCTATATGTGCATGCACCTGCCTCATGGTTGATCCTGCGGAAGGAGAGAGCCGAATGATACTAGAAAGAGAAAGGCCGTCAATTATATCTTCAGTGCTTTATTTCTTAAGCTTTGTAGTGGGCATTTTTTAAATATTTTTCTACATTTTATTAAACATAAAACCTTTAAAAATTGTGAGAACTTGTTTCTATGACAAAAGACTTATCCTTTTTAAAACAGGAGAGTAACTTTTTGATAGCATCAGGAGAGAGAGCAAGCAGAAAGAGGGGAAGGTGTTCTTTCTGCTCAGTGGTTTGGATCTGTGATGACCTACAGTTTTCAGAGCTGGAGATGGCCACTCGACAGCTCCCTCTATAATCAATAAATATTACTAGGTAAGCCACGGGCTTGCCACTCACTCTGTATCGTTTTGGCCATCTCTCTCTTTTCTCGGATGAGCTGCTTACGCCTCTCCCGGCATTCTTTGTTAAGTTTTTGCTGCTTGGCATTTTCCTCGTGGAGCTGGACAATTCGTTCTTGCAGTCGTCCCAAGGAGTGGTTGGAAAAGACCAAAGTTCCAGAAAGATCACTCGGTATTTCTCCAAATAGCACACACTCTATCTACAAAAGCATGACAAAACTGATATCAGAATAGACAAAAACCAAACTAAATCATAAACCAAACTAAAGTCATAGAAAGGGATGTGCTTCTTTTTCTGTCCCTTGTTAGGTCATGACTTTTGGTCTCCTAACTCTCACCAGAGGAAGGTAAAAAGCAGGAAGCTGCTTTCAAAAGGAAGTCACATTACATCCCTCTGGGACAGCAAATCTTTCCAAAATGACCACGCTGGATATCTACTGCCTACGGATAGAACAGACATTTCAGGACTGGAATATTTGGCAAACTGCTACAGACAGTTAATCCAGTTTGGATCAGGTTAAACAAGATATATGTAAGGCTGATCCTCCTCGTTTTTTTCTTCTCAAATACAGCTTTCGCTCTTTACCTGACAAAATACATTACAAGGGACTATTGCTGATATGATCTTTGCATTTTAATGTAAATTGTAATTCAAGTGGGATATAGAGATGAACAAAGAAAAGGGGAAAAAAATATTTTCCTTTTATCTTAACCTCCATCATTAATAAGTAAGGAATAAGGGAAGACAATTCTTGCACCATAAGTCCACGACTATTTAAAGAAGGTGTGAAAAGTGACATGTGTCCAAGAGACAAGATTTCAACCTCCAAGCCATTCCTTTAAGTCATAGGCTCCTCATTGCTTCAGATTTGAAGTGATTCGACTTTAAAAGTCATAATGACCACCAGGAAATATACATGTTTTGATATTATGCTTTTATAATAATCTCAGAAGGGGTAAGAAACGCTGGGGTGTCATTCTGCAAGTAGATGTCTCAGACAAGGACTGCCCATCTCCCCACCAGTGTCCCATGAATCTTTCTCTGGAAAAGTCTGAGGGTGATGGCTCTTCTGCTCAGAGAGGGTGGGGCAACCTCCAGCTCCATCACCTGGTGGAGCTTCAGCGGGATCACAACCAGCAGTTCATTCAGCCGCTGCTGCTTCTCACGTTGATAAGCCTCCAGGGCCTCCTCTGCTGCGTTCAGATTAGTTGCCACAATTTTTACCTGTAGAAAGCCCCAAGTGTGAGATGTTAATAGGATTCGGTGAACATATACCCAAGGTGATAAATGAAGCCACTGGGGAGGAAGAAAAAATATGAGCTGGATCTGCCTTGTTGGGCTGGATTGAACAGATGATCCCAGGCTGCTCCCCAAAGTGTGTTTTATTCTCTTTCTGCTTAGTCATGAGCCACACCACTTCTTCAATTGTCCCTATGACCCCCTATGACCCCAGGGTTGTAAAGATTTTGTGAATGAAAATGCAGAGGATATGTTCCCATCTCCCTTTTATTTTCTGCAAGAAAATCATCTCTCAGCCTGTAGTATCTCTGTAAGGATGGTTCAAATCTCATTTGGTCATAAGGACCTCGATAAATTAGTGAAGAAAGACCTTTATGGTAATGAAATTACCCACTACAGTATTTCTAAAGTATGTGCCTCATCTCCTAAAATACTTGAAAGCTTTCCAAATCATTTCCTTTTTGCAAGCAGAGCAGTAACCTATCAAAAACATTTCTGAATATGAATCAAGTGATGCTCCTCTAGGAAAGGGTACCTAAGAGGGAAACTGAGTAGATATGGCAGAAAAAATCAATACAACTGTACCGGAAGTTTAGCTTAGTGGACTCCCAAAGGAATGCATACACCTCAGAATGTCAAAGTGTTCTGCTGGGGTCCAGAAAGAAAATGGAGTTTCCATTTCTATTTATTTTTATCTATTCTTTTTGTTTTCTGTTCTTGCAAATGTTTCATAATACATGAAATATATATAATTAGTACAATAGTTTATGGGTATAATTTCTAAATAAATATACACTTATTGTGGGAATATGTGCTCCTTTTTTTTCCAACTTCCAGAAGTATATAATCAAAAAGTTTTGGGGCCAGTGACTTAGAAAATGTTCCACTCATCAAAGGGGCAATGGCCCTAAGACGTCTGTAAATGGATGCAACATGGGAAATGTCTCTCTTTTAACAATAAGCCCTAACTCATGCCACTGCCATGAAATAGCAGTATTTAGGTGTAGCATGTTGAGAGACAATAAATAGAAATGAAAAAGGCAGAATAACATACTTTTTTGGACAATGTATCATGTTCCTTTTTGAGGTTATCTATCATTTTTTTTCTTCCACTAAAGCCTCTTCAATGTCCAGCCTTTTCTCTCGAAGTTGAAGGGCCAGTTCAAAGAGACCCGTATCACAATCTGAAAAGACAGACAAAATAAAAAAGCAGCTCCATTTGTTAGAGAATATAGTAATAAGTGTGGACTTTGGGGCTTCAGAATTATTAATGTCCATCTACTCCAATAAGGTTTCACTACACTTACGGCTCCAGGTAGAAATTATTAATGGTATTAATAATTATGTTAGAGACTTCCCTGCCAGTTCAGTGGCTAAGACTCTGAGCTCTCAATTCAGGGGGCTTGGGTTCAATCCCTGGTCAGGGAACTAGATTCTGCATGATGAAATGAAGATCAAAGACCCCAGTGCTGCAACTGAGACACAGTGTAGCTAATATTAAAAAAATAATAATCATGACAGTGGCTGTAACGTTAGTACTGATGTTCTGCCTGCAAGGCAGGAGATCCCAGTTCAATTCCTGGGTCGGGAAGATCCCCAGAGAAGGGATAGGCTACCCACTCCAGTATTCTTGGGCTTCCTTTGTGGCTCAGCTGGTAAAGAATCCACCTGCAAAGTAGGAGACCTGGGTTTGATCCCTGTGTTGAGAAGATCACCTGGAAAAGGAAAAGGCTACCCATTCCAGTATTCAGGCCTGGAGAACTGTATAGTCCATGGGGTCGCAGAGTCAGACATGACTGACGGACTTTCACTCACTTAAAAATCTTAAGACTGTAAAAATATTTCAGACAGTGAAAACAGTGAATATAAATTGCCAAGAATCTCCAGGAGACATAAAAATTGCCCTTAAAAACCAGGTTTGAAATATGAAAATGTAATGGTTTGGCAAAAGGTAGAGCTTTATAAAAATACACATATGTAGTTTTAAATACACACATGTACACACACATATATAAATTTTCTGTTTCTCGGTAAAATGAAACTTTCTGCATAATCTATGACTGAATCAACTATAGATTGTCTGCAGATTATTTAATTTGGTACTCATAAATAGCAGCCTCAAGAAATAGGACGTAAATTTTCTAGAAAGCCCCCAAAAGTATTCATTAGACTATACTTCATGCTTATTATACCAACCTTTCCTTAAATATTACGAGACAATTGAGAAACCAAAAAGACCTTTTTGATATTATCATCCATAGTCAAACATCACAAAGAATGCATGGTTTTATCCAACTTACTTGTTGGGCAGATAGAATCATCAAAAACCTCATCTTCAGATCCAGACTCATCCCCATCACTCTCCAAGCTGGATTCTTCTTCACTTGATTCTTCACTTTCCTCCTCTTCATCTAAGGAGAGAGAAAAACACTGTCAATAAGCAGAGAAGTTCCTGTGTTAAGATAAATCCCAGATTTTAAAAATAAATCATTGTCAATGAGTTAGTTACTAGGAAAACAAGGGGTAAATAGGGAAATTACTCAATATTTTTAGAAGAATTTAAAAGAGTTAAGGACACAGGGACCCCAAACTCAAGTGCCTGCAGAAGGCTATGCAATCAGTTTCAGTGCATCGAGCCAGCGAGGGGTGAGGCTAAGCTGCCATGCTGCCTGCGCTGTGACGCGCCTAATGCACCCTTGGTTATGCAGCATAGCGCTCTGACCACAGAGAGGACTTCACAACTTCTCTGAACCAAGTAACACTAGTTATAATCTTGCCTACTTAGTGTGAATATTCATGTCTTACGGTGGAAGTATTAATATTCAATGTTTGATTGAGAGATTCTGCACCAAACCCTGTTGGGGTTGTTAGCTGACAAAGGCTCTCCTTTAACCAAGCTTGAGTCAGGTTCCTCTGAGTCCTCTGTCTGGTCCGTGACCCATGCTCTGTCCTTGGCCCATTTACTCGAGTTTTAGCAAGAGTCTTGTTGAGTCAGTTTAGTAAAATTCACTACCCTTAATATTTGGTTAAATTCCTTTTCCCTTAGCCTTAATATCTATCTTATCACTCTGGCCTGCCTTCAACAAAAATCCTGTTATGTCAGTTTAGTAAAGAATTACCCTACCTCTCAGTAATTTTCCATCAACTAACCCCAATCTTACTTCTTGGCTATAAGTCTCCATTTACCTTGCATTCAGAGTTGAGTTGATCTCTCTCTTACTATAAAATCCCATGATAGTGGTCCCCTGAATAAAGTCGGCCTTATTGTTCTTTATCAAGTGTCAAGAATGATTATTTCTTTAACAATATCATATCATGTTTAATATGCTTTATAAAATATAAAATTTTTTGAATATTAAAACATATCTGTTCCCAAGAATTTTAGGTAAGGATTCTATGCCTCTTTCACTCAGCTCTACTCCGTTTTCTTTTAAAACACTCACTTTGAGTTCATGTATGAACAATTAACAGTTTCTATTTTATGGAACATCCAAAAACATAAAGATCGTGGACCTCATACTCACTAGAAAACTTCTTAAATTAAGATGTCTCTTAAAATTAGTGATCTGTACCACCTTATGAAATACATCAATAATGTTTATAATTAGGCTTTAAAATAGACATCTGCTTTCAGGAAGATGAAGTAGACCTACTTCCCCTATTCTTCCCACTAAATACAGCTAAAACCCCTGGACATTAAATATAAAGTGAACACAAGAAAACTCCGAGAAGTGGAAAGAAGGAGGCAGATCTACTATGCACTTCGAATCCTGAGGAACAACACTGTGGTGATTCCCCTGGATTTTCTTTTTGCCATATATATCTCTCAGGTGACGAAGACTAAGTCAGTCTAACCGGAAACACGGGACTCAGGAAGCCCAGTCAGAACCTGCTCTCTCAGCCAAATGACCAGAAAGAGGCAGATCAGCAACACAGAAAACTTGAAGAATCACTACACAAAAATACTGTGGTCCCACTCACACCCACGTTGGCAAAGGCCTAATGGAGCCTAGACAAGCCAAAACATTTCACATAAAACAGTACGATGTACAATATTTGCAAGTGCTCACAGAATATACCTTTGCCAAGCTGTAATGAGGCACCCCACCATGCCAACTAGGATGGTGTCAGAAAAGGTCAAGTAAACAGTCAAGATATTTATTCTTTCTGAGGGTAACCAGTCCCCTTACCAAGATGTCTGTGGCCATCACAGTCTGGACCTGCATTCTCAGATGGCAGCATTAAGGTTCTCTTCACCCTCCCTGCAGAGGTGGTGTCAGAAGAGGCCTGCTGGGGAGTCAGGACTTCTACTATCGCCCAGAGGTGCCAAGGCCTTCCCCACCATGTTGTCAGTAGAGACTCTCTGAGGTGCTAGCCCTCCCATCTGCACACAGAAGTAACAAGGCAATCTCCCTTCCCTTCAGTGACAATAAAACGTGAGTACCTCCACCTGGCAATAAGGAGGAGGCACCCATTTCTTCCTCTGGCAGAACAGTGTTAGAGAAAGCCAAGTAAACCAGAAGATTTAAGTAAGATACAGGGTCTAATATGAAAGTTTCCAGGTTTTAACTGAAAGTCATACCAGAAAGATCTCTAACTGAATGAAAAAAGACAATCAATAAAAGTTAACACCAAGATGACAGAAACAGAATTATCTGATGAAGTATTTTAAACAGGCAGGATAAAAATGCTTCAGTGAGCAATTATGAACACACTTGAAGCAAAGATATAAAGTTTCAGGCTTTTTATTTATAAGGAAAAAGTAAATGGAAATTTTAGAACTGAAGAATACAATAATGAAAACTAAGGGATGAGGTCAACAGTAGAATAGAAGGGACAGAAAAATGAATCTGTGAACTTGAAGATAGAAAAACAGGAATTAGCCAATCTGAACCATAAAAAGAAAACAAACTGAAACAAACAAAACTCAAACCCCAGAGCCTCAGGGGCCAATGGGATCGTAATGAAAAGTCTAACAGGCTTGCCATCAGAGTGCAATGAAGGAGTCAGGAAAGAGGAGATCTTTAAAAGGACTTGAAGAAATAATGGCTGAAAACTTCTCAAATTGGGCAAAGTACATAAACCTACAGATTAAAGAAATTGAATGTATTCCCAAAAGGATAATTCCAAAATTGACACTAAATCACATTAACAGTCAAACTTCTGAAAACTGAAGAGAAAAAAATACTGAAGGCAAAGAAAAAGAAGTGATTCTTCACCTACAGAAGATAGGCAATTTGAATATCAGAGGGTTTCTTATCAGAAACCATGGTGACCAGAAGGAAGTGGCACAGTATTTTTCAAATGTTGAAAGAAATATCAACCTAGAATACTACATCCAATGAAAATGTCTTTCAGAAAAAGAGGGGAAATCAAGACATACTTAGACTATGGGAAACAATTTTTAAATTGCCACCAGTATACCCTCCCCATAAGAATGGATAAAGGAAACTCTTTAAGCAGAGGGAATTTTTTCTTTTTTAAAAAGGAAATTTTGAATAAAAATATGGATAAAGCCTATATGGATAGGCTTTCCTCCAAGTGCTTAAATTATGTTTGATAATTGAAGCAAAAATTATAGCATTGTCTGATATGGTTCCAGATGTATGCAGAAGAAATATTTAAGACAATCATATGATAAATGAGATATAAAGGTAGGTAAGGATTCTATACTTGACTTAAATTGGTAAAATGATGACCCTGGTGGACTGGGATAAATAATGAATATAGAGAGAGAGAGCATGCACACCCACTAAAAAAGTTATACAAAGAGATACATTAAAAAGTGTTCAGTTTCAGTTCAGTCGCTCAGTCGTGTCCTACTCTTTGTGACCCCATGAACCGCAGCACTCCAGGCCTCCCTGTCCCACCAACTCCCGGAGTTTACTCAAACTGATTTCCATTGAGTCAGTGATGCCATCCAACCAACTCATCCTCTGTCATCTCTTTCTCCTCCTGCCTTCAATCTTTCCCAGCATCAGGTCTTTTCAAAAGAGTCAGTTCTTCTCATCAAGTGGCCAAAGTATTGAAGTTTCAGCTTCAACATCAGTCCTTCCAATGAATATTCAGGACTGATTTCCTTTAGGATGGACTTGTTGGATCTCCTTGCAGTCCAAGGGACTCTCAAGAGTCTTCTCTAACACCACAGTTCAAAGCATCAATTTTTCAGAACTCAGCTTTCTTTATAGCCCAATTCTTACATCCATACATGACTACTATAAAAAGTGCTAGAGAAAATAAAATGGAATCCTAAAAATGTTCAACTAACCCACAGGAAGGTAGGAAAAAGAAAAAGACAAAACAGATATAAAATGGCAGACTTAAACCCTAATAGATCAAATATAAGCGGCTTGATACACCAATTAAAAGACAGAGTGGATGAAAAACATTATTCAGCCATATGCTACCAGAAATCCGCTTCTAATGCAACTATATAGTCAAGCTAAAATTAAAAGGAGGGAAAAGATATATCATACCACTATTAATACAAGCAAAGCAGGAATGACTATAATAATATAGGATAAAATGGACTTCAGAGCAAGGAAAATTACCCAAGACAGAGAAAGACATTAAATAATGATAAATATGCCAATTTATCAAGAAAACCTAGAAATCTTAACAGTGCATGCATAAAACAACAGAAATATGGGAAGTAAAAACTGATAAAAATGAAAGGAGAAATAGATAAATCCATGAATGCATTTGGAGACCTCCACACCTCAACTGAACATTTGATGCAACCACCATACAGAAAATCAACAAGGATATAGAAGACTTGAACGATACCATCAATCAACAGGATCTAACTGAGAGTAATAGAACATGTCACACAAAACAGTTCAACACATTCTCTGCAAGTACTCACAGAACATAACACCAAGATAGATTCAGACCATAAAACAAATCTCAACAACTAAAAATGAACTGAAATCACACAAAATGTGTTCTCTGACCACAACTGGATCAAACTAGAAATCAATAACAGAAAGATAACAGGAAAATCTCAAAACACCTGGACCTAAACAGCACACTTCTATATAATCCACAGAACCCAGAAGTCACAATGTAAATTTTAAAACTACACTGTCCTGAGTGTAAATGAAAATTAACTTCAAGTTTTGTAGAATACAACTAGAGCAGTGCTGAGAGAGAAATTTATAGTACTAAATTAGAAAAGAGAATAAATTCTCAAGTCAGTCATTTAAGCTCACACCTGAAAACCTAAAAACAGGAATACAAAATAAACCCAAAGCAAGCCGAAGGAAGGTAACAGTAAAGATAAGAACAGAAATCAATAAAATTGACAGCAGTAAACAGAGAAAATTACTTATACAAAGAGCTGACTTGCTCTCAAAAAAATCAGTTGAATTGACAAACTTCTAGTAAAACTGAGAAAAAAAGGGGGGATATAAGAAACAAGGTACTAATATCAAGAATGCAACAGACACTATTACTGAAGACCCTCAGATATTAAAAGGATAGCAAGGAAATATAATGAGCATCTCTATGCACATAAATTTGGCAACTTAAAAGAAATAGATCAATTTCACAAAAAATACAAATTATCACAACCCACCCAATATAAAGGAGATAATGTGAATAGTTCTGTATTAAGAACACTGAAATTCTAATTGTAAAACTACCTTGAAGAAATCTATTGGCTCAAATAGTTTCACTGGAGAATTCTACCAAACATTTAAAGAATTGCCATAAATTCTATACAGTATCTTCCAGAAAAATCAGAAAGGGGCGCCGGGGTCCAGCCCCCGCAGGATCAGAAACACAAAGGAGAAACAGCGTAGGCGATTGATTTAGAGAGAGATAAGGAAAGAATGTTGTAGATAAGAAAATAGAGGAGAGAAAGAGGCTGACATTCCTTGGTTTACATAGAGAACCAATAAAACTCCAAGACAAGAAGTTTGCCCTGTTCACGGAGGCCACAGGTGCCCTCCCGGTCTCCCAAGGGAGTGAAGACACAGAACGTCTTCCCCGTTCAGGTCTTAGAAACCCAGGCAGATAAGTGAGTGCAGGGAGGCTCTATGCTCCAAGGGATCAGCCTGAAAAAGAGAGGGAGGGAGAGGGAGAGAGAGAGAGAAAGAAAGATAGAAGAAAAAACATGGGTTGACTAAGATGTTTCGATAAGCGAGGCCCAAAAGCTTTATTTTTCAACAGATACTTTTATACCTTGCCTTATACAGAGGGAAATGAAAGATGCAAGGTCATACAGAGTCAGCCCAAACATTCCAGCAGTTTTGCCCTTATTGAAACCAGGATTTTTTCTGCATACCTTTCCCACAAATGATGTTGTGTACAGTATCTTCTGGCCTTGGAGGCCTGTGAACATTTTATGACCCTCTTCTGATAAAGGCTACTCAACCAGAAAACTTATTTTCCCTCAAAGTGTTTTTTCTTTATATTTCTAATCTATGTCAGCCTCAGAAAATGCCAAACAGAGTTACGTTTTTCACAGAGCAAAGGTGCGGTGAGTTACAAGAAAAAAATCAATTAGCTCAACAGTCTGATATGGTTAAATTCAAGGCTACACTGCTTTTCTTGCATTCTCACTATGGTAACTAATGCATTCCCAGGTGCACAGTGGATAAGAGATATGGGAACTTAGCAACAAGCACTGGCCCAATAATGAAATCCTACACCAGCACTACTCTAATAACTTTTAATTCTTTGAAAGGCTCTATGTTTTAGGCTTTTCGTGCCTCTCACAGTTGGGAGGCTGTAAATAATCACATGCGTAGCTCTGAGAGTCTGGATATACCTGCTGAGCCAGCTAGAATGCTAACAGAGGGGGTTTGATTTGAAATATTCCTCTCATGTCCAGGAGACTTATTAGCTATAGCCCTAAGCTGATTTTCTCCAGAGAAAGGTGGTTAGGGTAGCCCCCTGCTAATGTCAGAGGAGTTGGTGAAAGTCATGAAATAGTAAAACAGACAGATTCTGGGTTTGCGGTAGATGCTCGAGAAAGCCTAGGGAGCCCTTTGAGTCCTGAAGCCTTGCTTAACAGTTCTCTTCTACATGACCCTGTCATGGGTGGGACCTACCAAGGTGGCTCCCGGCAAAAGGGGAGTTGCTTAGTCGCTAACTCACACCCAACCCTTTGTGACCAGATGGACTATAGCCTACCAGTCTCCTCTATCCATGGAATTCTCCAGTTAAGAATACTGGAGTGGGTTGCCATTTCCTTTACCAAAAAGGGGAGAAGACTTCCCAATTCATATTTTGAAGCTAGTATTTTCCTGATACTCAAAACCAAATATAGTATAAAGACAGTACAGTGTTCTTCATGAATATAGACATAAATTTTTTTAATTTATATTTTATTGAAGGATAAATGTTTTATAGAATTTTATCGTTTTCTACCAAACCTCCACATGAATCAGCCATAGGTATACATATATCCCCTCCCTTTTGAACCTCCCTCCCATCTCCCTCCCCATCCCACCTCTCTAGATTGATACAGAGCCCCTGTTTGAGTTTCCTGAGCCATACAGCAAATTCCTGCTGGTTATCTATTTTACATATGGTAATGTAAGTTTCCATGTTACTCTCTCCATACATCTCATCCTTTCCTCCCCTCTCCCTGTGTCCATAAGTCTATTCTCTGTCTCCCCATTGTTGCCCTGTGAATAAATTTTTCAGTACCATTTTTCTAGATTCTGTATATGTGAATTACAATACATTATCTTTCTGACTCACTTCACTCCGTATAATAGGTTCTAGGTTCATCCACCTCCTCAGAATGGACTCAAATGTGTTCTTTTTTTATGGCTGAGTAATATTCCATTATGTAAATGTATCATGACTTCTTTATCCATTCATCTGTTGATGGACATCTAGGTTGCTTCCATGTTCTAGCTATTGTAAATAGTGCTGCAGTGAGCATTGGGGTACATGTGCCTTTTTCAATTTTGGTTTCCTCAGAGTATATGCCTAGGAGTGGGGTTGCTGAGTCATATGGTGGTTTTATTCCTCGTTTTTAAGGAATCTCCATACTCTCTTCCATAGTGGCTATATCAATTTACATTCCCAACAGTGCAAAAGTGGTCCCTTTTCTCCACTGCCTCTCCAGCATTTATATTTGTAGACTTTTTGATGATGGCCATTCTGACTGATGTGAGGTGATATCTCATTGTAGTTTTGATTTGCATTTCTCTAATAATGAGCGATGTTGAGCATCTTTTCATGTGTTTGTTAATGATCTGTAAGTTTTCGTTGGAGAAATGTCTGTTTAGGTCCTTTTCCCACTTTTTGATTGGGTTGTTTGCTTTTCTGGCATTGAGTTGTATGAGCTGCTTGTATTTTTGGAAATGAATCCTTTGTCAATTGTTTCATTTACTATTACTTTCTCCCATTCTGAGGGTTGTCTTTTCACCTTGATTATAGTTTCCTTTGCTGTGCAAAGCTTTTAAGTTTAATCAGGTCCCATTTGCTTACTTTAGTTTTTATTTCCATTACTCTGGGAGGTGGGTTACAGAGGATCTTGCTTTGACTTATGTCATCACGTGTTCTGCCTATGTTTTCCTCTTAAGAATTTTATAGTTTCTTGTCTTACATTTATGTCTTTAACCCATTTTGAGTTTATCTTTGTATATCATGTTAGGATGTGTTCTAATTTTATTGTTTTACATGTAGCTGTCCAGTTTTCCCAGCACCATTTATTGAAGAGGCTGTCTTTGCCCCATTGTGTATTCTTCCCTCCTTTGTCAAAAATAAGGTATGCATGGATTTATTTCTGGGCTTTCTATCTTGTTCCTTTGGTCTATATTTCTGTTTTTCTGCCAGTTCTTGATGACTGTAGCTTTGTAGTATAGTCTGAAGTAGTATAGTATAGTGTAGTATAGTCTGAAGTCAGGAAGTTTGATTAGTCTGTGTTTTGGCGTCTTTCTCCTTGGGTTTATCCTGTATGGGACTCTTTGTGCCTCTTGGACTTGATTGACTATTTCCTTTCCATGTTGGGGAAATTTTCAACTATAATCTTTTCAAAAATTTCATACCCTTTCTTTTTTTCTATACTCCAAACGTTGGTGCATTTGATATTGTCCCAGAGGTCTCTGAGATTATCCTCAGTTCATTCTTTTTACTTTATTCTGCTCTTCAGAAGTTATTTCCACCATTTTATCTTCCAGCTCAGTGATTCATTCTTTTGCTTCAGATATTCTGCTATGGATTCCTTCTAGAGTATTTTTAATTTCAGTCATTGTGTCCTTTGTCTCTATATGTTTAGTCTTTAATTCTTCTAGGTATTTGTTAATTGATTCTTGCATTTTCTCCATTTTGTTTTTAAGGTTTTTGATCATCTTTACCATCATTATTCTGAATTCTTTTTCAGGTAGTTTGCCTATTTCCTGTTCATTTATTTGGACTTCAGTGTTTCTATCTTGTTCCTTCATCTGTGTAGTATTTCTATGCCCTTTTCTTATTTTTTTTTTTAACTTATTGTGTTTGAGGTCTCCTTTTGTCAGGTTTCAAGGTTGAATTCTTTCTTCCTTCTGGTTTCTGCCCTCCTAAGGTTGGCCCAGTGGTTTGTGTGAGCTTCGTATAGGGTGAGATTTGTGCTGAGTTTTTGGTTGTTTGTTTTTCCTCTGATAGGCAAGGCTGAGTGAGGTGGTAATCCTGTCTGCTGATTATCTGGTTTGTATTTTTATTTTGTTTGTTGTTTAGATGAGGCGTCCTGCACAGGGTGCTCCTGGTGATTGGGTGATGGCAGGTCTTGTATTCAAGTGGTTTCCTTTGTGGGTTCTCACTATTTGATACTCCTGAGGGTTAGTTCTCTGGTGGTCTCAGTGTTTGGAGTCAGTGCTCCCACTCCAAAGGCTCATTAGGGCTTGATCTCTGGTCAGGAACAAAGTTTCCACAAGTGGTTTGTTATGGCATTAAATGAGATTAAAACAAATATCCAAAAATGAGAAACCAAAGATGAACCCCAGACAAATGGCAGTTACAAAATCAGGCAAATAATAATTCAAATCATGGGATATATACATATACATATACACCCATGAGCAAAGTGAAAAATGTCCAACAAAAATAAAGTGCAATAGATTGGTCCAGTGAACAAGGTCAATCAAAATTTATATTAACCAGTTAAGAACAAAACTAAAACACAAACTGGAAAACAAAACTAAAGCAAGGTGCCAAGTGGGGAATAAAGCACTGAAAACAAAACTAACAAATATGTTGAGAGTAAAGGAAAGAGAGAATAGATATGCAAAGTTAAACAGAGGTATATATTAAAGATTAAACTGCAAGGGAAAAAGAACAGTAGGAAAGGCAAGCAAAGGAATAAATGTAGAAAAAAATATAATAGGTTTTAAAAAAAATTAAAATTACAAAAAGAGAAGGAAAATGGAAGAATAAAAAAAAAAAAAAAAAGGAAAACTCCACAGAACTGCAAAAGCCCAATGTAGAGGCAGAGGTGTATAGCAATAATAAAATGTGTGACTGAATATACACACATACCCATAAGCAAAATCAGAACAGTCCAACAAAAATAAAGTATAATAGACTGACCTGGCAAACAAAGGAAACCAAAGATCATATCTACCAGGACAAAACTAATTAAAGCAAAAACTGGAAAACAAAACTAAAGCAAGCTGCCAATTGGGGAATAAAGCAATGAAAACTGACACAATGTTGAGAGTAAAGGAAAGAAAGAGAAGAAAGGAAGAAGAGATATGCAACGTCAAACAGAGGTAGATGAAGAAGATTTATACACACTGAAGATTAACTGCAAGGGGAAAAGAGTAGGAAAGGCAAACAAAGGAATAAAGGAAAGGCAAACAAAGGTTGCAGGAGTTCTGGCAGCACCAGGTACTCAGGGGGTTGATGGCCAGGGCAGCAGGAAGTAGAGTGCTCTAGTAGGGTATGGCAACCAGTACTGGTCAATACACTCCAGTATTCTTGCCTGGAGAACCCCCTCCCTGACAGAGAAGCCTGGCAGGCCATAGTCTACAGGGTTGCAAAGAGTCGGACACTACTGAAGCGACCCTGTACTCATAGACACAAGACTTTTTCTTTTTTTTTGCCTGTGGCAGCTCTGTCCCCGTGAGATCTGAGTGTGAAGGTGGTGCAGCTGCTTGGGGGCAGGGACCCTGGTGGTGCTGAGTGTGCACGGACATGGACTGCCTCGGCCACAGGAGTTATGGTCCCGTCAGAGCCTTTTTTGAGCCTCTTGTAGCTAGTGATCAGAAGGCCTCTTTGGCCAGGCTTTCTCCTTAGCGCTGCCCATTCAGGCACTTAGAGGGCTCCTTTGCCTGGGGTCCTTCTCTGTTGTTCGGAGCATCAGACATATAGAGGGGCCTTCTGGCTGGGGTCCTAGTCTGTAGATTGGCACGTCAGGCACGTAAAGGGGCACCCTGGGTGGGGTCCTACTCTGTAGTTCAGTGCCTCAGGCATTTGATGACCCAGCCTCTCTGTTGTTCAGCTGCTGATGCTGGCCTGTGAGGAGAGAGAGGCTATAGTTATGGCTCCACCCCCTACACATGACTAAGCAGTATCGCCTTGCTTAGGTGGCTGCCTGGCTTTCCTCCACAGGCATTTCCCATCACAATCTCCTCCCTCTCCTCCCCTGGATCCATCTCTCCACAGACAACAGCAGAGCTCGTCCTGGGATCGCTCCACACTCCCCAACTCCAGCTCCCAGCCCCTGTGCCTTCCAGGAGACCAGCATTCCTGTCCAGGGTATGTATGGCTACGGCAAGGTCTGCCTGAGTCTCATTCCATTTAGGCTGCCACAGATCAGCTGTTTCACTCTCAGCCTTAAATGTTTCTCCTCTGACTCAGACAACTGTCCCGATATGGGGATCGGACCCCAGCTTCAGTTCCCCCACCTGCCGAGGGCAGGTCCAGTCCTACTAACACTCCTGTTTTTCCCCCTAGTTCCTTTGTCCTACCGAGTTTTGCGTGGTTCTATATATTCTTTTCCTCTGGTCAGGTACTCCTGTCCACTCTCAGCTGGTGTCCTGCATGGACTTCTGTGTCTGAAGGTGTATTCCTGATGTATCCATGGAGAGAGATGTACTCTCCATGTCCACCTACTCCTCTGCCATCTTGTTCTCCTCCCATAAAATTTCTTAATATTAGCAAATAGAATTCAACAATACATAAAAAGAATTTTACATTATACCAGAAAGTGAGTGTTAGTCACTCAGACGTGTCAGACCCTTTGTGACTCCATGGACTGTAGCCCCTCAGGCTCCTCTGTCCACGGAATTCTCCAGGGAAGAATACTTAGTGGGTTACCATGCCCTTCTCCAGGGGATGTTCCCAACCCAGGGATCGAACCAAGGTCTCCTGCATTGCAGGCAGATTCTTTGCCATTTGAGCTACCCAGGAAGCCAACATTTCAGAATGCTAGCCTAGTTTTGTAATTAGTAATCAGCCAATATAATCCACTACCTTAACAGGCTAAAAAAAAAAAAAGTCACATAATCATCAATGCAGTAAACTATCTGATAAAATTCAAACTCATTCATGAAAAACAAAACAGAAGAGACCTTCCTGAACTTGGTAAAAAGTAACCAAGAAACACCCACAGGTGTTTTTTTAATGGTATAGGCAGCATACTTAATGGTGAAAGATTGAATGCTTTCCCCTAAGATTGGACTAAGGCAAGGATGTCTGTTCTTAGCACTCTATTTCAAGATAGTACTGAATATTCTAACCAGGGCAATAAGGCAAGAAATGGAAATTGGCATACAGACTAAAAATAAAATTGCCCTTTAAAGCTAGAAATTCCCAAGGAATCAATCAAAAACTCCTAGAATAAGTCAGGTTACAAGATACAAGATAAATATCCCCAAAGCAACCATATTTCTATATACTAGTATGGATATGTGGACACCAAGATTAAAACCAAATTACTCAAAAAATAAAAAAGAAGTACTTTGGGGGTAAAACATGAACATGAATTGTGTGTTGAAAACTACACAGTGTTGATGACAAATCAAAGCTTTAAATAAATACATACCTTGTTCATGCATTGGAAGACTCAATATAGGAAGGACACTAATTCTCCCCAAACTGATTGAGGTTTAACACAATTGCTGTCAGAATTCCAATGATATCTTTTGTGTGTGTGTATGTATGTACATATATATATATAATATATATATATATATTATATATATATATATATAATAAACATGGAAATATAAAGGAACCAGAATAGCTAATGCAATTTTTAAAAAGAATAATAGTGGGAGGAATTAGTCTACCTGATTTTAGAACCCAATACCTACCATACTCAAGACCATAATATTGGTGAAGAGACAGACACATAGATCAACAGAACAGAATTAAAAAGAAGAAGAAGAAAACCAAATAGGTCCACACAAATAGGCTCAAATGATTTTTGACAAAGATAAAGGCAATCCAATGGAAGAGACACAGCCTTTTCAACAAATAGTGCTAAAAACCTGGACATTCCTAGGAGAAAACAAAAACCTTGACCTAAATCTCCTACCTTATAGAAAACTTAACTCCAAATACATCAAAACTATAAAACCTTTAGGGAAAAAAAAAGAAAGAAAGAAAATCTTTGGGACCCAGGGCTAGGCAAAGAATTCTTAGACTTGACAACAAAACAAAATCCAAGAGAGGAAAAAATGACAAATTGAACACTGACAAAATTCAGAACTATTGCCCTGCAAATGACCCTATTCAGAGAATGAAAACCAAGCTACAGACTAGAAGAAAATATTTGCAAATCACATATTTGACAAAGGACTAGTGGATATAATACGTAGAGTTCTCAAAACTCAACAGTACAAAAGCAAGCAACTGTATTCAAACGTGGGCAAAAGACATGAGAAATTTTACGAAAGATACACAGATGTCAAGTAAACATGAAAAGAAGTGCTTGTTAAATGAAACTACCCTATGCTATCTCATACCATAGGCACACACTTCTGATGGTCAGAGACCTAAAGGTTTATATCCTCTCCTCTGTAACACCACAGCGCCTCTACATTGTCTATGTTGTAGTGGGAAAAAAAAAAGTTTGTAATATGTCCCTTAGTTATTTCTCTATTTCAGACTAATGAGAAAAAATAGAATCATATATAAGAAGGAAATACAAACCAACATCTCCTTCAACCTCTTTTTTCTTCACCCGCTTAATCCTCTTCTTTAGTACCTTCATAAGGAAATTAGCAAATTTATTGTTTTCTCCAAGTGCTGTTTGGAAACCAGCATAGAGTGCTTTTTCTTGGTCCTGGAGCTTGGCTACTTCATTCTTTTTCTCTTCCATTTCTTTAAGAGTTTCATTTATTTTCCACTAAATGAAAAAGAATATGAACAAATAATAAATAAAATATTTCCTGATAAATCGGGTTCAGAGAATAATGTATATTACAGTGTAAGGTTACAGCCTACAAACATTTTTAAATCTTCTTAATATTTTACATTTCTGATGTTTGCAGAGTCATTCATTTGGTTAAATTTATAATTCTTTTGTAAAAATCAATTAAGGTCAGAATCAGATAAGATAAATTTTTTTTGATGTTTAACTTCCTCAAAAAACTAAATTAATTAAAATTTTTTACTTATATGTGAATGTCAGCTAATATTTTTCTGTATGTGGTCTCAAAAAGACTCTTTCATATCAACACAAGATACTGAAAACAAAAGGCAAATTTGCTCTTAGCGAAGCTGATACATCTATTTACAAACTGACATCACTATTGTGTATGCACTATCTAATAGACTCTCTCTTCCTTTATGACAAAGATAGATGGTATAATTAATCTCCTTAAATTTACATATGAATATATATAATAAAGAAAATCTCCTGCGCTAGTCAATTATGTACTACTCTGAAAGTAGCTATCACATTTAAGAAATTTACCAACTCCTTTTCCAAGTATGTTCATTCATAATGATAATATATAATCAAAACTCAACTTCACATGACAGCTACTAACAACAAAAATAATTTTAAATCCATAGGAAAACAAAACATAAGGGTCACTTTTGAAAAATTTATTCTCCTACTTTATAAGATATCAGATCAAATTCACTAAAAATTATGATTCACTGTTCCCTAAGCAAGGTTACTAAAAATAGAGAGCAAACAGGAATAACAGGAAAAAGGAGGATGAAGAGAAGACAAGAAAGAGATGTAGACTAGAACAAGGTGGGGAATTAAGAAGAAGAAAAGAAGAATCGAGTCCCCTCCATAACTAAGGCTGTCGCCAGTTAGCCATCTTTTGACCATTCATACTTGCATGTCCTGTTCCTCTTTGTCTAATAAATTAACACGCTCCTGAAGTATGTTCTCCTGTTTTTCAAAGTTCTTCAGGAGAAGCATTTCTTGAAATAATGTGACATGGTGCAGGTCAGATAATTTCATCTGAGTATCTAACTTCAGTTTCTGATGTCTCAGGAGACGGAGTTCTGCATCAAAGGTGACAATCAGTTCTTTGATCTGAGGTGGAAAAAATTTGAGGGTATGTTAGAAGCTTAAAACAGATAAGTGCATCTTTAAAACTATCCAACAATACTTATTTGTTTGGGTAAAAGCATTTTGTTTATTCTGCCCTTATTTTGGATGGAAAATTATAAAGGTGGGTGAGTAGGCACATGTGTATGTGTGTAGTCACATAAATCAGTTCATCAATGGTATTAAATGAATATAAATTAAATTTATTAAATGGTAGGAATTCTTGAGGAAGTTGCAGTCCTTCTAGCTATTTCTTCACCATTGATTAACCCATCGATCAAGAATGTCCTTCCTACTTTAAATCAGAGTTTTATAATAAATCTTGATTAAATCTTTAAGTTGGGGACTATGAGCTCTTCATGGATATTGTTTATATTTGTCTCCACTCCATCCCCACAGTATCTCTACACTGTCCTTCACACAGTAAGCACTAAAAATTTTTACTTTCCTCACCTTATTTTGAAAAATTTCAAACCTATGGAATAGCAAATATTTTTAAACAGATAAATATAATTGTGGAACCATAAGAAATTTATTCAATTTTCTTTTCTTAGTTTATTTATAGATGAATAAATTGAGACTAAAAATGATTTCCTTGAGGCCAAAACTAATTTGTTACAGATAAGAACTCAAGTAACTCAGGGCCTGGTCTAGACTTTATCCCACTGCCATTTCAAATGATCTTAAATCCTCAGTTTTACTTTGATTTTGACACAGCTTCTCTCTTGTCCCATCCCAAAGGAGATGAAGAAAGCAAAAGACAGCCCCAAGGGCAGATTCTCTTAAAGAAATTAGTACAACAGGAAGAATACACACCATTCCATGTTTTTCATGAGGCTGTACATGATGAGAAGCCTTGACTATGTAACGCCTATAGTGAGTGAGGGTTCAACCTAAGGCTGAGAAAGAGGAAGACATCTGTGGGTCTGGGGCAGTGAAACTGCTAGAGAATTTCAGAGAGCTAAAAGACAGAAACAAAAAAACAAACCAAGGAAAAGAAAAATTAAACTTTTAATGTTTGACTGTAGACTACGTGGGTTCCCCTTTAATGCTGGCTTAATAAATCTGAATTATTTTTAACCTTCTTTGAAGACAGGACTATATTGTCTTTAGTGCAGCACATTCTGCAACTATACCACATAGGTGTCCAAGGTTGTAAGGGTTATGCTTGTTTTATTCTCACTACACTTCATACCCTTAAGCTTTATGAAGATAGAGTACATGTCTGGCTTGGGAATTGCTGCATCCCTACTACCTAGCTTACACTGTCTAAACATAGAATGACCAATAAATATTTGTTAAACTAATAACTAGTTAAAATTAAATCAATCAAAACTTTTTACAGAATATCTACTATATGTCTGGAATTGTCCTAGACACTTCAGAGGAATCAGAAGTATATGTGGCCCTTCTCTCAAGAACTGTATGATCTAATGAAATAAAGACTAAAGGAAAAAAAAATCAATAAAACTAAGGCTGGTCTTTGAAAAGATAAAATTGACAAACCTTAATCCGAATTCATCAAGAAAAAAATGGGAGGTGGCCTAAGTCAATAAAATCAGAAATGAAAAAGCAGTACAACTGACACCACAGCGATGAACAGACCAATGACCAGGAATGAGGTTCAATCAGACTGGATAGCTTCACAGGGAAATTCTACCAAGCATTTAGAGAAGAGTCAACAGCCATCCTAAAACTATAATCCCCAAACCTGCAGACGAAGGAACACTTCCAAACCCATTCTATTAGGCCAGCATTATCCTGATACTAAAACCAGACAAATTTATCAGGCAAAAGGAGCATTAACAGCCCAATATCACTGATGAACATAGATGCAAAAGTCCTTAACAAAATATTAGCAAACTCATCCCAACAGTGCCTTAAATAATCATACATTATGATCAATGAGATTTATCCCAAGGATGCAAGGATAATTCAATGGATACAAATCAGTGTGTTGCACCACATTAACAAATTGAAAAATAAAAGCCACATGATTATCTCACTGCAGAAAAACTTTTGACAAAATTTAAAATCTATTTATGATAAAAAACTTTTTAGAAAGTGGGCAGAGAGAGAACATAGCTCAACATAATAAAAGTCATAATATGACAAATCCATAGCTAATATCATACTCGAAGGTGAAAAACTGAAAGCATTTCCTCTAAGATCAGGAACAAGACAAGGATGCCCATTATTGGCACTTTTATTCCACATAATATTGGAAATCCTACCCACAGCCATCATACAAGAAATAAAAGGAATCCAAATTGAAAAAGAAGAAGCAAAAGTATTTCTGTTTGCAGATGACATATACATAGAAAATCCTAAAGACACCACCAGACAACTACTAGAGCTCATCAATGAATTTAGTAAAGTTGCAGGATATAAAGTTAATATATAGAAATCTTTTGCATTTCTATATACTAAAAATTAATTATCAGAAAGAGAAATTAAGGAAACCATCTCATTTACCATCACCTCAAAATGAACAAAATATCTAGAAATAAATCTACCTAGGGAGGTAAAAGACCTATACTCAGAAAACTCTAAGAAACTGATGGAAGAAACTGAAGACCACAGGAACAAATGGAAAAATATACTATGCTCTTGGATGGAAAGAATCAGTATTGTTAAAATTACTATACTATCCAAAGCAACCTATAGATTCAATGCAATACCTATCAAAATACCAATGGCAATTTTCACGGAAACAGAACAATTTTTTTTTAGTTTGTATGGAAATACAAAAGACCCCAAATAGCCAAAACAATTTGAGAAAGAAAAACAGAGCTGGAGAAATCATACTCCCTGACTTCAAGATCATACTGCTGCTGCTGCTGCTAAGTTACCCCAGTCGTGTCCAACTCTGTGCGACCCCATAGACGGCAGCCCACCAGGCTCCCCCATCCCTGGGATTCTCCAACCAAGAACACTGGAGTGGGTTGCCATTTCCTTCTCCAATGCATGAAAATGAAAAGTCAAAGTGAAGTCACTCAGTCATGTCTGACTCTTCGTGACCCCATGGACTACAGCCTACTAGACTCCTCCATCCATGAGATTTTCCAAGCAAGAGTACTGGAGTGGGGAGCCATCGCCTTCTCCGCAAGATCATACTACAAAGTTGTAATGATCAAACAGTATGATACCGGCACAAAAACAGACACATCAATCAATGAAAGGGAACAGAGAGCCCAGAAATAAACTCAGGCACATATGGTCAATTAATCAGTGACAAAGGAGACAAGAACATACAATGGAGAAAAGTCCCTTCAACAAGTGATGCTGGGAAAATGAGACAGTTATATATAAAAGAGTAAAATTAGAACATTCTATAACACCATACACAAAAATAAACTCAAAATGGATCAAAGACCTAAATGTAAGACTGTAAACCATAAAATTCTTGGAGGAAAACATAAGTAGAATACTCTTTGACAGAAATCATAGCAATATTTTTTTGGCTCTGTCTCTTAAAGCAAACAAAAACAAAAACAGACAAATCTAATTAAGCTTAAAAGCTTTAACATAGCAAAGGAAATCACCAAAAAAAAAAAAGAAAGAAAATACAACCTACCGAATGGGAGAAAATATTGGCAAATGATATGACTGATAAGGGGTTAATATCCAACATGTATAAACAACTCATACAATTCAACATCCAAAAAGAGATTTAAAAATAGGCAGAAGACCTGAGCAGAAATGCAGGTGGCCAACAGGCACATGAAAAAAATGCTCAATATTGCTAATCATTAGGAAAATGCAAATCAAAACCACAGAGAGATAATCACCTCACACCTCATAGAATGGCTATCATCAAACACACACACACACACACACATACACAAATAACAAATATTGTCGAGAACATGGAGAGGGAGGTCTCTCAAAATACAACCTAAGGAAGCAACACTTAGCAAGCAACCTAAGTCTCCATAAACAGATGAATAGAAAATGAAAATGTGATACATACATATATGAAATGGACTACTACTCAGCCATATAAAAGAATGAAAATTTTCTATTTGCATTTGCAATCATATGGATGGACCTGGGGAATATTATGATTAGTGAAATAAGTCAGTCAGAGAAAGATAAATATTATATGTTAGCAGTAATATGTGGAATCTAAAAAAATAAATAAAGCAAACTAGTGAACCTAACAAAAGGAAAGAGAAATATAGACAACAATGTAGTAGTTACAAGTCAGGAGAGAGGAAAGAAGAGAGGGGCAATATAAGGGCATGACATTAGTAGGTATAAAATAAGCTACAATGATTATTGTACACCATACTTTTTAGTAACTACAAATGGAGTATAACTTTAAAAACTGTGAATCACTTTATTATACATCTG
Source organism: Nanger dama (assembly GCA_917880005.1). Lineage (NCBI taxonomy): Eukaryota > Metazoa > Chordata > Mammalia > Artiodactyla > Bovidae > Nanger > Nanger dama. The sequence goes on from CAKJTW010000011.1 coordinate 1,934,723, forward strand.
TAACATATAACATTGTATATCAACTATACCTCAATTAAAAATTGTATAGTCTAAGGTATAAGACAAAACTAACCATACAAAACAGCAGGAAAAATAAATATAAAGCATGAGGTGATCTAAGTGCAAATGGAGTTTAGAAGAAACGAGAGGATGTAGTGAAGGCAGAAGATTATGGAGCGAGTCTGGAAGTGAGCCAAGTTTTAAATGATGGCAACTTTGAAAGGAAGTCATTGCAGGCAGAAGGAAATAGCAAAGAAAAAAGCACAGATGAAACTCAGAAGGAGGGAAGGGAGTGGGGAGAAACGGGAAGACTGAGAAAACAGGACTGGAAGAAGTAGACACAATGGTGATGAATAAGGTTGGGGGCAGGGCAACAGGGGGTGCCTTCAGAGTGTGGCCAGAGAGACACACTGAGCAACGGGACTCTGTACAACTGGCGGGAGGGAGCTTTCCATCCCAGAGAGGACTTTTTCCTCCCCTATTCAGGGCACCTCCTGCACACAACTGGCCCCAACCTGGTCCTGATTTTCCTAGAAATAAAAATATTTGCTATTCCATGATTCTGATGCTAGCTGTTAACCGTGAACACTCCCACTAACAGGGCAAATCATACATTAGAGAAAGAGCAATGGCACCCCACTCCAGTACTCTTGCCTGGGAAATCCCATGGACGGAGGAGCCTGGTGGGCTGCAGTCCATGGGGTCGCTAAGAGTCGGACATGACTGAGCGACTTCACTTTCACTTTTCACTTTTATGCATTGGAGAAAGAAATGGCAACCCATTCCAGTGTTCTTGCCTGGAGAATCCCAGGGACAGAGGAGCCTGGTGGGCTTCCGTCTATGGGGTCGCACAGAGTTGGACACAACTGATGCGACTTAGCAGTAGCAGCAACAGAGAAAGAGCAAGGGTGAAAGGCAGATGGTGCCTCACTTTCACTGGAAGGTTTTAAATCATGCTCCATCCATCATCTGAAAGCTGCCTCATCACTTCTTTAGCGTGACTTTGGTTAGATACCAATTAACATGGATTTCCCTTTGATTCATAGCTTGATCAAAAAGAAAAAAGTTGATGAGCTCCAAAGTTCTGTGCAGAACAGAATGATTTTCAGAAGTCCAGGGATGTGGAGGGAAGCCAGGCTACCAGTGAGTTGTGGACTGGTCAGAGTTTAGGGGAGGTTAATGTAGAAAAGTTAAAAATAAGTAAGAATCTACATCTAGCTCTTCTGTCTTTCAGCCTTAAATAAGCAGTCACGTTTCTTACCCGGCTGATCAAATACTGTTGCATGTACACGTGTTTGATCTCCTCCCTCTTCATAATCTCCAGCTCCACGTCAGTTGGATCTGCTTTTTCAAATTCTATGAACTTTGGAAGGTCCAGACTGAATGCTGATGCTTTTGATGCTCTAGACAACGAATCACGTGTCGTCCCCTCCTTTCCAGAAGAGAGTCTCAGGAAGCCTCCAGCTGAGCCTGCAAATGCTGTCTGTCCCACCTGGCGGGCCTTTTCAGCCTGACTTTTCACCTGCTGTTGCTTAAAAGCTAGGAGGGTTTCATCATCATACTGAAATCTCTTTTCTGGAACTTCTTCTGGGTATATCTGAGGGACCTGGGGAATGGGCAGGTGCTTGAGTACGGGAAGAGTCGACTGAATGTTCTTCAGTTCTTGCACCAGACACTGTATTTCCTCGACGACAGCCACCTTAAGGTCTCGGAGAGAGATGATGCTCTTGTTCATGTGCATTTTCTTTGAGTAGGCCTGAGAAAAGGAACAGGAGGGAAGCGAAATGACAACCCAGCCTTAAAGGGCAGTCTGAAATATGACTTGATTATGTCCCTTGACTGGTATGCCTAGCAAAATTCGAGAAAAAATATCTTTTTGATCATTCTTGTTCACTAACAAGTTATTTTCTCTGATGGTTAGGCCGTTCCCCATTTCATCTCTCCATAAGGGGGAGACGGTCTGGATATGGCCTCTGGTGCCCCCAGCTGGCTTATCAGGCTGAGCTCCCCTGTCCCCCCTCCCACTGCTCACAGAAGCCCTTCTTGAGCCCTGTGCTCAGCCAGATCCCAGGAGGGGGAAGGTCACCCTTTGGTTAGGAACACACAAGTAACCGTCCTTCTCTGATGGAAACTCAGATCCCACGGGCTTAAGAGACTCAGGGGTATCCACCTAGTATCGAACTACAGTTTGACCTGTTTTAATTCTGTATGTTGGCCACGTAATCTCTGTAACTCCTTGTGCAGGCAAGGTCATGATTCTGAATTTCAGTATCACGCCACACCAAGAGATTCCTGGATTCTTCCTTGGTTCCTCCTCCACTTATCTAAGCCAGGCTACACCCTGCTTCCACTCCCTGCTCCCACAGGTGCTTCTTCACTGCCAGCACCACCCCCCAAGTCTATCTTTCTTAAATGTGTTTACAAGAGCCTATAATCACATGCAACCCTACTCCTGTGTGCAGTTAGGCAATCAGATGGCCCAAAAGCTATTAAGAGTAACTTTGTATAAATATACAGGTTAATGAAGATTAAACATCAAAAGGCACTTCTTTGAGTAGTCTTATAAAACTTACAGTGTATTTACAAGCTATTGCAACAAAATAGAGGACATGTTTTATATACTTAAGAATAAACCTTTAAAGTATTAAGATTTAAAGTCCAAATCCAGCTCTTGGGTGAGTTGGGGCCATGTCTGAAGTACCTGGAGGATTGGAAATTAAGCTGAGAAGAACAAACCCAAACCAGCCTAATGCCTGTAAGGCCGATGTCTTTGAGGAGCCCTACTTACACATACCAATCTTCTTTTTCTAGTTTTCCAAATATCTCACACATTAAATACTAGCCACAGGTAGGGGGATGTATAATATACCATTTCTAACATGTTTGAGGAGGGACTTCCCTGGTGGTCCAGTGATTAAGACTCCATGCTTCCAAGGCAGGGGGGTGTGGGGTAGATTCCTGGTCGGAGAGTTAAAATCCAAGAAGCCATTTCTATGGCATGGCATGGCATGGTATGGCATATGTCAGTTCAGTTCATTTCAGTCACTCAGTCGTGTCCGACTCTTTGCAACGCCATGAATCACAGCACGCCAGGCCTCCCTGTTCATCACCAACTCCCTGAGTTCACTCAGATTCACGTCCATCGAGTCCGTGATGCCATCCAGCCATCTCATCCTCGGTCGTCCCCTTCTCCTCCTGCCCCCAATCCTTCCCAGCATCAGAGTCTTTGCCAGTGAGTCAACTCTTTGCATGAGGTGGCCAAAGTACTGGAGTTTCAGCTTCAGCATCATTCCTTCCAAAGAACACCCAGGGCTGATCTCCTTCAGAATGGACTGGTTGGATCTCCTTGCAGTCCAAGGGACTCTCAAGAGTCTTCTCCAACACCACAGTTCAAAAGCATCAATTCTTCGGTGCTCAGCCTTCTTCACAGTCCAACTCTCACATCCATACATGACCATTGGAAAAACCATAGCCTTGACTAGACAGACCTTAGTCGGCAAAGTAATGTCTCTGCTTTTGAATATGCTATCTAGGTTGGTCATAACTTTTCTTCCAAGGAGTAAGCGTCTTTTAATTTCATGGCTGCAGTCACCATCTGCAGTGATTTTGGAGCCCAGAAAAATAAAGTCTGACACTGTTTCCACTGTTTCCCATCTATTTCCCATGAAGTGATGGGACCGGATGCCATGATCTTTGTTTTGTGAATGTTGACCTTTAAGCCAACTTTTTCATTCTCCACTTTCATCAAGAGGCTTTTTAGTTCCTCTTCACTTTCTGCCATAAGGGTAGTGTCATCTGCATATCTGAGGTTATTGATATTTCTCCCAGCAATCTTGATTCCAGCTTGTGTTTCTTCCAGTCCAGCGTTTCTCATGATGTACTCTGCATATAAGTTAAGTAAGCAGGGTGACAATATACAGCCTTGACGTACTCCTTTTCCTATTTGGAACCAGTCTGTTGTTCCATGTCCAGTTCTAACTGTTGCTTCCTGACCTGCATACAGATTTCTCAAGAGGCACATCAGGTGGTCTAGGATTCCCATCTCTCTCAGAATTTTCCACAGTTTATTGTGATCCACACAGTCAAAGGCCTTGGAATAGTCAATAAAGCAAAAATAGATGTTTTTCTGGAACTCTCTTGCTTTTTCCATGATCCAGCAGATGTTGGCAATTTGATCTCTGGTTCCTCTGCCTTTTCTAAATCCAGCTTGAACATCAGGAAGTTCACGGTTCATGTATTGCTAAAGCCTGGCTTGGAGAATTTGGAGCATTACTTTACTAGTATGTGAGATGAGTGCAATTGTGCAGTAGTTTGAGAATTCTTTGGCATTGCCTTTCTTTGGATTTATAATGAAAACTGACCTTTTCCAGTCCTGTGGCCACTGCTGAGTTTTCCAAATTTGCTGGCATACTGAGTGCAGCACTTTCACAGCATCATCTTTCAGGATTTGAAATAGCTCCACTGGAATTCCATCACCTCCACTAGCTTTGTTCATAGTCATGCTTTCTAAGGCCCACTTGACTTCAGATTCCAGGATGTCTGGCTCTAGATGAGTGATCACACCATCATGATTATCTGGGTCTTGAAGATCTTTTTGTATAGTTCTTCTGTGTATTCTTGCCACCTCTTCTTAATATCTTCTGCTTCTGTTAGGTCCACAGCATATCTGTCCTTTATCGAGACCATCTTTGCATGAAATGTTCCCTTGGTATCTGTAATTTTTATGAAGAGATCTCTAGTCTTTCCCATTCTGTTCTTTTCCTCTATTTCTTTGCATTGATCGCTGAGGAAGGCTTTCTTATGTCTCCTTGCTATTCTTTGGAACTCTGTGTTTAGATGCTTTTATCTTTCCTTTCCTCCTTTGCTTTTCATGTCTGATGCCACCAAAAATTTTTTAAATGATTTTAATAAAGAAATGCTTGATACTTTTCAATGACTTTGAATTTAACCATGATAAGAAGAACTGCTTATAAAGCAATCATCCTTCAATTAAAAAATAATTTTTAAAAAGAATGACTGCTTATTAACTCTCTAAAGAAGACTAGACATGTCTTATTGTTGTTCATTGGTAGAAATATTGTTTTTAATAGACAATACAACTGAGGCTTTGTGAGATTTACATGACTAGCCAAGTTTATATAATTATTAAGTGGCAGAGATTAAGTTGAACAGAACTCTGATCTTCTGACCTGTGGACTAGTGTGTTCTACATTATTTAATGTTATTACTTTAATAAAATAGATATCAGTATAGTGCAATTCAGTTCAAGACATCACACCTGTACATCACCTCTAGCTGGAGCATGAAATTTCAGGTTGGCTGACTGGATAACTGCGGTTGAAAAAACATTTCTCGATGAGAAAGGATGACACATGATAGTTGAAACAGAAATTTCCTTAGACAAACAGCTAGAAAAACAATCCAAATAGTCACTAATAAAATGTTAAAAATGTCCTTCTGATCAGAAAAATATAGTTGTGAGCTATGACAATTTACCTGTGGCTAAGAATTGCCATACTGGAATCTTTGATGCTGGCAAGTACAGCATCTTCGGTGAAACTGAAAGAAACAATCCTTTCTCAAGATACTTTACTTCCACCTTTCAGAAAATTATAAAATATTCAAATGTTCTATATCTGTGGTATGACTTTGCACTGTTTCCAATGTGATGCCTTGAAATGGGTAATGAGCAAAGTCATACTAGGTGGCCATATACAAAAGTCTCCTCAAAATATTAGCTCAGATGCCTTTTGAGCCTCTGAATGTGAAAAGTCACTATCAATTCAAAGTAAGTAATTACTATGACAGGGAGAGGAAACTTTAGTACAAAAATAGGTACAAACAGCTAGAAAAACAATCCAAATAGTCACTAATAAAATGTTAAAAATGTCCTTCTGATCAGAAAATATAGTTGTGAGCTATGACAATTTACCTGTGGCTAAGAATTGCCATACTGGAATCTTTGATGCTGGCAAGTACAGCATCTTCGGTGAAACTGAAAGAAACAATCCTTTCTCAAGATACTTTACTTCCACCTTTCAGAAAATTATAAAATATTCAAATGTTCTATATCTGTGGTATGACTTTGCACTGTTTCCAATGTGATGCCTTGAAATGGGTAATGAGCAAAGTCATACTAGGTGGCCATATACAAAAGTCTCCTCAAAATATTAGCTCAGATGCCTTTTGAGCCTCTGAATGTGAAAAGTCACTTATCAATTCAAAGTAAGTAATTACTATGACAGGGAGAGGAAACTTTAGTACAAAAATAGGTATGAGGGATCGAGATGACTACTAGAAGCAGTTTGAAAGAATGCAAAGAGAATCAAAATGGAATATATTAATTGTTTAGTGTTGAGTCATCCACAAAAGTCTGCAAGTCCTTCAAACAAAGGCTAAACATAGTAGCCTCTTTTCCTAAGCTTCTGGTAGTCAGCAGCAGCCAAAAACAATATCCAACAAGGATGTGTTTGAATTTCTGAGGTTCAATGTCCACAAAATATAATGCTTTCACCCATGGAACTGGTATTGAACCAAAAACGAATTTGAACACTGGTTCTGTGATGTTAATAATCATGGATAAATCTCTTATCTTTGGGACTCAATTTCCTCATGTGTAAAAACAGGCATTACTCTAGGGAAATGAAGCAGGCCTTTTCCAATTCTAAACTTCTATGATTATATATCTTTATGGATCAGATAACAAAATGGGTGGTCTTAGCAGAATTTAAAATAAACAAGGAATGTCTCATTGTCATGAAAACTATGGGTAAGTACCATAGAGTCTAGGTATCCCAGTTCCTCCTCCTTTTGGCAGCATTTATTCTCATGTGCTCAGGTATCTTATAGTCTGAGGCTGTCTTCAAATTAAAGTCTCCCATAAATAGCTGGGCCTCTTTGATGGCCTGAACATCTTTGGGATCTTCATAGTCATCATCAGGTTTACTCTTGTACCTATCAGAAAAACCGAAAACACCATAAACATAAAAATAAATTCTAACTTTTCTACTTTATTCTAGGTATAGAATCAAATTCAATCATAAAGCAAAAGCATAATTCTGAGTCTGTGGTGCAATTTCAGAATTAAAAAAAAAACTTACAGTTCCTCCCATTCTTTTTTTCTTTGCTGAATCTTCATTTGGGCCCTTTCAGCTTTTAATATAAGTTTCCTTGTTTTCTCAATTTGATTTTCCACCATAATTTCACTTAGGGTTTTAGGCCGAAATTTCTTCCCTTTCTCTATGACTGATTCTTCTGGCACACTAATACTTCTCCCTATACAGAGAGCCAACAATTGTTTTCAATCTTTTTGGAATATCAAGACAAAGCTCAAATATTATTTTCAATCTGCCACATTTTTAAAAATCCAAGAATATACTGAATCCATAGTTATAGTATATATTAAGCAATTACTATGAATTAAACCCCATCATAAGTACTTTAGAACACCAAAATAAAGAGATCTAAATCAGAATCTTTACTCCTTAGAAATTTATTTTTTTAAACTGGTGATATAAGACATATATTAAATAAAGCACATGATCATGAATAACAGACTATTGGCAGATATTGGGAAGCTGGGAAAGAGTTCTGTAACATGATGATGGGGGAAGAGAAAAGCAACTGAATCATATTTGATGTGATTTGAGGTGATATAAGCATCTGTCTACAATGAGGGAGACCTGGGTTCAATCCCTGGGTCAGGAAGATCTCCTAGAGAAGGAAATGGCAACCCACTCCAGTACTCTTACCTGGAAAATCCCATGGACAGAGTAGCCTGGTAGGCTACAGTCCATGGGGTCGCAAAGAGTGGACACGACTGAGCGACTTCACTTTCACACCAACTGTAGTGGTCTGCAGCCAATTTAAAAACTGGTCAGAAACACACAAATCCAGAATTAAAATTAATGGCTTTATCACAGACACGTGAAAAGATGTTCAACATCACTAGTCATCAGGGAGAGTGTTAGTCATTCAGCTTTGTCCAACTCTTTGCGACCCCATAGACTATAGCCTGTCAGGCTTCTCTGTCCATGGGATTTTCCAGGCAATAATACTGGAGTGGGTTGCCATTTCCTCCTCCTGAGGATCTTCTCAACCCAGAGGATTGAACCTGGGTCTCCTGCATTGCAGGTAGATTCTTTACCATCTAAGGCACCAGGGAAGCCCATTCATCAGACAGTGAAGTCGCTCAGTCGTGTCCGACTCTTTGCAACCCCGTGGACTGTATAGCCCACCAGGTTCCTCTGTCCATGGGATTCTCCAGGCAAGAATACTGGAGTGGATTGCCATTTCCTTCTTCAGGGGATCTTCCTGACCCAGGGATCAAACCCAGGTCTCCCGCATTGCAGGCAGACGCTTTAACCTCTGAGCCACCAGGGAAGCCCAGCCCAGTCATCAGGGAAATGCAAATCAAAAACACAATGAGATATCACCTTACACCTGTCAGATTGGCTTTATCAAAAAGAGGACAAATAACAAGTGTTGGTGAGGAGATAGAGAAAAGGAACACTCGTGTACTGTTGGTAGGAATGTAAGTTGGTGCAGGAGATTCCTCAAGAATTAAAAACAGAACTACCATATGATGATCCAGGATTCCACTTTTGGGTATTTTTCCAAGGGAAAAAGTTCCACTAACACAAAAAGATATATGCATCCCTATGTTCATTGCAGTATTATTTACAACAGCCAAGATATAGAAGCAAACTAAGTGTTCATTGATAGGTGAACGGATAAAGAATATGAGGTATATACACACACACAATAGAACATTACTCAGTCATAAAAAAAGAATAAAATATTTCCATTTGTGACAACATGAATGACCTAGAGAGTGTTGTGCTGACTGAAATAAGAAAAACAAATACTGTATGATTTCTCTTATATGTGGAACCTAAAACATCAAAACAAATGAATAAACATAACAAAACAGAAATAGACTCATAATACAGAAAACAAATCGCTGGTTGCCAGAGAGGAAGGGGTCAGAGGACGAAATAGGTGAGGGAGATTAAGAGGTACAAACTTCCACTTACAAAATAAATGAGCCAGGGGGATGAAATGGACACCACAGGAAATAGTCAATAGTGTAGTAATAACTTTGTATAGTGACAGATAATAATAACTAGACCTATCACGGCGATCACTTTGTGAGGTATAGAAATATGGAATCACTATATTGTAACCTGGAACTAACACAGTTTTGTAGGTCAATATACTTCAGTAACAATTAATTAAAAGATGCTTATTCCTTGGAAGGGAAGTCATGACCAACCTAGAAAGCACATTCAAAGCAGAGACATTACTTTGCCAGCAAAGGTCCATCTAGTCAAGGCTATGGTTTTCCCGTGGTCATGTATGGATGTGAAAGTTGGACTGTGAAGAAAGCTGAGCGCCGAAGAATTGATGCTTTTGAACTGCGGTGTTGGAGAAGACTCTTGAGAGTCCCGATCCAAGGACATCAGTCCTGGGATTTCTTTGGAAGGAATGATGCTAAAGCTGAAACTCCAGTACTTTGGCCACCTCATGCAAAGAGTTGACTCATTGGAAAAGACTCTGATGATGGGAAGGATTGGGGGCAGGAGGAGAAGGGGACGACCAAGGATGCGATGGCTGGATGGCATCACTGACTTGATGGACATGAGTCTGCGTGAACTCCAGGAGCTGGTGATGGACAAGGAGGCTTGGCGTGCTGCAGTTCATGGGGTCGCAAAGAGTCGGACACGACTGAGCGACTGAACTGAACAATTAATTAAAATAATACTATTGGTTTTATCAATTATAAGTACCTACTAGAGGAATTATTCAATTTTTGTTCAAGCTACATAGAGATAATACTTTAGATATACATGAAAAATGTTAAATAATATGGATGGTTACCATTTTATTTCGTATTTCAAATATATGGTACTGTGGAAAAATAAGTTAAACATGCCCTGGGTGGCCACAGAAAGATTTGATAATTAAAGCGTATTTTGTATATATAAAATAGATAACCAACAAAGACCCATTGCATAGCACAGGGTACTATCCTCAACCTCTGTAATAACCTACAAGGGAAAAGAATCTGATTAACGAACATGTGTGTGTGTGTGTAAACAATCACTTTGCTGTATACCTGAAAAGTAACACAACACTGTAAATCAACTATATTTCAACATAAAATAATTTGATCTGGATTCCCCCAAAATGGTAGAATTCAGAGAAGATAGGAGTGAATTGGTCACTTCGTTAGGAACCTGCATGTGGACATTTCAGACATGATTAGGAAGCAGCAAGCAGGACAATCAGCTAAATGTGCCAGTCAAGCAGCATGAGAAGGCACTGTTGGGGATAAAATAGAGATATGTTGCAGGAAGATTAAATATGTGATAAGGGTTTCAGAGAAGCCATTAAATGTTTCTCAAGGAAGAGAGTGAAACAGTAATAAAGTCAGTACTAAATCATGGGCTCTAGCCTACATCTGGCCAGGCTGCAGTGCCCTTTACCCTCACTAGGCTCTCCACATCTGTTCCCAGAATTCCTGTCTTGCTCCTTCTCACCCCAGTCACCCTGAGGGCAGTCACAGGAGGCAGGGATTAGAGATTTATTTTCACACCTGTATTCTCAGTTCATCATTCTGTTTATGTCCTTGGAGAAGAGTGTGAGTTGTGTTCTAGCCCTACAACCTGGGGTGGGGCCCAGGAGTCTGAGAACAAACACTTCCTAGGAAAACTAGCATCTGGGAAAATCCTAGATTTAAGAACAGCTGGACAAGGAAAGCAAGAAATCAGTAGTACTTGGTCCACCCGTAGTCACATGACGGGGAATCAAAGATGCTGCTCACAAAACGAGAATTCACTTTTGAAATTTTGATAAATATGGACTCAAAAACCTTCTTGTCATTTAGGTTACCTGTATCTCTCTGGCTATCCTTTCTTCCAGTTCCTTCTTTTTCAAACCTCTCAAATTTGCTTGGTCTTCTCTCTGATTGACTTGCCCGTTTGGTTTTGGAGTATTTAGAGGGTTTCACAAGCCTATAGGAGGATATCTTGTGATCACTCTGAATGGCATGAACTACAATAATATCGTTTTCCAATGAATCACGAAATCTGGGGGAAAATAAGTACTTGTAATGGTCACCATTTCAATCATGCTACACAATTATTACACAATAAAATAAAATCACAATGTACTATGCTGATAAACAATACCATTATATCATGTTGAGTCCAAAATTCAACCAGGTATATACCAAGAAGGATGTAGTGGAAGTTGAATAGCACTTAACGTAGAATTTTCTAATGAAAATACTAAACATCTCATTATTAACAGCATACCATGGTTTTACCAGTATGTAGAAGAGTCAAAATTTTCAAACAGACTGCAGTTTATGGTAAGTGGATCATATTAAACTCTGAGGAAGTGCAATTTATTTTCCTATTATCTCATATAGTATATATACAAAGTAATACATATTTCATGTAGTTACGATAGATAATAGATGGGGAGATGATAAATGTATATCATTTATTACCCTATTTTCTCTATAAAAACATTAAGCTCAGGAATTCATACTACTTTCTGGTTCACCTTTCTCTTATAGCCTACAGAGATTTATCTTTTAAAAGTTCTTCATCAATTTCATTGTTGCTATTTATTAGCAGCAGTTCACATTTCCTCATCTCTTAACTTTAGGATTTAATTTATTTATGTAATCATTCCTTTAAAATCTCTGTTGCATCTAAGTTGATTTATAGATTCAACATAATGGTTACCTGACTTTTGAAATAAGCATCACTTCTATCTAGTGAGGAAAGAATATACCTATCAGCAAATGATAGTAGGTCAACTGGATATCAATATAGACACAAAAGACACTTGATCTCTCTTACAGCACCCACAAAAATTGTCCAAGACAGAAAAAGGCAAAACAGTAGAGCTTCTAGAAGGAAATAGAGGGTATTTTCACAAACTGGAAATAGGCCAAGAATCCTTAACCACCATAAAAGCACAACTATAAAAAGTTAGTGAAAATATAGGGACTTTCCTGGTAGCCCAGTGGCTAAGACTCCACACTCCCAATGCAGGGGGCTCAGATTTGATCCCTGGCCAGAGAAATAGATCCCACTTGCTGCAACTAACATGCAACACAGCCAAATAATTCTTTTTTTAAGTTGGTGAAACTGTTGATAAAGTGAAAAGAAAAATATCAGTAACTGAACTTTTCAAAATTAAAAACTCTTGTTCAAAAAGACACTATGATGAGGATGCAAAGACAAGCTACAGTGGAGAGCAAGATATTTTACATGCATGTATACATGCATGCATATACATGCATCACACATATGACAAAAGTCTCATCCAGAATATGACTACCACAACCCAAGTTTTAAATGAGCAAAAAGACTTGAACAAACATCTAATGAAAGAGAATATGCAAATAACCCATAAGTATAGGAAAAGGGAGTGAAAATTGTCACTCATCCAGGAAATGTCAATTTAAATCACACTGACACACTACTACAGAATAACTGAAATGTAAAGATCTGACACTGCCCAGTGATGGCAAGCATGAGTGTTACAGGTTGAATTGGGTCACCTAAAAGAATATGTTGAAGTCCTAACCATCCCAGGTGGCTCAGAATATGACCTCATCTGAAAATAAAGTCTTGACAGAGGTAATCAAGTTAAAATGAGATCATTAGGGTGGATCCTCATCCAACATGACTGGTATCCTTATAAAAAGAGGGAGTTTGGATGAGCACAGAGGCAATTTATCTGAAGAGACAGAGAGAATTCCATATAAAGACAGAAGGTTTGGAATGTTGTATCAACAAGCAAACTGAAATGAGTGCTGAGCCTGGGTCTAGACATGGAGGCTTCAGTAGCTGCAGCATGTAAGCACAGTAGTTGTGGGTCACAGCCTCCAGAGTGCCGATTCAGTAATAGTGGCACAGGGCTTAGTTGTCCTGCAGCATGTGGGATCTTCCCGGATCAGCAATTGAACCTGTGTCCCCTGCATTGACAGGCAGATTCTTTACCACTGAGCCACCAGGGAAGCCTGCTCCTTGCAGCTGGAGAAAGCCTGAAGATCCAGCACAGCTGCAAATAAATAAATCTGGGGGGGAGTGCTTATGTCAACCAACAAGCATATACACAAGAATGTTCATAACAGCGTTATTCACTGTAGCCAAAAACAGAAACAACTCAAATATCTACCAGCAGTTAAACGGATGACTAAATTGTGGTATAACCACTGAATAGAATATTTCAAAGTAATGAAAACTGCTACCTGCATCAACATGGATAATCTTAGGCATGATACTGCATAAAAGCCAGATACAAGAGAGTTCATACTGAAGCTTTCCATATATATGAAAGCTCAGACACAACAAATCTATGGTGATAAACATTCATCTCTGGAGAGTAAATACTGGGAGAAGGACAGAAGGGAACTTTCTGGAGTGCTACAAATGTTCCTACTCTAGGTAGTGGATATTTGTGTTTATGTATCTACAAAAATGTATTGAGATTTATGCATTTATGTATGTAAATTATATCTAAAAAAGGCAGAAAGAAAAAGCAGTCTCCTCTGGGAAGTCACATTAATTCATAAGAGGAATCAGATAGGAAGTTGTCATCTTTCATTACAAGTCCTTTGCCTCTATTTTATTTTTGATGCTTCCTGGGTGATTTAGTGGTAAAGAATCTGTCTTCAATGCAGGAGACATGAGTTTGATCCCTGGGTCGGGAAGATCCCCTGATGAAGGGAATGGCAACCCCTTCCAGTATACTTGCCTGAGCCAGCGGACTAGTCCATGGGGTTGCAAAGAACTGGACTCGACTAAGTATGCACACATTCATACTGTGTTAATTAAATATAAGATAAATAATTTGTCAAAACCAAAAACAAATACATATGACATAATTTGGTTTGTAAAAATTTTACAGATTTAAATGAGAAAGGAATGAGCTCAGGGAGATATCAGCAGTGACGAGAGGATTACTTGAGTTTTAGGAATTAGTAGGTACTATCGGAGACTGACTATCTGACCACTTCCATAAAACCACTGGAAACTACTTTATTCAAATATCTGTTCATAGACATCTTGACTTGCAGGAAATATGGATCCTACCTATTCTGTAGCTTCTTTAGACCAAGCTGGTGTTTCTCCTTTTCCCAAGCCAATTCCTTTTCCACTCGTTGAATTTTATTAGCTGTTTTCTTGCCAATTTCAGCACGAATTTTGGAATCTAGATCAAAATCCTGCAGATAAGTAGACTTATTCACCAAAATGGGTACTTTTATCAATGGACTTTAGCAATCCTATTTCATACATAAATACAGACATTTAAGGTTTGTCCTCCATTCCATGCCACATCATAACTCTCTCCTACATATCATAAACTCTCTCATTCTAGAAACCACAGACTTTGATTTTACTGTCACAAAATATGGAGAAAAGTTCTTGGAAATAATTAACAATGATGGAAACAGAGTTACATATTGAAAGATTAGTCCCACAATAAAAAGCAATGAATGTTAACAGAACATTTGCAGAGTGTAACAAGTTAAAAACAAAAACAAAAACAAAAACTCCCTCTACCCCAAACAACTACTATTACACAACTCGCTGTGCACAGGGCAGAAGTTCATGGCACGTGTTCATCAGCTGAACCTCCCCTCCCCTGTGACTCCTCCTAGGAAAGGCCATAATGTCTTTGGTGACTTGTTGATAAAACCAAGTCCAGCTTGAATATTCTTCACCAAACCCCATAAGGATACTTAGGGACCTCATGTTTCTTTACTTCACTCTTGGAAAAATAACAGGGCCCTCATTCACACTAAATTGCAAGTAATTATTTTTTTCCAGGTGTGTTGGTGCTCCTAGTAATGATGTATGTGAAATGCTCAGCCACAGATCTTGCCCCAGATGTTCTTTATTTTGGATCAAGTCACCCATATTCTGCAAATGTCAATCCTTTTATTAGTACAATAACAAACATCTTTTAACCATTAAGTTGGTCTTTTCACCAATATGAGTTTATCAATGTGATTTCACCAATTTTTTTTTTAATGAAATTGGCTAAGTGCTTCTAGAATTATAGGACTAGGTAATCCATGGGTATAGTCAAGAAAATAAATTCTGAGCTTTTATTTGACTAGGTTCTTGATAGTAATTCCATTTAAGACATTAAAATGGGGGAAAATATTACTAGCAGGTAGAAGTGGTTGTCCCATTTGGGTCACTCCACGAAGTTTTTGGGCTTCCCTGGTGGCTCAGAAGGGGTTGTCAATAAGGTATAAGAGAAAATTTTAATTAAAAAATCAGCTTAATTTGGTGACTGTCCCCATAACTACAAATATACTGTCATTTTTAGTAACTTTGTGGATGAACCAGCTGTTATCTTTTCAAAAGAGCTGGTGAATTATACAAAAGAAGTCACAGAGAATCAAATTACATAGTATGTGCCTATCCAACAGATAACTTGGTTAGGTATGATGATGATTGGTAACCAGATTCAAATTTATATTTATCTTATTACCAAAAGCATGTGAAGTAGCTAAATCCAGAAGTAAACTTTGTACAATGAGACCCACCTACATCCAAACCAACTTGTGTGACAAGTTCTACAGTAGTTTAGCTGCCGAAACACTGACCAGCCAGGCAAGGGAAATTTAAAGATGGCTTTAAGTGTTCCTACTTGGCCAAATAGCAGTCTCTATTCAAAAACAGCATATATTAAAATTAAAATCAAATTTATTTGAGGCTTACTGTCCGTTTAAACTGCATATGTTTGGGTAATTCTTCATTCATCTGTAGTAGTTTCTGTAATTGATTCCTTAAAGCTTTGATCTGTTCTCTCTTTCTAGCCTTGATTTCTTCCACTTCTTTCATTAACTTGTCATGTTCTCTTTTTCTTCTGGCATTCTCAATACTGAAAATAGACATTTTAAAAGATAACATATCTCTAATATAGAAATATCAAAAGAAAACTAGTATTTAATAATTTGGAAACTCATCCATCTTGGTCAACTTTGTTAAAATGTTGATGAATTTTGCAAAAGCCCAGACCTAGTAGGTATTCATCAAAAATCGCCATACCTGTAGGCTTTAGGATCTTCAATATCTTCTGGAATTGGCTCTGTTTCTATTCCAAACTGTAGGAGAAGGAATGAAAGGTTAGCCCCTTTAAATCATATATTTCCCTTAAAAGACTTAGTAAATCGAGGGGTTTCTCTTTTAACAATTGGAGGCCTGGAAAGTACTTTCCAAAAAAAAAATAAACTAGGGAAAAAACTATTTGTTTTTACTTCAGTTAAAGGGTAAGTAGAAGAAAGAAACCCAATCCCAAGTATGCAAAATGTTAATATCATCACATTCCCCTTCCAAATAGGAATTATTGATATTAATGTGTTACTAACAAAAATATGGCAAAAGAAATCCTCAAGGCCATTTATTTTCAAGTACTTTTTTGAAAAGCATATTCCTTTCATACCATGTTTTGATTTCCTTCAAAATACCTCATGCATATACAATGAAAAACTTCAAATACATATATTTTAAAAATTTTAAGTGTTTCACTTGACCTTATTGAAAACATTCCGTGGGAAATACACAGAATAATCCCTCTCCTTGAGAAGGATATGAAATCAGAAGTATAACTCTCCTTTAGAAAGGAAGCTTAAATTAAGAAGTACTATGAAGTAAATCACTTAAAAGTACTTTGTTTAATACAGGTTCTGTGCTGAAAAATGTCTTAGGGTGCTGAAGAGGATTTATGATTCAGTGAATGAAACAAAAAGTCCTAGTTTTCTAGCTAACCTGTTCTTAAGTAAAATTGAACTTATTTTCTATTCTCTTTCATACCACATAGGTCTTTGTTTTGTTGTAAAGAATAATGATTCTCTTTTGATCAAGCTGGTTTTTTTAAGTGCTAGTCTTGATACACTTAAAATATAAATCTACATTTATGTAAGACGAGATCTATGACTTTCATAAAGTCAAGTCATAAGGTCATGACTAATGTCAGAGACAAGGGAGAGGTAAAGGTCCGTCTAGTTAAGGCTATGGTTTTTCCTGTGGTCATGTATGGATGTGAGAGTTGGACTGTAAAGAAAGCTGAGCACCGAAGAATTGATGCTTTTGAACTGTGGTGTTGGAGAAGACTCTTGAGAGTCCCTTGGACTGCAAGGAGATCCAACCAGTCCATTCTAAAGGAGATCAGTCCTAGGTGTTCATTGGAAGGACTGATGCTAAAGCTGAAACTGCAATACTTTGGCCACCTCATGCGAAGAGTTGACTCATTGGAAAAGACTCTGATGCTGAGAGGGATTGGGGGCAGGAGGAGAAGGGGATGACTGAGGATGAGATGGCTGGATGGCATCACCGACGTGATGGTGGGTTTTGGTGAACTCCGGGAGTTGGTGATGGACAGGGAGGCCTGGCATGCTACAGTTTATGGGGTCTCAAAGAGTAGGACATGAATGAGCAACTGAACTGAACTGAATACATTTCAGTTACCATTAATCACTTAGGACAGAACTTGACTGAACTTTGTTTTTTTATTTCTCAGAGCTAAGCCCCTTGCTTTTCCAATATCAGTTGCAATTTGCAAGACTTGATACTAATAACAGCCAACCATCTCCTGACATCTGCTGTTCACAGCAAATAAGTTAAACAGATGTGCTTCCAAAGAGTTCTAAAACACCTGCCAATTGTTCTTAATCCAGACTGTACTCTAGAACTGTTGGGGCTGGGGAAGGGGCAAGTTTAAAAAAATACAGACGGTCTCTGACTTACGATGGTCAACTTAATGACTATTTGGCTTTATGATGGTGCAAAAGCAATACGCATTTGGTGGAAAGCATACGTCAAGTTTGGAATTTTGACCTTTTCCTGGCAAAGGACATGCAGTAGATCCTCCCTCACGATGTTGGCGGCTGCTGCAGCCACGCAACCACAAGGGCAAACAACCGGTACCCTCACCACTGGCTGTACCCACAAAACCATTATGTTCACTTCAGTACAGCATTCAACAAATTATATGATATAGTCAACACTTTATTATAAAATAGGCTTCATGGTAGATGATTTTGCCCAACCGTATACCTATGTAAGTGTTCTAAGCATGTTTAAGTTAGGCTAGCTGTGATATTAAGTAGCTTAGATGTAGTAAATGCATTTTCAACCTAAGATATTTTCAGTTCATGATGGGCTTATCAGGACACAACCCCATTGCATCATAGATTGAAGAAGATCTGTACTAATGCCTGAGACTCACTTTCTGAGATTCTGACCTAATTGCTCTTGTGTGGGGCATAAGGCATCTATACTTTTAAGAGCTCCCCAGTGATTCTAAAATATGTTAAGAACTTCAGACTGGTGCAGAGCTTAACTTTTTTTACTTTGCATATTCAATTCTTTCTGATTTTGCCTTCTTAAAGCCTGCTTCAGCGACGTAAACACTAATTGCAGTCATAAATAAAAGGAGACCATTATAAAAATGTGGAACGGATTTTTTTCTATTCAGTATGGGTTTCCACGGAGAGTTGGTACTAAGTAGAAAGATAAAGATTTTCATCTTGTTCATCTATTTTGTCTTCTGGAAAATTTCTCTTCCTGAGCTGGATCTCTTTAGATAATAGTTCATTCTCCAAATTTTGCAGGAGTTAATAGAAATGAAAATTCACCCCCTCAAATCTTCCCTACTTTCTCTGCACGTTCTTCTGAAGTGGGCTACCTGTTAAATAGGAAGCTGATGTGTTCACAGGAGTTTTAACTTGGGTCGAATACAACTTATTCTTTACAAGCAATTCTAACAGTTATTAGTGATTTTAGCCAAAGGAATCACTTTGATAACAGAAAATTTAGGTCTTGTGATAGAGTAAAGGGATATAATTTGGGGATCCAAACCCTCAATCTTCTTTACAAAGTCAGTAATGTATTCTTTTTAAGAATACAATAATTACAGGATGCTTGGGGCTGGTGCACGGGGATGATCCAGAGAGATGATATGGGGTGGGAGGTGGGAGGGGGTTCAGGATTGGGAACTCGTATATACCTGTGGCGGATTCATGTCAATGTATGGCAAAACCAATACAGTATTGTAAAGTAAAATAAAGTAAAAATAAAATTTAAAAAAGTAAAAAATAAAAAAGAATACAATAATTGACTGAGTCTTTGATAACACTGTCACATTCTAATAGTAAAGACGATAATATTTTTACAACCCCTTTCAAAGGTACAAATTATGGTATATAGCCCACATACGCCTCTTCAATAAGTGAATGAATAAATAGAAAGCAAAATATATCTGAAAAAAAAACTTCAGCCTGAAAACAAAACTTTGCAAAGTGATGGAGACAGAAGAATTAACAGTCTTTTACTTGAGGGACTTCTATACCTTTAAATAATAAATCAAATGACTTAAAGTAATAAGGTGAATTCAATATCTTTAGTATTTGATCATAGAGACACCAGAAAGGCCAAATTATAATACTGGTAGGAAGATTAGACTGTAAGGTATTTATATCCAAATTCATCTTTAAGTGAATGTGAACATTTTAACACCAAAACATTAAAACAAAGTTACTGTTACTGTTATTAGTTACATACCCTGGGAGACGGCACTTTGGCTTTCACAACTTTCTTTAACTCAAACTCAGAAAAAATGTTGAAAACAAAGATATTACTATCTGCTCCAGCAGTCACCAAGAACCGGTCATCAAAGCTAGTAGAGATGGCATTAACACGTCCATAATTACTGTCATGCATATTGAAGTGCCAGTAGTCCTCCATGCTGGTCAATGAAGAATCATTCTTACTTAGGATATATACTCGAATAGCTCCATTTTGCATTCCACAAAACATCATTTCTTGGTTAATACTATGAAACACAAGGAAAGTACATTGTTCTTCATAGTAATCTGAAAATGTTTAGCCCTTTGTCGATTAATTTAAAATTAAAGTTTTAACAACAAAGATGTTATGCAGTAAATTGTGTCCCCACAAAATTCAGATGCTGAAGCCCTAAAAAACTATGGCAGCTCTAGCAAACTAAGACAAAAGGGTAGAAGGAGAAAAAGGCAATTTGAAATCTGCAGCTATTATAGTTGGTCTTTAAAGGAATGATCAGCATATATGCTTAATTCTCAATTATTCAATTTGTGATTTCTCCAGAATCACTGTAACCTGGAACTTTTGTTATCTGACCATGCAGTAGCATCGTCCTAAGTAACAAAAAGAAATTGATACAATACAATTGGGTAATAAATTCTGACAGACTGTTTGATAGAAAGGTTGAAGTAGTTTCAGGATTAGCTTTGACGCTCCTTTAGTCATTTGATTTAACTAAACATTGAGTGTTCTTCCATTTGGACAGATCTTTAGAAATGGTAATACTCATGATGGAAAAAATCAGACAATAATGGGATGCAGGTTTTTTTGTTTTGTTTTGTTTTTTTAAGAATTCTGAAATTCTGGTCACCTGAAAGTGATGGTTGTGATGGGATTATCCTCTGTATCCTCAAGAAGACGGAAATCAAAAGGTTCATCTTTCCTTACTGCGTTATCACTGCTTTTTGTCATCTGGGGGAATTCACAGTGATATAGAAAACCAGAATCATAGCCACCCTAGAAAAGAGTGAGACAACATAGAAGATAGTACTTGAACATAAGACACATATGGCCACATGAAAAGTTTTTGATAATTTCAAATTTTAACATATACAACAGACGTCTTAAAACATATATTTTATACAATTTCTATGATTATAGATAAGTTTTATAAAGCATGTCTATTATTCATTTATATTCAGCCATACAATTATAAAAATAAAATATCTTACGATTTGTTCCCACTTAAAACACAAGAGAGATATCACTTCTATCTACATACTGAATTCCATTTTATTTCAAGGATTATTCAGAGCCACCCCGAGCTCGAGCCTGAGGCAAGGGGCGGCAGCTAAAAGGAGCCACCCACGTCCGAGGCCAGGGCTGGCGGCCGGGAGGAGCAGTGGCTGTGCAGGAGCAGGAGGGCCTAGAGGAGCTATCCCACACTGAAGGTCAGGAAGGCAGCGGTAAGGAGATACCCCTCGTTCAAGTTAAGAAACAGCTGCTGTGCTTTGCTGGAGAAGCCATGAAAAGACACCTCATGCTCAAGGTAAGAGAAACCCAAGTAAGATGGTAGGTGCTGCAAGAGGGCATCAGAGGGCAGACACACTGAAACCATACTCACAGAAAACTAGTCAATCTAATCACACTAGGACCACAGCCTTGTCTAACTCAATGAAACCAAGCCATGCCTGTGGGGGAACCCAAGACAGGCGGGTCATGGTGGAGAGGGCTGACAGAACATGGTCCACTGGAGAAGGGAATGGCAAGCCACTTCAGTATTCTTGCATTGAGAGCCCCATGAACAGCATGAAAAGGGAAAATGATAGGATACTGAAAGAGGAACTCCCCAGGTCAGTAGGTGCCCAATATGCCACTGGAAATCAGTGGAGAAATAATTCCAGAAAAAAATGAAGGGATGGAGCCAAAGAAAAACAATACCCAGCTGTGCATGGGACTGGTGATTGAAGCAAGATCCAATGCTGTAAAGAGCAATATTGCATAGGAACCTGGAATGTCCGGTCCATGAATCAAGGCAAACTGGAAGTTGTCAAACAAGAGATGGCAAGGGTGAATATCAACATTCTAGGAATCAGCGAACTAAAATGGAATGGAATGGGTGAATTTAACTCAGATAACCATTATATCTACCACTGCGGGCAGGAATCCCTCAGAAGAAATGGAGTAGCCATCATGGTCAACAAAAAGAGTCCAAAATGTAGTACTTGGATGCAATCTCAAAAACGACAGAATGATCTCTGTTCGTCTCCAAGGCAAACCATTCAATATCACAGTTATCCAAGTCTATGCCCCAACCAGTAATGCTGAAGAAGCTGAAGAAGGAGATCAGCCCTGAGATTTCTTTGAAGGAATGATGCTAAAGCTGAAACTTCAGTACTTTGGCCACCTCATGTGAAGAGTTGACTCATTGGAAAAGACTCTGATGCTGGGAGGGATTGGGGGCAGGAGGAGAAGGGGACGACCGAGAATGAGATGGCTGGATGGCATCACGGACTCGATGGACGTGAGTCTGAGTGAACACTGAGAGATGGTGATGAACAGGGAGGCCTGGCGTGCTGCGATTCATGGGGTCGCAAAGAGTTGGACACAACTGAGCGACTGAACTGACTGACTGGTATTATTGCCTGAAGAGTGCCACGAACAAAAAAACCTGGAGGGCTACTGTACAGTTCAGTTCAGTCACTCCCTCATGTCTGACTCTGCCACCCATGGACTGTAGCACGTTAGGCTTCCCTGTCCATCACCAACTCCCGGAGCTTCCTCAAATTCATGTCCATCGAGTCAGTGATGCCATCCAACCATCTCATCCTCTGTCATCCCCTTCTCCTCCCACCTCCAATCTTTCCCAGCATCAGGGTCTTTTCCAATGAGTCAGTTCTTCGCATGAGGTGGCCAAAGTACTAGAGTTTCAGCTTCAACATCAGTCCTTCCAATGAATATTCAGGGCTGATTTCTTTCAGGATAGACTAGTTTTATCTCCTTGCAGCCTAAGGGACTCTCAAGAGTCTTCTCTAACACCACAGTTCAAAAGCATCAATTATTTGGTGCTCAGCTTTCTTTCTAGCCCAACTCTCATATTCATACATGACTTCTGGAAAAACCATAGCTTTGACTAGATGGACATTTGTCAGCAAAGTAATGTCTCTGCTTTTTTAATATGCTGTCTAGGTTTGTCATAGATTTTCTTCCAAGGAGCAAGCGTCTTTTGATTTCATGGTTATGGTACATAGGACCACAAAGAATCAGACAGGACTGAAGCAACTGAGCACGAATATTAAAATATTATGATATTTAGAATCACCACTAAAAATAGTAAAGAAAAAATAGCATAATAGAGGAGGAAAATTGAGGGGAAACTACCTAATCATCTGATAGAAAGTGAAAAGGGGAATATTTACTTGGAATTGGTGTGATAAATGGAAATAATAGGACAGTAGATTTAATCTAAAATATATTAGTTACTACATTAAATGTAAATGGACACAGCATTCTATTAAAATAAAGATTTTACTACAGGATTAAAAAGAAAAAGGCTAACTTTGTGCTGCTTACAAAAGATATACTTCAACATAAGAATATCAAATGTAGAGGAAAAGAAGACTCATCAACAGCTCTGAGTTTTGGCTGAGAAACTGGGTGGATGGTTGTTCCATTTACTGGGATAGAGATGGAGCAAGTTCGCATACAGCAAGTGTGATTTTTAAAGTTCTATTTTGGACATGTTCATTTTGAGGGGCCAAGTAGAGATGTCAACTTGGATGTTCAAGGCTGAATATGAGAGGAGAGGTCAAGACTAGAGATAAACATGAGATTTGCTGACATATAATCGATATTTAAAGCCATGAGACTAGATGAAATCATCTAGCAAGAAGGACTCATTTGCCCAAGAACTCGAACATACTCAAGCTCTTCAAAGTTAAAAGCTAATTCAACAAATAAGAAGCCAGCAAGAGAAACTAAATAGGAATGGCCTGGCCAGCAGAAAGTGGTGTCATAGAAGCCAGGCCCCCAAAAAAAAGTGCTTTAAGAAAGATGGAAGGTCAACTCTATCACATGCTTCTGAGAGGCCAAATGGATACAGAAGTGGCCACTGGGCTTTACAGTATGGAAATCTTTGATGATGTGAAATTGTGAAGATAAAAACCCAACTGGAATGGATTAAAGACCAAACAAGAGATGAAGAAATGAAGCCAATGATTACACACAACTCTTTCAAGAAGTTTTCCTATAAAGGAGCAATGGATGAGAAGAAAGGATGTTAAAGGAAAAATTTTAAGCTGATAATTACTAGGAGCATGTTTATGTGCTGGTGATAAGAAGTGAGTAAACAGAGACAGATTGAAGATACAGGAGACCAGCTCATTTATTTCAGAAGTAAAACCTTTGAAAAAGTGAGAGGAGATGGAATCAAGGGGCCATGTGGAATAGCGTCCTTGGAAAGTTGTAACAGATGAGTCATCAGTTGTTAACAGTAGCAGACAAACCTGTATGGATCCCCACAGAACATGAGATCTAAGACAAGGTAAGGAAATTCTGTCTGATTGTTTCAACTTTCTCAGTGAAATGTGAGATGGGAATTCCCTGGCAGTCCAGTGGTTAGGACTCAGTGCTTTCACCACCAGGGCCTGGGTTAAATTCCTGATAGGGAATCTAAGATCCCAAAAGCCACACAGTGCAACGAGAAACAACAAAACAGAAACCAAAAGAAAAGAAAATGTGAGGTAAGGTTACGACTAGAAATTGAGGGAAGGTGAAAATGACTGATGGGAGAAGAATTAGTGATCATTTGGAAAATGGGAAAGTGGAACCCCAGCCTACAGTGTGAGCACTGTGAGATATGAGAACTGTGGTCATGACTTCAAAACAAGGCTGGTTTTCTACAACATCTGTGTGGTACAGGCACACAGCTGGCAAACGAGTCAAACAGGGTTCGTGTCACTGTCTCTGAACTATACCTTAACCTTGTTTGCCTGTGTAGTTTAATGGTTAAGAGTTTGGACCCAGATTGCCTGAGTCCAGATCCTGTTCCACCTCTAATTATATGACTGCAAATAAGTTAACTAACCTCTTCCTGCCATGGTTTTTCTTATGCAAAATACAAATTATTAAGAGCACTTATTTTATAAAGTGGTCACTTAGAATGGTGCCTGGTATAGAATAATCAGGTTTCCAGATTTTTGCAAATAAAAAATAGAATAAACATTAAATGAACTTATCATGGTAATCGTTTTATGATGCATGCAAGTCAAATCACTATGCTATGTACCTTAAATTATACAGTGCTGCATGTTAATTATATCTCAGTAAAACTAGGGGAAAAAACTTTAAATCCAGGGTGCATGGCTAAATTTGAATTTCAGGTAATCAGCAAGTTTTTCTTTAGTATAAGCATGTCCCATGTAATGTCTGGCAACCCTAAAGCTAATAAGCATTAAATGTTTGTCTAGTTAAGGCTATGGTTTTTCCTGTGGTCATGTATGGATGTGAGAGTTGGACTGTGAAGAAGGCTAAGCACCGAAGAATTGATGCTTTTGAACTGTGGTGTTGGAGAAGACTCCTGAGAGTCCCTTGGACTGCAAGGAGATCCAACCAGTCCATTCTGAAGGAGATCAGCCCTGGGATTTCTTTGGAAGGAATGATGCTAAAGCTGAAACTCCAGTACTTTGGCCACCTCATGCGAAGAGTTGACTCATTGGAAAAGACTCTGATGCCAGGAAGGATTGGGGGCAGGAGGAGAAGGGGATGACAGAGGATGAGATGGCTGGATGGCATCACAGACTCGATGGACGTGAGTCTGAGTGAACTCTGGGAGTTGGTGATGGATAGGGAGGCCTGGCATGCTGCGATTCATGGGGTCACAAAGAGTCGGACACAACTGAGCGACTGAACTGAACAGAACTGATGCTTGTTAGATAATTAGTAACTTTTGCATGTTTCAAGACACTAGAACTCTATTCTATTACAGTTGTTTCTGTACCCTTCCTGATATGAGGAAGCTTCCAGAGGCCAGGACCATGTCCTATTTACCTCTTTACTCCTTGAACCCCACACAAAAGAATCCATCAATAATTGTTTTATAAAGCACAGAAAACAAAGGGTCAAGTGCTAATATATGGAATCTTAAGGTGCCTTCATCACTACTTTCCATCCTTCTTGCTGCTTGCCTCCTTAAAAATTGCTATCAAAGATATATTTCTAAGAAATGTTGAAGAGAAGTCTCATGAACTCTCATCACTCCTTACAACAACAGTCCTTAGCAAGCCAGTACTCTGGCCTGGCCAAGGATCTGAGACCATTTACAACCTAGTGGTAATTTTTCACATATATTTCTTTTTAAAAAATACAAATTTATTTATTTTAATTGGAGGCTAACTACTTTACAATATTGTAGTGGCTTTGCCATACATTGACATGAATCCACCACAGGTGTACATGTGTTCCCCATCCTGAACCCCCCCTCTCAACTCCCATCCCATCTGATCCCTCTGGGTCATCCCAGTGCACCAGCCCTGAGTGCCCTGTCTCATGCATCAAATCTGGACTGGCGATTCATTTCACATATGGTAATATACATGTTTCAATGCCATTCTCCCAAAGCATCCCACCCTTGCCTTCTCCCACAGAGTCCAAAAGTCTGTTCTTTACATCTGTGTCTCTTTTGCTGTCTCACATATAGGGTCATCATTACCATCTTTCTAAATTCCATAGATATACATTAATATACTGCATTGGTGTTTTTCTTTCTGGCTTACTTCACTCTGTATAATAGGCTCCAGTTTCATCCATCTCATTAGAACTGATTCAAATGTATTCTTTTTAATGGCTGAGTAATATTCCACTGTGTATATGTACCACGGCTTTCTTATCCATTCATCTGCTGATGGACAACTAAGTTGCTTCCATGTCCTGGCTGTTATAAAAAGTGCTGCGATGAACATTGGGGTACATGTGTCTCTTTCAATTCTTATTTCCTTGGTGTGTGTGCCCAGCAGTGGGATTGCTGGGTCATATGGCAGTTCTATTTCCAGTTTTTTAAGGAATCTCCACACTGTTCTCCATAGTGGCTGTACTATGCCACAGTTTGCATTCCCACCAACAATGTAAGAGGGTCCCCTTTTCTCCACACCCTCTCCAGCATTTATTGCTTGTAGACTTTTGGATCACAGCCATTCTGACTGGCGTGAAATGGTACCTCATCGTGGTTTTGATTTGCATTTCCCTGATAATGAGTGATGTTGAGCATCTTTTCATGTGTTTGTTAGCCATCTGTATGTCTTTGGAGAAATGTCTGTTTAGTTCAATGCCCATTTTTTGATTGGGTCGTTTATTTTTCTGGAATTGAGCTGCTGGAGTTGCTTGTATATTTTTGAGATTAGTTGTTTGTCACTTGCTTCATTTGCTATTATTTTCTCCCATTCTGAAGGTTGTCTTTTCACCTTTCTTATAGTTTCCTTTGTTGTGCAAAAGCTTTTAAGTTTAATTAGGTCCCATTTGTTTTTTTGCTTTTATTTCCAATACTCTGGGAGGTGGGTCATAGAGGATTCTGCTGTGATTTATGTCAGAGAGTGTGCCTATGTTCTCCTCTAGGAGTTTTATAATTTCTGGTCTTACATTTAGATCTTTAATCCATTTTGAGTTTATTTTTGTGTATGGTGTTAGAAAGTGTTCTAGTTTCATTCTTTTACAAGTGGTTAACCAGTTTTCCCAGCACCACTTGTTAAAGAGATTGTCTTTTTCTCCATTGTACATTCTTGCCTCCTTTGTTGAACATAAGGTGTCCATAGGTGCGTGGATTTATCTCTGGGCTTTCTATTTTGTTCCATTGATCTATAGTTCTGTCTTTGTGCCAGTATCACACTGTCTTGATGACTGTCGCTTTGTAGTAGAGCCTGAAGCCAGGAAGGTTGATTCCTCCAGTTCCATTCTTCTTTCTCAAGATTGCTTTGGCTATGAGGTTTTTGTATTTCCATACAAATTGTGA
Organism: Nanger dama; assembly: GCA_917880005.1. NCBI lineage: Eukaryota > Metazoa > Chordata > Mammalia > Artiodactyla > Bovidae > Nanger > Nanger dama. The sequence continues at coordinate 1,962,326 of CAKJTW010000011.1, forward strand.
AATTATTTGTTCTAGTTCTGTGAAAAATATCATTGGTGGCTTGATAAGGATTGCATTGAATCTATAGATTGCTTTGGGTAGTATACTCATTTTCACTATATTGATTCTTCCAATCCATGAACATGTATATTTCTCCATCTATTTGTGTCTTCTTTGATTTTTTTCACCAGTGTTTTACAGTTTTCTATATATAGGTCTTTCATTTCTTTAGGTAGATATATTCCTAAGTATGTTATTCTTTACATTGCAATGGTGAATGGAATTGTTTCCTTACTTTCTCCGTTTCCTCACTGTTAGTGTATAGAAATGCAAGGGATTTCTCTGTGTTCATTTTATATCCTAAAACTTTACTATATTCATTGATTAGCTCTAGTAATTTTCTGGTGGAGTCTTCAGGGTTTTCTATGTAGGGTATCATGTCATCTGCAAACAATGAGAGTTTTACTTCTTCTTTTCCAATTTGAATTCTTTTGATTTCTTTTTCTGCTCTGATTGCAGTGGCCAAAACTATGTTGAATAGTAGTGGTGAGAATGGGCACCCTTGTCTTGTTCCTGATTTTAGGGAAATGCTTTCAATTTTTCACCATGGAGGATAATGTTTGCTGTGGGTTTGTCATATATAGCTTTTATTATGTTGAGGTATGTTCCTTCTATTTCTGCTTTCTGGAGGGTTTTATCATAAATGAATGTGGAATATTGTCAAAGGCTTTCTCTGTATCTAGAGTAGCAGGCAAATTTGGCCTTGGAATGCAGAATGAAGCAGGGCAAAGACTAATAGAGTTTTGCCAAGAAAATGCACTGGTCACAGCAAACACCCTCTTCCAACAACAGAAGAGAAGACTCTACACATGGACATCACCAGATGGTCAACACCGAAATCAGACTGATTATATTCTATGCAGCCAAAGATGGAGAAGCTCTATACAGTCAACAAAGACAAGACCAGGAGCTGACTGTGGTTCAGATCATGAACTCCTTATTACCAAATTCAGACTGAAATTGAAGAAAGTAGGAAAAACCGCAAGACCATTCAGGTATGACCTAAGTCAAATCCCTTATGGTTATACAGTGGAAGTGAGAAATAGATTTAAGGGCCTAGATCTGATAGATAGAGTGCCTGATGAACTATGGAATGAGGTTCGTGACACTGTACAGGAGACAGGGATCAAGACCATCCCCATGGAAAAGCTGTCTGGGGAGGCCTTACAAATAGCTGTGAAAAGAAGAGAGGCTAAAAAGCAATGGAGAAAATGAAAGATATAAACATCTGAATGCAGAGTTCCAAAGAATAGCAAGAAGAGATAAGAAAGCCTTCTTCAGCGATCAATGCAAAGAAATAGAGGAAAAGAACAGAATGGGAAAGACTAGAGATCTCTTCAAGAAAATTAGAGCTACCAAGTGAACATTTTATGCAAAGATGGGCTTGATAAAGGACAGAAATGGTATGGACCTAACAGAAGCAGAAGATATTAAGAAGAGGTGGCAAGAATACATGGAAGAACTGTACAAAAAGATCTTCACAACTCAGATAATCATGATGATGTGATCACTCATCTAGAGCCAGACATCTTGGAATGTGAAGTCAAGTGGGCCTTAGAAAGCATCACTACAAACAAAGCTAGTGGAGGTGATGGAATTGCAGTTGAGCTGTTTCAAGTCCTGAAAGCTGATGATGTGAAAGTGCTGCACTCAATATGCCAGCAAATTTGGAAAACTCAGCAGTGGCCACAGGACTAGAAAAGGTCAGTTTTCATTCCAATCCCAAAGAAAGACAATGCCAAAGAATGCTCAAACTACCGCACAATTGCACTCATCTCACATGCTAGTCAAGTAATGCTCCAAATTCTCCAAGCCAGGCTTCAGCAATACGTGAGCCGTGAACTTCCTGATGTTCAAGCTGGTTTTAGAAAAGGCAGAGGAACCAGAGATCAAATTGCCAACATCCGCTGGATCATGGAAAAAGCAAGAGAGTTCCAGAAAAACATCTATTTCTGCTTTATTGACTATGCCAAAGCCTTTGACTGTGTGGATCACAATAAACTTTGGAAAATTCTGAAAGAGATGGGAATACCAGACCACCTGACCTGCCTCTTGAGAAATCTGTATGCAGGTCAGGAAGCAACAGTTAGAACTGGACATGGAACAACAGACTGGTTCCAAATAGGAAAAGGAGTATGTCAAGGCTGTATGTTGTCACCCTGCTTATTTAACTTATATCAGAGTACATCATGAGAAACGCTGGACTAGAAGAAACATAAGCTGGAATCAAGATTGCCGGGAGAAATATCAATAACCTCAAATATGCAGATGACACCACCCTTATGGCAGAAAGTGAAGAGGGGCTAAAAGCCTCTTGACGAAAGTGAAAGAGGAGAGTGAAAAAGTTGGCTTAAAGCTCAACATTCAGAAAACAAAGATCATGGCATCCGCTCCCATCACTTCATGGCAAATAGATGGGGAAACAGTGGAAACAGTGTCAGACTGTATTTCGGGGGCTCCAAAATCACTGCAGATGGTGATTGCAGCCATGAAATTAGAAGACGTTTACTCCTTGGAAGAAAAGTTATGACCAACCTAGATAGCATATTCAAAAGCAGAGACATTACTTTGCCGACTAAGGTCCGTCTAGTCAAGGCTATGGTTTTTCCTGTGGTCATGTATGGATGTGAGAGTTGGACTGTGAAGAAGGCTGAGGGCCAAAGAATTGATGCTTTTGAACTGTGGTGTTGGAGAAGACTCCTGAGAGTGCCTTGGACTGCAAGGAGATCCAACCAGTCCATTCTGAAGGAGATCAGCCCTGGGATTTCTTTGGAAGGAATGATGCTAAAGCTGAAACTCCAGTACTTTGGCCACCTCATGCGAAGAGTTGACTCACTGGCAAAGACTCTGATGCTGGGAGGGATTGGGGGCAGGAGGAGAAGGGGAAGACAGAGGATGAGATGGCTGGATGGCATCACAGACTCAATGGACATGAGTCTGAGTGATCTCCGAGAGATAGTGATGAACAGGGAGGCCTGGCGTGCTGTGATTCATGGGGTCACAAAGAGTCAGATACGATTGAGCGACTGAACTGAACTGAACTGATTGAGATAATCATATGGCTTTTATCTTTCAATTTGTTAATGTGGTGTATTACATTGATTGATTTGTGGATATTGAAGAATCCTTGCTCCCTGGGATAAAGCCCACTTGGTCATGATGTATGATCTTTTTAATATGTTGTTGGATTCTGTTTGCTAGAATTTTGTTAAGGATTTTTGCATCTATGTTCATCAGTGATATTGGCCTGTAGTTTTTTTGTGTGGCATCTTTGTCAGGTTTTGGTATTAGGGTGATGGTGGCCTCATTAGAATGAGTTTAGAAGTTTACCTTCCTCTGCAATTCTGGAAGAGTTTGAGTAGGACATGTGTTAGCTCTTCTCTAAATTTTGGTAGATATCAGCTGTGAAGCTGTCTGGTCCTGGGCTTTGGTTTGCTGGAAGATTTCTGATTACAGTTTCAATTTCTGTGCTTGTGATGGTCTGTTAAGATTTTCTATTTCTTCGTGGTTTAGTTTTTGGAAAGTTGTACTTTTCTAAGAATTTGTCCATTTCTTACAAGTTGTCCATTTTATTGGCATATAGTTCCTGATAGCAGTCTCTTATGAGCCGTTGTAGTTCTGTGTTATCTGTTGTAATCTCTCCATTTTCAATTTTGTTGATTTGATTCTTCTCCCTTTGTTTCTTGATGACTCTGGCTAATGGTTTGTCAATTTTATTTATCTTCTCAAAGAACCAGCTTTTGGCTTTGTTGATTTTTGCTATGGTCTCTTTTGTTTCTTTTGTATTTATTTGTGCCCTATTTTAAAGATTTCTTTCCTTCTACCAACCCTGGGGTTCTTCATTTCTTTCTTTTCTAGTTGCTTTATGTGTGAAGTTAGGTTATTTATTTGGTTTTCTTCTTGTTTCTTGAGGTAAGCCTGTATTGCTAAGAACCTTCCCCTTAGCACTGCTTTTACAGTGTCCCATAGGTTTTGGGTTGTTGTGTTTTCATTTTCATTCATTTCTATGCATATTTTGATTTCTTTTTTATTTCTTCTGTGATTTGCTGGTTATTCAGCAGCATGTTGTTCAGCCTCCATGTTGGAATTCTTAATAGTTTTTCTCCTGTAATTGACATCTCATCTTATTGCATTGTGGTCAGAAAAGATTTGGAAGGAATGATTTGGAAGATCTGGGATGATTTCAGTGCTTTTGAACTTACCAAGGCTAGATTTATGGTCCAGGATATGATCTATCCTGGAGAAGGTTCCATGTGCACTTGAGAAAAAGGTGAAATTCATTGTTTTGGGGTGAAATGTCCTATAGATATTAGGTCTAACTGATCTATTGTATCATTTAGTTTGTGTTTCCTTATTAATTTTCTGTTTAGTTGATCTATCCATAGGTGTGAGTGGGGTATTAAAGTCTCCCACTATTACTATGTTATTGTTAATTTTCCCTTTCATACTTGTAGCATTTGCCTTACATATTACAGTGCTATGTTGGCTGCATATATAATTGTTATATTTTCTTCTTGGATTGATCTTCGATTATTATGTAGTCCCCTTCTTTGTCTTTTCACAGCCTTTATTTTAAAGTCTATTTTATCTGCTGTGAGTATTGCTACTCCTGGTTTCTTTTGGTCTCTATTTGTGTGGAATACCTTTTTCCAGCCCTTCACTTTCAGTCTGTATGTGTCTCTTGTTTTGAGGTGGGTCTCCTGTAGACAACATATATAGGGGTCTTGTTTTTGTATCCATTCAGCCAGTCTTTGTATGTTGGTTGGGGCATTCAACCCACTTACATTTAAGGTAATTATTGATAAGTATGATCCCATTGCCATTTACTTTATCATTTTGGGTTTGAGTTTATACACCCTTTTTGTGTTTCCTGTCTAGAGAATATCCTTTAGCATTTGTTGGAGAGCTGGTTTGGTGGTGCTGAATTCTCTCAGCTCAGCTGTTATCCTTATGGGAATCCCCTTGTGTGTTATTTGTTGTTTTTCCCTTGCTGCTTTTAATATTTGTTCTTTGTGTTTGATCTTTGTTAATTTGATTAATATGTGTCTTGGGGTGTTTTGCCTTGGGTTTATCCTGTTTGGGACTCTCTGGACTTCTCGGACTTGGGTGACTATTTCCTTCCCCATTTTAGCGAAGTTTTCAAGTATTATCTCAAGTATTTTCTCATGGTCTTTCTTTTTGCCTTCTTCTGGGACTCCTATGATTTGAATGTTGGGGCATTTAACATTGCCCCAGAGGTCTCTGAGGTTGTCCTCATTTCTTTTAATTCTTTTTCTTTTTTTCCTCTCTACTTCATTTATTTCTACCATTCTATCTTCTACCTCATGTATCCTATCTTCTGCCTCCACTATTCTACTGTTGGTTCCCTCCAGAGTGTTTTTTATCTCATTTGTTGCATTTTCATTATATATTGACTCTTTTATTTCTTCTAGGTTAGGGCTTTTCGCAGGATAGCTATCCCACAGTCTGGGTTGCTATCTCAAGTTAGTTTGCTGAGATTGCCCTTGGGGCATTCAGGCCCGGTCCTTGCCCTAAGCAATGCAGCCCACGCCTCCCTGTCCAGCCCCTGATTGCTAGTGGTGGAAGCGAGCATTTGGGCTGTTTCTCCACTGGGAGTTGCCTTTAGGCACGTAATCTGCGGGTTTTAATTATGTATTTATTTATTTTTCCTCTTGGTTATGTTGCCCTCTGAGATTCCAAGGCTCACTACAGACCACTGATAAGAGTGTTTCCTGGTGTTTGGAAACTTCTCTTTTATACTCCCTTCCTGGGATGGATCTCCATCCCTATCTCTTTTGTCTCTCTTTTTATCTTTTATATTTTGTCCTACCTCCTTTCGAAGACAATGAGCTGCCTTTCTGGGTGCCTAATATCCTCTGCCAGAATTCAGAAGCTGTTTTGTGGAATTTGCTCAGCGTTCAAATATTCTTTTGATGAATTTGTGGGGGAGAAAGTGGTCTCCTGTCCTATTCCTCCATCATCTTAGGACCACCCCCTTTCACATATATTTCTAGGTGAATTTGTGACAAATTTATTATATAGTGAAGGAAATCTTACTTTGCAATAGATCAATAAAACATTTTATTAGAGTAGAAAATATGTATTTAGGAGATGTACTTGTCACACTATGGTAACATTCCCACCTATCTGTCTCCCATTTTTCTGTGCTTCCTTATTAGACAAGCCCCAATTTCTTTGATGGTGGTACTGTGATTATCTATTAAAAACAGCCATTTACCCAGATTTCCATGTGGCTACATAGCATAGTTGTAGGTAATGAAAGGTCAGCAAATCCAGTGGATTGTGCTGCCATCATACTCAAAATTTTAAAACGACAGACTCACTTCGAAAACCTCTTAGTTCTTTGCCCTTCTATCTTTGATTCTTCTTCCCTTTGACCTTCTGAAACATGTGTGATTGTCATAGATAAAAAATATAGTAGACAGACATATAAACGATTTAAAGATGATATCAAAACTAACATGTTCATTTATCAAAAGCCAAGCCTTCAATAGTAGATAACAACTGAAGTCTTAGCACAGAGTAAGGAATTAAGAATGTGATAGAAAATAATACATATATTGGGTTAGTACTGAGATAAAAATTTATTACATTATTACTCACCAAAGAAATCCAGAACTTTCCTGGCTCAGAGTAAAATCCACAGAGGATGTGACAGGGGGTTGAAGGAACAAAGATTTCGGGTAAGGGCTCCTCTTCCTCCTCCTCCTCCTCCTCTTCTTCCTGGAGTTCCTTTTCCGCATCTTCGCCCATCTCTATTTCTAGCCTTTTCCTTCTTTCTTGCTTTTCCTTCTCCTTCAGCTCCCTTTGTTTCTTTCTCCTTTCAATTTCTATTAATCTCTTTAGCAAAAAGAGATGAAGGGATTTAAGAAAAACTGTAATTCGCTGATTCACACTATTAGAAAATAGAAGATAGAGCCCTGGGAAAATTCATAGCTCTAATGCAACAAATAATGTCATTTAAAATTATCAATTTGATAAGAGAATAGACTTTGTATGATTTCAATACCTTTAGACCATGAAATTTTTATACCTTGTTTTATGTCCCTGGATATGTTCCAGAGTCTGCTAGTTTATAGTCTATAGGAACTTGAACAGAATTTGTATCCTACTACTGTGTGAAAATTGTATAAATCTTAATTATGTTGAATTGGTTCACAGTGCTTTCCAGGTCTACTCTATCCTTCTACTTCTCTACATATTCATTCTATTAATTTTTGAGAGCTTGATATTGATAAAACTCATCTATTAAAAAATTGTAATATATGGTAGAACTATATGTAACCTTGTTCTGTATTTTCCAAGTCTCCTGTAAATATGATATCATACTTTCATAATTTAAAGATAAAATTTCTTTTTTAATTATTATCAATTTGGGAATATATCTTTACCATTAAAGTTTTAAAATCTTTGGAGTGACTTTCTCCATAACTCCCACTGATCCTGGTTTTTGTTTTCTTTATAATATTTATTTAGATTGATTGATAATTGGTTTAGTGTATTGGTTTGATTTCCTCATACATCAACATGAATTTGATCTCAGTTTTATAAAAATTATTTTGCCTTTTTTTTCCTAATAGAGAAGCTAAGTAAAATTTTTCTCACAGTCTATCATTGTCAACCCATGAATTCTGTGGATAGAAATAATCCATAAAAGAAGGTGATTTATCTTTGGTGGAAAAGTGATTTATATCCTTTACCTCTGCTGCTGCTGCTACTGCTAAGTCACTTCAGTCGTGTCTGACTCTGTGCGACCCCATGGACTGCAGCCTACCAGGGATTTTCCAGGCAAGAGTACTGGAGTAGGGTGCCATTGCTTTCTCCGATCCTTAGCCTCTATCAACTGGCTATTGCAAAAGCCCCCTAACACTAGCATCCTTACCTCCCATCTTTCACCTTTTTTTTGTTTACCCTGTAGAATTAATTTCCAAATTTATTTCACCCATCATATTAATCCTTTCCTCAAAAACTGACAATATATATGTTTCAATGCTACTCTCTCGAATCATCCCACCCTCTCCTTTCCCGACTGTGTTCAAAAGTCTGTCCTTTCAGTTCAGTTCAGTCGCTCAGTCATGTCTGAGTTTTGCAACACCATGAGCTGCAGCACGCCAGGCCTCCCTGTCCAACACCAACTCCCGGAGCCTATCCAAACTCATGTCCATTGAGTAGGTGATGCCATCCAACCATCTCAGCCTCTGTTGTCCCCTTCTTCTCCTGCCCTCAATCTTTCCCAGCATCAGGGTCTTTTCAAATGAATCAGCTCTTCACATCAGGTGGCCAAAGTATTGGAGTTTCAGCTTCAACATCAGACCTTCCAATGAACACCCAGGACTGATCTCCTTTAGAATGGACTGGTTGGATCTCCTTGCAGTCCAAGGGACTCTCAAGAGTCTTCTCCAACACCACAGTTCAAAAGCATCAATTCCTCTGTGCTCACCTTTCCTTATAATCCAACTCACACATCCATACATGACTATTGGAAAAACCAAAGCCTTGTTTAGATGGACCTTTGTTGGCAAAGCAATGTTTCTGCTTTTAATATGTTGTCTAGGTTGGTCATAACTTTCCTTCCAAGGAGTAAGTGTCTTTTAATTTCATAGTTACAGTTACTATCTGCAGGGATTTTGGAGCCCAGAAAAATAAAGTCAGCCACTGTGTACAGTTTCTCCATCTATTTCCCATGAAGTGATGGGACCAGATGCCATGATCTTAGTTTTCTGAATGTTGAGCTTTATGCCAACTTTTTCACTCTCCTCTTTCACTTTCATTAAGAGGCTTTTTAGTTCCTTTTCATTTTCTGCCATAAGGGTGGTGTCATCTGCATATCTGAGGTTATTAATATTTCTCTCGGCAATCTTGATTCCAGCTTGTACTTCCTCCAGCCCAGCATTTCTCATGATATACTCTGCATATAAGTTAAATAAGCAGGGTGACAATATACAGCTTTGATGTACTCCTTTTCCTATTTGGAACCAGTCTGTTGTCCCATGTCCAGTTCTAACTGTTGCTTCCTGACCTGCATACAGGTTTCTCAAGAGGCAGGTCAGGTGGTCTGGTATTCCCATCTCTTTCAGTATTTTCCAAAGTTTATTGTGATTCACACAGTCAAAGGCTTTGGCATAATCAATAAAGCAGAAATAGATGTTTCCCTGGAACTCTCTTGCTTTTTGATGATCCAGCAGATGTTGGCAATTAGATCTCTGGCTCCTCTGCCTTTTCTAAAACCAGCTTGAACATCAGGAAGTTCACGGCTCACGTATTGCTGAAGCCTGGCTTGGAGAATTTGGAGCATTACTTTACTAGTGTGTGAGATGAGTGCAATTGTGCGGTAGTTTGAGCATTCTTTGGCATTGCCTTTCTTTGGAATTATAATGAAAACTGACATTTTCCAGTCCTGTGGCCACTGCTGACTTTTCCAAATTTGCTGACATATTGAGTGTAGCACTTTGACAGCATCATCTTTTAGGATTTGAAACAGCTCCACTGGAATTCCATCACCTCCACTAGCTTTGTTTGTAGTGATGCTTCCTAAGGCCCACTTGACTTCACATTCCAGGATGTCTGGCTCTAGGTGAGTTATCACACCATTGTGATTAACTGGTTCGTGAAGATCTTTTTTGTACAGTTCTTCTGTGTATTCTTGCCACCTCTTCTTAATATCTTCTGCTTCTGTCAGGTCCATACCATTTCTGTCCTTTATTGAGCCCTTCTTTGCATGAAATGTTCCCTTGGCATCCCTTGGTCTGTCCTTTATGTAAAATAGACAGCCTGTGCCCATCCATGTTCTGTGACAACATAGAGAGGTGAGATAGGAGAGAAGTGGGAAGGAGGTCCTAGAGGGAGGGGACGTATGTATACCTATAGCTGATGTCTGGGAGAAACCATCACAATATTGTAATTATCCTCCAAATAAAAATTAAATTAGAAATACAAATAGAAAACTTTTAACAATTTATTCCAGTGGCCTAAGAAATAAAATATCTTGGCTAGAATTTGAGGGGTCCTTTGTGGTGGTCACAGACTCCTGTCAAACTCCTCCACAAACTGCATCCATCTGTTTCATGGCCCAGTCTTCATTTCTTGAAAACAACAAAACTCTTGCAATTCTGCCTTCCCTCAGGATGTTCTCCCAGCTTTATTGCTTTCCCATTTGTAACCTCTCAAAATCCTTCCCTTTCATTAAACACTAAATGTCTGCTCAATGAAGTCATCCTTGACCTCCTCTCTTCCTTCCATCAGAACCATATATTTTTTCCTCTGCATGCCCCTAAAATTCTTTTCTTTGAACTATGATTTTAGTATCTATTCATTACCTACTTCTAATACAGTTAGCTGCTTTCTACCAGATAAGCTGCTTAAATTAAAAGTTTGTATCTTCTTCTTCATATTTTCCTAGCACTTAACACAGGCTGTTTTATATGAGAATAATTAGAAGACAATGCTTCAAGGATATTTCATACCAGAATCTTAGATTTGACACTTGTGAAATGGAAATATTTTAAACACATGTCTTTGATTTCATAGGAAACTACATCATGGCCCTCCTTGTCCTCCTTGTCCTCCTTTATAGCTGGAAACGGAGCTTCAAGAACATAGCCATCCTCACAAATAATCAGTAAAGTACTTTCAGGCTGAAAAACAAAGATTAAACATATCATTTACATTTAGGCAAGCTTTTAGAAACATAGTTCAAAAATATTTTAAACTATAATTTTAAAATTATAAAAACAATAATTGCTATGTATACTAGCCATTTAAAAAAGATACTATTACCAGCAATAATCACAGTGAGGAACTATGTCAATCTTATAAATCCCTATACACATTAATACAATTCTATCATTATTAATTAATAAACCAAGTGTTAAAATTAGATTTATATTTGTTTTATAGATGCCCTCTTTTCTGAGCCAAAAATTAGGTTGTAAAATATGTCAGCTGAAAGGGCAGAATATTAAAATTAGAACTTCCAGGGAAAATCTGCAGTATGTGGACAGCATATACAACCTCTGCCTCCTTTGATGAATCGTCTTCTGCTTGAATTCATTTAATGTGAATGTCCCAAGATTCTTGTTCTTTCCCCTCTTTTTCTTTCTCTCCATAAGCATTCCCTGAGAAATCTTGTAGCCATCATGGCTTCATTACCACTCAAAGCAATTAGACTCTGAATTCATGTCTCTAGTCCAGACCTCTCTCCTGAGTTTCAAAATCATGTATTTAACCACATGTGGGAAATTCCCATCTTGATACTCCATAGATGCATTATTCAAAATGTTTATCCATTCAGTTATTTTATTCCATACTTCTTTATTACGTACCTACTACGTACTCAGAATTTTATAAAGTGCTGCTGCTACTGCTAAGTCACTTCAGTCGTCTCCGACTCTGTGCGACCCCATAGACGGCAGCGCACCAGGCTCCTCTGTCTCTGGGATTCTCCAGGCAAGAACACTGGAGTGGGTTGCCATTTCCTTCTCCAGTGCATGAAAGGGAAAAGTGAAAGTGAAGTCATTCAGTTGTGCCCGACTCTTAGCAACCCCATGGACTGAAGCCTACCAGGCTCCTCTGTCCACAGGATTCTCCAGGCAAGAGTGCTGGAGTGGGGTGCCATTGCCTTCTCCGTTATAAAGTGCTAGAGGTAATATGATTTGTTAAGTGACAAGCTTTCCCATTGGAGGTAAGCTCCATAATGGCAGAGACAATTCCTATTTTTATTATAATTTTACCTCTCTTATAAAGTGCTAGAGGTAAAATTATAATAAAGATAGGGAATTGTCTCTGCCATTATGGAGCTTACCTCCAATGGGAAAGCTTGTCACTTAACAAATCATATAAATAAATGTAAATTATAACTGCAACTAGTGTTGCAGAGGTACCACAAGGAGGTTGTAAAAGGTTTCCTGAGAAGGTGGTACCTAAGTCTCAATGTGAAGGATGAGTAGAAGATTCTTTCCATAATGACTTGGGGGAGGGCTTGGGGGAATATGCTATGTAAAGAATACACCATGTGCAAATATCCTGTGGCACATATGGGCTTTTAAGAAAGTTGTGGCCTTGGTGGTATCACTAAGGTCAAGAGAACAGAAGTGAGGAGAGAGACTGAGACAGAGCCTCGGAGAAGCAACACTTAATGCCTGAATGAAGAAGGCTGAGAAGAAGTGACAAGACGTTGAAGAAGAAACTAGGAGAGCATAACGTCCCAAAAAGTCAAAGGGAGATGGTATTTCAAAGAGGAAATGAAGGTCAACAAGGTCAGCTGAGGCTAAGAGAGCAAGAAAGATAAGAACTGAAACTGTTAAATGGATACACTGGTATCTCTGGAAGTGTTAACCTGGTGGGATTATGAGACAACAAACTTGTTAGAGCATGTGAAGGAAGAAGTAGGATGTAAGGAAATGCAGTTCATGGGAATAAACAACCCCCAGGAGAAAAATGGAAGGAGAAAGATGGGGCAGTGACTAGAAGAGAACATGAGGACAGGAATTTTTTCTGAACCAAGTTAGAGGGCTTAAATATATTTCACTATTAATGGAAGTAATTCATTAAACAGGTGGGGTTAAACTTATATGACAGAAAAGAGAAAACAGTGTGAAATGTTGAAAACAGTGGGAGTAGATTCCCAAGGTCACAAGGGAGAATTGGCCTCAAGCAGGAAGACACAGCACCTCTACTGTAAGAAAAAAAGGGGGGACAGACACCTGCAGAAGTAATAGGATTGTACATTTGGTAGTGGGAAGGTGAAGGAATTCCTGGCACAGGTCTCCCTACTTGTTCTGTGAAGTAAGCAATGCTGAGGATGAGAGTGAGTGATCAAGTGGGAGGCTTGAAGCTTTGAGGACAGGAGGAGTTCTTAAATGAACATTGTGGGTGAAAGAGAGTTGATAAGAACAACATCATAGAATCTCTAAGCCCTACTATGAACTGTGTTGAGGCCATTTGAGTCACTAAGTCATGAAGAAGCTAATCTTTCCTGTTGCATGACTATCTCTAACTGCCCTTGGTAATCACTGTAGGCAAATATAGATCAGCTGGGGACAGTCAAGGATGGGTTTTTGCCAGAAATGTATGAAAAAAGAGAAAGGAGCCCAAGTCATTGGAAGAGTGTTACTGAAGCTTATTGATAGAAAGAATCATGACATTTAAGCCAGATCTAGGAGGAACTTAAGAGTCTTAAGACTTCCCTGGTGGCTCAGACAGTAAAGCATCTGCTATAATGCAGGAGACCTGGATTCAGTCCCTGGGTAGGGAGGATCCTCTGGAGAAGGAAATAGCAACCCACTCCAGTACTCTTGCCTGGAAAATCCCATGACCGGAAGAGCCTGGCAAGCTACAGTCCATGGGGTTGCAAAGAGTTGGACACGACTGAGTGACTTCACTTTAAGACAAGACTGGACTAGTAGGTGAGGGAAAACAAATGGTGAAAGAACAAGAGGGGCCTTCAGACAATAAGTGGAGCAGAAGCAGCCAAGTGAGCAGGTCGGACAGGACAGAGGCTGAAGCCAGAATGTGAGCTCTCTGAATTGTTTATTGTTCAGTCGCTCAGTTGTCTGACTCTTTGCAACCCCATGGACTGCAGAATGCCAGGTTTCCCTGTTCTTCACCATCTTCCAGAGCTTGCTCAAACTCATGTCCATTGTGCTGGTGATGCCATCCAACCATCTTATCTGAACAGTTGACTTTAAAGCTGAGTTCTTATGAGATTTTGTGGTTGAAATTGTGTCCCCACAAACTCATATGCAGAATGTGACTGTATTTGGAGAAAGGGTCTGTAGAGTGGCCCTAATCTAGTAGGACCAGTGTCCTTATAAGAAGGGGAGGTTAGGGTACAGGGGGACAACCACGTGAGGACAGAGTGAGAGAGTGGCCATCTGCAAGCCAAGGAGCGAGGCCTCAGAAGAAGTCTAAACTGTTAGCACCTTGATCTTAAACGTCTAGCCTAAACAACCGTGACAAAATCAACTTCTGCTCTTTAAGCCACACAGATTGTGGTTATTTTGTTATGGAAGCTCTAGTAAACTAATCCACAGGTGGTCATCGTGCCCAGTGGGTGGCTCTGAGTGTGTGGATAAACGGTAAAGGTCATGGGAAATGAAAAGATCAAGAGGCTAACGTGACTTGATCAACTAGGCACATGGTGTTAACATCATTCAGGACAATTGGTTACACTTTGGATGAAGAGAAAGATAACCATAGTCTTAAAATTTTTAAGGGGGCAGATTTGACTAAGTGGTCAGAAGATAACAGCAGTATAAAAAGAGAGAAGGTGATGTAGCCAAGCTGTAAGAGCCTCAAAGGAGCTGTGTTTTATGAGTCAAATCAGAAAGTAACATATATATTGCCACAAATGAAATCAAAGTTAACTACTATACTTCTCTCCCTCACCCTGAACAGGTATAATGAATGCTGAGAAGTTGATGTATACCCTTTCACACTTTTCTCCTCAGAATAGAATTTTTTCAAGAAAGGAAAAGGGTATTCATTTATTCTTTCAGTGAAGACATAGTAAATCCATATTCATGAAAATAAAATAAACAGATGTATTAGAAATAAAACATAAGGAATGAGTCAACAAATTTTTAAAAATCCATCAAGATTTCAGACGTTGAAATGATCAGACATAGCCAAAAAAACAATTATGCCTACCATATCTAAAGTTAGAAGAGAAAATCTTTAAAAATCTGCAGGAAACAGTTTTATCTATTAAAACTAACAAAACAGATATGAAAAATAGTCAACTAAAACTTCAAGAACTAAAAATACAAAAGTTGAAATTAATATGGTGAAAGAAAGCAAAGTTGCTCAGTCGTGTCTGACTCTTTGCGACACCATGGACTGTAGCCTACCAGGCTCCTCTGTTCATGGGATTTTCCAGGCAATAGTACTGGAGTGGATTGCCATTTCCTTCTCCAGGGGATCTTCCCGACCCAGGGATTGAACCCAGGTCTCCCGCATTGTAGACAGACGCTTTACTGTCTGAGCCCCCAGGGTGACTTTAATACTGATAACTGAAGAGATAACTAGTCAGTAGAAAACAGATGAGAAGAAACCTTAAAATATGACTTAGTTTTTTTTTTAGTTAGAAGATACAGAAGATAGGGCAAGACATTTAGAGAATAAGATTAAGAAATTCTAACATACTTGATCACATCTGAAAGGGAAAAAAATCAAAGAACAATTATTTCAAGACAAATTGATTCATTTTCCCCCAGAATTGATACAAGTTACAAACCCATGGATTTAAGCACCTATATATACATCAAAAAAAAATTGCAGAACAGTAAAAACAGAAGAGCTGACTCATTGGAAAAGACTCTGATGCTGGGAGGGATTGGGGGCAGGAGGAGAAGGGGACAACAGAGGATGAGATGGCTGGATGGCATCACCGACTCGATGGACGTGAGTTTGAGTGAACTCTGGGAGTTAGTGATGGACAGGGAGGCCTGGCGTGCTGCAATTCATGGGGTCGCAAAGAGTCAGACACGACTGAGTGACTGAACTGAACTGAACAACGGAAAATCCTCAACACTGTCAAAAAGGACAAATTACTTTCAAAAGAGTGACAATCACACCAACAGGTAGTAGAAGTAACTGAAGTTAGAAAGCCCTGGAATGGCATCTTGAGTGAGCTGAAAGAAAATTACTGCCATCTAGAATTCTATGCCAACAAAATATCCTTTAATACTATAAGAAAAATTTCCAGAAGTTAGAGAGCTTGCAAATAGCAGACCTGCAAATAAGAGGAAAAATTCCCAAATGCAAGAAGGAATAAATAGCAAAGAAAGTGGTCAATATGTGGGTGATTCTTAGTAATGGTTAATTGAATATATCTTGTGAGATTTAAAAATACAAGTCTTAAAATACAAATCCTCCTACAACTATTGTTGGGGATGTGGACTGGTGCAGCCAGTTTGGAGAATAATATAGGTATTCCTTTAAAAACTAAAAATAGAGTTACCGTATGATCCAGTAATTCCACACCTGTGCATATATCTGGAGAAAATTCCAATTCAAAAGATACATGCTCCCTAAGACTCACAGCAGCACTATTTACAATAGCCAAGACATGGAAGCAACCTAAACGTCCATCAGCAGAGGGATGGAAAAAGAAGATGTGATATACATACAATGGAATATTACTCAGCCATTAAAAAGAATGAAATAATGCCATTTGCAGCAACATAGATGGATCTAGGGGAGAAGGCAATGGCACCCTACTCTAGTACTCTTGCCTGGAAAATCCTATGGATGGAGGAGCCTGGTAGGCTGCAGTCCATGGGGTCATTAAGAGTTGGACACGACTGAGTGACTTCACTTTCACTTTTCACTTTCATGCATCAGAGAAGGAAATGGCAACCCACTCCAGTGTTCTTGCCTGGAGAATCCCAGGGACGGGGGAGCCTGGTGGGCTGCCATCTACGGGGTTGCACAGAGTCGGACACGACTGAAGTGACTTAGCAGCAGTAGGTGTATCTAGAGATCACCATCATAAATGAAGTCAGACAAATATCATATGATATTGCTTATATGCAGAATCTAAAAAAAAATATACAAAGGAACTAATGTACAAATCAGAAACAGACTCACAGACATAGAAAACAAATTTATGGTTACCAAAGGGGGAGGGGGGATAAATCAGGAGTTTAGGATTACCAGATACAAACTACTATGTATAAAATAGATACACAAGGTCCTACTGTTATGGCACCACCAAATATATTATCTTGCAGTAAATTACAATGGAAAAGAATCTGAATAACGGAATCACTGTGCTGCACACTAGAAACTCATGTTGTAAATCACTACAATTGTAAAAAATTTATATATATATGTATATATCTTAAAAGATTATTTTTAAAATACACAGCAATAGAATATCATTCCCGAAGGAAGGTAGAGAGAAGATTTCTAAGGTGTTTGCAGTGTCTTGGGTAAAGAATTAACATTAAACTTTCACAAGTTACGGACACATGTTAAAATGTAAAGTATCTGTTAAAAGAATACAAATAACTGTATAACTTCCAAACAAGCAAAAGGAAAAATAGAATGATTATTTAAGGAAAAACAATCCAAAATAAGACAAATAAAGAAAAATAAAGAAAATAAGGGTTAAAAAGCACAAAATAAGATGGTAGATTTGATCCAAATTGTAACTTTATATAATTAATAGAAATATATAATTTATATAATTATATATTTCTATTATATAATTATATTACTTATAAATTAATTAAGTGCTTCAGCTAAAAGGCAAAGATGATCAGATTGGATATTTTTAAAATCCAGCTGTTCACAAAAAGACACACATAAAACAAATAATAGAGATGAAAAATTCACTTCATAATAAAAGGTTTAATTTATCAGACAATTCATGAGTTAAATTTGTAGGTACCTAATAGGCTTCCCTGGAGTAGGCAATGGCACCCGACTCCAGTACTCTTGCCTGGAAACTCCCATCGACGGAGGAGCCTGGTAGGCTGCAGTCCATGAGGTCGCTGACAGTTGGATACGACTCAGTGACTTCACTTTCACTTTTCACTTTCATGCATTGGAGAAGGAAATGGCAACCCAATCCAGTGTTTTTGCCTGGAGAATCCCAGGGACGGGGGAGCCTGGTGGGCTGCTGTCTATGGGGTCGCACAGAGTTGGACATGACTGAAGCGACTTAGGAGCAGCAATAGCAATAGGCTTCCCTGTTGGCTCAGATGATGAAGAATCTGCCTGCAATGCCTAAGACCCTGGGTTGGGAAGATCCCGTGGAGAAAGGAATGACAACCCAGTCCAGTATTCTTGCCTGGAGAATTCCATGGACAGAGGAGCCTGACGGGATACAGTCCATGGAGTTGAAAAGAGTCAGACAGGACTGAGAAACTAACACTTTCACTTTCACTAACATCATGACTTCAAAATATATAAATCAAACAATGACAGGACCATGAGGGAAAAAAATAAAGACTTTTTAAAGTCTCTCAGTAACCAGCAAATAGAAAAAACAAAGTGATATAGATAATTTAACTATGTAATTAAAATTCTGAGCTAATAGACATAAGCAGAAATTGCATAGAAATTTTAGAACAGGCTACAAAGAGTATCACATGAAGAATATTTATAAGGCACATGAAGAATATTTACAAGTACATGAAGAATATTTATAAAATTTTCCTCAATTTCAAAAGATTAAAATAATAGAGCTAAAGTAAAATGAAATTAAACTCAGATGGCAAAGAATCTGCCTGCAATATGGGAGATCTGGGTTTGATCTCTGGGTCAGAAAGATCCCCTGGAGAAGGGAGTGGCTACCTACTCTAGTATTCTTGCTTGGAGAATTCTATGGACAAAGGAGCCTGGTAGGTTACAATCCATAGGGTTGTAAAGAGTGAGACACGACTGAGCGACTAACACTTCGTTCACTTCATCAATAATTTAAAAGTAAAAATTCCATGTGTTTAGAAATTAAGAGCAATCTCCAGAAGTTGGTGATGGACAGGGAAACCTGGCGTGCTGCAGTCCATGGGGTCTCAAAGAGTTGGACACAACTGAGCAACTGAACTGACTGCCTAAGAAATTAGTATTTCTAGAAGAGAAAAACATGCAGAGTAGGACAACACTGGGCTCAATGAGTGCCATAAATGCATCGAAAAACACCTATATATGGATCAGTCCTCACAGAAAATAAACTAGAAACTAATAGAAAGGTCTTCTGCAACCAAGACTACAGAAGAGATCCACAAGGAGCTGGGCAGGGAGGAGAAGCAATCAGGTCAGGACTCACGCCCCTAGGAGAGGACACAGAAGAGGAGGGGGATTTCCCAGCTCAGATATCATCCTTGCGAAGTGAAGTGCACATAAAGATGCATATTAAGATTAATAACTAATGTAAGTATCCATCTCATGAAATTAGAAAATAAACCCTAATACAGTAGGTATGAAAGGGAAAGTTGCTCAGCTGTGTCTTACTCTTGGCCACCCCATAGAATAGTCTATGGAATTCTCCAGGCCAGAATACTGGAGTGGGTACCCGTTCCCTTCTCCAAGGGATCTTCCCAACGCAGGGATCAAACCCATGTCTCCTGCATTGCAGATTCTTCACCAGCTGAGCCACCAGGGAAGCCCAAGAATACTGGAATGGGTAGCCTATCCCTTCTCCAGCAGATCTTCCCAACCCAGGAATCAAACCAGGGTCTCCTATAGTGCAGGCCGATTCTTTATCAGCTGAGCTACAAGGGAAGCCCACTGTAGGTATAAGATCATAATAAAAGAACATAACTTAATGAAACAAGAAATAAAATAAAATCAATATAGTGAAAAGTTCCTTGAAAATACTGACAAACTTCTAGCAAGAGGGAAGAGGAAAATAACCAATATAAAAAAATAAAAAGGAAAAATCTCTATAGATCTTGTGACATTAAGAATATTATGAAAATTACAGACAACAAGAAACAAGTTCCCTAGGGGAAATGTGCTTACCAAAATTAAATCAAGAACACATCTGATTGGAACCATAACAGATCTTAAATAGCCAAAGCAATCTTGAGAAAGAAGTCAAAGCTGGAGGCATCATAACTACCTGATTTCAAACTATTCTGTAAAGCTATAGTAATCAAAATATAGTATTATCATAAAAACAGTCATAAAGATCAATGGAACAGAATAGAGAACCCCAAAATAAATCTACATACATATGATAAATTATGATGTACCCTGTGAATGTGAAGAAGCAGCTCAGAGCACATTACATGATTGTGTCTGAACAGATACCTGTCATCTGTGTATCCAGAGCTCCTATGAAGTGACTTATCAGAAGATACACGTTCCATTAAGAAATTGAGAGTAGGGAACTGGGCAGGGTTCTGTATGGAGCCTATGTGCTTTCTCAGAAAGCACAAGGTTCTGGGACTAATAAATAAGGTCTGTAAACTCAGAGATGCCCCCAAACACCAGGGTTTTGACCTGCTGAGAGCTGAAGGACAAGAGTGGGCCTAGTGGCATTTGATTAGTGCAGACAAGTTATAAAATAGCTGGAAGAATACACAGAGAGGATGCAAAAGGGGTCTGAGGGAAGGTAAGAGGATTAAAGCTGTAAAGCATTCCTCTAGTGGATTTCTCAAACACACCAGCCAACAGGCAAGGGCAGGTGTCCTGTCAAACCACTTCCCCCATGAAACCTGATCCATCATTCTGCAAGGAGGCTGGAGGCCCGCTAACCCCATTTGTAACTGAAGGGCTTGCCCCTTATGCATGCACTCTGAACAGCAGTACAAACAATCGAATTTAAAAATGGGCAGAAGATCTGAACAGATATTTTTTCCAAAGAAGACAGAGACAGACAATGAGTACATAAAAAGATGCTCAACATCACTAATCATCAGGAAATTACAACTCAAAACCACCTCACATGTCTCAGAATGAGTTGCTTCGGTCACAGTTCTTTGTGATTCCATTGACTGTAGCCCACTAGGCTCCTCTGCAAAAATAGCTATTATCAAAAAGACAAAAAATGCTGGCTAAGATGTGGAGAAAAGGGAATGCTTATTGGTAGTAACATAAATCAATACAGCCACTATTGAAAACAATGTGGAGATTCCTCAGAAAATTAAACAGAACTACATATAATCCAGCAACTTCACTTCCAGTTACTTATCTGAGATAATGAAAACATTAACTTGAAAAAATACGTGCATCCTCATGTTTATTGCAACATTCTTTACAATAGCTAAGACATGGAAACAATCTAAGTGTACACTGAAGGATGAATTGAGAAAGAAAAGAAAATATTCCATTATGATTATATAACACAATGGAATATTATCCAGCCATAAAAGAATGAAATCTTATAATCTGCAACAATATGGATAGACCTTTAAGGTGTTAAATAAGTCAGAAAAAAAGATAAACATACTATGATTTCACTTGTATGTGGAATCTTAAGAGGAAAAAAAAATAGATGCATAAAACTGACCAGTGATTGCCAAAGTAGGTTGGGGATGGGTAAAGCAAAGGGTTCAAAGGTACACATTTCCAACTGGAAATTAAGTCATGGGAATGTAATGTACAGCATGATGCCTACAGTCAATAATACTATATTGCTGACTTGATGTTGCTTAGAGAATAGATCCCAAAAGTTCTCATGTACAGTGACAGATGTTAACTGTAATTGTGGCAATCAGTATGTGGCAAATCATATGAGTATCAAATCATGTTGTTTATTTAAAACTAATTTATGTCAATTATACTTTAAAATGGAGAAGGCAATGGTAAAACATTCTAGTGTTCTTGCCTGGAAAATTCCATGTATGGAGGAGCCTGATAGGCTGTAATCCATGGGGTCGCAGAGTCGGACATGACTGAGCAACTTCACTTTCACTTTTCACTTTCATGCATTGGAGAAGGAAATGGCAACCCACTCCAGTGTTCTTGCCTGGAGAATCCCAGGGACAGAGAAGCCTGGTAGGCTGCTGTCTATGGGGTCGCACAGAGTCAGACACGACTGAAGCGACTTAGCAGCAGCAGCAGCATACTTTAAAAATTTTTAAAGAACTATGATTTCCCAGGTGGCACAGAGGTAAAGAATTCAACTGCCAATACAGGAGACACAAGACATACAGGTTCCATCCCTGGGCTGAGAAGATCCCCTGGAGCAGGAAATGTCAACCCACTCCAGCATTCTTGCCCGGGAAATATCATAAACAGAGGAACCTGGTGGGTTCAGTCTATGAGATCACAAAGAGTCAGACATGACTGAACACACACAAACACACAATTATTAAAGTCACTGAATTAATTTTTAAAAAATCACCTCAGATGCTATGCTCTGATGAATACATTACCAAGTCTGCCAAAAATTTTAAATTCTAATTTAAACTCTTGAAGAGAATAGAAAAAGAGGGATATTTTACAATTCATCTTAAGAAATTAAAATATTTTAATAACAAAACTGAGGAACTATGAAGAAAGAAAATATTAGCCAAACTTTATTTTTAAACAGATGAAAACCCCTATATTAGCTATATATTAGCTAACAATTCAATAACATTAAAAGTTTGCTAAACCAGCTAAAGACATCACAGAGAAATCAGTATAACTATAGCTCTGAAGCAAAGACTGCAGGAAAAGGGAAGCCAGTTGAGGTGAAGTGAACATTCTTTGCACTTTTTCTTCTCAGGACATTGGCCAACTTACAGAATGGGACCTAGAAGCCAAACAGAATGCAGTGTTCTAGAGCTTCAGGCATTCTCTCAGACATAAAGAATAGATGCTTTCAAACTGTGGTGCTGGAGAAGACTCTTGAGAGTTCCCTGGACTGCACAGAGATAAAATCAGCCAATCCTGAAGGAAATCAACCCTGAATATTCATTGGAAGGACTGAAGTTGAAGCTCCAATAATTTGGCCACCTGATGCAAAGAGCTGACTCATTGGAAAAGACCCTGATGCTGGGAAAGATTGAGGGCAGGAGGAGAAGGGGACGACAGAGGACGAGAAGGTTAGATGGCATCACTGACTCAATGGACATGAGTTAGAGCAAGATCTGGGAGATGGTGAAGGATACAGGGAGACCTGTTATGTTGCAGTCCATGGGGTCACAAAGAGTCGGGCATGATTAAATGACTGGAAAAAAAAAAAAAAAAGACATAAACAGACACAAGTTGAAATTCAAAGCAACCAACAAGAAAGTTAGAACTTGAGGGCACAGGATACCAGAGAAAAAGGAAATGCAGAAATGTGAGCCTGCCATTCTGCTGGGCATTTGCCTTTAAAACATTTACATGACCCTAAAGCTGCATGGGAACAGGAGTTGCTCATTTCATCCAAAAAGTCACATTATTGTTTACTTAGTTTCATTTTTGAATGATACTAACACTGGGTATAAAGTTGTGGAGTGATAGTTATCTTTTTTTAGCAGTTTATAGTTCTATATCTATTGAAGAAATTCATTATTAAAAATCTCCTACAAACAACAATTCAGGTCCAGAGAATATAAAAGACTTTTTTTCAAAAATAAGGCCAGTAATATCTCAATTTCAAAGCTGGTAAGGACATTACAAAAGGGAAGTATTATCACTGTTACATATGTACATATAAAAATCCTTATTAGAATATTAGTAAATTAGTTAGCATTAGTCACTCAGTCATGTTTGACTCTTCAAGACTCCATGGATTGTATCCCATCAGGTTCCTCTGCTCATGGAATTCTCCAGGCAAGAATACTGGAGTGGGTAGCCATTTCTTTCTCCAAGGGATCTTGCTGACCCAGGGATCAAATCCAGTCCTCCTGCACTGCAGGTAGATTCTTTACCATCTGAGCCACCAGGAAAGCCCCCATTAGTAAATTATGTGTATATGTTAAAAAATAGTGAGTTGATGTGTGTCAGGATAAGAGGGAGGTCATTTTACACAGAGGAGATCAAGTTCAAAGCTTAATGGATGAAACAGAGAGGAGCAAAAACACAGAAGAGACAGATTTAACAGATATTTAAGATGCATAACCAATGGCAGGGCTTGGTGAACCAGGGTGGTCAGACGTCAGGAAGAGATGGCTCAAAGATTTCCTGGTTTAGGAAACAGGAAAAATGGTGTTCTCAGAAAATGCAGGAGAGAGAGAGAAGAGAAAAAAAAAAAAACATTTAGAGAAACTCCAATGAATTTCATTTAAAAACCTCAAAATTATTCCCAGAAATTCACAAGATCATCAAGTTCTGTCAATTCTACCTAGCTTTTATCCACACCTTGGTGTCATCTTCTCTAGAACACAGCTGCCCAATAGATCTACCTGCCTCACATCTGGCTCCCTCATAACTTCTCCCTTGTAATGACTGCCTAAGTGATCCCAGTAGTGACCACTGCAGGTAGAATGGCTATTTGAATGATGTACTCTTACTGGAAAAGAAAATAATAGACAGACGATTAATGCATTCAGGAAGGTTACAGGACTGACCATTGAGCAGGTAGGGGAAAACAGCTATTGCTATTTGGACAACTGAAGTATGCAGCTACAAACGGTAATTTATTCTTTCTCCCACTTTCATTGTAATATAATTGACATAACATTGTATAAGTTTAAGATGAACAACATGATGATTTGATACATGTGTATATTGTGAAATGAGAGTAATTTACTTTTACGTTAGGAACTCCCAATGTTAGAAATACAAGTGCTAACTGGTACCACTGCCTGAAATGTCTTTTTATCTGTTTTGGTGGAGAGAGTTCAGTTCAGGTCCTCAGTCATGTCCAACTCTTTGCGACCCCATGAACCACAGCACGCCAGGCCTCCCTGTCCATCACCAACTCCCAGAGTTTACCCAAACTCATGTCCACTGAGTTGGTGATGCCATCCAACCATCTCATCCTGGTGGAGGGAGAGAAGGGTCTTTTCTGCTTACTTCTTTAAAAATGTCTTATTTTGAAATATTAATTCACAGGAAGTTACTAAGATAGTACAAAGAGGTATCATGTACCCTTTTCCCAGTTTCTCCCACTGGTTACCTCTTATGCCCCAATATCAAAAGCAGGAAATCAACATTAATATAGAATGTGTGTATAGTTCCATGTCACTTGATCACATGTGCAGATTCAAGTAATCATCCATAGCAAGCAAACTACAAACTACTCCACCACCAAAAAGATCTCCTTCAAGCTGTCCCTTTAGAGAGTCAAACCCACCCCTTCCCCACCCATCATTCCTAACTCCTGAAAACTGTTGGGCTGCTTTTTGTGATTGAAGGATGCACAAATATGTTGTGATATAACTGCTCATGCTTGAACACAGAGCATCTTCGGCAGCTCTCATTCCCTTCACCCACACCACTTGCACTCACTTCCTCTCTGACTCACATTCTGCCAATCCCTTAAGATTAAAATAGAACAATATAACATAACATGCTAACCTCTCCCTTTCTTGATATTCCCCTGCTCTATATTCATAGTGCATACGTGCCAGTTAAGTCGCTCCAGTCGTGTCTGACTCTGCAAGCCCATGGACTGTAGCCTGCCAGGCTCCTCTATCCATGGGATTCTCCAAGCAGGAATACTGGAGTGGGTTGCCACACCCTTCTCCAGGGGATCTTTCTGACCCAGGAATTGAACCTGTGTCTCCCTGGGGCTCTTGCATTGTAGGCAGATTCTTTACTGTTGAGCCACCAGAAAAGCCCCATATTCATAGTACATACTATCTATACCACTGGTATATTTTAGTCACCCATTCCCCTGTGAAACCTTAAATAATTCTATCACAGAACAATATAACTTCTTAAAATAGATTACAGATGCTATCCTCAAAATTCTGATAGTACTTCTATGTAGTTCATCGGTATTATTATTATGCTAGGACCCTAGTACAGTACCTGGCTTAGACAATCAACATTCATGTGACTGAATTATCCTATGCTCAAAATTAGGGAAATTAGAGGCATTTAATAAGGTGGCTCAGAGGTTAAAGCATCTGCCTCCAATGCGGGAGACCCGGGTTCGATCTCTGGGTCAGGAAGATCCCCTGGAGAAGGAAATGGCAACCCACTCCAGTATTCTTGCCTGGGAGAATCCCATGGATTGAGGAGCCTCCATCCATGGGATTTTCCAGGCAAGAATACTGGCAAAGTCTGACAGAACAGACTGATTAGATTCTGGGAGAGAGAGGAGGTAGTGGGGGTATGGAGGGTGGTGGCTTGGAGCTCCTGAGTGACGTTTCACTAGTCAGGCTGAACAGCTTCCTTGGCCCCTCGCAGGACCCAACAGCAGAGCTAAGAATTCCACCCACTATTTTCTAGCAGATCACTTCACTATGTCGTAATTGAGATTTAAACATGAAGACAAACAACTGCTTACGTGAGAGCTTGAAGACCATGTTAACTGGCAAACAGGTCCAGGAGTAGTAATATAACCAATAGGCTTATAGTCCCTTTCCACTTCGAAAAGAAGACAGTTTTATCTTTACTCTAAGAAAAAGAGAGATATCCAAATATATATTATTACAAAATCTATTCCAGAGAGTATAAAGAAATACTTAACAGCTATATTATACCCACTATATACTTATACCTATAATGATCATATATCCCAGATTATTCTGGGAACATTCTTATTTCAAATATTTGCTTCATTTTCCCTGTGAGAATGTTTGACAAACCTGTCACATGTTTTCTTGTGTTTCTAAAAAAAAAAAAAAGGCCACCATACCTGTGTATAAATTAATTCACAAAAATTCCACAATGCATATGCTCACCTAGTTATGCATAATGAATTTACATGGCTATTCTCTTCATTTAAAACACTGACCATACATAGAGCATGCTGCATTATTCCCAGTTGAGAATTTCTATTCATTTAAAATAAGCGTTACAACTCAATTTGAAAGAATATTTTTTAATATTTTATAGTCAGGCACAGACTATACTGAAAGAATGTGAATACAAAGAAAACAAGAAATAGATATGCTCTTGGAAAGAAATTTAAGGAAAAAAGGCATCATTAAGTAGGAAGACTAATAAGGCAAGGTTAACCACAAAAATTCAATAGGAAACAAAAGGAAATCTACTCCTTACCCCTGTGGCTAGAACTTCTCCATCACGATCATACGCTAAAGCAGTGACAGCAGCAGTATGAGGTTTGAAAACCTGTTTCAAACGAATATCTGCATCCGAAACTTTCTTCCGTCCTACAAAAAACCGTCAGCCCTTTTGGATCATAAAGTTCAAGAATTCGAACAACGCCATCTTCAAATCCTGCAGTAATCTGTGCTCCCCCATAGCTTATCTTGGACAAAAAGAAATGCAAGGTTTCCAAAATTAGTTAATTAAGAGAGCTACACTGCATTATGGGCTTTCCTGGTGGCTCAGATGGTAAAGAATCTGCCTGCAATGAAGGAGACATGGGTTCAATCCCTGGGTCAGGAAGATTCCCTGAAGAAGGAAATGGCAACCACTCCAGCATTCTTGCCTGGAGAATCCCATGAATAGAGGAGCCTGGCAGGCTACAGTCCATGGGATCACAAAGAGTCAGACACGACTGAGCTAATTTTTAGACTTAAGTATTTTATTTAGACTTAACTAAATAATTGGGCTTCCCTAGTAGCTCAGTTGGTAAAGAATCTGCCTGCAATGCAGGAAACCAGGGTTCAATCCCTGGGTCAGGAAGATCCCTTGAGAAGGAAATGGCAACCCACTTCAGTACTCTTGCCTGGAGAATTTTCTGTATTTTATTTAGACTTCAGAAATTTAACTAAACAATGAACTAAAATAAGGGCCCATCGATAATTCCTTATACTACTCTATGGTAAACTCCATTTCTTCTAGGACAGTCCATTATCACTGCTGACCATGAGACAAGTAAACAAGGACAATTTATCTACTGTGTGCCAGAGACCCAGCAGCAGGAACCCAAGAGTAAGCATAAACAGTCTCAACCCACTTTCACAAAGTAATGGTTGAGTGGGAGGACATATTGTTGTTGTTCAGTCACTAAGTCATGTCCTACTCTTTGTGACCCCATGGATTGTAGCACACCAGGCTCCTCTGTCCTCCACTATCTCCTGAAGTTTGCTCAAATCCATGTCCATTGAGTTGGTGATGTTATCTAACCATTTCATCCCCTGCCATCCCCTTCTCCTTTTGCCTTCAATCTTCCCAAGCATCAAGGTCTTTTCCAGTGAGTCAGCTCTTCACATCAGGTGTCCAAAGTACTGGAGCTTAATTAATCAACCACACAAAGGAATGTGGAATTATAAACTTAAATAAGTGTTAAAGGAAAGAAACAGTCTCTGAAAATGTATAGCAAAGAAAGCTGACCTAGACTCAGAGCTTCCTTAAGGAAGATACGGTGAAGCTGAAAACAGAGGGATGCCCAGGAGTTGAGTTGAGTTGAGTTCAGTTCAGTTCAGTCACTCAGTCGTGCCCAACTCTTTGCGACCCCATGAATCACAGCACGCCAGGCCTCCCTGTCCATCACCAACTCCCTGAGTTCACTCAGACTCACGTCCATCGAGTCAGTGATGCCATCCAGCCATCTCATCCTCTGTTGTCCCCTTCTCCTCCTGCCCCCAATCCCTCCCAGCATCAGAGTCTTTTCCAATGAGTCAACTCTTCTCATGAGGTGGCCAAAGTACTGGAGTTTCAGCTTTAGCATTATTCTTCCAAAGAATACCCAAGGCTGATTTCCTTCAGAATAGACTGGTTGGATCTCCTTGCAGTCCAAGGGACTCTCAAGAGTCCTCTCCAACACCACAGTTCAAAAGCATCAATTCTTTGGTGCTCAGCTTTCTTCACAGTCCAACTCTTGCATCCATACATGACCACAGGAAAAACCATAGCCTTGACTAGACAGACCTTTATTGGCTAAGTAATGTCTCTGCTTTTCAATATGCTATCTAGGTTGGTCATAAGTTTTCTTCCAAGGAGTAAGCATCTTTTAATTTCAGTCACCATCTGCAGTGATTTGGGAGCCCAAAAAAATAAAGTCTGACACTGTTTCCACTGTTTCTCCATCTATTTCCCATGGAATGATGGGACCAGCTGCCATGATCTTCGTTTTCTGAATGTTGAGCTTCAAGCCAACTTTTTCACTCTCCACTTTCACTTTCATCAAGAGGCTTTTTAGTTCCTCTTCACTTTCTGCCATAAGGGTGGTGTCATCTGCATATCTGAGGTTATTGATATTTCTCCCGGCAATTTTGATTCCAGCTTGTACTTCCTCCAGCCCAGCATTTCTCATGATATACTCTGCATAAAAGTTAAATAAGCAGGGTAACAATATACAGCCTTGATGTACTCCTTTTCCTATTTGGAACCAGTCTGTTGTTCCATGTCCAGTTCTAACTGTTGCTTCCTGACCTGCATATAGGTTTCTCAAGAGGCAGGTCAGGTGATCTGGTATTCCCATCTCTCTCAGAATTTTCCACAGTTTATTGTGGTCCACACAGTCAAAGACTTTGGCATAGTCAATAAAGCAGAAATAGATGTTATTCTGGAACTCTCTTCCTTTTTCCACAATACTCCATGGTTCCTACTTAATCTAGCCTCATCATTGTTCTGCTTCTATTTCCTACCCTGAGCTCTCCTTCTGATCTTGATCCCATCATGAAAGTCCCCTCCATTCCAGCCACCTCTAGATCTACTTTGGGCCTGCAACATTTTCTCGTTGATTTCAACTCAAAGGATTAAGGATAAACCATTCCCCAAATATTCCCACGACGTTATATAAAAACATGGCTGCAAATTCTTCAATATACCTCCCATAGAAAGATAGTTGAACTTCCTCTCTCTGTGAATCTGTGTGGTGCTTGTGGCTGTTTCATCCCCTAACTGAGTATAGTACAAGTGATGATATGTGACTTCTAAGGCTAGGGTCATGAAATGACAGCAGCTTCTGCCTTCTTTGTTGGAACATAAGATCTTGGAGCCTGAGCCACCATGAAGAAGTTTGACTGCCCTGAGGCCACCATGCTGTGATAATGACCTCTCTGTGTGGCATGGGCTTCAAGTAAGCACTCCTATTAGCATCACAGTTTAACCCAGCCTTCAACCCTGGTGCCAGACTTGGGACAAAGAAGCCTTTAGATGACTCCAGGCCCCAACCATTCAAATCTCCCAACTGAAGCCATGATACTGTGAAGAAGAGATAAACCATCCCTGCTGTCACCTGTCTGAATTCCCAAACTGGAGTATATGAACAAAAAAATGATTGCTTTTTTATGCCACTACATTTGGAGTGGTTTACTGCACAGCAACAGACAACTAGAACAAAGGTCTAATTTTTCCCCATTATTTCACATATCACATAAATTTACTTATTTTGTTTATTGTTTGTCCTTCCCACCATCTCCCATGGGGGTGTAACATTCTCCTACTGGGGTAAAGGTTCATGCTGGCAAGTATTCTTGTCTTTTTGTTCACTGCTATATTCCCAGAATCTAGAAATAGGCCCAGCACATTGTAGACATTCTAGAAGTACATAAAATGAGCCAGAGTCAAACAGAAGATAGATGCACAAAGTTCCACTGCTATATTCCCAGAATCTAGAAATAGGCCCAGCACATTGTAGACATTCTAGAAGTACATAAAATGAGCCAGAGTCAAACAGAAGATAGATGCACAAAGTTCTATCAGGTAATTACTTTTTAACACAAAACTATTTCTAAACTTTAGGTGGCATAAGGATAGACTTTTCATTAAAAACACAATAGTAAAGTCATGATATGATTTCTATCATATTCTGAATGGACAAACTAAGTTCGAATTTTTATTCTACTGTAAAATCCAGAATTATAAAATATCTATATTTCTAAGAAATAGCACTGATATATTTACAAATAGATTTTTAGTAAAATTCATTATAATAAGCTCTTACCAGCCGTGGTACCCAAGCAAGGGCAGTACCTCCTTGCTTGAATTTCGTCTGAAGCAAAGGAGTTTTGCCAGCAAAGTCATAGAATCTAATAGAACCTATAGAAAGACAGTTTTAAAAAAACAAGTTATATAATAGTGTGTATATATATATATATATATATAACAGCTCTAATTACCATGGTTCATTTTATATCTAAGCACTATAACAAGAAATGTCATAGAAAATCAACTGACATAGTCTTTCTTTACATTAGTTAAAATTTTACATGTATACCCTCAATCAGGTATTTTATAAACATGAATAAATGCTATGCCATTTTATAAACGGGACTTGAACATCTATGGATTTTGGTATCAGTGGAGTTCTGGAACCAACCCCACCACCACCACAAATACTAAGAGAACAACTGCTGATTGACTAGTGAGTCAGTTTCACCTTTCACAGTCCACATAGATTTACTATAAGTCAAGAAGAAAGAAAGGACATAGAAAGAAAAGGAAAAGCACTACTGTGGAGAATACCAAGATGAATGGTATTTTCATGAGTAATTTATTGATATATCTTTATGTCTCACAATAACCAAGGCTGCTATATTCTGGGCCCTTCCTCTCTGCAAAAACTTACCTCATTAGTATCAGGAGGCTTCCCTTTTGGAAAAATTCTCAAATGCTTTAATCAAACACATTTTTAAATGTGCTGAAAATAAAACACAAAAGGCCAGATATGAGTTCTTACTTACAGTCCAGGCCGGTAGTGGCCAT
The DNA here is from genome assembly GCA_917880005.1 of Nanger dama. NCBI lineage: Eukaryota > Metazoa > Chordata > Mammalia > Artiodactyla > Bovidae > Nanger > Nanger dama. The sequence goes on from CAKJTW010000011.1 coordinate 1,993,484, forward strand.
GAGGTAAGTGACAGGAGAGACGGCCAAAGCTTCAACGGCCCCAGAATGGAAGGAGAGCAGGCATTCTGGGTCTTGGGTCTGATAACAGAGAGATTCTATTAGAGTTCAAAGGCAGGTTAACATAGAATTAAAGCCAAGTTTAAAGAAATGCAAATAAAACTTGTATCATGTATGACTTCATCTGAATAGAAATAAGAAAAGGCATTATAAGATAGCAAGAATGCAGAAGTTCAGAATTAGGAGAAAGAGAATACTGGCTTTACACTTGATAGCTGTGTGATTTGGTACAAGTAACTTCAAATGCAAGTTTCTATTTCCTCATCAGTAAAATGAGATGATGGCAACTGCCTCCCTACAAAACTGAGCAGTTGAGAAGATTATTTGAGATAATATACGTTAAAATGTCAAATGTTTATGAAAACTATAAAGCACTATAAAATGTTAGGCAGTGTCATTGCCACTTTTCCTGTTAATTTTTTAATGAGATAGAATCTTTTTCATATAAATTTTTTTATGTAAAGTCATAACAAGAGAAAGAGACTATAAATTCTTTGGATATGTTGAGCAAGTTTTCGATGGGAACAATATCAAATATGGAGAAAGATAAAGTATCTTTTAAAGAAGAATAATGAACATTTTACTATGAGAGTTTGAAATAAATAAGAAAAACAGGCAACTTACAATGTTTGAAAAGCTAAGGTCAAGCTTCCATATGGCTCCACTGGAATCCTAAAAATTAAATACTCAATAATATATTGTTCACCATTTTAAAATTTTATCAAATTAAAGCATTTTCTTTTAATGATTTAAAGAACCAACAATACCAACACTTACATATATTTTAAAGTGTGATTGAAATTTAATAATAGCAACCACATAATAAAGCAATCTCATAAACCTTGTAGTCAGTTTAACATAGTAAAAATGCTAATTGGTTTTCTGTGTGTAAAATATAGGTCAATTAAATATTAGGCTTCCCTGATAGCTCAGTTGGTAAAGAATCCACCTGCAGTGCAGGAGACCCCAGTTCGATTCCTGGCTTGGGAAGATCCACTGGAGAAGGGATAGGCTGCCCACTTCAGTATTGCTGGGCTTCGCTTATGGCTCAGCTGGTAAAGAATCCAACTGCAATGCGGGAGACCTGGGTTCAGTACCTTGGTTGGGAAGATCCCCTGGAGAAGGGAAAAGCTATCCACTCCAGTATTCTGGCCTGGAGGATTCCATGGACTGTATAGCCCATGGGGTTGCAAAGAGTCAGACACAACTAAGTGACTTTCACTTCACTTCACTTCTAAATATCAGAATTCAGGGAACTCTTCATTATACTATCAATAGCAGTCCTGATAGTTCTGTGGATTTACAGTGACAGTAAACTATAATACTATGTTAATTTTATGTCCAGATAACTTTAAAGAGCAAAGAGAAGATGGTGTATCTTACCTGAGCCAACCAAAAGTTATTTCCAACTTCATTCATTTTTATCATAGAGAAGAGTTTGACATTCTTATCTACTTGAAGTTCATTAATGGGCTCAATCTCTAGTAATCCAGTCTCATCTATAACATCAGCAGTGTCTATAGTCTCAAAATCCCATATCTTAAAAAATAAGAAAATGCCTTAATGAATTAGCAGTTTCTGAATATGTATTTTCTAAGTCAGAATGGATATATATTTTCTATGCCAGGAAAGACCCTATTTTTTTCAAGTCATTTCTTATTTCATGAAAATTAATGATGAGTAGATATAATTAAAACACCAGACAAAACCTAACCTCTGAGATTGTACTCTGAGAAATAATGAATTATCATAATTTCCTCTTATTTATGGAGATTAGTGAGAAAAAGTCCGTTCTGAGTAAGAACTCAGTTTGCCCAAAGTAAACTTTATTTCAAAGTTTCTATTAGGTCTTTCTGCGTATAAAGTGGCTGTAAGGAATAAATGGTTCAGTCATTCACTGATACATTATGACAAGCCTTGTATTATATTAGACCCGTGGGACCCTAGAAAGGAGACATAGACCTTCTTGCTGAATGATTCAAGCACAATCTTCATTAAGCAGGTGTTGGGGGGTGGGGAGATGTAGGTATTGTCTTCATGAGATAATGTTTCTCATCCTTATCATGGATTTAGACTATACTCTTCAGGTAATGACTGTTGTTCTTAGGAGAGGAGACCAAAAGAACACTGAGGAAGAAGGAGGGAGCACAGTGTGTAATGTGGTAGAGAGACTCGGAGGGACTTTCTCTGGGAAATGCCAATGCCCAGGCTGGATGGTTCTGCAGACACATCATGCTACATCATCCTAGACTCAGCAGCTCAGACTTGGGAAGGACTGGTGTTGTCCCATGGAGTACCCTCGTGGAGGAGAGTCCCGTATCCTAGGGTCAGACTAACTCCTGGGAGTTGGAGTGGGTTTTTCCTAAAGGGCGAGAGGTAGAGATTTACAATATAAAAGACTGAAGAGTTGAGGGCGGGCTTTGCAAAGGGGAAGCAAGCTTAGAGATCAGTGATGGGCATGAAGGAATCCTCTGTGAAGCATCCAGCTTCTCTTGAAGGTTCTTCCACTTGGTATCTTGATGTATTTGACGGTGACATATGCTTTGGAAGGATAGTGAATGTATTGTATAACATAATAAAGGTCACAAAAGATTCTCAGAGACATGAGCATAACAGAACAAAATTAAACTTAACAGGGGTTCAAAGAGCCAACAGTAAGAGGACAAACTGTGAAAGACATGGCTCTGATATATTGTCTGAGCCATAAGTAAGCTCAGTAAGTGTCAGAGTAACCTCAGATAGTTGGGGGAAAAAAAAAAAAGGTCTTACTCCTGATAATACCACTTCCTAAAGAATGTCCTGAGAATACTACCTTAAGAATATTTTCTTATGACAGGCCCCAGAAGAAACACATACTGAGGGGACTGCAAAGTAAACCAGAAGACTGCAGGTTGGCCAGCAACAGCAGGGCAACTACACATGGGGGACGGGAGAAGAGGTGTGACAACAGCCGGAAAGACCAAGATGCAGAAGCAATGTCCCACGTTAGTCCTGCGGGCAGGATGGTGTCCACGGGTGAGGACAAGCAAGTGCGTTAGTATACGGGGTAACGGAAGGGGAGCATCCATGGGCAAACCCCATCAGCTCACCTGTGTATTCCTAACTGGTAAAATCAGTATAAATTAATAAATAAATGTTTGGCCTTGTTGTCCCTAGAAAGTGACCCATTTATAAATAGGCATTTTGGAAGGACATTGGAGTCCACTGTTAATATTGTGCTAATTCATTTTCCAAAGCTACTATTTCAACAACAGAATCAAAATAACAAAAGGTCCCCACAGAAAATTTCAGTGGCAAGATATTAATGAATGTTGACTAGGATTTACATAGACAGTTGGATCATAAAGAAGGCTGAGCACCAAAGAATCGATGCTTTCAAACTGTGGTGCTGGAGAAGACTCTTGAGAGTCCCTTGGATTGCAAGGAGATCAAACCAGTCAGTCCTAAAGAAAATCAACCCTGAATATTCACTGGAAGGACTGATGCTGAAGCTAATACTTTGGCCACCTGATGCGAAGAGCCGACTCATTGGAAAACATCCTGATACTGGGGAAAAGATTGAAGGCCAAAGGAGAAGAGGGTGGCAGAGGATGAGATGGTTAGACAGCATCACCTTCTCAATGGACATGAGTTTGAGCAAACTCCAGGCAATAGTGGAGGACAGAGGCGCCTGGCATGCTACAGTCCAAGAGGGTGACAAAGAGTCAGACATGAATTAGCGACTATAAACCTACCACAAGAGAAGCATTACTTAAAATGAGTTGGCCCTTCTTCAAGTGACCTCTGTGAGAAATAGAAATCTGATAAAAACGATAGGGTCACCTACAAGACTTTGATGCAGGTGCTACTGTTCAACTTCAGAGAAAACTTACCCTAACACATCCATCTGACCCAATGGTGATGACTTCGCCCTCGTCCAGCATTATCTGGTTAATGGGACCCTGGTGACAAGGCTTGCCTGCAGCTCGACTCAGCTCCACTTTGATGTGGGCTCCTTCCCAAAGCAGCATGTTGCCCCCATTCTGACCCTGAAAGCACCTGGCAGGTGGGAGGAAAGGACAGAATGTACCTGAGATGGAAAAACATATATATTTGCCTCAAATAGCTAGTGAGAAATGTTTAAAGATTTTTTCCTGGTTATGAAAATAAATTTTTCAATTTTTTAAACAAGAAAATACAGCAATGAAAATTCACTACCCCAGAAACAACCACTTATCACAATATGTAGTTTTACATAATGATGTCAGGCAGTATGTTGGTGATTACATTTTCAAACACATCTGCAGATTTCTTTGTACATCTCTTAAGGACACAACCCAGGAGTGGAATTACTGGGTCAAAATTTAGAGATATGTTTAAAGTTCTTGATAGATGAGAGTGATAATAATCAAATGTTATATAAGATATTTGATAAGTTATGAGGCCATTACTGCAAATTATAGCAGAACAATATCCAATTTCAAACAAGGATAATTATCTGGAACCACCTGACATTAATGTGTTTAATCCAGCACATCCCAAAATATGTAGCGCCAAACACCAACTCTTAAGATAACTGAACTACTATTACATAGTAAGTAATATTCATTGAATATTGGCTCCATGGCAAGCACTGCTTAAGTACTTAACACATGTTATTCTTTAATCCTAAAAACCATATGAACTAGGTACATTTATCGAGGATACCATGTGCAGTTGTACAGGTTTGGCACAGTTTTTCTCATTGGCACAAAGAAACCATAGGGCCAATGGAATTCCTATTATTATCCCCCATCTTACAAAGTAGAAAAAAACGGAAGCATATTAATTACCTTGCCCCAAATTACCCAGAAGTCAGGGTTCTAAACCAGGCACTCAACTAACACTGCCTCAGTAGACATATGCTAGGATAAACAAAGTCAAACAAGTTTCTTTTCTCTAGAACCCCTTGGAAGCTTTAATACAGAAGTGTTCACTGGGAATCACTGTAAGAAATGTCTAGGTACAAAGGAATTTGACCAGAAAAGTCTTACTATCAGAGAGCTTCTGTGTAAAAGGACACTGCAAGAAATGTCCTTTGGGGAACTCTGATCTAATCATCGCCTGCCTGCTCGAGGACTCAGCAGCCCCGTGGCTCTCTCACCGAAAGTCACTTATGACCTTACTCAGTCTTTTTTATTTCTCCAGCCTGACTATTATCTATTCTATCTGTTGAGCCTCAGCCCACTTGTCTTTCTTTAGACTTGCTTTTTTTTCCTGTCCAGTAACTAAAGCCACCCAAAGTCTATCACTCATTCCTTTCTGAAATGTCACTCATGTCTAGCTTTCCTTTTCCATTTGTCCTGAGAAGAGTCCAGACTCTCATTATCTCTTCTTGGATAAAAGCAGTATCTTCCTCTGAGCTCATCTCCATGACTCCATTTTCCTAACTTGCTTGGCATTTTGTGGCCAAGCTTATAAATAACTTTTTCCACTTGTATCTCTGCTCTTCCAGTGCTTAATCGTTCTGCCTGACTGTTCAAGTCCTTGTACATTAGCAGCCCACCATACTTTTCAATCTAATTTCCCACTCCTTCCCAAGATGAGTGCTCCAAATTAATCCTGTAAATATGTAATATTTACTCTTAACTCTAACTATTTCCTTTTGTGGCTCTCATTTAAAATGACTTCTTTTCTCCCCTACATCTACACAAACTCTACTGAGCCTCTTCAAGATACATCTCAAACCAAGTTTTTAATGATCTTTATCTTAGCCTAATACTTAGCAGAATTTGAAGCTAGAATGTATCATCATCTTATAGGTTTAGATATCTAATTAATGATTTAGCCAGTATCCAAGGCTTTTTATTTCCTTCCATATATCATTATTTCAAATTGATAATTTTCCACTATGCAATGACTAGACCATTTGGTTTCTCAGAGTAGTATCTGTATTTTGGCCCTTTCTTATACTTGAGATGATCACAAATGCTATATAACCCATGTCTCTTATGTCTCCTGCATTGGCAGGTGGATTCTTTACCACTAGAACCACCTGGGAAGCCCATAACTCAATCTACTAGGAAGCCAAGTACCATATTAATGGAAAATTCATCCTACAGGCAATATGTCTGTAAGTTTTATAAGAAGAAAAGACTAAAATAATAGATTAAAATTGCAACGTTGCACTGCTATTTTTAAAATGGATAACCGACAACAGCCTACTTTGTTGGAATTCTGTATAGCACATGGAATTCTGCTCAATGTTACATGGCAGCCTAGATAGAAGGGTAGTTTGGGGGAGAGTGGATACATGCATATGTAAGGCTGAGTTCCTTCGCTGTTCACCTGAAACTATCACAACATGTTAACTGACTATACCTCAATACAAAATTAAAAGCTTTTTTTAAAAAAATTGCAGTGTTGCAGATATCACTATAAAGTGTCTCAATCTTCCTGAATAATAGTGAATGAGTGAGTGAATGATAGTCACTCAGTTGTGTCTGACACTCTGCAATAATCTGGCAATAAAAACAAAAGCTGGAAGACTGTATAACCTTTGATCCAGTAAATCCTCTTGAAGCATCATGGCGAAGAAGACAGGAGGGAGAGAGACACTACAGACATTGCAACTCCATGACAAATTAAAATTCAAAGTGACAAGTATGTCACTACATTAATATATGAAAATGCCTGCATACTTTCTATGTATAATATTTAGTAAAGACAAAACGATATGTTCATGTGGACTAGTTTCATAGAATTAAAACTGATAATCTGAAAAGGCAAAATTAAATGCTCATTATATTTACAATTATAGTATCTGTTATTGACAATATTGGCAATGCTTTTTAGACTGTATAGCATGCTTTCATGCATGTACATCACTTCATTTCATTAATTTCATTATTGTAGAACAGCCTGTACTCACCTTCCCATCTGGGAGCTCCATGTAACCTTCTATATCAGTAGTGGCTGTTTTGCCAAATCGACCCAATGAACCCTGGAAGCTTGAGGCCAGTGAATGTTAGAGCCATTTGCCAGAACCTGCAAACAATGAGAGGCTGAATGTACCCCAAAGAAATCTTAGTTTAATGTCAACCGTTTACATATTTAAAAGTCACATGTTAGTTCATTTATCTATTCATTCAGTTAATTTGTTTTAAGCATCACCTACCTGTCAGGCAAAGCTCTAGGCAGCATGAATTCGGCATCAAGTAAAATAGTCCAAAAAGAAAAAATTTCCTGCCTTTGTCAGTCTTACATTTCAGAATTGTGTTGTCCTATGCAATAGCCATATGTTTGACTATTTTTATTTAAAGTAATTAATATTAAATAAAATTTAAAAATTAGTGTTTTATTCAGACCAACCAGTTTCAAGAATTCAGTAGCTGCACATGACCAGTGTCTCTAGCCTGACCAGCGCACGACACTCCCACCCTGGAAGAAAGTTCTACTACATAGTACCGCTTTAGAGGATGTAAATATTCTCCAAAAATTCTAATTTACTTGCTGTGTAACTTTGAGTAATTTTCTTGATCACATTGTATCTTCCTTCTTTTATGTGTAAAATGAGAATATTATTTGCACCAAGCTTATGAAATTGTTAAAAAAAAAACTCTTAGAAAAGTGTCTAGGTACATAAAATCAATAACTATTAAGTTACTAATATCTTGTTTATAACCTAAACAAATGAATAGTCGGAATGAAGAAAATTATGTTGAAAAAGAATTTGACCTACCAACTGGATGTAAAATAGATAATGGACAGTATTAACAAGTTAATAATATGAAGCCAAGAGCCTAAACAATCAACATCCTTCTCAGACGCTGTGGTAGGTCCTTGATCATATGTTTCCATTTCCTCTGCATTTCTTTTGTACCACATCACACATGAAATCCTTTAAAGTCTTTCTTTCTCCAAAGATATAGTACATAGAAAATAAACACTTTAGTAAGCAATGAGCAAATTAAAAATTTTCAACCTATAGTTAGCAGAGAGCTAGCTGAGACTTCTCAAGATTCAAAAACTGTTCAATTATTCTATATTTTAAAAAGGCCAGTTTTAGGTTGGAATAAAAATAATTTAGGATAGATTATTTCTCAAACAGAGACACTGGAAGCAAGTTGTGGGCAGCTTGAGAGTAGTGCCAGAAGGTTGTTATATAAAAGACAAAATCGTTCCATCCTGAACAAAGAACAGTGTGTGATACAGTGAAAATACCCAGATATCAGAGATCAGGAATAGACTCTGCTACCATTTAGTATTAAGAGTCAGGTGTCAAGAATATAACTCTCTGTTATAACTCTCATTTCACGAGTGAAGACTGAGTTCAGAGACAACAAAATGACTTGTCCATCATACAGAATCACTTCAATACACTGAATAGTGGATCTGACAGACAGTATGAACTTGGACACAGCACGCCACTGTTAGTAAGACATTACACAAACTCTCAGGAAGTGAAGCCTATAAGAAGGCAGCAGGCTGAATTCAAAACCCTTCTTTCATCTGTGTGCTGTTTTCAGTAATAAAATCTCCATAACCAGCTAGAAAAGTTGCACTCTAGTTAGTTTTCAACATAACGCATTTTAAAAGTATCCTAATATTAACATCAGCAAAAGTTGTCTCCAGCTGATGAAACCTCTTAGAAAAGATCCTAACAATAAATGACTAGCATCTGTACCATGTGCGCAACCTACTTGATGTGGCCTGATCCCGAGGTAGTGAGCTGCTCGTCATCTTCAGGATTGAAAGTAACCTTAAAAACTTCCTGGGAGAAAGCTTTTGTCCTCAGTAGAGGCTTCTCTTCTTTCCAGTTCCAGATGGTCAGGGTGTGATCAGGGCTGCCACCGACAGAAGCCAGCAGGGTACCATCGAAGTTAAAGTCCACGTAGGCATAGGCCAGATCAGTTCCATCTGAAAGGATGAGGAGATGAATGGGAGTCCAGTAACAGAGATAACATTTCATTTTCAAAACTGTATTATTTCAAAAATAAAAAGGCAAGAGAGAACACCTGTAGTCATGTACATTGGTGGAAGAATGTCAAAAATCCCATAAAGAAACAGTTTCAAAACCATTCATCACCTCTGGCTGGACAATGTATTACACCATATGGAGGGAAGGGGTAAGGGTGAAGAAGTCTTAACCACATTTTGCCTGAGAAAGATACATTGAGAATATATTCTATTTTATGAAGCAGGGAAGACATGTTAGACAGCATGTTTAACAAAAACATGTTAGCAGAGAGAAGTCAATTTAAAAACTGCCACTGAATTTTTCACAAAATTAAAATGATGACTCTCGGTTTCTGGTTACACATGTGAGGAGCTAAGAAGTTACCATTCCATCCAAAAAGTAAAAGCTGAAAAGATTTTAAAAAAAAATCAGCTCTTCTTGAATCTGTAAGAGAGGGAAGAAACCGGGGCAAAGTCCTGCCCCTGAGAACAGAGAGACCAACAGGAAAATACAGAGATACTCAAGTCACCACCAGAGAAGGCAATGGCACCCCACTCCAGTACTCTTGCCTGGAAAATCCCATGGACGGAGGAGCCTGGTGGGCTGCAGTCCATGGGGTCCCTAAGAGTCGGACACGACCGAGCGACTTCACTTTCACTTTTCACTTTCATGCATTGGAGAAGGAAATGGCAACCCACTCCAGTGTTCTTGCCTGGAGAATCCCAGGGACGGGGGGAGCCTGGTGGGCTGCCGTCTGTGGGGTCGCACAGAGTCAGATATGACTGAAGCGACTTAGCAGCAGCAGCAGGTCACCACAGCAGAGACTTCCAAGTGGAAACAGCCAAAACAGCTTGAGGAACCACTGCCCAGAAATAAAACCTGAACTCTGGTTGCAGGAGGCTCAGTGTGGGTATGTTTGAGAATTAAAAACTCCAGGGGAACCAGTCACAAGGTGGCCCCAACAATGTTGTGAGATTTATCTCTAGGAGCCTGACTAGATTCCTAAACTAAAAATATCCAGAAAAAAAATCTCCAGAGGCTTCCAGGAGAGGGAGGGAGAAAGGAGCTATTTTGAAATACCCCAGAGTCCTCTGGTCTTAATAACGTCTGCCCTCAGGGGAAACTCATTAACTAATTAACCAGAGCCTGAACAGCTGGGGTTTATCAGCAGTCTAACTGCCCTGCGGAAGGAAATATCCAACTCAGCCCACTCTAGCCATCCTCTCCCACCTAAGCTGGGAGAAAATGCTGAGAAATGTTTGTGAAGTTCAGAGGCACAGGCTCACCAAAAAAATGAGACCTAATCATAGGGCTAAAGAATTCTTTCCTTCCCCCGCAACCTACCACCAGGTTACCAAAAGCCTGTTTACCGCAGTTCTTTTACCCAATACATCATGTCTCGCTATTCAGGAAAAAGGCATACCAAAAAGCAAAAAAAAAAAAAAAAAGACAACTTGAAGAGATAAAGCATTCATCACAACCAGACATAGCATAGATCCTGGAATTATCAGATTGGGAATTTAAAACAACTACAATCAATATGCTAAGAGCTCTAATGGATAAAGTAGCCAACATTAAGGGCAGAAGAGCAATGTCAGCAAAGAGATGAAAATCCTAAGAAAGAACTAAAAAGTGGATGGATCATCCTTAATAACCTGAGTGGGCCTCATCCTATCAGCTGAAAGCAGGAAGAAACAGAACTGGGGTTTCCTCGAGGAAGAAGAAATTCTGCCTGAAGACAGAGAATCAATTCCCGCCCAAGAATTTCCATGCTGTGAATGTTCCCTACAAACTTCAGATCTGCCAGCCCCCAATTATATAAGCCAGTTCCTCCAAATAAATCTCTCTTCTCTCTCTAACCGGTTCTGTTTCTCTGGCAGACCCTGACTGCTACAGTAACGTGAAGTCATCTTGAGAATTCTCTTCACCTTAAACATGAGATATTTTAAAGATTCTAAGACTCACCTTGAAGGATTCTATAGGGCCTCATTGAAGGATATTCATAAATGATTATCTTTGGGAAAACGCCTTTTTCTGCTACTGTGAAATAAGTTTTATCAGGGTGAACCTATAAAAACAAAAGGTCACTAAAATATTAAAAGGGAGATTTTCATATAAATAGTTATATTAATAAGTATTCAGAAGCTGTTACTTAATAATTGGTTTATTAGGATCCACTCCAACAGAAAACTCAAAGCTGGACATCTCCTAAATACTTGACAGTGGATATAATTTAAACTGAGAACTACAAGGGTACGCACTTAAGTATTACTTTCATTAAGAGTCATGTTTAACTCTACAATTTTTTAAATTGCCATCTGAAGAACTAGAACCATGGGTCTCACTCTTTAGCAGACATCAGAATCACAAGAAGGGCTTATTAAAGCGCAGACTGCAAGCTTTAACACTGGAGTGTCTGAGTCAGTAAATTGGGGCTGAGATCTGAGATTGTGTATTTACACTTCCATCAGTTTCCCAGGTGATGCTGGTGCTGCTGAATCTGGGGACCGCTCTTTGAAAACAATTAAGTCATACTGTTCACCTTGCATATAAATCAACCTACCTTCTTGAATAGAAAATTCATGTCTCAGAGTAAGCTGTGTCACCATTTTTAAAATTTCACCTAACCAGCAATACATATCTCAGCATTTCAAATGATAGCCATATACATTGGATGGAGTTGTATGTTCATTCCTGTTATTTTTGTTCATTGACACAAATAGTTTATCCAGGGGATATTGACTGCATTTCCTCTGCATCTGACTTAGAAATATTGTCTCTTTCACACTTTGGGTAACTTTATATCCATTTCTGCACGGCAGGCTCTGCACTGGTTCTGTCCGGTCTGCCCACAGCCAGTAGCAAGCACAAGGGAAAGATGAGATGTTCGGATCAGGATCCCTCTAGAAACCCTCTTGAGCATCTCACAGGGGCTGCTTGTATGAGCCCCACACAGCCCCACAGCTTGTATGAGCACCCACGTCCATTTCTCCTCCTTTCTCTTTCCCTGTGAGGTCTCTCACAGATTAATCTCAACAGATGCCCTTCTCCTGACACAGTGATGCTGAGAGGACCTCTCAGGCTGCCTGCTACTGGTGAGAACAGATCTGGGATGCCTTTTTTTTTTTTTTTAATTTATTTTTATTTATTTGGCTGCACCAGGTCTTAGTTGCAGCACGTGGGATCTTTAGTTGCCACATGTGAACTCTTAGTTACAGCATGTGGGCTCTAGTTCCCTGGCCAGGGATCAAACCTTGGGCCCCCTGCATTGGGAGCTCAGAGTCTTAGCTGCTAGACCACCAGGGAAGTCCCTGGGATGCCTATTTTAAGGAGCACAGAGGAGAGAAACCACCAAGGGCAAAGCCATTGCTCTTCAGAGGTCAGGTGAGATAGGTGGAAAGGTATTCTTTTGATGCAGCCACTAATTGGGTCACTGGCCACCTTAGTGAGGCGATAGGAAGAAGACAGCAAAAGTTCAGCTTTGAGGGAAAGATCAAAAATCAGGGGGTAGGGCTTCTCCGGTGGCTCAGTGGCAAAGAATCTGCCTGCCCATGCATCAGAAACAAGCTCAAGCCCTGATCTGGGAAGACCCCACATGCCGCAGAGCAGCTGCAGCCACGTGTCACGACTCTTGAGCCTGTGCTCTACAGCCAGGGAGCCTCTGAAGCCCAGGCGCCCCAGCCTGTGCCCTGCAGCCAGAGAAGCCGCCACAGCGAGAGGCCCGCACGGCACCCTGGAGTCGCCCCGCTCTCTGCAGCTACACAGAAGCCCGGGCAGCAACAGAGACTCAGCACAGCCAAAAAGACATGTTGTTAATTATATATTGTAAACAGTCAGTAGGGAAAGAGAAGGCATGGTTAGAAAGGGGCTTTTTTTTTTTTTTTTAATCAGAGCTTGAGGCTTTCAGGATCTTAATTCCCCAACGAGGGTAATCAGTGGACCCCTAGTAAGTCCCAGAGAGGGGCCCTTTAAAATGAGAACAAGTTGATTTAACAGTATTCTTTCATGCTGAGGCTGCCCAAGGAAGTAGAGGGTGAAGATACAAGAGAGAAAATGACTAAGGGAGACAGACACCTGGGAGGAAGGAAGAGACAGACTTAAAATCACACATCTTTTTGCTGACTATTTGAAATTACTGAATAGACAATTATACTTCTTCTCCTAATGTTCAACTCTATACCTGCATTTTATCTGGCATTTAGCTCTCATTATTACATAAATTACCACTCATGCTATTCATCTTAGTATTTTTGCAGAATGGCAAAATAGCATTTAATGTAAAAAACCTGCATGACTCTAGGAAAGTCACTCAACCTCTATTAACCGCATTTCCTTATCTGCAAAATGAGATGACAATATTATAAACATCAATATAAATAATGTAATGTTGTATGAAGCTAACGTCAGTGAACGTAGTGGTTGTAATCACGAATTGAAAATGCCTTAGAATAAAGATTGCTGTGCACCTCATGCAATCCCATAAGACTCCAAATGAACACACAATTGGATTTTTTTTCCTAAATCACCAAAGGCATACCCCAATGACACCAATTCCTATTCCACTGCTACTTTGCAAGTAGGTCTGTTCTTTGGTCTTCAAATTCAGAAAAATCAGCTGGTTCCCAGCTATGTACATCACGATATTGCTTTCCAGAAGTTGTAGATTGGCCCGCTTTCTGGAGTCATAACCAAAGGAATGTCTGTGGGTAAGTTGCTAAGGAAAAGAAGTGAAACAAATTAACCATGGCGGGTGGGGGGTGAGTAAGCAATGAAATAAACATATTTTTTAAACCCATACCCTTAGTAGCTAAATTTTATGCCAAAAAAGAGTTTTCTAATGTATTACTGATGTAACTAAAGACTCTGATGCTGGGAGGGATTGGGAGCCGGAGGAGAGGGGATGACAGAGGATGAGGTGGTTGGATGGTATCACTGACTGGATGGATGTGAGTCTGAGTGAACTCCGGGAGATGGTGATGAACAGGGAGGCCTGGCGTGCTGCAATTCATGGGGTCACAAAGAGTCGGACACGACTGAGTGACTGAACTGAACTGAACTGATTGTAAACTTATTTTTAAATTACGTGAAAATTGTCATACTCTAAGTTAATAATTTAATTTTCCTAGGAAAACCCTGAAAGCACATTAATTTTATTTAATTTTGTTTTCAATAAAAAATAAAGTTGAACTTTCAATTTGAGTACTATAGTTTTCCCTCGTAGCTCAGTCAGCAAAGAATCTGCCTGCAATGAAAGAGACCCAGCTTTGATTCCTGGATCGGGAAGATCCCCTAGAGAAGGAAATGGCAACCCACTCCAGTACTCTTGCCTAGAGAATCCTATGGACAGAGGAGCCTGGCAGGGCTACAGTCTACGGTGTCACAACAGTCGGACCCGACTTAGTGACTAAACCACCACCAAGGAGCAAAGGCGCTCCCTAAATAATTTCATTTTCCTCTCTCCTGCTAACATTTCCTTTCTGTATCACTAGTATACACAGGTATATAGATGAATGTGTGTGCATTTATGCTATAGAGTATAACTTCATTAATTCAAAATAGGTTTAAAAATTGAGCTGTAAACTATTTTCAAATGTACATTGTTACTATACTCAAGTTCAAATTAATATAATCCAAAATATGACTATAATAATTAAATGAGATCAACCTATTAAAAATTATCATTTGCAAAGAAATATATTACATAGTGTAACTTAAATAGATTCTTATTTTCCAAGAATTCATTGCTGAACACAAAAGTTGAAGGTTCACAGGACAAGTATCTATTTCTTGAGACCATGGTTTTCTTTTTAATATGATTTTAGAGGATTCCTCATATTTGTTAGTAAATACTTTCAGAAAAAAATTATATAGAGATTTTAACAAGAGGATCTGTAGGATGTTAAAAAATGATCAAATTTTAACTAGTGCAATTTGAATTATGAAATATAAATTGTAACTAACAACAAGTAACTATACCTATCTCATTGTCTAATAGTTAAATTGAAAAGAGAGAGAAAACATTTCGGGGGCATTTGTACATGAAAAAGGAATTTTATAAATTTAAAGACACAAATACCTAAAATGGAATCTTCTGAAGAAATGCAAATGAATATGTGATCTAAGATCTAGATGAAGCTATTCTTGCCTTATGGAGAATACCTAGGGCTGCCTCACAAATAAAGACTAGAATCTAACAGACCCTGGTTTTTTATATTGTTCAGTCACTCAGTCGTGTCCAACTCTTTTTGACTCCATGGACTGCAGCATGCCAGGCTTCCCAGTCCTTCACCATCTCCCAGAGTTTGCCCAAACTCATGTCCATTGAGTTAGTGATGCCATCCAATCATCTCATCCTCTGCATTCCCTTCTCCACCTACCTTCAGTCTTTCCCAGCATCAGGGTCTTTTCCAATGAGTCAGCTCTTCGCATAAGATGGCCAAAGTATTGGAGCTTCAACTTCAGCATCAGTCCTTCTAATGAATATTCAGGACTGATTTCCTTCTGGACTGACTAGTTTCATCTTCTTGCAGCCCAAGGGACTCTCAAGAAGAGCCTTCTCCAGCACCACAGTTCAAAAGCATCAATTCTTCGCCGCTCAGCTTTCTTTACGGTCCACATCCGTACATGACTACTGGAAAAACCATAGCTCTGACTATACGGACTTTTGTCGGAAAAGCGATGTTTCTGCTTTTTAATCCACTGTCTAGGTTTGTCTAGCTTTTCTTCCAAGGAGTGTCTTTAAATTTCACGGCTGCAGTCACCTTCTGCAGTGATTTTGGAGCCCAAGAAAATAAAGTCTGTCACTGTATTCAGTTTCCTCCCATCTATTTGCAAAGTGATGGGACTGGATGCCATGATTTAGTTTTCTGAATGTTGAGCTTTAAGCCAGCTTTTTCACTCTTCTCTTTTCACCCCCATCAAGAGGTTCTTTAGTTCCTCTTCTCTTTCTGCCATTAGAATGGTATCATCTGTATATCTATGACTGTTGGCGTTTCTCCCAGCACTCTTGACTCCAGCTTGTGCTTCATCCAGCCTGGCGTTTCACGTGATGTGCTCTGCACACGGGCTTCCCTTGGGGCCCAGCTGGTAAAGAATCTACCTGCAGTGTGGGAGACCTAGATTCAAGCCCTGGATTGGGAAGATCCCCTAGAGTAGGGAAAGGCTACCTAGATTCAAGCCCTGGATTGAGAAGATCCCCTAGAGTAGGGAAAGGCTACCCCTAGAGTAGCCAGTATTCTGGCCTGGAGAATTCCATGGACTGTATAGACACTCAGACATGACTGAATGACTTTCACTTTCACTCTGCATATAGAGCTTTCTAGGTGGTGCTAGTGGTAAAGAACCCACCTCCTAATGCAGGAGACACAAGAGATGCTGGATCTGTCCCTCGGTCAGGAAGATCCCCTGGAGGAGGGCACAGCAATCCACTCCAGTATTCTTACCTGGAGAATCCCATGGACAGAGGAGCCTGGCGGGCTACAGTCCATAGGGTCACAAAGAGTCAGACATGACTGAAGCAACTTAGCACGCTTGCACTCACTCTGCATATAAGTTAAGTAAGCAGGGTGACAATATACAGCCTTGACAGAGCCTGGTATGGGGCAGGAAGTTCTGCCTACCCTCCTTTTCCCTCTCCTTAATCACTGCTCTCACCTTTCCTTCTTCCTCTCTTTTCCCTTTTCCCAGATACCAATGTAACACTCTAGAGGGCTAGAGGTACATCTGTAACTATGAAGGGAGAAATGAGGTACAATCCCCCTCACTAACTTGGATGATAGTAGAGAATCAGAGACATGCTCATTAATCTAATATTATCATCACTGATTTCAAGGGGGAAAACTCTGCCTTGCAGCTGCATTGATTGAGAGCCCTTTCAAATGAAGAATGGGTAAGACTGTATCTTCCCAGACAGGCTGTTTCTAAATCAATCACAACCTGCTTGAGGTCAGAGATTGCTTCTCATTTATCTGTTTCCTGGAATACCCCCCAAGGTCTTGAATCTATTAGGCTAAATAAATAAATGAATGTTGCATAACTAGAGTCTGAACCCCCCTTTTAAACCCAGAAGACAAGGCAGTCCATAAGCAGAGCTCTGAAAACGTAAAAATGTGTTCTGATACATCTACAACTCCCTTGTGTTTTACTTCACCCTTTCTTCTGGCATCTTTTCTTAACTTCTTACCAAAGGCCTAAGGACTTCACTGTCCGTCCATAGCCATCGAGGACCTCCACTTTAAAATCGTGTTTAAACACTATCTTAAGTTCTGTTTAGTGTCTTTTACAAATTATGCTGTGGTTTAGGTGATATTTTATAAACTACACATTTATTGATTGATTTAGAAGACACACATTTTAAATCTGATATATATAAAGAATTTTAAAAGTACCTGGGGCACACACATGACAGCTGCCTTCTTGGAGCTTCTCACAAGAAACAGAGATTATTTGTTCCATCTCCAGAGAGTAGGACAAAGTCTAATGCAGGACATCCATAAAGGCAGATTTTGATTCAAGATCTGGAAGAGCTCTCTAATAATGGAAGCTATTCAAAAATGGGATCAGCTGCTTTGTGACTGCTCTGGTTTTGAAAGTGATCAAGACAAGCCCAATGCTTATACATTCACTCATCCAGCATGAGTAGAAAGGATTCATGCACTGAGTCAAAAGTCAAGATCTCTCTGGCTCTCTGATTTATAAACTTGGTGTCTCTCTCTAAAACAGAGATCCTTGTATTCTGAAGCAGCAAGTCCCTAGTGTTGACAGCCAGGAGAAGGCAGCACAATGAAAATTACCTGAGAAGTTTTTCAGAGTACATATGCCCAAAGCCCCTTCCTCATGGAAATAACGCCAGCAGGTCCAGGAAGCTTTCTGAGCATGTGCATGTCAGTAGAAGCTTCTAGATGACTAATAAACCACCTCATTTGAAAAACAGGCTAGAAGGCCAACAGCATGACTTTCATTGGTCCAAAGGCTACAGATTTTTTTTTTAAGGCCCTCAAGAGAGAAAACTCCAGGTTACAAGTTTCAGGGTGAATTAGTTTTAGTTATACCTAGGATTAGAGAAGGAAATGGCAACCCACTTCAGTATTCTTGCCTGGAGAATCCCAGGGACAGGGGAGCCTGGTGGGCTGCCGTCTATGGGGTCGCACAGAGTCGGACATGACTGAAGCAACTTAGCAGCAGCAGCAGCAGCAGCAGGATTAGAGAAACAGAGTTAGAAGCTAAAATAACAATCTGTTCAATCTTTAAATAAAAAGAAAAACTGAGTCAGGAAGTACACTGCCCTACCTCTGTAAGCACCCCTTTCATAAAGGGCCTAAACCTCAGTGTTTAGGCCATGTGGTCATAATCACTGCCCTTTGGAAGGTAAACATACTAAACTGCTAAACAAAGGCCTTTATGGAAATTGTCTTCAAACCAGTGCCTTACAAACCTACATCATAAAGTGGTAGCAGACCCCAAATCCCCTTGTTAATTATCCTATTTTTACATTTCTCTATAGACTCTTATTCTCCTATTAAAACCTGTACTTTTGTTCCCTGCTTCCTCTTCAGGGTTATCTTCTCTATAACTTATCTGATAAATAATGTGACAGTACTAAGGCCTGACAATGGCCATGTTAGTGTTTTAAGAAGGGGGATCAATGATTTTCACTTGACAGGCACTGAAAAAGGGGGCCAAGCTGGTAGAGATAGATGGGAATAAAAGTCCTCCTGGTTTCCTTCACATCAGATCTCCTGAAATGACAGCCAGAAAAGCATTATTTCTTTTTATGGTTATTTGGCTTCTAACAAAAGCTTAGTCTAAATTAAGACCATGGCTATAGTTTGCCAACCCGTGACCTAAAAAGCTGAAATTCCAAAATTATACAAGACTGGAGTGGATACACAAGTGTAAGAAGATCCAGCGGTATGCCTGAATCTGGAGTCACAAAAGGCATTGAGACAAGCTCCATGTAATCGTAGAAGAAGCTTTCTGATATTTTCTTCTTAACTTCCTCCTCTGCCTCCTCTGCATCTGGGGCAGGAGTTTCCATATACCGAGATTCTAAAAAGTTAAAAATATTTTAACTAAGAAGAGTGTCTGATCAATCCTAATATCATATTTCATGAAGACAAGAAGAATGTATCTAGCCCGTAATACTCTAGCAGTAACTACTACTTCTGGCCTGAACGCAGGATGTCCCACAAGTGAGCACCTGGTTACAGCAGGCTCACAAGGCAGCACACGATCAGTTCCAAGGAAGAGTTACTCTCACTAACGTAGGGTTGATCGTTCCTTATACCATCCCACTGCCCAGAAAAATCCAGTATGAGTATGTGATCCTCAGAAATGAAATATACAGCTCCAGAGCTGCTAAACCACCCTATCAGAATATGTTTTATGTTCTTTCTTTTACCACTCTCCACATACCTTGCAAACATTAAGTTAAACAGGGACAATCACTGATAGAAAACTAATAATAATTACCTTCAAGGCTTTCTGCATAATCATCTTGAAATGAACTTGAACTTCCTTCCAAACGTTCCACATATGATTCATCATCCTCTATATATGATTCTTCCCCTTCAGTAAATCCTTCGCCTGTGGTATTGTCAATAGACTTGTGATCCTCTTTCATAGCAGCTATTAAAAATAAATTGTTTTAATTGTTTTAATAAATAAATTGTTTTAATAAATTAAATTGTTTTAGAACAATTTAATTGTTCTAAATTTGAAGTAAACATTTTCTCATTTTCAAAGAAGCTAACATGTCCAATTCATTTGTACTCTAAATTGAATGAATTTTAAACTCAAAAATTCTTTAAAAAAAAACATTTTATTTGGTCACTCTTGTAGCTTTACAAAAATTGTTTCAAGCTTTTTCTGTGAGTTAATCTCCATTTTCACTTCATTACCAGTCTATTTCCTACCAAAACAGACTTATGAGAAAGTAAAGGTAAAGAAAAAAGATTGGCTGGTATGCTGCTATCATTTTTTCAATTTAATTTGATTTGACCAACCTATTTTTTATATGGTACCTTTTAAGGGCTTCCCTGGTGGCTCAGCTGGTAAAGAATCTGCCTGCAATGTGGGAGACCTGGGTTTGATCCCTGGGTTTGGAAGATCCCCTGGAGAAGGGAACAGCTACCCAGTCCAGTATTCTGGCCTGGAGAATTCTACATAGTCCATGGAATTGCAAAGAGTCAGACATGACTGAGCAACTTTCCTTCACTTTTATGTAAAAAATAAGTAAAGCTGACTGAGCGACTAAGCACAGACAAGAATAAACTTCTCTCGGTGTGACTATTTAGCTCTGAATGATATCCCAGGAATAAGTCAGATTATTCTCTTTAGAACAAGCTAGAAGAGAAAGAGAATTGGAATGGGAGTAAAACAGACCTACTAACAGGTCTAAGTTAACGTTCAGATCAAGGCCAAACATGAGTGTGGTTCAAATATACCACGTCGAGCAGGTGAAAGGGCCAAGTAAAGTTTCAGAATAACAAGGCAGAAATGGTAAGTGTGCTAGAAGTAAGTGGAACCACCTAGATCTGGCTGTGAAAGTGTTAGTCCTCAGTCGTGTCTGACTCTTTGTGACCCCATGGACTGTAGCTCGCCAGGCTCCTCTGTCTATGAGATTTCTCCAGGCAAGAATACTGGAGAGGGTAGCCATTCCTTTCTCCAAGGGATCTTCCCAACCCAGGGATGGAAACTTCAGGCAGATTCTTTACTGTCTGAGCCAAGATCTAGCTGAGATGAAAGTAAAAGAAGAGAAATAAGGCCCAAGACTAATATGAATGGGGTGGGAAAGCTGGGCCAAGCCAATTAACAAGACAACAGGATAGGGTTCTATAGGATTCATGCATTTGGATGGAAAGGAAATAATCCTGGACACCTAGATGTGGCCCCATTTCTTGAATTGCCCCAAGAGGGACCCTTGGGTAACTGCTCTCCAATAATACCATTGAACAGATATCTTAGCTCTTCCATGTGACTATCACAATCAAATATTATTTCCCTGTCTCTAGATTACAATATTAAAGCTTGATACCCAAGCTGCCATGAAATGAATTAAGGCTGCCAGCTTGGATAATGGAAATGGGAGTGAATACAGGTGAAGGGGAGTAAATCATTTTTCTAAAAATGAATATTCTGAGCCTAGTTGAAGGACTGTGACACTGATAGGAAAAGTGGAGCTTGGAAAGAAAAAAACTAACAGGCGGTGCTGGACAAAAGGTCATTATCATTAAATCCATCCATCCAGGAAAATGCTGCAAAGGACTGGAAACTATACAGTAGACCATCCTCTGTGCAGGAAGCAGAGAAGAGTGTAAATGGAAAAACATGAGATGCACACTGAAGTTTTTTGAGGAGAGTGATATCTGGGGAGGATAACTCTAGTGGAGGTATGGTCAGGCTGACTTGAGTAGAAATCCTTGTTATAAAAGTCCAAGCAAGAGAACATAAACACCTAAAATAAAACATAATATGCAGAAATCATGGATTGGCCAGATAATGTCTCAGATAAACTGAAATAATTTAATGTACAATTTATAAGTAAATTGATTTCCCCAGGACCTGATCTCCTCTAGGTGAATAGTAAAAATTGTATTTCTGAAGCTAGACTTAGGACTAGAAACTAAAAAAGTCAAGATTCCACTAAGCTACCTCACACCATGATGCCCAGTCAGAAAGAACTGGAAGTCTTTTAAAAATCCTATTACAAAATCTTCACTTTCCCTTCTATCTACATGTGAGATTCTTCCATGTATGGTATCCAATTAATTCTCAGACAGCTCACAATGGTCATTTTGTGGGTAGAATAATTGAGGTGCAGAATGCTGAAATAATTTATCTAAGATCAAGCGTCTCTAAATAGTAGACCCAGGACTCAAAACTGAAGTCCAATTCTCTTTCCACTACACTGATCAGAGGGGCCCATTAAAGACCTTGTAGACCCGACAGGAAGGAGCCAGACCCGATGCGAAGATGGGTCACTATCAGTATAGAGATCATAGTAGCTTCTCTGTTCTTTAGGAGCTAGAGACAAAATGATTAAGACACAGAATCTGCCCCCTAAAGAACTTAAGAGTTTAGTAAGGGAATTAAACAAGTAAACTTTTCTGTCATATAAACTTAGACATGCACTCTTTAAAAATTATTTTACTTAAATTTAATAATAAAGACCCTAAGTGTACACTATAATCTTTACTTACTTCCTGATGGAGATCTAGAGGAATGAGACTGCCTTCTGTCGCTCTTTGATCTATCTGATTTCCCCTCATCAGTATCCTGATCATCTGGTTCCTTCATTTTCTCTGTAAGCATAAAATCGAGACAGAGAAAGAGAGAGGGCTATAAGAGAAATCAGAATTTTTTTCCCCTCAACAAATTCCACAAGCACCAAACACCATATGTGTTGACAATCTTATTTACACAGTATCAGAAATGACTTTACCAGCGGGAGGCCACACCTACCATCAGAGACCTCTGCAGTATGGCAAAATAGAGTCAGATACTCCCTTCCTCCAGGCAAACTTGTCACCATGGTGCCCTCTGGTTTTCCAGAGGTCCACAGTGAGACGCCACCCAAGCCCATCATCATTCCCTAAATGTTCCACCATTAAAATTAACCCTCTGCCATCCTGCCTCGGGTTCATCCCCTCTGCTTCCTCTTCCCATCATTAAATTCCCCTGGTGTTGCTAATCAATTTCAATATTTTAATATTTGTTGAGGACATATTCTCTGTATCAAGTCTTACATTAGGCACTAAATTACAGTACTGAACTAGAAAGATACAACCCTTAACTTAGTGGAGCTTGTTTAGAAAGACAGTATTAAAAAAGCAATTAAAATGTAATGAGTTTTACAAAAGTTAGGGTGCTGTGGGCATATACAGCAAGAAGACGAAACCATGTCTGGAGTTAGCAAAGAGGCATTTGAGATGGGAGATTAGAAGAGGTTGGCCAGGCATGAAGTGGGAAGTGAGGGAGCTTCAGAGAGATGCTTGCGTCTGTGAAGGGCTAAAAGCAGGCTATTGGCTAGATCAGGAGAGTAAAATGGACACTGAAGAGGAGGCAGGCAGCAGATTATATAATTGTCTCTAAGTTTTGCTAAGGAGTTTAGAATTTATTTCTATGGCAATTGAATGCCACTGAAGGTCTCTAAGGAGGGGAATGACATGAGACGTCTTCTCTGCCCTCTCTCTATTGCAGCTCTTGTAGATGAGAACACCTACTCTATCTTTCTTCTAAGTCTTCCTTCCCCTACACTAAACATTGCCTGTTTCCTCAGCATTTTCTATGGCATGGCTGGCAGGCGGAATAGAAGTTCTACCTGGATCAGATCTGTGGTTAGATTCAGGTTTGAATCCCAGTTTTGCCTAAAGTTTAGCTAATAAAACTTTATATCAATTCCTCAGCTGTAAAACGGGAATGTAGAGAAAACTTCTTATAAGGCTACTATGAAAATTAACTGAACTACTGCATTATTATACCATTCTGATCTCCAAAGAAAGCAGCTATGATCTACACTACATGATCAGTGCATGAGAGGGTAGGATGACTACCACCTACCTTCCTCTTCTGAACATAGACTTTAATCCATCTGTTTTCTTGCACTAACATAATAATGACACCCTCTCTTGATTTTTTGTTCATTTTAATTCTTTTAGAATGAAGGAATTGGGAAGTTGTAACCTGGTGAGGTTTTGATGACAGAGAGACTTGTTTGGCCAGAGAAAAAAAAGGTTAGCTTGGCCAAAGTCCAAGCTCCTAACATCCCTTAACCTTTTATATGTAAAATGGGGATGATAAGGTTGTCTGGTAGGATCACTGTAAATATTAAATGAGATCTTTTATATCCACAGTCCTCAACTCTGGCTGCACTTTACAATCACTTGGAAAATGTTTCACAACATACCATTCTTATGGTCTCACTCCCTATGTAATTCTTTTGGGCAGACAGAGAATAGAACCAGAGGCAAAAATCAGTGGTTTAGAGCAAACTTCTTGTTAGGTCCTGGAAAATGGGAATTTTACTATCACTACTATACATTCTCTTTAATACAGCGAGGGCTCAATAAATGTGACTATACAATCTTGACAGTTGAAAGAGGTTTAATCTGGTCTAACCTCTCACCCAAATAAGTCACACATCTACAGCTCAAGCCCAGCACCACTAGAAAAGTAGTCTCGGCTCTTCCTGTTACTAGTTGTGGGGTGCTGAGTCAGTATTTAACCTCTCTGTGCCCTCTCATCTATAAAGTGCAATACCTACTTCCCAAGGTTGTTCTGAGAGCTCAATGAGTTAATAAAGTTTTCAAAGAACAGTGCCTGACACTCACTATATAAAATAGGGATGAATGTATCACTTCCTGGATAAAGGAACAAATGAAAGAAAACACCAAGAGACATCAGCTTCAATTTAAACGTATCAAGAGAGTGAACACATTCTGTTAATGAGTACTTTCTATTTCTTAGTAAGCTCATTTTATATTATACGAAATCTCCCTTTCTGCAGCTTGAATCTATTTGGCCCTTATTCTTCTGGGAACACATAGGACAAGTTTTTCTGTCTACTATAGCCATTCAAATAATTGTAGCTGGTTTACTTTCCTCCCCAAATCCTCTTTTACCAGCTAAAGCATCTCAATTCTTTCAACTATTCTTCACTAACATGTTTTCAACTTTTTTCAGCATCTGGACAGATCAAGAAATTAATTCCCAGTGCATCATATACCCCTCCCAATTTTATATGTACTTTGAAGCATCTGGACACTTTCCAGAAGATATGAACCATCACTTTACTAGTTAGGTACATTGTGTTTTTTCAAGGTAGCCTAATATTATGCTATCTGCAAACGTGGGGTGAGCAGGCTCATTATATACTGACTCTTCATAATCCTTTTGTGTCCAAAGAAAATGGCAACCCACTCCAGTGTTCTTGCCTGGAGAATCTCAGGGACGGGGGAGCCTTGTGGGCTGCCATCTATGGGGTTGCACAGTCAGACACGACTGACGTGACTTAGCAGCAGCAGCAGCAGCAGCAGCAGCAGAATCACTAAACCTTATTTGTGTATTCCTTACCATGTCCTGTCTTATACAACTAAACTAGCTAGGTTTGGGAGTCTATTTGTAGAACTATTTTACATCTACTTTCATTAGACTCTCACTCACTGTTCCAGCCTATGGCTAATCCTGTTAACCAACTCACTAGGTAGACTGTAAAGTTTTGAGTCAACCCTGAAGAAGTATAAAGAAAAAGAAAATTACAGTACACCGTGATGCAGAGTTATGTGTTGCTAGAAGGAGGTTGGCTAGAAGCCAGACAGAGAGCTCCCCAAGGTGACATTACTCAGATTCATTTCATAGATTCCAGAGTCAGTCCCCACTCTCACAAACTCAGTGTGCCAGAGCTGCTCACGTTGAGAGTCATAGATTTCTGCATAAAAACAGTTTTTACTTTACAGTGTGAAATACAACTGTGGAGAAAATAATAGCTTGTGGGGTTTTTTTGTTGTTGTTTTTAATGTTTACCATGTGTCAAGCACAGTTCTGAGGATCTTACACATACTGTTTGCTGTTTCACATATTTCTCAAAACTCCATGAGTTAGGTACATTTTATAGATAAGAAGCAGAGCAGTTACTCTTTGAATCCTTTCCTCTCACCCAGCTCATGCAATTGACTTCCAAGTCCTGTTGCCCAGTGTCCAGTTCTGCCTTTTGTATGCATTCTCTGCTTCTAGGCCTACCGTCACCATCCTAGTTCTGGTCCCCGTCCTGTCTCACCTCTACCATTACCGCAGCCCCATTCTCTCCCTTCTCTGGTCCGTTTCTACACTGCCTCTTATTATTTCTAAAACTCAGCTTTTAGTGTGCCACTCTTGTTTAAAACTTTGTGGTTCCTCATTGCTGCAGAATAAGAACTGATTCCTCGGTGTGCACAAAGGTCTTCACTGTAAAGTCTGCAATTCATCTCCTGTCGCCTTCTCCCTTCCTGAACCCTCCTCAGCCCCTCCTCCTTCCCGAAAGTTTTAGTCAGTAGCCAACTGGGACAGCTCAGCGCTTGCCTGGACATGCTGCCTACTTGTATGCCACTATACCCTACTATATCTTGCATGTGCTACATACTTGACCTGTATTATCCTAGTTAATCGTAACAGGAACCCCATGAAGTAAGCACTGCCACCTTCCCTGCCTAGATGAGGAAAGTAAAGTGCAGAAGGTCAACCTGCCAAGTGTCACACTGCTTAGTGTGGGATGGGGGTGTCTTGTTGACTGAGAACCCAGGCACTTTCCCACCAACCACCCCACCTCCCCGGCTTTTGGCTCAGCCAGGTCTAACTCAGACTCCAGCTGTCCTCTGCCTTCCTCCCTAGCTAGATTATGAGCTTGTTGCAGGCAGGAGCCGTATCCACTTTGTATCTACAGTGTGGAACCCCATTCCTGCGAATGCTGTCACTTCAAATGCTTAGCGAATTGATCCATAGACAGGATAAGGAATATGTTTCAACGAAGTCCGGAAAACATTAGTTCAGTTTAAGAGAAGACCAAACAGAGCTCACTGCGCCCTTACTCACTAACAGATTTGAGGAGGAGGTTGTGGGAACTGCCAGGCTTACCTAAGGTACTCCACAGGCGCTCGGCTTTCGGCTTTCGCAGTCACAGCATCAGTCCCAGTTCTCCGTTTACAGCGGTTACCACAGCAACGCCCACACATCTTCCAGACGGGAGGGGACTGCCGGCGCATGCGCTGCCCGCTGCCCGAGGTGACTTTCTGGGTCAGCTCAATCTCATTCGCCCTCTAGCTCCGCCCATTTCGTGGCCCAGGATTCAGGATCAAAGCCAAACAGAAAGCCCAGCATCCTACTAGTTTATCATCCCAGTTTAATATGTCTAGCTTATGATTATTATCCTAAGAATGCTTTATTGGTAACTTGAACACTTTGAAAGATATGCTCAATAATACAAAATGGCTCAAAGCTTCCCTGATCACAGACTATCATCAGCAAAGATATATGTCACAGAGACATTTTTATTTATTTATTTTATACTATCTTATCTCTGTTGGTCTTTAGGAGTAACATTTTATGTTGTGGGCTCTTTGGTCGCAGGACCTCAGTGCACAAAATATAGACTTGGCTTGACAGATTTCTTGACAGTTGCTCTCCCAACTGCTCCGTGGCACAGCCAGAGATCATTATTATTTTTAAGCACCTAATGTTACTCGTTACAAAACATTGTTTTTAAATGGCTACAACATCACAATATGTGACAAAGAACTTGGCATCCAGAATTTAAAAAAAAAAACTCATAATTCAATAAGAAAAAAAAACCTAAATTTTTAAATGGCAAAGGACTTCGAATACTTCACATCAGATATATGAACAGTCAATAAACACATGGAAAGATGCATAGGAGTAGGCTCTAGAGAGTTGCACACCACAACGCACACATTTCATACTGGGATGGGTAAAAGTTTAAACATCACCAGTACCAAATGTGGAAGGGCGTGGAGCAAATGGAACTCTCATATATTGCTGTTGAAATGAAAGGTAACACAACCACTTCAGACACACCAATTGGTAGTTTCTTTTAAAGTTAAATATTTACCAAGTCATTCCATGTCTAAGGTATTTTCCCAAGAGAATAAAAAATTTGTTCATACAAAGCCTTATATGTGAATGTTCATAGCAGCCATATTCACAATAGCAAAAGAATTAACCACCAAAATGGCTATTGGCAGGTGAATGGATAAATATATATACAATGGAACACTACTCAGAAGTAAAAAGGAAGAAACTGATACAACATGGATGAATCTCAATTAGGATGAGTAAAAGAAGCTAGGTATAAAATGTTACAGTGTGTGTGATTTCATTTATATAAAGTGCAAACAGATTTCTGATGATCAAAAGCAGATCGGTAGTTGCCTAAAGCTGGAGCAAAGGGAGAGATGCACTGCAGAGAGACAGAAGACTCTTCTGGAGATGAAGGAAATGGTCTTGATTGTGCTGATAGTGCTGTACACAGCACTGTATACAACCGGCAAAGTCAATGAACTGTTGTCTTTTAACATATGTATGGATGTATTTTATTGTTTCTAAAGTATTTCTCATGCTAATAAGAAAAATAGCTATATAATATTCTATTGGTTTCTTTCATGTTACACAATGATTTTCCAAAAACTGTGTATTATGCATTTATTGGTAATATTGGGCTTCCCAATGGTCTAGTGGTAAAGAATCTGCCTGCTAAGGCAGGAGGCCTGAGTTAGATCCCTGGGTCAAGAAGACCATCTGGAGAAGGAAATGGCAACCCACTCTAGTATTCTTGCCTGGGAAATCCCACAGACAGAGAAGCCTGGCAGGCTACAGTCCATTGGGTTGCAAAGAGTCAGACACAACTTAGTGACTAAATAACAAACTTATTTTTAAATAGCATGTTAGTTATTTTCAAGTAATATGCTCAACATGTTTTATTTCCACCTTAAAACATCTTTAAAACACTGGACCCAAATATGGAGAAAGATATAAATGCACTATAGAATGTCTTTAAAAATCTAGAAATACAGAGTGACTAGTGCACTTAACATCCCCAAACTGGCAGTCATTGTGGAATCCTTGTGAATCAGGTCCTGTTCTTAGCACATTCACATCCATTTATCTAACATAATCCTCACAACCCTATAAGAAAGGTAATACCTCCATGGGAGAAATTAACTTGACCAAAGGACACGGCCCAAGTAACAGAGTTTGCACATGAATACAAGTTTTCTGATGCCAACACTTGCACCCTTAGCTACCAGGCTATATTAGTTATTTAAGTTAGTAGAAGTCCAATAATTGTTTTAAAAAAGAGCTTCAAGTCCTGGGCTTTACTTCTTATAAGCATTCTAACATTGGGTAACTTATTCCACCTCTAGAGCTCAGTTTCCTCATCTATAAAGAAGAGTGGGATGGTATTTAAATATACTCAATCCATAGGTTAACTGTTAGAGTTAAATGTGGTAAGGGGCTACTGCAGCTTAGCACAGCACCAGCCACAGGAATGGATCAATAGAGAACAGCTCTTATCATTATGGTGCTTCCATACCATACACACTGTAAGAGGGCAGCACAGCATAGATTTTGAAAAAGACTGCCTAGGTTCCCATCGAGTGCCACCACTCCCAACTTATGTGACCTTGAGAGAGGGCTTACCTCCTTGAGCCACATTTCCTCATCTGCAATATTAATAGTGGTGTTGTTGTTCAGTCATTTAGTCATGTCCAGTTCTTCCAGTGTCATGAAATCATGTGGCTAAAACAGGGCCTAGTGCTTCAGTTCAGTTCAGTCACGTCCAACTCTTCATGACCCCATGAATTGCAGCACGCCAGGCCTCCCTGCCCATCACCATCTCCCAGAGTTCACTCAGACTCAAGTCCATCGAGTCCGTGATGCCATCCAGCCATCTCATCCTCGGTCGTCCCCTTATCCTCCTGCCCCCAATCCTACCCAGCATCAGAGTCTTTTCCAATGAGTCAACTCTTCTCATGAGGTGGCCAAAGAACTGGAGTTTCAGCTTTAGCATCATTCCTTCCAAAGAAATCCCAGGGTTGATCTCCTTCAGAATGGACTGGTTGGATCTCCTTGTAGTCCAAGGGACTCTCAAGAGTCTTCTCCAACACCACAGTTCAAAAGCATCAATTCTTCAGTGCTCAGCCCTCTTCACAGTCCAACTCTCACATCCATACATGACCACTGGAAAAACCATAGCCTTGACTAGACGGACCTTAGTCGGCAAAGTAATGTCTCTGCTTTTGAATATACTATCTAGGTCGGTCATAACTTTTCTTCCAAGGAGTAAGCATCTTTTAATTTCATGGCTGCAGTCACCATCTGCAGTGATTTTGGAGCCCAGAAAAATAAAGTCTGACACTGTTTCCACTGTTTCCCCATCTATTTCCCATGAGGTGATGGGACCAGACGCCATGATCTTAGCTTTCTGAATGTTGAGCTTTAAGCCAACTTTTTCACTCTCCTCTTTCACTTTCATCAAGAGGCTTTTTAGCCCCTCTTTACTTTCTGCCATAAGGGTGGTGTCATCTGCATATCTGAGGTTATTGATATTTCTCCCAGCAATCTTGATTCCAGCTTGTGTTTCTTCCAGTCCAGCGTTTCTCATAATGTACTTTGCATATAAGTTAAATAAGCAGGGTGACAATATACAGCCTTGATGTACTCCTTTTCCTATTTGGAACCAGTCTGTTGTCCCATGTCCAGTTCTAACTGTTGCTTCCTGACCTGCATACAGGTTTCTCAAGAGGCAGGTTAGGTGGTCTGGTATTCCCATCTCTTTCAGAATTTTCCACAGTTTATTGTGATCCACACAGTCAAAGACTTTGGCATAGTCAATAAAGCAGAAGTAGATGTTTCTCTGGAACTCTCTTGCTTTTTCCATGATCCAGCGGATGCTGGCAATTTGATCTCTGGTTCCTCTGCCTTTTCTAAAACCAGCTTGAACATCAGGGAGTTCACGGTTCACATATTGCTGAAGCTTAGCAAACAGTAAACTATTATCAAATTCTCCTAATCCAAATGGTTTTGCTAAGCAACTTCACTTTCACTTTTCACTTTCATGCATTGGAGGAGGAAATGGCACTCCACTCCAGTATTCTTGCCTGGAGAATCCCAGGAACAGGGGAGCCTGGTAGGCTGCAGTCTATGGTGTCACACAGAGTCAGACACAACTGAAGTGACGCAGCAGCAGCAGCAGTAGCAGCATAGGAATGATTATATCACAACTGTAGATTTAGCTATCCACATATAGTTTTCCTCCCAAGCTGTAATCTGGAGAACTGCAAACTTTATTAAAATATAGCAAGTGATCACTGGCTTTCTGGGGCACAATGGAGAAGACATGTTAGCAAAAAAACTTGCATCTAAACCCAAGAAACACAAGTAATCTGAGTTTGGGCTGTTAAAAGTAAATACAAGCAGTACGTCACAGTCAAACACAGCAGAGTTCACTTGTCGGCAATGTTATAGATCCATGGTTCCCAAGTTTGACGATGAACCAAGCCACATGAAAGGCTTATTTAAAAGACATCAGTTTTTTTTTTTTTTTTTTTTTTTGCAAGGAGATCCAACCAGTCCATTCTGAAGGACATCAGCCCTGGGATTTCTTTGGACAGAATGATGCTAAAGCTGAAACTCCAGTACTTTGGCCACCTCATGCGAAGAGTTAACTCATTGGAAAAGACTCTGATGCTGGGAGGGATTGGGGGCAGGAGGAGAAGGGGACGACCGAGGATGAGATGGCTGGATGGCATCACGGACTCGATGGACTTGAGTCTGAGTGAACTCTGGGAGTTGGTGATGGACAGGGAGGCCTGGCGTGCTGCGATTCATGGGGTCGCAAAGAGTCGGACACGACCAAGCGACTAAACTTAACTGAACTGAGGGCCCCTAAAGTTTCATTTCTAATAAGTACACCAGGTGATGCTGATGCTGCTGGCGGGGGTTCATGTCTCAAGACTCACTGATGCTGTTGCTTCTGAAAGTTGATAAACAGAAGCTAATAAAAGCAGTTTAATGGTTCAGTTCAGTTCAGTTCAGTAGCTGTTGTGTCCGACTCTTTGCGACCCCATGAATCGCAGCACGCCAGGTCTCCCTGCCCATCACCATCTCCCAGAGTACATTCAAACCCACGTCCATTGAGTCAGTGATGCCATCCAGCCATCTCATCCTCGGTCGTCCCCTTCTCCTCCTGCCCCCAATCCCTCCCAGCATCAGAGTCTTTTCCAATGAGTCAACTCTTCTCATGAGGTGGCCAAAGTACTGGAGTTTCAGTTCAGTATCATTCCCTCCCAAGAAATCCCAGGGCTGATCTCCTTCAGAATGGACTGGTTGGATCTCTTCGCAGTCCAAGGGACTCTCAAGAGTCTTCTTCAACACCACAGTTCAAAGGCATCAATTCTTTGGTGCTCAGCTTTCTTCACAGTCCAACTCTCACATCCATACATGACCACAGGAAAAACCATAGCCTTGACTAGATGGACCTTTGTTGGCAAAGTAATGTTTCTGCTTTTCAAGATGCTATCTAGGTTGTTAATTAAAACCAAATATGCACTAATTTATGATTTGGGGATAATAAATATCTTTATAGTTTCCCAAACTTGGCTATTCACTGGAATCATCTCAGGAGGATTTTAATATACTAGTGCTTGTGTCCCCCACCCCCAACCCCCTAGAGATTCTAACTTAATTGGTCTGGAGTGAGGACTGGGAATTGGAACTTTAGAAGGTCCTCAGATGACTCTAAGGACATCTGAAGTTGAGGAGCGTTACTTCAGAAGGCCTAAGAAAGAAAGCCTCTTTACTCTGCATCTATTATTACTGGAGTTTTTTCAATCTACTTTTGTATCTTATCAGCAAAAACAAATATTAACAGGATGAAGACTTACATGCCAGTCCCACAGGTTGCCAGTGAGCTACCAGTAAAAGTTCTTTGCATTGTTTCTCAACTCTGACTGCACATGAAATCACCCTAAGGAGCTTTTTAAAATGTCATGCAAAGGCATCTTAGAGGTTGAAAGGAATATAGGGAAAAATATATAGAGTCAACAAGTTGGAGAATATGAAAGAAAATATTGAGTTGGCCAAAAATTTCAACCCAATGTATGTCAAAATAATGCATTCACAAACCAAGCAGTTAACCTGACATTTCAATAATACAAGGAATACACCAAAATGGTTTGATACGCCAGACAGGGAAAGTATTTATTAAATACCAAGCTTTAAAAAGTACAGTACAGATGGAAGAATCTGCAATAATGCAAATGCATACATATGACTTCACATAAATCTAGTCAGTGATACCTGTGCTGTCTGAGAAAGTACCCCCAAGTAGTTTTAATGTGTCCCCTTCCCAGTTGCACCTCACTTAGGCTGAGAATTCCTATCATAGAGCCAAGGAGCAGAGACAATGCAAAAACCTAAGTTTAAAATAGCAACCAATATGTGAGCACAAACAGGTACCTTAAGAAAAATCTACCCTGAAGGTACAGTAGATTAAAGGCTGGGGAAATGTGCTAGCAACGTTTTGTACTCAATTCTGTTCCAAATATTAAATAAGCCATAAATCAATGTTTTTGTACTGAGATATTCAAGCTCAATTGTTATTTATTTAATATACATTACCATAACTAATGTGACATTTTCACATTTGAAGACTATGTAAGAACTTTGTAGTGAAGAGAAGACTCTTGAGGGTCCCTTGTACTGCAAAGAGATCAAACCAGTCAATCCTAAAATGTTCACTGTAAGGACTGATGCTGAAGCTGAAGTTCCGGTACTTTGGCCACCTGATGTGAAGAGCTGACTCTTTGGAAAAGACCCCAATGCTGGGAAAGACTGAAGGCAGGAGGAAAAGGTGACAACAGAGGATGAGATGGCATTACTGACTCGATGGACATGAGTTTGAGCAAGCTCCGCACGAGTTGGTGATGGGCAGGGAAGCCTGGTGTGTACAGTCCATGGGGTTGAGTCAGGCACAACTGAGTGAACTGAACTGAACTGAAGAACTTTATAATATATATAACCACTCTTACCTGCTTAAGCAAATATTAACAAATACTCCCATGCTTACTTTTTAAAACCATACATTTGCTTGATAGAAAAAGTGATAGAAACAGCATCTTCCCCAAAAAAGGGGTGTTAAATTTTTCTGAAAGCCAGAATTTAGTCACACAGAGGCTATTTATTGTAAGTTATATGAAAACCAACTTAGTTCTTCAGAAAAAAATAAACAACATTTAAGATATACTAGACCAAAAAATTCTGAATAAAGATGATAAAAATAAAATATAATACTGAAAAAACCCGTGAATTTATGAGAATACACAATTTTAATTTTCCTCTAGTCAAATTTTATTTACAAGGCTATTTGTCAGAAATCTATTTGAAAAGGCAGAAATTAAAATAATTGCTCTATATCTTGGTTCCATTAGTGCTAATTCAGAAGATCTTTGTTAAGTTTTATCTGAAAGAAAAACACAGAAATTTGAAAGCAGGGAAAGGGGAGTAGAAGTTCAAGAATATATTACTGAAAACAAACTCTACAACTCGACCTCACTTATGACACGTGGGTAGAAAGAGCAAACCAGCCTTCTTCATTTTGTTTCTCAATCTGTTGAATAAAGATGCAAAAGGCTTTAGAAAGTAATCAGAAGCACAAGACCACTCAAGATTTACAATTATTCATACCAAGTACAAAGAACCAAAATTATCCTATACCACTGAATGGTACTAAAAATTATCAATACTGGCAATTTTTATTCTGTAACAGAGACACTCCCAAATATTCCCTGGTCAACAAATCTCCTTATTGATTTGAGAGGCCTATTTTTAAAAAAGGATCAATCCAATATTTGATGCAAGTCATACATATGGCTTTTTAAAATAACAAAAAGTTATTTGATCTTGGCAAATTAAATCTGTTACTAAATTCCAGAAATTAAGGGCAGATTATATATAAAATAGTTTACATTAAAGCTCTTTTAGGATGTAAGAAACAGCAAAGAACAGACAAATCTTCCAGTGCTAGGCAATGGGCTATCTGAGTCTATCAATTAATTTGGACTGTAAATACTCAACACTTACTGAAGCACTCACTATTTGGTCTAATTACTGTAGCTAGTAATAAGAGAGCAAAGAGGATTCTCCCCCATCAAACAGCTGTTAGCTCACATTTGCAAACATAATGTTTATGATTTTAAAGTTATCCTCACAATTTGCTATGACCAAACAAAGTAAAGTTATATATTTTGCTGTATTACCAGCACAGAAACATTCTTTTTGCAAAAAATAGGGATATACTGTAAGAAAAGCTTAGTTTCTATATATTCCTGTAACAAATCAGAATACGTAAAAATATGTAAGACATTTATTAACCATTTGTGCTGGAACTCTCTAAATGTGGCATGAAACCTTTCTGTGGCACACTCAGATATGCACACTGGGGCAGAGTGACAGGAGAGTGACCGGTCCCAGGGCTCCAGCTGAAGAACTTAGATTAAAAATTTAAGCTCAGGAGGCAAGGCCATAGCCTCCCAAAAATAGTTTTCTCCTTATCGGGAGGCAAGGACATAGCCTCCCAGAAAATAGCTTTCTCTGTTTCAACTTAGTTGCTCTCTGTAAGTTTTCCCACCAATCAAGCGTATCCCCGCACCTATGGCCTCTACTTCAATGTATCCCATAACCCGACTCCATCCCCACCTGCCTGTGATTTTTGTACAAAAACCCCTCACTACTGACACTAGGGGTTCACTCTTCCCCAGGAGACTGAACCCCGGCTTAAATAAATCCTCTTGCTTATTGCATCGAATTCGAGCCATTGTGGTCTTTGGAGCGACAGGTCCTGAGAAAAGGCCGCAAGGTCTTACACAGCCATCTGAGGCCTACAGAGCCACGGCAAGGACTGAGGAAACCAGCACCTCATAAACCCACAACCCACCCAGGACACCCCTGTGTGTCTTGCCACACTATTTAGAATGCTCTGCAGGAAACAATAATGTCCATCTTTGTGGAAATCTTATTGAATTGTACTCTATTCCTTAGTTACTACAGAAAACAAAAGAAGTGCATGCTTGTATTTTCTAATGAAGGTTAATTAGTATTTCTTTTCTTCTGAGCATTTTATATTATCCTGTTATCTTTAAGATAACAGGAATAATAATTAAGCATGACCATTGCAAATTCAACCACCTTCCACTCTTGGCCTCCTAACCTCTACACACATTTCACAATTACACTTTATCATATACCTTTGCTCTTGGATTAAGAGGTGTCAAGTGCCCACTTCCTGAGGTGGCATTTAAAGGAGAACAAGAATTACTAGCAGCCCCTGAAGATCTATTTAAGAGGAAAAAAAAAGTGAGATAGTAATCTGTCATTATTAACCTTTAAAACTGATATAAGACACAATTCTCAATATTGCCAAGAGCTTGAAATGGAATGGCTGACTTAAATCCAAATGAGGTAAATTATTTGTAACATATTTTCATCAACCTAAGCCTTGTTTTAATTAGTAGATTTTCTTTTTGGAGTGTTTTTAGGTTTACAGAAAGTCTGAATGGAATGTATAAAGACCATTACAATACCATACAGGTAAGTTTTTAACATTAAAAGAGGAAGTACAGATGTGGAGGGGTAGGGGAGAAGGCCGAAGTCATGAAGAGGAATGAGACTTGGAGCAGTATAGTGGTAGCATGCAGAGTGGACAGAGAGAGCCAGGTACATCCCCATTTACCAACCACATGTCCCATCTAGGCAAACCACCCAATTAGCTGTATGAGCTTTGGTTTCACTTACTGTAAAGAACAAAATACTACTGCTCAATTTATCCACATTGTCATATATTACCTCTAGATTTTGTAACCCATAAAGTGCCCCACATATGTGCCATTATCCCATTTTTGTTTTCAATAACCAACCCAATGCTCTTCTACTTAATGAAGGATTTTTCCCTACTCCTCTTCTTTTCCCCACCCTCCAAATTCTCCTCCCCAATCACTTGATTTTCTCTACATGAGTAAATCTATCTGAATCTAAGTCAGACACTATGCACTTCCTTTTTCACAAAAACATAAAACACAAACCGTGCTTTTGATTTTAACCCTACCTTCTCGAATTTAGTCCACTAGGAGAGACAGTACTGCATTTTGAGCTTTCCGGGGCTTCTGCTCCTGGAATAGACACCTCAATTGTCCTCTTTCCGCCCTCTATAATATAAAAATAAACATTAGTTACATTACCTTTCATTACAATGAAAATTAAAATTTAACTTGATTTCTTTCTGAAAATTTTACATTATAAATTTGAGGGTTCTGTCTATATTTTTATTATAATGGCCCACAAATACATTTCAAGGTTTTTTAAAAACAAACCATGAGACAAAAAATTGTAGTTACTAGTGTCAATTCAGGAGCATGACAGTTCTTAGAGAGACAAAATCTTCAGACAAGTGGTATCATGTCAGATCCTCAAGTGAAAAACAGAAATTAAGAACTTTCCTAAAGAAGAGGAGATCCTGGTTACAGGGGCTTATCTAAAGCTTTCCCAAAAAAGGAAAAAGAAAATTTCTGGGGTTGTGCAGTAAAACTAAATCTTCTAAATCTATTACATTACTGCCATTACTGAAGACATTAAATTTGGAGGGGGAAGTTGGCTGAAGAGTTCATATGGCCAATAGCAACTATAATTATGTACATTTTCAATATTTCAGAAGTAGATAATCAGTCAACAAATATTTCCTAAGTATCTACTCACGAAAGGCTCAGACAATGCGCCTGTGAATCACTGCTTAAAACTAGTGCTTTCTGGGCTTTAAGGGGTAATGACATTCTTTCAATTTTATAACATATTCCTTGGTTACCCTAGAAAACAAAAGAGGTTCTGCATGGCAGATGATTTATTTTTCTCTTTATCATTATAGTCCACAGAGGTTCCTGTGAAACCAAGAATTTCACTTAAGTATGCCTTACACAAATAAGCACTGGAATGGAAAGAACAAGGCTGCAAATCTACCTATTTGCTTTAGAACTTCAGACAAATCGCTCAACCTCTTTGTGTCTCAATTTACTTATTTATCAAGGAGTTATATCAGCTTTGTCTGCTCTGAGCAGTGTCAAAAATTAAATGAGCCAACAAAAATGAAAGTATTACCCTCAAAGAACTACTGAAATAGATGTGTCACATTTTATCACAAGATTATTCTTAAGAGTGATCTGCTTTATTTTTCTTCACTGTACTTGGCATTAACTGACAGTGTCTCATATATTTACTTGTTTATTTGTATTGTGTGCTCCCCAACTGGAACCTTGGTGTAGTCAAGCGGGACAGGAACATGTCCTGTTCGATGCAGTATCCCCAGTGCCCAGAACACGGTGGCATGTAGTTGGTATTCATATACATTGAGTGATTTCACTTATTTATTCTAGTCAGAAGTTGCCTCTAGAGTTTCTGACTATGAAGAACAGTAGACAAGGCTGTAATGCGAAAGGAGCCTAGAATAAACAAAGAGGAAGGGCCTTAGGGAAATGCACTATCCACCACTTTCTAGTACTTTCCAAATCACTCTGTTTTCTGGGTCTGTTAAGTGTCAAAAGGATATAACTCTGAGAGTAAAAGTCTTATTGGTAGATCCTTTAAAGGCAACCTACTTCAACCAGCCACTGCTGCTGCTGCTGCTAAGTCGCTTCAGTCGTGTCCGATTCTGTACGACCCCATAGACGGCAGCCCACCAGGCTCCCCCATCCCAAGATTCTCCAGGCAAGAACACTGGGGTGGGTTGCCATTTCCTTCTCCAATGCGTGAGCGAAGTCGCTCAGTCGTATCCGACTCTTCGCGACCCTATGGACTGCAGCCCACCAGGCTCCTCCGTCCATGGGATTTTTCCAGGCAAGAGTACTGGAATGGGTTGCCATTGCCCTCTCCATCAACCAGCCACA
This sequence comes from Nanger dama, assembly GCA_917880005.1. Classification (NCBI taxonomy): domain Eukaryota; kingdom Metazoa; phylum Chordata; class Mammalia; order Artiodactyla; family Bovidae; genus Nanger; species Nanger dama. Next base: position 2,031,935 of record CAKJTW010000011.1, read on the forward strand.
GGATGTAGGAATCTCTAAGACAGCATAGCTTGAACACCTCAGGGAACACAACACTAACTGATACAGAGCTTTGTCTTTTCCTGACAATTAGAACCTTTTCTGTATACCAGGCCCAATTAGTCTCTCTGGAATCTTTATGCAGCTCTACCCCTTAAGGGTCTTAATAATTCAATTATTGGTTAAAGGGCAACTTGATTTACAAATGAAAATGTTTTAAAGGGTTTCACAGAATAACGTGTAATTTGTTGTTCGTGAAATTCTAAATGATCACTTTGACGCTCATGTTTATAATTAGCTGCAGCATATGCCATAAATGAATCAGGCACTGTAATCAATCCCATTTACATGTAGGGCAACTTAGGAACTCAGACACCAAAGATGAACTGCAGGCACCATGGAGAGCTTTCCGAAGCTAGAGCGGAGACTGGCCTTCTGGTCCCATTTTTGTCACTGAGTTCTGTTTCTTTCTATATTAAATTGAAGCCACTGAAATATATGGACTTGAGACTTCTTTTAGCTAAATATATACTCACAGTCAGGAAAGTGAAAGTTTCCATGCATCTAAGCTTTTAAATTATGAATTTGTGACTAACCAGCCCATGCTCTGAGAGGTGACTGTACAGGTGATGCTGGTGGAGAGGAAGGATTCAAGCCAATGAGTTTCTGCTGCTCTATTAACTGCAAGAGTTTTCCACGAGCCTCCATACTCTGTCGATTCAACTCTGCAATCCGTTCCTCCATGCTACTTGGTGTCAGAGGTTGCACTGCTGGAAAAGTCTTTAAAAAAAAAAAAAGACACAGACTCCATATTAAAAATAATCCAAACAGTCCTCACTTTTTGTAAAAATAAACTTTCCCTCTAAGAGCCAGCAAATTAGTATTCATAGTCCTTGCTTGGAAAAGGCAATGGCAATCCACTTCAGTACTCTTGCCTGGAAAATCCCATGGGCAGAGGAGCCTGGTGGGCTGCCATCTATGGGATCGCACAGAGTTGGACACAACTGAAGTGACTTAGCAGCAGCAGCAGCAGTCCTTGCAACATGCAAACTTGAATAATGTGCAAACAGTAACAGAATTTATAGATCTCTTAATTTAAAAATAAAGGCTAAAGTGGAGGGATACTTATCCTTCTAATATCCGTACCACATAAGCCTTCTAGTCCCTCTGTCCACGTAGAGTGACTGTGGGACAAAGCAAAGCTTTCTTTCCTACATTTCCTAGTGTTTGCTGAGCTGCAGAAAGACCACGTAAGTGAAGATACTACTCCTAGTGATTGGCTTCTAAGTAATCCCTATTTAAAGACAGGTCTGGGGTTTGAATCACAATATACACAAGAGGTTCTGCTATAGTTGAAACAGATGATTCTATAATTATAATCTTCATGAACCATGAGCTATTTGGCAAAGATTTCTAGGACTCGAATCACTCCTTCTGACCACATGTCAGCCCTCCCAGGCTGCTTTTGGCCTATAATACCTGATTTCAGAAGGTTGGTGACTGTAAAAGAATATGGGAGGTAAGAGTAAAAGGAGCTACTCAAGAAATATCACAAAAGTTTGATGTGAAAATTCCTAAAAGAAATGTATATGTCACTCTTAAGTATTTCATTTAATTAAATATGTCCCTTTGAGGGAAAAAAATTCCTAATAGAAGTCACTAATTTGCAGTTTACACTCATTAGTTAAAAAGAGACAGTAAAATAGCATGAATTAAAAATCATTCAGTAATTGTGATTATATCAAAAGAGTAGTGAGCACAATAAAACTAGATTGTCCTCTCTTGCCTGATTGTTATCCCAGTGGGAAAAGGGAGTAAGCTCAATTTTTAATTCTGTGGTCTTTTTAAAACCAAGAGTTGCCTGCTTCAAATAATCTTTAAAACTCTGAAAACACTGAAATGTTTCCATTACTAGAACTGAGACAGTGTGTATCGATGCCCACGGCCCACTCCTGATCTCCTTCTCGGCTTCTTCGGCCAGTCCCTTCTGACGGCTGTTTCTGTGACTCGATATTCACACTCCCCCGAGCCAGTGCTGACAGAAATGGCCCTCATCCCACTCTCTCCCAACCTTCTTCATAGGAATTCTCAGTCCACTGCTGCTAAAGCCCTTATGGAAGGGGATCACTATGGATCCCCTAACCCACGAAGCTGGCCAGCTCCTTCCCACGGCCTCGCCCCCATCGGAACACTCAGAGGTGCCACCCTGGCTTCGTGGCAGGGTAAAAAGAAGTCTCTCCCATCACTGGGTTCAGCATGAAGACATGTTTCACAATTGGAACTTTAGAGTCCTTTGGCTCCCCACAAACAAGGCAATGAGGGTTTACACTGCCAGGTCAGCCCACAGTGTACTTAACTTACAAAATTCCAGCACAACAGTAATGTGGACTTTTTTTTTTTTTTTGCCTTTAAAAAAATCATCTTACTTTTTCTTGAAGGATAATTGCTTTACAGACTTTTGCTGTTTTCTGTCAAGCCTCAACATGAATCAGCCATAGGTATACATATATCCCCTCCCTTTTGAAACTCCCTCCCATCTCCCTCCCCATCCCACCCCTCTAGGTTGATACAGAGCGCCTGTTTGAGTTTCCTGAGCCATACAGCAGATTCCCGTTGGCTACCTATTTTACATATGGTCATGTAAGTTTCCACGTTACTCTTTCCATACATCTCACCCTCTCCTCCCCTCTCCCCGTGTCCGTAAGTCTATTCTCTATGTCTGTTTCTCCTCTGTTGCCCTATAAATAAATTCTTCAGTACCATTTTTCTAGATTCCGTATATACGTATTAGAATATGATATTCATCTCTCTCTTTCTGACTCACTTCACTCTGTACAATAGGTTCTAGGTTCATTCACCTCATTAGTACTGACTCAAATGTGTTCAGGGTGTGGACTTTGCTCCTCAAAATGTAATCCTCAGACCAGTATCATTTGAAATTTATTAGGAATGCACAGGTTCTACCTCAGACCCACTCAATCAGAGACTGCATATTAGCAAGATTCCCAGATAATTCATATACATTAAAGTCTGACTTCAATAATTCTTTAAAACATCATTTCCATAGGAGAATGCATTGTGTCCTAAGAAATTAACTACTCATGAGTTGAGGGCCAACTACATGCAACTCTCTTTTATGAGCCCTTTTGAGAGTAAAAATGATTTCAATTAAAATGCAGTTGTATGGCAAACGTTCAAAACATATTCTATATTAAAAATTTCATCCCTAGCTTAAATTTAGCTTTTCTACCCATTTTATTTTTGTCCTATGTTCCTCATTCATTTCCCCATTTAAATTTTATGTTGTCCTCTTCTAACGTGTGTGTGACATAAACTGATAAATAACCTCTACTTATTCTGTGATAAGGACATGACAAAGCATAAGCCCTCTAGCACCAGACTCAAAGATATCCAGGGTCACTTCTGGATGCTCCAGTAATAAACTTAAATTGCCATACATCTGGAGTGAATCCTTAATTGGTACTCACAGCCATCGTGTCGCTGGCATGGCTTGTCTCCTGTCTGTTAAACTCCCGAAGTCCGTCCCCTTGTTCTCCCCCTGGACCAAGAATATTATGCAGATGAGCCCTGATGGCTGAATTCTGCAGGGTCAGCTCTGCGATTCGTGCCATGATGTCCTTTCTCTGTATTAACGTCTCATCTGTTCTAAGCTGCTGCCCGTCTCCCAGAACCAGGGGTTCTTCTGAGAGTGTGGGGTTTCTCGATTGCTGCATGCTTGCCCGGGAACTGCAGAGAGGCTGTGAGAGGCTAACAAAAGGAGCCTGGGTTTTGCTCTGCAAGTCTTCTCCCATGTGAGAGGCCCTCCACCGCTGAGTGAAGAGGTGACTCTCGTCACTTGAGTTCTGAATGTCTGCGTCAACAGGTAAGGTCTTCTTTTCCCAATTTTGTTCCTTTTCAATTATTTCCACGGTTGGAGGAATTCGTGGAGCAGGACGAGTCTGAACAGTCCTCCTCAATACTGCAGATACAGTTAGAACATGATAAACATGTACTGTTGGGCCACAGATGACACTATGGTCATCTCATGAGCCCCGCCCCCACCACCACACTTAGTAGTAGCATTTGAGAAGCATTTCAAAGGAAGGATTTGGTTTCTGAATGCCTCAATTATTTTAACAGGGAATATACCAGCAATACTATTTCTAATAATCAAGTACAGTCTTTCATAATCCTTAGAGCTTTATCAGCAACCTTGTGAAAAACCATCTGCCTAGTTCACGTTTTAACACATAGATTAACTCATATCTGGGAATCCTGGGGGACTATAGACACATAAACTAAAGATGGATGGAAGTATCTCTGAAGAAATACAGCTTTTATTTACTTTTTTGCGTTGTGTTTTGGGAGGCTTTTTGGCCACTCTATGTGTGGATCTTAGTACCCCAATCAGGGACTGAACCTGCAGCCCCTGCATTGGGAGCACAGAATCGTAACCACTGGACCACCAGGGAAGTCCCAAGAAGTGACACCTAAATGATTACATATGTGGCAGAGAGTGGAGCAGAGATCATTACAACCAGCGATAACAACGTATGTGAGGGGCCCAAAATAGGAAAGAGCAAGGAAAGGAGGCCGGTCTGGCTGTAGCATACCAAGAAGGGAGCATCGGGGAATACGGTATATAAGACTAGAGAAGCATGCAGGGCCATTTGTCACAGGGCTTTTCAAGCCACGTTAGAAATTTTATAATTTAATCCAAGAGTAATGACATCTGGAGAAGGTTTGTCCACAACTCAATTTACATAATTTATATTTATTAAATGCTGTAGATATTAGAAGGTCCAGAAAGAGAAGTAGGGAGACCAGCAAGCAACTGTAGTAGTCAAGAAGAAAGATGATGGTAGTTTTGACTAAGGTATGTTGGCTATGAAGAAGGAGAGAAGTAGACACATTCTAGAAATGTCTTGGCAACCGAACTACAAGTGATGCACTGAAAGCAAGAAGTGAGGGAAAATGCAGGGTATGCCAGCATGCACAAGTGAATGGATGGTGATACTGTTTAGTGAGATGGAGCCCATCAGGAGAATGGATTTAGGGGAAGGAGGATTATCAAGAATTGTTTTGAACATGCTAAGCTTAAGGTGTCTACATATCCATCCAAGGAGATGAAACATAGGTCAGAAACTCAGGAGATCATCTAGGCAAAGATCTAAAACTGGAGGTCACTGGCATATAGAAGGCATTGGAAGCCACAAGAAAAGTGAGATTATTTAGACAGAAAGAATAGTAAGAGAAGAAACCAGTATCATGACATGAAGAACTTAACATTTAGAGTCAGGTAAAAGCTTTATTTGCTTGGGCTCCAAAATCACTGCAAACAGTGACTGCAGCCATGAAGTTAAAAGACACTTGCTCCTTGGAAGAAAAGCTATGACAAACCTAGACAGCATATTAAAACGCAGAGACATCACTTGGCCAACAAAGGTCCATAGTCAAAGCTACGGTTTTTCCAGTAGTCATGTACGAATGTGAGAGCTGGACCATAAAGAAGGCTGAGCACTGAAGAATTGAGGCTTTCAAACTTAGGTGCAGGAGAAGACTCTTGAGAGTTCCCTGGAGAGCAAGGAAATCAGTCAGTCCTAAATGAAATCAATCCTGAATATTCACTGGAAGGAATGATGCTCAAACTCCAATACTTTGGCCACCTGATGAAAAGAGCCAACTCATTAGAAAAGACACTAATGCTGGGAAGACTGAAGGCAGAAGAAGGGGACAACAGAGGACGAGATGATTAGATGGCATCACTGACTCAATGGACATGAGTTTGAGCAAGCTCTGGGAGATGGTGAAGGACAGGGAAGCCTGGCGTGCTGCAGTCCATGGGGTCGCAAAGAGTCAGACGTGACTGAGCAACTAAACAATATCCCTGGACCATCCAGACAAATAGGACACACTCTGCATTTCATTCCTGAGGACTTGGTCCTTCGATCTGAGTTTAACTGACATTTACAATGCCTGATGGAACAGATACATAATGAAATTCACTGTCACATTTCACCATAGGTATAATGCACATTATATAAACCACTCTGAAAAACTCTCCTTCAGCTAAAAGGTTATATATGGTCATCAGTATCTTTTCAAATTCTGTTTATGAGGGAACAATGAACATACTGTATGACATATATGAAGCAAAGAAAAACAACTGCCATATAACTTTAGGAGAGGCCTGCTTACCGTCCTGCAAAGGAGAGAATTCTGAGTTGCTCTTCTGCCTGGGTGGTGTTAACAACACTGCTGGCTCAAATATATGTCCTGGAAGATTGCTGGCCAGGTTCCCACTTTCTGGAGGGTTTGGCACCTGAGACAGTTTGACAGGCAAATCTTCCTGTGGGAACTCAACCACGTCTTCTCCTCTGAACATCAATGGCATGGATACACGAGCATGTCCTGGGTCCTCTGAAGATGAGAGGCTATTAGTACTCAAAGGAATTATGAGCACACTTTAGGCATTTAGACTTAGGTGCATTTCCACAGAGGGCAAAATCACGTGGCTTCCGGAGCCCTCACTTTCTAGTCCATACCTTCACCGAACAGTCACTCACGGGCCAAGCTCCTCTGGTGCCAGCACTGGGAGGAAGTGGGTATTTTGGAGAAAAGCACTGCCCTTGAAGATCTGCCCTCGCCACTGAGTCTACCTCATGCAAGTTAAATTTTAGAGTCAGCCACTTCTAAGAAAACACTCCTAAATACACCAAACTCTTTCTATACAGAGACGTGCATCAAAGTAAAAAACAACGCTCAGTGTCCTATTTAGCCTACAGCATGTGATGATGGCACACGAGGTGAACAAAGGCTTTGAAAGCATCACCGTGAATGAACTAAGGTCGTGAATTTCTGAAATTCAGTATTTTTTTCTTCTCAAGACCATCTCTTCCTCTCCCAAACCGGGGTACCCTAATTAAAGGTGCTGGCGCTAAATACCCACATGTCTAGGAAGCTAGTTGTGCTACTTTCTATTTGTGTGACTTTATTAAGTTTCCAAGCCTTAGTTTTCTCATCTAAAAAATGAGGCTAACAATGACACCTACCTCATAAGACTGAGTGAAAAATTCTTTTGAAAATTAAATGAGAACTATATTATGAGGATTAAATGAGATAATACATGTAAAACACTGTAAAAGAACCTGGCATAGAGCAAGTATCCAATAAATATTAGCTGGAATAACTATGGCAAATGTAATGATGATAATGCTATCTATCCAAGAACATAGAGATTTACAGTTTTGCTTTCTCTGAAAGTATTTTAACGCTCATCTGGAGTATTAAGATTATTATTCTCACCTGGATTGTCCATATTTCTCTGACTTGTGGCTCCCCTTTCTAAGGCCTGACTTTCTTTGTTACTTATCACAGGACAGTTCTTAATGGCATGTGTGAGTGATATAAGCTGCTCATCTGTTGTGATCATGTACTGCTGAAGTCTCGCCTAGAGAAAAGTAAACAAAATAATATCACTGGCTTATCAGACAGCAAAGCACCTAGGTGAGTATATCTACATCATTGTTTTAAATACTCTAGGAATTTCAGACTTTTATTCATATACTAAAACCATGCATTCATGAAAATACATAATCATAAACATTTTTGTAAATTTCTTGATAGAAGAATGGTTAAATAAATCATGGAATATTATTAGCTAATAAATACACTGCTACAACAGTAAGAATGAACCTTTTCATAGGGCTTTCAATTTATAAAATCTCTTTTATAATAGATTTTATACCTATTGACTGATGATGATACCTACTGACTCTTAAGCTACCTCAAAAGACCAAGGAGGAAACTCAACAGGATATTATTCAGGTATTTAAACTGATAAACATAAGCATTATAAAAATGTATGGTAATGTATATAAAATAGTGTTGATGCTGCTGCTAAGTCACTTCAGTCGTGTCCGACTCCGTGTGACCCCATAGACGGCAGCCCACCAGGCTCCTCCGTCCCTGAGATTCTCCAGGCAAGAACACTGGAGTGGGTTGCCATTTCCTTCTCCAATGCATGGAAGTGAAAAGTGAAAGTGAAGTCACTCTGTCAGGTCCAACTCTTAGCGACCCCATGGACTGCAGCCTACCAGGTTCCCTCCATCCGTGGGATTTGCCAGGCAAAAGTACTGCAGTGGGGTGCCATTGCCTTCTCTGATAAAATATGTATATATGTATTATATATTATAGTTGACACTTGAACTATACAGGGTTCCAGGGGCATCAACACTCTGTGCAGGGAAAATTCATGTATAACTACCACTGGCCCTCCATATTCAAGGTTCTGCATCCATAGATTCAACCAGCCACAGACTGTAGTACTATAGTACATACATATTGAAAAAGCTTCACATATAAGTGAACCAGCACAGTTCAAACAGGTGCAGTTCAAGGATCAACTGTATATATACAAAGAGACATACATAGCTCCAATATGAACAGACATTTGCTAAATGTCAGGTGTGGTCAGAATTCAAAAATATTATTAGTAGGACTGCTGAATGATATATAGTAAACATTTTTATATCTGTCTAAATTTTTCCCAAAACCCACATCACATATCCAATAGCTCACTCAACATCTCCATGAGGAACTCACATAGGCTTCTCAAACTTAAAATACAAAAAACCAAACTCCTCCTAAACATTCCCACCTCATCAATAACAACTCCATTCTTCTAACTGCTCAGGCAAAAACTCTGACTCTTCTTTCAGATCTTCTCCTTCACTCATATCCTGTCCATCAGCAAATCCTACTGGTTGACTTCAAAATATATTCAGAATTTGATTACTTTTCACAACCTATCCCACTTACAACCTCAACCAAGCTGCCATGTTTCACCTGAATTATTCTGGTCTCCTGTCTGTAATATTCTGCTTCTGTGTTTGGCCACCTACAGTCTAGTCCTACACTGCTCCCAACATGCACCCTGGAGCACCAGTACAGACTCATGGGGGCATCACAGGACATTTTTAAATTCTCAAGGAAACTGCTGATGCTCAACATCTGCCAGGTACTAGTGACCTACTAGCTCGAAGTGTTCACAGATTCAACATTAGATCAAGATGCACTCCTTTTGATGATACCATATCTTCCTAAGGCTGAGTTTTCAGTAGCTGGTATGCTAAAAAGCAACACTGCATAAAAATAATTATGAAATAGGAAATAAGAGTGATGGTATTCAATATGATTCCAGGCTATGAGAAGTTGTACAATGCCCAATAGGTATACATGTTCCATTAGTAAATAACTGTGGTTATTTAATCTCAGTTTTCATGTATTTTTTTTTTCACACAGCATCTAAGTTGTTGATGCACAAAAACTTACTGGGTTGTTTGACACTAACTGCGTAGTATGTGGAGCTGCTGGGTATTTCTTTGGCCTAGAGGTGTCCTGAGACACTAAGTGAAAGTGAAAGTGAAGTCGCTCAGTCATGTCCAACTCTTTGCGACCCCGTAGACTGTAGCCTACCAGGCTTTTCTGTCCATGGGATTCTCTAGGCAAGAATACTGGAGTGGGTTACCATTTCCTTCTTCAGGGGATCTTCCTGACCCAGGGATTGAACCCAGGTCTCCTACACCGGAGGCAGACGCTTTAACCTCTGAGCCACCAGGGAAGCCCAAGACACTAAGGTCACCACAAACAGACACAGGGCGGTGATCTCTGATCTAATCTCAAAACAGCTGCCCAGAGTGATTCTCTTAAAACTGAGTTAGATCACATCTCTGCCCAAATCCCTTTTGTGGTTTCCTATTTCTTTCAGAACAAAAGTCCAAGCTCTCACCCAGGCTGCAGGGCCCAGTGGTCTGACTTCCCTGCTCCTGTCTCCTCCTGTGCTCCCTCTCGCACATCCCACTCCGGCCACCCTGGTCTCCTTGGTGGCTTTTGAGCTCAACACCACGCGCCCACCTCGGGACCTAAGCCCTTGCTGCTCCTCTGCAGTGAGTGCTCTTCGCTCAGCTATTGGCAGGCTCACTCTCTCATCTCCTCAGACAGACATGTCCCGTCCCATTTATACTCTCCCATCCCAGACACTTCCCATCCCTCTTACTAGCTTTGTTTTTCTTTATAAAACATAATAACCATCTAACAAACAATATACTTCACTTTTAGAGGGCAAAGTTTATTGAGAATGTAAGTTCCTTGAGGACCAAGATGTTTTGGTCATTCACTACTCTATTTCCTGCACCTAGAACAGGGCCAGATACACAGTAAGTGCTCAATAAAGATTTGCTGAACAGATTAGTACACTTTAAGAGTGCCTATCTTCCTAAGGCAATGGAAAACATACGCTCACACAATTGGGGCTTCCTAGGTGTCACTCGTGGTAAAGAACCCACCTGTCAGTGCAGGAGATGTTAAAAGACAAGGGTTTGATCCCTGGGTCGGGAAGATCCCCTGGAGGAAGGCATGGCAATCCACTTCACTATTCTTGCCTGGAGAATCCCATAGGCAGAGGAGCCTGGCGGGCTACAGTCCATCGGATCACAAAGAGTTGGACACGACTGAAGAGACTTAGCATGCATGCACATTCACACAAATACTTGTACGCGAACGTCCACAGCAGCATTATTCATTCATCAGACACACAAGGTGGCAACAACTCAAATGTCCTTCAGCTAATGAATGGATAATCAAAGTGTGGTAGAGCCCAGACTAGAATATTATTGAGCAAGAGAGAGGAATGCAGAACTGACACAAAGGACAACGCGATGAGCCCTGAAAACATGCTGTGCTGTGAATGAAGCCGGACACCAAAGCCACAGAATGCATGATCCCCTTAGATAAAGTGGTTCAGATTAGGCAAATCTGTAAAAACATGCAGCAGATTTGCGGTTTCCAGGGGCTGAAGGGAGCAGAGTGAATGATGATGTGTGTGGAATTTCTCTCTGGGGTGATGAATATACTCTGGAGTTAGATAATGGCACTGACACAGAAAAAAACACCCAATTGCACACTACAAAAAGGTGCGTTAAATGGTATGTGAACTATATCTAGAGTCTGTCATACAGAGTGAAGAAAGTCAGAAAAAGAAAAACAAATATATTGATGCATGTATATGGAATCTAGAAAAACTGAACTGATAAATGTATTTGCAGGGCAGGAATAGAGACACAGACGTAGAGAACGGCCTGTGGACACAGGAGGGGAAGGAGAGGGTGGGAGGAATTGAGAAAGTAGCACTGACAAATATACACTACCATGCATAACACAGATAGCAGTTGGAAGCATGCACAGCACAGGGAGCTCAGCTCAGTGCTCTGTGATGCCCTAGAGGTGTGGGATGGTGGGGGGTGCGAAGGAGACTCAAGAGGGAGGGAATATATGCACACATATAGCTGATTCTTGCTGTACAGTAGAAACGAACACGACACTGTAAAGCAATTATACTTCAGTTTTAATGAAACTGGATGTGAACTATGTATCAATAAAAACTGCGTGTCTTATATCTAATATCCATTGATACAAACACAACTTGCTACTATTGATTTCTCCTGTGGCTGATAAATAAAAGTATCAGTAATTATTATAACCACTGTTTGACAAAAAGATGAATAAAGATACTATAAACAACTTTAAATGGCATATATTGTAGGAGGGTTCCTCACAGGGTATCCTCTGTTATTTAAAAATGAAAAGCAGCTGTCATAACACTCATTTCACATATTGGATAAACCACTATAATATCAGTAGTTATTATTTAAACGTAGATTCTGTCTTCCCCAGTAAATATACGTTTCTTAAAGATAGGATATTTCTTCTACACTATTTATAATTCAAGTTTCTACTATAGTACCTCCAATATAATAAATGTTCTTGGAAAGTTACTGTTGAGGATACTAAAGAAGTAATAATCACACCAGCACAACTAAATCAAAGGCAACTAAAAGGGAATCTCATACATCTGTAAAGATGTTTTATACGACTAAACACAGAAAAGTCTGGGATCTCATCTAAATACCTGGGTAGCAGTATTTTCTTCTCGAAGGAAAAGAACTTCAGCTGTCAGCACATCAATGAGCTCTCGATGATCACCTAATGCTTGTTCCAGTCGCTGCCTTGTCTCTACCTCTTTACGCAGTTGGAGCTCACTCTACCAAAAAAAAAAATCAAATAAACTCCCCTCCATAGCATCACATGTTGCAAAGTAAAAGTTTCTAATCAAAGCTATCAAAGAAGAGGATACTTACAAAGTATATATTATGTGACAGTAATAATTAAATATTTTTATTAAAAGGTTTATATTTCATTAAAATGTGCTGCTTTATCATCTTCCTTTCTTTTAATATAAAACAATGAACAGAATGATGTGTAGAATCAAAGAACTACAATTTCTGTAGAAGAGAATGGAAGGAAGTACATATACAAACTGCTTGAATATATGTAGGCCATCTCTAGGACAGACTGATATGATAGCTGACTACAGGAAGCAAACACGGTAAGTGAAAGTCAGGGGTAGGAATTAGATTTTTCACCATACAGTCTTTTGTTATCTTTGAATTGCATACCATGGTAAATGTATCCCAGTTCAAAAATTAAGTTTCTTAAAACATAATTAAAAATTTAAAAAACAGGTTTAAATGATTAAGCTTCATAAAACAAGTGATTAACTCAAATGTACATGCTTCTAAGCCTGTAATGTGTTCAGAGAGCCAAAAGTACACTCCTAGAGATCCCTAACCTATATATGTAAGAATGTTAAGACTGTCACAAGTCTGACAGTAAATAAATCTGTAAAAAGCAAATTTAGATAGATCTCCACAAGATGGTGAAGTAGAAGGATCCCTCACCTCCTATCATGAAAACACCAAAATCACAACTAACTGCTGAATAACCATCTACAGACAAAAAGATATTCTACTTCCAAAGACAAAGCAGCAGCCACAAAAGGATTGTAGGAGGGGTGCATTCATGATACAATCAAGTCCCATCAAGTCTGGGTGGGCACCCCACTAACTGGAAAGTAACTATATCACAGAAGTTCTCCCATAGGAGAATTCTGGTCTGACATCAGGCTCCCCAGTCTGGCATCAGGAGCAGGAGCCCCCACAGTATTTGGCTTTGAAAGCCAGTGGAGCTTGATCACTGGAACTGCACAGAACTGGGAGAAACAGAAATGTTACTTTTGGAGGCCACAGGCAAGGTATTATGCATATCAGGACCCAGGGGAAAAAGCAGGCTCATAGGAGCCTGTGTCAGACCTACTTGCTGGTCTTGGAGGGTCTCTCAGGGAGGCAGATGGTGGCTGTGGCTTACTGTAGAAACAAGGACATTGGTTGTGGAGGTACTGGGTATTCACTGGCATGAGCTGTCCTGGATGCCACCACTTTGATGCCAAGACCTAGCTCCACCCAACAGTCCGAAGGCGCCAGTGGTGGGATGTCTCAGGCCAAACAACCAACAGGGCAGGAACACAGCCCCACCCACCAACAAACAGGCTGCTTAAAGTCTTCCTGAGTCTAGAGTCATCTCTAAACACCTTGACACAGCCCTGCCCACCAGAGGTACAAGACTCAGCTCCACCCACCAGTGGCAGACACCAGTCCCTCCTACCAAGAAACCTGCACAAACCTCTGAGAAAAGCCTCATCCACTAGGAGGTAGACATCAGAAGAGAAACTATAAACAAGAACCCCATGGGACCACAAACACAGAAAGTTCAACAAAAACGAAACAGCACAGGATTATGTTCCAGACAAAGGCATAAGATAAAGCTCCAGAAGAACAGCTAGGTGAAATGGAGCTAGGCAATCTACCTGAAAAAGAAGTCAGAGCAATGGTAGTAAAGATGACCCAAGATCTCAGAAAAAGAAAGGAGGCATGACTGAGAAGATACAAGAAATAGTCAACAGAGAGTTAGAAGATATAAAGAATAAACAGAGATGAACAATACAATAACTGAGACGAAAAATATACTAGAAGAAATTAATGCAGAATAAATGAGGCAGAACAGATAAGTGAGCTGGAAGAATGGTGGAAAGAACTGCCATGGAAGAGAATAAAGAATGAAAAGAAATGACAGTTTAAGAGACCTCTGGGACACACTAAATACAGCAGCATCTGAATTAAAAACTTGCAACAAACAAAAGCCCAGGACCCGATGGCTTCACAGGTGAATTTTATCAAACATTCAGAGAAGCGTTAACACCTATCTTTCCGAAATCACTTCAAAATCTGCTGAGGAGGGAACACTCCCAAACTCATTCTGTGAGGCCACCATCACTCTGATACCAAAACCAGACAAAGATCCAACAAAAAGAAAATTACAGGCCAATATCATTGATGAACACAGACACAAAAATATTCCACAAAATACTAGCAAACTGAATCCAACAATATGTGAAAAGAATCACACACCGTTAGCAAGTGGGATTTATCCCAGGGATGCAAGGATTTTTCAATATCTGCAAATCAATCCTCATGAGATACCATGTTAACAAACTGAAAAATAAAAGCCATGATCATCTCAATAGATGCAGAAAAAGCTTTTGTCAAAATCCAACATCCATTTATGATAAAAACTCTTCAGAAAGCAAGCACAGAGGGAATCCTACCTCAACGTATTAAAGGCCATATATGCAAACCCATAGCTAACATCATACTCAACAGTGAAAAGCTGAAAAATTTCCTCTAAGATCAGGAACAAGACAAAGATGTTCACTCTCGTCACTTTTATGCAACATAGTCTGGGAAAACCTAGCTATGGTTATTAGAGAAGAAAAAGAAATAAACAAAATCCAAATTGGATAAAAAGTAGTAAAACTGTCAGATTTGCAGATTACATGATACTATACCCAGAAAATCCTAAAGATGCTTGGAGAAGGGAATGGCAACCCACTCCAGTATTCTTGCCTGGAGAATTCCATGGACAGAGGAGCCTGACGGGCTACAGTCCATGGGGTCACAAAGAGTCAGACATAGCTAAGCAACTAATACTACTACTGTACGTAGAAAATCCTAAAGATGCTAATAGAAAACTACTAGAGCTCATCAATACATTTGGTAAAGTTGTATTATATAAAATTAATACATTTCTATACACTTACTATTAAAAAAATCAGAAAGAGAAATTAAGGAAACTATTCCATTTACTATCATATCAAAAAGAGGAAAACATGTAGGAATAAACATACCTAAGGAGACAAAAGACCTGTATAAACCATTTCTTTTATCAATGACTAAAAGAAATTGAAAATGACACAAACAGAAAGATATACCATGTTCTTGGATAGGAAGGGTCAGTATTGTCAAAATGACTATACTACCCAAAGTAATCTACAGATTTAATGTAGTTTCTATCAGGTTACCAATGTCATTTTTTGCAAATCTAAGACAAAAAAAAATCTTAAAATCTGTATAGAAACACAAAAATCCACAAACAGCCAAAGCAATCTCTTTTAAAACATATTTGGCTGCATCAGGTCTTAGTTGCAGCATGCAGGATCTTCACTGCAACACAGGGATCGTGCAGTGCCCTCTCTAGGTGTGGCAAACAGGCTCCAGAGTGCACAGTCGCAGTAGTTGCAGCACATGGGCTCAGTTGCTCTGCGACATGTGGGATCTTAGTTTCCCAACCAGGAATCTAATTTACATCCCCTGCATTCCCATGAGGGAAGTCCCTAGCCAAAGCAATCTTGAGAAAGAAAAATGGAGCTGGAGGAATCAGAAAAGAATTTTCCTGATCTGTGTCTACAGATCACAAGTATACCACTCACCAAACTGAACTGAAGTGGGTATAGCAAGCAGAGAAAAGAAGTAGAATGAGGACATGATTAGTAGTTTAATTAATCTATAGCTGCCAAACAGTAATATTAACTACTAGCACAAGATATATTTATAGCAGATTGACCTAACTAATTATCACTTAGTTATTACCTATTTACCAAACTAAAATCAACACCACTTATCTGGCATATCTTTATCAGGATGTAGAGGAAAATTAAGAGGATAAACCTTTCCAACAGATAATCCAAAGCTGAGGCATTTTAAACAAAGCTACTCAAATTTGACAATACTTTATTTGGAGAATGCAATAATTTAAGTGTAGAGGGGAAAAAACCTACCCAATTCTGCCATCAGTCTACCAGAAGAGTAGACTCTAATAACCTTACCTCTTTAAGGTACCGAACCAGGCGACAGAGTGAGCTCACGAGGGACAGGGTGAAGCCGGTGAGGCCCTGACTGTTTTGGAGTCCCTGGACCTCGCGGCCTGTCCACCGTTCGTATTCTTCTATTTCATGTTCCACTTCATGTATCATGTGTTTGAGGACATCCAGGCTGGGGTTACTGCTAGTTGGTAAGTCTGCGGAGGCTGTGCTGGCTGATAACACGCTACTCTTCTGTTTGGAAGGAGCACGTGAATCTGGTTTTCTTTTCACTGATAATGACAGAAGTCATTCTCCGTTAAGACCAGGAAAAATTAAACTACAAAAACGTTTGACTATTGCTCACAATTTATAAAAGGATTTTTTTACAGAAGGTATCATTTTCTCATAAAGAATCTATACTGTTTAAACCAGATTTATACTATCTGTAATAAATGAATGAGAATCACCCTTCTAGAGTTACATGGAAAAAAGGAGGCACTAAATGGCTACCATTCAACAACCTCTTACTCTGCACGATCTGATTGGATGAATTTGAGAGACATGTACCAAGAAGCTAAGATAGCTATATCAAGTTACATAGTTGTTTTGTTTTGGTTTTTTATGCTTCCAAAACAGAGAATTTATTTTATTTATTTTTACATGTGTATAACCTCCCCATCCCACACCCTCTGTAGGTTGATACACAGCCCCTGTTTGAGTTGCCTGAGTCATAATAACCCATTTTGTCAATTAAGAGGCTGAACCTTTATTCAGCAGCTGTTTTTGCTTCCTTGAGTTTAGCACCTGTCCCACAACATAGCTTGAGTCTAGAGTCTCAGTAGCTTCTTCAGGTTGAAGCCTCGTACGGATTCTCCTAACAGCATTGGCAGCATTCAATGCAGCTACAATTCCAAAAGAATCTCAAGTGAACAACAAAAATATTTTTAAGCATTTCAATCAACAAGTCAATCAGTATTTACCAATCAGGCTAAGACAGTAAAAACCAAGGAACATCCCTTTAAAAATTACTGGGTTTAGAAAGAGAGTAAGCTACCACTCTGGGAGAAATAGTGCAGTGGGGGAACCAAACCTTTTGTCCTCCTAATGGAGAAGCAGATGACGGAGTTCCTGAGGAGGCTGTTATCTGTGACTGTGTTGCTGCTTTCTGCTGAATATCAGTCCATAGTTTATTAATTAACTCCGAATTTTCTTCCTTTATTTGGTGGAGAAACCTATAAATTACAGGACAACAAGTTAAGTTAGAATTAGCAAGAACTATCATTTAACTTGTTCCAACTGTTTACATGTTTGATGTGAAGAAACATTTAATAATTCATAATCAAAGAGAAATATGTTTTGCTTTAATTTACAAGGTAAGAACTAAAATGTCAATCTTCTCGGTGTTTGAAGGTACTGTTCATCTCCCTTCCAGTTTCCTAGCTAGGATGGCTCCCAAAATAAGAGTGATCTGCCCTTTCTGAAGTTTTGGGCTATAGGCTCCGTCCTCCCCTCTCTTTCTCTAGAGAAAGTACATGGTTTTGATGAAGGAGCTGGTTCTCCAAGCACAGTCTCTGCTCATCACTAAAGTAAAATGACTGGAGCAGATTCCACCCCTGTGTGTCAGGGAGGCGGGAAGAAGGAATGAGAAGAGCTACAGTGCAGGCGGTGAGAAAGAGGAGCTTTGCTGTAATCATCTTTATCAGTGATAAAGCTGATTTTTCAGTCTCTAGTTGTCTGATTGGTTTGCCTATTTCCCAATTGGGCTAATATTTAAAAGGGGTGGGTGCTAAAAATAGAAACAACCCAAATGTCTGCCAGCTGATGAATGAATAAAATGTGTTCTGTTCACACAAAAGAACATTATTCAGTGGTAAAAAAAAAAAAAAAAAAAAAGAAGAAGTGCTAACACACTACAAATATGGATGAATCTTGAAAACATGTGATGGACACCAGACACAAAAGATCACATTTTGCATGATTCTATATAGAAAATGTCCAGAATAGGCAAATCTACAGAGATTAAACACACACACACACACACACACACACACACACACATTCATTTAATAGATTAGATTGGGCTGAAAGGTTTGGGAGAAAAAGGGATCTGACTATTAAAGAATGTGTGGCTTCTTTTGAGGGTAATGAAAATGTTCTGAAACTTATTATGGGTCACACAATTCAATGAATATACTAAAAAAATCTCAAATTCTGTTAATATTATACTTTAAATGGGTAGATTGTATGGTATATGAGCTATAAATCAATGAAACTGTTATGAGAAAACAACGAGGAAGTCTTATTTAAAACAATAGAGGAAGTGACTCCAAAACTTCAACCTAGTGGAGCTGCTTTCAAGCAACCTGTGGACAGCACACTGAACACTAGCTGCTACAAAGTTTAATTAACAAAAGGCCTGTAATGTGGTCCAAGTACATTATGGCTAGTCATCAAAGCATCAAGAAGACTCCTACTGCAACATAATATAGGTGGTGATGGTTTAGTCAACAAGTCCTGTCCAACTCTTGCGACCCCATGGATTATAGCCTGCTAGGCTCCTCTGTCCATGGGATTCTCCAGGCAAAAATACTGGAGTGGGTTGCCATTTCCTTCTCCAGGGGATCTTCCCAACCCAGGGATTGAACCTGGGTCTCCTGCATTGTATAGTATGAGTTAGGTCTAAATACAACCTTCAGGACAAATCTTAAGAAAAGTGTCATAATGAGATTTCTGTACAACTTGGGAAAATCCAAACCAGTTTGAACTCCATTACTATCTCCTAATGTTTATACTTTTAATAATCAGGTTGTATCAAACAGCAACAACAAAATAATCCAATACTATCTATGGTAGGCTTAAGAATGGCCCTCTAAAAAGACATGCATAACTTAATCCCTGGAACTTGTGGATGTTACCTTATCTGACTAAGAAGGAACTTTGCAGGTGCGATTAAGCTAAGGATCCTGAGATAGGGAGATGATTCTGGATTCTACAAGTGGGCCCTGAATGCAATTATATGCATCCTTAAGAGGGAAGCAGAGGGAGATTTTGATGCACACAAGCAGAGACGGTGACATGAAAGTGAAGGCAGAGACTGGAGTGATGTGGACACAAGCCAAAGAACTCCTTCAGCCACCAGAAGCCGAAAGAGGTAAGGAATGGGAACAGGGCAATACCAACATCGTCACTTTAGCGACACTGATTTAGGATTTCTGGCCCCTAGAACTGTGAGAGAATACATATCTGCTGTTTGAAGCCACCAAGTTTGTAGAAATTTGTTAACACAGCCCCAGAAAATTAATACAGATTTTGGTATCAAGATATGGAGTGCTGATGTAACAAATACCTAAAAATATGAAAGTAGCTTTGGAACTGGATAATGAACAAAGGCTAGAATAAATTTTAGGTGAACAATAGAAAAAGCCTCCTTTCCATGGATCATATCACTGACTCACGAATCTGAGCAAACTCTGGGAAATAATTGGAGGACAGAGGAGCCTGGCGTGCTGCAGTCCATGGGGTTGCAAAGAGTTGGACATGACTCAGCAACTGAAGTTCAAAACCTGACTGCCTTAAAAAGATTGTTGGTAGAAATATGAATGTTAAAGATTCTTCCACTGAAGACTCAAGAGGAAGTGAGGAGCATGGTAGAGAAAGCCTGTATCATCTGAGAAAACAGCATACCATCATAAAAGAATGCTGGTAGAAATATGAATATTAAAGAAGCTTCTGGTGAGGATTCTGAAGAAAATGAGGAACATGTTATTGGAAACTGGGAAAAAGGCAATCCTTACTATAAAGCAGTAGAAAAGCTGAGTTGTGTGGGGAAGCAGAATTTGTAAGCAATGAAACTGGATATTTATCTGTCAAGGTTTACAAGGCAAAGTACTGAACATGCAGGTGGAGACAGTGGTGAATCTGCCTGGCAACACAGGGGAAACCCACTCCAGTATTCCTGCCTGGAGAATCCCCAGGGACAGAGAGTCTGGCAGGCTAGCTCACAGGGTCACAGAGAGTCGAGACTAAAGCGACCACACATGCACACGCACGCGCTGAACATGCAGCCTGCTTTTCTTCTTGCTGAAACCCAAGAGTAAAGAGAGAAACTGAGAGAAGAACTCTTAAGCAAAAAGAAACCAGGACTTATCTGAGAAATCCTTACTCTTCAGATTGCAAAAGATGCTCAAATTAGGAGTCACTGTTAGCAAAGCAGGCTCTGGAGAGAAGGACAAGTGCACCAATCTTTTTTTATGGCAGCATCAATTATAACAGTATTTTATGACTTTATTTCAGAGACAACTTAGGAATATCAGCATCTCTAATTTACATCCCATCCAAAAGAAGCTACCCAAGCCTACTGCTGCTGCTTAAGTCGCTTCAGTCATGTCTGACTCTGTGCGACCCCATAGGCGGCAGCCCACCAGGCTCCCCCATCCCTGCGATTCTCCAGGCAAGAACACTGGAGTGGGTTGCCATTTCCTTCTCCAATGCATGAAAGAGAAAAGTGAAAGTGAAGTCGCTCAGTCGTGTCCGACTCTCAGCGACTCCATCGACTGCAGCCTACCAGGCTCCGCCGTCCATGGATTTTCCAGGCAAGAGTACTGGAGTGGGGTGCCATTGCCTTCTCGGAAGAGCAATTTTCCTTGTCATTTGGTTTCTGCCACTTGGGATTTCTTCTTCTCAATTCTTTCTCCCTTTCTCTGCCTCCAACATCACCTCTTCCTCTCCCTAGCCTGTAATAGATCTACAGAGGAAGTAACGTAGTGGTGAGGGTTAAGTAAGAAAAGGCTTACGGCCATTGCTTCCTCACTTGGAATGTGCTGACCCCAAAAAACACCAATGACTCAGTAGAGATTTCTGAGGACTGGGTTACAGATTTACTGATCATGTATAACATTATCATATGAGAAATCAATTCCGTGCTCACAAGAACTCACAAAATTCACAGAAATTTTCAGACCAGAAGGCACCTTAGAAGTCTTACTTTCTACCCTCCTCATATTTTACAACTGAGGAAATAAAGACCAGAGATGATCTAAATAGTAAGTAACCAAAGGCTTAGTCCCCAGATTCCAAGTCTAATTCATCTTCTATTAATACCCCATGCTCAGCAGTCAATAAGTAACATTTTGAGACATAAGGTATTCATAAGTTAGAAACTGCCTTTTCAAACAACTAATCAGATAAAACTAATCTTAACCTACTCAATGAAAAAAGTTATTTACTTCAAGTGTGAAGAATAAAAGTTATTCTATACAAGATCCATTACATTTAGGTTCTGAAAGAAAAGTACTTAAAAGATGATACATATTTCCAGGTATTCTGAAGAAAATGGTGACCAGCTAAATTTGAATTACTCTACATATCCTCCAAACACTGTATGGTGAAACAGAAAAGCAAATAAAACAGCACACAACCCATGCCTTCTATATTATTGGAAGAGAGAGAACACTACTAACTTCAAACTACCTGTAAGTGTAAAAATAAGCATCAAGCTAAAACATAGATATTTCTTCAGCTCCTGCAGGAAACCTTTGCAAAGAATGGGGGCATCTCAAAATGACTGCAAAGAGAAAAGGAGAGCTGAGAGCCTAATGGTGGCAAACATTACCTCTAGAAAGAAAAAGTCCACTCTAAGTATGCAAATACTTTAAAAACCAAAACACTGGGCAATCATAACCTAACCAGGAAGTGTGCAGAAGCCAAGCTGGTAGTCTTGGGAAGGCATCACTTCTTAAGGAGGAGAGAGTTAACAGAAAAGGGAAGATGCACTTTGGAGGCTGAGCGCTGGAGGGAGAAAGGGGCAAAAGACCTGCTAGACAAAACAGAGCCACGATACTGGAGGAGAGGCCACCTTTAGCTACCAATACTTTTTTTTCTTAAAAAAAAAAAAAAAAAAAGGCTTTAAAGAAGTTGTGCATCACTGTAACTGAGAGAAAAATCACCCCAAACTCCCAATCCTCTCCACAAAATGTTCAGTATAACAAAGGCAGTATATCAAACCAGAAAACTGAAACTGAAATATTTCAGCTAATGAAACTCCTGCCCACAACATGCAGAAAAAAGGCAGAAGTAAACCATAATACAATACTTTAAGTAGAATTAAATATACTTTAAAAAGCATTTCTCTAATCAGAAATTCTAAAACTAAAACCAGAAATGGACAAAGAACAGGAAGAAATAGAAGAATTGATTAAACTGAGGAAAGAAATCAAAGAAAAACTATGTCAGAAATAAAGGTTAAATTACAATGTGTCCATTGGAGAATTGTTAAACAAACATTTACTAAGCAACATTAAAGAATTACAGAAAAACAACAAAAAGAATAAAATTAAGATTAAGAAGACTACAAAAGGTCAAAGAGAAAGTGCCTAAAGAGGTAAAACAGGAAAAACCTTCTGTGTATTTAAGGGGAGTTTCTGAAAAAGAAAAACGAAACAGTGATTTAGAACTAATCCTTAAAACTACAACTATAATCAAAAAAAAACTTTTAAGGCCAAAAAAGAAAGAAAGAAAAGAACTGAATATATACGTATTTCCTACATACAGGAAAGGGCCGATATATAAGTATAGGAAAGGGCCAACTGTGTTGGAAAAGGAAAAATTGACCTGGAAAGGTAATCTAAAATATAGTTTAGCAAAATTTAAATTTTAAAGAGAAAAGAAATCAAGTCACTAGATTAAAATGCCAGATTATTTACAAGGGGAAGAAAAGGCAAGAAAATTATCCTAGCATCAGACTCCCTCCCCCAAAAAAAAACTATTCCAAGCAAACCAAGACTAGAGTAACATTTTTAAGAATGTAAGGAAACAAAATAGGAACCATAGATTTTATATCCAGCCAAAATGTCCTTCAAATATCAAAGCCATACAAAAACTTCTAAACTTTCAAAAACTCAAGGAAAACTGAATTCACAAGTCCTATGGCATAAACTTTGTATGACAGAATCAGCCAAGAGTTGACTAAGGACACATCATAAAGGGTCTGATGATGAGCATTTGATATATTTAATTATAGCTCAAGAACAAAAACAAAAATAGAGATATAAGAGGAAAAATAATATGTAAATGTTTCATGCTCTGTTAAAGGAAAAAATGCAGCTCAAAAATGGGGATGAGGATGGAGAGAAAAGCAGGGAAGAAATGGGAATGCAGCATAACCCACTTGCTGCACAGGTAGTAGGTGAAAGTCAAAACGCCACTGCAAACCTGACAGTGAAAGCTGAAGTGAGGAAACAGGGGACTAAAGGCTCTAAGAAAGGTGATACAAAGAATCAAGCAAGAACAAAAGCTACAAACTTCCTAAATGCCAGTGAAACTTTTTAAAAGAACAGAGAAGTCATCTCACATAAAGAAGGAAAATTATAATTAAAGTATAATACACTCAGTATCATAAAATAATGACAAAGTTGACACCAAATATATCAATCATATCAATACATGTTATAAGCCTACTTCGCCAATTAAAAATATATATTTTCAAATTGGCTAACAAGGCAAGATCCAATTCTATGTTAAATACAAAGACACATTTAGAACACAGCAATTCAGAAAAACTAAAAGAATAAGCAAAGATGATCCAGGAGATTAGAAACAAGAAAAAAAGCAGAGGTTTTGTGCCGGGAGCCAGCGTGAGGAATCCCACCTGTGACAAGGTCATGAGGAAGGAAGCCTGACAAAACGCAAGGACGTGATCAGGCTTCAGGGGTTCCCCCTGGAATTTCCTGAGCATGTACCCCCAAAACCAAAAATCTGCCAGCCTTTGTACTCTGCTTTTCCACTCTTCTGATATTCTCTGGAAAAAAGTCAACTCAGGGCTTTAGTCTTCTGCATTTGAAAGGGATGTTTCAGTTAAACCCTCTCTGATAGCTCTCTAGCTTGCCTAACAGGTTCCCCTCGGACCTCTTACAGCTTGTGAATTGCTTACAGGCTCCCAACCACGAGAGGCACAAAGCTTAAAAGCATCTTAAAGATACAGAGCCTTTTCTAGAGAATTAAAAATTATATTGGTAGAGGATTTTCACTGTTGACTCAATGACTGCTGCCAGGCCTCCATATTCTTTATCTTTTAGGCACCTGGGAGGATGTTAATAATGTAAACGGGATATGGAAAAAGATATATAGTAGTTTTGATGTTAGCAACACTGACTTTTGAGTTAATTACTTTTCTTTTGTTATAAATCACTGTACTCCTTTTACTTGTTATAAATTGCTGTATCTATGCTATGTAAGAATGTAACTTTATTTAGTGCTTTCTGAGAGTGGCACCAGACTTTGGGAAGATCAACACAAATAAGTCTTCTGGTTGACAAACCCTTATCAGAAAAAGGGCTGTAAAATGTTAATTGGCCCTTTTGGCCAGAAGATGATGTAAATCACCTAAGACTTGTGTATACAACTAGGTATGCAAAGAGAAAAGCCTGGTTTTGATAAGAGTCTGGGCTGCTAATGCTGTATAATTTTGTATTACCCATTGATCTCCATGTACTATCAAAAATATAAAAGCCTTCTGAACATTAGAGGCCGGGCCAGTCGCTGGACTAGTATCCCCCGTGTCTCCTCTTTACTCTAATTTCAGGCTGAATTCCCATCTGGATCTGGGCAGCTCACCAAGTCTACTTACTTGTCCTGGCTTCTAAGACCTGCACGAAAGGGAGCCTAAGGCGAGGTATCCTTTGATATTCAAGTGAGCACCGGTGGCCCAACGTAGATGGTGCAAATCTCTTGTCCTGAGATTTTATTGGTCTTCCCCATAAGCCAAGTTATTTAGCCTCCTTTCTCCACCTAATTTTCCTACTACATTATTATTTCTTAATCTAATCTTATATTAATTAATAAATAAGTTTTTTCCTCGCCTATCCATCTCCCCTTCGAATCACCCTGGATCCACCAGGGCTGGACCCCGGCAGTTTTGTTCCTGTTATCAAAGTACAACTGAAGCCAAGAAAGACACTAACTTGACTTGTTAGCCAATTTATACTGCTAAAAGCCATAATTCACAATGAAGATATATGGATATCCATGTATCAAAAAATAACCACCTTTATAAAGATGGAGGTATTTAACTCCAAACAGAATTACATATACTTAAACATCAAATGCAAAGAAACAAACAGTAATAGTGAGAGACTTTAAAACACCACTCTCAATACAAGATAATGGCAAAAGAAGACATATACAATATAATCAATAAGGTAGACCTTATGGATATACATAAAGAACTTTATACTTTATTAATAGAGAATATACCTTCTTTTCAAACACACACATGGACATTCACAAAAATTTGATCATATATTCTGGTCACAAAGAAAACATCATTAAATTCCGTAAGTAAAAATATTACAAACCACACTCTGGCTGCAACAGAAATAAAAACAACTGTAGAAGAAAACCAAGAGACTCTACTATCTGGAGCTTAAAAATGGAAAAAATAAATAAATAAAAACTATTAAATAATTCTTAGGTAAAAGAGCAAATATAAACAGAAATTAATTTCTAAAATAATAAAACACCACATATTCAGTTGTGTAGTACACATTTAAGGCAGTGATCATGGAAAAATTCTGAACCTTAAATATGCTTATCAATTAAAATAAAATAATGAAAATAAATACATTACATTCTCCACTCAAAAAGCTTATTTAAAAAGCACAAAGATTATAATAAAGATAAAAGCAAAAATTCATAAGGAAGAAATCAGAAAAATCATAGCTCTAGTTAGAAAACAAAAGACATTTTCTAGAAGTAGAGAGATTATTTGCACACCTCAATGGACATACATTCATAAATCTAGATGAAATGGATTTTATGAGAAAATGTAATTTATCAAAATTGACATCAACAGATACAGAAGGCTTAGATAATCCAATCTTCATAGAAGAAACAAAAGTTATCATGGTACTTCCCCACAAAAAAAAGCACCAGGCTCAAATAGTTTCACAGGTGAATTCTACCAAACGCTCAAAGTATCGATAGTCCGAATGCTACATAAATTGTTCCAGAACTTTAAAAATTAGAAAACTTTCCAACAGATGCATCTTATAAAATCAAGTATAACACTGTCACCTCAATCTGATACTATACATTTTAAAATTATAGATAATATCATTTATGAATATTAATGCAAGAATACTATTAAATAAAGTATTAACAAACAATATCCAATAGCACAATAATAAAAATATGCCAAGTGGAATTTATTTCAGGAATTCAAGAATATTTCAAAAGGCATTTATAACATAAAGAACCATACTAATAGATTTAACCAGAAAACACATATGATTATCTACAAATGTTAAAGTCTTTGAGAAAATTCAACACTCATTTCTGATAAAAACATTCAAGAAAACAGGATTTGAAAGATGTTTCCCTAGCATTGTTTTTGTTTTAAAAAAGACCCGAGTACTAAAGCCAGCCCTTTACTAAAGAGGAAACAAAAGTATCATTTTCACAGATCAGGAGCAAAACAAGGATGCCCGATGCCCAGTGCCCACTATTTCCACCATCATTTACCACTCACTGTCTCTTAGTTACTGCAGTATAAAAAGAAACAAGCTAGTGATATAAGACTCAGCAAACAAAACTATGCCTATTTGCAGATGACAAGATAAGTGAAAGTGAAGTCGCTCAGTCGTGTCGACTCGTTGTGACACCATGGACTGTAGCGTATGAGGCTCCCTCACTCCATGGGATTCTCCAGGCAAGAATTATTGGAGTGGGTTGCCATTTCCTTCTCCACGGGATCTTCCCGACCCAGGGATCGAACCCGGGTCTCCCGCATTCCAGGCAGATGCTTTAACCTCTGAGCCACCAGGGAAGCCTGATGACATGATAGGATACCTGGAAAACCCTAGAAAACCAATGCTATAACTAACTCAACCAAGGTTCAGAAAGGTAGCAGAATATCAATATAACACCCTGAAATCAGCTTGGCATCAAAACGGTGGCCTCTAGGACAGCTCACATCAATGAAAACTCCCTAGTACCTCCGCCACCAGTGTCCTTGTCCTCACAGAGAGCCACAGCCACCCCCCCATCCCCCAGGAGATCCTCCAAGACCAGTAGGGCATTTGCTTACTCATTGCTCACTACAGGGAGGCCTTTTCCAGATGTATTCCTTTTCAGAGGCTTTGTCTTCTGCAAGGGAATCGGACTCCTCCAAGGCTACTATCTCGTTTACTGTGCTGAATACCCTGCTGAGTGGTACACAGACATACAGTTTAGCCCTGGTGTCTTCTTATCTATTTTGGTAATGGGACTCAACATTCATAGTGACTATAATGCCCCGAGTTCAGGAAGCCTGGAGAAATAATCTACACAAAGTGGCTTGTTCATGTACATTTCTGGAATCAATTTCCTTTCTGAGATCACTGAATGGATTAGCGAGGCCCTGGCCACCTGGTCTCTTCTCAGCACTTATATTTGCATTGTTTCTCCCTTTCTTTCCTTGGGCTGTGAACCTTTCACCACCACAGGTTCGACCTCAAGATTTTGAGGACTATCCCAAGTCTCCGAAAGCCCTCATTCCATTCATCTTTTAAGGAAACCAAACAAAAAGAGAACACAGCTCCCATGACCCTATGGAAAATCATAAAGCTGCTGAGCCTGTAACTTTTACAGTCCCGCTGCGTATATGTGAGAGTTGGCCTCTGGAGTACTGGCAGCTAACCTAAGAATTCTGCAGGGGCCCCCTTCATGTTTCCTCCTACCCTCCCAGGGGGTCTCTGTCCTGATCTGTTAAAGCTCACAAAGCCCTTTGTCACACAGGGACATCTGCTTCTTAGCCTTTCCTCCTGAAAAGTAAAAGTTCCCTATGTATTTTTGCCTTTGGATAATACAGGTACAGGTGCTTTTATACCTGCTCTGTATCAGTGTAAGACAGCTCTCTAGTCGAGACAGTTTTGAGTTGAGGGCAGTGTTTAAAGAATTTATTATAGGTACACATTTGATTAAACAAATTAGCAGAGATTTAAATTCTGAAGCTGCAAAGACCCAGAGCAAACCTCCTCCCAAATGAAAACCCACTCACACTTTACTTTTCCATGGTTAATAGTGAAAGATGGGAAATAATTAAGTAGACTTTTAATAAAGGAGTCCTCTCTTCATACTGCTGAACAAATGCAACAACGCATGGACCTCATTTAAAATTTCTGCTTTGTCTTAGTGCCTCTGTCTTCCTCAAGATTCCACAATCCCTGATAGAGATACTGAAGGCTAATCCAGAAAGCTGATATGGGTTTTACCAAAGGCCAGGTTTTAATGATCACAAAGAAGAAATGACTCTGGTTGACTACAAAGAGAGAAAAAAATGTTTTACAAAAGATTGCAAATTGTTGTATTAGAAACCATGGAAATATCCAAACAATGAGAGTGTCAAATAAGGAAAATTACCGATTAAGAACATATGCCGTTTGCCATGACGAGACACATACAATGATGGTGAAGCATCTCAGAAGCGCCCCGCAACTTTTCTCTCTTCTGGAGTTTCTGCATCAAGTCCTCAGGAACTGATCAACAAGGCATCCCCCTAGGGGTGCCTTGAACTGCAGCTCTCAACAGTCCCAGCGGCAGAGGTTGAAAACTGCAACCAGAGGGATGCCTCTAAGCAGAAAATGTGCTTTGTTTGGCTCCAACAGTGTTTCACACATAGTTTGGTTTTCTTTTTTATTTTTTTACATTCAAAGTTTCCAAAATTTAAAAATTAGGTTTCTATATTCTCTGTTTTCCTTTAAAAGTTGGAGGATCTGGGCCTGCAGAGCCCTTCAAGAACTGTGACTGATCAGCTGGTAGACATTAGAATTTGCAGCCTCTGTAGAGGGGTCAACCTCACACGAAAGGGAAAGATATCCCATGCTCTTGGATTGGAAGAATTAATATTGTTAAAATTGCCATAATACCCAAAGCAATCTACAGATTTAATGTGATCCCTATCAAACTACCCGTGACATTTTTCACAGAACTAGAACAAATAATCCTAAAATATATATGAAACAGTAAAGACCCAGAATTGCCAAAGCAATCCTGAGGAAAAAGAACACAGCAGGAGGCACAACCCTCCCAGAACTCACACAATATTACAAAGCTACAGTAATCAAAACAAAAATAAACAAATAGAACCTAATTAAACTCAAAAGCTTTTGCACAGCAAGGAAGCCATAAACAAAAGGCTACCCAAAGAATGGGAGAGAATATTTGCAAATAAAGTGGCTCTCCAAAGTATACACAGCTCACTCAGATACATACCAAAGCAACAAACAACCCAATCAAAAAAGTGGGCAGAAGATCTAAACAGACTTCTCCAAAGACGCCATACAGACGGCAAAAAACAGATGAAAAGACCTCAACACTGCCAATTATCACAGAAATGCAAATCAACCTACAATGAGATATCACCTCAGGCCGGTGAGAATGACCATCATCAAGAAGTGCAATAAATGCTAGAGAGGGTGTGGAGAAAAGGGAACCCTCCTCCACTGTTGGTGGGACTGTAGACTGGTACAGCCACTGTGGAGAACAGTATGGTGATTCCTTGAAAAACTAGAAACAGAGCTACCAGATGCTCCAGCAATCTCAGTCCTGGGCATATATACAAAGAAAATCATACTTCAAAAGATACATGCACCCCAATGTTTACTGCAGCACAATTTTCAACAGCCAAGACATGGACGCAATCTGAGTGTCCATCAATAGATAAACGGATAAAGATGTGGTATATATACACAATAGAATACTACTCAGCCATAAATAAGAGCAAAATAACGCTATCTGCAGCAACACAGGAGGACTTAGAGATAGTAAGACTAAGTGAAGTAAGTCAGACAGAGAAAAACAAACATCATATGGCATCACTTATATGTGGAATCTAAAAAAAAAGATACAAATGAACTTATTTACAAAACAGACTTACAGACTGGTACTAAGTGAGATCTCAAATGTTTTCACCACAAAGAAGAAATGGTAATTATATGATGTGACGGAGGTATTAATCACCTATCACTTAATGCTATGATGGTAGCCATTTTGCAGTATATAAGTATACCAAAGCAACAAGTTGCACACCTTAAACTAATACAACGTTATCTATCAATTATACCTCAATAAAGGTGGGGAGGCGAGAGATGGCCTTGGAAAAAAAGGAAGCACTGTAGATGTTTATGCCATATATACTTACGTTCCTGCATTTGCATTTGACTGAGAGTTTAGAGAGTTATCCAGCTCATTCTCACTTTCTTCTGACTGGGTGTTAACAGTTCCTTCTTGTTCATCACCATCTACCTCATTAAGAGCCTTACAATTAAATAACAACACAGACCGGTTACACACCCTTATCTTTTGTTTCTTTTTGTCATAAGAGAAGAGAGGCCCTTCCTTCTAAAGCAAATCCCTCCACATCTGGTCTAGAAACCAAACCCTCTTAGCTCCTTTGGTCCATCAATTGCCCCCTTCTCTCTCCGTTTTCAACCTCTCCTTACTAGCTTCAGTTCACCCACCTTTTAAGGTAAGTCTCTCCTATCTTATCCTGACCCTGTACTGATCTTGACCTACCATTTATCTTCCCTTTTTGTGCCATAAACTTTTTGAAAGATCTGCCCCCACTTCTCATTCACCATTTGTACCCTTCAACTTTCCTTCTGCCCTGCCACTCCGTGTAAACTGTTCTCTACATGGTAAACATCAACACACTTGTTCTCAAATCAAATGGATATTTCTGTCTTTGCCTTCCATTACTTCTCACTCATCAGATATCAGTGGTAACTTATTTCTTTCCTTAAAAGTCTTCTTTATAAACTTTTCTGTTTCACTTCCAGGACACCATTATTTTCTTGGTTTTTCTTCTTCTTTTAGCCATTCCTTCCCAATCTCTTTCACTGGTTCTTTTTCTATCCTTCCCCTCTATTTAATATCATTCTCCTCTCACTTGATGCATTTTTTATGTTTACATCTAATTCCAAGGTGCAATTACAAGCCAAATGCCGTTAATTTCCAAACCTCTACCTTCACCCAGATGTCTCTTGAGCCCTAAGCATTCATGTCCAACTGCCTAAGAGATATCTAAAGGAGAACAGCCTACACATAAATACCCATCATGTCCAAAATTTATCATTTTCCTAAGCCTCCCTTAGGAGAAGGCAATGGCACCCCACTCCAGTACTCTTGCCTGGAAAATCCCATGGATGGAGGAGCCTGGTGGGCTGCAGTCCATGGGGTTGCTAAGAGTCAAACACAACTGAGCGACTTCACTATCACTTTTTCACTTTCATGTATTGGAAAAGGAAATGGCAACCCACTCCAGTGTTCTTGCCTGGAGAATCCAGGGACGGGAAGCCTGGTGGGTGTCTATGGGGTCGCACAGAGTCAGACACAACTGAAGCGACTTAGTAGCAGCAGCAGCAAGCCTCCCTTATCATTCTTCCAGAAATCTTGTTCCTGCCATATTATCAAGACCATGAAGAGCACAACCATCTACTCAGATTCTCAAGCCAGCAGACTGGAAATTATCCTTCTTCTTTACCCACCACATCCAATCAGTCACCCAATCTTGTCAATTCTACCCCTTACTAAGCTCTCAAATCTATCCCTCTTCCCCTTTACCTCCTTCCCTACTGCCACTGCTTTGGGTCAGTCCTTACCACTTCTCACCAAGATTCCAATCTGAGTCTTTTAACAAGACCCTCTCACCAGTCTTGCCCCTCCCTCCCCAATCCATTTTCCACACGACTGTCAATTTCACCATAACAGTGCTCTTCTTAAAATCCTTTAGCAGCTCTACTCTTGCTCTCAGGTTCATTAGTCCTTCATGACCCAGCTCCTTCCTTTCTCTCTAACCCTGACTCTTGCTACTTCCCCACCCTCATCACATGATCGTCTGAAAGCTAACTTTGTAATTACTGCCAAAACATACATACATATCCCTGGCTTTTGGCTAGGGATATGGCTAATGGGCTTTGGCTATTAAAAATATGTACAACATTCTACTTAATTGCCTTTGTAAGTAACAAACAGTACACTTATATGATTCTGGACTTTGTAATTCCCTAGGATCATCCATCTAACTGATGATTCTCTTTTTTTTTTGTAGAAGATATAAATAACTTAGAAAATTGCATTAAACAGGTACTGAGTCCTGTGTGTGCTTACTCAGTCATATCCAACTCTTTGTGACCCTATGGGACTGTAGACTGCCAGGCTCCTCTATCCATGAGACTTTCCAGGCAAGAATACTGCAGTGGGTTGCCATTGCCTCCTTCAGGGGATCTTTCTAATCCAGGGATTGAACTCCTGCACCGGCCGGCGGATTCTGTACCACTGAGCCACCTGGGAAGCCCATGCATATATGCATGCTAAGTCGTTCAGTCGTGACCCCATGGACTATAATCTTATGGCGCCAGACAGCCTAGATTTGAGTGCCATCTCTCATGCTAACTAGCTATGTAAGCTTGGACAAGCCACTTAATTTTTCTGAGTCTGTTTTTCATCTGCTAAATGGGGATAATAACAGTAACTACCTCCATACAGGTCAGCTACTATTCTCCAGTCCTATCTTGTTTAGTATAAGCATTACTCACTGAAAGGGCAACACGTTTGAGTAAGAATATTTCTAGCAACCACATCTCAGTATTTCGATATTAAAGCTTTTGAAATGTTTACCACAATACCGATCTACATCAACTTAATTTTAGCATGAGCATTATGGCTGTGAGCAAAGCACATTACCTGAGGCTCTATAACAGACTCGCTACAGATGGCCTGCGTGACAGGGTCCTGACTGACCACAATGGGACTTTGAGAGGACTCCGGAGCCATTGTTACATTCGGAAATCCTGCAGAAGGAAAATGAGCCATGATGATTTTGTTTCGTTTAAACTGACTTCATATGCACTCTACACTGCCATAAGTGAATCATCATATGAAAATCTTTAATAATAGCAACTCACATTTACTAAAACATGACATTCTTTCAAATAGCCAGGTGTGAGCTGTTGTTAATAAGATAAAGAAACTTTTGTTTGATGTGAATACTTTACCTGTGCGCCTGCGAGAAAATCAACAAATAGATCTTTTGCTGTAGCCATCAAATGATCAGATTTTTCTAATACATCTTGCAGCTGGTATTGATCAGAAAGAATCTAGACGTGTTAATGATAAACATTATTATTCAGGGAAAAAATATATATATACATATAAACTCAACAAATCACAAAGGAAAAGCCTGCTCAGGGGCATAAAAATAATCTAAAATCCTCAGTGGCAATATTGTTAAGTACCAGTAGATGGGGCTAGTACAACAATTTGTTGTTATTGATTAGTCACTAAGTGAAATTGCTCAGTCCAGTCTGACTCTGAGAACCCACGGACTGCAGCCCACCAGGCTCCTCTGTCTATGGGATTTCCCAGACAAGAATATTAGAGTGAGTTGCCATTTCCTATTCCAGAGGATATTCCCCACCCAGGGATCGAACCCAAGTCTCCTGCATTGGCAGGCAAATTCTTTACCACTGAGACACTATAATAACTGGAAAAGAAAATGAGTGAATTTTAAATGCTTGGCTTCAACCCAAAGAAATACATTATTAAAGTATGACCCAGTCCATACACAAATGTCAAGGTAAATAAAATAAAAGTTTTGCTTAACCTTACTCTATGAGAACCACTCTTTTTATTTTCTATCTTTCAAATGATGGTTGCAACCCACTAACTCCATTTTATAATTCATAAACAGGTTGTGATCCACAGTTGAAAAACTCAGTAAACATATGCGTCTTTGAGCCATAAACTCAGATGTGTGAATCTTTGGTGCTTCAACCATTAAAGTGATTTCATAATCCACTAATGGGTCAGGACTCACAACTTAAAAACACTGTTAGACGTGAGTTGGGGGGCAATAAACAAAAGAGCAACGCTTCTGCATTTGTAAACAAGCTGGTTTGCTTTTTTTTTTGAGACACGCCTTTTTTTTTTTTTGTACTGGAGTATAGCTGATTGACAATGTTGTTTCAGGTAGACAGCAAAGGGACTCAGTCACACATATTCATGTATCCATTCTCCTCCAGTTTTTATCCTGGAAAAGTGAGAACTCAAAAATATCATTACAGCAGAGTCTCTGATCATATACTTTCAACTCAGGAACTTTCCTACTTACAAGCAAGGATGCAGAGTAGAGTAAAAGAAGTGAACTCTACCCACCGCCACCAGATGGCATTCTTGGGTTGAAAGGAGTTTCAAAATTTGAAACTGACCAGTTCCCAACACTGATTCAAATCAAAACATCTGGGGAAAAATGCTCTTAACCAGAATTTCTCTAGACCATGAAAACAAGTATATAATATGACCTTGGTTATTGTTTTCTGACATGAAGAAAAATATCAAGTCACATTCTTTTCCCCCTGTTTCCCCTGCTAAAGTCAAGCAGGTTGGCTGGCTCAAGGTGGTGAGAATAAAGTCCTGAATCTGTCCTCCCACAAAGAGTAAGCTTGGAATGGCATAAGGCAAAGAGCACATCTGGAGTCAGAAGACTGGCATCCCAGGCCCAGTCAAGAGATACCAAGCAAAATCCAACCTCTTTAAACTTAGTTTCCTGATATGTAAATGAAGTGCAACCACTTCCCAAACACACACGGTGTTATAAGGTTGTGGACACTGCAAATCTGTCTACAACTCGGGATATCTGAGAACATGGTTACAACTTAAATTTCCATCCCTGGTTAGCCATCTTGCAGTACATGCAATAAGAGTTTAAGAAAGAAAATGCATGGAGCATTACAACCTACCACTTACACTAGAAAAATTATACAAGGTATATTTCTTAATGGCAGTTTTAAAAGTTTACTGTTTTAATTTTTTTAAAGGCACTGACATCCTATCAAATTAAAGAAATATAAATTGTCAGAAGCAGATTGTTGAGGAATAACATTACCATACCAAGACCTGATATGCTCAACACTGCTAATTATTAGAGAAATGCAAATAAAACTACAATAAGGGACCACCTCACACCAGTCAGAATAGCTACCATCAAAAAGTCTACAAATAATAAATGCTGGAGAGGGTGTGGAAAAAAGGGAACCCTCCTCCACTGTTGGTGGGAATGTAAACTGGTGCAGCCACTATGGAGAACAGTATGGAGGTTCCTTAAAACAGGGGTCGCCAGCCTCTGGGATCTAATGCATGGTGATCTGAGGTGGAGCTGATGCAATAACAACAGAAATGAAGTGCACAATGAATATAATCTTCTTGAATCATCCCGAAACCATCCCCCCGCCCCTGGTCTGTGGAAAAATGGTCTTCCATGAAACTGGTCCCTGGGGCCAAAAAAGTTTGGGACTAAAATCTTAAAAAAGTAGAAACAGAGCTACCATATCATCTAGCAACCCCACTCCTGGGCATATATCCAGAGTAGATGAAAACTCTTAATTCAAAAAGATACATGCACCCCAATGTTCATATATATGCATAACAATCACGTTGCTGTACACATGAAACCAACACAGCATTATAAATCAACTATATTTCAATTTAAAAAGTTGTTTTAAGACCTGAGGTTAATTATAGTGAGGTCTCCAGTAAATCCACTGTCCTGAAACCCTCTTCCTGCTGGTCCCTGCACAGGCTCCTGGTGGCAGATAGCTTCAGTGACCAGAGGTCAGTGCAATGGTTTTCTCTTCCTCTTTCTGGATTTCTTTACCACTTCTCTATGATAAAACTCACCCTTATGATAGGAAAATCAATCTCTGCAGGCCCATCTGTATATATTACTTCTCAGATGGGTTTGCAGAGCACAAAGCCAAACTTATCAGTGGTATTAATAGAACATATCTTGGATTTTCAAAAGATAAAAGTCCCTTAAAAACAGTATTTGAAACTTCTCAAGCTAACAGTTTTGTTCCCTGGTAATAAAAATCAGACAGCACTGGGAAAATTTAAGGAGACTATAAGTTAGTTACTACATTGTTGGGATGATTAAAATCCTTATCAAAGCCTTGCTGTTTCTGATTTGGGTTTGGACCCTTGCTTGCTTGATGCCCACAGCATGGGTGCATCATACCACAAATGCAATCTAAGATTACGCTGGTCAAAGAGCTTTTCTCTTAATTTAGGTTGATCTAGGAGCCCAGCTTCCTGGGGATGGGTGCTGGTAGCTCTAACACGTCATGATGACGCCCAGGTGGATATGCCCAAGGAGACCTCTTCAGTTGATCCCCTGACATCCCTTATTAGACATAATACAGCAACACTGAAATAATAGATGTATATATCCTTTGAATCAGCAATTTCACTTTCAAGAATTTATCCTACAAATCTATTTATGCATGCATGCGAGGCTAAGTCGCTTCAGTCATGTCCGACTCTATGAGACTCCATGGTCTCATGGTAGCCTGCAAGGCTCCTCTGTCCATGGGATTCTCCAGGCAAGAATACTGGAGTGGGTTGCCATGCCCCTCCTCCAGGGTATCTTCTTGACCCAGGGATCAAACCCACATCTCTTATGTCTCCTACATTAGCAGGCAAGTTCTTTCCCACTAGAGCCACCTGGGAAGCCCCAAATATATTTACACATGTACTCAGAAACACATTCAAGGATATTCATTACATTATTTCCATGACAAGGCAGGAAATATTCTGTGGGTGACAGACTTATCCATCAATATCCTTCCTTTCCATTTTCTCCTTAACAGGAAACTCTCAGGTTAGCCAGGTACACAGCTAATTTCCCAACCACCCTCATAGATGAGGATGGTCACTTGATGAAGTTCTGGAAAATGGAGAGAAGCCAGAGCTTCTGGGTGATCCATAAAAGGAGCAGCATGTACTACCTTACCCTCTTCTTGCTGCCTGGGGAACAGCTCAAGGAAGCAGGAGCAACCGCTCTGCAGTCAGACATGGAGGCCCTGCAATAAAGCACTGGAGAGCTCTCTACCAACTACCATGTACCTCTGAGTTGTTCCATACCAGAGGAACCCATTTCTATTTTTTAAGACCACTATATTCTGGGGCCTTTTTTCCCAGATGCTGTACCATACTCTAACACACATCCCAAATGTCCACCAATAAAGCACTAGATAAATACATTGTGGTACATCCATATACAAACTCGCCAATAAAAAGAAAAGGTAGATTTCTAAATACTAACACAGCAAAACCTCCAAAATATGTTGTTAAATGGAAATGTCTAAATCCCACTAATAGCAGAGGTTCTCAGCCCTAGTGAAATATTAAAATTACATAGCCAAAGTCTAAAAAATACCCAAGGGCCACATCCTAGATCCACTGAACCAGAATATCCGAGTATAAGTACGTCTGAATCCAGATACTGTTTTTTGAATGGGAATGTTTTAAAATGGAAATTAGAATCAGGGTTGAGAGACATTACATGAGAATATGAGGAAGCAGCATTACAGAGAGAAGGCAAAGAAACTTCACTCACTCCCTCTGACCACTCCTCTTCAACCCCTAATTCTACCACAACTACCAGGTATAAGAGATTCAGGACATGAGCAGGGACCACTAGGGAGGGGAAACAAAAGCCCACAGTCACCTCAAAGTGACTTTTGGGTGACTCAGAGTCACCCTTTTCCCTGGCCAGATCTGTGTTCTTAGCTCTTTCACAGAGAATTACCACATAATATTTAAAAGCACGTGACTTATCTAAGATCACCAAAAGATACATACCTCTAAAGAATCATTCTCAATCCATTGTTCTTTTACAAACTTGTGCAAACATTTATTTGGGAGATATAATTCTTCTCATGTTACAGAAAGTCAAGACATTCATATTTCACTAGGAAGCCTAACAAATTCCTCAAAACATAGAATGTGACTTGAAGCTACAGTAGGTCACTCAGACAGACAAGTGTCATAAGCACCAACACTGAACAAGAAGAAAAAGGGCATTTCTTTTACAATGATTTCAGCCCAAATAAAAAGGTTTTTCTTCTGTAGTTTCTTATTTTCCATATTGCTTATTCATACACACTCTGGTTACTTATTCAAACACCCTACATCCGGCAAAAGATTAAACCAAATAAAAGCAACTGACAAGCACACTTTTTTTTTTTTTTTGGGGCAAAATAATTTAACAGCATGGCTGTTGAACCAAGAAAAACAATTACAGCAGCCTAAATATATATATAGCACTAATTATGTGCCAAGGACCACACTAATCATTTTATTAGTATTTTATCACTGAAATCTCATAATAATACAATCAGGCAAGTAGTGTTATTCCAGTTTACAATAAGGAAATTCAGGCTGAGAAGTCAGTAATATAAGGTCACATGGCTAGTGACCATGTGAGCTAGTCAGAAAATTTTGACTGTGACTATAAGTTCTTTGTTCCTGAAACATTCTTTCAAATATACAGCTAGTAAGCTGTAGAGCAGGATTTTTTTTTAATATAAATTTATCTATTTTAATTGGAGGTTAATTACTTTACAATATTGTATTGGTTTTGCCATACATCAACATGAATCTGCCATGTGTTCCCTATCCTGAACACCCCTCCTCCTCCCTCCCCGTACCACCACTCTGGGTCACCCCAGTGCACCAGCAGGAATTTAAACCATGAAACTAGACTGTAATCCTCACTCAGCTCCTTTATCTAAAGACCATCTGTACATCACTGTGTGCCTGTGTGCATGCTCAGTCATTAAATCATGCCCAACTCTTTGTGACCCCATGGACTGCAACCTGCCAGGATCCTCTGTCCATGGGATTTTCCAGGCAAGAATACTGGAGTGGGTTGCCATTCCCTTCTCCAGGGAGACCACTGTATAAGGACATGATAATGATTAAAGTCTCTCCAACGTCAATAGATATGAGGGGAAAGAGAGACACCTACTTGTCTCTTCTTCACAAAATTCTATGGATAATGCAGTTTATCATTACCTCCTTCATGATAGACAACCTCCTTTTCTCAAGATTAGAAATTTCCGGTTTCTGTTTCTTCAATTTCCTCTTCAAAGCTTTTTCTTGGAGCTCCCAGTGGACCAATGCTCTATTCTTTGATTTGTGTATTTCATGTCGACGAATCTATATAGAAAAAAATATATGAAAGAATGTTTCAGGAGCAAAGAACTTATATTCACGATCAAAATTTTCACCAACTCATAAATTTTCAAAAATTATTTTTTAATAAAGAAGTATCTAAAACTAGTAGACCCAGAGAGTTCCCTGGTGGCCTAATGGGTTGGATTTCCAGGCTTTCACTGTTGTGGCCCAGGTTCAATCCCTGGTCAGGAAATTAGATCCCAAAAGCCACAGCGTGTGGCCAAAAAAGAAAATAATAAAACAAGCTAGTAGACAAAATAACACATCCTCTGGGCTTTGCTTTAAAATGCTTCAGTGAAGAAGTAAAGGGTATGATAAATGAAACAAGTATAGCAAAATTTTCACAACTATTATATCTAGGTGAACAGTATATGGTAGCTCTTTTTACTTTTGTCTCTACTTTCACATGAGTTTGAAATTTTTCATAATACAGAATTTTAGTCAGTTGGGAATCATTATTATCCTCAACAAGCATTTAATGAGTACCTAGTATGATTAAGATTCCTAGGCCCACAAAGACATATAAGATATGGCCTTTATCCATCAAAAACATTAATTATATGCCCAGATAGATTGGACATATACATATAAAGATAAATGCCATGCATTAGATGGCATATACTCGATGTCTTATGTAGCTAGTAAGTACAGCAGTTCAGAGGTGAAAGTAACTGTTGGGCAGCTTCAAAGAGTAAGACTTTAAATTTGCTACAAAACTCAAAAGAGTATGGCACTAGCATAAGGATACACAGAGATCTATGGAATATAAATTTGAGTTCAAAATAAACCCTCATATTTATAGACAACTGACTTTCAACAAGGGTGCTGAGACAATTCAGTGCGAAAAGAATAGTCTTTGTAATAAATGGTGCTTAGACAACTGGATATCCACTTGCAAAAGAATGAAGATGGACTCCTTATACAAAAATTAACTCAAAATGGATGAAACGTAAGAGCTAAAACTTTTAAACTCTTAAATGAAAACACAGAAGTAAGTATCTGTGAACCATGGTTAGACAACAATTTCTTAGATATGACACTAAAGATACGAGTGACTAAAAAAACAGATAAACTGGACTTCATAAAATTTACAACTTTTATGTTTCAAAGAATACCATCAAGAAAGTAAAACCACAACCAAGAGAATGGAAGAAAACATTTGCAAATCATATATCTGATAAGAAATATCAAAAAAATAATAAAGAACTGTTACTCAATAAAAACACAAATAATCCAATTTTACTTTTATTTTATATTTTATGTCCCTCTCTTCACTAAACCCAGTTCACAGTTGTCACATATTTCCTCTGGCAATTTTTAAATAGCTAAGGGATCTGAACAGACATTTCTCCACAGAAGATACTACAAATGGTCAATAAGTATATATAAAGGATACTCAACATCATTGGAGAAGGCAGTGGCACCCCACTCCAGTACTCTTGCCTGGAAAACCCCATGGGCAGAGGAGCCTGGTAGGCTGCAGTCCATGGGGGGTCACAAAAAGTTGGACATGACTGAGCGACTTCACTTTCACTTTTCACTTTCCTCCATTGGAAAAGGAAATGGCAACCCACTCCAGTGTTCTTGCCTGGAGAATCCCAGGGACAGAGGAGCCTGGTGGGCTGCCGTCTATGGGGTCATACAGAGTCGGACACGACTGAAACGACTTAGCAGCAGCAGCAGCAGCAGCAACATAACATTAGTCATTAGGGAAATGCAAACTGAAACCACAATGAGATTCCACTTTATACCCTCTAGGTGAACTAAAACCACAAAGACGATAATGACAAATATCAGCAAGGGATGTGGAACAAATAGAACCTTCATACATATGAATGAGAATGTAAACAGGACAGCCACTTTGGAAAATAGTTTGGCACTTCCTCAGAAAGATAAATATAGAAATATTTATGACCCAGAATTCCACTTCCAGGTATATACTCAAGAGACTAAAAGTACATGT
Organism: Nanger dama; assembly: GCA_917880005.1. Taxonomy (NCBI): domain Eukaryota; kingdom Metazoa; phylum Chordata; class Mammalia; order Artiodactyla; family Bovidae; genus Nanger; species Nanger dama. The sequence continues at coordinate 2,073,034 of CAKJTW010000011.1, forward strand.
TCACACAAAAACTAGTACATGCATATTCACAGCAGCTTTATTTATAACAGTCAAAAAAAAGCGAAAACAACGCAAATGTCCAACAACTGATGATAAATAAAACATGGTATGCCATAAATGAAATAGTATTTGGCAATAAGAAGGAACGAAGTACTGATACATGCTGTAAAACAGATGAAACTTGAAAACATTACACTAAAAGAAAGAAGCCAGATATAAAGGGAAACATACTATATTGCATGTGCATGAAATGACCAGAATAGGCAAATCCATAGACAAACAGATTAATTGTTGCCAGGGACTGGAAGGGAATGGCTCAGAAAGTGACTGTTAATGGCTGAAGGGTTACTTTGGGGAGGGAGTGAGGAAAATATTACAAAATTAGAAAGTGATGATGGTTGCATCACTCTGAATATGCTAAAAGCAATGAATCCTCTACTTTTAAAGAGTAGACTTTATGTTATGTGAATTACATCTGAATAAAGCTGCTTAAAAAATAACAAATCTATAGTAGAAACTTTTTTAAAGTAAAACCTGAACTAGGATAAAGAAGCAAAGTAAAATTTGAACAGGAGAAGGAAGTAGGGAAACCATTCCAAATAAATAGAATAGCATGACCTGGGGCTCAAATGTGGAAATATACATGGCACATTCAAAAATAAATTATTATGTATGTTTGTATGTGGAAGTAATGGTGAATAATGCTAGTGTATCTACAGATAGGAAAAGACAATAAATGTGGACAGGACAATGCTGGACTTAGAGAGTTCTGAACTGTAAACTAAACCTATCTAATGAAATTCTAATATATGCTAATTACTATTCCAAAATAAAATGAGGGAGCCAAGGACATACACTTTTTGATTTTATATAGACATAAGTAAGATTAAAACACCTGACCTGCCTCTTGAGAAACCTACATGCAGGCCAGGAAGCAACAGTTAGAACTGGACATGGAACAACAGACTGGTTCCAAATAGGAAAAGGAGTACATAAAGGCTGTATATCACCCTGCTTCTTTAACTTATATGCAGACTACATCATGAGAAATGCTGGGCTGGAAGAAGCACAAGCTGGAATCAAGATTGCCAGGAGAAATATCAATAACCTCAGATATGCAGATGACACCACCCTTATGGCAGAAAGTGAAGAGGAGCTAAAAAGCCTCTTGATGACAGTGAAAGAGGAGAGTGAAAGAGTTGGCTTAAAGCTCAACATTCAGAAAGCTAAGATCATGGCATCTGGTCCCATCACTTCACGGGAAATAGATGGGGAAACAGTGGAAACAGTGTCTGACTTTATTTTGGGGGCTCCAAAATCACTGCAGATGGTGACTGCAGCCATGAGATTAAAAGACATTCCTTGGAAGGAAAATTATGATCAACCTATATAGCATATTAAAAAGCAGAGACATTACTTTGCCAACAAAGGTCCGTCTAGTCAAGGCTATGGTTTTTCCAGTAGTCATGTATGGATATGAGAGTTGGACTGTGAAGAAAGCTGAGCACTGGAAGAATTGATGCTTTTGAACTGTGGTGTTGGAGAAGACTCTTGAGAGTCCCCTGGACTGCAAGGAGATCCAACCAGTCCATTCTAAAGGAGATCAGTCCTGGGTGTACTTTGGAAGGTCTGATGCTAAAGCTGAAACTCCAATACTTTGGCCACCTCATGACTCGTTGGAAAAGACTCTGATGCTGAGAGGGATTGGGGGCAGGAGAAGGGGACGACAGAGGATGAGATGGTTGGATGGCATCACCAACTCGATAGACATGAGTTTGAGTGAACTCTGAGAGTTGGTGATGGACAAGGAGGCCTGGCGTGCTGCAATTCATGGGATTGCAAAGAGTAGGACATGACTGAGTGACTGAAGATTAAAAAGAACTGAACAACTTGTAAGATGCTTTCTATTCTGTAGGTTAAAAACCAAGTATCAAGTAAGACATTGAACAAATGACTTAACTTTCCATAGTAAACTTACCAGATCTTCAGGAGTTGCCCGATGAACCGTCAGATCAGTGACAGTGTTCTGAAAAAAAAAGATGAACTTTCCTTAAAAAGCAAAAGGTGTCCTACAAATTAGTACTACATGCTGGATTTTAATGGCTGAAAATGGATTCAAAGTCTTGAAACCAAAGAGTCTTTGAGAATTCAATTCTCAAATTAAAGATTAACATGGATTACTTTTAGTTGTCTTAAAGAAAATAACAGACTATTAAGGGTTTCATAGAAATTCAGCACTAAATTCAACAAGCCGGAATACATCACATTAAAACAAAAAATAAAACAGGGTAGCATGTAATTCAAAATGGGTTAAACTAAAGTTATAGTTTTCAAACTATATTCCATTGAACGAGGCAACACTAAAGATTCCTAAAAGATTAAAGTGTGATCAAGAGAGGTTCAATTTGTGTACATGCCAACCCTTTAAGCATAGATCCTATCATAACAAGAGATGAATTTTGAGGGTACTGTGTAACTTCTTAAGTTATGAAAGGTCAGAGAGGCCTGGCATGCTGCAGTCCATGGGGTGGCAGAGAGTCAGACACAATTTAGCAACTCAACAACAACATAACTTCATAAAATGTGAGAACAGTCATTCACGTAAAAAGGCAACAAAACAACATGGCAGGGCTTCCACAATGCACAATTCCAGGAGGCTCTGTCAATAATCCTAGCCATGCAAACAGTGCCCCTTGGCACTGTGCAGTGCATAGCCTGCACATCTCCAAGCAGCAGCCCGCCATTTGGCCCTTTCCAAAATGACTTCAGTCACTGTGTTTGGTAAGGCAGGAAACAAAGCAATGTCGAGTTTTAATTCCAAGAGAAATATAGAGAACTGAGACTAGTGAAAAACTTCTGATATACTCTAACACCTTACTTTTGGGCCAAAGGTAATATTTAGCTCAAGTCTTTTGTATACTAAAGCCATTATCCTTTCATACTGATTTAGCAAAATACAAAGTACAATGATAAGATCATGAGAATTATTTTTAATAACTATAATAAAAATTCAGGTATATAGTGAAAGCCTCTTGATGAAAGTGAAAGAGGAGAGTGAAAAACAGTTGGCTTAAAGCTCAACATTCAGAAAACGAAGATCATGGCATCTAGTCCCATCAGTTCACAGGAAATAGATGGGGAAACAGTAGAAACAGAGGCAGACTTTATTTTGGGGGACTCCAAAATCACTGCAGATGGTGATTGCAGCCATGAGATTAAAAGACGCTTACTCCTTGGAAGAGAAGTTATGACCAACCTAGACAGCATATTAAAAAGCAGAGATATTACTTTGCCAAGAAAGGTCCATCTAGTCAAGGCTATGGTTTTTCCAGTGGTCATGTATGGATGTGAGAGTTGGACTATAAAGAAAGCTGAGCATCAAAGAACTGATGCTTTTGAACTGTGGTGCTGGAGAAGACTCTTGAGAGTCCCTCGGACTGCAAGGAGATCCAACCAGTCCATCCTAAAGGGAATCAGTCCTGAATGTTCATTGGAAGGACTGATGTTAAAGCTGAAACTACAATACTTTGGCCAGCTCATGCGAAGAGCTGACTCATTGGAAAAGACCCTGATGCTGGGAGGGATTGGGGGCAGAAAGAGGAGACGACAGAGGATGGGATGGTTGGATGGTATCACTGACTCGATGGACATGAGTTTGAGTGAACTCCGGGAATTGGTGATGGACAGGGAGGCCTGGCGTGCTGCGATTCATGGGGTTGCAAAGAGTTGGACACGACTGAGTGACTGAACTGAACTGAACTGAGTGGTATGCTTAGAAATATTTTCATGGGAGAAAATATAATTTCATTAATACTAATATTGCATAAAGCTACATTTGACTCTTGAACATTGTGAGTTTTTTTAATTCATTTTTAATTGGAGTATAATTGCTTTACAATGTTTTGTTGGTTTTTGCCATTTATCAACATGAATCAGCCACAGGAATACATATGTCCCCTCCCTCTTGAACCTCCCACCTACCTCCCACCTGCTCCTACCTCTCTGGGTTGTCACAGAGCACCAGCTTGAGCTCCTTTTGTCATACAGCAAATTCCCACTGGCTGTCTATTTTACATGTGGTAATGTGTATATTTCAATGCTACTCTCTCAGTTCATCCCACCGTCTCCTTCCCCCATTGTGTCCACAAATCCATTCTCTATGTCTGCATCTCTACTGCTGCCCTACAAGTAAGTTCATCAGTACCATTTTTCTAGATTATATATATATGTGTTAATATACGATATTTGTTTTTCTTTCTTACTTCACTCTGTGTAATAGGCTCTAGGTTCATCCACCTCACTAGAACTGACTCAAATTCATTTCTTTTTATGGCTGAATAATATTCCATTGTATATATGTGAACAATGTGAGTTTCAACTATACAGGTCCAGTTATAAATATGGATTTTTTTTTCAATAAATACATACTAAAGTGCTACAAGATCCGCATTTGGTTGCATCCATGGATGCAAAACCACAGATCTGGAGGGCCAACTGAAACATCAGATGTGGGTTTTCAACTGTGCACAGGGTCAGTGCCCTTAACCCCATGTTGTTTAAGGATCAACAGTATTTTCTTCTGAAATTGCCTTTAAATCTAATTTACAAGCTATTTCAGAAAACGTCTCAATATTTTCACCACAACAGTTTTATTCAGTTCATCTCTCCTCTCTCATTTACCATTCACACCAAAAAGACCCATAACTACTTTCAAGTTCAGTCTACCTTCAAAAAACGAAGTTTCTTTCAGCACTGGAGATAATACAAAGTAAAGAGGAAGGTGCTGAATGCAATTGCAAATGATGGCTTTTAATTATACTTTAAGCAACAGCAGCATATCAAATTACATATGGAACGTCCCAAAGTACCCACTCTGAAGGGGACAGCTTTACATTATCTATGCTATTTTTTCCTTTTTAATCAGTTTCATTACCTTAGAGTCACATCCTTCTACTATTTTACAACCAGATGACAACAAAGCAGTCTAAACAAAGAGAAATCCATCTCTCCCCCTTTCTAAGGCTGTCAGTTTTCCCAGCAGATGTAGCTAGAGTGATTGGCTACAACCCAGAATATTCTAATTCCAAAAGAATCCCTAAGATGCATACTAGTCCCTGACTAGTCACTTTCCACAACAGAAAGTAAAGGCACCTAAAGTCTCATGTCTAAATCAAAGAACCTGGCTCCAAAAGAGAAAACCCCTTGATAATACCACATGGTACTCAGGGTAGAAGTCAGGGATCATTACTCAGGTACCTGAGGCTTGTCTTATATCTTACGAGAACCTTTGTACTGAAACTGACCAGTCTCTGGAAGTGAGCAAAAACAATTTGATAATAGAGCAAGGACTACCGACTTTTTCAGTCAAAAATACCAGTCTCATGATTATGGTATCACGGGTTGCTATAGGCAAATATAAAATATGTTCCAAAAATTTCACACTTCAGGCTAACTAGAGTTGCCTTAAAACAGTGACATAATTTAGCTAAGAGTTGTCTTGAAGCAGTGAGTTCTCAAAGTGGAGGTAGGGGACTTTTTAAAAACACACTCCCCACTCCTTTAAGATTTCAGTTCTGCAAAGGAGGTGGAAGTTATAGCCTCAACATATGTTTTCTTTAAAAACTCCCCAAAGGCATCTGCTCGTCCCTCTAAGACCTAGACTATCACATGCCCAGAAACACATTCCACTGTATTACATGCTAACTCCATTCAGAGAACCATCCTGAGAGCCTCGAGTCATGCCATCATGTCTGTTCCTTCCATGTAATGTTATGTGTGTTAGTCACTCAGTCGTGTCTGACTCTTGTGACCCCATGGACTGTCGCCCACCAGACTCCTCTGTCCATGGAATTCTCCAGGCCAGAATACTAGAGTGGATTGCCATTTCCTTCTCCGGGGGATCTTCCCAACCCAGGGACAGAACCCAGGTCTCCCACATTGCAGGCAGACACTTTACCAACTGAGCCACCAGGGAAAACCGCGTATTATTCTTCCTAGACTTACATCCCATTCTTGCTTCACAGATGTTTTCTTCTTTACTTTCAGTGTTTTCCTTCCTCCTCCACGGGGACCATAACGGTTCACTCGGACAAATGACATCTAGGAGTAATAATCATATCAATTTTTTAATACATGAAAAACTAATAATTAATCATCAGAGAGGGAAAATTATATCTAAGAAAATAAATTTTAAAATTTCAGAAGACATATTTAAGCATAATGAAAGGGACAGGCTACCAAAAGCCTTGGCTCATTCCCTTCAGTTATTAGAATGCTGACACTGAGAACTATGATAAAAGTCATATATGTTATGTTATCATATGATAACTATGATAACAAGTCAACAGACTAACCATATGTGACTAATAAAGAACTCCAGGAATGCAGCAGTTACGATCTAAAGCAGAGATTTAGAACAAGTCATAAGCTTTGTCGTCCATTACACAAGTTCTCAATGAATAGAGGAAATGTCAGTTCCACGTGAACAATATAAATGTAGGAGAAGAATGTATGGCAAAACCAATACAGTATTGTAAAGTAAAATAAAATAAAAATTAAAATGTAAAAATAAGTAAGTAAAAAATAAATGTAGGAGGAGAGCAAGAGATAGCTGGGGTTCGTTTTGAAGCATCTAACACCCAAAATCACTACTAGACATATGTGTATTTACCTTAAAATAGAAAGAGACATGTGTACCTCAATGTTCATTGCAGCAATGTTTATAAAAGCCAGGACATGGAAGCAACCTAGATGTCCATCAGCAGATGAATGGATAAGAAAGCTGTGGTACATATACACAATGGAGTATTACTCAGCCATTACAAAGAATACATTTGAATCAGTTCTAATGAGGTGTATGAAACTGGAGCCTATTATACAGAGTGAAGTAAGCCAGAAAGAAAAACACCAATACAGTATACTAATGCATATATATGGAATTTAGAAAGATGGTAATGATAACCCTGTATGCGAGACAGCAAAAGAGACACAGATATATAGAACAGTCTTTGGACTCTGGGAGAGGGTGAGGGTGGGATGATTTGGGAGAATGGCATTGAAACATGTATAATACCATATAAGAAACAAATCACCAGTCCAGGTTCAATGCAGGATACAGGATGCTTGGGGCTGGTGCACTGGGATGACCCAGAGGGATGGTATGGGGAGGGAGGTGGGAGGGGGGGTTCAGGATGGGGAACATGTGTACACCCGTGGTGGATTCATATTGATGTATGGCAAAACCAATACAATATTGTAATTGGCCTCCAATTAAAATAAATAAATTTAAATTACAAAAAAATTTTTTTAATTCAAAAAAAATAAAGGTGGTTAAATTTTAGAATGAATGAGTTATGATACCATCTCTAGCACATTTTTCACATAATACTAAATGAGTGTCATTATTGATACTAAGCTAGAATCTAAAAATTGCCAACAGTTGCTTGCCACTCTTAAAATAGCAATGCTAAGGGCACTAGACTAAACATTATACAAAATTAGAAAAAGACTCACATTGCCTGAACACTAGGATTGGAGAACACATACACGATTTTTAAAAAGCAACAGATATACATGACTCCTATCCCAGACCTTCTTTACACACCTGAAAAACTACAGAACTTTTCAGCTGACCCCCTTACTCCAAATGATCCTACAACAAAGACTCGAATATTTTTCTTAAAGACTCTTTTTTAAAAAATCATTTAGTCAAAAAAAAAATCATTTAGTCTATTGTGATAAAGATAACTAAATGCAAGTATTTCTCAAGAGCTGGCCCATACTGTTAGCAACCACATTCACTTTTTTAAAAAAAATTGGGGTACAGTTGCTTTACAAAGCTGTACAAAGAAGTTGAATTAGCTACATATATACATATATCCCGTCAATTCACTCTTTAAACACGATATCTATTTTCAGAGTGTACAATCCAGCAAAGGAGATGAATCACATACAAGTTAGAGAATAACATCAAGTGTTATTATAGTGATGGTGATGCTGCTGCTGATGCTGACAGTGGTTGTGGCAATAATGATGGAATTAGCTGCTCACCACTCTCCATAAGCTAGGGGGTATGCTAAACTGTTTACATATATCATCCCCTTTCATCCTAACACTAATCCCGTCAACTATTTTCTCATTTTACAGATGAGAAAACTAACAGACAAAGAGTTAATTGACTACGAAGGTCACACAGCAAATGTCAGAGCCATATATGTCATTTTAAAAGGTATGGAATGGAACAGAACCAAGAGACCAAAACGAAGCTATACTCTTTGGTCAGTTTATGTTCAACAAGAGTCCCAAGAATCAATTCAATGGGAAAAGAACAGTCTTTTTAATTAATGATACTGGGACAACTGGATATCTATATGAAAAAGAATGAAGTAAGACTGCCTACCTCACAACAAGCATAAAAACTAACTTAAAATGAATCACAGACTTAAGTGTAAGAGCAAAAGTACAAAATTCCTAGAAAAATAACATAAGCATAAATCTTCATAAACCTTCGATGAAGCAATGGTTTCCAGAAATGACACTAAAAACACAAGCACCCAAAAGAAAAATAAACTGGACTCCACCAAAACCAACAACTTTTGTGCTCCAAAGGACACAATCAAGAAAGTGAAAAGAAACCAAAAGGATGGGAGAAAACATTTGCAAATCATATATCTAATAAGTAACTTGTGGACTGGGAAGATCCCCTGGAGAAAGAAATGGCAACCCACTCCAATATTCTTGCCTGGGAAATCCCATGGACAGAGGGGCCTGACTGGTTTTAGTTCCTGAGGTTGCAAAGAGTCGGATACAACTTTAGTGACTAATCCAGAATACATAAAGAACTCAAAACTCAACAACAAAAAATCCAATTTTAAAATAGCTAAGGGAATTGACTAGATAATTCTCCAAAGAACATACTACTGCTGCTGATGCTGCTGCTGCTAAGTCACTTCAGTCGGGTCCGACTCTGTGCGACCCCATAGACGGCAGCCCACCAGGCTCCTCTGTCTCTGGGATTCTCCAGGCAAGAACACTGGAGTGGGTTGCCATTTCCTTCTCCAATCCATGAAAGTGAAAAGTGAAAGTGAAGTCGCTCAGTCGTGTCCGACTCTTAGCGACCCCATGGACTGCAGCCTACCAGGCTCCTCCGTCCATGGGATTTTCCAGGCAAGAGTCCTGGGGTGGGGTGCCATTGCCTTCTCTGAAAGAACATACTACAAATGGCCAATAAACATGCCAAAAGATGTTCAAGATCACCAGTCATTAAATACAAATCAAAACCATGAGATGCTTACTACCTCACACCCACCAAGACAGTTATAATCAAAAGATGTAAATAACAAGTTTTGACATGAATGTGCAGAAACTGCAATTCCAATATATCGCTAGTGGCAATGTAAAATGGTATAACCACTTTGGATAATAGTTTGGCAATTCCTAAAAATGTTAAAACACAGAGTTATCACATGACTCAGCAATTCAAGTCCTAGCTACATACCCAAAAGAACTGAAAACTTATGTCCACACAAAAACTTGTATGTATATATAACAACATTATTCTTAATAGACAAAAAGTGGAAACATCCCAAATATCCACTAACTGAACAAGGGATAAATAAAATATTGTGTATCCATACGATATAATATCAATTAGCAATAATAAGGTATGAACTACTGATACATGCTACAACTTGGCTATGCTAAGAGAAAGAAGCCAATATATGACCAAAGGTCACATATTATATGATTCCATTTACATGAAATGTTCAGGATAAGCAAGTCCATAGAGACATGTGATAGATTAGTAGTTGGGAGGGTCTGGTGGGAAAGGAAATAGAGTGACTGCTAATGGATATGGGGTTTATTTTGGCGGGGATGAAAATGTCCTGGAATTAGTTGTGATGGTTTCAAAACTCCTATCAATGTACTAAAAAACTTAAGCTGTACACTTTAAAGGGCTAAATTTTACGGTATGTGACATATCTCAGTAAAGCTGCTATAAAAATATGGAAAACATCTAATAGTTGTTCAAAAACAGTTTCTAATGTATTTTACTCTTTAGCCACTTAGATCTTCAATTTACTCTGCAAAAACAAAGAGGAATCACAAAATGTCAGTAATCTATATGATGAACTACATACTTATTAAAATTATATTATGAAGAATGTAGGAAATACATAGAAAGTTCAGTGTGAAAACTAGAACACAGAAACACATACAGTATATTCTCAATGATGTTAATATATATACATTATTAATAAAGCACTTGCTTGACTACAGGAGATCAAACCAGTCCCTCCTAAAGGAAATCAGTCCTGAATATTCATTAGAAGGACTGATGCTGAAGCTGAAACTCCAATACTTCAGCCACCTGATGCAAAGAACTGACTCACTGGAAAAGACCCTGATGCTGGGAAAGATTGAAGGCAGGAGAAGAAGGAGACAACAGAGGATGAGATGGTTGGATGATATCACCGACTCAACGGACAGGAGTTTGAGTAAGCTCCAGGAGTTGGTGATGGACAAGGAAGCCTGGCATGCTGCAGTCCATAGGGGTGCAAAGAGTCAGAACAACTGAGTGACTAAACTGTGCTAAACAATGCACATTTAATCCCACAACCCAATGAGAGTAGTGCTGTAAGATACACGAGAGCTCAGTAGCTAAGAGTATAGTGTAAAACCAGACTGTGTGGGTTCACACCCCAGCTTTGCCACTAGCTGTAAATGCATAAGGTGCTTAGAACCCTTGCCTGGAATATACTGAGTTCTATTTAAGGATTAATGGTGATGATGTCAGCAATGATTAACCCCCTTTCCCCAATGAGAAAAGCAGGAGTTTTGAGATATTACTCTAAGGCACACAAATAATAATGGATAGAGCTGGGAGCTGACATTCAAAACCAGATATAACTATAATGATGGACCTTTTAGAAAACATTACTAAAATTGAGTTATCTCTGGTTGGCTCCGTATTTTCTAAGCTTTCTACAGTGAACCCATGTTACTCTTAAAATAATTTATTTCAAGTTATATTATTTAAAATACTATATTTATTCAGAGGCTGAAATTCCACCAGACTCAATTCTGAAAAGCCATCCTTGAATCTGAAGTATACAAAGGTTTATGAGCAATCAAAGGGCCTATATACTTGTTTCTTTAGATGGTGAGGCTGTCAATATAATATCAAAAATTGAGTATTTTTTATCATAGCTATTTGTACACTAATGGTGACTTCTGATGGTCACCATTGGATACAACATATCTAAATATAAGAGCTTTTCTTAGGCAAAGAGATATAGAAATTAATATAATAGATTAAATGCCTGAGTATTAGTTGCGTAAATGAGAACAGTTAAACAATTTTAGCATAAGAAAATGTTACATCCAAAGAAACCATATTCAGGTAACAAACAAATACAGTGGCAAATGAAGGTAGTACATGCTATGGTCTGAACGTGTTTCCCCCAAATTCATATGTTGAATCCTAGCCCCTAAAGGTGTAAAGAGGTGGGGCCTTTGGGAGGCAGAGCCCTCAAGACTGGGATTAGTGCTCTTAGAAAAGAGACTTTTATCAGTTACTCTTGTATTTCCATGTTTATCTTTGAAAATTTCAAATATGTTTTGTTATACACAGAATCACATATTTGGTCCACCTTTGAGCATAGTCCCAAAGTCTAGAATATTCCTACTGCAAATAAACAAATAAATATCTTAATAAATGTCTATGCAATTTAAAAAAAGTTCTCCAAAGAGATCCTTAGTCCCTTACACCTTGTGAGGATACAGCAAGAAGGGGCTTGCTATGAATCACGAAGAGGACCCTCGCCAGAATATGGCCATTCTCACGCCTTTATCTTGGACTTCCCAGACTCCAGAACTATGCAAAATAAATTCCTGTTATTTATAAGCTACTCAGTCTCCAACATTTTGTTAGAGCAGCCTGAATGGACTAAGACAGTATATACTAGTGCCTTGTTTTTCCACTTCAATTTAGCCTAGCAAAGCAGGCTGTGATCATTCTAAGATGACTCCCAATGAGCTGTGTGCATGCTTGGTCGCTCAGTCATGTCCAGCTCTTTGCAACCCCATGGACTGTGGCCTGCCAGGCTCCTCTGTCCATGGAATTTTCCAGGCAAGAAAACTGAAGTGTGTTGCCATTTCCTCCTCCTGACCCAGGGACTGAACTCGCGTCTCTTGTGTTCCTGCATTAGGAGGCAGATTCTTTACCACTGCACCACCTGGGAAGCCCCAACGAGCTGTGCCATTCTACAATTCCTTCCCCATGAGTTTGGGCAAGACCTATGACTAGCTTTCTGAGTCTCTTTTGCTTTTCCCCCGTGACTTGTTTTATCCAACAAAATAAGGCAAATGTGGACATGTCATCCAGTGATTATATTCTGTTATAAAAGTCTCTCTCCTAGGAAAATAGAACAGAAGAAATCTCTCCTGCTGGCCCTGAAGAAGCAAACTGCCATGCTGTGACACTTGATGGAAAAGGCATGTGTCAAAGAACTCCGAGAGCTGTGGGCAGCCTCCAGCAGAAAGTTGGTCAGAAGCTGAGAACTCACACAGCCCCAGAGAAATGAATCTGCCAACCTAAGGAAATGAGCCTAGAGCAGATTTTTCCCACGTTGAGCCTCCAAATGAGAATGCAGACTCCAACAGTTTAATCACAGTACCCAGCTAAGCTATGGATACTGTGAGATAATAAATGTGTCCTGTTTTAAACCACTAAGCTTGTGATAATTTGCTATACAGCATAGAAAATGTACATAATCGTTTATGGTTATAAGAGTTGGACCATAAAGAAGGCTGAGCACGGAAGAATTGATGCTTTCAAACTGTGGTGCTGGAAAAGACTCTTGAGCAAAGAGATCAAACCAGTCAATCTGAAAGACAATCAACCCTGAATATTCACTGGAAGGACTATGCTGAAGCTCCAATATTTTAGCCACCTGATGTGAAGAGCCGACTCACTGGAAAAGACCCTGATGCTAGGAAAGATTGAGGGCAGGAGGAGAAGGGGGGTAACAGAGGATGAGATGGTTGGATGGCATCATCGATTCAATGGACATGAGTCTGAGCAAACTCTGGGAGACAGTGAAGGACAGGGAAGCCTAGCATGCTGCAGTCCATGGAGTCGTAAAGAATCAGACACGACTGAGCGACTGAAAAACAAACAACAGAAAATGAAAGCACTGGCCAACTCTAAAATCCAGCTTGTGAATGGTGAAGTTCACCACAGTATAACGAAGCTGCTGTCCCACCTCTGACTTTCCCTTCACCAACCAGCTTCATGAAGGAGAAGCCTGTTTCAGCACTTGGATTTACTAAGCCCCAGTTCACTTCAAACTTTTATAAAACAGGAACTACTTATGTGCTGAAAAGTGTTCTCTTGAACATCACCAATAATTGACCAAGGATCAGACTTTGTGGTCTAAGAAAGGGATTCTGTGCCACTTACAGGTTCCAGGTATCATAAGGGAGCTATAGTTTGCATGCTGAAACGTGAAACTACAGAGCTAACAAGTCAAATAATAAAATTATCATAGAAATTAATTAAAATTAATTAAAATAGAAAAATTGGGTTGGGTTTCTTTGGAGAAAATCTAAAAACTAATAGCTTCCTAGTTGCTAAAATTATTGGTCCCTATTTCTCTGGCCTATTGGTTTCCTATTTCTCTGGCCCTTTCCATCTCTACAGATGCCCACTCCTGGAATCCTGCCCCTCTTTTAGCTTACATTACACACTTCCTCCTGGTTTCTCTCCTATCCTTTTCTCTTTTTCATCACAGGCTCTGTAGGACCTCCTCACATTCTACGTAATCAAGGATCTTCACTCAGCTCTATGCCAGTCTTCTCTTCATTCCATCGGACACCTTCTCTCTATGTCCAAGAATTGTTTTTGAGAGTCTACACATGCCAGGCCCTGGCTGGACACTGGAGACACAATAATAAATGAGTTTAATATGGTGTCAGTTGTCATAGAGCTTACTTTCTAGATCACCAAAGGGGAGTTCACATCTTCCCTCAGCGATCTCACCTAGACCCTTGAGCAAAACTATCAGTGCACTGGACACGCAAATGCACTGTGAAAATGAGTGTCAAATCAAAGAGTCACACTTTCCCTCAAAACCCCTAATGCTTGTTTCTAACCTGGCTTCTGCGCACATCTCCCAAATATTTCAAATACAGTATGGCCAATATACAGCTCCCTACCAATCTCTAGTTCTTGATATATAACTGGCTTGGTCAGTAAATGTTGCTGAATAATGCTGAACTACAGAATTACTACCCTTCTAGTTGCTCCAGTTTAAAACCTTAGCAGTACCTTCTTGTCTCAAAGCCAATCAGATACCAGAATCTATTCACTCTTTCCCTCCAGTATCTCTCTCATGTCCCCTCTTCTTCATCTCTACCATGAATGCATTTTACAGGTTCTCATTATTTCTAATGGATTTTCCTTTCACACATTCTCTCACCCACTTCATCATCCATCTACTACTTTGAAAGCACCTGCCAAGAGCCAGGCAACAGAGACAGAGGAAGCTGAATAACTGGATGCTCACAGAACTTAGCGTGACAGAACACAATTAAATGTGCAACTGCAATAAAAGGCTAACGTTGGAAGGAAATTCAGTATCAAAGAAATAGCTAACCTGCTGTAAACAGAGAAAAGGCCACCTCCTCCAACTCCCCTAAAAATGTTTAAGCTGAGAGCAGAACTACGAATAAAAGTTAGAAGTGGGGGAAAGAATGTTCCAGGTTGGGGGCGGGGGAGTGCATTTACAAAGGGTTTGAGAGGTTCTATTTGACTAGCAAATATTTGAGAGGGTTAGAAAGAGGACAAAGAGAAAGGCAGAGGCCAGAACGTGGCCCTGAGCACCACAGCAATTTGAAACTACCCTAAAAACATACAGGAAACACTGGAAGGTTTTAAGCAGGGTCAATTACGATGGGATTTAGCCAACCCACTCTGGCTAGTGGAAAACAGATCAAAGGGAAACAAAACCTCTTTTCGAACACTCTCTCTCCAATCATTCCTACCCAGATATATAGATAGAGTTTAGCTCTCCACACTTCACTTCCTTACTCAAAAGATTTTAACAGCTGTCCCCTGCAGAGAGGAATCCAACTCAGCTTGGCACTCAGGCCCTCTCCTCGCTCCGGGTGGCCTGGCTGACTTTTCCTTGCAGTCTTTTCTCCTCTCACATCTCCCACACATCCTAAAACAAAGCTCTCGTCTTCGCATACAGTCCCACCCTCTCCTTATGCTCAGCTTGGAACACCTGTCACACTTGCACTCCCTTTCCACGAACTCTCACTCACTCTTCAGAACTCATTCAGGGGGACCCTCCTGAGAAACACTTTCGACTTAAACGATCCGCCGCGTCCCCAAGTACTCTGGGTAGTTGATCTTTCTCCTGCGTGATCGGAAATTCCTTGAAAACTACATTATGGCACATCAGTTTCTAGCTCTATGCAGAAGTGACCGAAAGCGAAGCGCAAGCGCACACTCAGGATGCCCCTACACGAAGCGCGCTAGACACAAACACACCCAGACAGTATCCTAACAGGCACACGCACTCGCAAAACACATGGAGTCGCAGGTACATTTTGTAGTAAGGATCCTCAACCCAGATGCCTAAAACCCCAGGAAACAGGAAGACGCCACCACCGCTCGCCCCGCCCTGTAGCCCGGGTTCCTAAGACTCCGTGGGGCCGCGGCTGCACGCCTCCGCCCCACCATTGCAACCTGCCTTGTCGTTTCCCGACAGCTGCCTCCACCACGACTAAAACTTCAAGCTGCAGAACCGTCAGGCCCGCCACAAGTTAACTCAGCTCGCGGCTTCCGGGATGTTGCCTAGGTTACCGGAGCCCCACCCCCATTCTCTTGCGTATATCCGGCAAGGCCAGTGCGCGGACGCCTCTCAGTTTGGCTCAGTACAGCGGGGTGGCTCCCACTCCGGTACTCTTACCTGGAGAATCCCATGGACGGAGGATCCTGGGAGGCTGCAGTCCATGGGGTCGTGAAGAGTCGGACACGACTCAGCGACTTCACTTTGACTTTTCACTTTCATGCATTGGAGAAGGAAATGGCAACCCACTCCAGTGTTCTTGCCTGGAGAATCCCAGGGGCGGCGGAGCCTGGGGGGCTTGCCGTCTATGGGGTCGCGACTTTCACAACAGCAGCAGCAGCAGCAGCAGGGGATTACTGAAAGTGAAGTCGCTCAGTCGTGTCCGACTCTGTGTGACCCCGTGAACTGGAGCCCACCAGGCTCCTCCGTTCATGGGATTCTCCAGGCAAGCATACTGGTGTGGGTTGCCATTTCCTTCTCCAGGGGATCTTCCCAACCCAGGGATCGAACCCGTGTCTCCCGCATGGCGGGCAGACGCTTTAACCTCTGAGCCACTAGGAAAGCACAGGAGATTACTAGTAGTAGTAAAGTCGCTAAATCGTGTCTGACTCTTGCGACCCCATAGTCTGTAGCCTGCCAGGGTCCTCTGTCCATGGGATTCTCCAGCCAAGCATACTGGAGTGGGTTGCCATTTCTTTCTCCAGGGGATCTTCCCAACCTAGGAATCGAACCGGTCTCCTGCATTGCAGACAGATTCTTTACCGACTGAGCTATAAGGGAAGCCCAAGGGATTGATAGGGGATCTCAAAGAGTCCGACACGACTGAGCGACTGAACTTAATTGAGGGGATTAAAAGGATTTTCTGTGTCCTGCCTTGGCCGGGTGTGCCAGAGCAGAGTTCCGGGCAAAGCTTTGGAGGATGGGCGTGTAATAGCATTAGTCAGGTTCTTGTGAATTCTCGAAAAGAAAGATGTAGCTCTCCACACCGAGCTTCACATATCACATTTACTTGCTCTTACTTGTGTTTACTCAAAAATGTTTATTAATACCTACCAGTCTGCCAGAGACTGTTACGGCGGGGTCCCTATCCTCAGGAAGCTTATAGTATAATAGGAAACAGCTATCAACAATACAAAAATAAAATTTAAACTGTGACAAGTGCTAAACATTAGGCATACTAACTAGATACTAAATTTACAGAATTATTTGAATTCCTAGAAGGGCTGAAAGCAAGGATGAATGTTACCAAGGAAGGGTAAAGCATTCCTACAGGGCGAGCCACATATGCAAAGGTGTGTGGCAAGTGCAAGGGAGTGGAAGAAGTCCAGTATGTCTGGTGTTCAGAGAGCAGTGGGAGCTTGATGTAGGTAAGGCTGTCCTAATTGGGGGAAGCCAAGACAAGCAAAAGCTGTTTGGGCCACGTCAAGATCTTTACAAAGCATTTCATTGGTTAGCAGAGTAAATTTGCTCCAATAATGCAACCTCCTTTAGCTCTCGGTTTTCAACTGAAAGGACACACCTGTACATGGGTCACCAAGTACATGTTCAACATCTTCTAGATGCAGAGAACTGCCTTCTAATAGTTTCTACTCTCACTGAGGAAGTTTGATATAGTTATTTTCAGTGGTCAATCAATATAATCATTCCCCCACACACACATACATCTTCAACTCCCTGCCCTTCTCTGAGTTACTGTAAACTTGGCAAAACCACAATCCTGGCTAACTCAATACTGTATTTACTAAGTGCCTATATCCTTGCAGGTGAAACTGGAAAATGAAAAACACTCAGCCATACTGACTTTAAATTCATGATCACAAATTTTAAATGGCCCTTTAAAGATGACTGAAGACCATATTATAATTCTCTGCTCCATTAATTCTCTTACCCTCCTAGATGACAACTTTGTAGTTCCTCTTATGCCCCAACATCTCTTCTGTCCTGAATCTCAGCCAGTGACCTTGCTCTCTACTTCACTGACAACACTGAAGCTATATGAAGAAAATATCCATAAGCTCCCATCACTAATTCAGTCCACCTCTCAGCATCTTTACCCATGAACCTGCTTTCCAAACTCAACAAAATCTGAAACACAAAGAATGTTACATCAAGGTATATAATAATCAAATCCAGTGATAAAGAAGAAAATCTTAAAAGCAGTCAGACAGAAGACATTACAGAGAAACAAAAATAAGGATAACAACATATTTCTCATTAGAAATATTTCAAGTGAGAAAACAATACATTAAAACATTCTTTTAATGTATTAAAAGAAAAAAACTGTCAACCTAGAATTCTATATCTGTCAAAAATATATTTTTAAGTGAGGGAAGAAAAGATGCTTCCCCACATAACTAATAGAATTTATCACCAGCAAACCCCCACTCACACTATGAGAAATGTTAAAGTAGATACTTCAAGCAGAAGGAAAATGATACCAGATGCAAATCTGAATTTATACAATGAAAATGGAAAATCTACACTGGAAACAGCTAAAGGAGTAAATATACAGATTATTTTTCTTACTCTTAAAATCACTTTAAAAAATAATTGACTACTTTGGACTTCCCTGTTGGGCCAGTGCTTAAGAATCTGCCTGCCAATTCAGGGGACTTGAGTTTGATCCCTGGTCCAGGAAGATCCTGCAGGCCTCTGAGCAACCCAAGCCTGTGTGCCACAACTACTGAGCCTGCATGCATCAGTTACTGAAGCCTGCACGCCCTAGAGTCTCTGTTTCACAACAAGAGAGGCCACCACAATGAGAAACTTGAGAAAACCCGCATGCAGCAAGGAATATTCAGTGCAGCCAACCATATATAAATAATATTTTAAAATATATATATATATATAGAAAATTGACTACTTAAAAAGTATAATAAAAATGTATTGTAAGGTTTATAATATATATTTAAGTAAAATGCATGGCAACAATAACATAAAAGTCAGAGGAAGTATGTTATTGTAAGACACTTGTACTGTCCCCAATGTGTTATAAAAGTACTTGAAGGTAGACTGTGATAAGTTAAAGATGTATGCTATAAACTGTAAAGCTATCACTAAAATAGTAAGAATTATAGCTAACAGAGATGGGATCTATAAAAAGATATTAAAAAGATAATAAAAATAGTTGATTAATCTAAAAGTAGGCAGAAAAGTGCAAAGAAAGAAATAACAGATGAGAAATAGAAAATAGCAAGTTAATAGATATACATTATTAAATTAAATGTAAATAGTCTAAATACTTTGTAAAACAGGTGATATGTATGCTTTAAATATGTGAAGTTTGTTGTGTGTCAATTATACCTCAAGAAAGCTGTTTATCTGGCTTTCTCTGGGTGGTCCAAATATGAGCCAGAAAACTCCCCAAGCCATAACAAGCCCCACTTCTGCTTAGCCCGCTCCAGTTTCTGCATCCCAGATTATAATCAGAGTATTTCTGAAGTCTTCCCGGTATTTCACTATTAACTTTTTCACTCCCTGTTGTCTTTGAGACTCTGCCAAATGCAAATGATACTTTCTATACCAAATGCCAAATTAATAGTCTGTTTATTCTCCTGTCAATAGTCTTTGTTTCCACAACTGCTTCTATTCTTTATGACTTTTTTTTTAATATGAGGAAGATTCTTCTTCAGTACTACCTTGAGAAGAATCACTTCTTGTATGTTCTGATTTTTGAAATGTAGAAATGCCTAAGAGCACTGTGTGTTCGGTTGTGTCCAACTCTGCGAGTCCATGGACTGTAGCCCACCAGGCTCCTCTCTCCATGGAATTTTCCAGGCAAGGATACTGGCATGGGCTGCCATTTCCTACTCCAGGGGATCTTCCCGACCCAGCAGTCGAACCTGCATCTCCTGCATTTCCTGCGTTGGCAAGTGGATTCTTTTACCATTGCATCACCTGGGAAGCTCAGAAATACCTAAAGTTGGCTGTAAATCATAAAAGATCTCTGCTTGGTAGTGAGGAGCAAAAAATAGGGAAACTGGCAGACATAACCAAATCATGACAATTCTAGGCAACTTGTTGCAGAGGTTATGGTTTGGCTTCCTGGACTGACTGCTACAGAGATTGTGGGTCAAGTTCTATTCTTACATATCATCTGGTCATTGTCTGTTTGAATATTCAGTCACAGATACCAGCATGACCAGCAAACAAGATCTAGAGCAAATGCAATTTGTCCACCACTGCTCATGTCAATGAGTTGAGAGTGATTTATATATCTTGTAGAGTTTACGTCAAAACATTAGTTAATTCTGCCAAAGTTAATGATAAATTCACCTTCTAGTCTTTTCTACTTGTATAATATTTTCTACTTGTATAATTCTCTCCATTGAGAAGACTGCTCTGATTGTTAGGATAAACAATAAGTCAGCAAATTCTCCAATGAGTCAGGTACAGTACCTGAACAATCAAGGGTGGTCTCCTTTTGTAGCTTGTTATCTGTGTCAGAATTTCCATCGTTGATGGTTTATAGAATTAAAGTCTTGGTGCATAAACAAGTCTTAGAATACTATTACTAAAGTACATAAAGTCTTGGTCTGAGGCAAACGAGACCGTGTGTTCTGCCTGCAAAGGAAGTAGCAGCCTAAAGGGGCACATGGAAATCCAAAAAAAAAAGACTTTACACAACATAAGGTCAAAACCAAGAACTTACATATTTCGATCTCCAATAAACTGTGGAAAATTCTGAAAGAGATGGGAATACCAGACCACTTGACCTGCCTCTTGAGAAACCTATATGCGACCAACAGTTAGAACTGGGCATGGAACAGCAGACTGGTTCCAAATAGGAAAAGGAGTCCGTCAAGGCTGTATACTGTCACTCTGTTTATTTAACTTCTATGCAGAGTACATCATGAGAAATGCTGGACTGGAAGAAACACAAGCTGGAATCAAGATTGCCAGGAGAAATATCAATCACCTCATATATGCAGATGACACCACCCTTATGGCAGAAAGTGAAGAGGAACTAAAAAGCCTCTTGATGAAAGTGAAAGTGGTGAGTGAAAAAGTTGGCTTAAAGCTCAACATTCAGAAAACAAAGATCATGGCAGCTGGTCCCATCAGTTCATGGGAAATGATGGGGAAACAGTGGAAACAGTGTCAGACTTTATTTTGTTGGGCTCCAAAATCACTGCAGATGGTGACTGCAGCCATGAAATTAGAAGATGTTTACTCCTTGGAAGAAAAGTTATGACCAACCTAGATAGCATATTGAAAAGCAGAGATATTACTTTGACGACTAAGGTCCATCTAGTCAAGGCTATGGTTTTTCCAGTAGTCATGTATGGATGTGAGAGTTGGACTGTGAAGAAAGCTGAGGACCAAAGAATTGATGCTTCTGAACTGTGGTGTTGGAGAAGACTCTTGAGAGTCCCTTAGACTGCAAGGAGATCTAACCAGTCCATTCTGAAGGAGATCAGCCCTGGGATTTCTTTGGATGGAATGATGCTAAAGCTGAAACTTCAGTACTTTGGCCACCTCATGGGAAGAGTTGACTCATTGGAAAAGCCTTTGATGCTGGGAAGAATTGGGGGCAGGAGGAGAAGGGGACGACCGAGGATGAGATGGCTGGATGGCATCACTGACTCGATGGACGTGAGTCTGAGTGAACTCCGGGAGTTGGTGATGGACAGGAAGGCCTGGCATGCTGCGATTCATGGGGTCGCAAAAGTCGGACACGAATGAGCGACTGAACTGAACTGAACTGAGTTGTTTCTTTAGCTGTGAAAAGTTAAGTCAAAAATTGACTTGCTAATGTTTCACTAATATACTTTTTGTTTAAAAATGATTACAGAAGACAACTTAGGTGATGCAAACAAACTATACATAACACTTCATGAAGTAGACAGTCTCCTTATGAAGAACTACAAAATGGAGTAGAAGGAAGGAAGCTTTTATTGGCTATAGAAAAGAGAAAAATAGAAAATATGATTAGCTGGGACCACACAGTTGACCATGTTTGGGTGAGAAGGTCAAGAGCTGACTTGCACTTAGGGATTGACTGAGTAGATATACTACATTTCTGATAAAGTGGAGCATGTACAGAGATGAAAAAGTTATCTAAGTTTTGGTTTACTAATGTGGCACCCTTGGCAGGAGTGACTCCATCTTGAGCCTAGAAAGGTAATTCAACAGTTGTTAACAGTACCTAATAAGGTCCTGTCCGTTGAGGTTCAAGAGAGACTTTTTCCAGTCTCTTCTCCAATAGGTGAAATTTCTTAGTTGATGATCATGAATAGTCAATCTATGAAGTGTCAAGGGAAGCTACCTTATCAAGTTCACCGTAGGACTGGGTATAGCACATGACTCCCTTGCAGTATTTTGCCACATCTGCATGCAGCAGAAAAGAATCTAATATCAAGGGTGAAATTTCTAAAAGTATGTGCCTTCCTATTAACAGTTCATAGGGATGTAACCAATGTGTCTCTAAGACATATGAACAAACAGGCTAGTGGGAATAACTTTGGCCAAGAGAGCTCAAGGATTTCTGAGAGTTTTCCTAACTTTAAGGATTTCATTGGTCCTTTTGCTCTTTCCCAGAAGTCTGTGGGTGGTAAGGATAGTACAGTTTTTGAGAAAGTGTGATGTCTTACTAAGCTCTTTCATAATGGTTCATGAAACTGTGTGCCTTGGTCAGTTGACATAAAAGTTGGTATATCCCAAGTTTGAAACACAAAATCAAGCAGCATTTTAGAGGCTGCAAAGAATGTTTAGCAAAGATTTTTAGCAAGGAAATGCTGTAACCCATCCTAAAAATAAATAAATCCCACAGAGAGCGGGAGCTGGATAAAATCCATCTGAAGGTGTTCATAGGGCTCCTGGCCATGCCTCACCTTTACAGTTTTTCCAGGATTATATCATTCACAAGCTGCACATATTCCCAAAATAATCTCAGCTGTGTTTTTAAAGTTTTCCCACCAATGCTGATTTAAAATAGTAAGTATTTTGTCCTCACCATAAGAGAATGAGTAGTGTCGTGAAGAAATTCAGCTAATATCCATTTGAAGTCAAATGGCCATCTCGAGAGTCCCAACAGTTATCTAAGTGAAGGGTGGGTCACACTGCTTCCATTCTTCCTTTTCCAAATTATAGGCAGGGGTTTTGATGTGGATATTTGATCATGGCTTCTCTGACTCGGTCCGGAGATTTACCTTTGGGGGTTTAGCTAATGGCATAACCTTGGTTAAGTCTGCTGGTTTGGCAAAACAATCTATTAGAACATCTCCTTTAACTTCCATTTAATCTTTTTATCTCTGGCACCATGGGCTTCAAACTTATAATAGCCATCTCACTGGGAAGTTGAAGTACATCTAAAAATTCTTTAACTAGTTGTCCACTTTTGATGGGGATTCCAGCAGAAGTGAGAAATCCTTTTGTTTCTGAAATGTCATGTACCAACCACTCCAGAAGCATACCTGCTATCTGTATATGTGTTTATTTTCTGGTCCTCAGCTAGTTGACAATCTCTAATAATAAGTGTTTATAAATTCTGTCATCTGGATTAGCTTTCTCTCAGGTAGAGGACTATGCTGATAGATTGAAATTAGTGATAGTGTGATCATCTCCAGTTTCTACTTTGGAGTATGACCCATCAACAAATATTATATCAGGATTCTCAATGGGAGAATCCTCTCTAATGAAGTTTAGCAAGGTACAGAAAGGCCCTAATTGAAGCAAGCCAATTTGGAGGTTCCACATCTTCTGGTCAGGGCTGAAGAGTGGCAAAATTCAGGGTGTTGCACAGTTAATGAGAGACGGAGAAGTAATGTGAGAGGGAGAAGGCAACAGAAATTCGTAAGTAGTTAAGTGACTGACTTAGCAGTATTGTATATCCTTAGTCTTTACCCCATGTAGATCTGTAAGGCCAAGCATGGAGCCTAGAATGAATTCAGCAGGAGCACCAACAAGTTCTGCAGTGGCAGCGTTGCACTAGGACAAGGGGCGTCAGCCTTGCAACTGGGGTAAGAGTAAGGCTATGGTAAGTGGTGGGTGTCTGACGGTTCTCATGATGTTCATTTAAACACTGAGTTCTGTCTAGAACACTCATGTACAAATAGACAAAAGTGTTTGCTGTTGTTATTGTTTTTCAGGATGTCTAGGGAAACAGACTGGAGAAGGCAATGGCAACCCAGTATTCTTCCAGTATTCTTGCCTGGAAAATCCCAGGGGCAAGGGAGCCTGGTGGGCTGCAGTCCATGGGGTCTCAAAGAGTCAGATATGACTGAGCAACTTCAGTTTCACTTTTCACTTTCCTGCATTGGAGAAGGAAATGGCAACCCACTCCAGTGTTCTTGCCTGGAGAATCCCAGGGACAAGGGAGCCTGGTGGGCTGCTGTCTATGGGGTAGCACAGAGTCGCACATGACTGAAGCAGCTTAGCAGCAGCAGCAGCAGGGAAACAGGCTATTGAAGAGCTTTCTTCAGATTGTAGAAGGCTTGTTTAATACTTGGGCTTCCTAAAGACAGTGGCTCTTACTGAAGACTTAGCCATTTCATAAAGAGATGTCACAATCTCAGAAAAACTTGCTGAAATATTTAAATGTCATCTCAATTGAAGTTTTATGACAAGTCTAGGACAGGTTTGGGATAGTCTTCATCCCACCACTAGAGAATGTTTTTCCCTCCTTTAACTAGGTCATGCCTTAAATAATGGACTATGTTTTGACATAATGCAATTTATTTTTTTCGAAACTTTATGCACCCATTCCACTAAGGCTGAGAACACGTAGATGAAATTCGTTTTACAGGCTTCTCTGAACAAAATAGAAGATCATCTACATATTCTTATCAGAACTGAATCACAAGGGGAATTTGAATCTTTTACTTCCTGATTATAAACCACAAAATGAGGAGTTATCAGTGAACCCCTGGAGCCTAGCTGCCCATATTTGAGTGTTGTCCAGTCAGTTGAAGGCCAAAAGATATTGACTGTCCTGGTGTAGAAAATACACACTGAGAAAGGCAGAGCAATAGTCTGTTTCAGTGAAGCAGGTCATGTGGGGAAGAACTGATGATAGCATAGTATTTAAGTTAGGTAAGTCTCTTGGACTGCAAGGAGATCTAACCAGTCAATCCTAAAGGAAATCAGGCCTGAATATTCATTGGAAGGAATGATGTTGAAGCTGAAACTCCAATACTTTGGCTACCTGATGCGAAGAACTGACTCATTTGAAAAGACCCTGATGCTAGGAAAGATTGAAGGCGGGAGAAGAAGGGGACGACAGAGGATGAGATGGTTGGATGGCATCACCAACTCTCTGGACATGAGTTTGAGTAAGCTCCAGGAGTTGGTGACGGACAGGGAAGCCTGTCGTGCTGTAGTCCATGGGGTGGCAAAGAGTCAGACACGACTGAGTAACTGAACTAAACCGAACTGAAAGCGGAAGAAAGGAT
Organism: Nanger dama; assembly: GCA_917880005.1. Lineage (NCBI taxonomy): Eukaryota > Metazoa > Chordata > Mammalia > Artiodactyla > Bovidae > Nanger > Nanger dama. The sequence goes on from CAKJTW010000011.1 coordinate 2,098,283, forward strand.
AACAATTGTATTGATATCCGTGAGATCTTAAACAAATCAATATATTTGTCCATTTGGTTTCTTTACTGGAAGGACAGAAATGTTACAAGGGTTAGTGCAGGTTATGAGAAAGCCTTTAGATATAAGGCCCTCAACCACAGATTTGAAGCTTTCCTTTGCTCTCTCTGTGTGTGTTAGTCAATTAGTTGTGTCTGACTCTTTGTGATGCCATGAACTATAGCCCACCAGGCTCCTCCGTCCATGGGATTCTCCAGGCAAGAATACAGGAGTGGATTGCCATTTCCTTCCCCAGGGGATCTTCCTGACCCAGGGATTGAACCTGGGTCTCCTGCATTGTAGGCAGATTATTTGGGGGAAGTTTGGATAAAGAGTTTGGTAGGATTTATCTGGACTTTAATAGATTTCATTCAAATTGTTTTTCTTATGCCAATTCCTATGAAAATTTTAGCCCATTGGGAGTCCGGTAGTGTCAAGATCTTCATCTGGAGTACACATGAAATATAGTGGAGAAGGGAAGGTTTATACAGAGCAGACACAACTTGATTATGAATAGGCAAGCCCCTGAAACCAGAAATAGTTCCTCTTGTGGGCATTTAATATCACACTTCCACTTGCAAACTATATCTCTCCATAACAAATACATAGGGGTGGTATCACAGAGCAGGAAGGAATGTTTCTGAATCAAAGACTCAAGGGCTGCAGTTAAGGAAGAATCTGTGGGTTATCTGAAATACCTATCGCTTGTGAGCTATGCTTACTCCAAAGAAAAGACTGAACAAAGATGGCAGGACTTGATGGAGAAAGATAGTGTTAAGGGAAGATATTTTCTAGTTTCATCTTTTTGTTTGTTGATGATTGAATTATGGTCTATGGTCCAATCAACCTTTATTGGAAATGTTTGAGGCGTGGCTTTTAGGAGAGTTTGACTTGAATTGATGGGCCTTTTTTTGACCCTGAGGCTTATGATGGAAAGAGGGATTCTGAAAATCTCTCTCCACATCAGTCCAATCAATTTTGCAATCCAGAATTTAGCATCATAAGGTTCTGATCAACATGAGTACAAGTTGATATAGGTCAGGTAACCCTGGGTCATATGCACCCAAAGAATTCCAAATTCTTCCTTGAATATTTACTGGTATTGCTTAGGTTCAGGGAAATTTTTCACTATAGTTGCTAATTCCCCCTCTGTACAAGGTTAAATTCTACTGTTGTCTGTATACCTAGCTTATGGGAAGGATGAGCTCTTAGAAGTAACTGGCATTTGGGGATTTTAGAAGAGTTGTTGAGAAAAGCTAGGCGGTCTGGACAAGATGGGGAGCTAAGATCTCACATGCCACATGTGCAGAAGAGAAGAGAGTAGAAAGATAAGAGGAGATGGGGGAACTGGCTATAGGAAGGCAACTGGAAGACAAGGATGGGGAGGACTTGCTATGGAAAGGAGTCTATATTGTTGTTTAAGTTTGTCACATTTGTTAATTAGCTCTGTCCAAACAATCTTTTAGGGAAGAAATTTTTAACAGTTTTATTTCAAGGCTTCACAAACCAGTTTTTAAAAAATAGGCTTTCCATTAAGTCTGAGAAGTTTATTTTATTTTTTAAGGTGCCTCTCAAATGAAAGATCTTGTTTAAAGCCAGTGTTCCACACAGTGGCCATTGAAGGCCCGTGTCATCCTTGGGGAAGTTATGCCATTGGAAACGCAAGCATTAGAACTGTAAGGACTTCTGTGGGAGTCCAGGAAGTAAGACTCTGTGCTTCCACTGCACAGGGCACAGATTTGAAACCTGGTGGGGGAGCTAAGATCTCACATGCCATATGTCCAGAAAAATTTTTAATTAATTGAGTAATTAAAAAAAAGAATTAGAACTATAATGAGCAGACTTATGACATACAAAAAGTAGAGTCTTTCTAGAAGAGAAGAATTAGACTTAGCTGACGCTATAAGACCTGGCAACAGTCAGCTGAAAGTGATGCTGGTGCACTTTGAGCCCCTGTGTGATGGTGTACATGCATGTGTTCAGTCACTTAGTCGTGTCTGACTCTTTGCAACCCCATGGACTGTAGCCTGTCAGGCTCCTGTGTTCACAGGATTCTCCAGACAAGAATAGTTGAGTGGCTTGCCTTGCCCTCCTCCAGGGGATCAAACACGTGTCTCTTATGTCTACCTGCATTGGCAGGCAGGTTCTTTACCACTAGTGATACCTGGGGAGCCCCAGTGTGGTGCTAAGTAAGTAAGTAAGTAAAGTCACTCAGTCGTGTCCGACTCTTTGCGACCCCGTGGACTTCAGCCCACCAGACTCCTCAGTCCATGGGATTCTCTAGGCAAGAATACTGGAGTGGGTTGCCATTTCCTTCTCCAAGTGTGGTGGTAGCTGCTTCCAAATGTAGACCCAACAACCTACACCTCGAGGGCAGTGCAGAGGCAGAAAGAAAGCTCTCTATGGATCAAAGTCAAACTCTCAGAATTAAAAAAAAAAAGAAAAAGAAAACAACAATAAAAACCCTACAAGGACAGTCTTATTTAGGCTAAGCAACTTTAGTCCAAAAGAATGCCAATCCAATGTTGGTCCAGGGAGAACCATACTGATCTGTGAGACTAGCTTAAAAAAAGGCTTAAAAGGTCTATGCTTGTATTCTCTTCTATGACAAACAGCACTTCTAGTTATCACAACACAAAACAGAAGTAGAAAAGAGAGCATTAAAAAAAAAGGGATTAAAAATAAAAGAATGGCCTGAATCCACCAAAGATGTCAAACAAATGGAAACCAATAACAAAACTGAGGTATCAAACTGAAACTCAATAGCCAAAGAACTCAAAGCAAAGAGCAGAGTTCAGACCCGGTGCTGAAGCACCAGGTCAACACATACAACTGGCCCCAAGGGGCAGCATTCCATGAAATCTGGAGTTGGCGGTGACAGGCAGTGCAGACATCCCTATGGAACTTTCAGGAAAACTATGGAAATAAAGACCACCAAAAGAAAACAACCGACTCCAGTGTTCTTGCCTGGAGAATCCCAGGGACAGAGGGGCCTGGTGGGCTGCCGTCTATGGGGTCGCACAGAGTCGGACATGACTGAAGTGACTTGGCAGCAGCAGCAAAGAACACAAACAGAGGTTATTTATTCAGAGCTTGCTATAGTGAACCACCACCTGTGTTTGGCGGAGACTCAAAGGCAGACAGGGAAGTGGGAAAGCTTTATACAGAAAAAGGACATCTTCAGCAGAGCTCCGATTGGATCTTGATGGCATGGAGAAGCTAGGGTCAGGTGCATTTTACGGTTTGTGGAACATATTTGGGTTCCTCTGATTGATCCTGAGTTGAAAGCAGGGCTAAATTTGGAGAAGTTGGCAGTCACTGACCAAGTCCTGACTGCTCTGGGCCATTTGGTACAGAGTTTGTGGTTCGGTTTCCTGAACTTGCTGTTGCAGAGGCTGTGGGTCAGGGGTCTCTTCATATATGGTCTAGCCATTGTCTGTATGTTCAGTCTCTTACAGTGAAACCTCGGCATTGTAGATACTTTTAAAACCTGGCTGACTGACCATGTTTCATTTTTTAGCTATTGAACTTTAACTGTCGTATAGTAATATTTGGTTGTATAACATTTTATATTTTTGAATATAATTTCAAACATATTCTTCCTCCCTTTTATCCTTACAGCAATCTTGTGATACTAGGGAGGTTAATTACCTAAGGTCATTCATTGGATTGGGGCTTGAATTAGGAGTCAGTCATAGCATAGGCTGATTTGCAATATAACACTCAAGTTGTCTGGTATAGATATCATCTATAAAGGCTTTAAAATAGACCTTTTGGCCTCTGTATGATAAAGGGTCTGTTTAAATTGCTTCTAAATTCATTACTAAAAATTAGGATAAAGCCTTGAAGAGTCATAGCTCCCTTCAAATACCTACAAGGCTGTCATGTGGAAGAAGGATTAGGTTTATTCCTATGGCTCCAGACAGCAGACCTCACACCAGTGAAGAGAAGCACATTTCAATTTAAAATGTGAAATATCTTTCTAGTAATGAGACACTTGCCCTCTAACGAGGGCTTCCCTGGTGGCTCAGACAGTAAAGAATCCTCCTGCAATGCGAGAGACCTGACTTTGATCCCTGGGTTGGGAAAATCTCCTGGAGAAAGAAATGGCAACCCACTCCACTATTTTTGCCTGGAGAATTCCATGGACAGCGGAGCCTGGCAGGTTACTGTCCATGGGGTCACAAAGAGTTGGACATGACTGAGCAACTAAGCACAGCCCACAGCCCTCTAAACAAGGGGCCACCTTGTAAATAGGCCAATTCTTCATCTTTCTTAGTGTTTGAATAAGACTCCATGATCCTCAGTTCAGTTCAGTTCAGTCTCTCAATCATGTCCGACTCTTTGCGACCCCATGGACTGCAGCACACCAGGCCCCCTGTCCATCACTAACTCCCGGAATTCACTCAAACTCATGTCCATTGAGTTGGTGATGCTATCCAACCATCTCATCCTCTGTCATCCCCTTCTTCTCCCACCTTAAATCTTTCCCATTATCAGTCTTTTCCAGTGAGTCTGTTCTTCACATCAGGTGGCCAAAGCATCAGTCCTTCCAATGACTATTCAGGTCTGATTTCCTTTAGGATGGACTGGTTTGATCTCCTTGCAGTCCAAGGGACTCTCAAGAGTCTTCTCCAACATCACAGTTCAAAAGCATCAATTCTTCAGTGCTCAGGTCTCTTTATAGTCCAAGTCTCACATCCATACATGACCACTGGAAAAACCATAGCTTTGACTAGATGGACTTTCGTTGGCAAAGTAATGTCTCTACTTTTTAATATGCTATCTAGGTTGGTCATAACTTTCCTTCCAAGGAGCAAGTGTCTTTTAATTCATGACTGCAGTCACCATCTGCAGTGACTTTGGAACTCCAAAAATAAAGTCTGCCACTGTTTCCCCATCTATTTGCCATGAAGTGATGGGGCCGGATGCCATGATCTTTGTTTTCTGAATATTGAGTTTTAAGCCAACTTTTTTACTCTCGTCTTTTACTTTCATCAAGAGGCTCTTTAGTTCTTCTTAGCTTTCAGCCATAAGGTGGTGTCATCTGCATATCTGAAGTTATTGATATTTTTCCTGGCAATCTTGATTCTAACCTGTGCTTCACCCAGCCCAGTGTTTCTCATGATGTACTCTGCATATAAGTTAAATAAGCAGAGTGAGATATCCATGATCCTTCACCTCTAGAAACTGCTTGAACTGGCTAGGCCAGTTAATCTCAAAGGGAATTACAAACACTAAGTTTATGAAACTTTTTAAGTTATAAAAGAGACATAGACATTTTAAATACAGGAGTTTCACATCACTCAAATTCTGCTTGAAATTATGTTTCTCAAAAAAAAAAGAAAGAAAGAAAGAAAGGAACCTCAGTTCTATTTTAAACTTTACCCCCCAGACTCTTCTTTGAATTAGCACTTTTGTCCTCATGCCCATATATTTTCAAAAACATTTTTAAGTAAAAATGTTTTTACATGTACCACAACTTTCTTATCCATTCGTCTGCTGATGGACATCTAGGTTGCTTCCAAACGTAATAAAAAAATAAAGAATTTAAAAAATGTTTTTAAAGTCTTAATAGGAAGTCATCTAAATCAGTCTTCCATTTGCATTGTTTTCTGATCACCCGACTGTATATCAAATGTATTACACTCATTTTTGATGTTTTAATAAATTGTAGGAATTCAATGAGGTTTAAAAAAGAGAGAGAAACCCTTTCCATTGAATGGTAAATGCTGGGATTTTAATCTGCAATCTGAACTCTTTGAACATGATCTTTTTTCTTCTTTGTGGCTTCTTTTTTTAATGTTCTCTCAGGTTAATCTCAATTATATTCTCTTCCAGTTTACAAATAACTTGAAGCTGAAATGAAACAGAGTCCTCCTGAACTGGGATTATCTGGTGCTCTAAAAGGATTTGCGGGAGATCCTCTCCTCATTCCACTCTTTTATTTTATTTTATTTTACTTTATTTTTAATTGGAGGATAATTATTTTACAATATCCTGGTGGTTTCAACCCACTCTTGACCTGCCTCTTCAATTGTTTTAAATTGACTCTCCTAATTTTTGCCTGAAGAGCAGTTCCTTTAGATGTGGGTTGTGGTTTCTCTCTTGAAAAACAATACAGAATCCTGGGGATTCTGCTGATCTGAGTCACTGCAGAGGCAAAGTAGACCCGAAGTTGGAGCAGAACGTGTCCTCTGCACAAATCCAGCTGCTCTGGGTCTTCTTGACAACTTCCGGGACTCGACTTAAGGCAGTGTTAAGATTGTTTTCTTTACCATATTTATTTTTATGTGACTGTACATATTTACATGTGTTCACATATGGCGAGGGAGAGGAAAAGTGATGACGTGAGGCTCCTTGAGATTAGAAGGTGATAAGGAAATAAAGCAGGTGACTGGGAAGGGAGAAGTGAGAATTCTGTTTGAGAAGGGAGACTTGAGAGTTCATAACCATCTCTCAGACGAGGAGTTCTCTGCAGGTAGCAGACTGGAAATGCGAACTCTTTGGGGACAGGCTCTGTTGCTTTCTGTTCCTTCGCTTGCAGGAAGGTGCCTATTTATCTAAAACGGACTGAATTTCCTGCTCAATGGCTGGTCTTGATTCTTCAAGACTAGTGGGTATTTCCTTTTAATGTCTCCAATGCTGTTTTTTTTTCTTTTTTGAGGTTGAGGGGGAAGAGATCGGTTGAAATTCTGGTTGGCTAAGTGAGAGATTCTCAGAAATGAGAAAGGGGGGAGGAAACAGACTTAGAAGGCGGCAGGAGCCCCCGGTCGCCCCCCTTTGCTGCGCACCCACTACCTCCGCCTGGTGACCTTCCGTGGAGACCCCAGGAGGCTGCATCAATATTTGATCAGCCTTTCGCCAGCGCGTTGCCAGCACTCGTCGGCGGGGCTTGCCAGGCATCGCCAACGCGGCGCTGAAAACAGCGCGGGCCGCCGGGGCTTCGGGAGGACCGGCTCTGCGCTCGCCCCCTCCCCCGGGCCGCTGGGCTTGGGAGCGGCCGGGCCGCGGCGCCCACCATGCGCGGTTGCACGCGGCTGGCGCTGCTCTGCGCGCTGCCCTGGCTTCTGCCGTTGGTGGCACCTGGGCGTCCCGCGCCACCCCCAGCCCTGCGCCGCGACCCCCGCAACCCCGCCAGGGGCGCAGAGTTCGATCGCATCTACAGCGGAGTGGTGAGCCTCCCCACCGAGAACATCTACTCCTTCAACTACACCAGCCAGCCCGGCCAGGTAAGACATTCGCTCCCCGCGCTCCCAGGAACTTGCCCGACCTCAGAGCCCCGCCGCTGCTCTGGATCTCCGGGGAGTCGACCTCGGGAGACCTCGGGGACCATGGAACCCTCATTCCCTTTCCCCTTCAAAGCAGTCACTGCCCGAGCTGCCGCATCCTCGCCACCGGCCTCGGGGACAACTCCGCCTCCCCTCGCGCCTCCCCGGCCTGGTCGCGGGCATTACTGGGCTTTGCAGGGTCGCCAGTTCCCCGCACCGTCTGCGGGTCTCGGTCCCCTGACCGGCCCTGCTCTAGGGAGGTCACAATTTTTAAAGCGGAGAAGGAAAATGACCACACCTCTGTTCCCAAGCTCCCGTGGAGAAGGAACCTCATCTCTTTTGGTTGATTCTGTCAGACCCTTCTATTCCAAAACGGCTGGGGAGGGAGAGCTGCTCAGAATCTAAAATGGGAATGTGTGAGAATGGACGAGCTGCAGAACCTCTGTGTGTGTGCAAGAGCCACTGCCTGCGTTTCTGTATCGTCGTCACACACTTGTGCTTCAGAGAACCCAGAAGACCCGGCCAGAGATACCAGAGCTGAAGCCCTCAGCCGATCTATGGAGGTTTTGAGTTTATATAAGGATGGATAATTGAGTGCAAGTTGTAGACCTATTTCTGACCAAAGTTGAGGTGAGACGAGGAAAGGAAAAGACTGTTCCAACATCTATCCCTTTGACACATAAACTCTGGTTGTACGATGTGAGAAAATGCATAGTTAGCTTACCCCCTCTAACACAGTGCCCTTTGAGGCACAGCTGAAAAACTCCCCAGTGTACCTGCCTCCGATTCTTCTTCACATAAATGTCTGTGGATGACTGTGTGTATGTGTGTATACATTTGTATGAATGTGTATGAATCCCTTGTTGTGCCAGCATTCCCGACTCCCTCTGGAAATTCAGAACCAGACTGAGATACCAAGATGTGCCTTCCTAACTCTCACTTAGGATAGAAACTCAGAAACCTGGTAGCTTGGAGTAGTATTGAGCCGGAGGGACCACTGTGCCCATCACCACTTCCAGCTATTTCCCCAGTGCGTATACTGAGCAAGTACTCCATCTCCAGTCTGGACCAGATCCTAAGCTTGATCACCATGGACCATGTCACCATATTCTTACCTTGTCCTGTCTGCCCCCAGACCTTCAGGTTGTACATCCTAAAGTGAGCAGAGTGGTTGTGTGCAGAGCCATTCCACTGTAGTCAAGAGGGGGAGGGTGTCAGTTTTTACTCCTTGCTGCTACTGCTGCTGCTGCTAAGTCACTTCAGTCGTGTCTGACTCTGTGCGACCCCATAGACAGAAGCCCACCAGGCTCCCTGTCCCTGGGATTCTCCAGGCAAGAACACTGGAGTGGGTTGCCATTTCCTTCTCCAATGCATGAACGTGAAAAGTGAAAGGGAAGTCGGCTCAGTCGTGTCCGACTCAACGACTCCATGGACTGCAGCCCACCAGGCTCCTCCGTCCATGGGATTTTCCAGGCAAGAGTATTGGAGTGGGGTGCCATTGCCTTCTCCATTACTCCTTACATTCCTCCTAACCCAGTTCTTCTGGTTGGGTGTGCTGTATGGATCAGCTGACATTGCAATGAAGTATGTTCCCAGCCTTGTTACTGGCTCAGAAAAAATAAGTCTGAAAAATCCCATGATCTCTGGGGTGTACTGTCAGTTTCCCTCTAAATCATTGGTAAGGAAACTCAAATGACAGATGCAGAGTAAGATCTAACATCAAGCTTTAATAGTTCTTACACTTCCGCTTAGAGATAGAGTGACTTTTTTTTTAAGCTGTTGTTTGGACCTTTTTCAAGTAGTATTCAGTGAGTTCCCCTACCACAGCACAAGTCACACTGTGTGCAGTTAGGGTCACCTACTTGACTCTCCCAGAAAACCATGAGATATTGATACATTTTTTAATCTGTATTGCTACATTCTTTCCACCCTAGTACCTAGCACAGTGCTTGGCACATAGCAATTTACTAATGTTTTTGAAAAAAATGAATAAATAGGTAGAAAAAAAACCTTAAGGAATCTTTAAGCTACAACTAAATAAAATATATGCTTTTTAGTAGGTTGACTGTGAGATCATTTCAGATAAAAACGAAATTAAAAAAATTGTTCTGAGGTTATGCTCTTCCTATTTTGCCTTTGTGTATGCTAAAATGCCCTTTATTTTGTGAAACAATGGTGATAATTAGCTTTTAAAATATCTTTGCATGATGCAATAAAAAGCTGACAGTCCCTAAATTTTACTAGTCGGAGAAATACAGTGGGGAACCATGGGACTCAAGTATTTTAATTATTTTAATGCCAATATGGAATAATATGAACCAGATGTCCTCAAATCTTACAGCCTTCTGAAACTTCTCTTTAATGTGCAAATTAGACAGTAGAACCCTCAATCCACTTACTTTGGAAAATTGCCCTTCTATCTCTCTAGTCCAGTACTCCAAATGCTTTCTCCAGAGATGGCATTTTTCTGACCTAGCCATCCAAACTATTATTCTGTTTCTCAGGTGGTCCCTTTTCCCTGGTGGCTCAGAGGTTAAAGCGTTTGCCTGCAAGGCGGGGGACTCAGGTTCAATCCCTGGGTTGGGAATATCCCCTGGAGAAGGAAATGGCAACCCACTCCAGTATTCTCGCCTGGAAAATCCCATGGACAGAGGAGCCTGGTAGGTTACAGTCCACGGGGTCGCAAAGAGTTGGACAAGACTGAACAACTTGACTTCACTTCACTTTTGCCCTATTTTGGAAACTAATACCATGAACAGAATCCAGTTGGATATAGCAGAATTTTACTGAAGGTTTGGAATAGCATGAGGGAGCCTGGTAGGTTACAGTCCATGGGGTCGCAAAGAGTTGGACATGACTGAGCGACTTCACTTCACTTCACTTTTGCCCTATTTTGGAAACTAATACCATGAACAGAATCCAATTGGATATAGCAGAATTTTACTGAAGGTTTGGAATAGCATGAGATAACTGAATAGCAGAGTAAGTGATAGATTAAATCAGAAAGTAGGCGACAGACTAATTTTGGGGCTCCAAAATCACTGCAGATGGTGACTGCAGCCATGAAATTAAAAGACGCTTGCTCCTTGGATGAAAAGTTACAACCAACCTAGACAGCATATTAAAAAGCAGAGACATTACTTTCCAACAAAGATCCATCTAGTCAAGGCTATGGTTTTTCCAGTGGTCAGGTATGGATGTAAGAGTTGGACTATAAAGAAAGCTGAACGCCAAAGAACTGATGCTTTTGAACCGTGGTGCTGGAGAAGACTCTTGAGAGTCCGCTGGACTGCAAGGAGATCCAACCAGTCCATCCTAAAGGAAATCAGGCCTTAATATTCATTGGAAGGAATGATGTTGAAGCTGAAACTCTAATATTTTGGCTACTTGATGCAAAGAGGTGACTCATTGGAAAAGACCCTGATGCTGGGAAAGATTTAAGGTGGGAGAAGAAGGGGATGACAGAGGATGAGATGGTTGGATGGCTTCACTGACTCAGTGGACATGAGTGTGAGTAAACTCCAGGAGTTGGTGATGGACAGGGAGGCCTGGTGTGCTGCAGTCCACAGGGTCAGAAAGAGTCAGACACAACTGAGCAACTGAACTGAACTGAGGCGATAGATTGAATCAATAGGTAATACATTAAATCTAGGACTTCCCTGGTGGTCCAGTGGTTAAGAAGGTGACTACCAATGCAGGGGACATGGGTTGCTCCCTGGTCTGGGAAGACTCCACATGCCAAGGGGCACCGAAGCCCATGTGCCATAATTATTACACCAAGCTCTGGAGCCCATTCTCTGTGACAAGAGAAGCTACCACAGTAAGAAACCCCTGCTCACCTTAAGTAGAGAAAGCCTGCACTTGGCAACAAAGACCCAGTGCAGTCAAAATTAAAATTAAAAAAAAATTTTAATATACCCTTTAAAAAAATCTGAAATCTAAGCAACGCTGTCATAACAATTTACTAGCTGTTCCCCTACCAGAAGAAATGTCAAGATAGCAGCACTATTTTCCAAGCCCTGGCTTGTTACCATTTTCTTGGCCACCTCTCACCCCACATGCTGGCCTCTCAGTCTCTAAATTTTTGTTACTGTCTCATATCAAGCAGTTTTGCCTCCATCACCAATTCCACACTCACTGAAGAACTCTGTTAAATAAAGATCTATGAACCCAAGAACAGAAGCTTGGCCGTGACCTTTTTCCTTTAGCCCAAGCAAAGGTTTGGTCAGGGCTCTCTCTCCTACACAGGTCATTTCCCATCTACTCCTCTTCAATACAACTAAGAATTTGGTTTAGACATAGGTATATTTTAATTGGAAAAGTGAAAAATATTGAAAGAAATACATAGAGCAGTGTTTATATTAATGGGCTGGTGGACACAAAGATTTTTACTTTGAAAAGACACTGAATATTTCCTATAAATACATATCTGAAAATACTGACTATAACACTGTAAGTAAAGGAAGAAGAAATTAAAGCAGTGTGGGTAAGTGCCATCTGAAAGAAAAAAAAAGAATTTGATTTAGAAATAAAAAGGCTATTTTTAATTTCATTTTATCTTCTTTATCTCGTCCAGCCATTGATAGGTTTGCCATTACTTTTCCTTTATCTTGGAAGAGAAAGGCTATTCTAAGTTTAGACTTTGGTGGAGAGAGGAAACTACCATAGGAGACTTGGTTGCTAATCTTTCCTGTCAGCCACTGCATCTCCCATACCAAACTCTTGTCTCCCAGAACTATTCAGCCAAGTGTGTCATGCTAATCAGCTGAGCAAGCACCAGGGAAAGTCCTACATGCCTTCCAGGCAAAGTAACGTAAATATTCAGTTGCCATTAAAAGAAAAACCTCCGAAAAAATGGAGTGACTGGTTTAAAAAATGGATAATGAAAATAACTATTTAAGGTAAAGATTAGGCAAGATCATGGTTCATTTCAGTTCCCTGGAGGGGCAGTGTCTGGAGACTCCCTTTAAGGGGCGAGGATTTCATTGTGTCAGGGTGTTATAACCACGAGGCTGGATGGGGCCAAACCTGGAGGAAATCACCTTGTTGAGAAAGTTGCCAGGGATATGTTTGACTTTGACATAGAGCTTAAAAGGTTTATTAGGACATGAGATTCTCTTGTAGAGACAGGTAGTGACAACAATCAGATATTTCTGTTTGAGCCAGATGGTGATAAGAAGCCCTTAAATAAAAGTCTGAACATCACCCAACAAGAGGTCTTCTGTTTCAATAACAGAATTCATTGCATGCTATAGATTTTTGAATTTGGAATGTTTCTCTGGACACATTTTGTTTATTAAACTGAGGCATTTATTTTTTAATGACTTAAATGTTTCTCTGCCTAAGGAACAAAGCTTGGCTTTTTAAATATCTAGCATTATCTAGAACCGGTTATAGCAGCTTTTCAGATCCTGATTCAAAAAGCCTATCCAGTTCTCATTAACAATGAAATATCTATCAGGACATCGCAGGACTAACTTTTAGCTATGTATATTACTACTTACAAAGACGCCTTTAAAATCTTGATGCCCCAGCTCTCCCCATCTTGTCTGTCTCCCCTTGTTCTATGTATCCTGCAGCAGAGAAGCTGCTCTGCTGTCCTCCCACACCTCCTTGCTGAACTGGACTGGTGCTTGTGTGTGAAGAGAGATTCATCTCGTTAGCACAGTATCGGGGTGGCTGGTTACTGTCTCAGTCAGCATGGACTGTTAGAGTACCACAGACGGTGCCTTAGAAAACAAACACTGATTTCTCACAGTTCTGAAGGCTGAGAAGTCCAAGATCAAAGTGTTGGCAGACTTGCATGTGGTGAGAGCTGGCTTCCGGGCTTGTAAACAGCACTTACAGATGTGTCCTCACGTAGCCCAGACAGCAGAGAGAAACAAGCTTTCTCCTGTCTCTTCTCTTTTTTTAATTAAAAAAAATATTTATTTATTTCTGCTGGGTTTTAGATGTAGCACTCAGGACCTCTAGGTGCAGTATGGAGGATCTACTTCCCTGACCAAGGATCGAACCCAGGCCTCATGCCCTGGGAGCATAGCATCTTAGCCACTAGACCAGCAGGAAAGTCCCTCTCCGGTCTTTTCTTATAAGGGCACTAATCCCATCATAAGGACTCTAACCTCATGATTTAATTACCTTCCAAAGGCCCTGCCTTCAAATTCTCTCACCCTGGGGATTAGGCTTCAACTGATGAATTTGAGGAGAGAGGGTACACAAACATTCAGTCCATAGCGTTACCTCTCACATTTTTCCTGTGTGGCTCTGGAAAAAAAAAAAGCATTGACATGTCACAAGGATGTTTAAGGGAGAAGGCAATGGCACCCCATTCCAGCACTCTTGCCTGGAAAATCCCATGAATGGAGGAGCCTGGTGGGCCGCAGTCCATGGGGTCGCTAAGAGTCGGACACGACTGAGCGACTTCACTTTCACTTTCCACTTTCATGCATTGGAGAAGGAAATGGCAACCCACTCCAGTGTTCTTGCCTGGAGGATCCCAGGGACAGGGGAGCCTGGTGGGCTGCTGTCGGACACGACTAAAGCGACTTAGCAGCAGCAGCAGCAAGGGTATTTAAGAGGCTGAAATTACTCCAGTTAGGAGTCTGATTTTATGGAGGACCCATGTTCTGCCTGCCTTGACCTGATAGTCATATGCTAAACTGTATAATGGATTTTGTGTGTGCTGTCCAATATTTTAGCCACTATCCACACGTGACTATCAAGTATTTGAAATGTGACTAGTCACAAAATGAGATGTGCTATGTAGAACACACACCAGAGGTTGAAGACAATGTGAAATAAACAACATAAAATGTGTCATTAATATTTCATTGATCAAATATTTTTATGTATTCAGTTAAATACATCAATAAAATTAACTTCACCTCTTTCTATGTTCTTACTGTAGCTTCTAGAAAATTTGAAAGCAAAACATGACTCATATTTTTATTGGACAGCACTGGTCCCAGGACTACAAGACTTTAGAGAAGTCATACACCCTACAGATAATTTTGTCAGAGGAAATGAGGCTTGAAAAGGTCAAAATAGATAAGTAGAACTTGGATGTGCACAAAGAAAGGGGAAGGGCTATTCAGATATGGAAGACTATGTCCTATTTCTTCGTTGGCAAGACTGCCATCAGAGGTGGTAGTAGTATACATTCCTACACGGCGACACATAATGTCTAGTCTCTTCTTGTGATGACAGCCACCATTGATCACAGTTGTCTAGTTTCATTAATTCATTAGGAACGGTAAGATAATATTGAGTTATGTCATTTATTTTTTCACTTCTGAGCCAGAATATTTTTGTCTGTCTCTCTGAATTTTTAAATTGAAGAATGGTTATTTTACAACATTGTATTAGTTTCAAGTATACAGCAAAGTGATTCAGTTTTACATGCTGCTGCTGCTGCTGCTAAGTCGCTTCAGTCATGTCTGACTCTGTGCGACCCCATAGACAGCAGCCCACCAGGTTCCCCCGTCCCTGGGATTCTCCAAGCAAGAACACTGGAGTGGGTTGCCATTTCCTTCTCCAGTGCATGAAAGTGAAAAAGTAACAGTGAAGTCGCTCAGTCGTGTCCGACTCCTAGCGACCCCATGGACTGCAGCCTACCAGCCTCCTCCATTCATGGGATTTGCCAGGCAAGAGTGCTGGAGTGGGTGCCATTGCCTTCTCCATAGATATGTATATGCTTTTTCAGATTTTTCACTTTCCTGCATTGGAGAAGGAAATGGCAACCCACTCCAGTGTTCTTGCCTGGAGAATCCCAGGGACGGGGGAGCCTGGTGGGCTGCCGTCTCTGGGGTCACACAGAGTTGGACACGACTGAAGCTGACTTAGCAGCAGCAGCAGCAATACCCTGTACTATATAGCAGGCCCTTGTTATTTATCTACTATCCCTGGGTGGTGAGATTATAGAGAATTTTAATGTTCTTCTCTGTACTTTCCAAACATTTCACAATAAATACAATAAACATTTCATAATAAAAGTAAAAAAAAATATTTTACTTTTACTCAAGGCCAAGGAAGCACTGACTGGGGCAGTGTTTTATCCTTGTGTGTTCTACCCTTATGTGTTTTTATCCCTTTAACTACATGTGATCCTTCAGCAAATTCTCTTGCCTCCCTGAACTTTATTTTTCCACTGATAAGAGGAGAAGATTGCAGTTCTGATCCTTATTCAAGAACTAAGGTTCTGTGTTCTTTTTTTTTTTTTTTTACCATGTATGAGATTGTAGATTTTTAAACTATAGACTAGAAATTTCTTGCCAAAAATATCATTTCTCTTTGTCAGATAAAAGCAAGTAAATGGAAACTTTACTGTTCCCAAAAGCTACTCTTTTTGTATGCTTTGAGGGGTTTCCGTAGGGCTCCTCACTGCCTGGAACTTGGTTTCCATGTGTTACCTGATATATCCTCTAGGTCATTCCTGTCAGCTTGACCTGAAGATACCATGAAACCTCTTTGTTGCTAGAAGTGCTAGAATTTCTTTCTTCATTTCAAGTAGAAGTAATCACACCTTGTTGCCATACAGCAACCCAGAATATGTTAGCCAGCTCCTCCTGCGTTGTGTAACACTGAAGTTCCATCTCAACACATCAAGATGGTGCATTAATGATTTAAAGGCGCATCTAATGAGCTGTTAGAATTGGGCCTCCCCACCCTTTCTGTTTATTTGGTAAGAAAAATATCAAATATACCATGGGCTACCAGATAATACATATTCACAGTCCTTTCTATTTTGCTTAAAATAAAAATAAATTTATGAACGTTGATTTTCTTCTCTTGAATATTTTAAAAATGGAAACTTTGAGGTTTTCTGGCACATAGTTGGTAATACAAACCGAAAGAAAACTGAAGGACTTGTATTTTGTTCAAAACCTAAGATCAGCAATAAGAGCAGCATATTCCATTAAGTCCTCAGCCTAAGATCCTTTGGCTTTTGTATATAATGTTTCTAAGAACGTGTGTAAAAATTGTATAGGAGAAGTAGTTGATTTACATGTTACAAGATAGCACTTCATTCCTAAAAAGCGAAGCTGAGTCTTACGTAGCAAATTTAACTTATATAGTAAATTTTATTAATAATAGCCTTAATTAAAATTAATTTGCTATACTAAGTAATTACTTCAAAAATTTTTCCCCTTACCCCCTCAGTTTATTTGAAGTGACAGTAATAGCTAAAGAAATTGATTTTACTACTGGCAAGAAGTTATGTGCAGATGTTAATTTTGTTACAAGATTTGACAGGGAATTTTCAGTTGGTTGAACAAGAAGAGTGAGGCTGGCTTGAAGGTGTCATATTGAGAAAATATGTGCAGAGAAAGCTGCATGTAAGTTTTCTTTCCTGATAAGAAACTGGTAGAAATCCACTTTCCTGTCACAGTTCCAAGACCTGTGACATTTTCTCTCTATCCCTGGTGGCTCAGTGGTAAAGAATGTGCCTGTGATGCAGGAGCCACAAGAGACGTGGGTTCAGTCCCTGGGTTGGGAAGATTCTCTGGAGAAGGACACGGCAACCCACTCCAGTATTCTTTCCTGGAGAATCCCATGGACAGAGGAGCCTAGAATTGCCAAGAGTCAGACACGACT
Organism: Nanger dama; assembly: GCA_917880005.1. NCBI lineage: Eukaryota > Metazoa > Chordata > Mammalia > Artiodactyla > Bovidae > Nanger > Nanger dama. The sequence goes on from CAKJTW010000011.1 coordinate 2,115,184, forward strand.
GAAGCTACTTTGCATGCATGAACCACTGAAAACCTCTTGAGGGGCTAGCTGTCAACCCATACTTTGAAGGAACTTTATTTTGGACCCAGCCTTCTACAGTTGATCCCAAGGATGGTTGGGGCGTCAGTATATAATTATGGAAATGTTGCCTATTTAAAAGTTAAGATCACCTATGTTTTGGTTAAACTTTTTTTCACTTTTTTATTTTATTTTTACTTTATTCTACTTTACAGTACTGTATTGGTTTTGCCATACATTGACTTTAAAGTATTTGAATAAAATACTTATTTTGCAAAAATGGTGACAAAATTAAAGTTTATCTAACATCATCAAGTAACATGTTGTCTTGAGTAAAAACATCCTTTGGCCTCCTGAGAACTTACACTTGGTACTGTGAAGAGTGCAGATAAAAATTAACCTCTCTTTCTGCCTAATCTGGGATGCAAAAGATTTTCAACTTTGTTAGCTTCCTCACTATTCTCCTATATGTATATATTTTTAACTAAACTTTATTTTTCAAAGCAGTTTAAAGCTTATAGAAAAATTAAGCAGAAAATGCAGAGAGTTCCCATATATTCTCTCTCCCACCCACACAGTTTCCCTTATTATTAATATCTTGCATTAGCATGGCACACTAATGATGAGCCGATATTAATGTAACATTGATATCGTATTGACCTTAATTATTTATAAAAGTCCATAGTTTACATTAGGTTTACTTCTGGTGTTATACAGTTCTGTGGGTGCTGAGAAATGCATCATGTCATACATATATCCATCATTGCAGTAGATTGTACAAAATAATTTCACTCCCACAAAAGTCCTGTGTATTCTACCTACTCTTCCTTTCTTCCTTTCTCTCAGACCCCAGCAACCACTGATTTTCTTTTTCTTTTTCTTTTTTATTTTCTTTACTCTCTTTTTAGTTTCACTTTTTCCAGAACGTCACATAATTAACATCATACAGCATGTAGCCTTTTCAGACTTGCCTCTTTCACTTAGCAATATGCTTTCAAGGATCCTGCATGTCTTTTTAAGACTTGATAGCTTATTTCTTTTTGGTACTAAATATTCTGTTGTTTGGGTGTACCATAGTTTGTTTATCCATTCACTTGTTAAAGACATCATGGTTGCTTCCAATTTTTGGCAATTATGAATTAAGCTGCTGTAAACATTTGGGTGCAGATTTTGTATGGACACAAATTTTCAACTCATTTGAGTAACTACCCAAGAGCTTAATTTCTAGATCATACGGTAAGAGTATGTTTAGTTTTATAAAGAAACCTCTCAAACTTGTCTTCCCAAGTGGCTGTACCACTTTGCACTCCCACCAGGAAGGAATGAGAGTTCGTGTTCCACATCTTTACCTGCATCTTGTGTTGTCAGTGCTTTGGATTTCAGCCATTCTGATAGGGGTAGGATGATATCTTATTGTTTTAACTTGCAACTTCCGAATGGCATATGCGGTTGAGTATCTTTTCATATGCTTATTTGCAATCTGCAAATATTCTTTGGTGAGGCATCTTCTCAGATCTTTTGTTCACTTTTAAACTGGGTTGTTTGTTTCCTTGTTGTTGAATTTTAAGTGTTCTTTGTAGATTCTGCATAGCAGTCCTTTATCAGACACAAGTTTTGCAAATATCTTCCCCTCGTCTGTGAGCATATCTTTTTATTCTCGTAATAGTATTTTTACAGAGCAGTCATTCTTTAATCAGTTACCATTTATCAATATTTTTCCCCATGGATCATGCCTTTGGTGTTGTGTCTAAAAAGTTGTCATAAAATCTAAGATCACCTAGATTTTCTCCTGTGTTATCTTCTGGAAATTTTATAGTTGAGAATTCCATATTTAAGTTTGTGATTCATCTGGGGTACGTGTTTGTGAAAGGTGTAAGGTCTCTGTCTAGAATTTTTGTTTGGTTTTTGTTTTGCATATGATACCCGATTGTTCTAGCACCATTGTTGAAAAGACTGCCCTAGGATTTTCAGTCTTACATGTATATTTATGGCCTATCTTGGACCAAAGAGCTTGAAGCAACTCGTTTTTGGGGATTCATTGTCCTCACTATTGCTCCCAACCTTGCTCTCTGTTACCACCACCTCCAGTCTCTTGTTGCTCCTTAGCTTTATGTATCTTATGTCTCTCTGCTTTTTTCCATCCCTTTTGTCTTTCCAGTCCAAGGTTCTTGCTCTTCTCTGGCTTTTTGAAGCCTTGCTACTGGCAAAATATTCTTTCTCCTTCATTTCAGAAGATATGCCTGTTGTTTCTTTCCTGATTCAGAGCCATGATGGGTCCTCTCATTCACTGGAGAGCTGGTATCTCAATTTTTCAGGTTTTGCTATAGAATTTTATTAATACCAGTGGTGGAGGATGAAGAACATATATCATTTGGGCATTCAGTGTATATTTGTCTTGACTTCATGTGCTGTTTTTGCCTTTATTCATGCTAACAAGATTTTCCTTGTCAAGTTTGCTTAGCTGCAGAAATGCATCATTGGGATTGCATTTGAGACTTTTTTCTATCCTTTCCAAACAGAAATATAAAATATCCCCCAAAACCATAAGAAAGAGAAAATTGTAATTTAAATTTAAGAGCTGAAAGGACCTTATAAATTACCCAATCTCTTCCTCTTAACAGGAGAGAAAACTGAGCTGGTAAAATAAATTACTTGTCCAAACTACGTAACTCGTTTGAAGCAAAGCCAGCAACATAACTTGGGTTCTTAAGGACATTTCCTTGGACTATTTCTATTAACGCCTCCCACAAAAGCACGTCTTCTATGATTATCAACAACAGTAAACACAGTTTTTAAGAACTATAGTCATACTTCCACACAGTCAATTTAAGGGTTTTATGTCTGACTCCCTTACAATTACTGAAAGTTGAAACAGGATTTTCATTTGTATTTTTCTTCTAAGGATTGTCTAAACATCTCTTTGCCCATGTAAGTCAGACAAGCAGAGTTGACGGTAAGTACAGCTGTGATTGACAGATTTCCTTCAGTGTTTCACAGAGCCACATCTGCCCACCAACCGTGATCCTACCCTGACACCCTGCGGACCAATCTTTATCTCTTTAGTGCTTTATAATCATTAATGCTGGTTCCTTCTTTGCACAGAGAGAGTGCAGCTTGGAGACCCAAGCAGTTAACCTGTTACCCTAAGACAGTATTAATCCCGAGAACTGGTATTTCCAGATCCCCACTGAGTCCAGAAATAAGCAATGAAGATAAACTATAGCAAACAGGAATAACTGACTGCTCTGTCCCTTTAGATCTGACTGACCTTTTGTGGATGAAGTGACTCACAACTATGTTAATTTACCTAACCAGTGGTACATATTATGCTCCCTCCCAAATTAACATGTAAATGCTCACCATTTTATTTGATTCACTAATACTTACAAAAAGGAATCCTGTATTTGTCCCCAAACTCTTCCCATATTGTCTTCACCAGAGTGAAGAAATTAAAGATTTCTAAGAGAAGGACTGTGTTTAGTAAAGGGACAAATGTGGGGGATAATGAGAGAGGCAAATAGAGGGAAGTCTGGGTGTGCAGAGGTGGTTTAGGGTGATCTGTGGATCGTAAAGTTCAAGTTAGCTGCAGGGTATGAGTAAAGCAGACAGAAGGAAAGAGGGTGTGGGGTCAGGCAAGGCTTTTGGCTACATCAACAGAAATCAACTAACCAACATAAGCAGAAAAAGAATTTACCAGACGGATTTTGGGTAGCACCCAGCCTGAGTTCCTGAGCTCCCACTAGAGTGCAAGAGAGAATACACTGTAGAAATAGTAACAGTCTTGAAGCAGGAACATTGTGGCCAGGATGCTCACCCAGGCACCACCACCTTCTCAGCCATTAGACGTGGCCACCCCTAGGCCCCGCTGTCACGGGCCCTACTGATGTCACTACTGACAGTGAGTGCTAAACTCTCCCTTCATCTGGCATCATTTAATCACCATTGAAAGTACCAGGTGAGAGCATCTAACCATCTGAGAGCAGGTCCTGTATCTGGCCTCTGTGGCATCTACAGGCAGTCTTTCCTTCCACCAAACACACAAGTGCGGTAGAGGGGAGGAAGTTCCTCTAAAACAGGCAAGGCATTTGGTTGCTGTTGCTGTTGTTGAGTTGCCAAGTCATGCCCGATTCTTTTGTGACCACATGGACTGTAGTCTGCCAGGCTCCTCTGTCCCTGTGTGTGCTAAGTCTCTCAGTCGCGTCCACCTCTTTGCAACCTTGTGGATTGTAGCCTGCCAGGCTCCTCTGTCCATGGGATTCTCCAGGCAAGAATACTGGAGTGCGTTGCCATGCCCTCCTCCAGAGGATCTTCCTGACCCAGGGACTGAACCCATGTCTTTTTTGTCTCTGCATTGGCAGGTGGGTTCTTTATCACTAGCGCCACTATCAACCAAGTGTCTGCCCGCAATGCGGGAGACCCGGCTTTGATCCCTGGGTCGGGAAGATCCCCTGGAGAAGGGAATGGCAACCCACTCCAGTACTCTTGCCTGGAGAATCCCATGGAGGGAGGAGCCTGGTAGGCTACAGTCCATGGGGTGGCAAAGAGTCGGACATGACTGAGCGACTTCACTTCAAAGTTCATTTGTGGGAAGACAGCTACATGGACCCAGACATAAGTGATCAGGGACTGAAGGGAGGAGATCTAGGCTAGCAAGGGCTTCTGTCTTTGCCCACTTAATGAGAAGTATTTCATCTGAGCATCAGAGTAGAACTCAAGTCATATATATATCATCTCTGCCACAGTGTTTGCTCCACAATTAGAAATAGTTTTGTCTCTTAAATATGGTCCTCCCTGAGATGTCTTCTGCTTGTCTCGGGAAATTTTCTTTGAAGATTTTGAAGAGGAAGATGTTTGCAGATGACTGGCTTTGTCTTGTTTAGGAAGCAGTGTACTTTGGGTTACACTTACGTCCTGACAATATGTATTTAAAATTATAAATGGCACCAGTCTGGCAATGAATACCACTACAGAGCATAAACAGCTGATAAGTGTCAGATCATAACTCTCACAATTATCGCAGTTCCATAGTGCTTTTCCATCTTTAGAGCATTAATTAAGTAGGCCTCAGAGCAGCTCTAGAAGAACCATGCCTGCAATGCAATCACTCAGCTCATAAATAAAAGCCAGGGAGTAGCTCCTTGTGTTCTGCCTCAAATCAGAAAAATAATCATTTTTCCCTCTTTAACCCCCTCATAGGAGAAGGAGTAAAAGTAGGGAATAGAGAGACAAAGGAAAGATAAAGAGGAAAGAGAAATCACACATAGAGATGAGCACACTCGGATGCCTGAGAGGTTAGTGAATCAACAGAAACCCCTGGTTCTGTCCCAGGAGCCCAGGCTGGAGATGCCTCCAACCTGAGGGAGGGAAGTGGGACGGAGGAGCTAATGCAAAGGCTGTGAGAGGCCCTGGAGAGACAGAAGGTGGCCAGCTCTTGGCGTGAGAGGCAAATGGCTGCCCACAGCCTACAAGGCCATGGGTAGGGAACAGGATGGGGGAGAGCTTTCTTACCTCCCTTGGTTTGGCCCCGGTGGACTGCCACCTGCCCGGCCTTGTCATCATCAGGAGGGAGGAAGCAAGCAGCACCCACCTGGGGATGCTGGCCTGTGGGATGATGTCTGTGGAGGCTGGAGGGGAGCAGGTAGCCACATGCCTACTGACCTGCTGACTCTGAGCAGCCCCTGCCTCCCCCACCGCCGCCTTCTCCGGGTAGAGGCCAGCAGGTCAGGATGGGAGCAGGAATGGGGGAGAGGGGTAGAAGTTAAACTGGCGGGAGACAAAGAAGCTGGCGGGGTGCTGATGGGTGTGGTCAGCTTAGGCTCTCTTCCCGCCCAGTGTCCCTGCCACACTGCACTCCCTCTGCATTCAGCGTCTCCCCTCTGGGGTTCTCACTGCTACCTTGGGTGGATGATGCCTCAGAGACTCAGAGCTTATGGGAGAAAATAACAACAGATTTGCAGAGGGAACTAACATGAGAAATATCAACCTTTATCAGATGTAGCAGAATTAATGAACATGAGGAATAAGGCATCATAATTGTTGGGGGCCAGTGTGAGGAACTCCACCCATGGCAAAGGTCATGAGGAAAAAGAAGCTTGGCATACGCAAAGGCGTATCAAGCCTCAGGAAATCCCCTGTTCCCAAGCATCTACCCCCAAACCAGAGTACTTTACGGGGAGCTCTCCCCCATAACCATTTCTCTTGGAGAAGGAGTTAACTTGCAGCCCCAGTTAATAAAAATTCCTGGGCGTGACAAGAGTGTTTCAGCTTACAAACTCTGAAGGTTCTCTAGCCTGCCTGATCAGGTTCCTCCGGCCGTATGTGATTGTTTACAGCCTCCCAGCTGTGAGAGGCACGGGATGCTTTAAAACTTTCTCAATACAGACTCTTTTGAGAAGTTAGAAGATTATTAGTATAGTATTAGTGGGTTGATAAGGAATTATATTAGTGAAGGGTTTTTTCATTTGTCGTGCCAATAATTACTGCTAATTCCCTGCCTTGGGTGTGACAAGGGTGGCTCAGGTCAAACCTCTCTGCTGACAGACTAGCTTGTGTGACAACTTCTCAACCATAAACAGCACAGAGAGTTTGGAGTATTAGCATAGGGCTTTTCTCATTTGATTGCCGCCAGGCCTTCATATCCTTAGGCACCTGAGAATATATTAATCAATGTATTTGGAATATAGAAAAGGAAATATAGTAGTTTTTGATGTTAGCAATACTAGACTTTTTGAGTTAATGAATTTTCTATTTTGTTATAGATCACTGTACTTTGTTATAAATCACTGTGTCCTTGCTATGCAAAAATGTAACCTTATCACTATCTTAAGACTAAATAGATTGTAAAGGGAACATTGGTGAAGGGTTTTCATTTGTTGGACTGATGTTTGCTGCTAAATCTCCATATTCCCTGCCCTTATAATAAATATAACTAGCATATAGGAGAAATAAGTATTAACCTCTAAGCATATAAGAGAAATAAGTATTAACCTTTATCATGTTAACTTTAGGTTAAATAAATTCCTTTCTTGATTGTAACTCACTACACCCTCACCCTATAGGAATGCAACTTTATTTGGAGGGTGGTGCCTGAAAAAATCACTCCTGGAAAAATAAGCTTTCTGGTTAACTGACCAGTATCAGAAAGGGCCATAAAATGTCAGTGGACCTCATGGTCAGAAGATGATGTAAAAACTCATAAGACCTTTGTATAATCTTATATGAAACACCTGATTGTGACAAGGGTCAGGTCTGCTGACCCCCGCATGACTCTGTATTCATCCCCATGTGTAACAAAAGGTATATAAACAAACCTGAAAAATAAATCGGATCAGTTCTGGAAAGACTGATTCCCTCATGTCGTTCCTTCCTGCTCCCCAATTTTCTGGCTGAATTCCCATCTGGAGCGTGGGTGTCCTCCATGCAGATGGTGCAAATTCCTTGTCTGGAACTTTATTGGTACCCCACGTAAGCCAAGTTATTCAGCCCCTTTCTCTCTCTCTCTTGCTATTTTCTGGCCGAATTCCCATCTGGTGCATAGGACCCACCAAGCCTACTAATTCTGCCTGGGCTTCTAAGATCAGACCGGCGGGGAGGGGGCCCTCAGTGCCTCCTCTCCTTCAGGAGAACGGGAAGACGCCTGCGGCCTGCGTAGGTGGCGATTGGTACCCTGTGTTAACCAAGTTATTCGGCCTCTTTTTCTCTGCTAAATTCCTAGTCCCTCTCTATCTGTAATTAGATAGTTTTTCTAGGACGCCTACTCCGCCTCCACCTTCGAATTACCCTGGATCCACCAGGGCTGGACCCCGGCACATAATAAGCAAAGTGAATATCCTGGAAGAGATATGAATAGGAGGGCACTGTTCAAATGAAACCGGTTACAGTTATAATGATAAACCAACTGGACATCCCAGGTTTAAAAAATAATGTTGTTTACACAAAGACCTCAGTAATGAATGGGCTGAACATTAGAGTGAATGATGGATTAGAGAACTGGAGAATAAAGCTAAGGATCTACCTAAAGAGATGTAGAAATTAAAGAGAAAAATAAGGAGAAAAATTCAGAAATTGGGAGGGCAGACCCAAGTATGACATCAACATAACAGGGGTCTCACAGGAAGAAAACAAATGGAGAGAAAGGAATATCTGTAGAAATAATGCTGAAGAATCAATAACAGCCATTTCCCTGACATCCTGGGGTGTTTTTAAGATTTGTGAAAAGCTACAACCTTAGCTGGGCTACCTCCAGTCATATGAAAACAATAACTGTGGTGTATGTATTAGCGTTGTTAGTTGCTCAGTTTTGTCTGATTCTTTAAGACCCCATGGACTGTAGTCTGCCATGCTCCTCTGTCCATGTGATTCTCCAGGCAAGAATACTGGAGTGGGTTGCCATTCCCTCCTCTTGGGGATCTTCCTGACCCAGGGACTGAACCTGGATCTCTTGCATTGCAGGCAGATTCTTTACCATCTGAGCCACCAGGGAAACTAAGTGTCAAATACATGCTTGATTCCAAATACGTCACAGATAAAGTCCTCAAAGAGAGACAAAACAAATACATGGAACAATAAGCAAATATGAAACATGAAAATATGATGTGATTGAGTGCTAAATTGGGTAGTACAGTTCATACAGTTCATCAGTTTTATGATATTAAATGATGAGATTAAGGTGAATTAAGAGTCTTCCAAGACATATCAGACTTGACACCAGTTCTTGTGGGGAAAAAAAAAAATCACAGAATTTCCCAAAATGTGTTCTATGGAACATTGTTATGTGGAATAGTCTCAGTGCTGCATGTGAAAGGGATTCCAAACATAGTGGAATTTGGCCATGTTTTGACCACCCAATATCTGAACCCCATTCCTATATATTTGGGGAAAGGCCTCATTTCATGTGTCCTTGCTGGAAATAAAGCTCTTTCCACTAGGGAAGCAGAACAGCAGGCATCTGCTTTCTTGAACACACCTTTCCCACACCCACCAAGCTCAGACCTGGGCGTGTGGCCTGATAGTGCTGCCTATCAGACCCGCTTTCCCCCAGACGTTGATATGGAGCCAGTGATCCAGGGAGGCAGCTGTTCAGCAGCAAGAGGCAGCACTGGGTATCCGGGGATGGTCGTGGCAAAGGGATGGTAGCACTTGAAACCTCCCAAAGGCTTTCTATTGTCCTTAGAGTAAAGCTCCAACTTCCCTGTTGTGACTTTAAGACTCTTCAGGACCATCATGGCCTTTCAGGACCTCACACTTCAGCAAACCCGATTTTCCCTTAATCCTTCAGACTTGCATCTTGCCTTCTCTCTCTCTCTTTCTCTTTCCCTCCTTCCTCTCTTTTCTTCCCTGTGTCTGCTGTACTGTTCCCTTTGTTTGGACATTTCTCTTGCTTTGTCTGCATTTTTCTGGTTAATTTCTATTCATCCTTTAGGAAGATATTTCCCAGAAAGTCTGTGCCATGCACTTCCACAGCGACTTGAATGTTAATACACTTGCTTGTTGAATTGGCATTCCGTGTGCAAACATGTGATCTCAGTGAGGGCAAAGGCTATGTCCACACTGCTTAGTAAGGTATCTTCGTGCTGCGACAATGCCTGGCACAGGGTGGGGAGTCAAATATTTATTGAATGAACAAAGTCCATCCCAAAGGAGCTACAATCTAGACTGTGTATTGTTCTATATTCCTAGCCTGCCAATTATTACACCTATCATCATTGTTTTCTCATGTTTTTACCAGAATTTAAATGTTTAAGGTAAAATTTAAATCATAAGCCAAATAAGGAAAGAGTATGTAGATGTATTTCTGTCCAGATGATTGCTGGCATAATGACATGGGTGAGACAAGGTCTGTAAAGCATGATTCTTAGTAAAGTGTTCTGAATACAAAATGCTGAGAATCTAAAATAGGGAATAAATAGCTTGCAAGGGGTAAACTGCTCTTTTCGATGAGATGAACGAGCTCCTCCAGGAAAGCTGGAAGCCAAACTGTGAAAGGAAATTAATATCCTACGTGAGATGGACTACACAGCCTTCTCCTCTGCCGGGGTAGTTGGGCTTGTGTGTCTCCACACATGGAAAACTGTCAATCAACAGCTGATTAACTGGTGAATGTGCAAGAATGGGAAACTACCGTCCCAACCCAGAGCCGGGTAGGGCAGCTCTGCCTTCTACTCTGCCTGATACTCGGCAGGTCACAGAACATGGTCACCCAGAGTCTAGGGAGATGGATAATTTGGGTGTGACTGTTCCCTTTCTACAGTTGAGGAAACTGAGAATTTAAGTGATTTTTCCAAAGTCATCCAGATAGTAGATGTAATACCAGAAATAAAATCCAGGTCTATGTGTCTTTCTGCATTATAGCAGAGGTTTATAAAAGATGGTTTTCTAAGGCTGCATCAGCCAAAGTGAATTTTAAACAATCACATCAGTAACTACAGGAATCACGTTAATGCTTATCTTAAAAAAAAAAAAGTATGATTAAAGCAACTCAGTTCCCTGCAGTAGTTATGAAACTCATGGATGAAATGCTTCATTTACTAGGATTTTCTGGCTTCTAATAAGAAAAGGATTCAGAACTGCAAGGTCACTTTTCTCCAGGACAGCTCTTTTCACTCAATAGTCACATAGTGGACTCTGTCAGCAGCATGCCTTCATTCAGCATGAAGGCTCTTGGCAAGGGGATACAGGTTGGAGATCAGCTGCTGGTTAGGAAAGGTGCGGAGTCCTGGAGATTTCACTACTTAAAAAGTCTACAAATCTGACCCAGTAAGGGTCACGTTCTGTGGCAGCCATTAGCCTCTCACTCTTACAGCTCTTTTAGATACAATACAGTTAATGAAAAAAAAGCCCATAGGAAGCAAGATTTATTGGACAGGTAGCAATTAAACTCTTTGAAATTTGAAAAAAAAAAAAATGTCTACAAATCTAATGTTACAGACTGACTTATGCCCTCCTCCCCAAATAATGTTGAACTGCTAACCCCAGGACCTGTGAATGTAATCTTATTAGGAAGAAGGGTCTTTGCAGATGTAGTTAGATTAAGATGAGGTCATTAAGATGGGCCCTAATTCAATGTGACTGAAATCTTTATAAAAAGAGAGAGATTTTGGACTCAGACGTACACAGAGAGGAGAACACAATGTGAAACACACACACCAACAGAACACCATGGTGACAGAGACAGGGACTGCATTGATGCAGCTGCAAGCCAAGGAACCTCAAGGATTGACCATCACCACCAGAATCAGCAGGAGGCAAGAAAGGAAAGGATTCCACCAGAGTCTCAGAGGGAGCGTGGCCTGTCTGACATCTTGATTTCAGATCTACTCTCTGGAACTGTGAGAGAATACATTTTTGTTGTTTTAAGAACCAGTTTGTGATACTTTCTTATGACAGCCCTAGAAAATTTATGCACCTAATAACACAGAATTCTAGGCTGGCACATTACTGTCCAGTACAGTACTGGCTTCATCTTCATTTTTCTTTTCCAGGGAAGGGAAGAGCAATGCAGAAATGAGCCATGTTAATCAGACCAAAGATAAAGTAAGGTTCTCCAGCCAGTCAAAAGGAAGAGAGAGAGAGGGAGGCTGTAATCAGTGAAGTTAATATAAGCAGGTCAATCACTAGTAAGATCAGACTATAGCAAAATGAGTCAGGAGAGCAATGAGGGTAAGTTTTGGAGACTGTTTGCCACATCCCTGAATAACAAAGAACCTGTATACAGAATTTAATATACAGAGAATTCTGGTAATCCAGTGGTTAGGACCTAGCACTTTCACTGCCAGGGCTGGGGTTCAATCTCTGGTTGAGGAACTAAGATTCCGCAAGTCGTGCAGCCAAAACAAAAACAAAAAACCTGTATAAAATGTAAAAGTGACAGTCATTGCTCAGAAATAGGCAGACACAAACGCTAGTGCACCAGGGCTTCTTGATGATGATGATAAACAAGAATGGAAAATAATATAACAAACGCTTGTGTACCCACAACTTTAGGAAGCAAAAAGATGATCACAATTCCCTACTTACCCCTGCCCATCCTCTTCCTTCATCCCCCATCAATTATAGGGATGTAATTTTTCATAGGTCTCTTGATTTATGCACATCTTACAAGAAAGCAAGGACTGAAAGTTTTCTATACCATTCTTTCAAGGACATTTATATAGTGAACACCTCAGAAGACAGAGATGGTGCCCTCTGGGGCAAAGGTTAGGCAGGCTTTCGCCCATGTTGTGACCAGACTAATAAAGTCCTTGCCTCTAACCCAGGAATCTGAGTCTTCTATCAGTATTGATGAAACTGTGGAAAATGGGGTAAAGTCTCAGATTTTTTCAAGTTTTTTTAAAACAATCATCTTAAATTTGGTGTTTATTATTTCCACGTATATATATTTTTTATTAAAGACGGACAGAAATATAGACAGACAAGTAGATAGATACTGTTTTGCTTATTTACAAAGTTTTTGTAAATAGGATCATGCAGTATGTATCCTTCAGCAACTTTCTCTTAATTTATCTCCTTTAGTTTTTCATACTCATCCATATTCTAGTTCATTCATTTCATTCTTGTTGATGACTCCTTGTGCGTATGTAAGAGTTTTCCTTCTGTACAAATTTAGGAATGGAAATGCTGGAATGTAATATGAAACCATCTTCAGCTTTAGTACATATTGCCAATTTGCTCTCTGATATGGTTGTACCAAACATTTTCATAAGCAATATACAAGAGTTCCTATTTTTCTCCATTCATGGAAATGTGGTATTGTCATACTTTTGTCTTTACCTGTCTGATGAGTATAAAGTATTCCCATCTTTTCACATGATCTTTGGCCATTCTTCTCTTCAGTTGATGTTTATATTCTTTACCCATTTTTTTTCCCATTGGGTTATTGTGTTTTTCTATGAGTTTTCAGGATTCTCTATATATTCAAGATACTGATGCTTTGTCTGTTGAGTTCAGTCACTCAGTCGTGTCCGACTCTTTGCAACCCCAGAAAACACAGCACGCCAGGCCTCCCTGTCCATCACCAACTCCCAGAGTCCACCTAAACTCATGTCCATTGAGTCGGTGATGCCATCCAACCTCTGTTGTTCCCTTCTCCTCCCGCCTTCAGTCTTTCCCAGCATCAGGATCTTTCCAAATGAGTCAGTTATTCACAAAGTATTAGAGTTTCAGCTTCAGCATCAGTCCTTCCAGTGAATATTCAGGACTGATTTCCTTTAGGATGGACTGGTTGGATCTCCTTGCAGTCCAAGGGACTCTCAAGAATCTTCTCCAACACTGCAGTTCAAAAGCATCAATTCTTCAGTGCTCAACTTTCTTTATAGTCCCACTCTCACATCCTTGCATGACTACAGAAAAAATCATAGCTTTGACTAGGCAGACCTTTGTTGGCAAAGTAATGTCTCTGCATTTTAATATGCTGTCTAGGTTGGTCATAACTTTTCTTCCAAGGAGCAAGTGTCTTTTAATTTCATGGCTGCAATCACCATCTGCAGTGATTTTGGAGCCCCCCCAAAATAAAGTCTCTGGCTCCTCTTCTGTAAATGGAACCTTTGAACTAGATGATCGCCCTAACTACCTTCCCAGATGTAAGTTTCTGTAACACTATCAGTCCAGGTCATGTGCACCAGCCAGGCAACAGCAGGACCTATGTGAACAGTCTCCACTTCACTATAACTTGGTAAGTGACTGACTAGCTTCTGTGTTTTTCACTCTGACTCCTCCACATGGGTAGCCACTTCGTCCTCTGGGTGCTCACAGCACCGCTCATGTTGCTACTATAACACCATCACATTATGCTTTAGATAATAACACCATCTGTCTCTGTGACTAGATAATGAGCTACACAAGGACATGGTTGACTCTAGTATATACTTAGTACCTCCCATAGCTCCTGATTTAGTGAATGTTTGATGAGTGATGGAGGGAGCATGGGCAGGTAGGAAGAAAGGATGGAAACAGAGAAGGCAGGGAGAGGGAGGAAGGAATAAAGGAGGAACAGAAGGACAATATACATCCAATGAACATAAGTTATTAAAACAGTTACCAAATCATTTGTATTTGTTTATAAAAAATTTGTTCTGTGATGTTTGTGACATGAAGAAGAGAAACCATTAATGACTATTACTGTAGCCATTTTACATGTAGAATTAGCTTTTCAAGATCACATCATAAAACAATGGTATTCCTAATAATTGTGTGTGTGCTCCGTAGTGTCTGATTCTTTGCAATCCCATGAACTGTAGTCCACCAGGTTCCTCTGTCCATGGGATTTCCCAGTTAAGAATCCTGGAGCAGATTGCCATTTCCTCCTCCTGGGGTCTTCCCAGCCCAGGGATCAAACCTGCATCTGCTGCAGTGGCAGGCAGATTCTTTACCACTGTGCCACCTGGGAAGCCCTAATAATGGAAACCAGTAATTTCTGATTTTTAATCTCATGTGGACTGCAAGAAGATCCAACCAGTCCATCCTTAAGGAGATCAGTCCTGGGTGTTCATTGGAAGGACTGATGTTGAAGCTGAAACTCCAATACTTTGGACACCTGATGCGAAGAGCTGACTCATTTGAAAAGAACGGATGCTGGGAAAGATTCAGGGTAGGAGGAGAAGGGGATGACAGGATGAGATGGTTGGATGGCATCAGCGACTCAATGGACATGGGTTTGGGTGGACTCTGGGAGTTGGTGATGGACAGGGAGGCCTGGCATGCTGCATTTCTTGGGGCTGCAAAGAGTCAGACATGACTGAGCAACTGAACTGAACTGAATTTCTGATTTTTAATCTCATGTTCCAATAAAGTCTCATTATTTTAGCAAAACCAAACTAGATCTTGAATTAAACTCACTTTTACCCTCTTTCTGCAACAGAGCTGCATTATTTGCAATTTTGAACTTTTCCCTACTGACATATTCTAAAGGATTAAAAAGAGACTCTCTAAGCTTTAAGACCTTTCATAATTGTGATCTATATATCAGAGATGGGAATACTTCAATACTTCTTCCCTCACAGTTATAATGCAATTCCCTAACATAGTTAACAAGTTATATATATAAAAGTGCTTTTGTTGTCATGACAACAGGAAGCAGCAACAGAAGGGGAAATCTTGGCTCTTAAGAATGGTCTCTTACAAGGTATCAGAGTCCGTTATGAATTCAATACCTTCATTTAGTTTTGCCTTTACATGGCTTGTTTCATTGCTGCAAAGGTAATCTAACTTTCTCAGTTGAATATTGTCCTCTGGAAAAGCAAAGCAACATCTGAACAGGACTTTTTATCCTTTCCTGGGGGAGGGGTGCATTATCTGCTCATCTTGAAAAACTGCCCAGTGTTTTCTACCTCTTACTCTAATATGTTTTTTGCAATTTATTATGCCAGTATCTCTGAGGTTTTGTTTTGTTTTGTTTTTAATTTTTAATTGAAGGATAATTACAGCGTTATGTGTCTATTGAATATAAGCGAAGTGGCTCAGTCATGTCTGACTCTTTGCAACCCCATGACTGTAGCCTACCAGGCTCCTCCATCCATGGAATTTTCCAGGCAAGAATACTGGAGTGGGTTGCCATTTTCTTCTCCAGGGTATCATCCCAACTCAGGGATCAAACTCAGGTCTCCTGCATTGCAGGCAGACGCTCTACCATCTGAGCCACCAGGGAAGCCTAACCAGGTGAAAGTGAAAGTCATTCAGTCATGTCTGACTCTTTGCAACCCCATGGACTACACAGTCCAGGGAATTCTCTAGAGTTCTCCAGAGTACTGGAGTGGGTAGTCTATCCCTTCTCCAGGGGATCTTTCCAACCTAGGGATCAAACCAGGGTCTCCTGCATTGCAGGCAGATTCTTTACCAACTGAGCTATCAAGGAAGCCAACACAGTGGCTTTTTTAAAAAAAAATTAATTTATTTTAATTGAGGCTAATTAGTTTACAATATTGTGGTGGTTTTGCCATACATTGCCATGAATCAGCCACAGGTATACATGTGTCCCCCATCCCAAACCCCACTCCCACCTCCCTCCCCATCCCATCCTTCTGGGTTATCCCAGTGTACTGACTTTGAGTGCCTTGTTTCATGCATCAAACTTGGGCTGGTCATCTCTTTCACATATGGTAATATACATGTTTCAATGCTATTCTCTCAAATCATCCCACCCTTGCCTTCTCCCACAGAGTCCAAAAGTCTGTTCTTTATATCTGTGTCTCTTCTGAGGTTTTAAAAATCATAATTAGTAAGATCATTATTCAAAAATGAAAAGATAAGTGGATTATGAGAGCCAGACTAGGAATAGAAGAGTGTGGAGATAAAGAGTGGTTTAGTGTAACCATGGCAGTAATACATCTGCTCTGCTCCTCTTCAAGCAGACCTCCTTCCAGCTGGCCCCACCAGACACACTAGCTTCCAGACATGCTAGCGACATTGGTGATCTCGTGATTGTGCACCTTGTGAAAGTGTGATAGTGAAAGCCACTCAGTTGTGTCTGACTCTTTGCAACCCCATGGACTATACAGTTCATGGAATTCTCCAGGCCAGAATACTGGAATGAGTAGCTTTTCCCTTATCCAGCGGATCTTCCCAACCCAGGGATTGAACCTAGGTCTCCCTCATTGCGGGCAGATTCTTTACCAACTGAGCCATCAGGGAAGCCCAGAAGAGCAACTGGCAAGGTGTTGACAGGTGGGGCCATCCACTAGATGGTTCCTTTGGAACAGTACTTCCCAAAGTGTGGGCTGCAATTCACGTGACCAGAATCTCCCCACATTCTGTTAAAAACACATTATTTTGAAGTTCTGTTTCTGATCTGCTGAATCAGAAATGTTGGGGGTTGGGTTTGAGAGATTTGAATGCTAAAAAGCACACTACAAATTGGGAACTACTGCCTTAGAGTGACATTTGGGAAAAAAAAGAAAGGAGGGAAATCCCTCTGGCATTAAGTACACAAGAAGGGAGGAGGCGTCTGCAGCCTAGGTAATGAAAAGGGAAGCAGACAAGCTAAAGATAAAGCTGGCTTGTTCACAGCTTTCCCTAGGCTTTACCTTGGTTCTGACTACTGCAGATTTAAGCCAGACGAAAGTGTGCTCTAAACATATGTGCTGTGGGTAATGCTGGTGTTGGTTTATGAACCTGCTTCTAAGCTAACTCATTGTGCCAGCACCAGAGATGCCAATGCTGATGTTTTCAGCTTCCCGGAAGAGTCAGGCAGGCAAGCTAAATTAACTGCTAGGGTACTGGGAGGTCCACATCCACAGTGAGATACCACTTCATACCCATTAAGATTAAGTATTATCTACAGACAGTATTATCTAGAAGACAGACAGTTAGTTGTAGTTGACAACGGTGTGGAGAAATTAGAAACTTTTACATTGCTGATTATGTAAATTGCTAGACTGTATAATGCTGCACCTCTTTGGAAAACATTTTGGCAGTTCCTCAAAAAGTTAAACATAGGAGGACTTCCATGATGGTCCAGTGGTTGAGAATCCTCTTGCCAATGCAGGGGACATGGGTTCAATTCCTAGTCCTGGAGGCTGTGGGCTAGCTAAGCCTGGAGTGCCACAACTACTGAAGCCTGCATGCCCTAGAGCCGGTGACGCACAACAAGAGAAGCCACTGCAGTGAGAAGCCCACGCACCACAGCCAGAGAGTACCCCTGGCTCGCTGCAACTAGAGAAAGCCCGCGTGCAGCAATGAAGACCCAGAACAGTCAAAAAATCAAAAACAAAAAAAGTAAAATGTTTTGAGTTACCATGTCACCCAGAAGTTATACTCCTAGGGATGTATTCAAAAGAACTAAAAACACTTGTTTACACAAGAACTTCTTTACAGATGTTCATAGCCCAAAAGTAGAAACAACCAAAATTTCCATCAACTGAAGAATAAACAAATGTGCTTTATTCATGCCATTGGAATATTACTGAGCAATAAACAGAAATGAAGTATTGCCACATACTGCAACATGGAAGAATCTTGAAAACATTATGCTAACTGAAATGAGCCACACACAAGAAAGCATATATATTATTTCATAATATATGGAATAGGAAATCACCTACGTGAAATAGACAAATCCCTGGAGACAGAAATTAAATTATTGGTTACCAGGCATTGTGGGAAGGAGGGAATGAGGAGTGACTGCCAGTGGGTACGGGGCTTCTTTAGCAGGGCAATAAAGTATCCTGGAGTTAGGTAGTGGTGATAGTTGCATAGCTCTATCTGTGAACTACTGAATTCTGTGCTTTTAAGAGTGATTTGTGTGGTGTTATCTATGTCTCAGTTTTTAAAAGTGATGGGAGAAATGGCCAAGAAAGGAGTCAATTTGACTACATGAAAAAAAAAATGGTTTGGGGTTGTCTATAGGAAAAGCTAACTTCTGTTTTCTTTTTTTTCACCCAATACTTCCAACATCAGATGTGTGGATCTTACACACAGCAAGCAATTTGGTGACACTAGCTGTGTGTCCTATGATTCAGTTCGGTTCCAACAGGATCTACCTAGTATCTACATCAGATCCTATAGGTTAGGGGCTCAGTCCCAAGAGACCACCCACCTCCCACTTCAGATGCCGATCACAAGTCTAGACTGTTACCCATGCGCTGACCAACCAGCTGTTAATCAGAGGTTGCTATGACAACCCTCCCCAACAAGGTTTGATTAATTTGCTAAGCAGCTCACAGAAGAAATACAATTTATTTACTAGATTACTTGTTTATTATAAAAGGATCCCCTGGAGTAGGAAATGGCAACCCACCCCAGAATTCTTGCCTGGAGAATCCCAAGGGCAGAGGAGCCTGGCAGGCTACAGTCCATAGGGTCACAAACAGTCAGACACAACTGAGCAATTAACACTTTCACTTTAACTCAAGATGAGCAATATGGAAGAAGTGCATAGGGTAAAGTCCAGACGCGTCCTGAGCACAGAAGCTGCTGTTCCCATGGAATTGGGGTTCTCCACCTTCCTGGTATTGGATGCATTCACCAACCTGGA
This sequence comes from Nanger dama, assembly GCA_917880005.1. Taxonomy (NCBI): domain Eukaryota; kingdom Metazoa; phylum Chordata; class Mammalia; order Artiodactyla; family Bovidae; genus Nanger; species Nanger dama. The sequence continues at coordinate 2,134,166 of CAKJTW010000011.1, forward strand.
AATTCTCCACACTTGTATTGTAGGAATTTTTATGGAGGCTTCATCCATAGGAATGACCAATTATTAACTCAGTCTCCATCCCCCTCCACTTCCTGGGTGATGAAGGCAGAGCTGAAAGTTCTAATCATGGCTAGATCTTTTGGGTAACCAGCTCCCATTCTGAAGTTATCCAGAAGCCCACCTAGAATCTCTTCATTAGAACAAAAGAAACTCTATCACCCACGAAATTCCAAAGGATTTAGGCGCTCTGCCAGGAGCCAGAAATAGGACCAAATAGTAGAACAAAAGATGCTACTCGTGCTCTTCAGTTTAGTTCAGTTCAGTTGCTGAGTCGTGTCCGACTCTCTGCGACCCCATGAATTGCAGCACGCCAGGCCTCCCTGTCCATCATCAACTCCCGGAGTCCACCCAAACTCATGTGCATCGAGTCAGTGATGCCATCCACCCATGTCATCCTCTGTCGTCCCCTTCTCCTCCTGCCCCCAATCCCTCCCAGTATCAGGTCTTTTCCAATGAGTCAACTCTTCGCATGAGGTGGCTAAAGTATTGGAGTTTCAGCTTTAGCATCAGTCCTTCCAATGAACACCCAGGACTTTATCACTTAGGAAATTACAAGGGTTTTAGGAACTCTGTTTCAGGAACTGGGGGCAAAGGCCACATTTTTTTTCTATTATTTTACTGTGGTATTAACAAGCTGTATTGAGGTAATCAGAGGCCACATAGCCCCCTCCAAGAGAGGGACATCCATTTATTGGATGGGATAGAGAAATATCAAGGATGACTTGCCCAAAAGGACATTAGAGATGAGAATGAAATTAAAAGGCCACTGTAAAGTAATTAGCCTCCAATTAAAATAACTAAGTTAAAAAGAAATTAAAAGGGCAGATATCAGAGACATAGCCCTTTTGAGAAACAGCAAGGAATTAGGCATGTGAGGGACTTCCAGGCAAATAAACTAGAGAACAAGACAGTGATTAAGAAAAATCCTGAGTGATTCAAACCAGTGGAGAAAAGATGAATTTGTTAATAGGTGCTGTTGGGACAATAGGAGAGCCATATTGAAAAAAAAGACAAAATTAAAATCATTCCTCATACTGTATACTAGTGTTAATCACAAAGGGATAGAGATTTAAGTATTAAAAATATGATATCATAAAGTACTAGAAGAAAACAGGCTTCAGCAACCTGGAGTGGTGAAAACTTTCTGGACTCTAATTCAAAATTCAAGGAAAAGACTGAGAGATGAAGTTACACGAATCTAATCAAGCCTCTAGCTCTAACTGCCAGTCTATAAAAAATACAAGGGATAAAGAAACCTGTTTAATGACACCAAAAGCAGCAACCAACAAAATCCAGAATATGAGTGTATCAGGTTTAAACTGCTTTGTGAGCAGCTTTCTTCAACAAATAAATGCCAAAAGAGTGTTGCAGTGGGGAGTGTTGCCTTTAGATTAAAAGAGATTCAAAATACTTATCAACCAAATGAAATATATGGATCTTGTTTGTACTCAAATTTTTTTAATACTGAAAAACACAATTTTTAAATAAATGAAGAAATTCAAACACTGTATTCTTCTGAAGTCACTCAATTGTGTCCAACTCTTTGCGACCCCACAAACTTTACAGTCCATGAAATTCTCCAGGCCAGAATACTGGAGTGGGTACCCTATCCCTTCACCAGCAGATCTTTGAGACCCAGGAATTGAAGGGTCTCCTGCTTTGCAGGTGGATTCTTTACCAATTGAGCTATTAGGGAATCCCTGTGTTGGTATTGGATAATTTTTTAAATTATCATTAATTTTATTAAGTATGATAATGGTAATATGTTATATTAAAAAGAATAGGCCTTTTAGAGATATGGATTGAAATATTTACAGATGAAATGGTATCATCTTTGGTATTTAAAATAATCAAAAAAGATGTGTGTGGGAAATGGAGTTCAGTTCAGTCATCAGTCGTGTCCGACTCTTAGTGACCCCATGGACTGCAGCACACCAAGCTTCTCTGTCCATTACCAACTCCTGGAGCTTGCTCAAACTCATGATCTTTGAGTCTGTGATGCCATCCGACCATCTCATCCTCTGTCGTCCCCTTCTCCTCCTGCCTTCAATCTTTCCCAGCATCAGGGTCTTTTCAAGTGAGTCAGTTCTTCCCATCAGGTGGCCAAAGTATTGGAGTTTCAGCTTCAGCATCAGTCCCTCCAATGAATATTCAGGACAGATTTCCTTTAAGATGGACTGGTTGGATCTTCTTTAGTCCAAGGGACTCTCAAGAGTCTTCTCCAACACCACAGTTCAAAAGCATCAGTTCTTTGGCACTCAGCTTTCTTTATAGTCCAGCTCTCACATCCATACATGACTAGTGGAAAAACCATAGCTTTGACCAGACAGACCTTTGTTGGCAAAGTAATGTCTCTGCTTTTTAATATGCTGTCTAGGTTGGTCATAACTTTTCTTCCAAGGAGCAAGTGTCTTTTAATTTCATGACTGCAGTCACCATCTGCAGTGATTTTGGAGCCCCCAAAATAAAATTTCACTGTTTCCACTGTTTCCCCATCTATTTACTATGAAGTGATGGGACTGGATACTATGATGTTAGTTTTCTGAATATTGAGTTTTAAGCCAACTTTTTCACTCTCCTCTTTTACTTTCATCAAGAGGCTCTTTAGTTCTTCATTTTATGCCATAAGGGTGGTGTCATCTGCATATCTGAGGTTATTGATATTTCTCCCGGCAATCTTGATTCTAGCCTGAGCTTCACCCAGCCCAGCGTTTCTCATGATGTACTCTGCATATAAGTTAAATAAGCAGGGTGACAATGTACAGCCTTGACGTACTCCTTTCCAGATTTGGAACCAGTCTGTTGTTCCATGTCCAGTTTTAACTGTTGCTTCTTGACCTGCATATAGACTTCTCAGGAGACAGGTCAGGTGGTCTGATATTCCCATCTCTTTAAGAATTTTCCACAATTTGTTGTGATCCACACAGCGTTTTCTAAAAACAGCTTGAACCTCTGAAATTTCATGATTCACATATTGCTGAAGCCTGGCTTTGAGAATTTTGAGCATTACTTTGCTAGCGTGTGAGATGAGCGCAATTGTGGGGTAGTTTGAATATTCTTTGGCATCACCTTTCTTTGGGATTGGAATGAAAAGATGTAAATAAAATAAAATGGTACACTTTTTAAAATAATCATTAAAGCTGAATAAGAGTCAGACACAACTGAGTGACTGAACAGTAACAACAAAAGCTGGGTGATAAGTACATGAGTATTCATTAATTGTTCTATCTTTTCATAAAAATACTATTCTCATTCCTTTGGAAGTAACGCTGAAAAGTCTCAGATCCACTAAAGGCCTGGTAAGCAGGGATAATGCCAAGCTAAAATTGGCATCTGAGGGGGTATAGCCGTGGGGATAAGAAGGCTAGATAAGGCACCATCAATGAGGGTCAAGGACTGGACCAGGAGGGTGTCATGGATGGGGGAGGGGAGGATCTGGGTATGGATACTATGAAGTTGGTAGAAGTGGTTGAACTTGATGACCTACTGATGGAGAATACTACAAAAGTAGGAATCAGGCTCAGAATGGCTGTATGATTCATTTAACAAGCAAGGAAATTCAGAATTTCCCTGATGGTCCAGTGGTTAATACTCAGCACATCCACTGCAGGGGGCATGAGTTTGATTTCCGGTCAGGGAAGTTCCGCATGCTGCAATGCAGCAACCCCCCTCACTCCTCAAAAAAGAGGCAAAGAAATTCAGAAGATATTAAAGTTAGGGGTGAAGGAAGTGACAGGTTCCACTTTAGACAGTTGGTCTTTGTGCCTGTGGAACATCCAGAGCTTAGGAAAGAAGTCTGCATTAGAGACATGGTGTTGGCTGTGATCAGCTGCAGCATAATTTCCATGGAAACATGTACAATGTGGGCACAAGAAAACACTCCCTTTGTGAGCAAGCTTTCTTATCTAATCAATAAATTAATCTTGGACTGTTGTTAACATTAAAAAGCAAAACTGGCTTCATCAAGGATGATATATGAGACCCAAATAGTAATAATCTATGATACCCATGATTCCCTGTTGTCTCTCAATTTCCATTTTGAATAGGTCATAGATTTTCAGGGTTTCACTGCAAGGCTTTCTTGTTTCATTTCTTTCCCCTACCTTTCAAGAGAACACTAAGGCTTAAATGGGCTACACTGATGGCTCAGATGGTAAAGCATCTGCCTGCAATGTGGGAGACCTGGGTTTAATCCCTGGGCCAGGGAGATCTCCTGGAGACGGAAATGGCAACCCACTTCAGTACTCTTGCCTGGAGAATTCCGTGGATGGAGGAGACTGACTGTAGGCTACAGTCAATGGGGTAGCAAAGAGTCCCGACACGACTAAGAGAATTCACTTTCACTTCCAAGGCTTAAATACATTAGGGAGAAAACATCTCATATGAAAGATCAACTTTTTCTTACTTTGCCTTTTTTCTATTGTTTATAGTATAAATATTATAAAAAGTGAAAACATTAGAACCATCTAGATCCAGGGGCATCATTCAATTTCCTATCTTTTAAACAACAATGATCATTGTTTAAAACTATCTTTCTGTTTGTGTTAGTTGCTCAGCTGTGTCTGACTCTTTGCAATCCCATGGACTATAGCCCTCCAGGCTCCTCTGTCCATGGAATTTCCCAGGCAAGAATACTAGAGTGGGATGCCATTTCCTTCTCCAGAGAATCTTCCCCATCCAGGGATTGAACTCAGGTCTTCCGCATGCATTGCAGGCAGATTCTTTACCGTCTGAACCACCAGGGAACAAAGGAGCCACTGGTTTAAAAAAAAAACATTTAGGGATGGATTACACCTTGAATAAGGGCAAAGAGAAGACTCTTCAGCCCCTATCATATCTGTGGCTAGGGGAACATCAGGCCATCTGCTAGGCTTTAACAAAACATGGCAATAACATTTTGGTTGAAAGCACAGAATAATTTTACGAGCCAAAATTAGAGTTTATAAGCAGTTGAGGCACTTGTAGGTCTTTTTATATTTTTACTTTATTCCACGTTACAATACTGTACTGGTTTTGCCATACATTGACATGAATCAGCCACAGGTGTACACAATCTCCCAATGCCGAAGCCCTCTCCCACCTCCCACCCTGTATCATCTCTCTGGATCATCCCTGTGCACCAGCCCCAAGCACCCTGTATCCTGTATTGAACATAGACTTTTTAAAGGTATTTGTATATTTACCATTTATATTCAGATGAGTAGCACACTGACATCTTTCTTTTTCTGTTCTGGGCTTATTCTCCTAATCTTGTGTTGACTGCCCAATTCAAACTCCTCAGCTTGCCGTTCAACACCTCTGTAATCTGGCTTCACCCAAAATGCTTAAATCAGAATTTTGAGGGTTGGACCCAGGCATCAGTTTGTTTTTTAATCTCCCTGGGGATTGTGCAGCAGTGTTGAAACTGACTGTGGTTACAATATGAATGTAGAGAAGACAGCTGGGATATTTGGAGTATCTATGAAAGTGAAAAGTGAAACTGTTAGTCGCTCAGTCATGTCCAGCTCTTTGTGACTCCATGGACTGTAGGCCGCCAGACCCCTCTGTCCATGGGATTCTCCAGGCAAGAATACTGGAGTGGGTTACGGTCAGCAGCAAATGTAAGAACTGAAGTTTTTCAGAGCTTCTGGTGGCAGCTATGATGTACGTGTGTGTGCGTGTGTGATCTGTGTTTGCTGTGTCTCTGCCCTGCTCCTAGGTGACTGCCGTGCGGGTGTACGTGAACAGCTCCTCCGAAAACCTCGACTACCCGGTCCTGGTTGTGGTTCGCCAGCAGAAAGAGGTGCTGTCCTGGCAGGTTCCTCTGCTCTTCCAAGGACTGTAAGTGGATCTTGCCTTGACAGCTTCATTACATTTGTTTTCCTTCAATATCCTAGACGTCAACTGCTCTTTTCCCTAGAGAAATCAGATGTTCGACTCGTTGACATGGTATGCATGCTGAATGCAAACAGCTGACATGCTACATGCCCTGACCGGTTCAGCTCTGTCCAGCTTCTCTCCTTTTTGATAATCTCTGATAAGAACCTAGAATTGTAGCACCTGAAGAATGTCTTGGTTGTTTAGTGGGTCATCCATGGAGGACAGGGCTAGGCCTTGCAGTCACCTTGAGTAACACCTCCCATTCCTCACAGTGTTCACCGAATGTGCTTTCTTTATCCCATAATATTTATTGAGCATTACTAAATGATAGATGCTGGGGATACAGTGGTGGAAAACAACAACGAAGTCTCTTCCTCATGGAGTTTCTATTTTCGCGGGGGACACTATAGGGCATTAGAGCACTGACAAGAACAAACCAGAAAGCAGGCTGACATGGGCACAGAGCACAGCGTGAGATCATTTCAGAGGCTAAGAACGTGAGGACTGAAATACTCACTCTGATGCCTTGACTCGGACTCTGGGGCTTTCTTTATATTCGCTTAGCAAAGGCTTAAAGAGTGGCAAAGTGGAATCAGGTTGTTTTATCAGAACAGCTTCCCTTCCAAAATGTGATTAATTTTCTGATTGAATTAGGAAGGTGATGTGGTGATGCAGACACAGCCTAAGTGAACTGGGCCCTCAGCAGTCCCCATATCTGTGTTATAATGTCACACAATTCTGTGCCAAGTACTTTGGCTGTAAAAATCACTGTCGGTAGGTCCAGTATGAAGTTTTAAATATAAGGACCTGGAAAGAAATTCAGAGAGAACTGAAAGGAAATGTTTCTTTCCCTGCTTGTTCATTGAGTGTCCTTTTCCTTCTCGCTGGTTTTCCCTCCCCTGGCTGCTGCAGATACCAGAGGAGCTACAACTACCAGGAAGTGAGCCGTACCCTTTGCCCCTCCGAAGCAACCAATGAAACAGGATCTCTGGAGCAACTGATATTTGTAGATGTCGCATCCATGGCACCCCTGGGTGCCCAGTACAAACTGCTGGTTACCAAGCTCAAGCACTTCCAGCTGCAGTAAGCAGGACTCCTTGTGGCCTTTCTCTGTTTGCCTGTCTGCTCTTCCTGTGCTGTGCGTGCTTGGTCCTGCTTCCTCCCTCCCAGATCAGCACTCCAGAAGGAAGTCAGCCACTTGGCATATTGTCTGTGCACCTTCTGAGCTCCCCTGCTCACAGCTGGGCAGCAGGGCCTTAATCTGTGCAACAGGGAGGCAGAAGGGGACTGGCGCAGAGGGGAGAGTGGTGGACCCGATAGGCATATCTGTTCCTGTGGGTCTGTGAGGACCCCCTCCTGTCTGTCATCCAAGCTAGAGTGATGTCCAAGCACTAGTGATGGGTTCTTCTGTGTTCCTCGCCAGTGCCACTTTCCTGAAGGCAGTCTTAGTTTTGTTTTAAGGAAGATCTTAAGCTATTTTTCTCTTTCTTATTACTATTACAGTTTTCTCTTTCTGGTTAGGAATGTATACAGACTGAAAACAATATTTTATGTGGCCTTGTCCTTTGTGTAGAAAACTTAATGACTGCTTCCTCCTTCTCCTTGCACTACTGTCTTTTGAAACCAAATCAGTCAGGATACATCATCTCAAGTTGTTTACCTTAGACATGGAGTATAACAAATTCAGTGGAGGGCATTGTCTCCAAAGGATCTGTTCCCTCTCAGAGGTTACTCATGTAAAATATTGCATAAATCTGTGTGAAAAGGTAAACAGAAAGGCTAAGGTTATTCCTTAATAAGGTCAAAAACTTCAGGGAGTTTCCTGTCCCATCCTACTCTAAACTCAAGGGTTCTCAAACCATTTCCCTCCCTTTTCAGTGTTCTAAGGAAACTTTTAAAAATATATCATCAAATTGGTTATATTAAAATTTTCACTTGTACTCATCAAAAGGTATCATTAAGAGAACAGAAAGACAAGCCATAGACTGGAGCATATGTTTCCAACACACATAAGAAAGGACTCACATACAGAATACATAAAGAGCCTCTACAAATCAGTAAGAAAACACTGGCAAGATTTTGGTTGCCATCTCCAGTATCACCCACCCTTCAGTGGCTCTGGCTTCTTCTGGTTGAGGATCTTAGAGCCTACAAGTGTGAGCACTGCTCAGGTTCAGACTCCATTTCAGTGGAGTGAATAAGGTTTTCTGAGGCAAAAATGAGGAGCTCTCAGGGCCAGAAACTGCTTGAAAAAACAATCCCAGCTCTGACCTCTCTCTAGAACTTTGGGACAGAGTCAGAAGAATCTCAGGAGGAGAATTAATGTTTCTATTTACCCAATGTAAATGAACAACGTATCATATGTGATGAGTTTGCTAAGTCCCACTAGTCTTACTTGGCATATTTGAGTCCATTTATATGTTGCTTACAAGAGTACAATCTTTAAAAAGACTATATGAATGTAAATAAAAGATATTAAAAGAAATATCATGCTGATACTAAATAAAAGAAAGTTGATATAGTATATCATATTATATGAGATAGTCCTTAATGCAAAACGCATTATTAGCTAAAGAGAAATGTATTTTTGCAGCTTATTTTTCTGATCAGAATGTTCTGCTCTATTATAAAACTCTCCTTAAATTTTCTCAGGCAGTTTATTCTGAAGTCTGTAGCCAGTGGAGTTGCTAATAGTAATCAGATATTTATCTTGGTCTTCTCTATACCCTGTGATAGTCTATATATACCTGGATATAGATGGACAGACAGATTAATGAATGTTCAGAAAGATGGAGAAGTGATTAGAGCATTTTACAAGTCCCTCCATTAACTGCAGAGTGAAAAAAGTGATGTGATGATTTCAAGAGCAAAGAACCACCTACCTAACCCCCCAAAAAAGGCAGAAAAAGATCAATTATATCAGTCTCTAGGAGGGAGGTTTGATCATTATAATATATATATATATATTTTAATAGAATCTCCATGTGATTCTAACGTGCTAGAATTGAGAACAGCTAGAGTTGAGAACAACTACCTTTAAGCAATTTCTAAATGTGGTTCTTGTGTTTGTTTTAATATTTAAATTTATTTGTGATATTAAACAATACGGGAATGCGTGCTCATAATCTGAGGGCACACATTACTTGAACAGAGGGCATTTTGAGCTTTGGAGAGGCCCTGCATCTACTAATTGGCCTCTGTGTGTCTCCCCTGTCACTGTCTCTTGGTAGCAGAGTACTTGAATCCTAGGGCTGTTATCTCTAAGGCTAATTAGACGCTTTGGAGAACTGAATTCTGTGAAACTGAAGTCATAAGGTCACAAGTCTGAGAGTGTTAATGAATGATTCTCATGTAGTGAAACTGCGAATGTGTTCTCACATTGTTTTTTGTTTCTGCCTCTCAGAATGTGACTTGACTTCAGCAACCAGACATTCAAGACTGTTTCAAAATGCACATAGTTACAAGTGCTTTTCTGAGACTAAGATAAGCCAGAGAAGAGATGGAACTTTATGTGTCCCTTCCTCCCTGGCCCTGGATTGTCCCACACCAGCCTTGCTGTGTGTTAGTCATTCAGTTGTGTCTAACTCTTTGCAACCCCATGGATGGTAGCCTGCCAGGCTTCTCTGCCTATGGAATTCTCCAGGCAAGAATACAGGAATGGTTAGCCACTTCCTTCTCCAAGGGATCTTCCCCACCCAGGGATAGAACCAGCGATCCTGCATTGCTGGAAACCCAGAAATCCAGAGAATGATGGATCAGGCAAGAGCCAAGGTCTGGGGACACCTGGACTCTAGATATTGAGAGAAACATTGAAGAATTACCTTTCCTAACATTGAAGTTTCTCTTGTATGTTTTTCTGTGTCAGACTAGAAGGTACATGAAACATATCCTGGGATTTTTTTTTTTCTCGAATGATAAATTTTAAGAATAGAAGGACATTTGGGGATTGAACTCACTCATTTCATTTTTACAGATGAGCAAACTGATGCCCAGAGAGGTTAAGTGATTTGTACACACTCACAGAGCTGGGAAAGGGCAAAATCAAGACTAGATTTGACTCTGACTTGCAGGTCTGAGTTCTTCCCACTATAACAAGCTATTTCTACTTTCTCTTTTAAAACTGTCTTCTGAATTTTTGTTGACCTAAAAATGTTTCTCAATTCCAAGAAGCATTTCTTTATTTAAATCCAGCTTAAAAAATAAAATCATGGTTTAAAACATTACTCTTCACTGTCTTAACTCTCTTGCACCTGCCTACACACACACACAGACACACACACACACACACACACACACACACACACCTAGTTTTTCCCTCGCTCCTTTTCCCAGACATCATTGCTCTGGTGTTCGGTGTGCCAGAGTGTGATGCTGCAGACAGGCAAGAGCAGAAGGCTGCACGAACAGGCAGACACCTGACCCTGGGGTGGGAGGAGCTTGGAAGGGCCGTTAAGAAATTTAGACAGTTGTCTAAATTGTCATAGGTGTGTAGAGAATGAATTTGAAGGGGGCAAGACTGGAGGTAGAGAAATTAAAAGGACTGGTGCTGTGATCAAGATAAATATTAAGGAGATGAATGGAAGAATTTGGAGGTGAAGTTGACAAAGCTTGATTGAATATTTGGGGTGAGGGAAATGGGAGAGTCAAGGATGACCATATAACTTGTAGATGGCGGTGCCTCTAAGAGAAAATGAGAATTTTGAGGAGGGAAGGAAGAGATGATAAGTTCATGCTGAACTTGAAGTGCAGGTACCCAGCAGAGTGTCGAATCTACACCAGCGCAATGCTCAGGAGAGAGGGCTGAGTGACACGCGCCCACCAAAGAGAAGCTTCACATGGAAGGCTGGCCTGGGCCATGTGGGGCCCAAGGCAGAATTACAGGAGACAAGGGGAGAATCAGGCAGTACCCCATCCTTGCTCTTTGAGATCTTTATGCTGTACCAGGGAGTTTAGACTTCACCCTGCAGGTTATGGAAGCCACTAATGAATCTGATCTTTGAGATGATTTTAGTAGCCATGTGAAAGATGAATTGGAGAGGCAGGGGTAGAGACACATAGGCAAATGAAAACTTATTTGAATAGAGAAGAAAAAAAAATTATCAGAACCCGAATATATTATGACAGCAACAAAGTTATAATGTAGAAAAAGAGTCAAATAACACACATGGGGAAAATTCACAAATCCAAAAAATACGTGTGGCATGATCAAACAAGGAGGGGCATATGTATACCTACAGCTGATTCATGTTGATGTTTGACGAAAAACAACAAAACTCTGCAAAGCAATTATGCTTCAATTAAAAAATATATTTAAATTTAAAAAATAATCTTATTAAAAATACAGTACTTGAATCCTTCAACCCTCCTGTAGCCTTCTAAGTGGGATCTTGAGTCTGTTTTGAGAGGGAGTTTTCAGTGTGCTAGCGCAGCTACTATGCTATAAATAGCAATAGATTTTTGAGGAAACGGATGAGTGAAGAGGCTTTTAGACCATTTTGTTATGCGTCATCCTATGTAATTGCCCTTTGATATTTGGGGTAGACTACATAATGATTTACCTTGCTTTTCATGTTTGTTTGTTTGTTTTCTTATTGGATGTTACTTGAGCAAAGACAGTGCTTCTCGAGTTACGATTATGCTAATAGAATCAGTAAGACAGAGTGAGCAGTAGCTGTGGAAGGGAATCCAAGATGACTCCAACAATGGTATCAGAAGTCAGGTGAGGCTTACGGCCAGACGTGGCAGATAAGGGTCAAGGAAAGGGGAGTACATTCCGTTTTGATCATATATGGAGTTTGAGATGCCTTGAGGGACAGTGAAGTGCAGAAGCCCAGCAGAGAGACACTCTTCAGTGAGTGGAGCTCTGGATGTAGCCCTGGGCAGAATGTGGAAACTTGTGATTCTCTGGCATTGTTGCAGCAACTCGTGTGTGTGTGTGTGTGTGTGTGTGTGTGTGTGTGTGCAGACACATACATACATACATATATATGAGATTTTTATGGTAATTATAACATATGGTTATACATATATGAATGAAGATATACATGGTTAAGGAAAATGAGGAGATCAAAAACAGACTGTGGGTCAGATCCTCATGTAAGGGATGGTCTGAGAAATAGGAATTCTCAGAAGAAGCTGAGTCGGCATGGGCAGATGCATGAGAGAAAACCCAGGAAAGCAGAAGTCACAGAGCCCATGGGAGGGAAAGTTCTAAGGCAGAAGGTGTGGTAGTCAGTGTCAAATGTCACAAAGAGGGAAAGAGCGTTAGGGATTAAGTCACTGGATTTAGCCAAGAGGAGGTGACTGGCAACCCCAGGGAGATGGTAGGGAAAGAACCCTGACAGCAGTGGGGAAGGGAAAGGGTGAATGAGGGATGGGAGCACAGCGCCCTGTGAAGAGGCTGGTCTGGGAAGGAGAGGGAGGATACAGAATGACACCGAAGGAGGGAAATCCAGGGGAAAGAGCACAACTTTGTTGGGGGCATTTGTTTGTTATTTATTTTGAAAATGGTTGAGACTAGAGTATGTTTATAAACCAAGGAGAAGCAAGGCAAATAACGTTTACAGGACAGTTCGATTTTTGTAGAAGCAAAGTCCCAGAGAGGAGAAGAAAGGACAGAATTTAGCACATGCATGGAGGGCTTATCCTCTGACCAGAGCCATGAGCTGGAGGGCTACAGATGGTGGAGGGCTGTGGGGAGAGTTGTGGTAAACAAAGTCAGTTCATGACAGATGGCAGGAAGGAGATAACAGGAAATGATACTCTGAAGTCCATAGTCCAGGTGAATAACCAGTGTAATTTCCTTCGACAAACAAAGGGAGGGTTTTGAATCCCCACTCTGCTCTGTGCTTGCTGTCATATAATAAGATGAATATGAATCTCAGAGTCTTCTCTGTACTCACCTCAAAAAATGACTTAGCTTTTGACTTTGTCTTTCCACTGATCCTTTCTTCCCCTCTCCCTTTCCTTGTTCTGTTTCATTACCTCCTGCACTCTGTCTCTCCCTTCCCCAGGGACCCCTCTCCCCTCTTCTCCCATCTCTCTTGACTCCTCTGTTCTTTTTCTCTTTCACTCTTCCTCAAGCTAGCCACGGTGTGGAAACAAAGTTAGTTTTTAGGTTTTCTTATTTATTAGGTAAACATTTGTTTCCTGCATTTAATTTTTTCAAACAAGTAAGTCAAAATTATACACTTCCTTCTCTAAAACTGGTGTACATGTGTCACAATTAGACTTGTTCTGTTGTTTAATGATTCCTGATGAAATAAACCTTCTCCACCTCTGCTGGAGGCCTATGGGGAAGGGAGCAGAACCTTTCATCTGCAACAGACACCATGTTTATTTTGCACACACTGTTGACTCCAGGAGAAAGAGGAGATTACATGCGATAGTCTTAAGAAAAATAATATGTTTTTGAAGTTAGTATGTGTTGTGCTAGTAAAGACAACAGAAAGAACAAGGGGAAAAAAAATAGAAAATTCCTATCCATGTCCACACATTCAATGTCTTAACTGGAATACAAATGGCAGGGGAGAATTTAAAAACAAATTTCTGGCCAAAGAAAACTGTTTGCTTCTGGAAATCTTAACCTGTCTGTTGCCAGCCAAGAAAACCACCGTCCTTTTCGTTCCCCTGACCTGGCAACAGACAGAACTGAGGGCCCGTGTTGCCCTGGTAACTGCAGATGGCATTCCCCATGCTGCAAGAGCCATGCACAGCATGTGGTTCCTGACTCTGGCTGAGGAGGCTCAGAGCACTCACAGAGCTGGATTTGACACCAACTTCAGCTTCTTTACGTGGCATAACGTCATGTGTTATTAACCATGCTTCAGCAGAACCAACCCTTGACGCTAATGATGGTTTCTATTGAGAGTGGATATACATATAAATTGTATCCATTGCTAAATTCTAAGTCTAGTCTGCTAGTGGCCTAAATTGTTTGTCATTACCTTTAGAAACAATGCTCAATATCTGTGACTTCTAAACAACACCTCCAATTACACACTTCATGCTTCAAATGTCCTGACATGCCCTTTTTAAAGGAATCTTCAATAAAAATGTTAAATGGCTTAATTTTTATAAAAGGAAAAATTAGGAGTGGATAAAACAAGACTCTTTAGAGAGCATCAGGGGATGAAGCTGTGGAGGAGCCCCAGAAATTCAGGTTTCCAAAAGTGCGGGTCACACTGAAGGGTTGGGATCGTGCCATTCTCCTGATGCAGGCATTGAGAGTACAGTGTGTGTGAGTGATCCTCACAATTAAAGATGAGACAAGGACCAGAAAGAACAAAAGCCCTTGCATGACTACAGAGAAGACCTAATCTGTTTGTGCATTTTCCAGTCTCTTGAACTGTTCACAGGTATCCTTTCCAATAGCTCTCTGTGCTACCAATGTATGTTTCCCACATTCTCCTCACACTCTCCTCTGTGCTGAATCACTGCTATCTTTCACAGAAGATGTAAATATCTAATAAAATAATTTCTAGAAAATTGATAATTGAAAAGAAAATAGCTTCACTATATTCTTTTGGTGGTATGTGTATTTTAAGAAGGGTCTTAGAAGGCAATGCCTAACCCAAAGAAGACCCGATTTTGGAGGGAAATGGGGACAACTGTGGGGTGCTTGGGGCAGGAAGAGCATGCTCCTATCCCTAGAGACCTCCCATGGTGATTATCTATTCATCACGTTTTTTAAAAAGTGATATTTTTACCATGGATACATCAAAATTGTTTTTAAGTTCTATCTAAATTATGCAAAAGAACCCCAAGCCTTCTTTTTCCTCTCTCAGCCCACTTCTGACACCTAAAACCTATAGTTGAGTGTAAAATCTTAAGAGACTCTGAAGACAAATGTGTCTATAAAAGTCAAAGTACTTACTTATATAGGTAAAACTTTATGGGTTTATTTAAAGACATAAAGACATAAAATTGATCCCTTCCCCAACTTGATCATTCTTGACAGCTGAAACCACCAAGTTCCCATGCAGTGTACTTTGTCACTTTTATGGGCCCAAACAGAACAGCTTTCTCAAAGGGTAGGGCTTTTCTTGCATCTAGCTTGAGATTTTTTTAAGAAATAACTTTTGCTTGCTAACTTATGCTTTTCTTTCACTTTTCCCCCTTTCCCTTGTATTTCTCAGGACAAATGTTGCCTTTCACTTCACTGCCAGCCCCTCTCAACCTCAGGTAAGTGAAGGCTTCAAAGTTATCATGATTCTTACCCAAAGAAACCATGGTAACAGGTTGAGTTAGCATGTGGTGTTGCCCTTAATCTTTTACAACTTGAGCTATATTTGTATTTTTGGAATGTGGTTCTTATAACTGAGATTTTAGACACATCATTAACCTTATCACTTGAACTGGTGTGAAATGGGAGGCATGACATGTTTACAGATATTCCTTGTCTTAACCTTCATTCATCAAATTGTGGGCCAACTATGCACACCAGGTACAGTGTTAAGCTGTATTAGGTGCCAGGGGTAGAAGGATGAAGAAGAGAGGTGCAACTTCTGCCTGCACAGACCTTATAATTAGGATGGGGATGGGGAGACAGAGAGTGGAAGGCCACCACTAAACAGATACAAAAGTAAACAACTGATCTGGAAAATATAACAAAAATGAGAGATTTTAATATCTACAGTGTTATGGATAAAATTCATTTCTCCCATCATTAAGAAAGAACAGGTATGCTGACAAAAATTATCAGAAGATTTAGATACTCGGGTTACGCTCTTCACTAGGCCATAATCGGAAACCAAATAAACTGATTAAAATTTTGATTGACTCAGGCTGCTTTTCTAGTGATACTGCTAGCTACTTTCCTTTTTCCTTTCATAGATTCTGAAAGAGTAAGGTTCATGCAACAACCAAGTTTAAAGCAGATTTATTTAATGTCCTGGTGTTTCTTGTGAATTTTCAGTAGGCTGCAATACAACTTCGGTCAAAAGTGGCCTTGGATATACTAGAATTGGGATTAACAAATTGTATGGATGCTGTTGTAAATCTATGACAATCACTTGTGAGCTGGTGAACCAGTTCTCAGAGTGAAGTCCTGTTTTGCAGAGTTTGCCCATTTCTGCAGTGTAAATACCTCCACCCTAGACTGCCATCATGACATCACGGAACACAGAGTTGGAAATCCAAGTGCACAGTCAGCTCCCCCAAAGCTGCCAAAGCCGACACCCGCACACCTTTAAGAATCACACGTCCCATCAGTAAAAGTCTCCACAGTGCGTGTATGCTGCCACCCAATGACAGGAGAGCTACAGACCCACAGTCCATTGACCTCAAAGTATCGGTCACGTAATTCACGAAATGTTTGAAAGCACCAAGTGAGAGGTGCAATGGGAGATATCTTGATAGGAAGGGAAAAACTTGCTCCCCAGCTGCAGAAAGAGTACAGTCTAATAGTCCAGTCCAGAGTCCTGAATGTCGTGATGTACTTTGTAGACTGAAAACCAATGGTGATTATATATTGCAGCTTCTTTACATTAAAAAAATTATTAAACACTAAAGTCCAAACAATTCGTATATAAATTACAAACTAGAGTAAAATATACCTAGAAAAACTCATGAAACAAAACAAATTCTTTGACACCTGTAACGTCTTATTTTACTCATAACTGTCCCCATTTCGGCCTATATTTTTTATCTTCTTCAAGAATTTCTGTACATTTAAATTCACCCAAACTATTGTACAGACTCAGACAACCTGCATCATCACTGCCTGCCTCTGTTCCTATAGATAGAAGCAGGTTACAGAAACTGGTTAGGTAATCAGGATGTAAGAAGGTGATTTTTAGCCTCAATTCCAGGCATTGCTTTTTTAAATCTTTGTCATTTGCTTCTTTCTGGTAAAAGTACATTATCAAGACAACGGGTTTATTTACTTAGGTTTTATGGTAGTTTAGAGGTAAAGAAAACAGATGAGACTTCGTGTTTCTTCCAGTGGTTAAGAATCTGCCTGCCAGTGAGGGGACACGGGTTTGATCCCTGGTTAGGGAAGATTCCACATGCCTCAGGGCAACTAACCCCCTGCGCCATAACTGCTGAAGCCCTAGTGCCCTAGAGCCCGTGCTCCACAACAAGAGAAGGCACCAGTGAGCTCCCACACACTGCAACTAGAGAGTAGCCTCCACTCACCACAACTAGAAGGCCCGCAAGTAGCAACAAAGGCCCAGCACAGCCAAATAACTAAATGAAATTTAAAGCAATTTACAAAAACAAAAGATTGGTAATGCTTTGGCACATAGATAAGACTTCAGTAGAGGTCTACAGCTTGCACAAAACTAACTCCTAGAATATATAGGAATATATATGACATCATTTTCATTACTGCTAATAGTTCAGTTCAGTTCAGTCGCTCAGTCGTGTCCGACTCTTTGCGACCCCACGAACTGCAGCACTCCAGGCCTCCCTGTCCATCACCAACTCCCAGAGTTCACTCAGACTCACGTCCATCGAGTCGGTGATGCCATCTATCCATCTCATCCTCTGTCGTCCCCTTCTCCTCCTGCCCCCAATCCCTCCCAGCATCAGAGTCTTTTCCAGTGAGTCAACTCTTCGCATCAGGTAGCCAAATTACTGGAGTTTCAGCTTTGGCATCATTCCTTCCAAAGAACACCCAGGACTGATCTCCTTTAAAATGGACTGGTTGGATCTCTTTGCAGTCCAAGGGACTCTCAAGAGTCTTCTCCAACACCATGGTTCAAAAGCATTAGTTCTTTGACGCTCAGCTTTCTTCACAGTTCAATTCTCACATCCATACATGACTACTGGAAAAACCATAGCCTTGACTAGACTGACCTTTGTTGGCAAAGTAATGTCTCTACTTTTGAATATGCTATCTAGGTTGGTCATAACTTTCCTTCTAAGGAGTAAGTGTCTTTTAATTTCATAGCTGCAATCACCATCTACAGTGATTTTGGAGCCCCACACAAAAATAAAGTCTGACACTGTTTCCACTGTTTCCCCATCTAGTTCCCATGAAGTGATGGGACCAGATGCCATGATCTTCGTTTTCTGAATGTTGAGCTTTCAGCCAACCTTTTCACTCTTCTCTTTCACTTTCATCAGGAGGCTTTTTAGTTCCTCTTCACTTTCTGCCATAAGGGTGGTGTCATCTGCATATCTGAGGTTATTGATATTTCTCCTGGCAGTCTTGATTCCAGCTTGTACTTCCTCCAGCCCAGCATTTCTCATGATGTACTCTGCATATAAGTTAAAGAAACAGGGTAACAATATACAGCCTTGACGTACTCCTTTTCCTATTTGGAACCAGTCTGTTGTTACATGTCCAGTTCTAACTGTTGCTTCCTGACCTGCATTTAGGTTTCTCAAGAGGCAGGTCAGGTGGTCTGGTATTCCCATCTCTTTCAGAATTTTCCACAGTTTACTGTGATCCACACAGTCAAAGGCTTTGGCATAGTCAATAAAGCAGAAATAGATGTTTTTCTGGAACTCTTGCTTTTCCCACGATCCAGCAGCTGTGGGCAATTTGATCTCTGGTTCCTCTGCCTTTTCTAAAACCAGCTTGAACAGAAGTTCACAGTTCACGTATTGCTAAAGCCTGGCTTGGAGAATTTTGAGCATTACTTTACTAGTGTGTGAGATGAGTGCAATTGTGTGGTAGCTTGAGCATTCTTTGGCATTGCCTTTCTTTGGGATTGGAATGAAAACTGGCCTTTTCCAGTCCTGTGGCCACTGCTGAGTTTTCCAAATTTGCTGGCATATTGAGTGCAGCACTTTCACAGCATCATCTGTCAGGATTTGAAAGAGCTCAACTGGAATTCCATCATCTCCACTAGCTTTGTTCATAGTGATGTTTTCTAAGGCCCACTTGACTTCATATTCCAGGATGTCTGGCTTTAGGTGAGTCATCACACCATCGTGATTATCTTGGTAATAGTAGCCATAATTAATGCCTTTGAGGTAACAAAGTATGGTTTCCCTAAGAACCAAGAACACATGTTTGGAATTCCAGAGTATTCACCTTTGGAAGAGCCCTGTATTCTATGTATTTGAGTCAAGCTCCAAAATAAAAGCACAGAATGAAGTGAGTTCTTGAGAGCATTGCCATCTGTTACAAGGCATGAACAGACTTCCAAACAGTAGCATTAATGACGCTCTTTAATCATAAGATAATTTTTCCCCACTTGGAAGGTTTTGGATTGTTGAAAAGTTCTATTTTCATTGCTCTGGGTCTCAGGATAAGATTAATAAAGAGGATGATGGCATGCAAAATGAAGTTTTAATGGGCTTTGCCACTCCTTCAAAGTGATAGATTTACTAATGCCTGGAGATGGGGGCTTTTCTGTTTGGTTTTCTCAAAGTCTTTTTTAAATTATTATTTTAATTGGAAGTTACTGACTTTACAATATTGTAGTGGTTTTTGCCATACATTGACATGAATCTGCCATGGGTGTACACGTGTTCCCCATCCTGAACTCCCCCTCCCACCACCCTCTCCATCTCGTCCCTCTAGGTCATCCCAGTGCACCAGTCCTGAGCACCCTGTCTCATGCAAAGAACCTGGACTGGCGATCTATTTCACATATGATAATATACATGTTTCAATGCTATTCTCTCAAATCTTCCCACCCTCGCCTTCTCCCACAGAGTCCAGAAGTCTGTTCTATACATCTGTGTCTCTTTTGCTGTCTCACATATAGGGTTATTGTTACCATCTTTCTAAATTCCATATATATGAGTTAGTATACCATACTGGTGTTTTTCTTTCTAACTTACTTCACTCTGTGTAATAGGCTCCAATTTCATCCACCTCATTAGAACTGATTCAAATGTATTATTTTTAATGGCTGAATAATATTCCATTGTATATATGTACCAGAACTTTCTTATCCATCTGTCTGCTGATGGACATCTAGGTTGCTTCCATGTCCTGGCTATTATAAACAGTGCTGCAGTGAATATTGGGATACACATGTCTCTTTCAGTTCTGGTTTCCTTGGTGTGTATGCCCAACAGTGGGATTGCTGAGTCATATGGCAGTTCTATTTCCAGTTTTTAAGGAATCTCCACACTGTTCTCCATAGTGGTTGTACTAGTTTGCATTCCCACCAACAGTGTAAGAGGGTTCCCTTTTCTCCACATCCTCTCCAGCATTTATTGCTTGTAGACTTTTGGATAGAAGCCATTCTGACCGGCGTGAGATGGTACCTCATTGTGGCTTTGATTTGCATTTCTGATAATGAGTGATGTTGAGCATCACTCATGTGTTTGTTAGCCATCTGTCTGTCTTCTTTGGAGAAATGTTTGTTTAGTTCTTTGGCCCATTTTTTGATTGTCGTTTATTTTTCTGGAATTGAGCTGCAGGAGTTGCTTGTATATTTTTGAGATTAATTCTTTGTCAGTTGCTTCATTTGCTATTATTTTCTTCCATTCTGAAGGCTGTCTTTTCACCTTGCTTATAGTTTCCTTCTTTGTGCAAAAGCTTTTAAGTTTAATTAGGTTTATTTGTAATTTGTTTATTTTTGCTTTTATTTCCAATATTCTGGGAGGTGGCTCATAGAGAATCCTGCTGTGATTTATGTCAGAGAGTGTTTTGCCTATGTTTTCCTCTAGGAGTTTTATAGTTTCTGGTCTTATATTTAGATCTTTAATCCATTTTGAGTTTATTTTTGTGTATGGTTTTAGAAAGTGTTCTAGTTTCACTCTTTTACAAGTGGTTGA
Source organism: Nanger dama (assembly GCA_917880005.1). Taxonomy (NCBI): domain Eukaryota; kingdom Metazoa; phylum Chordata; class Mammalia; order Artiodactyla; family Bovidae; genus Nanger; species Nanger dama. The sequence goes on from CAKJTW010000011.1 coordinate 2,154,773, forward strand.
CCAGTTTTCCCAACACCACTTGTTAAAGAGATTATCTTTTCTCCATTGTATATTCTTGCCTCCTTTGTCAAAGATAAGGTGTCCATAAGTGTGTGGATTTATCTCTGGGCTTTCTATTTTGTTCCATTGATCTATATTTCTGTCTTTGTGCCAGTACCATACTGTCTTGATGACTGTTGCTTTGTACTATAGCCTGAAGTCAGATAGGTTGATTCCTTCAGTTCCATTCTTTCTCAAGATTGTGTTGGTTATTTGAAGTTTTTGTATTTCCATACACATTGTGAAATTATTTGTTCTAGTTCTGTGAAAAATACCGTTGGTAGCTTGATAGGGATTGCATTGAATCTATAGATTGCTTTGGGTAGTATACTCGTTTTCACTGTATTGATTCTTCTGATCCATGAACATGGTATATTCCTCTAACTATTTGTGTCCTCTGATTTCTTTCATCAGTGTTTTATAGTTTTCTATATATAGGTCTTTTGTTTCTTTAGGTAGATATATTCCTAAGTATCTTGTTTACATTGCAATGGTGAATGGAATTGCTTCCTTAATTTCTCTTTCTGTTTTCTCATTGTTAGTGTATAGGAATGCAAGGGATTTCTGTGTGTTAATTTTCTATCCTGCAACTTTATTATATTCATGATTAGCTCTAGTAATTTTCTGGGGGAGTCTTTAGGGTTTTCTATGTAGATGATCATGTCATCTGCAGAGTTTTACTTCTTCTTTTCCAATCTGGATTCCTTTTATTTCTTTTTCTGCTCTGATTGCCGTGGCCACAGCTTCCAGTAGTGGTGAGAGTGGGCACTGTTGTCTTATTCCTGACTTTAGGGGAAATGCTTTCAGTTTTTCACCATTGAGAATAATGTTTGCTGTGGGTTTGTCATATATAGCTTTTATTATATTGAAGTATGTTCCTTCTATTCCCACTTTCTGGAGGGTTTTTATCATAAATGGATGTTTCATTTTGTCAAAGGCTTTCTCTGCATCTATTGAGATAATCATATGGTTTTTATCTTTCAATTTGTTACTGTGATGTGTTACATTGATTGATTTGCAGATATTGAAGAGTCCTTGCATCCCTGGGATAAAGCCCACTTGGTCATGATGTATGATCTTTTTAATATGTTATTGGAATCTGTTTGCTAGAATTTTGTTAAGAATTTTGCATCTATTTTCATCAGTGATATTGGCCTGTAGTTTTCTTTTGTTGTGGCATCTTTGTCTGGTTTTCCTCACAGTCTTACTCATGTATTTCATGTCAAGCTTCTCAACCAGTTACTATATTTATAATTACTGGGAAGAAGTCACCTTTCTTCATTGTTAGCAACATGTTTAAAACTTAGAGTTAATAAGTTTTTCTGGTGAATTGATAACCTAAGTAGATAAATAGTATAACCTCTATTACAAATGCTTCCTTATTCTGATGTTTGAGAAATGCTTTTAAAGATATCTTAGCCTGCCCAAAATTGTGAACATATTTCAGGAGCCTAAATGTAGGGCTTGGTCTTTGAATCTAAATGTCATCTCACTGAGTTCCAGCCAAGAAACAGATTCTTTGGCCAAACACACACACACACACACACACACACACACACACACACACAGAGTCTAGGGGAAAGGTGGATGTAGTGCTAATTCTTGCCTATGGGAAGGTGGTTAAGATTCTTGAAGAACAAGCTTGTCTGCCTTTCAAGGAAGAGCTTCATATTTCAAAATGACCACACAGAGGTAAACTTTGTTTCCTGTTACATTTCACATATCTCTGATTCAAAAGGGTAGGGGTATCTTCTTAAGTTGCAATTGGAATGAAGTGTAGCAAAGTTTAGTTGAGAAATAAATATCATAAAAAATGATACAGCAATGTTGTATGAAATGGCTCCTTTGTCTTGCTCATGGCTGTATTCCTAGTATCTGAGCCCTGCACAGAGCATCTGCTCGATATGCAAGAGATGAATGGCTAGCTGAATTACTGGAGGCTTCCTGAGATTTACATCTGAACTTTGTGCCTCATATTAGAGGAAACCACCTTATTCATAAGAAAATAGTTTGTGACTGTAAACATTTCTTAGCATTAACAAATCCTTTTTTTTCTAATTCTCAGTATTTCCTATACAAATTTCCTGAAGACGTAGACTCAGTTATCATTAAAGTCGTGTCTACATTGGCTTATCCATGTTCTGTTGTCTCAGTCCAGAATATCATGGTGAGTTTCATAACTTGTCAACCTTCCAATATGGAGTTTTATATTGTCTTAGGGTAAATGAGAGAGAGCTTGAGCACCATTTCATCCTCTTACTTTGTACTGCTGACAAGACTGCTAAATAGTAAAAGCTGTATCTTGTGCACACAAGTGCACAGTATGTGTTTATAGCCATTGATCTGGGGAGATAGAGAGAAGTTGACTCTTCACCAAGATAAACAAAGAAAGGGAGGGAGGGAAGAAGGATCGTGACAGAGAATAAGGAAGACCAAGTTGTGAACTGCACAAGGAAAACAGAAACCTACCGCTTGTTCTAAGCTTTGAATTTTTTGTTGTGTCATTAGGCCCTTTCTGTCTCATAAAGTATTAATAAAATATGGGAAAGGTGTGATATACTTTAAGACAGATCTTTTATGTTCTCTTTAACATTAATATTAAGTGACCTTGACTTCAGAGGGCAAGGCACTATATTTTAGGAAAACTATTTCATGACTGTTCTGGGAGGAAACTCTTCATGGTTTCTGGCTCAGTAAGGACCCTCTCCTCTGTGATCCACGTGGTATGTGTGGTATGCATATATGATATTAGTGATATTTTCCTTTTTATCCCCCATGCACATGACAGTGCCCAGTATACGATCTTGACCACAATGTGGAATTTAATGGTGTCTACCAGTCCATGACTAAGAAAGCTGCCATCACACTACAGGTGAGACATCACTTCTGCGGGCATCATCATCAATGACAATGCACAGTTTATAATCAGGTTACCTACTGAACCAGTTTGGTTACCCACTGAATTTAGAGAAACCTAAAGGATTACCACTCACTGTGTACACTGAATCTCTTTCCTTTCTGATTGATTTCAAAACAAAGATTGCTATACCTGGTGGATAATGCTACTCTACCAGGTGCCCTGTTCCCCTTGGGGAATCTTGGGAACCTGTGATGCAGCAGGAGAGGTGTCTGACAGATTGCTTACAGAGGTAAGGGTGAAAGATTCCAGTCTACTCAATGAAGGGGGTGCCAATTTAGCATAAAGTTTATCTGATCAGTTAAAAACAACTAAATATATTCTACTAAAACAATATTGTAAATTAGCTATGCTTGCATGCATGCTCAGTTGCTTACTATTTGCGACCCTATGGACTGCAGCCCACCAGGCTCCTCTGTCCATGGAGTTGTCCAGGCAAGAATACTAGAGTGGGTGGCCATATCCTCCTCCAGGGGATCTTTCCAATCCAGGGATCAAACCTGAATCTTCTGCGTCTCCTGCATTGGCAGGCAGATTCTTTACCACTGAGACACATGAAAATAGTAGGATTTCAATTTAAAAGACACATATTTTGATAATTTGTACTAGTGACAGTAACCAAAAGAGGACTTCAATTCTGGACAGAATGGGTAAGGTCAAAGGAATATGAACCACATTTGTGTAGAAGTTTGCCCTTTTGGTATTATACTTAAATTTTTGTTTCAATGATAATTTTATAGCAAAAATATATATACATCATGTCAGCATATTTTCAAAGAGATTCTGTTCCTGCCTTTAGGGTGGCATTTACTTGAGGTACCTGCAATTTGATATGTTCTCTAGGTAAGAATAGCAGGTCATGAATGAGGAGGGGTTAATTATAATATAAGTATCAGAACTAAAAACTTCTATTAGTCAGGCTTTAATTTTAATGTCTCATATTCAATACTTCAAATATCTGCTCTTGTTTTAGTATTTTTTTCCTTAGCACCTCAGCATTATATAGTCCCAAATTTAAAAGGACAAAAAATAAGCATAATAGGAAACTCAGATTTTTACACCATCTGGACAATAAATTAATGAAGAACAAAGTGTATCAGTACTTTCTTACTCTGAATGTATTTGGCAACAAATTAGTACATCTCTCTGGACTCCTGATTCAGTCTTGGGCCATTTTCTGGGTAGGTTAAACATCAGAAATTTGGGAATAATATAATGTCAAGATTGTATAAATATACTAGATCTTAAAGATTATCTTGTTAACCATGCTTCATTCATGGATAACAAATTGGGACACAGAGAAGCTCACTCAGAGAAAGTCAAAGCCAGGACTATAACTCAGGTCTCCTAACTTGAGTATTTGCTTCCCCTAACCTAAATTATTTACTTGTCTGCTGACTGAATGACTTTTCAGAAAGTCATTTATCATTGAATTTTAAGATAAAAACACTATAAAAAGCTATAACACTATAAAAGCTAAAACATCTCTAAAAATAAAGTTTATTAAAGAATTTAATATGTAAGTATTAGTTATTAAACGTAGGCTGTTGACATATATTTTATACAATTCTAAGCACTCAAGTGGGCACAAGACAGACTGAAATCAGAAGAGTGTATCTACATAACTTCTTGGATATAACAATTATTTTATTATGGATAACCTGGAGTAGATCATGGGAATGTGTGAGTCCTTCCTAAGGAGTTAGGGAGAGGGGGTGAACTTTACTTTTTTTTCTCTTTCCTTTTTGCCCCCACCACCATGAATTTTCTCCCTTCTTCTGACTATCTTTATGTCTTACGCAGAAGAAGGATTTTCCAGGTGAGCAGTTCTTTGTGGTGTTTGTGATAAAGCCTGAAGATTATGCCTGTGGAGGATCTTTCTTCATCCAGGGTAAGCAACAGTGAGGAATATTTGGCTATGTAGAAAAACATAATGGAATGGAATGGAAACAAACCAAAAAGTTCGTTTTGGCCCCTTCTGATCCCTTTCAACCATCTCTAGTAAGTCAGGGTTATCAGCAATGGCTTGACAAGGCAATCTGAGATGTACTTGAAAAAAAATAAAGGGAAGAAAATAATAGATCTCAAGACATTATTGATACCTCAAAATGCCATTTACCACCTTGAATCTTTTCAAAGTCTTGTGCTTCCTCAGACTATATGAGGTAAGTTGGCTCTTTACTCAACAAATATTTACTACTATGAAGTAATGGGGCTTCCCTGGTGGCTCAGATGGTAAAGAATTTCCCTGCAATGCAGGAGACCCAGGTTCAATCCCTGAGTCGGGAAGATTCCCTGGAGAAGGGAATGACTACCCACTCTAATATTCTTGTCTGGAGAATTCCACAGATAGAGGAGCTTAGTGGGCTATAGCCCATGGGGTTGCAAAGAGTCAGACATGACTGAGTGACTAACACACACACACGCATGCACGCGCACACACACATGAAATAATGACTTTAACACAGCAAATCGAGGTCCATTTTCTAAGATCATTTTGGTAGCTAGCAGTAATGGAGCCACCTATATTTATCAGTAGTCATCATTTCCCCAGGAAAAGTCAAAATTCTCAATTCCCACTGCCAAAATTGTACCTTTCAAGATAGTAAGTAAGCAAAGTAGGGCAACTTATCCCAACTGACAACCTACCCAGTGTGTAACCTCTTAGCCACTGTGTACAGTGGCTGTGGGCAACTACCCACTAATCACCATGGCAATGGAAAAGGCTGTTGACTGAAAACATGGACCCTTCAACAGCTGATGGGCCATATGTGACCAACGTGGAGAGTGTTTACTGTTGAGTCTAGCACTGTTCTCTTGGTATTCAGGTGAATCTTCTTCTCATGTATTCTTTTTTTAAGCCCTGTTTTAATTTTTATTGGAATATATTTGCCTTACAATGTTGTGTTAGTTTCTGCTGAACAGCAACGGGAATCAGCCGAATGTATGCATATATCCCTCCCGCTTGGGCCTCCCCATATATTCTTTAATCTCTTAGTTACATAGCTCTCGAGTTTTGCCAACATCCAATGTTTTTGTAAACTACAAATCCTTTAATGGCTATATAAGAAAAACAAATTCTCACTGGCTAGAAAAACGCAGACCAAAAGATGAAGGAGCTCTCTATTTTTGCAGCTGTTTTCCTCAGATTTCCATGGTATATTGAGTTATATGTGATATGAGCAGAAAGGTCAAGACTTCTTCATTTAAGAAATGCTACATTCTCAGTTAACTCACTTAGTGCTACTAAACTAAGGTCAAATGGAAAGTTTTAACCAAGGAGTATTAGACAGTTTGAAGGTTTGGTGGTTTGGTTTTCATACAGCTCTTGCTAAAAGAAAATTTAGCAACCAGAATTCATCCTGGATAGTTTTTAAACAACTGTTCAGATGAGAGGCCAGGAACATAGTATCTGACCCATTGTGCCTTGTTCTTTTTTTTTTTACCAGAAAAGGAAAACCAGACTTGGAATCTACAACGTGCAAAGAATCTTCAAGTGACCATTGTTCCTTCCATTAAAGGTCAGTTTTGGTTGTTATTGTTGAGTCACTAAGTTGTGTCCAACTCTTTGCGACCCCCTGGACAGAAGCACACCAGGCTTCCCTGTCCTTCGCCATCTCCTAGAGTTTGCTCAGATTCATGTCCATTGAGTCAGTGATGCTGTCTAACCACCATGCTCTGCTGCCCTCTTCTCCTTGTACCAGCATTCAGTGGAGAGATTCCTGTCAGGAAGGAGAGCATGTCATTCAGTGCTAATGTCATCCTTCCAGAGAAACATCATAAGAAAATCAACGTTTACCTTAGAGATAGAAGAGAGAATCAAAGCATTTTGTTAAATTCCTTACAGAAAGAAAGGGAAGTCAGTTATGATTTTGTGTATAGGAAGTCCCTCCCAGCTTCCCTGAGGAAGTCATCACTGTGAAAGGCAGACATTTATGGACAATGACTAGGTGACCTCCAGTAGCTTCCCTGCTTTGAATGGGATTATCTAAGGATTTAAGAATGGGTATGATGCAGATGGGCCTGTTAAGCTGTCCTGTCCCAAACACGATTCTCTTTTCTCCTGAGGACATCCTGACCAGAGATGTTTCTCTTCCCTCAGGATCCGTTTATGTGAAATCCATTCTTCTCAGTTTCCTCATCTTCTTCTCCTTCTACTTGGGATGCCTGTTTGTTGCATTCATCCACTGTATCAGGTATGTCAAGAGTGTCAAGAAATGTCAACCCCCTTCACCTGTCTCTTCTTAGCAGTTAGCACGTTAGACTGTAGAGTCATACTGACTGGATTTAGTTCTGCCTTAGCCACTGTGTGATCTTGGGCAAGTTACTTAATCTTTCTGTACTTCACTTTCCTCATCTGTAAAATGAGATAATAATTTACCTCACAGATCAGTATAAGTGCAGTGTTTATATCAATGTCCTACACAGAGTAAATGTTGGTAGTGATAGCTATTTTCATAGTTAGTGAAACTTCAACAGAAAGGCAGTTTGGGTATTTTTTAAAACAGAAAATGCTCAGTGTAGATCTTTGTTTTTGAATATTCCATCAAAAAGTAGAATTAATGCCTAAAATAAATCCTGTGGTATAATAAGTGCCAGGAGTAATAAGTATTCTGTGACACTATATTCCAGGTGCTTTTTAACTGTTACAGCATCAATTTCACAGTCAAAATATTCCCTGAGAGGAAAAAAGGAGATAATCATGCTGTAATTTGACCAAGGAAGTTTCCCTTCCCAAGAGTTTGGAGCCCCCACTGAAAAAGAGTTGCATTCTTTCCTTGTATCTCTGAACAAGCCTGAACTTGAGAATTCCATAGTTTGTCCTGGTCTCTGTGCAACAACTAGAAAGGAATGGCAGGAGGTTCAGTAAACAAATGTTCTCTCTCCTCTTGAGCATCTAAAGAAAACAAAGCCAGTGTAGAGTTTTCAGATTATTGGCAAAGATTAGCCTCATCTGTAGAAAAACCTCACAGCTACCACAGCAATACAACTTCTCAGTGATACAGGCCTACCTCTGAGATGAATCCCTCTTTGACCTTTATGAAGCTTTGCAACTGAGAAACTGACTTCCAAAGCTATTGACCATATCTGGGACAATTTGAGCACCAAAATAATTAAGGAGAATAGTGAATTATAAACCACTGAGAAAACAAGAAATTCATGAATCCTTATCAATAAGGGAGAGAGGAAGGAAAAAAAGGGCGGGAGGGGAGGAGGGAGGGAAGGAAAGACCTAAATACTTGCATATATACATTCAATGAATTCAACAAAATTACTAAAACATTTCCACATTAGGGAAAGGGGCCATTAGCAAATATTGACATAGGAGGGAGGACCCTTGCCTACAGCAGAACAGCAAACACTGACTGGTAGATAAGGAGAGAGTCCCAGAATTGGAAAATCAGTATTTTGCATAGATCAGGTTAAGAATCATCAATGAATACTAAAGCTAGGAGGAAAAGCTGATGAGGATCAAGATATTTGCATGGCCTCAAAGTAATTCCCCACAAAAAGCTTGGAAGTTATAAGGGAAAAATACTAACTATACAGAGGAGAAATTGGATGATTGACAGGGTGATGAATATTAATATGACCAAAGGGAAGATGGACACTTCCAGATGTGATATTCTGAACAGGACACAGCTTCACTTGTGTAGTATTCCAGCCAGAAATGCCTATTTTTACTATAATCATGAGGAAAAAACTAGACAAACTCAAAATGTTGAACGTTCTATTAAAATGTGTCACAAAAGACAAAAATTAGCTACAGAAATGTTCTAGACTGACTGAGACTGAAGACACATATGACTAAACACAACACCTGATCTCAGACTGGATCTTTTATTAGAAGAAAAATATGCTGTAAAGGACATAATTGGATCAATTGGCACAACTATAATACAGACAAGATAAGAATATCATATCAATGTTAAGTGTATTGAATTTGACAACTACACTGTGATTATATAAGAGACTATTTTATTCTTTGGAAGTATTTAGGCATAAACATTGATGACGTATGCAATTTACTTTCAGATAGTTCCCCCACAATTTATATATACATATATGTGAAAACTGGAGAAGGAAATGGCAACCCACTCCAGTATTCTGGCCTGGAAAATCCCATGGACAGAGGAGCCTGGCGGGCTACAGTCTGTTGGGTCACAAAGAGTTGGACATGACTGAGTGACTAACACACATATATGAAAACACATACATGCACTCAAAGACAAAGAATGGTATAGCAAAGGGAGTAATATGCTAACAGTAAGTGAATCTAGGTAACAATACGTGGGTATTCTATAGTCTATTCTTATGGCTTCTCCAAAAATTTGAAATTATTTTCAAATAAAAAATGTTAAAAACAAAAACACCAGTCTACAGGCAAATATACCTGAAAGTATATATACATTAACTGGTTACCAGCTCAGTTAATTGATTAGATCATAACTACTAACACAGAACAAATACTTGCTCTATGCCAGGCACTGCACTGGGCCTTCTAAGTAGATTATCTCATCTAAATCTCGAAAACAGTAAGTACTAGTATTATTATTATTATTTGACAGTTAAGAAAACTGGGGTATTGAGAGGTTAAGTAATTTGACCAAGAATTCACAGCCACTAGATGAAGGAGATGGGATTTGAACCCAGGCAGTCTGGCTGGATCATCAAAAAGCAAGAGAGTTCCAGAAAAACATCTATTTCTGCTTTACTGACTATGCCAAAGCTTTTGACTGTGTGGATCACAACTGTGATCTGTGTGGACTGTGTGGAAAATTCTGAAAGAGATGGGAATACCAGACCACCTGACCTGCCTCTTGAGAAACCTGTATGCAGATCAGGAAGCAATAGTTAGAACTGGACATGGAACAACAGACTGGTTGCAAATAGGAAAAGGAGTACGTCAAGGCTGTGTATTGTCACCCTGCTTCTTTAACTTATATGCAGAGTACATCATGAGAAACGCTGGGCTGGATGAAGCACAAGCTGGAATCAAGATTGCTGGGAGAAATATCAATACCCTCAGATATACAGATGACACCACCCTTATGCAGAAAGTGAAGAAGAACTAAAGAGCCTCTTGTGAAAGTGAAAGAGGAGAGTGAAAAAGTTGGCTTAAAGCTCAACATTCAGAAAACGAAGATCATGGCATCTGGTCCCATCACTTCATGGCAAATAGATGGGAAAACAATGGAAACAGTGGCTGACTTTATTTTCTTAGGCTCCAAAATCACTGCAGATGGTGATTGAAGCCATGAAATTAAAAGATGCTTGTCCCTTGGAAGGAAAGTTATGACCAACCTAGACAGCATATTAAAAAGCAGAGACATTACTTTGCCAACAAAGGTCTGTCTAGTCAAGGCTATGGTTTTTCAACTGGTCATGTGTGGATGTGAGAGTAGGATTTTGAAGAAGGCTGAGCAACAAAGAATTGATGCTTTTGAACTGTGGTGTTGGAGAACTCTGGAGAGTTCCTTGGACTGCAAGGAGATTCAACCAGTCCAGCCTAAAGGAGTCCTGAGTGTTCATTGGAAGGACTGATGTTGAAGCTGAAACTCCAATACTCTGGCCACCTGATGCAAAGAGATGACTCACTGGAAAAGACCCTGATGCTGGGAAAGATTGAAAGCACGAGGAGAAGGGGATGACAGAGGATGAGATGGTTGGACGGCATCACTGACTCAATGGACCTGGCTTTGGGTGGACTCCAGGTGTTGGTGATAGACAGGGAGGCCTGGCGAGCTGGGGTTCATGGGGTTGCAAAGAGTTGGATACAACTGAGCGACTGAACTGAGCTGAACTGAGTCTGGCTCCAGAGACTTAGCTCCTAAAGCAAGCTGGTCAAGGTGGGACCAAAGTAGGCAAGGCATGTGAGGAAGAGCAGTCCTAATTAAAGAGACCAGACCCAAAGCCTGGCACCCTAGCATGGATTCAATTTTAAAAGGGTCCACAAAGCTGCCAATTTTGATTCAGATGAGTTCTAGCATCATGGAAAAAGAAGTTCATCTTTTCTGCCTCTCTTAGGAAAACTGTCTCTACCACTCATGTTTTAGATTTTAGAAAATAGGATTTTACCTCTTTAGTTACCTAGCAGACATAATCAACAATATGACAGAAAAATTAATAACTGAGTATCAATCTCTCTAAAGCTGTTATGCAGCCTGCTGGAGTGAACACAGTTTTTAAAAGTTGTGGCCTAAGGCTCTGTTGAAATCTCTGGCCACTCCAGATTGCTGTGCTACAGTCAGCTGCATAAACAGAATCTTTCCAAATACAGGCAAACTGAAAATAGAGCTCTGGAGACATAAGAACTTCTTGGCATCTAACTAGGGAAACAGAATGAGAGAATATGCTAACAGAACTCTTCCTTCATTGAACTGAGCAGAAATCACAAAGTTTTCTACAAAAGCAAGTGAAGCCAGTCCTGGAGCAGAATACCATTTGCTTGGTGAGCCTCCTGTTCCTTATCACCAATACCTGTAGTGTTTGTAGCACGTGCTATGAGATGAGGGTGAAAACATTGATTAGAGACATGGCTCCTGTCCTCAGGGAGCTCAGAATCCAAAGTGGTTTTATGCTTTTTTCTGTTTTTTTCTTTTTCTTTTTAATTTTTTTTTTTTTTGGCTCAACTCCATTCCCCTCCTACCTCTGAGCTACAGTTTATTTAACAAGTATTTATGGAGCCCCTGCAGTGATACTCTGAGTCAAGCACTGACTACTTCCATGTCTCTGATTCCATCCTCTCAGTCACCCTGCCAGACACTGAATTCAAACTGCATAATACTGGTTACTTGTCCTGTTGATTCCTGTATTAATTATCTGTTACCACAATAACACTGCATAAAAATCAACCATAAAAACTCCAATGGCATACAGCAATACATATTTATATTTACTCATAAGTCTATGGGTCAGCTGGATGATTCTGCTAATTTGGATTCTGGACTAGGCTCTGGGGCTTCCCAGGTGGCACTAGTGGTAAAGAACCTGCCTGCAGTGCAGGAGAAATGAGATGTGGATCCGATCCCTGGGTCGGAAAGATTCCCCTGGAGGAGGACGTGGCAACTGACTCCAGTATTCTTGCCTGGAGAATCCCATGGCCAGAGAAGCCTGGCAGTCCACAGTCCATAGTAGGCTCGAACAGAGTCGGACATGACTGAGTGACTTAGCACGCACGCATGCTCTAGGTTTCAGAGATCTCCGCTGGGGTGGTCATAATGTGAAATTACTGGTCAGGTTAGAGGAGCACTGGCTCTTCCAGAGTGGCCTCAGCTGTACTTTGCCCTTCATTCTCCAACAGTCGAGCCCTGGTTTATTGTATCTCCAAGAGAAACTGCACAAAAATGCAGGGCTTCCGTAAGGTGTAGGCTTTAAAGGGGCATAATATCACTTCCCCCTTGGAGTCCTTGGTCAAATCAAGTGATGAGCCCAGTCCAAATGCAAGAGGTGAAGATACAGACTCCATTTTTGATTGAATGGGCTGAATACAAGATGAAGTGTAGCCATTTTTCAACCAATCTAGAATAGTTCTCATTTACTCTTTTTCTTTTATTCATTATATACTGCCTGCCTCACACTAGCTTTGTGAATCACTGAACTTCTCTAATAAAGAATTTTATCAGCTCCAAAACCTAGGACAAATGTGGGTAAAGCCAATTAATACAAACCCAATCATCTTTTATCAGTTTGTATAATTGCTTGCTAGTTTAGAGGGACTTCACTAGAGCCTCATTTGCCAGCTAGACCCATCAGACCCAGTTGTTACTGCTCTGCTTAATGATATGACTCAACAAATGTTTACTTATCCTTTCCTGGGTGCCAGGCCTTGTCCCAAAGGTTAGGGATTCAGTGATGAATAAGACAGTCTAGATCCCTGCTCTAATAGAACTTACATTGTACAAAGGGAAGACAGATAAGGAGACAACAAGTAATAAAAAAAAAAAACTTCAGCTAGCAAACAAATGCATTAGAGACTTTATTAAGATATAATTCATAGACCATAATATCTACTCCTTTTAAAAAATTCAGTGGTTTTAGTATATTCATAGTTACACAACCATCACCACTATCTAACTTTCATTATCTCTAAAAAGAAACCCTGAGTTTACCAAAATGATAGGATACAAGATCAATATACAGAAATCAATTGTATTTCTATACACTAGCAAATATACAATTCAAACATAAAATCAGGAAAATGATCTAATTACAATAGCATCAAAAAAATAAAACACCTAAGAAAAAAATTTAACAAATTAAATATAAGACTTGTACACTGAAACCTACAAATGTCCTTGAAAGAAATTAAAGAAAATCTAAATATATGAACAGACATCCTGTAGTCATGAATTAGAAGACTTAATATTGTTAAAATGGTATAGTAGACGGAATAGTGGCCCCAAAAGATGTCCATGTTCTAATACTTAGAACCTGTGATTATGTTCTTTACATGTCAAAAGAGATTTTACAGATGTGATTAAATTATGGTAATTATCCTAGATTATCTGTGTAATGTATAATGTAATTATACATTCTAATGTAATCACAAGGGTCCTTATAAGAGAAAAGCAAGAGAGTCAAAGTAGGGATGATGAGGAAAGGTGAGGTTAGAGTAACGTATATGAAGAGGGGGAAGGAGCCATGCCTCAAGGAATGTGGGCTACCTGTAGACGTTGGAAAAGGCAAAGAAATGGATTCTTCCTTGGAGTTTTCGGAAGGAATACAGCCCTGCTGACATCTTAATGTTAGCCACCTAAGACTCATTTTAGAATTGACATCCAGAACGGAATATAAGTAAACCATAATATTGTGATAATTTGTTATAGCAGCGATATAAACTAAAAGATGTGGCAATATTCCTCTAACTGATCTACAAATTCAATACAATTCCTATGAAAGTTCCAGCTGACTTTCTTCCAAAAATTGATAAACTGATCCTAAAATCCATATGGAAATGCAAGGGATCCCAAATAGGAAAAATAATCATGGAAAAAGAATAAAGACTCTGAACTCCCAGTGCAGGGGGCCTGGGTTTGATTCCTTGTCAGGGTACTAGATCCCACATGCCTCAACTAAGAGTTCACATGCCACAACTAAAACATCCCAGGTGTCGCAACTAAGAACCAGTGCAGTCAAATAAATAAATATTTAAAAAAAAAAAACAACCTCTGGCCCTGACATAAGACATATAGATCAAGGAAACTAAATTGAAAGTTCAGAAATAAACCCTTACACTTATGGTCAATTGATTTTTGACAAGGATATACCAAGACAATTCAATGAAACAAGAATATTCTTTTCAACAAATAGTACTGAGATACTTAGGCTTCCACATAAAAAGAATGAACTTGTACCCCTACCTCAGTTCAGTTCAGTCGCTCAGTTTACGACCCCCTGGACTACAGCACATCAGGCCTCCCTGTCTATACCAACTCCCAGAGCTTACTTAAACTCATGTCCATCAAGTCAGTGATGCCATTCAACCATCTCATCCTCTGTCGTCCCCTTCTCCTCCTGCCTTCAATCTTACCCAGCATCAGGGTCTTTTCAAATGAGTCAGTTCTTCACATCAGGTGGCCAAAGTATTGGAGTTTCAGCTTCAGCACTACCTCAGAACATACAAAAAAGTAAACTCTAAATAGAACAAGAGACACAGAGGTATAGAATGGACTTTTGGACTCTGAGGGAGAGGGAAAGGGTGAGATGGTTTGGGAGAATGGCAGTGAAGCATGTGTATTTTCCTGTAAGAAACGAAGCGCTAATCTATGTTTGGTGTAGGATGCAGGATGCATGGGGCTGATGCACAGGATGATTCAGGTAGAGGATGTGGGGTGGGAGGTGGGAGGGGGCTTCGGCATTGGGCGATTGTGTTCACCTATGGCTGATTCGTGTCAATGTATGGCAAAACAAATACAGTATTGTAATTTAAAAAATAAATTAATTAAAATTTAAAAAATAAATAAATAAATAAAAGAAAAAAATAGAACAAAGATCTAAATAAAAGAGTCAAATTTATAAAATTCTTAGGGGAAAATACAGGAGTAAATCTTTGTGACCTTGGATTAGGTAATAGTTTCTTAGCTATGACACCCAAAGCACAAGTAACAAAAGAAAAAAATAGGTAAGTTGCACTTCATCAAAATTAAAACTTTTGTATTTTTAAAGGACATTATCAAGAAAGTGAAAATGCAACACAAAAACTGGAAAAAAAGTCTGCAAATCATATATCCATAATAGTCTAGTATCCACAACTATATTAAGAATCCTTCCAACCCAATGATAAAAATAAAAATATCCTAATTTTAAAAGGGCCTTTTTAAACTAAATAGATGTTTCTCCAAAGAAAATATATAAGTGGCCAATAAGCATATGAAAAGATGTTTAACATCATTGGCCATCAGGGAAATGCAAGTCAGACTACAGTGAGATATCACATTATATCCACTAGGATGGCTACAATAAAAAATTTTACTGGAAAAATAACAAGAGTTGATAATGATGTCAGAGAAATTAGAAACTTCTACATTGCTAGTGGGAATATAAAATAGTTCCTGCTATCAAGCTGCAGTGGAAAAACAGCTTTAAAAAGTTAAATGTAGAGTTACTGGGGGCAAGAGGAGAAGGGGACGACCTAGGATGAGATGGCTGGATGGCATCACAGACTCGATGGACGTGAGTCTGAGTGAACTCCGGGAGATGGTGATAGACAGGGAGGCCTGGCGTGCTGCGATTCATGGGGTCGCAAAGAGTCGGACACGACTGAGCAACTGAACTAAACTGAACTGAATCTCATACCAAGCACTTCCATTCTTAGATATATATCCAAGAGCATTTAACACATATATCCACCAAAAAAAATTGCACACAAATATTCATAGCAGTGCTATTCATGATAGCTAAAATGTGGAAACAGTCAAAGTGTACATCAAGTATAAACAAATATACTTGGTATATCCATACAATAGCTATGATTATCCAACCGTTAAAAGATTTAAGTATTTTCAATGAGTGGTGCTGGGAAAACTGAACAGCTACATGTAAAAGAATGAAATTAGAACATTCTCTATCACTGTACATGCACATACACACACACACACACCGAAAAAACCTACAACAGATCAAACACCTAAATGTAAAGCTGGACACTATACAACTCAGAGGAAAAACATAGGCAGAACATCCTTTAACATAAATTGTAGCAATCTATTTTTGATCCACCTCTTATAAAAATAAACAAAAAAAATAAACAAACAGGGCCTAATTAAAAGCTTCTGGACAGCAAAGGAAATCTTAAACAAGACAAAAAGACAACCAAAAGAGTGGGAGAAAGTATTTGCAAATGAAGTGACCAAAAAGGGGTTAATCCCCAAAATATACAAACAGCTCATGCAGCTCTATGTCCAAAAAAAAAAAAAAAAAAAAACCCAATCAAAAAAATGGGCAGAAGATCTAAATAGGCATTTCTCCAGAGAAGGCATGGAAATGGCCAGAAAGCACATGAAAAGATGCTCAACATCACAATCAGAGAAATGCAAATCAAAATTACATACAGATATCAACACACACCAATCAGAATGGTCATCATCAAAGTTTACAAACAATAGGGACTTCCCTGCTGGTTCAGTGGTTAAGAATCCACCCTACAATGCAACTAGGGATCAAACACATATCAAACACCCTGGATGTGTGTTTGATCCCTGATTGGGCTGAAGAGCAACTATGCCCCCTCGTCACAATTACTGAGCCCATTCACCACAGCTAGAGAGTCTGTGCACTGCAGCAAAAGACCCCGAGTGCTGCAACTAAGACTGCAAGCAATCAAATGAGTATTTCTTTTAAGTTTACAAACAATAAATGCTGAAGACAGTTTGAGAAAGGGGAACCCCCTACACTGTTGGTGGGAATGTAAATTGATATAGTTATCATGGAGAACAGTGTTCAAGTTCCTTAAAAACTAAAAACTACCAGGGCTCACTTGGGCAACACATATACTAAAATTGGAACGATACAGAGAAGATTAGCATGGCCCCTGCACAAGGATGACATGCAAATTTGTGAAGTGTTCCATATGTTTCTTTTTTTTTTAGTATAAATTTATTTATTTTGATTGGAGGCTAATTACTTTACAATATTTTATTGGTTTTGCCATACATTGACATGAATCCGCCACGGGTGTACATGCATTCCCCATCCTGAACCCCCTCCCATCTCCCCATACCATCCCTCTGGGATTTTTCCTTTTACATTCCTGTCTATACATTCTATTAATTTTTGAGAGTTTGATGTTGAAACTCCAACTAAAAATCTTAATTTACCTACTTTAAGAAATAATTGAAACATATAGTGGAACTATATGTAACTTTGTTCTGTATTTTTGGAGTCTCTTATAAATGTGTTATCATACTTTCATAGTTTAAAAAATAAATATGAAAAAATAGAATTACCATATGATCCAGCAATCTCACTCCTCAGCATATATCCAGAGAAAATAATAACCTAAAGGATATATACACCCTGATGGTCATTGTAGCACTGTTTACAATAGCCAAGACATGGAAGCAACCTAAGTGTCCATCAGCAGAGGGATGGAAAAAGAAGATATGGGGTGTGTGTGTGTGTGTACAGAACAAAATAATGCCATTTGCAGTAATTTGGAGGGACCTAGAGTTTATCACACTAAGTTAGACAGAAAGAAAAATATTATATGATATCACTCTTATGTGGCATCTCATTTAAAAAAAAAGATATAAATGAAACTCATTTACAAAACAGAAACAGACTTACAGATACCAAAAGAAATTTCTGGTTACAAAAGGGGAAAGATGGGGTGGAGGGATAAATCAGGAGCTTGGGATGGACACACATACTACTATACATAAGGTAGATATCCACAAGGACCTGCTGTATAACACAGGAAGCTCTACTCAATATTCTGTGATAATCTGTATGAGAAAAGAGCCTAAAAAGGAATGAATGCGTGTGTATGTACAACTGAATCACTTTGCTGTACACCTGAAACTAGTACAATATTATGAATCAACTATACTCCAGCAAAATTAAACATTTAAAAAGACTTCGGTATTCATTCATGCTACCACACAGCATTACGCTAAGTGAGAGAAGCCAAAGAGACCACATACAATATAATTCCATTTATACGTGAAATATCCAGAATAGGCAATTTTATAGCAGCAGAAAGTACATTAGTGGCTCCCCGGGGCAGGGAGGAATAGAGAATGGGGAGTGACTGCTATCGTTTGAGATTTCTTGGGGTGGTGATGAAAATGTTCTGGACATAGAGAATAGTGATGGTTGCCCAACTTTGTGAACATACTAAAATTGGTTGAATTCTGCACATTAAAGGATGAATTTTACGGCATGTGAATGATCTGAAAATAAATGAACGTGGAAATAAATGGCATGTATGTGCTTAGGTGTGGAATTGCTGGGTCATATTGCATCTCTAGGTCTACTTTTTGAGGAACTGCCAAATGGTTTTTCAAAGTGGCTGCTCCATTTTACAGTTCTACCAGCAGCGTGTTAGAGTTCCAAAAGGCCCATTTGAGATCCCAGCAGAGAAATCTGCAACAAAGTCTATGGGAACAAATGTAAAATGCTGAGGTTTTTGCTGTCTTAGGAACATGTGTATGTCTTCTCTGCAGGT
The DNA here is from genome assembly GCA_917880005.1 of Nanger dama. Taxonomy (NCBI): domain Eukaryota; kingdom Metazoa; phylum Chordata; class Mammalia; order Artiodactyla; family Bovidae; genus Nanger; species Nanger dama. Next base: position 2,173,396 of record CAKJTW010000011.1, read on the forward strand.
TTAGGAGAAAATCCACTGATGGAAGTTTTGGTTCCAGTGATGGTAAGAAAAACCCCTGGTTTCAATTTGAACTGATGTCAAGTAAAAGATAACATCCCATCTACTACTTCTGTCTCTCCGACTTCTGTGATTTCCAAATCCTCTGTTGATGCCCATCCCCCAGAGTGGTCTAATTTGTAGTCTTTCTACAGAAAGCAGAACTAGTAAGAACCAGTGTTATAACACTGTATAAGCTTTGGGTGTACAACATTATTCTATACTTGTATAGATTGCAAAATGGTCACCACTAGAAATCTAATTAACATCCATCACCACCAGTGAAGTTCCTCGGTTGTGTCCTATCCTTTGCGATCCTATAAACTGTAGACTGGAGTGGGTTGCCATTTCCTTCTCCAGGAGATCTTCCCAACCCAGGGACCAAACCCAGGTCTCCTGCATTGCAGGCAGATGCTTTACCGTCTGAGCTACCAGGGAAGCCCAAGATGATCCATTACCACACATAATTTTTTCTTGTGGTGAGAATTTTTAAGATCAATTCTTTTAGCAACTTTCAAATATGCAATACATTATTATTTACTCTGCTGCTGCTGCTAAGTCACTTCAGTCATGTCCGACTCTGTGCGACCCCACAGACGGCAGCCCACTGGGCTCCGCCATCCCTGGGATTCTCCAGGCAAGAACACTGGAGTGGGTTGTCATTTCCTTCTCCAATGCGTGAAAGTGAAAGTGAAGTCGCTCAGTCATGTCTGGCTCAGCGACCTCATGGACTGCAGCCTACCAGGCTTCTCCATCCATGGAGTTTCCAGGCAAGAGTACTGGAGTGGGGTGCCATCACCTTCTCCGATTATTAACTCTAGTCACCATGTTTACAGTACATCCTCAGGACTTATATTTTATAACTGGAAGTTGGTACTTTTTATGTGTCCTATTTTCTAAAAGCCTAAATCAGCATGAGTTACTTAGTGTTGACAAGATCAAGAAGGCTCTGAAAATTAGCTCAGAGCTAGAGGTACCCTTTAGATGGCAAGCAGAAATGAACAGGTGATCCAAAAAACAAACAAATAAAGATGCATCAGTTGGATTCATGTGGCTGCAGGTAACAACAAAGTTTATCTCAAACATACTTAAACAATAAAGAGTGTCTCCGCTCCCTGAAAGTTGAGCAAAAGGATAGGCTTCAGGATTCACTGAATCCTTTTGCCTGCCATTCCCCTGGTTCTGCTTTTCCCCCAGTGCTGGTGGTGAGGTGGGTCCTAACTGACAATGTCCAGAGGGAAGGACTTTTTCAGAAGCACCTAAAAGCTTCTTTTATGTTTCATTGGCCTAGAGTGGATCATACACTTATTTCTAAACCAGTCACTGCAAAGGAATCTATTTATCTAAAATCAGTCAAGCCTGCTCATAGAATTAGGGTTAGGTTATCCTTCTCTAGGATCAGGGTTTCTCAAACTCAACACTACAGTCAGATGATTCTTTGTTGTTGGGAGCTGCCCTGTACATTGTAGGATGTTTAACCACATTCTTCACCTCCATCTATTAGAATTCAGTAATACACTCCCTCCTTGTGACAACAGAAAATATCCCCAGACATTGTCAAATGTCCTCTTGGGAGCAAAATGCTCCCGCTACTCCTACCCCCAACTGAGAATCACTGACTTTAAAATGTGGGCTGCCAGGCACAGGTGAGAATGCAGGAACAAAATCCTAGCTTAGTTAGAAATGTTCATGCCAAAGGGCTTTGAAATTAGGAGGAAGTAAACGGTTAAGTATCTGTCTACAATGTGGGAGACCCAGGTTTGATCCTTGGGTCGGGAAGATCCCTTGGAGAAGGAAATGGCTCTCCAGTAATATTGCCTGCAAAATCCCATGGACAGAGGAGCCTGGTAGGCTACAGTTCACGGGGTCGCAAAGAGTTGGACACAACAGAGCGACTTTACTTACTTACTAAAGAACCTTTGGGAGAAGACAATAGCACTCCACTCCAGCACTCTTGCCTGGAAAATCCCATGGGCGGAGGAGCCTGGTAGGCTGGAGTTCATGGGGTTGCTAAGAGTCAGACACGACTGAGCGACTTCAGTTTCACTTTCATGCATTGGAGAAGGAAATGGCAACCCACTCCAGTGTTCTTGCTTGGAGAATCCTAGGGATGGGGAAGCCTGGTGGGCTGCCGTCTATGGGGTCGCACAGAGTCAGACGCGACTGAAGTGACTTAGCAGCAGCAGCAGCAAGGAACCTTTGTGGGCTTCCCAGGTGGCGCTAGAGGTAAAGAACCTGCCTGCTGATGCAAGAGACGTGGGTTCCATCCCTGGATCAGGAAGATCCCTTGAAGGAGGCATGGCAGTCCACTCCAGTGTTTTTGTCTGGAGAATCCCACGGACAGTGGAGTCTGGTGGGCTACAGTTCATAGGGTCACAAAGAGTCAAACACAACTGAAGTGACTGAGCACGCATGCACGAAAGGAACCTTTGTCATGGAGTGAGGCTATGGGGAAAGACGGCGCATGACCACTGGTGAGACAAGACTCAAGTGCTGCAAAAAGAGCAGAGAAGACAGTCTCCATCCTAGGAAAGAACCAGTTAATGACTCTTGATCATAGGAAGCAGATCACTAAGAAACCAGTCTGGAGCAAGAGACAGAAGCAAGTAAGGGTTTTTACCTGTAGCCTGATGTGACAGATTCAGGGAGGAAATTCTGGAGAAGAGCAAGGATACAGAAGGGCCAGGATCAGGGTGCTCACAGGGGTTACGGGAAGTTTAACTAAGCTCAGAGATACAGGAAGTGCCCTAGGGGCTAGAGCCTAGAAAAAATGCTAGGAGCAGAGTCTGAAAGAGGGGATCCCACTAGACTTGGCCTGTTGGCTGCTTCAGTCAATGTGGAGCTAGACATCGGAGGAACTGGGCCTGATGCTTTCACCTTAGGTGTGCCTGAGGTGGAGGAAATGGAGCCAGGTCCCTATAATTCTCCAAATGGTTGGCATCTCTTAATTACGTAACAACAGGACGGCTGCATTTGGAAAATCTGTTAGCTCCCTTGCGTTTGTTTTCCATTGCTTTATCCTGCAGTTTGCAAGTCTTACTTGAAAAATGTTGACACTGTCTCCAACTGAACTAAAAAGCAAAAGAATTTCTTTCATACTTCTTGGGAAGAAGAAGGAGATAAGACCCTGGAGCCCAGATGAAGTGGAAATAGTGTTTGTAAAGAGCAGCTTCGGGCGAGAAGGGGCGTGATTACTGTGGTGTGACTGGATGGACCCCGTATTCTCCATTGTCACTTAAGACAGGGGCCTCTCTGGTAATCTGAGGGGCACCAGGCAAGCCTCTGTGTTCTAGAAACATTTCCTTCAGGGACAAAGGAGCCTGGCAGGCTGCAGCACATGGGTCACAGAGAGTCAGACACGCCCTCACTCAGGGACTCTGTCAGTGGAGAAACCCCACCCTTCACATCACTGTTAAAGAGCCTGTTCAGAAATTCAGTTACCACCTTGAAAGAGAGACAGATGAAGCATCATTAGCAGGCCTCTGGGACACGTGAGCTGTCACCATGATGCTGTGTGCAGCCTAAGAGGAGGGTACTTTCTCAAGAAGGGGAGCTGGACAAACAGGAGAAGTCTGTAGCCTGAGGAACCAAACGACCAATCAGATCCTTCTCTGGACGGAGCTATTACTGAATCAGCCTCCAAGCAGAGAGCAGGGTCTGGCAGGGAGAAGACAAGCAGTGTGCTGAGTGCACAGGAGTCGGGGAGCACAGGCCATCCTCAGAATCTGTGGTAACGGGTCTCAGGCTCTAATATTGACTCTCTGATCGATTTTTCCAAATTTCCTTGATTTTGCTTGCCTGTTTGTTTCTTCTAGAGGAATTTTACTTTTACGCGCGTGAAAAGATGGGTGGCCTTCCTTATTTTCTCCTCAACTTTTGACATGTTAATACAACATAACACCAGCTGGAATAGGTAGCCAGCTGGCATAAAAATGAAACCTCACAGCAGCTCACTCACATCATTTCTGACTCCTTCTTAGCTTCCAACCTTCTAAGGCTAGAGACAGAAGAGGGCAGGACAGTTATAAATGTGAAGTCCCTGAGAGAATCAAGCCTGCTCAAAATGAAATGAAGTTTTTCTCCTCACATGGAGCAATTAATATAAAAGGCAGGCAGGCAAGCATATCCTGTTCTAAGTTAGCAAAGCAGACAGATGGCAGAGGGCTCACGTGTAAAGAAAAACATACCAGAACAAGTTTCCTCATTAAGATGAGCTCATTCACAACTTTATATGTTTGCTTATTCCCAGCCAGAACATCTCAGTCTGTCCTGTAAACTGGTATATTGTGTTTAATTCTGCTTTCTATATACCATACAGTTAAACAGAAATATGGCTTGCCTTCTGGGAGCATCAATCACATTTGAAGTTTGGGAGGCAGTGCTTTGGTTCTTACCTTTCTAGACATTATAAAAGTTAACAGAATATTGTTATCCCATGTTGGCCAATCTCCTATTTAATTGTGTATATAAAAGTGCCCAGATTTGAAACAATTGTACTGCATGTGAAAATTTTGATGCTCTTGTCCATCACAGAATTGTTGGTGTTGTGGTTGCTTTGGAGTGCAGGGGACTGGAGACTATACTGAAACCAGGTCCTGCTCAACTGTGGGCCAGAGTAGACTGCAGAAATCATCCAAGTCTGAACAAACCTACACAGCTGGCTTTTTCTTTTTAGTGAAGTTGTTGCCTAACCAAACAGTGATTTTGTTTGCACTTTTGCTTTGATTTTAGTTTCTTTTTTTTTTTTTTTTGCCTCTTTTGATCACACACACAAAAACACTTTGCCTCCCACAGACCACTTCAACCCCCACCACAGTGGAACTCAAGCATTATCCTACGCACGCATCTATTTCCCATACCAGAGGGCTTCCTAGGAACAGAAAAGATCCGAAATTCTGCGGTTTATGCTTTTAGTATCATTTTCACTATTTGCACATGTAATTTTTTTTTAATTACACTGTAAACAAGAACCTAAGTTAATGATTAAAAGAAGGGAATTTAGGCTTGCAAAGAGGAAAAATGTGAAAGATACTAAGAGAAATGTGAAAGTTACATCACCTGAGGAAGAGACCAGATTGGTGGTTTCTGTGAGAGTTGCCTGCCCCCCTCCCAACACACACAATGACTGATAGAAAGAAGACACTATAAGGAATTACAGGCAAGCAGCAGCAGCCCAACTCAAAAACAAATATTGTGCTTAGGTACCTTTTTTGAATATATGAGTGGAAATGGAAATATGCCTCAACTCCTTGTCTCTTTTGAAAAATGAGCACTATAAAAGCAGCACACTCGCTGCCAGTTATTCATATGTTAAAGGAAAATCCCCTTCCTTTTTTTTTTTTTTTTCAAGTAAGAAGATAAATTTTAACTGAGGTCAGTGCAACGAACCATTATCTATCCACTGTCTGAGTGATTCTGGACAAATGACTTGATCTCTCTGTGCCTCCTTTTTGTCATCTTTAAAATAGTGATAGTAATAGTACCCATGTCACAAGGTTATTGAAAATTAAAAGAATTCTTGGAAAGAACTCAAAAGAGTGTCTGACACACACCACTGTCACTGCTGCTGCCTGACGTTTATCAGAAACTCACTGTGTGTCAGACACTCTACGTCAGGCAGCAGAGACAGTAGCGTAGCAGTAGCAGGTGCAGCAATAGCAGAGAAGCCTTAGGCACAGCACTAGCAGTGCTGGTTGGTAATAGTACTTGTTACTCTTAGTAGTGGCAGCAGCAAAGCGCTCTGCCCAAACGACAGCCAGATCTGCCCTTGGCCAAGGACAGTCGGTCAAACTGTACATGGCATCTTCCCATAATACTCTTACTCTGCTCAAAAGATTTAATCTCTCACTCTTAAGAGTCTGCAAGTAACCTGTTTCTTTGCCTTGAAGTTGTATGAAAAGCACAGATGGTGTTGATACCATGTTACATATTTATGGGTAAGCCCAAGAAAAGCCAAGGAACATCTACTCTCTCTAAATAGTAAGAACTATATCGAGGAGTCTCCAAGCCTAGGAACAATGCCAAGGTCCATTGTGAGAGCCCTGGGAATAGCCTTGCCTGCCAGGAATGTTGCATTAGCCAGAGACCTTGCTGTCCAACTGAGCTGGCTCTTGGCTAGGCTACCAAAAGGAGGGAGGAAATTGAGTCTCCAAGGCTATTGATTTGTTCCTCATCACTGGCTAAATGTTTTGAACTTAAGATTTAATTATTTTTCTCCATGGAGGAAAGGAATAGGCCCACAAAGAGTAAAAACATGATGAAGCCTACAGATTGGCTCCCCAAACTATGAATGTTTTTACTGTCCACCAGTGGGAATGCAGTTTGAAAGCTGGATGAAAAGAGCTGATTGTGACAAACAAATGAATTGTCTGAGGCTTTTGGTTCTTTTACATGTGTTGCATACTGTAGCATTAATGTAAAGAATAACAGATGATATTTTCAAAGAAAAAGTGGAAATATATTTGCAAGGAGGATATAGACTATCTTACATGTCTTCACTGAAAATAGATTTCTCTGCAAGAGTACAGACACTGACTAGGTAACTCACAGACTTCTTCACCTGTAGTGTGATACAAGTAATCTCACCTCTCAGGAAGAAGACACATGATGGAAATTCCCACCAGCCTGACAATATCCCAGATCCTGACAGAGCTTAGGAGGCAGCAGAGAAATGTTCTCAGGTGTTTTCGCAAATGACTGTGGCTCCTGGAAATATTGTGGCACTAAGTCAGAGTCAGAGAAACTGCCTAGATGCCTGTGCCCTTGTTTGTGTTCTCTTTGTTCAGCTCCTCCTAATTCTCAGAAGTGGACAAACTCAATGGAAGAGCATCTTTTCAAATAACCAGTGAGAAGTTTAGGAGGCAGTTTTCTCTGGGGCTTTCCAAACCTCACTGGAATAGTTGGAGGAGCACCATCTTAGAAATATTTTTCTCTAACTGCCAACAGCCATTCGGCAACAGACACGCCTATTATATCTCTGGAAAAAGCGAAAGTGTTCATCGCTCAGTCGTGTCCAGCTCTTTGTGATCCCATGGACTATAGCCTGCCAGGGCCTTCTGTCCATGGGATTTCCCAGGCAAGCATGAATGGGTTGCTGTTCCCTTCTCCAGGGGAATCTTCTTGACCCAGGGATCGAACCCAGTCCATTCCATCTTTGCATTATGCCCCAAATAACCCATATTCCTGTACATAGCTCCTGTACTCACTATTGTTTGTTCCAAGGAGTGCAGTAATTTCTTTCCTGTCAGGACTAATCTTGTCTACAGTTCAGTTCAGTTCAGTTCAGTCACTCAGTCATGTCCGACTCTTTGTGACCCCATGAATTGCAGCACGCCAGGCCTCCCTGTCCATCACCAACTCCCGGAGTTCACTCAGACTCACGTCCATCCAGTCAGTGATGCCATCCAGCCATCTCATCCTCTGCCGTCCCCTTCTCCTCCTGCCCCCAATCCCTCCCAGCATCAGAGTCTTTTCCAATGAGTTAACTCTTCGCATGAGGTGGCCAAAGTACTGGAGTTTCAGCTTTAGCATCATTCCCTCCAAAGAAATCCCAGGGCTGATCTCCTTCAGAATGGACTAGTTGGATCTCCTTGCAGTCCAAGGGACTCTCAAGAGTCTTCTCCAACACCACAGTTCAAAAGCATCAGTTCTTTGGTGCTCAGCCTTCTTCACATCCAACTCTCACATCCACACATGACCACAGGAAAAACCATAGCCTTGACTAGACGGACAGTTAGGGTACTGCTAATGGCTAATGGCTGTGACAAATAAACCTCTGAATTACAGTGCCTTAAGTACAGAAGTTTATTTCTGGTGTTTATGTTCAGGGGTGACCTTTCTCACAGTGATTCCAGGACCCACACTCCTTGTGATTCTGCAGTACTGTTAGGCAGGAATCAGCAACATTTTTTTTCTGGAAAGTGCCAGACAGTAAATATTTCAGGCTCTGCAAGCCATGGAATCTCTATCACAACTGCTTCTCTTTGCCTTGGTAGCCAAAAGTAGCCATAGCCAGACTCAAATGAGTGGTTGTGTTCTGGTAGAGCTTTGTATATACTTAAAATCTAAAATTTCACCTGTCATAAAATAGTATTGCTCTTCTGATTTTCCTCCAACCATTAAAAAATTTTAAAACCATTTCTAGTTTAAGGGTCATGCAGGAACGGGTGGCGAGCTGGATTTGGCCTGCAGACCATAAAATTGACCTGCAGACCCCTTATATTAGAGTGAAAAGAAAATCAAACTGTTTAGAGTTGTGTCCTTTCATTCTAGCAACTAGACATAAAGTGTTTACCTCTTTGTTTTTCTTTTTAACAGGCTCTGGAAATATGTCGGTGTCAAATCCCATTGCTGCCAGTACCCCTGAAGGGAGCAATTACGGGGCAATAGGTATTTTTACAATGAGTCCATTCATGGAAGTGTCTCCTGATTCTCCTAAGAATAGGATACAAGTGGCCTTCCAGCCACTAATAACTGTGAAAGTGGGCAAGGTGGTCATCATATAAGATTAATTGACTGGGTGATCTGGAAGTTTTCTTCCAGCTTTTTTTCTGGTTCTGTTGATCTGTTTCTTGAGTCTGATAGCCATATTCAAGCAGAATTTTCTGTGGCCATTGCGGTCAACTCCTGTGGGGTTTTTTTTTCATACCCAGACTGAGTTTAGGGTGTGGAAAATGCGTCGAGTCTGATGTCAGGGAGCCCAACATCGATTGACCCATTGTTTCATTCTCAGGTTTCAGTGGAGTAAGGGCGCTCAGAAGATGAGGCTGTGCAGCAGGTGAACATGACTGAAGCCTAGCAGTCCTCCATTTGGGCTAACTTCATAATTGAACCTGCTCACTGCCACCCAGTCACTCTCATGGCAACCCCCAGGCTGGTTAAGTGGCCTGAAGGGGACAGAATTCTGATCCCTGTCCTGTTAGCATTGGAGGGCATTGATGCTTCCACACACTTCATGATGCTTACAGGGCTATGAATGGTGTGCTTTAAGCTGTCAGTATAGAGGGGCTGGGAATCCTGTATCCCTGCCCTGTTATTCTGCAACTTTGAGAAGCATGTGGGCTCACTGTTGGAGACTTATTTATGGCTCTGCAAGCACAGGGTTTTGTTGGTTTTTTTTTTTTCTTTAACCATCTGAACAGAAGAAATAAAAGTGGAAGGTAGGCTTGGCTCATGTGCTCATTAAGCTGCACAAATTCCCATCTGCTCTTGTAAACATTCACAGGAACACAAGGATTCTTCCTGAGAATGTGGTTTTCATTATATAATCACAGATACAGCATGTGGGGGATTTCAATGTACAAATACCTTATCCATGAGAAATGTATAGCTGCTGGATATGCGGGAGCTTGCATATACATGTGGCAGATGCTATACATAAGTACATGCATGTGTAGGTTTATATATTTATGTTCATATTTCAAAGTATGAAACATGAAATATAAGCACATTATCTTTGCATCCAGAGTTAACAGAGCAGATGCCTTTATATTTTGTATTCAGCCCTAGAAATAGGTGATTTAAATATAAAAATAGGAGACAAGGAAAATCAGAAGTCCATTGAGGAAGAATTGAGAGAACATGTGTTGTGGGTAAGGAGTTGGTTTTTACCAACACAACGTGTCCAAGAATGAGTCAGCACTGTGTTTTGCAGAGAGAGAGAGAGAGAGAGAGAGGGGTTCCATGAGTTCCTCTCAGCTTGGGAAGGCAGAAGAGTCTCCTCTGTTTCAGATGAGTCAAGCTCCAGTCCTGGCAGGCAAATGTCATCCTCTGATGGTAGACAGCCATGCCAGTCAGACACTGACAGCTCCGTGGAGGAAAGTGACTTTGACACCATGCCAGACATTGAGAGCGATAAGAACATCATCCGCACCAAGGTACCTCTCTCTGCCTGGCCATACCCTCCAGAGGACAGAAAGTTCAGGGGTCAAATACAACTTCAACAATGACTCAATTGCCTTTTATATATATATATTATTTTTTTTCTTTCTTTCTTTCTTTCTTTCTTCAAGGGAAGTCAAATTTCTCAGGGGACTTTTTAGATAAAGCTTAACTAGCTACTAAAAGCAATACTCAGTTAATTAACACTCCTTTCTGGAGGGAAAAAGTGACAGCAGTAAAGAGAACAGAGCACATAATGCCACAATGCTCATGGCATTTAATGTCAGACCCTCTAAAATGCTCATGGGTCTGAAGTAGCTGATTATGGACAAAGATGAGGACGGGTTCCAACCAGGTGGAAGAAACGATTCCATTGAAGGGTGTACTTGGAAAAACTCCCCGGTTCCAGACATAAAATGCTTCAGGAGTAAAAGCTCATTTCTTTCTGATTCATATGTATCAGACTATGTTGTACCCAGTAAGCGACATGAAGGTGAATGCATGGTTTCAACTCTGTAATTCAAGAATCACACAGTGGGCATCTCTGAAAACTGGGAAACCAATTCTTGAGATTTAAGAATCATTCAAAATTCCCAATGGGTTTCTCACATCAGCCAGTTTCCCTAAAGCCAAGGGAAATACTAGGATTTTAAAAGCATCCTAGGAAAAGCAAAATTATGAGAAAGGTTTTGTTTAATGATTTTAATCCCTAATGGGGGATTACACTGAAATGTGTAAAGCTCTTCTTTGTATTTTATGCAAGAAATCCAAGTACAGTTTTGCTTTCTCTTTTACTTGGCATCCCAGATGTTCCTTTACCTGTCAGATCTGTCCAGGAAGGACCGAAGAATTGTCAGCAAAAAGTATAAGATTTATTTTTGGTGAGTAGATGATGAGAAGGACTATGGCTCGCTTTAGTAAAATTAAAATTTTCTTTGTAAAAGCCACAGTGAACTTATGTGATTCATATAAGTGAACCAAATCACAGGTTTCAGTGTTTAATGAGACACGCATAGAGGAGTTTAAAGGATTTAAGCCACAATGCACAGGAAAAACAAACAAAACACAATCAAAGGCAACCAGTCCTAAATGAAATAAATACAAAGTATAAATAAGACCAATAGTGGAATCCTTTGTTTTTAGGGAGACACTAAATCCTCTTCCAGGAAGATACCAAAACCATCTTCCAGGAGGCATGTTAAACTGGAACCATTCCCTCTTCTCTCACCAGGACTTACCCTTGGGAGAGCCAGTGATTTCTGGGATGAGATGTCTAGAGCACCTCAGGGTAGTTAGAAATCACCCTGAGGGAAGATGATACCATCAACCAATGATAAATGGACCTGCGATAAAGGGACCACACAGAGGCAGCTTCCTTCCAGGCAGAAAGTCTAAAGTGCTTGGCCGGGTCCCCTCTTTTCCCTCAGAAACCCCCGACAGACAGTTGTGGCAGCTCCTCTCATTCTTTTCTCTGGAAGGATGACCTTTCACTTGGACATGGATGCTAGAGGGAAATGAGCCAGCCAGTGGGGGTCACATGGAACTCCACAGCATAGTGGGACCAGTGTTTTGAAACTAAGAGGTAACTAAGAGAGCCACATCCCCTACATGGGATCCATCACCCATTACCTACTCTCTGATCATTTTTAATCTAATGATATCCTAAAGAGATAGGCCTTTATTGATAATTTCTTTAAACCAGAAATATTATTTACACTGTTATGCAAATGATTGTATGAAAGGAAGTGTGGAGAAACAGGAACCATGTAATCAGTTTCTAATCACTTTTGTGAGTTAAGCAGACAGTTATGGGGTGGAAAGATACCTAAAAAAATAAAAGAGCAAAAATTCCATTGTTAATTTGGAAATAACCGTTTGTGGTTCCTTTTGTCTGCATAGGAACATCATTACCATTGCTGTGTTTTATGCACTGCCTGTGATCCAGCTGGTTATCACCTACCAAACAGTAAGTGCAGCCTCAAACCCCAAAATCCCAGCTTTCACACAGCAGAGAAAGACCTTCGCTATAATTTACAGAGAAATGTATAAAGAGCTCTGTCCAAGAATTAATTTCTCATTTGGATTCCCACAGGATTTCCCCATTGGATCGTCTTTGACTGAGCTTTAAATCTAGTTCCCCAATATTTTATCACAGACCTCTTGTATTACTTTGTCTACCAATCTGAAATTATTACCTTGCACTCATTTAGTCTTGGTGTCTATCAGCTATGTCTATTGTTTAACCAGTCTGAACTTTTGATCATCATGGGATGATGGGTAAAGTTCCAGACCAAAACAAACCTGATGTCTAATTTAGCCGGTGTCCCGTCATTGAGGGTAAATATTTTTGTAAAAGTAAGAACAGCTTCACTAATAAAATATTAAAAGAAAAGGAAATATAAAATAAATAATAAACAAACAAAAGACTTTCCTAGTGGATAGGAATCCACCTGCCAATGCAGGGGACACGAGTTTGATCCCTGATCTGGGAAGATCCCACATGCCACAGAATAACTAAGCCTGTGTGCCACAACCTCTGAACCTGTGCTCTAAAGCCCATGCTCCACAACAAGGGAAGCCACAACAATGAGCAGCCCACACCACAAATAGAGAGTAGCCCCCACTAGCTGCAACTAGAGAAAGCCAACGTGTAGCAACAAAGATCCTTTGCAATGAAAAAAAAAAAATAGATTTTGTAAAGGCAATCAGAATTTAAAAAAAAACAATAATTAAAACAGCTTAAGAATCCCTACTGCACCTTTGTAGAATCCTAGGGTCCAAGTGACATAAGTGATCTTGTCTAGGATCTGTTATTCATGAAAAAGCCCATTTAGAATAGCACCAGGCTAAAGGTGTTTCTAATACAATGGCTCTCAAACTTTGTTGTGTGTTCAAATCATCTGTGAGATTTTAAAAATACCAGTGTCCAAGCTGTACCCGACAGCAGATCAGAGTGGAAATCAGGCATCAATCTTGATGAAATTCCTTGTGATTCCAATATATACCCACATTAGAGAGTCAACAGTTTAATAATATTTCACCAACTCCATACTTAATACGTGATGAGGACAAGGACTTTATAAGGTTTGGGCACCATGATTTATACTCTAAATATTCTCTGAATACTTTGGGGCTCTGTCAGAAGTTACAGCTGTGCTGTGGTCTAGGAAGGTTCTTAATGATAGTGATGAACATGGAAAACTGACCACATATCTCCTTATGTCCACATGCCCTGTGGTTATCAATTCAGTACAAAGGATGGGACAGTTCTTTACCCTTCCAGGATTCATCTAGAAAATAGGGTGTGCTGTGACAGTCCTGATAGGCAGGCCCCAGTGTTAGCATCCTTTCAGAGTCCTTTTACAGTGAGAACAAAGGAAATGTTTTCAGTTGAATTCTGCCTTGCTGCCTAATGAGGGGGCACAGAATATTTCAGTTCAAAGCAAGATGGTAGCATTTAAATGAAATGTGTCTGTACCGCGTAAAGGCTGGAGATAGTGACTCATCCCCTGCTGAGAAGGAGCACTGGTTCCCTGGTAAATCTCTAACAGCTGATCACTGCGAGCACTGTCGTCTGCTTTCTGTGATTTCAGGCTCGGGGTGGAGGCAGACAGTGTCTCCTCTTCTCGCTTTTGCCTTTGCAGGTTGTAAACGTCACTGGCAACCAGGATATCTGCTACTACAACTTCCTCTGTGCTCACCCCTTGGGTGTCTTGAGGTAAGCCCAGGCCTCTGGTTGCCCATGAGGCAGTGAGAGATGCCTTTTTGTGTAATGTGGTGTGGAATGTGTATTTTAAAAAATACTAGAAACAATTGTGGGAAACTACCTCAGTCAAAAAGTAAGTGTAGTTGCTTAGTCGTGTCTGACTCTTTGGGACCCCATGGACTATAGCCCGCCAGGCTCCTCTGTCTGAGGAATTTCCCAGGCAAGAGTACTAGAGTGGACTTGCCATTTTTTTATCCAGGGGATCTTCCCCACCCAGGATTGAACCTGGGTCTTCTGCACTGCAGGCAGATTTGCTGCCATCTGAGCCACCAGGGAAGCCCTAATCAAGGGTAAACAGGAATGAAATCAGGGATTTGAGACTAGGTATTCCTCTCCCACTCCTGTATGGGGTGGGGGGAGGGAGGAGTTCAGGAAACAGCCCTAAGAATAACCTGCTAAGGAGAAGGTGGGATGTGTTTGAAAATATCAGGTCCCTAGCTGCGATGACCCTTGTCTATGGGCATGAGCTGCAAATACATTCAATCCACTAAACAACCTCATGAGATAGATATGATTATTATTACCACTGTTTTTTAAATTTAGTTTTATTGCTAGTTTTAAGGAGATTATTTTTAATTATTATATCATTTTAAAAATTATTTTCTTGGCTGCACTGCACAGCATTGGGATCTTAGTTCCCTGGCCAGGATCAAACCCATGCCCTCTGCATTGGCAGTGCAGAGCCTTAACCCCTGGGTCACCAGAAAAGTCTCATTACTGCCAGTTTTAGATAAACTAAGATCCCACATGTGGTATGGCCAATAAAACTTAAAAATAAAATTATATACACACACACACATATATATCATTATATATTGAGAATTTGTGTTGAATTTATATAAATATACATATATTTGTGTATACATAATGTGTTTATGTATGTGTGTGTGTGTGTGTGTGTGTGTGTGTATGTGTGTGTATGTGTGTGTGTGTGTGTGTGTGTGTGTGTGTGTGTGTGTGTGTGTGTGTATAGGAGAAGGCAATGGCTCCCCACCCCAGTACTCTTGCCTGGAAAATCCCATGGATGGAGGAGCATGGTAGGCTGCAGTCCATGGGGTTGCTAAGAGTCGGTGGACACAACTGAGCGACTTCACTTTCACTTTCACTTCACTTAGATAAAGATATTAAGGCTTAGTTAGAAAGGCAAGGACTCGCAGAAGCTCCCTCACCTGTGAGTGATTTGGGCCTCATAGCTGGGCCTGCTGCCCCCAAGGCTGTGCTCCATTCTCCAGAACACGGTGAAGTGGAAAGAGGGATTTTCCTGGCAGTTGGCAGTCTGGCTTCTTCCTCCAGAATGAACTAGTGTCAGTTTTCTGAATCTGCTGACTGTGACCAGCTGACATTTATCCTGAAATTCACAGTTACACAGCTGAATATGGACATATAACATGGGTCCAGGTATTTGAATTCACTCTCACAACTAGCTGAATGGCCCAGCTGCCCATCTGCAGAATAGCTCTCTTTCCTAGGATTCATTCCCTGCCAGTGCCCCCGGGACAGGAGAGGATCAGTGGGTGTTAGGGAGGCTGAACAGGCATCCCTGGGAGGAAATGGACACATTATCACAGGCTAAGCAAAGCATCCTAACACGGAGGTAGGACAAAGATGCTCTCTGATGATTTTCAGTCCTGAAGTCTCATGGAAAGGTTATTGGTGGAAAACAGTGCTGATTTCCCTCGCTCCTCCATGCCTTCACTCGGTCTCTGAAGCTCTCGGATGCCTTGACTCCCTCACTTCCTCTCTCTCCTTAGTGCCTTCAACAACATTCTCAGTAACCTGGGCCACGTGCTCCTGGGCTGCCTCTTCCTGCTGATCGTCTTGCACCGGGACATTCTCCACCGAAGAGCTCTGGAAGCCAAGGACATCTTTGCCACGGTGAGTAGAGGGCAGGTAGAGGGAGGTGGGAGCTAGGAAGGGTTAGGTTTCAAACAGGATCTGCAAGTAGGAGGGACATCTGATGTGATGATGGATCACATGTAAGGGACCACACAGGGCCAGAGCATGGGTGGCGGGTTCTGCGGCAAAGTCACCAATGAGGATCTTCCCACTGACCACGCTTCCTGCTTTTTCAGGAATACGGGATTCCCAAACACTTCGGTCTCTTCTATGCCATGGGCATTGCACTGATGATGGAAGGGGTGCTCAGTGCTTGTTACCACGTCTGCCCCAATTACTCCAACTTCCAGTTCGGTAATCACAATTTACATCAGCTACACAGATCTGAGGTACAGGAGTCTTATCCTGGGACTCTCTCAAAAATGCCGAAGTCACGCTTGCAAAAATTAAATGACATTTACGTGTGCTGAAGTGATCAGAGGGTACCTCACCACAGGACATGATTTTCCCACATTGTATCATTTTTTTCCTCCCTGACCACATTTTATCGACTAGAAAGTGCTGAACACTGAGTATCGGTCTCATGGCTAGGTCTGCAGGTGGGCAGTGGGGTAGGTGTCAGGCAGCAGGGCAGGTAGATCTACCAACAAGGCATCTAGAAATCTCCCTCAGTGTAGCTTGGCTTAACTTAGCAGTTTGCCTGCTTTGGGTTGAAGTAATAAAAAAAAAATCCAATTCAAATCAGATTACATAGCAAGTATATTTATCAGCACAAGTCCAGCGGTGGCCCTGGCTCCCCTTCTCTGTGACCACCCACCTTGGCTGCACCCAGACTGCATGTTAGCCTTCTCCAGCTGTGTTTCCTCCTGGTGGCAAAAATAGCTACATTGGGTCTTTGCTTCCTGTCTCCATACAATGATGTCTGGAGGAGGCAGCAAGCTGGCTTCCAGGAGCCATCATTTGAAATCGAGGAAAGTTCTTTTCCTCAGACTCCCCAGATGACAGCCCCTCACTCCTCAGTAGCTCACACAGCCCTGAGTCCACTTCAGATTCTTTCTCTGTGTGTGGGTTAGCCTGGGCCAGGGTTGCTACACCAATCACCATGCCAAAGGAGGGCAAGT
This sequence comes from Nanger dama, assembly GCA_917880005.1. Classification (NCBI taxonomy): domain Eukaryota; kingdom Metazoa; phylum Chordata; class Mammalia; order Artiodactyla; family Bovidae; genus Nanger; species Nanger dama. Next base: position 2,190,034 of record CAKJTW010000011.1, read on the forward strand.
TACCTCTAGACAAGAGAGACGCTTCCCTGCAACCAGAAGTGCTGTGAGCTTTCCTAAGCAAACAGACCATGAGGTGTGCATTTCTGAACAGAAATGGAGCTGAGATATTTGAGTTGCCATCTTCATGCTTTTAGGATGGAGCAGGAACAGCTGATGCTGGAAGAAGGCAATTAACAATGTCCTCCACACTTGAGGATGTGTATTTTGAAAACAGTCATTTTGTGTTTGTCCTCTAGCCTCCAGCTGTTAACACCACAGAAATTCTGTCATATTTTAACTTTTTAAAATTAGAAGACATTTTTAATAGAGGAAATCTATAGAGAACAATACCATTCACTCTTTGTCTCACTCTTTGCGACCCCATGACTGCATTCACCACTCAGAAAGAACAAATGCCAACACTTTAAAATATTTGCTTTAATCTACTTTGTTAAAGAAATACAACATTGTGTAAAGTTGAGGTCCTGTTTTGAACTGCTTTCCAAATTTGTCCAGTCTCTCCTTCCTCAGAAGCAACAACTATGATCAATTTTATATTATCCTTCTAGTTTGTTTTTATAATTTTTCTTCATTTGAATAGTTTTTATTTTAATTTGAATAACAAATTAATACTAATTTATCACACTGTGTTCTACATCCTTTTTCATTCAACAATGTTTTCAAGATTTATTGGTAATGAATCGAGAATATCTAGTTCATTCATTTTTAAAGATTGTCACTATGTAGTAAAAATATAATACATTTATCAATTTTTTTTGTTGAACAGCACTTCAAGGTTGCCAATATTTTGCTCAGTTCACTTCAGTTCAGTTCAGTCACTCAGTTGTGTCTCATTCTTCGGGACCCCATGACTGCAGCATGCCACGCCTCTCTGTCCATCAGCAACTCCTGGAGTTCACTCAAACTCTGGCCCATTGAGTCAGTGATGCCATCCAACCATCTCATCCTCTGTCATCCCCTTCTCCTCTCGCCTTCAATCTTTCCCAGCATCAGGGTCTTTTCAAATGAGTCAGCTCTTCGCATCAGGTGGCCAAAGTATAGGAGTTTCAGCTTCAACATCAGTCCTTCCAATGAACACTCAGGATTGATTTCCTTTAGTATGGACTGGTTGGATCTCCTTGCAGTCCAAGAGATTCTCAAGAGTCTTCTCCAACACCATAGTTCAAAAGCATCAATTCTTTGGTGCTCAGCCTTCTTTACAATCCAGCTCTCACATCCATACATGACCACTGGAAAAACCATAGCCTTAACTAGAGGGACCTTTGTTGACAAAGTAATAATGTCTCTGCTTTTTAATATGCCCTCTAGGTTGGTCATAACTTTCCTTCCAAGGAGCAAGCATCTTTTAATTTCATGGCGGCAATCACCATCTGAAGTGATTTTGGAGCCCAAGAAAATAAAGTCTGACACTGTTTCCACTGTTTCTCTGTCTATTTGCCATGAAGTGATGGGACTGGATGCCATGATCTTTGTTTTCTGAATGTTGAGTTTTAAGCCAACTTTTTTGCTTTCCTCTTTCACTTTCATCAAGAGGCTCTTCAGTTCTTCTTCAGTTTCTGCCATAAGGGTGGTATCATCTGCATATCTGAGGTTATTGATATTGCTCCCAGAAATCTTGATTCCAGCTTGTGCTTCATCCAGCCCAGCATTTCTCATAATGTACTCTGCATAGAAATTAAATAAGCAGGGTGACAATATACAGCCTTGACGTACTCCTTTTCCTATTTGCAACCAGTCTGTTGGTCCATGTCCAGTTCTAACTGTTGCTTCCTGACCTGCATACAGATTTCTCAAGAGGCAGGTCAGGTACAGACAATTTTGCAATGAATATCTTCATATATGTGTCTTTGTGAACATATGAGAATGGTTCCCTGGAACACCTAGAATTAGAATTTGGGGATTGCCTGTTTTATGCATCTTCCATTTTACCAAAAAAGCACCAAGTTTCTCCTCAGACTAATGGTTTGCACTCCCACTAGCTGAGGGAGAGTTCCCACTTCCCCCATATCACTAATTTGTGTTATTGTTAGATATTTACAGTTTGCCACATTTTTTAGTAACATGGAACATTACATTGTTGTTTTCATTTGTAGTCCCCTAACCCGCCTGGGGCTTCCCTGGTGGCTCAGATGGTAAAGAATCTGCCTGCAGTGCAGGAGACATGGGTTTGATTCCTGGGTGGGGAAGATCCTCTGGAGAAGGAAATGGCAACTACTCCAATATTCTTGCCTGGGAAATCCATAGACAGAGGAGCTTGGTAGGCTACAGTCTATGGGGTCACAAAAAAGCTGGATGTGACTTAGCAACTAAACCACCACAACCCTCATACAGCTAAGCCATGTGTAATTTCTAGGTGTCTCCTGTCCCTAGGCTAGAAAGCTGTGTGCGTGAGCAGTAATCAGTGTGGTCATGTTTCAGTACGCTAAGAAGGACCTCCTGCCTCCAACTAGGACTCTCTTTATTGTTACACTATCCTGTCACTGTTCGGGGTTCGTTTACTGTTGGACAGAGGTGTTTATACACATTCACTGCTGCAAGTCAGTTATTCATCATATCATCTGATACTTTCCTTCTGTGAGCTAGGAGCCCCGCTCTTGGAGGGGGGTGAGAAGTGGAGTGTGTAGGGTTTGCCTCGAATGTGTCTGGGGAGGTTAGTAACTGGAGGTCAGCACACGGGCTGAGGGCAGCAAACGCTCCAAGGCCGGGAGGGCAGGGTTCTCTAAAGATCGGTCTGCCGCCTCCTGGATCCTGACTGTCTCGGCTCCTTCGCAGACACCTCCTTCATGTACATGATCGCCGGCCTCTGCATGCTGAAGCTCTACCAGACCCGCCACCCGGACATCAACGCCAGCGCCTACGCCGCCTACGCCTCCTTTGCCCTGGTCATCACACTCACCGTCCTCGGAGTGGTGTGTCCCTCCCCATGGCCAGCAGCCCTCTTGGGAGGCTTTTTTTTTTTTTGACCTCAGGTGTACAGGTTTAATTAATCATAACCCTTGGCCCATGACACACAATCTCATTGGCCCATTCCTGGCATTTTAGTTATTTAGCTAGAATTTTTGATAATGTAACAGATCCCTGTATAACTGACCCTGGACAGTGTTACTGTAGAGCTGGGACCAGACTCAGGTAAAACGGGAATAGACACACATAGGCCCTTATGGGACCGAGACTGACCTGAAAGAACAGAAGCCACTTCCCAAACATGTGTGGACAAGTGTCAGTTGTCTTCTGTTATTTGGAGAGCATCAGCCTCCAACTGCAGACCGACTACCCCTTCAACTGCTGCCCACCCACTGCTGGCCCTTTCCATTTCTTTCTTTTTCCTGTGGCCAGGTAGCCACTCTTTCTCCTTCTCTGACTATAGTAAGATCCCCGAGAGCTCAGAGGACAGGGAAATCCAAAATATACACACAGCTCGGTTTTTGACAACGTATGCATGCATAAGAGACGGAACAACTTTAATGAGTTCTTTGGGGGAAAAATAGATGATGGTAACTTCCACCTTTACTTCTAGGTGTTTGGGAAAAATGACGTGTGGTTCTGGGTCATCTTCTCTGCAATCCATATTCTGGCGTCTCTGGCCCTCAGCACCCAGATCTACTACATGGGTCGTTTCAAGATAGGTGAGTCACCGGTTCCCCTATACTAAACACGCCATTTAATGCCTCCCCAAGAAAACATTGTCCTGCTTATCCTAAATGGGAGTGTTACTGGTCACCATGAACACGTGCTCAGAATTGTGTGTGTTTATCAGCATATATTTTCTCTAAGAGCCTCCTCTCCTGTACAAAATTTCAGCAACTTATTATCACTAGCTCTGTTTTCAACTGAGAAACTAAGATAGCGCAGAGCTGAGGAATCCTTCGAAATTCAAGTCTCAAAAGTTTTACAATTCACCAGGCTTTGAAAGTGTGTTTGCAGAACAGTATGATCGTCACACCGCTAATTCCACCGAAAAGAGTATTTCTCATCCTGTAGTATTTAAAAAGAATATTTCTCTAACCATGCTAAGTGGCTATCAAGAATTTATATATTCTTTTCAAATTCTGGGACTGGAACTTTCAGAGACCCACTTGCCAATCTCAGAAGCAGGTTACCTTCCTAACGTTCTCTGACATCGTGAATGGATCATGTTAGAATGCCTAGTGTCCTGTGGAAATCAGCTTCTGATCTACTGCTGGTCATTCAGCATACATGGAAGCAAGTCATATTAGAGCATCTAAATTTCACCCATCATTTTAAGGTCTGGGAAGTCAGACTCAAAGATTCATTTGTATATTTCAAGAAAAACCAACATATATAAACATAGAGGCTCATCCCTAATATTTTCAGAGCCAAGGCAAGATTGTGTAAATAAAAGTCTATACACCATACATATGAAAATGTTTATGTTATAAAGAAAACTAAAAACACTGTTTTTACGGGGAAGAAAGAAAGCAGACCAACAACTGATAAATACACTTTTATTACAACTTAAAAGGTACAAGCTCGAATTTAAAATTCTCAGGTGCATGGGAGAATACCCTAGAACACAGAACAGAACACAGCTGTACAGGAGAGCTGATCTCCAGCCCCTGCCCCTCTTCTTCCCACTGTTGGCTCTGTCCTACATCTTAAGGAGTCTAACAGGTACGCATATGGACACACTTGTCCAACATCCAATTGGCCATTCCTTGCCTCTGGAAGTACATACTGCCCTCGGGAAAATAAACCAGGGGAAAAGTTTATGCAGGTTCTGAGAGCAAACTCAAGGCCATTAGAGCAGGGAATTCTTGGGTCCAGGAATTCAGAATGTGTCCTGGGAGGAGCAGTCCCCTTGCTCTGCAGACTCCTCACTCACTGAGGAATGAGGGCCTTTCAAATATGGCACCCCTGTTGCCCAGATCTAGGAGCAATTCTATGTAACAATTGGCTTTAAAGCTGTGTTGTGTACTTAGTCGCTCAGTCATGTCTGACCCCACGGACTGTAGCCTGCCAGGCTTCTCTGTCCATGGGGATTCTCCAGGCAAGAATACTGGAGTGAATTGCCATGCCCTCCTCCAGGGGATCTTCCCAACCCAGGGATCGAACCCAGTCTCCCACATTGCAGGCAGATTCTTTACCATCTGGGTAAAGAATTCTTTACCATCTGAGTCACCAGAGAAGCCCAGCTTTAAGACTAGACAACAAAATAGAACAATCTCTCATTTTAGCAATTTAATTTTCTCTTTTGGCATGGCCAGTTGATTAACACTTTGTGTTAATATAGTCAGGGTACCTCCAACTCCTCCAGTGGAAGCATCATGAGCTATTTGTGTAGGACATCTGGTACAGCTCTCTGTTCATGTCCCAGCCTCCATACTCAGAAGTGAATGAAACTGTACAAAATAAACTCTCAAAAGGAAAATAATTTAAGCACTATTTTCCTGGATTTTCCAAGTCAGAAAAATAAAACTGAATATAGATACATGTAATGGTCATGACAATTAATAGAGGGCTTTTAATATATTTATATCACCTTTGCCCCATACCTTTTTAAAAAGGAGGAATTTAATGTAGTCTGTTATAACCACGAAATAGTTTGTCAGGGTCCCAACAGGAAAAAGATGTCATGCCCAAAGACCAATGATTTATTTACAAAGGGACTCTCCATAGGATAGGAGTGGGGTAGAGAAGAATGAAAGTAACCCAAGTAACCTTGGGTTAGGAGCAGGAAACTTACTATCCACAAGCCCAAAAGACACAGAGGAAGTGGTTACCAAGATGTGGAAGGAGGGCATCATGGAGAGCAAGTCAGCAGGAAAGGATCAGTGTCCTTTGGTTGATAGGCAGCCTCACAGGGCGGGCACCAGGCAGATAGTACTCTGAGCTGACTGTCCTTTTCTGTCCCTGCAGTCTCCTGCTGGGGCTTCTCACTGCCCAAACCCAACAGAATTAAGGGGACCCACTGCATGGTTCCTATAGTCAGCCTCCCCGGGCATGGTAGGGACAGAGACATGGCAGGTGGGTCTGGAGAAGCAAAGGGAAGATAGTCCTCACATAGCTTATCTAAAGATTTTGAATTCCTGTACCTAGGAGTCTTCCCCAAGTGGTTACAGGTTTACCAGAGTCAAAAGGAAAATTCGCTACTTCATTGTGACAACGGCATCTACATTTAGTCCAGAGGCAGAAAGCTGGGTTAGTGGAGAGTGGTCAGACAACTGCCTTTGCTTTCTCAAATCACAGACTCCTTTCCCTGTGGCCCTCCAGCCTCACCTGAAAATAAATGTGGACACAGGAACAGTGGCAGCAAGGAGGCAGAGCATTGCATAGTGTTAGTCACTCAGTCATGTCCGACTTTTTGCAACCCCATGGACTATAGCCCACCAGGCTCCTCTGTCCATTAGATTTCCCAGGCAAGAATACTGGAGTGGATTGCCATTCCTTGCTCCCAGAGATCTTCCTGACCCAGGGATCAAAACCGGGTGTGCAGGCAGATTCTTTACCATCTGAGCCACCAGGGAAACCCAGACAGAAAACTACAGAGCTACTTGCCCAAATCACTATTGTGTCCCTTGCCTCCCCAAAGGACTAGAGAGAGAGGAAGGGTTATAAGCTGCAAGGGGTGCACAAAAGGACACAGGGAGAGAAAAGTCTGACTCATGCTCTGAACGTGTGAGACAGGCAGAAGCAGTCTGTGTTCTTTATGAGAAAACATTTCTTTTGTAATCAGAAAACAAAATTAAAGTCATCCATTTCTAGAGGAAAATAAAACAATCAGTAGTTTTCCTGTTTGGCTTCCTTCTTACAAATCTTGTTTTGTTTTTCTCATTTCTCTGCTTCCCACTGATTCAGATGTGTCTGACACAGGTAATGTTCAGCTGTCCTTCCTGGGGTTTTCTAGCTTCTTTTCTTAACAAAACACCCTGCCTGGCTGACCTGCCAAGTCTGCTTTCTGAACATGCCTTCCAGATTGGGCAGGATTTGGTGGGAAGGGGGTACAGAGAGAGACTCAGAGACAGGTATGCACCCCAACCAGCCCACCTCCTCTTGGCTAGTGCATGCACATCCCCCTACACCCCCACCACGCCCCCCAACGCCCCGGACTCTATCTAGTCCAGCTGCTTCAGCTGAACCCAGGGTTGGCCTTGAAAAGTAGCAGCAGTCACAGCAGACCTGGGGTCCACCTTCACCGAAATGTTCACTTCAGGCAGACTCCAGCCTTGCCTGACAGCTACATGCAGCTGGCTCACAGGACAGCCCCACCTGGGGCTCTGATCCCGCTTATATAACAGTTATGGCATGCACACTCACTGTGTTTTATACCATCCTTTTGAAGGATTGCATTTAAAAACAAAACAAAACAAAAAAACTCCCGCCTCTCTCTCTCCCATCTGTGTTCCTTTGACTGTTGTTTCAGTCCACGTTCAGGCTTTCTGGACATGCTCAGTAGTCCCCAGTATCCCCTGGTTTAATTTTTACTGACTTTTAAACACACTGAGAAATACAAATTTGAATTTTTACAAGCTACGATTTCCCATGGTCTAGAGAGAGCAGATGTTTTAAGGTGACTTTTGAGCGGCCCCATCACATCTCTGCTGTAAAGAAAACAGCACTAGAGTAAACCATCAGGAGAGGGAAACTCAGCCACAGGAGATCATAGGCGGGTTGGCCAGCTGCCTGAGTGATCTGTGAGTGCTCGTCCCGTGTCCATCTTGCTTGCCTTTCTATGGGATGTTGCACGGATAAGGCTCATCTGCCATGAAATCCCTGGTGGCCGTGGGGGTGGGGGTGCATTTTTTAAAGCAAGTATTTATTACTGACCTATTAGGTGCAAAGCATGGCTTTTATGAGGTGAGGACGTCTTCATTCTGGCCACAAAAGCTCGGGCCACAGGAGAGTGTTCTATATTGCCAGTGACTAAGCCTTCTCACCATGCGATTGTGTCGTCAGCAGATTGGGGGAATTTTCCGGCGGGCCGCTATGGTGTTTTACACAGACTGCATCCAGCAGCGCAGCCGGCCTCTGTATATGGTACGTGCAGGTCCTTGGGTCCCTTGGCCCTCTCCCAGACAACAGGGCAGCGGGGCAGTCACTCAAGGCTCCCCAGACCAAGGGGGCCAGATGGCCCAGGGTGGCTGAGGTCCAGTTAGTGAGGGAAGAGGCATCTTGCTTCCTTTTCTTCTCACTCTTAACAGAGAAGATGGAATGGTGCCCTTTTTACATAAAAATTGCTAATATATAAAGAAAAAAAAAATATAAAACTGTCAGTGATGGTTGCTAGGGAGGGAAGGTCAAGACAGAGTGTCCCTATAAAAGCATCATCCAAAGAGGTATGATTATTTCATTTGTGACTAGAAGGCTGACAGCCGGACCGTCCCAGGCCAACTGGATCACATGGTCATTCCAGTCACTTTCATCAGGAACTTATACTTTCGAGAGTTTTCATTTGTTTGCTTTTTGCATACTGTTTGATTCTGACAGTGAGTAGGAATGCTTTTTTCAAATGTATAGTTGGTTGGTAAAAACACACTGTTAAATATTCTGCATTCTGCCTTATAGTTTTCAATACATGTTTCTACAGTGAGCAGAGGGGTCAGGGTGCTGGTCTCAGCTGCCTTGGCTCTCTGGCCAGGGACCCCAGAGAACTCGCATCCCTCCTCTGAGCCACTGCCCCAGCCTTTATCCAGGCCTGTGGTCAGAACCAGTGATCCCCTTTGGGCCTGGCACATAGGCAGTCACTGAATTCCTGCTGATAGTTTATAATCGGAAGGATTTTTATATAAATGCGAATGTTTTTAACCCTGTAGAGCTTGGGCAGGAGCTATAGGCGCTAATAATTGAGGAAACTGAGGCTGGAGGGTTTTACTCAGGAGAGAATGTAAAATCCCATTAGGACCTGTGAAAGTATTATGGGAGACAAGCCTCAGATGTGAACCTTATGGGGAAATTAGCGCTTTTGTTTTTACATTAATTGATGCATGCTGTATTTTTAAAATAGGCTATTTTTAGAGTATTTTAAAAGGTTTTAAGTTCAGGGGAAAATTGAGAAGAAAATACGGAGATTTCCCAAATGCTCCTCCTCCACACAGGCACAACTTCCCCCATATCAACATCCCTACCAGAGGGGCAAGTTTGTTACAGTTGATGAACCTGTTAACACATCATAGTCACTCAAAGTTTAGAGTTTACATTACAGTTCATTCCTGCTGGTGCACATGCGATGGGTTTTTGGCAGGTTTGTAGTGACATATATTTATCATTACAGTATCAAACAAAGTAGTTCCCTGCCCTAAAAATCCTCTGTGCCCAACCTATTCTTTCCACCCTCTCCCTCCCCAACCTCACCAACCACTGATCTTTTTATTGTCTCTTTGGTCTTATCTTTTCCAGAATGTCATATGACTGAAATAATACAGCATGTAGTCTTTTCAGATTGGCTTCTTTTGCTTAACAGTATACACTTATGTTTCCTGCATGTCTTTTCATGGCTTGATAGCTCATTTCTTTTTAGTGCTAATATTCCATTTTCTGGATGTACTATAGTGTATTTATCCATTCACCTATCGAAAGACATTTTGGTTGCTTCCAAGTTTGGGCTGTTATGAAAAAATGTGCTATGAAATTTTGTGGTCAGGTTTTTGTATAGGCATGTTTTCAGCTTCTTTAGGTAAATACCAAGGAGCACAGTTGCTGGATCATATGGTAAGAGTATGTTTAGTTTTCTAGGAAACTGTCTTCCAAAATGATTGGACCATTTTGCATTCCCATCAGCCATGAATTGCTCCATATCCTTGCCAGCAATTGGTGTTAGTGTTTTGGATTTTGGTCTTTCTAGTAGGTGAATAAATTTTTTAAAAATGAATATATTTATTTTAATAGATTTATTTAATATTAATAGATTTTACTTAATAGGTTTTTATTAAATTTTTTAAATAAAAGTTAATTTTATTAAAATTAATAAAATTTAATAGATTACCCACAAAGAGAATCACTACTTTGAAACAGATGAGTGGCCATGCAAACTAAAGTATAATCAGCACCTAAAAGTGTTACAAGCAGATTATGAATAATATGTTAGAGTAATTGTCCTTTGAGATGAACCTTACCTCTCTATTTTCTCCCCTATCAATAAGTTTAATCATTGACCAGGGGATTTTTGCAGAAACTAATGCCTATGGCTGGCAACTTTTATTTTGGCCAGCCCCAAATTCTGTTATTTCACTAGCACTGTGCAGGTCATTACATTCAGTAGTTACACATGACACACCTGTGAAGTCTTCTCGAGCACCATGAATTTCATTTTCACTTTCTGTATCAGAATCAATCCCTAAGTTCTTTGTTTTTCTGTTGGTCTAATAATCACATCATCTGGATCCATATTCTGAAGAACTATGATCTTCTCAGACACTAGTATATATGTCGCTCAGACAATCAGATAAAGTATTTACATAAAATTCACCAAAAAATTCTTCTTCACTCAAAAGTTCATGATACGTCATTTTAAAAATTTATAGGAATACACTTGAGTTTGTAATATATACAGTGAAGTGAAAGTCGCTCAGTCATGTCCGACTCTATGCAACCCCATGGACTGTACAGTCCATGGAATTCTCCAGGCCAGAATACTAGAGTGGGTAGGCTTTCCCTTCTCCAGGGAATCTTCCCAACCAGGGATCAAACCCAGGTCTCCTGCACAGCTGGCAGGTTCTTTACCAGCTGAGCCACAAGGAAGCCCAAGAATACTGGAGTGGATAGTCTATTCCTTCTCCAGCGGATCTTCCCAACCCAGGAATCAAACTGGGGTCTCCTGCATTGCAGGTAGATTCTTTACCAACTGGGCTATGAGGGAAGCCCGATAATATACACAAGACTGGAACAAAAACCAAAAGGAGCAAAATGTGAATGACAGCAACAATCGTGAATTATACTATGAGCTCTTGGTCAATTTCAGGTGCTAACAGCTTCTCACAGTGATGTCAATTGTATCACTCTCTAAAATGGATTGGTACATCCCCGGTCAATAACGTGTTCAAATCATGTGTCCAGAAACCAGGAGCCTGGGAGCTGCGGGACCTCCTTGGAGCCAGAGTAATGAAACAAATTCCAGTTGTGTCTCAAGAGCTGCCTTAGGTCCCACCAGTCACCACAGCCCAGGGAAAGAATCCCAGGTGCCCAGCTCCCTTAAAAACAGGAAGGAAGCAGCAAGACTTCTGCTTTCCTTACCAGGCCTTCTTTTACAGGGAGGGGGGTCTTGTCTGCTTGTAGTCAGAGGCTTTGCCATTTAGTCCTTCAGCGGATCAGTGTTCATTCATAGGCACAGCTCTCCTATATCGATGGAAAAACTGTTTTCACTGACGCAGTTTTCTCATGATTGACGCTTCCCGAATGGTAAGAAGTAGTGCACGCAGCCTTTCACTGACTGTTTCTCTCCTCCTTTCCAGGACAGGATGGTATTACTCATCGTGGGGAACCTGGTTAACTGGTCCTTGTAAGTAGTCTTAGGAAAACATGTCTTTCTCTTTACTAATTTCTCGGTAACACTGTGGCTTAGCTTTCCTTGGCTGTCATTTTTACAAAGGAATCTGAAATTAAGGAGAGTGTGGGACTGTGCTTGTTCTAGAGACTTGAAAGAAAGCTATTTGTCATCCTGCAAAAAAATGCACTTGTGTACTAGCAGTGGCCTACCTTAAAGCAATGAGTCCCACACGTCGATGCCTGGAACTCATTTGTTCAACAAGACAAACATCAAATTTGCTGTATTTATGTGGGTAAATTAGATTAGCTATATATGCACATACATACATACATACACATTTATGAAGAGAGAGATTATGCCAGCAGTCAAAAATGCAACCATTTAAAACTCTTTTTCAGAGCTTTCCATAATGCTACCCAGTAGGCATCTCTTTCTTACTAGGAGGAGTGGGGTGGTGTGTGTGTGTGTGTGTGTGTGTGTGGTGTGTGTGTGTGTGTGTAAAGTCTCTTTCCTGTTTCTTTCTTTCCCTCCAGTGGTGTGTGTGTGTGTGTGTGTGTGTGCGTGCGCGCGTGTGTGTGTGAAGTCTCTTTCCTGTTTCTTTCTTTCCCTCCAGTGGTGTGTGTGTGCGTGTGTGTGTGCACGTGTGTGTGAAGACTCTTTCCTGTTTCTTTCTTTCCCTCCAGTGGTGTGTCTGTGTGTGTCTGTGTGTGTGTAATTCTCTTTACTGTTTCTTTCCCTCCAGTGGTGTGTATGTGTGTGTGAGTCTCTTTCCTGTTTCTTTCTTTCCCTCCAGTGGTGTGTCTGTGTGTCTGTGTGTGTCTGTGTCTGTGTGTGTCTGTGTGTGTAAGTCTCTTTCCTGTTTCTTTCTTTCCCTCCAGTGATGTGTCTGTGTGTCTGTGTGTGTCTGTGTCTGTGTGTGTCTGTGTGTGTAAGTCTCTTTCCTGTTTCTTTCTTTCCCTCCAGTGTTGTGTCTGTGTGTCTGTGTGTGTCTGTGTCTGTGTGTGTCTGTGTGTGTCTCTTTCCTGTTTCTTTCTTTCCCTCCAGTGTTGTGTCTGTGTGTCTGTGTGTCTGTGTCTGTGTGTGTCTGTGTGTGTAATTCTCTTTACTGTTTCTTTCCCTCCAGTGGTGTGTGCGTGTGTGTGTGTGCGTGCACATGTGTGTATGTGAAGTCTCTTTCCTGTTTCTTTCTTTCCCTCCAGGCCTCAGTCTTCCTGCTCTGCACGTACCATTCTTCTTCCTTTTCTTTTCCCTCATTATGACCTGGGCTTCGTGTCCTCCTGTGTGCATGCTGTTGCTTCACCCATGTCCAACTCTTTGCAACCCTGTGGACTATAGCCCGCCAGGCTCCTCTGTCCATGGGATTCTTCAGGCAAGAGAACTGCCTGTAGTGGGCTGCCATGCCCTCCTCCAGGGGATCTTCCCAACCCAGGGATCAAACCCATGTCTCTCACGTCTTTACCAGGCAGCTTCTTTACCACTAGCATCACCTGGGAAGCCCCTTTGTTTTCTCAAGTGACCTGCCTCAAAGTAGAACAGTGCGGCAAAAGTGCGTTTATGCTAGCTATATTTCATGTATCTAGTGTTTGCAACTTATTCTTAAAAATGTGAAAACCAGAATCAAGTCATGAGAATTTGAATCCTATTTAGGGGCCATGTGCATCCAAAATAAACTTCCCACATGTTGCTGCCCCAGGAGTTACCTTGGGGAAGGTCCATACCTGTGAAGGACTGTGCCTCACTGAGGAACATGTCGAGATGGGTGATTCTTGGCCGTGATCACCTGTGATGTCCGCTTGGCCACCCTTTTAGTGAAGACCCTACAGTCCTGGTGACTTTGTAAGACAGGGTGGAGGGTGCTGGTAGGAGATACAACGAAAAACCGATGACAGTGTCCTCAGGGTCAGAATCACCTGGCCTGTCCCTGCTTCTTGTAGAACTAAAATCAAACCAGGTCTGCTCACAAGACAAGGTGTATGGCCTTTCTCTTCTTAGCAGGAGCTCTGTGGGACACCAACAACTGCAGGGTTGGGGGAAATGAGGCACAATGACACACTAGTACCGTGACTTCCCAGTAGGGGGCGGTACCTCCCCACAAAGGTTCTCCATCCTGAGTCTCCCATGGATATTAGAGAAGTCATGGAATGGCTGAACATAACCTTGAGTCAGCCTCATATAGTCCTTGAAGAACAACAGTGGTGTGTATGTATATTCATATATAGAGAGATGCATGTATACATATAGAGAGACAGAATGAGAAAATAAAACAAATGTGGCAAAATGCTAATAACTGATGAATCTCTGTGAAAAGTATACAAGAGTTTAGAATATACTGAAGATTTCAAATTGTGAGAAGAGGAAATTTCCTATATTATACAGGGCAAAGTCAGTTGAAATAAAAATTGAACAAAACCATTTCTTTGAATCATCTTTAATTTCCTTTATTATATTTTATAGTTCTTAGCATATAAATGTTTTACCTCCTTTGTCAGGCTTATTCCTAACTATTTTATATATTTATTTAGGTGTGAGTTTAAAAGGTATTTTTTTAAACAATCAATGGAAAGCTATCCCTTGCTGTTGGATTGGGAGAATTTATGTTGTTAAAGTGGTCATACTACCAAAGGCAACCTACAGATTTAATGTAATCTCTTTCAAGTTACTGTGATATTTTTCACAGAGCTAGAACAAACAATCCTCAAATTAAATGGAACCATAAAGACCCAGAATTGCCAGAATGATTCTGAGGAAAAAGAAGAAAGCAAGAGGGATAACCCTCCAAGACTTTAGACAATACTACAAAACTACAGCAATTAAAACAGCATGATATTGGCACAAAAACAGACATACAAATCAATGGGACAGAATAGACAGCTGAGAAATAAACTCATATATCTATAGTCAGTTAATCTTCCACAAACGAGGCAAGAATATACAATGGGAAAAAGTCTTTTCAGTAAGTGGTGTTCGGAAAACTGGACAGCCACCTATAAGTCAGTCAGGTTAGAACATACCCTTACAACATACAAAAAAAACACAAAATAGATTAAAGACTTAAACACAACATATGACTTGATAAAACTCTTAAAAGAGATTATAGGCAAAACATTCGCTGATATAAATCATACCAATGGTTTCTTAGGTCAGTCTCCCAAGGCAATAGACATGAAAATAAAGACAAACAAATGGGGCCTAATCAGACTTACAAGATTTTGCACAGCAAAGGAAACCATAACAACACAACCAGTGGAATGGGAGAAAATATTTGCAAACAATGCGACCAACAAGGGTTTAATTTCCAAAATATACAACCAGCTTATACAACTCAAAAAAAAAAAAAAAATTGAAAAATCGGCAGAAGATCTGAATAGAGTTCTCCAAAGAACACATACTGATGGCCAGTAGACACATGAAAAGATGGACCTCACTAACTGTTAGAGAAATGCAAATCAAACTACAATGAGGCACCACCTCACACTGGTCAGAATGACCATCATTAAAGTCTACAAACAGCAGATGCTAAAGAGGGTATGGAGAAAGGGGAACCTTCCTACACTGTTGGTGGGAATGTAAGCTGGTGTAGCCACTCTGGAAAACAGTATGGAGGTTCCTCAGAAAACTGAAAATAGAATTACCATATGATCCAGTAATCCCACTCCTGGGCATATATCAGGAGAAAACTATAATCCAAAAAGAAAGGGGCACCTATACAGTCATAGAAGCACTGCTCACAATAGCCAAGGCATAGAAACAATCTAAATACTCATTGCCAGAGAAATGGATAAAGAAGATGTGGTACATATATACAGTGGAATACTATTCCTCCATTAAAAAGTGAAATAACGCCATCTGCAGCAACGTGGATGCATCCAGTGCCATCCATGTATATCATGCAGTCAGTGTATGCCTGAGCCACCTGGCTGCACAGCAGAAGTTAGCACAACATTGTGAATCAACTATACTCCAATAAAAAATATACTTTAAAAAATGAACAAAAACGGTTAATAGCTCCACACTTTAAATACTTAGGAATAAACTTTGAGAGATATGTAGGATCTTTCTGCAAAACGTTTAACTATCTCATTAGGAGATACAGACAAAAACTTAGCTAAATGAAGAAAGATAGCATGCCTTGGGTGAGAAGATCAACTATTGTAAAGATATCAATTCTCAAGGTAATGTGCAAATTTAGAATCAGAAACTGGAACTAAGTTAATAGGGTTTTATTCGGAAATTTATTTACCTAGTTGGACAAAATTTTCAAAGGTCTTTGCAAAGGATTAACAGGAGAAAGAAAGCACAGAGGTGTATAGTGACAGCCCAGCACGATCCAACAGAACTTTCTGGAATAAAGCTTAAATGTTTATTAGCCACTTGTGGTTACTGAGCACTTGAAACAGAGTCTGACTGAGAAAATTCACTTTCAATTATTTAAATAGCCACATATGGTTACCATATTGGATAGTGCAAGCTAGCCTAACCTATGTTGGGAATTCCCTGGTAGTTCAGTTGGTAAAGAATCTGCCTGCAGTACAGGAAACCCGGGTTCGATCCCTGGGTCAGGAAGATCCCCTGGAGAAGGAAATGGCAACCCAGTCCAACATTCTTGCCTGGAAAATCCCATGAACAGAGGAGCCTGGCGGGCTACAGTCCATGGGGTCACAAGGGTCGGACACACCTTGGCAACTAAACTACATCTGACAACCTATGTTAGATAATCAGTAAAACAATAATAACATAGTGAGGCACTGATTCAAAATTATAAATTAGTGAATCACAATGAAGAGGCCAGAAATCCAACTATATATCATACATGTGCATACAAGCTTTCAAAATCACAAGATAAGAAAGAGCTATATAATAAATATTTCTGTTATCTCCTGCATTGCAGGCATTCTTTACCATCTTAGCTACCAGGGAAGCCCCACATGATAAAGATTTCTATAACAACCGAGTAGAAATTTGGAACAAAATTAAGGCCAAACCCCAACCAAATAAACTTCAGTATTTAGACAGCTAGCTAAAAATTGGTAATATGTGTCAAACCAATTATTGAGACAATTCTATGTCTAGTAATCTAATCATCTTAAATGCAAAAAGAAAAAAGCAGGATATGTCTAAAAGTATTCATTGTTGCAGTTTTTTATAATAGTGAACAACTGAAGGACAAAGAGAAAACTCATTTCAACCAGAAAGTACTGTTTAGGTACATACACGGATAGGAACTTTATAACCATTAAAATGAATGTTCTGAAAGAGATTTAATAAATTGAAAGTTAAAAGATTTTTAATTCCCCTCCCATCAGAAATGGGGGTGGGGGTTGGAAGGGTGGGTAATACCCGAAATCCAGCTTCCTGGCTACACAACAATTCCTCTGTGCGCTCAGCGCCCTCTTTGGACTCATCTACCGACCCAGGGACTTCGCTTCCTACATGCTGGGCATCTTCATCTGCAACCTGCTGCTCTACCTGGCCTTCTACATCATCATGAAGGTAAGAGTGGCTGCTGGCTGGGCGCCGCGGGCCCTCCTCAGGTGGCCGGGTGATGCACGCAGCCTGGCGGCATTTGCTTCTCACCCACAGCTGCGCAGCTCCGAGAAGATCCTCCTGATCCCGCTTTTCTGCATCGTCGCCACTGCTGTAGTGTGGGCTGCCGCCCTGTACTTTTTCTTCCAGAATCTCAGCAGCTGGGAGGTAAGAGAATAGTAGTTGTCTCCTGGACAGTGTGCTCTCTCCATCTTGCTTTTCTGACCTTCCTCCCTCCCTCTCTTCAAGGGCTTATTGCTGTTTATCTGTTTTATATTCTCTAATGTGAAAGCTTTTTTTAAAAGGGGTTGGTTTTATATAAATATCCACACATAAATGCTCAGTAAATGCCATGTCGTCATTATCGGGGTGGCGATGAAGCCCTACCCCCACTGCCAATGTGACTTTCACTGTGCTGTATTATGACTGCGATGCTGTTCCCAATGGATGTTTAATATGTACAGAAAGCTTGATTAGCATATCATTGCCACCTTACCATAGTCATCATCCATAAACAGTTACCCAGGTGCAGGTGTATATAAATCCATTTCACAGATAGGAAAGCTGAGGCCTAGGAAACTGGTGATGTATGTGAGGCATAGAACAGGGAGAAAGTCTTAGCTCCCCATCGCCATAACCACTGAAATCAATGTCAGAACATTTTTTATCACCCCAGGAAAAATCCAACATCCATTAGCAGTCCATCCCCATGTCTCCCTAACTCCTTAGCCTGAGGCAACCACTCATCTTTTGTCTCTATAGATCTAGCTGTCCTGGACATTTCACATAAATGGAATCGTATGCAGTCTGAGTCTGCCTTCTCTGTTTAACGTTTCCTAGGATCACCCTTGTACAGATCACATTATGTCAGTATCCCTACATCCTGTGTTTTTATTGCTGAATAATGGCTCAGACACTAAAGATTCTGCCTGCAATGCAGGAGACTAGGGTTCAATCTCTGGGTCAAGAAAATCCCCTGGAGAAGGGAACGGCTACCCACTCCAGTATTCTTGCTTGGAGAATTCCATGGACAGAGGAGCCTGGTGAGCTGTAGTCCACGGGGTCGCAAATAGACACGACTGAGTGACTAGCACTTTCACTTTTCCTTCCATTGTATGAACATGCCTCATTTAGCAGATGTTCAGTGGGTGAACGTTTGGGTGGTTTCCACTTTGTGGCTTTTATGAACGCTGCTGCCATGAACATCTGTGGACGCATTTTTGTGTGGACATATGTCTTCTCTGGAAGCTAATAGTAACATAGTGACCCAGGCCTCTAGTAGCGACTGTCGGTTTCTGGATGCTCCGTCCTCTACGGAGCTGAACTGTGGGACTACTCCCCCACATGCTGCCTCACCTCCTCCCAGGGAACGCCAGCCGAGTCCCGGGAGAAGAACCGAGAGTGCATCCTGCTGGATTTCTTTGACGACCATGACGTCTGGCACTTCCTCTCCGCTACTGCCCTGTTTTTCTCATTCTTGGTGAGTTTATAAAAACTTTGCTCCTCTCTTTACATCTTTTTTTCTCTTCCCCCTTACTTACATCCTCCTATTTTTAATTTCCAAGTCTTCATTATGATTCAATGTACAGATTATCCTTTTAAAAAAAAAAACATTGTATCCTCTAGTTAAATCTTCATTTTGTTCTTTTACTCTTCAGTACTTTAAGTCACAGTGATCAAATAGTTTTCCTTTAGTTGCACCATGCTTGGACTGCACTGCTGATTAGAACTCACGTGCCCAGCTGCCCCAGGAAGCGCTCTCGGTGGCGCTCGCTGCCATCTCAGCCACACTAGGTTGGTTATTCATACCACGCTCCTCCCTCTCCTCCAGTCTCACTACATGCCTTAATACAAACATGTTACGGGCTCCTGGCGTGGCTCAGGATAGCAGCCAGGCCTCTTGCTGCCTTTCTAACCAGTCTCTTTCAAATCTGCAGTCCCTTCGTGTTTTGCCCACACACCGTACCTGAAGCTGTGCATATTATAACAACCCAGGATGGCAACTCCCAGCGTACTTCCATCTTAACTTTGACTTTTCCAAAATAAACGTATATGGTGCCTGCACACAAGTTCTTTTAACAAGTAATAGGGGCCTCCTGGGTTCACTCTGACCCTTTACTTTCGTCTCAGCCAAGGAACCTCAAGAGTGGAGCGGGGCTGCCTCCCTAGTGGCCAGTTTGGGAAGTTTAACCAGTCTGCATAAACATTCTTCCTTGGCTCTCTTTAATTGTCACATTCTCTTGGGAGACAGAGAAAATAAAAGTAGAGCTAAGAGTTCCCTCTACATCACAGAGAGAGTGACGGTGGAGGGAACTATAAATGGAGAGTGGGGGAACAATTCTTATAGGAATATTCTATCGCAACAAAGTTTTATTCCCTTTAGGTCCCCATTCAAATGTCCCCTTCTAAGTGGTGACGATGTCCCCAGCCAACCCCCTCAAAAATTTTTTACCTCATCTCATCCCATACTCCCTATATTCCCTCCACAGTTTAATTTTTATAATTAGTACATACTGCTATCTAACATAGTAGCCTCTGTTCATGCATTTGCTTCATGTCTGAAGCCCTCTCTCAAATGTAAGCTCCATCAGGGTAGATTTGTCTCTTTTATCCTAAGCTGTATCCCTAGCATCTAGAATAGCACTTAGTAGGCCCTTGATATATACTTGAATAAGTGGATTGTGGAATTACAGGTGTCTATTAAGAGCACAGTGCTGCAGAAGACATGAAAACAATTAAGTACACTTGTGAGTCTTAGAAAACAGGGACTTATCGCAACTATGCATTCCTCTCATTTTTCTGCTGTCTTGTTTCAGGTTTTGTTAACCCTAGATGACGACCTGGATTTAGTTCGGAGAGACCAGATTCCTGTCTTCTAAGCCTTCCAGCACGGAGAGCTGGGGAGAGAGAGCCACTGATCTTGGTGCTGTTTCATGAAAAATACAGGGACTGCAGCAAAGTCACCACTGCCAAACGCTCCACTGGCCCGCTGACGGGTGAGCTCCGTACACATTCCCACAGGGAGGAGAGGAGCGAAGGGGGACCCAAACCTGCAAGAAAGGGAGGCAGAAGAGAAGTTGCAGCTGTGGACAGAGATGAGCCCTCCAGAGTCAGAAACACCCACCATCCCCTTTTGTTGCAACTCTGAACTAGACGTGGGCAAGCTGCATCGAAGTCAACCACCTTGGGACTCCTGCTAACCTCACCTGAGACTCACCAGTCATGGCAGAACCATGCTACACTCTGCCCTCCACCTGCCTCCCTGCCCAGAGAGGCCAGCAGCCCAGATTTCCTGCCCAGAAACTCCAGGCTGTGCACCTCTGTAACATCCGCTGCTCTAGATATCCCCAAACACCAGCCTCCTACTCCAAGGTCCTGGGATGATGTGATTCCCTGAAGTCTGGTAGAGGGGTGGCTCCAAGGCCCTGCCCAACTGGGATAGATGTTCTGCAGCACCAGCTGGTCACCTCCACTGCAGGAATGCTGTATGCTTCCCACAGGTTCCCAGCAGCATTAGGAAGACTCCAAGTTGGGCTCCAGGTTGCCACACACCCTTGGCAGGTAACTGTCTCTGGGATCAAGGCATGGGTGCTTCCCTGTTCCCTGCATCTTCATCCCACCGTTGTGTGCTGACCCCATTACTCAGGCTCTACTTTCTTGGGAAGGCCCTGTTTCTCCACAGATCAGCTCCAAGGTGGAAGGGGAAATGGGAAATTCTTCTACCATCAGGAGGAACAAGAGAAATGCCCAACAGCACTAGGAGACTGGTGACATCAGCATCAGGCCAACGGGCCTTGCACAAAAGACCTGGGCCCCTGGAACAGATTTAGCAAAGGCAAAAGTACCTCCAGTTCAAATAGCTCCATCCCCTGCCCACATCACTGTTGGGGAAGACATAAGTGTTCTCCTCAGCATCATTGCTCTCAGGCTCCTGTGCCACCAACCATGACCCTCCTCTGCTGCTGCATGCAGATCAGGGCTCCAGATTCCCCCCACCCCGCCCCCCCCCCCGCGAGGATCTCTGGAGGCCAGTCTCAGGGCGAGCTCATCTCCCTCCTCCTCTCCAGCTGCAGAGAGCTCAGCCAGTTTGGGGTTGTCTCTCAGATTCACATTCTCTCCCCAGGACAGTGATGAAAAGCTCAGCAGCCCCCACCCTCACTCTCACGCTGGTGGCTGCTCTGCTCCCAGAAACTCCCATTTTGACCAAACTCCCCTGTTACCTGGGCTAGATGCTATCAACTTGTACATGCAAACACATGTACACAGGTATGTCTGCCTGTGAAACCGAAGTTACTTTCTCACCTCTGCTTTCCCGATCTTTCATTAGAGAAATGGATCAGCCACCCTTTTAAAATATATTATTTCTCTAAAATCATGTTCAAAACACATTTTTGAAGTTTAAAGAGCAAACTTTCCCTAATTTTAAGAACAGAGATGCTTTCAATGAAGCATTGTGACTGTTTTTCCTAAAATGCTCCCAAGTTTGTAATTGGTCTTCTGTAATTCTTTATTTCTTAAAAATTGTTGGCTTCCATAGGCCACATGCGGCTTCCCAGGTGGCGCTAGTGGTAAAGAACCACCTGCCAATGCAGGAGACATAAGAGACATGGGTTCGATCCCTGGGTCTGGAGGTCCCTTAGAGGAGGGCATGGAAACCCACTCCAGTTTTCCTGCCTGGAAAATCCCATGCACAAAGGAACCTGACATGCTGTAGTCCATGGGGTTGCAAAGACACGACTGAGCAACTGAACTCAACACCACCTAGTAAATGGTTCTATTAATCTAACATCTGAAACAAATTTCAAACCTGTTTAACTTTGCTGAGTTGACCTAGTTCTTTTGTTTTTAATGCACTAAACGATTTTGCATCTGAAAAGGTGAGGGCAGGCTGTGAACAACAGTTTGTTCAAGCACCCCTGTGGCCCAAAGTGAATAAACTGTAGGGCACTTAACCTGTTCGGTAGCTTGTCTGGGAAATATGCCCATGGAAATGGAGAGGGGGCCATCCGTAGAAATGGATGGATTATGCTGCTGTATTCTTCAGCACTGTTTCTGACAGTGTCTGCCAAGTACTATAGACTCATATATTGTGGTTCAGTTTTGTTCTCTGCAGCAGGACTGAAAACCCAGACCAAGCCTGCTCCTATAAATATCAATTCTAAATGTATTTGTTGTTAGCGCTTTCTATTGTGCTGATCTGTGCAGTGGTAGGAAGATACAAGAAAGGCATTTGACTGTGTCTGTTGGGTTGATAGGAACTCAGGGTGAATGGGGTGGGCAGAGTTATTCATAATGGTCCCTCGTCCACACTTAGCACAGGCCTGTGCAAATTCTGTGCTCATGGACTTCTCTCTTTACATGAGGGGAAGGCAACTCTGAGTTCAACAGGAGGGTAACGGGAGACAGCTAGCCTGTGAGGAGGATCTTGGCAGAGGCACAAGGTAACGAGAGCAGTTCACTTGGAGGGCAGAGACGTGGCAGCCAGAGGAGCAAAACGGCACATAAGAAATGGGCTCTTCACACCTCTGACGAAGGCTGCAGGCAGCCCCAGCTGTTAGCACTGGGTGGTAGAGGATCAGCCTGGTTTTATTTTAGCAGCAGGAGTAGCCAGTGGAAAACCAGAGTCTATCTGGGGAAGGGACTTTCCATGGCTGAGATGGAGTCAGCACCTGGGGCAATGAGAGTGGCAGCTGCTTCTTCTGTGGCTCCAGGCAGCCCCCAGAATGATCTGTGGGGTCACAAATGTATGTGTCAGGGGAACAGTAATACCCAAATATGTCTCCTCCTAGGAGACTGTCTAAAACTTGGGAAAGGGGGAAAACAAAGAGAAGCATACTTCATAGAAGGACCTCTTGGGTCTCGGAAAATTCTTGAGTCAGACTTTAGTCCAGATATGTTCATATGTTTGCTATGTGACCTTGTGCAAAGCACTGGAACTCTCTGGTCTTCACCTGCCACATCTACCTGACACTCCATGGAGCTGTGCAGAGCAGAAGGAGCAGTGCCTGCAAAGAGAAGATCCTCACCTGCACCTCTTGAATCCTGCAGGGTGGCAGGTTCCCGTGCTTGGATGGCATCTCTCACCCATGCGGGCCCTTCATTGAAACCAGCTGTGCTGTTATCTGTCCTCAGTCCCAGGAGGCCCTGAAGGGGCTGGGAGACCTCTCCACCTCCAGAGGAACAGTCCAGAGTTAACAAATATCTCCCTCCTCTCTTTGTCCTTTTAAAGCTGTATTTCACTGTCTCCAGCCCTTAAGACTGCAACACAGATGAAAAATCACTACCAAAGCTAGAGCCAAATGGAAAGTCTGTCTGTGCACAAAGTCACACCTCATTACTGCCAGCTAGGCCTCAGTGAAAACCTAGACTTTCTCCTCTCCCCAGCAGTTACTGCTACCACGGTCCAGGTTATGCCCTGTGCAAACGTTTCCCCTGACCCTCCCCACCCTTATCTATAAAGAAAGCCTGGATGTTCAGCCTGCAGGTCCCAGAGGAGGCCTGGGAGCGTCTCCTGGTGAAACTAACGAAGACAGTTATGAGTAAAGTTAGAACCGGCATCTGCCCGAAGTAAAGCCCTTGTTTACCATAATGTTGCCCAGCTTATAGTGTTGTGTTTTTTGTTTTTTGTTTTTGTCTTTGCTTTGTAATGCTCTTTGGTGGTGTTACGGAACCAGGTCCATTTTACCTGACGCACAGCAACCAAAACCCCGAGAAGCTGAGGTTCACAACAAAGACAGGGTTTATCCACAAGGCAGTCATGCAACTAGACGGCAGAACAAACTTCAGATCCTCCTCCGCGAAGGCACGGAGCGGAGTATATCTGGGATGAGGAATAAAGAAGCCCAAAGCACTGTGGGCTGGGGTGCAGGGAGCGTGGCGAGAGGGGAACAGGTGATGGGGGAAAGCTGTGTTGACATCTTTCCTGCAGGCCTAACTAAGCTACGGGCCTCTGCACCTTCTAAAGGGCACAGGTAGACACCTGCGCATGCCCAGTTGGAGAGTCAGGGGTCCCACCTAGTTTCAGCCAGTTCAGCGGAGCTAGATGCCACCGACTCCAGGTTCCTGGAAAACATCTCAGGCAAACAGGTTACTTATTGTGTGGGCCACATGCAGCTTGGAGGACGTGGGAGTCTTAAAACAACCTTGATTAGGGAATGCAGGGGAAATGGATTTGACTAATTACCAACAGTTTCAATGGGAACAAGATATATTTGTGTGGCTAAGTTCAAATGTCTCCTCCATATTAAGGCACCATCATCAATAAGGTTAATCACCTGCTAAGTCTTAGGCTTTAGTGAATTCAAATAAGCTTGGTTAGGGTGGTGGATCAGCCTTTGCAAATCAGTTTCTAAAAGGCGGTATAAGGGGACCCTTCCCTCTTTCTAAATATCTGTAGATTAGAAGCTTTCATGATTTCCCCTGAACTAAGAATTTTAACTCCTACCTCTTTTTCATTGCCTTGAAGTCCCTGTCATCTAAGGCTTATCCATTTCACTGGAGATGAAAAATAGCTAACCACCATATAATAGCTTTGAAGTCATATCACGTTACAGCTATGCTAATGTCTGGGTGTCCCATTTTTTATCCCAGCATTATAGTTATGACTCAGAAGACAAGAAATTTAAACACTGCAATATTTTCAAGTCAGAACATACAATCCCATTGTGGCTGGTTCCTGGGCCCCTAATTTCCTCTGACTCTTTACATTCTTTGTAAATTAGAGCTTTTAAATCCTTTAAAGAGAAGATTATCCAAATTAACTCAAAAGCCTTCCCTGTTAGGGTGCTCTAATGTTGCCACCACAGGAAAAAAAAAGTTGATTTGTGTTTCATGATTTTTATTGTGTTGCTTATCTGGGCCTTTCACAAAGTTCAGTACCTGGATCTAGGCAGGCCTCTTCAAGGAACAGAACAAGTTCAGGCCTGAGGTTCACCCTGTTTCTCTCTCAGTGTGGGATACCTTGGCAAGTCACTTGCTTTTTAGGGCATCCATTTCCCCTTTATCTTCTTCTCACCACCTCTCTGTTTACTTATGTAGAATCAGAAACACTGCTTCAGTCAAAAGTCAATCAAGAAATATCTGGGCCAAGCACTGGGAGGAACCAAACACAGCAATGAACAAAACACAGTCTCTTCCATCATGGGTCTACGCTCCAAAAGAGGAGATACGCATGAAACAAACAGTTTGTTCATTATAAGCAGGCAAAGAGCTCCAAGAAGAGAATGACCTAATGCAGACCCAAAGAGAGTCCAAATATTTATCAGCAATATTTATGCCCAGACGTGTAGGCCCAAAACTACTGATACAACTCTCAACACCAAATTCCTAGAAGAAAATATCTGATAGGTTTCCGGGAGGACCTCTGCAGGGAGGTGTAGGTTCTTGCATCGTGGCTGCCAATTCTACCCCACGATCAAGCAGAGAAATAGAATAATTGGAGGCACTCTGCTCAGTGTTAGAGAGAAGGTGCTACAAATAGTTCCCAGGAACATACAAATTTGAAGACATTAGCTTATTGCTAATATTGTGTCAACTATGTCAGAATTTCAAATTGACTTTCAAGTGCTAGAACAATGTAATAACTAGGTGCATAAAGAATTAAGGAGAAGGAAAAGCTAAGATGAAGCAAGAATAAGCAAACGTAAACTTGAGAGACCAACTTGCAATTCAATCAAAGGTCTGGTTCAAGCAGAAGGGTTTTCTGGGAAGCTTCTAGTCAAGGCTATGGTTTTTCCTGTGGTCATGTATGGATGTGAAAGTTGGACTGTGAAGAAAGCTGAGCGCTGAAGATTTGATGCTTTTGAACTGTGGTGTTGAAGAAGACTCTTGAGAGTCCCTTGGACTGCAAGGAGATCCAACCAGTCCATTCTAAAGGAGATCAGTCCTAGGTGTTTATTGGAAGGACTGATGCTGAAGCTGAAACTCCAGTATTTTGGCTACCTCATGTGAAGAGCTGACTCATTGGAAAAGACTCTGATGCTGGGAGGGATTGGAGGCAGGAGGAAGAGGGGACGACAGAGGATGAGATGGCTGGATGGCATCACTGACTCGATGGACGTGAGTTTGGGTGAACTCCGGGAGTTGGTGATGGACAGGGAGGCCTGGCGTGCTGTGATTCATGGGGTCGCAAAGAGTCAGACATGACTGAGTGACTGAACTGAACTGAACTGAAAAGGGAAGGGACCAATGAGATTTCAGCCTGACCCATCCCTAAGAAACTATAAATGTGGAAGGTGGCATTAAACAAAAGGGTAAATTGAGACTTGATTGGGACACAGAGGGAAAGACAGCTGATTCTTTGAGTAACAAAAGTTTAAGAGTAAACTAGAAGGGAAAGAAAGTAATTTACCTTCCGGAGAAGCACCGGGCAGTGGTGTTGGTGGCACACACGATGGGAAAAGCCTCAGTTCAGTTCAGTCGCTCAGTCGTGTCCGACTCTTTGCGACTCCATGAATCGCAGCACGCCAGGCCGCCCTGTTCATTACCATCTCTCGGAGTTCACTCAGACTCACGTCCATCAAGTCGGTGATGCCATCCAGCCATCTCATCCTCGGTCATCCTCTTCTCCTCCTGCCCCCAGTCCCTCCCAGCATCAGAGTCTTTTCCAATGAGTCAACTCTTCGCATGAGGTGGCCAAAGTACTGGAGTTTCAGCTTTAGCATCATTCCTTCCAAAGAAATCCCAGGGCTGATCTCCTTCAGAATGGACTGGTTGGATCTCCTTGCAGTCCAAGGGACTCTCAAGAGTCTTCTCCAACACCAGAGTTCAAAAGCATCAATTCTTCGGCGCTCAGCCTTCTTCACAGTCCAACTCTCACATCCATACATGACCACAGGAAAAACCATAGCCTTGACTAGACGGACCTTAGTCGGCAAAGTAATGTCTCTGCTTTTGAATATACTGTCTAGGCTGGTCATAACTTTTCTTCCAAGGAGTAAGCATCTTCTAATTTCATGGCTGCAGTCACCATCTGCAGTGATTTTGGAGCCCAGAAAAATAAAGTCTGACACTGTTTCCACTGTTTCCCCATCTATTTCCCATGAAGTGATGGGACCGGATGCCATGATCTTCGTTTTCTGAATGTTGAGCTTTAAGGCAACTTTTTTGCTCTCCTCTTTCACTTTCTTCAAGAGGCTTTTTAGTTCTTCTTCACTTTCTGCCATAAGGGTAGTGTCATCTGCATATCTGAGGTTATTGATATTTGTCCCAGCAATCTTGATTCCAGCTTGTGTTTCTTCCAGCCCAGCGTTTCTCATGATGTACTCTGCATAGAACTTAAATAAGCAAGGTGACAATATACAGCCTTGACGTACTCCTTTTCCTATTTGGAACCAGTCTGTTGTTCCATGTCCAGTTCTAACTGTTGCTTCCTGACCTGCATACAGATTTCTCAAGAGGCAGGTCAAGTGGTCTGGTATTCCCATCTCTTTCAGAATTTTCCACAGTTTATTGTGATCCACACAGTCAAAGGCTTTGGGATAGTCAATAAAGCAGAAATAGATGTTTTTCTGGAACTCTCTTGCTTTTTCCATGATCCAGCAGATGTTGGCAATTTGATCTCTGGTTCCTCTGCCTTTTCTAAAACCAGCTTGAACATCAGGGAGTTCACAGTTCACATATTGCTGAAGCCTGGCTTGGAGAATTTTGAGCATTACTTTACTAGCATGTGAGATGAGTGCAATTGTGAAGTAGTTTGAGCATTCTTTGGCATTGCCTTTCTTTGGGATTGGAGTGAAAACTGACCTTTTCCAGTCCTGTGGCCACTGCTGAGTTTTCCAAATTTGCTGGCATATTGAGTGCAGCACTTTCACAGCATCATCTTTCAGGATTTGAAACAGCTCCACTGGAATTCCATCACCTCCACTAGCTTTTTTCGTAGTGATGCTTTCTAAGGCCCACTTGACTTCACATTCCAAGATGTCTGGCTCTAGATGAGTGATCACATCATCATGATTATCTGGGTCGTGAAGATCTTTTTTGTACAGTTCTTCTGTGTATTCTTGCCATCTCTTCTTAATATCTTCTGCTTCTGTTAGGTCCAGACCATTTCTGTCCTTTATCGAGCCCATCTTTGCATGATATGTTCCCTTGGTATCTCTAATTTTCTTGAAGAGATCTCTAGTCTTTCCCATTCTGTTGTTTTCCTCTATTTCTTTGCACTGATTGCTGAAGAAGGCTTTCTTACCGCTTCTTGCTCTTCTTTGGAACTCTGCATTCAGATGCCTATATCTTTCCTTTTCTCCTTTGCTTTTCACCTCTCTTCTTTTCACAGCTATTTGTAAGGCCTTCCCAGACAGCCATTTTGCTTCTTTGCATTTCTTTTCCATGGGGATGGTCTTGATCCCTGTCTCCTGTACAAGGTCACGAACCTCATTCCATAGTTCATCAGGCACTCTATCAGATCTAGGCCCTTAAATCTATTTCTCACTTCCACAATATAATCATAAGGGATTTGATTTAGGACATACCTGAATGGTCTAGTGGTTTTCCCTACTTTCTTCAATTTAAGTCTGAATTTGGTAATAAGGAGTTCATGATCTGAGCCACAGTCAGCTCCTGGTCTTGTTTTTGTTGACAGTATAGAGCTTCTCCATCTTTGGCTGCATAGAATATAATCAGTCTGATTTCGGTGTTGACCATCTAGTGATGTCCATGTGTAGAGTCTTCTCTCGTGTTGTTGGAAGAGGGTGTTTGCTATGACCAGTGCATTTTCTTGGCAAAACTCTATTAGTCTTTGCCCTGCTTCATTCCTTATTCCAAGGCCAAATTTGCCTGTTACTCCAGGTGTTTCTTGACTTCCTACTTTAAAGAGCCTAGGGAATGTTGTTTTAGTGAGAACTCTGTAAAGATGGTCAGAGAAGGGGACTGAGCCAAAGGAGTATGGATACACTTTTGATGTGGTTCAATTGTGAGTTTGGTTTTGTTTTCAGGAAGACTGAATGCAAAATGAAAGAGACACTTAAGCTCCTCTGAGCTGAGGCTGCCTAGCTGGGGCAGTACTTGAAAATGTCAATTTGGACTCGCAGGAAGGTTACACTGCTGGGCTCTCACAACCTGCCTGTCATACCCAGAGGAAGAGAAAAGTGAGTCCTCTCCAGTGAAAGGAGAGAAATCAGAAAAATAAGACAAATACTTTGAACCAACAACCTCAATGTTTCATAAGAAAAACAAAAGTCACAGTTTTAATCCCAGCAGAGGACAGAGACATAAAAAGAAAGATGATTGAGGTGGGGATCATTTTAATTCATCCTTGAAGAAACAGAAACAGTTCCATCTCCCTAATTCTTAGGAATTGCAAAAACCCCTCCCTGCTGGAGGACAAGCATGGGACTGAGGTTTGAGGTTTGCCCTTTCAGTGGGATCTTGCTATTGGAAACTATTGCCCTCAATTTTCATCTCCAACCTCTGCAAGATTAACGTTGACAGAACTGATTATTAAAACAGCAAACGTGTCATTGGCATTGTGCCAAGGGTTTATATACATTCTATACACTGATCCTGAAATACTTACCACCACTAACCCCTTGAAGTTTGCATTATTACTATTATCCCCATTTCCCAGATGGAGAAAACTGAAACATCGAAATAAGTGGTTTATGTAACAAGAACAGAGACAGGCAAGATAAACCGTAGCTTTTATTTGTGTCTGTATATGCAAAACACAGCCTGGAATTGTATGACCCCTGAAAATATTAACAAAAAGAGAAAGTTTTTCCAAAATTTAGATGTTTGTTATATAAACCTGAGTGACGCTGAACACGTTGTGCTTTAGGAAAGCCAACCAAAATAAACTGCGGCTTTGAATCATTTGGGCTCCCTAAACTGGACTCTTGCTTCAATTTCTAAGCTTGTACAGTTAAGAACCAAAGCCCTTCTTATACATTCACTGACTACATTTGGCAAAACCCTGAAGACCCAAAGATTTTCATTTTAAATTAAAATATACGTAGCCTAAGCTGTCAGGTCTCTACTGGGAGCCTATTGGTTCAGAAACAAAATTAAGAGTGAATGGAAATCACAAGAATACAGTGGTCTTTTTAACTTCCTAAAACACATTCAAAAACTCGAAATACTGTCAAGAGTCAAAAAGTCTTTCAAAGTTGCCTCTGAAACTGATCTATGCTGGTCCAGCAGACCAGGCCGAATCTACCACAGCCATCAACAAAGACCGCTGAACTGTCTTTGCTCCTGGCGATGGGGGAGCGGTGGTGGCGTTCAGTCGGTCGATCGTGTCCAACTCTTTGCGACCCCATGAACTGCAGCATGCCAAGGTTCCCTGTCCTTCACCATCTCCCAGAATTTGCTCAAACTCACGTCCATTGAGTCAGCAGAGCCAACAATCTCATCCTCTGTCGTCCCCTTTTCCTCCTGCCTTCAATCTTTCCCAGCATCAGGGTCTTTTCCAGTGAGTCGGCTCTTCACATCAGGTGGCCAAAATATTGGAGCTTCAGTTTCAGCTTCAGCGTCAGTCCTTTCAATGAATATTCAGGGTTGATTTCCTTTAGGATTGACTGGTTTGATCTCCTTGCTGTCCAAGGGACTTTCAAGAGGCTTCTCCAGCACCATTGTTTAGAAGCATCAATTCCTCAGCATTCAGCCTTCTTCATGGTCCAACTCTCAAATCCGTACATGACTACTGGAAAACCATATGGACCTTTGTCAGTAGAGTGATCTCTCTGCTTTTTAATATGTCATCTAGGTTTGTCATAGGTTTTCTTCTAAGAAGCAAGCATCTTTTAATTTTGTGGCTTTTTAATGATGGGAATGGTGTCATTTCACCAAAGTAAGGCAGTGGAATTAGACTGCATTGAACTGGGAAATCATAATTCTTCAATTATGGGTACAGTGATAATGGGGACAAAGGTTTCTAAATTTGTCCAGGAGTAAGACGAAAACAAAACCAACCAACCAAACAAAAAAACAAAAAAGCAATATGACTTGGTTTGAAACACTGACATACTAACCAATTTTCTTCTCCCATACTATATGCTATCTCTTGGGCTTTCAAAACATAATAATGTGAATTTGCACATTTGCCAGTCAGCTGCACTTTTTTTTAATGGGGTTTAACCAAACTGAATAATGAGTTCCCAGAAGGAGAGTTCCCAGAAGGAAAGTTCCCTGAAGCAGTAAGTTCTCCACCACTACTATTAGGCTTCACTCTCTTTCCAAACCTGTGATAAAGCAATGTAAGAAAACACAGCCCAGACCAGACCTACACAGCACACACTTAGTTAAAAACTGGATTTTTGTGTCATCCCCAAATCTGTAGCTTATGAGGTTACTTGAAAAATTAAGTGGCACATTTATATTAGATACCCAACCTACCCGACTTCTGAACTTATGCAAGCTGGAAATCAGCTGCTGCTGCTGCTAAGTCGCTTCAGTTGTGTCCGACTCTGTGCGACCCCATAGACGGCAGCCCACCAGGCTCCATCATCCCTGGGGTTCTCCAGGCAAGAACACTGGAGTGGGTTGCCATTTCCTATCTCCTTAATTTCTCACAGGAAAAAGTAAAGGTCAAAGCAGATGTTGAGATTGACCAGCATAAATGGATGCTGAATTTTATCAGCTGTTCGAATTATCATATTTTATCTTTTATCCTAGTAATACAACAAACAGTATAAATTGACTTTAAAATGTTAAAACAACTTTGCACTCCTGAAAAATAAACTTCATTTGGTCATGATGTGCTATTCTTTTCTTATATCAGTAGATTCAATTTGACATTTTGTTTAGAATTTTTACACCTATGTTTACTAGGGATATTGAGCTATAATTTTCTTTTATTATAATGTTATGACAGACTTGGTATCAATTTGGTTATGTTAACTTTCTAAAAGAGGTTTGGAAATAATCCCTCTTTCTCATGAATTTGGGTAGGTTGATGTTAATTCTTCCTTTAATATTTAGAAAAATTTCCCACTAAAATCTGGTGGGCTTGAGGTTTTTGTGGGAATATCTAAAAAAACAAACAGCTGTCAAGATGTAATTCACACATCATTGAATTCCCCAATTTAAAGTGTATGATTCAACAGCTTTTAGTGCAGTCACAGAGGTGGGCAATCATCACCAAAATTTTAGAACATTTTCATCACCCCCAACAAAACCCCATGGACATTAGCAGTCACGTCCCACTTTCTCCCGAACTCCTCAACCCTGGGCAACCACAAAGCCACTTACTGTTTCTTCAGATTTGCCTATTCTGGACATTTCATAGAAATGGAATTATATAATATATGGTAGGAAGGTTTTTACTTACATATTTAATTTGGCTAATGGGCATAAGTGTTAAAGATTTTGTTTTCTTCTTGCATTCATTTTGGTAAATTGTATTTTTCAAGAATTGTGTCCATTTCATCTAAGATGCCAGTAATGTTGTCATAAAGTTGTAGATAATGTTTTATGATTTTAATTTTTGTATGCTCTTTTGTGAAGTCCCTTTTTCCATTCATTTCATTGGTAATTTATATTTTTTTTTTTTTTTTTTTTCCTCCCGATCAGTCTTTCTAGGAGCTCTTTGGTTTGCTTTTAATCTTTTCCAAAAATCAGCTTTTGGGTTTTCTGATTTTCTCTGTCATGCATCTGCCTTTTCTTCTGCTTATTGGTCACATTTTTTTGTATTGGACACTGTATATATTCCCTGCATATTGTACATAGATGAACTGCAGAGATTGAAGTTGTGTTACTTTTCACTAGAAAGGAATCACACTTTTCTTCTGTCAGAGCTGAGCTGAGTGAGAACTCGGATGCAGCTGTAGTTGGATGCAGTGAGCTACAGTCCTCTTCTGGTTTTCAGCATCTAGATGGTGAGGCTGCTTCACTGAGCAGGGATTTGTCTCCTAAGGTTCATAAAACTGTGGGAACTTTCACACTGCCTTTCCAACCCATACTCATCCGATGTCCCCAGGAGAAAAAGAGAGGCCAGAGATCTCATCTCACAGTAGGGAGGACTTTTTTTCCCTCTCTGGCGTTTTTTTCAGATCTCTGTATCTAGTCAAAGGAATTTTGTCCTCTTTATCGATGGGTTTTAGTATCTTTTAAAACATAATTTTTCTAACAACAATGTCCTACTGTATATTCAATATCCTGTAATAAACCATAATGGAAAAAATATGGAAAAGAATGTATACACACACATATATACATACACACACACACACACACACACACAATATAACAGTCACTTTGATGCATGGCAGTAATTAACACAACATTGTAATTCAACTGGATTTCAATAAAAATACATTTTAAAAAAATTTTTCTAATTTATCTCTTTGTTCTAGTTAGTGCAGTGGGTTTGTGAACCTGCCACTTGCTATTAAATTTTACCTAAAAGTGAAAATGCCCTGGATAGCTTTTAAAGAAATTTAAGTCACTAATCTTCCTCCAAACATTGAACTAGATCGGAAAGCTAACAAAATGTTATATAGCTATTATAATCTGCACATTCATTTTAGGGAGATTGACTTTATGCCTAGTGGTTGCACTATTATGGGTTGTATACACTTTATGGCTTATTAGGGCTACTTGTATAATCAAAACATGTGATTCATCTATAACCTGAAATGAGTGACAGTGGGCAACAGCAGAAAGAATGCTACACCCTCAATAGTCAGAATACTGAGCTTTAACCTGAACTCGGAAAAAGCTCGACCAGGAAATACTGTGAGCACTAGTTTTCTGGAGGACATGTGGGAATAAGTGTGCGCTAAGGTCCTTATTTTACCTGTTTTAGTATTAGGCTGTGTTTTATTCACTCCTAAGACAAACATGTCAGGTGTGAGATGAACACCTGGGTATCTACTCTCCAATCCAATAAACCCGACCAATGCTTTACAAGTACCACTCTCAACACTCTCCTCCTCCTTCCTTTCCTAGGAAAGATTCAGCACCCTGAACTTTAGGTTTATCATTTCTTGAATTTATAATTTTTACATCTGTAGGCTATACCCGAAGAACACATTGTTTGATTTACAGGTATTTAAACGGCACATAGTTTTATACTGTACAAGTTCCTCGGTGATCTGTTTTTCCCCTCAAACTTCACGCCTGTCAGATGTGACAAGTTGATGTGGGTAGTTGTAAAGAAAGGCCTAATTCTTGTCCCAAAGTGATTTTGTGCTTGTTTCCGACACTGTAAATATATGAGGAGAATTGAATCATCTCTGAGTTCTCTCCAGACCTGAAATTCTAATCCTGCTTTTCACAGTAAGTATAGAGGTGTACCGGAGAAGGCAATGGCACCCCCACTCCAGCACTCTTGCCTGGAAAATCCCATGGACGGAGGAGCCTGGTGGGCCGCAGTCCATGGGGTCGCTGAGAGTCAGACACGACTGAGTGACTTCACTTTCACTTTTCACTTTCATGCATTGGAGAAGGAAATGGCAACCCACTCCAGTGTTCTTGCCTGGAGAATCCCAGGGGACGGGGGAGCCTCATGGGCTGCCATCTATGGGGTCACACAGATTCAGACACGACTGAAGCGACTTAGCAGCAGCAGCAGCAGCATAGAGGTGTAGTTTACTGCAAAAGTACAGCACTGATCATGATTTGAGGTTGATTCTTTGATCAGAAATACAATCCTCATGGGCAATGTGCCATGATATCATTTTCAGAAATTTTGGCAAACTTTCAAGATTGCTTGAATACAAAACTTCAGCATGCAAGGCAAATCATTTTAATACCAGGTTTGAAGTGGTACATGCAATGATCAGAAAAGACAGAATTCACAATGCAAAAATGCAAAGTTTATTTTCTTAAATAAAATACTATATTCATATCTATACAAATAATTATTACAACCATTAAAATGTTACATTTACCAATAAAAATTTCAAAACTTTAAACAAGAGCATGGTTCAGAATATTCACACCCTAATACAATGCATTTGTAAAAAGATGTCAAAATAAACAGGACCTATTCTTATTTACAACTGTAGGACAATCCTGGCCATATTATACATATCTGCTCTGAATTCATTACAAAACAAATTAGTTCCCATTAGAATTATAAACCAGGTGATTTACAGTAATAGGACACAGTGCACAGCAGACATTGCTGGCATGGGAATAGATACAAATATTACATATACTGAAAGCACTAGTTAGGTTTTTTCTGGTGACTGCCCTACAGTAAGCTTCTCACCCAGTGTATCTACAAATAATGTGTGAAGGTAACTATGTTCTCAGATTTTTCCAGCCACTTTTACTGAAATGAATATAAGTGTGTATATATGTGTGTGTGTCTGTGTATATATATATATATATATATATCTCCTGTTCAAAGTGGAAGCAAATCTTTTCTTCACAGTAACACAACTGCAGCATTTTAAGCAACACTGTCTGGTCCCTTTCTTTTGGAAGATCAACAGTTCAATTCCCCCTAAAAGTTACCAATATAATCAAGTCCAGTGCCTCAATGACCTCACAGATTTAAAAAAAAAATGGTTTTAAGACTTAGGAGGTCGGGGAACAGAGATCTAGAGAAGTGAAGAGGGGATTGACATGGAGTAAACTTTAAGTTCCTATGACATAGTATGGTGTATACCTGTACATAACAACTGAGGGGGGAAAAATTCATTATTTTTTAAATATCAAATTACAAATGACTTATCTTCTATGTCTCATGAAATCCCTAATGGCAGATTATGCAATCATCCAAAATAACACCACTTTCAATATTATCCCCAATATTTTCAACCTGGGTAGGCTCATGTTTATGAAGCATCTGAACACATGCGTGCACCAGAAAAAGACTACAGTTGACAAGGTTTGTGCAAATCTAGAAATAAGAATATTGAATGGCCACCACATACAAGCTCTGAGTTTAAAAGGAGTCTTGCATCTAACTAGTAAATTTTTTTTTATAGCATTAAAGATGGCTCAGAGAATGATAAGGCAACAGTGAGAAACGTCAGCTGTATTTGTCATCTAGGTGTCTGATTACACAGCATGTACCAGGCTGGTCCTTTGCCGTAACACAGGAGTGGGTGAGCGGTATGTTCCAATGGCTGGTCCTAGGACCAGAGGCACAGTTGCAGGTAAAGTGCAGTTTCCGGGTAGAGGCATGTGGGCACAACTAGAAGTTCTGTGTCTAAGAAGGTCCTCAACACTTCCTCCCAGAACACCTCAATCTGAACTTGATGACCCCCATAGACTCTAGTAGAAACACTCTTAGGCTCACACAGAAGTGTAGAATACAGGAAGAATATGATTAAGTTATAAAGGACCATTTTCTGTTAAACTCACAGGGGAAGGAGAAATGGTTTCATTCAGCCAAAAAGTTATCAGAGAAGAAACTAATTTCTGGCCTTTAATTTGCGTATCACAAATCATCACTTGCTATTCCTGCCCTCTGGAAGTACACAGCCACAGGTGATCAACAAAGGCAGATCTGGAGAGAGCAGAATTAGAACAATGAGTGATAGGTTCCTAAGGAGAGCAGCCCAAAGCCATCTGATTTTGGTACCACCTTTGCCCTTTCTTTACGCCTCCATGGGGAAAAAACAAGCAACAAAATTATATGGCACATAAAATATTTTCAGTCAATCTTGAATTACTTTTGTTTTGAGGAATTCTCTTTGCCCCTTAATAGAATACAGTGATTTCCAAAGCTAGGTCTTTGGGAATCATTGATTTGGGAGTATGAGTCGCTATTATGCACTGATCCAATGATGCTGGGCCCAATAAATGTTTCAAGGCAGAGGAGTAATCATTCTGCTAAGAAATGAGCGGGTTCCCTGCCACTTGTTTGACATGGAGCAGATAGAAGAAAATAAGAGCCTAGGTACTTTGCGTCAAAGGAAGGATACAGCTAAGAAGAGTTTTAACCTTTTCTCAAGTTCTAAAAATATCACTCTCATTAAAATGTATTTCCACACTTTTTGGAGTGTAAATATCAGCCTCTCCATGAAATGGCTAATGTTAGAAGGCAAGAGCAGAGCAAATGAATTATCTTTAAAATATTTAAATAATTTGTATATTAAGAAGGCTAATTTTAAAAAGTCAAGCCTCATTGCAGTTCACCCTGATATGTGACTGAAAATCACTGAAAAAGATTCCCTCCTCATTCTTCTCTTTCCACAGTTCTGACACATTAAATTTTATAAAGCATGATCACTCTGGAATGCGCACTCTCTACTTAGAAAAAGGGTACCATTGCTGGAACACCCCAAAGGTCTTAACATAAAAATAAAAACAAACTTCCTGGAATAGTATAAAATATCCCAAAACAACTTTTATGTACCAAAAAAGAAATGACATCTTTTATCCATGATTGACACATTAGAAATTTTTGCATGATAAGAAATATGAAATTTTTACCCTATCAGAAGTTGCTGTGTTAAATGTTTAGAGGAATCAACATCTTTCTGAAATTGATTCCAGGTGATCAGTAACACTATGAGAGAAATTATTTAATCAATGATTCACTTATGCTTCATACATGTTTGTGTATTTCTAGAAATTACAAATTATCTGCAGAAATGACTTCACATTCTGTAGACATATATTAGCAAGCCATGAATAACATTAAATTTACTATAACCAAAACTATGTTCTCTGCCATTTGTTTGCCAAAAAAAAAAATATCCAGAGATTGTTATATATTAAATAATAAATTTCCTTGCCCAAATCATGTAGCTGTAATTATCAAATACTTAATACTGCTGGTAAATCTCATATAATCATACTTATAAATCAAGTAAGATTACTGTGCTCTGAACAGTTTCAGAATTGAGTTTGTATATAAACACATACATACACATATGTCTGTAAGACAATTAGAGCTATATGGAAGCAGGGGCCAAATTATTTGCAGATGGTCACATCTTTCCTCAGATGGTCAATAAGCCTTACTTAGGGGTAGAGACTCATTTGGAATCAGTGTCGTACTCTTGGAATGAAAGTTCTGAGGAATGTAAATATTATCTCTGAAGACAGCTGAGGAGAAAAATACACTCAAGACAACAGAAAAGTACCTGCAAGTACCAGGCTTGAGGCCTTTCCACTGAATGTTCAAATTCAGCTTCTCCTTGGCCTGTTATCTTAGTTCTGATTTTACCTAACAGTCTCCAGTTTTTCAGAACTCAACAGCCACTGTGTGTGTGTGTGTGACAGAGGAACAGCCACTGTGTGTGTGTGTGTGTGTGTGTGTTTGTGTGTGTGTCTGTGTGTGTACGCAGGGGGAAGAAAGAGAAGGTAGCAAAGAGAGAGAGGATGAACAGCCACTGTGTGTGTGTGTGACAGAGGAACAGCCACTGTGTGTGTGTGTGTGTGTGCGTGCGTGTGTGTGTACTCAGGGGGAAGAGAGAAAGAGAAGGTAGCAAAGAGAGAGAGGATGAATAGCCAAACACTCTAAGAACAGTTCTTGACACTGGCAGATTAGACCTTTCAAGTACAAGGAAAAACTTGAATGTTAAAGCTTAAAACTCAGTTAAGTTATAAATGTCATATGTTTCTCAATTAAATGTTTTAACTGTTTACTTAAGTAACTTATTCATGAAGCTCTCCTATTTCTCCCCATGACCATTCTGAAGGAAGAAAATACAGACATTTTCTTTGTTTTCAGTATATTTTTGCGCCAAGGAGGCTGCCTCCGCCAGCAGCAGGGGAGTTTGGTGAGAATAACTAGAGAGGCACAGATGACCCTTTTGCTATAGTAGAGGTATCTGCTAGAGTTATCTGCTCTAACCAAGCCTTCTGTGTGTGTTCAATCACTCAGGCCTGTCTGACTGTGATCCCATGGACTGTAGCCTGCTAGGCGCCTCTGTCCATGGGATTTCCCAGGCAAGAATACTGGAGTGGGTTGCCATTTCTTTCTCCAACCAAGCCTTAGGAGGCTTTTTTTTTTTTTTTTTTTTTAATGAGAATAAAACCAAACGCTGGTCTGTGGGTTAGCTTTCTTAACAGAGCAGACAGAACAGTTTATATCTCTCACTCCATTCCATTTTCGGCAGAATATAACAAGCAACGGGCTTGAAATATGAGTACACATCAATTGTTTTCTTAACTTTTAATAAAGTTTTCAAAATGCAATACATGAATTTTGAATATATATCTTTAAAATTCAAAATTCATTATTAACTTCAGTGGGGCTTTAAAAACAACTCTGTATCAAGTTCTACTCTTCAGCAGGTCTCAGGTGCCAATTTCCTATTTTCAGATGGCAGGCCTATTTTGAAAGAGCTAGTTTATACCTTAAAATCTATGTCCAAGTACACACACACTCACACACATGAACTTATATAAAGACAATTTTTTGAAGCACCATTTCACATCTACCATCAGGAAAAGCAATGGACAAATTCATCTTCTCACTGTAAGTGAAAATACTGACAGGGCTTAAGACTCTGTTCAGAAATATTTGAAAAGTAAGGCTCAAATAACTGTAGATTCCAAACACACTATTAAGTGATCAGTCCCTAATGATTAAACAAATGTCAAAGAACCTATTTCAAGATCACATAAATGGAACAGAGAGAGAATTCTACAACAAAACTCAATGAATGAAACAATCCTTAACTGAACACATGCAAACTCTCACAATACAACTGGCTATCATCCTTATGGCCTGATGCCAAACGCAAGGACAAGATGGAAAATATCTACGTACTCTGCTGTTTAGCTTTCCACTTTTAAGGCTACTTGTTTAAGGAAGACCTTTGCTTTACAGGACCTTGGCACGTTAAAGAATAAAATCACTGGAGATGGTGACTGCAGCTGTGAAATTAAAAGACGCTTACTTCTTGGAAGGAAAGTTATGACCCATCTAGACAGCATACTGAAAAGCAGAGACATTACTTTGCCAACAAAGGTCCATCTAGTCAAAGTTATGATTTTTCCAGTAGTCATATATGGACGTGAGAGTTGGACTATAAAGAAAGCTGAGCACCAAAGAATTGATGCTTTTGAACTATGGTGATGGAAAAGATGCTTGAGAGTCCTTTGGACTGCAAGGAGATCCAACCAGTCCATCCTGAAAGAAATCAGTCCTGAGTGTTCATTGGAAGGACTGACGCTCAAGCTGAAACTCCAATACTTTGGCCACCTGATGCAAAGAGCTGACTCATTTGAAAAGACCCTGATGCTGGGAAAGATTGAGGGCAGGAGGAGAAGGGGACAACAGATGAGATGGTTGGATGGCATCACTGACTCAATGGACATGAGTTTGGGTAAACTCCAGGGAGGCCTGGTGTGCTGCAGTTCATGGGGTCACAAAGAGCTGGACATGACTGAGCAAATGCACTGGACTGACGGTTCCCTAATTTGGAAAACAAGACATGGAATTCAGATAATTTATGAATTGTTATAATTAAGGAAGAAGGTTTTACCTAAACCAAACCTTGGGAACAAAGGTTGATTCAATAACTCACCTATTTGCTAACTGCTTGACCTGAATCGTGGACATTCATTCTACATTAATTCAACACCTGCCATGGGTGAGAGACTGTTCCAGAATACACTTGGCCAGCATTTGGTTATGAGCCACTGTGTTCTATCGAAACGTCTGTATTGTTGGAGAGCAACTCAACTATCTCAACTATCTATTTTACAAACTGTCAACAATCAAATTTAAAATCTAGGTGATGATGCCAAGATGATTTCCCCCAACTTCCAGTTGATTAGTAAATAGAGAATGTCAGATTACAAATCAAACCTGAAAATGTAAGTCTGCTTGGGAAATGTAAAGCACACACCGTGCAGTTAAAAATGAAAGATAAACTTTTTTTGACGACCTAGTATGTGCCTCATCTCTGACATGGCTTCCTTACATTCAGAAGCTAACTGGCAACTGATTAGACAGACACAAGGAGATACACTCACACAATCTCTCTCTTCCTGTGCATGTATGTGTGAACACACATACAAACATATTTGTAATCTCACTCGTTACATTTTAGTCAATTGGTATTTAAACAGCTGAACTGCAATCATGACCTAAGATATGGCTTATGTTGTGGGCAGGTCTGTTGGAGGACTGCTTGGAAGAGTCTGAGGCAGAGGAGTTTGCTATCGTAAGCAAAGGGGACATCGCTGAGCCATCAGGAAGAGCTGTAGCTATTTCTGGAAACAAAGATGTCATATTAAAATTGGATAAGTGAGAGTTGGTCATGTGCATTGGGGGCATGTCGGGGAGAAGAGGAAAACTTGGTTGAGCAAAGCCAACAGGTCGGGGAGGAGACAGAATTGATCCAAATCGGTTATTCAAACTTCCACTGTTTACCTTCTCTGTGCTGGGATTTGAGAACATTTGATTAGAAAAATAGGGGATTGAAATATCATTGGACAGTGTGGGATGAGCAGGAGAGTATGGAGGATAGAAGGAGGGGAGAGTATTTTGGGGATCCACAGGGATGAGGGCTGGGGTTCGAGTGGCACTAGGCTGAGTAACCTGTGGAATAAAAGAAGCATTAGCGTTTATTGGTGGGTTCATGCCACCCTCAGGGATAAAAGGAAAACCAAAATTTTGTGATAGGGTGTGCTGGTCAGGCACTGAATTATCATTAGGTACTTGTGGGCTATCTGGCATGAAACGAACAATACTTCCTCTCTTTTCTGCAGCAGGTTGTTGGCGTCCAAGAATCATACTGCCGCCAGTAGACAAGGGAAGGTGAGGAAGACTTGGATCAAAGACATTGCTATGTCTTGGGTTTCCAGAGCGAGTCCTTTCAGGTGGACGAATTTTGGAACCACTGCTGTCTTGCAACGGATGCCTCGATCGCTGGGGAACTGAAGAACTGGTTTGACGTACAGGAGGCCCTTGGTCAGCATTTCCGTGAGACGCAGACGGATGCGGCAAAGCTGGCCTTACAACCCCATGCATGTTGGTTGTGACTGGAGGGTTCATGTGGCCCTTGGCCCCATGACTGTCAGTAATCCTCATGGGATTGGATTTCTGTACAGAAACATTGGGACTCGTGTTTCGACCTTGAATATCTCCTGAAGACGAAGAACTTGAAAATGGAATATTCAAGGTGCTGTTCCGGGTGTTAATTGCGCCCAGGGACATGTCACAGCTCTCCCTACTCTGACTCTCACTCTCCCTTCTAATATGGACACTTTCATGGCTCGGGGGACAGTTATATTCAATTGCAGAGGAGGGACCACACTGTGTATTCCTTTGATGTTCTGAGAGGGACCTCTGACTCCCAATGACCTGATCGCCCAGGTGAGGGGCAAGTAAACTCTGCATGAAACTTTGGTGACATGTATTTTCACTGTCCCTTGTTGGGATAGCATTTCCTGTTGGGATGCTCTGAACTGGTGGATATGGTAATCGCTTTTGGCGGTCGACTGGTGGTGGACCAGGGTTTTGACTAATACGAAAAGCTTGGGGCTGCATACTCCTCAAGGATGATACAGGGTTACCTATTTCATTATTTCTTGAAGACTGTACTTCAAAATTATTCTGGGGCTGCTGACTGGCTCCACTTGGTTTAAATGTCTGACAGTCAGAAAGGCGGATATCTGAGGCAGTATGGTCCACGCGACCCTGCATATTATGAATGGCTAAACTCTTGTTTCTGGGAACATCAAGGTAGCTTCTCATTTCAAGCTGATCTGAAACTCTGGAACCCTGAATCGATATACCCATTCTCTGCTCTGAATTAGAAGATGTTTTTCCAATGAGTGCCTCAGCAGAGTAACTTGAAACTCTGTTTCTCTCTGGCCTGTGTGGAGCACAGGTCATGTCTGAAGGTCTCGTCACAATACTCGACTGGGACGCCATTTGCTGCTCCATGCCTCTTGATGTCAACAGCCTTTGCATCGGATTATGCCCAGATACGTGTTCAGAAGAAACCCCGGAGCTTGCTGCCGGCTTCCCACCTCCTGCTGGTGCAGAATATCTTGACTGAGATGGTTCTGGTGGTTCCGGCTGGTGGAAG
The DNA here is from genome assembly GCA_917880005.1 of Nanger dama. Classification (NCBI taxonomy): domain Eukaryota; kingdom Metazoa; phylum Chordata; class Mammalia; order Artiodactyla; family Bovidae; genus Nanger; species Nanger dama. The sequence goes on from CAKJTW010000011.1 coordinate 2,232,886, forward strand.
GGTTTTCACAACTCTTCTCTGCCTGGGAGCTTCCAAAATGTTGCTGCATTTGTTGCTGCATCTGCTGATGGTGTGGGTGCGGCTGACCGCTCTTAGGTCGGGATTGGTCAGTTCCATGATGCTTGGGCTGTAAAGACAGCTGAGAGGCCTGAGTGCCCTGAACAAGATTCCTCTTTTTTGCATCTGAACTTCCTGTTGCAGGGTTCTCTGTTGGTGGACGCTGTGTGGCTGAGAGTGGACAGAGCTCTCTGCGTGAGGTACATGACGCTGCAGCTGATACAAGTGATGCCTCTCTCTCAACTGCCCTGCTTGCTGCTGCTGCTTTAAGTAGAGGTGGTTACTATGTAGGTGAGGTACCCCTTGAGCTGGAACATGTTGCTGCAGGGCCTGCAGATGTTGGCCAGCCTGGGCTGGCTGCTGCTCAGCAATGGAAGCCTGTGAACCACACTGAACCTCGGTCTGCCTCAACGCAGGGACCACAAAGTTGTTACTAGGCGGAAATAATCGGGTAAGGCCGTCCCCGTGTGCTGGGTTGCTAACAGGCACAACTGAGTTTGAAGAGTTGGGAGGGATCTGACCAACCATCATTTGAGTTTGATCGGAAATGCTGTCTGGAGTTCGGCTCATCAGGGACAGACCTTCAAGCCGGAGCGGGGCTGGCTGACAATGCTTCTGACGTTTAGCTGAAGACAGTAAAAGGTCATCCTGGACAGCACGCTTAGCAGAGTCTTTACGGCTTTCGTGACTTGGCTTTAAGAGTGGCTCTGGAATCGGTGTGTTTGGTATGGTACCAGCCATAGAATTTAGCTGTTCTTGGGAGTATTCAGTCATCAGGGACGGTCCAGGAGGCTGACTGCTATAGGAGCCGGATGAAACTGTCAGATTCACTGTTGCAGGAACAGCTGTTTGCTCTGAAGTTTGGGATAAACCAGTGCAGCTGACCAGAGGATGGCTGAGGGTACTCTGGTGGATAAGATTATTCACACTTAAACTGGTGATGCTTGGTGGCTGGGAAGTCGAAACCTGTAAAGAGGCGTTTGATGTTTTCATTCCTATAGAACAACTTGGTTTTTCAAGGGGCCTATCCACAGTGGCTTCAATTGAGTCCTGAGAATTAAATTCATTTGGTGTTGCTTCTACCTGTCCTGGACCATTCTCTTTAGATATCTGTGTTTTGAAAGGCTGGTCTCCCTCTAAAGAGGATGCTTCAGAAGGTTTTGAAGGAACTTCCGTATATCAGCTGGTACCTGGGTACCAGCTCTTCCCCTTCTCAAGGTTCTCCTGGTCAAAAATAGCTCGTGCTGCAAGAGCAACTATATCAGTTTGCTCCACAAGGTACAGCTGTCACACGTATTAGTCGTTGCACTGCTGGTGACATCCTCTCTGGCTGTTTCAGGAAGCATAGATGCAACTGAGAAACTACGACTACTGCCAGAGCTGGTCGACATGGGAGAGTCAGCCTGCCTACTGGTGAGCAAAGAACCATTAATAACCTCCTGGTCAGGGATGCAGGAATGAGGCTGTCCTGGATCTCTATCATCACTGTTCATCAGTAATAGCTCCTGTTTGGGATGCAACTCAACATTTGAATCAGCTATTTTAGAATTTTCTGAAGAAAAATCAGGATGGTCCACCTGGACTGACAGAGATGATTTCTGAGGGTCTTTTTCTTTAGCAAGACCAGATAGCAGTGCAGTTAAACCTTGCCCCTTTAAGAGACCTGTGGTTTGCACTGTATCTGATGACTCTTGCTCAGCCCTGCAAGGGTCGGCAATGACTTCTACCTCAGAAACACAGTCAGTACTTGTCGTGCTCGTGGCAGATGACAGATGAGAAACCTGAGAGTCCAAGACGGGGGCATCGTTCGCAGAGGAAATCAACACACTGGCCGACGTGCAGGATTTGGCAGCCTCTGGCAATGCTAAACTACTTGGTGGCTTATCCTGAGATGTCTCTCGTTGCAAAATGGGGAGAAAATCTTTGGATTTTGCTGGGGCCATTGTAAATTGTTCACTTGTTACAGATTCTTGCGAGGGTGAGCTAGACTCTTCAGCTGACTTAGATTTGGGTACAGACTCAGGCATCACTGATTCAGAATTCAGAACACTCAAAGAATGTGAACCAGAAACATTCACACTATTTGTCCGGGACACAGTGGCAGATGGTAACACACCAGGGAGGCTCTCCAGAAGCCCATCATTACAGGATGGCTCTGAGGAACCTTCAGTGCTGGGGCCATCTGACTTGCCCACATCCCTGACTGGATTCAGGGAGCAGGCTGACTTGTTAGTGGCTATGTGTTTCTTGACACCCGGCTTCTTATTCAACCTTTTTGCCTTTGTGTTAGGCAAACAAGCCACAGTGTTCACTGAGGGAGTAGTCACTAGGTTGTAAGTACTGGGTGGTGTGGCTGAATTATCTGTTGTCACGGGAGGTGCTACAGTTGTTAATGAAATACAGTTAGCTGGGGTGATTTGACTATTTGCAGCAGTTTGAGGATGGACTGGCTGGCTAACAGACAACTGTACACAGCTTTGCCCAGCCATCTGCGATATGCTTTGATTGAGGCTGGCCAAAGCGCCAAATGTATTCAGGGCAACATTGGTATTTGGATCTTCGCTGGTAGTGGGCTGAATAATTTGCATAGGGGTTTGATTTGTAGTTCCTGATGAAGACATCACAGGCTGCAAAGCAAAGAGCTGTCCATTTAAAGAAATGGTTTGAGGCTGCTGTTGGCTGGATACAGTAACAGAAAAAGTTTGTGTGGAATTCGATGCTGATAAAGATGTAGGTCGTGGTAATATGTGGACAAGGTGCTTTCCTCCAAAAGTCTGTGGGGTGGAAACATTTTGCACTGAATTGTTAGACCCTATGACAGCACTGGCTCCATTGACAGGGAGTCGAACAGAACCAGGAGGTGGAGCAGGGAGAAGTGGCAAAGTATTCTGGTTAGCTGCCTGGATGATGACTATCTGCTGACCTACTGTTTGGTTGGGAACCTCTGCCCTCATCACTGTTGGGCACGGGGTGGTGCTGGGTGGTTGAAGAATGATAACGTTCTGATTAGCAGGAGCTGCATTAACAGCCGACCCCACTGGCTGAGCCATCTGAATCACCTGCATGGCAGAATTCAATGGGAGGATACTTTTTGGAGGCTGAGACTTAACTTGTGGCTGGGTGATCAGTGGCTGCATAGGTAAAGGTGGACAGGAAGGCAAGGTTACAACTACTTGCTCAACTGGCTGCCCCTCTGCTGGAAAGGAATTATTCAGGCTGATGCCTGGAGCCACACATCTACTGTGGTTGGCTGTGGTGGGGCTAGTGCCAGACTCATTTAATACCGGGGTCACAGCAGAAGACGGTGTCTGGCTTAAGGGCTGAATAGTGTTTCCTGCCAGTTGCAAAGTAGTCCACGTCGTCTGTGTGTTTCCAGCTGAGGAAATTCGGGTAAGGCTATTCATGTTTTTCAAATCTGAAGCACTGATAGCTGAAGAAGGCAAAGAGCAAGAAAGAGTCCAACCACTGTCCATAGCATTTGCAGAAAGGGTGCTTACAGGCATGGGGGTCATCCCTCCTCCAGGGACAGACGGGGCCACCACCATGGTAACGCCTGCGGAGTCTGCACCCTTGCTGCTGCTTGCCACACAAGAATCACCGGCGGGCCTGGGAGGCTGGGAGCAGGCTGCGGTGGTGATGGAAACAACCAGGGTGGTTTGTAGATCACTTCTGTGATCCTGTGCACTCAGGCAGGACTCGCTTCCCAGCTGTCCTTGAGTGGCAGTGGCTGAGCAGCTGGAGGAGATGCTTGTGGCACAAGGGACCGTCTTCTTCAATACTTGGGGGCTTTCTTGCCCCTTCTTATTTTCAGAATTTTGATCGTTTAGACACGTGTGTGATGAACGATGCTGGGGTGGTTCAGGCCCAACAGGAACAGCGATCAGTGAGCTGCTGGTGGGACCAAGCCCACTCAACTCACTTTCGGAGGTGGAGAGCTCGAGAATGTTTTGAGCAGAGAGAGCAGCAGGAAGACAAAGAGGAACAGGCTGGTTGGCAGCCAGTGCAGAAACCGTGGTCTGATGCCATGGCTTGTTTTCAGAAGGGTAAGCTCCAGAAATAGACACAGGAGTCACAAGGTTGCAAGTCCTCTGCACTGGCACCACATTGGCAGTTTGCTTTTGTAAATTATGACCAACATTAAAGGTTATCCCCTGAACAGCTGTTCCCTGGCTGTTTCCACCAGGCTGACTCCCATTGGAATAAACAATGATATTTTTTTGAACTTGGTCACTGGGAATAACAACAGAGACCTTTGAATTTTTAAGATTTCCTTTCCAGTGGATTGTGGGGTCGTCATATAAACATATGTCATTTGCTTTTAGTAATTCAATATATCGGCCATTTTCTTTTGAATTTCTTCCAGTTGTTTACGTAGCTTTTTAATTTCTTCAGCTATAATATCAAAAAGAAAAAACATTTTTTAATTACCTCTAAATATCAGTATTTACATTAATTTAAGAAAGAGCTGCATACTGAGCTACTGAATTCTAATTTTAGCAGCCTAAATACCTCTATTGAGAATCTTCAGCTCTTTTACAATATAACTTCTTTTTAGAATGGTATCTCAAACCTCTACTCAATCCTTTTAAAGGTACATATCTTTAAAGATCAACAACTGAAAGGTCAAAAATTACTCATAATGTAGAAATCTCAAAATTACCGAATTCAAAATAGGGCAGCTAAAAAGGTGAAGCAAGCAAAGACATACTGCTATCATGGAAACATGCTAGGAAAATAACACTGAATATCAATATAGTAGCATTTCAATGTTAAAATAACAAACATCACTTATGGTGCTAACAGTCTTTCCCCCTCCCCCCAACTGACCACACCTGCCACCCAGTTTGTGGAATCTCAGTACCCCGACTAGGGATTGAACCCATGTCACAGCACGGAAAGTTCAGAATCCTAACCACTAGGCAACCAGGGAACTCCAGACAGTCTCTTTTATAAATGACTTTGAAATAGAGACCAAGTAGAACATGTAAGAAGTAAGGTGGGAGGGTGATAAGAAAACATCAGGGGTGAAACGTGCATTTTCCTTGGCAGGGCCACGTACTCTGCTGAGGAATGAAGATGTCTGTGATGCCCTAAACCATTTTAAAAGAGACAGCCTCACTCGTGGATCCTACTAAGGGTTAGGCTTGGCTGCTGGTATTTATGCTCTGTGACCCTATATAGCTCCACCTGCCTTGTCATAGTGATAGGTATTCACCACTCCCTCCGCCAAAGGCAGCTGATCCTCAAGGCCAGTACCCTACGTGGTAGCCTAAAATTAAAAAGTTCTGTTCCAACAAGGAGGAGCTGAGACTATCAAATTGCTTTTCTCAGGTATTTAAACAGGAGACACAGAAGAAAGATGCCAATGTGCTGCAGACATCAGAAATTAAAGGACAATTATCATGGACTAAATAATAAAGATGACTGTTCTCACTTACTGGACACTTACTATATGCCTGGTACTTTGCATTCACTGTCTCATTTAATAATAATAAAAATAGCAACAACAACAGATAGCATTTATCAAGCATTCACTGTGTTCTGGGCCTTCCTCTAAGTGCTTTACCTGTGTTCTCTCTTTTAATCCTCATAATGACCATGAGATGGGAACTACCTTTGTCATCATTACTCTTAGATGTAAAAAACAGGTTCAGAATAACCATACAATTTGTTTAAAGCTGCCCAGATAGATGTTACAATTATCCTCCTTTTAAGATAGAGGGACTGAGACTTGGAGCTGAGTAAAGGAAGCCAAGACTCAAACCCTGGTGGTCCTGACTCCCAAGGCCACTGCTGCGGTCCCTGTGCGAGACTGACCCGTGGACAGTGAGTGTGCGGAGGAAGCTGCTGGGAGAGGAGGAGAGAGAGCAGAGGCGCACACACACAAAGGGTGACGGCAGAAACGACGGGCGCAATTGGACCTGAGGGGCCTCAGGTGCCCCCGACTCCTGGTCTGGCTATTCAGCTCCTCTTGAGTCCCATGCCACTTGAGTTTCCCTTCTCCTTAAGGTAACTTGGTGGCCTCAGACACTGGGCTATGAAACCAGAGGAGCCCTCACTAGAAACGTATACATCACTCTAGCCTTATCATCTCTTTTGTGGGTGCCAAACATTGACTGGTTACCAAACACTGGTTATGTGTCTAACTGCCCGACAGCAGCATAAGACAGGACCTGGACCATAAAAGACAGCTGGCTGAGGGGGTGGGGTAAGCTGTCATCTGACTTAAAGTAAACAAGAATTTGGAGCGCTGACCTTCTAGATGTGCTTTCCAGTATCCTCCTCATTTCTTACAATAATCACTGCTTTGCATCATTTCCACCTCAATAAATTCCGCCTTTGTTTCTCTCCTTTTAAGGTGACCTACTGAGTTGTCATAGGAGATTCTCTCTCTGCTATTCTCAGAGACATAAATGAAACATGGCTCAAACTGCCCTACCCCTCAGAGCTTTGTACTTGCCTGGGGTATATTTCTTTTCAGCTGTCATAAGGAAACCTTCTCTTCAGTGCAAGTGGGAAAACAGAACTCATCTGACAGCATTAAAAAAGTCACCTCTAAAAATTAATATTATTAAATGATCAGGAAGCCTAAGTCACACAATACATGCAGAACACACAATTATGAACTGAATGCTTTGGCCTTTTGAGTTAATTCACAGTTGAGAGTTGACACAGGCATATACCTGTTTTTAAGTTACACTGAGCAGGACTCCCCCTACATCCTCTTATGGGATTTTCCTAGCTGGGAGATCCATCTAGAATAAAGGAGAAACAGAACTATTCATGAGTTAAGCAAACAGAAAGCACAAAGAGTATAAAATAAAAATTGTGTATGCCTACAAGGTAAGAATTGGGGAAGAGATATGCCTACAAAGAAGAGGGGAAGAGAGAAACTTGAATAAAGGCTGAATTTATTTATAACACCATTCTCACAGACCCACTGAATACATGGTCTTAATAATGTTTCAGGGCAAAAACACCTTCTGTATCCTAACACAGTATCATTAAGTTGCACTGTGTCACAAAGGCCTAAACACTGAAAAAACAATGAAAAGTAAGCATCTCAAAATCTTTACCTTGTTCATTGTTTCCTCCGTTAAGCAGGAGTTCATCGTTCTGCCTTTTCAATTCTGTTATGTACTTAAAGGCTTGGTCCAGGATCATATTCTTGCTCTGTGAAAGAAAGTCAACCATTTAAAAGTTTCACTGGAGGTTAAGAACTTGCCAGAAGAAAGTTAAAGCTTTGGTTTTTCCGATACGTATGATACATATCTTTTCACAATTTAAAACTGGCACTGTATTCAAAACCTTCTATTCACCTTTTATTTATTAAGTATTTATTGAGGCTCTGTTCTAGGCGCTGGGGATGTAATAAACAAAAAGGACAAAGTTTTGACCTTGAGGAATATTACTTGTTTATGAGGAATTATTATATAAAAATATTTATATTTACAAATGAAATCAGGTGGTGACAAGTGTTATGAAGAAAAATAAAGTAGGGTCTTTTACTCTTTTAATCAAGTCACCTCCCCTCCAGGCTCCAGTTTGAGTTTAGATGCATCTTTCTCCAGGAACTCTTGCACGGGCCTCTCTGTTCTAGAATTGTTATTTCTTTGGGTAAACTGCAGGAATTGTTCCTCTCTTGCTAGAATATTTACTGTGCGCTAGAATCACAACATAGCCTAATGGGTGGGAATGCAGGCTCCTCCACTTAGCATTTTGTAACTTGGGAAAGTAACTTAGTCTTTCTAAACCTCAGCTCATTTGTAAAATGGGGATAATAAAAGTGTCTACTTTGAAGGTGTGGTAAGGTTAAAGGCTTTATACAGAGAGACTCTTAGAACCCGATGGGGTATAGAGGAAAAGTGCTTCATAAGTGTTAGGTACTTGTAGCTACTATACATCTGGTCCTATGTTAAGTACTTCAAATATATTATTTCTTGGACTCATTAGAAGAACTATGTTGTTATTCCTTATTTTTAAACGTTATTGAGGTACAATTGACTACGATATTAAAAAAAAATAATAGTAAAGAAGGGTAAGGAAGGAATCACAGAGATGGCAGAGGTTACTCTGTGTTGTGGACTGAATGTTTGTGTCCCCCATAATTCATGTTGAGGCCATAATCCCTGAAGTGATGGGGCTTTTGGAAGATAATTAGGTCATGAGAGTCTCTTCTCATGGACGAGCTCACTGCCCTTAGAAGAAAAAACATGAGAGAGGTGATCACTGTCTCTGCATGTGAGGACACAATCAGGAAGAAAGCCCACATCAGGAACCAAACCAGCTGGTACCTTGATCTGGGACTCCCAGCCTCCAGAATCGTGAGAAACACATTTCTGTTGTTTAAGTCACTCAGTGACTTATGGATGTTCTTAGAACAACCCAAACTGACTTAGACATTCTGCTACAATATATTTCATAAAGGGAGGCTGAGGAAGGCTCTCTGTGAGGTGATGTCTAAGCAAAGATTTGAAGGGAGTACAAGAAAGCATGCCCTGTGCACATCTGGAGAAAGAAGACTCGAGCTGCAGGACTGGCAAGGACTAAGGCCCCCAGGCAGGGTTGAGTTTGGCGTGTTGGAGGAACAGAATGAGACAAATGAGATGAATGAGACAAAAGGCAAGTACACGGGGAAACAGTGGGAGGAGACAGGCCAGAGAGGGCCTTTAAGACCATGCAAAAATTTCAGATTTTAATGTTATCCTTTACTCTGTCAACCACAACTACAAACTATTCTAAACAGTAGGTTGAGATAACAATGGCACTTGGTTGAGTTTTGGTGCCATGCTCCTAGTATATTCCATTCCTAAGCTTTTACAGAAAGGTTGTATTTTACATCAAAGTCCCTGTACTCTATTCAAATTTTTAAAATGGAAAACATAATATATACATACCACAAAAAATGTAAATAATGAAGAGATATATAATGAAAAGCACATTCATTTTGACTTTAGCCCTCTAAAGCCCTTTCCAGAGTCAACCAAGTTACTTATGTATCTTTCCAGAAATATTACATGCCAATACATGTATATGTTATATATATGTATATGTATACATACACACACATATCTTTTTTAAAACTCCAAATAGAAGGATACTATAAACAGTATGTTACATGGATACAACTAGAGATTATCATACTAAGTGAAGTAAGTCAGAAAGAGACAGACAAATACCATATGGTATCACTTATATGTAGAATCTAAAACATAGCACAAATAAACCTATCCACGAAACAGAAAGAAAGTCACAGACACTGAGCTGGGACTTGTGATTGCCAAGGCGGAGGTAGGGAGGGAAAGGGATGGATTGGAAGTCTGGGGTTGGTAGATGCAAACTACTCTATTTAGAATGCATAACAACAAGGCCCCACTGTATAGCACAGGGATACCCCTGGGATAAACCATAGTGGAAATGAATTTTTTAAAAAGAAATATATATATATGCATATAACTGGATCATTCTGCTGTACAGTAGAGATTGGCGCAATATTATAAGCCAACTATACTTCAATTGTACTTCCCTGATAGCTGAGGTGATAAAGAATCTGCCTGCAATGCAGGAAACCCTGGTTTGATTCCTGGGTCGGGAAGATCCGCTGGAGAAAGGGTAGCTTACCCACTCCAGTATACTTGGTCTTCCCTTGTGGCTCAGCTGGTAAAGAATCTGCCTGCAATGCGGGAGACCTGGGTTCAACTGCTGGTTGGGAAGATCCCTTGGAGAAGGGAGAGGCAACCCACTCTAGTATTCTGGCCTGGAGAATTCCATGGACTGTTATAGTCCCTGAGGTCGCAAAGAGTCGGACACGACTGAGCGACTTTCACTTCATACTTCAATAAAAAGATTTTTAAGCATGTTTTAATTTTTAAAAACATTTTGGATATAATGGTCATTTTAACAATATTATTTCTTTGAATCCTTGAGCATGGTATATCTTTCCATTTGTTTGTGTCGTCTTTAATTTTTTTCACCTGTGTCTTATAGTTTTCCAAGTTTTTACCTCCTGAGTTAAGAGTTATTCCTAGGTATTTTATAGCTTTTGATGCAACTGTAAATGGGATTTTTTTTCAATTTCTCTTTCAGATAGTTTGCTCTTAGTGTATAGAAACATACCTGATTTCTGTATGTTAATTTTGTATCCTGTAAATGTATCATACAACTATACTAAATTCATTCGTGAGTTCTAGTAGTTTCCTGGTGGCATCATTAGGATTTTCTATGAAGAATACCATGTTATCTGCAAAGAGTAAAAGTTTATTTCTTTCTTTCCAATTTAGATTCATTTTCTTTGTTTTTCTTATCTGATTTCTGTGGCTAGCACTTTTTTTCTATTGGAAGATAATTACTTTACAATGTTGTGTTGGTTTCTGCCATACAACAACATGAATCAACCGTAAGTATACATATGTCCTCTCCTTCTTGAACCTCCTCCCACCCCTCCATCACATCCCACCTCTCAAGGTTGTCAAAAAGCACCAGGTTGAGCTTCCCCTGTTATAAAGCAACTTCCCACTATTTTACATATGGTAATGTAAATGCTTCAATGCTACTCTCTGAATTCATCCCACCCTCTCCTTCCCCCAGGTGTCCCCAAGTTCTCTATGTCTGCATCTCTATTCCTGCCCTGCAAATATGTTCATCAGTATCATTTTCCTAGATTCCATTTATATGCATTAATATATGATATTTGTTTTTTCTCTTTCTGACTTACTTCACTCTGTATAACAGGCTCTAGGTTCATCCACCTCACTAGAACTGACTTAAATATGTTCCTTTTTAATGGCCGAGTAATATTTTACCTATATATACCCATTCATCTGTTGATGGGCATCTAGGTTGCTTCCATGTCCTGGCTATTGTAAATAGTGTTGCAATGAATACTGGGGTGTGACTAGCACTTCTAATACTATGATGAGTAAAAGTGGCAAGAGTGGACATTCTTGTCCTGAAGAAATGCTTGCAGCTTCTTACCACTGGGTATGTTAGCTGTGGGCTTGTCATATATGGCTTTATTATGCTGAGGTATGTTTTCTCTGTACCCACTTTGTGGGGAGCTTTTATCATAAACGGATATTGAATTTTGTCAAAAGCTTTTTCTGCATCTATTGAGATGATCATAATGATTTTTATTTTTCATTTTATTAATATGGTATAAAACATCAATTGCTCTGCAGAGAGTGAACCATTCTTGCATCACAGGGATAAACCCTTCTTGATCATTGTTTATGATTTTTAATGTACTTTTGAATTCGACTTGCTTACATTTTGTTGAGAATTTTTGCATCTACATTCATCAGTGATATTGGCCAGTAATTTTTGCACTCTTGGTTTGAAAGGATTAATATTGTTACAATGAGCATACTACCCAAGGCAATCTACAAATTCAATGCAAAATCAAAATACCAATGGCATTTTTCACAGAACTAGAACAAATAATTTCAATATTTGTATGGAAACAATCTTGAAAAAGAACAAAGTTGGCAGTATCATGCTCCTTTATTTCAAATTATAATATAAAGCTGCAGTAATCAAAACAATATGGTACTGTCCTAACACACACACAGAGCAATGAACAGAATAGAGAGCCCAGAAATAAACCTATCCATTTATAGTCAATTAATCTATGACAAAGGAGCCAAGAATACTTTGAGGAAAAAGACAAAATGATCAATTAATCTATGACAAAGGAGCCAAGAATACTTTGAGGTAAAAAAACAATCTCTTCAGTACATGGGAAAACTGGACAGCTACACATAAAAGAATAAAATTGGAAATTTTCTCATACCATACACAAAATAAACCAAAAATCGATTAAAGACTTAAATGTAAGACTGAAACCATAACACTCCTAGAAGAAAACTCAGGCAGAATATTGTTTGACATAAATTGTAGCAATATTTCTTTGTATCTGTCTCCTAAAGCAAGGGAAACAATAGCAAAAATAAACAAAACAGACTACATCAAACTAAAACTAAGATAATGTCCTTTCTTAAAGCAAAAGTTGAGACAAAAGCAATTGATAATGCCCACCTGCTGTTCTCTACTGCAGACAGGGGTGGGGACATGAGGCGAAAGTGAAGAAAGTCTAAATCTATTCAACTTCTAGAAACCAATACTGACTTCCACTGAACACTCTAGGGCACCAAGAAAGAAATGATTATGGTTTCCTTTCAGAGAAACTTGTAGGAATAAAAGCCAAGAGGAGGAATATTTCACTAGGCAAATAACAAAGTGTACTGAGCAGTTACTATACACTGAGATATGGAGAAAGAAAAACAATCAGGAGACACAGTGCCAGCCCTTAACGTTTGCTTTTGTGTTAAGGAAACAAAAAGTATATTTTTAAGAAGACTGAAAAACACATTTAGGCAAGATGGAGTACCACCTTGCTGGGAAGAATGAAAAGAAACTGAATTATAAGAACTTGCTGAGGGAAACAGTGCTGAGAAGTGAACAAATTGATCTGGCCCTTCCCAACAAATGTCTGGGATGGTTTGGGACTGGGAAGCTCCAGCGACCATGGAAGGTGGGGTAAGGAACGGGGTTAAAAATGAGGAGACTGGTAGAAAGATTCTTCTTTTGTAATAAGAACCAGTCCCCCATACATCCTGTGCAACCGGATGACTTCCATTCCTCCCCAACCACAGGAGACAAGTTTCTTTTCTGTGAAATTTGAACCCGAGGATTTCAGCCTCAGAGATACTTTCATGGCACAGAAGTGGATAAGATGAGGCTCCTAAGTGAAAACATAGTGGGTGGGGAAGTAAAACAATGCTTCCTAAAGCATGAGACTCTCCAGCGCCCGTTCCCTGCCCCAGCTCCCAGAATAATGGCAATGAGTCAGTCCTCTTCCCACCATCCCCACTACTAGGTAGGGTGGTGAAGGATGTTTCTCCAGAAAATAAAAATTAATAGCTAATTCCAAAAGAAGAAAATCTACAAATGTTGGCATTTTTTCATTCAATAACAACAACTACAACAACCCTAGATCATCAGACAATCACTAAACCATTAGGACCACCAAAAGATAAGCCTGTTCAATCAGCTTTTTAATGCCTCCTTCTCAAATATGAAAAAACCAGCTGAGGTGTCATTAAACGTTAGAGGAATGTCTCCAAAAAGAAAGACAAAACATCAAAACAGAGAAGAAACATTTTTAAAAACCAAAGATGAGATATACTGCATCATCATAAGCAACATAAAAGGAACAAAGACAATAAGAAAAAAAGACGTGGAAATTAAAAATATGACAGCTGCAATTAAAAACAGAAGAGTTGAGGACTTCCCCTGTGATCCAGTGGCTAAGACTGGGCTTCCACTACAGAGGGCGTGGGTTCTGTCCCTGGTCAGGGAACTAAGATCCCACATGCCGCCTGGCCAAAAACAAAAACAGAAGATTTGAAAGAGACCAACTAATTCAGACTGAAAAAGAAGGGTAGAGGGTTCCAGAAGTAAAGTCTCAAAGGAAAAATAGGGAAAATGAAATTTCATGGCAATTTGACCATGCAGAAATTATACTAAGAGACTGTTGGGAGGTGTGGAAAGAATTAGAGATATGTACATTAAAAAAATGAGCAAATGAAAAACAAAGAGTTAATTATTAACTCTAAAAAACATTTTTTGACAGGGAACAAAAATAATCATTCTGAGCATAGAAACAACTTAGGGAATTATCTGATCACAAGCAATTGGTTAAAGTATAAGAGGATTTCTTACCTGTTTCAGTGCAGGAGAGCATGGGATCAGCTCTCCTATTCTATTTATCCCAGCATTGATTTTCTTCTTTCTATGCCTCTCCACTAGATAGAGAAAAAATTCATTTATCAAAACTTGCAGTACTGCTGCCAAAGTGCCTCATTCTCCAAGGGTAAAGAAATTTTAGGTAAAGAAATCTCAAAGAAAGTCTTATCAAACAGTGTCTACTGAATACAAATAACCATAAGAAGATTTCTAAGAATGTCATATTCTAAGTTTAGTGTTATGGAAATCAATACAAGCCACACTTTTTTTTCTTTTTTTCCTCTTCCCCACCTCCCCAAGAGCTTTCTCCACCTTTAATCACCTTTTATTTGGATTTTAAATAAAGGGATCTGTAATAATTAAATTCAAATTACAAAACAAATTATTAATACTGCATTATTCTTAGGTCATTATACCTAAGAATACCTAATACTTGAAATATTTCAAGTAATTATTAGAGATTTTAATGATAACTAAATTTTAAGAACCCGCTACTAGTTATGTTACTAGAAAGCTGCTGCTTTATAGCAAACAGCAAATTAGACCTTTCTAGGCAGATTAAAGAACTTTAAAACACCTTTTATGCTGACTAGATGGCATTTTTGGAGTAGAAATAGCTATTAGTTGTGACTTAAATAGATGAGAAAAGGCAGTGGCTTATTTTTCTCTATGGTGTCTGTGCTGTTTACTTTGCCCCATGTTAGGAGCTAGACAACTGACGACTTGTGAGAAATGTTCCAGGCGTGCATGCTACAACTTTAAAAGCTGTATGAAAGAGGCAAGAAGATACAAGAGATGATTTAAACAGTTTCTATAAGATAATGAAAACAGAAAAATTGGTTTACATTTTGTTAATTTTCTAAAATCTTCCTTTTAACAAAGGATTTCAGTGCTTTTAAGAAGACGACCTTTCAGATATAGCATCAGTAGGTCTTATCTCACAAATATATATTTTTGCCTCATAATCTAGCAGTGAGAATGACAGTGATTTACTTTCTCAATAAATTACTATCAGGACATATTTATTGTCCCATATGACATTTAATTCCAATAAAAAGATTTAGCTCATAAGACAAAAAAAAACCACTTAGATGTACTGATAGGGCAAAAAAACCACACAGAGTGATAAAATAGAGCTCACCATTCTTCTGAATGCTCTAACAATAACATTTGTTGTTACCTAAGCACATATTTTCTAATGTGTGTAGACAAAACAACAACAAAAATAACATTAAGACTCTATCCACAGTGATAAAGGGAATTGAAATGCAGTGAACTCCCATTCTGAGGGAGTTCAACACTTCTTACCATGAACTTTTCCCCAGGTTCCTTTCCTTAGGGAAAGGAAGATATTATTTATAGAGCAAAAGAAACAATATATATTTTTAGATCTGACTACAGTCCCTGATGGAAAATAAAACGTTAAACAATATATCAAATTGTCAATGTATGCACAATTACTTCTATAAATGCTTACCTGGCATGGCCTGTAATTCTGATATTTAAAATAAAAGCAAAGATTTTTTTCTATATTTCTTCTTTTAATTGAGGATTCCACAGCTTAATTTAAAACTGGTCACATTTCAAGTGCCTTTAAAATCTACAGCCACTTCTTCCCAACTCTTGTAGGCAGCTAGCCTCCTCTAAAATTTCTGCAGACACATACTCTTCACTCTTTCCATAAGGAGTATACCTGGAATTCCTCAGTGGGAAATCACTTAAAACACTAGTTCCAGTGGTATACTAATCCTTAAATTAGTAAGGATTAGCTAAATAGACTAGATAGACTATTTAACTATTAGCTAAATAGACTATAAGCTATTAATAGCTACTAATAGTCTAGTATTCCCATCTCTCTCAGAATTTTCCACAGTTTATTGTGATCCACACAGTCAAAGGCTTTGGCATAGTCAATATAGCAGAAATAGATGTTTCCAGTCCATTCTGAAGGAGATCAACCCTGGGATTTCTTTGGAAGGAATGATGCTAAAGCTGAAACTCCAGTACTTTGGCCACCTCATGTGAAGAGTTGACTCACTGGAAAAGACTTTGATGCTGGGAGGGATTGGGGGCAGGAGGAGAAGGGGATGACAGAGGATGAGATGGCTGGATGGCATCACTGACTTGATGGACATGAATCTGAGTGATCTCCAGGAGTTGGTGATGGACAGGGAGGCCTGGCGTGCTGCAATTCATGGGGTCGCAAAGAGTTGGACATGACTGAGCAACTGAACTGAACTGAATAGTAGTATTATTAGTAATACTAATAGTTGACTAATAATACTAATAGTAGACTAGTAATACTACTAATAGCTACTAATAGGAATACTACTAATAGCTGCTAATAGTAGTATTATTAGTAATACTAATAGTAGACTTTTAGTAGCTATTTAATAGCTATTAATAGTCTGCTGCTGCTGCTGCTAAGTCGCTTCAGTTGTTTCCAACTCTGTGCGATCCCATAGACAGCAGCCCACCAGGCTCCCCTGTCCCTGGGATTCTCCAGGCAAGAATACTGGAGTGGATTGCCATTTCCTTCTCCTCTGACTCTGTCTACTAATAGCTAAATAGACTATAAGTCTTCATGAGACTTAGGGAGTACTTTGTCAACTAAAAACAATACAGCATAAATCATTACGTACAAAATAAATAAGCTATATGGTACAACATAGGGAATACAGCCAATATTTTACAATGACTATACATGGAGTATAACTTTTAAAAATTGTGAATCACTATGTCATACACTTGTAATTTATATAATATTGCACATCAACTTTACTTCAATTTTAAAAAATGAAAAATAAAACCCCAAATAATAAAAGAATACTTTCCTAGAATGTAATGAATAATGATTCTGTGCTCATAACATGAAAACACAATCAGCTACAGTATAATTTCATTTTAAATACAAAAAATGCTAACAAATAAAATTTAAAGTATTGTTTCTACCTGCATTGTGTGTCTCCCGATTTTTCTTTCTGAAACAAAAAAAAAAATGGATAATAGAAACATGAAAATAATAAGAAAACATTTTATTTTATATTTTGAGAACCATAAAAATTAATTTGATGGATTTGTATTTGTTGTATCAATAAGAATCCATTTTAAGAAAATTTTCTCAATAATAGATTATGGTATAAAAACCTGACTGCAGATACATCAGTATAAATACAGAATTTACAACTGCTGAAAGTAACTACTATTCTTTATTTTCTCTTACCCCAAAGTAATTGGTTGGGAAGTAACTCAGTCACTGAAAACTGACCTATTTGAAAAATGTAATTAAGGAGCTAGTCAACTCCTAAAGTGATATGCCAAGTACCGTTGACTCTTAAACAGCATGATCTGGGACTTGTTCACTTATACAGAGATTTTCTTCAATAATGAATTCTATAGCACCATAGGAACCACAGTTGGTTGAATCCATGGATATGGCACAGTGGATATGGAGGAACCGTGAATAAGAGGTCTGGCTATATCCTGACCTCCACTATGTTCAAAGGTCAACTGTAGCTGATTTCCAATGTTTGTTCTGGCACTGGCTAAGGGTTGGGGTGACTGTGTAAAGAAGACAAACAATAAAGAGGAACCTTGTAATCCCAGGGGAGGGAAGTGTGGCAGGCACTGGCACTCATACACTAACAATTGGCATCTGAGACATCTTTTGCATTTATATATGTTAGGTTATCCAAATTCTTACATTTTCTCAAAAGGTGATTTACTAAAATCACCAATGTTTCCATATATACCATTATTCAATACATAAGCATTCTCTAATAGCTATCTAATCTCTAACAAAGATTGTAATATTTAATAATGGAACCACTGGTCATGCAATTCTAAGCAGAAACATTGCCCAAAATGATGGAAATTCTGAAGGAGGTATTATACAAGGAACCAGAACTAATGTTATATTGATGTGTAGTGGTTCGTAACGTCACAAAATGTCTATTCAAACTGACTTCAGTCTAAGTGAGCTTTGCATCCACCACAAAGACTAATATTGAATGCAAGTAAAAACCTCAGAAGAAACTAAACATTCAGCATATATTTAGGTATTATATTGTTTTAACTACTGATAGTCATTTAACCACTTATACGGCTAGCAGAATTCAAAGGACAGGTAAATTTTAACTATATACCCCTTTCCATATATCTATTTATATTTATCCACAGCTATTTTTGAAGAGTAATCATTTTCTAGACATCCAAATTAAAGTTCCCTAAAGGACTACCTATTTCAAAAGTGGGGACCAATTCTGCTTATCTGCCAAAACTGTATTCTTTTGGACTGTGGCTTCATACCTGTGCTGCTTTTTTGTAGGAGTCTCATTCTCTGTCATTTCTGGCATGGTTACAGTGATAGGAACCTACAAGGCATGAAAAGACATGTCAGAAAGTCTAAAAGGCATTCTAGTATCCGGGAGAAACTGATTAATAGCAATTTGGTTTGAATACCAAGATGCTAAAAAATAAAAGTGACATCATGAAAAAGCACTGGATTAGTTATTATGGACAGGGAAAAACGTGTAAGAAGATAGGACAAAAATATTATAACCAGCAGGTGGAGAACATGGTGAACGTCAAATGTGAGATATAGCCAGGAAGTGCTTGAGAACACTGGAGAAGAGAAAGATCATCACAGATTTAGAAATCAAGAAAAGCCTAAAGGGGGTATAGATTTGAGCAAGATTTGGAAAGACAGGTAAAACATACTTGAGTTGGGGAGAATATGTTCTTTGCTATGATACAAAATTGAAAACAATGGTCATTCTCTCCGAATGCAGAAAAATCCAAAGTGACAAGTGCACAAATATACGCTATCCCATATATGGAAGCAAGCGTTCATTCATTTGCTTATCTGCTGGGCTTCTTTCATTTCAAACTGCTAGAAGTTTTAAACATTATCAGTTGAGAATCATTAAAATCTGAGTTTGAGCATGAAAATTCTATTAATACTTAAAATACCACAATACTAAAGAATACATATATTATATGGAAATACACTCAAAAGCCTGAAAGCAAATATATTACAATATTAAACAAAGTTATATAAGCCCAGGAATATTACAGGTGATTTTCAAGAATTTTGCAATAACTTTAATGCCTTTAAATCCCAGGAACTGGCAATCTTTCAAAAGAGGCCTGTCAAGCTGGGCTACCTGTTCAGATACACTGCAAGAGGCTGAAAGTGCAGTTTCCCATTTTCTCTCTGAAGGCAGAAAGTAAGGAACTGGAGTCAGTGTGAGTTTAAAATCTGGTTCTGCCATTTCCTAGTTGGGAGGTCCTGGGAAAGTTGTGTAATCTCTTGGAAACTCAGACATTTCATCTAGAAAGTGGATCATAATCACAGTATCTAGATCACTGGTTTCAAGAAAGAAAAGATGAAATAATGCAAGGAAAGGACAACAGCATGGTGCCTAGTTATAGTAAGGATTTAATCAGTGTTAGCCATGGATATAAATGACCTGGATAACCATAATGATGTGGTCACTCACCTAGAGCCAGACATCCTGGAGTCAAGTCAAGTGGGCCTTGGGAAGCATTACTATGAATGAAGCTAGCGGAGGTGACAGAATTCCAGCTGAGCTATTTCAAATCCTAAAAGATGATGCTGTTAAAGTATTGCACTCAATATGCCAGCAAATTTGGAAAACTCAGCAATGGCCACAGAACTGGAAAAGGTTCAGCTTTCATTCCAATCCCCAAAAGGGCAATGCCAAACAATGTTCAAACTACTGTACAACTGCACTCATTTCACATGCGAGTAAGGTAATGCTCAATATACTTCAAGTTAGGCTTCAGCAGTGCATGAACCAAGAACTTCCAGACGTACAAGCAGAATTTAGAAAAGGCAGGGGAACCAGAGATCAAATTGCTAACATCAGATGAATCATAGAAAAAGCAAGAGAATTCCAGAAAAACATCTACTTCTGCTTCATTGACTATGCAAAAGCCCTTGACTGTGTGGATCACAACAAACTGCAGAATAATTCTTAAAGAGATGGGAATGCCAGACCACTTTACCTGTCTCCTGAGTAAGTTATATATGAACCAAAAAGCAACAGTTAGAACCTTGTATGGAACAACTGGTTCAAACTGGGAAAACAGTACGACAAGGCTGTATATTGTCACCCTGCTTATTTAACTTCTACGCAGAGTACATCATGCAAAATACCAGGCTAATGAATCACAAGCTAGAATTAAGACTGCTGGGAGAGATATCAATAACCTCAGATATGCAGATGATATAACTCTAATGGCAAAAAGCAAAGAGGACCTAAAGAACCTCATGATGGAGGTAAAGAGGAGAGTGAAAAAGCTGGCTTAAAACTCAACATTCAGAAAACTAAGATCACGGCATCCAGTCCCATCATTTCATGGCCAATACATGGGGAAAAGTGGAAACAGTTCAAGTCTTTATTTTCTTGGGCTCCAAAATCACTGCAGATGGTGACTGCAGCCTTGAAATTAAAAGATGCTTGTTCCTTGGAAGAAAAGCTATGACAAACCTAAACAGTGCATTTAAAAGCAGAGATATCACTTTGCCGAGAAAAGTCTGTTTAGTCAAAGCTATGGTTTTTCCAATAGTCATGAACAGATTTGAGAGTTGGACCATAAAGAAGACTGAAAGTCAAATAACTGATGCTTTCAAACTGTGTCCTGGAGAAGATTCTTGAGAGTCTCTTGGACAGCAAGGGGATCAAACCAGTCAAGCCTAAAGGAAATCAACCCTGAATGTTCATTGAAAGGACTGATGCTGAAGTTCCAATACTTTGGCCACGAGATGTGAAAGCTGACTCACTGGAAAAGGCCCTGATGCTGGGAAAGGTTGAGGGCAAGAGAAGAAGGGGACACCGGAGGATGAGATGTTCAGACAGTATCAGAGTCGATGGACATGAGTTTGAGCAAACTCCAGAAGACAGTGAAGGACAGGGAAGCCTGGCTTGAGGCAGTCCGTGGGGTCAGACTCAGACATGACTTAGTGACTGAAAAACAACAGCCATGGATACTGATGATGTATTTTGGGTTAAGGCTTTAGCTCTAGAAAGGAGGGAGAAGAGTCCTGGGAAAGAAGCAGAAGTGGATGCAGACAAGGTGCTGATAGAAAAGTACTGACTGAATCAGCACAGGAGAAACGTGTGCTCTAGATCTATTTCTGGCAGCTTATTTATTCCATCTTCTCCCTAACATTTATGAAGTCCAGGTCAGCCTAAAAGCAGGTTCACATTACATAATGTGGGACACGTGAGTAAATAAATCAATCCCTGTCACCTTTCTCACCTAAGGGCTTGCAGAATCTCTTCACTTTTGATTCCTGGCTTCCAACGCCTCCCGTTTCTGATCCAAATCTATCATCTTCTGCCAGAAGATGGTCTATAAGTTATGTTTTCTTCTTACTACACAAGAGAAAAATCAATGAATGTTTATAGGTTTCCATTAGCAGCATGAAATAAAACGAGGACTAGCAACCTAGGTCAGGCAGGCAGATTTTCCGTGGCTTACAGGGTGATCCTGAATTCTCCGTACCTATTAAAAGTTAACGAACCTAGTTGCTTTCAAAAGTCACTTCATAGTAGGTTATGCATGCTCCACCTCCATAAAAATGGTAGCACAGCAGCCATTGGACCGTCTCCAGGAGGTGAGTCTCTCTAATGATGGCTCACTGTCACTTGCCTTCAGCCTAGCTTTTACACTAATTGTCCTCAATTCTAAAATTATCTTTCCTTCAATCTCCTACTTCCCCATTCTCTCTTGTGAGAGTGACTGAAGACTTACTCAAGGACCTTCCACTAAAGGCATCAGGAAGACAGCTCTCATATCTGCACATTGTATGTGCTCTTAAAAAATGACAACATGGGGAGAATTCCCTGATCATCTAGCAGGTAGGACTTTCCTTGTCGTGGGCCCGGGTTCAATCCCTGCTCAAGGAACTAAGACCTCACAAACCCTGCAGCATGCCCGCCCCTTGACTAAAAAAGACGGGGCTTCATCCCAGACAAATGAGAAGTGCTAAGGAGGGCCACAGAATTGATGCTTTTGAACTGTGGTGTTGGGAGAAGACTCTTAAGAGTCCTTTGGCCTGAAAGGAGAGCCAACCAGTACATCCTAAAGGAAATCAATTCTGAATATTCATTGGAAGGACTGATGCTGAAGCTGAAAGTCCAATACTTTGGCCACCTGATACAAAGAACTGACTCATTTGAAAAGACCCTGATGCTGGGAAAGATTGAAGGCAGGAGAAGAGGACAACAGAGGAGGAGATGGCTGGATGGCATCACCAACTCAATAGACATGAGTTTGAGTAAACTCCGGGAGTTGGTGATGGACAGGGAGGCGTGGCGTGCTGCAGTCCATGGGGCAGCAAATAGTCGGACACGACTGAGTGACTGAACTGAAGGAGCGCCCAGGAATCTTCTGTATTTCCAAAAGATCTCTTTGTGATTTTCCTTTTTGTTTTCTTTCTTTCTTTTTTTTTTTTTGTACAAAAGAAACTCTTTTTAGGGCTGCTGCTGCTAAGTTGCTTCAGTCGTGTCCAACTCTGTGCGACCTCACAGACGGCAGCCCACAAGGCTCCCATCCCTGGGATTCTCCAGGCAAGAACACTGGAGTGGGTCAGTATTTCCTAAACATTCCTATTAATCTGAAGGTAACAATTTAAAAATATAGATTCTCAGCTTATCCCAGATGCACTAAATCTGTCTCAAAAGCAGGAATTCCGATCTCCAAAGCAGTAGCCTGAAACTTAAGGAGTGCCCCCAGGTGGTTCTCATCAGGACAACTTGAAAGCACAGGCAGTTATTCCGGTGAAATTCAGGGAGCTGACCAATACTTTACTGTAGGAGAGATTGTTTGGGATGTGGTATGAGAGTTGACCAGAAACCAGTAAGGTCAGATTTGCCTCATACCCACATGAGTCGGCATTTGGTGATTAATATCACTGTTCCAATTGTTCCCCTCCAGTTGTCCTTTTTTCTTTTTAAACTTTTCAGATTCATGTTATAATTAAGATACATGAAGTAAAAGTACTACTTTTTTAAACATCAAGAATCTTAAAGCAAATGACAATAGAGCCCTATCACATAAGTAGACACAATCAATATATTGCACTGAGGTGAAAGCCAGCAGTTTACTCAAAGAGGAATACAACCTCAAATCAAAGGCATTCAGTTTACCAAATGTCACTACAAACATCCATCTCAAAGCACATTTTATCCAATTCAGTTAACCTAATTCAATGCAAAATTACTTCCATGTCCAGTATCTCCTGATATTAAAACTCCATTCCTAACACTGAAAAAGAACACTTATTGGAACAAAGAACTATATAATATTGTCATGAATCCTTGTCCACTTATTACTCTAATAAGGAAACAGCATTTTTAATAAAATATTTATATAACCAAATACAAATACACCCTTTAAAATATTTAAAGTATCATGAATTTTTAAATAAAATTGTCAAAATGTTACATTAATAATCTATGGATGATTATTTTTCATGGTAAGAAAGTTATTTCTGAAATTAGTCAAACTTCAGTTCAGTTCAATTCAGTTCAGTCACTCAGTCGTGTCCGACTCTTTGTGACCCCGTGAACTGCAGCACACCAGGCCTCCCTGTCCATCACCAACTCCCGGAGTTCACTCAGACTCACGTCCATTGAGTCAGTGATGCCTTCTAGCTATCTCATCCTCAGTCATCCCCTTCTCCTCCTGACCCCAATCCCTCCCAGCATCAGGGTCTTTTCAATGAGTCAACTTTTTGTATGAGGTGGCCAAAGTACTGGAGTTTCAGCTTTAGCATCATTCCTTCCAAAGAAATCCCAGGGCTGATCTCCTTCAGAATGGACTGGTTGGATCTCCTTGCAGTCCAAGGGACTCTCAAGAGTCTTCTCCAACACCACAGTTCAAAAGCATCAATTCTTCGGCACTCAGCCTTCTTCACAGTCCAACTCTCACATCCATACGTGACCACAGGAAAAACCATAGCCTTGAATAGACAGACCTTAGTCGGCAAAGTAATGTCTCTGCTTTTGAATATGCTATCTAGGTTGGTCATAACTTTTCTTCCAAGGACTAAGCGTCTTTTAATTTCATGGCTGCTGTCACCATCTGCAGTGATTTCGGAGACAAAAAAATAAAGTCTGACACTGTTTCCATTGTTTCCCCATCTATTTCCCATGAAATGATGGGACCAGATGCCATGATCTTCGTTTTCTGAGTGTTGAGCTTTAAGCCAACATTTTCACTCTCCACTTTCACTTTCATCAAGAGGCTTTTTAGTTCCTCTTCACTTTTTGCCATAGGGTGGTGTCATCTGCATATCTGAGGTGATTGGTATTTCTCCTGGCAATCTTGATTCCAGCTTGTGCTTCTTCCAGTCCAGTGTTTCTCATGATGTACTCTGCATAGAAGTTAAATAAGCAGGGTGACCATATACAGCCTAGACGTACTCCTTTTCCTATTTGGAACCAGTCTGTTGTTCCATGTCCAGTTCTAACTGTTGCTTCCTGACCTGCATATAGGTTTCTCAAGAGGTAGGTCAGGTGCTCTGGTAGTCCCATCTCTTTCAGAATTTTCCACAGTTTATTGTGATCCACACAGTTCTCAAAATGTGGCCTTCAGATCCCCTGCATCAAAAATTGCATCTTATTTCTTTTTTAATGTGGACAGTTTGTAAAGTCTTTATTGAATTTGCTACAATACTGCCTCTGTTGTTTATATTCTGGTTTTTGACTGTGACAGTGTGGGATCTTAACTCGCTGATCAGGACTTGAACCTGCACTCCCTGTGCTGGAAGGCGAAGTTCTGACCACTGGGACACCAGGGAAGTCCCCAGATCATATCTTTTTTTCCCCATGAGGTAACTTTTTCCGCATGAACAAAAGCTCACATATTAGTAAAATGCACAAATTTTAGTATAACAATCAGTGAATTTTGACAAATGCATAGACCTGTGTGACACAACCCCTATCTTGGTGCAGAGCATTACTATCATCAGAGAAAGTTCTCTCACGACCCTTCCTGTCAATCCCTCCTCCTACTCCCACAGGGGCAACCATTTACTTTTTTCACCACAGAGCTTTATAATGTTTTAACTGAGAATTTTACTGTGGGGAGTTGGGGGCAGAAAGGGAACCTGGACCAGACTGTAAAGGACTATTTTATGCCTAAAGAATGTGTTCAGATTGTATCTTAAGATCAGTGGTTCTTGAAGAGCAATCCACAGAAACTAGCCTAGCCCTGATCTGAAGTAAAATGAAGCCCCTAGTCTACAGTAAATTGGAAAAAAGGAAAACACAGTTAGGAGTTTTTTCTTTTTATTGATATATAACTTACATACAATAAGTCACTAATTTAAGTTCACTCTTAATCACCTATTATTTATTTTCTCTCTCTTTTTTTTTGACTGTGCTGCACGGCTTGCAGGATCTCAGTTCCCCAACCAGGGACTGAACCCAGGCCACAGCAGCAAAAGCCAGAATCCTAAGCACTAGACCACCAGGAAATCCCTCATGTATTTTTATACAAGGATATAACCATATAACCACCACTTAGATCAATATATAGAACACTACCAGCATCTCAAAAGGCTCTTTCAAGGTCACTGCCACTTAATCCCCTGAAGTTTCTTTTAAAAATATATTTATATTCAAGGAAGAATATGTATTCCAAAGAAGACATACAGATGACCAAGAAGTATATGAAAAGATGCTCAACATCATTAAACATCAGGTACATGCAAATCAAAACCATAAAGATATCTTACTTCACACCTGTTAGAATGACTATCATCAAATGTCAAAGATAAGGTTTGGCAAGGATGTGACGAAAAGGGAATCCTTGGACACCATTGGTGAAAACATAAATTGGTGCAGCCATTATGGAAAACAGCACGGAGGTTCCCCAAAAAATTAAAAATAGAACTACCATATGTTCCAGCAATCACACTTCTCAATGTATATTCAAAGGAAATAAGTCACTATTTCGAAGAAATATCTGTACTCTAACTTGCTGCAATATCATTCACAGTAGCAAAGATACAAAAACAACCTACGTGCCCAGTGACAGGTGAATGGGCACAGAAAATACTGTACTATATGAATGCATGATTTCATATCATATGTGATATATATATGCTCATGCTCGGTCATGTCTGACTCTCTGCGACACCTCAGACTACAGCCCACGAGGCTCCTCTGTCCATGGAATTTTCCAAGCAAGAGTACTGGAGTGGGTTGGTTGCTATTACCTATTCCAGGGAATCTTCCCAATCCAGGGTTCTAAATCTTGTCATCTTCCCAACCCAGGGATCTAAATCTTGTCATTTGCATCTCCTGCATTGGCAGAAGGTTCTTTACCACAGCACCACCTGGAAAGCTCGACACACACACACACACACACACACACACACACACACACACACACACACGGGAAGCCCCCACATACACGTTATTTGGCCTTAAAAAAAGGAAATCCTGATACTTGTAACAATATGGATCAGTCTGAAGGCCAACATGCTAAATGAAATAAGCCAGACACAGGCAAACACAGTATGATCTCAGTTCAGTCACTCAGTCGTGTCCAACTCTTTGCAACCCCACGGACTGCAGCACGCCAGGCCTCCCTGTCCATCACCAACTCCCAGAGTCCACTCAAACTCATGTCCATCAAGTCAGTGATGCATCCAATCATCTCATCCTCTGTCGTTCCCTTCTCCCACCTTCAATTTTTCCCAGCATCAGGGTCTTTTCAAATGAGTCAGCTCTTCACATCAGGTGGCCAAAGTATTGGAGTTTCCGCTTCAACATCAGTCCTTCCAATGAATATTCAGAAATGATTTCCTTTAGGATGGACTGACTGGCTCTCTTTGCAGTCCAAGGGACTCTCAAGAGTCTTCATCAACACCATAGTTCAAAAGCATCAATTTTTCAGCTCTCAGCTTTCTTTACAGTCCAATTCTCACATCCATACACAACTACTGGAAAAACCATAGCCTTGACTAGACAGATCTTTGTTGGCAAAAGTAATGTCTCTGCTTTTGAATATGCTATCTAGGTTGGTCATAATTTTTCTTCCAAGGAGTAAGCATCTTCTAACTTCATGGCTGCAGTCACCATCTGCAATACTTTTGGAACTCAAAGAAATAAAATCTGCCACTGTTTTCCACTGTTTCTCCATCTACTTGCCATGAAGTGATGGGACTGGATGCCACGATCTTTGTTTTCTGAATGCTGAGCTTTAAGCTAACATTTTCACTCTCCTCTTTCACTTTCATCAAGAGGCTCTTTAGTTCTTCTTTGCTTTCTGCCACAAGGGTGGTGTCATCTGCATATGTGAGATTATTGATATTTCTGAGATTATTGATACTGATCTCACTTTTAGGTGGGAGCTAAAAAAGTCAAACTCATAATAAGAGAGAATAAAACTCTTGTTACCAGGGGGAAATGGCAAAAGGTACAAACATTCAGTTATTAGATGAAAAGTTCTGAAGACCTAATGTACAGCACAGTGACTGTAGTTGATATAAAGTACTATGTATTTGAAATTTGCTAATAGAGAAAATCTTAATCGTTCTCACCACAAAAAGTAACTATGTGAGGTGATAGATGTGTTAATTACCTTGACTGTGATAGTTGTTTCACAATGTATACAAATATCAAAGCATTATGTTGTACACCTTGGCGGTGGTGGTTTAGTTGCTAAGTCGTGTCGGACTCTTGCGACCCCATGGACTGTAGCCTGCCAGGCTCCTCTGTCCACGGAATTTACCAAGCAAGAATACTGAAGTGGATTTGCCATTTCCTTCTCCAGGGACTCTTCCAGACCCAGGGATCAAACCCGGATCTCCTGCATTGCAGGCAGATTCTTTACCAACTGAGCTATGAGGGAAGCCCATTTATTTAAATATTTATTTACTTATTTATTTGGCCAGTGGTTGGAATTTACTTGGCTGGTGTTTGGTGTACACCTTAAATACATGAAACTTTAATTTGTCAATCATACTTCAATAAAGCTGGAAAAAATGCATATATTCAGAAGTATGCAATTATCTCATATTTTGCTGGTATGAATGTAAAATGGTGTAGTCACTTTGGAAAACAGTATGGCAGTTCCTCAAACAGTTAACACAGAGTTGCCTATAACCCAGCGATTCCACCTAGATATATACCAAAAGAGCTGAAAACACAGGTTCACACAAAAACATGTACATGTTTGTAGCAGCGATGTTCTTAACAGCTAAAGTGTTGGAACAAGAGAAATGTCCAAATGACAAATAAATAAAACGTGATATATCTACACAGTGGAATATTACTTGGCAATAAAAGGGCATGAAGTACTGATACATGCTACAACATGGGTGATCCTTTATACTATAAACATTATATTAAGTGATAGAAGTCTGACACAAAGGTCACATATTGTGACCTTCATATCTTCCATTTATAGGAAATGTCCATAACAGGCAAATCCATAGAGAAAGAAAGTATATTCGTGGTTGCCAGGGGCTAAAGAGGATGGGGAATGACTGCTAATGGTGGAGTTGGAGAGAAGGGGTTGGATTTGGGGGATGATAAAATGTGCTAAAAATTAGACTATGGTGATGGTTGCACAACTCCATAAACATACTAAAAACCACTAAATTACACTTTAAATGGTAAACTTCATGGTATGTCAGTTATATTTCAATCAAGATCTTAAAATTAAAAAACAAAAGAAACTGTTAATAGAAGTCTCTTTGGGTAATCTGAAATTCTCTACCATTCATCCTTTTCATCAGTTTGTACATCTGCTTTCTTTTAGCAAGTAACTTCAAATTCTATTTAGTTACCAGTCATGCCCAATTTCCCTAATATGTGAAAAAATGTGAAACCACCAAAATCAAGTACCAGCATTTAAGAGAAAACTCAGTTTTAACTGTTCAGTGGCCAGTTGTGTTTTCTTCCCACTGAGAAGCAAATCAGTGGTAAAAGTTAATTTAAATTGTGTCTTTAGATACAATGAAGAGAAAAACCTAATTCTAACCACAAAAATTTCAAACTGGAATTAAAGTGTCTTAATTGAAAATATTTTATGGCACACTTCATGAACATTATTTGTCCATGAGTTGAGAAAAATCTTTTCAATTTCTGTGTTTACTTCTGTTCTGCTACCAAGGAATGCATTCCTAAATATTTTACAAGTACTTAAAATGTTTTGACGGCGGGTATGCAGTTGTAAAATATGTTCTATTTCTTTATACGAGATCTATAATAAATCCATAGTCCTCTCCAATCAAAATGACTCATACTACTGAATATGACCCATGGAATCACAACACAATTAAGCACAAATCCTGGTCTGGGTCACGGCCATTAAAATATTAGGCCACGGGCAATGTTCTATTCTGTTTTTCACTTAAAGTGGGCATTTTTCCACGTTGTTCAAAACTGTGGTTACAGCATTTATGTTTACTATCTTGGATATACGTACTCTATCATCTTATTCATGCTTTGAGGCATCTTTGCCCTCTGTATTTTGAGAGATGAGCTATTATTTGTTATTTATCATGTCTAGCATTTTAGATTAAGAAATTCCTACATGGTCTACCTGATTCAACTCATTAAGTCTTTAAATCTGTATTAATAGTACAAAAATAGCACAGAGGTGCTTTGCATGTGCAAAAGAATCCTTCTTCTATGCATGTGGTTGCAGCAGCTGCTTTCCATCTCGGTGAGAACTTGAGGAGCTGTTTATGAATATGCTGTGTTGTCTTCTGCTTTGTGTAACTGTTATCAGAAATTCTAATTTCCTTTGCCATTAAAGAATATTACAGTTTAACAATGTTTGTTGGCTCCTTCCTCCTCAACATCATGCTGTGAGCCATCAGTCATGGAGGTTTCATAAATGCCAACCTTGAGATGCTATGACATATATAAGAATATGAAATAATTAAGTCCTGCTTTCACTGTGCACTTGAGTGAAACAATACTTCAAGAAAAGAAATAAGCCAAGGGTATAGTAAATTGCTCAGCATAGTTTCTATTTTTTTATTTTTAAGCTACACTGGCAACCTGTTTGTATAAAAAATAGTTTATTGAGATATAATTGACATATAACATTAATTTTAGGTATATAACATAATGATTTGATATTTGTCTGTATTACAAGATGCTCACTACAAGTCTAATTAACATTCATCACCACACACAATCACAAAAGGTTTTTCCTATGATGAGAACTTTTAACAACTATTCTCTTCAGTTCAGTTCAGCCCAGTCGCTCAGTTGTGTCCAACTCTTTGCGACCCCATAAATCGCAGCACGCCAGGCCTCCTTGTCCATCACCAACTCCCGGAGTTCACTCAGACTCACGTTCTTGAGTCAGTGATGCCATCTAGCCATCTCATCCTCTGTCGTCCCCTTCGCCTCCTGCCCCCAATCCCTCCCAGCATCAGAGTCTTTTCCAATGAGTCAACTCTTCGCATGAGGTGGCCAAAGTGCTGGAGTTTAAGCTTTAGCATGATTCCCTCCAAAGAAATCCCAGGGTTGATCTCCTTCAGAATGGATTGGTTCGATCTCCTTGCAGTCCAAGGGACTCTCAAGAGTCTTCTCCAACACCACAGTTCAAAAGCATCAATTCTTCGGCACTCAGCTTTCTTCACAGTCCAACTCTCACATGCATACATAACCACTGGAAAAACCATAGCCTTGAATAGACAGATCTTTGTTGGCAAAGTAATGTCTCTGGTTTTGAATATGCTATCTAGGTTGGTCATAACTTTTCTTCCAAGGACTAAGCGTCTTTTAATTTCATGGCTGCTGTCACCATCTGCAGTGATTTCGGAGACAAAAAATAAAGTCTGACACTGTTTCCATTGTTTCCCCATCTATTTCCCATGAAGTGATGGGACCAGATGCCATGATCTTTGTTTTCTGAATGTTGAGCTTTAAGCCAATTTTTTTCACTCTCCACTTTCACTTTCATCAAGAGGCTTTTTAGTTCCTCTTCACTTTCTGCCATAAGGGTGGTGTCATCTGCATATCTGAGGTGATGGTATTTCTTCTGGCAATCTTGATTCCAGCTTGTGCTTCTTCCAGTCCAGCGTTTCTCATGATGTACTCTGCATATAAGTTAAATAAGCAAGGTGACCGTATACAGCCTTGATGCACTCCTTTTCCTATTTGGAACCAGTCTGTGGTTCTATGTCCAGTTCTAACTGTTGCTTCCTGACCTGGATATAGGTTTCTCAAGAGGCAGGTCAGGTGCTCTGGTAGTCCCATCTCTCAGAATTTTCCACAGTTTATTGTGATCCACACAGTCAAAGGCCTTGCCATAGTCAATAAAGCAGAAATAGATGTTTTTCTGGAACTCTCTTGCTTCTTTCATGATCCAGTGGATGTTGGCAATTTGATCTCTGGTTCCTCTGCCTTTTCTAAAACCAGCTTAAACATCAGGGAGTACACGGTTCATGTATTGCTGAAGCCTGGCTTGGAGAATTTTGAGCATTACTTTACTAGCGTGTGAAATGAGTGCAATTGTGCGGTAGTTTGAGCATTCTTTGGTGTTGCCTTTCTTTGGGACTGGAATGAAAACTGACCTTTTCCAGTCCAGTTCAACCAGTAACGCTGAAGAAGCTGAAGTTGAACGGTTCTATGAAGTCCTACAAGACCTTTTAGAACTAACACCCAAAAAAGATGTCCTTTTCATTATAGGGGATTGGAATGCAAAAGTAGGAAGTCAGGAAATACCTGGAGTAACAGGCAAATTTGGCCTTGGAATACAGAATGAAGCAGGGCAAAGACTAATAAGAGTTTTGCTGAGAAAATGCACTGGTCATAGCAAACATCCTCTACTCTCTTAGCAGTTTCCAAATATTCAATACAGTATTATTTTAAGAATCATTTTTGAAGCATCTAGAAATACATAAAGTTAAATGAAAAAGTTACTTAGCTCTACAACTGCACTCTTCAGGAATACCTACTGTAAACAGTTTGGCATTTTTTAGACCATTTCCTTGCTCTTGTGCATACAAACTACAAAAACTTCTGTCTCAGAAACTGTATCATAATTAAATTCACAGAATTTCATGCTTTCAGGATTTTAATTCAGTTGCAAATAATAATTCCTGCTCTTTGTACAATTTTAAACAGCACAGATGTATGTATATAGAGTACCAATGCCCTTATACTTTTAACAATCTGGTAATATCAATTCCAAATATTTTTCCTATGTGAGTGAGTGAAAGTTGCTCAGTCATGTCTGACTCTTTGTGACCCATCTCTAAGCAAATATTTATGCACATATTAGTAACTGTTAAACTATGCAAGCAGTATAAAATACCTTCCAGTCCCAGTTCAAATCTCCTCTGGTAGGTGATCCTACTCCTTGGATAAAAATTAGGGCGGATGCCATGACTCTGCTGGTCACAACTACGTAATAAAACTCGTCTAGTTATTTCTAGTTACAAAACAACCCACTGGGAATACATCAGTACAGTTCCGTTATTGTGAGTAATGCCTCACAACACACAATCTCCTGCACTCTGCTCACCTCCCAACTTCTGTCTCTGTCCTTACAGCTCTCATCTCTTTCGCTGAGGTGCTCTTGTCCTGTCAGGAAGGGCCAACATAACATGGACCCACATCTGGTTCACAGAAACACATAACTCTTTAATACAACAACTCCTAGAAATTTACCTACAAGTATATTCATGTATGTGCCAGCAGATATTTATTCAAGGATATTCAAGTAGCAAAAGACAAGGAAAGGCTCATCAAAAGAAGACTGATTAAATATGTCACAGGATCATATAGGACCACCTGAAATTGCCCATATTTCATACTGTCTGCCTCTAGAAATTGCAGTTTCGGGTGGTTCAACCTAATAGCTCCACCTGTACAATGCAGTTATATGTACTGCTAGTCAAATATATAAATTTATGTATTTGTATGTGCTGTATCATATCTCCCCCAGATTCACATGTTGATGTCCTAAAGGCCAATACTTCAGAATGTGACTGTATTCAAAAACAGGACCTTGAAAGAGGTAGTTAAGTTAAAATGGGGTCATTAGGATAGACCCTCATCCAAGATGACTGGTGTCCTCACAAGACAAGGAATTTAGAACACAGGCCACACAGACATAGAGTTGATCATGCGAGGACACAGCGGGGAAAGCAACCATTTCCAAGCCAAGAAGAGGCTTCAGAGAAAGGTAAACCTGCTGATACCTTGATTCTGGACTTTGAGCCTCAGGAACTTTTAAGAAAATTAAATTTTATTTTTAAGCCCTTCAGCCTATGTATTTTGTTGTGGCAGCCCTAGCAAATTAATTAATTAATGTATGTATGTATTTTACAAATAAACTTGTATGTATGCATCCTTTGGGATGGAGAGAAGAACACGTACATAATGCACAGCTAGTCAATGAGGCACAGAATTTCTCTGCAAGGACTGCACAGAGGAAATGAGAGACAGGATACATGGGATATCTTCATATGCAGTTTTAAGTTTTGCCACATGTATGCATTATGAATTAATTTTTATCTTTCTAATAAATGCATTTAAGACTACACTATCTCCTCAAGGTACAACTTTGTCCATGGCCTATAAATTTTGATACGTAGTATTTTCAAGTTACTAATTCCTAAATAGTTTACATAGTTTCAGTTAAATTTTAAATAATTTTTAAAAATGCTATCCAAATCAGGTGTTAGTCACTCAGTCAGGTCTGACTCTTTGCTATACTGAAAAACAAAAAGACAAAAAAATTACCTCTAACCACATCCCTTTTTCCAAGGAAGAAAATTAAAGTCCCCAGTACAACCTATTCATTCTACCCTCTACCAACTGGTAATCAATTTGATATCAATTTTCTTGATCTTTCTACAGGTGTGCATTTACATATATATCTTATCATATGCACAAAAATTTTTTATAAAATTTAATCATGTCCTATGTCAATCTGAAATATGCTTTATTTTAATTTAGAAATACACTATGGACATCTTTTTAATTTAACTTACTCTTTTTAATACCTGCATAGCATTGTGTAGCATGGATGAGCCATCATTTATTTAGCTGTTACCCATTGATTATCCCTCTTCCTTTTTATTTATGGATTTTGTTTCACTTGGTTTGCTATTAAAAAACAATGCTGACCAAAAAAGGCTACAATCAATATCTTGTAAGTTTTTAAATTCAAAGCAACAAAAATATCATTATTGCTTAACCTGCAACTCCTTGAGGACTAGTGAGGCTGAATATCATTTCACATGTTATGAATCATTTATATTTATTTTTCCAGAATTTGCTTGTTTTTATTATCTGGAATTTTCTTTCCTTATAATTTCAACTTTTATACCCTCTTCAAACTGAGTTAAAGTAAAAGCTTTCCAAGTAGTTATATTTCTTCTTTTTCGGTTCCCCTTTTGTTAAGAGTATATGTGTTGTGTGTCTGTATGTCTGTTTCCTTGCATTACGACTGGCAATAACTAATTTTTAATTTTCAGAATTTGAGATTTCCTGTGTAGCCCTGTTACATGACATATTTTTGTTACGTGTTAGATGAGTATTTGAGAAAAGTATGTATTTTTAGCTCTTTAGGTATATAAAGTTTTATCAATTATTTTTCAATTAAATGTTTGTTGTGTGGAATTAAACTGTCTGATAATAAATTATTATCCATTTTCTTCCATTCAACATTTGCCTGGAGGTGTGTATGTGTTGATATTATTTTCATTTTTCTGCATTATTTTGTTCCTATTTGTCTGAAATAACATAAAGATTTGTTTCTATATAATTCAAGAGCCTTTAAAAGAGAGAGAGAATGTATTGCATTGCTACAATATTTTGCTTTTTTTCTCTTCCCTCCTCCACTATCTTTTACTTTTCCTTGGCTGATTTTTTGTTTTTCTTTATTTTCCTCAATATCGTCTTTCCTTTTATATCTATTCTATTCATAAACACCCTTAACAGTTTTAAGAAACATATTGTATGGAGACTTGTTATACATTTTCTTCTGTTCATTTCATGAACTTTCTTGATTTTCACTTAAGTATGTACCCCTCCCTAGCCCAGTCATTGCACTTCAGTAGGAGGCCTTGGCAGGTCTTGGCAAATTTTTTTTTCTGACTCTAATGGTCTCCAATTGATCCAATCAAAGCAAAGCTCAGGACTTTTCTTTGATGAAGCAGGTAGTTATACTCTCCACTCCTTCCACTATAAAGAAAAAGGATGTGATTTCAAATACTGCACTTTGCAGATATCTTCCAGAAGAGGGGAAGCCAGTCTGAGGATGAAATTAACACACAAAGAAAAGCAAAGCTTAGAGAATAAAGCCAACAGCAGAGGAATCACATATCAATAACGTAAGATATACTAGCACTGAATTTAAATATATTTTCTTCATATTAAAAAACAGTAACTATAGTCTCTTCTATCAATACAGAAGTTGTGACATACTTTAATTCTTACCCACCAAATGTCCACCATCTCCCCTCTGACAAAGACTTAACTGAAATTGTGCAGAACTTTACCTTAAGGTGTTAGTTCTTTCTAGATATGTATTTCATGTCTCACAACTTAAAATTTTCTTCTTTGTTCTACTGTACCATATTTCAGAAGAACTCCTTGGGTCTCATCTTACAGTTCATTAATTCATTCAGTCTATTACAACCATGCTGCTATTCAACATGCTATTAAATTTTTTTATCACAGAAAATATGTTTTCAACTTCCAAAGACTTTCTTGTTCTTATTTCTCTTTTATAGCGCCCCATTGCTATTTCATGGAAACTGTATTCCCTAAAATCTTTGAGGACATTTTAAAATAACAAATATTATCTATTATGTTCAATTTGTTTTCCCCAAAATCGATTCCTCTGTTTGTTCAGTTTGGTGTCCCTCTTTCATCCTCTTGATTTTCCTTAAATATTTAGTGAGTCTCAGTTAACTGAACCGATTGCTAAAGTTGGTTTCCCCAGCCAAGTGGTTCTCAGCTCTGGATGCACTATAGAAATCACCTTTAAATTTAAAAAATGACCTAGGTGATTTTAATGGTCATCCACCTCTTAGAACCACTGCTTTAATATGTGTGAATATCACTCTTCTCTGCATCATGAACATGTATGCTGATGAGAGTTCTGCCCGTCAAGAGTGCCATGCAGAGATGGAGGGGGAGCAGCTAGGTGGGTAACTTGTAAAGAGAGGAGCCCCACATTCACAGTGGTAATTAGAAGTTCTCTGAGATATAACCCTGATTTTCTCTCTGGCCCTCAAGCCCAATGGGGATACACCTAATTTATATAAATAAGTTCTAGTAGGTTAGCCCAGGAGTAAACATTGTTATTAGCTATTCTAATTACTCCTAATACAGTTCCAAAATCTAGTAATTAATTACCTTTTGACCGCTATTATCATCTGAATATTTGCATGCCCCCCACCCCAACTCATATACTGACCTCCTAATCCCTAAGGTGATGTCATTAAAAGGTGCGACCTTTAGAAGATGATTAAGTCATGAGGCAGAGCCCTCATGAATGAGACTGGTGCCCTTATCAAAGAAGGCCCAGAGAACTCGCTTGCCCCTACCTTGTGAGGCTGCAGCAAGAAGGCGGCAGTCTGTAACCCGGAAAAAGGCCTTCATCAGAATCTAACCATGCTGGCACCTTGATCTGCACTCCCAGCCTTCAACACTGTGAGAAATAAGTTTCTGTGGTTTGTAAGTCATCCAGTCTATGCTATGTTGTTAAAGGAACCAACATGGGCTAAGACAACCAACCTCAACTTTTCAGTCTCTGAGCTTTGGAGTTTTCCAGAATTGTATCAGAAAACTCACTTTTCTAGCTTTTCCCCTTTCAAGTCTATACTGGTTTGCAGACTTCTCAATGCTGTATGCTTTTATCATCAAACTGCTCTGCTCCAATGTACTTTTCATTCTTCATAAAGTCCTCAATGTTTCTGATCCTTAGCTGACACCTTTCCCAGCTTTTCAACACTAATAAGGATGTGTTCTTATTCTCCTAGTTTTCTTATTCTTGGTGCTACTTAACTAGATTTTTTTTTTCATTATACAATAAAACATCCTTATATTAGACTACTCAAATCATTCTGAAGAATTTAAGTTGTAAAAATAGTAGTCATCCCCACCAACTGTCCTCCTCAAATTTCTTGTTAACACTATTCAAGTATAGTTACAGTAATGCTACTATATTTCCCTTTATAGTCTCTACGAAAGTGAATACTACTAAGTTGAGTCCACACTCAAAGAGAGGAGAATAAATCTCTATCCCTTGGAGAAGATGTATCAAAATACATGTTTTTCAGAATTCTTCTATGAAGGGGACTTCTCTCCTCTCTCTCAATCATTTACTTGCATCATTATGAACTCAGGATAAATTTTATTTTATTCTTTGGGTCAAAATTTAATGCTATAGTTATTTTGTCGGTCAAACTGTTCAAACTTTGGCCACTGGGCACCCAGTGTTCTTTTTCCATGCCCTTCCCCTTCCTCCTCGCCTGCTTTGTAGTACTTCCCTATCTTTGGCACTGCATGATGCTCCAGACTCATCTTGTGACATATATCCTATTGTTTTTCTGGAGAACCCTGACTAATATAGTGGATAATCAAGGAGTAAGCTGATAAAGGAATGAGTGACAGGGGTAAACTACAGGAACTTTTAAAGCCCTTCAAATGCTTCTGAGACACAGCCACTGTAGTCAGTAACACAGATGCTCTCAAGGCCCCGATACGCTTCACCTCACATTAATGAATGAATGGTAGGGGGTAATGAGACTACCCTTTGATATGAGACCAAGGATCGTATCTCAAAGTTGACATTCACTAGCTATTTGGTTTAAAAATAAGTATTCAAGGGACTTCCTTGGTCCAGTGGTTAAGACTTTGTCCTTCCACTGCAGGGGGCACAGGTTGGATCCCTGGTGGGGTAACAAAGATCCCACGTGCCTCATGGTGTAGCCAAAAAAAAAAAAGAGAGAAAATTTAAGACTTCCCTGGTGGCCCAGTGGGTAAGACTCCATGCTCCCAATGCTGGGGGCCAGGGTTCAATCCCCGATCAGGGAACTGGATCCCACAAGCCACAACTAAGAGTTGGTATGCCACAATTAAAGAAATCATATGCCACAACTATGAGCCAGTGAAGCCAAATAAATAAATATTTAAATATGTAAAAACTAGTATTCCTCGAAGTCTTAGCACCCTCAAATTTAAAACTGGCAGATTATCACGAATCCCTCAAAGAACTGTTAAAGAGTTTACATGATAATATGTGGAATGGATCAAGCAAAGTAATCTGGTACATAGCAAGAGATCAAGACACCTTAATTGCCTTTCTTCCATTTTCCCCTAACTCACTGGGAAGATAAAGGTCATCTGGTTCAAGTTCCTTAACTAGGTCCTACATTTATCGTAACAGACCTCAATCTATACATCTGTCCATTCAGCTTACCAGAGCATCCTAAAGCTAATTCCATCATCTGTGGAGAGAGATTCTGTACTTCTTTCCTCTTTAGTACTATATTCCCTCCTTAACCATTTCTCTCTTGCTTCTTCATATTAAACAAGCATTTACTGCTTTTTCTATTTATCATTCTGTTTCTCTCCTCCTATTTCTATGAAACTACTCAGCTTTCTTCCACTGGCCAATCTCTTCTAAACTCCATGGTGGTATGCCTTCTGACCACTCCTGCCAATCAAAACTACTTTCTTAGAGGTACTATTAGGGACTATTTTTCAACAAGCCAGAGGCCTTCTCCTCTCTGCAGGATAAGAGGTTGCTGATCTCTCCTTTTGCTTGGAAATTCTCTCTCCCACACTGTCTTCCTCTCTCCAATTATGCATCATCTTTCTCTAACATGAATCCTGTCTTTCTCTCATTTTGACTTCCAAGGATGAATGTTTTTTCCTATTTGCTTTTTCCCTACAAATCAATTTCTTTC
This sequence comes from Nanger dama, assembly GCA_917880005.1. Classification (NCBI taxonomy): domain Eukaryota; kingdom Metazoa; phylum Chordata; class Mammalia; order Artiodactyla; family Bovidae; genus Nanger; species Nanger dama. The sequence goes on from CAKJTW010000011.1 coordinate 2,271,629, forward strand.
TGTATAAAAGCTGCTATATTTTTACAATACAGCTAACATTTCAATTCTGATCTTCTTCCAAATCTTTGGTTAGGCAAAACACTCTTCAGAACAATTTATTTCGAAGCAATAAACCAGAGTCTGTTTGCAACATGTCAAAATGGCCTTGCCTCTTAAGAGAACTACTTCCAATCTCCATTTTATCAACACCACCAAAATTTTAACCTGCTTTAAACCCCAAAATGACCTTCAGATCTTCTCACTGAATCCTATCAATTTGTTTCACAATGCTCATCTCCTAATGTTTGTTACCACCCTAGAGCAGTCTCTCTTTTACACAGGTCTGGGGCTTAGAGGTCTTTTGCTCCCCAATCTTTCCCTATCCTTCAGTGGTTTTATACTCCAGGGTCTCTGTTATCTTTCCATTGCACTGCAACCCACCATGTGCCTCTCCTGCTCCAGAGAGCAGTACCATTTCCCCATACCTACTGCATCAAATCCAAACTCTTGGGTCCTGCCTTTCCTGACCCTACTTCGCACTGCTGTCTTTTCTAGCCAGGCTTGCTCGTCCACATCTCCTAGTACAACACACAGAGGAGCAGGGTTATACAGCTGATCATGTCATCAACTCTTCCCTCCCTCCCCACTTCACAAAGGTTCTTCCCTGTGCTCCTTACCAGTTAGTTTACTTTTGCTAAGTTTATACTGTTTTCCCACTGGCATAACCTCTCCGTTTTACTCTGCTTATCCAAACCAGATTAACTCTTTAAAGCCCAGTGAAATCTGTCTTCTTCTATAAAACCTTCCCTAATATTTCCAGCTAACATTTCATCTTCTACCTTTACTCAAGACTCTATCACTCCCACTTCTTAGCAATCTTGTTACAAAAAGATATCTTATCTTTCATATATTATTAATCTCTCCTTCTTTACTAGTGCTTTAACATTAAAATACATTCATTCTTTCCCATTTAAAAGTTTTTAAAATTCTTTTTTATTTTTCTGACCTTGCCACAGATTCTAGGTATTCCTATTCTTTTCTCCCTCCTCGCCATCAGGCTCCTTGAACAAGCAGTTTCTACTCAGGGTCCCTTCTTCCTCACTTGCTATTCATTCTTCAACTCCCTGTTATCTGGCTTTTATTCCAAAACACTGTTTACATCAAGGTCACACATCAAGACCTCCACATGGCCAAATCCTATGAACTCTGTAGGAAATGTCTTGTTTGGGGCCTTCTGGCAATATCACCTCACTTGTCCTTTGAGAGCTTCTCTGTCTCACTCCTGAGATCTGATATGACTATTAAAAGCGGTTTCACCCCAGGGATGGGCATGGGGCTGACCAACAGGACTGCACGAGGAGGGAAACTGGCTGAGGCTGAGTTAGCCCCACAGGCCCATGTGATCCTAGAAGCTGCTTTCTCTGGTCTTCCCAAGGCTTCATTATTTGTCTTTCCTTCCACTTCTGTGCGCTTACCCAGTATCTATCCATAAATCCCCTTTTCCACTTGTTAGCCAAAAGCAATTTCTGTTGCTCACAACCAAACAGAAATTTATCCTGCAACTGAAGCAGAGGTAGAAGTGGTACCTCTCATGGGTACACTATAAATTTCTTCTCCCTGTCCCCTTCACTATGGATGCCTGCTGTTCAAGAAATTATAGTAGCTAAAGGGAGAATGTTTTGCCAAGGGACCCAATAATAGCTTCATTCATTTGGAGGGAAGACTGTCTGAGGCTCCTTATGCAGCCAGCTAATAGACAAAAGGGAAGTCACAAGGAGCATAGGTGGGAATTGACTGAACCAGGGGGTACCTCTTTTTATTAACACTAGCAGTGAAGTTACCACACTACTGCCACATTACAAAGACAAGGTCTGTAAGGGCTCAGATCTCTCAGGAATAAGTTTGCAAACCACACGTGTCTGACCCCAAAGTCCATGCCCTTTAACATACCACAACAATCTACTTGCAGCTCCTTAATCAAGAAAAGCCCTCTCTCATTTCCATGCCTTCATACCTGTCACTCCACAAAGTGTTAAGAGTAAATACACTCTATATTCTTAGGGTATTCCCAGTAGATTATAAACTTCTAAATGGTAGAAACCAAAGCTTCCACATTTGTATCCTTAACAATTAGTACTCAGTATGGGGGTGATAAATGTCGATTGAAAGAATATCTGGTCTTTCTCTTAATTTTCCATGATATTCATCACTGCAACATCAATTCTGAGTACATATTTTTAATTAGCTATTGAATATTGTGTTCAGTCCTTTATTTGATATGATGTTCCCCAATCCTCCCAATAAGTCTGAAAACTTAAGAGCTGAGTCCAGATCATTTACTACTTTTATATTCTCTTTAATACCTAAGAGTATTGGGCACATGGTAAACACTCAATAAATACTTCATGAACTGAATTAAAAACACAGTATTAGCACATTAATAGGAACAACTTATCATCCCCTACTGATCTAATTAAAAGATCTGGCCTTCTGAAGTAGTGCAATTGTACCCATATGCAAAACTTAATGAGAAAAAGAAAAATTATCTAATTGGACAGTTAACAGCTTTTCTTTTAGCGTTACACAAATATTTTATGGATAACAAGAAGTCAACTTCCAGAATTCAGAGTAAAAGACTCAAGGTATATATCTCCATGCATATTGGAAGAAGATTACATGTTTAAGGGATCCATCATAATCACAATTACTTAAATTCCATTAATCCTTAACAAATCCATAATAGTAGTATAGGACATAAAGAATATTTAATGGAGAAATCAATTAATGCCAATTCAATGCTAAAGATGCATATGGCTATCTTCACATAATATATAACACAATAGTCATTTACGCATTTAACAAATATTTTTTGAATGCCTACTAATACTTAGTGCTACTTTAGGTCCCAAAAGTACAGATGAGAGAACACAGTTGCTATGTTGGTGGGGTTCTATCTCCACCATGTTACAATGCTATGCAAAAATACAGTGTGAATTATACCTCCTGGAGCCTTCAAAGTGGATGCTCCAGGGGTAGCAGGCTCATAGAGAAGGTGGATAAACAAATACTCAGGGGCAATGTGATTTGTGTTAACAGAGAAATAAATACAAGCTGTTATTGGGACCACAGAACTGAAAATAATAGAAGTCAGGAAAAGACATGGAAGACACTGACATACATGAATTCTGATGTGAATTAAGGTGTGAAGAAGGTACCAACACAGAAACATTCAGAATGGAATCAAACCTGAAACTACGGCTGCAAGCAGTGTTGGGGAGGTTTCAAAGCAAATCAATCTGACTCAAAGCAAACTGCTGTAGAAGAGCAAACAATAAAACACTCCTTGTAATCAAGTTTAAGAATAATGAAACACAAACACAAAAGAAGTTAAACTACCAGATGATGTAAGCATAAAGGGAGTCTCTTAAACAATATGTCGATGAAAAGTTCAAAGGAAGCCAATTACTAAAGAATTAGAGAAGTCCAGGAAAACCTTCATTAAAGTAGTTAGAACTACGGTCACTGGAGAGGGAGCACGGCGGGGGGGCTCTCCCTATGCTGAGAAAGACCAACATCACTAACAAAAGCCAGGATCTGAACTGCTGATGTGTGGGACCACGAGGAGGCTCATGTTGGGAAGCAGTGGGGGAAAGCTGGACACATGAGTGCAGGCCTGATTTAGAAGAGCCTACAACACAAGTTTATTAGACTGGACATTTTTGGACACACAGTAGTTCTCAATCCTTATTGCTAAATGGAAACACCTGGGGAGCTTTAAAGACTACCCCTATGGCTGAGGTTCACCCCATATCAAAAGTAAGAGAATCTCTGACACAAGCAGCCTGGGTATTAAAATGATTCTACTCTACAGTCCAGACTGAGAACCACTGGGTCAGCGGGTAGAAAGGTAAGGCAGGACAGATATGGTTAAGACCCAAGTTGGAAGCTTCCCTAGTAGTCTAGGGGCTAAGAATCCACCTGCCAGTGCAGGAAACATAGGTTTGGTCTCTGGTCTGGGAAGACCCACACGCCTGGGAGGAGCTAAGCCAACGCAACACAGCTATGGAAGTTCACACACCCTAGACCCCATGCTCTGCAACAAGAGGAGCCACCGCAATGAGAAGCCCAGGCACCCCAGCAAAGAGCAGCCCCCACTAGCCACAACTAGATTGTCTGTGCACAATGAAGACCCACCACAGCTGAAAAATGAAATGAATAAATAAATCTTACAACAAAAAAAAAAGACCCAAGTTTGAATCAGTCCCTAGTTTTCGAGCTGACTGCCTGTTGAAGCTTATCTCCTGAGTTAAACATTGTTTTCTTAGAGCTTCTTTTCCCTTGTTGACAATGCTAAACTCTGAAAATAGCCCATCAATTTCTCTTACCTGACTATTTCACTGACTGCACAATCTGCAACTTTAGAATTTTATTTCCACTTTGTCCCACAGACAACTAATTTAGAAAGTAATTATTCCAGGGACTTCCCTGGAGGTCTGGTGGTTGACTCCACACATCCAATGTAAGGGGCATGGGTCTGACCCCTGGTTGGGGAACTAGGATCCCACATACCACGTGGAGCATTAAAACAAAGAATTTTAAGTAATTATTTCAATCCTATGCTGCCCTTAAATTGCTACAATGGGGTGCTTTTATACTAAGGAATGTTCTAGGCTGCAGGCTTGTCTGGATTTTATAAAACTTTTAAAAATATAGAGAATGTAATACCTGTGTATAAAAAAATTCATACTGCTTAGATTAGAGCAAAATATGAGAGTAAATTCTTCTTTACACTGTTCCTGAGACCAGATACTTTTCCTGGTTTCAGAAGTGCAATGATTACAAGGTATTTTGCTTATTTTGTAACAAATACTTTTAAAGTACTTCACAAAAAAGGAGAAACAATAAATGTATCCCATATAGCTTCTCTGAACTATATTAAATATGTGTGCTGTGTAGGAGGAAAAAGTCAAGGTGATTAGAGTGTGTGCTAGCCTGTTGATCCTTCAAAACCAGGTTTGCTTTTTTGTTTGCTTGATTTTTTTAAGAAAAAGCAAAGGTACAAATATGCTTCAGAATCCATGTTACTCACAGAAATGTTTATTCAAGAAATCTGTACTTTGTTAATAAGTAAGCAACTGTCCTTTTTATGCAAACTTAAGTTAACCATAATTGTCTAGTGTGGTGTTAGGTCAATATATCTACTATTGGCAGTAAAAATTGCATGAGAACGTAGTTTAAAGTCTATAGCTGGGATCATATATATAGGTTTACGTTTAGGTTTATAGTTAACAAATCGGAAGAATCATACTCCAATGTAACAGGGAGGCGGGGGGTGGGGGGAAGGAGGCCGTGAGTTTGGGAGAACCGCTCCAATTCAGAACGGAAAAGAAAGGCTTCTAAAAAGACCTGCAAGCCTAGCTCCACTACATAGAAGTGAGTTAAAAAGCAAGTCACATGAGTCTGACCACTGGGTCCGAAGGAAATTCGGAAGGCAAGGAAAGAAGAGGGAATGAAGGAGACAGAAAAAGGTGAAGGAGGCGGGCAAAGGCCATCCGGTGTGAACCTGGGTGTCCAGTTCTTTATGCGCCCGGGGCAGCGTGGAGCCCTTCTCGCCCCGCGCGCATCTGGGGGCCGGGGCGCAGCGCGAGCCCCCCACGGGCCCGGCACCAGAGGGCGCGGGGCGCCGAGAGGTCGGGCAGAAGAGGGGTGCGCGCGCCTTCCGTGCTCGCGGCCCCCAGGTTCCGCAAGCAGGGGTCCCCAGGAAGAAGACACTCTGCGCAGCCCTAGCCTCCGGGAGCTGGGAAGGGGTGGGTGGAGCAGAGCCCGGAGCCGCCCCCCGGAGCCGCCCCCGCAGCCCTGGCCCCCGCCCCGCGCCCCGGCTGTCAGCGGCCCCCCTCCCTCAGTCACTCACCCGCGGGCTGCGTGGTCTCGGCCGCGGCGGCGGCGGCAGCGGCGACCCCAGCCTGGGTCATGATCCCAAGCGGGTTCCGCAGGGGTGTCCGACCGCCCGGGCCAATCTCTCCGTCCGCGGCCGCCGCCTGCTTCTCTGGGGCTGGGGAGCGCGGGCCCAGGCCCTCCTCTCCCCCCGCCCCCGCCGCCTCTTCTAGCGGCCACCGCCGCCACTGCGAGCCCGAGCCCTCAAGGCCGGAGACCCGGCGGCAGCGCGGCCTCAACTTTCCCAGCCCCCCTCCCCCGCCCCTCCCCGGCCCTCCCCGCCCCTCCCGCGGCCGCCGCTCGGCTAACGAACAGCCTACCCTGGGTGCACCGCGGTCCCGCCCCTGCCACTAAGCCCACCAATTCTAACCCGGAGAGGCGCAGTGATAGCCAATCAGAGCCCGAGACGCCGTTGCGTTATCTAGGGGGCGGGAGAAGGTGGAGGAAAAACCAAAGCGTGAACGGGCCTCAGGCGGCCCAATGAGGAGGGCCGGGGTGGGTGCGGAGGTGTGCAAGTTGAGTTGAAGGAACAGGAAATATTCTTAAAGGTGGAGTGATGGGCAGGACCGAAAGCCAGTAGATGAATGGGAAAGAGGTGGGCCTGGTTCCTTAAAGGGGACGCCTTGAGAACCTAGCAAAAGCGGTGTTTGAAGAAACTTCTTTGTATCCTGTTCTCTGTTCTGCTTTTACATGTCTTTTGTAGGAGTTTGAAAGTGGAAAAACCAGAAAGGAAGAGGACACGGAAGGCTTTCAAGAACGATTAGAGAGATCCTCTTATCCTAGAGGGCAGGAAGGCGGGATGAAGCTCTGTAACAGAAAGTGAGGAAGAATAAAAAAGAATGCAGATGTCTCCGGCTGCCATTTCACTGGTAGACCATTGCTGAGCAGACTCTGCTCGAATTTGTTCGCTGCGATCATCTATCATTTTTTCATTTGCCCCAAAGGCGGATTCCTGCGAACTGGAGGTCGACCGTGTTAAGAAAGGTCCTGGGAGGCTCCTAATTAGAGGAAGCGAGTATGTGGCACTGGAGGATGGATCTGGAACTTCAGGCTGGGTTCCTAGATACCTAGATCTGGAAGGTACAGAGCCGCGGATGAGAGCATGGAGACCAGGGTCCGCTAATTCCAAGATGAGTTTGGGGCCCTGGAACCGTGGTCACAATTCCTGTTCCTGGTTTCACTTCCTATTTCATAGCCCCTCCTCTTCTGAAACAGGTGTCCTCCACCTAGTGGAGGTGAAAGATTTCCCAGCGCTTTCACCTCCAGGTTTGAAAATATCCCCTGATCTTAGACTTCCGGGGACTAGACCAGGTAACTTCCAGAAGGTGCACACGGGGCATGGCATGGTGGGAATTGAGCCTGTGTACAGAGGAAGCTGACCTTGTGTTGGGAAAATGTGTAAAGTTAAACAGTAACCGCACTTTATGTTTCTACAGCAGTTTAAAAGCTATGATGAAACGAATACAAGGCTTTTAGTGTTATTTCTAAACTATGGCACTGGAACAGTCTGGAAATTTTCTTTAACTTTTGCATCTCAGCATATGAATTTCTAGTTAGCCTCTGAATACATTTAGCACACCCAAATCAAAGCTGCAGATAAGAACGACCCTAGGATTCAGAGCCTAATAGTAATGCTAATAGAGCACTTCCATGAAATTGTATAGCATTAGTTAGTATGTCCAGCTGTAGGAAATAATTCCCATTGTGATCAGAATATAATGCATTCTGTTTAAAAATTATTCCAGTGATAAATATAATATCTAGGGTATGTATGATTTTCTAAGAAAATACAATGCATCGAGTCTAAAGTAAGATAACAAATAGTTTTGTTTGTTCAGAAAACATGTTAAGAGTTTCTTTGGATCATCATTGGAATACACATGAATACCCTTCTGGCACAATGTAGAGTGTTAAGAGAAATTTCTATTTGATAAAATGTGACGAGAGGGATAAATTGGGAATTTGAAATTAACAGATACAAACTGCTACAAATAAAAAACAATAAGGACCTACTGTATACCAAAGGGACCTATATTCAATATCTTGTAATAATCTATAGTGGAAAAGAACCCAAATCACTTTGCTGTACACCTGAAACATTGTAACTTAGCTATGCTTCAAAAAAAAAATAACACAACAAAAAGTAACACAACAAAAAGTTCTAAATGTTTGCTTTTTAATTTAATCCTGCTTCCTGACTGAAGCCCAAATCCCAATCATAGATCTTTTCGTTGACTTTGCCAATTCAATATTGGTTTATTGCTCTACATATGAGAGGATGACATCAAATAATGGCACCAGTCCTATTTCAGGCTGGCTGCCATGGGCTTATAGTGCCGTTTTTTGCTTTTGTTTTTAAGTTGCTCAGTCCTGTCCCACTCTTTGGGACCCCATTGACTATACAGTCCATGGAATTCTCCAGGCCAGAATAATGGAGTGGGTAGCCCCCCCCTTCTCTAGGGGATCTTCCCAACCCAGGGATCAAACCCAGGTCTCTCGCATTTCAGGGGGATTCTTTACTAGCTGAGCCAGAAGGGAATCCCCTACACTGATAATGAAATAGGGTGGTCAAGTGAAACTGATCCCTTTGCCTCCAGGCCAAGTCCATTTTTACAGGGCTCAAGTAAATCTGATTTTCACCCACATACTTAAGATCCTTCACAGGCTCCTTGCTTGCATCCCGTTTCATTTCCTGACATCCCCCCCTTTTTTCCTGTTCCTGGGGATGAATGACTAGAGAGGGGCGCCGACATCCGTAGGGAGGGGGTCGTCTCTGAGTTCTACTTTACTGAACCCGTCCCTGCTCCCCGAGTTAGGGGACTGCGCAGACTGTGTCTACTTATGGGGGACCGTTGAATGCTGAGCTTGGTGGGGCACGAGAACGGGGTGGGGGGCGGGGCACGAGAACGGGGTCGGGGGTTGGGGGCTTGCGCGAATCCCTCTTCTCTCCAACTTCTGGGCGCCCTATATCCCAGGATGCCCGACCCTTGGGGAGCTCCGCTGCGCCCCACTCCCACTCCCGCTCCAGATGAGCGGCGGGCGGTGGGAGAGGCTCCAAGCTGGCATTTTCAGAAATGAATGGCAACGGTATATGCGAAGAGTCCATTGTTTTCCAAAACAGTCGTAGTATTTCTCATTGTCAACAGAAATATAGGCGGATTCCAGGTACTCCTCCTCATCGCCAACCCTTGATATAGTCAGTCTTTTTCATTCTAGCCCACATAGTGAGTATGAAGTAGTCTCTCATAATTTTACCTTGCACTTCTCTTATTACTACTGGTGTTGAGCATATGTTCTATGTTTATTGGATAATGCACATCACCTTTGGTAAAATGTTCAATTCTTTAGCCCATTTTAAAAGCAGGATGCGGGTGGCTCAGACAGTGAAGAATCCACCAGCAATGCAGGAGACACCGGAGGTGCAGGTTTGATTCCTGGGTGGAGACGATCTCGTGGAGAAGGGAATGGCAATCACTCCAGTATTCTTGCCTGAAGAATTCCATCCATTGGGTCGCAAAGAATCGGACACGACTGAGCCTCTAACACTAACACTGTCTTATTATTGAGTTGTAAAAGGTTTTTAACGTTCTGGATAAACTTTCTTTCTCAGATAAATGTGCAGATATTCTCACCTATTCTGTACCTTAAAAGCAACAAACAAAATTGCTTTCTTGAGGTATGATCTTCAATAAACTGAAAGTTTAAAATGTACAACGTGACAGATTTTGACATTTGCAAGCAGCTGTGAAACCATCTCCACAATCAAAACTGAACATATATGTCCTGCCCTGTCTCCTTCATCTCCTTTCATTCACTTGCCCTCATCCTGTTCTCCAGGCAACCACTGATCTGCTGTCACTTTACATCCTTTTCATTTTCTAGGATTTTATATAAATGGAATCTATTTATATTCCATTTTGTCTGTCTTCTTTCATTCAGCATGGGTAGGGGAAGATTAATCCACTTCGTTGTGGGTATCAATAATCCATTAACTTTTGTTGCTAAGTACTATTCCATTATATAGATATGTCATGTATATTCATGTTGGTGGACAGTTGGATTGTTTGCAGTTTTTGACTATTACAAATAAAGATGCTAGAACAGTTGTGGACAAATCTTTATATGGACATTTGCTTTCATTTTCCTTGGGTAATAACTGGGTAAATATCCAGTGGAATGGCCAAGTTATATGCTAAGTGTACCTTAAAAAAAAAAAAAAACCTGCCAAATAATTTCCCAAAGCTGTAATAATTTATATTCTCACTAGTACAATTTGGGGATCTGAAATGTACCATATCAACACTTAATAAGTCTTTTAAATTTTTTATTAAAATAGGTATTTCATTGTGACCTTAATTTGCATTTCCATAATAACTAATGCTATTGAGCATTTTTTCATGTACTTATTAACCTTTGTATATCTTTTGTGAAGCTGTTTTAATCATTTGCCCATTTTTATTGGGTTGTTATTGAGTTTTAAGAGTTCTGGATTCTGGACATATATCTTTTATCAGATATGTGATATACAATATATTCTCCCAGTTCTGGGTTGTCTTTTCATTCTTTTAACTGTGTTTTTCAAATAGTTGTTCTTAAAGTCCAGTCTATCAATTTGTCTGAGTCATGCTTATGGGATCATATCTAAGAAGTCTTTGACTAACACAAGTTCACACAGATCTAACACAAGTTCACACATATTTTTCTATTTTTCTTTTAGGAGTTTTATAGTTTCATGTTTTATATTTAGATCTACAGCATACTTTAATTGTTGTATATTCAGAAGTATGATAAAAAATCCTTTTGTATGAAGAATATGGTTTATATTTTTACATTAAGGAATCCCAATTAATCAAGCACCAATTGTAAAGACCATCCTTCCTCCACTTAGTTGTCTTTGAATCTTGGGCAAAATCAACGTTTACGTGTGATTGTTATTTCTGAACTCTATTCTGTTCCATTGATCTGTTGATCTTGACACCAATACCAGACTGTTTTAATCACTGCAGCTTTGTAAGTCTTGAAGTCAGATAGTATGCCCTCCAATTGTCTTGTTCTTAAAAATTTAACTATTCTAGGTCATTTGCATTTTCATATAGACTTAAGCTTGTCAAGTTAAGGGGTAGAAAAAGCCTGCTAAAATCTTCAGTGGGATTTATAATTCAATTTGGAGAGAAATTGTAACAATATTTGGATTGAATGTATTCTATCTCCATTTATTTGGGTCTTTTAAATTCTTCTGAGGGTATTTTATAGCTTTCTGTATACAGGTCTTGCATATAGTTTGCTAAACTTGTCTCTAAATTTAATCTCATACATTTATGCTATTGTAAATGCTATTTATGAACTTAAATTTCTAATTTTATTAGAAGGAAATACAATGGATATTTGTATCCTGTGGACCTGTTACACTCATTATTAGTCCTAATACTTTTATTAATAATCAGCACTTTCTACTTCGTATTAACTACAAATAATGACAATTTTTTTTCTATCCAAACTGTAGGCTTATTCAGTTTTTATATTTTGGCTGCCCCATAGGGCATGTGGGATCTTAGCTTCTCAACCAGGGATCAAACCCTCATTCCCTCCACTGGCAGCACAGAAGTCTCAATCAATGAATGGACCATCACTGGATTGGCAAGGGCTTTCAGAGCAGTACTACACGTAAGTGGTGAGAAGAGTCATCCTTGTCTTCTTCTCAAGCTTAAGTATAAAGCATCCAGTTTTTCACCCAGTTTGGTGAGCTCTATCAATTTTATTTTTTTCAAAGAAGTAGCTTTTTAATTCTCCTACTGTTTTCAATTTTATGGGTTTCTGCCCTTTTTATTTCCTTCCTTCAGCTTACTTTAGGTTTAATTGGCTCTTCTTTTTCTAGTTTCTTAAGGTAAAAGCTTAGATCTTTGATTCAAGATCCCATATTCAAACAAGGATTTACCATATAGCACAGGGAATGATATTCAATATCTTGTAACAACGTAAAATAACATATATTTATATACACACACTTTGTCATGCACCTGAAACCAACAAAAGTATTGTAAATCAACTATACTTCAATGGCAAACAGGAACTCATATATATACATTTAATGCTATGAATTATCTTTTAAGCATTTTAATCCTACAGCATTGACATTGTTTTCATTTTCCTTTTTCCTAACTTTTCTTGCAATTCTTTTGTTAGACACAAGTTATTTAGAAGAATGTTTAATTTCCAAATATTGGGGGGCCGGACAAGTTTTCCAGGCTTATTTCTTGTTACGTCCTGGTGTAGGTTAAAGCACATAGTTTGCAACAGTATAGATCCTCTTTATAATATTCTCTGTCTTATCATTTACCAACAGTTCAAAATCACCAAAAATTTTTTTAAAATACTTGGCTGCACTGGGTCTTAGTTGCGGGATAGATTAAACCCAGGCCCCTGCACTGGGAGCTTGGAGTCTTAGCCACTTGACCACCAGGCAAGTCCGCAAATCACCAATTTTGTGAACTTGTCTGTTTTGCATCAGTTTGTTCTTCATGTATTCTGAAGTTTTTAGATTCATATTCATTGAAGACTGTTCTCTTGGTAGACTCCTTTATCATAAATATCCCTCTTTACCCCTGGAAATATACTTTGTTCCAAAATCTACTTTGGTATTAGCCACTCCAATGTTGAAAGCATTAGTGTTTACATTGTCTTTTCCATCTCTTCTGGTTCACTGTGTTTAGTGAACCCATGCCCACTGAATTAACCACTGGACCACGAGGAAGGCCCTATACAGTAAGCTTCATAGGACCTTCATATTTTATATAAAATATAACTTTCACTAAATTAATCTCCCTCCTTTATAATTGTGAATGGGTATTTCATTATCTAGTTGACAAGTGCTGATATATGTTCCTAATACTTGTGTCTCACTTTTATTAAACTTAGTTGGTTCTGTATTGAAACACTGTTGAGATAACTTGGGCTATTAAGATCACCAGGGCAGGGCCATGCCTATCTTTTCCACTGTGGTACTGTCAGGTCCTCAGACATTGGGGGTACATTCTTTGACCATGCCTCTGTACCAAGCCTTTTAATTTACAAGATTTTTTTAAAAATAATTTTTAGGACTGGCAATAACCCAGGAACCATGCTCTAAATTTGTCCAAGGGGCTACCTCAGATATGCAGATGACACCAACCTTATGGCAGAAAGTGAAGAGGAACTAAAGAGCCTCTTGATGAAAGTGAAAGAGGAGAGTGAAAAAGGTGACTTAAAGCTCAACATTCAGAAAACTTAAGGTCATGGCATCTGGTCCCATCACTTCATGGCAAACGGAGAAACAGTGAAACAGTGGGGCTCCAAAATCACTGCAGATGGTGACTGCAGCCATGAAATTAAAAGATGCTTACTCCTTGGAAGGAAAGTTATGACCAACCTAGACAGCATATTCAAAAGCAGAGACATTACTCTGCCAACAAAGGTTCGTCTAGTCAAGGCTATGGTTTTTCCAGTAGTCATGTATGGATGTGAGAGTTGGACCATAAAGAATTGATGCTTTTGAACTATGGTGTTGGTGAAGACTTTTGAGTCCCTTGGACTGCAAACAGAGCCAACCAGTCCATCCTAAAGGAAATCAGTCCTGAATATTCATTGGAAGGACTGATGCTGAAGCCGAAAATCCAATACTTTGGCCACCTGATGCGAAGAACTGACTCACTGGAAAAGACCCTCATGCTGGGAAGATTGAAAGGGTCGAGAGAGGGTGAGATGGTTGGATGACATCACTAAGTAAACTCCAGGATTTGATGATGGACAGGAGGCCTGGTGTGCTGCAGTCCATGGCCTTGCAAAGAGTCAGATACGACTGAGTGACTGAAAGGTAGCTAACTTTCTGACAATGGAAGATGGTTAAGGAGAAAGTGAAAGTTTTATAGCAGCTTTTAGGTTGCTATAATAAAGTTCTCATCTTACCAGATTTTACTCTTCTGAATACTAATTATTTCAAGTTGTGTATTCAAATTTCACCTGCATAAGCAGTTTTACTTGTGGTACCTACTTTTAGTATATAGTTTTATTTCATTTTAGTATATGGATTACTAGTGACAAACAGGATTCAAGATTGTTCAAATCTTTACAGAGAAATTTTGATATTGCTAATATGGTTTCTAAAAGATGAACTAGATGGGCTCAGAAGTTTGCTCAAGGAAACAAAAACATTAGTAATTTTCTTGATGCTATAGCCATTTAATCTGATGATTTACATTTTAATTGAAATTGGAAGTGTTAGTCACTCGGTCGTATCCAACTCTTTGCAACCCCATAGAGCCACCAGGCTCTTGTCCATGGATTTCTTCAGGCAAGAATACTGGAGTGGGTTGCCACTTCCTTCTCCCGGGTATCTTCCCAACCCAGGGATGAAACTTGGGTGTCCTGCTTTGCAGGCAGATGCTTTAAGATCTGAGCTGCTAGGGAAGGGGATAATTTATACATAGATTCTTTTAAAAAGGATGTTTTGAGTTTTTGAAGACAGTAGTAAGAATTAAAAACTTGAATCAAGTTCAAGTATGTGGAAATTTTCAGCTTATCAGGAGTACCTAATTCAAAGTTCACTAATCCCAAATAACCCCACCCAATAGACTATTTTCCCACATGCTGGGTTTAAGCTTCATCACAGATTAATATAAAACAGGCTGTATGTCTTTGAGATTTAAATTCTAGGTAGTGATTGATTCATATTAACTTTATGCTCCCAATGATTGATTTTAGATTTTTATCAAACTGCTTTAGAGAACTGAAAAGGTTGAGCACTTCTGCCCCAGACTTCATGTTTCTCCATGTCCCATCAAGGTAACTACACCTACATTTAAGAATCTGACTCACACCTTTCTCCATATGGCTGTGTTACTTGGTTGTATCTCGAACAAGGACTAAATTCCTATAGCATGGCATTGTAAAGAAGTCCAATTCAGGACTCTCCTTCTATACGGCTTATTGTATCTGAAAAGTTCTTAAAGGCTCACCACTTCCACTCATCATCACAGTACTCAATTTCCCAGGAATGTTCAAATTATACCACTAGAGAAGTTAGAATCATGTAAGAGTATGGCTTCTGCTTACTCTCCAGGATCACTACGCTCTGGGGCCAAGTCCACTGCCAGCTGTCATTCAGGAGGCACTGTGGAGACACCCATATAGTAAGGAACTGAATCCCTCCAACAGTCATGTGAGTCAGCCATCTCCAGAGTAGCTTCTCCAGGCCTCAATGACAGTACTGTAACCCGATGAGACCTTAAGCCAGAATCATCCAACTAAGCTGCCGTTGGATTCCTGACTCAGAAACTGTGGGTGATGATGCATGTTCATTGTTTTAAGCCACATTTTTAAAGGAAAATATCTGAATATAAGTTATCGCTAGTCGATGAACACTGCTAATTGAAAATCATAGCCTAAAGTGTCCAGTGTTTTTTAACAATTGCATTCAAAATACGGCAGCAGTAAGACAGCCCTTAGATCTTACTTTTTTCTCTTGTTGGGACTGAACTGTAGATACTGAACAGTGTTTCTATCAAGTTTCAAAAGGTCTGAAGTAGGAGGCCTTGATTACATTTGGCCTGTTTTAATTAAAGTCAGATCTTAAAGAAACGTTAAAGTACATAAGATAGTATGGGCAACAGGAAGCAATGACTACATATAGCTGCTCATCTCAGAATTCAACACAATGCATTTACATTTCTTTGACATTTACCAGACATCACAGATTTCTACCAGAACATCACATAAGTTTATTTCAGATGTAACAGCAATGTTAAAATCAACAAGTTTAAATCTTAACCGCACCAAGTAAACGTAGCTATTTAAGTATTTTTAAAGTTATTCCCTCCAAAAAACTGAGGGAGCTTTTCTTTTCCACCCCACATTCCACGGTTTCCCAATAGTTAGTTCTATTTTGGAGGACTCTGAATTGACAAGTAAACTGCTTTGGGGATATTTCAGAACTTCTTTCCCCAAATGAAAACTAATCTGGACAAATTCTATATTGCATAGATGTCTCTGCAGATTCTTTTCTTTAGAACCTAAAAGTAATTACCATATGATATAATTTAACCTATTTGCCCCACAGAAAAAACTATCTTCCCTAAAAATACAATGGGTACATCTTGTGATCTTCTAGTTAATAGAATTATTTTACCTCAATGATAATTATCATATTTCAAAATTAACCAACTCAACATGGGACATTATTTCAGTCTTTACTGACTTCTAGGCCCGTGAAAGAGTGCCTAGCTTCTACCTTTTCTACATTCTCCTCCTCCATAAACGGATGGAATTATTTCATGTAAGTCTGATGTAGGACAATTCACGTTTACAAACACAATTTAGGTTAAAGTCAGTGACTAGTGTGGAAAAAGAAACACTGAAATGATAGGGAGCCTATACACTCAATTCAAAATTTAATATTTTCTCCTCCATAAATAATATGTACTTAGTTGTCATGAGGCAGCTATTCGGTTTTCATTAACCACATTTAGGGATACATTCATAGGACTGATAAGACAGTCCAGGTGAAATGGTTATAGAAATAGAGGCAGTGTCATCTCACAAAACTCATTTATATATCAAAATCTATTTTGACATCTGAAGTTTACAAAAAGACTGAATTCTTCAAACTAATCTTGCCTTCTGTAACTCAAGCATTCTTCTCTTGGCAAGAGCAAGCTGGAAGCTTATCCATGAAGGTAAAGGTGCTCAACGCTAAACTTTTCTTCTAAGCTTAGATTTGGACTGCTTAAGAAACTGATACCCAAGAAATCAGCAAGGTCTTTCTACATTTTTAGTATCTTAAGATTAGAACTCTATGAACTCACTCATCAACTATCTTCCTTTCCTATATTATTCTTGGCACTCAACTAAGACGGTTTGAAGTCTACTGTACCTTGCATTTTCACATTCTCAAATAAGAACGTAAGATTATAAGATGTGCATAAACATTGTGGAAAATAATTTTGTCACTCAATGTATTTGAAGAGATGAAACTTGTATGCCAGAATTTACACAAGAGGACAAATGTTATGAACCAACCTTCTTTTTAAAGTCAAAGGACAGAAAATTCAAGCTCTGTGCATTAAGTCTAATGAAAACATTTCTTAGGCCACTGGTATTGGCAATGTAGAAAATTCTGAATATTGGAAATGGGATTATGGAGGAAAGCCTGAAAATTTTAGAGGTCTTCTATCTTACAGAGTTACTGACCAGTCAAAGCCACTCCCTAAGTGCCAGAAAATGATCTGGCATAAACCAGTCCTGTTGGTACAGGAGGTCACAGTGACATTCGTGTTATTAACACTTCTAGACTTCTACTTTTCCCAAGAACAGAAGCAATGTGTTTAATAATTCCCCCTCCCCAAATCCTTAAACTCAGTATTGCAGGCACAGAATGTAAGCAAATCTGGGATGTTTTCCAATAGATAAGCAATAGCACAGCTATGTTATTCTCAAAAATACTATCTAGATATTCTTTCCTCTAAAATCAAATGCTCAATGGCCACACTTCTAACAGTCTGCGTTAGCTGACATTAAATGCATTTACTGTGCCACAAATCCATCTAAGCTTTCATTTAGGTATCTTTTGTTATGTCCAGGAGACAATACCTACTTCAGGTTTATTTAAGGGCACTGACCTATAAAGGACATCAACTCCATATTTAAGGTCTGACCAACTACTGTGGGTTTACTGAAGAAAAACAACAGGAGAAAAAAAGCAGATCACAACAAACCTCTTTAGGTCAGTTAAAGGCCATATCTCTAGCTGGGATATTAAAAAAAAATTAATCTCACCAGCCCATATGCTAAAAGATAATGCCACTAGTAACAATCAACAGCAGGAAAAACAAACCTGCTAACCACCAGCCCACTCATTAGCAAAAAGCAGTTTAACTCACATACTGAGACCAAAGTCTAATACTACCGATTCAAGCTGTCCCACCCACCTTCAGCCACCAGCAAGGAAGGAAGAAATAACTGCTTAACAGAACAAAATAAGCTTAGTATTTCTTACAAAGGATAACAATGGCCCAACTCCTGAGATAATACTCAGAAGGACAAAAGGTGGAGTGAAGGCAATGTATAGGGATTAGTATCCCACAAAATCTTTAAAAACCCAAAGTACCACAAACACACTAAACTTGCCTAAGAGTTAGAGAATAAGATATTGCTGCTGCTTCTTTTTGTCCTTTGAAATATACAATATTTTGTAGGCTCTGCCCTTCAATGTGAAAGCAGGACATTAAAAAAAAAAAGAAATTGACACTCAAATTTTTGGGACCATATATATCTTAACTGTGAAACTAAACCGATCTATACCTTCTCCTTCCTACAATCAAACCACCTCACAAAAATAAGAAAACTAAAACAATCCAAACATGATTAACAAGTCCTTAAAAGTTTAAAACTTTTAGAGGAAAGGGAAGCAAGTTTTGAAAGGAGGGAAAGTAAGAACAAGGAAGGGAGAAAGTTTTAAAAGAAAGGGGGCGGGGAATCAATGGGCCTCTCTTTTATTTGGCGACAAGCAAGTGCAAGAAAGTTCATCTGTCATTTGTTCAGTTGTCTGTCTTTTGCACATCTGCATTCTGCCCAGTAGGGACTTTGAGGTTTTCTGCAGCACGTGAGCATCTGCGGGCTCTATCCTCTTATAGTAGTTCTTCTTTGTCTCAATAATCTCAAAGCCAAACTTTCTGTAGAAATCAATTGCAGATTCATTGCTGATCTGGACATGCCTGAGATGTAAAGGGTATCAGAAAAAAGAAATGAAGATTTCATCACCTTTTATGTATCCTCCACAGATAGCTTCAAATTGGTTGAAAATGAGAATAATCTTAATATCTGTATTATAAAAGAATCCATATTGGAAGCTATATCCAATATCCTATGATAAACCATAATGGAAAAGAATATTGAAAAAAAAAATAATATAAGTGTATAAGTGAGTCACCGTGCTGTGAGCAGAGACTGGCACAATACCACTGCAAACCAAGTAGGCTTCAGTGAAAATACAAGAGGCCAAAGTTGCCATCTTTGCCTTACTCTTAAGATTCAAGTATAAATCAGCTAAGTACCCTCTGATTTTGACTATTAAAATCTACTACTAAAGAGCGTGTCACTGAAAGCCCTGAACAAAACTCAGAATGACATGATAAAAGTAATATTCATGTTATTCATTTCTTAAATTCTGAATACTTAATCTCGGCTTCACATCTGTGCCTTAGGAACCACCCCAAAGTAATAAAGCAAAATAAACTTCCTAACTATTGTTAATACTTCCATGGTATTTGCAAAAGACAGTCAGTGACCAGATTTAAATTTGTCTAGTAAAGATTTCTATTGCCAATTTATTAAATTCTTTAGATACGATCATTAAGTATGACTTTACTTACAAATAGATGTTGTCAAAAGTGCCATCCTTTCACAGATGTTTAAGACATGATTTAACATTTTAGTTCCTATTAACGAGACAAACAACAAATAAGTAATCTCAGAAAATCAATCTTTAAATTAAACATCTTTTTGAGTCCTAAAGGAATTTGAGGTAAATATCAGGCAGCCTGATTTTCCAAAATTTTGTTCTCTCTACACTACCTACTATGTTTAAAACTTCTAGCAGAAAAGCAATTTTACACCCTTCCAGTAAGAAGGAAAACAGAAAAAGGAAAAGAGGTATTAGTGACAAATCGATACAGGGCTTGCAACGGAACTATGTTAATAATCGTCTGTAAAGAAGAAAACAAAAACCAAAAGTAATTGTTACCAATTCCTAGCCTTCGGTATGGCGCCAGACAGCCTAGTGTCATGATGTAAAGCCGCTTCTGATTCTGTGAATGATCCACTCTACAGCACACTGCACCCACTGCGATATCATTGAAATAGGCTGCCGTAGAAAACAGAGACACAAGATTTAGCAGACACAGTAACATATTTTACTGAATCTTCCCTTCCCTTAGAGAGCAGTTAAATTGTTGCTATCAGAATTAATTACATTTTTATCAGCTACTCTTAAGTATCAATAGCCTCAAAAATACCCTAAACCTTAAGAATGTAAGATCCCTTTTGAGTAAAGCTAAATATGTGACAACACAGACACCACCTAAATAAGGAAAAGTATTCAGCATTTCCTTCTAAAATTCAAGTATTTATCTTGATTTGTCTCAGAACTTGGACTGCCCCCACTTCCTCACTTGTAAAACAATGAGATTAAATCAGTTATCTCTTTTCTTTGCTCTAATTAAAACCAAGGTGTCAAGAACATGAATGAACAAATGAAAAGAAGAAGAAAAAGCATATCCTACCAAGTTTTGCTAGTTCGCCAACCTCCAACACATCCTTGTAGAACTTGTCATTGTAGCTGACTGGAAAGATGACCTGGTTTAATCTCTTCAGCTGTTTAATATTGTGTGGTGTCACATCTCCCAGCTCGATCCGGCTACTGGAACAAACCAAAATGTACTCAATAAAATATAATAAGCTTAGTTTGTTATGATGGACATAAAATTAAATTACATTAAAAGGGTACCAAGGCTTGTTAACATGACTGATAAATTCGACCCTTTCACAGCAACCTTATCTTCCTATGAACATCACCATTTATAAGTAGATTTTGCCTGTCATTCCATCCAGACTCCAACTCCTAGCTTTCATACAATTGTGCATACATTCTGAGACAAATGCAATAAACAACAATTACTAAGAAGGCCGGAATAATAATCTACATAAAGGCCAACATTTTCAGAGAAATTTAAAGATACCTATGACTGATCAAAAAGATTTATGATACCTAATTGGCAAAGGGGTAGCAAGACTTTTATACTCAGCTGGCATGGATGTAAACAGACACAATATCTCTGGAAGACAATCTAGCACTATGTATTGAGAAGCCTAAAAGTACACCTCCTTCGTCAAAGCAACCCCACTGTAGGAATTTATTCTAAGAAAATAATCAAAACATGCAAAAATCATGTGTATTCTATTCACTTGACACAGGAACCACACATGGGGTGGTAATCAAATGCAGATTACAGGAACCACCCACTCTCACCACGAGCCTCACCCCCCACCCCATCCCCACCAACTCCCACCACACACACACACACCTTCAGAGGCACAATGTCTGGAAATGGAACATGGGAATCTACATTTTGAAAACAAAACCAACCAACCAACCAAAACACAAGCTTGAAAAACTACTTATCAAAAACACAAAACACACAAACACAAAAAAACCCTACTTATCAAAAACAGTAGCATTGCCAAGAAACTATACTTAACTAAAACAACTGGTCCATGGGAAAAGATTAAATAAGTTTTGGGACTCACAGTAATAAAGTTGTTCTGCCTATAGTGAAAGTGAAAGTCACTCAGTCTTGTTCAACTCTTTGAGACCCCATGGACTACACAGTCTATGGAATTCTCCAGGTCAGAATACTGGACTGGGTAGCCATTCCATTCTCCAGGGGATCTTCCCAACCCAGGGATCGAACCCAGGTCTCCCACATTACAGGCAGATTCTTCACCAGCTGAGCCACAAGGGAAGCCCAGGAATACTGGAGTGGGTAGCCTATCCCTTCTCCAGTGGATCTTCCTGAGCCAGGAATTGAACTGGGGTCTGGTCTCCTGCAGTACAGGTGAATTTTACCAACTGAACTATCAGAGAAGCCCAATCTGTCAACAAATGAAATTTTTCAGAAGCTCAAGTCAATCTCACCACCACAAGCTAAACGTTGATCAACAGTGACAAGACAAACCTAAAATGTTAATAGTAGGTGGTAAAAAGATTTACAGAAAACAATGTCAAATCAAACACTGAATTCAAAAATAAACAAAACAAACCCAGACCAACCAAACTAGAAAATGATGGAGGTCCTACTGTTAGGTGATAGTTCCAGATCACAATGACATTAGTCAGCAGCAGGAAAATGCAAACAGTGTACCTTAATCATTTTACATCATATGCACAGAGGTTTTGAAAACTCTGTTGGAGAAATGACTAAATAAAAAGGTAAATCACTGTACTTTTATAATAACATAAAAAAAGGAAAAGAAAAAAATCTGAGTGTCTACCATTGGAGGAACAGTTAATTAAATACAGCATGATACAGTTATACTACTAGCACAGAAAAATATTGATATATTGTTTTCTGGGGGGGATATATATGTGTGTGTATCTTTTCCCAACTTTTTGTTAACATACAGAAAAATGTTTGTGGTGAGAATTGTAGGTAATTTTGATAACAATATTCTCTGAAATATAACAAAAGAACCTGATTACAGAGCATTATGCTCATTTGGAACATCAGTCTTGCTAACTCAATTATTTCATTTTTCTCGTACTGATTTTTATTGTTCACTATGACTGACCACACTTGTATATCTGGCATGTCTTAAAATGTAAGCACACTGAATTTCTTAGCAACCACACAAAATTATAAGATGCAGACATTCCAATAAAAAACACAGTCTACTCTTTTTTAAAGCAGGATTCCTTTCATTTAGTTAATTAATACATCCATCAACTTTTTATTTTGGTGAGAACATTTAAGTTCCACTGTTAGCAAACTTCAATTTCACTATAGTGTTATCAACTATATTTTAGATTCTCTGACATTATTCACCTTATGGCTGAAAGTTTGTACCCTTTCACCAACCTGGCAACCACTTCCCTACTGTTTTTATGAGCATGACACTTTTCTTTTTAAAGTACACATACAAGTGATACTATCCAGTATTTGTCTTTCTTTATCTGGCTTATTTCACTTAGCCAAATATTGCTCTTCAGTGCTGTACTACAAACTGGGTTCAGTAATTTATTTTAAATATAAGACAGGTTATATTGATTATATTTAGAACACACTAAAAAATCACTCCAGGGAAATTTCCTGGTGGCCCAGTAGTTAAGACCCCACAGTTTCATTGCAGGGGTCACAGGTCTGATCCCTGGCTGGGGAATTAACATCCTGCATGCTGTGAAAAACACCAAAAAAAAAAATCTCCACAGCTCTTAAAAGCCAGTCTCTGTATTTTAAGTGACTGCAAATTTACATTATGAACTCTAATAGTAAACAATAAAGGAAAACAGAATCCAAGAAGTCAAGCTTCTATATAGTTATTTAAAAGAACTTTAGTTTTTAAGAGTTTAAGAATAATTTCTAGATAATTACCATGCTGATAGTGACTGCAGCTATGAATTTAAAAGACACTTGCTCCCTGGAAGAAAAATTATGATAAAACTAGACAGTGTATTAAAAAGCAGGGACATTATTTTACCAACAAAGGTCCATATAGTCAAAGCTATGGTTTTTCCAGTAATCACATATGGATGTCAGAGTTGAACTATAAAGAGAACTGAGCACTGAAGAATTGATTCTATTTTTTTTTTTACTAACTACCATTCATTTTTATTAACTGTGTGCTTAGTGGCTCAGTTGTGTCCAAGTCTTTGCGACCCCATGGACCATAGCCTGCCAGGCTTCTCTGTCCATGGGGATTCTCCCAGACAAAAATACTGGAGTAGGTTGCCATTTCTTTCTCCAGAATTGATGCTTTTAAACTGTGGGGTTGGGAAGACTCTTGAGAGTCCCTTGGACAGCAAGATCAACCCAGTCAATCCTAAAGGAAATCATTGGAAGGACTGATGCTGAAGCTCCAATACTTTGGCCACCTGATGGGAAGAACTGACTCATTAGAAAAGACCCTGAAGCTGGGAAAGATTGAAGACAGGAAAAGGGGACAAGAGAGGATGAGATGGTTGGACGGCATCACTGACTCAATGGACAGAAGTTTGAGTAAGTTCCAGGAGATGGTGACAGACAGGGAAGCCTGGCGTGCTGCAGTCCATGGGGCTGCAAAGGGCTGGACATGACTGAGCGACTGAACTGAACCATGCTTCAAGATTATAAATAAATTTTTAAAAGACAGTAACCAGGTACTGTGTGATTTCATACAGAAGAAAGAGGTGGCTGTGGTGCAGTGTGATAGACTGAAACTAACAAAGGTCTAAAAAAGTTTCCATCAGAGTGGGCTGATGGAATACAGAACTTTCCTTAGTGGTCCAGTGGTGAAGAGTCCACCTGCCAGTGCAGGGGGCACAGGTTCAATCCTCGGTCCCAGAAGATTCCAATGCACTGGGGCAACTAAGCCTGGTGCCACAACTCTGAGCCCGTGTACCATGAAGCCCACGCTCTCCAACAAGAGAAGCCACTGCACTGCAACTAGAGATAAGCCCTGGTTCAGTGCAACTAGAAAAAGCCCCTATGCAGCAATAAAGACCCAGTGCAGTAAAGAAACAAATCTTTAAAAAAGGATAATATAGAGCACAATTTAACTTATATGCAGAGTACATCATGAGAAACGCTGGGCTGGAGGAAGCACAAGCTGGAATCAAGATTGCCAGGAGAAATATCAATACCCTCAGATTGCAGATGACACCACCCTTATGGCAGGAAAGTGAAGAATAGAGCCTCTTGACAAAACTGAAGAAGAGAGTGAAGAAGTTGGTTAAAGCTCAACATTCAGAAAAAGAAGATCATCGCATCTGGTCCCATCACTTCATGGCAAATAGATGGAAACAGTGGCTGACTTTTGGGTTCCAAAATCACTGCAGGTGGTGACTGCAGCCATGAAATTAAAAGATGCTTACTCCTTGGAAGAAAAGTTATGACCAGCCTAGACAGCATATTCAAAAGCAGAGACATTACTTTGCCAACAAAGGTCCATCTAGTCAAGGCTATGGTTTTTCCTGTGGTCATGTATGGATGTGAGAGTTGGACTGTGAAGAAAACTGAGTGCTGAAGAACTGATGCTTTTGAAGTATGGTGTTGAGGAAGACTTTTTGAGAGTCCCTTGGACTGCAAGGAGATCCAACCAGTCCATCCTAAAGGAGATCAGTCCTGGGTGTTCATTGGAAGGACTGACGCTGAAGCTAAAACTCCACCAATATTTTGGCCACCTCATACGAAGAGCTGACTCATTGGAAAGGCCCCTGATGCTGGGAAAGATTGAGGGCAGGGAGGAGAAGGGGACGACAGAGGATGAGATGGTTGGATGGCATCACCAACTCAATGGACGTGGATTTGGGTGGACTCCGGGAGTTGGTGATGGACAGGGAGGCGTGGCGTGCTGTGGTTCATGGGGTCGCAAAGAGTCAGACATGACTGAGCGACTGAACCAAATCATTAGCAAATACACAGCTTAATCTTTTCCTGCCTAATTTAAATCCAGCACCACAGAAATGAGTTAAGTGTATACAGTCTTCCAATATTCTTCTCTGCACACACTAACAAATGTTTAAGAAAGAAATTAATCAAGTCTGATTTTTTAAATTGAAGTATAGTTGATTTACCATGTTGTGCCAATATCTGCTGTACAATAAAATGACTCACATATATACATTCTTT
The DNA here is from genome assembly GCA_917880005.1 of Nanger dama. NCBI lineage: Eukaryota > Metazoa > Chordata > Mammalia > Artiodactyla > Bovidae > Nanger > Nanger dama. The sequence goes on from CAKJTW010000011.1 coordinate 2,296,951, forward strand.
TTTAAATATTATTTTCCATTGTTTATCCAAGGAGATAGGATACAGTTACACGTGCTATACAGGACTCTTGTTTATAATCAATTTTTATCATTACCAGACTGTCAGCATATGGGAGAAACAGAATCTCAAAATGTCTATTTAATTTAATTTTGTCAGCAAAATTCACCTTCAAATATAATTTAACCCTCTTGAACATGATATTCTGACTGAAATGAAACACTTCTGTAATCCTGATCACCTGATCAACACCTGTAATCCTGATCAAATTATTCCAAGATGTGGATATTTAAATATATCAGAATAGTATCAACTTATAAATTAAGAATGTGTAGTATCAATGGCATAAACAGACAGAGCTATGTAGAAATGTCAAGTAATTAGAACATTTGATTGTAAACAACCAAAAAGGTTTAAAAGTCTGAAAGATTTGATCCAAAAATTAATAGCTTTAAAAAATTTTGAAATTGAAGAAAATTAATAGAGCTTTTAAGAATTCCATATGTGAATCTAAAGTTTTCTATAGTTCTTAAGAACATAGTAAGTTATCTATTAAAGCATAAATCAGGTCCATTTCAGTAAATACTTTAGCATCTTTGTGCTAACACCTGGAATGCAAAGGAGTTTACATTTAGTAGAAAATACAGGTATATATACAACAGTGTGACAGTAATAGCAAACACATCAGTTCAGTTTCGTTCACTTGCATCCGACTCTCTGCCCGCCAGGCCTCCCTGTCCATCACCAACGCCTGGAGCTTGCTCAAACTTGGGTCCACTGAGTTGGTGATACCATCCAACCTCTGTTGTCCCCTTCTCCCCCTGCCTTCAATCTTTCCCAGCATCAGGGTCTTTTCTAATGAGTCAGTTTTTCCCATCAGGTACATATGTATATAAAATATAAAATACTAGAATGGAAGTGATCCTGGGAAACGTAATGGAGGATGATTAGGAGTTTGTTTCGTGGGAGGGCAAGAACTGCAAAATATACCCCATGTACAAGGGCAAAGGAAAAGCCCCAGCAAGAGAAGAAGGGGGAAATCGCATTTACAATTAAATCCCATACCTGCCAGAGACACTCAGAGGGCTCAAACAAAACCTTGTGTATGCGCACCAGGAGACTCCACAGAGACTGAGCCAGACCTGCCTCTGAGGATTTGAGTGTCTTCTGTGGAGGTATGGGTCAGCAGGGGCCTGGGGCAGGGGCCGGGGCCCTGGGTGCAGCAGACCTGGGTATGGCATAAGCCCTCTTGAAGGAGGTCATCATTCACCCCACTATAGAGCCACTAGAACTTAACACAGGACTGGGGAAACACACTCTTGGAGGGCACAAACAGAACCTTGTGTGCACCAGGACCCAGGAGAAAGGAGCAATGACCCCACAAGAGACTGACCCAGACTTGCCTGTGAGTATCCTGGAGTCTCTAGCAGAGGCATGGGTCAGTGGTGGCCTGCTGCAGGGTGAGGGGCACTGAGTGTGGCAGTGCCAGAAAGTCACCATTATCCACATTACCTCCATCATACTTTGGCCTCAGGTCAAACAACAGGGAGGGAATATGCCCGCCCAACAGAAAATTGGACTGAAGATTTACTAGGAATGGCCCTGCCCACCAGAACAAGACCCAATTTCCCCCTCAGTCAGTCTCTCCCATCAGGAAGCTTCTATAAGCGTCATCTTTATCCATCAGAGGGCAGACAGACTGAAAACCAAAATCACAGAAAACTAACCAACCTGATCACATGGACCACAGCCTTGTCTAACTCAGAGAAACTATGAGCCATGCCCTGTAGGGCCACCCAAGACAGACGTGTCATGGTGGAGAGTTCTGACAAAATGTGGTCCACTGGAGAAGGGAATGGCAAACCCCTGCAGTAATCTTGCCCTGAGAACCCCATGAACAGTATGAAAGGCAAAAAGATAGGACACTGAAAGATGAACTCCCCAGGTCAGTAGATGCCCAATATGCCACTGGAGATCAGTGGAGAAATAACTCCAGAAAGAACGGGGGAGATGGAGCCAAAGCAAAAACAACACCCAGTTGTGGATGTGACTGGTGATGGAAGTCAAAGCTGATGCTATCAAGAGCAATACTGCATAGAAACCAGAAATGTTAGGTCCATGAATCAAAGCAAATTGGAAGTGGTCAAACAGGAGATGGCAAGAGTGAACACAGACATTTTAGGAATCAGTGAACTAAAATAGACTGGAACGGGTGAATGAATTTAACTCAGATGACCACTATAACTACTACTATGGGCAAGAATGCCTTAGAAGAAATGGAGTAGGCATCACAGTCAACAAGAGAGTCTCAAAAGCAGTACCTGGATGCAGTCTCAAAAACGACAGAATGATCTCTCTTCATTTCCAAGGCAAACAATTCAACATCACAGTAATCCAAGTCTATGACCCAACCGTTACCGCTTCTGAAGAAGCTGAACCTGAACGATTCTGTGAAGACCTGTAACACCTTCTAGAACTAACACCAAAAAAGATGTCATTTTCATTATAGAGGAATGGAATGCAAAAATAAGGGAGTCAAGAAATACCCAGAGTAACAGGCAAATTTGGCCCTGGAGTACGAAATGAAGCAGGGCAAAGGCTAACAGAGTTTAGCCAAGAGAACGCACTGGTCATAGCAAACACCCTCTTCCAACAATGCAAGAGAAGACTCTACACATGGACATCACCAGATAATCAATACTGAAATCAGACTGATTATATTCTTTGTAGCCAAAGATAGAGAAGCTTTATATAGCCAGCAAAAACAAGACCAGGAGCTGACTGTGGCTCAGAGCATGAATTCCTAATTGCCAAATTCAGACTTATATTGAAGAAAGTGGGGAAAACCACTAGACCATTCAGGTATGACCTAACTCAAATCTCTTACAATTATACAGTGGAAGTGACAAATAGATTCAAGGGATTAGATCTGTTAGACAGAGTGCTTGATGACTTTGGACAGAGCTTTGTGACACTGTACAGGAGGCAGGGATAAAGACCATCCCCAAGAAAAAGAAACACAAAAAGGCAAAATGGTTGTCTGAGGAGGCCTTACAAATAGCTGTGAAAAGAAGAGAAGCGAAAGGCAAAGGAGAAAAGGAAAGATACACCCATTTGAATGCAGAGTTCAAAGAATAGCAAGGAGAGATAAGAAAGTCTTCCTCTGGGATCAATGCAAAGAAATAGAGGAAAACAATAGAATGGGAAAGACTAGAGATCTCTTCAAGAAAATTAGAAACACCAAGGGAACGTTTCATGTAAAGATGGGAACAATAAACGACAGAAATGGTATGAACCTAACAGAAGCAAAGATATTAAGAGGTGGTGGCAAGAACAAACAGAGGAACTTATACAGAAAAGATCTTCATGATCCAGATAACCACGATGGTGTGATCACTTACCTAGTGGGCCTTAGGAAGCATCACTATGAACAAAGCTAGTGGGGGTGATGGAATTCCAGTTGAGCTATCTCAAATCCTGAAAGATGATGCTGTAAAAGTGCTGCACTCAATATGTCAGCAAATTTGGGAAACTCAGCGTGGCCACAGGACTGAAAAAGGTCAATTTTCATTCCAGTCTCAAAAAAGAAAGGCAAGTCAAAGAATGTTTAAACTACCACACAATTGCACTCATCTCACACGGCAGCAAAATAATGCTCAAAATTCTCCAAGCCAGGCTTCAATAGTATGTGAACTGTGAACTTCCAGATGTTCAAGATGGATTTAGAATAGGCAGAGGAAACAGAGATTAAATTGCCAACATCCACTGGATCACAGAAAAGGCATGGGAGTTCCAGAAAAACATCTACTTCTGCTTTGTTGACCATGCCAAAGCCTTTTGACTGTGTGGATCACCAAAAACTGTGGAAAATTCTGAGGCATACCAGACATCCTGACCTGCCTCCTGAGAAATCTGTATGCAGGTCAAGAAGCAATAGTTAGAACTGAACATGGAACAGACTGGTTCCAAATCAGGAAAGGAGTACGTCAAGGCTGTATACTGTCACCCTGCTTATTGAAATTATATGCAGAGTACATCATGAGAAACGCTGGGCTGGATGAAGCACAAGCTGGAATCAAGATTGCCAGGAGAAATATCAATATCCTCAGATATGCAGATGATACTACCCTTATGGCAGAAGCATAGAAGAACTAAACAGTCTCTTGATCAAAGTGAAAGAGAAGAGCGGAAAAGTTGGCTTAAAACTCAACATTCAGAAAACTAAGCTCATGGCATCCAGGCCCATCACTTCATGGCATATAGATGGGGAAACAGTGAGAGACTTATTTTGGGGGGCTCCAAAATCACTGCAGATGGTGACTGCAGCCATGAAATTAAAAGACGCTTATTCCTTAGAAGAAAACTTATGACCAACCTAGACAACATTAAAAAGCAGAGACCTTACTTTGCCAACAAAGGTCTGCCTACTCAAGGCTATGGTTTTGCCAGTAGTCATGTATGGATGTGAGAGTTGGACTATAAGGAAAGCTGAGCATCAAAGAATTGATGCTTTTGAACTGTGGTTGTGAAGATACTCTTGAAAGTCCCTTAGACATCAAGGAGATCTAACCAATACATCCTAAAGGAAATCAGTCCTGAATATTCATTGCAAGGACTGATGCTGAAGCTCCAATACTTTAGCCACCTGATGCAAAGAACTGACTCAGTGGAAAAACCCTGATGCTGGGAAAGATTGAAGGTGGGAGGAGAAAGGGATGACAGAGGATGAGATGGCTAGCTGGCATCATCAACTCGATGGACATAACTTTTAAGCAAGCTCCAGGAGTTGGTGATAGACAGGGAAGCCTGGCGTGCTACAGTCCACGGGGTCACAAAGAATCAGACACGACTGAGTGACCGAACTGAAGGAGATGGTAGAACACCAACAGAGGAAGCATGTATTCCCCAAACCACAGTTTGCTACAGTAAAACAAAGTATGTTTTTATGTAATAAACATGGAAGCTAGGGTTGAAGAGGAAGCAGAACCAATTTTATAAGGGCCTTGCACATCGAGTCAGTATTCCTCCTGTTCTCTACCTACCTTTTCTTGGTGACTTCAATCCATATATAGTCCTATGAATTTAATGCTGCCAACTCAATTTCTGTCTCTTCCTAGAATTCACTCCTATATGCAAAAGCATCTCTAGTAGACACTTCAAATTAAACATATCCAAAAATAAATATCTGATCTTACCCAGAAAATCTGCTTCACCTGAAACTTGCCCTATCTCAGTTGGTGGTCTTTCCATCCTTTGCTGAAATTTATTGTCACCCCCTTTAAGTCAGTTTAAATGATACATCATAAGTCTTACCCTGACACAGCTGTCTCCACCCTTACAATATCTTTGATAGGTTTTCTTATCAATAAGGTTTACTGGCATCAAAGAAAGTTTGGAAGTGTTTCGTTTCTTCTTGCTCTTCAGTTCTGTCAATGCTTGCTTCTATTTTCAAGTTATGTTATTAACACCATAAACATTTGGGACTGTTACAAGTGGTCAATCAAGCCTTTTATCATTTTGAAATGTCCACCTTTTTGATGTAATATTCCTCACCTTACAGTCTACTTCGTTTATCAATATAGACACACTGCCTTCTTCTAATCAATGTTGCATATTGTATTTTCTATCACTCTTTACTTTGAACTTCTTTGTTCCTTAAGTGTATCTTCTTGTGAACAGCATATGCTTAAATCTTGTTTCTTTAACCTGATAATGAGAGCATTCAGTCTGTTCAGATTTAATGTGAGTACTGTTGTAGTCTATTCAAGTCTATCAGTTTGCAGTTTTCTAATCTATATCAACTATTAGTTGTTCGCTTATTTTTCCAGGCTTTTTGAGGATAAATTTGCTTTCTTAGGAAAAAAAAATATTCCTTAGGTTAAAAAAAAGTTCACATAAAAACTTTAATTCTATTTTTTTTTTCCTTTGGGTACATCGCACAGCTTACAGGATCTTAGTTCCCCAACCAGAGATCGAACCTGGGCCCACAGGAGTGAAAGCACCAAGCTCTAACCATTAGGCCGCCAAGGAATTCCCCATATAAAATAAATTTTAGGCATAAGGTTCTAAGTTTCGAAACATACGTAGTCACTGAACTACCACTTGATTATCAAGAAACAGAATCATTCTATCACCCCAAAAGTCTCCTACATGACCTTTTGCAGTTTCACTCTACCACCACTCCCAGGAAGCCATTTATCTGTTTTGTTCCCCATTAGTTTTGCCTTTTCAAGAGTTATCACATAAACGGAATCTCAATATACAGTCATTTGCATGGGTTCTTTCATTCAGCATTATGCCTTTGAGATTCACCACACTATTATCATCAACAGTTCATTCCTATACAGATGGAGTATGAGTTTATACTTTTACTGAAGAGCATTTCGGTGTTTCTAGTTTTGGGAGATTATTAAGCTGGCTACAATTTCTGTTCAGGTTCTTGTGTGAATATGTTTTTCTTTCTCCTAAATACATAGGAGAGGGGGTGCTGGCTCATTAGCTAAGTATACAAGAGTTTCAGGTGTTCTGCATCCAAATTAGCATTTGGCACTATGAAGTTTTAAAATTTATCCCTAATATATTTGTAGTGATATTTCATTGTGGTTCTAATTTGCATTTCCCTAAATGACTTCCCTGGTGGCTCAGATGGTAAAGCGTCTGTCTACAAAGCGGGAGACCTGGGTTCAATCCCTGGGTTGGAAAGATCCCCTGGAGAAGGAAATGGCAATCCACTCCAGTAATATTGCCTGGAAAATCCCATGGACAGAGGAGCCTGGTAGGCTACAGTACATGGTGTCGCAAAGAGTCGGACACGACTGAGCGACTTCACTCACTCACTCACTTAAATGGTGAACATCTTTTCATGTACTTCTTTGCCACTCATGTATGGTAAAGGAGATGTTGCAATCTATTACTCTTAAAAAACTGGGTTTGAAATATTGAGACTTAAGTCTCAATATGTCCTTTGCAAGTTATGTGTGTTGTAGATTTATCCCCTCTGTGGCTTTTTTCATTTTCTTAGCAGTGTTTTTCACACAACAGAAGTTGTACATTTGGAAGAACTTCTGGGGATCATACTTTTCAGGGTCATATCTAACAAATCTTTGTCTGACCCAAGGTCATTAAGATTTAGATTTTTGTTTTCTTCTAGAAGTTTTATTACATTTACATGTATGAATCCAATCCCTGTACATTGTTCTTGTTTTTCTCTTAAACAGCCTTCTTGAAGTATGATTTATATAGTATAAAATTCACCTACTTTAAGTGTACAATTCAAGGGTTTTAATTTTTAATAGAGAGTTGTGATCTTAACAATATTGAGTCTTCCTGCCCATGCACAGGGTGTATGTATGTCTCCATTTACTGACCTTTTTTCACGCTTGTCAGCAATGTTTAGTAGTTTTCAGTGTGCAGGTTTTTTACATTTTTGGTCAGATTTGTCCCTAAGTATTTCACTTTTTGACGCTTCTGTAAATGCTTTTTTAAAAAAATTAATTTTGGCCGCACAGTGTCTTAGTTGTAGCGGGTGGAAACTATGACCTTCACTGCAGCATTCGGGATCTAGTTCCCTAACCAGGGATCAAACCCAGGCCCCTTGCATCAGGAGCACAGAGTCTTAGTCACTGAATCAACAGGGAATCCCAATGGTATTTTATTTTAATGTCAACTTTCAATAGTGTGTTGCTTGGTATATAGAAACACACTTTCCTATTGTAAGGATGTGAAGTACCTTAATTACTCAATGTATAATAAAAAAGTCTAACAAAAAAACTAATTATATAGAGTTGTTAAACCATCCTCTCAATTTAGCTTTAGAGCAAGAGCACTCATTCATACCCCTCAAATCTCTCGCGCACAGCGAGATAAACCCCCTTACCTACTCCAAGGCAGCCACTAAATTCACGATCTTTCTCAAGACTTACCATTTCTGAACATTTCATATAACGTGATCTTTTGAACTAGACTTCTTTCACACAGCATGTTTCTGAGGTTCAACTATATTCCAATTTGTCAGTAGCTCAATAGTATTTCATCGTATGAATATATCACATTTTGTTTATCCATTTACCACTTGGGATTTTAACTGTATTTACTTCATGGCTATTATAAACAATGCTGCTATGAATACTGCATACAAATTTGTATGCAGACATATACTTCATCTTTTTTCTGGTTGATACCTAGAGGTGGGACTGCTGGGTCGTATGGTAAATATGTTTTACTTTTTAAAGAAACTGCCTGTGGTAGGCAGAATGATGACATCCAGAGGCTGTCTAATCCCAGGTACCTTTAATATGTCATCTTATATGAAAAATGAACTTTGCAGATGTAAGAACCTGAGACAGTAAAATTAACCAGGACTATCTGGTTGGGCCCTCTGTAATCACACAGATTCTTAGGAATCACAGAAGATGTGACAACAGAGACAAGAGAGATTTAAAGATGCTATGCTGCTGGCTTTGAAGACGAACCATGAACCAAGGCATATAAGTAGTCCATAGAAGTTGAAAAGGCAAGAAAACATTATCTTAGGCCTTTGGAAGAAACACAGATCTATTCTATCAGTTTCTTAGAACTGCACAAACTCAGTGGCTTAAAACAATAGAAATGTATTCTCTCAAAGTTCTGGATGCCAGAAGTCCAAAATCAGAGTGTCAGTAGGGCCATGCCCTCTAGGCTCTGGAACAGAATCTTTCCTCACCTTTGCCAGCTTCTGGTGGCCCAGATGTTTCTAATGTCTGCCTCAATCTTTACATGATCTTCTGTGTGTGTGTTGGCTCTCTTCTTATGAGGACATCAGGGCTCACCCTAATTGAGTATGACCTCATCTCAATTACATCTGCAAAGACCCTATTTCTAAATAAGGTCACATGCTAAGGTCCCAGGTAGACAGGAGTCATTATACCTACCAACACCTTGATTATTAACACTGCTGCTGCTGCTAAGTAGCTTCAGTCATGTCCGACTGTGTGTGACCCCACAGACAGCAGCCCATCAGGCTCCCCCATCCCTGGGATTCTCCAGGCAAGAACACTGGAGTGGGTTGCCATTTCCTTCTCCAATGCATGAAAGTGAAAAGTGAAAGTGAAGTTGCTCAGTCATGTCCGACTCTTAGCGACCCCATGGACTGCAGCCTACCAGGCTCCTCCATCCATGGGATTTTCCAGGCAAGAGTACTGCAGTAGACTGCCATTGCCTTCTCCGTGATATTAATACAGTGAAACCCATTTCAGACTTTTGATCTCAAGAACTAAGACGATACATCTGTGCTGTTTAAGTTACCACATTTGTGGTCATTTGCTACAGTGCTAAGGGAAAACTAATGCCTTGTTAAACTGTTTCCCTAAGTGGTCACACCATTTACATTCCTGCTAGTAGTGTATTAAGGTTCCAATTTCTCCACATCCTCATCAATGCTTTTTACTGCCTTTCTGTTTATAGCTATTCTACTAGTACAAAGTGATCATCTCACTGGATTTGCATTTCTCTAATCATGCTAAGCAATTTTTTTTCCTTTCATTTGGTCATTAGCCACTGGCATATCTTCTTTGGTGAAATGTCTATTTAAATCTTTTGCCCATGATCTAGGACTTGGAATAAACCTAGAGTTTTTATATTAGTTCATTAAAAAAAAAATTCCCATTTTAAAATTACCTTGCTGCGTTATAAGGATTGTTTATATATTCTGGATATAAGCCCTTTATCACATATATAATCTGCAACTATTTTCTCTCAATTCATGGCTTGTCTTTTCATTTTCTAGGTACCATACTAATATAAGTTGTTATTAATAGGGGACAGTGGGAATACAGGGAAAATGGGTCTGCACCATCTTCAGAAATATAAATCTAAAACCATAACCAAAACTATTCTAAGTAATAATTTTTTTTTAAAGGAGGAAGAATTGTCAGATTATAAAAGATGGTGAGATACTTCAGCCAACTGGGACATGTGGACCTATATGGATTCTGACTTGAACAAGCCTAATACAGACGGGGTGTCAGATCATTATATGGTATTAGGTGTAACAGTACTATAGTTACTTACTAATGACATTATTTCTGCTACTAAAACTCAGTAGAAAGCACTCAATGTCTCAATTATTCTTTACTATTTTAAAGAACAAGAGGAGACTAGAAACTCAAACTTTTAACAAACTACTAAAACTTTTCTATTTCCAGCTGAAGCTACTAGCTTTCTGTTTTTGTAGAAGGGAAGCTGAATGAGAGGTAGATGAGTGAACCTTCCATTCTGGTAAAGACCTAATCTAAATTCAGCAATCTTAGCCTGTCATAGTCTGTTTTTGGTGTAACTGGTTACATGGCCAGACAAACCTCCCCATCCTGCCACACTGAAACTACAGTGTCCCTCTGTTCCAGGACCCTCTGCTGCCCCGTGAGGAACCAGATCCAAGGAGGCTCAAGTTCCTTATAGATAATGACACAGTATAGTTGGCTCTCTGTATACTACTGTCAAGTATTTTAAAGGTAAGAATAATCATTTAAAATATTTATATAACCATTCAAATGCTATCTAATGTGACTGGATGCCATGTTGTTAAGTAGATAAAACCAATTAGCAGAGAGAATGCACCTGAACTTTTACAGTATTCTAACTCCTAAGGAAAGAATTTTCTTTTGTAAGACATCACTTTGAGAGTTGTTTCCTGGAATATCAATAATGTATAATGCAGATCTTCTATTTATGGGAACAGATCACATTACCAAGAATGTCTCTAGTGGGAAGAAAATCTAAAAACTACCAGAAGTGAAAGAAAGTCAAAGTGTTAGTCGCTCAGTCATGTCTGACTCCTTGTGACTCCATGGGTTGTACCCCACCAGGCTCCTCTGTCCATGGAATTCTCCAGGCAAGAAAACTGGAACAAGTTGCCATTTCCTCCTCCAGGGGATCTATCCAAGCCAGGGACCGAACCCACATCTCCTGAGTCTCCTGCATCGGCACCTGAATTTCAGAAGTAAAAGAACAGGAGCCCATAAAGATACCTGAGAAACAATCTTCAAGAGAGTTTAGGGACAAATCTGGAGAAGCAGAGTATGTGATGTAATTAGTATTGAGGAACTGTGACTCAAATTCAAATTGGCCTAATTCTGAAAGTGGGGTTTCTTAATCACTAAACTACTTACTTCAGATAAAATTTCAGTATAATTTAACAATGTAAACTATTTTTAATGGATCAGTTTAAGACCTCTGCTCTGTAGATAAGCCCAAATTCCTGGCCTAAAAGTTAAATCAGCTATGTGGCCTCATCTGTTTCAGTCAACAGCTTTTTGTTTTTCCTAATTAAGTTGGCTGCTAATTTTTAAACCAGGAGATTTTCTACATAAAGCTTACATTTCTTGTTTAACATAATTACCTTATCTGCCTGCTGCCAGGTCCTGGGTTCCTGCTGGCACTGGAGTTCGCAACCCTAACTAAAAACTGAAGACCGCTGTTATTAAAGAAACTATTATCTCAGCTCAAGTAAGTTCACACGATATGTCATTTTTTGTTTTTCAAATCCATAACAAACTCTTAAGACATCTCCATACCAAAGTTTTGAAACTAAGGATCTAAAGGGATAGGGGGCAGACTTACACTGCACAAGCACCCACAGAAATGTGAACCAAATCCTTAGATCTGGAAAACACAGCTATTCGCCTTCTATTTTATAGAGCAGCACCACAAGATGAGTCTGTTACTCAGACAAATCTCATATAATCCGTGCACTTAGAATACAGTAGTAGGAAATCTTTACTCTTAGCTTAAGAAACAAGTGCTATGATAAAATGGAATAATCTGTGTAAAATATTTAGTAGCAACATCAGATAATAAGCACTTTAAATATTTCTAGTTTTTAAAGGTAATGTTAATTATGGCCATAATTATAAAACACATTTAGTGGCAATATTCTGGAAGGCCACAAGATGGAGGTATGACTACACAAAAGGGTCTTTTTGTACAAAGTCTGACTGCTAAAGTTACATAGCAACAAGAGAAAATGATGTACAGAGAAAGCTTAAAGCCTTTATACTTTAGATGGATATTTAAGTGCACCTTGGCACAAAATTTTAACTGGTCACCTCGTATGAAGAAGGGTTTAATCTGGAAGGGACCTCCAGAAGCCACTGACTCTAATCCCCTTCATTTTATAGATGACAGAACTGAAGCCCAGACAGATATGCCTGTAGCCAATTATCAATAAAGCCAGAATTAGGCCTATGTCTATGAATGTCACTGTAGTGCAAAGTTAGCTACACTGTATGACTTTCCTCAAAGTAGTCATCTTTACTTTTCAAGGTTAAAAACACTTATCTAAGGTGTACTGATAAAGCAGCTTTGCATAAAATTTAAGTTTTCTAACAAGGATCAAAGTATGCTCAAGGTCCCTTGACAAAAAATTTAAGGGGTTTAGAGGATAATTTTCTTAGCTAGCAGTAATCTGGTTCTAAACTCTTGCCTTCAAGTAAATTACATGAAAGAGTGATTCCTCTAAAGTATAAATTCCTTTAATCTAAAACTAAGCCCACTCAGCATTTATCAAAGCACAGCTTAAATACCAACTGTTCTTGAGGCCTTAACTGGTCATCCTGCTGAGATTTCCACCTCATCTGAACTATATCACCATAGTACTCTTCCAAGGCACAGAACCTCTGCACTGCTATAAAGCATTTGTTTTTGAACCTACAAGACTTAGGGCAGAATCTCAACTACTTCATAGACTTGCTAATTTAATTTTAGTATATCTAAGAATCTCCAGGACCTTAGTAAAACTGATAAGCTCTCTTTTATCTCATCTAGATTGTAGAGCAGTTTCTCCATTTTGGCCCTACTGATATTTAGGGCTCAATAATCCTGTTGTGAGGGGCTTCACAGAGCTCAGCAGCATTGCTGGACCTAGCCACTAGATGCCAATAACCATCCCCCTACTGCAATGACTTATAAATGTCTCCAGACATTATCAGATGTCCGGAGTGGGATGGGAGTGGCTCCTGGTTGAGAGTCACCGCTCTAGAGATTTAGCAGGTATCAGCACAGCAGCGGTGGGTGAATCAGTTCTCCAAATCGTGTGACCGCAAATATTAAATGTGTAAAAATCTCGGTAATTAATTGGTTGCATACTAGAAGCACTAAACACACATGGGGACATATATTCAAGGTTATACTGTAAAAAGAAAAAGATTATTCCTTGAAAAAATTTTCCATGGTTATCTGTATGTTCAACTAGGCAATCTCCTTCCTAACTAGAGCTTTTCCCTTATTACTACCTAAGTACTGATGTTTTGGACTTCCCTAGCAGTACAGTGTATAAGAATCTGCCTGCCAACACAGGGAACATGAATTCAATCCCTGAAAGATTTCGCATGCTGCAGAGCAACTAAGCCCGTGAGCCAGAACTACTGAGCCTGCGTGGGGCCAACTACTAAAGTTCACATGCCTAGAGCCTGTGGCCCACAAAAGAAGCCACCATGTTGAGAAGCCCCTACACTGCAATGAAGAGTAGCCCCGCTTGTCACGACTAGAAAAAGCCCTCACACAGCAACAAAGACCCAGCACAAGCAGAAATAAATAAAAGCTATGTCTACAAGAATCAACAAGAACTGACTCATTGGAAAAGACCCTGATGCTGGGAATGATTGAAGGCAGGAGGAGAAGGGGATGACCGAGGATGAGATGGTTGGGTGGCATCACTGACTCAATGGACATGACTCTGAGCAAGCTCTAGGAGTTGGTGATGGACAGGGAAGCCTGGAGTGCTGCAATCCATGGGGCCGCCAAGAGTCAGACATGACTGAGCAACTGAGCTGAACTGAACAGGAATCACAAATTCAACCCGTCAAAAACTGAACTCATCATTCTCTATAGGAAAACTGTTCTCTATGCAAAGACTCATCATTCATCCAATACAGAAACCTAGCTTTAAATGTACTCTTCCATTTTAATCCCTGTTGATTCTGGCTTCCAAGTATCTTTATAACCTGTTCCTATACCCTTTCTCTTGGTAGTATGGTTCAGCCCATCATTTTAACCCAGATCTTAATAGCCTAATAAGGAGAAAAAAATCTACAGCTAACGAGACAAAAGCATCACAATGCAGTCAGAATAATCCTAAAACACAAATTTGACCATTTTACTTATCTACTTAAAATCTTTCCAAAAAGTTGCACATAATCTACCAAACAAAATTCAAAGTAGCCCTTCATTGCCTACCTTTGGGCACTGGCCTAGCCTTGTCTCTGCCACCTCCCTTTTTTGGCTATACTAAACTACTCAAAAACCCCAGAACCCATTTGCTTTCTTTCTTGACTCACCTCTGTATCTGTTTCATACTATTTATAGTTACATTAATAGACCATGGACACTATTTTAGATGAGGTTTATTGCCTGGAATATTGCCTTAACTGCCTCCACTGTAAAAGGTAATAGTGGCAAGGGGGAGAGATGGGAGAACAGGTCCCAAAAAGCAGACACAAGAGAAAAATGAGAGCAGCTTAAAAGAGAACAATTCAAATATGATTCCAAAGTTTTGTTTCTTGGTATCATAGAAAGCTAGAATTGACAGAGACCAGAAATGGCAAACATATGACACATGTGCCATTAATAATCAATGATTATCACTCCCTCCTCCACAGTCTGAGACCTCATAAAGCTACCGACAGATATGTAAAACTGATAAGATACTATCAACAGATTAGAACTGGCACAAGAATCCTTGGCCTTCCCTATGTTCAAGTTGTTCTCTTTAAAGAAAGAAATGAGAGAATTTCCTAGCAGTCCAGTGGTTAGGTACGGGGTTCAGTCCCTGGTTGGGGAACTAAAGATTACACAAACTGCAAAAGAGACAAAGAAATGAAGGCTCAGAAGTTAAGAATCTTATTAGTGACTAACTAATTAGTTAGCACCAACAATTATTGGTGGCATACCAAACTACAACATGTGGTTGCTTTTAGTTCAAATGCTTTGTGCATTGTAAGTCTCCTTTTAGAGAAAAATTATGCTACAAATAATAAACTCTACAGTCTGGTTGGCGGGAGGAATCCAAATACATCTTTAAACATATCTTAGTTTTCTGGAAAGAGAAAAAGAAATGTTTAAAATGCTTCTAAGTACAAAACATTTTCCTTGCCTACCCGAGCTTAACAAGCTCTGCATATAAAAATGTTTCTAATGATCTGGGTTCTAAATTGGCAACACAAACAATATTTACTAACGTGAATGTCTCAAGCCCATTTTCTAAAGAATATAATGTTTGATGTTTTGTAATTTGAAGTCAAAAAAGCAATCTAAATTCAAACTAAAAACTGGGAAGTTTATATAACATTTAAGTCACAAAGATACACAAATGGCCAGAAAAATGGGAAATGTCCAACTTCACCAAGTAATCAATAAGAAAGAAAGAAGAAAGGCCATTAATCACCTAGTCAGCAAAGTAAAACTAGAATTAAGGGCATATGCAGTCCATGGGGTCACGAAGAGTCTGACACAACTGAGCAACTTCACTTTCATGCATTGGAGTAGGAAATGGCAACCCACTCCAGTGTTCTTGCCTGGAGAATCCCAGGGGCGGGGGAGCCTGGTGGGCTGCCATCTATGGAGTCACACAGAGTCGGATATGACTGAAGCGACTTAGCAGCAGCAGCAGTGTCCTCAAAACCAACTTGTAAAAAAGAAATTGTTATTTCTATCATTTATAAAGGCTCAGCTGTGTCGTTCACCCTAGAAAAAGGTAATTTACACCACCCATGAAATGCCAGCCACAACGTCTTCCTCCCCGTCCCTGAGGTTTCTGCAAGTGTTCCCCTCTTTCTCATCAGCCCTTGAAGAAGGGCATTCTCATACACTGCTGGCAGTATAAACTGTTACTATGTTTCTGGAGGTCAGGTGGCAACCAATATCAGAGCTTTAAAAATGGCAGTACTTTTTGATCCAACGAATTCTTCTCCAGTGAATTATCCAATCCAAAATAATTATCCAAAAAAGGTAGAATATAGGTTGCACTAGCTCAGGCAAGGCAAATACATACCTCTCTTTCTTTACTCAGAAGATATGACTGGATTATAATATTTTAATCTAAAACGAGGACAGTTACCACAAAGGTGTAAACAGCCACACACTATCAGTTGTCCCATAGTTGAAACATTTACCATCTGAGTTCTAGATCCAAAGGGAAGAGATCATATTTTAGACATTTATCTGTTCCCCCCACTCCCCAGGGTCTAGCACAGCACCGCCCAAGAGAAATAGAATTCAAGTCACAGATGTAATTTAAAATTTTTAGGTCCAGAGTTCAGGTCCCCGTTAAAAAAATTTTCCCCTAGTATCTACATTAACAAGGCAAAAAGAAATAGATGAAATTATTGCAACATGTAATCAAAATTAATGATATTTAAAAAATCATTTTTCATAGTAAGTAAGCCAGTGTACATAACACTAATGGTACATCTCAATTCAGATGCTAATTTTTCCTTGGAAATATTTTATCTGTACTTACATGAAATTTACACTGGACTCACATATCCAAGTTGTTTGAAACATACATAGAAACTGTCCAACAACTGACATTTTAATTCTGTTCCTCAGTAACACAAGACACTTTTCAACTATTCTACAGCCAACTGTAATTAGTCACTACTGTACTGGACAGGACAGGATTGATATTTTGCTAATAAGTCAGGCACTGAATGAACATGACTAGGAGATGATGGAAGAGAACAGCTCAAAAGAAAAGAGTGTTTTATGACAGCACAATTATATAATTTTGTAGTTATTAAACTATAATCCATACAATTCTCATTTCTATGATGGAAAGGACGTTTCTATTGATTACTACTGGTATTCTAATGGTTTCTATAGGTTGCACTTCTAAAAAGAAAAAAAGGACACCATTTAAATAATTGAAAATGTGTATCTTCTCAGATGGCTCAAAACTGGAAGACATAGCTAATACCTGGAAGAGAAAACCAAAGCTAATACCTGGAAGAGAAAACCAAGAGTCACAGGGATTTCTACAGACCAAGAGAGGATTGAGCAAAATGAAATTTAATATAGATACTAGTTTGTTTAGGCAAAAGCACTAGCTTTGAAAGATAATGCTTTATATAAGTAGCCTTTAAAAATCCTTTCTAATCCACAAATTCTTGATTATTCAGTGTTTTTTTCAGAACTTCACCAGGAGCTGACCATAACTTGGTCATAATACTGATGGTGACACAGCATTACTTAGCAATACACACATCTATATTGGTAGTAGATATACTTTTTAATTTATAGTTTATATTTACAGACAGATGCAAAAACATCTGATCTTATGATTTATGATGTTGTTGTACCTGTTCATCGGGATCTTTAAATAGATATCATATTGCAGCTTGCTGCTGAGTTGCTTCAGTCGTATCCAACTCTGTGCGACCCCACAGACGGCAGCCCACCAGGCTCCCCCGTCCCTGGGATTCTCCAGGCAAGAACACTGGAGTGGGTTGCCATTTCCTTCTCCAATGCAGGAAAGTGAAAAGTGAAAGTGAAAGTCACTCAGTCGTGTCCGACTCTTAGCGACCCCATGGACTGCAGCCCACCAGGTTCCTCCGTCCATGGGATTTTCCAGGCAAGAGTGCTGGAGTGGGGTGCCACTGCCTTCTCCAATATTGCAGCTTACTTTACTTTTAATCTCCTTTATCTTTGTTAGGACATTGATTTTTTAAAACTGTGGTACAGGTAGGTTATATTTTATATGAACTGGTCTGAACATAGCAAGGGAACATTACAAAGTATTTGTTAAAATTTATCATCTTACTCAAAATCCCATAAATTATTGACTTCACAAAGCAAAGAGTATGAATTTCAGGTTTACACAAGTTCCTGAATTATGTATACTTCAGCCTCACTGGCTTTTTTTTTTCCTGCCGAATCAGCAATAAAACTTAAAATATTTTTTATTGCAGTATAAAACACATTCTGTAAGGAACACAATTTTTTTTTTAAACAGTTCAATGATTTTCTTTTTAATGTATGGACACATCTCTTTGAGCTTTCCAGGTGGCTCAGTGGCTCAGAAATCTGCCTGCCAACGCAAGATACAGGAGTTTGATCTCTGGGTTGGGAAGATCCCCTTGGAGAAAGAAATGGCAATGGACTCCAATATTTTTGCCTGAGAAACCCCATGGACAGAGGAGCTTAGTGGGCTACAGTCCATGGGGTGCAAGGAACCAGACACAGTTTAGCAACTGAACACCACCACAGCCCTCCAACCAATACCCAAGGTTGCAATTTGGGGCATCTAATGCTCTGACCAGGGATCAAACCCAGGCGGCCTGCACTGGGAATGTGAAGTCTTATCCACTGGACCACCAGGGAAGTCCCCAGAATCTTTGTATTTTAACACTTAAATTGGTAAACTACACTGTTTTATTTACTTTATTATTGCTATCATCTCTACTTTGTTCACGTGTATTCACATCTAGTTAGACATCTTTATTAGAATTAACACCTCTTTGCTACAATTGAAGGGTAAATGGATTCAGTTTTACTTTCTATTGTATTGACTAATTACACTGCCATCTTAGTCTGGGCTGTGAATAACAATACTTTCTTGCTTGAGTATCATCCTCCCTAGAGAGGAACAACAGATAAAAATGATCAGCTTACCTCCCACAAATTCAACCAGTAAAGTCTCTGGTTCATAAAAACAAGCAACCTTGGTACAAAGGAAGTAACATCTCAAGTAATATACTTCAAATTTCTAGACCATGCATATAAACACATGTGGTAATTAACAACTGGAAATCTATCTTGTTTAGCAGAAAAGCAAATACATGCCAAAAGAAGTCCTACTGCTACTAATTAACTAAGAATATGAAGAACAAGCCAGGTAGAATACTTAAGTTTTAAAAGTTTCAAAAAGACAATATAGGTAATGTAAAATATTCAAACAGTACATTAATTTAGAGTTAGGAGTTCTACATGTTTCCAATTTTAGGTATTTCTATCCGACTTACAGTTCAATCAGCTCAGTATCCAAAAAACACTTAGAAAATAAAATTTCGTACAAAAACCACATAATCAGAACCACTGTTTCATTTTCACAGGCCTTTATAAACCAAGAGGCAGGACTACACTGCACACAGCAATACACATCTTTGAACTCAAGGACCTAAAAATCTTTTTAAATAACATCTAGTCTTCATTTGTTCAGGACTCTGATGCTGGGAGGGATTGGGGACAGGAGAAGGGGAAAACAGAGGATGAGATGGCTGGATGGCATCACCGACTTGATGGACGCTGAGTTTGAATGAACTCCAGGAGTTGGTGATGGACAAGGAGGCCTGGCGTGCTACGATTCATGGTTCGCAAAGAGTTGGACATGACTGAGCGACTGAACTGAAGAATAAGACTAACAATGAAAAAAACTAAAGTTCCACCTTATGTAGGAGTTAGTTCATCTGAGAAGTAAAAGGTCTATTCCTCTGAAATGATGTTAAAAGTTTACCATTAGGAACAGAATCTTAAGCTTCCAATCATGAAAGGTGATAGGAACTCGACTTAAAGACTCTAACTGCCTCAGAGTATATTAACTGACAGTAGATTATGAATATTAACTGCTGTTTGACCCCATTTCTATTGCCAAGTTAGTAACAGGAAGGGCATTACATCCTTTGGAGGCCCTCCTTTATAAATTCACGCACAACCTCAACACCAACAACTCTTCAGCCTCATTTTTATTACTTTAACAACAGCAAGTAAGTATTGAGTGCCAATGAGAACACAAAAACAAACAAGAGAAAGCACTAATACTCAAGGAAAGAAAGAGATAAAACTTGCCAAGTTATACTGCATCATATATAAAATAGCCAACATTCTAGATCATGATTCAAGTGCAGCACATACTTCCCATATCCCCATTTAGTATCCTGATTGGAACTCTTTAAAACTTGATGTGAAATAACGCAGGAACTGCAAATTTTCTTCATTTTTTCTAAACTTTAATACTAAGCAACTGAACAACAAAGATAAAATTAAATTTTCTTGGGCCTCTTCTGCAGCCTCACACACATACACACCAAGAAAAATGCCTGTGTGCTCAGTCGCGCGGGACTCTCTACAAGCCCCACAGCCTGCAATCCGCCAGGCTCCTCTGTCCATGGAATTTTCCAGACAAGGACACTGGAGTGGGTTGTCATTTCCTCCTTCAGGAGACCTTCCCCAACCAGGGATCGAACCAGCGTTTATTGAGTCTCCTGTATTGCAGGCGGATTCTTTAACAGCTGAGCTATTGGGGAAGCCCCATACACACGCTAAAGTAGTATTTAAATCCTTGTCTTGGGCAGTATGAGATTACTTACAACATGGACTTTTCCTCTATCTTCAAAAGGGCTGCTGAACAGTTTGAAAGCCTTCCCTAACTCAAAACATAATTACAATTCTTTAACTGACGTGCTGTAACAGAAAAAACTCAGCCACCTCAGAAAGCTTTTAACACTGATAAGATTCCATTTCTTTCTCTAAGGAGGGTAAAGGCAAGAAAGGGCTAACTCCGTCAATATTTTAAAACACTGTATTATGTAATTAATACTTTAACAGTGTGTAACTGAATAGTAAGGTGACATCTTATCCAAATGGAAATAGTCGAACCAAAATAATCCCTAATTTTGTTCAAGGGGTAACCTGTGAAAGAATATTTATTAACTTTGCCAAACACCTGAAGCAAGCTTGCTAGGAACCCAGGACTCCCTCCCGGCCGAGGGGCAATAGTAAAGTGCTGGAGCAATAGCTCCACCTATTGATCAGCAACACTTCCTTAAACATTTTGGCACCCCAAGTCTCCAGTGCTCACGCTCTCTCCCCCTCCTCCACTCGCTCTGACCCAACCCAAATCCAGTTGAGTCACTAGCTCTGAATACTCCTATCCGTGCTCTTTATTCCAATTCCTGCTCTCTCCAGAAGGTTCTGCGCCGCTTCCAAGTCTGGATAACCCCGAAAGGTGTCAAAGACCACAGTTCTCAGTGTCGAGCCTGGATCTGAAGAGGACAACCGGACCGCTCCCTCGGAGTGCCGGGCCGCGGGGTGGCTCTGCTGTTCGCTCCCGGGGAGCAGGAGGCCTCAGGAGCCTCACGACAGCTTTTCCCCGCCGCCCCACTCAGCAGCTGTTCTCCAATCAACCCGCACTCGTCCTCCGGGCCCCAAGCCTGGGTTCCCTGGGTCCTACCTCCGCTGGCCCTTCAGCCCGCCAACAGCCCGAGCCAAGCCTCCGCCCCCTCCGTGTGCAGAGAAGCCCAGAAACCTCCCTCCGCCGGGTCTTCGCCCAGACTCTCATCCACCCTTCGCAGCCCCTCACCCCGCCGGTCGGGCCCTGCCCCGCTGCCCTTCCTCACCCTTTCATCTTCCCCGCCTGCTGAGGCCGTTGTTACCGCCGATATCAACGCCGTTGTCGACGCCGCCCTGAGCTCTCCGCGCCCTCAGCTCGGGCCACTCAACCCCGCAAGCCGGCCTCCTCGCCTAAGGCAAGGAGCTGAGCGGGTGACGGAGGCCGCGAGAGTTTAGCGCGGCCCTGCGTCTCCGGAGGGGGCGGAGGTGCCTCCCGCCGCCGCGCTAATGCAGCAGCTTCTCCACACGTGCACACGGGGAACTCGCCGCCCGCCCGCCGCCGCCAGCCAGACCCGCCGCCGCGCTATGACCTTTCACCCCGCCCCCTCTGCGCGCCGGCGCGGCGGCCGCCCCTCGCGCAGCCGCACTGCAGGCCTCCCCGTACCCTTCCCCCTCTACTTCAGGACCTCCATCTTTCTACTGGGATGTGCCCTCTGGCGTCATCTTCCTCCTCCCA
This sequence comes from Nanger dama, assembly GCA_917880005.1. Lineage (NCBI taxonomy): Eukaryota > Metazoa > Chordata > Mammalia > Artiodactyla > Bovidae > Nanger > Nanger dama. The sequence continues at coordinate 2,318,759 of CAKJTW010000011.1, forward strand.
TTCCTTACGACACAACTTGTGAGGCTTGCTTGGTAGGCCCTGGCGATAAAATCCGGATTTTTCCACCCCTCCCTCTCTCCTCTCGCACTTTAACAAGCTCAGACTTCCCTGACTCTGGTCTTCCCAGCTGGTAGTCTCCAGTATGACCTTCAAATGCACCTGTCTCCTAAAAAGATTTTATAAATCTTGTTCCTCTAAACGTAAAGAAGCCTGTGGAAAGTAATGAGGTGTTTTTAAGACAAATAAACGTAGTCAACAATTGGCTAGATAACTTGGCTTACGTCCAGCACTTTTCAGTTTCGATATCACGTGATTGCCCAAACCTTTAAGCCTGAGGATTTTACCGGCAGGCCCCACGGGGACGAAACTCCATCGCTATTTCCGGTCCCTAGACCACGGCGTAAACGTCACTTCCTTAGCAATGCACTTTAACCCGTTCCACCCACGCGTTTTGCGTTGCACTTTACAACCTGATCTTTGTGGACATTTTTTTTTCCTTTCTAAAATCTAATCGCAAGGAAATTAATGTTCAAACGATCCGCTAAAATACAAGCCCAGGAGATGCAGCCAGCCCGGCTGGGGTTGACAGGGCGGAGCTCGGTGTCACGTGACGTCCTACGCCCGCCCTACTCTGCAGCTGAAGACTTCCCTTCCCGCAGTGACAGAGCCTCTGGGTCGGTGATCGGTACAGTTTCTGCACCTCGCGCCCCGGCAGGTGAGCGGCTACCGGTAACCGGCGGCGGGTGGGGATAGAAGGGGAGGGAGGAGGAAAAGAAGAGAGAATGTGACTAGTGGCCTCTGCTGTCCCAGGCTTTCTCCCGCTGTCATCCTGCACCGGCGAGGATCTTGTTTCTCCATTTATCTTGACCCCCGCCCCTCGTCCAATCCCCGCCACCGTGGTCGCCCCTGCAGTTTAGGGGTTGAGATGTTCACCTTTCCCGGGGCTGGGGGTGAGTGCGGCCATTATGGTTCCCCATTCAAGTCTGTAGGGCTTCGGGTAGTGGGGTTGATTCAGGCGTTAGTTGGGGTCTGCAATAGTCTCTGGGTCTCAATCCCCAAAGCCTGTTCTTTGGCAGAGGCCTTGTAAGGTCTTCCCTTCAGCTCCCGAGTGGGCAACCAGGAGATATGAAAACCCCGGAGGCAGAGGCGTCTCCTGTGAGACAGGCTTAGGAGAGAATGTCATGATGCAGGCAGACTCTCACTGCAGAGTCACTGTAAAGCTTTCTTCCTAGTGTGCATTCTCAGTAATTCCGAGTTTTTATCTGTCATCCCTGCGAGAGATGTTCACAACTTTTGAATGGGTCTGGAATGGTAAAAGGTAGCTTTTACTTTTCTCCAATTTTATGGTGTAGAAACGGAGAGGATACTTGAAAGAGTAAAGCTATATTAGCTTCAAAAACAGGCAGTGTTGTTAATGCGACAGTCTAGATTGAATGAGGAGGCGTTGAAAGATGGTGTTGCGATGTCATGATCTATAGGAGACCCAGGCTAGCTTATGCAGAACTGACTTCCCTGAAAGGGAGTAATTCTTCAGAAACAAATTGGGCTGGAAAGATAATAAACCAGTGCGTTTGACTGTAAACTTAAAAAGAGGTTAAGTCTAAATATTGCTGACTTCATATTTTTGCCTTTGGCATCCTTTTGCCATTTCTCCCTAAAATCCTACTTAATCGCTACTCCCAATCAATTCCTTAACTAATGCTAAATTAGTATTAAGTAGCATTTGTATCCCTTCGTTCCCTGTTTGTAAAACTCCAGGTGACGTGTTCAGATTCTGATGAATAGTAGTTTCTGAATATGCAGAAATGATTGTTGAGTTTTTGCCCAACCCAGTGTACTCCCATTTCATGTAGTAACCAATGTAGTAATGCAGTAACCAATGTTTTGACCCCAAACAGTGTGCTTTATGGAAGAATGTTTTTCTGTTTGGGGTTAAACTCTTGTTTACACTACAAACTCAGAAAGTCCCTTCCTTCTTTTAAATTGAAAGGACTTACAGAAATTACAAATTTGATTTTTAAAATTTAAATTACACTTTTTCTTAATCTGAAAAATCATTTTCTCAGTTAAACCTTAAAGCCAAGTTCAAAAATAGAGAAACTCGCCTATTGATGCTCATTACTAGATAAGATAACCTTAAAGATCTTTCTTGCTTTCTCTTAAGTAATGAAGACCACTATTATGCTTTACAGTTTTAGTGTTTTGTGCATATATCTATATTGGTATATACCCAATCTGTTGAGATGTTTGTGTTTCAGGATGTCTGCTATTGATATATAGTTTTTATCTATTAGTTTGCTCCAGCGTGAAATTCCCTGATCTCTAGAGGACAGAAAAAGCATAAGCAGTGTTGCTTCATTGCCCAGGTGACATTTCACCAATTAAAACGAATTCACCAAATAATGAGGATTCTTGAAGTCCAAATAATAAGGATTCTTGAAGTCCAAATCAGTCCTGTCTGGGTGAGACCAAAATGGGATACGGAAAGCAGGCTAAAAAGGATTGAGAACTAGAGGAGAAAATGTCAATGTGAAAGAGATTGAATGAGTTTGCAGTTTTACTTCACAATTCCTCTGATTTTAGGAAACTTACTAAAGCAATCATTTAGACCACTAATGAAATCTGGAAGATTGGCAGCAGGAAGTGGTGACTGAATTACTCTTAAAGTTGAATTTGAAGAAGAGTTTTGATATTATACACAGTTTTCACAAACAAGTGATCTGTCTGTGGCATGGAAGCTGTTTCTGAGACTAACTAACTATCAATGAGTATTATATGTAGAAATCTCTTTTTTTTTGGCCGTGCCTCACTCCTTGAGGGATCTTAGTTCCTGGTTCCCCGATTAGGGATCAAACCCAGCCCCTCGGCAGTGAAAGAGATGAGTCCTAACTACTGGACTGCCAAGATATTCCCTATATAAAAATCTTAACATTCATTAGAGAACTGTGCTGAAGTTCAGTATTCAGTGGCACACAGGGGTTCTTGTGTTTGAGTCCCCAACACCTCTTGTATACTTACTCTGAAGTCTTCCTTATATGTCACTATCTTTATAGGTTATGGCCAGCACCAATAATGCTTTCTTCTGTGGGCAGAGCTAGGCACTCACTTCTGTAGAATACTGCACAACATTCCATTCTTCTATTTTCACCTCCAGAACATTGTTTTTAGTTACTTACTGTTTGTTGGACTGTACCTTAATTAACTATAAAACTCCTAGGAATTCAAGGACAGTGTCCCTACTCTTGGTCTTTAGCTCCTGGATGATGAAGTACTTAATAGGCATTCAATAAATTGTTTATTGACTGAGTATGAGATAGCTGGACAGGGAGATTGAACTAGTTTTAAAATTCCTGCAGATCATAATGCCTTCTAAGGTAACACACTTACCTTAGTATAAAACACTCACACAAGTATAAATTGTCAATAGCAGCTATCAAAATCATGGTCAGTAGAATAGATATAAACCTCAAGTAGTCTTTATTAACATAGTGACCAACTTATTTTCACAGCATATATGTTTGTAATGTGTTGGATGATATGGGAGGGAAGGAGAGTGGGGTGAGTTGTATTTAATGTAAAAGGGGGCACTGAAGGCTACCTGTGCTATAGCACTAGACTAAAAGTCAGTAGATCATCCTTCAGCACAGCTACTTTAGTTATATGCTTTTTAGAAAAGCTGGGACTGGGGGCTCCGAGTTTGATGTTTAGGACCTTTCTGTCAAGGGTATTAAGATTTCAAGTTAGAGAAACCCTAAATAATCTACGTGAAAGTATTTTTAAAACTAAGTGGTATTTAAATGTGAAGCAAGATTGTACAAACTTTACAAGAATAGATTTCTTGATTGTATAGACCTGGGTTCAACTTCTGGCTTTACCACATATTTAAGCTGTGTGACCTTGGACAGTTTACTTAATCTTAACTTAAATTTCCTCATGTTTAAATCTATGCTATGAAAGAAAGTGAAGTCGCTCAGTCCTGTCTGACTCTTTTCGACCCCATGGGCTGTAGCCTACCAGGATCCTCTGTCCATGGGATTTTCCAGGCAATAGTCCTGGAGTGGATTGCCATTTCCTTCTCCAGGGGATCTTCCCAACCCAGGGATCCAACCCAGGTCTCCCGCATTGTAGACAGATGCTTTACTGTCTGAGCCACCAGGGAAATCTATGCTATAGATACGTTAAATTAGATCATGAATGCAGAAGGCTTAGTACATACTTTGTACATTTTAAAAATTAATTTTACTGATACCTAGTTACCGTACCCTGTGGAACCAGTGCTGGGAAAGATTGAGGGCAAGAGGAGAAGGGGGCAACAGAGGATGAGATGTTTGTATCACATCACTGACTCAATGGACTTGAATTTGAGCAAACTCAGGGAGATAGTGAAGGACAGGGAAGCCTGGTGTGCTGCAGTTCATGTGGTTGCAAAGAGTTGGATACAACTTAGCAACAACAACAACAGTTTGACTATACATAATAAATTTCTAAAGGATACTTTTAGATGTCCTATAAAATTAAGCAACAAGTTTGGGATATGGAGGAAGGAGTAAACTTTGAAATAAGGCTATTACTAATAGCGAGAAAAATGTACCTCTAGCAAAGATTCTAAAACATTTTATCATTTTTTTAATTATCTTTTTTTTTTGGCTGCACTGGGTCTTCGTGCTATGCGGGCTTTTCTCTAATTGTGGTGAGACGGGGCTGTTCTTTAGCTGCAGACTTGTGGTGGTGGTTTCTCTTGTTTTAGAGCACTGGCTTGAGACAGGCCACCTTCGGAAGCTGCGGCCTATGAGCATAGTTACTTGAGCACAGTCACCTCAAAGCATGTGGGATCTTCCCGTTCAGGGGTCAAACCCCTGTCTTCTGCATTACAAAGCAAATCGTTAACCACTGGACCACCAGGGAATCCCTAAAACAAATTTATTAATAGAAGCTAAGAAATACCCACATAAAGCCCATTATTTTGGCAACTGCAGTGACAATATTTTCTGTATAAAGATTTTCCAGAGCTTGTGATCATTAATACGTGGAATCAGTTTAAAGAGGAGGGACAGGAGGGACTTTTGAGTTTGTGCTTTTATTTTAAATTTCTGTTCTTTATTCTAAGTGTTTTTTTATCTTATTTTTATATTGGAAAATATCAGTAAATTAAATAGTAATTGAAGTGTAGCTAGCATAAGTTTATGTTTCACCTTAATCCTGAAAAAAATAACTCATATGTTCTAAGGAAAGATTTTATGAAGAGATTCCTGAATAGTCTCTTTAATGTCAAGTTTTCTATTATAGTGAAATAAATTATGATCAGTAACCATATTTTACATTTTTCTGTAGAGACTTTAAAAGGTACTATGTTTTTGTTTTCTGCTATGAACTGAAAGTGACTTTGGTTTTTATAAGTGTATTCTTTTATATATACAGTATATACATATTACATATATATAGTAAATATATAGACATAGTGTGTGTATTTATAGTCAGCTGAAATAGATGTATATTTTCATAGTAATAAATCTTGTTACCTGAAACTATTAAAGTCATGTTTATAGTTACTATGTGAATAAAATTATCTAATGATTATTTTAAACTCGCCTTTATATTTGTTTATAGTTAGCTCCATTTAATTAATTTCACAACTGCAATTAGTTTTCAAAAATTGATGGTATTTCATAAGTATTTTGAGATTTAGCTTTTTTTTTTTTTTTCTGTTTTCTTGGTGTCAGTATTGTGACTGCAAGTACATGCTGAGTTGCTCAGCTCAGTCATGTCCAACTCTTTACGAATGCATGGACTGTAGCTCACCAGGCTTCTCTGTCCATGGGATATTCCAGGCAAGAATACTGGAGTGGGTTGCCCTTTCCTCTTCTGGGAAACTTCCTGACCCAGGGATCAAACCCCAATCTCCTGCGTGTCCTGCATGAGCAGGTGGATTCTTTACCACTGAGCCACTTGGCAAGCCCTCAATATTATGACTAGCTACTACAATAAAAATTTCAATTTTGAATTTTAATACTATCTGTGGAAACTATTGTTCTTTTGTTGACAAACATTTTTAAAAATATCAACAACATGCCATGCATGATATAATGCAGAAGAACTCCACCTGTGCTTGAACAATGAAAAACAACCAGACTTTATGTTTGTAGTCATTTCTTAATTTAATTCTTAAAGTGTGTATTTAAAAATAAAGTAGAGAAGACTGATTACATTAGAAAACATTTATAAAAATGAAGAAAGGGCATGATTCAGAAACTGTAGTAATGATTGTATATACATGTGTGAAAAAGATGTTGGAAATTCAGCAAAATAAATAATTATCTGTAGATTAAGAGTTTTGAGAAAGATTTAAAATTTATTGTATGTTTTTAGTTTCTCCAATTACAGTTAATTGCTTTGAGCAGCAAAAATTTTTAATTTGAAATGGAGAATTGAGCCACTTAAATGATGATTTCTTAATTACTTGAATATCTTTAAGTGAAAATGTTTCAACTTATCTAGATACTGAATATGTTATTTAAGTTTATAGGTGAAAGGTGTCCTTTTAGGCCTTTGTAAGTTCAGCAGAATTTTAAAAAGCAGAAGTAAACCCAGAATATAAAGGAATTTAGTATATGGCAAGGTGATATTTCAGTCCATTGGGGGAAAGGGGGCATATGTAGTAAATATAACTGACACAGCTTATCTGTCTGGAAGAAATTAAATTGAGCCAGTACTTTATAGCATATGCAGAAACCAATTTCAAGATGGATTAAAAACTTAAATATTTAAAATATTAGTTCCTAAAATTTTTTTTTATATTTACAATCTAAATGTAGTAATGATCTTTTAAACCAAGATAGAGAATCTGAAAGTCATGGAAGTAAACATAGGAATGTGAGAACACAGAGAAATGAATGTTTCAATGGCAAAATAGAAGATAAATTTAAGAAAATCGAAATATGCATAGCAGTTGAAGAGTTAAAAGTGCACACAACAGAAACATGGGTAAAGCATATGACCAGAACTTCAAGAAAAATTGAAGCATTCTCCAAACTTACTAAAAAATGTGTAACTTCACTAGTAATCAGTATTATAACAGTGAAATTTTTTTCTGATTAGTAAAAATTAAGTGGTAAACCTACTAGTAGCAGAGATGTGTGATAAAGGATTTTCTCAAAATGCTAGTGAAGATGTATATTGTAAGAGTTTTGATGGTTTTTTAAGTAAACTATCAGGCAATATCTGTTAATATTAAAAATATATATTCTTCCATCCAGCAGTCTCGCTGTTTGGGATTGCCAGAAATGGCAATTGTTTGAAATTTTTTTGTCTTATTAAGTATCTGAAGGGAAAGTGTGTAAATTATACTGATAATTCCATAAACTCTCCTTAATTTTGTATATAGATAACCTATGGGCACCCAATAAGAAGGTGTCATCAAAAATGCATAAGAAAGTGATAGGCATTATAAGATAGGGTTACAAATTTTATTTTTGTGTGACTATTAAGTCTTCTAGAAGTGGTTTCTTCTTTGGGGATAATAGAGCATATTGCTCAAGTATGGAGTCTGTCACCTGATGTAATCATATGACAGCATAAGGAGCAGTCCACGTTTGGGTTTTGGTGAGTAAAAACTAGGTAGAAGATTAACTCTTCTTAAAAAGCTTCAAATAAGGTTGCCTGTAAAGCAAAATTAAAAGTAATTTAAACTAATAACTAATCTTGTACTTGATTTCAGTCCTTTTAAGAGTCTGAAATTAATATATCATTCAAAGTCATAATAGAAAACAGCAGATGGTTTAGTGTCTATGTTGCAAATAGCAAGATTTCATTCTTTTTTATGGCTGAGAGATATTCCATTGTATGTGTATACCACATGATCTTTGTCCTTTCATCTGTTGATGGGTACTTGGTAGCTTCTGTAATTGGACAATCATCAGTAATACTGCAAAGAACAGAGTGGGGTGCATATATCTTTTCAATCAATGTTTTTACTTTCTTCAAAAAAAAAAAAGCCACGAGTGAAATTGCTGGATCATATGGGAGCTATGTTTTTCATTTTTGAGGAATGTACGAATTCTTTTTGGAAAGAGTGGGATATATATAAATAAAAAGTAATTTTAGGACTTCCTGGTGGTGCAGTGGATAAGAATCTGCCTGCCAATCTTCCGTGGTCCAGGAAGATTCCCACATTCTGGGGATCAACTAAGCCCATGCTCCACACTATTGAGCCTGTACTCTGGAGACCGCAAACCCCAACTACTGAAGCCCAAGCGCCCTAGGCCAGCGCTGCCCAACAAGAGAAGCCACCCACCACCATAAGAAGCCTGTGTACCGCAATAGAGAGTAGTCCCAGCTTGCTGCAACCAAGGAAAGCCTGCTCACAGCAACGAAGACCCAATGCAACCAAAAATAAATAAATAAAAGTAGTCTTAGAGTAGTATTGAGAGGCAGTACAGCTAGCAAGGAAGTTAGATGTGTAGGTACAGAAGCCAGACTGGCTCAAATCCTGGGGACGTTTATCTTCCTGTATTGCATTTTCTTAGCTCTACAATAAGGATATTAGGAGTATAGTTATTTCATCAAGTGTTGTGAGGATTAAATGAATAAGAAAAGTGATTAGAGTTACTGGTATATATATAAAATAAGAGCTATATGTGTGTTTGTCATTATTATTTAGTTACTATGCTCTTTGCTCACCTAATTAGATATCTATAGTAATTCTACCCCTGGCTTAGTTGTTTTAGCACACATCTAATCATTCAATATTTTTAATGAAGTGAATGGATGATACATGTACAAATATAGTAAAAATTATAGATTCATACATATGTGCGTTTTCTCCCTCTTCATCCTTACTCTTTTTGTTCACAAAGGTAGCATCTCATCATATTATTCTGGGCATTATATTTTTCACTTAACAATATTACCTTGGAGATTTTTCCACATTGATACAGTTAAAGATGCCTCATTCTTTTTAATAATCCTCTAGTACTCAGTTGTACTAATGTACCATCATCATCCTATGTAACATTTATTGATAATTTACTCCTGTGTTGGGCACTTTTCTTCAGTTAAGTCATGCAAAGCTCACAACCACCTTAGGATACTAGGTATTGTTTTAATCCTCATTTAACAAATGAGGCAGTTTAGACTTTGAGTGATTAAATGCCCATCAGTGTCACACAGTTCATAAGTAATAGAACTCTGGAGAAAAAGAGAGTCTTTTTCCAGATTACTGTCTTAACACCACAACCTCTCATACTACCACAAGTGATGTTTACTGTTTTCTCCATATTAATGGACATTCCTTTTTTTTTTTTTCTGTAAGAAAAGTGCTGTAATAGATATTTTGTTACTAGATAAAGTAAATTCCTGAAAATTAAAGAGGTAAGTCAAAGAATATATACATTTTTAATTTTGGTGGGTATTGCCAAATCATTCCATTTAGGGATGCACTGAAGGTCAGGTTTGTCTTCAGTATTTGGCCAGAATCTGCCGTTTACCTTGAGTATTTGGGAAGCTGAATAGCTAAATGCCTTTAATGTTTTTAGTGTCCCTGAATTACATGTGACCTACCATCACATGATAGCTTAGGTTACCATCATATCTAATTAGTGTAACAATGTCAGTAGGAGAACAAGGTCTGACAAATGTCACGACTTGTTTTTACTCTCAAAGAATGGTAAGTGTTGTAAATACAATTTAAAGTGCTGTTTATGTGACTCATACATTGAAATTCTATCAGCTGAAGTTTGAATGTAAATTATTAAAAGAACGGCATACTACAGTTGTTAATAATTGTGAAAGTTGCTGATTCTGTGTACCAAAACAATTTTGTTAGAGCTCTCAAATAAAACCTAGGGAATCAGATTGCCAATTAATATGAGCATTGAGCCTGTGATAACTAGCTAAGTGTAAGAATAACTATCTTTTCTTGTGAAAAATGGACTAACTGGACTCTATAAGTCCTAGTCCTTGGTTTAGGCTGATTTAAGCAGTGAGAGACTTAATTAAGATGAGTTATAATATCCACAGATTATTTTGAATATAACATGCTTCTCTTCAGTGTCCTCTTTCATTTGTTTCAAGAAGGAGAAAAATACCTCTTATTAATCCAAGGAATAGGCTAAATAACACAAGACTCTTTAGTATGATCCAGAGTAGACACTTAAAATACAGGATGCTCAAGTCCCAGCTTGGTATACCTACAGTGCTTGAATAGATTAATAGTACCTGCTATTGTTATTTGTGTGTGCTTTTAGTATGATCTCATCCTCACCCAAAGATACTGCTGGGTAAGGAGAGTGGGGGAAACACCTATAAACAGGCAAAGATAAACAGACTATCAATTCTTTATTGTAAACTATTTTGTAAACTTTATTGTATATTATTTCTATCTCAGAGTAGAATAAAAGAACAGATGATAACTCCCTCCACTTTGACTCTCCAAATAAGTTATTGTATTATAGCAACTTTGATATCCAAAATACTAGAGTTTAGCCTGAGTTTTAGAAGACAAACCCTTTTATGCCTCACGGCTCAACAGTTCAACATAGGATTCTTTTCCTAAATCTTCACCAAAGATACTGTCATTAAGCTTTGATCTGAAACATAAATGAGTAAGTACTTTAGAGGCATTTCTGACTAATAAACGCCTGAGTTCTTAAGGGACTATGGAAAGTCCCATGATTTGCTGAACTCGAATGGACAAATGAGTACCCACACAGCCTTATCAGGAGTCACATAAGTTGGTTCAAAACAGACAAAAGCCCATTTGGTTGTTTCCAGCTGTTCCATCTACAATATTCCCAGGGTTAAGGTTCTCTTATGAGTATAGGCCGTATGGTCTTTAATTATTGTTAGCTAACAAGTAAAAACAGAAGTGAATACAATGTACTCTGTGTAAGCATTATGCCCTTAGAGGAGTCATATTGTCAATACTTTGTGCTTTTTTTTTTTTTTAAGTGTTACTGAGGTATAATTGACATAATTGCATGTATTTCAAATGTACTGTTTGACATTTTGGTATATGTATACACCCATGAAACTGTCACTACAGTCAGTGTAGTGAAATTTCAAAAGAAATTTCCTCATGCCTGTCTGTGATCTCTCCCTTCCATACCTCCCCGCTGCTTGTCCACAAGGACCACTGGTCTCTTTTCTATCACTGTGGGTTAGTTCTACCTCTTTTATAGGCTTCAGTGATTAATTTCTTTTTTTTTATTTTGGTCTATGCTGGGTCTTCTTTGCTGCATAAGCTTTTCTCTAGTTGCGGAGAGCCAGGGCTTCTCTCTAGTTGCTGTGGGCAGACTTCTCTGCTGTGGCTTCTCTTGTTGCACAGCATGGGCTATTGGGTGCGAAGGCTTCAGAGGTTGTGCCTCTCGGGCTCTAGAGCGCATGCTCAGCAGGTGTGGCACACAGGCATAGTTGCTCCACAGCATGTAGGATCTTCCTGGACCAGGAATCAAACCTGTGTCTCCTGCACTGGCGGGTGAATTCTTTACCACTGAGCCACCAAAGAGGCCCAGTTCATTTTTTTTTTTTTTTAATCGCTGAGTATTCACTGTATTGGGCTTCCCTGGACGTTGAGCTGGTATAAAATCCGCCTGCAATGCAGGAGACCCTGGTTCAATTCCTCGATCAGGAGGGTCCCCTGGAGAAGAGGTAGGCTACCCACTACAGTATTTTTGGGCTTCCTCGTGGGCCAACTGGTAAAGAATCTGCCTGCAGTGCAGGAGACCTAGGTTTGATCCCTGGTTGGGAAGATCCTCTGGAGGAAGGCATGGCAATCCACTCTAGTATTCTTTTCTGGAGAATCCCCATGGGCAGAGGAGCCTGGCGGGCTGCAGACCATGGGATCACAAAGAGTCAGACACAGCTGAGTGACTCAGCACACAGCACAGCACACACATTCACTATATTCCCAGGTGATTCAGTGGTGAAGAATCCACCTACCAGTGCAGGAGGCGCAGGAGACATGCATTTGGTCACGGTCAGGAAGAAACCCTGGAGACGGGGAGTGGCAACCCAATCCAGTATTCTTGCCTGGGAAATCCCATGGACTGAGGAGCCTGGTGGGCTACAGTCCATGGGGTCTCAAAAAGTCAGACACGACTTAGCAACTAAACAGCAACAACAACATTCAGTGTATAACACAAATGGCCATAATTTGTTTATCCCTTTACTTGTTCATGGATATTTGGGTTGTGTTTCTGGTTTCTGCCTGTTTTGAATAGAGTGATATGAGCTTCCATGCAAAAGTCTTTGTTTGGATAAGAGCTTTTATTTCTCATGGGTAAATGCCAAGGATAGAAAGACTGGGTCATATGATAGGTGTATGCTTAGATCTGTAAGAAACTGCCAAATTGCTTTTCATAGTGGTTGTACATTTTACATTCCTACCAGCAGTACATGAAAGTTCTAGTTCTGCGTCCTTACCAACACTTCCTGTGGTCAGTCCTTTAAAATTTTAGCCATCCTGCTAGACGGCATTTTGTTGTTATTTCCTTTGCATTTTCCTAGTATTAAGCATATTTTCATGTATTTATTGGCCACTCATATGTTCTTTTTGTGCAGTATATCTTCACATCTTTTGCCCATCATTTGAACTGTGAGTTTTCTTATTGAGTTTTAGGAGTTCTTTTTATGGCCTAGGTATGAGTCCTTTATCAGATTTATGCTTTGCAAATATTTCCTCCCAGTCTATAACTTGTCTTTCAGTTCTAACAATGTTTCTCGAAGAGCAGGTGTTTTGTTACTTTTATGAAATAAAATTTATCAATTTGTTCTTGTATGGGTTTTGCTTTCAGGGTTATAACTAGTAAATCTACCCAATCCAAGGTCACAAAGGAAGTTTTGCAGTTAGTAAGGTTTTGCATTTCAGTCTGCCATACATTTTTAGTTTATTTTTGCTTATGGCACAAGGTATGGTTTGAAGTATCCTGTTTTTGCATTTACACATTGATGTGTTTTTTTTTACCACCACTTGTTAAAAACTATACTTTTTCCACTGAATTGCCTTTCCACTTTTGTCACAAGTCAGTTGTCCATTTCTGTGTGTGGTTGTATAGCCATTTTGAGCTCATATTTGTTTCTAAAATTTTAAGTAATGCCAGCCAAAATAGTGGAGATAAAATTGTATCTGTTCTTTGTAGAATTATTTGGTGTTCTAGAGTTTATAACATCAAAGTAACCACCTAAAACTGTAACATTTTAAACTTTTAGTAAACATTTTGTTCTTTTACATCAAAAAGTCATTGTAGTTCTATTATGGTGATATTTGCCTTCAGCTTTGGCCTCAGATAAATACTGATTTTTAAAACCTTGGCCAATGAGCATTAGGCCAAAATGTGTATGCTGTGCCTTTCAAAGGAGATGTATCACTTTTCATTCAGTGAATGGACATGGCTGTTTCCCACACACCTTTGTCAGTCCTGTCTCTGAACAGTAGTTGCCTTCTATGTGTCTCTGTTTTCCTCACACTTCCAGTCTGGCAGTAGAGCGATCTGAGAACAATTTTGTTCACAGATTTTTAATTACAGCAGTGGCAAGTGCTTCAGCAGAGCAGCACTGAAGGCTGGGGCACATACCATGGGGAACTGGAAGTAAATTCGTTAGCAAACCATACTGTTGAAAGCTTCCATTGTATCTTTAAATCCAGACTATGTTTTTTCACCTCCGTTAAGCAGGGTTCTTTTCCTTTTTATCCTCAGTTTATGCTTTACATCATATTTTAATTGCAGAGATTTTATGAATTCTTAAGTTGGAGGTTAATCAGTTTAGGGTGATGTGCTTAGTCTCTCTGTCGTGTCCAACTCCAGCCTGCCAGGCTCCTCTGTCCATGGGATTCTCCAGGCAAGAATACTGGAGTGGGATTACCTGGCATTACTATTTAATACTATACCCTCCCTCCAGGAGATCTTCCCTACCCAAGGATCAAACCCAGGTCTCCCATGTTGCACGCGGATTCTTTACCGCCTGAGCCACCAGGGAAGCCCAGTTAGGATGATGCTTCCTTGTAAACATTGAGTTTTAATGAGTCTTTGGATAGTTTGTAAATCTTCTTTCTCTTCCATCTCACCCATAAAATAAATGCAAGGACAGATTAATTTGAATCACGATTTCATAACACATGTGTAGTAGCATTTTTATTGCAGTACTGCTGATGCTAACTCTTCTCCTGTGTACATCATTCTCAAATACATGCATTGCTTATATTTGGCTTGCTCATGATACGTTTTCTTGGCAAAGCAATCAAGGAAATTTCTCATTAACATTCAGAAAAATTGCTATCATAATTTTAGGCAGTTTTCAAGAAAAGTTTCTAGATGTTTTGAGCAATAGTTTTTGTTTTTTTAAGTAGTTACAAAATTTCTGGGTTGACTGCTTTTGAAACGGATAGTTGTCATGCAAGAGTGTTTGAATTAAAAAAAAAAAATTAAAGGCACTTCTTAGGCAGTTTATCTGAGAAAATCTATCCAAAAGCTAAAGAGCCATTGCAGTACTCGGAGCCCACGAAGGTTAAGAATCCATTCAGAAGAGAATTTGCTATGGAGAGCCCTTGTCACTGTGAGCTTGGAGTTTAAACCATTTAACCCAAGAAATTTAATTATTATTATTAAATACTTCTGGAATGGAGGACTAGGATTTGAAATAACTAATACTCCATTTTTTATCATTATTGGGGTTTAAAGGTAGTTCTAGTTGTTCACTTTTGTAGTATTAAACACATAGGGAATTCCCTGGTGGTTCATTGGTTAGGACGCCACGCTCTCACTGCTGAGTGTCCCGGGTTCAGCCCCTGGTCAGGGAACTAAGATCCTGTTAGCCAGGCAGTGCAGCACCAAAAACAAACAAACACATACATATAGATAAGTCCTTATCTACATGGCAAAGATATTTCCAGAAGTACAGTTTACAAATAAAAAGGTTTGAACATTTTTAAAGGCCTTGTTATGTACTGTCAAATTACTTCCAACATTTCTTACAAAATAATAAACCCAAGTTAACCTTTGATGGTTGTAGGTCATTTTAATTGCCATTAACAATTCATAAAGTCTTGCCTACTTTTTCCCTTTTGTGTGTGTGTGTTTTTCTTTTTTCTTGTCTGTTTTCTATTTATTCTTAGAGTGTAGCTCCTCAATGATTTGTCACTTTAAATCTACAATAGTTTAAAATATTAGTAATAACTTTTAGTAAAGAGTCGGACACGACTGAGCGACTTCACTTTATATAGTTTATAATAACTTTTAATTGTACATAAATTGAGTCAGTAAGACTGTACAAAGTTCTCTTGCAGTGCGTAGAATCTTGTAGACTGTTTCTAGCTGTATAGAGATCTTATTTTTTTATTTCTTGGGTCTTTATTCCAATGAAGGTTGGCAAGTCTGACCTCTTTATATGTAAATATTATTGTGCTATATTTAGTTCTAATACCACATATTATCATTCCTAGGACATATTCCCCCCACCCATATCTTATAGTTTTGAAATTAGTGTCTGTCCTGCAGTTTCTGATGTTCCATAGTTTAATATGTAGGGTTTTAGTAGTTCTTGAATATATTATAATTGATGGTATCTTAGATTAGATGAAATATGGTATTACTTGTCAGCAAGAATGCATGTGTAAGAATTGCCCTTGTGAGACAGCAGCGTAAGAGTATTAGTATGGATCCTTAGTTGGTTGCCTTACCTTGGCTTCACCTAGTCAGTGAGTTGTGAATGAACGTAATATTAGCAAAATGTAAAAATAAAAGTAGCAAAAAGTGGGGAGCTGTAAAAATACAAATAACACTAAGTGGACTACTGTGGTTTAAAGAAGATTGTTAAACTGTGGTATCCATTTAATGGAATATTACACAGTTTAAAATGATACTTAATATGTAAAGTTATATTATCAGTTCAGTCGCTCAGTCGTGTCCGACTCTTTGCGACCCCATGAATCGCAGCACGCCAGGCCTCCCTGTTCATCACCATCTCTCGGAGTACACTCAGACTCACGTCCATCGAGTCCATGATGCCATCCAGCCATCTCATTCTTTTTCGTCCCCTTCTCCTCCTGCCCCCAATCCCTCCCAGCCTCAGAGTCTTTTCCAGTGAGTCAGCTCTTCACATGAGGTGGCCAAAGTACTGGAGTTTCAGCTTTAGCATCATTCCTTCCAAAGTAATCCCAGGGTTGAACTCCTTCAGAATGGACTGGTTGGATCTCCTTGCAGTCCAAGGGACTCTCAAGAGTCTTCTCCAACACCATAGTTCAAAAGCATCAATTCTTTGGCTCTCAGCCTTCTTCACAGTCCAACTCTCACATCCATACATGACCATAGGAAAAACCATAGCCTTGACTAGACAGACCTTAGTCGGCAAAGTAATGTCTCTGCTTTTGAATATACTATCTAGGTTGGTCATAACTTTTCTTCCAAGGAGTAAGTGTCTTCTAATTTCATGGCTACAGTCACCATCTGCAGTGATTTTGGAGCCCCCAAAATAAAGTGTGACACTGTTTCCACTGTTTCCCCATCTATTTCCCATGAAGTGATGGGACCGGATGCCATTATAGTTATGTAAAAAAATAGAGAGGCAATAATATCAGGATCAACAGTATTCAAGTTGTGAGAATTTTCTTTAGGTATTTTTTAAGCTGTAAGTATATTGCTTCTGGAAATAAAGGAAAAGTGCATAATAAATGGGCTTCCCTGGTGGCTCAGCGGTAAAGGACCCACCTGCCAATGCAGGAGACCAGAGTTTGATCCCTAGGGTTGGGAAAATTCTCTGGAGAAGGAAATGGCAACCCACTCCAGCATTCTTGCCCTGGAAATCGCATGGACAGAGGAGCCTGTGGGCTATAGTCCAAAGAGTAATGACTAAACAATAGCAACAACACAATAAATGCTTATTTTCTTTACTGTTTGTATCATTTAGCTATCTTTTCAGCTGTTTACATTCTTGGTAAGTTAAGGTATAAAATCAATGACTTGGTTTTTTCTTTGTAACTTGAAACCAAGAAATATTCTAAAAATTCACTTAGAAGCCTTATGGGGTTTTAATGTTAGCTTCACTATTACTTTTAACTGTTTAGTAAGTTTTATTTTAGGAATAAGAATAAGAGGAATTTCTCAGGTATTGTTTAGATAACTTTTTTATTCTAAATTTATGACAATCGATTAACCAGAAATTTTCTACTATTTCCTGTAGCAAAATTGTGTTGGGTCTGTTTTCATTAGTATTGTTATTTCCAAATGTGCCCATTTACTTTGCAGTTTTTTTTCCTTTTACTGTTATTAGTTATGTATGTTTGTGTTATAAACCTAGGCATTAATAAAATATAGCATTATGCATTATTCTTTAGAAATCTTAGTTCTTTAGAAGATGGATATTCTAGGAACAGTCGATTCTTGGTTGTTCTACTTCCTCTTTAGTTTGTAAATGATCTGTTCTGTCATGTCTTTTTCATCTCCCTTTTGCTATTCTAATATAGAGTTAGTTAATAATGGAAAAGAGGCATCCCAGGCTGTTCTTTAAGGTGAAAGTATTAGTCACTCTGCTGCTGCTGCTGCTAAATCGCTTCAGTCATGTCTGACTCTGTGCAACCCCGCAGATGACAGCCCACCAGGCACCTCTGTCCTTGGGATTCTCCAGGCAAGAATACTGGAGTGGGTTGCCATGCCCTCCTCTGGGGATCTTCCCAACCCAGGGATTGAACCCAGGTCTCCTGCATTGCAGGCAAATTCTTTACCAGCTGAGCCACTAGAGAAGCCTATTTTTTTTTAAGGTAATAAAGGTTAAAGTTACTGGCTAAAAATAAGGTCTTTTGAATTATTTGGTAATAATCTCCAGTCCGTAGCTCTCATCTTGAGTGGGTTGCTTAAGTCTCAAACCTGTTTTCCTAATCAAATAATACCTGCCTCCTACAACTGTTTTTAAGGGTTAAGTGAAATGTGTTTCTTTTTTAGCACAATGTCTGGAGTGTGATATGTGCATAACAAGTAGTTTATATTTGTTTTTAATTTCAGAACAGTTTGAGTTACTGATATGCACTGTGGAGGGAAGGGAGGGGAAAAAAATGATAAATATACTCCTTGAAGGCAAGCAGTTGTTTGTATGACAGTTTTACCATAGGTCATAGGATTCTAGCCTATTCTGTTATTCTGGTTAATACAGAATATCACACTCAGCCCAATTTTATTTGTAAAATTCTGAAATGAAAGGAATCTGTGATTATTTCTAGAAATGCTATAAAGATTGTTTATGGATAAGCTTGTCATCAAACCATAAGCATATGTAGTGGATACATTTTGAATTCTCCACCCAGCTACTTGTCCACTGGAGCTTTTACCTTTTCTATTTCTTATACAGGACTTGTTGTATTTTGATAAGTGAAGGGATGTATGTGTTTGTGCACTCAGAAGATTAATTGTGGTAGGAAGAGCTTGTTCCCGATTCTGTTAGTCCAGTTTGCCATCTGTGATCATTCTGTGCTTCTCTATTCTGATTCCCACTTGTGCCTGCACATTTCCTGTAATCCATCTCAGTAATTTTTAAAAGCTAGTTATGTAATGACCTTATATTTGCCTTTATTCTTAACCTTTTGGCCTATCTATATTTTTTTAAAAATAGCATATTGAAATGTATATATCATATAAAAATATTTATTCTTGAAACCCTCTCCTTTCTATTATGTTGTTAGATTCGGTGGACCAAGAAAGAAAACAAGGACCTAGATGCTTTCTGTCTTTCAGTTTTGCCGTTCTTAGCAAGGCGGCCTCTCTGCTTAGATTTGCTTCCTTCAAGGTCCAAAAATGGCTGCCTGTCCCATACAGGTGACCAGAGTGTGCTGCCGTATTCCAAGGGAGTAAGTGTTTCTCATGGCCTATATCTTTTAAAAGAACAAAGAAGTCAGAAGTCATTCCCAGAAGGTCCCCAGTAGACTTTGCCCTACCTCTTACTGGTGAGAACATTGTTTCGTGCCCGTTGCCAAGGGTACTTTAATAATCCCTTGATATTTAAGGTTTTGCTATCACACGATAAAAGGGGGAACTAATGTGGCAGTCAGTAACCTGCCACATAAGCCTTTCTAATGGCGTTGTTCAGTAGGTAGGTTAAATAAAATTAACAGAAAGGTGCTTCACAAAATTCATTTTTGTACTATATAAATATAAGGTAATGTTATTAGCTGGAATTGTACCAGTTCTGCAAGCATGAAAATATTAAACAAAATCTTGATGCTTTGTCCCAAGAAGATAAACTGTGTATGAAAATAAGTATTTGCTTTTCTTCATCTTCAAAAAGAAATAATCTTCAATCAGTTGGGTAGAATGTATTTTTCTAAGGGTTACTCTATTAATGAAGTACCCCAGTATCAGTGAAGGATTTTGTATATAAAGAAAATACTGCCTTGAAACCTTGATATTTAGCTTTTACATAACACCTCACTCTTGCCCCCAACACCTGTATCATCCAAGACTGGTACTAAAACCATTTCTGGGATAATGAAATCACTCGGTGTTGTGTATTAACCAGCAGCAATTTGTAAGGGATCTTGTGAGACAGAAGGAACGGAACGGTCCTCTGGTGTCTTGATTTGCCACTGCAGTGTTCTGCAGTGTGGGAGGGAGACTGATGACTCATTACATCGGATGGTTGCCTGTGCTATCTGGATTTTTCCCTGTCTACAGCACGACTTTTTTTTTTTAAATCTTTCTCCAATACACGGGAGGGGTACTGTTTCAGTTTGTGGCTATTAGAATATTGGTTTTAATCCCATTTACTTTTTATCCTTAAAACAGGAGTCCAACAGCTAAAGACATTGTTTAGAATATAATCATTGAGTTTATTCTCTGTGAGTGCAGGCACATAACCACATTGTTTTCATGAAAGCAACGGTTTTTAAAGTAAATATCACGCTTTTTTTTTTAAACAATTGAAAGCAACAGTAATAATTGCATACTGTATTAGAAAGGAGTTATAACATAACATATAAAACTTGATGTAGCATTAAATTGCATCATGATTGCTTGGATCTTATGGAGATTTGGCATAAGGTTAATTTACAGTATAGTCTAACTTCCAGTATAGTTTGCTTATGGCAAAGTTAAACTGTTTGGGGAGATTTTTATCTTATAACATTTTTAAAAGCCCATGCTTTTTACAGAAAGACATAAGCATTCAGTAGGGAAGCAGATTTTAGTGGAGTTTTTAATTTTCACTCTTTGCATAGATAACAATGATGGGTGATTAGTGAATACAAATGAGTATGTTATATGGCCATGTCTATTAAACTGCTATATGCTTTGCCCTGTTCAGTGATGAAGTCAATATGTCTGCCTAATTTATCATTTTTTTTTTATTTGTGGAAAGGAAGTACTTCTATCTTTTTCTTGCAAAACATACATGTGAATCATGAAGGAGAAGGCAAAATTTGTTTGGATTAAGAGGATATACAAGAGCATACAAAGAATTTCCCTGATTACAGTTACTGCTGTAACATCCTATTGTTTGTCAAGATTCTGGGGAAATGGTGGGAGGATATTTATTTATTTAATGTTTACTTGTTTTTCTGCAGTTGGAGTACTTCGGTGAAAAAGCTTTAGAAGTATAGTGTCTATCTGTCTGTATGTATGTGTATCCTTATGTCAGCTGCAGGAATTACAAATTTTAATGTTCAACAGAGTCTATTCCCTTGGACTAAGCCTCTTGAGAAACCTATATGCAGGTCAGAAAGCAAGTTAGAACTGGACATGGAACAACAGACTGGTTCCAAATAGGAAAAGGAGTACGTCAAGCAGTATATTGTCACCCTGCTTATTTAACTTCTATGCAGAGTACATCATGAGAAACACTGGGCTGGAGGAAGCACAAGCTAGAATCAAGATTGCCAGGAGAAGTATCAGTAACCTTAGGTATGCAGATGACACCACCCTTAATGGCAGAAAATGAAGAGGAACTAAAAAGCATCTTAATGAAAGGGAAAGAGGAGAGTGAAAAAGTTGACTTAAAGCTCAACATGCAGAACTTGAAGATCATGGCATCCAGGCCCATCACTTCATGGCAAATAGATGGGGAAACAGTAGAAACAGTGTCAGACTTTATTTTTCTGGGCTCCAGAATCACTGCAGATGGTGACTGCAGCCATGAAATTAAAAGACGCTTACTCCTTGGAAGGAAAGTTATGACCAACCTCCATAGCATATTAAAAGCAGAGACATTACTTCGCCAACAAAGGTCCATCTATTCGAGGCTATGGTTTTTCCATTGGTCATGTATGGATGTGAGAGTTGGACTGTGAAGAAGGCTGAGCGCCGAAGAATTGATGCTTTTGAACTATGGTGTTGGAGAAGACTCTTGAGAGTCCCTTGGACTGCAAGGAGATCCAACCAGTCCATCCTAAAGGAGATCAGTCATGGGTGTTCATTGGAAGGACTGATACTAAAGCTGAAACTCCAATACTTTGGCCACCTGATGGGAAGAGTTGACTCATTGGAAAAGACCCTGATGCTGGGAGGGACTAGGGGCAGGAGGAGAAGGGGACGACAGAGGATGAGATGGCTGGATGGCATCACCGACTTGATGGACATGAGTCTGAACTCCGGGAGTTGATGATGGACAGGGATGCCTGGCGTGCTGCAATTCATGGGATCGCAAAGAGTTAGACACGACTGAGTGACTGAACTGAATCCTTGAAAGTTTCTCGAAGTGCTTAACCGTTAAGAGGTTGGAGGCTGAAATTTCTGGAGCCAGGAAACATTTTCCAGTATCAGAAAATAGTACCTTATACTTTTCCCCTGTGACTACTGGTGGTGGGCTCTATCTAAGGTTTATGTTGGAGGAGGAGGAGCAAGTTCCTTTTAGAAACTAAGACTTCGGTTGTATGGAAACTTGAACTCTATACTAATTGCTTGACTTAAGCCGAGAACTGTCATACGGGCCCTGCTTTCTAAATCCACTTTCGTATTGTTTTTTTCCATTTCAAGAAAACAAGCCAAAAATTGTAGTGCTTCAAGTATGAGTCTTAAACTTCAGTTATCTAGGGAACAATTATTCAGCTTACTCATTGTTTAAATATTTGGGTTCTCTTAAATCAGATGTCTAGAAGGAAATCTGGTGTATAAGGTGTTTCTTAAGGATCAACACACAGTGAGAGGAAGGGGGCAGAAGCAGAGTTTGGCAGAAGCACAAGGGAAGCCCTGCAGAGCCTCAGCCAACCAGGTGGAGTGATCTGGACTGAGCATTTATTGCTTCTTTCAGTATCCCACATTAGACTGACAGGATGGAGTCTTCATATATATATATCTCCACTTGCCTTTGTCACCCAGCTCAGGTTGGGTATCTGTGAAGGTGTCGATGTGGGCAAGGTTGCTCTTTAAATCTCATCCTGAAGGGCTGCCAGCTGTTGGCTTTCCACTCCCTTGTCCTTCCTTGAAGTAGAATCTGGATTTTGCAGTTCTGTCCCTAATATGATAAAACATATGTCTTGAGAGAGACTGTTGTCTTCTGTACCACATAGGATTGTTTAGATGTTTATACTAGAAATCAGCCTAGTTAATTTAAGTTAATCAGCCTAATTATATACTGCACTCTAGGCTGAGTGCAGTACCTAAAGAGCATAGGCTTTGGAGTCAGGGAGTCAGGTTGCCTGGGCTCACAATTCCACCTTTAACAGTTTACTGGTTAAGAGTTGGTTTCAGAATGTGTTTGTAACCACTTCTCTGCACGTTGCACAATGGTGTACAGAAAGCTCAATTACTTGGCAAACGTCATATTTTTGTCCTCTTAACACTGACTTTTTTTTCCTTCTAGTTTTATACTTATTGAGTATATTCCCTACATTGTATGTTTCATCCCTGTGACTCATTTATTTCGCAACTGGAAGTTTGTACCTCTTATCTCATATTTCTTTCTTTCTCCCACCCATCTTTCCTCTGGCAGCCACCTATCTGTATCTGTGACTACATGTGTCATATTAGTCTTTCTTCACTTGCTTTGTTTTTAAGATTACACATTTGAGAATTCAGACAGTATTGTCTTTTTTTCCATCTGACTTATTTCATTAAGAATAATACCCTCTAGGCTCAGTGGCAAGATCGTCTTCTTTTATGGCTAAGGAAAGTGGTAGGGCTTCCCAGGGAGTTCAGTGGTAGAGAACCCGCCTCCCAGTGCAGGAGATGCAGGTTCATCCCCTGGAAAAGGGAATGGCAGCCCACTCCAGTATTCTTGCTGAGGTAATCCCACGGACAGAGAAGCCTGGCAGGCTACAGTCCATGGGGTCACAAGAGTCAGACAGGACTTAACAACTGAAAAACAACAATGTTCTATTATTTATGCGTACGCCTCCGCCTTTACCCATTCATCTGTTAATGGGCACTTAGGTTGCTTCCATATCTTGGCTGTTGTAAACACTGATTTGTTTAAAAATAGGATCATCTTGATTTGATATAATAATCAGATGAATTCGAATTTTTGGATCTCGTAAATAGTGTACCTAAGAAAATATATAGAATTATCACTTAAGACTTGATTTTCTTATTAGTTTGATGTCACTGTTCTTAATGCCTGCTGTCTTTGGCATAAATTAAACAACGTATGCCTAAAAATAAAGTTGAAAACTAGAGAATCATCAGTTTCCCATGGTGGCTAGAATTATCCAGCTGAGTAATAAATCCACAAGGCAGCTGAATCATGAACAGACTCATTTCATTTCCACAAATTATTGCTTATACATATGGAGGCTCTCATTGCTTAAAGGGAAAAGTTGTAAATACTTATATTTTAAAAATCAGAACAGATACCATTATTGCCTCATAAACATTTCAGAACACCTTCGTGACCCCTAGGAGATTTGAAGCATCTGTAAGAAAGTTCTACTGTGTACTCTGATGTCTCCTTATTCATCTTTCAAGTTTCAGTTTATTATCCTCTAAGTCACTTTTGTCCTGCCCAAGTTTAGGTTAGACCCTCTGCTTTACACACTTCTAAATCACTCTGCATTGCTCCTATGAGAGTACATTTGTCAACTTAATGTAACTGTGTTTGGTTTTATCCCACCAGGCTGGAAACTCCTTGGGGAAGAGATTGTGTCTTACTCCATTGTATTTTCAGTCTATAATACTGCACTTGGCATATCACTGATGCTTAAAATCTGTTTAGTTTTAGAAAATAAAAATATGGTAAGACACACATAATAACTAAGGGAAAAAAACTAGCCACTTGGCTAGATTTGGTTCAGATAACAAGAAGATAAGAACGTTAGCTTCTTTTTAAAAATTCTGTTCAGTTAAGCCACTCAGTCGTGCCCGACTCTTTGCGACCCCATGAATTGGAGCACGCCAGGCCTCCCTGTCCATCACCAACTCCCTGAGTTCACTCAAACTCATGTCCATCGAGTTGCTGATGTCACCCAACCATCTCATCCTCTATAGTCCCCTTCTCCTCCTGCCCTCAATCTTTCCCAGCATCAGGGTCTTTTCCAATGAGTCAGCTCTTCGCATCAGGTGGCCCAAAGTATTGGAGTTTCAGCTTTAACATCAGACCTTCCAATGAACACCCATGACTGATCTCCTTTAGGATGGACTGGTTGGATCTCCTTGTATTCCACGGGACTCTCAAGAATCGTCTCCAACATCACAGTTCAAAAGCATCAATACTTTGGCCCTCAGCCTTCTTCACAGTCCAACTCTCACATCCATACATGACTACTGGAAAAACCATAGCCTTGACTAGACTCACCTTTGTTGGCAAAGTGATGTCTCTGCTTTTTATTATGCTATCTAGGTTGGTCATAACTTTCCTTCCAAGAAGTAAGCGTCTTTTAATTTCATGACTGCAGTCACCATCTGCAGTGATGATTCTGGAGCCCAGAAAAATAAAGTCAGCCACTGTTTCCCCATCTATTTCCCAGGAAGTGATGGGACCAGATGTCATGACCTTAGTAATCTGAATGTTGAGCTTTAAGCCAGTTTTTTCACTCTCCACTTTCACTTTCATCAAGAGGCTCTTTAGTTCTTCACTTTCTGCCATAAGGGTGGTGTAATCTGCATATCTGAGATTATTGATATTTCTCCTGGCAATCTTGATTCCAGCTTGTGCTTTCTCCAGCCCAGCGTTTCTCATGATGTACTCTGAATATAAATTAAATAAGCAGGGTGACAATATACAGCCTTGACATACTCTTTTTCCTATTTGGAACCAGTCTGTTGTTCCATGTCCAATTCTAACTGTTGCTTCCTGACCTGCATACAGATTTCTCAAGAGGCAGGTCAAGTGTTCTGGTATTCCCATCTCTTTCAGAATTTTCCACAGATAATTGTGATCCACACAGTCAAAGGCTTTGGCATAGTCAGTAAAGCAGAAATAGATGTTTTTCTGAAACTCTTGTGCTTTTTCAATGATTCAGCAGATGTTGGCAATTTGATCTCTGATTACTCTGCCTTTTCTGAAACCAGTTTGAACATCTGGAAGTTCATGGTTCCATTAGGCAATATTAACTTAAACTAACAGAGTAGAGTTAGTAGTCATCAGTATTTTCTATTAGGCTTACTGGTTGGCGCTTCACAGCAATCCCAGTAGATTTTACAAATGAGTCTCAAAAGGTTAAAAGATTTTGATTTGCTTGAGGGCACAGTTTTTAATTTCAAACTCAATTTGTCTGACTCAAAGGCTTGGTCTTTATTTCTCAATAAAAAGAAGCATCCAGAATAGATACAGTGGTACTCTTGAAGAGTTACTCATATGACATTTAGAATATAGTTTTTAGTTTTATTGGTTCTGTTTTAAAAGAAACATTGACATTGTAAAATACTTGAGAACAGGGTATAGCCTCAGCGGAGAAAGAGCTGAAAAAGACTGTCCTTTCAGGAACAGTTGAAAACACTAAAGAGAATTTCCTTGGAGAGGGAGTATACTCTTGTGTGGCTACAGTAGTTGGAAGAAACAGAGTCAGAGGGTACAAGTTATATGAAAGTGTTAATAGATTTAGGTTGGATACAAAACAACTCTCTTCAGAGGAGATTTTTAAAAATAGAAGAGCGTTTTAAAAATTGAAGCCCTGTTTAAATAGTAGGTATTACTGATGAGAGTTTTGTAAGCATTTTATATCTCACAAGGAACATTTTTGACAAAACTGTAATTTAGTCATAAGCCCAGGGTAGGGGGTACTTCAAGGGAAGATACAAAGAGATTCTGATTTGTCCAAGATCTCCTGCCACGTGTCACTGGTAGAATTAGGATGTTTCCTAAGTGTGACTCAGTACTTGATGCTGTTTCCACGTTAATAGGCAGATGACCATGTATCATAGGAAACAACCATATTTGAGGAAGAAGTTAGACTGTATTGTTATAAATTTCTCTTCTGACTTTGAAACTCTTTGGTTTTCTGAAGATTAAAATTTGACTTCCTTTGCTTGTTCACTACTTCGAAACCTTTGCCTAACCCATCTCCCAAATAAATGCTTATCTTTAAACTTTGTTTTTTCTCTTATCTAAGTAGTTTCTAGAAAAACCTCCATCTTTTTAAATTTAATTATAATCTTTTGCAGTCCCATTCCTCCTTACTCAACAATCCCTTCTGTATCTTTAGGAGGCTGGAAAATCCTAACAAACCAGTTTCCCCTTTTCTTTACTTCCTCCCTCAACTACCCTTCCTCCAATTTAATTTTCCTATAGAATCCAAAATTCTTGATTCATTTATGCTGACATTTATGACTATAATAAAGATTTTTTCATGATTTCCAATGACTTATGCACTAATTTCATCTTTGCCAATAAATGACCAAAGTGATGATAGCCTCTTATCTATCACCATCTTTTATCATCTTTAAGGTATTGGTACTTATCTTGCTTCTTTGCTCATATCCTTCTCACTTGGAAGGTCTCCTTTATTGCCATATGGTTTTGATCTTTGTTTTTAGTCTTGCTTGTTTCTTTAATCACTCTTTAATTCTTCCCCGTTAGCTCTGACCACCATCCCCTTTCTGAAAGCACCAAGAGTATCAAACCAGAATTCCACTGTTAATGACTTTACTGTTACACTCCCCTCCCAAATTGCTTGACACCTTGGTTTGTTGTTCTTGTTCATTCACTCTGTCATGTCTGACTCTTTGCAACCCCATGGACTGCAACACGGCAGGCTTCCCTATCCTTCACCATCTCCCAGAGCTTGCTCAAACTCATGTCCATTGAGTTGGTGATATTATCCAACCGTCTAGCCCTCTGTCATCCCCTTCTCCTCCTGCCTTCAGTCTTTCCCAGCATCCGGGTCTCTTCCAGTTCTCTGCATCAGGTGGCCAAAGTATTGGAGTTTCAGCTTCAGCATCAGTCCTTGCAGTGAACATTCAGGATTGATTTCGTTTAGGATTGACTGTTGATCTCCTTGTTGTCCAAGGGACTCTCAAGAGTCTTCTCCAACACCACAGTTCAAAAGCATCAATTCTTCGGTGCTCAGCCTTCTTTATGGTCCAACTCTCACTTCCATACATGACTACTAGAAAAACCAGTAACTTTGACTAGACGAACCTTTGTTGGCAAAGTAATGTCTCTGCTTTGGTCCACCTTGGTTGAAAGTGGAAGTTACTCACTCATGTCTGACTCTTTGCGTCCCCATGGACTATACAGTCCATAGAATTCTCTGGGCCAGAATACTGGAGTGGATAGCCATTCCCTTCTCCAGGGGATCTTCCCAACCCAGGGATTGAAGCCAGGGCTGATTGCAGGTGAATTCTTTAGCAGCTGAGCTACCAGGAAAGGCACCTTAGTTAATGGATTACAGATCATGTTCCAAGAAATGTAGGATTCTGTAGTGATCCTTCAGTGGCTCCAGAAAGACTGGAAAACATTACCCTGCCTGAGTGAATCCCGAGGCTCAGGGTTTGATTTTCCTCTCATTCTGTATCCTTTCTTTCTGGACTCAACTCAGCCTTGAAGCTTACTTTCCAATTACTGGTTCCCCCAACTTATCCCCATTGGTTTACACTTTTCCCACAACTGAATCAGCTTCTCCTCTGCTCCCTGTGTATTGTCATTTGAACACTTAAGTACTTTTGCTTTAAAGTACAGTTGTTTAAAGCTAGTGAAATCTCCTTTTATTCACAATCTTTATACCGTAAATTTAGCACAGTACCTTTTCCTTGGTAGGAGCTTGGTAAGCAGTTAATGAATTGAGTCCATTTGTTACCAAATTAAGTTGTATGTACCCTGCTCAGGCTATAGCCCCCTGAGGCCCCTTGCCTCCATGGGGAAGGTTTCTTTACCCCTTTCGTGTTACGGCAGCCAAAAAATGAAACCAAAGCGGAATTGAAGCAACACGAACTTTATTCAGTGGCCAGAGAATGGAGAAGTGGGAACTTGGTTCAGTAGTCACATTGTCCCCTTAATGGCAAGAGGTATTTGCTTTTAAGGAATAAAGATAATAGAGGAGTAAGACTAGTGATGGGAAAGTATATGCATTAGTTTTCTGGGAAAAGGCAAGGCTTTCCTGCAAACGGACACCACCACCTTTCCGTCTTTTGGTCCCTGACTTCCATTCATGGCTGCAGGTAGGAGTGTCATTTTGTACACCAATGTAGCTAAAAAAAAAATCACTGTAGAAAGAGATTCAGGGTCTTTTGGAGATCAGATTCATCACCATCTTGATTTCAGGCTTTTTATATCCAGTTTTTTGTTTTCTCTCCCTACAGCTTCCTTTGTGTCCAGACCCTGTGATTAAAGATGTTAGTTCCTGTTCAAGGGAGGGATTGGTTGGTTTTGAGCAAGGGTCTGGTGACAGCTCTGGTAACACATAGATGCAATCCATACTATTTCCAGAGCTTTTCAGCTTCTCACCATGCCTGCTGCCCCTCTCCTCCTAATGTTAGATGATTAAACATCATTCTTCTCATAACAGTCTTTGGTTGTTTCCTATTGTTTGTAGGATAAAGTCCACTACGCATTCATCTCTAGACCCACAAAGTAATCTCTACTTTTGAATCCTTATTTCTCACTGTTGCAGTGCAGTTTTTTATTGCAGTCAGGCTGGTCCATTAACTCTCCTGAAATTTTTATTTCCCTTGTTATTTCTCCACCTGGAATGCCTTTGCAAGCTTCCTTTTCCTTTGCTAATCTTTGAACTTTTAGTAAATAAGTGTATATTATTTGGTACTTTATTATATATTGGTTTGTGACCTTCTCTTTAAGGTTGTTAGGAGACATTATTTAGCTTTTTTTTTTTAGACATTATTTAGCTTTTTATCTTTGCATGTATTTTATTTCCTTTATTAAATTGTCTATAATAAGTTAGACCAGCAGTTACAAAGAAACTTTCTACTTTGGGATCTGTAACTAGTTTTCTATTTGGACTCAGTACTCAGTACATTGTTTGGGTCTTTCAGGTTGTGCATCTTAAAGTAAATAAGTTGAACTAAATTTCCTAAACTGTTCTGTATTCTGCTAAAGGCAGGGGTTGGGGGAGGTAGGGATGATCACAGAAACATTTAAAGATAGATTATGCATTTAAATATTTTTTAACATAAGATATAATTTGTTAGATGGTAAAAAATAAAGTAGGGAAGGAGGGAGGTATGTTACAATTTTAAATAGATGGGCAGATAGGCAAAAAGCCTCTCAGAGTGGGGGATATTTGAGTGAAGACCTGAAGGAGGTATACGAGCTGACATCCAGAAGAGTACTCCAGACAAGGGGAGTAGTGTGTAGAAAGACCCTGAGGCAGAATGTGTGTGTGTTTTGAGTAATAACAGAGTTCCATGTTTATGCAGCATGATAAAGGTAAAGAGTAGTTGGGGAAGTCAGAGAGCTAAATGGCAGGGCAAGATGTTGCAGGGCTAGAAAAGCCATTGGAAAGACATCGCATTCTTTGTTACAGTCCATGGGATATTTTCTGTGGAATACCTTGTATAGGGATACAATTCTGAGTTTTAATACTGTAGGCTATATAGAACTACAGTTTTAATAACTGTAGACTGTCCGAGAATGAGGTAATTTTAACCAAATCTTAAGAATTTTATATTCTATTTTACTTTGAAGAAGTGGTAATAACTATACACCAGAGTTCACTACCTATATTGGTTCTTTGGCTTTAAAGTTTCTAATTATAACTTAATTTCTTTTTATTATAGGTAAATTAACATGATGGATTTCTCCAAGCTCCCCAAAATACGTGATGAAGATAAAGAAAGCACGTTTGGTTATGTGCATGGGGTCTCAGGACCTGGTGAGTAATACATAATAATCATAATAGTAAAAATCCCTAATATCATTTAATATCTTTTCAAGAAGTTTTAGGCAGAAATACACAAGTGTCTCTTCACCTATATACATTCTGTCTTTAGAAGATTTCATACCTGCTGTAAGACTGAGGCAGTACTTCCACCATAAGGGTTACTATAACATTTATTATATAAATTTGATAATTATTATGTAAATGCATAGATGGTGTTACATGTCTTAAATTATTTTTGGTTTTAAATCTGAGGTTAAAAAGCTATACAGTTTATAGGTTTTATTTTGTGATAACTAAATGTCTGTTAATGTAATTTAAATTTTAGTAATTGCTTTTAGAACATTTCTCAGAAATATCAACCATGGCTCTTTGCATGTATAAATCCTTCTGAGTGATGATTCAGATATCATGTAACTAGCTACCTATAGCAAAATAGTCTTATGACATGATAATGAGAATGGAAAGCAGTTTGTGTTTGTTTTGCCCACAACTTGGAGTACTGCATTTTAAATAATAAGTAAATCTCCTCCTAGTGTTAAGTTTGTTATTCCACATTTCCACTGCAAAATGTGATTCAGTTTCTGTTCTTAAAACTACTCATTGATTTGTAATCTTTAGTGCCATGAATATTCACTTTTCCTTGTCTTTTTATAAACCTTATTTTGTAATCTTTTTGATGTTCTTATCACAATAGAGGTGATGGTGCTTTTGGTTGTTAATACAAGTGAAGATTATCAGTCACTGGGCCGCTTTATTTCTCCCTAGTAAGCTTCTACTGCTTAGAACTTGGTGTTTGAGCCTAAATTGTAGCAAATAATATATTTCACTATTTTCAGTCTCTTCACCATTCAGAGAAACAGTTTTTCACCTTGATGATCATAAGGCCTTTAAGGAAGACAGACTGTACATAGGAAACTTTTAGGGAAAAGGCAAAGAACACTATCAAAAGAGTTTAGATGAAAATATTTTTCTGAAATTTGTCAACATTTTAGTTATCTGTGGTATTTCAGTGTGGGCCTCCCAGGTGGCACTAGTGGTAAAGAACGTGCATGCTGATGGAGGAGACATGAGAGGTGTGGGTTAGATCCTTGGGTCGGGAAGATCCCCTGGATAAGGGCATGACAACCCACTCCAGTATTCTTGCCTAGAGAATCCCATGGGCAGAGGAGCCTGGCGGGCTACAGTCCATGGGGTCACAGAGTCGGATGTGATTGGAGGGCTTAGCACACATTTCTATGCTTCTTAATTATTCTTATAGATACACAGGTAAATATTGATAAAAGAAATAAATTTCCGTTGTTCTAATGTAAGTTAAATGAACATTAATTCTCTAATAGTTTCTACTTGAACATTACCTAATTCATAGTTCTAATTAATTGTATCTGAAGGCTAAATATTGAAATAGACTTACTCCTTTGAGGCCTGCGCAGGTCCCAACCTGTCTGTGGTTTGGGGTTGCTATCTGCCTCATAGAGCAAATTAGAGGCTTTGTCTTCTGGGAAGACAAAAGTCGTCTTCTCCTGAAAAGACCTCTTACACAGTTAGCATTGGCATCTTCCAGGAATAGGAGGGCAGGAATTGAGACGTTAGGAGTCTGGTAGGGAGAGGCAGAGATAGAAAAGTTGAGGTTCTAGGGAGACGACATTGGTTGTAACTAGAAAGTTCAGAGTAGGGTATTGTTACCTCCAGAACTCGTCACTATTAACTCTGCCTGGCTTCGTGACAGTCATAAAAATGGATTCCTTAATAAAATAATAATACAGTTTCAAAAAAAAACACAAAAACCCATAAACTTATTCCTATACATACCTGAAAACATCTAACCTTCCTCTCCTGCCAGAAAAGTAACTTTTGCTTGTGGGGCAACATGATCCAAAATAATAAGTGCAAATTCTAATATAGTATTTATAAGAAATAGGGATTCTTAATGAGGCTTTCACTCAGCGGTCGTGACTGATTATAAATATCCTGTTTGTTGTTATGCTTACTCGCGTCTGACTCTTTGTGACCCCATGAACTATAGCTCCAGGCTCCTCTGTCCATGGGATTCTCCAGACAAGAATACTGGAGTGTGTTGCCAACCTACTCCAAGGGCTCTTCCTGACCCAGGGGTCAAACCCGCATCTCTTTCATCTCCTGCACTGCAGGAAAGGCACCCCACTCCAGGACTCTTGCCTAGAAAGTCCCATGGACGGAGGAGCCTAGTGTCTGTGGGGCCGCAGAGTCGGACTTGACTGAGCGACTTCACTTTGACTTTCACTTTCACCACTGCACCACCTTGGACGCCCAAATGCAAATGGGAGTTTTTCTAGGTAGATCTGTCCAAGAAGAGTTTCAAGAACCACTGGTATAAAGTGTTAGAAACTAAAGTTGTTGTTTTATGTGGTGTTTCTCAAAGGAATGGTGAAAACAGAGTGTGCTGATGATTGTTAGTTTTAGTCTTTTCTTGTTATTATTTTTTCCAATACCCACCATTCCTTGTATTATAGCAACCTAGATTGATCAAAACTTGACTAAGTGCTGCTAATTAAGAGTTCAACATATATTTGTCATATAGAACTTCAAAATGAAAATAGTATTCATGTGTATCATGTAAACAAGTAATCTTAGCCTAAAGCCTAACAAAATTTTATTCTGTGTGTCTCATCTATGACATATGCTAAAAAATGTCTTTTTGATTAACAAAACAAAAATAAATGGAAGAAAATATTTGCAGTGATGTGACTATCAGAGGGTTAATATACAAAATACACAAACAGCTAATGTAATTCAATATAGAAAAACCAAAACAACCCAATCAAAAAAAATGGGCAGAAAACCTAAATAGACATCTTAACAAAGAAGACATACAGATGGCCAACAGGTACATGAAAAGATGTTCAGCATCACTAATTCTTAGAGAAATGCAAATCAAAACCACAGTGAGGTATCTTCTCACAGCAGTCAGAATGGCTACCATCAAAAAGTCTGCAAATAATAAATGCTGAAGAGGGTGTGGAGAAAAGAGAACCCTCCTACACTGTTAGGGGGATGTAAATTGGTGTAACTACCATGAAAACAGTACAAGTTTCCTTAAAAATAAAAATAGAGCAACATATGATTCAGCACTCCCATTCATGACTATATATCCAGAAAAGAGGAAAACTGTAATTTAAAAAGATATATGTACCCCAAAGGCAATGGCACCCCACTCCAGTACTCTTGCCTGGAAAATCCCGTGGGCGGAGGAGCCTGGTAGGCTGCAGTCCATGGGGTGGCTAGGAGTCGGACACGACTGAGCGACTTTACTTTCGCTTTTCACTTTCATGCATTGGAGAAGGAAATGGCAACCCACTCCAGTGTTCTTGCCAGGAGAATCCTAGGGATGGGGGAGCCTGGTGGGCTGCCATCTGTGGAGTCACACAGAGTCAGACACGACTGAAGTGACTTAGCAGCAGCAGTGTTCATAGCATAACTATAGCAGCCAAAACCCAGAAGCAACCTAAGTGTCCATCAGCAGATAATCACACACAATGGAATATATATACACAATGGAATGTTATTCATCCATATAAAGAATGAAATACTGCTGTTTGCAGCAACATGGATGAACCTAGAGAATGTTAGAAGAAAATCAGACAAAGATTTATATTGTGTGATATAAATTTATTTATAAATGTGGAATCTAAAAAATAATACAAATAAATCTGTATATGAAGCAAAAACACACTCATAGAAAACAAATTTATGGTCATCAGTGGGGAGAGGGAGGAGGGACAAATCAGGAGTATGGGATAAACAAATGCAAACTACTGTACATAATATAGATAAGCAACAGTGATTTACTATACAGCACATAGAATTACACTCAATATATTATAATAATCTATAAAAAATAATCTGAAAAATATATGTATATATCTGAATTGTGTTATATATGTGAAACGAACACTAAGCAACAGTGATTTTCTATACAGCACATGGAATTACACTCAATATATTATAATAATATATAGAAAATAGTCTGAAAAATATATGTATATATATGAATCGTGTAATATACATGAAATGAACACTAAGCAACAGTGATTTACTATACAGCACATGGAAATATACTCAATATATTATAATAACCTATAGAAAATAATCTGAAAAAATATATATATATATCTGAATCGTGTTATATACATGAAATGAACACAGTGTTTTAAATCAAGTATAACTTTTTTAATGTACTTTGGAGAGACTGTGTGTCCCATAGTAGGTGTTTTATTTTTTCCTGTAAATATGTGAGAGAAGTGTATTAACAAACTTATTGGGTATTTTAATCCTGGGGAACTGTTCAGAGTCTGAGTCGTTAAAATACTCACCTGCTCCTTTCAGTGGTTACAGCCTGTGACATGGCAGGCGCAGCCATGTATGAGCTGGTGAGAGTGGGCCACAGCGAGTTGGTTGGAGAGATTATCCGATTAGAGGGAGACATGGCTACCATCCAGGTGTATGAAGAAACTTGTATCCTTTTTACTTCAATTTCTGGCCATTTTCTACAAGTCAGAATTTAAAGATTTTTGGCAAAGGTATCAGAAACATGGAATGCTGGTATCAGAAACATGGAATGCTGGTGTTTTGAAGAAAGCTGATAGAAGTTTATTGAAAGGTACTAGGAATCAGTGCTCTTATTTTGAGAAATCAGTATTATCTCCTGAACTTTCATAGCTGTTAATATTTCAGTGCTGTCATTCCTAAGCATTACTTCTCTGCTTAATTAAGTTTTATTTGGTACAGCTTTTTGCCATGCAGAAATAATATGCTTACAGGACCTCTTCTCTCTATGTCAGTATTGGAGTGCAAATTCTAAACAAAATCACCTGAAATTTTTAATAAAATTAAAAGTCTTCATAGCTATGAAATCATCACTAATCAAAAGGATTTTTTTCTGTTGCTAGATTTATCTTTTATTTAGCCTTTCCCATGGTTTAAAGGTGTAAAGGAAACAAATGAACGTGTGTCCGATGAGAGCCTGCTCCACTTTTGCCATCCTGTATTTGGCCAGTTTTCAAAACAGACATGCATTCATGCAACCAGTTTTGTTAGTTCCACTTACTGTATATCCTTCTAGTTTTTACTTGGACCATTATAAATGTGTGTTTTTATTTCCTTTTTCCCCCAGAAGATAGTATAAGTACCGTTCTGCACCTTTTATTCACTTAAAAATATATATATTGTGGAAGATGGATAGATATGTGATAAATAAAATGCAGTGTGTACAGTAGATCACTGTAATATTCTTTCAACTCTGCTGTAGGCTTGAAATATTTTTATAAACAAATATTGGAAATTAAAGTATATTTTGGAGATCTTTCATACAAAATTCATAAAAGTACCTGTCCTTTTTATAGCTACATAGAATTCCAGCCTATGAATATACCATCACTTATTAATAAATCTCTTAATGATTGTTAAGTCTTGAAATTTTTTTGGTTGTTTCTCAGTCTTAAGAGTTTAAGATTTTTTCTGATTCTAATATCCTTTTTAAGGAACTGATATTCCTCATCAATATAGTTGAAGCAATGTATTATAGAGAGGCTTTTGAATCTGTTTTTAGCCTGTGGCTCCCAAACTGTGCCCAAGGCACTCTGGGCAGCTGCAGCAAACTCCTGTGGTGCCCGGGATGTTTGAAGGATTTGCGGTAAACACAAGAGTATTCAACATCTTCTCAGACACCATGAGAACTAGTAGCTTGAGATAATAGACAGTTTGATTATCTGACTGCACGTATTCTTGTTGATGATGTCATACCTTTGTGAAGCCGAGTTTTTGGCAATTGCTAAGCTAAAACCCAGGTGTCATATGAAAATGATGTGGACTGGGTATTCAGTCTGACTCCTAGGTTTGGAAATTATAGACTACCCAACAGGCACATAAATCCCCTTTGCAAGAATTGAGATTATTTAAAAATGAAATTAAAATGTTCTTTTTCTTTCGATTTATGTGTCTTTTTGTTTCAATTTATGTGTCTTTTTCTTTCAAAGTGCTACTCACTTGTTAGACACATAAACTTATTAAAATGTTTGAGCATGATTAGTAGACAGAATTATTAAATATATCTTTTGTTGTAGATCTCTATGAAAAAGTTACCGAAACACTCATGATGCTGTGGACTATATGTTTGAGAATCTCAGGTTTAGCTTCTTATATGTCATTTCCTGTTAAGCTGTGGAACTTCTTTATTTTATAGTATCTCCGGTATTTCATAATGAGTTTTCCTCAACCACCGTTCCCAGCTGGTGTGTCTGTTGGAGACCCTGTACTTCGCACTGGTAAACCCCTCTCAGTTGAGCTTGGTCCAGGCATTATGGGCGCCATTTTTGATGGTATTCAAAGACCTTTGTCGGATATCAGCAGTCAGACTCAAAGTATTTACATTCCCAGAGGAGTAAATGTGTCTGCTCTTAGCAGAGATGTCAAATGGGATTTCACACCTTGCAAAAACCTACGGGTATGTCTTTGTAATCAAAATTTCTGCAGTTGGTGAAAGAATGTGAAAAGAGTGTTTAGTGAACTATTTTGTACTCTTCGTCAAAATAAAAGTGGACCACAGAAGCATAGTTTACTTGTTTTTTTTTAAAGCTCCACAAGAAGGATTATAGAACAAATAATGTTTTATTGATAAATGAGGCAAATGAGTTAAATAATGGCAAGGAGCGTTTCCTTGATGTTTATTGAACATTAAGTGGCTTGACATTTCTTTGAGTATTAAGCAATAAGTATGTTTGTTCTCTAGGTTGGTAGTCATATCACTGGTGGAGATATTTACGGAATTGTCAATGAGAACTCTCTCATCAAACACAAAATCATGTTGCCTCCACGAAACAGAGGCACTGTCACCTACATTGCTCCACCTGGAAATTATGATACCTCTGTAAGTATCATATAAACTTTACCTCACATGAGTGGCCCCACTGATATAGTTACC
The DNA here is from genome assembly GCA_917880005.1 of Nanger dama. Classification (NCBI taxonomy): domain Eukaryota; kingdom Metazoa; phylum Chordata; class Mammalia; order Artiodactyla; family Bovidae; genus Nanger; species Nanger dama. Next base: position 2,355,892 of record CAKJTW010000011.1, read on the forward strand.
CAGCTGTAGAACTCTCAATAGTTACAGAATTCACATTTAATATGTAAGTTTTAAGTTACTTTCATAATTTATTTTCCTTTAAAACTTGAGCTTAGGAATACAGAAGGCAAAATATATTGTTTCTTTTGAAGAGAAACAGCTAGTACAGTATTTTCTTACCTTCTTAACTTATGCTACATTATTTAAACCCCTGATTCTTTTCTCTTTATTTTGGTCAAACCATGGAGTATGGGGGAGCATAGTTCCCCGACCAGAGACGAAACCCATGCTCCCTGCAGTGGAGACACAGAGTCTTAACCGCTGGACTGCCAGGAAGTTCCCAAACCCCTGATTCTTTAGGCATAGAAGAGACTTTGATCTCAATTTTCAGTCTCTAGTCACATAATGAATCTTACAATGGATTGTAAGTTCTTACTCTCAGGGAACCATTTAAAACTTGGTGCTTTGCTGTTATTGATAATCACATCATATCAAATACAGTAGATACTTGATAATCTTTGTGGGTTTGAAGAATCTTTATTGGGAAGGTCATTGTAGCATATAACTTTTTCCCAATAAGATATGATTTTCTAATCATACAATTTTCTAATCATCTCACATGAATAAGATCTGTGCTGTATGGCATAATAGAGAACAGAAGAATTAAGATTGGGGTTCTGGGCAGTCAGCTGCCTTACTCACTAGTTTAGAGAATCACTCACCTACACATTAAAGAACAGTCCTAAAGTAGACAATTCAGATTCATGTATCAACAAGATTACAAATTTCTGTAGGTCTTTGGACCTTGAGATCGTTTGTGAATAGTTAAAACCATCCCACTGTTTACAAATGTTAAGAATTACTCATTATCTTTTTGCTTTTTGTAAATAATTTAAAATATTTAACTTTATTAAATATTTTAGGATTCTTAATTAGATTAGTATTTTCCATTAAAGCAGTGCAAGAGGATTATAATAAAGTAAAAAAACAAAGAATGGAAAATAAATTATGAAAGTTTTCATTTCTTCCCTCCCTCAGTTCCAGGAATAGTTTATGTATCCTTCAGGGATTTTTCCTGTGTATATTCGTGTGATTTATTTAACTGTTTCTCTATTACTTGAAATACTTCTTTCCCAAAAATTTCTAAACTTTTGTTTTAATCATTAAAATAGTAATAATAAGTGTACCTAGTTAAAAAAAAAAATCAGAACAGTATATATTTATAATAAAAGATGTAAATCTCCCTACTTCCACATGCTACCTCTCCAATCCCCCTAGGAGAAGTCTGGCATTACTTTTTCTTTAGAGGAAGAAATGTTCATAGTATTCTGAAAATCCCACTGTATTTTTATAGGATGTTGTGTTGGAGCTTGAATTTGAAGGTATAAAGGAGAAATTCAACATGGTCCAAGTATGGCCTGTACGTCAGGTTCGGCCTGTCACTGAGAAGTTGCCAGCTAACCATCCTCTATTGACTGGCCAGAGAGTCCTTGATGCCCTTTTCCGTGAGTTTGAGCTGTGTCCCTTAGTTTTCCCTCAGATTTTTATATGTGCTTACTGTTTCACTTCTTTATAGATAAGGTTTCATGTGCTAATCCTATAATAGGTTTTATCTAGTGAAATATGTTTTATGTTTTTGCCAGTGCTTATTTAGAGAGTCAGACCATTGAAGATAATTTATTTTTTCACAGTTGCAAAAGGAAAGCATTATTTCTAAAACTTTCTGAAATTTTCTTGTTATCCTATAATTAGTAGATCGATGTCACTATACATTGATGATTTCTAAAATCACCTGGGTTCTCTGTGCTATATCCAGCAGTCTTTCTTAACTTTATAGTCTGTTCTTTGCCATTTTCTTCAATTGCTTAAAAACCTTTCACTTTAAGTTTTAGGCATAATCATACTATCCTTTACTTTTAACAAATCACTTCATCTTTTAATTTGTAGAAAAGACTGAAGCAGTGACATTAACTCTTAACTTCTGATCACCAACCCCTGTATGTCTCCCTTCAGCTCTCTTACCTTTAAACCGACTCTGTGTTGTTCTATTACTCTCTCGTAAGATCTTCAGTACTTTGGCTCTTCTTATGTAGTCAGTACCTCCTGTTTCTATATCCTTTAGAATCCAGTTTAAATTTAATAGTCTGTCACTTCTATGAAAATTTGTTAGTATATTAAATTTTCTTGTTTCTTTGCCTTCTATCATACCCACCTGGTAAAATATCAACTGTGGATCAGTCTGGCCATCTCCTTCTCCCAAATCTACACTCAGGCTGCTGAAAAAAATTAATAATAAGTGCAAGTTGGTATCTCAGCACTGTGGCATAATCCTCCTGCATTTCCCTAATTGTCATTCTTCTGCTCTCCTCAGTGCCTGTTTCAAACCTCTGCACCTGCCTCAGATATTCAGCTCTTCTTTCTCCTTCATTCTCACCAAATGGTCATCTGAGATCCTTCACAAAGAAATGAGGGGCCATCAGATTTAGAATTCTTTCAGTTACACATGTTCCCATTTATCCTTTGTTCTTCTTCCTTTTTCTGGTGTTCATCCCACCTCATGTCTCCTCAGACCTTCCATCAGGTGATCTTCCTTTCTTCTCCCGTATAATGAAAAGAGATCTGCCATCTACCTTTCTCTTTCTGCCTTCCACTACTTCTCTCCTTATCTTCACAGCCAAACTGTCTTCAGTTTTGCCTTCTTTCCAGTGGTGGTCCATGTTAGATAGTGGTCTAACTAAAACACATATGTGATCCTGCACTGTTTTGCTTGAAGTGCTCTTTATTGCCCTCAAGACAAACACACAGTCCTTAACAGCATACAAAGCCACCTGTGATCTGGCTCCTGCTTACCTTCCAGTATTGTCTCAGCCACTTGCTGCCCAACTGCTTCCTTACAGACCATGCTCCAGGCTTCCTGATGGGCTTTTAAATCCTCAAGCAGGGCTCCCTCTTGCCCCTGGACTTTCGGTTATGCTGTTCCCTCTGCATGGCATGTTATTTCCCTACATATGGCTGATTTCTGTTTCCTTTCAGATCTTAGCTTCTTTCAGACTTTCCTAACCCCACTCCAGTCCAGTGTCAGACTTTATACCCCTTCTGTGTACTCCCACAAACCTTGAATGGACTCTGTGATGGCACTTTTCACATTGGATTGTTAAACTTCTAACATGGGACACACCCAGCCCTGCCTTCCCGCCCTGGCTTGAAGATGATTTGAAAGAAGTATGCAAAGCCATAGGATGAATGGACTTGCCTTTCTAGTTTATCAGAGTCACTGAAAGGTTTCAATGGGAAAACGTTTTAATGCATACTAGTTTCATATGAGAAAAGTCTGTTATCCTTATTAAGGATGCAGTGTTTGTGTGAATTTTATGATAAAATACACTATTACAAAGGAATTTCCCTTAGCGTTGTCTCATTTCTTCTGTCCAGACCCTCCTACCTCCACATACTCTCTCACATACACATACACGCATACTTGTGACATTCACTCTCCTCTCCTCTTGAGAGTATGTGCCTCTCCACTCCCACTTTTAGGGAAAGTTTGAAAGTGGTTGCTGAATGGTTTGTAATCACCAGCTGACTCCATCAGAGTCACCAGTTTACACTAGTGGAATGAGAGCTCTGTGAATATAGGAACATGACTGTCTTCCTCACTGCTGTCTCTTTAGCGTCTCCAAGCATAGTTTGTAGTGCCTTGGAAGGACTTCATAGGTAGTTATTGAGTAGGTACATTGCCTTAACACCTTAACAAAAGTCTTGTTTATTAACCTCTGTAGCAAGATAGGAAATTCTTAGGTCTTATATTTTACCTCAGAAGACAACTTCCAAAAACGTTTGTATTTTTCTTTTAGCTTTAATTCTTATATTGTCCTTTCATAAACTGGTTTATTTAAGCATTCAGAGTATCTTTAGTACTGTTTTATGTATCTTATTTTCATAGTCCTCTTCTCCAGGTTCCTTATGGAACATACTTTCACTTCCCAGCTATTACAGATGACTGATTATTGTAAAAACATATCCTACTTGAGGTGCAAATAGGGGAGCAGTTGTTATATCTGTTAGTACCTCAGTCTTCCTAGGTGTATGTACAGATACAGATGACAACATTTTGAAGTGCTTGCTTTAACTTGTATTTCTCTGTCATTTTTGTCGTTGCTGCTCAGTCACTAAGTTGTGTCTGACTCTTTGACTCTTTGTGGCCCCACAGATCGTAGCCTGCCAGGCTCCTCTGTCCGTGGGATTGTTTACTGTTGAATCAGCAGGGTAGCCCTTGTGTCTCTAACCTACTTTTTTATTGGTGTGTATTAGCGAGTAAAGCAACCCTTACTTGTTTGCTTTGTGTAGATGTGTACAGGGAGGAACTACTGCAATCCCTGGGGCTTTTGGCTGTGGGAAGACAGTGATATCACAGTCTCTATCCAAGTATTCCAACAGCGATGTGATCATCTACGTAGGATGTGGTGAGAGAGGAAACGAGATGTCTGAAGTCCTCCGGGACTTCCCAGAGGTCTGTATCTGTAAAGCTTCCAATACTAGTCTAGAGAAAATACCACTAATCAACTTTCATTGGCAATTAATAAAGCTTTGTTTTGGATCTGGAGCAATGCTCTTACTCATCAAAGATCTTTTAAGGAATTTTCTAATTATATTTATGATTCAGTTTGTATACCAAAGGAGGGAATTTGAATTTTCAGTGAAAACACTTGAAAGTTTCTTTTTGTGGTCTGGTTTCAGTTAGTGGGAGAAAGATAAAATAGACAAAATATTCATTGGTGTGAATGTCACATAGACGGATGGTCTACTAGGTTACTGTAATAATAACATTCCTATTTCCATAAAATAATGGACTTTTTAAATGAAATGTAAATACTGACTGTTTTCTTTACAGCACAGTGGGATAGAGGGAAGAGGTTGGAATGATGGGAAATACCTCTTTGGGAACACAGATTATAAGAGGGATTAAATATAAACAAGTTGTGAAAAAGAAACTAAAAAGTTCTGTTTCAAAACTGGGGAATCACTAATAGATTGTTTGTCTCTAGCTCACGATGGAAGTCGATGGTAAGGTAGAGTCAATTATGAAGAGAACAGCATTGGTAGCCAATACATCCAATATGCCTGTGGCTGCTAGAGAAGCTTCTATTTATACTGGTGAGTGTATGAATTAGAATGAAAGAGATTAACATGTGTTCTCTAGTTTAAAGCTAGCACCAAAATTTTTTTCCGAAGAAATTTTCATTCTAAAGTATCTTCATACATATAACCATATTCCTAGAACTTTTCTTTTTTTTTTTTAATATTGGGCTTCCCAGGTGGCTCAGTGATAAAGAATCCGCCTGCTAAGCAGGAGACTCAGGTTCAATCCTTGGATTAGGCAGACCCCCTGGAGAAGGAAATGGCAATCCACTCCAGTATTCTTGCCCAGGAAATCCCATGGACAGAAGAACCTGGCAGGCTACACAGTCCATAGAGTCAGACACGACTTAGTGATTAAACCACCACCACCACATTGCACTCATTATTATCTAAGACTGTCCATATATGACATTGATGTGTGTGTGTGTGCGTGCGTGCGCGCACTCAGTCATGTCCAACTCTGTGATCCCATGGAGTGTAGCCCACTAGGCTCCTCTGTCTGTGAAGTTTTCAGGTAAGAATGCTGGAGCGAGTTGCCATATCCTACTTCAGGGATCTTTCTGACCCAGGCGTTGAACCCATGGTCTCTTGCATTTCCTGCATTGGCCAGGTGGGTTCTTGACCACTGTGCTACCTGGGAAGCTCCATAAGAAATTAATAGAACTGCTTTAATCTTTTTAATGACTTTAAAATGAAATATCTTCTATTTCTGGGTTTTGGGGTTTTCTGTTTTTGTTTTTGTTTTTTTTCTTGTTTTGTCATTGCTCTGTCTCTGGATGTATCTGTATCTCTATAACCTGAATTTTCAGCTTTGAATTATAATACTTTGATTATCAGTATGTTTTTGTATTTCCATCTTTGCTCCTATTTTCATCCCAGCTTTTGGTACTTTGAATTCTACATATTCAGGAGTTATAATATTCACATTCTGTTCTGTATCCATAGATACAATGTTTGTGTTAGCTTTAGACCTAGTAAAATGGAGTCAGCTTCCACTGGCAGCGAGGTCCCTTGACTGTAATTTTTCCATTTGTTTTACAATTGGACAAATTTCGATTTTTGGAAGTTTTTTCAGGAAGGGCTCATGGAAACTATATTCTCTGAATTCTTATTTCTTTATAAGTTTAGGTTTTTTCTACTGCCTTATAATTTTGACAGTAATTTAACCGAATATAAAATTTTTCGATCAGCATTTCTTGTGCTGAGGAGAGATTTGACACTGGCCTACCTTTTTTCCTTTTGTAAGTGATTTTTCCTTTTACCCAAAGGAATGCTTCTTTAACTTTGATATAATTTTATTGGAATATATCCCAGTATTGAACTGTTAATTTTTTCCTGAGACATAGTGTACCTTTTGGAGAAGGCAATGGCACCCCCACTCCAGTACTCTTGCCTGTATCCCATGGACGAAGGAGCCTGGTGGGCTACAGTCCATGGGGTCGCTAAGAGTCGGACACGACTGAGCCGACTTCACTTTCACTTTCCACTTTCATGCATTGGATAAGGAAATGGCAACCCACTCCAGTGTTCTTGCCTGGAGAATCCCAGGGACGGGGGAGGTGGGGGAGGGACTGGTGGGCTGCCGTGTATGGGGTTTCACAGTCGGACACGACTGAAGCGACTTAGCAGCAGCAGCAGCAGTGTACCTTTACAGGCTGTGACTATGTCTTTTACTTTGGAAAAATTTTGAGAATTGTTTCTGGAAATTTTTCTCTTCCATTATGGTTATCTTCAAGTGGAACATACTGCATTTCCTTTATCTGTTTCCATATGCATTGTTTCCTCTCTAATTCTTATTCTTTAGCCATTTGTTCATTTTTTTCACAGGATAATCAGTGCTTATTCTTTGTATTGCTTCTGATGAAACTTTTATGTTCTTCTAGTTCTTTCCTGAGTTCTGCTGGCTCATGAAACAACCTTTTATCTTCCTGTATATTCCTTGAGGTTTTAATTTTGTGGTAGGATGCAGTGTTAAGATTTTCTTTTATTAGTTAATTGTGATCTCAGTTCTCATTTGTTTCTTGGCAGGTTCATTGTTGTACTGTGCTCTTCTTTTTTTTTCTTTTATTTTTGTTTAGTTCATATGCTGATGTTTATTGTTACCATCACTTATCTTTGCAGGAGGTGGGAGGGAATGGTTGTTACTGCGATCCAAAGTAGCAGGACTTCTTCCTGGTAATCAGTGAAGTTTGTTATAGCATAAAATTATATAATTTATTTTACTTTTTCTTCTGTCCTACCAGCAAAATCCACAGTGACAAGGCCACTTAACAATGAATTCTTGCTCTTCTACCCAGCTTCTTTCACTTTTTACTTACTGAAAAGGGGTATCTTTATGAATTTTTTTTTAATTTTTATTTTATTTTATTTTTATTTTTACTTTATTTTACTTTACAATACCGTATTGGTTTTGCCATACATTAACATGAATCCGCCATGGGTGTATGCGAGCTCCCAATCCTGAATCCCCCTCCCCCCTCCCACCCCATATCATCTCCCCGGATCATCCCCGTGCACCAGCCCCAAGCATCCTATATCCTGTATCAAACATAGGCTGGCGCTTCGTTTCTTACATGATAGTATACATGTTTCAATGCCATTCTCCCAAATCATCCCCCTACTTCCCCTTGAGGCCAAACTGGGTCCATAGAACCCCTGCTGCTAGCCTGGTACCCCTTTTACTGTGTTCCAGACAAAGGACTCTTGGTTTTGTTCCTCAGGATGTACGTTCTAGTTTGTAGAAGCATAGTCTGAGGCTGTGAAGCCTCAGGTGAATTCTTGGTGTCTTGTTTTTTTGTTTGTTTGTTTTGTTTTAATCTCTTTTAATTAGCTTTCCTCATTATTTTGTTTTGAAGCTAAATATGGCCCCTAGTTTTTGACAGTGGAGTTTGTGTTTCTGTATTTCTTGTTCTCCTTGTTTGGTGGTTACTCTTCTGAGAAGGAGAAAGTGACATAATCATCTACTATTTTAAAGCAAGAAGTCTACCTCCTTCTTTTAACGGACTACACAGTATCCCTTTGTATGGATATATCAAAATCTATTTAACTGGCATTCCTTTAATGGACACTTGGATTATAGGTTTTTTGCTCTCTCAAACATCCCACCATAAAACATCCTTATGCATGTTATTTACACTGTTATGCCATATGTTACATGTGCATGTTTCCTTGTATTTTTGTCAGGTTAAGTTCTTAGAAGTAAAATTGCTGAAAATATAACTGTTAATGTAGATTTTAGATTCTGATAGCTCTTCAACAGGAATAACAGTGGACACAAATTCTGTTTCTTCACATACTCACCAATGCTTATTTTCCCAGTAGTTTTTTATAATAATTATTATACAGAAAAGTTAAAAGAATACTGCAATGAGTACCTGTGTACCCGACACCTAGATTTGACAGTTAACATTTTACTCCTTCTGCTTTATTAGATGACTCTTCGTTCTGTATTCCTTACAAGGAGCTAGCATTTTTCCTGAATCTGTTAACCATTTGAAAATTGCCTTCTGTCCATTTTTGTATTGGTTAGTAGTTTATCATACTGATTGGTAAAGCTCTTTGAAATGAGTCTTTCATCTTTTGTGAGTAGCAGATATTTTCCTAGTTTGCTCATCTTTTGATTTTGTCTGAGTTGTAGGCACTAATATCTTTAGGTTTATGAAAGTGGTCTGTTAGACTTCTTTGAGGTTTACTCTTGTGTACCTGTCTCTTTTGTCAAGTTTTTTTAATATATACATAGATACACAAGCATTAGTGAATGTCATCATAGAGACATAGCATGCTTGTATAAGAGACATAGAATGCTTGTACCATCAGATTAAGTTCTGAATTTTCCAGCAGCTATTTTATTTATATAACCCTTTGTTTCTTTACTAGTAAAATAAAGGAATTAAGGCAGTAGATTTTGGAATTTTTATGATGTAGCAACTAATATCGGAGAAGGCAATGGCACCCCACTCCAGTACTCTAGCCTGGAAAATCCCATGGACGGAGGAGCCTGGTAGGCTGCAGTCCATGGGGTCTCTAAGAGTCAGACATGACTGAGCGACTTCGATTTCACTTTTCATTTTCATGCATTGGAGAAGGAAATGGCAACCCACTCCAGTGTACTTGCCTGGAGAATCCCAGGGACGGGGGAGCCTGGTGGGCTGCCGTCTGTGGGGTCGCATAGGGTCGGACACAACTGAAGCAACTTAGCAGCTGCAACAACTAATACACAATTCTGATATCTTACAGTTGTATAGTAGTTTGTATTTTTCAGAGGGCGTTTATAGATACCATATTATCTGATGTGTACAGCTAGATGGAGTGAGAATTATTGCATTTTAACGGATGAAGAAACCACACTGGGAAGTGAGGTTACTTTGCTAAGATTAATGAAAGTATGAGAACTAGAACCCAGGACTGCTTTCTGTATACTGTATCAGCTTCTTCTGACTGGTTACTGAATGTGATTTTACAGGAGAGGACCCAGTTTATGCAGCAGAATGATGTAGATAATGAATATTATTTCTCACATTAATCACATTTACTACTTTTGGAAAATAACCAAACAAGCTAATTAATTGAGGATATTTTTGGTTCATATGTATGTGAGATAGGTAGAAAAAAATGCATTGTAAATTAATTTCAGACTTAATTATCTCAACAAAGAATGGGAGAAAAGTCTTTTCCTACTTTTAAAAATGTTTATCAGGGTAGACTAGGGCTATGAAAAACCCAAACATAATTGTTGAGTATAATAGATGTTTATTTCAGATGATGAGGGGTTCTCCTTTATTCTGTCGTTTTTGGTTTGGGACCCAGGTATGTTTGGGACACATACCTTCCATAGATCCTGGGAGTTCTCGCCCTCTCAGTAAGCCAGAAGGAAGAAGTAACATGGAAGGATGTGTGTCTTGCCTTCTGAAGAAACACTTCACTCTACATTCCATTAGATAAGGGTCAGTTACTTGCCAAATCTAAATGCAGAGGAGGCTAGACAGTATATTCAGCTGTGTACCCAAAAGAACCACAAACTGATGAATGGCTAGCAGTCTTAACTTAGGAACTTACTGCTTTAAAGTTTTCTTAAGGGTAAAAAGTCAGGATTATATACTATAGAATTATAATTTGTAATATTCTTCCCAATGTAGGAATTACACTGTCGGAATATTTCCGTGACATGGGCTATCATGTCAGTATGATGGCTGACTCCACCTCTCGATGGGCTGAGGCTCTTAGAGAAATCTCTGGTCGTTTAGCTGAAATGCCTGCAGGTAAATTTTGTATTGCTTATTGTATAAGCAAGACTGATAGTATTTGGGGGGTTGGCTTAGAACTTCGCTTTTAAAATTTTCTTTTCATTTTTCAGATAGTGGATATCCTGCATATCTTGGTGCCCGTTTGGCCTCTTTCTATGAGCGAGCCGGCAGAGTGAAGTGTCTTGGAAATCCTGAGAGAGAAGGGAGTGTCAGCATTGTAGGAGCGTAAGGACCCAAACTATTTACTTATTATAAGAAAAAAGTTACTTTATTTTAAAGAGATAATATTTAGCCCCACTGAGGGACGTGCTTCCAAGGTTGCACTGAAATCACCCAAGGGGCTCTTTAGAATGCACATGTTTAGGTCATCTCTACTTGTGCTAGTTTCATAGATTTGACTTATCTAGCAACAATTTAGAAAATTATAGACATGTTAAGGTAAGATCCTATCACGATAAAAACAATATGAAGATTCACTATCCTCACATATGGCCATACCTTGTTCTCAGACCTTTTCCTTCCTTCTTGCTTTGTTTTTAATTAGAAAAATGAAACAGATTATGATCAAATGTCTGTCTCATTTCTCAGACTGGAAGGTTTTTAGCAGTTGTCACTCTTAACTTTCAACTTAGTAAACTGGTTTTTATTTAAGGTTTTTATATAAGATTTTCTTTCCAAAGGTTGTATTTCTTAAGTTATTCACATTAAAATTGACTTCAAAGAAGTGCTTTTATTTTATTCATGTATTTTTTTAAATTGCTTTTATATACAAGTTATTTTCCATAGGCATTTCTAATGACTTTTTCCTGTTTTTAGAGTTTCTCCACCTGGTGGTGACTTTTCTGATCCGGTTACATCTGCTACTCTTGGTATTGTTCAGGTATGTCTTTTCCTAGTGTAGTCAACTTCTGAGCCCTGCCCCACCCCCAGGCAGTCCTAAGGTTGTCCACAGCATTGTGAAACATTCAGTTTAGTCATTGAAAAGTAGGCAAGGGTCAAGTCACTTTTAGCAACATTCTTACTACTCAAACTCTGATGCCATATGTTTTTAGCTCTTTACCTAGAATTTATAATAGACTTAATGTCTAAAGTAGTAATACATCCAAGTAGCAAACTTACTAGTGTTAGAGTAATACTACACTCTAACTTTTGAGTTAGACTAACCCTAGGAATAGAAACAAATGGGCCCAAAAGGGCATAATAGCAAAATCGTACAGAAGTTTTTCTCCTCGGGGTTTGGTCCAAGGCAGGTGATCCTATCAGAGGGTGGCTCTTTTCCATTTGATAGTAAATCAGCACCAGCACTTCACCTTGGCTCCACTTGCCTGGTAATGGTCTGCATTAGGCTGTACAGGGTGACTGGAGGAGGCTCACCTGCGTTTTGAACTTTAGCTCAGAACTGATTACTCACCTTTGTGGCTCATTCTGTTAGCCACACCCAGACGAAAGCAAAGCTGGAACGTGGAAGTGTAGTTTCTGCCTAGGCAGCTGCTTCCCAGTGACACGACATGAATTCTAGTGCATAGCTAGCCAACTTGGCCATTAAGAGTAAGCCTAAATGAAAGACATATATAAATCAGGGCTGTAATTGCTTTTGACCTTGATTTATTTATAAGCACATGTATTATTCTTATGGAAAAATACAATACTTAACTATGTTTCTGTCAGAACTAGGTAAAACGAAGTGGCAGAGGCTAAATTTACAACTTTCAAGGTTTTAACATTTGTTAAAATTTTGAATTTTAAATAACAGGGAAGTGGGGAGCAAAATTAGGAATGCCTAAAATATATGTGAATGCTTGGCCTCAGAAAATTGACTGTCATGGTGGAGCGTTCTGACAAAGTGTGGTCCACTGGAGAAGGGAATGGCAAGCCACTTTAGTATTCTTGCCTTGAGAACCCTATGAACAGAATGAAAAGGCAAAAAGATAGGACACTGAAAGATGAACTCCCCAGGTTGGTAGGTGCCCAGTATGCCATTGGAGATCAGTGGAGAAATAATTCCAAAAGAATGAAGAGATGCAGCCAAAGCAAAAACAACACCCAGTTGTGGATGTGACTGGTGATGGAAGTAAACTCCGATGCTGTAAAGAGCAATATTGCATAGGAACCTGAAATCTTAAGTCCGAATATCAAGGCAAATTGAGAGTAGTCAAACAGGAGATGGCAAGACTGAATGTTTCACATTTAGGACTCAACAAACTAAAATGGACTGGAATGGGTAAATTTAACTCAGATGACCATCATATCTACAACTGTGGGCAAGAATCCCTTAGAAAAAATAGAGTAGCTGTCATAATCAACAAAAGAGTCCAAAATGCAGTACTTGGATGCAGTCTCAAAACGACAGAATGATCTCTTTGTTTCCAAGGCAAACGATCATGATTCAGTATCACAGTAATCCAAGTCTATGTGCCAACCGGTAATGCTGAAGATGCTGAAGTTGAACGGTTCTATGAGGACCTACAGAAACTTGTAGAACTAACATCCCCAAAAGATGCCCTTTTCATTAAAGGGGACTGGAATGCAAAAGTAGGAAGTCAAGAAACACCTGGAGTAACAGGCAAATTTGGCCTTGGATTGAAGCGGGGCAAAGGCTAACAGAGTTTTGCAAAGAGAACGCACTGGTCATAGCAAACACCCTCTTCCAACAACACAAGAGAAGACTCTACACATGGACATCACCAGAGGGTCAGCACCGAAATCAGATTGATTATATTCTTTGCAGCCAAAGATGGAGAAGCTCTATACAGTCAGCAGAAACAATACTGGGAGTTGACTGTGGCTCAGATCATGAACTCCTTATAGCCAAATTCAGACTTAAATTGAAGTAAGTAGGGAAAAGCATTAGACCATTCAGGTATGACCTAAATCAAATCCCTTATGATTATGCAGTGGAAGTAACAAATAGATTCAGGGGATTAGATCTGATAGAGTGCCTGAAGAACTATGGACAAAGGTTCATGACATTGTACAGGAGATAGGAATCAAGACCATCCCCAAGAAAAAAATATGCAAAAAGCAAAATGGCTGTCTGAGGAGGCCTTAAAATACCTGTGAAAAGAAGAGATGCGAAAAGCAAAGGAGAAAAGGAAAGATATACCCCTTTCAATGCAAAGTTCCAAAGAATAGCAAGGAGAGATAAGAAAGCCTTCCTCAGTGATCAGTGCAAAGAAATAGAGGAAAAGAACAGAATGGGAAAGACTAGAGATCTCTTCAAGAAAATTAGAGATACCAAGGGAACATTTCATGCAAAGATGGGCACAATAAAGGGCAGAAATGGTGTGAGCCTAACAGAAGCAGAAGGTATTAAAAGAGGTGGCAAGAATACATAGAAGAACTGTACAAAAAGATCTTCATGACCCGGATAATCACAATGCTATGATCACTCACCTAGAGCCAGACATCTTAGAATTCAAAGTCAAGTGGGCCTTAGGAAGCATCACCACGAACAAAGCTAGAGGAGGTGATGGAATTCCAGTTGAGCTATTGCAAATCCTAAAAGATGATGCTATGAAAGTGCTGCACTCAATATGCCAGCAAATCTGGGAAACTCAGCAGTGGCCACAGAACTGGAAAACATCAGTTTTCATTCCAATCCCAAAGAAAGGCAAGGCCAAAAAATGTTCAAACTGCCGCACAATTGCACTCATCTCACACGCTAGCAAAGTAGTGCTCAAAATTCTCTAAGCCAAGCTTCAGAAGTATGTGAACTGTGAACTTCCAGATGTTCAAACTGGATTTAGAAAAGGCAGAGGAACCAGAGATCAAATTGCCAACATCCACTGGATCATCAAAAAGCAAGAAAGTTCCAGAAAAATATCTATTTATGCTTTATTGACTATACCAAAGCCTTTGACTATGTGGATCACCACAAACTGTGGAAAATTTTGAGAGAGATGGGAATACCAGACCACTTGACCTGCCTCTTGAGAAATCTGTATGCAGGTCAGGAAGCAACAGTTAGAGCTGGACATGGAGCAACAGACTGGTTATAGATCAGGAAAGGAGTATGTCAAGACTGTATATTGTCACCCTGCTTATTGAAATTATATGCAGAGCACATCATGAGAGACCCTGGGCTGGAAGAAGCACAAGCTGGAATCAAGATTCCCAAGAGAAATATCAGTAACCTCAGATAGGCAGATAACACCACCCTTACGGCAGAAAGCAAAGAACTAAAGAGACCCTTGATGAAAGTGAAAGAGGAGAGTGAAAAAGTTTGCTTAAAACTCAACGTTCACAAAACTAAGATTATGGCATCTGGTCCCATTACTTTATAGCAAATAGATGGAGAAACAGTGAGAGGCTTTATTTGTTTGAGTTTGGAGACCCTGCATACTGTGACTGCAGCCATGAAATTAAAAGACACTTACTCCTTGGAAGAAAAGCTGTGACCAACCTAACATAGTAAAAGCAGAGACATTACTTTGCCAACAAAGGTCCATCTAGTGAAGGCTGTGGTTTTTCCAGTGGTCATGTATGGATGTGAGAGTTGGACTATAAAGGAAGCTTAGTGCTGAAGAATTGATGCTTTTGAACTGTGGTGTTGGAGAAGACTCTTGAGAGTACCTTGGACTGCAAGGAGATCCAACCAGTCCATCCTAAAGGAGATCAGTCCTGAGTATTCATTGGAAGGACTGGTGCTGAAGCTGAAACTCAAATACTTTGGCCAGCTGATGCAAACAACTGACTCATTGGAAAAGACCCTGTTGCTGGGAAAGATTGAAGGTGGGAGAAGGGAATGACAGAGGAGGAGATGGTTGGATGGCGTCACTGACCCAGTAGACATGAGTTTGAGTAAATTCCAGAAGTTGGTGATGGACAGGGAGGCCTGGCATGCTGCAGTCCATGGGGTCGCAAACAGACACAACTGAGTGAATGAACTGAACTGAACTGAAAATGACTGTCAGACCTCTGAGGACTGGCCCTTAATGATCTGCAACTGAATCTATTCAGAACACTTGGAGGTTTTAATTTTAAAGTGAAGTGTCTATCATAATTAGCATTTTCTGGTTCATCTGTTTATATTGCACCATACCAGTCTTCAAAGGAGTCAGTAACTTTTGCTGTCAGATTTGATGAACTGTTAAGGAAATCCAGATAAAGTTTGGTTCCTAGAAGAGCCAACTCATTGGAAAAGACCCTGATGCTGGGAAAGATTAAGGGTAGGAAGAGAAGGGGGCAACAGAGATGGCTGGATGGCATCACTGACTTGATGGACATGAATTTGAGCAAACTCCAGGAGATGGTGAAGGACAGGAAAGCCCAGTGTGCTACAGTCCCCGGAATTGCAGAGTCAGATACAACTTAATGACTGAACAACAACAATCCATATTGAAGCTAAAAGAAATATTTTTCTGTTTGCAAGTTTTATTCTATTTCATTTATATTTGGTATATACTAAAAAGATAAATAATTTGACCAAAACGGTATAGAGTTCCATAGTTTGGACAAACAAATAAGCTTCAGTACTTTTAAAAAGTTGTTTCTAAGAAAAACGTGTTTTGTTTTTGGTTTTGTTCTTAAATCAGGTGTTCTGGGGCTTAGATAAGAAACTAGCTCAACGTAAGCATTTCCCTTCTGTCAACTGGCTGATCAGCTACAGCAAGTACATGCGTGCCTTGGATGAGTACTATGACAAACACTTCACAGAGTTCGTTCCTCTGAGGACCAAAGCTAAGGAGATTCTGCAGGAAGAAGAAGACTTGGCAGAAATTGTACAGCTGGTGGGAAAGGTTAGTTGTAAAATCTCGTGGAGAACAGATCTGTGAGTTACGCTGGGTCTTCATTCCGGTGCATGGGCTTCCCATTGCAGTGGCTTCTCTTGTTGCAGAGCACAGGCTGTTATGCGTGCAGGCTTCAGTAGTTATGGCACACAGGCTTAGTTGCTTTGCAGCATGTCGAACCTTCCTGGACCAAGGATCGAACATGTGTCCCCTGCATTGGCAGACGGACTCCTGTCCTCTGTACTGCCAGGGAAGTTCACGCTGGAGCTTTTAAGGACAAACAGAACTTTGGATAGGCAGATTCTTGCTTGGAAAAATGAGTGTTTATTAAATAGTTTTTAAACTAATAAAATTGTAGGTTATTCCTTTATCCAGCAGATATTTCAGGAGCCTGCTTGTATTGTGGAAAATAAATGATTATTGTTTATAGATTATCTGTTATTGAATAACAAACCACTTTGACATTTAGTGGCTTAAATAGTGCTTTATTGCTCATGGTTTTGGGGTTGGTGGTCTTAATTGGGCATTCTTTCTTGGGTCCCCTCATAGTTTTTGCTGTCCTGTGGTGGCTGAGACTGTAGTCATCTGAAAGTTTCTTCCCTCACACATCTGGTGCATGAGTTAGGATAACTGGAACAGCTAAGGCTTGGGAGGGCATTTCTCTTTCTGTACGGTGTTTCAAAAAAAAACATATCATGGGTCTATTTGCCATGTTGATGGCAGCACTTACAAGCGCTAAAAAGTAGAAGCAACAGAGATGTCCTGGTTTCCAACACATGTGCATGCACTCACATATGCAGATACAATGAAATATTATTCGACCTTGAAAGGGAAGGAAAATTCTAACACATGCTACAATGTGATGATCCTTGAGGGGCCATGATGTTAATAAATGAGTCATATAACATGTATCTAAAGTAGTCAAATTCATATAAATGGAAAATAAGAGTGGTGGTTACCAGGGGTCCAGAGGACGAAGGAAAAGGAGTTGTTGTTTAATGGGTATAGTTTCAGATTTGTAAGGTAGAGAGTTTTGGAAGTCATTTCATGGCAATGTGAACATGCTTAACCTACTGAACTACACTTAAATTTATATTATATCAATAGTTCTTGCAATGAGAACAAAGCAAGATAATCAATCAGGAAGCAATTATGAGGTGAATTTATTAATGATAGGTGATCATGTGTTGATTACTTGGTTTCTGCTTGCTAATTAACTGTAACAGTTGGTTCCACATAGTGGCAGTTAATTTCTAAAAATATATTTTCTCCTCTTCTAGGCTTCTCTAGCAGAAACAGATAAAATCACTCTGGAGGTAGCAAAACTTATCAAAGATGATTTCCTTCAACAAAATGGATATACTCCTTATGACAGGTAACCTAGCCTGATTTTCTTTGGATATTCTATCAAGTTTTGAAGAAGGAGCTGCATACATGTATGTTAAACTGCGCACCCGCCTTTTTTCTCATACACACATACTCAGACTCAGTGTATAGGTTTATATTTTTATAGCATACATCTAACTATCCAGTATGTTCCCTTATATTGATTTGGCTCATTTTCCAAAGTATGACTTTTTTCACTCATCATCCAGCCATCTTAAATTAGATTAAATTATGGTTTAGTGTAAGGAGCCCGAGGAATCACTACCTCTTTCAGAAGCTTTTCTCACTACCTATTGTGACAGCCCGTGCGTCTTCTACTCTTTGCCAAAATAATACACTTTTGTGCCCTGTTTCCCAAGAGTCCTGTTTTTTTTTCTTTCTACTATTAGACATCTCACCAGTCCCTGTTACTCCTGCCCAGTGCTTTCTGTTTTTCATTATTTATCTCTGCTACTACAAGGGCTTTCCTGTGGCTCACCTGGTAAAGAATCCACCTGGAGTGTGAGAGACCTGGGTCCAGTCCCTGGGTTGGGAAGATTCCCTGAAAAGGGAAAGACTGCCCACTCCAATATTCTGGCTTGGGGAATTCCATGGACAATACAGCCCATGGTGTCACAAAGAGTCAGACACAACTGAGAGACTTCCACTTTCACTACCATGGCCATAAAGTTCCCATTTCTTTTAAACTTGGATAATTTGAACCCTTCATCATAGTCTATAACGTTTCCTCCCTCAAATCATATTTGACCCCATATGAGACTGTAGGAACAAATAGATTAGCAGAATATACGACAAGCAGAAAATATGACAATATAATCAGTAAGGCAGAAACTCTAGGAACCAGCCACACAAAGATAACTCCACAAGGGAAAATTCTTTGTAAAGAGAGTGTACATGAAATTGTGTATGCAAGTAAGTTTAAATATGTTAGAAAGTTTATCAGAATGCATGTGATCCAAGTTGAATACTGTGTGTCTTTATTATTAAAAAGTATGTGTAAATGCAATTGAACACTTTAGTGGAGAGAGGGGCTGCTTATTAGCTCTAGGAAATTACAGTTCCCTACTTTCCTATTATTTATTCAACCTTAACTATCACAAGGGACTCTTTACAACTTAGTTATTTTCCATTTGGGTTACTGTTTTAACTGCACTGTACGAAAACATGCTCTCAGAGAGTCATTAGATTGTAGCAGTACTGTTTTATTGTGGTGTTAATGAAAATTAACATCACTCTTAAATAAAAGAATGCATATGGCTCCATCTCTCTATCCACCCATATCCCTGAGACATCTCTGTCCAAAAACTCTGGTTAAGTGTTAACTAATCTTTTCCACTATTTTTTTTCATTCCTTAAATATCATGCCATAAATATAAGTAGTGTGCATATCTAAGTAAAGAAACTAATGCTTTGGTATTTCACAGATGAAATAAAAAGTATGAACTTTCGATTTTCTGTTTTATTGTTTTGACTTCCATTTATCTTAGGTTCTGCCCATTCTACAAGACAGTGGGGATGCTGTCCAACATGATCGCATTTTATGATATGGCCCGCAGAGCTGTTGAAACTACTGCCCAGAGTGACAATAAAATCACATGGTCCATTATCCGTGAGCACATGGGGGAGATCCTCTATAAGCTTTCCTCCATGAAATTCAAGGTATATTGTTTGTACCATAAACTTTTTTAGTAGGAAGTGTTTCTTTTTCATTTTTTGAAATATTTGGTTCTCAAATTTGGTGAATGAAACTTGGATTTATCACTTTCACACATGCTCGGGTTATGTAAAAGCAAATCAGACCTCAAAGCTGTGTTCAAATAGGAATTCTAGTGATAAAGATTATAGTATGTCATGTCTAAAATAAATGCTGACGTGTTTTCCCTTTTGTCTTAACCACCAGGCAGTTTAGAACTAAAATCATTGCTAAGCAGCAGTTACCTTACCTCAAGTGCCTGTTGTTATCTGTCTAACCTCCATGCTCCTTCTTGAAATGATTTCTGCTGCCTGGTTATTTTTAGTATCCTACTATACACATCATTTTTACTTTTAAATGGGCTCTCATTGTTTGGGAAGTGCACAAGACATAAATAGATGAGTAAGTGAAATTATCGGTGGAAACTCAAATGTGTAAGATTGTTTTTAAAATACTTGATCAGTCGAGTTGTATTTATTTCTAAATCATGATATCCAAGTATAGTTACTGCTCCTATTGAGATTGAGATGGATTCTTTGAATGTGTATGTTAAGATTGAAAGTAAATTTGTACAGATAGATACTCACTGTATCAAGGATTTTTAAATATCCACGTGGTTTGAGTCCTGTCTTTCAAGGAACATCCAAAGACACAGGGACGTGGTTATGGTATAATGAGTGAAAAAAAAGTCAGATTGCAAAAAATTCCACATGTAATTTGATCCAAATTTTATTTGTTTTAAATTACACATTCATAGGAAAATGATTTTAAAAAGATACACAATAATGTGATAATGATGACTTCTGGTAGTATAACTAAAGGTGCTATCCTTTTTATGTTTACAGATACATTGTATCAAATTAACATGTTATTTTTTAGTATCATTCAGTATTTTTCTGTAGCACTATTTTGTGGCTGAAGACTATTTTCCTTTTCTTAGGCATTTGGAAGTTTTTGCTATGGACAACTTTGTTAATGCAGTTGGGTCTGTGTTTCTTCCTCATATATGTTCTCAAAAGTAGAATGGTTGGGTCAGAGGGCTTAAACACTTTAAAGTCTCTTTTGTACATTTTACTCAATTAAGTTGCTTTCTATACAGATTTTAAATAGGGTGCATTTTGAGGTTATTTCATGTCCCAGCATGATCGTGCCAGGCCCTGAATAGTAAATTCTGTTTTGATTAAATTAATTCCAACTATGAATATACAAAGAGGAATGTATCTAATATGCATTGCTGCATAGTTTCAGTTTCCTGATATTTTGCATATTGTCAAGGGTAAATCCTTTGGTTGTTGAACACAGATAGCAGGCAGGACACAAAACTGAAATTTTGTCTTCTGTTTATGGTTAGACTATTCCTTTATACATTTTTACCCTTAAAGGAAAAATAATAAGGTTAATCCTGCCTCCTGCCTTGTGTTTTACTAGTGCCTCTCACTTAACCTCCTGCTCAAATATAGTAAATACAAGTAACTCACTATGTGTTACAGAAAGTATTTTCCAAAGGTAAATTGAATTCTATAATGTCTTTTTCAGGATCCAGTGAAAGATGGTGAGGCGAAGATCAAGGCCGACTATGCACAACTTCTTGAAGATATGCAGAATGCATTCCGTAGCCTTGAAGATTAGAACTGTGATTTCTCTCCTTTTCCTCAGCAAGCTCTCATATGTGTATATTTTCCTAAATTTCTCATGTTGAACCCTTTGCTTCTTTACTGTGCAGGTTTGAGACTAGTGCCTATGTGTGTAATCATTTGTTTCCCCATTTATTTGATAGGTCTTATATAAAACAAACATTCCTTTGTTCCAGTGTTTGAAGGCCCCCCCCGCCCCCGAACATTTCTCCGAAGTGGTGAATGTAGTAAATTTGATACAAGATGGCTACACTACTGTAAACTTGTATGTGACGTCTCTCCTTGTCCTCGGTTTACCCTTTCCTCCTCACTATTAAATTGTAAACAGGACTGCTGCATGTTACTCTGTTTGCAGTGGATTTGGAATGGAAGGCCAGACTTCTATACATTTTGACAGGTACTTTGTGAAATGACTTTACTTGCAGCTTAGCATTTTGCCAAGTAACTGCTTTGCAGGAAATAATTGCTTGTTTTAAAACATGAATGATTAATGTTTCGATTATGTGTTGCTTCCCTAAGTATAAATCAAGAACATTTGTGGGAAACTGTTGAAAACTATGCTGTTTTTAAAGCAGGCATCTGTGGCACTCCAGGCGTCTGTGGGGCTCAGCACAATAGATGAATCAGTGCCCTCTGAAAACGTGAAAGAGGAGCCAGGTGGTCAAACTTAGGTTAACATCACCTTGTTAAAGCCTATTTTACTTCACTGGGAAAAATTCAGCATCAAGGACTATTCTACTACATTACTAGGCAATTCTTTTTAAAATTACATTTAAAACAATCATGAGCACTTGATTCATATCACACCTTTTTTTTTCCTCAAACATCTTAGAAAGCTAAGCTTCTGAGAATCATGTGGCAGTGTGATGGGCAGAAAAATGCCACAGAGAATATATTTTGTAGTGGTTAAAGACTGTTTGCACCTCTAAGGACCAGTTGGGCTTTGGTGATTCTTGGGGCCAGAGTGGCATTATATTTTTACAAGATAATAACATGTTTGCATGTTTGTTTGCTTATTGAATCTTTGAACAACCAGTTTCCTGACTGTAGAAAACACTGTTCCGTCATGTGATTTATGATTCACTGGTTCGAAAGATTTCCCAGAATATCTGTAGCTGTAGCAGCATAACAGTTCCAATTCTCTTTCATAGGAATGAAGTTAATTATTAAATCAGCAGATGCAAGATAATAGAATTTGGGTTATGTGGAAAAAAAAGGATTATTTCTTCCTATCTTTTAAGTATATGTTTTAAAATAATAGTTTCTGCATTTGTATGATAAGGCACACTACAGAACAGCTCTAAAAACATCAGTTTCCCATGAAGTCTTTCTGACCAATCATGCTGGCGCCATTGCTTCCTCTTTGGGAAGAGGAAAGGGTATGTGAACATGTCCAACAGTCTCAAATACTGAAATGTAATAGCATTTATTTATGTTACGCCTCAGTATGTTGTTATTTAAATTTTTAAGTAATGTATTTCTTTGGGTCTATTAAGGAAAGATGCAGTCAATAGAGAATTCAGCTTTGTTTATTTAAATGCTTACAGATTGCATTTTCTTACAATGACCTGCTATTCAGGATAAGTATCCTTCTTTAACCTTTCGGAGTATTTGGAAGATAAAAGTTATGCAATGATTTGTTGAGATGTGGACATAATGGTGCTGCTTAATCAGTTTGCTTCCAGTATGGCCTCCTACCTAGAGGCCCTAAGACCAGTGGAAATTAAAAGAATTTCAAAAATCTTTCAGTTCCTACCTTAAGTCTACCAGCAAACTAGGATTGTGATAGTAATGAATAACATGGCAAAGAAAGTTTGACCAAGTTTGTCTTTTGTTGTTCTGAATTTGCAATATGCATACTTACTCGTTTTTAAGAACGTTGGGGTGTGGCTGTGAAGCTACTAGCGAAACTTCGCTGAGCCTCATTGTAAGTGTCCCTCCACCTGTATGTTGTAGAATTTCACATTGGTCACTGATCAGTTTCTTTAGTAAGAATGTGTCAAAGTTACAATAATCTTTTAAAAAGATGATTCAGTTCTATATTTATTGTGCTGTGTCTGGTCCTAAGTGGAGCCAGTTAACAAGTTTCATATGTATTTTTCCAGTGTTAAATCTCACACATTGTACCCTTTGGAACTTTCCATCCTGAAGAGTGAATACAAGAGGTCATGTGTATTGCCTCCTTATCCTTAAAGTTTCACTATCTTTATGTTAAAAGTTGTGTATAATTGTTAAAATCTATGAAAGAATAAAAAGTGGATTTAAATTAATATTTTTTTCTTTTTTTGTGGCTGTGGCCAAATCTGCTTTAAAAAGAAGTGTCACATTGTATTTTGGCTTGTTTTCACTTTGAACTTTTAAAGTTTTTATTTCTCTCTTTATTCTTAAGATCATGAAGTTGAATCGAGGCCCTCACTACAGACTGCATAAAGTCCTATAATCATGTACCACTGTGATTGGAAAATGTAGTATATGGAATCACATAGCATTCAGAATATTACTTTAAATTGAAAAACATGAACGGTTTCTAAAAATAGACTTATAAATGAAAGGAAATCAGTGTACTCATCTCTACTTTTGGAAAATGAACTAAAGCTTTGTAATTCATAATTTTGCAAGGCAAATTAATTAAGATCCAATGTAGCATGTTCACAGGGCATTTTACCTCCTTAAGAGTATTTTTATTTCAGTTGATGCTTTTGCACTGTGGTGTTGGAGAGGACTCTTGAGAGTCCCTTGGATAGCACAGAGATCAAACCAGTCAGTCCTAAAGGAAATCAATCCTGAATATTTATTGGAAGGACTGATGCTGAAACAGAATATCCCATACTTTGGCAAGCTGATTCAAAGAACTGACTCATTGGAAAAGACTCTGATTCTGGGGAAGATTGAAGTCGGGAGAAGGGGATGACAGAGAATGAGATGGTTGAATGGTATCACCGACTCAATGGACTTGAATTTGAGCAAGCTCCAGGAATTGGTGATGTGATAGACAGGGAAGCCTGGCATACTGCAGTACATGGGCTCACAAAGAGTTGGACATGACTGAGTGACTGAACTGAAGGCTGTTTTAACAATTTCTAAAGTAATAAGCAGTGTGAAATTAACAACTCTACATTACTATCGAGTGTCAAGTTTACACAGAGAAATCCTTAAAAATTAACTGGAAAGTTTATTGATTATAGATTGTTCGGGTGATTTTTAGTCTTCTTTGGTAATAATGCAGTATTTTCAGATTGTTCGTTTTACTGTATTGCCACA
The DNA here is from genome assembly GCA_917880005.1 of Nanger dama. NCBI lineage: Eukaryota > Metazoa > Chordata > Mammalia > Artiodactyla > Bovidae > Nanger > Nanger dama. Next base: position 2,379,956 of record CAKJTW010000011.1, read on the forward strand.
ACATAAGAGTATGAAGAAGGGAACTGGTAAAATGCCACTGAAGTTGTTCTAAGGGCTCCCTTTCAGTTTGAGTTACCCTAGAAGTTCATACTGAAATGTGTCTTTGATTGCAGGCAGTCTATCTGGGATGTACTCCCAGGGAAGTACCAATAGGGGGATAGAGAATTAAGACAGAATTGAAGAAGGCCAATAAATTTTAACAAGTCAATATTTTGGAGCACAGTCTTGCTGGGGAGTTGTGGGAACAGCTGAAAAATATGTACCTCATTATCCCACCTGGGATGCAAGGAAACTAGAGCACTTTTCAGCATCACTGTTGGGCAGTCAGCGATTCATTGGAAAAGACCCTGAAGCTGGGAAAGATTTAGGGCAGGAGGAGAAGGGGGTGATAGAGGATGAGATGGTTGGATGGTATCACTGACTCAATGGGCATGAGTTGAATGACGATGAAAGCTGCTGTCATCCACTGAAGACTGTTCCCACAAAGACAAGGAGAATCAGTGACCTACACATGAATATAAATAGATCAGGTTCTGGTGGCCACAGAAAATCCTTTGCAAAGAGATTCACGTGCATGTGACCCCATGAACTGCAGCCTGCCAGGCTCCTTTGTCCATGGAATTTTTCAGGTAAGAATACTGTAGTGGGTTGCCATTTCCTGATCCAGGGATCAAACCTGCATCTCAGTTGTGTCTCCTGCATTGGCAGGTGGGTTCTTTTATACCACTGAGCCACCCAGGAAGCCCGCAAAGAGATGTAGGTGCCAGCAGTTGTGAGATCAGCTCGCGGGCACTGACGGTAGCCATGGCCAAAGAGATTCAGGTGGGGCACTCCAAGCGACTACTTCAGGCCTCTTAACCCAAGGGAAAAAGGTCAATCAGTAACTGAAAAGCCATTGTTCTGCAACATAAAGCAGCACCCTGTAAAAGAATCAGGACACTCTTAGGAAAAGTGTTTAAAAGAATCTCTTCAAAAAGATGTTTTTTAAAAAGCAGATAGTACACACACCAATTATGCTTAAATAGGCAGATGTGGGGTTTAGTGCTTCTGAAGGTAAAGCAGCTTCTTGGACAAAAGGGGATTTTGATCATATTTTCCAACCCCCTCATAATACAGAAGAGAAACCAGAAGTCCAGAGAGGTTAACTGATTAGCTCCGTGTCACAGTGAAAGTAAAGCTTCCCGGAACTTACTCAAACTCATGTCCGTCAAGTCAGTGATGCCATCCAACTGTCTCATCCTCTATCGTCCCCCTTCTCCTCCCGCCTTTAATCTTTCCCAGCATCAGGGTCTTTTCCAATGAGTCAGTTCTTTCCATCAGTTGGCCTAAAGCTCAACATTCAGCAAACGAAGATCATGGCATCTGGTCCCATCACTTCATGGGAAATAGATGGGGAAATAGTGGAAACAGTGTCAGACTTTATTTTGGGGGGCTCCAAAATCACTGCAGATGTTGGTTGCAGCCATGAAATTAGAAGACGCTTACTCCTTGGAAGAAAAGTTGTGACCAACCTAGATAGTATATTCAAAAGCAGAGACATTTACTTTGCCAACAAAGGTCTATCTAGTCAAGGCTATGGTTTTTCCTGTGGTCATGTATGGATGTGAGAGTTGGACTGTGAAGAACACTGAGCACCGAAGAATTAATGCTTTTGAACTGTGGTGTTGGAGAAGACTCTTGAGAGTGCCTTGGACTGCAAGGAGATCCAACCAGTCCATTCTGAGGGAGATCAACCCTGGGATTTCTTTGGAAGGAATGATGCTAAAGCTGAAACTCCAGTACTTTGGCTACCTCATGTGAAGAGTTGACTCATTGGAAAAGACTCTGATGCTGGGAGGGATTGGGGGCAGGAGGAGAAGGGGATGACCGAGGGTGAGATGGCTGGATGGCATCACTGACTCGATGGATGTGAGTCTGAGTGAACTCCGAGAGATGGTAATGAACAGGGAGGCCTGGCGTGCTGCAGTTCATGGGGTCACAAAGAGTCAGACACGACTGAGTGACTGAACTGAACTGAGTGACTTTCATTCACCATGGTCACAGAGTGGCTTTGTTTAACCCTGGTGTTGTATGAAATTTTTTAGGTTTGACAGAACATTGTGTATTATCACCCTGCTTATTTAACTTCTATGCAGGATACATCATGAGAAACGGTGGGCTAGAAGAAGCACAAGCTAGAATCAAGACTGTTGGGAGAAATATCAATTACCTCAGATATGCAGAGGACACCACCCTTATGGCAGAAAGTGAAGAACTAAAAAGCCTCTCGATGAAAGACGAGAGTGAAAAAGTTGGCTTAAAGCTCAACATTCAGAAAACTAAGATCATGGCATCCGGTCCTGTCACTTCATGGCAAATAGATGGAGAAACAGTGGAAACAGTGGCTGATTTTAGTTTTTTTCGTCTCCAGAATCACAGCAGATGGTGATTGCAGCCATGAAATTAAAAGACGCTTACTCCTTGGAAGGAAAGTTATGACCAACATAGACAGCATATTAAAAATCAGAGACATTACTTTGCCAACAAAGATGCGTCTAGTCAAGGCTATAGTTTTTCCAGTAGTCATGTATGGATATGGGAGTTGGACTATAAAGAAAGCTGAGAGCCGAAGAATCGATGTTTTTGAACTGTGGTGTTGGAGAAGACTCTTGAGAGTCCCTTGAACTGAAAGGAGATCCAACCAGTCCATCCTAAAGGAGATCAGTCCTGGGTGTTCATTGAAGGGACTGATGCTGAAGCTGAAACTCCAATACTTTGGCCACCTCATGCGAAGAGCTGACTCTTTGGAAAAGAGCCTGATGCTGGGAAAGATTGAGGGCAGGAGGAGAAGGGGATGACAGAGGATGAGATGGTTGGATGGCATCACCGACTCAATGGACATGAGTTTGGGTAAACTCCGGGAGTTGGTGATGGGTAGAGAGGCCTGGCGTGCTGTGGTTCATGGGGTTGCAAAGAGTAGGACACGACTGAGTGAGTAAACTGACTGAACAGTGTGACCTGGCTACGAGTGCCAGGTCATCTCCTGGTTGTCAGGGCTGCCTTAATGCAGTCAGAAGAGAACTTCCACAAAGCCAGGAAGAGAGTCCTTATTAGAGACTGACTTCTGTGGGAACTTGGCCTTGGACTTTTAGCCTTTGGAACTGTAAGAAAATACATTTCTGTTGTTTAAAACACTCAGTCTGGGCGATATTGTTATGGCAGCAGCCTAAGGTAATATAGTACTGTTACTATATCTGTGTATCAAATGAGGACATAGGTAAGAAGAGATTAGATGAGCTGCTAATACATGGTGGAGCCAAAATTTGAACCCAGACAATTTTTACTTCAGGGCCAGCCATTTGTTCTGCCTGGCCAACGGAATCATTGACTCATATCCTTTGTTCATTTTAGCTATGCAGGATCTTATTTTTTAAATTACTTGTATTGAATATGGGTTAGATAGAATAATTGTGAGGCAGGAGGTAGAGCCTGCTTGCCACCAAAGTAGATACCCCAAGAGAAAAATAACAGGACAGTTGAGGAAGGAAGCTGAGCCCTGGCCAGATAGAAGATAAGAGACCATATATTTCTCATTCTCGAAGTCAGGAGACTTCCCCAACCACACAGGCACAGAAAGACTTCTTGGAAGTCAACAAGGGAGTGATGCTAAGTGATACTAATTTCCCATAGGCCTCTTCGGTAGAATCTATCTTGGCTAAGAGAGGCATGTGAACATATGGGAGGACACTGAGATATACCAAATATGGACTCTGAACCAGGCAAATCAAAATGATTGGGCAGGGACCTCCCTAGTGGGCTAGTGGTTAAGAATCACCTTCCAATGTGGGGGACATGGGTTCAGTCCCTGATCAGGGAATTAAGACCCCACATGCTGTGGGGCAGTAAGCCCATGCCCCATAACCAGACAGCCCACAGGCTGCAACTACTGAGCCCATGCAGTTTGGATCTCACTCCTGCACGCTGCAACCAAGACCCAACACAGGCAAATAAGTAAACATTTAAAAAGAAAAAAAGACTGGCCAAAGGAAACCTGGAAGAAATGCCCATGAAAGTCATTCAAACTACCATGAGAGTGCAACTCTCTGAGCCCACCTGTGTGTCTATCCTCACGTACTGTACTCTTTTCTTTCTAATTAACACTTGTTTCGCTACTTTCCGTCTTTGTGGGAATTTTTTTTTTTTTTTGTAAAACTGAACTGCCAGGACCTTGTTACTGACCACTAGTCTAGTGGCTAGGATTCACTGTTCTCACCGCGGCTGCCAGACTGCAATCTCTGGCCAGGAACCGAAGCCCCGATTCAAGGAGTTGCATGCTGAGGCCACTGAAGATCAATTACATAATAGAATACACACCCATCCACACACACACACATATATGTGTAAGGTAACCAGAATGACTATACAACAAACATTTTTATATCTCTGCCAGTCTGAAGCTCCCTATGCACCTCCCTGATTCTAACCCCTCTTAAAGGAAAACTATTTCTCGCTTTTTGCTTCTTTCTAGAGTTTTATTATATTTGTGTCCTTTAGCTGTATTTACAGTGTACTGTTTGGTTTTAGATGTTTTGAAATGCTATCAACTGAATCTTACCATATTTTTCTGACTCAATTCTTTAACTCAACATTATGTTCTTGAGTTTCATCCATGTTGTGTGTCTTAATGTTTAATAAATTTCTGTTCACATAAAGATAGCAAGCTTTTAGCTTTTAAAAAATATTTTTTTTTTACCTTTGGAATTTTACATTTTAATGGATTCTGTTAATCTTTCTCTTATGATATCTTCTATAGCCAGACCACCTGACCTGCCTCTTGAGAAATCTGTATGCAGGTCAGGAAGCAGCAGTTAGAACTGGACATGGAACAACAGACTGGTTCCAAATAGGAAAAGGAGTACGTCAAGGCTGTATATGGTCACCCTGCTTGTTTAACTTCTATGCAGAGTACATTATGAGAAACGCTGGACTGGAAGAAACAAACACAAGCTAGAATCAAGATTGCTGGAAGAAATATCAATCACCTCAGATATGCAGATGACACCACTCTTATGGCAGAAAGTGAAGAGGAACTAAAAAGCCTGAAAGTGAAAGAGGAGAGTGAAAAAGTTGGCCTAAAGCTCAACATTCAGAAAACGAAGATCATGGCATCTGGTCCCATCACTTCATGGGAAATAGATGGGGAAATAGTGGAAACAGTGTCAGACTTTATTTTGGGGGCTCCAAAATCACTGCAGATGTTGGTTGCAGCCATGAAATTAGAAGACGCTTAATCCTTGGAAGAAAAGTGACCAACCTAGATAGTATATTCAAAAGCAGAGACGTTACTTTGCCAACTAAGGTCCGTCTAGTCAAGGCTATGGTTTTTCCAGTAGTCATGTATGGATGTGAGAGTTGGACTGTGAAGAACGCTGAGCGCCGAAGTATTGATGCTTTTGAACTGTGGTATTGCAGAAGACTCTTAAGAGTCCCTTGGACTGCAAGGAGATCCAACCAGTCCATTCTAAAAGAGATCAGCCCTAGGATTTCTTTGGAAGGAATGATGCTAAAGCTGAAACTCCAGTACTTTGGCCACTTCATGCGAAGAGTTGACTCATTGGAAAAGACTCTGATGCTGGGAGGGATTGGGGGCAGGAGGAGAAGGGGACGACCGAGGATGATGGCTAGATGGCATCACTGACTCGGTGGACATGAGTCTGAGTGAACTCCAGGAGTTGGTGATGGACAGGGAGGCCTGGCGTGCTGCGATTCATGGGGTCGCAAAGAGTCGGACACGACTGAGCGATTGAACTGAACTGAACTGAATATTATTTATTAAATCTTGCTAATCTTTACCCTTGCAGAAATTTGATATTCACTTCTCCTCTTCTTTTTCTTTTACATTTCATTTTTTGAAAACAATACCATCCACTGTAAATTGGGTCTAAAACCTAAAGAGTGATTTGTTCAGCACAACTTCATTCCTTTGTCAGATGATTTTCATCTTTTCAGCCTTTGCAAATAGTTTAAAATATTTAGTGGGGACATCATTGCGAGGGGTTTCAGGATGAGAGCAGGGTGGGGACAGTGAAGGATGCAGTGACTGCCATGGCTGGCAGGGGTCTGTGCAGAGGATGGGTTGACAGATTTGATATTGCACATATTACTTACAGGAGGTATGGCAACTAATTTTAACATGATTTGGGACTAGATTCTTTTGCTAGAAAGGACATTGGGACAATAGGTAGAATTTTAATGGCATGTGAGAAATAGAAGGTGGTAATACCATGTTAATTTCTCAATTTTGTTGGTCATACTGGAACTGTTTAGGAGAGTGTCCTTTTACATAAAAATATTCACCAAAGTATTCTGAGTTGATAGTTGACTCTCAAATGGTTTGGGGAAAAGGTTACTGTAACATATTTTTAACTTTTATGTGAAATTATTTCAAAATTTAAAAAAATTAAATAGTTAAAAATACTTTGTATACTGATCACATTCAGCTTACCATTAAAGTACCATTAAAAATACTGACACTATTACACTCTCTCAATCCAAAGAAGAATTCTCGGTGTGGCTTCTAGTTCAAAGAATAGGCAGTCATTTTTTCTTCAGCCTGTTCTTGTATATAGCACTGAAAGAAAACACAGCTTATGCAAAGTTTTGCAGGGTAAGGATCAGGACCTAGTCTGTCTTGATTGTCTTATTAAGTAATTTGTCCTTTAGCATGTATAAAAGTGAAAAGTGTTAGTCACTCAGTCATGTCCAACTCTTTGCGACCCCATGGACTGTAGCCCACCAGGCTTCTCTGTCCATGGGATTTTTCAGACAAGAAAACTGGAGTGGGTTGTCATTTCCTTCTCTAGGGGATCTTCCTGACCCAGGGATTGAACTTGGTCTCCTGCATTGCAGACAGATTCTTTATCGTCTGAGCCACCAAGGAAGCCCCTTCGCATGTATAATGTAGTTTAAAAATACACTCAGCACCTGACATCTGACTTTTTGTGGAAAAAAAGTCAACATCCTTAACTTTACATTATGATTATTTCCAAATGTACAGAAATAGAAAAAGACTCACTGAACAGTGGTATACTTGTCACATTGATGTTTTTACCATTTGCTATTTTGCTATCTATCTATTGTCTCCTTCACTTTCACTTTTCACTTTCATGCACTGGAGAAGGAAATGGCACCCCACTCCAGTGTTCTTGCTTAGAGAATCCCAGGGATGGAGGAGCCTCTTGGGCTGCCATCTATGGGGTCGCACAGAGTCGGACATGACTGAAGCAACTTAGCAGCAGCAGCAGCAACTATCGTCTCAGTCTATCTGGGTTGCTATAACAAAATACCATGGACTGTGTGGCTTAAACAACAAACATTTATTTCTCAGGGTTGTGGAGTCCGGGAAGCTCAAGCTCAAGACAACAGCAGATTCTGTGTCTGAGGAGAGGCTCAAGACAACAGCAGATCCTGTGTCTGATGAGAGCCCACATCCTGCTCATAGACCACCCTCTTCTCCCTGCATCTTCACATGGTGAAAGGGGATTAGGTGTCAGTCCATGAATTTGAGTGGGAACATCCACTCTCCAGCATCTATCTTTGTTGAAGCATTTGAAATCAGGTGGTAGATATCATGACACTTCCCTCCAAAATTCTTGAGCATAAATTTTCCATTAACAAAGATATTCTCCAACATAACCAAAAGTATTAATTATTCATAAATAAATATCAACAAATTTATCTGCATCCTTCATTATTTTGTAACACTAGCTCTAATAAACATTTCATATTCAGTATTTCTCAACTGTTCTAGAGTTCTAGAAATGTCTTTTATAGCTTTTTTGGAACTAGGATCTGCAACAGTCAATAGCTTTTCATCAGTAACTTCTATCGAAGTTTTGAAGGCGCAAGCCCTTGCCACGCAATTCCCTTTTTCGCACTCTGGAACATGGTATGTATGGTGAAAGAGTGGAGGCTTTGGGAGAAGTGACTTGTGCTAGAAGCCACGTCATAGCAGGCACAGGCATTTGTGGTTGAGAGTTAGGTATGGACAGGGACTCGTCCTGATTCCTAGTAAGTACAGGCATGCTTAGTTGTGACCCCATCGACTGTAGCCCACCAGGCTGCTCTATGCATGGGATTTCCCAGTTAAGAATACTGAAGTGGGTTGCCATTTCCTACTCCAGGGCGTCTTCCCAACCCAGGGATCAAGTCCGCGTTTCCTGCTTGGTAGGTGGATTCCCCACCACTGTTACCACCTGGAAAGCAATAAATAAACCATTCAAACATTAAAAAAAAATTACATCTCCTCTTTAATACAGCCACCAACATCCGGCTTTAATTATCCTTGAGGTTGCCACCAACAGTGACCCTGGGAGAGGGTCCAAAACACTGCATTCATTTCCAGAACTAGGATGCTTCTGAAGTAAGGCTTTCTCATGGAATCAAGTGTTCAGTGTCACAAAACGGTGAATTGTCCTGACACACTTGAGTCGCAATGACTCACAGATGACAGGGAGTCCATACTGTGAAGTGAGGTAGTGACACGCAGCAACGGACAGTCCAGTGTCCTGGACCTCGCATGGATTTGCCTCCAAAGAAACAGCGTCTCCAGATCCAGTTTCCGTGAGCGCGTGGCCACCAAAAATCTTTCTGAGTTAACCCTTGATTCTCATACACGAGTTGGTAAACCAGTTTGGAAGAGGTCATCTCTCCCAAGCCAACTAGAATCTTCTTCCAAATGTCTCTGACGCGTCCCCACGGGGCACCTGTCAACACACTTTGAAGTCCTCTTGGGTATTTTTGTGGAGGAGAAACCACAGCTATGGTGTTTCTCAGCCACGCTTGGCAAAGTTTACGCCACTGTCACGCTCAAGACACCCAAACGTTGACTCAGCCTGCAGCCCAGCAACAGTACATCCTGAGGGACGGGGTGGGGGTGGAGGCTGGGAGTCCTGAGCGGCCTCCAGAGGGCGCCAGACGCGCCGAGGAGACCCAAGGTGCCCCTCGGAGAGCGGGCCTTCGGGACTCCCGGGGCCGGGATCCCAGGGCGCGCGCCGGGAGAGGGCGTGGGGCGCGCGCCTGGCTGCCTCGTCCCCGCGGCGGGGCGCGCGTGCGCGGTACTCGGCGGCGGAGGGATCCGCGACGGAAGGCGCCCTGACTCTCTGCCAGGTAAGCGGCGCTGTTCAGGGACGAGTTCCCAAGCGAGGGCTTTACCCGGCAGTTCTCTTCGCGAAGGTTGTTAGAACCTTCTCAGACTGTGAAAATTATTTCCTCTTTCCCCCTTTCTTTTTCTTGTTGCTTTTTGGAATAATTTGCAAAGTTGTTACCGAGGAAACGGTTTCCTGTGCTTCCTGGAGCCCTTCCCTCTGGGCGATGGGGAGGGTCTGCTTTTCTGGGGGAGAAGACTGGCTTCTCGGGGGCGTGGAGTGTGGCATTGGGTCCTGAAATGTCCTAGTCCAAACCTCAGGCCCCGCTGTCGTGATTCTGATCCCGTATCAGGTTGATCCAGCCTCACGCTGTTCCCTTAACTCTCAGCTCTTGATTAAAGGGCTCAGAACTCTAGATAGTTTAAATCACGGTGTGGTGTGAACCACGTTTTCGGTTTCAACTAGCTTGGTTATTTGTTTACTACCTTATCTGATTAACGGAAGGACTTGCTGATTTTAAGGGTGAGAGCCCACTTTTGTTGCAGGAGTACTTGCATTTCTGAACACTGTCTTCATCGTTTTTACGCTAGTTGTATGTATTTTACTTTAAGAGAATCGCAGCTAGAGCAATACCTTTTAATCGAGAGCATTTTATAGTTTACAAAACGGTAGGGGTATTCAAACAATTGTTGGATGAACAAATGAGTGGACTTGGTATTTCAGCTGATGATCAGAACCTTACGGTGAAATAGACCAGGTAAGATATTCATGAGCCCAAGCAGTCATTCATTAAACTATGTTCCAGGTACTGCGTGTTTGACATAAATGGTGAGCAACACAGACATGATCCCTGTTCTCAATGAGCTTATTGTCTAGACTACAGAGAGTTGTTGCCCTCTCTGTAGACTGGAGGAAGCAGATTTAGAGAAGTTAGGTGAAAGTGAAAGTGTTAGTCGCTCAGTCGTGAGGGACTAACTTTGCGATCCTATGGACTGTAGCCGGCCAGGCTCCTCTGTCCTTGGGATTTCACAGGCAAGAATACTGGAGTGGATTGCCATTTCTTATTCCAGGGGTTCCTCCCGACCCAGGGGTCAAACCGGGGTCTCCTGCATTGTAGGCAGTTTCTTTACCATCTGAACCACCAGGAAAACTTAGGTTAACTGCCAATTACCTCGCAGCTGATACCTTAGAGAGAGAAGATTCTCTGGTAAAGCCAGAATGGACTCCTACTCACACACCCGACACACACACCCTACGAAGAGGTTTATTACTTATATATAAAGGCTTATTACTTAGTGAAGTACATAGTACATAGCAAAGAGGGAAGAACAGGACAGTCTTCTTAAGCAGATCCAAAGTGACTTGGAGGACGAGGGAATGAGGCTGGCTCTGGGCTTTTGCGGCAGTTAGGGGGTGGGGTCAAGGGTTCCTGCCTGTGCACAGATTGTTGCTTTGTTTGACTCTGGCATCCACACCAAAAGAAAGGGCACTCAGACTTTTTTTTTTTTTTTTTTTTTACCAACTTGCACATTTGAGAGACAGGGAGGAAGAAGGAAGGGTGAGGTTTAAAACTGTCTTCAGGCAAACATGAAAAGATTGAATGAGACTCATTATAATTTACACTTGATGTCTGACTGATGACTGAAATGTACCATTTTTCACTTAGTTGGATTTTGAACTTAAGTAAGCCATCCTGGCTCTTGTATGAGGCCTAGAGACTGAAGTCAGTAAGGAAAATAAAAGTGCCATTGAATACCTTGTTCAGGAGTCCAATGATGTGTATTTTGAGGAAAAAAATGAGTACCTTGGCCACTGTTAGGAATGTCTGGAACTCTTGATGGGGATAAAGAGTGTTCTGGCGAGGCCTTTTATTGTGGCTTTAGTATATGTATTGACACTTGTGACCTTGGTTTATATTTTGAGTACTGAAAACAAGAGAGTTCCAGAGTTCTTTATTCCAAATGGTGCCACTGTTAGGCATGGCCCCAGAGTCTGTAAAAATGTGGAGATAAAGCCAGGTGTTGGCCGGAGCATTCAGGGTTAAGATAACTGTGGGCAGTTCAGTTTTGCTGACGTCTGGGTCCTTTCCTTCATCAGGGACATCCTGGTTAAAGGATGAAAAGCAGTGGTCTCCACTTTGCTCCAGCATGTGGAGGGGTATTGATGCTGTCCACCAAACAACAGGTTTGTCCATCAGACTAATAATAGGAGTTTAAAGTGTTGAGCACCTACTGCTTTTCACTCGGTTGAATCCAAATTGGTCTGCAGGTATTCAAAGGGTGTGAGAGAGGGGTGACCTCTTCTTGTCCCATGACTAATGACAAAGGAGTGAGAACAGGGGAGGCCGTGCCCGCCAGTAGGTGGGATATGTTGGAAGGCCCAGATTTGATTCTGTCCTGCAACAAGGAGACCTTGGTGGCTGTGCTGGGCTTGTAAGGTCCTGCTGCCAGGATGGGCAGCTGGGTATGGAGGGTAGGCTCAGAGCTTAAGAGCCTCTGCTTCTAGGGGGCTCCAGTGTGCTGTCAGTTGTTGCTATTCAAATGACATATTGTGTGGGGTAAAGAGATTGTTTATTGCATTAGAAGCCTCTGGACAACTTAGAGGCATTATGAGCGGTTCAGAGACTCCAGGAGTCATGAAGAGAGGCTGCTAAAGTATCAACAGTGAAGGATTCTTTGTGTGTCTGTGTATGTGCTTATGTGTGTGTTTGGGGGTGGTTTGGGGGAGGAAGTAGCACTAGGGAGTGTCTGTTATATTATAATTTTGACAACTTTCAGAATCATTTTGGGAGGGAGTCCTGTTCAGGGTGAATTGGGAGGGAGCCTTGTTCAGGGTGGACTGACCTGCAAGTAACAGCATAAACAGGCTTAAGTAGAATTTGTGAACAACTAATACATCACCTCCAGAATCCAAAAGGACCTAAAAGATGTTAGATATGTGTTTTTTTTTAATTTAACTTATTTTATTCAAGTATACTTGATTTACAGTGTTGTGTTAATTTCTGCTGTACAGCAAAGTGATTCAATTACACATTTTTTTATACTCTTTTCCATTATGATCTATCACAGGATATTGAATATAGTTCCCTATTGGACTTGTTTTAATGTTGTTTCTTGACATTATCAGGGATGGAGTTGCCCTTGGTTCACCAAATAGTTTACAAGAATTTAACCAAAGTAGCAGGCCTTATACTATGTGTGGAGCAATGACCCATCTTCTTTTCATGAGTATTTGTATGTCCTGGAAGGAGTGTGTCAAAAGAATGACCTTAGAGGAGAATGTAACATCAATCCTATGCTCCGGGAGAGACTTGGATACAGTTACCTGTAAAGGCTGTATGGAGTGGCAAAGCTTTTGAGATACCCTGTGTGTAGCCAGGTAAAGGTATATTGTGACCCCCTGGAGGTGAAGGCAAACTGCAACCAAGAGGTCATTGAATAGAACATGGTTATCAAGCTTACAGCATCAGAATATTTATCAGTTTCTGATTGGATGGTGTCAGTAATTTTAATAGTATCGGATAGAGGGACCTTCATGGGTAGGACCATAGCATCAGAGATACACTCATCAACAGTGAGGCACTATTCCACATTCCATCTTTACCAGACCACACTGGGCTGCTAAGTAGAGAAACAATAAGGATAAGTTTTCTTTCACTAATTGGGTCTTATATAATAAATCTCAATCTTTGAAGGCCTTGTTTTATTTTACATTGAGCTATGATAACTGTTTTAACTAGAGTTGAGGGTAGTCCAGAGGGTCTCACCTTTATAAAAGCCACTTTGCAAGCTCCAAAGACTTGATTTAGATTTATTACTCACTGGATCAGAGCATCCTTTGCTACTGCATGTTATATTTTAGGACAATGTGTTCTGATTTAGGCAAGGTAGTTCTAGTAGTTAAGGTGAGACATACATATTTGTTGCCCATTTTATGTTGAGTATTTCCCTAAGATTATAGAGAGTGGCTTGTTTAGATTTAGTTCTTTAAACCTTCAGGAATAACTGTAGTTTGAGCCCAGTATTGACTAAAGCCATGAAGATTTGCCAGTTAGTGCATTTTAGCAGGTGTTGAAGTTCATTCAAAACCTATGCAGTAAATCCCACTCATGGGCGTATATCTGGAGAAAACTCTAATTCAAAAGATACATGCACCCCAGTGTGCATAGCAGCACTATTTACAATAGCCAAGATGCGGAAACATCCTAAATGTCCAGATAAATGGATAAGGAAGAGGTGGTACCTGTATACAATGTACCACTCAGACATGGAAAAGAATGAAATAATGCCATTTGCAGCAACAGGGATGTACTTAGAGATCATCATATTAAATGAAGTGAGACAGAAAAAGACAAAAATCATACAATGTCACTTATATGTAGAATCTAAAAAAAAAAAAAAAGAAGAACTTATTTAGAAAACAGAAATAGACTCACAGGATTAGAAAGCAACCTTATGGTTACCAAAGGGGAGAGCAGGGTGGGGAGGTAGGAAGAGATAAATTAGAAGGTTGGGATTAACATACGCACTCTGCTATATATAAAATTGATAAACAAAAATGATCTACAGTATAGCACAGGAAACTTTATTCAGTATTTTATAATAGCCGATAATGGAAAGGAATCTGAAAAAGAATATAGATATATAACTGAATTATTTTGCCTTATACCTGAAACTGACACAATAATGCAAATTAACTATGTTTCAATAAAAAATCATTGTATATATTTAAAAACTCTATGCTGTAGAATTTTATTGTATAAATTATTTTAATATGTTTTGGATTTACAACTGAGTCAAACTGTGGACTTCTGTTTCAATTATTTTGTTTACTTGTTTCTTCTTCCTGTATACAGCTGTGTTTGTCTCTTTTTTTTGGTGGTTAGTGAATGTACTTTGGGTAGAGGGGGTCTTCTCTATATTTATAAATTTCTTCCTCCAGAGAACCTCAAATCAGTATCACCAGGGTTTGGGGCTTTACTCATGGCAGTGTTTACTTCGTAGAACTTAGGAAACTCAAGCTTGAGTTTTTACTTTTTAAGTCAGAGCTCAGTTTTGTTTTTTAATAGGAGTATAATTGCTTTACAACGTTGTATTAGTTTTGCCAGTTTCTGCTGTGCACAGCGTGAATCAGCTGTATGTATACATGTATCCCCTCTCTCTTCTGCCTCCCTCCCACCCATGTCAGTTGGGTTTGAATTACCCTTGGCTGTGCTATGTGGGTTCTGTGGGTGCTTTTCCCTGTAGCCCTGAGGATCAGCATTTTTGTTCAAAGAGGCAGAGGTGGTGGCTGCAGCAGTGGCAGTGGTGTTTAAGAGACCTTTGTGCTCTTATAACAGGTGCCACTTCACCTCCTCTTTCTCTCTTTTTCTAGCTCCATAGTGACTGCTTTCATGAGTGACCACCTCATGGGCCCATGTCTTGCACTGGATATAATCTTTTCCCTAAGCACTGAGGTGGTGCTGGTGGTGGTCAAGAATCTGCCTGCCAATGAAGGAGATGCAGGAGACACTGGTTCAAACCCTGGGTTGGGAAGATACCCTGGAGTTGGAAATGGCAATCCACTCCAGTATTCTTGCCTGGAAAATGCCATGGACAGAGGAGCCTGGCAGTCTACAGTCCATGGGGTTGCAAAAGAGTAGGACATGACTAGCGTGTGCTCATAAGCACTCTATACATTGAGTTGTATACCTGGTTGAGATACCAGATTCACTTATTTCATTCATTGTTTGTATAAATCAGAGTTAATTTACCAGTTTCCTTACCAATGGACAGTAAGGTTGTTTCCACTTTCTTTGTATTAGAAACATTGTTGACCTCATGTGCACATTAAATTGCTGAATTGTAGTACATCTATACCCATTTTAAACCCAATTGTATTACAAATTATTCTCCAAAGAGGTTGAACCAATGGTTACTCTCATTACATTGTATTTATTATTATTATTTTTACTGTCTAATTGTTACTGTAGCTGACTGAACTTCTGGAGGCTAAGGACATTGTGTTTTACTCATTTTTGAATCTCCAGTACGAACTAAGTTACCTAATAAGTAGTAGTAGTTGGAAAATATATGATGTGTGTATGAATATATGAACTGCAGAAGCAAAAACATATTAATTACTGTTTTCTAAATGCATAAATATTGTCCTTTTCACAATAATTTGTGTATTTTGAGCATTTATTGTTTTCTTTTTAAAATGAGCATTTCTCAGTATGCAATTTAAATTGTTTGATACTTGTTTCCAGGTAATAAACAAAAGGAATTCAAGCTTTGCCGCTGAGTTAAGGAAGAATTAGAGGAAAATCCTACTCCAGTTGTGGATGAGAGGGATTTAGTGTCAGCTAAAAAACAGAGGCCAAATATATATAACTGGAATGGTGACTGGAGCTTTTGGGTAATTTATTTTCTTTCTTATGTCTTCATTTTAACCTTAAATGCAAGACTTCTTTGTCTGTAGCAATTCTTATAGTATTTGTAATATTTTCTTATTAGCTTCTACACTTTAGATATTTAAGTTTTAATCTAGAACCCCAAAGACATTTCTGGTTATACTCTGCTTTGGCCACTAGAAGGCACTGTTGTCTGGTTTGATGGAGTTGGAACTGCCTGCTTCAGTTTCCCTGGAAAAAATCCACACCACAGAAGTGGATTCTACTTACACTGTTGCTCCTTATATTGGCAAGAGACTAATATTACACAGAAATTATAGTTCTCAGTATTACTGAAAAGCCAGCTATTTTACATAAATTTGATTGAAAGAATTGGTTCCTGAACCTAAAAGGAAGTTTACCAATGTTTGGCCTGTAGTGTATGATGATTTTAAGATAGGTTTTAAAACTGGAAGTTTCATATTGTGTTTGCACTGTGCTCACCTGGCTGCATATCTTGGATATGCTTCTGCTTCAGGTTTCGCTACTGTAAAATGAGATTCCTGCTTCTTGATTAGGAGTGCAGTCTTTTGTAAGAACATTTCTGTTACCATGTGAATGCTTGCGGTTATTATTTTAAAGGACTCATACTAAATCCTATAACAGTTATGAGCCACTTGATACAATCTGGTGTAATGCCACTGTATGTGAAATTTATATAAGATTCTAAGGCATATATATTTCTAATCGTAGTTCATTAGAAAGCTCATCTCTTGATCAGGTATACTTGGGAGCAGAATTTCTCATAATTTTAGAGTAGACTAAAAAGACATTAATAGGTATAAGGATTAGTTTAAGCACCATCATTCTGTTCATAAGTAGCAGATCATTTATTGAATGCTGTTGAATCTTAACGTTAATAACACATTCTTCCTTCCTATTGGAAAAATTAAGATTTTTGAACCATATCCCTAAGGAAAATATTGGTTGCTAAGAAATAAATAAATAAGTGCACATCCTTAAAAAAATGTCCTCTATATTGATTACATTGTTTTGATCACATTTTGAGAAAGTTTGACTGTTGTAGTATCTTTGCCTTTCTGCATTGTGTTTTATAGTTTACGTTATTGTTTGGAAAGCCTTTATAACTCCAAGGGCTAAATAGTTACCATGACAGACTTAAAGCATCGGAAAGGGTAAAGCAAGAAAAGAAAAAGGCAAATGAATGAGTGGATTTAGAAATAGAATGAAAGAGAAAAATAGAGCTTTGTTCTAAGCTTTACTACTCCTTAGTATATGGACCCAGCAGACTTGGCAACACTTGATTAGAAATGCAGAGTCATGGGCCCAACCTTGCACTTACTGGAACAAAATCGTCATTTTCACAAGATTTCCAGGTGATTTGTATGTACATTCAAGTTTTAGAAGCACTGATTTAGTGCTGAATGTCCACTTTGGCCCAATTTAAGACTCTGTGATGATTGTGAACACTTTACTTTGAGGAATTTTTATATGAATTCACATGAAATAGATTTAGAGACAAATATAACATCTCAGAAATTTTACTGACCTTTCCAAAGGTCACTTTTCCAGAAACCAGAACCATTATAACTTGAGAAGCAAACAGAATTCCGGCTGAGCTATTTAAAATCCTAAAAGATGATGCTGTTAAAGTGTTGCACTCAGTATATCCGCAGATTTGGAAAACTCAGCAGTGGCCACAGGACTGGAAAAGATCAGTTTTGATTCCAATCCCAAAGAAGGGCAATGCCAAAGGATGTTTAAACTATCATACAATTGTACTGAGTTCACATGCTGGCAAGGTTATACATAAAGTCCTTCAAGCTAGGCTTCAGTGGTATGTCTACTGAGAACTTCCAGATGTACAAGCTGGATTTCAAAGAGGCAGAGGAACCCGAGATCAAATTGCCAACATTCATTGGGTCAAGGGAATTCCAGAAAAATATCTACTTTTGCTTCATTGACAATGCTAAAGCCTTTCATTGTGTGCATCACAATAAACTGTGGAAAATTTGATCACCTTACCTGTCTCCTGAGAAACCTGTATGCAGGTCAAGAAGCAACAGTTAGAACTGGACATGAAACGATGGACTGGTCAAAACTGGGAAAGGAGTAAGACAAGGCTATATATTGTCACCTTGCTTATTTAACCTCTATGCCGAGTACATCATATGAAGTGCCAGGCTGGAGGAATCACAAGCTGGAATCAAGATTGATGGGAGTTACATCAACAACCTCAGATGATACAACTCTAATGCCAAGAGAAACTAAAGAACCTCTTGATGAAGGTGAAAGAGTAGAGTGGAAAAGCTGGCTTAAAACTGAACTTTCTAACTATGACAGACTTAGTGTATTAGAAAGCAGAGACATCACTTTGCTGATGAAGATCCATATAGTCAAAATTAAGGTTTTTCCAGTCATGTATGGATGTGAGGGTGAACCAAAAGAAGGTGCCAAAGAATTGATGCTGTGGTTCTGGAGAAGACTATTGAGAGAGTCCCCTGGACAGCACGGAGATCAAACCAGTCAATTCTAAAGGAAATCAACCCTGAATATTTATTGAAAGGACTGATACTGAAGCTGAAACTCCAATACTTTGGCCACCTGATATGAAGAGCCGACTCACTGGAAAAGACCCTGATCCTGGGAAAGACTGAAGACAAAAGGAGAAGGGGATGGTAGAGGATGAGATGGCTAGATAGCATTACTGACTCAATGGACATGAATTTGAAGAAACTCCAGGAGATAGTAGAGGATGGAGGAGCCTAGTGTGCTACAGTCCGTGGTCACAAAGAGTCGGACACAACTTAGTGACTAAACCACAAATGACATCTCAGAAGTTTTACTGACCTTTCCAAAGGTCACCTATCCAGAAACCAGGACTGTCAACAACTTAGAAGCAAATAAGAACCTAAATAGCTAAATGAGAGTTCACACTGATGGATCTTGTAAGAGGAGAGTCCCTAAGCCTTCATATGGAATTTCTTTATTATTGATTTTTTTAGTAAGCCTAAATAAGATTCCCATTGGGTAGTTGAATAGATAATTTGAGACCTGAATTATTTGGTGATAACATGTGGACAGTAGCAAGAAATGACAGGAGCTGCTCAAGGAGTTTAGGAACCTGAACCTCTCAATGTGACAACCAGAGGTCTGTGCAGATCATTGCCTCTAATATAGCACTGTAACTGTTAAAAATGAAGGTTAAGAAGTCTGGGAAATACATTTTTCCCCCTCTGCCATTTCAAATCCATATGCTTCTACCACTCACTTCATGTTGCCATTTTCATGTTCTCCTGGCAATAAAGTAGGGGTTGAATTGAAATGTGAAACCATTGGGTGGTGCTTTGGGTGGGGTGGGGGTGGGGACTCTGAAGAGCTCCAGTCCTTTATGTCTCAGTGCAGAAAGAATTCAGTGAGAGGCAAAGTGACAGATAAAAAGTGATTTATTAGACTAGGAACACTTGTGAAGCTTAAAGGCAGGCGGGCGAGAGAGTGCCACCTCGAGAACTTACTGGGCTACAGTTTTACAATCAGAGGAAAAGCGGGGGGGGGGAAAAGACCTTTGTCGTTCTTGCATGAACGTCATGCTTCCATCATCAGTTCCTCCTCCAGGTTGGGCAGGGGAGTTTTTTTGTCCCTACATGGTAAAGCTAGGTCAACAAATCATTGTTTGCTATTAATATGTGTGCAGAGAGCACGTCTTGACTTACTGAGCTCACTGAGCAGGATGTGGGTCTCGCGCCATCATTGCTTTATTGTTTGGGGCTTGTTGCATGCTCCCGTTGCATTGTCTTGTTACCAAACAAGCCTGCTTGGTTTTGTGGCTAAGCAGACCTGCTTTCCTGAGTAGTCATTAACTTAAAGGGTCTCCCGTATTTTTCCTACTTACAATCCCCTAGTGGGATTAATGTTTTAATCACCTACTTTGTCCTTTTACTCTGTCCCTATCAGAATGAGTGCAGTAAGATGGCGAGGTTCACTGAGGGATGCAGAATTAACACAAGGAAGACCAACAGCGTAACAGGAAAATATTCATGAGGCACATGACCTGATAGTTAGCAAAGAATTAGAAGAGTGTCTGAGTTTCTTCAGTGGCTCAGTTATAAAGAATCTGCCTGCAATACAAGAGACTCAGGAGACACAGTTTCAACCCCTGGCTCAGGAAGACCCCCTGGAGAAGGGAATGGCAACCCCCTCCAGAATTCTTGCTTGGAGAATCCCGTGGACAGAGGAACCTGGTGGGCTACAATCCATGGGGTTGCAAAGAGTTTGACATGACTGAAGTGACTGAGCTTGAGCACAGAACTCTTTCACCAGAACATCTAGATTTAGGCCTGGAATCTAGATTTGGGCCTTTTCACTTTGGGAAAGTTTCTACCAAAGAAGACTGTTCACTCTGTAGTTTTGATATGTAGAGAGTTAAGCCCCAGGAATCTGAAACATTCACTCATGTGGAATACCTCGTGTATTCTGGCCTGACTACCTGTGTTGATCTAACTGTACTGAATTTATGTTTAATTTTACCTTATTGAAAAAAGTTGGGGGAGTTTTGGGGGCAAGCTACGGCATGTGGTTTCTTAGTTTCCCAACCAGGGATCAAACCTGTGCCCCCTGCAGTGGAAACATGGCCTGCTAACTGAAGTGAATTTAGAGAGTAACATGATACAATTAAAGAGATTGGAGAGCAGGAAGAAAACACCTAGGATGGAGTGTGTGCTCTGCCCCTGGTGATCTCACTGTGTAGTGCTCTTGGCTATGTTGCTTAACCTGTTTGGCCTCAGGTGCTTCACTTGTAAAATCAGACATTAGGCCATAGCTGCAGCTTTGTCTTGAATCGTGAAAGAGTGTGTGTTGAATCACGGAAGAGGGTTACGGCTAGCAGGCGCTCATAATTTACAGTCCTGAAAGAAAGTATGTTACATGGGGAACACCTTCCCTTAACATTGTCCCAGTGCTAAAAAGACTGAAAAGTTCTAGATAGGAGACATACTATTTGTCATATTGGAAAATTGTTTTGATGCTTCCCCACACCAAAAGAGAAAAAAAAATTGTGAAAACAAGAGGAAACACGAAAGTGAACCAAAGTTTATTGTCTCCCCTTCCCCACCCCCAGGTTGATTTCTTGTAGGCCCTACCTATCTGTTCTTATGCTACTTAACAATCTGGCTAATAAGTGTCTTTCTGATAGTAGGACTTTAAATTAAATCACCACAGCCATAGATACTGAAATCACCAGCTACCGATGTTTGATTTCCATCTTACAAACATAGGAATCTTGTTTTCTTTGTTTAATTTTTTTAATTTTAAAATGAAAATTAATCGTAGTATTTTAAAATGAATTAATCCTGGTATGTAGGGGATGAGTTTTATCATTAATTTTTAAATCCTAATGTAACAGTAAAAATTATGTGAAATGAAATGAAATTTAAAGTGAAGTTAATAGCAAGTAAATATTTGTGCTTTGCCCTTTAACAGTTAGGAAACATACATAGCAAAAGGCTTTTCTGGTGGCTCAGTGGTAGAGCATATAGCTGCCAGTGCAGCAGACATGGTTTCAGTCCCTGGGCCAGGAAGGTCTCACACACCACAGAGCCACAGCTGTGCCCATGTGCCACAGCTGTTGAGCCCGTGCTCTAGAGCCTGAGAGCCACAGTCGCGAGCCCATGTGCCTAGAACCCGTGCTCTGCAAGAAGAGAAGCCGCCACGATGAGAAACCTGCACGCTGCAGCTAGAGAGTAGCCCTCACTGTCCACAACTAGAGAAAAGCCCACGTAGAAGCGGAGACCCAGCATAGCCAAAAATAAGAAAGAAATAAAATTATTTTTTAAAAATTCTTAGAAATATAGCCAAAGGAAAAAAAACCCAAGTCAAAACCCTTATTTTCTTTCCTGACTAAAGTAATGATGTATTCCCCATGGATTAGGTCCCAGAGGAAAAGCATACAGAGCTCTGCAGCAGAAGCATTTATTTAGTAAAACCTCTTAGTGATACAGAGCTTGCAGCTATTGGGAGTAGAAAAAGAGATTTTCTGTTATGTAGGTTTATAAGATGACATCCTTTACTGGATTTTTTTTTTAAATACAAGTATTAATGCTTTGGGTTAAGTACTTAATATAATATTAAGCAGTCTTTTGTACCTTGGTATCTCATTACTATAAAGTTTGCATTTAAAAATATTTGTCACTTGTATATGCATGCATGCTAAGCTGCTTCAGTTTTGTCTGACACTTTGAGGCCCCATGGACTATAGCCTGCAAGGCCCCTCTGACTGTGAGATTCTCTAGGCAAGGATACTAGAGTGGGTTGCCATGCCCTCTTCCAGGGGCTCTTTCTGACCCAGGGATGAAACCTGTGTCTCTTTGTCTCCTGCATCACAGGCAGATTCTTTACCACTGGGCCACAGGGAAGCCCATGTACAAATAAATAGTGTGCCTCCTGCTGCTGCTGCTGCTAAATCGCTTCAGTCACGTCCGACTCTGTGCGACCCCATAGACGGCAGCCCACCACGCTCCCCTGTCCCTGGGATTCTCCAGGCAAGAACACTGGAGTGGGTTGCCATTTCCTTCTCCAATGCATGAAAGTGAAAAGTGAAAGTGAAGTCCCTCAGTTGTGTCTGGCTCTTAGCGACCCCATGGACTGCAGCCCACCAGGCTCCTCCGCCCATGGGATTTTCCAGGTAAGAGTACTGGAGTGGGGTGCCATTGCCTTCTCCTATGTTTTAGTAAAAATGTTTGGATTTAATTTTTTTCTAGGTCATGGTCTAGTTTTTCTGATTGTACAGGAAATCAGAAGTCTTTCTTGTGTGCTTTGTCTTTGACTTATGATGTGATCATAGTATTGTTATTCACAGGTGAACTTTTCCCTTTGTGGGGGATGAAACTTGCCACAGTCCTGGTCTATAGGTACATCATTATGATTAATTAATGTTTCACTGTAAAAACTCTTTTAAAATGCCCAAGGGGATTAATTAGTATGTTTATAACATACTCTGGCAACTTTGGAAAAGAGGCTGCTTATAATATGTTGTCCTTTACAACATATCTTGACTTTTTCCAAGCTAAAAATGATATTTTGGATTTTCACTTTGGAAATTGGTAAAAATATTAAACTCATTTTTCAATTACTGTTTCATTAAAACATAATTTAGGAAATTAAAAATTTTAATTGAAGATATTGTTTGAAGTATCTATGTCTCTGAACACTTTTAGACTTAATTATAAAGAATAGGAACTAACACTTTTGACAGTATGGAGATAGGACTACCTAACTTAAAAGCTCTTTTGCTACAGAGTACCTAGAAATTCTGGGTGAAATGTTACAAACATATCTGTAGTCAGATGCTTTTCTGGGCTCACAGGTGGCAAGGGAAATACCTAAGGGCTGAAGGAGAAGAGGGACCTGAATACCAGATTGGTGAGCGCATGAAGTGTGCCGAGGCAGCCTTGAGGAGTTCGCTAGTCTCAGTAGCCAAAGGTTTAACGGCCTCACTGGGATAGCGGATGGCGCCTTGAATTTGCAGAAATTAGAACTGAAAAGTCTTTATAAAGCCATGTCTCTTGAGGAGTTTTACCCTCTGTGGAAGGGCAGGTTGAAGACAACGAAGCTTATCTGTAGAAACTTGGGCTTGGGTTGGTGGGAGAAACTGGCACTTACTGTAGTTCATCTTTCATGAGGTTTTGATCTTGGATTTAATACTTTATGAGTGAGCAGAGAGAAATTCAATAAACAGCATGTTAGTCTTTCAAAAACTTCATGTCAAACTACCAGAGTGAGCTTCAATGACCGAAGTCATACTTTTCTCAGTCATTACATTATTTCTCTGCTCAAGATGTTACTTAGTAGTAAGTAAAGTAGTAAAATGGCCTAACAATAGTAAAAATAAGGGTATGGAGTATTGACATCTGGAAAAAGTGTGTGAAAGTGTCAGTCACTCAGTCATGTCCAGCTCTTTGCAACTCTAAGGGCTGTAGCCCACCAGACTCCTCTGTTCTTGGCATTCTCCAGGCAAGATTACTGGAGTGGATTGCCATTCCCTTCTTCAAGGGGTTCTTCCCGACTCAGGGATTGAACCCAGTTCTTCTGCATTGCAGGCAGATTCTTTACTGTCTGAGCCACCAGGGAAGCCCATTGACATCTGAACCAGCATTATAAGTACTTTAAACATTTCCCCCTCTTACGTAGAATAAACACCTTCATTCTATCCCTACTAACTTTTCCTTTTTTTCCTCTTTTTTTTTCCACTTGTAGTTTGAAATAAATACTATTTTTCCTTAAAAAAAATTTTTTTTTGGCTGCACTTCAGGGACCTTCATTCCCTGAATGAAGAGCTTGAACCCACACCCTCTGCACTGGAAGGTCAAGTCTTAGCCATTGGACCACCAGAAAAGTCCCAAGATAACTTTAGATTCACATGGTTCTAAGAAATAATGAGAGACTCTGTATGCTTTAAAAAGTTTTCCCTAATGGTAACATCCTGCAAAACTGTAGTATAGTGTCATAGCTAGCATATTGATAGTGATAAGGTCAAGTTATAGAACATTTCTATCACTACAAAGATCTTTTTTTTTATAGGTTACAACCCTTTTATAGACACAACCATTTTCTTTCTTCCCCTTGCCCCTACTTAACCCTTAGGAACTGCTAATCTGTTTTCTATTTCTGTAATTGTGTCATTTCAAGAATATTATATAAAGGAGATAGTACAGTTATATAACACTCTATGTTGGCTGTTTTCACTCATCATATTTCCCTGGAGATCCATTCATTTTGTTTTCTGTACCAATAGTTCATTCCTTTTTAATGCTAAATAACATTCCATGGTATGGACGAATTTATCCATTGAAGAACACCTGGGCTGTTTCCAGTTTTTGCTTATGATAAAGACAGCTGCTGTAAACATTGATGTACAGGTGTTTGTGTGAACATAAGTTTTCCTCTGGAATGTATGCCCAGGAGTGCAATTGCTGGGTCACCTGATAGTTGCATGTTTAGTTGTACAGAACTGCCAAGCTTTTCTAGAGTGCTATACCATTGTACATTCCCACTAGCAAAGAGTGAGAGAGACAGTTTCTTGGCATTCTTGCCTCCTCACTGAGGATTTTATCATGAAAAGGGCCCTTCTGTGTGAATCTGAATTTTAGAATATAGCCATACCTTGTTTTATTGCATTTTACTTGTTTGCATCTCACGGATACTACATTTTTACAAATTGAAGTTTTGTATACGGACTCTATGTTGAGCAAGCCTATCAGTATCATTTTTCCAACAACATTTGCTCACTTTGCGTTTCTGTGTCACAGTTTGAAACTTTTTCAATATTATATTTGTTATGGTGATCTGTGATCAGTGATCTTTGATGTTACTATTTTAACTGTTTTGGGGTGAACTATATAAGACAGCCTCCTTGGTTGTGTGGCTTGTGGGATCTTAGTTCCTGGACCAGGGATTGAACCCACAACCTTGGCAGTAAAAGCTCGAAATTTTAACCACTGAACTGCCAGAGAATTCCCCAGCAACAGGGTTTGAGAGGATTGACAGTAGCACCTGCACCAGGCTTTTTTTTTTCCTTTGTCAATCTTTTTAGAGGTTTTCTAGTTTCACTGATAATTTAAAAATAATCATCTCTTTTTCATTGATACTCTAATTGTTTTTGTTTTTCTGTTTCATCGATTTCTGTTCTATATGTAATCTTTATTATATATATACTTTTTTGTTCATGTTGGGTATATTTTGCTCTTCTTCTTCTAAGTTTTTGAGTTGGACAATGAGATTATTACTTTTCCTCTTTCCTAATGTGTGCATTTAGTGCTATAAATTCGTTTCTTAGCTTTCATTTTGACCCACAGATTTTGATATATTGTATTTTCATTTTCATTCAGTTAAGTATACTTTTTTATATCCCTTGAGGCTTTCTCTTTTATCTGTTGATTATTTAGATACGTATTTTTAGTATCCAAATGTTGGGAGATTTTTGTGCTCTCTTCCTGTTATTGATCTGTAGGTTGATTTCATTGTAGTGGAACACAATCTATATAATTTTACTCCTCTTAATTTGTTGAGATATGGCTGAACATATATTCTGACTTGGTTTATGTTCTAATACAGTGAAATGTGAACAAAATGATGTGTGTTGTTTCTAGAGGGAGCCCTTAGAGTTGGTACACTATTTGCCATCTTCCTGACCTAGGGTGGTGGAGCCCTTATTAGCATATGTCCCTATTTAGGACAGTGTGGAGCTAAGGCTTTAGCCAACCCACATTGTTCATTTATATTTAAACAAAACATAAACCCTTGTTCTTGTAAGCACTGAGACTTTGAGGTTTGCTTATTGATACAGTACAATCTACTCTTTTATGACTAATGTACCAAGTTAATTTGCTCAAGTTAATTTACTCTTTATTTTTCACTTTATCTTATTCCAATCTGTTGCCAAAATTGCCTTAAAAATCTGCTTCTGAGATTGTGGCGTGAGTCACAGATACTAATCACTGAGACTCTCCAGATCATTTTTGATTAGCTAGGTGCAAGCCATTAAGACTTTGGGACTGCAAAATGCTAGTTTATTGAATTTTACTGTGTTTGCATATAGAAATATGCACCAAAACTATTTGAATTACTTAGAGTGAGAGGATTGTTATTTTTTGAAAATAATGTTAGAGAAAGAGGAAATTGGGACCTTTAAGGACAGATACTTAGCATTCTGATTATAATTATACAGTTAATAATACTATATTATATACTTAAAAGTTGCTAAGAAACTAGATGTTAAATGTTCTCACCACAAAAAGAAGTGATAATTATGGGATGTGATGGAGGTGTTAGCTAGTGCTACAGTGGTAATCATATTGCAGTAATTAAGTGTATTAATTAACACATTGTATAACTTAAATTCATTCAAGTATATGAATAAATAAAACTGGATAAATTCATACAGTTAGATGTCAATTATATCTCAAGATTTTTTTAAATGGATAAAGACTAAATGTTTTCTTCCTAGAATATGAACATTGCCTTCAGTGTAAAATAAAATGAAATAATTTTGAATAAATTATAATAGTTTTTCAAATTATGCAATTTATCTTATTAAATTTTTAATAAATAATTTTCATTCAGTATAGTTGCTTTACAATGTTATATTAGTTTCTGCTGTATAGCAAAGAAAATCAGTGATACATATACATATATTGTCTCTTTTTAGATTTCCTTCCCATTTAGGTCACCACAGAGCACTGAGTAGAGTTCCTTGGGTTATACAGTATGTTCTTATTAGCTATTTATTTTATACATAGTAATGTTTATTTGTCAATCCCAACCTCCTTATTTATTTCACCCTCTTACCCCCTTGGTAACTATAGGTTGTTTTCTATATCTGTGACTCTATCTCTGCTTTACAAATAAGTTCATCTGTACCATTTTTCTAGATTCTATTGTATAAGTGGTATTATACAATATTAGTCTTTCTCTTTCTAACTTATTTCACTCTGTATGTCAACTTAAACTTGAAATTTAATTCTTTATGTAATTTCAATTTTTATAAATTCTAGGAATTTTTAAAAATTTGGAAATAGAAAATTATACAGAGAAGAAAAGTAAAATTCCTTGTTTACTTACCAACCAGAGAAAACTATTTTGAGATATTTCCTTCATTTTTTTCCCCTGTATGTGTGTGAACTTTTTTTCCTTTGGTATAATTGGCATCAGTATATTTTGTTGTTCAATTGCCAAGTCGTGTCTGACTGTTTGCAACCCCATGGACTGCAGCACACCAGGCCCTTCTGTGCTCCGTTATCTCCTGGAGTTTGCTCAAATTCATGACCATTGAATCGGTGATGCTATTAATGTCTAACCATGTCATCATCTGCCATCCCCTTCTCCTTTGGCCTTCAGTCTTTCCCAGCATCAGGGCCTTTTTCAGTGAGTCAGCTCTTCGTATCAGGTGGCCAGAGTATTGGAGTTTCAGCTTCAGCATCAGTCCTTCCAATGAAATTCAAGGTTGATTTTCTTTAAAATTGACTGGTTTGATCTCCTTGCAGTCCAAGGAACTCTCCAGTACCACAATTCAAAAGCATCCATTCTTCAGCACTCACTCTTCTTTATGGTCAGCGCTCACATCTATATGTGACTACTGGAAAAAACATAGCTTTGACCATATGGACTTTTGTCACTAAAGTGATGTCTGTTTTTTAATATGCTGTCTGGGTTTTTCGGAGCTTTCCTTCCAAGGAGCAAGCATCTTTTAATTTCATGGCTGAATCACTGTCTGCAGTGATTTTGGAGCCCAAGAAAATAAAATCTGTTATTGCTTCCACTTTTTCCCATTTGCTATGAAGTGATGGGACCTGATGTCATGATCTTAGTTTTTGAAAGTTTTAAGCTAGCTTTTTCACTGTCCTCTTTTACCCTCATTAGGAGGCTCTTTAGTTCCTCTTCCTCATGTATTGACTCTTTTATCGTTATGAACATATCTTAATCTCTAGTAATATTTCTTGCCTTAAAGTCTATTTCAGCTGATAGTGGTATAGGAGCTCCAGTTTTCTTGTGATCACTGTTTGCATGGTGTATATGTCCATTCTTTTACTTTCAGCCTCTCTGTGTTTTTGTATCTAGGTTGTGTGTCTCTTGTGGACAGAGTATAGTTGGGTCTATTTTTATCCAGTTTGACAGTCTCTGTGTTTAACTTATTTATATTTATTGTGTTTGTAAGATATATTTATATTTTAATTGGAAATTTACAAATTAATTAGAGATAACTTGGATTTACAAATAGCTATTTTGTTGTTTTCTCTGTATCTCATATATATTTTTGTTCCTCTGCTTCCCCTTTATGTGTCAAATAAATACTTTTAGGGTACCACTTCAGTTCCTCTTGATTTAAAAAATGTCAGTTCAGTTCAGTCGCTCAGTCGTGTCCGACTCTTTGCGACCCCATGAATTGTAGCACGCCAGACCTCCCTGTTTATCACCAACTCCTGGAGTTCACTCAGACTCACATCCATTGAGTCAGTGATGCCATCCAGCCATCTCATCCTTGGTCGTCCCCTTCTTCTCCTGCCCCCAGTCCCTCCCAGCATCACAGTCTTTTCCAATGAGTCAACTCTTCGCATGAAATGGCCAAAGTACTGGAGTTTCAGCTTCAGCATCATTCCCTCCAAAGAAATCCCAGGGTTGATCTCCTTCAGAATGGACTGGTTGGATCTCTGTGCAGTCCAAGGGACTCTCAAGAGTCTTCTCCAACACTATAGTTCAAAAGCATCAATTCTTCGGCGCTCAGACTTCGTCACAGTCCAACTCTCACATCCATACGTGACCACAGGAAAAACCATAGTCTTGACTAGACGGACCTTAGTCGGCAAAGTAATATCTCTGATTTTGAATATACTATCTAGGTTGGTCATAACTTTCCTTCCAAGGAGTAAGCGTCTTTTAATTTCATGGCTGCAGTCACCATCTGCAGTGATTTTGGAGCCCCTCAATTTAAAGTCTGACACTGTTTCCACTGTTTCCCCATCTATTTCCCATGAAGTGATGGAACCAGATGCCATGATCTTCATTTTCTGAATGTTGAGCTTTAGGCCAACTTTTTCACTCTCCGCTTTCAGTTGAGTGTTTTTAAAGGATTTCATGAGGGATTACAGTGTACATCATAACCTCTCACTGTACACTTCAGATTACAACTTAATTCTGCTAAAATAGTGAACATTTGTTCCATCCTATCTCCATTATCTCTCCCTTGCCTTTATAGGTATGTATGTCTCATATGTGTTTTATATGTATGGTACATATATATGTATGTTCTATGTGTATGTTAATTTCACTGTAATGTGTCTAAGTCTGAATCTCTTGTCTTTATCTTATTTGGGATTCATTACTCTTCTTTGATTTGTACATTGTCCTCAAATTTTGAAAAATTTGACCAGTACTTACATATTTTTCTGCCTCCCTTTTCCTTCTGATACTCTCATTACATGTATTTTGATTCACTTAATACTGCCACACAGGTCTCTGAGTCTCTTGTTTATTTTCTTCAAACTTTTTTGTTTCTGTTCTTCAAATTGGATAAGTTTTAGTCATCTGTCTTTAGTTCACTGATTCTTTCTTTGCCATTTTGAATCTTCTTTTGTACCCCTCTAGTGAATTTTTTATTTTGGTTATTATAGTTTTCAACTTCAGAATGTCAGGTCTTTTTTTTTTTTTAAATTAAAAAAGTTATTCATTAAGATTCTCTGTTGAGATTCTCTACTTGTTGATATGAGTCACTGTCGTCATACTTTTCCTTAATTCTTTGAGCATTGTTCTCATTAGTTCATTGAAGATATTGTAAATAACTGCTTTGCTAAATCTAGTATCTTGGAATCATGAAAGACTCTATTGCTTGCTTTTTCTTTTCTTATTATGAGTCACATTTTCCTATTTCTTTTTATGTTTCATATTTTTTTTGAAAATTGGAAACTTAGATAACATATTGTAGCAGCTGTGGATTCTGATGGCATCCTTCCTATCCCTAAAACTTGTCATTCCTGATTTTTGTTTAGAATTTGCCTAAAGTAAATCTGTGAAATATGTTTGTCCTGTAGTGTATGGAAACAATGACCTTTGCTCCATTTATTATCATTGTTGTTTGTTTTTAAGGCTAGCTTCCTGTGTCAACCCTTCTATCAGCCAACAATTTGTCAGAAATTGTGCTTAAATACAGAGAGCCACTAAGGCTTTCCGCTTCCGCTGACAGATCTGTGTATAGATTGGGTAGTGCATTCAAAATTCAGGTCATTTTAAAATTTATCCCTGTTTTTATGTTCTCTTGAGACTTCTTGTACTTCCATCCAGGTGTCTTGCTGAAAGTATTACTTTTCTTTCAGGTTTGGAGGACTTGTTAACAAAAGTCACTTGTTACACACAATAAACAATTTCAATATTTAATTGAGGATTAGTTGACTTAATTTCAATATACAGTCATTAAAAAAAAAGAGAAATAGAAACAATAGTGAAAACTACAGCACATACATCACCAAATTGGGCCAACCAGTGTGCATGTGTGTGCTTAGTAGTGTCTGACTCTTTGTGACCCCATGGACTGAGCCTGCCTGGTTCCTCTGTCCATGGGTTTTCCAGGTAAGAATACTGGAGTGAGTAGCCATGCCCTTCTCCAGGGGAATCTTCCCAAACCAGGAATCAAACCCAGATCTCCTGCACTGCAGGTGGATTTTTCAGGGAAGCCTGACCAACATGTAGACTTAAAAAACAGCCCTAAGAAGTCCCATTTAGCAGCTATTTGGAGTCCCAGTTGCGAAAAGGTCCTGGGCAATGCATCCACTCTATGAATCAGACCTCAAATTGCAGTTTCTGGGGGTTCCACTTATAATCCCAGACTGCAGACTGATATCATCTGTTTGCGTGCAAAAATTCACCTCTGGTTTTACTTTAACATTGTTACAATGCTGTTTGTTTTATATTGTGAGTCATAGGATTTCATCAGACCTAGCTGCAGTTGGTCTGTCCTCCAGGTACTCAAGAGTTCCAAGACCCACTCCCTTTCTTATCTAAAGTGCTGCCTGACTCTGTTCTTTCAGGCAAGCACAGAATTTGGTCAGTGTCCAGGTAGGTTAGAAACAAAGTCAGGGGCCTGCTATCCTGCTTCTGAAGCCTGAACAAGACTTTCTCCATGTTAATTTCCCTGATACCAGGAGTGTGGGGGATAGTTTGGGATTTCTCCCATCTCTCTTGCACATGCTTGTAGCCTCTGCTTATCTAGGATTACATGAAGAGTGTATTAAGTTCATCTATGGCTGCCTCTCCTCTACAATCTCTCTGTTAAGTCCCCTACTAATCTGACAGTCTGCTCGTTCTTGTACTAATAGAGATTTCAACCTCACACTTGCTTGGATAGCTTCAGAAATTTTCCCTTCACTCCTGGGATACTGCTGCTGCTAAGTCGCTTCAGTCGCGTCCAACTCTGTGCGACCACATAGATGGCAGCCCACCAGGCTCCCCCATCCCTGGGATCCTCCAGGCAAGAATACTGGAGTGGGTTGTCATTTCCTTCTCCAATGCATGAAAGTGAAAAGTGAAAGTGAAGTTTCTCAGTCGTGCCTGACTCTTCGCGACCCCATGGGATTTTCCAGGCAAGAGTAGTGGAGTGGGTTGCCATTGCCTCCTGGGATAGGTTTTCTGTTTTCCGCTCTGAATCAACTCAGCCCTGCTCTGTCAGCCTCATTGCTAGTTTTCATGGCCTGTTCTACCTTTGCAGAACTACTACACTGACCTAACTTGTGGGGAAGAATGAGTAATGGGAGCAGGCCCAGGAAAGAATGCCACAGACTTCTGATGTTCATACCCAGATTCAGTAGATTTTCCTGATGAAATACTTCTCATTTCATTGTATGCCTATGGTCAATTTCCAGTCAGTTGAGATAGATTGTTTTTGACAGTTCCCTCCCCCACCCCCTAGCTATGTTTGATTTTGCAGAATAGTTGCCAAAGTTCTCACTCCGTCATCCTTGAAGCATCCTTTGCTTCCTTTTGGTGTTTTTTTGAAATGTTGATTTTATGTGGTTTTTCATATAAAGACATACAGAATATTGCACAAAAGTGTATGATTTTAAAGTCCATTTAAATTTTATTTTCTAAGATACTACAGTTCAGCTCATTTAGTGATGATTATAATTAAACAGAAAATTAATTTTTTATTGTTGCAGATTTCAAGTTCCACCTATAAAGACAGGAATGAAGAGTAAAAGACAGTTCTCACATCTGCCTGATACAGAGACGCTGATAGCAGGTAAAAAATAAAAAAAGTTAAGAAAGTACAAAAACTCTTTTACTACCTCATCAAAATAGAGTTGATGAGTGATAATATTAATAGAATATTTAAGCCTTTATGCTCAGCAGAAACTGTTTCTCAAGATAAACAGCCTCTTATCATCTATCATCAGACAATATAAAATGAAGTTGTATAGATATGAGTGTCATTGACACTGTATCTGAATAGTACAATTATAGGTGGTTTTAGATTTCTACTTTGTGAATGTCTGTATATTCCAAGTTTTATACAATGAACAGGTTTATTATAGCAGTGAGGAAAAATACAAAAATTGTAAATTTTTTAAAAAGCACATATATATGCTGAAAAATATGGACAAAATATTAACCAAAGTTACATACCTATACAAATTAACCAGAGACCCATCCAAAGGACCATCCCTCTAGATGGGTCCATCCTAAAGGAAATCAGTCCTGAAAATTCACTGGAAGGACTGATGCTGAAACTGAAACTCCAATACTTTGGCCACTTGATATGAAGAACTGACTCCTTGGAAAAGACCCTGATGCTGGGAAAGATTGAAGGCAGGAGGAGAAGGATGAGAGGATGAGATGGTTGGATGGCATCACCGATTCTATGGACATGAGTTTGAGCAAGCTTCGGGAGTTGGTGATGGACATGGAGGCCTGGTGTGCTGCAGTTCATGAGGTCACAAAGAGTCAGACATGACTGAGAGACTGAATTGAACTGAACTGAACTGATACAAATTAAAATATATAACTGGGATCAATCTGTACAAATGACTTTAACTTCTTAGATTTAATTGCATATTGGATCACTGTTTTCTGAAACAGAGAATCTTCAACCTTTAATTTTAAAAAACGACTCACTGACATTTCAAATCCACAGTTTCACACTTTTATAGGTTAGTTAAATTAATATTTCTTAGTACTCAGTCTGTGCCATAGACCATGATGTTCCTGAAGAACTTGGAGTCCAGTGGAAAAACATCATATATAAACAAATCACTGATTCAGGTTATATGAACAGTTTTAGCAAGGTACAGAAGTATTATCTGGAAATAAAGATTTAGTGTGCACCACAGTATCCTTCTAACTGATCTCTCTCCTAGTCTTACATGCCTTCATTCTGTTCAGGGCCATAGGTATAGTGGTTTTTCTAAGATGCACATCTGATCAGTTTAAAATTCTTTATGAATGGTATTCCAGTGCCCTTAGAATAAAGCTTGACTGCCTTTCTATGTGGCCTTTTGTATATGTTAATTATCCTCTCATCTCTTTTTATCAAGTTCCCTTCAGTCTCTAGTCTTTTTGAAGTCAGTTTTCTTTATATATGTCATTTCCTTTTGTTTTGGAGCTTTTTTACTTGATTTAACCTAGAATTGAGTTCCAAAAAAACATCTATTTCTGCTTTATTGACTATGCCAAAGCCTTTGACTGTGTGGACCACAATAAACTGTGGAAAGTTCTGAAAGAGATGGGAATACCAGACCACCTAATCTGCCTCTTGAGAAATCTGTATGCAGGTCAGGAAGCAACAGTTAGAACTGGACATGTAACAACAGACTGGTTCCAAATAGGAAAAGGAGTCCATCAAGGCTGTATATTGTCACCCTGCTTATTTAACTTCTATGCAGAGTACATCATGAGAAATGCTGGACTGGAAGAAACACAAGCTGGAATCAAGATTGCCGGGAGAAATATCAATAACCTCAGATATGCAGATGACACCACCCTTATGGCAGAAATTGAAGAGGGGCTAAAAAGCCTCTTGATGAAAGTGAAAGAGGAGAGTGAAAAAGTTGGCTTAAAGCTCAACATTCAGAAAATGAAGATCATGGCATCTGGTCCCATCACTTCATAGGAAATAGATGGGGAAACAGTGGAAACAGTGTCAGACTTTATTTTTCTGGGCTCCAAAATCACTGCAGATGGTGACTGCAGCCATGAAATTAGAAGACGCTTACTCCTTGGAAGAAAAGTTATGACCAACATAGATAGTATATTCAAAAGCAGAGACATTACTTTGCCAACTAAGGTCCGTCTAGTCAAGGCTATGGTTTTTCCAATGGTCACGTATGGATGTGAGAGTTGGACTGTGAAGAAGGCTGAGCGCTGAAGAATTGATGCTTTTGAACTGCAGTGGTGGAGAAGACTCTTAAGAGTCCCTTGGACTGCAAGGAGATCCAACCAGTGCATTCTGAAGGAGATCAGCCCTGGGAGTTCTTTGGAAGGAATGATGCTGAAGCTGAAACTCCAGTACTCTGGCCACTTAATGCGAAGAGCTGACTCATTGGAAAAGACTCTGATGCTGGGAGGGATTGGGGGCAGGAGGAGAAGGGGACGACAGAGGATGAGATGGCTGGATGGCATCAGTGACTCGATGGACGTGAATCTGAGTGAACTCTGACAGATGGTGATGAACAGGGAGGCCTGGCGTGCTGCGATTCATGGGGTCTCAAAGAGTCGGACACGACCGAGCGACTGAACTAGAATTGTTTTCCCTCTTCTATACCTGGTTGTCTTTTGTTTATATATTTTTAAAAATATATTAATGTATTATGTCTATTTGCATATATATTTTGTTTATTATATTTCTCTTTAGGCATGCCTTTACTATAAGTTTGACTGGGCTGGTACAGCTCTTATATTCATCTACTGCTCACCAGAGTAACAGTAGTAGTAGTAGTTAAAATGCGGAAACACTGAGCCCCCACCAAGTGACTCCTCACACCTTAGCTCTCCTGGCTTCTCTTGTAGGATTCCCAGGGCCTTTCCATAATCCAACAATGAAAGGTTTTATATCTGATAGAGAAAGGTCCTGATCCAGCACTGTGGTTAGTGACCAGTGTTATTATTGTAACTATCACCTCTGGATAGATACCTCTAGTTTGTACTCTTGTAGCGTCCTTCACAATCCTCAGATTCCCTTGTACTGCAAGGAGATCAAACCAGTCAATACTAAAGGAAATCAGCCCTGAATATTCATTGGAAGAACTGATGCTGAAGCTGAAACTCCAATATTTTGGCCACCTGATGGGAAGAACTGACTCATTGGAAAAGACCTTGATGCTGGGAAAGATCAAGGCAGGAGGAGAAGGGGACAATAGAGGATGAGATGGTTGGATGGCATCACCGACTTGATGGACATGAGTTTGAGCAAGCTCCAGGAGTTGGTAATGGACAGGGAAGCCTGGTGTGCTGCAGTCCGTGGGATCACAAAGAATCGGATACAACTGAGCGACTGAACTGAACTATTTATATTATTGGGCTTCCCAGGTGGCACAAGTGGTAAAGAACCCACCTGCTAATGCAGGAGACATAAGAGGTTAAATCCCTGGATCGGGAAGATTCCCTGGAGGCGGGCCCGGCAACCCACTCCAGTATTCTTGCCTGGAGATTTCTATGGATAGAGGAGCCTGGTGAGCTACAGTCCATAGGGTCACAAAGAGTAGGACATGACTGTGATTAACAGTTTCACCTTTATCTATATTATTTGCTATTGTAACTGTAGTACAAAGGTCAGTATTTGACATATAATAATGGATACTCTGACTGAATGGATGGTTGATGGATAGAGAAATGAGTGAGTAAATGAATTATCAGTGTCACTTAAAATCAGCAGAATAGATGAGCTCAACCACAGATAACACTGAGTTAAGGTAATGCTAACAAAAGAATCATGGCATCAGTAGAAGAAAATCCAGTAAAACTCAAATTTAGAAGGGAAGGTCAAATAATGTGTGAAGATTCAGAAGAAAGTAGTATCACAGTATTTTTGGGTATAAAGAGTTGTTAAGAATCATAATAGTTTAACAGTGTGAAATACAGTTGAACTAAGTGAAAATAACAATTTATGAAGTTGATCTAAAGTAACTATATAGAAGAAATATACAGTGTTAAATGAACATTTTAAAAAATGAAAAGAAAGTAGAATCAATAACTAAGGTTATACCTAATAACTCTATCAAAGAAAGTGAAAGAAAGTAAAGTCACTCAATTGTGTCCGACCCTTTGTGACCCCATGGACTGCAGCCCATTAGGCTCCTCTGTCCATGGGATTTTCCAGGCAAGAGTACTGGAGTGGGTTGCCATTGCCTTTTCCAGAGGATCTTCCCGACCCAGGGATCGAACCCAGATGTCCCGCATTGTTAAAGCTACCAAAGGCAAAGAAATGATAAAGACTAGAGTATAAATTAATGAAATTGAAAACAGAGGAAAAAGTAGAGAAAGTCAATGAAGCCAAAGCTGGTTCTCTGAAAAAATTGATAAAATTGATAGACCAAGAATCTGGTTAGCCAAAAGAAATGATAGGTGACATGTAATATCAGCATGGAAGAGGGTTAATCACTGCTGATCCCCTGAATATTAAAAGGATAATAAAGAAA
Organism: Nanger dama; assembly: GCA_917880005.1. Classification (NCBI taxonomy): domain Eukaryota; kingdom Metazoa; phylum Chordata; class Mammalia; order Artiodactyla; family Bovidae; genus Nanger; species Nanger dama. The sequence continues at coordinate 2,416,639 of CAKJTW010000011.1, forward strand.
TACTGTGAACAACTCTATGCCCATAATGCAATAATTTAGATAAAATATACCAATTTCTTGAAAAACACAAACTACCAAACCTCACACAAGAAGAAACATGTAGCTGGAATAGCTCTATACCTATTAAAGAAATTGAATTTGTACTTAAGAACCTTTCATAAAAAGAAAATTCAATGTAGACAGTGACAGTGGTGAATTCTATCTACCATTTATGTAAGAAATAGTATCATTCCTTCCAGAAAATAAGAAGGATCACTTCCCAACTTATTTTATGAAGTATTACCAAAATAACAAAACCAGACAGAAACATTCTAGGAAAAGACTATTATCTGTCATGAACATAATAATAAAGAGTTGAAACAAAATATTAGCATATGAGATTCAGCAATTTATAAAAGAGATTATGGATTATGACCAAGTAAGGTTCGTTCCAGGAATGCATGGCTGGTTCATCATGTTAAAGAAAAGAAAAATCAATCAATATACTTTATCATCTTAGACCAAATATGAAAAACCATATAATCATCTCAATAGATGCAGAAAAAGTATTTGACAACATTCTTTCATAATAAATCTCTTAGCAACTTAGAAATAGAACTTGTTCTACTTCCTTAGAAGAAACTATGAAAAACCTCCAACTAACATTGTACTTAATGATGAGAGACTGAATGCCTTCCACCTAAAATTAGAAACTAGGTAAAAATGCCTTCTCTCACTATTCTTACTCACCATTTTTAGTTCAGTTCAGTTGCTCAGTCGTGTCCGACTATTTGTGACCCCATGAATCACAGCACGCCAGACCTCCCTGTCCATCACCATCTCCTGGAGTTCACTCAAACTCATGTCCATCAAGTCAGTGATGCCATCCAGCCATCTCATCCTCTGTTGTCCCCTTCTCCTCCTGCCCCCAATCCCTCCCAGCATCAGAGTCTTTTCCAATGAGTCAACTCTTCACATGAAGTGGCCAAAGTACTGGAGTTTCAGCTTCAGCATCATTCCCTCCAAAGAAATCCCAGGGTTGATCTCCTTCAGAATGGACTGGTTGGATCTCCTTGCAGTCCAAGGGACTCTCAAGAGTCTTCTCCAACACCACAGTTCAAAAGCATCAATTCTTTGGTGCTCAGCCTTCTTCACAGTCCAACTCTCACATCCATACATGACCACAGGAAAAACCGTAGCTTTGATTAGACAGACCTTTGTTGGCAAAGTAATGTCTCGGCTTTTGAATATGCTATCTAGGTTTGTCATAACTTTCCTTCCAAGGAGTAAGCGTCTTCTAATTTCATGGCTGCAGTCACCATCTGCAGTGATTTTGGAGCCCCCCAAAATAAAGTCTGACACTGTTTCCACTGTTTCCCCATCTATTTCCCATGAAGTGATGGGACCGGATGCCATGATCTTCATTTTCTGAATGTTGAGCTTTAAGCCAACTTTTTCACTCTCCACTTTCACTTTCATCAAGAGGCTTTTAGTTCCTCTTCACTCTCTGTCATAAGGGTGGTGTACCCAAGTAAGACAGTAGGTGATGTGAGAGGGTGTCAAAGGGCAGACACACTGAAACCATAATCACAGTAAACTAGCCAATCTGATCACATGGACCACAGCCTCGTCTAACTCAATGAAACTAAGCCATGCCTTGTGGGGCCACCCAGGACAGGCAGGTCATGGTGGAGAGGTCTGATAGAATGTGGTCCACTGGAGAAGGGAATGGCAAACCACTTCAGTATTCTTGCCTTGAGAACCCCATGAACAGTATGAAAAGGCAAAATGATTGGATACTGAAAGAGGAACTCCCCGGTAGATGCCCATTATGCTACTGGAGATCAGTGGAGAAATAACTCCAGAAAGAATGAAAGGATGAAGCCAAAGCAAAAACAATACCCAGTTGTGGATGTGACTGGTGATAGAAGCAAGGTCCGATGCTGTAAAGAGCAATATTGCATAGGAACCTGGAATGTCAGGTCCATGGATCAAGGCAAATTGGAAGTGGTCAAACAGGAGATGGCAAGAGTGAACATCGACATTCTAGGAATCAGTGAACTAAAATGGACTGGAATGGGTGAATTTAACTCAGATGACCATTATATCTACTGCTGTGGGCAGGAATCCCTTAAAAGAAATGGAGTAGCCATCATGGTCAACAAAAGAGTCTGAAGTGCAGTACTTGGATGCAATCTCAAAAACGACAGAATGATCTCAGTTCATTTCCAAGGCAAACCATTCACTATCACAGTAATCCAAGTCTATGCCCCAACCAATTACGCTGAAGAAGCTGAAGTTGAACGGTTCTATGAAGACCTACAGGACCTTTTAGAACTAACATCCAAAAAGATGTCCTTTTCATTTTAGGGGACTGGAATGCAAAAGTAGGAAGTCAAGAAACACCTGGGGTAACAGGCAAATTTGACCTTGGAATACAGAATGAAGCAGGCCAAAGGCTAATAGAGTTTTTCCAAGAGAATGCACTGGTCATAGCAAACACCCTTTTCCAACAACACAAGAGAATATTCTACACATGGACATCACCAAATGGTCAACACCAAAATCAGATTGATTATATTCTTTGCAGCCAAAGATGGAGAAGCTCTATACGCAGCCAAAGATGGAGAAGCTCTATACAGTCAGCAAAAACAAGACCGGGAGCTGACTGTGGCTCAGATCATGAATTCCTTATTGCCAAATTCAGACTTAAATTGAAGAACGTAGGGAAAACCACTGCACCAGTCATTCAGGTATGACTCAACATTTTACTAGAAGTTTAAGTGCAGTAAGTGCAGTAGATTTGAAATAAAAGGCATATATATTAGGAGAATAGGAAACAGAAACTAACTGTATTGCTAATAGACATGATTATTCATTTAGAAAATCTCAGATAATCTACAAAAACTTCTAGATTTTATGAGTGAATTTAGTGGTGTCTCGGTGGTAAAGAATCTGCCTGCCAGTGAAGGAGATGTAGATTTTATCCCTGGGTTGGGTAGATCCCCTGAAGAAGGAAACGGGAACCACTCCAGTGTTCTTGCCTGGGAAATCCCATGGACAGAGGAGCTTGGCAGGCTACAGTCCATAGGGTCAGAAAAGAGTTGGACATGACTTAGCTACTAAATAACAATGTTACCAGAATTGAAAATCATTTGAAGCTAAAAGAAACATTTATATACACTAGCAGAGAATAATTGGAATTAAAATTTTAAAAATAACATTTACATCAGAACTTCCCAATAATGAAGTATGTAGGTATAAATCTAACAAACATGTAGGCTCTATATGCTAACAAATGTAACACATTAACAAAAGAAGTCTAAATAAATGTTTATAGATTGGAAGACTCAATATTGTTGAGGTCTCAGTTCTCTCAAATGAAAAAATCCCAGGATACTTTTTCATAGATGAGGAAATAGACAAACTGATTTTAAAATTTGTATGGAAAAAACAAAGGATTTAGAATAGCCAAAATAATTCTGAAAAAGAAGAACAAAGCTGGAAGACATACATTACTCAATTTCAAGACTTACTATGAATCTGTCGTAATCAAGACAGTCTGAGATTTGCCAAGGATGGACATTTAGATAAATGGAACAGAAAATAGCTCAGATATAAATTCATAACAAATATTGTGAACTCATTTTTGACAAAGGTGCAAATGCAGAAATAATTTAATGGAGAAAAGTTAATCTTCAACAAATGGTACTGGAACAATTAGATGTCCATATGCATAAAAATGAATGAAACTTGAAGGAAAACTCACACTATTTACAGAAATTACCTCAAAATGGATCAGAGAACTAAATATAAAACTGTAGAATTTGTAGAAGAAAACATCTGGCTTTCTCTCCTAGAGGAAATCTCTGTTTGAATTTGATGATGAATCTTTAGATGTAACACCAATAGCATAATTCATACAAGAAAGAATCAGTAAGTTGTACTTTATCAAAATTAAAATCTTTTGCTATGCAAAAGATACATTTTAGAGGGTGAAAATATAAGACACAAACAGAAAGAAAATAGTTGTAAATCATATATCTGATTAAAAAAACAAGCATACACATCTATCTACAATAGAAACTATTCTTAAAAGTTAACAGTAAGAACACAAACAACCCTATTGAAAAATGGGCAGATTAGCTTTTTCACAACGGGTTTGCCGCCAGGACACAGGTGTCATGAAAACCACCATTAAACCTAAGCAAAAATGGGAGAGAAAAAGACCCACATCGACATTGTTGTCATTGGGCACGTAGACTCAGGGAAGTCTACCATGACTGGCCATCTGATCTACAAATGTAGCGGGGTTGACAAGAACAATTGGAAAGTTCTAGAAGGAGGCTGCCAAGATGGAAAAGGGCTCCTTCAAGTATGCCTGGGTCTTGGACATACTGAAAGCTGAATGTGAGCAGGGTATCACCACTGATATCTCCCTGTGGAAATTTGAGACCAGCAAGTACTATATTACCATCATTGATGCCCCAGGACACAGAGACTTCATCAAAAACAGGCACATCGCAGGCTGACTGTTCTGTTCTGACTGTTGCTGCTGATGTTGGTGGATTTGAAGCTGGTATCTCAAAGAACGGGCAGACCCGTGAGCATGCCCTTCTGGCTTACACCCTGGGTGTGAAACAACTAATTGTTGGAGTTAACAAAATGGATTCCACTGAGCCACCCTACAGCCAGAAGAGATACGAGGAAATTGTTAAGGAAGTCAGCACCTACATTAAGAAAATTGGCTACAGCCCTGACACAGTAGCGTTTGTGCCAATTTCTGGCTGGAATGGTGACAACATGCTGGAGCCAAGTGCTAACACTGCCGGAGCCAAGTGCTAATCCGCCATGGTTCAAGGGATGGAAAGTCACTTGTAAGGATGGCAATGCCAGTGGAACCACCCTGCTTGAAGCTCTGGATTGCATCCTGCCACCAACTCGCCCGACTGACAGCCCGTGCATTTGCCCCTCCAGGATGTCTGTAAAATTGGTGGTATTGGTACTGTCCCTGTGGGTCGGGTGGAGACTGGTGTTCTCAAACCTGGCATGGTGGCCATCTTTGCTCCAGTCAATGTGGAACTGAAGTGAAGTCTGTAGAAACGCACCATGAAGCACTGAGTGAAGCCCTTCCTGGGGGCAGTGTGGGCTTCAATGTCAAGAACGTGTCTGTCAAAGATGTGCATCTTGGCAATGTGGCTGGTGACAGCAAAAATGCCCCACCAATGGAAGCAGCTGGCTTCACAGCTCAGGTGGTTATTTGGAACCCTCCCGGCCAAGCCAGTGCTGGATATGCACCTGTGCTGGACTGTCACACAGCTCACGTTGCTTGCAAGTTTGCTGAGCTGAAGGAGAAGATTGATCGTCTTTCTGGGAAAAAGCTGGAAGATGGCCCTAAATTCTTGAAATGTGGTGATGCTGCCATCGTTGATACGGTTCCTGGCAAGCCCGTGTGTGTCGAGAGCTTCTCTAACTATCCCACCCTGGGCCGTTTGCTGTGCGTGACATGAGACAGACAGTCGCTGTGGGTGTCATCAGAGCAGTGGACAAGAAGGCAGCTGGAGCTGGCAAGGTCACCAAGACTACCCAGAGAGCTCAGAAGGCTAAATGAATGTTATCCCCAATACCTGCCACCCCAGTATTAATCAGTGTTGGAAGAACAGTCTCAGAACTGTTTGTCTCAATTGGCCATTTAAGTTTAGTAGTAAAAGACTGGTTAATGACAACAATGCATCGTAAAACCTTCAGAAGGAAAGGAGAATGTTTTTGTGGTCCACATGTTTTGTGTGTGGCATTTTATTTGTTTGTAAAATCAGTACTTTTAATGAAAACAACTTGACCAAAAATCTGTCACAGAATTTGAGACCCATTAAAAAAAAGTTTAATGAGAAAAAAAAAAGGCAGATTCTTTACCAAAGGAGATATATGGATGGCAAATAAGCATATGAAAAATTACACACTATCATAGGAAAATACAGATTAAAAGCACAATTAAATAAATGACATATCTAATATAATTGCTAAAATTAAACACTAAAACAGTGGACGACACCAAATGATGATGAGGCTGCAAAGATATAAGACTCCACTGTGTTGGAAGATGTGGGTGTGACTGACCTCTACCATAGAGAGCTCACCATTCAGTTACCTGATATTGGTTCCTGTTCTAGCTGTCACTCTTTGTGATTCTCAGTGTGGAGTCTCTCTGGAATGGCATAGCTTCAACCTTCTCTTGTGTATTTTTGAGCTGAGAATTTCTCCACACTATGGCTTATCCATTAGTGTCCACTTTCTGTCTCTTAAAATTTAATCAAAACTTCTAGTCAACCAATGTACCCATTCTGTCTACCCCTCAGCATTGCAAAAGGAACAGAACTAGACACTCATGTCAACTTAGACCAGAAGTCCCATGGACTAGATTTGTTCTATATACTATTCACACTTCTACATATGATTGTTGCTTTGAATGTATTCTCTTGGGAGAATGCATGCTTTTATAGTGACGCCATTGCTCAAAACATTTTTTAATGTCTCTGATTAAATGAGTGAACAAGGTAGATTTTTACCCTAGAAAATGTTGCACTGGAGAAATATAATTAAAAACAAAATATCCTACCCACCCAGAAAACCTCTCTACAAAAGTAAAAAGAAAGAAAACACTTGGTTTTATTATTCAATAAGCATTAAATTAGAGTGTGATGGACATCACAAGCAATCTGCAAAAGAGATTGTGAAGGCAGAAAGAAATCTCCTCTTTTTATGTAGGCAGGCAGATACAGCCATTACACATATTCTAAAGATAAGTAATAACTAGCCCTCAAGTTAGAGGACTTGACAGCACCATATGTCATGTCAGTTTATCCTAAATTCATCTGGTAATTGGGGCAGCTGTGTTAGCTAATTGGCTTTATCCAAAGGAAAAATAAACTCATTTCTTAAAGACAGGAGTTAGTTTGCAACCTGAATCAAGGCATCCATGGAAATTACCCACTCAGAGAAACTAGGAGATGGGATCTTATCATCCCTGTTGTTTGAAAGAGGTGGCTCCCAGGTCCTGGAGGAAACATCAGGGTTATAAAACTGGCAAGAGGCTTATTTTGCTTTTAAAAAGATTCACATCTCACAGATGCAGAGAAAGAATTTACAAGCTTTCTAAGGAAAATGCTGTAAAGAGAGGAGAGGGGATCTCTGTTTTTTTTTAACCAGAGAAAATTGATTTTTCTTTTTCAGTTTGCGTATGCCCTTACAGTTTGCTCAGGTGAAAAGCAAAGGAACAACAACAACAACAAAAACCCAGCAATGTAAAGTATTAAAAAATGCGAATGGTTATCTTTTTGTAGTTTATGTACAAAATTATAATAGAAAGCAATCCTAAAAATGTTGTTCCCAAGAGTCTTAAGCAATATCAACTTTCTTGGACTCCCAAAGATGATTGTGAGGTAGGAGATAGATGGGCTTCAGACTGGAAATTTACAATCAGCCACCCTACTGCTTTCATTTCTTGAGATAGGTGGGCTTCAGTTGAGGAATTTACAACTAATAGAAACAGAGTAAGGGCTTCCCTGGTGGCTCAGAGGTTAAAGCATCTGCCTCCAAGGTGGGAGACCTGAGTTTGATCCCTGGGTCGGGAAGATCCCCTGGAGAAGGAAATGGCAACCCACTCCAGTACTCTTGCCTGGAGAATCACATGGAGGGAGGAGCCTGGTAGGCTACAGTCCATGGGGTCGCAAAGAGTCGGACACGACTGAGTGACTTCACTTTCTTTCAGAAACAGAGTAAATAGCCCGTCTTTGTCTCTTAACTCAAGGCAATAATCATGGCAAGGACAAAGAAAGGAGAAAACCCTGTCTGATAAGGAAGACACTACCCAAGAGCAGAAAGACTCTTTGGAGTAAAAAGTCAGAGGTTAATTTGAGGCCATAATGAGTCATGCTCATGCTCATTCACTTCTAGATCCATCTTGGCTAGGGTGTGCGTGTACACCCCAGGGAGGGTCCTGAGACAAATTAACCAGGTGGGACAAAGCAAGGTGGTTGGCCTGAGGGAAGACCTGGAAGACTGCCCCTTTATAAAGGATTTAAACTTAATCAAAAGGCGGGACTTTCTCTCTGAGCCAGCCCATGCACCTTTCCACATGTACTCTTCAATAAACTTTACTCTTTTGTGCCTCCTTGCCTGAATTCGTTCTTGACTAGGCAGGCAAGACAAGGGACCTTAGTGCTAACTGCTGGCTCCTGTGGCCCAGTGGTTAGGACTCCGGTCTTGGAAACTAGGAGCCTGCTTCCAGCTACCTTTCACTGCTGCTTGCTGCAAGCTGCCACTTACTGCTACTCGTGTCTGAAATCAATTGCTGCTAGAAAAGAATACTTCGGGATGTGTTTCCTGCCATTATTGCATAAAAACACATTCTCTTAATTCATCATCTCCCTTACAGAGCTATGCCTAAATTCTGCTGTAAAATTAAATAGTACATAAATAGTATATCTTGTTTGTTTGAAAATGAGTGTACAGCTTATTGTGTAAGCTTACTCCGGGAGTATACAGTGCTGATTCACTCCATCTGTATTCCTGTTAACACTTTTCACATATTTCAACTGTATCTTTTGTTATATTTTAGTTATTAAAGTAAATCTTTAGGCGTTGGAGCCATTTACTTCGCTGAAATTGATCATGTAAAAACTAGTAAGTTGATGTTAATACATGCATCAAAGTGACCTGTGCTGCTTGGTTAATTTACTTTATTTACAGTAACCAATTATAAAGTTATAAAAGGGACTTCCCTAATGGATCAGTGATAGAGAATCCATCTGCAGTGCAGGAGAGGCAGGAGATGCAGGTTTGATTCCTGTGTCAGGAAGGTTCTCTCAAGTAGAAAATGGCAGCCCACTGTAATATTATTACCTGGAAAATCCCATGGACACAGGAGCCTGGCAGGCTACAGTCCTTGGAATCACACAGAGTTGGACACAACTGAGCATACACACACACACACACACACACAGAGTTATGAATACATAAAATAATCTTTGATAAACATAATTCAATTGTAGATGAATCGAACTGTTAATATGACTCAAGTCAGGTAGAAGATTGCCTTCTGAAGTGCCGATTAGTGTTGTGGTACAGGTTTGTTAGTCAGTAGGGAAACGGAGGAAAAAAGGTAAAATCCCTTTGCTTTTTAAAAATTTTTGTCCATATCTTGTCTGGGACTTATTGCTAGGAAGCCATCTTATAAAAAAACAACTTTAGTAAGGTAGGAGTTTATTACAATAAAACATACCTGTTTTAGAGAGATTGTTTTTAAAAACCACTGGAAAAAAACTGTCCATCTATATCAAATAGTCTTCAGTTAAAATGTTAGCATATCTTTGAATAGAGTTAATGTAAAATAGAGCTGCTGCAGCTGCTGCTGCTGCTGCTGCTGCTGCTGCTAAGTCACTTCAGTCGTGTCTGACTCTGTGCAACCCCGTAGACGGCAGCCCACCAGGCTTCCCCGTCCCTGGGATTCTCCAGGCAAGAACACTGGAGTGGGTTGCCATTTCCTTCTCCAATGCATGAAAGTAAAAAGTGAAAGGAAAGTTGCTCAGTCGTGTCGAACTCTTCATGACCCCATGGACTGCAGCCTACCAGGCTCCTCCGTCCATGGGATTTTCCAGGCAAGAGTACTGGAGCGGGGTGCCATTGCCTTCTCTGGTAAAACAGAGCAGCAGTTCTCAAATTGTGGTCCACAGACTAGCAACATTGATGTCAGCTGGGACCTTGCTAGATATGCAGACTCTTCCCCCAGCCCAGACATAGTTAATCAAAAACATGGGGAGGGGCCTGGCAATCTATTGTGATCAATCTACCAGGTATGTCTTTTTTAATTAAAAAATTTTTTTGAACTTTTTGTTTTATATTGGAGAGAATCCAACTGCAGTTCAGGAGACACGGGTTCGATCCCTGGATCAGGAAGGTCCTCTGGAGGAGGATATGGCAACCGCTCCAGTATTCTTGCCTAAGAAATTCCATGGACAGAGGAGCCTGGCAGGCTACAGTCCATGGAGTCGCAAAAGAGTTGGATACAACTTAGCGACTAAACAACAGCCAGTTAACAATGTTGTGATAGTTTTAGGTGGACAGCAAAGGGACTCATCCATACGTATACATGTATCCATTCTCCCCACAAACTCCTTTTCCACAGACTGTCACTTTATATTGAGCAGAGTTTCCTGTGCTATACAGTAGGACTTTGTTCTACCACATATTTCTGATCTGATATTTGAGAAGAACTGAATTAATAAAATGTTTCAGTGGTTTCAGAATACCTCAAGATGACCTTTAGCCCCATCCTTGTTTTAGAGATGCATACTAGTCAATGAGTAACTTAATCTGCTTAATTATTAACTAGGATTTTTTTCTTTTTGGTTTGGTGGTGTCTCAGTTCTGTTTTGCTAAAGGAAGCACTGTGATAGACTTGAGTTCCTTTGTTAAATTTGTAGTATTTGCTTAGAAATTTAACATAAGGAAATTTAAATATCTTAGGGTTCATAACCTCTGTAACTTTTTCCTAAAATTACTAGTCACTTAATATCATTTAAAAATACATCAATTAAGCTAAATCCTCATAGCAGCTCTTTATATCTTATTAATAATTTAGCAATGCTTTTGACATTAGCCACAGAGCCGTGTCTTGATCTTAGAGGTGTGGTGTTAACTTACTGGTAGGGAGTAAGGCATTTATCAGAGCCCTCTTGATTTTGCTGGATTTTAGTGCTGAGTTAGAAAGGACCAAATTTGAAGCTAAACTTAAAATGTATAAAATTTATAGAATCATCCCTCCCTCACCCTCATCCAACATCTAATTAGTTACCAATTCCCTACCCATGTGTGTGTGCAAAGTCGCTTCAGTCATATCTGACTCTTGGTGACTCTATAGACTGTAGCCTACCAGGCTCCTCTGTCCGTGGGATTCTCCAGGCAGGAATACAGGAATGGGTTATCATGCCCTCCTCCAGGAGATCTTCCTGACCTAGGGACTGAACCTGTGTTTCTTGTGTCTCCTGGACTGGCAAGTGGGTTCTTTACCTCTAGTGCCATCTGGGAAGCCCCAGTCAGTACTACCCCCTTAAATACCTCTGAATCTAACTACTTCTTTCTCTAGTACTGCCACCTTTTGGTCTGAGCCACTATGTTTCCCCTGGATTTCCTAGTGATTTATCTAAATCCATTCTCACAGTGTGAATTATTTGGTGTTCAATAACATACATCTGATTATGTTCCTTCCACTTGATACTCACTGATGGCTTTTCATAAAGTCCACAGTCTGCCATGGCCTGTGAGACTTTACATGATCTAGCTTCTCCAGCTTCTCTAGCAAGAGATCTATCTTTATAAAGTTGCTTAAAGGTATTGTTTCTTTCTACCACAGGGCCTTTGCACATCCTGTTCCCTCATGGTCCAGCTGACCCTTTATTGATCTTTAGATTTCAGTTTAAAAGTCACTTTTTCTGGAGAACTTTCTCTCTCTATATATATATATATATATACATTCTCTCTGCCCCATATCCCATACCTGTATGCTCCTTGTTGTATGCTCTCAGCTTTCTCCACACTTTGGTTATTAGGCTTATTTTTCTATTTGTTTATTGTATACCTTCTCCACCAGACAGCATTCCACAAGGGCAAGTTTTATTTCTGGTAACCCTAGTGACTAGCAAAAGATATCTGGTGTGTGGTGCTCAAAGTATAGGAAGAAGGGAATGAGTGAATGAGTGAACTAATGAGCAAACTGATGGCTTTCCATGGTAAAGTAGTATGAGATTTGTGAAGCTGGCACAGGTTTTGGTTACTAAGTGAAAGTGAAGTTGCTCAGTCGTGTCCCACTCTTTGCGACCCCATGGGCTGTAGCCCACCAGGCTCCTCTGTCCATGGGATTTTCCAGGCAATAGTCCTGGAGTGGATTGCCTTTCCTTCTCCAGGGGATCGTCCCAACCCAGGGATCGAAGCTGGGTCTCCCGCATTGTAGACAGACGCTTTACCGTCTGAGCCACCAGGGAAGTCGTTCCTTATTTCTTGTGTAGGTACATTATGCTTGTGCTTCAGGGACGACTCTACCTTTCAGAAAACTGTCTGTGTTTCTATAGCAACATCTTCAGATGGGAAACTCCAGGAAGACATGTTTTCATTAGATTTGCTGATATAAATAATTGCATAGACAGAAATGTGTATACAACGCTCCTAAAAACAGTGTACTTTAGATTTCAAAGTAAGTTGATATATATTTATCTATACTTGTATACATCTATATTTATGTGTAGTATGAGTGTGTAATATACTTTTCTTAATACATTGAGCTCCATTTGTATATATTTAATATAGTTGGAAAAGATTTCAAGTTGAAAAAGCTTGAACACACCTCTTTTTGGCTGCCAAAAGCATGTCTTATGTGACAGACTGAGTTTTGTTGTGTCTCTGTGTGTTTTAACATGGAACATAAACAATTGCATGTCTCTTTACACTTTATCCTAATATTAGATAATAGGAGCTGATGGGGGAAATTACTGAAGGAAAGAATGTCTGTTCACCATGTTTTCCTCCGAGAATGCAAACATGTGCTTATTAACTCCTTCAGGTTTCTAATGTGAATATTCTGGACCAAGTTGATGTCATACTTGATATTTTGTGTTGTGTATGTTTCTGATAAATTTGTCTTGCAGTTTTTCATTATTTTTTTGTATGTTTAGATTTCTGTTGCTTTAAAGAACATAACCTTCATAACCAAGGAGAAAACTGCTTGACTCTTCCCAAATGCTATCCAGATTGTTACAGAGGGTGAAAAGGTGAAAAACTACCTTTGCCTTATTACATAATGTGGAGAAAATTTGCCTCATACTGATCATCAGAGTTGGGAATATAAGCAGTTCTTGGAGTTAGGAATATCTGATAGAGATATACTATATTTAATACTAGTGTTATGCCCAAAGTCCGAGTCCCCAAAACTGAGAGAATAAGACGTCTACAGCAATGCAAAAGCATAACAGGGCTTTATTGATCCAGCCCAGTGAAGTCTTGACAAGAGCCCCGAGCTCTGAATCACAGCTGCTTTTATACAGGCGGTTCTTAGTACAGCTGGCAGGTGATGATTGGCTGAGCCACCCCGCATCCCTATTCGGATTGGCTCAGGTTTGGTGCCATCGGGGACTTTCCCAAGGTGTGGTTTCCAGGAATCATGACTCAGGTTTTACAAGAATCTGAATCTTAGGCTTAGTATAGCTTGTTGAGCCTGTCATGGCTCAGGTCTGGTCCCTTAACACTAGATTTCTGTATACTTAAATACTGATTTTTGATTGACTTTAAATAACTGCTCAAATTTTTTGTAGTTTATTATTTACAGAAAACTTTCATATTTTTCATTTCTTAATTATAAGAGGTAGGTGGGATAAACCTTAGCAAAACATCCTTATTATTTTTAAATACTCTAATTGTTATATGATTGTTGTTTAGTCAATAATAACTTCACAGTATCAACTACGGAGAAGGCAATAACACCCCACTCCAGTACTCTTGCCTGGAAAATCCCATGGACGAAGGAGCCTGGTAGGCTGCAGTCCATGGGGTCTCGAAGAGTCGGACACAACTGAGTGACTTCACTTTCACTTTTCACTTTCATGCATTGGAGAAGGAAATGGCAACCCACTCCAGTGTTCTTGCCTGGAGAATCCCAGGGATGGGGGAGCCTGGTAGGCTGCCGTCTATAGGGTTGCACAGAGTTGGACACGACTGAAGTGACTTAGCAGCAGCAGCAGTATCAACTAATAAAAATGAACAGTTCTGGTGAACAGAGATTTGGTAGCATATAAGTAAGGACATAATCATTACAACTTTTTATAGAATGGCAATTTGCTTTAGCTGCCATCATTTTTATTATGCCCCTACAATATCCATCAGTTCTTGGTATGAAGAATCTTTCTCTACTCACCTGGAAAATTAATTAACAGCTCTGTATGTAACTTTAGAAACAAAATGCTGAGAAAGAAAAACAAGGAAGGAAAGAAAAAGGAAAACATGGTAGGGGATGAAGGAGGAGAAGGAAGGAACAAAACAGGAAAGGAAATGAAAGAGAAAGAGGCAATAGAGCAGGGGACAGGGGAGATAAATAGATTGAATCATTATAATGATACTTTTTAATCTTGAAAAGTTTCTTTCACATTTACTTTTCATTTTAAACAGTCTCATCATTACAAAACACTTCCAGGTACAGTACAAAGAACTTTTCCCCTGGAAACTATTTGAGAATAAGTTGTCACTCTGAAGCTTTATCATCCCAGACATCACCCCAGATAGTCTAGCATGCATTTCCATCAAAGACATTCTCCTACCTAACCACTGCATGACCATCAAATTCAAGAATTTAGTATTGATCATTGTCACTGCTGAGTTCTCAAACCTGTTTCAATTTCCTCTATTATCCCAATAATATCCTTTATAGCAAATAGACCCAGTTCAGAAATGTGTGTTACATTTAGTTGTCAAGGTCTTTAATTCCCATATTCTCAACTAATTTCTTAGTCGTTCCTTGACTTTTGTGCCCTTGATACTTCTAAAGATGATATTAATGGGTAAGTTATTTTGTAGGATATCCCTCAGTTGTCTTTGTCTGGTATTTTCTTATGATCAAGTTTAAGTTTTGCAATTTTGGCAGAAATAGTGCAGAAGTTCGGAGAAGACAATGGCAACTCACTCCGGTACTCTTGCCTGGAAAAATCCATGGATGGAGGAGTCTGATAGGCTACAGTCCATGGGGTTGTGAAGAATCTGGACACGACTGAGCGACTTCACTTTCACTTTTCACTTTCATGCATTGAAGAAGGAAATGGCAACTCACTCCAGTGTTCTTGCCTGGAGAATCCCAGGGATGGGGGAGCCTGGTGGGCTGCTGTCTGTGGGATCACACAGGGTCAGACATGACTGACGTGACTTAGCAGCAGCAGCAGCAGCACAGAAGTTATTCTCTGTTCTTTCCATTGCATCCTCACAGATGGTGGGGCTTCTTAAGCGGCACTTGTAAAGAACCTGCCTGCTAGTGCAGGAGACAAAAGAGGCATGGGTTGGATCCCTGGGCCGGGAAGATCCCCTAGAGTGGGAAAAGACAACCCATTCTAGTATTCTTGCCTGGCAAATTCAATGGACAGAGGAGCCTAGTGGGCTATAGTCCATGGGTCACAATTGAGCAACTGAATCACACACACACACACACACACACACACACACACACACACACATCTTGCTGTTGATATTCTTGATATTTACTTTGATCACTTAAATAAGATGGTGTAAATAAGACTTTACTGTAAAGTTAGTCTGTTTTCCTTTGTAATTATGTTTTATAGTAAGCTACTTTGTAAATATACAGTTCCTCATCAAATTCATTCATCTATTTACTCATATCAGTGTGACCTCATAATGTCTTATTTTGGTTAATAAATTATAATCCACTGCTATGATTATTTAATTCTCAAATTGTCCCAAGTTTGGTCAGTGGGAGCCCCTCAGACTGGCTCTAGCATCCTTTTGACTGTTTTCAGCATTATTTGCGCATTTCCTTGCTTTTTAGCACAAGATGTTACGGGCTTTCCCCATCTCAGTCCTGGAATCAACCAGGGCATGAGAGCCCGGTAGTCCTGGCTCCCAGGCTCTTGAGTGCAGACTCAGTAGTTGTGGTACACTGGCTTAGTTGCTCTGTGGCATGTGGGATCTCCCCAGATCAGGGGTTAAACCTGTGTCTCCTGCGTTAACAGGCAGATTCTTTACCTGAGCCACCAGAGAAGCCCTAAAATAGACTTATTCTTAATTGTACAATTAATATATCTGATGAGGAAAAAGTATAAATTTCTCTATGGCAGAACAATCAAACTAAGTTAGAACTGAAACACACATAACACATCCCAGCAAATCCCCATTTGGGATAGGCCTCTCCCAGTGTGCAGTATACATCTGTGTTACATATTTGCCAGAACTCCTGGGGCAGGAGGCTATAATCAACCTTTGAGGAGAATATACCTATTCTTCAGACACCAGTGCTGTAATTTTAAGATTAATATTCTTTTTCCATCCCATACAGGGGTTCTCAGTGACCTAAAGACTGGCTCTGTACGTACACACTTAACCAAACACTTCTGATGAACTTTATAATTTAACCTGTTAATACGATGCGTGATTCTTTGTCTAACTGCATCTCTGACTGCTGACTAGTGGAACAGTCCTCAGAAATTTCTGATTGTCTCTGGGTTATAATCTTCAGTTTGGCTTGAATAAATTTTTCTTTTTTTCTTGGCTTGATGGTTAATTGAATTTTTGTCCACATAGGTATATGTTGCATTATTTGACAAAGTCATCAAACAGTTCTGAAACTAACATCTTCTTTCCATGCTAATCTCATTGCCTTTTTAGAGGCAAACACTGTTATCAGTTTGGTATATATCTTTTCAGGGCTTTCCTGGTGGCCCAGTGGTAAAGAACCTGCCTTGCAAATACAAGAGACTCAGGTTCAATCCCTGGGTTGGGAAGATTCCTTGGAGAAGGAAATGGTAACCCACTCCAGTATTCTTGCCTGGGAAATCCCATGGACAGAGGAGCCTGGCGGGCTACAGTCCATGGGATCGCGTATATCTTTTCATACCTTTCCTTTGTATTTACACGTCTAAATGTGTGTGTGTGTGTGTGTGTGTATATATATATATATATATATATATATATATATATATATAAAAACGTATATCTTTGTTTTTAAAGTAAGTGCTATCTATATTTGTTGTCCTTCAGTTCTCCTTTCTTAAAAAAAGACAACATTATCTCTTGGAGTCACAGGTTAACACATGTAGATTGGCCTATCTCTGTTTATTAATGTGCTGATAATATTTTGTAGAATGGATTTACTATGGTTTCCTAGACCATTAGTTCATTTCCATTGTTTTATTACAAACAGTACTGTGGTGAACAGCCTGCCCATGCTTTCTTAAGCTCATGTGTGGCTCTTTCTCACATAGGTAATGGAATTTCAGGGTCAAACATTTAAATTTTCATAATGATAACAACAACTAGCACTTGCCAAATATATAATACTTGTTCTACATACTGTGTATTTTTGCATTATTTTCTCTTTGGTTCTCACAGAAATTTGCTACCACAATTATTCTTATTGTGAACATGAGGAAGCTAAAGAAAAGTGACTCCAAGTCATAGAACTAAGCGGTAGAGCCAAGATATGAACCCAGGTAGTTTAATTGCAGAGATCTGGGTCTTAACTACCTTGCTCTATTGATTCAGTGATCTCTTTTCCATCATCATGGGGAAAACTACTCTATTAAATATTAATCTTACAGTGTGCTCTGTTGTATTAAGGAAAGATTAATTGTGGTACTATTAGTTGTTTTTGTTTCTACCATACGTTCTGTGCCCCAGCAGCTTAGAGATATCATTATCCAGAACTCCTCCCAAATTAAGATTCCTATTATTATTATTTTGGCCTCACTGCATGGCTTCTGGGATCTCACTTCCCTGACCAGGGCCTGAACCCAGGCTGTGAAAGCCTGGAATCCTAACTGCTAGGCCACCAGGGACCTCCCTAAGTTAATATTGAAGCAAGATTTATTAATAGAGTTTTTAAGTTGGATATCTACCAGGTCATAAAACAAGCTTTAATAAATCCAAAAGAATTGAAATAATACAAAATGTGGTCTGTAATCACAGTGGGATGAAATTAGAATTCAGTAATAGAAGGGAATTTGGGAAAGTCACAAAAAGTGGGTATTAAGCATAATATTCGTAGAAAGCCAGTGAGTGAAAGAAGAAGTCACAAGGAAAATTAGAAAATACTTTGAGTAAATGAAAAGAGAAACACAACATACCAAAACTTATGAGATACAGCTAAGGCAGTGCCTAAGAGGGAGATTTATAACTATAAACACCTACATTGAAAAAGAAGGGTGATCTCAAATCAGTAACTTTCCACCTTAAGAAATTAGAAAAAGAGAGGAAACTAAACACAAAGCAAATAGAAGCAAGGAAACAGTAAAGGTTAGAATAAAAATGAATGAAATAAAGAATGGAAAAATAATGTTAATTAAAAGAACCGTAAATTCTTTGTTTGAAAAGATCACCAAATCCTAATAAAATACTTTAAAAACTCAAAAAAAAAAAAAATCACCAAAATTGACAAATCTTTAGCTAGGTTACCCAAGAAAAAGATTAAAATTATTATGTTCAGAAGTGAAAATGGTAACATTACTACTAACCTTACAAAAATAAATGGTTTATACTATGAACAATTGTATACCAACAAATTAATTAACCTAAACAAAATGGACAAATACCTAGAAAGTCACAAACTATTGAAACTGACTCAATCAGAAATAGAAAATCTGAATAAACCTGTAACTAGGAAAGAGATTGAATTAGTAATCAAAAATCTACTGACAGAGAAAAACTCAGGCCCAGATGGCTTCATTGATCAATCTGTCAAATGTTACAGTAGAATTAACACCAATCTGTCACAAAACATTCCAAAAAGGAGTTCCCAACTTGCTCTATGAAGGCAGTATTATTACCGTGATACCAAAACCAGACAAAGAACATCACAGGAAAACTACAGACCAATATTTATGTTCATTGTGTCTATGAATGTAGAAACAAGAATCCTCAAGAAAATATTAGCAAGCCAAAATCAGCAAATGGCTATAAAAAGATTATATACCATGATTTATACAAGGTTGTTCAACACATGAAAATCAATCAATGTAATACACTATTAGTAGAATAAAGGATGAAAAACATGATCATGCCAATCAGTACAGCAAAAATTTTGGACAAAATGCAACATCCTTTCATGATTAAAAAAAAACAACAACAACAAAACAAGCTAGGGCTAGCAAGGAATTTCATTAGTTGGATAAAGTTCATAGCCACATATTTACTGGTGAGAGACTAATGATTCCCCCTTTAAGGTCAAGAATAAGACAAAGGATGTCCTTTCTTGCCACTTCTATCCAACACTGTATTGAAGGTTCTAGCCAGGAAAATTAGACAAGGAAAAAAAAGTAAAAGACATCTACTTTAAAAATAAAGAAATAAAACTATCTCCATTGACAGATGACATGTTTTTGTATATATATATAATCCCAAGAAAACCAATAAAAATGTGCTTGAACCAATAAATAAATTCAACAATTGTTGGAAGAAATTAAAGGCAACTTAAGTAAAAGAAAAGAATCTCATGCTCATGGATTAGATAACTTAATATTTCTAGGATGACAATACTCCACAAATTAATCTGCAGACTTAATACAATCCCTATCAGAATCCCAACTGGCATTTTTATAGAAACTGACAAGTCGATCCTAAAATTTGCATGGAAATGTAAGTTACCCAGAATAGCAAAAACAATCTTGAAAAAGAAGAACAAAGTTGGATGAGTTAGTCTGTTAGGTCTGCCATGACAAAATGCTATTAACTGAACAGCTTAAACAACAGAAATTTATTTTCTTAGAGTTTTGGAACCCAAAGGCCCCCTCTCCAAATACCATTACATTGGGAGCTGGAGCTTCAACATATGGATTGTAGGTGGACACAATTCAGACTAGAGCAACCTCATTTAACTTTAATTTTCTCCTTAAAATCTCTATATCCAAGTATAGCCATATTGGGGGTTAGAGTTTCAACATGTGAATTGGGGGAATACAATTAGGTTCATAACACTAGAAGATGTATGCTTCTTGATTTCAATGTTTACTGCAAACCAGTAATCAAGGCAGTATCAGTTCAGTTCAGTTCAGTTGATCAGTCATGTCTGACTCTTTGCGACCCCATGAATTGCAGCACGCCAGGCCTCCCTGTCCATCACCATCTCTCGGAGTTCACTCAGACTCACGTCCATCGAGTCAGTGATGCCATCCAGCCATCTCATCCTTGGTCGTCCCTTCCCCTCCTGCCCCCAATCCCTCCCAGCATCAGAGTCTTTTCCAGTGCGTCAAATCTTCTCATGAGGTGGCCAAAATACTGGAGTTTCAGCTTCAGCATCATTCCCTCCAAAGAAATCCCAGGGTTGATCTCCTTCAGAATGGACTGGTTGGATCTCCTTGCAGTCCAAGGGACTCTCAAGAGTCTTCTCCAACACCACAGTTCAAAAGCATCAATTCTTCGGCACTCAGCCTTCTTCACAGTCCAACTCTCACACCCATACATGACCACAGGAAAAACCATAGCCTTGACTAGACAGACCTTAGTCGGCAAAGTAATGTCTCTGCTTTTGAATATTCTATCTAGGTTGGTCACAACTTTTCTTCCAAAGACTAAGCATCTGTTAATTCCATGGCTGCAGTCACCATCTGCAGTGATTTTGGAGCCCCTAAAATAAAGTCTGACACTGTTTCCACTGTTTCCCCATCTATTTCCCAGGAAGTGATGGGACCGGATGCCATGATCTTCGTTTTCTGAATGTTGAGCTTTAAGCCAACTTTTTCACTCTCCTCTTTCACTTTGATCAAGAGGCTTTTTAGCTCCTCTTCACTTTCTGCCATAAGGGTGGTATCATCTGCAGATCTGAGGTTATTGATATTTGTCCCAGCAATCTTGATTCCAGCTTGTGTTTCTTCCAGTCCAGCATTTCTCACGATGTACTCTGCATAGAAGTTAAATAAGCAGGGTGACAATATACAGCCTTGACGTACTCTTTTTCCTGTTTGGAACTAGTCTGTTGTTCCATGTCTAGTTCTAACTGCTGCTTCCTGACCTGCATACAGATTTCTCAAGAGGCAGGTCAGGTGGTCTGGTAAAAGTCTAGTCATGCAGATTAATGGCATAGAAATGAGAATCTAGACATCTTAAAATTATCAATCATAAATTGATTTTTGACAAGGGTGCCAAAACAGTTCGGTGAGGAAAGAATAGTGCTGGATCCACCAAATGGTTTGCTGTTGTAATAACTAGGTATCAACATGCAAAAGAGTGAATTTTAACCCCTATGTCATATCATATACAAAAACTAACTCAAAATGGATCATAGGCTTAAATGCAGGTCTAAAAGTATAAAATTATCAGAAGAAACTCGAGGTGTAAATACTCCTGACCTTTGGATTAGACAGCGGTTTCTTAGCGATGGCATCGAAAGCTCAAGTGACAAGACTTCCCTGGTGGCCCAGTGGTGAAGGCTCCACGCTTCCAATGCAGAGGGCGTGGGTTTGATCTCTGGTCAGGGAGCTAAGATCCCACATGCCGCATGGCCAAAAAGCTCAAGTGACAAAAGAAAAAAAATAGATAAATTCAGTTTCATCAAAATTAAAAGCTTTTGTGTTTGATGGGTCCCATCATGAAAGGGAAAAGACAACTAACTCATAGATTGGGAGAAAAAATGTGCAAGCTGTATATCTGAGGAGGTATTTGTATCCAGAATACATGAAGAACTCTTACAGCTCAACAGGAAAAAGACAAACAGCCAAGTGAAGAATGGGCAAAGATTTTGAGTAGTAATTTCTCCAAAGAACATATGCAAATGACCAAGTACATGCAAAGATGCCTAGGGTCATTAGCTTTTAGAGAAACATACATCAAAACTACAATGAGATATACCACTTCACACCCACTGGGATGGCTAAAATAAAAGACAGACATTAACAAATGTTGAACATGTGTGGTTAAACTGGAGCCCTCATGCATTGCTGGTGGCATTGTAAAACTTTGAAATGTTTGAAAAACAGTTTGGCAGTTCCTCAAAATGTTGAATATAGAGCCACCATATGACTCAGCAATTCCATTTCTGTGTTAATGCAAGAAAATTGAAAGCATATGGTTCACACAAAAACTTGCGATCAAATATTCATAGCATAATTCCTAGTGGCCAAAAAATGGAAATATCAAAAGATGAAAGTATGCATAAAAATATACAAAATATATATTCATACAATGGAATATTATTTAGCAATAAAAGGAGTGAAGTTTGGATACATGGTACAACATGGTAAACCTTGAAACATTATGCTGTGTGAATGAAGCCAGTCCTAAATGAACACATATTGTATGATGCTATTTTTTTCTTATGTGCAAGATGTTCACCATAGCAGTTTATATAACAAAGAGCCAATAACAGGGTAAATACTGAATTATTACACAATCATATGAACTAATTATTTGCAGTCTGAAATATATGCAGATGATTATGTATTTTTACTTTAAAAATATTTCAGGATTTTACAGTACAGGGAAATAAGAGCCATTATCTTGTAATAACTTTAAATGGAGTAATATAACCTATAACAATATTGAATCACTATGTTGTGCACCTGAAACTAATATGTTGGGTAGCCTGCAAAGTTCATTTGGGTTTTTCCACAAGCTGCTGCTGCTGCTGTTAAGTCACTTCAGTCATGTCTGACTCTCTGTGACCCCATAGATGGCAGCCCACCAGGCTCCTCTATCCCTGGGATCCTCGGAGGCAAGAACACTGGAGTGGGTTGCCATTTCCTTCTCCTGTATGATTCTATTTTAATTAAATGTCCAGAACAGGCGAATTCATAGAAGTTGAAAATAAATTTGTTGCTAGGGAGAGGAAGGAATGTGGAGTGACTGCTAATGAATTTGGATATCTTTTCAGGTTGATGAAAATATTCTAAAGTTAGTAGTGATAGTTGTACAACTCAGGATATTCTAAATACTACTGATATATATGCTTTTAGAAAAGTGAATGTAATGCTATGTGAATTATAGCTCAGTAGAACTGTTATTTTTTATTTTCTTGACATTTATTTCTCTATAGCCATTATTTTGCAATAACATTAAAAGTATATTATTTTATGTTGGAGTATATTTGATTTACAAATTGTGTTAGTTTTGGGTATACTGCAGAGTGGTTTAGTTATACATATACATATCTTGGCTTCCCTGGTGACTCAGATGGTAAAGATTCTGCCTGCAGTGTGGGAGACCTGGTTTCGATCCCTGGGTTGGAAAGATCCCTGGAAGAAGGCATGGCAACCTACTCCAGTATTCTGGCCTGGAGAATCCCCATTGTCAGAGGTGCCTGGCAGGCTACAGTCTATGGGGGTCACAAAGAGTTGGACGTCACTGAGTGACTAAGCACAGTGCAGCACATGGATATATTTGTTCTTTTTCAACTTCTTTTCCATATAGGCTATTGCAGAGTACGGAGTAGAATTCCTTGTGCTATATAGCATGTCTTTGTTGGTTATCTATTTTATATGTAGCAATGTATATCTATTAATAATTTATACCCCTGCGCCACCTTTCCCCTTTGTTAAACGTTTATTTTCTAAATCTGTGCATCTGTTTCTGTTTGTAAGTTCATTTGTATCATTTCTGTAGTTTCTACATATAAGTGATATCATGTGATATTTGTCTTTGACTTCACTTAGTGTGATAATCTCTAGGTCCATCCATGTTGCTGCAAATGGCATTATCTCATTCTTTTTTATGCCTGAGTAACATTCCATTATATGTATCCACCACATCTTCTTTATCCATTCACCTGCTGATGGACACTTAGGTTGCTTCCATATCTTAGCTATTGTAAATAGTGCTGCAGTGAACATTGGGGTGCATGTATATTTTCGAATTATGGTTTTCTCTGGATATATGCCCAGGAGTGGAAGTGCTGGATCATATGGTAGCTCTATTTTTAGTTTTTTAAGGAACCTCCATACTGTATGCTTTTAGAAAAGTGAATTTTATGATATGTAAATTATAGCTCAGTAAACCTGTTATTTAAAAATATATATATGGCTTGAAGGAAGAGTAGAGATTTCCAGATTATAAGAAAGGCTCCTTCTTTGCACCAGGAGTTTAAACACCACTGCCAGAAACCTTACCTCCTCTCCTCCCCACCACCCAGGTAAGCCCCGCACTAGAGTGCTCTTAGGATTGAATAGCTTTTGATTTTTCATTCAGCTGCTGAAGTCTGGGTCTTTCAAACAGTGCTCTGCTTGAATGCTGTCTCTTTTCCGGAATGCTGGGGGACTCAAAGTGACCTGGAAATCAGGAGATGGAGAGGAGAGAAGTGGGTAGGGGTGGCAGTGGGGGATCTTGTCAAGCCCAGCCCCTCCCCACTCCTTAAGGGAAAAGACAACATGGGCAGGGCGGCCTCAAGGTCAACCTCCTCCAACCCCCCTTAAGTCTATATTGTCATTTGGGTGTCCAGTCTCCCCAGAGCCCCATGCCCATGCTTCTACCTGGGAGATGCTTGGGGTGGTGGGCCCAAGGATGCTGAGTCCAGCGGTGCATGGCAACCAGCTGGGGAGAGCACCGAGTGAAGGCAGTAAGCCCTAAGCACTGGCAACTCCCCTCTGCCCTTCCAGGCCCTGCTGCTGGGAGGCCCCACCTCACCTCCCGGGCTGCTCTTACTGGCAGGGGCTGAAGACTCCAGTATTGCCCTAGGGACATATTGTGATTAACCCCGCCCCACAAACACCAAGTGTTTTCCGAGTGCATGCCCTCATTCTAACAAGGAGCCTGAGACGGCTACTGGAGTTTGTGATTGTTATACCCTGGATCTGGGTGTCCTCTCCAAATCACTTTTGCACTTATCACATGCAAGTGAGTTGGGATGCATCCTCGGGAAAACAAATACCTCCAGGGAAATGATAAAGTTCAAGTTTACAGAAGAGCTAGGAGAAACTGAGATCTGAAATTTAATGGTCAAAGGGGGTAAAAAAAAGCTCTTTGAAGTGGGTGAACGAGAGGGACTTGCAGAATACTTCTGAAGCCATCACAGCCAAGTAACATTTTTCTGTAGGCTGCAAGTAAAAGCAAGCCCTTTTTGAGAACTTCCTGAGGTTGCCTGTGTTTTTGATGTGTGCATGAGGAGCATCACCATCTTTACTGTAGGTATACCTTTCAAATCTTTGCATTGCTTGGTTATCTTTAACAGTGAACATGCAACTGTTTCAAGTGGACAGTATACTCTGGTTTAAAATGATTTTTTTGGCAGCTATATACCACATGGCTTATGGGATCTTAGTTCCCTGACCAGGAATTGAACTTGTACCCTCAGCAGTGAAAGTACAGAGTCCTAACCACTAGACCACCAGGAAATATCCCTATACTCTCATTTTAATAAAGAGAATCGTTACTATTTCTGGTCTATACTATGACAAAAATCAGTGTTTATACTGGTATGTTAAATACTATACACAACTTAATGAAAGTTGAAGGTGAGATCTCCATTTTAAAGCTGTCCTAAGTGGAATTTTAAACACTGTAGAATTCACTGAGAGAAGGAATTAGAAAACAGAATCAACAACATAGCTACTCTTCCTCTACTCTCTTAGTGATCTTTGAAGAACAGTCCTCTTTAACTTATTAATATCTATAACAATAGTAGTAACTCCCACTTAGGAAGTATTGGGTGCTAGGCATAGGGCTAGGTCAGAGAAGGCACTGGCACCCCACTCCAGTACTCTTGCCTGGAAAATCCCATGGACGGAGGAGCCTGGTAGGCTGCAGTCCATGGAGTCGCTAAGAGTCAGGCACAACTGAGCGACTTCACTTTCACTTTTAGTGTTCGTGCCTGGAGAATCCCAGGGACAGAGGAGCCTAGTGGGCTGCCATCTATGGGGTCGCACAGAGTGGGACACAACTGAAGCGACTTAGCAGCAGCAGCAGCAGAGGGCTAGGTGCTTGATGTAGTCTTAGTGTTGTCCATAATTTTATGAGCCATAATTATCTTCTAGTTTTTTAAAGTGATAAGCTACATTGGTTAGATTTGTTGATCTTTTGTAATCCTATATTTATAAAGAGAAGGTAAAAACCAAAATCCATTAATTATACAGCCTAACTACAAAATTCTAGAAAAACACAAGTAATTGGAATAATAAATTTTATGTATATTCAAACTATTTTTAGATAGTTTAAGTTCAGAATATTATAATCATATTTACTTGTAATTCAGGAATTTGAGAGTGAAATAAGTAATATTTTTGCTTACTTTTGCCTAAGAAAAGCATATAAATCTATATAAAAGATTACTCCTTTAGGATTGATTAAGACAATAGGATGATTTTTAATTTCTCTCTGTGTGTGTATGTCATATACGTGTGTATTTAAATTTCTCCAGTAAGATGAATCTACAAGAGGGGAAAAAGTCTGAGGAGGATACGGTGCTTTTGAAAAAGAATGTTTTTAAAAGCACATTTTTTCCCCATTCATACAGTTCCTCTGATGCTTTCCTTCCGAAAGGGCAGTTTATTTCAGATATTTGACTTAGTTTACTTACTGTAAGTCTCCAATTTTAGGCATGTGTCTAAAGTTTCACCAGGGCATTCATGCTGTAATTGATAGTGTTTCAGCTTCGTTCACAACCTTTGAGTTTGCACTTTCTTGAAGAGCAGACATTGAGTGGTTGGGATTTGTGGGGCCAGAAGACAGTGACAGCTCCCTTCTGGGATACAAACAATTAGTGTTTTCTATATTTTTAGAGAACCTCAGCCTTCCCCCCACTCTGCTGCTGCTGCTAAGTCACTTCAGTCATGTCTGACTCTGTGCGACCCCACAGATGGCAGCCCACCAGGCTCCCCCATCTGTGGGATTCTCCAGGCAAGAACACTGGAGTGGGTTGCCATTTCCATCTTCAATGCATGAAAGTGAAAAGTGCAATGAAGTCGCTCAGTTGTGTATGACTCTTAGCGACCCCCGTGGACTGTAGTCCACCAGGCTCCTCTGTCCACGGGATTTTCCAGGCAAGAGTACTGGAGTGGGGTGCCATTGCCTTCTCTGTCCCCCCACTCTAGTCCTCCACTATTTGATTGAGGTTAAGCTGCTCCCGTTCCATGTTTTGTGTCAGAGCCAGACCACCAAATCTAAAATTTTATTTAGAGACATTATGGTCTGGTCCCAGCCCACCACAACATTATTGCTATTTTTATGTTTCTAGTGATATTATCATATTGTTAGATTTAGGATTACTGATACTATTAATATAGGCAGGATGTGTACAGAAATCAAACTGTTCTTTTTGCACCGTTTTTCCTCTGAGAGGCAGAACAGTGATGTCTCTTGCCAGTGCATGGGGCTATTGGGAAGCTCACTCTCCATGGAAATTTAAGAGTACATACTGAGATTGAGGTTATTGGTTATCAATAACCTCAGATATGCAGATGATACCACACTTATAGGAAATGAAGAAGAACTAAAGAGCCTCTTGATGAAAGCGAGAGAGGAGAGTGAAAAAGTTGGCTTAAAACTCAACATTCAGAAAACTAAGATCATGGTATCTGGTCCCATCACTTCATGGCAAATAGATGGAGAAATAATAGAAACAGTGACAGACTTTATTTTCTTGGGCTTCAAAATCACTGCAGATGGTGACTGCAGCCAAGAAGTTAAAAGACACTTGCTCCTTGCAAGAAAAGTTATGCCCAACCTAGACAGCATATTGAAAAGCAGAGACATTACTTTGGCAAATAAGGTCCATCTATTCAAAGTTTTGGTTTTTCCAGTAGTCATGTATAGGTGTGAGAGTTGTACTATAAGGAAAGCAGAGCAGTGAAGAATTGATGCTTTTGAACTGTGGTGTTGGAGAAGACTCTTGAGAGTCCTTTGGACTGCAAGGAGATCAAACCAGTCCATCCTAAGGAAAGCAGTCCTGAATATTCATTGGAAGGACTGATGTTGAAGCTGAAACTCCAATACTTTGGCCACCTGATGCGAAGAACTGACTCATTGGAAAAGACCTTGATGATGGGAGAGATTGAAGGCAGGAGGAGAGGGGACAACAGAGGATGAGGTGGTTGGCTGGCATCACTGACTCTGTGGACATGAGTTTGAGTAAGCTCTGAGAGTTGGTAATGGACAGGGAAGCCTGGTGTGCTGCAGTCCATGGGGTTGCTAAGAGTCGGACACAACTGAGTGACTGAACTGAACTGAACTAAGACTGAGTGTTTAAATCCAGGGCCTAATAGAGCAGAAATCTGCACTCATTTTAAATTCTAAGACTTGAGGCAGAATGGCTTTCAGGCTTATTCCCAAAGGCCAAAAGGAGGAGGCGGCATATGTCAGAATTAGAGATGAAGTGATGAGGATAGGTTTTCAATGTATGTCGACCCACCCTCTCCCAATTTTGATACAAGTCACTCCAACTTCTACTTGGGGAATCTGTAATTGAAGGATGACAGTTGGGGGAAAAGTGGTTTAAAACAGTTGATTGAGGGCTTCCCTGAAGGTTCAGTGGTAAAGAATCCGTCTGCCAATGCAGGAGGCATGGGTTTGATCCCTGATCTGGGAAGATCCCACATGCCACAGAACATCTAAGAGTGTGCGCCACAGCTGTTGAGCCTATTGGTCTAGAAACTGGGAGCCACAACTACTGAAGCTCTCACACCCTAGAGCCTGTGCGCCACAAGAAGAGAAGCCGCAGCAAGAGAAGCCTGTGGACTGCACCTAGAGTAGCCCCTGCTTGCAGCAACTGGAGAAAGCCTGAGCAGCAGTGAAGACCCAACACAGCCAAAAATGGAAAAAGTTATTTAAAAAAAAAAACCCACAAAAACAGTTGATTACCTATGTTAGTAACTATAAAGGAAAAATATGTTAATCTGAAGGGTACTTGGCCAGACTTAGGCCTAGGACTTAGGACTTCAGCCAGAAAAGCAAAATCACAGAGGTAGACTTTGACCACTGGAGGAGCGAACAGAGATGAGAGACAGAGGTGACACATCAGGCTTCACCAGCATCACAGGTAGTTTTTCCCCTAAAAATCAGCTACCTTTGTTCTGACTTCATGCTTATCATGCAGATTTCTGATTACTAATCCGACTTCCAAGGTATTCAGGCACCTGGATGGTAAGGATGAATGCCTTCTGAAGTCTAACTGTTCTGAGCATTCGTGTATTTACTATGGAGCATGCGTGTTCAGCTTGTGAGTGTAGCTGGTTTGAGTCAGATGCTCTGAGTGCCTCTCTAGGAAGTCAACAGTGCTGATGCCATTCTCCAAATAGTGGTTAACTGATCAAGTTAATGTCATCTTTGAGAAGAGTGCCATCCAGCTTCCTCTGCAGACTCTTCAGCCTTATCAAACCTCTTATTCCTCCTTATGCCCCTCTCCAATGATCCCTCTTTTTGAAATTACTTGGAAATCTAGAAGTTTTCCAGTAGTGTTGGAAATCTAATAAGAGCAGTATTCAAACGTACCAGGAAAAAAAATAAATGCAAATTGCTAAGTATTTTAGTCGCATAGTCTATATAGTAACCTGGCGGTGTAGAAGTATTTGTCTATTGTTCCCTGTTTTTTACCTTTCTGGTTGGTAGAACTCCTCCAACTATTTTCCCTTGGTCAGTGAAGTATACCTCCTCCTGACCAGCCACCCAAGCCAGAAACCTGGTGCATCTTTGTTTTCTTACCTCTTCTTTGCCAATGTGTCATGTCAGTCATCAAGACCCTCATCATTTCTAGCTTGAACCATTACAGTAGTCTCCTAAAGATCTCTTTAAACACTCTAATCTGTCCTTCAGGTTGTTAGCAAAGAAGCTGTCATTTTAAAAGTATATCTTTTAAAAACACACATCTGCAGTTATTGCTTTTCTATGTGTAAACTGGTAGGTTCCCTTTTATATTTAACATGGAATATAGGCTCTTCATACCTGGCTGCTTCCCCCTCCCCTAGAGACTCTGTCCTTCTTCCTCTCTGTGTTACCCTTTCCCTGCCCTCTCCAGTTATGGTCAGCTGGCTTGCCAGATTGCTTCACTCCTCTGCACACATGAATTTGACATACATATGCCTGTCTTTCTTGATATTTCAGCAGCATTTCACACCATGATGTAGTCCCTCTATTTTGAAATACCCTTTTCCCTTGATTTCCATGTCATTCTTCCTGAACTTTCTTCTGCCTCTCTTGAATTTCTATCCTTTTTTTCTGGGTACTCCTGTTCCACTCAGCCTTTGTATGTCGGACTTTCTTCAGGTCCAGGCTTCGGTTCTGTTTTCCCTCTTAAACCTGCTGAGCTCTGCTCTGTATCCAGTCATTTACAATAAGGGATTTTTATACTTGGCAAAAGTGTATAAAGATCACTTACAGTACAGTTAATGTAGTTTTTCTCATAGCTCTTTGGTTACCATGGTAGAGTAAAGGTACTTATCTGTGGTTTAGGTCAGTGAGAACTGCCATAATATGGCAAGAGCACTGGTTTGGGGGAGTGGAAGCCCACCCCATATTGAGCTCTCTTCAGTTTGGCCAAATAGTATCTTCCAGAGTCACTTTGGTCCCTTATTCTGCTGTTGTATAAAAGGATTAGATTTTAGCAACCCTACTCATCACCAAGAGGTTAATCCTTGCAGTTCATCAAGTAGCCTTTGACTTGTCACACTCTTTACTAAACTAGATGGAACAGCTAGATAGAAATTAGGGCAAGATTTGATCTTTCATTTAGATGAAAATTTTTCTTCTGGGTTATAAATTAGAACTGGTAGTTGAGACTCTGCCTAGTGATTAGTATAGTCGAGCTCCCTGTCAGGAAATTATTCTGAATAAAGTTAAAAATATTTCTAAAGGAAAGAATTATTGAGTGATCAAGATGTAAATGCCTGAATGATGAAAAATGTGCTGACTGCTTCTTGGAATTGCTCCACCCGAAAAGCTCATTCCTGACATTCTGTTTACAATACTCAAGAAATGGAATCCTGGATAGTTGTAAAGGGTTAATGCAGGAGTCTCAGGGGATGTGACTTAGCACTGAAGAAGTCATATATGAGGAAGTGATGACATTGCCAGGATTGAATAGGAGGCATCATCATGGAGAAGAGAATTTAACCCTTAATATATCGAATATTTAACTTTAACAAAAAGATTAAGATATTAGTGCAATAGGCATTTTACATAATGAAGCATAAGCAAGATATTTTCATTTGCATTTTATTGTTTCTAATCGATGTGTAGAACAGAAGAAATTGGGACCTGTCCCTTTAATAAAGCCTTGTTTACCTACCCTCTTCCAGTAGGAGTGGCTTGGGAACCTGTAGAGTGAGGTGTAACTTCCAGTTCTGCATTCTGACCGGCAGCCTGGAAAAGAGCACTGGTGCTGCAAACCAGGAAGTGACAAATAATGTGCTTTAAATTATAGTAGAGCTTGTCTTTTATAAGGAATAACTAGAAGATTAAAGCAGTGATTCTACATAGTTGTCACTAAATGTTTGGAACTCTACTGTAGAGAAACTTTGCAGTGTACTAAGAATACAAAGCTTTCAGGGCTAGAAATTGATCTGACTTTTGAGCCTTATCTGATTACTGCTTGATTCGTCTCAGCAGACTGAAAGGGAGCCTTCCTCCCCATTGTTCACAGGTAGGTGGTCAACCTTTGTTTAAGATTTAAATTTTCTTTAAGGTTCCTTAACCCAAGCTCCGCTGCTGATTATTGAAAGAATTATGAATATCAGTCTGGGTATATGTTTTAGTGTTTGAATATTCAACGTGGCTGTAAATAATCGTTTTTGTGACTTTGTGCCCAATTTGTAGAAAAAGTCATTTTTAACAAATTAGCAAATCTATAAGTGGCAAATGAGTTCTATTTTGTTTTCTCTTAACCTTATATATTTGTATTGAATTAATAGATTAAAATATATTGAAGTTACTCTATTAACTTCCTGATATTATCTGATAATGTATTTAAAACATTTATATATGTAGTCAAATAAAATTGTATTTTTATTGTTACTATTTTACTCATAAGTTTCATTTCTTTCATACTTAGGAAGCTGTCAGAGTGTATAACTCATTGTTTATCTACTTGTTTTAATTTGTTTTTGGAATATTTTGATACCTATTATTTCCTGAAGAGTTTTTATAAAAGCTTAATCTTCCATAAGTATATTGAAATATTGCTTGTTTCTCTTTATAAAGTTAACCATGCATTTATGATATTGAAAGTGTTTCAAAGATAACATCTTTGGAATATATCAGTTATAATTATCAGACCTAATTATCAGTACTAGCTAACTGCTATTGTAAAAAAAAAAAAAAAGCTATTCACAAATGGTTCTTCTGGAGTGAGAGTCAGACAGGTCGGGGAACCTTTAGGATCAAGCACAGTTGTTTCTTAACTTTCTCTACCACTAGTGATCCTTGTTATTTTTATTCTATGGACACTATGCTTCAAAAGACTTTTTATCCACCAATTAAGTAATGTATATTAAATAATAAAATGTTAGAACCTTATTGTTTACTGTTTATTAGACGTTCATTATTTCCAATGAGAGTTTCTTATCAGCCTGAGATAACCACTCTAGGCTAATAGAATTCAACCCCAAAGTAACCTGACATTTTACCCAGCTTGAATAACTTTATTGTTGGTAACTGTTTGGATATTTTTGACTTTTTGAAATAATATCTGAAGTTTCAACAGCTACTCTTATGAAATGCTAGTCATCTGGGATCTAGCAGTCTAAAGTGCAGAAATTTTGTTCTTAATGTCTTTGAGTTTCCATGAAATGATGAAGGTCATCTAGTGTAACATAACAAACAAAGATACCAAAGCTACTAGATAGAGCGGATAAACAGAGAGAGAGAGAGAGGAAGAAAAAAAGGAATTGTGGTATTTGTTGTCGGGAGTAGCTGGGAAGAATTCAAGATATCTGTATGTTTTGGCCTTGTAAAGTCTCTATATTTATCCCTACTACTTCCTCACTTAATATTTTTACTCCAAGTAGTTTGATACAGTGTTTGCTGACTTCAGAACAAATATTGTTTGTGTTTTTCATGTATTTATTCTATATTTTTATGTAGACTTCTGCTTCCCAATTTTTAATTTCTCCATTTCCTCTGTTTGTTGTATTCCTTCTATAATGTGAAGCCTTTTCTGATCATCCTAAACCATGCTAATGTTTCTTTCCTTTATACTTCTATATCATGTTGATTCCATCAGTTCTTTAGTACGTAATAATGTTATAGTTTGTCCTATTTAACTTTTACATAAAAGTTTCCCATGTTTTTTCAACTATATTATAATAAGTTGTTAGAGAACAAGTAGGATACCATTTTTATCCTTTTTAGTATCTAGTGTAGTAATATACATTTGGTGTGCTTTAGTCGCTAACTTGTGTCTGACTCTTTGTGACCCCATGGACTGTAACCCACCAGGCTCCTCTGTTCATGGAATTTTTCAGGCAAGATTACTGGAGTGGGTTGCCATTTCCTTCTCCAGAGGATCTTCCCCAACCCGGGGATCGAACCTGCATCTCCCACATTGCAGGCAGATTCTTTACCACTGAGCCACCTGGGTTGTCCTATACATTTGGTAGGTTCTAAATAAATATCTATTGAATGAATGAGAGAAGTAAAGAATCTTGCCAGCAATTGCTTCATGTAATGCTGCCTCCCTCTACCTTGCTTAATTATGTAATTAACCATCTATAATGTTTCTAAAAATCAGACCATTAATTTTCATACTATTTTTGTTTTCCTTTGTAATACATGAGTTTTTATGTTAGATTATTTAACCCAGATGGACTTAACAGAACCAGAAGATATTAACAAGAGGTGACAAGAATACACAGGAGAATTGTACAAAAAGGTCATAATGACCCAGATAACCATGATGGTGTGGTCACTCACTAGAACCAGACATCCTAGAGTATGAAGTCAAGTGGGCCTTAGGAAGCATTACTAAGAACAAAGCTGGTGGAGGTGATGGAGTTCCAGCTGAGCTATTTCAAATCCTAAAAGATGATGTTGTGAAAGTGCTGCACTCAATATCCCAGCAACTTAGGAAAACTCAGCAGTGGCCGTAGGACTGGGAAAGATCAGTTTTCATTCCAATCCCAAAGAAAGGCAATGCCAAAGAATTTTAAATTACCACACAGTTCTGCTCATTTGACATACTAACAAGGTAATGCTCAAAATCCTTCAACCTAGGCTTCAACAGCATGTGAACCGAGAACTTCCAGATGTCCAAGCTGGATTAGAAAAGGCAGAGGAACCAGAGATCAATTGCCAGCATCTGCTGGATCATAGAAAAAGCAAGGGAATTCCATAAAAGCATCTACTTCTTTGCACTAAAGACCGACGTGTGGATCACAATAAACAGGAAAATTCTTAAAGAGATCACCTTACTTGCCTCCTGAGAAACCTGTATGCAGGTCAAGAAGCAACAGTTAGAACCAGACATGGAACAATGGACTGGTTCCAAATTGGGAAAGGAGTACATCAAGGCTGTATACTGTCACCCTCCTTATTTAAATTATATGCAGAGTACATCATGGAAAATGATAGACTGCATGAAGCACAGGCTTGAATTAAGGTTGCTGGAAGAAATATCAATAACCTCATATACACAGATGACACCACACTAATGGCAGAAAGCAGACAACTAAAGAGCCTCATGATGATGATGAAGGTGAAAGACGAGAGCGAAAAGCTGGCTTAAAACTCAACATTAAAAAACGATCATGCCATCCAGTCTCATCACTTCATGGCAAGTAGATGGGGAGATAGTGACAGACTTTATTTTCTTTGGCTCCAAAATCACTTTGGATGGTGACTGCAGCCATGAAATTAAAGACATTTAGGGGAGCCTGGTAGGCTGCCGTCTATGGGGTTGCACAGAGTTGGACACGACTGAAGCAACTTAGCAGCAGCAGCAGCAGCTGCTGCTGCTCCTTGGGAGAAAACCTATGATGAACCTAGATAGTGTATTAAAGGAGAAGTCACTTTGCCGACAAAGGTCTGTCTAATCAAAGCTATGGTTTTTCCAGTAGTCATGTATGGATATGAGAGTTGGACCATAAAAAAGGCTGAGCACTGAAGAATTGATGCTTTTGAACTGTAGTGTTGGAAAAGACTTTTGAGAGTCCCTTGGACTCCAAGGAGATCAAACCAGTCAATCCTAGAAGAAATCAACCCTGAATATTCTTGAAAGGACTGATAGTACCTTGAAGCTGAAACTCCAATACTTTGGCCACCTGATGAGAAGAGCCAACTCATTGAAAAAGACCCTGATGCTGCGAAAGATTCAAGGCAGGAGGAGAAGGGAATACAGGATGAGATGTTTGGATGGCATCACCGACTCAATAGACATGAGTTTGAGCAAACTCTGAGAGATGGTAAAGGACAGGGAAGCCTGGCATGTTGAGGTACATGGGGTTGTAGAGAGTCAGACATGACTGAATGACTGAACAACAACTAATGATACTCATAAAGAGAGAACAAGCTGAACGTTATGAAGAATAAACAAAAATAAAGACTTCCCTGATGGTCCAGTGATTAGACTTCACCTTCTAGTGCAGCAGGTATGGGTTTGATACCTAGTTGGAAAGCTAAGATCCTACATGCCTCACAGTCAAAAAAACGAAAGCATAAAACAGAAGCACTATTGTAACAAATTCAATAAATATTATAAAAATGGTCAACATTTAAAAAAAACTTTAAATAAAAATAAAAAGAAATATTCTAAACTCCAGACTTTTGCATTTTAGGAAAATATAATTTAAAATTTACTGATATATGAGGTTTCATATATAGTTAAAATATTCAGATACATTATAAATTAAGGGGAGGGGATTCTGAATTGATTGGAATTCTGAATGGTGATCCACCCCCCTGGTACACTGGTTGGACTGCAAAATTTAAATTACAGATTAGTAATTGCCAGAAACTATGAACAAGTTATTTTATAAAAAGAGGATTTTAAATATCTTGCCTCCCATTCACAGTAGTTATTATAGTATGCACTTAAAAATCATCTACCTATTTCCAGCATCAACTCTGTCAGATACATTCTGTTAACCTACTTTTTATGGATGCAGAAAACTGATATCTAGAAGGTCAAACAACTCCAGAGCCATATACTAGTAACTGCACAGCTGGTTATTTTGATGTCAGAATTCATGTTTTGAATCACTGTGTTATAATTTGTTATGTTCCCAATGGTTAGGCCAATCTTTGTGTCATTCTAGAGCCTGACCAGACAGGAATTCTGGCAGCTGCTCCAGGAGAACTATGGCACTGAGCTAGGCTTAAATGCTGAAGAGATGGAGAACTTGTCCCTGTTGATGGAGGATACTGTGCAGCCAAGGTACCACAAAATGTTTTGAAATGTCAAGATTTATCCATCTTTAGTCAAAGCAGAAGTATTTTAAGCTATTAATTTGGGCTTTCTGTTTCACCTTGGGTGAAATTTGCCTCTTGCTTCTCTGTAGAGGAATGAGTGAAAGATGAGGACAATGAATAGTTTGTTAACTGGTAAGGAAATACAGATCAGATGATGTAATTCTAAGTTTTTAACTGTCACCTAGGATTTGCATAAAGCATGGGGTTCGTAAACCTTTTTATTAAGGATATGGAGAAGTACCTACTAAGTACTTAGCTCATTTATTGTTTAGCCGCTCAGTCGTGTCTGACTCTTTGTGACCCCATGGACTACAGCATACCAGGCTTCCCTGACCTTCACTCTCTCTCGGAGTTTGCTCAAACTCATATCCACAGAGTCAGTGATGTCATCCAACCATCTCATCCTCTGTCATCCCCTTCTCCTCCTGCCTTCAATCTTTCTCAGCATCACGGTCTTTTCTAATGAGTTGGCTCTTCGCATCAGGTGGCCAAAGCATTGGAGCCTCAGCTTCAGCATCAGTCCTTCCAATGAATATACCAATGAATATCCAATGAATATTTCCTTTAGGATTGACTGATTTGATCTCCTTGGTGTCCAAGGGACTTTTAAGAGTCTTCTCCAGCACTACATTTCAAAAGCATCAATTCTTTGTCACTCAGCCTTCTTTATGGTTCAACTCTCACATCCATACATGACTACTGGAAAAACCATAGCTTTGACTATATGGAATATGCCACCTAACATACATGTAACAATAAAGTAAATCAGCTGGAAGATATTTTGAGGGTACAAAGATAATATGACTTTACCTCAAGGATACCCTAGCGTCATGCTTGACTTGTAGTTGGCACTCAATAAATATTTGAATGCATTGATGAAAAGAGCTTATAGCACTATGGAAAATGCAAATACTTTTAATAGAGGGTTGAAAATGATAAGGGCCAACAAGAGCAATAGGTAATGTGGAAAAATTCAGAGTAGAGAGAGACTATTTTTGACTGATGGGAATTCACTTGGAAGAGTGGACATTTTTATTCACCTGTCAAATAAAAGTGCATTTTGTCCAGTGGTAGTTGAGATCAAAGCAATGCAAATAACTCAGGATAATACATGAAAATTCTGCAGTAAGCATTATGCTAAGTCAAAGGAGCCAGTCACAAAAGATCATATACTGTATGATTCCACCTATATGAAGTGGAGTCCAGAATCAGTAAATCCATGCAGATAGAGAGTAGGTTAGTAGTTGCCAGGAACTGGGGGAGAGGAAGAATGGGAGTGACTGCTAATGGACATAGGATTTCCTTTGGGGTGATAAAAATGTTCTAAAATTAAAAAGTGGTGATGGCAGTAAATAACTGTATTATACACTTTAAACTGGTTGAATTTTATAGTATATGAATTAAAACTTAATGAAAAATTCGGTAAATTATTTATTTGAAAATTCTATAGCAAATAAGTCTTAAGATGGAAAGCTTTTGAAGTCTCAGTGTGTGTACATATCCAGATACTCTTCTAGTTGTACTGATCCTATTTATATTGTGTTAGCTTAGCACTGATATTTTGCACTCTTTTTTCTTTTAACATGGGTTACACATGTATACTATATTAGTTTTCTGTAAAGCTAAAAATTTCCATTGGACTACTCTCCTTGTAAAGTTGACTAGCCTCTCTCAGGTACTGGAGTTGGGTGGAAAAGCACTTGACATAATGCAGAGAGCCTTGGATGGTGGTAAAGAAGATCTGGATTCTAGTCTTAACTTTACCACCTAGTAGCTGAGCAGACTCAGGCAAATCGCTTAGCCTTTCTGATCCTCAGCTTATTCATCTGTGAAAGGAGGCAGTTAAACTAGGTGGTCTCCCAAGGTCCCTGCCGACTTGAAGTTTCTAGTCTTTGAAGACAGAAAGAGTAAATATTTTGGATCTGCTGCTTTGTGCAGTGTAGCACAGCGTAACGTCCAGCTTTTCCTCAGGTGACTGAGTGCTTTCTAAAAGAGGATGTGGCAGGATCCTCATTTGCTCTCCCTCCTCTTTTCCCATTCTTCCAGCCTCTGAGAGAAGTGTGTCTGCCTCACACCTTTCCAGACCTTTATTTTCTCTGCCCTTTCATCTTTTGTCTCTTCACTTTCAATCTTTTCTTCATTCTCCTTCCTCTTTTTTATTTTTCCACAATCCACCTCCATCCTTAAAATCCTCAGCTACAGACACTCAGCTCGTGGTTTCGTCTTTAGGAGCCATTTTTCCTGTTCCCTCAAGGTGCTACCATTCCATTGGTCAGGAGCAGACCTAAGTATTACTTGAGTGGAGTAGTATAGTGTAGACTCTTCTGGCTTTTCTGTTTCTTTCTCAGGATAACTTGGCTTCAGATGTCAGGCTACTACTTTATTTTAGAAGAGCTTTACATCTAAATATAGTAATGATCAAATAGTAATACTGATTGCTCAATAAAGTTGAGCACTGGAAAATGAGATCCTTCTGTGCTCCTTTTATATTTCATACACTTTCCTTTCTTTGTTTTTCCACTCCCTGAAAGAAGACAAGCAAGTCCCAAGGCATTTATTGTAGTCTGTGTCCCTAGGATCATTTGAGAAGTTTCTTCTTTAACCTTAGGAATCTTTGTTCTTAGGAATGAGGAGCGCATGGACTGACGGATGGGCTCTCTGCTCACACATCAGGAGGTTCCCCTTCTCAGAGAGATGTGCTGTCTCAGCTGGGACTGAATCTGAAGGGAAGGGATGAGATTTAAAACTGCCTTCTGATGCCATCTGGCATCCAACTCAAACACTTACCTTGACCCTTTCGAAGCATCTTCATTGTTCACAACTAAAACTTAAACAAGCAGTGTTCAATGTATTAGTTGTTGTTACAGCCATTTGTACTTGGTTCATTTTTAAATGGTTTCTGAAGTTTGTAAAATCTTACATAAGCATATTTTATTTGCAGCAGTGAGATCAATTTGCATGTGAGTTATGAATATAACTTTGTTATAGGTAGAAGCTTATTTGTTGCTTTAAAAAAATTGTCTTCAAAATGTTTTATAATAGAAAAGGACCTGAATGAGGAGACTAAATCATTTATTTGTTCAGAAGTAACCTTGTTTATGTTTCTATGCTCTGTTTCTTACAGAAGTCCAGGAAGAAGCAGCCTGGATGACTGTGGGGAGAGAGATGAAAAATTATCCAAGTCAATCAGTTTTACCCGTGAATCAATTAGTCGGGTTTCAGAATCAGAGTCAATGGAAGGAAATTCACCAAAAGGGGTTGGTATATGATTCCCTTTTAAAATCTATCTGATATTACCATGTTTTCATCATAATGGAAGATCAAATAAAAATACAGTATACCAAATGTTTAAACACTTAAGATATGAGGCTGCTCTTTTATTTTAGGGCAAGAGTTTTAAGCCTTTAAATAAAAGCAGAGATTATATGGGAATAATATGTGTTTCTGTTCAGACCTGGATATGGTGCAGAGTTTACCAGGCAGTTTCCTGAACATCAGTCTGTAAGGAGGATGTGTGCATGCTAAGTCTTTTCAGTTTTGTCTGACTCTTTGCGACCCTATGGGCTGTTGCCTGCTTGGCTCCTCTGACCTTGGGATTCTCCAGGCAAGATTACTGAAGTGGGTATTCTTCAGCCATGCTGTCCTCCAGGAGATCTTCCCCACCCAGGGATCAAACCCACATCTCTTACAGCTCCTGCATTGTGGGAATTCTTTACTGCTGAGCCACTGGGGAAGCCCCTATCAATTTTTAAAAATAAATAAGGTGGAAAAATTTATAGCAGAATTATTCTCAGAGTAGCCAGTGTATGTAATAGAAGGATCAGTTTTGAAGGGGAGGTGAGAACCCTGAGCACCATGCTCGAGTAACAACAAATGCTTATTAAACTAACTACTAAATCAGGTGTACGTGCTAAGTTGCTTTAGTCATGTCGCATTCTTTCCAACGCTATGGACTGTAGCCCACCAGGCTCCCCTGTCCATGGGATTCTCCAGGCAAGAAATGGGTTGCCATTTCCTTTAGGGGATCTTCCCAGAGATCAAACCCATGTCTCTTACACCTCCTGCATTGGCAGGTGGATTCTTTACCACCTGGGAAGCCCACTGAATCAGACACATCTGGTTAATTTTCATAGCTAGTTCACTAGTTAGGGTTTCCTGATAGCTCAGTCAGTAAAGAATCCGCCTGCAATGCAGGAGACCCCGGTTTGATTCCTAGGTCGGGAAGATCACTTGGAGAAGGGATAGGTTACCCACTCCAGTATTCTTGGGCTTCCCTTGTGGCTCAGCTGGTAAAGAATCCACCTGCAATGCGGGGGACCTGGGTTCGATCTCTGGGTCAGGAAGTTTCCCTGGAAAAGGGAAAGGCTACCACTGCAGTATTCTGGCCTGGATAAATCCATGGATTGTATAGTCCATGGTGTTGCAAAGAGTCGGGCACTACTGAACGACTTGCACTTTAGCTAGTTAGTTTCTTCCTTTATTTTTTCAAGTATTATAATAACCCTATCAATTTTTTAAAAAGTTTTGGTGAGTTTCTATCAAAGTCATCATTATTATTACTTCTTATATTCAGATTGTCCCCTCTGCCAATGGGAGCCCCTTCAAGTTGGCTCCTCTGTCCTTTGAAATAAACAATTATTTTTGACAGCTTCCTTTCTTTCTGGTGCAATAATGTGTCCCAAGCACATTTTTTATATTTTCAGTCCCAGACTTAGTATCAGCTACTTGTCTAATGAGCCGTAGATTTTAGTGAAGGATGACACTTAGAAACCACATTCTAAGTGATGAGAGTGTGCAGCTTTTGTTCTTCTGATTGGGGATGCAAATTTTGGGCCAGTGCTGAATTTCTTATTTTAAATCAAACTCTCCCTCTGCCACTTTCTAACTGTATGACCTTAAATAAATTAATTACTTAACCTCTCTATGCCTTTCTTTTTCAACAATAAGATAAGGACACTAATACCCCATTTGAATTTTAACATAAGGACTAAATTAATTAATATATGTGGAAGTACATTGAATAGTCCTTGACACGTTTTAAGTATTCAATAACCATAATCTATTATAGTTGAATGGAGAAGGAAATGGCAACCCCCTCCAGTATTCTTGCCTGGAGAATCCCATGGATGGTGAGCCTGGCGGGCTACAGACCACAGGGTCACAAAGAGTCGGACGTGACTGAAGCAACTATAGCACACGTTATCGTTGAAGATGAATCTATGCGCGGCCTTCAGTGGACCCCTTATACCTTCTCTCACGGAGTTCCCAGCATCTGTTGTGAATAAATGTTTGGGAAACATTGAAACAGATTATGTAAAAGGCCCGCAAGTTTTCAGCTTGTTTCAGGCGACCATCATGCATCTATCTCAGTGTGATTTTGTGTTGTGGATTTCATGTAAAACTCATTCATCAAGAGATACTTAGGAACTTACTGCTTGTGTACGGGAGGTGATTCTGAATGCCAATCCCCTTGCATGCTTTCACTGAGAAGAACAAGCCACTGACTTTTGGGGTTTAACAGGACAGGGGATCTCTTGCAGTCCCCTTATCCCTTTACACAAGTCTGACTTTGAGGCTGGGTTTTCAGAACTATTAATATTAATATCCCTTGAGTCCTTCCTACAGCTTCTTTGACAATGTCTTCTCTACCTGTTCTCAAGATAGTTAATCTGTTGGCCCTTCTAGTTTTGTTCCTAAAGGAAGTCATACTTTCTCTAAGAAAAAGAAATGGATGTAGAGGAGTAATTTAATGTTTTAAGTTTGATTATACATTCACTGATGTTTAGGATAGATGTTTTCAGTTTATGGAATACAAGTAATCTAGAAGTTTGGTCCCTTTTGCTTTTTATATTCAAGAGGAGAAGTACAGTGAGATTCTCAGATATCAAATATCATGTCACTTTGTTTCATTTTTACTTCCAATAAGGTTGGTAACAAAAAGTTAGAAATAGAATTTTCTAAGAATAAGTTCTTGCTAAATTATAAAATTAATAATCTCCAAGAAAGTTGGAAGTAACAAAAAGTTAGAAATAGAATTTCCTAAGAATAAGTTTTTAATGTTAAAAATTAATAATCTCTTTAATGATTCAGGAAACATAGAAAAGTATACAAAGAAATACAAATCATCTGCATGCTAACCATTCAAAAATAGCGATGTTGCTTTTCCTATAGGCATCTGTCCATGTTTGTTACAATAGGAATTAAATCTTAATTAAAACAAGAAATATGTGTGGAAACTTACTCTACTTAGCATCTATAGAGGTCCTAGGTCAGCTAATAAGCATGTTGCTTTGTAGTGTGGAACTCCTGAATAAATCAAGTCTTGATTTTAACAGTAATCTCTGATTGAAAAGTCAATCCTCTGACTTAGGGTAGTGTAATACTTTAATAAATTGTGTCCTGGGTTCCAGCTGTTATTCTGCTTTCCTGGAGCTCCTCCTCCCTGGAGCTACTTCTGTTGTTCAAGGCTGCCCTAAGATCTCACGGGGCAGGAGGTAGAATGATTATATGGTTTTGCTGTCTTTCATCTGCTTATATGCAGACAATGCAAGAAAGTACACTGCCATATGGTTTGTATTTTGTAAGCCTAATTACAATACTGTTCTACTTGACTACTACTAACATAGCAATAGCATTCATACTTTAAGGCCTAATATTAAATTTATTACAGAAATTTCTTTATAATTTGATATATCTTTATTAAGCCATTTCCAGAAAGTATGGATAGCAGTATATATTGAATATATTTTAATGTACAACGCCTTAGTCCCTTAACAGTAAATCCAACTGTATTCTTATGGATTTGCTTTAATCTTTCTCCTTTAATCTACTCTCCCTCTTGGTACTCTGATGTGACTTTTATATCTCTGTTTTCTTTCCCTTTTCCCTTTAGTTACTGGTCTTGAGAGATGGGTGAGTTCTCTTCCTTGAGTTGATGGGGCAGGTATTGCCTGGGGAAACTAATTGGGTTTGACTCCTTTCCTTGCACACCCCAAAGAACTGACCACTCCATTATTTTTGTCCTTTTTCCCTTTCCCTTCAACTTGAGTGATCTACATGTTGTTAACTGTCTGTGAGTTCTTCTTTATGATGTTCTTCATAAATGTATTGTTCATTAGTGTATAAGAGGATGACTTTAGGATGATCTATATTATCTATCAATATTTTTTGGACCAAATATAATATAAACATAACAAGCAAAGCTCTCAAAGAGCAGCATTTCAAAATGTGTTTATTATTAAAGAACTCATTGTTTGCCTTTTAGGGGTTAGGGAAAGAGGAACCCCAAAGTGAGAAACAGATCAAAAGTCCTTCACTAACTTCAGAAAGGAGGTTAAGTAGACAGTCATCAAAATCACTGGACTTAAATAAAAATGAGTATCTTTCTCTGGACAAAAGCAGCACTTCAGATTCTGTCGATGAAGGTAAAGACTTTCTTATAAATTTTAAGTAAAATTTCAGTTATGTCTTTTAATGTTTACCTTTGTATTAAGTGTGTGCAGAATGAGAATTGTTTTTTGTACCAAATACAGTCTCACTATAAAGAATCAAAAAGGATGGAAGTTAATAAGAAACAGGGGAAAGGGGCTGCTAAATCTAACCCATCGCCACTTTTCAGAAGCCTGAAATTTGAAGATCTTCATCACATCTAGCCTATATTACCCCATGCATTGAGTCAGTGGAAATGGAGCAATAGTAATGGAAAAGCAACTTTTTTTTCTTTTTACCCATGACTCATTTGTATCTGAAATTTGCACCTCTTAATCTCACGCACCTGTTTATCTCCTTCCCCTGCCTCCTCCCTTTCTGGCGACCAGCTGTTTGTTCTCTGTATCTATGGCTCTGTTTCTGTTATGTTTGTTCATTGTTTTGTTTCTTAGATTCCATATATAAGTGAAATCATACAGTATATGTCTTTGTCTGGTTTATCTCACTAAACATAATATCCTCTAGGTCCATCTGTGCCAAAAATGGCAAGATTTCATCCTTTTTATGGATGAGTAATATTCCATTTGGGGCTTCCCTTACCACAGACGGCTCAGTGGTGGAGAATCCACCTGCAATGCAGGAGATGTGGGTTCTATCCCTGGGTTGGGAAGATCTTCTGGAGAAGGAAATGGCAACCCACTCCAGTATTCTTGCCTGGAAAACCTCATGGGCAGAGGAACCTGGTGAGCTACATACAGTCCAGGGGGTCACAAAAGAGTCAGACACGACTTAGCAACTAAACAACAACAATATTCCATTGTAT
The DNA here is from genome assembly GCA_917880005.1 of Nanger dama. Lineage (NCBI taxonomy): Eukaryota > Metazoa > Chordata > Mammalia > Artiodactyla > Bovidae > Nanger > Nanger dama. The sequence continues at coordinate 2,460,941 of CAKJTW010000011.1, forward strand.
ATATCTGTACCACATCATCTATCCCTTCTATCTGTTGATACTCACTTAGGTTGCTTCCGTATCTTTGCTGTTGTAATAATGCTGCAGTGAACATAGTGGGGTACATATATCTTTTGAATTAGTGTTTTCATTTTTATCAGAGAAATACCTAGGAAAATGCCTAGGAGTGAAATTACTGGATTTTATGGAGAACCAGGGACGAGGGAGCCAGGTGGGCTGCCATCTATGGGGTCACACAGAGTTGGACACGACTGAAGTGACTTAGCAGCAGCAGCATGGTAGTCCTATTTTTAATTTTTTGAGGAACTTGCCTAATATTTTCCATAGTGACTGCACCAGTTTACATTCCCACCAACAATGTACTAAAGTTCCCTTTTCTCCACATTCTCACCAATACTTGTTATTAGCTGTCTTCTTGGTAATAGCCATTCTGATGGTGTGAGATGGTACCTCATTGTGCTTTTGATTTGTATTTCCCTGATGATTAATGATGCTGAGCATCTTTTCATGTGCCTGTTGGCCATCTATGTGTCTTCTTTGAAAAAATGTCTATTCAGGTCCTCTGCTCATTTCCTTTTTAATCAGGTAATTTTCAGTTGTTGAGTTGTATGAGTCCTTTGTATATTTTAGATATTAACCCCTTATCAGATATATAATTTGCAAATATGTTCTGACACTCAGTAGGCAGCCTTTACATTTTGATTATAATCTCCTTCACTGTGCAAAAGCTTTTTAGTTTGATTTGTTTATTTTTGCTTTTATTTATCTTGCTAGAAGAGACATAAAAATACTGCTAAGAAAGATGTCAAAGAATGTACTTGTTTATGTTTTATTCTATAAGTTTTATGGTTTTACATCTTACATTTAAGTCTAATACAGTTTGAGTTTTAAAAATCATAATGAAAATCTGCATGGTGTAATGCAATAAATTTTACTACTTTCTTTAACCACAAAAAGAGAGTGCAAGAGAGAGATTTCTAAAGTAGTTGTTGTTCAGTCGCTTAGTCGTGTCCAGCTCTTGCGACCCTGTCTGCTGCAGCACGCCAGGCTTCCCTGTCCTTCACCATCTCCTGGAGCTTGCTCACACTCATGTCCATTGTGTCAGTGATGCCGTCCAACCATCTCGTCCCTCTGTCGTCCCCTTCTCTTTCTGCCTTCAATCTTCCCCAGCATCAGGGTCTTTTCTAATGAGTTGGCTCTTTGCATCAGGTGGCCAAAGTATTGGAGCTTCAGTTTCAGTATTAGTCCTTCTAATGAATATTCAGTATTGATCTCCTTTAGGATGGACTGATTTGATCTCCTTGTGGTCCAAGGGACTCTCAAGAGTCTTCTCCAACACCACAGTTCAAAAGCATCAATTCTTCGGCATACAGCCTTCTTTATGGTTCAACTCTCACATCCATACATGACTACTGGAAAAACCATAGCTTTGACTAGATGGACCTTTGTTGGCAAAGTAATGTCTCTGCTTTTTAATATGCTATCTAAGTTTGTCATAGCTTTTCTTCCAAGAAGTAAGTGTCTTTTAATTTCATGGCTGCAGTCACCATCTGCAGTGATTTTGGAGCCCAAGAAAATAAAGTCTGTCACTATTTCCATTGTTTGCCCATCTATTTGCCATGAAATGATGGGACTGGATGCCTTGACCTTCATTTTTTGAATGTAGAAAATATAGTAAAAACAAAAATCAGTTGCTTAAGGGAAACTTTAGAGCAAATCATGTTCTCTTTACTTTAAGTTATAACCAATAACCTGGGGCTTGTCATGCTTATCAAGTCATGAAATTTCAAGGTCACTTCAAGGAGTTTTCTCTTTTTTTAGCTGTAAGGTTACTGACATTGAAGTCAGTGAAGTGAGGAGACAATAGGAAGGGTAGGATAGTGGCTGACTACTTTCAAATTTCAGGAAGCAGAGTAATGCCAGTGGAGTTTTGCTGTACCTTCTTTTGTACCAGCATGTTATATTACTATTCCTACCAGAGTGTTGGTGATGGGGACATTGTTGTGGTTTGGATCTGTCTAACATGACTGTATTTGCTAGTCCACTTACTGTTCAGCTTAGACCTGGTTTGGAAACCCCTGAAGGCTGTTTACTAAATCCATGAAAACCAAAGTTAAATCCACATCAAATCTAAATCAAATCCAGTTCAAATCTAAAATCAAATCCAGATCCAAAAGCAAACCAAATCCATGAAAACCAAATCCAAATCAGGTTCAACCTTGGCTTGGAAACACTGAAGTATCTTCGGTGAAAACTAAATCTACACTCTTAAAAACATAAGTAAAAATAAACAGGTTCTTAAAAATTAGAATGTATCAAGAAGACAGTTGTGTTCTTTTGAAAAGATCAATGAGAGGAAGTTTTTTGAAAGGATCAAGCACCAGGAATGACTAGACCCTCTTAGCGTCCTTACCATTTGTGCCTGGGAAATTCCAGGGATGGAGGAGCCTGGCAGGCTACAGTCCATGGGGTTGCAAAAGAGTTGGACACGGCTTAGCAGCTAAGCAGCAACAGCATGTAGCTGCGTGAGTTGGTTATCCCTGCCTGGCCAAGCCTCTCCTGTAGGGAGATTTGCTCTGGCACCCAGTGGCCAGACACATAAGTGACACCAAAATGAGGATTTTTGTTTGTTTGTTTTTGCATCCAGAAGATATTTTGAAAACTTTTACACTGACACTAAAGACAGGCAAAGACACTACCAGAAAATTACAAATATCCTTTATAAATATTGACATAGAAATCCTGAACAAAATACGAGCAAACCAAAGCAGTACATTAAAAGGGTTATACACTATGACCAAGTGGGATTTATTCCTGGAATTTGAGAATGAGTCAACAGACAAAAATTAATCAATGTGATTTGTCACCTTAATAGAATGAAGGGAAAAAAAAATCATCATTTTATTGCATCATCTCAGTTGATGCAATAAAAGAACCAAATGAGAATTTTTTTTTCTTTTTCTTTCTCATCTGCTCTTTTATAAGAATGATCCTTTAAAAAAAAATCCTCATTCAGTTCCCATACAATTCGCATTAATGATAAGTTACCTAAAGCGTAACAGTAAAACTCATATAAACTGTATCTTTATCTACAAATAAAGAAAGAATAATAGTGGTATAGTTTCTGTATTGCATAGAAGCCCTGATCACCAGTTTTTAGAGAATGAGAGATAAAACAAATTATGTCTCTTTAGTTACTCAATTAAACTCCAAATTATCTGCCTTTCTTGCATACCTACCTAATGCATGTTTTCACACATACTCAAAATAGTACCAACATGTGTTGTGTATGTGCTCAGTGGTTTCAGTTTTATTCATGCCAAGGTCCTTCTTATATTTATCGGTCTCAATTTTCCTACCATTTTCCATTGGCCACTTTCAAACTGTTATATTTGAAATAGTATTTATTCTTTATTGGAAATAGTAACCTGCTACTAAGTTGAGCAGTCTTCCTTTCTCCATTTAAAATACCACCTGCTAGCTTAATATGCTCCAGCAATATGATTGATGATGTTATTTAGATAGGAGGCTTTAAAATACCATGAATTTAATAAATAAATAATCCCAGGTGGAAACAGTTTATTTCATATCCTTACTTTCTTGAACAAATTTGCATACAAAAGGTATTATTGTTAATTTCTGGTAGTAATATCACAGGTTATGCTTTTATCAGTCATGATACAGAACATTTTATCTAACAGTAGAGTTTAAATGAAATATGAAGACATTATATTGAAATACTTTTGTGAATACAATTTATTCCCTTCTTAAATGTGAAATTTAAGGAAGGAAATTTGCTTTTGAAAAATAATAGTTACAGGACTCCTTTGAGAAATGGCTGCTTTTAGGGTTACGGTGCACACTTCAGTTGTGTCTGACTCTTTGTGACCCTATGGACTATAGCCTGCCAAGTTCCTCTGTCCAGGGGATTCTCCAGGCAAGAATACTGGAGTGGGTTGCCATGCCCTCCTCCAGGAGATCTTCCTGACCCAGGGATCGAACCCAGGTCTCTTATGTCTCCTGCGTTGGCAGGTGGGTTCTTTACCACTAGGGCCACCTGGGAAGGGCTAGGGTGGGGAATATACAAAATGAGCCCAGATATAGTGCAAGAATATAAAGAAGCGCTTGAAAAAGAAAAAAGGGGCATGTCAAAAGGTCATAGGCATCAACCTGAAAGAGCTTCTAATGGCCAAACAAAAATAAGAGTGAGCAGCAAAATAAATAATGACAGTACTGGATTATAACCTAAAGTATAAACTGACTTTGTAAGTCCCTCCTGATACTAATGGTTGAATAAATATATAAATGGGGGAGAAAGCAGGAGTCTTCCTTACAGAGCTCCAAATAATAAAGTAGATATGTAGATCTTTTCCTTTCCAGGAGGTGGAGCTGAATTCTCCTCCCCTTGAGATGGGCTGAACTTAGGGACTCATTTCTAATGAATAGCATATGGAAAGAGGAAAATAATACCTTTGAAGTGGAAAAGCCTGCCAGATACCATCTTGACCAATTGATCAAAGTTAATCAAGGTTAATGCTGTTATGTGTACCCCCTGAGTTTGAGGAGAAGGGTACTTCACCTCTGTGGTGTTCGTCCCCAAATTCAAACCCTGGTCTAATCATGGGAAAAACCTCAGGTGAATCCAAATGGGGGACATTCTACATAATACCTGACCTGTACTTTCAAATATATTAGGTCATTGAAAAATAAGAAAAAAGTGAGGGACTGTCATAGATTGGAGGAGACTAAGATGATAACAACTAAGTACAAACTTGGTACCTTGGGCTGGATTCTTGTTTGAAAAAGACATTACTGGAAAAAATAGGAATAAAGTCTAGTTTAGTTAATTGTTCCTCTAAAATGATTAAAAATTAAAAGATATTCTTGCAAAAAAATGGCAGCCCACTCCAGTACTCTTGCCTGGAAAATTCCATGGACTGAGAAGCCTGGTAGACTATAGTCCATGGGTTCTCAAAGAGTCGGACATGACGATTGGCGTCTGTCTACAATGTGGGAGACCTGGGTTCAATCCCTGGCTCGGGAAGATCCCCTGGAGAAGGAAATGGCAATCCACTTCAGTACTATTGCCTGGAAAATTGGCTCCTCAGTCCATGGGGTTGCAAAGAGTCAGACACAACTGAGCGACTTCACTTTCACTTTTATGTATAGTTATACACAACATGTATGAATATAATACCAATTTAGAGTTTTAATAGTGTCATGTAATGTGCTGTGATCATTGTAATCACATTTAAAAGCCATTTTGTGCCCAAAACAAACAAAATGAAACCTTGAAATTACCTTTCTTTGATGTCTTCCCTTTTTGTTCTGTGTTTTTTGTTTCCCAGAAAACATTCTTGAGAAAGACCTTCATGGAAGACTTTATATCAACCGTGTGTTTCATATCAGTGCTGAAAGAATGTTTGAATTGCTGTTCACCAGTTCACGCTTTATGCAGAGATTTTCTAATTCTAGAAATATAATAGGTTGGTCTTGTGTTCTTATCTAATGATAAATGTGGGAGAATTTTATTATCCTTAGTTTATGTTGTCAAGTGGAAAAATTAGACAGGCTTTGATTTTCTTTTGGTGATGTAGAAACTAGTGTTAAGGTGTTTTGGGTAAAATCACATGTAAATAGTATGATTTTTCAATTAGTCAGATCTTACCTACTATTAAGTTCAGACCCTTTGAGAATGAAAACTCCATTTATTTATTAATACAGCAGTTCAGTTGGGTTGAGCCCCATTTAAAAGGGCTCCAGTACTCCTGCCTGGAAAATCCCATGGATGGAGGAGCCTGGAAGGCTGCAGTCCATGGGGTCGCTGAGGGTCGGATATGACTGAGCGACTTCACTTTCACTTCTCACTTTCATGCACTGGAGAAGGAAATGGCAACCCACTCCAGTGTTCTTGCTTGGAGAATCCCAGGGACGGGGGAGCCTGGTGGGCTGCCCTCTATGGGGTCGCACAGAGTCGGACACGACTGAAGTGACTTAGCAGTAGCAATTGTGGAATAGTTGGATTCTATGCATGTGTGCTAAGTTGCTTCAGTTGTGTCCGACTCTTGAGACCCCATGGACTGTAGCCCGCCAGGCTCCTCTGTCCATGAGATTCTCTAGGCAAGAATTCTGGAGTGGGTTGCCATGCCCTCCTCCAGGGATCTTCCTGACCCAGGGATCAAACTTGCACCTCTGTGTCTCCTGCATTTGCAGATGGGTTCTTTACCACTAGTGCCACCTAGGAAGCCAACTGGATTCCAGTAGAGTATGAACTAGTACAGTCACTTTGCAAAATGACTTGGTGGTATCTACTAGATACGTATAACCTTCAGAAATGGATACCAGTGTACTCTGAAAGATGTGTACTGCCGTGTTCATAGCAGCATTGTTTATAATGGCCCCCAAACTCAAAATAGCCCAAATATCCACCAGTAATAGAATGGACAAACAGATGTATGTTCACACAAAAGAATACTTATGGCAATGGGAAAAAAAAAAAAAACTGCTGCTAACAATACGTACAAATCTTATGGGTATGCTATAGTATTAAGCAAGAGAAGTCAGACATAAAATAGTACATACTGTGATTTCTTTATTTAAAGTTTAAATTAAAAAAATAAATTTCCGCTCTCAAAAAAAAAAAAAGTTTAAAACGAGGTAAAACTTATTTATAGACATAAAAGCAGCAGAGTAGTTAACTGCTGTGGGGACTGCTGTGGGTGGATAGAGACAGGAAGGGAGCTTCTGGGATGCTGGTAAAGTTCTCTATCTTGATTTGGGTAGTGGTACACATGTGTGTTTTTTCTGCAAATTCGTGGAGACTTGAGGTTGCGATGCCTATGGTCTGCCTTAGTGAAAATATTCCAGTTAGGAAGGTAGTTATAAAAAGATTTTATTGATTATGTGTTTAAAGTTCTATTTTGGTAAACATCTCAAAGAAGCATATTACCAACCTGAAATTGAATTTATCCTAAATATTTCAAGATATCTTAGAAACTTTGGGAGCATATGGTTTAACTTGCTATATAAAATTAGAAAACACCAGTGGCAGAGATCCATATAAGCTGAGTCATTTGACGTAGTCAAAGAGAGTCAAGTTAAATGTAATGTATAATCTAACCATTTTATTAACCATTAGATGTTATTCCTTTATTTGAAACTTTTATGTAAGCATAATTACATATTCATAGGCTATAACATTGATACAGACTAGATATAAAAAAGTAATATTTTCTTATTATTCATAGTAGACTAGCAAAGCAATTTCTGATTGATAGCTATTGTCTTTGATTATATTAAATGCCATGTTTTTAAAAATCATTAATTTTTTTTCCTGTTCTTCCAGTTTTAAAAATGTATAATACCTGAGGGATATAAATCTTTCTTTTCACTCAGTAGATCATGTTTAACAGTGTATCTGTTCTGAATCTATTTTGTATGTTCTTGCTATTCATGTCTGCCTGGAGAATTTGCCATTCCAGAAGAGCTAGATATTTTATATCTCTTAATTTTCTAAGATGATGCCTGTTGATATTACACAGCCATTTTTATGGCTAGAAAGGCCCAGAGGGAACTAGCTATGTTATTCCACATTGGTACAAACTGAAGGTTTTTGTTTTTTTTAAATCACAGCTGCATTTGGTGTCTGATATCACATCTAGCTTCAGTATGGATGACTGTGTTTGCCATCTGATGCTATAAATGGCTTTGGGAAGCAAAGGCTTCTGGCTTATCACAAGTATAAATAGTTATAGGCATGTTGCCATTAGACCTAGAATTAGTCAGAAGGTTTGCCCCCAAAGAGATAATCTGCTTATGATTGCACACTACACACTATTCTATTCTCTTCTGAATTTGTTATCTGGTAATCAAAGTTGCATTTCTTGAGAACAGGTTTCAAAGGCTTCTTTTTAAACTATTAAGAGTTTAATGGGAAAATAGTATGGTCAGTTATTTGTGGGTTTAACCTAATTTCAGCACTAAAATGGCTACTTCTGGATCTATTTTTTAATAATTAAAATTTATTTTAAATTATTAAGAGTAATGATAATTATTCTTAATAATTTTTAATAAAAGTCACAATTTGAATTCTTTAAAATCTTTGTTTATGGTTATAGGACACTATTTTTATAATGTAAAACTCAGTTTTAAGTCTTTTATTCAACTTTCTAATTTTGAAAAATGCACATCTTTAGAAAAGTTGCATGAATAATATAATGAAAACTACCCATCACCTACATTCACCAGTCTTTTTATTGTGATATTATTTCTGCACATAACATAAAACTTAGCATTTTAATAATTTTAAAATGTACAGTTCAGTGGCATTAAGTACATTCACATTGTTCTGTACCCATCACCATCTCTGGAACTTTTCATCTTCCCCAAACTGAAACTCTGTCCCTGGTAAATAGTAAAGCTCCATTTTCCCCTCTCCCCATCTCCTGATGAACACCATTCTACTTTCTGCCTCCATGAATTTTTCTATGCTTCTGTTGTTCAGTCACGCAGTTGTCTGACTCTTTGGGACCCCATGGAGTGCGGCACGCCAGGCTTCTCTGTCCTTCACTGTCTCCCGGAGCTTGCTCAAACTCATGCCCATTGAGTCGGTAATGCCATCCAACTGTCTCATCCTCTATCATCCCCTTCTCTTGCCTTCAGTCTTTACCAGCATCAGGGTCTTTTCTAATGGGTCAGCTCTTTGCACCAGGTGGCCAAAGTATTGGAGCTTCAGCCTCAGCATCAGTCCCTCCAGTGAATTTTCAGGATTGATTTCCTTTAGGATTGACTGGTTCGATCTCCTTGCAGTCCAGGGGACTCTCAAGAGTCTTCTCCAACACCATAGTTAACAGTATTTGTTTCTCTGTGACTGCTTATTTCACTTAGCATAATGTCTTCAGGGTTTATCCATATTGCAGTATGGATTTCATCTCATTCCTTTTAAAGAATAAATGCTAAACCATTATATGTTTATGCCACATTTTGTATACCTGCTCCTTTATCAGTGGAGTTTTGGGTTATTTCCACTTTTTAGTTATTGTGGATGTTTCTGCTGTGAACACTGATGTACAAGTATGTGTTTGAATCCTTGCTCTTGGTTCCTTTGGGTAATACCTAGAAGTAGAAATGGATCATAAGGTAATTCTGTATTTAATCTTTTGAAGAACTGCCATATTGTTTTCCACAGTGGCTGCATCATTTTATAGTCCCACCAGCACTGCATAAAGGTTCCAATTTCTCCATATCTAGCCAACCTCTCATTTTCAGGTTTTTGTGATAATAGTTATCCTAGTAGATGTGAAGATTCACCGATTTTAAAATTTTACTACATCAAAGGATTCTTGAATTATTTATTTTGTAATTTTTGCTTTTGATTACTTCAACTTATTGTATCAAAATGCCTGATATGTCTGTTTGTGTACTGTTGCCATTTTTTCTTATAACTTCATCTGTTCTTTATATTATGATAAGCTTTACTTAGGTATTGGGGACTTGACTATTCTAAAATGTTGTAACATTCTGACACGTGATATTCAATAGGTTTGTTGGTAACACTGATGAAAATACAAGTGAAAGAGAGACCTTTATCTTTGTTGATAATTGCTTTGTTGAATAGTGTGCAGTTTTAACAGCAGAATTCAATGATATCTTTAAATTTAGTCACTGGTTAACAATGAACTATTTGTATAATTTTTCTGAAACAGGCTGACATACGACCAAAGTGATATTTTACAAAGTATTTTATAATTATATCTATTGTACACCTGAATAAATCATTTTAAAACAAATTCTGTATTATAGATCCCATGATTTGAGATGTTGCTCATTTACTTGCAAAACTTTTCTGCAAAAGATAAGCAACAGGCAGTTTCAGGATCCCTCATTAAATCCGTAGGCTTGGTTGACTGAAAGAAGTTAAATAAAATTGAATATTTCATAAAGCCTTGTTTCCTTTCCTTTGATGATGGGTAATAGGTTAGATAAAAGCTTCTGTTTTAGGATATTGATGTGCAGCAGCCAGATATACTAATTGCCTAAGTCCATTGTGCTAGGCAGGGCTTCCCACGTGGCTTAGAGTCTGCTTACAATGCAGGAGACCTGAGTTTGATCCCTGGGTTAGAAAGATCCCCTGGAGAAGGAAATGGCAGCCCACTCCAGTATTCTTGCCTGAGGAATCCCATGGACAGAGGAGCCTGGCAACCTACAGTCCATGGGTTCACAAGGAGTCAGATACGAATTAACAACTAAATAACAACAACAAGAACAGTTGTGCTAGGTGACTTAGTCAGATCTTCAAATAGAGTTCATGATGCTGTTACCTGTATTTTCCTAGTGTTAGCTTGTTAAATGAACTTTGTTATATGGTGCTATGTTCTAAAGATGTTCAATTCAGTTCAGATGCTCAGTCGTATCTGACTCTTTGTGACCCCATGGACTGCAGCATACCAGGCTTCCCTGTCCATCACCAACTCCCGGAGCTTACTCAAATTCATGTCCATAGGGTTGGTGATGCCATCCAACCATCTCATCCTCTGTCATCCCGTTCTCCTCCCATCTTCAATCTTTCCCAGCATCAGGGTCTTTTCAAATGAATCAGTTCTTCACATCAGGTGGCCACAGTATTGGAGTTTCAGCTTTAGCATCAGTCCTAATGAATATTCAGGACTGATTTCCTTTAGGATTGACTGGTTGGATCTCCTTGCAGTCCAAGGGACTCTCAAGAGTCTTCTCCAATACCACAATATTTCTGTTCAAAGTGTGTTTTTGCTCATTGTGTTGTTGCTAAGCAAAAGAAATAGAATTTTTACAAAATCTTGCCATAAAGATAGATTTTTCTAGAGCTTTCTTCATATAGAAAAGGTTATATAGTTTATTTATATTCCATTGCCCCCTCCTTGATTAAAGATCTCTGCAGAGAAACCATTAACATTGTATGATTTCTCATTGATGTGATTTCTCCACAAGTTGAGATCAGATCATATTGCTATGTTAAGGACAAATGTCTTTCAAGGTCTTGTCCTTGGGAGTGTTGAAATGTTCTGTCTCTGATTAAGTGGACACCATTACTTCTCTTTGTAGGTACTGGGAACTTTAAAAATAAGCCCATTGATGATACGCTTTAATTTTATCTTCTAGAGAAAAGAAAAACGTTTTAATAGACAACAATTTAGAAGTAAATGGATCAGAGATGAGGTGTATGTCACATGCAAGAAGAGGGCCTGATGTGACTTTACTCTTCTTTAATGTTAAATGAATAATACAGTTATAAGAAAGTTAGAAAAAAATTTAAATAGTTCAAAACTCTCTCTTTGATTCCATTACAAGCTGTACCCTTCAAATTTCTAGAACTAACTCTTTTTTGCTGTGATTAGATGTAGTATCTACCCCTTGGAATGTGGAACCTGGAGGGGACCAGCTGAGAACCATGACTTACACTATAGTCCTTAACAATCCACTAACTGGAAAGTGTACCACGGCCACTGAGAAGCAGGTATGCCTATGCCGCCAGTATTCCAAAAGAACCATGTGTGTGGAAAAGAAAAGATGCCTGTCATAGGTCCTAGGCACCAACTTACAAGATGGTCTCAGCAAGTATACAGCAAGACAAAGAAGGGAGGAGGAACTGTTTACAGGTTAAAACAGTTTAAGAGGCACATAAACAAATCAACCCAATGCTGATTCAGACAAGCCAACTGTAAAAAGGCTTTTCTGAGATTTAAGGAATTGTTCATTTCTATGTTCTGTAATGGTATGGTTGTTATATATATATATATATATATATATATATATATATATATATATATATATATATATATATATATATATTTGGTTGTTATATTTTAAAGCAAAGAGCATTTATCTTTTAAAGGGATACACTGAGGAATTTTAGGGAATCCCTTGGTGACTCAGTGATAAAGAATCCACCTACAATGCAGAAGACGTGGTTTCGATCCCTGTGTTGGGAAGATCCCCTGGAGAAGGAAATGGCAGTCCACGCCAGGATTCTTGCCTGGGAAATCCCAAGGACAGAGAAACCTGGCAGGCTACAGTCCGTGGGGTCACAAGAGTCAGACACAGCTGAGGGACTAAACCACCACCACCACTGAGCCATTGATAAAGAAATATACTGATGTATTTTTGGATGAAATTATATTGGTGGTTAGGGTATCTTTGAAAAATAGCTAGGCAGAAGATGAAGGTGGAGGGAGGGAATGTGGCGAGAGATACAGATGAACAGGACTGGGTGTGAGCTAATATTGAAGCTGGTTGAAGAGCTGATGAGGGTTCGTTATGTAGTTCATTTCTACTCTTGTATATGTTTGAACTTTTTCATAATAAGTGGGTTTTTTTTTTTTTTAATTTAAATAACACTATTGGAATCTGATTTACAGGATCTTGTCAAGGGTTAGGGCCAAATAGCTAGATGGCTGCTATGGCCTGTGAGGACGAGAATGTTAGGTATTCTCTGTCTACTCTGAGCAGCATGGCACTGTCATATACCGCGGTTTATGTCTGGCCAGTTTGATGAAGTACTGTATATCTATTCTACAGAGTTAGAAAATATCTATTAACATCTGAATTTTTCTTGCTCTCTTAGTTTTTGTCCATCAGTGTCCAAAAGGACTTAAAATTTTCTCTTCCAAAGATTTCCAAACACTTAAGAGAAGTTTCTTTTTGGTATTTGTGAGTCTTTGATAACTTTAGAGGATAAATAGAAGAGGTAAGGTTAAAATGAGAAAGAGCTGGCCAGCAACCACTTCAAAGCCTATTTAGGGAAAGCAGTATTTTGTCTGGTTGTCCCCTTCCTTCATTTTTTTGGTGCAGAGTGGTTTTTATTAAACTTTAATGAATTTTAAGGTGGGGTCCTGGCTTTGATCAATTAAATTTTGAATTGTTCCTCTACCAGGAACATTTGAAATTCTTAATAAACTGCTAACACAGATGAGAGATCATGGAGTTTCTTTCTCCTATGCATGCTTAAAATGAAGGAAAAAAAATTATAGAATGAAGTGACAGAGAGGCAGCAAATACTATTTCTGCACATCCCTTCTTCTCAATTTGTAGATTACATAGCAACGTGGAGGCCCTTCTGGCTTTGTATATAGGCTCCTCATGTTTTTTTGTAATTTGTGAGAAGGAATTCTGATATACATGTTCTAAGTTGGCAAGGAATTTGATGTATTAAACATGTACATGCAAAAAAATTTCGTCTTATTTTGGCAGAGACTGTATAAAGAGAGTCGGGAAGCACAGTCTTATTTGGTAGATGCAGAAGTGCTGACACATGATGTCCCCTACCATGATTACTTCTACACTCTCAACAGATACTGTATCATCCCATCTTCAAAGCAGAAGTGCCGACTGAGGTGAGCTACTGTAAACAAGTGTTTTAGTCAGGACAGGCTACATTGTATGCTGGCAGTGTATCAGTCCTGAAATCTTAGTTGCAGTCTTACACAACTTTATTTCTTGCTTTGTGTGTCCACTGGTGGTCAGCAGAAGGGTGGGAAGCCTCACTCAAGAACCCAGGCTGATGGGGCTTTGACCTCTGGCGCTGCACAATCCAGAATATGTATCATTTCAGTTACTTCCAGAAGAGAGAGAGCTATAGAGTTGTGCTCACAGTCCACTGGCCAGAATGGTCCCAGGACCCTGTTTACTGGCAAGGGGGCTGGGAGATTTGAGCAGCGCGTGGTGGGCAGTAAGCAGCTCTGCTGCAGTGGGAGGCCAGAGGTGGTGGGGTGCTGAAGGTGGTGCTGGGCCCATCATGCGCTTGCCCTAGTCTCCGCTAGTGTGGTGACTTAGCTAGTGTATGACCACTACCGATTTTTTATACAAGGCGTTTAGGAAATTTAATTTATTTTGAGCCTTTATTGCTATTTAAATAAAGAAAATTCAGAGTTTGAGAAAGCAAAGAAATAAAATGCCAAGTTGATGAAATTATTAGCAGCTCCCAGTAATTTTTTAAAGAATTCGTTTTCAGTGAACAGTTTTTTTGTAGTCTTTTTTAAAATATAAATTTATTTATTTTCATCGGAGGTTAATTACTTTACAGTATTGTGTTGGTTTTGCCGTACATCAACATGATTTTTGTAGTTTTAGTGACTTAACATCCTTTTGGCTTTCCACTGAATTCATTCCTACATTAACATGCAACGTTCATAATGTGATTAAATCTTGTAAATTAAATATTCTTCTTCCTTCCTTATTCATTAGAGTTTCAACAGATTTGAAATACAAAAAGCAACCATGGGCTATTGTCAAATCTTTAATTGAGAAGAATTCCTGGAGTTCGCTGGCAGATTATTTCAAACAGCTTGGTTTGTAAATTTCTTGATTTATCTACTTTTGTAAGAATGGCATTTATTAACAGAATGGATGGATTCTTCAATTGGATTCATAGTAGGAACTGGTAGATGGCATTGGAATGACTCTTACTGAAGGGTTCCAACTGTTACACTTAAAATTTAAAAACTTCTAATTTTCATTGATCTACCAAGCACTTATATAATGCTTATGATATGCCAGATGTTGCCCTGTGTGTTTTATAAATATCAACTCATTGCAAACCTATAAATTGTTTTCCCATTTTACTGAAGAAATATCAAAACAGAGAGACAGAGGTTAAGTGACTTTTCCAGGATCACACACTTAGGAGCTGTCACACTCCCTCCCTCTGCAAGGAGCCAAGGAAGCTGACTGCAGTGGAGGGGCTGGGTGACCTGATCGTAAACATGTGCTGTGCTCACGAAGAAGGTCTGGAGAGTCCTCAGGCCCATACCTCCCTTACCGACGCAGCTCTCCTGGGTTTACGCAGGCCCACATAGCCATGGGACCATGTACGTGTATGGATTTGGTGGAGGGGAAGTGATGGAGTTGTTCTCTTTGGATATGCCTTAAAATGTACATGAAGAAAAAAACATACATATGTATGTCATACACACACACACACACACACACACACACATACATGAATGTAATTAATTTAGTTAAAGAAAAGGTGGTGGCCAATAAACTCAGGGTAATTTAAGGCTTCACCAGCCGGTTTGCTGGTTATTTATTTTCCTTGCTTTCTCATTGGCTGTTTCATTATTAAACTCCAAATCAGGAGCAAGGAAAGAGAAACTCAAAGATAAGTTTGGTTGATAGATAATGAACTTCTAATGAAAAATCTCATGAAGGGAAAGGTTAAAACAATTGAGAAAAACGAAGTTTTTAGATTGTTTGCAGACTTTCTTTACCAGTGCTTCCTTTTTTTTTTTTTTTGCAAACTTTCATTGTAAATTAGAACTATTGTATGCTGCTTCTTCCTTTAAGATTGATGATCAAGTACTATAATCTGTCTTGGAAATCTTTCTAGGGACCCAATGTAAGTGGGTAGCCTGTTGTTTCCATAACTGAAATCTTTACATTAATGTTTAATATGGCACATGGCAAATCTGTTCTGAAGGTTCCTATCATTAATTAATACAGTTCATTCTTCATGGAATAATGAAACCTCATTATGGGATCATTGTACACTCTGTAACTTTTCATTAAGAAAAAGTAAAATTTGAATCTAGGCCATAAGAAACCTGAGTAATAGTTACTAAGGCTTAACTATTAAGTAAAGCTATTAAGTAAAAGTTACTGAGGCTTAAAAGAAAAGCAAGCTGAGAACAAAACAACCAACCCTTCTGTATATTATAGCTGAGAAGATTTCTCCACTATCTAAAGATTATTTTTTCTTTTTAGAATCAGATTTGTTAATGGAAGAATCTATGGTAAATCAGTCCATGGAAGACCCTGGAAAACTTACTGGCCTGAGAAGGAGAAGGCGAACATTCAACAGAACAGCAGAAATAGCTCCTAAACTTTCTTCTCAGCGTTCTTCTGGAGACATGAGTTTAGAGGCCAAAGGGGATATTACAGGTAGCTGTTTCCTGGTAAACAAAGATGAAAGCTTTTTTTTTCTTTATAGGTTTACTTATATGAAGCAGAATATGCCTCTTGTTTATAAGACAGGTCAGTTAGTAGGGCTCCTTTTCTCTTCTTTTCTGATAATATTTGTCAAACTCTGAATAATATACAAAAGAGCAGTTGCAAAATGGCAGGCATGTGGCCAATAGAAGTACTGTACTGGACCTACCTGGTATTTTAAAAACTGGACATTTTTATATAAAAACTCCGATCCGACAGCCCTGGACCCACATGTCTTCAGAGCAGCAGTCGATCAGTTGAAGTCTACCAGTGCCTGCCTCATATAACCAAGTGTGTACTTTTGCCAGGTCACCGGTCCCTATCACTCTCGCCCACTGAGGGATGCTTCATTCATTAATTTTCTGCCAGGCATTTACAGACATTTGATTTCTACCCTTGAATCTACTACAGTGATTGTATGCTTTTAATCCTTATATACTGTCAGGGCCAGTTCAGTAAATGCAGAGATGGAATTTGACTTTTATTATCTCTGCATTTAATTTTGAAGGCATCTTGTCCCTACTAACTATAAACCCTCCCTTTCAGAAATAAGAAGCTGTCATACACCCTCATCCTTCTACATTATCAGATCCTCTTCTAAGGTTTATATCTTCAGTTCAGTTCAGTTAGGTCACTCAGTTGTGTCCGAGTCTTTGTGACCCCATGGACTGCAGCACGCCAGGCCTCCGTGTCCATCACCAACTTACAGAGCTTACTCAAATTCATGTCCATAGAGTCAGTGATGCCATCCAACCGTCTCATCCTCTGTCGTCCCCTTCTCTTCCCACCTTCAATCTTTCCCAGCATCAGGGTCTTTTCCAATTAGTCAGTTCTTCGCATCAGGTGGCCAAAGTATTGGAGTTTCAGCTTCAGCATCAGTCCTTCCATTGAATAGTCAGGACTGATTTCCCTTAGGATGGACTGGTTGGATCTCTTTGCTGTCCAAGGGATTCTCAAGAGTCTTCTCCAACACCTTAGTGTGAATATATTTTTCTAACATTTAAACCTAATGGCTATTTAATTTTGGGATTTGGCAACAAAATTTGGGCAACAGAGAACAGGGGAGGATGATTTCAAAAAAAATTTTTTAAGGAGCAAAGCCTTATATACATAGAACTAACTCAAATATTATTTGCAGAGATGAAACTTAGAGATCATTCATGATATACTGAATTGCTTACTTAATTTTAGAACAAATTAATTTGTAATATAGGTCAAATTTGTAGAACTGATATAAAGTTTCTTTTTATAGATTTATTTAATATTACTTAGAATATCAGAAGTCAAAGAAGGGTGCAGGGAATTCACCGTAACTCACTGTGTCTTTACAAACAATTTTACAAATTTCTTCTCCAGTACTTTTTAAATGAAGTTAAACTTTTATCAGTTTTAATCACAACCCTGAGTCTCAGAGAGCCTTCTGTTTTTGTAATTTGCAGGAAAGAAAAAGGAAATTGAAAGCTGTAACACCATCCTTATTGTGGTGATGAGTATTTTGTAAGTATTTGTGTTGAGAGCTTATTTTGCTGTGCCCTCACTTATCTTTTAATGGTTTCCAAAAGATTTGAAAATATTTGTATATTATTGTATATACATTACTACTATGTAACCGATTTTGGCCTACAGAAACAGTAATTTTATATGTTTCAGTCTGGTAGTTTTGAATGATTTTCAGAAGAACTGTTAAATTCGAGGGAATACCAAGTACACATTCAGTAAATGTTTTTGTTTTTTAAGTTAATTTGATTTGTTTTTACCATCATAGGTTTTTAGGGAAATACCATAAACTTAAAATATTGATATACGCAGGCTGGTAAAATCCCCCAAATGCTATTTTGCTGTATTGAATGAGACCAGCGGTCCTTATTCTTTGCTGTACATAAGAATCACTTGCTAAACTACTGATTCCAGGGCTTCCCTGGTGGGGGCAAGGGGCAGGACCCTGTGCTCCCAGTGCAGGGGACTTAGGTTCAACCCCGGTCTGAGAGCTGAGATCCCACAAGTCATGTGGCATGGCCAATAAATAAAATTTAAAACTAAAATTTTAAAAATATTAAGTCGAACATAAATTTCTCAGCTTCAGTACTACAGATTGAGTCAGTAGGTCTTCAGTAGGAATCAAGAATCAGTAGTATTCTAAAACACACTGCATAGGTTATTCTGATGCAAGTAATCTGAGGATTGTAGGATGAGAAATACTGGAATAAATAGTCTGCATCTCAGAGTATTTTTTGGAATCTTCTCTGTCAGTCATATGTAGACTCCTGTTATCTCCATGGCTATACTTGGATCATGGGGTAGTCCATCAGATTTAATTGAATTAGTTCCGACTGGATGATATGCTCTGGGTGTATTTTTTGGGAAAGAAATTCTTATATCAGCCTTTTTTTCTAATTATAGACTTCAGAACATAGAAAATGTTTGTTGTACCTTCAGGTTTTATAAAAGCTTTTCATATTCTGCTTAAATTGGTTTGCTGTGACAATTTTGAATAGTATATATTATCTGTGATCTTTTGTATCACTTTGCAGAAAATTTATAGTCAGATATTAAATGTTGATTTTTATGCCATTTCATAGATTTGATTTTTTTGCTACTACCTTAGTTTTCATCTTCAGGATGGGTAAAAGTGAATAGTATATATTTTAAGGCAAGTCAATATTTTAACAGGAAAAAATAAGAGATATGATGCCACCTATGTATTTGCATATATATGTAATGAGATACATTCATTCACTTGACATGCTGTTGTGAATACCAACAAAGTAAGGGTACTTAACAAGTAACATTTTATATATGATACCATTGATGTCTGTTTGGGATTTGAAACTTTTTCTAAGTTGAACCAGAAGGAATTTTGCTGAATGTGCATTTGTTTTGGCTTCCACTGGGAATAAGAGGTACATAATGATCTATCTAAGAGCAAATCCATATTGATCTTCATTTCCTTTCTGAAGTACAGTACTATGCATGTGTAATTGCTTAAGACAAAAGCACCCCCAAAATAGATCTTGAAAGCTAATGTGGTAGATTTCTAGGCTGGTGGTTGCACATCAACACTGGTTAGGATTCCTGGCAGAGAGGAGAGGTGTCAGGGACAATCCCAACCTGCTTATTTGAGGAGTTCATTGTCCTCAAATGAAGTTACTTCCAACTAGTTACCTTCCAACTTTTCCTTCAACATCCACTTAGTACTTTAAGTTATTATTTCAAACAATAAAATAGGAATAATTAATTTAAATAATAACTAATTGGAAACTAGTCTGGGTAATACGCACTTTTGAAGCTTTTGCATGTCTCTTCTGCGTTAGCAATGCTTTCGGTCTGAATGAGAGTGGATTAACCAGGTCTGATTTTCTCTGTCTAGTTTGCTGTTGCTAGTTTTGCTGAATGTGATGCTGTTTCTGAAGTTGTCAAAGATAGAATATGCTGCTCAGTCCTTTTACCGTCTTCATCTCCAAGAAGAGAAATCTTTAAAGTAAGTCTTCCCTTCCACAACCTATTACTTCAATAATTCCTGTGCTGCAGAAAATTTAAGTCTAGTTTTAGAGAGTTTGGTCTGCCAAATTCTGTTTAGTCATATACTGTTTTGTTTTACCTGCAAATTTATGAGACTAATGATTTCTGGAAAAGGCTAGAAGCCGTTCCCTTGATCTGTCAAAAAAATTTTAAATTATTTATTTGGCTGGGCGAGGTCTTAGTTGCAGCATGCAGGATATTTTAGTTGCTGCATGCAAACTCTTAGTTGTGGCATGTGGGATCTAGTTCCCCAACCAGGGATCAAACCTGGGCCCCTTGCATTGGAAGCGCAGAGTCTTGGCCATTGGACTGCCAGTGAAGTCCCTATTTCCTGATCTTTAAGATGGTATGTTTCTTTCAGTTTAGCCTCTGATGTGGTGTCAAGAGAGGAAGCTGTTCAAAAGAGCCAAGGCCAGGCCCATCGCTTAAAAGGAGTGCTCCGGGACTCCATCGTGATGCTGGAACAGGTTGGTACCTCTGTATCGCATGGTACTTGGTGCTCATCCCAGTGATTCAGCTGCTTTTCTGGCTGTGAGAGAATATTCACTACACCATTATTTGAATAAATACCCCTTCTAGAGGCATCTAACCTTGCCAGTTTCTGGATTATGCACTTTATGTATACAGTTACTTTTATCAATACTTTTTTAAAAATGGAAAAATACTATACTTACCATTGCAAACCCTCCTTTTTCAATTAGTAATGTATTTGAAGATGTCTCCACATCAGTATGTATACATCTACTGCTTTCTTTTTATTGATTCTTCTATATAAGATTTCATGCTTAACATTAGCTCTTTTATAGAAATGGTAGATACTGTATACACTGCCCATTATTTTGTTTTTATCTATTAATTGTGTATCATGGAGATATTTCTTTTTTTAATAGTAAATATATATATTTAATTAGAATTAAAATGCTAAAATTTCTTTGGCTATAAGAATCTAAGATATGTTAGACAGTTTTTGCACCCTACTTTACAACCTCTTGATCTTTTTCCTGCTTTGGCAGTCACTGTAGTAACCAGTTACATTTGGAAGTTGAGGACACCACCCTAAAGCTGCATTCCCTTATCTCTTTTTTTTTCCCTTTAAAAAATTATTTATTTATTATTATTATTATTTTTTACTTTACAGTATTGTATTGGTTTTGCCCCACATAAACATGAATCTACCACGGGTATACACGTGTTCCCAATCCCAAACCCCCTCCCACCTCCCCCTCACCACACCATCCTTCCGGGTCATCCCACTGCACCAGCCCCAAGCATCCTGCACCCTGCATCGAACCTAGACTGGCGATTCATTTCTTATATGATATTATACATGTTTCAATGCCATTCTCCCAAATCATCCCACCCTTTCCCTCTCCCACAGAGTCCAAAAGACTGTTCTATACATCTGTGTCTCTTTTGCTGTCTTGCATACAGGATTATCGTTACCATCTTTCTAAATTCCATATATATGCGTTAGTATACTGTATTGGTGTTTTTCTTTCTGACTTTCTTCACTCTGTATCATAGGCTCCAGTTTCATCTACCTCATTAGAACTGATTCAAATGTTTTCTTTTTAATGGCTGAGTAATAGTCCATTGTGTTATGTACCACAGCTTTCTTATCCATTCATCTGCTGATGGACATCTAGGTTGCTTCCATTTTCTGGCTATTGTAAACAGTGCTGCTGTGAACACTGGGGTACACGTGTCTCTTTCAATTCTGGTTTCCCGGTGTGTATGCCCAGCAGTGAGATTGCTGGACATGGAGATATTTCTATATCAGCATATAAAGCACTTCTTCTTTTAATAGCATGTAGAATTCAACCGTACATGTGTGGCATAATTATTTTACCAGTTCCCCATTGAAGAATAAACACTTGGGTTACTTTGGTGTTTTCATAAGCATTCTCTCTTGTCATCAATATGTGCTGCCTGGTTCTATGAATCAAAACTTAGGACTACCTTTGAAAAATAAAGACTAATACTCCCATTATAATATAAGATTTGTGTACTCTTCAAGTCTCACTGACTCTTTGGACATGAGCTTGAACAAACTCGGAGATAGTAAAGGACAGGGAAGCCTGGCATGCCGCAGTTCATGGGGTCGAAAACAGTCGGACGTGACTTAGTGACTGAACAACAACAAGGACTGAAATAAATATATTTTAGATAATAAGCAAACAACAACTTTTCAGAATTGAAAAGTAGAGATTTCTATAGTGCCTGTACTCAGGCATTGGCCTTCTGTTGGATAGGTTGTCTAACCTTAGCTTTTCTTTCCAGCTTTCCATCTTTTTGACTTTTTATTCTACTTCCCAGAAATTTCCTCATTTAATCTTCAAATTTTTCTACTGAGTTTTTCAGTTTTTGCTAACACTTTTAAAATTTCAAATTTCTCTGAATTCTCTCTTTTTTAAATGTAATTGTGTGGAATGGTCTGCCTGTGTGGATCCAAAGTTCTTAACGTGTGAGCTGGGCTGGTCTACCCTGAACTTCTCGGTTAATCTGGCTGGCCTGTTGGTTGAGAAATCCTGATGTCAGCATCTTTAAGTCTTTACTCTTGGACTGGACAGTTTCCACAGAGAAGACTCTTTCAGTCTCCTTCCTGAAGGATTAAGGGCTGGCTGCCAGCATTTTAGGAGCTTACTGAGAGTAGAGGGATAGAGGAGGGCAGGGTGATGGGACAATTTGAGTGTACAGTATATGTGTTTCTGTGTAATCCCTATTCTTGGTATGTACTCTTGTCTTTACTGATGTCTTGGCATCCTCCTGGCCAGGCTGCCATAGGACTTCAGACTTCTGCCCAGGTAGCAGTAGAGGCCACATGTCCAAAAGTTCATCCAGTCATTCTTATTTCAGTTCCTCTTTATTCCCACTTCTAACTCTGGGATTTGGTGATGAACAGGGAGCCCTGGCATGCTGCGATTCATGGGGTTGCCAAGAGTTGGACACAACTGAGCGACTGAACTGAACTGAACTGAAAGGTGCCTGTCAATTCCTGAGGCTTTTAAGGATTCTTCAGGGTAGATTTGATTGGTTCTCAACTTTTTCTGCTGTTGGCTTGGGATTCAGTGTTTTCAGGGCTGCTAAGTCATCCTTCTTCCTTCCAGTCTCCAAAGTCATGTTGCTCTTGTTGCCTATTCTATCCCCTCCACACCCACCCTGGCTCGACCTTGTGGATTTATGCCTTAAAAAAAAAAAAAAAAGAAAAAAATCGCTTTACTGTGCTTTTGGTGGGATTGCAGGAGGGAGAAAAATTGGATGCGTGTATTTAATCTACTTCCCTCTTCAGTGTGCACTGCCTTGATTTCTTCCACTGACACTGCCCAAGCTAAGCTCCCAGTGATCTCTGACTTTTAAAGTTAATGTACCTTTCTTCTGAGTTTTCATCCTACAGTACCAGCACTTGACAGAGCTGACCATTCCTTTCTTGAAATATATCTAATCTTCCCTTCTTTAAAACCATGAAAAAACCTAGCTTTATTGTGAAATAGCTTACATACCATAGCATTCACTTTTTAAAGAATTTTTAGTATAATCACAAGGTAGTGCAACCATCACCTCTATCTAATTGTTCAGTTGCTAAATCATGTCTGACTCTTTGCAACCCCATGCACTGTAGCACACCAGGATCCTCTGTCTTCCACTGTCTCCCAGAGTTTGCCCAGATTCATGTGTGTTGAGTTGGTAATGCCAGCTAACCATCTCATGGGCCTCCCTGTGGCTCAGTGGTAAAGAACCTGCCTGCCAATGCAGGAGACACAGGTTTGATCCCTGGGCTAGGAAGATCTCCTGGAGAAGGAAATGGCAACCCGTTCCAGTATTCTTGCCTGGGGAATCCCATGGACAGGAGCTTTAGGGGAGAGGTGGGGAGGGCTACAGTCTGTGGGGTTGCAAAAGAGTTGGACATGACTTAGTGACTAGAGAACATCAGTAATAACAGACTTAAACACAATTATCTCAATAATTATACTAATGAAAAGGGACTACTATCTAATTCCAGAGCATTTTTATCATCCCCCAAAGAAGCCTTGTAGTCATGAGCAGTCACTCCCATCCCTTACTCTCTCAGCTCCTGGTAATCACTAATCTACTTTCTGTTGTTATGGATTTGCCTATTCTGGACATTTCCTATAAATGGAATCATATAATATATGGTCTTTCATGCCTGGGTTCTTTCACTTAGCATAATGTAAAACTGCTATTTGCTGGTTAAAAACCATCTCCTCTACCTGACCTCATCCTGGCCCAGTGCTGCAGGCTTCTGCATTAGAGTCCCTTCCCTTCTCCTTTACTGCCCTTTAGGTTATCTCAGCTACTCCCCTAACTTAAAATACCACACATGCCAATGGCTCCCAAAGCATCTGTCTCATCTTGACTTCTTCTCCAAGTCCAGACTCATACAGCCACTTGCTGACTTGGTGTCTTTACCTAGATGCTACCAGGTGCCCCCAAACTGGTCGTGTCTAAAACAGAATCCAATTTTCATCCTGAGCCAAACTCAATTCTCCTCTAGTTGAAATAATTTCAAAAAATACTATCATCTTCCAGTTGTTCAAGTGAAAAACTTTGTATCATATGGTGTGTAAGTATATATTTATGGATGTGATTATTTGTTTTGGTTCTGAGTCCCTCACTAGTCTGTGAGTTCCATGAAGGCAGGAACAGTGCCTATTTGGTTCACCATTATATACCCAGGGCTTAGCATAGTGCCCAGCATGTAACAGGTGAACAAAAAATATTTGTTGAAAGAATGAATTAAAAAATGACTACAAAAAGAATAAGACATAATTCTTGCTCTCAAGTTGTCTAGAATTTTATTAGAGATATCAGATGTCCATGTGTATGATAAAGACTACTTTAAAAAGTACAAAATTAAGCGTCAAAGTAAGTAGTAATAATTTAGGCGTTTAGAGGCAGGATGATTAGGGGAAACAGTGGGGATGGCTCAGTTTTAGATAGGTGAAGATGAACATGAGCATAGTAGCAAGCAAAGGCCTGGAGTGGAACTTGAGTTGTTTAGGGGATGGTGGGGAGACCACTGCAGCTTCAGAAACCATTTCAGAAAACAAGCTCTTCACTTTGGATCTTCTGATGAATGGAATTATTGGTAGGTAGAGTACATAGCAGTATGTTGCAGGAAGAAGTGCGGTACTGCAGCAAACTGGAAGAGCCCTTTCACACTGACAGATAACCTAAGGAATAAGGCATTTTATAATCAGTCTTCTATTTGGGCATCAGTATAGACAATTTTATTAAATGCAAACTTTTGGCATACAAATAATCAGAAAAATTTAAACAATGTGACTTTGAAAATTTTTCTCTGCAGTTGAAGAGCTCACTCATTATGCTTCAGAGAACCTTTGATCTACTAAGTAAGAACAAGACTGGCATGACTGTCCAAAGCTAGTGATCTTAAGGACCAAAACTATAGAGAGATGTGGAACCACAAGACAGCATCTTGAAGAAAACCAGAAGATGAAGGATTTGAATGGTCATAGGAACATTTCAATATTTTCTCATTATTCATATTTCTAATATGAACATTCTTTTAATAACATTTATTGGAGAATTGGCCTCTGACGGCCTAAGAATCCATCCTTTCATTTCTTATACATAATTCTAAGCTGTGAATTTCTCCAGTGAAGCGTGAAATATTTTGTGGATTTGAAGTTCTTTGACACAAAAAGAGCTGAGTGGTATCGCCTCATTTTCACAGTGAGGTTTGAAGCTTGATGCTCTTAAGTTTATCTGTTAGCACAGAATTAGTATGCATCCATTAGGCTGTCTTCACAGGTAAACATTAAAGAAGATGAAGACAATGGAAGAAACCTCTAAATCATTATTATCTTTGAAGGATCAGTTTTCAGGCATATATTATAGCTTTGTGCACTGTAAATATTACAGTGTCTTCATTTATTTAGCAAGGAAATTCAATAGTTGAACCTTTTGAATCTGCCTGTTGATGATTATCTGAAAGATTCTTCAGCCATGTCCTGTATAAAGAAATAGGTGTTTCTTCAAGTGGCTGTCGGAGGTGCAATTAGCTTGCCTCTTCATACATCAAATGGCAGAAGAGTCCACTTCAGAAAAGGAAACATGCAGGATACCAACCCTCAAAATGAAAAACTGTGCTCTGAGTTTTAAAAAGATGATGTTAAAACCTGGGCGTTTTAGTGTCAGAGCAAATGCATACTTGAACTAAGCTTGGCTTCAGCTTAGCAAACTTTTATGATGGAAATGAGCCATCTGGTTGAAAATAATTTGTGGATTACTTTTCAGTAGCCACCTACGGCTTTATTTACTCATTCACGTGTGGCTATAGTCAGTCAGTTGTAAGCCAGACACAAACTTTAACTCTTTAATGAAGACTTTGGGGGCAGTATCTCCCAATACAAGTGCACTGACAAGCTGTAAATCAGACAGGAGCTTTGGCTCTTTCAAAAGTTGTTAGGCATATGTGTCTTAATACAAGTTATGTCTCTGGAACAAGAGAGGGACATTGCAAAATAATTTGTATATATTCTTACTGTTTGAATAACAATTGCCTTTAAATGTTTTTTTGCCCAGAGTCATCCAAGCCACATGGGATTGCTAAAGTCATTTTTGCGATGCCCACAGAGAAAGAAAAGTATTGACTGGATTAGAGGAGAACCAGGTTTCTCTGGGTGAATCCCAACTAACCTACCTACCAGTGTACCTACCTGGAGGTTTTTTGATAAGGATTTATGAGGTGTCTGACTGTGAGCAAGAATGACTGGATTGTCACTCTAAAACTTGTTCCCTGTTAAGTTCACAAAAATGGTCAATGAAAAGCTGAATATTTTTGTGATGTTTCCTCAAAACTTGTACTTCATAAAATACCTCAAAAGAAACTTACCAAAGTTGCTTTATAAATTATGACTAAATATGTATGCAGAATTCAATTAACTGTATTTGAGCCTATGTAAACTGAGTATCAATAAAATCCAAAATGTCTAAGTTGTTTTTCTTCTTTTTCTGTCAAACCCTCCCCAAACTAAAAACCCTGTTTCAGTGAAAACATATACATGGGCCGACACGCTTTAAAAAATTTTTGTGCAAAATTAAAATCCAAAGAGGACTCTTATCCTAGGGCAGTTTTTTTATTTCTAATGTGCAGCCTGCTGGTCTAATGCAGACTGCTTGCCGGAAATCATGAAAATGAACAAGTTGGATAATTAGCAGATCAAGGACAGGGATGGGCCTTTAAGAGAAGGTTAGCGAATTTGGGGGCGGGACGTCGGTAACAATTCGCGGTGGAGAGCTCCACCAACGCCTGTTGCTGTAGTCTCAGTGAGACTGCCCGACTCACGGCTCTCCCGTACTTCGGAAACCCTCCAGGCTCCAGGGTTTCCCGTATTTCCGCCTCCGCGCCTTCCCCGACCCGAGGCTCCCGAGGCTGCCCCGCCCACGCACCGCCCGCAGGCACCCGCGGGGCCGGGCGGGGTCGGGGGCGGCCGCCTCGGGCGGGGTGGGGCGGAGGCGCGGGGGCAGCCCGGGGCCCGACCGCCTGGACCGGCTCCGGGAGCCCGAGCTCGGCTCCTCCGCGCCCCCGGGCGCCCGGGCCGCGGGCCGGGGAGGGGCCTCGCTAGGGCGGGGGGGCCTCCCGCACGTGCGGGCGGGCGGGGATCCCCGGCGCCGGGGGCGGGGCACCCGGAAGCTCACGGACCTGCGGCGCTGAACCCCGCCGGCCCGGGGGCGGCGGGGACGCCGCGGGGAGGAGGGAGCACCGCCCGGGCGGCGGCCGGTTGTGGTCACAGGTGGGCGGCAGCGCAGAGCGGAGCCGGGGTCCCCGAGACTCCAGTCATCGCGGCCGTAACCCCGCGGAGCAGAGATCCCGGAGCCGCGTCCGCGCCCCGGGAGAAGCCAACCCTGCTCCTCTCCGCCTCGGCCTCTTTGGCTGTAGCCGCACCTCGGCTCCCGAGTGCAGGTAACTTCCCTCCCAAGGTCATTCTTCGGGCTGGGCGGCGTGGCGTTCTCGGTCCGCCCACGTTCTTGCGATTGACGGGGGCGGCAGAGGCGCGCCCAGCTTGCTGAGGAGAAGCGGGGCTGGACGGCGACCCCGAGCGTCTCCCGAGCCGGGTCGTCGGCCCCAGCGGGTAGACGCTTTGTTTCCGCCCGCAGCCCCGAGGGTGTTTCCATCCGCACCCAGGCTTCGGGCGGGGACAGCTCGGTTCTCCCCAGCCCGCACCCGCAGGTGAGCGCAGCCACCCGCGCCCTGGCTGTCCCGGGCCGCGTAGTCGGCTGTCGTCATGGGAACCGCTGGTGCCCAGACGGCGCCGGTCCTGGATGGGGTACCTGGTGCTGAAGGCAGCTCGGAAGCGGCTAGAGCCCTAGAGCTTTGCGTCTGGCCAAGGACAGCCAGAAAATCCTGATGAAACGGGGACCACCTCCCCCTCGTTCTCATTTTTTAATTCTCAGGCGTTGTGGTTAATCAGAGATAGACGTGGATATGTTTACGAGATGTGAGTTGTATTCGTTCCACTTTTCTTTCTGAGGGCTTCGTATGCCTCGTAGTGACAGGTGGAAATCACGACCTAGAAGGGCACTATGAAGCCAGTGAAGAAAACCAAAGCGGAAGAACCTGAATTGGAGCCCCTGTGCTGCTGCGAGTACATAGATCGAAATGGGGAAAAGAACCACGTGGCTGCTTGTTTGTGTGATTGCCAAGATCTGGACGAAGGGTGTGATAGGTAAGCACTGTGTTTCTTGATACTGACCCCACCGGTCCTTTTGAGAACTACCATGTATACTTGGAGCATAGCCATGCAGAACAACTAGAATTTGCTCTTCATTCTGTTTCTACTTATCTCCAATTGAAAGTTGTCTTCTGTGTCAAGTGTGAGGGCTTGATAAAGATGAATTGTTACTCAGCAGTGCACAACTGTCTGTTTAGCCCAGTTTATTAGGAATTATTATTTCTCATTTAAAAGGAGATGATGATGGAGAGAACAGGCAGATAATGGAATAGTAGACAAGTTAAATTGTATAAAAAAATAAAATGCAGGCCAGTACAATCTGCAAGTTTAAAATGAACACATTAGTACCAGGAAGTTCCTACATTCTCGGTGGTCTCAGCATTCAGAGACTGACACCTTGGGGACTGGCTTGCACTTGGACTACAAAGGGCTTTGAGGGTTGAAAAATCGGTCTCACCCTTCTTTCTGGGGAGGCGATCCAGCCAGCCAGAGGCATGATCCTACCCTGGACAGGTTGTTTTCAGCATGAGCAGCAGCCCTGTCCTGATTGATGCTGTTACATTTGGCTTTTATTTTCACCATTATCCCAAGTGATGAAAATTAACTATCCAAAGAGCCAGTTTCTAACATCACTGAAAAAAATTTTGTACCAAATAGTAATAACCTGGTCTTTATCCATTTTCTAAGTAATTATATATTTAAAAACTGTTATCACATGGAAAGCATAGTGTGGGGAGGATAAGGATTGTGGGGACTTGCTTTTCCCATTGGTAATTACTTCTGGTTAAAAAAAAGTCATTGAAATGGTAAATTGCTGACTTACATCTTGGTGCATTAATCTTGCCATGAGAAGCATTCCTGGGGACTACTGTAGTCTAGTATTCCATAACCCCTCGTAATTCTTCCTTGACAGTGTGTATAATGTGTTATTGTTGTTCTTTAGTGCTAAGTTGTGTCCAGCTCTTTTGCAACCCCATGGACTGTAGTCCCCCAGGCTCCTCTGTCTATGAGAGGCAAGAATAGGCAATAGGCAATATGTCTATTTCCCAGGCAAGAATACTGAAGTAGGTTGTCATTTCCTTCTCCAGGGAATCTTTCTGATCTAGAGGTCAAACCCACATCTCCTGCATTCTTTACCACTGAGCCACCCGAAAGGCCCTATATAATCTATTACAGGTGCCTTTAAGTATAAGTTCTTTAGATATAGGTAAAATCCATCCTGAGAATATGGAGCACTTTGGACTAATGAATGGAGAAATGATGCCTTTTCTATAACCTGCATCACTCAAAACCACTGCTTTTCCATTAGCCTTCTGACTCTTTTTGCCTCCCATCCCTTGAGACCCGAGCTGCCCCTGAGTTCTCTTCTCTCCATACCCTTCTCTGGAGATGAGCTCCCAGCGTTTCCATAAACCTGCTGCTCTGTTTGCCTCCCGTATAATTAGTTCCCATTCATTTCCAGGTCTAGCCTTATTCCTTAAAATTCTAAATTTCTAAAATTGATGTTATCCTTCCTTCAACTGTTCCTTTCCATAATAGCCTAAGTATGCAAAAAAGTCAGCAATACCACCTGTCCACCAGGCTCCATCATTTGAGTCATACTAGTGTGATCTCTTTTCTCAGCTATTTGTAAGACAACTATTTTGCCTTTTTGCATTTTTTCTTGATCACTGCCTCCTGTACAGTGTCACCAACCTCCACACATAGTTCTTCAGGTATTCTGTCTATCAGATTTAATCCCTTGAATCTATTTGTCACTTCCACTGTATAATTGTAAGGGATTTGATTTAGGTCATACCTGGATAGTCTAGTGGTTTTCCCTACTTTCTTCAGTTTAAGTCTGAATTTTGCATAAGGATATCTCTTCAAGAAAGTTAGAGATACCAAGGGAACATTTCATGCAAAGTTGGGCACAATGAAGGACAGAAATGGTATGGACCTGACAGAAGCAGAAGATATTAAGAAGAGGTGGCAAGAATACACAGAAGAACTATATTAAAAGGTGTTCATGACCCAGATAATTACAATGGTATAATCACTCACCTAGAGCCAGACGTCCTGGAATGTGAACCCAAGTGGGCCTTAGGAAGCATTACTAGGAACAAAGCTAGTGGAGGTGATGGAATTCCAGTTGAACTATTTCAAATCCTAAAAGATGATTCTGTGAAAGTGCTGCACTCAATATGCCAGCAAATTTGGAAAACTTAGCAGTGGCCACAGGAATGGAAAAGGTCAGTTTTCATTCCAATCCCAAAGAAAGGCAGTGCCAAAGAATGCTCAAACTACCGCACAATTGCATTCATTTCACACGCTAGCAAAGTAATGCTCAAAATTCTCCAAGCCGCATTTCAACAGTACATGAACTGTGAACTTCCAGATGTTCAAGCTGAATTTAGAAAAGGCAGAGTAACCAGAGATCAAATTGCCAACATCCATTGGATCATAGAAAAAGCAAGAAAGTCCCAGAAAAACATCTACTTCTGCTATATTGACTACGCCTTTGACTGTGTGGATCATTACAGACTGGAAAATTCTTAAAGAGATGGGAATATCAGACCACCTGACCTGCCTCCTGAGAAATCTGTATGCAGGTCGAGAAGCAACAGTTAGAACTGGACATAGAACAACAGACTGTTTCCAAATTGGGAAAGGAGTACATCAAGCCTGTATATTGTCACTGTGTTTATTTAATTTATATGCAGAGTACATCATGCGAAATGCTGGGCTGGATGAAGCACAAGCTGGAATCAGGATTGCTGGGAGAAATATCAATAACCTCAGATATGCAGATGACACCACACTAATGGCAGAAAGCAAAGAAGAACTAAAGAGCCTCTTGATGAAAGTGAAAGAGGAGAGTGAAAAAGTTGGCTTAAAACTCAACATTCAGAAAGCTAAGTCATGATCAATTCATGGTCACTTCATGGCAAATAGATGGGGAAACAATGGAAGCAGTGAGAAACTTTATTTTTCTGGGCTCCAAAATCTCTGCAGATGGTGACTGCAGCCATGAAATTAAAAGACGCTTGCTCCTAGGAAGAAAACCTATGACCAACCTAGACAGCATATTAAAAAGCAGAGACATTACTTTGCCAACAAAGGTCTGTCTAGTCAAAGCATTTTTTCTCCGGTAGTCATATATGGATGTGAGAGCTGGACTATAAAGAAAGCTGAGTGCCAAACAACTGATGCTTTTGAACTGTGGTGTTGGAGAAGACTCTTGAAAGTCCCTTGGACTCCAAGGAGATCCAACCAGTCTATCCTAAAGGAAATCAGTCCTGAATATTCATTGGAAGGACTGATGCTGAAGCTGAAACTCCAATACTTTGGCCACCTGATGTGAAGAACTGGAAGAGACCCTGATGCTGGGAAAGATAGAGAGCAGGAGGAGAAGGATGATGGAGGATGAGATGGTTGGATGACAATCACTGACTTGATGGACATGAGTTTGAGCAAGCTCTGGGAGTTGGTGATGGACAGGGAAGCCTGGTGTACTGCAGTCCATGGGGTCGCCAAGAGTCAGACACGACTGAGGGACTGAACTGAACTGAGTGTGATCTCTACTCTTCCTGATGCCACCCCCTGCCCTCCTGAACTGGTTTACTCCCCAGGCCCAGGATGGGTTTTGTGCTGCACTCAGGTCCCTCCAGGAGAAGGCAATGGCACTCCACTCCAGTATTCTTGCCTGGAAAATCCCATGGGCAGAGGGGCCTGATAGGCTGCAGTCCATGGGGTCACAAAGAGTTGGACACGACTGAACGAATTAGCAGCAGCAGCAGCAGGTCTCTCCACGGAACGCCTCCTTGCCTTCCTCCCCACCCAGATGAATACTAGCCAGCATCAAGTTCCAGCACAGATTTCCCTTTTCCCCCAAAGACCCCTGTGATGACTCCACCCAGAAATGTGTCTTCTCTTCTGAGCATGCCTTACAGCGTTTGGCCTGTATAATTCATTGGGCGATTTTATTATTTTGTCACTTATCTAATAATATTTCTTGAATTCCGTGTTGTCTTCACAACTAGATTGTGAATGGTTTTTTGAGATTTTCTCGACACCTACCTAAGTCTGAACAGTACTTAGGTGGAATATGTGTGTATTCCTGTGCATTTGTTCCATGTAGAAATAGTTCTGTTGAATATCTAAACATTTTCTCATTTGAATTAAAAAATTATACATGAATCTGTAAGGCTCTTGTTTAATAGTAAGGAAGTTAAATCCTTGGCCTTTGGCATCTTTTATCATTTACCTTGCTGTCTGGCCTGCAGGGTGGGGTGGTTTTTAATTCAACAAGCATGTACCATGGGCCTTGTCTGTGCTCTTTCTGAACAGATGGATCACGTGTAAGTCCGTGCAGCCTGAGACCTGTGAAAAGATCATGGACACGATCTCAGACCGCCTCCGGATTCCTTGGCTTAGGGGAGCCAAGAAAGTTAACATGAGCATCCTTCCCCCACTGTTCCTGCTACCTGTCTTCCTCCGCGTGGCATCCTGGCATTTTCTCCTTGGGGCGGTGGTTTTGACCTCTCTCCCCGTGCTGGCGCTGTGGTACTACTACCTCACTCACAGAAGGAAAGAACAGACTCTGTTTTTCCTGAGCCTCGGACTGTTCTCTCTGGGCTACATGTACTACGTGTTCCTACAGGAAGTGGTCCCCAAGGGGCGTGTGGGGCCCACTCGGCTGGCTCTTCTTACCTGCGGGTTATTGCTCATCCTCTTCGCCTTGTACAGAGCCAAGAAGAATCCAGGCTACCTCAGAAACCCAGCACCCAAAGACAGGGCTCTAAGTGGCAGCCAGGTCGAATGCCTGAGCAGAAAAGGGCCTGAGAAGCCCAAGGGGTTCCCCAGCGCAGATCTGTCGGGCAGTCTCAACAACCGCGCACCCAAGGACGAGACTAAGGACTCCCCGAGGACATCGGCCGGAAGCCCGGCCAAAGGGAAGGAGGACTGGTGCGCCAAGTGCCAGCTGGTGCGGCCAGCTCGGGCGTGGCACTGCCGGATCTGCGGCATCTGTGTGAGGAGGATGGATCACCACTGTGTCTGGTATGTTGGAAGGTCTGGAGGCTCGCGGAGCCTACATAAGCTCTCATGAGACTCTCCGGGTGTGCTTTCCCTTTGTTTCCATCCTCATCTCTCCCCTTCCCAGCTTTACACCTTGTAGATATTTGTGGGCTGTATATGGTGTTGCCACTTAGTCATCAGTTTTTCGAGCTTCACAAATTTAGTTCTTTTCAGTCATTTCCTGAAGGTGGTTTTTTTTTGGGGGGCTTTCTCTTAGCTGCTCCTCATTTTCTCCTTTCTAAGAGAGGTGTCTACAGTTGAATGACATTAAAAAAAATAATGTATTAGAAGTAGTATAGGTGCGTCTCTCTCACAGAGCTTAGGAACATGTTCCTGTACCTCTAGGTGACTTATCCTCTGACTGTGTATTCTTCCATCATTTAGATGTACCAGTGATTTCTAGTCTACATTCTTAAGGCTCTGCCAGATAATTTCCCTATTTGGTTATTTGTGCAGAAGTGGGCTTTTTGGGGTCACTTCTCTGCTGCCCAGTGACAAATGAGGACACCTGAGGCCTGTAAGATGTGAAGTGTGACTTTTAAAGAAAATGTTGCAGCTTCACTGACTAAATCTTAAAAGGGTGTGAATCATTCAGATATGAATGTTCTAAGTAGCTTTTTCGCAACTTTCTCACTCTTGAGGCCGTCACAGTCAGTGAGTTACTCTTTTTACGCCTAGCATTCTGATCGTGTTCCACTCTCCCCCTTAGAAGGGGATGTGGAAAAGGGTGCTGACCGCCCGGACGCCACAGAAGCGGACTTAAGTTCGAGGCTTGTGCACAGGGCCAGCTGTTTCTCTGGGGCTTTAGGAGTAAGCAGGTATTTTCATCTCTAGGTTTTCCTCTTCTCTGTCTTCCATCATTTATTCTCATGCAGCCTGCGTATGTGCGTGCGGGGAGGTGGTGGTCCATTTGCCAGGGCTGGCTTGCAGAGGGCCTGACAGCCTCACTTATGAGATCTCTCCCACTGGATTATCCTGATGTGGCCGTCAGCATGCCCTGCAAAAGGCCATGACACAGAACTCTATATGAGACAAGTAGTCTGCATACTGTTGAGCTGTTCTCCAGCCCCACACTGTGTTTCTAACCTCCTGGGATCTTTTATTAATATGTGTATTTAATAGGGATTTTTTTCCCACACTGTGTAATACTTCTGATTCAGCATTTTAACTTTTTATAACTGATGCCATCTTATCCTTATGGCAGTGATGACAATGTTAAGTCTTAACACTGGGTGACAGGCCTCACTTACTAATATCTAAAAAGATTTCTTAGCTGTGTTTTACTTTTCACGTACTCTTGTCCTTAAACTAATGAGATGATTTCACTTTGCAAAGATTAGAGAATCTAAGAGTACATCTCTCAGCAGACAAAATTTTAATTCCCTAAAAGTGGAAAACAAGAGAATATATTGTTTTTAATAACTGATTTAATAACCTGTATTAATTAAACATTTAATAACCTGTATTAAATGCTTTCTTGTTTATTGAGTTACATAGAGAACTTTTAAAGATATGTTTGCTTTCTTCCCCCTTGTGCTGTTTTGAGGATAAATAGCTGTGTCGGAGAATCAAACCATCAAGCATTTATACTTGCCCTTTTGGTCTTCCTGCTCACCTCGGTATATGGGATAACGCTGACCTTGGACACCATCTGTACAGACAGAAGTGTCTTCACAGCTCTCTTCTATTGCCCCGGAGTTTATGCAAATTACAGGTGAGATCCCCATACAGGGTCCCCCAGAAGAGGGAGTGGATTTGCAGTCAGCATAAGGGGCTGTGATCTGTGGCTGGGTAAGGAGTTCTCACCCAAAACACGGGACAGGTTCTAGGGATGCTGGGTAGCCCCAGAATTGCTAGTACACAGCTGTGCAGCGAATATGTGCATTTTTCTCGGGTGATGTCAGAAGGAGCGCTGACCTTAAAAGTGAGGAACCAGTGCTCTCCAGGTAAGACCAGGCTTACTCAGGGACTTCACGTGGCCAGTGGCATGCCAAAGGCGCGACAGTGAGACTGCGATGATGCTCAGTCTCCAGGGATGAGTATCAGGGGGCGTTTCGCTTCACTGCTGCTTGCTGGTGCTCTGAAGCCCAGTCTTAGAATTGCTTCTGACCCTTTTCTGAAATGCTTACAATCTCTGTAACCTTTCTTTTCTATTTAACCTCCACTGATTTTTTTTTTCTGTTCTACTTTTTTTTTTAAATCACCACTCATGATCACTGTAGTATCTAGGTCAAAATTTCCTTCAGTGTTTTTAGGTTGGGGCCCATTTATACAGTGTGAGGATTGCCATGTTTTAACAGAAGCTGGAATTTCTTTAGCTTTGGCCCAGCCTCCCAACCCCTCCTCACGCAAAACTCTGCTTTAGGACATTTATCACAAGCCACTAAGACTAGTAGTTACTAAAGAATTTCACAACCTATGAGGACTCTCAACATACAGAAGAAAGGACACTCTTAACCCGAGGAGGGCCCATCTATTCTAATGCCCATAAATGTCTAGGTCTGTAACAGCAAGGAGCAGAGCTGTCCATGGACTGGTACAGACAAGCGCCTGAGCAGACGAAGCAGAATGTCTTGAAAACAAAGAGTGAGAGAAAGCAAAGGACCTTGAGGGTCCTTATATGTTAGTAATGAGTTTTGAGTATATTAGTAATGAGTACTGAGTAAGTTATGCATGAATTTTCTAGACCTTCTGTGGGCCTCATAAATGAAATGAGGAACATAGTCCAGCTACTATGTTCTCAGTGCGGTGGACCAACGATTCGTGTCTCCTCCCTGGGTCTTAGTTGTCCTCATCTTTGTAGTGCTTCAGTCATCCCGAGGTCCCTTTCAGCTTAACAGTGAAGATTCTGAACCAGTTTCCAGCTAACTCATTTGCAAATGTTGACCGAAAATAACCAGTTGGCAGACATCAGATGAGCTGGAAGGGGCTTTCTTGCCCCATGGGGTTTTGCTTGGTTCGAGGCAGTGGGGTTTGAAGTGTGGTTGTGCTCCTGGTGCTCCTGCAGAGCTGGCCAGGAAAGGGCTGCCTGTGCGGGGAGCTGTGTTCTGACTTGTGCTCAGCAACCTAAGAGGACGGAGGTGAGTAACCTTAGCATTGCTCCCGGGTTCCCACCCACAGCTGCTTGAGGGACGTTTTGGCAATCTCATGGTGCCTTTATTTTCTTCTGCATTGAAAACAATTTAGGAATCATTCATTCAGCAAGCAGATTTTGAATGGTGTTGTGTCAGGTATTGTGTTGGTTGTATGGGGGCTGCAAAACACACAGAATGGTCCTTGCTGTTTCCGTTTCACACCCTAGGAAAGGGGCCACCAGTAATGATAAAATAGGACATCTTAATAGTCATAAATGAAGCAGGTTATTGGCATTCCAAGGATGGGAAAGATGGGGTAATCAGGGAACGTGCCAGAGTCCTTAGGAGTAAGTACTGAGTGTGTAAAATGTAACCACGGGACGGCTTTCTCAACGTGACGCATCAGCTGCCCTGACCTTCCTTTCCCCGTTCCCAGCTCGGCTCTGTGCTTCACCTGCGTGTGGTACTCTGTGATCATCACGGGGAGCATGGCCTACATCTTCCTAATCCAGCTGATAAACATCAGCTACAACGTGACCCGAGAGGGAGGTGCAGCAGGCCCTGCGACAGAAGACGGGGCGCCCGGCTGCTCTGCGGGCTCATTGTGGACACAGGCCAGTACAATCGGGGCTTCCTGCGGAACTGGCACCAGTTCTCCACCCTGGGCACGCACCCCTTCCACCACCCTGCTGAGGACATTGTCTGAAGTGCCTTCTGTATGGCTCCAGGGCTGGGGGGGTGGCTCCCTCCCTCTGCTCCCCTTGCGTCGGACACTTTGGTACACGCAGGATGCTCATGTTTATCCCTTGTTTCCCTAAAGGCATTATAGGGCCATGCTCAGGTTTAGGCGCTGGACTGGGAAGAAATGAATTTTTCTGACTTCATAACTTAAAAGAGATTTTTATATCTAAGAGGTAAAAGTAGAGCCATTCCTTTCCAGTCATCTTACTAAGTCACCATAAGTTGCGGATTGCTAATGCACAAATGGATAGAAGCAGTTCCCACCCATTACTATGGGAGAAAGAGCCTTGGATCAGGAGAGTTTCTAGTCCCTCTTTCAATTCTGAATAGCCATGCGACCCTCAGTCAAGTCCCTTAGCCCAGTCTCAGGTTCACCTGTCAAGTGGGTACTGATGCCTGCCCTGGCTACCTCACAGAGCGGTTGTTGAGGGGCGGGGGTCCCGTGAGGGATGAGGTTTGTAGAAAACATGGAAAAACAACTAAAGCAGCAAGGAAGTATGAAGTATTATTAGGAGAATCCTAAGACTGGAAAAAAATATTTGTAGGTCGGAATATTGAAGCTAGTATTATTGGAGTAATCTGTTTTCAGCATTTCAGAGTGAAAAACAGATCCTCAAATAACATGTTGTGCAGTTAGGGAATTTCTCTTTCTGATGTATTAGATGTTAACTACTCAAACAGATGACCAGATGGATTTATGCTATCATCTGATATTGAAAGGATAGTTGATGATTTTAAGCCTAATTATTACTAGTAAAATGTACAGTGGTCATGAGTTTAGGTGGTGAGTTCTTATATTTACCTTACTTCTTATGTATTTATTCTGTTTGGATTTACTCCCAGTAACTCCAGGAGGCATCGATGTTTTCTTCTTCCCATGTTTCGCCTGGTCAGGTGTTTGCACACTTGTGACAATGACTGGACAAGAACAGACACTCCTATGGAGACAGTTCACTCTCTTCCTGGGTGGGTGGCTGGTTATATCAAGGGCTCGATGTTTTTGTTCACAGAAGTAATACAGATACTGTCAGTAATAGCGCTAAGTTGCAAAAACCAGTCTTTTGGCGCTCACATTGTTCTGGCATGCGCTCTCTTTTAAGCGGCTGATTGATGGCTTCCCCACTTAACTTGCACCTTCTTCTCATTCACCTTGCCCAAGATAGAAGTGTCTCCCTGGGAGAGAAGAAACAGGGTGTATGTGGTTTCCACTAATTAATAGATTACTGTTCTTCCCTAGTTCTTCCTAAATTGTTTCTTTAATCATATCTCAAAATGGAAAATGTATAAAGGATTAACTATTTGGCATGGGCCCATTCTGCCATAGAATTAAGACGAGGCAATTGATTTCACATGGGGAAAATACCCTCTTAAAATACTTGGTTTTGTACCTGTACTTCTTTGTAGAACCTCAAAGAATTCATGAGTCCTTAAATTTGCCTTGGCTTATAGCTTAACATAGGAGAAATATTGCCAGCTTTTCCAGTCTTTCTGTGTGTGTGTGCTGCTGTAGCAAGAGGTTTATAAAGGTCGAGAAGAAACATTGCAACTTGTACATCGCTGCCCTCTGCAGCTGGCACCACCCCTAGTCCTGCCATTAATCAAGGCTCTCCTCAAAACACAGACCACATTTTTATACAAGCTTGTCATTGCTCTCCCCAGAGATGGACTGTTTAATGAATGATAGACTCCATATTACATTGATGATGAGCCAAAGAGCAAGTCTGGGGATGTTAGCAGTCTGTGGTTTGTATGGTAATGCCCTATCCATGGCCCAGAATCAGGCATTCATTTGGAATTCATTGGAGCTGATATAACTAATTCCTTTATGTATGGGTTGGAGATAAGAGAGAGTAATAATGTCAAGGACAGCAAGTGGCCAGAAATCTCTGATTGTAGTCTCTTGAATGCCAGATTCATAGCTAACTCAGATTGTTTAGCAATTGATAATAATAAAATTTACAGAAATGTTAGGATAGTCCGTAATCTTGGCCTCTGGCCAAATCTTTAGCAACAGTGAAAATACAATGTGCTGAAGATGTGTGTCTGCTCAGACGCTCAGTTGTGTCCCTTTGTGACCCCATGACTGTAGCCCCCGGGCTCCTCTGTGGGATTCTCCTGGCAAGAATACTGGAGTGGGATGCCATTTCCTCCACCTGGGGATCTTCCCGACCCAGGGATCACACCTGCGTCTCTTACAGCTCCTGCGTTGGCAAGCAGATTCTTTACCACTGGCGCCACCTCGGAGGCCCCCAGCTGAAGACAAGTACTCAAAAGACTAAACTCATTTGGGAGAATGATCACCATCTTTATAACAACACACCCCTAGTAGGGTTACCTGGATGGGCAATTCACTGTTTTCCCTCACTCGGATAAGGACTTTCCTTGCAAATTATTCCTGGCTGGTTGGAATTAAGGTGCTTGTTTGAAGCCGTTTGAGAACTTCATCACCGGCACTTTACAGAAGCAAGCACGAACCTTTGCGAAGCTCACTGGCTTTGTGGAGGTAAAAGCCCATTGAAGCATTGCACCAAGGCGCAGCAGCCGAGGGGCCGTCTGGGAGCGGTTTCTGTAGACTCTGGGACGTCCTCTAGCTGTACTCCTGGACTTCCAAGCCTTTCTACCATCTGGAACCTTACGAGGGATTTTGTTCTTTTAAAGGACGAGGCCTCTGAGCCCCAGAGAAAGGTGGTGGTAACTGCGGGGAATCGCCCAGCCAACCTGAAGCCCAGTTTCTTGGCCATAGGAGCAGGCTTGCCCCAATATAGTGCAGACAAAGTGGGTCTCCCCGTCACCCCACGTCCTCAGCCTCTGTTAAACATATTGGATTTAGAGTTTGCTAAATTATCTACTGTAATTCGACCACTTACATTATGGTCATGCCACTGTGTCTTCTTCCTGGGGGAAGAAAAAGGGGTCCACTTGGAAGATCAGAGGGAGAAACCATTAATGGTCAGGACTGCATAAAGGGAGAAGATCCTTCAGTATTTAAAACGTTTCTTATGCTACCCAAAGAGTACTTTGTGGTTACTGCTGGTCACACCTGAAGCGAGCTGACCATCCATTGACAATGCCTTTTTTGGTAGGTTTCTCTGATGCTGCTGAAGTCAAGCCTTAAGGGTGTTTTGGGGATGCTGGGCTGCCCTTCTCATGTCACCCACCCGTGTGTGTGTGTGTTTAGGATCCTGTAAATCTTTGCTTTCCAAGTAGTGCTGGTTTCCTTTGGTGAATGAAGTACTTGTCTTCCACTGTACCATCTGCCTAGCAGAAAGACTGCTACGGACTTTCTCTTATGCAATAGTCCTTGGTACTTGTAAAATTTTTAGCAAGAAAAAATTTTCTATACTAGAATCTTCCACTGCCAGAAGACACAATGCTGGTAAGGTTCTCTGTAAGAGTGACCATCTGCTTAATAGGCTATTTCTTTTGGGTAGGATGTTAGCTTTTTTATTATAAAATTCAACTTACATAAGCAAAAATATGACATCTTAAAGCACAGTTTTAACCAGGATGTTTAAAAATTAATGTTTTGTGAGGTTTAAGGTCTCTTTAAATTAGGTAAGTAGGTTTATATGACAACTTCATTTTAGCCATATTTTGGTATCCTGTATTTTAAAAGCATTTCCTCAAATAAGAAATGGATAATGGAGACTTTTGCTTGAGGCACCTGTTTGGAAAGTGGTTTCCTCAGCAGCAGCTTGACAAGTGTGCCATTTTGTATTAAACATCACAAAGGTGATGCAGGTGGTGAATGAGAAGTAAGCTTCACTTAATGCTGAAGAAAATTCAGTATGTTCTTGTGGATGTTTGTTGTGACTAATATAAACTTTGCAAAATCAGCTACATTTAATCCTATTTTCTAATGGATAGTTATTCCCACTTCACTTGGCACAAAGCTTTTCACTGTAGTATCAGCAGCAGGTCAAACTGGTTGAACAGAGACCTTTAGGAGTTGTGACCATTTCCGTCGGGCCTGTGACTTGTCACTACTCTAACCTTCCCGATAGCATCTTTTACTTCTAGAAAAATCATACTTTTAAGAGCAAAGCTTTAAAATCACAGCTAGTCTTTTCTAGTTATGGATGCAACTAAAATCCGCTGTTTCTTCAGATGGTGCCACTGACAAGATGCTGTGTTATAGAGCTCACAAACTCATCCTGTTATGATCCTATAGTCTGTGTGATTTTGACGGTTTGAGTTGGTAGGGCTTCATTTGATTGCATTTCTGGGTCTGATGTTAGACTAGAGGAAGCCCAGGGAAATTTATTTAATATTATATTTCATATTTAATGTAACTAACTCAGCAACATTAGAGAGGATTTCTGAAGCCAACTCTGGAGGCTGTGGGCTAAACGTTTTGCACTGTTTTTATACTTGTATTCATATCCTCTTATCACCTCAGACTCAGACACAAGCCCTTTTAAATGGAGATTTAAAAATGACTGCCATTCATGTAAAATAATGTACCATGACCAAGTTGTTTAAATGGAAAATAAAGTGCTTTCTTTAAGGAAAATAGTTGATGCTTCTTGGTTTGTCTCCTGAACTCTTGAGCTTTAAGGAAAGCCTGCATCAGAGCTGGGCTGCTTCTCTGGCTTCCTGTCCTCCCCATGCTGTGGAGGGAAACTGCTCCCAGCCCTCAACTGTTCTTTTCCTTGTGGTTACTTTTCCAGTTGTGTAGACTGGGGATACTGCTTATTTGGGCATTTTACTAGCAACAATGTTTCATTTGTTTTTGGCTGGCCAGCACGTGCAAATTTAGTCCCCCAGGGATCAAACCTGCCTCCCCATTCCTCCTCCACTGGAGCTTGGAGTCTTAACGACTGGACTGCGAAGGAAGTCCAGCAATAACATTTTAAATTGTATCTTTTTTTTTTAATTGGAAGCTAAATACTTTACTTTAGCCACCTTTTGGCCTTTGGCCACCTGATGCAGAGAGCTGACTCATTTGAAAAGACCCTGATGCTGGGAAACATTGAGGGCCAGGGGAAAAGGGGACAACAGAGGATGAGATGATTGGATGGCATCACCAACATAGACTCCAGGAGTTGGTGATGGACAGGGAGGCCTGGCGTGCTGTGGTTCACAGGGTCGCAAGGAGTCGGACACTACTGAGTAACTGAACTATTTTACAATATTGCAGTGGTTTTTGCCATAAACTGACATGAATCAGCCATGGGGGTACATGGGTCCCCCCATCCTGAACCACCCTCCCACCTCCCTCCCCATCCCATCCCTTAGGTCATCCCAGTGCACCAGCCCTGAGCACCCTGTCTCATGCATCGAACATGGACTGGCAATCTACTTCACATATGGTAATATACATGTTTCAATGCTGTTCTCTCAAATCATTCCACTCTTGCCTTCTCCCACAGAATCCAAGAGTCTGCTCTTTATAGCTGTGTCTCTTTTGCTGCCTCACATACAGGGTCATTGTTACCATCTTTCTAAATTCCATATATATGCATTAATATATATGGAATTGGTGTTTAATATATATGGTATTGGTGTTTTTCTGACTTACTTCACTCTGTATAATAGGCTTCAGTTTCATCCACCCTATTAGAATGATTCAAATGCATTCTTTTTAGTAGTTGAGTAACATTCCATTGTGTATATGTACCACAGCTTTCTTATTCACCTGTCTGTTGATGGACATCTAGGTTGCTTCCATGTCCTGGCTATTGTACGCAGTGCTGTGATGAACATTGGGCTACATGTGTCTCTTTCAGTTCTGGTTTCCTCAGTGTGTATGCCCAGCAGTGGGGCTGCTGAGCCGTATGGCAGTTCTATTTCCAGTTTTTTAAGGAATCTTTACACTTTCCCACCAACAGTGTAAAGGGTTCCCTTTTCTCCACACACTCTCCAGCATTTAAACTGTATCTTTAGGATACAGCAGCAAGAAAATTATTAGGTCACTTACTAAGTTTCTTGCTAAGTAGGTCATTTTCTAAGTTATTTTCCTTTGTCTCTTCAGAAGGTTTCTGTAGGTAGGTAAAAAGTCCTTGCTGAAACAATCAGAATGTGGGCTGCTGAAGACTCAATTTCTACTGACGCTTGAGGTGAAATCAAAGTAAAATAAAGCTTAAGAGAGAAAACTTAAGCTTTCTGCAATTTATTTAGACCCCTTTATTTGAGGGATCCACCCTTCCTTATCTACTGGTTTGGCATTAAAACAAAATTGGTATTTTATTTCTGACTGCTAATACCAGCCAACGTGCTAAAGATAAGTGAAAATAGATTTTAATTTAGACAGAAAGAGGTTAACTATGAGTTGGTTTTAGTCCCATTTCTTTAGTGGCCATTAGTCTTAGAGTTTTTAGATGATGACTACAATCATGTTAAAGGAAAAGATAAGTGAGAATAGGGACACTGGAAGAAATAAAGCTCAATATAGTGGGGTTTTTTTTGTATTTGAGTAAATCATAATACATCTTCCATAGAAGAAGGATATGTCATTTTGTAGGTGATGTAGCTAGATATCCCTTCTAGGAAGTAAGAGACAATAACATGATTTATTGAACAACACACAATTTTATTGCCAACTCAGATTTTAAGCTTACCAAACAGTTGTAGTTACCTCAGGGCTGCAAGAGACTGTCTCATTTTCCTGTGTGCATTTATTGCCTGAATTTGTTGTTATACGCATGTACTTTGTAATGAAAACTTTTTTTTCTAGCAGGTAACTCTTTCAGACAGTTCATAGGAATGTTGTGTCAGTCTTTACATTCTTTAGCACCTTAAAGATTAAAACATTCTTTGAATTCAAGATAAGTACCCTGATGCTGGGAAAGACTGAATACAGAAGGAGAAGAGGGCGACAGAGGATGAGATGGTTGGATGGCATCACTGATTCAATGCACATGAACTTGGGCAGACTCTGGGAGATGGTGAGGGACAGGGAAGCCTGGGGTGCTACAGTCCATGGGGTTGCAAAGAGTTGGACACTACTTGGCAACTGAACAACAAGCTTGACACA
Organism: Nanger dama; assembly: GCA_917880005.1. NCBI lineage: Eukaryota > Metazoa > Chordata > Mammalia > Artiodactyla > Bovidae > Nanger > Nanger dama. The sequence goes on from CAKJTW010000011.1 coordinate 2,504,986, forward strand.
CAGATCAAGCTGAGCTGAAGATTAGAAGGCAGATCGAATGTGTTATTTCAAGTTTGCAGCTGGAAGTGTGAGCCGACATTTTAACAGACTGCTGGACGGCCTTTGATAGCCTTTGCTTTTGGACTTCTCTTCACCTTATAAAGTGCACTGAGGAGAAGTATCTTTGGTGCCCTGGTTTCTTTGAAGTCAGAAGATGCTGCTACCCTTTGCAGTGGCTTCCCGGAGTGCCTTTTGATCCAGTTTTCCATCAGGTGGGCAAAATGGACAGGGTCTGGCAGAATGCCTGTTGCTGTCGCTGAGGGACTAGGTGACTGGCCCTCCTTTTCTAAGTACTCACTATTTTTAATTTCTATTTAGTTAAAGTTGCATTGGTCAACAATTCACATTGGACACATTTTCCTGCACAGTCTTAGGCAAACAAACATCATAAAGTTTATTTATTTATTTTCTTTTTTTTTCATAAAGTTTATGATACTAAAAATATATAGGGTACATCTGAACAGCAGAGCACAAGACTGTCCCTTTGGATGGTCCTGCTGTGATAAATGCTTTAGTGGACTGATTAGCAATCCAAGAGAAATCAAAGAAGGAAGTATACATTCACAAAATAATTTCTTTGATCCAAAAAGTATGTGACAGAACATAAGCCAGATATTTGCGCGTGTACGTGGGTGGGTAGAGGTCACCCACACACAGACCGATGAAACTCCCATCGTAAGCACTGCACAGTGCCTGCGTGGGCTGTGGCTCCGTCCACCACAGACTCCTTACCCAGGGGCCGAGCATCTGAGTGCTGTGTGGCCGAGTCACAGCAGTGTGGACATCTGGAAATCTGGGAGAATTTCAGCTACCTTCCCTACGGAGCTGCTCTCGCCGCTCTTCTTTTTCTCTTTCCTCTTTTGTAAATTTTGCAAACTTCTTCCATATCTGAAACGTGATCCAGAGAATCCTCCTTTAAGAATAAAAAGAGAAAAAGTGATATACTGAGGAAGAGTTACCATCAATCTGTGCTGAAAATTTTTAAAAATCACCTTTATTGTGAATAAATGTTATAGGAAAGGTATGGAAGTCACAGTTGGGATTCAGATAGTATGAACACAGTGAAGAAAATGAAGCAACAGAAGCGGGTGGAAGTGACTGACAGGTTATTCTCTTCTGTCAGGTGATCAGGGGAACCCTCTGTGAGAAGATGACATCTGAGCTGAGCACCCGGAGGCCTCTTGAGTGCACCGGCCAGGGATGCACTTCTTGGGGGGTCTGGCCCCAGCCTGCACCCTAGGGGTGAGGTGGGTCTAGAGGAGCGAGGTCTCGAGCAGCCAAAGCGCTTGTGGTGGAGACACTGGGAGCCTGCGTGCAGCCTGTGCAGCACACGCCGGTTACAAGCATCGAGGTCCTGGTGCTTGGACATACATGGTTTAAAAAGCCCACCGAGATTTCAAAACCTCACCACCAAAGGTCTTGAATTTTAGTTGAGGAAAAAAACACCCTCGGGTCAGGATCTGAAAACATGGTCCAGAGGTCTCTGCTCATGTGTTGAAGTGGGGGTGTCTGTTGTCACAAGGAGGCAGGCGATGGCCTGTTAGGATAGCATGGCTACGGGATTCCTTAGTGCCCACTCCAGCTCTGCCCCAGGGATAGAAAGGTAGCCCAGTGTCTGCCCAAATAGGGTTTAACCTGGCGAACAGGTCACCTCCGTGCTGCCGGGGGCTATGGTGGTGGCGATCCTGCAGGGTCCTTACTGCCTGGTCTGGTGGTGAGGAGCATCACAAGGTTTTGAAAGAGATGATGTCTGAACTTTTAAAAATTTGATATATGACTGTTTCATTTGTATTTTTAGTGACATTTATTGTAATATTACATACTGAATATAAAGTAGTATTTGTTAACTGAATGCTAATTGTTCACAATCTCCAAAACTTTTTCATGGTATTTTTCTTTATATTAATAGATTCCTACAAGATACTGGGTGTGATTGCTGTGCTGTACAGTAAATACTTGCTGCCTATTTTATGTACAGTAGTTTGTGTCTGTTAATTCTGTACTCCTGATATGTCCCTTCTCCCTTCTTTTCCTCCTTTGGTAACCATAAGTTTGTTTTCTGTGTCTGTAAGTCTGTTTCTGTTTTGTGTATACTTTCATTTGTATTATTTTGGATGCCACATAAAAGCGATATCATATAGTATTTGTTTTCCTCTAATTCACTTAGTATGAAACTCTCTAGGTCCATCCATGTTGCTGCAAGTGTCAATATTTCACTCTTTTTCAATGACTAGTTAGTATTCCGTTGTGTGAATGAAATATTACTCAGCCATCTTAAGCCAGTTATCTGTTGATGGGCACTTGATTTGCTTCTGTCTTGGCTATTGTAAATTGCTACTGTGAACTTTGGGGTGCATGTATCTTTTTGAATTAGAATTTTCTATTTTCCTGGATATATACACAGATGTGGGATTGCAGGATCATACAGTAGCTTTAGTTTTGAGAGGGTAACAGGTAGGAAGGCTACGGGTCCCGAAGTAGAGGAAATAAACTGCATGTGGCAGACTTTTTCTTTCTATTCAAAATTAAAAGGTTTCTTTTCAACTGTGTTGTCATGGCAACACCTGGTTCTCTCTTAACTTTTCTCAAACCTTGAGTTAGTGTGTTTTTCTTATGGAAATATTTTTCTTAAGCTATGTTAATGACCTATGTATTTGCCTTGGAATCTGCCTTTCTTCAAGTGGGTTAGGCCTAAAGACTCAAACCTTGAACCTATAATTCAACAAACCAGAATGTCTTACTCATGGAAATGTTCTCTTAAGCTATGTTAATGAAACTATGTATTCGCTTGGAAACTTGCCTTTCTTTAAGATTCATGTCAATTGTTTTAAGGCGGGGGATGACTCACCTTGTGCCAATGCTATCTCAAAATGCATGTTGTGGGAAAGGGGCCTGATGCAGGTCTCTCAGTCTTGAGGGGATTCTTTATCTGATCAGCAGCTTGCTAACAGATATATAACTCCTTGCTAAAAACTAACAAGGGTGGCACTCTTTCTGTCCCCTTCTGAAGTCTGTGTCAGAAGCTTCCTCTATTCCTTTATACTTTAATAAAACTTTATTACACAAAATCTTCGAGTGATCAAGCCTCCTCTCCTCCAGAGGTCACGAATCCCCCTGTAGCTCATGGCTCACAGCTGCAGGCTTTCAGTCTCATAAGGAACCTCCATCCTTCCATACTGGATGTACCAATTTACAAGTCCCATCAACAGTGTACAAGGTTTCCTCCACAGCCTCTCCAGCATGTATTATTCATAGACTTTTTGATGACAGTCATTCTGACTAGTGTGAGGTGATACCCTGTAGCTTTGATTTGCATTTCTGTAATAAATGAGTACCTCTTTTTGTGCCTGTTGGCCATCTGTATGTCTTCTTTGGAAAAGTGTTTAAGTCTTCTACCCACTTTTTGATTGGGTGGTTTTTCTATATTGAGTTGTATGAGCTGTTTATATTGGATGTTAACCCCTTGTTGGTCACATCATTTCAAACATTTTCTCCCATTTTGTAGGTTCTTTTTGTTTTGTTGACAGTTTCCTTTGCTTGTGCAAAAACTTTTAAGTTTGATTAGTTCCGATTTGATTAAATTTTGCTTTTATTTCTTTGGCCTTGGGAAACATTGCTATGATTTATGTCAAAGAATGTTTTTACTATGTTCACTTGTCTTTAAGTGTTTAAACCATTTTATTTATGTTTATGGTGTGAAGGAATGTTCTAATTTCATTAATTTACACGTAGCTGTCTAGCTTTCCCAACACCACTTATTGAAGAGACTTTTTTTTTCCTTCTCCATTGTGTATTCTTGCCTCTTTTATCACAGATTATTTGACCATAGGTGCATGGGTTTATTTCTGGTCTATTTTGACCCATTGATTTGTAAATCTGTTTTGTTTTGATTACTGTAGCTTTGTAGTATTGTCTGAAGTCTGGAAGGGTTGCCCCTCCAACTTTGTTCTTTTTCTCAGAATTGCTTTAGCGATTCTAGGTGTTTCGTTGTTCCATATCAATTTTAGGATTATACTATTTCTGCGAAAAGTATCATGGGTATTTTGATAGGGAACACATTAAATCTGTAGATTTCTTTGGGTAGCATGGCCATTTTAACAATATTCTTCCAATCCAAGAGCACAGGATATCTTTCCATTTCCTGAGTCATCTTCAGTTTGCTTTGTCAATGTTTTATACATTTCTGCATATAGGTCTTTTACCTCCTTGTATGTTTGGTCTTAGGTATATTATTTTTTAGATGAGATTTTTAAACAGGATAGTTTTTTAACATTCTGGTAGTTCACTATTAGTGTAAAGAAATGCAACAGACTTCTGTTATATCACTTTTTTATCCTGTTACATTGCTGAATTCATTTATTCTAATAGTTTTTGTTTAGAGACTTTAGGTTCTCTGCAGTGACAATTTTACCTCTTCCCTTCAAATCTGGATACTTTTATTTTTCTTGTCTGATTGCTGTGGCTAGGACTTCAAGTTTGATACTTAAAAGTGGTGAGAGTGAGCATCCTTGTCTTGTTCCTGAATTTAGTGGGAAGGCTTTCATTTTTTCAGCACCAAGTATTATGTTGGCTGTGGATTTGCTGTAAATGACCTTTATTATGTTGATATATGTTCCCTCTGTACCCACTTTGGTGAAAGTTTTATCAGGAATGGATGTTGAATTTTGTCAAATGCCTATCACACTGATTTGCATATGCTAAACCATTCTTGTTATCCTGGAATGAATCCAACTTGTAAAATCTGAGTATTGCTGCCCCACTTTGTTGTTTCTATTTGCTCCTCTTATTTTCAGTCTGTGTGTGTCTTTTGCCCTAAAGTGAGTCTCTTTTTAGGCAGCATATTGCAGGTTTTTGTTTTTTAAATCCAGTTTACACTCTGTTTTTTGATTAGAGCATTTTGTCCATCAATGTTTAAAGTAATTATTGATCGGTATATACTTATTGCCATTTTTAATCTTTGTTCTCCAGTTTTTTTAGTTCTTGTTTTTCTTTTTTGTGGTTTAATGATTTTTAAAATAATATGCTTTCCTTTCTTGTTTCTGTGAATCTATTGTGTTTTTTGTTTGTGGTTATCATGGAGTTCAATTATGTTAATCAACCCAGAAATATATCTACTTGATTTAAACTAATAGTCATTTAAATTTAAACACATTCTAAAAGATCTATATTTTTATACTCTCCCTCACCCACGTTTTGTGATTTTTATGACTTACTTTACATCTTCATGTTTATCCTTTTATTGTTTATTGTAGTTATAATCTCTTTAAATTTTTTTCATTGTTTTTTAATCTATGTACTGTCCATTCTGAAGGAGATCAGCCCAGGGATTTCTTTGGAGGGACTGATGCTGAAATTCCAGTACTTTGGCCACCTGATGCGAAGAGCTGACTCACTGGAAAAGACCCTGATGCTGGGAAAGATAGAGGGCAGGAGGAGAAGAGGATGACAGAGGATGAGATGGTTGGATGGCATCACTGACTCAATGGACATGGGTTTGGGTGGACTCTGGGAGTTGGTGATGGACAGGGAGGCCTGGCATGCTGTGGTTCATGGGGTCGCAAAGAGTCGGGACACGACTGAGTGACACAACTGAGTGACTTAGTTCAGTCACTTAGTTCAGTCACTCAGTCGTGTCCGACTCTTTGCGACCCCATGAACCACAGCATGCCAGGCCTCCCTGTCCATCACCCACTCCAGCAGTTCACTCAGACTCATGTCCATTGAGTCAGTGATGCCATCCAACCATCTCATCCTCTGTGTCCCCTTCTCCTCCTGCCCTCAATCTTTCCCAGCATCAGGGTCTTTTCCAGTGAGTCAGCTCTTCGCATCAGGTGGCCAAAGTATTGGAGTTTCAGCTTCAACATCAGTCCTTCCAGTGAACACCCAGGACTGATCTCATTTAGGATGGACTGGTTGGATCTCCTTACAGTCCAAGGGACTCTCAAGAGTCTTCTCCAACACCACAGTTCAAAAGCATCAATTCTCTGGAGCTCAGTTTTCTTTATAGTCCAACTCTCACATCCATACATGACCACTGGAAAAGCCATAGCCTTGACTAGATGGGCCTTTGGTGGCAAAGTAATGTCTCTGCTTTTAATATGCTGTCTAAGTTGGTCATAACTTTTCTTCCAAGGAGTAAGCATCTCTTAATTTCATGGCTGCATTCACCATCTGCAGTGATTTTGGAACCCCCAAAATAAAGTCTGACACTGTTTCCACTGTTGCCCCATCTATTTGCCATGAAGTGATGGGCCTGGATGTCATGATCTTAGTTTTCTGAATGTTGAGCTTTAAGCCAACTTTTTCACTCTCCTCTTTCATTTTCATCAAGAGGCTCTTTAGTTCTTCATTTCCTGCCATAAGGGTGGTGTCATCTGCATATCTGAGGTTATTGATATTTCTCCTGGCAATCTTGATTCTAGCTTGTGCTTCCTCCAGCTCAGTGTTTCTCATGATGTACTCTGCATATAAGTTAAATAAGCAGGGTGACAGTATACAGCCTTAAGACTTTTCCTATTTGGAACTAGTCTGTTGTTCCATGTCCAGTTCTAACTGTTGCTTCCTGACCTGCATACATGTTTCTCAAGAGGCAAGTCAGGTGGTCTGGTATGCCCATCTCTTTCAGAATTTTCCACAGTTTATTGTGATCCACACAGTCAAAGGCTTTGGCATAGTCAACAAAGCAGAAATAGATGTTTTTCTGGAACTCTCTTGCTTTTTCAATGATCCAGCAGATATTGGCAATTTGATCTCTGGTTCTTCTGCCATTTCTAAAACCAGCTTGAACATCTGGAAGTTCATGGTTCATGTATCGCTGAAGCCTGGCTTGGAGAATTTTGAGCTTTACTAGTGTGTGAGATGAGTGCAGTTGTGCGATATTTCGAACATTCTTTGGCATTGCCTTCCTTTGGGATTGGAATGAAAACTGACCTTTTCCAGTCCTGTGGCCACTGCTGAGTTTTCCAAATTTGCTGGCATATTGAGTACAGCACTTTCACAGCATCATCTTTTAGGATTTGAAATAGCTCAACTGGTATTCCATCACCTCCACTAGCTTTGCTCCTAGTGATGCTAAGGCCCACTTGACTTCAGATTCCAGGATGTCTGGCTCTAGGTGAGTGATCACACCATCATGATTATCTGGGTCGTGAAGATCTTTTTGTATAGTTCTTCTGTGTATTCTTGCCACCTCTTCTTAATATCTTCTGCTTCTGTTAGGTTCCTACCATTTCTGTCTTTTATTGAGCCCATGTTTGTATGAAATGTTCCCTTGGTATCTCTAATTTTCTTGAAGAGATCTCTAGTCTTTCCCATTCTGTTGTTTTCCTCTGTTTCCTTGCACTGATTGCTGAGGAAGGCTTTATCTCTCCTTGCTATTCTTTGGAACTCTGCATTCAAATGGGTATATCTTTCCTTTTCTCCTTTGCTTTTCTCTTCCCATCTTTTCACAGCTATTTGTAAGCCCTTCTCAGACAGCCATTTTGCTTTTTTGCATTTCTTTTTCTTGGGGATGGTCCTGGCTCATTTAAGTGATCTTCAATCCTTAACTATATATTTGGTCTTCCTATTGGGAATTTCCCTATTCTGTGAATTCTTCTTTCCATGTAAAGAAGACCTTTCAAAATTTCTTTTAGGTTAGGTTTGGTATTGCTGAATTCTTTTAGTGTGCCTGTCTGAGAAATTCTTATCTCTTCCTCCATTCTAAATGTTAATCTTGCTGGGTAGAGTATCCTACTTTGCAGGTAGGTATCCTACTTTCCGAACGTTGAATATATCATGCCACTGTCTTCTGGCCTGCAAAGAAATCAGCTTATAGCTTTATGTTTTGTTTTTGTTTTTTTAATAACTGTTTTTCTCTTGCTGCCTTTAGAATCCTAAGCTCTGCCATTTTAATTATGATATGTCTTGGTGTGGGTCTCTTTGGGTTTATTCTGTTTGGGACCTTTTGTGTTTCCTGTACCTGAATATCTTTTTCCTTCTTTAGGTTTGGGAAGTTTTCAGCCATAATTTCTTCAAATATATTTCTGATCCCTTTCTCTTTTCACTTTCTGAAATGCCTGTTACGTGTAGGTTGGCACATTTTATATTATCCCATAGATCTCATATGTTGTGTTCATCTTTTTTTCATTTGTCTGTTTGCTATTCTGATTGGGTGATTTCCATTATTCTATCTTCCAGATAACCTATTCTGCTATCCATTGCTTCCAGATTGCTTTTTATCTTAGAAAATGAATTATCTACCTTTGATTGGTTCAGTTTTGTTTTTAAGTTTCTAGTTCCTTGTTATAGTTCTGTGTTTATACTGATAATATTCTTTAATTTGGTTAGCATTTTTATTACTATCAATACCTTTTTTGAAGCTCTGTTTTATTATTTGTTCTTTTAGGGGACTTCTCTTGCTCTTTTAATTGGGAGTAGTTCCTCTTCCTTTTCACTTAAATTTTCTGTCTCCATGTAGTTAGTTATCCATTGTGGTCTTGAAGGAGTATTTTTATGTTAGAGATCCCTGTGTAGACTGTGTGTCCAGTGTATTTGGTGAGAGAGCAGGTTTTGATATGAAAGCCAGCCATGTCTGTCCTCAGGGTGTGCCAGCCATTGTCACCTTGATGGAGGTGTGGTTTTGATCTAAATCTGGTGCAGGGGCAGGACTTACTTTTTGCTCTGTGGCAGTCACTACCCTGTCAGGCTACCAGTCGCTGGAGTAGAAGCCCTGAGTCAGGTTCCATTCCCCTTGAGTGCATGCTCTGCCCCAGAGGAGGGGAGTGCTGGAGTAAGTGGGGCTCAAGCACTTACAGGGCACTGATGTACCATCTAAGCAGGTGACCTGGGCCTCACTCAGATGCAGGCCAAGGTCTCTTTCCCCACTGTGTGTGTCCCAGATCTAGTGCAAGCTGTAGTGTGCAGTGGGTGGGGCCGATGCATTTGCTAGGCTGGAGCTGAGGGTCAGGGCATTGTGGCTGCAGGAATTGAGGTATCTGGGCTGCTTCTGTGGCAGCCTTCTCCCAGGACCTGTCTGCTCCAGACCCAATGCTAAGGTGTGGTGTGGGGTGGGTGGGAGTTGGGGTACTTTGGGAGAGGGACCCTAGTGTGCTCCTGCGGCATCACTGGAGTGAGCTCTGACAGTGGTCACCACCACCCTACTTGGACCACATCCCCTGGGCTGTCCCTAGATGAGCCTCCTCCCTGGGCCTGGTTGACCCCCGTGCAGTGCAGGGGTGTTCACCCCATTTGGATTAGTGAGTCTGGCAAGGCAGCAGCTACCGACGTAAGGCTCTCTCTGCCCTGGTTGTTGGCAAGCCAGCTTGCGGGCACTCCTTGTGAGTACAGTTAGGCCTCTCCAGCCCTTCTGTTTGTTCCAGTGATTCAGCAGCTATACGGGCTTGTCTCCTCTGCACAGAACCCCAGGACTGGCATGCCCAGACTATAGCTCAGCCTACTCACTCCCCAGGGCAAGGGTCTGCCCATAGGGACCTTCTCTTCCTTTCAGATCCACCCCCAGGGGCCCAGGTCCTGACCCAGTACCTTTTTCCTGTACTGCCCTGTTAAGTGGAGATCTTTCTTGCAACTTCGGTTGTACAGAGTTCTTCTGAGGTTTCTGTTAGTGTTCTGTGAGAACTGTTCCATGTGTAGACATATTTTTGATATGCTTGTGGGGAGAAGTGAGCTCTATGTCCTCCTACTCTGCCATCTTGATCCATCCTGAACTGAATTTTTATCAGGCAAAGGAAAGACTGTCCTAGAAGAGGGCATGTCTTGAGTAAAGGCAGAGGCAAGAATAGCTAAGTTTATATTTTCATAAGTAGTGGCATAGATGGGACTTATTCTGGCTTCTTGACCTTCTCATGAAACCCCCCTAGAATGCATTTCAGCCCCCATTAATTTTATGGCTGGTAGTTGATGTTTCTGATAATGCTGATTTTTTTTGTGTGTGTGTGTGTGGAGGTATTACTGTTCAGATAAAAATGGCTTCAAAGAGTGGAGCTGCTTCATTTTATTTCTTCTTTCATCCATCTAGCATCCATTTCAACCACTGATAGCTTCCTGTACTCGGCTCTGTGACTCCCACTACCAGACCTTGACCCTATCTCCCACTCTCACCTGCTTTTCACACCTTTTTTCTGGCAACACTCCCATTTTCTGACTTCTGCATTTTAGTTACTACTGTTCTATCCTAACAACTCTGCCTCTCGGGGGAATTTTCTGCCTACATTTGTCTTCCTTCCTCTGAACTCCTAAAGCATATGGTCACATTCACTTATTTTGTGCTTATCTATTGTCTTACCTACCTACCCATCTATACCTGTCTACATCTATCTACCTTCCTACATCCATTCACCTGAGGTCCTTGACAAACATTCACAAACTCCTTGACAGATTGTGTAAAGCTGTATGTAATGTGCAGATGTGCATTTTCTAGAGAGCAGGTCTGTGACTTTCATTACTGCCTCACAGGGGCCTTTGATTGCAAAGTGGTTAAGAACTACAGTATCAAGGCAATACCAGAAAAATAAGAAATACTAGTTCAGTTGAGAAGAACTGGCCAAGTGCATAGCTAAGCGCTAAATGCAGAACTACACGAAAATACTGATAATGAGAGACTCATGTCTGGAGACATCTCTTAGTCCTACCATGTATAAAATACCAGACTTGTTAACATTATAAATCTATCCAATTACAAAATATATATACCTAGAAGTGATTCAGATATGCAGAATTAAACCTCATGGTCTTGTTAGGAATCATCTTTCTCAGTAGTACTGAGATTTTTCATCCACAGCTTTTCTGTACAATATTCTTTCATTCAAATAAAGTTAAATTCAGAACTCAATATCAATTTTTAAGTGTTAAAAGTTCCTTTTAAAAGATCTGTGACTAAATATTAGTGTCACTGCAGCAATAAAACATCCATTCATGTACAAAAAATCTATCATGCAACCATGTACTAGGCTTTGTCATGCTGAGGATACAGCTGCAAGCAAGATGTGATGGGGACTGACAGATGATAAACATGTGAAGAGTAAATGACAATTTCAGGGTCTTCAGTGCTGTGAAGAAAATAGGGCAGGTTACTGGAGAGGAATGAATGCAGGCAGTTGGCGTGCTTTTGAGAGGAACCCCAACTGGTGAGGAGCTCTGGGTCATGCGAGAGCTGTGACGCAGATTGAGTGTTTGTCCAAGGACCACTGAGGGAGGCTAGTGGGGCTGGACCGCGTGAACAAGGTGCGGAGCAGGAAGAGATGAAGCCACTGCAGTCCTTTTACATCAAGTAGGTGCTGGCTGAGATTCTTGTGGACTGCATGAATTCACACACTGACGGATTTACACTCTGAATAGGACCACTATCTTACTACTGTATTTTAGTTTACAAGTGAGATTGAATTAGAAAAGTGGGGAAGAAGACTAACTTAGCAAGAGGAGAATGATTTTGAGTCAGAAAACCTCAAACCTGATTTGGAGTCCAGGCTCCACCATCTGTTATTTGGGCAATTCACCGACCAAGTGTAACTTCCATTTCTTTACCTGAAAATGCAGTTCCTGACATACCACGACCCCCTCCGAAGCCTACACTTGTTAGGTGAAACGGCGTGTGAAAGCCCTCTCACTGCCCCCATGCTGCATCAGGCAGCTGCCTCAGTGAATCTCTCAGTCTGTTTTTGGCAGCTGAGAAACAGAAAACACAGATTTGGACAAAAAGGGTATTTAATAATGTATTAACAAAAACAAAAATAACAGCTATTATTTTGGGCCAGCAGTGCATTAACTGCTTTAACTGAGGACCTTTGCTACCTTGTTTAGTCCTCACAACAACCCCATAAGATGGTCTGCAGTTATCCTCATTTTATAAAAGAGGAATAGGGAGGTTCAAATGTGAGCATTTATTCAGAGGCAGGCCCTCTGAATACCTTCATTCATTGCCTATTTATTTTAGACAAAATTAGAATCAACTTGCTTATGTTTTCCCAGCCCACAGATTTTAGTACTTATAAATTAAACAAGGTTTTGCTGGAGGTGGGCACCCCACTGGCAACACGATAGAAACACATTAAAAAAAAAAAGATACACACACACCACATACATACAAATGAAAGCAAAGCAACCAAAAATGAATCAATACAGTGAGAAAAGACATACACCTTCACAGCAGTCTTCATACCTCAGAACCTGAAGGTGAAACTCAACATTAACTGTAAGAAATGACATTAAATCACCAATAAAGGCCAAATCATTTGCTTACTTTCCAAGGGAAGTATCTAATGAAGTTTAGAATATTTTTATCCAAAATGCTTAAGACTTAAGAAAACAAATAATGTACTTAGTGTTAGCTGCTCAGTTGTGCAACCCCATGGACTGTAACCCATGAGGCTCCTCTGTCCATGGGATTCTCCAGGCAAGAATACTGGGGTGGGTAGCCATTTCCTGCTCCAGAGGATCTTCCCAACCCAGGGGGTCGAACCCAGGTCTCCTGCATTGCAGGCAGATTCTTTACCATCTTGAGTTACAGGGAAGTCCTAGTGTACTTATATGGAATATTTTATTCCCCAAAGACACTGAATTAAGTAAGTCATTACTGTATTATAAATATTAACAGGACATATGATTCTACTTATATAAAGCTCCGAGTATTGACTTCATACTTCGGAGGTAAAAATAAAAGGAGTGCGAGGACGTGCTTGTCATAAAGGTCAGGAGGGTAGTTTGCCTCTGTGAGGTGACAATGGGACCCGTGACTGGGGAGGAACCTGCGGGGGCTCCTGGGGTCCACAGAGTCCTGCTCCTGGTGATGGTGGCGACAGCGGCATCATCCCCTTTACAGTGCGCACTGAGCTGTGCTGATATGAGTTAAGCTCTTTTCTATATTTGCGTTGTATTTCATAATAAAGAATATTTGAAAAAGAAAAGGTAAAACTATATGACAAAGGATACAGTACCTCTGCTTCTGTGCCTTTGCATGTATTTCACATTTCACATTATTTTCTGACCCATCCTGTGAGATGGGAGGCAGGCATCATCTTCCCCCCTCCTCTTCATTTTAAAGAGGGGGACCCTGGAGTTCCAGGGGTTACTCCCGTCTTTACCCACAGAGTCAGGGGTGAGCTGGGGCTGCCAACCCTGCCGGGCATCTCTGAGTGGTCAGCTCTTCTAGCCTCTGCCCCAGGCAGTTGTGAAACTGTGAGTGAATAGAGATGAAAACCTCACCTGTTACTGTGTTCCACCGCAATTTGGTGCTTGCTCTGAGAATCAATCCTGGCCTCCCTGGCCATGTCACGCCAGGCCCTGAAAATCTTCTTCTGAAGAAAATGTTCGCACAGTTTCCTTACTTCTTCGTCTAGATCAATCAGGTGCTGGGGATGAAGATGGGGAAAAAGTGAGGCATATAATATCATAGAAGAAAATTCGAGCAAACAGTACAAAAAAGAATCAAACAAAGGACACTGGAGGCATCAGGAGGATATGGCAGCCAAGGCCATATCCTCTGTCATAAAAGATAATAATGGAAGCAGAGGGGTAGAAACCCTTCTAAGGCCAAGGGGAGCAGGTTTCTAGTAAAGTCACTTGAGCAATTATGGGACAAGAAACAGATTAGTATAAAAACAAAGCTGATGTAGTGACACATTACAGTTTATATGGATACTCTCTGTGTGAAAAGAAATGTGCTTAAGGTTTTATACTAACAAAAACTGATCTGACATTTTCAAATTCATTTCAAAGCAACGGATTGAACTGCCTCTTCTATATTGTTCTTGAAAAAAACATAATGACTTAACATCTGGAGTACATCTACTTTGCTTGCATAGGGTTGGGCAGAGACATGTATTTAAAACTCTCTTCCTTGTGGCCTTACCTGTAGCCAGCTCCGGATAACTCTCCTAAGCAATATTTGCGAATAAAATCGATCAGCCTGGGCCATCTTCTTAGCCAGGCTTTCCTGACACCACTGGAACCAGGTCAGCAGGCATTTCCTTTGTAGGGTCAAAGAATGATGCTCTTTGGCCACCTGGACAATGTTTTAAATGAGAAAAGGAAATTATCTCTTATATCCTAAATAATTTAAGGAAATATATATCACCTTGGCAAGTGATGCTGCAAACCATGTAGGCAGTTACTCTCTTAAGGACATTCATTTATGTCCTAAAAACTTTGACTGTATTATAAGGGGATTTTAGATTCACAGAATGCATAGCCTTTCAATGCTGACTCTGTGAAGACCACAATGACTGGCTGGTTATTAAGGAAATGGAATAAACAACCTCCAAAACCATTAGGTCACTTGTATTGAGTTTTGAAGGGGTGGCTTGCAACAGTCTGTTTTGATCTCCAGGAGCATGGGCAGCAACTGCATAACAAGCCTCTCTTTATTATCTACTTAACCACTGTCTAATTGAGGAAGTGCCGATACTTTCAATTTGTTTTGTAGAATGAGCTGTCACTAGCATTGAAATTTAGACATTATCAGTAAACCACAGAATCATTTGATAGAAAAATTACATGATGAATAATTTAATGTCTTACCAACTTAAAAGGCTCAGAGTATCATTCTATCAAACATACAACTCTGACTTTATAGATTTTAAAAAGTAACTGTTCCATTCTTTCAAGAGGTCAGAGGAAAAGCCTTTCTCTCTTCAGTTCAGTCGCTCAGTAGTGTCCGACTCTTTGTGACCCCATGAATCGCAGCACGCTAGGCCTCCCTGTCCATCACCAACTCCCAGAGTTCACTCAGACTCAGATCCATCGAGTCCGTGATGCCATCCAGCCATCTCATCCTCGGTCGTCCCCTTTCCTCCTGCCCCCAATCCCTCCCAGCATCAGTCTTTTCCAATGAGTCAACTCTTCACATGAGGTGGCCAAAGTACTGGAGTTTCAGCTTCTGCATCAGTCCTTCCAAATAAATCCAAGGGTTGATCTCCTTCAGAATGGACTGGGTGGATCTCCTTGCAGTTCAACAGACTCTCAAGAGTCTTCTCCAACACCACAGTTCAAAAGCATCAATTCTTCGGCACTCAGCCTTTTTCACAGTCCAACTCTCACATCCATACATGACCACTGGAAAAACCATAGCCTTGACTAGACAGACCTTTGTTGGCAAAGGAATGTTTCTCCTTTTCAATATACTATCTAGGTTGGTCATAACTTTCCTTCCAAGGAGTAAGCGTCTTTTAATTTCATGGCTGCAATCAGCATCTGCAGTGATTTTGGAGCCCCCAAAATAAAGTCTGACACTGTTTCCACTGTTTCCCCATCTATTTCCCATGAAGCGATGGGACCAGATGCCAACTTTTTCACTCTCCTCTTTCACTTTCATCAAGAGGCTTTTTAGTTCCTTTTCACTTTCTGCCATAAGGGTGGTGTCATCTGCATATCTGAGGTTATTGATATTTCTCCCGGCAATCTTGATTCCAGCTTGTGCTTCTTCCAGCCCAGCGTTTCTCATGATGTACTTTCTTAGTCCTCTCCAGAAAACTGGGCATGTTTTCTAAGCCTTGTCTCACCACTGAGCAATGTGAATGTGACTGACCTGAATGAGTCCCTTGGCAGTCACATGTACTGGCCAGTCACACACACTCCCAGGAGGTCTCTGTGGCACCTGGGAGCCAAAAGGCAAGAGGAGCCAGAAACACACTGCCTCCCACCCTCCCTTAGAGGAAAGCAAGAGAACCAGGGAGAAAAAGATAGTCAGAAGATGCCTTTAAAATTCTAAAAGTGGTTATTGGAACAAATGGAATACGGTACATGTGAATTGTAGGGAAAATGCTAAATAACTCTTCTGAAAACAACACAAAAATGCAGCATAAAGAAGCCAGTAACTGTTTAACTAGATCCTCTTTCATTCTTAATTTTTTCTATCCTTTCCTGGAAGTCAGCTCTGATGGACATCGCAGCTACTGCTTCCTCTTACTATTCTCCAGCATTGTTACTTTGTTTTGTTTTGTTTTCAACTTTTAGCTGGTGCTTGGTATCTACATATCCCCCTGATTTCCTACCCAGCACAGAAGACATGCCTGAACTGGGCAGGAATTTTGGAGGAAGGGGTTGCCGAGTTCCTTCCTAGCTTTGTGACCAATGTGCTGTGTGACCTTAAGCAAGTGAGTTTTCCTTTCTGAGGCTCAGTTTCTTTACAAATTGAAAGAGATGGGAGAGGATTACTAGTGTTTTAACATTGTATTATCCTAACATTCTATTATCCTGTGTGGTAGGCTGAACAGGTGGCTCTCAGGATGGCCACAGGCTAATCCCTGGAACCTGCAGATGTTACCTTTCAAGGTAAAAGGGATTTTGCAGATGTGATTAAGTGAAGGATCCTAAGATGGGGAGATGGTCCTGGATTATATGGCAGAGCTCTAAATGTAATCACTAGAGTTCTTGTAAGAGGGAGGCAGGAGGAACAGCATCAATATGAGATGTGACATCAAAGTAAGGGATCAAGAGAGAATCGAGGAGGGGCTATGGGCAATGAACTGCAGGCAGCCAGTAGAAGCTGAAAAAAGCCAGGAGACAAGATTTTCTCCTGGAACCTCCAGGAGGAACCTGTCCCTACTGACACTATGACTTCAGCCCAGGAAGTCTGATTTTGGACTTCTGACTTAAACAGAAATTTAAGATAATAAAATTTGTGTTTTAAGACAGTTTGTGGTAATTTGTTACAACAGTATAGGTAACACACTTGTTCAATAGACTAGAGAGGTTGTTCTCAAAATGTGCTGTAAGACTACTTGGATCAGAATCTCCTGGGCTATTTTTTTTTCTTTTTAAAAAATGTTTTTGCCCATGGCACATGGGATCACAGTTCCTTGACCAGGGATTGAACCCATGTCCCTTGCACTGGAAGGTGGAGTCTTAACCACTGAGTTACCAGGGAAGGTCCTGGACTACTTTTAAAAATGCAGATTCCCTGACACAGCACCCCCACCGCCCCAGCCAACAACCCAGAGCTACTGAGAACACCTGGGGGTGGGAACTGGAACATGCATGGTTACAAGCTTTCCAGATGGTTTCATGAATAGGGAAGTTTGGAAATGCTGGATTCATATCTGTGTTTTCCTGGTTTTATTTTAATTACATTTTTCTATATTTAAAGCCTTTGCTGTCATTTTGAACTGAAACTCTGGTTTCTTTTTATGTTCTTATAAATAAATTTCTAAAAACTTAATTTGGGGGTCTTCCTTGGTGGTCCGGTGGCTGACGTCAAACTCCCAGTGCACGAGGCGTGGGTTCCATCCCTGGTCAGGGAACTAGATTCCTCATGCCACCACAAAGACCCTGCGTGTGGCAGCGAAGATCCCTTGGAGTACTGCAGCTACAACCTGGTGCAGCCAAATAAATATTTTAAAAAATTTGGTTATTCACCCCTAGATTATTTTCTTCATAAATTTTATACCTTTGATTTTATTCAGTCAAAAACAGGGCCAAAAAAGAAGAGCTGATAAGAATATAAGAGTTATTCCCTCTCTGCTTTTTGTCTATTAATAATTAAAAACAAAGAAATAGACAAAAGTCAGATAAAACTAGGAGCACACAAATGGATAGCAAACTATTTGATATGACTAATCTTTGTGGTAGCATATTACAAGAAGCAAACTTCCATTCAAATTTCATTTCCACACTTGTTTACTCAATAGATTAAGGCTCGGCCTTCCCATTTCATTATTGGGAAAATAATGTGGCTCAGCTGGTAAAGAATCTGTCTGCAATGTGGGAGGCCTGAGTTCGATCCCGAGTTGGGAAGATCCTCTGGAGAAGAGAAAGGCTACCTGCTCCAGTATTCTGGCCTGGAGAAGTCCATGGACTGTATAGTCCATGAGGTCACAAAGAGTTGGACACGACTGAGCAACTTTTCACTTTGGGGCACAGATGGGGCAAAGACTCCAATAGGAGGGCTCCTTGTGCCCTGACCACCATAAATTGGCCTCCTTAGCTGGTTTGGGATACTCAGTAGTTCCAGAACACTAAGAGGCATTAAGAGGCAGAGGACAAAAATTGGGGACATAGAAAAACAGTATGGAGGGCATTTAGAAAAGATAAAAAGGAAAGAAAGTATGAAAATAGAAGAGAACAAAGAGAATGAAAGGTAAACAGATTGGCTAGGGGAGGAAAAAGAGTAACCTGAGTCACACTCACAAAGGTATAACCTTCAAGGATTCCTATGATGTAGAACATTATTGTTCATCTTTAATCCTAGTTTTCACAACCAAAAATATTAGCCTTACTTTTCAGTATTCACTTGGCCAAATGTATAAACAAGAGTGGTCATAACTAGTATGTATTACTGACCTTATTATGAAATAGAATTCTACGGATAACATTTTATCTGTTTTGAACTTTTGATTAGTTAAATGCTCTGTTCTGTGCACTGGATAAATTTGAATTTCAGTGATATCTGATTTATCTCTGTATGGTAGAATGGATTACTGTTCCTGATAGTAGGATTAGACACCCACAGCTTGCTTGTGATTTTATCCTGTCTCCCAGTGGAGTAGATAGAGCCCCTTTCTCCCCTCAGTGACCCTGAGTTTGACCCTATGACTTCCTGTGGCCAACAGAATGTTAGTGGACATGATACAAGCCCAGGTTTCATAAGCGTTTACATAATTGGGTTTGGCTTTTGTACTTCAGACATTTGCCAGGTGAAAGTTTCCCCTGAAAAACAGCTGGAGCCAGTAAGAGAGGCTGTGGAGAGACCTGAACTCAACCTAAACTTTCTCACAAACATGTCTGTAGGAAATAAATACTTGGATTGTAAGCCACAGAATTTTAGGGCTTTACGTTAGGCAGCTTTATTGCAGCAGGAATCTGATTAGTATACCTTATGGTAATGATTCTTCCTTTATTACATAGCTAGCTATACACTGCTGTTTTAGCTACACAGTGCTAAAATTGAGAGGCCTCTATTCATCCTGCCTTGGAGGTCTCTAATAAAAAATGAACTCTAGTTTTTTCTAATCAATTCAGTTACAGATGTCTTTACCTACCTTGGAAGACCAAACTCAAACTGTTATCTGAAACAAATATCCACACACAATTCATCTATCTTTCTGACTTTTAAGTCTCCAAACAACCTCCAAGGCCTAATTGGGTGTTTATCTGAAAGTCCACCTGTTGATTTCGAGGGGGAGGTGGGTAAGAGTGTGACACTGTACCTGGAGGTTTTGCATGCTTTGCCTTCTTAGCCTCTTCCAAGGCTCCAGACCTTTCTTTCTCAGCAGTACCCTTTCATAGTGTTCTTTGGCTATTGCTTCCAGCTGCTGGTTCCTCTTAATTCTCTTCTGCTTCTCTAGTTCTTTCTGGAAAAAGAAAGTAAAAATGCCATGGAAGAACCAAAATGGTGAGATAGGAGGCTACTAAACTTGCTTCCTCCTTGGATGCACTGAATGTATAGCTACATATGGAGCAGTTCCCTCTGAAAGAAATCTATAAACTAGCCGTGTGACTTTTCCACATCAAGCAAATGAGAAAATACCCACACTGATACATCAAAAATACTGACAGGAAAGACTGAGACACAGTCTCACCATAAACTCCATCCCTGGCTCAGTGCCATATAATTGGGAGAGATGGCACTGAGCCATCCCAGTCCATAGGGATTCCTCAGTGTCTCCATGAGGAATGAAGGGTTTGGACTGCACTTCTAGCATCCCGATTTTAAAGATAACCATTCAAGCAAGGGATGGGCCCCTCCAAACACCTAGCTCTGAAAGCCAGTAAGGCTTGTGTCCATGAGACACACAAGACTATAGCAAACAAAGAAACAAGTCTTAATGGATGTGAGGTACTCACTGTGGCTGTGCTCCTATGATCAGTTATGAGAAATCAGGCAAAAAGTCCATCACCCAGTCCATCATCCCTGAAAGGAATGTTACTGCATATTTTACAAGCTGCTGCTTGAGGGTTCAGATTCTAATTTAGCTTGCATCTAGGAGCTGGCTGAGATCTTTCCTAAAGGCTGAGAGAGCCTTTAGGTACTTCATCTGCTTTCTCCCTCTGGCTCATTCCAAAGGTAAAACCAGATTGCTAGCATTTCTCTGAAGGGAGCTTGTATACATGTTGGCTTATACACATGTTTCAGACGCTAACTTCAGTGACCATCACCTGAGAGGGATGGGCCTCTGGGCTTTGATAGCCAATGGAACTTAGAATCACAAGTCCCATAGGACTATGGCAAACAAGCAGGTTTTAAATAGGCACAGAAGGACTCTAGCCCCATTGCCTTGGCCATCCAGCCCCAGGGCTATACACCTGGGCTCAGTGAAAGGGAGCAGGAAAAACACACATCTCCTAGTTTATCCCTGGAAGGGGGCTTAACTATATACATTATATATATATATATATATATATATACACACACACACACACACACACACTCAGCACAGGTGCTGCTTGAGGGTACAGCTTCTAATCAGTGTGCATCAAGGTACTGACGAGATCCTTTCTTTGGGGACACTGATAAGTCTGGACACATACTCAAACAGGCGGAGCTACTAAAGACAAAGCCAGTGGCTTTGACAATCACAAAGGTTTGAGAGACAGCCAATAATCTGGGCCAGGCTGACTGATGAGTTCATCTTCTTGAGACCACTCTGTCAAGACTAGGAGAGGTGACTGTTTAATGTACAGAAACCAACACAGAGAGTCAAGAAAAATAAAGAAACAGAGAACTATGTTCCAAACAAAAGAGCAAGATAAACCTCCAGAAACCAATCTTAATGAAATGGAGATAAGTGATTTATCCAATAGTGAAGTTGCTCAGTCATATCCGACTCTTTGCGACCCCATGGACTGTTGCCTACCAGGCTCCTCCGTCCATGGGATTTTCCAAGCAAGAATACTGGAGTGGGTTGCCATTTCCTTCTCTAGGAGATCTTCCCAACCCAGGGATTGAATCCAGGTCTCCTGCATTGTAGGCAGACACTTGACCGTCTGAACCATCAGAGAAGTCCAATTTACCCAATAGTGTTTTCAAAATAATGGTGATAAGGATGCTAACTAATGTCAGGAGAGCAATGCACAAAGTGAGAATTTCAACAGAGAGAGAAAATATAAAAATGTACCAAACATAAATCACACGGCTGAAGAATAATCAAACTGAAAAATTCAACAAAGGGGTTCAACAGCACACTAAACTGAAGGAAAAAAGATTCAGCCAGCTTACAGACAGAACAGTGGAATTCATCCAATCAGAGAAACAAAAAGAAAAAACAATGAGAAAGTGAAAATAGCTTAAGGGACTAATGGGATATCATCAAAGGGAGAATATATATATTATAGGAGTCCCAGAAAGAGAAAAGAGAACAAAGCTTATTCAGAGAAATACTGGCTGAAAACTTCCCTAACCTTGAGAGAGAAATAGATATCCAGGTTCAGGAAGCCCAGAAAGTATCAAATAAGATGAATCTAAAGAGACATGCACAAAGACACTTTAAATTGTCAAAAATTAAAGACAAAGAATCTTAGAAACAATAGAAAAAAGTAACATATACAAAGCCATTCCTTATACACTGATAGTACAAAACTATCAGTGGATTTTTCACCAGAAACATCGCAGGCCAGAGAAGTGGGATGTTATATTCAAGTGCTGAAAGAAAAAACTGCCAATTAAGAATATTCTACCCAGGAACAGTGTTCTCTAATCTACTACTACTGCTACTAAGTCGCTTCAGTCGTGTCCGACTCTGTGCGACCCCATAGACGGCAGCCCACCAGGCTCCCCGTCCCTGTGATTCTCCAGGCAAGAACACTGGAGTGGGTTGCCATTTATGAAAATATATTCAAGTATAAACTTACTAATAAAGGTAAATATATTGTTAAAAGCAGAATACTCAATACTGTAATGGTGAGTCACTTAAAACTCTAGTACAAGTTAAGACAAAAGTATTAAAAACAACTAAATAATGATACACAATATAAAAAAGATGCAAACTGTGACAGTAACACAAATATGGTGGCAGAAGTATAAAAATACAGAGTCTTTGTATGCATTCAAAATTATCAGCTTAAAGACTGTTATGACTACAAAATGTTTCATATAAGCCTTATGGTAACCACAAAGCATAAACTTACAGTAAATATACAAAATATAAATCATAGCACAATACATATAATCAAAAGAACTCAAGAGAGGAAGAAAGGAAAAAAAGAAATTACAAAACAGCTAGAAAATAATTAAAATGGTAAAATAGCAAGCCAACACCTATTAATAATTACTTTAAATGTACATAGATTAAATCCTCATTCAAACAACACAGAGTAGTTGAATGGATAAAAACAAGACCTGACTATATGCTTTCAATGAGAGGCTCACTCCAGCTTTAGGACACACATAGACTGAAAGTGATGGGATGGAGAAGATATTCTATGCAAACAGGTAGTTTGGATTGTAAGGAGAGCAGGGGTAGCTGTATTTATATCAGACAATATAGACATTAAGCCTATATAAAACTATAACAAGTGACATTATGTCATGATAAAGAAGTCAATCAAGAGGATGAAACAATTTAAATGATTTATGCACTCAACATTGGAGCACCTAAATATATATAAACCAAATATTAACATTTTGAAGTGAGAAGTAAGCAGAAATACAATAATAGTAGTGGATTTTGAGAAACCATTTCCAACAATGGACAGATCATCCAAACAGAAAATTAACAAGGACATACTGGACTTAAATAACAAGTTAATCAGATGGAATCAATAGACATACACAGAACATTTTATCCACTGGCAGCAGAATACATATTTTTCTCAAGTGTACATGGAACATTCTTCGGGATGGATCATATGTTAGGCCATAAAACAAGTCTTAATAAATTTTAAAAGACTGAAATCATATCAAGCATATTTTACAACTTCAATGTTATAAAATTAGAAATCAATATAAGAGGAAAATTGGAAAATTCACAAATATGTGGAGATCAAACAACATGATTCTGAACAACCAAGGGTCATAAAAGAAATCAAAAGGAAAATTAAATAATCTGATAAAATGAAAATGGAAACACAACATACTTGAACTTATGGAATGCAGCAAAAGCAGTTCTACTAGGTAAGTTTAAAGTCTTACATTAAGAAAAAAGATCTCAAATAAACCACCTGACTATACACCTCAAGGAACTAGAAGAACAAGCTAAGCCCAAAGTTAGCAGTAGGAAGGAGATAAAAACAGAAATAAATGAAACAGAGACTAGAAAGATGATTAAAAGATCACAGACACTAAGAACTGTTTTAAAAAACAAAACCCCGAGACAAACCATTAGCTAGACTAAGGGAAAAAAAGACAAAAGTCAGAAATGAAAGACATTACTACAGAAAACTGAGAAATACTAAGAATCATAAAAAGCTACTATAAACAATTAAATGCCAAAAAGTTAGACAACATAAGAAGAAATGGATAGATTCCTAGAAACATGCAACCTACTATGACTGAATCATGAAGAATCAGAAAACTGAACAGACTAATTACTGGTAAAGAGACTGAAAGTGAAAGTGAAGTCACTCAGTCATGTCGAACTCTTTGCAACCTCATGGACTGTAGCCTACCAGGCTCCTCTGTCTATGGGATTCTCCAGGCAAGAACACTGGAGTGGGTTGCCATTTCCTTCTCCAGGGGATCTTCCCGATCCAGAGATCGAATCCAGGTCTCCTGCAATGCAGGCAGACGCTTTAACCTCTGAGCCACCAGGGAAGCCAAAGAGACTGAATCAGTAATCAAAATCTTGGATTTGACACCAAAAGCAAAGGCTGCTACTGCCAAGTCGCTTCAGTCATGTTGGACTCTGTGAGACCCCATAGACGGCAGCCCACCAGGCTCCCCTGTCCCTGGGATTCTCCAGGCAAGAACACTCGAGTGGGCTGCCATTTCCTTCTCTAATGCATGAAAGTGAAAAGTGAAAGTCAAGTCGCTCAGTAGTCTCCGACCCTCAGGGACCTTCCAGGCTCCTCCGTCCATGGGATTCTCTAGGCAAGAGTACTGGAGTGGGGTGCCATTGCCTTCTCCCAAAAGCAAAGACAACAAAAGCCAAAATAAATAAGCAGGACTACATCAAACTAAAAAGCTTATGTACGAGAAGGGAAACCAACAACACAATGAAAACACAACCTATGGAATGGGAGAAAATATTTGCAACCACATTCCCAGTAAAGGGTTAATATCCAAAATATACAAGGAACTCATATAACTCAAAAGCAAAAAAAAAAAAAAACAAAAAAACCCACACAGAACAAAAAACTCATTTGAAAAAAAGGGTAAAGGATCTGAACAGACTGTTTACCAAAGAAGACACACACAAGTGGCCAACAGGTTTGTGAAAAAGTGCTCAATATTACTAATCATCAGGGGTATACAAATCAAAACCACAATAAGCCATCACCTCACACCTGTTAGGATGGCAGTTAACAAAAAGACAAGGGATAACAAATGCTAACGAGGATGTAGAAAAAAGGGAACCGTTTTAACTGTGGAGGAATGTAAACGGGTACAGCCACTAAGGAAAACAGTATGCCGGTTCCTCAATAAATTACAGATGAACTACCATATTACCCAGCAATCTTACTTCTGAGTATATATCCAATAGGAAACAAAATCACTATCTCAAAGATATATGTGTTAATTCAGTTCAGTTGCTCAGTCCTGTCTGACTCTTTGCAACCTCATGAATTGCAGCAGGCCAAGCCTCCCTGTCCAACTCCCGGAGTCCACCCAAACCCATGTCCATCGAGTTGATGATGCCATCCAACCATCTCATCCTCTGTCCCCCTTCTCCTCCAACCCTCAATCTTTCCCAGCATCAGGGTCTTTTCCAACGAGTCAGCTCTTCGCATGAGGTGGCCAAAGTACTGGAGTCTGAGCTTCAACATCCGTCCTTCCAGTAAACACCCAGGACTGATCTCCTTTAGGATGGACTGGTTGGATCTCCTTGCAGTCCAAGGGACTCTCAAGAGTCTTCTCCAACACCACAGTTTAAAAGTATCAATTCTTTGGTGCTCAGCTTTCTTTAGGGCTTCCCTGGTGGCTCAGAGGTTAAAGTGTCTGCCTGGAATGCGGGAGACTTGGGTTCAATCCCTGGGTCAGGAAGATCCCCTGGAGAAGGAAATGGCAACCCACTCCAGTACTCTTGCCTGGAGAATCCCGTAGAGGGAGGAGCCTGGTAAGCTACAGTCCATGGGGTTGCAAAGAGTCAGACATGACTGAGCGACAAACTACTAAATTACTACAGCTTTCTGTATAGTCCAACTCTCACATCCATACATGACCACAGTAAAAACCATAGCCTTGACTAGACAGACTTTTGTTGGTAAAGTAATGTTTCTCCTTTTAATATGCTATCTAGGTTGGTCATAACTTTCCTTCCAAGGAGTAAGCGTCTTTTCATTTCATGGCTGTAGTCACCATCTGCAGTGATTTTGGAGCCCAGAAAAATAAAGTCAGCCACTGTTTCCACATCTATCTACCATGAAGTGATGGGACTGGATACCATGATCTTAGTTTTCTGAATGTTGAGCTTTAAGTCAACTTTTTCACTCCCCTCTTTCACTTTCATCAAGAGGCTCTTTTGTTCTTCTTCACTCTCTGCCATAAGGGTGGTGTCATCTGCATATCTGAAGTTATTGATATTTCTCCCGGCAATCTTGATTCCAGCTTGTGCTTCCTCCAGCCCAGCATTTCTCAGGATGTACTCTGCATATAAGTTAAATAAGCAGGGTGACAGTATACAGCCTTGATGTATGATTTTTCCTATTTGGAACCAGTCTGTTGTTCCATGTCCAGTTCTAACTGTTGCTTCCTGACCTGCATACAGATTTCTCAAGAGGCAGGTTAGGTGGTCTGGTATACCCATCTCTTTCAGAATTTTCCACAGCTTATTATGATCCACACAGTCAAAAGCTTTGGCATAGTCAATAAAGCAGAAATAGATGTTTTCTGGAACTCTCGTTTTTTTATGATTCAGCGGATGTTGGCAAGTTGATCTCTGGTTCCTCTGCCTTTTCTAAAACCAGCTTGAACATCTGGAAGTTCACGGTTCACGTATTGCTGAAGCCTGGCTTGGAGAATTTTGAGCATTACTTTAGTAGCATATGAGATGAGTGCAATTGTGTGGTAGTTTGAGCATTCTCTGGCATTGCCTTTCTTTGGGATTGGAATGAAAACTGACCTTTTCCAGGCCTGTGGCCACTGCTGAGTTTTCCATATTTGCTGGCATATTGAGTACAGCACTTTCACAGCATCATCTTTCAGGATTTGAAATAGTTCAACTGGAATTCCATCACCTCCACTAGCTTTGTTCGTAGTGATGCTTCCTAAGGACCACTTGACTTCAGATTCCAGGATGTTTGGCTCTAGGTGAGTGATCACACCATCGTGATTATCTGGGTCATGAAGACCTTTTTGTATAGTTCTTCTGTGTATTCTTGACACCTCTTCTTAATATCTTCTGCTTCTGTTAAGTCTCTACCATTTCTGTCCTTTATCGAGCCCACTTTGAATGAAATGTTCCCTTGGTATCTCTAATTTTCTTGAAGAGATCTCTAGTCTTTCCCACTATATTGTTTTCCTCCATTTCTTTGCATCAATCGCTGAGGATGGCTTTCTTATCTCTCCTTGCTATTCTTTGGAACTCTGCATTCAAATGGGTATATCTTTCCTTTTCGCTTCCCATCTTTTCACAGCTATTTGTAAGGCCTCCTCAGGTGGCCATTCTTCTTTTGCATTTCTTTTTCTTGGGGATGGTCTTGATTCCTGTCTTCTGTACAGTGTCACAAACCTGCATCCATAGTTCATCAAGCACTATCAGACAGTTCCTTAAATCTATTTCTCACTTCCACTGATATTGTGTACTCCTGTTATTTACTGAAGCATTATTTACAACAGCCAAGGAGTGGAAACAAAGTAGGTATCCATTGACATGTGAATGGATAAAAAAATTTACTATTGATTCTCACAATGGAATATTACTCAGCCTTAAAAAAGAAGGAAATACTATCATTATTGACAATATGGATAAATCCTGAGGGCATTATGCTCAGTAAAATAAGCAAGACTGAGACAAACACTGAGTGGTATTACTTACATGTGGAATCTTAAAAAAAAAAAAAGAAAAGAAAAACAAGTTGAACTTACAGAAATGGAGAGAGAAATCCCAGTGCCTTTTGAGGTGCCTTTTGAGGTGGGAGAAATAGGCAAGGCTCAGAAAAAAGGGTACAGATTTTCAGTTACAAGATGAATAAGGTCTGAGAACCTAACATGTAACAAGGTAACTATAGTTGATAATATTCTCACAATTTTGAAATTTACTAAGGGAGAGGAATGTAAGTTTTCTTACACATACATGCACAATAAATATGTAAAGTAATGGACATATTAATTAACTCAGTGGGAATCCTATAGTGTATGTACATTTTAAGTTTCTGATAATTTTGTCAATTACACCTCAATAAAACAAAAAGATGCAATGACCTGAAAAATCATGAATTTCAACAAATCACTAATTACTTTAATTTGAGTGTGTCACCACTAAATAGCATGCAATTCATGATAACAAAACTTGGGAGCATTAAAAAAAAAAAGTAAGCCACTCTGCCAAGAAGAGAAGAAAAAGTTCCTCATGAGTCCTACAGGAATCAGAGCTATGCATATACTTTGAATTATTTAGGATTGTTCACAAAAATGATTCACATCTCACCAAGTTACTAGAAAGTAAAATATTCATTCAGTTAGGAGAGAAATCAGTATTTTTCCTTATTATTATGGAAAACAGCAATATAGCCCCTTCATTTAGATCATAGGGTAGAAATTTATATATGATAACTTCAAAGATACTCCATTAAAAATACAGTGGCTGCTGTACGAAAGTCACAGGAGTAAAAGCAAAGACTTCACACTGTCTTCACAGTAGTTGTCAGTTTCGGCAGTAAAAACTTAAAAACTCATCATTTAAGCTCCTTTTGTCTTCATTTCCTACAATTTCACTTCAAGAGAATGGTTGTAGTGAATTGGCTGATTCTGACTACTTAATAGTCTTAAGTCTTCTCTGAGGGGGAAAAAAAAGAGAGAAGGCACTGGAACATTTCTAATCTGGGAGGGATATTTGCTCTAATCTTCCAAGCCAAACTTCCTGTATCTGTACACATTCCTCACCGAAAAGGAAATGTCCATATTCTCTAAAGGATTAAACCAAAATTACCCTCGTAATCTTTATTACAGACATTTTATATATTGAATTGAATGGACAGAAACAAAAATTATTTATAAGAATCTTCTTATGACTAACAAGGGCTTCCCTTATAGCTCAACTGGTAAAGAATCTGCCTGCAATGCAGGAAACTTAGGTTTGATTCTTGGGTTGGGAAGATCCTCTGGAGAAGGAAATGGCAACCCACTCCAGTATTCTTGCCTGGAGAACCCCATGGACAGAGGAGCCTGGTGGGCTACAGTCCATGGGGTTGCAAGAATCAAACATGACTTAGTGACTAAAGCACCACCAAGACCAACAAGAGAGCCAAGAGTTAAGTGGGGAGGAAAACAAAAGGTGGCCATTTTCACATTCACTGAAATGTCCAAGGCAGCAGTTGCAAATTGCAGACAGGCATCTAACACAGACAGTGAGCCTCTGGAGAAGCCCTTGGGCTTGGCCAATCCTACGCACATGCACACCTAAGTTACCTTCAGTTATAATACAACCCTATGGCTGGTGTTGTAGGCTCCTAAGCAAAGCCATTTTCAGATGGTTTGTGGGGGGAAATGGCATATTTAACTAATTTATTAACATCTGTATGGAGTATTGTTGATTTACAATGTTGTGTTAGTTTCAGGTGTACAGCAAAGTGAATCAATTATACATATACATATATTCACTGTTTTTATGATTCTCTTCCCATACAGGCCATTACAGAGTATCGAGTAAAGTTCTCTGGGCTATACAGCAGGTCCTTATGAGTTATCTATTTTATATTATAGTAGTGTGTATGTGTCAATCCCAGTCTCTTATCTCTTTCCTCAAATTCCTAATTTATTTATCACACCCACCTTTCCCCTTTGGTAACCATAAATTTGCTTTCTATATCTGTAACTCTATTCCTACTTTGTAGATAAGTTCATTTGTACCCTTTTCTTATTCCACATATAGGCGATATCATATGATATTTATCTTTCTGTGTCTAACTTACTTTACTCAACATGACAAACTCTAGGTCCATCTATGTTGCTATAAATGGCATTATTCTCTTTTTTTATGACTGAGTTTATTTATTTATTCACACAATTCATTTATTCCACACCATATATGTACCACATCTTGTTTATCTAGTTCTCTGTTGAT
Organism: Nanger dama; assembly: GCA_917880005.1. NCBI lineage: Eukaryota > Metazoa > Chordata > Mammalia > Artiodactyla > Bovidae > Nanger > Nanger dama. The sequence goes on from CAKJTW010000011.1 coordinate 2,534,331, forward strand.
GGACATCTCAGTTGCTTCCATGTCCTAATTATTGTAAATAGTACTACAATGAACACTGGGCTGTATGTATCTTTTCCAACCAGGGTTTTCAACTTTTCTGGATAAATGTCCAGGAGTGGGATTGCTGGATCACACAATAGCTCTATTTTTAGTTTTCTTTTTAAGGAACTTCCACACTGTTCTCCATAGTGACTGCACCAATTTACATTCCCATCAACATTGTAGGAGGGTTCCCTTTTCTCCACACTGTCTCCAGCATTTATTGTTAGTAGATTTTTGAAAAATTCTAATTTTCCATGGAAAAGTAGAAAAACATTTAATAAACCAGAGATCTTCTTGAGATAAAATTCTGTTTTCACATATAGCAATTTAGTTGTGTAATTCCTGCCTTGATTGAGGATTCCTCAATACAATGGATTGCATTTTACTGTTATTACTATATTTTCCATTTACTTGTATATAAAATGTCCATAATGCCTGCATCTAAGATTTACTGGGAGGATAACATGAAATCAAAGTGTCTGCCTTGAGATGACACTTATATTGGGGGTGATCTATGCACCTAAAGTTTTACAGAGCATACTTCACTCAGGCTAAAAAGGGACACAAAGTCAGGGTGTCTTTCTGATTTAAATTACTCAACAAACAACATGAAACAAATAACTCATTTGAATTTATATATATATGTATGGGAAAATCCCCTGGAGGAGGGCATGGCAACTCACTCTAATATTCTTGCCTGGAGAATCCTATGGACAGAGGAGCCTGGTGGTTTATAGTCCACAGGATTGCAGAGTCAGGCACAATTGTGCGCATGCTTGCATACACACACACACAAATGAAAAGTGAGTGTTAGTTGCTCAGTCATTTCCAACTCTTTGTGAAGCCATGGACTGTACCCACCAGGGTCCTCTGTCCATGGAATTCTCCAGGCATAAATACTGGAGTGGGTTGCCATTCCCTTCTCCAGAGGGTCTTCCTGACCCAGGGATCAAACCTGGGTTTTCCACATAAGCAAGCAGAGTCATTACTGTCTGAAACACCAAGGAAACGTACGTGTGTGTGTGTGTGTCTGTGTGTGTGTGTGTGTTTGGGTTTTCCACATAAGCAAGCAGATTCATTCCTGTCTGAAACACCAAGGAATCGTACGTGTGTGTGTGTGTGTGTGTGTGTGTGTGTGTGTGTGTGTGTTTATTTCCACCACTACTGCTTTGAAAGAAAGACAAGGAATTACAGCAAGATTAAGAAGAATAACAGAGGGCCCGATGAACTTTTGACACCATTCTCACACCTTGCCTTCTATCCTTTATAAATCACCCTTTCATTGCACTCTGGAACATATTCCTTCCTAGACACTCCTGTAACTTATGGCCTTTGTTCTCTTGTATCATGATTTTTTCTCTCTCTACTATACCATTCCCATAAATATGCAAATATGTACCGGTACGGCCCATTTTTTAACAAAATAACGCAAAAAGACCAATCACCAACAGAAAAAAAAGTTCTTCTTTGACCCCATGTGACCCCTACTATATGCATGGTCTCTATTGCCTGACCACCTCTCCTCCACTTCCTGAAATGGGGCTCCCTTCCCAGCAGTCCACTAAAAGCATTCTTGTCTATGTCATGAACAATCTCCATGTTGCCAAATAAAAGTGTGTCTATCCTCTTTTAACTGCACCCAGCAGCATTTAGCCCAGTTAACCACCATCACTTCCTTCTAGAAATACTTGTTTTCTCTCAGCTTTTCAATAAGCAATTCTCTCGCTACTCTTTCTACCTCACTAGCTCATCCTCTGAGTAGTTACTCATATACTCTCAGACATGGTCTTGGATTTTTGCATTTCTTCTCTTTCCACATAATATCCCAAGTTGATTTCATTCACATCCAGAGCATTAAAACACTGACATGTTTTTGATGGCCAGATTCCCTACTATAATCTTGATATCCAAGCTTACATATTCAACTGCCTATATAATATTTTCATTTTGATGTCTAATAGGTGTCTCACATTTAACCTGCCCCTTCTGGACCTTGGGGCTCCCTGGTGGCTCAGACAGTAAAGGACCTGCCTGCAATACAGGAGACCTTGGTTTGATCCCTGGGTTGGGAATATCCCTAGAGAAGGGAATGGCAACCCACTCCGGTATTCCTGCCTGGAGAATTCCAAGGACAGGGGAGCCTGGCAGGCTACAGTCCATGGGTCACAAAGAGTCGGACACGACTGAGCGACTAACACTTTCGGACCTTCCAGAGGCCACCTTAGAACAAGAATCAGTTTCTCCCTCAGTCAGTCTCTCCCATCAGGAAGCTTCCATAAGCCTCTTATCCTTCTCCATCAGAGGGCAGACAGGCTGAAAACCACAATCACAGAAAAGTAACCATCTGATCACATGGACTACAGCCTTGTCTAACTCAATGAAACTATGAGCCATGCTGTGTAGAGCTACCCAAGACGGACAGGTCATGGTGGAGAGTTCTGACAAAACATGGTCTACTAGAGAAGGGAATGGCAAACAACTTCAGTATTCTTGCCGTGAGAACCCCATGAACAGTATGAAAAGGCAAAAACATAGGACACTGAAAGATGAACTCCCCAAGTCGGTAAGTGCCCAATATGCTACTGGCAATCAGTGGAGAAATAACTTCAGAAAGAATGAAGAAACGGAGCCAAAGCAAAAACAACACCCAGTTGTGGATGTGACTGATGATGGAAGTAAAGTCTGATGCTCTAAAGAGCAATACTGCATAGAAACCTGAAATGTTAGGTCCATGAATCAAGGCAAATTGGAAGTGGTCAAACAGGAGATGGCAAGAGTGAACATAGCCATTTTAGGAATCTGCGAACTAAAATGGACCACAATGGGTGAATTTAACTCAGATGACCACTATATCTACTACTGTGGGCAAGAATCCCTTAGAAGAAATGGAGTAGCCATCATAGTCAACAAGAGAGTCTCAAAAGCAGTACTTGGATGCAATCTCAAAAATGACAGAATGATCTCTCATTTCCAAGGCAAACAATTCAATATCACAGTGATCCAAGTCTATGACCCAACCAGTAATGCTGAAGAAGCTGAAGTTGAACAGTTCTGTGAAGATCTACAAGACCTTTTAGAACTACATCCAAAAAGATGTCATTTTCATTATAGAGGACTGGAATGCAAAAATAGGAAGTCAAGAAATACCTGGAGTAACGGGCAAATTTGGCCTTGGAGTACAGAATGAAGCAGGGCAAAAGGCTTTGCCAAGAGAACGCACAGTCATAGCAAACCCCCTCTTTCAACAATACAAGAGAAGACTCTACGCATGGACATCACCATATGATCAATACTGAAATCAGACAGATTATATTCTTTGCAGCCAAAGATGGAGAAGCTCTACACAGTCAGCAAAAACAAGACCAGGAGCTGACTGTGGCTCAGATCATGAATTCCTTATTGCCAAATTCAGACTTAAAGCAAGCAGGGAAAACCACTACACCATTCAGATATGACCTAAATCAAATCCCTTATGATTATACAGTGACTAGGAAGTGACAAATAGATTCAAGGGATTAGATCTGTTAGAGTGCCTGATGAACTATGGACGGAGGTTCGTGACACTGTACAGGAGACAGAGATCAAGACCATCCTCAAGAAAAAGAAATGCAAAAAGGCAAAATGGCTGCCTGAGGAGGCCTTACAAATAGCTGTGAAAAGAAGAGAAATGAAAGGCAATGGAGAAAAGGAAGGATATACCCATTTGAATGCAGGAATTCCAAAGACTAGCAAGGAGAGATAAGAAAGCCTCCCTCAGTGATCAATGCAAAGAAATAGAGGAAAACAACAGAATGGGAAACAACAGAATGAGGAAGACTAGAGATCTCTTCAAGAAAAACAGAAACACCAAGGAAACATTTCATGCAAAATGGGTATAATACAGGACAGAAATGGTATGGACCTAACAGAAACAGAAGATATTAAGAAGATGTGACAGGAATACACAGAAGAACTATACAAGAAGATCTTCATAACCCAGATAGTCACAATGTTGTGATCACTCACTAGAGCCAGACATCCTGGAATGCTGGAAAATTCAGCAGTGGCCACAGGACTGGAAAAGGTCAGTTTTCATTCCAATCCCAAAGAAAGGCAATGCCAAAGAATGCTCAAACTACTGCACAACTGCACTCATCTCACACGCTAGTAACGTAATGCTCGAAATTCTTCAAGCCAGGCTTCAACAGTATGTGAACCATGAACTTCAGATGTTCACACTGGATTTAGAAAAGGAGAGGATCCAGAGATCAAATTGCCAACATTCGTTGTATCATCGAAAAAGCAAGAGAGTTCCAGAAAAACATCTACTTCTACTTTATTGACTATGCCAAAGCCTTTGACTATGTGGATCACAACAAACTGTGCAAAATTCTTAAAGAAATGAAAATACTAGACCACTTGATCTGCCTCCTGAGAAATCTGTATGCAGGTCAAGAAGCAACAGAACTGGACATGGAACAACAGACTGGTTCCAAATTGGGAAACGAGTTTGTCAAGGCTGTATACTGTCGTCCTGCTTATTTAACTGATACAAAGAATACATCATGAGAAATGATGGGCTGGATGAAGCACAAGCTGGAATCAAGATTGCCAGGAGAAATATCAATAACCTCAGATATGCAGATAACACCAACCTTACGGCAGAAAGTGAAGAAGAACTAAAGAGCCTCTTGATGAAAGAGGAGAGTGAAAAAGTTGGCTTAAAACTCAACATTCAGAAAACTAAGATCATGGCATCTGGTCCCATCACTTTTGGCAAATAGATGGCAAAACAATGGAAACAGTGGCTGACTTTATTTTGGGGGCTCCAAATTCACTGCAGATGGTGACTGCAGCCATGGAATTACAACACACTTGCTCCTTGGAAGAAAAGTTATGACCATCCTAGACAGCATATTAAAAAGCAGAGACATTACTTTGACAACAAAGGTCCATCTAGTCAAAGCTCTGGTTTTTCCAGTAGTCATGTATGGATGTGAGAGCTGAACTATAAAGAAAGCTGAGCACCAAAGAATTGATGCTTTTGAACTGTGGTGTTGGAGAAGACTCTTGAGAGTCCCTTGGACTGCAAGGAACTCCACCAGATATTCACAGAGAAGATCAAAGGAGAGTTCAGATAAAGTCCCCATCATGGGTCTAGCTGGGGCAGAGGAACAGCAACCTCTGGAAAATCTGCCTAGACTCCTCTTGTGGCCTTCATCTGCACACAGCACCACCTGAAGGCATTATGGTGAGGCTGCTGCCACTGGGGTAGGGGAACTCTGCCCAGAGTAGCCTCCTTATCTTGTTTAAGAGAAGGAGGAACCTTACAGAAGGAAGTGCTCTAAGATCAGAGACTGAGACAGTGGAGACTGAAAGAAGGGAACACAGGGGCAGGGAAAATCTCTGCCCCTACAGTAAAAGCCAAAATTCTTCTGAATGGCCAATACTGTGCACTCCAAAGAGTGAGACTTACTCAGAGCATTAGAGAAGGCTCCACTCATCCCCACCACACCAGCGTGCTAGCAAACCTAGTAATAACAGTGGAGTACAGCTGAAGGACTGCAAGAGACAGATTTTCCTCAGGGAACCACACAAAGGGAAGACCTAAAGCCAAAAGAGGGGACAAAGAAATAGTCACTAGAGAAAACTGAAGTCTATGATGCTCATAGCAGCAACAAACTTCAAACACAGCCTGACTCCTGCCTAGATTAACACAACTCTCCATACTAAAGGCCCGTTTACCTCAGTTTCCATTGCCCTGTACATGTCTGGCTTTCAACAACAACAAAAAATAAAGACATATTAAAAAACAAGAAATTAACACAGGCTGAAAAGATACAGCCATCATCAGAATAGAATCCACATATGAGAAAGATGTTGGAACTATCAGAGAGGGAATTTTAAATAACTTATGACAAGTTCTAAGGGTAGGACTAGTATCCTTATAAGAGGAGACATCAGAGAACTTACACAATGTCACTCTCCCCTGGTGTGTACATGCACCAAGGAAAGGACACGGGCCAATACACTGAGAAGGTGACCTTCTACTGCCAGGAAGAGCGCTCTCACCAGAAACCAACCATGCTAGCACCCTGATCGTCAACATCCAGCCTCCTAGACTGTGAGAAAATTAATTTCTGTCATGTAAGCCACCTGCCCTGTGGTGTTTTGTCACGGCAGTCCGACCATCCCTAGGTTTACTGAATGCTGTCTTCACTATCATGATTTCCACACAGCATTGCTTCTGATCACGGAACTCACTTGACAGCAAAAGAAATGGAGCGATGCACCCATACACATGGAATTTACTGGTCTTATCACCATCCTGAAGCAGCTTGCTCACCAGTATGGCAGAATGACCTTTGAAAGACCCAGCTACAACACCAGTTGTGACAGTACCTTGCAGGTCTAGGGTAAGGTTCTCCAGAAGGCTGTCTGTGCTCTGAATCAGCATCCAATATATGGTACTGTTTCACCAGGAAGCTAGGGGAGGAAGTGGGAGTGGCAACACTCACTAGCAACATTTCTGGTTTCCTTTTCTCACAAATTTATATTCTGTTGGCCTAGAGGTCTTGGTTCCAAATGGGGGAATGCTTCCATAAGGAGATACACAATGATTCCACTGAACTGAAAACAATGCCACCTAGTCTTTGTGGGTTCCTCAGGCCTTTCAATCAAAAGGTAAATAAAGAAGTGCTGGCTGGGGTGATTGACCCTGGTCACTAGGGGAATTGGTACTACTCCTCAATGGAGATGAAGATGAATATGACTGGAATATAGGAGAACCCTTAGGGTATCTCTTAGTATTATCATGCCCTGTGATAAGGTGAAAGGAAAACTACAACCCAATCCATGCTGGACTACTAACAGGCCAAACCCTTCCAGAATGAAGGTTCAGGTCACCCCATGACTAGCAGAGATGCTCACTGAAGACAAAGGGGTAGTGGCTAGTGAAACAAGGTAACTATAAATACCAACTACATCCACTTGACTGGTTACAGAAATGAATTGGAATTGTCATGAGTATTCCCTTCTTATTGTGCTGTGAGTATGTTTGTGTGTATATGTATCTTGTTTTATTTCCACTCTTATTCTCTAATCATGTAACAAAAGATGTACTGACTTTGTGTCATGGTATTTCAGTACTGTTAATTTTATATTATAGCATTTAAGTGAGGGGATAGCAAGGAGAAGGATAAACATCATTCAAGGACTTTACTTCCTCTTCTGGGAAAGGGGTTAATTCATTTTCAGTTGCATGCAGGATAGGAGTTTCTGGCCAACCCAATACTTTGAAGGCAATATACTCAGAATCCATAAAGGGGATCTCACCTAACCCTGGTTAGAGAGGAGGGTAGGGCAAGGCAGGAAAGGCTAAATGGCTTCAGTTAAGATCTGAGGAATGAGCAGGTAGTTATTAAGTAAGGTAGAAAAGAGGGTGGAGGTGAGAGAAGAGTGTTCTAGACAGAAATTCTTGGGAGGGAAGGTGCACAGGGCTATAGGGTCACACACAGCAGGCTTCACGGGACAGGTGGCTGACCAAACAGAAACTACTAACCATTTTCTTCAGTCTCTTCTCTTCTCTTTTTTTTCTCAAGCTGAGCCTCCTTTTCTTCTGCCTCCCTCTTCTGACGCTCCTCCTCTTGGGCCTTTAACTGGGCCTAATCAAGATTAGAATTTGTAAAAATCAGACCCTCAATTTGCACAGAAATAAGATTGTTTATGTTGAGGAAAGTCCACTATCTACCAAGTGCTCACCCAGTCTCTGGAAGAAGCCTACACTATGTATTAAAAGTAGAAAACCCAAGTAACAGGTGGTCAGTTGTGTAACTTAACTGTTTCTCCAAAGGGATTCTCTTCTACTTGGGAAGATGAGGCTGAGCATGAATGAGACCATTAAGTTTTCATCATAAAATGATTACTCTTTAGTTCCTATTTCATTTATGAAATACTAAGTCCAAACTATACACAGTATAAGAAAAAATTTTCTTCCATTTCACCAAAACCCACAAAACTGTTAGAACTATTTATTTTTTTCTTGCATGCTCAGTCGCATCCAACTCTTTGCGACCCTATGGACTGTAGCCTGCCAGGCTCCTCTGTCTGTGGAATTCTCCAGGCAATAATACTGGAGTGGATTGCCATTCCATTCTCCAGGGGATCTTCCCAACCCAGGGATCCAACCCGTGTCACCTGTATTGCAGGCAGATTCTTTACTGCTGAGCCATCAGGGAAGCCCCTATTTTTTCTTAGTAGGTACAAAATTTCCTTTTGGCAGTCCAGATCAAGACTTTGGAAGGTTAAAAATTTCCCACCTTTAAACTATAAGCAAGGTGAAAAGACAGGCTTCAGAATGGGAGAAAATAATAGCAAATGAAGCCACTGACAAAGAATTAATCTCAAAAATATAAAAGTAGCTCCTGCAGCTCAATTCAAGAAAAATAAACAACACAATCCAAAAATGGGCCAAAGAACTAAACAGACATTTCTCCAAAGAAGATGTACAGATGGCTCACAAACACATGAAAAGATGCTCAACATCACTCGTTATCAGAGAAATTCAAATCAAAACCACAATGAGCTACCATCTTACGCCAGTCAGAAGGGCTACTATAAACAATAAGTGCTGGAGAGGGTGTGGAGAAAAAGGAACCCTCTTACACTGTTGGTGGGAATGCAAACTAGTACAGCCACTATGGAGAACAGTGTGGAGATTCCTTAAAAAACTGGAAATAGAACTGCCATACAACCCAGCAATCCCACTGCTGGGCACACACACCGAGGAAACCAGGACTGAAAGAGACACGTGTACCCCAGTGTTCATCACAGCACTGTTTACAATAGTCAGGACATGGAAGCAACCTAGACATGGATGCCCATCAGCAGATAAATGGATAAGAAGGCTGTGGTACATATATACAATGGAATATTACTCAGCCATTAAAAAGAAAGCATTTGAATCAATTCTAATGAGGTGGATGAAACTGGAGCCTGTTATACAGAGTGAAGTAAGTCAGAAAGAAAAACACCAATACAGTAGACTAATGCATATATATGGAATTTAGAAAGATAGTAACGATGACCCTATATCTAAGACAGCAAAAGAGACACAGATATAAAGAACAGTCTTTTGGACTCTATGGGATAAGGCAAGGGTGGGATGATTTGAGAGGGTAGTGTTGAAATGTGTATTTTATCATATGTGAAGCAGATCGCCGGTACAGGTTTGATGCATGAGACAGGGTGCTCAGGGCTGGTGCACTGGGATGACCCTGGGGGATGGGATGGGGAGGCAGGTGGGTGGGGGGTTCTAGATGGGGAACACATGTGTGCCCATGGCTGATTCATGTCAGTGTATGGTAAAAACCACTACAATATTGTAAAGTAATTAGTCTCCAATTAAAAAAAAAAAGAATTACCCACCTTTGTAAACTTATCAGGTTGAACATTTACCTATTACACATCAGTCTTGGTTATGTGTAAATCTCCTAAGTTGCTAGCTCCATCAACATTTCAAAACATCATTGTTGTATACTAATGATGCTGATGCTCCTTCTCTTCATTTTCCTAAAACTATCATAGAGTTCAGGCCATAAGGCCAAAAGCCATATCCAAAGTTGGTGTTATGCTACTGCCTTAGTGGCCTTAAACAACCTAGGTTTCAGTTTTTAATAAAGACCTATACAAATCCTTTTTCTTGCCTCACTTTGCATTCTTGATTTATTACCAATTTCTCCTCTTCTTGTTTTTTCTTCTTCTCTGCCAAGATCCGCCTACGTTCAGCTCGCTGAACTGCTCTCTCTTCCATGGCTAGAAAACAGTAAAAGTTCCAATATAAAAAATATAAAGAACACTGGAAAAGAAATGTCTCCATTTTATGGTAAAATTGTTAAAGTTTTCTTTTGGGTTTCACAATGCCATATATATATGTATATATACACACATACATGCATAAAATTTATCTTAAAATACAATTACAGAAATTGTAATTATACAATGTGTATAGGTATATACACATATACACACACATCCTACAGGTTAAGGACTGACAATCCCATCCTTGGCCATGATGAAGAATTTTCAGATTATGTTTTTGTTCACATTTCTATTAGAATAATTGTTCACTGGTTTAAATAAGATAATGTGTCTTGAAGAAACTTTTAGTATGTGAAATCCAGAAACCAGAATTTTAATTTGGCAATTCCTTTAATGAATGTTGAAAACTTTAATTACATCTAACAAATACTTTGAGAACAGAATCACTCCTCAAATACCGAGTTTGCTACTTTATCCTCGGTTACTGTGCATGTCTGTGTACGTGACAACAACAACAAACAAACAGAGGTTTGGGGTCATGATGATCACATTTTAAACTAGTTTTAGGGCTGGGATATCCAGATGGGCAGGAAATGGAATTGTACTAGGCATCTGAAGAAATGGCATCTGAACAAATTCAAGTGTCAGACTCCTGTTCTTGACAGTCTATTAAATATCGATCCAAAAGAAGCAAATGTGCAAGATGGCCTGATAATATGACTCTGTCACCAGCTGGGGTTTCATAGGCAGAAGGGCATGGGTGGGAGGAGTATCAAGTTCTGCTCACCTAACTCAGCCAATGGTTACTTTAGGTTCCTTGTGCTGTGTTACAGAGAAGAAAATTGAAGCCCAAGTTTCAAGAATTAATAAACAAAAACCCAGCAGGCTATTTCTTACAGATATTAAGTGTCGGCTTTGCTGGAAAAAGAATAGTGGGGTGCCACAGATGGCAGGAATGAAACTGTCTTTAAGGAGGCAGAAATAAGACTAGAGGATTAAAGTGAGAGCCCCAAGAGGCAGAGCCTGTAGTAATATGCAATTTTTTCATCTTTTCTAGAGCTAGTCATTAAAGATTACTTGAAAATAGCCAGGTGTTCCAAAACATGCTAACTCTTTGATCAAACAATAATTTCTTAAAAATAATCACACCAAACTGGCACTTCCTGATCATCCTCAATGATGGACAAAGAGGTCATAAACTGCTGACTTGGCAGAGAGTCAATGCACAGATTGCTGATTTTTTTCATTAACAGGAATGGACTTCAGGCACAGTGTGCCTCTGGTGACATCACTTCCTGTTAAGGCAGCAGTCCTACCACAGGTAAAAAGTCAGATTTACCAGCCATGATAAAATTGTCAAAGTGCCTACCACTTCACACATGACTAAGTACAGAGTAAAAACAACTAGCAGTTTCACTAGGTGAGTTCTAAGGAATGCTTCTCTTTTCATAGTATGGTTTGGTTTAAATAATGATTCCTATGCACATCAAAAATGTTATTAAAATGTCTGGTTTATAGATTTCATTCTAGAAGCCTGTCATTAAGCACAAATCATTATAAAATGATGTAATAACTTGATGTAGATTACCATAAACTGATCTGTATTTTAATGTTAAAAAGTACAATGACAGGTGACCTTTAGTGTTTATTCTTAGAAGCCACTCAGAATTTTTTTGTGAATTGTCCCATTTTAAAAACACAATCCAAATCTCAAATTACAAAAGAATGATTAAACCTTTCAACAATGTTTTGTTTTTGTATTGGCCAGGAAGACCAGAAAGTTTGGCAGGAGGGGTAGGAAAAAAGTCGTGGTGTTCTCTGGTGTATCTACTTGTCACATATCTACCCATCTTAGACTTTGACCAGGTTCTGCTAAGTCTCAAAACCCAACAGTTGCCAGGATTCAGTCCCAACATATCCTACTCCAGGAGGAAAGATAACCATAACCCAGGTCCCACCGAGATAGCCCTGCCTTTCAGTATAGGATGGGGCGCCATCAACTGCCTTGGATTCCTTCTGGGTCTAGAAAGAGAGTTTCGGGAGTCACTTCTACTGCCTTCAGTCCCAGGGCAAGCAACAGGTGAACTGGGGGGAAAAAGGGGGAAAAGAATTCAGATCAGTCACCAGTTTCAGAACTCAAAGTCTTTTACAAACTTTAATTAATCCTTACTCCCAGAGATAACTATGTATTATTATACCCATTCAATAAATTGGTATAATGAGGCATGGAAAGGTTGAGTGACTGGCCTGAGTCTATGATGTGAGTCAGGTGCTCTGACTCCCAACCCAGTACTTCAGATCAATACATACTGCCCACTTCTTATCCTAGCATTTATCACACATACTGAGTATGTCACAAGCATGTCTAAAACCATCTTAAATAGCTTTTGAGAAATTTGGACTATTATTCTAGGTTCAAAGATGTTTATCTCAAACCACTACAGACTTCCCCAATAAGCCATCCCCAAGGGCTGCTCTGTTTAGACCTGATATTTTCTGACCTGGCTTCTCAGCCCTAAACATAATCAGGAATCCAGAAATCGAGATGGAGCAAGTAAGCACTTTCCTATTTTACTGGTAGAATGACAGAGCTCCTCAGACAAAGGCAGCTACAATACAATTGCTTACTGTAAACAACTGGATCCTTATAGGCAGAGACTTGCCTTAAATACCTTTTGGTACCTTTCACAGACCAGTCACAATGTAAGAGGCCTCTCTGCTTTGCACGTGCACAATAAGCATGGAGTCTGGATGTTGGGTAAAATTCAGGAGCCTTTTGACCACAAAGTAAAACAACAACAACAACAAAGACTCCAGAGAGTGTTCCAATACAATGAGCATACTTTGGAAGCACCTGACAGGTTCGTTCCCATTCATCTTCTCCCGGGTTTGACAGCTGGCAGCTCTGTGGGTGCGTACGCCCTGCTGCCCGGCAAACCTCTGCCAGTCGCTGGTTTTCCTTCAGCTCCAGAATTGTTTTCTGCTGCTCCTGAAGTTTCTTCTTCTGCTTTTCAATCAGCTGCTGCTGGAAGATATGGCGGTTGCGGAAATGACCCATGCAAACAGGTTCTGCTTTCCGGCTGCTGGTTCTGAACTTCTTTTGTTACCAGGCTGTTGGGAGGGCTCATCACCTGGGCCCTTGTGTGGCTTACTGTCAGACGTATTCGGAGGGGACTTTTGGAGGGGAACCTGCAAGATGCTCTTTGTTGGTCTTCCGAGGTGGCAGCTGGGCAGACAACCACTGCTCCCAGAGTGAGGCTTTTCCCACAAAGCAGGGACAGCAGCCACCTGAGAGAAGGAATATGCTGTAGCTCATTCATTTAAAGGACTGTGCTGACGGGCTCTATCTCCCCCAGGTCAATGCTGCTCTGTTCAATGGCACAACTGCCCTGACCGCAGCCACGGCTGCTCTGGGCTCCTGCCTGACTATCTCAGAAGCTGCCAGTCTTAGCCCTGTGAGTCACTCTTAGAATGCGTACTGATGCTCACCACAGAACCTGGTGGGAGTGGGTAGAGTCATAGGAACTACTGCCATACCAGGATATTCGTGATCAGAAAAACGTGCTCTTATAAATATCTAATTTGGATAGTTCATTTAGAAACTGGGCACGATTACTCCAGATATACATCCCAGGAATTTAATCTGCATGAACTGACCCTGAATTTTGCAGGAAATGGGCTTCCCTGGTGGCTCAGATGGTAAAGAATCTGCCTGCAATGCAGGAGACCCAGGTTCGATTCCTGGGTTGGGAGGATCTCCTGGAGAAGGGAAGAGCTACCCACTCCAGTATTCTTGCCTGGAGAATTCCATGGACAGAGGAGCCTGGTGTGCTGCAGTCCATGGGATTGCAAATAATCAGACCTGACTGAGCAACTAACACTTTCACTTTGCAGGAAATTGAAAATATTATGGCAAAGTATATATTCTTTCTCAAGAATGTTTGACAACTAAGGAAAAACTTTACACATCAATAATAGCTCTTTAATAATAACAGCTCTTTAATGATAGTTCTTCCAATGTCTCTCTTGCCACTAATAAATTAATCACAGGATATTTATCTATTTCAGGATCAAGGCCTGGATTAAACCATACTGTCTCCAGCTATTCCAAAGAATTTATTTGTGGGAAGTGTTTGCAAGCCCACTGGGCAAATATCTACATTATATATGACTAATAATATTTTGTATTAGCACATGGCTTAATAGTTTTTAAGGCTTTATCACATAAATCTCATTTAACAGATTTAGGTGTTGTACTCAATTACAAATTCTATATAGAAAGAAACAGACTTGTTAATCAGAAAAAGTTATGCTGGTTAAAATAAAGTCACAGTTAAAATGTTTCTTCTAGAATAGTTTGATTCCATGGTCTAAAGTCTGATCAGTTTTTTACTCTGTCATCCATAGTGGTGTTAGGAGAAAAATACGATGAACTATCTTGTATCATAGAAGCTTCTAGCTCCATCAGGGTGCCATACTTGGGAACTCAAAGATAATTTTCATGATGATGGAAATATTTTTCATAGACTAAGCAAAAGAATGTATGGCAAAACAAATACAGCATTGTAATTAAAAAATAAATAAATAAATAAAAATAAAAAAACCAAAAAAGTCCAAAAAAAACCCCCAAAAAAACCCAAAAGATATAATATATGGAAACTCTGAAATGTTAAAATACTTTAAACTATAGCCTTCTATTTTAGAAATGTCAGTGGACATTTATTCATGAGAACACCTGCTTAAGCAGTTTAATGTCAAGCAAGGTATGTGTTTTAGGCTCTTTTAAACTTTGTGGTAATGATGCATTATTAACCCAGCAAGCCTATAAAAGCCTTGAGTACAGCAACAAGATTTCTTTTGGATCATGGTAACTTTTAAGGTGAAAATAAGAGAATGAAAGAAAATCTTAATGGTACAGATTGTACTTAACAGAACAGGACTGAACAGTCTGGCTCAATTAAAGAAAATCACCTCTATTAGCTAACTAATAATTTCAAAAAATTTCAAGGTATAAGATACGTGTTCATGGTACATATGTTCCTCTGACAGTATAATTATTGAGCATCTAAGTATAGATTTTATATATTCATTTGTTCATGTTACACTGTATACTCTGGGCAAGATCAGAATTTATCTACTAATCTATAGAATCTATTACAACCTTTTATTTTCATTTGTTCTACTTTTTACAACTTTATCTTTTCTTGATAAAATCTTTTATCTTGACTTCAGAGATCTGAAGACTTTTTTCTTGAGTCTAAATTATATACACATGTAGCAATTTTTCTGTTTTATGCAGGTAACAAAGGACTTTCTGCTGACTTCTTCCATTTGAAGATAACTGGAACTTTGTGATGTAAAAGGCTTCACACAGCTATTTACATAGAAGATTCTCTTGGGTCTCAATGGAAACAAGATTATCTAGCTAACATCAAGGCAGTTAAGTTGCCTAGGGAAGGGACCAAAATGTTACATAAATCCAAAAAAGCACCCTCATGACCCTCCTCTGCAGAGAGAGACTAAGCTTAAATTAAAACCCGCCTACTTGCTGGCAGTAATCACAACAAAAAGCAAGGCTGGGGATCATGCAGTGCTCAATTTAACCTCACACATTTGACTTTAATACTTAACAGCATTATGTAGAAGGGTGCAGGGGCCAGGCTGGAGGTGAGAGGGTAGAGGTCCTTTTCCAAAAGTCTCTTGAAACATGCCAAATGCAATTATGAAAGAAAAAACTTATAGGATTGACTTAATAAAAACTTAACTGTATACTGAGAGAATGAACTTACGGTTCATCAGGGAGGAAGGGTTGAAGGAGGGATATACCGAGAGTTTGAGATTACCATGTACACACTGCTATATTTAAATAGATAACCAACAAGGACCTACTGTATGGACCATTCAGCTTGGCTCAATATCTTGTAAAAACCTAAATGGGAAAAGAATTTGAACAGACACATGTTTATGTATAACTGAATCACTTTGCTGCACACCTGAAAATCACATAATATTGTTAACCAATGATACTCCAATATAAAATAAAAATTAAAAAAAGAAAATGAGTTCAACAGGTTTCCCTACAGATTAATTACTGTATACTTAGAACACAGAATTTTTAAAAAAGTGCAACCAGAAAAAAATTCAAATATGACAGACCAATTAAAAAACAAAATGAAACTTAACTGTATACAGTACCAAACACCACAAATAAATCAAGACAAATAACAAAATAAAAAATGCAAAATAAATGATAATAAAAGCATCAATTGTCTTAAAAACATAGAGTTCCTATAAATAACAAAAAGATATATAATCAAGGACAAAAATGGACAAAATGTATGTGAGACAAATCACTATTAACTTTTCTATACTCATTTTCAGATATATAAATATAAATGGTCAATATAAAAATGCTTAACCTCACTAGCAGTAAAAAATGCAAATGTTGAAGCAACAGTAACATGAAAAATATTTTACCTGTCAACTTGGCAAAAATAATAAGTATGGTATCAAACAGGAGAACAAGTACTTCTTTGAAACAATCTTCCTGGACGGGTCATTTGGTAAAAGTCTTTAAAATTCTATTCATTCTATTTTTAGGTATTTATCCGAAGTAAAAGCTTATGGATGTGTGCAAAGACTTAGCTACTTGTTCACTAAAGTTTTGTTTATAAAAGTGGTGAACTAGAAATAAGTTAAATGCCTAGCAACAGAAAAGAGTCCAGCTTGTGGTTCATGATAGAGTTTCATGCAGTCATTAAACACAATGGCACAGAATGACAGTCCTTAACCAGGGCTTATTCATCAAGTTCACCCATGGAACTTAAAAAAAAACCAACCATGGTGTCCCACACCCAGAAATTCTGATTTCGTAGGTCTGAGTCTGTGTTATACTCTCAGTTGGAAACTACTGTTGTTGAAGTAGACTTAGTGACACAGTAAACTCTCATTACATTGTGGAAAATAATTTTAGAAAAACAGACCACATTATTATAAGAAGAAAGTATATTCTCACCAAAGTGGGTATAGAGGAACATATCTCAACATAATGAAAGTCATTTAGTTGTAGGTAGGTAGATTAAAAAAAAAAAGTCATTTATGATCAACCACAGCCAATATAATGCTCAATTGTGTAAAGCTGAGAACCTCCCCACTAAATTCAGGAACAAGACAAGGATGCCCACTCTCAACCATTGCTATTCAACATAATATTGGAAAGCCACAGCAATCAACAAGAGAAATAAAAGGTATTCAAATTGGAAGAGAAGAGGTAAAATTGTCACTGTTTGCAGAAGCCATGATTCTCTATAAGGAAAACCATAAGGGCTTTCTATACAAACTATTAGAACTAATAAATGAATCCAGTAAGGGGACTTCCCTGGTAGTCCAGTGGTTAGGATTCCATACTTCCACTACACAGGGCACAGGTTCCATCCTTGGTCAAGGAATGCACACATTCCCACTGTGCAGTGCAGCCAAACATATTTAAATCTGCTGCATTTCTTTATACTAACAATGAAATATCAGAAAGAGAAAGCAAAAAAAAATTTCATTTAAAACTGCATCATGTTGGCACAACACTGAAAATCAATTATACTTCAATAATAAATGAATAAATAAAACTGCATAAAAAAGAAACCTAGAAATAAGCTTAACCAAGGAAGTGAAAGGCCTGAAAACTATATGCTGAAAACTATAAAACACTGATAAAAGAAACTGAAGATGATTCAAAGAAACAGGAAGATATCCCATGCTCTTGAATTGGAAGAATTAATGTTATTAAAATGGCCATGCTACCCAAAGCAATCTACAGATTAAATGCAATCCCTAAAAATATTCATGACATATTCCACAGAACTGTAACAAATAATCCTAAAATGTATATGGAATTATGAAAGAACCAAAATTGCCAAAGCAGTCCCGAGGAAAAGGATCAAGTTGAAGGCACAGCCCTTCCAGACTTCAGACTACACTACAAAGCTACAGTAATCAAAACAGCATGGTACTGGCACAAAAACAGACATACAGGACAATGGAACAGAATATAGATTTCAGAAATAAACTCACACCTATAGCAGATTAATCTCTAACCAAGGAAGCAAGAGTATACAAGGGAGAAAACAGTCTCTTCAGCAAGTGGTATTGGGAAAGCTGGACAGTCTCACATAAATCAGTGAAATTAGAATATTTCTTCACACCACATATAAAAATAAACTCAAAATGGTTTAAAGACCTAAATATAGGACATGACATCATAAAACTCCTAGATGAGAACATAGGCCAACTGGACATAAATCATAGCTGTATTATCTTAGATCAGGCTCCCAAAACAAAATAAAAGCAAAAGTAATCCTACTCAAACTAAAAGCTTTTGCACAGCAAAAGGAACCATCAACAAAACAAAAAGTCCACTAAATAGAAGAAAATATTTGCAAACAATGCAACTGACAAAGGGTTAATATCCAAAATATACAACAGTGCATACACCTCAATATCAAGAAAGCAAACAACCTAATAAAAGTTGGCAAAAGACCTAAACAGACATTTTTCCAAAGACAACATACAGATGGTCAACAGGCACATGAAAGATGCTCCATATCACTAATTAGCAGAGAAATGCAAATCAAAGCCACAATGAGGTATCACTTCATACTGGCCACAGTGGCCGTCATCAAAAAGTCCACAAATAATAAATGCTGAAGAGGGTGTGAAGAAAGGGAATCCTCATACACTATTGCTGGGAAAGTAAATTGGTGCATCCACTGTGGAAAACAGTAGAGTTTCCTTAAAAAATTAACATAGCAACACTATTTACAGCAACCAAGACTTGGAAACAACACAAGTGCCTATCAACAGACAATTGGTTTAAGAGTGATGTATATAAACACAGCAGGAGATTACTCAGCCATAAAAAAGAATGAAATACTGCTGTTTGCAGCAACAGGGACCTAGATAATATCATACTAACTGAAGTCAAACAGAGAAAGACAAATATTATGTGATATTTATGTGTCAAGTCTAAAAAACAATACAAATGAATGTATATACAAAACAGAAACAGATTCATAGACACAGAAAACAAACTTACTGTTACCAAAGGGGAAAGTGGAATGGGAGTGATAAATTAGGAGTAGGGGATTAACGGATACAAACTACTATGTATAAAAGAGATATCAACAAGGGCACAAGGAACTATATGGAATTATCTTACAATAACCTATAATGGAAAATAATATGAAAAATATGTATATATAACTGAATCACTTGTGTATATACCTGACACTAATAAAATATCGTATATCAACTAAGGCTTTCCTTTTCCTGTATTATGGCAAATTAGATGTCCTCAATGACTTTTTCCTTTTTTTTTTTAATTTAAATTTATTTAAATTGGAGGTTAATTACTTTACAATATTGTATTCATTTTGCCATACATCAACATGAATCCACCACGGGTGTACACATGTTCCCCATCCTGAACCCTCATCTCACCTCCCTCCCTGTACCATCCCTCTGGGTCATCCCAGTGCACCAGCCCCGAGCATCCTGTATCCTGCATTGAACCTGGACTGGTGATTGTTTCTTATATGATATACATGTTTCAATGCCATTCTCCCAACTCATCCCGCCCTCTCCCTCTCCCACAGAGTCCAAAAGACTGTTCTATACATCTGTGTCTCTGTTGCTGTCTCGCATACATGGTTATCGTTGCTGCTGCTGCTAAGTCGCTTCAGTTGCGTCCAACTCTGTGTGACCCCATAGACGGCAGCCAACCAGGCTCCCCCGTCCCTGAGATTCTCCAGGCAAGAACACTGGAGTGGGTTTCCTTCTCCAATGCATGAAAGTGAAAAGTGAAAGTGAAGTTGCTCAGTCGTGTCCGACTCTTAGCGACCCCATGGACTGCAGCCTACCAGGTTCCCTCCGTCCATGCGATTTTCCAGGCAAGAGTACTGGAGTCAATGGCTTGACTGATGAAAATTTAAAAGCTAAACAGCATTAAAGAGAACAATTTGCATATGCTTAAATAGAGAAAATACCCAGCTATATACTTCAGCATGTTATTGGTGTGTGTGTGTAGTCTCAGTCATGTCCGATTCTTTATGATCCCATGGACTGTAGCCAGCCAGGCTCCTCTGTCCACGGAATTTTCCAGGCAAGAATACTGGAGTGGGTTGCCAATAGGAGGTGGTTCCTCCTCCAGGGGATCTTCCTGACCCAGGGATCAAACCTGTGTCTCCTGCATCTTGTACATTGGCAGGCAGGTTCTTTACCACTAGCGCCACCTGGCAAGTGGTTACCTCTAAATGATGGAATTATTGCCTATTTTTTCTTTTTCCTATTTTTTACTTTTTCTCTGTGAATCTGTTTCTGTTTTGTATATACATTCATTTCTTTTTCATTTTTGTCATTTTCTCCTGCCAATTGCTACAATTAATACATATGAATTCTTATTAGGAAAATTAAACTAAACATTCTCCTCTTATAAATCACAAGCTCATTTACAAAGAAAATGTCTGATAATCAAATAAGAGGTTCAGGAATTCTAAACAATGCTTTATACATCTGTTCTTGGATGGAATTTTTCTCTTATTTTAAATTCCCTGTCCATATTACAGCTCTACCAAATTTCAACTATTCCAAAGTTTATACGTGATTATAAAAGAAGACTCATTTCAAGAAAGTCAACACTGACCGAAAGGCAACCTTTGCTCACAGTAGCAGCTCTCATCTTTCTGACGGCCCAGGCCAGGAAATCTGACAACAGCATAGTCCAGGCTGTACTGTGCAGTTTAGTCGCTCAGTCGTGTCCCACTCTCTGCAACCCTAAGGACTGTAGCCCGTCCTCTGATGGGAATTCCCCAGGCAAAAATACTGGAGTGGGTTGCCATGCCCTCCTCCAGGGGATCTTACCAACCCAGGGATTGAACCTAGTCTCCTACACTGCAGGCAGAGTCTTTACCACTGAGCCACTAGGGAAGCCCAAGAATCCTGGAGTGGGTAGCCTGTCCCTTCTCCAGAGAAACTTCCTGACCCAGGAATTGAACTGGGGTCTCCTGCAATGCAGGTGGACTCTTTACCAATGAATAGCCCAGGCTATACAAGGACACAGCTAAATCCCAAATATGTAATAAGCAGGAAGACTAAGCAAAGGAAAAACATCTTACCTCTCCATTTCTAGGTGGATCCTCCATAGCTGTTGCCTCCTCAAGCAGACTGATGCTTGATGACACGTTTGCACTAAGTTTCCCTAGTGATGCTGCCTCCAGCAGCTCATTCATTTTCTTCCTGGTTTCCTCCTTTTTATGGCCAGTTCTCTCTTTAGGATCTCTGCACGATGCCAATGCTGCCATTCTGTAAAATGGTGTTGGAGAACTTGTTTCCGGTTATACTCAGTGGCCAGCTGTTGTTTTCTAAGCAACAAAGCACTTCCATTAAAAAAAGAAGCCATTTACTGCTTTTTAGTTGATAATATAAATGAAATACAAGTCCAGAGGAGTTCTAGAGATGCTACATCATAGCTCCAGTTTGTTCTTTTATTTAAGCTCAAAGGAGTCATTTTATAAAATTCCCCAGTGCAAAGGCTGTGCTCAAAGAAGGCAATGGCACCTCAAGGCAGTACCTCAGAAGAGGGACTGTTCTGTTCTGTCGCACCACAAAGACTTACTAAATTTTTTTATTACCATAATATAGTTTCTGAGAGGTTCTGGAGGGGAAGGAGCACAAAGAACAGGTATTCAGGTAACTACTTTTACAAATATATGAATGCATGTGGGAGATATTCAACTATACTTGCAAATCTAAGGAAGACAGGTTTGGGAGAAGGAGAAAGGGATAAAACTTAACAAGTGAATTGTCAATAATTAGTTAAATATAAGACATAAAAATCAACATGAACCTTGTGGAAGGACTTGCTCAGGAAAAGGATCTCTGAAGAGAAGGACTCATTTACCAAAGCCATAAACTGCGTGAATGAAGGACTCCCTTGTGCAGACACTTGTTAACTCTAGAAGTATGTGAAGGAATACACAAGGCACCTGCTCCCACAGAGCTCACTCATAGCCTAGCAGGGGGTCTGGTGCACTCTCTTCCTGAGGAAGAGCTCCTTCTGATTCCTGAAAACTTCATGGGTTAGGGGACATGACTGAGTGGAGTGGGGAACTGCCAGCTACATTCCCCTCCGAAAGGGGCTCTCAATTTGGAGACATTTGGATGATGGCCAGGTGACAATTCAAGCATAGAGGTCTCTGAGATCAGTCTATAAGTGGATGATTACTGTCTCTGAAGAAGGGAGCTGTAGAGCTTGGAACTTATGTCACAACCAGGGTCCATTTTGAGATTTAAAATCTAATACTGTTTAGATACCTACTTAATTTTACCTTGTAAAAGTGACTTGAATAAGTTCTCTACAACACTATTTGCATATCCACTTCTGTTAAACATATATAATACTTAACCCTCCCCAGGGACTTTTTGGGGTCATATAAAAAAAAAAATCATAACGTTTTAAGCCAATGAGTCAGAAGAACATTTCTACAGTTCTTAAATGCTGAAAGTGACTTTTAAACCTTCTGTGACTGACACCTACACTAAGAAAAAAGTGTTACACCATGACTTCAATATAAGCTTATGTGTGTATGTGTGTATGAAACAAAGTATATATAATTGAAACAAAAGTTTTGTCAAAGGATATTTACCCTTACTACCAGAGCTGTACTCCAATGTTTCTTTTCTAATCTATTCTATTTTTTAAAAACATACCTTGTCTTGAGGCTGATTTTAGGAACTATTAATGAGTTAAAACCCTTAGTTTGAAAGACTACTCGAGAGTCACAGAATTTAACATATGTCAGAGGAGTTGGGTGAAATAACCAATTAAGAATAATGTTGACTGAAATAATAGCATTTAGGATAAATGCTAACAGCAATTCTGCCAACAGCATATTTCATTATATATAACTGTTTCTTTCCAATGCAATGATAGATAAAAAGTACTTGGTGATTGACTGATGGTTTCTATAGTAAAAATACACTATGGTAATAAATATTTATATATAATATTTTACTTTGATAGCAAAAAGAAAGGATCTGAGACTGAATGACCTTGAAATAAAAATTTTAAAAGAAACAAGACTAATAAATCGGGTAGCAATGCAGGTAAGAACAAAGCTCAAAAATTTCAATGTCTAAATAATGAAACAAACAAAACACCCAATGGCATTTTACTCAAGTGAGTGGAAATCGTAAATTTCCACAGGCTAGAAGATGTACGTGCTCTGTCTAATTAATGTAAAACTTGATTTACATCAATCTGGGCATGAAGGAGAAGTGTGAAATTTACCTGATATGTAATCTCATGTTTTTATAGCATAAACAGCTAAAAGCTGCACTGGACTCTTGACTGTTAAAGAGAGGGGTTATCTGGATAGTATGAAAAGGCAAAGAGAAAAATACTTCTGGAAATATAACAAAAGACTAAAGAGTTAAAAAAAAAAAGTGGGTTGAAAAAGCATGTTTATTACTGTGTTTAGAGCTTTCCCTATTGTGATAATGCAGGGATTCGAGGATGTACTTGGGTTTGTGGGAATGGTAGGAACCCAGAAGCCAGGGATCCAGAGACAAGGCTGGTTCTGCTCTTGCTCCCTTGTGGTTCCCTTCAGCAGAGTGACACTTTTGCAGACAAGCCCATTTTTATACCTTTAAAATGATGATACTAAAAGCATAAATATTTCTGAAACTGAAAAATCACTTTTTAAAAGCTCAGTCAGATGTGATTTACTTCAGCATGCTAACCCAAAGAAATGGTTCCACAGTTCCCAAATAAACATAAAATGAAGATGCCCTTTATGGATCCTGTCCCAATATGTTTCCAAGGTGAAATCAGGGAATTTCTGACAAGAGTATATAAATTGATCACTATAATTATATAACAAATGCAGAGAAAGCCTGTCTCCAAAGAACTAAGTATATAAAATGTAATAAGTCCAAACAGGAATTTAAATATGAACCAGGCTGCTCAGAATCAACACCTCAAATGCTACGTAGCTATTGATCTAAAACACAGTAGTCAGAAGAACACTAACTAGATAGGGGACCCTGGGCAAGCAACTGAAAGTGTCTCAGATTCCTCTTCAAAAGTAGTGTCACTCTAACAATAACAAACCTTATACTGCCCACCACACAGGAGTCTGTTTTTAAAGATGTAATTAAATGTTTAAAAGAACCTGAAAATATAGAACACATGCATGTGTACGGTAACAGCACTATCTAAGGATAAGACTATTAGATATCTAAAAAGTGACTGTCATGAATTTTTAAAAGGAAGTGAGAAATGATAAATAAATAACCATATGCTAGTGATCTGATAAGAGTGCTGAAATCTGATGCAGAACACAAAAATAGCAATGATGCAAACAGCTGCATTTGGGATGAGCAGGTTCAGCAGGAACAGGAATGCATAAGCTAATGCATTCCGAAATGCACAAGCTAATGCATTCCGAAATGCACCAGATAGCCCCCTCCAAGGAAAACATGGAAGATAACACAGCTCTACTTTAAAGAGATTTAAACTGAGTCAGCCAGGGCAAGTCTGGCTGGTCCTCCTGCCTCTCTGGCAGACATACTAGGAGCTTTACCAGCTTTGGATGCCACGTAATTTCTAGCCTCTCAAATGGATACCAAGATGAGCATGGGGGAAGGGCAATGGACCGTGATTAACACAGATGCCTCATAAATGACTGCCCTACAGCACGCTGAAATCAGGAGGGTCAGAAACGGGAACTACCTGGCAGTCTCTGGTCAGTTCTGCCTTCCTATCCCTGGCTAGCCTGGCGGGTTCACCCCAGCCTGTCCCCACACCAGCTGAGTATGTACCAGCTTACCAGTTTTCCCCTAAACTGAAAAATGCTCTCTTCTACTTAGTCATGATCTGTCTCTCTCAAAAGATGGGACCCAAGAGTTCCTATTTTTAAAAAGCTGCTTGGGGGACTGTAATGCATGATAGCCAAGTCTATGTCACTCCTAAGTTTTTTATCTTATTGCGCCTTCTGTTGCAATTATTTTTAGTATTTGGGTAAATTTTTAACTTCCCCACTTAGATTGAAAACTTCTAAAAGGCAAGAATGTTCAACACTCTTTTTAGTTCCTCTGCAGGTACTTAAGAAAGAGTCTAGTACACAGTAAGCATAAGTAAAGCTGACCAGGTGAACGAATACATGCTAGCAGACAGAATAAATGAGTGAATGAATAAATGCCACGGTTTGAAGGATGACTAAGGGCCTGCCACTCTACTCCCCAGTCCCCAGCACTGACATTTTGGGCACTGTTTCCAGACACTGCCTATTAAAGTGTAAGTTTCCTAGGAAGGATAACATCAAATTGAGGAGTACAGAGACAGAGTAGGAGGGGCTAGAGGGACACAGGGAAGAGAGATAAAAGCCTGGTCCAGGGAAGGCCCAAAGCACTTGTTCAAGAGAAGGCAGGGTTGAGGATACTGTGGAGATTAGTAAGGGAAGACAGAGATGCTTCCCAGGAAAGAACCGAGGAATCGGGAGAGTAGGCTCAGGAAGGGTGGGGAGAGGATGTTGAAAACAAGCCCTGCTTCTTCCCAATGTGTCCGGACTGACTGTAAATGGAAGGAATATGATGGAGAGGAATGGAAGATCTGGAGCCAATTTTCAAAAGTGAATATGCTAAAGAAATTAAAAATACAGTTCAAGTCCAATACCACCATGGCCGAGGGTCTAACAGCATTGTGTGCCACCATTTCGTTGTATTTCCTGAGCAGCTAAATCCTTAGTTAAGAGTTTGGGAATATCTGTCAATGTTCCAATTTTATTATAATATTGCACTGACATTCTATATACACCAAGACTACTTTTAAAAGAAAAAAGGCAAAAAATCCTATTAGGGAATTTTTAAGAAAATTTAGAAAATAAACCTTTAGAAAAAGGTGTATCTTTCAGGAGAAATACATGAATGAGGCTGAGCACAGGCTCTGTAAGAAAACAAGGTAACTAAATCAGGAATGAGAAGAGAGGGATTTGTCGTTGCTCCAGAGAGAAAGTGGGACGAACAGAAAGGAAAGAAGGCAGAGAAAAGAAGCCCCAAATGCTGGGCCCTGCAAGGGGGACAGGCCAGTGAGAGGAAACCCCAAGTGGCAAACAAAAGTGGATTCAAGAGCTGGAGCCTCAGGACACAGCTGACATCTGAGAAACCAACACAACACATGATTTTCATGTCCAGGTGAATGGGCTGAAGAATCAACGATGTTCTGTCAATCTGGTAAGAGTTTAATTTCTATAATGAGTAACCCATTTACAATAAATGCTCTCTATACTTTGATCTCACTATGTAGGGAAAAAATGCTTGAAAATGTATGGAGTTAAATTATAGAAGAGGAAGCAACTGAGTTCTTCATTCATCCACTGGCTCCCCTATTATTAATCAATTATGTATTTAGCATTCACAGAGAAACTGGGAGAAACTGTGACGAGCATGGCAAAGGGGATCCTGGCTCTCCTGACACCCTTAGTCCCACCGACACTTCTTGGTTTCTGCTTGTAGCATCTACCTTTGAGCTTTTTCTCCACCTCTAATAACCCAACCTTCTTTGCACAAAATCACCCAAAAATTTCCTAAAGCAATCTCTAGAATGAAGAACAACATGCAGAGAGCCAGGGATTTGTAGGAAAGCAACATGAAGGACAGCTGTGGCTCCTTTTCTATATTTCTAGCTTGACTTGTTATTTGTTAATTACTGCTCTTGAATCTACAACTATCTAGAGTCAACAGCGATATACCTGAAAAGACATGACTGTCTTAGGGAGCCATCACCTAGATTTTCTTTAACTAGGAGCAGCATAGTATAGGAAAAAGCATCTGACTCAGCATCAAAAGGACCAGGTTCTAGTCTTGGATGGGCTACTTGAAGCTTTATGACCTTGACAGATTTGTTCATCCTTTCTGTGCCTTACTTTTGCAATCTGTAAATTGAGGGGCTGGATCAGATACTCCTTGAGCTATCTTCCTACTCGAAGACTTTCTTGCTGTAAAGGTTTATAGTAAAAAAAAAATATTATAAGTTAAATATTTTCTAACTATGACAGTTAAAAAAAATGTAGTATCTGTGCTGAGCATTTAAAAATAGACACTTGAAAATAATTCACAGATATGAGACAAGAAGTTCTAAGAAGATCTTTAAAAAAATTGGCACATAATGCTATTATGAAATCCCCATTTACTGCTTTTATATTTAAATAGCTTAATTGGAATGGAATCTCAAGTTCTTCAGATTTTTCTTCTCTAGGTTTCTTCTTCTGGCGTGTAAATTTCACAGACCACTCTGAACTTTAACATCTTAGTTTCCACTCCTGTTACACCCTCACTCATGATGTTTCCCCTTTACAACACCTCTAATTTCCTTCCCTTTTTATCCAACAAATCCACCCAATTCTTTAGTCAATCACTGGGTCCTCAAAATTTAGAAGTAAATTGTAAAATGTTCCTCCCCCCACACTGAAGATATTCCCTAAGCATACTGTAGGAAAGGAAAACTGTCTAAGTCACCATCCTGCTTAAAAACCTTCAGGTATTCACCTTTACTTACCAAAGAATGCCTAAACTCCTTGTCTTACCATTTAAGGCCTTTCACAAGTTGATGAACTTGACAACCACAGGCTTGATGATTTCCAGCCATATTTCATGCCATCATCTCACTCCCTACTTCTACTTGGGAACATCCGACTAATTGCATGCAGAATCCAACGTTAAGACCCATCTATCTTCTTGATAAAGCCCTTCCTGATATTCTGTAGGATCCTCCTCAGTTACTTCCCTCTAGTAGGTTTTCAACAGCCAAAGGAGATACATTACAAAGTATATAATGCTAGTCCACACCTGTACTATTTCTAGATTTCACCTTCCCCACAAAAATGAGTTCTTAGAGGACAAGGGGTCAGGCTCCTACGTACCCATCCTAAGGCCTGATGCTGTCACGGGGACGCACAACTCCAGCAGTGACACTCCCTTCTATCAATATATGACGATACTTTCACATACAGTTTATCCAATTTTCCACCCAGAATGAGCAACAGAATCACTGGTTGAGAAGAGATTAAACCTAAGACCATGAACTGTTCCCTGCAGCTTTCCTCACCAATAAACAAATGGTTCCTTCCACATCTATGATTTTGGTTCAAGAATGCAAAGTTGAGCTTGGAAATCAAAAGAAGAAAACATATTTAAAGTTGATAGAGCAACTTTGAGTTGTTCTTTGAGGACAAATTCTGTGTCATTCACAAGTCTAAGAGGGAACTGATATAAAGGTGTAAAAAACCTCTAAATAAGGAAGTAGGAGAAATCATTCTTGCAAGGTTTGCTCTCCCAAATGGATGTTCGTTCCCTATGTCTGTAATTAACATTCTATGTGAGGACAGTGATTTCTATCAATGAAAATTACTAGCACATAAGCTAAAATCTGTCTCCTAAATTGTAAGATAGTCCAGGGTGCAATGCTACTTGTCAAAGGACAAGGGAAAAGCATAATACTAGCTTCCTTTAAAAAAGAAAAGCATGTACATTTGTATATTTTAATCCAAATTTTTTTGCTTATAATGTTCAGTTAAAATTTTCCAGTTTGGCATATAACAGAGAAAAACAGTGATATATTTTAAATGTAAATGAGATGATTCCAGTGAACAGCATTTTTAGAGCTTATTTTTGGGTTCTTCAGGAGGAAAGATGTCCTACATAAACACAGAAACATAAACATATGTCCCACATATACATTTTCATGGCATATAATTCATGGTATTAATACAAATAATAGTACCTGTTTTCTTCTCTAAGGTAATTTTCTATGGCTTGAGTCTCCCGCCCCAACTTCTGGGATCTCGTGTAGTCTCTCCAGGCCCGCAGGACCTTCAGTTGCAACTTCCAGTCAGACAGGGTCCCAGCTTTCCCCAGCTTAATCCTATGATCAAGAATCAGCTTGTGCCAGGCAGAGAAATACCTTTTTGACACTGCAATGGAAACATTGGAAAATCAGTGCTAGGGTTTCTAATATCTAGTGATGGGAACTCTCTCCTCAGATTTCCCCTTCATACTTTATCTAACAAATCTAGGAACTTAATGGAAGGGGAACAGACAACTGCTTTATGCCAATAATGATGAGAAACACTCAAGTTTTGCAGCTAAGGCACTATCAGCCTCATGACTTAAGCTATTACTAAAATGTTTAACTCCTGTCTTAAGCACTAGTCCTACGTACAGCTGGAGGAGTTGTCCCAACTAAGATCTAAGTTAAGAGGCCTATTTGGGAGACTTGAAAGGTCTGTTTCCAAGAGATCTCCTGTGCCAGACTGTCTTGGGGCTTACATGCCAACCGGGAACATCACTGATGTCCTACACAAGTGAACACAGGAGATACCATAGCATGGAATGCAGTTTCTGGTGCCTCAGAACAAGACAGCTAAAAATGGCTTCAGCTGAGCTACCGCCGACGATGCCCACATGGCCGCTCACCAAAAGCGAGCTTGCTTTTGGTGAGCACTCCAAGAGAAACTAGATAGCCAGGCTGCTTGCAGTCTTCTACTATATGTATCTGACAACAAATCAGACAAGGTCTACTGACCCTGAGGATGTCCCCAGAGGAGTACTTACGGTCCCAGGCTAAGACCTACATCTTCTATTTTCACATTTTATGCTGTTACTTCATCAAATTACTTTCAGTTCTTGGCCTTATACCAACCACACTGTTTTTGCACTTCCCCATTTATGGTCATATTAATTTCTTTGTCCTTTTATGCCCTCTCTTTGCCTGATGACTTCAGGAGTCACTTCTCTCAGAAGCCCTCCTATTATCACTCTCCCCACATGTAAGTACCCTTCCCCTGGGTTGCCAGAGCAACCTATGCTTTCCACAGTCAAGGCAGTCCTCATACCATATTATAGTCACCTGATACCAGTCTTCCCAAGGCTGTGAGCCTCTAGAGGAGGGCCTGGCAGATCTGAGAGTGCCCCACATGTGCATGATCAGTTGCTCAGTCATGTCTGACTCTGCGATGCCATAGACTGTAGCCCACCAGGCTCCTCTGTCCATGGAATTCTCCAGGTAAGAATACTGGAGTGGGTAGCCATGCCCTTTTCCAGGGGATCTTCCCAACTCAAGGATCAAACCCAGGTCTCCTGCATTGAAGGTGAATTCTTTACTGTCTGAGCCCTCTGGGAAACCCCGTCACCACACGTTGGGGGCACTGCATAGATAAGTAACTGCATAGAAAGTGACTCTGGGAGGTCCAAGAGATGCCTAGTGACCAGCATCAAGAACTTGGTGGCCATACCAGGGTTGGCCCTATTTACTGCTTTTTCTCCTTAAAAATATTTATCCTTCACTATTTCAACATTTAGTAAGCACTCACCATGTTTGAATTTCAGGATTCTGAACAAGTTTTTTTACGATATAATCTCTGCGTTTGTGGGGTTATAGGGAGAGACGGTATATAACTTAAAGAACAATAACATAGGCGAGCATAGGCTGGAATTCCTAGAATAGCTCATTTGGCCTGAAATATTTCCCACAAAAGAAACCAATTATATTCTCATTTAGACAAACTACAAAATCTTGTTTTTTATAATTTTCCATTAGGAGAAACCACAAAAGTCTTTAACAAGTCCTTGTTCCTTCTCCATTATGTCAAACGAGGACAGATTTTTCTAGACTTTCACCTTAGACCCCATGGAAGGGAAAGCAGGAAGGATGGAGAAAGTAAGAGAAAAGGGAGGAAGAACAGAATGAATGAGGGGAATTCACTGAACATAAGATACATTTTTAGTCATAACAAGGAAAAGATGCACAGCTGCCTGTTGAGGGGGTATGGTTTTGATTATTATTTATCTCAAAAATACAGCATGAAAAAAAGTGTTAACTTGTACACTGTAGTCTAAAGAAAATATATCTATTTTCCAGATTTATTTAAGAGTCTATTAAGAGACTTGATGAAATAGTCTACATATAGGTAACTAGCTCTAATTTAACTCCTGGAATATTTCTAACAATAAAATAGTACAAACATAATCCACCTTGATGATAATAGCACTATTAAGAGTGTCCTCCTTGGATTTCCACATTCTTTCTCCCTGTAAAATTCAAAGCATTTCACATGTACTATTTTATTAACTCATAGACCATCATCACAAAATAGACTTCAGATATTATGACTTACTTTACCAAGCCAAACTTCAAATTGAAAAGGGATAATGGCTAAATTCACAAAGTGAAGAGTTCATGGTATACCTAAGGCTAAAATGAAAACATTCAGGCATCCTGATGACCCTAATATACCAGGCAAAAATTCTCTTAAAGAGGAAGAGCAAATTATTTGCTTTTTTTATACTGAGAGAGAAAGAATTTGATACATCACTTACCTCAGTAAAAAGCACTGCTGGAAAACATGAATTTAAGAGGGAGAAAATTCGAGTTTGTAAATGCCACAGTCAATATATTAATATTTCTTTTAAAATACTTAAGTTTAGACTTTGAGAACAAAATGATCAGTTTTGAAGGTCTGTAATTCAGTTTCACTACCTAGAAGTTAATAGCAGCAAAGTGACATACAGTAACTGCTTTCTTGAAATCACCTTGCCCTTGGTTTTTATCCCTGCCTACTCCAAAGAGAATCCAGCAATCCCATTTAAATAAAAAAAAAAAAATTATGAATCAATAGTCACTTATTTATACTTGATTCACAGTAAACATTATTTAGACAAACAGGAGTCCCAAAAATGTGCTGAGAAGAAAAAAGTCTTGGTTCCGTCTGCTCTGGGACAAGATGCTAACACTCTGTTCTTACTGAGAACAGACAAGAAGTGCCACAGCTGACAGTCACCATCTACTTACCCTTCCTATTATGCTCCCCCAAGCAGAGTCCCCACAGTGCTCAGGCCTGCTTCTCCTCTGCAGTTCTCCACTCTGGAACTACAGAAGGGCTCTATCCCTTTGCTCTTTGAAACAAGAACTATTACTTAAAATCAAAGCTGGTTGGAAAAGGAACAGATTCTGCTTAAGCCAGAGAACCATGTTTGAACGAGGCAGACAACTAGTCTTATCTCCCTCTGTTTCTTACCTAGCTCATTTATTTCTGCACCATGTTTTTATTTCTAACAAATTCTCGAATAATGTCATTTGCTCTTTTACTAACTTCTAACATCTCTTTTTACAGTTGTGGTGATAATTAAGACTTGTTACAGGTAAATAAAATGCTGAAAATCACTGTGAGAAGAACTGCTCCTAAGTACATATCTACCTGGAATGCAGGCAGATTCTTTAGACTGAGCTCCCAGGGAAGGCCCATGTTTAAAATAAAATACGACAAAGTGAGCTCAAAGTTGGGAACGGAGTACACCAAGGCTGTATGTTGCCACTCTGCTTATTAAACTTATATGCAGAGGACATCATGGGAAATGATGGGCTGGATGAATCACAAGCTGGAATCAAGATTGCTGGAAGAAATATCAACAACTTCAGATATGCAGGTAATACCACTCTAATGGCAGCAAGTGAAGAACAACTAAAGAATCTCTTGATGAGGGTGAAAGAGAGTGAAAAAGCTAGCTTAAAACTCAACATTCAAAAAACTAAGATCATGGTATCTGGCCCCATTACTTCATGGCAAATATATGGGGAAAAAGTGGAAACAATGGCAGATTTTATTTTCTTGGACACAAAAATCACTGTGGACAGTGACTGCAGCCATGAAATTAACAGACACTTGCTCCCTGGAAGAAAAGCAAATCTAGACAGTGTATTAAAAAGCAAAGAAATAACTATGCCGCAAAGATCCGTCTAGTCAAAGCTATGGTTTTTCTGGTAGTCATGTACGGATGTGAGAGTTGGACTGTAAAGAAGGCTGAGTGCCGAAGAACTGATGCTTTTGAACTGTGGTGTTGGAGAAGACTCTTGAGAGTCCCATGGTCAGCAAGGAGATCAAACCAGTCACTCTTAAAGGAGGTAAACTCTGAATATTCATTGGAAGGGCTAGTGCTGAAGCTGAAGCTCCAATACTTTGGCCACCTGATGCCAAGAGCTGACTCACTGGAAAAGACCCTGATCTTTGAAAAGACTCAGGGCAGGAGGAGAAGTGGGCAATAGAGGATGAGATGGTTGGGTGGCATCACTTAATCAATGGACATGAGTTTGAGCACACTCTGGGAGATGGTGAAGGACAGGGAAACCTGGCATGCTGCAGTCCATGGGGTTGCAAAGAGGTGGACATGACTAAGCGACTGAACAACAACTACAAAGTGAAATTTAGAAAGTTTTTAAGTGAAATGCTTTTCTTCTTTCAAAATCTTCTACAAAACATCATTCAGTCATTAAGGATTCCACTCAAGAGAAGAAATGACAGCTCACTCTGCTGAATTTATTACCTGCACTGGAGTTGCCCTCCTTTTGTTGGCAAGAAAAGCTCTTCCCTGAAGTGTAATCACACCGCTGTCACTGGGAATGATTGACGTTAGGTGGAACAGCAATTTGCTATCTAATCTTCATTGTAATTCTAACCCTGTCACTAGAGATGCTTGTTCTGATTAATGAAGTGGGTAACTCATCAGAATTCCTCTGCTATTTCCCTTTTGTCAGAAAGCTCAGTGATAATTGCATCAAAATTCTCAGTCATGGAAAAATAAACAATGAATTGTAAAGAGGACAAAAATGTCAACAAGTTTACAATTTATTTTTGCCGAATGGAACTAACTGTGGTGCAACTAGTGGTCTAGGGGAGCCAACCAAGGACCGAAGGTAAGAAACAAAGGGCTCAGCTGACTCTTGGCTGCTGCCAGGCCCAAGAGACAGACATCCTAACACCATACAAGAAAGCAATCCTCCATATCTCTTTTCCTTTTGGAGGACCACTATCTTGAGGCAGAGGACCCCACAGACACTAAAAAGTACCTGAAAGGTGGAGAGGAGGATCTTTCAATTTATTCATATGGTATATCACATTAATTGATCTGCATATACTGAAGAAACCTTGAATCCCTGGGATAAATCGCACTTGATCATTAAAAGGTATATGATCCTTTTAATGTGTTGTTGAATCTTGATGATACAGCACTGAAAAACTGTCCCCTATATCCCATCTTACTCTTGATTTGAGAAAATCATTGTGCCCCCAACCCCTGAACACATACAGTCTTATAACTACATAAATACATCAATGAAAAAAGATCAGTTTTCAGCACTCAGTGCTAAGACCTGGATTTGCTATTGGGTTTCATGGAAAAGCCTAAACTTTGACAACCAGTACTATGTGAAAATTCACACTGGCTACAGACAAAAGGTACTTTTGTTATGGACTGAAAGCTGTGATGTCATTTTACTTCTGTATTTAATTTTTTCCCCTTCACTTTTAAACTTCAAAAGAAGAAAAAAACTCACCTTATGACAGAAATTTGACAAACATATCCAAAAATAGAATGCAAGAATAAACCCCCTCAGTCAGCTTCTTCTGGAATTTAAAAATAAATTCCAGACATCAGACATTGTATCATTTCACCCACAAATGCATCAATATGTATTACTAACACAAGGACATTTTGTAAATTCTTAATTCTTCTAAGAAGTTTCAATCAATAATATTGCTGCAATTATCTAATTCAGTTTCACTGCAGAAGTAGCAGAATTTCAGAAAGCAATTGCTTAGTCTCATCATATTACATTTTTAACCAATAACACACTCTGGGATCTTTTAAAGAATGACATAGTATAGTCCATAAGCTGACTCTTTACTAGGATAGGGCTTCTTTCCCAACAAAGCCTGGACCAGTTTTTATAACCTCATGTCTTTAGAGAAGGCTGAACTACCACTCCCCATCATCTTCTCTTTCATGCCCTTCTAAATCTTCTTCCCTCTTCTACCAGTCTCTGCTGCTGCTGCTGCGTTGCTTCAGTTGTGTCTGACTCTGTGCGACCCCATAGGCAGCAGCCCACCAAGCTCCCCTGTCCCTGGGATTCTCCAGGCAAGAACACTTGAATGGGTTGCCATTTCTTTCTCCAATGCATGAAAGTGAAAAGGGAAAGTGAAGTCGTTCAGTTGTGGCCAACTCTTAGTGACCGCATGGACTGCAGCCTACCAGGCTCCTCCATCTATGGGATTTTCCAGGCAAGAGTGCTGGAGTGGGGTGCCATTGCCTTCTCCTACTCCCTGCCCATTCTCTCCACCCTAGCACCACTGTATCCCCCACCCCTCATCCCTGACAACTACAACCAAAAGTATAGTTTACCTCAGAATATATTAGACGAATGCTGGCTCCACCTCTAGTGTTGTCTGACAGAAGACAATGATGTCAAGCCATCTGTCCTCACCCATATGGTCCTTAAGATCCTTATAAATACTCACCTGAAATGTCTAGTGTTCAGGGGGAAAAGATATTCTACTCTGTATAATTTAGAGAACAGGCTTCATTTATGCCAAAGACTTAACTTTTTAAAAGCATAATCTAATCAGCACTTTTTAAAAGATTAAAAAAAAAAATCACATACTTCTGAATTGGAACCTCTTGGATCAAAAGGCATTTTGAAAAGCAAAACGCCATTGCAATGTTTTGGTAAACTGGCTCTCTCTCCTTGTCCCTTCTGTGAGAGGTGAGAGTAAGGAAGAATATAGTAACAACTAAACACATAGCCTCTTTACTAATACCAACAAAATTTTATTTAGAAATTTTCCACTGAGTGCCTATATAAAGTAATACATAATAATGCTTCAAAGTTGTCCTAAAATGCACACCACATGCTATCCTTGGTAATAACAGAGAAAACTTACATGAATTCCAATATTCTTCATGTGTGTGCCCAACATTTCTCTTACTTTGCAGTTTTATATGTAAAAAGGCTTTTCTTTCATTTCCTTCTCCAAAAATAAGACAACATTATTGAGAGGAGAACAGCAATTCCTATGTTTCAGCTCAGAAATGGTTGTTTCAGTGCTATGTAGGCAGTCCTGCAAAACTAAGATCTCTGGGAAGGAATCATGCTGTATAAATGAGGCTCTTACCTACACTGTACAGGAGGCAGTGATCAAGACTATACCCAAGAAAAAGAAGTGCAAAAGGCGAAAATGATTGTCTGAGGAGGACTTACAAATAGCTGTGAAAAGAGAAGAGAAAGGCAAAAAAAAAAGAAAAGTTATGCCCATTTGAATGGAGAATTCTAAAGAATAGCAAGGAGAGATAAGAAAGCCTTATCAGTGATCAATGCAAAGAAATAGAGGAAAACATTACAATGGAAAAGACTAGAGATCTCTTCAAGAAAATTAAGTGATACCAAGGGGACATTTCATGCAAAGATGGGAACAATAAAGGACAGAAATGGTATGGACCTGACAGAAGCAGAAGATATTAAGAAGAGGTGGCAAGAATACAAAGAACTGTACAAGATCTTCATGACCCAGTTAATCACGATGGCGTGATTATCATGCCACCTAGAGCCAGATCACCCACCTAGAGCCAGGCATCCTGGAATGCGAGGTCAAGTGGTCCTTAGGAAGCATCACTAGGAGCAAAGCTAGTGGAGGCGATGGAATTCCAGTTGATCTATTTCAAATCCTAAAAGATGATGTCGTGGAAAGTGCTACACTTAATAAGCTAGCAAATTTGGAAAACAGCAGTGGCCACAGGACTGGAAAAGGTCAGTTTTCATTCCAGTCCCAAAGAAAGGTCGAACTATCACACAACTGCACTTGTATCACGCTAGTATGCTCAAAATTCTCCAAGCCAGGCTTCAACAGAACATGAACCGTGAACTTCCAGATGTTCAAACTGGATTTAGAAAGGGCAGAGGACCCAGAGATCAAATTGCCAACATCCACTGGATCACAGAAAAAGCAAGAGAGTTCCAGAAAAACATCTACTTCTGCTGTATTGAGTATGCCTTTGACTGTCGATCACTACAGACTGGAAAATTCTTAAAGAGATGGGAATATCAGACCACCTGACCTGTCTCTTGGGAAATCTGTATGCAGGTCAAGAAGCAACAGTTAGAACTGGACATGGAACAACAGACTGATTCTAAATCAGGAAAGAGTACATCAGGTTGTATCTTGTCTTCCTGCTTATTTAACTTATGTGCAGAGTACACCATAAGAAATGCTGGACTGGATGAAGCACAAGCTGGAATTAAGATTGCCAGGAGACATATCAATAAGCTCAGATATGCAGATGATACCACCCTTATGGCAGAAAGTGAAGAATAATTAAAGAGCCTCTTGATGAAAGTGAAAGAGGAAAGTAAAAGTTGGCTTAAAGCTGAACATTCAGAAAACTAAGAACATGGCATCTTGCCCTACTACTTCATGGCAAATAGATGGGGAAACAGTGACAGGCTTTTATCTTTTCGGGCTCCAAAATCACTGCAGATGGTGACTGTAGCCATGAAATTAAAAGATGCTTACTCCTTGGAAGGAAAGTTATGACCAACCTAGATAGCATATTAAAAAGCAGAGACATTACTTTGCCAACAAAGGTCCATCTAGTCAAGACTGTGGTTTTTCCAGTAGTCATGTATGGATGTGAGAGTTGGACTATAAAGAAAGCTGAGCTCTGAAGAATTGATGCTTTTGAACTGTGGTGTTGGAGAAGACTCTTGAGAGTCCCTTGGACTGCAAGGGATCCAACCAGTCCATCCTAAAGGAGATCAGTCCTGGGTGTTCACTGAAGGACTGATGTTGAAGCTGTAACTGCAATACTCTGGCCACCTGATGTGAAGAGCTGACTCATTTGAAAAGACCTTGACGATGGGAAAGACTGAAGGCAGGAGAAGAAGTTGACAACAGAGGATGAGATGGTTGGATAGCATCACTGACTCAATGGACATGAGTTTGAGTAAACTCTGGGAGTTGATGATGGACAGGGAGGCCTGGCATGCTACAGTCCATGGAGTCGCAAAGAG
The DNA here is from genome assembly GCA_917880005.1 of Nanger dama. Classification (NCBI taxonomy): domain Eukaryota; kingdom Metazoa; phylum Chordata; class Mammalia; order Artiodactyla; family Bovidae; genus Nanger; species Nanger dama. The sequence continues at coordinate 2,572,111 of CAKJTW010000011.1, forward strand.
TCGGACACGACTGAGTGACTGAACTGAACTCAACTCATGTCACAACCATAACATTGATGATGCCTCCTTTAGGTCATTACTATTTTATCCTCTAACAGAGATACTTAAATAAACAAACCAAAACCCTTGCCCTTAGATTTAAGATTTAGTGAGTGTCACCCTATCCTTTTTGTTTTCTTCAACTTTCACATGCAGGAAGGATCACAGATTTGCTTATCTGAAGAAAACATAAAATGCACTTCAGAACAGGGTGAGAATTAAGAAGGGCACTTGCTAAACAGTGTAAGAATTTCATAGTTAATCCCTTGTTGTTTCTGCTAATTAGCAATGACACATGGATTGCTGAATCTCCCCAAGAGATTTCACTGTAAGATCAAAGAGAAAGTAGGGTAGGGTAGAAGTAGAAAGTTTCTGTATAAAAATAAGTGTTTTGACAACATAAAAGACCTGGTACTAAAATGGGTGGGAAAGAGGTATGAACAGTGCTACACCTGAGCTAGTGTATTGGTAAGACAGCCTGCTCTGTTTCTCTCAGAGTCTCCTATTAAATAATAGGCCCAAATGAGGCCCAAATGTGATGTTAAGACATTGTCTGGGGGAACAAACAGAAGCTAGAGTCAAAGCACAAAGAATACAGGAGTCAGAAGAGCCTGAACTAGAGTAACCCTGAGAAACAGATTCTTTGAAGTCTTCCTGCAAATTACTTAGCTTGTTGTTGAGTTTGTGCTAGTGAACCGTTTGGAGGGTGCTGACAAGAGCTTCCCGCTATCTCTCTGCTCACTGCAAGCCAGGGAGGCATTTTTCCCCTTTTTATATTGTGGTCATATTTAGGCTGCTGAGTATCCAAGTTTCATTACCCAAGGGCAGCTTTAGGCTCCTTCAGAGCCAGGCTATGAACATGGATTGGGACCAACATAATGAGCCCAGAGGACTTGCTAACTCTGGTGGCGCTTACCAGGGGCCGTTCTGTTTCCAGTCAAGTCTATGTAACAGCCTGAAGCGTCTGGTCAGTGGGTTTTCCCCCATGTCTCAGTTTTACCTACAGCCACTGGAACAATCGGAATTAAGAGGTTCACTGACAATAAAGCACATGAATAACATAATCATATGAAAGGGGAAGGGGAAGAAAAGAACCAACCTAGGTAACTATGGAAAACAATTTTGGCTGAATAAGGCTGAAAACAAAAATAGCTGTATAAATATCCACAATAGCCAGTAAATTTGTTTCCACAGAAGTATAGGTTACCAATTCTAAAACAACTTTTATAGCATACTAGGACTAAAATAGTTTTAAATAATTTAAAATAATTTAAAAATAAAACAGTTTAAAATAATTGATGCTTTCGAACTGTGCTGGAGAAGACTCCTAAGAGTCTCTTGGATTGCACAGAGGTCAAACCAGTCAATCCTAAAGGAAATCAACCCCGAATATTCATTGGAAGGACTGCTGCTAAAGCTAAGTTCCATTACTTTGGCCATCTGACGTGAAGAGCCAACTCACTGGAAAAGACCCTGATGCTGAGAAAAATTGAGGTCAGGAGGAGAAGAGGGCGACAGATGATGAGACGGTTGGATGGCATCCCGACTCAATGGACATGAGTTTGAATAAACTCAGAGAGATAGTGAAGGACACGAAAACCTGGCATATTGCAGTCCATGGGTTTTAAAGAGGCAGACACAACTCAGCGACTGAACGACAACAACAAGGGCTAAATAAATATATTTTAGATAATAATTTCCAGGTATAAATAAGCAAGGGGGAAGGCTACACTAAAACCTATGATGCTGGGTTAGGGTTGAAGTTATTACAATTATTTTCATATACAGACAGATAGATACAGAAAAAGTTACAAATAAGGAAGGGAAGAAGAGCATGTCCTCTGTGTTGCTGTACCAGAACTGGATGTTTCAGTATGAACTAGTGGATTGTAACATGCCTGCACATAGACACAGAAAAAAATATGTGTGTGTATATGTAGGTTAGTATATGTACATCAATTTCCCAGATCTGTCTGCCAAGAGGGTCTGGAAAACATGATATCCCAGTAGCAGTAAGCACAGCTAGTAACTAGATCTTGGTTTCTAAACATTCTCCAACAAATGGAAGTAGGGTTCCAAGGAGAAGTGGTTGGTTCCAGAGTTAGGACAGGGAAAGTATAACATGAGCTTGGAATATCCTATGGTGCCAGAAAGAAAGGATTTTGAAAGGGCAAAGGAATCAACCAGAGATCCCAATGGCCAAGATTAGAACGATTTGAAAAACAAAGTAAACAATAATATTAGAATATAATCCAAAGGATCAAGTAAACATCCTCAAGTCCATACTGACACAGATAGGTAACTGAAAAAATGAGTAAATAAATAAATGGGGAAGAAGGGACAGTTTTTCCTTCTAGAAGAATCTAAATGAATAAATGGAGAAAAGATGAGAGAAATACAAAATCATCCTTAGACAACTACCACATAAATTACTGTTACAGGGAAGTTACAATGAATGCTAAAATCAGTAAGTTAAAGTTTAAGGATAAACAGAATACTTGCATAGTTTCACAATATTTCCTCTAAGATATGAATTACAAAGGAGAAAATGGTAACTTTACAGTGGAGAAACCCAGCAGACACAATCTTAAGTGACTGAGGTTAACATCAACAGTAATAAGACATATGAACATTATGTCGAGTTCCCTGGCAGTCCAGGAGTTAGGACTACATGCTCTCACTGCTGAGGGCCTGGATTCAACCCCACATTGAAGGACTAAGATCCCACAAGCCACATGGCACAGCCAAAAACAAAGATTACGTACCCCTGATATTATATAAGAGTTCCAGAAAAACATCTATTTCTGCTTTATTGACTATGCCAAAGCCTTTGACTGTGTGGATCACAATAAAATGTGGAAAATTCTGAAAGAGATGGGAATCCCAGACCATCTGACCTATCTTTTGAGAAATCTGTATGCAGGTCAGGAAGCAACAGTTAGAACTGGACATGGAACAACAGACTGGTTCCAAACAGGAAAAGGAGTAGGTCAAGGCTGTATATTGTCACCCTGCTTCTTTAACTTATATGCAGAGTACATCATGAGAAACCCTGGGCTGGAAGAGGCACGAGCTGGAATCAAGATTGCCGGGAGAAATATCAATAACCTCAGATATGCAGATGACAATCCCCTTATGGCAGAAAGTGAAGAAGAATTAAAGAGCCCCTTGATGAAAGTGAGAGAAGAGTGAAAAAGTTGGCTTGAAGCTCAACATTCAGAAAACAAAGATCATGGCATCCAGTTCCATCTGCTGCTGCTGCTGCTGCTAAGTAGTTTCAGTCGTGTCCGACTCAGTGCAACCCCACAGACGGCAGCCCACCAGGCTCCCCTGTCCCTGGGATTCTCCAGGCAAGAACACTGGAGTGGGTTGCCATTTCCTTCTCCATCACTTCATGGCAAATAGATAGTGAAACAGTGGAAACAGTGGCTGACTTTATTTTGGGGGCTCCAAAATCACTGCAGATGCTGACTGCAGCCATGAAATTTAAAGACACTTACTCCTTGGAAGCAAAGTTATGATCAAACTAGACAGCATATTAAAAAACAGAGACATTACTTTGCCAACAAAGGTCCATCTAGTCAATGCTATAGTTTTTCCAGTGGCCGTGTATGGATGTGAGAGTTGGACTACAAAGAAAGCTGAGCTCCGAAGAATTGATGCTTTTGAACTGTGGTGTTGGAGAAGACTCTTGAGAATCCCTTGGACTGCAAGGAGATCCAACCAGGAAATCAGTCCTGAATATTCATTGGAAGGACTGATGCTGAAGCTGAAACTCCAATACTTTGGCCACCTGATGCAAAGAGCTGACTCGAAAAGACCCTGATGCTGGGAAAGATTGAGGGCAGGAGGAGAAGGGGACGACAGAGGATGAGATGGTTGGATGGCATCACCGACTCAATGGACATAATTTTGGGTAGATTCTGGGAGTTCGTGATGGACAGGGAGGCCTGGCGTGCTGCAGTCCACGGGGTTGCAAAGAGTCAGACACAACTGAGTGACTGAACTGAACTGATATTATACTGAGAGCGGCCCAGCATCATTTCTTATTGTGTTATCACTAATAATGCATAATCTCAATCTAGGAAGAGCTTCAGAAAACCTCAAATTGAGAGGCATTCTACAAAACACCTGACCAGTACTCTTCAAAAATGTTAAAGTCATAAAAGACAAGGGAAGTCTGGAGAATGACCACAAAGAGGAGGAGACTAAGGAGATACAGCAAGCAACTGCAGCATGAAATTACAAATGAAATCCTGAAGCCTAAAAAGGACACTGGTGGAAAAATAGGTGACATTCTAGTAAGTCTTGCTAATTGTACTTAATGGCATTTTACCAACGTTAATTTCCTAGTTTTGATAATTGTACTATGGTTACATAAGATGTTAACATTGAGGAAAGCTGGGTGAAGAGTATTCAGGAACTCTATATACTATATTTTGCAATTTTTCTGTATGTTTGAAATTATTTCAAAATAAAGACTCAAAAATATATGTTCAAATCAAGCAGAGTCTGTGGCAAAGTATAGATCATTTATTGTCTCATTTTTAAATATACCATCTGACCCTTTTAAAGTTGAGTCATTTTGTTTCAGTAGGCCACTAACTTTGTAAAACTCTTTATATGTATCTAGAATTCATACCTAGCACTTCTTTATGAAACATATACAATCAGCCCTCTGTATCTCCAAGCAATACAGCTGTGGATTCAACCAACTGTGGATAGAAAATATTTGGGGAAAAAAAATTCGAGAAAGTTTCAAAAAGCAAAATTTGATTTGCCATGCTGGAAACTATTTACATAGCAGTTACACTGTATTTACGACTATTTACATAGCATTTACACTGTATTAGGTGTTGACGTGGAACAAACAGACTGCCGAGTATTATTCCAGCAAACTCTGGGTTTATCTGGAATCAGTAGAGAACTGTAAGTCGGGATCTGTACCCATGGTGAGCAATGTTCAAGCTCTTTCATAGCAAGGGGAGAAGAACTCTTACAGAGGGGAAGACTATGTTGGGAGGGCTGTAGTAAGCAGACAAGGTGAAAGTGTTAGTCGTTCAGCCGGGTCTGACTCTGTACACCATGGACTGTAGCCCACCAGGCTCCTCTGTTCATGGGATTTCCCAAGCAAGAATACTGGAATGGGTGGCCGTTCTCTTCTCCAAGGGATCTTTCTGACTCAAGAGATCAAACCCCAATAGCAAGCAGAGTTAATGGCTTTTCATTGGCTCAGTTCTTGCCAGGAAATAGTTTATCTTCTTTGGGCTCTGCTATTGTTACAGGGCATGAAAGCTCCCCCTGCTGGTCTCCTGGACTCTACTTAATTCAGGTTTCTGTTTATTTTTTACATAGGTGTTCTAAGTAATCCAGAGATGATTTAAAGCACACAGAAGTATGTGAGTAAGTTATATGCTAATACCACACTATTTTGTATAAGGGATTAGAGCATCTACAGATTTTGGTATATACTTGGGATCCTGGACCAATCCCCCTGTGAATACCAATGGATGACTGTATCACTTCTTGCATAGTTGGACTTTGATGAAATTAAAAATAATCTTTTGGGAAACACACATGTTATCCGTCTCTCACTGGTTGGGCAAAGCATGGCCCTTTGCCCTGATGTCCTCTTAAAAGAGCCCCTTCTATACTTAGTTCCTTCCCAGTTTGCTTTCAGAAATCTGAACTGTTACCTCAGGAGGACACATTAACTCCATTCGTCTCACGGAGGAAACGGCATCAAACAGTCTTTGCCAATCTTTCCCAAAATGTTACTCCCAACTCTTAATATCTCCTACTGCGCTTTTCTCTGCCTAAAGCCAAAACTCTGGCCAAACTCTTGTTGTTCTACGTTTGAACAGTCATGACTTCTTGCCTGACAGTCTAAACTGCTGCCATCAAACATCTCTAGCTCTTTATTTTTAAAGAATTGCTTTGACTATTTTATTTTCCCCCTCATGTCTTAGTTATCCATGTCATATCCAAATGCCTGCTATTGATTTCTGAGGCCATTTTAGTCTATCCTAGGGCTTCCAGGTGGCTTAGTAGTAAAGAATCTGCCTGGTAAGCAGGAGACACAGGTTCAATCCCTGGATAGAGAATATCCCCTGGAGAAGGAAATGGCAACTCAATCCAGTATTCTTGCCTGGGCCATCCATGGACAGAGGAGCCTGGTGGGCTACAGTCAACAAGGTCGCTAAGAGTCGGACATGACTTAGCGACTAAACAACATTTATCAAGCTCCCGCAGTCTCTTCCTGACATTCTTTTCACTTATTAAATCCATTCACTTGTACATTCATTCCATTAACTTTCACTGAATTTCATCAATGCCCAAGGCCATGGGGTGGCTGTTGTTGGAGACATAAAACATGGGTATTTGTCTTTTCTCATCAGACCTCATTTAAAAATGTTCCAAGGAATTCTTTTACCTGAAACATTGTAAGCCCCAAATTTATATTGCCTTTGATCCTACTTCACTGAAAAATATTTCTGTCTAAATAGCCTGGGGAAGATGCTCAGTAGTCAATAAAAAACTGGCCAGTTAATTTTACAAAAGTGGAACTAAAGAAAGTGATAGACGAGCAAAATAAAATGCATGCCATTAAAAGTAGAAGCACCCATATATTACTGTTCAGGATTTTGAGCTACCAAAAGGCAAGTAACTTTCTGAATAATTCTTCTGAATAAAAGTTAAGACTGTCAAGGTGGAAGCTATGCTTGCAAACTGCCAGAGATCTACGTTAGTACTTACACACTACTTCAAAAGGGTAATTTAGAAAGACATTCCAAATTCATACATACCCCCAATTTCTCAGGATCACACAGAGTATGTAAGAATAGCTCCTGAATAAGAGATCGAAGTGCTCCCTTATGTACTAAGTCAGTTGGGCAGCACAGAGCAAATGGCGTGGGCAGTTCTGGTATTTGTACCAAGGCTCAGTTGGGCTCAGTGTTACACTGTCACATCTCTGATGGAGCCCTTTGTCATTTACGCTGCAGAATGCTGAATAAAGAGATGTTACAATTCCTACCTGGTGATTTTCCTTGAAAGTCTGTATTAATAACTCTTTCAGCTGCTTCTTTCTTTCTTTTGCCATTTTTTCTTCATCCAGAAGAATATCAACACTTTGAAACGTGCCTTTCTTTGGAATTTTGGAGAATTTTCTTGCTTCTTCTTCTCTCTATTAATAACAATTAAAAACTACATGTATGAACAATAGACTTGATTAGAATCTATCACAGTGGAATGAACACTGAATTTTCCATCAGAAGGTAGAGAATTTTAGATCTGGGCCTAAAATTACAGAGTGAGTTTTCTGAGTTATTCTTTTATAAAATACAGTTAAATGAAATAACATTGTTATAATGTATTCTGCAAAGTAGAAAATCTTATAGAAATTTTAGTAAAGTGTATTCATTGAGTTTAACATTGAATAATACTGATCAAAATTTGAGAGATCACAAACATTAGACATCCTCTGAAACAGACATGAGTTTCTCTCTCTTCTCACAAGAGGAGATAAAACAGGACCCTCAGGTAAGAAAGGAGTGAGATTTTTATCATAAGGCTTTCACAAGGTTTCTAGGAAGAAAAATAATAAAAGAATCAGGTGTTACTTAATAAGGAGAGAATGGAATTACATTAATTTAAAGATGATTGAAAAGAGAAAAAATAGAACATAATAACAAAGAGGAAAAGGACTTCAGGGACGTTAACAACAATCTCTTAGTAACTTTGTTGCTCAAATTTCTGGTTCTCTCTTGCTCACCCATCTAGCTTTTCTTTCTCATTCAGGTAATCCCTTTACCCTCACCAATCCAAGCCAGCTCTTAACCATTGCCTTCTTACTGGAGTGTATTAAAACTGTACAGGTATGTGTAAGTGTATAAGGTATACATTTTACCAGTGATGTAGTAGAGATAGCATCTGCCAGGAATCAGGATTCATGGGCTCTGCCACAACCAGCTGTGAAAACTCTGGAGAGTCGCCTAGTCTCTCTGAATTTCACTTTACAGTTGTGGAAACTCAAATTGAGAGAGGGATGCCAGAATAATATAAAGATATTTATTCATTAGTTATCATATATCCTATGGGAGCACACAAAGTTATATCTTATTACTGGGAATAAGACCCATCACTTGGTTAAGGTAGCTTTTCCAGTGTAAAGTTGCTATTTTTCCGTTCGTAATTAATGAACCTGTTAGAGAAGACACTTTTGAAACTATTCAATGGAGCAGATTTAGGCTACTTTACAAATAAATTAAAAAGCCTACCAACAATAACATTTTACTGACTTTCCCAACTTACTGGGCATTAAAAGAAATAGAGTTCTAATACTAATATCATGGATCTAATTTTTAAAAATAACATCAAAATATGTATCTGTTATGAAAGCAGTATCTGCTCGCTGTGAAAAGTTGGAGAGGTATAAAGGAGATCCATATCTCTACCCAGGCAACATTTCCGGAGTATAGTGGTCAATACGCTTGCCTTACATATTTCTACCCAGAAAAAAACACTGATAACATGTCAGTGCTATTTCATTGTACAACTAGTATTTATTAATTTCTCCAATATTTATTACTATAAATAATGTTATTTTCACTATCTTTGTGTATAAATATTTGGAATTCTGATTATTTATTTAGGGTAGTTTTCCTAGGACTGGAATTTCCAGGTCAAGTGATAATAACATTTTTCATGGCTCTTATAGTTTATTGTCAAATTGCTTTCTGGAACGTTTAAATCAGTTTGTCCACCTAGAAGGACTGCATGTTCCCTGTCTCACTGTATCCGTGGATAAGCTTTTAACTTTTAAGAGAAATGTCTGGTGAGTGAACGTCTGTGGAGTGCCTGCCCACTGTGAGCAGAGCTTCTGGCTACCATCAAATGCTGTTTTCACAATTTATTTTAGGTCAGCCTAGATTTATCAGGGCTTGAGAGCAATCTGAAGAGCAAGGCTGACCTTAGCAAGAACTCACTAAAACACTGGTGATTGCTTTCTAAAAGGAAGGGCATCTGGAGGAGGCCTGAGCCTGGCACTTGAAAGAATGAAACGCACGTCTACTGCTGAGCTGCTTTAAATTGGGTGGGATGAGAGCAATCAGGAACACAGGGGGAAAAGCCGCATAGGCGGATGGGGGTGGAAGGGATTATCTAACAGGTCTTCCTGGCCTCTCAGTTTGAGTATTCAGGCACTTCGGGCACGTTGTCCTTAGGCGTCTGCAGCTTATGCATCAGTGCTGTTTCTCAGAATAAATACATTAGTAATGTCACTTATGAAGCTCATTCTCTGCCTGAAGACCCACAACAGTACTACATCCTGTGAGGACTATTTTGATTTCCCTCTTTTGTCAGATATTTTTTTTCTTTATCAGTGGCAGTAAGGCCATGGTGACTCTTTGTATGATTATCTGAAGATGGGACACTGAGGCAACTCACAACAGAATGAGGCAAAATTAGTAAATGTGCATAAGCAAACATTTTCAACCTTAAAAACATTCAGGTACACAAACAGATGCAAACTAACCAACAAGATACCTACTAGAAGTGTAAAAATATTGACAGCGATGACCTCCCCAGTGCTGAGGGCAGCCCACTGCCAGCAATCATGGACATAAGCACAACCCACTGGGGAATGAATTAGGCAACGTTTCAAGAGCCATGAAAGTCTATACCATTTAACTCAGTAACTACACACCTAAGAACACAATTCAAAAGAATGAAAGCACTCTATGCTTAAGGATGCTCACTGAACTACGTACTGGCGAAAAATCTGGAATTAGCTGAAATGCTTACCAGTATGAAGAGTGGAGGTCATTACATAAATTACGGTATAGGAACTCAATGGAGTAAAACACAGACCTTAGGAGTCCAGGCAATGTGGTAATTACAAGCAGAAAGACAAATGTATTTTATGGTTGCAATTAAGTACCTAAAGGAACCAAGACCGGGAGGAAACATGGAAAAATGAAAATAGCTAACTTGTTAAGATGATGGAACAGTGGATGATTTCTCTTTTGTGTCTTGTTATTGCATTGTTGGTACATTTTAAAGAACTTTAGAGTACTTCCAAAATGACTGCTTAAAAAAAACACTTCACACTGCTTATCACGGCTGGCTTACATTTTCCATGCTTCTTCCACTGTGCGCCGCCTCTCAATTATCTCCCTCCGCAGCTTTACCATCTCCCTTTGAGTCTCCTCCTCCTCTCGCTTGGCCTCCAGAGCCTTCCTTTTCTTCTCTTCTTGCACCAGATACTGAGCCTCTAAGAAGGCCGATTTTTTCAGGGTCTTTTCAATTCTCTGGCGCTCCAGTTCTTTCTCACGTCTTAAGCGATTTTCTTTTACCTTCAAGAGAATACATCAAGGTTGAGATGCAGCCTTTCAAGTAGAACGGGACATGCAAAACCTAAGAACACATTTTGAAGTTCAGAATACAACTACTTTGAAACACGCCAGCCCGGAACCCCACTGTTTATCAGAAAAAGAGGGGAAGTTCACTTGTTTACTGGGTAATGGCCAATACAAAGTTTTAAATGAAGGCAAGAAAGACAACCCCAGACAATGTGGGAATTATCTGCACCATGAAAAAGTTGAAATCAAATGGGCTGCATGCCAAGTTCTGGATTCTTGTTTAGTAATGATTTCCTATCCGTAAGATCTTCCAAGGTGTACATTACTGTTATTTATTTAGGCTCTGTCTGTACACTAATTATAATTTAAGAAAGGATAAGGGTATTTTTGATAGGTTACTTTGTAAAGGCTAGAATAGTGATTTACTGACTTGGAAACATCATGAACTTTTATTCAATTCTACCTTTATTTAAATTTGTCAGTGATTCTGGATCATATTTGGAAGTCAAAATCATGAACTTCACAGACATTTCTGAATAAGCACAATCATTTTTTTTCAAATTCATTAATTCTTTACAGGCTTAACTAGCTATGAATTAATGAATTAAAGAGTGATCCTTTCCTTCCTGTTTCACTTACCTTTACCCTTATCTTATTCTCCAGTTGTAATAAGACTTCTAACTAATGGCTCTTAGTGAGCCATTTCCCCATCTTTCATCATAAATCCAACCCAGTTTCTCTAACATCCTTAGTACTGCTTCAGCATAACTTATGGTTTAAAGTAATCAGAAATTCAGTATTACAAAAAGACAGCATATACATACAGACACACATACAGACATTAATTCTAGTCTGGTCTTGGTTCTGGACATGTGGAAAAGACTTGGTCATTCTGACTTTCTGAAGTTCCTCTACAAAGTGTCGAGATGAATCTTTTTCCTATAACCTACTATTCCCTTTGGAGAAAAGAAAGTTCCCATATGCCTTTCTAATTCAAAACAGATGAACTAGATTTAATTCAGTGCTGTCCTCCCTTTCAAATTATAATCACAAAATGAGTAAATTTTTCCACTATCTAGAAAAGAATTATCATTATAACATTCACCAGAATATTTGTGATATTAATATCTTGACATTGCAATTCAAAAACCAAATTCGAGCAAAACCCAATCTACATATTTATAATAGGAAGTACCACATCCAAACTAATAAAGCTTAGCTCACCACTCTCTTGGTCAAAATCAATTATTCCTCTTTTGGTTTTCTTAAATTGTTTCCTATCCTCAGTTTATGAGCATTATTTTTCTTCTGAAGTTCTTATATTTTATTTTTATTCATTCTAACCAAACCACAGATGGCACCCTTTTTCACAATAAAGCCTAAGTCTTTATTTAAGCTTATTAAATGTGTTACACCAAGATTGCTTCCTGTTATCCATTTTAATTTTGCTTTTCCCTCCCACCTGCTTATGTCTCATCTCCATGGTAAGACGAGGATCCTTCTGCCACTTCTTGTCTTGGTTTTCATTCATTCCAAGATCTTCCAATATCCCAGAATCCACCACGTCTTTATGGAGCAGATGGTCTATGAATTTTTGAACAGTGGTACTTTCATCTTCTTCCTCCAAATAACCACATAAATCTGGGGGAAACAGAACAACAACAAAAAGGGAAAATCAAAAGAATTTTTAAAATTTAATTTTAGTATAATTTCCATATTTATATAAATAATCCTGGTACAATAAAAATACAAAGCTGTGAGTTCAATAAATAGTAACTGATAATGCCAACTGGATGAGTACAACCCTCAGCAACTACCTTCAACTAAGAGGAAAAACCTCCGCTCACGAGGAACTGCCTTCACCCAAGTCACTAACTTCCTTGCTGCCAAATTTAAAAGATACTACTTTTACATTTGTATTACAAGGATTTAAACATCCTTGACGACTCCAGCGCTCTTTGTAAAAAGGCTTTACTGTGGTATAACTAACATACAGTAAACTTATAAATATTTAAAGTCTACAATAAGTTTTGACATATATAGATACCAGTAAACATCATTACAATCAAGATAATGAATTTGTCTGTCAGCTGCAAAAGGGTCCTCATGCTGATCTGCAATCTCTTCCTCTAAGTTCTTCCCAAGCTCTTTGCCATATCCCAAAGATAATCCCAGCCCTGCTTTCTGCCAAAAGATTAGTTTATGTTTTCCAGAATTTGGTATCAATTAAATTATATACTATGTATTCTTTTTGGTCATGCTTTTTTAAACTCAGTATAATTATTCTGAGGTTCATTCATGTTGTTGTATCAATAGTGTATCCCCTTTTACTGCTGAGTAGTATTCCACTGTATGGACATACCACAATTAATTCATTTTTCTCATCTGGAATAGACATTTAGATTGTTTTCAGATTTTGGCTATTACAAACAAAGTTTTTATTAACATTTGTGTACAAGTCTTTGTATGAATATATGGTTTCTTTTCTCCTGGGAAAATGCCTAGGAGTGGAATGGTTGCATCATATAAGTACATGCTTAACTTTTTAAAAATTGTCAAACCATTTTCCAAAGTGGTTATACAATTTCTCATTCTCATCAGCAGTATAAGAGTGCTCCAGTTTCTCCACATCCCTACCAAGACTTGGTATGATCAGTTTTTTTAATTAAGCCATTTTAATAGTTTCATAGTGGTTACTGATTGTAATTTTAATTTGCTTTTTCCTAATGCCTAGTGATTCTGAATATTTTTCTTGCTGATGTTCTATTTAATTCTATGCATTATCAAAAAGGGGGTACTAAAGTCACCAAGTGTTATTTCTGAATGATCTATTTCCCCCTTTAATTTTGTCAGTTTGTGCTTCACTTATTTTGGGGCTTTTTTTTTTAGGTATATATATATATGTTCATCCTTGTTATGTTTTCTTGATGGATTGATCCTTTTATTACCATAGAATGCCCTTCCTTGTCCTGAGTAACAATTTTTTTATCTTGAGCTTATTTTTTTCTGAGATTAGTAAGCTACTGTCACTCCTTTATGGTTATTGTACATCTTTTTCCATACTTTTACTTTCAACCTATTTGTCTCTTTGACTCTAGATTGTGTCTCTTCAAACAGCATATAGTAAGGTCATAATTACTACAGTAAGGTTCATTCTGTCAGTCTACATCTTTTGATTGGAATGTTTAATCCATTTATATGTAATGCAATTTTTAATAAGGCAGGATTTATGTTTGTCATTTTGGTATTTGTTTTCTGTATATGTCATGTGTATAAATGCCTTTTGGCAGGTTGAAGAATTTACCTTATATTACTAGATTGCTGAGTTTTAATCAGGAATTGATTTTGTCAAGTATTTTTTCTTTACCTATTGAGATAATCATATGTTAGTTAATAATTTTGATAAACATTCTTTTTTAATGGCTAGGTAATATTTTTGTTCAGTGCTTTGATTCCCCAAAAAAGTAACACTACAAGCATAAAATGAGCGAGGCCTGGTACAATACTAGAAGGTAATAACAAATCTGAGTAGAGATATAACTAGATCTATTAGCACCATATGAAAGAAAGTAGCAGTTTCATTATGTTTCTGACACACTTCTGAATAAATACTAAGTACTGAAATGCTTCACTCGAATAACAACATCACTAAACTAGAAAAATATCTAAAGGTGGCAATCGGTGTATCTGAAACAATGTGATATAAAGAACTTCTAAAAGTACTAGTGCTATTCAGTCTAGGAACACTGACCTATATGAAGGTTCAGATATGATTACAACTCCCACAAAAAAGACTATTCTTGAGAGACAGAGAAAATGATATCAATATTTTCTGTTGCACTAAAGAGTAAAAGATGAGGACAAAATCCTAATTTTTCCTAAAAAGAAAGAATTTATGAAGATTAGAGCCTCACAACAGCTGAATGGGCTCTTCCCAGAGTGCAGGCCCTCTATCTTGGAGGTGTTTAGGCAGAGATTATCCCATATAAGGGACACTTTGGAAGAACCTCTGTCTGAGGGGGGTGAAGAGAGTAAATCAGATTAGGTGATCTTGAGGAGTCCCTTAACTGTAGGAGCTCAAGACTGTGTCACTGCAGAGTCCTAAACAAGGGAAATGCTGCAAGGTGAGTTCACCAGGGGTGCCTGAGCCACGCCAAGGGAGCTGCCACCACCATCACTATGCACACCCTTATGCCTAGAGAAAAATCATAGACTCTTGATGAGTTCACCAGGGGTGCCTGAGCCATGCCAGGGGAGCTGCTGCCACCATCACTATGCCCACCCTTATGCCTAGAGAAAAAATCATAGACTCTTGATGAGTTCACCAGGGGTGCCTGAGCCATGCCAGGGGAGCTGCTGCCACCATCACTATGCCCACCCTTATGCCTAGAGAAAAAATCGTAGACTCTTGGAGGACAGCTGAGGAATTCTCACAAGTTAGCTATTTACCTTGTCTGACACTGGCCCTGTATACAAGTAATAACCTCCCTTATAAAGATATTTGAAACATTTTGTAAATACAAAATGGTATGTCAATGTTTAAATATGGTAAAACGTTGAAACAGCCATCAGAGTAAACGGTCATCCAATGGAAAGAGGCATTCTTAATCAGCATTAATTGCTGTTATAATCACTGTGGTTTAGTCACTAAGTTGTGTCTAACTCTTGCAATGCCATGGACTGTAGCCCGCCAGGCTCCTCTGTCCATGGGATTCTCCAGGCAAGAATACTGGAGTGGCTGCCATTTCCTTCTCCAGGGGATCTTCTCAACTCAGGAATTGAACCCGGGTCTCCTGCATTGCAGGCAGATTCTTTACCAACTGAGCTACAAGGGAAGCCCAGCCATAAGAAGAATTACAAATAATATAATATTTTAATTTTTAAAAATCACCATGAATTTACTGACCTATAGGTAAGTAATTTAAAGTGAATTAAGAAAACTTAAAGTCAATTACAAAACTAAGCAAAACACAGAAAAGTCAAATAACATATTACTTATTATTCAGAACAATTAAAAACATTTCTTGGAACCATCATTGATGTTAAAGCTTAGACAATCAAATAAGTTCTTACCATCAAACTTGTCATATTTCAAATGTCCACTGGCTTCTGGCACAGGAGGGATACTGGACACAGTGTCTTCAGCATCACTGTCCCCATCACTTGCTAGTTCTTGCTTAAGTTTGGTGTCTAACCAGTCATTGACCAATTCCTGAGCTATCAATAACACAAAAACATCTTTTTAATATTTCAGTTACTTCAGAGACTTTCTTCATTTGCTATCTTCATTCATTCAACAAATGTTTCTTGAGCACTATCATGTGTCAAGTACTGCTCAAGATACTGGGAGTATAGCCATGAACAAAACAGGAAAAATGAAACCTATCACCTTGAACATTACATTCTAACTGGGGAAGAGAGACAAAGAACAAGTAAGTCAGAAAGACAGAGCAGGAGAAGGAGAAATGGTGTACAAGAAATGGAAGGCGGGTGTTGATAGTTTTAAATTAATTGGGCGGTCAAAGGAGACCTCACTGGGAAGACATTTGAGCAAAGAAGGGAAGGAGGTGAGGGAGTGAGCCATATGGCTATATAAGGGAACATAATTCCATGCAGAGAAAAAAACCAGTGCAAAGTCCCTAAGGCTGGAGAGTGTTTAGTGTACCAGAGAAACAGCATGAAGGTGGGGTGGCTGGAGGAATGAGTGAAGTGAGGGTTGTTGGAGATGAGGTGGGAGAAGTATTGCAGGGATCAGGGTTGGAGCAGTGGTTCTAGATGAGGGGTGAACTTGCCTCCCCGTGGATATCTGGCAGTGACTGGAGCCATTTTTGCTCCTAATCACTTATATGCAGAGTACATCATGAGAAACGCTGGGCTGGATGAAGCACAAGTTGGAATCAAGATTGCCAGGAGAAAAATCAATAACCTCAGATATGCAGATGACACCACCCTTGTGGCAGAAAGTGAAGAAGAACTAAAGAGGCTCTTGATGAAAGTGAAGGAAGAGAGTGAAAAGTTGGCTTAAACTCAAAAGTCAGAAAACAAAGATCATGGCATCTGGTCCCATCACTTCTGGCAAATAGAGGGGAAACAGTGGAAACAGTGACAGACTTTATTTTCTTGGGCTCCAAAATCACTGCAGATGGTGACACCAGCCAAGAAATAAAAAGATGCTTGCTCCTTGGAAGGAAAGTTATGACCAATCTAGACAGCATATTAAAAAGCAGAGACATTACTTTGACAACAAAGGTCCGTCTAGTCAAGGCTATGGTTTTTCCAGTAGTCATGTATGAATGTGAGTTGGACTATAAGGAAAGCTGAGTGCCGAAGAATTGATGCTTTTGAACTGTGGTGTTGGAGAAGACTCTTGAGAGTCCCTTGGACTGCAAAGAGATCCAACCATTCCATCCTAAAGGAAATCAGTCCTGAATATCTGTTGGAAGGGCTGATGCTGAAGGTGAAACTCCAATACTTTGGCCACCTGATGTGAAGAACTGACTCATTTGAAAAGACCCTGATGCTGAGAAAGATCGAAGGCAGGAGCAGAAGGGGACGACAGATGTTGAGATGGTTGGATGGCATCACCGACTCAATGAGCATGAATTTGAGTAAACTCCAGAAGTTGGTGATGGACCGGGAGGCCTGGTATGCTGCAGTCCATGGGGTCATGAAGAGTTGGACATGACTGAGTGAGTGAACTGAACTGACAAGCGGGAGAGGACGGGAATGCCAATGGACACCCTACAGTGCACAGTACAGTCCCCAACACAAAAGTTATCTGGCCTGAGACATCAACAGTGCTGAGGATGAAAGCCCTCTTTTTCTATGTCTTGACATCATCCGATGTACTTGGGCTTTTACTCTGTATGTAATGGGAAGCCACAGAAGGTTTTGAAACAGGTAATGTATTTTAAGAGCATCACTCTGACTACTAGGTTACAACAGACTGTAGGGAGACAAGCAGAGAAGCAGGAGACAAGCAGAGAAGCAGGAGACACCAGTTGGGATACAAATATCCAGGAGAGAGGTGATGGTGCCTAGACCTGAAGTGGTAATATTAAACATGCTCAGATTCTAGAAAATAATGTTTTCAGGTGAAGCTGACATGATTTGCTGATGGACTGGATATGGGATGTGAAAGAAAGAAACCTATACATTTTTTGGCCTAAGCAACTACAGGATGGAGATTTCATTTACTGAGACAGGGAACAAAAAAGAGAGCAGTAGATCTGGATGGAAGATGAGGAATTTAGCTTTAGATGAGTTAGGTTTGAGATGCTTATGAAATATTCAAATAAGGATTCGAGGAGGTGTTGGTTATATTATCTGGGTTGCAAGGGACAGAACCAAGCTGAAGAAATAAACATAGGTATTGTCAGCATACAGATACTATGTAGAGACAGAAGAGGATGAGATCGCCAAAGGAGGAAGGTGGATAGAGAACTGGTGCAAGGACTAAGCCCCGAGGAACTCTGGCTTCTAGGAGTTGAAGAGCTAAGGCAGAACCAGTCAAGCCCACTAGGAAGGAGAGACCCACACTGAGTGAGTAGAAAAATTGGAGTGTGATATTCTGGAAGCCAACTTTCATTTGCTTTTCTTTCTTAGTGACATCCAGAAAATCTTCTTAAATGTAGGGGCATGAGAGAAAATTTAGCATTAACTTCATTATCATCATTACCATACAGCTCTTGCAGAGATGGTATGGCGATTTTCAAAGAAGAAAAATGTCTATTTTAGCATTCTTCATCATGGTTATTATTATTGCACACCTCTAAAGGAATGGAGTGCTTCCAAATATTAAATGATGCTAAAAGACATCTAACATAGATAGGAAGGCATGAAATGTAAAGTAAAAAAAAATGAATCAAAGTGGTAGAAACTAAGTCTATACTAGCAACAGACACGACTGGCTTTCAGAGGAAAGTAGAGAAATGGAGCAGATATTTGAGTAACTCCATTTATTATAGTTCAGAATATTTATATATATATAATAATTTATGTGTAAAATAATTTGCATCCACTAAATGCCATTCATCAGTAAGGAGAGATTTACAATGAAGTGCTCCAAAAAGACAATGAAAGAGAAGGAGGCTCTTGGAGGGTTCAACTGCAGAACACTTCACATTGGATCAGAGGCTTGAAGCTCACCCTAAAGTAGAGTTTCTCAAAGTGTGTTCCCCAGATCACTAGTTTTTACTGAATATTAAAAGACAGTTATTGAGAGGGGCAAAAAAGGATATAAACCTTTGAAAACAATATTTTATTCATCCACTAATAGTCTCTAAAGTTTCTCAGGATATTAATATGTATTTCAAGATAAAAAAGTCCAGGTCTAAGAAGCTGGGAAATGGGGTAAGTAAACTTTTTTTTAATGCAGGACTTCTTGGAAGTCTTGAGTGACTAAAGTATATTGTGTATTTCTGTTGGTGGCATGGGAGAATGGGTAGGGTAAGACATAGCTTTGCCAATTTCTGAATAAATCTCCTTTTGCCACCTCCAGTGCCACCAACTACTCAATGCGAAGTGCCATTAGAGCACACGCAGCCCACAGCAACGGTCTCTCACTAGTCCCCTTTTTCCTGCCCTGCAATTCCGCCTTCATATATCAGGAAAAGGTCCTACTGTACCTCTGCTTAAATCCCTTCAAAGATGTTAAACTAATAATTAATAAAAAAATAAAACTCTTCAATGATATCTGCTCATACTCAGAATAAACTCTAAATTCTTTCCCCCAGGCCTAGAAGGCCCTCCTGCAAGCTTTCTCCATTGGGAAGCTCCAGCAACACTGGTCTTCCTTCAGTCCCTCAAGCACACCAAGCCTGTACTTCAACTCTTAATGTGACCTTTCCCAGTGCCTGGGGATGCTATTCCGCCATCACTGCTCGCGTGGCTCTTTCTTGTTATTTAGGTCCAAACTCGGATGACTTATCACTATCTGACCTTTTGTTTTTCATTTTTCTTTATTCCCACTCTAGAATGCATACTCTATGAAAGCAAGAACTTCATCCCTTGTTCATAACTTGCTCTTCCAAAGCCTAAAGCAGTACCTGGCACAGAGTAACAATTTAAGGTATATGCTGAATAAATGAAGAAATAATCTGAAAACTAGAGATATAAATAATTCAAATGAAAACTGGCTTCTAGGATATGGCACTCTGACCTTCCTCCTACCTAAAGGCCTCTCCTTTCCAGTCTTCTTTGCTGGTCCCTCTTGATCTCTTCATCCCAAACAGTGGAATTCCCTAGGGCATCAGTAACTACAATACTGATTCCATAAGAGTAAATGCTTTCTCCTTTCCTAAGGAACAAAGCTGATTCAGAAA
Organism: Nanger dama; assembly: GCA_917880005.1. NCBI lineage: Eukaryota > Metazoa > Chordata > Mammalia > Artiodactyla > Bovidae > Nanger > Nanger dama. The sequence continues at coordinate 2,591,834 of CAKJTW010000011.1, forward strand.
CTTGTGATCAAATTATCTGGATGATACCAGATCAAGTTAACAAGTTGCCCTTGGTACCACAGGAGCAGTATCTTACACTTACTAGATAACTGTGTTATGTGAAAACTGCCTCTGGACGTGGTTCTATTTCAAGAGACAGAACAGACCTTGAATATAACCTTACTTGAAATACCCGAAGTAATTCCAGAGTAAATTAGCTTTAGGAAAGTAGAAGAAAACAAACATTGAGAACAAGAGAAAGAAACACTTTGGTTCTGTACTCTGAAATTCATTATGAGTTATGCTTTACTAAGTTATACTCCCAGTGTATTCTCTTACCTTCTGCGTAGACTTCTTCATGATCTTCTGTTTGCTCAGGTGTTTCCAAATCTACAAGTTGGTCCCAAAGCCTTCTGGATAAATTTGAATTTCTAGCAGAAAATACTTGAGAAACTGCAAATTCTGAAGCTTTCTCCACTCTCTTTAGGAGAAAAAAAAAAAAAATCCACCAAGATGACAACTTTCTTCAGGGTTAGAAGATTTCTCTCCTATTCGAGATTCTAATTTTCTACCAACTACCAAGATACTTTCTTTTTTTCCATTTTAAAAGATACTTTGAAGTTTAAGTATCCACCCCAAATAATTTCACTCATTAAGCATGAAATTAATTGCAGCATTTTACCAAGTTTTAACAAGTGCTCACAATGTTTATATTTGAACAAAAGGGTGTTTAAGCTTTAGATGACTTTTGTTTAGAGAATTAGTCATGGGACCCTGACACCTGGATATTTAAAAAATATACAATAGCTTATTATTAATAGTTTCAATGCCACTAGTACTTACATATTAATGTGAACCAGAAGCAGGTAGCTAGACTTCAGATTCCTACCCCTGAAGGAAACTTCCCATTACATATCAGGCAAACTAATAAAATTGGGATAAAGGGTCACTGAACTGTAGTAATTCAGAATGTTAAATCAACAGTGAAAATCTAGTAAAAACATGGCCAAATTCACAGGAACGGGGAAGGGATTGGCAGAAGTGGACAAACTCTTGACATTTTGGTTTACCTGCATGCTCAAAACTTGTCATGGGCTTGATCTTTTAAATTTTTAAGGGTTTCATATGCTAAGTCTGAATTAGAAACAGAGGAATAAAGGTGAAACATCAAGGTAACTTGAAAAAGAGGTAAAAATAGAACATATGGGACAAACTATGAAATCAGAATAAAAATGGTCTAACCAGAGAGAGAGTCAAGAAAGTATCCTTGACCTTCATGAGGTCACTCTGGAGAGATGTGTTCTTTTTCAGAGCCTCCAACATGCCCAAGTCAATGCTGTTGTTATATATCCTTTACTTAAGGGTCACGATATGCTTGGTACCTAGTCCTTCCTTTTAAGATCCTTAAATTCTAAGGCAGAGAGATGAATTTCACATATACTGTATGTGTTTGTATGTGTATACATACATTGACACATATATTTGTAAATAATGTACAAATAAATAGATCAACTCTAATTTTTAAAAACCAATATCCACAAACTAAATATAAATAACAAAAACAGGGTTGTAGATGTAGTTCTTCAGGCTGTGGGTGAAAGAAATAACTTTCCATGACACATCATCTCACCTGAGTTGGAATCTGTGCAGATTCTTAGAAGAAAGAGAGCTTGGAGACAGGAGAAGGAAGACTGATTTTGGTACTAAAAGGCAGAGCCTGGTACTGACAAGTCAGGGAGTAAAGAGAAACGTGTGCTTGGCTCTAACAAAGAAAATGGGCTATCACTCAAAATGAAGATTTTTGGGAAAAAATGCTGGATGATAGTAAGGATTAGAAATAATTTCTGTAATTCCTTGTTTTAAAACATTATATCCTTACCTTTTTTTTTTTTTCAATTTAAATACATAAGAGACTGGAGAAGTCTCATGTATCTATTTAGCAACTTATTCTTTAAACAAGTTGATTAAAGGCTAACTTTGTTCCCAGGACTGTGGACATTAAGGGGGAAACAAAACTAAAAGCTTCTGTTCCCAAAGAGTTCACTTCAGTTTTGGTTACAAGTGCCATGTGTGCAATAAACAACTTAAGAACAGTCTTAAAGCAATACAAGGTGATTAAAACAACTGAACATCTTCAAAAGTTTCTTACTCATTGACTATGCTATGAGGATGTAATTTGTAAAGGAACTGTCTCAGTGAGTCCTGTGATCATATAAACGTTTAACATGTGTTCCTTATGTCCCACGGCACACACTGATTACATTACCCACTACAGATCCTGTGTGGCCTGCTGCCACTGATGCAGAAACGGCAGCTCTTTAATGCACTCCTTCATTTCCTCAAGGCTAGCAGGTACATACATGAGTTTCTTGACAAATTCCCATGTACAAACTGCATGTCCATCCATAATAGTTTTCTGAGTAACGTATTTTTGAAAGTGCCCAATTCTTTCTTAATTACTGTTGCTATTATTGTTGTAGGTCAGTTGCAAAGTCATGTCTGACTCTTTGCAACCCCATGGACTGCAGCATGCCAGGCTTCCCTGTCCTTCACTATCTTCTGGAGCTTGCTCAAACTCATGTCCACTTAATCACTCTGCGTACAAGTAAATGCTTGACACGGTTATCTGTGTGTATGAATGCCAACATAACTCCAAAGAAAGGAGTATAGAAGATAGGATTATGAGGGTAAGGGGAGTGAGGGGTAGTTGTTCACTGAGAGAGGTGTCTCAACCTGAGATTTAAGGGAAAGATGTGGACTGGCCTCCTAGAGAGAGGGTATTCCAAGCTGGGGATCATCATTAAGAAAAGCAAAAGGAAGACTTACTTGATAGAGGGAAAGGAGACTGGCATGATAGGAGTCATGCAGTATAAAAGGGCTGTTACAGGGAGATTGCTATTTCAGAGAGATTGATTGAGGCCCCTCTAGAATTTACTGCCTCTTCCCTGCTGACTCAGATGGTAAAGAAAATGCCTGCAATGCAGGAGACCTGGTTTCTATCCCAAGATTGGGAAGATCCCCTGCAGAAGCTAATGGCGATCCACTCCAGTATTCTTGCCTGATAAATTCCACGGACAGAGGAGCCTGGTGGGCTATAGTCTGTAGGGTCGCAAAGAGTCAGACATGACTGAGCAACTAACACTTATATGATAGCATGCAGAATTACTGAAGGTTCCAAGAGTAGAGAACTGACACAGTGGAAATGTTTAGAAAGCTCAAAGTAGCCAAATACACTGGAGTAAGAAGATGAGTCATTCTATCAAATCAGGATGAAGATGAATTGTAAGCTGAGAGGGACTGTTGCATTTGAGTGCCAGCACCAAGATTCATACTTCTACCAAGCATCTGCCTGACTCTAAGCGACTTTAATGTCCCTGAGAATGACTTACCAACATTTCAGCCTCAAAGTTTGCTTGATCTCTTGTATGCCAACAGCTTTCTCCTCAATTCCATTTCAGCAACTCAATGACATGGTCATCCTCAACCATGTCACAAAATTTTCCATTGTCCAAACCAAATGCTGACAACCCCCTCTCCCCCATCAACCTCTTATTCATCTCCTTTTTGACTCCTCCTAATCCAGTGGTGTTGCTCCTGACCAAGCCCTCTAGTCACCATATACCCACTCCTTCTCCCAACCTATGAATCCTTTACAGGGTCCCCTCTCTTTCCTACTCTGAGTAGATATTCAACTACTGTTTTACATAAGCCTCAAATGTCTTATTCTTTGCCTCTCCGATGAAAACTTTCAACCCTGAATCAATCTGATTTACCAATTCTTGGTATCACAAAAAATAATGGTTCCCTGCTTTGGCCAAGTTCCAGTTCTACTGAGTGATCTTCGTTTTCTGTCCTGAGGAAGTCCTTTCACCATCTTCACCACATTCCATGTCCTTCCCATATATGTCCCCCTCTTCCATTTTGAACAAGTGGCCCACTCAAGTGGATTTTGAAGTCCTAGTCTAGAGCTGTAACTGTTTAAGAGTCTGGATAATATTAGGGAACAGAAAAGAAGACAGAGAAGTAAACAAAAACGTATTAAGAGAAACCAGAGGAAACTGTCACAAAAAGATAATGGAGGAGAGAATTTCTGGCATAAAAAGTTATCAGATAACCTTAAAAAGTTAAAAGGACAAAGAAGAGACCATTGTATTTAGTCAGGAAGTCATTTATGACAACTTTCTGTGAGTGGTAAGAACTAGAAACTGAAGGAAAATAATTGTGGACACAAGAGGACAATAAGAACACAAAAGCAAGGAGTCTAGGCTCTATTAGACTATACTAGTCCAGTCCAAAGATGATGGAAAAGAAAATGACTGCGGGATGAAATGAAGACTGATTTTTTTCAAGACAGGGATGATTTGAGGGTACAATGGAGAAAGAGCTACTGCAGAAGTTTTACAGGAATGATAAAATCTAACCAAGTGAAGTTAGCTGATAATTGCACCAGAGAGGAAAATGGTACAAACAGAACAGAACTTTATCTATTTCACTTAAATCTTCGCCTCTGGAGGAGACAGTAACTAAACACACAATCAAGCCCAGGAAGGGTTTGGTACAGCAACTTTCAACACTGACACACAAGCTGAGCTTGATGTAGTCTGGGGAGTGGGGCTTCCCCAAGGTTAGCCTCCACCATGGTGGACTCGTCTTATTTTCTCCTAAGTTAGGCCTTCTGCAGGAGCCAGGAAACTTCCCTGGCCCCATCTGTACGAGTACCCCACCCCAGGGACTTCCACCACATCCTTAATTCTCCCAACAATTTCAAGTAAGTTGTTTAGCTCCCACTGAACTATAAACTGGGCTTCCCAGGTGATGCAGTGGTAAAGAATCTGCCTGCAATGCAGGAGATACAGGAGACTCGGGTTTGATCCCTGAGTCAGGAAGATCCCCTGGAGTAGGAAATGGCAGGCCATTTCAGTATTCTTGCCTGGAAAATTCCACGGAAAGAGGACCCTGGCAGCCTACAGCCCATGGGGTTGCAAAGAGCTGGCCACAACTGAAGCGACTGAGCACACACACAGCACAGACTATAAACTCTGGAAAGGCAGAAGCTGTGCCTGCCCTGTGCACTGTTATACCTCCAGCGCCCAGCACAGTGGGCTAGTGTTTAGTAGGAACTTAATAAATACTGGCTAAATATTTATAATTACTAAAAACTTAATAAATATAGTTAACCATGAAAAAATGGTTAGCAATGATTATATCGGGCCTAGGTTCCATCTAGCCTGAAGCTCATAATGGCTGTCAATTTAGATAACAGCTCTTCAAAATACTAACAGGCAGAAGGATATTTTCCCAGGAAAATACTGCATGCTTTTGAAACATGTGGTGCACAAATGAGTTGAGTATGGCAAGTTGCCAAAATGACACTTGGAGGCACCTGAAGCGGTTTTACGGTACTTTGAACTTAAATGGTTCTTGGTACCGAAACATACATCTCAGGCCTAGAAGAGACCTCAGAGGTTATCTAACCCAATCGGCTCCCCCACCCCCGACTAAATGCACAAATACATTCCTCAATAGTCCTAACACTGAGTGAGCATTTAGAATCCACTTGAATACCTCCAGTGAGAGAAAATCCACCTCTTTACAAGAATGCCCACTCTATTTTTAGACTGCTCCAATCATTAGAAGATTCCCACTTGTGATGCATGCACAGTTTTAGTTAATGAATTGGTCTCACAGGTCAATGTAGCTACAGTAGTACGTTCTTTCCAATTATCTGGGGAAGTCCACAATGTCCTCTCCTAAAGTTTCTCTTCCCCTGTCCTTTAAATCTCTTAATATGATACTCATGGCATTTGAAAGGGATGTTATCTTGTCATTTGTGCTTTTATGAGAAGCAATAAAATCATGAAAATGTATTAGAGTATAAAACTAAGACTATATATATATATAGTCTTAGTTTTATACTCTAATATTATATATATATATAATATATATATAATATTAGAGTATAATACTATATATATACTATATATATATATATATATATATAGTCCCATGGGAATGAAAACAGCAAAATGTATGCAAAATGGAGACCTATTAGTATTCCTATTCCACATGATTATGTGTGACTCTTAATTATCTTAATTATGAAATATCCTTACCTTAATCCAGTGTTCCACATTGTCAGGGTCAAACACAGGCTGTAGATAATATATACAGAATATTAGTGCACAGCAATATATCTATCATTTTGCCATTTTAGTCTGTCTAATTAAAGCATGTGAGAAAATGTTCTTTAGTCTGTCCCCAAAGCATTTCATTAGGAAGTTCAGCAACAAAAAAACACAGAATGCCAGCAGGAGAAAAAAACATGAAGGCTTTTCTGGAACACCTTCTGACTATTTCCACCTCTTACCAAGGTCCAGCTCCAAATTCTGATTTAATTGGTCTGGGGTAGGGCTCACGTGGACGTTTTTAAAGCTCCCCAGAGTTAAGAGCCAAGATAGAGGAATGTTGCATATAATATTCCTTATAAAAACCCAAATAAGCACTGATTAGTCAGATTATTCAAGTGCCGTGAAAGTAAATCTGCTTGGAGAAAGGTGTGTGCCTTTCCTTAGGTCTCTATTTTCAGGAGTAAACTGTATTTACCTAAAGCAGGGATACTGTTTGGTTCCAATAAGAACTGGGGGTGGAGTGAGGGATAACCAATTATCTACTGTTTTACAGAGCAGAAAATGAAGCAGAAATCACATAAATTTCTACCCAGGTCAGTCAGATATTAATCTGAAATTAGAAAGCAGATCTGCAGAACAACTTCTTTCTTCACTCTTTGTAACTCTCAGAAGTTTGCAGAATTCCCTCCAATAGTCACTTAACAAAGAGAGGTATTTGCTTTGCTAATAATTCAGGTGGGTTTTTAAATAAATAAGGGAATATCCAAACTAGCATACTGACACACGGAGGAGGGGAAGGTATAATACTATCTTCACTTACATAACACTTCCCCTTCAAAGCAGCTTACAAATAACATAAATGCAGCTGTACTGCTGAATATTTTTGTTGCTGCAACAAAGAAACAGCTGATCCTATTCAAATACAATTAAGCCCCAAGTAGCTTAATTGTGTTTTTACCTTTCTATCCTATAGGCAGTAGCAATGAGTATTAGCAGCAAAAATCTTTTCTTTTGGGGTCCCAAAATTGTCCCCAGTTTTTACCTTTCATCATCAAGTTTATAGTCATAACCTATTTTGGATTGAATCTTTTATAGAACCCACACAATAGAAGCAGGTGCTGTTTCCAAGTCTCTCTAATGCTCCAGTCTGTACCCTCCAGCATCTGGGGCAAGATATTCACTAGAGTGAATTGGCATTAGAGTATGTCCAGTACATTATTTAGCTGGTATATTTAGAATAACCTGCAAGCACAATTGCCTGTTGGCCTCAGAAAGGCCACATGTCTACACAATAGTTTTTAAGAAGGTGTAAATTAAGGGTGAAAACAGCTGTGTAGCTGCTCTGGCGCTGGAAGCTAAGATTTACATTTGATACTCCAATTTATTTACATGTAAAACATTTATTTCTGTGACGTTAAAAGCAGTCTGTGAAAAGCACACACGGTGTCATTGGGACTTTGCACTTGTCATTTACATGTTTCAAGTTTACAGTGGGGTTCTCAGTTTTCCATCTCTTTGGATGCTAAGGCATCAAATAAGGTGACTAATATAAAGAACATCTATTTTTTGACTGCTGCTTGAATTTAGAGATTTTCAAGTGAATTAAGTATTGATATATTCAATATCCACTTGCATTCCTGAGTTCATTTTACAGACTTTATGTAAAACTAGAAGGAGAGGTATATGAGGTAGAGGATTTAAGGTGAAAATCTTACCCTCCAATGAAGAACAGATTCCTATGACTTGCAAAACGTTAAAAAAAAAAAAAAGAAAGAAAGAAAGAAAGAAAAAGAAATGAAACCTTGTGGGGACTTTCCTAAAACAGGCGTAGAGGGGTGAAGGAATAGCTCTGGAATTCTCTTCACAGGGATGGGTACTATTAAGATTCTCCGGTTTTTAAGAAAAGCGTTAGATGGAAACGGTTCTTTCACGACGCTGCCCCTCAAAGCCGTAAGGCCACCAACTCCCCAAATCCCTAGGCCCTCTTCATTAGGGCAACGCAGACACGGGGTCGGTGCTGGCTAGGACCGGCCAGGTAAGGATGCCCCTGAGCGAGGAGGAAGGAAGCGCCCCGCCTCCCCGCCTCTCTCCACGAGCTCCCGATAGGAATGGATCACCTTGGTGGGACTCGGCTTCCTTGTAAACTGTTTCCAGCGATTCAGCCCCGTTCTCTTCCTGGAGGAGGACCTGTCTTGGGGCGCCAGCAACATTTTCCAGGTTCAGGCACGGACTAAGGCCAAAGCTGAAACAACCGCTCCTTTGCCTAGGCTGCTTCCCGAGTCTCCGTGGGATTTGTAGTTCCTCTGCCCACAAGGGAGGTAGGTGTGGGGCGCAGCCGAACCACCACTCCCAGGAGGCTTTGCCCAGGCGGAACGATCCTGTTCAGTTACCCATGGCAACGGTAGCGGTTCCTCCGCCTCCCAATCATCAGTGTTCGCTTTGCAATTACTTTTGCCTTTTCCTGGCGCCCCGTGATGACGCAATGTTCCCTGATTGGCTCTAGCATCGGAGGCGGTGGTTCAGGGGGCAGAGAATTTTGCGCTCTGTACACGTGGTAGCGAAGGGCAAGAACCTAGGAAGTTTCAAGTTTCCTAAAGTTGGGAGGTTTGCAGGTAAGTACCTCCCTTCCCTACTTCTAGTGAGTGGGAGCTGCTGAGAGAGAGTCGCGTTGCGTCGCGTCTAGATCCTTCCCGGTTGTGTTGCAGTAACTGATTGTCCTCCGCCATGTCTCTTTCATTTTCGGGTTCTCCTGGTGGGTCCTGGCTTCTGTAAATCCAGATCCTTCCAAATCGTGTGGCCTCATCTCATCTCAGAGAGAAAAGTGTCTCCTTTCAACAGGAGTCTGTTTAAGGGTCAAGTTCCCATGCGGAAGATTTTCTAGATTGTCCAGGGTGCTTGGGAGGGTTGGACCGATCTCGAACACCTGAGCTAAGCACTCTGCGAAGTCTGGGGCCCCTGGAGATGGCTCATGGAGTGAAGCTAAAGCCGTCGTTATTGACTGAGCCTAGGTGTTCCCGGGAACTGTCCATGCTGGGATATGTAGGTTCATAAGGTAGAGTAGAGATTTAGATCGGCAGCTTTGGACCTAGTCATTTTGTTGTCGTATGACCTTAGGAAACATGTTTAATAACTCTCGGACCCTCGGTTTGCTCAAATCAAAAGTACCTAAATCATTAGAGTGTGGTACCCAGTAAAAATCAGTGCTACTTGGAAACGTAAACTAGACTTGAGATTTGTGAAAGATCAGGGAAGCTTTGCCCTCAGACTACTGCACCAATCATAGGACGTGCTCTGTAACTTGAGTTTTCATTGGAAGGGTGATGGTTGATTAAATTGTGTTACATCCAAGCTATGCAATATCATAAAGTAGTTAGCTTCAATGGGTAAATTAAGCTCAGTGAATGTCACCAATAACACTGTAGCAAAATGGAAAATATGGCTGAAAATTATATCTTAACATTACAGTTAGTATGTAAGCATTGCATATGTTTATGGACAAAATGAGACTTCAAACAGACTACCAGCCTATTAAAGTACAGGCTCAAAAGGCAGAATTCTATGATTTAAGTGGCCCTGCCATTTCCTAAATGGTGACTTTTTAGCTTCATTTCATCTGTAAAATGCTCCTGATAATAGCATCTGTCTTAGATTGACATGACAGTACATGTTAGTGGAGTTAAAATGTGAGGAACAGTACTTGATACATAGTAAAAACCCAATAAATGTTGCTACTGTTGTTATATCTTTAAGTAGATTATGCTAATTTTAACTTCTATTATGATTACTGACATATTTGGACTTATTCCTGCCATCTTATTCTGTATTTTCTATTTTTGATATGCTTTTTGGTCTCTTTTCCTCTTTCTTGCCTTTAAATATTAACCAGTTTGTTGTTGTTGTTGTTGTTTTTATCCTTCTCTGTCTCTCCCCAGTAGGTTTGGGAATTATCCATTGTCAGTAAGTTTTAATGGTTACCTAAAAATTTTAAACACGCATACTTAAAGTTTAACATTTTTCGTGATCTCTCTCCTCCCAAATAGTGAATTTTCGAATACTACCTCTGAATAGTCTCCTCATCTTCTGTTACTAGTTTCCAGAGTTTTCAAGTCCATCATTTCTGTATGTCTTTCTTAGTTAGCTCAGTGCACCATATTGCTTATAAGTCCTTCACACTTTTTAATATGCACATACAGACAGTGTAGAGTGTGTATTTATGTGTATTTATAAATATATATATATATAATTTTTCTTTTGCAAAAAATATGTTCACTGCTTGCTCTTTTCCCTCAACATATTGAAGTCATCTTCCCATGACAGTCTATAGAGAAGCCATTAAGAAACATTTTTAAAAATCCCTTCTTTCATAAAGGAATTGAGGGAGGGGAGAAATATGTGACAGTGGAGGTGTTAAGACAGGTACAGTGCTGCCACAGGTGCAGGGAATCTTGGTTAGCCCATGTAAAGGCATGACTACTTGTCCTTAAAGTGATTAAGAGTTTTTCCACTAACCATCATTTCCAAATGGCTCTTCTAATGGTTAAGACTTAACCAAGAAGTAAAACTGTGGATGTTTATATACCAAGAAAAGCATAACCCCAGAAATCTTAGAAGAGACTTAGAGCAAGTAAAAGGGGCTACTCCTCATGCGAAGAGTTGACTCATTGGAAGAGACTCTGATGCTGGGAGGGACTGGGGGCAGGAGGAGAAGGGGACGACCGAGGATGAGGTGGCTGGATGGCATCACTGACTCGATGGACGCGAGTCTGAGTGAACTCCGGGAGTTGATGATGGACAGGGAGGCCTGGCGTGCTGCGATTCATGGGGTTGCAGAGAGTCGGACACGACTGAGCGACTGAACTGAACTGAAAAACCATTTAATGCTTTGGAGACTGTTGGTGTGTTTCTTGAGAACTTTGCTTGGAGTAGTGGATTATATCACTCTGAAAACATATTTTAAAACTATGTGTATGTGTGTATATATTATATTTACATTACTCCATAATAAAAGCCTTTTGTGTTTGAGCTGTTAGAAAAGAGGTGCAATTATAAAAATACTAACCACAAATTGATCAGTAATTAGGAAAGGAAAACTGGGTTCAAAGCTGGACAAATTTGCGTGTTATTTTCTAAATATTGATTTCTGGGTAAAATGCATTCTCTCATGCTTTTCCTCAGATTTCTTAATATTTGCATTCATCCTCACAATACAGAGAATCACCACTAGCAGTTTATCTATTGGAATACTTTTCCATAAACCCAATTGTCTACTTTACCTTGCTTACTTTTTTCTTTGATGCCATGTCCATTCACTGTTTAGGTAGGACTCTTAAGAAACCCCAAACAGCAGAATGTGAGTACATTCCTTCAGAGTCCCATACTGTGGAGAAAACCAAGTGGATATTTCTCTCTAGCTGACATAGTGGGTTCAGGACACTAAGCTGAGGACTTTGAATTTCATCTTTAAAGATTTGGAGATTAAACTTTACATCATATCACAGGAGAACCCATCTCTGTATCTAAGAGCACGGTGGCTGATGTCCGCTAGAACTAACACAGACCTGTAATAACTGACCTTGGGTTAAGAATGAAGGAAGCTGTTTCTTTGATTGAGGAAAGAGTGGCAAAAGGAGATATGTATATACAAATATTGTGTTACTATCACTTCAAAGATGTAATCAAAATCACAGGCCTCCTGGCAGAGACCTGGGTTCTAGACTCTGATTAATCTCACTCTCTCATTAGCCTCAGAGTCATGGTTGTGGAACAGCAGAGTTCAAGTTCATGATGAGCTCTCAGTTCAGCGTCTCTGGTAGTAATGATCAGACTTAACTATTCTCAGCATTTCTAAAGTCTAATGGCAATTATTCATTACCTGGGGTGTTAAGTAGAGGTTTATTAAAGAGTTATGGATTGTTTTTATCTGAAATTGAGGTAGCTTAACATGGAAAAGCACATTGTCTTATGCTGGTCAGCAGCTTTGTTTGTCAGTCTTATTTATTAATAAACTGGAAAAATGAAAGGGTTTGATGAGGAAGAGTAATAATAAAAATTGGTAGCCTTCTAGAGTCTTAAACTTCATTTTTTCAAACATGCTAGTTTTATCCAATAAAGGCTCTTTCTACTTTTATATGTTCAATTCATGTGTATACGTTAAAACTCTTGACAAAGCTTAAACACTTAGATGAGACAGAATTTTTGGAGTAAGTGGAAAGTGAAAGTGAAGTCCTGTCTGACTCTTTGCAACCCGTAGACTGTAGCCCACCAAGCGCCTCCATCCATGGGATTCTCCAGGCAAGAATCCTGGAGTGGGGTGCCATTTCCTTCTCCAGGGAATCTTCCTGACCCAGGGATTGAACCCAGGCCTCCCACATTGCAGGCAGACGCTTTAACCTCTGCGCCACCAGGGAAGCCCAGTAAGTAAGTGGAGGAACCAGCAAATTCTTCTCTATAGGCCTTTCTGAAAATACCTGGGACAATGCAGTTTCTTACATTCTCAGATGTGTGTGAGTAGTAAGTGCTAAGTTCTTGCAGTATTAGTAACCTTGGTCCAGTAAATTTTCATTAGTTCTTATTTTTGTCTCAAAAACCTATTGTTCCATGTTAGTTGATTCTAATAGAATAATAGGGTTGATTAATCTTAAAGTCAGTTTTTCACCTTCATGCTTCCCCCTGCTTCTCTAGAACTTAGATTGCAAAGTACATTCTTTAACTTTGCTGTAAATGGCTTCAGAGCTCTGTTAGTTTAAAAACTATGTTTATCACTTGAAATCAGAAGATTATGTATATTATTTGATAAATCAATAAGAAATATGATTTTGGGAGCCGACATTGATAGGTCTTCGCGATTCGGCCGGACGCACCCCCTCTCGACATCATGGTGGCGTATTGGCGACAGGCTGGACTCAGCTACATCTGATACCCAGATCTGTGCAAAAGCAGTCAGAGATGCACTGAAGACCGAATTCAAAGCAAACGCCATGAAGACTTCTGGCAGCAGCATAAAAATTGTGAAAGTGAAAAAGGAATGATCTACCCTGAGTACAGCCTGAATGCTGCATGTTCAAGGTGGAGCTGTGGACACATATTATAGCAGATTGGAAACCCATCTCCCTTCATGGAAAAAAAACAATACCTGCCTTGTTCATAGATTGACAATGCCAGTAAATTAAAGTACCGTTCAGTCTAAAAAAATATATATATATGATTTTGTAAACTAATGACTCTTCTCTTGTATTTTCTGTGTTACATTCTTATTAGCCTGTAAATATATTTACTTTTTGGTATAAACTTCTTTTTATTTTAACAGTTTTAATATGTAATAACAGTTTTATAAAAAGTAGCTTTTATATTAAGTGAAGTTAAGTGAAGTGGCTCAGTCGTGTCCGACTCTTTGCAACCCTGTGGACTGTAGCCCACCAGGCTCCTCCGTCCATGGGATTCTCCAGGCAAGAATACTGGAATGGGTTGCCATTTCCTTCTCCAGGGGATCTTCCCAACCCAGGGATCGAACCCAGGTCTCCAACATTGCAGGCAGATGCTTTAACCTCTGAGCCACCAGGGAAGCCCACCCTTTGTAAAGTATAACTTTTTTCCCTTGAAAGTGGTTTAAAAGCAGGTAAGTAAAGTCACTCAGTCGTGTCCGACTCCTTGCAACCCTGTGGACTGTAGCCCACCAGGCTCCTCTGTCCATGGGATTCTCCAGGCAAGAATACTTGAGTGGGTTGCCATTTCCTTCTCCAGGGGATCTTCCTGACCCAGGGATCAAACTCGAGTCTCCTGAACCTCCTGCATTGGCAGGCAGATTCTTTACCACTGAGCCACCTGTGAAGCCTATATATGCTTCCCACATATTTTAATAAATAGCAGAATGCTGCTTTGGAACCTGTTTTCTTCGTTTAATTACATGTTAGGAAGATTTACTATGTTGCCTAGTATCCTCTCAAATCAGAGAAAGAAAAAAATAGATCAAAATAGTATTTCTTAAGCAGTATGACCTTTCTATATACACATTTTCAAAGCTGAGAGTAAGCCCTGGCTTCAGAGTGCTCTTCCCATGATTAGTCGTTACTTCTGTCCTTTTATTTGTTTGGTTTTCATCAGCTGAGACAAAACTTCCCTGATTGAATTTAAACATGGTTGATGTCATCATATTGCTCTGTGACTTTGGCAAAGGTACCTTATTCTCTCTGTCATTTCCCATCCCCCTATTCCTGATATCTAAAAAAATTCTAGACTGGGAAGTATATGAAACATGTTATTTATATTTCTGTAAGTTGCTTTCTTTCAAAAACATTTAGCCTTTAGCCATTACGGAACTTCTGAATGTAATTGTTTTTTTCTTATCAGGACTTAGGGGAATCCCTTTAAGATGAAGCTAAATCTTACCAAGGTGGTTAATGGCTGTCGCCTTGGAAAAATAAAAACCTTGGCAAAACAGGGGACCGCAGCATGGACATCCCAGGCTGCCTTCTGTACACCAAGGCTGGCTCCGCCCCGCACCTGACCCATCACACACTGCATAAAATCCACGGGCTTCCTGCCATGGCTCAGCTTACACTGTCTTCACTGTAAGTACGTGACCTGATCATTCACATGTCAACTTTAGCAGCAGCTTGGTTACGTTACGAAGTTGCAGTAAAGAGAAAGACTTTTTTTTGCTTCTGTATACAAAATGTGTAGGCTTTTTATAGTGAAATCAGAAGAGAGATATCAAATATTATACGTCATCTGACCATAACATGGAAGGCACAGGTCAGACCTACTTGTTGGAGCTGCTTCGCTTTTCCATTCCGCCCTCATTGCCGCTGCTCCCAGGGGTGATGGTGCCCATAATGCCCCGTAAGGGCTAAACTTGGGACCGCAGGGATGTCTTCATGCTCCAGCCTCAGAGTTTCCTCTGTCTCTGCACGTCGAGTACTTGCCGGTTCTACTCTAGGGTAACAGAACTAATAGAGTGAGGTCATTTTGTGTCATGTACATACTGACCTTATCCCTAATTGAAAAATCTGCTATTTGATCAAATTACTCTGCAAGATTGTGTTAGTAACAGTCATTTTAAAGGAACAAGGGAAAGAAGAAAATCTAGGTATTCTGAAGCCCTTGATCTTTGCCAGTTTCTTTTTCTCTCAGAGTCACTTGCAAATTAAAGACCTTCACCCTGTCTAATGAACCCAACCTATTGAGTGGGGACTCCTGAATATGTGTACTTGGTGTTTTGAGACTACGCTTACTGTCACATGGCTCATTTGGCTGAGGAGAAGAGGGCTTCAGTTGTTTCATAGAGTATCTGTAGAATGATTCATTATTATGTTACATATTTTTCTATTTTCTTGTAGGGCAGAACATCATGAAGTCTTGGCAGAATATAAGGAAGGAGTTGGAAAGTTTATAGGTAAAAGTTAATCAAGTTATTTGCATGTGTCTTCTGGTGTATTAGTTTGGAGGTTGAAGATGCTTTTTGTTTTTTGACTCTATAGGTATACAGTTACTCATTCATGAATATAATAAGCATTTATTGAGCATCTGAGAATAGGCATTGGGGATTCAAAGATGCTGCTGCTGCTAAGTCGCTCCAGTCGTGTCTGACTTTGTGCAACCCTATAGACGGCAGGCCACCAGGCTCCCCCGTCTGGGATTCTCCAGGCAAGAACACTGGAGTGGGTTGCTATTCCCTTCTCCAATGCATGAAAGTGAAAAGTGAAAGTGAAGTTGCTCAGTCCTGTCTGACTCTTCGCAACCCCATGGACTGCAGCCCACCAGGCTCCTCCATCCATGGGATTCTCCAGGCAAGAGTATTGGAGTGGGTTGCCATTGCCTTCTCCTCAAAGATGAGTAGGAAACAATTAACTGCCCTAATGTGGTGTTGGAGAAGACTCTTGAGAGTCCCTTGGACTGCAAGGAGATCCAACCAGTCCATTCTAAAGGAGGTCAGCCCTGGGTGTTCTTTGGAAGGAATGATGCCAAAGCTGAAACTCCAGTACTTTGGCCACCTCATGCAAAGAGTTGACTCATTGGAAAAGACTCTGATTCTGGGAGGGATCGGGGGCAGGAGGAGAAGGGGACTTCAAAGGATGAGATGGCTGGATGGCATCACTGACTCGATGGACATGAGTTTGAGTGAACTCTAGGAGTTGGTGATGGACAGGGAGGCCTGGCGTGCTGCAATTCATGGGGTCACAGAGTCGGACACGAGTGAGTGACTGAACTGAACTGAATGAAACTCAGAGCCTAGTTGGCCTGAGATAAACAGGTAGTTCTAGTAGAGTGTGGTTGACTGCATTTGCAGGATCGGGAGTAGGTGCATGTACGATGAAAGCCTAGAGGGAGGAACATATAACCTGCTGCAGAGTCCATGTGAACGGAGGCAGAATAGAGACCTCGTGGGTCAAGGAGGAAGAGGAGTAAGCAAGGTTAGGAAGTGGGTGTAGTGGTGGTGGTCGACAGGTGTGGGCTGACGCTCCAGGAGGAGAGCAGAGACCTGGAGGTGAGGGACTGCATGGAACACACCTAAGGCCCAAAACAGGCTTGTCATGTGTGAGCCTAAAACTCGGCAGAGGGTGAAGAGTTTCTGATATGTTAATGTTGTCTTCTGTTCCAGAAATAGGATTTTAAATGCAAGTATATGTGTCCATTTATAGGAAAAGCTTAGCAGTGACAGCCAGAGAACCAACTCATCTCCAAACAGTTTTCTCCTGAAGCTTTTCCTCAGTGTCTGGGACTCACTTAAGTGACTGAAAGTCCGTTTCCATCGGTTATTCAGTCTTGCTGCTTCTGAGGGAAACCGCACGATGACTTGGTTGTCACAAGGGCCTGTATCTCCATAGAGGAGTTTATATAATACCATTTCCCTTGATCTGAGATCAATTTTAATAACTGGCTTTAAAGTATCCAAGCATATAATTAAGTGAAAATAGCTAATATAAGCTTTGTAGAGAGAATTGTAATAATTGCAATTGTAGAAAATAAGGTGAACTGCAGAGATTTTTGTTGTTTTATATTTTTGGTCTTCAGCAAAATCCTGTTTTTTTCCTATGAAAATGTGGCATATGAAATTTAAGTACATATGAGTTAATAAATATTTTTTTTTAAACGAATGTCTTTCTGATTAAAAAAACCTAGGAAACTGTCATCTTGCATCAATGAAACTTACTGAAAAGGAGATCTATTTGCAGTGTCCTATGGTTTTTCTATAATTCTGTCCTTAGGGACCCATGATATGGGCTCCATTTATTATTAATAAGGTTGCCCATTGACTGTATAATTTCATCTTTCCAGTAGCAAGTTCCCCTTGGATGGTACCTTATTGAGAATGAACTTAATGTTATTTTCTTCAAAGCAGATCAAGTAGGGTCAACATTTTATTAATCACTTTTCATTGCATCATGCTTCTGGTTATACATTTCCTTTGTAGCAACTCAGTTTCATTAGACATGAACATTTAATTCTTCTTTTGGATTTGTAGGTTTCAAAAATAATCTCCATTCATGTTGACAGGCCTCCTATAATTCTAAGGTCGGGTGTGGGCAGTTTACTCTGTCTTAGAGTTACTTTATCTGTCCTGCTGGATATGAAGCCACATTATGAAGCTGCTATCGGTTACAGCACTGTGTAATTGCTGACGGAAGTGCTTTTAGGGGTTCTCTTTTTGTTTATACAGGCATGCCAGAATCGCTCTTATACTGTTCCCTGCATGATCCAGTCAGCCCTTGCCCAGCTGGTTATGTAACGAATAAGGTATGTTCTCAGAAAGTGTTTCAAGACTGAAGCTTTGTCCCAGGAAGTCAGCCCACTGGATCTCTCAGATGCAAGGATTCCACTGCCTGGGATGCTGACCCATTCCAGATCCCTTTATGCCTTCTCTTTGTTTGTATGATTATAGTGGGATGGTGTGGTTTATAGGGCAGCCCACAGATGAGTTAAGGTAAGGAATGTATCCTCAGCTTTTTTACTGTTGCCAAAAATTTGGGAGGAGAGAAAGGTCAAGTACACATCCCCCCCAAATTGCTATAATGGTAGAAAAAATACTCTTTTGGTACCATGCTTTATATGCAGTTTTAACAACCTCAGGAAAAGTAGGGAAAGTTGCTGATGAGTATTATCACGTGTATAACTATATATAGTAGGACTTCAGTATAATACTGCTGTTAGAACAGAATTTGAAAAATCTGGATCCATAGCCAGAGATTTTAGCTAGTCAAAAACAGTAACCAAAGGACTTCTAATCTTGGAGAAGGCAATGGCACCCCACTCCAGTACTCTTGCCTGGAAAATCCCATGGATGGAGGAGCCTGGTAGGCTGCAGTCCATGGGGTTGCTAAGAGTCAGACACGACTGAGCGAATTCACTTCACTTCACTTCACTCTTGCGACCCAACCACACCTTTGGCCAAGGCCCTCCCCTAGAGCCCTTTGCCTTTGGCCTAGAACGCGCCTCCCACACCCCTCGAGCCCCGTCCCTTCCTCGACCTAGGCTCTTCCCGGTGTCCAGTGTATTGTCTTTCGCGCAGCCCGAGTTTGCAATAAAGCGAAGACTGAAAAAAAAAAAAAGTTTTAATCTGAGATACAGCCTCATTGCATTGTCCCAGAGGACAATGTTCTGGAAAGACTTCAGTATATACTGCTACTTCACAAACAGTTACTTTTTCTTCACCCACTTTATTGATATCAACAATGTCTATTAATCTTACCTAAGATACCTTTTTTAAAATTTGTCTTCTATTTTACACTTCTTTCTATTTTCCAATTTAAATTCAAAAGAAAATTTTGACCTCACTTATTCCATTTATAAGGGAGAACGGATTCATTCAAACAGTGTTATACAGGATGAAAAAGATTGTATGTGGTCCTCCAATTATGTACATCTGTTCTAAGAATGAGATGCTGTAGGGGAAGCAGTAACCAAAGGAACATATAGAGATTCTTGTGTACTACAAGATTTATGTCTTTGTATCTAACTATGTCTCATGAGTAAACATGTATTAAACATTCATCATGTGTGAGGCCCAGACTGTGTATGGACCTAACAAAAGCAGAAGATATTAAGAAGAGGTGGCAAGATCTTCACGACCCAGATAATCACGATGGTGTGATCACTCACCTAGAGCCAGACATCCTGAAATATGAAGTCAAGTGGCCTTAGGAAGCATCACTACAAACAAAACTTGTGGAGGTGATGGAATTCCAGCTGAGCTATTTCAAATCCTGAAAGGTGATGCCGTGAAAGTGCTGCACTCAATATGCCAGCAGATTTGGAAAACTCAGCAGTGGCCACAGGACTGGAAAAGGTCAGTTTTCATTCCAATCCCAAAGAAAGGCAATGCCAAAGAATGCTCAAACTATCACACAATTGCACTCATCTCACACACTAGTAACGTAATGCTCAAAATTCTGCAAGCCAGGCTTCAACAATACGTGAACTGAACTTCCAGATGTTCAAGTTGGTTTTAGAAAAGGCAGAGGAACCAGAGATCAAATTGCCAACATCAGTTGGAGCATTGAAAAAGAACGAGAGTTTCAGAAAAACATCTGTTTCTGCTTTATTGACCATGCCAAAGCTTTTGACTGTGTGTATCACAATAAACTGTGGAAAATTCTGAAAGAGATGGGTATACCAAACCACCTGACCTGCCTCCTGGAGAAATCTGTAAGCAGGTCAGGAAGCAACAATTAGAACTGGACATGGAACTACAGACTGGTTCCAAATAGGAAAAGGAATATGTCAAGGCTGTATATGGTCACCGTGCTTATTTAACTTATATGCAGAGTACATCATGAAAAACGCTGGGCTGGATGAAGCACAGGCTGGAATAAAGATTGCCGGGAGAAGTATCAATAACCTCAGATATGCAGATAATAGCACCCTTATGGCAGAAAGTGAAGAACTAAAGAGCCTCTTGATGAAAGTAAAGAAGGAGAGTGAAAAAGTTGGCTTAAAGCTCAACACTCAGAAAACAAAGATCATAGCATCCAGTCCCATCACTTCATGGCAAATAGATAGGGAAACAGTGGAAACAGTGACAGACTTTATGTTGGGGGCCTCCAAAATCACTGCAGATGGTGACTGCAGCCATGAAATTAACAGACACTTACTCCTTGGAAGGAAAGTTATGATCAACCTAGACAGCATATGAAAAAGCAGAGACATTACTTTGCCAACAGAGGTCCATCTAGTCAAGGCTATGGTTTTTCCAGTAGTCTTGTATGGATGTGAGAGTTGGACTATAAAGAAACCTAGGTGCCAAAGAATTAATGCTTTTGAACTGTGGTGTTGAAGACTCTTTTGAGAGTCCCTTGAACTGCAAGGAGATCTAACCAGTCCATCCTAAAGGAAATCAGTTCTGATATTCATTGGAAGGACTGATGTTGAAGCTGAAACTCCAATATTTTGGCCACCCGATGTGAAGAACTGACTCACTTGAAAATACCCTGGTGCTGGGAAAGATTGAAGGCGGGAGGAGAAAAGTATGACAGAGGATGAGATAGATGGTTGGATGGCATCACCGACTCAGGGGGCATGAGTTTGAGTAAACACTGGGAGTTGGTGATGGACAGGGAGGCCTGGCGTGCTGCAATTCATGGGGTTGTAAAGAGTCGGATACGACTGAGCTACTGAACTGAACTGAAACATTTATAATGTGTGAGGCCCAGGCTGCGTTTGGGGCACAACCATAATATTAGATACTTGGTTCAGACAAATATACAATGGTATGATAAAGGCTATCTTTTCTGTGAAAGAAATAAATGCAAACTGCTGATAAGAGTTTTTAAGAGTGAGCAATTGATTATGCCTAGTAAAGTTTGGGGAACACAGTAGAGAAAATGGCATCTAAACTCTTATGTCTTGAATAGTATTTTACCAGGCAATGAAGTGGGGGAAGGCCATCTCAATCAAAAGGAACAATGTGTTGAAAGACAAAAAAATCAGTCTGTGGTATAGTCAGAAACAGTATGGGGTAGAAGAGAGAGAAAGACTGGGATTCTGGAAAATAGTCACAAAATTCTTGAGCGATAACTGAGGAGTTGGCTTGAATGGACATTGAAGGACACTGTGAGCTCTCAGGTCCTTAGAAAATGTGGAATATGGTATGGGAAACCTCTTTACCCACCATGTCTAGAAGATTGAATTACCACCATCTCTGCAGCTGTAAAGAAGGATTGAATTTAGAATTGCCTTAATCACTTTATTATTTTCTTTTTATTTGCACGTTATTCTTGCTTATTCCTCTCACCTTGTTTCATGGCAGTCAGTGTCTGTGTGGGGTGTTGGAGGACGAGTAGAAATGACTGCCTCCAAGTTCATGGCCATTCAGCAGGCCCTTCAGCCAGACTGGTTCCAGTGCATTTCAGATGGAGAGGCAACTTGCGATGAAGCAGCTTCCATAAAAAGAGCCAGAAAGTCTGTTGATCGATCGCTTTTCTTCCTGGATAATTGTCTGAAGCTACAGGAAGAGTCAGAGGTAAGGCCGTACCTTTCTCCTGGGAATTCTAGCTAATTTACACTCCGTGATACTGCCCTTTCTGCCCCTCCCACTGTTTCTTGCTCTTCACTTCTTGGTCCCTTTTACTTCCTGGGTTTTTTTCTTCTCTGAATGTTTTATTGCTCTTTAGGATGTCTTAGACTCTCTTTTGATGCCACACTATATGTTCTCTCTGGGAAGCTCCCCTTAGTTTTAATTGCTGCAAATTCTAAAATTGTGTGTATGATCAAGATCACTCTCCTTAGCTTCAGAGTTACACAGCCACAGGCCTTGCTACGTTCTGTCACTAGACTATTTCTGTCGTGCACCTCAGACTCAGAGGTAACAAACTCAGTACCTCCTTTCCTCACACCTGCTCTTCCTCTGGCTCTCCTTCAGCACTGTTCTCCCTGTGTGACCGTCCCCAGTTCCTCTGCCCAGAGATTTGAGTCTCTCAAGTCACTTTTTGGTATCCAGTTAATATTCAGTTGTTCACTCCACCCTGACTCCAGTTCCCTACATATGTCTGCAACGTGCCCCTTCTGGTCTATATCCTGAAGGCATAGTAACCTCACCATCTCGTGAGCTGGGGAAGATGAAGCTGTAGTAGTGAATAAGGGGTCTTGATAGCAGAGTTAATAAAGCTGGAAAGGAAGGCATTCATTAGGAGAGAGCAGAGGAGGTGGGAGAATGGGAGGCAGCGATCAGAGGAGAGACTTTTAGTGTCTGATCATTTGTGTAGAGTAATCCTGAGCCACGAGCAGGCCCCACTGTGGCAAAGCACATGGAATTTGAGAAAGAGCATTATTTTGAGTTTACTAATAAAAAATGTACTTTGGCGAATCAATTTAATATTCATGAAATAATTACAGGAAGCTTACTTGTCATTCGAATAGAACTCCCAGTATCTGAGTAAGGGTTCAGCGTGGGGACATTGCTGCGGCTCTGAATTGTTAGCTCTGCTAACAGTTATTTGCTAGCAGTTGTTTTCGGCCGGTAATTATCCTTGTAGGATGAGTAATGTTTGGATGAGTAGAAAGGAGGACAGGGAGTGTGACAGAGTGTGATTATTAGGAAGGCCGGATGAGCCTCAAATCCCTCTTGTGTGTTGTCAGCCACACTGTTTCACGTTGTTCTTGTGGGTTGGGCAAGTGCTTGGGTCCCTCTCTGTCCCCCTTATGCTGTGGTCTTGACATGACTATTGATAGTGCCCCTTTTTAAGTGTGTTGGATTTTAGACAATACGGTTATACTTTTTTTTAATTTACTTATTTATTTGGTTGCATCGGGTCTTAGATGTGGCACACGGGATCTTTGGTTGTGGTGCGCAGGCTTTCTAATTGTGGTGTGCACGCTTAGTTACCTGGCAGCAAATGGGGTCCTACTTCCCTGGTCAAGGATTGAACCTGTGTCTCCTACATTGCAGGGCGGATTCTTAACCACTGGACTACCAGGCAAGTCCCTGGTGGTTACACTTCTTATACCCATGAAAACGAGTTCCTAGATGGGGCTGTGCCAATCACGTAAAGGAACAGGCCTGTGCAACTGTCTGCTTTGTATGTCTGCAAGCATCTTTTCCTCTCCCTGTTTTTTCTTCCACTTATCCATTGAATCCCCTTATTCTGAATGCCCTTAAGTATTAAAGCTCCTCAAGATTCTGTCGTCAGCTTTCCTTCCTTCTGCGTGTGTTCCCGAGACCGGGGATGGTAAATAGGTTTCATCTCAAGGTGCTCAGAGCTGTGCACAGTGTGGCAGGGTGAGGAGAGCCTCTTGGCTGTGTCTAGCAGGGCAGCAGGCGAGGGGAGTGGCAGGCCTGTGTCAAGCACCTGCTGCTGTCCAGCCTGGGCAGTCACACCAGTATATACACTGCCCTGACTTTTATTTCGTATCTTCAGTGGCTGATAACCTCAAACTCAGAATGTGCAAACAGAATAATCATCTTCCCTCACCCTCCACTGGTGTCCTAGGATTCCCCGTCTTGGCTCTTCTCATCGTCTCCCTGGACATCTGAAATAGGACCCAGGAGTCGTCCTATTTTTGTCTTCGTCCTCTCCCCAGGAAACTAATCAATCAGGTTGTGCTGAGTTGTTGATTGTTCTTCCTGACGAGGCTGCAGATCCTCTCTCTCCTCTTCACTCCATCGCTACTGCCTCAGTCCAGATCCTCTTCATCTTCCCCAATGATTCAAGTCATCTCTACTCCATCCTTTAACCACACTCACCCTCAGTTCGCTCTCCGCACAGCAGCTGAAGTCTTCTTTCTGGAGGAACAGTCTGATTTTGTTCCTCCTGCTTAAACCAAGAAGCAGGAGGAACATAGCCTTTTAGCCTCTTTATAGCCTTCCAGGCTCCCTTCCCACTCACTTCTTCTATCGAAGAGCTTGTTGACTGGTATTTTTCCTTGTAAACCTTATTTTTATAGTTACATACACACAGTTGTTACATACATGCATGCCTCTGGTTTTTAGTACATGAATATGATCATCTTTTCAGGAATTTGCTTGTTTTTATTTAACAATGTCTTGAAATTATTTTCCTATTAGTGTATATATTACTATACATTCTGCTTTCTTTTTAAAACAGCTGTGTAGGAAGCCATACTATGAACATATTATACTTTACTTAAGCCTCTACTCTGTTGATGGATGTTTAGCCTGATTCCAGTTTTTCATTATTCTAAACATCTTTGCTTCGTATGCACCAAAAATAAACTTTGGTACATATGAATAAATATATTTGTAGGTGATATTCTTAGAAGTAGAATTTTAGAATGTATAAAGATAAAAGTATTGACGTTTTGGTAAATGTTGTATGCTTGCCCTAGCAAGAGGCTGAACCAATTTTTATTCTCTGTAGTTGTCAGGGTATGTAAGTGCCATTTCTCAACCCTTTTACCTCCACTATGTTGCTTTTTATCTTTTGACCTTTCTATCAGTGTGATGGGCAAAAATGGTATGTAATTATTTCCAGGTTTCATTTCCTTGTGAGGTTTAGTAAGCTCTCCGGATATGTTTTTCTGAAGTTCATATTCACGTATTTTCCTAGACGTCTGTAGAGTTGTCCTTTGATTAGAGGATTTATTGGAGCTTTGTCCATGGTGTAGACATTTATCCCTCCAAAGAGTACGTTCCCCTTTACCTTTGTTGATAGTATATTTCACTAGGAATTTTTTTTTTAATGTTTCTGTGCTCAGTTATGTCTGCCTTTTCCTTTTCCTTCCAAAGCAAGATAAAGCCTACCTTACCCCAAGAATATAAAAATACTAATCTGTTTTTCTCATACTTGTATAACTATATCTTTTATGCTTAGATCTTTAGGGCCACCTGGAATTTATGTTTGAGAATGGTGTATAGTACTGATATTTGTTTTGGCTTTTTCCAAATGGGCAATCAGTTGTCCCAGCCAAACCCAGTGTCACAGTTCCTAATGTTATTTATAACTAAGAGATTTTTTTTTCCCTCAAACTTTAACCTTTTTATTTTGTATTGGGGTATAGTTAATTAACAATGTTGTGATAGTTTCAGATGAACAGCAAAGGGACTCAACCAAACATATATATGTGTCCATTCTCTCCCAAACCCCACTCCCACCGAAGCTGGCACATAACATTGAGCAGTTCTATGGGCTATATAGTAGGACCTCGTTGGTTATCCATTTTAAATATAGCAGTGTATACACGACCTTCCCAAAGTCCCTAACTGTCCCTTGCCCTGGCAACTGTAAGTTTGTTTTCTAAGTCTGTGAGTTCTAAGAGATTTAGAAGTAGCCTAGAGTAGGCCAGGAGAACCATTTCTACAAATGAAGGCTGTTGCCTTTGTTCTTTTCCTCTTGTATCTGCCTAATGTGTGTTTAAGCTAAAGCATGACTGCCTATGTTGATCGTATGAGTTTCTCTTCAGTCTTTTCTTATCTCATCGAATGGCTTTCAGATTGTGTTCTTTGGAGCCTTAAGGTTCTCAGGAAGGAGAGTGTGCCATCCCCCTGCATGCTTCAGCTGAGATCTCGTCTCTCCGGGGGACTTCTGGTAACTAATGCTCATTTAAACAGAGCTCTCCACTACTGGAAACAGTTAAAAATGTTCAATCCTTTTTCACCTTAGGTCCTCCAGAAAAGTTCGATCATTGGAGTGATCGAAGGTGGAGACGTGACAGAGGAGAGGCTGAGGTCGGCTCGAGAAACAGCCAAGCGGCCTGTTGGCGGCTTCCTTCTGGATGGCTTCCAGGGGAATCCAGCGACCCTGGAGACTAGACTGCGCTTGCTGTCTTCAGTCACTGCGGAGCTGCCCGAGGACAAACCAAGGCTAGTGTTCAGGAGGATGCAGGCCAAGCCTGGTGGGCTGCAGAATGTGCAGTGCAGTACACAGTCTCTACATGGGCGTGTCTTTTGATGTTTTGATTATGTTCTTTCCAGGCTGAGTCCGCTTGGGGGAGTTTCCATCAAGGCCATCTTGCCTTTGATTTTAGAATGCAGGCCAGAGGACAGTGCCATGTGAGTTAGTTTATTTGATTCTTATAAGTGAGGGCAAGTATTATATTATTCCCCCTCATTCTTGTGCCAAATATAAATACTATTCTTTATTCATTATAACCTGGGGACAGGTAGAAAGTCACGTGGAACTCTGGCCTTAATCGCAGAAAGCTGAGGACAGATCTGGGATCCTCAGTGGAATGAAGACGGGTTCTATCAATAAGGACCTTTAAGAGGTTCTTAGATTTGAGGCAGGTAATGAAGAGGAATATTTTTGAAATCAGGGGAACTGGCAGCCTGAGTGGGGCTGGCTGTTTCCATCCATCACAGGATTCACTCTGTGCTGGAGAGAAGAGTGATCTGCAAGATTTTAAGGCCAAAAATCTGTAAGTTTCTGCGAACAGCTGATGTCTTATCAGACTATCCACATTTTTTTTTTTTTTTTTTTTTAAAGACTGTAGTCTTTTATCCCAGTTGGTATGAATATTCATGCTTTTTTTCCTGCAGATACATTAAGAAGTTTGATTATGGGGTAATGCGTATACCCCTCAGGCTGATGACTAATATTATGTGTGCTGTGCTTAGTCACTCAGTTGTGTCGACTCTTTGCAGTGCTATAGACTGTAGCCCGCCACGCTCCTCTGTCTATGGGATTCTTCAGGCAAGAATAACTGGAATGGGTTGCCATGCCCTCCTCCAAGGGATCTTCCCAACCCAGGGATTGAACCCAGGTCTCCCTCATTGCAGGCAGATTCTTTACCTGTAATGGTCTGAGCCACCTGGGACACCCTGAGTGATATATATGTGTATGTAATTTTACTACTTTTAAAAAAAAGTCCATGTATAGCTTGCAGTTAAGTATATGGATTTTAGGCATGCCTTGATGAATTTTTATTCCTGTATATGCTTGTAAACACCAGCCAGAACAAGATATTTCCAGCACCCCAGCCAGCATTTTCCCCACCTTCGCCCCAGTTTTATCCTAGCCCTCTGTGTTCATTGCTTTCCCTCCTGTGCTTATTTCATTCGGGTGCAGATGACAATTCAGCACTAGTATTTCTAGTCATTTTCTGGACTTCTTTTGAATTAAATGCTCACAGATGTCTGTTACTGGATTTGAAAGCTGGGATTGTTTTTCTTTCTCTAAGTGTGTAGAAATGCCAGCTTCAGTTGGAGAGGAGTTCTAAAAACATGACATTACTTGAAGGAAACTGTAGTCAGAAAAACCAGCATATATTTAAGGGTTCTGGTTGTTTAATATTACATAAGCCTTTTTTGGACTTCTTTTAGAAATCAGGGAGTCTATAAGCTTTTCTCTGCCAGTTTATAAAAGGGACTATGAGTAGAAAAACAAACATAAAAAATAGCAGCCAGCCAGCCCTGATCTCTTGCATCTCCCCATCTTGTTTTAGTGGCAAAACCTAGTTGAATATTATTAACACTCTCAGAATGCATTACCTATTGCCTCTAGAAATACCATCTCATTCCACCATGCAGACATTTTGTTAATGGAGAAAATATAAAGAAGCATAAAGAAAGCTAACTAGATTCTTGGATCGTGTGGGCAGAGTTGAAATTCCGAGAGTAAGAATTGCTTTGTAAATGGAGCTATGAAGAATACAGTAGGGAAAAATGTCTTTCTTGAGCCAACAATGAAAAAGAATTATAAGCAAAGTATAGTTAAAACATGGAAGAGTATCTGAAGGGGAAATAAAGCACACAGCTTGCACTAAAGAAAGTCATATGCAGTGGATAGAAAGGCCAGAGTTCAGTCCAAGATTCTGGAGACTGTTTCAGAAGGGATGAGGGGAAAGAAAGCTAACCCTGATTAGCTTCTCTTTGGAGTCAGAAACTACACTCTGCTTTTTCAAGTACATCATTCATCCTCACAGTAAGTCTATGAGATGTGTGTTGTTGCTTTTGTTTTTAAAATGGGAAAACTAAAACTCAGAGGTGTCAAGAAACCTTCCCAAAGTAGCACAGCAAGTAAGTAAATGGCAGAGCTGGGATTTCAGCCCAGGTTTCTGCCGCCAGAGCTCTGTAGTCTTTCTGCCACACCTCTCTATCTGCTGCCTGCCATGCTAACCGGGACTTTCATCATTATTACTGTTAGTGCCCTCTGGAAAGACTCTGATTTCATTCCCGGCGTTGTCCTCATGTCACTGTTATGTATTATTTTCACAGGCTCATCTGTGGTGTTAGCCGGCCAGATGAGGTGCTCGAGTGTATTGAAAGAGGAGTGGACTTATTTGAGAGTTTTTCCCTTATCAAGTGACAGAGCGGGGATGCGCCCTGACTTTCAGCTTTGATTACCAGCCGAATCCTGAAGAGACATGTAGGTCTTTGAAGTTAATCTCTGTGTCACCCTTAAATTTTTTCTATTTCCTATCAGCTTTTGGCTTGAGTCACAAACCAGAAATATGTGCATACTGTAAAGCCAGCCTTTTATAAAACTACGTCTTCGTTTCTTATCTGTACTCCCTGGCATGTTGGCACACAGAACCAGGCACTTAATACTACACACATAGCTCATCAATATTCGGAAGTGATTTTTGTAGGGAGCAGAACCAAGAAAAACAAAACCTCTTCTATTAACAGCCAGAAAAAAAGAACATTCAGAGTGAATGAATAGTGATGAAAATCTAAGAAAAGAAAACCTTTGAACTGCTTGGTAAAAGTTAATTCGTTTTTTCACAAAGGAGTTCTTGTCTGTTTTTGCAAACCTCGTGCTAAAATACAGGGAGTCTCACCCCCTCTGATCTTAGTGTTACTTTGCTTTTTTTTTCATACTGAGATGTGAAAGCTGTTTTCCTCTGCTAATGTTGCTTTGAAGCACTGCCATTTGCTTTTATTGTTTAGTTATTCAGAAGTCAAGAAAATCAGTTTCAGATCCTAATGTTTAGCTGGCAATGGAGAAGGAACCAGGAGACAGACTTTGGGCTGGGGTCCCTTGAAGTGTCTCTGCAGTGTTTCAGGAGAGTGTTGCGGGCCCGTTTGCCCTCTAGCCTTCAGCGTGTGCTTCCCTTTCCTGCCTGCTGCTCCCCTTAAATTTGAGTAGGGTCAGAGACTTTTTTAAAGGCTCCTTTTATTCCCCGCAAGTGATGAAAATGTCATTTGGGATTTGTTACACTTCTGTAACACAACTTAAACATTAATCTAAATGGAATTACTTCTGGAAACAAAATCAAGTTGATCAAATTCTTTAGCAGAGGAGGCCCAGTTTACTATCTTTTAGACAGACTAGAACGTATGTATATAGATAGGTGTACCATAAACACTTTATAAATGTTCATGGCTCCATTTACAAGTGAAGTTATTTCTGCCAGCACATAGGTGATTGTTAGTCATTCTGTACCGTAAATATGCAAAGCTCTTCAGAGAACCTGGTATTGAGTTCTCTGGAACAAACAAGTTCCTTTTGGGCCAGAGAAAGTCAGATTTCTTCATGACTGGAAAAACTGAGTTTAAACATTTTTATTAAAGTATTATGAATCATATTTGTGTATGTGCATAGTAAATTGGAGCTTTTTGCCAGTGACAAAGTGAAAATTCCACAAGAATTAGTTGCGTGATGTAGGCAGTAATTTCCCCAGTGACAAGGACTTTTCAAAAGCCAGGGTTTTATTATGGTTTTCCACATCAGCATGCCAATAATGGCAGCAAAATTAGAATAGCCATGGGCTCAATGCTCAGGTTACATCGCTTTTCCTTTCACCTGGGTGAATTTACCTTCCTGGGACCATCTGCCCATTTTCCTTGGGCCTAACATTGTTATTACTCGTTCCCAGAAATACTTCTGTACTTGCACTCTGGCTGGCTCTTTGCATAGTAACTAGTGTTTCTCTTGCAATTCCAGCAATGTTCTTACTTAAAGCAAAGAGTTCAAGGGAACAACTCAAATTCCCATTTAATTCTGGATTAACTGAGTTCCCTGGAGGGCCAGAGTCTCCATACAGAATACGTAAATTAAAACCATATTCTACTTTTAATCGGTAATATAGGCAGTTACAAAGCCCAATGAATTTGCATGTACATTATAAGACATGAGTCCAACACACAGGCACACATATTTATTCTTTCCCTCTCCCTCTGTCTTACACAAACATACACACACCCAGCTGGTTTTTTAAAAATCATTCCTTAAAAGTAAGATTATAAGATACATACTTGTAGCCGTGTTTTGCTAGACATAGTTGAATCTCCAGGTTTTGTTACTATAGGTTAAAGGTCAGTGATCACCTTGTTACAGATTCCTTTTTTTAATGTGGGTGCATTTCCTTAAGATAAGTTCTAAGGAGTAGAATTACAGGGTCAAAGGACCTGAAATAGTAACTAAAACAAAAATTCTCCCAGTGGCCCCTCTTTATCTGACCTTCATTCAAGACTTCTTATTGGTTTGCCCTCAGTATTACAACAAAATGGAACACAGGAAGAAATAAAATATGTGGATCAAACAAAGAAAAGTAAGACAACCAGTTGCAACCAAGAAATGACATCATTTGAAATTAACCTAAAGGAAAAGAAGTAAGGATTGTTTTTTTAAATTTGATTTCTTTCTTTTTAATTTCAGTCTGTTTTAAAAGTTTTATGTAACTGTTCCCTTCTCAGTTTATGAGTTCATAAAATATTTATAGTTGGACATTGTTTGGGCCTTTGCAAATTCAGTGCTAGCAGAACTCTTTTTTTTTTTTTTTTCCCTGTGGATGAACTTGTGTACTTTGTCTTGTCAGAAAACTGAGGCTTGATAACTAATGTTTTAGAAGAGCTGTCAGGAGGATTAGACTAAATCCACTGTTTGGTGTTCCTGATAATTACTTTAAATACTGATAGTGTAAAATAAGAATTTCAAGATAAAATACAACAAGATTTTTAAATTTTAAGGAATTTAAGCCATCTTGGTTATATACAAATTATAAATCTTAAATAAAGTATTTGCCTCTATAAAGACTAAACTAAGATATCTTGTAACTGTATTTGGCCAAAAGTGGAAATAATCAGTGAACAAGTGAGTAGTGTTTCTGGAACTTAGTATGCTTGTTTTAATGTTGGGGTATTTTTGGTCTTATGTAAAGGGACATTTTAGGGACTCAGACTTATTTATTACTATCTAGTAATAGTACAAACTTGAAAATTTATGAAAGAATATAAAATTACTAGTTCTTCTTTCTGTAGCAACTTCTTGATTGTAGGTCTGAAATGCTGATGCTTACCATATTTGACTTACTGAAAAATAGCCAAGGAGATTCATTTCTGTTTTTAAAAAGCTAGGGTGATATATATGGTTACTACTAAAATTCCCTTTACATTGTAGAAGTCATTGGAAACTGCTCTATTTATCAGCAATAGACTTGAAGCTTTGGAGATTTGGCATTCAGATTGTGGTTCTGCTCATGACTGTGTGACTTTGGTCAAGTCACTTACCTTCTTTTTAATAGCTGATAAAAGATAGTACATATACTGCTTAGCGTGTGCCTGTCTGTGTCCTTTGCTGTATTAACTCATCTAATTCTTTGTAACAGCTCTATAAGGTAAGTACTAATAAGGCATTGTTATTACCTGATTACATTTTGGATGACAAAACAGACCCAGGGTGGGGTTAAGTGACTTTGCAGAGTTGAGTTGTGAACCAGGCAACAAGCCCAGTCATTGTAGCTCCACAGCCTACCCTTTTAGCCCTCTTGGCCAGTCTTCATTGGTCAAATGACAGGAAAAATATCTGTCTCCACGGGTGGTTGCCCAGATTAAATGAGACAGAACATATAGAAGTTTTTTGTAAACTGGAAAAAGCTCTGCAAGTAAAAGGTCATACCGTCTCTTCTAATATTATAGTTCTGATGGCAAGTGGGAGAAGAGTGTCATTTGTCAGAACCACGTCTCCCTCACATTTTTGTGTGCCTTTCAGTGTGACTAACTGTGCTCAGCAGGAGGCAGCGAGCGTGTGACTCTGCTGCTGCTCCTTGCTAGCCTTGGTCTAGGAGGCTGTATCCATCAGAGCCGGGCTTCTGAAGCTCCTGGCCCGCTGTGCTCTCCATTACCTTTTGACTACATTGCCCTCTTCAGCAGGTGCCTGGCACTACGTTTGCTAGTCATGTTACTAACTGTTGGTTATGTGCCAGCAGAATAGGTGGTCTGGGTTGTCAGTTTCTTGTGGAATATCATTGTAACTTCCTTCCTCAGGTACCAGGAGGACTTCAGTCCTCTCGTGAGAGGGTGTTCCTGTTACTGCTGTAAGAACCACACTCGTGCATACGTCCACCATCTGTTGGTGACCAACGAGCTGTTGGCTGGCGTCCTGCTTATGATGCACAACTTTGAACACTACTTTGGATTTTTCCACTCCATCCGGGAAGCACTGAAAAGTGACAGGCTGGCTCAGTTGAAAGAGCTCATCTGCCGACAAGCCTCCTGAGACGTGGCAGTCCGACTCTTCACATCGAGCCTGTACCACGGTTGTGATGTGGGAAGAAGAGAGCCAGAAGTGATCATAACTTTAAACTTTAATCACTTAAATTTGAGAATGAAGTCTGCTTAAAGTAGGAACATCTGTACTGAGCTCTGCCCACATGAGGCTAAAGAGACCTCTTACGACTGAAATGACCTAGATTGATCAGAAGAAATAGAAACATGACCTTTCATATTTCTACAAATAGGGATTTGTTTAGTCAAAGATAAAAGCTTTAGATATCAGAGGACAGCCTTGAAGTGGGGATGATGAGAATCTGAGGGTTCACTGAGTTTGGAACTTGAAGGGAGATGATTGGCCATAAGTCTCATGGCCTCTGTGGACATGTGCCTGCCGACCAAGAGGAATCTAGGTGATTCAAGAGTTTTCTTCATTTTAATCCTAATATTCTCAGGGGCCTCTTTTGGATTCTTCTGCCTCCCAAGCTGTCCTGGCAGTGCAGTCAACCAGAAATGACTCTTGTGACTTCACCAGACTCACATCTCCATGGAATGTGGTGCTCTCACGTTGCTCCAATGACCAGTTGGCATAGGGCACACTCTTCATTTGATCATATGGTCTTTCTATGACTTGCCTCCCTAAAGTCACCACAGTTGCCTATGTGGAGCTGAAAGTTTGCATTGCAGCTTTCATCTGGTCATACAGATCCACTGTGGTCTGCCTTTCAGGCTCATTCATAGTCGAGCCACATAATGACTGAAGTTCCATCACTTGGGGAGATTCAGTCACTGTGTGTTCACTTGGACAGAGCCCTGGCCTGGCTCTTCGGGAATTAGGTTTCAGTTACTTAGCTGTAACACTTAGGCATAGATCACTTAACCTCCCCATTCCTGTTTCCTTCTGAATAATGGGGACAGGCATAGTGAAGAGTACTAGATGAATATCTAAGATTCCATCCAGCTCTTAATATTGGGGGAACAAGAAGTTTTAGATTAGAACCATAGCTTTACATGTATCACTATTAGCCTGATCTAAAATACAGTGGTATCAGGAGTCATACAGCAGTAGAGATATTTGAGAGCCTAACAAGAGGTTTGGCCCATGGATTTTAAAGTGGTTAGTAAATTGGCATCAGCAGGTCCTGAGGCTAGGAAGGCCTTCACTGATCACATCTCATTCTATGAATTTTTTCTGCTCTTGTCAAAGGAATGACATTCATGTTGATGGTATGATAGGTAATTTTTATTTAGAAGTGCTTTTCTATATTTGTCAAGTTTTCTGTAAAAATACACATACATGTGTGTTTCACACATAGTTTTTATAAAACAACAGAACCAAAAAGATACCTTTGTTTTGTTTGTAGGGGTATAAAATATTTGTTTTATGTTCTTATGCTGTATTTTTCTGTCCATTTTAGTGGGCATTACTGAACATTGTTTTTAATTATTATGTGGTTACTGTATTTTTATGTGTTGGGTGCCTATCTATATGGTTTTCTTTTATGAGTGGTTTAAGAATGTACATGAATTCCAAAGTTCCTGCATTTCAGAATTCACAGATACTCCTGTAACCTCTCCTCCAATGAATGGCAAAGGTACTTACAAAAGACAGAATTTCTATTCTTAAGAATCTTCTTGTTTTGAAATATATTGGATTGGACTTGTTCATATGTTAATATTCCTGTTCAATGTCAAGCCCATTGTTGGAGGAGTATTAATAAATATCCTAGAATCCATATAAAATTTATGAGCTTTATTTGTGTTCAAAATGCTGAAAATTCTGCCCAACTTTGTCCATTTCTTTGGATCTTTTTCTTATTAGCACATGTGAAAGAATATTTCTTTCCTTTAAACTGATTAAAGTCAATAACCAATAAACATTTTTAATTAAAACAATATACTAATCTGGTTTCCTATAAATAGTAATGCATCTATTAAACAAAACATTAATTTCCATGGTAGCAGAAATGTTCTCCATTAGAAAAGAATTTATCTACATTGATTCCATGTGTAGTCATTGTCTTTAAGTGTACTCACACTAAATGCAGAATCCAGGAAAGAGAGTCAGGGATGCACCTGTCTCTTTACATAATCAGAGGCCTTAAGGCTATGCTAGCACATATAAAAATAATAGTAATAGCCACAATCTATGCCTAGAGAATCCCATGGACGGAGGAGCCTGGTGGGCTGCAGTTCATGGGCTCGCTGGGGGTCGGACACGACTGGGTGACTACTTTCACTTTTCACTTTCATGCATTGGAGAAGGAGGTGGCAGCCCACTCCAGTATTCTTGCCTGGAGAATCCCAGGGACAGGGGAGCCTGGTGGGCTGCCGTCTGTGGCGTCGCACAGAGTCGGACACGACTGAAGCAACTTAGCAGCAGCAGCAGCAGCATGGAGTATTTTACTGTGCCAGGCATCTTAGTAAATGCTTTCCACACTTAGCTCGTTGACTCTTACAGCATGGCTGTATGGTGCTGATATTATTCCTAGCTTGAGTTTCAGGAAGGTTGAGTTGTCTCCTTGAGCCCTACCAGGAATTTCTGGAAGATTGAGTGGTTTCC
Organism: Nanger dama; assembly: GCA_917880005.1. Taxonomy (NCBI): domain Eukaryota; kingdom Metazoa; phylum Chordata; class Mammalia; order Artiodactyla; family Bovidae; genus Nanger; species Nanger dama. The sequence goes on from CAKJTW010000011.1 coordinate 2,626,824, forward strand.
CCAAAGCCTGCCACTAATCAGCTCCCAGGTTAGACTTGGCTCCCTCTGCCTAAAATTCAAGTTAACCATTGCACTAGCCTCTTCCTGTTGGCTTGTTCCTGAGCTGAAGGGGCTACAAGAAGCACAGAATGAAGAGAGAAGACTTCTGGCCCTGAGATGCAGGGGGCTTCTGGAGCTTTGCTGGAGCTCAGTCCTGGCTCCCACTACTCTGTTGGGGAATAGCTGGCACTGGCCTGTGTGGCTCACAGTACCGTGTTGACACCTATCAGTCTGTAGATACTTGATATGAGTTGCCATTCTATGTCCCCTTTTTCGCCCAAGCCCAGTTTGGGGACCATAATCACACCTTGAATGGTATTGAGCGGATTTGGAAATGATAGCTTACAGTGAATGATGTCAGATTTGTGATCTCCGAAATTTTAGCTTCAGGACCAGAGACCAGGCTTGACCACTCAGGGCTCTTGTGTGGCCAAAGAAGTTTTATCAGTGAAAAGTGACATAGAAGCTTCTGACATAGACATCAGAAGGGGGCAGAGGGTGCCCCACTCGCTAGTCTAAGCAAGGGAATTACATGCTTTTAAAATTAGTTACTACAATAAATCAAAAGAATGTCTCAAGGTTGTAAAAATTTTACAGATCCACTCCCACAATTTACATTCTAGGATAACAGGATTAGTCAGAAGGTTTTCAGGAAGGAGAAACTGTCCTCCAAGCAAGATACATTGTTATATAATCCCTAGTACAGAGTTTAAACTGAGTTGTTTGTTGTATACCAGACCACCTGACCTGCCTCTTGAGAAATCTGTATACAGTTCAGGAAGCAACAGTTAGAACTGGACATGGAACAACAGACTGGTTCCAAATAGGAAAAGGAGTACATCAAGGCTGTATATTGTCACCCTGCTTATTTAATTTCTATGCAGAGTACATCATGAGAAATGCTGGACTGGATGAAGCACAAGCTGGAATCAAGATTGCCGGGAGAAATATCAATAACCTCAGATATGCAGATGACACCACCCTTATGGCAGAAAGTAAAGAACTAAAGAACATCTTGATGAAAGTCAAAGAGGAGAGTGAAAAAGTTGGCTTAAAGCTCAACATTCAGAAAACAAAGATCATGGTATCCGGTCCCATTACTTTATGGCAAACAGATGGAGAAACAGTGGCTGACTTTATTTTGGGGGTCCAAAATCACTGCAGATGGTGACTGCAGCTGTGAAATTAAAAGACGCCTGCTCCTTGGACGAAAAGCTCTGACCAACCTAGATAGCACATTAAAAAGCAGAGACATTACTTTGCCAACAAAGGTCCATCTAGTCAAGGCTATGGTTTTTCTAGTGGTCATGTATGGATGTGAGAGTTGGACTGTGAAGAAAGCTGAGTGCCGAAGAATTGATGCTTTTGAACTGTGGTGTTGGAGAAGACTCTTGAGAGTCCCTTGGACTGCAAGGAGATCCAACCAGTCCATCCTAAAGGAAATAAGTCCTGAATATTCATTGGAAGAACTGATATTGAAGCTGAAACTCCAATACTTTGGCCACCTGATGCAAAGAGCTCACTCATTTGAAAAGACCCTGATGTTGGGAAAGATTGAAGGCAGAAAGAAGGGGACGACAGAGGATGAAATGGTTGGATGGCATCACCAACTCAATGGATATGTCTGAGTAAACTCTGGGAGTTGGTGATGGACAGGGAGGCCTGGCTTGCTGCATTCCAGGGGTCACAAAGAGTTGGACACAACTGAGCGACTGAACTGAACTTGTATAATCATCACTTCCGGCTTAAAGAAAAAACTGTTTTATGTGACTAAGGAATGTAGAGAGGAAAAAATAGTTTGTCCTTTCCTCCTCCTTGAGAATTCCAGACCCCTATCTCCTCCTCGAGAACCTCAGACCCCTCTCTCCTCAGGGATCCTTGGACTTCTTATCAACCTGCCTAGGAATTGACTCCTTCAGAAAGGGTCAGTCGTTCAGTTGTGTTCAACTCTTTGCAATCCCGTGAACTGGAGCCCACCAGGCTCCTCTGTCCATGGAATTCTCGAGGCAACAATAGTGGAGTGGGCAGGATAGCTATCCCCTTCTCCAGGGGATCTTCCTAACCCATGGGTCGAACGTGGGTCCCCCACATTTCAAGCAGATTTTTTACCATCTGAGCCACCAGGGAGAGGGTTTGGGTCTGTGATCAGTTAAAGTGGACTCTTGAGAAATCAGTAGAGTCTGAGGTTTCCTATATGCCTTTGGGGGGCGGGTGGGGTGGGGTGGATATTTTATTATTCTCTGGGAATAAAGGGAAGAGATTCTTTTAACACATTTTTCAAACTAAATATTTGTGTAATTAAAGAATTTTAATAAAATTTCAAACAAAGGCCATCAAAAGGTCAAGATTAGAGTGTGTAAGCAACCATCTTCTCCAGGATGTTTTTTTTTCTGTTGAAGCAGCTTGGAGTTCACTGAGAAACCACAGAGTTAAATGATTATCCTGTGCCTTCCTGATTAGGAACAGGCTGCTCTCTGCAGTTTGATTAGTCTCGCTCATAGCGACAGGATTACAGCTTATTAAAACTGACAGTGCTGTGTAGGGCAGGGAGCCAGGAAGGTCAAACTTACATGCTGAGCCAGCCACCAGCAAGGCTCTGCCTTTACCTGAAAGTTTGGTGTAATTGGCATTCACTGTAATAGGCTTTTTCTCATTTCTTTTTTTTTCACCCTTTAGGTCTCTTACTTGTTTTACACCTTTTGTCTCCCTTCTTCCTCATGGGAATCCCTAACTTATGACCATATAACCAAATTAATAGTTAGGCAAATTAGAAAAGAAAGTCCAGTGTAATAGTGTGAAGTGAGGTAACTATATACATCCTCACTGCCCACAGCAGTCCTGGTTTAGGTTTATGGCCCGGGCGTCATTACTAATAGCACCCCTTTACTCTCAGAAGTGCCCGAGTTTAGCCAAGTTATGTGGTCACCCTAATGTGAGTGGTGGGGATGGTCAAACGAGAGCAGATGCCCCATCCAAACGGGATGGCTGCTACCCACCTCTTGCTAATTGCTGTGGGTCCAGTGTTGTCACATCTTCCAATCTTTCAGAGTAGCCAGCAAATCTGGATTTTCAGATAAAAGCTTTTTTTTTGCATTTTCATCATAATTTATTATTATTTATTTTATTACTGGAGTATAATTGCTTTACAACATAGTGCTAGTTTCTGCTGTAAAACAAAGTGAATCAGCTATAAGTATACATGTATCCCCTCCCTGAGCCTCCCCCTCCACCCCATCCCTCTAGGTCATCACAGAACACTGAAACTCACAACTTGTAAATGCTGGATTAATTTTTTAAAAAATATTCTGCTAGTCAGGCAAAACCTAAGTGTGCCTAGTTTGCAACCCTTGGTTTAGAATCTGGAGGGAAGACTGGCATCTTTAACATTTAAAAGTTTTTCATTGATGTATCAACATATACAGAAAAAGCACCTAGAGTTTCTAGCTCCTGCAGCTGATTACAGATTTCCACATTAAGAGAGCCCCATTCCCTGGTGGCTCAGATAGTAAACAATCTGCCTGCAATGCGGAAGACTGGGGCTCAGTCCCTGGGTCAGGAAGATCCCCTGGAGAAGGGAATGGCAACCCATTCCAGTATTCTTGCCTAGAGAATTCCACAGACAGGGGAGCCTGGCAGGCTACAGTCCATGGGGTCTCAGAGTCGGACAACTGAGTGACTACACTTTCACTTTCATGTTAGGAACTGATTTGTTAGTTATGCTTAAAAAAATTACTGGTTCACATATTAATCAAGGTGCATTTTAAGTTCAAACTTTGTTGCTGCTGCTGCTGCTGCTAAGTCGCTTCAGTCGTGTCCAACTCTGTGCGACCCCATAGATGGCAGCCCACCAGGCTCCCCCATTTCTGGGATTCTCTAGGCAAGAATACTGGAGTGGGTTGCCATTTCCTTCTCCAATGCATGAAAGTGAAAAGTGAAAGTGAAGTCACTCAGTCGTGCCTGACTCTTAGCGACCCCACGGACTGCAGCCTACCAGGCTCCTCTGTCCATGGAATTTTCCAGGCAAGAGTACTGGGTATTTGGTATTTGGAAATACCAAGGAAATATCTGTTTGTTTTTAGTGATGCATGAGTGGAAGCAATGCTAGTTGGCAGTATTTGATTGTAAGAATTCAATAAGGTAATTTTATTTTTTTAACAGAAGTGATCCCCCATGTTGTCCCAACTCCCTGGCATGATCCCCAGATAACTCCCCAAACCATTCCAAACCTGCCCAAAGGGAAGGTATGATTGCTTTGTTCAACTTTTTGATTTATGGTTGAGAACTGTCAGGGCTGGAGAAAAAGACTTTCAGTCACCGTGTCTTTCTTCTTAAGGAGTTTAAAGAGAAGCCAATCTCTTTCCAGTTATATTTTGACTCTCCTGCATCCTACCCTAATTTTCTGCTGGGCTGTGCCCTTCCAGGGTCAGCAGTGGTTTCCTAATACCCCTTTCCAAGCATCCCTTCTGGCTCACAAAAACAAACGGTCCAAGGACATAAGGGTTCCTATCACACTTTCCAGCATTTAACAGCACTAGTCTAGGCCGACACAGTGAGAGCTCAATTACTGTTTGTCTAGGGAAGGCGTATTCTCCGATCAGTTGAGGCATTATCTTCAGATTTTTGCCGGCTGAGCTGACACAGCAGTACGCGGTGGGACCTAGGCTGAATGTCTTGTCAGTAGTGATTTTATCTCACTTTACATTAGGCAAGCTCCCAGTGACCTGACACATTTTTATTTTCTTCTTTGACTCAGTTCTGCCTTCTGCCATTAGCATCTTCTAGTGCTGGCCTCAAAGCAATTTCCCCTGCTCTGACAAGAGGAACTCAGAGTGAACTTTTCTTTGTTCTCATTCCTCACAATCCACTCTGAGTCCAAGCTGAAGTTGCCAAGGAGTTCAAACGGCCCGTGCTCCTGCCAGTATGATTCAGAGGGATTAGCGCGTCTTCTTTTGCACGCTCTCCCTAACGCTTGCCTCTTTCCCTGAACTGCTGTCCCCTGCCATCCGCTCCTTTGTTTGAGGAACGCATTTGCTCTTATTATCACCTTGTTCCCTGACTCTTTCGGATGGCTTTGGAACAAAATCGAGATGTGGCTATTAATGGTCTTCTTAATAGCTCAGAGTCACTTCCTTTTATTTAGTCCATTTTCCCTTCCCTCCCAAACAACATAATCATCTTGGTTTCAAATCAAAATTTCATAACCATTTAATAACTACAGTTGCTATTAGTAAGGGATGTGAGTGAGACAGGAGGTAAGAGATAAGAAACCGAATGGTTGGGGGGGGTGGTAGGGCTGAGGAAACCTCCAGTAACTGAGAAATAGGGCCAGCATCTTCAGGACACTTCTTTCATGAAGAAATTAGGCAAGATTAGTCCTCAAGACTGAACATTACAAACCCAGTGGTCTGGTGAAGATTTACTCAAGTTTTTATGGATGGAATGAGAAGATGGTCTTCCCTCAGAGGATCGGATTTCCTTCCGAACAGTTAAAATAGTACTTAAAACCATCCCAGAATGATTTATGTTGGTCACAAGTCCTTTCATAGAATTCAGTGGCATAATAGATAATAAGAGTTTTTCAGATCACACCTCCAATTTTCCATTCTCAACTCATTTACTTTTATTTTTGTTTAACAAACTTATTTAACGTTTTCATCACAGTTGCATTTATCATTTCCCATGATGCCAGCTGAAGAAAACACAAACTATGAAAATATATTCAGTCCCCCACATAGTAATTACACATCAAAAGAGAAGAGAATGACAGAGTACATTCATTTTTTTCTTTTTTTACCATATATCTGATTTTGGTTAAACCCCAATTCCATGTTGTTCGAGTAGAAAAGTCACTTCCAGTCATATTTTAAAAAGTCAGTTCAACTTCACTTTTCTACTTGAACGTTCAGCTATTACCAGAAATCTGACACGTCAGAAACCAGATTTATTATCTTTCTTCCTTCAGTCAAACTAAAGTCAAAGTCTAACTTCAACTTGCTTGCCTCTGTCAATGGCACTTGTCTTCTAGTCAATCCAGCTGGGAAACTTACTCCTTGGATGAATGATATAATTCATAAAAGGAATGGGGATAAGATATTTTATCCCCATAAATGTTAATCTTTTCTGAAACAGCCTTACAGACATACTCAGAAATAACGTTTTACCAGCTATTTGGGCAGTCCCTTCCACAGTCAAATTGACATATAAAATCAACCATCACAAGTCCCCAGTACATGATGTTGGAGCTGCTTAAGAGTACTGAGGCTGTATGGAGGCAGAACAAGAGCTCTCTTTTCCCTTTTTGGTTCTAGAAATCTGCAGCTGCAATTTTAATGAGGAGAAGGCTGAGGAGTCACCCAGAGATGGTAATTTTGTTTTGGTCAAAGTCTCACACATTTACATATAAATGAAAAACAAAAGGACATTTAAATTGTAGAAAGGGATGAGGAGGGGAAATTAGCTTAGTTTTTCTCCTTGTCAAAAACAGGATTCTTTGGTGACACAGAAAATATAATCATTTATCAGCCCCTTCGTTTTAAACGGAGGTGGAACCAAGGCCCAGATAGAATGTGACTAACCCAAGGTCTAACAGGAAGTGAGAGGAAGGGCTGGCACAAGAGTCTAGGTTTCCTTTCCCAGATTTTCTCCTGGTCCCTAGTTCTTGTTCTGCCTCCATACAGCCTCGGTACTCTTAATCAGCCACTGGGGACTTGTGTTGGTTAATTTTATATGTCAATTTGACTGTGGAAGGGATGCCCAAATAGCTGGTAAAACATTGCTGAGTATGTCTGTAAGGCTGTTTCAGGAAAGATGAACATTTGAATTTGTAGACTGAGTAAAGAAGATCTCGCTCATCAATGTGGTGGGCACCATCCAATTTCTCAAAAGTCTGAGTAGAACAAAAAAGTGTAGGAAGGACAAAGAAGTCTCTTACTTGAGCTGGGACATCTGTCTTCTCCTGTTCTCCTGGATATCGATGCTCCTGATTCTTGGCCCTTTGGACTCAGATTGGAACTTACACCACTTGCTCCCATGGTTCTCAGGGGTTTGGACTGGAATTACAGCTTCTCTGGGCCACCAGCTTGCAGACAGCAGATCAGACTGTGGGACTTCTTGGTCTACCTAATCATGTGAGCCAGTTCCTATAATAAATCTCTCCCATTTGTCTGTATCTATCTATCTATCATCTCCTACTGGTTCTGTTTCTCTGGAGAACTCTGACAGGCATGATTTTACCATTCTGGCCATGGCTGTGAGCCTCCCCAGCCTCTGGAATAATAGTGATTCTTGAACACAGAGATCATTCTGTTTATAGATACACTTTTTAAAGTCTGCACTGACCTTACTATAACTGTGGGCATCATATGAGTTGGCAAAGATGTCTCAAGCCTAGTTTAGAAAGATCATATAGACCAAGTCATTCCAATGTAATCTACCATTTATAATCTTTATTCTATGCCCCTCCCATAATTGTAAAGGACTCCAGGGTTGAGCTGCTGGTTTGTGTCAGGAAAAAGGGGAGGAGTGAGCAGTGGTGTTCATCATCCAGGGCCTCATCAAGTGATCATATCTTTTTTCTCACAGGTTCTTGATTATCTATGGAATTTGGTCCAGCTAATCAGTACATAAAAACAAATATCACTGAGGGACTTCCCCATAATTTGTCATTGGGGATATTGTTCAGTCATAAATATATCCTCACCAACGTGATTCATTCCAATGTCTAGCACTGAGTCAGTTAGTCAAGAAAAGCTTATTGATTTCCAACTAAGTGTCAGTCATTATCTACACTTGGAATTCAATGACAAACACCCCACAGAAAGCACCTACCTTCTTGGAATTTGCAAACCAGGAGTAAACTAAGAATTACATACATTCTATATAATTAGAAAACTTCACTTTGCTCAATAACCTAAGTCATATCCTAACCACAAAAGAAGACTATGGAACTCCCCTAAGAAATGAGAGAATGTAAAAATCCCTAGATGACAATTCCTATGATAAAGAAAATGCAAATGTTAAAGAGTTTTTTGGTTTTGTTTTTAACATTTGTTATTGAAGAAATAGAACTGCAGGCTAGATTAGTGAGCTGAGTTTGCCTGGATTGACTGACATTAATTCAATTTGAGTGATCTTCATTTTAAGGCTCCCAACAAATGTACAGTCCCTCTAAAAAGTATAATTGTTTCCATTTATATTTGAGAAAACGGGCTGGAACAATCAAATAACTGCTTACAATATGTACTTTGATTCCAGGAACATCTGGTGCCATAGCCTATGCTATAATTCCAACCTTACCCCCTTCTCATTCACAGGCATTTGAGGTCCAGGGTAGGGCTCTGAAATAGGTATAAAGTCTATCTTCTCTTAACAAGTTTCTTTAGAGATGTGTTGCTGATTTTTTTGAACAGAATTTTGAAAGAAGTGATCTAATCTTGAAGATAATCATAGGAGTAGAGACTTTTTGATGATCCAGCAATTATTCAAAACCTTTATGGAGCAATGTTTGGATATAGAGTTTGGGAAAGGAGTATAGACTAGAAAGCACACTCAGTTGAGTGTCCTTAATAACAGCAATATATGTGTGCTTTACATTTTAGAAAATACCAAAGGTCACTCTAATCTATGTCTCATGAGAAGGTCAAGCTGAGTAATTCTGGTTATGACTGTTTTTTAAAGGGTATGGGTATATGAGTCAGAGTAATTGCAAAGTAATCTTCTACTGGTTTTCTTGTGTGACTTTTGAAGTCAGTAACAAGATCCTAGCTAGAAAGCCATGTTTGGAGTGTTATCTAGAAAATAAAAAGTTAAGGAAATTGCTACTTCATGCTGTTAACCTGTTTGGGTGCCCAGTAATGTCTGTCGATGGATGATCTATTTATTCAATATGTACTGCCTGCTTATATGTCCCACATTTGCCGCATGGTGGGGATTAAAACATGAAAATGTCAGAGGTTTTGCTTTTGAAATCACAGCTTAGTGGAGAGAATAAATACATTTATAACTGTGCAAAATAGCACAGTAACACACTGCTGTGAGATATACGAAGTGACATGGTAGAGAAGTTTTTCTCGTCATATTTTTTGAACAAAAAAACATGCAGTTGGATGAATGTGAATCTACTTATGGGGACAACAGGGAAAATACTTAACTTGGTAATTTAAAAGGGACGTATAGAGTTTTACCAAGGGAAGACAATTCCAGGCCACTAACAAAGTGGTCCAGGAATTCCTCCCAGACTTGCCTGCATTCCTTCCATGATGCCATGTTGCCTCTGATTACCCTACGTTATCCATCCCTCACTCACTCAACTACAGTTTGCTGACTGACTGGCAGCCTATGCAGGGGATACAAAAGAAAGGACTGCTGTCTCTTCTGATAAAATGGAACCCGGAATTCTCAAGGTTTAGTGCAGGAAGGAGGATGGTATTCCACAAGGAGGTGGTTAACTGACTCCAGCAGCTCCATGTTCTCCCTCTGAGATTTGACTTCTCTTTGGATGTTTCATATTCGAGTTAGCCCTGTCTCCATCAGCTGAACATCTGAGGGAATACGGGTTCAAGCTGGATTTGAAACATTACTTTTCCTGACAGCAGTTGAAGTTTCTTAATTTTTTTCACATCAGTTCAGTTCAGTTCGGTTCAGTCGCTCAGTTGTGTCCGACTCTTTGCGACCCCATGAATCGCAGCATGCCAGGCCTCCCTGTCCATCACCAACTCCCAGAGTTCACTCAGACTCATGTCCATCGAGTCAGTGATACCATCTAGCCATCTCATCCTCTGTTGTCCCCTTCTCCCCCTGCCCTCAATCCCTCCCAGCATCAGAGTCTTTTCCAATGAGTCAACTCTTTGCATGAGGTGGCCAAAGTACTGGAGTTTCAGCTTCAACATCATTCCTTCCAAAGAAATCCCAGGGTTGATCTCCTTCAGAATGGACTGGTTGGATCTTCTTGCAGTCCAAGGAACTCTCAAGAGTCTTCTCCAACACCACAGTTCAAAACCATCAGTTCTTCGGTGCTCAGTCTTCTTCACAGTCCAACTCTCACATCCATACATGACTACTGGAAAAACCAAGCCTTGACTAGATGGACCTTAGTCGGCAAAGTAATGTCTCTGCTTTTGAATATGCTATCTAGGTTGGTCATAACTTTTCTTTCAAGGAGTAAGCGTCTTCTAATTTCATGGCTGCAGTCACCATCTGCAGTGATTTTGAAGCCCCCCAAAATAAAGCCTGACACTGTTTCCACTGTTTCCCCATCTAGTTCCCATGAAGTGATGGGACCGGATGCCATGATCTTTGTTTTCTGAATGTTGAGCTTTAAGCCAACTTTTTCACTCTCCTCTTTCACTTTCATCAAGAGGCTTTTGAGTTCCTCTTCACTTTCTGCCATAAGGGTGGTGTTATCTGCATAACTGAGGTTATTGATATTTCTCCCAGCAATCTTTATTCCAGCTCGTGTTTCTTCCAGTCCAGCGTTTCTCATGATGTACTCTGCATAGAAGCTCAATAAGCAGGGTGACAATATACAGCCTTGACGTACTCCTTTTCCTATCTGGAACCAGTCTGTTGTTCCATGTCCAGTTCTAACTGTTGCTTCCTGACCTGCATACAAATTTCTCAAGAGGCAAGTTAGGTGGTCTGGTATTCCCAGCTCTTTCAGAATTGTCCACAGTTTATTGTGATCCACACAGTCAAAGGCTTTGGCATAGTCAGTAAAGCAGAAATTGATGTTTTTCTGGAACTCTCTTGCTTTTTCCATGATCCAGCAGATGTTGGCAATTTGATCTCTGGTTCCTCTGCCTTTTGAAAACCAGCTTGAACATCAGGGAGTTCACGGTTCATGTATTGCTGAAGCCTGGCTTGGAGAATTTTGAGCATTACTTTACTAGCATGTGAGATGAATGCAATTGTGCGGTAGTTTGAGCATTCTTTGGCATTGCCTTTCTTTGGGATTGGGATGAAAACTGACCCTTTCCAGTCCTGTGGCCACTGCTGAGTTTTCCAAATTTGCTGGCATATTGAGTGCAGCACTTTCACAGCATCATCTTTCAGGATTTGAAACAGCTCCACTGGAATTCCATCACCTCCACTAGCTTTGTTCATAGTGATGCTTTCTAAGGCCCACTTGACTTCACATTCCAAGATGTCTGGCTCTAGATTAGTGATTACATCATCATGATTATCTGGGTCGACATAGTTGATCTAAGTTGATCTAAATCTTCAGATCCACTATATATATATATATATGTTTTTTTTCAATATTAGCATTTAGGGTAATGTAGGGAAGCAGAGGGAACATGGGGAAACATTGCCCAAGATTGGATATCTACTTCAAAGCCAGGGAGAAATTCTGGCCACTGTTAAAACCTCTCCTGAAGTCAAAAGTGAATGACATAATAAATTAATCCTAACTTACTGTGTTCAGTAAACAAGACACTGCTTTTCTTCAACAGAAACTCTGAACAACAAGCTGGTACCATGTTCTTAGTGTCAACCATCAGCTCAGGGCCAGTCTTGGTTTTTTTATATTCTTATCTACTCCTCTCAGTGCTCTGGATTATTTTGAAGCAAATTACAATTTATGACATTAATATTATTTGTAAACATTTCAACATATATCTTTTAAAAAATAAGGGCTCTTTAAAAATTAATAATAATAAATAATTCCAAAAACCAACCAAGAAACTCTGAAATACATATGTGAAGTAGCCAACCACTTCAGATTTTCCTTCATTAGACACTATGCCATTTTATCCTATTATTGATTAAAGATTAAGCTAGTGATTTTTACTGAAAAATCTTTGAAAGTGGCTCAACAAAAATTTTACTGTAGTCAATAAACAAATAAATAAGTAAACACAGTACTTTTATTCCACTTAAAGTGAATTACACCTTACTATAACCAAATGCCTAGACAGTATTCAAATTACTCCATCATCTCATAATTTTCTAGAGCTGGTTTATTTGAATCAGCATCTGTGTAGCAATTAAGTGCTTGAAATGTGGCTAGTCTGAATTGTGATATGCTTAAAGTGTAAAATATGGAAGAGATTTCAAAAGTTTAGCACATAAAAAAGATGCAAATAATTATTTTTACATTTTTAACATCTTAATGGTAAATAATATTTTAATTCATTGGGATAACTAAAATATATTATTTAAATTAATTTTACTTTTTACTTTTAATTTTTAATATGGCTAGTAGAACATTTTTAATTACATATGTGATTTACATTATACTTCTGTTGAATAGTGTTGATCTAGAGATGAGATCAGGTTCAGATTTGATTTTTCTGGCAGGACTATTTTGAGGATGGTGGTGTGGTCTTCCATGAGGAGGCACATAATGTTTCATTCACTTCTTGTGCCCTTAAGATTGATTATCGGTCCTGATTACTGCAGACTTATCCATCAGCCTTTCTTCTAATGGCCATGACAGTCATTAATGATTACTTCCCAGATCCACTGTTTCATTAGTGGCTGCTGTGGACTGAATTTTGTGCCTCTCACCCCAATTCATGTTGTTGGTATACAGAAATTCAGTATATATTCTCCCAAAATAAAAACATGAATTCAAAGATACATGCACTCCAATATTCATTGCAGCACTATTTATAATATTGACACATACACAACTGCTATATATAAAATAGATAACTAATAAAGACCTACTGACTAGCATAGAGAACTCTACTCAACATTCTGTAATGGCCTATATGGGAAAAAAAATCTAAAAAGAGTGGATATACGTATATGTATGATTGATTCATTTTCCTGTACACCTGAAACTAACACAACATTGTAAATCAATTATACTCCAATAAAAGCTTTGAAAAATTAGATACTCATTAGGATAATATATAATTTAATAATATCTACTAAAGTAGAAGATGTGCAAATCTTTCTACTAATAATTTCTCTTTAGGTTTATATCCTAGACAAAATTCAGCATATATGCTCAAGGATATATGTATAAAAATATTCATCATAGCTTTTAAAAACAATAAAGGTTTGAGAACAGATTAAATGACTATCAACAGGAGAATGGTGTGTTTATACAGAGTTAAAATGAATGATGAACTAAACCTACATGTATCAACTTACATGAAGAAAGATTTTCAGAGACTAGTACTTATACTCTTACTACTGTAATTGTACTTACCTTTGAAAACATGAACTAAAATGAAATATGGATATGTGTATATAGCAAGGCATAAAACATGGTGAAAATGATAAATATTTAATGCCAATATTGATTCCTTCTGGGTATGTGAGGAGGAAAATGCAATAAGGATGATTACTTTAAGTGTTTTGTAATGTATTCTTTTTTAAAAATCTGAAATGAATACAGCAAAATGTTAACATCTCATACAGCTATTATGTGCAATTGTTGTTGTTCAGTAGCTTAGTCGTGTCTGACTCTTTGTGACCCCATGGATTGCAGCACACCAAGCTTCCCTGTCCTTTACCATCTCCTGCAGTGTCCTCAGAGTCATGTCCATTGATTCAGTGATGCCATTCAACAATCTTGTTCTCTGTCGTCCCCTTCTCCTGCCTTCAATCTTTCCCAACTCAGGGTCTTTTCAAACGAGTTAGCTCTTCCCATCAGGTAGCCAAAGTATTGGCTTCAGTGTCAGCATCAGTCCTTGCAATGAATATTCAGGACTGATTTCCTTTAGGATGTACTGGTTTGATCTCCTTGCAGTCCAAGGGACTCTCAAGAGTCTTCTCTAACACTACAGTTCAAAAGCATCAGTTCTTTGGTGCTCAGCCTTCTTTATGGTTCAACTCTCACATCTATACATGACTACTGGAAAAACCATAGCTTTGACTAGATGGACCTTTGTTGGCAAAGTAATGTCTACTTTTTAATATGCTGTCGAAATTTGAGGACAAGCGTCTTCTGCAGAGCAAGCATCTTTTATTTTCATGGCTGCAGCCATCATCTGCAGTAATTTTGGAGCTGAAGAAAATAAAGTCTGTCACTGTTTCCATTGTTTCTTCATCTAGTTACCATGAAGTTCATGCAAAGATGGGCTCGATAAAGGACAGAAATGGTATGGACCTAACAGAAGCAGAAGATATTAAGAAGAGATGGCAAGAATACACAGAAGAACTGTACAAAAGGATCTACATGACCTGGATAATCACGATGGTGTGATCACTCAGCTATAACCAGACATCTTGGAATGTGAAGTCAAGTGGGCCTTAGAAAGCATCACTATGAACAAAGCTAGTGGAGGTGATGGAATTCCAGTGGAGCTGTTTCAAATCCTGAAAGATGATGCTGTGAAAGTGCTGCACTCAATATGCCAGCAAATTTGGAAAACTCAGCAGTGGCCACAGGACTGGAAAGGGTCAGTTTTCATCCCAATCCCAAAGAAAGGCAATGCCAAAGAATGCTCAAACTACCGCACAATTGCATTCATCTCACATGCTAGTAAAGTAATGCTCAAAATTCTCCAAGCCAGGCTTCAGCAATACATGAACCGTGAACTCCCTGATGTTCAAGCTGGTTTTCAAAAAGGCAGAGGAACCAGAGATCAAATTGCCAACATCTGCTGGATCATGGAAAAAGCAAGAGAGTTCCAGAAAAACATCAATTTCTGCTTTACTGACTATGCCAAAGCCTTTGACTGTGTGGATCACAATAAACTGTGGACAATTCTGAAAGAGCTGGGAATACCAGACCACCTAACTTGCCTCTTGAGAAATTTGTATGCAGGTCAGGAAGCAACAGTTAGAACTGGACATGGAACAACAGACTGGTTCCAGATAGGAAAAGGAGTACGTCAAGGCTGTATATTGTCACCCTGCTTATTGAGCTTCTATGCAGAGTACATCATGAGAAACGCTGGACTGGAAGAAACACGAGCTGGAATAAAGATTGCTGGGAGAAATATCAATAACCTCAGTTATGCAGATAACACCACCCTTATGGCAGAAAGTGAAGAGGAACTCAAAAGCCTCTTGATGAAAGTGAAAGAGGAGAGTGAAAAAGTTGGCTTAAAGCTCAACATTCAGAAAACAAAGATCATGGCATCCGGTCCCATCACTTCATGGGAACTAGATGGGGAAACAGTGGAAACAGTGTCAGACTTTATTTTGGGGGCTTCAAAATCACTGCAGATGGTGACTGCAGCCATGAAATTAGAAGACGCTTACTCCTTGAAAGAAAAGTTATGACCAACCTAGATAGCATATTCAAAAGCAGAGACATTACTTTGCCGACTAAGGTCCATCTAGTCAAGGCTTGGTTTTTCCAGTAGTCATGTATGGATGTGAGAGTTGGACTGTGAAGAAGACTGAGCACCGAAGAACTGATGGTTTTGAACTGTGGTGTTGGAGAAGACTCTTGAGAGTTCCTTGGACTGCAAGAAGATCCAACCAGTCCATTCTGAAGGAGATCAACCCTGGGATTTCTTTGGAAGGAATGATGTTGAAGCTGAAACTCCAGTACTTTGGCCACCTCATGCAAAGAGTTGACTCATTGGAAAAGACTCTGATGCTGGGAGGGATTGAGGGCAGGGGGAGAAGGGGACAACAGAGGATGAGATGGCTAGATGGTATCACTGACTCGATGGACATGAGTCTGAGTGAACTCTGGGAGTTGGTGATGGACAGGGAGGCCTGGCATGCTGCGATTCATGGGGTCGCAAAGAGTCGGACACGACTGAGTGACTGGACTGACTGACTGACTGAACTGGTGGGACCGGATGCCTTGATCTTAGTTTTCTGAATGTTGAGTTTTAAGCCAGCTTTTTCACTCTCCTCTTTCACTTTCATCAAGAGGCTCTTTAGTTCCTCTTTGCTTTCTGCCATAAAATAGTGTCATCTGCGTATCTGAGGTTATTGATATTTCTCCTGTCAATCTTGATTCCAGCTTGTGCTTCATCCAGCTTGGCATTTCGTATGACATATTCTGCATATAAGTTAAATAAGCAGGGTGACAATATACAGCCTTGACATAGTCCTTTCCCAGTTTGGAACCAGTTCATTGTTCCATATCTGATTCTAACTGTTAGTTCTTGACCTGCATACGGATTTCTCAGGAGGCAGGTAAAGTTGGCTGGTATTCCCATCTCTTGAAGAATTTTCCACAGTTTATTGTGATCCACACAGTCAAAGGCTTAGTATAGTGAATGAATCAGGAGTAGGTGTTGTTCTGGAACTCTCTTGCTTTTTCAGTGATCCAACAGATGCTGGCAATTTGATCTCTGGTTCCTCTGCCTTTTCTAAATCCAGCTTGAATATCTGGAAGTTCTCAGTTCAGGTACTGTTGAAGCCTAGTTTGGAGAATTTTGAGCATTACTTTGCTAGCGTGTGAAATGAGTTCAGTTGGGTGGTAGTGTGAACTTTCTTTGGCATTGCCCTTCTTTGGTGCAATATTATTCTCTAAAGCTTTTTGAGTATTTGATACATCTTATAATATTTTCAAAGATGAAATACATCATCCAAGAAGACAGCATTTAAAATTTTTTTATTTTATGTATTTATTTTTTTGGCAGGCTCCACACAACATTATAGGATCTTAATTTCCTGATCAAGGATAGAACCCACACCCCTGCGTTGGAAGCACAGATTCTTAACCACTGACCACCGGTAAGCCCTAGAAGACAACATTTCAAATCTCATGGACCACTCCCAGGATTGCTGAGTTCAATGTTTCTGCCAAATGATGTTCCAAATCTCCTGTCTGAGCTCCCTTGTCTCTTCTTTAGGAAGTTAGTATGAGGTCATGTTTGCATAACCACCAGGGCAACACAACAAGAACCAGCAATTTGTTCTCTATGTTCCCCACCCCACCTCCCGACAGGAATTAAAACCCATGTGCTATTTCTACCCCCATGATGCTGCTCAAGATTGATGTAATTAAATGAACAAAACTTTGAGGTTTCTTCTATAGTTCTTCAGAGTAAAACCTGATAAAAGTTTGAAGGTGATGGTGGTGGGCAAGCACGAATGCAGGCGGATTGGCATTACCATTCAAACTTTGTTTTCTTCATTGAAAGGAATTACTCCTCTTGGCTATCTTAGCTTTTTCTAACTTTTCACTGGATTCTCCATTTCTTACTAACAGATCTCATAGCTGCTTCTCTCTTTTCTAAACTTTATTTTCACTTGATAAAGCTATTTTTCTACTTCCTTTCAATTTCTACTCCACATAGCACAACTTCCCTTAGCTTCCAGAATCTTTGCTCCTTCACTTTACCTCCCTTTGCAAATCCTGAGAAAGCCTTGCCCTTATCTCCACTCCCCTCCCTCTGTCTCAGTCTTCTGGACAATTTCGTTCTTATAATATTTCTAGAAATGAAATAAATAATCTCAGAGGCAGTAACATTGTTATCTCATGAAGCCTTCAGCTTTTAATCTTCGTATGTGTAGGGATAGGGTGATTCTTTTTTTTTTTTTTTTTTTTGAGACATCAGTAGTTTAATGGATCAGAACTTACATATCTAAATCAAGGTCCTGGAGTCCACTGTGTGCAGTGGACAATGGGCAGGACATGGCAGCAGGAGGGGAGCAGGAATTACCAGCTGACATCAGGAGGGCTCATTAATTAGCAGGAGATCAGTAGAGGGGCATGTCCCTTTGGTAAGAACAATCACTAGCTGGGGCTTGGGGCAGGTATGTGGGATGGAAGGTCCGCCATATGCGTAAGATACAGGTGAGGCAGGCATTGGTTGGGCAGGGGATGTACACAGCGCAAGAGAACAGCCATCTTGAGGGGCCTGACCATACACTCCACCTCTCCATACCCTGAACAATCCTTGCAGTCTTTGGTCTGCCCCTCTTACATGATATACCTGGGGTCAGTTATGTAGAGGAGCACTGGAACCAGATACCACAAATACGATACAGATGGGCCACCTCTGGTTTTCACAAATCCAGAGCCACCCCTGTGGGAAGGAGCAGGGACAAGGCAATTCTTGACTTAAAAAGCTCAGTTCTTAGACTTGTGGTTGCCAGGTGGGACTGGGGGTGGGGGAGAGATGGATTGGGAGTTTGGGCTTAGCAGGTGCAAACTATTATGCATAGGATGGATAAACAACAAGGCGCTACTATATAATGCAGGGAAGTGACAGTGAAAGTCACTCAGTCGTGTCTGACTCTCTGCAACCCCATGGACTGTAGAGTCTATGGAATTCTCAAGGCCAGCATACTGGTATGGATAGCGTTTCCCTTCTCCAGAGGATCTTCCCAACCCAGGGATTGAATTCAGGTCTCCCGCATTGCAGGTGAATTCTTTACCAGCTGAGTCACAAGGGAAGCCCAGGAATACTGGAGTGGGTAGCCTATCCTGACCCAAGAATTGAACCGGGGTCTCCTGTATTGCAGGCAGATTCTTTACCAACTGAGCTATGAAGGAAGCCCATAATTCAGGGAACTATATTCAATATCCTATAATAAACAATAACAGAAAAGAATATGAAAAAGAATGTATTATATGTATAACTGAATCATTTTGCAGTACAGCAGAAATTAACACATTGTAAATCAAGTATACTTCAGTAAAATTTTAAAAAAATCTCAGTTCTCAGAGTACCTTGCTCAAAACCCTCCCTAAAGATTATTCATTTCTATCCAGTTCCAGACTCAACACTCCCATCCCTGATATTTTCAGGCAACAAATCTATATTAAGCACGAGCAGTAGATATTCTTGTATAGCTAGATCATGCTTTCCAGTTTATATTTTCTTACACATGATTTTTTCCCCAACAAAACTGTAAAGTAGACAGGACAGAGATCATTGCCCTTATTTTACCCCTGAGGAGGCTGAGGCAGAGACTGACTCCTCGGAGTTTGTCAGTTGAAGAAGGTGGACTTTAATTGAAGTTGATAGATACAGAACAGTCAGGAAATGGAAATCCCCAGCTGTCAGGGGTTACAGACCGACAAGCAATTCTCCATACAAGTGCTTTCTTCACTTGGCTCTGCTTGTGAGCTCTTTTAGAGGCAGGTGTTAGCTGAGTCGGCCGGTACAGCAAAGGCTCACTCCAATACTTGAACGGAAAGTATTTCAGTTTGACAAAAGCAGCATCAGGGAGAGAAGCCCGAGGGCCTTGCGCAGATCCTGGAAGGAGGAAGGAAAACAACCCAGAGGGGACTGGGACAGGAGGGAGGTGGGAGGGGGAAGGAGAGGAGGCCACGGGGAAGAAAAAAGGTGTGAAATCATTTGCCCTGAATTTGTCTTTATGAAAATTTGATATATGAAAATTCCTACTTGAAAATGAGATAAATAAAGAGGTAATTATTTGCATTACAAATTAATTCTTCACTTCAAAAGAGTATTTACCACAGGTGCGATTCTGTGATGTGAGCCTTTACAAAAGGAATATGACTTGGGGGAGGTGGGAGATTTAAATAATAAAATCCTGATTATAATATAATAGGAAATAATCCAGGGATAAAGGGGAGACATCTGAAGAGGGAGGTGGTTGTGCAGGGAGCTCTCTGCAGAGCTCAGGCTTTTGAAAGGACATGAACAAAAGACAGGGAAAGGGGATTATAGATGAGCTTGAACACAAAAGATTGTCATGACCCTTCAGAACAGAATAAAGGAAGCTGAAGTTGGGAATAAACCTCCCCTTACAAAAAGTGCTAACAGCTGCTCTAAGAACCCTGAAAGCTTTGCCAGAGTGAGGGGAAGCCCAATCATGGAGCAGCTTGCTCTTCAGTAAGTGAGGTGGTGTAACGTTAACCCAAGTTAAGTAGTTTTTACTTTTTTCTATTGTTTGCTTTGCTTCTGTTTTCACCAATGTGCAAAAAGATGGGAAAAATTGTAATTCTCTTAATGTGGAAGGAAGATGTTGATATTATCCCACTTTGAAAAGGAATGAATTTTCCGAGTTTGGGCATCAAGGACAGGAGAAGACTCGAGAGCCCCAAGGCCAAATTTGGGAGAAAGGTTGTGAGAAGATACAGGAGAAAGACCAAGTAAGGAAATGGTGATCTGCCTCTTCTCTCTTCCCCACTGGGCTCAGATCTTGGGTGAAAGTGAAAGTGAAGTAGCTCAGTCGTGTCCAACTCTTTGCGACCCCGTGGACTGTAGCCTACCAGGCTCCTCCGTCCATGGGATTCTCCAGGCAAGAGTACTGGAGTGGGTTGCCATTTCCTTCTCCAGGGGATCTTCCCAACCCAGGGATTGAACCCAGGTCTCCCTCATTGCAGGTTGCGAGTGGATTTCTTATGGAAATAGAGGATGGAACTCAGCTTGGTTCCCTAGGGGTGCTGGGGGAAAATAAAAGTCAACTTTCAAATGCAGGAGCCAGAGAAAGGCCACACCAGGATATACCATATTCAATTTTGAAAGGAAGATACAGGGAGGATTGAAGTCCCACATAAGTGAGAAATTAAGAAAACATGGGTCCTCTCTAAGTGGATTTAAGTTTCTAGAGCTGGAGGAATTAAATGCCAGAAAACTGAAATAAGGTACAGTGCAGAGGGGTTCCCAGAGCCTCTATCAGCAATCCACTGGGGGTGGAGAGGTGCCTGAAGGCTGAAGGTTCTGCACACAGAGGAAAAGATTAGGTTGTACCAACTACAGATCAGGGAGCCCTGAAATCCATTCCATTGCAAATAATTGGTTTAAGACTAAACCGATCATGATATTCCACTCCCCTTGCCAGGATGGATTTTAGAATGCTACAGACTTAATCCAGGGAAGAGGGAAATTCTTTTTAAGAATAAAGCCTCAGGTAGTATGCTTGTGAAGTGAAGTGCTTTGAGGTAAGAATATATATATATCTCACGGGCACTAGTGAATGACTTGTCCAGGTGATGTTTTACAACCTACAAAACAGAATGTCTTAGTTAGTTGATGTCAGTCACCTCCTATCAATCCTGGCACAAAAAGCACATTAATGTACTAGTAGGTAAGAAACAGAGTCACCATCCTTGCAAGGCTAACTGACCTTTATCACCAAGAGAAGATAGTTTTGTACTTTATGTGATGGAGACAGATGCTGAAGCTGAAGCTCCCATATTTTGGCCGCCTGAAAAAGACCCTGATGCTGGGAAAGATTGAGGGGAGGAGAAGAAGAAGGTGACAGAGGATAATATGGTTGGATGGCATCACTGACTCAGTGAACACAAGTTTGAGCAAACTCTGGGAAATAGTGAAGGACAGGGAAGCCTGGCGTGCTGCAGGCCATGGGGTGGCAAAGAGTCATATATGACTTAGCGACTCAACAAAAACATTATGGAGACCAAGAAAAAAAAAAAAAACAAACTCAGTTGCCCAGTTGTGTGAACAAGCACAACAATCATTCTATGAAATGCTAGCAAGGATGGAGGTTAAAACACAGCCCAACACATGGGCTCCAGCTATCCAAGTCTGACCTAATTATTGCTACTTTTGAAGATCCAGCCTACCAGCAAAAAATCCCAGCATTGAACTCGCAGTATGGATCCAACTCTTGAAGAGACCCATCAGCTCCTTAATGGCAAGTTTATTACCATAGGTCCTTCCAAATTGTGATTCCTCCTGATAGAAATTGACTGAACTAACACATATCCCAGTGTAGATTTACCTTTCCTACTTATAGAATCTCAGCCGAACAGTGCTTATGAAGCATTTGATCCACTGGAAGAGAATCCTGCCAAATATTGTATCAGACCAAAGAAATTGCTTATCTGGATGAAGGGATGGCCATATGCACATGAACGTGTGATCCACTCTTTCTATCACATATTACACTTCCCAAAAGCTAGTTGAATGCATGTGCAGCAGCTTTTTGGATCCACAGTAGAGGCATCAGCTTGGAGATGATACCTTCTGATGATGGGGCACCAGATTTCAGATAGAGTACATACTCTAAATCAAAGATCAGTTTAATACATGGATCTGGGAAACAAGAAATAAAAGTACAAGCACCCCTGCTTAACATTACTGTTTCTGAACCACTTGAAGAATTTTGCACTTCTTGTCCCTGCTATTCTGGATTCTGAACATTTACAGGTCCTTTTCAAAAAAAATTATTTTATGGAGGTATACCTTACATAGTATATAATTCTATGATTGTTAGTAAGTTTACCAAGTTGTACAACTATCACCATAAATCAGTTTTAAAACATTTGTGTGCTTCCATTAAGATTTTCATGTGCATTACATTCCCCTGCCCCAGGCAACTACTAATTTGCTCTCTTTCTCTGTAAGCTTGCCTCTTTGGACATTTCATATAAATGGAATCATAAAACATATAGTCTTTTGTGGATTGCCTCTTTCCCTTAGTAAAAGTTCCTGACATTTTAAATAATATTTTGTTGTACAGATATACCACATTTTGTCTATACATTCAGTGATTGATGGACATTTGGGTTGTTTTTAACTTTTGACTATTATGAATAGTGCTGAAAAGAATATTATGTGCAAATCTTTGTGCAGATATTTGTTTTGATTTCTTTTGAGTAGATGCCCAGGAGCAGAATCACTGAATGATAATATGGTAAATTTATATTTAACTTTTTAAACACAAAAGTTATTATTACTTTTGGGGTACACCTAAGAAGCTTCCTAGTGGCTCAGTGGTAGAGAATCCTCCTGCCAAAGCCGGAGATGCTGAAGACGAGGGTTTGATCCCTGGGTCGGGAAGATCCCCTGGAGGAGGTGGCAACCCATTCCAGTACTCTTGCCTGGAAAATTCCAAGGACAGACCATGGGGTCACAAAGAGTCAGGCACAGCTGAGCAACTTTCACTTTCAAGCTGTTTTCCAAAGTGTTGTACAGACACCACATTTTACGTTCCAACGGGCAGTGTAGGAGGTTCCCTTTTCTCTACCTCTTCTCTAAATTTTGTTATTGTTTGTGTTTTAAAAATTTTTTAATCTTTGTCTAATGATAATGATGAACACCTTTTTCATGTGTCTATAAGCAATTTTTCTTTTTAGTAAAATATCCATTAAAATATTTTTGCCATTTTTGGACTGAGTTATTTTTCTTATTACTGAGTTGTAATAGTTCTTTATATATTCTGGATACAAATCCTTTATTAGATATTTGTTTTGCAAATATTTTGCAAGTTAATCTGTTGTTTCTAAATGGTATATTCAGAAGTGCAAAATTTTAAATTGTCATAAGGTCAGTTTATCACTTTTTTTTTTATGGTGCTTATAGTGTTTCAGCTAAGAAATCTTCACCTATCCTAAGGTTCAAAGATTTCTACCTACATTTTCTTTCAAGTTTTAAAAGTTTTTTGTTTAGCTCTTACATTTAATTTTATGATCCATATTGAATTAATTTGGGGGATGGCATGAGGTATGGGCCTAAATTCATGTTTATGCATATGAATATCCACCTGTCCTAACACCGTTTGTTTAAAAGATTCTCCTTTCCCCAACAGATTGCCTTTGTTGAAAATCAGTTAACCATAAATGTAAGGATTTCTTTCTAGACTTTTTTGTTCAATTGATCTACATATCTATTATGTCAATACCATATT
Organism: Nanger dama; assembly: GCA_917880005.1. NCBI lineage: Eukaryota > Metazoa > Chordata > Mammalia > Artiodactyla > Bovidae > Nanger > Nanger dama. The sequence goes on from CAKJTW010000011.1 coordinate 2,650,302, forward strand.
ATCTTGATAACTGTAGCTTCGTAGTGAGTTTTGAAATTGGGAAGGAAACATTCTCCTATTTTATTCATTTCAAAATTATTTTGCCTATTCTGAGTCTTTTGCATGTCCATGTAAATTTTGCAATCTGCTTGTGAGTTTCTGGAAAAGAAAGAAGGTCTGCTGGACTTTGAACTGGATTGCATGACTTATATAGATCAATTTGGAGAGAATTGCCAATGCAACAATATTGAGTCTTCCAATCCAGGAATATGGGACCTCTAGGTCCTTGATCATTTTTATTTCCTTTTAAAATTAAAAATATATATATTGAGGTGAAATTCACATCACATAAAATTAACCATTTTGAAGCAAAGAATTTAGTGGCGTTTAGTACCTCTATCTACTGTGCAAACACTACCTCTATTTAGTTCCAAAACATTTTCATCAAAGAAAACCATGAAAGAAAACCCCAAAGAGAACCATGTAGCCATTAAGCAGAGAAGCAGCATTCCTTCTCCTTCTGCCCTTGTCACTATGGACTTACCTAATTCTGGATATTTCACATAAATGATATCATACAATTTGTGATCTTTTTGTGTCTGACTTCTTCCATTTAGCATAACTTTTTCCAGGTTCACCTGCATTATAACAAGTATCAGTACTTTGTCTTTATGGCTGAATAATATTCCATTCTATCTATATCTGTAATGGAATTATATACTATTATGTAATTGTATTATATATACCACAATTTATTTATCCATTCATCTGTTGCTGTACATCTGTGTTCTTCCTGTACTTTTAGCTATTATGCATAATGTTACTATTAGCATTTCTATGTACATATTTTTTTGAACTTTTAACTTTGGGGGGTATATACATAGGAGTGGAATTGCTGGATCATGTGGCAATGCTGTTTAACTTTTGAGGTAAAGGTCCTTGTTTTTAAAGGAGGAACATTTTCAGTAGGGATGAGGATCTCATTTAGTTTTTAAGTTATAGTTTCCACCTAGTCATTTGGAATTCTTTGTGCCAGGGAGACCAACAGGCAAGGAATGGAGCATTCAGGCAAGGATAACTGAATTCTGATCATTAGGAAAAGCTAGGGATATTGTTACACAGTGGGGACAGGGGAGGATACATCTGCTACCTGGATGATCCACTGAGGTATTTCTTTGTATCCTCTCATTTATTTTGATGGTAATGGATAAGTGTAGCAGCCATGGCCTGAGAAAGTGGCCATGTCCCTCAGGACATTCTACCAGGTAAGTTACCTAGACCACGACAGTGATAATCAAAAGTGAGGGGAATCTAGAATAGACAGTAGAAAGAGAAATGATGAGAATTACTTAGTTTTTGAAACCAGTTGCTGTGGCAGAGATTATAGTCTATCCCATTAACGTTCCATAGGAAGAAACCAACTAGATTCCTGTGGAAGCTGCTTCTAGAATTTATTATATGAAGAAAAGTGAAGCCAAATGGCATAAAGGATAAACTGTAGTGAATCCCATGGTTTGCTACCCAGATCCCTCTTCAGGACTGAGGAATTGTTCCCCTAGTTGTTAGGAGTGTTGACAGCTGAAAACCTTTAATGGAAGAGAGCATCCTTGCCTAAACCATGCCTCTTTCCCCAGAGGTAGATTGCATCCAATTAATGTCAAGGGCCATAAAGACCCTGCCCCTCCAGAAGTCCCTGTAGGATCATCTAAGTTTTTATGTGTGACTGCACCACAGTTTCACTCCTCCTTGAAGTATAGGTGTTGTTCCCTAAGGCACATCCCATTAAACCGATCTATTCAGGATGCAAATTTCCTTCTTAAAGAGTTTCAATATGAGTCCTAATAGTCTATGTAATTTGCGTTGGATCATTAAAAATTGAATATTCCAATCATGTGGAATAATGAGTCCATGGTACTCTGAACTGGTTAAACAACATTTAGAAGATTGTATTCTATCTGGGGCCTCATATTTTAAGAGAAGGTCTTCCCTGGTAAAGGGAAGTAGTAAAGAATCATCTCAGCAGTAAAGAATCTGCCTGCAATGCAGGAGAAGACCCGGGTTCGATCCCTGGGTTGGGAAGATCCCTTGGAGGAGGATATGGTAACCCACTCCAGTATTCTTGCCTGGAGAATCCCCATGGACCGAGGAGACTGGCAGGCTGCAGTTTGTAGGGTTGCACAGAGTCGGACATGGCTGAAGTGACTAAGCAGCAGCAGCATTTTAAGAGAAACACTAACAACATGGCTACACCCAGAGGAAAGCAGCCAAGACGGAGAGTGTAAGAAAATGTAACACAAAGTAGAGAGATAGGCATTGAAACTTTGGAGAACTGTCAAAATGCGCAAAGACCATCGGGAAGATGTAGTAGGGAGAGAATAGGGACCAAAAGGTGGATTTTATAAGAAGGCAAATTTTGTCTTAAAAGAGGGAGGGATTTTCTAAAGGATAGCTTGTTATATGTCTTGGAAAGAAGTGAGCCAGTTCTTTAATACAATTGGGTGATAACGGATCGGTGATGTTGGAGAGAAATTCTACAATAACTCAGGAGATTGGACTAAAGTCCCCTCCAACTCTCAAATCCCATAATTATACACTGTGATGAATTGCATGCTTTCTAAGAGTCTTTACTATGGAGTTTTATGGAGTCTGCTCAAACCATAATGCAAGACTCAATTATGTCAGTTTTTCTTAAAGGGAAAAGTACCCTCTTCCACCTTAGTCAATCTGAAGTGGTGCTTCATGCGATAGGAAACTTATGTGATATTCCATCAGCTTTCCTCCTCAGCCCCAGTGAGTTTGCTGTTGAACTCCCCTTTTCCCCTTAAGACACAGAAAAGCAGCTTAGAATGGTTTTTGAACAGTTTTGACTTTTATTAATAAGCATATGCATAGGCTTTTAGGACTCAGAAGATAATTTATATCCTTCTAGAATTATTTTAACTTGTCTCATCATAGGTTAAGAATTCAGACATCACTTTCACTGATAATAAATTTGAGCTCCAGGAAGTCTGCAGACTCAACTTGAGTCACTAAAAGGACCATATGCCAAGGCTGAAATCAGACCTCTTATACTAAATGATGGGTAAAGAATCCACCTGCAGTTCAGGAGACAAAGAAGATGCAGGTTCGATCCCTGGGTTGGGAGGATCCCCTGAAGAAGCAAATGGCAACCTACTCCAGTATTCTTACTGGGAAAATCCCATGGACAGAGGAGCCTGGAGGGCTAGTCCAAAGTGTCACAAAGAGTCAAACGTGACTGAGCAGCAGAAGGCAATACTGAATAAGAAAGCATTTATACACTTCCCCAAGTCTTCCAGGTTCTAAGCCCTCCTTCCTTTTTATCACTCTCACCATATTTTATGGATTTAGTTGTGTTCCACAAAAAGACATGTCCTAATTCCCCAGAATCTGTAAATGTGACCTGATTTGGAAATAGGGTCTTTGTAGATGTAATTGAGTTAAAATGGGGTTATATCAGATTAGGGTGGGACTTAATTCAATGACTTCTAAAAAGAGTGAAGCCTGGACATGGACACATAGAAGAGAATGCCATACGGAGATGGAAGCAGAGTCTGGAGTTGTGCTGCCACGAATACCAAGGATTGCTGGCAGCCACCAGAAACTAGAAGAGGCAAAGAAGGCTCTTCCCTTACAGCCTTCAGAGAGAGCATGGTCCTGCCAACACCTTAACTTTGGACTCCAGCTCCCAGAACCATGAAAGAAGAAACTTCTGTTGTTTCAAGCCACTCAGTTTGTGGTAATTAGTAGCTCCAGGAAACCAAAGCACTCGTCTCGGTCAGGAAGAAATAGATGGAGCAAGAGGAAAGTGTGTTAGCCGCAGACATCATGAAGAACAAAGCTGGAAAGTCCTGAGGAATGGATGTGTTCGGCTCTCTTTTCTTGGCCGGGAGAGGGACAGAGGCCCCAAGGTCACTTTAGCAAGCAAGCATCTGCTGTCAGTCTGGTGTTAGATCATGCTACACTTGCGCACTTGGCTGTGTGAGCAGTGAAAGGGAACTATCCAATTGCCTAACAATCTGACTACAAATTCAGCCAAGGATCCTGAGCACATTTGGGGAATAAAAGACAAGAGAAAAATCAGTTTCATGTGGGATGCCGAACAGACTGTGCCTAATAACTTGAGACAATTAGAGAACCAGCAAGGAGAAAGAAAGGTGCACTGTGAGCCAGATAGGGTAGAAATAGTTGCCAAGGAGGAACTGATAATAATATAACAACAATATCAATAATAATAATAATCTCTTACATTCGTTAGAGCTTTGTGGTTGACCAAGCACTTCTAATATTAGCTATTTGATCTTTAAATGGCCTATGAGGAAGGCTCGGTCTTCAGGTCACCATTTTACTATGAAGAAGTTGGTGCTCATAGAGGCGAAACAGCTGCCCAAGGTCACTTGTCCCTGCTAGTCCTCCAGTCTTTCTCTCATTTCTGTCCATTGTTTTTCCCAGAAGCTGGTCAGAGACACCTTGGGTTCAGCCCAGCTCCCTCTCTGGCACATATCCATCCTTGGTGACCCACAGCCATGTATCCTCTCCTCCTGGTATCCAGCAGACTGCACAAAGCAGGGACTTTACGCACAGTAGTAGAGGCTGGGTGATTAATTGAGGTGAGGGCAGGTGGAGCAAGAGGTTCCAGGTCTTGTGCTTGGCACAGACTTCGGGTTTGTCCTCACCAGTGTGTTACAAAGCCGAGCTGACACTGGCATCACCCTCTACTGAGTCTCCGTGTGTCAGAAGGTAGTCATGGAAACTCACTCCCTTTCTGAGCTGATGAGGAGAGAATTAGGTAGAAAGGAGGAATCAAATTAATTGCCTGTCATCCCTTTGCTGCTCTCTGTGTATTGATTCAAATTAAGCTTTTTCAGTTTTCTGATGTCGGCAGATACCAGCTGATCAGAGCACAGGCCTGGGAGTCAGGATCTCCAAGAAAGAGCCCATTCTTAGTGAATGCCTTAACCGTTCTGCCTCCTTAATTCTGACCTGAGCATTCAGGAAAACAAATCTCTTTGTCTGACCTCCCTTGATTTCTGACCTAAATTCCCTTGATTTCTGAACTAAATCCTCTTAATTTTAGCCATCTTTGACTGTACAGCCACCAAACTAGTCATTCCTCTTCTTGTAGAGAAAAGAGCAGAAATTCAAATTGAATTCTGCTTTTATTGAAATTCATCATAATTCAGAGAGAAGTAGTTCGATTAGTCGGCAGTAAATGTGCTGTGATATGCGTTGCCCACGTGGAGGAAAACAGAGGCAAAATCTTGAGCGTTTCTGCGGCGATGTCACCACCAGCTCAGCAGCCATTTTTGCAGAGCTGGAGGGTGTAGCCGACAGTGAAGCCCTTTTCTGTCTTATCTCTGGGGTCTCTTCTCTACAGCCAGATGGAATTATTTGAGGTACCTTGCACGTTCCTTGTTTGTTCTCTTATTTTTCAGAGGATTTCTCTGTCTGGAACACTCTTTCTCCTTTTTAATTATGTCTCAACTATGGCATGTCTGCAAAGCCTTCTCAAGGTTGAATGTGGGATTTCCAGACACCATGAATTCCCCTTTAAAATAGGTGACAAGCAGGTCCTCACTGTGCACAGGCATTCTACCTCCTCACTGGACCACAAGCTGCTAAAAACAAGGACTCTGGCTTCCTTGTTTCTATTTCCCAGCACCAAGCATCATGGTTAGCACATAGAAAGTAACCAATCAATGTTTATTGAGTAAGGGGTTGATTTAGTAAATGAGTAATGAATGGAATTTTTTTAGGATGGTGTTGTAGAAGAAGAAAATATTTACTTCAGACCTAAAGTTGAATGTTGATTGTCATCTGTTTGGATATCCACACTGTTTACATTTCACCCAAACAGTATGGACTCCTCTGAGGTGTCTTTGGATTCCAGACCTGGTTTGCCCCAAGAACTCTGCTCTGCTTTATTCAGGCCAGCATCTCTCCTGGGATATTTGATCATGCTGGTTCTGGAAGTAGTGAGCTCTGAGGCTGAGTGTGCTGATTCATGCTGGGAATGGAGAGGTGGAGGAGGCAGAGTGCAGAACCTCAGTATGAAGAGGCTGAAATGAGTGCTTGGAAGATGTGTTTGGGATTCCCCTAGGAGGCTCTTCCTGGCTCAGAAGGAAATTCTGGAAAGGAGATGTTGTTTCCTAATAGATATTATAGAGGGGAAAAGTGCCTCAGTTTAATGATGGAGATGACAGTAGGACTTTGTCCTTGTATCTGTATGGAGTTTATGATCTATATGGGGCTTGCAGGCAGTGTGGTAAAGTAGAAAGAGTACTGAACTAGGATTTAGCAGATTCGAGTACTTGTCTGTCATTAACCAGTGGTGGGACAACAATTCTGGGCCTCGGTTTCCTTTTCTGTGCATGAAGGAGAGGATAGAACCAATACTCCCTCAAGTCTGTTCCATGATTCTGCAAAAACAGATTATGAATGTCCCATGTGACTGGTTCAGAGGCTGAACACGAGAGGAGGGCGAGAGTAATGCCTTGGACTTTCAAGAGAGGACAAGGTGGAGGTGGGCAGGGCAGGATGAGACTCTCCTGGGGATCTTCGTTCCATCTTTTTCTCTCCACCCCTTTACCACTCTCAGTGGTTAACTGCATGAGTTTAGGAATCAGGCAGACGGACCCTTGTATCCTGGCTCTGCCACTTACTGATTGTGTGACCTGAGGCAAACCTCTTAACCTCCCTCTGGCCCAGTTTTCTCATGTACAAAATATTTATCTTTCTAAAGTTATCATAATGGTTGAATGACCTGATGCAAATAAATGGTACAAAATATTTGCTATCACTGTTCACAAATATTTTGAGTACTGATGCTATTTATATTTCCCCTTTTAGGACTCTGATTTTGATATGAAATTCTATGATCTTTCACCCCATTGTCCCACCTATGTGGCTGTTTGTTTTGCATAGAAAAACTTAGGACTTACGTACTTTGACTTCTTCTGATATTTAATTGTCTCAGTCCCTAGTTCTACTTGTTCCATAAACCTATTGTGCCAGATGGCATCAGGTACAAGAACTAGTGGGCAGACAGCATTGTTATGGACAATAATGTTTTAAAATATTGGTAATTAAAGCATTCAGGAGTAACAGTAACTGATTCACTGGGGCGGCCGGGGATGGGGGTATATACCACCTCCTTATATATACTTACAGGTTAAAGGAATAAGGAGGGGCAAAGGAAGCCTTGGATTCCATGTAGAGTTCCTGTGCGTTTTGAGCTTTTAGCAGCATTGCAGCAAACATCTGTCATGCCTATGCACTAACAGGTCTTAACAGTAAATTTATTGAAGCTCAGGATGATAATGTTTCATAAATTATCCACAGATTTTATTGATCCTGTAATCAATAAGAAAGAGCTTCTGTAGGTGAAAAGGTAAATATGAGAATATTCAAGTTTCTTCTAAATGCAATTTTGAATGACATTTACACATTGTTTCTATTATACCTTTAATCTAAATTGTTGAAGGATAATGTTTAGCATCTGCATTAGGACTTTTCAAAGACTGTCCTTATGATGACTTTGGACAGCTACTTGGTCTCAGTTCTGGGTCCTCTGTTGGCTTAGGTGAGTCCCTACCACCCTGAGACAAAGTGAACAGTCAAACACTGGAGCAGGTGGTGGGCGCCTTGAGGGCAGGAGCTGTATTATCCATTGTCATATATCCAGAATCTGGGAGATGAATGGCGCCTTGTAGACACTTATTACTCAATGGGTTTCTGGGTCTGAAAGTATTGGATCTCTGTTGAGCAGGAGATGGAGATGTCTGCGTAGGAAAACCTCACATGAGGTTATGAAAAGCACATCTAAAGCTTGTTCTGAACCATACGTTTCAATAGTGATACTATAGAGAGAATTGTCCTTCCTTTGACACTCCACTCGCACCTAGAATTACTCTGAAGCTGACAGTCTGAAAGCAAGGGAATGGAATCAAAGGGGCTTCTTAGCTAGAGCTGAAACACAGAGGTGGTTGTTGTTAGTCACTCAGTCATATCTGACTCTTTTGTGACCTCGTGGACCACAGCACACCAGGCTTCTCTGTCCATGGGATTTCCCAGGCAAGAATAAAGGAGTGGGTAGCCACTTCCCTCTTCAGGGGATCTTCCTGACCCAGGGATCGAACCCATGTCTCCTGCTTGGCAGGTGGATTCTTTACCACTGAGCCACCAGGGAAGCCCAAAATACAGGGGTAGCAAGGCTTAAAATGAATCCCAGGTCCCAGTGTGGGACCATGTCTCTCTCAGGATGAGGAATTTCCCAAACTAAAGGTAGCCAGTCAAGTCTATGGAGAGGTGGGAGCACTGGCCTTGCTGTTATATTTTAGGATGCAGTGAATGAAAGGAATGGCCAGAGAGAGTGGGCCCATGAAAGTACAAGGTTAGCCTGACAGTTAATTAGAAATTTGAAGGAAGAGAGACTGGCTGTCTGCAAGATGGTTTACTGGCTGAGATTTCAAGGACCCCTGGCAAGCTGAAAATTATGAGCTCTGTTCATTTTTTTCCTTCACTGTAATGAATCTTGCCTCTGATGACAATTGTGTTTGTGTGTGGAATCGTGTTCTATCAGCTTCTCTCTGACTTATTGCTTATCATTCAGGGGCCCTAAACCACTTTAAGATTGCCAGACTGAAGTCAGATTTTAGCTGGGGAGGTAGAACATGCTGTTCCGGAAGAAGTAGTTGGTGACACCTGCCACACAGGGACATCCTTGCTCCAGGGATCTCCTTCCTTCCCCATTCAGAAAACATTGCACCGTCACTCTGAGCAGGCCTTGGCCAGCAGCACCGGGGCCTGGCAGCTAAAGGTGGGCACAGGGAGTCTTCTCTCCTGTCCTCCTTCAGCAGGACAGTATCTTGAGGAAGGCTTTCCGGAACTCGATGTTGAAGGTGGTATAGATCACAGGGTTGAGGGCACTATTCACATAGCCCAGCCACGTGGTGGCACTGTAGAGCTGTGGGGACACGTGGCATGCGCTGCAGTGGGTATTGAGAACATGGGTCAAGAAGAAGGGCAGCCAGCAGACAATGAAGGTCCCTAGGTTGCAAAGGGAAAAAAAAAAAACTGGGTCAGGGATTTGTTTACTTCCTTTGTTGCAGCATGAAAATGAGTCCCACTTGTCTACTTAATGGCAGCCAGTGTGCTGCAAGTTTAATTTTAATTTTAAACTAATTTTTACACCAAACCTATGAAACAGGAATGATTAGTTGCTTTCTTTCTTTCTTTTTTTTGATGAGAAAACTAGATGCTTACATCTTTGATTCATCCTAGACCTTTGCTCCCAAATCAGTTTTCTAGTTTGATCTTTCAGTAATTCTTCATTAGCCTTGTCTACTTCTCAGTTCAATTCAAATGTTTATTTTATGTCTATCCATGCAAGATATGATTCTTGGCATTGATAGGGGAAGACCTTGAAGATGCAATTGACATAATTAAGGCTGTTAAGGAGATTAACATAGGGATTCCCTGGATATGAGAAGTCCCTAAATATGACAAGTTGGGGGCTTGTCTCTGACAGTGAACAGGATACAGTTCAGTTCAGTCACTCAGTCATGTGCGACTCTTTGCAACCCCAAGGACTGCAGCACATCAGGCTTCCCCGTCCATCATCAATTCCTGGAGCTTACTCAAACTCATGTCCATCGAGTTGATGATGCCATCCAACCACCTCATACTCTGTCATCCCCTTCTCCTCCCACCTTCAAGCTTTCCCAGCATCAAGGTCTTTCCCAGTGAGTCAATTCTGAATTTCTATCAGCACTAAGATATATTCACAAACTCTTTACATTCTAAACATTCATAAATATTAACATTTGCAAGTATTAAAGTTGTTGGATTTCCAATTGCTGTTAAACATGGTTACCTGAAACTTCAATACCTTGGCCATCTGATGCAAAGAACTGACTCATTGGAACAGGATGCAGTTACCTTAACTAACTCTATATGGTATCTGCAACTTATCGATTTTTAATTTCTTTATTTAAATAAAGTTTGTATTTTTCTACTATAAAAACAAGTTCCGGTTTTATACATTATGGAAAACTTGGTAAATATAGAAAAGTAAAAAAGTAAAATAATCAGCCACTATTGGAGAAGGCACTGGCGACCTACTCCAGTACTGTTGCCTGGAAACTCCCATGGACGGAGGAGCCTGGTAGGCTGCAATCCATGGGATCACTAAGAGTCGGACACAACTGAGTGACTTCACTTTCACTTTTCACTTTCATGCATTGGAGAGGGAAATGGCAACCCACTCCAGTGTTCTTTTGCCTGGAGAATCCCAGGGACAGAGGAGCCTGGTGGGCTGCCGTCTATGGGGTTGCACAGAGTCGGACACGACTGACGTGACTTAGCAGCAGCAGCATAGTCAATCACTTTTGACATCTGAGTGAATTAATTTTCAGTCTTTTTTCTCTATATTTATTCTAGATGTTATAATGTCATGACAGTAGTCTTTTTGTATCCTCATTTCCTCCCTCAATATTTTAAAATAGGTAGGCATTTAGTAAATATCCAATATGTGCCAGATGGTTTTATTGAATTGTTGTCTTATTTATTATTTGGTTTATCCATTATAATTCCAAGTGATAGACACAAAACACAACTCAATTAGGTGACTTGTTTGGTTTCATAAATTTCAGTCTAAGTGTTTTGAATTTCCATCAGCATTAAGATGTATTCACAAACTCTTTACCTTCTAAACATTTATAAACATTAACATTTACAAGTATTAAAGTTGTCGGATTTCCAATTTCTGTTAAATATAGTTACCCAAGTATCCTCCACCAGCTCCAGTGAATTCAGCCTAACCCAACGTAACCCAACCTATGCCAGTTTAACGTGACTCAGACTCACCAAGCACAATGACCAGCATCTGGGTTGCCTTCTTCTCCCGCAGTGGCACTGCCCGAGGTTGCAGGGGCCCTAGCCTCAGGGATGTCGATAACCTGCCATTGCTGAGTTTTCGAACCTCTAGGCTGAGTTTAGGTGCCATGGTAGGGCTGAGGGAGTTCCGAGTCCTCACTTCCCTTTGCAAGTCTCCCTCTCCTTCTTGGAAGCCTGGTGTTCCCAAGGCAGTGTCTTGGCAGATGCTGTAGTAGCGTTTCAGCTCCATGTGTGTCTGGCCAGGGGAGAGGGGCTGTAGATGTAACAAGAGTGGGTCCTGACATTTCTGGGGATATTGTTTATCTGCTGAATGTTCCTGAAAGGAAACAGTGCAATGAAGGAAAAAGAAACCATCATTCTGTGAAACCTACAGAGGGTGCCTCTGAGAATGGTGGGCTCATGGGAAGTTATGGTAAACAAAATCTGCTTGTGCCTTTACAACCAAAAGCACCTACCACATATAGAACATCTGAGAATCATAATAATCCCTGGAGGAGGGGAGCACAGAATTATAGCCTAGACTTTCTGAGGTAGGACGACCTGGATATGTTAAATGACACCATTAGGAGGTTAAGGAGAAAAATCTGGAATATGGGCAAGTACAAGACAAATGACTCAATTTCTTCAACAAATAAATTGCAATGACAACAACAACACCTACTAGGTGCAAAGTATGGGTCTTACTTGAATTTTGATGCAAATAAACCACCTACAAAAATTTACCTGACATTTGAGGACATTTTGAACAAACATTTAACATTGTGTGTGTGTTAGTTGCTCAGTCGTGTCTGACTCTTTGTGACCCCTTGTACTTTAGCCCACCAGATTCCTCATACTGGAGTGGGTAGCCATTCCCTTCTCCAGGGGATCTTCCCGACCTAGGGACTGAACCCAGGTGTCCTACACTGCAGGCAGATTCTCAACAGTATGAGCCACCAGGGAGGAATTATTATTAAATTTGTTAGTGTGACGTGGTATTGTGGTTATATGTTTTATAAAAGAGCCCATATCCTTTAGAGAGTCTTATCGCATATTTTTGGTTGAAATGTTATTATGTTTGAGATCTGCTTCACAACAATCCAGTGGGGTGTATGAATGTAGGTGGGCATGTAGTTGAAAGAAGATTGGGCCATGAGCTGATAATTGCTGAGCTTGGCTGATGGCTACTGAAGGCTTAGTTATATTTGTCTTTCTACTTTTTTACTTTTGAAATTTTTAATAACAAAAAGTTTAAAAACAGGATTTTCATCTCAGCTTCCTACTACTTAGATGCATCCTTGGGCAAGTTAATTAAATGTCTCTGAGCCTTACTTATAAAACAGAAAAATAAAAATAAAAAGAAATAGGTTTGGGGTGAGCAGACTCAGAGTAGGAAATTGATGATATGCAGATGTTTTGGGGGTATTTTGAGGATGTGTGTGTGCTCAACAACAGCACTTCTTCCCATGTTTGAAAACTCAGATACTGTGTTAATCTTGAGTAGAAGAAAGACTCCCCAACACCTGTACTGAAGCCATGAAAATCAGATATTCACTCTTCCTGACCTCCCCACAGGGCAGCTAGAACTCTGGCTCATGAACACATGAACCAAGCCCAGCCAATTGGAGATTTGCACCTACAACCTTGAACTTGCTCATGAAGCAAGACTTCAGAATTCATCTAGCAGTGGTGACAGTCAGTATCCAGTGTCCTCACTATTCTATCCAGATTCTTCCTTAGGCATGAACAGCATCTTCTGAAGCTATTCTTTAGCCTTCTTGTTAAGCTTGAGTTCCTTGATATCCTTCCAGTAAATTCCCTTTTCACATGTTAGTCAGTGTCAACAACTAAGAACTTTCACTGGTCTCTCCTTAGTTCAAGGAATCATAGTCTTCCAAATACTCAGGGGCAGTATACTGCACACACTCAGAAACATTGTTGAATAAATGAATGCAAGTGGCCTTCAAGATAATTTCTTGTTTTATAAACTGCTCACAGATGTGTTTATAGGGATTCTATCATAATATGTTTTTTAAAAATTTGGTTTTAATTTTGATAGAATTTCTAATAATTAATATAAGTATATTGTGATATATCTGGCTGACCATTTGTAAGATTATATTTATGACTGAGCTGACATCTAGTGATCTTCTAAAAGGTGCATTATTTCTGAAACAAAGGGCCAGGGACAAATTTCTGAGAGTGCTTATGAAATCTCACATTGGAGAACACTGATCTAATGCAGCTTGTCTCCCTTTCACAGATTTGGAAATTCAGTCCTACAGAAGGAAAGTGATTCTTCCTGTTCTCACATTAGTGAGCATATTTTTCAGCTCTCTCTACAAACTTTTATAACTACCTCTCTGGCTGACATGAAGAAACACTGGACTCCTTGGGATCTGGCTGGCAGAGTCCTCCATTCCCAAATGGCAGGACAGAATCTAATTCTCCACACTCCAGACAATGCCAGCTTCTCGATTCTCCAATCTCTCCTATGTAGTCACTACTTTTCCTTCATTTGCCCTTGGAGCCTTCTCAGACCTTGGATTTGTTGTAGGTCATGGGAAATAGATGGGAAAACAGTGGAAACAGTGTCAGACTTTATTTGGGGGGGCAGGGCTCCAAAATCACTGCAGATGGTGACTGTAGCCATGAAATTAAAAGACGCTTACTCCTTGGAAGGAAAGTTATGACCAACGTAGATAGCATATTCAAAAGCAGAAACATTACTTTGCCAACAAAGGTCTGTCTAGTCAAGGCTATGGTTTTTCCAGTGGTCGTGTATGGATGTGAGAGTTGGACTGTGAAGAAAGTTGAACACTGAAGAATTGATGCTTTTGAACTGTGGTGTTGGAGAAGACTCTTGAGAGTCCCTTGGACTGCAAGGAGATCCAACCAGTCCATTCTAAAGGAGATCAGCCCTGGGATTTCTTTGGAAGGAATGATGCTAAAGCTGAAACTCCAGTACTTTGGCCACCTCATGCAATGAGTGACTCATTGGAAAAGACTCTGATGCTGGGAGGGATTGGGGGCAGGAGGAAAAAGGGACGACCGAGGATGCGATGGCTGGATGGCATCACCGACTCAATGAACGTGAGTTTGAGTGAACTCCAGGAGTTGGTGATGGACAGAGAGGCCTGGCATGCTGAGATTGATGGGTCGCAAATAGTCGGACGTGACTGAGTGACTGAACTGAACTGAACTGAACTTTAAACCTCCTATCTACTAAAAAAATTATTTGCAGCAAGAGTCTGTAACTGCTATATGAGGCCCAGGTAAAAATGGTTAGTTAACTATACAGATATTAAGAAAAGTGGCAAGAATACACAGAAGAGATATAAAAAAAGATCTTCATGACCCAGATAATCATGATGGTATGATCACTCACCTAGAGCCAGACAAAGTCTGGTGGGAATGTGAAGTCAGGTGGGTCTTAGGAAGCATCACTATGAACAAAGCTAGTGGAAGTGATGGAATTCCAGTTGAGCTATTTCAAATCCTAAAAGATGACGCTGTGAAAGTGCTGCAATCAATATGCCAGCAAATTTGGTAAATACAGCAGTGGCCACAGGCCTGGAAAATGTCAGTTTTCATTGCAATCCCAAAGAAAAGCAATGTCAAAGAATGTTCAAACTACCACATAATTGCACTTATCTCACATGCTAGCAAAGTAGTGCTCAAAATTCTCCAAGCCAGGCTTCAACAGTACATGAACCGAGAACTTCCAGATGTTCAAGCTGGATTTAGAAAAGGCAGAGGAACCAGAGATCAAATTGCCAACATCCATTGGATCATCAAAAAGCAAGAGAGTACCAGAAAAACATCTACTTAGGCTTTATTGACTACTCCAAAGCCTTTGACTGTGTGGATCACAACAAACTGTGGAAAATTCTTAAAGAGATGGGAATACCAGACCACCTGACCTGCCTCTTGAGAAATCTGTATGCAGGTCAGGAAGCAACAGTTAGAACTGGACATGGAACAACAGACTGGTTCATCAAGGCTGTATTTGCTCACCATGCTTATTTAACTTATATGCAGAGTACATCATGAGAAACACTGGACTGGATCATGCACAAGCTGGAATCAAGATTGCCAGGAGAAATATCAATAACCTCAGATATGTAGATGATACCACCCTTATGGCAGAAAGTGAAGAAGAACTAAAGAGCCTTTGATGAAAGTGAAAGAGGAGAGTGAAAAAGTTGGCTTAAAGCTCAACATTCAGAAAACTAAGATCATGGCATCTGGTCCCATCACTTCATGGCAAATAGACAGAGAAACAGTGGAAACGGTGAGAGACTTTATTTTTGGGGGGCTCTAAAATCACTGCAGACGATGATTGCAGCTATGAAATTAAAAGACGCTCCTCAGAAGAAAAGTTATGACCAACGTTGAAAACATTTTAAAAACTAGAGACATTACTTTGCCAACAAACATCCATCTAGTTAAGACTATGGTTTTTCCAGCAGTCAGGTATGGATGTGACTATACATGACTATAAAGAAAGCTGAGTGCTGAATAATTGATGCTTTTGAACTGTGATGTTGCAGAAGCCTCTTGAGACTTCTTGGACTGCAAGGAGATCCAACCAGTCCATCCTAAAGGAAATAAGTCCTGAATATTCATTGGAAGGACTGATGTTGAAACTGAAACTCTAATACTTTGGCCACCTGATGCAAAGAACTGACTCATTTGAAAAGACCCTGATGCTGAAAAAGATTGAAGGCGGGAGGAGAAGGGGACAACAGAGGATGAGATTGTTGGATGGCATCATCGACTCAATGGACATGAGTTTGAGTAAACTCTGGGAGTTGGTGATGGACAGGGAAGCCTGGCGTGCTGCAGTTCATGGGGTTGCAAAGGGTTGGACATGACTGAGAGAGTGAACTATACAGAAATTAAACAAGGCTCTGTCATTCATCATCATGGGTTTTTGAAGTTTTATTCCTAATATTTACTTAGCTGTGGAGTTCAGGGAGAGGGATACTGGTCTTTTATGTAACACTTTTAGTTTCCATTTGGCACTTGGCTTGCTTGGGGAGTCAGGGCTGGTTTGAATGGGAAGGATAAGAATTAGGGCAACTATGAAAATGTCTTGGTTTCCCCCATATTTGATGGCAATTTGGCACACGAGATTCTCCCATTAGCCTCCTTTTTCTACTTTTCTTGGCTCTGTGCATGTCTGTTTCAGTGATGTCCTTTCCCTCTAATGCAAGCGGTTCTGGATAGTAAACTCCACAACACATCCAAGAGTCACTGGCTCCAGTCATTGGGATCTACCCTAAGAGTCACATGCTTCTGGAATATCACTTGATAATGCCTATTCTGAAGCTTAAATTGATAGATTCTCAGGTTTGTTATTTATCATAAATCCAAGTAGGAAACTGGGGCCAAATTCATTTTGGGGTGGAAGTAGAATTGAGTCAAGCCATTGTCTTGAGAAAGGGGCTCTTATTCTTTTACTACAACCGAAGGCATGGCTTACTTACCATTTTCCCTGTGGCATCTGATGGAAATCTAGCCCTTATTGAAAACTGCCGAATGGGGTGCAACCGTAGACAGGAAGACTAGGTAGGTTGAAAGAGAAACAGTTGTGTGTTAAGCTCTGTATAGCTGGGTCATATAGATGACGCTGTATGAATACGATGTGTTCATACGCTCAGTCTTGGATCCTGACCTCCTATTTCATGGGGGCTAATATTCCTGTTCCATCCAAGCTTTGGGACTTTCAGTTTGAGATTATGATTCTCACTCAAGTCATTACAGGTTGATCTAGATGTCCAGTTTGGACCTACCTTCAAGATCACACTCAGTTCTTACTCTATGAAGCCCTTTTCTGAGCATATTGACTTTATCTTCTCATAACCTCTCCATTGTTTAATATTTATGTGCTTAGTTGTCTTCATCTCACTTTGGCAAACATTCCATTCAGCTTGGGGCTGCTCACTAATTTTGGGTGTAGGTGTGTTTTATTTACTTATCTAAGGTTTTAAACTCCATAAAGGTAGAGGCTGTATAATATCCCTGCTGTCTCTTGCTTAGCAGTTGCAAGTGATAGGTATGTATCCATTTATGCTTCAAATGAATACACTTGATCCATGTACTAGGCACTGGGATAAGCAGAATTTACAGCCCAAGCAATTGGAATATTTCAATGAACTTCCTTTTCAGAGCCTCAAAAGACCTAATAAAATGTGCCATCAGCATCCCATTCTACCAGCCAGTTAGCGCCTTGATACAGAGGCAGATCTAGAAAGGAAAAGAAATTTCAACAGACCTCTAGTGATTCTTGATGTGAATGGTCTGGCCAAAACATCATTCCTGGAAACCCAGCAGCAGTGAATGGTAAAGCTGCTACACTGAAACTTCATACCTGTGTGATATCTGAACAGCCCTCTCATTGAGGGCAATGAGAGACTTTGAAAGGAAGCAGAACAAGCCCAGAAAGGGTACTCTAGGGAAGACTATCAATGCACTGTTGAGATTAGATTTCCTCCAAGGCTTAGCCAATATCTGCAGGTTAAAAGGAGGCAGATGTGTGTCCCCGATGGGCAGAACAGGCAAAAGCGTGCACTGCTGGACACAGGCTGAAGGCATGACTTCCTTCTGCCGCCCGGGATGCTCACCTGTTGGGGGAAGCCGGGTCTGACGCTGAGGCACTGACTGTTCTGTCGGGTAAGGATTCGCTTTCGTCTCCTCTGTCTCAACACCACGTAGATCCTGGCATAGACGAGGACAGTCACTCCGAAGGGCAGGTAGAAGGACACCACTGAAGAGTAGAGGACAAAGTCAGGGTTGGAGATGGAGCAGATGCTGGGGTCTCCTGTGCATGAGACAAGTGGAGAAAGCAAAGTCGTTGGCCAAGCACGGGATTCGGTGCCGAGCACAGAACAGGCCCCACACCACATGCGGTGTCTCCACCATCACGTCCACAATGGAAGTCTGAGAAGTGCTGGGAGCTGGTCCTGTCTCCTCCTCCGCCTGTCCCAGTGTACATGCTGCCTCCTCTGAGAAGGCTACCTGCCCCGAGTTTCTCAGTCAGAAGCAGCTCTTACCTCCTTTGTGCCCCACATTTCTTACTGTCAGCACTTTTGTGTAATTAGCGCTCATGGCCTGATTGTTAAGCTGTGAGGGGGCTGTCCCATCTCAGACACCCACATTGTCCACTTGTCCTCTGTAGGAGGTGTAATTCATCTTTTAAAAATATATTTATTTCTTAATTGGAGGGAAATTGCTTAACAATGTTGTGTTGGTTTCTGTTGTACAACACAAATCAGCCATGATTATATTAACACAAGTATCCCCCTCCTTCTTAAGCCTCCCTCCCATCCCCCATCACACTACTCTGCTCCCTGTGTTATATAGCAGCTTCTCACCAGCTATCTGTTTTACACTTAGTAGTGAATATATGTCGATGCTACTTTCCTGTTCATTCTACTCTTTCCTTCCCCAACTGGGTCCACAAGTCTGTTCTATATATCTGTGTCTCCATTCCTTCCCTGCAAATATGTCCACAAATATCATTTTTCCAGTATCTGCAGGTTTTCCACCCAAATTCATGTCCATCGAGTCGGTGATGCCATCCAACCATCTCATCCTCTGTTGTCCCCTTCTTCTCCTGCCCTCAATCTTTCCCAGCATCAGGGTCTTTTCAAATGAGTCAGCTCCTCACATCAGGTGGCCAAAGTATTGGAGTTTCAGCTTCAACATCAGTCCTACCAATGAACACCCAGGACTGATTTCCTTTAGGATGGACTGGTTGGATCTCCTTGCAGTCCAAGGGACTCTCAAGAGTATTCTCCAACACCACAGTTCAAAAGCATCAATTCTTTGGCACTCAGCTTTCTTTATAGTCCAACTCTCACATCCATACCTGACTGCTGGAAAAACCATAGCCTTGACTAGACAGACCTTTATTGACAAAGTTATGTCTCTGCTTTTGAATATGCTGTCTAGGTTGGTCATAACTTTCCTTCCAAAGAGTAAGTGTCTTTTAATTTCATGGCTGTAGTCACCAAATGCAATGATTTTGGAGACCAGAAAAATAAAGTCAGCCACTGTTTCCACTGTTTCCCCATCTATTTGCCATAAAGTGACCGGATGCCATAATCTTAGTTTTCTGAATGTTGACTTTAAGCCAACTTTTTCACTCTCCTCTTTCACTTTCATCAAAGGCTCTTTAGTTCTTCTTCACTTTCTGCCATAAGGGTGGTGTCATCTGCATATCTGAGGTTACTGATATTTCTCCCGGCAATCTTGATTCCAGCTTGTGTTTCATCCAGTCCAGCGTTTCTCATGATGTGCTCTGCATAGAAGTTCAATAAGCAGGGTGACAATATACAGCCTTGACGTACTCCTTTTTCTATTTGGAACCAGTCTGTTATTCCATGTCCAGTTCTAACTGTTGCTTCCTGACCTGCATATAGGTTTCTCAAGAGGCAGGTCAGGTGATGTGGTATTCCCATCTCATTCAGAATTTTCCACAGTTCATTGTGATCCACACAGTAAAAGGCTTTGGCATAGTCAATAAAGCAGAAATAGATGTTTTCTGGAACTCTCTTGCTTTTTCCATGATCCAGCAGATGCTGGCATTTTGATCTCTGGTTCCTCTGCCTTTTCTAAAACCAACTTGAACATCTGGAAGTTCACGGTTCATGTATTGATGAAGCCTGGCTTGGAGAATTTTGAGCATTACTTTACTAGCATGTGAAATGAGTGCAATTGTGCGGTAGTCTGAGCATTCTTTTTGGCATGGCCTTTCTTTGGGATTGGAATGAAAACTGACCTTTTTCAGGCCTGTGGCCACTGCTGAGTTTTCCAAACTTGCTGGCATATTGAGTGCAGCACTTTCACAGCATCATCTTTTAGGATTTGAAATAGCTCAACTGGAATGCCATCACCTCCACTAGCTTTGTTTGTAGTGATGCTTTCTAAGGCCCACTTGACTTCAGATTCCAGGATGTCTGGCTCTAGGTGAGTGATCACACTCATCAAGGTTATCTGGGTCATGAAGATCTTTTTGTACAGCTCCTCTGTGTATTCTTGCCACCTCTTCTTAATATCTTCTGCTTCTGTTAGGTGCATACCATTTCTGTCCTTTATGGAACCCATCTTTGCATGAAAATTTCCCTTGGTATCTCTAAATATCTTGAAGAGATCTCTAGTCTTTCCCATTCTATTGTTTCCCCCTATTTCTTTGCATTGATTGCTGAGGATGGCTTTCTTATCTCTCCTTGCTATTCTTCAGAACTCTGCATTCAAATGGGTATAGCTTTCCTTTTCTCCTTTGCTTTTCGCTTCCCTTCTTTTCACAGGTATTTGTAAGGCCTCCTCAGACAGCCATTTTGCTTTTTTGCATTTCTTTTTCTTGGGGATGGTCTTGATTCCTGTCTCCTGCACAATGTCATGAACCTCTGTCCATAGTTCATCAGGCACTCGGTCTGTCAGATCTAGTCCCTTAAATCTATTTCTCATTTCCACTGTATAGTCATAAGGGATTTGATTTAGGTCATACCTTAATGGTCTAGTGGTTTTCTCCACTTTCTTCAATTTCAGTCTGAATTTGGCAATACGGAGTTCATGATCTGAGCCACAGTCAGCTCCCCGGTCTTGTTTTTGCTGACTGTATAGAGCTTCTCCATCTTTGGCTGCAAAGAATATAATCAATCTGATTTTGGTTTTTACCATCTGGTGACGTCCATGTGTAGAGTCTTCTCTTGTTTTGTGGGAAGAGAGTGTTTGCTATGACCAGTGCATTCTCTTGGCAGAACTCTATTAGCCTCTGCCCTGCTTCATTCTGTACTCCAGGGCCAAATTTGCCTGTTACTCCAGGTGTTTCTTGACTTCCTACTTTTGCATTCCAGTCCCCTATAATGAAAAGGACATCTTTTTTGGGTGTTAGTTCTAGAAAGTCTTGTAGGTCCTTATAGAACCATTCAACTTCAGCTTCTCCAGCATTACTGGTTGGGGCATAGACTTGATTACCATGATGTTGAATGTGTTAATATACAATATATGTTCTTCTCTTTCTGATAGACTTCACTCTGTATAACAGGTTCTAGGTTCATCCACCTCATAGAACTGACTCAAATTTGTTCTTTTTCATGGCAGAGTAATATTCCATTGTGTATATGTACCACATCTTCTTTATCTGTTCATCTGCTGATGGACATCTAGGTTGCTTCCATGTGCTAGCTATTGTAAATAGTGGTGCTATGAACATTGGGGTACATGTGTCTTTTTCAATTATGATTTTCTCAGGGTATATGCCCAGTAGTGGGATTGTTGGGGTAGTTCACTTCCCAGGTGGCTTAGGTGGTAAAGAATCTGCCTGCAATTCAGGAGACCCAGGTTTAATCCCTGGGTTGGGAAGATCTCCTGGAGAAGGGAATGGCTACCCACTCCAGTATTGTTCTCTGAATAATTCCATGAACAGAGGAGCCTGGCAGTGTACAGTCCATGGGATCGCAAAGCGTCAGACACAAATGAGTGACTAATGTTTCATTTTCATGGTAGTTTTATTCCTAGTTTTTTAAGGAATCTCCATACTGTTCTCCACAGTGGCTTATCAATTCACACAGATGGCCAATAAAGACATGAAAAGATGTTCAACATTATTAAATATTGGAGAAATGCAAATCTAATTCATCTTTGTGTTGCTCACAGTTCACTTAAAAAGAAAATTTACTGATGATTACATGCCAGACACCACTCTACACTGGGGCTACAAAGATGAGTAGGACTCGGTGTCTACCCTTGAAGGAGCTCACGGTCTGGACAGACAGACAATCCTTTCTGTATGCTGTGCTAAGTTTCACAGAGCGATGTGACCTGGGAGGCTGGGTGGAGTGTCACAGAGCAACAGAGCAGGGAGGGATGCAGCCCCTGGAAAAGGGCCTGCTGGTGTGGAAGCCATCAGAGGGGCACTGAATGCAATGAGAGAAGGGAGGAGGCTTCCGTGCTGAGAATGCCAGGTCTCCAAGTTTGAATGAAGTGTGGGGCAGGTAGGCGGTGGCTGAATATAGCCAAGTTTCTTTTTTGGGGAATCCCTGTTCTGGTCAAGGGTGCGATGGGAAAAGAGCCAGTAAACGTATTTCCATCATGGACAATGTGAATTGAGGCATGTCCCTGTCCTTGCTTTATGTCCTGAAATGCTCCTGGGCCTCCTCTCTAGGAGGGCCTTGCAACTTTGTCTTCATTAGCAAATGTTGAGATTTCTCCAATAGCCAGAGTGAGACCTGATACCTGCTCCGCCTTGGAAAAAGAAAAGTAAAGAAAACTAATATCTTCTGGATGATTCCGAGGGCTTTATACACATTGTCTTACCTAATCATTGTGGCGACATGATATAAGCAGGTGCCATTACTGTCTCTATTCTCAGATGAGCTGACGAAGGCTCAGAGAGATTCAGTAAGTGGCCCAACATCACGGAGTCTGAAAGGGGGTGGAGCTCAGATGGATTCCTCCAGTCATTCTGATCCCAAAGCCAATGTTCTTTCTAGGATTTTAACTCTCCGCTTCCCTCTACCACTGGGACACAACAAACTTGCACTTTGTCCCATCATCAACAGGTGTTGGCACATCCAGTCAATCTTAATGAAGGGGTGGGGATTCTCCAATCCACAATCTGGTCTCAGAAGATGCAGCCTCAGGTGTGAACTGATGAGAGAGGGCCTTGGACCTCATTCTGCTTCCTGGTCTTTGGATGTAGGCAGAGCCCAGGCAGCCTGAGGTGGGAGACCCAGATCTCCAGTTACTAACTATCTGACCTTGGGTTTATTACTTAACTATGCCAAACCTCGAGCTTCCCTTGTGACTCAGCAGGTCAAGAATCCGCCTGCAATGCGGGAGATCTGGGTTTGATCCCTGGGTTGGGAAGATCCCCTGGAGAACATTCCCCCACTCCAGTATTCTGGCCTGGAGAATTCTATGGACTGTATAGTCTATGAGGTCACTTTCACTTTCATGCCAAACCCTCAGTTTCATTATCTGTGAAAGAAAGACAAAAATCCTATCTCATGTAGAGGTTGTGAGACTAAATGGGAGCTATTATTATTATTAATATCATTAACTATTATTTATTATATACCTCCTCTGACCTTTTGAACTTGAAAGGGAAGGTATCGCTTGGAATGAAAATTTGGAGAGGGACTTGTATGAAACAGTACTTGCAGAGGAGAGAAGGGAGCAACAGGTAAGAATTAAAACAAACCAAACTGAATGTGTTTAGTGCGGAGGCATTTTAATGACAACACTCCCATCAGAACCCTTATGAGCCACTCCAAATCCTCTGATTCTCTGAGGAGGGGGTAAAATTCAAGGAAAATTAGTGTCCTCTCATCAAAGCCTGCATCTTCGTCCTTTAAAGGAAATGGCTCTTAAGACTCTGAGCAGTGATCACCATATTGGCATTTCTGGTCATCTGGGGAACTGGGGTTGGGGATAGGGAGAGGGTGGCGCCTGGTGGTCTTTCTGAGTCTATAAGGACCCATGCTGGCAGTAACCAGCCGCCCCTGCCATCAGCGCCCTCGTTGTCAGTGACTGACATGTCTCCTCTATGAGGAGGCACCTCAGCACGTCTGTAGTGAGAGGGGGTCAGAGGGGTGGCAGAGTCACTTTCTTCCTGTTCATCTGGCTGCCATCCTTGGTGTGCCGGGTCTCCATGAGTCTCCCCAGCTAGACCTCCACTTCTTTATCCTTCTCTGGGTTCTGGGAGGCTGACCTCTATACTTTATACATTAACTACAACCTTTAAAAAGCCAGGAGCAAAAGTGGGTATAGCATGCTTCCGTTTCTGTAAAAATGGACACACACACACACTCATGTATGCATGCATGGGTGTGTGTGTGTATGCACTTGTTTCAAGTCTCAT
The DNA here is from genome assembly GCA_917880005.1 of Nanger dama. NCBI lineage: Eukaryota > Metazoa > Chordata > Mammalia > Artiodactyla > Bovidae > Nanger > Nanger dama. The sequence goes on from CAKJTW010000011.1 coordinate 2,674,048, forward strand.
CTTTTAAGAAGATTGGTGTTTGCTTCTAGGGAGGGGATGGGGGCAGGCAGTCAAGGGTAGAAGGAAGACATACATGTTTTTACATGTAAGTATACGTGTGTGTGTATATATATATATCACTACCCTTTATGTTTTGCCATGTGCAAGCATTTTCCATTAAAAATATTGAGAGCATATGTATGAGAAAACAGAGTGAAGAGAGAGCAGAGAAAGCACATAGTTATTCTGGGGTTACTGAGCAATGAAGACATGCCCTGAGCCTGCCTTGTTATCCTATCCTTCCTTCCCTAAGAACCTGCTGCCTGAGCTTAGACGGAGTTTTGAAGCCTCTCCCACAATTTCTCCACACTATGTGGCTGGTGAGGCCTGTCAGCAGGCAGAATGACATTGGAGAAGGATGGGCAGTGAACTGGGCCCTGCCTCAGCCTCCTCCAGGCAAGGCCTGGGAGTGCATCCTGTGGGCAGGGCGGAGTGAAGCACCACGCACTGCGGTGCAGTTCTGAAAGCTTCTCTCTGCTCAGTCCCAAGGAGGTGGTGAGAACAGGGAACCCCCAAGAGCTAGGCTTCCCAGGGAAATGAGGTGCCTTGTCTTGATTATTTAACTGAAACAGTACTGTGCTGTCAGCATGAGTTATTGAATGATGAATCAATGAGCAACTTGTACAGAGGAGCATTTTCCCTAAGAACATCAGCAGTCATGAACCGAAGCCTAATAGGGAAGGCCAGGAAGTTACTAAGCCAACTGATTTCAACAGCTAAGGGGCAAAAAATGATGGTGAGGACTCATCCACTGATTCATGCAACACAAGTTTATGAAGCCCCTAATGAATTCAAGGGCTTCCCAGGTGGCTCAGCTGGTAAAGAATCTGCCTGCAATGTGGGAGACCTGGGTTCCATCCCTGGGTTGGGAAGATCCCCTGGAGAAGAGAAAGGCTACCCACTCCAGTATTCTGGCCTGGAGAATTCCACTTTCACTTACTATAGTCTAATGAATACATTTAAAAGTAAAAGGGAAAGAGATGAGAGAGAAGCGAGCCTATATGTGCTAAGTCACAAGTCTTTTTGCCTTCTCAATTCTATATTTGAAAATTCTTTTGGAAAGTTTTATTTCTGGAACAATTATGATCTCACTGGTGGCAACAAGACTGCAATTAGCTCATCATTCTTCTTCACTTTACTTGTTGACATTAACTGGGAACTCTGTCTAATGTCAGATTTTGAGACTGTTACCTCTGTGTGTGTGTGAGAGAGAGAGCATGAGTAAGACTGCCCCTGCCAGCCTCCAAGAATGAGTAAGAGGAATAACTCTGCCCAGCAAACGTTGCTGGAGGTTTGCTGCTGGCCAGGCAAGGACCACTTTGGTCTAGCAGTGGTAGTGAGCGTCCCGTACTGCAGATTCCAACTTGGAAGACATTTTCTCTTTTGAAAAAGTGTTTATTTATTTATTTGGCTATGTTGTGGCATGAGCATTGTGGCATGAGAATTCCTAGTTATGGCATGTAGGATCTAGTTCCCTGACCAGGGATCGAACCCAGGCTCCTGCATTTGAGCACAGTCTTAGCCATTGGACCACCAGGGAAGTCCAGAGTGCATTTTCTTATAGAAACCTGGATATAAAGGGTGGCTTAGTTATCAGACTTATGCCCAAAGCACATTTAGACTCATCGAAATGGTATTTGAGTGCCAGGGTCAACCTCTACTGTTATGTTAGAGAATGTTGCCTTGGCGTATGTCTGTGCACATGCGTGTTTATGTATATAATGTGTCATTGGTAAGTGGTAATGGGAAACAGGAAAAATGCAAGGATGACAACAACATCATATTTTAGGAGCACCCTGAATTGACCAGACACATCTTCATTGGATAACTTCTCAATTTAACCTCTAATATGGCAGAGAAACAAGCCTCACCTTGAGCAGGGGATATGTGCTTGGCATGTCTATGTATATTATCCCAATTTAATCTTCACTTAATTGTAAAAAAAAAAGCTCCATGAAGGAGGTGGAGTGAAGTTACAGCATATGTAGGCTTAGATTCTAGAGTCAATGAAAATTATAGAGAGTCAAAATTCACCCTGAATCACATATAAAAATATACATGATTTGATTACAACCCTGAACAGTAATAAGTAAAGACATATGACACATGCAGTAATATGTCATCTTATATAAAGAGTTCAACATAGCATGTAATTTTAGAGATGAAGTTGCTGCACTTATTTGCAGGAGGCCATATATAAGAAGAAATGCTGAAAACTTCCTAACTAAATACATAGACCAAGACGCTTCTTCCTTGGAAGAAAAGTTATGACCAACGTAGATAGCATATTGAAGAGCAGAGACATTACTTTGCTAACAAAGGTCCGTCTAGTCAAGGCTATGGTTTTTCCAGTAGTCATGTATGGATGTGAGAGTTGGACTGTGAAGAAAGCTGAGCGCCGAAGAATTGATGCTTTTGAACTGTGGTGTTGGAGAACACTCTATCTAGAGAGTCCCTTGGACTGCAAGGAGATCCAACCAGTCCATTCTAAAGGAGATCAGCCCTGGGATTTCTTTGGAGGGAATGATGCTAAAGCTGAAACTCCAGTACTTTGGCCACCTCATGCGAAGAGTTGACTCATTGGAAAAGACTCTGATGCTGGGAGGGATTGGGGGCAGGAGGAGAAGGGGATGACAGAGGATGAGATGGCTGGATGGCATCACCGACTCAATGGACGAGTTTGAGTGAACTCCAGGAGTTAGTGATGGACAGGGAGGCCTGGCGTGCTGCGATTCATGGGGTCGCAAAGAATTGGACACGACTGAGTGACTGAACAGAACAGAACTGAACTGAGTCCAAATATTTGATTTTGTTCATTTATGCTCTACTATATTATTACTCCAAATTTGTTGATAAGGAAGCTTAACTTAGAAAGGTTAAGTAACTTGTTCAAACAGACACAGCTGTTAAATAGTAGAATTGAAGTTTGAATCTAGGTTTTTCTGACTGCAGGGCCTCTGCCTTTCTAAATGTATTCTAACTTCTAAATAACTGACCAGCAAATGACTCTTTGAAGACTATTTATAAGTTAAGACTTACCTGAATTTATATGTAATATGTTACATATATCTGTACACATAAGAACATAGCTATGTGACTTGTACATGTATACCAGAAATTCATAAAAATGGAACATAATAGGAATTGAATAAACCAATTCAAATGGACAAAGTAAGAAATCCAGATGAACACTAGGAGTTAATTAGTTATCTCTTAGTGAATACTCAGTGTTTACTGTCAATGCCTATAACTTCACTATATGTGCTAACAGTTTTCTTTCAACATATGAAATTCCTGAGGCTGAAAGATGGTCATAGTATAGACATGGAAGGTACTGAAGCACATGAGGTGTAGATTTGGATCAGTATTGTATTTAAAGTCCTGGACATGTCAGATAAACACATTTTTTATCCATTTGTCCATCCATCCATCCTGCCAACCATCCATCCTTCTGACAGAAGATGTACTATGTGCCAAACACCATGGTCAAAAATTTCTGCATATTAAAAATATAAAATACATCCTCCTAGTTCCCAAAAGCTATCCTAGTTCCCAAATGCTAGAAATTATTTTTACTGAGTAAAAAGCTAGAAATGTATACCCTGCTCAAGGGCTTTTATGATATGCTATTTTGTGTTGTAAATTCATTACAAATTATCATCTTTTCATTAACAAATCTCACCTGAATTATTCATATAGCATAGTTTTTTTAATTGGCATATTTCTTCAAATGAATACAATGGTATTTCTTTCAAAATAGGAGTAAGCCAAACTTCATTAATTGGGGCAGAATGTGGCTCCTGCACCATTAATTGAAGAGATTTTGCTTTCTATTTTATTTATAATCAGTAGAGGCCAGTGCTTTGCAGTCTATAGGATCCTCATTTGATTACAAAGTACACTGCCTCTGAGGTCAGACAGTTCAGGGATGAACACCACTCACAGCCATTCAGATGTGCTATGAATCACTTGGCTGTCGAAAGTGACATCGTCATTGTTACCTGTGGTGTTGAAGCCAAAGAGGAGAGGGCAAGACACAGCAAAGGACAGCACCCAGACAGCCGTGATCATGAGGGCCACACGTCGACAGGAGCTCTGTCCCGTGCCTTGCTGGTAGTGAACTGGCATGACCACAGCAGTGTACCTGTGAAGGGCAGGGGATAGAGAATAGATGTGATCAGTTCAGTTCAGTCGCTCAGTCGTGTCTGACTCTTTGCGACCCCATGAATCGCAGCACGCCAGGCCTCCCCTGTCCGTCACCAACTCCCAGAGTTCACTTAGACTCACGTCCATCGAGTCAGTGATGCCATCCAGCTATTTCATCCTCTGTCGTCCCCCTTCTCCTCCTGCCTCCAATCCCTCCCAGCATCAGAGTCTTTTCCAATGAGTCAGCTCTTTGCATGAAGTGGCCAAAGTACTGGAGTTTCAGCTTTAACATCATTCTCTCCAAAGAAATCCCAGGGCTGATCGCCTTCAGAATGGACTGGTTGCATCTCCTTGCAGTCCAAGGACTCTCAATACCACTGGGTGACTTAAACACTAAATATTTATTTTTCACAGTTCAGGAGATTGGAAAGTCCAGGATTAATGTACTGGTAGATTTGGTATCTGGTGTTAAACCCACTACTTGGTAGTGGACAGTCATCTTCTTGCTGTGTTCTCTCATGGTGGGAGGGGGTGAGGCAAGCTCTCTGGAGTCTCTTTTATAAGGGAAAATCCCATTAATGATGGTGAATTCCTCCTCAAAGGTTCCACTTCCTAGTGCCATCACAGTGGCAGTTAGGATTTTAATATATGAATTCGGGGGTGGGGGATGTAAACATTCAGTCTACAGCACACACTTTTACATGGTCAAAGCTGTTTTTTATTCTTGTTGGATATTGTCTTTTCTGTGGTATATCCACATATATGTTTCCAGCTGCTTATTGGACTTACCTGTACAATTGTTCCATGGTTGTCCCAAACTCAAGCTATCTGAAGTTCATCTTTCTATTCCCCTACATCTCTTAATCTGGCTCCACTTCCTGCCTTTCTTCAAGACATCCACACCCAACACTCAGGCTTTTTGACCTTTCTTTGGCCTTTCCATATCATTTGCTCACCCACTCATTTAACATTTCATTCATCTAGCACTGGCTTCCCTGGTGGCTCAGACGGTAAAGCGTCTGCCTGCAATGTGGGAGAGCGGGGTTTGATCCCTGCGTCGGGAAAATCCTCTGGAGAAGGAAATGGCAACTCACTCCAGTATTCTTGCCTGGCAAATCTCTTGGGTGGAGCCTGGTAGGCTATAGTCCATGGGTTGCAGAGTCAGACACGACTGAGCAACTTCACTTTATTTACTATTATCCAGGCCTTATTCTGGAAATACCAAGATGTGCAAATGGGACAATGGTCTCTTTCCTTATTGAGCTTGGAGGTAAGTAGAATGGATGGATGAAAAAAAATGTCAATATAAAATGAAAACTGTCATGAAAGAATTAAGCCAGGACTTATTCTGGAAATACCATGATGTGCAAATGGGACAATGGTCTCTTTCCTTATTGAGCTTGGAGGTAAGTAGAGTGGATGGATGAAAAAAATGATAATATAAAATGAAAACTATCATGAAAGAATTAAGTTGGGTGACATGTTCAAGGGTAGCTGCTGCTGCTAAGTCGCTTCAGTTGTGTCTGACTCTATGTGACCCCATAGATGGCAGCCCAACAGGCTCCCCTGTCCCTGGGATTCTTCAGGCAAGAACACTGGAGTGGGTCGCCATTTCCTTCTCCAATGCATGAAAGGGAAAAGTGAAAGGGAAGTCACTGAGTCGTGTCCGACTCTTCGCGACCCCGTGGACCGCAGCCCACCAGGCTCCTCTGTCCATGGGATTTTCCAGGCAAGAGTACTGGAGTGGCCTGCCATTGCCTTCTCTGGTTTAAGGGCAGAGGAGGATGTAAAGAAGGGGCAAACTGACACAAGATGGGAGGAAATGAGTGGGGTGAGAGGGAGCCAGCCATGAGGGAAGGGAGGAGAAGAGCATTTTAGGCAGAAGGACAGCAGGGCCTGTAAAGTTGTGCGTTATAGTAACTTCCCTATTTGTTCACGCACTTCCACCACCTTCTCTCTGTGATGGCCACAGCCTCCTGGCTGGTTTCCTGTGCCAGGTCCCATAATAGATTTCGTTATATCTTCCCCACCCCACGGTCCCTCAGCTGACAACTGTCTAAGATGGGCAGAATTCTAAGATGGCACCCAAGGTCCATGCACCATGGAACGAGCAGAACTCCTGTGGTTAGACTACAGATCAACAGATTGTGTTAACTGAAGGGGAGATGATTCTGGGTGGCTGGGCCCAATCAAGCGAGCCCTTAAAAGGAACTCAGTACTTCCTGAATAAGAGAGAGTCAAAGCATGAGAAATTCTCCCCCTGGCCTTGAAGAGGCAACTTGCCACGTTTGGGAAAAGATCATTTGGCAAGAAACAGCATAAGGCCTACAGGAGCTGAAAGTAGCCCCTGGTTGACAACCACTAAGAAAGCAGGAACCTCCATCTTATAACTGCAAGCAACTGAATTCTACTGACTACATGAATACATTTGAAAGATGAAACACAAGTCAGCCTATACCCATTTTCAGCCTCGTGAGATGCTGAGCAGAGAACCTACCTACACTGTGCACAGACTTTCGACCCGTGAAATAAAAAATGGATATAGTTTAAGTCACTACATTTGTGATAATTTGTTACATAGCAACAGAAAACAAATATAGTGTCAATACTAAGCCTTCCCCAGCATGACCCCAACTTGTCTTGCCAATTTGACTTCCCACTGGTCCCTGACACTTACTTATAACTCCAGCCATGTTAGCCATGTAAGCCGTGTTACTGATGGGTAATCTTCAATAGTCTTTGTTCAATCCATTATCCCTTTTCCTTCTCCAGGTAGCTCATATTTTCTCGCCTTTAATCTCAGATCAGCTCTCAGTATCCATCCCAGTCCTTCCATCTTATGAAGACCTCTAACTCTAAATGCACAGTACCCTCCTGCCAATCCATCACATTGCCCTTCTGCATGCAGTGTCTTGCCTCACTAGAGAGATAGACTGGAGAGAGATAGACTCCGTATGATTTAAGCTACTTAATGGCTCAACTCATCTTAGAGCCTTGGTATTCCATATAGGTCCTTGCACAAGCAAGTAGTGAGAAGCTGTAGACTGATTGCCTCATGGATCCTGTAGGTGTCCTACCCCAAAAGAGGACAATTCTAATTCTAGCCCAGCTCAAGGGATCTAATATATATAGCTGAGTCTACAAATGCTGAACATTTATTTACTATTGAAGTATGATTGATTTATAATGATGTGTTAATTTCAGGTGTATAGTAAAGTGATTTTTAAAAAATATATATGTATTTGTGTGTGTGTGACTCTGTGTGTGTGTGTGTGTGTGTGTGCACACGCGCGTGCACGCGTGTGTGTGTATGGGCTTCCCAGGAGGCGCTGGTGGTAAAGAACCCACCTGCCAATGAAGGAGACTTAAGAGATGCATATTTGATCCTTGGGTTGGGAAAATCTCCTGGAGGAGGGCATGGCAACCCACTCCAGTATAGTTGCCTGGAGAATTCCATGGACAGAGGAGCCTGGCTGGCTACAGTCCATAGGGTTGCAAAGAGTTGGACACCACTGAAGCGACTTAGCATGCACACACACATGTACCCACACACACACGTGCACACATACACACTTTTTCAGATTCTTTTCCCATATAGGTTATTATAAAACATTGAGCATAGGTCCCTGTGCTACATAGTAGGTCCTTGTTGTTCATCTATTTTATATATAGTAGTGTGTATTTGCTACTCCCAAATTCCTAATTTATCTTTCCCGCCCACCTTTCCCCTCTGGTAATCTTGTTTGTGTTCTATGTCTGTGAGTCTGTTTCTGTTTTGTAAATAAGTCCACTTGTACCATTTTTTAGATTCCACATATAAGTGATATCATCGTCTTTCTCTGTCTGACTTAGTATGATAATCTCTAGGTGCATCTATGTTGCTGTGAATAGCATTGTTTCATTCATTTTTATGGCTGAGTAGTATTCCACTATGGATATGTACCACAGCTTCTTTATCCATTTATCTGTTGATGGACACGTATCTTGGCTATTATAAATAGCACATATGCTCAGATTTTCATTGTCCTCTCGGTATCCAGGGAACCTGGAGGCCAGATGCAGAGCAGGAACCCCCTTAGCTCCTCTTGTGCACCCCAAGGCTTGGGGCTGAGGAAGGACAGACTCTGAGCTGGGGGTGGTGGGGCAGTGCTTCCCAAGGCTCCAGCTGTCTGACTCATCTGCCTCTTGTGTATCTGGCCTTAGAGTTCATGTGTTAACATTTGTGTCCCCAAAGAGCCTTGCAAGTCAGCTCCAAGGGTGAGGATGGAGGCAGACTCAACAGGACTTGGCCTTGGCACCTTGGCATGTGACAGAGGTGATTCTTTCTCAAGAAGGAGAAACAGAGCCCTTATTTAGTAAGGTCAAATTTAGATCCCACCACCAACTCCAAGGACGGCCATGGTGGCCCAGTTTCCTTCTCCTGATGCACATACACTACAAATCCTCCCTTGAGTCCCTAACTTGGAGATGAAGGGGCGGGCAAATAGTGCCTTGCACTCCTCCGGGCTCTCTGCTCAGGACTTCAGACTCTGCTGGGGCTTCAAGTCAAATACATCTGCCGGGGCCTGGCCCTTAGCAGTGATCCCTTGAGGCACCTCAGAGGAGAGGCTGAGCCTTGAGTCCTGTAGCTGCCCTGGCCAAACACCTGCTGAGGGTCAGGAAGGAAAGGTAGAGGCACTTCCTGCCCTTCAGACCTGCAGCTGGACCCAGGCCTTCATTTACATAATTACTTTTGATGTAGAATAACTGACCATCCCATTCATTCAGTGATATGGGGCTCAATGCTTAATAACTGGCTCTGCAGGCGAAAAAGAGCCCTAATTTATACCATTTGTCAATTTATGTGGTACAAATACTCCCACCATTGTCCATTTCAAGTTACACCAATGGTTTAGTAACTGCCTCAAAAAGCTCCTAAAGTTTTGCCACCAGCTTTCACTGGCCATTACGAACTGACTCCAAGCCCACCACTGATAGTTGCTCATTTTCCTAAATGGGCTTTAACGTTCAGCAACTTCTTGGAGGTTCCAATTTATTCAATGAGCCAGCAAACGTAGGGAGCACTGTCACTGAATGGTTACATGATGGAAACACCTTCCCATAGCTAGTGGTGGCAAAGGCCAGGCCTCTTCTGGCTGCCCCGCTGCTTTTCCAGGGCACTGCCAGCCTCTGAGCCCTTGTGGGGACTTCACAGGTGGTGCAGTGGTAAAGAATCTGCCTGCCAAGCAGGAGATGTGGGTTCAATCCCTATGTCAGAAAGATCCCCTCGAGAGGGAAATGGTAATCCACTCCAGTATTCTTGCCTGGAAATCCCATGGACAGTGGAGCCTAGCTAGCAGCCTCACTCCATGGGGTTTCAAAAAGTTGGACACGTCTTAGTGACTGAGCAGGTACTCACGAGGCCTTGTGGGGACAAGGGCTTCTTCAGGAAACATGGTATTGAAGGGAGCTTTGTACTTTGAGAGCAACCAGCTGCCTGGAACTGAGTTTCCCCAAGTAGCTTGATTCTATTAATTTCCTGCAGGTCCTGTTAAAATGCATATTTCAAGGCCACACCCTGGGATATTTCTTTCACTCCAGAAGTGCTTGTATTTTTAACAAGCAAGTGTATCTTTTAATTAGACAAGCTGGAGAAAGTCTGCACTGGGGAACATTTCTGTGTCAAAAACTCTTGTGAACTTGGGTTAGAAGTGAGAGATGAGACTACATCTTGCCACTGTTACATTAATATTTTTTCTTAATTTTAAAACATGATTAAACTTTTAGAATAAGTGACACCCCTTGCCCCCCCGCGCCCCACCCCCTCACCCCAATTTGCTTTCAGGGCTTTTTCCCTAGTAAGCTTGCCACAACGGGCTGAGACACAGAGGCCGTTCCGGCATTGGCCACCGGAGGGCGCCAGAATGCAGCAAGAGCTCCGCCAGCGCGGCGGGGTGAGAAGTTCACGGCTCACCTGGGGGCTCTCCAGGCACCGTGGGGAGGTGGGGAGGGAAAGCTCCGGAGACCCCCTTGGTTCCTGCAGCCCTGCAGGGACCCCGAATTCCCACTCAAGCAGACTGCTTAGCCTCTGGTCTGCCCCCGAATCGATGGCAGATGACCGACCTTAGGCCAAGGCAGGCTGGGCGTGGGCCCGTAGCCTCCTCGGCGCTTCCAGGTCCTCAGCCAAGCGCCGATGCGCGGCGTGCGTGCGCTGTCCCGATTGCAGCGCGCCTGGCCAGGGCCCCTCCCTTTGGGCTCTGAGCTTTCTGGGTCCTTGCTGGCGTGGCGGGGAACACTGGCGGTGTGCTTAGTGGTAAGCCAATGGGCATTGGAAAACAGGCTGATTAGCGACTGAATCCCCCTTTGCCTGCCGCTGAACCGTGGGGCCATGGACCAGAAATATGACTTCGTTGAGACCCAATTTCCTCATCTGCACAGTGGGGATGTTTCTGCCCTGTAGGGCTGTTTTGGGTATTGAATGAGATGATCTCTGTGCAGTTTTTTTAGCACAATGCCCAGTACCTATTAAGCATTTGAAAAACAGTATTCTTATTGTTGTCATTATTGTTGTGCTAGCCAGGGGATCTGTAACTGTGCATATCAATCAGTTTTGGGGAGGCGGGTGTCTGCACCTTATTCCTGATTATCAGGGAACATTAAGTTTATTTATTTCTCAAACAAACAAGTATACAGCACTTTCTTCGAGTCAACGGTTTGAAGTGCTTTACAAATATTAACTCATTTGTTCTTCGCAACAACCCTTCTGCTGTGATCCCCACTAAATGGAAAGGCGCTGAGGCCCAGAGAGGTTAACTGACTTATTCAAGGTCACATTGCTATGAACTGGTAAAAAAAAAAGTGAAAGTGTTAGCTGCTCAGTCATGTCGGACTCTGTGACCATAGCCCACCAGGCTTCTCTGTCCATGGGATTCTCCTGGCAAGAATACTGGATTGGGTTGCCATGCCCTCCTCCAGAGGATCTTCCCAACCAAGGGGTCAAACCCTGGTCTCCTGCAGTGTAGTCAGGGAAGCCTATGGAGTGGTAGAGCCAGGATTTCCAGCCAGGCAGCATGACTCAGAGCTAGAGGGCCCAGAGTGTGGCTAAGCCTCTGAGAAAGGCAGTGAGCTGGAGGAGAAAGAGGCTGCCTGGTTCTTTCCTCCTTTACCTACCAGCTGTGAGATCTGGGCGAGCTTACCTGCACAGTCTCGCCTTAAGACTCCACTTGCAGAATACAGGTAATACACTTGCCTTGCTGGGGTGTTGTGAGGGTCAGCATAACGACAAGCTCTTGGTGCCTGGCCTGTAGAACATGCTAAAGAAACGGTAGCTATTGGGTTGGCCAAAAAGTGTGATTTTTTCCCTTAAGATGGCATGGAAAAATCTGAGCGCACTTTTGGCCAATGTAGTATTTCTACTGCTATTGCTTTTAGATTCACTCATGTTCAGATCAGCAGAGTGGTAGCTAGGTCACTGAAGACACAGGAGACGTCCTGGCATACTCCCAGGAAATGGCACCTAGAAAGCTGGGTGCCAGCCTGGCCAGAGGCCCCTCCCTCCGAGCCTCGTCCTCGCCTCCAACAATGAAGGGGCCACTCGTTGGCACAGACAGAGGGGTGGTGTGTGAGTCAGAAGATTCAGGTTCTAGGCTCAGAACTAAGAGGCTGTGGACCCTGGTGAGCGTATAGTTTAACTCATTCCTGCACCAACAAGTTAAGCTCTTACTGCCCCTCTGACTTCCAATTCTGTGACTGTGGTTCGTGGGGTTGCCACTTTACTGAAGGTCTCAGGTCCTCACAGAATTCGACCTCGGCCTGGAGCGCTATCGACCGGTGGGAGGTGTGTGTGTGGGAACCGAGGAGAGTGCGTCCTGAGAACGCTGCTGCGGGACGGCAGGAGGCTGGGCCGGGAGGGAGGGCCCGAGTCTGACTCCCCGCCTGGGTTTAATGAGCCCCCAGCTCTGTGAACGCTGCTTTTCACCACCTTTTATTTGGTCAGACAGGGGGCTCAATAAATCTTTAGTTCTGTGGACTCCCCTCGTGGAATTGTTGAAGGAGAAAGCTTTTTGCAAATGACTGGAAAGCCCGTTGCAAACATAAAGTGCTTATTTAGATGCAAACTAAAAATCCAAGGTGCCTGTGACTCATCCGGTACCTATTGTGCTTGCTGCAAAGACGCGGAGGCTTGCCTGTGTGATGGGTGCCATTTGAGAGCCACTTAAAGAACTCCCTGGTGAATGAATTTGGTTGCATTATTCCCGGGATCCTTGCGGAGGACCTGTATTCTCACCCCTCGCGCGGATCTTGTCCTCCTCCTTTGACACTTTCTCAGCCCTCTCCCCGAGTTAGCTCTGACCCAGGGTGCGGCGGGAGGGGTTGGCCCACTGGGAGGCAAGGAGCCAAGGGAGGGGGCTCTGGGGGTGGCGTTCACCCACTCTGCTTTTTAGAAAAGAAAAGGCAGCATTAATGCCAGCATCCAGAGCTATGCCTGAGAATCTAACAACAATAGTATTACTTGCTTTCAAAAACCCTTTTATCATTTCCTTTTCTCTTCTATCTCCTACTACCCTATTATTACAGATCAGGGCTTCATGACCAAAAATGCTGAATCCATTTGGTCAAGTTTGTCAGATGGGTGACTAGCATTGTGTGAAGACCAAAGGTCTGCATGAATGATTGCATTTTTAATGAATTGACCAGCTATTTGGCATCCCATGAACAGAATTTAATGCTGTGTACTGCAAACTGCTGTGAAGGATAATAGAGACAGCTTTTCCAAGGCCTATTTTCAGTCCTAGAAGAGGGAGGAGGCTACATTTTAAGGTTGGCGAGGGTTGGTTCCTTTAGACCTACAAGCCAAGAGGGGAGCATCCTTGTCCACTGGGGTCTAAGATGGGACTTGTCCCTCAGGTTGCAGGTAGGTGAGTGCTGTGCATTCTGGGAATTCTTCCTGTATGAGACAGAAGCCAATTCAAAGTTTGCTCTTGTTGGTTGTGTCCTAAGTGGTTCAAGTAAAAGTGTGTGTTAAGCATGGCTGCTGCCAGCAAAATGGTGCTTTTGTGCAAGTTACAAAAAGATACCCTCTCCTGGTTGGTGAGTTGTAAAAAAGTACCCTCTCTTGGTCTACTCCAGGCTTGGGCATGAAGCCCTGGCTGAATTCAGTTCCCACACTCCAGCCACAACTGGCACAACCTCCCCTACCAGCCCCATGTGTGAAAGTGTGTGTGGGTAGAGTGTGTAGTTCAGTGCAGTTCAGTTCAGTTCAGTCGCTCAGTCATGTCCAGCTCTTTGTGACTCCACGGACTGCAGCACACCAGGCTTCCCTGTCCATCACCAGCTCCTAGAGGTCACTCAAACTCATGTCCATCTAGTCAGTGATGCCATCCACCCATCTCATCCTCTGTCGTCCCCTTCTTCTCCCGCCTTCAATCTTTCCCAGCATCAGGGTCTTTTCAAATGAGTCAGTTCTTCACATCAGGTGGCCAAATATTGGGGTTTCAGCTTCAGCATCAGTCTTTCCAGTTTCCTTTAGGATGGACTGGTTGGATCTCCTTGCTGTCCAAGGGACTCTCAAGAGTCTTCTCTAACATCACAGTTCAAAAGTATCAGTTCTTTGGTGCTCAGCTTTCTTTATAGTCCAACTTTCTCATTCATACATGACTACTGGAAAAACCATAGCCTTGACTAGATGGACTTTTGTTGGCAAAGTAACGTCTCTGCTTTTTAATATGCTGTTCGGGTTGGTCATAGCTTTTCTTCCAAGGAGCAAGCGTCTTTTGATTTCATGGCTGCAATCACCATCTGCAGTGATTTTGGAGCCACCCAAAATAAAGTCCAACACTGTTTACCCATCTATTTGCCATGAAGTGATGGGGCTGGATGTCATGATCTTAGTTTTCTGAATGTTGAGTTTTAAGCCAACTTTTTCACCCTCCTCTTTATCTTTCATTAAGAGGCTCTTCAGTTCTTCACTTTCTGCCATAAGGGTAGTGTCATCTGCATATCTGAGGTTATTGATATTTCTCCCAGCAATCTTAATTCCAGCTTGTGCTTCTTCCAGTCTAGCATTTCTCATGATGTACTTTGCATATAAGTTAAATAAGCATGACGACAAGATACAGCCTTGATGTACTCTTTTCCGATTTGGAATAGTCTGTTGTTCCATGTCCAGTTCTAATTGTTGCTTCCTGATCTGCATACATATTTCTCAGGAGGCATGTCAGGTGTCCTGATATTCCCATCTCTTTCAGAATTTTCCATAGTTTGTTGTGATCCACACAGTCAAGGCTTTGGCATAGTCAATAAAGCAGAAATAGATATTTTTCTAGAACTCTTTTGCTTTTTCAGTGATCCAATGGATGTTGGCAATTTGATCTCTGATTCCTCTGCCTTTTCTAAATCCAGCTTGAACATCTGGAAGTTCACGGTTCATGTACTGTTGAAGCCTGGCTTGGAGAATTTTGAGCATTACTTTGCTAGCATGTGAGATGAGTGCAATTGTGCAGTAGTTTGAGCATTCTTTGGCATTGCCTTTCTTTGGGATTGGAATGAAAACTGACTTTTTCCAGTCAGTCACTGCTGAGTTTTCCAAATTTGCTGGCATACTGAGTGCAACACTTTCACAACATCATCTTTTAGGATCTGAACTAGCTCAACTGGAATGCCATCACCTCTGCTAACTTTGTTCATAGTAATGCTTCCTAAGGCCCAATTGACTCCTCATTCCAGGAGTGTATAGGCACACCCTCAAAGATGGGAGAGGGTAAGGTTGGAACTAGAAGGCTAGAGGCCCAGAGCCTGTCCTAGGAGCTGTATGCAGCTCTTCCCTCACTCCTCCAAGGCTGATCTGATTCCATTCTCATATCCTCTCTGAAAGTGCGTATTTGTGGTGTACACATTGGCTATCCTTAGGCAGGGATCCCTGGATCCAGTTTAATTTTCCTTGTTCAAGGCTCTGAAATAGGTACAGCAGGGACATTCATGGGTGATGAGGAGCTAGGATGGTATAATTGTTGGGTGGTGGAGGTGGTGATGTAGCAAACCAAACACAGTGCATTATTTCTGTAAATCATAAATTTCTGAAAACATGTACTAAATGTCCAGCAATCACACAAAAGACATAGATGCCATGGGAGGAATGCTGTTCTCAGAGAGCTAAAAATATTATAAAATCCCTAACAATCCCTTTACTTTTAACAGCTTTTATCAAGATATAATTCACACAGTTCATCTAAGTATAAAATTAATGTGGGTTTTTTGGTATGTTTACAGAGTTATACAACTGTTCCCTTTATTTTTAACACATTCTTTGATGGTATTAGCTTTAGCATTATAGACACATTCTTTGATTTTCCTTCTCAGCATAGCTAGTCAAGTAATATAAGTCAAGTGATAGCTAATCAAATGATAAAAGTCAAGACTGTTGAGTTGGCTGGTTGGTTTGCAGTATCCCCAGAGGGTTGGGTTTTCATGTCCAGTCACTGGTTACACATGCAGGGAAGTTTAGGGCAGAACTGTGGGTCATGTGAATGTCACACGTAGGGCCGTGAGGAGGGCCTGCATCAGGATTCCTGCGAAAGGAGCCTGGCGATGCCACATGTTTACAGGGGAAGCACCACGGGAGGTCAGGGGTGACTGAATTAAACTGTAGACTATTTGGAAAGACTTCGCAGAAAAGGGGACTGGTGTGATCAGCCTTGGAGTATAAGAGGGCCAGAGGGCAACCCAGAAAGAGATGAGATTGCAAAAGTAGAGTGAGGCCATATTGTGGAAACCTTTGAATCTTAGACTGTGAAGGTACCTTCCATTTCTATTCCTCAAGGTGACTGAAGGGTTTTGAGTAGGGCAGTGGACATTCGGGCTCCAATTCTGGGGGAATAGTTCTGAGCACGGTTGAAGGGCCAATTAGGAAGCTGTGGGAGGTCACAGGAGTCTAAAAGAAGCAGGTGAGGTAAGAAAGGAAAGATGGGGCATATTTAGAAAACATTTCAGAGGCAGAGTCTATAAGCACTGATTGTTTAGCTACATCAGTGTATCTAAACAAGGAGAAGAGGAAGAGAAGGGAGCTGAACAAAATCCAAGATTCCAGAAGAATGATGTTGCCAGTGACAGATCATCAAGTCAAGATGGTTTGGTGCTTTGATGGTTTGGTTTTTAACATTTCGCCTCATAGGAGCCAGTGGTGTATCCAGGTAGTAATGTGGTCTGGATATCAGATTAGAGGTGAGGGTGGAGATTTGAGGAGGCTTAGCACAAATGCTGTGATTATTAACATGGGAATCAGATAGACATGAATTCAAATCCTGGCACTCCTTCATACTAGCTGTGTGACTTGGGAAAACTTCATTATTCCCAGAAGCTGGGAATGAAGCTAATAATATTACCTAAGGATTATTGTATCACCACCGCAATGGACATGAGTTTGAGTAAGCTCTGGGAGTTGGTGATGGACAGGAAAGCCTGGGATGCTGCAGTCTATGGGGTTGCAACAAGTCAGACATGACTGAGCGGCTGAACCGACTGGCTGAAGGGTTGTTGTGCAAAGGAAATGGGTTAAGGTTTTGACATGCCTTAGCACAATGTGATAAATTCTCAGTAGATGACAGATTTTATTTGGGGTCACCTCTTGAAGCTATGGAGTGGATGGATAAAATTCTGGGAAAAAGAGCGTAGGAAGAAAAGAGGTAGATGGGGAGTAGGAAAAGGGGAAATGGAGGCTCTTGCCCTGCCACAGCGGCCACAGGCTGGAAAGCGATCTCCTTTTCCCAGGGTGCTCCGGGTCTGGAGATGTCCATGGGAGCCATGGCAAATCTGACTTGGGCTGGAGGAAGGGACAGAGGAGAGGAAACAAAAGAGAAGGGAAGAGAGGAGCAGAGCACCCCAGGGCTGGGGCAGGACACGCGTAGGGCTAGAAAGTGATGCTATTCTGATGGAATACACACAGGCTCGAGTCAAAATCATAGAAGTCCACTCCAGCTACCAAAAAGCAATTCTAAAACACATCATGTTTTTCTTAAACTCTATGCGGGAAATAAATATTTAACAAATAGGTCATGGCCACGTTTTCTGCAATCACCTTTCTCCCTCATCCCCTCCTCTCTTCGTCCTCACAGATACTCCCAAACTTTTCTTTCTCCTCTCTGTCTTTTGCCCTTGGCCCCTTTGTCTCCTTCCCTTTACCAAAAACAAACAAAATAGCAGCAGGAACATTTTCTTCTAATCTCACCTCCCTTTCCCTCTGCTTTCTCGCTACAAAGTTAAGAGTCATGAAAGCCTCAAGGATGGTGGAAAAGTAAAATCAGAATCCTCCTTAGGGATCTGCGGGAAAGGAAAACTTCCAGAATAGTTATCTCTCCTATCACAGGAGTTTCATCTCACCTACAAACCACCATTTAAAAGAAAAAGAGAAAAGAAAATGTCCCAGTGTTAAGTTGCACTTCATGATGACCCCTGTGCCCTAGATGCCAAGCCTGTGCCTTCAACACAGCAAGGGCAGCTTCCCTAGGAGGCGTCCCTCACCACCTGACCTAGTCACCTCTCTCTTAAGCCTGGAAGGAAAGCCCAGCCTTACCTGTCGATGCTGATGGCACAGAGGTTCAGGATGCTGGCTGTGCACATCATGACATCCAGAGTGACGAAAACATCGCAGCAAACTCGGCTGAAATTCCAGACCCCACCTGTCACCTGGGCATCAGAGACAAGGATGTTAGTGTTTCCTCCCAACAAGGGGACAGCAACCCAGTCGACTCTACTGCCTTCCCTGGGCTGTTCTGCACAGATGTAGACATGCCATCTCTGTGGGTACAACCTCATTACCAAGGGTAGGCAGACCTTGAGTGAATGTCAGAGAGCCCAAGATTGCTTGCCTGAGAAAGGTCAAATTGGCAGAATGTCAGTACTGAAATGGATCTTCTGAATCAAATATTCCAGCATTTCTCAAAGTGCAGTCCTCAGTGGGGTGCTCATTAAAGACGTAGATTTCTGAACCCTTTCCTGGACCAACTGAATCACAGTGTCTGGATCTGGGGCCCATGAATCATCTTTTTAAAATGAACACTCCCCACCCATCACACCAAGGTTTGTGAATCACTGATCTGTTTCAACTAGAGTCTCTTGATGAAAGTGAAAGAGGAGAGTGAAAAAGTTGGCTTAAAACTCAACATTCAAAAACGAAGATCATGGCAACTGGTCCCATCACTTCATGGCAAATGATGGGGAAACAGTAGAAACAGTGGCTGACTTTATTTTTCTGGGCTCCAAAATCACTGCAGATGATGACTGCAGCCATGAAATTAAAAGATGCTTACTCCTTGGAAGGAAAGCTATGACCAACCTGAACAGCATATTAAAAAGCAGAGACATTACTTTGCCAACAAAGATCTGTCTAGTCAATCTATGGTTTTTCCAGTAGTCATGTATGGATGTGAGAGTTGGACTATAAGGAAAGCTGAGCGCCGAAGAATTGATACTTTTGAACTGTGGTGTTGGAGAAGACTCTTGAGAGTCCCTTGGACAGCAAGGAGATCCAACCAGTCCATTCTAAAGGAGATCAGTCCTGAATATTCATTGGAAGGATTGAGGCTGAAGCTGAAACTCCAATACTTTGGCCACCTGATGTGAAGAACTGACTCACTGGGAAAGACCCTGATTCTGGGAAAGATTGAAGGTGGGAGAAGAAGGGGACAACAGATGTTGAGATGGTTGGATGGCATTACCAAGTCGATGGACATGAGTTTGAGTAAACTCCGGGAGTTGGTGATGGACAGGGAGGCGGTGTGCTGCAGTCCATGGGGTCACAAAGAGTTGGACACGACTGAGGTTGAGCTCATCGAGGTTAAGTGATGTGCCCGTAGATGCACAGCTCGTGGTGAAAGAGCTTGGGTGACTGCCAGATGTGTGTGCTGTGCCAAGACTACCTCTTCGGAGCCCTCCACCCAGTGGAGAGCTCACTCTGTTCAGGAAATATACCGAGAACACATTTTTCGTAAACCTTCCCTCCATAATAAAAATCTGTCTGGCTTCCGGTTTTAAAGCTTGGAAGCTTTAACAGCATCTGTAGGAGCCTATGCAAAATCAGTCTGTGCCCCCACCTTCATCACCGTGGTCCTGCTCACCAAGACATGAGGGGAAAGGTGCGTCCAGGGCACTGGAAAGGGGCCCAGATCCTCTTTACTACTCCCAGAATCAGAGAAGATGGTTCTGACTTCATGCACGTACACACGTGTTCCGAGCTCCATAACTCTTCCAAGTAACGTATACAAATAAGTCGGGAATTTAGATAATTTAAGTTGTATTCTAGCACCTTTCTAGTTTATTAATTTTTTTTTTTTACTTTTACAGAACATAATTGAGCCAGAGAGATATGTGAGGGAGACTATCACTTTCACGCACAAATGCTACTCTTGGGGCCCGGAGGCTTTTGTGCTTCTGCCAGCTTCCAGCTCCTGGGGCGGCCATTCTTGGGCATCAGGGGTCTTAAGGGGAAATCTGTGAGGCTGGCCTCCTAGGCTTAGCTGGGTGTTCATGATAGCTCTGCTGGCAGGCCAAATGGCTATTTAAGAGAAAGGGGAGTGAAACATAGATTTAGTAGCCTCTGAGGTAGCTTCTCAAGGAAAAAACTGCCAACAATAGTGCACAAAAATCCTGTTGTTCCTCTAATTTTTCTCATCCAAGAGTCTTATTATTATCACCAGACCACTTCACTGGGTATCCTTGTTTTATGGCATTAATTCACGTTCCTGAAAGGCTCTCTCTGTTTCCCCTCCACTAATAACTTTTCCCCCGTAGAATTATTTCCTTCTCAGCATTTGATCTTTTCCCTATGTTTGGTCATCTCCAGCCTCTAGTATGAGAAACTCTTACCAAAAGTATTTTAAGAGCAACAATGAAAAGTTCAAACTAGTGATGGACGTCATCATTTTTGTTCATTTAGTTGTGGATTTACTTTCTCTCTTTTACTCCAGTCATTTGGTGCTATGTAAATAAAAGCCTAAGAATGAATATATAGGAATTCTGAAAATGAAAAAAATTTTAAAGGGACATCTGTTTAAGGCAGCCAGGAGAATAGAAGAGGGTTTTGCTCAGTCCATAGGACAGTTCTATGCTATAAAAGCTTCTTGCAAAAGGTGAAATTTGTGTGTAGTAGTGTGTTAGTCACTCGGTTGTGTCTGACTCTTTGTGACTCTGTGGATTGTAGCCCACCAGGCTCCTCTGTCCATGGCATTCTCCAGGCAAGAATTCCAGAGTGGGTTGCCATTCCCTGTTCTGGGGGATTTTCCCAATTCCAGGATCAAACCCGCAGGCAGAATCTTCATTGCAGGCAGATTCTTTACTGACTGAGCCACCAGGGAAATTTGTATGCTAAATCTCTTTTAACATCTCTTTGTATGCTAATCTCTTTATGTAACTTAAATTGGGGGAAACCATTTTTGGGGATGAAATTGTGAGTGCCTGTTTGTCTATGTGTGTTGGGGAACTGTAAGTGAAAGAGGATCATTAGAACAGTAGCAAACCCCAGGCTTGCTGGATGTCCTGTTTACTCATTCATTCATCCATAACACAAGTACTTGCAAAACTCTTATTAGTTCATTAAAGGAGGGTATATTGTGTGTTTTTAAAGAGTTCTTCAGGCCCTGTCCTTGTAGAGTACTGAAGAAGCAAGGCAATCTAAATAAAATAGAGATCATCATGAGATGCTAATATATCATTAATAAAAGCTAACATTTATTGAGAACTCAGTGTATGTGGGTCATCAATCCACATGACCCATTGCAGAAATTTTTGTAACTTGATCCCTGAGTTTTTTTTTTTTTTTTTAAACTGTGTGTGCCCTCAACGCTTTTTGAGGACAAATTATACACTTATTTGATAGGAGATTAAATGACTGCTACTTAATCTGATAGGAGCAAGGAGTTTTTCTTGTTTGCTGCTATCCCTCTCCTAGAGGAATCCCAGCCTGCAAATATATTCTGACAGGATGAAGGGTCTCTGACATAATCTGTGTTAATACTAACAATTACATCCATGGCCTCTGGGGTTGGTTATTGTCCTGTGAGAGAGGACTGTTGTTATCTTCATTGCTGAGAAAGAGACTAACGTTTGATGAGGTGCAGCGCCTTGGCCCAGGAAGGCATGGATCTGGAGACAGACGGGGCCCTGGAATGTAGATTGGTACACATCGCTGAATGAGGGTGTCAGGTCAGGAGGGGGCAGCTGTTGGAAAGGGATGGAAGTGGGTGGACACAAGGAGGAAGAGAAAACCATGTGCTCATCAGAGAATTTTGTGGGACAGACCACATCACCCCCCTTCCAGGGAATGGGAGACCTTCTGATTGCTTGCATCCCAGGGTTCCAGAAAAACAGTGCAAAACAGTGGGGGCCCACTGACTTTGGAGCTAGTGAAAGTACATACCGGGCAGGTCCCTGGTTTCTTGAGCTCCTCAGGGCTAAAGCCCTCTTGAGCTCCTCAGAGCCAAAGCCCTCAAGCTGTCCTCTGGCTTCCAGGCCCCCACTGTGCTACCCCATTCTGGTTCTCCTCTCCTCCAACTCTGCCAGCAAAATACTCACTCTCCCCTTGATCTCAGCTCAGTGTCAAAAAGAAAACCTGATTAGCTATTTAAGTAATTCCCGCTAAGGTGCCTTCTCTGGAGCTTGCTCGTCAAGATGTATCTCTAATTGGTGGTATGTATAATGAAAATACCTTTTTTTTAAAAATAAAAAATGAGTCCTCCGCACCAAGTAAATAATAGTGAACAATCAGTAGCAGCCAAGAACATGCTAAATAACTCTCACAGCAACCCAATGAGGTAAATATTCTTCCCAATTTATAGATAAAGAAATGGGAGTCTGAGAGGGGTTGAATAATTTGCCCTAAGGACACGTAGCTAGTAAAAGCAGCTGGAATTTCAAACCTTAATGTTAACCGTTACTCTGTTGAGCCTCTCAGAGGTCAGCACTTTGACACGCTGCTTCTGAGACGTGTACAGTTTAACTCCATTCTCATATCATAGGAGGGGGAAGACTTGGCCTTGGTCCATCATCCATCCACCCACGCGTCCGGTGTTTATTGAGGGCCCATTATGGGGCTGACGCTTTGCTGGGGTGGGTGTATTGAAATGAATTAAACTTGTGAGATGAACTGAACTGTATTGTGGGGCCAGAATATAGTGCGTGGGGGGGATGGCAGGGGGTGGCGGGGGAGCGGGAAGTCATGTGTGAATGGGAAGGGGGTGAACTGAAGGCCTGGGAGAGGCACACTAAGAAAATATCTATGATAAGTGCTGACAGAGAGATGAGTAGTATTGGGAGAAAATGGAAGGTAAAGTGATTTTTGAAATTAAAGCAGGAGAAAAGCAGAAAAAAGAAATCTGATTGACTTAAGGCTTTTTAAGAGATGTGATTCTACCTTTCCCCTAAATTTTAATGAATAACTCACTTCAGAATTAAACAGCAGCCAGGTGGTGTTACTCTCACTTGCTAATGAATATAACTGACTCCCTTTGGCAATACAGAAGGGGGTGGAGCAGGAGAGTGTCTTAGGTACTAAAGTTGGCTATTGATTTTCAACGGGCACAACGAGGGCAGCATTTCCCAAATTCACTGATAAGGCAGCATTTTCCAAATCACCCGAGGCTCTTGTTAAAATGATTTTTAGGCCCAATTCAGGATAATAAATACCTCCAGTGATTCATGCTGCCTGGGAGGTTTGGGAAATACTGGTCCACAGGATGTTGTGGGAGGGTGGGGCATGACTTTATCTTCCAAATGGTTATCCCTAAAGAATATATGTGTATATATGTCCCTAAAGAATATATATATAATATATGAATATATTTGTGTGTATAATGAAGTCAGTTTCCTATACGGCAAAGATTAACACAACATTGTAAATCAACTGTATTTTAATAAAACAAAAAATATTAAAAGAAAAAGAAATGGTTGTCCTAGGGCTCCTGAAGCACCTTTATCCCTTGGGTACCTTTGACCTTATAGTTCTTTCTCAGAAAAGTGTTTTAAATGCATAAAATAAAATACAATGAATCACAAAGGATACCAATTATATCAACCTGTAGTTACAAATTTAAAAAAAAAATATGATTCTTTAATAATGCATTAAATGACAAGACCTAGGTGCAGGACTCAAATTGCTATAGTTTCAGAGTACTGATGAGTGTAAATGCTATTCTGGTGTCTGTAAAAACTAATGCGATTTGAAAATAAAAACATCTGTGACTTCTACTAGTGACACAAAGGATTTATTCTGCTGTGGGTTGATGCTGACATTCATAATTGAAGGAAATGCTTAATTTTGGTTTCGTGAAAATAAAGAAGTAATTTTATTTATATCCAAGTTGATGAACTCCCCAGATTAAGAATTTCTGCTCTAAGGGGTGGAATTTTAGTTGTTTTGGGGTGATATCCAAGGGGTAGGTATGGAATTACTTCTCTGATTAGCCTCTTCACTCTATTTTTGCTTGCCACAGTCCAGTCTGGTACATTTAGGGTAGACCCATCAGTCTGTATTTTGAACAAGCAGCTCCCTGTAATGAAGGTTTAGCTCAACCCTGAGGCCCATTCCCATGAGAATCCTAGTCACTAGGATATTGCCAGAAATTTCTTGAGGTTGGATGGCACTTTAGAAATGACAGCAGAGGGACGTCCCTGGTGATCCAGTGGCTAAGACTGATTCCCAATGCAGGGGGCCTGAGGTTGATCCCTGGTGGTGGAACTAGATCCCACATGCCACAGCTAAGACCTAGCACAGCCAAACATAAATATACATTAAAAGAAATATACATTAAATATACATTAAAAGAAAAAAAGAAATGACAGTAGAAACACTCTCCAAGCCCCTCCAGCTTTCATAGTCTATGACTTCCATCAAAATATAGAATTTGGTGAAAATACTCCTGGTGTTTTTGTTTCTAGAGCGTAAATTGCTGTCATTTGAAGTTTTTTGAGAATGGTGAAATTTTCCTTTAAAAGTCTTTTTTTTTAATATTCAGGATCATTACAAGGTCCAAAGGCACCTCTCTCCCCAAAATAGCGCTGTTCTTTTCTGTCACCATTTTCTGACCTGGACCAGGCTCTCTGTGATGAGTGCCCCTGCCTGAACCCACTTGGCACTTTTTGCTTGTTTATATTACCTAACCCTCGAATCTTTCCTTCAGTCCACACTGGGACCCAAATACTCTTCGGTTAGTATTCTCAATGTTTCCCTGGCTGCTTACGCTGCCTTTCTGCCCTGATACAAGTGCATTAAACATCACAAAAGGTGCTTAACCAAGTGGAACAAGATGGGATGTTTGTGCTTGGAGAAGGAGCTCTAAACAGACTGCAGCTTCTAAAGCAGGAAATTAAAAACTTGAGAGGGAATCTGAGATAGAACTACTTGGTATAACCCAGAAAAGAGTTTTCACAAAAATGCTGCAAACTGAATTAAAGAGATGGCCAGGGCCCTCTGGAATATAATGTACTCTGAGGTCACCTGCGTGTTTTTGTCCTCAACTTCTCTGCCAGCCCTGAGGACAGAGAAATCTGAAGAAGGGTAGTAACTGGCCCCCTCTAGCCCCTTTTCCTATATTGTCCAAGCCCAGCCTTCTTGTGCGCCTTCACGATGAAAATGCCACCCATGAAAGCCACTGTGGCACACTCTTGCTGACAGTGCTCCTTTTTCCAGCTGTCCTTGGATTCCACTGGGAATCCCTGAGGTTCCTGAGCAGCTGATGTGTTCTGTGGAAGGTACACATAACCTGTGCCAAACTGATTCTTCTCTTCAGTGATTAATTCAGAGAAAATCGTGTGTCATAAGCCAATCCAATCCAAGTACATCTGGATACTTCTAATAGAAATTCTGGGATACAGATTTTCTCTCTTGCTGTGAATGGCATGGTGTGCAGTGTGAGGTCTATAGCTTCTCCTTTGCCAAAGGATAAGGCCAGGATAAGGAAGAAGGCAGAGCTGAGAGAATTGTAGAGAGATGGAACTGGCACCCTGTTCAAACTGTGCCTGCAGTCCACCCTACCACAGGACAGGAGAGCCAATGTATTGAAAGGCAAACGGTGTTCATTGTTTAAGTCAACTGGAGTTAGGTTTCTTTTACTTACAAATTAAAGTGTATTAACTAAGATACTTACAGATCACACTTTAGTTATCAGAGCACTTTTTCAGTTGATGACAGTTGAGCCTAAATCAACCCTTTGAGTTAGGGAAAGTGTAGTTGTCATTTTCATTTTATTCATGTAACTCCATGCCTTCTGACTCCCAATTCTGAGTCATTCTCACACCATGACTGTATCAAAATAACATTCATCCCAGTGAATTCCAGCAGAAGCACAAAGTTATATGACATTTTATTGTCTATCTCTCCCCAACATCTTGTTTTAATAAAACCCACATTTTCACTTTTTCTTTTCTATCCTCCCTTGTGGCTAAAATTGGCCTTATGTTCCGGTTCTGGCCAATTAGACTTAAATGAAGTCCCTTAGAGAGACCTTCAAGCTACTCCAGGAAAGGATTTTTTTTTTTTCTTTCCCTGCTGTCCCCACCCATCCTATTTTTGAATATGGCCATGATGCTGAGGGCAGTAGTAGCCCTCTTGTGAGCAGCATGAGGAAGTGAGTCAGTTTACCAAGGACGGTGAACAGAAAGAATGGGAAAGTCTGGTCCTTGATGATACCTGAGGCAGCTGACCCAATACCCACACAACCCTTTCCTCCAGAATTCTGGTTATGTAAGAAAAGTAACTCCTATTTGTTTAAGCCACAGTGAGTCAAATTTTCCAATATTTACAGCCAAAACATTTGTAGCTCAAACAAACTGGTGTCTGGCACAATGAGCCAATTTTCCTTTGAAGGAGGAGGTCTGGCCAATGTGAGCCAATATTCCCTTCAAACAGTATGGATGCATTCAAATCAAAGCACAGGAAGCTGGGGATTTGACAGTTAATTTTGCACTCTCGTGGTGTCTTCTCATATTCATCCTGTCCCCCTGAGGATCCCCAGGCCCACAGTAGTCTCTCTGGTCAACACTGCATCCTTCCCTCTTCTTTCCTCTTTGGTATGATCTTGTAATTACTAGACCAGCTACCCAAACTGTACTGTCATTAAGACAAGTTAGTGGGAGTAACAGTTTGTTCTTCCCTGAGACACATGGATTTATATATTCATGATTCCTTTAAGAGCTCAAAGTGCTCTTATTTCTCTTTAACACCCAGTCTGCTTCTGAAGTCCACAGGAAGCTGGCATTTAAGACTAAGGAAAATATACAGACTGGGGTGGGGTAGGGAGATCTGCTCCTCTGGAATAGAATCTTCTGTTATCTTAATTGGTTGTCTGTTAATGATAGTTACTTAATGCCATATTTTGTCTTTTGTTGAGACAGGCCCTTAGTTGACTGTTGGAAAATGTGATGCAGAGTCATTGAGTTGCACTTACTGGATCCTTGAAGCAAATGGGTAGGGCCAAAAAGAGGTCACAAAGCCTATATTTCCCAGTGGAGAGATGTCTTTGCTCCTCCAAATCTTTTGGTTTGATTTCAGACTTAGGTGACCATCCTCTTGACCACTGAATGCCTGCTTGTTGTAAATAACCTGTGGGACAGAGGGTGTATTGGTTTTGATGAGAAGAAACAAGAGCTTCTCCAGTGGAGAAAAGCCACAGATATAACCTGCAGGGAGTCCACTAAGGCCTTTGGAGAGAATTCATGCTGGCCTTCTGCAGGCTTAGGTGCTCCTCTATGGTCAGCAGTGGAGTGGGGGCATCATCCATATTGGCAGTTGGGGCCCAAAGGGGATACAGTGGGTGTCTCATGTGGGAAAGTCACACTGTCCATCTCCTATACCAATTATCTACAGAGATTCTCCACAGTGATCCATCCAGAGTCCTGGAAACAATCACAGATGGCCAGCCAAAGAGGGCCTAAGTGCACAGACACCAAAAGCCTGGTTTTATTTCAGATGCAATTAAGATGCTTATCAGAGGGAAGGTTCTGTTCCTGCATTTTTTTCTGACATTCGTCCTTCTGAAAGACTGAAGAAATCCATATAGTGTATAGGATAGACAGAAACACTTTTGAGTGGGGTGTAGGGACATTCTGAAGTGTTGCCTAACCCATCCACACTGGGTTATGGCTGCAAAGTCTTCTCTCTCGAACAGAAATATATGCTTCTAACTCCTTTTCAGTATCATTATTAAAAAGTTAAAGTAAATAGTTCATTGTAACAACAGATGTAGCTGCAGACGATGTAAGCAGAAATGGTCTATCTGATGCATACTGTGCAGAGCAGATTCATTTAACCATTCATACACCAAATATTTATTTAGCACATATTATGTGCCAAGTAGTATGTTTGGACTGTGGGGAAAAAGGACAAAGACATGGCTTCTGACTTCAAGAATGTTTCTAATTGGGTTAGGAGGGCATGGCAACCCACTCCAGTATTCTTGCCTGAAGAATCCCCATGCAGAAAGAAGCCTGGTGGCTACAGACCATGGGGTCTCAAAGAGTTGGACACGACTGAGTGACTAAGCACAGCAACTGAGCTGATGGAAAAGTCAAGATAATTACAAGATCTTTACCATCAGGAACATCCTAATGGAAAAATAAATGCATAGTTTTCACTCTGAGTATTCCCTTAGCCTTGAAATCTATCCTAGTCAGCCTAGTTGCTTTTATTCTTGAATTTCCTTTTCTGTCTTCTTGATTTTGTTCCTTTATATCTCCCCGTTGAGATCATAAGTCTAATTTTAGTTCCCAGTCATTCTTTAATATGGTTACTCGGGTAAGCAGTCTGTGTTCGAGGTTTTTGCTCTCCTGTGATATGTCATACTTAATTAACTGTCATCTTCACTATTAATATTAACTGAGATATTAATTTGATGAATTTTAATTTCTCTTAATCATGGCATCATTTTGAGCCTTCATTGGATACCTCTTTAGAATGATGATACACAGTGCAGAGGAGAAATATTAATAGTGTATTAAGGTATTTTTAAAAACTCCTTAGTAATTGCGTGTTTTCCTGGTAGGAATGTCTGTTTCTTGAACAGGTGTGGGCACCCCGATCTCCTTGTTAGCAAATGGATGTTTTGTCTTGATCACCTCCTGACTCTGTTTTGCACTTTCCAATGAAAATACTTTCAAATTTAAGAAATGTTTCTCTCTGGAAGAATTCTCCAGGGTCTGCTGCATTATCTATCTGGTGAGGGCTCTGTACTATTAATGGAGGCATTGAAAATAAAAATTTGGTCTTTTCCTGTGGAAGCAGAGTGTGGAGAGCTGGTACTCAGGGGAAAGTGCTGAGTCCAAGGGCCACTGAGCCATCGGAAGTCTGATCCATTCGCAGACTGTTCTTTCTCTCTTTTTTTCTTATTTTCTCTGCTCTGTTTCTCTTACCTTCTACCCCCCTTTCCTGTTTCCCCTCATTCAGTGAAAAAGATTTCATTAAAGAAGAATTCCTCTGCCCTTGCTGCACATCCTCACCCCTATGTATTAGTATAGTGAAACACTGATGAGGATGGCCATTGGATTCCCTCCCCCAACCCTCCATGTCTTTGCAGCATGACTGATACGGGGAGTAAACCTGGTGCATTGTTTAGGATGAATCCCATTACTCAAGTCCAGTCACCTGGATGCTGGAGGCCAGGGGAAGAATCATTCCCAGCTCCCTGTTTCTGGCATGGGCAAGTAATGCTGAATAAATGCCGCTCTCAGGACCTTCAGTTCCCTTGTGAAAGGGAGAGTAGCAGGAACTCTCCTTCCTTCCCCAAACCCTGGATCACGGCAGGGAGCTTTCTGAGCCCAGGCGCCAGATGCTCGGGGAAGAAGACACAGACAAGCACGGTCACATGGGCAGCTTGCACGTGCGACCTACTCACCTCCAGGTACACCACCCAGGGCATTACGAGGGTGGCCACCAGCAGGTCCGCCACGGCCAGGCTCACCACCAGATAGTTGGTGGTGGTCTGCAGGGCCCGTTCCTTCAGCACAGCCACACACACCAGACCATTGCCGAAGACGATGGCCAGGATCAGTGCGCAGTAGGAGAGGGCGTAGTAGGCGTGCGGGCGGGCCCGGCCGGCCCCTGTGGAGTTCTCTGCTGCACAGGTCGCGTTGATGTGGCCCCCCCAGCTGGTTGAGAGGCGCCATCGCCTGGAGGGAGCGGGGTAACCCCCACACGTTTCCTGGGAGGAGATAGAAAACAAAGTCAGTCAAGTTAGACTCTTTGGAGTTTGACTTGCCTGGGTACATTTTTCGATTTATTTCTTCAACAGATATTTTATTGAGCACTTTCTATATGCCAGACACTATTCCAAGCCCTGGATATACAGCACTGAGAAAAGGGATAAAAATTCCTGCCTTTGTGAAGCTTCCGTTCCAGAGGAGAAGACAGTAGTAAGATAAATAAAACATGTCGTATGTTTGATGAAGATCTTCACAGGTGGCTCAGTCGTGGCTCTCGCCAGTACAGGGGATGCAGATTCCATCTCTGAGTGGGGAAGATCCCTGGAGAAGGAAATGGCAGCCCACTCCAGTATTCTTGCCTGGAGAATTCCACAGACAGAGGAGCCTGATAGGCTACAGTTCATGGGGTCACAAAAGAGTCGGACACGACTTAGAGACTAAAAAAACGACAACAATGTGTTCAATGATGATATGTATTTTGAAGAACAATAAATTAGGGAAGGGGGTGAGGACAGGATGAGGATTGTGTGTGTGTGCGCAATTCTCTGCTAGTGTGGGGAAGTCACAGTGTCTCTCTCCTATACCAATGTCTAGATGGACATTGTGACTTTCCCATACTAGACACCCAGTAAGGGGTCTGAATGCAGTTTTTAACTTGAGTAATCAGGAAGCCCTCAGGGAGATGACCACTGAGTCGTGACTTGGAGGACCTGAGGAAGCCGACTGCACGGAGCCAAGCAGGGGGAACAGCAGGCACAGGAGGCAGCGGCTGGTGGGCGGAAGGGGCCGCAGGGAGACCCGTGTGCCTGGAGCCAGGTGAGGCAGGGGCAGAGTGGAGGGGTGCGGTTGAGACGTCATGCAGGGCCCTTGAAAGAACCTCACTTGGGCTCTGAGTGAGCTGGGTAGCCGCTGCAGGATTACAACCCCAAGTCTACCACTTCCTAACTCTGGGGACTTGGGCACGTCACTTCACCTTGCTGAGCTTCATTTCCCTCCTCTGTGAAATGGGGAAATAATGGAACTTGTCCAAATAGGGATTTTGTGAAGATTAAATGAGTTATAATATATGTAAGACATTGATAGCCATGCCCAACACCTAGAAAGTGCTGTGCTAGCTCTTTTCTCTGATTGGCCCTTTTCTCTTAGCTTCCCACTCCCCTTTCCTCATTCCCCTCCTGCTCCACCCCACTCCCATTGCCTGCACTTGCCTTCTCCCCCGCCTCCCTCTGTCTCTCTTCACTTCCACCAGTCTACCGTTCTTTCTCTTGGGTCTTAGGTAGTAGGACACGGTGGTTTTGGAGACTGGATTATGGGAGAAAGTCTGAAGAGTCATGGGGTTTAGAGGCAGTATAGTGGTTTTTATATTTAGGGAAAACCCACGTGTGGAATTTTATTTGAAACCTCCTAATTCTTTCATTTTATATTTTTGGCTGTGCTGCACAGCTTCTGGGATCTTAGTTCCCAGACCAGGAAGTGAATCCACACCACGGCAGCGAAAATGCCGGGTCCTAACCACTAGTACGTGCATGCTAAGTTGCTTTCTGTCAGACTCTTTGTGACCATATGGACTGCAGCCCAGCAGGCTCCTCTCTCCATGGGATTCTCCAGGCAAGAATACTGAAGTGGGTTGCCATGCCCTCCTCCAGGGGACCTTCCTGATGCAGGGCCTGAACCTGCGTCTCCTGCAGCTCTCGCATTGCAGGCTGGTTCTTTACCACTGAGCCACTGGGGAAGCCCCCTAACCACTAGATGACCAGGGAATTCCTGAAACTTCCTAATTTTTAAAGACTCATTACTAATTAAAAAAATATTTAAGCCTTGTGAAGTCTCCCATCCCCCACAAAAATCCCACATCCATGGGCCAATGAACCACATGTCACCAGTTTTTGAGCTCTGACCTAGTTCAATGCTCTCACTTTTCAAACAGGGAAATTGAGACATAGAGAGATTAGTAACATATCTTAAATCATACAGCTTCTTAGGGAACCAGCGTGTGCAGGCCTTCCAGTGCTCTTTGGCAGCTGAAAGCCATAGTAGCTGTCATATTACTGCTGCTGCTAAGTCGCTTCAGTCGTGTCCGACTCTGTGCGGCCCCCATAGATGGCAGCCCACCAGGCTCCCCCGTCCCTGGGATTCTCCAGGCAAGAACACTGGAGTGGGCAATTACTACCCACTAGGAAAAGCTAACCTTCCAACTGTGGGGATGTTTGACGTAGAGTGGGAAAGGCAACAGAGCCCAACAGTTGGCCAACGACACCAGCCTGTTGGGGCCAGAAGGGACTCTGGGCCCTTAAAGCCAGCTGTGCATGTCCATGGGGGACAAGAGGGAAATGCCTTTGTGCCAGGGGTAGCAGTGCCTTTGTTCCGGGAAGATCCCACATGCCACATGTTGGGAAAGCACAAAGCTTGTAGCCTATAGCATGACCCTGAGACCCGGGCAGAGTGCTTCCCGGGGGCTCTGTGCTTCCGAGGCCTTCACTCTGGACCCTATTTGGTCATAATCTCCCCAGAGGATGAAGTTGTGCCTTCCCATGGCACCAAGGAGCAGAACCACCCAGAGTCCACACTCCCTTTCTAGACTATACTCTTTATCTATCTATGTGTATATATATGTATGTGTACTATGTAATTGAATTAATTTATTAATTTATGGCCGTGCTGGGTTTTCATCGCTATGCAAGCTTTTTTCTAGTTGTGGCAAGCGAGGACTCTTCTGTAGTGTGGTATGCAGGCTTCTCGCTGCAGTGGCTTCTCTCGTTGTAAAGAATGGGCTGTAGGGGACGTGGGCTTCAGTAGCTGCATCTCCCGAGCTCTAGAGCGCAGGCCTGATAGTTTCGGTGCACGGGCTTTATTGGCTCGTGGTATGTGGAATCTGCCTGGACCAGAGATTGAACACGTGTCTCCTGCACTGGCAGGAGGATGCTTTACCGCTGGACCACCAGGGAGGCCCTCTAGACCATACACGTGGTATCAAGATCACAGGATTCTCTGCCCAGACTGCTTGGACCCTATTTCTAGGGCAGCACCGGCCTCTTTTGGATTTGTCACCCTGAAGAAAGACTGCGGCATATGTTTGGGACCCATGGGCTCCCGGGGTAGCTGTCTGGGGGAGTTTGGATGAATAGCTTGGAGGTAGCCTGAGATGGGGACAGAAGACAGAGCGCCTGGGACAAGATGAGGAGTGGGGTAGTTTCTCCTGCCTTCTCACATTTTGCATGGCACTCTTAAGGCCCGGATCCTAAATTCAAACTCGGCCTTCCAGATTTTTGAAAATACCTTTATTAAGGCAGGAGGAGTAAACATTTCCTTCAATACTGTTTGTTAGCTATAACTAAACTATGTAGACATGTTGTATATGGGCCCCCATGGGAATTCTTGCTCCGGGCCCCGGCTTGTTGGCCAGCATTTGCTCTCAATTCTGCTAACTGCAGCTCTCCTTTGATTTGGAGATTGGCTTATTCCTGGCTGTCATTTTGTATCTCATTTTGAATATTTCAGGCTGGAATGTGAAAGTGTTAAAGTGAACAAAAAATTAATTGTAAGGGGCGAGCAGTTTGGAATGAATTCAGAGGATTGTTAAAAAAAAACAACGTTCTTTATCTTGGCACACTGTTTGCACTAAATATATTTTAAAGCATAATAATAATTTTTGATAATAATTATAATTTTCTCATTATTCGGAGAAGGGCAGCCGCTACCCCGGAGATAGCACTATTACTGCCAAGAGCTTTTGGAAAAATACAAAGCTTTCTGATTGTTCAAGGATATTTTCACCTTTGAGACAGGCTCAGGCCTGGAACGTTTCTGCTTCTGCAACTAGGCCATGTTGGAAATCAGTGGCCAGGAATCACATTTTCCTGGGGTCTGCAGTTGGGTAGTGATGTCTTGGCCTTATCTCATCTTTTGGATAGGAGCGAAGCATAAAACCTTGGGATATTTGTTACCATTGTGCTGGACATTTTACTCTGCTGAGGTTTGGCAGCTGCTTAAAAATAGCACAGCTGAGTGTCAGTGACTAATTATATGAAGGGAAACTCTTGACTCTGAAAATCAATTCTGAGCCTGATGTTGGAATCAACATTGCAATTTCTGATTTACTTACTTTTTTGCGTTACACTATCTCTAGTCTTAGATTCTTTAGCATAGCTGTGGGGTAAGCCTTGGTTGCCCAGGCAGTTCCTGATGGGTTGTGGGTGTGGGAGATGAAAGCAGAAAATGACTGAGATGCTAGGTTACTCCCTATTTCTCAGCTAATTGTTTCAACTTCCTCCCTCCTTAGATTTTATTTAGGATTTTTTTTTTTAAGCAGCACTGCTTATATAACACAGAATGGGGCTGGATTTTCTTTTCTCTTTCTTCTTTTGATAGATATGCTATCAAGTAAGCTGTTCTCCGGTAGGAGAAGTAAAGAGCCTAGAGAATTTGTGAACTTACTATTCAGTCTCTAAGTGGACTTCCCTGGTGGTCCACTGGTTGAGGAATCTGCTTGTCAATGTAGGGAACAAGGATTGAACTCCTGATCAGGGAAGATCCCACATACTGTGGGGCAACTAAGCCTGAGTGCCACAGCTACTGAGCCCACACTCTGGAAGCTAATGCTGCAGCTACTGAAGCCTGCACAGGCTGCAGCCCATGCTCTGCAAGAGAAGCCACTGCAATGAGAAGTCCACGCGCTGCAACTGGAGAGGAGCTCCCTCTCGCTGCCACTAGAGAAAACCCTCACACAGCAATGAAGACCCAGCCCAGCTGGGGAAAAAAAGTCACTCTCTAAGTCAGTCAGTTCCGTCACTCAATTGTGTCTGACTCTTTGCAACCGCATGGACTGCAGCACACCAGGCCTCCCTGTCCGTGGCCAACTCCCGGAGTTTACTCAAATGCATGTTCATTGAGCCGGTGATGCCATCCAACCATCTCATCCTCCGTTGTCTCCTTCTTCTCCTGCCTTCAATCTTTTCCAGCGTCAGGGTCTTTTCAAATGAGTCAGTTCTTCGCATCAGGTGGCCAAAGTTTCAGTTTCAGCATCAGTCTTTCCAATGAATATTCAGGACTGATTTCCTTTAGGATGGACTGGTTGGATCTCCTTGCAGTCCAAGGGACTCTCAAGAGTCTTCTCCAACACCTCAGTTCAAAAGCATCAATTCTTTGACTCTCTAAGTAATTCCTAACAATAGCCTGATTTCCTCATCAGCAAAATGAGGACAATCATACCTACTCTATAGGGTTATTGCAATGATCAAATAAAATTATACATGCAAAGTCTTGGCAATATTGACAGCTCGGGCTGGAAAATTCTTTGCTGGAGTGAGGGGGTACTGTTTTCTATATTGTAGGATTTTTAGCAACATCCCTGACATCTACTCACTAGATGCCAGTAACATGGCCCTCCCTCCAGATGTGACAGTGAAACAAGTCTCTGACATTGTCATTGTCTCTTGCAGGGCAAAATTGCTCTCCCCATTGAGAATCATGGCTCTAACATCATGTCTGGCACATTTCACTTAAAATATTGTAGCTTTTATTGTTTAAGGGCAAGTGGGAATAGGTGAAGGAGTCAAATAAACTACAATTGCAAAGTGTCTAATGGACTTGGAAATTAGGAGATTACTGATGACCTCAGTGAAGGGTGTTAGTTAAGAGTGGATGGAGGTGAGAAAGTGGAGAAGGCAAGGACTAGAAGATTATTGCTGGCCTTACTCTTTCAAGAATCATTATATATCACACTACTTACAAATTTTAATGAGCCTTTTAGTTTCTTACACAGTATTTAGAGTTTATTGTAGCATCTCTTTGTTCAGTTCAGTTCAGTTGCTCAGTCATGCCTGACTGTTTGCGACCCCATGAATTGCAGCACACCTGGCCTCGCTGTCCATCACCAACTCCCGGAGTTCACTCAAACTCACATTCATTGAGTCAGTGATGCCATCCAGCCATCTCATCCTCTGCCATCCCCTTCTCCTCCTGCCCCCAATCCCTCCCAGCATTAGTCTTTGCCAATGAGTCAACTCTTTGCATGAGGTGGTCAAAATATTGGAGTTTCAGCTTTGGCATCATTCCTTCCAAAGAATACACAGGACTGATCTCCTTTAGAATGGAATAGTTGGATCTCCTTGCAGTCCAAGGCACTCTCAAGAGTCTTCTCCAACACCACAGTTCAAAAGCATCAATTCTTCAGCACTCAGCTTTCTTCACAGTCCAACTCTCACATCCATACATGACCACAGGAAAAACCATAGCCTTGACTAGACGGATCTTAGTCGGCAAAGTAATGTCTCTGCTTATTGAATATGCTATCTAGGTTGGTCATAACTTTCCTTCCAAGGAGTAAGTGTCTTTTAATTTCATGGCTACATCACCATCTACAGTGATTTTGGAGCCCCCAAAATAAAGTCTGACAATGTTTCCACTGTTTCCTCATCTATTTCCCATGAAGTGATGGGACCAGATGCCATGATCTTCGTTTTCTGAATGTTGAGCTTTAAGCCAATTTTTTCACTCTCCTCTTTCACTTTCATCAAGAGGCTTTTAGCTCCTCTTCACTTTCTGCCATAAGGGTAATGTCATCTGCATATCTGAGGTTATTGATATTTCTCCCGGCAATCTTGATTCCAGCTTGTGTTTCTTCCAGTCCAGCGTTTCTCATGATGTACTCTGTATAGAAGTTAAATAAGCAGGGTGACCATATACAGCCTTGACGTACTCCTTTTCCTATTTGGAACCAGTCTGTTGTTCCATGTCCAGTTCTAACTGTTGCTTCCTGATCTACATACAGATTTCTCAAGAGGCAGGTTAGGTGGTCTGGTATTCCCATCTCTTGAAGAATTTTTCACAGTTCATTGTGATCCACACAGTCAAAGGCTTTGGCATAGTCAATAAAGCAGAAATAGATGTTTTTCTGGAACTCTCTTGCTTTTTCCATGATCCAGCGGATGCTGGCAATTTGATCTCTGGTTCCTCTGCTTTTTCTGAAACCAGCTTGAACATCTGGAAGTTTATGGTTCACGTATTGCTGAAGCCTGGCTTGGAAAATTTTGAGCATTACTTTACTAGCATGTGAGATGAGTGCAATTGTGCGGTAGTTTGAACATTCTTTGGCATTGCTTTTCTTTGGGATTGCAATGAAAACTGACTTTTCCAGGCCTGTGGCCACTGCTGAGTTTTCCAAATTTGCTGGCATATTGAGTGCAGCACTTTCACAACATCATCTTTCAGGATTTGAAAGAGCTCCACTGGAATGCCATCACTTTCACTAGCTTTGTTCGTAGTGATGCTTTCTAAGGCCCACTTGACTTCACATTCCAGGATGTCTGGCTCTAGGTGAGTGATCACACCATCATGATTATCTTGGTCATGAAGATCTTTTTTGTACAGTTCTTCTGTGTATTCTTGCCACCTCTTTTTAATATCTTCTTCTTCTGTTAGGTGCATACCATTTCTGCCCTTTACGGCCCATCTTTGCATGAAATGTTCCCTTGGTATCTCTAATTTTCTTGAAGAGATCTCTAGTCTTTCCCATTCTGTTGTTTTCATCTATTTCTTTGCATTGATCACTCTGAAGGCTTTCTTATCTCTTCTTGCTATTCTTTGGAACTCTGCATTCAGATACCTATATCTTTCCTTTCTCCTTTGCTTTTTGCTTCTCTTCTTTTCACAGCTATTTGTAAGGCCTCCCAGACAGCCATTTTGCTCTTTTCATTTCTTTTCCATGGGGATGTTCTTGATCCCTGTCTCCTGTACAATGTCACGAACCTCTGTCCATAGTTCATCAGTCACTTTGTCTATCAGATCTAGTCCCTTAAATCTATTTCTTACTTCCACTATATAGTCATAAGGGATTTGATTTGGATCATATCTGAATGACCAGTGGTCTGATGCTCTAAAGAGCAATACTGCATAGGAACCTGGAATGTTAGGTTCATGAATCAAGGCAAATTGGAAGTGGTCAAACAGGAGACGGCAAGAGTGAATGTCGACATTCTAGGAATCAGCGAACTAAAATGGACTGGAATGGGTGAATTTAACTCAGATGACCATTATATCCACTACTGCAGGCAGGAATCCCTTAGAAGAGAAGAGTAGCCATCATGGTCAACAAAAGAGTCTGAAGTGCAGTACTTGGATGCAATCTCAAAAATGACAGAATGTTCTCTGTTCGTTTCCAAGGTAAACCATTCAATATCACAGTAATCCAAGTCTATGCTCCAACCAGTAACGCTGAAGAAGCTGAAGTTGAATGGGTCTATGAAGACCTACAAGACCTTTTAGAACTAACAGCCAAAAAAGATGTCCTCTTCATTATAGAGGACTGGAATGCAAAAGTAGGAAGTCAAGAAACCCCTGAGTAACAGGCAAACTTGGCCTCGGAGTATGGAATGAAGCAGGTCAAAGGCTAATAGAGTTTTGCCAAGAGAACACATTGGTCATAGCAAACACCCTCTTCCAACAACACAAGGGAAGACTCTACACATGGACATGATCAGATGGTCGACATCGAAATCATATTGATTATATTCTTTGCAGCCAAAGATGGAGAAGTTCTATACAGTCAGCAAAAGCAAGACTGGGAGCTGACTGTGGCTCAGATCATGAACTCCTTATTGCCAAATTCAGACTGAAATTGAAGAACGTAGGGAAAACCACTAGACCATTCAGGTATGACCTAAATCAAATCCCTTATGATTATACAGCATCTCTTTGAGTGAGTGTCTAATCTGCTTTAAAAAGCAGAGGGTCATTGTGTGGTCAGCCCCCCATGAGCTATGACATGCATTCTGCTTTGATGATATTCTGTTCCTCAGTGTGGAACCACAGTCTGCCTGGAATATCTGTATGTTGCCTTGTTTGGGCCCCTGGTTCCATACCAGACTCCCATTTGAGTTTGTTAGGAAGTTACTCATTAAGATTTATACGGTTTTAATTATTTGTTTTCTTTCTTTGAGGACACAGAGTAAGCAAAACATAACAAAAACAAAAACACCTTGAGTTCTTAACCTCCTTCTGAAGATAAGAGTCACTACCACTTCTGGCTGCTCCTCTGTACTAGGCACTAGTACTTTACAGATATCACCTCATTTTAATATTTATAGTAACCCTGAAGGTGGATATTGATATCTTCTTTTTACAGATTAAGAAACTGAGACAGAATTTCAGTAACTTTCCCAGGATTGCATATATAGGGGTCTAAGTTGTGCCCAGCTTTAATCTTGTGTCTTTGTAAATCCAAAATTTGTGACTTATTTAATGTATCTATGCCGACTCCCTGGTGGCTCAGATGGTAAAGCGTCTCCCTATAATGTGGGAGACTCGGGTTCAGTCCCTGGGTTGGGAAGATCTCCTGGAGAAGGCAATGGCAACCCACTCCAGTATTCCTGCCTAGAAAATCCCATGGATGGAGGAGCCTGGTAGGTTGCCAGCCATGAGGTTGCAAAGAGTCGGACACGACTGAGTGCCTTCACTTTCACTTTCTTTCATTCTGGGGGTGGCAGTCGCTATGGGCAATCATTTCCAGGTGACAACAGGGTTGCAAGGCCAGTTACTTGTGTCACAGATCCCTGTCTTTTGCCATCTCTGAACTTTCATGCAGTTACATCCTGATCTCTAGTCTCCAAGGCTTTTCTGGCTTGGGAGTTCAATTCAGACTTGCTATACTGCCTGAAAAAATGAATAATCATAGCTAATTTATTCATTTATACGCATTATTTTATTTAAACCTCATAACAACTTGATGAAAGAAATAGGTGCTATTATTATCCCCATTTTTGCAGATGAAGAAAGTAACAGAAAGGTTAAGGATGTCACTGAGGTCATACACCAGTAATTATGTAGCTGATTCAACCCAAGAGCTGTCTGTTTCCAGAGCCCCATGTTCCTAACTTCCCCATTATTCAGGTGAGAGAGACAAGCCAGAAATGGGGGCTAATTTTAAAACCTCGCTTTTTCAGAGTGTCTTGTGCACATGACCTGACCAAGCTCAGCGGAAACAGCGCAGGTGCACACTGCATGTAGGAACAGTGGGAGTTACATTGTCATTATTATTAGAGATAGTCTTCAGCATTTCTATGGCACTTTATTCTTCAAAATTGTGCCTAATTTATTTTTCCTACTGAAGATTCATAAGTGAATTGAAATCCATAGCTTATTTATATATTTGGGCACATTTACACTGTTGGCAAATATACGGAGAAAAATCATGCCTGGTTATTGAGATCCAGTAGCTAAGGTAATATAGTTTTTTCTTTATTAAACTTGCCCATTAAAGCAGAGTATCCCCACTTTCCATCACAAATTCTGATATCTGAATATCCTACCATTTTAGTCAGAGGTAAAATGGGGAACGCAATGGATTAGTCAATCAATAAGCAAATATTGATTGATGACAACTTCAACGTATTAGAAATTGAGTTTAGTATTGGGTAAAGTCTACTTGGTATTTGTTCTAATTCACATGCCATAATAAGCAGCCTCCCGTATAGATTCATTAATATCAGGTATGCTTTTTGATGCTGTCAGTATTTACTCTGTTCAACACCTCTGCACACTGCTGGCCAAGCAGACCCTTGAAAATGTTCAACTGTAAATAAACAGTGTCTGAGTAAGAATCTTTCTCATACTGTATCTGCTTCTCTTTGGTTACAAGAAATCCAATACTGAATCAAGCAGCAATTCTTCACTCTTACCTAAGGACAGGCATTTTACTGACCTTTTGGCGTCAGTAAGCAAATGGCTTCACCTATAACGTTCAAGCAGGATGCAGGATGTGTCTAGATTCTAAGTTTCACTTGCTATTGCTGCGTTATTATTTGTGCATTCATTTTGATAGTATTTGATTAAACTGAAGGCATGAACTGGAACAAATGCCTAATTGCAACAACTTCCATTGACCCAATAAGCTACTGTAAGTAATGAAAGTCCCACAATTAAACAACAATATCCTCAAAATCATCTGCCATCATTAAAGAAAATATACACAATTATCATCTCAAGTACTGCATATCTCTGTTGGGAATAATTGGATTCTGACTTGGAAGCAGCCTAACTTAAAATAGACCATTGAAAACAGTGCCTCTCCAAACCCTCAGCTCTGGATTACCAGGGTGCTAAATTGGGGAGTTTAAAATAACAGACCCTTTCAATTAAGTAAAACCCTTAAGAGGAAAATAATCAACTTCCATACAAATCTCAGGAATAGTAACAGCTTTTTATTTTTCCTTTTAAAATTCTGCCTTGATATAGTTTCTAGAGCCCATGAAGATCTAATGTGGGGGAAAACGAGAAAGAAAATACGTTTCTACTGTCCAAAAATGAGGAGAAAATGAAAACAGTTTCCTCAGGGGTTCAGGTTTTTGAGAGAGGGTACAGAGTTATAATGTATAGTCTCAGAGAACCACAGAACCCCAAGCTGCTTAAATAACCTCTTAGGAAAACACTGTGTATTAAATTAGAAATGAAATAAAATTACTTACCCTGAAAATTTCTTCTGATTTCTGGAGGCTGTGGGGTTTAGCACTTCAGCTCCTGTAACCATTTACGAACAGCAGACTTGCCCAAGCAAAGCAAACTTTGCCATTCTCAGGACACAGAAACTGTGGAAATGAACAGAAATAAAATCACCCATTTTTGCCTCTAAGGTGAAATCATTTGTGTGCTGCGCTTCCAGCTTCCCTATTAGATCTTACTGCATGTTTCATGACTGCTTTCAAATGCATCATTTTCTCTAGAGGATTTGGGAGGGACCCTGAACTGAGTGTCGCTTGGGTCAGCCCTTCAGAAGCTCTGTCCTTGGTGCTGAAAGAGAAGTGTAGCAGGCAGAAGCAGAATTCGTTTTCTACCTTGCTTTTCTTTCCTTCTGTGCCTCTACGTGCTTTGTGCTATGCTTTTTAGTACATGTACATTTCCCCCTCAATGCTCTTTTGAATCTCAGTTTCCCATTGTCTTTACTTCTATGGCTTTAATTTCTTTTGAATAATTCTCACCTTTCTCAGTTTAATTGTCATTCCAGCTTTTGGTGGGTGTAAAGATGATTGGTTCAGAAGAATGAGCAGATCAACAAATTGATACCACAAGTGGTTAATAGAAATCAGTACAATTTAAAACACAGCTGACAGAATAATTGAACTTGGAGGTGTAAGCCTGTCTTGGAAAAGAAGGTTAAAGGAAATATATTACAGAGGAAGCAAAATCAAGGTATGTAACTGGTGATAAAGATGAAATAAGCTATGAGAAATTTTAAATGTTTATTTAGCAGCACTACTTGTTTTCAGAGAACTTTACAATAACATTTGCCAGTTCATTCTTATGGCTCCTCTGAGGTATATGTGAGTAATTAAAAAAAAAAAAAAGAACTGATTAAAGGGAGATGCGGTGAAGGACAGTCAGTGAAAGTCAATTTCTGAAGCAGTGCTAAAATTTAGATAATCTTAATTCATGGTCACCTGGTCATATAATGTTTAACCATGGAATCCTAACTATTCCCTACTTTCTTGTTTTTGACTTCTTTTCCTTCCTTCAG
This sequence comes from Nanger dama, assembly GCA_917880005.1. Taxonomy (NCBI): domain Eukaryota; kingdom Metazoa; phylum Chordata; class Mammalia; order Artiodactyla; family Bovidae; genus Nanger; species Nanger dama. Next base: position 2,715,896 of record CAKJTW010000011.1, read on the forward strand.
AAAGCGTGGGAACTGTCTCACTACCCTCTCCACCGGCAGTGGATACGTTTGGCAGCTGCAGGGTGGACTGTCATGGGGAAGCTAGTCCTCCTTTGACTATGATAGAGATCTCTGCTGGCTGAGAAAGGCAGCAGCAGCAAGGTCTGAGTATGGCTGGTAACAGCAGCCATCATTTATTGAGCATGTACTAGTAGCCAGTCATTTTAAGGCTATCTCTCTTTTAATCCCTTCAACAACTCTAAAAGATAGGTAATGTTTTTACATCCTTACTTTATAAATAGGGAAATTGAGACTTAGAGAATTTCTGAAGCTCACACAGCTACCATGGAGTAGAACCAGGATCTGGATCTTGCCATCAACTATTTCTGGGGCGTTTTCTCTTAACTGCTATGCTACAGTTGTCTCAAAGGTGGAAAATTTAGATTTCTCAGGAGTCTGACACACATCATGTGTGCATGTATACTTATTCACTTCAGTCGTGTTCAACTCTGTGATGCTATGTACTATAGCCCACCAGGCTCCTCTATCCATGGGATTCACCAGGTGACAATGGAGCAGGGTGCCATGCCCTCTTCCAGGGGATCTTCTCCCAATATGTCATACAGAATAATAATTATTGATGACAAAAATGATGATATTCAATGACACAATATTATGGTGACTTACCATTTATAATGCATTCTCTAATTCATGTTCCCATCTGTATCTTACATAAATCCTTATGATGCCCATTTTTACAGAGACTGTTGTGGATTGAACTGTATCCTTCTCAAGTTCATAATCTCGTAATGTGACTCTATTTGAAAATAAGATCTTTCAGGAGGTGATGAGGTAAAAATGAGGCCATTATGGGGTGTGTCTAATCCAATCTGATGGGTGTTCTTATAATAAGAGGGAGAGACACTAGGGAGACACAGAGAAAAGGCTACATGGAGACACAGCAAGAAGGTAGCTGTCTGCAAGCCAAGAAGAGTCTTTAGGAGAAACCAGACCTGCCAACAAGTTGATCTTGGATTTCTAGCCTCCAGAATTATGGGAAAGTTAGTTTATGCTATTGAAGCCACCCAAGGACTTCCCAGGAAGCTCCATGGTAAAGAATTTGCCTGATAATGCAGCAGATAGAGAAATTAACTGACATGCCCAAAGTCACACATCTAAGCAGTCAACTCAGTGCCTTAGAGAATGGGCAGGGAAGGATAAATGAGGGGGTCCTTTTTCTCAGAACTTCAGTGTAGGTTTCAGTCAGCAATTGCTCCTTTTATCTGGCACTTTCCATTCATACAACACTGAACAAGTTTCATTCTTTTAAGTGAGTGAAACTCTTATTCATGATTGGCATTGAAGATTTTGAGATTTGCCTTCTGGGAAGGACTCCAGGACGCCTACAAAACAGACATGCTTGGGCAGAAATCAAGAAAAATATAGATCATTCTCATTTTCCTTCCAGGAACCCATCTCAGTAGCATAACTGGAACAGCTCATGTACCAGTCAACAGTGCTTCATCAAGGATGTCTTCATCTTTTGAACCTAAACTCGGAGATTTAGAGCAAGAGCTAAAAGGTGGTAGGTTTCTGATACATAGGCATGTTCAGGAGTTTTGTTTGAAAGGGAATTGATGTGCATTTTGTGGTAGAAATACTTCTTTCAAGTCTTTGAAATTTGGCTCCAGGGTGGCAACTCTTCGGCTTCTCTACAGGAATCTTGCCTTCAGCACCAACCACTGAGTGCAACATGACTTTCTGACATCACTTTCAGCTGCCACAGAGCTCACACTCAGCATGACACTGTGGAGACCAAATGAGGCAATGTGGGGAGTCAATTTTCAGGGCTCTGTATAAACAGAGGAACATTTTGTTTCTCTGTGTCAAGGTCAAGGAAACTAGGATTTTTCACTGTGAACTGGTAGATTTGATTGTCATGATGATCTTAAATTACATGAATATCATCAATGAATAGCCCTTTGGCATGTTTTTCACTGGAATCAGACTTCCAGTTGCAGAGTGCAAAGGTACTCTGGCAAACGTAGTGAGTGGTCCAGATAGTATGGTAGCATCATCCCAGTCCCTGCCCCCATGCCTCACCAATGATGTAGTGGTCTTGCATAAATGAGAAAGCCCTGGATTTTATGTCTGAATTCACTCTGCTACTGTAATAAATGTGCTAAAAAGAAATATAGTTCAATTAATTTATTACTGTTTAGTACTGTGCTCAATTCTTTCTTCCTTTCTATCAGAGAATGGCAGCAAGTTACAATATAAGCTTCCCAGCCAATCAGATTAGTACCCATTCCTCTGTTTTACAGGTAAGAGAGTAAGAGTAGGAAGTAAATAATTGATATTTTCCTTTGTTTTTGCATGCAAGCACAAGTTTGCTTGCATCTTACTTCCTTTTTATATTTCTGCTTTCACTTTTCTACCTGTTTTATTTCCTATCTCCATCAGATAATCTTTCATTCTTTAACCTTTTTCTCATTTTTCCCAATATTTGATTTCTTTTCTTCTTCCCCGAATTACATACAAATGGGAATGGGGATGGAATAGAAGTAGAAAAATTTATCTTATCATTTATTTAAAAAGGAATTTGGGTTGATGAGTATGGCAGATTGTATCTTCCAAAGAGGGCTTTCCTGGTGGCTCGGTGGTAAAGAGTCCACTTGCCAGTGCAGAAGATGTGAGTTTGATCCCTGGGTCAGGAAGATCTGGAGAAGGAAATGGCAACCCAAAGACAGTTGCCCCACAACCCTGGCTGAGCTTTCAGCTGGAGTCTAGCATCAACTTGTCAACCCTAAGAGTAAGTCATTTTGTAAGTGGCTATTCTAATCTCCAGTTGAGCTGTCCAGTAGATGCCATGTACAACAGAGACAAGCTATCTCTGCAAAGCTCTGCCCAAATTTCAGATTCATGAGCATTATAAATGTTTGATACTGTTTTAAGCCAATAATTTTATTATATGGCAATAGGTGATATATTGAGTTGTCTTTATAGCACTTGTCATATTTAGTGTTCAGAACAGCATATTTCAAATTCTATCAAATCCCATCACATTCGGAAGCAATTGCCATTTAATTATTTAGAGTGTTTTTTTTTTTTTTTTTTGAGTATCAGCTGCTGTTTATGTAACTGATTTTATAAAACTGTGTTACTCGAAGTATGGGCCATGGACCAGGAGAAGCAATGGTAACTTTACTTTGGAAGTTGTTGGAAATGGAGACTCTTGGGTACCACCCTAGACTTGCTGAATCTAGAATCACTGTCTTAACAAGATTCTTAGGTTAAAGTTTGAGAAGCACTAGTGTAAAGAATAAGCCTGCTAAAAGTTACAGATACAACAAGAAGAGTTTATTATTTATTTTCCATTTGTTTTTACCACTTGAAATTAGGAGGCTGTATGTAGGGGCCAGAGATGCGGGAGATGGAGGAGAAATGTTATGACTGGAGAGATACCTAAGAAAGCAGAAGGGGCCTAGAAGCCCTGTACTGGGTGTGGCATGTTTCAACCGTTTTACATTAAGAGATGAAGGGCATTTTGGGGAATAAGATGCAGAATTAATAGATGTTCCTGAACTTTTTCATAGTTGATAACATTCTATTATAGGATAGCTTGTGCTTTTTTTTTTTTGCAAATGCCTATGAAAAATATATGTTTATTTTGTAAAAATTCTTTTAAACCCTTTAGGATTTCCCAGGAGGAAATGTTCTCTCCCATTAGAAATAAACTATTATTATTGTCATAAATTGAGGTTTGAGTGTTCACACACCATGCCTTTCTTGGGTAAGTGCCTTTATAATAGTTTGATCCCTGCCCTCGAGCACAAAGGAGCTCCTTTATCTTCATATCTGATTTTTCAAGATTCTCAGCATGTATAAAATATGTCTGCAGTTTGTTCTCTGTGGGTTACATTTTCTAATCCTCCAAAGTTCAGTTCTCCCTAGCAGACAGGACTTGTAGAACTTTGTATGTTAATAACAATAATCTTACATTCAGTGGTAGCTTTTGTCCCCTCCACAGCCCCTTTGCAAACTTGTCATTGATGTCCAGATATCCTACTGCAGTACTGTGATTGAAATATAGTCACTCTCAGAGTAAAGAAAAATGACAGATTATTACAAACTAGCTGGTTTGAAATAGGACAAATACAAGCATCCGAACAAGGATATTTGGTATCACTAGAGCTCTTGGGGGAGTTTTTAAAATTTCAGACTTATTGGGTGGCATGCCTATCCTAGAAATGCTCATTTCCTCCTCTTTTCTATCTTATTTTCTCTTAAGAGAGGATTTCTCTCTCACATTGGTTTCAACTCTCTTATGGTTTAAAGATGTCATATTAAAGTGCTGATGGTCATCAGGTTCTGGTCATACTGGGGTGCTTAGTAGAACCATAACTGATAGCTCAGGCACAAGAACTGTGCTTATATCCTTCTTGATCACACCCCTGAAATGAGGCACCAGAGAATTTGAATGTAGTCATGCTGCCTGTGCCTTAGCAAGAGGAAAGGAGAAGAAAACATAAGCTATGCTCCACTTTCCACAAAGGCATCCCACTACACTCCCCAAAATACAAAGGAGAGAATTAAGCTTATTATTTTGGCTGGGGCTTTGGAAGACAACAAGAAACTTATTTTTCAACTGAATTAAATGATAAGGAATTGTTTACTACAAGAAAATATGTACAAGAGGTAGGTGACTTTATACTAACTCTTTAGGGGTCATTTCTATCTTTCTGCTCGGCCAGCCTCAGTATATAGGTCTTGATCTTAGTCTGGCTTGCCTTATGATCACAAAATGGCTGCAGCAGCTAGAGGTGTTCATATTCTCAATCAACATCCAGAAGTGGAGAAAGAGGCCTGTTACTAAGATTAGGGAACTTATTCCAAGTAGTTCTACACAAATTCTTTTTGTGTTTCACTTCCCAGATTTATATCATATGTCCATGCTTCAGCCAATCAGTAGCAAAGGGAATGGAAATATTGCTATTGACAGATCTATTAGGACATTCTCCTTAGGCACAAGGGAAAAGCCTAGATAGCTGAACAAAATATGAGGTTTTGCTAATAAGGAAGAAGATAGGAAGTGGTAAATGAATACCCTTGAGATTAAAATGAATTCTCATGTTAAAGAGAATAATCTAAAATGCCATGAGGAATATCACTACACATTAAAATGTTTTTTTTTTTAAAGAATGACAGTATCATCATGCTACTCTAAGTTCATTTTGCAAATTTCACTGTTGTCTTTGTCCACATGCACACATACTTTTGCATAGCTGAAATTTTAATTTTATAGTCATTGTCTATCATGTAAAATAACTGTGAAACACATCTTAAACATTATTGTTATCTAAAATGACAAAATTACTGAAAGTGTTAGTTACTCAGCTGTATCCGACACTTTGTGACCCCCATGGACTTTATCCCACCAGGCTTCTCTGTCCATGGGATTCTCCAGGCAAGAATACTGGAGTGGGTTGCCGTTCCCTTCTCCAGAGGATCTTCCCAACCCAGGGATAGAACCCAGGTGTACCACATTGCAGTCAGATTTTTTACCATCTGAGCCACTAGGGATGTGATAACATTTTAATCCAGCCTCTGTCATCTGAACTTTTACTATTCAGATGTTACTATCACTGTTATTATAGCTTTAAAGTGATATCTTTTACTGTTATTAATGTTATAATAGCTTTAAAGTAATATTCATTTTAAGCATGCTAACATGAAGCCTAAGGTTGTTACTAACACATAGGAAAAGTGATGGCAAGTAGCTGAAAAATCATCAGACTTGGAGACTAGATTTTTATTTTGACACTGCTACATGCTCACTATGCACACTTTGATTGGTGTATCAACCTTTGGGTTTCAGTTCCCTTACTTGAAAAGATGAAGTTGAAATAAGTAAATTCTAAGATCACTTCCAGTTTCCATTGTCCATAATTTTATGAATTCTCAAATTCTGTGGAAAGCATCTGTGCTTGGGCCTCAGGCTAGGATACTGACTTAATAGAAGCACAGAGATTGAAAACTGGTGGCCACATCATGCCTGGCCATATTAAACTTGGGTTTAGCCAGCACATTTTTCTGTAAAGTGAATGCATTTATTTTTTTTAGATGGAGCATGCACTATGCATTTTGGCCACTTTTTTCTCCACTCTGTTGTCTTATACTAGGATGCTTCCGAATTTCATAGTACCCATTTGCCCCTGAAGGGTTTTGAGTCTGCAACTCCTGGAAGGAGGTGACACTGTGGAGATTCAGTAAATCACCCACCTGAACCCAGCACCGAGGTTTCCATGGAAGTCTTCCTTTAGAGGACTGTGAAAGGCAGCCTTACTCGTTTGCAGGATCTAGTGATGGTTTCCATGTTATGCACATAAACACCTTGTCAGGCACCAGAGACAGGTTGGGGAGGATGATTGATGGGAGTGGGCTTGTGAAATCACACCTGCTGTCACAGCAGATGGGGAAAAAGCTGGAGTAACCTGTGGAATTGCTGATCTTTTTGAAAATTCACTCCTAAAAACATTATTTTAGCTCTTTTACATACTTCAGAAAGAGTGGTATTACAAACCAGACTCTAAGGGAGCAACCACTCTATGAGTTTTCAGGAATATAATTTCAATAAAATAGCAAGAAGCCTTCACCAACTGGGTGAACTGGTGTTTGAGTTCCAGGGTGGTGAAGCAATGCTTTTTTTGCCAAAAAAAAAAAAAAAAAAAATGTCATTCAAGCTGCAATTTCTGGCTGGCTGCCCACTGGGCATATAAGCCTATCTTTAATAATGTTATCCTAAGCCATGCATGGCATTGCCTTTGGAGCACAGAATGCATCTTAGGAAAAGAGATGAGACAACTTTGCACAGAACAAACCAGTGAACAGGCAATGGGTAACACAGGCCATCACCCCAAGAAGGAATCCATGTGGATCTGAGGAAGTGCTCTGAGATCTCTGCTTTGACCTCATTCATCATTGGCTCTGTCCTTTACACCTTAGCCTTATGTTATCCTAATTTTACCTGATATGCATCTAAGAAAATTTGTTCAACAGCTAGTCACTGAGTTTTCCCTGTGTTCACTGCGCTGCTTTCTGGAGTGCAGTGTGTGTTTGCTGAGTAGGACTTCTCCATGTGCTGCAGTGAGAAGCAGGGAAGGGACTTCCCTGGTCGTCCAGTAGTTAAGAATCCACCTACCAATGATCAGGGTTCCATCCCTGGTTCAGGAAGATCCCACAAGCCGCAGGACAGCTCTGCCTGTGCACCACAGCCACTGAAGTCCATGCACCTAAAGTCCATGCCCCACAACAAGAGAAGCCTGCACATTTCAGCTAGACAGTAACCCCGACTCTCTGAAACCAGAGAAAACCGCACCCAGCAACAAAGACTCAGTGCCGCCAAAATAGTAAAGAAATAAACAAGTAATTCTGAAAAAGAAGCAAGGGAAGAGTTTAACAGGACTAGGCAGCAGGCTTCAAGGTGGATGTGACCAGATTCAAACGAACCTTTCAGACAGAGCTATATGTGAGGAAGAGAAAAAGCACAGTCTTTGAGTGGAATTGGAAGACTTTCCAGAGGAGCTGGAAATTGATTTGGGTGCTTCAGTTAATGGGAGTTAGACCTGAGCCGAGATGTGATGAAGGAGAATTTGTTTCACCTACCAGAGTCCAAAGTCTCCGGCAGTTCAATTTTTAATTTCTTCATTTATTCGTTCAACAAATACTTATTGAGCATCAGTTTGCTTCTAGGCCTGTTTTAGGCTTGGGAATACAGCGGATAATCATGACAGATAGACTCCTGCTCTGGTAGAGGGAAACAGAAAATCAAATGGACTATCAAAGCAAAGTCTCAGGCAGTGGTGAGCATTATACAGAGAGGTAGAATCAGGTGATGTGACAGTGGCTGGGTGACTGTGGTAGAGCAGGTGTTTTCTTGGCTTCTCTGCAAAGGTGACTGCTAAGCTCAGATCTAAACAGAAAGCAGCCAGCCATGCTGAGGTCAAGGGGAAGAGTATTCCTTGCAGAGGGAACAGCTGGCGCAGAGGCCCTGAGATGGGTACACGTTTGGCACATTTGAGGAGGCCAGTGTACCTGGAGTGCTGTGGATGACAGGCGGGGTGGAACAAGGTGAGGCCGGAGAGGGAGTATGCCATATGTTATAGGAGTCTGAATTTTATTCTGAGTGGGATAGAAGCCATCTGAAGGCTTAAGTGGGGGAGAAATGATGTACTGGATTTGCAGATCTCTCTGGCTGCTGTGTGAGCAAGAGCGGAAGCGGTGAGCGGTGAAGAGGCCATGTGGCGAGCCAAAGCACATGGCTGGTCTCTTGGACTCTAGTGGTGGGACTGGGGATAGGGGAGCAGTGAATTCATTGGGGTTACATTTTAGAAACAGGCTTGACAGTACTTTCTGATGGGACCTCGTTATTAAGAATGTGCACATTTCTATGAAATGCTTATCCATTATGAACAGCCCTGAGGTCTCCAAACAAAAATAAGCATTTTGTGGAAATAAATGAAGGCCAGCTAAATGAGAAAACCAAAGACAGTTCAGAGCATGCTATGGCAAGGGAGTCAGCCACTGACATTTGCATTTTGGTAGAGACTCTGTTAGGCTGAGACCCAGAGGCAGGAAGCTTTATAGTGAAGAAAGGGAAGGCTTCTGGAACGCCCTGATTGGGGGCTGTTATCCTGGGGAAGCAATAAGTGGGCTACTGGGAAGCAGGGCATCCTGTGTGATTAGAGATGCATGTCTGACTTCTTCTGGTTGATTCTGAGATGAGCAAGGGACAAAAATTAGGGAATCTGTTATTAATCAAGTCCTGTCTGTTTCTGACTGAATGTTATTTAAGTTATTGTTTAGCTTTGATTATCTCCAGAGATGGTAGTCTGGCTTCCTACAAGTCTAGCTTAGAGCCAACTGTCTTCTGGGGCTATTTATTGTAAATAACTGGTTGACTTTGTGGGCAGGTTGCTGCCTGTTTTTTATATATGGAACTTGTAGGCAAGTTCCATATATAAAAAGTTCTGTTTTTATATATGGTCTGGCCACAGTCTGATTGTATATTCAGTCTTTCAGAATCTTGATTAAACTTATTTTTCTTTTTGAAGCAGGCATAAATGTCTATATATTTCTTTGTCCACGCTCCTGCATATCTATTTCACCTGTTTATCGTTTCTTTCTGTTTCAGCATCAGTTTTCTACTAGCGATTAAGCTTTCCTTCAGTGTCTCATATGGCTCTCCCCTCTCCTGGGTGACTATTTTATGACAGATATTAGCCGATGTTCCAGTTCTAACCTAGGGTTGTCTAATGACATTTTTATGCTCATCTATTCTAATTGTCAAAAGAACTTGCTCTGGGGCTCAAAGCATGGTTTACCAAGTGGGGGCACTTGGTTAACTTTGTTACTGGTCTGAGACAAGATAGATACAGAAATTGAGAATAAGCATTCAGAAACCTTTGTAACAACTTGACAAAATAATTTTATCTTTGTTAAGCTTAATACTTAAATTTTAGACTTTTTATTTTTTCATTTCACTAGTTCAAGGTATGGGTTGGAAATTTAAAAGAAACCCTGAAAAACCCCGAACTTTCTTAACATAAAGTTGGAGAAGCACTGTGCTGAATTTCTTGCAGCAGCCAGCACTAGAATACTTGGATTGAGAAGGGAAATGAAGAGGGTAGCAGACAGTTAATGCTTACATGTGCCGTAGAGGCAGTGGCAGACCTCACTGAAGAAGGGCTGCTTCTCCACCCGGAAGGCTCCTGCTGCCGACCTCTCGGAGGGGTTCCCAAGTTAACTGGGCCTACACTGGGCTTCTCTTTCTCCAGCCCTGCTGACACAGAGCATCCCTACTGTGTGTAAGAACCTATATGGCTTGGTGCAATGTGGAGGGGGGTGAGGAGGAACAAGAAGCTTCTGTCCCTGTTCATCCGAGTGACTGAGATAGTATATCCTAAATGATATCCCCAAATGACACAGCCAATGTGACTTTTATCCAGTGTGTTAGACTCAGTTTCCTCTTTTTGTTTCCATCTAACTGGTAGTTTTACACCTAGTTGTGTTTCAGAAAACACTCCCGGCCAGGTCCCCTCTGAATCCTGAATTCATTATTCTTTCTGCCCTTCACATCTCTATAGATGTGTTGAGAATACCAAAATTTCTGATCCTATAAAACCATGTCATCGGTTTTCTGTGAACTTGGGCTTACTACCCGGTTTCTCTGTTCCTTTGAAGGGAGGCATGCTGTCTTGTTTCAGAAAAGTCACTTCCTATGTTTCCTCCTTCCACTGGAAAGATAGACTTAGTCTTGGAGTGTATTGTAAAGATTTGTTTTTTTCCTTTTGAAATCACCCAAGTAAAAGAAAGTCTCCTCTTGCTTTCAAGTCATTTATCACTAATGTTCAGAGCAAAATCTGCTTCATGTAGTCATCCACAGTGAAGAAGTAACAACTTTCCTAAGACTTGGGGGAGGCTTGTCTGCTCTCAGTTCTTAGGAAATTCCCTCAGGCAGGTATCTCCAATCAGCTGTAATCTACTCATCAGTGATTTTCTTTCAAAAGAAACCACTTGAGGCTGAACCAGAGGCTTGTCAAGTGCCTTAGTCCTTATGGGGGGCGGGGAGGAAGGGAAGACGTGTGGGTGAGGAAGGGGGGCGATAAGGGAGCTTATGAATCTGCTGCTAAATAACAGGACACCTCTTCTGGAGGATGACTCCCTGAATACTAGGGGGAGAATGTGATTGCACATAGTCCCTTTTGTTTTGCTTTTGTCATTATTTGCAGTAACTGGGAGATACTTTCAGAATTCTCTGTAAAATAAAGGCCAGTATGTCCTGGCCTAGTTAGCACTATGTTCTAGTCTAGTTAAAGGGTGTCAGGTGACATTGTACTGGGTCACCAGACACATCCAAGGATGATGACAAACCCTAGCAAAAACACTGAAATGCTGCTGCTGCTGCTGCTGCTGCTAAGTCGCTTCAGTTGTGCCCGACTCTGTGCGACCCCATAGACAGCAGCCCACCAGGCTTCCTCGCCCCTGGGATTCTCCAGACAAGAACACTGGAGTGGGTTGCCATTTCCTTCTCCAATGCATGAAAGTGAAAAGTGAAAGTGAAGTCATTTAGTCGTGTCCAACTCTTAGTGACCCCATGGACTGCAGCCTACCAGGCTCCTCCGTCCATGGGGTTTTCCAGGCAACATTACTGGAGTGGGGTGCCATTGCCGTCTCTGGAACATTGAAATGAGGTGAGCTTAAATATCTGTGATCACATAGTCAATAAAATGTGTAGCATTATGAAAATACCTCAATTATAAGTTCACTAAGCAAAGGGAGTTCCATAGCAATCTTCATTACTTGTGTGATAACCAATACTGGCAGTAAGACACAGTAAGATGTCAAGTGACTTTATTTTCTTTTCCATTATGGCTTATTACAGGATATTGAATATTGTTCCCTGTGCTATACAGTAGAACCTTATGGTCTATCCATTCTATATACAGCACTTTGCATCTTCTAGTCCCAAACTCCCACTCCATCTCTCCTCTGCCATCCTGTCATTTCCCCACCCCTTGCATCCCTTGGCAACCACAAGTCTATTTTCTATACCTGTGAGTCTGTTTCTGTTTCATAGATAAATTCATTTGTGTCATATTTTAGATTCCACTATAAGTGACATGGTGTTTATCTTTTTCTTTCTGATTTACTGCACTTAGTATAATAACATTTAGGTCCATACATATAGCTGCAAATGACTTTATTTCATTCTTTTTTCTGGCTGAGTTATATCCCATTGTGTATAGGTATTTGCATCTTCTTCATCCATTCTCTGTCAGTGGACATTTAGGATGCTTCCGTGTCTTGGCTATTGTAAATAGTGCTTCTATGAACACTGTGATGCATGTATGTTTTTGAGTTACAGTTGTTGTTGTTGTTGTTTTTCTCCAGATATATGCCTAGGAGTGGGATTGCTGATTGTATGGAAACTCTATTTTTAGTTTTTTTAAAGAAACGCCATACTGTTCTCCATAGTGGCTGCATCAGTTTACATTCCCACCGACAGTGTAGAAGGGCTCCCTCTTGTCCATATTCTCTCCAGCATACATTATTTGTAGACTAATTGATGGCCATTCTGACAAGTGTGAGGTGGTACCTCACATTGTGATTTTAATTTGTTTTTCTCTAATAATTAGTGATATTAAACATCTTTTCAGGTGCCTATTAGCCATCCATATGTCTTCTTTGGAGAAATATCTATTTAGGCCTTCTGCCCTTTTTTGATTGTTTTTTTTAATTTATTTTTTAATTGATGGATAATTGCTTTACAGAATTTTGCTATTTTCTATCAAATTTCAACATGAATAAAAATATGGAATGCTTCATAAATTTGCATGTCACCCTTGTGCAGGGGCCCTGCTAATCTTCCCCATATCATTCCAATTTCAGTATATGTGCCACCGAAGCGAGCACTGGGTTTTTTTTGTTGTTGTTGTTATTGAGTTCTATGAGCTGTTTGTATATTTTAAAAATTAAGCCCTTGTTGTTTACATCATTTGCAAATATTTCCTTCTAGTCTGTAGGTTGTCTTTTCGTTTTGTTTATGGTTCCCTTTGCTGTGCAAAAGTTTATAAGCTTGATTAGATTCCATTTGTTTATTTTCGCATTTGTTTCTGTTGCCTTGGTAGACATTGATATGATTTAAGACATCAAGTGACTTTTAACAGTTATTGACCTTGTGGCTGGAAAATCTAGAAAGTTTAACTTTCAAGTTTGAAGTTAATTCAAAGTGAGGAGGGATAGCTAGTATATTGCAGTGTTGGATAGTTCAACTGGGATTCAAAAGGCTGAAATAGAAAGCATTTCTATTTATAACTATAAAACAGTTTAAAATCTTAAACATGCTCGTCACATGTAAAATATCAGTTGATGTGAAAGCAAACGATGGGGAGATCTGACTTGACAAAACTTATGGTCACAAAGAGTTGGACATGACTGAGTGACTAACACTACCTTCACACTTCTTCATGGTTTTGGGGGAAATGATTGTTTGGATTATAAGTTTAAAAAGATTTAGCAGTCTGATTAAAGTAAAGGAAATGTTCACAAACTTCAAAACTGTGCAGCCTTAGGCAATATAAACAAAAGTCCTCAAAACCAGTGAGAGAATATTCCCTTTGTCCCCCAGACAGTCCCTGTAACCTTTGCAGTGTTGCTGTGGAACAGGAGCATAATTTGAGCAGGATGGCCACATTGTATCTATGAACTAATTGTAACTCTCTGTCTCTAATGCCAACTATGCTTCGTGATCACCCTGTGAGTTTTGTTTTTTAAATTGGTATGCAGTGTGACAAATTTAATGTAAGTTTTACACCCTTTACTGTGATCAAGATAGTCAACGTGTTCATCACCCCCAAAGTCTCCTTGTGCCTGTCTGTAATTCTGCCCAGCTATCTTCTCTGCTTCCAACCTCCTTCCCTAGGCGACCACTGCTCTTCTTTCTGTCTATATAAACTAGCTTACATTGTGAAGGATTTTTATTTAAATAGAATCATACAGTACGCATTCTTTTTGCCTATCACTTGGTATAGTTATTTTCTACCCATTCATGGTGTTGTTTGTAGCAATAATTGACTGCTTTTCAATGCTGAGTCTTATCCTGCTGTTTATCCATATCCAGTTTTTGGATATTAGAAATAAGGCAGCTATCAACATATGTGTACATGTCTTTGTATAAATGTGTGTTTTTCCTTTGCATACATTCCTAGGAGTGGACTGGTTGCATCATGTGATAGGTGTAGAGCAGTGCCACACAAGTACCACCATACCAACACTGTATGAAAGCTCCAGTTCCTGCTCATCCTTATTGACAATGTATGTGCAGCCTTTTAAATTTTGTAGTCATACTGATAGATACGAAGTAATAGCTCATTGTGATTTTAAGTTGTGTTTCCCTGATGAATAATGGTGTTGAGCATATTTTCTAATGTGCTTATTTACTACCTCTATATTTTTGTGTTGGTGAAGTGTCTATTCAAATCTTTTTTCCATTTTGTATTGAACATTTATTTTCTTATTTAGTTTTGAGAGTTCATTATACATTCTGGATACAAGCTCTTTATTTGATATAAACTTTGCAAATATAGTCTTTCCAGTCTATGTCTGTCTTTTCATTCTTTTAATAGTGTCTTTGAAGGGTTACTTTTAATATTTAAAAGTTTAATATTCTGATGAAGTCCAATTTATCAACACTTCTTAATGGAGTGTGTTTTGGTTTCTTACATAAGAAATTTTGCCTAACCCAAGGTCACAGAGATATTCTTTTTTTTCCCCTAGAGGTTTCATAGTATTAGGTTTTACATTTAGGTCTATATTATATTTGGGGTTAGTTTTTGTCTATGAAACAAGGCATGGATTGAAGTTCATATTTTTACATAAGGCAGGGCTTCCCACATGGCTCAGTGGTAGAGAATCTGTCTGTCAGTGCAGGATACCCAAGAGACGTGGGTTCAGTCCCTGGGTTGGGGAGATACCCTGGAGTAGGAAATGGCAACACACTCCAATATTCTTGCCTGGAAAATTCCATAGACAGAGGAGCCTGGTGGGCTACAGTCTATGAGGTTGAAGAGTCCAACATGACTGAGCAACTAGGAACACAATGTCTACTTTTTCCATACCTTTGTCTGTTGAGAAGTCTAATCTTTCAACACTGAATTGCCTTTGCTCCTTTGTCAAAAATGAGTGTTCATGTATGTATAGGTATATTTCTGGCTTCCCTCTGTCTTTCCACTGATCTATCAATTAAAGCTTTCATGATACCAATGCTACCCAGTCTTTTTTTAAATTTATTTTAATTGGAGGATAATTACTTTACAATATTGTGGTGGTTTTGACATACATAGGCATGAATCAACCATGGGTGCATACGTGTCCCCTCATAATGACACCTCCCTCTTCCCTCCCCCAGTTCAATGCATGAACTTGCACTGGTCATCTATTTTGCATATGGTAATATACATGTTTCAATGCTATTCTCTCAAATCATCCCACCCTCGCCTTCTCCTACATAGTCCAAAAGTCTGTTCTTTACATCTGTGTCTCTTTTGTTGCCGTGCATATAGGATCATTGTTACCGTCTTTCTAAATTCCGTATATATGCATTGATATACTGTATTGGTGTTTCTCTTTCTGCTTCTCTCTGCCAAAACTATACACTCTTGATTACTCTAGCTAAATCTTGAAACCAGTCCATCCTAAAGGAGATCAGTCCTGGATGTTCATTGGAAGGACTGATCTTGAAGCTGAAACTCCAATACATTGGCCACCTGATAGGAAGAGCAGACTCATTTGAAAAGACCCTGATGCTGGGAAAGATTGAAGGCAGAAGGAGAAGGGGACGACAGAGGATGAGATGGCTGGGTGGCATCACCGACTCAGTGGACATGAATTTGGGCAAACTCTGGGAGTTGGTCATGGACAGGGAGGCCTGGCATGCAGCAGTCCATGGGGTCTCAAAGAGTCAGACACGACTGAGCGACTGAACTGAACTGAACTGAAATCTTGAAATCTGGTGGTGTCAGACCAGTCTGACTTTGTTCTTCTTTCTCAAAGTTGTTTGGCCATTCTGGGTACTCTGCATCACCACACAAACTTTAAAATCATCTTGTTACTTTCTACTTCAAAAGTATGTAGGGATTATGATTGGAATTGCATTTATTTCATAGATGAATTTAAGGTCTTCCATATAAATCAATGTTGAATCTTTCCACATATGAACAAAGATGTATTTTGTCATTTATTTCTGAGGTCTTACTTAGTTTTTCTCAAAAATATTTTATTTAGTGTATAGGTCTTTCATTCCTTTTGGCAGAGGTATTTCTAAGGAGTTAATATTCTTAATTCTTTTGTAAATTATATTATTTTATAATATCAATTTCTAATAATTTATTGGCAGCATATAGAAATACAAATGTTTTTACATGTTGGACTTGTATCCTGCAACCTTGCACTTATTTGCTCTAGTATTTTTTTCTTTGTTTTGGGGTATTTTTTTTTGGTAGATTCTTTTGGATTTTATACATAGATAATTATGAAATGACATAATTAAATTAAATGACATAAGAAAATTTTATTTCTTTCCAATCTGGCTAACTTTTATTTCCCTCTTCTCTTGGCCTCTCTGTCTCTGTGTCTCTCCTTCTGGCTCTCTGTCTGTCTTTCTATAAATACACATATATTTAAAAATTCTTCTTGTGTTTCATTTTTGATAGTTTGTTTTTATTTCAAGTTCACTAATATTTTCTTCTGTGATGTCTAACCTGCCATTAATCTCATTCAATAAAGTTTTCATCTCCCATATTGTAGTTTTCATTACTAGAAATTCAATTTACCTGCTTTTCTTTTGCATATCTCTACTTAATTTTTGAATATAAAAATACAGTTGTAATAATGGTTTTAATGCCCTCATCTGCCGAATTTAATATCTGTATTAGTCTAGGTCACTTTGATTGATTTGTTTCCCTGTCATTATGAAGCATTAATAGCTGTTGGAAATAACTCCTGAATAAGATTTTTAAAACTCCTGATTTAACATCTGACTAGCAGACCTAAGATTAAACAGTCTAAATTATAATATCAGAAGATCCATGAAAAATGTCTATAAAGAGAGTCCTATATATTATGAATTGATTGTTAAGAACCTGAAAGTGGAAAGTATGCCATTGATAAGATGAAGGAGAAAAATCTCCATGAATGAAAAATAGTAAGAGCAGCAACTACAGAGAAATGCAATTAGAAATTCAGAGAAAACTAAGTGCATATCATAAAGTCATGTTATAAACATGAAGCAAATGACATTGCATGATTAGAACAATAGATGGAAATGAAAAGGCAGCATTTTCTGAAATAATGAGGCACAATATTAGGCAGTTCAGGAAAATGAAGTGAAAATGTTTTGCATTCATGTGTTGTTTCTTTGAGCTTTCCTAATTACTAGATTTAATTTTGTTTCTGGGATGGATTTAGTTTTCCTCTCATGAAACTAATTTTTCTTCCTTTCAGAGCATCCTGTCCCTATTAATTTCCTCCGAAGTTTCAAACTTTGTTCTTTATTTTAAAACAAAAAATAGTTTTGTTCTTGTTGTTTAACCTTAGTGGTATCTTTAGATGCTTAAGAGACAGTTGATGGAGTATTAATTCTAGAAACACTTATGTCCAATGAGAAACATTTTAAAAACACTCTCTTACAATCACTTAATCCTCTTAATGTTTTTGCTTTGTTTTTCTTATACCTCAAAAATTTATTTTGGATGGAATAATTCTTATTTTGAAGAATAATTTTCTGAAGTTTATAAAGTTTCTTTCTACAAATAGTCTTAGACTTATAATGGTTTGACTTAATATTTTTGACTTTGTAATGATACGACAGCTATCTAGTGAAAACCACACTTGGAGTTTTGCATTTTGATCTTTTCCTGGGGTAGTGACATGTGGTAAGATACTCTCTAGTGATGCTGGGGCAGTGGCAGGCATTGTTCTCAGTCAACCCTGTGATCAGGGGAGTAAACCGCCAATATACTTGCAACCACATGTACCCATATAGCCATTCTGTTTCTCACTTTCAGTTCAGTTCAGTAGCTCAGTCGTGTCCGACTCTTTGTGACCCCATGAATCACAGCATGCCAGGCCTCCTTGTCCATCACCAACTCCCCGGAGTTCACTCAAACTCATGCATTGAGTCGGTGATGCCATCCAGCCATCTCATCCTCTGTCCCCTTCTCTTCCTGACCCAGTCCCTCCCAGCATCAGAGTCTTTTCCAATAAGTCAACTCTTTGCATGAGGTGGCCAAAGTACTGGAGTTTCAGCTTCAACATCAGTCCTTCCAATGAACACCCAGGACTGATCTCCTTTAGGATGGACTGGTTGGATCTCCTTGCAGTCCAAGGGAATCTGAAGAGTCTTCTCCAACACCACAGTTCAAAGGCATCAATTCTTTGGTGCTCAGCTTTCTTCATAGTCCAACTCACATCCATACATGACTATAAGAAAAACCATAGCCTTGACTAGACAGACCTTTGTTGGCAAAGCAATGTCTCTGCTTTTCAATATGCTATCTAGGTTGGTCATAACTTTCCTTCCAAGGAGCAAGTGTCTTTTAATTTCATGGCTGCAATCACCATCTACAGTGATTTTGGAGCCCCCGAAACTAAAGTCTGACGATGTTTCCACTGTTTCCCCATCTATTTCCCATGAAGTGATGGGACCAGATGCCATGATCTTCGTTTTCTGAATGTTGAGCTTTAAGCCAACCTTTTCACTCTTCCCTTTCACTTTCATCAAGGGGCTTCTGAGTTCCTCTTCACTTTCTGCCATAAGCGTGATGTCATCTGTATATCTGAAGTTATTGATATTTCTTCCAGCAATCTTGATTCCAGCTTATGTTTCTTCCAGTCCAGCTTTTCTCATGATGTACTCTGCATAGAAGTTAAAGAAGCAGGGTGACAATATACAGCCTTGACATACTCCTTTTCCTATTTGGAACCAGTCAGTTGTTCCATGTCCAGTTCTAGCTGTTGTTTCCTGACCTGCATACAGATTTCTTAAGAGGCAGGTTAGGTGGTCTGGTATTCCCATCTCTTTCAGGATTTTCCACAGTTTATTGTGATCCACTCAGTCAAAGGCTTTGGGATAGTCAATAAAGCAGAAATAGATGTTTTTCTGGAACTCTCTTGCCTTTTCAATGATCCAGCAGTTCAGTTCAGTCGCTCAGTCGTGTCCGACTTTTTGCGACCCCATGAATCGCTGCACGCCAGGCCTCCCTGTTCATTACCAACTCTCGGAGTTCACTCAAACTCACGTCCATCGAGTCCGTGATGCCATCCAGCCATATCATCCTCGTTCGACCCCTTCTCCTCCTGCCCCCAATCCCTCCCAGCATCAGAGTCTTTTCCAATGAGTCAACTCTTTGCATGAGGTGGCCAAAGTACTGGAGCTTCAGCTTCAGCATCATTCCTTCCAAAGAAATCCCAGGGCTGATCTTCAGAATGGACTAGTTGGATCTCCTTGCAGTCCAAGGAACTCTCAGGAGTCTTCTCTAGCACCACAATTAAAAAGCACCAATTCTTCGGTGCTCAGCCTTCTTCACAGTCCAACTCTCACATCCTTACATGACCACTGGAAAAACCATAGACTTGACTAGACGGACCTTAGTCAGCAAAGTAATGTCTCTGCTTTTGAATATACTATCTAGGTTGGTCATAACTGTTGGCAATTTGATCTCTGGTTCCTCTGCCTTTTCTAAAACAGCTTGAACATCTGGAAGTTCATGGTTCACGTATTGCTGAAGCCTGGCTTAGAGAATTTTGAGCATTACTTTACTAGCATGCGTGGAGAAGGCAATGGCACCCCACTCCAGTACTCTTGCCTGGAAAATCCTATGGGTGGAGGAGCCTGGTAGGCTGCAGTCCATGGGGTTGCATAGAGTTGGACATGACTGAAGTGACTTAGCAGCAGTTACTAGCGTGTAAGATGAGTGCAGTTGTGCGGTAGTTTGAGCATTCTTTGGCATTGCCTGTTTTGGGGATTGGAATGAAAACTGACCTTTTTCAGGCCTGTGGCCACTGCTGAGTTTTCCAAATGTGCTGGCATATTGAGTGCAGCACTTTCACAGCATCATCTTTCAGGATTTGAAATAGCTCAACTGGAATGCCATCACCTCCACTAGCTTTGTCGTAGTGATGCTTTCTAAGGCCCACTTGATTTCAGATTCCAGGATGTCTGGCTCTAGGTGAGTGATCACACCATCATGATTATCTTGGTCATGAAGATCTTTTTGTACAGTTCTTCTGTGGCTTCCCTGGTTGGTGGCTCAGAGGTTAAAGCGTCTGCCTGCAATGTGGGAGACCTGGGTTTGATCCCTGGGTCGGGAAGATTCCCCTGGAGAAGGAAATGGCAACCCACTCCAGTATTCTTGCCTGGAGAATCCCATGGATGGAGGAACCTGGTGGGCTACAGTCCATGGGGTCACAAAGAGTCGGACATGACTTCACTTTCACTTTCATGTTCACTTTCTGTGTATTCTTGCCACCTCTTCTTAACATCTTCTGCTTCTGTTAGGTCCACACTATTTCTGTCCTTTATTGAGCCCATCTTTGCATGAAATGTTCCCTTGGGGTCTCTAATTTTCTTGAAGAGATCTCTAGTCTTTCCCATTCTGTTGTTTTCTTTTTCTTTGTATTGATCACTGAGGAAGGCTTTCTTATCTCTCCTTGCTATTCTTTTGAACTCTGCATTCAAATGGGTATATCTTTCCTTTTCTCTTTTGTTTTTGCTTCTCTTCTTTTCACAGCTATTTGTAAGGCCTCCCCAGAGAGCCATTTTGCTTTTTTGCATTTCTTTTCCATGGGGATGGTCTTGATCCCTGTCTTCTGTACAATTTCACAAACCTCATTCCATAGTTTATCAGGCACTCTATCTATCAGATCTAGGCCCTTAAATCTATTTCTCACTTCCACTGTATCATCATAAGGGATTTGATTTAGGTCATACCTGAATGGTCTAGTGGTTTTCCCTACTTTCTTCAATTTCAGTCTGAATTTGGCAATAAGGAGTTCATGATCTGAGCCACAGTCAGCTCCCAGTCTTGCTTTTGCTGACTGTATAGAGCTTCTCCATCTTTGGCTGCAAAGAATATAATCAATATGATTTCGGTGTTGACCATCTGGTGATGTCCATGTGTAGAGTCTTCCCTTGTGTTGTTGGAAGAGGGTGTTTGCTATGATCAGTGCGTTCTCTTGGCAAAGCTCTATTAGCTTTTGACCTGCTTCATTCAGCATTCCAAGGCCAAATTTGCCTGTTACTCCAGGTGTTTCTTGACTTCCTACTTTTGCATTCTAGTCACCTATAATGAAAAGGACATCTTTTTGGTTGTTAGTTTTAAAAGGTCTTGTAGGTCTTCACAGAACTGTTCAACTTTGGCTTCTTCAGCATTACTGGTTGGGGCATAGGCTTGGATTACTATGATATTGAATGGTTTGCCTTGGAAATGAACAGAGTTCATTCTGTCATTTTTGAGATTGGATCCAAGTATTGCATTTCGGACTTTTTGTTGACCATGATGGCTAGTCTATTTTTTCTAAGGGATTCCTTCCCACAGTAGTAGATACAATGGTCATCTGAGTTAAATTCACCCATTCCAGTCCATTTTAGTTCTCTAATTCCTAGAATGGCGACATTCCCTCTTGCCATCTCCTGTTTGACCACTTCCTATTTGCCTTGATTCATGGAACTAACATTCCAGGTTCCTATGCAATATTGCTCTTTACAGCATCGGATCTTGCTTCTATCACCAGTCACATCCACAACTGGGTATTATTTTTGCTTTGGCTCCATCCCTTCATTCTTTCTGGAGTTATTTCTCCACTGATCTCCAGTAGCATATTGGGCACCTACTGACCTGGGGAGTTCCTTTTCAGTATCCTATCATTTTGTCTTTTCATACTGTTCATGAGGTTCTCAAGGCAAGAACATTGAAGTGGTTTGCCATTCCCTTCTCCAGTGGACCACTTTCTGTCAGACCTCTCCACCAAGACCCATCTGTCTTGGGTGGCCCCACACAGCATGGCTTAGTTTCACTGAGTTAGGCAAGTCTGTGGTCCATGTGATCAGATTGACTAGTTTTCTGTGATCATGTTTTCAGTGTGTCTGCCCTCTGATGCCCTCTCGTAACACCTACAATCTTACTTGGGTTTCTTTTACCTTGGACATGGGGTATCTCTTCACGGCTGCTCCAGCAAAGTGCAGCCACTGCTCCTTACCTTGGATGAGGGGTATTTCCTCATGGCCGCCCCTCCTGATCTTGAACGTGGAGTAGCTCCTCTCAGCCCTCCTGCACCTGCGCAGCTGCTGTTCCTTGGACATAGGGTTGTTCCTCTCGGCCACTGCCCCTGACCTCGGGCGTGGGGTAGCTCCTCTAGGCTGCTGCTCCTGAACTTGGCCAAGGGGTAGCTTTTAGTACAGTATTCAATAAATTATATGGGGTATTAAACATTTTATTATAAAATAGGCTATGGGTTAGACGATTTTGCCCAACTGTAGGCTAACATGTTTTGAGTGGGTTTAAGGCAGGCTAGGCTCAGCTGTTATGTTTGGTAGGTTGTTGTTGTTGCTTAGTTACTAAATGATGTCCAACTCCTTTGAGACCCCATGGACTGTAACCTGCCAGGCTCCCCTGTCCATGGATTTCCCAGGCAAGAATACTGGAATGGATTTCCATTTCCTTCTCTAAGGAGATCTTCCTGACCCAGGGATCAAGCCTACATCTCCTGCACTGGCAGCTAGAGTCTTTACCACTAAGCCACCTGTGAAGCTCCGACTGGTAGGTTAGGTGTAGTTAAAGGCATTTTTGACTTGGGATGCTTTCCAACTTATGATGAGTTTATTGGGATGTAACTCCATTACAAGTTGAGAAAGATCTGTAGTTGCTTTATCTTGCTATTTCTTTCTATTCTTGAAGGAAAAGCTGTCTGTTGGACGGTTACACACTTTGAACACTCACACAGCAGTTCCTTTGCTTTCTGGTCCAGCTGTTGAATAATCATCATGAATAGTACCAAAATAAGTCTTATTGCCTACCAAGAGGGTTAGAACAGACTTGGTCTTCATAATTACTCATACCCAGGAAGCATTTAATTATGCTCTATTTAAAGATTTTGGCACAGTCATATTGACTTTTCAAAAACGTTTGTGACATAAGGTGACCTGGATACTAGAAGCTACCAGGAAGATTTTAATTGCTTGAGGAACTTCATCTAATTCTTACAGTGACTGTAGCCGTGACTATTATCCAGTTCACACCTCCTTTCTCTACCCCACTTCAACAGCTGAATGAAGCAAGATTGTATAGTTGTACAATAGAACAGCGTTCACATAGCAAGTGTCCATTAAATGTTTGAATGGAGAAATAAATGGCCTATTTTATTCATCAGATACCTGGAAACTAAAGTTAAATAATTCTTCCCTCATTTAAAGTTACACAGACAGGTGTTTATAAGCTTTGGTAGGAGAGTAATGGTGCTCTAAAATAACATTAGCTGCCATTTACTGCACTCTTTTATATTTGCCAGGCTCCTTCCTAAATCCTTTATGTGCATTCTTGGATTTATAGCTTGTACTACCTTATGAGCTGGGCGTTGTTCTCCTCTCTTTACAGAGGAAGGAGTCAAAGCATTAGAGAGACTGAGTAACCAGCTCATGATCACTTGCTGAAAGAATGACAGGGCTGGGATTCAAATTCCAGAGTTCTTGGATTCAAGCACACTGAGCCCTTAACCACTGGTCTAGATTGTCTTGGGAAAGTAGCCATTATCAAAAGACAGCTGAGGGATTTGGGAACACTTCACATCCTGAAGGGAACTAAAGTGAAAGAAGATGATCTAATAAAGGCAAATTGTACTTTTTGAATAAGTTTTTCCTGAGACCCTGAGCTTATGTCTGTCCCCCAAACTGTCAAAGGGAATAGATTAATGTTTTCCCACATTCTTTCTCTGATTGTAGTGCTATGAGTGTTTGGATAATGTAGCACCTCAGAAATGGCAGTCTTGAAAGCAGCTGTAGATAAAAGCAAATTTGACCTGCCTCACCCTCTCCATAACCTTTTTCACATCCCAGATCTGAAGGGCTATAGGCCAAGGCATTTAAGTTATTTTCTACATGAGTCTCTGCTGATGGTTATTTACTATTACAATTTATTGAGTACCTACCATACTATAAGACAGTCATTGTTTTAAAAGTCGTGGTAAAATATGCATAACATAAAATTTTCCATTTTAATAATTAAAAAATGTGTGATTTAATGACATTATTTACATTTGCAGTGTTATTCAATCAGCTCTTCTTTGTATTTCTAAAACCCTTTCATCATCTCAGAAACTCTGTACCCATTAAGCAACAACTGGTCATTCCTCCCTTCCCTAGTCACTGGTAACCTCTAATGACTTTCTGTCTCCATGAATTTACCTATTCTAGATATTTCATGTAGGTGACATTATACAATTTTTTAAAATTTATGTCTAGCTCATTTCACTTAAAGTTCAAGGTTCATCTACGTTGTAGTATGTTTCAGAACACCATTCCTTTCTGGGGCTGAGTAATATTCCATTATATGTATACTGTATATCACAATTTGCTTACCCATTCATCTGTTGATGGACGCTTAGCTTGTTTCTGCCTATTGCGAACAATGGTGTTGTGAACATTCACATACTGGTATTTGTCTTAGTGCTCATTTCAATTATTTTGGTGTGTGCTTGGTAGTAGCATTGCTGGGTCATATGATAAGTCAGTGTTTAACTTTTTGAGGAACAAACTCTTTTCCAAGGCAGATACACCATTTATATTCCCACACTGCTTCTGATTATTTAGTTATATCTTGTTTATAGAGATTTTCACAGCAGACTGTCCAATCGGAGTTTTTAACACTATACCAAGGAGCTTGTCCATTTTAGGCAAGTGTCTAAGTAGTGATGATCTTTTGAGGTGGAGTACAATCTGTATTCCTCTAGCTCTTCCCAGTGTATGAAACACTATTTTTTGTTTCCTCCAATAATATTATAGGCAGGAATCATTCCCTTCCATTATAAAGATGAAGAGATATAGCCTCAGAGAGATGGAGGGACAGTCCAGAAGTCAAGGCATGGTGAGGGGGAAGCAAGGCTTCAGATGCAGGCCTTGGATTCCAAGTCCTAGATGTGGCCTACTGCACAGAGCAGGGCACAGGGAGCTGGGAATGGAACTTCTGAGCTGCCCTTTTCCAGTTGGTACCAGAAAGGTAAGTTGAAGCTGAGGACTATCAAAATTATCCCACATGTGGCCTCCTCTAGGAGTAGAATAGCTTTTTATAATAAAATTATAATTTATGTTCAGAGGCTCAGACTGTAAAGAATCTCCCTGCAATGCAGGAAATCCAGATTTGATCCTTGGGTTGAGAAGATCCCCTTGGGAAGGGAATGGCAACCTACTCCAGTATTCTTGCCTGGAGATTTCCATAGACAGAGGCGCTTGGTGGGCTGCAGTCCATGGAGTCACAAAGAGTTGGACGTGACTTTGCAACTAACACTGCACTTCACTTTAAGCTGAGCTAAGTTACTTCCATCATGTCCAACTCTGTGCGACCCCACAGACGGCAGCCCACCAGGCTCCCCCCGTCCCTGGGATTCTCCAGGCAAGAACACTGGAGTGGGTTGCCATTTAACAAACAGAATATACAGTTTGATCACCTTTTTCTTAAAGATTTTTTGTTTTTTTTTTTTTTGATGGACCATTTTTAAAGACGTTATTGAATCTATTACAGTATGTTTTGGGCTTTTGGCCTTGAGGCGTGCGGGATCTTAGTTACCCAATCAGGGATCAAACCTGCACCCCCTGCACTGGAAGGCAAAGTCTTAACCACTGGACTACCAGGGAAGTCCCAGTTTGATCACTTCTGACAAATACAGACACTCATGTAACCCACATAGGATCAAGATGGAGAGCATCTCCATCACTCCATGTCCCATTTTAGTCAACCCCCACCCCCAAAAGCAGGTCTTCCTGACAAAAATACTCAGTTTTGATTTTTGTCCCATAGCTTCAGAAAATGGCTTTAAGATGGTTCTGTTTTGGTCACCTATGGGAGGGGCTGGACTGGCAGCAGGGACCATGTCTCTTCTCTTGGTTGTCATGGGCATCCGGGCACCAGGCTACACACATGGAGCTGCCAGCTTGTGTCACTAACCAGAGGCAGTGTCTCTGAGACAGCAGCTCCCTTCTGCATTCACTAGGCAGTGAGGGGCATTCAAGCAGCTTCCCGACCTTGCCTGAGGCTCTTGTTTGCTGGCACATGACAAACCACTGGAATCAAGAAGATGTTGGGACAAAATAAAACATCCACCCCATCCTATTCCCCCACTCTGGGGATGGTGAGTTATAAGCTATTAGACATCTATGCTGGGGCTCCCCCTCAAGGAACAGAGTCTCCCAGGGAGACTGAGTCATGCCCTAAAGCCCTTTAGCTAACATCACGGTTACAGCGGCAGCCGTCACTGCTGCTGCTGCTGCTGCGAAGTCGCTCAGTCGTGTCCGACTCTCACGCGACCCCATGGACTGCAGCCCACCAGGCTCCTCCGTCCGTGGGGTTTTCCAGGCAAGAGCACTGGAGTGGGGTGCCACTGCCTTCTCCGAGCCATCACTCCTCCCATTTATTAGTGGTCCAGGTGACCTGTATATGGGGGCCATTCCCTTTGGGGGAGGGAAATAGGTTTGGGAAATAGGACTTTACCCAGAAGATAGCAGGTAACTGACTGGACTCAGACTTAAGAGGTGCTTCTAACGGTGGTCCAGTCCTATGTCCCATACCTGAGCTCCATTTCTAGCCTGGGAAGCTCTTTCTGGGGTGCTAGGATAAGAACTTGGAGAAGGAATGGCAACCCACTCCAGTGTTCTTGCCTGGAGAATCCTAGGGACAGGGGAGCCTGGTAGGCTGCTGTCTACAGGGTCGCACAGAGTCGGACACGACTGAAGCGACTTAGCAGCAGCAGTGTAAGAACTGACCTTGCCAGTTCCTTGAAAGTACATTCATTATCTGCTTCCATCACACACGCAGCTTAAGAGAGGTCACTTTGTACTTGGAGCGAGATCCATCTCTTGGTTTTTCCCATTCTCGGCAGAGACCATTCTCTGCCTGGTTAGGAAAGGCGCTAGGAGAGGCTGGAGTGTGGAGCACACCGCCCAGCCAAGCTGAAGGCAGCAGCGGGAGGGACCCTTGTCTTTGGAAACTGCCTGTTACATGCTGTTCTTGGTCCTGCCAGTGAAGAGCAGGGGTGGGGGAGCAGTTCACCTGCACATCCCTGGTCGCGCAGGGGACAATGGATACAGATAATAACTTGTTTTCACCCATGATTGTTTATCTTTGCCTCCAACTGGCAAGCCAGAGTGGGGTTGGCACTCTGGCAACAGTAGCAGGGAGAAATAGCCTTTTCATTAATGTATGGAAACACAGGGACCATGGCTCAGGTGAGGCCTGGGGATTTTATGATTTTTAAGAGAAGGTTCCAGATTCTTCTTTTCTCTTTGCTAACTGATTTTCCCTATTGCTTCTCTGTTGAAAAGTGAAGTGAAAGGGAAAGTCACTCAGTCGTGTCTGACTCTTTGTGACTCCATAGACTATAGAGACCATGAAATTCTCCAGGCCAGAATACTGGCGTGGGTAGCCGTTCCCTTCTCAACCCAGGGATTGAACCCAGGTCTCCTTTGTGCAGGCGGATTCTTTACCAGCTGTGCCACCAGGGGAGCCCTTGCCCTCATTTTATTTGGAGCTGCATAGATTCAAATAACCCCACTTCATCTAGAAAAGATAGATCATCGAGGTTCTGCCTGGTGAAAATCTTTGGAGAAAGCTTATAGAAATCTTCAGGGATGAAAATAAACGGTGCTGATCCTGGGCTGTGGTCCTGTCAATGCCTAAGCGAGGAAGCTGAGGGAGGGAATGAGCGCTCTGGCCCCAGTGTGATTACCCTTGTACCCTTAACAGGACTCACCTGGGGCTTGGGCATTCAATTATGGTTGCTGTGCGTGCGTGCGTGTGCTCACACACTCACACACGCAGAGCTGGAATTGAAATCATCTCAAGTGAGAATTCTTGTGATGCATTTAAGGGGCCTGCATTTGACAGGTTGCTACCTAGTTATGGACTAAAATCTCACCAGGCACCCCCGTAGCTTATCGCCTGTCATTTCAAAACAAAGACATCCTGCTTCCCCGTTCTGTGTCACATCTCATCGGTTCCCTCTCAGCAGAATCTTACTTTCATGATGAGCTTCGTGCCACCTCTCTGAATTTCATCAGATGAGAAATTGAAAAAAAAAAAAAAAAAGAAAAAAACAAAACAAAACAAAAAACACGTTCCATGTTTTGACTTGGATTCTAGGTGTTATTCTCTCAGTCCAGCTTGAAAGAAAAAAAAAAAACAAACCCCACCCCACGAGGGGGCAGGCCTGCTTTCCTGTCTTCTGCCAGCACACAGCCTCTGAAGTGTGTGAAGAAGAGAGGAAGAGACAATTAACACTCAGCACCAATCTGCATTTCCTTTTTGCTGCCATTTACACGCTGCTCAGGTTTTGAAAACCAGCATTTCATGCTACTCCCCAGAGAGCCAGCACCAGCTTCAGCAGGATCCATCTGCACAGCAGTCAGTCACTGAGCTGAAATCTTCAGCCAACCCCAAATTCATTTATCTATTTATTTATTTTGAAAAATGAAAGAGAGGAAAAGAGAGAGAGGGTGAGTGCACGAGCCCTCAAGCTGGGAGCAAAGAATAGATTAGAATCTGCTAATATTTCACAAGCACACTTGACCACTCCCCGTGCTGGTCTAGGCAGGGGTGAGTCAGTGGAGTTTTCCTTTGATTATCTTTTCGATTCGTGTGAGCAGTGAGTGAATGTGCAGGAGCCATGTGACCACAGGAGATGACAAGCTGTGGAGTTCGAGGCTGGCAGGGCACACTGGCTGAGCTTTGGTGCCGCTCATCAGCCTGTGTGTCAGCACGTTCTTGCTGATGGGGAGCAGCAGGGAGAAAAGCCGCCCTGGGAAGTCACTGCTGGGGGTAGGACGAGTTACAAGATGCTTCTGGAGGAGGGAGATGTTTGTCATCAACTCCTCAGGTCTGGCCAACTTGCTTTATTTCCTCCAGCCCCCAAAGGATTGAGAATTGATGCCTAATAGCTTTGATAACCTTGCTGATTTCTTCATTATTATTTTTTAAACGGAATTCACCACTGCAGGAGGTCACTGAGTCAATGGTCACAGCTGGCTTTTAAAAGGGGTTGAGTCATTCTGTGATTGGTAAAACAGAGACTCAGCCTGAGATGGGGGCAATCAAATTTCCTGCTTCAAGGCATCAGTTGATCACTACAGGGGTCAGAAAGAAGTGTTTTTCTCATGCAAGTCCTGGCACGAATATCTAGGTGAATGCAAAGCAAAGTGGGAAAAAAAAAAGGATTAGCTAGCTCCCCCCCACCTTTTTTTTTTTGAGAGCAGCAGGGCTGAAAAACCCATCCTTACTTCAATAGACCAATGAGTACTCTGATTCCATCTAGCTCTGCTCAGATGGCAGTTGTGATTATAGTGTTACGGACACATTTCCCAGCTAAGCAGGGCAAGATGGTGTTGTCTGTATGGGCCCAGGTTTGCTCATGGATGGGCACAGGTGTGTTCAGATGGGCAAATACTTCAGGGCAGGAGTAGGAGGTAGGGTGAGCATATGTCAGTTGAAATTGGTGAGTTTACAAAAAAGATTCATATGATCTCTGGGTGCAGTTGTCACGTGATATCAGACATTCTCAGGATTCAGGGGTCCTTTGCATCTCTTATAGTGACACAGATGTGTAACTCGGCCTTAGCCCACCAGAGAGGCAGCAAAAATAAAGTTATAATAAACAGCTTTTGTTTTTCTGGCTCTGTCCTTACTAGATGAGACTTCCAAGCTGTCAAATTCTCAAATAATTTTTGGAGTCCTCCATGGCAAGGATGTCCCTCTTCTGCTGTTCTGACTAATGCCACCACATTCAGACAATATGGGTTCAAATGCCAAATTCATTCATTCAGTCAAAGTACATTTAAGGGGCTTCCCTGGTGGCTCACTCAGTAAAGTATCTGCCTGCAATGCGGGAAACCCAGGTTTGATCCTTGGGTTAGGAAGATCCCCTGGAGAAGGGAATGGCTACCTACTCCAGTATATTTGCCTGGAGAATTCCATGGACAGAGGAGCCTAGTGGGCCACATGGAATAGCAAAGAGTCGGATATGGCTGAGAGACTAATATTGGTAGTCTGGTGGCCAAGACTCCGTACTCCCAATGTAAGGGGCCCAGGTTTGATCCCTGGTCAGGGAACTAGATCCTACATGGCATAACTGAGTAAGCCCCTGCATGCCGCATCTAAGACCTGGAGCAGTCAAATAAATAATTTTTTTTAGAAGGACATTTTAAAGGAGTGCCTGGTATGAATCTAACACTATAGGAAAGAGTTCTTATGGAATTTAGTTTCCAGGGAAGGGAGACATGCGTAAATAAACAACTGAACATGTAAATAAACAACTGAGCCTGTAATATTCCAGGTAGAGATTGATGCTATGGAGAAAAATACATTTGGGTGGTGGGCAGGGAGGATGGGAGTGGAAGGTGACGGTAGTTTCATGTTAGCTCAGCTAGGTGTGAGGGGCTTACTTCTGAAGTCTTTAGTAGAGACTGAAAGCAACAAATCCGCTAGGGGAGAGAATCTCAAAGGAGAGGGCAGCAGGCACGGACCCTGGGGGCAGGTATGCTCAGCATGTTCCAGGAACGGAGAGGAAGCTGGTTGACTACAAGAGTCTGGATGTCAAAGAGGAAGTATAGGCTGGAGCTGTGACCCAAGGTGTGGCTGTAGCCAGAGAAGGGAAAAGACCTGAAGACTAAAACCCTAAGAGATTCCAGCATCTAAATGATGAGGGGGATGAGGAGGAACCGGTCAAGGAGACTGAGATGACCAGCTGGTGAGAGGGTGGTGCTCTGGAAGGGAAGGGGACCAAGCATTTAAGAAGGAAGGGGTGAGCATCTGAGTCATCTGCTACTGGAAGGTCAAGTTAGAATTTGCCACTGCATTTAAGATTGAGTGGTTATTGGTGACCTTGGTGAGAGCTGTTTTAGTTGCATGGAGGGAACAAAACTCTACTTGTGATGTGTTAAAGAAAAGACAGAAAAGAAGAATGGGAGAGAGTGAGTAAAGAGACTTTAAGGAGTTTTGTTGTGAAGGGGAACAGAAATAGAGCCATAGTTTGATTTAGATGTGGAATCCAAGGGAGTTGTTTGTGTTTCTGGTTGGAGAAATAGTGTCGTGTTTGTATATGGATTCAGTGGAGAAGAAAAATTAGTACAAAAGCAATGTCATTGAGCAGGCATGAGGAGAGGGGATATAGTACAGAGGAGAGACTGGCTTTAGGAGGAAGATGGACAGTTCATAGCAGCAGATGGAGAGGTAAGGGTAATACATGGACATAAGTGTGGAAAGGTGTCGATGTGACAGTAGAAGCTTGTGCAGATTCTTCTGCTTGCTCAGATTTTCTCTGAGTGAAATGGGAAGTGAAGTTTTCAGCTGAGCATTCTTGAGGAGGAAGAAAGGGTGCTGGAAGTTTACAGAGAAAGACTGGTGAAATGACTCTGGGAAAGTGAGTGGATGAGGGAAATACAGCAGGCCACCAGGCAGCACAGGGGGCCCCTTGAGGTGTGGATAAGGCTAAAGCGAGACCAGTCAGCAAGGCTGTTTCTTTCAGTCATGCTCAACGGCTCAGATGCAGGTATGGAGTGAAGGGACAGTTGTCTTAAACTGGTACAACAAAGAAGGAGCAGGTTGAGGCTGTTGAGCTACGCAGGGAGTAACACAGTGATGGAATCTAAGTTGGGTAAGAGGGCAGGAGGGAGGGAAAGGGTGAGGGGAAATAATAAGATGCCAGGAACAATGGTTTGTTCGTCCTGGTGTGGTACAAGAACTGTTGGAGCTGGGAGTCTAGAAAAGATAAGCTGGAAAGAGAGGAGGCGGTGGTCTCAGAGGGAGATGCTGGGATGGAGAGTGCATTGCATTGCAGCTGGTGATGTCCAGGTAGGGGCCTGAACATGGGCTGGCTGGCCAAAATGGTGACAGCAAAGTCACTGGAGGAGAGGAGCCGAAATAACGTGGTGGGGGCAGCCCTTGGGCGGAGCGTCTCCCCACCAGGCAGCTCCCCTAAGGCACTTCCGCTTCCTGCTGAGGTTTACACAGGTGGTGCCTTCTGGAGCCCAGCCCCCTGAAGTCTAGTTGGGTGTGGAAGGCACCAAGAATTATAATAGAAGAAGTAGCTTTGGAAAGAGTCCGACTAATTAAAATCTTCACAGAATGAGTGGGAGGGACGCAGAGGTTAGCAATCAGGAGGCGACATAGGGAGGAGGCCCAACTCACCCCCAACACAGGGCCTCTGGAAGAACAGAAGCAAAGACAGACAGACAGACTCCATCATGGTGGCTGCAGGTCCTCCATTGTTTGTGTGTTAAGTGACTCTGGGAGAATTATTTAACCTCTTTGTGCCTCAGTTTTCCCAAATGGAAAATGGAACAAGTCATCGTATCCTCTTTCACAGGGTCATTCTGAAGATTCAGTGAGATAATACGTATGAAATGTGCTTAAGATACAGTACATGGCCCAGAGTGGTATGTTTTTAATGACTGAAGCAGTTTTATCAGTAATCTGGGTCACCAGAGCCCAGTGTTTTTAAAAAGGACTAAACGAGCCCTTGCAGGTGCTGAGGCACTTCTCAAGGAGGGCGAGGTGCAGGCTGGGACTGGACGAGACGCCGACTTGGCCATGAGAGCTTCAGAGGGGAGAGCCAAGATGGAGCAATTAAATATGTAGAGGGCTGAGAGGCTTGACAGGAAAAATGGAAGTAAAGCATGTTTCTAATCAGAGCCATGACGAGGGCTGCCTGGAGGCTCTACTGGTAATTGATGTGCCTCTGACAATAATTAGAAACAATTTCTGGGGACTTATAGGATAGAGTCACCTCGTGATATTATTTACCATGGAGAGTAGTGTCTGGAGTGAAAATGGATGTTATTGTTTCCCTGGAACACATTAGAAGGTGACTTCATGGTGAATAGATTTTTCAAGATGTTTGACATTTGCTGACTTTCTATTTAACTCCTCTTAGACACAGAGGCCATTACTGTAATGGCAATCCCTGGATTTATCTCTGTTAACGGCAGAAGACACGTGAGAGAGAAGTCATCCCTGTGTGGGCCCTGGACTAAATGTGAATTTAGCCACGTTGCCTCCCCAGCCGCTGAGGCCTGAGGGATTCTGGGAGCTCGCATGGCCCGAGGGCAGCTTCAGTCTAACAGACTCACCCACAAAGACTGAGGGGTGTGACTGGCATGACTGGCATTGCCTTTTCCAAGGTGGCTTCTATTTTATGCCACTTGGCATGAAGTGAGATAAGGTGTGTACAGTGCTTAGCACAGAGCCCAGCACATAGCAAGAACACAGAAAGTGTTGACTCATTAATTTTATTTTCTTGGGTTTTTTCTGACAAGACTTAGGGGCCTTCCATACTTGGCATTCTCCAAGCGCTGGGGATGTGGAAAGAGTTGGGAGAGGGACAATGGCGTTATTGGGCCTCAAAGCTAGTGGGTTGTATTCCCCTTGGGAAGCCCAAGGAGTTTTTACTCGAGTGGCGTTTTCTTGGGGCGTCCACCAGTAGACAAGATGCCAAATGCCAGTTAACAGCAAGGGTATCACATAGGGGTTTGAAGTCAGTGCTTTATAGATCAGAGAGTATGCTCTTGCCTTCTGCCCCCTCTGCACTGGCAGCCAAGTAAGAGTGATGTGGTGCCCAGGCAAGGAGGCACAGAGAGCAATGCCTATCATTGCAACCCCACCTCCAGGCCAAAGGGACAAAGCCTACTTTACCAGGTTGGGAAACAATAGTAAAGGCTTTTTGATGTCTAAAGCCTACAGATGGTTCTCAAAATAAGTGTTATTAGCATTTGGGGAAGGGTAGTCTTCTCTGGGTGGCACAACCAAAGCAATGCAGGATATATGGTGCCTGTGGATCCACCCACTACTGTCAGGAGAGCTCTCACATCACAGGTGCTGGAGAAACTGAAACCCCGCCCCCCCGCCCCCACATCTTAACTTCCCCAGTCTTGGATCCCCAGTATGAGCAGCAACTTGCCTAGAATGTCCTCCCTGCAAATCAGCCTGCACACCAGCTGCTTGACCTCAGTGGGGCCCCTTCCTGTTCCTGGTTCTCAAACGGTGGTGGCTGGCAGCATGAGTTCTCTTGGTTGAACAAGTATTTAAAGAATGCAAATGCTGACTGTCTCCTCCCTGGGGATGTGGCCCTGAACAGGCTGTGTGAGTCACGTTACCTCCAGCCATGCTTAAGTGTCCCACTAGGTCACCTGCCACCAGCAGAGGGAGGATGGACTCCAAGGCTGGAGCCTCTGATGTATGAAAGGCGCTCGGTAAAATCCCCAGATTTGAAACCCTTCTAACATTTTATATGATGTTGCTCTCATGTGGGGGCTTCCCGGTGGCTCAGTGGTAAAGAATCCACCTGTCAATGCAGGAGAGGCAGGAGACACAGGTTTGATCCCTGGGTCGGGAAGATGGAGGAGGGCATGGCAACCCACTCCAGTATTCTTACCTGGAGAACTCCATGGACAGAGGAGCCTGGAGGGGTACAGTCCATAGGGTTGCACAGAGTCAGACACGACAGACCAACTGAGGGCTTGAGCACTCTCATTTGAGAAGATCGGCTGTTATTAAAAATAGCTGCAATCATTACCAGTCTGTGTGCATGTGTGTGCCAGACCAAGTGCTTTCAACAGTCCTGTGAGTTCATTTTTTTTTTTTTTTTTGCATTACTGCTTACTTTATGATTGAGGATTGAAGTCCAGAGAGCGTAAATGCTTTGCTCAGGATTACAGAGCCAAAAGGGTTAAGAGTCAGAATCTGAATCCCCATATTTCTGCTTCCAAAGCCTCACATACTCTGCATTTGGTGACGCTGCTTCTCAGGCAGGAGGAATATTCAATATCAGGAGGCACAGGTCAAGTGGAGGGCAGACTTGGCTAAGGGGGACAGTGGGCAGTAGTCTGAGGGAAGCTGAAGAGTTGGGCCAGATCCAACTCAATCGGGAAGTTACTCTTTCTGCAAAGAAAAACAAAACAAAACAGTAATGTTGCCCTTCTTGTGACGACCAGAATGCATGAAGCCATCAGCCTGGCTGACTCTGGAGCAGAGGGGCAGGCCAGGCAAACAGGAAAACCAGCAACCGGCGTCTTGCAAGGGTGTTGGAGGGAACAGCTATTTGAGGAGAGTTGTTGGTAAAGACTTGGTGTTTGGAGTACACGTTGAACATGTGAAGGTATCAAGAATGTACATTTTTAGGAAACAGTGAACAAGGCACATACACAAGAAAGATACACCCTGGCGTGAACTCAGTTGGGACAAAAGCAATGCTCAACTGAGAGAATTCCAGAGAACCCGAAAAGGGCCACATTTTCTTACCCACAACAAGCAAAGGTATTTCTTCAGTTTCTTAGTGGGGAAGACTTTGAAATGTAAAAACCCCTTTAAGTCACTCATTCAGTGTTGTATACAATCATGCTTAAATAAGCCACATATACTTTTCATTACATAATGTAGATTTATTATCAACAACCCCTTTTTTTTGTCATCCTAAAGATCCACTGGGTAATTTGACAATTAGTGTTGAAAAAGACACACTCTCTGGGCCACTTGTTGCAATGTGTCTTATGGAATACTAGCCTGGACCCATAAAGCTATATGGACAGAGATATTTATTACAGTGCTGGTTGAATAAACTATGGTTCAGCAGACAGTAGATAATCATGCAATTATTTTAAAAGGTTTGAATAGATTTTATATTTAGTGAAAAAAAGCGATATGGAAAATAATCATGTGCCACATGCAAACACAGTCTTATTATTTAAAAGACCACTGTATGTGGATGTTTATGTCTACACATATTTCTGTAAATGTTAAAGAAAAAAGTCTGGAAGGACAATGGATAGCTTTCAGAGCTGAATTCAGAAATAAGAAGGAAATTTTCAGTTTTTACTTTATCCCTTTTCCTCAAAGGCAGAAATTTTAAGATAGTGGGTGATTTTTATTTCCTTTTTGTGATTTTTCTGTTTTTCCAAATTTCCTATAGTGACCTTGTGTTGTTTTAATGATCAAGCTTCATTTCTACCTGCATGTTGTAGAGGCTAAGCATACGAGTCTGGAGTCAGATTACCTGGGTTCACACCCCAGCTCTGCTGCTCTGCCATGTATGATAACCATGGTGGATGATCTCTGGGACATAGCTTCCTCATTTGTAATGTGAAGATAACAAGAGTGTGAACCCTATGAGACTGTTGGGAGGATTAAGTGAGACCCTTTGTGTAAGGAGTGTGGTCAGGATTGGGCAAGTGTTGGTTTGGACTATTTGAGTGTGGACCTCTCTACAGGAAAGATCAAGCTCAGGGCTAATGTTGAGCAAAGGGTTATGCTTTGCTGTTTTATTTGACATTGGAAGGATAGGACCCAACTGGAGGCAGAAATTTGCTGATGAGAAGATGAATGTAGTGGTGGGACCTTGATCATTGTACTTTCCTCAGTCAGTAAAGCCACAGGAAAAGGTCCAGAGGAACCCTTTCTTGTGGTCCAGCAAGGTTTTTCCTTCCTCCTGCAGGCTTCACTCCTGCCTAATTTTTTTGCAGATGAAGTCTGAATGTTTCTGAAGAGGAGGGGCCCTTACCCTACTCCACTGAGAGGGAGGGACAAAGACAGTCTACCCTTTCCCTAAGATCTGCGGTCTATTTAGCAAATGTGGCCAGTCTTCCCTCAACTTTCTTCACTCTGAAGCTTGAACAAATGATCAGATACCAGGAGCTGAATTCTGTCCATGGTGGAAATTGGCTTTTCAGAATTTCCCATTGGGTTCTAAATCTGTGGACACTGAAAGCAATTCATGGACCCATTTGGGATTTCTTTTCAGATAAGTCATAAGCCAGATAAGCATAAGTCCATGCTTTGACTGGTTAATGTAACATAAAATAAGGGCTTCCAAATCACTGAAAATGGTCACCTGGATGCTGTCCAGGGACAACTTCACATTGAGGAACAACCTAGCATGTGGCAGCTCTGGGTCTGAGGGGCAGCTCTGCCTCTTGCTGGTTAGACTGTAGCTGTGCCACTTTGCCTCTTGAGATCCCTTACCTCTCTGAGAACACAGAGGAAGGCACACATGGCCCAGATGCCTCACAGTGTGGACCCAGTTATGACAGCCTCACCTCCTACCAATTTCCCTCCAGAGCACTCCGCCCCTCTGCCTTCCAAGCTATCACAAAACCAGCTGCTCTCTGACACCCAAGACACATTTCCCTCTCAAAGCCAGCTCATGCACTTCCACCCACAGGGTTTTTGTGTTGCTTCTCTGACTGACTACTTCTGGTGCAGCCAATTCAACTATAATCTGTTTTATGATGACTTTCTAGAGCCTTCTATGCAGAATTGATTGTCTCCACTTTAGTGGTCCCTAACACTGTGTTCATACTTATCTCTCTTATTTTCTTTTTTAGCTTTATTAATATTTTACTTATTTATTATGTGATTTTATTACCTACACTTATTTATCTTATTAAATAAGTGTGTTATATAGTTAATCAGCAGTCTTCAAACATCAGTGGGCAAAAGGATTTAAAAGAGGGAGCTGCAGAAACAATCTATGGAACAACTATGATGTACAGGCCTAGGACTGAAAAAATAGTGGCCTGTCAGATAGATGGGA
Source organism: Nanger dama (assembly GCA_917880005.1). Lineage (NCBI taxonomy): Eukaryota > Metazoa > Chordata > Mammalia > Artiodactyla > Bovidae > Nanger > Nanger dama. Next base: position 2,753,270 of record CAKJTW010000011.1, read on the forward strand.
CCCAGCATGTGTCTTAGGATATCCTGTCCTCTCTCCCAGATGGGACTTCTGATTAGGTACCTTGACCACGGAGCCTGGGAATCTGCATATGTTAATTAATTTTAACCCCACTTGATTCTGACTCAAGTGGTTAGAGACACACTCTTTGGGTAACAGTGTGGTAAAGTTGTAGCTTATATGAATGTGCTGTGCTGTGCTTAATCACTCAGTCATGTTCGACTCTTTGTGACCTTTTAGACTGTAGCCCTCCAAGCTCCTCTTTCTATGGGATTTTTCAGGTAAGAATACCAGAATGAGTTGCCATTTTCCTTCTCTGGGGATCTTCCTGAGCCAGGGATCAAACTCATGTCTCCTCTATCTCCTGCACTGCAGGCAGATTCTTTACCTGCTGAGCCATCAGGATAATAAATATCATTTATAATATTGCTGTAGGATAAATTTGAATTCAAGTGTTTTGAGCCTGGTACGTGAGAACTAATCATTAACTACTGAGTGAAACTAACTAACCACCTAGGACCCTCGTCTCAACGATGGTTTGTTGGTCTCTTCCAGATGTTTGTTTTTCTCTTCCAGTCTTTGAATAAATGGTGTAGCAGTTCCCTAATAGGTATACTGAGGAACTCGATTCTGTAAGACATGGAGAAATTTGCCAAGTGATATAATTGAAGCATAAAGAAAGTACTATTGGGCAACAGAAGAGGGAGAAATTAATTTTGACTGGGATAATTAATTTATAGCTAGCAGTTGAATGAAATGCCAAAAGCAAACAAACACACACAGGTGTTCAGGATTGTTTTTCTGACACCATTTGCTATTCATTTGTGTGTTTCTTGCTATGAGCAGGAACATGGGCGCAACTGGAGATCTGTGAATGCCAATCTTCAAGACAAGGAGCTGCCAGGATGGATTTTGATGTGGTCAAAGAATTTTATTTTGCATTTCAGAAATCTCACTATAATTATACCTGAATAGACAATATTGAGATATATTCAATTCCAAGCTCAAGAAAATCATAACTTGGGGAAAAGGCTTTGCAAGCATTACAAATAACTTACCTTTATAGAATTTTGACATTCCCCAGAGGAAAAGGGAAATTATGCACTTTTTATATGATTGATCAATTTCAGAACTGTCTATTTGCCTAAACTTTGGACTTTTGGCAGTTTTTTCTCTCCCTGTAGCAGTGCTTTGTTGTCCAGCTGAGGATTTAGTCAGAGGAGTCAGGGAAAGACCCTGGGATTTAGCAAGGACCAATCACATTAAACCAGACATTTATGTATTTGTTAACAAATTATAGAACTGTTTGCTGAGCTCCTCTGTTTCTGTTGTTCTTGTTTAGTTGCTAAGTCGTGTCCAACTCTTCTGCCACCCCATGGACTGTAGCCTGCCAGGCATCTCTGTCCATGGGATTCTCCAGATAAGAATACTAAGTGGATTTCCATTTCCTTCTCCAGGGGATCTTCCAACCCAGGGATCACACCCACAGCTCACGTGTTGGCAGGTGGGTTCTTCACCACTGAGCCACCTGGGAAGCCCTTGTTGAGCACCTACTAGATGGAAAGCAAGTGTTCAGCACTGGGAGTACAGTGCAAAACAGGCCCTGACCTCACTCTCATGCAGATCCAGTGTAGTGGGAGTTATAGAAAAGTCAGCAGGTAATATAAGCCAATGGGGCAAAGTCTGTGTTAGAGTGTGTACAGAGTGCTGTGGGGCACAGAAGAGGGGTCTCTGTTTACATTCGGGAGTGATGGGTAAAAGTGGCTAAGACTATTTCGTGGCTCAGATGTAGGGGAAATGAGTAATTCTTTGGGAGAGTCCTTGAGCTGACTCATAGGGCAGACAAGAGAGGAAGTGCAAAGCTGGTTGTCAAGAGTAGCAAAAAGGCAGTTAGAAGCAACAGTGTAAGAACTGCCTGTGGGTGAGCATTCCTGGGAATGATCCTTCAGTTTCTAAAAGCTGGGCACAGGGTGGTGTGTTATGTGGTGTCTCAAGGATGCTGCCCAGGGACTAAGGGTCACAGATGTGAAATGGCCTGAGCCTGGCACAAAGCCTCCAGATTGATAGAACATGTCTCTGCCTAGTTCCCCGGAGGCTTACAATTTGTTCTCTTTTTGTTGTTGTTGTTGTTGTTTGTTTCCTTTTTATTAAAAATATATGTTTTTGTCTGTGCTGAGTCTTTGTTACTGTGTGTGGGCTTTCTCTAGTTGCGTGAGGGCTACTCCCTAGTTGGAGTGTGCAGATTCAATAGTTGTGGCACACGGGCCCAGCCTCCTTGTGAATGTGGGACCCCAGTTCCCAGAGCAGGGATCAAACCTGCATCCCCCACATTGACAGGTGGCCTCCCAACCAGTGGACCACCATTTAAGTCCCTACAATTCATTCTTAAAGCATTGTATTGGTAGTTTCAGTTTCATAGAACAAAAACCATTCTATTAAATTTACTAATTTAAGCAGAAATATTATCAGACACTAATATGCAAGGAAATAAAACCAGTCAGTCCTAAAGGAAATCAACCCTAAATATTCATTGAAGGACTGATGCTGAAGCTGAAGCTCCAATACTTTGGCCACCTGATATGAAGAGCAGACTCACTGGAAAAGACCCTTATGCTGGGAATGATTGAAGGCAGGAGGAGAAGGAGGAGATAGAGAACGCGATGGTTGGATGGCATCACCGAGTCAATAGACATGAGTTTGAGCAAATTCTGGGAGATAGTGAAGAGAAGCATTAGAGTCAGACATGACTTAGCAACTGAACAAAAACAACAATATTACCAGTTATTTAGTGGCTATAAAATTACTTGAGGGCTGGAAGAACTGGCTTTAAGATGAACTTCCAAAATAATTCGAGTCCTGGAAGTCATATAAACCTTCCTTATAATCATAATAGTTGCATTTCTGTTGCAGGAGACTGCTTAATCAGGAACTGCTGGTTCCCGAATATGCTGGGTTTCCCTGGTGACTCAGATGGTAAAGTGTCTGTTTGCAATGCAGGAGACATAGGTTCAATCCCTGGGTTGGGAAGATCTTCTGGAGAAGGAAATGGCAGCCCACTCCAGTATTCTGGAGAATTCCATGGACTGCGGAGCCTGGTAGGCTACCATCCATGGGGTCCCAAAGAGTCAGACACAACCGAGCGATAATCATAATAGTTGCATTTCTATTGCAGGAGACTGCTTAATTAGGAAGCTGCTGATTCCAGAATATGCTACCCCTGTCTTAATCCATGCCAGCAAATGAATGGATGCTCTGTCTCCCTCCTTTCAAATTTCTTCAGTGAGACTTGAGTCTTCCCAGAATCCTAGTTGCAAGAGAATCTGGAAATGTAGTTTTTGGCTTTCTGGACTCTTCAGCACAGGAAGACATACTCAGAGGAGCTTAGAATAAATCTGGAGCAAGCTAATTCTAGTATCTGCTGCAGGAAAATATCTCTCCTAGGACTAACCAGGAGAGAGAAAGCCCAAAGAACATACCCAATTCTCACTGTGTTAATTAATAAGATGAGGGACTTGGGGATGGGATTTTGGAGACTTCTGGCCCTGAAGGGTCAAGGATGTGGGGGAACTTCGGGGGCTGAGGGAGCTGGAGTTGATGAGGATGTGCTGGGAAGGGCCAGGTACAGTCAAGAGAGTATCAGGGAGATGTGAAATGGGTAACAAGTGTACAGAATTCAGAGAGAGAGCAGAGTCTCAGCGGAAGACAAAGCTGTTGAGATTTCAAGAGCAGGAAGCCAGGAATGGCCAACTGGTTATTCTCATTAACCTGCTAGAAGTCATGAACTAAGCACATGCCATCCAGTATCTTCCCAGCTTCCTGGCCTCCTTGGTTAATTTCGCCTCGAGATTTCCCGAGACAGATCACTCACTTTGATTATCTCACTGAGCAGCTTGCCTGCTGAGATAGGCCTTATCTTTAGCTTCCTTGGTGAGATTGGGTCATGAGCCCCCACCTGGAGGCTCAGTCTGACCTGGATCCTGAGACAGTCATGGTAGAGACAGGAGCTGAAAGACCTCCAGACTCATCATTCAGGAGGATTCAAAATGAAAACTTGGTGCCCACAGACCTGGGATGTGAACCATCCTAGAGCCATCCCTTTATTCTCTCGCTTAACCACATCTGTTCAAACCCTGTCATGCAGTAGGCATGCGTGTGCTCTGCATGGTGATATACTGGCCAGAAGACTGGAAGATGAGTCAGAGTCCCCTAGGTGGAGAAGTGATGGAAGTGGGAATAATGAGAGGTAGCATGAGGGGGTGGTAGGGTCTTCCTGGCCCCATTAGGGAGTTTTGCCTTCTCCTAAGGGTGAAAGGAAGGAAGTCACTGAAAAGGGTTTAAGGTGGGAGGAGGGACACAATCAGATTGTGCTTTTTTTTTTTTTTTTTAACAATCTCACGTTTTCTTTCTTTCTCGATGGAATGGGAAGGGATAAAAGTGGGTAGGAAGATTTTGCAGTGATAGTGAAGTTTAAAAATAATAATAGGGACTTCGTGGTGGGTCAGTGATGAAAAATCTGCCTTGCAACGTAGGGAACACAAGTCCCCTCGCTGGCCTTGGAACTAAGGTCCCACTTCCCCCGGGGCAAATACGCCTGCACTGCCACAAGTAGAGGGCGCATGTGACACAATGACAGATCCTGCGTTCTTCAACTAGGACTTGACCCAGCCAAATAAATAAATAAAACTGGCAGGGCTAAGAAGTTATCCGGTCAAGGTTTTTAAAAATTGATAATACGCAGAGGGTAATAGTGATAAAAAAGAGGAGAGAAAGAGATGAGACAGAATTACTTAGAGGAGGAAGAAGAGGAGGAATATGAAAGAAGAGCAGTTTTGTTCTTCCTTTCTACTCTAGTCACTTCAAACTCTGTTTTCACTTTTGACTTGGTTTTGTTTTCATATTTATTTTATCTTATATCCTAGTGTAAGAAAAAGCAAATGAAATAGATAGCAAATGAAATAAAAGTTACATCACAATATGGATATGCTTACATGGGACTCATAATGAAGACTCAGAAGTGGTATAAAAATCTGTATTTTTTTAGGGCCATAGTGAAGAGCATGGATTTCACACAGTATTAGCTATGTGACCCCAGGGGAGCTACTGCACCTTTCTAAGCTTTAGATTCATCATCTATAAAACAGGGAAAAAATAGTGCCTAACTTGATGGCTTGCTCTGAGAATTAAATGAGATAATCCAGATAAGGCTATTAGTATGGAGCCTGGCATAATGAAATTGCTCAGTGAATGTTAACTAGTATTATTATTCATAGCTTTTAGCTGACCATCCATAATGCAGCTGATGGATGCTCTTGCAGGCCTTCAGAGCCAGCGCTGAGCAGAGTACCAACAGTTACTGTATGACAGACTTATGCACAGATTGCAAGGACTCTGAAAAGGTGGTTCAGCATATTGAATCTAATTCTGCCTGTTTGCTCTCAAGTCAGGTTCTGCCTCTGATCCTGTGCAGAACTCTTTGGGGAAGCACTGCCTAGTGGGGAGGATGGGGCAGAGAAGGGGCAAGAGAGTTGAAGGAAGGCAAGACTTCATAGTGGAACATAGGTCTTCTGCTTCTGTTGGCCCATCTTAGCAGTAGTTTTATTATGGCTCATTTTTTTTTTTTTTTTAATAGGCCCTGGTTTGTTTTCTTATTCCCCATTCATTTAGTGAACAGTTGCAACACGCCAGGCATTGTTATAGGTACTGGAAAAATAGCCATAAACAAAGGCCCAGCTTCTGTGGAGCTTACATTTTGGTTGGGTTCTCTCTTATTAACATATTTTATTCTCCTGAAAGTCTTAGCTGGCCCAGACTTCTTCCTCCATGATAGGAATGAAAGGAACCCATGGAAAACATTGCCTATTCTAGATCCATATTGAAAAGAGAGTTGTGTTGAGTGGAATTTGGAGTTCCTCCTCTTGGGGGAATTCATTTTGTATTTTCTGAGAGAGGGGAATAACAGAAAAGTCAATAACCCCTTCTCCTATTAGTCATCAGAATATACAAATGCATAATGAATTATTGTCGCAGACGAAGAATCTGAGGCTAAGAGATTAAGTGATTTTCCAGTTTAGGTGGGACTCAAGATTTAAACTTCACATCCTTCGCTTTATTTCTTTCTTTTATAATTTGGGAGTTACTTGCTCAATTGCAAATACATGTAGTGGCATTAGTTCAGTCGGCCATTGACTTGACGTTGGTGGTTGGAGCTTCTGGTTAATAAATTTTATACTTTCAGATACTCAGCTTTAAGGAGTGTGACATAGCTTAGTGGTTCCCAAATGCTAGTCCATGGGCCAGTGATGGTGTGTGGCAGAGTTGTCATCAATCTCAGCAAAATGCAAACTAAACTTAAGTTAAATGGTGTCTCTTTCATAATCTGTCTGCCCAAATTTCCACTATGAAATGATCGTGTTAGTAGGAGGTAGTTAGGTTTTTGTTTGTTTGTTTGTTTTAAAATGTTACTTTACAAAATAAAAAGTTGGCCAGTCTATGTCTGTCAATTCTTTTTTGTTAAAATTTACTGTTTGGTAAATTCAAAAGGCTGAGGAAACCTGATATAGCTAACTAAATGAAAAATAGAAGTTCTGTTTCTGGCAATATGGAATACTAGATATTAAAAAATCCTTCTGGTGCAGAGTACCTAAAAAGAATGTAAAATTGGAAAAATTATATATTTTAAAAATGCATAGTTGTATTGGCAAGAAAGGAAAATTCCTAGAGGCCAAAAATGACAAGAAAGCAGAAATCGGAGAAAACTACATTTGGGAGAGAAGAAATAAATCTCAAGGTGTTAGTGAGGTGGAAAATAGGATCAAATAGTGTTGCCTAAAGCTAGTGTTCCCCAAAGATGACATCCTTGGTGGAAAGACAAACTAGGAAAAAGAAGTCCCCCTCAAAGGAGGCCCAGTAAATACAACTGCCTGACTCACCCTTGGGATTTGAGAAAGGATAAATTTCTTCTGAGAACTTCATAACCATGAGCCACTCTCATTGGATTTAAGTCTAAAATCTCATCATTAATATGAGCTGAAGACTCCCAAACTGAGAATTCAAAATAATCTGAGTTGGCTAGTGCCTGTAGGTGCCAGATGGGAGCAAACACAAATGTTCTCTGAAGGTATGCAGTCTGATTTCAGGCCTGAAAGTTATGATTCTGATTAACATTGGCTCAAAATTTACAAATCACAAAATAAATGAGGAAATAAGATGTCAGGAGAAGAAACCAAAAGAAACATCAAGAAGCAGAATCAGAGCTTTGAAAACTTCAGGTATTAGAAATAAATATAACGTGTCTTGAAAAGACAAGAAATTATCAAGAATACTTATTGAAAAGAATCAATTAGAACTTGATCAATGAAAAATGCAACCACTGGCATTTAGAAGTTTCTGTTATACATGTGAAAAGAGAGATAATGGATGTGAGGATAGCTATTTTCACATTACTCTGAAAGCAGAGAAGAACAAAGAGACTGAAAATATGAGAGGTAAGTTAAAGAGAAAGAGAAGATATGTGAGAAGGTAGAATATATGTCTAACTGGAATTATGGGAATAATAATAGAGATAATGTCAGAAAGGCATATCCCAGGTTATAATGAAGGAAAAGTTTCCAGAACTGATGAAATACGGGAATCCTCAGATTCAGAAATCCTTATGAATACCAAGCCTGATAAATTATAAACCCACACCTAGATACTTTAATCTTATTTAATCCTATTATAGAATATCAAAGATAAACAGACCTTGGAAGAAGCCACAGGAAAAAGAAAAATAATCTATAAAGGAATGATGATAAGCTGATAGCTGACTTCTCAACAGCATCAATGAAAATAAGAGATGTACATTCAAAATATATCTGATTACTTTGCATTATGTTGGAAAAAAGCAGCTAGCCTTCTCTTCATTCAGAACACTAACATACATCCAAAGTCTGAAAATAAACCAGTATCACCAAACCACATTCATTCAGCAAGAAACATTTAGAAATCAATCAATACCAGCAATCGTGTTTGTGTATGTGTGTGTGTACACAACATACAGTAACACCAAGCAAAGTACTTTCCTTGTGATCAGTTCCAAGGAGATTAAAAACCTGATACCTTAAACCTAACCACTTGCTAAAAGGCATTTATAACCTCCAAGATTTTAAAGGAAATAAATGTTCCTTGAAGAGTTCCTAAGCTGAACCCTTATTTTTTACATGTATTATTTTATGTTGACTCTGTTTTTAGACTACTTTATTTATTAAGTGTGGCCAAGCTGCTCTGAATCCTTGATCTAAGTTGTTTTTATTCTTTTAAGGAAATAACACAGGGACTTAAAAATTTATAATAAAATTTATTTCTCATCTTTTATGAGAAATAATAGGAGTCACCTTTATTCCAAGGTGTCATTTTTATTAAAATACTTAAAATATTTATTGAAAAATATTTGTTCTTTATTTTTAAAGATTAAAACAACACTGAAGTATATAAAGTAAAAACTGAAAGTTCCCTACAAGCCTGGTTCATCTCATTCCCAACAGACAGTCACTGTTAACCATGTTATACTCATCCTTCCAGATCTAACTTTCCTGCAATTTGCTCTTCTAACTCTGGATCTGGGAGATGTTTAAACATCACTACATACCGAGACACTTTACTATTTCACAGACCGGATGTACCATAATTACCCTATTGATGGACATTTATATTTTTCTCAATATAAAACATTTTCAATATATTCAAAATAAAACCATATAAAATGTGTTTCATATATAAAATTAGAATCACAGTAATTATATTTTTTTGCACACATAACTGCACACTTGTGAGAATAGTTCTCTAGGCTAGGTTTCTAGAAATTGAATTAAATGTCAAAGGGTCTACATGTTTTACATCTTAATGCATTATATGCATTTTTTAATTAAAAACATTTTTTCTGAATTTCCTGTTACTTAAAAGTTAGCTGGATTTTATAAAGTTTCTTGTGGCTTTAGGTTAACCTCTAGAAAACTGCTGACCTGGTTTGGAGAAACCCCTTTACAGAGGACTAAAGAAGCTGGGAAACTATGGAGGAAAGAGTTAGGCTCATCTGGGAAAGACACACAGCTCCACGAGCAGCCCCACATCCCTGAGAAAGCACATCAAGTATGCGGAATCAAAGAAAAATGAAAGTGCTGGGTGTTCAAAAGAAGAAAGAAATTTAAAGAAACCTTTAAGGATGTCAGTAGTCTTGAATGATGCAGTAAAATGTGCCCATTCATATGTGGATATATCTTCTTAAACATAAAATAATTAAATGTGGCAGTATTTTAATATTCTAACTTCTTACTAATATACGTGGGAATTCTATACTTCAAAGTTTCAAGTATGTTGTGACTTAAGCTCTCTTTCTCACAAAGACTTGTGCTCTTCAAAACTAGAGATTCTGTTTTAGGACAAAAAGTGCTTTCAACACATTTTTATACAGCTGCCTTCAACTGCCCAACTCTCCTGTCACTAGACAGATATGAATACATATATACATATATCAGTTCAGTTCAGTCTCTCAGTTGTGTCCGACTCTTTGCGACTCCATGAATCGCAGCATGCCAGGCCTCCCTGTTCATCACCATCTCTCGGAGTTCACTCAGACTCACATCCATCGAGTCCGCGATGCCATCCAGCCATCTCATCCTCTGCGTCCCCTTCTCCTCCTGCCCCCAATCCCTCCCAGCATCGAGTCTTTTCCAATGAGTCAACTCTTCTCATCAGGTGGCCAAAGTATTGGAGTTTAAGCTTTAGCATCAGTCCTTCCAAAGAACACCCAGGACTGATCTCCTTCAGAATGGACTGGTTGGATCTCCTTGCAGTCCAAGGGACTCTCAAGAGTCTTCTCCAACACCACAGTTAAAAAGCATCAATTCTTCGGCGCTCAGCCTTCTTCACAGTCCAACTCTCACATCCATACATGACCACAGGAAAAACCATAGCCTTGACTAGACGGACCTTAGTTGGCAAAGTAATGTCTCTGCTTTTGAATATACTATCTAGGTTGGTCATAACTTTCCTTCCAAGGAGTAAGCGTCTTCTAATTTCATGGCTGCAGTCACCATCTGCAGTGATTTTGGAGCCCCCCAAAATAAAGTCTGACACTGTTTCCACTGTTTCCCCATCTATTTCCCATGAAGTGATGGGACCAGATGCCATGATCTTCGTTTTCTGAATGTTGAGCTTTAAGCCAACTTTTTCACTCTCCTCTTTCACTTTCATCAAGAGGCTTTTAGCTCCTCTTCACTTTCTGCCATAAGGGTGGTGTCATCTGCATATCTGAGGTTATTGATATTTCTCCCAGCAATCTTGATTCCAGCTTGTGCTTCTTCCAGCCCAGCTTTTCTCATGATGTACTCTGCATAGAAGTTAAAGAAGCAAGGTGCCAATATACAGCCTTGACGTACTCCTTTTCCTATTTGGAACCAGTCTGTTGTTCCATGTCCAATTCTAACTGTTACTTCCTGACCTGCATACAGATTTCTCAAGAGGCAGGTTAGGTGGTCTGGTATTCCCATCTCTTTCAGAATTTACCACAGTTTATATATATATGTATTTTCAGCTCCTGGAACCAAAACTCTTGGTTCCCCATTGACAGGATATAACAGTAGCTCAAGACTTAGCTGGGCTTCCTATGTGGCAGTAGTGGTAAAGAACCCACCTGCCAATGCTGGACACTTAAGAGATGCAGGTTCAATCCCTGGGCTGGGAAGATCCCCTGGAGAAGGGCATGGCAACCCACCCCAGTATTCATGCCTGAGAATCCCATGGGCAGAGGAGCCTGGTCGAGATACACATGAATGAAGTGACTGGGTACTCATGCAAATGTCAAGGGAGAGAAAAGCTGTCATAAAAGGTTTCCCACGTTACTTGTACTCAGAGGTTTTCTTCTCTAGTATGAGTTTTTTATTACACTCGACAAACACGGAGTGTCGGGCAAAGGCCTTCCCCATTCCCTGTGCTCATAGGGCTTCTCCGCTGTGGCTCCTATAGTGTGGGTGAGGGAACAGCTGTAGTCAAAACCGTTTCCACAGTTTCTACCCTCACAGTGTAATTTGGGCCATGCCATGTGGGAAAAAAACCAAGTAGTAAGTGAAGGTCTTTCCACAGTTGTAGGGCCTCTCCCGAGTAGGGCTTGTCCCTTGTAGGGCTTTCTCCCATGTAGGGCTTCTCTCTGTGCAGAGCACACCTCCAACTACAGATACCAGGGGAGCCAGGTGCTCAGCACAGTAGGGCGTGGGGCCACAAGTCCCAGAGGCTCCTCTGGGAATTGAATTTTCAGTTACTCTGGAAGGAAGTTCACAAGTATGGTTGAAAGTTCATCCCTGCCAGTTGCGGCAGGGAGAAATTCCAAACATGCATGCAAAGAATTTGGTCCTGCAGGGTGTATGGAAAGAAAGAACCCTACTTACTGCTCAGTTTATCTGCTGACACACATCAAACCATATTCAGGGGATAGGTGTTAAATTCAGTTCAAATCAAGTACATAGTTGGAAAAGGCTGAACCTCCTTTGTAGGACCTCTCCTACATTGCTGATGGTTCTGTCGTGAGTAAAACACATTGAAAAGTTTTGGCCTCACCTCCTAAAGCCCTTTTCAAAGAAAAGCTTTTCCACACAGATTCCAGCAGACATGTATCAGAAGGTTCACTATAGCAGTATAGCAGGCACCTGGAAAGAGTCCAGGAAAGGGGATGGATAGAGGACTTCTCTCAGGAATGGAACATATTTATCAGCTAGTCTGCTACTGTGGTGGAGAAGGTGATGGCAACCCCCTCCAGTACTCTTGCCTGGAAAATCCCATGGACAGAGGAACCTGGAAGGCTGCAGTCCATGGTTGCTAAGAGTCAGACATGACCGAGGGACTTCACTTTCATTTTCACTTTCATGCATTGGAGAAGGAAATGGCAACCCACTCCAGTGCTCTTGCCTGGAGAATCCCAAGGATGGGGGAGCCTGTTGGGCTGCTGTCTATGGGGTCATACAGAGTCGGACACGACTGAAGCAACTTAGAAGCAGCAGCAGCAGCTGCTGCTACTGTGGTGGGGCCCCAAATTATGTTGCAGAATCTTCAAAAACCTAAGATCCCATCAGTGCCAAGTCCTTCTAGAACTGGTGAGGAGGGGAGACTGTCTGTCATGTGGAGGATGGTGACAGCAGTTTGAGCAGTTTCACCTTGACCCACTGCCCTCCCCTGCTCATGCTGGAGCTGGTTCTTCTTGGAATTAGAGAAGGAGATGCAAATTTGAAGGTTTTGACACGCAGTGGAAAGACTTTTGATGGTCGTTGACATGACCCATTATGGTCGGGTATAAGAACTAGAACTATAAAACTCTTAGAAGAAAACATAGGAGTGAATTTCTGTGATCTTGGGTTAGGTAATGGTTTCTTAGACATGGCACAGCAAACATGAGCAACAAAAGGACAACTGAGTTTGGCTTCATGAAAATTAAAAACCTTTCTGCTTCAAAGGACACCACCGATAAAGTAAAAAGACAGCCCACAGACTAGGAGAAAATATTTGCTAATTGCTTTTTTGATGAGGGGTTTGTATCCAAAAAATATAAATAACTCTTACAACTAAATTAATCAAGAGACAAAAGCTTAATTAAAATGAGCAAAGGATAGAAGAGCTCTTTCTCCATAAAGGATAAGCAAATAGCAAACAGTACATGAGAAGATGCACTAGCATCTTTAGGCATCAGGGAAGTGAAAATCAAACCCACAATGAGAAAACCACTTCACACTTACCAGGATGACTAAAATTGAGAACACAGGAATGAGTTTTGATGAAATAAGCAGAAATTGGAAACCTTATGCGTCACTGGTGGGAATGTAAAATGGGGCAGCCATTTTGGAAAGCAGCCTGTAGTTCCACAAAAATAAAGCTACCACAGGACCCCAAAACTTTACTCCTAGGTTTATACCCAAGGGAAATGAAAAAATATGTTTACACAAAAATCTGTTTATAAATGTTAATAGAAGCATGATCAGTTCAGTTCAGTTCAGTCGCTCAGTCATGTCCGACTCTTCACGACCCCATGAATCGCAGCACGCCAGGCCTCCCTGTCCATCACCAACTCCCGGATATATAACAGCAAAAAGGGGAAAAATCCAAATGTCAATCAACGGATGAGTGGATAAGCAAAGGTGATTTATGTGTATGGTGGAATGTCACTCAGTCACAAAGTACTGGTAGATGCTACAATATCACTAAAATTTCAAAACATTATGCTATGTGAAAGAATCCACCCACAGAAGAACCCATGCTCTACGATTCCAGCTATAGGAGTTGTCTAGAATAGGTAAATTTATAGAAACAGAAACTAGAGTGGGGGCAGGAGGAAGGGGTAAGGATTGACTGGTAAGGGGCGGGTTTTCTGGGGGAGGGGTGAGAAATATGTTCTAAAATTATACTGTGATAGTTGGACAACTCTGAATATACTAAAAGCCATTGAACTGTGTACTTTGGGTAAATTTTATGTATGTGAACCATAGTTCTCTAAGATTTTTGTTTTTACATGAGAACCATATTCAAGTGTTCAAAGAATGTTTCATTTCAGGCATAGAGATAATAATATAATGACCACTCATTTACTTACCACACAGCTTAATAAAGAAAATCCTACAGATTGATTTGATTAACCTCGCACCACCTCTAGAAGTAACTAGGTTGTTTGCTAGAGATGAATTTGATATTTATCATTTGTTGTCATTTCTTGAGTTTTTTTAATCCTTTTGCTACATTTCTATTTAACTATATATATGAAAGCATGTATGTATTCATAAACTATATAATACTGATATTCATATATAACCCTTTTAGTTTTAACTTTTCTGAAGGTTAGGCTATTCAGTTTTAAGCAATATTTTTTATAGGATGTCCACAGTGTAATTCAGGCTGGATTTCCACAAACTTTGTGGGGATCTTTTTCCAGAAGCTCAAAGAGAGGAGAGGATATTTCTGCCTACAAGCTCCAGGATAAGACAGGAATTTAGCTTCTTGAATGACAGCTGCTCCATTGCCTCCACTTTTCCATCGTCTCCAGGTCTTTAAGGAGGTGTTTCAATATAGTTAGTGTTCCACTGGTGAACTCTGTGTTCTGGTGTTCCCTCTATTCTAGAAAAGTATGCCTTTTATTTTCTAGATCTGTACAGTTGCCAGGTAGAAGAAACAGAATACTTTCATCATCACTTCCTCTGGTCCCCGAGTCCAGCTCTAGCAGTAAAGATCCCAGTTCCAGCACTGAGAAGACCTGGAGCAGGTCTTTTCCACCTGGGACATCCCTGAGCATGGCCCTTGGATTCTCTTTTCAGCTGGCGCTAGGTCCTTCATGGGTCTATCTGCACTGATAGGCCTAGGGTCTCTGCAAAGTTATCCTCTTCAAACATTCCCCATCATAGAGCTCTTCTCTTGCTGTGTCAGATATGTCTATCAAAGTGAAAGTCGCTCAATCATGTCTGACTCTTAGAGATCCCATTCTTCAGGCCAGAATACTGGAATACGTAGCCTTTCCCTTCTCCAGGGGATCTTCCAAACTCTGGTATCAAACTCAGGTCTCCCGCACTGCAGGTGAATTCTTTACCAGCTGAGCCGCAGGGGAAGCTCAAGAATACTGGAGTGGTAGCCTATCCTTTAGAGAAGGCAATGGCACCCCACTCCAGTACTCCTGCCTGGAAAATCCCATGGACGGAGGAGCCTAGAAGGCTGTAGTCCATGGGGTCACTGAGGGACAGACATGACTGAGTGACTTAACTTTCACTTTTCACTTTCATGCATTGGAAAAGGAAATGGCAACCCACTCCAGTATTCTTGCCTGGAGAATCCCAGGGACAGGGGAGCCTGGTGGGCTGCCATCTGTGGGGTCACACAGAGTCAGACACGACTGAAGTGACTTAGCAGCAGCAGCAGCAGCCTATCCTTCCTCCAGCAGATCTTCCTGAGCCAGAAATCGAACCGGGTCTCCTGCATTGCAGGCAGATTCTTTACCAACTGAGCTATCAGGGAAGCCATGTCTCCTAGACTTGGCATTTTAAAGCACAGAGGCGGGAGGAATAGGAACTTAGCAGTGTGAGCACATCCAGGGCTGAGCTGTGGAACTGAGCCCTCCTCTCCCTTTGCTGGGTGCTGGGAGAGAGGAGGGGAGTGGAGGGGGTCAAGGGCAGGTCTGGGAAATGGAAGAGGACTAGGTGGTACCCAGACCTGTGGAGACACTCTCCTTTGGCCTGTGGGGCCACTGCTCCTGCTCTCAGCCACATCCAACAGGTATCCTGAATGCAGCCAAGTCCCACTCCTTCCAGCAGAGCAGATCTGCGAAGCTGGCCCTTGAAAAGCTTCAGTAAGGAGACTGTGGAAGAGAAACAAGAATGCGGATGGGCCCTGGGCTCTTAGCAACAGGGTCCCCTGACTGTTAGGCAGGAAAATGAAAATCAAAATAGTAACTTTTGAAGAGAGTGACATGGGTGATATATTTTGATTCTGACACATTTTCTGCCTTTAGAAGAAAGAAAAAAAGAAAAGAAAGTTGAATACAAAGGAAATGTCTTGAAATTTTTTGCGATTAAAAATTGTTTTTTCTTGGAGTATTGGAGTGGCTTTACAACGCTGTGTCAGTTTCTGCTGACACAGTTTCAGCAAAGTAAATTAGCTATACATATACATTTATCTCCTCTTTTTGGGATTTCCTTTCCATTTAGGTCACTAGAGAAAACTGAGTAGAGTTCCCTGTGCTATGGGCCTTCTCAGGTGGCGCAGGTAAAGAATCCACCTGCCTCAGGTTTGATCCCTGGGTCTGGAAGATCCTCTGGAGTAGGAAATAGCAACTCACTCCAGTGTTCTTGCCTGGAAAATTCCATGGACAGAGGAGCCTGACGGGCTGCACTCCATGGGGTCAAACAGAGCTGTACATGCCTGAGCATGCAAGCACACACCCTATGCTATACAGTGGGTTCTCGTTAGTTATCTCTTTTACTTTTTTTAAACTGGAGCGTAATTGTTTTACAGTGTAGTGTTAGTTTCTGCCGTGCACCAGTGTGAATCAGCTATGTTTTATCACATGTACGTATAATATATCCCCTCCCTCTTGAACTTTCCTCCTACCGCCTCTCCTCCAATCCACCCTTCTAGAAGGTCATCACAGAGCACCAAACTGAACTCCCTGTGCTATACAGCAGGTTCCCACTAGCTAGCTACTTTATACATGGTAGTGTACTTATGTCAAATCTAATCTCCCAACTCATCCCACCCACCCTTTCCCTCCTTGGTATCCATAGGCTTGTTCTCTATGTTTCTGTTGCTATTTCTGCTTTGCAAATAAGTTCATCTGTACCATTTTTTTCTAGATTCCACATGCACATGTACTAAGTAGCTTCATTCTTGTCCAACTCTTTGCAAACCTGTGGACAGCAGCCCACCAGGCTCCTCTGTGCATGGGATCCTCCAGGCAAGAATACTGGAGTGGGTTGCCATGCCCTGTTCCAGGGGATCCTCCCGAGCCAGGGATCGAACCCGCATCTCCTGTGGCTCCTGCATTGCAGGTGGACACTTTACCATTGAGCCACTGGGGAAGCCCTTCTGATTACATACATATGTGTAATATATGGTATTTGTTTTTCTCTTTCTGACGTTTCACTCGGTAGTATTTTTAGAGGTGAGATAAAACAGCTTCAAGCGTGATTGTCTTTTGATTGCTTCTTTCCCAGATCCCAGTTTATGGAGAAAGGAAGCCCAAGGTTAGGACAGTATTTAAAGCAAAAGGAAACAAAGAAACAAGTAAATGTCCTTAGGCACTTTTGGTGGTCTGCCAGATTCTAGAAAGTGATTAACTCAGTTACCTCCTTCCTCCTGTAAATCAGGCCTCTTGAAGTGCTCATCCTTTCTAGACTCACAAGCGCCTGCCTTCACCTCCTTGTCTGTGCCTTGCCCCAACCTGGAATGTTTTCATTCTCTCTCTAAATATCCCAGGCCCAATGACAGTGTCCTTTTACCCCCAAAATGAGGATTCTCCTTGATTCTCCAGGCTAGGAATAAACTCTCTTTGTTTCCCTAGTTCTTTGTCCTTAATCTCACATCATTACTCTTCTTGTCTGCCTGGCAATGAGGCTGATTGTGTGCACAGCCTCACTTTGCCCACAGCTCACAGGAGCAGGATTCCTATAAAGGCACCTTTATATCTCCTGGAGTAAGAAACACTGCCTTGCATGGGGGACATGAGCAAATACGTATCTTGTCCAAGTTAATTCCTTTTAATGTTGTTGTTCAGTTGCTCAGTCATGTCTGACTCTTTGCAACCCTGTGGACTA
Organism: Nanger dama; assembly: GCA_917880005.1. Taxonomy (NCBI): domain Eukaryota; kingdom Metazoa; phylum Chordata; class Mammalia; order Artiodactyla; family Bovidae; genus Nanger; species Nanger dama. The sequence continues at coordinate 2,770,576 of CAKJTW010000011.1, forward strand.
TAGCCTCCACCAGGCTCCTCTGTCCATGGAATTCTGCAGGCCAGAATCCTGGAGTGGGCAGCTGTTCCCTTCTCCAGGAGATCGTCCCAACCCAGGGAGCGAACCCATGTCTCCTTCATTGCAGGTGGATTCTTTACCACCTCAGCCAGCAGGGAAGCCCTCAAACAACATAAAGCCTAACAAACAATCAACAAAACCCCTGAAATGTCAAAGTCAGTAAAGCGTATCCATTGGTTATCTGGGGAGCCAACTTCTCTCTTTCTGCATCGCAAGGGAGCAGGTCCACTTCCTAGGCAGAAGCAAAGCGTTCCTCCTGCCACAGCGTGGGACCAGCTCCTCTTCCTTTTTCTGCACGTGGGAGTTGCCTCTGGGCAGCTGGGGCTGCTTCAGGAGCTCCACACCTGCCTCCTGGACGCCCAGCAGATTTGGCAGTTCCTCCCCATGGTGGTTGCTGTAGGGGATGACGAATTTCTGTTTCCCTCAGAAGATATTCTTTCTGACGGCAGGTTTCCCTTGTGCTTCTTGTCTGTTCTACTTGTCTGTCATTTGCCGACAGGGTGCTTGACTCCTCAGTTTTTCACATAAATAAGTAAGTAAGTAATGAAATAAATATTTGTTTATTGGCATATTTCCCATTACCACACAAACAGCAAATCCTTCAGAGGTTGTTATAAGATGTCAAAGTCTCACTCTATCACGTCACACTAAAAAGATTCAGAAATTGGAAACAGAGAAAGCTTCATTGCTTCTAGGTCTAGGAGGGTCTGACAACTCAGTGTGGTGAGACCAAGATTTATTGGTTTCTTCACAGAAAAGAATGGATTAGATCAGATTATTCTGACCTGTGAATTTTCCCCTCACCACATTTAGGCTACCTCAGTTGGTTTTCACTGAGACTGTAGGACATGGGTCAATGTGGGAGACTCGGGTTCAATCCCTGGATTGGGAAGATCCTCTGGAGAAGGGAATGGCAACCTACTCCAGTATTCTTGCCTGGAGAATCCGATGGACAGAGGAGCCTGGTGGGTTATAGCTCAAGGGGTCACAAAGAGTCGGACATGACTGAGCAACTCACACACACACACTCACACACACTCACACACCACCACACTCACACACACCACACACACACACACACACTCACACACACTCACACACTCACACATACCCCCATACTAGAAAGGGAATATTGAAAATGTCAGAAGCAGAATTCGTGAATTAATAGAACCATAATTACATTTGTAACTCCAGATGGACCACCACATTCCCTTTTAACTCAATATATCTCATGGTTTCCCATGCCGAAACTCTCAAAATCCTTTGCCAAAAAGTCTGGTCCAGTCTTGGCAGTCTCTAAGCATCTGGATGGATGATCATGCTATCTCTAAGAACTCCTTAACTAACTTCTTCCATTCCCATTTTTCCCAAAAGCTACTCCCAACCACAGCACGTGGGCTAAGGTGAGGAAGGAGGGACCCTGAATATAATCCATGCTAGAGTCTAGTAGAAGATCCCTAAAGAGTGCCTTCCCATCTTGGGCTGTGCTAGCCTTTGCTCATGTTGTTGATGTGCTTAGTCGCTTCAGTTCAGTTCAGTTCAGTTGCTCAGTCGTGTCCGACTCTTTGCAACCCCATGAATCGCAGCACACTAGGCCTCCCTGTTCATCACCATCTCTCGGAGTTCACTCAGACTCACGTCCATCGAGTCTCTGATGCCTTCCAGCCATCTCATCCTCTGTCATCCCCTTCTCCTCCTGCCCCCAATCCCTCCCAGCATCAGAGTCTTTTCCAATGAGTCAACTCTTCGCATGAGGTGGCCAAAGTACTGGAGTTTCAGCTTTAGCATCATTCCCTCCAAAGAAATCCCAGGGCTGATCTCCTTCAGAATGGACTGGTTGGATCTCCTTGCAGCCCAAGGGACTCTCAAGAGTCTTCTCCAACACCACAGTTCAAAAGCATCCATTCTTCGGGCGCTCAGCCTTCTTCACAGTCCAACTCTCACATCCATACATGACCACAGGAAAAACCATAGCCTTGACTAGACGGACCTTAGTTGGCAAAGTAATGTCTCTGCTTTTGAATATGCTATCTAGCCGCTTCAGTCATGTCCAACTCTGCGACCCCATGGACCAAAGCCCACCAGGCTTCTCTGTCCATGGGATTCTCCTGGCAAGAATACTGGAGTGGTTTGCTATGTCCTGGTTTCTTCTTGTTTTCATGTCCAAATTAAGGCTGCTCTATACTGTTGCCTGAAGTTGCCAATTAAATTTTCTTCAATTAGTGGCTGGACAGATGTGGCTGTTACTATTTGAGAATTTCAACTGTCCCTCTGAAAAAGTTTTTGGCTTCCCTTTCATAAGGGGGCAATGGAGCTCATCTGGGAATGTGATAGGACTTTTTTGATCTTGGGTAGATGTAGGACTGATTGCTACTCTTGGGAACTAAGCATATTTAAGCCCAATTATTCCAGCACAGTCTCTTACTCCAGACTCATCATAAAGTTCTGCTCAGTTTTATGGGTTTTTATTGTATCCACAGACTAAAATTCTTCTCAAGAAGTTGATAGAGAATAGCTCTTTTTCGTTCTGGCATTCTGAGTACATCCCAAAACCCTGCAGCAGGTCTTCCCTGGGGAACCCTCTTCAACATTCTCCATAATGCAGGAGAATACATTCTTTAAAACACGCAACTGATCTGATCCCTAAATATTGCTTGAATAGCCTCTTTGACTTTTTCATTAAGGCTTAATTAATGGACTCTCATTCTGCCCAAGATGGAATAGCTCCATTTTTCATCAGTCTTCCCTCTTACAACTAAAAACAAACAAACAAACAAACAAACAAAAAAAACCCCAGACATAATAACACAGGGAGACTCTGAAAGATGGAAGGGGAATATATACTGTTTCCAATTTTAGGATTTGAGAAAAGACACAATGGTGAGTTCCCTAGGCTTTCCTCCAATATATCTCAAACTGCAGGGTGCTGGAGAAAACTTCCACCCGCAACTCCTAACAAGCAAAGACAAAAAGGTTCAAGATTATTCTCACTTTAGTCAAAAGATTGGGAAAAGAGCAGCCTAATAGAGCAGACCGTCTTTTTATATACCCGGCTCATTCCAGCCAAATAGCCAATATACTAGGAAAAACAATGATCAATATGTAGTGACAGAATTATAAAGTACAAGAGTGAATGAAGAGAGAAAACTGAAGATGTAAGCAGGGTGTACATCCATGAAGGACCTTGAACACTGGATGAAGCATCTTAACAAAAATCTTTGGACTTTATTTTGTAGATTTAGAGGCACCACAGATGTGACTTAAGGAAATAACAGGTGTAGACTTGAGTTTTAGGTGGATCACTCCAAGGGCTAACTGCAAGTGAAAGATGAGGGAGGCTTCCATTTTGGCAGGGGGCATTGGAAATGTGGAGGTGAAGAAAGATTCTGAAAATTCAATCACCTGGGAACTGATGTTAAGGGTAATGGTGAAAAGAGAACCCTAGGTTACAAGAATGACTTCTATGTCATACAGTAAATTTCCACTGGCTGTCTAATTTTCTATATGGTAATGTATATGTTTTAATGGAGCTCAAATCTGAGCCTCTGTGTTAACCTAGAGGGGTAGGATGGGGTAGGAGGAAGGAAGATGGTTCAGAGGGAGCAGGCATACATTTACCTGTGGCTGATTCATGCTGATATATGGCAAAAACCAACACAATATTATTATAATAATAAAGCAATTATCCTCCAGTCAAAAATAAAGTGGGCAATTCCAAACACATGCACGCACAAAGAATGACTTGTAGGCTTCCAACTGAGTGGCTGTGTACATGGCATGTCATCGACTGAGAGCTTGGTGAAGGGCCTTATTTGGAGCTGGAAATGTTAACTTCTCCTCTGTATATGGTGAGTTTGAGGTGCCTGTGGATTCCCCAGGTAGAGAATTCCCCCTACATTATCAGCTGTCCCAGTCTGAAGGGAGCTGTCTAGGGGGAAGAAGTAGATTAGAACCCAGCTAGCATGTGGCTGACACCCTGGGGCTCCCAGTCCTATGCAAATGAGTCTGGGGCATTTGGTCATGACTCACCCATAATTTTTCCCTGGAGCACAGAGTTATTTGGTTCAACTAGGGCCTTTCAGTCATTTCCTTTCCATGGTGCTACACATCTAAGAAAGAGCCCTGATTTCTTTTCTTTTTTAGACCTGGGAAGCCAGTATCTATATAGTACATTAAATTAAATTAAACTCTCAGAGAGCTCCCGTCTTGAGTTGAGACCTGTGAACAGAGGTAAGGATTTTTAAGACAATTGAAATTGGAGAACCTCACTTGCCCCCAGATTTCCCCCAATATCTGGCAGGAGAGAGAAAGAATGAATCACTGCTGCAACAGCAGACATCTTATGTGAGAGCTGGAAAGGACACTAGTTTTAGTTGAGCTGAGGGAAGAAGGGAACTTTTCCTCCAGAAGGTGCTATGATGGCCAGAAAGAGCCTGGACCATATGCCTTTCTCTGACGGCTCAGGCAATCTTGAACTGACTTGGATCACCAGGCCCCTCGGCAGATGGCAGCCAGCAGCATCCAGATCCATAGATCAGCAGACATCAGATGAAGGACTCAGGAGCTCTGCTACCAAGAGGGGCAGAAACTCCTTTGTGTGCAGGAGCAGGGAAGGTATGAGCTACACCACAACCCCAGATAGTAAAGGCAGTCCTTGGGAAACGAGATCACAACCTCAGGCTCCGCAGTCGCACAGAGGTGATGCTAAAATTTCATTGTGCTCAGTAGCTCAGTCATGTCTGACTCTGTGGACATCCACTCATGGACTGTAGATCACCAGGCTCCTCTGTCTGTGGAATTCTCCAGGCGAGAGTATTGCAGTGGCTTGCCATTTCCTACTCCAGGGCAGCTTCCTGACCCGGGGATCAAGCCCTCGTCTCTTGGGTCTCCTGCAATGTCAAGTGGATCTTTACCACAGTGCCACCTGGGAAGCCCCTAAAACTTCATTAATGAAACATTAATGCTATGACTTAATCCTGAAAAGAGGTAATGGTTGGTTATGAATCTAAGCAATATCTCCTGGTAAGGGAGAATAGGGTGTGGAAGTTTTAAAATGAAGTTGGTTATTGATGTATTAAGCCCCACCAGTTGGCTAAGCTCTGTGGTTTGTGTATTAGAGAATATGGGGATGTACTGTCGCTACATGCAAAAGGTCTACAGCGTGGAGGAAGAGAGATGTACACAGATGGGAGTGTAGTCCAGACGATGCTGTTAAAATAGCTTCGTGCTCCTTGAAGTCACAAAGAAAATATTCAAAGACAAAGGATAGTCAGAATACCTATATTTAGGTAGTGATTCTCTTCATTTTAAGTTCATTTAAACATTTTGGTTCTTAAAATGGCCCTTTGAGGTTAATGAATGGTATAACTCACAATTTAAGGATGAAGAAGCTTTGTTCAGCTAATTCCTAGTGCATGAGGTTACAAGATGTAAAAATGGCAGGGTCTGTGCAAGAAGTTATACCTCCTTGACTATGTCTTATGGAAACAACTTGCTGGTAACATGCAAGTATCACAACTGAGGCAGAGGTGGCCTTGCCCCCGGCTCCCAGGTGTGGAAAAGGAGAACAAAGCAAGGGAAGGAGCAAGGCACTCATTTTTTTCTTTTCACCTGGATTTCCCAGAGCTTCTCTGTAGGCACAAGTAGGGGCTGATTAACTTAATAATTCAAATTGCGCTCCCTTGTGCCTGTTGAAGTAGACTTCTTGCCCTGGAACATATTCCCCTAATGATTTCTTGAAGGTCCCACTCTAGGGAGGGAGTCACATGGATGCTTTGCCCATGAAAACAGGCATCTCACAGGATCTCCTGGGAAGCCCCCTGCATGGAAAAGTGGAAGAACACTGCCCCTTCCTTTGTGATAAACTCAATTATAAAGTAGGGACAGGAATAGCTCTTTCAAGCTCTTTTCATCTGTGTCTGGATGACTGAGGGGTAGAAAATGTGGATGATGCGGTTGAACCATAAACAGCTTGGAGAAATTTTAAGAAAGGTCCCAGATTCTTTGAGACCTTCATTGAGAGGTAGTGTCCATGTCCCCTCCTCTGGGTGGGTTTGTGCTTTGAACAACAGAGCATGGCTGAGGCTACGTGCTTCTTGAGGCTAGGTCAAGGTTCATGCCTGGTTCTCCAGAGGCAGGTACCCAGCCTCCATGTAACATCTGACTGGAACTTTGCTGATGATTCAGTGTTTAAGACTGTTTTCCCAGTACAGGGGACGTGGGCTTGATCTCTGGTCAGGGAACTGGGTTCCACGTGCCACGACTAAGTGTTTGAGTGCTGCAACTCTGCAAAAAAGATCCTGCATGCTACAACAAAAATGGATGATCCTGTGTGCTGCAACCAAGACCTGGCACAGACAAATACACAAAGAAAGAAATATTCAAAGAAATCTGACCACTCCAAGGTGGCCAGGGAGAAAATGCTATGTGAAGACTGTCTAGTCAATGGGCACAACTGAACTCAGCCTGCCAGCCATCCCCACCTAGACCTCGGACAGCTGACTGAAGCCACTTTGGACCCTCTGGGCCATCCCAGCTGACAACTGAGTCCCACTGTGTGATATCAGTGAATGTACTGTGTGATATCAGCAAAAAGCTCACTATATGGCCTGAATTGTATTCCCCTCAAAGTTTATATGTTGAAATCCCACTCCCACCCAGTACCTCAGAATGTGACTGTATTTGAACATAAGGTCTTTAAAGAAGTGATTAGGAGCCTGGTAGGCTACAGTCCATGGGGTCGCTAAGAATCGGACACGACTGAACGACTTCGCTTTCACTTTCCTGCACTGGAGAAGGAAATGGCAACCCACTCCAGTGTTCTTGCCTGGAGAATCCCCGGGATGGGGGAGCCTGGTGGGCTGCCGTCTATGGGGTCGCACAGAGTTGGACACGACTGAAGTGACTTAGCAGCAGCAAGGTAAAATGAGGTTATATGAGCAGGCTCTAATCCAGTATGAATGGTGTCCTGTAGGAAGAAGAGTTTAGGACACACACAGAAGGAAAGACATGTGAAGATGTATGCACAAGGTGGCCATCTACAAGCCCAGGAGAGAGGTCTTTTAAAAGAAAATTCTCCACAATTTACTGACCTAGGAGGCTTCATCAGGCAGCATTCAATCCAGCAGATAGAGCTCCAAAGAGTTGTACAAAGAGGGCAGAAACAAGGGAGGAACACGGGGCATTTGTTGACTTGTTAAAGCAGAGTTGCTTTCCTTACACAGAGCAAAGAGAATTCTTGGAGTAAATTCAGGTAATTTATGCTGAGCAGGCAAGCCCTCATGGGCTGACCATGGTCTTCCTTTTTTGGGAGAGCTGAGCATAGAAACTAGTTAAGTTTCGGTTTGTAAACATGGGGCTTAGCATGAGTGATTCCATCTAGGACCTAGTCTGTTACTTTAATAAGCCTCAGAAGAAATTGACACCTTGCCCTTAGACTTCTAGAATCCAGAACTGTGAGAAAATTAACCTCTGTTGTTTAAAGCACCCAGTCTGTGGTCCATTATTATGGCAGCCCTTGCAAGCTAATATATTCACCCAACTAAGAAACTGTTACAGAAATTGTGAGAGATAAGAACATGCTGCTGCTGCTGCTAAGTCGCTTCAGTCGTGTCCGACTCTGTGCGACCCCATAGACGGCAGCCCACCAGGCTCTGCTGTCCCTGGGATTCTCCAGGCAAGAACACTGGAGTGGGTTGCCATTTCCTTCTCCAATGCATGAAAGTGAAAAGTGAAAGTGAAGTCGCTCAGTCATGTCCCACTCTTTGCAACCCCATGGACTGCAGCCTACCAGCCTCCTCCGTCCATGGGATTTTCCAGGCAAGAGTACTGGAGTGGGGTGCCATTCCCTTCTCCAGATAAGAAGGTGGCACTGTTTTAATTCACTAAGTTTGGGGGTAGTTTTGTTCTATAGCCAGAGGAATGGGAACAAGCTTGGGCTTTTCTAAAAGAAAATTATCTGTGCCAAGTTTAAGTTGCAGCATGTGGTATCTTTGATCTTCGATGCAGCGTGCAAAAGCTCTCGTGGGATCTAGTCCCCTGACCAGGGCCCGCTGCACTGGGAGCATGGAGTCTTAACCCCTGGACCACTAGGTAAGTTCCTTGGACTTCCGACGTGCCTCTTCTAATAGGGATAGCTCATTTACTATCCACATTGTTAATTTAGGATGGATCACCAGGGGCAACCTTGAAGAACTGACACCATCAAAGAGAGGGAGAGGATGGAGTGAAACGCTGGAGTCCAGGCTTGAGGCTTTGGTGGCAGAGCCACCAAAAGTCCCAGAAACTTTTAAACAGAGGTTTAAAAATATTTTCTCATTAGTCTGGGAAAAGTGGGGAAAACTGCATACAGTGCAGCTTTATATAACAGCTGTGTTATAGGGATATCATTTGGTCAGGTGGAATTCCCTGGGAGAGAGAATTACAGCACCAGATTACAGGCTGACGGCCCCATCTGACCCACATTCTGATTTTTAAAAGAGTGATTATAGCTCTGGAGGCAGGGGTGAGGTCTCATGGCCTCTACCAGGAAGCACTTTTCTTAGCCGTGGGGGATATTACATTATAGCTAATTACATGCTGTCTGCTAAGATTTTCTAATTACTTCACTTACATTAGTTTTGCTTTCTTAAGGAACCCGTGAGTTTTTGGAAAGCATCTTGAGGGCAGGGCAGAGCCCTCGTCAGCATCAGCCGCCCAAGAGATCTCGGAGAGCAGAGGTAGATGGTCGATCATGAGTCACCGGAAGCCTGGGCTTTGTACTTAGCCTGGTTGGGTTCAAATCCAAATATTACTTCTTCTCTTAATTTTTTTTTTTTACTTGTTTATCTGGCTGTGATGTGTCTTCATTGCTGCCTGGACTTGCTTTTAGTTTCGGTGATGGGGGCTACTTGCTAGCTGTGTTGTGCGGGCTTCATTTCAGTGGCTTCTCTTGTTGCTGAGCACAGGTTCTAGGCCATGAGGGCTTCAGCAATTGTGGCTCCCAGGCTTTGGAGCACAGGATCAATAATTGTTGTGCACGGGCTTAGTCTCTCCAGAGCATGCGGGATCTTCCTGGGCCAGGAATCAAACCTGTGTCCCCGGCATTGGCAGGCAGATTCTTTAAAATGGAGCCACCAGGGAAGCCCAAATATTACTTCTTATTTGCTAGGTGACCTTGGGCAAATTGTCTTCTCCAAAACCTATTTCCTCATCTGCAAAATGGGGATACTAATAGTAGCTACCTTATAAAGCAGTTGAGACAATGCCTGGCACCTAGTAAATGCTCTATTTACATTGTATATATTCACATTAATAAGCTTTTCTTTCCTCTTTCATTTGGCTCTACCCTCCTACTCACTAATGTCGGTTTTGGGGGTTTGCATGTGGGGAGAGGAGCAGAGAGCAGATGCTACTGGAGTCAAGGAGCGTGGGTTGTTTTTTTTTCTTCTTTAACTGCACCAGGTCTTCACTGTGGCCTGTGGATCTTCAGTTGTGACATGAGGGATCTAGTTCCCTGAGCAGGGATGGAACCCGGCTCCCTGCATTGGGAGCATGGAATCTTAACTGCTAGACCATGAGGGAAGTGCCAGAGGCATGGGTTCTGGAGAGATCTAATACCCAGCTCCGGTTTATGGAGGCTTCGTGAGTCTGCATGCACCCCTATCTGTGATGCAGGGCACTGGGCTAGGATTGCCAAAGCAGGGCTCCTGTCTCCCCCTACCCTCATTCTCAAGTGGACAAACCCCAGGTGACCATCCAGCTCTTGTATCAGACTGGAAGCCCCCACCAAAGCCAGAAGAACTAAAGATCTACTTCAGCCATGGCAGGGGCTTTGAGAAATGAAAAGGGAGCACATTAATTAGAAAATGCTTAATTAGGAAACCAGTTCCCGAGAAGAAAGGGAATTAACTGAAAAATAAACCTTAATCAAGAAGCTCTGGGCTCAAAACCCAGTGCTGGAGCTGGCTTGGCCTGGCTTGGACGGACGATTGGGCTCTTCCCTAACTTCACATTGTGTGATATCTTCTTGGTAGCTGAAATCACCATGGTGGGGTCATTATACCACTGACATTGACTGAGGCTACAGATGGGGGACTTTTTCCTTGGAGATCCGTTGTTGATCATTTACCATCACACAATTGCAGAAATCTAACTTGAGCTCCTGCCCTCTGGCCCCACAGGGCCACACCCTCCCCTCACCATGTTATGGGAGCGTCTGGCATTGTGTTTACCCTTGACCTGCTGGACATCGGGAGCAGCACATGTAGTGATTCCATGAGACCAGGCAGGGACTCCGGAATTAATAGGTCCCTCTTTTCCTGAGCCTTCTACTATACCTTCCTTTGAGCCACGACACCATCCACATTTATAATGTTGTGTTTTTCCTAATATACATTTGGAAACATGCGTCTGAACACGGGGGGTGTCCCGTCTCCGTTTAGCAGGGCTGCCTAGGAGCACAGGAATCTGGGTGTGTGGATTAACACCGTCACTGCATCTCTGTCCAGGCACTGGCTGCTTGCCAGTGGCTGTTACTGCTTCTGCGTTTACTTTTATTTATCTCCTTGCTCCGACATGAGGCATTCTTGCTACATCCACACAACCACCTCTTTCACATTCTACCTGACACAAATGATTATCCTATAAACCCATCTTTGTTCACGTGTACAAGTCCTTTCACCCATTACCTACCTTATATATTAGATTATTTTTGTGTGGGTATAAAGCTTCCTGACTAGATGGTAAATTTCTTGAGTAAACTTTTTCTTCTTCAGCCACAATGCCTAGCACAGCAGTTTTGCAAAGTAAGTGCTCAATATTTGTTGATTGATTGACATGAAGAGATGTGTTGGGGCTGTTAGACTTGTTATGACAGAGAATCAACCAGCCTCAGCTCAGACAAGGATCTGCCTATCCAATATGAGGAATTTGGCTAAATACTGAAAAGCTCCTTTAATTATTATGACATTTAAATTTAATTATATATTTTCAACTGTATTTTTCAGTTGTACGCATAATTATTATTATGCTGAACAGTATTTATACTTAAATGTTTAGTAGTTCATGTAAGTGACTGAAATTAGTAATGTTTTACAGCTAAACCAAATTCATTTTTATTAGTTCTCTTCTCACAGCCTCACTATTGACAATTTCTCTGAGGCAATGTGCTTTTGCATTCTAATCACCCAGTCTCATGGGCAGATGGCTTGAAAGATAGAGGCCCTGAGTTGATTCTCACAACAGGCAGAGGTCTCCTTGGAAGGGGACCCCTTCATCTTCATGTTCCCCCAAACTACCTGCACATTCTGTCTGGTGTCTTGATTCTCCCAGACACACTTGAACATTTCCTTGCATTTAATTTCAAATTGTTACTATAAATTTTGTATTCAGAAAGATGTAGAAACATAATGATTAATACCTATATTCCCATATCCTAAATTCAACAATCCACATTTTGCCACCCATTCTTCATTATTTGAGGATTTAAAAATTATAGACATTAATACATTTCACTCTTAAAAATTGCACAGATCTCTGAAAAACTTTCCACATAATCACAGTATCATTGTTACATTGTATCAGTTTATCAGGACTGCCATAACAAAATACCACTGAAAATGAAAGTGAAAGTATTATTCGCTTCAGTCATGTCCAACTCTCTGTGACTACAGAACTGGGTGGCTAAAACAACAGAAGTTAATTTTCTCAGAGTTCTGGAGGCCGGAAGTCCAAAATGAAGGCATCTGTAGGCTTGGTTTCTGCTGAGGCTTCTCTCTTCGGCTTACAGACGGCCACCTTCTCACTGCGCGCTCACTTGGTGGTACCTCTGTTTGTATCTGTCTCTTCTTCTAAATTTCCTCTTTTTTAAGAACAGCAATCATACTGGATAAGGGCCCACCCTAAAGACTTCTGGGTTTCCCAGATGGTGGAGTGGTAAAAAATCTGCTGGCCAATGCAGGAGACTTGGGTTCGATACCTGGTTTGGGACTATCCCTTGGAGGAGGAAATGGCAAGCCACTCCAGTATTCTTGCCAGGACAGTCCCATGGACAGAGTAGTCTGGTGGGCTACAGTCCAGGGGGTTGAAAAGAGTTGGACACACACACTTCAAATTTCATTTTAACTAAATCAGCTCTTTAAAGACCTCATCTTGCTTGGTAGCTCAGCTGGTAAAGAATCTGCCTGCAATGCAGGAAACCTGGGTTCGATTCCTGGGTCAGGAAGATCCTCTGGAGAAGGAATAGGCTACCCACTCCAGTATTCCTGGGCTTTCCTAGTGGCTCAGTGAAGAATCTGCCTGCAATGCGGGGAGACCTGGGTTTGATCCCTGGGTTGGGAACATTCCCTGGAGAAGGAAAAGGCTAACCACTCCAGTATTCTGGCCTGGAGAATTCCATGGACAGAGTAACCTGGCAAGCTAGAGTCCATGAGGTCGGAAAGAGTTGGACATGACTGAATGACTAAGCCCAGCACACCAAATATAGTTATACTCTGAAGTGCTGAGGATTAGGACTTCAACATAAGAATTTGTTGTGGGGGTGGGGGACACAGTTCAGGTCATAATGCACACTTAACAAAACTAACAGTAGTTTATTAATATTTTTTTAAATTTATTTATTTTTTAAATTACAATACTGTATTTGTTTTGCCATACATTGACGTGAATCAGCCATAGGTGAACACAATCTCCCAATGCCCCTCCCACCTCCCACCCCACATCCTCTACCTGAATCATCCTGGGGGATGATTTGATTAATCCCCAATCTGTATTTGATTTCTGGCGCTGTTCCCCAAATGTCTTTGTTCAAATGAAGGGTCAATTGAGGACCATGAATTGCATTTGGCTGTTATGTCTCCTAAATTTGTTTTACTCTAAAATAGTCATCCTCCCTCCATCTTTTTCCTTGCCTTTGTCTTGAAGAAATTGCCCCACATTTGCATTTTACATTTTCCTCTGTTCTGTAATTGGGGGAATTTAACCTGTTCACCTATACATTGTACTATGTTTTCTATAAACTAGAAGTGTGCTCAGACTCAGGTTAAGCATTTGTTTTTCCCAGTAGTCATATATGGATGTGAGAGTTGGACCATAAAGAAGGCTGAGTGTTGAAGAATTGATGCTCTTGAACTGTGGTGTTGGAGAAGACTCTTGGAAGTCCCTTAGACTGCAAGGAGATCAGACCAGTCCATTCTAAAGGAGATCAACCATGAATATTCATTGGAAGGACTGATGCTGAAGCTGAAGCTCCAATACTTTGGCCACCTGATGCAAAGAACTGACTCACTGGAAAAGACCTTGATGCTGGGAAAGATTGAGGGAGGGAGGAGTAGGGGATGACAGAGGATGAGATGGTTGGATGGTGTCATCAACTCAATGGACTTGAATTTGAGCAAACTCTGAGAGATAGTGAAGGTCAGGGGGCCTGGCAGGCTGCAGTCCTTGGGGTCGCATAGAGCTGGACATGACTGAGTGAACAACAGCAACAAACATTTTGGGAATGAATATTTCATGGATGGCAGCTACACTTAACTTTGGGTCCTATTAGATTGCACAATATATCTAGCTGTTCAAGTTTGAGTGGTGTTTAGATTAGTCACTGGGAAAAAAGTGGGGATAGTTTAATCCCTCCCTTGAGCTGTTGTACTTTCTCTCATGTGACCAGAAAGCAATCTGTGAGGCTGCCTTAGCACTTTGGAACATCTGCTTTGCCATCACGTTTCACCTAATGGTTTTCATTTCCTTCAGAGATCCTTAACTGAATCAACTATTCCATTAAGGTTGACTAAATTTATTCTCTATTTATTAGCTAGAATTATTCTGTAAACAAGTGCTTTCCCTCATCAACTGGGCTATTTTTTGTTATTATTGTTTAGTTGCTCAATCGTGTCTGACTCTTTGGGACACCCATGGATGTAGCCTGCCAGGCTCCTTTGTCCATGGGGGATTTCCAGGCAAGCATAATGGAGTAGGTAGCCATTTCTTTCTCTAGGGGATCTTTCAAACCCAGAGGTCGAACCTGCATTTCCTGCAAGTCTCCTGCATTGCAGGTGGTTTCTTTACTGCTGAACCACCTAGGAAGCCAACTGGGCTATTTAGTTATCCTTAAATACAGTTCCAAACAGAAAGACAGGATAAATCCTGTCAACTTGAATTGCCAATTTTTAGAACAAGGAGTTGGTGTGGTAACTATCTCCAATAGTGACAAATGAGGCTTGCTTTGTTTAGAATTTTCTGTTTTTGAAGTATCATTTGTGGATCTATGGCCTTTAAAATATTCTCGTAGCCATTTTTCTGTCACACGCTAATGGGCCCAACTTTGGCCATTTGTAGCCCCTGCAAATTGGTCTGGTCTCCTTGACATGATTCCATTAATCTTTGAAAGAGTGAGATGTCCTGGGCTTGTCTTGTATTCTCCTTGATACAAACTTGGAGTCAGTTGTTTCTCTTAGACGCCCTCAAATGCAGAATGGTTTTAGAAAGCATTCTGCCTCTAGGGATACTCATTACTCCTGGAATATCGTTTGGGGCTCTTTCAATGGGCCACACTAGATTTTATATTTATATGTGTGTGTGTTGTGCTAAGTTGCTTCAGTTGTGTATTTGTGACCCTATGGACTATAGCCTACCAGGCTCCCCTGTATATATATATTATATATAGCATATATATAATATATATATATATATAATTCATGGTTTTATATATAATATTTATTATATATATAATATATATATAGCCTACCAGGCTCCTCTGTATAGATATAATATATATATACATATATATTATAATATATAACATATATGTATTATATATATTATATTATAATTCATGGCTTTATATTGATCAAATTTTCTAATTCAACCTTCCAGGTTTTGCTTAATTGTTTGAATTTATACTTCTGTTTTCTCTTACACTGAAAAACTTGGCTTCTAACAATATTAATGTAATGACTTTGTTGTTGCATCATTATTTCAAAATTATAATACAGTGGAAGGACTACAATACTATGTTTTTATCCCAGAATATATTCCAGTGAGTGGATACAAAGTGCTAAGTTTTAAACAGGGTTGATTATTTTCTCTGTGTGATTGTGTTATTCATTTTAAATTTGATTAGAATTTCTTTTTTTTCCTTTGATTTTTATGGATTTTTCTTTTTAATTTTTATATAATATGAATCATTTGAATATGTAAAGCACTCATATGTCTTAGAAGTTCAAAGCTATATTCCAGGAAGTTTCTTTTCCATTCCAATCCCCCCCCTCCTATACCTTCCCAGACCACCTAATGGTAACCACGTTTTAAAATTAATTTTGATCAATTTTTAATGTTTCTTATTAAAGATATAGGCAAATTTTTACTCATCTTCTTGCTCCCTTTGCCCCATTCCATAAAGGCTGCACACTAACACACTGGCTCCACACTTTATCATTTAACAAAGTCCTCCTCGCCATCACTCCACATCCGTACATTAAGACTGTATTTATTCTTTCTATAGTTGCCCAGTTCTCCATTATGTGGCAGCACCATAGTTTATTTGATAAGGGACTTGGGTATCAGTTTATTCAGCCAGGAAACTACTGATGGATGTTTGGATTGTTACATGTTATTGTTTGTTTGTTTGTTTTTGCTAGTGAATTATGCCTCGATGAATAACATTGTGCACATGTCATTTCCTACTTATACAGTTAGGTCTTCAGAATTCATTTCTAGAAGTGGGATTCCTGGGCCAAAGGGTAAACAGTACTGTGATCTTGATAGCTATGGACCAATTCTCCCACAAAGGAGTTGTATGATTTTTTTAGTCCTAACAATAATAAATGACATTATTTGTTTTCCCACAGCCTTACCTTAGAATATATTGGTAAAATTTTGATTTTTGCCAGTTTGGTGGAGTAGAAATGGTATCACGGTATAGTCTTAATGTATCTCTCTCTTTATGGAGTAGAGTGAACTTTTGAAATGTTTAAGGGATATTGTATTTCTCTTTCTAAGAACTTTCAGTTCATGAATTTTGGTCTTTTCATATTGATTTCTAGAAATGTTTTATGTTAAGGAAATGAATCATTTGGTTGTGAAATAAGTTCCAATATTCTTTCCTAGTTTGTCAGTTGTCTTTTGACCTTTATGATTTTTTTAATATTTTTATATTTTTTATTTTAATTAAATTTATTTATTTTTTAAATTACAATACTGTATTTGTTTTGCCATACATTGACACGAATCAGCCATAGGTGAACACAATCTCCCAATGCCGAATCCCCCTCCCACCTCCCACCCCCATCCTCTACTTGAATCATCCTGTGCATCAGCCCCATGCCTCCTGCATCCTACATTGAACATAGATTAGCGTTTCGTTTCTTACAGGAAAGTATACATGTTTCATTGCCATTCTCCCATACCATCCCACCCTTTCCCTCTCCCTCAGAGTCCAAAAGTCCACTCTATACCTCTGTGTCTCTTGTTGTCTCACATATAGGGTCATCATCACTGTCTTCTAAATTCCATATATATGTGTCAGTATACTGTATTGGTGTTTTTCCTTCTGGCTTACTTCACTCTGTATAATCGGTTCCAATTCCATCCATCTCATTAGAACTGAGTCAAATTTATTCTTTTTAAGGGCTGAGTAGTATTCCATAGTGTATATGAACCACAGCTTTCTTATCCATTCATCTGCTGATGGACATCTAGGTTGCTTCCATGTCCTGGCTATTATAAACAGCGCTGCAATGAACATTGGGGTACATGTGTCTCTTTCACTTCTGGTTTCCTCAGTGTGTATGCCCAGCAGTGGGATTGCTGGGTCATAAGGCAGTTCTATTTGCAATTTTTTAAGGAATCTCCACACTGTTTTCCATAGTGGCTGTACTAGTTTGCATTCCCACCAGCAGTGTAAGAGGGTTCCCTTTTCTCCACATCCTCTCCAGCATTTATTGCTTGTAGACTTTTGGATCGCAGCCATTCTGACTGGTGTGAAATGGTACCTCATTGTGGCCTTGATTTGCATTTCTCTGATAATGAGTGATGTTGAGCATCTTTTCATGTGTTTGTTAGCCATCCATATGTCTTCTTTGGAGAAATGCCTATTTAGTTCTTTGGCCCATTTTTTTATTGGATCATTTATTTTTCTGGAGTTGAGCTGCATAAGTTGCTTATATATCTTTGAGATTAGTTGTTTGTCAGTTGTTTCATTTGCTATTGTTTTCTCCGATTCAGAAGGCTGTCTTTTCACCTTGCTTATAGTTTCCTTTGTTGTGCAGAAGCTTTTAATTTTAATTAGATCCCATTTGTTTATCTTTGCTTTTATTTCCAGTATACTGGGAGTTGGATCATAGAGGATCCTGCTGTGATTTATGTCAGAGAGTGTTTTGCCTATGTTCTCCTCTAGGAGTTATATAGTTTCTGGTCTTACATTTAGATCTTTAATCCATTTTGAGTTTATTTTTGTGTATGGTGTTAGAGAGGGGTCTAGTTTCATTCTTTTACAAGTGGTTGACCAGTTTTCCCAGCACCACCTGTTAAAGAGACTATCTTTACTCCATTGTATATTCTTGCCTCCTTTGTCGAAGATAAGGTGTCCATAGGTATGTGGGTTAATCTCAGGGCTTTCTATTTTGTTCCATTGATCTATATTTCTGTCTTTGTGCCAGTACCATACTGTCTTAATGACTGTGGCTTTGTAGTAGAGCCTGAAGTCAGGCAAGTTGATTCCTCCAGTTCCATTTTTCTTTCTCAAGATTGCTTTGGCTATTCGAGGTTTTTTGTATTTCCATACAAATCTTGGAGATTATTTGATCTAGTTCTGAGAAAAATACTGCTGGTAGCTTGATGGGAATTGCATTGAATCTGTAGATTGCTTTGGGTAGTATACTCATTTTCACTATATTGATTCTTCCAAGCCATGAGCATGGTATATTCCTCCATCTATTAGTGTCCTCTTTGATTTCTTTCATCAGTGTTTTATAGTTTTCGATATATAGGTCTTTAGTTTCTTTAGGTAGGAATATTCCTAAGTATTTTATTCTTTTCGTTGCAATTATGATTTTTTAAATGTAAAAGACTCCTAAAAAATCTTTAGATAGTCAAATTCCTCACCAGTTGTTTTTACTGAGTCCAGATTTTGATCACAGTTTTAAAAGTTTTCTCAACTTTTAGGTTTTAAACAAATTTACCCATATTTTCTTTCAGTTTTCATATGGTTTCATTTGGAGCTTCCCTGGGGAGCTCAGCTTGTAAAAATCAGCCTGCAATGCAGGAGACCTCAGTTGATTCCTGACTGGGGAAGATCCTCTGGAGAAAGGACTGGCTACCTGCTCCAGTATCATGGGTTTCCCTAATGGCTCAGACAGTAAAGAATCTGCCTGCAATGCGAGAGACCTGGGTTCAATCCCTGAGTTGGGAAGATCCCCTGGAGAAGGGCATGGCAACCTATTCCTGTATTCTTGCCTGGAGAATCCCCATGGACAGAGGAGCCTGGCAGGCTACGTCCATGTAAAGAGTGGGACATGACTGAGTGACTAAGTACATGCACACACACATGGTTCCGTTTGAAAATGTATTTGGATAGCTGATACATTGGAGTAAAAATTTTTAGTATGGTTTTTGACCACTTCTTGCTAAATTTATTTCTGAGTATTTTATTTTTGCTGTTGTGAGATTTCTCTTCCAAAATATTTTCTAACTAGTTAGTGATCGCATATAGGAAGACCACTTTTTAGTTTATATTAATGCTATATCCTGCCAATTTTACAGAATTCTATTGTTTGTGATATTTCGCCATTGAGTCTCTTGTTATGATAACATAACTAGAAATAATTTTATATACTTATTTATAACTCTTACTCCTCTGTTTCTTTTAATTGCATTTGCTAATACTTCTGATAACTTGTTGACTAGCTGTGGTAATACTGAGTATCCTTGTCTTATTTCTGAATTTATCGAGAACACCTCTAGTATTTTTCCTTCAAAAGAGATGTTGACTCTGGGGCTTGTGTATGTGTAATTATGTTAAGAAAAAATTAATTTATTTTACTGACTGGTTTGTTTTTCCAGCCAGTCATAAGGATTGAATTTTCTTTTAGTGTCAGGAAATGACCATATGTTTTTCCTATGTAGATCTTGTATTTAACATTAATATAAAAGGATTTCCTAGTATTGACTCATCTTTTTATGATTCACGCACATGTTTATTCACCCTGCAATAAACTCTAACTGGTGCTTATGTATTGTGTTTAATTTGCTATTGGCATCTCTGTAACATTTTTTGTTTAGAATTTTCCCCCACACTACTGGTAAGAGATTAAGATCAGCTTTTCTTTTATTATGAGCAATCTTAATCATTTTTATAATAACTTGAAATTCACTTCATAAAACAAATTTGGAAGTGTTTATGTTTTATGTGTGTATATTTTAAGTAGCATTGGAATTACCCTCTCTTTACAGGTTTGTTATAGTTCCCCTGTGAAACAGTCCTGGTCTGGCATTGTTTTGATGGTGGAGTGAGGATGCTTGACTGTTGAGATGTTCTCTGAACCACACATTCACATGTATTTCTATCGCAATCCTCCTTGTCCCAGAGGCTGAGGGATGCAGGTAGTAGGACGTAGGAAGTAAGTTTCCAGGGATAGAGGACATCTTTCCCGCGGGGAGACAGGGCTAGGGGATGACTGATAAGAAAATCACATCCAGGATTGGGGAGGATGGGAGGGGAGCAATGTCCGTGGGTGGGAGGGCTGTGAGAGAGGCTACCGGAAAGGCCTAAGTTGAGGGCAGAAGATCAGCTGCTTCCTCTCAAGTCTTTTCTTCTGATTGCATTCCAGCCTCTCCTGGGAGTCTCTGTCCTATTTTCACAGCTGGGAAGGCAAAGGGAATTTCCCATAATCCATGAACCTCCTTGGCAGCCTTTGTTGGCGAGGTCCTCAGGGTCACCTCACCCAAGGGGGCTTGGACAAACAACAGCCATCCCACTCCCGAGTTCCTCCTATTTGCATTTGCTCTGAGGCTGTTGCCGCCCACAAACCTGCGTGGCTCACAGAATTATTAAAGACCATGAGGTCAGAGATATTCCTTTCATGTTGAGTAAAATGACTTTGCGGTGGCAAAGGGTGGGTGTGGCTGAGGGGGATGCAGGGCAGGCTCTTCTGGGTACCCGGGGTGGCTGTGTTCCCTTATCTCCCCAGTTTCTCAGCTCTCTGTAGACCCTCCAGCCACAGTACAGCCCACAGCAGGAGGCGCCGGCCTGGGAGGCAGAGAGTGGGAGCACTTGGCCGGGGAGGCCCCCACCTCTGCAGCTGCTAGATGTTACACTTGGTAAGAGGCTGGGGAGAGCGGGGAGAAGACAGTCATGATATCCCTCAGGCTTCTGCACCCGTTCTGAGCTGGAAGGAAGACTTCGGAGAGTCTGAAGGTCAAAGACAGCTGAGAGATGGGCCTGTGCCCCGAGAAAATCCTAGGCTGTGTTTCCTATGTATGAGACATGGCCTTGTGGAAAGTGTGACCACTCTCAGCTCTGTGGGTCCAGTGCTGTGACCCTTGCGAGGCCATGGGCTTCAACTGAAGTTGGGAAGTAGGCTGTGGGCTCAGGGAGGCTTATAGGGCAAAGGGAAGGCTGGGCTGTGAAAGCACTTGAAGGGCCTGGGTAGAGTTTTACTTTCCAGGCCAGAGTTTCTTCCCCTTACACGCAAATGGAGTCCCTTCGCCAGTATCTTCACCCACCCCACTGCCTCAAGGCTAACCACACCTGTCCAACCCACAACCCCAGAAGTCAGGGGGAAAAAGTACTGTGGCTCCTTTTAGAGCTTTAAATGCTCTAATGAGTTAGCACCCAGCTAACCACAGAGGAGCCTGGCAGGCTACAGTCCATAGAGTCACAAAGAGTCAGACATGACTGAAGCGACTTAGCACGCACATGACCACAGGGGTCCGTGCTTTGCTGCAGGGACTGCCAATGGGCCCCAAAGGCTCGGGGTGGCTTGGGGAGCTGTCAGTTCAGACCTTGTGGTCGTGGTGCTCGGCTCTGGATGCAGCCAGGGGCCTTTCCAGGAGCTGTCCCGGGAGGAGGCTTCAGAGGAATCTGGAAGGTTCCTTGGGGAGACTCCTCCATCATTCACCTTCCTCCAAGGCCTTCTCAGGGTTTGACTGGTACAGTGGCTACTTTTCTGCAGTAACATTTTATCCTTTTATTTGATATCAGATGCCTAAGCCAGAATGAAGAGGTTTGTAGAGCACTGGCTTTGCAGTCCAGAGACTAAGGTTTTACTCCTGGCAAAATACTCTACTTAGTCAGGGCTGTTCTTCTCTGATCTTCCTTTCACTTCCTCAGTTAATGTTTGCAGCAATACTATCATTGATTCAGTAATCTCTTCTGTGTTCAGCACTGTGCCGAATACCTTACCAGACATCAGTTCACAATGACCCCATGAGTGGGGGTGAGGAGGGGCCATTACTGTTTTTGTTAACAGATGAGGAAGCTGAAGCTTCAGGAGGATGAGCAATTTCACATCTCCAAACCAGTATGAATTCTGGCCTCAGGTAGCTTTCACGCCATAGGATGTCAGAATAGAATTGCCTGTGTTCCTCTTTGGACTGATTGCTTAAAGAGCAATTCTTTAACCTAGTCTAGGTTTCTTTGGATTTCTCATTGTATAGTCATTTTTCAGTATCCATGGGGGTTGTTGCTTGCAGGAACCAAGCAGGTGCTCCAGTCTCTTACATAAAGTGGCATAGTATTTGCATATAGTCTAGGCACAGCCTCTCATATAATTTATACCATTTCTAGGTTACTTATATATTTAAATAATTAATAATATTATAATATAATTATAAGTAATTATAAAAATAAAAATTAATAATTTTAATTTTACTTAATAATATTTAACTATAATTATAAGTACTGTATAGTTACTTCAGTAATGTCTGACTGCTGC
Source organism: Nanger dama (assembly GCA_917880005.1). NCBI lineage: Eukaryota > Metazoa > Chordata > Mammalia > Artiodactyla > Bovidae > Nanger > Nanger dama. Next base: position 2,792,538 of record CAKJTW010000011.1, read on the forward strand.
TGCTGCTAAGTCACTTCAGTCATGTCTGACTCTGGGGGACCCCAAGACAGCAGCCCACCAGGCTCCCCGTCCCTGGGATTCTCCAGGCAAGAACACTGGAGTGGGTTCTCCAATGCATGAAAGTGAAAAGTGAAAGTGAATTTGCTCTGTCATGTCCGACTTCGTAGCGACCCCATGGACTGCAGCCTACCAGGCTCCTCCGTCCATGGGATTTTCCAGGCAAGAATACTGGAGTAGGTTGCCATTGCCTTCTCCTATTTAATAGCATGTAAATGCTATGTGAACGGGGCTTCCCAGGTGGTGCTAGTAGTAAAGAACCCACCTACCAATGCAGGAGATGCAAGAGACAGACACAGTTTCTCTCTCTGAGTCAGTGTAATCCCCTGGAGGAAGGCATGGCATCCCAGTATTTTTCCCTGAAAACTCCCATGGACAGAGGAGCCTGGTGGGCTACAGTCTATAGGGTCACAAAGAGTTGGACATGACTGATGTGACTTGGCACGCAAGCACACTATGTGGCTAGTTATAGATACAATGGAAGTGCTATGCAAATAGTTGCCAGTGCAAGACAAGTTTGTTTTTTTGGAACTTTCCGGAATTTTAAAAAATAGTTTCTATCTGTGGTTGGTTGAATCTGCACATGCTGAACTCAGTTCCAGAAGGCCAGCTGTATATAAGACAGGCCCCACCTCTGTGGCTTCTACTAGCCTCCAATGTAGAAGCAATCTAAGTTTTTTATGGTCCAAATGCCAGAGTCCACTTCTCTCTGTGCTTTATTCCCGTCAGCTGCTCGCTGCTCTCCCACCCTTGGCTCTTCTGCTTTGGCAACCAGTTTTGGAAATGCCCCACTGGTTCAACCTCTGCACCCATGTTAGGTCTTCAGCTGCAGCTCTGTAACTGTGGAGAGGTGGTGGAGGAGATGTGTTGATGTGAGCCTTGAAGGACAGGTTGATTTGGGGTGAGCAGAAAGTAGTTGGTGAGGCATGTGTTGTCTAAGGGGCTGGAGTGGGGGATGAGGTGTATGTTGTACATGGGTCATGGTGTAGACTTGGGAGTAGGCAGTAGCCAGGGAGGGGGAGGAAACTGGTTTGAGATCAGACATCCTGCAGGAGGAAAGGAGGACAGGAGTCTGGGCAGTGTGGGATGCCAGGGTGCAGGCTGGAATGAGGGGCAGAGCACCAGGCTTCCAATGTCCCTCTGGCGAAACAACAGACTTTTAGGACATGTGCCATGGGGCATGTCCAAGGCAGCAGTGGTGAGCCCTGAGGGTGGGTGAATGTGTAGCCTCCACTTCCTCTCCCCAGAGCGAGGCTTCACCAGAGAACAAGCTTTGACTGTGGACTGTCTGAGAGCAGGGGCTGTGATTACCCACCTTCATATCTCCAGAGCCTAGTCTCGAGTCTGGTGCTTTGCAGGCACTCAGGGACTTTCACGTGAATGAACAGAGAGATGGGGGAGGGAAGCAGGAAGGAAAGGCGGGCCAACAGCAGGGCTTGATGATGAGCTGGGAGCTCCAGGCAAGCGTCAGCCAATCTCAATCCAGGGTCAGGCAACTGAGGCTCACCCTCTGCATCCCCCATGGTTTTGGGGTCACCATTCATGAGAAAACTCACTCTTCTGGTCTCCTCTGATTCTACTGGGTCAGAGAGACTAAGCCCGAATTCAATAACATCAATCCAAATAAATAAGAGTGAAGAAATAAGATTCAAGGAGAGGGAATCTTAGTTCTTTCCCTCACTCAAGGGAAAGCTGCTCTGTTTGGTCAAGACTTTCGTCTTGTTTCTGAAGTAAATGGCTCTTTTCCCATGATCATTAGATTTCAAATGCAGTGCCTGGCCTTTAAACGCACAAACTTAAGTTTCTCTTCTCACTGCACACTCTTTAGTGGGAAGAAGTCGGGCAACCCAGTGAACCCCATCAGGGACAGGTTCCCCAGGATCGTGGGTATTACACAGATGCTTTTGAGCTTGTTCGATAAAGGCTGATTTTTTTTAAAAAGTACATTGAGACAGAAAATAGTAATCCAAAGACCAGTGCATCTCTAACCACAGTTTTGTTTATTTTTAAAGTGCTTCCTTCGTGGTTTTCCTTGTGGCTTGCCCAGGGCAGTTTGTGCTCTTGTTGTGAGCTTTATCTGTCTTTGACATTGTTTTTGCTGAGCTTGGTTTTTCCGAGACCCTCTCTCCTCAGAGGCTCAGTTTCACCCTGCCATCAGCAGTCAGCCAGTTTCAGTGGCAGAAGGGGCCACAGCTGCTTCCTGTCAGCCCCCGGGCAGAAGCATGCAGTGGCGTCTCCTCCTGATCTGGGCCCAGGTGCTGAAGCAGGCTCTCCTCCCTGCATCAGGTAAGATCTGAAGTCTAGCCCAGGACAGGACCGGGAGGGAGAGCGGGCGGGAAGGGGGAGGCTGGAGCCAAGGCCTCATCCATCTGACGGAAGGAAATACAGTTTTCAGAGTCTTGTGTCCCCTCGTGGGAGAAAGCGCTGTCTCTGAGAAGGAGCTCCAGTTCTGTTTTTGGTGGTCGATGAAGGACTTGGGGTTGTGGGGTGCCTGCCTGGCTGAGCCCCAAAAAAGAAGCAGGAGGTGAGAAAGGGACTAAGGAGGAGGGATGATGGATTTGCTGGGTGAAGTTCCCTCCTGCTCTATCCTCCTTTCTTCTGTCCTTGAGGAAACTTCTAGAAAAACTTAGTATGCTTTTTGTGGGTCAAAAACGTCATCGTCACAGATTACAGATATTCTGCTGCTATAGATTGATTTATGTTAAACCTATTTTCTTCTGTATTAAAAATCATAAATAAATGTGTCTGAGGGGGCAGAAATATTTCCCTGTTGTTTTCTGAACCATCTGCAGGGGTCAGTGCTGAGGAGGGTGGTTTTGCCTGGGAGAGACAGAGTTGCTCTCCAAGCTTCCTTTCCTTTAGGTTTTGGGGCTTTTCTGAAAATTTTCCAGGCACCCTCAACAGCAGTTAGTCAAAACAGCCAGGGCTTATTTCAAAGGATAATGGGCCCAGCGCAGAACTGGCTGCCGAAACATACAATCAGAAACAGAGGTGGTGGCCGACAAGGGCCTATATTCTAGGTAGAGAGATAACGTAAGTGTGTGGGAAAAATCAATGAGCTCATCAGGAAATAATATTCCAGCAGAGCGTCCTGAGAGGGTGAAGCAGCTATGTTGTATAGGAATTATGGTGTTTATGGGGGAAAGACAGGATGAACTGGAGAGACTGTCATTCCAAAATCCAATTCTGGTATTTCCCTGGCGATCCAGTGGTTAAGACGTTGCCTTCCTGTGCAGGGGACATGTGGGCTCAATCCCTAGATGGGGAGCTAAGATCCCACATGCCTGGTGGCCAAAAAATCAAAACATAAAACAGAAGCAATATTATAACAGATTCAATAAAGACTTTAAAAATGGTACACATTAAAAAAAAATCTTCAAAAAAAAAAACAAAGCAAACCACTGGAAACCAATTTTGGCCTCAAAGACTCCCTGGAATTTCTAGGGGAAGGTTCAAGACCAGCTGCTAAAAATGCACACTTCTTTCCCCCTCCCTAGGAGCTGTGACAGGCAGAATAGTAACAATGGGGAACATTTCTGCAGAGGAAGGTGGCTCTGTCACCTTACAATGTCACCTCTCCTCCACCACTGCCAAAGTGACCCAAGTCAACTGGAATCTGCAAGACCAAGTTGTGGCCATTCATCATGCCAGCTTGGGGTGGCACATCGATCCTGCCTTCCAGGAGCGAGTGGTCCCGGGCTCCAACCTGGGCCTCACCCTCCGGTCGCTGACCAGTAACGACACAGGACAGTACACGTGCATCTATCACACCTACCCTGACGGGATTTACAAAGGGGTGCTCTTTCTGCAAGTCCTGCGACACTCAGGTATGCCCTCTGGGGCCAGGTGGCTGAGGACCGGTTTGCCCGATGATCCAAACTTTGCAGAGCGGGACCTCCCAACCTGGTTCACATTCGCATCACCTGGGAGCTTTCAAGTGGTACGGAAGCTGGCACTGCAGCCCAGACCAGTTCAGTCAGAGCCTCTAGGGGCAGAGCAGGCTGTGTTAGAAGCACTCCTGATGGTCTGAATAGTCAGTCATGACTGAGAACCACTGTTTGGGTAAAAGCACATCTTCTGTGTTTTTGTTAGGAAGACCAGCTGTTCAGGACATCTGAGAAGCGTGTACATGCTCAGTCATGTCCAACTCTTTATAACTCTATGGACTGTAGCCCACCAGGCTCCTCTGTCCATGGGGTTTCCTAGGCAAGAATAGTGGAGTGGGTTGCCATTTCCTACTCCAGGGCATCTTCTTGACCCAGGGATTGAACCTGAGTCTCCTGTGTCTCCTGCAATGGCAGGTGGATTCTTTGCTGCTGCACCGCCTGGGAAGAACCCATTTGAGAAGGGATCACATTAATTACTTTAGCAGTGATCATGCCAATTAGATTTAGCCTCTCCGTTTATAAAGGATTAGAGCTCAGTGTGTGCTAAGTGTAAATGTACAACAATTTACATTTCTGTGGTACTTGATGGTTTCCCAAAATGCTCTCGCCTTCATTATCCACCTGAACACTTAAACTTCTTTGGAGGGGGGGGAGATGACTATTCTAATGGCTGAGGGACACGATAGAAAAGTGATGATGGGCTCAGGCGGCCTCAGTCCAAATCCTAGTGTTGCTGTGACCTCAGACAAGAGTATTGGGCTTCTCTGTGCCTCTTTTTCTCAACCGTGGAATGAGGAGAAGATATAAGACCTTATGAGGTGTGAACATAGGATTGGATTACTGACTAAAAGGAAATGCACCTGGAATGTGGCAAGCATGAAGTCAGTGTTAGCTATTAATAGGATCCCCCAAACCCCATCTGACTGTAGGGTGGAGGAAGAAGCTGAGCCTGACCGTTGCTCAGAGTGGTACAGCTGATTTTAATACAGGTTTTCAGGTTCCACTCAACCACACCCTCAGAGCTGCTGTCTGCTGCTATCAGTGGTGTGGGAGTTTAAGTCTTATGAGTTAGCAAACTGTGTGTGTGTAAACTGAGGAGATAAACGTTGGCCTGCAAGTTTCTTCTCAAGCGCTGCTCCTGAAGGCCCCTGACATAGGCCCAAGTATCATGTGGGGGAAGAGCCTCCATCCTTCCCCCCCCCTGCTGGTTCTATGGATAGCTCTCTGTAGCTTTGCTCCCCCTCAGTCCTCTCTGCCTACCTGTGGCCAAGGCAGGAGACCAGGTCCTCAGGGCAGGAAGAAAACAAGCTGGGCAATTTGGGCTCGCCTTCCTGTCCTGGCACATGGCAGGTAGCATGCGTGCTGTCCCATCCTAAGTGATGACGCCTTAACCACCTTCCTGGCATTCAGAGTCCTCTGTCAAAGGGAAGAAGGCCCAGCCTCTGCTACACCCCCTCTCCCTCCAAGACTTCCCTGGACACCTGGATTCTGCCTGAGGTCCTGGGGAGGAGGTGGGCATGGGAGGGGGCAGCCTGGAAGCTCGTGTGCCTATAGTCCAGCACACAGCCTGGCAGCTGCCCTGTTTCCCTCACACCCTCCTCGGGTCAAGTATTGTCTCTCCGAGCTCCCGACTCTTCCCCCTTGTTTATATTTTACACCTTGATGCAGATTCTCCTGTTCATGCTTTAACTCGTATCACGAGTATTTATTAGGTGTCTGCTAGGTTCCAGGTGCTGGCAAAACAGCAAAGGGTAAATTTCCAGAGCCTTACCCGCTGCTGGGTCTCACAGCCTAGTTGAGATGTGTTACAGGCTTAAGGTGAAAGCTTATATGCCTTTTTTTCTTCTTTGTACTTTAATGTTCATTTTACTTTTTAATTAAACTTTTCAAAATATCAGATTGATTATAAACACAAAGTTTAATAAAAAGAAAGTATTCACTTTCTTGTTTTTTACTGAATGTTATTTGTTTCATTTGTGACTATTACTGAAAGTGATTTTGTCAAACAGAAGAAAGGAGTGTTAAAAATGGTCTGCTGTGGTGTCAAATGCATGAGGCACAGCCCTGGAGGGATCAGTTATTCATTTTGTGATGGGCCTGGCAGATGCTCTGCTATCCAAAGAGCTGGGTTTGAAGACTCCAGTCTTGTGGTTTGAGAAAAGCCTGGCTAATCCCCACCCCTGGTGCCCGGATACTGAGGTTTCCCTGGTTAATGGTTGCCCTTTGCGTCTGGCCTCTACCCACTCACCTTAGTTTTGTCTTCCCTCTAGTGGCTGAGTACAGCGCTGGGTTCCAGATCCCACTGCTTGGAGCCATGGCCGCAGTGCTGGTGCTCATCTGCATGGCAGTTATTGCAGTGGCCACGCTGGCCAGAAAGGTAATGATTCTGGCTGCACCTCTCAGTCCTGGGCGCCGCACCCCTACCACCCATCCTATCCCACCCCTGGTCCTTTCCCTTTCCTGGCCCCTTGCTGTCTAGATGTGACTCCCCGACCCCACTCCCCCCGCCACCAACACTACTCTCTCTGCCTTTCAGTGGCATTGTTTGTGCTCTTTAACTGTCCCTTTCCCTTGTCTAGGAGCTCTTGAAAGTTTGGACCTGTATCCTCCACATCATGCTGTTGCCTACAATTCCTGGCTTCTGCCTGGCCCTTAAGCTGCTCCTCTGAGAGTCTGATTTATCTCCTGTGAGCTTGATGCATCTTGGGCGTCTGCTCTGTGCCAGAGGTTTTGAACATTAGCTCCTTAAATTTTAATAGCCAGTCGCTAGTGCTGGTTGCCTAGAACTTCTGCAGGATGAAAAATCAGCACTCCAGAAATTTAGGGCAAAAGGTGCATGGCAAGATCAGTAGGTTGTAAATCCTCTATTACATTTTCTTAAGAGGTCATGTGGCTGAGAGAGTATTGGATGGGAAATTGGAACTTTCTATTCTCAGCATGGAGTGTGTGATGATAGGGTGGTTGTTTCATCTTCTGGGTCTCCATTGCTTCATATGTAAAATAGTGATTATGATTCTACTTGCTCTATATCCCAGAATTGTGATGAACAGCTAGCAAATTACATGTGGGAGCTTTGTAAACAGTGAAGAAACATATTTTCTTCATATACTCATGTCCCTGTGTGGTAACTGGCAGCTACGGTTGTGTGCAAGTGTGCCAAGTCATTTCAGTCGTGTCCGACTCTTTCCAACCCTTTGGACTGTAGGCCGCCAGGCTCCTCTGTCCATGGGGTTCTCTCGGCAAGAATACTGGAGTGGGTTGCCATGCCCTCCTCCAGGGGACCTTTCTGGCCCACGGATCAACCCAAGTCTCGCGCCTCTCCTGCATTGGCAGGTGGGTTCTTTATCACTAGTGCCACCTGGGAAGCTCCTGATTTGGATAAACAAAAGAATTCCCACTCCTTTTTATCTGCCCTCTTGGGTCTTTTAAGCCATCCAAGGTTGCCGTAATTTAAGTTACTAAACAAACATTTTGGAGAGTACAAGCCTGTGATTCCTAACAGTTTTCCACCTCATTCCAGATCCTCCTCCCCAGCCTGCCTTACTTTCCCTCCAACTCTGACTGTACTCAGTCAACAACTCAACTCTACAGCCTGCTATATTCTCTGCACTCGTACCTGGTGCTGTTATTTCTGATACATATGGGTTTACATCTACCACCTTATTTTCTTCATGTTTGTTTAGCCTGTTTACTTCCCTAATCTTTTTCTTGCTGCCTTTTGAATTAAGTATTTTTATTATTAAAAACATGTTTAGTAGTTATGCATTTTTTTTCTTTTCTTTAGTAGTTACACTAGGGATTATAAAATAGACCTCTGATTTATTAAGTCTAATATGTATTAGTACTTTTATCATCTCTTGGATTTTGCAAGAACCTTAGAACACATTAACTCTTTTCTTACCTCCCCAGCTTATTGCTATTACTGTCATGGATTTTAGTTCTCTTTCTATTTTAACCACTCACCTGAAAATGATTATTGTCTTATGAGTCAATGTTTGTTTCGATTTACCTTTCTATTGCTCTTCACTTATTCATAAATGTTCTTTCTTATAACTAGAATAGTTTTCCTTCTGCCTAAAGAATATCCTTTAGTATTTCCTTGTGAGCAGGCATGCTAGTGGTGAATTATCTCACTTTTTGTTTGTCTGAAAATATCTTAATTTTCATTAATTTAGAAGTGATCTATTTGTTTTTCTGGGTATAGAATTCTACGTTGTCAGTGATTTTCTTTCAACACATGGAAAATACCACCCCATTGTCTCTGACTTCCCGTATTTTGTTGAGAAAGTATATGGGAGTCTTATTTTTGTTCTGTGAAAGACAGTGTTTGTTTTTGTTTTCTTGTTCTTTAAAATTTTTCCTTCTCTTTGGTTTTCAGCAATTAGACGGTGATATAATTGGACATAGTCATCTATGTATTTATTCTGTTTGAGGTTCAGAGTGCTTTTTAAATTTGTTACTTGATATCTTCCGTCAGCTTTGTATCATTCTTGGCTGTTATTTCTTCATATATTAATTCTCTGTCCTTGCTTTCCTTTCCTTCTGGAATTCTAATCACAGGTGATATTTTCAACATTTTCACTTTTCCCCACATCCTTTACCCTCTTTTTGGAATTTTCCATCCACTTGTCCCATCAAATGTTTTCTTTGGATGTACTTTCCAGTTTACTAAGTGTCTTCTTTGATGTATCTAATCTTCTGTTAAACCCATCCATTAAGTTTTTAATTTCCGTTATCATATTTTTCAGATCCACAACTTCTATTTTGTTCTTTGTTTGAATAGTTTACGGTGTGCCAAAATTCCCAGTCTTGTGCTTAATTCTTTGGAAATATTAATCACAGTTATTTTGAAGTCTGTGCCTGATAATCCTATTAGTTGTGTTCTCTATGGTCTTCTAATGGTTTCTCTTTTTGCTTGTTTCTTGGACCTATCTTATCTTCTTGACTGTTTATTTTTCATTGAGTACTGTGCTTTCTACTTCAAGACCTGTGGCAATAATTTGAAGCTCTAGGTAATATCATCTTCCTCTAGAGAGGATTCCTTTGGCTTCTGCCAGAGGACTAGTATGAAAGCATTAGCATTCCTGTCACTTTAATTAAATCAGTGATGAGAGAATTTAAAGCTGGACCCAACTTTGCTACTTCCTTATTGGTAGAGGGTAGTCCTTTGGGATTCTAACTCAAAGCCTCTAGCGATTGCGAAAAGTCTCCTCCTCAGTGATTTCTAAACTCAAAGTTTTGTCCCTCCAGCCAGAAACTTTGTGGAGTTTATCTGCTTCTTGGCCATGACTTTCAGGAAATTTCTCTAGAAGAAAATCTCCCTCAGTGCTCATCTCATCTCTCTGGGCTTCCTACTCGTAGACTTTGCTCCTTAGCCCAAAATTTCTCACTAATTTGATAGATTTCAGATGACTACAAATAGACACGTATTTAGCTTTTCTAGCTGTTCTCAACAGAAAGTTTGGTTCAAAGCAACATAGGTAATCATTGTTCCACCAGAAGCAGAACTCCTGTTTCTGACATTGCGTTTTCTTATCTGCAATCAAAGGCTGACTCTTTTTTTTTTTTTTTTCATAGTTATTTTATTTGGCTGTGTTGGGTCTTAGTTGCAGCATGCAGGATCTATCGCTGGGGTGGTGCTCAGGCTTCTCTCTAGTTGAGGTGTGTGGGCTTTAGTAGTTGCTGTATACAGGTTTAGCTTCCCCATGGCATGTGGGATCTTAGTTCCCCCAACCAGGGATTGAAGCCACATCCCCTGCATTGAGAGGCAGATTCTTAATCACTGGACCACCAGGGAAATCCCTCAAAGGCTGAACTATAAGCAGAACATATTTAGCCAGCCCACCCACTCTGTACCTTGGGCTATATTGGGTTAAGACCCTCAACTTGAGTTCTAGCCCCACTGCACCTGATTCCTCATCAGTCATTTAGCCTGAATCTGGCTGGGCCACTGCCAGTCCAGACGGAGAGATTTCGACAGCTGTGTGTTCTTAGGCTCAGATTCCATGTGTCTGGCTTATTTTGAGTTCTTGTCTTCTTTTTCCTTTTCTGCATCTCTCAGAAATGGACCATCCTTTGATTTTCTCTTCTTTCTTATTTAACATCTATTTGACTATTTCCCTCCTGTTACTCCTCTGAAAATCTTTAAGAGCTGCTTCCCTCTCCAGGCTTCACCTCAGAGTTGAGATGAAACTGCACCAACGAGAATTGCTTAATAAGAAAGTGCTAATGTAATGTTTTTCCACTTAGACCTCATGATAATTTACATTTAAAATAGCCTTGATACTGTATAAGTGTCTAGACTTTGTGTATATTTTCCTACTGTTAATTCTGCTTATGGAGTTACACTTTTGTGTATACTCATGCCTATCACCACTGACTAATCTTGAATTTTCAGTCTAATACCTTACATCTTAAATCCTTAGTTTGTGTAGATAAATCCACTTTGCTTTCTGTAACCTATCATCAATACCAGGGTATTGATATAACAGTAATATGTTCCATTTGACACACATTCTGTCTTCATTCAGATCTGAAAGGGAAGAAATCCCAGGAGCACTTACTCTAACCTTATTTTGCTGAGAACAGGTTGGAATGAGGATGGGGAAAGGAATTTGGTAGCAGTACCAAAGTCTTATTACCCTCTGAGTGACAGATTGCCCAGGTCTCCCCCAGTCAGTGGTCTAAGAGTGCTTCAGGCACCTGTTGGACTTTGCAGATTTGGTCCAGAGGAAGTGAAAGAGATTTTCCGAATGGTAGGAAAACTCATGTGATAGGTGAAAGTTACATAAAGTCTAATACTAGCATATGACTGCCTGGTCCACCAACTCACCTGCAAAATTTCTTGTCCTATGGTTCAAACCCTCACTTCCAGGTTGAGGCAAACATTTAGATTGCTGACTCGGTTCATAAGGATGTGGCCACTATTCCTTGTTGTTCAGTAGGCATCATGGAACAGAGTGCTGGGGATCCAGCAGTGGCTGAAATGTGGCTAGTGCTATTGGAGAAATCAATGACTTATAGTATTTTCATTTATGTCTTAGCTATTGCAGTAGATAGGTTTCATAAATGAAACCTCGAGAGGAAAATGAATGCTAGAAAAGTGATTGACTAGAGGAGAGAGGTGAAGAGAACAACGGCTGATCCATGGGCTGGAAGGGAGTTGTTACGGTAGTTGGTGAGCAGATGTCCTCTGCCGTCACTGGTACTCTGCAGCTCAGGCACGTGGAAATATGGAAGGTTCTTTACAAGCAGCAGAACACATTCTCCTGTTAATGATTAAGACTGGCTCATTCTCAGGCCAGTATTCCAGACAAGTTTGTATAAGGGAAAAGGGAAGAGGTAAAAGAGAGAGTCCAGTAGGTATCAAATTCTGTGGCTCCCCTTCTAAAGTGTTTTATTCACCAGCCCCCTCTTTGACATGTCTGCTGCTTCCTGTCTAAATCAGTTCTTCTCTGCTTTTTCCTATGCTTTGGCTACGGCTTCCTGTCTTCTTTCTCTTATTGATCAAATATATTGTATTCTTGTAGTATTTAAGGTCCAGCAAAGAAACATAATACTCTTAAGCTGAGTAGTTTGAGGACAGTTTAATAAAGGGATTTCAAAGTATTGGAAAGCTTAGAGGGAAAGCATAAGGGGGAGTGTAGGAATGTACTCTTATCACCCTGAGATCTTTAGGGGAAAGGAGTGAGAATGATTCCTGAAACCTGGAAGGAAGGGTGATGACTAGGCCCTGGAAAGACAGAGTTGTGTGGAGGGGACCACTTTGAGAAGTACTATAATCTTTGATGGAAGATCGCAGCCAGTCCAAATCCACCCTGCAGAGAGAATGCTGGGGAATATATGCCCTCAACCTCACTCTCCTTCCCGCCATTCTCCTACTGTTGCTTTGCATTGACTGAACCCAAAATCAAGCCAGAGAGCAAGAGAAATCACTGGGTCAGTATGAATCCACCTGCAATGAGAGAGACCTAGGTTCGATCCCTGGGTTGGGAAGATCCCCTGGAGAGGGCATGGCAACCCACTCCAGTATTCCTGCCCGGAGAATCCCATGGGCAGGGGAGACTGGTGGGCTACAGCCCATGGGGTCGCAAAGAGTTGGACATGACTGAGTGCCTAAGCACAGCACAGCACGCACCTGCAGTTCAGTCTCCTTAGAGCACAGAAGGATGGAGAGTGATGTTGAGGGGTGAGCAGACAGTACCCACACCGTTACTATTACAGATCTTGACTTGCCACGCTTCAATCTTCTCTCATGTATCCTTGAACTCTTGATTACACATTTAAGCAACACCCTTGTCAGCTGTCCATCTATATTTCTCCTGGGACCACTGGGCTTTGTTAGCCATCTTAGTACTGCTGTGGGCCAGGCTTCCTTGCTGCCATTTCAGTAATTGCATCCACTTTGTTTCTTACGTGCTGCCATCTGCCCCGATATTATTTCGGGATCGCCCCATCCCTGTCGCTGCTGGGGATCCAGATCTATACGTCATCGTCTACTTCAACCCCAGCACACAGAGGAGAGCTACCTCTGAGCCCCTCAGTGAGGCTGGTGGTTTCTTCATTAGCACATTCCTTTCCACTTTAGGAAAAGGATGTCCTCTGGATCTTCTCCAGAAACATAAGCAGTTATTGAAGTTTAAAAATTATGTAGTACAGAGACTGGCAAAGTTTCTTTGTAAAGGGCCAGGATCTTTTAGCTTCTGTGGGCCTTCCAGTCTCTGCTGCAACAATTCAACAATGCCATCATACTGTGAAAGGATAATATGTAAATGAATGAGTTGGCCATGTTTCAATAAATCTTTATTTATAAACACTGATATTTAAATTTTATATAATTTTCATGTTTAATAAAATATTATTCCTTTGAACTTTTTGAACCACTTAAAGACATAAAATCCACTTTTAGCCCATGGCAGTACAAAAGTCTGTGGTGCCCCAGATTTGACCCATGGGCCTTAGTTTGCCAATTCCTGATTTGGTAAGTTGTATTGGGAAAAATGGGCTTCCCTCGAAGCTCAGTCAGTAAAGAATCTGCCTGTAATGCAGGAGACCTGGGTTCGATTCCTGGGTCGGGAAGATCCCCTGGAGAAGGAAATGGCAACCCACTCCAGTATTATTGCCTGGAGAATCCCATGGACAGAGGAGCCTGGCAGGCTACAGTTTATGGGGTTGCAAGAGTCAGACACGACTTAGCGACTAAATCAGCACCACCACTGGGAAAAACTCTGTCCTTTCCTATTCTCTACTCTTAGCAGTGCACAGAACACTTCTGCCACCAGAAGCTCCCACACTGACCAATTCTGCCACATTATCTGAACACCCTATAAGCAACCCAGTTCTGATGCTATCTGCCTATAGTTAACACCAGGTCCCAGCAGTTAGGAACTCAGTCCTCCAAGACAGCCCACACTGCAGATGCCAGTTGCAAGTCCCAGGCTGTCACCTGCGCCTCTGGCTGCTATGGCTGCTGAGTCGTTTCTGTCGCGTCTGACTCTGTGCAGCCCCATGGGCTGTAGCCTGCTATGCTCCTTGTCCATGGGGATTCTCCAGCAAGAATACTGGAGTGGTTTTCCATGCCTTCCTCTAGGAGATCTTCCCCACCCAGGAATTAAACCCAGGCCTTCCACATTGCAGGCAGATTCTTTACCATTTGAGGCACCAGGGAAGCCCGACTGGTTGTGAACTGGGGTTCCCACAGTCCCCTCCTTGGGTCTGATAATTTGCTAAGATGGCTCACAGAACTCAGGGGAATGCTTACACGCATCAGTTTATTATACAGTAAAGAATTTGATAAAGGATACAGATGAAGGGCCAAATGAAAGAAATGCATGCGATGGGGTCTCCAAAGTTCCCAGGCACAGGAGCTTCTGTCCTCATGGAGCTGGGTGTGCTGCCTTCCAGGCATGTGGCTGTACTCAGCAACCCAGAAACTCTCCAAGCCCATATGCTGGGGGTTTCATGGAGACTTCATCACACAGGCATGATCGGTTATTAACTCATTTCCAGTCCCCTCCTCTCCCTGGAGAATAGGACCAGAAGTTCCAAGCTTCTCCTCATGGCTTGGTCATTCTGGTGACCAGCCTCCATGTGAGGGCCCACCAAAAGTCACTTCACTGGGACAAAAGACACTCCTGCCATCCAGGATATTCCAAGGGATTTAGGAGATTTGTGTATGACATCCCTATCACTCGGGATATATTAGGGTCAGGAACTGGGATTTAACGAAGACCAAATATTAACTGGGGGTAGAGACCAACGTATGCTTCTTACTGTTCCACATGGTCCGTGATAGCAGTGTCTGGGGAGTGGGAACACCGGTCGGGTGAGGAGGCGATCCTAGCAGAATGCCAGCTGCATTTCTTTCAGACCCCGAGAGCCAGGAGGTTGCATTATTTAGGAGTTTGGGCTTTGAAATCAGACAGACCTAGGTTTTGGATCCTAGCTCTATCACTGGAGTAGCTCGGCCACCTAACTTTGCTGACCCTCAGTTTCTTCATCTGTAGAATGGGAATAATAATTATGGCACTGCCCTGTTAGAGCTGTAGACAGACTCAAGTCAAATAATTCAAGTAAGGCACCTGGTGGTCTTCCTGATATGGATTAGTAACTGTTCTTTATTAAGTTCTTATAATTATTATGAAATTTATTTACTATAGCACTTCATAATACCTGGTGCTCAATAGTTATAGTGCATAGAATGATGAGGACTAAATGAATGAATGCTATTTGATGACCAACTACTGGGAAAAGTGCCCCCTGGGGACCTTCTGTAAGGGAAAGGAGAGATGGTTGTGTCTAGCTCCAGGACAGTGATGGCCAACTGTCCTTATGTTCCCCAAGAGGACAGTGTGTGTCCTGCGAATCTCCATAGTGCAATCTCATAGCTCCCTTTGGTCCTTTAGAACAACATTAGTGCATTAATCCCAGACTTGTTTTCTATGCTGATTTTGTAGGGTTCCCAACACAGGATGGATGGAATGGAAACAGACCAGCTGAGAGACCCATCTCAGACAGATTTACATTTCCCAGACAATTTTTGGGAGCCAAAATAGTCCTGTGACTTAAAGACAAAGGTAGGCAGGGTAAGAATGGGAAGGAGAATAAATATACCATCAGGAAAAGTCACAATCAGCTCTTTGAGAACTGGGTATCAGTATTTTTTTAAATGAATAGAGTTGCATTAAGGGATATAGGACTCCTTTTAAGCACAGCATCACGTGACCTACAACAGCAACCCTTTCCTTCACACCCACAGTAAGGTGCAGCCACTTCTACTGGGAAGGAGTGAGTGAAACAGCCTGCAGGAGCCAGCTCCTCCAGGCCAGCAGTGTGGCCCTGCTCCTAATTTGTGATATGTGTCCAAGGTGCCCATCCATGCGACCCACCCTTCTGTGCAGCCTCTCTGCATATACTTGTATCCTGCTGAGCTCGACACTAGCCAGTGAAGAGGGTGCTGATCCTTATTTTGAAGCAGTGAGGTGGACAGAATAAAATGTGGTTTGTGCTCACTGTTACTTTCCAAGCCTGTGTGCAGCTCTTTGTAATTCTGTCATTTGGATCTATGGCGGGGCTGGGCCACCTGCTTTGGGGCAGCATCTGGGAAAGCTGAGAGACTGTCACCTTTGCATGGCGTGCCATCAGGCATTTCTCCTGCCACCCCGCTTGTGCCTGCTGTTCTTTGATTTTTGCCTCTAAGCATGACCCTCACCTGTGATACTGTCATGGGGATGTGATGGCTGATTTCACATCCTTGATTTTCCCAAACAAATTTCACTGTCCGTCCTCTTGTCTCATAAGTACATATGTACCTGTCTCACCATGAGTCTATATTTTGATTTGAAAAATCCTGTTCATTTAGATTTGGGGCTAGTGGGGTGGGCCAGGAGAGAGAGGGAGTGTGTGTGTGTGTGTGTGTGTGTGTGTGTGTGTGTGTGTGTGTGTGTTTTAGTCCTAAGACATACAATAAGCATCCGTTATGGGCTCTGAGGTTACCAAGAAGAACACAGCACACAGATCCTTCCCTCAGGAGAGCTCACAGTTGGGGTCTAAAGAGACAGAAGGGTAAACAATTATAGACAGCATCGAAGGTTACAATGAAGAACACCCAGGACCACAGTGGAACACACAGGAAGGATATAACTCTGCTGGAAGGATCAAGGATGTCTTCCTGAACAGCATGCTGTAGAGCTGAGTCTGGAGGAAAGGGCAAACAACTTTTCAGGGAGCTGTGGGGAACGGACAGTAGAGGTAACATATACCCAACTGGAAAGGCAGGAAGCAGTGCCTAGCATTTGGAAACTGCAAGATGAGAGGCAGTTTGGCTAAGAAGGGCATGGCCCAGAGTCAGACAAACTCATGTCAGAACTGAGACTTCACCTGTCTGAGCCTACCAGCTCACTCAGAAGTAAAAACTTCAATAGGTGGTTGCTGAGATGACATAAAGAAACGAGCCCACTTGGTGCTCATAGCAGATTCTCAATAAATGGTGCCTCTTTGGCACCCAGGCCCTATACTTGAACTTGGGGTGTTGGTTAGGGAAGCACCACAGGAAATGAAGCTGGAAAGGCAAGTATGATCAGATCCCCAAAGGCATTTTGGGGCCCATTACTCACAGTCTCCTGTGGGGCATATGGTGAAACTGGGGACTTTCTTCCCAGAAAAATGTGCTTTACACAACGTTGTTAATACAGCTCAAGGGGTCAGAAGCACACCTGTGGCATTTACAGGTGGCCAACCACCTGCCCATAGACACTGGGGGCCATGATGAGTTTTAGGCAGAAGCATGGCAGGATCCAACTTCCATTTTTGAAGGATGGTGGCCATGTGGAAGTTGGAGCAGAGGTTAGGGGGAATCTAGAGAGTGGTGAGTCTGGAAGTGCAGGTGAGAGATGAGACATGGAAGTAGATGCGAAAGAGGAGCTCAATTTCAGAGCTGCTTTGGAATAAAATCAGATGGGATTTTATGGCCCACTGGAATTTTTAAAAGTTATTTATTAGGCTCTGATATTTGTGTGTGTGCTCATTCATGTCCAGCTCTTTGCAACCCTATGGACTGTAGCCTGCCAGGTTCCTCTGTCCATGGGATTTTTCAGGCAAGAATACTGAAATATTGCCATTTCCTCCTCCAGGGGATCTTTGTGACCTAGGGATCAAACCCACATCTCTTGCATTGGCAGGCAGATTCTTCTACCATTGAACCACCTGGGAAGCCCAAGCTCTGAAATTTACTTATTTATTTATGCTTTGGCCAACTGCACAGCATGTAGGATCTTAACTCCCTCTCCAGGGATGGAAACCAGCATCCCCTGCTTTGGAAGCACAAGAATCTTAACCACTGGACTGCCAGGGAAGTCGTGGCCCACTGGAGTTTAGTATTAGCCTCCAGATTTCTGGTCATCTGGTACCATAAATCAGGACCGCTTGCTGCTTGCCAGAGGTGAGGGGTGAGGCTCCGGGTCAGCAGCTGGACCTCTGTGTCTGGAGCTCAGGGCAGAAGCCTGGGCTAGTTTGGATAGGGATGTGGGGATCCTCAGAGGACAGAGGGTGGGTGGAGATGTACGTAAGGATGAATTGCTGAGCTGCTGTACAGAGGAAGAGAGAGTATTGGGTGTGATAGACCAGAGGCAGAAGCCCGGAAGAACGTCTTTATCTGGGGAGATGAGGTGTAAGCAAAAAAAAGAAAGAAAGAAAGAAAAGGAAAAGAGCAGGCTCAGCTACAGAGGGAGGTGGGAGACTTCCTCAGGAGGAGGAGGAGAAGCAAGAGAGAGTGATGCCATGGGAGCAGCAAAGCAGGGAAGGGGAACATCTCAGACGGAAGCAAGCAGTCAGCAGCGCCGGAGGCAGCCGGGGAGCGGTGAGAGACAGGGGCTCGGAAGCCGCCTCCCGCGCTCAGCCGACCGGAAGGAGGATGTGCGGGAGCCTGGAGCCTTTCAGTGGAGCAGTTGGGGCTGAAAGCTGGCTAAGACGGATCAAGAAATTAAGGGTTAAGGAACTAGTGTTGATAAGAACACATGTGTGTGTGTGTGTGTGTGTGTGTGTGTGTGTGTGTAAGATATTATTACTGTAATTAAAAAAGATATTATTACTGGATCACTTTGGAGAGTCAGTTTTGAATGATATCCTCACATATTCACTTTGTGGGTTTTTTGTTTGTTTGTTTATTTTGGGAAGAAATCTCTCAGAATCCGTTCTGCGGAAGGTGACCTTGGGAGGGAGCCGTCTGAACCGGAGGCGTGCAGACCCAGGGTCGTGTCCTCCCCGGCAGCTGTGTGCAGGCGGATGCCAGGCTGTGCGGTGACCAGGGCGGAGAGGACCACGCCGAGGCCGAGCTGCATGAGTACTTCAACGTCCTGAGCTACAGAAGCCTGGCCAGCTTCAGCTTCCCCACCGAGACGGGTTAGCGCCCAGGAGACCGGGAGACCCAGTCCG
Organism: Nanger dama; assembly: GCA_917880005.1. Taxonomy (NCBI): domain Eukaryota; kingdom Metazoa; phylum Chordata; class Mammalia; order Artiodactyla; family Bovidae; genus Nanger; species Nanger dama. The sequence continues at coordinate 2,810,912 of CAKJTW010000011.1, forward strand.
GTCTTTGTCGTCACAGACGGTCGTATTGGCATCTGCACGTCACAGCTCTGTGTGTATTTAAGTGTGTACGTGTGTGCGTGTGTGTTCTGTCGAATTAATGCATGTCAGCCTCCTCTGTGTCTGTTTCCTCTACCAGTCCCTCCAGTTCCATGGTGCAGACCCCGGTGAGGAGCTTGTGTTTGATAACAAATGCAAAGTTAGAAAATGGAACAAAGACCTGAGCTGGTTTTGAACCTGGGAGTGGGGGGCAGATCCTGTGGCTGAGATCTGCATCCCTCCTGAAAGCACTGGGCAGGGCTCCAGGGCTTTGTGGCGGGTGATGGTGGTGGGGTGACTGCAGAGACCTCATTTCATTTGTCACTGTCGTTTTCATCAACATTCACACTGGAGGCATTTTAGCTTCTATGGGGCTTCTCAGATGGTGCTAATGGTAAAGAACCCACCTGCCAATACAAGAGATGTAAAAGATGCGGGTTCGATCCCTGGGTTGGGAAGATGCCCTGGAGGAGGGCATGGCAACACACTCCAGTATTCTTGCCTGGAGAATCCCCAGGGACAGAGGAGCCTGGTACACTACAGTCCATATGGTCCCAAAGAGTTGAACACGTCTGAGCGACTTAGCACGCATGCACCTGCTTCTGCGCAGAGCTTGGAGGATGACCAAATGCAGACTCTTTCAGAGTCCTAGCCCTGTAAGAACTCACAATTAAGTGGGGGAGACAATATTTACATTAAAAGATAGTGAGGAGACAAGGGTCTAAGACACAGGCCTTTGGGAAGGGGTGTCAGTTCAGGGTGAGATGGTCAGGATAAGCTTTTCTGTGGGTGAGTGGCTTGGGAGGATATGGGGAACAGTGAAGCTTGGCTGGGAGAGCAAGGGAAGTCATAGATAGGAAGGTTGAGAGGTAAAAGTCCCACGTAGAAGACCCTGGCACCAAGGGAGCAAGCAAGACTTCAGAGTTCATTTTCTGGGCGGACTATTCAAATCTCCTTTTGCTGGATGTACTCAGAGGCCAGTGATGGCCGAATACAGAGAACTCTAGGCTCTTCCAGCCACATGTGCTGGGCAAGCCCACAGAAACGGTGCACGTCCACTGCAGGAGCTATAGTTTGATCCTTGGACTGTGATCTACTTCTTCTCTATCAATCTACCATTGAGTCTGAAGAAAGAATCTGTTTTCCACCAAAGAGTAAATCTTAATTTTTAAAATAGAGACTCTTCCTAGAAAAACAAAAGAGGATGATAGCAGGTTTAAAAAAATGAGCACCTCACACTAGCTGCCTGGAACCCTTACAGTCATGCCCTTACCTTTTTTGCTGGGGCTGGAGTGGCATCAGAGTGGCTCATTTCTGGCATTCAGGCTTTATCCTCCCAGCACCTTTCTTAGAAAAATGAGGGAAATGGTGTTTACAGGAGACTGATTTTCTTCCATGGGCACAGGAACTGAGAGAAAATGTGAAGCAATTCTGTCCTTTGCCAGAAGATCCCCTGGAGAAGGCAATGGCACCCCAGTTCTCTTGCCTAGAAAATCCCATGGACGGAGGAGCCTGGTAAGCTGCAGTCCATGGGGTCGCAATTTGGACATGACTGAGCGACTTCACTTTCATTTTCTTTTCACTTTCAAAATAGAGCATTGCCCTGCTCTGTCAGAATCAGGCTGTTGAGGGAGAAGAGAATTCAACTCCTTCTCCTCCTTGGATTTTGATTTTCTCACTTCTGTGTCAAACAGGTATGTAGTCAGGAGCAATGAACTGAAATATGTCCAGAGTGCCAAATCCTTTGGAAGAGAGATAGATACCTGTAAAAATGCTGCTTTTTGCCATGGCAGTTCACAGTTTCTTTCTTGCAAGGCTAGTGCAGATCGGTTGGGATTAGAAGACAATTCACAACTCACATATAATGACTAAAAGGGAGTGGTATTTTGATTTGAAGAAGATAAAAATTTGGTTGAGGCTGGACTAAGAGTTGGATGTTATTTAACATGACTATGATAGTTATTTAACATGATTAGATAGGGAAGCATTTCCAAATGTTATTTAGATGGCACTAAGAATACAAAGGGACCCATAGATGTTGCAAATGGGTCAGGTTATTAAAATGGGATTGAATCAGAGAAAAAATAAATCTGAAAGTGGAATTCACTGAAGCAGATTTTCTTTGGAGAACTGAGAAGATAGTCCCCTAAAAGCCATATACCTGGATATGTGCCTGTCCAGGACAGCAGCCACTCTCCATGTGTGGCTCTCACATGGCATGTGGTTAGTCCTATTGAGCTGGACTGTGCTAGAAGTAGAAAATACACACCAGATTGTGAAAACAGTGTGAATAATAGAACTGTAAATGGTCACACATGATTGATTACATGTTGAAATTATAATATTTTGTATATATTGTGCTAAATAAAATATATTATTAAAGTGGATTTCACCTGTTTCTTTTTGCTTTCTTAATGTGGCTACTGGAAAATCTAAAACTGTACATGTAACTCCCATTATATTTGTGTTGGACTGTGAAGCCATAGACTTTAAATCCCAGTCAAGGTGGTACCTAAGATGGGTGTCTCTCTCTGACTGGTGGGCTCTGTCTCTCTATCATTCAAAATAGGGCCTGAGGAAGGTTTTCTCTCTTATTGTTTCTTTTGAGAAATATGGAAAAAGATCACAAGAGAAATTGAGTTGGGGGACCACTAAGTGTAGACAAGAGCTTCTAAGAGCTTCTGGATCCCCTCTTAGAGTCCATGATAGGGGGAAGGGAGAATAAATGAATCAATAAATGTGAATTTGAAGAAAAATACATTTACACCATACCCCTTATCAATCCACATTCTAAGCCTGGGCATATAACGCAGTGAATTACACTGAACTGATCTGTAACCCAGTGAATTACACTGAACAGTAAGAGAAATTATGAGTCATGGACATTTGAGGCAGATGATCTTCATGAGTGGACAGAAACTTCCCATGCAATTTTATCTTATGACTTGTTCCTTCTCAGCTGGACAGGGGGTGGCTGTGTGTGCTGCACAAGAATGGCAGGGTGCTGGTGGGCCAAACCCCACCAAAGGAGGGAGTCAGCAGCATAGCTGTGGCTGCCAACTATGAGAAATCAGTGTTTTGTTCAGTTTTCTGGTTCTTTCCAGTCCTGCAACCTTGCAGTCAACTCCCCACATCCACTCCTAAGCACACCTTCCCAAAGACCCAGGAGAGCGTTATGTGTGTAAAAGAGTGAGTTTTCTGGAAGTCAGAATTATATATTTGGGGTTTCCCTGGTGGCTCAGATGGTAAACAATCTGCCTGCAATACAGGAGACCCAGATTGAATCCCAGGGTTGGAGAGATCCTCTGGAGAAGGAAATTGCTACTCGTATTCTCACCTGGAAAATTCCATGGACAGAGGAGCCTGGCAGGCTATAGTCTATGGGGTTGTAAAGAGTCAGACACAACTGAGCAACTAACAAACACACTTTGGGAGAATTTTTGCATAAGTTAGAGTCTAGGGCTATGTGCTGTGCTTAGTCAATTGTGTTTGATTCTTTGCGACTCCATAGACTGTAGCCCAACAGGCTCCTCTGTCCATGGTGAATCTCAAGCAAAAATACTGGAGTGTGTTGCCATGCCCTCCTCCAAGTGATCTTCTGAACCCAGAGATTGAGCCCAGGTCTCCTGCATTGCAGGTGGATTCTTTACAGCCCAAGCTATCCAATAAAGCTTTCTATAATGATGGAAATCTTCTATATCTGTGCTCTCCAATATGGCAGCAACTAGCCATAAATAGTCATGATTTCAATCAGCACTTGAAATGTGGCTAATGTGACTAAGGGTGTTAATGTTAAATTTTATTTAATTTTGATAAACTTAATGTAAATGTGACTGGTGCCTAGCATATTAGGTGTCACAATTCTAGTAATTGCCTTGTGTATGGAGAAAACACAGAGAGGTGTATCTATCAGCCACTGGATAGATCTTCAGATGTTATGCACTTGAAAGGGCTATCAACAGGAAGACATGCGGAGGTCTTCTGTTCTCTTCTGCCCTTCCTTTGATCAAGACAAGCATGGTACCAAACGCAAGCTATGCATTTCCTTATTTCACATGCTTCCCCATAGGTATCTGAGGTAGCTAAGTGGCTCCTGTAAACAGGGCAAGAACTGGCAAGAAGTTTGCAACTCACAGGTGTTATGCAGGGATAGACTCGCATCACAGGACTTTCCCTGGACTACAGTCATCTTGATTTCACATCAGAATGTTGTGAAAAGCATCACCCCTGCTGCTACAAGTCTAGTTGATTGTATAGAGATGAGAAGAGCAATAGCTGTGATGTGTCATGGATTGGGAGTCAGGGTGTGACTAAGGGTGTTAATGTTAAATTTTATTTAATTTTGATAAACTTAATGTAAATGTGACTGGTGCCTAGCATATTAGATGTCACTAATTGCCTTATGTATGGAGAAAACACAGAAAGGTGTATCTATCAGCCGCTGGATAGATCTTCAGATGTTATGCCCTTGAAAGGGCTATCAACAGGAAGAAATACTTGCCCAAGCACTGAATGCTGCTAGTTAGTTTCATGGCCTTGGATAAGCCATTTAACCTATTGACCTTCATTACAAATGTTTCCTCATTTGTAAAATGGTAATACTAATATCTACCTTACAAGGTTCTTGGAGAGACGAAGTAAGATAACGTGGTTGAGTTTTTTGTAAGCTGTAAAATGCAGGATTAATGTTATTATTGTACTAGGCATTGCTTTTAACGGTGCCACAGGGGTCCCTGTGTGGGGGCATCAAATCTTGTTGGGATTTAAAGAAATGCTAAGAAGTTGCAGATATATTCTTGCGGCCTGCAAGCTCTTGGTAAGTATGTACAACTTTTGTGTGTTAAGTGAGATGATGGTCTTTAGCAAAGTCAAATGTATCTTGGATATTGATGATCTTCTTATAATAGGGTATTGTTGTTGTCTTCAGTCTTCATATTTGGATTTCTAATTAAGTTGATTTCAAGACGTGAACTTAAATCGGAACAGATTAGCATGCTCCAGGAGGGTGAAGTGGTGGAAGAGTTTGCAGGAGGTGAAATCCTAGGAGAGTGAGGGAAGAGCCGTCCTCCCCTTGCACACTGTCACGCAGGGCTGCTGCTTCTGGACCAGGGCAGGCAGTGAACCTCTCTTTGTGAGCAGTGACTTCAGCGAAGTATCATCCAACATGCTACTTTCACATTGTTTATCTGTATTTATTTTTAGTTTTTTTAAATTACAGTATAGTTGATTTACAATATTGTGTTTGTTTCAAGTCTACAGCAAAGTGATTCAGTTATACATGTATATGTGTGCACACATATATATAAGATTATTACAAAACGTTCCTGTGTTATACAGTAGGTCCTTGTTGATTATCTAATTTATATATAGTAGTGTGCATATGTTAATCCCCAACTCCTAATCTATCCCTTCTCTGCTTCCCCTTTGATACCATAACTTTGTTTTTATGTCTGCGGATTTATTTCTGTTTTGTAAATATGTTCATATTTTAGTTTTAAAATTCTATAAGAGGCACAAGCATAAAAGATTTACTTGGTTTTATGTTTGAGAATATTTAAGAGAGAGTTTAATAAAAACATTCCATTAATTATTGATTAATGTATTAATAGACATTAGAACAAAAATAATCAGACTCTCCCATGCAGAGGGGGTCTATGAAAAGTACTTACAAAAATGAATTAGTAAGTTTATTTTTAATTAATTAATTAGTTATTGCAGTAGAGTTACTATGTGAGAAGTACTTTTCCCTTTTTTAAAAAAACAATTCTTTAACTCATGGGAAAATTGCTTTACAATGTTGTGTTGCTTTCTGCTGTATAACAATTCAGTTTAGCCATAATTATACTATATGCCCTCCCTCTTGAGCTTTCTCTCCTCCTCCCCCCTTCCCACCCCTTTAGGTCATCACAGAGCACCAGGCTGGGCTCCTTGTGTTATATAGCAACTTCTCACCAGCTGTTTTACCCATGGTAGTGTATATATCGGAGAAGGAAATGGCAACCCATTCCAGTATTCTTGCTTAGACAATTCTGTGGACGGAGGAGCCTGGTGGGCTGCTGTCCATGGGGTCGCACAGAGTCAGACGTGACTGAAGCGACTTAGCATACATGCATGCATTGGAGGAGGGAATGGCAACCCACTCCAGTGCTCCTGCCTGGAGAATCCCAGGGACGGGGGAGCCTGGGGGGCTGCCGTCTATGGGGTTGCACAGAGTCGGACACGACTGAAGCGACTTAGCAGCAGCAGCAGAAGCAGCAGCAGCAATGTGTATATGTCAATGCTACTTTCGACATTTCCACTCTCTCCGTCGCCCCGTGTCCACACGTCTGTTCTCTGTATCTGCATCTCCATTCCTTCCCTGCAAATAGTTTCATCATCACTTTTCAAGTTTCCATATATATGCGTTAAGGTAAATATCTGTTTTCTTTCTGACTTGACGTTTTTTTCCTTTGTAAGTGTATATACTTAAGTTTGAGAAACACTGGTATGGTATATGTATCATTGGATTTCTGAAAGCTTGACTTTAAGTACTAGTTTATTAATTTGTTTATATTGAGAAGGACACATATTTCTAAATTTTATTTCTATAAATAAGTGTACTAATGTTTCATAAGGCAATTGTAGGGATGGTTCAAGTACATGAAGGAAAAACTTTGTTAAGTTTCATATGAATAATCTATGTGCCATTACTATAGATATATGAGCCAGCAAGGAGATCCCACTAGTCCATCTTAAAGGAAATTAGTCCTGAATATTCATTGGAAGGACTGATACTGAAGCTGAAACTCTAATACTTTGGCCACCTGATGCAAAGAACTGACCATTTAAAAAGACCCTGATGCTGGGAAAGATTGAAGGCAGGAGGAGAAGGGGACGACAGAGGATGAGATAGTTGGATGGCATCACCAACTCAATGGACATAAAGTTGGGCATAAACCCCAGGAGTTGGTGAGGGACAGACAGGCCTGGCATGCTGCAGTCCATGGGGTCTCAAAGAGTTGGACATGACTGACTGAACTGAACTGAACCACATTTTCAACAAGTAGGGAAGAAGCCTGAAGTGTCTGTGGACAATCCACATAGAGTTCAAAGGCTCTAGGTAAAGTTGGCTGGCATTAACATGTTGCTGAGATTCATAGAAATCAAATAGGGAAGATCATGCATCAGGAAAATAGTTTCTTCTTATTTTTATTTCCTAGAATATCAGGTGAATTTAGGTGTTCAGTGAGCAAGTTGCAATAAGTCAATATTTAATTCACAGAGGTCACCTTTCAGCCTAGATTTCTCCCCATCCCAGGTCCATGCCTGGGTCTCTTTGTATTCCTCACACTGGTGGAAATGTCCATCTACATTCACCTCCTCCAACCTGAAGCCTGAATGTTCCTGAGAGTTCCAGACTAGACTGCTTAGTCCTTGGACCCATCCTTGATGTACCTGCCCATGTATCTTTTTGTTAGTTTATAGGGCTTCCCTTGTGGCTCAGCTGGTAGAGAATCCACCTGCAATGTATAAGACCTGAGTTTGATCCCTGGGTTGGGAAGATCCCCTGGAGAAGGGAAAGGCTACACACTCCAGTATTCTGGGCTACAGAATTCCGTGGACTATACAGTCCATGGGGTCACAAAGAGTCAGACACGACTGAGCAACTTTCAACAGTAATAATAATAAACTTCCACACCACTGAGAGTTTGAATGGTAGAAGCTAACTCTTGACATATATGAATCTTTATTTATTTCTAGTTGTTAAATTTTAAAGTTCACCAGAGCTGAAATAATTTCCTCCATTTCTTGCATACACTGCACAGTTTTGAGTGAAATGTAGGTGCTTACTGAAGATAGCAAATCTAATTCAGTTGTGATGACTTCACCTGGGACAAACAAGATGTAAGATTTCTTCATTACACCAGCAATTTCCGTGAGAATGATGAGATTTGAGAGCTCTTATGGTAGGGTATGAGAAAGAGCCTATGGAGCAAATAAGAGGTCCTTGGGAGTCCCCAAAGTCATCAGATGAAGACATATTTTGAGCCATGAATTTTCTTTGAATATGAAGATACAGGGATAGATGGGCATAACGTCATATAAAGTTGGTTATTTCCACAGTAGGCAGAGAGATACTGGTACATGGAGAAGGGGGAAAAGGTGAATCAATTTAGGTAACAGTAAATGAGCCATAGGGCTTCCCGCTGGTAAAGAACCTGCCTGCCAAGCAGGAGATGTGGACTTGATCCCTGGGTTTGGAATATCGCCTGGAGAAGGAAATGGCAACCTACTACAGTATTCTTGCCTGGAAAATTCTGTGGACAGAGGAGAATGGCAGGCTATAGTCTATGGGGTTGCAAAGAGTCAGATATGACTTATTGACTACACAACAAGTGCAGCAACAACAAATGGCCACCTGCCACGTATGAGGTGTTGTCAGCAGGTGCAAATGCCCTTATATTTCCCCAAAGTGATTTCAGTATCATTGATCCTGGAATTCTTACTTATCGTAGCAAGAGGATTGATATGTTGAGAATTTTGGGGCCCTTTAGGTTTAATCTTCAATTTGGATAATCTCAGACTAGATCCAGGCCACAATGTATGAAAGAATGTGTAAAAACAGTGCCACAATATAAAGAAGACACAATAGGAAACCAAGAGAAGAGTTTTTTTTTAATTATTCCTTCATATTCAAACTTCACAAACAGTGTGAACTTGTACAATACCTCAGAAAGTGAAACTTACAAAAAAGTGCTGGTAACATTTAAAAAAAAACAACAAAAACCCCAAAAACAAACATCATTCTTAGCAACATCAATTACTCTTCCACACAAAACAGAAACCTTGTAAAATTTATTTTCGTATTTTTAAGGCGTAATACTTCCGTATAAAGTATATGCAAGAGATAAAACTTCACAGTATTCCAAAATGTCACAATAATAATAATAATAATATAGTATAATGAAGCGCTACAATTAATTTTCTTTTTTTGAATGTTTTTTTCCTGTTTAAATAACAAATACAAGTCACAGGTAAATATACGTGAGAAAAATACGAGGCTAATATTAAATGGCAGGTAAGGATACTGTCACTGTAAGAAAAACTGGCAGGATGTGTGTATTTAGTCTATATTTTAAAGCACTTGATAGAAAAGGCGTATGCAAGGTTTTTCAAAACAAGTTTTTGTTTGTTTGATAACTGACAACAATTTAAGAGTATAATGAGGAAAAAAAAAAAAGGAACAAACTCCCTCTCAAAACTATTGACCTGCTCATTCCAAACCACATGTATATATTGACGGGTGGATGGGTGTGTGTGTTCGTGTTTCCATGGGTTGAACGGTACACAGACTGATACAACAGTGTCCCTTGCCCGCCTGCGAGGATTGGAGGGGACAGTCTCTGCAGTCATCAAGCCTAGGTTCCTCGTGGGAAATTATTCTTTCAGTTTAAAGATCTCTTTTTCGTTGCCTCTCCTTCTTTCCAAACTCCTCCCCAAATCCCCAGGTCCTCAGACTGAAAAGATAATCTGGTTAGAAAAGTTGCCCTCCATTCAAAATTCACTGGGAAATAGAAACCGCGTGAACAGTGACAACCACACAGACACTGAAAATACCACTTGGACGAATGAATATGTTTGTGCATGTGGTGTGTGTGTGTGTGTGTGTGTGTGTGTGTGTACAGTAGCAATTGCAAAAAGGGACCATGTTCCTTTCCATACTAAGATACAATGTGATAAGAAACATTTCTGTGCAGGGAATACGGTTTCTTCGAATCTTATCACAACACTGTGGCGGGAAGATCAGGAAACGGGTTCACCTTTCAGCAGTCACCACAGTAAACTTCATTGAGAACACGCAGGCCCCGCCCCTAGTCTGTGCGCATGCGTGTGTTAACAGCTAGCCATTCAGCCAACAGGTAACAGAAAGACAGCAGATAGCAAAACACGTCAATAAGGTGCTCAAAGAAAAAGTGGCACCCATTCCCTGAATGGGTGGCCACATTAAGGTGCTTCAAAAGGTTTTTTTTTTTTTTTTTTTTTTCAGTTTTATTTCAAACATTAAAAGAGTACTGGTTTGCACATGGTAGTTCTGAGTCAGGCCAAGGGTTTTGAGATTTCTGACTTCTTCCACTGAAAAGGGCTTTCGCTGTAGTCGTTTTGCTCAGTTTGTGGTGGGTCATTTGAGTTAAAGAAAATTTAATAGCCGAAAACTGAAATCAAATCAACATGACGAAAAGAAATAGGTGAAATGGTATAGAACATTACTGCATTCCCATTGGATCAAAATGGTTTCGCCCATTTTTCCTCTTTCACTAACACTGTTCCTTTTTTCTTTGTTACAATCCATTCCGTGTGAACATACAGAAATGACCAAAGTCACTGCAAGTGGCTGTTTTTATTTTTTGTGATCTGTTGCAAGAGTCCAACCTTGTTTCCTCTGCTGCTGTTTGTGTAGCATCTGGTTTTGTAATGAGCATCTGGATTTATGTGCATGTGTGTATATATGCACATATACACACCTATACATGTATAATATATACACTATATATATATGGATATATATAGGAAGTGTGTATACATTTATACATAATATAGTTGTATACTGTTTCAACTGGAGATAAACTGAACTGGGTTCAGACACTAGCACGTGTTTATCTTTCCCCTGCCCCCTCTGTACATTTTAAACAGTCTGGAGCTTTTATTTATTTTTTTAAAGTGCATTTTCAATGCAGAATAACTGTAATCCAATGATTTCTTGGAAAACATTTTTGATGAGAAAAATCTGACGGTTCTCAGCCCCCAGTAAGAGAAACCCGGGTTTGGTCGCGCCAGGGGCTGACGTGGCAGTGCCAGGCTTGTGCCTGAGTGATTACTTGGTGTTCTGGACTCCGGGCACCTCAGTAGCAGCAGCAGCAGCACCTTTGGGAGAAGGCAGAGATAGAAGAGGAAGGAGGAAGGAAAGCTCAGGTGAGGAAGGATGAGTTTGCGGCGTGTTACAGGTCAGAAGTGTTCACCGTGTATGGATGTGTGCAGTTCCTGCTCGGCTTCGGCTAAGAGATGCCATCTAGTCCCCTCCCCACCAATGGACACCAGCCTCCCCACGGCCCCGCCCGCTCCAGCATTGCCCAGGCATCCCCACTCCCCAGGCTGACTTTGGGTCAGCTCCCTGTGGGGATTTGAGTGCCAGCGTCCAGTAGGAATAAGGCACCAGAGAAATCAAAATGTTACAAAAAGATGCAAAATCCCGTTTCAAAGAGCCTCTCCCATTGCTCCGTTAAAATATTGCATGTGATACCATTCGTGTGTAAAATGTGTCAAATGCAGTCTCTGAAAGGAACCGGAGGCCCGTCAGCACCAGAGATCTTTAGGAATGCACCCTTTGTCGAAACACACCCACGCCCCCCACCCCCATGCCCACCCCTACGCCACGTGCATAAGCACCAGATTGGGAGAACAAGGCCGTGGGCCATTGCTCACCTCATTTTTGAGAAGGATCAAAGAAGTCTATGAAATCAAATTTTTCAGGAATTGCTCTAAAATTAAATGGGTGTAGGCTGTCATGTATCTGGTTACTGGATGCTCTAAATGTCCAAAGAATATGATTAAGGGGTCGAAATCTTTGTACTGATGTTTGGGGGAATGTGTTAAACAAAAATTACTTCCTAAATGACACTCCCAAGTCCTCCCCACTAACGTTTCAACCTCCTCTATTTTTTAAATGCTGTAAAAAAGAAGAGTTTCATCTAGCTATAAAAGGAAAAAATGAAGGCACATGATTTTATTCGGTCCCACAATCCTTAAGAAAAATGGTATTTTGCAAGTATGTGTGTCTGCGTGTGTGTGTGTACACGTGCACACAGGTATGAAATGGGAGACCAAGGGCCATTGGGGCAGTCAAAGGAAAGTTGGAAAAGGAGAAGAGAGAATTTCAAGACAGAGAGAAGAAAGGAGAAAGGAGGAAATGGAGGCCTCTCTTCAGCTTTCTGTCATAGACAGTCTCCAGATTTGGCTGCTTTTGGGTCCAGAACGAAATTCATTTGTCGTGGTCTAGAAAGTGCCCCCAGTTTAAATATCTCCAGTTAATCATGTTACAGCTTTTGGTGTTTCCCTTTTCCCTTCCCTCCAGCCAAATGATTTAAAAAAAAAATCACAGTTTTAAAAATTATTTTTTCAATGTTGAAAAAATATGGAAAAGCTATTGAACAGCCTTAGGGCACTCAGCCTCTCCATCTTCACAGTGAACAGATGGATAGACAAGCCAGAGAGTCAAAGATGAGGCAGGCAAGCTCCCTTGTGCTAGAGGTCCCTTGCCTCACCTTCCCCAGGGCTGGGGGGCCCATCATAGCATCCACAGCATTTTCTTTCAACTGGATCCTCCCTACCCCACCCCATCCATGGAAGGTGGGCTGCTGAGAGAGGCAAAGCCATTCCAGAGAGCAGAGGTCTTAGAAGACAAGGATGGAGGTAATAGGGGTGGGGGACCTCTCCCCTCAGGCAGAGCTGCTCTTGGGCAGGATGGGAAAACTGCCCACTGACAAGTCGAAGTCGCACTCACTCGGACTTCGTGAGCCTTCAGCTCTCAGGCTTGCCATCTTTATGCCTCTGTGGCCTCAGAGTTGGCCCCCAGTCCTTAAGAAGGCAATGATCCAAGACAGAGAGGCGGAGTCACCTGGCTGTGTCATACAAAAAGGGCTACGGACAGTGGGATTTCATAAAGAAATTTAACTTTGGTTTTCCAACTGTTTCAAACCATAAAAATTAAAGCAGGGCTTCAGTGGCTTCCATCATCTGACAGCTGTTACAATTTTCTCATTTGGCAAGGCTAAGGTGGGGGAAGAGAAAAGGGGTTTCCCATAATTGGTCGAAGACACAGGGTGGTAAAATGCTTCCACACTTAAACTCACAGTCCAGTGTTTTTGACATTTCATAAATAGCTTTTTTTCTCTAAAAAAGAATAAAACAAGAACAATCCCTTTACTTACTCATCTGAAACAAAATAAACAGCAGTGGGTACAAACTTCTTCTTGTAACAATTACAAAAAACAACAATATAATCCCAACTTTTAACACGCATCTTGAATCAGTTATTTTTTTTTAACCTCAAAACTGCAGCATATCCTTAAGGGCAAACTTTTCAATTAGTTTTTTTCTTTTTTTTTTTTAAATAATGTCTTCACCAAAAAAACAGTCTTGTACCAATAAAATGCATTCAAAAATAGAAAATATTACACAACAAAAATATGTATCCTTCCTTTCCAAAAAGATTCTTCACAAAAAATGTAGAAAAAATTCCAACAATTTTTTTCCTCTCCTAAACATTAACTTTCAGTCTAGGGCACGATTATTTATTGATTTAAATGTCTGCTTTTGCATAAAACATGGAAGATGCAAAACAATTACTGTATAAGGTTGTGAAGTTACGTCTACTCCCACCCCAACTCTAAAACAAAACCAAACCAGAAAAACCCAGCAAACATTAAACAAAAGATACAGCTGGTTGACTAGGGGAAAAAAAAAATCTCTGTTTCCTTTCACTGTGCACTTGTATGGGTTAACTGGCTCTGTCAGTGTCTGGGAATGCCCAAGAAGGGAGATCAGATTGGAGTCAAGAGGCTCTTTAGCATGAGCTGATGTTCTGAGAATCCTTTACAGTCTCCCATGTCATGGGCTTACCTGCTGCAAATCCTCAAGGAGAAAAGAAACATCCTGCCTGAGGATGGACAGAGGACTAAGCTGTGTCCACACTGGTACTGTACAAATAATACCTCTGTACAAGCCAGTTTCTCCATCATAGCACATTTTTCTTCCCCCTTAAAATAGAGCTTAAGCCTAGAAGAAAAGGCAACAGGGAGCTCCAGTGGTGTGTGGGAGGCTGGGGCCATCTCCTCTGCAGTCACCTTGCCCACACTGAACCAGATTGGGCATTAACTGTAACAATAATGAGATCTCTAACCTTAACAGAATGTCCTATTCCCCCATCCCCATTGAATCCAGGTGTATTTTTAATTTCAAATGTTGCAGCTTTTAAACGATTTATTTTTCTTATTTGATGGTATTTCTCTTTCAAGTGGGATGTATTTTGTATGCTGTTTTCAGTACAAATAGATTTTTTTTCCCCCTATTACTTACTTGGTTGCTGGTTTTTTCTCTGTGGTTTCTGTTCTGTTTTGTTTCTGATTTTTTAACAGTGAAATATGTCCAATTTTATTTCCAGTGCATTAAACAAATTTTAAATTAAAAAGAAATAAAACTTTCCCCCATCCTTGTAAAGGAAACGACTGATAAAAGTACAATATAATAAAATCAGGCATTGCCAAAAACAGCATGATGTGCAACCTCAATTACATTAAAGAAAAACAAACAGACAAACAAGAATTATAAAACATAAGCATGAAGGAGCCAAGACTATGTAATCCCAACTATGGTATGACTGGCAAGCACTGGTTAAAATAGGTAAGGCTACTCTTAGATTTCTAACTCGACATAGTTAACCACTGCTCTTCGGCCTTTTCCTTCTTAATCTTTCACTCACTAGTTCTTTGTATCTTTAAAATGAACAAATTTGTTTTTATATTTTTGGTCTACAGTAGAATTACATATTAATAATATAATAAACAGATACTTCATTAACAGATTGGTACTGCATTCATGTGGGGAAAATAGAAAAAAGCACTCACAAAGACATAGTAAATGGACTCTCTTCTCATAAAAATAACCACAAATATGATAGAAATTATAATCAGGGCAACAGATTCAACTGAAAACAGGGCAAAAAGAGATATTTGGGGTAATACAAACTCCTGACAAGTATGCCCTAGAATTGCAGCCTCCAAACCTTTCCCACGACTTCCACCTTACTATAGGATCACTCAAAATTCAAATGGAAATGGAAACAAAATGAAAAAAAAAGTGGACAGGTGATTGAGCAAGCCAAAGCTTCCAAGTCATCTTAGCTGACTGGTCAAGACCAGCTGGACAGCATTCTAGAAAATAGTAGGCCACAAGGGAGACACTGATGGTATTTGTTTTTAATTTTGGAGGAGTTCCCAGACCACTGTTAAAGAGAGAAACCAAGGAACCAAATAATTCTCTGGTACCATATAAGACTTGAAATGAAATATAATTCCAATAGAGGGGATATGAAGGTGAGTTGGAAAGAAGAGGAGAAATAGGCAACTGTTGGGCACCACCTCCGTTTGTTTTCTTCAACACATTGGTTTCCTTCTTTCTGAGCATCCTTTAGGATTAGCTCTGGGTCCCAACGTCCTCTGAGCAAACATGCATCAGCTCAGCTTTTGACATGACATCTATGCCTACTGGCTTCCCCAAGGGCTCAATGGCTCAGCAGCCTCCCCACCCCCCCTGCCTTTTATGAAGGAGAGAAGGGTTATGAAGTTGTAATGACAGAAGCCTTTCCAACCATTCCTACTTGATGGTTAACTCCCACCGATGGTCCAGTGTGGGAATAAAATAAGAAGGAAAACAATTGGTAAGAGTTGAGCTTGGTAATCAACAAGTATGAAGTTTCTTCCAGGAAAAAGAAGAAGAAAAAGAAATGGCATCAGTCAGAAAATACTGCTTTTGGTTTCTTGTAACTTGGAACTCTCCTTGGTTTTTCTCTCATTCAGTTGCTCCAGTTTAAAGTTTAGAATCTAGTGCAAATAACATCACATCACAGCATTCCAGGAGCAATACCCTATCCCTTCATCCTAGGTGAGTATTATCCCTTCAGACCTCCTTGGGAGACTGGGGCAATGGTCCAGGAAAGCAATAACTAAACAGATTATTAACCTAGTACTTGCTACAACAAGAAAGGCACTATCACAACAGACCAGCCTCAGCATTTTCCTTGCTATGGGCATGGATGTTTTAACCCCTCCCGCAACCACAAGGAAACCCAAACTGTGGCTTTTCCAGTACTTGAATTCATTGGCCAGTTATCTGATTTCCCTATTGGCCCCGGCTGTTGGCTCCAGCCATGCGGAGCATGCTCTGTGTATGCACTGCCCCACGTTTCACCAATGATCCTTGTTTGGTTCTCAATGATTTAGCTCACTCTCTTCCATGGAAGTTTCTTTCTCTCCATCAGTCTCCAGGTCATGATTCTATTAAAGACTAGTTTACAGTGTCAAGTACTATCATTTTTTTTTCCCTCTATTTTTTAAAACTTCTAACCAATTCCTAGGTCATAGAGACAATTCAGTAGCTCCTCTAACAAGTCTCCTGTTAAATATCACTGTGAACAGAATGAAAACCTAAGTATCATCACTTGACCACCAAAGCATATCCCTTGAGCCTGTTGTATTACTTTTGCCTTGTAAGAGAGGAAGTGGGGCTCTGGAGATTAAAATCTTTGGTGACAAAGCTGGAGTGGGTATGTAAGTTTTAAGGAAGAAGTTATTTTCCAAAAGCCTCAAGAGAAGTATCCTAGGACAGTTCATGTGAATATATTTTAAAAGGTCAATTATTTCTGTATATAACTTTGGTTTGGTACAGTCAGTATCTTCTCAGTGCTTACCCAAAACATATCTCTAAGTATCTGTTAAGAGCTCTGAATTTAGAGTTCTTATTTAAAAGGGAGAGAATACTTTGCGTGCTGAAGGGATTGCTTACATTAGTTCTGAAAGCTCTAAATGGAGTCTTCTGCCTAGCAAAGCTGATGGCTTTCTTAAAAAAATTTCAACTTGGAAAAGTAGATTTGGATGGATACTAAGAGGGAGAGAGAAAGACAGGTATCACCCAAGAATTTTCCACACTGATGCCCCACCATGTGACAGTGATCAGAGAAATTCAACAGTACCCATTGATACGAGTTGTGATCCTTTCCTACTGAACCAGAATCTTCAAAGCTGTCACCTTGGATACTGGAAGAGTCCTTCAGCATCTTCACTCTCCTATTATTATTCCCTACACAATCCATTACTTTTCCTGTGGCGAAAGATTCTTTTATTAATAGTCAGTAAAGAGCTGTCAAATTCTAATTATTTCTGAGATTTAAAAAGGCAATAAAAATAAATCAAAGGAATACTGAAAACAAAACCCAATCCAACTTCAAAACTAGGCTTTTAGGCACTGTTAAGGTCTTCTGTTTTATAAAGGATAGTCTCTGATGGAGCAGCTAGTAAGCAGGTTCCAATTAATCCTCCAACTCTTCCTCCAGTTTCAAAGGTGGCCTAGCTTGTTCCAAAATACACCTTTCACCTCACTGGTTTTCAGTGTTTATTGCACTGTTCCCTTACTGTCATCTTAAAGGATTTTACCACACGCACAGCCTTCCTCTTTGGTTAGCCTGATCTAGGTTTCACCCAGAGATGAGAAAGCATGCTCAGGCTGAAAGGATGCCTCCAGTACGGACAAGGTGAGGTTTTTCTGAAAGGAGGCCCTACCCCTGGCCAAGGTGAAGACTCCGCTGTCACCTCTGCTGGCTTCCTCACCACTGAAACTCTTACTGAAAGCTTAGTTGGCGACAATGTTGGGCAAACTTCTCCTTTTAAACATCTTCAATGTACAGTACTATCTCAGCTTCTTTATAATAAGAAAACAGATCCTATCAGCATGGCAGTTGCTAGGGCTGATCAAGAGTTGGCAGATTCCACAGATTCTCACCAACCTTGCTGAGACCGAGCATGATGAAAACAACCCTCCATTTCTGTGGTGCTTCTAGTTCCATCAACTTGCACCTTTCTTTCCCATACCTCACACACTCTCTCCCGGCACAAGGAAATACATTTCAGTAGTGCAATGCAGTGCAGTCATATTCATTTAGTGCAAAACAAAAATAAAAACAAAACAAAACCAGAAAGCCCTATTACAGACCCAAGCTCAACCCTAAACAACACTTACTAAAAGTTACCAGTGCCACACAAGTGGGAAATTCAGTCTTCACCTCACACTTCTGTGAGTCATCTCTTTTGTTGTCCCTGTTTGCTTCAGCTCAAAGGAAAGAAACAACTAGCAAACACCTAGGCATTATTCTGTAAAATGTTAAACCAATAGGCAGAATATAAAGGGAAGGAGTTGAGTTGAAACCAAGGGTAGTATTTAGAAGAGGAAAATAGCTATTTTAATGCAAAGGTCAGTAGTGGTTTTTATTGAATGGTTTTCATCATGTCAAATGGCTCCGATGCTAAAGGGAATAGGTACAGAAAAAGATAAAGCTTTCCTTATAAAGCTTTCCTGTTTCCCAAAACACGGTCCTAAATTTAACAGTGCTGGGTTCTTATTTTTGAATAGTGCAATCAGCTTTTCCTCAAGGGCTTCAGGCAGCAGCCACCTTACCTAACATAAATAGAGATTCTAAGAGCACTCACTTTTTCACATTGACCTCATCTCTCACCTCAATCTTGTCCTGTCCACTTTTTCTGACTTCACATAAATACAGATCTACATACACATACACAGAAATTCTCAAGGCCCCTCTCAGGATGATAGATTGAAAACTGGTACAAATAGCTCAATGACACACTAACACAAAAAGTACAATTATTAAATATAAAAGTGAATTATTACACCAAAATTGAGTCTGCATTGTACCTCTTCTAATATTATTAAGAAAAGAAAAATTCATAGCAGGATGTCTGATGGAGCTTACTTTTTGCTTGAGATTCATCTGGACTTAGTTTGGGATATGGGAGTATTGAGTGGTTTTGGAGAGATGCTTTGCCTTTGACCATCCTCCAGCACCATTCTCTCCAGTCTGTCTGCGTCTCCACCCTCCAGGTGTAAGTCTGCTTGTCTGCACATACCCACACACACGCTGGAAGTCTCAGGAGAATCAACATTTAGAACAGATTCTAGAAACATTTGGCAGGGTGGGGTGGAGGGGTCAGCACACTCAAGTACTTTGAAACAGTATGTTCCCACAGAGTTTCTTGATTCTGTCAGTTTCTTGCCTTGGTTTGCCATGAGGATTATGAAGAGACTCTACTTTCATTTGCTCTGAAAACCACAATTATTTTAACAATAGAGCAAAAACTAAATTTAATTAGATACATGAGAGTTACCCTTAATGTATATCTCAATAGGCCCCTGGGAAAATATAATCAATGGGACAAAGAAAAGGGTTTAAATGATGACAATGCTTTTGAGAATTCTCTCCCTCAAATCTACATATAGATCGCTTCAAATCAAAGTTTTGCCAGGGGCAGAGTAACTCACCTTACTTTTCCAAGAACCCTCTGGTAGCGAACATATACTAAGCACTTTGGTCTATGTCTAAATCTTGTATCAAATTTGATCATTATTTTATTGTCAGTTCTTTCTGCATAAGCCCCAGAGAGCAGACAAATTCTATAATTTCTCTTATATGGGTTTGATAGTATTCAGAGAAGTTTTAAATCACAAAGAAATGAGGTTAATTCTTAGGCTGATAATAGTGAGAATGGCAAAGGGTGAATGGTGCTGACTTTCCTTGCTAACTCTAAGAACTGGCTTCAGGAATCCAGAACTGTATCAAATTTGGTCCCATCACATTGTCCTGTTTTCCCTCTTTGCTTTTCCCCTGTTCACTTAATTGAAATTGCAATTATTTTAAAGATTCAGCCAAGAATGCAAATTATAGCACAAAAGACAGGTTATAAAAAGGTTGTCAGGCTATCTGTAAATTGAGTTGAGTTGAGAACAGTATGCTTGTATGCTTTCAAATGAAGCGATACAATTTCCTCTTTTTTTTTTTTTTAGTTTCTCATTTGGTTTTTCCTTCTTGTATGGTGGTGGGAATATGCATAGGTGAAGTACGGACAATGCCGATCTCCCTCTGTGGTTGTCGCCTCCAGCGCCAGGTTAAGGAGATGTGAGGCAATGGAGGACTGATGTTTCACCATTTATGACTTTGTGAACACAGGCAGTTTTGAAATGAAGAGAACAGAAATCTGAACAATTATAGCAATCCATAGATCCACTGGTCTTGTCATTTTCGTAGTATTCTCTCTTTCTTTTCTGGTGATTCTGTACTATAGTAAATAAAAATATCCAAAGAGGGGTTTCGTTACATTGTCCACAGCCTTATTTCCAAAATTTGAGGAGGCAGTAAGATTTGTAGTGTGTAACTCTATGACCTTCCTCTGCAATCAATTCCCATAAGTTTAGGTAAATGGGGTTTCTTTTGCAAGGAATAGAATTTATTTTAACTATTCTACCCTCAAAGTGAAGAGAGAATCTTTCTCCTCAAAGTTCTCAGGAGCTACTGGAAAGGAAGATATGCTTTTCATGGAGAAAAGACTCCTTAATGATAGAATGGAAGGCTTTTCATTCTAAGAGGGAAAGGAGTAAGATAAGAGCGGGCAGTGATTTGACTGATGCCTAGGGCCAGGAACAGTATCAAATTAAAGAATCAAAACTTGACTGTCTTGAGAAGAAAGAGATAAAGGCTAACAAACAAATCAACAAACAAACTTTACTAAAATACACATTCCTCCAGTTTCAGGTTTCTAAAAAGTAATAATTATGCTTAAATCAAGGTTTACAGATAGCAAACAACTGTTTTAATGTGTAAAAGTATTATCCCTTTGCTTTACTATGTTAGTTTCACTTTCTTTGAAGGAATTGTATCTGTGCACACTTGTCCTAAAGTCCAGTGCAGAAAATAAACTGGTTTGCTACCAGCCTCAATCTCAGAACATTTCCTAAGCTATATTTGTAAATCCTAAAACTACGTATCTGTAAAATTAGATGCAGAGTTCCTGAAATGCATTGTGGTGGTGGTGGGGACAGGGGGAGAAAGCAAGCATTTTATGGAGGAAAAAAAAGGACATCCCTTCTTGTCCTCCCCAATATATACTATCATGTTTCTGACCATTATTTTGCTGCATTAGTTACATTAGGGCTCCTGACAGATGTCAGCTTAGAAAAGTAGGAGGCTTAAAAGCAATAAGAAATTCACATCCTGGACTAGCTAGAATATTAAACAGGATTTAGACATTAATCTAGACTCATGCAGAGGCTGTGGTGAAAAATCCAGGGTCTTGGGGCTAGAGCTGTCTTGGAGAGCTAAAGGAACAATGTTAAGAAGACATCCTGAAAAAAAAAAAAAAAAAAAAAAGAAGGGATCCTGGGGGAATCCTGGTGACAAACTGGACCAGGTAAGACCTACAGAACCAGATCCTCTCCTCCTCCACATTATACTTTAAATGATGGCATTCAGGATTTAAAGGAGAGTCTTTTACTCTTTCAGAAGTCAATGCCTGAGGAGAGGAATACTTTAGACGAAGACTACTTTAAAAAATAGATAGATAGAGGGAGTCAGAAGGGACAAAGGAAGAGAAGGAGATAGGAATGATGGGGAGAACATGTTCAATTAAAATGACGGTCACAAGCAACATGATGCTGACCTTAAGAAGTGTTGGTTTCCTATTACACTCATGACTCAGAGAGTCTTTTGAATCTCTTGTTTCATCGTTCTCTATGGTGTGAGATGATGTTAAAAACTGGTTTGATTACAGTAAAAGCTGGGTCAAGCCTCAAATCAAATTCAGACTCCATTTCTGACATGACTGTTGCTTCTGTTTGTCAACAGGTAAAGCAAGAAATGAAAGCATACCCCTGTGTGCTCAAAAACCTTTAGGTAGTGCTCTAAAGGCCACAGAATGGTCCTCCCAAGAGCAGAGAGCCAAAGCAATATCACAGTAAGTGTTGGACTTTCAGGTCAAGAAAGACTGTGTTACAGAGTTGCTTGGACTGCATCCTCAACACCCTGTAAAGGGGTAGACCCAGAACTCTATGAGTCTTTGGGACAGTGCTCTGGCAACCAGATGGGAGTAGCTCATTGAAATGAGACCTAGCATGATGACCAAGTCACATGGTGAATGCTTAGGTACTGGGGAGTGTATTACATGGCTCTTCAAGTATCTGATCTGCCCTCATATTATTCTATTTAAGCATAGACTAACTTTATCTTTTAAAAAATATCTGGTTGCAAAATAGACATTTTAGAAACTTTAGGAATCCTTTCATCCCTTAGTAAATTACTGCTTAAAGTTCTAAACCAATCAACAATTGTTTTTCAAAAAGATAAATGAAAGAAAAAAATTCTTCCTAATTGTCTCCTATGCCTTTGAGTGAAAGTGGCTTTACTTGTTTTAGAAGAGTTCATTAAGGTTTGAATAGTTATCAAAATTATTCTGAAATGTGACCTCTTTTATTAGATTTCTCTAAGTCTAGCGTCTGGCAACTATGTCATTTGGCTAAATATTAGTAGGAGTTGAAAGAATCATCACTGACGATTTTTTTTTCTCCTCCTCAGAAACGGTCTTCTCATATCATGAATTCAAACACTGGTATTTAAGAAAAGAGGGGAAAAAAAGTCAGAAAATATTTTTCTCTTTATCTTTGGCCAGATGTGAAGGTGAAAAGAATTCATGACCTCAGCTAATACGGCTGACATTTAAAACTGTGACTCAGGTCCTCCCACTCTCAAAAGAATATTGATAACTTTTAAGACCTGAAAGTACAGTGAAGACATGCTTCCCTCTGCCTACGAGTCTGCTGAGCTCACTCGCAACAATGTTCGTTCACCACATAAAGCTTAAAGAAGGACACTCAGAAGTGGGCAGGGGGAAGGGAAGGGAACAAGCCCTCGGGGGGTCATGATGACTTTCTTAAGGCAGCGAGGAGAGGAACAGGTAAAGCATTAAAGAGAAACAAGAAATAATAATAATTAAAAGGAAAAAGAGTGAGGAAAAGGAAAGAGAAAAATAGTGCAGTTCATAGAGTTTGGGTATCAAGGGGTCTGAGGCAAAGGAACAGCTCCCCTCACCCTCAGCTCACAATTATGGGATCCCTGGTGGCTCAGTTGGTAAAGCATCTGCCTGCAGTGCAGGAGACTTGGGTTTGATCCCTCGGTTGGGGGAGATCCTCTGGAGAAGGAAATGGCAACCCACTCCAGTACTCTTGCCTGGAGAATTCCATGGACAGAGGAGCCTGGCGGCCTACAGTCCATGGGATCTGAAAGAGTCAAGACACGACTGTGTGCCTAACTTTCACTTTCTTTTCTGTAGAAATATATGAGGTTGAAAACTTTGGAGAAACAGATGGATAATTTGCTTTTGGACTCAGTACTCCTTCCAAGCAGATCACAGCAGGCAGTTCCTTAATGAGTACTGGGAGTGGGGGAGTGGAGGGCAAGGAGGGAATGGATAAGGAACGGGGCCGGTACTTGTTGGAGGAGCACAGGAGAATGGGATGGGATTCGAAAATAAACATCTACTAGAAAAGATGAAAGGGAGGAATTGGTGTTACACTGAGAAGGCTTAATAGCCGTTCAGTGTGGGAAGGGCTCTCACGCTGAGTATGGTGAACAGCTGTTTTCATCTTGTCCTGAATGTGGAGCTGGTCTCGGGCACCCAGGATAGATGTGAAGTTTATCCATCTGTGGGTTGTCTAGGCACTATGTTGAGTAGCTGAAGGAAGCTGAAGAAGCTCTTTATCTAAAATTACTGTTTGAAAATACTTCTTGCTAGGGAAACAGGATGCCTATTTCTGATGTTTCCATGGGGGCCTTAAAGAAGGAAGGTGCCAAGTCCCCACCTTAACAGACAACTGGAGATGCTGAGGGCAGCAGAGTATCTGCACATTTCTGAGTTCTATCAGCCTCTGTCACGAAAAAGTTCCTCAAATTCTGATTTTGTTTTTAAAAAAAAAAACTCCTAGGAAAATGAATATTATATTGCTAAACTGCCTCCAGGGAAGGACAGAAGACAAGTTAAAATAATTGCAGGCATACTGAAAACAGAAAGGAGTCAGTAAAGAACTAGTATTAAAAAATCAGTATTTGAAAATACAGTTGGGACAGCTAGGCATTTAACTGCCTCTGCTTCTCAGATGAGCAGCCCTTTGAAATGCAGCCTGTAACTGTCGGCCAGATCTTATGGAGGTTATGTGGCCCCTTGGTCATATTTTTTAAAAGCAAATATAGACAGTGACAGTCCTAGAGGGGATCACAGATACATTCATACACACTTCTTTTGTTCTTCAGATATTGAGAGGGTCAGCTAAACAAGATCACTTTGACTATTAATCTCTTTGTGTCAACCATACTTAACAAAGTTTTCACTTTCCTACATTTGCTAAGTCCGAGCTTAAAAAAAAAATTCTAAAATCCTGTAAGACAATACTGAAGCTGATAATATAAAAAGCAAACTAGAGCAGTAATGATTATTATTAAATGCACCAGATTAACTGCAGCAGGTTGGTGATGGGTGATAAATGTGAAGAAATAATATTTCAATCAACTTGTGATTGTAGGCAGATTCAAAAGGAAAAATGAATATAATATATATTTCAATATAGAGTTGTTATATATAATGTGTATGTTCTAGCTTTCAGAAATACTGCAATGTAGTGTACTGTACTTAAGTAAGCATACCTAAATAGTAACTGATATTCTTCCACGAAGTCACTAGTACTGTTAATTAAAAAAAAGAAAGTCATTTTTTTTCCAGTAAAAAGAAATACCTATGGTTACAGTCACAGACTTCTTTTGGATATAGAAAGACAATATACATTAAAAAAAATAACAACAGCAAAAAGATTGCAACTGTAAGTAGCCTTACTTAATGGGAGAGGGGAAAAGTCACCAAAGTAGAAGAGGAAAGAAAATGTCCTCTGAATTCTGTGAGCAGAAATAATCCACGTCATAAAAAATAAGAAGTCACCTAATAAAAGAAGGGCGTGGGAGTGGAGAAAACGGAATTCGACTGTTTCCAGGCCACCCTTCAGAGTCAGCTGTGAGAGCCAGGTCCGTTGGTTCAGAATAGTCCACTAGAGCGCATCTGACTTTAATGTTTGAGATGGGCAAGAGCCGTCAATTCTTAGAGATTACCAAAAAGATTCTTCTGAGAGTCTATTGGTCTGCTAGACATGGTAAACAACCCACTCCTGGAAAGACTTCAGCGAAGGCCACACTGGTTTCAGGAGACACAGTTTATGAATGATGATGGTTTCCTGCAGATGCAGGCAGGATTAAGGAAGCTTTAGTCTGGGAATCAAACTCACAAGTGGGTAGGTGTTTGTGCGCATACACTGGGTTGCATAGAGGAAAGGAATGGAGGCCTTTGAGCCACTGAAGGGCTCGGGCCAAAGTCTGTATGGGCCTTGCCTGCCTGGCCCCGGTGCCCCTCCTCCACAGGAAACCTGGGCGAGAGGGGGTGCCCCAGACTGCTCTCCCTTCTTGTCTGCTTGCCAGTGGAGGACATCTGTTCTACCTTCTTCTGGAGGAGAGCAGCCTGTCACTGTGGGTTCGCTGTGGATCCAACAAGCTGCCTTTGTTTCTCCCAACTCTGACACGCTACAAAAAGCAACAGAGTGGGCAGGTGACTGGTTCCTGGGAAGGGAGCCACCAGCCTTGAGCGCAATGGTGGGAAGAGGCAACGGTATCTATGCACCAGGACCTATGCCTATGTGTGCTTTGTTTGAGATGCACACACGACCAGACTACAGCAAGCACACACGCAAAGACACATGTCCACACACACGTCAATAAACCCCACAGAAGCGCAGTTGGTTAAATGCACTCTACTTCACACAAGCATATTCAAGTTTCTCATGAAAGGGGTATACAGAAGTCACTGATGGTAGGGCTCCTTCAGAATGTCCTAAAGCCTCATCACAGACAGTGGACAGCACTAACGCAGCCAACTAAGGCCACAGAGCAGAAGCATGAGATGCGTGAGACCTCTGACTAACCAGAAATTCCAGACTCTATCTTGCTGTCACCGGGGAATATGAATGTGGAACAGTTTCGTACTGAGAGCACCCCACACTGCGTGTGTACATGCATAATGTATACTCATTTACAGACATTTTGGACAGCAGCTGTGACATACTAGATGGGTTAAGTCCCTTTCATTACTAGAATCTACATATAAATTGCAATGATTTTGCTGGGCAATAACAAACTTCTGCTGCAACAGTAGTAGAAACAGATGTCTCCTAGGGGTTAATTTTTTTTTTTTTTTCCTGTCTTGGGTGTATTAGAATCTCATTGAAGCATTTTGAATCAAAGAAACCACTGAATTTGAAAGAGGGCTAGTTAGGGACTTTTTACACTCTAATTAGGTATCGCAAAAGCCAGGACTCCAATAACTGTGGCTAGATTTTCCCTACGATCTGCAGATTGTGCTCCTTCATTGAGGATTTGAAAGTTGTGAGTTTGCATTTAAACAAAAAGCCACCAGATAAACCAGATGCTCACTGAAACTGAGAAAAAAAAAAAAAGTTTAGCGATATACACTGTACAGGAAGAGAAAGCTTTTTGTTGAGATTGTTCTCCCTGCTAAGGAAATGATTCAAACTAGCATCTTAGGCACCTGTGATCATGTCTCATGGGACTCACTATTTAGCTAATAGGATGTCTATTTTACATCCAGCCCAGACCTATGATACTGAAATAGGATAAGAAATAGCAGCCATTCCTAAAAGCAGCCAGTTCCATACAAGTTTGGTGCCTCCCTGTAAAGTCACTGTTTCCATAGTCTTCAGTCATGAATAGGGCTCAGTTTTGCGATAATGCAACCATTAAAAGGCAAGAAAGGGCCACATCGTCACACCCTTCCAATCTTTCTATTTCTGTTCTCTTCCCTGGGCTTTCTGATTTAAGGCAGTAATTCTTTACTATAAGTGGCTTCCTGTGAAAATACCTTAACTGAGGTCACTTCAGATTCGATTTAGTCTGAAATTATTCAGTTTTTGGAGTAATAGGCTGGGCCTGAAGAAACACTGGAATCCAGGCATTTTTGGTCAGCAGTATGGAAAAATGATGTTTCTTGTTTCAACAAAGGGCATTTCTACCCTTCATTCAGTGAAATACGTAGTTCTGAAAAGGGGACCCATGCATGGGTCCCTGAAAAGGACCCATGCTCATCTTCTACCTCTTCACCCTAGAAAGAATCCAAACAGACCCTAGTGTTTCACACCATTTCCTGGAATCTATTAACGTGCACCACTGACTGCTACAGAGTCAGTATTCTGTACATATTCAGAGATTGAGCAAGATCTTTGGGGTGTTTTGGTCAGGTTAATCATTTGAGTATCTAGTACTAGAAATGATGCTTTGGGTTAGTTTCCAGGCTTTGTGTTTACAGGAACACTGAGTCACCGCAGCTTTCCTTCTTGGGGAGGTTGATGCAACATCACAAACAGCAACTCTGCACAAACAGCTGTTGGGAATGTTCTCTCCAGAGCAAGAGCTCCTCTGTGCCCCTTTTTGTCTGCATTTGCAGCCCGAGCACCAAGGCAGAGATTGTTTTGAAAGTTTGCCCCGTGCCATCTATTTCCTGGGCACCTAGGAGAAGAGCCCCTTTCTCTGTGAGAACACAGAAGGGGAAGCAGCTGCAACCGCCCCACTGCAAGGTTGCATTTGGCCTTGGGGAGCCTGGTGTGGCTCAAGCACCCTCTTCACACACTAGGCACCGAGGGGCAATGGGTTGCCTGGCTCTTCTGTGGAATCAGGGAGTCTATTGAAATTCTAGTGCGCCCTTCCTTTTGTTTGACACCAAGTCACATGGTTGTGTCTTTAGTGTCCTGTTTTTCTCTTTATAAAATCTTTCTCTGGGGGACAAAATTGGCCATTTAAATAAAGTTCTTTTATAGTGAGTAAAGAGGTTTCTTAGAGCCAGAAATCACTCAAAAGAAAGTCTGTTGACCCTACCCGTGGAAAACCCCAGAGCTTTCTCTAAATGCATCTTGCCAAACCTCCTAGTTTTGTGATTGGATGCTTTCTGGCTTCGCATTATTGGCCGCTGAATACATTTTGCAAACCTTCTGTTCTCTTCCCCAGGGCTCCCAGGTCCCTGGACTTCAACTCATGACTACATTAAAGAATTCTTTTATACGATGTCTTTTAAGTCAGGTCACAACAGACAGGGCACCCCCTCCCCGTCTCCTAAATTCCAAGAGCATCTCAGGTGGCGCCTGCTCCTCCTTTGCACGTACTGTTGGTGTACTTGGATGATGGGGGTATAGGAAGTCTTCAGGACCAGTGTGAAACTAACACACCCAGAGGAAACCTTTTCTCTTTTCATATCATAATGCATGCATTCTAACTGTTCATGAGTTAGAAGTTTTCTTGGTCCTTATATAGAATGTTGGGCTGATACAAAACAACACCCTGTGACTCTTAAACAAAGTAAATTCAAGTCTTTCTTTCTAAGGCCAGGAGCTACTGTGACCTCCAAGATGCCTAGGAAGAAATGGGCTTCAGCCTGAACAACAGCAGGAAATTATCCACGACAATTACTCATAGAGCATTAGGAATCTGGGGGAAGAAAAAGTCTATAAAATTGTATTAAAAACTAAAGTTTACAATGCAAACTATATAGTAAGAAATATTTTGATATAGAGATTTTCATTTCAGATTCTTTTTGGCCTGGCTTGTTTCTCAACCTTTTCCCCTGTATAGATTTGATTCAGATCCATGTGTCCCAATTTATTCCCTTTTATGGGTTCTATTTTACTCACTGGGAGTTAGTGGGGTGGGTACAATTATTAGCATTTATTATATTAATAGGGGCAAAACTGCCTGCTCTGTTAAGATGCTACTGATGTTTTAGAGCTAGGACATTTTATTTTTCATAAACTACATCTAAATGTTTTGAGATAAACATTCCCCTTTGATTTTTCTCCTTTCCCTTGTCCAGCTAATCCAGTTTTAAATCATAAATTGCTTTTAAAAAAAGTATTTTTCCATACCAGTTCTTATTCCCTGTACTTATCCTAAAAGGTCTTATATCTGGAACATTTGATTCCGTCTATTTTTTTTTTCCTGGCTACTGAAAAATTTCTTTTTAAAAGCACTCATTAACATCCTAGCCTGACGTTTGAAATGTAAGAAGATTGTTGAATTTGAAACTAGAAAATAAAAAAGAATCCATGCTCATCTTCTATTCTTAAAGCAAAATGTTTCCCCTTTCCTAAGATGTTGATGAGTAACTTAAAAGGAAGGATTGATAAACTAAAAGCTCCTTTATCCTTTTGAAACAGGTACAGACTGGTTTATTTCCCCTAATGTAGGTCAGTTTGGAAAGCAGCTCTTTCAGAGACCAGAGTATGGAGTAATGACCCCACAGCAAGTTCCCTGCTTCCCAAGCTTACATCTCCAACTTAAGTCTAGCTTCTTCCTTTCTCCAGAGGACAATCTGTCAACTATTTTGGACTATGAGATGTCTGGGAGGAATATACACATAGTAAGAAAAAGTCTACTGCTATGTAAACCTGGATAGCACATATCATTAAAATGATTACCTCATTAAGAATTCTTTAGGGGTCTTCCAACATTTAAAAACACGAGAGAGAAATACTTCATTTGAAGGAGAAGGATGAAAATTAGGGTTTAAACTCAACTTGAATTTTTTCCCCTACATGTTTTAGAACAAAAGGTAAATTTTAACCCAATTGCTTAGTTTTTTTATGTGACAAATCAGCATTTAGGCAAATGGGTCTCCCTCAGATTTGAGAAACAAATAGCTGAATGTGGTCCATACTGGCACCCAGGATCAAGTTTCTGGGGATCCTATAATGTTGTCTACTTTGCTAAGATTTGAGTAAGGACACCATTTTAAACCAGCTACTGTCAAATAATTCAAAATATTTTAAAGTGGCTCTTGACCTTCTTCCATTTGTAACATACACTGAGTGATTTCATGTCATTTTCCTTTAGATTAAAAAGATCCTTTTTAATGTCAATTTTTTTCTGTGTTACATCATGGGTTGAATGACTTGTTTTTCAAAATATCAAAATTCTATGACACGGTTAATTAACTAATGCTCCCTCTGTTGGTAGTAGGTGGAAATACTGGAGTCTAAGATAGCTACTTCAAAAAGCACAATTAGCAAAAGAAAATGAACTTTTTCTTATTTCTAAAGCTGTTTCCCACCAGCTTTTAAAACAGGTCAATTTTGGATACATAGTTTGTGGTAGGACTCCCCTTAGAAATCACGATGGGCAATATTTGAAGGTCAGTTAATCATCCATGGCTACATTAAAACTTCTAGTAAAATATTTACTGCATTAAGGACCAAGGACCAAATCAAACTCACATATACGCCAGTTGTACTAACCTTACTAATTATCAGCAAAACCTTATGGAAAAGATACAAGTGAACCAATTCTAAAATGATGAGTAAAACCAATTTAATTATTATACAGTTGCTTCCCTTGGAAGATTTCTCCCCATTTGTTGCACAGTTTTAATTTTTTTTATAAATAAGTTGCTGATAGGAAAATTAAATGCAAATGCAAAGTAATTTTGAAACTGAGATACATCTTTCCTTCTTTTTTTTTAACTGTAGTTTAGTGTTTCTGCTTTGTTTACAGATTTACTTTCCCCCTTACATGCATTAAAATATGCCCAGCAGTGAAATCACCTTTGGAGTTTTTATAAGGTTTAAGAATTCCTATGTTTGAGTTAGAATCCCTTTAGGACACTGTCTATAATGGAAAAATCTCTATTCTGATACCTTGATCAGGACCGAGGAGAGAAATCTCAACTAGGAAGAGAGAGTGGCACCTAAGATGATGCAATGAATTGGTGGACTTCTGGATGATGGATGTTGGGCATCTGGGAGATTTTTGTTAGTTTCTTTAAAACCTTACCAACAAGCAAGGATTGATAAGGCATCTAAAGAATAGTCATCTTATTTAGCCCTCTCAACCAGGGTGGGAACAGAAACTGATCTTTGAAAGGAAGAAAGTGATTGTGGCGTTGAGGCATCCTGATCTGCAACAGGCTTCTGATAATGCCGTTCTCTGTAGTTGTGAAGGGTGAGGAGGGACAGCAGAGTTTTTGAACTCCTCCTCCCGGCTGACCACAAAAGGAAAGGACCCATTTGTCAAGACTTCTAGAGTACTAGTGTTTCATCAAAGAAAAAAGGTAAAGTCAATAGAAATTCTAGAATCACAAGATCTCAATGAAACTTTCAGAGAAGCAAGACATCTGTTACTGAACGATAAAGTCCCGCCTGTGAAAAAGAACAGAATTCTAGATGAACTGGTGAAAAAAATATTCAGTGGCGCAACATAAGCTTGCTAAAAGTTGAAAAACTACATATCAAAATACAAAGCAGCAGTTCAAATTACAGCAGGGATGGGTTGGCCAGAGGCCCTCAACCCAGGCAATACTTAAAATAATAAAAATTAAGAAAAATTTAAAAAAATATGAAGAAAATATCCTTCCTCTCTTTCAAATATAACTTTAATTGCCTTTTATTCTTTCTATCTGGAAGCAGTTATCGCTAACCTTAACAGTCTTGACTTACCAAAAAATATATATATGTGTGTGAAATAAAATAAAAGAAGGGATTGGTGGCAGTGTATGCAAAACCAAAATGAAAAAAAAATTACTTTTAACAATCTCACTTTTTTTGTATTTTTTTTACACAAATACTGTTGTAAATATATTAAAAAAATCAGCATTCTATCTGGTAAACGTCACTTTTGCCCCTCTATAAAATTTTGAATTAAAAAGCCTCAAGAACTTTTTATTATTCCCCCACCCTCCATTTCTCTTTCTTTTTCTCTTCCACAAGAATATATCCTGACACTTTTTTTTTTTGCAAAGATTGTTGGAAATAATCCTTCTCTTGTACCTAGAAACATAGGTGCAAACCTCTGATATCTTTGTTTTATCTGCATTCCTGCCTTTCATGAAAGTCCCTCTTGATTGTGCTGAGGCTGGAGCTCAGCGAAGACACTGAATAAATACGACAGCCACTGTTGCTTGATGCTTGTCCAAGTCTTCCTGGCTTCTGCTGAAACGGGGGTGTGGAGTAGGTGGGCCAAGGTGTGTGGACCCAGCAGAATCTGGGGAAGAAGCCTGCCATTTGCCTTCCCCACACCATCAAACCTATACCCCCTCCCACCCCCACAGCCCTTTTACAGAAATCAGACAACGTGGCAGGTGGAAAAGAGCAGGGCCTTCCCTCTGGGTTTTCAACCAGAAAGTGATATATTCCACAGTTTTAAATGGTTACTGTGAAGTCCAAGCGGCCAGAATTGTGAAAATGTCCACTGAAACACTGCAAGCGGTGTACTTAAAGACAGTAGGCCTTTTAGATTTTGTTATATATTTTTGTAGTGCTCTTCACAAGTGAAAAAAATTTTTTTTTTTTACTTTTTTTTTCTAAAGATTTTTTTGTAAAGAAGGGTTGTATTTAGAGGCCAGTAGCTAGAGATCCAACCAGTGGACCAGCACTACCAGGCCTTAAGGCCACCATCCAAGGGAGACTGGGAGAACTATTACTCCCCCAGGCCTCCAGAAATGTAATGTACCAGCAGGCAAAAACAGTTCTTCATGTAGTACAAAATGAAACGAAACAAAAACGAAAACAGAAAGTAAAAACAAAACCAAAACATTTCTTAAATTCTAGTGCCATAGCTTGTTTGTTTCTTTTTTGTTGTTTTGTTTTGTTCATAAGAAAGAGAGAAAGATACTACTTATCCATCAGACACGTGCATCCTCATGTGGTCGTTGAACTGCTCGATTTGGTCAAACTTTGCTGGACAGACGGAGCAGACATAGGTGGTCCCCCTCCGTGCAGGCCACCACCCCTGGGGGGCCAGCGCGGGACCCCGGGGTGTGCCCGCAGGAGGGGTCCCGTTGCTGGCACTGTGCAGGGCCACGTGTCGCTCCAGGAGGGTCTTGTGGGAGAACTTCTTTTTGCAGATGTAGCACTCATAGGACTTCTCGCCCGGTGGAGGCGCATGTGCACGTTGAGGGAGCTCTTCTGGGTGAAGCGCTTGTTGCAGATGCTACACTGGTACGCCCTCACTCCCGTGTGTGTTACCATGTGCTTGATAAGGTAATCCTTTAAGGAGAAGGAGCGCCAGCAGATGCTGCATTGGTGGGGCTTCTCACCTGGCCACAGGGGAAAGACAGCAGGCAGAACGAACAGAGCGAGACACAGCCAGGGACGGAGAACAGGAGAGAGAAAAACAAGACAACATAAAACAAAAACAAACACATTAAAAAAAATCTGACTGGTTAAGGGAGCACCCCTGATTGGAAAGATCCAGTCCTTCCTGGCCTTTCATGTGCTGAGAAACCTTGCTTCAAGGTGCTGCCAGGAAGGTCTAGCGTGCTTCAGGTTCCCATGCCAGAAAATGGTTCTGTTGGAAAGCTACATGACATTCTCCAGTAAAAGTCTTCTAAGATCATTCTGTGGAGAGAGTGAGTGCTACTTCAAGGGGGTCACTTTCAATGCCTTCATTAGCTGTATGTCTGCTATTTGCATCATCAAGCACATAAGAAATAGAAAAGTTCTTTGGAAACACAGGGATCTCTAGAATCTTTGGGAACTAAGGATGGTGGTGACATAGCTTGCCTCTCTGGGAACAATAATCATTTCCAGTATTTTGTCTAGTAAATGCACTCGTGCCTTGATCATAGGTCTGGAAAATGTTGGTTTTTGTAGGAATAAGTCATTCTAAAGAGCTATGCCTTTGATTTTTTTAAAAACTTATTTTAGATAGAAATCTTCCCAAAATGTAACTTTAGAGAGTTAATTGGTTATTCTGTCTAGACTGCCCTGGGCTGCAGATTGGCCTTGTCTTGTGTGGAGGTTGAGTAGGTGGTAGATAGCATGATGATCTCAGAGTCAAATGGTCCTGTTTAAATCTGGGCACCAAGGCATAGCCTGCCACTCTGACGAATCTCCAAATGCCTCTGAGGTACACAGTTCTGCTTACCTCACTGTGCTGGTGTTGACATAAAATACATGTGAAATCACTTTGCAGACCACCAAGAGTGGTGTGGGAATACATGCATGGTGTTCTTATTATAAGACTATCCATCCCTCCCCCACCATTAAATGGTTCCATACGCCTTTTTTTTTGAGCTCTTGGGTCAATTTTAAAAATAGTTTTCTCTTTCTTTGCTCTCAGTGTGTTGGCTGAAACCCTTCTTCCTCCTCAGTTTACTGCTTTGGTTTGCTCTTGGCTTAGAAACCAAATGATCAAGCTTGCTAAAAGCTGTAATGTAGATAAGAATATTGTCACTGAATGGCCACATGAAACAGTCTTCTATAAGTAACGTCCATGGGCCTGTAAGATCGCTTTGGATCAATAGAGACTTATTTTGTGGATGCTGTTTGCCCTCATCTCTGCTCTTGGAGGGTGAGATGAGCTGCATTATGGTGTTTCCATCTTTCCCACCTCACCACTGACTGCCCAAGGCCAGCAGCCAACACGGAAAGCCTGTCCATGCACCCTCCCGTTGTCGCTTGCCGTTTAGTCTCTAGGTCGTGTCCAAACACTGGTGTGGGTTGACATTTCCATGCATGTGTGCCAAGTCACTTCAGTCATGTCCAATTCTTTGCAACCCTATGGACTGTAGCCCACCAGGCTTCTCTGTCTATGGGATTCTCCAGGCAAGAATACTGGGGTAGGTTGCCATGGCCTCCTCCAGGCCCTTGTGCTCTTCCTTCCCAATCCAGGGATCGAACCTACGTCTCTTATGTTGCCTGCATTGGCAGGCAGGTTCTTTACCACTAGCGCTACCTGGGAAGCCATTTCCATAACCCAGCCTAAAGCTGGAAGCCTCTGAAACTCTTCAGTAATATTTCAACATCTGAACAAGGCATCAGGGTAAGAAATCTTGAATCTGAGTTAACTTTCATTTAAAATATGTGCCTTGATGGTCTTGCCACTTTCCTCCATCATGAAACAGATGAGGTTTGGTGTGTCCTAGTGGTGACGGTGAGGAACACAATCACACACACGCTGACTGTGTGCCAAGCTCAGGGTTAGTGCTTTCTGTTCATGATATGCTTTATGAAACTTTATCTCACTGGAAAGCTTTTTTGATGTGTTTGTAAACAGAAAAAGATATATTTTGAAGCACATGATCCTAAGAAATGGCTGTGTAGTTCAATTATAACTCCACAAATTTTTAAACCAATTTTATGGAACTTTGAACTTTTTCCTTTAGTTAATCACAACCTTTTGGCCTGGCTTTCTCTCCCCTCTGCTGTCTTCCAGTCTTCCTTTCCCTTCATCTTCACAGATGAAACAACATGAGCCACAGGGTCACAGGGATAGAAGAGTTTCACTTTTAGGCTACAATGGGAGAATTTAGAAGCCTTGTTCCTATAGGAAGAGTTCAATCCCTACATGGTGTTTATATAGGTACATTTTCTTGAAATGAGAGATTCCCTAAGAGAAACAGTCATGCATGTTATTTTTAGTTGGAACATTTCTGTCAGCCGTAAACATGCTTGGAACTCAGGCTGGTCTTTGCCATCCTTGTGCTTTCAGTACACTTTCTAGAGGCTATGACAGGCTGGCCAACTATCTTTTAAAACATGTCCACCTGTCACCTTCAATGGGAAGTGTGCCTTCTTAAAGTTCCAGATGGTATTTTGGCTGCTAGGAAGTTGAAACTTGGTCTGTGTTAAAAATTCTCCTGCTGTTTGAAACTTTCACCTTCTTAGAGTGTATTTTTCCCTCTAGACAAGGTCAGAGATGATGGCTTTTGCTTTCACACCTTTCTCATCTATCGGTGATTCTTCACAGGTGTCACCTCTCCCTCCATAGCTTATATATGTATGTTGTTTATATGCTCCTTGTGTGCCTAGAACCAAGGTTTGGCCATTAATTATCGGTGTCACCCTGGGTTTCCTAAGTGTTTTCATCTCTGCGGGTTTGTTCCCCTTCTGTAAGTGAGGAGTTGGACCAAGCACTTGCCACATTCCTTTGCAGATTTAGTGGCCTTCTGTCCACCATGGCCCACGCCCCAGAGGACTCTGGTCCAGGTCTTGTCAATGCGTGGCCTGAGGGCAACTTGCTTAAATCACTCAAGGCATCAGCACTCCCACATTTTAAATAGGACAACGTATTCTGCCACAGAAAAAATGATGTGATCGTTAATGAGGAAAAATGTTTGCAAAGCACTTGAGAGCTCCATACAGGAAAGTGCACTGAAATTATTCAGGTGCCTCATTGGCAGAGCATAGGCATCCCAGGAACTGCCTGAGTAAACAGGGTGCATTTTCAGATTAGTCAGGTGTAAACAACTCATTTCTTTATGTTTAGATTTGAAACAGTATCACTCACTAGAAATGAGTGATTCTTTCCCATTATTTTCCTGCACATTACTTAGAGCGAACCCCAAACGGCTTTCAACATTATACATGAAATGGACGTGGCTGGTGTTGGTTGGTGCTCTCGATGTGGAGAAATGAAATTAAGAAGAGTGGTAGCAGATGGCTTTCTGGGTCCAAGCCTATGGCCAGGAACAGCAAGTCTGATAAGTTAGAAAGGGACACAGAGTACCAGGCAGACATTGGGATTAGACACAGGATGAGGAAGCCCATATAAGCCCCTGTACTTTAAAATGATCCATTTTGGGACCATACAGATGCCAGAGTCAGATATGAATTCCATTTCCTTGGCTGAATGACCTGGGCATGTTCCTTCACCTCTGTAAGCCTCAGTTTCCTTATCTATATCTTGAAAATAATACAGTAAGCACCTGTCTTGTGAAGGTATTTTGAAAATTATAGCAATAAAGCACTTTTGCACAGAGTATATCATTTCAAGAAAAATTCAACTGTTCCTTTCACCACAAAGGAACTGGTGATAAATGAAATCAATTAAAAAATGACTTGCATGGCATGAGGAAGCCAACTTAGGATTTTGCAAAAAACAAACTGTTTCAGATAATCAATAAAGCAAGTAATTATACTGTAGCTATGCAATTCAGAGTTAAGGGTCTAGTCTAGTCTCAGCTACATATGCTGATGGAAAGAAGTGGCACCATGAAACAAATGCCAGCAAAGAGACAGAGGATTCTTAGCAGGCAGCAACTGTACTCTGGAGGCTGAAAAACCAGACAGCAAGTGGTGGAACAGAAGAGGAGGCAGTGTCCTCTATGACTGTGTGTGTGTGTGTATGTGCGAGAAGGGAGGAGTAGTGAAAGCATATATTTTTCTCCAGTTTCGGATGCCTGCTCTCTAAAGCATCACTTTTCAACTCCTTCTTGTGGACTGGGACTGACACTCTACCATGACTGACAGTGAGAAAAAAAAGAGAGGAAGAAAGATACTTTCAGGTTAGAGGCTGCAGAAGGCCTGCCTAAAATTTGAGGCTGAGGCACTCCAGTTCTGAAGAGTGACCTCTGAATTGGGCGCTCAGCAAGAATCCACTTATTCTGTGGATTCTTCTTCAGTCTAATCAGGCTTTTCCTAGGCTGCAAAGAGGACAGAGACTGCTGAAATCTGTTCCCATCTAGTTCTCAGATTCTCTCGGCCTCTCCATCATCTGCTCTAGCATACACCTTCCTTCAGGTCAGTGTGGGGCAGTGTACAGAAAACGTGGTGTCTGCTGAGGGGGCAGAGAGCAAGGAGGGAAGAGTAGGTGCAAGGGAAGGTGGCTGCTGCCGAGGAAAGCAGAAGGGGTCTTGGAAATTGCACGTCCTCTGAATGGGGACAATCAAGATTGGAACAGAAAGGGGAAAAGAGGTCCAGTGACAAGAATGGAAGGTGCTCAGATGGAGTCATGCAGAGCCTTCACTGGCTGAAGAACCTGGTTTCCACCAGAGAGGTTTAGTTGGAGGGGGACATTCAAGACCACCTACCAGCCTTTCTCCCAGTCTGGGGTTAGAGGGTGCAGTCCTGGTGCCAGCTTGGACTGTGAGTCTGTCTGGGAGGAGGTGGAATTGCCTACTGGGGACACACTGCATTTATGAGACCTCTGTGGCTTTAGTGACAAGTACAATTTTTGATGTCAAGAAGACTTTTAAAGATGTCAGGGACCTTCATCGACATTACTTGATTTTTCTTACAACTTTATGAGCGGGTAGATGTTAACATTTTCCTCTATCCTTCAGTACTAAGTACTGTTAAGATCTGTATCTTATATGACAAGAAAATGAGGCTCAGATTGATTACAGAATTTACCTCAAGTCACTCAGAAACTGGTCAAATCAAGGTTTTCTCACTTCAGACCTTATACTTGTTTGTTACTCCACTGGCTTGATACAATTAGTGGCCCAAGCTCTATATGAGGATTATAACATCACAATCTTGATCGCTCTGTTATTACTCTATGGATACCATTGTTAGGTTACTATCATAGCTGTATCAATTTTTGTAAAATTCAAGGCCAAAATAGCTGAGCATCTCAAAGTAACAGAAAAAATGATCAATTCTGCAGAAAACAACAATGGGCATTAGTGACCCCTGAGTGGACTGTTGATACTATGACTCAGAAAAGGTCCACATGTCTACCACTTGTTGGTAAAGAAAACACAAGTGGGAACACAGGTACAATACAGTCTTTGTATAAAGAAAAAGAAGAGAAGAAAAAGAAATTTAAGTCTTGGTAAGAAAATAATGAATTTATGTATAAATTCTCCAAATTAAATTCTCCTGGAAAGTATGCTTATATATTTGAACATTCACTCATTCACTCAACCAATATTTGTTAAGCAAATACATATGCTATCCTGCATTAATCTATGGATTTTAAAGCAGAAGTCCTAACACTGGCTCTTAAAAGAAAGTTCCACCTGGACAGCACTGCCAGGTAAAATACATGGCACCCAGTCAAATCTAGATTTCAGATGAACAATGAACACTTCTTTAGTATAAGTACATCACAAATATTGAAGGGGTATACTTAGACTAAAAAAATATTTGTTGTTTATCCAAAAATTCATCTGGGCATCTTGTGTTTTTGTTTTCTAAGTCTGGCAACTTTATACCTGGTGATAAATATCCTGAATACCATCTTAGTCAGCCTTGTATGCAATTTTGTTGTATAGAGCAAGGTACAA
Organism: Nanger dama; assembly: GCA_917880005.1. NCBI lineage: Eukaryota > Metazoa > Chordata > Mammalia > Artiodactyla > Bovidae > Nanger > Nanger dama. The sequence goes on from CAKJTW010000011.1 coordinate 2,849,692, forward strand.
CAAACAGAATGTAGTATCTGAAATTTGTTTCGATCATTGGAGAGTACTCATATAAATGTACAAAGTATATTTGCATTATTTCTATGGAGCTACATCCTAAAATAACAACTCTGTAGAAAAAAATGTTTCCCTTTTGAAAGTGATTAGATATCATTAGAGAAGAATTCAGTTCATTCATTGATCAAATATTTTCTGAATGTTTACCATGTGGAAGGTATTATGTTGGGTATATTGAAGCTAAGATATATATGATATATATCATATAATTATATATAAAATTATTTCTGCTTTCATAAAGTTTACATTCTAATGGGAAAGCATAAAAACACTCACATAATGATAATATAGGGCTTCCCAGGTGGCTCAGTTGGTAAAGAATCCACTTACAAAGCTGGAGACCCCAGTTCACTTTCTTGGTCGGGAAGGTCCCCTGGAGAAGGGATAGGCCACCCACTCCAGTATTCATGGGCTTCCCTGGTGGCTCAGATGGTAAAGAATCTGCCTGCAATGCGGGAGACCTGGGTTTGATCCCTGGGTTGGGAAGATCCCCTGGAGGAGGGCATGGCAACCCACTCCAATATTCTTGCCTGGAGAATCCTCATGGACAGAGGAGCCTGGTGGGTTACAGTCCACGGGGTTGCAAAGAATCACGCGTGACTGAGTGACTAAGCACAGCACAATTATAATAAGTCATTGTTATAAGTTGAGTTATTGCTATAAGTTAAGTTATTGTTATAATAGTAAGTGCCCAAAGGAGTACATTTGCCATGGAACCTTGAATATGTAAGATATTTGCTTCCATTAACATAATTTATCACTATAAAATCAAGCTGTTGTTCAGTACTCTGATTTACTTTTTTAAACACTTAGGTTCTTGTGAGTGGAATTTTGGGGAACAATGTTATATAACAAAAACAACCTGAAGCCATCCTCCTCCTAATCACCCAGGCTGTCTAGGGAAGTGATTTGCAACTCAGTGTGAATCAGGGCTTGTTGAGACATAGGTCACTGGGTTCCCATTCAGGTCTGGGCTGCTGTTGTAGGGACCACAGCTTGAGAAGCACTGCTCCCACGTCAAGTCTGAACTCTCCCTATCGCGTGCCTTCCATGCCCACATTCACCCCAGGCTTATCCTCCTGGGTCCTCTGTCTTTCCCTTCCATCCCATGCCTTTTTTTGCTTTTTCTCTTGGGAGAGGGCACAGAGGAGTCCTGCTTTATTCCATGAGAGGATGGTTTGTGTTATCTTTGCCTTTTCTCTAATTCTGTTGATTTTAAATGTGTCCTTAACTCTTGTTTTCCTGCCCCACAACATTTATGAAACTTCAGTAAAGCAAACTTGAGAAATTCCTAGAAGAGATGAAGTCCTTTTGTGGTTTGTTTGGCAGTAGATAGAGTGGTTCAGTGAGAGATTTTTTTAAAAAAATCTTTAAGGAATGAAAAAAAATTCATGCTATGGAGGAAGTTCAAGGAAACCCAAGGGGTATCACATTGCTTTGGCATTTGAATTCCAATGAGGAAGGAAACATATTGACAGTTATTACTCAGAGATTGGAGACAGAGCAAAGAAACTCAATGTCTCTGGGAGGAGGAGGCTAAAGTAATGAGGATGATTTTTTAAAGAAAGCATTAAGCAGTACTTTATCGTTTATGCAGAGCTCTCACATGCATAATACCTTTATAGCAGCTCAAAAGGTAGGAAAATTATTGTTTCCACTTTAAGCTCAAAGAAACTGAGGGTAATGAAATTAAGTGACTTGTGTATGGTCACAATTAGAGGAACCAAAACTGAACCCAAATAATCTAATTCCAGCACAGTCATCTTTGACTTATGTCCTTACTCTAAATATCAGTGTTATAATCATCAGGAAATATGCTCTACAACCAGTGCTCCCTTGGTGCTCCAAGGCAGAGGTTAGCTCCAAGGTCAACATGATGGACTACTTATTTCTCACAAACATGTCCTTTTAATGACTATGTGGATCATTAACACAGACTTACACAGAATTCTATTTGGAATTCAGATCTCAGAACTGAGTCTCTACAATTGTTAAAAGTGTGAAAGTTGCTCAGTTGTGTCTGAATGTTTGCGACACCATAGACTATACAGTCTATGGAATTCTCCAGGCCATAATACTGGAGTGGATAGCTATTCCCTTCTCCAGTGGATCTTCCCAACCCAGGGATCGAACCCAGGTCTCTTGCACTGCAGGTGGATTCTTTACCAACTGAGCCACCAGGGAAGCCCCCAGTCCTTGAAAGCAAGTATTCATTAAAATTTGCAGTTGCTAAACTGCAAAGCTGGTTGCCATGCATAGTGGCTGTGAAGCTGAGAACCTAAGTTTTTGTCCTTTTAACTCTGTAAAGCTACTCTTTCCTAGTGAGATTCTTTTTGGTTAGATTAAAGGTAGGAAATAGAATCCATCTCTACTCTTCCAGTATACCCAGGACTTTCTAGAATCTTATTCTAGACTAACATTTGGACTCTTTGCTGTGGATTTTTATCATTTCCACTGGGCTCCTGTAAAGCTGTGAGGCTCCACTTTTTTGATGTTTTCTCAAGACGTTGGAGAGAACTTTGTTTTGAAATGTCAGCCAAAGTGAATCCAGGTCCTGAATTACTTCCATATGTTCAGGCTGTCTTGCCTTTTGAAAACTGAGACCAATTGTTCCTAAACTTTGTTAAGTTATAGACTTCTTCACTTAGACAAGTATTGATACAGAGCTGACCATTCCAAACTGCCACTGCCAAATGATTCGGGGTGAAATGGAAGTGTTGATTCTTTTAGATAAGGTACTCAAGTGACAGATGTACATTATTTATTGTTCCTGGATGTGGTCAGGTTTACACACCATTACAAAGACCTTTATAAGTTATGAGCAACTTCATAGTTTACCAGAGATCTGAAGGCCAGCCTTTGAGCATAACTCAGATTTATAAAATGACTTTACTTGTAGCCTTTGTATCTATGATGTCTAAATTTGCAAATCCATTGCTGGTTTTCTTATGGGCAAATCAAGTTATTTGGGTTAACCACAGAATCCTTTGGTAAAATTGAATAAATATGTTCATACACCAAAGAGACAATTTTCTGTAGTACACCAAAAATGTTATGCTCCAGATTTAAAGCCTTATTTTGACATGTGATCTAATAGAGTAAACTTTATATCTGCTGGGTCTACTGGAAGAGATACAAAGTTGGGCAGAGTAGAAACATTCACGGATCCAAGACCAGAGACGTCAACTTTGGTTAAGAATACATCTCCACAAACGGTCTCTCTCCCACTCCCCCACCTTAATCCTTAATTTGATGGATTTACAAGGTAGGTACTCAGAGGAGGAAAGGAGATAAACTATGGAAGAATACCCTGTAAATAAAAATATTACTATTTGATTAATTTACTAAATAATGATGATACCATGCCACATGGAAAATGTCCTCGATTAACCTCAGGTTATTAGATATTCACATTTACCCTAAGTAAATACAGTGACTTACCACTACCTGATTTTTTTTCCTAAATGCAGTAGTAGTCACTTTGTTTTTTTAGAGGTATGAAAACTGTCATCTTTAAGAACTGATTCACACAAGGGCACATACATAGATTTACATATTGTTCTGACTTAAGTTGAACTGCACAGAAGGAAAATTTCGTCTTAAGTAATGTTCTGCTCCTGTTGTTCACTTCCATGTTGGCATGTCTGTTGCAGTCCTTCCCTTCTATTCCCCAATTTAAATTGATCTGCTTTATGTCCTATCCCCTAGCTAGTCCTGCTGGCTGACCTGAGAAACAAAGTTGCTTTGAGAAACTAACTTATTTTCATGTATTGTAATTCAAGTGTGTAACTTTCCCCTGACAATTTATTTGTCATTTAACAGAGATATTCTAGAACTAGAGGGTTAGCAGATGAATGACTCTCCTAATCAGTTCAGTTCAGTTCAGTCGCTCAGTTGTGTCCGACTCTTTGCGACCCCATGGACTGCAGCAGGCCAGGCTTCCTTGTCCCTCACCAACTCCCAGAGCCTGCTCAAATTCATGCCCATCGTGTCAATAATTCCTCATAATAGGAATTATATAATTATATATAATTCCTCATAGGAATTATGAAATTATATATAATTCTTCATAGGAACTATTACTGTCATAATAGGAATTTCAAATATGGTGATCATCACTGAGTTAGTTACTTTTAGTATAAGAGAATCCATGTGAAATCATATCACATATATAGTCTCTTATATAGAGGAGCATCCATGGAGTTCTCACTTCTGTCTGGTCCATTGTAGAACTAGGAAAGGGTACTCACTGGCTGGGAGGTCAGGAGATCTTTGCTCTAGAATCATGGGCTCCAGGGATGAAGCACTATCTTGCCCAACTACTCACCTGATGGATAACGAAATCCCCTCTATAACAAATCACTATGAAATGATCATCCATTCTCTCCTTGAACAACTTTAATTATAGGAACTCATGCTCCCTTTGGAGGCTGTCTACCTATCTTTAGAGCATCTCTGCTTAAACTTCCTCTTTTATTTAATTAAATTATCTTTATAGTTTCTAATCATTGGTCCATTTCTATATATGTGAATGCAAACCCTCAAATCATTTAAATAATGCTAAAAGTGTGAACAATAGCTACATTTATAGAGTGCTTATTATGTGCTGGAGAGTGCTTTAGGAACCTCGTATGTATTAATTCATTTAATCCTCAAAACAGCGCTACTATCACTATTATCCCCATCATATAGACAAGGAAGCTAATGTATAGAAATGTTAAGTAATTTTGCCAAGCTGACAAAGCTCGGTAGGCACTTTCAGTTCAAACCTACGCACGGCCAAACACCTCTAGCACCTTCAAACATGACTCATATGCCATGGCTTCACAGCCCTTTCCATCTTAATCATACTCCTCTGAGTGTGCCCCAAAGAGTCTACTGGCCTTTTAAACAGGAGAACCCAGAACTGATTGTGGTCTCTAGATGTGAAAAATAGAGAACCAGCACTAGAAAAGAGAGTGAGCTTATCACCCCTCTTCATTCCAGGGACCATAAGTGTAGCCTCCACTGGCATTAGCCTTGTTGTGGCCTCTTCAAGCTGTTGGTTCATATGAAACTACAGACTAAAACCCTTATTCCTGTCTGACCTATATGACTTGGGCCTGTAAAATGAGGTGACTGGAGCATGTGATCTCCAAGGACTTTTTCAGTTCTAAACATCTAGGATTAAAAATATGTTTCAAAGTTTAATGTATTTAAAGGATGTTGTGCCTGCAAATTCTGTATCAGGTTTTCTCATTTGGCCCTTTCCCACAAAGGGTTTCTGTGATTTTGTCTTTTGGTGACAGGATGCTTGGTTCGTGGGATGGGGGCATAGTTGGGGCTTCTAGAAGATGGCTTACAATATGGCTTTCTGTAAAATCTGAAAGATGACTCCTACTTTCCCTTCCACCTACAGGTCCTGCCCCTCCCTTCCCCAATCCCCTCGGCCTCCCCCTCCCGCACCGACCCCCCCCGCCACCCCCTCCCTCCCCCCCGCCACCCCCCACCCCCACCCTCCGCTGCCAGGCTTCCAGCCGGGCCGCACTCACCTGTGTGTACGAACATGTGCTTGACGTAGTTCTGTTTGGCGGTGAAAGTCTTGTTGCAGAGAGTGCACTCATAAGGCTTTTTTTCGCCCTGCCCACTGGCTGTGCTGTGGCCTGCGGATGGGGCCAGGGGCTGTGGCGCTGGCAGCTGTGCAGTGAAGGTCGACAGGCCGGGCTGGGACACTGTCACAAACTGGGTCTGCTGGCCTGCCAGGGGCTGTGGCAGGCTGAAGAGGAAAGGCTTGGGCCCGCTACCCGCCCGGCTGGGTAGTGAAGAGGGCCGGCAGGTAGGTGTTACCGGCTGTGCCAATGACCTGCGTGTTGCTGGTTAAGGTCAGAGGCATCCTCAAGTTGCTGGTGAGGGTTTCGGTCTGGCGTAAGTAGAGCTGGGTACTTGGCAATGGCTGCCCGATCGACGTGTTGACCGAAGGCTGCTGCAGGGACGCTTTTGTCGGAGCTGTTGCTGACAGTGATCACCGTGTTGTCCATCTCCACCTCGTTGCTTCTTTCGGGGGAGGAGGCACCGGTCTCTAGCTGGTGCGGCTGCGGGCGCCCTCGGCCGGGCTTCCGCGGCCTGCTCAGGTTGGGCGGGTTCGGCCTGGCTGTCCCCGCACCGCCCGGGCCCGAACTGCTGCTCCACGGAGTCGGGTTCGGTGCCTATGGAGGAGCTGACGCCCGAGTCGAGCTTTCGCCCTTGGGCTCACTCTCGGTGCCCTCGGCTTGGTCGGTGTCTTCCGCGCACTCCTCAGACTCATTGCGCTCCAGGATCTGCACCCTTTGCTGTCCGTAGTAGTCGTGGTCGTCCTCCATCTCCTGCTTGATATGGATGTTGCCCACTAGGGTCTGGATGCGCACGGGCCGGGGGCTGCTTGCGGCAGTGCGTGGTCTCGGGGGTGGTGGACAGGTAGCGCTCCATCTGCTGTGAGCGCTCGTGGATGCGCGTGATCCAGCTGGGGTCTTCTATGTGGTGGTCGCGAGGCAGGCCGAGAGCAGTCTCGTGGTGGCTGACTACTGCGCCGCTGTAGAAGGAGCGCTCGCCGCTGCCGTTCTGCATGGAGCAGGCGTACAGTGCTGAGTAGATCCTGTCCACGCTGTGTTGCGGGTGGCTTTGCAGGTAGCCTGACTCGGTGTCGCTGCTCTGGCCCGAGGTGCCCGACTCGGGAGTGCCCCGTGGCGTGTCCTGGCCTGAGTCCTGGATCCCCGGGAACACATCGCCCACGTTCTGCGACACGATGCGCGTGCACTCATCGATGACCGTTTTGATCTGCAGGATGCTGGCGGCTGTGAGGATCTGCAGGGCTTCCGACTGCGAGACGCGCAGCACGCCGCTGTACATGAAGTCAATGAGCTTTTGCACTGACTGCACTGACACCACCGGACGGGATCTCTATGTCGCTGTAGCCCAGCAGCAGCTTGTCCTGGAAGAAGGGGCTGCCGGCGGCCAGCACGCAGCGGTGTGCGCGCAGCATGCTCCGTGGATGCGCACCGTCACGTCACAGAAGTGGCCACGGTTGCGCTGCTCGTTGAGGGTCTCGAGCACGGAATTGCTGAAGTTGTGAAGGTTGATGCTGTGAATGCGCTCGGTCATCCCCTTGCAACTGATGTCACCTGCACGGCGAGACAGACACAACACAGAGCGTGGGTCAGAGCGAGCTGGCTGCATCCCTAATATTTGGGTCTCAGGTGGGCAATGCTCATGGCTCCTAGCAGCACCCCTTTGCAGACACAAGCAGGCTCTCTGGCAAGATGGATAGGCTTTGCATCAGGTCGACCTGTGGGTATGATGTCCTATGGTAACAAGGCCTTGGATTTTGTTGCAACAGGGTCCCAGCTATTTGGGGGTACTGAATCCATAATTGATCCCCTAGACCTTCAGCCAGGGTTGTCAGTTGAAGTATAGCAGTCTAAAAAACAGATGGGTCATGGCCTGCTATTCCTACAGCTTCAGCAAATAAGAACCAAAAGGCAAATGAAGGCTTGTTCTCAGGAAACTCTGCCTCTACTTTATAGAGGCCTAAGCCCAGGTCCTTTGGGAAAGTTTGTATTTTTCTCAATTTATCAGAATTCTTTATTTTATTCATAGACCACAATATTTAATTCCCTTCCTGTTATTTAACATGGTACATTCTGCAAATCCACACCACATATGCAAAAATTCTTGGAAAATTCAGCTTAGACTAAGATAGACATCAAATAGCTACAACAGTGTTTTCCAGTGGAGGGACAGGCTCTAGAATGCAATCTTCTTGCTAAAGGAGCACTTGCCCACTGTCTGTATCTACAGTTTTCTTATCCTCTTTGGTGAGACCTGTTTGAGTACTTTCTAGGGTGTTGCATGTTATATGGTGGTTGTCTGAATTTTCTGAGGCTTAATGAAGAAGAAACGTCAGAAAGGTCAAAGATGGCAGTGTTGACCTGAAAGACTGGAATACACTAGGTGACCATATCCGTCATTCAAACTGGGCACTTGGGAGGACTGTTAGTAAGCAGGTCAGGACAGTAGGGTTAATCTGGAATGGGATGTACAGTTATCTCAGGAATTGAGTGCTCTCTGCTCTTGCAAGAGGGATATATCAGACAGTTGCCAGGAGGAAGGCAGCAGTCTGAAACGTGGAACACGTGGACAGCCTGACCTACTGCCACCCTTATATCCTAGGCTGTACAGACAAGGGATGGGTTGGTAACACCTAGATCCTAGATTGAGAAGGAAAACAAGTGTCTGTGACACTAGACTGAGGGCTTTCCTATTGTTTTCCTATTCTCTAAAGAATCCCTCTCTCCAAGTCATTCTTCAGTCATTCCCCATTCTTGCCTTCACAACTGAATGATCAGCTTGAGGGAGGCCAAGTTAAGTAGGCTTTCAAAACTAGGTGACCTAGGTATGGATTGTTGGTGTGACCCAGATCCCTGTGTCTTGTTAAAAGTAACCCAGAGGTAATGGCCTGCACACAGAGAAATGCCCACCTTTGCAGGTTCTTTCTCCTCTGCCTTAGGAAAGAGGACCTGCTCAGAGAAGTCTGAGCTCAACTAGCTTTTCTACTTTGGTACAATCCATCTCCTCATTCTGAGTTCAGCTGTTGTGACTGCATCCTTATACACTCAATCATTTCCTTTGCTCCCAACTTTACATTCAGTCAGCCTCACAGAAATCCACTAAACTTAATAAATGCTGCCTACAGGCTCTATGTTATCTTTGAGTGATATGATTTGTGCAATTTTTACATAAGAGAATTCCTTTTCCTTCCAATTTCTATTAGGTCTGTTAATGTGTCTAAAATATTTCATTAGATGACTGTTTCTATTTTTCCTTTTATATAAAACAATTGTCCTTGACAGGTTAAGGAATCAAGGTGAATCCCCTTTAACTGTTAATACAAAACACAGCACCAGAGGAAGGCCCCAGAAACCTAGAAAGGAAAATTTAGGAAATCAGTCAGCAGATCATATTCTAATGTCTTACTGAATCCCTCATGCTTGTGCACAGTGATAATATAAGAGCAATCTTTTTAAGAGTGTCAAGTTTTAACTACTTTATGTACATTATTTCACCGAGTCCTCACAACAATCCTATGATGTCAGTAGTCCCCATATTTCAGATGAGGAAACTGAGGCCAGAGGAACTGGGAAACCACTCAAGGCCCACACAGGTAGTTGGTGGTCAAGCTGGCATTTGAACCCAGCAGTCTGTGTCTAGAGTTCACACTCTTATCTGTTTCACTGTATTGCATGCTTTGCCCCTGAAGGGAGCCTAGTTCTTAGGTGTCCACAGGTCTGCCATAAAGGTGTGTAATAAGGCCTGTCCAGTGTACCCTCCAGCTACTTATATACCTGTCCACAAATTAGTGTGCCATCTCATAGCCTCAGTCATCTAATAAAGCACATTTTAAAAAACTTATAAATGGAACAATGCAAGAGATAAAAGAGAGTTCTGGCACTAAAATGTAGAGGTTTCTATATACAGTTTTACTATCACCAAGGTCTCTTTCATTTAAGTAAAATGGTAGGCACTAAAATTGGCTAAGTCTCTGAGTAGGATGGATTTACTAAAACATTTTTTCCACACAGGTAAAAACATTCTTTAAACACACAATTGCTCATAGCAGCAGTCATAGCTATATCACTCGAGTTGTCATATATGACAAAGAATTGTCTTCCTTCTGATAATTCCGGGAAGAAGCTCAATCACAAGCATCATAATAATTAATAACCATGTAGCATTTTACAGTGTACAAACTCTTTCACAGGTATAAACTCATTTACTCTTTATAATAATCCTATATATTTTGGGACAGATCCTATTATTACTATTTTATGTAAAAGGAAGTTGAGGGTTTCAAAGTATCTAAATGACTAGCCCAATGTTTTCCAGAGCTAGTAAGTGGCTGAGGTGGGATTAGATCCCATGCCCCTTTGATGCTCTTTTTATCACATGATACTGGATCACTGACAAATGAAATCTGGATTACCCAAAGACTGAGGGCTATCTAATTCTCAGAACATAGAAGAAAAGATAAAGACACAGAAAGTGATGATGGAGCTTGCTGTAGAGATGGATGTGGTCACCAACAAGAGCTGTCATTATATCACACACATTCGTAGATACATGCACACACACACACACAAACTCATGAAAAAAAGTTCAAACTGCTTGTTGGGCTGATCCACTCAAGTCTAAATAATCAGGTAAATCTATAGCAATAATAACAAAAAACTGTCTGCTAAATAATCCGAGTTATGGTTTTTTCAGTAATGCTGTTGCCAACTTCATTAAAAACCACAGACAAACTTGAACCTGCACACATATACAACCTGACCTGACAAACCTAGCTGGATTTTTGCAGACACAGTTTTTAAAGATCTCTGAGTGCACTGGTCCTGCACCACAGTGAGCAGCCGTGAAAGGCTGAATTGGTTTTGCTGATATGTGTACAGATGCAACGGGAGACCCTGCCGGTCCATTCAAGCATGCCTCGGCCCTCCAGCACACAATGCTGAAGCAAGTCCTTTCCCAGGCTTTCTTTCATTTTCAACACTAATACAGTGGGAAAGAGTTTCTGCCATGGCAAGGCAATGTCCAGGCTTTTGTGAAACAGGTCCTTTTCATCCAGTGGGCATTAATGTATAGATTCCAATGGAATAAATGTGAAATACTCTACTGTAGAAGATTTGTTCCTCATTGAAAACAAATCTTGATTAGATGGTTATTCAGAGACTGTATAGGAAGGAATGGTGTGAAAATGCTAACTCCATTCTTTCTTAGATTGGCAGTGAATAGGCATTTGGGCTATTCAAAAAAAACAAAACAAAACAAAACAAAAACCAACCTTCGACTCTACAAAACCATACAACTTTACAAAGATTTTTGTGCATCTGGGAAGCCACGATACACTTCCTCCCCCCTTCCTCCAAAAATCCCCCATGGTGATGTGAACATAGAACTGATGGGGTAAAATGAAAAAAAAAAAAAACTGACAAAAATAGTTCTCTGCGTGTTTTAAAATAGTAACCCATCTTCTTTCCAATAGAGTAAAAATATAGAGTCAGTCTGTGATGGCATTCACTGGAACACGCAAGGAATTCTATTCCTGAATGTGATCGTGTACTCTAAGTGATTGTGTTCTGCGGGTGAGCACAGTATGGATGAGGCTGAGGCAGGAGTGAACACCGGAGGGGATTCTGCTTGTGGTGAAATAGCTGATGGAGGGCTTGGCTGTCTATGTTGTAGGAACCCAGCTCCTGCCTGTCCCTGAAATGGCGGGTGTTCAGGGATAGGACTAAGCACCAGAATAAAAAAGCTGCCTGTGCACAAGGGAAAAGGAATAAGAAAAGGAAACAGCAGGCAATACACTCTCTTTTAATTAGGTGTGAAATCCAGTCCTTTCTCAGTCCAGATTTATAAAATGAGACTAGTGCAAGGGCGAGATGCTGTAGAGAGATGGGAATTGGAAGACTCTGTGGCTGGGAAAGAAATACTAGCTCTCAAATTAGAACCAAGATGAATTCTGGTTGATAGACTGAAGTCAAATGTCAGGGCCAAAGAGCCCTCGAGTTTGCAATCTGGGCCACCAGGCTCATGTGTGCTAAGTGGGTCAGCACATGAAATAGGGCCAGGTGGCAGGCCTCCACCCAGCCTCTTATCACTCCCTTTCCCAGATTGTGTTCAATAGCACACTGAAGTTGCTCTTTCATATTATCAAGTGATGAGTGATCATGTTGAACTTTCACATTTTGGTGCTACTTCCCAAGCTGATTCTATTGGGAAGAATCCCGTTTTTACTGGAGAAAGCTGGGATACATGTGCAACTAAGGCCCTTTTCTCCCCAAATCTACATCTGTTGTCCTGCCAGATGCCTGACCTCAGTCATGTCTATTTCACCTCTTTGCCTGGGGTAGACACTTGTGAGTCTCTGCACCACAGGAGGTAGGGGTTGCTTGCTCACAGATTCCACCATCTAGAGCAGATGGTCCTGTACGTCCCTCCCCTCTCTGTCTCCCTGGCATCTTCACAGGGTGGCTCTGAGGAAATCACTAATGCAAGTGGGAAGCAGTAGGCAGAGCAAGACTTTCTTCTACCCTAGCTCCATCTGTTGTTGTTGTTCAGTGACTAAGTTGTATCTCTTTTGCTATCCCATGGACTGTAGCCCACCAGGGCCCTCTGTCCATGGGATTTTCCAGGTAAGAACACTGGAGTGGGTTGCCATTTCCTTCCAGGGGATCTTCCTGACCAGGGATCAAACCCATGTCTCCTGCTTGGCAGGCATGTTCTTTGAGGTTCTTTACCCCTGAACCACCTGAGAAGCCCCCTGGCTCCATATACCTAACATATCTCTGCTCTCATTGCATCTGTAAGTGAACTGTGGGAAGGTCATCAGCATTTGAGAAGGAGATGCCTCATACGCTTACCCATTCCTGGTGAGCAGGGAGTGCTTTGAGCAATCTGCCAATGAGGGTTTTCCCTGTCTTCCAGATTGTTGTAGCCTGGATTACAGGAACCATTAGCTATTCCATCTTTTTTTTTTTTTTTTTAATGATTGGTAACAGAATTCTTCTCCTAAAACTGAAATCAATTCTTCAATTTTCAGAAATGTGACTTTTAAACATATTTTCAGAAATATATATATATGTATATATTTTTTTGTTTAAGTTGCTCAGTCGTATCCAACTCTTTGCAACCCCATGGACAGTAGCTGCCCTAGGCTCCTCTGTCCATGGGATTTTCTAGGCAAGAGTACTGGAGGGGGTTGCTATTTCCTTCTCCAGAGAATCTTCCCGACCCAGGGATCGAACCCAGATCTCCAGCATTGTAAACAGATGCTTTACTATCGGAGCCATATACAACCTATGAAAGTTGGGAGTACTGTGTATGAAATTTTATAGTCACTGCTTATTATTTCAGGTAGATGGAAATATTAAAATTACTAATGATTTTTTTATTTATGATCTCAATATTTTGGGTAGGTATTACTTGAATTTTCATTCATATATTAAGTCATGCATGTAATGAACTTTCATTCATTCTGGAGCACATTTTAAGTATTTAAAGGTCCTTAAGAAGCCACACACACACACACACACACACACACATATATATATATATACCCAGGCTTCCCAGGTAGTTCAAATGGTAAAGAATCTGCCTGGGATGCAGGAGACCTGGGTTTGATCCGTGGGTCAGGAAGATCCCTTGGAGAAAGAAATGGCAGCCCACTCCACTATTCTTGCTTGGAGAATTCCATGGACAGAGGAGCCTGGTGGGCTACAGTCCATAGGGTCACAAAGAGTCAGACACGACTGAGCAACTAACACTTTCACATATATAATGGAATACTATTCAGCCATAAAAGAGTAATATTTTGCCATTTGCAGAAACATAGATGGACTTGGAGGGCATTATACTAAGTGAAATAAGTCAGATAGAGAAGGATAAATACTGTATGAATGACTGAGTAATAGTCGCTTAGTCCTGTCTGACGCTCTGCGACCCCGTGGACCATAGCCCACCACGCTCCTCTGTCCATGGAATTCTCCAGGCAAGAATACTGGAGTGGGTTGTCATTTCCTTCTCCAAAATACTGTATGATATCACTTATATATGGAATATAAAAATACAACAAACTAGTGACTATAACAGAAAAGAAGCAGACACACATATATAGAGAACAAACTAGTGGTTACCCATGGGGTAGGGGCGGTATAGGGTGTGAGGAAGTGAGAGGCTCCAGGATGTATTGTACAAAGTGGGGAATATAGCTAATATTTTGTAAATGGAAAGTAAGCTTTAGAAATTGTATGTTTATTGTTCAGTTGCTCAGTCATGTCTGACTCTTTGTGACCTCATGGACTGTAGCTCACCAGGCTCCTCTGTCCAGGGATTTTCCAGACAAGAATACTGGAGTGGGTCACCAAGTCCTTCTCCATAAAAATTGTATAAAAAAAAAAGTTATTTTAAAATGATATTTCACATACTTATGTAACTATAAAATCAATGAAGGGACCAGTATCAGCATTACAGTTGTATGAATAAACGTATACACATAAATGAATAAATGAAAGTTTTGTGATGAATTAACATTAAATTTTTACTTGAAAGAGTAAAAATAAAATTGAAACCACACTTTAGCAACTATGTAGGACCTATGGTGCACTGTTCTATGTAAAATTTATCCTCACCCTCATTCAACTCTTTATTTCACTTCTATTCTGATTTCTTTTTATAGCCATATATAAATATATTTTCCTATTTATTAATGTATTGAATATTTTTTCAAGCCAACTTAAATCCTTTCAGTTATGAGGTGAATTTATTATCAAACAATTAATCAACACATAACTGTACATCAACTTTATGGGACCAATTATAAACATAAGTTAACGCTTCATTTTGGGGTATTATCAAGCTACATATTTTATGAATTTACATACTTTGAGCATCTGATTCCAGTGGAACAAAAGACTGAAAGTTCAAATACCTTTACTCTCTTACAGTACAAGTGGTGAAAGCTGTTTTAACTCTGTGAACAAAGGCATTGGATAGCTATAATTCTAGACAACATTCTGAAAGACACCTATGCCCTCATTCTAGAGCTGAAATGAAACGGCTTCTTCTTGAAGAGGGAGGACCTGCTGGGACGAAGGGAAAAAGTCAATGAAATCTGAGGTTGATGCCTTTAAACCCTCTTAGGGTGTAAACCTTTTGAGACACCTTTAGGGGTTTGATCCCCCCCCACCCCCGCCCCCCAAGCTCTTTCCTTACAAATTTAGCTGCTGCCCTATTGTAACCTTTTCCTTTGTTCACTAAATCTGAGGAACAAAAACACAGAGATACTGCATCTGTGGGTGGGATAAAAAAATGAACAAAAGGATCTACTTAAATTCACAAAGTATGCAGTTTGAACTTGGCTTTGACAGAAGGGTCTATATATTCAAATGCATAGTTAATAAGTCCTTTATTTTGCTTGGGAGGAAACTGTACACTTAAAAGTGTTTATATAAAAACCAGCATCTTTTACTTACTAATCTATGCTCCTTTTGATCTCTTCATCATCATATACATAT
Organism: Nanger dama; assembly: GCA_917880005.1. Taxonomy (NCBI): domain Eukaryota; kingdom Metazoa; phylum Chordata; class Mammalia; order Artiodactyla; family Bovidae; genus Nanger; species Nanger dama. Next base: position 2,864,832 of record CAKJTW010000011.1, read on the forward strand.
TTTTAGAGGAAAAACAAAATTTTAACTGCAGTGACTTGAGGTACTCCTTTGAAAAATATCATCAACTGGTGATGAAGTATAGTTAGATAAGAAATTAATTTTTTGACTTTGGGAAAACTTTTATCTGAACTTCAATAAGTGAGAAAGCAGAACCCTATAGTGTCATTTTACAAAAGCTTTTTGACTAAAATAATCACAGAGCTCCTCAATTAGCAAAACTTCCTCTGCTGCTCACTGTTCTGAGACTGCTTTCAGAAGCAGACATTCAGATTCATGCTCAAATGTTCTCTTTGCTTGTGTCTCCCTAGAAAAAAATGAGCTGCTTTCATTGTGACAAACAGTTTTTAAGCATAGCTCTTTGTTGGCAGCAGATGGATAAACTTTTTCGGTATGGGAAGTGTGGACTAGAGCCATGATAGATTGTTCTGAGGAATGAAGGCCTTCTACATGTGGATGACCCGGATTCAGTCCCTGGGTCAGGAAGATCCCTCAGAGAAGGAAATGGCAACCCACTCCAGTGGGATTCTTGCCTGGAGAATCCCATGGACAGAGGAACCTGATGGGCTACGATCCATGGGGTTGCAAAGAGCTGGACATGACTGACATACAGCATACAGCTTCTCAAAGTAACAAGGAAAAGCCAAGGAAAGAGGTAAATTTGTTTTGCTGGATAACTGATTAAGACAGAATGGAAGTGATTTGATGTGGGCCAGTTTAAGAAAGTAGCAGAAACTACATCTCAACAGCCCACCTAGGGTGATACATTATAGAAGCAGGTGCAGGATTTCCTTAAGAAAAAATAAGATGTAAGTTCCTTTTTGGCTCATGCTGAGATGAAGAAGAGTCTAAATAAATGTTGTTAGAACTTAAAAGCTTGGAAAGCACTGGTAAGTAAGTGAAGTGGAAGGTATAATTTGCAATTCTTCTAATTAGGAGTAAGGTACTATATTTTAATCTTATTTTTATTATATTCTTGATTGTATCTTTTATATAATATTTTATTATATTGTTTACATATTATAGGATAAAAGATATTAAGCTGTTTAAGAGTCTTCTATTGCTATAGGTAACATTTTAATTATCTTGACTTATTTCACCAATTTGATTTGATCTTATTTTCTCATTTTTCCCCAGATAAAATATCTGCATTAATTTAAGAAGCTGTGTGTTAGTTGCTCAGTAGAGTCCAACTCTTTATGACCCTATAGACTGTATGTAGCCTGCCAGGCTCCTCTGTCCATGGGATTCTCCAGGCAAGAATACTGGAGTGGGTTCCCATTCCCTTCTCCAGGGGATTTTCCCAACTCAGGGACTGAACCCGGGTCTCCTGCATTTGCAAATATCTTGATGTAGCTCATTCATTCATTCTTCTCTTCTGTTGCTGAATTTGTCCCGAGTCCTAAGATTATTGTGCTTTCTCTACTTAACAAATCTTAGGTACCATTTGAGAACCCAATTCAAAGTTTTTTTCTTTTCTGTGGAGCCATCTTTGATTACTGAACTCCATCCTGAGTTTTTCTTTTCCTAGTTCCCACTGATGGTGAGGTAAGAAACTGAAACATTAATTTCTATTTTTAATGGAACTATAAAACTTTCATAATATAAGGCAATTAAGAAAGACCAAGTCTTGCCCTCGTTTCTGGACTCCCTTGGTAGTTGTTGCTTCTGAGCCCAAACTTCCCCTCAAATGAGGAAGGTACACGACTCCAGTTGGGTTGACTGCTTGGCATTCTTTTGCAGGCTGGAAATAAAGGGCACTCACTTGGGAGGGACAATGATGATTTTGGGTTGGGTCCATACTCAGAAGTAAAGACCACTACTACAGCAGAGCTGGGCAGTCAGATGGACCAGTCAAACTGGCAACTTTGTTAGGTAGACAAGTAATATTGATGATGAAGACTATTATAGACTAAGAATCTGACCACTTCCTAGATTTCATGAGTCTTGTACAAGTCTAGAGAGGGGAAGGAAGCCCTGAAACGTGATTAGATTTTTGCTAACCTTACTGATAGGGACCTTGGTTTAATTTTCTATAGAAAAGTAAGGAAACATTTCTTGTACCTCAACGTTGTAGGATAGGTCAGAACTTTCTCAAAGTCCTTAAGAGTATGCCGTTGATTATTCTGTCTTCATTTTTCATTTGTGCCTGACTTCTATGAGAGGGCTTCCCAGATAGCTCAGCTGGTAAAGAATCTGCCAGCAATGCAGGAGACCTGGGTTTGATTTCTGGGTCAGGAAGTTCCCCTGGAGAAGGGATCGGCTACCCACTCCAGTTTTCTTGGGTTCCCCTGGTGGCTCAGATGGTAAAAATCCACTTGCAATGTGGGAGACCTGAGTTCGATCTCTGGCTTGGGAAAATCCCCTGGAGGAGGGTATGGCAAACCACTTCAATATTCTTGCCTGGAGAATCCTCATGGACAGAGGAGCCTGGTGGGCTACATCCATGTGGTCAGAAAGAGTTGGATACCATTGAGTGATTAAACACATATTATATCTATAAGAAGGCTCTCAGCTTCCTGGAGGCTGGTACCTTGCCTTGTTATAACTACAGCTTCATCACAGATCATCGAATCCTCATATTGCCCACCACACTTCTTTCCACTGAGTAGGTCTCATCTAAACGTTTGTTTGCACATTTCTCCCCTGCATATCCCAGACGTGCTGATGACAATGTATGTGTCCCGAGGATGCCCCTTTTCTCTGAGCTGTGTCTACAGGCTCTAGGCCCAGGGCTATTTTCACCCCCTGCAGTTGTGGGCAATGCTGTTCCCCCTGTCCTTTATCGCAGCACCCCTTCTCATTGGGGAAGCTCAGTGTTCAGTATGAATTCAAGCTCTAAGGCAAGTGGTTTTTTATGTGTTCACCGCATTTCCCACAATCTGTGCTCCTTCATTTGTGATTTTTGACACATGTCATACCGTCCACATCTCTTTGGTTCCATTCCTCCCAAGAGGCAGCTCACTGGGGCCTCAAGTCACGTGAAGATACAGTGGAACTCGAAGCTGAGCCACACTTTGCAACTCAAAATGTGAAGAGGTGGCCAATCTGTGAAGTGGTACCAAAGTGATCAGACCAAACTCCCATCACTCTTGCTTAACTTAGGGAAGCTCAACTGCTTGGTAACAGATGTTTCAGAGATGATCTATCAGTCAGCTTTGACAATGGGTATTTATATTTGCATAAACAGTGTCAGGGATTGTTTAGAATATTTTCACTTGGTGGCCACTGGGTGTCCTCATTTACAAAGTAAATATGCAACATTTACTGTGGGTCACCAGAAAATAAAAGACACTAGTTTTCTCTTTGGCCTCTCGCATACCAGGTAGAAATTTACTGCTGAACTCATAACCAGGTCACATATTAGTACTGTTTAAAAACCTTCAGGTCATACTGTTAAAGTTTATAATCAAAAGTAACTTCTGCAGATTCCAGACATGAATTTACAAGGCTGGGCTTCCTTAGTAGAGGGACTGTGATCCAGCTAATAGAATGAACCCTTATTCATTTGAAAATTGGCATGGGATTTTGACTATCTGCCGAGAGAGTCAGGAGAGAGGAGTGGAGAAGGTCTTAATTTATTCTTGAAAGGAAAGAGAACACCAAATATCTCCATGGGATATTTGTTAAATTCTGTTTTTATCTCAAGTTTTCTGAAAACCAATTAAAAATAATAATGAGAAAGATAAAATATGCCCTTTGCTTGGGAAACCTGAAATAATGTGAAAAATAGTAAAATGAGCTGTGCCATATAATGGTTATCAATCATTTCATATTTAGAGACAAAGAATTAAGTTATTCCTTGGTGAACTAGTTATCCCATGTGTAAAAAAAAGATACTTGTGCTTCACAAGGATGTTGTAGGACAAATAGAATAGGGTTCCTAAGAAGAGAAACAGTATACAAGATAGATCAAGGGCGTTACTAATATTCCAATTGTGGTTGAGTCACAGTTGTGTGACTTGTTCCTGATGGCAGACAGGAGTCAAGGCCAGAGCTCACGCAGCAACAAATAAACTGTTTTGGCTACACCAAGGCACTGGGTGTGACATACTGCTGGGCTATCACTTCGTGCTCCCTAAAGTGATTTTTGCATGCTTAGGATTGTCAATGCTTATATTACACACACCGTTGATGAGATTATTTCCTTGTATAGCCAAAAGGATTTCTATCTCCCCACCCTGCAAATTCTCAAACTGGAGATTCAAAACTACTACTGACTATAAGAGTACTTGCTTTCAACTAGCTGAACTTTCTCAAAAGCAAAATTAACGGTAATATTTTCTTCACTAGTGTATACCCCAGATTAATAATTATTCTCTGGCGTGTCATTTCAGGATATAAATTAGCAATATGATTCTGTGCCATAACCAATTATTTATACAGATAATATCAGCGAAACTACGAAGATCCACGAGCTCATCACTGCCTTGCAGAGATGTTCTCTGGTCTTACTTGGCTTTGCTTAACAGCCTTTTCTGTTTTTAAAGGACCACACAGCCATGCCTCTAGTACACCATCTGTAACTGTTAATCAACTGTTTACATCCGCAACAGGACACAACAGCCAGGTCACTTTCACCCTGAGTTTCTACCAAAGGATCACCATGTATTCAAAGTATAAGGAGAAGTGTCTCATTTCTTCTCATATCCTTTGATTTCTGTTCTCTGTAGCATTTTCTGGCCCTTTAATTAGTAGATTCGTTTCTGGACTACGGTAACCCTCACACGAATCTGCAGAGCCCTCCTGACTGTGTTCTGCCCTAAGTCTTTCTCCTTTCAGTCTTCTCAGTCCGCTCCTTTAATTTCACTTTGAGCACTTCTCAAGGCTCGGCGACTGAGCACCACACAGCCTAGGTCTTATCTGATGTGCCGGCGCCTGGTGTGGTCTAAGACACACTGACGTTTTGTTTTTGAAGGACGGGACTGATGTTCTGAAATCTGGACTCCAACACAAAGGAGATCACTAGCCCACTTTGAGTGTCTCTCTTCTTTCCTCCTGCCTGGCCTCCTCCTACCCTCCCCAATACTTCCTCAGTCTTGTGTGCTGGAGGCAGATGGCAACCACATTCTGAAGCTGAGTCTGTACGAAATCGTGCCATGGAGAACAGAGTGGCTTCAAAGTTAGCTTTCTATTCAAGTGGGATGGTGGAGGCTTCTGGAGGCATGAACTCATCTCTCATTCATATAATCCTCTCTGCACTCAGCCAGGAATTTGTCTTTTGACACATCTTTCTACTGTCCAGCCAGTGGAGGGAGGGTGGGCATAGAGCTGGAGGGCCCTTTCAGCAGGAGGGCACCAGGATTCTATTCCATGCCAAGCGCTTGTTTCCCTGGGCCAGCTCCGTCTGCTGCAGATCACATTATGTCCTTCCCCTGCGAGAGGCTCGGGAGCATGAGTGCGGAGTAGATTTCTCAAGAGCCGTATCTTTGCTAGACTGACACAGGCTGTACTCCCTAGGCCCAGCTGAGACCTGGGAAAAGGGTGAGACCAGGAGGAGGGTGTGGGGTTGCTGAAAGCTGTGCAGGATGGTACAGCAATGGGAAGTGGGAGTGGGAAAACCTTTCCTTTTTGTTGTTTCAAGGTTTGCTGGAGCTTTTGCCTAATCATCTGTTTGAGCATCTTGAAAATAAGTGTCTATTTTCATGATATCTATCAAAAACAGGCACCAGATTATCCTACAAAGTCGACCTCAACCCTCCCATATTGCTACTCGAATCAAAACATGTAGCAGCCTACATCCAACAGAAAGTGGTTTTGTTTTCCCAGCATAAAAACCAGTGGGTATCTGTGACACACTTTGTTTTGTTGGTCTGCTGAAAGAGAACAATTAGGTGAAAAATCAGTAACTCTACTTTTACAAATGGAAGAAATTCTCACAAACACACTCTCACTTTTGCTCAGTTCTCCCTACCACATTCATTCATTCATTTATTTGTTCAATAAAGATTTGCTGAGCTCCTACTACGACTAAGCACTTCTCTGCTAGGTGCTAAGAAATCAGCAGTGAACAAGATAGAATTTCTGCCCTAACAAATTCTTCCACCCAGACGAAATAAAGATTTAATAATTTAAATTCTAGAATATTATTTGAGGACTAGGAATAATTAAGTTGTCTTACCTAGTATTTCTTCTGATTCTTTCTCAAACATGTCTCTTGAAGGTCCACACTCCTTTAACTACGAAGTTCTGTCCTGAAACTCTATTGTTATATTCATTCCTTTCTTGGATACAATGTTGAGAGTTCAGATTGCAACTGGTATCTTTTTTTTTTTTTTGGTAGAATTGCAACCCTGAGGATCCAGGATCATTACTTTGCAAGCTACATATGTATTTTCTCTGTAAATATTGTATCATCTAATTTGCATCTTTGGGTTCTGCTGATTAGCCATCAACATGTGATTTAAGGAATACAGCACGCGAGATGTACAAATCATGGCTCAGTAAGTTATTATTTTAAAACTCTGACTTGGGATTTATACTGACTTGCATACAATCTAGTTAAGCATTTGATCTGCGACTATTACTAAAAGCCTTATAGCTCAAGTTCCATACCCATGTGTCTCTGGAATTCTATACTCAGCAGCAAAAGGGCTCCACAGTTGAGAGAAGCAAATGCCTGAAGTTATCTCCACCCATTACCTCAAATCACTTAGGTATCACGGGACAGGTAAGGCTCACTGGGTACAATGAACCAACAGGTCTTACTGAATTTCTTAAGACTATGTTTTTTTTCCCCAACTGCTGAAAACTGCTTCAGAATGGAGGAAGGTAAGTGAGCTGAGTGATTAAGAGCAATCCTCCTTGGCACTAAAATACATTTACATTTCTAACTTTACCTCTATTTTGATTTATTTCAAAATACTCTGAAGCCATCAGGCAGACTGTCTTTCAAAAAGATAATAGATGCATTTCTTTAGTTGTAAATGTGTCATTTCAGCAGGGGCCCTCTCCTCTTTCTGACATGGCAGCAGGGCGGTGTGCCCATTCTCAGGACCTGATGCTTTGGCCTCTTCGGGTAATAGGGCTGGGAGATGGACAGTGAAAAGATGAACAGTGAAAAGCACAGGAGGGACAGCCATGGGTTCCACAATGCACTCTGAGGACAGATTATACATGCATTCACTCTCTATAATTTGAAAATATCTCACAGATTAGAATATACTTGAGGAGAAGAAAGAACATAGTAGCTTAATACTACACTCTAATGTAAATAATAGGCTAAACCTTTCCAAGTCCATAAAAAAAGATTCAGGAGCTTTTTTAAAAACTTCTCTGAGCCAGTTTCCTTATATATAAAATGGAGTGTTTTGTAAGAATGATACGTATTTGACACAAAGTAGATGCTTAGTCGTATTAGTTCTCTTCCAATATTTAGAAAAACACAAGAAAAACAGGGGAATGAAAGCAGGAAAAAGATGATGGAGAGGCTTCCCTGTCTGCCCAGGCCTGAATCTCCGAAGGGACAAGGAGAGGGGTATGGCCCTTTCCCGAAGAGGAGAGTAGACCCTCCTCCAGACGCAGGGCTTCTGCTCCAGTCGCTCTCAGCAGGAGGGAGGGATAGGAAACTTGCTACAAGCTTCTCTTATGTTGCATCACTTTTAGTCCCTATTTATTTAACAATTTAAAACCCTTACACTATAAGCAAATGCTCAGATTCACTGAGCGCTGTCTGCTCTGTTCTAGGGGCTTCCATATAGCACTCCCTAACCCTTATAGTAACGTTGCAAGATAGACATTATTGTCATTCTCATCATGCACTTGAGGGCATGGAAACATAGGGGAGGTTAAGCAAAGGCACGTAAACGTCATGTACAGGCTGAAGCCCACAGGTAAAGGGTAAACCAGCCAGGCCATGGGGTGAGAGCCACACAGGGTCACACCCTTAGTTCATCATCAACATGTCCAGGAAACAGCTTTCGAAGTCTGTCAGCACACCTGCCTGTCCCCTGCGGGCACCCTGAGAACCCACATCGGACTTTCTCCTTTGAATCTTGGTTTCCTTTTAGGGGGCGGGTTTGAGGACACAGGTTCTGACTGGGGTTCATCCTGGGGAAGTGCCTCTTGCCTTCTTTTAGTTCCTGACACCAGTCTACGGAAAGTTACACACTGGTGTCCACATTGGCCTGCATCTGTGTGCCTGTCTTCTTAGGGAGTTCATAGGCTCTGAGAGGAAGGCGCAGTCATGGTGCTGGTGGAGTACCCGAGGCCTCCAGGTCAGGAACTCCTCCTCTGGAGGGAAATGCTGCATGCGTGCCCAGTCATTTCAGTCGCATCTGACTCTGTGTGACCTGCTGGTCCTCAACCTGCCAGGCTCCTCTGTCCATGGGATTCTCCAGGCAAGAATACTGGCGTAGGTTGCCCATGCTCTCCTCCAGGGGATCTTCCTGATCCAGGGATCCAATCTGCATCTCCTGCATTGCAGGCAGATTCTTTACCATCTGAGCCACCAGGGAAGCCTGGAGAGAGGTTACCCTCTGCTTAAAGTGAAAGTGAAAGTCGCTCAGTCATATCCAACTCTTTGCTACCCCATGGACTATACAGTCCATGGAATTCTCCAGGCCAAAATAGTGGAGTGGATAGCCTTTCCCTTCTCCAGGGGATCTTCCCAACCCAGGGATCAAACCCATGTCTCCCACATTGCAGGCAGATTCTTTAACAGCTGAGCCACAAGGGAAGCCCAAGAATAATGCAGTGGGTAGCCTATCTCTTCTCCAATGGATCTTCCCGATCCAGGAATCGGACCTGGGGTCTCCTGCATTGCAGGCGGATTCTTTACCAACAGAGCTATCAGGGAAGCCCTATCCTCTGCTTAAAGCCTCAGCCCATTGTCACTACTGGAGGACATCCAGGCTGCGGAGGAATGCTGCTTGGCCTGTCAGCCAGGTGTATGAGGCTGCTTCAATTTACCCCTCTGGAACCTGAAGTCAGGAATAAAACGGAATAGGCTAGATTTAGGGATTTCTTTTTTCTTCAAATTAGAAAAACAAAACAAAACAAAACAAAAACCGAGGCCCAGTGGAAAAACCTATGCTATTTCCCTGAAAAAAAAAAAAAAGATAGACTTCCTCTCCCATGGGGTTAAGTTCTCAGAGTTGAAGTTCAGAATTTGCAAGTGCATTTTCCATAAGATGTGGGATTACACCCTGTAGCTCAAATTTATATACACTTTCCTTACATTATCACCTTTATATACAAGTATCAGTTGAGATATGAGGCAAAGAGACAATAAGTGATTATACAGGAAAGGAAATGATTATGGCAGAAAACGAATGGCAAAGTTAATTTAGTCACCACTCCTTGAAATTCTTTATGTGGTATTCTATGTGTCACACCAAGCTTTCTTAAAAATTATGTCTGCCCTCATCTAAGACTGCATGAAATTTTGGTGTAAAATTGATAACATGAACCTAGCTAAAACCACTGAGGATAAATGAGTCAGGGAGAATTCTTTTCTGGAGTTGGAGAGGAAAGGAAAACCTCCTCAAGGTCCATGTTGACGTCAACTATGAATTCATTGTTCCCTGTGAAATTATAAAAGCTCGTACTCAAAATTCCTCCATGTGGCTGTTTGTATAATTTCTAGTAGCGATAAAATAATTTTCTTATTTAGTTTTACAGTAATTTAATAGCAGAGCAAAATAACGTTTCATTTAGTTGTTTCCAGAGCACCACCCTGAAGTAGAAGGAATCGCAGATACTTTGTTTCCAGGGGACTGTGGCCTTAGGGAAGTCTTTAACCATCAAAGAAAACAATAAGACTAAGTAAACAAGTTAAACACAGCCCACAAATAATGAACTTGACGATGTCTGTGACAATGAGAGAGTATAGGAGAACACCACACAGGCTTGTTAGTAACTACTTGAATGTGATCTATCATGAAAGACAGTCACAGAATGTGGCATTTTAAAAATGGATTATGATTTGAAATAACTTGTTTTAAAAGTTTTTAGAAAATGGAAAGACTCAAAGTATATAATACCTGTCCTCTACCTAATGCTCAGAGATTACTGAGGGTTAGTGAATATTTGTGAAGTCATCCAAAGAGGATGTAACAATTCTTGCAAAACATTAGTTCTTATTAGCTACAGGGAAGAGAAAGAATTAGAGAAAGAATTAATGTAATGAAATTACTGATTCTTTGGGCTTGGGTAGTGATTGCAAATTTCCTTTACATACATTTATCATCCCAATTGCCCTGTAAAATGAGAGATCTAATTCTCTCACCTTGCCTATTTAATTGCAGAGTCTCCCTTAACACTGGTTTTTATTTTTCAGTCTATAAATGGGCTTGGGGCTGCTGTATCATAAAAATATTCATACCCTGCTTTTGCATTAGCTGTTCATTATTTCTTTTTCAAGTATTAAGCTTTAAAAAACAAAACACAAAACTGGTTCATAATTGTTGCTCTCCTATTCAATTCTGTTTGCTCCTGAACCCTTTCGTATGGTGTTTTAGTGACACATCTGACTCTTTTCTCTCGGAAGCCTCCAGGAAGCTACCCATCCTCGTCTGAGCACCCAACACCACTGACCCTTCTTCTACCTGGTGGTCTCTCTCAATTGTCCTGCTTTTCAAATTTCTCTTACATATATTTTTGTATATATGCTATGTCTTAGGCCATCTTTTCTTTCCCTCCTTGGAGGGTTCACCATTTTCTTTCTCTTTCTTATCATGCAATGTATAAATATTTCTCAAGGTTCTATTTTTTTTTCCTCTCAACTAAATCTTTTTCAAATTTATTTCACATTCATGACTTAAAGTAGGGCCCTTTTGGTCAAAGCATTTGCTATTCCTAATTTCAAATCCCTCCTGCTGTACTCTAGAACGCTATTTAGAGCTCAATGTTAGTTGTCTCCACAGGGTCTACTCCTGTTATCACATACTCAGTGAAAGTGAAAATCTTAGTTGCTTATTCTTGTCTGACTCTGTGGGACCCCCATAGACTGTAGCTTGCCAGATTCCTCTGTGCATGGGATTCTCCAAGCAAGAATATAGGAGTGGGTAGCTATTCCCTTCTACAGGGAATCTTCCTGACTGAGGGATCGAATTTGGGTCTCCTGTATTGCAGGCCGATTCTGCACCATCTGAGCCACCAGGGACATCTCATACTCAGCATTGTATAAAATTGACTTGTATTCTGTCCTCTAGGTACTTCTTTTTCATCTTCTCACTTTGATTTCTTGGAAGTATCTTTGATGATTTCTTCTCTCTTATCTTGGAGAAGGCAATGGCACTCCACTCCAGTACTCCTGCCTGGAAAATCCCATGGATGGAGGAGCCTGGTGGGCTGCAGTCCAAGGGGTTGCGAAGAGTCGGACACGACTGAGCGCCTTCACTTTCACTTTTCACTTTCATGCATTGGAGAGAGCTGCCCACCCTCATCCATAAAGTCTGTTGAGTCTAGATCCTCCCCATGCCCCTTTCACCCAGCCCCCTCAGGTAACCAATAATCTGAACTACTGACAAAGCTGCCTGGACTCTCTGTTCTCTCTAGTCACATTCTTCCACGTACAAGCATGTTCCACATCCCTGCTGCTAGATTAGATCTTCCCAAAGCAAAGCGCAGATCATGGAAACCCCTTACCTAAAACCCCGCCACAGCTTTGCTCCAGAATGCAAACACCTTATACCTTTTCCTAATGCCTCATCACCAATAAAATTCTGTTCATCCTTCAAGGGAGCTCAAATGAACCTTTCCTGATAAATTAAACTTGATGTTAATGTTAACTGGATTATAATGTATTTTGTGAACTTTCTAACTTCTAAGATAATGGTGATTTGAGGGTATGGACTAAGAATTCTTGGTGGCAGGGTCTGTTTGTTTCCACCTTTCTGCATCTGCAGAACTCACTGTAGTGCTAGACACCTAAGATGTAGTCTACACATGGTTGCCCAGCCAGTGAATTGAGTGAATAGATGCTCTGCTGCATCCAGGTACATAGGGACACAGCTTCAACCACCCTGCAGGGTGGGTGGTGTGAATATGTCTAAACCTTGCCATGAGACTCTGAGACTCTGAGCTAAGGGCTCCAGTTTATATTGAAAAACTGTATCCTGTCTGATGCCTAGGCTTGGTCCTCTACATTGAAAGCATTCAGTAAATTGATGGATGAATAGTGCTGACTCTTTCTGATTCAGAAAATGTAAGTTCTCTTGTTTACAGACTAGTAACAGGCAACATAGTATGGTGAGGATGGAAGGAGTAAGATTATATGTTTGGCTCTTCTGCTCACTGTATTGAGAACCTTTTGGTATGACCCTTGTTCTCTTTAGACCTCAGTTTCCCCATGTGTATAATAGGTTTAGACCAGCTTAACTTTACTCTCTTTCAATGCTGATAAAAGTTCTAACTGCAATATGTTTCTTAGAGAGAACAAAAGATGTAGGAGCTGAAGAAAAGCAAAAAAGAAAGCAGCTGTGCTTATTCAGCCCATGTGGTAATGAGAGGTTTTACTATGGTACCTGGTATGAAGTGATTGGTGGAAGGATCTGACTTGAAATAACCTTCAAGCAAGGAATTCCTAGACTCCTCATGCATGCTCTCAGTTGATCACATATTTGTCTCCGAAGACAGTACCACATTTTTAAAGTCAGAATGTGAGAAGCCCTGACAGATATGAAGGAACACTAATTTTATATAATGAAATTTGCCACGAGTAGAGGAAGCACATATGAAACTGTCACCAGCAGCTGCAGATAAAAATTAAAGATGTGCTCCAGCAAGATAAGAGATGGCAAAATGAAGAATGGAGCCCTGAGGATCAGCAGTCAGCCTTGACAATTATACATGGACAATCACAAGCACATTCATGTAGTATCTGGCAGAGTGAAAGGCATGGTGTGACTCAGAGCAATGGGCCAGAGGACCAGATTTGCCAAGGGACTGATTGCTACAGCCTGCAGGGACCACGAGTCAGTGACTGAGTTCCAGCATGGCACTTCTAGATGACTCTGTGACTCCTGGAATGAAAAGTTATTTTGAACCATTTCATCAATAAATTATCTCTAGATGCTGCCTAATATTTGCCCACATCTACTGATCTCATGCAAAGAAAGGCACTTTTACCCATTAGAAAATAAGTGGTGTCTTGCTTTCTTATTTATCTGGAAAGCAAATGCCTCCAAAGGAACATGCAGTTCAGCCCAGCTGACTTTTTTTAATGACAGGCAATGTGACTCAAATACAGACTGTCCTGTGAGTTTATATTAAAATGAGGCAAACTGTAAGAAAGTCTGAGTCTGGTAACTGAACTGCTCTGTTTGCTGAGAACACCACGCTCTTTCTGTGCCTCTGTGGTTTTGCTTCTGTCCCTTCTGGCTATAAGGCCGCTCACTCCCTCCGCTGCTTTACATACACCTACTTCCTGATGTAGGTCTAATGTCACCTTTCTTGAGAAGCCCTTCCCACTGCTTCAGGAGCCTGGGAGCTTTTTGTGCATTGTCAGACACTTCCATATTGTAATCGTCTGTCCCTTTCACAGGTTTAAAAGTTGGGGACAGTGTGTGGGACCACCACGAGTTCCTAAAATTTGGGGACAGTATTTTGTTTGTATCTTCAGCTCTGGTCCCTAGCTGAGGTCTTGGCACAGACGCAGGGGTGTGACAGTATTTAATGTGTGACTGAACGGAAGAAGGCAGGAGTGAATGAGTTAAGAGTGACTTCCAGAAGTTACTCCATCAAGTGGCCATGGAAGATATCCAGTTACATTAGCATTGTAGGGAAAGGATACTGTTTATTAAAAAGAGGGATAATTTTATAAAAAGTAGATTATGACATGAAACTCCAAAATACATGATTTTAAAAATAAATGTATCCCCAGATATACTATGTGGAAACTCTAGGAAATAAGAGCAAATAAAAAATTAACTGGCCTTCTAATGTATAAGTGTGGGATTAAGAACTGAAACCTCTAAATAAGAGGGTATCAAAGGTAATAAAAATAATTCCAAAGAAATTATGTGTCAATTAACTCAGAGAAGAAAAGAAGGGAAAGGCTATCTTTAAAGAAATGAACCCACACATAATAAGTAAAAGGTTTACTTTGTTAATGAAATAGCAGGAAAAACAAATTTAAACTGTTGGTGATAAAAAGGTAAATATATAATTCTTTATAGGAAGTAGAATAAAGAGAAATGTGAGACACGGGATAATGAGAGCATTTAGTTACATCAGATGGTCTATTTACTGTTTAACTGATATGGAATCTTATTAGAAAATTAATAGAAAGCCATAAGATAATAACGATCTGTAGTGACTTATTTCATCCCATTTTGGCTCTATTTCTTCTGCAAATTAGTGTGACCCCAAAATGTTTTCAGGATTGTCCAACTTGTCCTAAATTCCATAAATAAACTCTTTCAGAGGATGCTGTTTTTTGCCATGTCTCTATTACAGTTCTTCACAGATGGACCATTTTTGTCCTTCCAAAGTCTAAGAATAACTCTTTCAGTTATCAAGACATACCAAAATCCAGTTCAGCTGCTCCTGTGGGATTCCAGTTAGTTTAGACACATCTGCTGAGATACACGCATTTGAATCCAAATGAAGCTTTTGTTTGATGATACATTTTGAACATTTACGAAGGTTTTGGGGGCCAAAATGTTTTTCATTTTTGGCACTCCAAACAGAGATCTTCAGTTATAAACACTGCCTTCTGAGCACCTCCAGCAGAAATCCAATCTTTTCATGCGAACAGGTGCCTCAGGAAGATTTTGGAATGCTTTACACTGAATCAGCTCTCTGATTGGAAACTTTCTGAACACGCAGTCAAATCTGCCAAAGAGACCTTCAAACTTGCATGAGTAGTTTTCACTCATCCAGACATACATTCACACGTACAGACAGCCCTAGTGAAAGCAAGTCAGAGCTCTGTAAAACTGAAGTCTTTCTCTTAAAGGTTAAATACGACACACAACCAAACTAAACAAAAGGAATAAATACATGACAGGAGGGATAATGAATAAACAGCAATAACCTCTGCTCAACTTCTCCATAAGCATGTTCCCCTTAAATTTACTTTACCTGAGAGTTTAGATGACACATCTCTTCAGTAAAAATCCACCCTAGTTTCAAATAATGTTCCAAGCATTTGTGTTCTTAAACACTGTGGCTGAGGGATGGCTACTAATTCTTTTCACTAACAAACGTGTTCAAACAGTTCTTTTTGAAACACTTCCTTCTCTAACACAAACAGGTCAGCCAGATTCAAATCTGAAGGAATGAAAAACTACTCTCTAAATCAAGGGTTCTTTGGAAAAACTTCTATTTTACCTGAGTCCCTACAACTTTTCCTTTCAGTTTGAATATAAACTGAAAAGCCGTTACAGAGTAAGACAACTTTTGAAGCCTTATGCCTGAACAGTTATTAGAGAGTAAAATCACTTCTTCCCCATTGGGCATGCCCAGAATTCAGGGGAAATCTGCTTTCAAGTTTGTTTGATGGCCCTGGACCAGATGCTCCAAGGTGGCCAGAAACCTTTGTCTACACCCACTTAGCAGATTTCTGGCTCTTTATCAGGAACTAAGAGGTTTATTTGCAGAAATGAATCATTTCCTTCAAAATATCCTTTACCCTATTTACATGCTTGCATATTCCTTTCATTTTGTTTTCCCCCTACAGCTTTACTAAGGGAATTAATTATCTAAAAGAACAGGAACATAAAGTAAGTACATCTGAGATACAGGATGAGACACAGTATGTCATCTATTAGGCCTGGCTAAGACCAGCAGCTGATGCTAAATGGGAAGGAACGTGCACCAAATGTTTTTAATCACAAAGTTAGTAATTAATTGCTCTTTAAAATACATTTTATGCTTCTTTCTGTCTGTGTACATGAAATACACATTTATTACATGCCAAAAATTACAACATTATGGTTTAAATGTGACTGGCACGGAAGTCCGGAAATCAGAGTTAATGTTCCCACAGCACCTTTAATTCTGTCCGTGTGCACATGTAGAGCTCTAATCGTCTTCCGTTCCAGGGTAATACGTATAGATGGTTTGGGAAGGGAAGCTCAAGACCCATATCCTCAACTGTAGTTACCGGAAAAAAACAAAGGATAAAAGCTGTGCTCCTGTCCACGTACGTGGATAAAAACAATGTCCCCGCGCCGGGTGTTGTGTAATCCGGGAACGAAAGAATTGCTGTGATGTTGGCACTCAAGGGGACAGTTTCTGTTGCTGTGGGAACCTGAACTTTGCATTTCCTGACTTTGGGGTAATTAAAATGTCAGCCTTAATGTGGCATTCATGGAGTTTGTCATAAAGAAATCCTCTTTGTTTTGTTCTCATAAAAAATTGCTTAAAAGTTCATAATGAACCAAGTGTACTAAAATCTTCGGTCTGGAGGGCTGACGCAAAGGTTTGGGAGGGGGAAGGCCAAGTGAGGCAGACGGCCTGAGGGAGCCAAGGAAGAGACCACCCGGCTCCTCCCTCAACAGTGCTCAGCCCCTCAGGATTCATGCTACCTACAGAGCTAAAGTTAAACCCGCCCACACAACAGTTTGGTAATGTGTAAAGGTTAAATTAAAAATAAATAAAAACTGTTAATGCATAAGTGCATCTTGGCAAGGACACAAAAAATGAGACAATCTGATGAGGCCAGTGCAAGACACGAGAAGGTAAGTAACCACAGATGTCAGCTTGCAACAAACAAAGACATCAAACTACGTCCTTCCCAAAGTAGGGAGGCGGCTAAAGGGAGTGGGGAAATCGCTCTTCCGTCTAGAGGAAGACAAAATGGAAGCGTCTGTCACATGTACATGACTGAGATGTTCTAGGCTTGACAGTTGTCAAGAAAGGTTTTCCTGGGAAGAGCTCCGACTGCTCTCCTGCCTCGGTTTAGTCCTACTTCTAGGTTTAAATGGAGTGTTTAAATGGAGAGCCTGGCTCCGCCCATCCTCAGCCTACGCAGTGCGAACTGTTCTGCCAGACGCCTAGGGGTGCGATGCCCTTTGCATTCCGAAGCTCATCTTAATGGCTCCCATTGCTATCATCTCCATTTGTTTACCAGGAGATTGTTAGAAGTGGTGAGGAGGTGACACTCTGAGGGGTGGTGGGGGAATATTTCTAGGTGATCTTAGTGGGCGCACTGGCAAGCAGCACGTGTTTCAGTAGTGATATTAACCTCATCATTTCACCAAGGAAAGCATTTCTCAGCCATATTCCCTCTTGCTTTGACTGTTACTGGAATCTTTTGCTGGATTTGAAGTGGCTCAGCAGGTTAAATAGCCATCTGAGAATTTCAGAGGTCACCCTTGTCCTTTTGCTCCAAAATATGGGCTGTGTCTTTTAGAGGTAACAGCGCCATGGGTTGCCCACTCTGACCAGTTCATACGCAGAACTGACTTTGCATTCATGGGGATGCTTATCCATTGTGTTCCCGTCACCAATATGAGTAGTTGCACATTTTCAAGAAACCTGTTTCGAGCCAGGAATATGATCTCCAGGCTCAGAACAGAGAATTCAGGCTGCTCACAGTGACAGCAAATCCACAAACAGCCCCCCTCACTCCTCCCCCTAATTATCAAGCATTCATCTACATGGGTGTCAGTTTTCTCAGTTTTCTCATCTGCAAATTGGGAAGAATTATAATGACTGACAGAAAATGGTCATTAACCCATGCCTAAGAATAATTTTGCTAAACACATGACAAATAAAAAGGTGCTATAAAAATTCAGGCACTTGCAAACATTTAGAACACCACATACTGGTGGAATGTTTCTGAAGTTAAAGATACTAACAAGTCAAGGGCACTATTTTTAAATGCCCCAAATCTGTTAGTTCTAAATAGAAACTGAATATTTTACCTTAAAGAAATTAGGCTTTTAAATTAATCTATGGTAAGAATGACATTTGAAAGTAAAAAAAAAAAAAATTCTCTTGAATGCAAGAAGAGCATCCAAAAATTTTAACAGCTTAAAATAAATCTCTTTCCTGTCTTCTCTCAAGCAATCTCCAAATGGACAGATTTCTGTGAATCTTTCCTCAAAACAATTTTCTTCTAAGTGTAGGCTCAAATCAGGACAAACTACAATCCAAATATATTTGGGGAAAAGTATAATCAGTTTAAACAACAGGTTGGAGCAGAAAAGACCTACACATCTTAATGGCAAAATCAGAATGACTTTCTGAACAGCTGGAGATTAGGTTTCTCCTCCCTGTTTGTTCCCCTTCCAACGGCATTCAGACCTAACTGAGCTCAGATCCACTAACTTCCTCAGGGTCACCAAGGGGCTGCTCCTTGTACATATTTCATGCTACTGCCATGGGCTGGCCAAAGAATGCTTTTGGTAAAGTATAATCAACGGCCCAGTGCTGTTTCTTTCTATTCGGCAAAATGTTCATTTGGCTGTAATGGGATTTCTGGGCTAAGGCCGTTCTATGTAATCTTCCCCATAAGCTGTGGCAGATAGCCAGACGCTGGAGGCCTGCACGCAGGAGCTCCAGGCCCTTCTCCACAGGAACAGGCTACCTTCCTGGTAGGTAGGGACAGTGCGCACATGTCTATGGGCACCGTGCCATGCTATTTTCCAATTCTTCCTGTAATTACTATTAGGCTGGAGACTGCCAGGCAAGAAGGCCAAGGATGTACTACTCTGACGGTCCACAGAACACAGTCCCCACTTCTGACCCCCAAGCTTCTCTGTGGAATCAGCAGCTTGGTACAGTGCACACAGGTTGCAGAGACTTGGCTCTTGTTATTTCTCGTTTCGTTTTCTTGCGACAGCTGAAGTGTGGTCTCAGCTCGGTTATGAGCAGAACAAGGTGGGGTCCCTTTATCTAGAGGCTATTATGATGAAGAAAGTACAGAATGGAATGTCCCAGCTTCATTCACCTCTCGCCCTTTCTGCGAAGTTTTATGTTTGCTTTGTCAGAAAAATAACAATAGGAGATTTAGAATCTCATTTCCTAATTAATAATTTTTGCTTTGTGGACAGGATAAATGGAGTTCTTTTTTGAAAAGAAAACTTTCTTGGTCTTAGCTTAATCCAAAGAAGAAGACTCCAGCTTTCTGCCTGACATCACTGTGGAGGTCAGTTCTGAATAGCTGTTGGGATAAAAGGAATATTCTTTCCCAATGGACTCCAAGTTATCCTACCCCCTTCCATCGTCCACACACATGTTGCTCTCTCTCTGAAGAATTGAGCTATGTTTCAGAAAGAGAAAATATCTTCTAAACGTGATTTATCAAGTTTCTTAAAATAGAATTTGAAGAAGTGACTCTCAGATTAGTGGGAAGACAGCAAAAATAAACAGCAATGGAGTGATTTCAATAGCGACAATCTCATTAAGCTGCCCATTTCCAAATTTAGCCCGTAGGCAGTTTTTTTAATTAAAAATATTTTTAACCTGAGTTCTTATTGGCTACGTGAAGTCTGGGTGGCTTCTGAATTCTTGGAAGCCATTCTCTTTTCTTCTGTAAATTTATGCTGTCCTTTAACCACTTCAAAATAAATTAAAAACTGGAAAGAGAAATTCAGCCAAGCTACAATAACTAATGCAAAGCTGACTTGTGTTATGTAATTTCAAAATGGAAGTTTCCTTTTGAGGTCCATATTTGGTCGTTGACTTTCGTCATGGTGGAAGTACCAGTATTCAGATTACGGGGACAAAAGAATAATTAGAAAACAGCAACAGGGCTTCTGCTTTTGAGTTGATGTTATGAAAGAGAATGCGGTTCATGTAATTAATCCGCCTTTTGAGGCCAAATGGCTGGTCACCTGGTTTTAAAACACACTCTAGCTTTGAAAATATAGTGTTGGCTGACTCAAAATGGTGGCAAGTTACTTTTGGCTACTTTGGAAGACCAAATGGAAACAGCTTGCTCTGAATGCAGAAAAGCCCGAACCCGGGGGAGAAGCCTGCTCCAAGAACCGTGAAGACACCATCACCTCAGTGGTGTAAGTGGTGTACTCACAGTCAGATGACCCGGGATGAGCGTGCGAGTTTGTCAGTGAATGTGTTGAGTGGATGAGGGCTGGGCCTGGAGACAAAACAGCTTCAAAGTTCAGGCAGGGAAGGCCCGGCTTGGCGCTGGATCCACCCGGCTGAGTAATCTCATTCTCCTCAGATGCCTTCTGGTTTTCAGCTGTCTTGGGTTTCTTCCTGAAAATAAACAAAGGGCCCTTTGAAGGAACTGACTGCATATTTGGGAAAAGGCATTTTTAGAATCTGTTAAAGATAACTTGATTTTTTTTTTTTTCTGAGGGGGATGGGAAGGAGTCCAGTATGTCCCTTGTTTTAAAACAAGCTGATTCTTGTTTTTTTTTTCCCCTCCAGTAATGGCCTAACTGGGAACACATGAAAGCATATGGGCCAAGCAAACAGCACCACATTTGGACTCTGTTGGCTGCATAAAAAGACCCTGTCCCAGAACTTTAGACAGCTTGAGCTACGTATGGCTGACATTATCCAAGAAAGCATCCTTTCTTCCCCCCGTAAGAGTTTTAACATGGTCTCGAAAAATACTAGTGGAGGCTTTACCGTTCTAGCATTTGTCAGGAAGCTTAGAGACAGGGCCCGTGGAGTAACGGGAGAAGCACTGGACTGGGAGTCAGGAGACTTGAGCTATGGTACTAGCTGTGCCTCTAACTTGCTGTGTGGCACTTGGGCACCTCACTTCACCTCTCTGGGCTTCAGTTTCCTCATCTGTAAAATAAAGGGCTTGGATTAGAAGGCCTTAAAGGTTCCTTCTGGCTTTCAGTTTCTATTCATGGAACACATTACGGAACAGTCAACTTTCTTGCTGTTATTAGATTTTGTTTTAGATCAACACATAATTTCAAATCACAATCTAAACTTGCAGGCTGTACCAATGAGAGGGACAGTGATGAAAAACTGTTAGAGCAGCAAATGAAAAGTGAAAAGAAGAGCTTAGACTCCAGCAGTTAAGAAAGGAAGATGTCACATAGAGATCCTCTATTCCAACTCTTGACTCATCTGAAGCTTAAGAGTCCCTTTTTAAAAAATAATTTAGTGCATGATCCTGGAGTGCAGGAGTGTGACTGTGTGTTTGGGAAGAGAAGGGTGAAGGGACGTAGAAAGTAATTGTGATTTGGGACCAGGAATAGGAAGTAGCAGAGCTCAACCATCAGTCAGCTCCTCTCCCTAGGACCGTGCAACTGACAGAAACGAACACATATTTAGCTTACGCTGCATGCACCCTTGGCCCTATTCATACCAAATTATTTGTCACACTCTGAACACCATCCCATCCACCTCCACCAGTTTCCTTGGCTCTAAGCTTTTCTATCATCATAGTATAGTGAACAGAAAAAGTATTTTTTAAAAATATTTTCTGGTAGAAGATTATGTGTGGTACAGAATTTGTTGTAAGTGGGTCTGTTCCCATGTTTCCCTTGTTTCTCTAAGCATGGCAATGGACTTGTTATACAGAATATTTTGTATTGAAATTTGTTGTACTGGGTAGTTAAATCTGCCCTCGCAGAATATGGTGTTATGAATTAGCATGCTGTGTTTCTGGTCCAACAGGTTGTGAAATCAAATCTGCTTTTCCAGAGGGCAGGAGGCAGGGATGGCACGGTGAAGATGAAAATAGAGGGAGAGTGTTTAGACATAATTTTAGGATGGAGGAAGCCAATACAAAAGCAACAAACTGCAATCCTTTACTATTGAATGGTGACTAAGGAATGAACCTCCAAATCTTGAGTGTCTATGTGGGCCTCTAGGAACCGGTTTCCGGTTTTCAGTGTAAGAAGTACCCAACTGCTTTTTCTTCATGAAAACCAGCGCTTCCTCTACAGTCCCTATTTCTCTCACCGCTGTTTGTCGCCAGGCTTGTTACTGTGTTGGACACCTCAGGGTCACACATCTTCCTCTGCCTTAAAGCCATTTTGTCAAGTCTTGACAATTGTGTATCCTTCATATTTTGCACACCTATGTTTCCTTTCTGTTTGCATTGCTATCACCTTAACACTTTTTATTTAGACTGCTGTTTACTTTCTGACTCCCCTCCTCCTTGACTTCTCTACTGCCACAGCTTTGCCTTCACTGATCTGAATGACCATGTCAGGCTGACAACTCCAGGTGAATTCCATGTATATGAGACTGCAAACTCTCTGAGGGTAAAAAACATCATAGTTATTTTTGAATTCCCTGCAATCACCCATTTGTTCCTTCTTCCTTCCCTCCACCTATTCATTTATTCATGTATTCATTCCACAAATACTTACTATGTGCCTGCAGTGTGCCAGCATGGGCTTGGAAATAAAACAAGCCCGGTTTCTGCCCCCACTCCCAGATCTGCTGTCTAGTGTATACCGTTAAGCAGAGTAGCTTAGACAAAGCTGTCATTCAATATAGGTTTGTTGATGGAATGAAATTGAGTTGAAATTAAAGTATATTTTGAGAATAGTTATAGTCTGAATCCAAATTAAGTTTCCTACTCTTTAGGCAGCAGGAAATCTACCTTGACAGGCTGTTTTCCTTGGAATCCATGAAGTGCATTTGATAAGAGTAGGACCGTTATGCCCACTAAAGCTAGGCTGGTTCTCATGGGTCATTTGAATACCGAGATGAAACACTAATGACAGACATCACTTAACATAAAAAATTTATTCCTGATGTTCATAAATAAGGTCTAGGCTAGTTTCAGATGTACTAATTTCCTTGGTTTCTTTCAGGAAATTGAAGAAGCCGTCTTTCAAACGTGAGTGTGTGGCCAGCCCACCAACATTACTCTTTCATTTTAACTTTGCAGAAGTTGTATTGTTCTTTCTATCGATGGCATCGCTTCCTTCTCTAGATCTGATCCTGCCTCCCACCTTACATCTTGCATCATACCCTCCTGTCTGTCATCTCAAGGATCACCTCTGGGGACCACTCATAGCACAAAGACACTGAAACCATCTCTACGAATAGAGAATATTGAAAACTCAACCTTTTGGCCCACTCCTACATTTGCTTAAAATCCCTTTACTTGTTCTTAGACCACTGGGCTATTTCCCAACTGCACATACCAGAGAGACATTCACTGACCTTAGAAACAATGCGTTTTCCATCTCACTCTCTCTAATAGTGGACTCCTTTTTCCAGAGCTGAGAAACTCTAAAACATAGCAACCATCTACATTTAGACATGCACAGGTGCTGTTATTTTGCCCCTAGTTTTGCAGCTCATATTTTACTGAGGAGGATAAAGGAAGTCCTGTGGTAATTAATTGAAAATACCTTCTTTGGTCGTGTAAAATTGTTACATGAACATGGCATATTTGGGGGCAAGTCTCACCAAGCCTCCAGAAGCTGTGTACTAGTCCCTGGAGCCTTTAGAGGGCAGCAGCGCACCAGCTGACTCCAGGCAGCGTGTCAGGCAAACTCCCCACCAGACCAGAACCTTCCTCCTGGTCACCATGCCAAAGGTTGGTTTGCCAAGCTCTCTGGCCGCTTAGCTTCCTTCTTTCTTTTCTCTCTCTCTCTCTCTCCCTCTCTCTCTCGCCTCCCACTTCCCACACTCCCTCTCCCTCTCTCCCTCCCTCCTCAATGTTAAAATTATACACTCTGATGAAGTCGCCCCTCAACCGGAAAATGAAAGCTCCAATGAAAAAGTTAGACGAGCCAACGACAACAAAGAGAGAAATTGGGAGAAAGGGGAAAGGGGGCTGGTGAGGGGGAAGGATTTAAGAACAAGAAAAGGGCAGATGTTTCGTAAATATATGCAAAGCAAAACTGGGTGTACCCTGAACATTTCCACAGAGAAACAGGCCAATCATTGTGCACTTCCTCCTGCCACACTGGTGGAGCTCTGCTTTCAAAAAAAAAAAAAAAGAAAGAAAGAAAAAAAGTGTGGCCACAGGCACCTGCCTTTCAACGGTCAGTTCTGACATGCTGACTATCTCCCAATTATCCAAAGAGAACAAAAACATTTTCATCTCCACACAGCAAACATTTCTGTTATGAGAGGAAGGCTGCTTCGAGGAGTGGGAAGGCGATTTAAGGTGACGGGCGGTTGAGCTGGCCAGCAGGACCTACTGGTATTTAACTCTCATTGTGCTGGCCAGGGCAACAAGTTTGGGGCTGAAACATAGCAGTGAGTAAGGTTGTGGGTGATGTTGGCTCTTTCCTTACTAGACCATATTGTATGTGGCAAGAAATATACATGAAAACATATTGAGGGAGACGGTAGGTAATAAGCCTGTTAAATGCATGGAAATTAACTAGATTGGTGGCATTTGATGTATAGATTTCACACTTCTTTGCACATATTGCACACATACAGTGATGGCAATGCTCTCTGCGACATATGGAAAATAAATATTTTATCTCTGTGAGCTCTCATCAGTCTACGGGGGCTGCTGAGGGAGAGTGTTCTCTTCACCAATTTTCTCTCTTCACTGGGCTCCCACCCTCTCCTGCACATTAACATGCCTTCCACTCATCAGCCTGGTTGGGTGGGAAAGAATTAGAGCCCCTTTTTATAAATACCGAGTCGCTGGATCATGACAATTTTGACCCCTGCCCTGCCTGTCCCCAATCTTTTGGTGTGGTGATTGTTTCCTTATTCTGCTTCCCAATAATACATGGAAGAGGCTTAGTACAGTATTTGGGGAGGAGGGCACAGGGGAGGTGGTAACAAACCACCTCAGTGGGGGCTGGCGGTAGAACTGAGCTCTACCATCCAGTAGCCGTGTACCTGAGGCAGATTCCTTTGCCTCTCTGGGCCTCAGTTTCCTCATCTGTAAAATGGAAATAACAAACATTCTACGGCTGCTATGCTATGCAATGCTAAGTCGCTTCCGCAGTGTTTGACTCTTTGTGACCCCATGGACTGTAGCCCGCCAGGCTCCTCCGTCCATGCAATTCTCCAGGCAAGAATATTGAAGTGGGTTGCCATTTCCTTCCCCAGGGGATCTTCCCAACCCAAGGATTGAACCTGGGTCTCTTGTGTTTCCTGCACTGGCAGGCAGGTTCTTCACCACTAGCACCCTCTGGGAAATAGATGCGAAGATTAAATAATTTCTGTTGAGTGATGGGCACAGCGCTGGCACACAGTCAGTGCTCTGGGAGGGTAGCTCTTTCACAGAGTGTCGGTTCTGCAGTTTTCATTTCAGCTGGAAGGAGGCAATTCTTTTATTTCTGTCATCTTTTAAAATATCTAGATTTGGGCAGGGGCAAATGGACTATAATTGTAGCAAAGGCAGAAAGAATGCTAGGATAAGCAGTCTCCTCTTCAACACTTTTTTTTTTACGGTATCACCCTCCTGACACCTTCTTTCTGTTCATGTGTTTGTCACTGCTGCTACTACACCATTAGCTCCTCTTGAAGTTGGAGGTCAAGCAAGCTACACTTGGCCCAGAGAAGCCCATCAAACCTGAGCACTACGGTCTATTCACAGAAGCCAACCTTTGGCACTCGAGCTTATCACATTTTCTTACAGTTTATCCTTTCACTGCTTGGTCTAATGTTCTCAGATCCATTTAAGATGTTTTCATGATTAAAATATTTTATTCTTTCAATTTTTTTACCCTTCTTGGCAAGGTTGATTTACAGTGTTTTTCAGTATATTTCTCCCTCACTGTATCGGTCAGGATCTTGGCAAGAAACAGATGGCACACTGAAAGGTTTTAACTGAAGAGAGTTTAATGAAAGGACGCTCTACTGAGGTACAGAAGAGGTTAAAGGACCCTCAAGGGAAGTGATGCACCAAGGACTAGCAACAGTGCGAGGTTGTCAATCTCAGCTTTAAACTGCTAAATCGAGGGGGTGAGGAAAGGTCTGGAGCTCCCCACGTCCAGTCAGAACTGGAGTTGGGAAGGGGCCTGACTAAGAAGCACCCTGACCTACTCTCCTGTCTCTTGCTAATGCTTCCTTTTGTTATTGTTTTGCAGTTGTGTCCAACTCTTTGTGACCACATGGACTGCAGCACGCCAGGCTTCCCTGTCCTTCACCATCTCCTAGAGTGTGCTCAAGCTCATGTCCATTGAGTCAGTGATGCCATCCAACCATCTCATCCTCTGTCGCCCCTTTCTCCTCCTGCCTTCAGTCTTTCCCAGCATCAGGGTCTTTTCTACGAGTCAGCTCTTTGCATCAGGTGCCAAATTACTGGAGCTTCAGCTTCAGCCTTAGTCCTTCCAACGAATATTCAGGGTTGATTTTCTTTAGGATTGACTGGTTTGAACTCCTTGCTGTACAAGGAACTCTCAACAGTCTTCTCCAGCACCACTGCTGCTGCTAAGTCATGTCAGTCGTGTCCGACTCCATGCGACCCCATAGACGGCAGCCCACCAGGCTCCTCCGTCCCTGGGATTCACCAGGCAAGAACACGGAAGTGGGTTGCCACTGCCTTCTCCAGTGCACGAAAGTGAAAAGTGAAAGTGAAGTTGCTCAATTGTGTCCGACTCTTCACGACCCCATGGACTGCAGCCTACCAGGCTCCTCCGTCCATGGGATTTTCCAGGCAAGAGTACTGGAGTGGGGTGCCATTGCCTTCTCTTCGAAAGTATCAATTCTTTGGTGCTCAGCCTTCTTCATGGTCCAACTCTCACATCTGTGCATGACTACTGGAAAAGCCATAGCTTTGACTATATAGACCTTTGTTGGCAAAGTGATGTCTCTGCTTTTTAATACACTGTCTAGGTTTGTCATAGCTTTTCTTCCAAGGAGCAAGCATCTTTTAACTCCTTTTGGCCAAATTCAAAGGTAGCCAGAGAAAAAGGAAGCCTGGGTGTCGTAATCCTGGGCCATGTATCAGGGCAGGGAATGTTCGATGGTTTTGCATGTGTGTCAGTAGGGAGGGAGGGATGAATTAGCATACTGTTTCTCCCCTCTCCTTTATCCTTTACCTTTTCTCCCACTTTCCAAGAGGAAAGACACAGCAAATAAAATGAAAGCAATTCTCTCTTAGTGTCCAAGTGCCTATTTTGTCTATTTGCAATTTATGGGGGAAAAAAACTGAACATAAGCTCTGTGAGAGCAGGGATTTAGGTTTGTTTTATTTGCTGCCATACTTCTGGTCCCTAGAACAGTGCCTGGCACTTGGCAAATCTTACCCAGTAAATTTTAGTTGACTAAGTAAATATACTCACGTCTGCCACACCAGACACTATACATACATTATCTGATTTAGTCATCGCAACAATCCAGGTAAGTAGGCAGGTTGCTGAGCCTGGTTGTGCAGGTGTTATGGGCGTAGGCAGGTTTTAAAATCTAACACTTACCTCCTCCCTACTCACCCTCCAAGCCTTGAGACTTCACCTGGGTATTGTAAACACATAGAAAGGGGTTCATTTGTAATTAGAACACATTTTTATACCATACTGGGTTTTCCAGGTGGTGCTAGTTTGTAAAGAATCTGCCTGCCAGTGGAGGAGACTTAAGAGATGTGGGTTCTATCCCTGGGTCGGGAAGATACCCTGGAGGAGGAAATGGCAGCTGTGGGCTGCCTGAATTCTTGCCGGGAGAATTCCAAGGCCAGAGGAGCCTGGAGGACTGCAGTCCACGGGGTCACAAAGAGTCGGACACGACTGAGCGTCTGAGCGATGTTTATACCATATTCATCTTATTGAATGAAGGCTTTGCACCAAGCAAGCCTCTGTTAGTTTTATTATTATTTCTCTTTTACATATGAGGAAGCTGAGCTTTTGAAAAGCAAAGGCTGCAAGAATTAGAACCCAATGTCTCCATCCTTAAGGTCCCGCAAATCATGAATACTGGCACTGGTGTTGGGCACAGAAGCTCCCTTGTGGGCTTCCTAGAAATTTGTAGGAAATCTTAGGTCCCAATTTCTGTCCTGATTCTGGATTCTCCAGAATCTTTTCCCTCTCAAAGGACAAACCAGGCTGAGACTTTGAAACCAGCTGTGCCCTTGTGTTTGTGGTACCGTGCTCAGTGATGGAAACAAACTCAGAAAGCTGTCTGGATCTGGGGATTTCTAAGGCACTCTTCTGCTTGAACTTAAGGGTGACGGTGTTTACACAAGAAAGTTGCTCACATGGGTACAGAATGAGGACGCTCTATTTTTGACCTTTTGTCATGTCTTTAGTCCCCAGTCTCTCCAGCACATTAGTCCTGTGGATAAGTCTGATAGTTCTGGTCTCCATTCTGGCCAGACAGGCCTGATTCTCATCTACACATCCACCACCACCGATTACAATCCAGGTGACTGACAGTGTTAAAGGTAGAAAGCAATGCAAAATAAAACAATCCAGACCCTGACTTCCTCCTCTTTGGGTTTGATTTATGCCCAGAGTAGCTAAAGATATGGAGAATATGAATGTGAAAATCCTACCTGAAGCCTGGGAGAAATGTTAGTTTCCTAGGTTTAGCATTTTCCAATAACAGAGATGTCTGTAAAACACCATCCCATTACAAGCAAGTACAACAACCAGCATGAGTTTTTGTTTTAAAATTTATAATTATTTTGCATGCATAGCCTCTAAAAGATTTAAAGTTCTGGCTTTTCTAGTGAGAGAAGGCATATATTTATCTATTACATCTAGCAATGATTAATCAAAACTTGATGTCACTCTTTTATCAGTATTTCCTGTTGGTGTCCAGCTCCTACCCAAACTTACTTCTTCAACTTGACTTGCAAGTGTTGCACTTCTCCTATGTAAATGTCTGACTTGAAGGGAACTCAATCGAGTACCCTGAGCCTTGCATCTGGAGGGCAGAGCTGACCTGGGCACAGTGGTTTAGAGATGTGGCTGAAGGAGCCCACAGACACAGGGTGGGTCTTGGCCCCTTGGGTAGCAAGGAGACCACAGCATGGGGGCACAGAGAGGCAGCTACATGACAGGTGGATATGAGCACAGAAAGCTGGCTCACAAATGTGACCAGGGCAGCGTGAAATGACAAGCTGCAGCGAGATGCAACAGAGCTGCACAGAAGGGCGATGAGAGGCAGAGAGGGCTGGAGCTGCCACGGCTTCAGGCCGAGGCACAGATGACCCAGCAGAATAGCACCGGTCCCTGCAAAGTGCGTGCAGCTCAGCCCAGCCACCTGGGAAGCGGGCGCGATGCTGCCCAGGGCTCACACTGCAGGCTGGAAGCCGAGAACCAGTGTGGGCACCTCAGGACTGAGTCTGGTTACCTCATTGCATCCAAGAGATGAAGCCATCTAAAATTTCATCTGCTCTTACAATTGTGTGTTTTTTTTTTTTTTAATTAAACAAAGTGAACTGAGAAGCCTTTCATTGGAGGCATAATGTACTCACAGTAGTTTTCAAATAAATGGTGTCACTCTTCAGGTAAATCACTCCAAGGCTTGGGCCTAGTGCAGCTGTTCATTGGGGCAGGGAACACAGAGCGGCTGCATCTGGATCAGACAAGAGACAAACACAAACAAGGCTGTCAAAGGAGGAGGTGATGAAGGTCACTAGTTCTGAGAGAGCCAGAACCCTTGGACTTGGTTGAGAGTTTGGTTCTGCATTTTGCACCAGAGACCTGGCAAGTCAGGGGGGGGAGATGGAGACGGTGTTGTCCAGACCCCATTTTCAGCATTTCTACCCGACTGCCTGTCTGGTCTGAGAACGTCAATAGCACCCGCCAGTACAGATGGAGCTGACGGAGCTGACGTTGGAGCTGACGTTTGTCCTAAGTTGGAGCTGAGGGTGAGGGTACAGCAGTGGTCCCCAACCTTTTGGCACCAGGAACCAGTTTCGTGAAAGACAATTTTCCCATGGACCGGGGGGAGGGGATGGTTTCAGGATGATTCAAATGCATTACATTTATTGCTCACTTTATTTCTATTTATTTTTATTTCTGAGCTTCCTGGTGGCTCAGATAGTAAAGAGTCTGACAGCAATGCAGGAGACCTGTGTTCAATCCCTGGGTCTGGAAGATCCTCTGGAGAGGGAAATGGCAACCCATACCAGTATTCTTGCCTGGAGAATCTCGTGAATGGAGGAGCCTGGCGGGCTACAGTCCATGGGGTCGCAAAGAGTTGGACACGACTGAGCAACTAACACTTTCTAACACTCCTTTATTTCTATTATTATTATATCAGCTCCACCTCAGATCATCAGGCATCAGATTCTGGAGGTTAGGGACCCCTGGGTAGCGGAAGTGGGGTCCCTAACCTCCCTAACAGCTGACTCCTCCAATGCTCATTTCCCCTCAGTCTCTCCCTTTTTGTTGCTCCAAGATTCTTGCTTGTCTTACAGATGCCCACGGACCCGAACGTGTTTCTGACCTCTTGCCTTCTTGCCACCCTTCACTGCAGGCTGTTTCCTGCTGCATCCTCTAACTCTGAGGAGTGCAGCCTCAGGGGTTACAGAATGGACTCCCATCTGTCTCAGAGACTCATACCCAGAGGTACTTTTCCCAGGCCTTGGCCCTTTGGTCACCTGGGCCTGATGACCACTTTATCCGGAAGCTCTCCTCCCTTCTCATCAGGATACAGCACCATCCTGACTTCGCTCCTGCTCTCAGTTCTCTCTTCTGCTTCCTTCCTTGGCCTCTTCTCTTTCCCCAAATGCAGACATACTCTTCACAAGCTTTGCCTACACACCCACCCTCCATGGCCTCAACAATCACCTCTCCATAGAGAACACCCACATTGCTATCTTTAGTTCTCACTTGTCTACAGAGCTCCAGACACATATTCTAAATAACTCCTGGTTATTGGTTCATTGATTCATTTGCTTATTTGTTCATTCATTCACTGTTTACATAGACTCTACTAGGCACCTGGGAAAGATGAATAAGATGGGGCCTCTAACTTTGAGAAGCTCACATCTCTATTATACATTTCAAAGGCACTTCTAACTCAGAAAGTTGCAAGCAGAATTCATTGCTTTTCCCTCAAAACAAGTGCCTTCTCTAGTCTTCCCATTTCCTGCTATTGGTACCATTTCCCTCCAGTTACTTGTACCTACAATTGAGGAGTCTTTTTTAATTCCCCCTTTTCTTTCATTTCCCATAACCAATAAGCTGCCAAGTCCTGTGGTTTTTACTTGGGCTGTGAATCAATACTCACTTTTTATCCCTTTATCACCTGTTTGTTGCCTGGACTTCTGTGAGTGCCTCCTACTTGGCTTCCCTTCCTCCAGATCCTCTTTACCTCTTGTTCATCCTTCATACCAGCAATGCATTTACTGTTCTGAAGTACCATTCTAAATACATCATTCTTTTGCTCTTTGTTGGATTACATGCAGACTTTTTGGTTTGGCATTTAAGGTTTCTACATTCTACATTTCTACATTCTAATTCCCTTCTCTTTTTTTCTATAGTCGGTTCTACATTGCAGAAGTTCCATTCCTTCCCATCAGGGTCATGGGCTTTCCTCCCTTTTCCTAACATCTGCATAGAGCTTCCTTAAGGGCAATCCAAATACCATCTCACTTATAAGACATTTCCCAAAGCAAAGTGCCCTTTCCTGAATCCTAAAGAACTTTTTGCACTGTTCCCTTTGCACGTTCTATGAAAAAGGAAAAGAAAGCGTTAGTTGCTTAGTTGTGTCTGGCTCTTTGTGTTCCGATGGACCGTAGCCCGCCAGGCTTCTCTGTCCATGGAATTCTCCAGGCCAAAAATACTGAAGTGAGTCGTCCTTTCCTCCTCCAGGGGATCTTCCTGACCCAGGGGTCAAA
The DNA here is from genome assembly GCA_917880005.1 of Nanger dama. Lineage (NCBI taxonomy): Eukaryota > Metazoa > Chordata > Mammalia > Artiodactyla > Bovidae > Nanger > Nanger dama. The sequence continues at coordinate 2,896,381 of CAKJTW010000011.1, forward strand.
CACAGGTCTCTGGCATTGCAGTTGGATTCTTTAGTCTGAGCCATCAGGAAAGCCCTTACATATCCTATGGACTCTAATGTTTATTTGTGTAATATTTCTTCCTGCTTAAGCTTCTTGAAGGCAGAGACCATTGTTACTCTTTTACCCCACTGTGCGCAATGCCTTGCACACAGCTTAGCACTCGGCGGCTATGTGCGGATCCGAATTTAAAAGGAATAAAGATGCTTTCTTGGAGTCATGGAAGCTGAGGCTGAACTGGAAAGACCTTGAAGCTCATCTACTCCAAACCCTGATTTTTCAGATGAGAAGATCAAGGGAACTGAGCTGCTCAACGCCACATCCTTGCTAGTGGCTGAGTAAAGACAATTGATAGAAAAAGTCACAAATCTCTAAATACCTACCAGTGCTTGCTCAGAACAAATAGGCCCAGCAGACCGTCAGCAGTGACCAGACAGAGAGAGTGAGGGGTCGGGGCACATAATCTACGAGGCTACACTGGGTTCCACAAAATGAAGAACTTTGTTTCCCTTACTTTAATAAACCAAAGTAATAAATGCCTTTTATAGTTAAGTGTTTTAAAAATGAGGGTGGATTTAAAGAGCAAGGAGCAAATCTTTCTAATAATACAAGCAGAAACATTTGTGACAATATTGCAAATACCACTGGAGTGATGAACTCAGGGTAAAAAAGCAGAAGGAAGAAATTTCTCATGCTTTGGAAAAGCAGTGCATTCAGCTGAAGTTCTAGGTGAGAACAGGCTGTGGTAATTCTATGGTTAAATTCATCTTTTTATAGACACATAGGCTATTGGCAATCCTGCTATTATGCCACACCGATACATCTTTTCCCACCTAGCTTTGCCCAGTTTTTTATCCTATAGGTTTAAACATTTACTTATTTTCCTTTCATTATATCTCCAATCTCCTTGTAGAAAAGGATAGTGACTGCTTGCAAGACTGTTCTAATTTTCGTCCCTTATTCTTCTCTTGTGGTAGAAGAAACAGCAACTGTTTAATCTTCTCTCTATCTTCATCCTCAAACAGAATCATTTTCTTTCACCTGATGATGTAAAGCCCAAGAAAACATGTTGTGGGGATAACAGTGTTTCCCTAAGTGAGGAAAACAGAGTTTGCCAGGAGATCTCAGTCATTTTTATGTGTCCAGAAGAACTGAGCTCTTAAGTGCTAGCCACCAGGCCTATAAAACTTCATCTGCCTCCCCCAAGTGAGCATGTTACTCATGTTACTCACTGATAATCCCAGAGGAGAACTTGGTACTGGTTATCATGTTCTCTTGGCCAATATGGTGGAGCCATGTGATGTAGTGAGAGATCCATTATATAGTAACACCCCAGGAGCCACATAAACAGCAAACTGGGTTCAAGAGCTCCTCACCGTTCTTACTAAATCGTCAGATGGCTGGATAGATTGTCAACAGGTCACCAGACAGAGCTTCCTTCTCTTTTCTTCCTTGGCAACTATATTAAAATGATAGAGGAAATCACTTGTTGATACGTCTAGTACATTGCAATGAAAAATTACCTGGAAGCGTGCACATCCATTGTGTAATTACGTAAGTGTACGTTTTTAAATATGTCTAACATTTGATTTAAATTGTGCATATTATAATTAAATGGAGACATAATCTTTCTGTCCTTTAATCAAACTCCTCTTATCAGCTCCACAGCCTCTTGCTATGATTTTCCTTTCCTTTTGGGCAAACTGTCACCTCTCTCCTTCTTACTTCCCCTCTTGCCACAGCACACACCCGAAGGTTTTTAAGCATGGTGTGTCATGTTCTGTTGCTTAAGGAGTAGTGATGTTCTAAAAAGACTCAGGGAAACTGACTACATGAGATTTCATATTTATCCTTTTTCAATGGCATCCATATCCAATGTACCCAGTTTTAAGTCGAAGGTAAGAGGCTGCTGGGGGTCTTACATTTCCCCAGAATCTGGAAATCCAGCTGTTCTCTCTGCCTCTTATATCATCGCTGTAAAAATGAATCTTCTCTGGGAGCCCAGCTGGAAAGGTTCTGGATGGTGTTAGAGGCAGAGGAGACAGTGGGTCATTTCCATTCCAGACCTCTGTATTGTTGATGGCTCTGCAGATCTGCCTCGAAGTCCTTAGAGAGCAGGGAGTTATATAACATGCCGCCACAGACTGCTGTGAGGAACTTTCTGTGGAGGTCTCATTTCAATATGACCATTTCCATATCAAATCATTCTAAAATGACAGATGGGACTTCTATGACAAAAGCTTACCAAAAAAAAAAAAAAGTAACAATAATTTGTTAAGATGTTTAAATGTTGTTAGGGACTGTATGAGGAATTTTTATGTGTAAATCTATTCTTATTCAATCCTCACAACAATGCTGTGATGCAGGTGTTAATATACCCATTTTATAAATGTGGAAAAGTGAGACCCGGACTCCTCAATCAATTACTCAAGATTAGGAAGCTGTGGGTAGTGTGAGACTCACATCTTACTGACTCTAAATTTGTGCTCTTCTCACTATACAACAACTGCTCCAACACAGCATGAGTATGTTTCTAGTTCCCACTGTGAGTTTAGCACAAGAAAGAGGTTTATGTTGGTTCCATGATGGTTCAGAGTCACTGAAAGCACTGGGGGCAGAGATTTCAGGCAAAGGAACTCTTTCAGAAACAATGACTCCTTCCTAGCTCTTTTCTATTTGAAGATGAGGATGCTTTATGCTGGTTTTCTCAAATGCTGATGAACAAATGAATCACCCAGGACTTCTGATTCAGCGTGTCTGGGGATAGAGTCTATGATTCTACATTTCTCCCGGCTCTCAGGTGATGCCGATGACATCAATCTGGGTACCACAGGTCCTATGTCTGACACTCACCTTCCTACTGAGGGTCGTTTTCAAAGGAGCAACTCAAGCTGAAAAACTTGGCTACCAGTTCACACAACACGACTAGCTTCTGATGCAGGGCCAGTTTGTCATCGGACATTAGGCAGAATTCATGGAGTTTCTGGCAGAGAGCACATTATGGGGAAAAAAAAGTTTCTGGATCCCTCAGGGCTTTCTTCCCCTAACTAGAAATTAAAATGATAACGTCTCTAACATGTAAAGTTCCTATTTTTTACATTATTGTTATTTTTAACAATAATTATCTGGTAATAATTCAAATAACACCTTTCCTTTGAGAAATTCAATGAGCTTTACTAACCTTAATTGTCTAACAGCAATTCCCAGGTGTAGATAGAGCTGTCTCAAAGATCACAGTAAATTTAAAATTGTCCCACTTCCCTCCTTTCTTTGCCCCAAATGTAGTGGTGAATTAGTGGCAAGGGGTTACTAATTGGCAAAGGCCCACTAGCTCCTCATTTGAGGTACAGGAAATTTCATAAGGCAAGGGTAAATCCAAGAAATAATCAGCAGAAAGGTGGTTGTGGGGGCAGAGAATATTGGTGAGAGGGAAAAGGAGTAAGAAAAAGAAAAGAGAAAGTAAAATCACCGAACTGGACACATGATCTTGGATCAGTCATTTAACCTCTTATTGGCTCAGTTTTTTTCCTCTGCAAGAAAAAGATTTTATGATTTTTAAAGTCCTTTAAAACTCTGAAAGTGAAAGTTGTTCAGTTATGTCCACCTCTTTGCTACCCCATGGACTATACAGACCATGCAATTCTCCAGGTCAGAATCCTGGAGTGGGTAGCCTTTCCCTTCTCCAGGGGATCTTCCCAACCCAGGGATCGAACCCAGGTCTCCCGCATTTCAGGCGGATTCTTTACCAGCTGAGCCACAAGGGAAACCCCTTAAAACTGTAATAGTCCCCTGAGAAGAAAGATGGGGGAATTAAGTGGCTTATCCACCTGTTAAACCATTAAACTTGTTAAAGAAATCCGTTTGACTTTTAACTTTTTAACTAATTACCTGAAAGGAATTCCCAAGTCTATGTCACCAATCTCACCTTTTTGGAAACTGATGAGAAAACCATTTAATGAATAAGGCACCAGAGGTATAATAGCCAGAAAAACTAGTCAGGAACCCTATCTTCAGCTTTGTGATGCTATAGGAAATGTTTTACTTAAAAAATTTAGCTCCTTAATTAACCACTAGTTAATATCCATGTCCAGAAGAAGCATCACTGATGGCCTGAAGACCCCTAGGATAGCCCTGCTAATAGAAGGTCCCACTATCTGTCCCTTTAAATTTGTGTTAATTTTCTCTACAGAGACGTTGATTCCTCCTTGACAACTCACAAACTCTATTAATACGAGCTGCTCATCCAGAAACCTTAGTGCTCTCGGGTAAAGTTGATTTTTGTTTTCAAAATAAGAGATCTTTGGGATATATACATATGCATATAAACATGTTTATAAATGTTTATACATATGATAATACTTTTCTGGTTTCAATGAATACTTGTGAGGAAACTCCTTTTCAAAGTCATTAGATACTGGAATCTTCTGGTCCAGAAAGTCTGCCACAGGACCTAGTGATAAGGTCACTTTAAACTCCATAATGAGGATTCCAACATGAGAACAATATATGGTGCAGCACATGACTTGGTGTTATATCAGAGTTATCCATATTTTGCCCCTTGCACTGAGTATATTTTCTGGAATAATCATTGCATTGTGTCTAAATGGAGAAACATCAAAATGGTATTACCTGAAAGAAGATACTGTCACTGTCCCCAAAGCGAAAACCCCTTTCTTCTCCCTGCTCCTATAGCCTCCACAGTAGCGTGGCTACCATTATAAAATGCGTACTGTGCAGCAGGCCTTGTGTTTGGCACTTTTTATATATTATTTAACTTATCCCTTGGACCATAAAGAAGGCTGAGGGCTGAAGAATTGATGCTTTTGAACTGTGGTGTTGGAGAAGATTCTTGAGAGTCCCTTGGACTGCAAGGAGATCAAAGCAGTCCATCCTAAAGGAAATCAATCCTGAATATTCATTGGAAGGACTGGTGCTGAAGCTGAAGCTCCAACACTCTGGCCACCTGATACTAAGAGCTGACTCATTAGCAAAGACCCTGATGCTGGGAAAGATCGAAGGCAGGAGGAGAAGGGGACGACAGAGGATGAGATGATTAGATGGCATCACCAACTCAATGGATATGAGTTTGAGCAAGCTGGTGGAGATGGTGGTAGACAGGAAAGCCTACTGTGCTGCAGTCCATGGGGCTGCAAAGAGTTGGTCACGACTGAGCTACTGAACAACAACTTATCTCTTACACTCACTCCTCAGGTGTGGGAATTTTCTGATTTTACTCATGAGGAAACTTATGTTTAGGAAAGGTGAAGAGTGATTTTTTTTTGCCATAGATCATGATGCTGGAGGGTAGAAAAGCAGGGCTCCAGGGCCAGATTTTAAGCACAATGCTCTGGAGCTTAACGTGCACCAGGCTTCTGATTGCTAAACAGCTGCTCTCTTGCTTTCATTCCACTGCTGTTCATCTGAGGTCCTCATCATAGACTTATGGTATTAGATTCTCCATCATGGTCCACGATTGCCACCTTCAATCTTTTTTTAACCTTTTCCAAAACCTCTACTTGATTTATGTTTTCCTTCCTTACTTTGATTAACACATCAATCCAAACCCATTATCATTTTTTGTTCAACAAATCTTTATCATCATTTTGCTAGCTACTTTTGGCCCTCATTCTCATTCCAAATTATTCAGCTGAGGCTTCCCATTTGATCTCAAATGTTCCAGCCTTAGCTTGAGAACTTCCCTCCTTAATGCCTAAAGAAACTTCACTTTTCACCTGGTCTATTAGTAGGCTCCTGCTGACTTCATTAAATGTCTGTTCATTCTGACCTTACCCCATGATCAACCATTTCAACACTCTTCTCAGTAACTCTCCAGATTTCCTTGCTTCTCTAATTTTCTATGTACAGGGCCTCTTCTTATGTTATTCAATCACGAATCTATATCACCACTCACCATTCCCTGCCACTCTTAGTTCAAAACTCTCCATGTGCACACCATCTGTAACCTCACTCCTGCTTAGAGTTGCTTCTAAGTACAAGCCAACAGTAGTTTTTCCTCATATGTTTTACTTTATCCAGTCTCATTCTTCTTTCTCTTTTTCAGTTGAAGATCTTGCCTCCTACATTAGTAAGAGGAAATAGACCATCTAGTATGGTAAGCTCACAAGCTCTCACCTCCATCTCCAATATCTTTGAAGTTTTCTCATGTTGTTTCCTTAAAATATATCGATACCTTTTTCTACAATATCCTCCTATCTTGGAGGTTATGCTCTCTTTTCCTTTGGGCTTCCCTGGTAGCTCAGATAGTAGCTCAGAATCTGCCTTCAGTGCAGGAGACACTGGTTCAATTCCTGGGTCAGGAAGATCCCCTGGATAAAGCAATGGCAACCCACTCCAGTATTCCTGCCTAGGAATTCTCATACACAGAGAAGCCTGGTGGGCTACAATCCATGGGGTTGCAAAACAGTTGGACATGACTGAGCAACTTTCACTCACTCATTTGGTTCCATCAGTGGTGTTTTTCTCTGTACTTAAAGACATATTCATTCACAATAGTACTCAATGGATCATAAAATATACTGTTTTTTTCTGTCATCTGCTCTTGCCCTTCAAAATCTTTTCAGTTGTTATATCTCAAAGTGAATTTTATAGAACACTAGAACTTCAAGATGAACCTCAAAAAGTCCCTTAGTCAAACAAATACAGGAGACACTGAATACTATATGCCTCTCTTATAAACTCAAAATGCACATTGTCCAAACTTATAGGATTACAGCCACACCCTTTATTCCCCAGTTTTTCTAATGGCACATTTAGTAACTTCAGAATATGCTTAGAGAAAAGATGCTTTAGTAGATTTCTCCTGGTTCTAAAGTCATTAGCTTGGGTATGTTAGTTCACTGAATCTGTATCAAATAAGCCCTCTCAGATTTCCTTTCCTTCAATACTCCATTTGGTTTAACCTAGTTAACTTGCAGAATGTCAGAAAGACTAAGCATGTTCGTATCTCTGAGCCCCTGAACATACCATTTTGGCTGTTGGCAAGGCCTCTGTGATCTTTTTCTCATTTAGACCTTTCCTTCTATCAAGGCCTATATCAAATCATGTATCTTATGAAAACTGCTTCAGCCCGTGTTGACCTCTGCTACTCATATAATAACACTTGGGTAAATGGTTATAGTTTAACCCCTGTTTCCACTATCACTTGGTAAGAATGCAAATTCTCCAGGACCTGGACCTTGGTTTACACATTACAGAAATTCCAGCACCCAGAGTCACTCTTTGTTGCAATACTAGGGGTTATAATCATATTAACAGTAGTCAGGAACAGAAATAGTTAACACTGGGATATGTTAGGTAAATACTTGATTTCCGTAGCTATGGAGACAATTTAATATGCTAAAGGCCCAGGTGAATGTACCACCACCTGTGGGGAAGAAGCACCATTCACTATTGCCATCATCACCTCCATAAATAGAAACTTGTATGCTTTGGGGAGATGAAGACCAGATCTAGAAGAGCAGAGGCAGCTCTGTCCTTAGGTAAAGATGAGACTATGCATTAACTGACAGCAAACGGAGAGAAAGCTAAAATAATCCAAAACCAGTGGAACAAATGCCTCTCTACCAGTGACGCAACCATTATTCACGATCATTGTATCATGGTATCTCGATGGTAAAAACAAGCCTCTTTTTTTCTACAGAAGGAAGTCAGTCTCATGAGAGGATTATCACTGCTCCTTGTCACAGCACCGGAATACAGAGTATGCCATTCTGCAGGGTGGTAATCACTTGCAAGATGACCATGGACCGAACCTGCTCCTGCCTTCCAGGTGGCTTCCAGTCTCTAATTCTCCGGGTCAGTCTCAAGACACACTGCACTGAAGACGTCAAGACAATCTGGCTGCCACCAGCACAACACGTAACCCCCAGTGAACTGCATCATCCCCATAAAGCTCTTTTACTGCCCCATCACATGGGCTGCTGAGCAGGTTTTCAGTCTCAGGTAGGTCTGCAATAACCAGATATTAAGGAGCTTTGAGTTTTTCAAATTAGATGTTATCTGAAGTTAAGACTTAATGGATTCTCTAATAGTGAGCTTGCAGTGAGGCTAGGACTAGAAATTTGTTCTCTTGATGCCTAGTCAGGAGTTTGATTATGAGAGAAACAGAGTATATCTTTTCCCCTTAAAACTGCAGCAACTTATGATTTTCACATTTTGGTAGAGGAGAAAATGCATTTCATTAAGGTACAGCTTGTGAAATATTTTGCTATCTTTCTGGATAAAAAGTGGTATGCAAACCAAAGATCTAATTAAAAACTATAAATGAGAATGTTTTACTTAGGCTTACTTCAAAATAGGTACAGATTGTATTATATAATGTATGAAAATAGTAGGATAAAGGTAAAAATGCTATAATAGAAAATTCTGTGCTGGTCTTTCATTAAAATTCATAACAATGTATGAGAGTATTAGTAGCAATAATCAATAATAAGCATTTTTAAAACTGGAATTTTTATTGTGGGAGATTACTGGGTTGGTGAAGCTAAATGGCTTAGCTATTTTCCTGTCATGCCCCTGTTCAGTGTTGCCGTTCTAGACAATTTACACATTTGAAAGTGAAAATGAAGGGTGACCTGACTTTTGACTGTGTCCTAGGCCACCAGGTCAAGGTTGTTGCCATCTGAGAACCATGGGCAGTTTCTGCAGTACACATCTGAATTTCTTCTTTTTGTGGTAAAATAGTTAACTTTTATAGTCTACATGCAATCTGAGGTCTCTACAGCTTTCTCCTGTTGTCACATGTGGTGGAGACAAGGGGATACTACTAGCAATCTTTGCACTGATTTAGACACATCAAAGCTTATATGGTACTTCCATGGACACTTCCATGGTGGAATTCTCCCCACCATGAGTTTACAAAGATGAGAAGAAGACTGGGGCTGGGAAGGGAGGGTAAAGTTGCCCAGCTAGTGAGCAGTAGAGTTTATTCTAAAAAAACGTGATTTTCAGTAGAAAATCTTTTATCACCCAAAATGTCCCTGGCTGCCAACAAGCTTTGTGGCGAATCTGAGAAGCAGAGGATTGGATGGGGAATCAGAAATATCTTGTCTTCCTGGATCTGATAAATACTAGTTGTGTGATCTTGGTCAAGTCACTAACTTTTCTGAGTCTTATCAAATCATGAACAAGGAAACAATGAATGACATAATTACTTCCTAGCCATGAAATCTTTCACCTGTACAACGATACTGATTAATAATGTGTGCGTGGCTTATCTCCCAAAGTTGTGAGCTAAAGTAAGCTGATGTACACTGAAGTGCTTTGCATTCTGTGAACTATGGAATCAACATAGTCTCAAAGAATGGCCACTGGAGGGATTAGGGAAGGGCCTCTGTGTGTGTCCACACATACAGCCAGCCCACTTCCACTCGGGTCTGGGGATAAGCTGTAATAGAGCACTGGCAGAGGCTCAAACCCCTCCCCTTCCAGGGAGCTGCTCAGTGTCACCGGGCGAAGTTAACTTGAGTAGGTGAGCCAAACGTTCAAGTTCCAGCTTTGCTGAGTAGAAGCCACAGAGAATCCTGAGCCACCCTGTAGGTGACAACCACTGCTCCTCCAGGTGTGTCTGAAGCACTGGGGAGACCCGGCAGGGCAGTACAGGAAGCGGGGGAAGGCGGTCAGACCTCCCTGCTCCCCAGGCCCAGTTTTCTCCTGCACACACAGCTCCATCCCACGTGACGTCACCCGGCAGCCCCAGGAGACAGAATAGACCCAAAAAGAGCAGGAGCCTCCCCTCTGGGTAACCTAAGTGCTCTGACAGAAAGACAGAGGGTATCAGCAGAGTGGCTGTACTGAGTCGGCATTGATTTCTCTGGCCTTTGTCTGCATCTGGTTTCCGTCTCGTTTGGAGGTGGTTACTGTTACTACAAGCAGCATGAATCATGTCTCTGTTAAAAAACAGAGCTTCAGTTGTCTTACATAACCCCTGATAACTGAACGTCTAATAATAGCAAGCCATTTACAGGTAGAGAGTCTGTCTTCCTCCCAGACACACACACGCACACACACACGCTACTCCCAGTGTCTCACAGTAAAGCGAGGCAGGCAGGGAGGAGGCAGAGGAAAAAGGGGACAACACAATTGACTTCAGAGGATTTGAAAAAAATAATGAATAATCATGCATCACAGGACCTGAGGACCAACATGTTTAACTAAAGTAAGTTTTATAGACTGTAAGAATCAAGCATTCTTATTTAACGTAAATGAAACAGCAAGGAATCCAAACATACCTCCTCTAGCATTCTGCTGCTGCTAAGTCGCTTCAGTCGTGTCCGACTCTGTGCGACCCCATAGACGGCAGCCCACCAGGCTCCCTGGTCCCTGGGATTCTCCAGGCAAGAACACTGGAGTGGGGTGCCATTTCCTTCTCCAATGCATGAAAGTAAAAAGTGAAAGTGAAGTCGCTCAGTCATGTATGACCCTCAGCAACCCCATGGACTGCAGCCTTCCAGGCTCCTTCATCCATGGGATTTTCCAGGCAAAAGTACTGGAGTGGGGTGCCATCTAGCATTCTATGACTGTATAAAATCCCCAGACTCCAAAGACGGGAGGGAGTGCAGGGGGCTTGGAAGGAGAAGTTTTACTGAATTTGAAACTAGCTTACAACAGGTAGGTTTAATCGTCCCAAGACTTTTTCTCCTCTCCTTTTTGTGTGACCAGAGAAAGATATCTCAAAGGCTCCTGGCTATAGTCATTATGCAAAATTCCGGAGCGTGAAAAGCAACTGGAAACACGGCTGCAGTGTCCCACTCCGCAGGCAATGCCTTGTCGGGTGCTATTCCTGGAGCCACTGTCTTTGGGATGGAGAACCTCGCATCTGAAGACTTGTGTTTTTCCCATGAACATAATCTCTGCCTTGCAGGTCAAGATGAGGTCTTTTCATACATGACCCCCACTCCACTGCCCATTAAGGTGATGGCCAAAAAGCAAAATATGAGGACAGGCTGAAAAGAATGACTCAAAAACTATGAATGTAAGTTTTCTTTTAAAACATTCATTTGATTGAGGAAAAAAAAAGGCTCTAGATAGCAAGTTAAAAAGTGTATGAGAAAAAAATAATCTAAATTTGTATCATGCATGTCTCCATTTCCTTATCATGACCATCTTAAGAACAATCAATTCAGGCTATGTTTTTGGAGTATGCATTCCCAGGAGCCCAATAGTTCTAGATATCGGAGAATCTGGACCAAGGGAGGACTTCTTGGAAAATCATTGACAGGCTACATCCAGTCACTCATCTGGGCTAGGACCACACAAGGAAACATTCTTCTCTGTTTTCATTGTTCAATAACATGAAACAGGGAGCTTGGCTATTTCAAACCAAAGAATGCCCCAGGACACACCCACTTTGAGGACCAGCACCTGGGTTATTCTGTAGTCTCTTCAGCTGTTTAGGAATGCAAAAGGCATATGGGTATAGTTATGTGTCAGGATGGCTGTGTGTGCCCTCAAAATAGGATTTATTCTGCCTATTTCCTTTTGGAATATGTCCCACATCCATAAGCAAAAGACTTTTTGCATAAGAGAAGGAAAAAGGAGAAAGAAAAGCAATAAACAAGAGAGGAGTAGGAAGGAAGATGACTAATGTCCCATTATCACTGCCTGCAAACCCGGCAGGAGTGGATACAAAACCTCTAGCTACTGCGTCTAGCAGTCTTTGCTACGTGCCATGTGGATATGGTTTCTGAAGGAAATAAGTTCTAGATTTTTCTCATGAATATCCAAATGCAGAAAGCAGGGGCTCTTGACCATTAAATCACCCCCCACATAACAGCAGTGGAAAGTAACTGATGGGGCTAGACTCTTACTTCATTCACTTTGTGAATTAAATTGCTCTCAGAGCTGGTATGTTGGTGGACTAGATGTTTTAATAAAAACAGCCATGAGAAACCACACTTTCTTTCAGGTGAGGCTTTTCCCTCTACCTACTGTGAACGTGCTATTGAGTGATTCCTGTTTCTGGAAGAGCAGGTGGCTTGCCTCTTCTCCTTTTCTTGGCCTCGAAAGCCAGGCTCTTCTACACAACTGTGAAGCGATTACACCCACCTGAAATTTCAGGGCACTGTTCACCATGGTATGTTTGGCACTCGAATTAGGACTTGGTGGGCCAGACACATTTAAAATGTCAGAGTGGATTGTTATATTATTTTGCATTGCAATAGTAAGAGTATTCTGGATTGTGGCTGACAAGCAGATCATAACCATATGCAGTGCAACAAGCCACATGACACTGTATCAGAAGTTCAGAGGCAATATTTTCAAATGACCCAGAGATCTTTTTTTTAATAGAGAAAAGATGGATGCTTCCCCCCTTTCAATTAGTATTTATTGAATGCCTATTGTCAGTGAAGGACTTTTTATTCCTAGAAGGGAGCTGGGCTATGCCAGACTCTCACCATGTTCTTTCTCTCTCTTAAAACTGAACAAAATATCAGTAAAATATCAAATACAGCATTTTTTTAAAACCCGATAGGCAATCAGTATGTAGTAACTGGCCATGCAGATGAGAGAAGAAACTGGTGATCATGATGGCAGTGGGAGGCTTCCTTACAAAAGCACGTCAGTTAAGAACATTTCGGGGACAATTCAGGGAATCCCTGCTGACTCAGTGATAAAGAATCCACCTGCAAAGAAGGAGATGTGGGTTCGATCCCTGGGTGGGGAAGACCCCCTGGAGAAGGAAATAGTAACCCATTCCAGTATCCTTGCCTGGGAAATCCCATGGACAAATGAGCCAGAGGGGCTACAGTTCATGGGGTTGCAAGAGTCGGACGTGATTTAAGAACTAAACCACCACTATCAGGGACAATTCAGAGGGAATACCTAAGCAGATCTGGTTTGACCTATTTATGTATTCCAACAAATACCTAGAATTCTATTAACATTCAAACACCTAATAACATGGTCATGCCATTTTTACAGGAAATTTTTTTTTTAAGAAGAGGCATCTATATTTATGTAGTAAGCTTCTCTGTGTTTGTAGAATACTCAAAATACTTCTGAACATGCTAAGTAACTTGAGTCATGTCCAACTCTTTGCGACCCTATGGACTGTAACCTGCCAGGCTCCTCTGTCCATGGGATTCTCCAGGCAGGAATACTGAAGTGGGTTGCCATTTTCTCCTCCAGGGGATCTTTCCAACTCAGGGATCAAACCTGAGGCTCCTATATCTCCTGCACTGGCAAGGGGGTTCTTTACCACAAGTGTCACCTGGGAATCCTAGAATACTTCTGAGACCCCATCTTACATTTTAGAACCATTTCTAAGACTCCAGTAATTTATTATTTTAAAATCAACTTCAGTGCTTCCCTGTGGTCCAGTGGTTAAGAATGCCTGCTAATGCAGAGCACGTGCGCTGGATCCCTGCTCTGGGAAGATCCCGTCTGCGGCAGAACAACTAAGCCTGCACACCACAACTGCTGTGCCGGGCGCGCTAGAGCTGGTGAGCCACGACGGCCGAGCGCTCCCGCCCCCACTGCGGAAGCCCGTGTGCCCTAGAGCCCATGCTCCAAGAGAAACCATAGAAGAAGAAGCCCACACGTGCAATGAAGAGAAGCTTCTGCAACTAGAGAAAGCCCTGAGCAGCAACGAAGACCCAGCACAGCCAAGTATAAAGAAATAAACAAAATAAACTTCAAAGCAATTAATTAAGAAGCTCATTGATAACCATAATACAGAAAGTGAGGATGGTGGGATAAGGCAAAGTTAGAACTCTCCAAAATGACTGCATAGAAACTGAAGAAATGATGGCTCATTTGGTTGGAAGGCATCTGACTACAGATCAGATATGTGGGTCCCCAGTCATGTTTGTCAAGTGCCTTAGATAAGACACTGGAGAAGGAAATGGCAGCCCACTCCAGTATTCTTGCCTGGAGAATTCCAGGGACAGAGGAGCCTGGCAGGCTACAGTCCATGGGGTTGCAGACAGTCAGGCATGATTGAGAGATTATGACTCACTCACTCACTCACTTAGATAAGACAAGTCATCAAACTTCTCTTGAATCTCACTTTTCACTTGCTTAAAACAGGAGTCCTGGATCTGATGGTCCCTGATTCCTTCCAGTTGTAACATCTGATGACTTTAAAGTTCAGGGTTGCTTTCCCCTGATCTGTGACTATGCGGTTCGCATTCAGTTTTAGGTTTCTGGGTTCTAGAAGTCACACAGTAAATTTTCAAGTCACTTTGCCTTATGTATATGAGAAAATGATAGTGAAACAACTCTTCCTTTATTTTCATATCACTGTTTCTTCTTATATCAGCTCACACGTCTACCATAAGAACACAATCATCCTCGTCACAGGCCCTCACTCATGCTCATGCAAGCTTATCAGATCGGGTTATTTCTGTATTTATGTTCTGGCTATTTTTTCTCTTCCAACTTGTTTATGAAATCCCTGGTAAGCATAAAGCTGCAAAAACAAAAACAAATAAAACAAAACAGCTCTGTTTGAATAATTTACTTCAGTGAAGGGAATATAAGAAAACATTCTAACAGGAAAAAGCTTTAAAAAAAAAACCACTCCCATATCCTAGAAAAGACTAAATAAAATGTTTTATCAGTGATCATTTCATATGTTGTTTTTCTTTTTCATCACAGGGAATGCTACATATTGGGTTTATGGTCTGTTGTGCAGACGTGGATATTTTCCCCCAGTATTTCTCAGGCCACTGCATCTTTGAAGCCAAGAAGGCCCAGAGCCTGCAGAGCTGGCTTTACATAGACAAAGGAGCCACACAGAAACCCCAGCACCTGGAGCTTATATCACATCCTGCCTAGGCACTCCAGTACTCATGACTCGTTCTTTTCCATCTGCGTCCTGTTCCTCTGCTGTTTGATTCCCTTCACCTAGAATGCCCTTTCTTTGCCTCCCTTTACTGCTCAGAATTCTCCCTGTCTTTCAAGACCCACCTAGCTCAAGCCCATTTTAAAGAAGCAACTTGGTTTGATCCAACTTGGGACCCAGGAATAATTTTCATGGCTAGCAATCAATAATTAGTCACTGAAAACATTATCTAAGAAGTTCTCAGAGAACACCAGAGAAAAAAGTTTTAGAGTTGCAGGGTCCTCATAAAAGGAGAAAGAAAGCTAGCTTTAAGAAGAGGTCCAACATAGAAGCTATGGTACATAAAGTAACAGTTGTAGCCTTGTAAAGAAAGGTTGTATCTTGTACAGCAGGGACTTTTTTTTTTTTAGAAATGCCTGACCTTTTATTTTTTTAAAGAAAGTGGAAGATATTCTTTCTCAAGACTTAAGACACTGGATATAGCAATGCACAGTATCATGAAGATTGATTGCATTAATTATGAAGCTAAAATATCAAGATCTTAATTAGAAGGAAAATGGGGCACAGAGTAAAAAGGCAAAGACAGAGATGTGTCTATAAAATCTGAATTTCATCTCCCCCTACCCGCCTCAGTCCAGTGGCCACACCACGCACTATGATAAACTCTGCCAGGGCCTAGCTGAGCTTAAGTGATGGGCCATGATATATTCTGATAGTAAAAGATTGAATGAAGCTAAGGAATGTTGGATGCTGTTATACATGTATATGATTTTATTTATGTGTATATTTTTGTATCTATATATACAAACATATATATTTGTATGATGTTTGGCAACCTCACCCATGGTATTCCTGTGAAGTAGGCATGTGGTAAACATAATTAGCCCATTAAACAGATGGTAGGGCTCTGGCATATCTCACCATATTCTAAAATGGTGGAGCTGTGAGCAGGGACTGGAGAGGGAATGCAGTTTGATATACGGGTAACTGCAAATCTCTGTGAATTGCTACTTTCCTGAAGACAATCTGGGTAGGTTGCATTTGGCTGAGAACTTGGGATGGTTTGGGAAGCTTTAAAAATATACAAGGGGACAACTTTTCACATTCATTCAGATATAGTGTCTTCATTTTTACTCACTAGAGACATTTTTTGAAAAACAGCTTTTTCTCTTAACTCATCTGTGTTCCAAGCAAACTCTCAAATTGCTGAGCAGATTAAAAAAAAAAAAAAAGAAAAAAAATCTACATGCCAAGTAGAAACAGCGGGTAAAAGGCTTTTTTAATTGTCTTTTACAAAGTGCACTCTTGGAAAGGATCAAGCTGAAAAGAGGTTTGGTACCATAAACATAAACACATAGCTGTCACTGTAGTTCAGTGACCAGCTAGGTGCAAAAGCACGTGTGAGGGACTTTCACCCGGCTGAATTATGTAGCCATAGCATTGCCACTCCAAGGTACAGCTGGCTGCAGGAAGCCTGAAATCAATATTCTAGCTCAATTCTTGGTCAGCTGAAATAGGGGCTAGCAGAAGTGAAAGAGTTACTAAAAGTTAAGACTTGCATTTACAGATGTATTTGAACTGGCTTCAAGAAGACATGAAACATCAATACATCTGGAGAATAGAACTTGCAATTGACTGCTCTTTACCATCTGGTCTCAAGAACATTTTCCGCTTGGAAGTTGCATAAGCAATGAAAAGCCACACAGACAACTTCCTGTTCCATGCCTTTGGTCACTCATGATGACGCATTACAAAGTAAACCAGCTAAATATGAGAAACTCTGCCTTACTCCAGATGACAACATACATTATGTAACTAAGATCAGTGAGAGAGAACATCTTTATTTTAAGACATTTAGACTAAAAAAATTTCGAGAATGAATATCCTTCCTTGCAAGGTGTTTGTCGAGTAGTTTTGGCTAGATTGGTTTTTAATGTTACTACAAAATCATATCTATTTTTTATAAATTGAAAAAGAAAAACCAAAAAGCTATACTGGGGAATAAAACGGTCATATATATATATTTTAATGACACAGACTTGCTTCTTTAAGCAATAAAATATGTTACACTTTTTTTAAAAATAGAGAAATTTTATGTATCCCTGTTTTCTTAAACATAGTAGGCTGTTATCATTTATGTTTCTTCTTATAATACAGGGTCATCCTTGCAAAGGCCCATTACTCCTGTTTTTCGGAAATATATTTCTGTTTCTCTTGAGAATCTGCCTCTTCTCTCACTATTCAGTCTAATGGCCACAGGAGCTGCAGCCCACGCTCTGTGGCCGTACCTCATCCGCGTCACTGTCCCAGTTTTTAAGAGTTATCTCCTTCTTACCTTTTATGGTAGGTATATTTTTCTACTCTGCTTTGGACTGGAAAAGCAGATAAATGAGTGCTATAGAGACAATATTACCTGTAAGGGTTTGGTTGGAAACTTTGGGACACTCATTTTGACGTTTGAAGATCTATTTATTTCTTTGTTCAGGATTGTAATTCAGAAGTCTGAACTGCAGGAAATCAGACTTCCAGATATTATTGTACAACACAGTGTGACATTTACGCTTTTTTATTGCAAGGGTTTTTATTTTAGAAGAGGTTACCCAGAAATCCATTTTTGATCATTTTATTTGTTAAGTCTCTGATCCATTCCATTTCACTCCCTTGATTTCTGCAAGCAATGGAACTAACATGATAACGTTGAGAAGTAAATAAATAACACATTTTAAAGGATAAGATGGCAGAGTCTTGGTAATTAACTGCATCATAGGGATGGAAGCAAAAGTATAGTCATTAGAAAATTTCTCTGGACTTCTAATTTTTTTCCTAGATTTTGAACAGGACTCTGGCCTTACTGAATATTAGAAAAACATTAAAAAACTATAAAGCTATTTATGTCAACCTAAGCATTCAGAAGTGTGTTAATAACATCTGATTATCTTTTTTCCCTTTCCCCTAAAGAAGAAATCACTGTAATTCACAATCTGTGATAGTTGGGATAGGTATTTTATTGAAATTTACCTTTTTCCTAATCTCTGAAAATAGGATTTCAAAATAAACTAATACTGTTAAACTGTTGGGAGGGAAGGAAGAGAACCATGTTTAACTTATAGGAGAGTAAATTTAAAATATTGAAAAATACTCATACTTCATATGCTACTGAAAATTCTTATTTATTGATATCAGTGCTTAAGAAACTCTACCTGTGAACACTTTGAAATGTCAGTTCAAATCACATTAAAATATTCCATGATTCATACTTTCAGCCAGTTCAGACTGGTCTCTCTTTCCCACTTTATCTGAACTGGCGAAGTTCTATAAAATAAACATCTGTAGCTTTCAAAAGTTACATTTTTACTTGTTTGACATATTGTGCGTTTTTGTAATAGTGCTTATATGATAAAAAGAAACACTAAGTGTGAGAACTATTTGTTAGAGATTATGTTTGGATCAAGAGAGTTTGCAAGAAACTATCAGTTTTACATCAGCCAGGGTTACACAGACTGAAGCAGAAGTTCCACCCATTCTCCACAACAGCATCTGAAGACATGGTTAATGAGTTCTGAAATTCATTCACAACGTCACTGATCTTTTAGGAACCTTATAACCTTGCCCAACATTTCCATCATCATGGGAGAAAAACCTTGACAGAATTAGAACCTGTCATCATGATCTCCCTTCCTTCTAGCAATTCACCTTTTTTTTTTTTTTTGGTATTGGAATAGTCAAAAGACTCCATGTTTTGAAATTCCATAGAAGACTTAATGATTGACTACTTTTCTCACATCTCTGTTTGCACTTTCGTAGTCTGGTTGCATTGATTTGTGTCTCATAAGTAGACATTTCCTTTGTTGGTTACAAATCAATGCTATAGAACAAACCTGCCAGTGCATTCCCACTTCCCTATCCCCTCTTGCACTTTGAAAAAATAGGACAGTTTTCTTAGAAAAATTAATTTCATTGGTTGGTAATACATTAAAAAAAAGAAAGAGAAAGACCCAGAGGTTAAAAAAAATGGCTGTGGGACAAAGAGCTCCTCACCATCTAAAACAGAGACTGCCCTGTGGGAGGGCAGCACTCTGTCCTCCTGGTTTGCTTCCTTAATGCAATCGTGGTCCTCACTTTCATACATCACAAGGCTGCCCAACACAGCACACGGTGAACCCACAGTCAGGTATGATTTCCTGGCAGCAAAGACACCAAAAGGCGGGACAAGTTGCAAGTATTCTGCTTTTATTCAAATCTTCTAAGATGGGGCAAAAGGGAAGATAATTTTTTTTTTTTTTGCTAGGAGGAAAAAGCACAGGCTTTCTCTATGCGAATGTGAAAACTGAGTTCTGAAGATACCCCGGCACTTTTACCCCAAGTGGATAAGCACAAATAAAGAAGGACAAAGAAGTGCTATCATCATTCTGAATGCTCTTGCCTGCACTTAGCTACAGGTGGAAAGCAAGCAGGCACGATTTGAATTACCTAGATTAAAAGAGCAATTTTCTATCCTCTTTTTTTTTCCTTTTAAAAATAGCCAATCGATTTTGGCCTAGCTACTGCTGACTGTACTGGGTCCATTTTCATACACCACTGATTAAATGGTGTGCTCATGGCTCAAGGCACCTGAGCAGGAGCAGGCAGAAGCTGCTGAAGGAATGAGGATGGAGACCAGAGGCCACAGCGCAGAAAAGCCACAGGTTCACACTCACTGGGGCCTCACAAAGGCCGTAATTACTAGCGCTGGACTGTTGATAGCACATTTTAGACTTGGACTAGCTGAATATAATTCTGGGAGTTTAAAGCCTGGAATTCATTTAGCTTTTTAAATTCTGACTTTAAGTATCAAAGGAAAAAAAATCAAAGTCCTTTTTTTTTTTAAGAAATATGGATAGGGAAAATACTCTGTCCTAAATTGCGATGACATCTGACACGAAGCTGGGAATCTGCTTCTCAGGAGCTAGCTTAATTTAACTGCTTTATGAAAAAGTTACATTTTCATCTGTTATAGAATTAGTCATCTACCCAAAGAGGATCCAGTTGCTTGGAGCCCTTGGTGGGTGAAACTGGATGAAAATGAAACACAGAATATAGGACTTTTACGCAGGGTGACTCTATACTGAGATTCATCGAGCAGTCCTCTGAAAAGAGAGACCTTTACTATCTCTGGAGAATAAACATCTTAGTTATGATGAGAAATCTTCAGAAATTAACCAGAAGCTGTGTGGCTGGGAAAAATAAACTCAGTAGGGATTTTCTCAAATCATTCTTACAGAGACTCAACATCTACAGAAGTGTCTTCAGAAAAAGACAGGTCCACCTGACAGCTGAGGCTGTAGCTCAACAGAAGACCTGAGGACATGGGGACTGGGTCTGGGAATTAGCAAATCCATTTCTAAAAAGTCTGCCTACTTTTTTCTCCCCACACCTACTGCTTCCTTTCTCCCTTCCCTCCTTTTTTCCCCCTCTCCCATTATTGTTTACTTAATTTGAAATCTGGCCTTACTGTGGAAGGAACTGTATCCAGAGGTACTATTAAGATAAGAAATTTCAGGCAGAAAGATTTAATGAGGGGCTTAGGAGTTTTTGGAGAGGAATAGGAAATTATTTACAGAGAAACGAGGGAAAAACTAAGAAGTTAAGTATCAGAATTAGCATGACCGCTGGAGACTAGCTTTTGCGAGACACAGAAGGTCTGCACTCTCCAGAACAAAAACAAACAGGAAATAACAGGGCCAGAGCTATCTCTCTCTCCCCCATACCTCCCTCCCAAGTAAACTTAGGGAAAACAAAACAAGACAGAAACGTGTTCAGATCAAAAGTTTTCTTTCAAATGTTAGAAAGTGACCAAAGTAAAAGAAAAGAGAGTTGGTTCTAGAGGGTAAAATGTCAAAGGGACATCATATTTTGGGGAGAGGAGAAACTAGTGATCAAAGGTGCACACACAGTCTGGGTAAAAGTCAGGGTCTCTAGCTGATAAGGAAGGATGGAGCCGACAGGTGGCAAATTAGAAGGCTGGAGGAGAGAAAGAGCTTTGTTTCGGGCAGTCCACTTTCTGGAGGAGGGGTGGGGAATGTTGGGGAACATGACTCCTCTTGGGGGTGCGGGGCAGGCAAGAGGCTGAGAGGAGGGAAGGGAAAGAACCAAACTAGGGAGTCATTTGCGGGCATAGAGTCAGGTCAGTGCTCATTCTAGATGCTAAGAGACTCTGAGAACCTGGTTTTGAGGCTTAGAAAAATGGTCACTGGAACGGATGGCTACCTACAGGGTTAACAACACACTAAGTTCTTTCATTTCCAAACCTGATGCTGACGTCCTGCCTAGAGCATCAAGCATATACACGCAAAACTTTAAAACTCCACCAAATGGGGATTTGGGGCCAGAACGGGGGGTGTGTGAAACATGCCACCTTCCTCATGCACACCCCAGGACAGCCCAGGGCTCCAGCAGGGAAATTGCCAGCGAAACCAGAGACTTCCAAGCCACTCCACAAAGATAAACCACCCCAGGTCCCCAGCGACTTCAGGCAGCAATGGGGACAGTTTCCATGTTCCAAAACTAATTCGACAGTAAGGAGTGTCTGTAAGAATAAAAGCGGGTGGGAGTGGAGGATGGAAATAAAAGGGGAAAAAAAGTGTCCTTGTTGAAAGTTTTAAATTACAGGCTCAGTAAAAAACTGGCATTCCACCACATCCGGTCTAGTTACCAAATGGAAAAATAGGGTCATTAACATGTTTATTTGAATTACATTAGTCCTTCTCTTTCATATTTAATTTATTCTGCTAGAAAACACACACACACATACACACACACAAGGCTCTGCGGGCTGGTGAAAGGCAGGGGTATAATGGATCAGGGAGCTAAAATGCAATGATCTTCACCCATTATCTACCCTACTAAGGCTTTTCAGAGCTTGCTAGGATCATTCGGGGATTCTGCCTCAGGAGCAGGGAACGGGTATGGAAAGAAGTAAGGCACAGATGCCACTGAGTTATTAAAATACTGAAGTACTTTTGAACCAAGGAGTTGGCATGGGATTTTAATAGAAAGGAAGTTCAGGAAAAGAAGAAAAAGCTGGGATAGGTGACCTCTTCTCTGGACTGAATGGTCAGATGCAAGGTTGAGGCTAGGGCTCTTGAACAGTCTCCACCTGATAGGGACGGTGTAGAACGCAGAGAAATCTCTGTGTTATTGGCATTCTGGGTACTAAAAGGTTAAGTCTTCATGATGAACTCATGAGTCTTGCTGTGGTCCAAAACAGTTCCGATCAACCTAAGTATAAGCAAGTCTAATGCAATACATTAAGGGGAAAATGAAATAAAGAATATTTTTAGGATGGTATCTACAGATTACCTGGTTGTCACTGTAGTCTTGGCAAGACCAGCCCTTGGGCGACAAACTCATTACACTTGCACACGTAATTGAATCAGTTTTCCTTGTCCGTAAAATGGGACTATGAACAGTTACCACAGAGTTGAGAGGAACTGAGTAGGATAATCTATGTAAAAGTGTTCTCCAAAGCACTGTACACATGTGAGACATTCTTATTTCCTGAAAGACTGTGGTGCCAAGTACAGGCCCAACAATGTGGCAAATATCCTTAGAAACAGAACTGGAAACAAAGCAGGAAATGCTCTGACTAAACTGAGAGGGACACGGATCTTTGATAGTGCTGACTGGTTGCATCGCTTGCTACCTGCAGGGATTTCTTACCGGAATGCTGACCTGGAGTTCACAGATTGCCTTCACAGTAGGCTGCCACCCACTCAGAATGAGTCATATAAAGTTCAAATCTTTGTGCTAGGATGCTAATGTAGAGGTAAGCAGGTTTAGGTTTCTCAGTTGCAGATTTCTGCTGGAATTGTCAAAATGGTAGCCCTCTCCTTTCACTGTCAGTCAGCCGAACCTAGACTTTGTTCTGGGCTCACGAGTGCTCCAAGCTCAAAAGTTCCAGTTTCAGTGGAACAAAGTGGATAGATCTTAGGATCTCCAAAATGTGTAAAAATTTCAGTCTTTTCCTTCCCATTTAGACAAGTTTCTCACTTTGCCACAGACAGAATCACATTTTCGGTTACGATTCTTCCTTTTGATCCTGTTTGTTGGATATTTTGCCAGCTGCCTCTAAGCTGAACCTTGGCTCAAATACAACTGTGTTCACATTCAGGTCATTCTGGTTTGAGTCCAGAATGCCTATACTTAGGATGTAATTTTGACAGAGGATGGGGAGAGTTAAATGACAACAACTCTAGTAAAGATAATGGTGGCCCATTTATGGGACATTGTTTCTGGATGAAGCACTTCAATAAACAAACAAGCAAGCAAATAAATAGATAAGAATAGGAGGAAACTCAGCATCAACAGAAAAAAAGTCAACATATAAGATGAAGATTTCCATTTATAATGACCAAATCCAGGAAGGGATATGATATATGTCTATAAAAACATGATAGGCCTGGGTAGTGTTTAGTATCTGTGATACAGACATTATCTTATTACTCTTTGAAAGAAACAATTTAAAGAAAAGTAAAAATGCTTTATACAGCAGGCAGTAAGCTTATAAAATTCATTAAAGGTTGATGACAGAAATAGTATCATGAAGGCTTAGCTAAATTCATGGATAATAAGTCGATAGTGGTTTGTTCAGGCAAACTAGGATGTCTGGAGGAAAGCAACTCTAATCCTTGAAGTTAGCAAAGGACAACTGTGTCTTATATAACAACTCCCTGGGCCTGTGATCAGGTGTGTGCTGAGCTGAAACGTCCATGGGCCCACCCAGTGGGGCTTTTCTCACAACCATATGCTCCTAAGAAACTGGGGGCAGTAGACAGGCTGAGGCCAGATGTGCCACAAATTTTGCAACCTACAGCCACATGTGTGAGACTGCCCAAGACGTGCCTTTGTCTGTAGTAATTGCTATCATCTCCATGTTACAGATGACAGAACGAAGGATCAGAGAAGTTCAGAGAGGAACAGTAATTTAATAATGGTTACTCAGACCTGGGATCTGAATTCAGGATTATCTGCTTCTGAAGCTGTGCTGCTCCACTGTTGCTGCTTTCTTCCCAGTAACCTGATGCATTAACAGCTTACAAAGGACCAGTGTCACTTGTTAAAACTATATGAAGTCTTGTTCTTCATGTCCCTCCATATCTAAATTATATGTGCAGTAGTTCCTTGCTAAGAAACATTCACAGCTTTACATTAAGATGACTCCGGGTCTCATTAGGAGGGAACAAAAAGAAGCAAGCAGATCATGGGAAGGTAAAGGCCTGTGGCTAGTAATACAGACAGCCACGCATTACTATACAGTGCCCCTGATTATGATGTCTACTAGCAGCAGTTCTTACTTCTCCATCAACTTACCTAAGGATTAATTCTTAGTTATCCTAATCTTAACATATGTATTTCAATAAAAGTAACATCTAAGAAGGGTTATCATGGATGCTTCCTTGCCTTATTAATTCTAATAATGACTGAGTTATCAAAGTGGAAGATGGAAAAATGCAAGAAAGATCTGGGTGGCGGGGAGAAGCATGGTGAAGAGAAGTAGAGGAATCAGAGAAAAATCCACGGTTCACTTTCTCAGACTCTAGGTGATTTAGTCCTCATGAGCTTGGTTTCCTCCATATTTTGAAGAGTTTAAATTCAGTTGCAGAAGACTTTGTGATGTAAGACTGCTGCTAACCTAAATGCTATGATAATGCATTTTAGGAGGTTTCTGTCCCTTGTAACAAAAATAAGAAGCCTTTCAAAACTGTCTATGACTCTGGATAAGTTGTATCTTAATTTTTATCCTTGTAAAGTGGGACTAGCTATTTTTTATTTTTTTCATAGTCAGGATTTTTGTATATGTTTATAAGTGAATAGGAGCTACTTAGGTGTATTATTAAAAATTCAGGTGAAAGTAGAGTCATCTACAATCCTTTACCCAGAGTTCCCTTCCATTTTCTTTTTACATTCCTGTTCAAATTTTTTTTTTCTTTTCCCAGGATTTTAGCCACACGTATAATACATTTCTATAACTGAGAATTCATTGGTTTCACAAATATTCTCTAGGAGATAGACTACCCAACTAGTGACTATCACTTGCCAGTGAAAAATCAGTATGGTTTAATGTTATTTAGAAATGATTGAAATAATTGAGTAGAAATTCTTTTATTATTTAAGAATAAATTTTACCTAAAGACTTACTTTCCCTTAACACCAATTTGACAATCTCACCCCAAATATAGCCTGGGAATGTGGTATTACCAAACCTTGCAAAGTTATGTTATGATGCCAATGCTTAATTGAATTAAAGAAACTGGTAAGTACCCAAGAAAAATAGAATATGAGGAAAACAACAGGAGTTATTGTCTAGACTCAGAAAAAATGTCAGGGGATTATTGTCTAGGCTTCTCATTGTGTTAAAATATATACAATGGAATATTACTCAGCCACGAAAGGGAACAAAACTGTGTGATTTGCAGACATGGATGGACCCAGAGACTGGGATACAGAGTGAAGTAAGTCAGAAAGAGAAAAGCAAATATTGTATACTAATGAAAGTATGTGGAATCTAGAAAAATGGTACTAATGAACCTATGTGCAAAGCAGAAAAAGAGACACAGACATAGAAACAAATGTAAGGACACCAAGGGGGGAAACGCGAGTGGGGTGACTTGGGAGACTGGGTTGACATACAAACTAAGAGCTATGTGAATAGTTCCTAAGCACTCAACAACAACAGCAAGAGACTCACAACATATTTTTTCCTTACTGATAAAACACCGCTGAAGACTGGTTAGCTCAGCCTCCTTGAATTGAATCCTGACAATGTTAAGGTGTGGGACTGATCTCTGCTTGGCTCATGCCCTTTGACTTGGGGGAGGAGGGACACACAGTGGATAGAACATGAGAGTGAGGGCCAGCAGCCTTGAGCTCTGATTCTGGCTCTTGATACTAATGAGTCGTGCTGAGTTGGGCAAAATGACTGAACTGTTTAGGCCGAAATGCCTTCATCTGTAAAGTGAAGGACTCCTTTCAAATCTAAACCTCTGATTTTGTCTGACTGGTTTTCTTGGTTAGAACCTGGTTTCAATGAGGTTAACATCATAAATTCAGTTCTCATGCAAGTAAGACGGCCTAGTACAGTGCTTCACACATACCACTTGCTCAATGAACATTTGTTCAAGGACTAAATTTTTTGGTATAGAGAAAAACTGTTTCATAGTTGAAGATTCTAATTTAGGTTAAAACAGAGAGCTGCCAAGAGAGACCATAGGGTTTAATACCAATGTATTTGAGCCCCTGTGCAAAATAATTCAAAACACAGGTCTTATTACTGTTGAGTCAGTGGTATTGCTATAGCTGGTTGTGGTCTAAGAACAAGGTCACCATTTGCTACTACTCAAATCAACAAAGAATCCTCTTCTCAATATGATCTTCCAGAAAGATATTGGTTCTAAAAGAATTCTCTGAACTTCAGATTACAGAATAGCCCATCAAATCCTCATGACAATCATGACATATGAAAATCACAGATAAAGTTCTCTTCATTTTTCACGTGGGAAAAGAGAAGCCTGCTTCCATTGTGGGTCACCTTAGTTGCAACAGGGGTGGGGAATAAGTTCACCTTTAATACTTTAAAGTTTGAACCACTACCTCTTTGTAAAATATTTGAGTTTAGGCTTTGCCCTTATATTGGATATCCAGTGATTCAGGTGGCAACATATGGCCCAATTTTGCTTCAGACAATGAGAATCATGTCCTAAAACAACATGTAAAATATAAATTAAATGAGACAATCTCAACCGCCTGACCAGCACGATCAGATAAACCATAATTTGAATTCTTTGGCAGTACTTTAAAAACGAACTAAAAGAGGGACTGGAACCTTGGAAGATGAACTGGACATGAGAACAAGTTGCCTCAAATCATGAATGTTCTCGGATATGTGCGATCTGCTCCCAACATTTAGGGTTTTGTTTGTTTTTGGTTCCATGATTGTGCAGTGCTTCCCTTTTTTAGAGTCTGGCTATAGATGTGGAGGGGAAACCCTATCACAGAGGACTGATGGAGCTCCTCTACTGGCTTACAGAGCAGACCTCTCAAGTCTCAGGTCTCCTGGGCTGGCCGGCAGTGACAAGTAAACACTGGTTTTATTTTAGCAGCTCTGTTGTAGTTCTGCAGGCAGCTGTCCTTACTGCACACAAGCAGTCCCTCTTTTCAGGGGGTTATAACTCAACCATCAAAATACCAAAATATGCTCTGGTTTAAAACTTGGTGTACAGAGTCCTAAGCCCCAGAATGACTGTGGTTTACTTCCAAATTTAAGAAAATATTGAATTTTGTAGGTTATTTGTTTACTGTTTTCAAATATGTTTGAAGAGTCTTTTAAACTTTCCATAGGAAAATGTACTAAAAAGACACACCATTTTAGTACCTTTGGTAAGTCATTCTGAATTTCAGCACACCACTGAAAGGACCAAGTGGTAGGAAAGAAAAGAATTTATTTATTTTCTTACCAAATACAGATGTTTTGACCACTTGGGTTCTCATCAGTGTTCAAAATATTGGTGTGTTGTAACACAATAAAATAAAATAAAGGCATTAAACTCCTTTGTTTCATTCCTTTCAGTGATGTGCAGAATGGATTAATGAGTTCTTGTTTTGGCCCTTGTATAACTCAAAAACTCATTTCAACTTAAATAAATTAAGTAAGTAATTAGTTCATAATATGGCCTAATCACCTCTGGTATTTTGAAACAAACAAAAACACAAAAATGGCTGTTGCACATTTGCACTTAATTACTTCCATATAAAATACCCATGTAGATTTTATTATAGGTGACAAACACTACAAACCTAAGCTTTCTTTGCAATAGAAAACCTGGGCTAAGATATTGTGTAGATTCTGTGCCCTTCCCTGCTATTTTCCTAAAGAAAGACAGTCTGTGAACCCACATTGCTGCTCTCTTAATTGGCAAAGGAAAGCACTTTATTTCAAGAACTCTGGAGAATAGGTTACTTCCTACCGAGGCTCAAAGGATGTTAATAAAAAAAATAGTATCATTTCTTGAATTTATGCAATGTTCAATTTTTGCTCTTGGAGTCTGAGCAGTTCTTGTTTGCATACATGTCTATCTAGGGATTGCTCTTGGTGATCAGGACAGCCTTATGGAAATCTTTCCAGATGAATACACCCAATAGAGCAAAAAATCTTGCAATGTCTCTAATGTAAAGGAAGAAAGGACTTTTAACAACTGTGTAATTGTGAGTTTTAGCCTTAAAGGAACTTTCTTGGCTCAGCTTTCTTCCACCCTCCCCCTCAGATACTTAATAATCAAAGTATATGCCAAGAAACTAATGATGCAAACCAGTGTATAGCAATGAACCTGGACCTCTTTCCCCCTGTGTAGTGTGCATAGTATGACCAAGACGACCCAGAAAGTCAAGGAAAGAAAATAGGCAAGCCAACGCGATCTATCCGAAGGTGCTGTTACCCTGGGTAGATTCACAGATCTATTTCCAATCCTCTATAAATGGATATAGAGAGGCTGAAGCTTTTAAGCTAATCTAACAACCAGCTACAAAAAGGAAGAAAGAGCAAACCTTCTCTAGTAAACACCCAGGTCATTTTCTTAGCATGAATACACTGCAGTGTCAGACACACACCTCAGTGTTCTTTGGATGATACATTTATAACACCTTTGGAGTTCTTAAACAGAAATCAAAGCACAAACAAAAATTTCCCCAAGCTATGACAGCTTTATGTATTTCACTCACTTTAGAATTAAGACTCACTTCTCTTTTTTGAGGTGGTGGGGGAGGATGTTTGGCCTGGGAGAGCTCCTCCTTTAAAAGCTTTCTGACTCATGCAAATCCATTTAATGCAGAGATGCAACCCTTGTCAGCTGTGACCGTTTCTTCACTTAGTGATGCCCGACACATAGTAGGAACTCCATAAACACTCGCTTTCCAGGACTGAACTAGCCTTAATGCAAAGGAAAAGAGAGTACATAATAGAGTTCTAAATGAGCTTGAAGGAGGACTGATAGATCTCGAGGACATTAAAAAAAAATTCAAGCCATGAAAACAGTTGGGGTTTGATACAGCTTCCCAAGGGAAGTAGTGGAAGTTTCATTACTCCGGGCATTTAAGATGAGAGTAGACAAAACACTAGTGGGGTATGTTGAAATAAAATATGCGAAGTCCGTCTGTGAATTAGTGTTTACTTTCAATATAATTATAAGTGAAGCAACACTGTAATGGGAATTTTTCATACACAGGAAAGCTATGGCTACTATGTTTCCACATCGACCATATGTTGCACATATTGGTTGGTGTGGATGTGTATCCCTATTGCCCTCTAGTGGATGAAATGTAAGACCTACCTGATCAGACCAATCTAGCAAGCTACTATGGCCCGGGGATATATCAATCCTTAATCATTTAGGGTAGAAAGAAAATAGCTGTGTTGATGCATTTTCCATCAAATTATAAAATTGAAGGGCATTAAAAACAACAGAGTCAAACTCTGTAATTAAGACTGCCATTTAATGTTTGTTCGCACACGGTATTCATTTCTGTGTATCCCTGCCAAAGATCCATTGTGTAATGTTGTCCTCACATGACATTAAAAACACCAGTTCCCTGGAAAATGTAAAAAGAAATCGTGCTGCCTTGAAATACATGGAGTTTACTTTTGGAAACAGAAAATTAATACAGACACAGTACAATAATTTGAAACACAAATAACGGCTAGAAGAAAACTTGAAAATCAGGACTACTCTTTAAATCTGAGCAAGCATATTAGCAAGCAATGGGTGTGCTGGCTGATATTCAGAAGAGGGCAGGGAAAACAGGCTTCAGAACAGGGAAGCTGATTTAAAAGTACTGACTAAACACACCCTTACCCAGAGTAATGGGACAGGAAAATAAGTCAAAATACACATTTGGTGCTGTGAGTACATTTTAAATGCTAACGTATTTAAGTTCCTTTTCAGATGTAGAATCCAGATACTCTATGCACTAAAGAAATATATGGCTCTGTATAGTTCCTTAGTGTTTTGGCATTAAGACAAGGGGCAAATCTGAAGGCAGTTCTCTTTGTATAATATTAACTGCTTTAAAGAATTTATTCTTTAATCAATAAACTTTAGTTTCAAACATAGCATGTAAAATCATCCTTTTAACATACTGAGAGGGAAAACTGGAAAATCTGAGTTGCAAAAACAACTGAAATATCAGGTAGAATAAATGAAATCAGAATGAAAAGAAACATGCCATGCATGCTGAGTGTAGAGGGCCAATGGCCATTACTACAAATGGCAGGTGGGTGTGAAATGGACCAATTCTATAAATATCATAAATTATTAGAAGCCAGTGGTGATGTGGATGGTGTAGATAGGTGGACATATGAGAGGAGGGGGATCTGGATGGGCCATGAAGCCAGATTATTCCCTTTGAAGGAGTGACAGTTTTCATAGCACCTGATTTGGTAAAGGAGTGAAGGCTTAGCAATCAAGGGTAGATTCCAGAGGACTTCTTGTCAACTTCAAAAAAGCAACAAACCTACCTAGATTAGGACTTCCCTAGTGGTTTAGTGGTAAGGAATCCGTCAGCAGTGTGAGAGACCAAGGTTCAATCCCTGGGTCAGGAAGATACCCTGGAGAAGGAAATGACAACCCACTGCAATATTCTTGCTTGGAAAATTCCATAGACACAGGAGTCTGGTGCGCTGCAGTCTATGGGTTCTCAAGGAGTCAGACATGACTGAGCATGCAGGCATGTATCTACCTAAATCAAGGTGGAAAACAACATGAAATCTCTCATCCCCTGACTGACCCAGAAGAAAATCTGGCCCAATAAATATCCTAGAAACTTGGTTTTCACCTCAACTAGATTTGTGGTTGCTGTTGCTTAGTTGCTAAATCATGTCTGACTCTTTTGCGATTTTATGGACTGTATCCCATCAGGCTCCTCTGTCCGTGGGATTTCCCAGGCAAGAACACTGGAATGGGTTGCTATTTCCTTCTCCAGGGGATCTTCCTGACCCAGGGAACCCATATCTCTTGCATTGGCAGGCAGATTCTTTACCACTGAGCCATCAGGGAAGCTGAACTAGATTTACTGTACAGCAATTAGCATCCCTATAGACAGATGACTGGAAGCCCCAGGAGAGTTTGGGGTAAGCAGTATGGGGCCACAGGGAAGTAATCCAGTCAATTTCCTATTTAGCACCACGGACAGAGCTGTCATCAGAAAGGAACATCCTTGAAGTTCTCCTTGGAGTTAAAGAAATAATGAAATCAGTGCTGCATTTAAAGATACTTCTTATCCCCAGTATAACTGGCCTGTGGGATTGTACTGGAATGCATTCTGTGGCTTCCCCACAGTGCAGCCATTGGAGATGGAAAGGACCAGCTCTGAGTAAAAGGTGTCTTGCCCACCTGTGGGCATGGAGGAAGGAAAGGTTGATATCAGAGAATGATGCCTCCTTGACCTTTCTGTCACTTTTGGTTTTTGAAAAATCATAGAACCCTGAGGAATACTGTACCCAGGCCTTCCCAGGATGAGATGAGTCCACATGTATTTCAGCCTTAGGAAGGGCACAGAAATTACTATGGGGCGGAACTAAGGAAAGAGACCAAGTAGAAACTACCTTTAAAGAAAGTCAAGTACCTCTATTCCATCTCCTGTTATAGCAGATCACAAATCAGACGACCCTCTTTTTTTCTCTTAGTTCTGGTCTTTACAGGGTGAAAAGCACTGTTTAGTTCTATAGCTGAATAACAGAATCTGGGAAATTAATGTCATCTCTGTTACACCTGAGCAGTGAGTGGGTCTCCTTTTCTGCCCTGATGAAGCTTGACACAGAGACCTAGTTTAATGAAAGAAAGCATCCTGGCATGACTTATCGGACATTAAATCTTACTGTCACTTGCTGAAAATTTGGTCTAAGCTTTTCCTACTTGATTAACAAAAAACTTATCATTTCTAAAAGAACCTGATTGCAGGGAACTTCTGGGTTGCAGTTTTAGTCATTTCTTAAAGGATTTTAAGGGTTTTCTTTTATTACTATTATTCCTTAGGCCCTTATGTCTACAAAGGAGTTTAGGGGGCTGTAAAGGTAGTTGGAACCAGGAATTTCTGTCAGCTCAATACACATGTTCACCAAATGGTAAAGTCCTCACATGAAATCCCAGCAAGACAAGATAAACTCTGTCTGCCCAGCAGCCTTTCACAGGCATTAAGGGTAAGAGAGAAGGTAAGTAATTCACTATGCGTCCCCATTTCTATAATGGGGAAGGATGTCTTGATACATTTACAATACTCCTCTGGGGATATTTCATCAGTTATACCTAAACTCTAATGGACAATAATTGATTTGAACTTTCCACTTAGCACAGAGCTGTAAACAGCTTCACTGCAGACGGCAGCAATGAGCCGACGTTTTGTAAAGTGGAGAGAGATTCAGAAAACTTTTGTACTGGGTCAGGCTGTAGCATAACAGCTTTTGCATCCAGGGAAGAAACAGTTTGTCCTCCTGGTTTTAATAGCTGGGCTAATCGAGCTTCAAGCCTTCAGTAGGTATAGGTTATCTGTTGAAGGCATTTCATTTTTAACCCCTCACTATTATGATGGGTTTATAACTCAGCCATGAAAATGCATTCCTGATTTAGGCATACCTCAGGACACCCTCCAAAGATAACTTTCAGAATGCTAATTTCCTGATGAAGGAAAAAGACATTAAAATCATTTTAAGGCTAGAGTTGTTTCCCCCCCCCCCCCCCACCTCCAGCTCTCTTTGCTTGTTAAACCTCTGAGGGAACACACTCCCTTTCCTCAGTGTCCCTCATCTGGCTGACATCACTCTGCCTCTTCCTCTCCCTCCCTCGACTCCTGATCTTGTTTCCGGCTGTACCCTGGTGCAGTCTCCCACAGAAGGAGCCTGAGGCCTCGTCTGCTGCTGGCACTGGCCAAGTACGAGGGTACCTCAGTGTCCCAGCTGTTTCTGCAGCCCCTCCCTAGCTCTGCTGAACACAGAAGGAAACCAAATCTGAGGGATTCATTATTCTATTTAAATCTATTTTTCTCTCTCCCTCAGGCATGACAGCAGGGTAAAGAAATAAAGAAAGGAAAGACAAACTCCATTCTGCTTAGACCACAGCCTCTTTTGCTTGAACCGTAGCTTTCTTACTTTGTCCTGCAAGTTCTCTAGATGGGGTGCAAAGCGTGCCTGGCTGCTGCTCTGAGACAGCGAAGGGCAGAGACCCCCTTGGAACTGTTGCTGCTGCTTCTCTGGTGTCATCATGGCAGGACCTTCTATGAGCACCAGTTATAGTTTTCTGCAAGCAACTTTGGTCTGCTGTGTGAGGAATACACAGCAAGAAGGTACATTTCATGAATGTAATGCTACCTGTCATTACTTGCCTTATGTGAGTTTGACACAGAATATGAATTTTCTGGTAATTCGACCGATGAGATTATCAGAACAAAAACACCTCATTGTTAGAAAACAGATTTACCCTCCACCCTCAAGTGTAGCTCCTTTCTAGAAATCTATAGGAAAAACAAGATAACAATCAGACATTTTGTAAGATGTCTAGGTTCTGAAATGGGATTAAAATCAAACTAAACATAACTTGCTCCACTTGGCCTTGAAAAAAATAGTCTGTGAATTCTGAACATCAAACCTAGATCTGGTTTGGATTCTCACTGGATATATAGGTAACACTAAGCGGAGAGAAGCATACCCGTATATTTAAGTTCATTCACATTCATGTATGTTCATTTGCTGATGAGATGAATGAAATTACATAATAATATATATAATAATATAATGCTAGGCAGAAAGCTGTTACATATTTAAGGTTAGTCACATTTAGAGTGTCATGACCAGTGACTGATAACAGTCAAAGATCAATGCACTGTTTTCACTTCTTGGGTAGAATACAACGTGGAAATGACACTTACTTATTGGCTTTTGCTCTAACCAAGCTATACTCTAAGCAAGCCCCTTTCTTCCACAGTCAAAGGGAAACATTTCAATATCTGACCTTTGAATCAAATTTGGCATCCTCAAATTTGATTTTACCAATGTTTAAAATTCACCTAGGATTCACTTGAGTCACCAAGACCCTTTTTTCAGCAATAAGCTTCCATGGAACACTCTTTAATCAGAAAATTTCATACAGTGGTACCCTGTGATTTCAATTTCTTTTCTCAACAATCAACACTTTAACAATTATGTCTGTGGGTATTTATATTGCAGACCATCACTGTATCAGGTTCTGCTCTCATAAATTTTGCTAAGCATAAAATGTGCTTTAAAAATAAAATGACAAAAATTAACAAAGAGGTGGATAACTTAAATTCACTCCATCTTTTATATCAACCTTGAGATTCAGAGTTCCATAATTAATGGAGATGGAAAAAGCTTAAAGAGAGTTCAGGGCAAAGGTCAAAGAACTCTCCCTCCTTCCTTGCCTCGAATATTTTAAGAGGTGATTTGAAGAGCACCAAAACTGCGACTAGATGTTGAACAACCATCAGCAGGAAGACAGTGGAACCCATCAAAAACAGATACCCCACATCCAAGGACAAAAGAGAGGCCACAGTGAAATGGTAGGAGGAGAACAATTACAATAAAATCAAGCCCTGCTGGGTGGGAAAATGGAGAAAAATAATACCAAAGAAGTTCTCACACTGTTGTGAAGGTTCTAGGCCCCACATCAGGCTCCCAGCCTGGAATTCGGCCAAGAAACTGGGAATCCCCAGGGAATCCGACTTTGAAGGTCAGCAGGACTTGATTACAGAGCTTCCACAGGACTAGGGGTAACAGACTTTGGAGGGCACAAACAAAATCTTGTGCACAACAGGACCCAGGGTAAAGGAGCAGTGACCCACAGGAGACTGAGCCAGACCTACCTGTGAGTGTTTGAGGACTTCTTGCAGAAGTATGGGTTAGCAGTGGCACAGGGATAGGGAGCACTGACAGTATCAGTCCTGGGAGTTGCATTATGGCATGAGCCCTCTTGGAGGTCACCAATAGCCCTACTATAGGAACCTCTCGACTCCAGGACTGGGTGCCTCTGGCCAAACAGCTAACAGGAAGAGAGCACAGTCCCATCCATCAGCAGAAATTTGGATTAAAGTTTTACTGAGAACAGCCCTGCCCATCAGAGCAAGACCCAGTTGCCCCCACAGCCAGTCCCTCCCATCAGGAAGCTTGCACATGCCTCTTATCCTCACCCACAAGAGGGCAGAAAGAAGAAATAAGAACTGAAATCCCATTAGCCTCTAGAACTAATATCACAATCACAGAAAGCTACCCAAAATGAAAAGAAGTAAGATTATGTCCCAGATGAGGGAACAAGATAAATCTCCAGAAAAACAACTAAATGAAATGGAGATAGGCAACCTTCCAGGAAAAAAAAAATCAGAATAATGATAATGAAGATAATTCAGGATCGCAGAAAAGAATGGAGGCAAACATTGAGAAGATGTAAGAAATATTTACCAAGGACCTAGAAGAACTAAAGAACAAACAGAGATGAACAATACACTAAAAGGAATCAGTATCAGAATAACTGAAGCAGAAGAACAGATAAGTGACCTGGAAGATAGAATGATGGGTATCAGTGCTGCAAAACAGTATATAGAAAAAAGAATGAAAAAAATTAAGACAGCCTAACAAACCTCTGGAACAACATTAAATGCACCAACGTTCACATTATAGGGGTCCCAGAAGAAGAAGAAGAAGAGAGAGAGAATGGACCCGAGAAAATATTTGAAGAGATAATAGTTGAAAACTTTCCTAAAATGGGAAAGGAAATAGTCAGCCATGTCCAGGAAGCACAGAGTCCCAGGCAGGATAAATCCAATGAGGAACACACCATGACACACTGCAATCAAACTGACAAAGATTAAGGACAAAGATGAATTATTAAAAGCAACAAGGGAAAAAAGACAAGTACCATTCAATGGAAAATCCATAAAGTTACCAGCCAATTTTTCAACAGAAACCCTACAAGCCAGAAGGCAATGGCACAATAGATTCCAAGTGATGAAAGGAAAGAACCTAGAACCAAGAATACTCTACCCAACAAGACTCTCATTTAGATTTGATTGAGAAATCAAAAGTTTTCCAGACAAGCAAAAGTTAAGAGAATTCAGCACCACTAAACCAGTTTTATAACACATGCTAAAGGAACTTCTCTAGGCAGGAAACACAAAAGAAGGAAAAAATCTACAAAAGTAAATCCAAAACAATTAACAAAATGGTAATAAGATCATATATATTGATAATTAGCTTAAATGGAAATGGATTAAATGTACCAACCAAAAGACACAGACTGGCTGAGTGGATACAAAAACAAGATCCATATATATGTTGTCTTCAAGAGACTACTTCATACCTAGGGACACTGACAGACTGAAATTAAGGGGATGAAGGCAATACTGAAGGAAATACTGAAGAAGGTATTTCACACAAATGGAAATCATAAGAAAGCTGGAGTAGCAATACTCATATCAGACAAAATAGACTTTAAAATAAAGACTGTTAAAAGAGACAAAGGACACTACATAATTATCAAAGGTTCAATCCAAGAAGATACAACAATTATAAATATATATATGCACCCAGTATATGATCACCTCAATATGTAAAGCAAATACTAAAAACATAAAAGGAGGAATTGACAGAAATGAAATAATAGTGGGGGCTTTAATACCTCACTTTCATCAATGGACAGATCATCCAGGTAGAAAATCAGTAAGGAAATGCAGGCCTTAAATGATGCTTTAGATGAGCTGGGCCTAACTGATACTTATAGAACATTCTATTCAAAAGCAACCAATCCTAGCAATTCTCTAGGATTGACCACATGCTAGGCACAAAGTAAGGCTTGGTAAATTTAAGAAAATCAAAATAATATGAAGCATCTTCTCTGATCACACTATGAGATTAGAAATAAACTACAAGAAGAAAACTGTAAGAAACACAAACATGTGGAAGTTAAACAATATGCTACTAAACAACCATTGGATCACTGATGAAATGAGAGAAGAAATAAAAATACGTAGAGACAAATGGAAATGAAAGCACAATGATCCAAAACTTATGGCATACAGCAAAAGCACTTCTAAGAGGGAAGTTTATAGCAATACAGTCTTACCTCAAGAAATAAGAAAAGTCTCAAATAAACAACCTAACCTCATATCTAAAACAACCAGAGAAAGAAGAACAAACAAAACCTAAAGTTAGTAGAAGGAAGGAAATCATAAAAATCAGAGCAGAAATAAGTGAAACAAAGAAAACAATTGCAAACATCAATGAAACTAAAAGCTGGTTCTTTGAAAAGATAAATAAGAGTGATAAACCTTTAGCCAGACTCATCAAGAAAAAAAGGGGGAGGATTCAAATCAGTGAAATTAGAACTAAAAAAGGAGAAGTTACAACTGACTTCACAGAAATACCAAGAATCCTAAGAGATTACTATGAACAACTGTATGCCAATAAAACGGACAACCGGGAAGAAGTGGACAATTTCTTAGCAAGGTACAGTCTCCCTAGACTGAAACAGGAAGAAATAGAAAATATGAACAGACCATAAGCACTGAATCATAAGTACTGAGATTGAATCCATGATTAAAAAGTTCCCAACGAACAAAATTCCAGGACGTGATGGCTTCACAGGTGAATTTTATCAAACATTTGAAGAAGAGTTAACACCTATCCTTCTGAAGCAGTTCCAAAAAGTCGCAGAGAAAGGAAAACTTCCCAGTTCATTTCATGAGGACACCATTACCCTGATACCAAAACCAGACAAAGATATCACAAAAAGAAAATTACAGGTCAATGCCACTGATGAACATAGATGCAAAAATCCTCAACAAAGTACTGGCAATCCATATCCAACAATACATTAAAAAGATCATACACCATGATCAACTAGGATTCATCCTGGGGATGCAAGGATTTTTTAATATCTGCAAATCATTCAATGTGATACACCATACCAACAAATTGAAGAATAAAACCCATATAATTTATTTATAGATGCAGAAAAGGCTTTTGACAAAATTCAGCACCCATTTATGATGAAAACTCTTCACAAAGTGGGCATAGAGGGTACATACCTCACTATAATAAAGGCTATATATGACAAACCTACAGCTAGCGTCATACTTAATGGCGAAAAGCTGAAAGCATCCCCTTTAACATAGAAACAAGACAGGATACCCACTTTCACCATTTTTATTCAACATAGTTTTGGAGTTCTAGCTACAGCAATCAGAGAAGAAAAATAAGTAAAGGGAATCCAAATTGGAAAACAAGAAGTTAAACTGTCACTGTTTGCAGATAACATGATATACTATACATAGAGAATCCTGAAGATGCTAACAGAAAACTACTAGAACTCATCAATGAATTTGGTAAAGTTGCAGGTTACAAAATTAATATACAGAAATCTGTTGCATTTCAATACACTAACAATGAAATATCAGAAAGAAAAATTCAAGAAGCAATACCATTCACCATTGCATCAAAAAGAATAAAATATCTAGGAATAAACCTACCTAGGGAGACAAAAGACCTGTACTCTGAAAACTAAGATGCTGATGAAAGAAATTGAAGAAGATATAAACAGATGGAAAGATATGCCATGTTCATGGACTGGAAGAATCAATATTGTCAAAATGACTATGCTACCCAAGGCAATCTATAGATTCAATGCCATCTCTATCAAATTACCAATGGATTTTTCACAGAACTAGAACAAAAAGTCTCAAAATTTGTATCAGTTCAGTTCAGTTGCTCAGTCATGTTCGACTCTTCACGACCCCATGAACTGCAGCACGCCAGGCCTCCCCTGTCCATCACCAACTCCTGGAGCTCACTCAAGCTCATATCCATTGAGTTGGTGATGCCATCCAACCATCTCATCCTCTGTAGTCCCCTCCTCCTCCTGCCCTCAATCTTTCCCAGCATCAGGGTCTTTTCAAATGAGTCAGCTCTTTCCATCAGGTGGCCAAAGTACTGGAGTTTCAGCTTCAACATCACTCCTTCCAATGAACACCCAGGACTGATTTCCTTTAGGATGGACTAGTTGGATCTCCTTGCAGTCCAAGGGACTCTCAAGAGTCTTCTCCAACACCACAGTTCAAAAGCATCAATTCTTCGGCGCTTAGCTTTCTTTATAGTCCAACTCTCACATCCATACATGACTACTGGAAAAACCATAGCCTTGACTAGATGGACCTTTGTTGGCAAAGTAATGTCTTTGCTTTTTAATATGCTATCTAGATTGGTCATAACTTTCCTTCCAAGGAGTAAGCGTCTTTTAACTTCATGGCTGCAATCACCTTTGCAGTGATTTTGGAGCCCCCCAAAATAAAGTCAGCTACTGTTTCCACTGTTTCCCCATCTATTTGCCATGAAGTGATGGGACTGGATGTCATGATCTTCATTTTCTGAATGCTGAGCTTTAAGCAAACTTTTTTCACTCTCCTTTTTCACTTTCATCAAGAGGTTCCTTAGTTCTTCACTTTCTGCCATAAGGATGGTATCATTTGGATATCTGAGGTTACTGATATTTCTCCCAGAAATCTTGATTCCAGCTTGTGCTTCACTCAGCCCAGAATTTCTCATGGAGACACAAAAAACCCTGAATAGCCAAAGCAATCTTGAAAAAGAAAAATGGAGCTGGAGGAATCAGGCTCCCTGATTTCAGACTATACTACAAAGCTACAGCATTAAAACAGTGTGGTGCTAGCACAAAAATGGAAATATAGATCAATGGGACAGAATAGAAAATCCAGAAATAAACCCATGCACCCATAGTCACTTAAGCTATGACAAAAGAGGTAAGACTACACAATGTTGGAATGACAGTCTCTTCAACAAATAGTCTTGGGAAAACTGGACAGCCACATGTAAAAGAATGAAACTAGACCATCCCTTCACCCCATGCACAAAGATGAGCTCAAAATGGATTAGAGACCTAAATGTTAGACTGGTCACTACAAAACTCTTAGAGGAAAACATAGGCAGAACACTCCCTGACATAAATCACAGCAAAATCTTTTTTTAATCTATCTCCCGAATAATGGAAATA
Organism: Nanger dama; assembly: GCA_917880005.1. NCBI lineage: Eukaryota > Metazoa > Chordata > Mammalia > Artiodactyla > Bovidae > Nanger > Nanger dama. Next base: position 2,936,299 of record CAKJTW010000011.1, read on the forward strand.
AAAGCAAAAGTAAACAAATGGGCCCTACTTAAACTCAAAAACTTTTGCACAGCAAAGGAAACAATAAACAGAATAAAAAGACAACCCACAGATTTGAAGAAAATATTGGCAAATGATGTGACTGATAAGAGATTAGTCTTCAAAATTTATAAACAGCTTATAACACTTAATAGCATCAAAACAAACAACCCACTCAAGAAATGGGCAGAAGAGCTGAACAGACATTTCTCTAAAGAGGACATACAGATGGCCAATAAGCACATGAAAAGATGTTCAAAATCGCTAGTTATTAGAGAAACGCAAATCAAAACTACAATGAGATATCACCTCAACCTGGTCAGTATGCTGCTGCTGTTAAGTCGCTTCAATCGTGTCCAACTCTGTGCGACCCCATAGACAGCAGCCCACTAGGCTCCTCTGTCCCTGGGATTCTCTAAGCAAGAATACCGGAGTGGGTTGCCATTTCCTTCTCCAATGCATGAGAGTGAAACGTGAAAGTGAAGTCGCTCAGTCGTGCGACTCTTAACGACCCCACGGACTGCAGCCTACCAGGATCCTCTGTCCATGGGATTTTCCAGGCAAGAGTACTGGAGTGGGGTGCCATTGCCTTCTCCGACTGGTCAGCATGGCTATCATCAAAAAAATCCATGAATAACAAATACTGGAGAGGGTGTGGAGAGTAGGACACCTCCTGTAGTGTTGGTGGGGATGTAAATTGGTTCATGCACTATGGAGAACAATATGGAGGTTTCTTAAAAACTAAAAATAGAGCTACCACATGAGCCTGCAATCCCACTCCTGGGCATATATCCAGAGAAAAACATGGCCTGAAAAGATACATGCTCCCCAATGTTCAATGAGCACTCTTTACGATGGCCAAGACATGGAAACAACCTAAATGTCCATTGACAGAGGAAAAGATAAAGATGTAGTGTGTGTGTATATGTATATATATATATATATATATATATATATATATATATAAAATGGGATATTATTCAGCCATTAAAAAGAATGAAATAAGGCCATTTGCAACAATATGGATGGACATAGAGAGTGTCTTACTGAGTGAAGTAAGCCAGACAGAGAAAGAGAAACATCATATGACATCCCTTATATGTAGACTCTAAAAAGAAATGATACAAATGAACATACTTACAAAACAGAAAGAGACTCACAGACTTAGAAAACGAACTCATGGTTGCCGGGGGAAGGCATAGTTGAGGTCTTTGGGAAGGTCATGTACACACTGCTATAGTGAAGATGGAAAACCAGCAAAAACCTATTGAATAGCACCTGGAATTCTGCTCAATGTTATGTGCCAACCTGGATGGGAGGAGGGTTTGGGGGAGAATGGAAACATGTATATGTATGGCTGAGGCCCTTCTCTGTTCACCTGAAACTATCACAACATTGTTAATTGGCTATACCCCAATACAAAATGGTTTTGGTGTTTAAAAAATTAAATTTAAAAAGTGATTAAATTTTAAAAAGAGGTGATTTGATAATGGTTTTCAGCAAGCTATATTAATAGATGTTCTTCATCTATAATTCAGATCAAACATTTAAAAGGGGGTTTAAGAAACATCAGGGATTTAGCTTATTTATAATATTCTGATAGATTTCAGGGGATATTAAATCTCATATGAAGTACTATGATGTTCTATTATAAGTTTTATAATAGGTTTCCTAGCTAGAAGGCAGGGTAGGTAAACCAAATGAGTCTTGGACTTTAGCTTTTAAAAAAGTTAAGAGTGAGTTATAGAGCTTATCTTGAAATACTCTTTCACAAAAAGCATATGTGTGATAAGAGGATTGGCACTCCCTCTCCATGCCAAGTTGACTGCTGTCTCAGGGAACCAATCTCATTTGAAATGTCTGATCCAAGTATTGATCAAGTCCTTATAAATGCTTGGCAGAGGTCATGGAAGCAGATACAATACCTATAAAGCAAATAAGAAATGTATTTCCTTGTTTGCTTTTAAAAACGATATTTACTGATTTTTTTTCATTATAGTATTCAGCTGTATGCAGTCATATTATAATTGTCATAACCTTACTTCAGGGACACATCTTTTAAAACAATGTATTATTCAGCAACCTTCAGTAAACATGCAATTTAGGAGTGGAAAAGATGCACACAGAGACAAGTAATCATAGATACAAAGCATGGCGAATTTCTGTGCCATGCACTTCACACCCCAACTCATCTCGCAGGGAAACTAGAGAAGGGGCAGAACCATTTCTATTATGATAATTCACAAAGGGAGGCCATATAGATATGCATGCAAGTCTCTCCCCACCTCTCCATTTACATGCCAGGATTTCAACTCTGCGACACTGAGTCCCTTCATTTAGCCAATTAGTCTTTCCAGCTTCATGTAATGCACGCCAAGAAGAAGGAGAAATAGAAGTGCTGACGTTCACTGCTTTGAAAGTTGCTATTCTAATGCCAAAGCTGCCTCTTGAGCAATTTCCAGAATGTATTAACATGGGAGCAAAGCTCTATGCTCAAAGGCATGGATCACATTATGCAGGAGAGCCCCCTTCAACATGTCACAATCACACAGAATCTCCTCCATCTCTCTCAAGATCTTTACAGTTGTAGTTAGCATGGACTCAAGTTTATGGTCCTTACTCAGGCAAAACCTAGGAGGTCTTCCTGAAGAAAAGGGGCCAATTTAAAAATATTTAACAAGCAAAGCACGACATGTTTTCTGGACCATAGCACTGGCCAAGTCTTTGCATGGCTGTACTGAAGAAAGCCAGTCAAGGTCCAAAGCAAACTAGCTTCTCAGTTTAGGTTAGAGTGTCATATTCTTCAGTTTCAGTCTTTTTTTTTTTTTTAAACCAGCTAAGTCTAGGTTCAATTTTGATTATTTTAATCCAGTATGCAGCCCCTAGAATTTCCCCTCAATGTTAAGGATCAAGAGTTGATATTTTAAACAAAATATAAATATGCTTCTACACTTGCAAGACTTTTGTGCATCTTGTGCCTGCTAACACATGATCCTGTTACTTAGCAGGCAATCAGAAGTTGCTCTGAAATACTAAAAACTATTCATTCCCCTTATTCTGTTGACCATCCTGGCCACAGCTGATACAGTGATGGAGATTTCAACATCACCCTCTCCTTTTCACTTATCAATGGATTTACACAAGTCAGTCTGTGTCAGTCTGGTCTCTACAAATTCAGCCTTTCTTTGCTTAATTCATGACATCCACAAGAAGTGACTGGACAGGTCCTTCATGGAGGCAGCACAGCACATGGAAGGAGCACGTCACTGGGATCAAACACCCTTATGACCTAGTTCTGGTTCGTCTACAAGTTAGCTTTGCTTATATGACCACTTCTCTCTCTGAGGCTTCCTTTTTCCCCACATACAGAATTTGAGCATTGGCTAAGACAGCGCTGCAACATTCCTTCAATTTCTTGTTTCTCTAAAAAGCTTCTCAAAAATGACTTCTTAGTCCTTTCTTCTGACGTTTAAAATCTTGGCTCAGTTTTATCCCTTCAATTGTTACTGCAACATTCCTTTACTGTCTCCTAACTGGGTTGTCCCTTGAAAGTCATCATCTTAAGGTTCATAGTTATTTTCTTCTTATATTCATGCATTTGAGGGGTTTATGCACACATTCATCTTTTCCTATAATTTGCCTCTTTTAGTTATGGTGAATTAAGTTAATTAGTCAACACTTCAGAATACCTTTATTCTGAGGGCTAGCACCTCAAATTCCCTACAGAGTATTCTCTCTTTCCTTTTAAATCATTCTGCTATTCAAATGCTACAAAACCGCAGTCCATGACACCATCCAAATCCCCAAACTTCTGCTGAACTTTCTGTAATAAAATATTTTGCTTCCACATCCATCAATAAAAGAGTGGATAAAGAAGATGTGATACATATATCCAATGGAAGATTACTCAGCCATAAAAAGAGCAAAAGAATGCCATTTGCAGCAACATGGATGAACCTAGAGATGGTCATACTGAGTGAACTAAGTCAGATAAAGAAAGACAAATATCATATGATATCACTTACATATAGAATCTTAAAGACATGGTACAAATAAACCTATTTACAAAAGAGAAGTTGAGTCACAGACATAGAAACAAACTTGTGGTTATCAAGGGGGAAGGGGAGGAGGGATAAATTGGGAGATGGGATTGACTTACACACTATATATACAGGATAGATAAGTAGTAAGAACCTACTGAATAGCACAGGGAACTCTATTTAATACTCTGTAATTATCTATGTGGGAATAGAATCTGAAAAACAGTGGAAATATGTGTATATATAGCTGACTCACTTTGTTGTACGGCAGGAACTAACACAACATTGTAAAGCAACTATACGCCAATGAAAAAACTAATTAAAAAACCAACCAAATAAATCTGAAAAATAAAGAAAGATCAAGTAATCTGCTGGATTTTTTTTTTTTTGCTTCTTATATGTATGTAAGAATATAAAAAATTTCTTAAAATGATCTTAACTCAAACATACATTTTTTTACTATTATCCTTGGCTATCTCTTGATCAGGCTTCCCTGGTAGCTCAGCTGGTAAAGAATTCACCTGCAGTGCAGGAGATGCCAGTTCAATTTCTGGGTCGGGAAGATCCCCTGGAGAAGAGATAGGCTGCCTGCTCCAGTATTCTTGCCTGGAGAATCCTCACGGACAGAGGAGCCTGGCAGGCTATGGTCCATGAAGTTAACAAACAGTTGGACATGACTGAGCAACTAAGCAGAGCACAGCGCAACTCTTGATCACACTGTACGTAGGATATGAAAATTGCCTCCTCACTCCAAACATCTTCTCAATGGTTTGACTGTCATAGTTCCCTTTTTAGTCCTCCAGAAGATTTCTATCCTACTTCAGATCAGTTATGAATTCCAGACTATCAGCACTGAAAGCCTTTTATAGGTTTGCTCATTTAATCTCTCAGAAAATGGTGTCATGAAGGTCCCCCTATACCCACTAAGGACATCTGCTTTGCCTTTTGGCTTTTTCTGATTGAGAGCCGTTCCTTTACGTGGAAAAGTCCATCTCTGAATCTTTCCCACACAAGCCTGTGTCTGTGGAATAATTCCTTAGCACTGAAGAACATCTCTCCTTCCTTCAAATGATTACTTAAAGGCTGCTTCTGCTAGAGAGACTTTCAAGATTGCTGTCAACCAGTGGCCAATCCTCTTAAACAAGGTAAAAACCACTGCATCCGCTTTATTACACTTTAAAAGATTTATTGTACTTTAAATGTATTTTATGGGACTTCCCTGGTGGTTCAGTGGCTAAGACTCCGTGCTCTCAATGCAGGGGGCCCAGGTTTGATCCTCGCTTAGGAAATAAATCCCACATGCCAAAACTAAGAGTTCATATGCCAGTGCAAAAATCTTGTATGACATAATTGAGACCTGCTCCAGCCAAATAAATAAATAAATATAAAAAATAAAGGTATGTTATAATTGCTTATAAATTCCACTGATGGTAGGAAAAAATATAGTGGGTACTCACCCAATACAGTTTGATTAATTTGTTGCATTGGAACTATAGGTCTAAATTTTAAATAGTATATATGTATACACACACACACACACACACACACACACACACACACACACACACACATACGGTCCTGTTTTGTTACTTTAAGACATATAAAGCTACTTAAGTCTCCTGAGTTTAGGAAAGTGTCAACTGTTATGCATGTGGTAGGCATCAATAAACACTTGTTGAATTGGACTGAAGAGGAATCATCTTAAACAGTTTACTCTTGGAGGAGGGAGTAATCAGAAGAAGACTATTAACATAAATATTCTATAACAGCATCTAAGTGTAATAAAAATAATACTCAAATTTCTCTCATCCTCTTGATTATTTAATATTATATTGATAAAAATATATTTTTAAAAAGAGCTTTGATTTTAAAACACTAAATTTACACACCAAGAATTAGACACTAGAAAAATCTCATAGTCTGATTTATTTCTCTGTAATATATCTGTCTTGAGAACATCAGCAGGAATACACCAAAGAAATATGTCCCTCATGGGATCAACTATATAAAAAGACAGAACACATCATCAGCACAAAAATCATTATCCATCTAATTTCTCCCATTCTGGATGGCTCCGGTGAGCCCCTCCATCATTACTGACTAGGGTTAAGATAGACCTTAATGGATTAATTAAACCAAAGTGGGACTGCACTGCAGACCAAAGAGGAGGCGATCCTGATACAGGGTAGGCAACAACCCTGTTCTTTTACTCAGATGAGTGAGACTTGGCTCCTCCCAAGTGCTGTTCATTTGTACTGCAAAGGAGCTGTCTAAAAATAAGACGTGGTGCCTATTGTCTGGGTCTTCCCCTTAGCTTTCATAAAAATTGAATACTTGGGTGCTAATCAAAAATTATCAGGTAAGAAATTAAATGTTAAGACTCTTTTGCTTCAGGAAGGTGGGAGCATCTGAAAGACAGGTCAAGTGGCAGAGACCGTGTGCTCACTTTGGTCAGGAAGGCCAGGTGCGGGGAGGCTATTGCTGGAGCACTAGTGAGATTCTGAGTGCTGGCCAGGACACAGAAAACTCTCAAAGAGCTGAAAGGAAGAAACGCCCACCACAGGGTCACCGTGTGTGTGTTAGTCACTCAGTCGTGTCTGACTCTTTGTGAACCCATGGACTGTAGCCCGCCAGGCTCTTCTGTTCATGGAATTCTCCAGGCAAGAATACTGGAGTGGGTTGCTGTGCCCTCCTCCAGGGGATTTTCCTGACCCAGGGATTGAACCCAGGACTCCTGCATTGCAGGCCGACTCTTTACCATCTGAGCCACCAGGAAAGCCGCCAAGTCTCAGAGACACACCTAAAGGCAGCTGTCAGTAATGGAAACCCTGAGAACTGCTCATTTAAAGAGGGTTTTGAAATTCAAATGTGAAAGGAGAAGATGTTAATCCAAAGGCACAATTTAGGATATTTTTTCTGCTCATAAAAGGAAGAGGAAAAAAACAAAAACCAAGAAACAACCGAGTAGTACTGTACCACACTGGCAGTTTACTCTTTCATGAACAAAATCAGCACATTAATGACATGAACACCTACTTTCCTGACGGAGACAATCACACAACATTAAATATGCCGGTATTAAAAGAGGAAAAAGAACACCAGGAACACGTCACTCTGGAAATGGTGAGGCTGACTAGGGCAGACTGTCACTAATATCAAGCATATCCTGAGAGTCCAGAAAAGCATCTATGAAGCCGTAGTGAGCTGGCAGGCCTCTTTTCCACCAAAGAGGAAGTGTCCTTAAGGATTCCAGAAGTGGCGATCTGGGCAGCTTTCAGTTTCTTTTTTGAAATAACAGGAGCAGGGCAGGCTCCTCTGGGGGTCAGGCTGGCCCCACCAAGTTGAATATCTGTGTCTAAATGATAAGTAATTGAAGTGAAAAGACACCAGTTTCGATAGCTGCTCTGAATTTTAAAAGCAAGTACAAATTCCCAGCCCCTTAGTAGATTTCATTTGTGATTCCTGTATTAGGGGAAAAACTGGCACAAAGTTCAAACAATAATAGTATATCTCTCAAAAACACACACCATTTCTTACTGCTGAAGAGAAAAAAAAGAATTATGGAGTTGAAAAGTTTTCCTACCTCGGTGATTATTTAACCTAGTCATTTTGTAAACGAGGAGACTGAGGACTGGCCAGTGATCACAGAGTTAATTATATAGCTGGCAACTTTATCAGTAATGAATCTGTAAATAGATTCAGGGCTATCAGTGACCCAGTGGAACTGGGTCCCTCAAGGTCTTTCATTCAAACAATTATATAAATAAATCAATATATATACATACACATATATAAGTATACACACAGAGGGAGATATGTATTGATACAGGTATTTATACATAAAATATATTGCTGGACAGTAAAAACAGAATCCTGTGTCACTATCAAGGTCCAGAAGTCACTGGATAAATTTGTTTACTCAACATTTACTGAGCTCCAACCTATGTGTATTAGGAAAGTAAAAAGGGTATGATTAGACATAGTTTGTGTTATTGCAAAGAATTTTACACCTGCAACACAATCACATAGAATAATCAAGTAGTCATACTTGTTCCCATTAGATGACTATAAAACCTAATCATTAGGTTTGAATCAAGAGAGGAAGAACCATGTGTTAGAGACTGGAAAGAATTTGGAATTTTTCTAGTACCCCAAATCTAAAGGTCGAGCCATTGATTTCAGCTGTTCTATGCATTTGGACATGCTTTCCCTTCAGAATCTACTCCAAATTCACTGCCCTAAGTAGCTCAGAAACAGGGCTCTTGAGGCTTGGCTGCTCCGATCCTGCCCGTCTCTGAGAGGGTATTTAGGTCAAGGATGAGGGTGGAGCTGGGGACGAAGCAGCAAAGAACCTGGCTGAGTCCTGAGTCTATTAGCTCCAACACACTACCTAATCTCGTAGTCATTTTGCTTACAGCTGTATCTTAGTATACAACACAGCAGAATGATTTCCTATGTGTTGAACAAAAATCGAGAGGCTAAAACCTAATTAATACGATTGGTTCAAGTAATCTGGATATGGAGAAAAATCACTAATAGTAAGCTTAAGACCAAAGAAGTGATCAGATCACCCAGGCATTTCTCTTAAAAAGAAGGGAGGAGAGAAATAATACATGTAAGTGTCTCACCATGTTTCAAACACTATGTTAGAGGGTTTACATATATTATCTCACTTAATTCTGACAGAAACCTTCCAGAATAGAAGTTACCATCCACTGTTCTTCAGGTGAAGAAACTGAGGCACAGCAAGATAGTGGTTTAACCAGCCTCAAAAAGTAGAAAGTGCTTTATGACACTCCTATACGGATCTAAGTTTGTCCAGCTACAAAACTTGTATTCTTTGCCAAAGTTTGCCAAGCAGGAAACCCAGAGGTGAAACAACTATGAATTGCCATCAGAAAATATTTTTAGTGACTGCTATACACTGCTAAAATTGTGTGCAGACATTTATACAAATACAAACACACATTTACTACCACTTTGACATTTAAATATGCTAGCATGAACAAACTGACATTGGACCCGTCAAAAAAGAATATTACATGTAGACAATTCAAATGACTCATGTACAGTAGGGTATTCTTTTCCAGCTATAGAAGACAGTCTACCTGACACGGCAAAGCTTTTGTGAAACTAGTGCTTAAAAACAAACGAACAAAAAAAAATCTCCAAACTCTTTCAGTATTAGAAAAACATGCACAATTCCCACAAAAATCTAGCACAATCAGTTCTCCAATAATTGCCAATGATAGGGTTTTTTTTTCCTCGAAAAAAATTTAAAGGTGAGCACGTAGTTTGTGCATAAAGGCTGCCTTTTCATTCCAGGGTTGACATTATCACTGCCTCTGCTTACCTTGTCTTCATCAAGTGTGGGAAGGGAAAAAGGTTTGAGTTTTTCTTCCACATATGAAGGCTTAGCTGTGGGGAGAGGTTGTTTAAATAAAAACACCGACTTTCTTTCCTAGTGGTAGGCTGGGGGCATCAGGAGATTCTCCTCCCCCTGAGCTCCACCATTCACACACACACACACACACACACACTCACACACACTCCAGTTCAAGCTTGAGGGGTAGAAAAAGAAAGAGGGGGCAAGAAAAGTGGGGAAAGAGGAGAGGGAGGGATAGGAAGAGTCGCTAAGGAAGTGGTGCCGAGCTCCAGAGTGCTCCAGAAAGTGAAAGTATGCGAAGAGCCGGCTTAGAAGCTCTCAGCTCCTAGCTCTCCAGGGATGGCTCTTGCAGAGCATCAGCTGCAGAACTCAAGCCTTCTGTGGCCAGGATGGCGCTGAAAGAAGGAAGACATTGGGCAGGGGCTGGAGAGTAATACTGCAGAGCTTTCCAGCCCTCTCACCCCACATTGCAAACAGATTTATTCTCGAAATACTGTAACTTCCCAGGGTGTATCCGAATGCAAGGAAGAGGTGCAACTAAGATGAAATGTGATGTGAGAGTCTTTTTATTATTTACTATGTCACGATTACTCGTTTAAATTATTATTTAGTGACTGCAGTCTCTCATTGCCACTTGATAATCATGACTGACAGCATGTTGTTTTAATTACTTTGTGAAAGAAATAAAAAGGAGGCACTGAGGTAGACAGGGATTGTCCATAATAAGGACACATGACCAATATCCCCAAATCAACAGCAAAAGTGTTGATGGCCTGGTCCTAAAGTCATAGGGGTTTGTCTGCTTCTTCCACTGTCAGAACCAAAAGTAAAATTTAAGGTGTGATAGGCCCTCAATAGGTGGTAATGATGGCTACTGCTGTTAGTCTTTTCTGAATAAAATTCACAGCTGGGATTCCAAAGATTCTCTCATGCTGGATCCTGCGTTCACATTAGCTTTTTTGGGGTGTCGTTACACACAGGGGAGGGGAAGGGAGGAAAAGAAAGCATCCTCGTCTACCACCTTGACGGGGTGAGGTGAAGGCCACGGAGAATAACGGAGGTGTAGTCGGCTCTCTCGACAGACAGCAGTGTGGGGTGGGGCGGGGTGGGGGAATCCACACACTTGTATTTTGCTAATGTAAAAGTCCCAGTGGAAACATTAGCACTCAAAGACATTAATGTGGATTTGGGACACTCCCTGAAGGATTTTGATTCCATTAGAAAAAAAAAAAAAGACAGTGACAGATATAATCCTGCTTTGATATGTTTAATGCCATTTAAAGAGAAACTGCACCCATTTACCTCAGGCTGGGACACTGTGAGTTCAAAAGTGAAATATCAGTTCTCAGTGCAAAGAAAAAGCTTGGAAAATATTATGTGAAAATTAATTTGGCATGCTTCTTTGAAATTTTAGATTTCTGGGATGAGCAAATGGGTACAGTTTTCTTTTAACTGTTTTTGAACACCATGTGTTGAGAAGAAAACAACAGAATGGCAATTGCTCATCCAAAATGCTAACTTGTGGCATGGCACAGTCGAGATGGCCTGCCACAGCCAAAAAGCAGGTGTGTGCTATGCCTCTCACTTCAGTAGCATGCACGCCACATGTCCCTGCATTCGGCAACCTCTTGCATTTGCTTTTGGAACCTTTCTGCGGGGGGACAGTAAACATGACTCAACAGAACGTCTAGCCTGGGACGGCTCCCCTGGCTTTCTGCGAGACAGACTCGCTGAGAAAGAGCGGAGGCAAAACTGGAATAATGTATCTAATTTGGAAATCTGCGACCTAGCATGGTAGTGACTGGTTTCAGATCATTTTGTGTGGCTGAGGTGGAGGATCAAATCAGGCTGGAGAATAATGGTGATGCTTTTGTGGGGCTGGACAAGGCTCTAAGCAATCGGCTGTCTCATTTGGGCAGAGGACACAGTGAATGCACCTAATAGGTCACATGCACCTAATGTAAAAGCTTAGCGTAATAAACCCTTCACGCCTCAGGTCCATGCAGAAGCTCAGCACACATGATGTTCACAATCATTTGGTGTGCCTGGGTGCCAAAGCTTCCTCAATCTGACGTTATGAATCGGATATCCCATTTGTTCCAGAAATTAAAATGCTTTTATAGAGACTAGGTCTCATTCAACTATTTAACATTCCTATGAGGAAGAGGAGGAGACAGAAAAAAAAAAAAGATTTTCTTCTGCCCTGTAAGACGCCTGATAAAGAAACCAATGAAAACTCATGACCATTTTTTTTAAGCCTTAGCCAGGTACTGTATGGAACGAAGTCTCAAGATACCTATGTTGCAAGTGTTGACAAGGTCTGAAATAAAGGTGTAGATGGGGATCAAAATAAGTATTTCAATGTAAAGAAAATGGGAAATTATTGCTTTATTCTATGATTTTAATTGATAAATCAAGAATCATTTATTAAAAACCTACTGTTAGTGAAGAGGAGGGAAGAATGAAACCTATAAATACTAAGTTGGGGGAAAATCCTAGAGCTTTACAGATATAACTGAATGATAAACTCTGTAAGCTGCCTTCTGGGTTGGCATTTATGGAGTTTAGAAATGCTAGTTTGTTGCCAAATACTTACATGCTACTGTTAATTTCATTCATTAAAATTATATTATTCACTACATACCTTTTATTTCTGATGGTACATTCTAGGTGTTGAAGGAGAAACAAATTGTGTATAAATACAATCTCTGTATTTATGAGCTTAAGCTTACTGTGCAGTGATAGGAGGAATGAGACACACATAACATACTCTGGTATAGGACAGTATGTAATCAGTGCCAAATAAGACATATAAATAAGTGCTTTAACAGTTCAGAAGAAGCAAGACCTCTTGGCTATGGAACAACCCTTTCATAGATTTACTATAGTTGCTCAAAGCACAAAAAGGAAGGGATTGGAACCAAACTTTAAGGCACCAGCCATCAGTACACAGAGGGGTTTAGCCTATCTATGAAGGGAGGGATATGTACCCTCTATCAAAGCACCTCTTACTGAGTTGTCCTGTAATCAATGTTGACCAAGAACTTGCATGGCTGAAAGAGGAATCAACACAGATGTTAGGCCAGGTTCTGCATTAGCTCTAGATATTCAGGTGATTATTAATTCACTGTTCAAAGTTGGCATTACAAAGACATCATTTTTTTCCCCATAGAATTATGAGAAATTCTGTCTTTTATCCACATCAGAGTAATGGGAGGTACAATTCAGGGCTCTTCCTTGCAAGTGAGGAAAACACTTTGCCCATGCAGAATGGCATTGGTACAGAAATCACAATGTTTTTCAGAACAGCAGCAAATGAAATTCTTCACCTCACCTTAGGTGGGTGAGTCAGAATCCATGCTCCCTAGAAACAATGATAATGGAGTTGGGGTGTGGCAGCTATGTTGGGATCACACAAGAAGGCAGGTTACCATTCAGCAGGAAACAGAATTTGAGTATCCTGACTTCTAGGTCTGGGTTCTATCTATAGAATCGCCTTCTTTTTCAATATTTTTTTCCTCTTGGACACTCTAGCCCTTTACATCACGAACAGTGGCTTTCTGTAGTTGGTCTCTCTCTCTCTCTCTCTCTCTCTGTGTCTTTTTAAGAGGAAGGATGGCTTTACTGATGTGCCTTTTGTAAAGAATTCAAGGTTGTCTGGATCTTCAAAGAATGCAATTGAAAAAAAAAAATACTGTTTCTTTGATTCAATGGTGCTTACATTTAGGCAGAGTTTTCTTTTTCCATCCTCAGATACAGTATTTGAGACAATCCGCCCACAATGGAAAGCTTTTAGAGCTTCAAAAGTGTAGGCGAACCAAATCAGAATTAATCTTTGTGAAAACGGAGACTCGGGCACATGGAGAAAGTTTAGAAAAAAAAAGAAATCTGGGCAGGAGGCAGTCCCACAAAAGATGCCTGACATCTCTCCTAATTTAAGATGAGAACAGGTGAAGAAGGGCCATGGAAAGTTCTAGCTGCCATGTGATCTGCTGTCTTGATTCTGTTCATTTACCTTGAGTCTGTGTTATCAAGGGGTCTAGCTGATTTGCTTGAGATGTGTCTTGTGGTCTGACTGTAGGAACCCAGAGAAGGCTGATGAAGGGAAGTCTAGGCTAACTAGGGCTAAGGTGAAGCGGCCAATAGCCATTCACTTAGAAAGGACTGGCCAGACCAGTCTGCAGGTGTCTATAGCAGTGCTGCATTTTAGTATCATATTAAAAACCATGCATTTTATTGGGGAAAAAACCCTGCAAACCGCAGAGGGGTAGATGATTATAATGATCATCTTTGAACACGTGGTGTATGCTCATCAGTTTTTCATCCTATGTGGATTTCTCTACGTATGTCATCTCATTTGATCCTCATGCTAACTATAAGAGGTTGATATTTTGCCCATTTTCTTAGTGAGGAGCCTAAGGCTCAGAGAAGTTAGGTGAGCATCCTCTGGTCACACAGCTAGCAGAGGCTAAGCTGGGATTCAAATCTGAGTGGTAGGACACAAAGCCTGAACTCTTTTCTGTGCCTTGTGCTTTTCATGGCATGAAATCAGTGTTGGGGAACTCTGCCCAGCATCTCTGGTTAGCAGAGTGAATTGCTTTTATCATTTGCCAACATGTCATAGAAAAAACCCAAAACAACAACAAAAAATTAAAACTCCTGGCTCTAGGAGATTTCCTATCAACCACCTGAAGTTTGGCTTGGTTACATATTATTTGAATATTTGACAATCTTATAAAAAGTCTAACAAGAATAAAGAATTTTTCATTTAGGCTAGCTTCTATGTTAGTTAAAAATCTCCTATTCCTACATAACAATGTGCCTGGGGGACTCTCTCACTGCCAAAAACATATCTGAAAATGCTGAAAAGTCAGAATTTGGGGCCTATATACTGACTAATATTACCAGCTGTGAGTCAGCTTGAACATCAGTAATATGATATTTCCCGCTACAATTTGATTTGGTTAAAATGTGTTTGAAGTTCACCCTTCTATTAACTAGAATTACCACCTCCTGAAACTGGAGGGCCCCTGAGAGCAGGCTGCTAGTGCAATCCAACCTCCCACCTGCCATCAGTGCATTTCCTGGCAACAAATACTATTAAATTGATAACTACAGAAATAGGTCAAAATGTCTTTTCAATAGTTGCTAATGTTCCCCTAATGTTCCATCTCCTCCCTTTGATTCTCCTGCTAACATTTTCTCTAACATCACAGGAACAACAACTAGTCAAGGGAAATGCTAGAAGATGGGGAAGCTGGCAGCTGTGGATAGAGGAGGTCTTAGGAGTTCCCTCAGTTCTCAGATAGAAAAGCTAAACTTCCCTAGGGGCCAGGGCCCCAAACTCAGCTCTGCCGCTCAGTTGATCTGGGAAAAAAAAAGCCATGTCCCATATGAGCCTTCATACCCTCCTATGTAAAAGAGGAAAACTCAAGATGACTGATTATTCAAATTTGCAAAATGCTCAGAGTTTACAGGAGATAAGAGCCTTGACCAATCTCAAAGCAGTGGGGGTTTAAACTTATGCACACTATGTTCATAACTATACCTGTTAGAGCCTTGGCCCTCCAAGGTAGAAACTTACTTTTATATAAAGAAATGGCATCACAGCATGTTTTTGTGACAGAGACCCTCCGCGGTCATCCCAGGTTTGATTATTCACTATGTAAACCTACATTTTTTTCACCCCTTTTTCTCTCCCAGGAAGAAGGTTGGCTTCTCTGAGTTCATAGCACGTATGTGACCAAAGATAAAGAGGCGGAGGGGTGGACACAGCTGTATCAGGGCACAATGATTTTAGGCAGATAGTCTGGCTCCAAAGAGAGGCCACCTTCCTGGGGCCAGGAGCACAAGCCCCCTTGTTAATGAGGTACAGTTCAATTTCCAGCACTTCTTCTGTGAGGCTAATGTATCTTAGGGTGGCTGAACCCCTCATGCCTGGGTGCTCTGATGGCTTCAATCCCCAGAGAGTTACCTCAGTGTAAAGTAGTTTTGAATTGGAGCTGGGGGTGGGGGGAGGGGTGCAGGGAGAGGGATAATTCTGGAACAGGGAGGTTGAAGGAAAAAATCAGATAAAACACAAGGACCCTGGGTCCCCAAGGCAGAGGAGAGGAAAAAGGGGGTGGCCATGAGCGAAAAGTACTGAATCTGTTTAGCATTTTCTGCTCAAGGCCCTATCCAGAGCTAGTAAGCCACTGAAAAGCCTCTTGAGAGACCCTCCGGTCCGTGAGTTGTGGTTTCAGCTTTCCTCTGTGCCACAGTTGTGCTGTCACTAGACAGGAGGTCAGCTGATTTGAAAACTTGCAAACTTCAGCCTGTCTGGTTCAGGCAAATCAAGGTTATTCTAATCGCCTGTAATTTAAATTTATAGAGACTGCACGGTCTGCCACTTCTCCACCAGATTCCTTCTGCCTGCCTTCCTTTCCTGAGGGAGGGAGAGCAGAGGTGTGGAAGAGAGCACACCAGGAGAGGAGGCAGGAAGGGTAGAAAGGGCTCGCTTCCCTGGGTTTCTGCAGAGTGAGGCTTTGTGTCAGGTAAGCCTCTCTCTGGGTTGTCTCCGGCGGTCCAGGAGACACTGTTAGTGTTAGGAAGTGTTTTACAGGCTCGAGGAGGCTAACTAGCTTAAGGTGGCCAGTCAGGTTCCTTCTCCCAGCTCCTAGTTCCTCTGGCATATTTCCTCCTCCTCCTGGTAACTGGTCTTCCCAGGTGGCACTAGTTGTAAGGAATCTGCCTGCCAAGGCAGGAGACAGAAGAGACACACGTTCGATTCTGGGGTGGGCAAGATCCCCTGGAGGAAAGCATGGCAACCCACTCCAGTATTCTTGCCTGGAGAATCCCATGGATAGCGGAGCCTGGTGGGCTGCAGTCCATGGCTCACAGAGTCGGACCCAACTGAGGGGACTCAGCATGCACATGCACCTGATGATGGGTGCTTAGAAACTGGTTTACAAACCAGTCATCTAGAATATATCCTTCAGGAATACTGATGATGCCCTGAACCATCAAGGGTATACTTGGCTGGGAGTCAGGAGCTTTCAGTTCTGGCTAAGATCTAGTCCTACCAACCTTCACTAAAGACACATGGAGACACTTGTATGGGATCTGGTCATGACCTTACATCCCTGTCATTTACAGTCATCAGGGTGGTGGCAGGGGTGTGAAAGCACCAAATTCAACAGAATCATTCTCATTAGATCTTGTATGTAGATTAAAGAGAGGAATTCCCTCCTCTTAATGCCAGTTTGGGTAAGAAGGAAGGAAAGATTGATAGGAGCTGAAAGCAGAAGGGGTCATCACAAAGATGTGGAATACACAGCAGCAGCCATGGTAGGAACTTAAGAGAGCCTGAAGGCAAGGCTAGAGCTGGGAGATGAAATTGTTTTTAAGTGTCCATGGATGTGTTTGATCACACAATGGATGGAAACTCCTAGTCTATGCTAGATGTCCTGTTTAAAATCTCCATTGAATCGTTGAAGTCCATTTTAACTATTCAATAACAGGCAAATACTTCATTACCACAACTATTTCTCCCAAGTGTCAATCTCTAGCAAAAATAATATTTGGCTGAGACCACTACAACATTTCTGATTACAACAAAAGACCATCTGGATGATAACCAGCTTGAGGTGTTTGCAGGAAAGAAGAGAGATGGGTTCTTCTGAAACATAATGTACAGATAGAAATCTTCAGAGTTGAATGCAGGAATTAGCTTTTGAGAAATTGAGAAAGGGGTTCATTTTCAGTAGAAGAGGATATGTGACTGATACCTTCAGTTGGCATGCTAGGAAAAGATAAATTCCAGGCAGGATCGGCTATATAATCTGTGGGGCACAAGGTAACATGAAAATGCAGGATCCCTTATTAAAAATCATTAAGAATTTCAAGACTATAACAATAGCAGTGCATTAAACTACACTGAGGGCCCTTCTGAGTGCAGGGTTTGGTGTGACTGCACAGGTTGTACAGACAGGAAGGTGGTCTTAATTCTAGCTGTATTGTTTTCACCAAGGCATTCTAGTCCCATTGTCACCAAGGACTAAAGTAAGAAAGATGCAGCACCACTCTCAAAACTCTCAGTTCACCCTGTCTTCTTAGGGTACGGATGCAACTGAATTCTGCAGGGAGGATCAGAATTGTCTGCCAACATGTTTGATAGATTGCAGTTGTGCTAGCTTCTGCTCCATTTGTTACAGCCACTAATCCCCACTTCTGTTACAACCTAAAGATGCCCAGGATATCAATGACTGGGAATTAAAACACAGAAACACAAATTTCCCTGGAAAAATGAAAAGCAAGCAAAAATAATGAAAAGAAGTTGAGTTTCCTGGATATAAGTCCTACCCCTGATTTCTTTCTGGCCTTACCTTGAGCAGGTCTTGGGCATGTGCATACAGGCTCAGAAAACAGGTGAATTACCACAATAAGTCTTTTCAGTTAGGAAAAAATAGAGGAAACAGGAGAACCTGGTCTTAGCCCAGTAGAAACTCGCTGGGCTCACTAACTGTGTACTTGCTCTGTCTGTCTGTCTCATTATGCTAAGTTGGAGCTATGACTTCACTCTCCATGGAAGCTAAGTTTCTCTTTCCTGGATGCTTGGAATGGGCCAGAGAAAAGCTATTAGAGGGTAATGGTCATGTCTAAAAAATCACATTTATTTATCTTCACCTGCCCTCCTCACGTCATTATCATTCCACTGAGGTCTGTATATAGAAAGCAGAGATTAAATAGCCAAGATGAACATCAAAAGAATAACAGCAGTACCGAACAGATGAACGTGGCCTCTTTCCCAGTGGCCTTAGGGGCTTTATATATACTGAGCCTGATTCTTGCAGGGACAGACCAAGAGCCTGGGCAGATGCCTGGGATGTTTGTGTGGGCTGACGCTGACCCTCTCCTAACTATATATCCCTGTTCCATTTTCTAAAAACCATGTCTAATATAGAGAACTAGTTCATGACTACAGCCAGAATTATACTTTGATACTAGACCTCGATTTAGGACTTTTCTTAGAAAAGATATCTT
Source organism: Nanger dama (assembly GCA_917880005.1). Lineage (NCBI taxonomy): Eukaryota > Metazoa > Chordata > Mammalia > Artiodactyla > Bovidae > Nanger > Nanger dama. Next base: position 2,954,764 of record CAKJTW010000011.1, read on the forward strand.
TTGTTTTGCTTAACAGGTTTGTACTGCCTTGAGTAAGGCCAGTAGGGTCCATAAGTAGATGGAAATGCATTTGACTCTGTCTAGTTACATTATTTTTCAAAATGTCTTCCATTCCACAGAGATGGTATAGGCTTGGCCATCATTTTCAAGTGTTTTAACAGTTGGTAGGGCTTCCCTCGTGACTCAGTCAGTAAAGAATCTTCCTGCAATGCAGGAGGCCTGGGTTTGACCTCTGGTTTGGGAAGATTCCCTGGAGAAGGGAATGGTGACCTGCTCCAGTATTCTTGCCTGGAGAATTCCATGGACAGAGGAGCCTGGAGGGCTATAGTCCATGGGTCACAAGGAGTCAGACAAAACGGAGCCACTAACATTTTTAACAATTGGTAATTAGCAGAAGAGATCTTAAAAAATATAGTGATTGACCTTCACCACAGATGCATATATAAAATCCTGATTCATTTACTTTGAAATCATTCTCCCCTGCTGGAAATAGATAGCTATAATATATACATTTATATATGTGTGTACAATCAGCCTTAGCAATACCGCTGTGAAGGAGATGAGGATAGATGGTTTTCTATTTATTTGACAAATACACTATTACATAGACAGGTTAAGTGATTTGTCCTATAAGGAAGGGTGGAGATAAAATTAAAAAAAAAAAAACAAAAACCTGTCACATCTGTCCTCAGGTTATACCACTCTGGAATTGTGTAGCCATTATTGCTTTTGAGCAACCTGATCTAAATCTTTGGCAAGGCAACTTTCCTGAAAAAGATTTTATACTTCTTTCTTTTCCATTGGTACTTTCTTTCTCCCTCTTTCTTCCTCCCGTCTGAGATCGTTATAAACTATTGGTAAATGTGGCTGCTGTAAATTTATGTTTGCTCTTCATGAGTTCAGATGGATTTTAGCTCTTCAGAAAGCATAAGAAAAAAAAAATCATCTCTGAAACGTAATCATGATAAATAATGCTGAAACAGTGGGTTTGAGTTAATGTCAGTTGATATGGGTACAAGTGAGGTCTTGGACTCACCATTCATAAGAGCTAGTCTACTGGTTCTGTGTTGACTTAAGAAGAAGCAAAGGCTTCTCTGAAGCAGAACACACTTGTCGATTCTCTGCTGTCCTCCTGGAACTTCAGACATGGGCCAAACCTTTCTGTTGCACCTTTCTCTGAAGAGCTGCAACTTGGAGCTGTTCTCTGTTCTACACTAGGGCTACAGCCTCTAAGTTCTTGACCTCAGATAGTCCTTCTCTATTTTGGTACATATTTGCATGATGCTCATGGTGCTATATTTGATTTAAAGTATTGGTCTGACTGTTATTTTGCCAAGGAAAGAATGTTTTGCTATCACTTTAATTCTTTACTATCTATTTTGCTAATTATTTATGTGAATAAAAAAATATCCTCAACTTCTTGCCTCTTTTCATGCTTCTCATTAGTGTTTCACAATGTTATCTCACAAAATACTTGGGAAATACAATTTAGTTTTACTAAGTCCTAAACAAAACACAGTTGTGAAAGGAAACTGATAGAGAATGATATAAAATAAAATTTGAAGGTAAGGGTGATGAGTTGCTTAGTTCTGAAATATCTATCACTCTTAAGTCTTTTATAATAGAATACAATATTGTCAAGAAACTTGTTACCCATACTAATTGTTTTTTTAATGAAGGGACGAAATGATGTTTCTTTTCTGATGATAAGAACTGCAAACCCAGCAGTATAACAGCACCGAGTGGCGTCTGAGATGTGAAACTGGCTTCACTGATTTCCCTTAACGGAGACTGCTCAGTCAAGACCTTCAAGCAAGCTGCTGCTGTTTAGGACCCAGACTCCACAAGCAACATCCTGGTTCCCTACAGAACCTGGGCTGGCTGTCATCCCACCCTGTATCCAGTCTGCAGTTGCCACTCAGTCATGTAGAGCGTGCGTCTGGGGACGACACACAGTGGAATAGCAAAGGCTACAGAGCTCTGTCGTACCAGCACGTTTATTGTAAGGAACTAGTTATGTGGCAACTGCTTTGCTCTTTTATATTCTAGGCAACACACTGGTGAATATAAGTCATAATGAACATATTCAACCTTTTTTCCATCTTCAATACATTATTCATAAATATTAGAGATGGAAAAGACCTTGTTGATTACCGACTCCAAACTTTCTTTCTGCACTGCCCTTGCCCCCAACTGTTTTTGCTAGCTCAACAAAACAAGACAACAACAAATCACATGAAGAGAGGAACAAATTCATAAGTTTAACAAGTAAAAGGAAAGCTCCAATGAAGTCTGTATTGAGGGTGGGGAGTCCAAGACCTTCCATTCTGGGTGGTGGAGCTCTGAAGACTAAGAGTATGGTAGCCCTTTGCCGTGAAGATGAGTCAAAGGAGAAAAATGCTAATTTCTTCTCTTGAGAATCACAATTCAAGGTAAAGCCCAAGAGGCAATCCCACGTCCTTGGCCAAGTGCTTTCTATCTGTCTCTACAGCCTGGTGTGGATTCAGGCATTCTTCTCTCCTGTTGGAATTTGAGATACTGACAATAATGATAAAGTGAAAATGTATACATGAATAGAGAGTTAAAACTACTAGAGAATGCTCCCTGGGATTATCTGTACTATCAAGATAGGAAAACTTTGCAGATGCTACTGTCTCTCTAGAGGAATAAATGCTTGCATTTTAATATTCTCAGCAGCTGGTTCCTGTTGAATGCCATCAGGATGATTCAGCCACCCACCAGGAACACCAGTAACAGCAAGTGCACACAGAGAAATCTGCAAAACTTTCTTCTCTTGATGCCAACACTATTACTCTGGGAAAGTCAGAACCCTTTATTGAATTACCAGTTCTACTAAATGTGACCTTGTTCCCCTCACAAATACCAACTCGCTCTCAAATAAATGGAACTTCTGGTTGATAAAGATGCAGCATTCTTCCTGATTTGAACACACCCTGCCGTCAGGATCTCCTTGACTATGGTCATGTGACCTGCCCCTTTAAATTTTCTCACTATTCACTGTAACCCCGAAGAACCAGTCAGGTCCATACACATTCCAAGTCCACTTTGTAGGCCATCCTGCCTACAGCTGACCATACACATTTCATGCTATATCTCTACCCCAACATGCCCCAACTTATTTTTCATTTCCCATTTTTAGAAGTCTCTCATTTCCACAGAATGGAGTTGTACACCCAGAAAACAGAAATGTGAAGATGAACCACACTGACCCTAGATTTCATTGATTCAGAATTATCAGACCATATTCAACTTAAGAGAAAAAAATTCTATACTTGCCCCCTTCTTCAAACATACCAAATTAGACACTAAAAGAGAAAAATGCCAAAGATGACAGCTAGCTATCAAAAATGTCTCACTGTATCATTTTCTGGTCCCCAAAGTAAAATCTAAAGACATTCAACACAGATTCAGGTGCTCTCAACAGCCATGAAAATATATGGCTGGAGAGGGAATCTATAAATGTAATGAATACACAATTGGCTTATAACAGATGCAACTAAAATTAAATTCGATATCTTGACCTGCTCTCCAAAGTGAAGGTTTCTAGTTCAGGCTGCAGACGGAGGTATAACCAGCTCATTAATCACATGAACCAGAACTATAAGCTGGCACTTCTGGAGATGCTTCAAAGAGCAGTCCTGCGCGGCTGGGGGTCTGTGGGGAACCTGAAAGGGAAGGCAGAACTGACAGTTGAGAGTGAGCAATACTGCTGTCTTTTATGGTATCCACAGGTCAGCCAAGGCTGACTATTCTAAACTTCCAGGAAAAAAATGGAAAGATTTTTGTTAGGAAGTAATGGGACCTATAAAGTGAAATCGCTCAGTCGTGTCTGACTCTTTGCGACCTCATGGACTGTAGCCTACCAGGCTCCTCTCTCCATGGGATTCTCCAGGCTAGAGTACTGGAGTGGGTTGCCATTTCCTTCTCCAGGGGATCTTCCCAACCCAGGGATCGAACCCAGGTCTCCTGCATTCCAGGCAGACGCTTTAACCTCTGAGCCACCAGACTTGTATAAAAAGATTTGATACATTTTTATTCAGTTCCTATTATGTAACAGTAATTGTGATTGTTGCTGGAAGGGAAAGGGAATCTTAACAATAGTAGTAGTAACAACGACAATGATATAAGCCTTCTATACACACCATTTCAGGAATTCTTAAAATTTCCCAGCAAGGTAGTTAGTAGTGTTCATTTTTCTCCTTTACAGATGTGGAAACTGAGGCCCAGTGAAATTAAGGGCACTACCCCAAATTACATAGACCCGTTCCTTACATTATAAGTAAACACAAAAATGGCTAATCTATAAGACATGACAAAAGGCATTAAAGGACAGAGTACTGTAGAAATAAAAAGGCAGAATTGCTTCTGCTTGGGACCACCAGGGGAAAAGGAACAGGGGTGTGGGAATGTAGAGTGTGCTTAGGAGACAAGGAGTAGCCTAGTTAACACAGCACTTTCTGATTAGAAGTCATATTTTGAGAAGATGGTAAAATACATTGATCTGCACAGGAAGATTTCTAAAAGAAGGACTTCTTTCTAAAGTATTTTCTGACTACAATTTCTCAAAAAATTTTTTTCTTTCTTTTTCTTTTTTTTTTTCCCATTGGTGGGAATAGACTGAAGAAGAGAAACAAGATACAAGCTTACCTTGGAAGGGATACGAGGATTGTATAGGGGGAGCAGTGTTAGGAGCAGAAGGTGTCCAGGGAGTCCCAGGGTGGGTGCAGTTACTTTCATTTCCCAGAATGCTGTATCCTTATCACACATATTTGACCCTTGCCCAATATACAGTAGCGTTATTGGTATCAAAATAGGAACCCTAAAGTCTTGGTTACCCTGCTTTCTTCTTCAATTACTTCTGGAATTTTTTTTTTTTTTTTTTTTAGAAATTTGTTTTAGGGGGTCAGGCTTATGATATAGAGTAGTAGCTATAAAACTTGAATTGTAGTACAATTTGCCTTCCTCATCTTGAGAAAGTTTTATCATTTCTCTGTTTACATTTTATTAGCATGGTATAAGATCAAAGAGCATTTCTTCTTCTGTTGAACAGCCTGCCCCTCTGGTGAAAATAAAATCTTGTGCTTTTCCAAAAATTTGCCATTCTTCTCTGTAGAATCACTGGTTTACAGAATCCAATGTATAGCACCACTAGTCAAGACAAATTCGTGGAGATTCAGTTTCTCTGCCTTTTAAGCTTTTATTTTAAATAGTGTTTTCCAAATGTAAGTTGTAATATATGAAGTACATATTAAAAAAAATTCTGCATGGTCTTGCACCAGACATTCAGAGTTCTTTTCTGTAGAGTTTGATAATTCACTCATCCTTATTGAGATATCTAAGGCTCCTTCAAGCTCTAAGATGCCATGATTATGATTCTGTGATGCTGACACTTGCTTTGTCGACACTTAAAAGTGGAGCTTTTCAACTTCAAACAATAGCATAAGTTGCTATAACAATTACACTTACATGAATCTTTAAGCAAATGTACATAACAGCTCTTTACAACTATTATCACACTGGACAGCCACAGCCAAAGCTTAGGAGGTTGTTAAAATTCTCTGCAAAAGCAAATTCTGATTCTAGAATGAAAAAGTATTGCCTATCTACTTTTAAAATTAACTCTTGTTTTTTTTGGGGGAGCGGGTATCTGTTAATTCCACAGCCAGATATAAGCTTTAAGCATCTCCAATAACTTTCATCATTAGCTTCCACTCTGTCATGACTTCTGTATCTCACCCTTCTGACCTTGGCCACTGAGGTCACTCTTCCTGATGTAATCAAGCATGCTTCTTTGTAGTTACATTCGTCACAGTGCTCATTAGAATTATCATCATTCCTACTGCACCTTAGGTCAACGGAATTAAATGTGCTTATGTGATTTGTTGTCATTTTAATTTTTCAGCCAGGATTTCTTCATCCAGAAGGACAAGTTCATTTTATCTGATCAATAAATAACTAGCCAGTCAAATGACTCTGGAAAGGCTGGTAGAAAATCATTCTTTGGGGCAAAACCTTAAGTCTAGAGAGGTTTTTAGACACCTGGAAAGTGGCATTTCACTGACCTGGAATCCATAGGTTCAAAATATATTGATGTCAAATTAGTCTTCCAATATAGCAAAGCAACAAGGAAAAAATACACATGATTTATATTTAGGTGTGTGTTGAATTTAATAAAGTAGTTAGGAGTCAAGGTATTTTTGAAGAGAATTCAGTCTGTCCACAGTGACTATAATTCACTGACTCTCAGATATAGCCTAAAATATTTTTTGCTGTAGCTTTAACCTCATTTTTTTTCAGGATAGAATATACATAGATTGTGAAGTGGCAATGCGGACCACTGTGACCTTCTATATATTCCTCAACTTTAGCTCTTTCTATGGTCAGGGTATGTACAAATAAATAAATCTACAATAGTTTAAGTCTAGAAAAATTTTTTTGGCTAAACTCTGAAAACATAGCTTAAGTAGAGTTGAAAGCATGGCATCTCATCATTTCTGTATATTATAAGGCTTACAAATGCCATCTTATAAAAGATATATTTGTTTATTTTCATGTTCAATCAAAAGTGTAGAGTTTCAGGTCTAGGAATGGATTACAGATCGTTTTCTCCTGGTTATTTTTGGCTTTAAGTATATTGATCATTTTATCATTTTCTTGTTTTAAACTGCTTTAAACACAGCACAAATGTTATTCTCATCATGCCAGAAATGGGTTTGGAATTGATTTTGAGTTTCCATCAATTTTACTCTTTGCTCTCTGTGAGAAGTTTTTCACTTGCTTAAATTCAAAAGGATAGTTTTGTTCAAAAGATGTCAGAGTACAGCATTCAGAGATCCTTAGCTGGACAAGAAAACTGACATTTTCTACTCTTCAAGAAAAAAAAGGATATAAAATTTTGCATCTATTGCTATGGACTTTATTGAAATTAAGGAAGAATCATTCATATGAATGCAATTTCAAGGGCTTCCCCCTCTTTCTCTTCATGTAAGTGTTTGACAAAAGCATGTATCTTCTGAGAAGCTGGCCTGATTGGTCCAGGTTGGCACTGTTTCAGTGTTTGGCCTACGGCGGCTGCTTAGGAATAATTTCGTCTCATCCTCTCTATTTTCCTGGACTGTATTGGACTCAGACACGTGGTATGCAAAGGAAATCCAAGTCCCTTAAAAATGCTATTTCTTTTGGTACTAAAGCCAAGCCCAGTTCTACTTTGGCCAAATGATCTTATCAAGATTTACAAGAGATATTCAGTAATATCTCCAATCTGGGAGAAGACATTCCACTAAGAAAGATCATTTACTACATACAGAATACATATATCTTCCCATCCGGTACCAGGGAAGGACATGATCAAACTTATCCTATTGTTACTGAGAATAATATAACACCACTGCAAATTTTATGCCATTATTCATTTCAATTAATTTAAACAGAAATAAACAAGTAGTTCTTCCCACATTAAAGCAGATATACTGAAGATCTATTTTCAGTTATCGCTGAAAATATTTTGGCTTCCATAAAGGAACCGTCCTAACACCGCTGCTTTGCCCTCCTCTGCGCTGTCACAATTTAGAATTTGTCACATTTCAGCCAGGTTCCCTAGACTAATTGGATGAAACAACTGCATTACAGTGTTAAGATTCCTTTGCAGAATCAAATGAGAGGAGATCTGCACAGTTTATATAGCCTGGAAGATTTGTAACCAACACAGTCCAAATCCTATATGTTACAATACACCTTTCTACAGTAATTATTACAGTTTACAGTAATAATCACTTTAAAAAAACTGTTATGATTTAACTTCACACTTAAGAACATCAACAAACATAGGGAGAAATTAAGATATATAACCTTCATTTCCCACCCAATCCTTACTTCTCCCCTGTGCTGTTTCGTGTCTCAGAGCGAAATGCTTACTCTTTTTGAAGAGTCACGAAATCTCTTCTCTGGCAATCTAAGCCCTTGATTTTCCATGTGTAGCATGACACACCTTGAAACAGAAAGCCACACACACCAGAGTGGGACGTTAATTTAAATACAGACTTAGGGGGAAGAGCTCCATCTACTGAATCAGTTAGATCACAGTTTGTACCCTATAGTTATCCCATTCACTACTTTCAACCTCTTAAAGATTCTGAGTACAACTGAAAAGTTACAGACCCCCAAACAGCTTTGAGTCTGATGCCATTTTGAATACTTTCCAGTTACCCCGAGCCTCTTTCCTTCGCCCTTCCCAATCTCCAAAGCTTTCCATGTTTCAATATAAAAGAAAAATGGGATGCTCTGCTGTATAAATCATACCTGGGAAAAGGTAGAAAACCATTGGTAATAGAAAGAAAAGCCCCAGATAGCTGATGGGAAAGGAACAGAAAAAAATTCACTCTACCTGACCCATTGGCAGCCCAGGTAAGAAGCAAAGAGCAGAGTAGCCTACTTATTCCTCTTGCCTTGCATCATTGCTAGGGAAGTCTGCAGCCACCCAGGATCAGCTCTTCTGGGCTCTCCCCAGTTGCACAGTGTTGTTGTGGCATTGGGAATTTGCTGTGGCTTCGTAAGATTATGGGGATATGCTTCAGCAAGCCAAAAAAGTCACAAACAAAATTCAGTAGAGAGGAAAAAAAAAGTACAAAAACAGCTGATCTGACTGGGGAAGCACTTGGCATTTTCCTACATATGCCACGATTTTCTTTGGTATTTCCTGGTTCTATGATCAGAAAAGTTATCATATCGTGTTTATTATTGTTGTTTTTTCAGGGTTGCTGCTGGCGAGGGGTGGTACAGTGACAGCAAACAGAGTGGGGAGCAGCAAGGTAAAGATTACTTCTACTTGCTAGAAAGCTTTCCAGGGCATCATGAGGTTACAAAGTTCCTTCTTCAGAATACTGAAGACATATAGAAATCATATATAAGAAAAAGTAGCCATTGTCCTGCTAGACTGAGAAAGTAAAAAGAAAACTTTTAATACAGAACAAAGCAAATCGTATCTGAATAAACCTGAATGTTAATATAGCTGCGTAAGATTCAAGGGTATGTAAGACATAAAAAAACTTTATAAGTTAAGCTAAATTATTAGAATACAAAAAGACAGTAATAAGTATATAAGCATGTTAAATAATCAGAGGGAGCCAACAGTTAGTTGGATTTTTAAATTATAGAAAAATACTAAAATGTAATAAATTAATAAAAGTTTGGATGAATGCTAATCCTCTTTTATGCAAAAATAGAATTAATATAAATGTAAAGTGAAGCTGTGTGTGTGTGTGTCTGTATGTGTATTTGCACAAAGTATTACTGACTGACACTGAAAGATGCTATGTTACATAGAAATGAAAACTTTGAATTATTTTAAATTGGGCATTTAAAGTATCAAATTAACCTGGGGCTGGTTTTTTTTTTCTTTTTAAAAATATATTTAATTCTCAAGTTCTGTTTTAAATCATGGAAAGAAAAAATAGAAAACCACTGCATAGATGCACAATATGTATTTTGTAAAAATTTCATTTGCATTTCTTAGAATATTTAGTTCTCAAAAAAACGGCTAATTGGCTTTTCTTCAAGCCTCTGCAAGACACAAGTTCAGTTCTGAGTCAAGAAAACCTGACAAATCTCACCTCAAAATGAAATTTATTTGGATAGTTATAAAGGCCTGAAAAATGAGATTATCTCCACCATAACTATACCAAACAGCTAATGAATAAATAAATTCTGACAAGAATCAATAAGAACTGCAAAGCCTGAGAGGGTCATCGCAGACTTGAAAAAGGTAAGCAAGTGAGGAAACATCACACAGAGTCAATGGAGATAAAGCATTCTACAAAATGGAAAGTGTCAACAGTCTCCGACAGGAAAGAATACACTTCCACAGGGATGGCAACAAGAAAATGAAACAAAACAACACGAAACAACTGGAAATATATATTTCCTGGAGCAAAGTCTGACTACTGATTCAGCAAGAGGAGAACCTACTTCTCTGTCACTCCCTTTGGAAGCCTTGCTTAAAAAAAAAAAAGGTTGCACAAAAGATACATGTGTTCTTTTTCTAGTATTATTACAGGACCACCTAGATTTAGATTTAGCTTTCGATTCCAGATGAGATCAGACATGTTCAGACTAGCACATCCTTGTTCTGTAAGCACAGAGCTGCTATCATCTCACTGGCAAATTCTCGGATCCCCAAATTTATGCACAATAGATGCTCTTAAAAATTTCTACTTCAGTCAAATACCTCACTGAGTTCAATTTTTTATTATTTCACTATGCTAGTATTAAGCCGAAAAGTTAAGGCAGGCGACTCCCATAAGAAAGGAAAGTTGAATAGTACTTACCCTAAGTATAATGTGCAAGCCTTAAAGGGGGAATCTACTTCTGCTCTAGGGTGTTAAGAAAGGAATCCAGGGCTAAACTCAGCTCTTGCCCTTTTCCCTTCTGGAAAACTGAGTAGACTCACAGAAGGTGGCTCTGAGAAAGATCTTACAAATCAACAGCCTTACCTGTGGCCATTCAGAAGACTGCACTTTGGTGTGTGTTTAAAACTATGAATAAAGTCAGATACAGCGCATGCTCAGCAGACAATTTAAAAATATTTATAACATTGTTGTTTCAAAAACAAATTTCCTCAAACAAAGCAAAACTCACATTTCTGATTCATGCCAAGTTTAACGTTCTGAGACAAAGCTGTTTTGGAGTTTTCTGCTGGGGAAAAAAAGGGCTTCTAAAATTTTTTGTTGAACGAAAAATAGTTCTCTCTCCCCTTTTGGGTACTCTTAAAGAGGTGGAATAAAATTTGCTCTAGGTTTCAACAAAATCCACCTCGGGCTAAGATAAGGCAGTCGATACTAATCTATTAAAAAAATAATTTTGGAAAGAGTAACAAGGAACTAAAAACTATGAGTTTAAAGAATTTAATGGTCATCTGTACCTTCAAGGCAGTCGTGTTTGTTACTATACAAAAAAAAATCTTGATACAAACAGGATATATTATGTATACATAAGTTATGCATTGATAAAAATAATGCACAGACAACTCTTGCGTATCTAGAGAAGTTATGTTTTACTTTTGCTAACTAAAATCTGAACTCCTGAAAAAGAAATATATCAAAAATCCAGGAGAAATCCAGGAATAATGTCAGTATATTTCCTCTGTTTTTCATAGCAGGCATAGAGAAGAAGGCAATCACATATCTATTACATTTTGAGTTACACAAAATAAAAACTGGATCAAATATGGGTTTTAAAGTCCTAATTACTGCAGCAGGAATGCCTGTTCCCCCTGGCTGGGAATTTTTCCTCTTTCTCCTCCTGAGTGTCCCTAACTATTCCATTTTATCATCTATCACCAAACCCTGCATGGCCCACAGATCTCCTAGACCTTATTTAAATTTCTCACGTAAGTCTCTGAATGACTTTCAGCCCCTGCTCTACTTTCCAGGGGTGCTCATCTGGCCTCAGAAAAGCTCCACAGACACATCGTTCAGTATTTCTAACACTTTCAAGCTCAGCAGAGGGTGCCAAAAAGAAAAAAAAAAAACACCCGATATTAAAAAAAAAAGTTTATTAAAGTGAAACTAGGAGTACAGATTTGAAGAAGTTGCTTCTACTTTAATTTCCCTCTCAACTCAGCACAGGTGTTTCCTAACTTATACTATTGTGCATGCTGATGAGGGGGAGGGTGAAATTAAGGTGAGAGAGTGGGCTGAACACCGACCAGGACCAGCAAGCATTTCGGATCTCTAGCCTCATGTGTTAATGGACATGTCTAAAAATGGACCCCCAAAACGCCTAGAAGGAGGTTTCTTTTGGCAAATGATTAAACCAGTATACTGAAATAATTAAAGCTTTGTCCTTAAAGAAAGCATCAGATCAACAGAACAGAAACAAAGATAAAAATTGCACACACAGACGCATGTGCACACATACTCTCTCACACACAGACACACACAACTAGAGGGTGAAGGGAGAGGGAAATTAAATAAAAGAAAACAAACAGAGTCCTAACAGGCCATTCTCCGAAAAGGAATCTAAATAAAAAGTCATATGATATCTGATAGTGCAGGACACGTCGCCAAGAACTGGAGCGGATTGCCTACAGGAAGAAAGAGCCAGTGTATTCCAGCTCAAAGAGCTTTTCTTTCCTCCTCCTCTATTTTTTTCCCCTTTTCTCCTCGACTGTGAATGTGTTACTCTCAGGTCAGATGCACGAAGAATCGCAGAATGACAGCTATCACCTTTCCCTACTCCTGGCGGCAGGACTGGCTGATAGGAGCTGCCTGAGTTGGGATCGAGAGGGGCTGGTGCAGCTTTCATACGAGCCTCTTCAGGAGCCCCTCTGTCTCTTCCATAAACCCCTTTGGTCACATCAAAAACAGACACCCCCTAAAAAGTACAAGCAGAAAACAAAAATGCAAACACAACAGCCCATGGCAACAAAAGAGTTTAAGACAGAAAAAAATAAAAATCAGAAACAAGTTAAAGGGGAAAAAGAGAGGAAAAAAAGCTCTTGCTTTCAATATAAAACTTTTTCAAGACCGAGTTTCTTTTCTCTCATTTTGATGACTTTCTTTTTAAAGATCTTTTTCTCCTTAAGCACTCTGAAGAGCATTAAAAATCTCTACAGAAATACAGAAAAGTCTCAAGGCAAAACACTGTAAGAAGTGAGTTACTCTAGAGAAATTTGTATTTGCCAAAAGTTCCCCTGATTCTAATGTCTTTCAGCGAGTTCAAGTGCAAACACTGGCCACCTAGCTCTTGTTTTTTTCTCTGATGGGTCATTACTGAGGCAACACATACACACTAAGGTTTTCCGAAAAGACTCCTTGTTATCAAGTTACTTCAAACATAAGGCGCTCACACCTCCCAGCCAGAAGGGCTTATTGACTAGACACCACTCTCTGCCCTGTTATGTATGACATCCCTGAGAAGCAGTTACATAAATGTATTCTAAAAATATGGAAAAATGTATATATCTATATTTTCTCTACAGTTTCCCACCCCAGGGACAAAAACAGATTATATTTTCAGTGGATGAAAAAAAACAAAACAAAAGGAAAGGAAGGAGTTTCTGAACCTTGAAACAACTGTTGTAGCTGGTTTCCACTTAGTTAAATAGTTATTTGTAGTTAGGTACTGCCTATAGTATATATTTAAGGATTTTGTGGTGCTTGTGAATTTCCCCCTTGTTCAGTTTTGTGTCTATTAAGTATCCTAAAGAGATTTTCAAATAGCAATCAAAATATAAATGCATTAGGAGGAAAACTTTTAGAAAGAAAACATTGAGTTTACAATTCAAGGATGTTAGTATAAAAATATAAATGTACAGCATATATAAAAGGTGGAATTGTTTACACATTTTGTACAGACAGTTCACATGATTTCTTTCTTCTTTTGTTGGAGCATTAATTTGAAAATGATAAGCACTCTGGAATGTTTGCTACAAACACAAATTCATGGTGAAAATACACATGCATAGGCAAAAAAAAAAATCAAATGGAAAACACGCAAAGCTACGTGGCAATCAGAATCGTAGAAAAATCTCTGTCTACACTATATTTCGCTTGAACTAGTAGATCACGGATGGGCAATAATCTCTCTGGTGGTTTTTTTTTTTTTGCCATTTACATCATTAAATAGAAACAAAAATAAATACAAATATCTGTTCCTTTAGTACCTTGTCTTAATAACTGACAAGCGACACAAGCGGTACCTTTTAAACGGATGCAAAAACTTGTGAGACCGAATGAACTAATGTACCCCATTGGTATTTTGGGAACCCAAATCCCATAATTAACTTTTTACTCAAGTGGCAAAAGTAGAAGATGTTCTTGCCACTAAACTGATTATTTTGTGGAGTCTTGTTCTCTGCTCCACAGGATTTTAGGGACTCAGAATGAGTAAAAGAGATAGTAAGAGAGGATGTATCCTGAACAACTTTTATTGTGAGTAGAAAAAAAATACCATGGAGTGAGCATAAGAACAGTCGGATTTAGAAAGATTAAAAGAAGAGAAAAGAGCAACATATCCAACTTAATTAGTCTTTTTCCTTTTTATTTTTATGTATATATATATATATACATATACATATATATTGGGGTGATGGGGAGAAAAGATAACTAGATTTCTTTGGGAATGTCTTTGTGTCTTTATAGAGTGAATGTTCTGTTCCTGTCTCTCTCTTTTTAGGCGAAAAACTAATAAAAATAGAAAAACATATATCAGACATTAAGCTCACTCCCCCCACCACCCCTTCCCTTTGTAAAGAACTCTTTGTTCTCTAGTGAAAATGCTGAAAAATCCCCGGGCAGCTACTCCCTGAAACAAGTGCAAAACACTTAGAGGCTTTTGGGCTGGCTGGGAGCCAGGAACCCTCCCGCTGTCTGGTTAGAAGAGGAAAAAAAGAAGAGAGAGGGAGAGGGAGAGAGGGAAGAGAGATGGGGGGGCAGAGAGAGAGAGAGAGACAGGAAGAGAGAGAGGAAGAGAGAGAGAGGAGAGAGAGAGAGGGAGAGAGAGAGAGAGAGAGAGAGAGAGAGAAATTGGAGCTTCCTTTAATAGACATAGGAAGCAGCGTTTTTTTTTCTTTTTCTTTTTTTCAAAACTGGCGGTCAAGCGTTAAGTAACTCCCGTCTAAATCCACCTGCTAGAAATGAACTTGGGTAACCCCCAGGGGTGCACAAAGACAGGGAAGACAGTAACATACTCCATACTCTTTCCCACCCCCCGTTGTACTGCTTCCATTCTTTCTGCTCCCATACACAAATGCCCACAGATCTCACACCACCCCCTTACCCCCAACAACAAACACAGCGAAATACATGCTCCCTCAGTCTCCTAAAAAAAAAAAAGGCTTTTCCATCTCCGTTGCGACACAGTGATAAGGGGTAGCGAACATCTCATACCTGGTGTGAATGCTAATCAGTCAGGAGTTCTCCTTTTCCCAAGACAGGGAACTGTTTCCTTCCAAATTTATTAGAACCTCCTCCACTGCCTCTTTGAAAAACCTTCTTTGTCACCCTCTCCCAAGTCCCGATACTTCTTTAAAAAAAAAATGGCTTCGGAGCTCCTTCTATTCTTGATATTGATTCTCTCTCTCTCCCCCCACCCCTCCTCCTCTCTCCTGTCTGTGTCTCTTCTGAGTGGTCTATTGATAAGTCCCTGGAGGCACTGGGTCAGCCTGCCCGTAGGAAACCAGACACAATGCACAAATCTCCGAGTGCCATTCTGCCATCAGCAAGCAGACCACGTTTAGGAGAGAGAGAGAGGAAAAAAAAACAGTAGAGCAAGAGACAGAGAGAGAGAGAGACCAACCGAGGGAGGGAGAGACCGAGAGAGAGGAGAGGGGGAGAGAGAGGGGGGGGAGAGACAGAGGGAGAGAGAGAGAGACACGGAAGGAGAGAGAGTGTGAGAAAGACTGATTGGAACAGGAGGGAGGGAGAGAGAGAAAGGGAGAGGGAGAGAGCGCGCGAGAGGGAGAGCGACACTGCCAGTCAGGTTAATCATCCCTACTTTAATTAGCTGTTCGGCTTAGACATAAAACAATTGAATTTGAATGATCTGTCAGCAGGCTCGGCTGAACCAAAGGGGAAAAGCGAATATTACAAAAAGACTGTTGGTGTGTTCTGATAAGCAATACTGCTCGTACTGACAAATCCTCAAAGGGGGAACTATTAAAACTTACAACTAAACAAAAAGTGCAAATATAAATGGCACTAGATAGAGGTCTTTTTAAAAAAATGGAGTTTTCTCCCCTAGTTTTATCAACGGTAGATATTTATATGCAAGTGCCAACATATTAGGGTCTGTGTGTAATGTGTGAAAGTTTATTAACGATGGTCTAGGAGTGTAGCAGACAGATGCTGCAGAGAACAAGACAGGTACAGTCGGATGCCGAGTCTAGATCTTGGAGGGAGATGGATGCTGGAAGAAGAGGCACCGTGGCAAGAGATCAGCACAGACAAAGTCAGTGGGCAGACAGGCAGACAGATTTTAGGCACGGCATGATCTCGTCTAAAAAGGCAAAAGTTCTGATGCAATAATAGGTGCAAAACAATCCATCCATCCTCCTCTCCCGGGAGCACTCCAAGGTACAGTTAAAATAGATTAATCTTTGTGACAAACAGAGCTGGCAAGGCAGACTATGGCAGACACTGAAGGCGATTCGCAGACCCAAGAGTACCAGAGCCGGGAAAAGCCACAGAGATCAATCTCTCCAATGCCCTCATTTAGCAGATAAGGAAACTGAGGACTAGTGACTCAGGCTAATAAATCACTGGGCAACAGCAGCGTCGACATCAGAACCCAGGGCTCAAGTGGCCCACCAGTGCTGTTTCTGTTTCCATCAGATGAGCCAACTTCTAGCTTTCTGTACAAATTCAGGCCCAACAGGTACGGAAATCACTGTTGTCTCCAGAATAACCAGATACGTCCGTCTGTATAGTTAGTGCCCAGACCTCTAATTTTTAAAAACGTCTAAGTAGCTAAGTGGAAAAAAAAATCTTTTTTTTTTTTTTTAGTTCATTTTGAATTCTAGGGATTTAAGTGCTTAATTCGTTCTCAGAGAAAAGCAGAAAAATATAACATTGTACAGGCCCAGTCTCAACAAGGTATAGCTGGTGCCACACTCCAAGCTGATGAAGACCAGTGGTTCGATCTACAAAGACCTCTCCCAGAGTTCGCAATTCTCTTTGTGAATATCATCTGCTACACATCACCAGGTAAAAAGATGTGGTTCTTTCATACAGCTCATTTTTAAAATATAGGCACACTGTGGGTGAAAGTGGTTGTCTTTCAGCTTGCAGTGTCATTTTCAGTCACAGATGACATTTGTTACCTGGAAGATGTGCTATAGGCAACTCTTCCTATATATTTCAATTGAAACGAGTTACTAAATTAGAAAGGGAACACTGCATCATCTATCCAGGTAACTGATGGTATCTTTTTAGGACACACATGATCATATTCAGGAAGAATCTCCCTCTTACAGCAGATAATTGAAGGTAAAAATTTTTTTTTAAGGGGGAGGAGGTGCTTATGAAGAGAACAGTGCCATCAGATGTTACTGGAGAGATTAAATCTCTTGTCCTAAAACAAGAATGGTGATGTACATAAAAGCAAAAACTCTCAGTCATGCTTCAGCAACGACATTGCTACTTACGGCAAAAGAAGAAAACTGAAAGAAATGTCAGGCACCTAGGAGCCCACTCGAAGGCAAGTAATCTGAGAGAAGTCATGGCCAGAGTAATTTAGTTTATTTGCATGCCAACCTCTTTAACAATGGCTGCTGCAGCATGTCTAAAACACATTCTCCATCATCAGCTGATTTAGGGGAAAGAGGAATCAGTGATTTTGACACGGGCAGGGCCTTCTGCAGGTAGGTCTCAAAGCACATGATAGGCAAGAACCCAGGGGAGACAGTGCAGGCCTTGGTGAATGCGTTCTGAGTGATCTGTGTGAAAGGGGAAAGATCTTTAGCCTCAAATGGACCATAACTGCGAAAGTTGCAGCTGCTCTCAGAGGCTCAGTTTCCCTGACTGTATAAGGTGGTGACACCCATCTCATAAAGTTATTTTGAGGATGACATGAGTTAACACAGACAGAGTTCATGGTCATTAATTACATGGTAGTTTTTATTGAGGTAGCAGACAATGAGCGTGTGAATAAACAAGACTGCATACTATAGAAGTGCTGAGTGTGTCATGGTCAAAGCATGCAAGTTCAAGACACACAGTACATCAGGGATCTACTACACAGATTTCTGTTCGAAAGAGTAAAGTTTAGGGCCCTAAGTTCTGGAATCTAAAATTCAAGGATTATCTGAGGGGTTTTGATCTTCTTGTCTCCAGACTTTGGCATATTTCCTGGCTAATAACAATAATAACAACAACAATAATATTCAGTATATCACTGAGCACTTGATTTGTGATAAGCACTCTGGAAAGTACTTATTTTCATCAAACTCTAGTGCAACAACACCCCTGTGAATTAGGTACTACCAATTCTCACTTCATAGAAAAAGAAAATCGAGGCATAGAAGAGTTAGGTGACTTGCTCAAGAGCACACAGCTAGCAAGTGTGGAGTTGGAGATGAAACCCAGGCAATCTGACTTTAGAGCCTGCATCCTCAGCCATGATGCTGGGCTGGCACATGGAAGGTATTCAGTAAATATGTGTTGAATAAATGAACAGATGCATAAAATACTAGTGTATTGATTTCATTAGAAAATAAGTGAAAATCGATGTACAACCTCTTTAGCGAATCTTGCGCTCGGGTTGTACAACCTCTGCAGCTTGCTTCAGGGGGCAGCCCTTCTTCAGAAGCCAGGGTCAGCCATGTCCCTGGATGGTGTTGAAAACAGATGAGGTGAACATTGCTGGCTATGACCACCCAGGGCATTTAAATATCTGACGGCATTTTCAGCACTTTGAGGGTAGTGTTAGCACACGGGTTATTAATTGGCTTAATTCCAGTTTGGATAATTACATCGTGTCTCTTTAATTTTTCCTTGACTATGCCATTCTTCACTTCCTGTCACAAATGTGCTCTTTAAAAAGCATAGGAACACACACAAACATATAGTTATATTTAAGGTTTGTATAATTATCTAGGGTGTTATTTTTTCTAAATGATTAATATATAGTAGCCATGTAATGAATGAATGGGCAAAAGAATTAAAGTCGTTGCAAAATACAGATAACTAGTTGAAGCTGAGATTTTCATTTGGCACTGAAATAAACAGATTTTTAAACCATTTCCTTGGTGACAGGATTCCAATCATTTTTTTTTTTTATCATGGGCAGATATTTCAAGAACTGATGACCTGCTCATGATAAGCTGATTTCCTCGTACTATGTAGTTTCCAGCATAAAAAATAGCAATGAAAACTAACATTTTAAAGTAGAAAGTAAGACTAGGACATAAATGACACCTAAGTGACACAATATACTGAACTCATAGTTTTTAAAACAGTTGTTAATCCAGTTATTAGATCCTGACTTATATAGCAACATTTTTTTTCACCAAACATATTACTAGAGTAATCTTCAAATTATAGAAGAAACAGAAAAGGCTTCCCAATTTAATAAGCTTCAAAAGTTTGATGTCATAAACAGATACCACCCATCTCCTTTACCCAAAGAATTCTTGGCTTTTGAAATACTGGTTATGTTTACGTGATACCAAAGAAAATCTCCTACAGGCATCCATTTAATCATGTGCACAAATAGTTAAATACTTCCACGGCAGAGAAAGGTTTTTAGTCCTTTTCAGTGTACATTTGTATGAACAAATCACCAAATATAAGGAACACAGAAAGAGAATAAAGGGTTAATTTATTTACTATGCATGAGAGTTTCTAGACCTTTGCTTCCTCAGCTTTTAGTTCAAAATTCCATGCATACTCTGCACATAATAATAAATGCCATAATTCAAGGTATGCCATAATTTGATTTACTTTCAAGCACCTTTTCTGGTTCAGTTCTCAAAGCTTTCCTTCCTATAAACTTCCTCCAAATTGTTCTTTGTGGTCCTCTGTAAATCATCATTTGAAACTGGTGTTTGTGGGATGACTCTAATACTGTAGAGAGATCTGTATCAAACTAGCTATGTTTCCTTCTGAGAATCAGTGGTCAACTTCCATGCCCTTATCAGAGAACAAGACAAATTAAAAAAAAGAATAAAACCCAAACCCTTTCCTTCTTCTTCGACTCCTGTAATAATGGACAGCTGTCATCAGTGGCTGTCCTCTACTTTGTTACTCATGCCTTGAGATTGAGATCTTCAGGATGATGTCTTTATACTCTACTTGCTGTATTTAATGTATTGCCTGGTATCACAACTGGCCATGTTGGCAGATGATATCTCAGACAAGCTGGAGGCAACAATTGTTAACATTTGTAGTTCTTCATATGCAATTGCAATTTATTTTCTATGTGCCTTCAGTTTCCAATATATAACAGGAGTATACTCATTAGTGTAAGCTTAGTGATTTGATGCTTAGACTAAAGTAGTATTATTGGATGGGATATTTAAGAATTACTAAGGGAGAAACACTTGTACTAGAGGTTTTTATAGAGTAAACACTATTTTTTTTCAGTAAAAGTCCTTGGATAACACGTTCTAAATTTAGGTGAGTTTTTAAATTCAAGAGAAAAGTAGACAATATTTATACTCAATATTAGAGACAGTAAACAAACTCTTGGTTTTAAATTTAAAATGTCATCTAGAAACAGCCTGATTGATTTTATAAAAGCATAGGATCTTAGACCTAGGTGAGTATTTAGGAGAGTCTCTGGTTCTTTCAGTTCACAGAGGAAAGCTAAGTGGTTTTATTTTATCTGATAAGTACTAGAACCCAGTTTTGTCTGTTTCCTGGTTCCATGACCTTCTTAGTTACACTGGGCAAGAGGACTGTCACACTCTTGCCTTTCTTAGTCCTGGCCACACTCCATTAAATAAAAAACGGAATTGAAACACATATTTTTTAAATTTAAATTAAAGAGCCTGTTAAATTCTGGTGCTGAGAAAGGGAATCTACATTTCAACCGTAGTCTGATAGACATGCCACAACAGGACTGTGGTAGGCCAAATAATGACCCTGAGAAAGATATCCACATTCTTACCCCAGAACCTACAGATGGTACCTTATACAGCAAAGCAGTCTTATGGATGTGAGCTAAATGTAATTACCAGTGTTCCTCTAAGACAGAGACAGGTGGGTCAGAGCTAATAGCAAGAGATGTGATGACAGAAACAAGAGGTTGGAGTTGTTTGTGGAAGGAGTCATAAGCCAAGGAGTGCAGATGGCCTTCGGAAGCTAGAAAAGGTCAGGAAACGGATTCTTCCCTAGAGCTCCCGGGAACTAGCTCTACCACCAGCTACCTCTATCTGGACCATCATTTTAAAACACAGCTAAAATATTTTTTAGTTTTTTTTTTTTTTTTTTAAGGAAAGTAGATATATTACCTGTTGGTTCAAACTGAGCTTGTGATACAAGACTTCTTACCAGTCTTCAGAAAAATATTGATTAGAATAGATCAAGAATGGATCTCTCCCTCTTTCCTCTAAGAACTTCCTCCTAAGCTGACATGGAGAAATCTATCTTAATGGATATCTTGGTTAACAGATAAATTGCCTATGGATCCATCTAATCATGTTTGCCTATGTTTAGTCTTATAACAAACAACAGTTCTTCATTGGTGGGTTGGTACTCATCACCAAGTTAATCTACCACACTTAACAGTAGGTACTAGCTAAAAGCAAACTGAAGGGTTTTGCTGTGTGATTCTTGAGTACCAGGAGACCCAAATTTTCTCTAAACAGTGAGGTGCTCCCTTGCTAGCCCCGCATCCCACATTTGTTTCACTTTTACCTTGTGGAGGTCAGAAAGGGAGAAAAGAAGCAGCATAAGGCAATATCATGCAAAACTAACTTCCTTTTTAGGACTGTCTTGCCTATATATATCATGGCCACTCAGATACATGCACAATCTGTAGGACAGTGCTCCTAAAAGAGTGGTTCTTGGCAGCATCAGCATTACCTAGAAACTTCTTAGAAAAATAAATTCCTGGATCCTGCTCTAGACCTAGTGAACAAGATACTCAGAGGTGAGTGCCTGTGAATATATGAGTGCCTATGTTTTAATAATGGAGAAGGCAATGGCAACCCACTCCAGTACCCTTGCCTGGAAAATCCCATGGACAGAGGAGCCTGATAGGCTGCAGTCAAGTGAAAGTGAAAGTTGCCCAGTTGTGTCCGACTCTTTGTGATCTCATGGACTATACAGTCTATGGAATTCTCTTGACCAGAATACTGGAGTCAGTAGCTGTCAGTTCCAGTTCCCTGGAGTCAGTTCCCTTCTCCAGGGGATCTTCCCAACCCAGGGATCAAACTCAAGTCGGCACTGAGGCAGATTCTTTACCAGCTTAGCCACCAGGGAAGCCCAAGAAGCCCTTTAGGTAATTCTAAAGTCCAGTTAAGAACCACAGGGCAAATCTGTGAGGTCTGGCAAGTATAGTGAAAAACCTGTTGGACTGAGTGATATCACCTGTTCTTCAGGGTGGATTTAATTGTGGCTCTGTTGTGTGCCCACTATATGACCTTAGATCATGTTCTTAGTTTATCTCATCAAGTACAAAATGGGAATGACAATATTATTATTATTGCCCTCTCTATGCAAAATGTTAAACAGATCATGAATATGAAAACACTATATGCTTTACAAAAGTGTTAGTCCCTCAGTTGTGTCTGACTCTTTGTGACCCCACGAACTGTAGCCCACCAGGTTCCTCTGTCCAGGGGATTCTTCAGACAAGAATACTGGAGTGGGTTGCTGTTCCCCTCTCCAGGGGTTCATGTTCCAGGGATATAAATGCAGCATTATTATTATGGAAGAAATATCTATTTGAACTGCAAGTGTCCTGGGACCAAAGTGTGGGGGATATCCCCTTAATAATCACATTAACTAAGTAATATTAGTAAAAAGAATTTAAGAAGCTCAAATGTTAGGTCTAATTCTCCAAGCCAAAATAAAGCCTGTAAGTCTGTAGACTTTTAAAGGATGTGATAATGAGTGGAGAACCCACTGACATTTTTAGCTTCTAGAACCAGCTGCTGAATCTTTTGATTCAAAAACTCCACCTTTCTGTTTATCAAGTAGCAAAATGTAGTGGCAGTTTTGAATGCTATAGTGCCAATGAAAGCCTGTGGCTTGTGAGATTCAGAGTCATATTTCTTTATAAATTCCCAGCACCAGGCAGTGTTAGTAAAGTGGCCCATGATCGCTTTCATTTCCATATCATATTAACTAAGCAAGAAGCTTCAGGAAGCCAGCCCAAAGACAACTGACTACATTCTCAGATTTTTCAATGGAGAAGACATAAATCTTAGTAGGTGGAAAGGGTTGTCCAGATTGAGAGTTTTTCAGATATTGAAGTCCAAGCTCTTAAGGAGCCAAAAAAAAATCTCTCAATGGGTTCAGTTCAGTTCAGTCGATCAGTTGTGTCCGACTCTTTGCGACCCCATGAATCGCAGCACGCCAGGACTCCCTGTCCATCGCCAACTCCCGGAGTTCACTCAGACTCACGTCCATCCAGTCAGTGATGCCATCCAGCCATCTCATCCTTTGTCGTCCCCCTTCTCCTCCTGCCCCCAATCCTCCCAGCATCAGAGTCTTTTCCAATGAGTCAATTCTTCACATGAGGTGGCCAGAGTAGTGGAGTTTCAGTTTCAACAGTCCTTCCAAAGAAATCCCAGGGCTGATCTTTAGAATGGACTGGTTGGATCTCCTTGCAGTCCAAGGAACTCTCAAGAGTCTTCTCCAACACCACAGTTCAAAAGCATCAATTCTTTGGCACTCAGCCTTCTTCACAGTCCAACTCTCACATCTATACATGACCACAGGAAAAACCATAGCCTTGACTAGACGGACCTTAGTTGGCAAAGTAATGTCTGCTTTTGAATATGCTATCTAGGTTGGTCATAACTTTTCTTCCAAGGAGTAAGCGTCTTTTAATTTCATGGCTGCAATCACCATCTGCAGTGATTTTGCATTCCCCCAAAATAAAGTCTGACACTGTTTCCACTGTTTCCCCATCTATTTCCCATGAAGTGACAGGACCAGATGCCATGATCTTCGTTTTCTGAATGTTGAGCTTTAAGGCAACTTTTTCATTCTCCTCTTTCACGTTCATCAAGAGGCTTTTTAGGTCCTCTTCACTTTCTGGTATAAGGGTGGTGTCATCTGCATATCTGAGGTTATTGATATTTCTCCTGGCAATCTTGATTCCAGCTTGTGCTTCCTCCAGCCCAGCATTTCTCATGATGTGCTGTGCATATAAGCTAAATAAGCAGGGTGACAATATATACAGCCTTGACGTACTCCTTTTCCTATTTGGAACCAGTCTGTTGTTCCATGTCCAGTTCTAACTGTTGCTTCCTGACCTGCATACAGATTTCTCAAGAAGCAGGTCAGGTGGTCTGGTATTCCCACCTCTCTCAGAATTTTCCACAGTTTATTGTGATCCACACAGTCAAAGGCTTTGGCATAGTCAATAAAACAGAAGTAGATGTTTTTCTGGAACTCTCTTGCAATGGGTTAGACAGAATCATAATTTTTATGGAAAATCATCAGGATTTTATCCAATCTCAGTAATGAAAATTCACAGTAATGGCCAATGCTCTATAAAGGTGGGGCACATATATGTTGTAAAAGATAGCTAACTATCAGTTTTCCTTCTTGCAGGAAATCATAGCAAGTATGCCTTTTGGACCAAGGGCTCTTCCATCCTCTCATGATTATAGTCTATGTGTCACATTTTGGCAACTCTTTGGTGCCTGTTGCCTTGCAGGATGGTTGTAGTGTGGAAAAGGGTTGCTTTTGGGTTGCTGCTTCCTCTGAACTAGTCACGTCCTGTGCATCGGGGGAAGCAGCTGCACCTTGTAAGAGCTCTGTGTCCTTAAGCAAGTCATCTACCCTTTAACCTCTGAGGAGTGAAAATATTTTCAAAGGTGAACCGGGGTCTCCTGTATTGCAGGTGGATTCTTTACCAGGTGAGCTACCAGGGAAGCCCATTTCTTAGTTAATTAACATCAAACATCTACTTAGAAATGTCTATCAGTTCAACAAGTATTCCTGAAGAAAAATCTGTAGTGAAGTTACTGAGTGCTCAACATTTAAAAAGACAGGAACATATATTTTGCCAATTTATTGGCAAATTATTATTGCTTGAATTGCCTAACCGTTGTTTAAATTAACCTATGAGTTGAGTTCAGATGAAGGGGTCACAGGTTGTTGCCATTCAGTAGCTATAAAAATATATGGTACCAAATCAATGAGTCTTTCCAATGGAAGGGAAATTACCTGGTATATTTTACTGTAATTAATTAATGTAATTGTGTAACAAATATATCTAAATACCTAAAATGGTTATTTAAACCTTTAATTTTTATATATGACCCCATCTTTTCTGTTGTACATCCTTAATTAGACTATATGCTTGTTGAGGATAAACCCTGACTTATATACATCTATGAATTTCCTATTGTCTCCAGTACAGACATTATACATAGCATTTGCTTCCAAAATATCTGCTTTTTAATTGGATTCACTTCTTACTGGCTTTTCTTGGGGGCAATTAAGCCACATAAAGTGCCCATAGATAAAGGCATCATTTTCACTGAGGTGAAAGTTGTGATTCTTAATTTAAAAAAAAAATTATGGATTGGGACTTTTTTTCCCCCATGTGACACTTAACCTGACTAATTATAGAAGTGAATAGAAAAACATGATTCTCTTTTAAAAGCTCACTTTACCTGCAACGTTTTTAGGACTTCAGCTAAGATGTCAAGCAGAATCACTCTGCACAATGAAGGGGACGGTGAGTACATACTCCAGCTTAGACTCAGATAGATTAAATTAAAGCAAGCTACCCACGAAGTTACAAAAACAAACACACACTCTCTCACAAACTCACATGTGCACGTCCTTAAACTTAAATTAATGCAAAGAAGAGATATATTCTTTTGTTCTAGTGGAATACAAATGATGAAGACTAATAAATGAATAAGCAAAGCGCCGGGTAACCAAATCAATGTCTGCTCAATTCTGGTCAAGGAGGTGAAGTGAGGTTTCCTTTGAGTCAGAGAATGTAGTGGATAAAAAGGACGTGAATAGCTGGGGGGATTTCCTGAGGCCATTGCAGACCAGCTCACACACTGTTAAGAGGCTGGTTTTTTTTTTTATGAGACTTTTGGTTGCATTTGTAATGCTCGAGGTCCCCTAGAGCATTGAGTGCCACATCACAGCACTGCAACTACAGGACTAAATGTGAGAAGGTACATTCCAAGCTTCTTTCTCTTTCAGATCCTAATATCCGGGAGTTTGTAGATATTTGCAAGACCGTTTTTCTTCCTTTGTTCCCCTCTGCCCCCGCCCCAAAAAAAAAAAACCCTTCCTAATAGGACTACATAGAAAGGACTTTCTGTTTTCAGTAAAAATCTAAATTCTTGTGTTTAAAAAAAAATGACCAATTGTAAAACCTGTGAATTAGTACAGTTAATTATTTCCATAGATAGAACATATTTCATTAAAAAAAAACAAACTTGGTCTGACTGTTAAGTTTGTTCTAGATTAAGGATTTAGCCACAGTTTGATAAGTATTTGTTGTCTATCAGGCTTGGTGCATATTAATTGATGCATATTTTAACATTTCACTACTGCATTAAATTATTGATAATTTGAAATTATTAGCCAGTACTGCCACCAGTTTTTTTTTTTTTTTGAACAGTGCCACCCATTTCTGTCAAGTTTGGTTCAAAACAAAAAGTCTAGAATCTAATTTGTGAAGAAAACAACTGTGAAGTTTAGAAAAAGGATATGAATCACTAAAAGAATGAGATCCAGTTTTAAAATCGCTGCTGCTGCTGCTGCTGCTAAGTCACGTCAGTCGTGTCCGACTCTGTGCGACCCCATAGATGGCAGCCCACCAGGCTCCTCCGTCCCTGGGATTCTCCAGGCAAGAACACTGGAGTGGGTTGCCATTTCCTTCTCCAATGCATGAGAGTGAAAAGTGAAAGTGAAGTCTCTTAGTCCTGTCCGACTCTTCCGACCCCAAGGACTGTAGCCTACCAGGCTCCTTGGCTCATGGGATTTTCAAAGCAAGAATACTGGAGTGGGTTGTCATTGCCTTCTCCATTTAAAATCGCTAGGGAGAACAAAAGCTCACTTAATCCTCAATGAAAATGTAAAAGTAGGCATTCTGGTTATGTTGATGAACAAGCTGAGGCTCAGAGAGTTTAAGTAAATTCCGTAAGGTGCAGAGTTGAGAGGTGGCAGTACTGAGTGTTGAAGCTTCCAAGGTATTGCTAGTGGTAAAGAACTTGTCTGCAATGCAGGAGACATAAGAGACCTCGGTTTGATCCCTGGGTCAGGAAGATCCCCTGGGGAAGGAAATGCAACCCACTCCAGTACTCTTGTCTGGAAAATCCCACTGATAGAGGAGCCTGGCAGGCTCATGGGGTCGCAGAGAGTTGGACACGACTGAGCGACTGAGCAGAGTACAGCGCTATGTGTCACGCACTGGCCTGTCTGACAATGCCTGTTCTATTTTCTTTACATGCTCCATTCCCAGAAGGTCTCTGGCTATCCAGAAGTTTCTTTGGGATGTGACATCAGGTTCATGGGGTGACAAAACAATTATAACAGCTATGCTGCTGCTGCTGCTAATCCCTGGGATTCTCCAGGCAAGAACACTGGAGTGGGTTGCCATTTCCTTCTCCAATGCATGAAAGTGAAAAGTGAAAGTGAAGTCGCTCAGTCGTGTCTGACTCCTAGCGACCCCATGGACTGCAGCCTACCAGGCTCCTCGATCCATGGGATTTTCCAGGCAAGAGTACTGGAGTGGGGGTGCCATTGCCTTCTCCATATAACAGCTATAATAACTCTTAAATATATATGTATTAATATTATGTATCAAGTTTATATATATATGTTTCATATATATATGGCTATATATACTATATATTCCATGTATGTGAATACTTAATAGCCAACATGTAGCAATTACAGTATGCCAGATATTATTCCAAGTACTCTATTATTTAGTATTTATCATTTACTGTTTATTACTATTTACTTAGACTTATAACCTCTGTAATGTAGAAACTGTTATCATCTAGATAACATTAGGTGAGATAACACCTAGATGAGAAAATAAGGCATACAACTAGAAAGTGGCATCACCCAAGCTCCTCTCCACTCCCCTACCTCTCTCAGGTACATCTTCCTATTTGTTACTACCTTGAGAACAACTTGACCTCCGCCTATCCTTGCAAGACTTGCTCCTTCTTAGGAGACAATGAGTACCTCTTAGAAAGTGGAGCAATTTAACTATTTACTAGTCAATAGTTTACTTGCTAGGGAACAAAAAGGATGCAACTTTAGTGGAATGTTCCCATTTGTAGAGAGAAAGTCTCCAAAGCAAGATATTATGGCTTGGAAAGTAAGGGAAACACTTTGGTTAGGGGGCACTTTCTGGGTCTGTCAAACCCTAAAACACATACAACCACTGATCCATAAACTCAATTTAATTCAACATATATTTAAGGAGCACCTGCTACAAGCAAAAGACTCTGCTCTAGAAAATAGCTACATAAATGAGTAAGAAGCCACAAGCCTGATGTTTAGAATATGTGAGAAAATGAACACCACGTAACTAAAATACAATGCAAAATAAGATCATTACCATAAAGGGTTGATAACAAAATGCCGTAGGCTCAGTGGCTTGGGAAATATCATTTGAGGATGGACACTGGGAAAAAGTTATTCTAGGAAGGCAGTGTTTGAGATGGACCTTGGAATATGGGAAAAGTTTCCACTGTTAGAGTTTAGGCCAGGGGCACGGAATGAATAAAAGCATGGGGATAGGAAAGCACAAACTGTTTTTGTGGCTGGTGTGACTAGCTTCTAGAATACTTGAAGGATAGCAGCAGGAGTCTGAGACACTGGATGGCACATTCAGGTGGGAATGTGTATTTGGCAGCTGGAAACCTATATATGTGGTAGCAGAGCCCACAAGCCAGGATGAGATATTCAGATCTTCAGGGAGGCAATAGGAATGTCTGGTTGAAGCTAAAACTGCTCACAAACTTCAAGAATTCAGTGAGGGAAGAAAGGAAGACAAATGTAAATTTTATGGGCAGAAGAAGGGAGAATGGATGAAGGGGCAAGAAGGAGCACTCTGATGAACAGGAGACTCATGAAAACAGATGTTACGAAGCTCAAAGGGAAAGTGATCTAGCGAAGTGGAGACAGACGGTCAAAACAGTCAAATCAGTAACGGTGGAGCTAGCACTGCCTGAGGACGAGGCATATTTAAGAGCTGGAGTCTTTATCACTAAACTCATCTTTGAAAGGGCCACCTCTTATCCCTTTTACTCTCTGCCTAAACTTGTGTATGTACTCAACCACATACATAAACAAACTATTTTTTTTCTGGGAAGAATTTATGGCATTATTGACTCTGAAGCACCCAACCTACATCTGGAAGCTTTATGAGTAAAGTTCAGATTTTGTTGTTTGATCTTTATTTAAAAGACGACTAATTTTTGATGCTCAAGTCAGTTGCTTTTTGATGAGAGTGCAAATTTATTCACATTTTATTTAACGAATACTTTCCTATCTGCCAGGCATTGTGCTAAGTGCTGGAATCAGAATAGTTTCCATAAATGCTTAAATGGCTTTTACCTGTGAGTTTTGTCTTCTATAGCTGGCACAAGTTGATGCATGAGTTTTTGTGTTCATATTACGAAGTACATATTTATGTGAAAAATTTCTGTTCCAAAATGCTTTCAAAATGTTTTGAATACTCTTTGGTATCAGCAAAGGGTGCTTTAGAAGAACAAACCAATTCCAGGTCAATGCATTGCTTTGCCATGGTGGTAGTCTAGTGCGCGGGCAAGCAGGAAGAGCCTCTCAAGTATTTAACACAACTTTGAAAATCTTATTCTTAATTGTATCCTCTAAAGAATAAAGGCAAGAAGAATAATCAGCTTCAGACAGAGAGTTGAAAAGCAGCTTCAGGATATGTTCTAACTGATGGGTTAAAAATGGAATAAAGAAATCACATGGAAGGGGTTCTACAAAAGATACCCTAGAAGCTTATTTATTAACTTATTTCTATACATTTCTTTGTACACGTATACATTTTTAAAGCCAGCTCTAAGATATCAGTTCAGTCTTTTCCCTACATGTATAAATATTTTTCTCCTAGAAAATAGGTATCTTATACATTGTAAACTTCATTCTTTCAAGACATATATTTTTAAGCCCTGTATAGTATTTCATTATATGGCTATATCAACATGCTTTAAAGCATTTCTCTATTTTTGGATAATTTGATTGCACTCCAATTTCATCATTTTCAATAATGCTTTGTTCAGAAGCACTGGTATGCACACAGCCTTTGGAATATTATCATTTATTGGAAAGCTTTAAAACTTAATACCACAAGCAAAGAAAGCAAGGAAACGATACATATATTGTAAGCAAAGAAAGAAAACCCAAGTGCCGCTAGTATCCAGGGTGATAGAACAAATGAGTGAAGTGGATGTGGCATAAAATGTGCGGTGACAGGTACTTTGTCTCACTGGAGAAGACACAGCTTGTCTGAAGGGAACAGTTATTACTCAGTTCCAGATATTTGTCCCGTGCAAAAATTCAGGTCTAATATTTTAAGACTGCCATATTTCGTAGAATCTGGAAAAGATCTGTGTTTCTTTTTGGTGAGACTTTTTGATCTTTAACTGTTGGCTCAAACTCTCAAATTATTTTTAAGTATTGTACAGACAAACATTTTTACAGGCTAGTTTGATGCAGCTCACAGGTCACTGGTGTGTAAGCTTCAAATTAAAGAAAAAGAAACCTGGTGTTTGAAATATATTTCTAGGCAGTGAGTTAAACAAATAAAGCTTGCTTTAAGTGTTGGTAGTGATAGGAAATGATAGTATTGGAGAAACTGAACCTAAACATGAAAGTCTTAGAAGACAGGTAAATTCTGCTCCCCATTTAATTATCCATGAAAGATTAGCTAGAAGAAGCTTCTCAAATGTTTCAGAACTCTCAAAGGACCATGTTTTATTTACATAAAACCTTAACCCGGTGCACTGTATGATGAGATCTACCCATCATTTCCCTTAATTTTCCATCTGAACACATATTTCACATTAACATCCACCTGCACTACTTCCTTTCATAAAGAGGAGGTGGTATTTGGCTATTCTCTGGTTCTGATTCATGAGAAATCAGCCCAAGACCAACATTTCTGTTCTTAACAGATTTTGGTTTTTAAATCTGTAGAACACAATGTTTCCTTGGGCTGAGTTCTAGCATGCCAAGTTTTGGCTGGCCACAGACTTTGACATCTGAGTGAAAAATCTTTCAACAATGGCATTTAAACTGAAGAATCAACAGACCTTTAATTATAACACTGCTTGTAATCTCCCCACCTCCCCCTTCTTTTATCATGATGTTCAAATTGCCTAAAATCACTAACTGCACGGACAGCATGTTATTTCATTTGCCATTGGAAATATCATCATTTAGAAACTTGGTAGCTTGAGATCCTATATTAATTTTTGAAAAATCAGTATTGTTTTATTCACTATAAATTAAAGAGGCATATGCAATGAAGTTAAAATTATTGATTCATTAGGAAACAGGAAATAAACCTTCAGCATAGACATTTTCAATTTAATATGTTCAAGATTTATTTAGACCAGAATAGTATTTCTACTTGGAAATTAGGCATTAAATATATCAAAATATAGAGTATCCTTTTTTGTGAAGTTTCTCTAAGTGCTAGGGTATCTTTCCATAAAAGTGATCACTTTTTATGGCTTTTAAAAATGACACAGCCAGAAAGTACTGTGTTTCCTGGGTTTCTCCTGTGTTTCTCCTATATAACAACAAAAGACACCTTTAAACTGCTAAAACACTAGAAATCCTTTGAAAACCTTCTTTTTAGATATAGATACTGAAAAAGTATAGTTTATATATCCAGTCTGTCTATCTGGATATACTTAATGGATGTGCATGCGTGCTAGGTTGCTTCAGTGGTGTCTGACTCTTTGAGACCCTAACTGGGGTTAAAACGTAAATGTGGAAATTATTTCCATGTTCTATAGTAGCTAAATAGTTTTTTGTTTTTGTTTTTAAATTGAGAGCTTGGTTATATGTGGAAGGTGGACAAAATTTCAGTTCTCTTTCATCTTGAAGAGAAACTTGGCTCTAGATTTCCAGGAAATTCCTTTATTTAGACCAAACATCAGGTTTTTACATATAATTTCTAATCTTCATGATATGTCTGCAAGATGGGTATCATTAATTTTGGCTGAAATATTTGATTTATCTGAGACTCAGTTTCCTCACCAGTAACAGATTAATTATAGGAGTTTTTGAGTCTCTTTGTCATTGAATTTTAAGTAGTGGCGTTTGGATGTAACCCCAGATCTGACTTCAAAGCGTTTCTTTCTCTTTGGGGGCAGAAAAACACCTCCCTGAAGAGTAGACAACTCTTCCCTGTGTTACTGACCTTGCTTTCTGAATACAATGGGTTATCAGAGAGGACACTTAATTATGTTTAGCACTCCCTCATGACTCTAAAATTCATCTTCATTCAGAGTATAAAATTCACAGTATAAGAAGTCATGTCTCTGATTTCCTGCAACAGACCTGATTTCAAAGCTTGCCTTTTATTATCTCCACAAATATGCTTGTATTTATAAAACTATGTCCTGTTTTTGTTTAGAAAATATGGTCCCTATCATTATCAACTTGGTGTGTCAAGTAGCCAAAAAAGGTCAGGTGCAGGAAACTGGTTTTGACCAGCGTAGCACACTCAAGGATTAGCTCCTTCAAGACAGAACCAGCAGAGGAAATCCGAATCAGTGTTGTTGAGGGAAGTGCAGATAATAAATAATATTAATAATAGTAACTACAGGTACTGCACTATTAACAAATGTTCCTGATTCTATTTATATACCGTAGTTAATCCTCACAATATGCCCATTTTACATATGAGGAAACAGAGGTTGGAGATGATAAATACCTCGCTTAAGCACCTAGGAAGTGGCATCTGACTCCAGAGCTAAGCTTCATCTGTGTTACTAAACTATCTCCAGGATGAGGGGAACAAAATTTAAAGAGCAGTTATAAGATTATAAATGGAAAATGGAACCAAGACTCAGAATGTGTAGGGGGAACAGATTAGGGACAAGGCAGTGGGTCCAGCATGGCAGAGGTCAGTAGGTGTTTGATACATGGGGTGTCATGTGATAGTAGAGTTGGAGCAACATGTAGAGCTGAAAAGGAGAGGCGGGGGTGCGGGGCAGGGGGAAGACCGTTGGGGCATGTGTGTGGGGAGCGGTGGAGAAGATACATAGGGCTGTTGGGTTGATTCCCTGTTACTCTCTCCTACAAGTGTAAATAAAACTTTGTGAGTTAGGACACACTGGGCAAATAAATGTTTCTGAGAGCCCTACTCTAAACTATTTCTCTTCACATGTCATTATTAACTGGAGGAAAACAAAACTGGTTGTCTAGTGAGATTCATTTTAAAATACAAATTTCTCTAAGAGGTCTAAACCTCATTCACACCTTAGAGTAAATGATTTTAATGAGGCTACCAGACCACCTAACTGAGTGTAAATAGTTAAGGTGCCTCAGTTTGACTGGGAAAAGGTAATGGATAACTGTGGGGCTGAGGAGTAGAAGCAAGGTGCTGCGTGGTGATGCAAATGAGGGGGAGAGAAGAATTTCCCTGGTAGAGAGGGAAGGCACCAAATCTACTTCTGTGGAAATACTGTTGAGATGCACATGAATGTAGTGTACCAGCATCATCAATATCCTTAGTTCTCCTTTGCACTTGGGTCTAGAATTTTGATAGTAGCCAGAGATCAATTAAAAATCACAACTGGTTGCTAATTTCTGATGTAAATAAAGACTCAGCAGAATGCCCTACTTATAGCAGCTCCTCAGTAAATACTAGCTGGGCAAATGGTATATCAAAACTAGTCTGGAAGTGGGAAAATTTCCTGAATTCCAACCTGTTTCTCCAGTCCAGCCTCTCAGGTTCAGAAGACTGTTTCCTCAGGAGGAAAGTCTCGAGGAAGAACAGAAAAAGTGAAGGAAGAACTGACACCTTAATGCTCTCCTTCTCACCTGCATGGCCAGAACAGCATATTCTAGATTCTGGGGCCTTTAGAATGTACCTCTTATTACTGACGCAATGCTGAAATAATGTAGCTGTCTTCAAGTTCAAACTATGAAATGCATGAAGAAAAGTGAACAAAGCAAAGAGGGTGTGTTAAAGATGAGCCCTTTAATTAAGGAGAAGCTTCATCCCCCACTGGAATTGCAAGAGATTTTTAAAAAGTTTCACTCTAGACCTGTTCTGGGTCGGTCCTATGGTCTAAATGTCTGTCTTGCCCCTCTCCCTTCCCCCACCTTGGGCTTCTAATTCTCAGTATGGTGATATTAGAAGTGGGGCCTCTGGGAGGTGATTAGGTCATGAGGATGGAACCTTCATGAATGAGATCAGTGCTATTCTAAAGGAGGCCCCATAGAGCTTTCCAGCCCCTCGGGCCAGGAAAGGAGAAGTTTGCCACCCAGAAGAGGGTTGTCACCTGACCATGTTGGTTCCCGCATCTCAGACTTCTAGTCTCCAGAACTATGAGAAATAAATTTCTGTTTATAAGTCATTTAGTCTATGGTATTTTGTTATAATAGCTCGGACAGACAAAAACAGTCTACACAGGTACTTATGAAGTGCTGAGCCATGCAATCTCAACAACTGCAGCAGGAGCATTAGAATCAAGTGTAGAGCCCAGGTACCACTGAGTTTGGGGCGCGTGGCTGGTCCCCAGGTGCACAGAGAAGCGCCCTGTATGTGTGCACATGCCTTCCCTTCCCTGGTTTTCTGCCCCTTCCACCTCCCCTTTCACACTTAACTTCCACATTTTATAACATCACAGGATCTTCTAAATTTTGTGCTTTTCAAATATGTTTTATATCTTACTGTTGACTTAAAGAAGAGAGGGGGAATATTTTACTATTGATGGAATTTGACACTGAGCTTGTTATTTTGGATATGTTTTCTTGTGAATTGTGGCAAAAAATACCCATTTTGTCTGAAGATTTGGGAACACTTTAGAATGTAAGAGCTAGAATGTGTAGCCCAGTGGTTACTAACCCTGGCTGCATGCCAGAATCACCTAGAAGATTTAAAGAATACAGATCCCTGAGCCCTGGCCTCTGCCCCTCCCTTCTCCAAGTGATTCTTATATAATGTCAGTTTTGGCTGCTTGCAGTCAGTTACGTTGACCACAGATCTTAATCAGCATCTTCATTTAACTGATGAGGAATCTGAGACCCAGACAGGTGCAGTGACTACACTGAAGTCACACAGGAACATACTATATGTGAAGATAAAGGCTGTGGGTAATGTGAAATTGATTACTTTAGAGTATATTTTGTATGTTTTTATGTATAATTCATACATCTGCAAGCCACTTATGCAACTTTCCAAATACGGTTAAGAACAGAAAGAAAGCAAAAAGATGTGCAAGCAGCCAGAACTGGAATCAAGTAAAGAAAGAAAGTCAAGTCGCTAGTCAGGTCCGACTCTTTGCGACTCCATGGACAGTAGCCTGCACCAAGCTCCTCCGTCCATGGGATTTTCCAGGCAAGAGTACTGGAGTGGGTTGCCATTGCCTTCTCCAGGGAATCTTCCTGACCCAGGGATCGAACCCAGGTCTCCCACCTTGTAGACAGATGCTTTACGGTCTGAGCCACCAGGGAAGTCAAGTAGACCACACATAAATCCCTCAGATCTCTCAGACAGACTCTGCTCTTGCCACTGTGTCCTCTTTGTCTTTGAGACAAAGTCCTGATCTCCAAGCCCAGCCCCTCTGGTACACTGTAGCCTCCTGTCTCCAAAGGCCCAGTTGAACTTTCACAGTTACCCAGTCAGTACCTTCATGCCTTATGTTCAAAATTAAACTCATGCTTTCCGCTCCAAGTCTGCTCCTGTTCTTAGCCCTCTGCTTCTGTTTATGGCCCCACTTAGGCTCAACAGTAAAATGATGTCTTTGGTGCCTTCCTCTCCCTTGCTCCCAAATATAACGGATATAATTCTCCTTCTGCCACGTCTCATCAGTTTGCTGGCTCCGTTCGTTCCCTCTGCCCCTGCCCTAGTTAGGGCCCTCGCTGCCTCTTCCTGGACTATTGAGATAGTCTCCTACCTGGTCTGTGTCCTCTGGTCTCTCCCTTGTCCAATCCATCTTGCTTACGGTGGCCAGATTCATCTTCTGAGGCACAGCTCTGAGGATGTTACTCTCCTACTAAAAACTTTCAATAGCTCCCTATCGTCTACTGAATAAAGTCCAAATTCCTGGCCTGGTAATCAAGTCCTTTCACTTTCTGGTCCCAATTTATTTTTATCACTTTATTGCCCACTACTCGCCTTCACATACTCCATGCTCTAGTTAAACCCAGCTACTCCTTTGCAGAGTCATTGCCATTTGATTCTTCCAGGCTTCGCTCATGGTTTCTGAAATTTTCTTTTCTTCTGTCTGCTCAAGTCCTGCTTGCCTTTCAAGGCCCAAATTCAGCATCACCTCTTCTGGTAAAGCCCCCAGTTATCCCTTCTCTGAACTACTGTAATACTAAATCTGTACTGCTTTCAGAGAGCACATCACTTTCTACTATGGCTTCCAGTGAAGTAGACACATATCTCGGACCTGCTGCTGGATTAAAACTTCTCTGATGGCAGGATTTGTGTCTTGTTTATCTGTGTACTGCTGAGTACACACTGTACTGCACTCATTTACATATTTGTCAAGTGAATGAGTAAATGCATGGACTTTATGGGCAACCTAAGTGATGTTAGTTCCCCCGCCCCCACCCCCTGTCTGAAGCAGATTAGAAGTAGCACATTAGAGAAGGAATGAAGATTAAGATGGGGCTGGCACAACAAGAAGAAACTTAATCACTAAAGAAGGGGAATAAAAACTATAAAAAGGAGACATGAGAACTAAAAATATTATGGAAGTCTGGGGGTAAATAAGCACAGAAACAAATAATCTTAGAGACTAAGGACCAAATAGTTAATGCCACATGCAACTGCTTGGAAACCACAAAACAATATTCAAATATACAAAATTATTTTTATACTTCCACATCCTCATCAGAATCAGTAGAAACACAACAAAATTGCTGTTTAGTGATGATGACCCTCACTCATTTATAAAAGTATGAATTATGGTAAATATATTCTAAGCTAAATGTGTATATCAATTTAAGATACTATATATTGAAACTTAATAAAAGAAAATATCTTTTGATAATGAAGAGGAGATTGTATCTGTTATGTGGAATACTCTATTTGTATAAACTGACTTCCATAGTGAAGTCAGATAAATAAACTCTCTCCCTTTACACACATATATTTTTCTAAATATAAAAGAAATAACTTTTATCATTAAAAATAAAATATGCTCATGATATACAATTTAGGAAAACAGAAAAGGGGGAAGATAAAAAATAGTCTTCCAGGATCTATAACTTATTACTAAAAAATAGTTTGTGATTACATAATATGTATAATTATGTAATTATGTATGCCATCCTTGAGTATGTAACATAAATAGTCTACATTATTATAAGCTCTTCATAAACATTTTAATGATTCAAAAATTCTATCTAATGGATAAATCATAAAGCACTTAACCCAATTCCCTAAAGTTGAACAAATGGCTTATTTCCAGTTTTATAACATAGCTACGGTAGTTCAGACAGTAAAGCATCTGCCTACAAGGCAGGAGACCCGGGTTCAATTCCTGGGTTGGGAAGATCCCCTGGAGAAGGCAATGGCACCCCACTCCAGTGCTCATTTTATATACAATGTTTTTTATTTGTAACTATTTTCTTAGCTTAGACGTTAGTACTAGCTGCCTTGTTCAAGGTCTGACTCCATCATTACCTAGTTATGTAATTGTAGGCAAACTGCTGATGTGTCCTCTGCTTCAGTCCCCATCATCTGAAAAATGGGTTTAATAATGGTAACTGATAAGGCCCATAGTTGGAGAAGGCAATGGCACCCCACTCCAGTACTCTTGCCTGGAAAATCCCATGGATCGAGGAGCCTGGTGGGCTGCAGTCCATGGGGTCGTGAAGAGTCAGACACGACTGAATGACTTCACTTTCACTTTTCACTTTCATGCATTGGAGAAGGAAATGGCAACCCACTCCAGTGTTCTTGCCTGGAGAATCCCAGGGACAGGGGAGTCTGGCGGGCTGCCGTCTATGGGGGTTGCACAGAGTCGGACACGACTGAAGCACCTTAGCAGCAGCAGCAGCAGCAGCAGCATAGCCCGTAGTAAGGATTATCACATGATAAGATATGCTTCACATGCTTTTCACAGTACCTGGAATGGTGTTAGTGTGCAATAAATATTACCTTGAAAAACCAAAATGCTGGTAGTATAATTACATGTGTTGTGGTTATAAAAAAACCATCATATATAAACTGAGAGACAAGCCAGAAATAACACACTGAAGTATTCATCATGGCCATCTCCAGGTGAGGTGTTTATTCTAAAGATAGTACCAATGCTAAAATAATTTAGACTCTTAACTACCATTATGGAGCACTTTCTATGTGACTGATACTGGACCAAATGTTTCACATGTTTTATCTCATTTAATCTTCACCAGAATTCTTGGAAGCAATTACTATTACTATTCTAATTATATAACCAAAGAACTTGAGGCTTAAAGATTAATTAACTTGCCCCCAAGGAGATAAGAATAGACAGGGCATGTTGTCAAACACAGGTCTGAACCCCTGGAATTCATCCCTAGGCTACTGGGAATGGCCTTTGGACCTTGATCTTTTTGTAAAAACCTCAGTGTTTCTAATCTTTATCCCTCAGAGGCAGATATAAGCTTTGGACAAAATTTTGGCCCAACTTTGGAAGTTAAAGTGGACCTCTGGTTAGAGCATATTTTCTTTCCTTTTACTTTCATTAGTATTATTTAATTAAAAAAATGTATTCTAGAAAACCATTTAGACAAGAAAAAGAAGTCCTCCATAAAATAAGCTATTTTTAAATAAAATTAAAAAAATTATTTTATTAATAAAATAAGCTATTTTTAAAGAATGCCTATCTCATGGTCCAAAAAAATGAATATGCATATTGTTTTTCAGTTGCTAAGTCATGTACAACTCTCTTGTGACCCTACGGACTGTAGACTGCCAGACTCCTCTGTCTGTGGGATTTCCTAGGCAAGAATACTGGAATGAGTTGCCATTTCCTTCTCCAGGGAATCTTCCCGACCCATGGATTGGACCCATGTCTCTTGGGTCTCCTGCATTGGCAGGTGGATTTTTTTACCACTGAGCCAACTGGGAAGCCTGAATATACATATTGGTTTACAAAGATTTCCCACTGGTTTGATTAAATTATGTCCACTGTAAAATAATTATCAAACACACACACACATATGCACACTCTTTTGAAAACTTATAAAGTGGTCCATATTACATATTTAACTTTAAATATATATCCTCTAAATGTATATGCATATGTGTATATGTGTAAGATACAGACAGTGAACGTTTGAATTTAGAAAATGCTTCAAAAATCTGAAAAAGGTGGTTTTCTACGGATGTTATGAGAAATTAAGTCACAGGCAGTCTTAATTTTAAAACAATGGTAAGATGGCAAATTGAGTCTTTCACTTTGGGTCTCAGGGAGGCTACTCCTGTGCAATGTACTCTAGACATTGTTGTTCAGTCCCCCAGTTGCGTCCAACTCTTTGTGCCTCCATGGAGTACAGCACACCAGGCCTCCCTGTCTCTCACCATCTCCCAAAGTTTGCCCAAGTTCATGTCAATTGCATGGGTGATGCCGATTAGTCTAGATAAGAAATACCAAAGGGAATGCTGCATCTCCTCTGGCTCAGACAGCACATTTATGCATCTGTATTATAAAAAATGTGCCAGCTCTAGCAAGCTCACAGTACTGAGCAAAGTGCTATAGTTACAGCTGGGAATTTGTCTTTCAGGACTGGCTCTATTTACTGGTTGGTGGGTTTTTTTTGGGGGAGGGGGGTGTCTATTTCTCCCTGGGGGTCCCAATGGACTGTTTTTTGTGGGGTATGGTGATGAAGGAGAGAGTTTTTCTGAGTTCTATTTTGGATTTTGGTGAATAGGAAAGCAGGGAATTTGCCAGCCTGTTACTCAGTTATACTGAAACACGATGCCTCAGATTTGGAGCACAGAAGGTGCTGAAAAAATTTTCTGAGGAGGTCTTGAAATATCCACGCCTGTCTTCAAGGAAGGACTTGTTTCTCTCAAAAATCACCCAGTAAATAATAGAGTACGTTGTTGCTATCTCTCTTCCCGTAAAGGAAGCGGCCCCCTGAGTCCTATCCAAAGGCATCACACTCGAAAGGAAGCCATTATGATATTGAAATTTATGCTATGTTCTTTAATTTCCAAGAGAGTATTAAGAGGAATATGCTTGAGTGTGGGCCTTCTTTACAAAGTCACTTCTACATATGTGCACTGTTAGGAGTATGGGCTGCAAATGTTTGAACAAGCTGTATTTCCATATTTGCATTGTCCAGTCTTTTTCGTTTTTCCTATTTTCCTGAATATGCCCGAACATATGTGTACAAACCTACAATTGCATGGCCACGTCTACGCGTGTTTCCAATTCCATAGTATCTTCAAATGGTTCGGCTTTCTAGAAACAGCCACATAATTTGTTTTGATTTGAAAAACTGCTCGGCAAATGCATGCAGGTCATAAAGGCAGGTAACAGACCATTTATTGAAGTGCTGAAACAAACAGAAAACAAAGTCCAGGACACCATCACAGAGCTGCGCTTCCCTTGTGAGATCCTCTCGGTTGAGGAAGGATTGAGTGAGACAATAATAAAACAAATACCCGTAGGCTTTTCAAACAGTAACAACCAGTTCAGGGTTAGCAGCGTTTCAAGACCTTGATGGGACAATGAGGTCCTCAAGCTTTGCTCTCAGACGCTGGATTGCTGCTTAAGTAGCCTTTATCGCTTCCCCCTAATTTTGGTTGAAGATGCCCTTGAAATTAGATCATATTTGTTCCTAACAAAGCATATGCATATTGTGGCATCACTCTATAACCAACGATTGGTTTTAGCTCTCTGAAGAAAAAATTCCAACAACCTTTCATGCTGAGATTTCTCATGTTAGTTCTCAGCACAGAAGTGATTTTTTTTAAAGTTGCATAAAGCCTAGCAAGGTTTAAGTTTTCCCAGCAAGAAGAAAGTGTTTTTCAGCTGTTAAATTTTTCAGATGCTTTTTTTGAATTTGGATAAAACTCAAAAACATGTTTGTTTTAAAATGTAAACCTTTTTATGTACAGAGGTTTGCATATAGAGAAATGTTATTACTATGTTTAAAGGTACTTTTGAAATAAGGAAGTCATGGGTACTTAAATATAACAGACCATATGTTGGTTTATGGACATTTCATTAGGTGCTAACATAAATATGCTGTTCTGGAGGACCGTGGACCACAGGTTTGCTGGTGGGATCACCTATGACATTGGTAGTGGATATATTTCTGTGTGGGGGCAAATGATGGCCAGGTTTGGACTGAAGAGCATCCTTCCGGTCAGCTGGTATGCTTTCCCAAGACCCTTTGCTCCAGTTGCATGGCATTTTTGGCTCTAAACTTGCTTGATTTCTTAGCTTGTTGACTGGGCCAAAGTTGAGACAGCATATGGTATTTTAAGCACAAAAATGAGGAAACGCATTGAGGTCTCGACAGAGAGGCAGAGATGAGGGTAAATCATCAGAAGGCCTGCTGTCTGCCTATTTAATGGGTCTCAGTTCAGTTCAGTTGCTCAGTCGTGTCTGACTCTTTGCGACCCCATGGACTGCAGCATGCCAGGCTTCGCTGTCTATTAATGGGTCTAGTCACTCTTCAGTTATAAGCACATTGTAGGTATGCTGAATAGAAAAATATATTATCTTGATCTACCAATTTTTCCAAACATTTTTACTCAAGACTCACAGTAAGTCCATTTTACATTGTGATCCAGTGATTGTTTACATACATGGATGGAAATATGTGTACACACACAGGTACTACACACACACACACACACACACACACACACACACACACACACACACACACAGGGTTCCAGAGACAGAAGGTAACCAATCTACCCACATTTTAAACCTTAGGATTCTTCATACTTCTACTGAATATTTTAAAAAATATTTTATTGAAGTTGATTTACAATGTGCTAATTTCTACTGTATAGCAAAGTGATTCAGTAATATATATGTATATATGTATAGGTACATATATATATACACACATTCTTTCCCATTGTGGTTTATCACAGGATATAGAATAGTTCCCTGTGCTATACAAAAGACATTGCTTTTTATTCATTCTGTATGTAATAGTTTGCATCTATTAATCTCAAATTCCTAATCCATCCTTCCCCCAGCTCCCCTACCCCCTCTCCCTCTATAGAATATTCTATTGCTTAGAAAGTTGAATATCAAGGATGAGAAATTCAGCACACTTCAAATTTCTAATCAAGTACTTTCCAAGATTAAGAAAAGTAACTGATCTCTGGTTTGGTCTTTGAAATGCCAATAAAATTTACTTTTTCCCTTATTCATTCATAATTTATTCATTCTCCAAACATTTATTGACAGTCTGCTATATGCCTTAAGTTATATACCTGCAACTGGCCTGTTTCTAGGCCAGTTACTTCACAGTTTCTTTAGAATTTATGGCAGGGTTGGCCAGATGATTCTCAAAAAGGGGAATCTTCCAGAGTAAAACAACTTGTTCATGGTGCTTCCCATCTAGCACCTCAGAGCTCTGATAGCTTTTCTCCTACCTACCCTCTTATGGTAAAACATCAGTCTGTTTTATTTACTTTACATATTTAATCCTAATTTAAAATGTTGAATGCAACCATGAGACTTAACATAAGTATATTTGAAAATAACTTTTGCATAATAAGGTCTCCCTCATAGTTATGTGATACATAGAGGCTATTTACACAAATTTTCCATGCTATAGATATGCAGAAAGCTGACTGTTACCTATTTTATAGTTGTTTTGAAAATAAATGTGCTAAAGCATGTGAAGTTCTAAGAAGCAAAGTAAATAAATATTATCATACTAGTATCTCCAGAGACAGTGTGTCTGCTCTTCTCTTGTTGAGGGCAGTATATGTACAATAAGAAGACAAGTTCTAAATATTTATTACCAGATTTTCTTTAGATGGCCATGTCCTTCTATTCCAGTAGAAAGCATTATGGAAGTATAGAGCTGGAGCCCAGTTCAATTACTTGCATGGCTCTTCCAGAAAATGGTTAACACTGTAGACCATGGACTTAGAAAATGCAGGAGACTGACGATACACACAGGTGGAGGAGACATGAGTCTCTCTCTTCATCATGTAGGTCCTAATTCAAGGTTGTGGAGTTGTTACATTTTAAGAGTAAAATGTTTTGAGGCTTTTAAGAGAATTTCAAATGAATTAACTTTATTTTGGGAACTATGATTTGGGAATGATTAAAATATTACAGTCGGATATTGTTTCATAAACATAATTATAGGCCACCTT
The DNA here is from genome assembly GCA_917880005.1 of Nanger dama. Classification (NCBI taxonomy): domain Eukaryota; kingdom Metazoa; phylum Chordata; class Mammalia; order Artiodactyla; family Bovidae; genus Nanger; species Nanger dama. The sequence continues at coordinate 2,997,970 of CAKJTW010000011.1, forward strand.
TTCAAAAGATCTCAATAACTCAGTTTTTTCATGGGTATGGTCAGTTGCCTGCCTAAAGTGATTCCATCTTCCAAAGCATGTTACTTTGCACAAATGACAGCTGGCATGTGGATACTGATGCAGAGAAAGAAGGAACTGCTAAGGTTGTGGAAGTTGGGACTTGGCAGGCTTTAAGCACGGAGGGCAAAGGCGCCAGAAACATGGGCAAACAGCTTAAAATGGTCCCTTCTTATGTTTGTGCATTGTTTCTATATGGAAAATTACATTTCTCTGAGAGTATATGTGTAAATATGCATCTGCTAGTGTTTTGGCAACTCTAAGTTACCTAAATTAGTTTTGATCAACACTGTCGGATTTTTAAACCCACCAACGTAATAAAAGCAAGTTTAAAAAAACACAAACAAATCCTACAGTACATTGTGTGCTGTGCTGTTCCAAGCCTCAGTTTCAAGACAAAAGGAAAGCGAGACTTTGTCATTCGCTAGCTGTTAATAATCAAGAGAAGATCTGCCAGACAAGCTCTTCGCGGGCTCTGTCTGTCTGGACCAGGTGTATACTGAAATACACAAAGGGCTTTGCAGGGGGAGAAAAATGAGTGTGCATGGACAATGATGCAGCTTTCTTAATTAAGATTTTCATTACTGATACATACATTAAGTTCTGCAACTGCAAGAGCCAAAGCACTGTCATGAGCAGGTAGATGTCCCTGATTCCATCTTCAGGCAGTAAAGCTAAAACACATTAAGCGTGCACCCAGCAAATGTTGTGGGAGCCAGGAGAGTTCCAGAAATATTTCTGTTGAATGCAGAGAGGCCCCATTAAAAGCAAATTTGTAATGCATCTAATAGGTGGGAGAAAAGCCCATACCAATAGACTGTGTGCGCATATGTTCCTGTTCGGGATTGCTTTGAGCGCCCAGTCACAGCAAAAGGTAGCTGCAGCTGACCTAGAAATAATCCCTACAATCACATCAATAGTTCAGGCCTGAAAAGCACCTTTGATCTTTAGGTTTTCTAATGCCTGTTGTTGAGAAAGGAAATAAAAGACTGATTTGGGGTAGCTTTTGGAAGATGGTATAGACTCCAGTTCACAGCTGGCCCTGACTCTGTCCCTCTGGGTCACTCTGTCTGTTTTCCCTGGATCCTCAGGCTGGTCCACAAGTCAGTGTGGTCTGCCAAGGGTGTACTGGTCCCAGGAAATAATCTGACTGTGGTGTGGAGAAATCTTTCTTCTTAGATCAAAGTTATTTTTGCTAAGAGATGAGAGGAAATTAAACCCTGCACAGTCCTAGAAATGGATGAATATCTAGAGTACATGTTTTTGATTACATCTTGACTAAAGCCTAACTTGTTTTAGAGTTGCTGGCACTGTTAATGTGCACCCAGCTCTCCCTTGTTTTTCTGGCTTCTAATTACATCCCTCCTTATTTCAACTCTGTCCCCTTGGGGAGCTACCTGTAAAACTCTGATCTACTCTAAAAAGGCCTCTATCTCTTGGTCATTCCTAAAGAGGAAATGATTATTAGACACTGGACTTTATGAACGATCATTGTATCACAACAGTCAAAAATTGTACATTCATATAGGTAAAAGCATTTATTTGGAATTTAAACGTAGTCCCTCATTTTCTAAAAAAGAATAAATCAGAATCCAACACCAAAATCACTCAAAAGGTAGTCTTTAAATTGTTTTCACTATAGTTCTTTGTTGTTTGGGGAAAGGGGGGAAATTCCCAATAATTGTGACCAGTAAGATATCTCTTGGATTCCTGCTCCAAGATTCAGATCTCTGAAGTAGTTTTCTGAATGCTAGTGTACATTTCTGAAATTTGTCTCTTTAAACATATTAGAGAGTTGGAGTGGAGTGGTGAACACACTGCCTACTGTGAGGTGGCTGACCTCTGTACAGATTCTAGATAGGATATGTTCATGACTGGTGATAATAAGATGACCAAGAATTTGACCCTTTGTATTATATATATTAATAAATAGAGATAGATAGATTGTTATAGACACCTTGTCAATAGATACTTCATATATTTTGGGAAAACAACAGTATTAAGATTCTAATCTTCATTGAAAAGTGCTGTTATTAAAACTGATAGTCATATAGGCTCAAACACATTCTAGGGAAAAAAAATCTACATTTTCTTACTCTCCTTCCCAACATTTTATGATTTTTGAGGTCCTCTTTTGCATCTTCATGTTAATTTTTTTCTACTGTGTTTACCACTGCTTTCACAGAATTTTTAAAATTAAAAATTATATATATATATATATGTATTTGTCACTTTGCTATACAAAAGAAATTAATACAACATTGTAAATCAGTTAAGCTTCAATAAAATAAAGAAAAAGTGGTAGAGGAGTATGTAGAATCTCTTGGTGAAGAACCAATGTAGCACTATTCAAGTTTAATGATGATGGAAAAAGGAGGGGGAAAAATCCCAGAAAATGGTGCTAATCAGAGACTTCCTACTACTTCTCTTATGCACCCTTGACTAACTTGTAAGGACCAGAATGAAGGACATTGCTACAAGATTTAGGTGTAATTTTTACTCAGTTTCTCTCATGAAACACATGCTTCTTGCATTCAAAATATAGGATTAACTTTAAATTAGAGGTGATAATTACTTTCCATGTACCAAAAGTCTAGAAACTTCCAGGGGGAACTAAAAGTGGAAACAGTTTTAGCTTACTAAAAATGTGAGAGGTTAAGGTGGCCATTCTAAATAAATATCTGGAAATGATTCTCTGAAATAAGGTATTTCTGATGTATCTTCAATAACCTCACATTAGAAGAAATGAGAAATAACAGAAACTACAGAAAGAGTACAGAAAGAATCTAATGAAAGGAAAAAAAAACAAACAATTTTATCACTACAGAGACCTCTTCTACAAGAGAGTAGAAAGACTCTTTGACTAAGTAGGTGGTATATGTACCACTGTTGTTGTACTCAGTGGCTCGGTCGTGTCAGACAGACTCTTACCCTTTGGACTGTAGACTGCTAGGCTCCTCTGTCCATGGGATTTTTCAGGCAAGAATACTGGAGTATCCTCCTCCAGGGGATCTACTCAGGGATCAAACCCATGTCTCATGCACTGTAAGCAGATTCTTTACCACTGAGCCATTGGGAAAGCCCATTTGTACCAAACATATATATAATGTATATCTTATACATACACCACTGCCTAGCTTTCAATCGGCAATGATGTTTGGCGAAGAAAAGGGTGGGAAAGAATGGAGGGAAGATTCATGCTAATAAACAACACAACACCAATCATCATTATTGGATTCTGTTTGGCCTCTCAGTATAGGCCATGTTATAGAGGCTGGGGTATAAGATGTGACATTTTCTAAGGACATCAATAAGAAAGTTAAACATTTGGTACTCTGAGCCTACAGTATGCAGTGCCAGCCTTTAACTGCTCCAGGGGCATCACTGAAACCTAGCCGGTAGTAACGTGCTCCCACTTCTTGGGCAGTTTCACTGCTCAGGTAGAGGAGTTATTTACTAGGCCTGGTTCCTACCACTTGCCTCAGCTTGTAATTGGCCTAAAGGAGCTTCTGTACAATCTTGAACATGATAGTTTCTTTTCTACTTCCCTTCTGGACACTGCTTAAGGATTTAAGGAACTGCAGATGACTTCTGGACATGGTTTTTCTTTAAAGATGTAGAAAAAAATGCCCCAGAGCACATGGCATCCCTTATCATCTGCAAATGAAATTTTGGGGCTGAAGGAATGCTCCAATTGCCACTCAGAACAGCGCTGCACAACTCCTGCCCCTCAGAGAGACTTGGGGGTACACATGCCGGGAGACAGATGCTCACTATCCCAAAACACAGGGAAGATGCTCTTGTCAGTTTGCGCTGTGAAGGGCAGGGGCGGATGCTGTCAGTGTGGCATTTCTGCCTCTTAGCGTCTTTCACTTTCCCTGAAGTTGCTGAAAAATATTCCATTTCATTAAGTATGTAGTAATACACATGGGAGTCAGAGAGAGGAAAAGGTGGAGGACACTGATGACATGGCCTCTAGCACTTTATTTATGAGAACATCCAGAAATCTCTGTCTACATCTGGTAGAAGAATAGTGTCAATTCTGCCCTGGAGACACAGATCAGGCAATGTTGCCAGTGTGTATTTTTCCCTTCCCAATAATTTACTGATTCTGGAGTCTGATGGCAGAGCTCAGATGATCACTTTCACATTCATATGAGTGAAAAATTAGTCTGTCCCTTTGGAGGAATGGTGATTTCAAATAAACATAAATGTATGAAACCAGGGGAAGTACTGAGTATCCCTCACCCAGAAACTCTGCTGGTCTCCCAAGTGGTGGTTCTCTCCCCACAACTTTCCCTGGGAGAGCTGTGAGGGTGGGGGGGTGGCAGCAGAGCACAGGAAACTGCTAGAGGCGACCTCACAGGACAAGAGTGGGCACTGCCTTTGCAGCAAAGGGTGAGACTGAACAACAAAATGCTTGTGAGGCTGCTCATTTGCCCTTTGCATGTTTTTACTGTACTATTCACCTTTTCATTGTTGATCATATCTACTTTTAAAATATTAAGGATATGTCACAGTATTTCCCTAGTTTTTTTTTTTTTAATACTGTTTACCATAGTGATTTCTATTTTCATGTAATAAAATGTAATATTCTTAAGTTTTCAAGTGGGATTGTATGCTTGGAAAAAGCATCTTGTACCCCAATTAAAAAATATTCACTTACATGGCAAAAATACAATTGACAATTACAGAATTAGTGAAGATGCAGAGAAATGGGCAGCCTCTTTCTTTGCTGGTAGGGGTATACATGGCTTATGGCTTTCCCTAGTGGCTTAGCAGTAAAGAATCTGCCTTGCAATGTAGGAGGCCTGGGTTCGATCCCTGAGTCTAGCAGACAGCATGACAACCCACTCCAGTACTCTTGCCTGGAGAATCCCATGGACAGAGGAGCCTGGCAGGTTACAGTCCATAGGGCTGCACAGAGTTGCAACTGAAGCGACAAAGCAGCAGTAGCAGCAGGGGATGTACATTGACACAATTTTGCTGGAGGACACTTTAGCAGCAGATAAATTTTACTTTGGCAGTTCCACTACTAGAAATTTACCCAAAGGAAATAATCAGGCAAGTGAATTTTTAAAAAAAAATGTATGTATGTATAGAGATGGTTACTATAGCATTGTTTAGTTAGAAAAAAATTTCCAAATATCCTAAATGTCCATCAGTAAGTGACTTATTCAATAAATTACCCTCTGCTGGAGTACAATGTGGCTGTCAAAAAGATAATGTGGATCTATATTTATTATCATGGAAAATGCCTGTTACAATGAGCAAAAAAGCAGATGCAAAACAGCCAGCAGATTTTCCTTTTATTTTGAAAAGAGAAAGACAAAGAAAAACAGACAGATAAATAGATATGTTTGGAAATATATTCCCCAAAGTGTTAACTCTCTGGGTGGTGAGATTTCGAACGGATTTTTTTCTTTTACATCATTACTATAACAAATGCAAACCAAACTAAATGTATACTTTAGAAGTAAAAAAAAAAAAAGAATTTGAGTTTTAGGGAAAAAAGCTTAGATAAATCCTGTAACAACTACTTAAAAATTCAAATATGAGTTTCATAGTCATTAGCAACTAGTAACTCTCTGAATAGGGTGACACTATTGCCTGACCATTCTCTTGATGGATGGCATCACTGCCTTCCTCAAGTCTCCTCCAAGTTTGACAATTCAGGTGATACATTACATCTTAAAAGACTTTAAAGTATAAAAGCTCACATACTGGAAATAACCCAAATATCTATACCTAGGGCATTGTTAGGAAAATTCTGGGAGTTTTATATGATAGGAAACTATTCAGACATTATGGTAGCAGTATGCAATTATACTGAGAAGGGCTTACATAATATTTAGTAAACAATAGAATACAACCTTATACATACAGTATATGCTCAATCATGTTAAATTCAGAGAAAAGACTAGAAGGTGATCTAAAAAATTGTTAATAATCACTTTTTCTGTTTAGTGGGATTGTGAATACTTTCTCCATACTTTCTTAATATTTTACAATAAGTGTGAATTATAGAATCATGAAAGAAGTTAACTATTAAAAAAATACAGCTGTGTTGCTCAACAGCTGGCAAATTTTATCCCAGACGTATCTACAGTTGAGTTTTGAGTCAAATGGTCTTGAATGTTATTTCCTAAAGGAAATCTAATAGAATGGAATGTGTTCAAATAAAGGAAAGCTGTCATTGCCACCACCTCTTTGCAAGCCACTGCTTTATAACAGAATAAATCTGAATGGGGAATCCTAGTGCTATTGGCAATTAATAATTTACACATTCTTCAGGTCTTTTTTATATCTTGTTTTATGCTACTAGAAGCTGAAGTTTAGTTACTCTTTAGTACTCTGAAATGTCTCCAGGTCTGGAAGCTATTTTGGAGCCTGCTGGCACAGGACACCATTAGGAATGGAGGCGCATCCATTCATTTAAAGTGAGGGTTCCCTGGAGTAACAAGGGTGAGCTGCTATACCAGGTCTTCTATAGATCATTAGCTTTCTTTCTCTTTTTCCTTCTTCTCTCTTACCTACCCAATCTTCCTCTCTCCATCCCCTTTTCCAAGAAAATAAATAAATAAATAAATAAACAAACAGTCTATGTACAGTTAGATGGAAGCTCTTAAAATTCAGAGAAAATTCACCCAGGACGAATACCACACTTCAAGTAGATGGCGTAATTGTTCCTAAATGATCATATGTTAGCAAAATGATGATGGAAGAAATCAGAATTGTCACATATATGTATGTTGTATATTAGAGGCTTGTCAATAAGGCAGAGAGTAGATATTTAGTGAGAAAGAAAGAATATAACTAGGTAAAAGAAAGTAACGATGTGGGTTTCTGTGTTTTTTGGCAAAGGTTATCTAATCACCTGTTCTTGGCCCTTTGGACTAAATATCAGCCTTTAAACTAAACTAGACTGTTTTTTCTGTACCAAACACAGTGCCTGGTGCAATGCAGATGCTCACCAGAGGCTTAGAGAATTGAACAGAGCCCTTTTACTGCCTTTTCATTCTGGCCTCAGATTGGATCAAAAGAAACTAAAACCCCTAATATCTTTTCATGCTTATTAGGTAAAATTCCATTGTAATGTGAACTAAAAGGCATATCTTCTCTAAGTTTCCACCTTGGTCATTGAACTTCTGGAGAAAGTCACACAAGACAGAATAGGTCCTATAAAAACCCACCAGACTCACCTAGGTCTTCTGCACTGTCAAGGAGAATCCCACTGTGTTCTTCTGGTCAACCTGCCTAGTTGTCCCAAGAACTATTTTAAACTTCTCCTTTCCTCAAATCTCCTCCTCACTTATTCTTGGCAGCATCTTGCTCCCTAGGAGCGACCATTTGGGACACCTCTCAGCCTCTCAGTACCAAGCCTACACACAGCTTGCATCTATCTCTACCCTTCCTTCTTTCTTGTAACTACGGAAAAGATGTTCCTCCGTCTACCCTCCTACTTGTGCTCAGGACCCCGTGTCTCTGTCCATATCAGGAACCATCCCTTCACAGTCATCCTATCCTATTATTGCTCCTATACACTGAATCTCTCCTCTCTACTATATTTTTCTAAGCATATAAAAATGCTAAAATCTCCACTCCCCTCCAGAAACTTCTTTTCACCTCACCCCACCCACTCACATCCCTAAGATATTATACCAACTCATTTTCTTTTCCTTTAAGGTAATATTTCCAAGAGTTACCCACATTTGCTCTGTTTCTTCACTTCTTATGTTTTCCTCATCCTTTAACAAATAAGTTAATGCTTCTACCTCTTCAACAAGCCACCTTTTGCTAAAGTCAACAACAACCTCCAGACTAATATATTAAGTGATATATTTTTCAATCCTTAACTTACTTGACTTCTTAAGGGTCACTATTGACCACTCTCTTTGAAACGCTTTCTATTTTTGGCTTCTGTGTCAATGTTTTCCCATTTTCCTACTACCCCTTAGCTATTCCTTCTGAGGATATTCACAGCCTCATTTTTCCCTTCCAGGTGATTAAATATTGAGTTCTTCAAGTTCCAGTTTGGGCCTTCTTCTCCATCTAACCTTGTCCCTAGGCAATTATCATCCATGCCAACAGCTTCATTTGTCTTCACTTTACTTCTGTATTCCAGTTGTATATGTTCATCTGCCTACCCAATATGATTACTTCTCTCTGTCAAAAGCATTTGACATTAGACAGCTCAAAAACAGATCTTAACCTCAGTTCTCCTCTGGTGTTTCATAGAACCCTGAGAGGCACCATCCTTACAAACATAAAACCAGTAGTCACTTCTTTCTCCTTCATCTCCCATATCCAATCCATATGTTTGTTTCAAAATTGTATATTTTGTTTCTGAATTCTCTCTCAGTTGCATTCATTTTGCTTCCATTCCCATTGTCTTTACACAAGTCTATTTTTTTATCTATTCTACTACTATAGTTTCCTTACTTTTGCTTTTCCTAAACCATTTACCACAATGAAACTAGCTTAATTTTTTAAGGATTATGGTAGTTTATCTTGCAATTGTAAGAGATAATACAGAAAGGTCTGGTATGCCCTCTACACCTCTCTCATAATGGCCCAATATAATATCTTTAACAAAAAAGAAAAGGAAAGGAAAGTCGCTCAGTCATGTCCAACTCTTCATGACCCCATGGACACCAGACTCCTCCGTCCAGGGGATTTTCTAGGCAAGAGTACTGGAGTGGGTTGCCGTTTCCTTCTCCAGGGAACTTCCCAACCCAGGGATGGAACCCAGGTCTCCCACATTGTAGACAGACGCTTTCCGTCTGAGCCACCACTATGATCTTAGCCAAAAGGCCAAGAAGCGATATCTTTAACTATAGTACAATATCACAGTCAGGAAACTGACATTGGTACAATCCATCCACCTGATTCAGATTTCACTCATTTTACATATACTCATATAAGTGTGTGCGTGTCGCTCTATGCTATCGCGTCCTTATGTAAGATTTGCATGATTACCACCACAGTCAAAATACAGAACGGCTACATCCTAAGACTATTTCAGGCTACAATTTTGTAGCCACAGTCAGCCCCATCTTCCCTCACTCCCTAATCACTGTTATTCTGCTCTCTATCTTTATAATTTTGTCATTATAAGAATGCTATATAGAGGAAATTGGCTTTTTCACTCAGTGTAGTATCTCTGTTATTAATCCAAGTTATACATATCAAGAGTTCACTGCTTCCAAGTGTTGAGCAGTTCCATGGTTTGGTCATACTATGGTTTAACTATTTACTGATTGAAGGACATCTGGGTTGTTTCCAGTTTGGGGTTATTGTGAGTAAAACTGCCATAAACTTTGTTTTCTGTGTGGATATGTTTCCATCTGTTTGGGATAAATGTACAAGAGTAGCAAGATCTTTTTAGAATACAAAATTGATCATGCCACTTTCATTCTTAAATGTGCTTTTCCATTGCCCTGAGGCAGGTCCTTAACATGTTGTCAGAGATCCTAACATCAACAGGCCCTGAATTATCTCCTCAACCTCAGAGGTCAGCTCAGAGTCACTTCCTCAGGGAAGCATCTTCTGTACTTCCAGACTCACTTAGATCCCCCTCCTATATTGCTTGTAGAGGACCTGGCACTTTTATTTCACAGCAGTAAGCACAGCTTGCAATTATAAGTTCTTTTGTGTGGCCATTTGATTAATGTCTCTCTCTCATCCCCCAGATTGTAAACTCCAGCAGGGCAGAGGCTCTGTGTGTTTTGCTATTAGGTTTTCAGCACTTAGTAGACATTCACTTTGTGTTTAATGAAATTCCACCAAGGATTTTAAGACAGATAGTCTTGGATTCAAGTTCTGTCTCTGTTACTTCCTAGGCATTCTTGGAAAAAAATTATTCAAACATGTTAAATAACCATTTCATTTTTATAACATTATATACTTAATAAGAGTAGTTTAAAAGGTTAAATCATATGACCATTTAAAATATTTTGTCTAGTACCCAAAGAAAGGCAAGTACTCAACAAATAGTATCATTAGTTTCACAAAAGGTAAGAGTTTTTGTTTTTGTTTCCAACTTGGGTTTAGTTCATTGTCTTCATTTCTTGCTTGTTCCTGGGATTCTGATTCTGCTAATTTTAAGAGTCTAAAAAGGAACCCTCAGTTTAGAACTCCAATAATTCTATGACAGCTGGTTTCAACCTCAGGTATGTCCCCTTAGGCATTTGAGAGCCTTATTTGACCTCTTGGCTCTGGTTTCCATTTTCATTTTACTCAATACTTCCTCCTCTTGTTTCCCAGCTTGTGGATCTTAGGGTTCCCAGTTTACATAAAGAAGTTTTCTAAACATATCTTGCCTCATTCCTTACGCTAATACTTTTCCATGGAGGAGAATCATCCCGTTGGTAAGGCAACCCTTGGTCCCTGTTTCTCAGCTGGCTGTGACTTATCTATTAAAGTTTCTGAGTCTTTCTCCTTTCTAGACTGCTTGGACTAGCGGGAGTCAGCGACCTGGAAAAGCATTATGCTTATGCAGATCCAGATTTTCCCTTGGCAAGAAGAGAGTCAGTTAGCCCCTTCTACCTCTCATACTAAGTTCTGTCCTTTCACCTAGACTTTAGTAAAAATTTTGGCTCCCCAGCTATCAGTTTTTTATTTTTCAATGGGTTTAAAATTTGAGTGGGGAAAAACTGCTTTTTATTGTACCCCTTCAAAGAATCCTACACTTAGGTTTATGCTTTTGCTCAGGATATCATTTCTTTACTTTTCCTTTCTTTCTTTCTTTTTTTACATTCAAGCCATTTTTCAAGACTAGCTAAATGGGAAGCCTGGGGGTGCTGCAGTCTATGGGGTCACAAAGAGTTGGATACCAGTTAGCAACTGAACAACAACAAAAATTGCATTTTACACGATTTTTTCCAGCCCATAAGTTTTCTTTCATGAATGAAATCCTATAGTACTTATTGGAGTATCATTCCTTTTGGAATTGTTATTATCTTAGGTGCATATGGAACACTCAATAGTATGGCTTCTTTTTCGTAACTCAATTTAAGTTTCTTAAGAACACACAAGGGCAATGTGCTCGTTTATGTTTTACCTCTCCACTAAACATGATTCTGAATCCTAGCTTGTGCTGTGTTTTCATTTTAGTAATATACTCCCCCATTTCCTTTATGAAAAGCTATGGAAAGCATTGTTTAATAGCTAGAAAGGCTTAAAGGAATGGAAGGAGAGAGAGGTAATGTTCCTGGCTGTGGTAGACTGGTCTGCAGTGTGTTTTGATTCTTTGAATCAAAGATAGAAAAAAATAGCCTCTACTACTACAGGGGAAAAAACATGAGGAGGAAGGGTCCTGAAAATGATATCTGAGCAATGAAAGACAGTGAATATTTTAAAGATCACTGAATTTAATTTATTCAACCTAAATGCATAAAAGTACAGGTGGGGACATTATTTATGCAGGTATATGCAAATCACTTTATAAAATAGGCAAAGCCCTTCTGCTTTTATAAGTTGCCAAGGTGGTTCCTGATATTTTAAAAGCTATGTACCTTTCATGTAATTTCCTAAGACTTGGAATCCCTCTATCAGAATCTCATAGTCATTGTCAGAGCAAGTTTGTTTTTTTTCTCTCCTCTGGGACATTTACAAGGCTCTCATAACCATCATAAAAGAGTGGTTTCCACAGAGATGTGACTGGAAAAAATCACTTGGAAATCACTGAGGAGCAAGTCACAATGTTCAAAGCAGAGAACAGAGGCTTTGAAAACATGAACCCATCTGACCTCTTGAATTTAGAACAGTGAATTCCTGAGCTCTGAAACATGGGGCCCGGCTGTGCATGCCATATTGGTGCTATAAGACTGGCAGTAGGTTGGCTGTGGCATGGTCTATTTCAAACTCCTTCACAGTGCCCAGTGTTGCATGTTCCCAGATGACATTTGGTTGGCAGAAGCTGGGCCTCCAAAGCTGGCAGTCTGGAACGCAGCCCACTGTGTTTTGACAAACACATAATTGACCATCTGATCACCAGCCTACGTTCTGCACTCAGGTCACTGAGGGGACCTGGGCTTTCAATAGGTCCCCTACTCCTTATCTTGTTCATCTCCGCAAACATTTCTCCAGAAAGTAATACAGAGAAGACTTATGCACACCCACACATATCTTCCCATTTGCTAAAGAGAGCATGGCACATGCAACAGAAGCCGCTGAAAACCTCCTTTAAATTGTCCTGGCAGCCCAGAGTGAGCAAGAGAAAAGCGCACTTACGGTGAGCTCTAATTCAGAAGGAAGGAACAAATATCCGGCACTGTTTCAGCACTCGGCTGTGCGTAAGTTGCAATTCAGTTCAATGGCTTGGAACTTCTCAGAAAAGGGCAGCCATGGGAAAATGATAGGACCTGGGGCTTTGATTGACTTTAGGAGGATCTTATTAAGAACTGGTTTCATTTTCAGGTGAAAGAAGGGAAAAGCCAGACTGGTAATGTCCCCTCCTTCTTGGCCTGCCAAGGCCACTATGAGAGAAGATACATATTTCTGGAGACCAGTAGGCCCAGTTCAAGTTGAGGTCTCCAGTGAAGGGATTGTAAGGGAACATTTCACCTGAAATTTGGCCCCACACAACATGTGAGCCTTCATCCAAGAAGGCAAGGTTTGTGCAAGAGGCCAAGCCAGGCTGGCGTTAGGCAAACATCAGTGTCTATGCAGCACTATCCAGTGGCCTCTCCTCTCCTTTCCCAGCCCCACTGCACAGTTGAAGCCCTTGGTTTTCATCTTTGACCTGCTCTCCCTTTTCTCAGTCAGTCACCAGACTGCTCTTTTTCTAAAACATAAATCTACTTAAAATTCTTCAAAGCCTCACCAAGCCTGTTACTTCAAGTCCAAACTCCTTGCTCACCATACAAAGGCTTCCATGATCTGCCTCCTGCTTACTTGCCAGCCTCATCGCCTTTGAAAGGATCTCCTTCAGTCACGAAACTCGAGCCGAGAACCCGGAACCTGCCAGCTGTGTGTCAGCTCCTTTGCGCGGGCTTTTTTTCTGATGATGATCTTCTGTTGTTTGCCCCTCCCCCATATGCACCTGGTAAACTACAGTTCACTCTTCAGGCTTTTAGGTTCCGTTCCGCTTGGGCACCTCCCATGTGCAGGTAGGTGCTCCTGCTTCTTTTCGTTCCCTTGCTACATCTTGTATACCTCCATTCCAGTGGCCATCACATGGCATGGCCTTTATTTATGTATATCTCCCTATCAGGCTGAGATTTTTAACAATGGGGAGCATTTCGTATTTATTTAGCAGTTTTAAGAACCGAGAATAGTGACTGGTTTTCCATAAATGTTTGTTGACTGAGAACTGAATAAAGAGCCATACGTGATAATCCATCAAAACCTAGGCTAAGCAGTAGTATTAACTTCTACAAGTAGGATAGGAGCCTACAAGCAATCCAATGAAGGCAGAAGACCCCAGCAGTAAGGCACTTTGGATGGTTATCACTGGGTGAAAGAAGAGTGAGGGATCGAGGGGTGTGATGGAGGAATGTCTTGTTAACAGAGAAGTTAGGCAGTGAATTTTCAGGCTTTTCAACATTTAGTTTTCAATATGGAAAGGTCCTTTCTGAGAATGCATCTGAGTTTGAACTGTGGACAGTTCTACATTATAAGAACTTGGTTCTCAAATAGGGTGAGTCTGTGCTATCTACTTCAAGGCAGCATGTCAGGTCATGGAGGGCTCCTCTTTGCTCTGCTAAAGATGAATGGGATGAAACACTTTCTGGGGAATGTCTGGAAGCTATTCAGCTCCTACTGAAATCTATGTCAAAGACTTTGGGCTAAAGCAGTGCCAAGGAGAAAAAATTCGAAAAATCAGAATGTTGCACCTGCCTGGAGGAGGCCATTCAGTGGCACTAGGAGCTAGAAGCGCTAAGGGATAATGTTTTCACCTCCCCAGGGAACTTTTCTTCTCCTTCTGATGGGCTCCTGGGGCACCACCTCCGGAGTCATCACCTGTGTCTGTGGGCACATGAGGTCAGCAGAACTGTCACAGGCCCTGTCACCCTTGAAATAAAGGCAGTCTCAGGATTTGAAACAATCTAAGCAAGCATGAAGCCTGGCCTGGGAGGTGGGAAAAGGTTAGTGGGTACATGGATGGGCTCTCAGTCTATTCCAGGTCATTTGCTCAGCCTCATCTCGGGTTAAAACTTGGATCTTTCGAGAAGCTGCCAGATTGATGGTTGATGTAGTATAGAATCAGTTTCACATTTTCCTATGAGCCAGGCACAGCCTTTCAATTATGTTTTTTATCTCAAAGGTCTCCCTCGATTTCTAATCTATGACCCAGGTCTCCAGGCCCCTGAACTGCTTGTGTCTGAAGCTTGCCCTCCAGTGCTGACGTCATAATAGCTGAGCCGGGCGGGCAGGAGTGCACAGTGCTGACTCATCCCCGGTGATGTGAGGATTAATGCCTTGTCTAACACATAGCTATTATGTGAACTGTTTTTACACAAAAGAACTGTAACAAAAATGATTTGCCAGTCAGAGGACTAGAAATACATAGTGCTAGGTAACTGGAGTAGGGACAGAGGGACGTAAAGTGGTAACCGCAAGCATGAATGCCGACACCCTCCGAAGCACTGACAGACCCACTCTATCAACACCGAGAATGAGGAATAACAAGACTTGTCAGGGGCAGAGAGGACCCACCCCTGCTGTATAAATGCATTACACACAGCACCAGTCTTCGGGGAGTTTAATCAATCTCCTTTCTCTGTCAAATAACTGTCACTTTAGACTTTAGCCTCAGCATCCTTTGGAGGATATTGCTCCCCTAAATATATTTGCAACTCGCTTCTAGGAATGTGAGTGGAAGCCACACACAAGCAAAAGAGCCATGGGAACACCCTTTCTGTGCAAATGATTGCAACACACTAAAAATACCTCGCAGTGCGAAGGCATCAGTGAAGTAAGATAGAATGTTGTGAATAGGGGACAGTGTTCACCAGAGAGTGAGAAGCTGGAAGGACACTGATAATATTTATCATGTGAGGTGACTGCTCCTACCTGGAGCATTACTTGGGTAGTGTCTTACGCAGTGACTTTGATTATCTGGGTTCATGGCCCCAGAATCTCTTTCAAGCAGCTCGAGGTAAAACGTATCCAAACCAGCTCAGTGCAGTGCAGCCTAATTTGGGCTTTAAATGATAAATATTCTCTCTTTTCATCTGAAATCAAGTTATTATTTTTCTCCAAATGACTTTCCATCTTTTCTAAAAAGAGAATTGTACCTTCTATAAACCTAGCATATGTAATCCTGGATTTCTCTCTTTTTTTCCTGGACTTTACAATTTCACAGGATTTCAGCCTAAGTGACTGAAATTTTATACTCCAGTCTTATACTTCCTGTAAAAGGATATTAGAAATTTTGTACAAAAATGAAACCTCTGATCTAGAAGTTGAAGTGAAAAGCTATTGAACCTAGAGATGGTGTATAACTGAAGAATAAATAATTGCCCATTGATTGACAGCAGAGCAAAAGCCCGACTGTTGCTGGTATCTGACTGAAGAATGTAAGCTGTAGTCTCGAAGAGCAGTGACTTTGCAAACAGCAGCTGTGGCCAAGTCAAAGGCAGTCTTTATATAATACAAGTCCAGTGGCTTGGGCTGCTGGCCTTTTCAGCCCCCTCATGATGGCAACTACTACTATCACCAAGAGCATCGATTCCAAACATGAAAGAAGCTAATACACAGTTAAGACGCACTGGAAGCCACAACAAATTCAACTGGAAAACATGCCAATAAAGACTCAAATTTCCCAAATCAGGCACTTTTTTTTTGAAAAGTAAAGAAACCATTTTTACTTACACAAAGAGAAGGGGCAGGCCGCAGGCTGATGGTCAAGGAACTGAAAATCAAAGACAAAACAAGGAATTAAAAATAAACGCAATGATATTGTGGAGAGAAGGAAAGCAAATTAAGTTTAGACAGGACTTGTTGCTCCTAAAGCATGAGCAGTAAGTGCCCATTTTGTCACCTGGAGCCCAAGATTCAGGACTCATAAAATGTCCAAAGATGTGGCCTCTTGCTGTCTGATCAGTGTAGAAGGGGTGGTAACCTCTTTCTTTGTCAGCTTTATTCTGATCGGAATCATATGAACATTTTCTAGAGTTGTGCTGTTCAATATAGTAGCCACTAACCATATCTACCTATTTAAATGTAAAATACTTAAAGTTTAATAGAAAAGTAAATGTTTGGTTCCTTGGTCTACTAGTCACATCCCTAGTGCTCCACAGCCACCTGTGGCTGGTGGCTGCCTTACAGAGAGACCATTTCTATTGTTGCTTAAATAGCTATTGGGTAGCACAATGAGAATAAGAAAAAGCTTTACTATGTTGTATATGACAAATCTTAGCTAATTTTGACAAAGGTGAATCAAACTCATAGACTTTGTTTCTTGAAGGGTAGATTTAGTATGTTTCATGCTTTGGATAAATTCAAAACCTCCATGTGCTGTCAGTCATTAACTGACAGTAGTTACTGCCTTGCCTGCTGCATAGCACCAGGCTAGGAATGTGCCCTCTGACAAAAGGCTTTTAAACAAGAGCATCTGTCCCCCAAAATGCACTTCTAATAATAAAAACTTCAGTTTTCTGCTATACATCAACAGGCGTCAACATAGGCAGAAACCAACATAATATTGTAAAGCAATTATCCTTCAATTAAAAATAAATAAATGTAAAAGGAGGAAAAAAAACACAAAACTTCAGTTTTGAGGGGAGTTGACCTCAACAGTTTCTCATTCTGTATTTCAAGTCTGACAATTTTCTTTTGTAATCGTCAACACACAAGCCAAATAAGCGATTAATGGACTGGCCTGCTCACTATTGTTTTGATAGCTTTTCTTACAGAGAAATAAAACTGAAGTAATAGAAGATTCAAGAGAATAAACCAAACAAGGATGCTGAGAAGACAAAGCAGATCTCCTTATCCCACCCCACTCAAATATGTCAAGGACTTAAAATACGCTGGTTGAATTTTTGTGTCTCTGACACTATGGTTTTAGCCACTTCACATAAGGCCTCCAGAAAAATGCAAAACAAACTGTACGAAAAAAGATCAAGTAGAAAGACCTGATTAAATAAATTAGCCTAGAATAAGGCTAAAGCAGAACACTGGCAATTAGAGCTTCACTTCTCAGCAAGTTTTCTGGACAAATGCACCACTGTAGAGATTCCTCCAAAGAATACATTTTTCTTTTTGTGGACTAGGTGAAACCCTGTTCCATGAAGTGAAGGATGGTGTTCATCTCTTTGGACAAGAAGAGTTAAGTTGAAAATCTGCAGCTTGGACCATAGAGAGAGGGTGGGGGTCTCCAATGCTTTTAAATTGTTTCACAAAATTGATGAGGTTAATGAAAATTTTAAGCAAGATAATTAACTTTTGTATGATTCATTGAAAGTACACACAAACTTGAAATATATATGTGTGTGTCTATATATATATAGACCAACTAGCTTCAAAGACTTTAAAACTCTAAGTTTGCCACATTCTAGTCCCGTCTACAAGCTGGTATCCTAGACTATTGCACTGGTGCATCTTTTAAAGTATTTTTCTTTTCTTCTCTTCTTTTCTCCTTTCCTTCCTTCCCGCCTGCTCCTCCAATATTTTTGAGATTGCTTTCTTTCCCAACCTTTGAAAAAATGGAGAAAAATATGATTCGTGCTTAATCTGTGCAGTGTGCTCGCTTATTTTTCTGTTGTATGTTACTCAATAATAATTATGCTCTTTTTGAACTATACTCAGTATTTATGTTCTTGCATCTAAGCATACAACTTTCTAAATTTCAAGAAGTATTTATTCATAAAAGTTAATCAGTCAAAATTAAATTTTTGATGTGATCAAAAGAGATCGATGTAAATTATACCCAGATTGACTAATATATCCAAGGTCTGGAATGAAAAACTATCTTTCCTGGATGTCAAATGACACACAGGCTGTCAATGACAGGAATCCAAGATGGAGAGAAAATTCACAGTGTGTATGTCACAGTCTAAGACAAATTAAAGCCAAGTTAAATTAAAGATTTTATTGGATATAATTGTTGTCTTTATGTATTAATGAAAATCAATAATATCTATCCCAAATTTAATATTAAGGCTAAAAATTTAATCTCAGAGTTCTTCTACAATTTATAAACATTCATAAATGTCAAAAGGCCCCCATTTCTTGATTAAATTACAATCTGCTATGCAATTTTGAAAATATGTATTAATCTGCATGGGTTTATTTTTGTTCAGCTCAAATTGTTATTTTATTGATATGTGCCCTTTCTGCCTAAGTAATATTCACTTTGTATGTCTGTATATTGTTTTCATCTGAAACGCAAAGAATTATCTACAGTAGTTTTGCACGAGATTAAAATCATTTGCATTAAGCATGCTGGGTTCAAAGAACAAATATCTAGCAAAGAGTATAGAACTGTTAAGGCCAAATGAATCAGGACCTTAAAGCAGTAGGGGAGGCAAGAGTAGAGAGAGGGAGAGGGGTTAAATCTGATTTTAGTTTTGTGATATCTGAGTAGAATTTATTATATAGTATCAGTCTCCATGGAAGTAAAAGTATTATTAACTTTTAGTTAATAGTAACTGAAAGATTAGTCCATTCTGATTTCTGTGTATGTAATGTTCCAGGGCAGTGATTCCCAACTTCTGGAGGTGATGCAGATCCCTATGAAAATCTCTCCTCCTCGAAATTCTTCAAAAATACCAAGTTTCAAGCGTCTCCCAAACTCCAAGGAGGTCTTCTAAGAATTCCAGGTTAGTAACCCTTGGCCTAAAGGGAGAGGGGAGAAAGTGTTCTTTCAGTCCCCTTGCTCATCACTTCTAGGATGTTTTAACAAGTTGCTATAAAGTTAAAGCCAGTAGTAAATGAAATGTATGAAAATGGAGCATACTACATGGGTAAGTATGTGTGGCTAGAGACACACAGACTCCTTCACGGGACTTCCAGACTCTGACTTTCCTAGTCCCTGTCAACTTCTTTAGGAGAAGGGCCATAGAGCCTTAGGGACAATAAGGTAGAGAAAATAATGAGCAAAGGAATGATAATAAGAGGTACTATTCACTGAAGACCTTCTGTGGTTTCAAGTATCCTAAGTAAATGTTCTTCAATTTGCATATGGGCAGACCCAGGGAAGTGGAGCAGTCTGACGAGTATGCAAAGCCACAAAGTAAATAATAAAGATGTGGCTGTCTCTTTAGAGAGTCAGTTGTCCTTGTGGCTAAGTAATTCAAAGTCTTATTTGTACATATACTCATTTATCCAATAACTACTTCTTGAAAGTTATACACAAAAAGGACAGACCCTGTTCTTGTCCCCGTGGAGCAGAAAGCAGAATATGTACATATTTTTAGGATGAAACCTGAGACTTTGCTGAAAGCCTAATCTGTGGCACCCGAATACTGGATGCTCACCTTAGCTTGAGGATCACCTGCCTAGAAGAGTTTAAAAAGCAGCTCTAACAGTATATCATTTAATCCTGACTACAAGAGTATATACTGTCATTTCTACTTTACCAGAGAAAAAATGAGATTTGAGAAATTAGAAAACTCGCCTTAAATCAGACAGTTTCTTGGATTTAATAAGTTTGTACTGTTCCAAAGTCTATATATTTATAAATCCTAAGTTCCTCTTAGGAACCTAAATACCTCTAGGTATTTCTCTCTTTATGTTTGCCCTTGACATCTGGACTAATTCAGGGAATATGTTAGGCTAGTTTAGGCTTCTCCTTTGGAAGGAGACATATGTGGCTTGATTTGGATTCTACATATTGGACGGTGGTAAGGGAAAGCTATTGTTAATAGCAGAAGCTGAGCCACGTGCCAGTTGAGGTAACTGGCTGGATTAGAAAAGGAGCCCAGGGTGTCAGTCTCTCATTCCTCTTGACTAACTCCAAGGCTAGGCAATAGTACTGTCCAGGGGCTTTTCTGCCAGTGGGGTTCACACTGGTTGGTAAAGAGTGAGAGAAGTTTGCTAAGGGAAAATAATAGTACAATACAAAATGGGAAAAAATCATAACTCACTCACAAAAACTGGTTACTTTTAGCATTGTGAATAGAAAAGAGAGAACTTATTCATCACAAATGAATCAGAAAATTAGAATGTGTCACAGCATTGATGACAGAGCTGAGAAATTCAGATGAACTGAAGTTCAACACTTATCCTTCTACCTGAATAGGGTAAATGGTGAGACAACAGGACAGAAATGACCTCTTAGACATGCCTTTAATCCTTCCAATCTTTCTTTTCCAACTACTTTCTCTGGTATTTAGGTGGGTTTATATCTTTGTTTACTATGGGTAGAGGTAACATTTTAACATTCTTTTTATGTTCTAGAAGTATTGTGTTAATTAATTCTTATGTGGGAGTCATTCCAAACAGTAGGATGAAGATTTTTACCTTATTGATTTTCCTAATACCTTTCTGGCTTCCAGTGTTTTCAAAGGAAGAGGCATTATTGGATTTTTAGATTCATATGTCTCTCAGAATAAGTGCCAGCTTCATAGGTTCCTGTCAATTGATATTCCATCTTCACTCTGGATACATGATTTCCTTTATCTGACAGATCCAAGAAATTTTATGCTAGATTTAATGACATTTCATGCACCCTGAATTTGGAGGTTTTTAATTCTCTATTTTCTACCCGGCAAAAGATTTACAAGTTAAAGTCAGGTGGAAGGGTTATTCAGATATGCATACAAAGCATGCTCAGTTTCCCATTAGGTACTCCGGGGTCTCCTGCAAGTTTCTTGGTCTTAAGGAGACTGACTATAAATGCCACAAATGGTCATTCATATCTTGGGGGCCTGCTTTTCAAGACCATCTTGAGAAGAACAATAGGAATATCATAGTGATGCTTTACCATTCCTTAAAATACTATGATAATTCTGAATAATGCCTACCTTCAAAATTTAAATGATGAAATAACAATCAGTAAAAAGAGAGAATTCAAAAGCTAAAGTTCAGGGGCTTCCCTGGTGGTCCAGTAGTTAAGAATCTTCTTGCCAATGCAGGGGCAGGCTGGATCCCTGGTCAGGATCTAAGATTACCACATGCTGCAGAGCAGCTAAACCCATGAGCCACAGCTACTGAGCCCACACATCCTGGAGCCCAAGTGCCACAACTAGAGAGCCCACGTGCTGCAAGTACTGAAGCCTGTGCACCACAACTGGAGAGTCCCTGTGACAAAGCGGAAGACGCCCTGACACCATGAAGATTCTGCATGCCACAACTAAGACCCAATGCAACCAAATTCGTAAGTATTAAAAAATAAAAACCTCACATGTATCCCATTGTTCATTGCAGCACTATTTACAATAGCTAGAACATGGAAGCAACCTAGATGTCCACTGACAGATTAATGGATAAAGAAGTTGTGGTACATATACACAATGGAATATTACTCAGCCATAAAAAGGACACATTTGAGTCAGTTCTAATGAGGTGGATGAACCTAGAACCTATTATACACAGTGAAGTAAGTCAGAAAGAGAAAGATAAATATCATATTCTAACACATATATGGGCTTCCTTGGTGGCTCAGAGGTTAAAGCGTCTGCCTCCAATGTGGGAGAACTGGGTTCAGTCCCTGGGTTGGGACGATTACCTGGAGAAGGAAATGGTAACCCACTCCAGTATTCTTGCCTGGAGAATCCCATGGACGGAGAAGCCTGGTAGGCTACAGTCCACGGGGTCGCAAAGAGTCGGACACGACTGAGTGACTATATACGACTGAGTGTATATAGTCTACAGTCCGTGAGGTCGCAAAAAGTCCGACATGACTAAGAGACTATATACGACAGCGTATATAGCGACTGAGCGACGCATATATACGGAATCTAGAAAAATGGTACTGAAGGATTTATTTACAGGGCAGCAATGAAGAAACAGACATAGGAACAGACTTATGGACATGGGGAGAAGGGAGGAGAGGGTGAAATGTATAAAAAGAGTAACATGGAAACTTACATTACATATGTAAAATAGATAGCCAACAGGAATTTTCTGTATGGCTCAGGAAACTGAAATAGGGGCTCTGTATCAACCTAGAGGGATGGGATGGGGGAGGGAGATGGGTGGGAGGTTCAAAAGGGAGGGGATATGTGTATACCTATGGCTGATTCATGTTGAGGTTTGACAGAAAACAACAAAAGTCTGTAAAGCAATTATCCTTTAATAAAATTAATTAAAAAATAAAAAACTCAAGTTCAGCAGTTAGATTTGGGGCCATTTCTGGGCCTGAGACATTGCTGAGATATAACTTGAGACTCCACCCCATCCCACACTAATCCCCTGAGTGTTCCTGCTTCTTACAGATAGAAAACCTGAGGAATTAGAAAGGAAGTAAAATCAGTAGGGCTGGGAGGGGTGGCAGAGCAGGGTGGGAGGAATTTGCTTAATATATTTAGGACAATTTCTTACAGCTCCTAAAACAGACCTAACTCGATGGCATGATGATAGTTTAGGAGCTCTTTACAATCTGACTCCAAACAACTTTTCCTTCCATATTTCAAACTCCCGAAGTTATAGCTTTATAGATTCCAAATGGACTGGTATACCAGGACCTTTTATTATACAGTACATTAATATTCTTTAAGGGACACTGAAAGGGCTTCTCAAGTGATACTAAGGGGTGAAGAACCTGCCTGATAATGCAGGGGATGTGAGAGATGAAGGTTCAATCCCTGGGTCAGGAACAATCCCCTGGAGGAGGGCAAGGTAACCCATTTCAGTATTCTTGCCTGGAGAATCCCATGGTCAGAAGAACCTGGAGGGCCATAGTCCATAGGGTCTCAAAGAGTCAGACATGACTGAAGTAACTTAGCATGCATGCAAACAGGAGATGCTGTAAAGATCTGGCATTGTTATGTGGCCCAGTCAAGTAGAAACACTTGGTCGTAATGCTGCTTACAGCCCATCATTAATGCCATTTGGTAGAAAAAGTTGTGCCTATTATAGGACAAACTCTTCTACAGACTTCTTGGTATATATAAACACAGAAAGTAACATGTTAGTGTACAGAGGGCTTTGGAATAAATATGGGCACAGCAGGAGGAAGAACCATTCAGATCAGTGTGAACAGAAGGCTGTCTTTACTCAAATGGTTTCCTTGAATTTTTTAATACAAAGGGAAAAATTATGACACAGAATTTATATAAAAAGATATAAATTAAGCAGGTACTTTTACCCAATGGTCTATTAGATACTAAACCAAGAGGACAATGTGGGCACAGTCTGTGTTTTAAAGACTTGATAAGAGCTTTCCGTAATACAGATTGGAAAATGTTACTTCTGTCCTTGTTACCACCAACTATTTGTTTAAGAGAAATGCAAGATCTTTCATGATCTGGATCTAGCCCCAGTCCACCTCTCTTGTTTTCCCCCACCACTGTTTCCTTACACACTGTGACAGACTATTTGCTTTCCATGAACGTGCCCAGGACACCTCTGCCCCTGAGCCTTTGCTAACAGTTCACACTAGAACCTCCCAAGCCTAGCACGGTGTCCTAAACACAGCAGGACCCTCCAATGTTTGTTGAATAAAAGCTGTCTATTTATTTTAGAAGACAAAGATGATAGAAAAAGTTGTTAAATCAGTAAAAGAATAGCAGCAGAAAAGGTCAAGGAAAAGTTAATTTTAGTGCGTTTTCAGAGTGGGGGCAAGATGAGCCTTTAAGATTAGGAAAACTGATGCTCTTTATTCTTGGGTCTAGCCAATGCTATGAGTCAGTTACTTTTTTGGGAACAAGTTTCAACCTCAAGGTTAAATGAACACAAATGCTCTGTCCATCAGCATATAATGAAAAAGCTGTGGCTATTTCCACATCAGCACAGTGAAATTAAAATATGCAGTGCCTTTCTCAGGGGCATCATGTATGACAGACCTTTTAAAAATACTGCCCCTTTCCATTCATGTACAGAAAGAACTATAAAAACAAAAGTAAATGTTTTGAAAAAAACTGGAATAATATCACATACAAAAGAAAGAGCTGAGGTATATCTTCATAGTTTTCTGACTATAAGAAGGGCTGTAAAGAAGATAATGATAGGCATTTTTGTCCTAGGGCAAAATGATATTAAACTGTCCAGTGGAGAATTTAAGGCTTTAGGATGAACATCTTAAATGTACAAGTGGTAAATAATCAAATAGATTGCTAAGAGCTGTTATGAAATTTCTATCTTCACGGTTATTTAAAAATAGGAAAGATCCTCGTCTGTTTCAGATGGAATAAAAGCAGCTCTATCTCCAGTCAGGAGGGTGTATTCAATAGCTTCTCTAGTCTCGTTTTGCTCTATACTACAACAAAATCCTATAACATGCTGATTCCCTGAATTGTACAGAATTACCACACAGTTGAATAAAATACATTCTATGGTTTGAAGAGGACAGTGTGACACAAGAAGTCTGTAACTAAATTCAAAATAGTGTATAGACTGCTTATGCTTGGATTCAGTTTGCCAAGTGTTTATTAATTACTCAAACAGAATTGAGCAAACATATACTTGAATCTACTATGGTTTTTAACATAATGATTAGCTAGAGCGAAACATTCTAAAAATTAATTCTTTCATGTCCAAGACATTTTAGCTGAATATTTAATAAACCTGTTATGAATATGCATATAAATTGAATACCCAATTTTTAAAAAGTTAGAAAAAAGACCAAAAAATTATATGAGATTTCACTATTATTCCCAGGACTATCTTCAAAGACATCAGGAGAATTGGTGAGCAAATACTTTAAAATGGCCCAAATGGGCTCCACATGATTAAGAATGTAAATCTCATGACAGACTCAGGGAGAGCTCTAACAGAGGTGGTAAGTTACTGGCTTTCTTATCTATTTACCTTTCAGCTTTGGAGCTCAGCAGAAGTGTCCGTTCCACACAAGCACACAAGATTGGATGAGAAGTTCCAAAGACCTTGTCTGAACCAAATCCATTTCATGTAGTTTGCCACGTTTCTTAAATAAAAGATGAGCCCTTTCTATCTATGGCCCAGATTTGGGTTGGATCACTGAACTATTGCCCAACTCTTATAAGCAAAGCACTAACATGTACCAATCAACAGGCAGCCCATAGCAGAGGTATCAGGAAGGTCAAAATACACACACATAAGAAATTGGCAGTACATTATAGAGAGAAGCTATTTCTAAAGATGGACTTTGGCTACTTAAAGCCTTTGAGTGTTATTCAACTTTTGTTAGGAAAAAAAAAAAATCAGTCCCAGTGTTATTTGTAAAGATCTGGTCAAAAAGAGATCAAGACAGAGAAACGTAGTTTTATCTTTCAAACCATTATTTTCATAAGAACACAAATCAGAGATAAACTATGACAATTTCTTCATAGCTGACTTGTTGGAGAATATTGTTCTTGTCTCCACTAATGACTTGTGGAGGTTGGTTATTGCTGTGATCAGGAGATGGGAGGATAGAGGCCTAAGACCTTTCAAGAGAAACATTTTGTTCAATATCAGTTCAGAAAATAAAGCCAGCATTAATCTGACTTTGATAACCTATCTACCATTATGGTCGACTCACTCCTTATGCTGTTTTGAATGTGAAGAATGAGTTGAACAGTAAAGGTGTCAAGCTAACCAGCAACTGGAATTTGAAAGGCTATGGTTCAAGAAGCTGATAATAATGTTAGAATTCATGAAACTTAACTCCTGGTTCCCTCAGTCCGTCCCTTCCTGGCTTCACATCCACATTCCTACCATTAGGCAGGTGAAGAAAAAGAAACAAATGTGATTGTGACTGCCTCTTTGGGGACACAGTCGGTTCTCAATCCTCCCCAACTATAACCTGCTCTCAGATGTCTGAAAAGTTATTAATTGAAATGCTTTAATACTTCTTCTTAGGGGAACTGGCATTTTAAACTATCTCTACAAGATCCAAATTCAGGTTTTTCCAAGGTAATGAAGAAGGTATTTGGTGATTCTGTGTTTGTGTGTGTATGGTGGTGGTGGTGATGGTGATGGTGGTAAGTGGTAATGGTCATGGTGGACTCTGCTCTGGACTATAGATTTTGCAGCATTATTGCCCAAGGGGGTCACTGATTTCCTATCTCAAGAAACAATGTTGCCTATGGTTTAATTGCAAATAAAGATATATACACACATATGCATATATCATATATATATTATATATATATTTATAGATTGAAGGTGGGAGGAAAAGGGGATGACAGAGGAGAGATGGTTGGATGGCATCACCGACTCAATAGATATGAGTTTGGGTAAACTCTGGGAGTTGGTGATGGACAGGGAGGCCTGGCATGCTGCCATCCTTGGGGTTGCAAAGAGTTGGACATGACTGAGACTAAACTGAACTGAATATATATATATATATGATTGAAAGTTATAAACATTTGGGGACTTTCTGTCTATATGCTCTATGAAGTGTTCCTACTGATGTCAGAGTAATTTAGGTAGAAACATAAGGAAACATAAACGTGGTTTCCTCTGACACTACAAACATGTTCTTCGTTAGTGATTTCCTCCTGGTTAATTGCCATTCATTCCTGGCTCTTTGGAGCATGTGCTCAAGTAGACTTTTTCACAGTATCTTTCCTGTGGGTGAAATTTACTTATAAATACCTGAATACTTGTATTCACCTATTAATGGCCTAGGAATTGAGGATGTTTTCTGTCTGCTGTTTCACCTTTTCATGAAAGGATTAGATTGTAAACAGCCTAGCAGAATCCTTCGGGCCAAACCCTGGCTGAGCTGATCTCAGCAGGCAGGGAACCCGTGGCAGCCTATAAAACACAATTATGAAAATAGAAAGGATTCACTCATACTTTCAGGAAGAGATTACATTGTTTCCAAGATGACACCTAGAAAATAAGACACATTACAAGACACTGAGCAAGATATGACTTTAAAAAGAGTCAGCAGAGGTAAATTTCAAAAACACCAGATTGTTCTCTAACTGTAGGTATATTTTCAGTGTCTGACCTGCACCAGACACTTTAAGGGAAGTCCATTTGTCTCTGACCAATGAAACCCCAAATACCAGTGCACAAAAGGCATTTGAGTATTTCTCATCTCCAAAGGCAGTCAGTTTATGCCCCAGAGTCTGAGGGTTCATGGCTTTCTTTTAATTTTATAAGTCTGTATATGCCTGGTTCCTCCTGCATGAACAGGTTCTGAGGAAGTGACCCGTCCACAAGCCCACAGAGCTAATTAACCCCATCCTGAGGGTTACCCCTCCCTCATCTCACACATCCACTCAGTGTTTTAAATGACCCAGCAGTAGCATGATCAGATGATTTTTTTTTCTCAGTGAGGAAAACATGGTGTTAGAAGAGCTAGAATATGTCTGCTCTAATTCAAAACAGCAGTGGGACCCTAAAACATTACCAAATAACTTTTTATCAGCAGTGCAGAAATGATAAAAAATGCTTGAATGAAATCTTTCATGATATTCATCCAACTCACTGAAGTTTCTATTTTTAAATAACAAATAATACATAATAAATACTGAGCAGGAGAAGTTTGAACTATATCCAGAAAAAAATTTTTAAATCTCCTTTTACTAGGGAAAAAATAAAAGAGCCATAGCCTCCTTCCTCATCTTTAACAACTTAAAAGAAGGGCCAATGAGAAGAATGACACAACCCATCCTTTTTCCATTTCAAGGAATAGGCTCATGTTTTTCCAGATTTATTTTGCCAAAGTGAATGTCTTGAAAACTCTGAGATGATCGCTGTTTTCTAACTTTTCAAAAAAGAAAAGAAAAAGTGAACATGATGATGGTGGGTGATTTAATGGAATCAGCTTGTCAACATGATGAAACTGAAAAAGCTTCTACAGAATATGTCCACATGCTAAAATAAAAAATCTTTAACATAATGTATATAGTGTAGCGTGATTTTTGTTATGGCAAAAGAAGAGAATATCATTAATTTAGACAGTAAGTGTAAGGTTCTGCTAAAAACTCCATGGATAAATCATAGAAATACATCTTGGCCAGACAAATGGAGCCAGACAAGTTCTAGTTCTTTCAGAAGCTATCAAAAGAGCCATCAGATTTTAAGTCTGTCATCTCTCATACGTGATAAGAAAAATTCTCAGCAATTCCCCTCAGTAATACTAGTTATAGCTTCAAAGTTTTAGCGATTTATACATAAAAGGACAAGAAAATGACCTTTCGTGAGTGTCCCCTTTTAGGCAAGCCATAATCTCTCCTGCATTCTCAAAAGTAAGTGCGGCAGATTGGCTCATTTTGGTGGGGCTTGGTGGGAGAACACGCACATCTTGTGTGAACTTTTAACCTCTCCTTCCTTTGCAGAATGGTTTATGCACACAATATTTAACGTCCAAGAATTCTATAATTCTTAGCACGGTGGTCAGTCAATATAAGGTAAAACCATCTAATATTTAAAATTCATGTTTACAGTGTCTTAAATCCTAAGCTCTTGAACTAAAAACCTTATGAAAGTTCTAAAACAATTGACTGCTTCTTCCTAAGTGTCTTATAGGTGTGGTTGCCAACTGAGAGTGTTAGGTTGGTAAAATTGGTTTAATGGGCAAAAAAGGTTCTAGATGGACAGTGTTTTTATTTACACTGGTTGGAAGTTGTATATTTGATTTATAGCCCAAATCAAGCTCTCGTATCAGTGCCTCCAGTCTTTGACTGGAACTGCTTCATTTGATTTCAAAGATTCCTGCCCATCATTGATTCTTGGGATTCTAAAGGACTTAGGTCTATGGGGTCCAACCCCTCACTACTTCTCTAATCTCATTCCTCATCACTTGCATGCAACATTGGTCCAACTGCAGTAAAATATGTTTACCTAAGTGGAACAAAAATAGAAATGTGAATTAGGATTGAAATGAATAAACCAGTTAGAATTAGTGACTCTATGCTCTTGAGAAAATTCAGCTCTCCCATTGGAGAGATACCTGTGTTTTTAACTGAGCCTACCACTGTGTGGATCACAATAAACTGTGGAAAATTCTGAAAGAGATGGGAATACCAAACCACCTGACCTGCCTCTTGAGAAATCTGTATGCAGGTCAGGAAGCAACAGTTAGAACTGGACATGGGACAACAGACTGGTTGCAAATAGGAAAAGGTGTACGTCAAGGCTATATATTGTCACCCTGCTTATTTAACTTATATGCACAGTACATCATGAGAAATGCTGGGCTGGAGGAAGCACAAGCTGGAATCAAGATTGCCGGGAGAAATATCAATAACCTCAGATATGCAGATGAAACCACCCTTATGCTAGAAAGTGAAGAGGAACTAAAAGCCTCTTGATGAAAGTGAAAGAGGTGAGTGAAAAAGTTGGCTTAAAGCTCAACATTCAGAAAACAAAGATCATGGCATCTGGTCCCATCACTTCATGGCAAATAGATGGGGAAACAGTGGAAACAGTGTCAGACTTTATTTCTCAGGGCTCCAAAATCACTGCAGATGGTGACTGCAGCCATGAAATTAAAAGACGCTTACTCCTTGGAAGGAAAGTTATGACCAACCTGGATAGCATATTCAAAAGCAGAGACATTACTTTGCCGACTAATGTCTGTCTAGTCAAGGCTATGGTTTTTCCAGTGGTCATGTATGGATGTGAGAGCTGGACTGTGAAGAAAGCTGAGTGCCAAAGAATTGATGCTTTTGAACTGTGGTGTTGGAGAAGACTCTTGAAAGTCCCTTGGACTGCAAGGAGATCCAACCAGTTCATCCTAAAAGAGATCAGTCCTGGGTGTTCTTTGGAAGGACTGATGCTGAAGCTGAAACTCTAGTACTTTGGCCACCTCATACAAAGAGTTGACTCATTGGAAAAGACTTTGATGCTGGGAGGGATTGGGGGCAGGAGGAGAAGGGGACGACCGAGGATGAGATGGCTGGATGGCATCACTGACTCGATGGACGTGGAGTTTGAGTGAACTCCGGGAGATGGTGATGAACAAGGAGGCCTGGCGTGCTGCAATTCATGGGGTTGCAAAGAGTTGGACACGACTGAACTGAACTGAACTGAACTCAGTGTCTAAACCTTCCTTGAGAATTAGTTAGATATGGGAGAACATGCAAAGCACCGTCGATATGGAGCCATGCTTTCATTCATGAATTTAACAGACGTTTTCCCAGAGTCTACTATTAATTACTCTGCTGATTAGACTCCATTGCAGCTCTCAAGGACCTCTACTGTAATGTACACTTTGCAGTTTTTATGTCTCCAATATTACTGATAGGTTACTAGCTCACTCTTGTAAGTTATCCTAAACATAACCATCTGCCTATAACAACTTCTTGTTCCTTATTCACTCTTTTCAATTTCCCCATGGC
Organism: Nanger dama; assembly: GCA_917880005.1. NCBI lineage: Eukaryota > Metazoa > Chordata > Mammalia > Artiodactyla > Bovidae > Nanger > Nanger dama. The sequence continues at coordinate 3,028,338 of CAKJTW010000011.1, forward strand.
ATCCAGCAGCAGCAGCAGTAGTAGTAGCAGTGTTTGTTGCTCAGTCATGTCTGACTCTTTACAACCCCGTGGACTGCCCCCCGCCAGCTCCTCTGTCCATGGGATTCTTCAGGCAAGAACTGGAGTGGACTGCCGTTCCCTCTTCCAGAGGATCTTCCTGATCCAGGGACTGAACCTGGGTCTCCTGCATTGCTGGCAGATTCTTTACCATCTGAGCTACAGGGAAGAACTGGCATGTCCTAAGTCGCTTCAGCCGTGTCTGACTCTTTGAGATCCTATGGACTACAGTCTGTCAGGCCCTTCTGACAAGAATATTGGAGAGGGATGCAATGCCCTTTTCCAGGGGATCTTCCTGATCCAGGGATGGAACCTGGGTCTCTTCTCTCTCCTGCTTTGGCAGGTGGGTTCTTTACCACTAGCGCCACTCAGGGAAACCCTGACACCCATTAAGCCCTTATCAATAATCTAACCCTTTGTGGCCTATATATTATCAATTCAGTTCACTTCAACTTAGGTAAGAAACTCCTTCCCCACCATCAACTACCCTGTCTTTTTCAAACAGTCAAGAAAGATCATATATGTCTTCCCAGTACTATTTGTTTGAAATGGATCCTTATGATCTTATTTAAAACAGCATTCTTCTCTTTTCTTTTTTTGAACAATTGATGGGGTCTCCACTCCTGAGATATATATCTTGAGTTTCAGGCAAATTATGAGTCAGTGGTCTACCAGACACAACACTCACTACTCTCTGGGGAGAACACTTCAGAACCCAACAGAGGATCATAACTTTAAATAAGCTCAGTCTCTGGAAGGATTTAATGGAGCACATGTCTCTGGTCCTTTGCTCCTTGTAAGGAGGTACCCTGCCATTACATTTTAGTCTTTTCTTAGGTCAGTAACAGTGAACTTGGTATGGAGAACATGAATTCCTCCTCAACATGTTAAATTTTTCCACCTCAAATGCCTTATATACAAAAACACAAGCATTTAATGTATGTACAGAGTAGCAAACATTCTCTCTCTGTTTCTTTTCAGGTACTTTCTTCTCATATAAACAATGGTGATAGAATTATAAGTACCATTGTTCTGCCTCCATGTTAATATTCTTACTATCTTGTATAAACAGGAGCGAATGAATACATACATGACACCAATCAATCCCTTTCTTAAAAATGCAGTTTTCATCTTTTTAAACAGAAGAGGATGAAATAATGAATTCAACATGCAGTTTATCTGTTTATATTTTGAATGTTAATAAAGTAAAACCAAATTATTGCCTAAGCTGTTTTCAGATTTACATCAGCCATTAACACTCTCCATGCCAGCCTGGGCCAAGGGAAAGTGGCGCTAGTAGCCTTGGGTCCAAGTCCCTGGAGTCAGCTGGAGAGGATGTGAAGCAGCTAGAGTGGAGATATTCACTGGCAATGAAAGAGAAAAAATATATATGTGAGAAATATATATATGTAAGAAAAAAATATATATATATATTTGTAGAGCACATTGCTAGGAAGAGATCATCTGGGGGCATTAGGTGAGAGAAATATCAAAACCAACCATGAAAGTGCTCTGAGGCGACTGGGGGAAAGGGCAATCACTATTCTTTCAGTCTCCTCACTGACTTCCCTTCTTCCTTAGCATGCCTTCCCTTTCTATCACGTCATACTTCTCCCTCCATTCTTCAGGTCTTCCTCTGCCTATTTCTAACAAAGAAGCATTCAAGAAAATTTTAGGAAACAGTAAGACCCCTCCCCCAAAAATGAGAGGAGACTTTTGATAACATACTGTACATTTTTATGTACACAAGAAAATACAACCTATATTTGATTGACCAAGAACTAGAAACTGGGACTTTTGAGATTTAAAAATTCATGGTATGTCTGGTCATATTAATCTCCAGACCAGCTGGTTTTTTTAGCATCACTGGAAAGAGCTATAAGAGAATCATGAACATAAAAAAATAAGGAAAAATGGAATTTTATAAGGATTTATATCTGTAAAGAGAAAGGGGCTTTAGAGTTGTCTACTGAAATTCCCCTCAAATTATTTTTTGCACTTATCTATGAGAATACCAAGGGAAGGAATTTAGGAATTCTTGTTGGGTTTGGGAACTACTAAACCCTGTCTATTATGTTCATTACAGTCATTCAAGCAAATAAAGGATAACTAGAGCATGGTATCTCACAGTGAATAACATGGTTGGTTACTCTGCCACGCTGACATATGGAGGCAGGGCCCACAGGACCAGGGGTCTCCTTATGAATACTACAGAGAGATGCTCAAGTTCATCTGAATGCACAGAGAATGAAGGATTAGCTGGATGGTGTCAGCTGTGAGGTACCTAAATGTATTCTCTAACCAAGCACCATCATTTTGAGCCTTGCCTTCTTGGAAAAACATTTCAACACAGAGCTTATGGGAATCCTTTATTTGGTCACTGGGTGGGGGAGGATGCTGGGACTATGACAACATTCAATGGCCAGAGACAAGAGGAAGCGAGAAGAAAGAGGAAACCCAGAAAGCAGGAATGAGTGCCAAAAGAAGGGTGCCAGCTCTGGAGACTCTCTTACAGAATAAATAGAGAATCTTAAAATAAGGAAAAAGAGAGCATGTGTTGAGGAAAACATCAGTATACTTTTTGGAATCTGAGGCAAAAATGAAAAATATTTGTCCCTTGCCAATTTTCACCATTTTCTCATGGAAGATTCCTTTTTCTTCCACTTTAATATATACAAGTACATTCTTTTCCTAAGGGTCAGCCTTCTGTGATAATGACAGTCTTAAGTTATTGGCAAAATTGAGAATCAAACTGACTTCCAGGCTATGTTTCGAAGTCCAGTCTATGCCTTCCCAAGTGTTCAGTCTGTTTTCTGTGGTTTCTTTGCGACCAGTGGCAAAAGATACATGTGGTAGGGGCAGACTTCCTTCTGGGATATATACAGCTCCAGAAAATAAATACCTTCTCACCATGACTTTTGACTTTCATTTTCCTCTCTCTTTTCTCCTAGACTATTAATCTTCAATTTCTTCTCTACCAGCCTGGGCCCTCCTGGTTAAGCTTTTAAGACATCCACCATCAGTTTCGTCGTCTATGACTTTCAATTGTTCCTCACTAGTTCTTGAGGCCATTTGAACCCAATCATGTATGTTTGCCTCGACTCCCAGGCTGCTGAGCAAAACTGAGGGAAAATTACAAAACTGGATAGCCTGGTGCCCTTTCCGAGTTTTGGTTTCCAACCTGAGCTGGAGTTTTGGAACTACTTTACAGTTCTTTCATCTTTTCTTAGTCAGTTTCCTTTTTCAGTCCCCAGTTTCCTTTTGTCATGTAATTAACTGCTTGCAACTTACCTCCTACCCTTTATTCTCAGCTACTGTATTAACCTTGCCTTCTTTTCAAACAGAAGACAGAGCTATCAAATGTCAGTCCTATCACACTACCTCTGTCGGAACCCATCCCTGACATCTCAGATACTTTTTTTTCTCTAGCATTAATTATCTCCTCTAGGATCTTACTATTTCAGTTACTCCTTCTGTCTTCTGCATTTTCCATTTTCCTACTGCATGCCAACATGCTTCAGTTGCCCACATGTGAAACAAACAATAACAATCACAACAAACTAACAAACAACAGATCATCTTCTGGGGACACAGTCTTTCCTTCCTTTGAACCACTTTTAAGCTTCCTAAACCGATTCATTCCTCAACACAGTAAAATCTGTTTTGTCTACCTGTGTTACCAATTAAATGGCCAAGGTCTCCAAAAACCTCTGATTGCTAGCTCCAAAGATCCATTTTCCAACCTTGTTGCTTTCTTTCTTTTTAAAGTCAGGTTCATTGATAAATAATTTGCATATAATAAAATTCACCTTTCCTTTTAATATCTTTCTACAGTTCAATAAGTTTTTACTTCTGAGTTAGTTTCTTGATATGTGTAAAATAAAATCCAAATGCTTTGAATTCATACACAAATCTCTTCAAAATCTCTTAACAGTCTCCCCCATGTAACCCACTGTCTGGTCATATACCCTTTAGCGAGATGAGTTCTGTACATTTAAGCTTCTAGAATTTTCTTCAGTTTCCTTCCTGTAAACATACATGTTTTTGTGTAATATAGTAAATGCTGTATTAATATCACATCGATTTCCATATAGAATTATAGAACTAGATGCTATTTTGAGAAATTGGTGTTTACAAAATAGAGTGTAACTTTAAAGGTCTCTGCTGTTTTAGTGTTATGGGTTGAATGGTGTCCTCCTCAAATTATTTTGTTGAAATTCTAGCCCCTAGAACCACAGAATGTGACTATTTGAGAATAGGGTCATTGCAGATATGATTGATAAAGATGAGGCAATCCTGAAGTAGGGTGGATTACTATCCAATATGACTGGTATCCTTTTAAAAGGGGGAATTTGGACACAGACAAACACATGAGGAGAACACTATGTGAAAAAGAAGGCAGAGATTGGTGTGATGTTTCTATAAGCTGAGGAACACCAAAGATGGCTAGCAACCATCAGAAGGTAGGGGAGAACTATGGAACAGATTCTTCTTTAAGAGCTCGTGGAAGGAACCAATTCTACCAACACTTGGATCTTGGGTATTTAGCCTCTAGAGCTGTGAGACAAGAATTTCTGCCTCTCAGTTTTGTGGCACTTTGTTCTGGCAGCTCTGGTAAACTAATACCTTTAGTAAATCAACATCTTTGAGTATGCTGGAACACTACTGTGCTCATTCACTTACCAAGTCCTTAACGGATACCTGGTATGTGCTAGGGGCTTCCCTGGTGGCTCAGTGGTAAAGAACCTTCCTGCCAGTGCAGGAGATGTGGGTTTGAACCCTGGGAGATCCTCTGGAGAAGGGAATGGCAACCCATTCCAGTATTCTTGCCTGGGAAATGCCATGGACGGAAGAGCCTGGTGGGCTACAGTCCATGTGTCACAAAGACTCAGACATGACAGAGCAACTAAACAACAGCAGCAACGAGCTGCTGGACACTGTTCCAGGGTGTGATGATGCCAGGTACATATGAAAACTCAAACTATTTGCTGCACGAATGAATAAGAACTTCATCATGTTACTGTATTTTTTTGTGTGTATTTACTAATAAGCAGTTAATCTATTCATCAACATAAGACTGATTACATGTCTACCATTTATTCATTGATCAAATATTTATGGCATACCTACTATGTGTCAAATATCAGTCTAAGCACAGAGGATAAAATTATAGATAGGACAAATTCTCTACCTTCATGAAACTTGAGTTCTAATAGGGGACATCAGACACAAAAACAAGGAAATAAACTATGTAATTTCACTCTGTGCCCCACAATGACAATCATAAGTATTTATTCTGTAAACTCTCTAACTCTTGAACAATGCCCAGGGCAATACTGATACTTAAAAATATTCCTAAATACCACTCCCTGTTATTTCCCTTACGTTCCTGCAATCTCCATATAAGCCTGAATATTTAAAGTCATTAATATTCCCTGGTGGCTCAGATGGTAAAGAATCTAACTGCTATGCAAGAGACCTGGGTTCAGTCCTTGGGTCAGGAAGATCCCCTGGAGAAGGAAATGGCAAACCACTCCAGTATTCTTGCCTGGAGAACCCCATGGACTGAAGAGCCTGGTGGGCTATAGTCTGTGGGGTCACAAAGAGTTGGACAGGACTGAGAGATTAATTCTCTTAGCTTATCTTTAGACTTTCTGATCTAAGCATGATTTTAGGAGTTTACACATTACTTCAGCGTCTACAAAATAAAGATCAACACGTTGAAGTCTGAGAGTGGAGTTAGGGTAATCCACAGGCAATGTACAGGCTAAAAATGTTTGGGTAGGACACCCAAAGTTGGCTTTCTCAGTCAGCCAATGTCATTCAACACCTATTTCTTAATTGCTTCCAATATATCAGCCCCTATGCTGAAGACAGTAGAACTGTGGGAAAAGCAGGCATGGTGCTCACCCACACCAAGCTTATGTTCTAAAGGGAAACACCTGGAATGGCTAGTTTCACAGTCCCTTTCTTAATTACAACTGTGATGGGGCTGTATGAAGAAAGCTGAGAGAGCTCGGGAGCAGGGGACTTGGCCACGAGGTGTTTGTGAGAAGCCTCCTTGAGGAAGTGGTACGTCAGTACTGACTTTGGGGCTGGGGTATGTATGGATCTTTGTTTCAGCAGGGATCACAGACTCTTATGTTTCTTCCTCCTCCTTTCCTTTCATCCGTGTACACATTTCAAATACTTAAAAGCATTCTTCAAATACAGTAAGAACACCAAAACTAAACACAAGAGAAGGACTCTTCAGAGGAAAAGGGCCAAAAATAGAAGGGGAAAAAAACCCCTAATCTCACCATTTGTTTTGAAAACATCCAAAATGATTAAAACATATTATAAGCTAAAACATATGAACTAATCACTTGCCAAGTTTCATTTTTAAATCATAGCCTTTCTCGAGGTTCATAAACTAAAAAGTCTTCAATGTGAACTTGTGTTTTTCTTTGCTTGGCCCACAGTTGGCCTGAAGCATTTGCTGTGAAGCTGTATGGAGGAAAATGGATCCAGCTGGTCAGGAGCACATGGAGTACCTCCACTGGAAGATAAGCTCCATGAGATCAGACCTTGTTCTATTCATAGCTGTGTCCCTAAAGCACAGAAGAGCACCTGGAAAACAACAGAGACTCAATAAATGCTGAATGGCTAATTGAATGAATATTCTGGGCCTTTGGAGGAATTCTCCTGATCTCTTTTCTTACCCAAGCCACACCTTGCTTTAATCCAGTGGTTTGGGGGCAATTTTACCTCCCCAGGAGATGTTTAGCAACATCTAGGGTCACTTTTAGTTGTAAAACTCTTGGACAGCAAGGAGATCAAAACAGTCAATCCTAAAGGAAACCAACCCTGAATATTCACTGGAAAGACTGATGCTGAAGCTGAAACTCCAATACTTTGGCCACCTGATGCGAAGTATTGACTTATTTGAAAAAGTGGTAAAACTCTGCCTTAGGCCCTTTTTACTATTGGGCTGTATTTGGGAGTATGGGACTCCATACATTTGGGAGAAGTTGAGTCATGGAGGCACCAACCTGAAGAGCCTCCTTGCTTCATTCTCATTCCCTTCATGGCCCAACAGAACTGCCCCACTGGGCCTTTTGGCCCCACTGGATCAATATGCAGTTGCTGGGGAAACCAGCTGAAAAAGATCTGTCTTTACAATGGTAGGGAAGAATTTTTACTGTGTATTGGTAATTTCACTCAGCTTATCAAAGAATATAACCTAATTTAAATAAAATTAGCTTGTTTAGAGTCTACTCATGTGTCTGTAAGAAAAACAAATGTCCTCCCCTAATTCAACCAGTTTCTCCATGTCTGATCAGGACCTGCACACCAGTCTAGCTTTATAATAAATAAGATCAGCTTCAAGAATTCACCAAACCCCAATAATAATACAGTACAGAGAGACTGGATTGACACCGTTTCATCTGCTCCGTTCCTTGCCTTGTGTATTAAAATAGTAGTGCTTGTTTTGGTTTTAGTTGGGAAACTCCCATGGTGCCAGAAGAGTGCATGTGCCGATTTCCCCATGATGGTGGTTGCTCCAGGAATCTTGGTATTGTGGCATGGGTCCCAGTTACCATAGAGACTGCATACACTGACAGTGCAGCGTTGAGGAAGGCATATTTTGCAGAAGCTTTTTGGAGAGATAAAGAGAAGACATGGGAAAAGGAGGCTCCCAATAAAGTGGCACAGCAAAGAGAAGTCCCTGATCATCACAGATTCTAGAAATTCAGGTCAATAGAGATTGCAACTACTATTACAAAGCCAACATAAACTTTTTCCCCCAAGGCTGTGTCAGTCAGGAAAATTTCAAGTATGAGGAGAAAGAACTGATACAAAATATTCTCAAACAAAAAAGTAAACAAATGAACTGACCAAGGTCTCCAGGTAACAAAAATGATATGGCAAGAAAATATTTTGAAGTGATTCAAGGCAAAGGAAGAAAAAAGGAGTCTAAGAGAACAATAAACTCAAAAGTTACATTCCTGAGGATGGCTGATTTATGGAAAGGCTGGCAAAGAGTAACTTAAGTTCTGAGTGCCTATGTTTCCTGCCCTGAAAGTGGAAAGGAAAAGAATAAAGATGAGTTTCCTCTCATTTTCAAGGGTCTCCGTAAACCTCCCAATGGCTTGACATTATAGCAGATGAATATGATACATGCCAGTCAAAGAAAATCCGACAAAAACTCTTAGCAAATATGTAAATTAGAGAACATTGCCCATGATGCAAGCTAGTTCATTCCATAGTTTCATAAAATAATGAGAGCTTAAAGTGTACTGACAGTGTGTTTTCATGTATATGCTATTTCTCTGTATACATTTTGAGGTATAGAATCTTTACAAAGATCAACGCATGCGTGCCATGTAAAGGGTCCAAGTGTTAAACTGTAGATATTTTCAAATAGGAAAGAAAGCTGGAGATAGGATATGGGTCAGTGCAGGGGATGAGTGAGAATGAACTTAGGAGAAAATCAGTCTAGGGAAATGTCAGGTAAGTGATCATAAGTTCCGTGATGTCCAGGTCTATGTCTGGTAATGTTTTATTACATATACTTTAGCCTAATATAGCCAGTGGAAACAGTGACAGACTTTATTTTCTTGGGCTCCAAAATCACTGCAGATGGTGACTGCAGCCATGAAATTAAAAGATGCTTGGTCCTTGGAAGAAAAGCTATAACTAACCTAGACAGCATATTAAAAGCAGAGACATTACTTTGCCAACAAGTTCCATATAGTCAAAGCTATGGATTTTCCAGTAGTCATACATGGATGTGAGAGCTGGACCATAAAAAAGCTGAGTGCTGAAGAATTGATGCTTTTGAAGTGTGGTGTTGGAGAAGACTCTTGAAGAGTCCCTTGGACTACAAGGAGATCAAACCAGTCAATCCTAAAGGAAATCAATCCTGAATAGTCATTGGAAAGACTGAAGATGAAGCTGAGGCTCCAATATTTTTGCCACTTGATGTGAAGAGCCAACTCACTGGAAAAGACCCTGATGCTGGGAAAGACTGAAGGCAGGAGGAGAAGGGGATGGCAGAGGACAAGATAGTCAGAGAGCATCACTGACTCAATGGACATGAGTTTGAACAAACTCCAGGAAATGGTGAAGAAGAAGGAAGACTGGCCTGCTGCTGTCCATGGGGTTGCAAAGAGTTGGACATGATTGAGTGACTGAACAACAATATAGCCATGGGCCACTGGAAATCCTTGTCTCCAAATTTTAATTATCACCAATATATTAATAATCTCTGAAATCTATATCTTGAGCCATTAGTTCTCAAACCTATCTACAGTTCTGAGCCATTAGTTCTCTCCTGACCTCTAGCCCTCTATATCAAATGACTTATTGGACAATTCCAACTGGATAGCACAGCATGTCTAAAGTTCAACCACCTTTTCCTTTACAGTTTCCCTCCTCCCTATGTGAGCAAATAGCATCAATATTCACCCATATGTCCAAGTCTCATACCTGGGAATCATCACCCCTCAAATAATCACCAGATTTGTAATTCTAATGTAATTTCTTTTAATAATCAAAGAAGGCTTTTGTGCATAGAAAGCAATATTTACAGTTAATTGGGTTTTAAACTATCGTGTGTGTATGTGTGTACCTATCTATATACACATATATTATCCTATTTATTAGTCTAACAATTCCTCTACAAAAAATGAAAATGTTTCCAGAAAGGGTGAGGTTACTAGGTAGAAAATTGGGACCTCTAACTATTTCAACTGTTCAGGGGTTGGAAGTGTTTGGATCTAATCTAGGAGGACCTTCCATAATGATTCTTTAGGGTGTCACCAATGAACACACTGAATATTCTTAGAGTGACTATGACGATGAGGAGTTTTAAGGCAACATCCTACAAAGGGAATTTTACAACCCGTGTCTTCTGTGTTCAAGTTCTGTGCTGCTTGCTCAGTCATGTCTGATTCTTTGTGATCCCATGGACTGTAGCCCACCAGGCTCCTCTGTCCACAGGGATTCTCCAGGCAAGAATACTGGAATGGGTTGCCATTCCCTTTTCCAGGGGAATTTTCCAACCTAGGAATCAAACGGGGGTCTCCTGCATTGCAGGTGGGTTCTTTACCAGCTGAGCTTCTCAGGAGTTCGGCTCTTACCTAATTCTTTAATAATAAACTTTCTACTTTGTAGCCTAATAAAGGTAGACAGTATTTTGCTTTCTCCATCAACCAGGTTCCTTGACTCTGGTGACCTTTTACCTTTGATGTTTCTCACCTTTCTAGGTGTCTTGTTCCCCACTCCACCACTTTAGCTTAGGCCTCCATTACCTGTCATTTGTAATATGGTAATGTTCCACTGTACTATGTCCCCTTCTGTTTCTGAGTCTTTGCACATGTCACTACCTGTGTCCAGAACAGCCATATTCCCCGATAAGCATTTACCAAATGAAAAAAATAACAAATGCTTTAGATGTTGCTGCTTTGGGTACTAAACAGAAGTAGTAGCCCACCTAATATTCTGGATAAATCCACACAAAAGTGCTCTTACTCTCAAAATTAATTTTGAAGAACTTGAAAATTTTGCCATGGAGAATCATGGGGGCCATGCTACAATATTAAGTCTTGGATCTAATAAAAATGCCTGCAACACAGAGAAAGAAGGACTCATTTTTTTTCTTCAGTTCATCCAACAAATATTTGCGGAACACCCTTTATATACCAGGCACTGTTACAGACACAGGAAATTTCTTAGAGTACAAAACAGACCAAAACTGCCCCTCTAAGATACAACCCCTGCAATTACGGGCTTATATTCTATGACAAAGGGAAATAAATATGTAAATAAAGCATTCATCTGAAGGGAATGATTTCTATGATGAAAAATGAAGCAAAGGAAGAGGGTACAGTTTTAAATATGGTTGCTATGAAAGGCTTTCCTTAGAAGTGAAAATTGAGTAAAGACCTGAAGATAGTGAGCAACCAAGACTTATCTGGGAAAAGCATTGCAAGCAATGAGAAAAGGCTCTGAAGTGAAACATGCCTGGTGGGTGAGGGAAGCAAGGAGGTCAGTGAAGCTTTGGAGGCATAAGCGAGGGCTCAAGTGCTAAATGAGGACACAAGTTAACACAGGAAACTGATTGTGTAGGCCTTGTGGACTATTGTATAGGATTTTCTTTTCCTCCTTCTGGATGGATGGGGAGTCATTAGAGACTTGTGAGCAGAGGAGACATGTGGTCTGACTTACATTACATGCGTTACAAAGTATCCCTCTGCCTACTATTTTGAGAATAAACTGTTTGTGGCAAGTCCAGAAACAGAAAGGTAAAGATAGGAGACTATTGCAGTAATCAATGTAAGAGATGGTAATAGCTCGAGTTAGGATAGTAGTGGTGGTCAGGATGAGAAAGTGGTAAGATTTTGGATGTATTTTGAAAGTAGATTTGCAGAATTTGTTGGTAGGTTGGATTTGTGAGATAAATAAAAGACTGTGAGAGAAACAAATTTTTGACTTGAGCAACCCTAAGGATGGAGATGCTATTTACTGTGCTGGGAAAGAATGCCTATTTGTTAGGTAAAATAAAAGAATTCCATCTGAGTATTTTATGTTTGTGGTGCTCATTAGACATCCAGTGGAGATTTTGAGTAAGCAATTGAATATGTGAGCCTAGAAGTCACATATTCTAGCCCAGGGTAAACGCCTGGACTAGAGATATAAGCTTAAGCTGTGAGCTTGGGTATGAATATTAAGGAAGTGAACAGAGATTAAAAAGAGGTTCAAGGACTGAGCCGTGTGACCCTCCAGTGTTTACACGCTGGGAAATGAAAATGTATCAGTCAATAAGAGTGAGAAGAAATAGCCTGTGAGGTAGGAAAAAAATCAGATGAGCTTGGAGGACTGAAAGCTAAGTGAAGAATGTGTTTTGATGGAGAAAGCTGTGCAAACAATGCTGAGAGGTCAGGGAAGACTGTGAATTGGTTGATGGAGTTAGAACCACGGAGGTCACTTATAATCTTAATGTGAACTGTTTTACCACATTGGCGGGTGCAAAGCTAATCAGAGAGGGCTCAAGAGAGAATTGGAGAATAGGATTGGAGAGTGTTCATAGTGAGTGTCATGACATTTCTTGAGAAGTTTTGCTGAAATGGGAATCAAAGAAATAGGATAGTAGCTACAGTGAATGTGTGTCAGAAGAGCGTGTTTTTTAGGGGGAGAGAAATGACAGCATTTTGTGTGCTTATAGGAAAGATTTGGCTGATAGGGAAAACTGATCAAGGAAGAGAAAGGGGGCAGCTTTTACAAGAGCAGTGTAGATGAGTGTGTGAAAGAGGGTGGGGTCTAACGCACACAGAAGGGTAGGTTGAACAGGAGCAGGCAGAGTTTCTTCACAGTTATGGAGAGAAACCAGGGTATGTGGGCACGGATGCAGATGGGAGGGTAGGTGTGATGGGGAGTGAATGTGCAAGTTCATTTTTGAGTGCTTCTATTTTCTCAGTGGAGTAGGAAGGAAGGTCATAAGTTGAGATTAAGGATGGGGAAGGAAATATTGAAAGTTTGAGAAAGGGGAAGATGAGAAATATTCTTATAGCAACATGGGGAAGGGAATGGATAGGGAAGTGTGATGTAATTGCAGGGCAGCATTAAGATCCTCTCTGAGCAATTAAAGTTTAAAGGGAGAGTCAGGTGACCTGTGTGTTTTTCTCCAGCCACATTTAGCTAGCCTGTAGGCCTGGAATAGATGGGGAGTTGCAAACAATCAGTGTAGTTGAGACTTGCCAATTGAGGACAATGAAGCAAGAGACGATCAAGGGGACTAAGGATGTATGCAAAGACATGATTAGAATCATTGTCCATGGAATCTAGTTATACAAGGAAGGGGTAATATGAGGGCCTCAGGTAGAATCAATGTATTGGAGGCACTAGGAGGCTTCAGGGATTGCTGTAACAGAGGGGACAGTGGGATTGGGTTAAGAGAATATTAGGTGGTTGGTTGGAGAGTGGGATGCTTGAAATTGAGATTATGGAAAATTTGTAATTATTAGTAAATAAAAGGTCAAAAGTCTAACCACGGGGGTGAGTAGCTACCTTAGGGTAGAGGACAGATCATGAGAGAATTAAGGGATTGAGAGGTAAAGTATCAGAAAGATTATATATTTAGACACTGAAATGACCTTGTATGGTGATGTGGTAGAAATGACAAGAGCGTTAGTGAGCCAGTGGATAAAATCGTCAAGAAACTGGAGGTGGCAGCCAGAGATGTAGTTGATCACTGCAGGGGACAGAAAACTTTCCTACCCCTCCTCAGCTTTCCCCCTCTCTCACCGTCTTCACAGCTTATATGACTGGCATCAGCAAGCTTTTAATTTCCCAGACTAGCTAGCTGTAAGTAACCCATGACTTCCTTTTGTTCTTTCTATTTAAATTATTCCTAAGTCTGAAGAATTTCCACTTTCAAATATTTACTCTTCTTTCTCCCCATTTTGGGCCATCACTACTCTTGCCAGTCACTCTTCTCTATAACTCAGTTTAATGTTCTTTATGGTACTAAGCACTGTCAGAAATTATCTCATTCAGTTTGTTTGCTTTTTGTTGCAGGGAGACTATTTTCCATCATGAGAATGTAAGCTCTGGAAGGGGAAAAGCCTTGACTGTTCTGTGTTTGAAACATAATATCCTCCGTAATAAATAACCCTAGACTGAATTAATGAATGGCCCCCTGTTACATGCTGTTGAATACTAATTTTCTGTTTCACACACTGGCATTACTTTACTTACTACCTCTTTCTACTTCCTTTCCTGCTCAAACCATCCATTTCACTAAGTTAAGGGCATTATACTGCTCCCCCTGAACATTTCGTTAATTTCTATCCTGGTGATTTTATCATATTTCTACCCTGTTTTTAATGTCAGTCCCCTACAAACCAGTTCTTCAAGGCTCAGCTTTGGTCTCTTCTCCTGGATGGCTCTTGCATGATTACTCTGAGACCTGCTGATTTCTCCCTTTTGAAAAACCTGCTATGCTTAATAACATCAGCTGCCTTATATTTTGTAGTTGTTTAAGGAGTGTTCATCTTCTTTTTTCAGTTTGAATATATGTTTATTTTTGGCTCAGGGATCCTGACTTACATCTATGGTACCACTTCAGTTCAGTTCAGTTCATTTCAGTTGCTCAGTCATGTCCGTATCTTTGCGACCCCATGAATTGCAGCACGCCAGGACTCCCTGTCCATCACCAACTCCCGGAGTTCACTCAAACTCACGTCCATCGAGTCAGTGATGCCATCCAGCCATCTCATCCTCTGCCGTCCCCTTCTCCTCCTGCCCCCAATCCCTCCCAGCATCAGAGTCTTTTCCAATGAGTCAACTCTTCGAATGAGGTGGCCAGAGTACTGGCGTTTCAGCTTTAGCATCATTCCTTCCAAAGAAATCCCAGGGTTGATCTCCTTTAGAATGGACTGGTAGGATCTCCTTGCCGACCAAGGGACTCTCAAGAGTCTTCTCCAACACCACAGTTCAAAAGCATCAATTCCTCAGCGCTCAGCTTTCTTCACAGTCAAGCTCTCACATCCATACATGACCACTGGAAAAACCACAGCCTTGACTAGATGGACCTTAATTGGCAAATAATGTCTCTGCTTTTGAATATGCTATCTAGGTTGGTCATAACTTTCCTTCCAAGGAGCAAGCGTCTTTTAATTTCATGGCTGCAATCACCATCCCTAGTGATTTTGGAGCCCCAAAAATAAAGTCTGACACTGTTTCCACTGTTTCCACTGTTTCCCCCTTCTATTTGCCATGAAGTGATGGGACCAGATGCCATGATCTTTATTTTCTGAATGTTGAGCTTTAAACCAACTTTTTCACTCTCCTCTTTCACTTTCATCAAGAGGCTTTTTAGTTCCTCTTCATTTTCTACCATAAGGGTGGTGTCATCTGCATATCTGAGGTTATTGATATTTCTCCCTGGCAATCTTGATTCCAGCTTGTGCTTCTTCCAGCCTAGTGTTTCTCATGATGTACTCTGCATAGAAGTTAAATAAGCAGGGTGACAATATACAGCTTTGATGTACTCCTTTTCCTATTTGGAACCAGTCTGTTGTTCCATGTCCAGTTCTAACTGTTGCTTCCTGACCTACATACAGGCTTCTCAAGAAGCAGGTCAGGTGGTCTGGTATTCCCATCTCTTTCAAAATTTTCCACAGTGTACTGTGATCCACACAGTCAAAGGCTTTAGCATAGTCAATAAAGCAGAAATAGAGGTTTTTCTGAAACTCTCTTGCTCTTTCAATGATCCAGCGGATATTGGCAATTTGATCTCTGCTTCCTCTGCCTTCCAGCTGGAACATCTGGAAGTTCATGGTTCACCTGGCTTGGAGAATTTTGAGCATTATTTTACTAGCACGTGAGATGAGTGCAATTGTGTGGTAGTTTCAGCATTCTTTGGCATTGCCTTTCTTTGAGATTGGAATGAAAACTGACCTTTCCAGTCCTGTGGCCACTGCTGAGTTTTCCACATTTGCTGGCATATTGAGTGCAGCATTTTCACAGCATCATCTTTCAGGATTTGAAATAGCTCAACTGAAATTCCATCACCTCTACTAGCTTTGTTCGTAAGTGATGCTTCCTAAGGCCCCCTTGACTTCACATTCCAGGATGTCTGGCTCTAGGTGAGTGATCACACCATCGTGATTATCTTGGTCTTGAAGATCTTTTTTGTACAGTTCTTCTGTGTATTCTTGCCACCTCTTCTTAATATGTTCTGCTTCTGTTAGGTCCATACAATTTCTTTCCTTTATCGAGCCCGTCTTTGCATGAAATGTTCGCTTGGTATCTCTAATTTTCTTGAAGAGATCTCTAGTCTTTCCCATTCTGTTGTTTTTCTCTGTTTGTTTGCACTGATTGCTGAGGAAGGCTTTCTTATCTCTTCTTGCTATTCTCTGGAACTCTGCATTCAGATGCTTGTATCTTTCCTTTTCTCCTTTGCTTTTCGCCTCTCTTTTTTTCACAGCTATTTGTAAGGCCTCCCCAGACAGCCATTTTGCATTTTTGCACATCTTTTCCATGGGGATGGTCTTTATCCCTGTCTCCTGTACAATGTCACAAACCTCAGTCCATAGTTCATCAGGTACTCTATCTATCAGATCTAGGCCCTTAAATCTATTTCTCACTTCCACTGTACAATCATAAGGGATTTGATTTAGGTCATCTATGGTATACTCCATAATAATTAACATAACATAGGACAGGTAATGAATGTTCCAAATAATACCATGACTTCATGGAATAGTTTCATTGACTTCTATTATCCTCAACAATCTGACCAACTTGACTCCTTTCCCACTTTCATTGTGCTTTTTGTTAAATATGAGTATCCTTTCTGCTGTTCCAATATTGTCTTCAGTACCATGCCCTCTGTCCGAGCGGAGTTTCACACCCTTGCATTCCAATTTTCATTACTAAATCATTGGCTCTGCCATTTTGTTGCTGGAGCTTTTTGGCAATTTTAGTAGTTCAGGACAAAGCTGCCAAGATCATCTTTCTTCTCAGTTGATTTGATTATTTCTTTAAAAGAAATCCTTGCAGTTCTTTTTCACCACACTTTATGTATCCCCTTGGGATTTATTTTTCCTTGGCTCCATCCTTGGCCTGGTTCTTCTCTAGTTTCTCTAACTGTGTTCAGTCCCTGCTTCTCACTAGATTTGCCCTTTGTCTCATTTAAAGGAATTGGTTTTCACACCTTCTTTCAAACCACCCTGTATATTTAGAATAGTTTCTCAAATAATATAAAATTTATAATATTTATGAATAAGTGACACAATGCCAAGATATTCTGTCTCTTCTTTCAAATAACATCTGAAAGATGCACCTGTACCACTGAGTTCTATATTTAAGATATTGAATAAGTATCATTCACCCATCTGCTTTCATTCTGCGTTGCATTTTTCAAGACCTGTTTAAGTGTTGTATTGTGAGGTCTTTGGGGCTGGGGATTGTCTGGCATAGAGTTCACAAACTGGCCTTTGCTCTGTATATTCATATTTCTTGACAAATAATAAATAATAATAATAATAGCCCATTGTGCTTTTTACATTCCATGCATAAGTCCCTGGAAAAAGGAAAACTAATAACCAGGGATTATAATAGAAACACTGAAACAAAACTAACCTCTTACTAGTTTTGCTACAGTAACATAGACTTCTAGGCCCATATTCTAATAAATAATTACCTACTTAAGTCATTTGTAAATCGTTCCTTTGCCAACACTGTGTATCATATCAAATGCCTATGTGGCTTTTAGGACAGAGAAAAACAACTAGAACATTACAGCTATGTGGGGGATCAGGAGCGAAAGCAGCAGAATAAGAGGTTTACTCTGCTGGGTGCACAGTTTGTAAGAATTAGTCTCACAAGCAGAACTACTTGACAGAATGCATGCCTGCTCTCCAGTTCCTCCCCCCTCCCTCTCTCCACCGCTCCAGACCTCTTCTCAGGAACGGAAGACTTTCTTTTTCTTCTTTTCCTTTTCCTTTTTTTTTTTTAAATCCAGGTGGGTAGTGTGTATCATTTTGTATGAAAAATCTGCTTTTCCTGTGAGTATAACAAATGCTCTGATTGAAGCTGCTCTATGAAAACGGCTGTATGTCTAACGGAGGACGGGACTGTGGTCGTGGGCGGAGTGTCTCCATGTTATCCACAGATGAGCCACATGCAAACTCCAGTTTTCAAATGAAGGCAAAAATGTTACCATTGCCTTGTTACTTCAGTGGCCACTAGATGGCAGGTCCAAAAATCTGAGTGGAACCTCAGAGGAGGGCAATTCTTACATGGGAAGTAAAATAATTCTGGTACTCAAGCACTGGTTTATCAATAAGCCTCTGTGGTTTACCAAAACATTGGGTGGACAAGGCAATATCCATGTGATTTCACAGAACTGCAGTGAGAATGAAGCCCTTTGATATCTAGGTGTGTAGAGCATTGTCTACCCACAACCCAGATACAGCTAGATTTTTAGACTTCTATTAACAGACTTTCTCAGGCCTGGTTTTTATGAATGTTCAGTTGTATTTCATTTATCTTATGGTCCTGGCACTACCTTGCCATAATCTCAGGGGTATAAAATGTAGTTGTTTAATCTGCCTCTGTGAGAACACATAGAAAAGACTGTCCAACAGGCTGGGAGATATATATGTGTATGTATATATGTATATACACACACAAATAAAACTGCATGCTGTATCACTTAGCAAAATATATTTACCAGTAATTCTAACTTAGAATTTTATATATCTGTCTATATGTCTAACTATATCTTTATTTTCTATACTAGAGGCTGACCTTATTTCCATGTAAATTGTTTTAGAAAAGAGAATGGAAGACATTATTTAATAGGAAAAACAAGTAATCCCCATGATTGAAGCACATATGAGTAATGAGTAAATTTAGAAAAGATCTTTGTTGCACGCAGTGTTGTTTCCATTTTCCTGGACTGAGATGGAAGACTTATAAGAGTGGAGCTTATGAGGCTACGAAAGAAGTCATTCTTAAGCCAGTTATTCTGAAGGTAGATTGCACTCTCTCTGCAGGATTTTTTTTTTCTTTTTGGATACTATATTATCCTGAAATAAGTGGTTTGACTACATGGACACTGAGGACTTTTCTTTACCTTTTAATTAAAGAACTGACCTTATGATTTTTAAAAGTAGAGAATCACAAGCTCTGAGATAATTTATCCTTTTCACTTGAGAAAATATGTTCTAAAGTCAAATTTATGTTTGTACAAAAGCTATGACATGCATTTTGATATACATTTAAGCATCCTTGCCAATTAAAATTCTGTAACAATGAAAGCAACATAAACTCAATTATAGCCATACAACTCTCTCATCACTCACCTTTTGTTCCCTCTTTCTTATTAAATTTAGGTAAAAGAATAATAGTAATCAAGTTGATTTCATCTACCCTTGCTCTGTATCTTTGGACAGTTAAATGTCTACATGAGACATGAGAAGGGGACATATACTTATTCTTCAGAATAAGAAACAAGCTTCTTTTTTTCCCGTAAGGAATAAATATGGACTATCCTGATTAGCAAGAAGAGATTTTACATCAGCACTAGCTGACTTCCTCTCGTTTGGCAGTAGAATTTAAAATACGATGACAGAAACAATTTATGATGAAGTTCCATGGTTATTTCTACATAATTGTGGTGAATGGAATTTAACCTCCTCTTCTCCTCCCACCAAAAATGCTAAAACTTGTGCCTGCTTCACAGAAAAAGCACTGGAGTGGAAGCTGAAGCCTGGGCTCTACCCCTGATTTTGAGGGTATTTCACAGGGTGAGAGCCAGAGGGTATGGCCTGCCTCTGGGCTCCTCTTCCTCACCTCTGAGGCTTTAAGGAGAAAGTGGGATCCTTCTCTGCTTTAACATTCAATTTCAGCGAAGTGAATTACCATGCATCCCAGATAATCTTTTTTTCTCAGAAATAGACGAATTTTCTCAGATGAGAGAACAATGCTGTTAAGGACTTTGTACTGAAAGCAAACACGTCCCAATCAGCATAGTGGATCTGACTCACAGAAGGGAAGCGGAATTGTTGCTTTCTTTCTCCACTCTGCATCACTCTTCCACAGACTCCCCCATGGTCCATAAATCTAAGTCCTGCCCCAGAGGACCTTCTTGACGGTCCCTGGTTGGTTATTCCCCAAACCCTTTACTTTTCCTCTTGGACATAGAGCCAAACTCTGCTTCCCAGCCCTCCCTGCAGACAGCCACGGTGACCACATTCTGGCCAGTGGGATGTCAGCAGAAGTGACATACCACCGCTCCAGAGCTTACCCATAAAAGTTCCTTCGCAATTTTTGCTTTCTTCCATCAGCAGTCTTCTGGTTGGTCACCTGCAGGTGACCTTGGAAGCTATGTGCTGAAGATGACAAAGCTTTGGCCAACCTGGATCCCTGACCAATCTTTACATGAGCAACAGATGAAATTTTTCATTAGGCCTCTGAGACATGGAGGTTTAAGTAAATAGTATAGAAACTAATATTATCTTAATTAAGAAGCCCTCTAAAGCAGAGATTTGCTCTCCCTCCAAGACATTTTATGTCTCAGTGACCAGGTTTTCACATTGTAGTGGATTCCTTACTGATATATATGATCTTTGAGGACAATATGTATTTTATTCATATTCTCATCCTCCATAGAACTCTAGCCAGCTGAATAAGTGCTGAATAGAACAACGGCACCCCCACTCCAGTACTCTTGCCTGGAAAATCCCATGAGCAGAGGAGCCTGGGAGGCTGCAGTCCATGGGTTTTGAAAAGTTGGACACAACTGAGTGACTTCACTTTCACTTTTCACTTTCATGCATTGGAGAAGGAAATGGCAACCCACTCCAGTGTTCTTGCCTGGAGAATCCCAGGGATGGTGGAGCCTGGTGGGCTGCCGTCTATGGGGTCGCACAGAGTTGGACACGACTGAAGCGACTTAGCAGCAGCAGCAGTAGAATATGGACAGTTTGGAAATTGTAGAATGTAGTAAAAGAAGAATTGATTAAAAAAAAGTCCTAGCTTTTTTTCTTGTCCTATTTAGGTGGAAGGTAGGAATGATGAGTTTTTTCAGAGTGGTAATGCTATATTGGGACCACCATGTATGTGGGTGTGTGTGCTTAGTCATGTAGCCTTTTAATATATTTTATGTATAGCTTTCCTAATAATCATGCTCCAAAAATTAAGTGCAAATTAAATATTGTGAAAAATTAAAAATACAAAAGCAGGAGATACGTGAAGAGATGAATTGAGAAATGTGAAAAATAATGGATTAAAAATTGTCTGGATCGTCATTACATGGGTCTTCTACTAGCCCTTATGAAATTATAGCTATAAACTATTACCTCAGATAAATCACCGTGCTTTTGGTACCTTACTTTCAGTGTTAGTATTGACCTCTTTTGAGCCAAATTCCTTAGACATTTTCTCTTCTATTTTTAGTTGGCCTCACCACAGCCCCTCCCTGAAACACTTCACCCTTGGTTTCCTCAATACTGGCCGGATTTTCTCATTCTCTGTCTCTGACTGTCCTGTTTCATCTTTTCTTTGGCTCTCTTATCCGCTCTTTAAGTATTAGAATTTCCTAGTATTCTGCTCTGGGTTTTTCCCTCACAGCTTGTTCCTGAGTCATCTTAGTCTTATGGTTTCACTGACCACTTCCTCACAAGTAACTCCTGAGTATATCTGGCCCAGCACTCACTTTCTCTAGAGCTTCAGACCTCTATTGTCTATGGTCTCCTGGACACTTTAAGACAATCTAAACATCCTGTAGCAAACTTGAATATGGCAAGTCCCAAAGCAAAAGCACGACTTGCCCTTTCCTGGCAAACCTCTCCCTCCTTCTCTGCTGCCTGTCTTGGTGGATGACACTGAGTTAGACACATGAAACTCTCCTTACTCTCTCTGTCCCTGATCTAAATTAGCTAATTAAATTCTAAATCTTCAAGTGTCTTTACAGTCATTTTGAGATTTTTAGCCTGTTTGAGGACTAGAGAAGTAGAGGCAGATTAAAAATAGGACTTCTTTTAACTCAACATCGAGACCTACCACTTCACACAAACATATAAAAGAGGCAAGAAGAACGGAATGACAAAAAGATTTTCATACCCTTCCATCATACCTGAGTTACCCTGTGAACTGGCAGAGAATCACGAGTACTGTTCTGAGAGTGAACATTCTCACATTCCATTTCTTCAATTGGGACTGCTTTGAAACAAAATTGAATGGAAAGAAAATATTTTTTCAGAGGTGACAGGAGCTGTGCTTACTGCTCTTCCTTCCATAACCTCTGCAAAAGAAGAGTTTAAAAATGTCCCTAAAGGCCCAAACCTGCAGAAACTCTAGGCCTGTGGTTTCCACCCCTTCCTGGGTATAATTGTGAAGGCTTCCCTGGTGGCTCAGACTGTAAAGAAACTGCCTGCAATGCAGGAGACCCAGGTTTGATCCCTGGGTCGGGAAGATCCCCTGGAGGAGGGCATGGCAACCCATTTCAATACTCTTGCCTGGGGAATCCCATGGACAAAAGAGACTGGCGAGCTACAGTTCATGGGGGGGTCGCAAAGAGTCGGACATGATCTACAACTAACACTTTCACTTCTTCTGTTGGGTATAATTGTAAGGGCTTGCATTGATTTTAAGTGTTCTATTTTCCACTGACATTCAAATGAGACTCCTCCCTCATCTAATCAGTTACTTTGATTTCTTGATCTTAAAATTCGTTCTTCAATGTTTTCTACAATTTTTCAACATTAATAATAACTTCCTATAGCAACTGTGGTTCTTTTTCTTTCCTTGGTGATGTATTTATCATCTATTACACAAACCTCCTTTTTGCTTCCCCCTTTGCACCACCAGCTCTAACATCTTAAATTTTCATTTGACATACTGCTTACCTAAATTATTTCATGTGTGTTCCCATCCATGGAAATTCATTTTTGTGTGACATAAATCCCTACCCTATTCTATTTCACAGTAATAAAACTTTATACTGAATTGCCAAAGAGATAGGTAACCAACCACGCAGTTTAAATTAAGTGCAAGATACACATGTTTGAATATTCTTCTCTCTGTCTGAGATGTGTAGAGACAGGTCCTGTTTGTGTCTGAGCACTCTGTCATCCTACTCAAACTGTTGGAGTTAAATCACATAAGAACAGTTTTCTCACTTTGAGTCAAAAGTAACTTCTGTTATGAAAAATAAAAAGCACTGTAATGAAATCATATGTGCATTAAAAAACTCTTATAAATAATGGTTATGATTCAGTACAGTCTATGAAAGAAGCAGCTTATGACTTGAGCACATGCCAGTGAGATTAAACCTCATCCAGGGTTGGCATTCTCATTGATTGCTGTCCCTCAGCACCTTCAATGGTTTCCAATCCTTGTCCATGCTAACCTTTGCTAGCTGTTGTAGCCATGGTAAATATCCTGTTTATTGGATTTTATTAGCATTTTAAATTTTGACATTTGGAAAAAGTACAATCTTCCTTCTTTTTCATCCTGTCATTTTTAATGTATAAGTGTCCAGCCTTTTTCCAATTTTAAGTATCTTTCTCCTAGCTTCAGAAAATTATAATTTTGGAAACTCACAATTATACTGCTAGTTTGTGGCCAGAACATATCAACCTCATACAACAAAATTTTAGTCAGAGGCGTTATTCATACAACTTAAGCACCAAAGTTTAATTCTGTTTTAGTTATTTGGCATTTCTGGTGAAATGAGTTTGGTTTGAATCACCCATTTAACTACGTTGATTCTCCACCTCTTTTGGTGATATAATAGTTATAATGCTAGATATCTGCACAGCACTATGAAGTTTTCAAGGTGCTGCCATATACACAGTTCTTATTTAATGCTCAGTATGTTTTGTTATAAGCAGTCATATATTACAGCTATTTTTGAGATTAAAAAAACACAGAAACAAAGAGTATTAATATTACTCTGGATCACGCATGGCTGGCAGCAAGACCAGAAACAACTCCTATTCCAGGGTTCTTTCTACCACATGCATGCATGCCTGTGTGCTAAGTCGCTTCAGTCCTGTCTGACTCTTTGTGACCCTATGGACTATAGCATGCCAGGCTCCTCTGTCCACTGGATTATCCAGGCAAGAATATTGGTGTGGGTTGCCATGCTCTCCTCCAGGGGATCTTCCCGAACCAGGGATCGAGTCCACGTCTCTTACATCTCCTGTACTGACAGGTAGTTTCTTTACCACTAGGGGGACCTGGGAAGCCCTCTTTCCACTACATCACATTATTATTATCATTAACATTTATTTACCACTGCATTCTTAGTCAGAGAAGGCTGTTCTTACCTGGAGAATCTCAGGGATGGGGGAGCCTGGTGGGCTGCCTTCTGTGGGGTCAAACAGAGTCGGACACGACTGAAGCGACTTAGCAGCAGCAGCAGTATACTTATTATTGATTTTTAATTATCCAACCATCATGTCCTTCTCGTCATGGCACTGATATACTTAACCTATTTTATCTGATCTCTTTCCTAGGTTGTATACACCCTTCCAGTTCTTCATGGCCCTCACTAGACTGTGAACTACTTGAGGACAGTATTTCATCCATGTTTGTATTGCTAGCCCCTGGTGAGATCCTACCATGTGTTAGTAAATATTCACCTTCTCTTAGTTGTAAACTGTTTTCAACACATGAATTAAAAAAAAATGCTATAAAGGTTAGTATTATCTGAGAGGAAGGCATTTCCTCCATGTCACAAGTAGGAGAATGGAAAAATCAAGAGTGAGTAGCTTTCTTTGAGAGTATCAGTGAGTCAGTGATAGAGATGTGGAACAAAAACTATCCAGGGAGCTTCATGCTCATGTTACATCTCTGCCACCACAGTCGATCTCACTGGGACCAGAAAGACTGTGGGGGCTGTGCAAGCAGCATGAATATAGTATTTCCACATCCTTTGTGCAGGCTATAATTGTTTAAAAGAACTGTGGCAAACTGGACATTTTGTTCCCTTCTAATTTATCTGTGCTCCTGTAGCCATGTCTTCACTTCTAAACACTAATCGCTTCTCTAGGTGAGCTTAAGTGCCTAGTTATTAAGAGCCCTCCAAATTTCTAGTGCCATCTTCAATACAGTTAGCGCCCTTTCTGTCCCATTTGCCCCCTGTGCTTGGTACTGAATCAGTGTAGCAAATATCCCTAATGAAGAATCATGACACAGGGTTAATTTTACAAATTAAGCAATTCCTTTAGTTTTTATGTCGATTCCTTTCATCTTTGAATCCCCATCCTCCATTTGCTTAAAATACATCCTACTGTGAAACTGAAAAAACAATGTTACTCTGACAGTTCAAAGGGAAATTACTGAAACCTAGGCTATGTTCTACAGATTCTTGTCACCTGTAAACTCTTGCATGTAGCATCAGATAACCCAGTCTTCCAGGGAACGGTAGGACAATACATTATCAGATTTAATATTAATCTCTAGAATCCCAGATTTATTCCTGTCCAGGTTAAGTGCTCTTTAGGTTATTATAGCAAAAAATAATACAAAAATCGATTACAACCATTAATGGAGGCTTAAAATATTAACTTCCATAGCTTTAACCCAATATCTATAATTAAATGCAAAAAAAATGCTAAGTTAATGCAATGTTAAGGTTGAGCTTCTGATTGCACAAAAATCATGAAATCTAAAATTAAGGTTTCTAGTGCCACTATCTTGTTAGTTCTGCAACATTCCTCATATGATTTTCTGCAATATAGGTTTCATTTATGTGTCTGTGACAGAGTTCCTAAGAAAGAGTATAAAGTACAATAGGCTTGAATTCAACTCATAGATGTCTGCTTAGAGCTTTATATAATCAAAAATATTGGGAAAATGCAATTAGTTTTAAGTTACAATGCCCCATTTGAATGATTATCATGTTCTTGTTTAGGAATTTGTCCATTTCCCCTATAAATCCTTTAACCATCACTTCTAGCCATCCCCTGGAGAAGAAAAGACAATTTATGTAAAAACAATCAATCTGTGGGCTGGGATAGTACATATGGGTCTGTTCTTCCAACATTTGACAGAAGGTATTCATGTGAAACTACGACTTAAGAGAGTATATCAGAATATTCAAGTTTATGGGTATATTTAATAGATAAACCAAGACTCTGGGGATGGTTCAATAGGGATTCAAGTCCTTTTAATGCTACTTACTAGCCAAGGTGACTTTGAGCAAATTATTTAACCTCTCTGAGTCTTATTATTGGAGTAATTATACCCACTTCGTAAGGTTATTGTGAAGATTAAATGAAGTGACGTATGTTACACAGGTTTCATAAAGCTCTCTTTGAATTTATAGTACCATTTCAACTACTACCATTACAGAATGAATAACTATACTTTAACCATCATTTGGCTGTCCATATGTATTTCTGAAACACAAAATTATCATTTAGATTTATTCTATTAAAGGTATATAGTGGTGTGTTTTATATATATATATTTTTCATAATAGTTCTCTTAGGATAGGTATGTGTCTGTGGGCTTATTACTGAGCATACACATGTGTTCAATACATGATGCATCAGGTACATCAGCTAATTCTGAAGGCAAATGAGGGAAATGAATTCCTAGATATTGAGGTGCCATGCTGAATATTTTCTTCAAATGCTATGAAACAGTTGTGTCTAAAGAAAGAATATGCTTGAGAAGTTCTAGTCCAACATGCAATTTAGAGAGAAAGTTATAAATCATAAATATAAGGACTTAAAGCTTAAGTGCCACCTCAACCAAAACAATAATAAAAACTCCTAAGTGCATTCTGGCACGAATAAATAAAAGCAACAAAAAAGCCTGTTGTGGACAATGCAGAGCCCAGGAAGGCAACCAAGTGAGTAAACAGTAAGGCAGGATTATCCTCATTTGGGAGGAATCCATTCCAGATAGGAATTAAGTGAGGGAAGGAGAAAGGAGGTTGGGAGGAAGGGTTTTTGCATCTAAAAGCAGCTAAGTTACTTTGTGGAATGAAAAGGAAATTTGCTTTTCCCTGTCAACAGTAATCTTGTTCGAGGTCTAGCAGACAGGTACAGAAAAGAAACATGTGTTCCACCTACTTGGCTTTTCTCTTCTGGCAGTGGGGTATACAGGCAAGGTTCAGACCCACTCAGAGTTACATGGCCAAATTCCTTTCCAAAGGTATAAATACATATTCTTCAATAGCTTTATTCAATAGACTGATAATTTATTGCACAGTTCCTGGCACATTCACAGCCAAATGGATTTGCTCCTGGTTGTACTACAATAAGTGGATTTAAATGAAAGGTAGGGAGATTTATACTGAAGCCATGAATCACAATTGATAATTACTGAAAAATTTCACACACATGTAATACCCAGAAAAAAATAGATAACCAATAATTTCTGAACCTTGTTGGCTTTTCTTATGTTAAAACAGTGGTAGAGATGAGATTTCAAACAGGGAGTCGCTGGATCAATGACGTCAGCATCATGCATCATCTCTGACTTCCTGTGATGTGGAGCAAATTAACCTATCTTCTTAGTACTTCATTTTCTTACCAATTAATAAACTGACTATAAAACCTTTAACTAATATAAATGCTATTAGAAAGTGGCCTGTTTCCAGAATAAGCCAAGGACCCTAGCTATCTAAACCCAAAGACTTATATTCTCAAGCTTTTTAGCAATATCAGCATATATTTATAATATTGCAGTTAACTCTTTAAGACTAAGAAAGTAGTTAAGATTTCAGTGGTCATGAAGAAAGCAATGGCTATTTTCTGAGAAGACTTTTCTTTGTATGATAGTTTAACTCAAAAACTTTTGAAGTACTTTTCTTTAAAGATTTTCATAATTTACCTTTGAGAGTAAGCATGAAAAAATCTCAAGAAATGAGTAAATATTGTTAATTTAAACACCTCCCTCCCCACTCCAGGGAACTTCACAAAACTAGATAACAAACAAATTGGAGGTATTTCATTAATTAATTCAGCAACAATTTAACAAGCACCTATTATGTCTGACATGAGGCAGTGAACCAAAGTGTTCATAGACAGCACACAACACCATCACCTAGCAAGAGTAGTCATAGTCAGCTTTAGTGGTTTTGGTTATAAGGTAAATGAAGTTCAAAACAGTGATCATTTAAGTTTTATTTGATTAAAGAATTTGAAATAATCATTTATATCATTTAAGTGTTTGTCTACAAATGATCTCCTTGCTAAAATGCTGAGAATTGCTACCTAGAGCCATTTTTGAAATAATGAAAACAAATCAGTAACAACAACAACAACAACAAAACCAGTGATTTGGGTGAAGAAATCTATTTTAAAAAAAAAGTCATATTACGAAGACCAAAAATTAAATGAAAAGTGTTCTTAAAAACTAGATTTTTATCTCCAGCTACGTTGAAACTTTTTCATTCAGCCTGCATTTAATTAGTGTTTATTAACAGAACATGGAAGATAGTATCTCTAGGAACTTTTATTCCATCAATATATTAAGAGGAATGACTACCTATTTCAAGGAGTTATCATGAAGGAACCCTGTCAGAAAACTAAAATGAAGTGGCTCATGAAATTGATACATAGGTTAAATAAAATACAAGAATTCTGCTCATACCCCTTCTTTCTCCTTGGAATGGCTAAAATCCATGAGAATCCCTGGATATGAAGGAGGGAAAATTGCTTTGAATATTTATGCACCTGGCTAGGCTAGTGAAAAAGGAACATGAACCTAATTGTTACTGGATGCTTCCAGATGGCCTTTCGTGTATAACAAAGAGGGCTGCTAGTAACTTTAGAGTATTTAGAATAAAATCCATTTATTCTCTTTTGGGGTAATCTGAACATTGCCCTTCTCAGGGCTTTCTGTTTCCACATAAACTACCATTTGTGAACCACTTTGTAGTTTGCAAAATGCTTTCATGTGTGTTGTGTTGTTCAGTTAGAAGGCAGCAGAGTGGGGACTAAGAGAAACGGCTTTGGCACCAGGGAGGTCAGGCTGTTCACCAGTCACTTACTAGCTGTGTCCTGTGTGCAAGCTGCTTGGCCACGCTCAGCCTTTTCTCTCTTGTAGATTGGGATAATAATGCCTACCTGCAGTGAGGTAGAGCTTAGCTATGGTGCTGGTAAAGTGTGATGGTCATCAACAACCTGTTGCAGGGACACCAAAGGCGTCCCAATAGGCTGCTTCTCTTTATCAGGCTGGAGGAAGGGGTTCTACCCCATTACTTAAGAGTACATAATCCAAGCCTTTAGTTAAAGTAATGGTCTCTTCAAATCTTTGATCTGAACCATCTTCATAAAATGTTTCTTTAATTCATGGCCAAAACAGACCTTTCTATATACTCTCAGATAGTCAGCCCTTCTTTGGAAGCAAGATATAAAATTTAATTCTAGGTCTTTTTAACCCTGAAACTATGTTCCCTGAAGCAATCCATGTGCTGCCATCAGATTTTATTAGGTGGGCTAAAACAGAGTC
Organism: Nanger dama; assembly: GCA_917880005.1. Taxonomy (NCBI): domain Eukaryota; kingdom Metazoa; phylum Chordata; class Mammalia; order Artiodactyla; family Bovidae; genus Nanger; species Nanger dama. The sequence continues at coordinate 3,057,366 of CAKJTW010000011.1, forward strand.
AGAAGGAGATTTTCTTAGGTAATAGCTGTCCCCAAGAGACCTTCAGAGAGTCAGTTAAAGTTTTCTAATAAAGAATTTTTGAGATCCATAAGTACAGGAAAAATCTTGATGGCCTCTCTCCCTTACTGGTTCATTGATAATTCTCAAACATGGGGCTGGCACAACTAGAGTAAAATTCTGCAGAGTGTAAAGTGGTGGGTGTGGATGTTTTCGGAGCCAGTCAGTCTCTGGCAGCTGACTGAGTCACACTTGTGCTTTGCTGCCCACTTACATCTTCAGAGAGCAGCCTGGGTGGGGATGCTCATCAGATGTGCTCATTTAAGGACAAACCCATTTGAATATTATAACAACATTTGGCAAACTTCCTCTACCGAATGGTGAACCTGGCCCACTGCCTCTGAGAACTATTGCTTGGCTAGGAAACACAGGTCCTTTGATGTTCTTCACATGGTAGACCATATTCAGGGCCCCCTGACTAATAAGTCTTGCTCCTCAATCATTTTCAAGCTCTTGACCTGCACCAGTGGGTTACAGATGTGTGGTGCATCCTTTTGCAACATATGGCTATTTTCAATCATGTCTGGAGAATCCAGATGTCTTACTGAGATCCAGTGGTCACATGCTTCATTAGGAAGAAAGCAAATGTCTACTGAAGAAGTTCTATGTGGTGAATTCTGCACCGTACTTAAAGCAACACTCTCTACTCCCTTAAGATGTTTGTAAGTCTTTCTGGGAATTAGGAGCAACAAAACCTATACAGGCAACACTACTTAACACTTACAGATCAACACACAAGTGAGTATAAACAGGATATATAAAGACTTCAGGGTAATAGGACAACAGAGAATGTGGAAGGGAGTGATGGATCTACATTTTCTAAAGTGAGAGAGAAGAGCATCCCAGAGTGGAGAGAGCATGGATCAGGGCATGGAGATGGGGAAAGGACCAGCTCACTGACCCCTGATGTAGAGAGCACAGGGCAATCAGAGTAGGAGGGACACTGAGGTACACTTGGTTACAGAGACTGCCAAGATGCCAACCAAACACCTATTCATTCTGCTTTGGGAGAGACAGAAGTTAATGGTGACCTTGGTGTTGGGGAAGAGAGACCAAGGAGAATAAGTGTTACTAGAGAGCTGACAATCAGAGGATGCATTGGGATTTTAATCTAGAGATAGAAAAGCAGAAGAGTAGTATCCTAAACCAAGAAAATGAGATAAAGAAATGATGGGTGACAGCAATGATTTTAGATGCTAAAAGACTGTTTTCTGAAAACAGCCTGGAAGGAAAGGTGGCCTATTCCTATTGGTTCAGAAAGGAGATGAGAGCCATTTTCTCCAGGCCCACTGTGAGGTCCTGAAAATAAAGAGAAGAAAAAGGACAACTCAAGAGATGTTGGGAGAGAACTAGAATTTAGTGACTGATTAAATGGGAAGTGAAGGGCAAAAGAAGAGAATTTTAAAATGATACTAATGTCAGGGCCTGAGGAAAGGGTCTAAAGGACAGTAATGAGAAAAGAAAGTAGTTTCCTGGAGTGGAAGATGCTTTGGGCAGTGATGGGATATCCAGATGATTAGGGGTGTGTGTGTGTGTGTGTGTGTGTAAATTACAGACACACAGATTTATAAGTAAAGCCCTCTTTTCTCTAATGTTACACAACAACTTGCAACTTTAATTCAGCTACCTAATTTTTTATTAAACAAGTACTTATGAAGGACCTATATGTGTGTAAGGTTTACAATACAACTATGTGTAAAGCTTATACTAAAGAGACATAAAAGTTCCATCACTCAATGGAAAATGGCTTAAACCTGTTTGCAACGTTATGTAAAGAGTACATTTTCATTTTTACATTAATTTTCTATTGTTTGTAATTCTCGGACCACCGATAGAGCAGTGCTTTCATCAGTGATAGATGTGCCATCTCGACATAATTTATAATCAAGTAATTTGTATTAGTATACTTGGATATCTTTTTTTTTTTCCTCTCAAATAGCATTTATGCATTTAAATGAAGCCAGTGAATAAGATGTCTTTTGGTTACAGCAGGTTTAAATTTCTACCCAGATCAGTCCTGATTAGAAACCATGCAGCTCCTGGAAAGGATACATGCTCACTCTCTGCCTCACATGAGTTTTGGCCTTATGACAATTGTATTAGAACTACTATCAATAGTATTGTGAGCTCCTGCTTGTTTAGGGTTGAGAGGAAAAAGAAAAATACACACTTATTTTGCACAAAGCAGTGTGCAAGAATCAATGGCGGTAGCCTCTGTTCATCCTCAATTCAGGTGTGATGGAAAGCCATGGGGAGCTGACCTACACCCCTCTACTAATCTCTTACATCATCTCCCTTCTCTCACGCAGCTGATGTCTAAGGAGCTGCGGAGCCTCAGGCTATCAGTCAGTCTCAGAGTCAGGTTCACCTATAAGTATGCCAAAAGGAAATCAAGTTTTAAAAACATGGCTGGATTCTTTCTTAACCATTAATATAAAGGAAGATGAGCTCAAGAAATGGATGTAGAAATCTTATTTCTTTATAACTATCAAGACCTGAAAACCTACTTTGAAGAAAACTAGTCATGGAAAAGAAAATAACTTTTTCACAGCGGTTAAAAAGTACCCAAAGAAATAAACAAACATATGAAAGCCTCTTAATATACCAAGGTATTACTATATTTATTTCTGACCTTTGGCTACTGACAAAATATGAAGGATGACAATTCTATAGCTATTCTATATAATGGCAGATGCTCCTCTTATTCAAGGAAACAAAATCCTTTTATGACATTTCACTAAATGTCTATCCAACCAAAGAGCGTTTTATGTGTTCATTTCAGATAGTCTTGTTCACCAGTCCTTATAACTATAAATAAGACTTTACCTTAAGCAGCCCACCTTGTGTGTGTGTTGAATATTTTCAAGTGTTAATTTTATAGTACATGATGTAGTAGAGTGGGACAATTAGATACAATTCTATCAGAGTCCCATATTTATATTTCCTTTTCTAAAATATATTTCAATTAATGGCAAAATTCTGTTAAGTGTTCAATGTATATCTGCACTGCTGTTTTTTTTTTCACCATGGTACTATTACTGGTGCCAAAATGGCCCCTCATGTCTTAAGTCTATACAGTGCAATCCATGCTCTACTATAGTGTCATTTTCTTTTTGTAAACAGAAATTTGGCTTTCACATAGCAATTTCCACCAAACTATAAAAGTGCTAATGATGCCCAATTTAGGACATAAACAATTTACTACTGTCCTCCTTTGAGCCTTTCTCTTTTTAATTTCTCTAACTCATTACACAAGAATATTCTTTCCTGTAAAGCTATGGACAGGGTTGACTTCATAATGGGTTACAAATTGATATTTTTTGAATTGATGCTGATATCAGAATTTTGGTCAACCTATCAGTTAAGAAGTATACTTTGTACGTGACACTTTTCTTGCTTGAGCAATTGACTCCAAATATCCTACTTTTATTTTGCTTTTCTCACTTTCCTTTCTACTTCTATTTAACTATATCTTCTTTATTTTTTTAATCAATCATCACATCTGATCCTATTTTTCTTATGCAATTTATTTTAATTCAGTAATTAGTTGTATTTATATCACTTAATACATAGTTTGCTTACTTTCCTAAAATACACATATTTATCAAATTGACTAACATCCACTGTGAATAAACCAAAGTGCAAATTGCAAGTGGATTTGTCTATAGCATAGTATAGGCATAGCACTAGACAAGACTACCATTCTTTAACTCTGTTTCCTTGAAGACAATAAATGTGTTGTTTTAGCTTTGTAATCTTTTTTGGTTATCCTTAAGGACTAACAGTCACCCTTTAGGAAGAAAATTATAATTTCTTACTTTCTGGTTTCATACTTGATCTCTTTCTCCCAGTTTTCTTCCATCTTAAAAATCATAATTCATGAGTTATCTTTTGAACACACAGAGCTTAAGATAAATTTTTCTAAAGAGGATCTGGAGTAAAAGATGCTCAAGTTTAAGAAACAAAGGGAGCTTATAGCTTACTTTTATTGTCTTTCTAATTTTGGATATAAAGATGCTTTTATTTATAAGTCTGTCCTTTAAGTAGTATGGAAAACTCAAAAAATTTCCTATTTAAAATGAAAGAAATTCAATTTGAGTTATACTATTTATTGAGAATTTACTATGTCTTAGACATTAGTAAACTTATTTCACTTAAAGAATTTGCATCTAGCAGACTAATCAGACTAATACCAGATGATGATGAAAATTAAGTACTAAGTTTCATATAAGCACCACCAAAAATTTGTAGGGAGAGGGGTGCCTAGGAGAAATCAGTGACCTTTGCTAGAGAGAAAGGTGAAAAGAAGTAGGCATGAAGGATTGCATAAAAGTAATGAACTTTGAGATGGACAGACAGAATAGCACAATGGTTAAGAGTGTGGATATTTTCAGTTGAGCTTCCTGGGTTTAAATCCTGGCTCTGCCACAAGCCACCTGTCTAGCTTCCTTTCCTGTTTCTATTTGGGCTTCTCTGGTGGCTCAGAGGGTAAAGAATCTACACGCAGTGAAGGAAACCTGTGTTCTGTCCCTGGGTTAGGGAAGACCCCTGGAGAAGGGAATGGCTAAGGGAGAGTCCCGTGGGCAGAGGCGCCTGGGGAGCTACACTCCATGGGGTCACAAGGAGCCGGACACAACTGAGCAACTAACGCTTTCACACTTTAAAGATAGACAACATTTGACAAAGGGAAATGAAGAAAAGGGATATATGCAATCAAGTAAAGAGAAGAGCATTAGGTCAAAAGTGAGATATTCAGGGATAGAAAGCGCTCTTCTATGGAAACCACAGATAATATTTCATATTATCCTCTTAAAAACCATTTTAAGCAAAGTTCCACTCATTATGTGGTATGCAATGTAAAATTTTCTCTTAGCCTTTAAGGTGCATTACTAGTGAAGCCAGAAAGGAAGCGAGTAGATTTGAGGCTGTCATTGGACATATCCTGATTGTGCCTCAGATGTTTCTGTAAACTTCTAATATGGTCTTTAAAGAAATAAACCTCATAGAACTTTTATTGTTTTAGAACACTTTTAATTCCATAAATAAATGGAAACATCTGCAGCTAAAAGCATGGAGATTCTAGATCTCTAGGTATCTATTTCCTGTTAGAACTTAACTATATTTCCTTTATTTTTGTCTCTAGCTAAAGTTCTCTGGCAACAGACATCAAGGGGAAGACCTCATGAGTTATGAAATCTAATCCAAAAAGATGATGGAGTCAAGGACAGTGGCACCTTTTTAAACTTTTTACTTGAATCCTCCTGATTTTTTACTTCCTTAAATCATTCACTATTCTATTCTACTTTACAACCATTGCAATAATAGAAAAGTTAAGAGATTCAGTAAATGTTCCTGTGGCCTATTTCCAAGCAGCCCAACATTAACAGGGTAAGTAAAGGCAAAAGAGCTTTTTCCCTCACATGAGTTTCTAAACAATATAATTATGGTTCACTCTATGGTTATAAGCTTTAGGAGCTGCCACAAAAAAGTCTCTGCTGCAGATGTGGCCACTGGTTGCTAGCCCCAGCAATCTGATACATGTTTGTTGTTTTAAACACACATGTGCACACATGCACACGTGTGCGCACACACACGCGCGCGCACACACACACACACACACACACAATCTTCTTGTATTTCGTAGAGTAGGATGAAACGACACAAAGTTCAGGTATTCCAATACGGTTTCTATTTGCTTGTTCATAACCATGGTGGAAGCTTACACATTTGATGCATGTAAAGACTGTATCTATTACCCTGTGTTACATTTCTGACCTCAGAATTATTTTTTCAACAATGCTGGTTTATATAAGCACAAAAAAATAAGTCCAAGCTGACTACTGATGTTGGGTCACTCCAAGAAGTGTCTTCAATGTAGCTTCAAAAATGTACCTTCTCTCTAAATGTAGATTTATTTCATGGAACAGTTATACGGTATCTTTCAAGAAAGTAACAGAATAATGCCTCACATTTAATTGGGCAGAGAACGGAGAAGGCAATGGCAACCCACTCCAGTACTCTTGCCTGGAAAATCCCATGGATGGAGGAGCCTGGTAGGCTCAGTCCACAGGGTCGCTAAGAGCTGGACAAGACTGAGTGACTTCACTTTCACTTTTCACTTTTATGCATTGGAGAAGGAAATGGCAACCCACTCCAGTGTTCTTGCCTGGAGAATCCCAGAGACAGGAGAGCCTGGCAGGCTGCCGTCTGTGGGACATGACTGAAGCAACTTAGCAGCAGCAGCAGCAGACTTGAGAAGTAATCCAGTCCAAGACTTTACCATAATACCATATCTATTGTCATAGATATCCATGACAATATAAAAGACCTTAAGAACTCCAGCATTTTGTTTGCTACATAGATCTAGGATGTTTCAAATAAAGTATTAACACTTCATGAGATAGTAGCTCAATTTTTACTAATTCCTGGCATGTACATTAAGCTATTTTGCAGGAAAATGTAATAAATTGAAGTACAATTTAACTCCTATTTTCCCAAACACTGAGCCTCCTCTTACCATCTTTCCTGAAGTATTTCTTTGATCCTTGGAAAGTCAGTGAAAAAAATCAGGATTTTGTGTTTGATTATGTGTACATTTATTAATAGCATACTGGGCTTCCCTTTTCTGATACTATTAGAGATTAATTATGGCTTTCATAATCCAACCTTAGTATTAGACAGGTAAATTTTATTAGTTAAAATGAGCACCATAAATTCACAGTGTAACTTATCTGGTACATTCCTTCTACTCTAGTTTGAAAATATGCTGTTCAGGGCTGAATGGCTCAAATATAATCAGATTTTATTTTTAGAGAAGCAAACTCTATACTTGTATGTGACCCCATCCACAATTAACTATGTCCTAATGGAATTAATACAGCATACGAGTTCAGAATTGGGTAGATGAGAAGAGGAAGGGAGAACGAAACTCATTCACTCCCTTGCTAGGTTCTGCAAAATAGCTTCCTTATTCCCACAACGTGACATTTCTCTTCCTTATTTCCAGCGTAGTTAAGGTCAGTAGCCCTAAAAATCTTCTACATAGAGATTTACGTGTTTCCCCTAAAAACATAAAGATGAGCTTGTGGTAAAAAAATAAAAATGATGTCTCCTGCTAAATTGTAGTGTCAAGATGGAACAGTTACCAAGCAAAATTTTGAAGATTTAGTCACACTTCATGCTACCTTTCTATCCTTGTCTGCTTCACAGATTTGAGGACGGGGGTCACAGCTAGTTTATCCCTTTTGGTTAGAAAGCCTTTCCAGATGAGGTCATCATTTTCATTACTCTGTTTCTCTCTCTCTCACTAGAGCGTCTTTCTAAAGGCAACGGAGGACCTCTTTAGTGAAATATTGAAGGCAGGGGATGCCTAGAATGATTAAAAGACACAAAGCTTTCCCATAGCACTTGTTCTTTTTCTGTAAGGAGATGAGGTAATATATAATCTCCTTCCTATATTACTACCACAAGGGCAATTTGTGGGAGGAAGAGATGGATTTCTGGGAGTAAAATCCTATTGCATGGCCAGGGCTATTTTCAGAAGGGCTTATCTTCAGTATCCTCATTTCAGAATTGGTCTCTTTGCTCAGAGCAGTAACTTGGGCAACACTGAGAACCCCCTATCTTCAAGGCAGGAATGAAAGTTATTTATTTGTTGTTGGAATACCTGATGAAGAAAAGGAAGATGCAAAAACAAGTGATTCTGCTAAAATAAGGTGATGTATATGAATAAATGTCACATCCTTCTGCTATTTCTCATGTGGTTTGTGTCTCATACTTCTATTACTCTTTTGCTCTGCTGTTTCTACCACTGGGCAGCCCACATGTGTAATCTAGACAGACAACTAGTTTGCTCATACATAATTAAATACTCTCTAGAGGCAGTAGATCTTTTTATCTTTTTAATACCTCAATACTTCATTCAAGTAGGAACAGTTACAGAGAACCTTACCATGTGTCTGATTCTTTGTGACCCCATGGACCATGGCCTGCCAGGCAGCTCTGTCCATAGCATTTTCCAAGGAAGAATACTAGAGTGGGCTGCCATTTCCTCCTTCAGGGGATCTTCCCAACCCAGGGATTGAACCTGCATCTCCTATGGCTCCTGTATTGGCAGGCAGATTCTTTATCACTGTGCCACCTGGGAAGGCTGAACCTTACCATGGGACATGGAATTTGCACTTGTCAAAGATATCACTACACATGTAAATTAGAAACTAATCATTACTTCCTTTCTGGATACAGTGCCAGCTTTGCCTCAGAGTTTATGTTGAAATATACATTTTTATGAAATATTTCTCACTGCAGACTGCATCAATTTAGGAGTATCAAACATTGATTCCCAGTCCTCTCATACCTCAAAACAGAAGAGAGGGAAGAGCTGAAAAGGGTAATTGACAAAGACCTGGACTTTCTTAGATTTTAAGAGGCCAGTTATATTTGTAAATTCCTGATTAAAAAACCTGTCAATTGTCAATGCCAGACTATTCCTGGACTTCTTCATCATATACTTTTCCCTAAAGTCTCTCAAAGAACTGAAAGGCGTCAGAGATTAAAATAAACTTGACAATCATGTTGCAACTCAAACAGATCCTGATTCTTTTCGTCACTTTTTAATTCATTGCAGATGGTGTAAATGGGATGTTTACTGGCTGGCAGGTAATGAGTCTTGTTGTAGATAATAGTGATGGACGGGCTCTCATGCCTGTTGACAGCCCAGCATCTCAGCTGCTGTATATGGCTATCACCCATTGCTTGGTAGCACGCACAGTATTATGACAGGATGCAAACTCAAGTCCATTTCTCTCAGTAGAAACAATTATTGGTACATCTGAATCTCACTAGTCACATGTGAGTTGCACTGATTTCATCCTCACTGTCCACACGGGTAGACAGTCTAAGATGTGATCTAATGTCTACTGCTCTAAAAGGAAAATGTAATCTGTTTAAACATCCAAACACTCTTCTTCCCAGGTACTGCCATTCATCACAACTGTCAGTGCTTCTGTGGAAGAGTAATGACCCTCAGGCATGGGATAATGCTCCATAGGGGCCTTATGAATGCCACTGCCAAGCACAGAAATTGATCGGTTTTCAGTGGAGCTGGTATGTGCATCATGAAAGACCTGCACTTACTCACTAAATTACAAGTGGCTGTTTACTCCTTATACAATAAAGCCTGGGTTAGGGAGCCACAGACCCTGCTGACTTTAATTGTCCCAAACATGTGAGCACTAGATTTGGGCCTGTCAGTGAGATAGATTTAAACAGCTTGAAACTGAAAGTTGGATCAGAGTCATTTAAAAATGCATTGGGAAATAACGTAGGTACTGTTGCCTTCCATTCTTTTTTCTTTTCCTTTTTAATCCTCTCCAGCTATGGAAGGCAACAACATCCCACTTTCCAATATAAACACAATTTTTAAAAAACAGGGTAAGCATGCCTATGGAAAGTTAATTCTTTGTTTACTTCCTGTGGGTTTCCCTCCATTTCTGGATTGCTCATATGTTGTTTCTACAAAGTAGGATAAAGATGAACAGCTACATAGTATGGACTCATGATTTTCAAAATGTCTCCCAACAACTCTATTTCCACATTCAACCTATATTGACCTTTTCCTTTAAATCCTCCCTACACTCCCAATCTCATCTACATTTACTATCAAATCTCCTTGGGAGATAGGCTAAGTTGCACTCTATAAACTATTCATACCTTGGTAAATGCTCTATTATTTGGAAGTTTTATTCCAATCTATCTCTTCCTCAGCTAATATACCTTTAATTTTTAATTTCTGTTCAATCTTTTTTTTGCCAATAACTTCAACAGCATCAAATATTTAATGATTGTAGTTTATTTTTCAGTAAATAAGTTTTGGTATTATATTATGTTTTGGTATTATATTACTAGCTCATGATATTTTTATGCTTTTTTTTTTAAAGGGGGTAGAGATAGTCAAAACTGGAGGGACAATAAAAGATACCCTTCAGAATGTCACATGTATGTTAATTTACAAGACACTGGTTGGTCTTGCCTTGAAAATTATTTTTCAATGTGTATGTGGTGAATGGCTCAACATAAATAAACAAAGGAAATGAAATCTTTTACTCATATTGGCTCATTCCATTTTAAGAAAATTCACTATATAGTGAATGGGTCCTTATGAAATCATTACAGTTAGGAGAGCTCTTTCTACTTGAGAGTTCTCTGTTCCTTTGGCAGTTCAGTGTTATGCCCAACTTAACTACACTTTTTGTGTTCACAATTTTCTGATTATTAATATCTCTAATGATGGGACTCAGACATTTTCCTGGGAAGAGAGACTTACAATTAGAGAAATCTTAATAATCAGTGAAATAAACCAATGAGATAATGAAATTGGAAGCTCACAGTATCCTGCCAGAGATGAAGAAACCTTTTTGAGATTAAGAATATGCTAGAAGACAAAAGATCAGATAGTGAACTGAGTTGAGTGACCTTTGATGTAAAGTGTCAGCTAGAAATGTCAATCCAATTCAAGACTGGATACAAAGGGACATTGTGTCACTGAGCAGAGAGGTATTAAGTTACCTGATTATCTTCTCTGGAAGAATGCATTATGGTTTAGACATTTTTATTACCTGAAAGATGTAGACAAATCAGGAAAGATTAACAACCAGTTTTATTAGGAGGTAGCAGATGAGCTAGTCTGAATAGCGCTGGTTGTTAAAAGTTCTGTATTCTCTTCCCAGCTTTGATATGCTCTCACGTGGGAATAGTTATTCCTGAAATTTAGATAGGATAATTTATATTCTGTTCCCCAGAGAAAGGGTAGTTTGGGAACTGAAGGAGAGGAAGGGTTTAAAATAGCAGGAAGACCTGGGGCGGCAGAAGGGCAGGAAGTTCTATTATAAGATTTTCAACTTTAATTAAAACAACAAAACAACAGCAACCATTTTGTTAAGCTTTCATTTAAATAAGCCCAGTACATTTAGTATGTGCAATATGTCTTTCATATTTAGTACCTAATTGTTTTGGTACATGGAATAAGATTATTCCATAATACTAAACTATTATGTGCATATTTCCCTGGAAATGTAATTTACAAGGTCATTCTAGAAACTTTGATTATGAAATTCAATATCACTTTCAGCTAGTTACCCTTAATTCTAGTGCAGCTTTCTCATCTCTTTACACATACCCTGAAGCTGTAACCTCTGGTTTCATAGGAACATCCCATTGGAAAAGGCCCCTGTTCCTTGCTTTCTGAATTATTTTCTAGATATATTTTCAAATACAATTGCATGTCATACCAATTAATACCAGTTATGAATATTATTGAGAAATGATTCATATAATTTTCTAGTTAATTAGTGAAAATAAGTTGTCCAGAAGCTAACAATAAATTACCATTTTTACACAGGCCATTATTCCTGGGTATATTTATTATGATTTACCATTTATTAAAGGGTTTCTACTGGCTGACAAAATATAATAGAGCTATACTTTCAAGGAACGAAGATGACTCACTAACGTCCCAATACATTGTACTAATACCTATCCCAGGACTTCATCTTTTAATTCTATTGGGAAACACCTATAAATATAACATAATTTATTTCTTTTCTGATGTTCATTCAAATTCATCTGTCCCTAAACATTGTAGTTATCTTCTCTGTAGACTACTTTGAGGGGTAGAGTGGTGAAGAATTGGGACATTTCAATTCACATTTAAAAGTATCAGAAGAAGAAGGGTTTAGATGACAAGTTATCTTAGGCAAGTTTTAGGAGAAGAGGCAGACTTATGATGACCCTTAGTAAAATAAGCCCAAACTCTTAATCACTCCCTTACCTATTGAGGTGCTCAGTTGCTGGTGACTTTCTCAGTTACTCTAACGATCTTCTCCCCACCAAATAACTCTGTTTCATTTGTAATCATTGTTGGACTGTGTTCACATTTCCTTTTCCTCTTCCTCTAAGGAAGAATGTTTTTAGGCCAAAATAATCCTTGAATAGGCCAAAGACGGGAATGCTATACATCATAAATCAGTTTCGGCTCTCTTGGCTACTCAACATAAGATATTGCAAAATCTCCATGAAGTAATATATTACACTGTCATGAGATTATTTCCTATCTTCAGTTTTGGAAATTTTCTTAACCTATTAGTAGGAATTACTTCTCTTCTTGCTCCCCTACTCTTCATTATCTCTATACAGCAAAGACAGTGATTTCCTCAAATGTGAAATCAAATCCTATTACATAAATTTCCAATAGTTGCCCACCACCATGAGACGAAAATTCAAACTTCTCACTTTGAAGCTTGCATAATCTGGTTTCCAACTTCTTTTCTGATCACATCTCCAATATATTTCTCCTTATTCCCTGACCTTATTTCATAATTTACATGCCTAATTCACTTTAGGCTCAGAGTTTTTGCTGTGGCTATTCCAATTTCCTCCAGATCTTCACATGACTGGTTTCTAACATCACCAGAGGCCATCTTTGTACATGCTGTATCTGTTAGGTTATACTCTTATTTTCTTCATTAAACTTATCAGTGTGTGCTAGTATGTCTACATATGTATTAACTCTCTCCCCTAACTAGAACCTTCCATGAGGAAAGAGGACCTGTAAATCCAGGTCACGATTGTATTTCCAGTGCCTAGAATAGTAGGGGCTCAGTAAATATTTGCTGAATGAATGAGTAAAAGAGTGACTGAAAAATAACAGAATGAATACTGGAGTGTGCTTTTCATCCCAATGGTTCTTTAAATGAACCTCAAATGCTTAAAAACAAAAATGCACTTTCCTAGCACATTAGCATCAAAATTGCTAATTTTACTAATTAAAAGACTAGGCCTCAATGTACATTAATGACTGGTACAAAATCATGTGACAAATAAGGATTTCACAATTCTGATCTCAAATTATGTCAGATGAATTAGTCCCATAGTGTTTTTCTTAGAAGAAAGTATAAACCAGGGGTAATTAATCTGAGGTCCAACATTAGGCTTTAGGTGGTCTGTGAATCCTCTGAAAAGGTATTATGTCTCTTTTGGGGAGAGGGTCAACAGCTTTCACCAACATTTCAAAGGAAGCCGTAAGTGGGAGGAGGCTTGGAATCCTTTCACGCAATAGCAGTGTAAAGCGCTATGCTATCCCACCCCTTCCTCCGTGATAGTGCTATTAGGTTCTTTTGACGACAAAGATGCTAGGTAGCAAGTTTCAACCGCTGCCTATTGGAGTGTTTTTCTCATACTCATTGTTGGTGACTATTAGGTAAAGCTCACTTTGCCCTACAGCATTCTTACAGTTTTACGATTGACACTTTTTGGAAAGAGATACATGTCTACATCCTCAATTCTGCTAAAATACTTTTGACTAGTTGGGATTCAATCTCATTTTCACCTGAATATGTTATATACAATCATTTTGAAATTCTCTGGCATTTATTAATTACAAAATTTGGGGAAAAATTTAATCCAAGTCCTATAAGTTTCAAATGAATTAACACTGGGTAAAAAAATAACATAATAGCAAAATAAACAAAAAAACTGGGTGTGCTGAACCATATGAAATTGCTGTTTCTGTAAATCAAAATGGTTGAATACTGGCAAAGTGAAATGGTTCAACCCGTGGGTTATTAACTGCTATTGTTAGAAAAATGATTCTTACTCGCCAATTCTCCCTTCCTGTAAACATTTCTATTCATGTGAAATGTATTGTGGGTAACTAGTGCCGGGGGGTGGGGTTTTGCCCATTATTTTAATTCATAATGCATAGGCCTTCTTAATACTTGCTATAGCAGGTACCTCCAAACGACAGAGAGCCTGGAGAATAGGTATTATAAAACTAAATTCACAGAGGCTTATTTTTCTCATACCCAGATGCACTTTTAGCTGGAAAAGTTTTAAATGGATGTCAAATCCATGGAGCAAACTCATGGGGACCATATTGGTTTCCTATTGTTGCTATAACTAAATACCACAATGTTAATGTTTCAGACAAATCTGTTAAGAGTTTTGGAGGTCAGAAATTCTTAAATCAAGGTGTCAGTGGACTGCATCTTTCTGGAGATTCTAAGACAGAATCCCTCTCCTTATCTTTTCCAGCTTCTAGAGGCAGGCTACACTCCTTGGCTCACAGTCCCTTCTCCATCTTCAAAGCCAGTAGTTCAGCATCTTCAAATCTCTGCTCCCCTACCCCCTGCTCTCTGATTCTGCTTCCTTTGTCACATGTCCTTCTCTGACTCTGACCCTCCTTCCTCCTCCTTTCTTTTACAAAAACACCTGAGGTTACTTTAGGCCTATCCAGAATCCAAGGTAATCTTTCAATTTTAAGATTCTAACTTACTCACATCTGCAAAGTCCCTCTTGCTATTTAAGGCAATCTATTCACAAGTTCTGAGGATTAGGACATGGGCCTCTTTAGGGAGGGTTTCCCTGGTGGCTCAGCAGTAAAGACCTGCTTATAATGCAGGAGACATAGGTGACACAGGTTTGATCCCTGGGTTGGGAAGAGCCCCTGGAGGAGGGCATGGCACCCCACTCCAACATTCTTGCCTGGAAAATCCAATGGATAGAGGAGCCTGGTGGGCTACAGTCCATGGGGTTGCAAAGAGTCAGACATGGCTGAGTGACTAAGCACACATGCCCGCTCTTTGGGGAACGGGTCCATTATTCTATTCCTGGGTTCAAAACATTCCAGGACTCAAATGAAAGCAAGATAGTATCATATTTCTTTATAGCTGCATAGAAAATTTTACATATAACCACTTATAATTTTTAAAGACACAGAAACTTAACTCTCCAGCCTCACTTTTGGTACAGTTCAGTTCAGTCACTTTTGGTACATGTGTATGGAAATCATAGTTTAAGTTTTGGTTTGTAGAGTCTTACAAACCAAACCTAGTTTCAGTTAGTCCTACTTATATTCTAACTTGTCCTTTTGGCAGAATTCATACTGCTATCTCTAGCCAAAGAATTATTCATATGGTAAGTCCTTTCAGTAGCACGTTCTATTAACTCTAAAAAGAAAGACACAGATTTTTAACCAAGAACCAACCAGGACAGATCCCCACACTTCCCATCATATCTGTCTTGTGCCCTTCCTTCAGGCACTGTATACAATCTGTCTGAATAAGCTAACCAGCATTTGCAGATGTTAACACATGACTGTTGTTCAGTTGCTAAGTTGTATCCGTCCCTTTGTGACTCCATGGCCTGCAGCACGCCAGGCTTCCCTGTCTTTCACCATCTCCTGGAGTTTGCAGGTGTTAATGTATGACTCTACCATGAGAAATTTCCTCCTTCTGATCCTTGCTTGGATAAACTTAACTCAGACGACTTCCTTCTTATCTCACCTAAAAAGACCTGTCTCCCTGACCTGCATCTCACCCATCTACTATCTCAGTGAACACTAGCCCTTAAACATTCCAGCCTCATCAGCACAGGCCCATCATGACAGCATAATATCCTTGTCCTGCTAGAAACTGTTCAGCATCCAGAGGACCATCTTTATGCTGATAACACTAAAATATAAAATAATGCCAACAGCTGGTGCTACAAATGGCTTTTAAAAACGATGTTCATTCACTAAAATTCCTCTTGCTACTTTTGACATGAAACACGCAGTCTCTAATTATTCTGATCAAGACGGTGAAATACAAAAACAAACTTTAATTGTGTTTAACAGATATTTAATCAGGACTCACTGAACTACAGATTAAAGCTGAAATTCATAAACCATAATTACCCGATTGTCGCAATCTTTTGGTCCACATTCTCCTTCCGTCTGGGCGTCTGGCACCTTGCCCCGAATTTCTTTTACTGTCTTCTCAGCTTCGTTACTGTTCATGTTTTCCAGCAGAGATTTAGCACAGATTACAAAATATCTGTTCTTGGCAACTTTCTTCATTAGCTTTTTTTTCCCCTTGCAAAAAAGTTTATTTTTTTTTTTCCTACCAGAGTAGCTGGAACAGGCATACGTTTAGGGTACTTTGGTGACACAAACTAGTTATATAGTTATCAGGAGATAATAAGGCAGTAATAGTGAGAGTTACTAGTGCTAGTACATAGGTATCATGCCATTTCTCCAGTATGCCATGCGGTGTGTCCCAGTCACCATGTAATTACCTCATGTCACGACCTCATTGTTTTATGGAAAATGCTTATCTCACCCTAACAAAACCTTTTCTGCCACCTTTGGTAAAAAGTGTAACTCTTAGTTCGTATTTCCAGTACCACTTATTCCCAATAAGATGCTATCTTGCAAATTTAAGAGAAATACCTGTCCTCTCCTAAAAATTTGCTTTTACATGGAGCAAATGGAGCAATTCTGTCCTCTTTTGCTTTATTTAACCTAGGTGAAAGAAGTAACTACCAAGAATACATCTTTCTCTTCTGTTTTTTCTGTTTTTTAAAACAACAACAACAACAACAAAAACCCCACAAATAAAAAACACCAAAAGAAGAAAAAAGACCCAACCTCACCCTATTTACTTAGGATTCGTTTAGTCTGGCACTTCCCCCTACTCTTCCCTTTCAAATCTCAGTCACTCACATTTGTTTTTTCCTAGAATTATGGTGTAAATCATTCTTAACAAGCTAGCTTGAAACATGTCTCACTCAGTAGAAACACATAACGCCACTGTAATTGAAACATGGAACTGTGAGCTTGAAACTCTTTCTATTTTTTGGGCCTCTCTTCAGAAGGACATGCCGAGTTTCCCTCACAGTGCCATAACCCCTGTGTCACACAGTTAGGATAACATCACAGACCAAGGCGAGAGGATAAAGAGAAGGCGCTGGCAAAAGAAGAGGTGGGTGGTTCCTTTATTCCCCCTAGTTGAGCAGATACCCCTATGAGACAAGGATTGTAGTTACTACTTATTTATCTCAAGTCGAAGGCTTGAAGTTTGACCTCACCAAGACCTCTGGATATGACATCCCACCTGAGAGTTCCAGTTTAAAACAGGATAGAGTGGCTTACTTTACAGCACAGATGAAAGCTGTTTCCAATTCTGCTTTTATTAGTCATCTCCCAGTCTGATCGCTTCCCATTCAATTGTACACTTAACTCAAGTTGGGGTCAAAATCACCCCCAGATTTAGAAGGGCCAGAAAAATTGCCATCCCATCCTAGAGCATTGTTCTTCAATCACACAGTTCCTCTAAATATAGTTGATGGCCTTTGAGATGCAAAATGCATCACTTAAATGTAGTAGAGGTCCCTTTCACTGCATTGCCAAATCTATTTAGCAGAATCTTCCTGGAATAATCTGTCCCTAGACCTGAGGATGTGCAGTGATTTTCAGCATTTTAAGCTAACGATAATGGTTAGTGCTGAGAACAGATGTACCTGGCTGTGATGTGATGTATTCCAGTAGGCTTTTATGAGCTGTTCATTCCTATTGACTTAGCATTTTATGTCTCTGCTTTTGCCTGGTGTGATGGTTACATAGGGGGTGTCGTGTGTGTATTTTCCTGATGTGTGATGGCAGCATAGGGGGCTGTGTGTATTTTCTCAGTGCAATGGCTACACAGGGTGTTGTGTGTGTGTTTGCCTGGAGTTACAGCTGCACGTGTTATTGTGTGACTCTCCCCCTCCCCCTAATTTGATGCCTGCTGGCAGGGTCCTATGTGGATCTTTTTCTTAGTGCGATGGTTGTACTCATTGCCCTGCTAATGATGGACATTTCTAGCGATTATCTATCTACAGGGTCCTGGGGAAAGAACTGCAGTAAAATCAATAAATGGTTCTAGACAGGGCCTTGTAAACATGAAATGACACCCCTGCATAAATGCCTTTTCCTACCATAGCATGTTAAATCCAAGTGCTGTTACCTTATTGGCATTGGGATAAAATTTCTATGGACTCTCCATCTCTTCCATATATTGCAATCGTTTGGGGGAATTTGAGATTACTGCTGGTTGGAGGGCTTTTACACATGAATCTGTCTAATGACATTTTTCACTACATTGTCCTACGCATCACCTCTTATACTCTATCCTGACTTGCTCTGGTATAATAGCTGATATTCTGAAAGTGAACATGCCTTTTATTTATTCCTGCAGTCTCACCAGGCCCTCCCCACATGCGCACTACATCACACACACACACACACACACACACACACACACACACACACACCCCCCCCCTCCCTTACTGCTCTCTAGTCTCTGTATCCCTCCTGTGTTCACCAAATGGAACTGACAAAGCAAAGAACCAATGAGGTTAAAGTCTTTTGAAATCCCTGGAATACAGATGAGCTGGGAGGCATCTGGAAACAAAACCAGACACTTGAAATCAAAGAGACAAGTAAATTACTATCCTAATCTAGGAAGAATAACTAAAGGTGTCAGTGGGGTTCCATTGATAGCACTTGGCCCTGAGCCAGAATGCCAAGGGTTCAAACTCCACACCAGTTTTGGGCTCAGGCCCAAGACTTGACACTGCAGGGTGCAGCAGCATGTGCAGCAGTGTTAAAGGTGTCAGCCTTCTGCAAAGAGGTTAAGTCCAAGTCCTTCTGCCTGCTTGTCATTATACCCCAGAGGGATGCAGAGATAACCCTGGCTTCCTCTTCAGTGCCTTTCTCAACAGGACAGACTGTGGGGGAGCCAGTACTCAGCAGCAGTATTTACTAATATCAGTAATGTACAATTAGTGAAATGCCCCTTTTCTGATAAGGCTGCTTGAAGAAATAAAGTATGTGCAAGAACATCCAACTGCCTCTCCCCTTCTCCCTCCAAAAACCTGATGGCTTTCCTAAAGATTCTTCCATCAATGCAAAGAGCTAAGTTTGGAAACCTAAAACCACGTGTCTAAATGAAAGGAAATGTTTTCATTGGAACAGCTTACATGTCTGGTACGCTTGCATAAAAACTATTGCATAGCATTTTAGAGCTAAAATTGCTATAAAATGCTTAATACAGTAAGAATAATTATGAGATTTTGCACGCACAGCTGGTATACAACTAAAGTCTCAGCTACAAATTCAGTGAGGCATGGGAAAACCATTTATAAAAATTCCTGGTATGCCAATTTGACTCACCATCAACAGCCCATCAACACTTCTTCATTCTTTAGGTGGAGAGGGAAGATATTTACCTACCGAAAGCTTTATTTCTCCTTTTATGGCTGTCATTAAGACTGGATTCAAAGAATTCTAGTCATTACTTGACAGTGGCAATATAAATAAATTCTAACGGGACACAACTGACCTGAACACAAAGCTTCTCCATTGAGCACAGTAGGGACCAATTTAGTAGGCAATGAACCAGAAGACCAAACTATTAAGTTTAGCTGCAGAACCATCCCCTCTTGTCCTTCCTCTTTCTTCTATTCCTTTACCTCTTCTCATCTCCCCTCTCCTTTTCTAAGATTCAAATCCTTGAGTGACTTCCTAGGTCACAGCCCACCTGGCCTTGCCTTCCCCTGGATAACACCCCAAGGACAGAACTCCACTCTCTCCTCAAATTATAATGGTTCTTTCTTCTCCATTCCCTTCAGCATCAGCTAACAATTATTTAAAAGGAGCTAAGTAATTGGGATGAGCTGTTAATGGTTAATAATAACTCAATAAAGATTATTTCTTGATAAAAATTGAATTAAAAGATAAGGAAAAATCTCTTTATTATGGCTTTATAGCATCTATGGAGAATGCCATCATAGATGAGATGACTGTCATCAGAGGCATTACTGAATGCTTCCTTGCATGGCCTTGGACATAGAAAGAGAAGCCACAGTGGATATATAGGAACCCTCTGGGAGATAGTGGGGGGCACAGAGCCAGCACAGTACAAGATAAAATGAATTGGACCAGAGTCAGGAAATCAAAGTTGGAACATCAACAAACCTTGCCAACATGTGTTTGAGTAAGTCATTATATTCTCTTAGCTGAACAATGAGGCCCTTGGATTAGAAAATCTCCATGTCTCTGTCCAGCTCTGAACTGAAGGTCGTGTCACAGCTCTCTGACTGAAGATCAGTTACTGCTTCTAGGTTAGCTGCTTCCTCCAGCTAAGAATTAGTGGCTCTGAGTATAAATGGCTGATGTTCCACATGGAATCTGAGGGAGTACTGATGCTCATAAATAAGTCTTAAGCTCTTTGCCTCCTAACTGCATCTGTGACTTCTGAGTCAGCTCTTTGATGTTATACTAGTATTTTCTTAGCATTTCGTTTTTCCTTGTTTCAACAAACATTTATGAATATTCTCTACATATGAAATCCAGAACCAGTCATTGAAGACAAGGCAGAACAGGACACCATTTTTGTTTCCTAAGAAGCCCAAACGAGTCTACTATTCTTGTCCATTCCCTCTCCCCTCACTTCTGTGTATTACCATGTATACTTCTAAAAATATAAATGTAGTATAGAAAAAAATAAGAGGAATTAGACTTATCTAATCTGTGCCCAGTTCAAACTGCTGTTTATCATCAGCAAAAGACTATGATAATAATTGAGATTAAAAATTATAGTCATTCAACTGTGCACATCAATTGTACAAAGGGTATTTATCAACATGTATTTTGAGGTCACTGATGTACATTAAGAACAGCAATTTGGGTGGCAAGAAGATTAGAAAGGCAAAACAATCCTTCCTGTAGTAATCCCGATAAAATTGTAGGATAAAATCAGTGAATAGTCTCTGGGGAAGTAAGAATACAGAATATTTTTTTAGTATTTTTTTCTTCTGAGGATTTTAGGTTCTTATTTCTTCAAACTTTCTTCTTGTATTAATACTAATAACTGCCACTTATTGAGTGCATATTAAATCATAAACACTTCCAATATAATATTGCATAAGAAAATGATTCTGCAATATGGATATTATTACCCTCATTTTACAGATGTGACAACTGAGGCTGAGGAGGGTGAAATAATTTGTCAAAGATAATACAGTGTGCAGAGTTGGGATTTAAACTTGGGTTTGTCTTTGTCTGTGAAACATAGCTCCATAAACATGTCTTGGTTCTGCCAAATCTATTCAAAAATAAATAATCCTGCTTGAATGCTTTGTTAACAAACAAGGAAAACAATCTTCATATTCTTTCTTCACATTCATTCATTGCATTACATATAGTATGATGAAAACAGGAGATGGTTAAGATTTTTCTGAGAGTTGGCTGCCTTTTCATATTTATTTGGACTGAGATGAATAATTAAATTTGGGGCTCTTGATCAAAGAATGAGCTATTTTCTATCTGCATAAGTATTTGTTGTTAATTGATCAGACACGGATAAGGTGTGTTATTACAACTATATTTTGAGGTATGATTTACATTGCTCTACTGCATATTACCCTGTGCTGTTTTTCATTTTCCTGCACTTTGGACTTTTTGTTTTGTTTTTATGAATTTAGTCACAGTTGGTTGTGTTTTGAACTTTGTAAAAATGTAATTCTAAGAAAATTAAAAAAGAAAAAGAAAATATTTTCAAAATGATGTCAAAATCAAATCTACCCCTCACTAATTTGATTTGTAGGAAATGGAGAGTGAAGTATTGTAAGCAGAATGCTTTTAAATACATCCTAATTGCTTCAATGTGCAAATGCATTGACTAAATCAAAGCATGCATTTAACACTTTGCACTTCAATTGTGCTTATTCGTCTAAGTTCTATAGATAGCAATTCCATTAAAAAAAAAGATAAACTTCACTATAGTTAGTCATTCTATAGTTACCTGGGGAAAACAATCATTCTTAAATTCAAGCTTACTTCTCAAGTCTGCTCACTTTTGGACTAATGCAGAACATCATTAGTGCAAAGAATACAAAATAACAGATAATTAACTGCCGCTACTCAAGTTTTCCCAATTGATCCTATCTATTCTCTTCTGCTTTTAGTGGGTGAGGTGAGGGGTAGGAATAGTGAAGCCACACAGGATGAAGCAGATAGACTGAGTCCTGAGGAATTATGCCATGGACTGGAGGGAATCCACAATCGAGGCTGGGATGGAATTATCACGTCAAGGTCACTTAGGGCTTGGTCTGGAACCACCTGCATCGGAATCTCCTGAGGAATATGTTAAAAAGACATTTCAGAGTTTCACCCCAGAGCAACTAAACTGAATGAGTAGCTCTTGAGGTGGAACTCAAAGATCTACATTTTAAACAAGGTTCCCAAGTAATTCTTACGCTACTGAAGCCTGAAAAGCACTGACTTATGTTCACTGGAAGGACTGATGCTAAAGCTGAAACTCCAATACTCTGGCCACCTCATATGCAGAGTTGACTCATTGGAAAAGACTCTGATGCTGGGAGGGATTGGGGGCAGGAGGAGAAGAGGATGACCGAGGATGAGATGGCTGGATGGCATCACCGACTCGATGGACAGCAGTCTGAGTGAACTCCGGGAGTTGGTGATGGACAGGGAGGCCTGGCGTGCTGCAATTCATGGGGTCGCAGGGTCAGACACGACTGAGCGACTGAACTGCACTGAACTGAACTGATGCAGTTCTGATTCTACACCCAGGGATAGCCCTGCTAGTATACCTTTGTTCCTTCTGTCCCAGTTGTCAAGATATATGTGCAAGAACAAACAGGTGACCTGGGAGGCATTGATGGTAGAGACAACAGCCCAACAGCACGATCTCATCTGATCCCTACAATAAGGATTGTGACTTAAGCATTATTACTATTCCCATCTTTCAGATGAGAAACTGAGACAGAGAGATGTAGTGATTTCTTGTTTTGAATGTCACACTGATTACTGCAAGAGTTCCTAAGTTTTAACTCTTTAGCTCTTAGCCTTGTGGAAAAATACGTTCTTGAAAGGTGTTTACTTTCAAAGATGTTCATGATTTGGTGAAAATATCATTGTAAAGGGTGTTAAGTACCTAAAATAAAATGATGACATTACTGTAAATGAGGTAAAGTGCCTAAATACTAATAAAATTGGTTATTTATTATAATACATAGGATGTGAGCATTTGTATTCAAGTAACTCTTCTCTGTATTTCTATAATTACTAAAATCATCTAAACTAAATTGCTGATCTTTGATTAATTCATTCAACAGTTATGCACTTTGCCAAAACCTGAGGTATAAAAGGTAAATAGGACAAAGCCTCTGCCTTCACTAGGTTTGCAGTTCAGAGAAAAGTGATGAACGTGTGTATAAATGGTTCCGGTTTACCTTGTAGTCAGTGGAGGCCTGAGTTGGAAAGAGAATGGTTCTTCTCTGGGCAGAAAGCAAGAAGGGTATGGTATGGAAATTTTTAGTTACTCTAGCACTTTGCCATTGGCCAGTGTAAGGAATTCTGATTTTTAAGATTACATTTTTACTTATATAGTTTTGTTAGAAAAAGGGCAGACTGAGTTACTTGTGTACTTTGGGCTGATAAAACTTTATGTGGTTTATTCTTTCTGGCATCCAACCGGGTTTCTTTTTGGCTAAACTCTGGGTATAAAGCCAAGTTAGTCATTATGTTTACTCATTCTTACATAAAGCAGCTGAAATTTTCCTTCTGAGATGGGTGCCTGATAAATGTTATCAGTAGTAGGTCATGCCACTCAATAAAGTGACCTATAGATACATATTGGCTATGTCTTTTACTTTGTTTTTATCTGTTTTAGTTACTTAAAATGCTATTATTAGATCATGAAATTTTTACAATATGAAAAATTTAGAAGTTAAAAACAGTTGAAAACAAAGAGTACTCAAGATTTTTGTGATAAGCTCATATACACACAGATGTGACCTGAGCATATTAATGTAGAGCTGATTGATGGACTAAAAAATGAGGTTCTGGAATGTCAAAACACAGGCTGATAACCTAAGCAAATGTTCAGGAATCCAGAAAAAAAGAAAGAAACTCTGGGAAACACTGGGCAATAGAAAGTATATGATATGATTTAGAAAAAATATATCATATTTTAGATAAGATTCTAAAAATCGATATCTCAAGTACTTCTAAAGCTTAATAAATTGGAAAAGGAAGACCTTTCAATCCCTTTATGAGTGATAAATAATAGACGTGTTCTTTTTCGAGCTGAATTATTATCAGATTTGGAATTATTTTTATTTACATTATTTACAGTTTGCTTAAAATTTTTACTTTTCTAATCATTAGAGTATTTTCAGAATATTTAGAAAAGTTAAGGAAAAGAAGAAATAAAATATCTCTTAATTCCATCATACAGAGGAGGTACTAGTATTATTCACATTTTAATGTATTTCCTTTGATGTAACCAAATATTTTCATTCATTTTTCTATTGATAATTTGGGACCATGTTAGGTATACAAGTTTATTTTGGATCAGGCATTTTCAGTTACAATGTTTCATGAACATTTCCTAGTAAATTAATATTTAAAATATTTTAAAATTAATAACTATATAGCTAATAACTTTATACAAATAATACACACATATGTTCCATAATTTGCTTAATAATTTGTTTGATTAAATATTTAAGATTTTCTCTTCTTTTACTTTTATAAATGACACTGTGATGAATAGGGCTTTGTATACAAATAGGGATTTGTATACAAATCTTTGTCTGAATTTCAGGTTCCTGTAGATAGATTCCTAGAAATTAAATGACTGGGCCAAAAGATACATTTTTAAAGAAAGTTTCTTGATAATGTAATGCCTATTACCTCACAGAATCTGGTGTCAACACATGATCCCCCACAATTACTATTATATCAATGAGAGTTTTACTGTACATTTATCAGCATTAAAGATTACTGTTTTTATAAATCATGTCTTTGACTACTAGTGAGTTAAAATATTTTTTCACATGTTTATCAGACAATTGCATTTCCTCTTTCATAGTTTTTCTTCTTATAATCTTTTTAGATTTTTTTGAACAAATAGGTACTGAACATCTCAGTACCTTCCTATCTCTTGCTTCCATTTCATTTCTGATGCTGTCACTATACCCTAGACTCTCCTTACCTAATCCTGAACCTTGACATCATGTCTGCCTAGTCTGCAGGTCATATTTCTTCCATTCTGATCCATTCTGTGCACTGCTGCCTAACAGTACTTTTGAAAATTCTGCTGTTGTCATGTCAGTCCTGATTAAGATCCTACATCAACTCCCAGTGATTATTTATCTATTAGCTAAATTCAACTGACACTTTCAGAGGGAAATTAATCCCATTCTTGGCTATGTCCTCATGAATTCTGTTGATTAACATAGGTTATTGAGATATGGAACTTATATGCAGTTAACTTTTTATATGTGAGTACGTATATACTGAGACGCGTGCACCTAATACTGAATACTAGATATGAGTCTTGAAACGGGATTTACAGAGCTTGAAGCCCAACTTTTTATGTTTATAAATGAAGAAACCGACTCAAAGAGTTCAATAAAGTACTCAAAGTCATAGCGCTAGTTAAATGATAGAACTGGGACTAGAAACGAAGTCTCCCTATTCCTAGTTCAATATCTTTAAGTAGGGAATAATAAAAAAATCATTTGTATAATTTAAAGACTAGAAACAGCTAGGAAACCCATTTAATTTAAATCTGTTCTTATGAACAAAAGACTGTGAAAATCCTGTCACATAGAAGGCTTGAGTGTTCTTATAAACATGAATAATATACTTATAAATTGATCAAATGTGTCATTAAAATTTTCATAAAATTTGCACACCAGCAAATGACCCAGTTTATACTAGTTTGCTTTCTTCTCATTAATCTACATTGTTTTATTTAACCTGTTTTGCTACAATAGAAGCATGGTGCTTTTATTCTAGCATGTTGCGGATCATCATTAAGTTTCTTGCTAATATCTAGTGGTATTCAATGGAAAATCCAGTTTTCCTAGCAACTTCTATAAAGAATTTCCTCTGACAATAATTGGGGATTATAAGAACTACCCTAAAAAGAACTACGTCAATGTGCCTCTATTTAAACAGTAAACAACACAAACTATTTTGTAAGAGAATGGGCTGTGAAACTGGGAGTTGCCAAATATACTAATTATTTAGAGGGATAGGGTAGGGCAGAAGGGGTAGATGTGGGAATAGATATGACTTGAACTAACTTGGATAGAAGCTCATTGATTGTAAAGGGTTGATTTAAAAGCATGTGTTTGCCCAACTAAAGTATTGACAGAAAGAGTATTTATTAAATCATACGGCAGTTAAACAGTTACAATATCCAACGTTTAAATGAATAGGCGGGTCATCCAGTGCTAGAGGGACACTAAAGAGATCTTAGCTGTGTTTTCTTTCTCTGTGTGCGTGTGTGTGCGCACAAAATCGGCCTATTCATTTCATACTCAACAAACATTTTTAAGCACCTACCAGAAGCTCTCTATTACTGAAGAAATGATCCAGCTTTTTGTGATTATCCTCTCCACAGCTATATCACAGAGATGGATAATAATCTATACCTGACTAATGCATTATAACAAAAACTGAGAAAGTGGGTAGGAAGAGAGGAATGAAGAAGCAGCACCCTAAATTTCTCATTTCATGCAGCATATGATTTAATAGTGATAATTAAAAAATAGTCTGAATGTTTTAAAAAATAACTGCTACTTTTTCTAATATTATTTTATAGTATTTATTTTATCTACTATTACATCTACTACTACTAATATATACTATTGATTATTTTCTAGTATTCTTCATTATTAGAAAAATAAACTTTGCTTTAAAACTTCTAAATTGCTATACTAATAATAAACAAATAAAATAGTCATATACCATAAGAGAAAAAGAGAGAGAGAACCAAGGAGGCAGAATAACATAGAAAATACTCATTTTTTACAATAATAAATATTAAGTCAATTAACTTATTATTAAAATAAAAACTATAACATAGGCTTAAAATTCTACCAAATCTAACCATACAATAGTACTTTAAGAATACTAGTTTTGTAGTGGAGAAAACTGAATTTAAATATTACTTCTGCATTTACTAGTCATCACCTCTTTCCTAAGGAGAAATTTACTTAGCTTATTTATATCAATTTCCTAGTTTATAAAACATGAATGAAAGTAACTGACTATATAAAAGGATTGAATAAAACAATATCTATAAAGTTCAGTGCCCAGCACCACTAAATAATCAATAATAAATATTATTTGTAATATGTGTTTTAAAATGGTGTATCTAAATGAAAGAGAGGTAAAAATCAAAGGAATGTCATACAAGATATACTGATAAGTGAAAAAACATACAATACAAAATGAAAAAAATCTAAAGAGGCAGAGTGAGACTTAAAAAGAAGAAAGTAACCATTTCTGCAAAGAAACTAAAAGCAGTGAGGAGGGCTGACGCCATAAGCCTACTGAAATCCAGATAGAGAAGCACACAGAGGTGGCTGGGAATCTAGGTCTTTGGAGTAATGGGGCCAAAAATGTTCCATGTGAAATGGTGGACCTAAGTCTGTTTTGCTACTTCAACAAGAGGCTGTAAAAAGTATGGCCATCTGCTGCCTGGGGCAATATCTCATACAGAGCTGCAGGCACTGAAAGGTGGAAGGATGAAGGTATAGATTCAGTCTTGTGATCAAATATTCTTAAAGGTAAGCTAAAGACACCATTATAAGATTTGGATTGGGACTAGAAAGCCAGGAATGCAGACAGAGGCAACTGGAAAACCATCAGTCAAGGAAGTATGAAAAAATTAAAAGAGAGAGAGAGGGTGCCAAGAAGGAAGACAAAAATGCTGTATGACCAACATTAACCTGCAAAACAAAATTCTAAAACACAGAAAGGGAAGTTCATTTCTAGCTATTTTATTCTTTTGATGTGATGGTAAAAGGAATTGTTCCTTAATTTCTCTTCCTAATCCTTTGTTGTTAGTCTATAGGAATGCAAAACAACCACAAAATTAATAACTGGAATATTCACTCCAGATAAATTTGATTTTATAGAATTGTCTGATAATGATTTCAAAATGAGTATATTTGCAATGTTCAGAGATATATAAGACTCATGAGTAAAAAGAACAAGAAATTACTGAATAAGAATAAACAATAAGATAAGAATAGGTGCAGAAAATAAATCAAAAATCTTAAAAGTGAAAAAAATGTACATGTAAAAATACAATAGGTAGGATAATTGGGCAATTTCAAGGAGAGGATTAAGTGAGTTGGAAAGTGATATTAAGGAATTCATTCAGAAAAAAAAATCACAGAAAGTAAAACATGTTTTAGGAAAATGAAATAGCAGCTGACATATGGTAAATTGACAGGGAAACACCAATAGACAGCTATTAATATTATAAGAATCCCAGAAGAATAAAATGAAGGTAATGAAAAAGAAACAACAGAAGAAAAAAAAATAGCTGAGAATTTTCCAGAATTAGAGTCTTGAAATTAGAAAATATATCCATAGTTCATGACTGATAATTTAAAATAAACCCACATTAAGACACATTTCAGAGAAACTATAAGATATTAAGGATAATTAAAAACTCTAAGAAGTTTCCAGAGGGAAAAGGCCAAGTACTTAAAAAAAAATTGAAAAATAGATTGATAGTAGACTTGTCCTATGTAATGACAGTTAACAAAACAACAGTCTAAGATGTAATTGAGAAATATCTTCCAGTGCTACACAGAATTCCCAGATAATTGTTATTTAAAAGATAAAGACATTTTTAGACACACATATTGTGCTACCCAGGGCTCTCCGTAGAGGATTATGAAAAGATGTAGTTCAACAAGAAGGAAAGCAAATCCATAAAGGAAGCTACAGGATCTACAAATAATAGTGGGCATAGTAATAACTAAAACATATGAGTAAATACAATTAAGTATTGATTATAAAAATAAATGATAATTATCTTTTGATATGATTTAAACAAGTAAAACTAACACTCCATTCAAAAATTATAATAATGAGATTGATATTTAAGAAGTGGATAAAACATGCTAGACACTTTTATTTCTGCATGAAGGAGTAAGTCAGAAATACTAAAAAGTGGATTTTATTTTTTACTAGAAAATTATGTGGGTAAGTACACATAAAAAATTTTTAGTATGAGCACTGAAGATAAAGATAAGGCACCTATGAACTTTAAGCCCAGCAATAAAATCCATGTACTAGGTCAGAAAAGAATTTTTAAAACTTTTTTTCAATTAAAACTATATAAAACATGTCTCATTGTAATGCAATTGAATTCAGAATCAGTAATAAAAATAGAGCAAATATATGTTTGCCATGTAGAAAAATACACTTTTTTTTTTTTTTTTTGGCTGCAATGCATGGTATGTGGGATCTTATTTCCCTGACTGGGGATCAAACCTGTGCCCCTGCACTGGAAGCATGGAATCTTAAACACTGGACCACCAGTGAAGTCCCTAGAAACATACAGTTCTAATTAAGGGTTAAAAATAAATCAAAAGAGATATTACATAATATTTAAAATTAAACAAAACTATATATCAAGACATGTTATGCAGCTAATGAGACACCTGAATGAAAATTTTGAGACAGATTCATTTTAAAAACAATAAAAAGTATTAAAATTGAATGAGAAAAAATCAACTCAGGAATCTAGAAAAAATGATCTAAATAATAAAATAAAAAGAAAAAGCAATGTTGACAAAGCATAAAGTAATGATATAGAATGCAAAGACACAATCAAGTCAATAAGCAAACTCAAAAGCCAATTTTTGAAAAAGTAAATAAAACACAAAAATGTCTACAGCTAGTAAAAGAAAAGGTTAATATAAATAATATTAGGAATAATATTATTAGGAATAATTATTATTTTATCTTTATCTATCTAAAGATAAAATTAAATATCATAAGAATTTATGAAGAGCTTTGTGCAAATAAATTTGAAGTGTAGATTAACTGTTAACTGTATATTTTCCAAAAATATCCAATTTCTCCTTAAAATTAGAATTATAACACTTGAATAAAGCAATAGCTATGTAAGTAAAGGAGCTGATGATAATATAACATCTATCTTACACTACCTACCGCCTACTAATACAAAATATTAGGTTCAGATGATTTTAGAGGTATATCTAACCAAATCTTCAGAATAGGTAATCTGTATAATATAAAAGGGCTTGTTTCAGAAATAGAAAAAAATAAGAGAGAAATGTTGCTCAACTTTAAAGGCTAGCATCACCATAACACCAAATGTCTATAATAAGAAAAGATTAATCTCCTCATGCAAACATATATACAAAGTTATCAATAAATTAAACTCAAGACTGGATTTTAAAAACACACCAGGACAAAGTAAAAAAAAATTTTTTGCAGGAATGATCATCGCAGATGGTGATTGCAGCCATGAAATTAAAAGACGCTTACTCCTTGGAAGAAAAAGTTATGACCAACCTAGATAGTATATTCAAAAGCAGAGACATTACTTTGCCGACTAAGGTCTGTCTAGTCAAGGCTATGGTTTTTCCAGTGGTCATGTATGGATGTGAGGGTTGGACTATGAAGAAGGCTGAGTGACGAAGAATTGATGCTTTTGAACTGTGGTGCTGGAGAAGACTCTTGAGAGTCCCTTGGACTGAAAGGAGATCCAACCAGTCCATTCTGAGGGAGATCAACCCTGGGATTTCTTTGGAAGGACTGATGCTAAAGCTGAAACTCCAGTACTTTGGCCACCTCATGTGAAGAGATGACTCATTGGAAAAGACTTTGATGCTGGGAGGGGTTGGGGGCAGGAGAAGAAGGAGACAATAGAGGATAAGATGGCTGAATGGCATCACTGACTTGATGGATGCGAGTCTGAGTGAACTCCGGGAGTTGGTGATGGACAGGAAGGCCTGGCGTGCTGGGATTCATGGGGTTGCAAAGAGTCGGACACGACTGAACGACTGAACTGAACTGAACTGAACTGAAGAAATGTTGACTATTAAGAAATGTTTTAATATCATATAAAATACTAACATATTATTGGGAAATTTTATCATATTATTGATGCAGAAAATGCATTAGATAAAATTTAATAAATTGAATTGAAAACTAACTGATAAATTGGAACTGAAAATTAAGAGATATATTGGAATTATGTGCTAATGATATACATGTCCGTGTAGAAAACCTAAGAGAATTTCAGTTTAGCCAGTGGAACTACTAAGAGAGTTCAGCAAAGCTGTTGAGTATACACCAATAATAACAAATAATCAATAAAGTGGAAAACAGATTTTATACATAATATCATGAAAATTAAGTTATATGAGAGGAATTCTAACAAGACCAAGCAAGACCTTTATGGTGAAAATTATAAAACATTATAGAACTGGAAGGAAGAGCTAATCAAGTACAGCTCTCAATGTTAAAAAGACACAGTGTCATAAGAATATCCATTCTCCTCCAGATTACTATCTAAAGTTAACGTAAATACAAGTAAAATTCAACAGGGCTTTTACTAAACTTGACTAAACAACCCTAAAATTTACATTGAATAGGAGAAGGCCAAGAGGAGCAAAAAGAATTTTAAGGAAAAACAATGTAAAGAGATTTACCTTACCAAATAATAAGAATATTATAAAGTAATGGTAATTAAGGCACTTTGGTGTTAGCACAGAATAGAGGAATAGTCCACTGGATGAAAGAAAGATACTAAAAACAGATTTGATGTAGGTGAAAGAGGCATTACAAATTAGTGGGTAAGGATGACTAATTTGTTAAATGGTGCTGGGATGACTGGGTTACCCACAAGGAAAAAAAAATAAAACAGGATGCATGTAAGATACCACACACAAAAACAAATGTCAAGAAGATTAGAGATCTAAATGTACAAGAAAAACTTTAAAACTGTTAAAAGAAAATATAGGATGGTTTCTTAAGGATCTTGTCATAACGAAGGGTTTTAAAAATGACATAAGAGGACAAACCATAAAGGAAAACATCAGTAAACTTAACTGCATTAAAATCAGAAGGTTTAAAAATAAATGCCACTATATACAGTTAAAAGAGAGAACCAAAAATTGGGAAAAGATATTTGCAATCTATATTGCCCAAAAGATGAGAATCCAGAATATTACAACAACTACAAAACCAAAGCCGAAAGCTGTCCATAACAAAGTAGCCAAACAACTAACTCAGTCAAAACATAGGTGAAGATATAAACAGGCAACACATATGAACACACATGAGGAAATCCCAGTGGTTGATAAGTGAAAAAAATTTTAAATGATATATTATTCAATCCCCTCAGTCTGATAAAAATGTAAGAACCTTGGTCATTCCAAATGTGAAGCATATGGAGAGGGTCTCATAGACTGCTAATGAGAATCTAAATCTATACTACTACTTTAAAAAGAAAAATTGCATAATTCTTAGTAAGTTATTAAACTTTAAAAATAAGAAATTATTTAATAAAATTTTAAAATGCATTTTTTCTTATGGTTTAGCATTTCCTCCTTTGCTTCCAAACATGTACAAAAATGTTAAGTACAATTTTGGTGGCAAATGGGAAATACCAGAAATAATGTCTAACAATTAGAGACTCAGATTTTAGTGACACATGGAGTAAAGTTCATTTTATATAACTCATAATATATGGCTTATGTAAAACTAATTCATGATGATAGGAATCAGAAGAGTTTTGCTGTTTTTAATCTTTTGTTCAAGTTTTGGAGGATAGAGCCTTTGGGGCATGAAGGATCCTCCGAGGTATTGTGAATGTTTTGTATGTTGGATTGAATATTGTTGCATGGATGTATACTCACACAAAATCTCATCAAGCTATACAATTAACTTGTGTACTTCACTATACATAACTTAGAATAATAAACAATAAAAACAGGTTCAGAAATAAATTTTCCACATTGAGGTTTGTTAAACTTGGGTGCTCGATTCTTGTATGTTCACGTTATAATTCATACTTTTATATGTTTGAGACATTTTACATTAAAAAATGACAGGACCGACTACTGTTTTCCTAACTAGAATTGATCAAGGTAAAAGAAAACACTAATGTCATCTTTTCCTCTTCACTGTCCCTGACATTAGGTCCAACTGTTCCAGGAATCAATAAACACTTCATAGCCAAGTGTACTTACAAAGTGATCATTTAGTTGAATCAAAGCAAAACTTTCAATTCACTTTTTGACTATGTGTAAAATCTAGGCTTTCTTAAGTGAAGGATCAGCATCATGTATTAATACAATGCTTCCAATGCATAAAGATCAGTCATCCATTTAGGTGTTTCAAACATGAAGTGGGGGATTGCCAAGGATTTTTTTGATGTGAATCAACAGGTGGTTTGGCATTAATTTGCTATTAGTTTCTGGGCTTCACCTCTGGTTTCAGAAAAGAAAAAGAGACAATACCTTTTCAATGCTGTATTTCAAGTTAACCATATGGAAAGCAAGGTTTTATTCCAGCCAATTCTCTTTGTCTCAAAGCACGGAGGAAAACTGCCAGCCACTGCTACTCCCGCCACCAGCCACGGTACAGATGTTTGGAAAATGCAAAAATAGAGAAATGAAACAAAAAGGGAACCCTCAAAAATAAGTTTTGCATAAATGAAAAATGGAGTATATAATGATTATAGCTGCAAAAAGGTAAATACATTTTTTTTTCCCACTGTGTTAAATGGAAAGAACCAAAACAAACAAAAACATTGATGGTTTCACTTCATGTTTTGTTGAAACCGACAATTACAAGGACCAACTCGTATGTGGCTAAAACTGGGAATAAAAAGCAGATTTATTTTAATCTGATAAGACTTTTTTTACCTCAAAGAATTCTAGAATATGACCTACTTAAATGAATACTTATAAAAGAAACAGATTCATTTAAAAATTCATGTTTTCAGGTGCCAAAATGGGAAAGGAAAAGTGTTTCTGTGAAATCTTATAAGAGAAAAGAAATAATTGAAATTATAATGGTTCCTTATACAACTCAGATAAAATATAACTTGGTAAGAAATGTCTCAAAACTGTTCAACTGTACATTCCTGAATTAGCTTAGCTAATTTACAGACAGTTTTTCCAAAAGCAAACATCCTGTTAGATTTAAGCACGCCAATGTAAATTATTCTTTGTTTAAAAGAAAAAGTTTTTAAAAATTATGTAATTTCTGAGAGAATATTGGCTGGATTGAAAGTTAGACCAGGTCTGGCTCTGCCACAGTCCTGTTGCATTTACCTTTGTTCCTGTTATAAAACAGGTCCTGTCTCAGTGTCCATATCTGTGAGGTGGACATGTGACACAAAGGCATAGCCCTATTGTCAAGCTCGTTTCCATTCCCCCATTCTATGAACCCAAGGAAATCACTCCAGCACAAGAGTTTTTGTTTTCTTCCTTCCTTTCTTAAACAAACAACCAAATAAGTAAGTAAATATATATTAAAAGCACATATACTAATCATCTATCTCTCTGAACAGGAAAAGAGAACTTTTTTTTTTTTGTTACCATTATCTATTTCCTAATGTATATTTTAAAAGAGAGTTCCCATGTAAAAAGATCTTTATTTTTCCCTGAATCAAAAATAGCATATCATTTCTTTGCCACTTAAGTTCTATGAAGAGAGAAAACAGAAAATCATTATAGAAATCATATTAGGAAGTTTAAGAAGGAAGAAAAAAGTCACTAAATTTCTTTTAAAATTCAATGGTTTGTTTACATGTTTTCTGTGACTGAAGATGTAATTGCCACTTCAAATTACCTTCACTTTCTTTTCCTGGGGCAATATTCTTAACTGTGTAAAACACAGGACCCTCTTCACATACCTTTCCCACCTGCCTTCTGAGGTAACAAGGCTGAGGTATAGATTACAGTCTGAGATACCTAGGATGGGAATTAAACATTTCATCTGGGAGACAGGATTGTGATCAGTTTGCCAAATCTAAAAGAAAATTAAGCCCCATCACTACTTTGGCAAGAAATTTGAGTTCTCGTGGCTGAACAATGATTATCATTTTTACACAAGACTTTTAAAAATGAAAGCACCTGGGGCATCAACCAGAAAAAAGATCTGAGAATGCAGCGTTTTCTGTCAACATTTAAACCAGGTAAGACACAAGCAACTGCCCTTAACCCTTACAGAGGGGTATGAAAGAACGCAGGGCAGCTGACACCTTGATGAACAATAGAAGCTCCGCTTTATGAAAAGGCCTAAGTCTTTGGGGCGAAAGCCCCATTGTTCCAAATGCTGATCCACCTAAGGCACCAGCAGAGGCAGAATGAGTTGGGGGCAACAGGCCAGGGTCCTGTTTAAGGTTCCAGCTCTGGCTGCACGCTGATAAGCCTGGGACCCACCAGACACACTCAGGGAACACCAAGGGTGGGTCTCCCTGCCAGGGGTGGGCCTCTCAAACAGAAAGGCAAGAGTCTGAAGTTGCACAGTGTGTGAGCACTCCCTACTGGCTGCTGAAGTTGGAGATGAGCCAGTGGTGTTTTAGAAAGGGCCGCCCTAGGTTTCTGTGAGGAGGCTGAAGGACTCAGCTCTTTTCTAGGGGATAAGGGTGTGGCTCTGATTAGGCTTAGACTGGTTCAGATGTTATGCTACTTGAGAAGCAGGTGAGCAGAGCTTACTGATAGGAGGAAATCCAAGAACTGGCAAAAACTGTATAAAACTGGTTAGAATTTTCATTAACTCTTTCAGCTACAGTACCCCCTTCTTATCCAAGGGGGCTAGGTTCCAAGAACCCCAGTGGATACCTGAAACCACTGATTGTGCCAAACCTCATATCCACTACATCTTTTGCTGTACATACATACCTATGATAAAGTTTAATTTATAAATCAGGTACAGTAAGAGATTAACACCACCTAATATTAAAATAGAAACAATATAACAATATACTGTAGTGCAAGTTAAGTGAATGTGATCTCCCTGTCTCAAAATATCTTTCTGTACAGATCAAATGACTTTTCCGTCTTCACTAAGCATCATCCTGCACTGTGGCCACAGCAATTACAGTCTGAGGTGTGACAGCAAGACTAACACGAATTTCTTTTTCCTTCTTCACAATTTCACTGAGAGAAGATTCATTCCTACCACAGATCTTAGTAACCTCAGCATACCACTTTTTTTCCTTAGTAAGTTGAGAACTTTCAACTTTTCCACAAAAAGAAACACTTTACAGCTTTTCTTTGGCATAACTGATTTGCTAGCACTACTGCTCTTATGCATTGGGGCTATTATTAAGTAAAACAGGGTGACTTCAACACAAGAACTGCAGTACTGTTCGGTCGATCTCATAACCGAGCTGCCTACTGAGTAACTGGTGGGGTGCTCTGGACAAAGGGATGATTCACATCCCAGGTGGAACGGCAGGAGATTTCATCATGCTACTCAGAACAGTGCACAATTTGAAACTAATGAACTGTTTATTTCTGAAATTTTCCATTTAATGCTTTCAGACTGCAGATGGCTGTGGCTAACTGAAACCGAAACTGGGGAAGGTGGAACTGAGGATAAGAAGGGACTTTTGTATTAACATTTTATATACAGACCTGTGTATGAGCATGTGTGTGTCTGGGGTGGAGGGAGTGAGGAGGAAATGAATTTCTGTGTGGCTCACTTTATTTCAGTAATAGGAAATCTTGGGACAGTCCAATGCGTTTATACCATTTATGTTTTACCAAAAAAATCCCATATATAAACTTGATGGAACTGCCAGATATGTTCGCTATACCACTACACCTAAGCCCTAGACAGTGGTCTCAAGTCTAGGGCAATGATACTGGGATACTGAATGTTCCCTGGGCTCTGCTCTCTTCTGGTTCTTCTGTATAATAAGATGAAGGTCAAAATGGCAGCCTGCTAAAAGCAGAAGCATTTCAGTTGCAGGAATAACTTGCTTGTCATCAACTTGTTAATGCAATAGTCAAACATTTCTTTGACATGTACAGTATCAGCTAACTTCAGCAGATAAAGGGTCTAGAACAGGAAGATGCTGCAGATGCTTTAGCTTGGAGGAAGGCTTAGCAGAGCCAAAACGTCAGCAGGGCCTGTTTGTTCCATACTTTGCATCGGGCTCTGTGAAAGAAATGTTAGATTACTGCAATGACAAGTTTGTGACAAGCAAGTCATTTGTGCAACTGGTGCGCTCCTGTTTTTATCTGTTTACCATTCAGACTTGTGAATGCCATTTCAAGCACTTACAGGATTTCTGGCTCCCATTAAGGGGAAATGGTTTCTCCATGTTTAGAATTTTCTGCCTCAAAGAGAATTACTAAGCAATTATTTATCCCTGTGGTCACAGTGTCACACAAAAGCACTCTTGAGTTGTTTAGTTGGACTCTGAATCATGAAATGGAGTCCTGGGGACTGGATAGCTTGGAGCATCAGAAATTTCTCATCTAGTTTATTGGAATGACTACAAAGCAAGCCTGTAAGAGTCAATAAAATTGTGGCCAGCTTGAAATACCTTGCTCTTTTGCTCTAGGATCATATATCAAGGCCATATGCTTCAAGGCCCATAAACTCACTTGTAATGAGTAGATCCTGAGAAGCCAAGGCCTGACTGTGTCACAGACACTGACATGTGATCTAACATATGATAGTCTTGGTGACAAGGACTGCTTTAACTTTTGAGAAGAGAACTTACATGGCCTTCTCTCCAAGTTCTGAGGGTAACCGGAGGCCCTATCCAAATCTAGGAAACGTTTTAAGTGTTTGGCAAAAGGTAATACCATAATCTAAAATTAATACTTGGGATCATCCTACCAAGGATGACTTTTGCACAGCAAAGGGCAGATTTTGGGTCAAGAATTCAAGAATGTCTCCTTAGATTCTTCATCTGAGATTGCTGAGTGACTTTTAGTAAGTCATTTTAACCTCCTAGGAGGAGGGTACAAAATAATAATACCTATTCCTTATTTACCTGCCATGAATGGTCTCATGGTCAATGTCATAAAACACGAAGAATGCTCTCAGAACTCAAGAACAGTATTTCCTAAAAGCCATGTATTCTCCTTAGGATTTCAAATTTTGTCCACTATTGGCACTGAATTTCTAAATTCTAGGTATACCTCTTGAAGAACATGGAAGCATGAAGTTCTGAAGTGAGAAGGCAGACACTTATAATATCTAGGGAAGCAAGTCAAAGCTGGAACAGAGTTAGAGTGTTAAGAACCAGCCAGAAAGTGATGATGAAACATGAGGCAGAGCTTGGTATGGATGACTAAAGAATGTTACAGAAGTGGATAACTGTCCTTGCTGAATAAAAATTTTATTGTTCCTAATCATTTCCCAGACATTGCAAGCATTACACAATTTACATGTCTAATATCATCTTTACAATGGCTCTATGGTGTGTATTATCAATTTCTTTTCACTTGTGGAAACTAAAACTTTAGAGAAATTCAAATACTTCACCATAAATCTGTAGGTAGCAAAGCCTACATCCTTCATCCAAAGCCCTGATACGCTTAACCACTAAAGAAATAAAGTCACTTCCACTGCCTGCAGAAGACATTTCTCCCTAGTTTACTGGAAAACATTTTCATCTTAAAATGTAGATATTCAAGAATTTGATATAAAGGCCTGGTGAGATTATTCTGACTTTAACTTGTGTTGCAACCCTTGTTAGGCCTCTGGGAAAGTTGAGCTTCATCAAGATGTCGTTTCTTTTGCCTCGACCTGAATTAGTCCGCCTGAAATGCACTGTGGAAGAGGTGGGAGGGCTTCTAACCTAATCACATGTCTCTGTGCCATGAGTGCGGTGGTGTTTGGCTGCATCTCCCTGTGTGCATGCCAATTTCTTCCTCTCTCTTCATATGTAGAGCCTCTAGCTCACCCTACTCTTTGCTCCTCGGTTATCTCCGGGGAGACGTCTTTGTCACTGGCCTGCTATTGTTTTCAGGTGTTGGGGAGGGTGGACTCTTTCTTACCATGACAAGGATTACTGAAACAGTCTAAACTTCCAACTTTGCGCAGAATGTAGTCTTTGTTTCGTCTTCTGCTTTGCTTCTCTTTAATGATAGCTTTGGCACAGGTTTTCCCTGTGTAACTCAGAGCTATGCAAATCAAACTGGGTAGCAAGACTGCAGCTGTTCTATCTCAAAATCAGTCTGAGAGGTGCAGGCCTGAATGAGGCACGTCTTCTGAGTATTACACGTCTAACGGCTGCTTACCTTGCACGAGTGGCAAAGAACGAGCTCAGTGAGATCTGCAGTGGCTTTCCTTGGTCCGTTTTTAGTGTGTGTTCAGACTGGATCATAAGAAGTTTCAGCTTACACAAACTTTTGTTTCCTGGTATTTATACTTCCCCAAGCACAGGATTCTTACTTAAAATCTACTCAAAAAGACATCATGCATCATGCAGAATCATAAAATCTCAGGGCAGTGTGTAAAGGACCCTAAAGTCCTGTGGCCTGAGTCTTGATCTGGTGCCTGAGTTTGCTTGCTGGGGCCATTCGGTCTCTGTTGCACACCACCAGGGACACGGCGCGCTTAACCTCACAGGCAACCCATCCTGCTCTAGGACTTCTGTTTGTACAAAGTGTTCTTCCTTTTATTAAATCTTAACATGTCTTTCTAAAATTCCCCATCATGGCTTCTAGTTCTTTTTTTTTTTTTTTTTTTTTTACTATGTCCTCCAATCCTGAGAACTTCTGGGAATTCATAATTTAATGGTTCGTTTAATGACAACTCTTGTGCATTTCATATACAAACAAGGGGGTTAGATTATCTTTTTGCCTTGTCCCTCTTCCCTCACCACACAGAACTTAAATACCTTTTCTACCCCTCTGTCAACCCTGGGAGAAATGAAAGGTGGTCAGTCTACCCAGTTTTATAATTTCCTTTCAGATGGAGATAACACAAATGGCAAAGCATTCTTAATCTCTTTGATTTTCTGTCCTATCCTGGGGAAGATCTTTCTAGACCACCTCAGACAGACTTGAGAGCAACAGCTATTCATAGGGTGAGCATAGAGTTTACTGTCCAAACAAGGCCACTTTTTGAGGGTAAAAGGACTCTATCAATAATTATACCAAGATCATAGGCATAGAACAGAAATGTTCTGGGCATATCTATACAGTACTTTTCACCTTCCTTCTCACCAACTCCATTCTCTTCACACCCTTGGTCTCTATTTCTATGTCTGCTTCTCATTCCTGTCTGTGATCACTCTTGGGCACATTTATCCATGCATCTCTAGTTTCTAGAAGAGAATGTGGCAGGTAGGAAGAGGTAGGCTATATGTATTTTTTTCTTTTAAATTGGGGATATATATACTTTTTCCTCCTTGTATACTGTGGACTTCACCCCTTATTTCTGAAGCAAATACCACCAACACACATTGGTTTCATATTTCTGGAGATGAACCAGAAATACTTATTGTCACAGGAAGGGAATGATTTAATAGAAATGAGTCTGACTTTAAATACTGACAGCAATAAGCAGAGAGTGAAATGTGCTAACTTTTCCACTAAAAGTCTACTGTTCCTCTTTATAGAACACTGAACAAGTTCTAATCTCTTTGTTCACAAGTAGTTTTTTCAGCAGCTGTACCCACAATTCCGAGTTTATTATAAATCAATTATTACAGGCAATAATGGTAACATAGGGTGACAGTTATATTTGTGAGCAAATGGAACAAAGGGAATCTCCTGAGAATTCTCCACTAAAACATTGGTGGCACTTCTGCTGCTTTCAGAAGTGTCCTTTTTCTGTCCTTTGGCCAAGGACATTTCGTAGTCCTGGTGGCTTTTTAGCAGTGTTTGTTTCTGAGTAATAGTGATTTCAAAAAGAGAGAGAAAAAGAAAGTCCTGAATCATGAGACTCACCTAGAAAAGGCACTCATTCCCTTCTTGACCTATTTAGAATATTCCATAAAGATGTGAGTTTATCCTGCTTAGGTTTAAGAACTTTAGAGAAGACAAACCCAGAACTTCTCTTTCAGTGTTTAGAAGCCTCACTATCAAGAGTCTACCTAATTTTCAAACCTAAACATGTTCTACTGCAGTGTAAGCCTATTTCATCACTATGTGGCCTCAGTGAAGAAAAGAAAGTCTTATTTCTTATTTCTCATAACTTGCTTGATAAAACTAGTCCCAGCTCACTATCTCAACCTTCTTTTTCTTTTAAAAGATGAAACAATCTCAGTGTTTTGACTTCCCCTTAAATTTTTTTTTTCAAAATTAATTTTATTTTAGTATAGCTGGTTTACAGTGTTGTATTAGTTTCAGGTATATAGCAAAGTGTATCTGTTATACATATATCCACCCTTTTTAGATTCTTTCCCCATGTAGGTCATTATAGAGTAATGAGTAGAGTTTCTATATGCTATACAGTAGGTCCTTTTCAGTTATCTATTTTATATATAGTAGTGTGCACATGTCTGGAGTAGAAAATGGCAACCCACTCCAATATTCTTGCCTGGAAAATTCCATGAACAGAGGAGCCAGGCAGGCTGCAGTTCATGGGGTTGCAAAGAGTCAGACATGACTGTGTACATACACACACTGTATACATGTCAATCCCAATCTCCCAGTTTATCCCTCCCCTTATCTCCCATTGATAACCATAAGTTTGTTTTCTACATCTGTGACTCTGCTTCTCTTTTGTAAATAAGTTCATTTGTACCATTTTTAAATAAAATTTCACATATAAGCAATGTCAGATGATGTGTGTCTTTCTCTGTGTAACTTTCTCTACTTAGTATGACAATCTCTAGGGTCATCTGTATTGCTGCAAGTGGCATTATTTCATTCTTTTTATGGCTGAGTAATATTCCATTGTATATATGTACCACATCTTAATCCATTCATCCATTAATGGACATTTAGGTTGCTTCCATGTCTTTAATTTTAAATTTTACTGGGAGGGGTTTCATAACTTTTTCTCTCCAAGGTGTTCATATCTAATTTCAGTTGCATTTCAAACATGATTAAGTGTATGATCTACGCATAGAGTAAATAGTAGAAACATCTATATTCTTCATGCTTCTTACATAATCAACTATTACAACTATGTTTAAATCTCAGTTTTACATTTTATACTCTTGATTAACTTCCTATGCTCTACTTCTAGATGTTGTTTTTCCCTTGAAACTAGCCATTCTTTATTTTCAGTCCATCAGTGATATTTACCAAACCAGTATAGAAAATGGACAATATAACTTGCAAGAAGATTTAAAAACAAAGTTATAAGCCTTGCTTTGTATGAAACAAATTTATAGAGAAAGAAGACAACCTTAAAGAGCAGAAAAAACATGGATATTCATATTCAAGTATGTGGAGTTAGTTTAGTAAAGATTTGCAAACCAACATGTCTATATGAACTCAGATATGAATGATGAGAGAGTGGGATGAGTTGCCACTTGTGATGTTTATTTTTCTTCCTTAAGAATATTAATATTACCTTTTATTTAACAACATTCTGTTGATTATCTGTTTCAGGGAATGTTAATTTCAAATGACTATCTTTTTCTGAACTGGATGGTCATATCTATGTCTTAAATTGTTATTTGGAAACTGTGCATAAAAGCACTTTACTTTCAAAGTATGCATTCCTTGTCTGACATCTAAAACAGTGATTTACCACTACCTGTTTAGAATTCCTGGTGTCCCATTGCTCATGGGATTTTGCATCACTCTTCCCTGACTATTCCTCCTTAAAATATAATTTTACACTAAAATTCATTTTTTTGAGATTTTTGAAATGCTGCTACCAATGATTTAGAATACACTGGATTTGTTAATAGTGGAAAACATGTGTCTATTAATCAAGGTAGTAAAAAAACAGAATCCAAGATGACATACTATTTCTACATTTTTCCATATTGACTACTGAGAATTCTGAAGTTCTTAGCATCAAATAAGCAGTTTAGAAATGGTTTTTGTTTGCTTGTCATTTGAGACAAAACCAAAAGTTCTGCCATTTATATGGAGTTATATCATAACTCTAGCTTTGCCTTAGTTCACCAAAGCTCTCACTGGACTCAGAAAGAAGACAAGGTATTATACAGCATGGCCTTATGATGGTTAATATCTAGAGTCCTGGTATTGTCAAAGGATTACCAAATAAGTTTTACCAAGGCCTCCCTGGGATAGTTTATTGCATATAGGTTAGACTTCCATGTTTATAACTTGCAGATAGTAGTATTGCTGCTGCTGCTGCTAAGTCACTTCAGTTGTGTCTGACTCTGTGCGACCCCATAGATGGCAGCCCACCAGGCTCCTCTGTCCCTGGGATTCTCCAGGCAAGAATACTGGAGTGGGTTGCTATTTCCTTCTCTGTGACAGTAGTATTAAATGGTTGTAAATGGTAGTTTCCCAAATAGTGAGTTTCATTTTGGGAAGAAGAGACAGTGAAGGTAAATATAAAGGTATCATTACTCACAAACTCACAAACCAGAAAGGTGAGCTACAGCATAACTGTTTCTTGGGTGATCAGCCACAGAGCACCACTCTTTTTAAATCGAACTATAAAGTTATGACCAACCTAGGTAGCATATTGAAAAGCAGAGATATTACTTTGCCAACAAAGGTTCGTCTAGTCAAGGCTACGGTTTTTCCTGTGGTCATGTATGGATGTGAGAGTTGGACTGTGAAGAAAGCTGAGTGCTGAAGAATTGATGCTTTTGAGCTGTGGTGTTGGAGAAGACTCTTGAGAGTCCCTTGGAATGCAAGGAGATCCAATCAGTCCATTCTGAAGGAGATCAACCCTGGGATTTCTCTGGGGGGAATGATGCTAAAGCTGAAACTCCAGTACTTTGGCCATGCGAAGAGTTGATTCATTGGAAAAGACTCTGATGTTGGGAGGGATTGGGCAGGAGGAGAAGGGGGACGACCGAAGATGAGATGGCTGGATGGCATCACGGACTTGATGGACGTGAGTCTGGGTGAACTCCGGGAGTTGGTGATGGACAGGGAGGCCTTGCGTGCTATGATTCATGGGGTCGCGAAGAGTCGGACACGACTGAGCGACTGAACTGAACTGAACTGATAGTTGATTTACAATGTTGTGTTAGTTTTTGGTGTATAGCAAAGTAATTCAGTTATGTGCATATATACACATATATATTTTCTTTTCCATTGTGGTATATAATAGGATATTGAATATAGTTCTCTGTTCTATACAATAGAACATTGTTTATTGATTTTATATAATAATTTGTATCTGCTAATCTCAAATTCCTTATTTATTCCTCCCCAAACCCCTTTTTCCTTTGGTAACCATAAATTTGTTTTCCAGGTCACAGAGCACCATTTATGTAAGAGTCTGAATTTCTATCATGACTTTAATTTTGAATTTCATTGAGTGTAAATATAATAATGTTGTTATTAAGCAGCTCATTTATTAAATTTATAGAGAAATGTTCTCCA
Source organism: Nanger dama (assembly GCA_917880005.1). NCBI lineage: Eukaryota > Metazoa > Chordata > Mammalia > Artiodactyla > Bovidae > Nanger > Nanger dama. The sequence goes on from CAKJTW010000011.1 coordinate 3,101,574, forward strand.
AAATAGTATACTTAGTATAATCTATTATTTCATCTAATCTATTGTCTATTTTGACCCATATATTGCCTTTACAGAATTTTATTCTATAAAAATCTACATTATATATTTACTAAACAGCATAATCTATTCTTATACCCAAGGTATTCTACTCCCAACATTCAGTTCCAAGAGATTCACAGAAATAACTCAACATTCATTACTTTGGGGTACATGGATGTCTCTGGGTCCAAGACTGCTAGTTAAGCAGGTCACTTCTGAGCCACTATTACATGAGTAGAAACTGCTGTATAATTATTGAGTAAGAGAACACTTTCATTATGGAGGAACATACGATTATTTCAAAAGCAATGGCTTTCAAAAGCAATGATCCTCATTCTCATAAATATTCTCAGAAATTCGGTATTATTTCCCTCCTTCTACCCTTTTGAAAAGTAGATCTCAAAGTGAGTACTGAAAAGCACTCCTTTGGTAATAATAATGCCTCTTACTTTGAGTTAAAAGTTGGCAAGCAGATTTTTAGGAAGGCAGAAGCAGTAGTCATTATAAAATAATTCAGTCACTAATAAAATAAAAATGACAGTTTATTGGCCCAAAATAGAGGAGGGCAGATGTCTGAATAAAGGTAACCTTGTGGCTGGAACTAGATGGGCCATTTGCTTCTGTTGACTTTTGGGATGGGGGTTGTGGTTCTCTAGCTTAGTGGTGCCTAGCACTAAGGTATCATGGAAGCATCAACAAAGCTCATTTACAAAATAACAATAGATTTGAATTTATGTTAAGATAAAGTTTTTAATTAAAAAAGTTCTATTTTTAAATTTGACTATTAGGTTAATAATGTGATTTTATTTTTTTTCAATTTTTATTGGGGTATAGTTTATTTACAATGTTGTGTTAATTTCAGGTGTATAACAAGGTAAATGACCATCAACAGAGGAAGATATGATACCCATCTACAATGGAATATTACACAGCCAGAAAAAGAACAAAATAATGCTATTTGTAGCAACATGGGTGGACCTAGAGACTGTCATATTGAGTGAAATAAGTTAGACACAGAAGGACAAACATCATATGATACTGCTTATATGTGGAATATGAAAAGGAACTTATCTACAGAACAGAAATAGAGTTACAGATGTAGCAAATAAACTTATCATCACTGGGGGAAAGAGGGAGGATAAATTAGAAGATTGGGATTGACACATGCACACTAGCACATATAAAATAGGTAACTAATAAAGACCTACTACTATAAAAAAAAAAAAAAAAGACCTACTATATAGTAGAGGGAGCTCCACTTAATACACTGTAATGGCCTCTATGCGGAAAGAAGTTTAAAGCTTTATAAAGATGCAGATATATATATATATATATATATCTGCTAGACCATTCAGGTATGATCTAAATCAAATCCCTTATGATGATACAGTGGAAGTGAGAAATAGATTTAAGGGCCTAGATCTGAGATAGAGTGCCTGATGAACTATGGAATGAGGTTCATGACACTGTACGGGAGACAGGGATCAAGACCATCCCCATGGAAAAGAAATGCAAAAAAGCAAAATGGCTCTCTGGGGAGGCCTTACAAATAGCTGTGAAAAGAAGAGAGGTGAAAAGCAAAGGAGAAAAGGAAAGATATAAGCATCTGAATGCAGAGTTCCAAAGAATAGCAAGAAGAGATAAGAAAGCCTTCTTCAGCGATCAATGCAAAGAAATAGAGGAAAAGAACAGAATGGGAAAGACTAGAGATCTCTTCAAGAAAACTAGAGATACCAAGGGAACATTTCATGCAAAGATGGGCTTGATAAAGGACAGAAATGGTCTGGACCTAATAGAAGCAGAAGATATTAAGAAGAGGTGGCAAGAATACATGGAAGAAATATACAAAAAAGATCTTCACGACCCAGATAATCATGATAATGTGATCACTAATCTAGAGCCAGACACCTTGGAATGTGAAGTCAAGTGGGCCTTAGAAAGCATCACTACAAATGAAGCTAGTGGAGGTGATAGAATTCCAGTGGAGCTGTTTCCAATCCTGAAAGATGATGCTGTGAAAGTGCTGCACTCAATATGCCAGCAAATTTGGAAAACTCAGCAGTGGCCACAGGACTGGAAAAGGTCAGTTTCCATTCCAATCCCAAAGAAAGGCAATGCCAAAGAAGGCTCAAACTACCGCACAATTGCACTCATCTCACACGCTAGTAAAGTAATGCTCAAAATTCTCCAAGCCAGGCTACAGCAATACGTGAACCATGAACTCCCTGAGGTTCAAGCTGGTTTTAGAAAAGGCAGAGGAACCAGAGATAAAATTGGCAACATCTGCTGGATCATCGTAAAAGCAAGAGAGTTCCAGAAAAACATCGATTTCTGCTTTATTGACTATGCCAAAGCCTTTGACTGTGTGGATCACAATAAACTGTGGAAAATTCTGAAAGAGATGGGAATACCAGACCACCTAACCTGCCTTTTGAGAAATCTGTATGCAGGACAGGAAGCAACAGTTAGAACTGGATATGGAACAACAGACTGGTTCCAAATAGGAAAAGGAGTACATCAAGGCTGTATACTGTCACCCTGTTTATTTAACTTATATGCAGAGTACATCATGAGAAATGCTGGACTAGAAGAAACACAAGCTGGAATCAAGATTGCTGGAAGAAATATCAATAACCTCAGATATGCAGATGACACCACCCTTATGGCAGAAAGTGAAGAAGAACTAAAGAGCCTCTTGATGAAAGTGAAAAAGTTGGTTTAAAGCTCAGCATTCAGAAAACAAAGATCATGGCATCTGGTCCCATCACTTCATGGGAAATAGATGGGGAAACAGTGTCAGACTTTATTTTTTGGGGCTCCAAAATCACTGCAGATGGTGACTGCAGCCATGAAATTAAAAGATGCTTAGTCCTTGGAAGAAAAGTTATGACCAACCTAGATAGCATATTCAAAAGCAGAGACATTACTTTGCCGACTAAGGTCCATCTAGTCAAGGCTATGGTTTTTCCTGTGGTCATGTATGGATGTGAGAGTTGGACTGTGAAGAAGGATGAGTGCGGAAGAATTGATGCTTTTGAACTGTGGTGTTGGAGAAGACTCTTGAGAGTCCCTTGGAATGCAAGGAGATCCAACCAGTCCTTTCTAAAGGAGATCAGCCCTGGGATTTCTTTGAAAGGAATGATGCTAAAGCTGAAACTCCAGTACTTTGGCCACCTCATGCGAAGAGTTGACTCATTGGAAAAGACTCTGATGCTGGGAGGGATTGGGGGCAGGAGAAGGGGACGACAGAGGATGAGATGGCTGGATGGCATCACTGACTCGATGGACATGAGTCTGAGTGAACTCTGGGAGATGGTGATGGACAGGGAGGCCTTGCATGCTGCGAATCATGGGGTCGCGATGAGTTGGACAAGACTGAGCGACTGAACTGAACTGAACACATGTATAAAAGACAGACCTTTTAAACAACTCTATCAACTGTTCAGTTGATTATAGCCATAAAGTCAGGCAGCTATTTCTTTTTTGGCAGGGGTAGCCAAGGCAGAAGAGGTAATATATGTGCCTTTCCTGCTGCAGTAGGATCAGACATATTCCCAGCAATTTGGTCTCACTGTTGTCATTTTTCTCATGTCACTCTATGAGAGTAAACAAAATATACACTAGGAAAGAAAAGAGCTGAAGAAGTTGCTGGGATTTCTAAGGAAGAAGAACCCAAATCTTTCCTGCTTTAGGCAAGAAAACATTTTACTATTAACGAAAAGAGATGGCTAAATTATAGCCCATCAAATTTCAAATACAGTTCCAAAGTATGTCTAAAAATGATCCAAAAGAAAACAAAATTCCTCCTGTTCTTTACTATAAATTCTGAAGGCTAATCCTATGTTCTCATCTTATTCCTGTTTCTTGCTCTGCCCTAGAAAGGATTAGTGTCTAACATTAAACACATAACATACAAGAAAGAACATAAATACAGAACAATGTATGCTCATAAAATTCTGAGTTCAGAGCTAAAGGAGGGTAAGTTCTTAGCCCAGCAGATGAGTCTTACTGACAGTAATAAAGACATGTTTCTAACTCATCCATAGAAGATTCTGAAAATGTTCTCTAATATGTTTTGAGATGAGGTTTTGGTGGTGTAAAAATCTTGTGACAAATTGGCATATTGCTGTTTTTTAATTTTCCTCCTCTCTGGGACCACAGGATCATATCTAAGTATAGACAGAGGCAGGAGAGCATGTTTATCTCTTTTAGAAGTTATACAGGTTACTATATTCTATTGTAAATGAACTGGAAAGAAAAATACCAAATGCCTTGATGCGGGGATCTGATGTTACATATCCATGTATACCTATGTTTTCTTTTTTTTCCTATTCTTTCGTTTTTTGTGCCCTTTTTTTTTCTTTTCGAGGCTTACCCTTACACTGCCAGATTATTTCTGGTGGTTGCAGCCCCTGTGACATTCTTTTGATCATCCACACTGTCTAGTTCAATACAAACTCCCAAGGGGCTTTTCTCCTACCAAAGATGGCAACTGATTGAATTAAAATGATGACTTCTGTATTATGTCATAAAAAACTGGAGTTAAAATGAACTTTTAGTCTTATAAATAACTCCTAATTATTAGGCAAACAGATATGTGTATTTCCCTTTCTGAAGTGTATCTAAAAGCCCTGGAAGTCCTAAGTTTATCTTCAGTTGTTATATTGAAACTGTTCCTTAAGCATTTCTTTTCTCAATTCCAATAAGAACCACCCTAAAATCTTCTATGGTATATAACAGATCATAGCAGCCCACATGAAAGCAAATGCTCAAATGTTAAAGACTTAGTGAAAATCCAGACTAGGAAAGATCTGTGTGTTACATGAAGCTTGGGTGAATTCATTCAACTGAAGAGTTTATTGCTGGTCCAGTGGATTAAAGGAAAAGGAAAAGTAATGGTACTGACCCACTCAAGGGGCTTCAAGAATTTCAGGATAGTCTCTTGGCTATCTGGAAACCTGGATTATTTGTTCTGTGAGTGAGTGAAGTCGCTCAGTCGTATCTGACTCTTTGCGACTCCATGGGCTCATGGAGACTCATCAGACTCCTCCATCCATGGAATTTTCTAGGCAAGAGTACTGGAGTGGGTTGCCATTTCCATCTCCAATTTGTCCTGAGCATGACCTAAAGCTATGCAGATCTCCAAGACACTCTTATCTTCTACTTCTTGTTAAAGTTCAGATTCTTGAGGTATTTTTGTTATAAGGTATGGACAGGCTACACATGGGTTGAGAGCACATGACAGTTTAGAAAATAAAGTGTTGCCTTATTATTGGTCTCCCTTACAAACCTTGAAAGGTCAATATGCTATTATCTATGGCAGCTCATGGGGAAGTTGACATAATACTGCTTTAATGATTCAGTTTATAAATGGGCCATTTCACTGGTACAGTAGGGCGGACTCTAAGAAGCATTTGACATGGTAAATGGTTTTGTTCCAGAGAACAACCTTATCTCTCAAAATCATTAATATTTCTTCACTATGTAGCTAAATCTCTATCACACTAGGTTGATACATAGTCCAGGAAGATTTTACTTAGAAAGTCCCAACATACAGTATGCTTTCCACATCCATGGATGCTATTTTATGGAGGAATCTTAGACATCTGTGAATTTTGGTATTTGTGGGGGTCCTGGAAAGAATCCCTCATGGAGATGAAGGGACAACTATATATATGCATTTCTACCATAAAATGGCAACAACAATTCTGGCTGAAACATCATAACCTAAGCAAAAATAAACACCTAACATATAATAAAGTACATCACACACACACACACACACACACACACACACACACACACATATATGTATATATCAGTTCAATTCAGTTGCTCAGTTGTGTCTGACTCTTTCCAACCCCATGAACTGCAGCACGCCAGGCCTCCTTGTCCGTCACCAACTCCTGGAGTCCACCCAAACCCATGTCCATTGAGTAGGTGACGCCATCCAACCATCTCATCTGTCGTCCTCTTCTCCTCCTGCCCTCAATCTTTCCCAGCATCAGGGTCTTTTCAAATGAGTCAGCTCTTTGCATCAGGTGGCCAAAGTATATAGCTATATACAGATCTTCATTGACTTATGATGGAGTTACATTCTGATAAACCCATCATGGAAATATCTTAAGTAAGGAATGCATTTAATACACCTAGCTACTGAATGTCACAGCTTATTCCTAGTTTACCTTAAACATGCTCAAAACACATTAGCCTACAGTTAGGCAAAACTATCAAATGCAAAGCCTATTTTAATAATAAATTGTTGAATATATCTCATATTATTTATTGAATATTGCACTGAAGGTGAAAACCAGAATGGTTGTGTAGGTACATAATGGTTGTAAGCATATCACTTGTTTACCCTTATGACTGTGTGGGTGATTGGGAACTGCGGTTCACTGCCACGCCCACCATCGGGAGAATGGGTTGTACTGCATATCATTAGCCCAGGAAAAGATCAAAATTCAAGATTCAAAGTAACATTTCTACTGAATATATATTGCTTTTGCACCACTGTAAAGTCAAAAAATTGTTAAGTGGAACCATTATAAGTCTGTCTATAAAACCCACCAAATCAAGACTGTGCAACAATGCTGTTGACTTCAGTTTCATTTTAGCAATTATTTTAGGTTCCTCTTTTTGTACATAGAGGGGAAAATGACATCATATAGATGAAGCAAACAGTAAAGTGCAGAGGGCGAATGCAAGAGGCCCATATACTGTCTACCAAGTGTTGCCAGTTGTGAAAGATTTGACATGCTAATATCCACTCATTTGGACTCGTTACTGAGACACTAAGAGCTTGATAGCTGGCAGGCACTACATTTAAGTGCGGTTACAGAGGCCCCCAAATATTGACAGAGTGCCAGATTCTAAGAAACTATTGATGTACACAGCCGGCCACAGCTCCAGACACCTCTCAGACAGAGTCTTTAAATGTCACAGATAAATGAATTTTCATGAAACCGGGAGAGAGAAAGGAAGGACAAGAAGAAAGAACACAGAATAGGAAGCAGGATAAGAAGAAAAAGAATAAAATCAGTTTTAAATCACTGACATGAAAGCATGTGGCATCTCATCTCTAAAGAGCCTTACAAAGGATGAGAATCAAGCCTTCTGAAGGCATTCTGTGTTACCAAATGCTAAATCACCTTGAATAATTTCATTGTGTTTTTAAAAAGTTAAGGGAGATACATGATAAAGAATAGCTTCAACAAACCATTTCTGAACAAAACATAGTTCAAATGTAAATATTGCAGAACTCGATGTTGAAAAATTCAAAATAAAATAAGGGAACATAAAATAAAATCAGGGAACCATAGGTACACATAAAACATCAGAACAACTTCTAAGCTGTTCTCTGTGTATATTAGAGGTTAAAAGTCAAGGTATCATGAAATTTGTTTTTCGCCAAGGCACAGATGCATCCTCTGACAGTCTCCTTTCCAGAGTCCACTGAAAGCAATGACACCTAGTGAGTTTATAACCAGACACTGCGGAATACTTTCCTTCTTTACCTCTCTCTCCTTGACTCTCCACAGAAAACATCTACCAGGGAAGTATACGAGGTAAGTTGACACATGATAACTAAGAACAACCAAGTGTTCCTTAGAAATCATGTGTAACTCAATACATTTTAAATGTAAATGAAGCTTTTTCACTTTGAAAGTCTCCCATCTGCTGAGAGCGCCTTCCCTTGACCTTGATGCACTGTGTCATTAAAAGCAACCACATTTTCAAGATTAGAATAGTTAGAACATGGTTTGCTTGTGCATTTACTTTTCCATATTAGAGTTGTGCAATCTCCACATTTTACATAGCGCAATCATGCCAATGCCCACAAACAAAATTTTTCCTCCTATTCAAAAGCACGTGGGTAATTATTTTTTTAACTTGCAGCAGTGTGGTTTTGAGAAGCCTCACTTTCTTTATTACTAGCATCATAGTAAGTCTTGATATATTAATGAATTACTTTTCTTCACCTGTTTCTTTTTTGGGTACCAGGGACATTAGAAGTTACTTGAAGAATAAAGTTCCACAGCTCAAATACGCTAAAGGAGTTTTGGTTTTGCATCAACTTTTCAATCACTTCTTAGTGCTTTTCTTTTTATGATAGGAGATAAACTGAGTTCCTTCCATGAGAAAAATAATTATTTTCTGTGTTTTTGAAGTCTTTTATTTTGAATACAAAATTAGCTTTAACTCAAGTGGAAAAAACTGTAAAATCTCAGATACTGTAATCAGTGACTGTATTAAAGCTCTCAAGAAGTCTGCCAACTTCTATGTGAGGCCACAATTCAGCCAGAATCACAAAGAGACATTCTCCACCTTACCTCTGGCCATTCTACCATTTTATACTGTAAAATTATGGGTCAAGACCACTATCGCTATCATGTTCATACAAATACGCGCACACACACACACACACACACACACACACACACAGAGTTATTTTTTTCTCCTGTGACTGTGTAATAAGCAGAGAGAGATTTTGATCTACTCTAGGTTAAGGTCTAGCAGATATGTAAAAATAGGCATTAAATTTTTCTGATTATAAATATTGATAATAATCATCCTCAAATATTTAGCAACTAATTAAACACCTGTGGTATACCCCTACAAGGACTACCATGAAGTTGTTAAAGAGAATGAAGTAGGTTTATATGCTATATGACAAGATATAAGACATATACTGTAACATGAGGACACATATAGATACAAACTGGTATATACATAAATACTGTTTGTGCAGAGAATGTATGAGACATTTAAGATTGGAAGGATGAGGAGAATTTTACTTGATGCTGGGAAAGACTGAGGGCAAGAGGAGAGGGGGACATGGTTGGATGACATTGACTCAAGAGACATGAGTTAGAGCAAATGCTGGGAGATAGTGAAGGACAGGTAAGTCTGCTACTGCTGCTAAGTTGCTTCAGTCGTGTCCGACTCTGTGTGACCCTATAGATGGCAGACCACCAGGCTCCCCATCCCTGGGATTCTCCAGGCAAGAACACTGGAGTGGGTCAGGTAAGCCTAGTGTGTTGCAATTGACGGACTTGCAAAGAGCTGGACATGACTGAACAACAGATATTTTTTCAATTACATGTTTAAAAATTAATGCCAAAGTGCTGGGAAGACTGGATAACTACATGTAAAAACATGAAATTAGAACATTCTCTGTAACACCATAAGCAAAAATTAATTCAAAATATATTAAAGACCTAAATGTAAGACCAGATACTATAAAATTCCTAGAGGAAACCGTGTGCAGAACACTCTTTTACATAAACTGCAGTAGCATGATTTTTGGATCTGTCTCCCAAAGTAAATAAAATAAAAAACAGAACCAAACAAATTGGACCTAATTAAACTTAAAAGCTTTTGCACCGAGAAGGAAATCATCAACGACATGAAAAGACAACCTACTGAATGGGAGAAAATATCTGCAAATGATAACAACCAATAAGGGATTAATATTCAAGGTATATAAACAACTCATGCAACTCAACACACACACACACACATACACACAAACCTGATTAAAACAAAAAAATGGGTAGAAAATTGAGTAGACATTTTTCCAAAGAGCACATGTAGAAGACCAATAGGCATATGAAAAGCTGCTCAACATTGTTAATCATCAGGGAAATGCAAATCAAAGCCACAATGAGATATCATCTCATACCTGTCAAAATGGCTATCACCAAAAAGAACACAAATAACAAATGCTGGAGAGGAGGTGTAGAAAAGGGAACCCTACTATGTTGTTGGTATAAATGTAAATTGGTGCAGCCACTGTGGAAAACAGTATGGAGGTTCCTCAAAAACTAGAAACAGAACTACCATATGACCCAGCAATTTGACTCATGGGTATATATCTGACAAAAACAAAAACACTAATTTGAAAAGATCAATGCATCTCAATGTTCACAGCATTAGTCACAATTGGCAAGATATGGAAACAACGTAAGTGTCCATCAACAAATAAATAGATAAAGAACATGTGGCATGTATATACATTATATGTATAATATTTATGTGGCTACATACAGTGGAATACTGCTCAGTCTTAAAAAGAAAGAAATTTTGCCACCTGCAGCAACATGGGTAGACTTGGAGGGCATCAGGCTAAGTGAAACAAGTCAGACCGAAAGGCAAATACTGTATGATGTCACTTATACGTGGAATCTAAAAATGCAATTAGTGAATAAAACAAAAAGGAAGACTCAGATACAGAGAAAAACTAGTGGAAACTGGGGTTACCAGTGGGGAGAAAGAAGGGCATAGGGGCAATAAGGGGTAGGGAATTGAGGTAAAAATGATTAGTATAAAATAAACTACAAGGATATACTGTACACAGGGAATGTAGCCTACATTTTATAACTATAAATGGTTATAACATTTAAAAGCTGTGATTACTATATTATATGCCTATAACTTATATAATATTGTACATCAACTCTATTTCAATGTAAAAATTAATGCCAATAAGGATATCTGAGTGCAAAGTTATGAAAGAACTTTTTCCTTGTTTTTCTCCGTATTAAAAACAATATAGGAACTAAAAAAATCTTCAAAGTAAATTATGTAAAAGTAATTCAGGTTAGTTATAAGAAATTTGAAAGCACTAAAAAGCATAAATAAAGTAAAAACAAAAAGCTTATAATTCTCTGACCCAACAGTAACCACTGTTGAATTTTTGGTGGGTTGTGTCCAGTTTGCAAAGTCTCTTCTCTGTTCTCCTTTAGAAGTTAAGAAGGATCCTTTTCATTCTTTTAGGCAGAGGGACCCAAAAGAGTTTCAGGAGATGTTTTGCTCTATAGCTTCCTGGACACCCTCCAATACTACACTTTTTTTTTTTTTTTAAATTTCTAGGACATTCTTGGAGCAGCATAAGCTATATGTGACACTTCTCAAAATTTCACGGGTCTTCCTTCATCTGGTATTGCTCTCTGAAAAGCATGGTCCCTGTGCCACCTCCTGATCTCCACAGAGCTGGAGCTGAGGGGACCTCATGATGCCCCACATTCATTGTCATATTTGCACTTAAATCATTTCTGGGGGACTCAGAAATGCTCTGTTCTCCTGAGCACACAGAGACGCTTCTCTGAAAGGTATCTGGCCTTATAAGGTCTTCAAAAGTGAGGGAAGAACACAGACATAGAGGTGATATACTATTTTTTTTTTTTTTAGCAACTGACCTAATGATTACAACACTTTTATTTGCTCAGGATCATTTTCTGAAAAAGGGTATTAACCCTCTCTTCCATGTAGACACAAGAGTATTACTGTTACTGTATATCCTTTAAGTACTTTATCCTCCTCTCAACAAATTTAAGCATCTTCCACCTTCATTGTTGCTGTTCTTGAAAATAAGAAAAGACTGACAATCATTATCTTTATAATGGGTAACTTCCATTGATTGCTGTCTGTGGGTTAGGCAGTTTACTTACAGTATTTCATTTAATTCTCAAAATACGCCTTTTGGTTATTATTATTATTCCTTTTTACAGATGAAAAATCTCAGATTCAAGAATATTGAAAAACTGCCAAGTGTCACAAATCTAGTAAGAAGCAGATAAAGACTCAAATCTATACCAGACTGATTTCAAACCTTACTTAAGGTTATTTTCCAGATTAGATTTATGTGACTTCTTACCCACAGGTGCAAATCATGCCCAGAGTTTTCTTCTCTCTTCATTATCTTTCTAAAACGGGGGGGGGGGGGGGGGGGGGGTGTGTGTGTGTGTGGGGGGGGGGGGGGTGTGTGTGTGTGTGTGTGTGTGTGTGTGTGTGTGTGTGTGTGTGTGTGTGTGTGTTTATGTGAGGAAAGAGAGAGAGAGAAAGAGAGCCTCAGATAAAATGTCATAAAATTTCTCTAGGACTCCATTTTCCTCACCTCTAAAATTGATAGCATCTACCTCAGAGGTTTATTGTGAGGACCAAATGAGATAATATAAGTGAAAGCACTTAGTCTACCTAAAATAAAACATCATCATTATTGCTGTACAAGTTTCCCTCCTTTGCATAATGGATGTGTTCTAGAGAAGGTGATTATGAAAATGTATAGGCTTAACTTCTATTATCAAATCACAGAGCAATTGCATTATAAAATCATAGAAAAAAAAGACTCATAACAGATTGAGAGGAAGACTTGAAGTAAGGCAGGGGTTCAGGCAGCGGTTGGGTCTATGAAAGTCATACTGGGAGCAGTCTGCATGTTGGCAGCACTTTCTAGATTCTCTTATCTCCCTCTCCTCAGCCTCCTTGGTCTAGTAATTTCTCAGCTCAGTTACTCAAGCAGTTTTCTGAGATGTTTTCCTTCTTTTCCTTTGTCTGGTGATGAGGCCTAATGGAATTTGTATGCAACAGAATTTCACCTGATGGCCCTATCTCACACATGATACAGAATGTTAGAAATTCCCTTTAACTTGAGATTTGTTAGTGCCCTACTTTCTCTGAATGTTTAGTTATAAGTTTCAGTCATGTGTATTAATAATATTTTCATTAGCTTCCTCATGTTTATTATTTTGAAAGGCTTTTGGGTCAGAAACTATGTCTTCTACTTTTTGGAAACCCTACACTTATAGTGAGTCCTATAAATAAAATGAAACTTTAAATAGTACTGACTTCACCTTCAAATCATAACTAAACCTGACTCTGGGCTTGGAGTGCTATTTTCTCCCTGCAGTCTCATCAGATATGAGTGTGTCATGTTACTGAGGCCAAACTATATGCTCCCACAGTTCACTTCTAACAACTGCCTGCGTCTCAGTACTTGCCTTTTCTTGAGGTACCAGGACTTATTGTCATATTGATGCTTTAATTTTCTCAGCACATCTTTTACATGTGGATAATATTCAGAAGGAATGGAATTTTAAAAATAAACCATGTGCTGCCCAGATCTTAGGAAAAGCTCTGATGTTTGAAAGCATCAGATTCAACTAATCAAAGGCATGGAAGCCTTATTAAATGTATTATCTTTAGAGCTCAGGTAGGAAACAAGATCCAACCTCAGCATACCAATGGGTATCAAGTGAGAGAGGTCAGCAGAGCCTGCACCCTTATGAGGCAGTTTAGATATGAGTGTGGAATCTTAGCCATTGGGCCACCAGAGAAGACACAGTAACTACATCAGCTATAAGTATTCTTAATTTCTAAAAGGAAACCTTGTTTCAGATTACCTTACATATGGCGAAGGAAATGGCAGCCCACTCCAGGATTCTTGCCTGGAGAATCCCAGGGATAAAGGAGCCTGGTGGGTGCCTGCCATCTATGGGGTTGCACAGAGTCAGACACGACTGAAGCGACTTAGCAGCAGCAGCAGCAGCACATATGATAGCAGCTTGGAAGCCGCCAGACAGCCTCACTAGATCAATTCTAGATCAGTTCTAGATCAATTCAAACAAGGCTCATTAATATTTTATTTAATATTTTTCATAAGACTATGGGATCTACTCAGGACCACTTTTATTTTACTGCTTGTTCATTTTCCCACATCAGTCCTCTCTCCTCCCTATTTTACCATTCATCCATGTATTCAGTATATAAAAATATTAAACACCTAAGGGGATGGGTATATAGATAGATGATTGATAAATAGATCAATCAATCAATAGATAAATAAATAAATAGTAGATAGCTGGCTTGACAAAATATATGAGAAGTGACCTTAAGAAATGGTTAAGGAAAGAGATTTCAGATAGAAAATCTTTTAAACCAGGTATTAAAGGATTGATGGGATTTCAAAGTATACAAAGGGAAGATAAATCATTTCAAGAAGAATAAATTGTATGAACAAAAAAGGTCATCATTGGGAAAAGCAAATCATTTGGTTTGTGAAAGAGAATGGCAAGAAATAAACAGGTAATATTTAGGCAAATTAGGGCTAGATCACAGGAGAACTTGAGTGACAACCAAAAACATCACTCTGTTAATAAACTATATCTGAAGGAAGTTCAGTAAACAACTCAGAAGTATTACAATTTTAATAGACAGTATTTACTATATCACAGACTCTGAGGTTTGGGGTTCCATGGGGGAGACGCTACATTAGTAGTAGAGAAAAGGTCCTTATAGCTATGGAGTCTTATTCCAGCTAAGGTTCCACCTATTAAGATTAATCATATCACATGACTTAAACAAGAATCTTACCAGCGCCTAATCACATTGACATTGGTCCTTCATTCTCAATAATAAAATGCAAGAATAGTAGAGTGGGTTGCCATTCCCCTCTCTAGGGGTCTTCCCAACCCAGGCATAGAATTCAGATCTCTTGCATTGCAAGTGAATTCTTTACCATCTGACCCACCAGGGAAGCCCAATAAATTCTATAGCATTGCCTAAAGGCTGATGAATCTGGCTTCAATGGGAGAGCTGAGTAACTTAAGCACATGTGAGATGTCTGTTGTCAAGTTTGACACAAGTTGAACTTGAATAGAGCTAATATGTTCACACATAATTTGTTACTTACATATGTTTAGCTCTGGTTCTTTCTATGATACAGAAGGTCATTTCAATGCATTTGGAACTTTAAGATATCCTCACATATCCTTCAAAGTTTATTGCTAAATGTGTAGGATTCTTTGAATTTAGGCATCCAAGAAATACCCCTTTCCTAGGACTTCCTGTCCCCCTATCTCTTTCTTGTTCTTTATAGTACTTTCAGTCCTCTGATATGCTTTATATGTTGCATGTATTTATTTTCTGCCCTTCTCCTCCAAATATTAACATTTTGAAGACGAGTTGGTTTTTTATTTTTTATTTTTTGGTATGTGTTTGTTTGTTCATTGCTGTAATGCCAGTATCAAAGACAGATACTTGTCAAAAGACCACTTTTGAAAATGAAGGTAAAATATAGAAGTTCAGTTCAGTTCAGTTCAGTCGCTCAGTTCAGTTCAGTTCATTCGCTCAGTCGTGTCCAACTCTTTGCGACCCCATGAATCGCAGCACGCCAGGCCTACCTGTTCATCACCAACTCCTGGAGTTCACCCAGACTCATGTCCATCGAGTCAGTGATGCCATCCAGCCATCTCATCCTCTGTCATCCCCTTCTCTTCCTGCCCCCAATTCCTCCCAGCATCAGAGTCTTTTCCAGTGAGTCAGCTCTTCACATGAGGTGGCCAAAGTACTGGAGTTTCAACTTGGATCTCCTTGCAGTCCAAGGGACTCTCAAAAGTCTTCTCCAACACCACAGCTCAAAAGCATCAATTCTTCAGTGCTCAGCTTTCTTCACAGTCCAACTCTCACATCCATACATGACCACAGGAAAAACCATAGCCTTGACTAGATGGACCTTTGCTGGCAAAGTAATGTCTCTGCTTTTGAATATGCTATCTAGGTTGGTCATAACTTTCCTTCCAAGGAGTAAGCGTCTTTTAATTTCATGGCTGCAGTCACCATCTGCAGGGATTTTGGAGCCTAAAAAATAAAGTCTGACACTGTTTCCACTGTTTCCCCATCCATTTCCCATGAAGTGATGGGCCCAGATGTCATGATCTTCATTTTCTGAATGTTGAGCTTTAAGCCAACTTTTTCATGCTCCTCTTTCACTTTCATCAAGAGGCTTTTAGGTCCTCTTATCTTTCTGGCATAAGGGTGGTGTCATCTGCATATCTGAGGTTATTGATATTTCTCCCGACAATCTTTATTCTAGCTTGTGCTTCTTCCAGCCCAGCAGTTCTTATGATGTACTCTGCATAGAAGTTAAATAAGCAGGGTGACTATACAGCCTTGACGTACTCCTTTTCCTATTTGGAACCAGTCTGTTGTTCCATGTCCAGTTCTAACTGTTGCTTCCTGACCTGCCTACAGGTTTCTCAAGAGGCAGGTCAGGTGGTCTGGTATTCCCATCTCTTTCAGAATTTTCCACAGTTTATTGTGATCCACACAGTCAAAAGCTTTGGCATAATCAATAAAGCAGAAATAGATGGTTTTCTGGAATTCTCTTGCTTTTACAATGATCCAGCGGATGTTGGCAATTTGATCTCTGGTTCCTCTGCCTTTTCTAAAACCAGCTTGAAAATCTGGAAGTTCATGGTTCACATATTGCTGAAGCCTGGCTTGAAGAATTTTGAGCATTACTTGTTAGCATGTGAGATGAGTGCAATTGAGATGAGTGCAGTAGTTTGAGCCTTCTTTGGCATTGCCTTTCTTTGGGATTGGAATGAAAACTGACCTTTTCCAGGCTTGTGGCCACTGCTGAGTTTTCCAAATTTGCTGGCATATTGAGTGCAGCACTTTCACAGCATCATTTTTCAGGATCTGAAATAGCTCAATTGAAATTCCATCACCTCCACTAGCTTCGTTTGTAGTGATGCTTTCTAAGGCCCACTTGACTTCACATTCCAGGATGTCTGGCTCTAGATTAGTGATCAAACCATCATGATTATCTTGATCTTGAAGATCTTTTTGTACAGTTCTTCTGTGTATTCTTGCAACCTCTTAATATCTTCTGCTTCTGTTAGGTCCAGACCATTTCTGTCCTTTATCAACCCCATCTTTGCATGAAATGTTCCCTTGGTATCTCTAATTTTCTTAAAGAGATCTCTAGTCTTTCCCATTCTGTTGTTTTCCTCTATTTCTTTGCACTGATCACTGAGGTAGGCTTTCTTATCTCTTCTTGCTATTCTTTGGAACTCTGAATTCAGATGCTTATATCTTTCCTTTTCTCCTTTGCTTTTGCTTCTCTTCTTTTCACAGCTATTTGTAAGGCCTCCTCAGACAGGCATTTTGCTTTTTTGCATTTCTTTTCCATGGGGATGGTCTTGATCCCTATCTCCTGTACAATGTCACGAACCTCATTCCATAGTTCATCAGGTACTCTATCTATCAGATCTAAAATATAGAAGATGGTGAGCCAATACTAACTAGAGTGTGGGAAAATAAAGTTGTCTACATAAAACTTCCATCCAAAAATTCACATGCTGTATTATTTGAAAACATCATCAGCTAATGACTTCATGAACTAATTTTCTATAGAACATATTTTAAAATTTTATCTGTTTGCTTTTTGTACTGTTTTTGAAATAACAATTTCATTCTTTCCACTGACTGCAGATGGAATTCATAGCAAGGAGAGATGCTTTGGAGTACAGCAGATCAATTCAGGACTTCTGACTCCAGGGGCTAGGTTCTATGCACGATTTTATACCAGCTTGTAATTCATAATTAATAAGATTTTAGTGCTGAATTACATAAGATACTAGAATTTGAACCAATAAATAATGTCATTAGCTTGTAGCCTCTTCTAGAACATGGCTTTCTCACAGAAACAAAGAAACAAACAGCAATCCAAAAAGAAGAAAGGTGAAGACTTTGAAAGGCTAAACATGACTATTCTTAATTTTCCTTTTAAAATACAGATTGGCCTTTTCATAGTAATTATATTGATGCTCTTGGAAGAAAATGAAAGTGTTAGTAACTCAGTCGTGTCTGACTCTTTTTGACCCTGTGGACGGCAGCCCACTGGGGTCCTCTGTCCATGGAATTCTCCAGGCAAGAATACTGGAGTGGATTGCCATTTCCTTCTCCAGGGGATCTTCTCAACTCAGGGATCGAACCCAGGTCTCCTGCATTGCAGGCAGATTCTTTACCCTCTGAGCCACCAGATAAGCCCCTGGAAGAGAGGAATGAGATTTAGTATACAGTGCAAATGATGGGCTTCCCTGGTAGCTCGGCTGGTAAGGAATCTGCCTGCAGCACAGGAGATCTTGGTTCATTCCTGGGTTAGGAAGCTCTCCTGGAGAAGGGAGAGGCCACCCACTCCAGTATCTGGGGGCTTCCCTGATGGCTGAGATGGTAAAGAAGCTGCCTGTAATATGAGGGACCTGGGTTTGATCCCTGGGTTGGGAAGATTTCCTGGAGGAGGGCGTGGCACCTACTCTAATATTCTTGCCTGTAGAATCCCCATGGACAGCAGGCTACAGTCCATGGGGTCGCAAAGAATTGGACAGGACTGAGTGACTAAGCACAGCACACACAGCACATGCAAATAATAGCAGGCCAACCATAGCTTATCAAGCTCTGGGAACATTATGGCTTTTCCTTCCTAGGTCCTCTTTTATTCTGAAAATATATTTTGGATTAGAAATATCATTCAATAGATTTCATTTTCAATACAAAAATCTAAACTACCAAAGTGTCAAAAGAAAACATTGACACATCCTTTCATAGTCTTGGCAGGGGAAGGACTGTTTACCTGACTCAGTATCTAGAAGCCATAATAGAAAAGATTGGTAAATCTGATTATATTAAAAGCAAAGTTATGTATATCTATCTCATAAGCAAAGTAATTTAAAAAAAAAAACAAACTGGGAAAAGTATTTGCAACTCATATAGAAAAATATAGCAATAAATCAATAAGAAATAGATCAAGGATCTAATTAAAAGAAAAGACAAAAGGTAAATAGGTGCCTATAAAAACCAGTTACCAAAATCATTAAAACATATTAAAAGATTCTTGGCATCACTCATGATAAGGAAAAGGCAAATTGAAAATACAGTGAGATATCATCTTTTACCTATACAATTGGCAAAAATCCAAAATTAAAAAAAATACTACTTTGTTGAGGCTGGGAGTATAAAAGGCACTTTCATATATTGCCAATGGGAGTACTCAGCAATACAACCCCTGTCGGGATCCATTTGGTAAAATTTCTCAAAATTTAAGATGCATGTAATCCTTTGACCAACAATTTTACTTCTGAGAATTTATCCTGCAAAAATCTGCACATCTATGAAATGATTTATGTACAAGGTTGTTCACTGGAGCATTGTTTGAAATGACAAAAATGTTTATAAATAGGAACTGGTAGAATAAACTATGATACATTTACATAATGGAATACTGTGCAACTGAATAAAAGATTAATGTAGCTCTCTATGTACCGGTATGAAAAGATCTCCGAGATATAGTGAAGAATGCAAGATTGAGAACTGCGTTGAAAATGCGTTGAAATATGTGAGATGGCTAATTCAAGAATAATCTCATATAAAAGTGAAAATGAAGTGTCTTAGCTATGACAAAAAGGTTCTCTTGCTCCCCCATCTTTTAGCCACTGGTGTAGCCAATATTTGGGCAAATGTGGCCAGTGTTTAGCATCCCTGGGACTCTATCACTTTGAATCATAAAATGCTCTAGGATCTTCCCTCCCTAGCTCCGTAGCTTGCTTATGATATTATTAGACACCTGTTCCTTTCTAAATCCAATAGAGTTATTAGTAAAAATCTAAAATGCCATAAAATGTTTCAACCATGAACTTGTTGGGATAAAGCCCATCTAAAAGTCTGGCGTGATTCCCAATATGTTCTACTTTCCATGTGTTGAGTGGAAAAGATCTGGTAATCCACTTGTTACTATAAAAGAAAAAGAAAACACATACCTCTAGGAGTTTATATGTATGAGATTATTGAAAATAATGGGTGTAATATATTCATCTGATAATATTTATCAAGATTCTAAAATGCTCAGGTGATGTCTGAGCACTGAAAGTAGCCATGAGGTTATTAACATGAGACAGAATATAGCATTAGGCTGATGATGTATGCTGAATACTTCGGAAGCTTATATAATCAGTGCATTATGATTAATAATAAATTTAATAGCAGCAGCCTAATTGTCAAATAAGCAACACATTCATTCACTAGTCAGAAATTATAACAGTAGTCCAACAACCCATTTCCCCAAAGATTTCCTCATATTTGTAGTCAGACTGCTATTTGGAAGAACCCAGAGATCACAGAAAAAAGCAGGGGTTACACTCCTAAGTTTGATTTCCTATTTCCTTTGGGTCATTAGTTATTTTGCTAAATGGGTAACCAGTGGGTTATCCATTCTGGGTCAAAATGTCTTCCTCTGTGTTCTGTTATTTATTTTAGGCAATTATTTTAAAACAATGAGGTAGGTAGGTAGAGAGTATTGATTGATTCTTCATCAGTAAAACATCCAGCACATTCTGGGTATTTTGCTCACATTAAAGGTACAAAGATGAAGGATACAGTGCAGGCATGCATACCAAGTCACGTCAGTCACGTCCAACTCTTTGTGAGCCTATGGACTGTAGCCCACCAGGCTCCTCTGTCCATGGGATTCTCCAGGCAAGACTACTGGAGTGGGTTGCCATTTTCTTCTCCAAAAGATACAGTACTTGCCCTCAAATATTTTGGTCTATTGTTGAGAATGTAAAATAAATATGCAAATAATTTTAAAATGGGGGTGAACCCTGCTATAAATGAGTTAAGTACAAATCAGCATGGGAAAACAGAGGTGCGGGACACTGACTTTTAGTGAGGTGAGGTGGAAAGTGACACAGATAGAGGCAACAGAAAAAAAAAATTTACAGAAAAAGGCAGAATATAGTCTACGGAGGGAACTGCAGGTGGCTCCAGACAGAGCTCTGGGTAGCATTTGGAAATAACAGGAAATGAGGCTTCAGGGGTGGGTAGAGCTCACCCAGGTTGTGATGGAAGTACCACTTTAGATAAGATGATCAGGGAAGGCTAACACCTGAATGAAGAGAGTCAGCCATGCAAAACTCAGCAAGAAGAGCATTCCCTGCTGAGAACTGAACTTAGTGTACAGATAAGTCTATTCCAAGGAGTGGTTAGAAGGCTAAGGCTCTGATTCCTGGTTGTCAGAGATGAGCAGAACTATTCCAAATGCTATTCCCCTGACTTTTATCTAATCTCATTTGTTGTCTCTGGAACCATGGCTCTTTCCCATCAATGAATTCATTCAGTCCCTGTAATCAACTCTGATTAGTGTTGTTTAACATCAATCTTTTCTACTTTTTTTCAAAGAAAGATACCAATCAGTTCTGCACACCCCTGCTTGTTAAAAGCAGCACCTCTCCTGCTGACTTACCATTCTCTTAATCAAAAGGGCAGGAGGAAGCAGTTGGGATTCACTTTTCCCTTTTTTTTTTCCTTTCAAAGTACACAAATGTCAACTTCCTCAAGGATGTTTGGCATGGCAGAGTTCAGTCATGTAACGTACAAAGTCAACTTGATCAAAAGGTTGCAGGCTGCCCACTGCTGAAATGGAGGGAGAAAAGGAAACTGAGGATTTCTCTGAAGTGTGAATGAGTGCAGAGGCCACTGCCACATGTATATTTACACTGAGGACATGCTGAGCCGACAAGGGAGCTCAGGAAATGTATACCTCTACAGCTATGCTTCTCTCTCTGCACCTCTGAAACTCAAGTCACATTCTGTTTTCTTTCCTACTTTTATTGTTATCTCCAGCTAAGGATTTTCTCTTTAGCTTTGTAGCAACCCCAAGTCATGGACATGTATAGGTATTTAAAAATTATTTTGACTGCCAGTCTCCCGATGTTTAGCTGAAGAGTATAACCATCCTTGCCCCCATGAACTTGAAAGTGTCAGCATGGAGAACACGTTGTTCATTCATTCACTCATACCTTCTCTTACTCTTTTAACAAATCAGTATCCACCATGTGCCTGTCAATATGACAAACCCTTGTCAACAGTTCCCATGGAAGACACTTCTGTCAAAAGCAGAAAATAAATCTTCCAAAGAGTTTATTATTTTAGATTAAACCATAACTCAGTTTGATTTCAGAAATATGTAATAAATCTGTAAACAATACTTAAGGATATGTCTAAACTTGAATACACATTCCCATTAAGCTCAGAAGTCATCATATATGGTCCCAAACAAAGTTAAAGAAGTTATTTCATGTTTGTAACAAAGTAGAGGTGGTATAGTTAACAAAGAACATTTTGTGCAAGCTCATCATTGTTATAACGTGAAAAAAAGTGACAAGAAGGGGCAAGGTCACAGAGCTCTGAGTTCCAGCCAGAAGCTACAATTCAAGCTCCAAATTCCTAACCTAAGGACTTTTATTTCATTTATTAGGTAGGTCTGAGGGATGGGGAAAGAGGGATACAAAGTCTTAAGGTCACTGATATGGAGGGACAAGGAGAGACAAAAGACGCTAAAAATCACTGGCCTAAAGAAAGGTCTCCTTTACTTTCTTGAAATGCCTCTCAACTCTTGGGAAGAATATAAGAAGTATGTATATAAGATCATCATTCCCACCTCTTTGTATGTTCTGAAAAAAATCTCAGAGCAGTGTTTCCCCAAATTCCTTGATCATAAGCATCACTGGGTTTCTTGCTTCAGATACAAATGCCAAGGTCACTCCACGGAAGTTCTTGAATCTCTAGTTCTGGCTCGGGGAGGGTGGACCCAAACAATGGGTATATTTCATAGGTGACTCTGAAGAGTCTTAGGATCAGGGATGTCTGGGGAAGCAATGTCCTAGACAAACCTTTGCCTCAGCAGCTAGAAAATTCTTCATTCCTAATGAATTGTCCCATTTCAATGTTTCTGTTGTGCCTTTTAAGCAAGTGTAGGTGAAGAAGGCAATGGCACCCCACACCAGTACTCTTTCCTGGCAAGTCCCATGGACGGAGGAGCCTAGTAGGCTGCAGTCCAGGGGGTTGCTAGGAGTTGGACACAACTGAGCGACTTCACTTTCACTTTTCACTTTCATGCATTGGAGTAGGAAATGGCAACCCACTCCATTCTTGCCTGGAGTAGTATTCTTGCCTGGAGAATCTTAGGGACGGGGGAACCTGGTGGGCTGCTGTCTCTGGGGTCACACAGAGTCGGACACGACTGAAGCAACTTAGCAGCAGCAGCAGCAAACTCTCATAGCAAGCCATGAACTTACAAGTTCTTTAACATGACTGATACATGTACAGAGTTTTAAGGGCTTTTAGCAACAGCCAAAGTTCAAACAGGGTTCTTACCTAGCTCATTCTCACAGAAGCAGCAACCCTCAACTCCCAATTATCAATCCCTAATTTATTTTTATAAACAAGCTTTTGCTCAGGCAACATACTTTAATAGAGTATAGGACTCCTTTTTCATTTTTTTCATTTTTAGTTCACTGTCTGTCTGTCTGTTTGGTTGATCAAATTAATTTCTACCCTGCTGAAGATGATATTCAGAAAAATCAGCCTGTCTTTGCATAGATATTAAGAATAATAATGAGGAAGGCATATGAAATAAAAATGACTAGGAAAAGAAAGTTCTACATTTGAACCCAGTCCCTTTTCTCCTATTCAGTGAAACATCTGTCATATATCTTTTGACATATAGAAACAGGCCCTTTTCATATCATCTCTCCTCTCTTTGATAAGACAGCCTATTTCTTTCTAAATTCTCCCTGAGACTAACTCTCCTGTTTTCCTACCTACATTTTAGAAAGGTAAAATCAGCAAACACTGTCTCAAATGAGTTCACTTCTTGTATCTTTCAGTCAGACTTTTGTTAAATAGATAAATGCACAGACCCACTAAAAACCCAAAATATGCCCCCTTTACAATAATGCCACAATCTTGAGGAAAATTGCATTTTGGGGAAAAGAACGGTCCATGCCCTCATATAAGCATGAGAGGAGGGGCAGCGACTATAGAGAAGATCTGTTAATTG
Organism: Nanger dama; assembly: GCA_917880005.1. NCBI lineage: Eukaryota > Metazoa > Chordata > Mammalia > Artiodactyla > Bovidae > Nanger > Nanger dama. The sequence goes on from CAKJTW010000011.1 coordinate 3,125,074, forward strand.
CTGTTGTAGTTATATTAAGAATTGCACAATTTCCTTTATCAAATTAAACTGGTAAACAGGCCTAGATAAAAACACATGTTTGCTTTGATTGTTTTCCTCAGTTCTACACAAAGTAATCATAAATTCAGTTTGCCATCATTAGTATGTTTTCATTTTGGGGGAAAATATCTTTTTCCTCACAAGGAATACTCATACTGAGATGATAAAAGTCCACAGTCAATGATGTGTGTAGCTGTGGGAGTGTGGCAGCTAGTAAAGGAAGCACCTAGTTTAGCAGACTATCAGAATTAGGAAGCTTGATGCATGGCCCTTTTTCCTATTGGGAGGGAGCGTGTCTCCTGAGTGGGGCAGAGGCTGAGAGGCAGTGAGCGGTACAGCCTGCAGCAGGAAATACACTTGGCAGGCAGAATCCAGGAGCATCAGACAGCCTCAGAGCAGCAATACAGCGCCAGGAGACAGCAGAAACCTGGGGGCCCTTGAGGCATGATCGAAGGCGATTGATGGTGGGTGGCCATGGTTTCTAAGAGTCCATCCTCTACAACAGCGACCTTGGCCACAGCCACCCTGGTTCAACATTTAAAAAAATCTCTAATGATGTCGGTGACCAGACTAACTGCCCAGGTTGGGCTGGAACAGCAGCTAACAAGCTGCCCCTAGCCTCCTCCAGGATGCAAATGATAAAGCCACAGCAATCACAGTGGTGGTCGCAGCAGCGAGAGCACGGCTTTGACCTGCAGTTCTTGCCCATCAAAGAGCTGCGACCTGTCTGCTCCCACTGACAGGCAGATAAATACAGAGATCTGTTGGCAAGCACATATTTATGTGTAGCTACAGCTCCTTCATCCAGACCTATGGAGAATGCATAACAGCTTCCAGTGGTGTAACACATGCACCCACTAATGGGGTGAGACCCATTACTCACAAATGGGTGAAAAGAAGCATCAATATGCAGGTCTTAACCCCAGTTTGTGGGCAGAAACCTGTCATTCCATTGCAGGCCGATAGGTCTCCTATTCAGACAGTCCTTGTTTAATTTTCCAAACACCCTTCCTCTAAATGGTGCCACTCTATGCTGTGCAGACAGACAGGTTTGACAGGCAGAGCCATCTATTTCACACTCCCTATGCCAACTGCTGGGAAAAATTAGTCTCGGTAAGTACCCAGGATTGACTTGCTGGGGAGGCAAACGAGTTTGGCACTTAGGAGGTATTTTCCATATCAGAACTTGGGATGTAAGCCTCACAGAGGGTTGTTCCTATTCAAAATGCATGAAGTCAAGAGAGTCCAAAAATGTGTACTAGTGGTCTACTTCAGGGCATATGCTATGCTGAAACCAGAAGATAAAGAGAAAAGCAAGGCATGGTCTTCTCTAGAAGGAGTTCTGTGTAGGCAAGAAAAGGCAGTCACTTAAAGAGCCATAAGATAAAATGGGGGACTTGTCTTAGGAATGGAACACAGCAATGTGTACATATGATTCTTGGCCAATAAAAAAGTTGAATACAGATGTGATATGCTGGCCAAATTGTTACCCTTCAAGAAATGTCAGAACTGTCCAAAGAAAGGCCAACTGAGTCCATGACTGATAATGGCACACAGCAAGAGACAAGTTAATGAGCACCATTTCTTACAACCAAGTACAAGGATACTTTTGGGATCTCTGAGACTGTTTAAGAGTAAGACAAAGGTTTGGATGTTCTTGAAATCTCTGCTAACATATAGTCTCTACTGAGGCTTGCTTTTGATGTTGATCTGGTTTAACTACAGAAGGAAGGGAGAAAATGTGGGAAAAGGGTTCTACCACTATTTCAGGAGTTAGATAGTGAGAGTTAAGAGCTATATAGTTGAGAATAGTCCTCCAATCTCTCTGAACAAATTAGCACGCTTTGAGATGCAGGATTTCCCACAGAGTCTTGCCATCAGGAACCGTAAGTGTGAACCCAAAGGAGTCTGTGTGTCCCCTGAGTTTATTCCCCAAGGAGTCGAATTTCTAGAGCACATTACATTGTTCAGGAATATAATACAATTAAGCCCTTACTGATTAGAGGCTTGAATAAGCCTGAGGGTCCATTCTCCATACTGATCCTGCCTTATAAGTAGTGATGGACTTCACTAAAATAAAAAGCAAAGAGGATCCCACTTTTAGGAGACATTTTCCAGTTAAAGTTATGGTGAGACTAGGTTTACAGTTGGTAGGAAAGAGACATGGAGAGTGCTGTTAATGTTTTTAAAAATGTCCCTTTTCTATTTTCACAGTCGTCCTGTTTTTTTGAGTTTTGATTGCTCAACATCCGAGTGACCATAACTGCCTCTCAGCTGGCATCTCTGACTAGTCTTAACCCCCTCAGTCCACACTGTACATTATAGGCAGGTTAACTCTTATAACACCGCTTTCATTTATTTTTGCTAGCCTCACTAAAAAGTGTCAGTTATTCAGCAAATCCGTATTGAGTTCTAACTATAAAACAGTCATTGTTCTCATTAGCCATATAACATACATTTTAGACTCCACCTGCCTTTTTAAATTCATGTTCTACAAATCTTCAGCAACATGGATCTCATTTCTAATTTCATTACTTCCTGTACACATTAACTTCATTCCCATTGCTGTGCCTTCTTTCAGGTTAATTTCTTTTTCTTCTTTCTCCCAATTTCTTTGTTATCTGATATTACTTCACTGCATTCCATCTTCCCTTCTCTCCAAAGCACTCTTAATTTTTCATCCTTCAATGCCCAGTTTTTATAGCTATAGCTAAAGTTCTCTCTCCGCTAGCAAGCCTTCCATATACCATTAGAGGCCACTCTGATGGCAGTTCTCACAGCACTCACTGCCTTTCTTTACTGCTCATTTTGGTGCATAATAACAGGCTACTGATTCTACCTAATTAGCTTTAGGATCTAATTACTAATCTCTGCAATAAGATTATACAAACTAGAAGCTCCCTGTAAGCAGGAATGGTTCTGATGATGGTGACACTTGTAATTATTGTGAGATATACTAATTAATTTTAGCATCATACTTGCTTCTAAATTTAAATTGTACCTCTTCTTTTAAATTTTTTTTCTCTCTTTATGAATCCTGTCAAAAAAAGGTAATAAAAAGAGGAACACAAATACATTAAAATGTAATGGCAAGTGATATTTACCAGTTGCAGTGATGTTGGATTTTGCTGTTAGTTTCTCTCCTTTTGACATGGATATTTACTATTATACATACTCTAATGCCGACATTGTCTAATTAAATTTTATATTAATTAAGCTTTGGATGGTGTTAGCATCAGCCTAGGGGTAGAGCAGGTATAGTGCAAGTGAGACCAGGTTCAGGATATCAGATCTCTGATATTCATCAAGAGGCTAAGAAAAGGACATTGTGGCGGCATAATGAATGGTTCAACACATGGTCTGCCAAGGTGGATGAATGCTGCTCCTTACAGATAGGGCTATCAGGTTTCAACTATGATTGAGGTAAGCATATTTTTCTCAAAATATAATCAATATAGAAAAGGATATGTGAATATATGACATGAAGAGCAAAATCAAGGTTAGAACCAAGGGTATCAGATTAAAGTACAAGCAGATAATACATCTTGTGAGATTAAAGTTCAAATTTCGAATGGGAAGAAGGTACAGGCAGAGACATAATGAACACAGTTCTGAGGATACTGTCTGTGGATCCACAAAGGAAAAATAAGGCAAATAGGAGAGTAAGCCTACTGTAGTGACTGGATATCAATATTGAGAGTTTCAAATTAGGCAAGAGGAGAAAAATAGCGAGCAGAGTCTGGACTGGAAGACAGAATAGTAACATTGAAATTAACATATAGGTGAAGCTTAAGCCCAAGGCTGAGGTAAGCAAGCATTGTTAATTGGACAGGGTGTGTGCAAGTGTGTTTGCCTGTGTGTATTTTTGCATGCACACACATGTGTAGGTATTTACCTGACATGTATTAACCGAGACTCTATAGCATAAGTGATGAAGAGCAGGATGATAACGGTAATTATAATAGCAGCTAATGTTTATTGAGTGCTTACTGTATATACCAGTAAAACATATAAATATTTTACATTTATTGGATCATTTACTTTGCATAATAATTTTATGATGAAGGTATCATCCTCATCTCCATTTTAGGTACTAAGGAACTAAGGCACAAGAATGAAATAGCATCCCTAGGATCACAGAGCTAGTGACCCAGAGACCAGAGAGCAACCCAGACCCAGAGAGTCTGCCCTGCTAATCACTCCGCTGTGCTGCCTAAATCCAGAACAACAGGAGAGTTGTACTTCCTCATGATGGAGCTTATCTCGTCTACATAATCTCTCCTTTTTATTCCCACAGATATAGATGATTTGAGGAAACTCTTACTAAGAACAGTAGCACTTCTCAGAAATGTGACAATGATATATTATGTTGTTCAGGAATGTAATGAAAATATTGTGGTAACAGATGAGAGAGATTCAGCTCTTATAGACTTTAATTTTTAATTATACTATGTAACCAACAAGGAAATATTGTGATGAGGCAGTAGAACAATAATCAGGCTAATATGGAAAGTCAGACTTTAGTCTCTGTCACTTACTGTGGGTCCCACTATCTACCTCTCCACCCTCCATTCCTTTTCAGGGTGATATAAGCATTTATAAGATGACCGGAAAACATATTTGCCTTATGAGGAGTCATAAATTCTATTACTAATGTGGTTTTCTGAATCATGATAACCCTTTGGGAATTTGTATTTAAGGCAGTAGTATTTAGATGGGACTTGGGACTTTCCTCCCACGTCCAGGAAAGAGAGTGACCAAATAAAATGTTAGCCATCATGACTGATAAGTTCAAACTCCAATGTCTAATTTTGTAGCGGCATCTCTGGACAGAGTTGATAGTTAACATGGGGACACAAACATTTTCATTAAAAACCAAAGAGAAACATACATAACTTTGAATCTTCCCTTGTTGGTCTCCTAGATCAATCCCCAAACATCATCTAATAAATATGATGACAGTTTGCAATTTTATTTAAATTTCTTTAGTATATAAACATTCAAGTCAATTATTCTGGCTTCCCATTTTCAGCTCGACTATATCTCAGGACAGAATGGACTCCTTAAACGTCTAGGGAATCATTTAGATGCGGGGCATTGTATCATCTGTACATTAGTGGGTACTACTCTAACTCTTCAGTACTAGTATTTTCACAAGTGAGCATGGGCCAAGGCAAAGAGAGGAAAGAATGGGGCAAATACTTACAAGCTGTAACCCCTGTTGTACAGGTAGGTCTAAAGGTCCCTACTTTTCTAGCCTCAACACGCTGGAAGACTCTGACCTTAAACAGAATAGAGAATGTCTTCAAGTAGGAAAACCAAAACACCTGTATTCTGAACCTGTTGGAGAGTTTCTGGCCCTTTTAACATTTGACCTTCAGTGAATAATACATCTGCTTTTAGTCCTTAGCTCACACCAGTTGCAAAGGTGACAGATACCTGTCATATTTTAGAACAGCTTATCACCTTAACCCCTGGGGTGATAGAGTATTTATAGACACAAAGATAGAAACATAAAACACATATGTATAGGCAGGAGTCCCTTGGAGGTGGCGATTAGGACTAGGCAGTAATTTTAGCTTGAAGTTCCTATGACTTAAATAGCCACTTGAGCTCTGCTCTCACAGTTTACGATGTCAATAGAACCCCTAAATGAAATTACAGCCTTCTGATACGCAGCAGGATATCTTTCTTTGCCATGCAATATACACGGCCAGGAGAAATTGCTCTGTACATGGAGTTTCACTAAGGCAGAATTTATCATAAGGCTGCTCTGCTAAAATATCATTAGGCTGTTATTCACTGGATAACACATCTAATGACTCGGGGTGCACTTGATAGCCATGTTTCAGTGAACACACACGCACGCCCTGATGTGAACTGGGCACTCCAGTGCTTCAAAGCACTATCGATTTCAATTCTACCACAATTTACACCTGGCTTGTTTTGCCAATAGCTTGAACCCATGCTAACACTGGAACATACACATACAAGTATTAGAGGAATCAGAAATGAACTGTGTTGCAAAATGCATGCAGCAGACTTTCCAGGATTCTGCCTTTATCATCTCCCTCAATGCTACTTAAATATCTTATGCTATTTTCTCTGTTACGTTTGTACATTTCTTCTGTTAGCACTGTCCATTGTTGATGGCGATAGTAATCTCATATTTTTACAAACTGTGGGTACTTCCAGGGAAGGAACTGGGTGCTAGTCATCCTGGTTCCTCCAACATCTAGCACAGCACTTGGAGCATAATAGTTGCCCATAATAATTTTGTTTAAGTCTCTTCTTCCTTTCTCTGTTCCATAAATGTGGTTTACTCCAGGGGTTTGCTCTCTTTTGCTTTCTACCAATACATTTTCCTTGAAAAAGGTCCATTCTTTAATTTTAACTATGATGCTGAAGCTGACGCTTTAGATGACTGCCGAACTTAAGTCTACTCCTGACCTATCTACCACTTTCCTGACTAAATCCAACAGCCTACTAGGCATCAGTCTGAATGTTTCCCCAACATCTCAAATTGAACACATTCAAAGACAAATTTATCCCCTTCCTCCAGCCTACAAGACCCATTCCTCCTCCTCACAGCTATCTTGCTTAGTTGTAGAAGGCAGAAACTTGGGAGTAATCCAAAATTCCTTTCTCTTGGTGCCCAGCCCAGAGGTTATTAAGGTGTGTCCATTCTGCCTCTTATCTCTTGAACGTGTCTCTTCCTTTGTATTCCCATAGTTATTGTCCTAGTTCAGAGCTTCACTGTGTTCTGTCTTAGCAATTTTAGTTGCCTCCTAACTCATTTTTCTGTCTCTCTTCTCCCATTCCTCCAATCCATCCTCCACCCTGCTGCCTGGGTGATCTTCTATAACACAATTTGATCATTAACCTTCTCTACTTAAAACTTTTAAATGGCTCCCCACATACCCTAGGATGAAGTTAAAAGTCTCTGCGTGGCAATCAAGACCCAACAGGATTGTTCCCTGCCTAGATCTATAGCATAATTTCTCCACACTCCTCTACTAAACGTTAGTGACACTGGTCCCCAACTCTGCCATGCTATTTCCTACTGAAGTGTCTTTGCCCCTGCTGGTCCTCTTACTGAATGTCCTTCCTCCCTCTGACCATTTGGGAAAATCCTTCAAGGCCTAGAAGGGATTTATTAGCTCTTTTATGAAGCTTTTCCTAACTCTACCGCAAAGTACATTCAGGAAAACTTTTGCTATTCTGTGCCTCCAAGGTTCCTTGAGCATCCTTTAGTTATGATTCTTAGCATATGGCATTATCCCAACTTGTTTCCCTATCTGCCTCTCCACCAATGAGCAATCTGAGGTCATGTCTTTTCATCTTTGTATTGTCAATGACAGGACCAGAACTTTCACAACAGCATATAAAGGCCTGCGTGCTCAGACTCCCACTGCCTCTTCCTGTCACGTCTGCCACTCTGCTGCATGCCCATTCTCATCCTGCTACAAAGACTGCCTTGTTACCCCTCGAACTTGCCTGACACAGTCCTGTCCAGGGCCTTTGCACTTGGTAGCTGCGGATCAGAACAGAGACGGGGGAGCCTGGTGGGCTGCCATCTATGGGGTCGCACAGAGTCGGACACGACTGAGCGACTTGAGCAGCAGCAGCAGCAGATATCCGCTAGACTTGCTTCTTTACCTTTCTCAAATGTTGTCCCCTTAGGGAGGCATTCTGTTTCCATTATTTTAAAATAGCAAGCTTAGCCCTCACACAACCATACTCTCTTTGTCTCTTTCTCTCTTATTTCACTTTTCTCCATAGCACTTACCAGTGCTATCTAACATACTTTATATTTTACATATGTACCCGTTTGTCATCTTTCTCCCTTGCCTAAAATTCAAGTATTTTGAGAATAGAGACTTCTGTTGGTTTTGTCTACTGTAGTATCCCCAGCCCTTGGAAAAGCCCTAGGTTCACTGTATGTGCACCTTAATAAATACTTATTAATAAATGAATCAATCTTTAACTGCTAGAACACCTAACACAGAACATGGTTCAAAAGTGTTTCTTGCATTAATAAGTATATGAGTGAATGAATGAATGTTAAATCTATGTTTAATGAATGTAATGAAGAGATAGTCTTTGTAATCTGATCCTGATAACAATGCTGATAAATAAGTCAAATGAGTACTATTATCCTCATTAGACAAATGAAGTAGATGAATAAGGTTAGGAGCCTAAGTTAAGGCAATGTGGGTAGTTGAAGCTTTGCTACTCTTTTTCAATTCACTGTTAAAAGGAAGAGACATTTTTTTGCACTCTGTTCATGATGTATGTCTAACATTTATTACACTATTTTGGTTCCTTTTGACTAGGAAGGCAATTAACAAGAGATGCAAGGTGCTAACACTTTTTATTACAATTTGTGTCTCTCCTTATTAGGTGCTTTTCATAAAAACAGATCCTTTTCTTTCATTTTCAAAAGTGGATTAGGCACTCATACAATTTTGCCCCTCAGAGTTGTTTGTACATCACTACCCAAGAGGGCATCATGCTACAAATTCTGCCAGAATGAACTGGAAGGTGAGTGTGGCATTTGTAGATTGAAAATGAACAGGTTGTTTGGTGCCAAGTTTGGCTAATGGAGATGTCCTCTATGTGTTAACACCCAAAGGAGAACATATTCAACAACAAAACATTTCAGTTTTGGCATGTCTATGGAGAGTTAACTTTCCATTGTTCAAGGGTTAATTATCCATTATGTGAATCATTTCTCTTTCTCCCTCTGGCTGCTTACATCTAGGAATTCAGTTTACTAGAGGATAACGGGGAAAAAAAAAAGAGAAAGAAATAAAACCAGTACATTTCATTTATATATATTAGAAGCTCTAGAAAAGAATTCAATGTAGGAGACAGAATTAGATGTATCTTAGTGATTGCTAAGTTGATTGACCATTGATGACAGATATAATTAAGTTTCACAAGATATTTTGGATTCTTTTAATTATTGTTTATTAGGGTCAGTTTGTTGTATATAAAGTTAGTCTCTGGATGTTATTCATGTCAGCATGGTACGGGTTCCCTCTCCTCCAGTGTGTCCAGAGCACCAAATGTGCCTTAGTATGCTCCAGCTTACTGATTGAAGAAGCACCTAGAGATCCCGCCAATTTCTTTATGCATTCATGAGAAACAATTGCACTTGGCTACTTTCAGTTATTATTTGCCTAAGACAGGGCATTTAATTAGTACTTGTTAAGATAGTGGAAATGATTGAGCAGTCTGTCCTCTTGACCCTTTCTTTACTGTGTTGTCTGCCCCAACCCTCTCCTGTCTAGTTCATGGGTATTCATAGCTAGTCCTCATGCCTTTCCACATCTGATGTCAACCTGAGCTCCTTAGATGTTGAGTTTGAGGAGAGGAAGAACCACTGACTGACCATAAGCAAATACTGACAAACTGGAGAAGCTTTTGGTCAATATGATACTTTACAGGTGAGTTTGGTACTTTCAGACTGCAGGAGCAGACCATCCTAGGTATTTGGCACCCTCATGAGTCCCAGGAAAAGAATGGAACTACTGCACACTCAAGACTCCATGTCCCATCAGAAATCACTTGGGCATTGTGGAGATTAGAAAAGCTACCTTGGCAAATGATGCCATCAGCTAGTTGGAAGATCTAATATGGGAGTTTAAAGGATTCAGGTATAGAAGAATTTATTGATTTGTTTTCTGGACATATTTCTTCCTTATGATTAGCAATATGTACTCAGTGTCAATACACTGCCATACAGATATCATCCATCCATCCATCCATCCATTCATTCATCACCTAGTCATTGATCCTCCACTCAGACTGAGGCAATTCAACATTGGTTGTAAGGGAGATAAATAAACATAAAATGTAGCACCTGCCCTCTAACCACTTGTAGTTTTATATGTATAAAAAACTTCAATACAAAGCAGTATATGATGTGTCAAATGAAAGCTACAGATTTTTAAAATGCAATTAACGTCAGAAGGGAAAGTTCACTTTTAATCTAGGTTTTTACAGAAAGCTTCAAAGAAAAAAGTGTGACTTCACAAGGATATGTCTTGGCTGGGTATCTTGAAAAGGTACCTGGGAAATTATAGTTGCTGATGTTGATATGTAAATACAGCATCAAAGTATTTAATGTACAACTAAATCACTGAGAAACTAGAGTAAACTGGGTCATTTGGATATAAATTCATTCTTACAAAATAAAGTGAATCATTAAATATATTATGAATTTTCAGATAATTAAAAGCAACTTAATTTCTTTCTACTTAATTTTAAACTACTTTATACATATAGCAATTAATATTTTGAAGTTGTGCATAAATAGAATTTAGGCTCATAACTTAACATGTGTGTTTGATGAAGGATAATTACCAATCTTATCAGCTAACCAAATCTTATCTTTTGCAGATACTGTTCATAAATACTTGTGTAAAATTTCTGTGTTGTCAGTGTGATAGAACGTCAACTACATTTCACCTATGGTTAATTTGTAAAACGTTTGATTGAGTTCAGAGGTAAGTTAACCTAGCTAGGATTTGGTTATATTTTTAATAGCTGAATATAGGTATGTTGCCTGGAGGAAGAAATGGCAATCCACTCCAGTATTCATAGAGGAACTTGGCAGACTACAGTCCAGGGGGTCGCAAAGAGTTGGACACAACTTAGCAACTGAGCATGAGTACAGGTATACTGAATACAGATTATACACAAGATAACATGTATATATAATCACATGATACAATGAATCAATGCTTTCTTCCTAATGTTTAAAAACAGGTATCTTTTAAAAGGAATCACATAAATATCAAAAAACATTTCTATATAAATAAGAAAGAATAATTTCTTATCGAGATAATAATTCTGTCATTTAGAAATGCTATTTGAATCTATTTGTGACTGCCTAATTAAATGAATATAACACATGGGAAGTGCTTACAGCAAAATGCACATGCAAGAAAATAGACATTTTATAACATGCATCTTCTGAAATGAAAATAAAATTTTAGAATCAGCACTCGGAAAATTGAATTATCAATAGTACATTATGGAGGTTTATAACACAGGTTTTGAAAAGATCAGGTAATTATTTACAACCATTTCAATGGAAAGAAATCCACCATTATCTTGCGTTTCTATCAAAGGTGTACTGATCAAACTCTAACTTAAATACTCCAACTCAGCCATGGAATTCTTTTTTCCACAGCCACGTGGAGCTCCAGGTCTTGGCAACAATAAGGAAAATTTCTCTGGTGGGTTATCTTTTTAAAATGTCATCTTGGGATATAATCTTAGATATTTGTGTTTGCCTACTTTCTGGTTAAATATGCTCACAACATTTTGTGTACAAGCACAGAGGATTTCAATAGTAAAGCGTTTTCTAAATGTTAGCTATCCAGCTTCCCCTGAGTGCAGTCCTAGCAGATACCATCTCTACCAGGATAACGGACAATTCTCCCATGAGTCTGTGGAGCCTGGGTGTGAACTGTGGAAGGCACAACCTCACACAGGTCTCAGTAGTAATGGATAAAAGTGAGTTACATTTATATATCACACTTTAAAAAATTTTAACACTATTTTCCCTTTCAGCCTCTTTCTTCAGAACAACAGAGAACTAATGGAAAATCCCCAAGAAATATTCCACATACATGTAGTATAATTAACATGGCCTAACTGAAATAAGCAAGTTTTCCATTAAATACCATCAAACTTTGAGCATACTGGTCCTAATAAAACTTTGGGACTGCTTCCTATCACAATGACAGCTCAGGAATTTGATGTGCCTCACAAACTACAGGAACCATGGAAGTCAGCTGACTGTGTCCTAGAGGTCACTGACAGAGCGCGATGAGGCTGTTAGTAGGGGTCAGTGTCTGTAGGGAACATGGACTCTATAAGCATGAGGTGGTAAGGAATCCTCCTGCCAATTCAGGAGAGCTGCAGGAGACACAGGTTCCCCCAGAGGAAGAAATGGCAGCCCACTCCAGTATTCTTGCCTGGAAAATCCAATGGACAGAGGAGCTTGGTGGGCTCTGGTCCACGGGGTTGCAGGAGTCGGACATGACTGAGCATGCATGAGTTCTATGGTTAAGAATCTGAATCACTCAGAGCAGCAAACAAAATTCCAAAAGTTAAGTATCAATGTGATATGCTGAATGATTGCACCAGCTTGGACAGGAGTCCACACAACAGGCACACACAATACACATCTGGTTAAATGCAAAATCAACGAGTGCTACAGCATTTCCAACTCTGAGGAAGAACCTACTGGCAATGTGTTAATAGCAAGGAAAACTAAAACAATAAAATAGCATCTCTTTCCAAATATTTAGGAACATCGAGTGAGTGCCCCTTAGGCTGGGTTGTGGTTCTTGGAAGTTTTAGCCTATGAGAACCATATTGGGGACATCAAAGACTCCTCCTTGCCTCCAAAGAGCAATTCACTTCAGATGCTGCCACACAGTCAAATGCTTTTATGGCCACCATGTTTTTTGGTTTTTATTTTTTCCACTCTTAATATTTTGGAACACACTGGCTTCTTAAAATTGGAAAGAAAACAAGAAAACACAGTGAGATCAAATACCTCTGAAAAAGCAACTAAGTAGGGACCTGATGGTAAAAGATAAATACATGTTCCAACTGAAACTCCACTTCCAGGGAGAGTGTGAATTATTAACAAGGACATGGAAGGCAAGTATTGGCACCAGAAGCTGGTCTGTTGACTCCTCTGCTAGTCTCATATCACACAGCGTGCCACCACCCCCATCTCATTCCTTCGACAACTTCAGAGCACACTCAATCAGAGGCGCTTATATTGAGGACGATACTATATTTGGGTTTAATACTGTGATGACAGTCATCTAGTTTTCCTGTGTCAAGAAGATAAATTTCCCTGGAACCAAATAAGGATTCCCTTTGCATTCTTCTGTTTAATACCATGAATGCAGAAGAATAAAGACAAGGGTATGACAAATAATATTTTCCAAAGGTTGGGTGGGGGAAGTTTCCCAAACATTTAAAAACAGCCAGTTCTTAGCAAAGTGATCTTCAGAAGAACAGTATTAAACAATATTCTTGTTCCACGCAGCCACTTTTACTCCTTGCTTTACTGGGTACCTTACGTATTCTGAGCATAATGTAAATGTGCAGAGGAGAGACGAACGAAAAGCTGGTAGAGAGAAACTCCAGACGGATCCTGAATCCCACTTTCACCTTCCCTCCTATAACCCCATCTGCTACCTCTGAGCCACACTCACTCACCTATCTTTCTCCTCCCACCAGCATGTTTGCCAGGCATGTCAAGGCTGACATCCATCGGTGGCAGCATGAAGCCTAAGCCTGCAGGCTCCTCCTGAGCACAGTCTCAAGGCTCAGCCATTGTCCATAGAGTGCTCTCAGCTGTACATAGTAAAATCTTCATCAGGCCGTTGGATTGTTTGGTAGCTTTTTAAAAAAAAAAATCCATTTTTTTTTCCATTTAAAAAACACTCGTTATTTTCTGACTGCCTCAGAGACACCAAGAATAGAATCCTTGATACATCAAATTCTGGAACCTCACCACTCACCAGGACTGTGGTTCCTGATCCAAGGAGTGTCGCCTGAGAATCAGCACAGACTCCCGAGGCTGTCCAGGCCTGGCTGCTAAGCTCCCTGCTTTGATTAGTTCGTCGAGTTCACGGTGTTCCAGAGTGCTGAAGCACAGAAATTAGGGAGGGAGGTGGAAGGAAAATCACTGGAGCCTCTTACGATCTAACTTCCACTAACTGAGAGGAAATGTCTTATAAATAAACAACAGCAAGAGAAACAAAAAAAAAAAACCCATCCCGTCCTGCCAGAGGAATGCACATTATTGTCTCCCGACGGAAAACTTTACACCACATCAGAATGCAGCCATTTCTCCTGAAACTACCTCCCTCAAAACAGAAAGGAAAAGAGAATCAGAAAGAAAAGGAGAACAAAAAGAGATTTTTTTTTTCATCTCCTTGAATTCTGTTGGGAAGTTCATGTCAGTTCCCAGTAGACACATAAGCAGTTTCAACTGTGTCACTGTCCTAGGATTTCTTGTGGAGGCTGCTTATTAGCAAAATTTCCTTTCTGCCCAGATTACTGCTGTGCCATCCGGACATTTTCAGAAGGGAAGTTTAGGGAAGCGGGGGAGGGTGCGATTGTGGAGGAGAGGAAGAAGAGAGGACAAAGGAACATTCCTGATGAACCGGAATGCCCTAGACGCGGCCATGAAAAAGCCAGCCCCCCGCCCACCACCCTACTATTGCTTGTTGAGGGCTTGGTGATGCAGTGTGTTTAATCTACTTACTCTTTCTGCTCGAGAGGCTGAGGTTCCTACATTTCCAGCTCATGCTGGACTGTACCGTAAGCAACAAGTGAAATGAGCTCAGTGATCTCATTCTAGTCCTTCGACTCCTGTCCACATCGCTAAGCGACTGCACAGCTTGGCACAGGCCAGGATGAGTCAGCAGTCTCTGGTCATGAGAGGCCAGGCCTGGAATAGCAGGGGTGGGGGGGGGGCGTTAGGTCAGGAGCAAAATGAAGCAGAAAGGCAGTTTAGATGGCAGGGCTCAGCCCTGCAATTCACAGAGATACTGCAGGTCAAAATGAAAGAGCCTCATCAGCTCTGGGGTGAAGATTGAAGGACTGTACAAAAAGGAGCAGCAAGGGAAAAACTTAGAACAGCTGCCTACCAAACATAGCAAGAACAAATTAGAGTACCGCAGACAGAAAAGGGGGCATCAGGAGAGCCCTGGAGGAGAAAAGATGCTCATTAAGATCTCTGTAATACCTTTTTTTCCATGTGCTCCTAAACTTGATTTAAGAAAAAGTGGTTACCTATACACTATCCTGTGGTATTTTGGTATTACTTTCCCTATTTGATAAGTAGCAAAACAAACAAATAAAAGAAAACCACTACAATAAAATCACAACAGGAAGCCTCATGTTCCATAAAATAATGTGATTATAAGTAAAAGCCTAATATCTCAAAGATGTGCATTTGGGTCAATGACATCCTCACAAAATCTGGTCACAAAATGGTTAAAGAGAAGCACTCAAGTTAAGCTTGTGTGGCAGTAGAGAAGAGCTAAGAGAAAGGAGAGAAGTTCAGTCAGTGTTGAAACACAAAGGAATATGAGATTATGTCTATATTTCTGTTCCATGGGGTCAGCATGGACCTCCATCAGCAAGTGACACTTCTTGTCAACAGGACTTTCCAACACCTCTTCCTGTGCAGTAGTACTGTTATATAGCAAGAGGAGAAGGAAAATAAAACAGCCAGAGGAAAAAAACAGGTTCAACATAAAAATAAATCAATTAACAGACATTTTTTTGGAGGACGCTAATAGCCTGAATGAGCCAATGGATAAAGAAAAGACTTAGTGTAGGAAACAAACTCAGAGGAAGCATTTCTAGATAAGGAAACTGAGGTGGGGACAGAATGGTCAGCACATAGTGGTGATGGCCCCCAAACAAGGGAGAAAGCAACTTGAAAAGTCAGATGGGGTACAGCAAGAATTGCAGGAAAAAGAGAACACCATCAACAGGGCTGGGAAACACTAGTAAAAGATTTCTTTCCAGAACTTTAGACAGAGCTAATAAAGACCCACTATATATTCCTAACTATTATTGTCTAAAGATGAACAGTTGCGTGAGAAGTATAAAAAAATGTAGAATAATTTTTTAGCTTTCATTCCAAAGATCATTAAATCATCTCACCACCTCTTTGATAAATGCTTAACCTTAAGAAAATGAACTTTCTAGCCTCAGTTTTCTTTTCTTTGAAATGGAATATTATCACCTTGAATTATTATAAAGATGGAATCAATGTTTGCTGATCCTTATCATGGTAGTATCTATCACAGGTTGGATACTCAATGAAATTTTAATTGTTTGTATCTCATTAACATGTCATCTTCATAAGTACTCAGTGAAAGAATCATTTCCAGTGTTGTTGCAATGGATTCAGAGGATCCAATAGGAAGACCTTAAATCTAGTAAATTCCTCAGAGAATGTTGCTTCAAAAAGCTTGTTTCTATCTGGAGATTTGAAAAGTTATGTATGAACACAGAGGATGTTAAAAACCTATTATGTTAAAATCTCAATTTGGAGTATCTATATTGTCCAAGCAGCTTGGAACTCAATAACACTAAGTAACTAGGAGCCTGAAAAAGAAAAGAGGGATTTTTAGAAGCATCTCCAAAAGCAACAGGATAAAAGTGCTATTGGCCTTGACTGCATGATGAGGGTTTTTTACCAAAGGGGAAAACTTAGACCAGTTGATCATCCCAGCCTAATTGATTAATTGTGGGTCTGACCATCTGGCTGATGAATGCTGACACCCAGCAGTGATTACTGTGTAACACAAATCCGGGTGTGCTCTGCCTGCTGCCTCTCACAATAATGGCAACGCTGAACTTCAGGTTAGCTTATTCAGGCCTCCTGGCTCAGTCTCTTCATGGAACAGTGGTTGTGGCAGGGAATATTTTACTAGACCTGGTCAAGCATTATCTTCTTTTATTTCAGTTACCCACTCCTTTCCAACTCCACGCCTACCTGCTCCTGAGCCCTCTTCTTGTATATAATCACTTCCCATGCGAAGCATTCCATCTGTAGTTTTCATCATACTGTCTGACTCTCTCATTTCCGGTGGCTCTATTCTGAAACATATTCAACTTGTCTGAAAGACCCATACTGCTATTTCACAGGGTATCCTACGGAAACATTTTTATTGTCTCTCCTTTGTTACTGGTTTATTTCAAAGTATCCTGTACTTCCAAATAAAATTATTTCACCTAACTCATGAGCCTTATTATAAGGCCCACATATGGCTTAAGCTTTCCAGGAGGTTAACAGAATACAAAGGTTAATAGAATATAATTCTTGCATCTTAAATCTACATCTGATCCTTAGTTAGGGGGTCCCTGGGAGAAGATTCTACAAGGACTCTGGAGCACATTTACGTGTTAGGAAAAAGAGTCAGGCCCACGTAAATACCAGGAATCAATGGCAATGCCACACACGAACTAATCAAGACAACTTGTACACGGGAGAATTCTCAAAGTAAATCAAATCTGAATGTGTAAATATAAACCCTGGGAAATTACAACCAAATTATTTTATTATTTTTTTTTTTGTAGAAAGGGATGGAGGAATAAACTGATATAAAATATCTTTAGAAAAGTTGGCCAAAGAATCACAGTGAAAGAGAATCATTCATTTCCCCTCTCTTTTTCTCAGACCGATTTTCATCTCAGAATTCATTTTTCTTGCTTCTCACAGATGCTGAATTCTTCTATGTTCCAGGCTGGGTTAGTGTTAATTTTCAGTAGAGAATGGCAGTAGCATGCTGAACTACAGAGTTCCAGACTGGGAGTTGGGAAATGTTTTTGGCCTGACTGTCAGTAAACAGCTATGTGTCTAGGGCAAGTCAAGTCCCTTAACTCCCCATGTCTCAGTGTCTTCATTGAAAAATGATAGGGTTGGACTGCATGAACTCCATAGTCTCTGCCAACATGAAGATTCTATGGTTCTATAGCTCATTTCCTTTTTCTCTCTGGCACCAACTGCTCAGCAACTCTGCTTCTAGTCATTTCTCTGCTCTCAGTTACTGATGGAAAAATATCGCCTTCATTTACTACCCAGTATTTGGTGTTTGTAACCTTCTCTCTCTCTCTCTCCTTTTTTTTTTTTTTTTTGATGCTAGATATTTTGAGTCATAAACATGAACATATCCAGATAGATGCTTTAAATTTGAAAGCATTTAAGGAGAATAGCTTTCCCATGTAGAAACATTTAGTGCAGCTCGGCATGGAGGAAGCCAGGCATCCAAAAGTGGAGCAAAGGGGCCAATTCACAAATGAGAGGAAGCCTTTCATAATAAGAGTCTCTAGACTCTCCAATTTAGATCAAGCTACCAAATTCTAGCTACTTTTCCAATCAATCGCAGACACCCTCACAGACACTTAGAACTACAAATTTGAGGACCAGCACTGGCAGTGATGCAGTTCTTATTTCACCTCCACCATGTATTGCCAAGTAGGATTTAGGATGGCATAGTAATAAGAGCCAAGAGGACAATCTGTCATTTATTTTCCTCCAAACTTTTCAAAATTTCCCATTTGGGCTCTGTTTCCCAGTTTTAATTTGGTAACTGCCATTTTTCAGCATTTCTTTTAACAGGTTACTAATAATTTCTGATACAGGATCTCATATTTCATTTTGTGCTGCTAGAACTGCTGTTAATATTTCATCTGCCTTCAGTTCAGCTCTGAATCAAGGCTGCTGGGGTTTTGATACACAGTTAACACTTTGGATCTAGGGATTTGATCATCAGTGTTCACCCAGCTTGTCCATATATTTTTAGGTAAGAGTAATAGATTGTCTCAGAAATATCTCAAAGTGCTATACATTTTAAGGATATGTTAGAGTATCTCCTTCTGGATCTTTGATGAAAACAACACAAGCAAGTCTTCTGTGTTTGCTCTCCCAGGTAGCTTGCTATTTTTTTCAGTATTAGTTTTCTGATAGCAGGGGGCAATGGTTCAGAGTCAGGCTTCACAGTCAGATCTAAGCTCAAAACCTTGCCCTGAGATGTACTACACAAAGCATGTTAGGTCAGTTCCTTAACCTTCGAGAACCTCCATTTGTAAAATAAGGATAATAACTCTGTGTGTGTGTGTGTGTGTGTGTGTGTGTGTGTGTGTGTTAGTCGCTCAGTCGTGTCCTGCTCTTTGCGACCCCATGGACTGTAGTCTTCCAGGCTCCTCTGTCCGCGGAATTCTCCAGGCAAGAATACTGGAGTGGGTAGCCATTCCCTTCTCCAGGGAACCTTCCCGACCCGGGGAGAGAACGTGCATCTCCTGTACTGCAGGCAGATTCTTTATCCTCTGAGCCACCAGGGAAGCCCCACCTACCCCTGTTGCTATGAGTTCTCAAAAACCATGGGAATCATTATTTCCCTAGCATTACTAATCTAAATATTCACATTATAGTGTTTTTATTTTGCAACATCTTTTCAAGGCCAACAAATTACTTTTGAGTCCAGGCTTTTGTTGTCTGCCTTTCTACAGTTTACATTTTACAAAACTCTCAGTGAGATCAAGTAAAATATTTTAAAATTAGATCCTTAAAACCATATGTACAGTTAAAAATAGTACACCGCGTCATATTCTTAAGTCACTTTTCAATCTAGCATCAAATTCTCAAAACTCTTTGTTCCTCTACCAGCGAGGCTGGGATAAGGCCTATCATACGAATGCTAATCCATCCCATAAAGAGATGATTTACTGCTACCTACTCCCAAACAATACAGACTATTTCAATCTTTCTTAGTCATGGAGCAGTCATGGTCCATCAGGAAACAGAAACCACACAGTAATTTGAAGAGGAGAAGTTTAATATAAAGAATTATGAACTGTAACAGGGGTTTGGAGTAATGAGAGAGTGACTAATGATAAGACAACTGTAAATTATATAAGATAGGCTCAATAAAGGACAGAAATGGTACGGACCTAACAGAAGCAGAAGATATTAAGAAGAGGTGGCAAGAATACACAGAAGAACAATACAAAAAGATCGTCATGACCCAGAGAATCATGATGGTGTGATCACTCACTTAGAGCCAGGCAACCTAGAATGTGAAGTCAAACGGGCCTTAGGAAGCATTACTATGAACAAAGCTAGTGGAGGTGATGGAATTCCAGTGGAGCTATTTTAAATCGTGAAAGATGATGCTGTGAAAGTGCTGTAGTCAATATGCCAGCAAATTTGGAAAACTCAGCAGTGGCCGCTGGACTGGAAAAGGTCAGTTTTCATTCCAATCCCAAAGAAAGGCAATGCCAAAGAATGCTCAAACTACCACACAATTGCACTCATCTCACACGCTAACAAAGTAAAGTTCAAAATTCTCCATGCAAGGCTTCAGCAATATATGAACCATGAAATTCCAGATGTTTAAGCTGCTTTTAGAAAAGGCAGAGGAACCAGAGATCAAATTGCCAACATCCGCTGGATCATTGAAAAGCAAGAGAGTTCCAGAAAAACATCTATTTCTGCTTTATTGACTATGCCAAAGCCTTTGACTGTGTGGATCACAATACACTGGAAAATTCTGAAAGAAATGGGAATACCAGACCACCTGACCTGCCTCTTGAGAAACCTGTATGCAGCTCAGGAAGCAACAGTTAGAACTGGACATGGAACAACAGACTGGTTCCAAATAGGAAAAGGAGTACATCAAGGCTGTATATTGTCAACCTGGTTATTTAACTTATATGCAGAGTACATCGTGAGAAATGCTGGGCTGGAAGAAACACAAGCTGGAATCAAGATTGCCGGGAGAAATATTAATAACCTCAGATATGCAGATGACACTACCCTTATGGCAGAAAGTAAAGAACGAAAGAGCCTCTTGATGAAAGTGAAAGAGGAGAGTCAAAAAGTTGGCTTACAGCTCAACATTCAGAAAACGAAGATCATGGCATCCAGTCCCATTACTTCATGGCAAATAGATGGGAAACAGTGGAAACAGTGGCTGAGTTTATTTTTCTGGGCTTCAAAATCACCGCAGATGGTCACTGCAGCCATGAAATTAAAAGATGCTTACTCCTTGGAAGAAAAGTTATGACCAACATAGACAGCATATTAAAAAGCAGAGATATTACTTTGCCAACAAAGGTATGTCTAATCAAGGCTATGGTTTTTCCAGTAGTCATGTATGAATGTGAGAGTTGGACTATACAGAAAGCTGATTGCAGAAGAATTGATGCTTTTGAACTGTGGTGCTGGAGAAGACTCTTGAGAGTCCTTTAGACTGCAAGGAGATCCAACCAGTCAATCCTAAAGGAAATCAGTCCTGAGTGTCCATTGGAAGGACTGATATTGAAGTTGAAACTCCAATATTTTAGCCACCTGATGCAAAGAGCTGACTCATTTGAAAAGACTCTGATGCTGGGAAAGATTGAAGGCAGGAGGAGAAAGGGACGACAGAGGATGAGATGGTTAGATGGCATCACTGACTCAGTGGACATGAATCTGAGTAAACTCCGGAAGTTGGTGATGGACAGGAACACCTGGTGTGCTGTGGTTCATGGGGTTGCAAAGAGTTGGACATGATTCAGCGACTGAGTTGAACTGAACTGAACTGAATTGAAATTATATAAGAACAAGCAAATATAAAGAGGAAGCCATAACTTCTAAGGCTGACAGAGAGTGCCCGATCAAGAGTCCCTTACACCTCTGGACCAGGATCCAGTCTTTACTGGGCAAAGTGAAAGTGTTAGTCACTCAGTCGTGTCTGATTCTTTGCAATCTCATGGACTGTAGCCTGCCAGACTCCTCTGTCCATGGAGTTCTCCAGGCAAGAATACTGGAGTGGGTAACTATTCCCTTCTCCAGTGGATCTTTCTGACCCCGGGATCAAACCTGGGTGTCCTGCACTGCAGGTGGATTCTTTACTGACTGAACCACCAGGGGAGGCCATTGTTGGACAAGGCACAGCCAATGAATGAATGGCAGAGAAACTACTGGAGAAGTGTGTCAGAAAGACTGGCTGGAAATCTATATTCTAGGGTGTCTGGGAAACTGTTCATAGGGAGGCTGTTTCATCTGAGGCACATTACCATGTAAACAACTACCCAATGTGTGTGTGTGTGTGTGTGTGTGTGTGTGTGTGTGTGTGCATGTGTGGTGGGTAATGGAGGTAGCTGCTGGACACTGGAGAAACCACCTGAACTTCAGCTGCTGGGCAACAGGGCAGAAGTGTGTGCCGCACGAGCCAGGCCCTAGAGAACCATGCACAGTGCAGGAGCCTGCCGAAAATGTACAGGCAACCTGGAAGGAAATCCTCTTCCTCCTATAACATCTCTCTGAATCCTCACTGGCAAAGCGTGCACACACACACAGTTAGGAAAGGGAAATAGTTAAAGGAGCCAGATACATTTTTGTTGAGCAGGCAAGGAAGGGTGAATTTGGATCTGAATGGCAGCACATGGATAACAGGCAGAATTACTAGATTACACACTATGAAATAACTCACTTTGGAGATTACAATCCAGTGTTCTCTTACTATACTACTAAGTAGAGTTGTTTACCTTTGCTAATACACTGACTCTGTATAATTAAATATGTGTTGTCAGAATTAAGGCCAATAATATCCCATTGAATAAGAGTGGCGCTACTAGTAACTGCAGGACGACCTCCCTCCACCCAAATGCTGTCCGTGAGTGCTCAGTCTCAGTCTCTCATCATGTGGGCTGTTTGTGACCCCGAGGACTGTAGCCCACCAGGCTCCTCTTTCCATGGGATTTCCCCAGCAAGAAGACTGGAGTGGATTGCCATGCCCTCTTCCAGGGGATCTGCCTGACTCAGGGGTCGAACTCACATCTCCTGTGTCTCTTGGACTGCAGGAAGATCCTTAACTGCTAAACCACTGGGTAAGCCTGCAATGCTGCCCGTATATGTTTTAATTGTTTACAGTTAACAGATTAGGAAAAATGTAAAGAAATACTAAACTACTGACCTAGATTTATGCATTGGTGATCCCAGGCCAGAATTTCAACAAAGTGGGTAAATCAAGAGAGTCATTATGAATGATCCACAGCTTCAAGAGTGGTAAAAATGAGCTCAACTATTATCTTTCCTTTCTCTCTCCTTTTCTTTTTATTGACTCTAGAACCCATATTTGCTGTTCTATGACTTATTTGGGGGAGGCTGTTAACTATGGGTTGCTGTATTTTAGAAAAATGTATCATATATTTAGTAGGAAATTTTCCCTATGAGTCTTGTCCTATATTTTCTACCTTCAATATTATATAGAAAAGCTTAAGTAAATGACCAGTGGGAAGCATTCCTTAAGGTATACAGTGATCATTGACAGAACTGATTTTACATATGAATGGGGAGGTATACTTAAATATCTCAACTGTTTTCACCTAATTCTTCTCTTCCTTTTAGAAGAGGGCAGAACTGTTTATTCTATACCTGCTGCTGCTAAGTCGCTTCAGTTGTGTCCGACTTGTGTGACCCCAGAGACGGCAGCCCACCAGGCTCCCCCATCCCTGGGTTCTCCAGGCAAGAACACTGGAGTGGGTCGCCATTTCCTTCTCCAGTGCATGAAAGTGAAAAGTGAAAGTGACGTCGCTCAGTCGTGTCCGACTCTTTGCAACCCCAAGGACTGCAGCCTACCAGGCTCCTCCGTCCACGGGATTTTCCAGGCAAGAGTACTGGAGTGGGGTGCCATTGCCTTCTCCATTCTATACCTAGAGGTAGGGTTTAAAAACACAAACCCTTGACATTAGAAAGCGTTGTGTGGTGGTAAGAGGCTGAGAGCACAGAAAGCAACTGAGTGAGGAGCGAGTGCTATGGAGAGGAGACTGGCTCAAGACTAAGGCCACAAAGCACCTGTCTCACCCATTTGTCTGTTTCTCCTGATGCCTGGTCATAGCAGCACTATCTGCTCTCACTATTATGGGAAGGCTCTACTGGCCTCCTTCAGTCGTGTTTTCTGAAAACCAGTGGGATTATCAAGCAAAGCCAGCCCTATTGGGCTGTCTCACAACCATACTGTAGGCATTGCTTTAGGATTTTAGACAAGTGATTGTCTTTAGGATTTTTTTTTGTTTGTTTGTGTTGTGTGTGAAGACTGAGGATAAAGCTAATGACCTTACATACATTTGATCCTCATCTCCCCAGCAAACAGATATGCACACCTCTCCCCTGCAGTTGTTGAGTCCAAAAGGAAATGATGACAAAGGAGAATCATAAGTCCATGTGAATCAGGCAGGCAAGTCCATTTTATTTTAGTGTGCCCTTCTGTTCAGTTGGCTGTTCTGCTCTGACCCACTATATTTACCCTGTCGGCTGCTCTTACTAGCAACATGCCTTTTAATCAGCCTTCCTGGGGTCTGCATTTGATTACAGCATTTGTGTTCTATTTTGATTCTTTTGTACTGTGCCCTGTGGTGTTAGCTTGAAAGGTGTTATTTATAAAATGAAATTCTATTGTATTGCCACTTGGATTCAAAGAGGACATATAATATTAATGCAGAATGTATTTAATAATATCTTGAATCTATTAAATCAATTTCTTCATGAGAACAGAAAATAGGAGGGATGCAAGTGGGTTGGAAACCCAGGTAATAAGTCTTAAGAATTACCTGACTCTCCTTCACAGGCATTCATAAAAGCTGGCATGAGAATCTTTCTCTTAACGTCACGATTTCCGAAAGGAGGAGACTACCTTTCCTCAGCCAGACCAGTGAAGTGTGCACCTGTTTAAACATTCAATCGGGAAGACCAAACATTTTCCTAGGCCTTGGATGCAAATTTTTGACTAAGGAAACCATGAGATGAAACACGGATATGACTTTTTTACTACCTAGGAAGATTTAGTAAAGAAGGAAATATAATCAACTGTTTCCAAGGAGCTGCTTGCAGAATTTGTAAAAAGAAGAAAATTCATTATGTTCTTAACTTCCCTCAAAAGCAGGTTAGGAAAATTCTAGTAATACTAAGGACTGAGACAGAGTTTCCAGGGTGGCATGTTTAGAGTGACACAGGTTTCTTTATGGCTGCTGGGCCTACAGACAAATGCTTATGGATCAGACTGACTGAGTCCTCAACCTTTCTTCACTTCTAATTTTAATGCAACCTCACTATATCACAGCTTGCATGTCACATCTGTTGTTGTATACATTCCACTCTTCCACTATACCCCCTTTTTTTTCCCCTGGTGATACATCTGAAATCATCAGTGACTAAGCTCTGCTGTTTAGATAAAGAATAAGGAAGGATCAGGTGTGGAAGACAGGTTAGCAATCAGGCTCTGCAGAATCTGCTAAAAGAAACTGTCACTCACAAGGGAAGCTGGTTATGCAGTCCTAGGTGAGGGTTCCTAGATTTTTGCCTGCTCACTTGCTCATTGTATATCTCCAGGAAATCTAGGGTCCATTTTTCTAATCACTGAAATATGGATAACTATATTTACCTCTTTCTATTTTCATTGGACTTCTTTAGGGATGGATGTGATAATGGTCTGGAAGGCTCCAAATTCTCTGCAATGAGGGTAGGATACAATTGCACAACAAAATAATAGTTCAGACCCCTTTTTAATTTCTCCATATTCAGATATGAGAAACATTAACAAATGAATGAATTTCCTCCCCTTTGGTAATAAATTATATGCCTTCATTCATAAATGACATCCCAAACATGAGGAGCTAGGACATGTTGAGAAATAGACACCTCAATCTTGAATGAAGCTGATTGCAAACTCCTTGCATGAAACAATCGTGTTATTTACCTCTGCATCCATCTGGGCTCTACCATGTTGATTTGCATTATATAAATACTTCATTAATGTTTGTTGAATTGAATTGAAAAATAAAATCATACAATTTCAGAGCTGAAAATAGCTAGAGATCATGTAAGTCCAGTTGCCTCATTTTGATGAGAAAACTGATGCTCAGATAAACTGAGTGACTTATTCAAGTGCAATATTAATAATGTTAAGTCTTAGGAATAGTTACTGGATCTGTCACTGGAAATATATAACTCAATCAATTAAAAAAATTTTTTTGGTCAAAATAAAAAGTACTCTTCAGCTTAAATAGCCTGAAATATTCTAATCTAGGGCTTCTCAGCTGGTGCTAGCATCCACCTGCCAATGCAGGAAATGTTAGGAGACCTGGATTTGATCCCTGGGTCAGGAAGATCCCCTGGAGGAGGGCATGGCAACCCAGTCCAGTGTTCTTGCCTGGAGAATCCCATGGACAGAGGAGTGTGGTGGGCTACATCCACGGGGTTGCAGAGTCTGACATGACTGAAGTGACTTGGCACACATACATGTTCTAATCTAACCAAGGAGGCTGAAGCCTAAAGCAATAAGTAAACTTCACCAAATGACCACAGACCATATGCATGTTAGAAATGCCATTACTAAGCTGGCACATATTAATACTATGCCTATCCCCACTCCATTGGCATATTTTTTGTGTGTAAAGTTAAGGTCTTGAAAACAAAAAAGAGTTGCAAATCATTGAAATTATGTGGGATTTATGGATATGCAATTCAAAAATTAAATTACTTTCATTTATTATTTCAGTTTACTACTTAGCAATATTGTAGATGGTAAGCCAAATTTAAATTCTAGGGTTCAGGAAACAAAGTAGGACAACAGTTTATCCTTGGTTAAATAGAAAGTGAGCAAGACTATGAGAAAGATAATTTCCCTTTAGTGGAAGTTACTCATTTGGTATTTGCAGAAACAAGTCTGTCTGACCCTTGCCTGAGTTGTCTGGTTGAATTTGTCCCATAACAATAAAAGCCAGTTAAATTATCCTTTTGGCGAACTTAATTTTTGTGAACAGTATTAAATTTCTTTTTCTTCACTTAAAACAATGAAGAGATTTAAATTCTTGGTTAGAATATAAACAATTTGGAGTCAGGTATTTTAACGATCTCCTAAAAACTGCAGCGGAGAGACTGGCATAGAACAGATACTGGCCAAAAGTAAAATGTCGATTATTATAAAGTAGGAATCTAGGAATCTCCCGTGAACCACTTCACAGTTTTCCAGAGCTCCTTTCACAGTAGAAATCTCTGAAGGTTACAGAGAACAGAACTTGAAGAAAAGGGGGACAAGTGACAGCAACAGACTCGATGCTTCCAATACCTGGAGGGCCTGCTGGAGGCTAGCATTTGTATATTACCCAAACTTTACTCTGGAAACATAATCAGGTTTTTACAGATAAAGTTCAAATTACTAACTTGATTTTCCAGCCTCCATTTCTTGCTCTACTTCCTCAGATGTCCCAGCTTCCAGTACTACCCAGCAAGTATTCCAGAGTATAGCCACACTATATTAGTATTTCCCTTTTCTTGTCATTGCCAAGGGAGTCTTAAATTTTAATTTTCTATTCTATTATATCCATGATTTATTAAATCATGTCTGGACTTCTGGGCTGGAATATTATGCATTCATTTACTATGATTCAATAAGCATCTATTATGTGTGAGACACTAGGAAAATAAATAGGAATAAGCCTTACTTCCTGCCTTCAAAGAATTAAGGAATTCACAATGCAGTGTCTACTTCCTATAAATAGCATATGTTCCTTTCTTAAAGCTTTTGTTCTCTTAGTTGGAGTGTCGTAGTGTCGTTCTTTTATCAATCTAGTTGCTTTAATTACCTCGTAGCCTAGGTTATGTTCTATCATATCTATAAATTGTTTCCCAGTTTTTGTGGTCCACATTAATTCCCTTTTTTTCTTCTTTTTTTAGATTAGTACAGCTGGAATAGACACTATTGCCTACTCAATATCCATTCCCCAATTTCTTCCTACCTACAGACTCCTGTTTTGTTCAGAGTGGCAGTGTGCTCAGTCCTGAATGATGAGTTATGATATTTCTAAGCCAATTATGACAAATCTGTTCCCTGATTTCCTTGCCTCCCTAGCAACCAAGGGGGGCCTTGGGACCCAGTTCTAGTCAATAAGATCTATGTGGCAATCTGCTTGAGAAGCTGGTTTCTGAGAAAGTTTTTTCTCTTCTGATAGAAGTAAAAAGCAACCCTTCTGCTCACCTCTTCTTCCTTTGAATATGGACATTACACTTCTAGCTGTAGCAGCTGTTTTCTGGCCATAAAGCA
Source organism: Nanger dama (assembly GCA_917880005.1). Taxonomy (NCBI): domain Eukaryota; kingdom Metazoa; phylum Chordata; class Mammalia; order Artiodactyla; family Bovidae; genus Nanger; species Nanger dama. The sequence goes on from CAKJTW010000011.1 coordinate 3,152,766, forward strand.
ACAAACATGAAATAAGAAATAAAAGGCAAAGAGAAACACAGAGATGTTGGCCCTCACTTTATCACATACCAGCAGCTCTTTACCTCTGGACTTGTTATGTGAGAAGCACAAACCTCTATTTGTTTAAGACACTCAGGTCAGAATTTTTTCTACAGAACACATTTCTAACCGAGAAATAACTTTCAAAAGTTGAATTATCCAAACTGTTCTTCCTAACTAGATGGTAATCATCAGTCACATTCTTGGTATGTAGTAAATATTCATTGGCTTCATATCTTGATTGTATATACTAGACATTCAATAAATGTAATGGAATGCTCACTCTGAAAGCGAAGGGGAAATCTGTATTGAGAAAGGAGGATTAAACCAGGTCAAAACAGAAAAAACTGAGTCAAAAATAAGAAGTTCTATGTCGAGAATTTGTTACAACCTAGTTCAGTTAGTAATAAAATAAAAACAAACTTGTAAAAGTTTTCTAAAAATAGAAATATATTTTAACTAAGAAAGAAGACATTAGACTAAGCCCCAAAGGCATGGATATTTTATAGAAGAGATGATACAAATAAGATTTATATTAAATGTAGAGAAGAAGGTGCAATGCAGTTCTGATTCTGTTAAAACTAAATGAGGAGCCGGCACTTGGTAAACAGCACTGAGACATTTTCTCTGTCCCTCAGGTAGCACGGTTGCAACTCACGCAAATGCTCCAGACTCCTTAGCATGCTAACTAGTTTCCAAAATCTTTCACCTGACGTTTGAACCCATGAATGAGGAAACTTTTAGAGCATTTGCTTTGGGAGAAAAGGCTACATAAGTTAGGACAGAAACTATTTTCAAGTATTCCAAGTATTACAAATAATGGGGAACTGTTGAGAGAAATAAGTAGCTTTGGGTCGTTTTAGGTTAGTGACCTTAAATATAAGGTGTGATTTACTCAGAAGCCAGAGTAATCATGGCAGGAGGTGGGGAAAAAGACTCAGAGCTGCCTGGAGTTTGGGAGGACTTTGGTGGCAGTTTTCAGTTCAAGCTAAAACTGCAGGATTCCGTCAGAAGCTCCACAAACAAAGGGCTGCATTATGTAACACATCTTGTATTCCTTTGTGAACTAGTCCACAACAAAGTTTCATTAGTTCCCCACCCGCCAAGACATTTTACCACTTCCAGGCTGCAACTTTTTGTCCAAAAGGGAAACTTTCTACCTCAAATTAAAAGTTTAAATTGTAAGAAAACTGACATTTTCCCATGAACTTAATCAAGTCAATCTGAACCTCATACAGACCTGGAAAATACTTCTTCAGCAAGGTATTGTTTTGCTTAGTTGCTCAGTCGTGTCCAACTCTTTGGGACCCCATGGACTGTAGCCTGCCAGGCTCCTGTCCATGGAGATTCTCCAGGCAAGAATATTGGAGTGGGCTGCCATGCCCTCCTCCAGGGCATCTTCCCAACCCAGGGATCGAACCCAGGTCTCCCACTTTGCAGACGGATTCTTTACTGTCTGAGCCACCAGGGAAACCCTGGTGGACCAATGTAATTTCATTTGAAGAATTTCCAAACAACTCAGTGATAGTTAGAAATAGTTATCAAATTCTCTCATTTTCTGATAATGTTATTCTGTTAAGCACACCAATTCTCTGAGAGTCATCGTTCAGTATAGCAATTTATTAGCAAAATGGGAAGACAGCATGTTGCATGCATGGTATATAGCAATACATTCTCTAAATAGTATCTTTTCTTCAAAATAAAATTCATTTTTGTGCTGGTCATGAGGATATTTTAAGATTAAATACAGTCCTACATTATCAAATTTAATTTTTGTATATAAAAATCCTTTGCTTAGCAGTTTAATTACTTTATCAATTACTAATGTAGTAGTATATGAAGGAGATCAAACCAAGCAAAGGAGAAGAGCATGACAGTAGATGAGATGGTTAGATAGCATCATTGACTCAATGGACATGAATTTGAGCAAACTCCAGGAGATAGTAGAGGACAGAGGAGCCTGGCATGGTCCATGGGGTGGCAAAGAGTCAGACATGACTTAGAGACTGAAAAATGTAATATTATATAATATTATTTTGATCAACTATAAAAATTTATCTATTGGATAGATTTTTCCCTCTTGATATTTCAAATGTTTTCTTAATGCCTGTTAGTTAGACCCTCTGAAAGTGACTAAGTTTTACTGGGGAATACTTCATGAGAACTGGGATTCAGGGCAACTTACTGGTAAGGTATATGTATATAGATTTTCATTCTTCTGGGCTTTGTTCATTCAAAATGCATCACTCTGGAACCAAGAATTATGTCCTATAAGTTGAGTAATCATATCTCTCCATTTACTTAGGATAGTTTCAATGGAACAGTGACCACGTTCACTCTCAAAAGTGCCCTCATTTAGATGATAAATTATGGGGTTATCTTACACATAAGCTTTTTAAAAATTACTTATAACATCATTTATAGCCATAATGATTGTCTTTAGGGCAAATTGAAATAGTCACTATTGGTCCACTTCCGTAAAGTGAAAGAGATAAACTATTAAACTAAAACTCGATTATTTTAATCCCAATGCTTCAACCAGAGAGATTTTATGATATACAAGTTTAAGATAAGAATAATTTTGTAAAGTCATATTTTTATGGATTATTTACCATAATTAATTTTAGGCAGTACTGGGGTGGCTTAGCCCTATTTCATGCAAGAATGTATATCTGCCCCTAAAATTTATTCTAATGAAAAAAACACAAGATCTGAAAACAATTCTTTAACTCTAGGATTTGAATCCTAATTCAACTATTTGCTCAGTTGTCAAATTCAAATGATCTCTGTGAGCATCATCATTATTAATCCCTTCTAAGCCACCTTTAAGGGCATTTTATTTATTTATTTATTATTTTGCTTTTTTTAATTAATTTATTTATTTTAAATTACAATACTGTATTTGTTTTGCCATACATTGACACAAATCAGCCATAGGTATTTTAAAAATCAGAAGTGAAAGAGCTATATATTCTACAAAAACCTGAAATGATTTCAAAGTAGTTGTTATTCTCTTTATAATAAAGACAGTTTTTGGATGGGGTTCAGAAAAATTGTCCACAACAACGAAGACTGAGTCACACATGTGGGAACAGGAGTCTGTCTCTAGAATCTCCTTCTTTTATGGCTTCATCACATTTCTGGGTAATACCTGTATGTGGACTTTGATGGCCCACAAAGATCTAAGGGGGAAAGATGATGGACCCTGTGCACAGAGGCCAGAGAATGAAAGTCTGAAATTTCAAGTGTACAACTCTGATCAAAAGTTTTGTTAGTGGTTTCATGAGTTTCTGATACAGATAAGTGAAAGTGAAAGTTGCTTAGTAGTGTCCAACTCTTTGCGACCCCATGGACCCATGGAATTCTCTAGACCAGAATACTGGAGGGGGTAGCCTTTCCCTTTTCCAAGGGATCTTCCCAACCCAGGGACTGAACCCAGGTCTCCTGCATTGCAGGCAGATTCTTTATCAGCTGAGCCACAAGAAAAGTCACCTGATAATCTTCCTTCAAAATGGGAGCTAGGGGAGCTAGAGAAGGAATTAGTTTGTGGAGCAGAGCAATTTTCTCTTTGCTCATCACATTTTAAAGAGATTCCTGGATCCCTACTGATATGTTCCTCTTTCTTCTTGTTGTTGAGTCCCCTCTTTCTTCTCTGAAATATTAAATTCTTCAGCCCAGAAAAAATTCTAAGTGTTCAAATTTAATTCTCTTGATCTATCTGACATTAAAATTATATGGAAAGTTTTTTTTTTTTTTAGTTTTTCCTCTATATTTATATAATAAATGATTTTATTTTGAAAAGGTCTTGATGATGCTGTGAAAGTGCTGCACTCAATATGCCAGCAAATTTGGAAAACTCAGCAGTGGCCGCTGGATAGGAAAAGGTCAGTTTTCACTCCAATCCCAAAGAAAGGCAATGCCAAAGAATGCTCAAACTACCACACAATTGCACTCATCTCACGTGCTAGTAAAATAATGCTCAAAATTCTCCAAGCCAGGCTTCAGCAATATGTGAACAGTGAACTTCCAGATTTTCAAGCTGGTTTTAGAAAAGGCAGAGGAACCAGAGATCAAATTGCCAACATCCGCTGGATCATGGAAAAAGCAAGAGAGTCCCAGAAAATCATCTGTTTCCTGCTTTATTGACTATGCCAAAGCCTTTGACTGTGTGGATCACAATAAACTGTGGAAAATTCTGAGAGAGATGGGAATACCAGACCACCTAACCTGCCTCTTGAGAAACCTGTATGCAGGTCAGGAAGCAACAGTTAGAACTGGACATGGGACAACAGACTGGTTCCAAATAGGAAAAGAAGTATGTCAAGGCTGTATATTGTCACTCTGCTTATTTAATTTATATACAGAGTACATCATGAGAAATGCTGGGCTGGAAGAAACACAAGCTGGAATCAAGATTGTCGGGAGAAATATCAATAACCTCAGATATGCAGATGACACCACCCTTATGGCAGAAAGTGAAGAGGAACTAAAAAGCCTCTTGATGAAAGTGAAAATGGAGAATGAAAAAGTTGGCTTAAAGCTCAACATTCAGAAAACAAAGATCTTGGCATCTGGTCCCATCACCTCATGGCAAATAGATGGGGAAATAGTGGAAACAGTGTCAGACTTTATTTTTGGTCTCTAAAATCACTGCAGATAGTGACTGCAGCCATGAAATTAAAAGACGCTTACTCCTTGGAAGGAAAGTTATGACCAATCTAGATAGTATATTCAAAAGCAGAGACATTACTTTGCCAACAAAGGTCCATCTAGTCAAGGCTATGGTTTTTCCAGTACCATGTATGGATGTGAGAGTTGGACTGTGAAGAAAGCTGAGCACCAAAGAATTGATGCTTTTGAACTGTGGTGTTGGAGAAGACTCTTGAGAGTCCCTTGGACTGAAAGGAGATCCAATCAGTCCATTCTGAAGGAAATCAGCCCTGGGATTTCTTTGGAAGGAATGATGCTAAAGCTGGTACTTTGGCCACCTCATGCGAAGAGTTGACTCATTGGAAAATACTCTGAGGCTGGGAGGGATTGGGGACAGGAGGAGAAGGGACAACAGAGGATGAGATGGATGGATGGCATCACTGACTCGATTGTCTCAAGTCTGAGTGAACTCTGGGAGTTGGTGATGGACAGGGAGGCCTGGTGTGCTTCGATTCATGGGGTTGCAAAGATTTGGATACGACTGAGTGCCTGAACTGAACTGATCTGAACCTTTCCCCCAATTAAAAAATCACCATTTATTTCTTTTAGTAATTATAGTAAAGTTCTTACAAATTCTTCTCTATTTAAATAATTAAATAGATAAATACACCTAATGGAGAGTTAATCTTTTAATGTATGGCATTTTTGTCTGTTTAAATGGACTGCTGTGAAATTTAGGGCTCTAGTACCTAATTGGAGACCCAAGAACCTTCAGGTTTATATAAAGTTCTATCAAGCAACTCTCTAATAATTCTGTTTTAAATAGGTACTATTTGCAAAGGTTACTGGTAGGATAAATGGAAGTGTGAATGGTAAGAGCTTGCAGATGGAAGAGGAATGTCAAGGCTGCACTTGATACCCCTGAGCTGAGAAAGAGCTCTGGAAATCTTCCCATCTCTTAGAGAAAAAAATTTCTCTTACACATTCCATCTATTAGAAATTCATTTGTGTTTAACAAATTCCTTTTTAACATGCAAATCTTCCTTGTGAACCGGTAAACCTCATTCACACCTTATTGTTAGTTACTTTTATGTTCTAGAATCTGATCAACACTTAACTGATATTGGCAATATAGGAATGAACAAATAGCTCAGGGTGGGAAAAGGGAAATTTGGGTAGAGTGGGGCTGGAGGTGGTAGGGTAAGGCTTTCATTTGCGGGCAACAGTTAAGTTAAAGTCACTCAGTTGTGTCCGACTCTTTGAGACCCCTTGGATTATAGAGTCCATGGAATTCTCCAGGTCAGAATACTGGAACAGGTAGCCTTTCCTTTCTCCAGGGGATCTTAACAACCCAGGGGTAGAACCCAGGTCTCCCACATTGCAGGCTGGTTCTTTACCAGCTGAGCCACAAGGGAAGCCCACGAACACTGGAGTGGGTAGCCTTTCCCCTTCTCCAGGGGATCTTTCCAACCCAGGAATCAGACTGGGGTCTCCTGTATTGCAGACAGATTTCTTACCTGCTGAGCTACCAGGGAAGTCCTTGTAGGCAAGAGGGCATACTGATATTTTGCAATTTTATCCAGGGAGTGGCAGTAGCTTGGTGTACTACAAAACGAGCACTTTTCTTGATTGCCAATGCCTGACTGAGATCAGAACAAGTCTGGAAGCCTGAAAATTTTCAGGTTTGAAATATTTAGCCATAGCAAGTTAACTAAATTTACTCTTTCTTGAAAACCTTTCTAGCTAATTCTCACTATTTCCCCAACAGCAACCTTGGATTCTAAGACCTATGGTTAAGCCTCCCAGATTCAAAGTGCAACTGAATTCCACTCCACCCCCACAAATAGAGTTTGAATGCAGTCCAGTCCTTTTTCATTGTCTCACTGGTCATTCACAGTTTCGGAGATTATGGTTAGTATATAATCCTAGAAAATACTGTAAGAAGTTGCAGAAGAATATAAGATGATATTTATATATCTGTTTTAGTAAGTGCCACTCAATCTGATATCAAAAGGTTGCAAAATTTGAATTAGACTTCAGTTGAATTAAACTGTAAATCTTAGTTAGAAATTCAAGGAAAAATATTTTATGACATCTTAAACCATTATTAATCACCTCTCCTTTTATATGAAAAATAAATATGCTAAAATCTTCATTGTTAAGAAAGGGGGTCATCTTTCCCGCCAAAATGGCTAATTTTAGTTTTTATGTGGTTGGATACATTTGTAAACTATTACATGAAAACATATGGTTGGAACATGCTTATTCCTTCATGAGTATTCTTTTGAGGCTGCAAAATTTTCCTTAGTTGTTCCATGTGCTAGTTTGTTGTGCTGATGGCTTCTTGTTCTAAATAATTTTCTTCCTTTTCCATACTTAATGAAATAAATTCTAATAAGGAAAAAAAAGAATCCCTTTAAGGAAAATCTCTTTCTTGTAGATGTAGGCTGGGAACTGACATAGGTCACAGAGGGACAGCAAACATTATGTCACACATTCTTCAAGTAATTGATCTCTTTGAGATTTATTCACCTGAATGTATTCTGACAAGTAGTGAAGCAATAGTGGGAAAGGGATCACTGGTGTGGCTAATTTTCAGTTACCTGTAAAGTGCTAAACACGTTTTTCTTTTTATTTCTTACTATCTACACACATTTTTGATCCATAAGATCAGTGAACTACCATTTTAAGCTATGTCACCAATAACCAACAGTGAAAAGTCCCAAAGGTATTAAAATTTTACAAAGCCTGATCTTGGACTTTGAGTATATGATTCTCAGTTGATATTTGAGTATAATAGTCAACTGTTAAATTGGCATGGTTGAAGTGAAGGTCTTTCAAATAGAAGGGTGTTGAAGAAAAACTGAGATTCCCTCCAACTATTTAATCTGATTTGTTCTTACTTTATATTTTGTCCTTACCTTTCCTTATAATACTCCTCCTTTTTCCCCTACGTGTATTTACTTCCATATCTTCTCAATTCTGCTTGATAGAGAGGCTTTACTATTTTGGCATATGAATGATTCTCTATAAATGCTTGTTGAATGCACAAGTCCACTTGAACAAATATTTTGAAAGAAAAAATAGAAAAACTTTAAAATAAGCAAATTAACAAATCTACAATCTTGAGGGAAAAAAATCCATGAAAGAAACAAAATGATTAATAATTTTAAGTATATTAGGAATGATGAAGGCAGAAAGTTAAAAATTAGAAACCATGGAATTAGAAAAAAAAAGAAAGAAATACAGTTTGATACAATTGAAAGCACATGCAGAAGGAAGCTAATATATTGATTATTAACAGAATTCAATGGAAAGGCTGAAATTAGAATGTTAGTAGTATTGTATCAAAGCAGAAAGTTATTTCTTTCTTCTCCAACTCTAAAGATAAAATTCTCTAATGTCACCAAGAACAGAATAGAGCATAACATTTGGGATTTAAGAGTTGCAGTATATAAAAAAGCTAGCTGTTCAAGGTAAGCCACATTGGGCTGTGTGGTTCTGGCTTCCAAGATGACCCTCAATGATCATTGTTGCTGGCTGGTATTCACACCCTTGTATAGTTCAACCTACAACCCCTATCAGGGTTGACTTGTGTCCAAAACAATGTGGCAAAAGTGATTTGTATGACTCTCAATTTGAGGTTAGGAAATCCATTGCTCCTCTCTTTCTGCTTTTTGATCACTCACTGTGAAGTCAGGCTCCATGCTGTGAAAACACTTAAGCAAATTAACAAACTGGAGGAAACTGGCAAGAAACTGAGACAGAGTTAACACTGACTTCTGCGCCATGTGAGTTAACCACCTTGGAAGTGGATCTTCTAGCCCCAGTCAAGCTTTCAGATGGCTGCAGCCTCTGCTGACATCTTGAAATCAGAATCACAAAAATGAAAGATCTGAAACCAGAACCACCCTGCTAACCTGCTCCTGAATTCCTGATCATGAGAGATTCCTGAGAGATAACCCATGTTCTGTATTAAATTACTATGGTCTTGAGGGTTTTTTTTTTTTTTTTTTTTTAGCAATAGATAACTACGGTAATCTATGTGCACACTAGGAGACTCGACAGAGACTGAGCCAGACCTACCTTTGAGTGTTTGAGTGTTTGAGGTATGGGTCAGCAGGGGCCTACCACAGGGGCAGGGGCTCTGGGTGCAATAGACCTGGGTATGGCATAAGTCCTCCTGGTGGAGGTCGCCATTAACCCACTATAGAGCCACCAGAACTTACACAGGACTGGGGAAACAGACTCTTGGAGGGCACAAACAGAACGTTGTGCACACCAGAACCCAGGAGAAAGGAGCAGTGACCCCACAAGAGACTGACCCAGACTTGCCTGTGAGTGTCCAGGAGTCTCCTCCGGCAGAGCCATGGGTTGGTGGTGGCCTGCTGCAGGGTAGGGGGGCACTGAGTGTGGCAGTGCATGCATGGGACCTTTGAAGGAGATTGCCATTATTTTCATTACCTCCTCCATACTTTGGTCTCAGGTCAACAACAGGGAGGGAACACAGCCCTGCCCATCAACAAAAAATTAGATTAAAGAATTACTGAGCATTGCCTGCCCATCAGAACAAGACCCAATTTCCTCCTGTCAATCAGTCTCTCCCATCAGGAAGCCTCTTATCTTTATCCATCAGAGAGCAGAGAGAATGAAAACCACAATCAGAGAAAACTATTCAAACTGATCACATGAACCACAGCCTTGTCTAATTTAATGAAACCATAAGCCATCCCATGTGGGCCACCTAAGATGGATGGGTCATGGTGGAGAGTTCTGATAAAACGTAGCCCACTGGAGAAAAGAAAGGCAAACCACTTCAGTATTCTTGCCTTGAAAATCCCATGAACAGTATAAAAGGCAAATAGATAGGACACTGAAGGCAAAAAGATAGGACACTGAAAGGTGAACTCCCCAGGTCGGTAGGTGCCCAATATGCTACTGGAGATCAGTGGAGAAATAACTCCAGAAAGAAAGAGATGCAGCCAAAGCAAAAACAACACCCAGCTGTGGATGTGACTGGTGATAGAAGTAAAGTCCAATGCTGTAAAGAACAATACTGCATAGGAACCTGGAATGTTAGTTCCATGAATCACAGTAAATCGGAAGTGGTCAAACAGGAGGTGGTAAGAGTGAAGACCAACATTTTAGGAATCAGTGAACTAAAATGGACTGGAATGGGTAAATTTAACTCAGATGACTGTTATGTCTACTACTGTGGGCAAGAATCCCTTAGAAGAAATGGAGTTTCCCTCATAGGCAAAAAAAGAGGTCAAAATGCAGTACTTGGAAGCGATCGCAAAAATGACAGAATGATCTCTGTTCATTTCCAAGGCAAATCATACAGTTTCACAGTAATCCAAGTCTATGCCCCAACTAGTAATTCTGAAGAAGCTGAAGTTGAACAGTTCTCTGAAGACCTACAAGATCTTCTAGAACGAACACCCCACAAAGATGTCCTTTTCATTATAGGGGCCTGGAATGCAAAAGTAGGAAGTCAGAAGATAGCTGGTGACCAGTGAAGTTGCTCAGTCGTGTCTGACTCCTTGTTGACCCCATGGACTGTAGCCTACCAAGCTCCTACATCCATGGAATTTTCCAGGCAAGAGTACTGGAGTGTGTTGCCATTTCCTTCTCCAGGGGATCTTCCCAACCCAAGGATCAAACTCAGGTCTCCCACACTGCAGGCAGACGCTTTACCATCTGAGCCACCAGGGAAGCCCGATTTGGTCCATATGCCTGCTTTAATAGCTTACGGTGGATATCTGGAGCTGACTGAGTGAGAAATCTATCTTTAAGATCACTCTTCCCTCTTCACTTTTGGAATCAATCTCAGTGAGTCTGTGAAGGGCTCCTCTCAGTCTATCTAGGAATTTACCAGGAGCTTCCTTCTCCTGCTGTTCCATGTTTGCCAATTTGGCATAGTTTAAAGTCTAAGCATGCACTTGCCTGAGTCCTTCAAGAATATATCTGACAAAATTACTCTGATACCATCTTCCTTTAGCTATGTTATACCTGGAGGCAAATTTGGCCTTGGAGTACAGAATGAAGCAGGGCGAAGGCTAACAGAGTTTTGCCAAGAGAACACACTGGCCATAGCAAACACCCTCTTCCAACAACACAAGAGAAGACCCTACACATGGACATCACCAGAGGGTCAATACCAAAATCAGACTGATTATATTCTTTGCAGTGAAAAATGGAGAAGCTCTATACAGACAAAAAAAAACAAGACTGGGAGCTTACTGTGGCTCAGCTCATGAACTCCTTATTGCCAAATGCAGACTTAAATTGAAGAAAGTAGGGAAAACCACTAGACCATTCAGGTATGACCTAAATCAAATCCCTTACAATTATACAGTGAAAGTGACAGATATATTCAAGGGATCAGATCTGATAGACTGGTTGAAGAACTATGGACAGAGGTTCATGACATTGTACAGGAGGCAGTGATCAAGACCATCCCCAAGAAAAAGAAATGCAAAAGGTAAAATGGTTGTCTGAGGAGGGCTTACAAATTGCTGAGAAAAGAAGACAGCTAAAGGTAAAGGAGAAAAGGAACAATATACCCATTTGAATGCAGAATTCCAAAGAACAGCAAGGAGAGATAAGAAAGCCTTCCTCAGTGATCAATGCAAAGAAATAGAGGAAAACAATAGAATGGAAAAGACTAGAGATCTCTTCAAGAAAATTAGAGATACTAAGGGAACTTTTCATGCAAAGATGGGCACAATAAAGGACAGAAGTTGTATGGATATGACAGAAGCAGAAGATATTAAGAAGAGGTGGCAAGAATACACAGAAAAACTACACAAAAGATCTTCACGACCCAGAGAACCATGATGTGATTACTCACTTAGAGCCAGACATCCTGGAATGTGAAGTCAAATGGGCCTTAGGAAGTATTACTATGAACAAAGCTAGTGGAGGTGATAGAATTCCAGCTGAGCTGTTTCAAATCCTGAAAGATGATGCTGTGAAAGTGCTGCACTCAATATGCCAGCAAATTTGGAAAACTCAGCAATGGCCACAGGTCTGGAAAAGGTCAGTTTTCATTCCAATCCCAAAGAAAGGCAATGCCAAAGAATGCTCAAACTACTGCACAATTGCACTCATCTCATACGTTAGTGGAGAAGGCACTGGCACCCCACTCCAGTACTCTTGCCTGGCAAATTCCATGGATGGAGGAGCCTGGTGGGCTGCAATCCATGGGGTTGCTAAGAGTCAGACACAACTGAGTGACTTCACTTTCACTTTTCACTTTCATGCATTGGAGAAGGAAATGGAAACCCACTCCAGTGTTCTTGCCTGGAGAATCCCAGGGACGGGGGGAGCCTGGTGGGCTGCCGTCTATGGGGTCGCACAGAGTTGGACATGACTGAAGCGACTTAGCAGCAGCACACACTAGTAAAGTAATGCTCAAAATCCTCCAAGCCAGGTTTCAGCAGTACGTGAACCATGAACTTCCAGACATTCAAGCTGGATTTAAAAATGGCAGAGGTACCAGAGATCAAATTGGCAACATCTGTTGGATCATCAAAGAAGCAAGAGAGTTCCAGAAAAACATCTACTTCTGCTTTATTGACTATGACAAAGCCTTTGACTGTGTGGATCACAACAAACTGGAAAATCTGAAAGAGATGGGAGTACCATACCACCTGACCTGCCTCCTGAGAAGTCTGTATGCAGGTCAAGAAGCGATGTTTAGAATTGGACATGGAACAACAGACTGGTTCCAAATCAGGAAAGGAGTATGTCAAGGCTATATATTGTCACCCTGCTTATTTAACTTATACACAGAATACATCATGTCAGGCTGGATACAGCCCAAGCTGGAATCAAGATTGCTGGGAGAAATATTAATAACCTCAGATATGCAGATGACACTACCCTTATGGCAGAAAGCGAAAAACTAAAGAGCCTCTTGATGAAAGTGAAAGAGGAGAATGAAAAAGTTGACTTAAAACTCAGCATTCAGAAAACTAAGATCATGGCACTCGGCCCCATCCTTTCATGGCAAATATGTGGGGAAACGATGAAAACAGTCAAGAGACTTTATTTCTGGTGGCTCCAAAATCGCTGCAGATGGTGACTGCAGCCATGAAATTAAAGACACTTGCTTCTTGGAAGAAAAGCTAATGACCAACCTAGACAGCCTATTAAAAAGCAGAGACATTATTTTGCCAACAAAAGGCCATCTAGTCTAAACTATGGTTTTTCCAGTAGACATGTATGGATGTGAGAGTTGGACTATAAGGAAAGCTGAGCACAGAAGAACTGATGCTTTTGAACTGTGATGTTAGAGAAGACTCTTGAGAGTCCCTTGGACTGCAAGGAGATCAAATCAGTCAATCCTAAAGGATATCAGTCCTGAATATTCATTGGAAGGACTAATGCTAAGGCTGAAGCTCAAAATCTTTGGCCAGCTGATGAGAAGAACTGACTCCTTTGAAAAGACCCTGATGCTGGGAAAGACTGAAGGCGAGAGGAGAAGGGGAAAACAGAAGATGAGATAGTTGAATGGCATAACTGTCTAGATGGACATGAGTTTGTGTAAGCTCTGGGAGTTGGTGAAGGACAAGGAATCCTGGCATGCTGCAGTTCATGGGGTCCCAAAGAGTTGGAGACAACTGAGTGACTTAACTGAACTGAAATAAGGTAATGATTGTGGCTTTTTTTTTTTTTTTTACCTCTGGTATATGGAATTAGATGAATCATAATCCTTGGTTACATGATGCATACTCCTTACTGGACCTCATCTAGCCTACTTTATTCACATAGCTTTTTTTTTTCAAAATTAATTAATAAACACTAGTGCCTGGAGAATCCCAGGGTCAGGGGAGCCCTGGTGGGCTACAGTCCATGGGGTCGCACAGAGTCAGACACGACTGAAGCAACTTAGCAGCAGCAGCAGCAGCAGCAGCAGCAGCAAACTATGTCCCTGAAAGAGTTAGGAGCTTTTTAATAACCTGCATCTATCACTCTGCTGCTGCAAAGTCGTTTTAGTCGTGTCCGACTCTGTGTGACCCCATAGACGGCAGCCCACCAGGCTCCCCAGTCCCTGGGATTCTCCAGGCAAGAGTACTGGAGTGGGGTGCCATTGCCTTCTTCAGTCTATCACTCTAGCTGTGCTCATTTACACTCTTGCCTCTTCCACCCAAGACAGCCATTATTCTGATTCTTAAGTCCATCATTTCTTTGTTTCCTTTTCATGTAGTTTCATCTCATCTATCGGTATTCTTAAATTTATGTTTTTGTGTGTATATAAGTATACATATACACAAATACATACACATGGGCTTCCCTGGTGCTTCAATGATAAAGAATCTGCTTGCAATGCAGGAGAGGCAGAATGTGCAGGTTCCATACCTGGGTCAGGGAGATCCCCTGGAGGAGGAAATGGCAATCTACTCCAGTATTCTTGCCAGGAGAATCCCATGGACAAAGGAGCCTGGCAGACTACAGTCCTTGGGACCACAAAGAGTTTGAGACAACTGAAGCAACTGAGCAAACAGGCATGCAATTGTATATGTACAATTATTATGTATGCAGTGTGCATATAGTTCGATTGCTTTTAACTTTATGTGTGTGAGTGCTCAGTTATGTGGGACTTTTGCAACCCCATGGACTGTAGCCTGCCAGGCTCCTATGTCCACAGAATTTTACAGGCAAGAATACTGGGGTGGGTTTCCATTTCCTACTGCAGGAGATATTCCCCACTCAGGGACTGAACCTACGTCTCCTGTGTCTCCTGCATTGGCAGGTGGATTCTTTACCCGGAGCCACCGGGTAAGCCCACTTTTAGCTTTATAAAATGCTATTATGCACTATATAATGTTTTGAGATTTAATTATTTTCACTTAATATTACGATGTTAACATTCATCCATGTTGCACATCACTGCAGGGCTTCCCAGGTGGTGCTAGTGGTAAAGAACCGCCTGCCAATGCTGAAGACATAGAGATGCTGGTTTGATCCCCAGGTGGGGAAGACCCTCTGGAGAAGGGCACGGCAACCCACTCCAGTTTTCTTGCCTGGAGAATCCCATGGACAGAGGAGCCTGGAAGGCTACAGTCCATAGGGTCACAAAGAGTTGGAGACAACTGGAAGCGACTTAACTCGCAGGCAGGCTCTCCTATCACTGCAGTTCATGCATTCTGTGTCTAACTATCCGTCTATCGATGTTGCTAATGTTGCTATCGGTGTGGCCAGAAAAATGGGACTAATAAGCCCTTATATTTTGGAATTATGTAGTTTTGAGTAGGCAGGATAAAGTATATTTAGGATGTAATTTAAATAAATTCACTAGCTCTAGAAATGAAAAAATAATCAGAAAATTAATATGGAAATTAAGAAACCTTTCTCTAAGGATAATGGATATTCAATAGCATGTTTTTAAACCTCACACACATCATAAATATAACATAGTTTGTTATATACAGACATGTAGGCCCCATAGTTGTTTGTTGGAGTGATTATTACAAATATCAAAGGCATATGAAAATATAGTAAAAGTTCCCTGTATAAAAGTAAAATGTTAATATTCTAAAGGACTCATTGTAGGAAACTATATTGGTGAGTGAATACAAAAATCACCTACTCTTTATCTTTAAAAATTCACATAATACATTTTTATGTAAATAATAAGTATGTACAGAAATTTTCTTTAATACCAACTGTTCTCAAACACATATACATTATCAAAGAATTCCTGTATATGATTAATTAATAGCTCCTTAAACCTTATAAATACAATCCAAAGCATTACTGACAAATCTAATTAAATATCTAGCCAAATGGTGAGGATCTCTGAAACTCACCTCTCACCCTTTTCACAATCACTCAAAGACTATGTTCCTTTGTCCAGATAGTAATTCCAGAAATGTTTCAACTGTATTTGTTTCAGTCAGCTGTTTCCTGGTATCTTTTAGGCTAGCATCAGTTTACAAGGGATAGTGTTTTTGAAATTCAATGTTATTTTACTTTAATATTATTAGTTCCCCCACATTCACTGTCTTCCCCACCCCCCACCCAGCGCCTCAAGGGGGGTTGTTGAGTCATAGCTATTTAATGACTCCTAAGTGAAACAAGGCAATGGCACCCCCACTCCAGTACTCTTGCCTGGAAAATCCCATGGATGGAAGAGCCTGGTAGGCTGCAGTCCATGGGGTTGCTAAGAGTCAGACACCACTGAGCGACTTCTTTCACTTTTCACTTTCATGCACTGGAGAAGGAAATGACAGCCCACTCCAGTGTTCTTGTCTGGAGAATCCCAAGGATGGCGGAGCCTGGTGGGCTGCCATCTCTGGGGTCGCACAGAGTCGGACACGACTGAAGCGACTTAGCAGCAGCAGCAGCAAGTGAAACAAATTCTGAAAGAGATGGGAGTACCAGACCACCTGACCTGCCTCTTGCGAAACCTATATGCAGGTCAGGAAGCAACAGTTAGAACTGGCTGAACAGTTAGAACAGATTGAACAGATTAGAAATGGTTAGAACAGTTAGAACAGATTGGTTCCAAATAGGAAAAGGAGTACGTCAAGGCTGTATATTGTCGCCCTACTTATTTAACTTATATGCAGAGTACATCATGAGAAATGCTGGGCTGGATGAAGCACAAGCTGGAATCAAGACAGCAGGAAGAAATATCAATAACCTCAGATATGCAGATGACACCACCTTTATGGCAGAAGTGAAGAGGAACTAAAAGGCCTCTTGATGAAAGTGAAAGAGGAGAGTGAAAAAGTTGGCTTAAAGCTCAACATTCAGAAAACGAAGATCATGACATCCGGTCCCATCACTTCATGGGAAATAGATGGGGAAACAGTGGAAACAGTGTCAGACTTTATTTTGGGGCTCCAAAATCACTGCAGATGGTGATTGCAGCCATGAAATTAAAAGACGCTTACTCCTTGGAAAGAAAGTTATGACCAACCTAGATAGCATATTCAAAAAGCAGAGACATTACTTTGCCAACAAAGTCCATCTAGTCAAGGCTATGGTTTTTCCTGTGGTCATGTATGGATGTGAGAGTTAGACTGTGAAGAAAGGTGAGCACCAAAGAATTGATGCTTTTGAACTGTGTTGTTGGAGAAGACTCTTGAGAGTCCTTTGGACTGCAAGGAGAGCCAACCAGCCCATTCTAAAGGAGATCAGTCCTGGGTGTTCATTGGAAGGACTGATGCTGAAGCTGAAACTCGAATGCTTTCGCCACCTCATGTGAAGAGTTGACTCACTGGAAAAGACTCTGATACTAGGAGGGATTGGGGCCAGGAGGAGAAGGGGACGACCGAGGATGAGATGGCTGGATGGCATCACCGACTTGATGGACATGAGTTTTGAGTGAACTTCGGGAGTTGGTGATGGATAGGGAGGCCTGGCATGCTGTGATTCATGGGGTTGCAATGAGTCGGACACGAGTGAGTGACTGAACTGAACTGAAGCTAAACAGACTTCTAATCCAAGTAGATTTTTTTATGGAGTAGCCAAGTTAATTTTATCCATTAAATTAGGATTTATATAGCCACTTGGCTTTACAAAATAGACACAACCACTTTATCTGACTTGATAAAATCACAAAGAATGTGTATGAAGACTATAGAGCAGGAGATATTTCATGCTCAGTTCTTCACTGAACAAATTATTTAGATGGAGGACTAGAGGAAAAGGATTGATGGAACAGAACCTTCAACTATGGTATCAAGTCCAGAACATGGTCAGAAAAGAATGCAGAAGATTAGCAGGATTATTGAAGGTGATCAGAAAAACTGACAGAAGAGTCACTTTTTTATCCTTAGTCATTTTCCTAAGGCCTTTTATAAAAAAAAAAAAGGCATAAATATTTTAGGAACAAATTTTTCTCAAATTTCTCAGTTTTCAAAAATCTCTACACAAAAAGTCTTTATGAAAAGCAGCTAAGAAGGAAGACAACAGTAGTCTATAGACCAAAAGGAGGTTACCCAAGCCACCCTTTGCCATGATACCCTCTCTCATAGATTATAGTGAATGGGAGAAATTAGGAAAACACTGATGTGGAGATGAAAATAAAACATGGAAACTCTAGTTTAAAGAAAGCAAAAAGCATACCTTTTCTCCCTTGTACTAGGGTTTGTATTTGCAAAAGGGTCTAGTTTCTTCTAATGAAAACTCCTTCCTAATGAAAACTCCACTAGGAACATTTGCAATAGTCAAGGCACGAGGCAATGGCAGTGGAAAAGAGAGATCAGTTTTAAGATCTTCCTTGGAGGCTGAATTGATAGTATGTGCTCAAGCTATATTGAACAATAAGCCCAAAATAGAATAATCTCTTTCTTCCCTTCTATTGTATACTGGAGAGTTAGTTGACTTTTATAGTGCAAATATAAAGAAAACAAAAGTTTCATTCAGTCTTCTGTAATCATGCCAATCTAATTTGCTATTAAATTTCCATTCAAATGTTCTATTTTGTTTAGTTACAAGGGATATGATTCTCTTAAACATTCCCAGACAGTTTGTATGGAAGTCAGTTGCTAAGGGTATTCCCAAGGGAAACTGCAAAATATTGGAAGATAAATAACCTCAGTACAATATGCAGATTAAGTAGAGGGGAAGGCTTAAGAGTTACCTTTAGTAAGCAAAAGAAAAGTCTTAGAATTTTGGGCTAGAGTTGCTAATCACTTACTAGAAGAAACTTTGTCAAGGTGGTTATTCACTTCTTAAAAAGGGAGGACTTTTGCGTTCTTCCTCTTAGGAATACAGATAAGAGTTATCACAGAGGAAGCTGAAGAGGAATGCTCATCTCCCTGCCTTACAACATTCCTTTTCTCTTTCCCTCTGCCTCTAAAGCTCTTCCTTTAGTAACCGAGAATAGGAACTAAGAATAGGAAGCTTGGATGACAATTAGAGGTCTCTAAAGTGAGGTTAAACTTCTAGGAAAAGCTTTTGGCAATTTACTAAGGTTGAGTGGAAAAAGCCAAGTGATATGCTAAGAAAAGCATTGGTTTGGGGTCAGACAGCTGTGAATTTGAAACCAACTCTGCTACTTATTATCAGTATGACCTTGAGCAAGTTAACCAGACTGTTTAAACCGTAATCATCTCTAAGATGGTGATTACCTATATGTTATACATACTATGCAGATACTCAGTAAGTACTAAGCACGTCTCTGCTGCTGCTGCTGCTGCTGCTAAGTCGCCTCAGTCGTATCTGACTCTGTGTGACCCCATAGACGGCAGCCCGCCAGGCTCCCCCGTCCCTGGGATTCTCCAGGTAAGAACACTGGAGTAGGTTGCCATTTCCTTCTCCAGTGCATGAAAGTGAAAAGTGAAAGTGAAGTCTCTCGGTCGTGTCTGACTCTTAGTGACCCCCTGGACTGCAGCCCGCCAGGCTCCTCTATCCATGGGATTTTCCAGGCAAGAGTACTGAAGTGGGTCGCCAGTACTTCTCTAGTATTGCTCTAAACCAGATATGAAGTAAAGAGCTAGTAATCATGGCATTTATGTGAGAGAAAGGAAAGATGTCTAGTCCTGAGAGCATTCACTGTCTGTAACAATCATTTGACAGTTGACCAGATGGTGCTTTGCTGATATCTCTTTATTTGCTAGTTGATAAAATGTTAGAAGTAGAAGAAAAAGATTGACTTCTATCATTTGAAGAGAAACTAAAGATCAGAACTAAGAAACAGAAAACAGTACTAGATTATTTTTAAGGTTAATCCTTTAGAGATTTTTCACAATTATATCATGTTTAGGGTTCCCACATTATAGAACATACTTTCCACTTATACTGCAATATGGTTGTGATATCAGAAGAGTAAAAAGATGTACTTTTAATGTAAATATTCCCTAAATTTTGTGCTATGTTTTATAGTCATTTTACCTGTATTAATGAACTTGTTATGATAGTCTTTCCATTATTGCCTTAGCACTCCAGTTAATAAAAAGTTTACTAAAGAAATTATTAGTTAACATAGCTAATATTTATTATTTGTTACATACTAGATGTTGTACTAATCACAGTCTTGTTAGTATTTTAATTCTATTAACAATTATGGACACATTATGTATAGTATAAAAATAGGAACCATTTATTGAATGATTATTGTGTACCACATTTTGCTAAGCATTTTATATACATTTTAAATTAATATTTTCACAGTTAATAGTTTTCATTAACCTAATCAGTTAAGTATAGTAAGATAAACGAGGAGACATGATAATCTTTTATTAAGGAAAAACTCAGCACACCCTATCTTCCAAGCACTGATAGGCTAGAATGTTAGTATCTTAAATTTGAAAGTGCCAATCAAAAAAGTGTACTCTTAACTTCTTTATTAATTTGTGTTCTATACAATAGCAAAGTTATATTACATAGGACTGGCTTCCCCTAAAAGACAGCACTGATAAATTATATACAATAAATTATTAGAATAACAGCTTAATAGAGGAATGAAAGAAAGTTTAGAAAATCCAAATACATTAGGTTGTCTAGAATTTGTCCTAATGTATTTTAAAGTTCATAATATAGTTGGCAAAGGTCACTGTCAAAGGAATTACCTTAAGTTTCAACACAAAGGAAACAATGCAAACAATGCAAATACAGAAAGTAATGCTTCCAAAATAAAAGTAGAGCAAATATTATGGTTTACTCCAGCTCTTACAGGAGTAAAGAGTTGACTAAACCAGAAGGCTCAAAAATATGTCAGTATCTTAAAACAATGCAACTTTAAGCAGTTGACCAATATGTTGCTAAATAAATGATTCCAGTTACATTTGAAGTGTCTCCCAGTTCAAAAATTTAACCTATATTCATCCGTTTAATGGCAACTCACTCCAGTATTCTTGCTGGAAAATCCTGTGGACAGAGGAGCCTGGCAGGCTACAGTCTGTGTGGTCCTAAAGAGTTGAATATGACTGAGGGCACACACATGCACACATATATATCAATTTCCTATCTCCCTAGATAATATAATAATTTACTTAGACCACAGTTTAATCTGGCAGAGGGACCAAAGAGGACGTGATATTCTTTCATAGTTGCTTTACTTCAGTGCACGGAATACAATATAAACGATATGGAAAACCTTACTTTTGTGTGTATGTGTGTGTGTGTGTCCCCACAAAGTCAGAAGCATTCAAGAGAAATTAATAAATTAAAAAAGAGAAATAGATTCCAGAAATGCAGTTTTTGAGAAGCTAATTACACATAAAAGGGTTATTAAAAATGAAAGATTTAGAAAATCTTCTGAGCTTTTTAATAAGAAAATGTGGAATTCCAGCTGATTTTTTTTAAAGAAACTACTAACAATGTTGTAGATCTACAAAAGCTAAAAGGGTGCACAATGGATTCGAGTCTCTGCTTTGTGACACATGGGTATGCTTTATCAATTGTACTTCATCTTTCACAGGATCATGTAGGTGAGAGAACTGACATGGTTTATAGAGAGAGAAGTCCACACATGTCATAGGGATAAAATGGATTTGACCTCAAGTTCTATATACATTAAAAAGTATTTCTAACCCAAAGTTAGTGGTGTTTTGTCTCTAGAATGCCCCCTTCCTTTGCTTTTCTAATATAACTCAAGTTGCTTTCAATTTACACTAGCTATATTATATATTTCCAAAATCTTTTATAAAAAGACAGGCTTAATGAGAGAGCTTCTAAAGACAAATTGGAAATATTCTTTTAAAAGTAGCAATAATAACAGTAGTGATACTAATATATAGAATAAGAATGAACAACTGGACACACATTGTGTATCAAGCCCTATGATTAGCGTTTTATATGCATTCATAAACTAATAAGGCAATCAATACTTTTGAGATCCTACTCTAGACTAGAAACTATACAGAATGTGTCACAAACACACACAAAAGACAGAAGCAATTTTAATTACACAACAGAGCTAGAAAATATAATGGATAATGGTATCATGGGAGATTTTTGGTAAATCTGAATAGGACTTTTCATATTTCACTGTTTGAATCTTTTCAAATATCCCTAATGTCTGCTCTTAAAAAGAAAAAGAAAACATAATAATTTTGAAAAAATATTCACAAAGAAAACTCTCAACTCTTTTATATAAAGCTCTTAGTCTTAACTTCTTAAGACACACAATATTCTCTACTGTTTCGGAAAAGTCAATGACAAATAGCCATAAAAACTTAAATAACTTAAAATAGTCTTCAGGGATTAACAGGCCAAAAGAATTCTTAGAATATGCATTGGCTTCCGTACACGTTTTTCAAAGTCATGTACTTTCATCTGTTTCTTTTGTTGTTTTTATATTCTTAGATTGAGGAATATGAGCATTTGTTTACTGAGGGTGCTTCCACAAATGCATATTCTTATGAAGACCAAGAAAATATGGGAGTCATAGTATTCTGAGGCCATTTAGTCTTTTTTCTTATTACTATCACTATTCTTAGGCCTACTGCCTATTTCTAATAGGTTGAATCTAATAGGTCTAATAGGTTGAATCTTTCATTAGACCCCAAATATAGCAGTTTTTATTTAGGACTTGGACATAAATATCAGTTGTTCAGTTGCTATTTTCATAGTCATTTTAAGTGATTTCAACTTTTAATGCTTTAATTTCCTGAATATCCTAAAGCAGTCTACAAATATACTCCCACCACATTCTTCTATGCTAAAGCAGTAATGTAGCTAGAACAAAATTTCATTAAAATATGTGAGGGAAATTAGTACATTACTGACATTTTAAAATGTAACAATATACACGATAGTCACAGGAGGTAACATGTAGTCAGGATTTTAGAATTTCTGATGCATAATTTTAAAACATCTTTTTATCATTTTGATAAAGCTGAGGTCAAGTTTCTAAAAATGCAACTTGTTAAAAGCAGGAATAAATGAATGAGGGATGAGTCAGCTCATTTGATGGAAAGGGTAAGAAATACTTCAAAAGCACGCCACATAACTTGGTAAATATTCAGTGTATCAAAATGCAGTTGCCATCTGGCATTGATAGACTGGGCTAGAATATGTGTTTACAAAAAAATGAGAGGAAATAACTCAGCCAGGTTAATATGCTCTTGTCTATGTTTCATAATTCAGGTAGTAGGTGGTTTAAAAATATTCACTACAAAAGAAAGACTGTACTACAGTCTGACTTGTACCTATTTGTTGGGGGTGGATAAAGAGGAGTGAAATAAGACAAAACCTGATGACACCTATGCAAGCTAAAAACAATAGGGTTTAAGTAAAGCAGAACTCTCAATTATATAATATTGCCAAAACAACAGCTTTAAGGTTAACTGTAGGTAAATGGTAAGCCTACATTTGTAAAGAAACAGAAATCCTGCCTATTGTCAGCTCTGAATATTCAACTGTTTTTCTTTGACTATGACTCTTTAAAAGTATAGAGTAAACCAGAGAATAAACAAAACTTTTCATTGACAGCAGAAAGAAAAAAATTTAAAGCCCTGAAATTCTTGGACGTTTTTAAGCTTAGAGTTTGCTATTAACTTTGCAATATGTAATCAAACAAAAATTACATGTAAAGGACTTTATATCCCTTTTGCTCTGAAATAAAGCAAATCTAGAAAACAATATCATTAATAAAAGAAAACGGAACATAATCAGTGAAAACTTGCTTGGAGTAGCAATGCCTAGCCAAGGCTGTATCTGGACTTATTAGATTCCTCTTTTCTTAACCTTAAACATTCTTGGGTTTCCAAATCTTGACAACTTATATTTTACCATATCCCTTGGAATTAAGACAATAGGCAAAAATAAATGTTTTAACATAGCTCTGAAGGTTAATTAGGACAGAGTCCAGGGAAACTGCTGGCAAAAATGGATAAAGTACTTTAGGTGAGAGTAGATTAGAGTTAAGAATAGGTACTTTTAAAAAAATTGAGGTAAAATTTACATGAAGCAAAGTCCATAGATTTTAAAGTATATATAGTACAAAGTGTAATAGTTTTGATAAAGTATATACCTATGTAACCACTATCCCAGCAAAGATAAAGTTTCTTTGTGCCTTTTTCCAGTCAATTCTCATCTCTGTTAATAACCAACATACTGATTTTTATCACCATAATTTTGCCTTCACACAGATAGAATCATACAATATGCAGTCTTTTGGGCTCTGGCTTTTTCTGTACAACCTGTCTCTAAAATCCATCCACATTGTTGTCCGTGTTATAGTCCATTTTGGTTTGTTTGCTTGTTGTACATGCTTAGTTGCTCAGTCATGTCTGACTGTGACCCTTTGGACTATAGCTCTCCAGGCTCCTCTGTTCATGGGATTTTGAAGCAAAAATACGGGTGTGGGTTGCCGTTTCCTCCTTCAGGGGACCTTCTGGACACAGGGATTGAACCCATGTCTCCTGTGTCTCCTACACTGCAGGAAGATTCTTTACCACTGAGCCATGAGGGAAGCCCATTGGTAGTTTCTATGAATATGCCACAGTTTGTATACCATTTTCTATATTTGGATATTTCCATTTTAGGCACTTCTGAATAAAGTTACTATAAACATTCTTATGAAAGTCTTTTTGAGGAGGTAGTTTTCATTTCTCTTTGGTAAATACCCAGGAATGCAATTACCAAGCAAAAGGGTAGGTTGATATATGTTTAACTTTATATGATATTAAGTGCCCCAAAGTGGAACATTCCCAGTTGTGATATAAGAATGCCAAGTATTCTTCATCCCTGGCAATGCTTGAATGTACTAGTCTTTTTTGTTTTAATCATTCTAGTAAGCATGAACTATGATTTCCTTGTGGTTTTAATTTGAATTTTCCTGATGACTAATGATGGCTGAGTACCTTTTAATGAGTTTATGGACATTTTTAGATCTTCCATTGTGAAGTGCCTATTCACATTGTTTGCCTATTTTTAAATTTCATTTATTTACTTATTATTATTATTTTTGTTTACACTTTAGTTACACTATGATCAGGGAACATATTTAGCAGTATCTCAATCTTTTGAAAATGTTTATAACTCATTTGATGGCCCAGATTGTAGTCTACCTTGATAAAAATTCCATGAGGAGTTGTAATGAATGCATGCTTTGCATTTGGGAATAGTGTTCTATTCAGTACATATAGGTTGAGGTATTTGATGGTGCTTTTAAAATCTTTATGTCTTTACTGATTTTCTATCTACTTATGCCATCATTACTGTGAGAAGGATATTAAAATCTCCAGTTTTCTTATGAATTTCTCCATTTCTCTTTTATTTTTTATCAGTTTCCACATAGATGTTTATTACTTATATTTTCATGATAACTACATACATGTCAGTATGAAAATCCTTCTTTATCTCTAATAATTCTCATCTTAAAGTCTCCTCTGTCTAATATGAATATAGCCAATCCAGCTTTTTCATGCTTACTCATATTGTGTGTTTATTGTGTATAACTCCCTATTCTTTCACTGTCAGTATGACCATAATTCGATATTTAAAGTGCTTTCTTGTAGACAGTATATAGTCAAGTCCTACTTATTTTTTTTTAATCCAGTTTGACAGTCTTTGTCTTTTAATTGTAGTATTTAGGCTATTTACATTGAATGGAGTTATTGCTATGGTTGAGTTTAGATTTACCATTTCATTATTTGCTTTCTATTTTTTTTTCCTTTTTTGTTACCCTGCTTTCCTTTCTGTTTTAAATTGCTTAGCAGGTAATTTATTATTTCATTTAAAATCCACTATTGGCTTTTTAAATGCATTTATTTTGTATTATTTTTTAATAATTGTTCTAGGGATTATAGGATGTTTCTTTAATTTATCACTGGCTGCTGCTGCTGCTGCTGCTAAGTTGCTTCAGTCGTGTCCGACTCTGTGCAACCCCAGAGACAGCAGCCCACCAGGCTCCCCTATCCCTGGGATTCTCCAGGCAAGAACACCGGAGTGGATTGCCATTTCCTTCTCCAATGCATGAAAGTGAAAAGTGAAAGTGAAGTTGCTCAGTCATGTCCGACCCTCAGCGACCCCATGGACTGCAGCCTACCAGGCTCCTCCGTTCATGGGATTTTCCAGGCAAGAGTACTGGAGTGGGACTTAATATTGTATCACTTCATGTAAATATGTGAGTCTAACAAGAGTATAATTCTGTTTATCACCATTCTGTCCTCTATGGTACTTTTATATATTTTAACATTTATAAATATTATAGATCCATGATAAAGTTATAATTTATGCGTTAGACAGTATTTTTAATTACCAGTATAAAAACATATTCTTTTACATGTACTTAGATTTACAACTCTTAGTGTTTTTAATCCCCTTTTAAAACAAAGTTTATATCTGCTGTCCTTTCAGCCTAAACAACTTCTTTTCAAATTTCCTGTATGAGTTCTGCTGACAAATTTTATTTATACGAAAATTTTTATTTTTTGTTATTAAAAGATGTTATTACTGTAAATAGAATTCTGGGCTGGTAGTTTTTCTTTCTGATCATTGTTTCTAGCCTCCTTCAATTATGATGAGGTGTCAGCTGACACTTACCTAATTGTTCCTCTAGTGTGAAAGTGTCAGTAGCTCCCTTTGCCACCCGATGGACTGCAGCCAGGCTCCTTTGTCCATGGAATTCTCTAGGCAAGAATACTGGAGTCGGCTGCCATTTCCTTCTCCAGGGGATCTTTCCAACCCAGGGGTCGAACCTGGTTTTCCCACATTTCAGGCAGACTCTATCATCTGAGCCACTAGGGAAGCCCATTGTTCCCCTACAGGCAATCTATTTCCCAAATCCCTTTGGCTGCTTTCAAGATTTTCCTTTTTATATTTGGCTTATACAAGTTTGAAAACAAGACCTACATGTGGCTTCCTTTGTAAAATTTTGCTTTCCATTTAATTTTGAACATTTTTAGCTATCATTTCTTCAAATGTCATTTTTGTCTTATTTTCTCTTCTGCCATCTCCAATTTGCTGTTAAGTCTTCCCAATGAATTATTTTTATTTCAGCTATTGTACTTTAACCCTTTGGATTTTCTTTTTTTTTTTCCTTTGGCTCTTCTTAATAATTCAATTGATTTTCTCTTTTTCTGAGCTAGTCCAAAACTATTAGACAGTTTAATGTTGTTCTACAGATCACTGACACTCTGCACATTTTCAGTTCTTTATATTAATATTTTACTTTATCTTCTTTATATTAATATTATTTATTAATCTCTATTCAAGCTTACTGACACTTTCTCCTGCTTTCAATATGCTGTTAAGCCTTTCCAATTATTTTTTGTTTGTTTCTTACATTGTACCTTAGTTTTTTGGTTTTTAAAAATCATTTACATTTTTCTGTTTATGTTTTCAACTGTTTCCTCATTATGACCATATTTTTCTTGAGTCTTGAATATATTTATAAATTCTGCTTTAAAGTTCTTGTATGCTTATTTAAACATCTAGATTACCTAGGGATTTATTTCTGTCAGTTGTCTGGTATTTTAGAGTAGAAGTCACATTTTCCTGTTTCCATGTCCAATGTCGAATCATTTATTTAAGTGCATATTTACCTTATGTATAAGACCCTTGGTTCTGTTATCTTCCTCTAAAGAATTTTTTTTAAATTCTAGTAGATAAATACTGGTTGACAACCTTGACATTGTGGTGGCTTAGATTTGTCTTTGTTAGGTCTTTCAATGTTGCAGTTTTGTCCCTTTTTCTCAAATTAATGTCTTAGTCCTGATTCATTATCTATATTTGTATAGTGTGGTTCTTCTGTGTTTTAAGTAAAGCCTTAGACATTTACCAAACCTTTACAACTTAGTTAAACTCATACTCTTAATTTTATCTTCCTTTCATCAGATACTTCCTCAGCTCTTTTAGCCTTTTAGTTGTTACTTTTCTCCAGGCTTCCCTGGTGGCTCAGATGGTAAACAATCTGCCTGCACTGCAGGAGACCTCAGTTCAGTCCCTGGGTTAGGAAGATCCCCAGAGAAGAGAATGGCTACCTATTCCAATATTCTTGCCTGGAGAATTTCATGGACAGAGGAACCTGGCAGGCTATACAGTCCATGGGGTTGCAAAGAGTCAGATACTACTGGGTGACTTTCACTTTTTCACTTCTTTTTCCAAGTCCTTATAGACTCCCTCTACTTGCACAGTTCAGAAATCAGCTAAGACATTAGGATACATTACATGAAGACTTATGGGTTCCCTCCCTCTGTGGCTCCATCCTTTCCAAAATTTGCTTCCTCAAATTCAGTCACTCTGCCAACTCTGAACTCCATCCTCTGACACCTCAATCCAATAAGATTTGGCTTGCTGTTTCAATTCTAACTGTCCCACATCACATAGACTAGGGAGTTCCTTGAGGGAAAAAGCTATCATAAATGTGGATGTCACCCTGCACGTTTCAGTCCAGATTCTGACTGCCTTTGGTCACTTTCCAGTGCCTTCAAATAACTGTTCATCAGTTTTCAACTGTAGTTTGTTTTTAAAAAACTGTAACCAGAGTTTAAAATTCTCATGTGAGGATATGTTTGTCTTGAAATAGTACAAGCTACTCCTCCATTAACAAAATCAGAATTACCAAACATGTTTTATGGTAGATATTATTTAGAAATTGATTTGGAAAATCGTATCATAATTAAAGTGTCAGCAAATTTTCCTCTTTCAATAAACTGCTTCTTCCTTATGAGAAAGGTCATAATTTTTTCATCATTTAAAAAGTAATTCACAGTGCCTAGGAAAATGGTATGTATCCCATTAAATATGGCTAAGAAATAGTTGTATAATTAAATTCAACAGAATATATGAGTGAAATGAAACACAGTTACAACCAAAGAAAGGGCCCTGAATGAGCATGCTTAGGAGATTAGTAGTGTGAGGTATTTCTGATCATGACAGAGAATCTGAACGTGTGGTACAGCTGTGATGGGAAAATAGGTAACTTCATCCTCACCATTTCTAAAGTCTTATTCTAAGGTAAGCATTTACTACATATTTTATGTAGAGAATTTATAAAGTGGCACAGGTAGTCAGACTCCAGAGTTAAATTTCAACCATTCTCTCAAAGTTCCTACTTAGAATTGAGATCAAAGTCACTTACAGTATTTATCACCTGTTCTAACAGTATGCATTTCCTATTAATATTTTTCCCATCTCCTATATTAGCAACTTGTTTTTTCTATCTCATAAACTTGCTTCCCATCCTTCCCAGACAATTCCTGCTCACTTCATAAAGCAGCAGAAAGATGGAGATCTCAGATTGAAGCAGTATGTGGTCAAAAATACTTCTGGGATCAATGAACCTGGAAACAACCTGTCCAGTTCTGTCCTTTGGAAATCAGTTTCAAATTCCTCTCTTCCAGATAGCCTCCAGTATTTAACCTGGAGTATTTAACCTATTACTCTATCTCACCAATTTCCATAGCAAACTGATATAACAGATCAATTATTAATTATTTATTTTTATATCTCAATAACATTCCAGGTGCCCTGAGGAAAACAAATTAAAAACAAGACAAGGTCCTTAGCTACAAACAAATTACATTTTGGTTAGGGAAATTCTTACCCATCACATAGTCACTACAGTGTAACCTTCATCCAACTTATTTTATCAGTCTTTATGTATGTATATATTCTACTATATTGTTTCATTTTTCTTTCTTCTTTGTAACAATCGATGCAAGCTATTCATTTCAAGAACCTGACTGGCTTTCTTTTGGTGCTCATCCCTTAAGCCCTGAGAACTAAGGGCCTAGTGGAGCTCTGTGGAACTTATCAGGTCCCTCTGGAGGAATTCAGTCCTTGCTGCCTCATCCAGCCTTCCGCACTCAGCTTGTAATCAACTTAACTGTTAAAGTCTTTGTACACATTAGGTAATATTTGTCCTCGGTACTCCCAGGGGACTGTGGTCACTGCTCAGCGAGGAAGCCCTACCCTTCATTATTCAGCCACAGCTTGAAGGGTATTCTAATCCTAACCTTCCGCCATCCGACGAACCAGCTGCATCAAAGGCTGTGTTCTCTTATTTGTTTGTCTTTTCCTAAAGCAGAATCAGTATTTCAAACTAAGTCATTTATTAGAAAAGTAAGGACTCTGGGTCCAAATTTTCAAAACATGTCTCTTCTGTGAACCACAACAAATCTAAACTGAATTATGCCTCATATTAGAGTCAGGACTCATGTGGTCCCTTTTTCTCTGCCCCTCTGGATCCCTGTATGCTGTTCAGGGGAAGTTGCTGGCTTTTGAACTGACAGTTTGAAAATGAAGGCATTTTTCTTTTAGGGAGAATAGTCCTTCAGTGATTCAAACAACGAGCCTTGTGATCAAAATAATTCATAAAGGAAAAGATTTATGAAGTGACTTCACTAGCACACAATGCATTTTTAAACTTTGTTTTTTAAATAAATCTGTCAGTACACAAGCCAAGACAACACATCTGAATGCAATATCAGACACACCCTGAATCCCTTCTCCTTCGCGTGTCCAAGACTGTGGCAGAAAGAGAAAATGCTTCTCTTTGTCTTTTTTAAAATTTAGTATAATTTTTTTAAATTAAAAATGTGAGTTCTGTGAAAAGAATTTTAAAAAGTGTGTGTACTGTCATTTCCTACATAAAACCTGCCTTTAAAAATGCAGTTTCTATCTACCACTTGTGCTTGTTTAAGAGAATAAAAATAAATAAAGAAGTCTAACTTATAATGAATCCCTCTGGCATAAGGAAGCTTGTTCTAATCTCCGTTTATCAGGTTTGAGTGATAGTTCTGCTCAGCGAGTATTGACAAGGCCGTCCTGTTTCTCAGGGTTTCATCTCCCTCAGTTGGAGAAGGATACAGTGCATTTTCACATTCTCAAAGTCTGCAGTTGTTTTTATATAAGAAGCAATTTGCTTGGGTCACGTCAGGTCGAATGGGATGCCTGCCCAGCTCTTGGTTTTAAAGGAAAAACATACAGAAAGACACAAAAACACAGCAGTTTCCTTCATTAAATTCCACTCTACCTGCCATGGGCTTCTAGCCACAATGGAATTTCCCACCCTGGCCTAGACCTAGCCTAACTTTTATTTTTAGGGATTTTTTTTTCCCCCTCAAATCTTATGAGCTTTCTTTCGAGTGAACTTTGAGGTAAGAATTATTAAATGATGGAGTAATTGCTTGGTTTAAAAAGAATCAGATGTGAGAAACAAATGCCTGGTGACCTTACATAATGTTATTGGATAACCACTCCTAGATAACAGCCTTTCAAAAAACGGTTCCTAGTCAGTACAAGACAGGTAACGTAATTCCAAATTAAAAATTGAATCGTGAAAGAAGAGGGGAATGGCGCCTTCTCAGTAATACTCTGCTTACCACTACATTGGATAGAGAGAGTTTTCAAGGGGAAAATGGAATTGAGTAACTAAAAGAAACAAAAACAAGGAAGGACATAGAAGAGAAGAGAGAGAAAGAGGCAAGCTTTTGGACCATTCTCTCCTGAAAACCATTTATGCTTTCGCCTGTTGCCTTGGGGCAACTGATTTAATCAGGGGTGTTCATGTGGATTATCTAAACTATGAAAAGCAACAGGGAGAACTTCCCAAGAAATCCAGACTGGGTCTGCTGCAAAACACTTGGTTTGCGGCCTGGAGCTAAGTAGTCTGTTCCCATTGTACTCAGGGTCTTAAGGAAAATGGATCAATGCCTCTATAATTCTTTGTCCCTTTGATGTACCTCACCATTTGGTGTCTCTTGGCATTAGGAGAGCTCTTGAAAATGACCCTGCCTAGTTAAATGATTTATAGTCTGGGGACAAAGAAAGTAAAGAAAGAAAAAAGGTCTGGTAATGAGGGAGGAACAATGTACCTTCTTGCTATCTTTTCTCAGCATAAATAAAGATTGAAAGATGTGATTCTGGGGGATTGTGAATCCCACTCTCCCCACATTAACAATAGCCTTGTCAAAGCCAAACTGAGGTCTTATCTCAACCAACTCTTTAGAACATATCAAGCTGGCCCTCTCATTCATTATTTTCAAGTGGATTTTGCATAATCTTCCTTTAAATCATGAAGTTTATTTTTTCAGGCATGTCATTTGCTTTGTTGTTGTTCTTCACTCATTTTAGCTTCTTATCCTCAAACCCTTGTTTCCTTGTTAAACCTGATTGTTAATGCAGCCGTCCCATTAGCATCACAGCACATTTATAAACCAAAGACGGGTTTGCTCTACCTGGCTTTCAAAACCATTTGCTGGTTTAGACAAATTCATGGGTTTGTCTACTCATGTGAATAAACAAAATTTTGTCTATAATGTGACTTTGGAGAAGGCAAGAGCAGCTGCATGGAACAAAGTCTACAGATGTCAAAATTACTGCCACAAATTTCATGGTCTTTCCTCCTGCATGTGCTATCTACATTAACTTCTTCTTAGATATTAGGATTTTGCTGCTTAAATGGATTCCATTTTCTTCCAGTAAAACCAAGTGGTTTACCCTGACATTTAACAGTGATTTAGTGATTTTAGAGTTTCTTCTAACTCTAAAGTAAATGTTCATGAGACTCGTGAACTTGTATCTTGACAATTAATCTGAGCTTTTTAGCAGTTCCCTGAGGCTGCATATGGTCTCTCACAGACCCTTGGAAACTCTGAGATTTTGAACCACTGTCTAGTTTGTGGTTGTGCTGCCAAGGAGTAAAGCAAAATCATTACTTATGGTAACTCTCCCTCAAGCATAGTGAACTGAAATACAAGGAAACCCTGACTATACTTCAGAAAGAACATTAGGATTAATGCTGAAAACCAAGGAACTAAGAGCCTGTAAACATACCAACTCAAGAAGGAGAAAACAACAAAACAATATTGGGGTTTAGAAACAAGAGTAGAAGTGTATCAATATGTAATTATGCACCAGTTGTTACAACAAAACTAACTGAAGGACAGCCTCAACGTCAACGGTGATATTTTTGTGTACAGTTCTTGAAGCACAACTTGCACTGATCTGTAGGAAACGTTCTCACAGGTGTGTTCTCCCTCTTCTCTTTCTCTCTCTCACACACATACACGTATACGTACATGTAGTAGTAGACTATGGCTACTGTGTTAATTTGCATCTATGAAACAGTAAGCAGCTGCTTTATATATACACCGTAGAAGAAGGAAAGTGAGAAAACAGGCGTAGCCATGGTTTTTGGATACTATCAGAAAGAAAGAAAATAGGCTTAGAGCAAGTTACAGGTAAATGGATAGTGATGAGTATAGACACCAAGTTAGGATTCCTGAGGAACTGAAGGACTAATGTTACTTAAAACCTGTATAAATTACTTGCTCACCCTAGCATGTTGCAGTAGGCCTGGCATATAGTGGAAGCTCAATTAATTTTTGCTGAATTAACCAATGAGTAGTCTGAAACTAAAAGTACACAGTAAATTATCCAAGTATATGGATGGAATTAGATTTTCCTGAGCAGGATTAAGCTGGCTGATGGAGCACAGCATATGTCCAGGTGTGCAGAAAGGTGGCAGTATGAACATGGACAACCAAAATATTCAAACATATGAAAAAGGTAGCTTTAAGTCTTAACCAGGAAAGGAACTGAATTTTTTCAGGCAAAAACGAAAACAATAAAAACAGTACTTCAAAAACTTGGTCATTATTAAGGCAAGTATTAAAATAAAAGTTATACTTCCTTTATACTAAACTCTCTGCACTTAAGTAAAACCATCTGCACTTAGAATACAAAGTTTTTCTAACATAACATCCCAAAGCCCCTTACACAGGGCAGTCATTAAATTCAAACTAGATTAGTATAATGTAAGCTGCTGCTGCTGCTGCTGCTGCTGCTGCTGCTGCTGCTGCTAAGTCGCTTCAGTCATGTCTGACTCTGCGACCCCAGAGATGGCATCCCACCAGGCTCTTCCTTCCCTGAGATTCTCCAGGCAAGAACACTGGAGTGGGTTGCCCTTTCCTTCTCCAATGCATGAAAGTGAAAAGTGAAAGTGAAGTTGCTCAGTTGTGTCCGACTCCTAGCGATCCCATGGACTGCAGCCTACCAGGCTCCTCTGTCCATGGGATTTGCCAGGCAAGAGTACTGGAGAGGGGTGCCATTGCCTAGTAGAGAACAATTTCTCTAGTAGAGAGAAATTTTGTGATTTCATAACAATTCATTGACTATGAGAAAAATGCAAGCAAACATGGTTGTTAATAAATGTTATTTACCTGATGTCATATTGACATTTCTTAGTAACTGGCTACCAAGTCAGTTTCCTAATAAGTCCAATTTCTCCCACTCTCTGAGCTTGTGGACTGGTGTGTTATGGACTTATAGTCTGGATGTTTATATTCATTTATCCATTCAACAAACTTTTACTGAGTGCCTTCTCCAATTGTACCAGTCTGGTAAGATCAGACTGGGTTCTTTACGTATTGTCACTATATAAATGAACACTATACTTCCTTTACCCCTTGTATTTTCTGTTTTTATTGGAGGCTATCCCTCATGATTGCAAATTCAGATCCTTGATCCTAGTTCCTTTCTTACTTTTTTTAAAAATTATTTCCCTTCACCATATGTCTTTCTTCCTATGAGTAATAAGAGGCTGTACATTTCTTAGCAGTAGCCATGGTGCTTCTAGCGTGGAACTCCATCAGTCCCAAACACATTGCCTTGTTACAGAGATATAATGTACTTTCCACAGTTAAGAAATGATTTGATTTCTTTTGCCTAGGTAGAAATATTACAAGTTAACAGAGGTCTCCTGTTATAAACCACAATAACTGGTCTGCTTACCAACATCAGTTGCTAAACTGTATCCTGATAGAATGCTAAGATCCATGTTAAGTTTTCTTTCTACAAGTCGCCAATTTCCTCTGAATACACTTAATTCACTTGGCAACAAAGATTAATCAGCTGCTGCTTTTTTTGTGTTCAAAGAGAAAGAAGTATGATTTCTCTTTGCTTATTAGAACTTCTGGTAAGTGGTGGTAGGTTTCTTTTCTCTTTTGACAACCACAGTTCAATTATCAGGAACTCCAAGTTCAGAAATGAAGAACACTGATTCTGTTCTGTGATTTTACATCCCTGCTAGGGATTAGTAAATTGCTAAAGATTTCCCACATGGAAGATGAGACCATACTCTTCACTTGCAAGGGATAAATAGGCATATTAAAAGGGGTTTTAGAGTATCTAAAATATGATAAACTTGGCTTTCTTTTAAACATCTATTCATGAGATTCTCCTTAGAAATAGGAGAGACTATCTCATTTCTATGAGTGGATATCCCATCTTTAACAGTGTTTTGCAAAGAGACATGCTATCAATGCCTTTTCCAGTGAGATGCACATACTAAAATCATATAAGCTAGACAAGATAATTTTATAATACAAGTAGAAAATAATAAAATCTACTGTGATAGTCTAGAAAACATATGAAGTGTGTAACAGAATAAAATGAAAAGGTCTCTAATTTTTAAAAAGCTGCAACAGAATTTCTCTTCCACTGTAATTTTGCCTTTTACAATGTATATCAAAAGTAACTTTGTTATATTCATGAAGAATGACCTTGATAAGGATGGCATAACTGTAAGCAAAATAATTTTTAAGGGATGAGTCTATATATATAATTTCATCATTTCTAGAAACATGGATGTCATTAGACTTGAAGATAATCAGTGGGTTAAACCAACTTATTCTGATATCAACCAAAATGTGACTTAATTATAGATTACAGTGATTAAACACATTTGGAAAGAAACGAGTCTCTCCTTTATTTCTCCAACTGCCCACACCTCTTTTCCTCTTCCACCACAGATCTATGGCAGCCTAACATCTAGCTATCAAGTTAGAAAACTGGATGAAGCATCAATTTGGTATTGTTTTTAAAAAATTATACATAATCAAAAGAAATGACAAATGTTTTATTTAGTGGGTAGAATACACAGAAGAACTGTACAAAAAAGATCTTCACGACCAAGATAAATCACGATGGCGTGATCACTCACCTAGAACCAGACATCCTGGAATGTGAAGTCAAGTGGGCCTTAGAAAGCATCACTACGAACAAAGCTAGTCATGCTGATGGAATTCCAGTGAAGCTATTTCAAATCCTCAAAGATGATGCTGTGAATGTACTACACTCAATATGCCAGCAAATTTGGAAAACTCAGTTTTCATTCCAATCCCAAAGAAAGGCAATGCCAAAGAATGTTCAAACTACCACACAATTGCACTCATCTCACATGCTAGTAAAGTAATGCTCAAAATTCTCCGAGCCAGGCTTTAGCAATACGTGAACCGTGAACTTCCAGATGTTCAAGCTGGTTTTGGAAAAGGCAGAGGAACCAGAGATCAAATTGCCAACATCCACTGCATCATGGAAAAAGCAAGAGAGTTCCAGAAAAACATCTATTTCTGCTTTATTGACTATGCCAAAGCCTTTGACTGTGTGGACCACAATAAACTGGAAAATTCTGAAAGAGATGGGAATACCAGACCACCTGACCTGCCTCTTGAGAAATCTATGTGCAGATCAGGAAGCAACAGTTAGAACTGGACATGGAACAACAGACTGGTTCCAAACAGGAAAAGGAGTACGTCAAGGTTGTATATTGTCACCCTGCTTATTTAGCTTATATGTTAAGTTAACGAGAAATGCTGGGCTTGAAGAAGCACAAGCTGGAATCAAGATTGTCGGGAGAAATAGCAATAACCTCAGATATGTAGACAAAACCACCCTTATGGCAGAAAGTGAAGAGGAACTAAAAAGCCTCTTGATGAAAGTCAAAGAGGAGAGTGAAAAAGCCGGCTTAAAGCTCAACATTCAGAAAACGAAGATCATGGCATCTGGTCCCATCACTTCATAGCAAATAGATGGGGAAACAGTGGAAACGGTGTCAGATTTTATTTTTGGGGGCTCCAAAATCACTGCAGATGGTGACTGCAGCCATGAAATTAGAAGACGCTTACTCCTTGGAAGGAAAGTTATGACCAACCTAGATAGTATATTGAAAAGCAGAGACATTACTTTGCCAACAAAGATCCGTCTAGTCAAGGCTATGGTTTTTCCAGTGGTCATGTACGGATGTGAGAGTTGGACTGTGAAGAAAGCTAAGTGCCGAAGAATTGATGCTTTTGAACTGTGGTGTTGGAGAAGACTCTTGAGAGTCCCCTGGACTGCAAGGAGATCCAACCAGCCCATTCTAAAGGAAATCAGTCCTGAGTGTTCATTGGAAGAACTGATACTAAAGCTGAAACTCCAGTACTTTGTCCACCTCATGCCAAGAGCTGACTCATTGGAAAAGTCTCTGATGCTGGGAGGGATTGGGGGCAGGAGGAGAAGGGGATGACCGAGGATGAGATGGCTGGATGGCATCACTGACTCGATGGACATGAGTTTGGGTCGACTCTGGGAGTTGGTGATGGACAAGGTTTATGGGGTTGCAAAGAGTCAGACATGACTGAGCAACTGAATTGAACTGAACTGAAGGTGTAACTGGATAATTCCGGGTATTAATCTGCTGACTAATATTGATATTTAGAAAATTAGAGGTGTCAAGACGTTCTTTCAACCACAGTATTCCAGATCTAGTAATTTTTACTGGGCTTAGTATAGGAACAAAGATGCTTAGATATGCATACTTAAAATAATAATATCTGATGTATTTATCATCTAAGCCCTTGTGTTTTCTGGAAAATGTATTAATGAGAGAGGAGCATTATCTGACCGTCTAGAAAGGAAAACGGAAACCATCTGTTCTATGCCAACTAGGCTCATGAACAAACAATATCTCAATCCTTGAAAGGAAAGGAATAATATAAAATAATCTGAGACTCTAGAAAGAACTGAAATATTCTCTGAAAAATTAAGTGTAATTATGTTAAAAATAGTATAACTATAACATAGTTGATTATTAAATATGTAATTTGTTTCTTTCTAACAATCCTTCTCCTTTACATCTAAAGAGTTGATTAATTTCTTCATCTACTCTTTTGG
Source organism: Nanger dama (assembly GCA_917880005.1). NCBI lineage: Eukaryota > Metazoa > Chordata > Mammalia > Artiodactyla > Bovidae > Nanger > Nanger dama. The sequence goes on from CAKJTW010000011.1 coordinate 3,190,305, forward strand.
ATAAATACCATGTTCACAGATGCTTGAAATCCAGCCCATCAGTTTCCCTTTAACATACTTTAAGAAACTTTAGAAGATCATGAACTCTGGAGTACTGACTAACCCAGAACCTGCCTCCATCTCTTACCAGCTATGTGACTTTGACCAAGCTACTAAAATTCTTAATATTTCAGTTTCCTGCCCCATTGAGAATGGCATGATAACCATACCTACCTCCTATGCTTACTAGGATGATTAAAGATTTTCATATAGCCAGTGTGAAGTTGCTTTTCTGAGTCTTTGGAGGTGTTTGAAATCAGATTGACTAAGCTTTGCTGTTTTTGTTTGGTAAATTCACTTCCAAGTCTTAGATCAGTGGGGCAAAGAGCTGCTTGTATAAGTGCCATCTTTCTGCCTCGAAGCCAAGATGGATTTACCTGTTCGCTTTAGTTTTCACTAAAGATCTCTCTTCAGCTGTGTGCAGTAAGGGTAAAATATCAACTATTAAACTCTTTGAAGTAGGCAAATGTTGAAAGGGGAATTTAGTTAAGTCAATAGAAGTGTGCTAGCTTGGTCTGCCTCTCAGAAAGATCACTGTAATAAAAAGACCAATAAATAAATTAAAGGTATAAAATATACATCTGTGCAGAATCTTAGAACCCTTTCTCTAACATGTAAGTCATTAAAGGAAACGTTGTGTCCTGCCTATTAATTCAACATTTAAAATATCTATTTAACCTATCATAGTTCTATGGAGGAAATTTTCAGATGAGAGTTACCGAGTTTCTTTGGATCATATTTTTCTATATTTCATTAACAGCAACAACAACAACAACAAATGAATAACAACAGTGGTTCTGGCTGTATGTATAGTGACTGTATGTGTACTTCTATTCTAGTGGTTCTTAACAGGGGAACAATTTTGTCCCATCCTTCCCTCAATCCCTAGGGGACAATAGGCAATGTTTGAAGACAATTTTGATGAGCAACTGAGGGGTACCACTGGCATCTAGTGGATAGAGGCCAGGAAAACTTAAACATCTTATGGTGCAGAGGATAATACCAATCTGCCCCGATCAAAGAACTTTCTGGTCCAAACTGTCAATAGCACTGTGCTGAAAAACCCTGTCTTGATTTGATATCACAAAGACACTGGCTTTGAACTATATACCTACTTCAACATTTAAAATACTCAGTTGATGGAGTAGTCTGATAGTTGAAGGATACACCTAGAAGGAATACCACTTTGAATGTATAACTGGCAGATCTGGATACAGTGCTAAGGAAAGAACTGGTCAAGCAAATAATTGTTTGGTAGCTACTTATGCCAAAAATTATAAAAACATAATTTTACATTACTGAGTAAATCAGACTAATTTTTTTCTTTAACCCCAGGAGGTCTAATAATATGAAGTTATGGACTATGCAAATTTATCGTGACACAGATATTTTGAAACAGTTTATAAAAAGCAGTAAATATATATATATATATATATATATATATATTTTAAAAGATAGCCCAAATGAGGTATGAAGAATGAGAAGTCATTTTTCTACATCAGATTTTTCCCCCTACTGATTGTATTTTTCAAATTTATTGCAAACATTCATTCATACAAATCACAAACTACACTTCTAACACTATTTCTCTCTGATGGCAAATAAAGCTAAAACTAAGAATTTAAGAACCATTTCTGTATCAGAGTACCTTTCAGCTAAGAGAGCACAACACAAGCTCTAAGGTAGGTATGAAATTTATTTTTAAATTAAGCCACAACTATTCTGCAAACATTACTTCAGAACCACATCACTGTTAAAGAATATTGACTCCATATGAAAGGAAGATCAACATAAATGAAACTTGAAAATGAAGAAGATAAAATATGTGAAAGTTATTTTTAACATGGCTAAAATTCAAATATGGAATTTTTTTTAAAGTTTCATTGTTAAAGGAAACAGGTATATTTTTCCAATGAAAAAGGATGACTGAAATTGACATTCAGGTGAGCATTTGGACACTACCAGTGTGTGATGTTGCACAAAATTACTCAGCTCCAGAATTATCCTCGTGCTTTTGAATTTTATTTTGGTTCATGGAACCAGGAGTTAAAATGAACTGAGGGTCTCACAAAAATTGACTTTTATTTATTTCCACTTAGAACTCCAATTGTTGCTTCCTAGGCAGGCACTTCTTATTGATGATGAAATCCAAGGTGAAGTAACTGGTTTAGCCACAAAGAGAATGGAAGGAAGATCACTAATTTCTGAGCTGCCAATATCTTTTCTTCTCCTCTTTCTTATTTTAACTTCTAGATTTAGCTCCAAAACATTTGCTCTTTCTCCCTTAAGGGGAAATTTTAAGGTCAGAAGTTTAGTAGAGGGGACGGTAGAGATGGTTTTAGGTTTTTATAGTAGTTTAATTCAAAATTGTTAAGTATCTCCTACCAAGAGACCACCACTAAAATTGTTTCTTTAACAGAACAAGGCAAAGGGAGAGCTTTAAATATGGTTAAAAAAATTTGAAAGGAAACTACAAAACTCGCACTGTGAAAGATTCAGGAAAAAAAAAAATCCAATATCTGCTTTCAAGATACTTACAATCTTATTCTAGAGGGAAAAAAAATGAATTCTACTTTAAATAGCTAAATGACAAAAAGAAACAGTACAGGTAAGAAGGTGTGGTAGAAGCAAAACGCTATGGGGAAGTGGTGTATTTTACATGTTTTCCAACTAGAGGAAAGAGACAGTGGGTCTAATGCAAGCTACTCTAGTTTTTGATATTAGTTTTGTAATACAGCTATAATCCCATTACAAAGAACTTCAAGGAACTGATGACATTTTTTTCTGCCCTGTAGTTTATTGTCTCAAGTACTGCTTGAAATATCAGGCTACATGCAGTGAGGTCTGCTCTAATGGTATTTGTTGACCTACATTAAGTTTGGGTCAGCCTGAATAAATGGAGATGTACACTATACAGGGAACCAGTTAGTCAGATGGTTTGTAGTTAGGTTTTCACTATTTTTACAATGCTTTATTATTAATATTTTCATCCTGAAGACTAGACATTATTCTCAAATAATCTTGTTATTATATGAAACAGTAACATTTATTAAGGGTGCTTCTGGAAGTCTCCAAATGGGGATATGCAGAGGTGGAATTACTATGAATTTAATGGAACGTAAACTTCAGGTTCCCTCACTTGCACAGTCCCCCTTCCCCCGCAAAGACCCTGTACTTAATTTTTAATCATACTTCTATATTCTTTTCCTTAAAGAGTATCCCCAAAATAGCTTAAGTTTCTGGCAAAATCTTGATCCACCTTGGGTACAAAACAATCTTGAAGGAGTCAAACCTGACTACCCTGAAAGGCCAATTCAAAGATGTATATGACAAGATGTCATATACAAATGACATTTCCAAATGTATCCCTCCTATTGTCATCTTCCACCTCAACTCCTTGCCCTCCTGGCAAGGGCTAGATGCCATCTTACTGTTACAAGGTCTCTAGACTCTTAAATAAAATCTGTCTGTGCAGTGATTGGGAATGATCATAATGTTTCAGTAAAAGATGAAAAATTCAGAGACATAAGATAATTTCTAAGAGTAAAAAGAGAGATAGAAAATGTTTTTAAGTAAACAGTAACACTTATTATACACAGCTAAGGGATACATGCATTTGAGCAAAGGAAGGACATGGAAACTCTCTCAATACAATTTACAGTGGCACCTACTGAAAAGCGTAGTGAGTTTACACAGAGTGTGGGAATTTTTACCACAAATAACACCACGTGTCTGTTTTTTGGTTTCTGAAAACCCCAAATAAATCCCACAAGCGCCTCTAAAGCCCACCATGGAATTCTGACACTTCTGAGTAAGAAGTTCAGAAGAAAATAAAAACTTTGGATGTACTATGTCTGTCTACAGCTTTTCCTATAATGCCCTGTTCCTGCTTGTTAAAGAAAACTGAATAAAAGATAACTTAAAAAATGAATGAAATTATCCCAAATGAAATATTAAATTGAAAAATAATAGTTAAATTGTTCATGAGTATTTCCTGTTATCTTTTTTTCTTTCAATCTTAGAAATGGAGTTAAGAATGCTTCAAATAAAAATGTAAAGCCCATCCCATCCTATAAAGGGCTAACTCACGCAAACAGGAAGCTTATTAAAAGAGCTTTTCTTGGCTTCCTGGCAACGACTACTTTTTATTTTGGTGGCAGCACTTATTTAAGTAGAGGTCTTTTTGTGGGTAGGGTGAAAAATTAAACATTACAATCCATTAGGCACCCACAGGATTAGAGTTAGTTGAGGGTCTTGTTGACTAGAGGAGACAAGGCTGCTCTGAGATCAAGGAACAGGCTTTGGTCTCTAGCCCTGCCCTGTGCATGCCGGGCTTCTCCAACCAGGCATTGCAAAGCAACTCTAAGTTCCAAAGGACCCAGCAGACACCAGTTAATAACAGTGCAAAATGTTTCATATGCACTTCAAACTATTCTCTTGTTTCCTTTACATTTAAATGCTGTTTTATCTGTTTCTCTCTTTGCTTTCCCTTTCTGGGAAGCACTCAAATATAATGGAAAGTTTTGAAATTTGAAATCTTGCTTTCTAGTTCAGCTAAACACTGTGACACCTTGCCTGCCTGAGCTATCATTTTCTGATCTGTAGAATGGGAACTAACAATTCTTTAATCAGTTCAAGTGAAAATACAAATTTCCTGATTCTCTGCAAGTTAGAAAGCCTTGGAATCTGCATTCAAGCCCTCTTCCCAGGTGACTTTTGTACATGCTGACGTTTTTGGACCAAAGGATCAGAATCAAATTAAATCACATAGAAGATATTTATCTGTTAACTGCAAATTAAGATGTGTGTGCTTAGTTGCTCTCATTTAGTGATATTTTCCAGGGTAGCTCAAAGAATGAAAGCAAGGACACTGGACCATTTTCCCAAAGATCTTGCTTCAAGCCATTCCTGCCATGCCAATAGCATTCCGCTTTATCTTCAGTTAGACAGGTAGGTTCACTGGGGGTTAGTGGGGAGAGTAGAGCTGAGGGCTGTGACACAGATGGGACTTCTGCAGAATTTCATTTATGTGACTATACCTACCCCACAGGGTGATATAAGGATTAATTCCTATTTGGTAATTTACTGTGTGTAAAATGCCTTGAGCCCCTTGGAGGAAAGTGCTATATAAATGTAAAATAATAATTATAATAATAATAACCTCAACTATTTAACTGATCAGTGAATTAGCCAGAAGATTTAGGCTGCCAAGGGACAAGACTGAAACCATTATAAGCAGGAACATTTTACATCATCATATCTCATAACTGTTATCACAAAAAGGGGAAACAAAGGGTGAAAATTAAGATAAATCCATGTTCTCCACTGATTTAAATGACAGAGGATCACTAGTAATGGCTCATGAAAGCCAGGAAATGTGAAAATGACAGCTGCATTGTAATTCTAACTCAGTGTATAAAATCCTGAGATTAAAAATAAAAAATCCTGAGATTTTACACACTTTGGTCTTTTATTTGTACAGAAAATATCTTACCAGTGCAACATCTGAAATTTAGCATTATTAAGGCATTTGACTGGACTTACCTGATGGCTCAACTGGTAAAGAATTCGCCTGCAATAAAGGAGACCTGGCTTCGATCCCTGGGTTGGGAAGATGCCCTGGAGAAGGGGGATGGCTACCCACTCCAGTATTCTGGCCTGGAGAATTCCATGGACTGTATAGTCAAAAGGGTCGCAAAGAGTCAGACACGACTGAGCGACTTTCACTTTCACTTTTTAGGCACTTGACTGTGTTTTGTTCAGTTGGAATATGCTCACAGTTCACTCCTATTGGTAGATAATGGTTTTCCTCTCTGAAAGATATTGATGTTATTCTATGAAATTCCAGGTAATATTTACATCAGTTATTTACAAACAATTTTTTTCCCATGTATCTTCCTAGGAACACTAGGGGATTTAGTTTCCTTCCTAGGAAACTAAAAGGTATTGGAGATAATTTTTCTTCCCAGCAAGAAAATATTTCAGTACATAAACTTACATAAGTTCAACTGTCCTCAGTTCTTACATTATTCGTTGTATTTATTTGATTCATTTCATGCAGATCTTTCCACTAAAAGCTCAAGGGGCTAAACCCAGAACTTTCATATACTGAACGTGAATCACTTCTTAAACCACAAAAAGCGAAAGAAAGAGCTATAGAAATCTTAATGGGCAAGCTTCAGATGCTCAAAAGCAATTGTTTAGTTACTCTGCTTAGTTATGCATCGTTCAAAACACTTTCTAAATCGGGCAAGAAAGGTTCTTTTGTGAAGAATAGGCTTTGGGGCCTTGGACAAGTTTTAATTCTAGTTGTTTTATAGCTCACACACACACAGCAGTTTCGATGTGTATGTAAGGCGGTACTGTATTTCACGTGACAAAGTTTGAGTTGAGTATTGAAAAGAGAAAGGGAAGAAAGAAAGCTAGGAGAGGAACTGAGCGTGTGGTACCCTGTTCTATTTTTCATTATTAATTCCAGCCTCAAAGATTTATGCTTTTAAATTATTTCAATACTGAGTGTGTAAAAACAGGTGTAGACTAAGGTGAATGAATACCAGAAAATAAAGTTAATCAGTATAATTTCAAATTATCTTATATAATACTAAAATTAAGCTTTACTCTCTCTATAAGGAGAAAGGCAGAAAAAAAACAGTTTATGATGAATTTTCTTAGCCTGAAGAAGTTAATACTTCCCTGGTGGCTCAGACAGTAAAGCATCTGCCTATAATGTGGGAGACCTGGGTTCAATCCCTGGGTTAGGAAGATCCCCTGGAGAAGGAAATGGCAACCCACTCCAGTACTCTTGCATGGAAGTAGTTAGTGCTGCTGCTCCTGCTGCTAAGTTGCTTCAGTCGTGTCCGACTCTGTGTGACCCCATAGACAGCAGCTGTCTCTGGGATTCTCCAGGCAAGAACACTGGAGTGGGTTGCCATTTCCTTCTCCAGTGCATGAAAGTGAAAAGTGAAAGTGAAGTCGCTGAGTTGTGTCCGACTTCTAGCGACCCCATGGACTGCAGGCTACCAGGCTCCTCCGTCCATGGGACTTGCCAGGCAAGAGTACTGGAGTGGGGTGCCATTGCCTTCTCCGAGTTAATGCTAGATACACATTTATATTTATTCTGATTTACAAGAAATCATGTGATACCTAATCCCTAAGATTACAAAATATTCCAAATGTGATGTTTTTAAACACATAAATACATAAACACACATGTGCACACATCCACACATACATCAAAAATACAGTGTTCTAGTATAGATTTCTCACTTTAAAGGACGTCTAAAAAGGGGAGAAGAAAATGGGTATACAAAAAAATGAATCAACTGGGGTCACCAGCAGACAGCATGTCCAGTTAAGTGCTGCCAATAATCATTTCTATTAGAAACATTTTAAAAATCCATCTTTTCTTGACAGATGTCCTTTCTTCCAGTATAGCTAATATGGTGGCCAGTGCCCTGATCTTCTAGTCACACTGGCATTTCTTGCCCTTGCATCATAAGCTCAGCTGTACTCATCAAAGTGGAGAAGCTGACAGCATTGTCTGAAAGACACAGCTTGGGATAATTGCTCCTTGTAGTTCCCCTGTCAATGAATATTATCATATTCTTCTCATGAATAAGTTTACTGTACTTTCTTTTTTTTTCCTACACACTTAGCCACTAAGCACACTACTATTCTTTTAATGAGATGGACTAAACATGACAGTGTGAGCTTTGGCCTAACAGTCTCAAGATTATGTTTTAAAGCCTTTGTGTTCATATTTTTTTAAATGATCTTTGTCCAGAAGAAATAAAAATTACACTATTTTTTTACTTGACATTATTGTTTTCTTGAGAAGGCTAACTAAATATTCCATGGATAGGCACAAAACAAAGAATAAAGCACATGAGGCTAGCAAACATACTCTCTTACTGAATTTCTTTCACTTAAATATATAATGGAATCCTCTGCACAATATGCTTTTTTTTCCCCATCATGTTAGACTGAAGGATAGTTCTTGGGCAAAAGTAGAAAAAACATACTTTCAGTCTTCTCGTGATCTACACCTTTGAAATGTTAGCCTCTCTTTAGTCTTAAATGCTAGCCAATTATGAAGGAAAACCTGCTGTCACCAATAACAGCAGCAGCAACAGTAAGAATAATGATATTAACATCAACATTTATTGGACTCTTAGATGGCTCAGACGGTAAAGAATTTGCCTGCAGTGCAGGATCCCCTGAAGAAGGAAATGGCTACCTACTCCAGTATTCTTGCGTGGTAAAACTCATGGACAGAAGCGCCCAGTGGTGCATAATCCATAAGGTCACAAAGAGTCAGACACGACTGGGCAACTAACACCTTAGATGCCCTAGGCACCACTATCATCATAGGAACTGACTCATTAAATCTTCACAACAACTCTACCAGGTAATAGTATTATTACTACCATTTTTTGGATGAGAAAATACATGCACAGAGAGATTAAAATTTATGCAAGACCACACAGACAGTAAGTAGAGGAGTCAGGATTCAAATGGAGGGAGCCAGAGTCTGCCATATAATGAGCATTTGACCCCACAGGGCCGAGTGTTCCTTCTTCTCCCGAAGCTCTTCCCCAAGTGGCCAGTGATCAGTGTTTACTTCCCCTGCTGAACACTTATGTATGTGTTGACACATAGCCTGTTGTGAATAACACTCATGGTTAAAATCTCAGTATCTGGAGGCATATATAAGAGATTTATCTTATATATCAGCAATGTTTAACTCTACCAATATCTGCCTCGGCTTCCTCCTATGTAAAACGGTAATAATAATACCAATTTCATTAGTTGTTGTGAAGGTTAAATGTGATAACACACATTTAAAGCTCAATGGAAGGTCAATGAATAATAAATGTTAACTTCATTATTACTGAGCTTAATCTCTTATATATATATATATATAATCCCTTTCCCCAATTAGATTGCATTTCTTTTCACAGAAATTATCATTATGAATTCTCATTGTTTTGTGTTGGCCTTTCCAACTATTTAATATACGTGGCTGAAATCTTAGTCGTCTTGGGCATCACTGTAATAATATAGATGGCGCAATGGTAAAGAACCTGCCTGCTAATACAAGAGACACAGGAATCACAGGTTTGATCTCTGGGTCAGGAAGATCCCCTAGAGGAGGAAATGGCAACCCCCTCCAGTATTCTTGCCTGGATTATCCCATGGACAGAGGAGCCTGGTGGGCTACAGTCTGTAGTGTTGCAAAGAGTTGGACAGAACTGAGCAACCAACTACACACATATACACAACTCCTTAAATTTCATTAACAATTCTGTCAGGTAATATATGTATTTATAATATTATAAATAAAGTATTTAGACCAATATCCAAAATTAAGTGAGCACTTACTATCTGCCTGGAACTCTGCCAAGTGCATTATGGCAATATCTCATTTAATTCTCCTCAAATCTCTGAACTATGGACTTTTAATATTTCTAGTTTACACAAGAGGAAACCGAGGCCCTCAGATCACATAGCTAAGCGTTTCAGAATGTTAATCTTTAACCACAACCCTATACAATCTGGTAAAGAATGAATGTAAGGTAGGTATGCAATAAATATTTGTTCCTGATGATGAACTGACTATTAATTATTTCTGTTACCAGAAAGACGTGCTTAAAGCAAACTAATGTGGCCTAGCTAATATCATTCATTCATTAGTTAACTATTGAAAAGAGATTACTGTGTGCTAGGTGCATGCCACATAACGGCAATAAAAAAAAAATACTATGGATCTAAAATTTTCTCATCAAAAGTAATTAAGAATTTAATATAATTTCACTTACTATCATTTTCTATGTCAATTCTTATAAAAATCAAACTTCTTCCTCTCTCTCGTTCCCTCCCTGCCCACTCTTTCTTATTTTTTCTTTTAAACCCAAGCTTCATAGTATTAAATTTATATAGATTTTCACCAATAAGAAGCTTATATGTCAAGGCAAGGAACCATTTTAATTATATTTACTCTTCATTTTGAGGATATTTCTTTTTCATATCTGACAAAGACTTTTGAAGTGACTAAATAAAGGCAAAGCAACCTGATTTAAAAAATTCTTTCATGTACAATCTTTTGTCTGTAATATTCTCATAAAAGCTTCGAAATTTTAAAAGAAGGTTTTAGCTGTTTTTGTTCCTTTCAAATTGGCAAAATTTGATGTTTTTCTTCACATGTTTGAATTTCCTTTAAAGTCAACAAAGAGGAAAACAAGAGCATATTCAATTTTTAAAATACACTCGTCACTGGTGCCCTGGCATCATCAACTAATATCAGCATCACTCTGAAAACTATGTTTCAATTCTTTTAAAAAACAAAGAGTTGAAAATGCACCCATGGAACTCACATAAAACCAAGACTACTATCTTAGGAAGAGAAAACGTTTAAGGGTGATGGGAGACCATGATTATTGCTGTTAACAAACTTTGTGAATGTTTTGTTTACCTCTGTTCAGAAAGTATTTCATTTATCTGTGAATTAAAAATAAATCTACTTAAGGATTTAAGTGGATAATTCAAAAGTCAATAGGCTTCAGGTATACTTTGCAGAATCATTATTTCTTATGTATGACTTTAAGTTATATTGAGTTTATAATAAAAGAAAGTCCCTAAACTTCTGTCATTAAATGATTCAACTAGGCAGAATTATTTAAAATGTAATAACAAAGAAGAACATTCTCTATTTATCTAGAGTGCATACACATGAGAATGACCTTAGGATGTTAAATTCATTCATTAATTAAAGCTACATTTATTGTGTATGTACTATGTACTAGGTATTTAATGGACAATGAAACTACAAAGAGTAATCCAATTGATCTGAAAAATAGTATGGGGTATATAGGTAGTGCTGGAGAGAGAGAACAGAGATGAGATAATAAAGTGATTATAATCGTAGCTGTCACGAACTGAGGTCCTATTACATATCGAGGGCATGTACTATGACTTTATGAAAACCACTTCCCACCAACACTCATAATCTCAGAGATGAGAAACCAAATGGTTGATGGCTGATAAAGGACTTTGTAATGACATACAACAAATTTTATATTTTATTTTGTATGTAAAACGAAACATTTTCAAGATGAAGAATGACAGAATCAACCTTTTGTTTTAGAAAGATAACTTTAGTGTTGAGTTCATATTTGATATAGGATCACTTTCACTAGCTAAAATATCCACTACACAAAGGTATGATATTTTGGGTGAAACTGTGTAATTCTCTAACTAATCCAGATTGCAGCACCTATAAAGCCTGGTATGGATTAAATATTATATGATTTCTGAAAAACATAGATTTGATATCACTATTCTTTATATTTTTCATGGTCATCTTTAATGATTCCCATTAATTAACCAATTGAACTCCATTCTGAGACATCTATGATCAGCTCCTGAAAACTGAACAGCCTTATCTCCCACTAAATTCCTTAAAGCCCTAAAAGTCTTGCTACACCAGTCTCCTCACTGTTTCTGAACACATCAGATTCTGTCACAGCTCTGGACCCTAGTTCTGATATTACATCAAATTAGGCTGCCTTGTTCTTTTTTTCTATCAGGTGAAAACCTCATTCATTTTCCAACATCTACTTAAAGATCATTTTCTTTCCAGAGTTTTACCTCTCACTCATCTTAGATCAACCACTTTATTTTTTTCCTTGGCCTCCTTCATTACTTTTTTAACTCCTTCTACAATAGCACCTTTTCATTCTGCTTTATATTGAAGCTATCTGTTTCTGAGTCTCCTTCCTTCTATTGACAGAATCTGTTTGGTAAACAGCCTGAAAGTAGTGGTCTTGAATCTTTCATCTAAGGTTACAAAAAAAACACCAGAAAAGAAGCAAAGTGTATCATACTGTTGGCCAAGTAATGGTGTCCAAACAATGCACTACCATAACCAATGCTCAGTAACTGACTGGTGAATGAGATGGTCATTCATTCAATCATTTATTCTCACTTTTTCACTCAATCAACAATTCTATGTGCTCATATTTAGTAGAAAATGCTGCTAAGTCGCTTCAGTCGTGTCCAACTCTGTGCGACCCCATAGACGGCAGCCCATGAGGCTCCCCTATCCCTGGGATTCTCCAGGCAAGAACACTGGAGTGGGTTGCCATTTCCTTCTCCAGTAGAAAATAAAGGCTGCTTAATCTTCCCTGGCGGCTCAAACCGTAAAGCGTCTGCCTACAATGCAGGACATCTGGGTTCAATCCCTGGGTCATGAAGATCCCCTGGAGAAGGAAATGGCACCCCAGTCCACTACTCTTGCCTGGAAAATCCCATGGATGGAGGAACCTGGCAGGCAACAGGCTGTGGGGTCACAAAGAGCTGGACACGACTGAGTGACTTCACTTCACTTAAAGGCTGCTTTGGTTAAAAAAAAAAAAAAAAAAAAAAAAACCAAAAACACGTTTCTGTTCATTTGAATAAAACTCTTCTACAAATCAACAGGCTAAGAAAAAATCCATTATAATTACTATTATTGAATCCAACAATGGGCCATCTGAAGAGTACATATCGTCTTAGAGGCAGGAAAACTTGTGATAAACGGAGAATTGTGCCAGTTCACTGTTTAACATCACTGCCTCCATACAGCCTGTAGATATTTATTGACTGGCTTAAACTAATGAGTACTGTGGTACTGGCAGAAGTATATGAATTACCTGCCCAGAGATACTAATAGACATATATAGATATTAAAACAAACAAAACAATCTCATAGCACCACAAGAGAGAAAAGGCTAATGTTTACAAAACTATTTATTGTCCAGACAAAACTATAGAATTCAAACATATTATCTCATTAAATCCTCTTAAAAACACTAAAATGGCTAGTGTTTACACACTTTAAGTAAAAATATAACTGAGTATGAACATTTTAATCAAATTCCCAGAGGCCATAATATTAGGAGGCCGAAGAGCCAGAATTAAAAAGCATAGAAACCTTAGACTTTTCCATTTATGTTTTACTAGGATCAGCTTCTAAATCAAAGAAGTTGAAACCAATGTAGGTATACATTTTAATAGAAGCATTCATGGAACAGTGGGATCTTAATGTAAAGATCAAAAGATAGATTAATAGGGAATATTTATTGAATCTCTCTTGCAGGAGATGCAAGAGATACATTCTGGATGTATTAACTTATTTAATCCTTACAGCGTTTTTTGGAGGTCATTAATACTATTATTAATATTATTATTACTAAGATAAGATTATGACAATTGGTCCCATCACTTTATGGCAAAAAAATGGGGAAAAAGTTGAAACAGTGACATATTTTATTTTTGGGTTCCAAAATCACTGTGGATTTTGTGGATTTTTTTTTACTGCAGCCATGAAATTAAAAGATACTTGTTCCTTGGAAGAAAAGCTATGACAAACCTAGACAGCATATTGATAAGCAGAGACATTACTTTGCTGACAAAGGCCTGTATAGTCAAAGCTATGGTTTTTCCATTAGTCATGTACAGATGTGAGAGTTGGACCATAAAGAAGCCTGAGCAACAAATAATTGATGTTTTTAAACTGTGGTGCTAGAGAAGACTCTTGGACTGCAAGGAGATCAAATCAGTCAATCCTAAAGGAAATCAACTCTGGATATTCACTGGAAGGACAGATGCTGAAGCTCCAATACTTTGGCCACCTGATGCAAAGAGCCAAATCACTGGAAAAGACCCTGAGGCTGGGAAAGATTGAGGGCAAGGGAAGAAGAGGGCGACAGAGGATGAGATGGTTGGATGACATCACTGACTCAATGGACATGAGTGTGAGCAAACTCCTGGAGATGGTGAAGAACAGGGAAGCCTGGTGTGCTGCAGTCCATGGGGTGACAGAGTCGGACACAACTTAGGACTGAACAGCACAACAATATTTTTAGCAGTACTGTTATCATTTTTCAGGATGGAAACTGAGCCATAGAGAAGATAATAAACTTTCCCATGAAGTCACTAAGCTGGTAAGTGGCTGTATAGTAAAACTTCTTTTCTATAGCTCATAGAATTTAACTACTATGCTATACTGCCTTATTAGGCTGTAAGGGTATTTAACATGATGGTTTGAATAAAGTTGCGAGTAGGGAGCTATTACCACCACATTGGAAGTTACAGCTTCTACATATGAATTGGGGTGGGGGGTACTAACATTCAGTCCATAACACTAGCACTTCCTAAACTTTTTCATGTCATGGCACACATAGAAAGGGGTAATATTTGTTTTGAGTGCTTGCTGGGATAAACTGGGAGGGATTTGCAGCCTTGAGGGAGGCTCTACTGGGACAGATATGACTAGCCCTGGACAGATATGACTGCCCCTTGGCCTACCAGAGGGGATCAATAAGTTTCCTACAAAGTTTGGCAAACTACACACCTTACAAAACCTTTATGGTTTATTCAGAACACAAACAGTATCAGCCATTATAATCACTGTCTCAGAACCTCATTTTGGATCTTTCATGATTTAGCTGATATTTTTCTGGAAGACATTAGTGTGGAAAGGGGTTTCCTAGGAGGCTGATCAATAATCACTGGAGAAAAGATGTGAACTATGCTGCAAGGGACACATCTCACTTTATTGAAATAGAGTATTTCTTAATATGAAAATAAAAATCATTGTTTAGATTATGCATCACATCCAGCTAACACTGAGTACTTACTTACATGTGTCAGGGCAGTGCTAGACATGGGAGAGCACAAATGAATAAACAATATCTCCCCTCCAAAGGTTACAACTTATTGATATGAGTAAAGGGGTTTCTATCTAGCTTTGGGAACCAGGCTATAAATGAGCAATAACTCACTGAGGGTAGTATAAACAGTAGAAAAGAAGATGCTGTGAACTGACTAATTAAAACAAAAATTCATCTGACTACCTGTCTCATTTTGGGCTCCTTCCGAAGAAGGGTCTGGGATAAGGACTTGGTACAGAGAGTAATTGGGAAGGGGACCTCAGAAGGCAGGAGTGAAGCAGTGATGAGTGAATCAGGGAGAAGAATTAGCAATAGTAAAGCTACGTCAAAGAGGGCACCAGCAGTGCAATGTCATCAGGATCTCTGAGAGATATAGACCGTGCCTCCAAAGATATACATCTGGTAGAGGCTGGAATATTTCTTTTCCAGCTCTGTTCTTCCTTTAGTTAACAGAGAAATAAGTTGCCATGCTAGTTCCCCCAAATCCAATGTAGATTTGTTGAGCTCTCCCAGCACTAGAAAAGACCCTGGGCCAGAATGTGGAAGAGCACTACAGAGGCTGGAGTCTGAAACAGAAACTGTTTCAGTGTGGTTAAAATTAGAGGTGAGCTGAGGGATAACAAGAGAATGCCCAATACATTGACTAGAGTAACCTGTAAGGACATCTGGGATCTGATCTAGCACAATCTGACCTAAAGAATGGTTGAGGAAAGTTTAGACAGACATCTTACTAAATTACATTCCACAGAAAGTATCTTTGGTTCCTGCAAGCAGTCAAACTTTAGGGTAATAAATCCTGACACTGTCTAGCTAAGAAACAGAAAAATGATGATTGCTTATGGGCCTATCTGATTCTCTGGCTATGAGGTCAAGATCGGACTCTTAGCAGTTCTTATGAAAATCCTGACACTCATTCACCAATTATTTTCTAGGAATTGATGTGTATTGCTCTCCTTGTGTTTCAGGACAGAAATCTTTGAATTGCTTTAGGGAGTTTTTCCAAAAACAGTGATGTAGTTTTGCATCATTTTGTTATGACTGGGCCTACTGAAAATTTCCCGACATTCTGAATTCATGGCAATAATATCTGTGCTGTTGTAGCTGGTTTGTATTTTTTGTTGTTGTTGTTTTGTATTAAAGTAGAGGAGAAATAAGAAAAGGTTAAGGATTGCATCTAAATGTATTAAGCTTGAAGGCTTCAACATAAATGAAAAGATTTATAGAAAGTTATTAAGATCTTAAAGTTTCTATAAAAATTTCATCATTGCTGACAATATCTACTCTCATTAACTCTGCCCAAGCAGTTCTTGTGTTGCTTTAAGGCTGAAGGTGAGTGTATTTTACAAGGATGAAGGTGAGTGTGTTTTACAATTTACCAAGTAGTATAGGAGTTTTCTGGAGAATTTTCACTGGGGGCCCAAGGTTAAACAATAGATATTTTTATGGCTACAAGAGAACATATATATACTCTTCTCTCTTCTATCATAACATATAAGGAAATGACTATTCTTAATCCCTAGAAACTATGGTGGTGGTGACATGGGTACATTACGGCCCTTTATATGAACATATGTAACTTCTCTTTGACCATGAGTGGACAAGTCTTTTTAAAAATTCTGGGGGATGGAGAAGAGCTCCAGGGATCACTTGGGCTCTGTCAGTAAGTTCCAATCTGAGACATCAAATCCAGTTGCACAGAAACCAAATGTCGATATTTACAAAGCTCTTTCCATCTTACATCCTGCTTCCTTTTCTTTTTATGCTTTCTCTTCCCTTTTCTTTCCTCTCTTTTCTTTGATCCTCTTCTTCACTCTATTCCATTTGCTCTCATTTTTCTCATGCCATATAATCAGTCCACAGTCTGTACGTTCTGAAAGAGGATTCAGTGATGGAAAAGAAAGGGCCTCAAACAAAGCTGCCCTCCAAGACAGAGCACTCTGGAGGGTGGTGGCTGGTGATTGGGGCCAAGTCTGAGGACTAGTGCTCAGGGCTCTGAGACTCTCAACCGAAAGAAGCATTAGGCTTCTGCAGGCTTGATGGCTGTATGAAGCCTCTCGGATTTCAAAGCTTTCCTAGGCTGACAAGGACTTGCTAATTTCAAACATTCTAACCAATTACTATCACAAAGAACTCTGGACAATAATCAGAGGAGCAGGGTGAGAGTGCTGGGGAGGAACAGCCTTGCAGGTTTTACTCTGCTGCTCTGCCCCTCAACATGGAGTCCATACTCTGCTCCCAGAGTAAATAAAAACACAGTGCAAAATACTAATGTGCTCAGTGGGTGCTCCTGGCTGTCTTGTTCTCAGTAATGGGGTACATAGGGACCCTGTCCTGCATTTAGTCCAGTAATTTCTGATGGTGTTAATTAAAAACTTTTGATGCGGATTTGAATGGAAAATACCTCAAACGTGTTTTCTTTATTGAAACACAAGTTCCAAGCCATGGATTATTAGGTTAAGCTCTGTCATCAGTGAGACCAATATAAACACTTTTCATACCATCTGCTTTGACAAATAATAATAAAATAATAATAGTGATAAACGAAAAAGAAGAGAAAACATTTGGATTGACTTTCATTTTAACCTGTTTTTTAAAGGACTAAATTGAAAATCTGTGTCCCTGAATGTGGAACATATGATTTTTTTAAAATCTTTTTTTCAAATCCTTGCAGAACATTCAAATCACCCAATGTTCCAGGACCTGAATTTTTTATATTTTAAAATGGGGAAAGCTGCTTAAAATAAGTGAATCAGCTGCTAAGTGATTTCTCTCTGTCTCTTTCTCTACTCTCCCTTTCAAAAGGCTGGAAAAATACTTAAAATGGTGTATGCAGTTGATATGTGCTGCTTAAGAAGCTTAATATAATTATTGAGGACTCAGACTTTCTATTTAAATACAAGATAGACAAGGGCAATAGAAGCTGAGTTATGAGTATGCATCTCTTGTGAGGTATGGGGAATGTTTCCAAACGTTTAATCCACTGAGCGAGGTAAGGGGTACAAAGCAGTTATCCGCAGGTTTCTCTGTCCTCCTGGAAACCTGAGAAATCCAGAGAGTAATGTGAGCGGATCGTGTGACAGATGCTGTGCAGGAAGCAGGAGAAGAAAAATGCACTCTGCAACCCAAAGCTTCTGTGAAGCACTAAGCCCACCATCAAAACATCCTGACTGATTTCTAAGACTTGTCTCCTATTTTGTTTTTAATTTTCAGTTTACACCAAAGCTTAAAGTCTTGGACACCTACTTTGAGAGTTCCCTTGAATCCTTGAATATTGCCTCACAGATGACATCTTCTCTTTTTCTCTTCTGTGTTTCCATATACCTATCATTTTCCATTTCCTAACCTGTTTATTCAAACTGTCTGTAATATTATCTGAATACTTGAAAGACCACAAGATTTTCCTTCTTTTTCCTGAAGGTCTTCACCACTCTTGCTCTTGTTTTGATTTATAGATCTCTACCAGTGGAAAATTCTGAAAGAGATGGGAATACCAAACCACCTGACCTGCTTCTTGAGAAGCCTGTATGCAGGTCAGGAAGCAACAGTTAGAACTGGACATGGAACAACAGACTGGTTCCAAACAGGAAAAGAAGTACGTCAAGGCTGTATATTGTCACCCTGCTTATTTAACTTATAGGCAGAGTACATCATGAGAAACGCTGGGCTGGAAGAAGCACAAGCTAGAATCAAGATTGCCAGGAGAAATATCAATAACCTCAGATATGCAGATGACACCACCCTTATGGCAGAAAGTGAAGAGGAGCTAAAAAGCCTCTTGATGAAAGTGAAAGAGGAGAGTGAAAAAGTTGGCTTAAAGCTCAACATTCAGAAAACGAAGATCATGGCATCTGGTCCCATCACTTCATAGCAAATAGAGGGGGGGACAGTGGAAACAGTGTCAGACTTTATTTTGGGGGCTCCAAAATCACTGCAGATGGTGACTGCAGCCATGAAATTAAAAGACACTTACTCCTTGGAGGAAAAGTTATGACCAACTTAGATAGCATATTCAAAAGCAGAGACATTACTTTGCCAACAAAGGTTCATCTAGTCAAGGCTATGGTTTTTCCTGTGGTCATGTATGGATGTGAGAGTTGGACTGTGAAGAAAGCTGAGCACCGAAGAATTGATGCTTTTGAACTGTGGTGTTGGGAGAAGACTCTTGAGAGTCCCTTGGACTGCAAGGAGATCCAACCAGTCCATCCTAAAGGACATCAGTCCTGGGTGTTCTTTGGAAGGACTGATGCTAAAGCTGAAACTCCAATACTTTGGCTACCTCATGCAAAGTGTTGACTCATTGGAAAACACTCTGATGCTGGGAGGGATTGGGGGCAGGAGAATGGGATGACAGAGGATGAGATGGCTGGATGATATCACCAACTGATGGACATGAGTTTGAGTGAACTCCATGAGTTGGTGATGGACAGGGAGGCCTGGTGTGCTGTGATTCATGGGGTTGCAACAAGTCGGACATGACTGAGCGAATGAACTGAACTGAAAGAGGATGGAGTTCTTCATAAAGGCTAAGCACTTTGGCAAGTCTTCTTTTCTTCCCTCCCTCACCGTAGCCTGCATTGACCTTACTCTCTCGGAAAAGTTTGCAGAATTGGCCTCCTAGCCTGGTGGGACATGATATGATCCTTCAATAATAACAAAGACAATGACAAAGATAACAGAAAATACTCACAAAGCAGGTGAAGCACAAAGCAGGTGAAGGGAATATATAGGGCAACAGAACTAAAACTCCAAAAGGAAACAGGCCTAAGCAAACCACCGCCTGAACTCCTTTGTCCACAGAATTTATGATTTTGCTCCCAGAGAAAATTGATAGGTGATATTGTCTATAAAGAATTAGTAAATGTAAATTAACAGATATGAGGCAAATGAATGCACTTCATGATGATTTCCAGCTGAAATGATTTTTTTCCTAGAGACCAAGTTTTTGTTAAACTTAATCCTTACTCTCTTCCTTCCCCAGCAGCAGAAACATCTGGTCGGTTTTAGATTCCCCTTGGATTTCCAACTTCAAAGGGAATTATAAAGAATAACAAATTCATGTACCAGCAGTAAAAAAAAAAAAAAAAAAAAAAAAATTAGAGCAGCAGGAGAGAATGGTAAAATTGTCCTTATTTGACTGCTAGTGACAGGCGCCACAGGCAGAACTAGGAGAAAAGACAAAGGCAGGCTCACCGGGTGACAACCTGAGTTCCTGGAAGAGACTGAATCTTTGGCTATACTCAAATATGCACAGGCTCTTACAAACTCAAAGGAATTTTCTCCTTGCATAAGTGAAAAAGTCTAAAGAGTTAGGAAGGTTAAAAAAGAAAGAAATGTGTTCACATGTACCTGTCACGTAGTAAGCATCAACAAAAGTTTGTTGAAAGGGTGATCAGGAGACAACTGTAAAGATTCATTAAACCTCTGGGTTTTTAACTTAATTTACAGAAAATGGTATGAGTTCTGATTCCACGAAGGGCTGGATAAACCACCCCAGAAATAACTCAGGCTCCTAAGAATCCACTAGATCGATCATGTCCTCATAGAAGATCAGACTTCCCAGGGTTTCCAAAAAGTCTGCTTCTTCCTTGCTCTGGTTCCTTATTAAAGGATGGGGAGAAATCAAAGTCCTACCAGAGTGGAGGGATAAAGTTTGAATGAACTATTGATAGCTGTAGTTGTGCCAACTTGTGCTTGACATCACTTTATAGAACTGGATTTATCTTTCTCCTCTATCATTTTCTTAGCAAAACTGAAATATACTTCTTAGAGTGTAGGTCTTGATGTAATCAGAAATTAGAAAATGAGAACAATTAAAGAAAGTACAATTTTGCCATTGTAATTACCTCTTACAAATAGCCTTTCCTCTTTCCTGTTTTATGTGCATTGTGTACAACAACAAGAAGCAGATATGATTATCCAATCAACTTGTTTGTGGATAAAGAGAGAGAAAGAGTTAAAAGCTAACTTGTCTTTAACTAAGTAATTATAAAAGTCTTTAAACTTAGCATTCAGCGGTTATAGATCTCCTCATCACAAATACATTAGGTTGATTCATAGTGAAAGCATTAGTCACTCAGTCAAGTCCAGCTTTTTGTGACTCCAAGGACTGTCACCCACCAGGCTCCTCTGTCCATGGGATTCTCCAGGCAAGAATAATGGAGTGGGTTGCCATTTCCTTCTCCAGGGGATCTTCCCAACCCAGGGATCAAACCAGGGTCACTGGCAATTTTTGCAGGCGATTCTTTACTGTCTGAGCCACTGGGGTTGGTTGATTCATAGAATGGCCATCAAAAACTCAAAAAGCAAGTGACTTTGATTAAAAAAGTATACATCAACGGCATCTTAAGAATATTTCATAGAGTAGGATAAAATAAATAGAATCAGTTCTCTATATAGCCCAGCATGATTTGCTAATGGAGTAGTCCCTCAAAAGCAGACCATCTCAAAGGAAGTTCTATACCTCACAGACTTTGAGTAATCTCTAGTGAAGGATGAACAATGAAGACTTCTCCGCATTTCCAATGTTAAAGAACTGAGCTGGCTGCAAAGTCATTTCCTTAAATATCTTTGCCTTGAGTGGAGTCTTCATCCTTCTCTTACCCCTCCAGGTAAGGGAGAATCACCAAAGTTATCTCAGTAAAAGCAAGCTGTAATTCCCATCCTTGTGTTAATTGTGCATGGTTGTATGTTATGTGTCTAATAAAATTTATCCAAAAAATATGCCAACTTCTTGAAAGATGGGTCTGATGGTATGAACAAAACATTTTTTTTTCTTTTTGTAACTATCTGTATTTAAGTTTAAATGTCTTGGCTTGATGGGGGCATTTGCAAAAATTTCCCACCCTATTTAAGTAGAATCATCCAACCATGATTTTGAACTATACTACAGGGAAGAAGGTAAAGAATATGGAATACCACTTTATTTCAAGAAGGGTTATTTTATAGCAAATGTAAGAACTGAATAAACACCAGACCCCAAGGCCAAGCATAAGAAAATGCCACACACACACACCAAGAATCAAACACTATCATTAAGCATAGCAGTAATGATAATATTATCTGTTATTGTGATGAGACACTTAATGTTCACTTGGGCATAATGAATAATACTTTAGCTAGAAAGAACGATGGGTAAACTTCCTCTTCTCTTTAAAACCCAGTTTATATTCTAGGTTTATATGACATGAGCTACATAATCCAACACCACATGTAAGAGAAAATGCAGGAAAAAGTGAAAACTTATGCCTTTATTTCAGTTGTTGTGTTGGCAATATCAATCTTAAAGTAATGATGAAAAGTTAACTCTTTCCAAATATGGGTATTTTGGATTATGGTGAAATAGCAGTAGCTTTAAAACAGTATGGTAGCTAGATCCTGCCTATCTTTTCCTGGAATGCCTGCTTCAACGCCAAGCTGTCAGATACATTCCTGACCTTTTGAGGACATTGTAATGATGGTAATGCCAGGCCAGGATAAAGAAAAACAGAAATGATCAGAAGACTGAGGGGAAAAAGACATGAGATGGAAAAAAAAAATAGTTCGTATTGTCGACACCATCCAGTCTAGCAATTTTTACAGATGCTTTCTGTTTGCTTGAGACAGTTTATTGCGTATGTTATTTCTTCTGTTTCTTTTTTTCCATGTGCTTTCCTCCACCAACTTGGTTCAAAAATATTTTTATGTGTCCATACTGCAAACCCTCATATCTTTTTTAGATTTAGTGCAGTGGAAGAACCTCTTTTTTTTTTTTTCTCTCTAAGGGTTAAGACACATCAATATTCCAGCTACTCACTTTCGAGGCCAATGGAAAATGTGCTCCTAAGATTAAATAGACCTGAGTAACACATAAATCCAGTTTATACTGATGCAGGATGGTACACATTTACTCACATCCTGAATCTCTGATGAGTGGAGTACACCTGTTGGAACAATGACTGACCTACAGATCAGAGACAGCCAGGCAGGATAAAACCTTCACTACTGATCCTCTGCGGACAGCCTAGTTGCATGAAGCATTCATCCTTGTGGATTTGGGTGTATAGGAGGTGGTCTAGCTATAGGAAACTGACTTGGGGCTCTTTAAATATTCTGAGGATAAACTCGAGTAATACACACAGGCACAGAGGCAATGCGTACCCGTTGTTCTGCAATGCACCGTCTCCCTCTATGCCCACTTTCCCAGACATAGTGCTTTTTTTTGAAAAATTATTCAGACTATTAATGTGTAATTCCTCCCTTTTCAGACTTCTTAAGTTCCCCCTTAGGAAGAAGCCTTTTGTTTAGGCCAATTAAAACAAACAAAAAATACCTATAAATGTTCAAATCCTATGTTACGTTTGGTTTAAGTAGGTTCACCATATTTATCTAGGATGTGTTGGCCATAGCCATGCTGGACTTCTCAGTAGTCAGAGGGTTATGTTTCCTTTCACCTCAAATATGGAATTATATATAGCACAGAATATATCCAATGATGAGTGTAGTTAATGTGGTATTGATCTGGCATGCAAATCATCATCCTAAGTTTGAATCAAAGGAAAACACCTCCCCCAAAAAAAAACAAAAAAACTCATCCAAGAAACCCAGTTAAACTTGTAAAATATCTCTGTAGTCAACTAAATTGCCCTTTGGCTTGCAGATGTGCATAAAAATGTTATGAAACACATGTCTTAGATTTTATGATCAGTGTTTACATTTCAGAAAATATGACGGTAATACTCAGAAGAAAAATACTCCTTTATATAATGATCTGAATGTTTTTAACATTAAAATGTAGAAGGTTCAAATGGGCCTGAAATATTGATGGGCTAAATGCTATAATGACTGGGGTTTGCTTCAGAAAAACATGGAGGTAGCACAGGAAAACAACAGGCCATGGGTTAGTCACTGTGCAAGCTGGGTCATGAGTACATGGGATTCACGGTAGTGATCTGCCTACACTCATGCATTTAAAATTGTTCATATAAACAATTTAAAAATTTATACTGATTTGAACTTTCATTTACTCATAATTTACTGACTTATTCACTTACTTTTTATACATAAGATTATGGAAACAAAACATAAAAACAAAAATAAAATATTCTTGGACATTTAGGTGAAGTAAGCTATTCTTCTTCAGAAACAGTATATATTTATTTAAAATGATGGTTATAAGGACTATGTAATTACACGTAGAATTCTTAGGTTAAATTTTGAATGCAGGACATAAAATTATATGGAAAGTATGATTACAGCACATTTAAAAAATATATCCTCAGGGAAAATGAGAGTAAAGAAATATATCAAATGGTTATTAATGGTTGGATTTAAATTATAGAAATAATTACTTTAATTTTTCTTCATTTTACTCCAATGTGTTTTTTCAAATTATTTTTAATAAGCATGTATCATTTTAAAATGAAAATAAATATTTATTCATTAGTGGATAAGATGTGCTCCCCTTTCCGAAGGAGCTTTTCATTTACTAAAACAGAGAATCTACAAACACCCAGCATTGCCTTGATAGTTTAAATCTTCATACCTAGATGTGAAATACACTCATCAGATTTTATCTGATCACAGAAACATAAAGAGCTTTCTGTGTGTTGGATAGAAATAGGAGAAGAACTGGTTTCTTTGCAAGCCAGAAAAAGTGTGAAATTCAGGCCATTTTGTGATGAGATCATTTCACAATGAATGCAAAGGGAATTACCCAATAAGCCTCTCCCTTGAGTTCTAAACATTCACACTGATACGAGTTTCTTTTGGGCAGCATAACAAGCAAAGTTTGAAGTGAGAGTAGAGAGTTAGAACCTAAAGGCTTGTGCCCTTCACTGGCAAGATGGGTACCTTCAGAGAGACAGATAAATGTACAATAGGAATAGAAACAAAAATAAAGAAGAAACAAAAATGAAGCATTCATCCTTGTGGATCTGGGTGTATAGCAGGTGGTCTAGCTATGGGAAACTGACTTGAGGCTCTTTAAATATTCTGAGGATAAACTGGAGTAATATACATAGGCACAGGGGCCTATCTACTGTACAGATAGATGTACAATAGAACTAGAAACAAAAATACAGTGAAATCTGTAGATTATGTGCAATAGATAGGAAAAGTCTCTGCTAGAAAGCTATCTTTATTACCCAAGAGATTATTTTCCTCATCTTATGCACATTCACAGCAACAGAAGTCAAGAGGATAGGTGCTAAAATTTTGGAGACTATGATGTTCATAACTAAATAGGCCTGGCTGGGGCCAGGCAGAATATATTCAGATGCCAGGCAAGTCACCCTTTCAGTTTTTCCTCTTTGGTATAACTGCCAGTGCATTTCTATGCAGGCTAATCTCTAGTCCACTCAACTCTTTCAGGTCCTGTCTTGATGATGTTCTACCAATATTCCCTCAGTCCCGACCTGCACTCTCCTCCCAGCCACTGAACTCTCAAGAATTCTTGAAATTCTCAATTTTAAAACTTTACAGATTCTCACCACAAGACACATAGACCTCGTTTCAAACCTAGGTTCCCTTGCAGCCTTGATGTTGATCCTCTTACTTAACTGTTAATGTTGGTGGTAGTGGTGAGCGTTGTTCATATCCCTTGTTTTTGTGGGTATACCCAGGAGCAATCATTGATTCACATGAAGCAAATGCATTTCACATTTGTAGCATATCATCAAATAATAGCAGGTAATTCAAAACATCATAAAATATGTTTGGAGAATTTTGTCTGCACAAGGCAAAAACACCCAGTGTCCCACATGGAAACATCCATGCTCAGCTTAGCTTCACCAAATCACCTTCTCTGTCCACTCAGGGGACTCCTTTAGAAATAGACATATATTATCTCTGGAGAGTTTTTCAAGTAAGTCCTTGGAATACTTCCTCTCCCGTGCAGCAAAATCAGTGTAAACTGTTTGCTGAACTCTGTGACGATAGGTTTCTTAAGATCATGTTTCTTATCATTATAAATGATGGTATTGCAAATGAATAAACAGGAAATAGAACAGGTACCCTTCACCAGTGTCAAAATACTTTCTGTTCAAATTTAGCATTTGAGGTGGTGGACTTGCCACAGCTTTAGGTCTAATTCTTTCTGAGGTTGGGAGAAATATACTTCACTTCTGTGTACCTCAATATTTTGGGCCGCCGTTTAGAGATGATGAAAAGTTGCTTACCAGACAGCAATGCCACAAGGAATATCCAGTTAGTGATAGTGAAGCATTCTGAAATGAAAAGAATACCATTAGCACTAGGTATAGGTAAAATGTATGACAACATGGCAATCATAGAAAATAACACATTTACTTCTCACTCAGGACACTGACATACTAACACTATATAAAAATAAAGGATGCTCCCCTTTGGGAATGAAAATACAACTGCACCCTGAGAAGGGGCTTTTGTATTTGCCTGTGTGTTTTAACTTTAAGGCTCTAACCAGTTGCAACCAGTTGTGAATGACTTGCTGCCTATTTCTGTAATTCACTGTAACTTGTGTTGAGAAAGTTATGTTTTATGGTTAATTATCCATGGTCTGTTTAAAAAAATAAATCAAACCATTGTGAACCACCAGGATTTGCAGCTCCATTTGAACTTCACTGTACTTTTGATTAAACATTTTGTAAATAAAAACAAACTGGTTTCTCCTTGTTTGGGGTTGTTTGTTCCTTGTGTTCTGGATATAAATATTGTGGCAAGAGTGGTGGAACAAGCTATGGATTATTTACCCCTGGTTTCATGAGTTGTGAGTTACTGGCCTTATCCTCTTTCATGTGTATAAATAAATGTATAGCATTGTATTCCAAGTCCTGTAAGACAACTGGAATGAGTGAACTGAAACCTTTTAAAACCAAAACCTTTTATGCTAAGTCACAGAGCAACAAAACAAACCCCAAATTAACATTTAAAAAGCTTCTACTGTGGAGCAGCAAAATCCCCAAATATTATATAATCTGCATTTTAAAAATTGCTTCCTAACAAGCAGCAAGTTTATCAACAATTCCACATGGAGGTCTTTCCACTGCTTTTATAATGGAGATGCCATAGACGGTTTTACCAGAGATCACCTCCCACCCACAATATCACCATCAGAATGAAGCCCTGAAAATAACCAGAATGATAACTTAAGCCAAAATTGATTTAGAAAGATCAGGAGTTACCATAGCTAAAGATAATGGAACATTATAAAAGAAGAATTCTGTATAAAACTTGTCATCATCCTACAACTTATATAAATAAAAGAAGCCTAAAAACTAATTGCCTAAGGAAAGTGAGTAAAGTCAAGATTCAAAAGACCCTGTGGCAGAGTGTAAGAGGAGTATGTTTGAGACCCATAATCATATGGCCCTAACACACCTGCATATGAAACTCAATAAGGATCCCTAAAGTACCTTGCTCAAAATTATGTTTATTAAATGATCCAATGGTATGTGCATCACTGACCATTAAAAAGGACCTCCAGGAAAGATAGAAAATTTCTTTCTGCAATTTGTTATTTTTTTAAGAAAAGATAGAGACAGGATAATAAGGGGTTTGTTATAAAATGGGGTGGTCGCCCCTGACTGAAATTTGAACACTGTATTTGATCTCACCTGACCCCTTTATTTGGAGAAGGAAGTGGCAACCCACTCCAGTGTTCTTGCTTGGAGAATCCCAGGGATGGGGGAGCCTGGTGGGCTGCTGTCTATGGGGTTGCAGAGAGTCGGACACGACTGAAGCGACTTAGCAGTAGCAGCAGCAGACCCCTTTATTACTATCATGGCTTACTGCTTGCTTGCATAAGCACTAAGAGGGGACAGCCACTGCAGCTCACCAAAAGATTTAGGTAAAATATTCTTCAAGCAGCTACTATGTGCTGGGCACAACTAGAGTGATTCTTGTTGAAAGAGTATACGTTAGGGACTGAGGTTCTTGTTGCAACATTTAAAAATATCTATTACTATTGCAATGGCACCCCACTCCAGTACTCTTGCCTGGCAAATCCCACGGATGGAGGAGCCTAGTAGGCTGCAGTCCATGGGGTCGCAAAGAGTCGGACATGACTGAGCAACTTCACTTTCACTTTTCACTTTCATGCATTGGAGAAGGAAATGGCAACCCACTCCAGTGTTCTTGCCTGGAGAATCCCAGGGATGGGGGAGCCTGGTGGGCTGCCATCTATGGGGTCACACAGAGTCGAACACGACTGAAGCGACTTAGCAGCAGCAGCAGCGTTACTATTGCCAATAGCAAAGAGAAGCCAGGTTTACCCTAAGAGTTGTGAAGGACTCCTAAA
This sequence comes from Nanger dama, assembly GCA_917880005.1. NCBI lineage: Eukaryota > Metazoa > Chordata > Mammalia > Artiodactyla > Bovidae > Nanger > Nanger dama. The sequence goes on from CAKJTW010000011.1 coordinate 3,218,307, forward strand.
AAATTAGAAGTTTAAATTTTGTCCTGTCTTCCTGTATGCCTGGAAATATAAAGTTAAGGCTTGTCAACCCTTTCTAGGCCTGGATCGCATACTGCAGAAGAAAAACTAGAAGTAGCTTACAAGTTCCCAGGGCCATGGTTACAAAAAGAATGCTGTTCAAAAGCAGCTGGAATTAATGGGGCATTGAAAGGTCAATTCTGTCCTAAGTATATTTCAGAGAGTGCAAAAATTGACTGAGAGGGAATTGAAAGTTATTCTATAAACTGAGGCAGGAAAAAGTCCAAATATGTTTTACTCAAAGATGTTTTCCCTACTCTTTTGATAACCAGATAGCTCCAAATATTTTTGACAATCAAGAAAATGCTCCTCCATGGAGGAATAAGGTTTCATTCAAATTCAAGCAAACCCACTTGAAAATCAGGGTATTCTAAATGATTCCTTGTATACAGAACTGTAGGCCAAAACTAAGTGTTTGGCTATAGATGATTAATCAGGTTAAAATTACATTATAAAGAAACATTTTACATGGTGAAGTATTCGATTTGATAATCAAGTACACACATACAAAACTGCCTATTACACTTACCTACAATTTAGAAAACCACAATTCAAAATGATTAATGCACCCCAATGTTCATAGCAGCACTATTTGCAATAGCCAAGACATGGAAACATCCTAAATGTCCATTGACAGATGAATGGATAAAGATATGGTATATTTATACAGTGAAATACTATTCAGTCATAAAAAGAATGGAATATTGCCTTTTGCAGCAACATGGATGGACCTAGAGATTATCATAGTAAGTGAAGTAAGCCAGACTGAAAAAGACAAATATCATATGATATCACTTATATGTAGAATCTTAAAAAAATGATACACATGAGTTTATATTTAAAACAGAAATAGATGCAGACATAGAAAGTAAACATGGTTACCAAAAGGGAAAGGGATAAATTAGGATTTGGGGATTAACATATATTCACTACTATATATAAAGTAGATAACCAACAAGGACCTACTGCACAGTAACAGGGAACTATACTCAATATTTTATAATAATCTATAAGGAAAAATAATCTTAAAAAGAATTGTATATAACTAAATCACTTTGCTGTATAACTGAAACTAATACAACACTGTAGATCAGCTATACATTAATAAAAAAGATGTAAAATATGAAGGACACAGAAAAGATATATGTGTAAATATATATGTGAATATCTTGCTTAAAGACCAGAATATTGTGACCAATTTTCATTATGTTTCACAAACAAATCTGTCTGAACTAAAAATTCTTTCAAGGAAAAAAATTTGAAAGGAAATGTATTTACAAAATACTTTAAAAACATATGCTAGCTTAATCATTATTCCTTTCAGACAACAAAGGTGTGCCCATGTCATCATACATACAGAGATACTACAACCCCAGTGATCGTGATCATTCAGATGTTACAACAGTGAACCACACATTTAGATAATGAAACCTGAAAAACCAGACAAAACTCTCTTGGCTTTGATTTTTATCTGTATGCACCAGGCTTTTCCATACAAAAGAAATCCAAAATTCAATAGCTAACATATAAGAGAAAGTCAAACAAACTAGGAAATAGCCTGAATCTTTTATAAAAAGTAGAGAAAAATCTACCTCCTTCCTTTAGTAAATCAAATGAACCAATTCTATACGGCCTTACCATCCAGAAGTAAGTATGATCTAAAGGAATGATACTGATCCCAAACACACAGTGATCAAGAGCTTCAGTAGTTCCTACTCTGATCCATCCTCTTTCTGGCTCCGTTTCACCTTTCCTGATTGCATTAAGAACCTTCAGAACTACTAGCACATGCCTGATCTTACTTTCCTCTAGCATAAACCTCAGAGTGCCTAATGCTGTGCTCACTAGCATTTTGTATCTATTTTAAAACCATCTGATAGGCAGAAGCTGAAAGGGAAGAACAAACTAAACTCCAAAGACCTCTAAACTCCCTCATCAGACAAATGCCTGGTGCCCAGAGGACATCAGCCAGTTAAGTGAAACAAAATTTGTAACAGGGAAGGAAGACTGATAAACCTCCTACAAATCTCACCATGTTCCCATTTGGGAAGGGAGTTACTTCAGTGATAAAGTAGGGGGTGTAGGAAAGAAGAGAAGAAGAACAACAACAAAACTTTATTATACGTTGGAGACTTAAAGGCAGTGCAATGATCCAAAGGTGTTCCAGGGAATAGTGCAACAGAAAGTTTTAAATGAGAATTCCAGAAACTACAAGTTCTTAAATGGATCTATTGTTTAAGGGATGAATTCTGTAGGGAGTTTGAATTAAGTGTCTGCTGTAGCATCTAGATGTTTTCTCCTTCATTAAGACTTTGAGGTTTGAATATACTTTGTCATGAGAAAAAAACTGTAAGGCTTTATCCAGCCCCCAAAGTAAAAAGCAAGAGAAAGACAGGGTTTATATAACCAGCTTTTACATAAATATTACATCAGGATACATTTCAAATGAAAACACACACATACACACACACAGCTGTCTTCCTTATCCTTTCTATTTTAAAATTCATTTCTTACTTTAAATGTTGTTGATTTTTCACAAAATAAGTAAAACCAAGTCAGCATTAAACACCTCAGAATAATTTTAGTCTTATGTTACCTGGAAAATTTACCACATCACGGAGGGTCACAAAATCTTGTTTTAAAGCCAGTGAAGGCACTGACAATTATGGGATGTTTTGCTGCAGCTCAGGGCAACTAGAAATGGTCATGAATGTTAGCTAACTTACTTCTCTACAGTCTGAAAAAAGGAGAAAAAAAAAAAACTGTAAGTTTTCCCCATCTGTTATTTCCTTTTTTTTCTTTTTTGGCTGTGGAAAAGTAAAATTATGCAAGAGATTTTGAATGTAAAGGCTGTGTGTGCTTTTTCCCTTTTTGCTCTGTGTACCGGTTATGTGATGTTGCGTAACTGAGTACAGAGTAGGCGGTTAGCGTTTACTATTGATTTACACTATGCCATCTAATGAATTCAGAACACTAAAAAGAAAGGAGCAGGAAGGCAGGGAAGAAAAAAAGGAGAAAGAGAGAAACAGGGAGAGGAAAATAGGACCAGAGGGGAGAGAGTAAGAGTCAATTAGAGAAACAATTCTAATATCTAGAATAGTTTCATTCTTATTACCTTTAGCTCTGATTTTCAGTTATTGTTCAGGTCTCAGAAAAACGGATTTTAGTTAGTGACCCCAATATTCTGATCGTAAGTCTAATGAGGATTACTGGCAAGAGAGTGTCTGAAAGTACTAATGCGTCAAATCACTTGAAAGCAATTCCACCACACTGTCAGACTTTTCCATATGCTCCTGTTGTCATTCTCTCGATACCTGTGGGAATCTATACCTGTGCTAGCCAATGCTATAGTCTAACTAGTTTACCTAATAGCAAATATCATTTGAAAAACACACAGAGATATCACCAGGGCAAAGAGAAATATCTTCAATTTTACCCTTGCCTTTTAAAAATACATGAAGAATGCATATGGAAATCTTTGAATAGCTCATTATTTTATTTTGGAGGAACGCTTAAGTGAAAGTCACTCAGTCGTGTCCGACTGACTTTGAGACCCCATGGACTATACAGTCCATGTATTTCTCCAGGCAAGAATACTGCAGTAGGTAGCTGTTCCCTTCTCCAGGGAATCTTCCCAACCCAGGGACTGAACCCAGGTCTACCGCATTGCAGGCAGATTCTTTACCAGCTGAGCCACCAGGGAAGCCCTGGAAGAAGGTACATACACATTATTTGACTAAATAGAACAGCCCGATATAGGGCAATTAAAGAGAAACAGTCAATGAGAAAAGATTCTAAACTGATGAAGATGTTTGTAAGAGAAATTTCAATAATTTCTAATATTGTGCTTATGGAGAGCACCTAAAATTAACTTTTGATCTGGATGACTCCAGGCATCTTCAGTCCTCTGAGCCTGTCTGATGCTTCTTGTGCCACATAATGAGTTCCCAAAGCTGAGGCTAGTAAGTATGGGTGAAGCTGACTGTGCTGCTAGGCACAGGACCATCCTGTACCTGAGTGCCCTCCTATGGCTAAGGACACTCACTAAAGTGACAAAAAGAAATAGAAATTCTCTTTATTAGCAGCAAATTAGAGAGCAAGGCAGTACCCTTCTTGAATGTGCTTGTAAATGGTGACTAAAAAAAAAAAAAATCACAGGAGGTCACCTAAAGGAAAGAACAAGAGTTTGAGGTGACATTTCTGATCCTCCAGTGTTCTCTTTTCTCCCATTTCATCTTAGAAAATAAAAATAGATGCCTACTCCACCCATTTTTCAAGGACGATTCAATGACTGGCAGCCATGTGCACACAGCTGATACCTAGCACCTAGCACAGTGCTTGGCACATTCTCTATGTTCAGCAATACTTGTTGAAACAGTAAAATGGTTATGGAAGAAACAGCCCAGTGGGAATAGTATACCAGCAAAGCTTCAGAAAACATATGCCAACGATTTACAGGAAATCTTAGGCTGTGCTTAGACTGTAGACACAAAATAATGATGTAGATAAAGTGTCAAACAGTTATTTGTGGATCAGTTGACTTTAGTTTCATCTTATTAGAAACAAAGCTTAACAAAATTGTAATACTAGTAATATCAGCAAAGTTTTGTGTTCATTTCCACCATCCCTTTGGACTATTTTTCATTTCAGTCTTAGGCACAGAAAAATCCATTTTAATTTCCATGGACACATTCTAAAGGAAAAGTCATGGAATAGCAACATAATTCATCTTTTAAAAAATCCTGAGAAGAATGTAGCCATTTAGTAATGGGGGAAAATATAGCTTTTTGTTGAAGGGCAAGGCAGGTTGAGTTTTGATTAGGTTATGCAAATTTAAATTAATAGAAGGGCAACCAAGAATGTACTGATTTCCATTTTCTTGGTTACACAGGAGTTTTAAATTTCTGGATTAGAAAGTCAGAAATGCCATCTTTCAGCTAATTGGTGAATAAGACCTTTAGAGAAAGAGTTGCAAGTATAATGTTCCAGTTGAAGATTTAACTAAAAGTGTGTTTGGCAATGGTAGTCATAGTACTTTCTATAAAGCGGGGCTACCTTCTTGTTAACTCATCTGGGGCTAAGCATGTACAAATCAGTAAAAACTTCCAAAAGTTTTTTTTTTTTTTTATCATTAGTATGATCTAATCTAATTCAGAACTTCCTTCATCAAGCATCCAAGCAGCAGGTCAACAAGATCATTCCACGTACTGTTTCATTTAATGGATTCTTAAAAGCAGATGAGAATGTGCCTGGACTGCTCACTTTGTATGTGAAGATTATGAAGCTCAGAAGGTAATTTTCTCAGGAGTTTATATTTTGAGACAGAGCTGAGACTTGTACCTTAAGGCTCACAGTTCATTTCTCCACAGGACAGAGTAAGTCAAAGTTGCATAAAGTGAATCTTATTTTAAATGCGATAAAGAGAGATTTCAAAAGTTTTTTTATAAGATACAGACTGCTTACATTATGTAAAATGTTCCCCTCAAAGCTATCTTATAATTTTCCATCTTTAATCTGAGTCTCCTCTTCCTCCCTTTTTCTTCCTCCTTATTCTTTAGACCTTTGGACTGAGTCTCTCTTACTGTTTCTCACTCATTTATCTCTATACCTGGCTTTACCTGGTGACTCAGATGGTAAAGAATCTGCCTGCAATGCAGGAGCCCCAGCTTCAGTTCCTGAGTTGGGAAGATCTCCTGGAGAAGGAAACAGCTACCCACTCCAGTCTTCTTGCCTGGAGAATTCCACGGACAGAGGAGACTGGTGAGCTATAATCCATGGGGTCACAAAGAGTCAGAAGTGATGGAGTGACTTACACACACTGGCTTTAAATTCTTCCCCTTTTCTCACTTTTTATCTGCTTCTACGTTTATTTATTAGTCTTCTTCATAAAAATGATTTCTTTTCTTAAATGTGTTTTGAGAGTCTCAGAAATCTTAAAGAATGAAAAGGTTTGGATTTAGCACTATACAATAAATAGGTATTTGGTATACATTTAAATGTTTTATAAACCGAAATAAGGTCCTGACAACCTGAGGGTAACCTACAGCTATAGACTCTGCCTGTGTTACAGCTGTCTAGACCTCGAAACTGCTGGGGAGGACAGTGGGCCTTGTGTTACAGGCATCTCATTCAAGATGGAGAGCGAAGGCTCACAGTCTCCAGACACGACCACTCTTTTTTGTATCACATCAGGTCACCTTTCTGTTTCCTTTCCTTTCTTTCTAATCCACAGTCACAACTATTTTGAGACTGATTGCGGCATAGCAGGAAGAGATCTAGAGAAGTCCTAGTGACTTAATGTGGTTTAATGACATTGGCCAAACTCTCAATGCCAAAAAAGACAGAGAGTTGCACACTAAATCTGCAGATACACAGAAAGTGAAGTCTGAGGAGGTTCAGAGTGGGCTTAGATCCGATAAAGACATCTCTGTTTAACAGGGACATTGCTTCAAGAATCATTTAGATTGTGTCATTGTTTCCTTTATGAAGCTTAACTCCTGTGGGGGTTTACAATTCAGTTTAAAATGATTGGCTCTAGGCTGAAATGCAGCTCTAGGTACCTTAGAGTGGGAGGTGTTCTTTTTTCCACCCCCCCACCCCCACCCGGCTTATTCCTTAACAAAGAAGGTATACACCAACTATTTAGCCATTTCAATGACATCCCCAATACTTTGGCCACCTGATGCAAAGTGCCAAATCACTGGAAAAGACCTGGTGCTGGGAAAGTAGAGGGCAGGAGGAGATGGAGGCGACAGAGAATGAGACAGTTGGATGGTATCACCAAATCATTGGGCATGAACTTGAGCAAACTTGAGGGAAGCCTGGCATGCTGCAGTCCATGGGGTCGCAAAGAGTTGGACATGACTGAGCAACTGAATAACAATGTCATCTGGATTCTGATTGCACATGTATGTGTGCTAAGTCACTTCAGTTGTGTCCACCCCTTTGTGACCCCATGGACCGTGGCCTACCAGGCTCCTCTGTCCATGGGATTCTCCAGGCAAGAATGCTGGAGTGGGTTGCCATTTCCTCCTCCAGAGTGCTTCCCAACCCAAGGATCGAACTCACATCTCTTAAGTTTTCTGCATTAGCAGGCATGTTCTTTACCACTTGTGCCACCTAGGAAGCCCTTTCTGGCCACACACCTCACCATAAAAAGGAGTAGGTGCTAATCAAGGAGACTCATCTACAGTGAGTTAAAATGAGTAACAGCCACTGTGGAAAGGATATAAAGCTGATACAAGCATGGGCAATAAGTGGATGTTTTATCATTTCAAAAGGCTTAATGTACATCACTTGGATGGATATTTCATTACACTTTATTGGAATGAATAGGATTCTGGCAATACTTTGGTAAACATCTATCATTTCTATTTCTTGACTAGAAAACATTACAATTCCAGGAAGCAGAAATTCCTGGTGGTTTCCTTAGATCTCCTTCTTTGTAAGCCCATTACCAGGGTAGCCATAATAATCGGTAATATTTTAAATGCCTTATTCCTATGTCTCTAGCATTGGTTAATGTCTATATCATGATGCTAGCCACAATGGTGAGAAGGGTTAGGAGGAGGAAGTCCCAGACAGAAGTTAAACTTAATAGGCCAGCAGCAAACTAGCATTTATTGAATACATATTATGTGCTACATCCTTCCATGATATGATTCATTTAATACAAATCCCCTGTGAATTAAGATTCTCCAGTACTTTTGCCTGAAAAATCCATGGAGGGAGGAGCCTGGTAGGCTGCAGTCCATGGGGTCGCTAAGAGTCGGACACGACTGAGCAACTTCACTTTCACTTTTCACTTTCACGCATTGGAGAAGGAAATGGCAACCCACTCCAGTGTTCTTGCCTGGAGAATCCAGGGGCAGGGGGGGAGCCTGGTGGGCTGCCGTCCATGGGGCGCACAGAGTCGGACACGACTGAAGCGCCAGCAGCAGCATACTCCATATTTACACACCCAGACTTTTGGAATGAATTTTTCACAACTGTATTAGGTGTGTGTGTGTGTGTGTGTGTGTGTGTGTGTGTGTGTGACATATTATTCTCAAGACCTCTGGGACACTTTTCTTAATAAATGTTTAAAGTCAAAATTTGGTGAGGAAGTTAAAGTAATAGCGCAAAACAGGCCTGAAAGGAAGAATGAACAGTTCTTAGGCAGCACTAATTTATTTCTCAAGTCCTAAAGAGTCCCTGCTCTGTCCTTCTCTTCTCTTCTTGCTAAAGTCTGAATGTGTTTGAGAGCAAGAAGGAAGAAACAGTAGCTTCTGGCTTCAAAGAAGCACAGAGGAGGAGAGAACTAGACCACCTTCTGGGCCCTCATTTCCTGCCTATTTTATAAGGAAAAGCAATAGTAAAATGATCAACAGGAAAAGCGATGACAAGGACTTTGACAGTTCCGTGGTGTGAGGAAAAAGCAGGATTTGCATCTGCATAATTTCAGGGACTTTCTTCAAAATTGAGCTTCCCTGGATATTCTTATAATGATACTGAAAAAGTCACATGATCTGTTGTGGGAAATAGGTGAGATTTATAGGAAAGAGGAGGCATTCTTTATTTTCATGCTGTATTTAAACTCATGACCAAGATGTAACTTTCAACATTAAAGAAAATTACCCAGTTAACTCGAACCTGCTCAAAATAACTCACAGTACCCTCCCCACTAAAACAAAACAAAATAAAGCAAAACTCGCAACCAGTTATTTTGACTGGTGCAAACAGTGACATGAAAGTAACAGATGGAAGCCCAGTTTTACTCACACAACATACTCACTAAACACAATCACACGCAGTCCCACGAAAATAACTTAACAATGGTGACTATGGCCTTATGCTTCAAAATATCTCCTTTATGTGGGTTTCCTTAAAGACTTCAAGGGGCTTGTGAAAAATAGCATAGAATGAAACTAACTCATCTGTCCATACCTAGAAATGGGAAAGAGCTGCCAATCACAGCCTGCAAAGAAAAGTAATCTTGTCACCTTTGTCAAGTCCTTTGTCAGGATTGGAACAGGTGTTCTTTTCTTATGCATTATTTTTTTGTTTTCTGGTAGTATTTTTAGGAAGGGTGATGATATATCTGTACTTTTGAAAACACCACACTACATAGCATCTAAAAACTTTCATAAATCAAATAATTAAAAGTAACAAATCTTCCTGCTAATTGCTCCTTAAAGTTGAAAGAAAGGTTATTTTCTTACCTTACACCATGGCCTTCCTATCTGACAGTGTCATTCAATCGATAATTTCAATGTCAGTTACTGATTTTCGCCTCTTTCATTAAAAAGACTTCCAGCAATAATGAAATGGTGCTGATCGGCTTGCGTTCACTCTATATAAGGTCTATATTTATATACTTTGCTTCTATTTGGATCTATATTTATCTGCTTTATCTGCCTACAGAGCATCTGTTTCTCATACACACAGACATATATTTATATATATACACACATACTGTATATATATATATATAGGTTATATATAAACACACATACCCACAAAAATGTATGAATGTATGCTAGTGTGCTTACTTCAACAAGCATGCAGGTGCATACATACTCAGACACATGACAAATATACAAAGAACATAAATACACACGTAAACAGAGTTGCACAGCGAGAAGGATACTTCAGCAATAGGCCTGTCTAGATACTTGGCTCTTGGCCTTTGAGGTTTTACACACTGCTGAGTGACAGCTATGGTCAACTCTGGGAAGAAGAAAAGTCTTCAGAAGGAAAAACTATATAACTAAGTAGAGAGCATTCATTCTGATTTATTCACTTTTAAGATGAGAAACAGACACTGTGAGGCTAAGAGTAAAGATTTTACAGCTTTTCAGTGGTAGAGCTGGAAACAACTGGGGTCTCTGCCTCCAGTACTCTTGCCTGGACAATCCCATGGACGGAGGAGCCTGGTGGGCTGCAGTCCATGGGGTCGCTAAGAGTCGGACACAACTGAGTGTCTTCACTTTCACTTTTCACTTTCACGCATTGGAGAAGGAAATGGCAACCCACTCCAGTGTTCTTGCCTGGAGAATCCCAGGGACGGGGGAGCCTGGTGGGCTGCCGTCTATGGGGTCGCACAGAGTCGGACACGACTGAAGCGACTTAGCAGCAGCAACAGCTTCTAGACACTCTTCTATTATGCTGAATGGAAACAATGAAAACATTTTGATCAAACCCAATATCATCTTCTAATTTCCACTCTTCTTGTTTCCCCTTTCCTTGTTGCATGAAATTTAAGCAACCAACATTAGCGGGTCAGGCACTGTACCACTGTACCAAATGTGCTATTTCATTTAATTTGCACAATATCTCTATAAAGCAGGTATCATTATTCTTACAGATTAAAAAAACAGGCTTGGTGGGTTAAATAACTCATTCAAAGTGACACAGCTCATAAGTAAAAGAGCTGAGCTCCTGTGATACTCTGAGGCCCATGTTTTTTCCACTATACTATAATGCTTTTCTTAATACACACCTCAATATCCTATGAACTTCCTCTCCACCCCACAGCCTAACCATCATACAAACCTAATAAGTGTTCTGTCTCAGACACATAACAAGCCTAAAGCAGAGATTCTCTCAGACTAAGAAAACAGTAAAAAAGAATGGAACAGGTATAAGTTACATGTCTCCAGTATGCAGCGCATATCCACTACTGGAAGCTGAAACATGCAAAAGGCAGATCAAAAAATCATCCTATGGGTAGTCTCATGTGATTTAAAGTCTTAATAACTTCTAGTCTGTGAATGTTTGATGTCATTTTCACCAAAGGATTATAGCAAACTGATGAAGGAGATCAGACGGGAAACAGAGGCACAAGAAAGCAAAACGAAGATAGCAAAGGAAGACAGACACCCTCGTCTCTTTCTCCTCTCCTGGGGCAACGCTTCTAAAACAAGCACCCATCAAGATGTACAAAACTAGATTCCATATATATACTCCATATATATATATATGGAATATATATTCCAAATATACGTTATTTGTTTTTCTCTTTCTGACTTACTTCACTTTGTATAATAGACTCTAGGTTCATTCACCTCATTAGAACCAACTCAAATGCATTCCTTCCTAGCTGAGTAAATATTTCACTGTGTATATGTACCAGAAGATGGTACTGATGAACCCATTTACAGGGCAGCAATGGAGATGCAGACATTGAGAACAGACTTTTGGACACAGGAGTGGGGGAGGAGAGCATGGGATGAAAGGAGAGAGTAGTATGGAAACATGTACATTACCACACATAAAATAGATAGCCAATGGGAATTAGCTGTATGACTACTCAGGGAGATCAAACCAATGTTCTGGGATAACCTAGATGGGTGGGGTGGGGTGAGAGGTGGGAGGGAGGTTCAAGACAGAGGGTCATAGTATACCTATGACTGATTCACGCTGATGTATGGCAGAAACCAACACAATATTGGAAAGCAATTATCCCACAATTAAAAATAAATAAATAAGAAATACAGAGCTAGTACCAATACTTGGTATTTTGCCTACACTGAATGGTGCAGAACAAATTCAGAAAAGAAACCATGTCTACATATGGTAAGATAATTTTACACAAATTTCCTCAGCTGGTAACCAGTCATGAGCTATCCCAATACATAGGAGCTTTCCACTTTGTTCAGTTCACACAGAACCCAGTACGAGGAGATGCCATGTGGATTTGTGAAACTCCCTGGGGCATACTGCATCCATAAGCCAAGGGAACAGAAATTACACCAATCCATACGTGCAGCTCTTCATCTGTGACATATTGATAATTACTCTTTATTTGTGAATTACATCCAAGTTATAAAAACAAGTTTCAGACATTTGTCACAAACAGGATATATTCTAGTTAACTCTTTCAGAACAACATCTCAATATGAGTGTACAGGAAACGGGAGCTGTCATATGATGGAGTCTGATTTTGTGGAAAGATTATGGCCTTGAAACAGAGATTAACTTGAGTCTGAATCCCAGGTCTTCTGCTGGCTAGCAATATAAATATAGGCACATCACTTAAACAACTCTGAATTTGTTTCATCACCTGTGGAATGAAGAATAAAACTACCTATTTTGCAAGAACATTATGAGGATTAGAGATAGTCCCAGTGCAACGTCCTTCTCATAAAGAGGGGTATTAAATATTAATTATTATATGTTTAAGAAGGCCTTTTAGCTGTGACTTTCTATTGTAGATCTGATACAGAATTCTTTTGGAGTACTTTTTATGTTCATTTAATCAAAGATAAACTTTCTGGTGATCAGGTATGTTTCAAGTAATGATAGGAAAAAAATATTTCAAGGAGTAACATTTTCACTGGAAGATCTTAAAGTACTTAATAACCTTCGACTTTTGTGAATGCTGGTACTCTCATTTAAGGATTGGGCAAAATGAAGTTCCAGGATACATCCCTCAAATGATCTGTAATAAAAAAAATTCACCAGCAGGAGTGAGTAGAATTTCTCTCTCTAACATCTAAACTCCATAGTGTCCAGCTGAGTAATAACTGCTGCAAGGTCACAGATACAAAGGGCCATGCTTTCCCCAAGGCTCTTAGAGATTATTCACCGAGGCCAAAAACATTAGGTAATGCTGTGTACAGCTGCTGAGATAACAGGGCTGAGTCAGGGTTAGGTCAGGGTTTCAGGTTATAGGGGTGGGGTGAAGAGTGGCTTTCAGATCAAATGATGAGAGTAGTTTAATTTAAGCAGAGAATGAGCCATACAGTATTGAATGTAAGAGGAAAGGCAAGGGAGATAGCCACAGCCAAGAGGAGGTGGGTGGGAACACAGACTCTGTGGGGCTCAAATGGGTAAATCTGTGCCTCCCAGAGGAAAAACTCTCCCGTGTTCGCTCACACTGAGACATGAACAAAAAAGCCCAGGGTGCAGCATAAATCCTGCCATCCCAATAACACACACAGATGTTCCACCATTGTTTTCTTTTATGCACATTTTAATTAAGAGATCAGAATCAAGCATTAAAATGTTATTAAATGGCTTGTTTACATTTTCACTATATGTCATTTATTATGCATTTTCTAAACGTGTGCATATCTATTCAGAAGGATTATTTGTAATTTTTATGTCACTGTTACAACTGTCCCTCTAACTCAGGCCACTTTCAGCTAATCGGGTAACCATGGGAAAGCCTTTCTGGTCCAAGCAGTGCACTACAGACTCTCATTTTAATTCTCAGTCAAGCAATACCCTGTATCCTGTATCCATCTCACTCAGTCGTGTCCGACTGTTTGCGACCCCATGGACCACAGCCAGCCAGGATCCTCTGTCCATGGGGATTCTCCAGGCAAGAATACTGGAGTGGGTTGCCATGCCCTCCTCCAGGAGATCTTCCCAACCTAACTCAGGTCTCCCACATCACAGGTGGATTTTTTATCATCTGAGCCACCAGGGAAGCCCAAGAATACTGGAGTGGGTAGCCCATCCCTTCTCCAGAACTTCCCGACCCAGGAATCGAATCAGGGTCTCCTGCATTGCAGGCAGATTCCTTACCAGCTGAGCTACCTGGGAAGCCCATTCCCCCATCAAACCTCCTTGCCCAGTGACACTGCACACCAGCACTCCAACACGACAGGAAGTCCCAGGTCCACTACAACATTTCTGATTACTAATGAGAGGCCCAATTGCAAATATTTCCCCTTGTCCTCATACTACACCCTTTCCCTAAGCAGTTCTGAAAGCCTCAGAAACTCTAAGCTACTACATGGAGGAAACTGGCCTCTTCCGAGTGGCACAGACTCCCTTGGAGAAGACACAGTAGGAGAAATGGGAATAAGTAGATTTTTCTGTCTCCAACTCATCGCCAACTGCTAGTCTACCACTTAACGTCGATTTCCCAGTATGGAGTCCTATGAGTTTTGGGTATTATTCTAGAGTTGAAGCAGATAGCCACACTTTTCCTTCTTCCTGACTTCACAAATACTAAGACTTATTCACACAATCCTCCCACAAAGGTGGATCACAGGTATCCTGTAGTCTTTCTGCATCATTATGGTTCAAGCACTTAAACAAAACGGCATTGTCCTGGAAGCCCACAGTTCACACAATGCCTTATGAATAATGGCACATGGAGTTGTATGGTCTCAGAGGGCAGGACTCATGACTCCTGCATGTTCAGGTCAGTGCTAGCACATTGGGACTGCTCAATCAGTCCAAATAAAGAGGTGGATTTTTTTGTTATTTCTTTTTCTTTGTCTGCTTTTTATGTCCAGGGTAGGCAGAACACTTTTACAGAGCAGGAATAAGATAGGAATACATTCTAATTCCACTGCCAAATTATATTCTTTCATCTGTCTCATTTTAAAGCATAAGTGATCTAAAAAGGTTTATGTATAACCTTAAGGTAAGAGTTAAGTGGGGTCTGCTGTAACTGGTAGACCAGACAGGACTGAGAAGAGTGACTGGTACCACTTTAAGTTTCTTTTGGAAGGAAACTTTCGGATGTTACCACAGACAGAATAAAATTGGCACAACTCCTGGGAGACTGTCTTAGCAATATGTATATAAAACTTCAAAAGATATAAATGCTATTTGATCCAGAAATTTCACATCTAGGAATTTATCTAAAGGAAATAATCAAAGATCTGCACAAAGATTACGAAGCAAGTGCTTATCATGGTTTACTTACAACTGTGAAAAACTGAAAACATTGTCTGATGATAGAGGGCTGATTAAACAAATGATAGTACATCCATATAGTGGAGTGTGTGTGCTCAGTCGCTTCATGTCTGACTCTTTGCGAACCTATGGACTGTAGCCTGCCAAGTTCCTCTGCCCATGGGATTCTCCAGGCAAGAATACTGGAGTGGGTTGCCATGTCCTCCTCCAGGGGACCTTCCTGACTGAGGGATCAAACCCACGTCTCCTGCATTGCAGGCAGATTTTTTACCTGAGCCGCCTAGGGAGCTCAAATAGTGGAATGCTATACAGCTATTAAAAGTAATATTAGGAATGGAATAAATGAAAAATGCATATTAACCAATAATATGGAAAGGTCTATTGTATAAGTAACTACTGCTATGTTAAAAATTGTTTAAGTGGTAGATGTGTACACACATAATGGGAAGATTGGAAAATATATACGTAAACACTAAAATTCATTGTTTCTGGACAGAGGAATTTTAAGTAATTTTTATTTATTTGGAACTTTTCCATAATTAACATTACAGCAAAATATTGCTTAAAATATTAATCTACACTAACCTTCCTTCCCTAAAGTTCTATGAAGTTATTTTCTATAGGAATTTTTGATCCTAGTAGTTTTCTCTCTCCTATTTTTTAGAGATAGTATATATTGCTTTCTAAAATTTTCAGTGTCTGAGACTATGTAGTTATAATAGATCTTTATTTCTTAAATCAAAATCTTTGATAACCCTAAGATTGTCTTGGTTGTCTCCTTGAAAACATTCCAGTGACCTGTGAGTTAATCTTAAAAATTAGAACAGAGCTTCTGTACATATTTATCATAAAGTCCTAAATTTTGCTTTCAGTTCAGGCTTTATAACAGCAATTAATATCATTAAGATATATTATTTAGGCCCACAGCTTAATATGTAATGTCCTTTAGGATTTCCAAACTCTTTCATTTATCTCACCAGTGCTATATTGCTTAATAGATGCTGATGCTATAGAGTATAGGCCTCCAACCCCCAGGCCATGAACTATGACAGGGTCTGTGGCCTGTTGGGAACTGGGCTGCACAGCAGGTGAGCCGCAGGCAAGCCAGTGAAACTTCACCTGTATTTACAGCCACTGCCCCTTGCTTGCATTACCACCTGAGCTCTGCTTCCTATCAAACCAATGGTGTCATTAGATTCTCATAGGCCTGTGAACCCTACTGTGAACTGCGCATGTGAGGAATCTAGATTGCCCACACCTAATGAGAATCATCTTGAAATCATCCCCTCTCATACCAGTCCATGGAAAAACTGTTTCCCATGAAACTAGTTCCTGCTACCAAAAAGTTGGGGACCACTGCTACAGAGAATAAACACAGAGTCAACCATCCAGAAAAAATATCATCATAGGTTTGGTCAAATAAGGAGGAGCTTAATTCAATGCCATCTAATTCCCTATGTAGTAGTTGATGTAATAATCCCTGTACTTCTCATACTGGTTGCTCCTTGAAAGAGATTAATATTCACCTGCACATCCACACCCAGGCATAGGTGACTGTGCAAGGGACCATAAAGTAGGAAGAGAATGAAGGAGCCATAACAGGCCACAGGTGTTTCCAAGTGATAAAAAGCAGGAAAACGATGTACAGTCTATTAATACTAAAAGAACACTAGGCAGAACTGTGGAGAAAAGCCAAGCCATGATATTTAGTCTAGTAAAGTTTCATGAACTTCTGGCACAAAGTTCCTGGAGCAGTCCTGGATCTGGAATGATCTCGCCAGAACCTCTCCTTAGAATTTCTTTATGGTGCCATCTCAAAACATATCATCCTCACTCGAGCAAACTGTGTCTCTATTCGTTTAAATAAAATAATAATAATAATAAAACAATAACATCTGACAGGCAAACTTAGAGGCTACATTAGAATCTAAAACACAGACTTTCCTGAAACCCGAGTTTCTGATTTCACCATGGCAATTTCACACAGCTGAAGTGGAGCATCACAAGTTTGTATGTCGGGTCTGTAGGATTATACCTTTAGGTCCATGATATAGAATAGCATAGCAACCACTTACAAAGACAGGGAGTTACACTTGAAATCAATTTGTAGGCTCTGGATAATGGCAGCAAACTGAATCTGAACCCTACAAACATCTTCCAAAAGTAATGTAGATCAAAAGGAGAGAAAATAAAGCCACAACTTATGCCTATAGCACAAACTAAAGATAGACAAAGTTATAAACCTCAAGTTCTGTGAAGATAGAGTAAGAAATCTTCTAAAACAAGAAGAGTCAGCATGAGCACCCACACTAGTATGGTGACTGGAAGCAATACTACCTAGGAGCTCAGCAGGACTATTGACTCTAGAGAAAGTGTTAGTTGCTCAGTTGTGTCCTACTCTTTGAGTCCCCAGAGAGTGTAGCTCACCAGGCTCCTTTGTCCGTGGGATTTTTCCAGGCAAGAAGGCTGGAGTGGGTTGCCATGCCCTCCTCCAGGGGATCTTCCTCACCCAGAGATCAAATTGTGTCTGCTGCATTGCAGGCAGATTCTTTAACCACTGAACCATCAAGGAAGCCCCTATTAACTGTAGTGAATAATCATAGTTTTAGGGAAGAGGTATGCCCTGGAAGAAGTTCCCCATGTGAGGAGAAAAACAAACAAACAAAACAAATGGTAGGGCCCTTCCAAGACCTATGGAATCAGAATTTCCAGAAGTGACACTCCTGACTTCTCCCGATCTGGGAAGCCCTGCCTGCTCCTTCCTGCCTAAGTCTTCCTCAGTTCCAAAATCGGGTTCCAGTTTTACCTGTCTTCTTCTAATTCACACTAATCCCACTCACAGTAATAAATTACAGAAAATGTGTTTGCCCCTCTGTTTTGCATTATTATGGAAACAATAAGTTATGTTTGTCTTATATTCTAGTGAGATTGTAAACCATATGTGTCCTCAGGAAGTGTTCGTATGGTTTTGTTGTTACCTCTTTACTATACACGTCCCAGACTTTCCAAAGACAGACAAATGAATGAAAGTACCAGCTGTTTATTCATCATCAAATAATACAGGGTGTGCACATCTACCTGCAGGAACTGCTCAGTGTCCATTCCTTACACTCCATAGGCTTACATTCTAAAGAAAATACTTATGTAGAAGTTAAAAACCAAAATAAAACAGTTTGCATCTCTAGCCCTAATACCCCCTCTGAGCTCCTGAGTTACATATCTAACTGCCTTTTCAGTTTCTTCACTTGGATAACAATCTCAAGGTCAACATGACCCCACATGAACTCATGATTATCTCTGCCCCTAAATTTTCCCTGTCCTCAACATCCCTATAGTACCCCAATTCTGGAGTTACTGACAGTGCCATTCATCCAGTTGATCAGGCCAAATACCTGTGACTCATCACACCTGATGTATTTCTTTTTATTCTATACCACATCAAATCTCTCTGCAACCGCCTTCAAAGTACAGCTAAATTATCATAAGTGAATCACTTTTCCTCCTGTCAACTTCCACGGTCCATCTCATACTTGGCTACCACAGTAAGTCCTAACTAGTTTTCCTGCTCCACCCTTGACCCCTTAGGTCTATTATCAACAAAGTAGCCAGAGATCTCTTTAATCTATAAATAAGATCACATGCCCTTAAAAAAACCCTCTTATGGCTTCCCATCAGTCTTTGCCATGGTCTTCCTGGAATATTTAAAAGTTGTTCTTACTTCACAACATCTATCCCCTCTGCCTAAATTCCTCTTCCTTCTGATCACCTCACACTTGTAAAAGTGAAAGAATTAATTGCCCAGTCATGTTCAACTCTTTGAGACCCATAGACGCATAACCAGCTAGGTTATTTTGTCCTCTGGATTCTCCAATCAAGAAAACAGAGTGGGTTGCCATGCCCTTCTCCAACCTCATACTTAGCTCCCTCTCATTATTGATATCTTTGCTCAAATATCTCCTGCTCAGTGAGACATTCCCTATCACCCTTGTTTCAAACAACAGTTTCTCCATTACTTATCACTGTTTTATACCCATTTGAATGCAGAGTTCCAAAGAATAGCAAGGAAAGATAAGAAAGCCGTCTTCAGTGATCAGTGCAAAGAAAAAGAGGAAAACAATAGAATGGGAAAGACTAGAGATCTCAAAAACTTAGAGATACCAACGGAACATTTCATGCAAAGATGGGCTCAATAAAGGTCAGAAATGGTATGGACCTAACAGAAGCAGAAGATATTAAAAAGAAGTGGAAAGAATATACAGAAGAACTATACAAAAAGATCTTCACAGCCCAGATAATCATGATGGTGTGATCACTCAACTAGAGCCAGTCATCCTGGAATGTGAAGTCAAGTGGGCCTTAGAAAGCATCACTACGAACAAAGCTAGTGGATGTGGTGGAATTCCAGTTGAGCTATTTCAAATCCTAAAAGATGATGCTGTGAAAGTGCTGCCTCTATGCCAGCAAATTTGGAAACCTCAGCAGTGGCCACAGGCCTGGAAAGGGTCAGTTTTCATTCCAGTCCCAAAGAAAGGGAATGCCAAATAATGCTCAAACTACTGCACAATTGCACTCATCTCACATGCTAGTAAAGTAACGCTTAAAATTCTCCAAGACAGAGAATTTCAACAATACGTGAACCATGAACGTCCAGATGTTCAAGCTGGTTTTAGAAAAGGTAGTGGAACCAGAGATCAAAATGCCAACATCCACTGGATCATCAAAAAAGCAAGAGAGTTCCAGAAAACCATCTATTTCTGCTTTATTGACTATGCCAAAGCCTTTGACTGTGTGGATCACAACAAAACGTGGAAAATTCTGAAAGAGATGGGAATACTAAACCACCTGACCTGCCTCCTGAGAAATCTGTAAGCAGGTCAGGAAGCAACAGTTAGAACTGGACATGGAACAACAGACTGGTTCCAAATAGGAAAAGGAGTGCGTCAAGGTTGTATATTGTCACTCTGCTTATTTAACTTATACGCAGAGTATATCATGAGAAATGCTAGGCTGGAGGAAGCACAGGCTGGAATCAAGATGGCTGGAAGAAATATCAATAACCTAAGATATGCAGATGATACTACCATTATGGCAGAAAGTGAAGAGGAACTAAAAAGCCTCTTGATGAAAGTGAAGGAGGAGGGTGAAAAAATTGGCTTAAAGCTCAACATTCAGAAAACGAAGATCATGGCATCTGGCCTCATTGCTTCATGGCAAATAGATGGGGAAACAGTGGCAGACTTTATTTTGGGGGCTCTAAAATCACTGCAGATGGTGACTGCAGCCATGAAATTAAAAGATGCTTACTCCTTGGAAGGAAAGTTATGACCAACCTAGATAGCGTATTGAAAAGCAGAGACATTACTTTGCCGACTAAGGTCCGTCTAGTCAAGGCTATGGTTTTTCCCGTAGTCATGTATGGATGTGAGAGTTGGAATATAAAGAAAGCTGAGAGCCAAAGAATTGATGATTCTGAACTGTGGTTTGGAGAAGACTCTTGAGAGTCCCTTGGACTGCAAGAAGATCCAACCAGTCCATTCTAAAGGAGATCAGCCCTGGGTGTTCATCGGAAGGAATGATGCTAAAGCTGGAACTCCAGTACTTTGGCCACCTGATGCAAAGAACTGACTCATTTGAAAAGACCCTGATGCTGGGAAAGATTGAAGGCAGGAGGAGAAGGGGATAACAGATGATGAGATAGTTGGATGGCATCAGCAACCTGATGGACTTGAGGCTGAGTAAACTCTGGGAGTTGGTGATGGACAGGGAGGCCTGGCGTTCTGCAGTCCATGGGGTCGCAAAGAGTCAGACACAACTGAGTGACTGAACTGAACTGAACTGAACCCTGCATTGTTTTCTGTTTTTTACTATCAGTTCAGTCTTCTCCAACACCACGGCTCAAAAGCATCAATTCTTCGGTGCTCAGCTTTCTTCACAGTCCAACTCTCACATCCATACATGACCACTGGAAAAACCATAGCCTTGACTAGATGGACCTTTGTTGGTGAAGTAATGTCTCTGCTTTTCAATATGCTCTCTAGGTTGCTCATAACTTTCCTTCCAAGGAGTAAGTGTCTTTTAATTTCATGGCTGCAGTTACCATCTGCAGTGATTTTGGCCCCAAAAATAAAGTCTGACACTGTTTCCACTGTTTCCCCATTTATTTGCCATGAAGCAATGAGGCCAGATGCCATGATCTTCATCTTCTGAATGTGGAGCTTTAAGCCAATTTTTTCACCCTCCTCCTTCATCAAGAGCCTCTTTCATCAAGAGGACTTTTAGTTCCTCTTCTCTTTCTGCCATAAGGGTGGTGTCATCTGCATATCTGAGGTTATTGATATTTCTTCCTGCCATCTTGATTCTAGCTTGTGCTTCTTCCATCCCAGCATTTCTCCTGATGTACTCTGCATAGAAGTTAAATAAGCAGAGTGACAATATATATCCTTGATGTACTCCTTTTCTATTTGGAACCAGTCTGTTGTTCCATGTCCAGTTCTAACTGTTGCTTCCTGACCTGCTTACAGATTTCTCAGGAGGCAGGTCAGGTGGTCTAGTATTCCCATCTCTTTCAGAATTTTCCACGGTTTGTTGTGATCCACACAGTCAAAGGCTTAATGATACATTTCTTTTGCTTCCTTTATTATTGCCCCTCTCTCCTTTCAATACAAGGCAAATTTTATAGGGACTTTGTTTAATTTCCCATAATTAGTATTAGAATAATACCTGAAATATTATAGCTGGGTGATAGATCATAAGTGACTGAGTGAGTAAGTGCATGGATAGAGTGTTCCAGTACTGATCACTCTCATCCCAGTCACGTCAACTTCAAATAGAAAGCCTTTCTTCTGCCTGATGCAGTGGCTGCTCTTGCCTGTTCCAGAGGCCTCTGTCCTTTCCACTGGACTGCACAGGCCAAGCTGGGCACCCACTTACATGCTATGTAGTTCAGGTCTTAGGATTACTGGTCTTGGGGAAAGTAAAGCCAAATTAGATGGTTACCTAAAATTCCTATCTCCGAGTCTATAAAGGGAATAGTTTTCCAGCCCAACTGACCCTGTTGACTTAGACTGGCATAGGATGGATGCTGACATGCCAGTCTTGTGCCTGAGGAATTCCGGATCTAGAGGGGAAGTGAGACACCCTTTTATTTGTGAAAGTACCAAGTAAAATTCCCTTTTGTGTCTGAAAATTTCAGAACATTTCTAAGTAGACAGTAAAGCTCCAATTAATGCTTATTAAACAAATGAACAAACTGAACCATGAAACATACAGTAACAGGATTTTAAGTGCCATTCCTCTTTGCCTAAGCTTTGTGATAGTGTTAACTAATCTCAGTGAATAAAGAGGTTGCCTCAATTAGACATACGATATGTAAAATTCATTCTTGCAAAATCGTTTTTCTCTTCGTAGATTAGATTAAAAGCTCATTGTGAGGGACCATGTCATATCTATCTTGCATCCTTAGTTCTTAGTATGGTGTCTAGATGTAAAAGGAGAAAAATTCCAAAGCAAAGGATAAAGAAGTTTGAAGTCCTGGCAGGAATCTGTGAATATTAAGGAATGGCAGTATGACATGATTATCAGATGTTAGGTGATGAAAACCATGCCAACTAACATATGGATTCCTACCCTGTTTCTATGGAAGACTCGAGATCTAAAATTATTTCCTGAACACAGGGGATCAGAACTGATTCTGATTATTTACTATGAGACTGCTACTTTTCAGAATATTGCTGATCAAAGTGCTAGACACTCAATGCATGAAAACCTACACCTCTTTACTCAACTCTCTCTCATAGTTTGATAAAATGCTTTAGCAAATGGATGCTTAAAAAGGGTTCTTAACAGCTGTTTTTTCACTAAATATGAAAGCCTTTTCAAATACAAGATGAAATATGGAACACAACCATTAAGTCAAATGTCTTGAGAGTATCCCTCACGGTTAGAGTATTAATTGCCTTGCTTTGCCTGAGATTGAGGAGATTCATGGGGTGGGCAGCTGTCAAGGATAAAATAGAGAAAGTTCTGGACTAGCCAAGGTGACTAAGACAGTTTGTCAAACAGATCACCGGATTTCATTTGTATCTATATGTAGGATTTCTATATAGCTTGCTAAATAAATGATCAGATTTCTTAGGTATCTATATGTAGGATTTCTATATAGCTATAGAATATAAGATAGATAACTAGGTATTACCAGGCTACAAATACAGGCATGTGAGGAATTAGCCTTATTGTAGTATACCATAAGAAGTGCAAATCCCTTCTCTTTTCATTTTCTCTCCATTTCCCTCCTATGGTCACCTTCTGACTTATGTTTAAAATTGTATGCTTGTACTGATTTTATTATAGTCAACAGATATTAATTTGGGTGTTAGGGCAATTACTGTCTCTTCAAAAGAAAGGTAAAAGTGAGAACCAGCAGTGGAGACTGGTCTCGATTGATGCATGGGCTCATCCGTTTTTTACAGTCCCAGATGTAGTAATTTATGATGGGGATATCACTGTAGAGAATTAAAATTTTCCTAACTCAGAATGTGTGTTTTCTACATATTCCAGAACTGAAAACAAGGAGATTAAGTTCCATAATCCAAGGTGAGATATCAAAACTATCTCAGCCCAAATTCTGCTGAGGAATTTATTATGACAAACTGAGATAGATCCTTGCAATCTCCTCCAGATTCTATGGCTCTTCTTACAATCATCATCTGGCTTTAAGAGGCTCCAAAAGAGTAATCCTCAGTGTTTGGGCACAGAATAGCCATCAGAATCTGGCCTGTAGTCTAAAAAATAGTGCATTTTCCCAAGAGTTTACAATGCCAGATTTTAAATATCAAAGGGAAATATCTTCTTTTTAAATATGTCTGGTCAGTCTTAGCAACTAGACCTACTTTTGAGGCTCCATTTCTTTCGTGTCTTTTAAATTAATGATAAAGAAGAAATATCTAAATTTATAATACCCATGAAACAGAGAAATTAGGGGAAAAAATTCTATTTGATGTGAGTCTTTTTTTTTTTTTAAGCTCTCATGACTAAGAAAATCAACAGTTACCTACATCTGTAATATTTATGCCTCCTAGACTCAGTGTAATGAGTTTCATCTCTGATCGAATTTTTATAACTGACTTTCATTTACCTGTGAAATAGAAAGTTTTGGTAGGCTCTTGCCCTACAGAATCAGCTGCAAAGTTTGTTCTGTTGCAAGGAACAGAAGGAAAAAAAAATGTCACTCTAATATGCTACTATAGTATTCCTCTGGTTTTTGAAGGAGAAAAGCTTTGAGTTCCAGATATGATAGCCAAATTTCAAGAAGTACAGAACACTGATGAATCTAAACGTAAAAATCATAGCCTTCCCCCTCTCTTCTATAAACTGTCTCGTGTGCTCTGAACTCTGACCAAGTGCCCAGTTCAGAGGATTCTTCCACGAGATGAGCATATTTCAGAGCAAACCCTTATTCTAACTGAGGGTTTAAGGAAGCCCAACCCTACATTCTGTTTAGAGCTTTGGTTAAGGAAGTAAGCCAAAACGGAGGAGACATGCCTTCCTCCATTTAACTGGCTAGAACCCAGGTTAAGCTAATTCAGCCTAAATAGAAAACCTCTGCTTTTCTATCCCTTTGTTCTCTTGGATGTCACAGCTCCCTGCTCTATTCGCGCTTCCTTTTATAGTCTTTCCTCACCAAGCATTTCAGGGGAAAAAAAAAAGCTAAATAAAGATCACAGCCTGTTCCATTGTGTCCCCTTCTTCTTCATCATCTTCCTTTCCATTTGTGCAATGTTGTGGCATCTATTAACTACCAATGTTTTCAGAATGACATTATACAAGGTGCAGGCTGTACCACTGTGCCCTAAAAATATCAACAACTGCATTAGGCTCACAATAATTAATGGCAGGCATTATGCAAATGACAACTTTTTCGCTGCAAAATAATGACATTTCTTCATTTTGAGCAGAGTTATGCAAAACAATGAATTTAGGATGATAAATCACACAGGAGAATTAAGAAAGCCATAACGTTCCTGCCCAGGCAGGCAGAAAGATAGACAGACCAACAATTTAGAAGACATTGTTTGTTCTCACACCACTATAAAAATCATAGCCAGTCGGCCATTAATGTGTGTGGGTTTTTTTCCCTTCTCCCTTTAGGCAACAATGCATAAGGGGATGCTAAATTCTAGCAATTGGATCATTACAAGTCACAAGCAAATTTTTCTTTATTAACCTTAATAAGTCATTCACTCAGAGACTATAGTCATCAGGCAAATAAAAAGTATCACATGCCATTCTGCTACACATTAACTAATTCCTTATGCAAACATCACAACATATAGCAATTACTGCCGCTCAAAAGAACAAAGTCATTTTCAATTTATTTTATTGTTTTTATACTTGGCCATTTCCTGTAGCACATTATCGTTTCTTTCCATAACAACCTGAGGTGGAGTGGAGAAGAATTTCAGTAGAAATGAGCACTTCCTCTCGCCACCTTTGTCACACCTTTTTCCCTTCCTGGGGCTGCTAAGGGAGGTTATTAGGGTGGTATGTGCTCCCTCACAGCACATCTTCTACAAGCATTGATTGGAGTGGCACATTCAGCCCCTATCCTTGTGGCAAAAGGACTAGGGGCAGGCAGAAAGCCTGGATCTGACAGTCTCCCACATTTGCCACCATAATGTTGCCAGCTTTCCTTGATTCTGTAAAACAAGGTGAAAGTGCAGGTTTAGATTTGCCACTAACAGGTGAACATTAAAGTAATGTATTCAGTGTTAAGCTCAGAGATGCCCATTATGTTTAATGAGAATTATGAGGCTAGTTTGTCATGCTTCACTCAGCACATAACGTGTCCCTTCAAAAGATCTAAGCAAAGAGCAATAATACATATTGAAAAACCACCCCTCAAAGTTAAACAGAATCTCTTTGATTTTTCTGATTATTCCATATTACCTTTTATCCAAGACTCTCAGGATGTGAAACACCTGAAATAAACTTGGTATATGGCCAATAGATTTTTCTAGCCCATTTTACAGACTGAAAAATGGATTCTAAGCAACTAGGGGCTTTTCACAAAGCTGGACAATGAAACAGGTTGGATCTGAGAAATTCTTCAGTGTTATAGCCTCTGAGGCCCGTGGCTTCTTTCTCATAACCATGAGCACTCTTTCCTGCTGGTAAACAATCATGCTGAAACAGTCTGTGCCATGTCCCCACACAATAGGATCATCATCTCTTTCTATTCTCCCAAATTCACAATCCATTCCCCGCTTTTTAAGGTAGAACACTTCCAAAATACACGAGGGAAAAGCTCCCTTTTCAGTTTCTCTTCCTGAAGGTAATAACATTTTGCAGTTCTCCTTAAATAAAATCCAGCCCATGCTGGATCAATAAGAATGATGCCCATTTCCCTAATGGCAGCCGATTGCCATTTGCTATTCAAATCAGACTAGATAAATTACAGTACATGCCAGGGAACAGGCCAGTGAATTAAGACAGGCCTCCAGAGGACCAGCGATATTATTAATCTTTTAAGACACTATCATATTTCTTCTTGACAGTGTGCGTAGACTCACAGACACACTGCACCCAGATTGAAATATCAGCTGCTGAAAAAAATCAATAGTGTTAGAAACACAATAATTTTTGGTCTGCAGGGCCTACACTAAGCAACACTTGTACTCTCCGTGCCATCTCTTCCCCTCCTTCCCATTTCCCATTTTCCCCTCCTACCTTCTTGCTCTTCTCTTTTCATTCTCTGGTTTTAAAAGCTTATGAGCCCAAATGATGAGATATTATGAAGTTTCCACTGCTAACACTGGTCACTGTGGTCAGAGCATTGATTTTCCATGAGCTGTTTGAAGCACAATTTCACTAGACTAGTAAACTGTTTTGGTGTGGGATTGTCCTTCCTAAGCTCTTAATACAGAACTCCCAAACCCTACGCACTTGGCTATGTTTTAAGAAGAAATGCAGATATGTAGGGAGATGGATATACCCAGAAAGCCCTGGGGAAAGTAGAATAGAAAGATAGAAAAATAATGGGAGCCTGGACCAGAAATGAAAATAAAAAGCACATTCGCTGAAGAGTAAGGGGAAGAAATAAAACAAAACAAAAGACTACAGGACAAACAGAGGGAGACCACTGCAGATTGGGAAGAACTCTGAAAATCTGTATTTAAAATATTCTGAAATATTTTAAAATAGTCTGAAAACTTATGTTTAAAACCCTACTTCTGTTGTCTGCATATTAAATTATTTTGACAATTAATTAGTCTTTCAGAGCCTTGGTTTCCTTATCTGTTAACACACCAATATAATCATTTACTTTGTAGCAGTCCTGTGAGGGTTAATTAGCAAGATGTGTGTCCTTCTGAAATAATAAGGTGCTCTGTAAATGGAATTCTATTTCTACTAGAGAGAGATTTTTGAAATATGCCTGATATTTTTCTTTCATAGAATTAGGATACCATAAATGAACTTAAGACAACATCAATAAATAACTAGACTGATAGTCACAGATGTTATTTAGGGCCATTTTACCAACAGCTGGTAGAACTTGAGCTAGAACCCAGATCTGTTGATTATTAACCAATACTTTTTACATTTTACCAGACTGGTTTTGCTTTTTCCATATTTCTTTTTACTCTAGATTTGAGGCTTTAATTCTCTATCAAGTTGTTTTTCAACTGGGGAAGCAGATTAAACAAATGCAAAACATAAAACAAGGCAAAAAAACTACTGCATTTTGCTATGATACACTCTGGATTCTAAATCTCTCTCCAGTTGCTTCTCATTTGTCTTTTTTCCTTTCATAGGAAAATTTATTGAAAGGATTGTCTCTATTAGATATTACCATATCTTCACTTCCTATTCTTTCCTCAAGTTGGTTCAATGAGACATTTATTCATTCTATTTTACCATATCTGTTGCTGCCAAATCCAATGGTCACATTTTCATTCTCATCTTACTCAACTTTTCAGCAGCAAGTTAACATTGTTAGCGACTTCCTCTTCCTTAAAACCCCGTGGTTATCTTCTGGGACACTTCTCTTTCTACATTTTCCTACCACCTGATCGGTCACTTAAGAACTGAGAAAGTAGTACTGACATACATACACTATCATGTGTTAAGTAGATAGTGGGAAGCTGCTAAATAACACTGGGAGCCCAGCCTGGTGCTCTGTGATAACCTACAGAGGCAGGATGTGGGGGAGGAGAGGGAGGCTCAAAGTGAGAGGATATATACACATGTATACATACATACATACATACATAGATATATATGTATGTGTGTGTGCATGCTAAGTTGCTTCAGTCGTGTCTGACTCTTTGTGACACCATGCTCCTCTGTCCATGGAATTCTCCAGGCAAGAATACTAGAGTGGATTACCATTTTCTTCTCCAGGAGATATCTCCAGGAGATACACACACACATATATATATGACTCATTCATGTTTTGTATGGCAGAAACCAACACAAAACTGTAAAACAATTTTCCACTATCAAAAAAA
Source organism: Nanger dama (assembly GCA_917880005.1). Classification (NCBI taxonomy): domain Eukaryota; kingdom Metazoa; phylum Chordata; class Mammalia; order Artiodactyla; family Bovidae; genus Nanger; species Nanger dama. Next base: position 3,246,506 of record CAKJTW010000011.1, read on the forward strand.
AAAAGGAAAAAAATTATTTAAGTCCTATCAATTTGAAATCTGTTGTGAGCACTTTAGTCTCAAGTTACTTCTGATTTGGGATAAAGATAGTATGCTTGGCAAAATAATCAACTCTTGTAAAGTGCATATGAGATATCTAGGCTTTGAATGTTTGGCTTTATGACTTTGAAATGAAGAACAGAGAAGAAAATCTAGCTCTTTGGCTTGATGCTTGTTTATTTTTGCTGCAAAATGTTATTAGCAACTAGTTTTAAAATATCCATAAATGATCCTTTACCTAGAAACTCGCTAAATGGACAGATTTCTACATATGGGTAAAACAGAGTGTCTTCATTGGACCAGAATTTCAGAGACCTCCATATTGAATTTGAAATTCACATATATGCAACACCTCATAGTTCTCTCAGATTCATTTAATTGCTCCACCCGGTTTTTCTTAGTAATTGTTCCTTGATGTCTACATCTATTTCTGCTTGATTGACTATGCCAAAGCCTTTAACTGTGTGGATCACAATAAACTCTGGAAAATTCTTCAAGAGATGGGAATACCAGACCACCTGACTTGCCTCTTGAGAAATTTGTATGCAGGTCAGGAAGCAACAGTTAGAACTGGACATGGAAAAACAGACTGGTTCCAAATAGGAAAAGGAGTACGTCAAGGCTGTATATTGTCACCCTGCTTATTTAACTTATATACAGAGTACATTATGAGAAACATTGGACTGGAAGACACACAAGCTGGAATCAAGATTTCTGGGAGAAATATCAATAACCTCAGATATGCAGATGACACCACCCTTATGGCAGAAAGTGAAGAGGAACTGAAAAGCCTCTTGATGAAAGTGAAAGAGGAGAGTGAAAAAGTTGGCTGAAAGCTCAACATTCAGAAAACAAAGATCATGGCATCTGGTCCCATCACTTCATGGCAAATAGATGGAGAAACAGTGGAAACAGTGTCAGACCTTATTTTTGTGGGCTCCAAAATCACTGCAGATGGTGACTGCAGCCATGAAATTAGAAGACGTTTACTCCTTGGATGAAAAGTTATGACCAACCTAGATAGTACATTCAAAAGCAGAGACATTACTGTGCCGACTAAAGTCCGTCTAGTCAAGGCTATGGTTTTTCCTGTGGTCATGTATGGATGTGAGAGTTGGACTGTGAAGAAGGCTGAGCACCGAAGAATTGATGCTTTTGAACTGTGGTGTTGGAGAAGACTCTTGAGAGTCCCTTGGACTGCAAGGAGATCCAACCAGTCCATTCTGAAGGAGATCAACCTTGGGATTTCTTTGGAAGGAATGATGCTAAAGCTGAAACTGCAATACTTTGGCCACCTCATGTGAAGAGTTGACTCATTGGAAAAGACACAGATGCTGGTGGGGATTGGGGGCAGGAGGAGAAGGGGACAACCGAGGATGAGATGGCTGGATGGCATCACAGACTCAATGGACATGAGTCTGAGTGAACTCCGAGAGATGGTAATGAACAGGGAGGCCTGGTGTGCTGCGATTCATGGGGTCGCAAAGAATCGGACACGACTGAGCGACTGAACTGAACTGATGTCTATATTGCAAGAAGTGAAGATGAAAACTGTTTCCAAGTCAGTCAAATTGACTTGAATATGGTTTCAGTGTTAGGCTGTACCCTGACTTCTAGGAAAAGAATGATGACTTCCTTTTAAGATATATTCTAGTAATCATCAGATGGAACTTGTCTTTGTCTTTGAATTTGTCTGTCTCAGGAGAATAAGTCCTTCTCGACTTATGAAAACAGCTAGAGGGCAGTACCTGAACAGAGTGATTTCTCACCCTACGTCTGACTCTAACAAGTTTTGATCATGATGTAATATATAAAGTCAATGACATGATAAAATATCACAAGGCAGCATAGGGCTGATCAAAGCCAAAAATTATTCAAATATACTATTTCAAGAGAATAGCAACAACTTCTCTTGAACGAGGTATTGCCAGGAATATGAACAAAACGCATTTTCCTAGGAAAAATAAGTATGTTTCCACTATTTGCAAATCACCTGCCACCTAGGAGTAAACTCTAGCTTCCTTTCTAGCTTAAATTCTTCCACAAAGTCCACCTGCCAGGTCTATAGCCAAGGTCTTCTTTTATCTAGACTAGAACAAATATTCCATTTAGATTCATGAGAACATTATCAACAAAATTCCCAGAGTTAATACCTTTACTTAATTATATACAAATACATTTATTTTTATGTGCTGTTCCACAAAGTTAAACTTTAACTATATTAATCCAGGAAAAACCCCTGATTATCAACTAACAGTTTTGTAAACAGTTATCTCATGAGTTAAATAGTAACCTGAAAAATTTAAGTCAAAACGCCAAACAAGCAGGAGCCAAAAGGCCAGTCGGAAGGAGTAAAGATTTCTCTGCCTTTGTTATATTAGGTTCCTTTGGAAGCATGGGCTATAGTAAAGCGAGGGAGTATTTTGGTGGTAGCTGGATCGTTTGTAGGAATAGGGGCAAAGGATTGAGGAAGTAGGGAGCATGGAAGACACCTACTGCTTATCATCAAAATCTCTAAACTTAGAGCAGACAGGTTAGACCTTATAGAAAAGAAAATTCACGAGAATATGACTCTACTGATAATGTCCATAGCAACTAAGGGATAATAGATGTATGAACTGCAAGAATATGGACACTTAAAAAAATCAACACACTTTAAGCTATCCAATGCAAAGTTGGCTGGCCCACACTGCCAGCTTGCAGTGAACCTCACATGGAGCACCTCGTACCTCTCTCTCACTAGAAACAATGAGGTGAAGACTAATCTACTTTTCCTGGTTCCATTTAATAAAAAGGGGAAAGCAAAGATGTCTTCCTGCAGTACTGAGTTGTAAGGGACTATGATTTCAAGTTTCAAGTTATCATCAAACTATCCATCAATTTACCTGCTAATAAGTAGAAATGCTCTGCTGCTGAGTTGCTTCAGTCATGTCCGACTCTGTGTGACCCCATAGACGGCAGCCTACCAGGATCCCCCGTCCCTGGGATTCTCCAGGCAAGGACACTGGAGTGGGTTGCCATTTCCTTCTCCAATGCATGAAAGTGAAAGGTGAAAGTGAAGTCGCTCAGTCGTGTCCAACTCTTAGTGACCCCATGGACTGCAGCCCACCAGGCTCCTCCATCCATGGCATTTTCCAGGCAAAAGTACTGGAGTGGGGTGCCATTGCCTTCTCCAAATAAATAGAAATACCCACCTATTAAAAAAATTGAATCTAGGCAGTAGACTAATGTCTGAAGTCCAATACTATAAACATTGACGTTGGTGAGGTCTTTTGACTCAAAATTTCCAGAGAATCCACATGGCCAGATAATTTGCACAATCTTGATATCTGTGATGTAGGATAAAGTTGATTTATTTTTAAGGCTGTTTAAGGAATGGTTTGGAGAAGGGAATGGCAACCCACTCTAGTATTCTTGCCTGGAGAATCCCAGGGACAGCGGAGCCTAGTGGGCTGCTGTCTATGGGGTCGCACAGAGTCGGGACACGACTGAAGTGACTTAGCAGCAGCAGCAGTAACTACTATGCATCTAGGAGGCAAATAATACGTTATTCTAAGTCCTCTTGGGTATTTTAGCTTAGACTGCACTCTTGAAAATTTCTTCAGAGCCTGCTGTTTGTGATTAGAAAAATATCTGGATTGGCATGGTGGCTCCTGCTTACTCATTGCTTTGGTACAAAGTTCAGGCAGCTTTAGTTTCAGTTTTCTCATCTAGAAAATGTCAGTAGTACTGTCTAAGTTATCTATCTCACAGGATTTTTGTTAGCTTGAAATAAACCTTGTACACAGATGCTTTGACGCTGCAGGGTGCTTTATTAATGGTAATATTTTAGAGATAATGTTTCTTATATGTTGAGTATCCTAAAATTAAGTTGTGTGTTTGAGGGAGTGTCTTGCCTATGGAAAAAGGTATTCACTATGCTGACTTTACAGAGAGGGCAGTGGCAATCCACTCCAGTACTCTTGCCTGGGAAATCCCATGGATGGAAGAGCCTGGTAGGCCACAGTCCATGGGGTCGCAAAGAGTCAGATACGAGTGAGCGACTTCACTTTCACTTTTCACTTTTATGCACTAGAGAAGGAAATGGCAAGCCACTCCATTATTCTTGCCTGGAGAACCCCAGGGACGGGAGCCTGGTGGGCCGCCGTCTTGGACACGACTGATGTGACTTAGCAGCAGCAGCAGCAAGGAATGGTTGGGCACTGTTAAGTTTCTTCCTCTCAGTCTGTTAAAGATCAGTCTTGCTTGCTGATTAAAAAAAAAAAATCATAAAAAGAAAATATTCTCAGTGAAGATCTTTTAAGGAAGACTCCCATTTGCTCTGTAGATGAAAAGTGTGAAACCAAATAACAGGAGCGGCTCATGAGAAGGCTGAGACTAGTTGGAAAAAAAGGGGAAGGTACATGAATGTAGAAAGTATCAACCTTAGATACACATGTAAATCTTACTAAGAGTCAAGAAATATGGCCCCTCAGACCTTACTTTTGGTATTTTTAATTATATATTTACTACATGGACACGTGCTTATTAGAAAATATTTAAACACTATAAACTATATATAAAAAAACTCATAGAGCTTTTACAGTTTATAAAATACTTTCACTATGTTAGCTTTTGATTTTCTGATAACTCAAAAAAGCAAAAGAGATCAGGTTCTCCAACTCTGTTCTATAGACAAAGAAATATCACGCCACCGTTCATTTTCATGTATTTGGTACAGAGTGACTCTGAACAGAGGAACCAGGAGTCATTAGCATCCTGGCAATCTACATGAATGGAGGAGGGAGGGGGTAGCATGATGACTATGAAATGGGAAGATTTTATAAGTGGCCAGAGGAGGGTCATCAAGGAGGGGTAGGTTTCAAAATATTCAAAAGGAAGCATTGACAAGCACTAGGAATAAAAATAATTCAGAATGATCTGTGGTAAAGAAAAAGTGACCAGAGCAAGGAAACAGTTGCAAATTCAGATCACTTACTTGTTTAATATACAATTATGTTTGAATTTCTCTGGAAGCCATTGGGCAAATAGTGATGACCTGTGGGAGGTACTTAAAATCTAATTTTGGAGGCAAAGTCCAGAAGTAAGTATAACACAAGGCAATTCAGATATTCAGGAGAGGAGTTTAGAGAAAACCATCTCTAATAGGCTGACAATGGAAATCCTGACTATAGTGAAGGAATCTAGCTGAACTTTGTAAAGATTCTGTGTAACAGCTGGGAAGTGATATGGAGATTCAGGTTATGTGAAGAGCATGAGAAAAGGCAGGGAAGTAGAAAATTGAAAAATATATTTGGGAGCAGCAAATAAGTTACCTGTAACTATAATAGGAAATAATGTTGGAAAGATAGGTAGAGCCTGGTATGGAAAGGGAACCCTCAAATATTGGGCTGATCAACCCACTTTATTTTATGGGCAAAAAGATCTATTAAAGGCTTGTAAGTAGGACAATGGCACATCATAATGGTTTTTTAGTATTTAGTATAAAAAATTGGATATGGTGGGTAGAAACAGGGAGAGCCTAGCGGTATTAGAGAGAGATGGAGAAAGAGAGGAAGAGACAGACCATTGCAGTAACCCAGGCAACATTTAGCGGTGTTAGTAGAAATGAAAAAAAAAAGGAGAGAGAGAGAGAGAGATGTTCTAGAGACACTGTGAAGAAGAAATGGTAACTAATATTCATTAACCTCTACTATGTGCCTGGCACTGGATATCTACTTTATCTAGATTAACTCATTTAATCTTCAAGATAGCCCTAGAAGGCAAGTAACTTTATTGTTTCTATTTTACAGATGAGGATATTAAGCAAGTTATCCAAGTTTACATAGTTAATATGTGACAGAACAGGATTCAAACCCCGATCATCTGACTCCAGAGCCTGCCTGCTTAACCTCTGGGGCTTAGTGGCTAAGCACTGGCTTAAGGGTTTTGGTGGTATGTTATATCTGACCAGATCTGATAGAACCTGATGACTGGTGGATGACATATGAGTCATAAGACACTGATATTCTTGGGAATCTGAATTCTGACATTTTGGAGTGATGGGTAGAACGGTAATACTATGAATAAAAACAGGGAAATTAAAAAAAAACCAACTTCTGGATTTCACATTTTACATTTGCTCTTAATGGTCCAATTGCTTTTTGTATTTAACATGTCAATTTACCATTAAAGTCACAAAAGCAACAGAACAACAAAACTTAAAAACTTTTGCAGACAGATCCTGGCTGATTATTCCTTTCTATGAATCCACATAATGAATATGGAATATAGTTCAGTGCTTGGTATTTGGGGAGATGCACAATAATGCATTAAATAAATCATTGGAGGATTATTAATCATAAATAAATGAGCATAAAAGGAGGGCAGGCAGTAGTGTCAGAAGTGTATGACCCAGAGACAGACAAATCTTGGTTCAAATCCTGGCTCAGCAGCTTTACCACTACAGGAAACGAGCAAGTTATTTCAAACATTTTATATAATACAGGGTAATAATTCAAGAAAAACCAGACATCTTTCTGGATTCAGTACTTCCTTGTAAGGCAGTGGGTCTATGAAAGTCTAGAAAGGATGCCTCCAAAGGCCATTATCTCTGACAGAAAATCTGCAACACTCTTCTCTTATTGTGTTTAATTTACAAAAATTACATTGAGACCTATATAAAAAATGTCTACCAAGGAATTGCCAGTTTTAAAAGAAAAATAAATTATTTTCAGAGAAGTGAAAACTGGAGTTTCAACTGAAGGGGAAATTTTAATTGCAGTGAGACATATCAGCTGAATGGTTTAGCTTGGACTTGTGGGATCAGTAGCAGCCAGTGGGATATATATTAAAGAAAAACCCAGTTTAATTAGCCTTAAGATTTTATACAACTTGGCTCTTTCCTCCATCTAGTTTGATTCCAGTGGGTCAATATCCTTTTCAATCATGGTCTCTTGCATCTTCTTCTCAGTTGCTGTCATGACAAGCCAATGGGAGAATGACATACAGATGAAAACAAGGCTTGAATAATTACTGCACTGCGGCTGGTTGTTGTTTGAGCATGATTTTATTTCTTCCAATCACACAGGTTCTTGGACTTCACAGCCCTGTGTTTCAGATGGGGGTGATGCTGATTATATTATGACATTACAGCAAAGACACGCAGATCAGACAAAGTGAATTTCACTCCATAATTAAACTGCACTATCTTTCGTCTGAAGTCCAGGGCAGGATTAATCTAAAGGTAGCTCTTTATCATCTCGATTAGTGCTGGGATTTGAAGAGTGAGCTCTGATTTGATAGCTAGCCCTCAGCCGAGCTGACTAGTGGCCTCATATCTGTCTAACTGGCAAAAATAATATCAGATCAAGATACATTTGCAAGGTTATATCCTTTCCTTTTATTTTTATCTGAAGAAAATGCAGATAAATTCAAATATGCTGGCATTTCCATTACCCTGATTTCTATTACAACAATCTCTACTGAAAAGAACGGGTCCTTCTAAATCCCACAGCATTTTACAAATGAGTTCCCATAATTCCACTTAGCGCCATGCTCTAATGGCTGCTTATCTCCTGCCTTTTCTTTTTGTGAGGCTCAGATCTGAATATTTGGATGGCCCAAGCAACAGCCTCTCAAGCTGCTCACAGGGTCCCCTTTGATTTCAAAGGACTCACCCATGTAGAATTTATGAAGGGATTTTGCTTCCTTCAATTGCTCTTTTAATGTATATGATATTCCCAAATTGTTCATAATGTAATGAGTTAGATCAGTGATTCTCAACCTTCAATCCCTGTACAAGCACCTGTGAGGCTTTATAAACTAACAACGATCTAGCCCCAACTCCAGACCTGATGCTTCATTATTTGTGGGGTTAGGCCCAAGCATCTGTATATTTTTAAAAGTTCATAGGTGATTTGAAAGTGCTTCCAGGGTTGAGAACTACTGAGTTAGCTAAATAGCACATCAGCAGTATTTGCAAAACACTTATCAAAACAAGTCATTGTTAAGGGAAATGAAAGTTGATACTGTTGTGAAAATAATTTTCTTAATAAAATTATAAAAATTTTTATTCTAGTAACATTTGCATAGAAAAATACATATCAGGTCTTTCAAGGGCTATGGAAGACAAGACAGACTATAAAACAGACAGGTTTATGTCAACAATGCTTCCATTGATCCACCTGATAACATTAAAGGTGATGATTTATTGACTAAGCTCATCACAGGATAATACCATAGCTACCAACCATATAATTTAAGATGACTCTTGACTAACATCATAAAATCTCAGAGTTTGGACACAAACTTGGAATTAGCTGTTATCTACTTTAATACTTTTACTACTCAGCTGTCTTTTTAGAAAAGGCAGGACTGAAAAGCTCTGATTTCAAATTCTGGCTCTGTCTTGTTTTAGAGTTTAAGAACATTCATTCTGGACTCAACTGAATCCAGTTATCAGTTGGTTGGCCTTCAGAAAAATATTTACTTCTCTAAGTCTCAATTATCACATCTCTAAAAATGGGGCTAAGACTCTTATCTCACAGAGCTATTTGGGTTTTACACTGATTAATTTAGATAAGAGTGCCTGGCAAACAAAAGTATCAGAACTAAGTATCTGTTGAAGTGCAAATGCAGCATTTACTAAAGGTTGTCACTGAGCTTCTGTGCCTAAAACCGTCAGTTTTGCGATTCACAGATCGGTTATCTGGAAGATATGATCCACTAGGGGAAAAAAATAATAAGTCCGAATAGGAATGGTGCTCATTACTTTTTTTTGCATAAGCATCACCTGAAATGATTGTTAAAAATATAATCTGTTGGACTTCAATCCCAAAGATTCTGATACTGTATTTAGGGATGAACATGCATTTTAGCTACCATCTAGGTGATTCTGAGTTAGGGTAGAGGATCTTCATTTGAGTAAAACAGTTATAAAGGTATAGAAATTAGCCAAATATTTATCCCCCAAAATCACAGTGCAGCCTGACTTGGAAGAGATCATATTTTCTGTTCCTTAGGTCAGAATTCAGTCAGATGAATTTGAGTTATGAACAAATGTAACATTTTCATAGAGTATGATTATGATCCAACTAAAAAGTCTATTTTTTCTTTAATTAAATATACTTTCTGAATAATTATCATTTAGCTACTCATATTATCTTCAACTTTTTCATCTCTACTAGGTATATGTAAGTATATAGTCATGGGTCAGATTCATTATCAACTCATCTTTTTCTTTCATAAAGCAATAAAATAACTTTCTGAAAATTGGTAAATTATCTAAATAAACAAAAGTAGCTATTTCCTTCTTTAATGCTTCATAGAATAAAGTGTTTCTGAAATGCCTTAATTAAAATTGATGAAAATCAGTGGACAATTGTAAGTTGAATACTTTAAATGTAATTGATAAATTAGTCTGCTAAAATGAAGATACCCAACCTACTACCCAACCTACTACTGGATAAGGCAATGGCACCCCACTCCAGTACTCTTGCATGGAAGACCCCATGGATGGAGGAGCCTGGTGGGTTGCAGTCCATGGGGTCGCGAAGAGTCAAACACGACTGAGTGACTTCACTTTACTTTTCACTTTCATGCATTGGAGAAGGAAATGGCAACCCACTCCAGTATTCTTGCCTGGAGAATCTCAGGGATAGGGGAGCCTGGTGGGCTGCCGTCTATAGGGTTGCACAGAGTCGGACATGACTGAAGTGACTTAGCAGCAGCAGCAGCAGCAACCTACTACTGGAGAGTGTTCTGGATCTAAGGAGAAACTTAAAACATTTTCATTTTCAAGATTTTCCTAAGGAAAGACAGTGAGTAAAATGCCAGAACTAAGTTTAGTTTGTAATATAATAAGCTAACAGATACACATCATCTATATTCTAAAAGTTACTGTATAAGACAACAAGAAAATTATGGTCTCCAACTACAACTGAGCATATAGTTAAGCTGGGAGAAAAAAACATACCAGTTGAGAAGTTTATCAACCTTACAGGACAATATAGCTGAGTGGTCAAGTGCAAGTCTTTTTAATACATAATATGTGAGCTTGGGTAGGCTGCTTAAGAGCTCAGAAACTCAGGGACAGTATTTCTTTGAGAGGGTTGAGGTGACCATAGTGAGTCTTGAATAAATGTAATCTGTTGTTTATTGACTGCTGCTGCTGCTGCTAAGTCACTTCAGTCGTGTCTGACTCTGTGCGACCCCACAGACGGCAGCCCACCAGGCTCCCCCATCCCTGAATTCTCCAGGCAAGAACACTGGAGTGGGTTGCCATTTCCTTCTCCAGTGCATGAAAGTGGAAAGTGAAAGGGAAGTCGCTCAGTCATGTCTGACTCTTCGCGACCCCATGGACTGCAGCCCACCAGGCTCCTCTGTCCATGGGATTTTCCAGGCAAGAGTATTGGAGTGGGGTGCCATCACCTTCTCCACTGTTTATTGAAATAGTTGATAATTTATTACATGAGATTTGTCACAGGTAAGACTTAAATGAATGACAGTGTAGACACTGAGAGCTATAGAAACCTTAGATTGAGAGAATGTTGACATGATTGGAATGATTTTGAGTTAGATATTTCAGAATGGATAAGATTTGGCTAGACAGAGGGACAAAGACCATTTTAGACTGAGTGGGGAGGTGTGGGTCTTAATATGAGCTGCAGGTCGGAGGAGTTGCTTCAGTTGTGTCCAACTCTTTGCAACCTCATGGACTGTGGCTAGCCAGGTTCCACCATCCACGGGATTCTCCAGGCAAGAATACTGAAGGGGATCGCCATGCCCTCCTCCAGGGAATCTTACTGACCCAGGGATTGAAGCCATATCACCTGTGTCTCCTGCATGGCAGGTAGATTCTTTATCACTAGAGCCACCTTACGGACTGTTTAATAGTTTAGGATAAAACTGAAAGTTAACTTGGGATAAAACAAACAAAAGAAGGTTCTGATTTTTTAAAGTCACTTTGACTTTTTGGTAGAATTTTTAATTGCTCAAATATTTTCTCAGTGTAAATAGAACAGTGGTTAGAACTGTTTAGAACAGTAGTTCTTTAGAACACTGGTTCTCACATTGTAGTAACACCAGAGTCACCTGGAGGGCTTGTTCAAAGACAAGTTGCTATATTCTACCTCAAGGTTTAAGATTTAGTAGATCGGGGTGAGATCCAAGAGTTTGTGTTATAATGTTTTCCTGGTGATGTTAATGCTCCTGGTCACTGTGAACCATGGCTTTAGAAGACGCTAAGACAGAGTTGGGAACTAACTCTTAGACTAACTCTTAACTCCTAACTCTTAGACTAACTAACTAGCTAACTAACTAACTCTTAACTCCTAACTCTAAGACTAACTCTTAACTCCTCTTAGAGAGAGGAAGATTTTCCTTAAAATAATAAATAATTCAATAACTGAACAGCTCTCTTTGGTTCCTGTACAATTTCATCCTCACTTTTATGCCAAGTCATTTTAAAAAACTATATGGTGATTACTTAAGGGGAAAAAAAAATGCTTACTTTGACTCACTAATCTCTTAACCAAGTCCAAGTCCTTAACTCTCTTAATCAAGCCCAAGTCCTTAACTGTGATAATGAGGGCCCCTAATCCAAAGGACCCCAGGCCAACCAGCCTGGAAACTTAAAAAGACTTAGTTAGTATTAAGGACATTGAAGAATTGAAAATAATAAAGCGAAGAGATTGGAGAAAGTGGGTGGACTTTTTATTACAAAGAACCTCTATCAATCCGTGCTAGACATTTTGTACTTGGGTAATACTTAACTGCCTGCCCCATAATCATCCACTGTTTTCAGTTTTTCTTCATTTACTTTGTTCCTTTCTTCAATAGGTACTCAGCAATGAGCAAGGGGAACAAGAACTCTCAGCTTAAACCTGGGTCACTGCTTAAGCACCTCCATCTCCTGCTTCAAAATTTTTCTCTAAAACAAACATCTACTATGCAGAGGCTATACTGTAAGATATATTTTAAAAGGCAGAAAGAAGAAATAGAATGCTCTGTGAGACTCTATTTTCTATGTGTGGCTCCAAGGGCATAATATCACAAGTTAGTGCTCTATTTTCAATGACAGACAAAAAGAAAATGTGTTTTAAGATTCCTGTAGAAGTCTTTGTGAAGAAAAAAGTAAAAAATGGAACTAAAATGTTTGAAACTCCAAAATCTCTCAATTAGAGAAGCTTGTTTATTCCCTAGCTATTTATCTTTTCTTAAAATAAGAAGCTATATAATTACAAAGTATAATTAATAATAATAACAACAATTACCACAAGTACAACAGAAATAATGATAGTAAGCACCATGGGCCCAGATCCCCATAGTTAAGAAAAGATAAGAATTTGTCTTAGTATTCTCGAGAACAGACAGCAGCCCAATAATACAAGGGAAAAAAAATCTTTCTTACGCTCCCTGGAAAATACTACAGAAAAATAGACAATAAACTTTAATACCTGTTGTTAAGGATCTTCATTTTACAGATCAGTTCAGGCAATTTAAATAGACAACAACATGAGGCCTCTAACGTCTCTTAGGAAACAGTATCAACATTAATTCCTGTCTGGTCCCAATTCCATTTCTAGTTAAGCATCCCCATCCACTCATAAGAAGAAAGAAATAGCATTTGTATAGTGTTTTACAGTGTATAAAGCACTTTCACAAACATCATATTATTTGATTGTCTCAACAATCCTGTGGGATATGTAAGTAGGGAAAAGTATTAATATTATACCCATCAGAAGATGAGAGAATAAAGGATCAGAGTAGAAGGAAATAAATTAATCTTAACCAAATATCTGCATTGGGTCAAACTCCATTTAGACTTGAAAAGAAATCCTACATATAGAGTTTTACATAACATGAAGTAGGCTCAGAGAGTCTGGTACCTGTCCAAGATTATAGATAGCAGAGGTAGGACTTGAATGTAGATAACCCAGTTCAAGATACCCTGCTCTTCCACCAAACCCTAGACCTGACTCTCAGTTATAAATATCTAGTTACAGTAACTGGCCCTTTTAAGAGGAAGCTTGTTCAATTGCCAAATAGCATAACCACTACTACTTTGAGGGTTTTGTGTATTTTTAGTTAGTCTGATGAAAAAGGTACACGTTACTTGAGAAAATGTACACCTTTATAATATCTAGTGTGATAAGAGAAAAGAAGAGAGAATGCATTATTTCATTGGCTTAGAATACTGACTTTTAAAATCCAGCTACTCACAGACGCAAGAGACAGCACAGTTCCATTTCCAACAAAATACTCATTACAAGAAACCAAAAGACTAACCATTCTCAAAGGTTAGATTCTGGCATAGGCTTAACTTTAAACTACTCTTATCTAAATACATATCCATACTAAAAGGAATAACAGCAGAATGTATATTAACAAAATAAATCACCCATTCCTTACTTTGTCTCAAAGCTATAGATTCAGATTTTGAAACTTTTTGATAATACCATTTTTTATTTTTCATTTGCATTTACTTAGATTTTCTGTTTTCTTTTGTTTTGTTTTAAAATACAAGTTATACATCAAGAGAGAGAAAAAGAGAAGAGTGAGGGGGTTGTTGCTTCAGAATTGAAATTGTCTTATGTGTCTATATAAGTTGTGCAGTATATTGAATAAGCATATTATTCAAATCATAAAAATTTTTTGATTAAATATCACAATGGATTGAATTGTGGAGAATAAATTATATTAAATAAAACTAAAAAATAAGATACAAGTTTTAGTCTCCCTCCACTTAGTATGTACAACTTCTGATTTAGAGTATTTAGAGGTTCAGCAAAGCAAAATCCCACAAAAGAGACAAAGGTTTCACTGAGAAGGTTTATTGGGAATTTGGGCTGCAGGGGTTAAGAGAGTTTAGGATATAAGTCAGTGTTTGTGAAAATAGATTGAATATTTAAGTAGTAAAGAAGACATTTATTGAAAGAAGTTTGCTGTATGTACTGAACACTTACCTTCTGATACTGAGCATTTTCAGAGAATTCCAGAATTTCAGAGTTGCTGCTATACTGGGGGATTTATTTGAATAATGACAGAACATGTGTGTTCTGTTCACTTCAGGTACTAAATCCTGTCCAACTCTGCGACTCCATGGACTGCAGCACAGCAGGCTTCCCTGTCCTTCACCATCTCCCAGATTAGCTCAAACTCATGTCCATTGAGTCAGTGATGCCATCCAACCATTTCATCCCAGGTCATCCCCTTCTCCTGTCTTCATATTCATGTTGGATTTCATTAAAATTATAGATTACAATCATATGTCTAAAGCTTGAATATCCTATAAATATTCATGTAAAGCATTTGTCTATGCTTAAACACCTTGATATTAGGGAATTAATAATTGTGGATATTAGGGACTGTTGGAAATTGAATACATTCCCTTCCTCCTCCATTCATATGTTAAAGCCCTAACCTTCAGTGTGACTGTATTTGCAAATAGGGCCTTTAAAGGAGTTGTTGTTATTGTTTAGTCAATAAATCATGTCCAACTCTTTTGTGACCCCATGGACCATAGCCTACCAGCTCCTCCTTCCGTGGGATTTCCCAGGCAAGAATGCTGGAGTGGGTTGCCATTTTCTTCTCTAGGAGAAATGTCTAACCCAGGGATCAAACCCACATCTCCTGCACTGGCAGGCAGGTTCATGACTGAGTCACCAGCGAAGTCAAAAAAAGAGTGGACTTGTGTATTTGTATAACATTTTCACTTTGCTGCACACCTGAAACTGACACCATAAATAAGGTCATAAGAGTGTGGTTGTAATCCAGTAGGACTGTTGCCTCTAGGAAGAGAGGAAGAGACAAAAGGGATGAGTGTACATAGAGCAAAGGCCATATGAGGAGACAGTGAGAAGAAAGTCATCTGCAGGCCAAGGAGAGAGGCCTCATGAGAAAACAACACTGCTGGCACCTTGATATTGGACTTACAGACCCCAAAACTGGGAAATAACTTCTGTTGTTTAAGCCATCTATTCTGTGATATTTTGTTATGGCAGTTCTAGAAAACTAATATAGGCACTAAGGTTTTCACAACAACCTGCAAGCTAGGAATCGATTAAATTTATTTTAGCTTGCCTGGTGGCTCAGACAGTAAAGAATCTGTCTGCAGTGCAGAAGACATGAGTTTGATCCCTGGATAAGGAAGTTCCCCTGGAGAAGGAAATGGCAACCTACTCCAGTATTCTTGCCTGGAGGATCCCATGGACAGAGGAGCCTGGTGGCCTATAGGGTCCACGAGGTCACAAAGAATGAGAAATGACTGGGTGATCAACACTCCAGTGACTACATTTTACTGAAACAGATTATGGGAGAGTTGCAAAATGTCCCAAGTGACACAGAAACAGTATGTGGAATAACCAAGATTAAACATAGATAGATCTCTCCTTTAGACCAATATTTTTTTCCTCCTTGTCTATTTTCTACCTTTGAGCACACAAGAGTGTTAAAAAGTTGGTTTTTATATTAACCTGAATATTTTACTATTGTATGTTTCATCACTGGCTTGTGTTCTACTTGGAATCACAGAAAACTATATAATTTATCTTCTTTGTGACAGTCTTAACTTTTCAAACAGTCTCGGTTCTGCTGACCATTCCTCATATCATTTGTTTCATTTCCCTACCGTCCTGGTCACCTACTCTTGAAGATGTTGCTATTTATTCATATTTCTTATACTGGATTGTTAAGCTATCTTGCCTATATCATCTATGAGTAGTTTTTAGAAATGTAAAGACAAAATATTCATATTTCTTATACTGGATTGTTAAGCTATCTTGCCTATATCATCTATGAGTAGTCTTTTAGAAATGTAAAGACAAAATATTCATATTTCTTATACTGGATTGTTAAGCCATCTTGCCTATATCATCTATGAGTAGTCTTTTAGAAATGTAAAGACAAAATCCTTATCTATCCATCTAAACCATTTCATCTAGTTAGATGTAGCACATCATTCCAGTCTTTCAAGATGTTTTGGGAACTTGATTACATCATTTAACAGCTTTTTCATGCATTTGGATTCATGTCATGTGCAACTCTGTTGAAAATGTTTTTTATCCGAGTTATTGAAACAAAAATTGTGGTCAAAATGAAGCTTAGAATATTCCTGCAATATGCCATAGATTTCCTTCCACTTTGACACTGAGCCATTTGTTTGTACCTAATAATGTGGACATTCAACCAGTTGCTAATTTATCTGTACTTAGATTAGTTCCTAATATATCTGTACATCTATCCCAGGTGAGATAGATCATATAGTCTAGACATGCTTTCATTGAAGCCATTCTGGTTTCTAGCAAGCACCATTTCTTTCTGGGGATCATAAACCATGGCTCTATGCTTTATTGTTTTAATAACCCATTTGGGGCTCTTTCTCAGGACTGACAACAAGCTGTTTGTATGTATAAACTGCCTTCTTATACTTTCTAAAAATTAGAACATTTTTTATATCTCTAGTTGCCTAATATTTTCTCTTCTCCACAGATATGAATGGCAGTAACTGATCGCATTAATAAACCCTCTCTTTAGCCTACAGCCTTCTAGCCCTATTTCTAGGCTTCTCTGTTTTTCCTTTTTTTCTGTGTCCTCCCAAGGAATAGAGTTTCTATGTGTAATTATGAGCTTCCCTAGTGGCTCAGACAGTAAAGAATCTGCCTGCAATGCAGGAGACCCGGGTTTGATCCTTGGGTTGGGAAGACTGCCTGGTGAAGAGAATGGCAACCCACTCCAGTATTCTTGCATGGGGAATCTCATGGACAGAGGAGCTGGGCTGGCTACAGTCCATGGGGTTGCAAAGAGTCAGATATGACTGAGAGACTAACACACACACACACGTGTAATCATAATGACACCTAGAGACAGTCTGCTTGTCAGTCATGTATCTGTAAACCAGAAGAGTAGAGAGTACTTAGGGTGCTGATTTGGGCCTGGCTGTGTGGCAGAGGAGAAGGGGGCTGTGATCAGGGGAGGCTTTGTGCTCATCTCTGTGTACGGCTCTGCCTAACTTCTGTTTTTCACTTCTGGCTGTGAACCTGGATAGGATTATATCCTTTTCCTATTCATTCTGGTTGATTTCTTTTGCCAAAGATTCAAGACAGCTTTGTATTTTTCAGTCTTTAACTGTGAAATGTTGTGATATATGATTCGTTTATTTTCCCATGAAGACTCTCTCTGAGGCAGGCATGTACCCTGACCTTTACCTAATCAAGAAAAGTTGTTTGGGGGATGGGAGATGGGGAGGCAGGTTGGACTTTAAATGCACAAATCAGTTCTAATAAAAACACTGAGATTCAGGTGCCTGAGGTTAGAAATACTGGAGGGAATTCAATTACACTAATTAATATTTAAGAAGGGCTAGAGATCACATGCTGAATGTGGAAAACTAGGCCAGTCAGACATGAGCATATGGGGAGGGCAAGATCAACTGATAAAAGTAACAAACAAATCATACATAAATGCTCCAACAGGAATGAAAAAAGAGAGTATAAAATAAATGTTCCAAATGACACTGCAGAGGAGGTAAAGTAAATGGTCTACCAGATATAAAAGCAAAATGTTCTAACACACACAAGAGTTTTTATTGGTTTTATATAAACACATATAAAAATGGTTTTTTAAAATATATTAGTAGGAAAAGTTACCAATTATAAAAACAGAGACTTAGTTTGGGATCTGTGGATTCAGAACATACTGTATTTGCTCTTGTTTTCTCACTGGCTCAAGTCGAAGTCTTAATAAGGCATGGCTTTCTTAATAGGTGGTTCCCTAATGGTTCAGCCTACCTGGATACCCAAAACATGATGGAAGGTTGGAAAACAGCAGGGTATCCTGGGTTCTATACAGGCTTTTAGTTATGCCTCTGATATCATTTGTTGTTATCACAGCTTACACCATGTTTTCTTGTTGAATTTGATTTTTCATTTGTGGCCCAGAGAGTTAATTCCGATTTGTGGTCACTCTTGTACATGTCAAAGCTTTCTAGAGAAGGCACTAATGGTACCAACATTACTCTGCTTCTACCATATAAATAGTTCTTTCTTCTACCCTAGCACTTGCCTACCCTTTTCCAGTCCCTCTCTACCTCTAAGCCCTGTCTTCCTCTGTCCTTTGCTCGAGTTCATGGAACAGTTATGCACTGAACTTTGTTCTACTACTATATTCATCTTATTCTTTCAAAGCTCCACCTTCTGAAAGCCACAATTTATCAATTCATAGCCATGTCTTAGAAACTTTGAAAACTGGAAGCCCAGAGAATTCACTGGATTACTTTTTGCTATCATCATGAAGAAGCAGAAGTAGAAGCCAGAGTAGAAATGGGAAGAGGACTGAGACTGAGATTTGGCTCCCTTTCTGAATTCTGTGGTATATATAGATGGTAACTACATGACTTTGGAAAAACCCTAGGTCTATCTACAATGTATAAACGTTAGGCTGGTGGAGAGAACAAAGCAAAAGACAAAAAAAAGATTCTTGTTCTTCAGGAGTTTAACTTCCAGTTGAAGAAATAATTTAAATAAACCAAAACCTCCAAAATAAACCATCCTCAAATGATCAAAATGTCCTTAAATAATAGAGGAACAGAGAGAGAGGGAATATGGTTACTTCCTAAACATTTGAACCAAATTAGTGGTTTTAAAACACTATGCTTCATGTCCTCAAGTTTAAGAAGAGATGATTAAGCAGTTAAATATTTAATTAAAATATAAATTAAAAAATAATATACTTGTGTCCATTGATAATTGTCATAATAATGATATTCAAATTTAAGTATATTATATACATTTTTAAAAGGCCAATGTGTTGTTATAAGTTAAATATGTACAATAAGGTTAACTAGTTTTCACATAGCCTCAAATTAAGACCCTGAAATTGGAAGGCAAACTGTTCTAAAAAAATAACAAAAGTCAGAAAACAAAAATCCTATTACCATATGCAACTACTTAACTGTATATAATGATTTTCTTGACACTATATGGTAGTCCATTCCTCATACAAAAATACATTGAATTCTTAATAGTAATGAATGAAAGTTACTTAGCGCATTGCCCACTGCATAAAAAGCTCTAATAAATATTATTAACTGCAATAAGCTAGTTGTTTTCTTCTGGTTAATTTTTTATATTTAGAGTTTTTTTTTCTTTGCTTCTAGAATGTTCTATGAATAAGATCTCTTCAGCTCCATCTGAGTTACCACATGGGATTGTGGGGGTTCATTTTGGTAGTTCTGTATTAGCTTTTTGTCACTGCTTGAGTTATTTTCTCGTTCCTACTCAATGGTTCAAAAAGTAAAACTCAAGAAAGAGCTAAACATTATGAGCAATATATTGAGATGAATGGCTATCACAATCGGGCAAAAAGAATATTATTAAAAATAAATCACACCAAAGAAGAGCAGCTGATGATAGCAGCTGTGAAATGGCTGTACATGGTGGGACCCAGTGAGCCCCAAAGAAACAAAAGAAAAAAATAATGGAAGGCCATGAAACTTACATGATTTACGAGGGAAGTATAAAACTTAATGAACAGCCACTGAAGACTAGAAAAGCCAGAAAAGTCACTTCTGGATGAATATTTGGACAAGACAGTAACATGGAAAGGACTGATGTTCTCTATCAAATGGGAATTACTAATGAGAATAGAATGAGAAATAAGACAAATGGAATTTTTCACTGTATTTGATTTCTTTATGGTATAACCTGTAATGAGGGGACAATATTTTTGTGTATACCAATATAGATGGGATGTTTAAGAAATGTTTGATAATAACAGCAACCACAATGAGGATGATATAGTTTTAAGAGCTCAAGTTAGATGTTCATGGACAAGATAAACTAAAATTAGAACCCATGTTGGCAGGCATTGTGGCAAGGTAGTCTGTGACACAAAAGCTTTTATTAAATAGGGCTCTGAGGATTTAATTGTTTGAAAAATATTTTATGTAGGCAACACAAAAACACATAGTTCATTCTGCATGCAGACATATGGCTTTTTGCCTTGTACCTGGATACAGACCTGCCACTCAACATCCATGAACAGGAAATTCAGTTAAAAACTAAAAACAAAGACATTGCCAAGGAAATTGGGATGGTAGTATAACATTATGCCTGAGAGAATAAAGTATTGAGACAAGACGAACAAAACCAACTGAGATGAGATAAGCAAATTTAACACAAGTCATGGAAGCTGTCTATAGTGTTAAAATAAAAATGCTACCAAACAGAACCAAACTTGCTATTCATGGGAATTCATGGGCATAGCAAACAAAGAATTTTTTTCTCAGAATCTACGCTGATAACTCCTGTGAGATTACTCCAAACATGGGGAATTTTTTCAGAATCGCCTCTGTTTCCAAAGGAAATTTTTAAGGCATTTCATGAAACAAGTGGAACTTTATCAGAAATAAGCCTTGAAATTACTAAAAATAAAAGGTGAGCCTACTTAGGAAAAGAAAACTCATCAAGCACAAATCTGAGCTATCTGTGATTTAGGGAGACATAGTAAGAAATATTTTCATTAAAGCCTGATATCTTCTGTTCTTGAGAAGAAACTGATCCACTCTGCTGAGCTCCAGCTTCTTTTGCACAACATATCTCCAAAACTCATCCATTCTGTTGTCTGTGTTACAGTCCATTTTGCTTTGTTTGCTTGCTGTGCATGCTTAGTTGCTCAGTCCTGTCCAACCTTTGTGACCCCATAGGCAGTAACCTGCCAGGCTCCTCTGTCCATGGGATTTGCCAAGCAAAAATACTGGTGTGGTCTACCATTTCCTTCTCCAGGGGATCTTCCCAACTCAGCGAATGGAACCCAAGTCTCCTGCATTGTGGGTGGATGCTTTACTGACTCAGCCACCAGGGAAGCCTGAAAACCTGTATTTAGTTATAAACCCTTATTCACGAAGTTTTCATTTGAAATCTCCATTTAGGGAAAAAAAATCATATTCATTCTCATTCCAACATGAACTATGTGAACTTTGAAAATTATCTTTAAGAAAAATCACTGTTCCTTTTAGTTTAGTGTTTTTGCATTTTCCAGTAGTGGACGTTTGGAAAATAATATAATGAATATCGTCACCAGGTCAATAATAATTTAATCTATAACTTTAAATCAAGTTTTTCTTTTCATGCTGTTTTGTAAATAACTTTATTTTACCACAATTAAAGTGTCTTTTAATCAAATTTTATATAAATGCACTAGATGTAATAAATACTTTTTGGCTAAAAATGACAACAATGCAAAATATATGATAAAGATTATATCATTGTCTCATTTTCATTTTGATAAAATGTCTTTTTAGGTGATATCATTTTATATTATGCTTTTTTGTGCTGCTTAATATTATAATTAATAATTCATATTTTTGTCTTTTCCCTCTCACTCTGACAACTTTTATTTTTAATCGGTGGGCATGTGCCAAATTGGTTTGTTATTTATTTATAATGTAAAATGACAAGGGAATTGAATATGTGAAATAAGATGGAGAGATTTTCTTTCATACAACAAAAATTTCTTAGTAATGGGGATGTTTCTTGCTTACCCTGTGGACTCAAGGATTTTGGAGAAGTTAGATCAGATGGCACCAATGCCTCACATTCAAATATATTGAATGGAATTGTTCATTTATGTCTTAAAATTCATTTTAGTTTGGTGAAGACAGCTGGGTGTAAGCATAGGAAGAGGACAAAAAAATACCAAAATTTGTGAAAGACTCCCTATTTTGATAGATGCTAAAGTGCAAATTAAGTAAAAATTCTGACCAAACAGATCTATTTGTATTCTTTCCTAAATGCTAAAACATGCAAATTTAATAGGAACAAACAGAAAATTTCAAAGATATGGAATTTCCATTGACACAAATAAAAAGCTGTGTCTGTAGGGCTTTATATGGAGCATTAAATAATCCCTTCAGTTCTGCCCATAACCAGAAACTACACAATGTGAAGGCTAGGGCACTGAATGGTTGTGACAGAAAATTCAGAGTGCGGTCTCAAGGACATCAGCAACCAAATCACCAAGGCTAATCTCAATGAAGAATCACAGGCTTGCCCAAGAATTACAGTGGAATCAGAATCTGTACGGATGTGGCTCTCGAATCTGCACTTGAAGCCAGCTCCTGAGGTAGATTTAAGTTTGAGAATAGTCTTAGGGCAAACCCCTGTATGTTACCAGAGCTCCTCATTGTTAGACATGCTCTTTCAATTCATTATTTGTGTTGAACATTAGAGACTCACAAGATATAACACATTTGATCAAGCAATATGCTTCCTCAAAGATTCCAGTGTCTCAAATTTCTTCTAATTTAAAAACCACAGTCTACTCTGTAACTGCCCTACTTAAGCCAACCCCTTATTTCTGGCTCTGCCTTTGTTGTCAGCCTGTGCAGACTTCCAGTCTTTGACATCTCCAACATTTGGAACAGAGGATCTTCTCCCCAATAGCTGGTCCCAATCCCCACTTAAAACTTGATGATTAACAGACTATATTTGTGTGTAACATTGAATATTTCAAAATAATTTTATGACACTAACTATTTTCATCATTATTAAAATATAGGAGGTCGATTTTGAGGTAGATGAGAAAACCAATGCACCAGGAGGTTAAATCCTTTAACTAAGATTGACTCATTAAGTGGCAAAGTATGAATGAGAGCATAGGTATTCAAACATTATACCACATTGCCTTTCAACCGTTTTCCTGGGCAAACCTTTCCCAGACTTTAAAGAATGTGCCCATTTTATGGAGTCTGTATCTTTGAGATATTTTCATCTATACTAGAATGTACCTGATATTTATCTTTCAGAAACGGATGACAGAAAACCCAGTTTTACTGTATGGTATGGGATTATGCATTCTGGGTGGTCCAGTTTAAAATGGCAATAAAAATGATGCTGTGCCATTCATGTGAGGTACTATTTCTCACCTGGTAATAGATACATTTTGAAAAGTTTATCATTTTGAATTTTCATAATTCATTTTAAGGTTTGGTGCTACTGTAGATGGTACTAAAGGAAATCAGTCCTGAATATTCACTGGAAGGATTGATGCTGAAGCTGAAACTCCAATACTTCGTCCACCTAATGTGAAGAGCTGACTCATTGGAAAAGACCCTGATGCTGGGAAAGATTGAAGGCAGGAGAAGGGGATGACAGAGGATAAGATGTTTGGATGGCATCACTGACTCAATGGACATGAGTTTGAGTAAGCTCTGGGAGTTGGTGATGGACAGGGAAGCCTGGAGTGCTGCAGTCCATGGGTTAGCAAAGAGTCAGACATGACTGAGCAACTGAACTGACTGACTGACTACTGTAGATATGAGAAAGAAAAAATAACTGCTGTCACGTTGAATATGTATCAAAAAATCGCTAATAGCCATGACTACTACTTGGTTGCTGCTTTTGCTAAGTCACTTCAGTTGCGTCTGACTCTGTGTGACCCCATAGACGGCAGCCCACCAGGCTCCCCCCGTCCCTGGGATTCTCAAGGCAAGAACACTGGAGTGGGTTGCCATTTCCTTCTCCAATGCATGAAAGTAAAACATGAAAGTGAAGTCGCTCAGTAGTGTCCAACTGTTAGCGACCCCATGGACTGTAGCCCACCAGGCTACTCCATCCATGGAATTTTCCAGTCAAGAGTACTGGAGTTGGGTGCCATTGCCTTCTCCAACTACTTGGTTAGCTATACTATTTGAATGTAACCATGGGGGGGGGGGGGGGTGGGAAGGGGGGCATTGGGAGATTGTGTTCACCATGGCTGATTCGTGTCAATGTATGGCAAACAAATACAGTATTGTAATTTTAAAAATAAATAAATTTAATTAAAAAAAAAAAAAGAAACTCATTCATAATAACTGCCATATAATGAAAGGAACTAGGTATAACTAATGTTATACCTACTACCCTAGGTATAACATTAACAAACTGGTGAATTTTCAGTAGGTTTCTATCAGATCAGATTATTTGAAAAATATGCCTCGCCTCTTAAAAATCTTCATATTTAAGTTTTTAGAGAAGAGTGCCAGTAGACCTGTTTATTAAACACTTTACTTAAATAGCATTAGAAAACCTTTCAGAAATAGGAGGTGGATTTGATTTCAGTATTTTTGATTCCCAGAGCTTAGGGCAGGGGGGCAGCCAAAGGAAGAGAAGAGTAGGTGATAGGTATGTAAACGTGGAGAAAGGTGCCTCCTTGTATGAATTTAAGCACCCTGAGTATAATGAAGAAAAATTTCATTATTCTGTGTTTATATATCTTTGTGTGAAACAAGTACTGTTCTCTAAAACTGAAGTTTACATAGGCTCTATTGTAACACTCCATGAGAATTTCTTTAAACATCAAAATTTATTTTTCCAAATAAAAACTTCCATGATTTAGCATTATTAAAATCTAAGTGAATGTTTCTATTGATTTGTCCAGAAGAGGGATCTAAGTACAGTTTCGAGAGCAACCTCTTTAGTGATGATTGGTAGAAATGTTTCCCTTCTATCAGATGGCAAACTATAGAAACACAAAGCAATCAATGTATACCTAGATAAAAATAATATTGTAGAGTCCAACTGGTATCTGAGAGTTGAGGACAGGCTGAGATGGACTCCTTGGCTTCCTTCTGTCCCAAAATTTTCTGTTTCCCTATTTCCTATGGTTACCACCATGGAACATGTTAAAATCTCAGTAGGGACTCTGTTTCAACTTTTCCTTTCAAAACACAGTGAAAAAGCTTAATGGAAAAAAATGTCCTTCCTATCTCCATGCCAGGCACAGTGTAAGATCCACAAACTTAAAAGCCAGGCAAATAGTCTTTTATTTGCCCTAAAGCTAAGCAAGTGACCTAGTGCTACAAAAATTCCCAAATAGGCATGTGACCTGACTAATGTGTGCTGTGAGATGAGTCAAGGAAAATGGAACCATCTGTACTTTTATTGGACAGTCAAATAATTCCTCTCTGTCTATCCAAAAACATAATTTGTATACTTGAAGAGAGATAAAGGATTTAATTTTTAAAACTGGTGATACAAAATATAACCTAGTAAACATAGGTAGAGATAAGCAAAAACTGCTTACGAGAACCATGATTGCTCTCAGAAATTCTGACTACTCATCTGTGTACTAAAGATTCTTTAAGACTTACAGGAGGAAATCCAGGAAAAGAAAGGTAATTAACAAGATGGCACAGGGACTTCCCTGGTGGCTGAGTCGGTAAAATCCACCTGCAACGCAGGAGACAGGAGACTCAGGTTCCATCCCTGGGTTGGGAAGATCCCCTTGAGAAGGAAATGGCAACCCACTCCAGTATTCTTGTCTGGAATATCCCAAGACAGAGGAGCCTGGAGGGCTACAGCCTATAGGGTTGCAATAGTCGGACATTACTTAGCAACTAAATCACCACAACCAACAAGATGGCACAATCTTCAAGCAGTGGGATCTGTGTACCCTTCTTGATGGCAGAAAAATAGCAGTCAACTATAGGGCCATATTAGTTTTGTAGGTTTATAAAGGTTTGCCATTGTTTTTTTAAATTTATATGTCAACCATGCACCACACTTCCATTATCCTATATGGGCATTTCAGTAAATTTTTTCTATCAAGGTCTCATCAAGTTCATCTCAATTTGTTCATCAAGTTCTCGATCTTGATGGAAAACAAGGACAGAGTAGTAATAGTTGGTAAAATATAGTAATAAATATTTGGTAAAATATGTCTTTCAAAGACAGTGCCTAACAAAATATGCATGTTTAGGAAGTGAAAAAGCAAGACGGAACTGAGCAGGATACTGTGGCTAAGGTGAGAACCAAGTATCCACAGAGAATCCCAAGATGCCTGCCTTTTCTTTCATAAAGTGCCTCCTAACTTTATCAATAAGGAAGCCAGAGTGAAATATAATAAAAGCAGTAAACATATAATATACTTGTACCACAAGCCTAGAACTATGTCAAATATTTAAATGCATCATCTCATTTAACTCTCACAAATACCCAACAAGGCAATTATTATAATTTGCATTATACCGGTGAGAAAGCTAAAGCTGACAGAGAATAATTAACTTATTTAAGTTGCACAGTATCTAAACAGAAGAGCCAATATATGAATTAAGATCTGTCTGATTCCAAAATCCAGGCTCTTAACCACGAGGCCAATAGCTCTTAACCCAGACTGCACACTAGAATCAACTGGGAAGCTTTTAAAATCTACAGATACTCAGACCCTACCCCCAGAACAACTAACCAGAATTTCTCGAGCATGGGATGCAAATAGATGTGTTCATTTCCAAGCTCTCCTGGGTGATTACAATATGAAGCCTGGATTGCAAACCACTGCACCATGCTCAGTCGCTTTGCAGTTGCTTTTCCCCAGCCCCACTACACACTCCTTCCTATATTCCTTCATCAAGGCTATTGGAAAAGTAATATATATGTGAAAGTTTTTAAAAGCATTGTTATAGCAGAATATGGTCCAATCAAAGAGATACCCGTTCATATCTATTTACAGTCTATGATGAGTGAACACAAAGACCCTAATTTATCACTCTCATCTCCAAAAGGGAAGTATAAAGCTGGCCGTAAAAGCCTTTCATACCAAAGCTAATCAAAAAAATTTGGAAAGTCCTACACCTTTTCTTTCACAATTCTAATGAGTAGCTACTAGACAAAATCCAATGGGCGAATATTCCTTATAATGCTATTTCATACAGGATTCAATGCAACCAAAAGCCATCCCAAACAAAGAAGTAGCAGAAGTAAAGAGGAAATGTCTGTTGTAACCAAGTGAGATTTCAAGTCAGAAGTCTTAGGCTTCTGTCTGTACTCTGCCACTTTACTGCCAGGAGTTGAGGCTATAGTCAGTTTCCTTTTCGGTACTGAAGCTACATCTCCCTTAGTGAAGTGGTTTTAAAAGTGTGGTCCCCACCAGCATCACTTGGGAATTTGTTAGAAATGCAAATTATCAGTCCCTACCACTAGACTCAGAATCAGAAACCCTGAGAGTAGGGCCTAGAAGTTTGCATTTTTAACAAGCAGTCCGTGTAATTCAGATAATTTCCAGGTGATTCTGATGTGTCTACTTCATCTGTGTGTGTGTGTGTGTGTGTGTGTGTGTGTGTGTGTGTGTGCATGTGCGCTAAGTTGCTTTAGTCATGTCTGACTCTGCGATTCTATGGACTGTAGCCCTCTAGGTTCCTCTATCCATGGGATTCTCCAGGCAAGAATACTGCAGTGGCCATCATGCCCTCCTCCAGGGAATCTTTCCACTCAACAATCAACCTGCATCTCTTACATCTCCTGCATTGGCAGGTGGTTTCTTTACCATTAGCACCACCTGGCAAGCCCGTCTACTTCATATGGTTGTTCTCTAAGGACAAAAGGATATTGTGTTAGTTTTTACTGCTATCTGCTTAAGTCAGAAATCTCAAATTCTCTAGCAGAAACAGAGAAATAATATTACAGTGTACATTAGTTAGATTAATAACCTCATTTCTGAATTTCACTTTGAATGTGTAGATGAGGCACAAGTCAACCAGAGGTTATGCAATTAGCTTAGAGTCAAAGAGAAAGCAAGGAGTAAAGCTGAGAAGGAAACCCCAGAATGAACTTGATTTTAATTCAATCAAACTGTTAAAGTACCAACCACGCACTTTCATCTATAATCACAATGAACCTTTTTATAAACAAGTCTCTATCTCTCAGCTTAAAAAAGTATAACAGTAGCTTTTTGGATTTTAAAATGGGTTGACTTCTATAATTCTGGGCTAAAGGCAGCTCAAGAAGCAATAAGAAATCATAAGCTTTCTACGGTGAGAAGGTGCAAGTGCCCCAGACTTCTGTATGTGGGACCTGCAGACAAGTACTCCCCTTGGTCATGTCGCATTTCTGATTATTGCAATGGTGGAAACCATGAGAAATGAAAGTATCTAGGTGGTTGAGTTTTCACTCAAACATATATATATATATATATATATATACATATACACACACACACACACATATATATATAACACACATATATATATGTATATACATGCACACTTCTACAATATTATTGTTCGGATGCTATAAAACACAAAAGGGATTTCAGAAGATGTTTTGGAATGCTTTTTTTCCCTCTATCCCCGTCAGCAGCATTCTATCTTTTCACTGTAATTTATCTGATATAGCTACTAAGATGCTTGATAGCTTTACATGCAAGGGTGCAGAAAAACAAAGAGCAAAGGAATGGGTTGTTAATGAAATTCTCTGATTGTAAAAAGCACTTTGAAATGATCAGGTGGTAAATAATAATAAGAGGAAATAGCATAAAGTGCTTAGATGCTATAGCAATAGTCACTATATAAATGCAGAAGAGATCAGACATGAATAGAATTTGCATTTTATGCAGCTTCTGTGTGTGTATATAGAATATACAGTTGCTAATTTTTCAACAGTGCTGGTAAAATATTGTTCAAAATCTATTCCTACTATCTTATCAGTTTAAAAGGCATCATATAGAAGGACCCATCTGTCCTAGTGAAATGGTGAATGTGTTTAAAGAGGCTAGAGGAAGAGCCTCTTTCACAAGAAAAAAAAAAAGCCCAAATAAAAGGAGAAAATGAAGAGTAAATAGTAACACTATCATAACAGCTATGGAGACATACACAAAGATGATCTCTGAGAAACATCAGGGACGAATAACTCTGTTAATGTGTGGCCTCTGTGGAACTACAATAAAGATATATGGTCATACACCAAAAATACAGACATGAGCTCTTTCTCTTTCCTGGGCTATTTTTATGATGGTAGTTGTTTTTAAATGAAAACAGGGAGAGGGGTGTGAGAAGTATGGGTTTGTTTTTTTATTGTTATTATTGTTACTGTTTACCTTAGCTATATTGCTAACAGAAATTCCATACCAGGTACTTCCACAGTTTCATGACCTCAGTGCTTATCGTGAATTTGCCTTCAATTTTCTTGTTATTTTTTTCCTTAGTACTTGTTCATAACCCAATGCCCATTCATTAAGGTATACCAAACCTTAGTCCATGGTTACTCTCGAGCTAGAGAAAATGCTAAAAGTTGGAGAGTCTCTCAGTTACAGAGGGAAAGTCTGATTAGAATTCTGAGATAGCAGAGATCTTAATAAAAAGACCACTAGCCAAATAATAGAGCACTAAAGATTGAATCAGCCTAAATACACAATTCTTTCCCTTCCTTTGTCCTTTTCCTTTGCAGACCTTTCTGTCTCTAGGATCTTTTCTGTCTCTGATCATTAAAAATATCCAGATATTTCAAATTTCCACAAATTTCCAAATTGGAAGAAAACACAAAGTTTTTCAGAGAAACTAACTGTGTATTCAAAAATTTGCATTTATTTCTGGAATAAGAAGATGGAGAGAGAATTATCAACATAAGAAAGGAATAATATTAATAGTAATAATGATACTAATACTAATACTTTGGATTCTAGAAGATGTTTTATCACAAAGATTCACAAGTATTAATGGAGATTCCAGAACAAAGTGTTAATTAAGCCAAAGTCAGACTCTCTGGAAAGCTGTGAATGGTCTCAGAACAGACTTTAGTAATAAATGAATACTGGGCCTGGGCATAAAAGCATCTCCATGTCCCTTGTTCTAAAAGTTAACTATTAAACCATATGTTGCTCATGTTGATTTGCTTTACTCAATTCTAGAAACAAGGACACGTCGATCAGATTGCACTGGGCAATTGAACATTTAGTGAAGGCTTTGTGAAGACTGTGTTCTTCCCACAGGTCCTACCCAAAGGGCTTTATTATCAGACTATCAAGTCTGTGTTGCTATGAAGGATGAAACTATCTTCTTTTGAAGAACAAGTTCTTCTTCTCCCTGTTTTCTGGTTCTGGTACATTCAACATTTTAAGTGCTTGATCTCATCCTCGTCCTCACTCTTCCCAAACCATTTCCTCTTTTCTAATCTATTATTTTAATTATTTATAGACTTGCTTGCCTGGACACTTCATTTTTGTAGAAGTTGGCTGATTTTTTTTTCAGCACCTTTTAGTGGAATGCAGTAATAGGTGAATAGAGAGGGAATTGGTCTTTAATGTTATTTTTAGGTTTCATATGTGACAGAGATTTTTTTCCCTTTATTGATTTTTCCTGTATACTGTCCACTCTACAGCTTGAAATGGCTACCATGGTGTTTGCGAAATTGGTTGTTCTTCTCTGTTGAAACCACTTTTTAAATCAGTTTTTGCAAGTCACATTTTACTCTGTTTTAAGGAAAGTTTTGTTTGGTTTCCCTTTCTTTGTGGAGTCATGCTGGCAGAGAAACACAGCCTAGAACATTGCTTTTAAATGTGGTATGATTGGGATTATAACCATATTGATTCTGTATTTAAAATTTATTAGATTGAGCCATGTGCAGCTAAAAGGAAAAAGAAGTCATAAGTCTTTAATATTCTTCAAAAATATGAGCACCAAGGGATGCAAATGTTAAAATTCATCAAGCACAACATGACATCCCACTGTTGGAAAGAAACTTTCTCATGTCCAAAATTCATCTGGGGTAGGGCAAGGAGTTGGGACATTTATGTGAGGAATTTTCCTCCATATTTTTGATAACAAATATCTGGGAATGTATCTTAATATGTATGTAATATTATAATACATTTCTGAAAATGATACATTATAAGTTAGAAACAACATTTTAAATATAACTAAGAATAGGAAATTTTCCTATGTTAACCTTCTGGAACTGTTCATTTTCACTTATATTTCCTGGCTTCTATGGTGCACAGAGAAGAATAAAAGCTGAACTATGGGATAAAGAAAAAGGGTAAAAATAGCCTATGGTATTCAGATTTGTAAGAAATGGCAATATTTATTTGATTAAAAAACAGGATTTGGGGCTCAGTTTTACAGTAATTTTTGATAAATAAATAAAGCCTTCTGAATCTTCAAAGAGTGTAGGAATGAAACATCTATTTTAAATTTCGAGTATTAAATAATAGCGAAGACATATATCAAAATTGGCAATAGCCAGAATTCAAGAGAAGGAAATTGAACATTCATTGTGAGTGGAGGAAGGGTGAGCTTGCAGGCTAAGAAGAGCACTCATGATGTGTAAACCAAAACTTAGCATCATACAATAAGGTTTTTATATTTTTCTTCTCTGGGGAATATTAGAAGAAAGACGGTTCCAGGGCTCTTGTTACTGTTTTTCTTTTCTTTTTTAAGCTAAAATTTCATTCTAAATACTAGTGAAATTTCCAGAGTTCCTCTTGGAGGTTTTGATCCAAATGAAGTTAAGTGGTTGTGGCAAAAAGATAAATTAAGCCTATCTACACTAACATTCAGTCCTTGCTCAAAGCAAGGTCTTAGGATTTGGATTGCAGACTGGCAAATTCAATGGTCCAACTGCACATAGGCAAATACTAAGTATTAATCTGGAGAGTAAAGATTCTCAATCTTGGCAGGAGGGTAGTTCTACCACTGCTTTACTGTATGTCCAAACTCCAGCTAAATTATATATCCCCATTTGAAGTGAACCCAAGGAAAAGGCAATGTCCTCCTAAATGCTATCTCTTTGGTATGTATTTTCCAAACTGTAAACCATGAAGTGCTATATAAAAGCAAAATAGTATTAGTGCCTCATAAGATAAACATATAGATTGATGATGAATGTATTAAAACTGCATTGCATGTTTACTTTATAAAGGTACTAATACTAGTTCTACTAATAACAATTCTTCAGAAATTTGGTGGGAGAAAAGATCTACAGAATACATTTGCTGAGAAAAATCATCAGATTTCAATTTTGGAGAAAATAACTTGGAGAAGTCACCGGAGACTTTTGAGGGGAAACCTGAAATCCCTGGTCTATGAACCACTCATTTTAAGCTCCAGTTTATTCAGAACTAATAATAACCTGTCTCTTGAAACCAAAGGGAGTAGTAAAGAAAGTTACCTACATTCATGTGCTTCAGCCTTCTGGAGATCTAGTGAATCTACAACCTGAGGCTCATATTTCTATAAAAAGGATAACAGTGAAATCTCATCATTACTTTGTTTGCTTTGAGGAAATTTGCTATGCCCCCAATTAAATTATACTACTAACTTCTTTCCCATTACCAAAATATAAATACATAACCAGGCACAAGAATGTGATAAAGGAGGAAAGGTAAGTTTGCGTCTTAGAACCTTGTGTGTGTATCTCATTCATACCCCTTAACAAGTTATTTAACCTCTCTAGGTCAAAGTTTTCTAATCTATTAAGTGAAGATAATGGTAGCTATCTCACAGGATTGTTTTAAGAATTATATGTAAAATTCTTGGTGCAGAGAGGTCACTCAATAAATGGTAGCCAAATCACTGTAGTAAAATGCGGATAAAATATATTTCACCTGAACTGTTGCTCTGTGAGGTAGGTTTGGTGTCCAAGCTACAGAATCCATTAAGCCAAAATAACTCAATCATTTTGACAATGCATTTTAGAGATATTTTAAAATGACATTTTCCCAAAGTCAATCTAGCTTATGGCTATATCAAATTGCTGTATTTAAAAGGGAGCTTTATTCAGTTCATAAAATAGTGTATCTAGTTTTGTTCCCCAAATCTAGGATCACAAAGATCTTCTACCAAAGAGGATAAGAGTGACATTTAGAAAAACAAGTTTTTTTTTAAAAAAACAACAAAGTCAAAGCAACACAGAGAAGAAATGTGTCCAGCAGATGAAGAAAAACGGAAAGACACTACTCCAGAGAGATGGAGTAAAGAACAATCCCAAGCCCTAGAAGCCTGTAGGTTAAAAAGTGATTGAAACTCTGACTCTAAGGTGAGAGGTAAAGACAGATTCAAGAATACCTATCAGTAGGAAGAAGAGCAGTGACAGCAAAATTCCTAGGAACCAGAGGCATTTAGGAATAAAATCCTTAAAAGTGATCTGCTCCAAGGTGGTGCTAGCTTCAGAAAATACAAATATTGATGGGTTAAATCAGGACTGGAGAAAACATAAAGCCAAATATGGGCAGCTCTGAGGGAAAAAAAAATAGGCAGCTTGGGACTCAACTGTCATCACAATTCATTTGTGTTTCACATCCCACTGTTTGTGACATTAACAGAATTTCGAATTTAGCAATGAACTATTTTTGTATTGTGAATATCTGCAGCCATTTTCCATATGTAGCTACCACTGAAACTAGAAATAATAGCCCTATAATCTTTAAAATGCTTCCAATTAATACTATCCACATTAGGGGTCACCTAAGAGTCTCTCAAGTTAATTCACTTTTTCTATCATTTGAAATGGAGTGTTTTCCCTGCTCTTTATTTGCATTAAGATAAATTATTTGACTATGTTAGTAACAGAGCTTTTGGTGGCTTTTGCTTTTATTGTCATTCTTCAAAAGATAGAGTTAGTTTTAGATTTTTTAATTTTATCTTCATTTAACTAACATAAATAAGGCAGACGTTTCCATAATAGCATTTAAACAGGTAAAATTTACATGCAGCACTTTGGTGGTATGTCAAATATTAAGCAAGGCAATTTCAGGTATTAGTATTTATTATATTGAAATGTATATACCAATTCATATGAATCATATTTATATTTATATATATATTCTACACATAATGGGCTTATATTCATTGTACACAAGGTTTTTCTGTCTTATTGTTGTTATTGCCATTGTCAATAAATGTCATTTATCTATCATGCTCGAAGAACTCTTTTAGGCACTACACAAACTTACCATGCCATGAGGCCATTATTGCCCCATTTTCTGTTTAAGGACTTAGCCACAAGAAATAATGTATCCATGATTATATAATTTACAAATAGAGGAAGAATAACCAAATACATGGCTGTGCAACTACAAAGTCTACATTCTTTTCACTGTACATTTCTGCCTTTCATATTGAGGCAAGCCTACTATTTTATAAAGTTAATATAATATGTTGTGAAGATTCCACACAAATGAATTTTTCTAATATATTGTTTTTCTACTGTGCAACCTTTCTCTTAAAATCATTTACACTTCTACAGAACATCTACACTGATGTTCATGTGCTTTTCTTGCAAATTGGAAATCAACTCAAAATATGTATTTAAGCATCTAACATGTGGCACTGCTAGGCTAGATATTTTTGTTCACTATCAGGTTAAAATACAGATCTTGGCAATGTAGTAGTCTCTTCTTCCTGAAGATGCCTCATTAGGTCAAGTTACGTTTCTAATCTTTTTCAGTCAGTGATGGTAGAAAAAATTACAGAACTATGTGAAAAACATTAGGGCTTTGGATTTAAAGTTCCTTTAATTAAACAAACCTAGTTAGCCACAAATTGTTGAAACAAAATCTGTAACAGGAAGGGCATTTAAGGCAGATTTAAACATCATTTCTATCTAGAAACAGAAAATTAGTCTGCATAATGTCATTTAGCTACTGAATTATATTATCATTTTCAGCTATATATTCAGATTCTTAATGTGTGTCCCAAAGATGATACCTCTGACCCACCCTCAGTAAGAAGTGTGTTTTCAGTTGTTTCGTCAGTAGTGACAATGCAGATGCACTGGACAAAATATGTTTTCAGCAAGCTTCCTTGGCAATGAAAACAGCGGTAATAGTAGCAGTAGTCAGCATCATAATAACGACAGCACTTACTGAATACTACCCTAGGTGCCAAGAACCGTGATTAGCACTTTATATGCATCATCTTATTCATTTCTCAAAATATCTTGTGAGGTATACACTGCTAATAACCCAAGTTGACAGAGAAGGACACCAAGACACAGAGAGGCCGAACAACTCGCCCAAGGCCACACAGGCCGGCCGAGGAGAAGCAGAGTCAGTGAACCTGACTTTCACACCTCTGCCAGGTGAGAGTGACAGCAGGTGCTGTGTTTGTTCCGGAGAACACTCATATATGCTCTTCTAGCTACACTAACTCCAGTTGGGACCCAGCTGGTTTGTAATACCAAATCTGAAGACAGCCAACAGGAGTTAAAGTTTGAGTTGCTTCTATTCATATTGCCTGCTAATTAAAATGTTCCCTTCTGAGAAGACCGTGGCTGGCTGGCATAACCCTGGAACATAATACATGTTGAAAAAGTTTCTTATGAACGTTAACAATGGTTTCTCTCAAATGCTGAGTTAACCAATGATTTCCAATACTCCCTTTTTAAAAAAATATATAGGTTGCCTTATTGTCTAGAATATTCTAATCATGGATACATATTAGGTGACACACTTGGATCATACTTTTGTGATCAGGTGAAAAATTAGTTTACTTTAAAAAATATTTTTGTTTTGTTTTACTGTTGTGTTGTTAGTCTAAGTTAAAACCTGAATCCCTCTGGGAAACTTTCCTGTTGCCTATGCTCTGATCTCTTCTAGGATAGTACTGTATCCTTCATAGAACCTTATCAAGGCACATACTATTATTAATCATTTGTCATCTTTACTTTGTTCACTTGAAGATTGATCCTAACTCTTAGACCCCTAGATGTCTGGAGTGCCTAGCATTTATATCTTAAACAACAAAAACAAAACCCAGGAAACATACACACAAGTAAGCAAAAAGATGGAAAAGAAGGGTCTTGCATTTGACCATGCACACATAATGATCCTTGTAGTGTGCTTGTTTTTCCTCTTACACTTTGTGCAGGTCCCTATGAAAAAAGCTTCCCACAGTAAACAGAGTCTTGGATTGACTAGTCTGTTCCCCAAAGAAGTCTATAAATGTATCAAGAAATAGATATTTATACACATATGCACACACACAGATATATGTATATATATATACACACATTATGAAATAACATGAATATACTTGTAAGTCATGGAGGGTGCAGCAGACAATGTCTTTAAAATGAATCATATTATGCTTACATTACTTTACGTTTTACATTTAGTAATTTTATTCCCCTTCTAACCCTAATACATTATATACCCTAATGTAGAGTTCAGGAAAGTAGAAACTTTATTCATCACTCTATCCCTAAAGTTCCTAAAAGAAAGCATGACACTAAATACATAGCAAATATATGTTGAAGAGAAGGGAAGGAAAAGAAAAAAGATATGGAAGGTCTCACAATATTTCTCATATTGTTCTGGAAATAATAAAGGGGGAGTGTCTCCAGTACTTTTCCAGGAAAACATGAATCATCAATGAAACTGCAAGTTTTATCCTGTTCCTCAGACCAGCTACCAGATTCCTTTATGCATAAAATGTCTCTTCTAGCCCGCTGATACTAATTCCTGGTACTGTCTGATACAGTTCATTAAATAGCGACCAATGAGACTTTGGAGCAGGGTACTAGGCAGGATCACTCAAGCTCCTCCATATTTTGCCCTACCTGCCAACAAGGGAGGCTAGGCTCCAGCATTTCCTATAGGTCAGCTGAGGCCTTAGATGAGGCAGTGGAAAAGGACATGCAAGTCTTCATAATGTCAGGTGCATTTACTTATACATCCCTCTCCTCCTTTCAAAAGGAATCCCAGTATCAAATCACTGATTGATAAGAAAGATGGAATTAGTATGTCCCCACGATACCTCCCATTTCAGTACTGGGGGATGCAGTCTATTGCTGAGGGGAAGAAGGAGGAACCAACAATGGTTTCTTGCATTTTGCAGCTTCCAAGTTGTAGCAGGGTTTATTATATAAAATTTCTATCAAGTATAAATTCATACTGATATAATACACTGGAAATCTTCAGTTTTTAAAAAATTATAAATTTATTTATTTTAATTGGAGGTTAATTACAATATTGTACTGGTTTTGCCATATATCAACATGAATCCACCACAGAAATCTTCAGTTTTACTCAAGAGAATATTATGTACAAATCATACTTATCTTAGTACAGAGAAGATAATATCTTAGTAGTAATAAATTATCCTAGAATATGCATTTTTTCAGACAATGGATGGAGTTGTTCTTTTTCATCTTTGTGTCTCTACTACCCAGATGCAACACATGACTTAGCACATAATAGTTTTCAGTCCATCTTTCTGTAATGGTGAGATATGACTTGAAGGGTTTAAACAAATTTAGAATGTTTTTCTAAGCTTGATCTTTCCAATCTCATGAACAGGCCATCCATCATCACTTAGCATGCCTTAGTGTTTTGGTCTGTTATATATAATTAGCTCTCATCAACTGTAGAGTGGAAATTCTACCATTTTATACTCATATACTATAAATTTTAAAGTCACAATTTTGTAAGAGTGGTTTTCAAACTTTAGTGTATGTAACTAACCTGGGTAACTTCCTAAATTGCAGATCCTCAGACTCTTATCTCAGAGCTTCTAATTTAGAAATTTAGGAATAGGGTCCAGGGATCTTCATTTTGACAAACACCCTAGGTGCTTCTGATACAGGTGGTCCTTGGACTACTTACTATGGATTGTGCTACAAAGGAAATGTGGAAAAAAAAAAAACTTTATGCTTCACTTTTTCAATGTGACTTAACCATCAAAACTGCCATGAAAAGACCAGCTAGTTTGCTAAGACTTTTGAAAATAAACCAAGGAAGGATGCAAAGGCAAGAAACATTCAATTCAAGCCAGAAAAGGTTCTTTTAAAACTTCACAAAGACTGACAGTGTGCTTCAAGTAAAAGTAGGAAAAAAAAATGGCAGGAGTACAGCAACATTTCAATAACAATTTAGGGAAGCAGAGTTGATTCAAGAGCTTTATTTGATAAAATGTGTTTTAATGGCCGTTATAAAAGTGGATGCCTTCTAAATTTTTGATTTATTGTTAAACTATATATGTATACATATATTTATATGAGATAATTATTAAAATTTCTCCTGAAATCCCTATTTTCCATAAAATCTTGTTCTTGCCAACATAACTGCACTAATGGAAGCTTCCTCTTCCTCCTCCCAAGAAACTTCTTGCCTGGGATTGAAAAGACATTACTATAGTCTATTCCTTTACACGTGCCTCACAAAAGTGTAACTGCTGATTCTGTCCTGACCTCTAGGTCTCTGTGAAGAAGTGAAGTAAAGTTGCTCAGTCGTGTCCAATTCTTTGCAACCCCGTGGACTACAGCCCACCAGGCTCCTCCATCCATGGGATTCTCCAGGCAAGAATACTGGAGTGGGTTGCCATTTCCTTCTCCAAGGGATCTTCCCAACCCAGGGATTGAACCCAGGTCTCCCACATTGCAGGCAGACACTTTAACCTCTGAGCCACCAAGGTCTCTGTAGCCTATAATTATTTTCAGTGGAAGCTCTGTTAGGACTGAGTTCTCTAAATATTCAGAGTCTGTCATTCTTCAAGAACCTTAGCAATGAATGATGGAGATTTTAAAATTATTCTTATGAACGTTATAAATTGCATAACTTGTCATGGTTTTCTCTTTGACTTGACTGCATGCAAGTTTAAAGGAAAATGTATAGCACTTCATTGAATGTAGTTTGTGTACCAACTTCACTCTTGACTCTATATCTTTGCCCTTGTTTATTATTTCTTTTCTTTTTTTTTTTGGTCTTTCTTATCTACTTTTACTTCACG
Organism: Nanger dama; assembly: GCA_917880005.1. Taxonomy (NCBI): domain Eukaryota; kingdom Metazoa; phylum Chordata; class Mammalia; order Artiodactyla; family Bovidae; genus Nanger; species Nanger dama. The sequence continues at coordinate 3,284,997 of CAKJTW010000011.1, forward strand.
TATTTCACTGTATTACTCGCATCTTTTCCTTTCTCAGTCATTTTAATTCCCTTTTTGGAACTAGATGGTAGAAATAAATGAGAAAATCAAAACAAAGAGTATGTGTGTCTCTGTGCATATTTATACATATGTGTGTGTGTGAAAGTTGCTTAGTTGTGTCCAACTCTTTGTGACCCTATGGACTGCAGTCTGCCAGGCTCCTCTGTCCATGGAATTCTCCAGACCAGAATACTGGAGTGAGTAGCCATTACCTTCTCCATGGGATCTTCCCAACCCAGGAATCAAACCGGGGTCTCCTGAATTGCAGGCAGATTCTTTACCAACTGAGCTACCAGGGAAGCCTATATATATATGTATGTGTGTGTGTATATATGTATGTATATGTATGTATGTATATATATATGTATGTATGCATGTATATGTATGCATATATATATATATATATATATATATATCTCACCTAAAATACAAAATAAACACTGGCCTTTGAAATAATGGAAATATTTTATAGTCTTTGGGCTAATAAATTCATTTGATTATTTGTAGGACTGCAATATAGAGAGGCATAAAATTAAAATTACTACTGTGAAAATATCCATGTAAATTTGAACATAGGTATTTTTGGCACCAGATCGTTAATTCTAACACCCTTCAGTTTTGAAAGTCAACTATAGCTGTGTTAAAATCTGTGTGTTCAGTCTTTTAGACTGACTGTATTAAAAAAAAACAACCAAGAAACAACAAATTCCCAGGTTTAATCAGCCTAAAAGGTGTGTAATTTATATTTTTTCTTTTAAAAATTATAAATGGATGCACAGAAATATATATGCGTAATTATTTACTTATATGAATCTTCCATACATATACATGTATATATCTTAAAATCTTCAATGAAACTCTTTAGTCCTTTGCCTCCACTGTTACCTCCTTAAATAATTTTTATTAAGCAACAAACAGTGATAAGCCATTTCAACAATGAAAGCCTCTATTCAAAATGGGTTTAGTCTATTTTCTGTGTTTCCTCTGATAGTGATCAAGCTAGTCTCAGACTGATTCTAGAAACAACTCAGGTAAGTTAGAAGAACTTTAATTGGGCACTGGGCATCTTAACAATGACACTCATCTTAATTTGTCCTTATCTAACCACTTTGGGCTGAAATATTTTTGTGTTGAGACCCAAATATGATTTTTTTATTAATTTCTGGATCTCATATTCTTTCAGATATCAAAAAAATACAGCAACATGCAGGAATAATGTCAAGTTGCCCTCATTTTTTTAATCCTCCCATCATAGTTACCAATAGTTGATTGATACTTGGAATACATCACAGTTGGATTACAGATATGCTCTTTAGTCTGACCTCTACTTATTTCTTGCAACTCATTTGTAGACAGTCCAGAAGCTAGCAGCTGGATTTCATTTTTATTCTAGCAGTCACCGTTTTATAATGTTCCCTCAGTTCACTGTGAGTTTCACTATTGATAAGTCAATCCAAAACTCTAAGAGGCATTTAAATGGAGTGAGTTAAATCAGAGGGAAAATATTACCATTAACTTGCCATAGGCTCATATCACTCAACTACATTTCGCCATTGACTCCCCATACATCAAAATGGTATAACGATACAATTCTCTCACAGAGGAACTAATGAAATACTTAGCAAAAGTGGTTGCAAAGCACTTTTTAAAACAAAAGTGCTGTAATTTTTTTAAAATCTTGTACAGAACTCTGGTTCAGTTTCTGAGCCTTTCCAAGTCCTCATAATTCTGTGGTATTCATAATAAAGCAGGCAGATGGTTTAGTCTCTGAACATATGCTTTAAATGCCCCTTTGCTATTTGAAAATAATGGACCAAATTGTGCCCTCAGATAGTCACAAGAAACTTTAAGGGGGCTGCCTCTTGAAATTTGAGGACAGAATGTTATCCAGTGGGAATTAAACCTTTAAAAATACACTTTCTAAACGTTCTTCTGAGCTCTATTCTACATATTGAGAAAAGTCATTTTTTAATAAAATAGATATAGTAAGGAAAAATTGTAGCCAGCACAATATTGCATGGTTCAGGAATAGATTAGAAGGTAAAATAAGTTAAATATTTACATTTTAAAATTCTGATTATCTAAAAACTTATGATAGTTATCTGATTTAATTTTTGAGTGATTGCCAGACTTTCCATTTTTATTATTATTACTATTATTCTTACTATCTTGTAGATGTTTTATTGTTAAAGCACTTTGCAGTTATTAATTAGTTAATTTAGTTTAAATTATGTTTATGCCTTTGTTTTAAATCCATGTTATTCATAGTTACTACAATCCTCAAATGCTATTTCGCCAGCCAGTTACTCTCATTTCAAAAACAGTTTGTTGTCGATGAAAACACATATTCCAGGTTTTCACAGAATATGAAATTCAGTGGATATATGTGTTTTGATAATGTTGTTCACTTAACCCAGCTGTATTAGCAATACACCTCTGTTTCTTAATGTCAGTATTTTATACATAAAATGAGCCTTCATTTCCACATTTATGTTTTTATGTATTTAAATGTCGTTTTGAAAAAGTCTCTAACCTAGTCTCACTTATCTTAAAATGTCCACGAAACTCAGTAGTCTGATTAACACTTCAGATAAAAAGACCATACAGTTGATAATAAGGACATTCTGGTTATTACAGAAGCCCGAAGTTTAAGTAACTATTCCGGAACTGTAATGTCCCTTTAGAAATTCTGAACAAGGACTAGCTTGGTGCTAATACAAAACAGAGTTTACTCTGAAAAGCAAAAGCAATAGTTGTACCCAAATGTGTTTGGGATGCTCTTAAGACAGATCATAATTAATAATATTGAGAATAACTGAAGAGTCTTAAATCAAGTGATAGTTTTATACAAATATCCACAAATATCTCAGCAAAGTTTGTAACTATTATGGGGGCAAAGCATTAACATACTCTTCTGCTGATAAAGGCACAAAGTAACTCTGAGAAACCTCCCTCCGTCTCATTTCTCTAACTTTCACAATAAATGCAACACTGAAACTAAACTCTCAGTCAAGGCAGAAATATGCCGAGCAGTATTTCAATAAACAACAAATTGATTTTTAAAAACCCACCAGATTAAACGTTTCCCCATTTTCCCCTTGCTTCCCCTTGTTGTTTCACTTTCCATGCACACATAATCGCACTTACCTGCACAAGTCTGAAACATCAGTCTAGGTAATTTTTTTGAAATGTACTCTGTACCGATGCATTTTTCTGTGTTTCTTTCTAACCCTCGGGAATGTTAAGAATTTAGGAAGAGAGCCACAGCTTAAGAGAGCAATTATTTGCCAGTAAATACTCAATTTGCTTGTCCTGTGATTTTTCTTCTAACTTGCATATTCAATAATCTGTCCCTGACTGCGTCACAAGCACAAAAAGTCTTTTCTCCAGAGGAGAACACTTTCGCCAATCAACCTTCAGCCATGCCAGGGCACAGCTCGTCAGGGTGATTTGTTAGCTTTAATTAATAATTCCTCACGCTGGCCATTTTAACAAATAACGCAGTGAGCCTGGGACGCTAGATGGCTATGATTCAGGCCGATAAAACTACAGTGGAAAGAGCTGGGGAGGGTGTTGGGGGTGGAATTCAGACGCCGTTTATAAACACCTCTAATCATACTCTTTCGGTTTACAATATAGAGGACATCTCCGCTGAATTACCACGTTATGTCCACCAATTTGTATTCAGATGGGAGCCATATGTTCCTCCACTTTATCTGCTAAGGCCCTCTCGGTGCCAACACAGTCATCGGGCAGACAACATTTACAAAAGAGGTCTCTAGCCTCCAGATTGCAAAAGTTTACTGCAGGGTGAAGTTGAGAAATCAGACACATACAGCACTTCTCAGGGAGCTCGTGTAACAGTCTAGAAACACAGAGGTAAGAATTACTGGATGTCAGACTTGCTGTCACCCCGGCTGCCTGAAACTGGGCACTTCATTTACTCTTTTTTTTTTCTCAAAATTTCATACCTCAAAACAGTTAACAACAATGGCTGACTTATTCATGCATTCCACAAACATTTATTGAGTCCTAACAATATGCCAAGCACTGTATTAAATGCTGAGAACTTTTTTGAAAGTAAGGTTTTTATTTTTCTAGTTAACTGAAACAATCCATGGATTTATTATGTAACATACTGATAATGTGCTTGACCAAAGCCACCAAACAAGCAATGTGTGAATGAAACTAAGGATTCAAAATACTGTACGGTCCAGTCAAACAATCAATACTTGACAGCACCCTTGTGCCCATGACAAAAGTGACGCTCAAAGTAAAAACAAAGAATAAGAAAAGGTAAAAAAAAGGTTTTTCAAAGATTAGAAAATTCCCCTCAAAGTGATCAGAACATTCAGAGGTATATCAATCTGTTTACAAGGAATGTTAAAAGGTTCATAAGCACTTGAAGAATATGCAAAGATATAGGACATTCTATTCATGCCCTGATCTAATATGTGTGTGTGTGTATGTGTGTGACTGAAAGTTCATCAGTATATTGGATATATATTTACTGAGCACACTACTCATTTCTAGGAACTGAATAATACTATGTATTGAGAGAGAAATAAAACTCAGTTTTTGTCTTCAAGAAGCTCACAGTTTAGCCACCAGACTCATATAATATAGCAAAATGAATGACATAAATATGCATAAATGTAGGAGGCAGGGGTTCTAGAAGTGATCCAGGGACTGTTTTGAAAGGTAGAGGAGTAATATCATTGGTAAAGGAATATTCTAAGCAGAGCAAACCTTTGAACCCCTTCTAAAACTTTCATTAGAATTAGATTACCAGTTATTTAGAAACTATGATATTTAAAGCATGATAAAGTCAGGTACATAATCATAAAACATTTCAGGATTTTAAAATCAGTTTCTTAAGAAAAAGATTCCCTATATTGTAATATCTTGACATCATCAGAAAAGTAAGCAGTGCCCCGTAACTGGTGCAAATAGTGACTGTGTATGCCATTCTTGCTTTCAGTGTGTTACAGCTGGCTTACGCAAATAGGAAGCATTCCCAGCATATACTGGTTCTGCTTTTTCCAGCCACTTCTCTACTTTTACTATGTACAAACTTATATACAATTTCTGTTTTCATTGTACCATAAGAGACATCATATCTGTATGGCTATTAAGAGGGGGAAAACCTATTTCCATTTAGTGGTCACACCTACAACTCTAACCAGAGAGTTTACACTATACAGTACTAAGGCAGAAGATGCTGAAGAAAAGAAATGATACCCCAATACCGAAAAAGCTATTTCAGAGCTAGGAAATGCTCCTGAAAATTGCATAGAGTTCTTAATGACATTAAACACTTTGTTTTATACTAAACTCAGTAGTGAGACAGCCACCAGCATATCGTATTTACCGTAAATCATTAACAGCTAGGCAATTTGGAGAACTTACATAATTTATTACTTTATTCAGTACATATGTATGGAAATCCTGATATCTACCAAGTGTGTACCAGTTATTGTTTGATTTTTATTTCTGCAATAATTAAATAAGTTTACCATTTATCGAGTGCTTCCTATATGCTAGGGACTGATCTAAGGGCTTTACATATATTATCTTATTTAGTCCTCACAATATAATGAAGTAGGTGCTATTACCATCTCCGTTTAATAGGTTATGAAACTCACAAGTGGTGACTCTGGACATGCATTATGTGGATTCATTATAAACAACAAAACCAGTGCCACTAATACCCAGGCACCACCAGTTTCATTACTTGATAGGTACTTGGCCACGTATAATATTTATGTCATTACTTTTAATTTAGAAAAATTAGGGTAGTTTTGAGGTTAATTTGAGAATTAAGCTAAACTCCTGTATCAGAGACATGTCTCAAAATAAGACTGGAAAATAATAATTTATTGTACCAATAGGCTAGCACTGGGAGACAAACTGACAGCTAGCTTGAGTTAGGCATATTTTAGATGATGGAAACTAGCATTACATCACATGCTATGACAGCCCCCTTCTCCCTTATTAAAACTTCTCAGAATCTCAGAAGGTAATTCAGAATCTTTACACCTTTACAAGAAGAATGAGATAATGGTTTACAAAGTGAGAGGAAGACTTTGAGTCAGAAAGGCTTAGGTTTGAATCCTAGCTTGGCCACTAACTAGGTGTATGCCATCTATCAAATTAATTAGGTTCTTTGAGGCTCAAATCTCTTATCTCTAAAATGGTTTGTTGTAAAAATTAAAGGAGATGATGTACCTAGGATAAAAAGCATAGAATTTAGCCCCAAATAGGTGTACAATATATGGTATTTGAAGCGTTCAGAGCTAAAGCTTACCACATACAACTAAAGTTTACTGTTTTGGAATTAAATGACACATGTAATATTTAAGTCTGCCTTAGACAATACATGTAGATAAGACTTAGCTAAAGCAAAGTAGACTTGGTAGTCTGGTAGAAATCCCTTTGAGAATGTTAATAATATGGCTGAAATGGTGGTGCTTAAGAAAACAGAAAAGTGAAGTGAAGGTCTCAGCTGTGTCTGACTCTTGGTGACTCCATGGACCATTCAGTCCATGGAATTCTCCAGGCCAGATACTGAAGTAGGCAGCTGTTCCCTTTTCCGGGGAATCTTCCCAACCCAGGGATCAAACCTAGGTCTCCTGCATTGAAGGTGGATTCTTTACCAGCTGAGCTGCCAGAGAAGAGCTGACCCACAAAATAGAGACAGAAAACACAAGAATTTACCAGTTAATTATAGAAAAAAAAACCCACTTAATTTTCCATGTGATTAATACAATGCTACATTTTATTTCATGGAGATGTAAAAACTTATTTGGGACTCACCTGGGAGAGTACAGAACTCAGCATAGCCATAAGGTCTCCTCTGACCAATCTGATGCCAGTGTTTACTAACTACCAGTTAACTACCAGCATTCTCCAACTTCAGGCACCCTGATGCCCTTTTCACACACTTTCTTTTCACTTGACCTTGATTTAGTCCAACCATCTCCAGTATTGTATAGCTTCAGTGTAGAGTAAATATTAACGGAACACACATTTACTGATGGTGATGAAGCTGGTCATAGGTGAAATGGGGTATTATTTCACAGAAGGGTTCATTGGAGGGGCTTCAAAAGGCCCTTCTCATTTACTTGAATGGGTAAGTAACATTTCTCCTTTGAGGATTGCTTTGGGATAAGCGACTGCCTAGATCTTCTATTATTGGTTCTTATTCGATGGCCTCTAGCTGAGATCATCAGATGGGGAAATCAGCAGATCAATTAATAAGTATAGGAACTTTCTGAGCCACACTAGCCTGAGTGAGATATCCTGAGTCAGAGCTTTCTAGAATCTGTTTATTTCTCAGCTGGAACTCCTAATTGGTAGAACGTAGAAGCATAGAAGGGGCTTCCCTGGTGGCTCAGAGGGGAACAAATCAGTCTGCAATGCAGGAGACCAGGGTTCCATCCCTGGGTCGGGAAGATCCTCTGGAGGAGGGCATAGCAACCCACTCCAGTATTGTTGCCTGGACAATCCCTGACATAGGAGCCTGGCGGCGGGTTACGGTCCATGTGGTTGAGCAACTCTCTTCTCTCTCTCTCTCTCTCTCTCTCTCTCTCTCTCACACACACACACACACACACACAGAAGCATGGAAGATGACTACTTCATGTACTCTTTCCTGGATAACAGGTTTGATAACAACAATTTAGTAAAATTCTAGCCAGATTGGATCTCTACTGCCTAATTCTCCAGCCTTATTTAGGTAAAATTAATCTTCTGGTTAAAAATGATGGCAAGCAGACATTATTATCAGGGAAAGACTGAAGGTGGGAGAAGGGGAATGACAGAGGATGAGATGGTTGGATGGCATCACCAACTCAATGGACATGAGTTTGAGTAAACTCTGGGAGTTGGTGATGGACAGGGGAGGCCTGGCATGCTGCAGTCCATGGGGTCACAAAGAGACATGACTGAGCAACTGAAATGAACTGAGATATTATTATAGAAACATTTAAAAACTTATACTATTTTGTATATTTTTATATCATTTTCCCAAATAAATTCCATATACTTTATGGTTTCCAAACTTATGCATTTTTACATAATGTATAAATACCTAATATCTAACTGCTTTACTAAGTGATAATTAGATAACAAAGGAGGGGAATAGTGATTTAATTCCAGTTTCAAATTTAGAATTCTGTTGAAACAAGAATTTTAGAAATATTCATAAGTTGTTAAGTGGTAGTCAATATATTTGGCTGTGTTAGATTGAGATTAAACCCTTAAATTTCTCAAAAGGTCCTTGTCACTTGAGGCATTACTTTTCAGTGAAAGTCTCCAACCTTCACAAGTGTGAAAACTGGGATTCCCTGAAGGAGAAAAATATTTCTTGTCAGAAAACTTGTCATGGCTAGTTCACAGAGGGAAGTAGTCCAAGATCTTATCAGCTTTCCTGTGACCTCGCTATGCGATTTGTTACAAGTCATTAATATCCCCTTGCATATCAGTTTCCTTCTCTTTATCTATAATAAAAAATATTATCAAGATAATGTGGAGAAAATATTTTGATCATCTCATAGAGCATATGCTAAAGCCCTATATCTCAGAGTATCCAAATGATACTACCAGTATCAAGTGGAGAGAAGGACATCAACACCCTAAATCATCTTAAATAACCTATTTAGTATCTCAGCTTTTTGGTTTTTTATGCTATAAAATGAGCATAGTCATGTTTACACTTTTATCAAATAGTATATCAGAATAGAGAAAAGCATAATCTACGAAAACTTTTCAACAAAATTTCATATAATGTAAAAAAATGGCCAATATAATCAAGTCACCAAAACTGATTTTCAAATTTATTAGAGAAATTGATTTTAAAATATCAAGGCATAAGATGAAGTAAATATTTCTAAGCATATTCATATATTTATTAAGGAAGACACTTTCTAAGATGGGAAGCAATATTGCCTTTTATTTGAATGGCTGGCTGCATTCTAGGATGGATCTAAGATCTTAGTGACAAGAAAGCCGAATCAGGGAAAGCAATTTTTAGCAGACTGTTGAATGATACATAAAGTAAAATATATTCACTAATAGGTCGCAGAAACCTTACACAAGCTTTTAGAACAAGAACGGCCTAAGCAGCTTTTTTGTATCTGGCAAAGTCATGTTCCTGCACTGTCCTCTCACAACCTCCTCACACTTCTCATTTTTTGTTCTAGAATGCCAGGTGGGAGTAATGACAAAAGGGCGGGGCAGCACAAACAGAGGCAGTCACTGTGGCAGGAGCCACTCCAAAGATCAAACAGCCACTTTGGCTGCCGCGGCCAGAACTGGAACCGCAGGGGGTGGCTCATCAGCACTATGCCCTGAGAAAACCGCGGGGACCACTCCTGGTAGGTCAGCACCTGGGGGTACAGGCCCTCATCCTGCCAGGCAGAACTGCCTGCTAAGAACTGAATGTGGCTTTCCTTACCCACCCACAGCATTGGAGTTCAACACAATTCTGTACTTCCATTATGTTTGCTGAAAAACTTCAGTGTATAGACACTATACAAAAGCATAATTCTGTTCTACTAATTTCTCATCTACTACTAATTTCAGTATGGGGAACTCAGATTTTCCTATACTAATGGGTAGATTCTTGGCTAAGTGGTAAACAAGATAATTCAATATCTAATATTTTAATCAATATATTGCTTTAACTTTAATATCTTTTGAAAAAATAATACATTAATGCCTCTAATTACCCAGTCATCTCATATCCACCTATAAGTATATCATGATTTAACATGGTCAATAACCCAGACAAAAGAAAATACAGAGTTCTTAAGAAACTAAAACAAACAAAGATGTCATAAAGCACACACAATTGTTCAAACTTATCTTTATGCATCAGTGAGTCTTTAACTTGGAACCTATATATTCTTCCTTAATACTCAGTAGCGTCAGTTATGCTGATCTTTTTAGGGTCTTTCATTCATGTTACATGGAGAGATGGGTTACTTCCAGAAGAAAGCACAATGGGAACTGTAAGAAATAGACCCTCTGTGCCTTAGAATGAAGAAGAAACAGAGGAGGTGAGGGACGAAGTATTCAAGGTTAAAAACTATGTACAGTTTGCAAACATACATATAATTGTGTCCAACAGATATCAAAGTGATAGAGCTCCACACAGAAATATTTACATTTGCTCTGGTTTGAACTATACTCTCTCAAAATTCATATGTTAAAGTTCTACCCCCAATAATTCAGAATGTGAATTTATTCTGGTCATTGTAGATCTAATTAACTAAGATGAGGTCATATTGGAGTAGACTGGAACCCTACTCCAATTTGACTGGTGTCTTTATAAAGGGGGATTTTGGACACAGACATGAACATGGGGAGAACACTACCTGAGGATGATGGCAGAGATGAGAAAGAAGCAAGTCAAAGAACACCAAAGATGGCCAGCAAACAATCAGAAGTTAGGTAAGAGGGATGCTACAGATTTCTTCTCAGAACCCTCAGAAAAAATCAACCCTGCTGATTTTCCTCAACAGAACTCTGACCCTTTTGTTGTCTAAGGCATCCTGTTTGCAGTACTTTGTTAGAGCCCTAGGAAACTAGTACAGTAATGATGATCACAGAATTACAATGTAAAGGTTAACTCATGTTTGCAACACTTTGAGAAGGTTGAAAAATATAAGATTCACTTCAGAAAAAGTGTCATTGATATGCTTTAAATAAACAGACTCCTTCATGTTTGATGACCAATATATATGAAACATACAGTTTTCAATTTCTGCTAATGCATTGAGATACTGCCACCTTTACTAACAAAACAAAGTGATATGTGCTCTATAGAAGACATTAAAGAGTCCCCAACCCCGAAAAGAAGCATTTTGGTTAACAAGGCAGATAAATTTGAATTTATTTTTGTTATTACATAGCCCAATGAGGTCAGGATGGTAACCAAGAGAAATTATTGGTAGAGAAGAGGCTGGCGACTTAGAAGAGATCAATTAAGAAATGTGATTTGAGTCTAGGTCAAAACTAGGAGACATTTGTCCAGATGAGAAGTTACAGAATTTTAAGTATGAGGAATGCATGGGCAAAGTAAGAAGACTGAGGCAAAGCAAGACAAAGCAGGGAGGTGTGGAACAATAGTGGAAGAAAATGAGAGAAGTAGCTGGCATTGAGAGCAAAACAATCTGAACAAGGCAGAGAAAATGATAAAAAAAAAAAGTCTTAGACGTGTTAAGAAAGACAAGAGAAGGTAGCATTCTTGTGTTCTGAACAAAGAGTTAAAAACATCTAGTGCAAGAATTATGCTCTTTAAAACTAGTGCTCTGAATGCTTTTGTGTGAAAAAGAAAGACTGTAGTTTTATTTTTCTTTAAAGATTCAATAGTGGAATGGAAACTTTTTTTCCCTTTAAGTGTAAGCTAAGCAGTTATGGCAGGTAGGTCAAGGAAGAAATACTTCATGGACAGGAAGCCATAACTTTATACAATGTGTTCTCTGGAGAAGTTATAAAAAAAGTACAAAATAGTTCCACAAGTTTGTTTGTTTTGTTACGTAGCTTTAAAATCCTACCTCTCCTAATTGTTCTTAACATTTTATTCAGCCAATTATCAACTTAATCTAGGGAAAGAAAAATCAACTTGACTTTTGACAGCCAAGCCAATCCAACTGGAAAATTCTAATCCTACAAGAATAGGGCACAGGGAAATCTCTGCCTAGCAACATTTTCAATTGTCAACAAAAATTCGTGACATTATAATCATCTTTTTCTTCCTTTCCCAAACTCATTTCCTCTAAAGAAATTAATGATAGTACGATGAGATCCTTGGGTAAAATGAAAAAGTGAAGGGAGTCATTCAGTCTTTAAGGTAATAGGAAGTTCTTGTTAGAGATGGTCAAATTATAATCTCTTTATATCCTTCATAGAGGCTAGAGATGGCCTTGCTCCCGTCTCTAAAATAACTCAGTTGTATCACTAAATAGAAGCATTACAGTTTAATTTAATCTATTTTCTATGTTAAATAACTCACAAATCAATTTATTTGTTTTATTTATTCATTGAGGGAAATTTTAGCTTCGATGATGACATTCAAGTAGGGAGCTAAAATGTTAAAAATGAAATATATTAAAAAAAACACAGGTATTTCTTTTTCTTTCTATTGATTTCTAAATGCCTTCTGCTAAGCACTACAGCTTCTGGTGGATGGGAAATAATGCTCTCAAAACTGAGATAGTAGTAAAATGAATACATTCACATCAGTGGAAATGAGAAGGCAATGAGGAAAGGGATACTGCTACAGCCTTAAAAAATATCTTTTTGACCCTAACTCAAAATAATGCTTGTTTTAACCTTTCTCCTCTGAAGAGGAGTAATCGAATAAAGAAAGAAAAAGGAAGGAAGGAGGAAGAGAGGGAGGGAAGGAAAAGAAGAAAACAATGGAGTGATTAAGCATAAGAGCCATAAGGAAGTTAGATAGAGTAGGAAATGGCAACTCACTCCAGTATTCTTGCCTGGAGAATCCCAGGAACAGAGGAGCCTGGCAGGCTACCGTCCATGGGGTCACAAGAGTCAGACATGACTTAGCAACTAAACCACCACCACCACCAAGAAGGTGAGAAAGTAGGAAAGAAGGAGAGACAGAGAGAAAACCATTATAGAGGTACTCTCTTATCCCCTTCTCACTGGCTGGCCCTCTAACCTTTTTTTTAATCTACTATCTGCTCCAACTCAAATGTTTCAGAGACAACTGGAATGGTTGAAAGGGAGTGGGGAAGGAAAATTACTCCCTTTAATTGATGTTCATTGGTGGCTCAGAGGTTAAAGCGTCTGCCTCCAATGTGGGAGACCCGGGTTCAATCCCTGGGTCAGGAAGGTCCCCTGGAGAAGGAAATGGTAACCCACTCCAGTATTCTTGCCTGGAGAAACCAGTGGATGGAGAAGCCTGGTAGGCTACAGTTCATGGGGTCGCAAAGAGTCGGACACAACTGATCGACTTCACTTACTTAGGTACCAATATTTGCAATTTAGTAGCTCCTAGTGCTTTTAAGCTCATGTACCTGCTAAAAGTCATGAATCTCTCCAAGGAGGAAAGAAAGGGCATGCCTACCAAGACTTATAAAGTACGTGTTGCATACTTTTAACAATATACACACACATACATAGGAAGCATATTTTTATGTATTCTCAAAAGGATCATATAAACTCTAAACTGATCCTTGTACTCTCTAACCATTCATTAGCTCAGTGTAAAGAACTATTGGCTCTAGAATCTGAATGAAGCCAAAATAAACAGTAGAGGGTAGGGACTTGGAGAAGGGGAAATGGGATATAAAACCAACAAATAACAAGCAAACACTTATGTAAAAAATATGTTTGTCTCCAAACCAACCCTTAAGCTTCTGACTCTTTTCATTGAAACTTAAGACTAATGAACTATTTAATTAACAAAAATATACAGTGAGATGTATGATATTTTAGTGATTCCGCATGTTTTAAACATTCTTCCCTGTTAATTGTCTTTGATAGTGCACTGACATCTAATACTGTCCTGATTTTTAATATTCACTCTAATAATACTCTTGCCTAGAAAATCCCATGGACAGAGGAGCCTGGTGTGCTGCAGTCCATGGGATTGCTGAGAGTTGGACACAACTCAGTGACTTCACTTTCACTTTTCACTTTCATGCATTGGAGAAGGAAATGGCAACCCACTCCAGTGTTCTTGCCTGGAGAATCCCAGGGATGGCGGAGCCTGGTGGGCTGCTGTCTATGGGGTTGCACAGAGTCGGACACGACTGAAGCGACTTAGCAGCAGCAGCGAATAATAACAATAATATTGAAAAGCAATGCTACTTAATATTGTGGATATCAACTTATAGGATTCTTAAGAAATGACATGGAGACTTGGTCACAGATGTGTAAAAAATCAAGTAAGAATAATAAACTTTTCATCTATTGCGTAGTTCAACATTTTAACTAGGCTGCATATGTTTGAGGACACAGCTCATGCCTTAGCTATAATAATGAAAATTATTTATATTCATTTAAAAATAATTTTTTCATAGTATTTCACAACCTTTAAATGCCTTGAGGTATCTTTATTTCATCTGATTTGGATTTCAATTCTGTTAAGTAAATGGAAGAGATATTATCTTCATTCTACAATGAGGAAACAGGCTCTACGTGATTAACATGCTTAATATATCTAACAGGTGGCAAAGCAAAGTTGAGAATTCAGGAACTTTGATAACTTACCCAGTAATTTTTTCTGCTATCCTATACTGCACTCAAAAAATGTCCATTACACATAACTTATTCATGCATTTATGTTGTCTTACTTTAGCAATGAGGATGACACTAGGTCCATATACAAGACATTTATTTCCCATGCTGGGATTTTGTGGATGACATACAGTGAAACAGAAAATATTAGCTATTTTATAGGTGCACAGATATATACTTAAATGTACAGTGCACATGTTGTGGGTCATTTCTATAAATGGGTACATGTATATAGGCATGCCCATGCATATACATGGGTGTGTGGGAATTAAAGGTGTGCTTACTCAACTCAATAGAAAACAATATTGTAAAGTTAAGCTTGCACTTTTACTATTAATCTTGCATTTAGTAGTGGGTGGCACATGTTCACAAATAATTTTTAAATCAAATCAATATAAATACATGAATGGCATGGCAGGGAATATTTTGAGAAAAAATATACACATATATCTACCTTCAACTATCCTTCCTATTAGTCGATAAAACTGATTACTTGGATTTATTAAATTAGAGGTAAAAACTGACTTACAAATATATTAGTATATTTTAAATCTTCTATTATAATTAGAATCCAAAATTTAGTTGTTAAAGTTTTACAATTTGAGTGGCCTTATATTCCCTGTTTTCACTTGGGAAATTAGTCTTTTAGCTGGAAAATCCTCCTTCCCATTTTTTAATTTGAGATAGATGGTCATATTTTAAAACAATAAGATGGTAGATTGCTAGGACGAGTTAATTTATTTCTCGAAGAACTGTTAGTGGC
Organism: Nanger dama; assembly: GCA_917880005.1. Lineage (NCBI taxonomy): Eukaryota > Metazoa > Chordata > Mammalia > Artiodactyla > Bovidae > Nanger > Nanger dama. Next base: position 3,300,070 of record CAKJTW010000011.1, read on the forward strand.
TCAGTTGTGCCTGATTCTTTGCAACCCCATGGACTATAGCCCACAAGGCTCCTCCGTTCATGGGAATTTCCAGGCAAGGATATTGGAGTGGGTTGCCATTTCCTTCTCCTTCCTTGAAGAAAGGGTATAACAAATTACTGCTGCTGCTGCTGCTAAGTCGCTTCAGTCGTGTCCGACTCTCTGCGACCCCAGAGATGGCAGCCCACCAGGCTCCGCCATCCCTGGGATTCTCCAGGCAAGAACACTGGAGTGGGTTGTCATTTCCTTCTCCAATGCATGAAAGTGAAAAGTGAAAGAAGTCTCTCAGTCCTGTCTGACTCCCAGCGACCTCATGGACCGCAGCCTACCATGCTCCTCCGTCCATGGGATTTTCCAGGCAAGAGCACTGGAGTGCCCAGTTACAATCTAGTGGATTTACCTGTTTTTAATCTCTTAATGTCCAAAGCAAGCCTTATATCCCAGATATTATAACCCACCTTGAGCAAAATTATGAAATATAGATGAAATTTGTCCCAAGTTTCTATTGCTTATCTTTCTTTGACCTATTTCCTTTTGACCTTCTTATGTTTCCTTCATGAAATTAAAAGACGCTTACTCCTTGGAAGGAAAGTTATGACCAACTTAGATAGCATATTCAAAAGCAGAGACATTACTTTGCTGACTGAGGTCTGTCTAGTCAAGGCTATGGTTTTTCCAGTGGTCATGTATGGATGTGAAAGTTGGACAGTGAAGAAAGCTGAGCACTGAAGAATTGATGCTTTTGTACTGTGGTGTTGGAGAAGACTCTTGAGAATCCCTTGGACTGCAAGGAGATCCAACCAGTCTGTTCTAAAGGAGATCACTCCTGGGTGTTCATTGGAAGGACTGATGCTAAAGCTGAAACTCCAATACTTTGGCCACCTCATGTGAAGAGCTGACTCATTGGAAAAGACTCTGATGCTGGGAGGGATTGGGGACAGGAGAAGAAGGAGATGACAGAGGATGAGATGGCTGGATGGCATCACTGACTCGATGGACATGAGTTTGAGTGAACTCTGGGAGTTTGTGATGGACAGGGAGGCCTGGCGTGCTGCGATTCATGGGGTCACAAAAAGTTGGACACAACTGAGCGACTGATCTGAACTGAACTGAATGCTTCCTTCAATCTTACTAAAAAGTTTATTTCTGGTCCCTTTCCTGGGATGCTAGAAATTCTACTTTATTTTCAGTTGTAATCTGCAGTCTTTATTCAACTCAGATTCCTCTGACCACATCTTTAGCCTACCTTGCCAATCCTTCCATTGGAATGCTGCCATGTATCTGACCAATTTCACTTTGCCTTATGCCATGCCTTAACTCATCAAATCTTAGGTGCCAGTGAGAGACTTAAGATTTTCCTATTTCCTGTAAAATTATAACTGCATTTATTTCAGCCCTCCATGTAAACCATCTCTATAAATACGTTAGGAATCCCATTTCAGGTTCATTCAATTTTGGCTTACTTTCCTTCCCCGGTGAGGCTACCAATATGGTTCTAGCATGTTCTGAGGTGTATAAAAGGTTGTCAGTAAACAAATAAACCATAAAACTGAAATGTCAGCTGTTATGTAATCATAAACCTGAAAACTTCCAGTCTAGCTCAGGCTCTAAACACCAGAATGGCTTTTCATGTGCCCTAGTTGTTTTATTTATCAAGTGAGAAAGAAGTACTCTTTACCATGAGACATATGAGGATAAACGTTTAAGTTGTTTTCAGGAGGAAACCTGCAATAGATTCTGTAAGTATCATGCTGTTTTTTCTTCTACTTCTAAAGCTAAAAAAAAAAAAAAAAAGAATACTCAGAGTACTCCAAAATAAATATTGGAAGTAATCCTTTATTCTAGAATTCATCTGTAGTAGACAAAACAATTATATCCCAAAGTATCCACTCTCAAAAACCTAGAAACTTGAGTATATGGCAAAATGTTACATGGGAAAAGGAACTTTGCTGATAAAGTTAAGATTATGGACCTTAAAATAGAGAAATATCCAGAAAAACATCTACATCTCTTCTATTGACTATACCAAAGCCTTTGACGGTGTGGATCACAACAAACTCTGGAAAATTATTAAAGAGATGGGAATGCCAGACCATCTGACCTGCCTCTTAAGAAATCTGTATGCAGGTCAGGAAGCAACAGTTACAACTGGACGTGGAACAACAGACTGGTTCCAAATAGAGAAAGGAGTATATCAAGGTTATATATTGTCACCCTGCTTATTTAACTTATATGCAGAGTACATCATAAGAAACGCTGGGCTGGATGAAGCACAAGCTGGAATCAAGACTGCCCGAAGAAATATCAATAACCTCAGATATGCAGATGACACCACATTTACAGCAGAAAGTGAAGAACTAAAGAGCCCCTCTTGATGAAAGTGAAAGAGGAGAGTGAAAAAGTTGGCTTAAAGCTCAACATTCAGAAAACTAGTATCATGGCATCCGGTCCCATCACTTCATGGAAAATAGATGGGGGACAGTGGAAACAGTGACAGACTTTATTTGGGGGGCTCCAAAATCACTGCAGATGGTGACTACAGCCATGAAATTAAAAGACGCTTACTCCTTGGAAGGAAAGTTATGACCAACATAGGCACCATATTCAAAAGCAGAGACATTACTTTGCCAACAAAAGCCCATTTAGTCAAGGCTATGGTTTTTCCAGTGGTCATGTATAGATGTGAAAGTTGGACTATAAAGAAAGCTGAGTGCCAAAGAATTGGTGCTTTTGAACTATGGTTTGGAGAAGACTCTTGGGAATCCCTTGGACTGCAAGGAGATCCAAACAGTCCATCCTAGAGGAAATCAGTCCTGAATATTCATTGGAAGGACTGATGCTGAAGCTGAAACTCCAATACTTTGGCCACCTGATGCGAAGTATTGACTTATTTGAAAAGGCCCTGATGCTGGGAAAGATTGAAGGCAGGAGGAGAAGGAGACAACAGAGGATGAGATGGTTGGATGGCATCACCGACTCAATGGACATGAGTTTGAGTAAACTCTGGGAGTTGGCGATGGACAGGGAGGCCTGGCATGCTGCAGTCCATGGGGTTGCAAAGAGTCAAACACGACTGAGTGACTGAACTGAACTGAACTGATCCTAGATTATCCAGTGGGCCCAATCTAATTACCTTAATAGAAGAGAACTTTTTTCTGGCTGGAATTTGAAAAAGAGATACGGTATGTGGAGAAGACAGAGAGAAGTCTGAGTGATATGGATTTGAAGCACTCTTGCCTAAAGATATAGGGGCCTGTGTGAAAAAAGCTAAGGATAGCCTCTAGCTGACAGCCAGCAAAGAAAAGGAGGTCTTAGTCACATAACCACAAGGAACTGAGTGAGCCTGGAAGCTGCTAAATTTGTAGTCATTTCTTATAGCAGCAACAGAAATGTAATATACCAATCTAGTTCACTGGCTACTAGATACAATAGTTTGAATTTGTGTGGTAAAGAGTTGGAACGGGAACCAATATTATGAATACAAACAGTTCTGGCACTACAAACACATTTTCCCCTTGATTTCCTTCTTCCAGTTATATCCCCAGAGAAAGTGAAATAACAAAGGACTAAAGGACAAGGATCACAAGGTATGCATGCTCAGTCGCTTCAGTCGTGTCCAGCTCTTTGCGACCCCATGGACTCTACCTGGCCAGGCTCCTCTGTCCCTGGAGATTCTTCAGGCAAGAATTCTGGAGTGGGTTGCCATTCCTTTCCCTTCTCTAGATAATCTTTTCGACCTGAGTCACCTGCATTGTAGGCAGATTATTTACCACAGAGCCACCTGGGAAGCCAATTTAAATGCAGTGTCCTTAACAAGAAGCTTCATAAATATACCTTTTTGTCACAGGCAAGAGTATTATACCAATGGTGCTATAATACTCATACCAACTAAGTCCACTGTCTCGAAAAAGGAAAAGAAAAATCAGAGAATGGTTCAAAGGATTATAAAGATAAGATGATAATGGCCATTTAAGAGATAAGGGAGACAATACAAGCAAATGTATTCACATGTGTACTGGGGTGTGCTTTCCACACTATACAAGTTGTCTTACAAACATACACGCAAATAAAATTATTTTCAAAACTATGGTTGCATATTTTTTATGGCATTGACAGAGCTCTTTCTCAAATGTAGCTTCCAAGCTATTTTCTTTCTTATTCGCATTTTTTTTCCCTTTGGCAATCCAGATTCTGGCCTTGACAGATGAAAACAATATTGGAGGAAAGGCAGCCGTTTCCAGTGACTTTTAGCATGGAAGTTTTAGAGAACTTGACTTTTGCAGGTATACTCAAGTTCAGAACCTAAAACTTTTTGAGTTATAACATCATGCTGAAAACAGATACCTTTGTAATCAATTAGAAATGATTCTCACAAAAAAGGGTAAATTCTCAGCAGGTTGTATATAGTCCGCATTATAATTATATCCCAGTATGAAATAATACAAATGAACAAAGGAAGAGAAACAAACAGAGTGATTAAAAGTTCTTGTAGAAACAGGATAAACGCAGTTAATATTTTTACGTAGAGACAGGAAATACATGATGTGAAACTGTCTAACACCATATTCTGCAGCTTTCCTTTTGTGTTGCATGAGGTCACAACAGCAAGTGTCACTCTAATGGCCTGGTTAAGAGCTGTGTAGGATGAAGACCATGTGAGGAAAAATACTTCTCTTTTGAACACTACACTCTGTTTACTATAGGTCCCTGAAAACTTGCTGAAAACTTTGGTCATTTTATAGAGTTATGATAATTGTGAGGAACTTTGAGTCTCAGGTACAGCAAATTAATCCCCATTTTATGTCTGTCCCAATTTAGTATTTCTAAAGAGGGTGGATAATAATAAATTCTGCCAGCTCTCTTTTTAAGGGCTATTCAGATACTAAATAAACCAGGAACATTTTAAAATGCAATCTCATAAAAATCTGCTTTGCTTAACCTTCTCTCCCTCTTTAAAAAATAAGAAAGGCATGATGTTCTTTTTTGTTAATTAATTCACTTTAGACAATTCCTTAAATTTTCATTTTAATAAATTTTTGTGTGGGTGCATTAATTACTTTCAAAGACGCTTTACAACTGTTACCTATTAAAAGCCTTTGTTAGTGAATAAAAAAAAAAAAAAAAAACTTCCAACATGCCCCCTCCCTTTTCCATTCTGAGCAGGTCCTCGCTATCAACTGCTGGAGTATGCTCGCTTTGCACCTAGAGCTATAATTATTTTGCTTTAATTTTACAAAACCTTTGTTCCATTCCCACGAGCCCACCTGATCCTTATATTACACTCGCTCTATTAAAACACTCATGCAGAACAAAGCATGGCTGTACTGATTCATAAGTAACTTTTTTTTTCCTCAGTAAAATGCCACTGGCTAGGGCTTGGGACATAGTCCTGGGCTTCCCCCCTCCTCTGCCAATTTTCATGTGTTAGAGGAAAAAAAAATATGTTGTTTCAGAGTGTTGTATTCTTCCCAAACGTCCTTTCTTTGTCCTGCTGCTTTTTTAATGTGTGTTTTAAAAAATATTTTGTTATCCATAGTTTTAATCTGCTACAATAGAAGTGATACAATGTTAAGGATGGTGGGCATATTAAGGATTGTAATCATGTTGAGATTTCCTTTATTCACATGATTAGGATCTTTAAAAATCGCTCTTGTTGCCTTCTTTAATTTTCCGTCTCTCCATACTCCACCCATTTTCCTTGAGATCTTGCAACACGTGTGGGCTTCTGGCAGAAAAAAACCTGCAGTGACTCATCAAGAGAATTGTTTGTTTGCTCTGAGGAGCACCCTGAGGACCCTCTGGGCTGCACACGGAGCCCTTTGATCCTAGGAAGTTTATTTCTTCCAGATGTTTTCCCCATAGCCACCTTTCTGCAATGTCCCTCTTCATTACATAGCGTACGGAGAAACACTCAGGACCCACGGCTGCAGCACACAGTTCTCCTGAATGGAGTGTGACAGGGAGCTGACATCTGATTGAGCCATTGGATTCTCCTTGCCTTAGGCACAATGATGGAGAAAGGTTAACCCTGAGGAAGGCAGAACTGGGGCTGTTCAGGCAAATCTCCTTAGAATGAAGACAAGAATTATGTGAATTAGGCCAAGTCCAATCCAGTTCAGTGTGTGATCAGCCGTGTCCTACTCTTTGTGACCCTTTGGACTGTAGCCCACCAGGCTCCTCTGTCCATGCACGGAATTTCCCAGGCAAGAATACTTGAGTGGGTTGCCATTTCCTCCTCCAGGGGATCTTCCTGACCCAGGGACCGAACCTGTGTCTCCCACATCTTCTGCATCAAAGGCAGATTCTTTACCTGCTGAGACATTGGGGAAGCACTCCAAAATACACAGATCTGAAGACCACTGTTCATGGACCTAGCCTTATCCAATCTTATAAAATATTAATGCTTGGGTTTGTCATGTAACTTGCCCACTTGTCCAGCCTAAAATATAAACAGTGAATAGGAAAGTCTCTGGACATCTCTTGTATTTTTTTGATCTGGCTCAATGTGCTGGTAGAATTGAAGGGAGAACAAGGTAGGAGATGAATACCAGGTGCACAGGGAAAAATGGTCTGCTAGGCTAAATAAACACCCCTCCCCACAATTGATACCACATCCTGATCCCTGGAAACTGTTACCTTATATGAGAAAAAATACTATGCAGATGTAATTAAGTTAAGGATTTTAAGATGGGAGACGGTCCTGGATTATCTACATGGGTCCTGAATGCAATAAGATGAATCCTTAGAAAAGGGACATTTCAGGCAGACACAGGAGAGCCAGTTAATTGACCATGAAAGCAGAGGTTGAAGGCAGCCACAAGCCAAGAACTGTTGACAGTCAGCAGAGGCTGGAAAAGACGGGGAAACATTCCTTCCTGGAGCCTCCAGAGAGAATAAAGCCCTGCTAATGCCTTAATCTCAGCCCATTGATTCTAATTTTGGACTCCTGGCCTCCGGAATTGTGAGAGAAGTTTCTGATATACTGTATTAGTAGTTTGTTAGGCAGTTACAGGAAACTAACGACATGTTAACTTCTTTGAGGCTCCAGTGTTTAGTACATTCCTGAAATCATCCAAAGTTTCAGACTGAAGGAGTGAAAAATGGGGTGCTAAGACTTGACAAAACTCTTTGTGGAGATGCTGGAGGTCTTAAAAGCATTTGTGATTTACAGCAAGTTGAGAGTGAAAATAAACAGAAAAGAGAGTACATGAGATCATTTAACGGATTCTACATATTGTAAAATGTAAACACTCCAATTTTCTAATATTAGTTTGCATATTTTATGAAGTAGGGCAAATGTATTGTATTTTCCCTTACTTGTATATGATGTATTAGGATTCATTTTCTCTTAAATTGTCGGTAATACCATGAACCACAGCAACAATTGTTTTGGCACATATATATTTCACACATACAGACTGTGCTATAAAAGTGAAGGTCTTTTGTCTGCACTTGAAGTAACTTTCTTTTTGCTATTCAAAGGACAGTTCATTTTAAAGATTAACTCAGCGATAATTTGGAATTTAAACCCAAGAATTCTTAAGTAGATGCATTAAAAGAATAAATCTGGGGTGGTCCAATAGCAAAAGGACTATTATGTGACCAAACTGCTCAGTTTATCATTTTCTCTAGTTCATCATTAAAAATCCATGGCAGATGTATTATTTAAAAGAACAAGAACGACTCCTCAGTTCCCATAATTCTTTTCAGCTATTGGGCTTTTCAACAACCAACCATTAATCTTCATAGACAACTTGGAGGTCAGTAGACCTAGACCACTAATATAGATGAAGAAATAAAAGATCTGGAGAGCCTAAAGAGATTCTAGATCAATCAGCAAATGAATAGAACTGAAAAATCAAGTAGAAATTTTGACTCTCTTCTTCAGAACCTTTGAGAAGCAAATAGAGATTGAGCTATCCTTTTGAAGATGATACTCCAATGACAAAGTATGTTAAAGGTGGTTGCTTATTTTTTGGCTACGACTGAGTATTCACTTGACAGTAGGTTTAAAAACAGGAAAACATAATACTCTATCTTTTAACAAAATAAACAGATGATAAACTTGTGGTTAATACAACTAAGACACTGAAGAACGATATCCCAAGGCATTCAGGGTACCAGGAGGCTAAAGAAACTGGTATTTGTCCCCATGAGCCTACATTTGGGGAAGGAAGAATAATGAGAATCTCCTTGCATTTCTTCTCCACTTCCGACAACTACCAGCTGTACCCTGAGTTGAGGCAGTTCAAGCACTCAGGATTTCAGTTTCACTATCTGGAATGAACAGCAATCAGTACAAAATTCCACCCTCATACTCCCATGTCTCACTGTTTCATTTGCTTTAGCACTATGTACACCTTATCTTTGGAAGGTCAGAATGCATATCTTTGCTTTGAGTGTGGTACAGGTTTTCACAGCACCATATAATTATAATTGCCCTCTACTCATGTATTAACCCTCTCAACAACTCAGGAGGCAAATGTTACCTTTCCTATTTATCACCATCCCAGTTGTTTCTGTGAGTTCCTGGAGGGCAGAGAATATGTTTTTCTTTCAAGTAGCTTTCCTTGGGGCTTACCAGGTGGTGCTAGTGGTAAAGAACCTGGCTGCCAATGCAGGGGACTTAAGAGATGTGGGTTTGATCCCTGAGTTGGGATGATGTCCTGGAGGAGGGCATGGCAACCCACTTCAGTATTCTTGCCTGGAGAATCCCATGGGCAGAGAAGCCTGGTAGGCTACAGTCCATACAGTCCAACACAAAGAGCTGGACACAACTAAGTGACTGAACAAGCAAGCAAAGCTTCCCTTAGCTCTAAAACACCTAATAAATTCTTAAGGAGTAACTAGCTGACATATAACTCAAGGCACAGGAGAATGGGTGGCCAGGATCAGTGTGGACTGACCCATTTGGCTTTCCAAACTTTGTAATAATATACTGCTTGCTGAAGAGATTAAATAAATAAATAAAAGATTAAAAAATACTAATACAAAAGTACCATTACTCCTTTAGCACAGATAATGATCCTGGAAGTTAAAAATTTTTACTGTTCCATAACAAATACATTGAACCATAACAAATATAGAAGGATGAGTTTAGAATAATACATTTTTCATGACGGATAAATAATTGAGATGAATGGACATTCAAATCAAGAGTATTTTGGGAAGATATAAGATATAAGAAAGATATATTTTGGAACAATAAGATGTAATTGGGTACATTTTAAATGAACAAAACTTCTTCACAGCATTTTAGGCATCATGTTTCTGGGACTTAAATTAATCAAAGTCACAAGTCATTACTTACTTAGTATAAGTTTTCCAATTAATAAAATTTGATATGCACTTAGATCTTCAAAGTGGGAAGACTGATATGTCCCCTTCTACACAGGCAAATTATACATACAAAAATGAAAAGTTAGTCTTTTTTCTCTGAAGCATTTTAGTGAATTTTTATGAATCTGTAATGAATAAAACCAGACTTAAAATATGGATAAAAATGTTGTACATCAATGACTACTGTGATGTGTCTTGGTTACATATTAGTGTATATTTTTCTTAATAAAATGAGATCTCCATCATATATAGATAGATCATAGAGTCTTCCCATAGGAACATTTAAGATCATCTAATTCAATTGCTCATTTTACAGATGAAGAAACAATATGTGAGTGTTTTAATAAAGCCTATTTTAATATTTGCCTTCACACAAAATGGATGCTATATGAGAGAAACAGAAAAGACTTAATAGTAGAAAGTTGATAAAGGAGAGGGAGCAAAAAAGAGCAGAGTTTTTTCAGTGGAGTAGAGCGCTAACAGAGATGCATTTTCTAATGTTCATCCAGGTCTTTGCTGGCTTGAACAATACAAAGATGGCAGCATCCATTTCTTAAAGAATTTCTTAGATTGTTAACATGTAAACAGTTTAGACATTTACCTCTAGGGATTCGCATAACTTAACATAAACAAACACTTCTAACATGGTAACTGTCCATTCATTTATTCTGCACATCACCTCTCACTTCCCCAGCATATATGCTAATTAAATGGAAATACAAAGACCATTGTTAAAATCTATATTAGGATAAACGTTAGACCCTCCAAAATACAGAAAAAGTGAATTTTAAAAATTGGTGTTTTTTTTGAATACTTTTTAGAGTTACATAAAGATAAGTTTTAATTTGGACATTTGCTACTAGGAACTATGTAACCTTGTTAAAAGTGTAGGCTTTGGAGTCAGATTTCCTGGGGCTGAATATTGGCTTTGCCTTTTAGTTGACGTTGGGCAAATACATACATACGTATATATATATATATATGCCTATAGAGATTGCCACTAAACTACTTGCTCTTCCCAGGTGGCTAAATGGTAAAGAATCACCCTGGCAATGCAGGAAACTTGGGTTCAATCCCTGGGTCGGGAAGATACCCTGGAGAAGGAAATGGCTAACCACTCCAGTATTCTTGCCTGGGAAATCCCATGGATAGAGGATCCTGGCAGGGATACAGTCCATGGGGTTGCAAAAGAGTCAGACATGACTTTGGGACTAAACAACAGTAAAATCAGATAACAACAGTGACTATTTAAGAGTAGTAGTGAGGAAGATGAACTAATGGAACTTCATATATAAATCTCTTAGAACAGAAACTAGCACATAGTAACTACTCAATAAACAGCCATTGCCACTAATATGTACAAGCCTGTTAAACATTTTCAGGGGGTAAGGGCATTCTCATTAATGAGACTTGTTTAAGTATTCTGTATTTCCATCTGTGGCCTAATTTAATTCATACCAGTATTCCAGCTCAGCATGAATAATGTAGTATGAGGAAAAGCCTCAGTTTGATTTACTTAGATGTGTTTGAGACAGGGATTATCATTCTTTAAAAGGAATAAGCTAAAAGGCTGCACCTGGTTCTGACTTAAAAATAACCGAGAGGAGACTCTTAAAAGGCAAAGGAGAAAATGAGAGAGCAGGAGATGCTTACAAAGATGCACATATCATCTGACGTTATGGGATCGTGAGAGAACACTCTAAGAGGAAAGTTAGGGTGTAAATACCCCACTTACATGGCCCCACAGTCTCTTATGCATGTCTCGATGTCATGATTACTATGTAATAATTACTATGTAATTATTTGCTCATGCATTTTTTCTCCTGGTTGTACAGTGATCCACTTGAGGACAAAAAGTAGTCCATTCATTTTTGTTCAACAGTTGCTCAGTAAAATTTCACTCAATAAATGAAATAGTTAATTAGGAACAATTACTATAATGGGGAAGGTGAGTTAACAGTCCCCCAAAGAAGAGCTATGACTCTCTTAGACATTCCTATTCAATGGAAGGAAGTGTTGAGGTAGAAGTGACTGGCCCTGGATCTGGCAAGGGATCACTGATCTCTGTGCTGGGGATAAATGCTCTCAGTAAGAAAAAAATATTTTTGAAGTCTTAATTTGTGTAAATTTTGTGAGATTTCCCCATCAGTTCAGTTCAGTTCAGTCGCTCAGTCGTGTCCGACTCTTTGCGACCCCATGAATCGCATAGCTTTCTTTTAAAAAACTCACAAATATTTGAGAATCTCCTATATAGGATTTTAGAAGGCAGAAGAACCAACTACAATGTGGGGAGCAAATGTAATCAGACTAATAATCCATGGTAAAAGTCTGAAAGTAAAGTCAACAAAGAGTCCTACACAATGTGCTGTGGAAGATGAGAGAATAAGTAAGTACTAATAGCAGGGGCTGCCCCAATGGCTCAGCAGGTAAAGAATCTGCCTGCAGTGCAGGAGCACAGAAGGCACAGTTAGGCGCAGGTTCGATCCCTGGGCTGGGAAGATCCCCTGGAAGAGGGTATGGCAACCCACTCCAGTATTTTTGCCTGGAAAATCCCAAGGACAGAGGATCCTGGCGGGCTACAGTCCATGGAGTCACAAAGAGTTTGACATGACTGGGCATTCATGTAAGTACTTATAGCTGGACAAATAAAGGTAATTTTGTGTGTGCTCAGTCACGTCTGACTGCTCAGTCACCAGGCTCTTCTGTCCACGGGTTTCTCCAGGCAAGGATACTGGAGTGGGTTGCCATTTCCTTCTCCAATGGATCTTCCCAACCCAGGGATCGAACCCGAGTCTTCTTCAACTCCTACGTTGGCAGACAGATTCTTTACTAGTTGAGCCACCAGAGTTCATGGCTATAAGCTGATAATTATGTCCTTGAAATGGCAATAAATATAGGTAAATAAAATAGTGATAATGCCCCGTAGAAAATCTATTCAGTGAGGTGATATTCATTCATCCTTTTATTCATTCAGTCTAACGTAAGGACCTACTGCATATCAGATTTTGAACTGTGCTGAGTACACTGGATAACAGAGTGATTAAGATGGAATAGGCTTTCATTCTATGTAAGATCAGGAAGTGGATGTTATGCGAATATATATTTGTAAGTTATTTATAATTTAACTCATTCCAGAAATATGGCAGAAATATATTTGGACAAATATAAAGTGCTAGTGGTTTTTATTGACCTTGAATTTCTTCTGATTTGGTCTTGTTTAAATCTACAGAGTAGATTGCTACATCTGGGTGTTTTGCACACTGCTTGTTCTTCAGAATTTTACCATTTGAACTATCTATCTAATTATGAATACACTGAGCAGAAAAAAATTAATTTTCTTAATTTCTTTAAAAGTCACCATGGCAGCATTTTTCCTACCTCAGGTTTTATTTTTTAATTTATTTTTCTGTTAAGTCTATTCCATCTTAATCATTCTGTTATGCAGTGTACTCAGAACAGTTCAAAATCTGATATGCAGTAGGTGCTTACATTAGGTTGAAAGAATGAAAGGACGCTGAATATTCATAAATGGTTAAATTTTCTAAGGGGAATTATAATTATTTTATTTACCTCGATTTATTGCCATTTCAGAGACATAATTATCAACTATATAGCCATGAACTATATATTATTTAATGCTTATTATAAATGACAGGAACTTCAGGAAGATGACTATGATGATGTATGAAATAGATGAAAAATATGCTTTCTTTTGTGAGATTATATTTATAGATCTGAGAAAAGTAAAATCTTGCTTGGACCAGTAAATTGAACTCCAATGTTAATAGGAATCACAGAGGAAGTAATTATAGTCAACACTGATTCTTACCATTTTAATAAGTAAAGGTCTGAATTCATCTTTTTGTTGTGATTCTTCAAATCCAAACCATAGTCTATTCCCCATACCAAATATTTCCACTCAAAGTGTCAACCACACAGTGGATCTGTCTTAGAAAACCAAAATTTTAGATTTATTAAAGCAGAAAACATATTGCCTTCTTTCATTTCAGCTCTTGGGGAGGAATAAAATTGCCATTTTTTTTCTTTGCATGAAAAGTATAGTTATACTGTACTTTTAACTGCCACAGTGTAGAGGACTAACAGGGTAAAATATCAAATGATCCAGTACATAGGGCATTTATCTCACTGGATTTCATCTAGTTCAGCATCATGACTTTATAGTCTAAGCAATAGATGAAGAGCATCAATAAACTGAGCAAGTAATGTTTTATATGAATAGCATAGAGAAGAATGGACAAAAATACAACACTTCGCCATTGCACAGAATACAAGAATTGTATTGTTAAAAAAATAAATAGCAGCTGACTCTCTGTCTCATCATTGAAAGGAATGTGATCAGTTCGGCTAGTCTTAAATAAGCTGAAAATGTCCTCAGAATATACAGGATGAGAGAACAAAATGGGCTCACTCTCATCTGCTGGACTAAAGGGGCAGCTGTGCTGCGTGGCTGTCATTTAAGTGTTCTATGTTTTTCTTCCTATCAATACTATAAATTATGCATGCATGTTTGTATTTTAGAAGTACATATTTTTTTGGATTAACTCATGGAGCTATTGTAAAGAAGGATGAACAAATCATGCTGAGAAAATGAGAATGTGAATAAATGCCAATTCTTTCCCAGATCTGAGATGAGATACCTTCACTCTTATTGTAAGAAAATGAAAGATAGGATGTGAATTAACCCCTTCTCTTAAGGATATCCTATTAATTAAATACACTGACACTAATTATAACAGTAAGTAACAGTTAATGAGCACTTACCATGTATAAGGCATTGTTATGATCATTTCATATATATTATCTTATTTAATGCTCACAACAATACTATAAGAAAATATTTATTAAAAATTTTTAATTTTAAATAAAATTATTCAAAAAATAAATCATATCATTATTTTATTAACACAATTTAAAATATAATAATAATTGAGTCTACATATATTTTTTTCAGTATAGGTCTCCTAATGGCAAGAGTAGAATTCTTTTTTATATCATAACATTTTGCTTAGCTGAGGTTCAAAGAGTGTCCTTATCAGGAAATCAATTACAAATGTACATCTGTAAAAACCATTCTTACTTTACAGGCCATACAAAAACAAGCAGCAAGCTGGATTTAACTCACAAGCCATAGTTTATCAACCCTTTATCTAGAAAACAAAGTTACTATACTAGACGATTTTGAGAATCCTTCCAACTGCAAGATTTTATGGCACTATTTTGCTTACAAGTATAATAATCTTGATTTTTCAATGCCTTTAGTACACTTAGCTAAAAAGTAACATTTAAAAACTTTACACATTCTAATAATTAAGTGAATAGACAAATGTAACCATAGCATCTAATATTTATATCTGCTTTGCGGATTATTGTTTTCTTGGGACAATTTAGATTTTATTGCAATTCCAGGGGCCCCTTTGAATGTCATCACAAAGGAACAAGGTTTTTGTTGAAAAAGCACTTGAGTGGTATGTTAGAGACAGGGAGACAATCAACATAGCCTTACAGTGAAACAAGAAATGAGTAAACACAACATACAGATAATTTCCTTACTAAAGGGAATGTTTGTATGACTTAATCTGCGCTTCTATACTAATATTTGATACCTTAAACTAACACTACAGATTCATACTTCACATAAATTGGCACTGTATTTGCAAGCTGTGACTTTTATACTGCTTTATTTTTATTATACTGTTGTTGTTATTACTGAAACTCCTATGGTTCATCATGGTAAGTTCTCAAGAAACTTCTAGATTCCCTGACAGTTTTCATAGGAGGCTGTAAAAATATATGGCTTTCAGCATACATAGAATCTTTTCAATACACAAAGAATTAGTTTTCTTGTCCTTGTATAGGGGAAAATACCAAGAACTTATTATCACACATTTATTTACACTTAAATACCTATTTTTTAAAAAGAACAAAAAGTCAGTCTATGATATTCGAGGTCAAATGTCATATGATTTATCAATTATTTAAGGCATAATCGAAAGATCTGATAAAATAATAAATAATTAACAGTTCTGAGTGACTTTATAGAAACTTACAGAAGAAATACGGTGTTGGTATCTGGTTTCTGATGGAGTTAAAGATCTATAAAATAGTATTATTAAAATTCCTTAATGGTCCTAAATAAAGTTGGCCCTAAGCAACATTGCTAAGTCTTCAGAAAGGCTTAATTTTTGTATAAGTACAAAATTATATTTTGTATTTTCCCACAACACATTTTATTTTCCCAGGTAAGAGCAAATCAAGAAATCAATTAATACTACTTCATATATAGTTCCTAGTGGTTCTTCCAAGGCAACATTGTTAATTTTGACAGGGACTTTTTCAACTTAATTTTTTTTTATTTTAAAACTACTAAAAGTTATCTCATTTCCCCACAGACAACATAAAATAAAGTTAAAAATTTACAATTCCACCACTTAAAAATAAATTTTATAAAGAATGAAAGAAACCTTCTTTGTTTGTTCCCCCATTCTTCCTCAGTCACCCCTAAGATAACCAGTTTGAAGTGTATTCTTCCCATTCTTTGTAACAGTTGTAGTTTACTTATATCAGTGTAAAATAAGAGAATTAGCTACATTAAACCTACAAATTTATAACAAACAACACACATTATGTAAATTTTCAGAGCAGTATATATGGGTCTATTTTATGCTTTGTAATAGCTAGATATAATCTACTGTATGTTAAACCATTTATCTATTGATGGAAATCTAGTATACTTTGAAATCTTTGCTACTTTGAATAAAGTGGCAATGAAAATTGTTGTAAAACATGTGCAAGTATTTCTTATGGAAAGATTACTAGATCTGGCTTGCTGAATCTTAAGATATATTCCTCTTAAAAGATTTTACAGAAGGTGATTTCTTTAAATATTAAAACACCAAGCAAATTTGTTACTAAAATAATTAACACTGTTTAGCACCTAACATCCTAGGTAAGCAGTATGGCATGCCCTTTAAAAGCATTAATACATTTCTATATACAAAATTTATTATATATAGAAAGTCTCATGGTCCAATTCTGAAGGACCTTAATTGTCGTACTTTGGAGCTGGATAACATGTCTATGCACAATGAGTAGTCACTGCCAGTTTCTGAGTAGGGGAATAACCCATCTCCTTCATTCATAATAAATCATTTCTAAGATGGGAAGAGGGAAAAAGACCTATCCAGTTGGAGGGAACTTGTTAGATATATCTAGAGGGCATGAGACCAGGCAATGAAGAGCAATCCTGCTAAAGAGATAACATTAAAGTCTTATTTAACTTAGAGCCAACTTCCTCTGTACCCAAAAGTGAAGCTGCGTGGCAGCCTTAACAGGAGATAAGCATTTCCCTTCAAGTATTACCTATCAGACAGTGACACTTGCTTAGAGCAAGAGTGGGTTAAGGGAGTGCTTTCCCATCCTGCCTGTTGTTACCAATGGCTCCAGATAACCATATCTGTTAAACTGGGAAAAGTGGAGATGAGGAGAGTATGGGGTCAGTTTAAAAAATAGATAAATAAACACAGAGTTTCCAGGTTTCATGACTATCTAGCTGATGGGACATCCCTGGTGGTCCAGAGGTTAAGACTCCGCACTACCACTGCAGGGGCTGCGGGTTGGATCCTAGGTCAAGTTTTGCTCTAGCTCCAAAACTACAAAATGGCAGAAGTGGGTCTGTGATGTAAGTTTCCTAACTCCAAGACAGGGCTCTTTTCTCTAAAATAAAATGTGTGGTCATCGACATATGTTTGCTTTCATTTTTTCCAAAATGCTATTTTAAAGTAGACACCAAGACCCATTCAACACCTGATGTGCTGATTTTATTTCAGCAACCACATTCTTAACATTATTTGCCTCAACATTAGAACTACAAATAGAACTATAATTTATTTTTTTCAGATTGTCCTTTCCTACTGTATTATGTGTTTTTTACCTAATGGGTTGAGATGTGGCAAGTATTCAACAAATGTGTGTTCAACAAACATATTAATTTTTTATCCCTGATATCTACATTTATATAGGTACATACACTATTTTAAACTACCTTAGAATTTAATATAAACAGGTGATTTTTTTTTTAGATCTTTAAGAAAGAAATATCTGAAAACTTGAATACACTATCATAGAGAAAACAGCGATTCTGGGAAAAGCAGGGCAAAAGCAACAGAGTCAGAAATATAAAGATAATAGACTACATTTTTTTCTATGGAATAGTATACATATGAATGGAATATCTCTAAAAATGAGTCAGGAAAGATTATAACCCCAGAAGCACATCATTTATAGCTTTGAAAAATGTACTTAAAAGAAAAAAATAAGCGTTTCTACTACACACCTATCACAATGACTAAAATAAAAAAAAATTAACAATACCAAGAGTTGCCAAGGACATAGAACAATGGATGGGAACACATACATTCCTTTGTTTTTTCCTATTTAGACTTTTAAATTTATTTATTTTTTAATTGAAGGATAATTGCTTTACAGAATTTTGTTGTTCTGTCAAATCTCAACATGAATCAGCCATAGGTATACATATATCCTCTCCTTTAGGTGCCCAATATGCTACTGGATATCAGTGGCGAAATAACTCCAGAAAGAATGAAGGGATGGAGCCAAAGCAAAAATAATATCCAGTTGTGCATGTGACTGGTGATAGAAGCAAGATCTGATGCTGGGAGGGATTGGGGGCAGGAGAAGAAGGGGACAACCGAGGATGAGATGGCTGGATGGCATCACTGACTCGATGGACGTGAGTCTGAGTGAACTCTGGGAGATGGTGATGGACAGGGAGGCCTGGCGTGCTGCGATTCATGGGGTCGCAAAGAGTTGGACACGACTGAGCGACTGAACTGAACTAGGAACACACACATTTCTGGTGGGAGTGCAAATGGTATAGCCACTCAGCGAACTGTTTGGGAGTTTCTGTTATAAAAATAAACATACATATTATATCTGACCAAGCAATATGGTTCCCAGATATTTACCCTAGAGAATGAAAAGTATGTTCACACAAAATCCTATGCACAAATGTTTATAGAACTTCTATTCATAATTGCCCTAACTTGTAAAAAAAAAATGAAATGTCAATCAGTGAATGCATAAACAATCTGTGGTACATCCATACAAAGAAATAATATACGGTAATAAAAAGAAACAAACCGCCAGCACTTACAGCATGGCTGAGTTGTAAATACATCATGCTGAGTGAAAAGGTCCAGTTTCAAAAGATTACATACTATATAGCTCCCTTTATAAGACAATTCTCAAAAAAAATAAAACTATGGTGATAAAGAAGAAACTATGGTTACCAGGGGTTGGTAGTTAGGGAGTGTTAAAGAGCTAGCACAAAGGAGTTCTTTCAGCTGATGAAACTGTTCTGCAACCTGACGGTAATGGTGGCTGTTACAAAACGTATACACGTTAAAATTCATAGAACTTTAAACTAAGAAAGATATGACTCAATTAAAATGTTCAGCATCTTCAGGAAAACAAAAAACCAACTGGCTCACATACTGAATTATTGGAAAAGCATCGACTCATATAAAGCCATGACTTCTCCTACCATGAAGATAATTTGGTAAGAGATAGTGCTGCTGGTGAAAAAGAAAGCGGAAGTTCTGCCCCTACCATCAGTTGATTAAAACATGAGAATTCTAATATAGCTATAAACATTCAATAATAAGCATGTTTACTTAAAATTTGGTCTTTATAGTTTATTATAACCATTACTGCTTGAGAATCAAGGATAATACCAGCACTTGGATTTTATAAGTATGAATGGCCTCGATAACAAAGTGAAGACATTAAACTAATAAATTATTATATTTCATAAAACCCTAATGATTCTGTGAATATACTACTCAGTTCAATAGCACTGTCTAAACCCTATACCTGTAATCCATTTTCACTGATGTCTTAAAAGTTTTCAAATGTACATCTCCTTTTTAAATGGTAGTAAAATTTATAAAACATAAAATTTACCAGTTTAACCATTTTTAGGTATACATTTTAGTACAGAATTAGGTACATCAATATTACTGAAAACTATTGCCATCATCCATCTGGGGAACTTTTAATCTTTGGAGCACATTAAACAGTGACTCCCCAGTCCTCCCTCCTCTCAGCCCCTGGCACATCACTTCAAGGGAAATAGACGGGGAAACAGTGGAAACAGTGTCAGACTTAATATTTTGGGGCTCCAAAATCACTGCATATGGTGAGTGTAGCCATGAAATTAAAAGACGCTACTCCTTGGAAGAAAAGTTATGACCAACCTACATAGCATATTCAAAAGCAGAGACATTACTTTGCCGACTAAGGTCTGTCTAGTCAAGGCTATGGTTTTTCCTGTGGTCATGTATGGATGTGAGAGTTGGACTGTGAAGAAGGCTTAGTGCCGAAGAATTGATGCTTTTGAACTGTGGTGCTGAAGAAGACTCTTGAGAGTCCCTTGGACTATAAGGAGATCCAACCAGTCCATTCTGAAGATCAGCCCTGGGATTTCTTTGGAAGGAATAATGCTAAAGCTGAAACTCCAGTACTCTGGCCACCTCATGCGAAGAGTTGACTCACTGGAAAAGACTCTGATGCTGGGAGGGATTGGGGGCAGGAGGAGAAGGGGAAGACAGAGGATGAGATGGCTGGATGGCATCACGGACTTGATGGATGTGAGTCTGAGTGAACTCCGAGATGGTGATGGACAGAGAGGCCTGGCGTGCTGCAATTCATGGGGTCACAAAGAGTCGGACACGACTGAGCGACTGAACTGAACTGAACCTCTTTCTGCTTTCTGTCTCTGAATTTGACTCTTCTAGTACCTCATACAAATGGAATCATACAATATTTGTTATTTTGTGTCTGGCTTATTTCACTTAGCATACTGTCCTTAAGGTTCATCCACTGGTATGTGTCAGAACGTCATTCATTTTTAAGGTTAATATTTTATTGTATGTTTACACACATTTCATTTATCCATTCATCTAGTGGTGGTCATTTAACATGCTCCCACCTTTTGACTATTAATTTTACACCCCTTTGACATTATTTTCAGATACAATTTATTTCCCCACAAATCAGACTAAAGGCATATTCTGGTACCCTTGAGTAATGTAGGGCATTACACTTTTGATAGGTTTAAAGAGGACTTTTAGAATTTCATTAACAATCCTTAATTTTAAATTAAATATTATGATACAAGCAGTTCTATGTATATCAAATTTTTGTTCAGGTTTGGTCATTAGCGTAATGTGTGTGTGTGTCTGTTATATGCATCTCTATGTGATGATATATAGATGCAGCTGTATTCTGCATAATGTTAAAACTTCTACTATTTCCTGGTTAGGAAAGTAGTCATCTAGAAGAAATGGCTGTCCAGTGTGAAGAAGCATGCTAAGTTTTAATTGAACTGAAAATTTTGAGATGAAATAAGAGTTTGGTACCTGTAAGGGTCTAGCATTGTACTAATAGCTGAAATCCACCCTGACCAATTAAAACAGAATACCTGTTTTAAGGGTAAGGCCAATGCATTAAAAGTTTTTTTTAAGCTTCATAGGTAATGTGCAGCCAGGATTAGGGATCTGTGAGCTGGAGAAAGAGATTCTGCATCAAGGGGAGTAAAAAAATGAAAGTGACAATAAAAGGCAGTTCAGGTCTAAAGCACACAAAAGTGAGGACAGAGAAATTTAGAATTGTAAATGACAGAGGAACTATTCAAACTGGTAGAAATTAAGTAGCCTTTTATTGATAGCTAAAAGCAGAAGAGGTGTCAATTATAAGGATAATTAACATATCTACATTTTAAAGAGCTGCAGAACCTAAACTATAACATAAGCCTTGAAAATGGTCTAAGGACTTCACAAGGTGAGAATAAGATAATATGTAAATATTTAGAAGACCAAGTTATAGAGTTTTGGAAATATCAAGTCCCTTTATTATATAGTCGTTTTGCTTCATTTGAATGTAGGTACCAACTGAGCTTTGTAAGTGAAACATGAAGTAATCTATCATTTAAGTAAACATATAATATATATGTATATATCTAAGGCTTCCCTGGTAGCTCAGCTGGTAAAGAATCCATCTGCAATTCAGGAGACCCTGGTTCAATTCCTGGGTCAGGAAGAGTCCCAAGAGAAGGGATAGGAACCCGTTCCAGTGTTCTTGGGCTTCCCTGGTGGCTCAGAGGGTAAAGAATCCACCTGCAGTGTGGGAGACCTGTGTTCAATCCCTGAGTTGGGAAGATCCCTGGAGGAGGGCATGGGAATGCATTCCAGTATTCTTGCCTGGAGAATCCCCATGGACAGAGGAGCCTGGTGGGCTACAGTCCACAGGGTCACAGAGTCAGACATGACTGAATGACTAAGCACAACACAGCACATGTGTGTACATGTATATATATATATATATATATATATATATATATATACACACATGGTTTGAATATATCTATTGACCTACCTTGCTTCTTTTGACTATTCCTACCTTAAGGAACAAGTGTTCTGTTTGAGTTATAGTAATCCATCACCAATAATATAATGAACCATCTACCTCACAATCCCATTCTCTCAATCACTCCACTAAAGCTGAAGGACGACTGTCTGAGTATTAAAAATGACCAGAACATCACACTATAATAGCATTTCTAAAGAAAACAAATTCTCAGCAAGAATATCATATCACTTAAATTTGAGATGAAATCTCTTCATTATAAGCAATGCAACCATTAAAATTACTTCATAGATTAAACAAACAAACTAAAAAGAAGGATATTCCAACAGCATGTTTCCTTTTCTATTTCTTTCTTGCCATTTTGGAAAATGAAAACAAAGGGAGAGAAATGAATAGTAACTTTCCAGAAATGAACACAATATTTTAGGCAAGCTTTGTATCTTGTTTTAATATCTTGATACTATATACTCATTTTCTCATGTCATTACAGTCTCTTCATAAACATTATTTGTTTTTTTACCCATACCTATATTATGTGCCACCTTTCTAGCTAGAGTGACTGTTCTTCCCATACTATTGGGATTCAGGTAGGAGTCATACAAGATAAACAAGAATTCATATTTTTTCCTGCATAAATTCCTTAAACTGAAGGCATAGAGCAAACTTACAACTTTGGATTAGCTTGCCATGATCAGCTGCCTATTGATGTCTTCAGTCCCCTGGAGGAAGGAATACAAAGTAATTTTGAGTATATTCTAAAGAGAGCTTCCAACAACTATAAATGTTTGACTCTGAGTCAGCACTCTAAATGGAAAGAGAGGACAGCTGACTGGCTATAAGTGACAAAGACCCAGCCCCCTCAGGGTAGGACTCCTAAGGGACCAGGGAAGATTTCTGCAGATGTAGAGAAAGCTTGGGGTATCAAAATATATTCAACATTTTCCTTCATCACATTAACCACCTTATTCCACTCTGGTGCTCTCTCTACTTTTTATTTGGGAGGAGGATGCTCTCCCTTTCTATCCCTTTACTCTCCGAGTTCCCTCATCTCTCCCTTCCTCTCCCTCCTTTTTCTTAAAAGAACTGACTATAACATGAAGTAAAGTACATCTGGGTTTAGCTGTGGTTATTATAATACAGCTTTCCTGTGTTTTTAATTTAGCTTATGGTAACTAGTCTTTTATCCATAATAGGTGACTCTTTGTCAGGATTACTCTGTGCTGTGATCCAGAATGTACTGGTTCTGGGAAATATAGCACCTTAGACTGTGCAATTCTCTCTTGCTGATTCCAGTTTAGACATTCTGCCCAACTCATTGGCTCCAGTTTATCCAAGTACATTCTGAAGGGGACTTTTGATGTTTCTTTTAAGCTAAGGCCTTGGGTTTGCTCCTTCAATGACTTGAACTTCTATGAATTTTGTGTTGGGAATATAGTCTTGGAAACTTATCTTGCAGGTTTTATTTGTTTATTTTTCCTCAGTGAGTGAGAGAAGTAGAAGTCAGAAATTCTAGTGAGATTTACAACAGAAAGAGAAGAATTAGACAGATCCAGCAAGGAATTTGGAAGTGAGCAGAAAAATTAATTGACCTGGGCCAAGGAGAGTTCATGAGAACCCTTGAAGAGGAGAGAGATGAAAATGTAGGAGAAACATTGTGGGTGTCTATAATGGAGAAATGTACTGTGCATGAGAGAGATGACAAATAAAAGAGAATTCTTAAGAGTTTTTTTTGTTTTTTTTTTTGCATTTCAGGTTATATATCCAGAGAAACTAAAGAACTGAGTTACTTTTAATAACTTTTGCTTGTTCAACAATTATTTCTTTGAATGTGGCCCTAGGTATGAACCTGCATCATGAAAAGCCTCATATACACACACACATACACACACACACACACACACATACACATATACATTGTGCTTGCTAACAAGAACTAATCCCATCATTCTTTTCCATGTTCGTACCAACACATAAATAAATATACTCAAAAATATTCATTATCCTGAAA
The DNA here is from genome assembly GCA_917880005.1 of Nanger dama. Taxonomy (NCBI): domain Eukaryota; kingdom Metazoa; phylum Chordata; class Mammalia; order Artiodactyla; family Bovidae; genus Nanger; species Nanger dama. The sequence goes on from CAKJTW010000011.1 coordinate 3,323,900, forward strand.
ACTTGCTCTTTCACTTAATAAATTATGATCATACTTCTAGGTTGACAGCAATAGATAAAATTCATTTTTTTTCCTTCTACAACTCAGCAGTGCTATCAGACATTCCAGGCAGGGCCACTCAAGATGGATGGGTCACAGTGAAGAGCTCTGACAAAATGTGGTCCACTGGAGGAGAAAATGGCAACCCACTCCAGTATTCTTGTCTAGATAACCATGTGGACAGTATGAAAAGGCAAAAGATACGACACCAGGGGATGAACCTCCCAGGTCGGAAGGTGTACAATATGCTATTGGGGAAGAGTGGAGGGCAATTTCTAAAAGCTCCAGAATAAATGAGGCGGCTCTGCCAAAGCAGAAATGATGCTCAGTTGTGGATGTGTCTCGTCGTGAAAGTAGAGCCCAATGCTATAATGAACAATATTGCCTAGGTACTTGGAATGTTAGGTCCATGAACTCAGGTAAACATGGTCAAGAAGAACATGGCCAGGAAGGAGATGGCAAGAGTGAACATTGAAATCTTAGGAATTAGTGCATTGACATGTATGGGAACAGATGAATTTGATTCATATGATCATTATCTCTACTACTGTGGGTAAAAATCCCTTAGAAGAAATGGAGTAGTACTTATAGTCAACAAAAGAAAGTCCAAAATGCATCACTTGGGTGCAATCTCAAAAAGACAGAGTGATCTCATTCATTTCCAAGGCAAACCATTCAAAATCACAGTAGTTCAAGTCTATGCCCCAAACAATGATGCCAAAGAAGCTGAAGTTGACCAGTTCTAAGAAGATCTTTCTAGAACTAACACACAAAAAGGATGTCCTTTTTTGATAGGGGATCAGAATGCAAAAGTAGAAGTCATGAGATACCTGGAGTAAGAGGCAAGTTTGCTCTCAGAATACAAAAATAAAGCAGGACAAAGGCTAACAGAGTTTTGCCAAGAGAACACACTGGTCATAACAAACACCCTCTTTTAACATGACAAGAGACGACTCAACACATGGACATCATCAGATGGTCGATACCAACATCAGATTGATTATGTTCCTTTCAGCCAAAGATAGAGAAACTCTGTAAAGTTAGCAAAAACAAGATCTGGTATTGACTGTGACTCAGATCATGAGCTTCTTACTGAAAAATTCAGACTTAAGTTAAAGAAAGTGGGGAAAACCATTAGGCCATTCAGACATGACCTAAATCAAATCTCTTACGATTGTACAGTGGAAGTGACAAATAGATTCAAGGGATTAGATCTGAAAGACAGACTGCCTGAAGAACTATGAGTGGAGGTGTGCAACACTGTACAGGAGGCAGTGATCAAAACCAGATCAAAGAAAATGAAATTCAAGAAGGCAAAGCGGTTGTCTGAGGAAGCTTTACAAATAGCTGAGGAAAGAAGAGACGTGAAAGACAAGGGATCAAAGAAAAGATATACCCAAATGAATGCAGAGTTCCAGATAATAGCATGGAAAAATAAGAAGGCCTTCTTAGAGGAACAATAGAATGAGAAACAGAAGAGAACAATAGAATGAGTAAGACTAGAGATCTCTTCAAGAAAACTGGAGATATCAAGGGAAAGTTTCATGCAAGGATGAGCATGATAAAGGACAGAAATGATAAGGACCTAAAAGAAGCAGAAGAGATTAAGAAGAGGTGGCAAGAATACATAGAAAAGCTATACAAAAGAAGAAAAGCTATACAAAAAAGTCTCAATAACCCAGATAACCATGATGCTGTGGTCACTCAACTGGACCTGAGGAAGTATTACTACGAACAAAGCTAGTGGAGGTGACAGAATTCTAGCTGAGCTACTTCAAATCCTAGAAGATAATGCTATTAAAATGGTGCACTGACTATGTCAGCAAATTTGGAAAACTCAGCAGTGGCCACATGACTGGAAAAGGTTATGCTCAAAATCCTTCAAGCTAGGTTTTAGCAGTACGTAAGCCAAGCACTTTCAGATGTAAAGGCTGGGTTTTGAAGAGGTAGAGGAACCAGAAATCAAATTGCCAACATTTATTGAATCATAGAGAAAGTAAGGGAGTTCCACTAAAACATCAACTTCAGCTTCATTGATTATGCTAAAGCTTTTGACTGTGTGGATCACAACAAACTGTGGAAAATTCTTAAAGAGGTGGGAATACCAGACCACATTACCTATCTCCTGAGAAACATGTATAGGGATCAAGAAACAATAACTAGAACTGGACAAAGAACAACTGACTGGTTCAAAACTGGGAAAGGAGTTCGACAAAGCTGTATATTGTCACTCTATTTATTTAACTTATATGCACAGTACATCATGTGAGCTGCCGGGCTGGATGAACCACAGGCTAGAATCAAGATTGCCAGGAGGAATATTAACAACCTCAGATATGCAGATGATACTCTAATAGCAGAAAGTGAAGAGGAACTCAAGAGCCTCTAGAGGGGGGTGAATATGCTGGCTTAAAACTCAACATTCAAAAATTAAGATCATGGCATCTGGCCCTATCACTTCATGGCAAATAGATGCACAAAGAGTCGAAATAGTGACAGATTTTATTTTCCTGGGCTCTTCAAAATCACTGGGGACAGTGACTGCAGCCATGAAATTAAAAGACACTTGCTCCTTGGAAGAAAAGCTATGACAAACCTAGACACAGTATTAAAAAACATACTACTTTGTCAACAAAGGTCTGTATATTCAAAGCTATGGTTTTTCCGATAGTCATGTATGGATGTGTGAGTTGAACCATAAAGAAGCCTGAGTGCTGAAGAACTGATGCTTTAAATTGTGGTGCTGGAGAAGACTTTTGAGAGTCCCTTGAATCAAACCAGTCAATCCTAAATTAAATCAACCCTGAATATTCATTAGAAGGACTGAGGCTGAAGCTGAGGCTCTAATACTTTGGCCACCTGATGTGAAGAGCCAGTTTATTGAAAAAGACCCTAATGCTGGGAAAGACTGAAGGCAGAAAGAGAAGGGAGTGACAAAAGATGAGATGGTTAGATATCATCACTGACTCAATGGACATGAATTTGAGCAGACTCTGGGAGATAGGAGAGGATAGAGGACCTGGTGTGCTACAGTCCATGAGGTCGCAAAGAGTCAGACATGATATAGCAATTGAACAACAACAACATACAATCTTAAATATCATCACATATCACATGGTATACATGTAGTCAAATTAATGAATTCAGTCTTCTTTTTAAAGCAAATTTTACTAAAACCTTACTAAATCTTTACACAGGATACTCAACAAACATTTACTGAATACCTATCTGCTGCCAGTTTAATGATTGTGAACATTAATGAATTATCCACGGTACTTTCCTCAAAAATAAAATCAGTCTAATGTGAGAAATATAGCAGTTTAAAAGTATTTCTTAATTTGAAGAGAATCTGCTCAGAGAATTTATAATAAAGAATGCTTTAAAATAAATCTTTAAAAGAAGCAATTTATCACTAGTAATTCATTCTTAGTCATTGTTTCCAATGTGTGAATAGTACTTAGCAACAACAGAGTACTTCTCTATATGGCAACTCAAGAAACAAACTAATTTCTAACCACTAAGAGCTCAGATAAAGCACCTTACTCCTGAGACCTCAGAGTGATTTATAATTCTACTAATACTTTTACTGTGATAGTAATACATGATATTTATAAGCTATCTTTATTCTGTGGAACTCTAAATACTTAATATATATCATTTGACTTCTTTGCATAATATCTGTAAGATAGAGAAAAGTGTCCCCTACAGATAAGGAAAATGATCTTAAGACAGAACTGTTTGACAATGCCTGAACCAAGTATCCAGATTATGTGGATGGTATTATGTCATCAATCAGAGTCTTGTATAGCATGACAGAGTCAGTTTTTATTTTACAAAAAGAGAGCTTTTCATGTAAACTGTTTCCTCTATCTACTAAAAGGACTTGTAAATAAAATTCTGCTGACAAATTTTCTAGGTGAGATGAATCTCAGCAACCAATCTAGTTGGTCTCTCCCACTTTCCAGTTCTATAAGAAGAAAAGACACATGTAGCATTGAATGAGTAACCCAGGCTCACAGCTACTCCTGGAAGCCCTAATTCATAGAAGAAAAGAGAACATAGTAACAGCAATGGCAATGATGACAATGTTAGACATACACTGGTTATTGATTATTTGACAAAGTTCTACAGCATTCAAATAAAGTAAACAAAGAATAGTTCAGTAAAACTGTAGTGAGGATTATGCAAATTTCATATGGTTATATTGGTATAATTGCAAATATGTAAACAACTTCATCAAAAAATCTAGATCTAATACTCAAAAACTATTATTTTCCTATATCTCCGAAGACATTTTATCATAAGACATTTATAACCCTGAGAATCCGATACTAACCAGAAGAATGACTTCATTTGGTATTCCATTTCTCATGACCTCCTGAAAGAATGTCAGTTCGGCATGGCCTCCTTCCTTTTCCAGTTGATTCGAAGACTGGTGTTTTCAAATTGCCATTTGGGATACATGAAGCGGTGCATTTGGAGTCAATGTGCTGCAACCTGAAGTGTAACACTATTGTTCTTGAGAAACGTGTGCCTAATTCCCTGGAAATTTACTGTTTCAAAGAGTCACAAGTCTCCTGATTGCTTCTCATCAGTCTTGAAGAGATTAGATAAGCTTCCTCCTTCTTACAAAAGCATTTTCTTCATTCAAAATTCCTTTGAGAGCAAAACACTGAACCAGAATTGGATTTTTAGCAAAATATTACAATATTGTAGGAAACATATTTTTTCTCCTGAGGAGACCCAGCAATTCAAAATATATACTACGTGTACTTTCTCGTTTAAGGCTACTGGCCACATATTGAAAAGAGCAGGATGAGGTAAAAAAAACAAAGTCCTTTCTGTGAAGCAGGAAGGATGTTTTTCACTGAATTATTTTAGAAGACTTGAATGGACTGCTAAGGGCTTTCACATAAAAAGACATGAAAGTCAAACTCAAGAAACAGAGGGGGAAAAACAACTACAGATCTATAACAGGCACTGCTTTTAATTATCATAAACTTGTTATGCACACTGGTGCTATTCTATAGTGACAGGTTTAGAATAATTGTTCAAGTGTATCAACAGTAGAAATGACCTCCTTAGAAATCGAGGTATATATACTCAGTGTTGCAAAAGTCGACACAGAAGGAATCAGGATCATGTTTGCAGTAGGATGTGACATCAACAAATGTTTCAACATCTCCCTCTTCCTCTTCATCCATATTCTCCTTCCCCCTCTCTCTCCCTTACTCTTTCCCTTCCTCTCTCCCTTCCTCTCTCTCACTTTCTCCTACTTTCAACAAGGAATTCACTTCTAATGTAGTCCTCAGTGGTCATTACAAAATAATAGTAACAATTGATAACTATGTTTGTGTTTTCTTCTTTGCTTCTATTTTGCCTTTTTTTTTTTCTTTAGTAGCAGTAAGATGTGCACTTTCATTGACCTAGATCTCTGATCAGGCTTATAAAGCTTCAATTAAGCTAGACTTCAGAAGGAAAATGTACACCTCACTTTTTTTCATTAGTCTAATTAACACAATATTTTATTTCTTTCTCTTTTCAAAGAGGTTGTCAAGGACAATCAAAGTTAGTAGTACCATTGTCTATGATATGACTGGGATCTTGGACTCAGAGACACTGTGAGTCAAGATGATGTAGAAATGAAAGACTAATGTCATGGACTTGACCAATCTTCCCAGCCCTGGTAGCTCAGGTGGAAAGAATCCACCTGCAATGCAGGAGACCCTGGTTTGATCCCTGGGTTGGGAAGATCCTCTGGAGAGGGAAAGGCTACCCATTCCAGTATTTTGGTCTGGAGTATTCCATGGACTGTATAGTCCATGGGCTCACAAAGAGTCAGACATGACTGAGCAACTTTCACTTTCTCTTTTCTTTCCCAGCTCTTCGTTTCTCAAAAATGGAAACATGTACAGGGGCTCTGTATTTATTTCCAGGCAAGATAACATAACTTAATTATAAAAGCATCATCTCAACATATTCTTTTTCTTGGGAAATCTATGAGACGATGTATTAAATTCTACTTTGCCATACAAGCAGTTGAGGTGTGTGGACCTTAGAAGACTAGCATCCAGGAGAAGAGAAGACTTGGCATGTGGGTATAATAATGGAAAAATACTTGGGTCAGACAAATCTATGTTTGAATCTTGGCTTGGGCTTTTACAATAACATAGGGACTTGAAGATGGCACTATTTAATCTCACTGATCCTCAGTTTCCTAAAAATGTAAACTAAAGGTTATAGCACCTATTTTGAGACGTTTTAAGAATTAAATGTAAAGAGGCTTATGCAGAGAGGGTATCTTACCTAAATAAAAAGGTAAAGGTCTTTTCTTTACCTTCCTAACTTTTTTCAAAAAACTTGCTAACTTTTTTGAGACATTTGGACTATTAGAGAACTAGTGACCTCTGTGACCTCATGACCTAAAGTGATAACAAAATTCACCAGATAAAAACACCCAGCAGGAGACAGCACAGGGTTTGAATCAGTTAGGTCTGGCATCAGTACAAAACTCATTTACTATCTGCAATCTTGGATATTACTTAATCTTTCTGGATTTCAGTATTCTCATTATAAAATGGAAATTATTCCGAGTTTGCTGAGTGGTTGCTGAGTGTGGTAGTGAGGATTAAAGACAACTTTTATAAGCATCTGGTACATTAAGTAAACAGATTGTGAGTAATACTTATTGTTCATATTTTTATTAATTAAAACTTGTCTGTAGACTCATCTCCTATACTTAATATTCCTTTTTCCACCCAAGACCTTGAAAGGGTTACAATAGGGGCTTTGATCAGAGATTAGCTGGTTTGGTTGTGATAATCTAGATCTTAAGAATTAACAGTTCCAGCCCTGCCATTAAATGTTTAACTGTACAACTTGAACAGGAATTCTAGGCCTAAATTATGTTCATCTCCAAAATGAGGAGACTGGAATAAACCCTAAAATTCTCTGTAGACGTAATATTTTAAGATTCTACTGTCTTTTGACTGAGTTACAGTGGATAAGTACTCATATCTTTAGAGCTTAACCTAGTTCTCTATGGTTTAATTTTCACATCTCTCTACTCTATTTCTTCTTTAATTGCAAAAAGGGGATAATTTCCATCACTTTGCAAACAAACCGATATCTCTCTTCTGATTTAGTGGCATTCCAGAATATTAATGCATCATACTTTAAGGCAGTCTGGCTTGTTTCTAATCCAGAAATTCAGTCATAATATAGGTAGTATTAATGAGGAAAATGAGGATTTATTTTCAAGGCTTTTTATGCCTCCAGGCCCCTGGACATTGTACATGATAAAATACAATCAAATTAAAAATAAGATTAAGGTTTAACAGTTAAAAATACATTCTAAGAGTAAAACACTTTTTTGGTACTCATTTCTACATTACAGAATGGGCACTTAAAAATAAACAAAAATAACAAATTCATTAACCAGCAACAGAATTTTAATAATTATTAACTAGAAAGGAAATAAAATTAACTTGACCTTATCTTAGAAGGTTGTCAGAGACTATTTTGGTTATGTAGATGGGGAACATGTTGTGAACTAGTAGACCTCTGTTTCAAAAGTCCAAGCCCTCCTCAAATTCAGAAGTAAACTTTCAGTAAGGCTTCAAAACAAATATATAGATCTATTGTTTCGAATTGTCTTCATCTTGCTCTATTCTTAAGCTATCCTTCAATTAATATTTATTTATCCATCTACTCACTTTTTCTGCATGTCTACTATGTGCTTTTCCAGTGTATTCAGAATAAAATCCAAATTCCCCATCCTGGCTACTTCTCTGACCTCACCTCCAGTTACTCTCCTCCTTTCCTTCTTTTGCTTTAGCTACTCTGGAATCTGTTTATTGCCTTGAATTCACAGTTTGCCCTTGCCTCAGGGCTTTGTCCATGCTGTTTCTGTCTGGAACTTTTCCCCCTCTCAAGCTTCCATCCCCACCCCAAATTCTTCACTTGGCTGATTCTGTCTTTCAAAGTCTCAACTTAAATGACCCTTTCTCTAAGAATTCTTTCCTGAGCACCCAATGGAAAGTAGATTTTCTCCACCCATTCTTGTCTTGCATATCTATTAGCTCTTCTCAAGGACTACAATTTTTAATTTTATAATTATTTGTTTACTTATTTAATGTCTGATTTCCTTAGAAGACTATAAATTTCATGTGATCCTAAGGGATCATTTCTATATTCCCACTATTTGGCATGGTTGAATATTGAATTAATGATTCTATTTTGGGAGATTCTACGGGGTTGAGAAATATCAATTCATATGGACTCTAACTCTAAGAATTTGCTTTCTAGTAAAAAGAAAATAAGGCATGTCCATAAATATTGTTTAAAAATATAGAAAGTAACTCATGTATCAAAAAAAGTGTAGGTGGGTGATGTATTAGATTTTTAGGCTTTGGTAACAAATTATTCTTTACCATCTGAGCCACCGAGAAGCCCAACTTGTTAGTTTAAAATATATACATTCTTCACAGCTTTAAAGACTAGAAGTCCAAAATGAAACTGTTGGCAGGGCTACTACATGTGCTAAGTGAGTTTGGTAGGTAGGGGAGAATGTATTATTTCTGGCTAGGTCAGGGAGAGAAGGTTTCCATGGAATAAATAGCATTTAAAAGTAGCCAGGATGGATGTGTTAGATTTGCATATGGAAATACAGAATGATGAACATTTCAGATAACAGAAACAACACTAACAGATGTGGGTGAGGAAATTATGGCCTAAGAGTATGGTATATTAAATCACAAAATTAAGTAAACAATGGGGATAAAACTAGATTTTAGAGTGTTCAGGAATATTGGTTAGCAATTGTTTGGTGATTAATATAGAATATCAAATTTTTTTCTGAAAAAAAGTGACATGATCTTAGGGCTCCTGCTTCATGAACCCCAATGGGCAACAGTATTTAGGATGAACAGATCTCCCTTCCCTCTGCTTCTCCCAAGGGATTAGTACAACAAGAGAAGATGAAAACTTGACAAGGACAGACGTACCAAAAAAATGGAGAAATATTGGCCATTTATTGGATACATAGGGGGATAGAAGAGGCAAGAATGAGAATATTTTGAGTCAAGATGATCTTGACAATTGGGGTTAGAAAATATCAGGATAAGCAAAAGGAGGATGATTTTTTAACTAGGAAGATAAAGTTATGGCCAACCTAGACAGCATATTAAAAAGCAGAGACATTACTTTGTCAGCAAAGGTCTGTCTAGTCAAGGCTGTGGTTTTTCCAGTGGTCATGTATGGATGTGAGAGTTGGACTATAGAGAGAGCTGAGCACAAAAGAACTGATGCTTTTGAACTGTAGTGTTGGAGAAGACTCTTGAGAGTCCCTTGGACTGCAAGGAGATCCAACCAGTCTATCCTAAAGGAAATCAGTCCTGGGTGTTCACTGGAAGGACTGATGTTGAAGCTGAAACTCCAATACTTTGGCCACCTGATGCGAAGAGCTGACTCATTGGAAAAGACCCTGATGCTGGGAAAGATTGGAGGAGAAGGGAACAACAAAGGATGAGACGGTTGGATGGCATCACTGACACAATGGACATGGGTTTGGGTGGACTCCGGGTGTTGGTGATGGACAGGGAGGCCTGGCGTGCTTCAGTTCATGGGGTCGCAAAGAGTCGGATATGACTGAGTGACTGAACTGAACTGAACTGAATTATAATTTTGATATAGTGATTCTGAGAAAGTGGTGTAATATCTAGTTGAAGATTTAAATAAGGAGATTGGAAGTATAGGACTATAATCTGAGACTTAAGATATAAACACGTGAGGTATCAACAGTGAAATAAATGAAGTCATACAACCCTGAAAGAGTGTCAAATCATGGGGAAAATATGCATGTGGTTTTTGACAGACATATTCACATCCTATCTCAACCATTTGCCTTTTGTATGTCCTGGGACAAAGTGCATGTTTCTTTTACTTTCTCATTTGTGAAAACAAGGGGGTAATAATAGTATCCCTTAGTCAGGATTATACCAGTTGAGTATTTCATATCTACTTTCATATTTTGATAGCGTGATTGCCAGTAAGTAATATATTTATTTTTCAATCAATAATCTTAAAAATTTGAAACACCCTATTTTTATACACTTTTTTCTTTGATTCTAGTTCTTAAAAGCATGATGACTGTGATCCTCTAAACAGATTTCATGACCTATGAATGAATTGCAACCCATACTTTGGGAAACACTGGCCCCAACCAGCACTGAGTAATCCATCTAAATCACCAGGGAAGCTCCATTCTATAATCAGATCACACTGTTACCATTCTTTCTTCAGTTTCTCTCTGTTTAGGCTGCTCATTAATGTTATATTATTCCCTGATGGCCCAGAAGATGTGATAACCATTTACTTCCTCTACTATATCTGTAAAATATTTTATCTATAAGAAAGATGTATCTGTTGTCCAACTAGATTATGAACTCCTTGATGATAGAAAATAGGCAATATTTATCTATATATTCTGGCAAAATTAATTGCTCATCAGAAGCATAGAATAAATTTTAATTCATTATTATAGAAAAAGAGGGAAGAGGTCTGAGAAGAAACTTTGTTGGGTACCTACTTCTAAGGCCTTGCTCTGGCATCGTCATTCTCTAATTTTCCTTTCTCTATATGTCAAAGCTTCCACAAAATGTTTTAAGGCAGAACAATGTCTCCTTGTTTGGGACATAAAGACTTAGGTCACCAATTTTTGTCCACAGTGACTTGAGTTTCTTCATGGTAGGAGTTGGGAAATTCTGGAGGGGATAAATACCTTTGAGAAAGAAACTAAGATGTACCCAGGACATTACTTTGCCAACTAAGGTCTATCTAGTCAAGGCTATGGTTTTTCCAGTGGTCATGTATGGATGTGAGAGTTGGACTGTGAAGAAGGCTGAGCGCCGAAGAACTGATGCTTTTAAACTGTGGTGTTGGAGAAGACTCTTGAGAGTCCCTTGGACTATAAGGAGATCCAACCAGTCCATTCTGAAGGAGATCAGCCCTGGGATTTCTTTGGAAGGAATGATGCTAAAGCTGAAACTCCAGTACTTTGGCCACCTCATGTGAAGAGTTGACTCATTGGAAAAGACTCTGATGCTGGGAGGGATTGGGGGCAGGAGGAGAAGGGGATGACAGAGGATAAGATGGCTTGATGGCATCGCTGACTTGATGGACTTGAGTCTGAGTGAACTCCGGGAGTTGGTGATGGACAGGGAGGCCTGGCGTGCTGCAATTCATAGGGTAGCAAAGAGTCAGACATGACTGAGCAACTGAACTGGACTGAACTGAAAATAATAAAAAAAGTTACTACATTGGTCTCTTTGGATTGCTAAATGTCAGAATCCAGTAAAGGAAACCTGAAATAAATTACTAGAGCAACTAATTTATTTTAAATTATTAAAGTTTATTTCAATTTTTTTCAGACCCAAAAAACTTTCCTCTGATGGAAATGACCCTTGGCAACAATGACATTCTGACACCATGCATGATGCACCGTCTTGGGAAGTCTGAATTCCATGTCACAATGGCTCTGTTCAGATTACCGGTTTTATCTTGCCTGTAAGCCCAATTAGACTACTGAAGTTTCTAATGGCCTTCTGTCTGCTTTGTAAATCATCATGCATGTGTGCTGTTGCTTCAGTTGTGTCTGACTCGGTGCAAACCTATGGGCTGTAGCCCACCAATTCCTTTGTCCATGGGATTCTCCAGGCAAGAATACTGGAGTGGGTTGCATGCTCTCCTCCAGGGCATCTTCCCAACCCAGGGATTGAACCCATGTCTCTCATGTCTCTTGCACTGGCAGATGGTTTCTTTACCACTAGCGCCACCTGGGAAGCCACATAAATCATCATAAAGAATTAAATCAATAAATTTAATTGCCTCTATATGACATAATTTTGCCTCTATGTGACTCAATATACAACCAGAGGCATAATGTCAAAATGTACCATAATGCTCTTTATATATGAATTTTGGACTAGTTGGAAGAGGGCACCACAGTTAAGTGGGTCTCATAAGATGAGCCTAAGACAGTGTGTTCCTCAGCAAACACAGCTCAGACTCTGAATGTAGAAGAAAGATCAAACACTCAGAGTCTAAAACTGGGTTTACTTTCAGTCCTAGATATCTGAGGATGATTTGCACTGGTAGTCAGTATCATTTGGGTAATCTGAATGCCCTACCCTGGGCCTCAGTTTACTTATTTCAAAATGAGATGACTGGACTTTTTATTTCTTATATACTTTCTACCTGTAATTTTTGATGAGGCTTTGCCCTTAAATCCCTTTCACCTCAATCTTTTAATCTTAAAAAATATGAAATATGTTTATAAAGTTACTTGATGTCCCTAAACATTATTCCACATGATAACAGTACAGTTCATGAAGCTTAAATTTTATCATTTTAGCTTTGCCTCAGAGGCCAAGTTTTATGAGAGCCTTCATTTGCATCACTAGAAGCTAATTTAATAAAAATAAAGGAATCCCATTTAGAAATAAATTAAATTGGTGTTGGGGGCAGATAACCTTATGTTAAAAACAAAGCAAAACAAGCAAAAAAAAAAAAAAGAAAGAAAGAAACCAGGAAGCTAAGCTTAGAAGGGGTCAAATTGTTCTGAGTTCTAAGGAATGCTGTCATCTTATTTGTGCTGAGAAATTGGTTCTGGCTCTCAATGCACCGAAAGTAGAAGTTTCTAATGGCAAATTCCCAAATCTCTGGTCTCTTGACCCAATATCTTTTGTACCATTTGCCCCATTTTCTTGAAGCACAATCTACTACATAGACAAGCAGGTACACAGCACCATCCATCCTAGAGTCAGGTAGATTTATCTTTGGAGATGACTTCAGTATATGAGATGTAAGACACAACTAGATGGAAAACTAGTGAAGACCACTTCACAGACAAAAGGATATGGTTTGAATGGGCACTTCTCATTCTGGTCAGGAGAAAGAAATATAAAGTCAAGGAAGAGAAGGGCTAGGAGACTGATGTCTAATGTTATATGGTGAATAATAGGTTTGTCTTTGACAAATTCCTTTATAATTATTATAATTATTTTCTTCACTGTCAAAAACTTCATTCAACACATTTCCACAATAAATAATTTTTGAATGAATAAATCCTAAAGTTCTGACTTAAATTTCCTAATTGTACTAATAACAATAGCTATTTCTTGATTACTATTACTATGCCAAGCACTGGGGATCACAAAAATGAATAAGAAATAGACCCTGATTTTAGAGAGCTTACCATCTATAGTTCCTGACTCTTGTAGTTATGACAAAAATAACAATAATCATCATTTGTTCGTTCATATGAGCCAGGCACTATGCTCAGTGGACAACATACATTAATATACGCTGCCAAAGGTCCCTCCAGTTCACCAGATACCCTGACAGTGAGGTGATCTTGTTCTGTCCATGCATCATCTTTCCCCCAAAAATGGACCTAGCAAGAATTTAGACAATAGGCAGGGCTGTTTAAGCAATGTCAGAACTGTCTACAGTAAACATATGAGAATTGCAGTCGATAATGAAAGAGTGAAGTAAACCAAAATGAAAATGGAAGAGGTCATGTGAATCACCTTTAGTGTACTCTGTCTAAAGGCACCGTGACACTCTGAAAACCACAATGCAATACACCCACATTCGGCATTCCAACATGACACAAGGGAATGCTGTTTAAGTGTTTAAGACTCTAGCAAAAGACCTCATAGCACATTCAATGGAAACTTAGGAAGACATCACAACCTGCTGGATTTCATTACCAAAATATGTATTTTTATCTAAAAATTTTAAAATTATAACATTGAATTTCCTTGTAGTATTTCATAACCTTTGAGTGAGGCATTACAGTGTTTTCCTTTTCCCCCCACCAACTATAAGCTTCTGTTTTCTTACCCTGGGCGTCTGAATCTTTTATATGCTTGGGTTCTATTCACTGCCTGTTATTCAGACATTGAAATCCCAAATGTTAATTGTTCTTCCAAGTACATTGACAAAACAGCAGCTAAATAAGGGTAGACCAGACTGTGGTAGACTCTGACATGCATTTATGGAACAATGGGGCTCTGAGAGACAGCCTTGTAGCTCACGGGAAGACATAAGATGTGCTATTTTGACTGCTTCATAGCAGAATGGGGAACACACGCACACAAGGGAATTATGCATTTTACTTAGTTTTGCCCAAAGTCCTCAAGGCAACAGAATCTTGTGATGTCATCATGAACTTTCTTTCTCTCCATTTACACTGACACAAAGGCTAAAAATTTCTAATGACATCACAAAGGAAAAACAGAGTCTACTGTGATTCCATTAGAAATATGTTTCTTTCAAGAGACTTGTACCAAAATGTAAGAATCCTTCCTGACAGGGTGTGTGTCACTGTGCTGATGCACGGTGGGTGACACCCTCCCGAACGCAATTCAAACCAGCCAAGAGCAACGATGCACAATTTAGGTTGGATAAAAAAGACATACTGAATATTGAGCCCTACAAATTTCCTCGTTTTAAAGAAGGAAATCATTTAAACATGTATTTCTTCAGGGATATTCAAATTTCTTACTCATGTCTGGTTACTCTGTGACCACTATTTTTGTCCCTTTTGAGTGGGTCACAAAAACACAGAGGAAGGGAGAGGAAGCTTTCACTCACAGGGACGCAGTGCAGCTCAATCTATTGTTTTTAAGGTGCAGTGATTTCAGTCTCTAAATGTAACTTCAGGCAGTCTGAAAAGAAACAGGTTAAAATCTCTTTCAGTTATAATTGGTATTTCAGATTTAATTAAAAATTAAACTTTCATAATGTTTCACCATCCAAAGCAATGCATTATCAGTCAAGCGTAGCTTTTTTTCTGTTAAGGAAAAAAAAAAAAAACCCTCTTCCCAGAGTAGTTTTTTAATGAAAAGAAAAGGATCTAAAGAGGAAAAAAAGCAATTCTGAAAAACAAAATATGCCTCCATGTTAAGGACTTCATAATGATATAACTAGAAAGTCAGTGTTTCTAAATTTTACCTATATTCTGATTAAAAAAAAAACAAACTCCTAAACAATTTCAAAGCTTCAAGATTACATACAATGTTATTTCACAGAATAAAGAAGAAAATCTACAGTCTGAATACACATATTAAAGGGAAATTACAACTTCAAATAAAATTGGAAAATAACATTAGACCCACTGCTTTCAAATGACTGAGGGCAAACGGTGAAGCAGAGGCAAAGAAACATATTTAGCAATACAAATGCCCGTTGCAAGGTATTAAGGGTTTAGTGCACTCCAGATTACATCATACTATATAGCTTATTGTATGAAGCACTGCTGTTTGAAGCAACATGGGAAGACCATCAGGGTTTAAACTACCCCTCTTGGTTTAAATAACCATAAATGCATCTTTTAAAATATCTATTTTTAATTTTTGAATTAAGAGTCCAGGTATTAAGGTAAAAGTATTTAATAACTATCTGGGCTTAAAATGTCATATTAAGTTTTGTAGTCCTTTATTTTTCATACAACATCACCTATAAATAATAGTTTAAAAACAGAGGATTAAGTCATCCTTATTTTTAGCATCAAATAACTGATACAACAGGTTTAGAAAAATATAGATTTTTAGTATAAAAGGAGATAACACAATTATCTTTTACTTTACATCATGGCAGTCCATTTTTATATATTTGTAGCACTAAATGTGGTATGTTTTTGTCCATCTTCATATTAATGCAAGGTAATATTTTAACATCCCCACATATAAGAGCATAATCATAAATCAGCCTTGAAACTGCATCTATTTTTGAAAATGTATCTATTTCTTACTTATGAGTTCTACTTTCTTTTTCCCTTAGATTATATAAAAGAATATTTTGTGTATTGTGTCTACTTGATGCACACAGGTTGTAAGTTCAAACTGGTTCAAATTCAGTAGATCTATCCATGAATGGATCCACCAAAAAAAAAAAAATTACTGACTAACTAAACTTTTCCCCTGCTTCTCACATGCCTGAATTAGACTAAAAATGCACCAGTGTAAAGACAGAAATTATGGAGGCGTCACCAGGGACAACTGACTATGAGGAGGGGAGTGCACATATTTCCTTCTAAGGCAACAAAACATTCATAAAAGAAGCTGACGAAAATAACTCATGCTCAGAAATAATGTCGAATAACAATAATCCCTAATAAATGATTCAGAAATATAAGAGCTGCCCATCTCTATATAAATCTGAATCACCAATTGATACTGTTCTACTCTCGATCACATAGTTAGTGAAACTGATTCACTGTCTAGTTTAGATAAGAAAAGGTGATAGAAACGAGACTGCATATTTATATATAAACCGTTTAACTGACAACTTGCAGTTCAGTTTAGTGTCAGATTTCCTTTTCCTTAATTCACCAGATGTTGAGTGAACTGAACTCCGTTCAAAACAATAAAGCAGTTACTATGAATAGAAAGTCTACTAAGCTATATTCTCCTCTTCGCATGTCATTCCTTTCTCCTCTTTGACCTGTATTTTCCTTTCTCTGTCTCTGCCTATTTATTCCTTACTTTCACTTTCCTCCTTATTTATTTTTTCCCTTTCTCTTTTTTCCCACTTGGTGCGGGTAATGAAGCTCAAAAATAACATCTTGTATCCTGTTGAGGGAAACTTGGTCACAACTATGCTTCCAGATGACAAACTCATTCTTAAATGTCTGTTTTCCAATCCAAAGAAAACAGAGCAATTGAGAAAATAGAGACGCAACATCACTTACCACTACCACCACTTTTAATTCCCATGCCACATTCATCATAAGGAGGACTGAAGTTTATTTATGTTAGTTATCCCCTAACCTTAAATAGGACCGCAAATAAGACTAATAACAGGACCATTTTGTGGCACTCAAGCAAACGGCTGGGCAAAACAGATGGATCTTACTTTGCGCCAGGACTCAAAAAATACAGTCGCCAACTCACTGTTGGCGACTACATATCTTGGCCCAAAGATGGACCTGGAAGTGGGACCAGTTGTCTTTGATATGAATATGGTTCCTATTCATATCAGCCTCATGAGAAATCATTAACTCTGCTACTATGCAGTGGGGTTAAGTATTGGTTAGAAACAGTTTGGAAGACTGGTCATCAAGAAAGTGAAATATTCTGAAGGCATGCCAGATTAGATTAAGGAGCAGAGAAGTTAAGACTAGGATCTTATTTTTGGCACTATTGTCTACTTTTCAACTTCTATTTTTGTCAAGTTCAGTACTGTACAGTGAATCCACCTTTAAAATACTGGATTTCCGGAGTATGTGTCATCAATAAGAATAACTTGCTCTTGACATTTCAAGTTCCAAAATCTGTTAAATTTTTTCAAGTTATCCAGAACAACCTTAGTTATTATTAAAATTGACCACCAATGTCAGATTTCTTTAATCAAGACAGAACTTTGCCAGGCTTTATAGAATACAGTCAACACCCAGTGATGCACTGGTAAACAACTCAGTAATCAATGCAAATTACAAAGCCCGTAAGAATGCTTCTCTTGGCAGAGACCCTTTAGCAAAGAGAGTTGTACATTCTGCACTAAAGATTCTGAATGTCTTTCCAGAGAAGTAGCAAATGCATTATATTATAGTAACCCATCCTAAGTCACAAGGCCAAAAAACAAATCCCTAGACAATAAATAACTTAAGAGGGGTGAAGAACTATAGATCTTAGTATTGACTAGGAAAAAGGGCTGCTTCTGACTACACTCTTCTTTTTAAAATCTTCACATAGGTAGGGGTTTTAGATATCACCAGGTCATAGAACTTCAAGGAAAGAGCAACAGAGCACTCCAGTTTAGGAAGTCTATGCTCATCCAGGCCGTTCTCTTAATGCTTTCCCAATTCTTCAGCACCAATTATATCCTGCTCAGAGAGTTTTCAGAGAAGGCAATGGCACCCCACTCCAGTACTTTTGTGTAGAAAGTCCCATGGAGGGAGGAGCCTGGTAGGCTCCATGGGGTCGCTAAGAGTCGGACAGGACTGAGAGACTTCACTTTCACTTTTCACTTTCATGCACTGGAGAAGGAAATGGCAACCCACTCTAGTGTTCTTGCCTGGAGAATCCCAGGGGCAGGGGAGCCTGGTGGGCTGCCGTCTATGGGGTCACACAGAGTCAGATGCACGTACTCGCCTGTGGTCAGCATAGAGACCAGATGACAATATTTGATTATTTCTCTTTGTTTCCTTTTCACTTAAAAATTTATTGTGAAAAAATTCAAATATAGGCAAGAGTAGAGAGTATAGTAAAATAGAACTCCCCTCTCCCCAAAAGAAAAGAACTACGTATTTATCACCCGAGGTCAGTGTTTACTTCATCTATGCTCTAACAAACTTTTTCTTCCACCAGATCATTTTAAAGACAATCCCAGATGTCATATTACTCCATCCATTAATATGTTAGTATGTATTATTAAAAAATAATGACTTAAAAAAATCACAACACCATTATGCCATATCAAAATTAATAGTAATTATTTAATGTTATTGAATATTCTGTCAAATGATTGACTTTATTTTTTTTAACAGCTGACTAGTTTGAATTAAGATCTGAATTATATCTGCACATTACATTTGAATTACAATTCCCCTTTAACCTATAAATTTCCCATTTCTTTTAGACATTTTAACTTTTAATTTTGAAATAATTTCACATATATGGAAAAGTTGCAAAGGTAGCTCAAAGAATTCTCATATTTCCTTCACTATGTTCTCTTAACTTTAACATTGTCCATAACTAAGGTAAGAAATTAACATTGATACAACACTATTACCTAAAGTACAGACTTTATTCAGATGTTACCAGCTCTTCCACTAATGTATTTTGTCTCTTTCAAGGATCTAATCTAGGATACCACACTGCATTTAGCTATCATTTACCCTTGAACTGAACTGAACCCTAAATCTATTCTGCATGCTAAATCACTTCAGTCGTGTCTGATTCTTTGTGACCCTATGGAGTGTAGCCCATCATTCAGATTCTCCAAGCAAGAATATTAGAGTGGGTTGCCAAAACACTCTTCTCTAAAATCTCTGAGCTATAACAATTTCTCAGTTTTTCTTGTTCTTCAGGACCTTGATAGTTTTGAAGAGTAGTGGTCAGATATTTTGTGAAATGGTCCTCAGTTTGGATTTGTCTCATGTTTCCTCATAATTGGGCTTCCCTTGTGGCTCAGCTGGTAAAGAATTTGCCCTCAATGTGGGAGGAGACCCTGGCTTCGATCCCTGGGTTGGGAAGATCCCCTGGAGAAGGGAAAGGCTACCCATTCCAGTATTCTGGCCTGGAGAATTCCATGGACTATACATTCCATGGGGTTGCAAAGAGTCAGACACAATTGAGAGATTTTCACTTCACTTCACTCCTCATAATTAGACTGGGATTACAGTTTTAGAGAAGAATGCAAAAGAATAAAGTGCTCTTCTGATAAGATCATGTCATGGGGTCTCTGATATCCATATGACTTATCACTAGGGATGTTAATCTTGGTCATTTGGTTAAGGGAGTATCTGCCAGGTATCTCTTTCCTTTGTTTTAATAAGCATAATTTAAGTTTATTGAGGTATAATTATGCAATAAAATTCATCCTTGTAAGTGTAAAAATTAATGATTTTAAGTAAATTTAAAGTTCATTTATCATCACCACAATTCAATGTTAGAACATTTTTGTCACTCCAAAAAGACCCTTCATTGTTCTTAGGCAGTCAATTCCCACTATTATTCCCAGTCCCAGACAACAACTAATCTGCTTTCTGTCTCCAAACATTTACATTTTCTGACCATTTCTTATAAATGCAATCACACCATATGTGGTTTGTTGCATTTGGCTTTTTTTCTCTTATCATAATGTTTTTCAGATTGATACATGCTGTGGTATATAGTGGGACTTCCCAGGTAGCACAGTGGGGAAGAATCTGCCTGTCCATGCAGGAGACACGGGGGTCTGATCACTGGGTCAAGAAGATCCCCTGAAACAGGAAATGGCAACTGACTCCAGTATTCTTGCCTAGATAATTCCATGGATAGAGGAGCCTGGCAGGCTGCAGTCCATGGGCTTGCAAAAGTCAGATACAACTGAGTGATTGAACACACAGGCGCAAAGCATATAGCAATAACCTATTCCGTTTTATGTGTGAATAGTATGCCATTGTATGAATATATGACATTTTGTTAATCCATTCATCAGTTGGTGGACACGTGGATTGCTTCCAATTTTTTACTATTATGAATAATGCTGCTATGTGCATTCACATATATATGCCTCTCTGTGGACATGTTTTCATTTCTCTTAGGCAGATTCCTAGAAGTGGAATTGCTGGGTCAGAAAAATAAGTTTAACTTTTAAGATATCAAGTTATTTTCTAAAGCGGCTGTACCACTTTAAATTCTGACCTATGAGGGTTCCGGTTTCTTTCTGTCTTCACCAGCATTTGTTACACTGCCTGTCTTTTTATTATCACCACAACTGTTTCTGTAAAGTAGTATCTCACTTGAGTTTTAATTTACATTTCCTTAAAGATTAATGACATTGAACATCTTTTAATGTGTTTATTAGACATTTTAATATCTTTTTTGGTGAAATATCTATTCAAATATTTTGTCCAACTTTTTCACTGGGTTGTTTGTGTTTTTATGATTGAAGAATTCTTTATGTATCATTAAATTTAAAAATATTTTATTAGATTTATATTTGTAGAGGATAAATTTTCTCCCAGTATTTTAATTTTAGTGGAATCCTTTGAAGTGCAAGAGTTTTTAATTTTGATGAGATCCAAATTACCAAACTTTTTTTTGTATCATGCTTTTAGGGTTAGATATAAAACTCCATCTACCATTAAGGTCATGACGATTTTCTCATTTCCTTATAGAAGTCTTATAGCCTTAGCTGTTACATTTAGATCCATTATCTATTTTGAGTTAATCTTTGTGTATGGTATGAGGTAGAAATCTAATTTTTTTTTTAATTTTTGTATAGTCTTAGCACCATGGATATTCATTTATATTTCACATAATAAAATTACAATTACATTTACTAACATCTGTATCACTACTGTATGTTCTTCCTCATGATAGTTTTATAAAACAGTTTTTAAAACCTGGAAGTTTAAGTTATCTAACTTTGTTCTCCTTTTCAAAATTATTTTTATTGTTCTGAGTCCTTTGCATTTTCACTTGAACTTTAGGACCAGGTTCTCAGTTTTTATAAAAATGCTTTTATTCTTTTCTTTTTGATTCTTTTTCTATTCTTGTGACTAGAATTGTTTTCTTAATTTCATTGGTTGTTGCTAGTACAGGCATACCTCACTTTATTGTGCTTTGCTTTATTGTACTTTGTAGATATTGCAGTTTTTACAAACTGAACGATTGTGGTAGCTGCATCAAGCAAGTCTACAGGGACCATTTTTTTCCAAAAGCATTTGCTGATTCCATGTCTCTGTGTCATACTTTGGTAATTCTGTCAATATTTCAGTGGTTCATTATTTTATTTCTTATGGCAATTTGTTATTAGTGATTTCTGATGCAAAAGACTCCAACTAGGTGAAGTCTCAGATGATAGCATTTTTAGCAGCAAAGTATTTTAACTGAAAGTGTGTACATACACAATGCTATTGCACATTTAATAGAACTACAGTATAGTATAAACAATTTCATATGAATTATTGAAATCAAAAGATTTGTGTGACTTGCTTAATTGAAGTGGTCTGGAACTGAACCCTTAATAATTCTGAAATATGCTTATATACAGAAATACAATTGACTTGTGTATAACACTCTTGTACTCGGTGAATGTGTTATGCTCATTTTTAGTTTGTGTGTGTGTGCATGCATTTCTGAATGTTCTCTTCATACTTATATCATTTTCTGCAAATAAAAGTTTTACTTTCCAATCTGGATACTTTCATTTCTTTCTTTTATGTTCCTTTTTTTCTTTCTTTGCTTTATTTCCTCTTTCTCATTATTTTTCTTACATTTCTGGGCAAATACGCTAGTATGGTCTTTAACAGAAGAGGTGAGATCTGACAGCCTTGTCTATTTCCCTTATCTAAAACCACTCAGTTTTTCATCATTAAAGATATTAATCGTAGGGTTTTTTTTTTTTCCTTGGATGCTTCTTATTTAGGTATATGTATTCTATTCTTCAGTTTAGCTCAGTTCGGTTGCTTAGTCATGTCCGACTCTTTGTGACCCCATGAATCGCAGCACACCAGGCCTCCCTGTCCATCATCAACTGCCGGAGTTCACTCAGTCTCACATCCATTGAGTCAGTGATGCCATCCAGCCATCTCATATCCTCTGTCATCCCCTTCTTCTCCTGCCCCCAATCCCTCCCAGCATCAAAGTCTTTTCCAATGAGTCAACTCTTCGCATGAGGTGGTCAAAGTACTGGAGTTTCGGCTTTAGCATTATTCCTTCCAAAGAAATCCCAGGGTTGATCTCCTTCAGAATGGATTGGTAGGATCTCTTTGTAGTCCAAGGGACTCTCAAGAGTCTTCTCCAACACCACAGTTCAAAAGCATCAATTCTTCGGCACTCAGCTTTCTTCACAGTCCAACTCTCACATCCATACATGACTACTGGAAAAACCATAGCCTTGATTAGACAAACCTTAGTCGGCAAAGTAATGTCTCTGCTTTTGAATATGCTATCTAGGTTGGTCATAACTTTTCTTCCAAGGAGTAAGCATCTTTTAATTTCATGGCTGCACTCACCATCTGCAGTGATTTTGGAGCCCCAAAATATAAAGTCTGACACTGTTTCCACTGTTTCCCCATCTATTTCTCATGGAGTGATGGGACTGGATGCCATGACCTTCGTTTTGTGAATGTTGAGCTTTAAGGCAACTTTTTCACTCTCTTCTTTTATTTTCATCAAGATGCTCTTTAGTTCCTCTTCACTTTCTGCCATATTGGTGGTGTCATCTGCATATCTGAGGTTATTGATATTTCCCCCAGCAATCTTGATTCCAGCTCGTGTTTCTTCCAGTCCAGCGTTTCTCATGATGTACTCTGCATATAAGTTAAATAAGCAGGGTGACAATATACAACCTTCACATACTCCTTTTCCTATTTGGAACCAATCTGTTGTTCCATGTCCAGTTCTAACTGTTGCTTCCTGGCCTGCATACAGATTTCTCAAGAGGCAGGTTAGGTGGTCTGGTATTTCTCTTTCATAATTTTCCACAGTTTATTGTGATCCCCACAGTCAAAGGCTTTGGTATAGTCAATAAAGCAGAAACAGATGTTTTTCTGGAACTCTCTTGCTTTTTCCATGATCCAGAGGATGTTGGCAATTTGATCTCTGGTTCCTCTGGCTTTTCTAAAACCAGCTTGAACATCAGGAAGTTCATGGTTCACGTATTGCTGAAGCCTGGCTAGGAGAATTTTGAGCATTACTTTACTAGCGTGTGAGATGAGTGCAATTGTGCGGTAGTTTTAGCATTCTTTGGCATTGCCTTTCTTTGGGATTGGAATGAAAACTGACATTTTCCAGTCCTGTGGCCACTGCTGAGTTTTCCAAATTTGCTGGCATATTGAGTGCAGCACTTCACAGCATCATCTTTCAGGATTTGAAACAGCTGTACTGGAATTCCATCACCTCCACTAGCTTTGTTTGTAGTGATGCTTTCTAAGGCCCACTTGACTTCACATTCCAAGATGTCTGGCTCTAGATGAGTGATCACACCATTGTGATTATCTGGGTCATGAAGATCCTTTTTGTACAGTTTTTCTGTGTATTCTTGCCATCTCTTCTTAATATCTTCTGCTTGTGTTAGGTCCAGACCATTTCTGTCCTTTATCGAGCCCATCTTTACATGAAATATTCCCTTGATATCTCTGATTTTCTTGAAGAGATCTCTAGTCTTTCCCATTCTGTTCTTTTCCTCTATTTCTTTGCATTGATCACTGAAGAAGGCTGTCTTATCTCTTCTTGCTATTCTTTGGAACTCTGCATTCAGATGCTTATATCTTTCCTTTTCTCCTTGGCTTTTGCTTCTCTTCTTTTCACAGCTATTTGTAAGGCTTCCCCAGACAGCCATTTTGCTTTTTGCATTTCTTTTCCATGAGGATGATCTTGATCCCTGTCTCCTGTACAATGTCACGAACCTCATTCCATAGTTCATCAGGCACTCTATCTATCAGATCTAGGCCCTTAAATCTATTTCTTACTTCCATTGTATAATCATAAGGGATTTTATTTAGGTCATACCTGAATGGTCTAGCGGTTTTCCCTAATTTCTTCAATTTATGTCTGAATTTGGTAATAAGGAGTTCATGATCTGAGCCACAAGACCAGCTCCTGGTCTTGTTTTTGTTGACTGTATAGAGCTTCTCCATCTTTTGCTTCAGAGAATATAATCAATCTGATTTTGGTGTTGACCATCTGGTGATGTCCATGTGTAGAGTCTTCTCTTGTGTTGATAGAAGAAGGTGTTTGCTATGACTGGTGCATTTTCTTGGCAAAACTCTATTAGTCTTTGCCCTGCTTCATTCCACAATCCAAGGCCAAATTTGCCTGTTTCTCCAGGTGTTTCTTGACTTCCTAGTTTTGCATTCCGATCCCCTATAATGAAGAGGACATCTTTTTTGGGTGTTAGTTCTAAACGGTCTTATAGGTCTTCATAGAACCGTTCAGCTTCTTCAGCATTACTGACTGGGGCTTAGATTTCGATTACTGTGATATTGAATGGTTTGCCTTGGAAATGAACAGAGATCATTCTGTCATTTTGAGATTGCATCCAAGCACTGCATTTCGGACTCTTTTGTTGACCATGATGGCTACTCCATTGTTGAAATTTCTGTCATAAATAGATATTGGACTTTCCCATATGTTTTTGTGTATCTAGTGCAATAGCTATGTGGTTCTCTCCCTTACTAATATGTTCAGTTTAGTTCAGTTCAGTCACTTAGTCCTATCTGACTCTTTTGAGGCCCGATGGACTGCAACACACCAGGCTTCCCTGTCTGTCACCAACTCCTGGAACTTGCTCAAACTCAGGTCCATCAAGTTGGTGATACCATCCAACCATCTCATCCTCTGTTGTCCCCTTCTCCTCTTTCCTTCACTCTTTCCCAGCATCAGGGTCTTTTCTAAGGAGTCGTTCTTCACATCACGTGGCCAAAGTATTGGAAACTCATCTTTAGCATCTGTCCTTCCAGTGAATATTCAGGACTGATTTCCTTTTAGAACTGACTGGTTTAATCTCCTTGTTGTCCAAGGGCCTCTCAAGAGTCTTCTCCAACACCCCAGTTCAAAAGCATCAGTTCTTTAGTGCTCAGATTTTTATGGTCCAACTCTCACATCCACGCATGACTACTGGAAAAACCAAAGCTTTGACTATATGGACCTTTATATTACATGAATTGATTACTGGATATTAAACCAATTACTCTCCTAGGATAAATGGTCAGGGTATATAATAATACTACAAATTGCTGTATATGCTTTGTGAATACTTTGCAGAGGATTTTAGTTTCTATAATTATGAGGAATACTGCTTTACTTTCTGATGATATCTTTGTCTGGATTTGGTCTCAGGGTAATACTATTGTAATAGAATGAATTGAAAAGTGTTCCTGCTTGCTCCATTTTGGAAAAATTTGTGAAAAATTGGTGTTATTTCTACTTTAAATATTGCATAGGATACAGTGAAGTCATTTGCATCCAGACTTTTCTTAGTAGGATTACTTAATAATTCCATCTTTTTTATTGTTATAGGTTCATTTAGATTTTCTATTTCTTTTTGAATCAGTTTTGGTAATTTATGTATTTCTAGAAGTGATACCATTTTTTTCTAAGTTGCTTTATTTCTTGGAATATGTTTTTTCATAGTATTACCTTTTAATCTCTTAAATTTCTATGGGGTTGATAATGTCTCCTCTTTCATTTCTGATTCTAGTAATCTGTTACATCCTGCCCTTTTATCTTGGTCAGTCAAGCTAAAAATGTTTCAATTTTGTTGCTCTTTTCTAATAATCAACTTTTGGTTTTATTGATTTTCTCTATTATTTTCTTGTTATATATCATTGATTTATGTTCTGATCCTTCTCCTTTGAGTTTTTATATACTTATATCATATATATGCTATGCTATGCCAAGTCACTTCAGTCATATCTGACTCTGTGTGACCCCATTAGATGACAGCCCACCAGGCTCTCCTGTCTCTGGGATTCTCCAGGCAGGAATACTGAAGTGTGTTGCCATTTCCTTCTCCAATGCGTGAAAGTGAAAAGTGAAAGTGAAGTTGCTCAGTCGTGTCCAACTCTTAGTGACCCCATGGACTGCAGCCCACCAGGCTCCTCCATGCAGGGGATTTTCCAGACAAGAGTACTGGAGCGGGGTGCCACTGCCTTCTCCAACCATATTTATGTTTGGAGACAATTACATTATCACTGTTATTTATTTATTTGGGCATATTTTAAATAACGTTTGCTGCCATTTCTTTTTAGCCTAAAGAATTTCCTTCAGTATTTCTTATAAGGCATATCTGCTAGCAGTGAATTATCTTTATTTATGTATATTTTAATATCTTTATTTTACCTTCATTTTGAACAGTTTTTCTGGATAAGAAATTCTTGATCATCATTTTAAATATCTTTATTTCCCTTAACACTTTGAATATATTACCTCTCTGCCTTCTGACTTTAAGTGTTTTTGATGGGAAATCAACTGCTAATCATAGCGGTGTTCCCTGTATTGAATCAGTCTTTTTTTCTCTTGCTGCTTTCAAGAATCTCTGTTTCTCTTTGGCTTTCTAAGTTTGATTGTGAAGTGACTATGTATAGATTTTTCATGTTTATGATATGTGGAATTTCTTGAGCTTCTCAAGCATGTAGATGAATATTATTTATAATATTTGGCAAGTTTTTGGCCACTGTTACTTTGAATATTCTTTTTCTTCTTCTTTCTCTTCTGCCCTCATTCTCTTCCATCACACATGTTAATATGCTTGCTGGTTTCTCACAGATCTCTGAATCTCTTTATTTTCTTCGTCATTTTTTTCTGTTCTTCAAATCAGGTAATTTCTACTGATCAATTTCAAGCTCATTGATTTTTTTTTCTTATGCAATCTCAAATCTGCTTTTGAGTCCCTGTAGGATATTTTTAAAATTTTAATTAATGTTCTTTTTAACTTCAGATTTTTGTTCCTTTTGAAAATAGTTTATACCTTTATATTAATACACTTTATATGACTAGTAATTGTAGTAATTACATTATTTAATTTTTAACATGATTTCCTCACTTATTTACGCATATTTGTAATAGCTACTTTCAAGTGTTTTATTTTGCTGAATTCAACTTCTGCTCTTCCCCTAACCTAGAGATAGTTTCTATTGACTGCATTTTAAACTGGGTGTGGGTTAAAATCCTATTTTCTTACATGTCTCATTTTTTTCTTGCAAATTGACATTTTATATAATATGTTGTAGTAACTATGACTTCTAATTTTTCCTCAGGGTATTGTTGCTGCTATTGCTATTTATTTGCGTTTTAGTGACTTACCTTTCTAGTTCTGTGGCATCTGTCTCCCTCATACTATGTAGCTACTGAAGTCTCTGGTCAGCTTTTGTAATTTCCATTTTCATTTCTTAACTGAGACTTGCCCCAGTATCAGCATCATTTGCAGTTTACATCCAATGGCTGGTCAGAGTTGTACTCAACTTAGGCCAATAAACTAACATAATTTGCTGATAAATATGTATATGGGTTGGAGAATTCATTCACCATTCAGTCAGTTTACAAGTCTTCCTTGGTTTTTATATTCTACTAGGCTCTTTCTTATCTCCTCTACAGTCTAGGATATGTGAATATCTTGGACCTTCTCTGATCTTTCTTGATATATGCATGAAGACTTCCAAACCACCAGAAACATGTTAGTTTTATCAAGGAGCCATAGGTAGTCTTCTCATCCAATCCTTCATATTAAATTTGTGGTTAATATGCCAGTCTATTGCCTGCCCCAACCTGAATTGCAATCTCAGTCTAGCTATGAGGTTTACACTTCCTTTTGGTTTGCCACTGAGATCGCTACTATTTTGACATTACCCAGGGACATGAGGTTTTTCACATTCTATTCCACTAAGGCAGCAGTGGAGCTGTGGTTTTCATGGCGTGCCCTGCCCTGGCAGAACTATTGTGCTAGTCAAGTTTGGGGAGGGGTGAGGAGTGGAGGTAGGCCCAGCTGAAACACCAGACCCCACTTCACCAGTTGTATCAAAATAATCTTTAATGTAGCTCCTTTTGCTCTCAAAAACATCCAGTTTAGGTAATAAAATTTATAGTCTCCTTCTACATAGTGATCCTAAACAATTTACAATATTCCTTTAGCAAAATTATTTGCCTTTTAATGCAAGAATCAGAGGCCCAACTGCAGGGATGTGTGTATGGGTGGGTGAGGAAGTCCAACTGCTATGGAATGAAAGTTTCTGTGATGGTTAGATGTGTACAGAATATCCTCAAACGCCTGTCTGCCTACAGCGTTAGAGAGTACAAACATTTTGGGAGACAAAAATGTCAATTCTGAAAATTCTTAATTGGGGTTGGGCTATGAGCTTCTCTTGTGGCTCAACTGGTAAAGAATCCTCCCACAATGTGGGAGACCTGGGTTCGATCCCTGGGTTGGGAAGATCCCCTGGAGAAGGGAAAGGCTACTTTCTTCAGTATTCTGGCCTGGAGAATTCTATGGACTGTATAGTTTTATGGAGTTGCAAAGAATCGGTCATGACTGAGCAACTGTCACTTCACTTCACTTCACTTTATGAGAATTGGGAGGTTGATGGAGGATCAGGATGAGGGTGATAAACTTCACCCATCAGAGATAAATAATTTTGCCTTGCTTTACACAGCTAAGAGCAGTCACTCAATGAGAACAGGTAGAATTACATGGTTTATAGAGGACTGCTAGGAAATTTAGAGCTTGAATGAGCTGAAGTAAATCCATTCCAAGTGATTGTGGAGAACATGTTATCTAGACTTTATCTTTTATAAGTAGCTCAGAGATCTCACTAAAGAGGTTCAAATACTTACTTGGATCAGGTTAGTATTCACCAAATTATTCTTTCATGGTTTTCTGTCTCACTTAGTTTATATCCACTCCGGAACATACTAAGGTGATGTATTCCTCCGGGAGCTTAAATAACTCGTATAAAACAGAAAATTCCCATATAGAAATGGGAGTAATATGCACTTTAAAAGTGATTTTTGCTTTACATGATGATCCATGAAAAATTCCCTTGAGAGAGTCTCCCAGAGCATTTAAATTATGAATAGATTTACAAAATCACTCCTATCACATAAAATGAGATAAACATGTAGTATCTGTTTCTAGGAATTTTCAAAACTGTTTTTTTTTTTTCCCTCCTCAAAGAGACTGCAAGGAATGGGAAAATCAGCAAAAATTTGTGCAGTAGAAATTCAGAATATATGATGCATTAACTTCAAATATCTTACTGATTTTTTTTTGAATCAACATTATGCTTCATAATTTACAAAGTGTTGAAAAAGCAAACTTCATCTAATTAAAATGTCATGATAATTCATTTTTGACCCAGGAATGTGTAATAGTAAATGTTACTATTTCTACTTGGAAAACAAAGAATCGAATTCATGAGACAAAACATGCAAACATTATATAAACTGCTTAAGGACGTGAATAAGTCTGATGATGGAGTATTTGATGAAATTTTATCAACTTGTAGCATGTATCAGTTAGGCAATACACAGGGTACAACAAAGAAGAAGCTTGGAACCTCCATCTTTCTATTATGTAGATTAGAGCAAAATAAAAATAAATGTTTAGAGAGATTTTTTGGACCTAATAATACTTCTCCAGCTAATCTCTCAGGTAAAGAAGGTAGATACTTTTTAGCTGTGTGTTTTTATTAGGCTTTTCAATTTCTATAAAAGAATTTTAATACATCTCCTTAACCTGATTACTATTTCTGCCTTTAATTAACAAAGAATAGCTGTATTCTAAGTGTTT
This sequence comes from Nanger dama, assembly GCA_917880005.1. Taxonomy (NCBI): domain Eukaryota; kingdom Metazoa; phylum Chordata; class Mammalia; order Artiodactyla; family Bovidae; genus Nanger; species Nanger dama. Next base: position 3,353,942 of record CAKJTW010000011.1, read on the forward strand.
CCTAGTAATACCATCTAGAATTCACAGTCATCCAATACCAATCGAAGGCCTAACTTAGAGAAATAGTATATATAGGAAATTAAAAGTTATACAGTTCTTTCACTGGAGTTCAGTATCTAGATAAATTCTAAAATCCTAATTTGAGTTATACCAGAATGAAGTGTATTCTACCTGGTCTGTATTTTATGGGATTGAAAATACCAAACTGCACATTACTGAAATGTATCCATCTATATGGAGGGCCACAACTGAAGTGCACCTATAAAATATTATTTGTTTCTCATGAAAATGAATATTGGTCATGTTGTTCATGGTAAAACACAGTGATTCCTTTATACACTGATGGGTATCATAGGAAGATATTTATTTTTAGTCTTACTATCAGCAATATAGTTTTTCAAAACATATAAGAATCAACCTAGTTCTTCTAGGAACTGGACTTGATAGACTTATTTATACCTTTATGGTTACTTTATTCATTTTCTTCTACCCTCAATGCTATTCGAATTAGATGTCTGAAGAAAAGTTACATATTTGTATCATGAGGGTTCAAGACTAAATTAAAACTTAGATAAGCATCTTTTACAAATTCATCTGAAGGTGATTCTCAGCTTTCTATGCAAGAATAGAATAATTTGGAACCTATGGAGCAATAGTAGCTATTTTCAACTCACTAATAAAGCATATGAAATAGGGCAGCTATGACTGACTGTGCAGGTTGTACCCTGTACAAGGGCACCTAGTAAAGCAGTGTGTTCTACTTTATAAGCCATATTCCCTGGCCAAGCTACATCAGCTGGAAGAGGGTTTCCTTTAATAATTACGCAAAGGTGGAACCTTTTCCTAAGTTGTTCTTAACCTCGGCACAAGTAACAGAAGCCCTCTATAACATGTTTTTAGCATGTAACAGAAGCCCTCTATAGTATTTCTAACAAAACATAATTGATTGCATTGATACTTAGTCTCCTAGCTGTTACATGTTACATGAATGCTTGGGTAAGTCTGCTTACCACTTGAGTTTGAGTCTTCATGACTTGGACTAAGCAGTTTTTAAAAAATAGAATGTTAGTTATAAGTACAGCTTTCCTCAAGGAGACTAACTTTGAAATAGAATAGGAGAAAAGGATGCTCCTACTGTCTTTCTTGGTAGGAAAACATACTTTATATCAGATCATATTCTCAACATACTAAAGGCTTTTCTTCCGAAACAGAGTTGATAAGTGAGTACAGAGCATAATATTATTCATATTATTATGATCTCATTGATTAAATTGTCTCCATTGTGGAATTTTGAAGCAATGAGAAAAGAAATAAAAAAAAATCTTAAATAAGTTTAGAGACAATGCGTTATTTGTATAATGGAATGCTAAGTCACTTCAGTCCTATCTGACCCTGTTCAACCCCATAGACGGCAGCCCACCAGGCTCCTCTGTCCCTGGGATTCTCCAAGCAAGAATCCTGGTGTGAGTTGCCATTTCCTTCTTCAATATAATGGAATACTTTGTCCTAAATTTAGCTGGTGGTGTCCCCTCTCCCTGAGAAATTTTATACAGTTAATTCTCAATAAATGATTTGCAAGTGAGTGAAGCATTTTATATTAATCTTTTTGACTACAAAATTAACACATATTCATTGCAAAAGAACTGTAAAATAAAAAAAGTATAAGAAAAAAACTACAAACACTGGAAGTCTGATCACAGGGTCAATCAACCACTACTGACACTTCAGCATTTAATTCAGACATGACAATTTTAATCCCAATTTGGCTTTCTTTTTCTCCTCTGTACATCATTGCCTCTTATTTTCACTATTTGGTACTTACTCAAACAATAGTAATTATTTTTGCAAATTAATTTAGTAATTAACCAAGTATGATTTTATTTCATAGATTTGATATAGATTATTATTCATTCTTATTGTTCATTGTTGTTGTTGAACTATTCATTAGAATATAAGCTAAATTTTATCTGATCATGCCCTATGACGATTATCTGTTATACACAACAAAGTATGACATTACATACTTTGTGTCAGATCATTTCTGTTTCATAATATGGATGCCAGGAAAACCTATGAAAACATATGAAGACCTATGAAAACATATGAAAAGCCTATGAAAAACAAGAAGTAAATGGTGAATTTATGCAATAAATTATTATTATTATTACAATACCAAAGACAAATCATTTTTGATAATACACTTGTTATTATTTATTTTGGTTTATTTGGGTTTTTACTGTATTATTTCAAATTACATTATTAGTATGGAAAAAAACTGAGAGTTAACTATGCTTATAAAGGTAAAGCACCATAAAAGCCCCAATGCATCTCTATCAAGAGGAGCTATCTGAGGAGCTGTCCTCTTTCTGTGAACTCTGTCATGTAGAATTACATCATCTCCCATGGCTCAGATTATCTCCAATTCATAAAATGCTTTAACAAAAACTGTTATTAAGTGGGTTCTGTTATGTATTCATATAACTTCCTCCTCACTTTGGTTTAGCACAGAAATACACCATACATCAATATGTGTTTCATTAAGACAGTTGTTTCAATATAGTAACAAGCTGGGCAAATAGAGGAAGTGTGCTGGATATAATTTATTTACATTTTAGTAAGACCTCAGATGAATGATACCACACAGGAAGCTCATAGTGAGGTTATGAAGAAATAGTGGCTGAAAATGCCTTGAAGTTTGGAACCCATTAAGTATTACTTAATCAATAGCATTGCTTCTGAATTAAGATAGTATAACCGTCCCACAGGGATAGGTACTGTGGTCTGTGACAAATATTATTCAATGCAGGCATTAAAAATCAAGGGAGGATATACATTTTCCAAAGTATGATAAATTTTTGAGGTTGTAACTTAGAACATACATCAAATGCTAAAGTTTTAAATGGATGGCCTATGATATAAAAATCCCATCAAAGTCCAAAGGATAGGACTATTCTTCCCTAATATACAAAAGCTTACTGCTAAAATTTCCTTTTAGTAGAGATGCTAACTTTGTGTTAGCATTTGGATGTCTCCTACATAGCATGTTAATCTTTTTGGGAATGATTATAAATATCAAAGCAAGTTCTTTAATAAAATAAGAAATTCAGAACACAACGATTTTCAGTCTACTATTATAGCCTGTACTATTTCTGTCTCCAAATTCTGAGCAGGTCACCTTTGCTTTGTAAGACAAATTATTACTGATAATATTTAAAAGATTAATGTGCATGGCATTTAGCTATCCAACATTGTTCCAAAGAGAATTTTTAAGAATATTGAAAAAAAAATTTTCCAGCAGAAATTGAGAAAATAATGATAAAAGTATGATAAAGATAGGAAAAGCACAAAGAGGCCAAGGTGAGGACACAACAAAAGGTATGTTGTGAATTTTAATATATTTGCTTAAATGTGGAATAAGACTATATTTGTATTAGCCATTATAAAAAGTAACTATTTCATTAGCATTTGTTGTTTTTGCACTTTCCCTTTATATCTTAATCTGCCAACTAGAAAGTAAGCTCATTGCAAGTAAGAAATTTTTGTTTTCCTGTACTATAATTCATAATAATTAGCATGATGCTGAGTAGGAAATTGATTTGCAATATTTTTTTATTTGTTTGGTGTGAAATATAAAGTACCTGGCCAAGAGGGTATAGTTTAAAAATAATGACTCATGCATACTGTATAAAAGAACAAAATAAATGTTTCCAAGAATTAAAATAAATCATAACACTAAATGGGAAAAATGAGATAAACTATGCTAAACTGCCCTAAAGCACTAAAATTAATACAAAAAACTATCTTCAACTGAAAATAAATCAATGTCAATACACACTTAAAACTTACAGACAATTAAGACTTCCAGAGAAATGAAAACATGAAGACGGCATCATGAAAATGATTTGACTCAGTATCACACACCATTTCTGTCAGACTCTGTAAGAGGTGATGAATTATGATAATTCCAATTTCCGGATTGTATAGCATATGAACTATATATATTATAATAATTTATAAAATTTCATTTTATAGATTTTCTTGATGAGAATTTGAGCACTACGACTTCAGATGTTAAAGCCTCATAATTTCAATTGTAAATCAAAATTTTAGTTTTAACAATTCTTAAAAATCACATTTTGAAATGGTAAACAATCAGGTAGGCTTCAAAGTATTCTTAATAAACTCTTAAATGTAAAGTTTTTCTAGCAATTCAGGGCAAATTTAATAATAGGAAATCATTCATTATAAATCTCTTAATGACTTATCATGGTCTGAATAATCCTTATGTTTTTAAGGGAAGAGGTCATGAATCTGAATTCCAAAGCTTAGTGAACCATTTCTGGCACATGATAAGTGCAGAATAAATGTGTGTTGGAATTGATTTTAATTGAAAAAGATATCACAAGAAAATTCTATGTCCATCAACCAGTTAGAGTTTGAAAATATTGACCCCAAAATCCATGTGATATAGTTTAATACATTCTTAATAAACAAAGAGAAGGTTAGAGAATAGTATTCTAAGTCACCTTACCAGTATAATAAAGAATATCTGTCTTAAATCAACAATTAATATCCATATTAACAATGGAATAAACTAGCATCATTATCACATAATCAAGAACAAGAATGTTTCCTATCACAATGATCATTAACTTCTAGTCAATGAAACAGAACATTAAACAGAAATAAAAGGAAAAAGAAGATAGAGTCATTATTGTTTGCAGACAATTTCATGATCTTGAAAACTCAAGAGAATTTATAAGAAGCTCTTAAAATTGTTAAGAAAGTTGAATAAAACAGCTAGGCTATAAATATCATAAGAAGATATGGCTTTTCTCCTGAACAATTAAAAAATGAAATATAAGCAATTAAGGACAATAACAAGAATCAGCATGCTTATACTTGAATTAAACAAGGAATCTGGAGACCTAAGTGAATATAGGCAGCTTATTTATATCAGAAGCATTACATAAATAGATACATGCAATGCTTTTAAAGGTGATGGCTAAATATTGCAAATATATGAATACTACTTTACAGGTTTAATAAAATTCCAATGGAACATTTTTATAAAATCAATGAAGTAAATTAATCTTGAATAATAAGTAGGTGATAAATGGTCAAAGTATTCTTGAAAAAGAAAAAAAAGGAAGGATTTGACTTAGATCTGTAAACATACTGTGGAGTTCTAATGGAAACAGTATGGAACCAGTGAGAAAAAATGAAAAAACAGTTCAAAAATAGATCATAATGCTGATTAAAAAATTAGTAAGCAAGAAAGATGATACCCAAATTAGTGGGTATTTAGTGAAACCCAAATTGGTGCTGAAACAGTTGATTAACTATTGGTAACAAAATTAAGACACTTATACTAATTTCTGGAAAGGACAGAGAATTAAAAATACAAAATAAAACCATGATGATATTATAAATATGATGAATACTTATTGGACTTCAAGTTGTTTGAAAAGAAGATAAAAGCAAAGGCCACAGTCAGAAAGAAAAAAATATAGCAGAATTGACCATATAAATATTTAAAATTTTCTCACACCAACAACAGCAAAATGACATATGAAAATTGGGAGAAATCATTTTGCAACAAGTTTGACAAAATCAATAACTTAGCATTTAAAAATCTTAGAAATCATTGAGACATATATGAGCAAAGGATATGAGCAAACAATATTTAAAATGAAAACAATGGCAAATAAGCATATGTAAAACATTCTGGCTCTGCATTAATCAATCCAATGCGAACTGGCAAATATTTATAAAGGATTTAAACCAGGTAAAAGTATAGTTAGAAAAGTACTCTCACATATAATTAGGGAGGAGTTATCAAAAGGACTTTGAAAAGTTTATATACTGTAACTCAAAAGTCAATCTTCTCAATTTAATGCTGAAAATATAATCCAAGATGCAGATAAAAATCTAAATATAAGACTAGTCCTTACAGCAGTAGGAACAATAGCGAAAAATAGCCAAAATGTCAAATATGGAGGATTTAAAAATTTTTGTTACATAAATGTTTCAGTATTAAGTAGCTATTAAAAATGAGTACTTTATGACTGAGAACTAATAATACAATAAATGTTAATTTAAGAAGTACGGTCCAATTTTTATTTAAAAATACACATATAAACATATATATGAAAATACTTAGAAATATACCTATAATTAGAAAGAAGTAGACCAAAATCTTAGAATTATTCATTCCTATTTAAATGTTATTTGATATACATTTCTATTTTCACAGTTATTCTATTCTATGATCATACTTTACTTTTAATATGAAAAAAATTAAACCTAAAAATAATTTATATGTATTCAGAATCTACTCAAGAGAAAAAAATTCAAGCATCAATAAAAATCAATTTTCTTATATATATGGAATTACTATGCCCACTCATCTGTGAATTGCCATAATTTTTTTAATTAAAAAAATCTACTGAGATACCTGATTTTTTAAATTTTTATATCTGAAAAACTTGATCCTCTCTCTAAATGAAGAGCTAAAAATGTAGAGTCGTTTTTAAGTTCCAGATCTGACCACAGTGTTCTTCAAGTGCTCTAATGGCCCTTCCTCTAACAACTTCTAGATAAAGTTTGCCTGTTCGTCAATACTCAGTCTCAGAATGTTTATTTGGCCCATTTAGCCAACACCAAGGATGTCACCTTCAACCAACTGTGACAGACATAGTGAACTGTGCATTTGATTTTCTCATTTCTTTTGCCTGGAACACCAACCATGCTGAGTATTCTGAAAGTAACAATGGATGGAAGTAGGATTTTTCATCAGTGCTTAAAAAATAGCTGCCAAAGTCAAGACATGCAATAACCTTCTAAGTAAGTTTGCTGGCTCCATATTGTGCTTGAAGGCACACCCCTCCAAACGTCTGCACTCGCCATCTGCTACTCAACTGCAGAATAATGCACTCAGGTCTGGTGTTGCTTGGCATAGGCAAGGATAGTCAATGTCCAACTCCATTCTGACATGTGCACCATATCAGGAACCTTATGACACAGTCCTCAACATCAATGCAGCACTTTCAAGCCCCACTGAACATCAATCAAGTACGAATGACAGTCAAGCTGATAGACAAAATCAAAGCCAACCCTAAACACCTACTGAGCATAGAGCTCTCCAGTTTGCCTGCAGCTCACCTTCTATTAAGATGATAGCTTTGGCCTAGTCTTCCATGCCAAAACAAGTCCATGGAGTCACTCTGGCAAGAAGAAGGGTCTATATCAATGTCAACAAACAAGTTCCTTGCTGCCGACCCTACCATCTGTCCTCCTGCTTCCCACCTACCTTACTTTATGTGGACCTTGATGAATGGGATTCTAATGGTCCAAGATTCTAGTTCAGCCAGGCTTTGCAGATGGGGTCAACATGACTGCCCTCTGGCCGGGATAGCTGAAGGGTTACCAGGATAGTGCTTTTTGCAAATTCGATGTTAGTAAAAACGCAAATGACAAAGTTTCTATCAGTTCTTTAGCTTCAGGTTTGCGAATAAAGTGCTTTTTTCAGTGGATAAAGTGAATATGATTTCCCTTTAAATTCTTTGAAAACGTTAAACATACTAAAGAACAAATTTCATTTCAAAACTAAGGATAAGGGAGATAAGACAAATACATAAAGATAAAACTTAGATTGTTTAAAAATATCCATGATGAAGTTTTAAGAGAAAGAGTTGAAGAAAATTTCAGAACTATATAGAAATAAGACTTTATAATGTAATATTAATATAGAAGTATAACATTTCATTCTGCATTAGATGAAACAATATTAGAGAATATTACACATGCTAAGTGGAGAATAATAGCTTTCAGACTTATTTTCTATAAGTTCTATAGCACTTACAGAGACTTTATGGTACAGCAGTAGAATCTGATGCAATCTTAAATATAAATAGTTTCTGGGGAAATCAAATTTTCTGATCATAAAAAGACATGAAATATAATGCATCAACATTGCCGTAAAAAGCAGTAAATAAAATTAGTTTTCCGAACATTTTGACAAATCTTTCCAATTAGGTCATTAAAAATGCACTTCAGATTGAAGCTAACATCATATAAAACAAACAGAAAATTTCAGGAAATGCCACTGGTTCCAACCAAAATCAGTTTAATATGCTGATACAATTATGTGCCTTTATTTTTTGTTCAAGGGATACTAAATGTATTTCTAGAATGGTCTATGAATTTACCAAAAACTTGTTTGTTTTGTTTTTGGGCAAAAACTCTGCCCAAATTCAACATATCACTCATGTGAAACTGTAGGCTCTTTAAATAACTAATAATTGTAAAGAGAATCTTTACCACATAAATCAGATAATGAATCTGAAAATGTTATATACCATAAGGCACCATACACAGAATTATTCACAGCATCTATTACAGTATTTTGCATATAGTAAGTACCTACTAAATGTTTATAGAATTGATTAGAATTTAATTAAAAGGAGAGGTATAATGAGACTTCTATAAGTAGAATTCAGATCCTTTCAAGATCATGGGAAAAAGTTCAATCAGATTATATTACTGGGTACCATCAGTTGTCTTTGATGTTATGAATCAAGAAGAGCTCCTATTGTATCTAAAGAAAATTTTTGTAGAATTCTCTTTGGAGAAATTACAGTGGAATAAAAAGCAGAATTATTTTTAATTTCTAAATATTTCCAGATTTTCTAGCATTCTTTGGTCAAGTAAGATAATGCTAAAGAAATTCCACATAAAACCCGAACTTACAATGTACCAGCCTAATCATCTGGATAATCTCTTTGAGTTTTCCTAAAATATGTTCCCATCCCATTTTCTATGGGAATTCTCCCACTGATTAACACAGAGAATGAGAATTTGGCCTGTGCTCTATAGACACCATTGAAATGTGGCCACCTGAGGCATGTAGGGAGGACATCCAGCTGGCACGCCACATGTTGCCCTGGAGTGGTGTACAATGAGACGGATATTTTGGCTAAGAATACCTGGACAGTCTCTACAAAGTCCCTGATTATGAAAAGGACTTCAGTATCATCATTGTCTCTTGAGTGTAATATGAGCCAGGGAAACTTCTGTTTCTAAGTTTATATCTTTTACCCCCAAAAGCACTTATAAGAAAAATCAAAGAAAGCTGGGCCATTTAGAATAGAATTTGAGCACTATTCACATCACTGCTAGAAACTTTTCTGAGAACCTCAGAGACTTTAAAATTGATGCTGGAGCACATTACAGACTTGACCATAAACTAAAACATAGCAAACTCTGTAAAACAAAGGATGTGGAAACATAGAAGGAAAATTTATGTCTGTAGTGCAGTTGTTGGGCTATATATTATGAAAATCAATTAAGTTCATACTTATTTAAGAAATATCTGTTGGTATTATTTTTATTTTAAGCAACTTGTGGGAAAGAAAAGTCAGACATTTGAACTGCAATGCCAGTGAAACAATTCTGTCAATTTTGAATCTATTTTTTTCAAAACACCATACGTGATTAGAACACATAATGCACTAGTATTTTTGCCAATTTTTGTTTTAAAACCAAGGCTGTTTTTGTGTTACATAAGCACAAAATCAGAAATTCAAAACCAGCAAACATATTTAGGGGTGAATTTTAAAATAAGCCCACTTGATGCTTTGTTAGATCAACTCTGAGCGCCAGGAACATTTTTGTAAAATTCCACTGGGGTAAATAGGGTAGCTAGGAAACGCTCCTCATAGTGAGAAAGAAGCATATGCATTATTTTCAAGTTTTGTTTAGAGTTTTTTCATCCTCCTACTGAATATTTCTGGTGATATTTACAATACAATACAAGTATAAATCTTAAGAGATTTATGATGCTGAGAAACAATTACAGCTGGGATTTACATTTGTGTTTATGTGTTATTTTGCCTATAGATTCCAAAAACCAATGAAGAAAAATTTTGATACAAAATATCTTGGAATTGAAAGACAGATTCCGTCTATCAATATACCAGTTGATAGTAGTTCTAAGACAGAGTTTGACAGTAAGTGAAACAAACAAACATAATGGCTTAAATATGCCACTTCAGCCATAGAGCTGTCATTTAAGAGGCGTTTTTTTGAATCATTAATTCAATGTCACACAAAGAGGAATTCTTACTTTTCAACAAATTTTGGTGACAACTTGTCTACACAAAGGAAACCAATACCTACAGGGAAACTTCTGTCATCATGTAGGTTTATTTTAACTTAAAATATTATAATTTATTTAATTTACACTTTTGTTCCCTAAAAGCTCAGTAAATATCTCAATGAGCTTAGTGTTCCCAAGACCAATGAGTCCTAATTTATGTCAGAGAAAATAGAAGCTGAGAGAGATAAAGAGTATTGGCAGGGATCATATGGCAAGTCCTGCAATATACTTACTACAGTCACTTGGAATCCTAATAAAGCCATAGAAATTACCATCTTACATTTCTATTAACCTATCATTTTATTTAATTCAAAACACTGTGCAGGGAAGTTTTATTGCTGGCTTAAGCAACTGAAAAAATTTATTAATCAAATTATTTTTGTAATTCATAAACAATAAGGTTTGGCTTACATTTTGTCTTTTTCTTCAGGAATTTAGAGACTTCACAAATCTTAATATCCTTGTGGATGTTTAAGTCCTAAAAGGACAGAAAAACTGAGACAGAAGTTGGCCCCTCTTCCATCTTTATTGACAGCAATTCTGACTGCCGATAGCCTGCACTTCTGGTTGCTGATCATCATATCTAAATATTGATTCTTCTAAAACTTGTATTTTGAGACTTTCCTCATTTTAGAATTACAGGTGGAAAGTTACTTCTCTTTGATGCAAACTGCATGCAACAAAGAAGGAGGCAGTCCCACACAATAAATATGTAAGGAATGGTTTTCCACCTCTGCGTGCTGCAGAAAATCCCACTGAGTTAAGTAGGGTTCTACCAAGACCACTTAAACATATTAGCCTATTATGCTCCACATTTCTTTATTGTTCTCAAAAAGCTAATGAAATGTTCCAGTGTAATGTTTATGCTGGAGTACTTTTAAAGGCCTTTAGAAGTGATGTTTCTCTCACAACTCCAGAAGGGGGTTCCACTTCCTAGAAGTGTTTAGTAGACCATGCAGAGGCCATGCCATCTCATTACTCAAACTGTTTAGTCGCATAGCTGGAGAAGAAAATCCTTAAAGATAATCACTAAAGAGTTTCAGTGAGGGTTTTAACATTGCAAAGTGATAAGGAATTTAAAAAAACTGGCAGGCATTGATGGCATACTGTACTACTGAATGAATAGATATTTTAAAATACTATGTATTTTCTATCTGTAGATAATGTTGAGATATATTGTCAATCTATTGGTTCAGAGTATTAGTGAAAAATCAAAGAATGGCCTGTTTCTCCACATTCAACTGTTTTATAAATATAAGGAAATATAATCTTCTTTCACTGAAACTCAACCTGCTATCTTCCCTGTTGCGATGTCAATTTCTTCATTGGTAAGATGAGGGAATCAGACCTATTTATATCTATGATCACTTCTAGTTCTATATTTGCTGGTTTTATGATTCTAAACATCAACACTGTAAATTGAGGGATAGCAAAGTAGGCAAAGAATGAGAACAAAACCTCATTAAGGTACTAACTATATGGTAAAATTGAAGGTGAATAATTCTGCCTGGAGTTGTCATACACAAACATTTCACCTACTAAATATCATTAATAATATGAATGAAAGGTTGAATATTAGTGTCATATGTGATAAGATTAAGCCTAAAGTCAACACTAAGAATATAATAATAAATTGAGAAATGAAAGAATTATAAATTTCTATGGAACTAATATGTAATATGCTTTGACAAAAGGAAATTTCTTATACAATTTTACTCAAAAACAACAACTTGGAGAGATCTTGGAGTTTTTACTTTTATTTTCAAGAAGTCAAATCATAATACTAAAAAGTGTTTAACATAGTTCATAGCGCTGACCTCTACTGGATAATCCTAAGAATATCTTATTCATTTTTTTAAAATAAGACATTAACATTTAATATAGATACTGCAATTAATTAACGCTAACTATGTTTCACATCCTTTATTTGCACTGACTCATGTAATCCTTCCATCAACTATAAGGTAAGTGCTATTAGAACACAGAACCATAGGGATAGCTATCAGTAATGCTAGACTATCAATGGGTATCCCCATTTTTTCAATCTGCAAAGTTGACACAGTGTAGCACAGTGCTTCAATAAATAATATAACTCATACCAAATGATTGCGTTTTTGTATTCTTCTTAACAGTAACTACATGAGTAATTTATTCTTCTATACATGGAAGTAAAAACAGAAGAAATGAAATTGGAAGGTATACACTTTATTCTCACTATAAGCTTGAAGTGCTTAGTTGCTCATTCATGTAGGACTCTTTGCAACCCCATGGACTGTAGCCAGCCAGGCTCCTCTGTCCATGGGGATTCTCCAGGCAAGAATACTGGAGTGGTTGCCATGCATTTTTCCAGGGGATCTTCACAACCCAGAGATCAAACCTAGGGTCTCCTGCATTCCAGGCAAATTCTTTACCATCTGAGCACCAGGGAAGCCCATAATCTCAAGGATAGACCCATAAATTATTAGACACATAAAATCCAATAAACAATGTGAATGAAATTGTTTGAAGTGACATAACAAGCTTTTTAACAAGCAAATTCTTATAGAAGAGTGAACACTAAAATGGGCAAAACAGATGTGTATTATAGTCCTGAAGCTGCCACCATCAGATTGTATCATCTTGGACAAGTTACTTAACTAATAGGGGCACCAATTATAATTTTTCCTAAAATGGGGGGATTTAGATCTCAAAGTTCCTTCTAATAACAGCATTCAGTAGTGAGCTACCTATGGAGTCAAGCAATGATTTGTTTCATTTATTATGTAACAGTTACTTATCTAAGTGAGTGGTAGACTCACAACTTTAACTAAACTACAGCACCTATCTGAGCTGCTCTGTAGTTATCTACTGCAGCTTCAGTTTAATAAGGCACTATGTTGAACACTGAGGGATGTGCAATTTTCATTTCTGCTCAAGATTTAGATGAAAATATATCTTTGCAGTAATCAGATAATATAAAAAATCAGAAGTGCATAAATACAAGGACTTAATCTTCCAGACCCTCTCCTAAAATTTTTGACCACCATTTAAAATCTCAACCTGCTACCCTTGACTTCTAGTATTGCCAAGGACAAAAAAACTTTCTGGATATAGTATCTGAACTGAGTAAGAGGCTTGAGAAAGGCAGAGGGAGGGGCAGAAGTAGTAAAATTCAGTAAGACATTTCTCAGGCTTCTCACTAATTTTTAGTTATATTAGTTTCAGGAACTATTTTAACACAAGACTATGAATAGAAATCATGTGTGTCAGGCTGGTATTGTAAGCAAAAACAAAAATCAGGGGAACAATGGAATATTAGGTCTTTGTGTTTAAGCATTTCTACCTCTAGAAATACTTGACAAGGATACCACTTTATCTGTGTTTTGGAAATTGTTTGAAGGTAAAACCAGATAGCTGAAATCCAGGTTCTATATTTTGGGCGTTCAGAGGTCATTTGCAAAGGAGAGCCCAGGTCAAGAGCAAGCCCCTTAGGCCTACTCCAGAAATTTCGCTAGAGGGTGCTCTTGGGCTTTTATGAGTTGTCAATTCTCCAGTAAGAAAACCAAGTGTCACTTAGAAAACATTCTGCCTTCGCATACTTGGGCTTCATCATGGAACCCATATCCAACACTTCCGTATAGATGTAAGGATATCTCAAGTAGACTTGGGCCTTGTTCTTATTTTCCTTTGTAATTGCCTTGTTTCTACTGATAGAACACTTGTAGGCTTCATAAATGTAGGGCCCACAAGAGGTCTCCAGAAGTCTACATTCTAGTTAGATAACTACAGAAACTTCCTGAGATGTCAGCAAAGTTAAATGGGGTTAACTGATGGAGCTATTTTTGCAAATAGGTTTTAATCTTTGGTTAAAGATTGGTAGGTTCATAATTTGTATACCTACTGAAAGGATTTTAATTATTCTCTAGGACCTATAGATATAATTTTAATGTCAAATAGAATATGAAGCAGTTATTTATATTTATTATTCATATTTATAATGAAATCTAATATTGAGCCGTGAATAAGTACTCCATAAATATTCCTTGATCCCTTATTGCATATAGAAATTTCTGTACTATGTTTCTGATAGAATGATGTGATTAAATCTTGATCTCTACTCCATATGTTAGAATTTTTTCCTATAACTCTGAGTTTATACTAAATGACTTATTCTAGTTATTTCTAATCATAGCTACTTTCTATATGTTTCCTGTTTTTGTTAATGTACTCAAGAGAAAATGGAACAGGGAAATTGCTTTGTTATGTTGTTAACTATTAATTTATTTTTTTTTTTTTTACTGCAAAGATTGAGTAGGTTGCTTGTTTACACATTAAGAAATTGGCAATGATGTATAACCACACATAGTAATGTTCTTCTTCAGAATAAAAACAAAAGACTAAGTAAAGTTCTTCTTCACCTTCATAATATAAAATTTCTTCTCAGCCCCTGATGGCCACCTGTCCTTATGCCTGTTATCATGTTGACCTTCTCATCACATTTTGCAATCTTAATGACTTTAGCATCTTTAGGATTGATAGGATAATTATGAAGATTATTATGGGATACTAAGGTTTTGTCTTGCATTTCCAGTTTGGTTAAATTGAAGTTTCATTATTACATGACTGAATTAAGCTTAGAAGTTTCTCTCAAAAATCACTCTGAAGTTTCTGACAAATAAGAAATTCAGGGCTAAATAGTAGTCCTTTATAGTGTATACATTTCTACAAAAATGTGTTCTAAAACTTTCGTTTGATAAAAGATAAGCCAGTTTCACTTGCGAGTTCTGTCCTTTCATCACCCTGCATAGAATGTAATAAGCACGAAAAGTTGAGAAATTGTGAAGTGGATTCAGAGCTCTCACAGTCACCTGAGCTCTTGAGGGGCTCCTTTGAGAAGGGCCAAAGAGTTTAAGCATACACTTCTGAGGCCTGTTATCCCCCATTCAGCTTGCAGAGCAGAGTCACTAGCATATATTCAGAGTGTATTTTATCCAAGCTGGTTGTAAATAAGCTTAAAGCACTCTATAAAGAATTGGCAAAATTCCCATAGATAGTGTGAAAATAAAGAAAATCAATGAAAAGATATAATTATTTTAGCCCTATATGTAATTAATTGTGGGTAAGGTCATTTTCTCTCAAACACAGGTCAGTGTTTGCTGGCTAATGGGAGGAACAACCATTTGGTCTAAGTTTTCTCATGTTCATATTCATTTCTATGTTATAACAAAATGCAATGTCTTTTAAATCATCATATCAGCAAAAGAGAGTTCAAGCTGAGGCAGAGTGACAAGTATTGCTGATTGGGAATAAGAAAACTTCGAATAAGAAAACTTCTTAACTATTAACTGTTCCTTCTCTAATTTCCTGTTCTTTCTACTGGAAAGAAACAAAATAGTTTTACCTCATTTTATGAATCAGGTGCAGTTTTCTTTTTTAATCTAGAAGTTATATAGGAGATCTAAGTCTGAAGTTGTTAAAAAAATTAGTAGCTTCCTATCCCCTGCCTTGCAGTTAGTACATGGCAGGTGTTATCCAGGGTTCCTAATTCAGTGCTCTTTCTATTTCACAACTTTCCATTGTTTGTTTGTTTGTTTTTGCTTTTTTCTGAAGGATCTGTATTATGTCATAATTTCATGTTGATTTCCATCGAAATTTCAGGGAAAGAAAAAGAGATATAAAGAAAAATGTATCATCCAACTCTTCAATTTAGGAAAAATTCTTACGTGCAATGGTCTAATGGTCAACTGACTTATATGAGCTTGCATGCTCATTAGAAATGTATGTGTCACCAAGTACAATTAATGTTCTAACTAACTAGAGCGACCTTGTATGTTCCTGTGGTTACCCAGCCTATGTCATCCTGAATCTAAGAGGCACCCTGTATGTCTCTGAAAGTCAGCCCAGCATGAAAATACTGCCTACCTTGTAAGAATAAGAGTGTAGGTGTACTCTTTGCTTTAAGAAGACTCAATGCACCAAGCTCTAAACTTACCAAACAGATAAATTAGGGGGTGATTATTCACTATAAAAGGATTCACCACAGGATGCTTTTAAATCATAAGCTTCTCTACTGCATTTTAAATAAGCTGATTTACAAAGCTTCCTTTATAAGCACTTTTCACAATCCAGAGTCTGTGGTAACATTTTGGTAAGCATAAAGTCCTACCACTTATTACCTGCTAGGTCAAGATTCTTTTTCCAT
This sequence comes from Nanger dama, assembly GCA_917880005.1. Taxonomy (NCBI): domain Eukaryota; kingdom Metazoa; phylum Chordata; class Mammalia; order Artiodactyla; family Bovidae; genus Nanger; species Nanger dama. Next base: position 3,370,282 of record CAKJTW010000011.1, read on the forward strand.
ATGAGAGTAATTAGCACTGTAATTCATTTTTGAATAATTAATGAATCTTTCACTCTTGAAAAATTAATATCTTCTGAGCACTTACTATGTGCCTGGCACAGTGCTAGGCATTTTTCATAATAGTCTCATTTATTCCTCTTCACTACAATTCCAGAAGTTTAATACAATTATCCCAATTATAGATAGGGAAATTGGAACTCAGAGTTTTATAGTTAAGTAACTTGACTAAGTTCATGCAGCTAACAAGTGATGGTGCCAGAATTCAAAGTTGTATCTGTCCAGAGTTCTTGCTCTTACTTGCCTTACAAAATACAGCTTCAGATGAAATTAATGGTGTCCCTTTCCTCTCACCTAGCTGAGCATAGTTGTACTCCAATGTACTATGCCAGGGCAGCAATTTTGTCTATAGAAATAGAGACCTGCCATGTGACCTCTATCCCCAGAGACAGAGGAGTCACTAACAAGGCTGCCTATTCTGACGACTGCACTGCTATATTAAACCAGAACCTATCTTCTTATAATTCCCACCTATTGGTCCTAGTTTTGTACATGGTCGCTGAAAAGTTATAACCTGATTTCTGCATCACTATCATATATTTCTCTCGTGGTTGTTTTCTTTTCTAGGTGAAATTCTTCAGTTCTTCCAGCCTTATATTTTATTCAATGGGTATGTCTACTATTCACGTATATGTTACTCTTTCTTGAAACTTGTTCTTCTGAAGCCCTTAGAAGTCATCTATGACATTTCTAAGCAAGTGCATAACTGACAGATGCTTGAGAGAGGCTGCGCAGAGGATAAGGACACAAGCTCTGGAACTCAGACACAACTAAGCTTCATCACTCAGTCCATGCTTGAGTTCATTCACAACTAAGCCTCATCACTCAGTCCATCTGTTTCCTTGTGGATTTACTTAGTCTCTTGCCTATGCTTTGGCACCTCCACCATACTATGAGATGAACATAGCAATAGTGCATTCTTTGTAAGGCATTTTATGAAGATTTAAAAGACAGACCGTAAGTTAAATAATTTGGGTCCTACCTAGCAGGTTGTGAGGGCAATAAATGTTTTCCATCGTTATCGATGTTTCTAAGAGTGTATGAACACTTAACTGCCTAGAAACATGTATGACCTGTATCTTTCTATGAGATTGACTCTGTTGTGCAGATATAAAAGAATCAAGCTCTACAAGAAGAAAAGCACTTGACTGGACTCAGCTGTGCCACATACCTCAACTTAGGGATCTTAGATTAGTCACTTTACCTACATCATATATTACCCAGGAACAGGACCATTCTATTTCTTAAATAATTTTATCGAAGGATTCTAAGATTCTTAAGTCATATTCCCTTAGGTCCTGCTTAAATTTCATTACTGATTATGTTCGAAGATTATCATTAAAATACTAACTTTTTATCTGAGCATTTACAATAATCTGTTGAAATTTCAAGCCATTTAACTGCATTATTTCCATGACAGAGAATAAACTTCTTAGATTCTCCTGGAAAATATAAGATGCTATAATTTCACAGAAAGGAATTTAATGTTTCTTTTGAGGTGATAACACAAAACCCTATTCTGCCGTGTCAGCTGATCTCGCCCTCTCTCTGGCCTACCTGGTCCAGTCCATTTTCAATCATCTTGCTCAGTCTCAGAGCGGTCCTTTGGGTAGACACAAATCCCAGGTTTGGATGAAATGCTAAATTGATACAATAATTATTAAGCGTTCTTTTTTCACAAAAGTGAATCTAAGTTGGAGTACTTCCCTATCACAAATCACCATATTTTGTGATATGTGTAACACTCAGCTAATTTTATTATGGCTGAATATGGCTGTGCTACTCATGTGCCTTATGATTCATTTTCTAGATCTAATGAAGGCCTGCTGTCAATACCAAAGCAATTGTCTTCCAAGAGAGTGACAATCTATTTCAACAAAGTAAATTCCACAAGGGGGCAAAGGGACAAGCACCCCAGATTCACTAGTGACAAACTCTTTGACATTTTTAACTGAGTGCATTTTAAAAATGCATTTTTCTATGAATAAAAATGATGTCATTGTATTCCTGAAAGCCATGAAACATTATCTTTTCTATTTCTAAAAATCTCTCTGCTCAAAGTCAACGTGTAAGTTTAATTAAGTGTTCTTAATTGCATGGACAGTTCTGATGTTTCAAATCTTAGGTACTAAATTTGTACATGGAATGAATCTCCCTTCCCCCACTTAGATGTGACCATTTCTGTTCTTACATAAAAACAAATACGAATATTTTCTAGGCCAGTTCTATTTTTGATAATTGATTTATATAGCATCTGTCTAAGCAAGTGGAAAGGTGACAGCTTATTTCAGGATATCTACAGCTTCATAACACTAATATGGCCTTTAAATAATTCTGCTTAAATAACATTTAACTCACATTCTATCTGTAGCCCTTGCATTGTGAAGAAAAGCTTGATGCTGAAGTAAAGATTTCAGTAAAAAGGATATAAGCTTTATATTATGAAAGGTTAGAAACATTAGAATGAAAATGAAATGAAATTAGAAATTTGGAAACTGGCTTATTTCTTTATATACATAAGAAAGTAGTCTGGTCCATATATACTGATTACTGAAATATCATTACAATATCACTCAGATTGATGCTAACTCTGCTATACCAGCTTTGTTTTGGTTAATGTTTGCAAGATAATTCTGGTTGTTATAGCAGAATACTCAGCAGAAACAGTCATTTTTACATTTTTTACATTATATATATATACATAAAATTTTCCTTAAAATTCAGCACTACTGCCTTTGAGAAACAGTCCTTATATAATATTCATTAAAAGGATTAAATGATCATTTCTTAGAACTTTAAGCTTCCTGGTAACTTAGACAGTAAAGAATCTGCCTGCAATGCTGGAAACCTGGGTTCAATCCCTGGGTTGGGAAGATCCCCTGCAGGAGGGCATGGCTACCCACTCCAGTATTCTTGCCTGGAGAAATCCATGGACAGAGGAATCTGGCAGGCCACAGTCCATACGGTCACAGAGAGTCAAATAAGATTGAGCTACTAAGCACAGCACAAGAATTTTCTACATGGTAAGAGAATCTTAGTAAGTTTTATTAACCCCATTTTACAGATTAATAATAATAGTAAGACACAGAAAGGTTAAAATGAGTAGCATAAGGTCAACAACTAGCAAGTGGAATTAAGCCAGGCTTTGAACTTGGACATTCTGTATTGTAACCTCAGTGCTCTTTTCTGTTTTTCCCAAAGCACCTTGTTAATATCCATATCAGACTGCACTGATGTACTGAGGATAAAGGAGACCCATTATCTCTATATAATCATACAGCTCCTAGAAAATACAGAAACCTGTTAAAAAACACCACTCCATCAATGAGTTTGGCAAAAACAATTGAACATTTTAAATCTTAGCTGCATTGTAAAGTATTTAAAATCTTGAAAGTTAAAGAATAGCACCAAAGTTCAGTCCCTCTAAATTTGTAACCCTTTGAAATCTAAGGATTCTAAAATGAATTTCTAATTCCTGAGTTATAAACCCCGAGGAAGGAAATTTATAACAAAACCAGACAAAGCTCTTCCAACTGTGCCTATGACACCATGGATATACAAATCTGCCCCATTTTATAGTACACAAAGAAGACTGGAATTCAGCTGTTATCAGAGATAATAATAAACTTCTGGTGAGTCAGTCGCTCAGCTTCATATTTACATTCCCACTGTCAGCCACAGTTTTTAAGTTAAACATTTTTAGAAGTAAAATTCAATAAACAATATTTATATTACCAACAGAATGTGCTTTCCTTGCTTTGGTGATAAAATATCTGATTATTTTAGACGTTGCTCTCTTCTTTTGTCCATCTCTTAGCTACCTCACTAAAAGCCATGCCCTCTCTTCACACTTGTTCTCTCCCTGAAGCTTCAAGAAAGAGGACTGCAAACTGCCTGGATGCCTAGACCCTCACGATTCTGAGATTAAACTCAGATCCACCCATGGCATGGATCCCATTCTTTGTCTGAAGCCAGTGTCTGATTGAGTCAGATATGAAGTCATTATAAAACTGAACAGCAAGCTTGTATTTTCTTGCAGTTTATATACAAATATATGATATTTGTATAAAAATGACTACCTAATAAGCCCTCCCAAAGAAAATAGTCTCATTATAGTTTTACCTTACTTCCTCATTCCATTCTTAAAGCCACAGTGAAAGGAAAATTGTTGTGGTCACACCAACATATTCCTTTGCACTGCCAGTTAAAGTCTGGCTTGGGCAAAACTAAGCAATCATTTATAGTCTGCATTTAGGGTACTGTTACCATTTACCTATAGAGGTTGTCTGGCCTAGTGAGGGGTCTGTGGTATGATTCCTGAGTTTGCCACTTCCTTGGTACTATGCTGTAGCTGTTAGGAAGGATTTTCTAAAGCTCATTTTCTCTCTTAGTTCCACTTTATCCCCACAGGGAGTAAACAAGATGGAAGGGTATTTTCCCCCAAAATAAGGCTTATGGCATTGACCAAGGCAGTTAAATGTATCTTTACAATCCTCAACTTGGTCTCCCAGGAACAGTTTTTATAGATTTAGATATTTTTTGTCATAAAGTATTCTATTTATTTCTCAGCAGCTGGTGTCAAAAAAGTTGTTTTTTTTTTAATATTCCTTTTAAATAAATAAAATCTGTTTTCATATTGTGTAAAATTAGTTTTGCCTGCTGTGAGTTTGAGGCATTATGAAGTGATCATTTCTTCCCATGAATTATTTAAAGTGAGGATATCAAAATCTGATGAAACAATACAATGCAGTATACAATACAATTTAATTTTATACTATTTTGCCACTTCATACCGGGATCTCACAATGCATAGCAGTTGCAATACATTGGCTCAGAATTAACAAATCATGCCTGTGTCCCTCAGTTTATTATTTTAGTATTTGCGGGGCATGTCTAAATTTTCCAGTGGGTTGGAGAATCTCCTCAGATTGGGCAACACATAGATACCTAAGTACGTTTTTGCTAACTACTCATGCAAGGCACTAATGTTCAAATAGCCTTGGTGATATTTACCTTAAAAAAAAAATTTGTTGGGAAATTGTTCACTCTTTCACTACAAAACACTGTTAGTTTATCAGCATTTCTTCTGGATTTTTCTGATCACTTTTTCTCATGGGACAAATGCTTGTATGTAACCACAATCATTCTCACTAATTATTCTTACTACAGAGGTTGAACAGGAAGGGTATAATGAAATTCTCAAATTCCCCACTGAACTTACTAGACTTACAGTAAAGCTGCTACTAATTTTTAAGGTGAATGAGGTAGCATGAATGAACTACCCTAAATATGGAAATATATGATTACAAGCTATAACAAAGTTTGAATGAAGGAGAGAGCAAAGGTTATCCTATATGTAATATCTGTGTTGTAATAAGTTATAACCAAAATACTTCTCTGATTTTTTTTTCTTCAGTGAATTTTGTAGCACTCCATATATCTAATTAACAAACTCACTATATTAAAAGGATAAAGTTAATTTTTGCTATTCAGCATTCAAATAGCCTCTGACAAAATTCTACCACAAAAGTTAAAAAAAAAAAAACAAAACACTCACCAGGATTCAACATATTATGAGATGTTAGAGGTGGTTTTCCACAGCAAGAAACTAGCTCAGAGCACAGAACAGAAATCAGTGTGCACTTCCCTTGCTAGGGCCACATGTTCGAGACTAATGTAACACACCCAGAACTCCTAAGTGTGTAACACCCATATTGCCACCCCTTCCTCCAACCAAACTGCATTTCCTCCATCTCAGTGAAAGGTGCCATTATCCACCTGAGTGATTAGACCAAACATCAGGAGCCTTTGAGTTCCTTTTGTCTCACTCAACACACTGAATCCATCAATAATCCCCATTAACTCAGCCTGAAAAGTACATTCCAAACTCAACCATTTCTCACCATCTCTGTTGTTGCCAACCCAAACATGATTATCTCTTCACTGGTCCCTGAATTGATTTCTCTGTTTCCACTCTTGTCTCTTACAATCCATTTTCTAAACAGAAGCCAGAATGGTCTTGAAATGCAAGGCAGACCTTGCATAAAATCTACAATAAATAATGTTGTAAGAATGATATTTCAAATTCAAAACGCTAACCTACATCTCTCCATTATCTGTTCCTGTCTACCTGTTCCCTGGGGAAGTGCATGGCAACTCACTCCAGTATTCTTGCCTGGAGAATCCACATGGACAGAGGACGATGGCAGGCTATAGTCCATGGGGTCACACAGAGTCAGAAGTGATTTAGTACGTCCACCTGTTTGATCTCATCTTCTACAACTCTTCACTTACTCACTGTGCTTCTGTCTCACTGAACCACAATGTCCCTCACAAGCCAATGCTATTCCTGATACCCCTACTCTGTCTCCTCTACCTGCGCTCTCCTGTCCCAACAATTTCACAATGAACTAACTACTCATTCAGTTCAGTTCGTCACTCAGTTGTGTTCGACTCTTTGGGAACCCATGAACCACAGCACACCAGGCCTCCCTGTCCATCACCAACTTCCCGGAGTCCACCCAAACCCATGTCCATTGAGTCAGTGATGCCATCCAGCCATCTCATCCTCTGTTGTCCCCTTCTCCTCTTGCTCTCAATCTTTCCCAGCATCAGGGTCTTTTCCAGTGAGTCAGCTCTCCACATCAGGTGGCTGAAGTATTGGAGTTTCAGCTTCAACATCAGTTCTTCCAATGAACACCCAGGACTGATCTCCTTTAGGATGGACTGGTTTGATCTTGCAGTCCAAGGGACTTTCAAGAGTCTTTTCCAACTCCACAGTTCAAAAGTATCAATTCTTTGGCACGCAGCTTTCTTTATGGTCCAACTCTCACATCCATACGTGACCACCGAAAAACCATAGACTTGACCAGACGGACCTTTGTTGGCCAAGTAATGTCTCTGCTTTTTAATATGCTGTCTAGGTGGGTCATAACTTTCTTTCCAAGGAGTAAACGTCTTAATTTCATGGCTGCAGTCACCATCTGCAGTGATTTTGGAGCCCTCAAAAATAAAGTCTGACACTGTTTCCACTGTCCCCCCATCTATTTGCCATGAAGTGATGGGACCAGATGCCATGATCTTCATTTTTTGAATGTTGAGCTTTAAGCCAACTTTTTCACTCTCCTCTTTCACTTTCATCAAGAGGCTCTTTAGTTCTTCTTCACTTTCTACTGTAAGGGTGGTGTCATCTGCATATCTGAGGTTATTGATATTTCTTCTGGCAATCTTGATTCCAGCTTGTGCTTCCTCCAGCCCAGTTTCTCTCATGATGTACTCTGCATATAAGTTAAATAAGCAGGGTGACCATATACAGCCTTGATGTACTCCTTTTCCTATTTGGAACCAGTCTGTTGTTCCATGTTCAGTTCTAACTGTTGCTTCCTGACCTAAACAGTACTTTACAGAGTGATCTTTCTTTCCCTGATCATGGTGTCCAGAACATCCTCAATTCACTCCATTCAGTTTTATTTTCCTCTTAGAATGAATTACTAGTATCTTTCTCATTTGTATATATTTTGTGTGTTGTGGGGACATATAACTGCTATCAGAATATAAATTCCATGAGAATGAGACTCTCAGCCATACTCCTATAATAGTTATCTATTACCGCCTGACAAGTTATTTCAAAACTTTGTAGCTTTAAAAAAAAAAAAAGAATTATCTCATGGTTCCTGGTGGGCCAGGAATCTGTGTGCCGTGTAGCTAGGTGCCTCTGGGTCAAAGTTCAAAGTCCCTCAGGAGGTTGTAATCAATCTGACAGCCAGAGCTGTGGTTTGAACTGAAAGCCATACTCTCAATTCACTCACTTGGTTATTGGCAGGCCTGAGCCCTTGGGTGTCTCCACAGAGCTGTGTGATGGCATGGCATTTGACTTTCCCCAGATAGAGTAGCACAGGAAACAGTGAGAGAGGCATTCAAGATTAAAGCCACAGTTTTTTAAAACTTCATCTGAGATATTACATCCCAACATGTTTGTCTTTTTTAGAAATGAGTCACTAGGTCTAGTCAATACTAAAGGAGAGGGAAATACACAAGGGAGTTGGGACATGGGATATGGAGAGTCTGCAAGCCATCTTAGGAGTTGTCTACAACTGATTACCTCTGTACTCTCAGTGTGCATAATAACTCCTGGAATTTAATAAGTGAATGAATAGAAATGAATCTCCCCAGATTAGTACTGGAAATTGTCCTAAGTCAATATTTTGTCAATGATGAAGAAAAGTAGTGAAAAAAATCTCCCTGAAATAGTGACCATAGAGCCATTCAAACCAAACAGATAATCAGTCAGGAAATCAAGTTATGTGAGTAAGCAAAAAGCAACAAGAGTCTTAGTTTCTTCATCTGTAAAACACAGAAAATACTTGCACAGTTGGAGATTTACTGAGGTAACTGATATGGAATATTTCATACATGGCCTCCAAATCAAAGGCACTGAACAAATATCAATTAGTATTCTTAGTGAGAATAAAAGCAAGGCAAACATTTTTGGGGAAAAATAACAAATTGTATTTTTAAGATGATTTGGGGTATCAGATACAGCAAAAAAAAAAGTATCTGTAAATTATTCTGAACTGTTTACTAATGATATTAACTTAATAAAGACCTGTAGCCAAAAAGACTAATAAAATGTTGGGACTCATCACATGTACTGAAAGCACGGTAGAAAGGTTTACTATTTTTATGTAAAATTATGATACATCTGGATATATGTAATGATACATTTTTAGCTGTGTAATCCATGAAAGCTTAAATAGAGAAGGATGTGTGCAGTTTCAGGAGTTTCAGGGGCTTCCCTGGTGGCTCAGAGGTTAAAGCGTCTGCCTCCAATGCGGGAGACTGGGGTTCGATCCCTGGGTCAGGAAGTTCCCCGGAGAAGGAAATGGCAATCCATTCCAGTATTCTTGCCTGGAGAATCCCATGGATGGAGAAGCCTAGTAGGTTACAGTCCACGAGGTTGCAAAGAATCGGACATGACTGAGAGACTTCACCTCACCTCACCTCACCTCACCTCAGGAGTTTCACCTTTGGCCACCTGATACAAAGAACTGACTCATTTGAAAAGACCCTGATGCTGGGAAAGATTGAAGGCAGGAGAAGAAGGGGACGACAGAGGATGAGATGGTTGGATGGCATCACCAACTCGATGGACATGAGTTTGAGCAAGCTTCAGGAGTTGGTGATGGACAGGGAAGTCTGACACGCTGCAGTCCATGGGGTTGCAATGAGTCGGACATGACTGTGTGATTGAACTGACTGTGTGCAGTTTTGGAATAGAAAGATCCACAGCATGACTTGGAGTTAAAGTGTTTGAAAAGTTAAAGGAAGGGCATTGAACTTGACCTATTACATAATGGGATTATAATAGTTTTGGAGAGGGTGATCACAGAATTTTTCATGAAACCCTAGATTATCAATACTACAGGGAAAACCTGAAGTTTGGAAAAGTACAAACAGAGTCAGAGAATGAAACCCTCTTCAGTATTTTAAAGAATACCTACCTTGAAATGAAAGGTAGCAAAGACTTAGAGATTCATTCAGCAGTTGGAGAAATTTTATGGAGGATATACCAAAATAGACTACAATGGTATTTATATTTGAGATTGGCATAATGGAAGAAAATCAAATGTCTTTCAACCTATTGACTGATATCTCCTTTTGCAACCAAACAGGCAGGATGAATCACAGCTTTGATGAAGCTACTCCAGAAGTATGAGCAGCACTCCTTTAAGATGTTATCATCTTGTCCTGTTAGGGACAGGGTAACAATCACTGCTTTATGGCTGGTCTTCATGGAGAATCAGCATTACCTACCCATTTGTAAACATTTCTCTATACATTTCTACAATTTAGATTTCTGAACTTTGACTACTGCATATTCCAAAGATATATACCTACTGTTCTGAGAGCAAAATAGTTTCTCTGATGCCAAGTCTTGTGGGCTGAATGGTGGCTCCCTAAAAGATATGCCCACATCTCAATCCTCAGAAGCTGAGAACGTGGACTTATTTGGAAGAAGGGTCTTTGCATATCTAATTAGGTAAGAATCTCTAGATAGGATCATCCTGGATTATCCAAGTTTGTAACCCTGCGTGCATACTAAGTCACTTCAGTCATGTTTGATTCTTTGTGACCCTATGGAACACAGCCTGCCAGACTCCTCTGTATATGGAATTTTCCAGGCAAAAATACTGGAGTGGGTTGCTGTGCCCTCAGGGGATCTTCTTGGCCCAGAGAAATATAATGACATGCCTCTATAAAAGACAGAGGAAAAGACACAGACACAAAGGGAAGGCCATGTAAAGAAGAAGCATAGACTGCAGATAAACAGCTGCAAACCAAGGAATGCATGGAAGAGCAAGTAATTCTCCCTTGAGCGTTCAGAGTCAGTGTGGCCCTTCTGATTCATTGATTTCTGATTTCTGACCTCCAGAGCTGTGAAAGACTACCTCTGTTGTCTGAGGCCGTCAAGTTTGTGGTAGTATGTTATGACAACCCCAGGAAATTGATATACTTAGAACAAGGAATTGTTTCACAAAGAGGTAATGGAATGGATTAGAAACAACATTTATGCAAGACAGATTCAGATTTTAACCTAGATTTTCTCTGTACAAATTGTGTCATATAAAAAAGGAGGTTACTTTATATCTCTGATCATCACGCTTCTCATTGGTAAAGTGATGGTAAGTTCTCAATGTAGGGTCACCATGGGATATGGAGATATGTAAAACACCTCACTTACTGTAAGCATTACAACAGCAGAATATTATTCTGATCAATATTCAATACTCGATTAACCTATTAATAATTAATTCAAAAATGTGCCAAATATCTATAAAAGTTTAAAACTGTTGTTTTCCTTGAGAATAAACATTTTAGCAAGGTATTAATTAGAGCATAAGGGATTGATTAATGTGGAAACTGGTTGTGCAATACCAAATGTTTCAAAAACTTTTATTTCAGACTTACTATTCATGCCATTTTAAGCTACCTCCTCAGTTGTCAGTGGAACCATATTCAGTCATGTTCCTTTACTGTCTCATATTTAATATCCTCCCTAGTTTCTTATAGACAAATAATAAAAAGTAATGCCAGAGTATTATTGGAAAATATTTGTATCTAGCCTAGGCTTAAGTCAGCCAGATACTGAAGCAAAGACCGTGTTAATAGAATTCTCCTAAATGTTAGGCTAAGAAAATTGACAATAGCATAATAATCTCTAGGACAAAGTTATCAAATTCATACCAACCGTGAACACCTTTGGTTATTCTTGAAATCAAGGCAGACAAAACAATAAAAGTAACTCTAACGATAATTTTCCTAGAGGGACAATACAGGAATCATGCAGTTTGAGTATTTCATGTTCTGGAATAACTCCTTAATATCAGAAAATTGAGACTCTAGTAAAGCTATTGAAAATACATGCAACAAAAGTGAAATAAATTTTTAAGAATTGATGTTTTTGCTTTTCTAATGATAAATATTTATAAGAATAAATACTGTAAAAAAGTGAAAAATATAACAAATTAGCTGTAATACTATGTATGGCTATTAAAACACTTATTTATTCTTTCACTCACTCATTCTCTCAACAACAATTTATCAAATGTCTCATCAGTACCGGGCATTATGTTAGGTGTAAGATATAAATATCATTGAATGAGATATAATATCATTTCCTATCTTAAAGAAGATTTAACTAAAACAATCAATTAAAATAAGGATTACATTACAGGAGCACAATGTAAGGCAATTAATTGGGGAAAGAGGGAAGACATTCAAAGAAAATCTGCTATAACTTGAGACCTGCTAAGTTATTTCTATAAGGGGAAGAAGGGGAAAATGGAGATGTGTTCCATCTATATGGAGGATATCTGTAAAGACCAGAAGTGAGAGTGAGGTGTGTGCTGAAAGCGTGAAAAGAAGTTCAGTATGATTGGAGCATGGGCTTCCCTTGTGGCTCAGCTGATAAAGAATTCACCTGCAATGTGGGAGACCTAGGTTCAATCCCTGGGTTGGGAAGATCCCCAAGAGAAGGGAAAGGCTACTCACTCCAATATTCTGGCCTGAAAAATTCCATGGACTATATATATAGTCCAAGGAGTAGCAAAGAGTCAGACACGACTAAGCAACTTTCACACACACATGATTGGAACATAGGAAGCCAGGGAAAAAGTGATTTAAGTCAGACTGGAAGAGGAGACAGGGGCTAGATTTTAAGATTAGTATTAAGGACATCAGGAGAATGCTGCAATAACTTGGGTGAAATAAGATGGTACTATAAAATAGAGTGTTAGTTTTGGTATGGAGAGGAATGAAAACATTTAATACATAGGAGAAAGATGAAAAATGTTTCTAAACATACTAGCCTGATACCCTATTTAAACTTACTACCTACCTACTCACTGTATATAAGTCTTCATCTCTTTTGCCCTATATTTAAAAACAAATTTGTTGAAGCATAATTGTAAGACAATAATTGCACAAATTTAAATTTGATAAGTTTTGACACACTGAGCAATGAAATCACTACCACAATCAAGATAGCAAAATTATTTATCACCTTCAAAACTTTCCTTATGCAAGCACTGATCTACCTTCTGTCACTATACATTAGCTTATATTTTCCAGAATATTATATAAATGGAATCTTATAGTATGAACTTGTTTTGTCTGTTTTCGATTAGTATAATAATTCTGAGATCCATTAGATTGTTCAGCTCAGTTCAGTTTGGTTGCTCAGTCATGTCCAATTCTTTGTGACCACATGGACTGCAGCATACCAGGCCAGCCATCACCAACTCCCGGAGCTTGCACAAACTCATGTCCATCAAGTCAGTGGTGCCATCCAACCATCTCATCCTCTGTTACCCCTTCTCCTCCTGCCTTCAATCTTTCCCACCTTCAGGGAATTTTCTCAGAAGTCAGTTCTTCACATCAATGTCCAAAGTACTGGAGCTTCAACTTCAGAATCAGTCCTTCTAATGAATATTCAGGACTGATTTCCTTTAGGATGGATGGGTTTGATTTTCTTGCAGTCCAAGGGACTCTCAAGAGTCTTCTCCAACACTACAGCTCAGAAGCATCAATTCTTTGGTACTCAGCTTTCTTAATGATCCAACTCTCACATCTATACATGACTACTGAAAAATTATAGCTTTGACTAGATGGACCTTTGTCAGCAAAGTAATGTCTCTGTTTTTTAATATGCTACCTAGGTTGGTCATAACTTTCCTTCCAAGGAGCAAGTGTGTTTTATTTTCATGGGTGTAGTATGTATCAATAAACTGCTCCTTGTCATTGTTAAGTAGTACTCTATTACATAGATATGTTACAATTTATGTATCCATTCACCTCTTGATGGACATTTAAGTTGTTTATAATTTTTAGCTTATACAATAAAGCTACTAGGAGCATCTGTGTACAAAGTTTTACAAAGACATACTTTCCTTTCTTTTGTGTAAATACATAGGAGTAGAATGACTGGATCATATGAGTATATGTTTAACTTCAAAAACAACTGTCAGAATGTTTTCCAAAGTGGCTGTACCATTTACTTTCCCACCAGTAATGTATGAGGTTTCTGATTTCTCCACATCTTTGCCAGTATTTAGTATGGTCAGTCTTTTTAATTTCAGCCATTCTAATAGGTGTAGAGCAGTGTCTCATTGAGACTTCCCAGGTGGCTTAATGGTAAAAATCTGTCTGCTAATACTTGAGACTCGGGTTCTACCCCTGGGTCAGGAAGATCCCCAGGAAAAGGGAATGGCAATTCACTCCAGTACTCTTGCCTGGAGAATCCCATGGACAGAGGAGCCTGGCAGGCACAGTGTATGGTGTTGCAGAGTCAAACACGACTGAGCAACTAGCAACAACAGTTTCCTTTGTGGTTTTAATTTGCATTTTCCTAATGATTATGCTGAACATTTTTTCATGGGCTAATTTACCAATCCTATATCTTTTGGGAAAGTGTGGTCAACTCTTTAGCCCATTTTAAAGACCGGGTTATATTATTATTGAATTTTGATATTTCTTTATATATTCTGGCTATATAAGTTCTTTATATCTTCTTAGTCTGTGATTTATCTTTTCATTATTTTAATAATGCTTTCAAAGTGTAGAATTTTTTAACTTTGATGAAGTCCAACTTATTTTTTATGGATCATGTGTAAATGGATTGTATATTTATTATCTCCTAACATACTTCATAATTCACTTATCTTTTTCATTAATGGATCCCAAGTATCTAGATGGTACCTAATACATAGTAGGTATTCAATGAACATTTGGTTAAAAAATAAAAATTTCCAGAAGTCAAATGCAAATTGTGGAGACAGTTTGTAGACAACACAGAAAATAAAATAGTCTTAAGTGCAAGGACATATTCAATTTTTTGCTATCTGATCTAATACAAACATTTATTGATATAAATGCCCAATATATTAAATCCTTTCAGTTAAAGAATTGGTACCCTTTGCCTGGAGATAATTCTCCCCCAAAATATGAATCTGAGATTCTGTAGAACTTAAATGTAAATAGTGAGTCTCCTACCCATCTCCATCCCCCACACCCCTAGTAACTCAAATCCTATATGAATTTTTGTAAATAAATTAAAGCTGCTGAATTCTCAAAAACTCTAATTGTGCCAATTATAAATAAGCCTCAGGATGGATTTCAACCAGCAGCATCCCCAAAACCATTATCTGAAACTCTAATCCATTATTTTTTCTTTCATTAATTTTCCTAAGTAGGTCAGTACTATTCATTTTATTTAAGTGCTGTTCCAGCAATCCCATTTTCTCAATAACCAAAATTAACTATAACTATATACATATATTTTTAAATTAAATATACTAAAACATTCTTATATTATGCAAAACACTAATTAGACCATTAAAGTTTTTTCTAATAAGTAATAAGATAATGTGGCGAAGGAAATCACAGCCACTACAGTATTTTTGCCTGGAGAATCCCATGGACACGGAACCTGATGAGCTATATAGTCCATGGGGTTGCAAAGAATGGGACATGACTGCTTATAAGATAATGCACTGTATTTGTACTCAATTGCACATCTTGACCATACACAGTCAAATAGAGTCTTATAAGCACCTCAAGGATGTCTAGATATATGGGTGCTTAAATAGGTATATCTCATAAGAAAAAACTTAGTTTATTATATTTTAGCATCCAAATCACTGGGAACAATTACCAGAAATTTATATAAGTAAAATAAACACATGATATTGTAGATATACATTTTACATGTTACATGTATAACTATATATACCTGCATGTTTTGTGTGTGTATGAAATCAAAACTCAACTCAGCTGGAACACAGGAGATAAAATGGTCAAGCAATCAACAGAATTTGCCACACCGAGGAGCCTTAATTCTAAGAGAGCTTCTCAGGTCCTCCTCACTGAGAACTTATATATTCTCTACTAGGCGCAATTTTAAAATCTTTGGGATCTGCTTTCCTATCCTCAACAGATTAAATATTGATAATGCAAGAGTGGAGGGGGTTTGTGGTTGATTCTAGCTGCCAGCAGCCTGACACAGGGAGAAAAGAGAGCTGATAGAGCTCTGATAGAGCATCTAGGCACTGGGGGCACTGAGCCTGCTGTTAGGAAGAAGCCTAGAGGAAATGGGTAAAATTTCTGGGAGGAAGGGTTTGATTCACTTGAACATTCTCAAAGGATGAAACTGTTGAGACTCAGTGACAAGGTGATATGGCTCCAATAAGAGACTGACAGTAATAGAAATTCATTAGTTTGTTATATAATGCAAGTTGCTTTTTAAATTATTGTTTCCCTATAAACTTTACCACCATGTATTTGTGAACATTCTGAATGAACTAATACTGCCTGATGTTTTTAGGAAGCACTTTTGACACTACAAATTAGCTAACTCTTTCTTAAAAGATAATGAGAAGAAGAGATCTTGCACTTCTCATAAAGCAAAACAGAACCATCACAAGTGCATCCATTATAAACCACTGAGGTATGAATTTAGGAAAAATTAGGCTGAATATGGGGCTTCCCTGGCGCTCAGTGGGTAACGAACCCTCCTTCAATGTAGGAGGAGTTCAATCCCTGGGTTGGGAAGACCCTCTGGAGGAGGAAATAGCAACCCACTTCACTATTCTTACCTGGAGAATCCTATGGACAGAGGATACATTCCATGGGGTCACAAAGAACTTGAAGCAACTAAGCACACAGGCTGAATCTGGGGCTGCTGTCCATGGGGTCACAAAGAGTCAGACATGACTAAGCAACTAAGCACAGTCCAGGTGGCACTAGTGGTGAAGAATTTGCCTGCCAAGGCATGAGATGTAAGAGATGGAGGTTCGAGCTCTGAGTCAGAAAGATCTCATGGAGGAGGGCACAGCAACCCATTCCAGTGTTCTTGCCTGAAGAATCCCATTGACAGAAGAGCCTGGAGGGCTATGGCTCATAGGATCAAAAAGAGTCGGACATGACTTAGGCTGAATATGGAATACTATCTTAACTTTCTGCAATCCCCTGAACTGTCACCAGAGTTCTTAATTCAAATAAGTACTCCTGATCTAAAAATATGCTAGCCCAAGAAACTGAATGATTACCCCTCAGCTGAAAGCTTATTTAGTGACCTGAGATAGGAGAAATTTCATTTCAGTCAAGCAAATGGTTTTGGTTTTCCAACCAAGGGAAAGCTTCATCATGTAAGTGCCATGATTATAATGGAATGTGACTGATTTTTTTTTTTTTAAGATGTGTTTTAACATAGACCTCTAATAAGGGCTATTTTTCATAGCAGTCACTCTAGAAGAAACTTACTCCAGGGATACTGTCATTACTTGAAAGTTGGGGCCATTGCCTTTAGAATTAGTTTCTGAAAAACAAACAAACAGCCTTTTTGCTTCATAGCTACCCTTTCTCTACCACCACATGCTGCTGTTCACCCTACTGTGAATGTGCCTCACTGACACTGACAAAAAGCCTCCTCCTGGATTTGGTATTATGGTCTACTTATCCTGAGCTTTGCTCAGGGTTGGGGGTTAGAGAGGGTTTATGAGATTTAAGAGAGTCTATTTTTGACCACTGAATCTGTGTGGCATACCAAATTCCTTTGGCCATAAAGTAATATAAAATTGAGATTACCAAGGCCTTAAACCCAGGACCAGAGAATAAAAATTATCCATAACAAAGAGGACTTTTAGGAATCATTTTCGTCTGAAGTTTGTGTGCATGTGTTTCTGGCTTGGCTCTTAATTGGCCTGCTTTTCCAGTACATGGTGCCCTAGAATCTGAGGGGAGAATTTTGTCCTTACCAGGACAGTTGTCATAGAGTAACACAGTAAATAAAGTATAATGAGTTAAATTTGAGCACCTAGTCTAGGGTTCTATGAACCAGTGGGTCTTCAGTAAGAATTTGGTAATTATGTCTGACTCACTTTCATTATGAAATAACCACATACATGCTGCTATTAAAAAAAAACAACCAACACAAATACTTTCTAACTTCCTGGAAGTAAAAAGCAAACTTGCAGAATCACTCTCACCCTTCCTAATCCCCTCTTCCGGGTAAACCAATTCAAAGGAAGAAAGGAATACAAAGGGAAAGTGACTGTAAGAAAAACACTTAGCCATTGCAGTCTGCAAAGCCTGTAACGTTATCTAGAAAGATAGCATGGCCATTGTTCAGGCTGCCAGAGCCCTGCGTGTTTGCTAGCTCACCCAAGGTCCTGGGAGAATAATAAACTAAGCAGATTAGATTGTAGACTGATGCCTCAATGCCACCACCACCTCACACAACAAGCAGACTGTTCTAAGCATCTGAACACATGCAGGCAGGTAAACCCAGAGAATGGGCACTCCATGTTGGCGGGAGGGGAAGAGGCTGCCAACAAACAGGGCCTGTTTATTATTTAACAGTTGGTACTGCTAGAGGCCTGGCACCACTATAGAGCACTCTCTGTTTCAGTGCAAGTCAGCCTGATTATGAGAGCGTGTGAGCCAAATCGTGTTTACCATAGTCCGTGAGAACCTCAGTGCCCCCAACAGACATGGAAATTCTTACAACAGCTCTCATCCAAACAGAGAACATAGCTCCTGGAGATGGAGGTAAAAGGCTTTGTGTGCTTAAATCTTGTCTGATCATCTGCTCAGTGTCTCTACTTGTACTTGCTTTTCCTCTAATTGAGACTAGTCATTCCTCTTCAATGACATGTGACTCTGCTTTTGGTTACTCTCCTTTGGGACCTAAATCAACCCAATAATGTGTGAATCACCCATCTACTAATAGTGCTCAGGCTAGCCGGCATGCTTTGGCTTTCCAGCAAAAGAATTTGCTGCACATGATGCCTACCTCCTGATTCGCCAGGACTGCCTCTGCAGCAAGTCTTCTCTGCCAATGTGGGCCACAGGTGGATGCCTGCCTACAGATCCAATCAGCTGGATAATGCGCAGCTATCACAAGAGTGGACCTTAATAACAAAGAGCCCTGCTTAGATGGGTCACCCCATTAACTTTGATTTGATTATTCTGCCCCACCAGAACACTTGGCTTTACAACCACAGATGGCACCAGCTCAACATAAAACCTGAAGAGAAAGTAGTCATGTTGGATTCATAGATTTTCAAAATATTAAATATGATATAAAAAATAAAACTGGTAAGTATTGAGATAGTCTCTGGCTCCTTAGGAAAGCACTAATTATTTTTAATAAATAAAAAGGTCAGACTTTGATGCTGGGAAAGATTGAGGGCAGGAGGAGAAGGGGCAACAGATGATGAGATGGTTAAATAGCATCATCGACTCAATGGACATGAGTTTGAGCAAACTCTGGGAAATAGTGAAGGACAGGAAAGCCTGGCGTTCTGCAGTCCATGGGGTCACAACAATAATAGAGCACATGAGACAATTGTATTAATTAGGCAACACAGGTCATCCAATCATTTCCTTTGAAATTTAACATAAATCAACCACTCTTTTAAGTGTAAGAATCTTGGCTTTTATCTTTAATATACATCAATCTTCAATATACACAATATATATCAAGCTTTTGATACCATGCATTCTATACATTTTTAAATAAATTTGAGATAAAATGGGCTCAACATAAACGAATTCAATGTTTTGAAACTTAACTGTACTTTGTATACTTTCCCTATGATCATGAGTAAATCACCAAAATGCTGTCTACCAATGAAGAGAGAAGCACAATAAGACATAATGTCTTACCTAAAACAATGTATGTTAATTTTTCTGTTTTGCTTTGTAATTGACAGTTGATATTTACATGTGAAATATCAAATGTTTTTATTTTTCCTTAATAATCTGTGTGTTTTTCCTTATTAATCTCTCAAGTTTAAATGCCACTCAAAGAAAATAATATATGCTAAGTATAGTTGAATAAAGTTAATTTTATATTTTTCATTTTATTATGTTTTCAAAGAAAGTACTTGTCCATAAGTCATAGGTCAGATACACATACATAGTAAAGAAAGCTACAACAAGAGAGCAGGTATGAAAAAATAATTTCCTGGTTTAGGATAAAGTTAATTCCTAATTTAAAGTTTAATCATTTCTTCTACTGATCAGAGACACTTCATAAACAGCCCCAAATTAAGGAAGTTAATTCTAAAATCAAGGGGCTTCTCTCAAAGCATCCTGCATATAATAATGCTCATAAATGCTAGTTACCAGCAGAGCAATGGGTCCAATTATAGGTTCACAAAAGGAAAAGTGCTATTTCAGCCATGACAAAAATATGAACCAGGATTTTTCACAATGAGTAGATTAAAGATGAGTGAAACGTGTTTATCTTTGCACAAAATACTTCACAACTAGGCAGAGACATTAGTAACAGTTCATATGGTTGACAGATGACTATGTGCTAGATACTCCTTTAAGACTTTTATATGAATGTACTCATTTAATCCTCACAACTGAATAAACATGTACTATTATTTCCACCATTTTACAGATAAGGAAATTGAGGCACAGTGAGATTAAGTAACTTGACTGAGGCAGACTCTAATAGCACTGATCAGTTCATCTGAGGTCTATATTTAATTTAAAGCTATGTGGTCCCAGAGGCCTGTAAAATGTTAGTGCTAAAGCAATTTAAAATTATCTAGTGCATGGTTCCGGACAAGGCAATGGCACCCCCACTCCAGTACTCTTGCTTGGAAAATCTCCTGCACAGAGGAGCCTGGTGGGCTGCAGTCCATGCAGTCACTAAGAGTTGGACACGACTGAGTGACTTCACTTTCACTTTTCACTTTCATGCATTGGAGAAGGAAATGGCAACCCACTTCAGTGTTCTTGCCTGGAGAATCCCAGGGACGGGGGAGCCTGATGGGCTGCCGTCTGTGGGGTCTCACAGAGTTGGACACGACTGAAGCAACTTAGCAGCAGCAGTGCATGGTTCTAGAATTCGAGGTTGGAAAGGAGGTTTGGGAAGACTGTGAAGCCTCCAAATTTTGTAAATAGATATACTTTTCTGAGAAAAGAATATGGACTATGAAACTAGTCTAAATTTCTCAAGTGAGAGATTAAAAAAATAAAGCTAAGCATATAAATGTCATGTATTACAATTAGTCCCTCACATTTGAACCTTCAGGTTGCAAACTTTCAAAGATGCGGTTGTGTATTCCATCAAGGTAGGTGTGAGTGGAATTGCAGCTTGCCCTCTGTCTCCTATTGCTGATGATCCTCCAGCTCAACCATGTCCCACCTTCTCTCCCTCCTCCAGTCAGTAACTCTTCCTGCCTGAACATGTGATGCCAGCCATTGTACTGTACTACTATACTTTATAAGGTACTGTACTGGAAGATTAGAAATGTTTTCTTTATTTTTTGTGTTTGTTTGTTTTTTACATATTATTTGTGTGAAAAGTATTATAAACCTCTTACAGTGCAGTACTATATAACCAATTGTGTTAGCTGGGTATCTAGGTTTGCTGGACTTATGAACAAATTGGACTTATGAAAGTGCTCTCAGAACAGAACTCATCTGTATGTTGGGAACTTGAATGAGAAAAAAGTAGAAGAATGAAGCCTGGAAACCAGAGCTCCTTTCATTATCTTCTCAACCCCAACTCCCTCAGCTGACTTGGCCTTCCAAGGTAGTAGAAACCTGAGTGAAGGACACAGAGACTTTACCTCTGCCAGTTCCCTATCACTCACTAAAGAAAAGGAAGGAGACAAGAACAGAAACTCTCATGGAGTCTGCTCTTGGATAGTCAGAGCTAATGGGGAAAAGGTGAGGGAACACTTAAGAGAGACAAATTTAAAAATTCTTGAAATTTCTTTTTATTTCTCTTGGATTTCATAATGGTAATTTATATTTACATAGAAAACATCTATTGTGTCCAAATTTTTCAAATTTATGTGTTAAGTATTCATAGTCATTATTTTAACTTCTCCTATTTCTATGATTACCCTCCTTCCTGTATTATCTAACTTTATTTGTGGGCTTTCTCATTTGGTGATTAAATCATGTAATGTTGACTTGGTCTTTCCAGGTGGAGCTAGTGGTAAACGACCCATCTACCAATGCAGGAGACATAGAGACACGGGTTTGATCCCTAGGTTGGAAAGATCCCCTGGAGGAGGGCATGGCAACCCACTCCAGCATTCTTGCCTGGAGAATTCCATGGACAGAGGAATCTGGCGGGCTATATGCCATAGAGTCGCAAAGAGTAGGACATGGCTAAAGGACTGAAGGGACTTAGCACATATGCCTGTAATGTTGATTTATTTTTTGTTTTGTCATTCTCTTTTTAAAATACAATTCATGTCTCTCTTTTTTATTTTCTAATTCATTAATTTCTGATTTTTAAATCAATTTTTTCCTTCTACTTTGCATATTTTTTTTTCTTTTAACAAACTTCCTGAGATGAATGCTAGTATGTTTATAATTATTTTTCCTCATAATATTAATATTTAAAGCCATGGACTTTCCTCTGAACGTCACTCTTTAATTAATAAAATAGATTTTAAAAGTTTAAATTTTACCAAGAGATAATAGTTTTAATTTTTTTCTTTAATATTAATCTCTAAATCATTATGTTATGATTGAATATAGCCTGAGTTTTCTCAAGTGTCCTTCAGGCATAATAGTTTTTCTTCTTTGATCTTTTAACATGGCTAAATATATTAGTAAACTTCCTAAAAATAAACTATGTTTTTAATAGATGACTTTTTAGTCTCATATTTATTGCTTTAAAATAAAATATATTCTTGATCTTAAATCTGCCACCTTATTTTATATTATTTGAAAATAATTTCTTTTCTCTGATTTACTTTATTAACGTGTTTTCTTCCACATTAATAGTTTGGAAGTTTTATCTCAGTTTGTTAATTCTCCTCTTGAAGTGTTTCTCAAACTTACAGGCTTTATTTTAAATGTAGGTTCCATGTCTTATTCCTCTCCACCAAAAAAATTCAGTAGGTCTGGATTGAGATACTAGGTATTTTTAAAAAGGCTTTAAAATACACATTCTGATGGTCTGATGAGCACATCTTGAGCAAACTGTTCTAATAGTTAACTATACATTTTAATAATGGAGATAAAGTCTTATTTTTTATTCCATGACTTTATAATACAAATTTGGTTTATCTAAAAAGTTATTATAAAAATCATGAAAGCACTTCACTATATTCCTTTTACCTTTCTCTCTCTCTTTCTTCTGATGGCTGGACTTTGATTAAATTGTTACCTTTAATTATTATTATTATTATAGCTTTATAATGCATCTACAGGGGCTTTCCAGGTAGCTCAGCAGTAAAGAACGTGTCTGCAAATGCAGGAGAGTCAAGTTCGATCCCCTAGTCAGGAAGACTCCCTGGAGAAGGAAATGGCAACCTGTTCCAGTATTCTTGCCTGGGAAATCCCACGGACAGATGAGCCTGGTGGGCTACAGTCCATGGGGTTGCAAAGAGCTGGACATAACTTGGTGACTAAACAACAATGCGTCTACATATCTGTTACTAAGTTTGCTAAATCTGGGCAGTATTGATCCCTCATTCCCAGCTTTTAAACACAGGTGAATTAATCTAACTTGCCTCATTATTTCCTCTTTACCTTTCAAACCTCTTAGGTTCTGTCATGTTATTATTTTTATATCATCAAGGTTTATACCATTTATATTCTATTATGTAACATCTTCTCTTCCTTACCTGCTTTGTTTAGTCATAAGTCTATTTTTAAGTTGATCTGAGATTCACTAATGTTTATTTTATAATGGCTTCTCTTAATATTTTGGTAGCCTAAACTCATCATTAAACATTTTGTTTTGTCTTGTTTGTTTACCAGAATAGTTCACGGTACTATGAATACTTGCATTTCAAAATTTTGAGGCAAATTAAATCTCTCCCCTTTTGATAGTTTATAATATATGCTTTCCAGTTGTCTTTCTTCAGCCATAAAGTCCTGTAATTTCAACAAAACAGACGTCAGTGCTTACTGCTCATCACCATGAATTTCCTAGGATATAGTGTGCCTTGTTCCATATAAAAATTCAGGACAATTTCCAGAAAATTTTTATTCTATTACACATTGAAATTGTTTTCCATTCATTCTGTTCTTTTTCCTTCACAAACATCAGTTGTCCCTATATTTCCTTTGCCTTCCAAAGGTATAACATTAAATTGTATTTATTCAATTTTAACAGATAATACCTTTACATGATTTCAGAATACAAATGTGTGAAATGTTACACAGTAAAATGTCTACCTTTTATCCTGTTTCCGTTCACCCAGTTCTTATACAGTCTTGTAACTACTGCTATTAATTTGCTTGCTTTTTAAAAACAGATATGCCAGTAAAAAACAATACTCACATTCTTCTCTTCATATGTATAGTTTTATACAATACATGCTGATCTACACCTTGCATTTTTCACTTAAAATATGTATATTGAATGGATATTCAATAGTTCATTAACTGAATCTGCTACTGACAAGCATTTAGATTGTTTCCTATATATATCCAACAACAAACAACGCTTTAGTGAATAATCTTGTGTATATATTATTTTGGGTTTCTCTGGTAGCTCAGTGGTAAAGAATCTACCTGCATTCAGGAG
This sequence comes from Nanger dama, assembly GCA_917880005.1. Lineage (NCBI taxonomy): Eukaryota > Metazoa > Chordata > Mammalia > Artiodactyla > Bovidae > Nanger > Nanger dama. The sequence goes on from CAKJTW010000011.1 coordinate 3,394,415, forward strand.
ATGCAGGTTTAATCTTTGGGTTAGGAAGATGCCCTGGAGAAGGAATTTGCAAAACGGCAACCCCCTCCAGTATTCTTGCCTAGGAAATCTCATGGACAGTGGAGCCTGGTGAGCTACGGTCCATGGGGTCACACAGAGTTGAGTCGACTTAGCAACCAAACAACAACATATATTATTTTATTTATGGAATAAGTTCTTAAAATCAGAGTTGATGGGTTAGAGAGCATATGTACTTGGTATTTTGGTAGATATTATAAAATTTATTCTCCATTTGAAGTTGTTTATTTTTGGCATTTTGATAGTTGAAAATGCATCTTGGTGTTTTTCTTACTTGCATGTCTCTTATCATGAATATTTTAATCTTTATTTATCTTATTGAGTTGAATATATGTTAATATGTTTAAGGGCCATTTGAAAGTTTTGTGCCAGTTTTCCTATTGAGTTGTTGGTCTTCTTTCTTATCAATTTGCAGAAGTTTATTAGGGAGATCATATTTTTATTTGAGACATGAGTTGTCAATCAAAATTATCACCTTCTCACATCATTTAAAAAGTATTTTAAAGTTTTTTTTCTCATTCACAATTCTAGTGATATTAGAACTTCTTTCCTTCTGCTACTTTCTGTAACTAATATGTCTTTTAGTTCTGTAATAGCTCTGTTTTTGTCTTCCATTTCTTTCCTGTTCTCTCATAGGTTACTCTATCTTTTTGTTGTCTTACCTCTTTAATCCTGTATATCTAATCTATGACCTTTTATTTTTATAAAGCTACAGTTTCTTCTATTTCTTTGCTATTATGAGGAAAAGGTATTGTTTTCAAGTACAGCTCTTTTACTGGTGGTATGTATCTGGATCTTCTATTCCTTATGTCTCTTTTGATTTAAATTAGCTATGAATGGGTTCATGCTGGTTCCTTTCTGATTATTCATCATCTTTCAGTCAGCCAATTCTATTAGCTGTTTGCTGAATAGGAGAGGCTGGAGGAGTGAAATGGGGCAGTATAGAGTTTGATCTTGTGCCATATTTGCTGCACATTATATCTTTTCTCTTCAGTTCTACTATGTACACTGTTCACGGAATCTGCCTCTGCTCTGTAACTCCCCACTTGGGTTGATGGGAGCCCTAAAGGACTTGCAAGAAGCCCTGTATGTCTCAGATCTTGCTGGTCATAAATAATGTTTGTTTTACTTTTCCTAAATGTGTCAACATGGCAAAAGCTAATGTGGGTTACTGTCTCCACCATGCCACCCTTACATCCTGTTTTGGTACATGTGGAAGGCTGGTGTCAGCTTCTCTGTTGACCTGTGTTGTAGAACAGGGCTTAAGCTGCATCCACAGACCACTGAGAGCCTAGATTTTCCTGTTTCATGTAAGCAACTATAGCATGTGTCCCTCAGAGTCATTCCAAATACTTTGGATGTTCTGGCTATCACATATGTTTAACATACTCTTGATATCCTGTTTGACTTGGTCTAAATTTCATAGTATTCCTTTGTGATTTGGGATTGTGTCTGTCTCCTAAGAAGATGGGTTTTATGTGCCTCGTTTTTATTTGCTTATTTGTTTCATTGTTTATTAGGAGGTATGAAGTAAAACTGCATTTACATTTTCATCTATGTCCTCTTAATTGGCAGAGTACCTCACTTATTAGCACCTCTTCAACTCTTCCCTCAACTGATTGGCCTTTCAGTCTCCAAAACTGGACAAATCCATTGTAAGGGGCCAACTAAGTATTTACATGAGTTGACCGTTGTATGTATCCCCTTATAAGCATATTTGCAATAGAGACATTTAAACCCTAAACTTGAGACTTTCAGAGGAAGCTATGAAATGAAGCGAGACAGCATATTAAAGTGCAGAGACATTACTTTGCCAACAAAGGTCCATCTAGTCAAGGCTATACTTTTCCAGGAGTCATGTATCGATGTGTGAGTTGGACCGTAAAGAAAGCTGAGCACTGAAGAATTGATATTTTTGAACTGTGGTGTTGGAGGAGACTCTTGAGAGTCCCTTGGACTGCAAGGAGATCCAACCAGTCCACACTAAAGGAGATCAGTCCTGGGTGTTCTTTGGAAGGACTGATGTTGAAGCTGAAACTCCAAAACTTTGGTCACCTAATGTGAAGAGTTGACTCATTTGAAAAGACCCTGATGCTGGGAAAGATTGAAGGCGGGGACAGTAGAGAATGAGATGGTTGGATGGCATCACCAACGCAATGGACATGAGTTTGGGTAAACTCGGGAGTTGGTGATGGACAGGAGGTCTGGCATGCTGCAGTCCATGGGTCACAAAGAGTCGGACATGCCTGAGTGACTGAACTGAACTGATGAAATGAAGCTATGGATGTAGAATGACAAACAACATGGAAGATGTGGGGAAGAAGTTCAGTTCAGTTTAGTCGCTCAGTCGTCTGACTCTGTGACCCCATGCACTGCAGCACGCCAGGCCTCCCTGTCCATCACCAACTCCCCGGAGTTCACTCAAACTCATGTCCATTGAGTTGGTGATGCCATCCAACCATCTCATCCTCTCTTGTCCCCTTCTCCTGCCTTCAATCTTTCCCAGCATCAGGGTCTTTTCAAATGAGTCAGCTCTTCGCATCAGGTGGCCAAAGTTTTGGAGTTTCAGCTTCAACATCAGTCCTTCCAATGAATATTCAGGACTGATTTCCTTTGGAAGGGACTGGTTGGATCTTCTTGCAGTCCAAGGGACTCTCAAGAGTCTTCTCCAACACCACAGTTCAAAAGCATCAATTCTGCAATCAGCTTTCTTTATAGTCCAACTCTGACATCCATACATGACTACTGGACAAACCATAGCCTTGACTAGATGGACCTTTGTTGACAAAGTAATATCTCTGCTTTTTAATATGATATCTAAGTTGGTCATAACTTTCCTTCCAAGAAGTAAGCGTCTTTTAATTTCATGGCTACAGTTACCATCTACAGTGGTTTTGGAGCCCCCAAAATAAAGTCTGACACTGTTTCCACTGTTTCCCCATCTATTTGCCATGAAGTGGTGGGACCAGATGCCATGATCTTAGTTTTCTAAATGTTGAGCTTTAAGCCAACTTTTTCAATCTCCTCTTTCACTTTCATCAAGAGGCTTTTTAGTTCCTCTTCACTTTCTGCCATAAGGTGGTATCATCTGCATATCTGAGGTTATTGATATTTCCCCTGGAAATCTTTATTTATTTTTTTTCTCTCTTTCCTGGCAATCTTGATTCCAGCTTGTGCTTCATGTAGCCCATCATTTCTAATGATGTATTTTGCATATAAGTTAAATAAGTAGGGTGACAACATACAGCCTTGACATACTCCTTTTCCTATTTGGAACCAGTCTGTTGTTCCATGTCCACTTCTAACTGTTGCTTCCTGACTTGCATACAGGTTTCTCAAGAGGCAGGTCAAGAGGTGGTCTGGTATTCCTATCTCTTTCAGAATTTTCCACAGTTTATTGTGATCCACACAGTCAAAGGCTTTGGCATAGTCAATAAAGCAGAAATAGATGTTTTTCTAGAATACTCTTGCTTTTTCGATGATCCATCAGATATTGGCAATTTGATCTCTGGTTCCTCTGCCTTTCCTAAAACCAGCTTGAAGAAGTTACGGGCGGCAATTAGCATCTGAAAAATTACCTGAAGTGGGCGACTGATAAATATGTTTGAGTTGCTTTAATCTCTAGAATTTGCTACTACAATCCCTCATTTTCTCTACAACAGGAGAATAATAAGAGAGAGTAAGTAAATTTTCTAGTTAACTCTTTAAACAATTTTCTTTTAAATATTAAGGTGGAAATCTTTATTTCCAGTTTCTAAAGAAATGATATCATGAAAGTACACTGGCATGAGAAATTCTGAATTCTTAAACTCTGCCTGCCATGTACTATCAATAAAATTTTGGCAAATTGTTTAACCTACTCAAGTCTCAGTTCTCCCATCTGTAAAATGGGAACAGAGATACTCTTTTTAAAAAACCATAAATAGCATAGATCAAAATGCTTTGTAAACTAATAAACAACCAGAAAAACAAAAGGTTCATAATAATAAAGGATGATTGAGATAAAAATAAGGTATTACGATAGTGTCAAAGATAATATGAAAACAAGGTGGCCGTTTATCCTATAAACATGGCATGCTTTTGTGACTTTTTTGTGTGTGTTTTCTAATTGTTCAGCTAGGTTTTGAACTGCCATTTCACTTCTTATTGCTTTCAGTGACTCTGCCTCTAGGAATAAACCTTTCTCTCTGCTTCTTCTTCCACAGTACATTTATAGAGTCATTGTGTACTTTTTTAAATTGCCTCAAATCTGCTGTGAACAATGGTATACAGTAACGAAAAGAAAAAGAAACTCTGAAGTCAGACAGACCTGGTTTGAATCCTGGCTCTCTGTCCTTGTGCACTTCATTTAGTATTCCTGAATCTATTCCCTCATATAATTAATTATAAGTATAGTTATGAGAAAACAAATTGTATCATATCTACATAATGTTTGGTACAGAAAATCAGAGATACTCTGAAGAGCTATCTAATGGGTAAAGTTCTTGGATTTCATGAAATCTCATTTGCCTTCCTAAAAGCATATTTTGCTTATTTCTATGTTTCTTTAATTGAGGTTTTAAGACATTCAATAACTGATATATTATAATACTTTGATCAATAGCTTATTTTTGCATGAACCATTTCACTTTTTTATAAATGCTACCATAGAATCTACTTTTCCATAAGATATACTCTTTGTTGATATCCTTGACTAATCATATAGTTCCAACAGTTTCTCTGTTTCAATTACGATCTTTTTGTCTTAATTAACTTTTTTCTCTTGTAAAATAATATATTCCAATCATAAACTTTCAGGACAGAGACCATATTGTCTCTGTTCACAGTGCTCTAAATATTATGTAAAATCTGTACCAGTATTAAGTAGTGATTATGCATGTGACTATTACAGATTCCATGAATTTACCCACTCTGCCTGAACTCATTCCTAGAAGATCACAGAACATTATTATATGGCACTTACATAATCCTTTATCATTTTGCAAACATCCCATAATCATTTAATGGAAGTCTTCAAAACACTAGAATAGGTTGATCTTGTTATTACTGTTGCTGAGAAGAGGAAATAAAGATGAAATGATGAAAACTTGTCAGATATCACATCTCCTACTACCAGGAAAAACAGGATTAGCACTCAGTCTCTTATTCTCTGATCTGCTGATATCCACTGAGCTAGACTTATCTTAGCATCAGAGGAAGAAATAAATCCATTCATTTCCAAGAATTATAATTTGGAAACGATCTGTTCAGTGTTAAAGTGGAGGTTCTCTTTATTTTCAAAATAAATAAAGTGCAAATCCCAGTGATTCTTGGGATTGGAGGTGGGAAGGGAGGCAAGAAAATTGCAATGTAGGGCCAGTGAGCAGGAAGGAGGTAAAAGAGATGAAAAAAAAATTTGATGGTGGGTGAATCCTCAGTCTATCATCACATGGGAGAAGTAGTTAAAAAGCCAGGCCACTGTCTTTTCTCATTGATGTTTCCTCCAGAACCTGTGGGAGAGGAAGAAATACTGCTATGCCTTCATTTGGGGAGCAGCAGGACAAGGCAGTGTCTCTGCAGCCAAAAGGATCCCTCCCTGACAGATGTGGGGTTAAATACTAGAAAATTATTCCTTAAAATCACTATTGTTTAGTCAGTCAAAACAAACATGCAAACAAAAAGTAGCTTCAAAGAGAAAACAAGGTAGAGAGATTAAATAACATATAAAATTTGATGTAACCATCTAGCATTTTTGTGGGTTTAGGGTAGAGAGTAGAAAACACAATGACTTGGGATTTAGAAGTCCTGGTTTTAGTTAGAGCAGTTAGATATCTAACTGTGTGACTTCAAGCAAGTGGCTTAAACTCTCTGGGCCTCTGATCCTTCATATTTAAAATGAGGGGGTTGGTTACTAAGTAATGTCTAAGAGTCCTTCTAGAGATCGAAATTTCCCAATGTATAATAGCAATAATTAACATTTTACAGTGCCTTTCCACCTACAAATGATTTTCACATACATTATCTACTTTGATTCTTGTGCCAGGTCTGAGGCAATATTATGAGTATGCCCATTTTAGAGGAGAGATTTAGAAACCACAAATGGCAGAGTTGGCATTGAACAGACATTCCCAAGAAGAAAATACCCCTTCGGTAAAAGAACTAGCTAATGCTAACAAGGATAAGTAATGGCAGATAATCTAGGCTGTGAGCTCTTGTTTAGGGGGTGCCACAGAATTTCTGGATGCTGCACTGGGGCAATGATAATCTACCCTGTGGAATGTTATCTGATGATGTATTTATCAAAAAAACTAATAAAAAGAAAATTAAAAAAGATACAATAATTGTTACTGCACTACACCCTAATGAATTATTGTGTTCAAGGTTCCTACAAAAAGAAAGTAATATTATACTCGGCTTATGTTTTAATTGATTTATTAATATTTTATCACAGGAATGTAATTTAAGCTCCTCATGATTTAGATCTCATAAACCTTTAGCATTTTGCAAATTCAAATTCCAATTTAAAGCCAGGGCGAGCAATTAACTTTTCTATCATCTTGTCAGGGGAGAAGGTTCGTGTTTAATTTGAGACAAAGTGACAGAAATATATATACACTGTATGTATTACTCCAATTTAATTTATGAGTCAGCACCATCCACCTTCAAAATGTAGATTTAATAGAAGGGGAGGAAGCAAAGGCCGTGCTGTCATGATACGGCTGTGATATCTGCCCTGAATTTCTTATATTAAAAAAAAAGTCCCTGGTTTGTCGAGATACCAGCCTAGATGGATTGCAGGCCTATTTTCAATTCTTTTGTTTTAAATCCATTTGCTAATTCTTTGTTCACACAGCATACAATCTCACGCAGATCACAGGGAGCTCCTACCCCCGACTTCTACCTCTGCTCCTGCCTCATTGTTGGTTTCATGTAGAGCTGCCCCTCTGGATTTACCCTAAACCTAGACAAGTGAGATACATCGTGGAAAATACTGTTTTCAGTTCATTTCTTCGTCCTTGTTCTCATGTTTCAAAGCAAAAACCTCCCCAAAACTTTATATTCTAATTTACAGGATATACATGGCAAGTTAAAACCGTGGCACTTTCCAGTGATCCTTTACAGAATATTTAAGGACAGGATCAGAAGAAACGAGCTCAAACCACAGAAGGTAGTCAAATGAACAGAAGGGAAGTACTTCCCTTTGGTGGTTATTAAAGACTGGAACAGGGCTGCAGAGAGAGGTTAAGGAATTCTTCCTAGCTGTGTTATCCTATAATTCACCAAAGGCGCACAATGCTCTATGCTGATGAGATGAGTTACATGACATCTCCTCCCTGGTTCAATCAAAGGGAAGCAATTTACATCTCAAACCAGTTCTCTCATCAGTGAGACATAAAAACTGCAGAAAAGAGACACAGCAAATGCGCTTATTTATACAGCATCAACTCAGTTGCCACTGCTCTTTATTATTTTTCCTTCACTGCCTCCTCTCTTGTATGGTGGCCATTTTTAATAGGATGCCTTAAATTCTAAAGTGAGTAAAACACAAGAATAAGAACAATTCAGGACCAAAAGTAACTAAAGATTTCTCATGATTCTGACAATCACTGGCCCTTGTGGTACTGGGCCAGTTCCTTTGTTTTATTTAAAAATAAAACCGGGTTCCCTCTGCACAACACAAGAAGGGAATTTGAAGACAGCTAATGGAAAACTCTGGAAGGTAGCCTGGCAAATGTTTATTCACTTTCCAGGCGTACAAAGCTGTGCTACATAAGTGAATGCAGTGCATCTGTCAGAGAAAGGCTATGCTGAATTGGTGTGAGGTCTTCATTCATAAAACAAGCTTACTTTACTAACAGTCTTGATTAATCATAGCTTAATTATGTCAGATGTTTTGCACTTACACACGACAGTGAAAATCACCAAAAGTGCATTTACTGCACCTGCTTAAATGCAGTCATATCCCTAAAAACTATTCCAGTGAAGGGGAGACAGCTCCTACAGACATGGCTTTTAGGCAGAATATGGGATTATGGCAGAGGGGTTTAAATACAGGAGGTAAAAATGGTAATCATATTCATCAAGTACACAAAGAAGTAGAAACAAGAAGCTCTAGATAATCTTTTTAGTGGACTCACTAAAATAACAATAACAGCTTGATGAAGAAAACATGATTGTCGAAAGCTTGTCCATTTTACATTTTCTCTTTACATCGTGCAATAAAAAGGAAGCACCTGCAGTTTCTACTTGTGGGTTTTTTTTTCTTCTGATGTTAAAAGAAATCACGGGACATCGTATTTGCTCTAGGAACTCCTAGTCTAATCTCAAGCACACTCTCCTTCCTGTAAAGATACATTTGAGCCCCCTACGAATACCTGTCCAGTGCAGAGAGTTTCTACAGCCTACAAAGTACAATCTTTCCTTCACACCCTTTTGCTTCATTCAAATACACCAGTCCTTTTTCATTTTGGACATTCAGCTAAAATCGACTTCTCTGTCATGAACCATTTTAGACAAATTATACCAAAATATGTTGTAATTTCCATTACTTGGTGGCCTCTATTTTACTGGACCAACATCATCCCACTGTAGTTTCACTGTAGTGGTGTCCTGACTCTTACCTAAAAATTCTATTAACTACCCATCGTGGGTACTCAACATGCATTAGAAAGCCATACACTTAATTACATTGGAGGGCTGGTGTGATCTCACATGAAACTTGAGCTATCTTTATTAAAAATAGAAATTGCATTTACTTAATGCTTCTTACGGTAAATCAGCCCATTTTAAACTTTCAAGAGTGCATACTGAAACAAAACAACATTTTTTTAAAAAACAGAAGACATCTAAAGATTTTAGTAGAAGTATTTTACATGTCAAGAGAAGCATTATCTCTCTTTTCCCTTTGAACATTCTTTCCTTCCTTTTCTTGCCTTTTTCCCCCTCTCTTCCTTCCATCTCTCTCCTTCCCTTCCTCTTTTCTCTAATATGAGGAGGTGATGGCAAACTTTGAGTAAGGACATAACATTTTTGTTTCAAAATTCATGTGCTTTCACTACCCCAAACACTGATTTAAAGGAAAATTTTTGGTGACTTCTTAAAACATTCTCTCTTCTTCGCTTAGAGTCCATAGATAGCCTTTGGGGATCAAGCTATTTCCACACATTCCTATCATGGCCTCCAGTACTACACACTGTGGTTGGTGACATATCCTAACAAAGGTACTCTTTTACAAAAGACTGCAACAGCTATTGAAGAACCATCTTTTTCAATTACTTTTGTAAAGGCACAAAGTCAATGACATTGGAGAGTGTGCATAAATAAAGTGAAGGTTCAGACTATACTTAACAACTACAGTGTCACTAACAGGCATCATCTCCCCTGCGGTTCTACATACCAGAAGCTTTAAACTCTCTTACAGACAAAGTAGGGAGATGGACAAACATGTCTTTCGTGTTCCAATACAAAAGACAATAGGGGAGGATAATCTCTTTCTACAGGTGTCTGTCACAAACACTCAATATACAAAATTCTCAAGTTATGACAAATGTACATGTTTTACAAAATGGTTTTTCACAGGCCTCTGTTGATGAGATAGCAATTCTAAGTGCATCAAAAATTGTGGTTTAACATTTTTATATTCATATATTTTTTAAAGAAAGATTGCTATCATATAAGAAATGTCCATATTTTCAGATCAGAGATTTTCAGAAGAACAGATTACAACATTACAACAGACACTCCTCACACTCATGCATCTAATAAGATCAGTTAAACCGGTGGGTAGGAGGTGCCTGCAGGTGATTGTGAGGGCAGGTACTTTAGAAGTGGAGGAGGCTGAAAATGAAGTCACACCTACAGTGCTGCGCTTTCATTTTTCTCCTTGCCTCCCAGTCACCCTGCGTCTCTTGCTCACGTGCTTTACCTGTCTTGTGGCATCCCTCTTGAAGTACTTTAGAAAACTTAGTCTTATGAAAGTAGATTCAGTCCTGTATCACCGACTGAAGGCATTTGCTCCTTTAATGGTTTTACTAAAATCAAAAGTATCATGAATACACCTTAAAATTTAAGTTTGGGAATCATATTTTAAGGATGCCTTAACGTCTTTTAGACCTACAGGTTGTACAGGGCAATCATGTATACATCATATGGGCCAGTCTCTACCTGGCTCTCCAATATTTTGAAGGCTGTCAAAGTTCTTTTCTTTTCCTTGGCATCCACTAGATTAAGTCTTACCTCAGGGCCTGAGGACATTTTTTTAACTATGCCTGGAATGTTCTTCCTCTAGAGTTTGGCTTGTTCACTCTCCTCCTTTATTCTTGTCTCTACTCAAATACCATCATTTCAGGAGACCTACTCTGACAATCATATTAAAATAGCTTCTCACCTTCATCCTACCTTAGCTTGATTTTTTTTTTTCATAAAAAATGCTTGCTTCTTGGAATAAAAGTTATGACAAACCTAGGCAGCTTATTAAAAAGCAGAGACATTAGTTTGCCTACAAAGGTCCGTATTATCAAAGCTATGATCTTTTCAGTAGTCATGTATAGATGTGAGAGTTGGGCCATAAAGAAGGCTGAGCACTGAAGAATTGATGCTTTTGAACTGTGGTTTTGTAAAAATGCTTGAGAGTCCCTTGGACTGCAAGGACATCAAACCATTCAATTGTAAAGGAAATCAGTCCTAAATATTCATTGAGGGACTGATGCTGAAGCTGAAGCTCCAATACTTTGGCCACCTGATGTGAAGAACCAACTCATTAGAAAAGACCCTGATGCTAGGAAAGATTAAAGGCAGGAAAAGAAGGGGACAACAGAGGATGAGATGGTTGGATGGCATCACCAACTCAATGGACATGAATTTAAGCAAGTTCTGGGAGATGGTAAAGGACAGAGAAGCCTTGAGTGCTGCAGTCCATGGGGTCACAGAGAATCAGACACAACTGAACAAGAAATTTCTTCCTTAAATTATATAATTACTTGCTTATTATCTGTCTTCCTCAATAAAATATGAGCTTTGTGACTCAAAGACTTTCATCTTACTCCCCATCACTTAGCACCACTAGTGACTGGAACTGTGTCTAACACATGGTAGCTGTTCACTATATATTTCTCAAAAGAGAAAACTTATGGCTAAGATACTGTCTCTTAAATTTCACAATTTAGTTTCCATCTTCTGCTGAGAAGAGAAGGTATCATACAGTGACCTTTCACAATTTAGAGAAGGAAGAAGTCAACTGGGAAGAATCCTACTCTAGGAAGAGTGTGTTCAGACATAGCTTGAAATCACAGCCTGTTGCTGTGGAGTGTTTATTTATTGTCTGCCATTTTAGCTGGACCACTGAACTGATGGAATTAACCAAGGACCTGATAGATCACAAGCACACAAACATCCCCCCACCACCACCACTAACCAAAAAAGGCAAACAAAACCTCCTCAAATCCTCCCTACTCTTGGAATTGGAATACTTGCTACTTTACTCCATGCCAACAACAGCTAAAGAAGAGAGGCATAAATCAGGCGAATTTTGAAAGTTATTTCACTGAACCTGCCACCTATCACTCATGTAAGAAAAGACAATAATCCATCTATCCAGACTGATGGGTCATAAGGTTCTAAGTGTCATTTATTTATCTGAAACTAGGGATTCCTTAGGAGAAGGCAATGGCACCCCACTCCAGTATTCTTGTCTGGTGAATCCCAGGGACGGGGGAGCCTGGTGGGCTGTCTACAGGGTCACACAGAGTCAGACACGACTGAAGCGACCTAGCAGCACCACCAGCAGCAGGGATTCCTTGAAAATATTTTATATCACATAATAATGAAATGACATGATCTTTGTTTTTCCTTCAGATAAACATCAAACATTTGCTTTAAGATGGCATACAACTTTTAAAATACAAACACCAATTAAATGAGGTATTTTTTAATTAGAGAAAAAATGTCTAACATAATTTTAGTGGCAATAATAGTTCTGTACATTTCTCTTAGCAGTTTTAACCTCATATTTCTAAGCACTATGCAAACATTAATTTACTAAGTTCTGCTGTATTCTCCATGTGAATTAGAATTTTATCATTTCTTTATTATTTTCAGATGAGAATCACACAGACAGGTCCATGACTTGCCAAGATCATATAGCAAGGACATTAAGAAAATGTCCTTGAAAAAAATGACTTGCCAAGATCGTATAGCAAGGACATTAAGAAAATGTCCAAGAAAAAAAGAGCAGGATCTTTCTGTTTTGAAAGTGGGTGCTCAGGGAAGAGTAAAGAAATATGATTAAAAAAAAAACACACCTAAAATAGCACCTGGTTTTTCTTATCCAGTACTCTCATTCAAATTTGTTTTGGGAAGGAAAATAAAATAATAGCCCAGTTCAGAGGCTAAGGACTCTGAATAAACATCCCTGAAACTAGTAGGGTGAATGTTTAAGAACAGTAGTTCTAAGTATAATAGTACTAAGTAGTTTTACTTAGTAGAACTAAGTAGTCCTAAGTTCTTTAAGAATAGTAGTTGGCTATGATTATGTGCTTGGCACTGTCCTAAGAGCTAGTGGAAATAGGGAAATGTGACTTTTCACCATGGTGTGCCCCAAGCCTAGAACTGTGACTGGGCGAGTGAATGCTGAATCAGTACTTGTTGCTATACATGTATAAATGAGAGAAGCATTCTTGGTTCCCAATGACTAAACTGTGTGAATTTTTAAACACAACCTGTTTGTAAGTTAGAAGCAGCCCATATGAATGCTTGCTCTTAAAAGTGGAGGAGAAAGGAAGAGATTTGATATGATCTGATGTGTAACTAAATCTATAGCAGTGAGCCTCTTTACAATAGAATCCATTGATTTAACAAATATTTATTGAACACACACTATATTTCAGGTATTATAAGGGGTTCTAGGAATAAATACAATGCCTTTTTGTTATGGAGCTTAAATTATTGTTTATGTATCTGAGAGGAGGGTATCTTTGTATTTATGCAATTATGAGGCAGGAAATTTAATAAACAAGTAATTCCTGTTTGTTTAGATTTACCATTTTATCATCCTAATTTGCCACTGCTTTGACAGTTCAGTCTCTTCCTGGGCATCTATGAGGAAACTATAAAGAAATGTAGGTGTACTGATTATTTAAATTATATATCCATAAATTTGATGGTTAACTGACAATTACTTAGACAATGTGATCAATGTCTAAAGTTTAATTTAGGCATCACAGTGAATTCTGAAAGGTCTGAGTTATCTATTTTAGTTACTCATATTGTCAATTCTCTCAATTCCACCTATACAAATACACTCTAGAGCTTCCATTTGGACTGCATAAAATTGCATTTCAGTCAGAAGAAATTTAAAAGTACACAAAATATTAAAAGATAAAAAGGCCTCACAAACACCCTGTAAAGGCTGGCAATCTTCTCTACGGTCACCTTTTGGTGCTATCTCTTTTTGACTACCCAGACTCTCAGAACATAACTGACCCAAGTGTGGCTTGTTGATAAGTAAGCATAACTGCATTCATTTCACTCTGATAATCCACTAGAATTGTTCAGTTTTTAAAAACAATTTCATTTCTTTTGCCTTCATTTTTAGGACAAAATATCAAGCCTTTCCAAATATTTCTGCTTATAAACGGACTCCTCAAGTTTGCTACAGAAGCTTCACTCTGTAAGTAAATCAGTGAGATACAAGAAACTCTAAGTTTGATGTTTAATGGTGCTCAGATGGTAAATAATCTGCCTGCAATGTGGGAGACCCAGGTTCAGTTCCTGGATTGAGAAGATCCCCTAGAGAAGGGAATGGCAACCCATTCCAGTATCCTTGCCTAGAGAATTTCATGGGTAGAGGAGCCTGGTGGGCCACAGTTCATGGACAGAGGAGCCTAGGTGGCTATAGTCCATAGGGTTGCAAAGAACTGGACATGACTGAGCAAATAATAAGTGCTAACAGCCCACTTAAGGTTATTTCTCCTCCAAAAATTAAACCGAAATACATATTTTGGCTGGCAGTTCAGCAATGCCTGGAAAACACTCTAAAACTCTGTTAGCAAAGGAAGAAAATTAAAAATATGGTATTAAGGTATTTAATTTTTAGTGTATTGAATTCAAGAACTAGATTCAAGTGACAGATATGCTTTAACATGCTGGCTCTGTGCATTTGAAAAACTGAAATTTGATATCTAAAAATCACCCTTATATTCAGAATTACTCAACATTCCTTTTCTGTTTATACACCTCATTCAGTGATATGACAGCCCCAGGCATTCTACTACCAATCTCCTTGTACATGTCCATTGACATTGTCTCTATCAAATTTGATTCAATAACATAAAATGGAATTAAATAAAACGGTCTTCTTGAACCTCGGTATTTCCCATCTCTTATTATATTGTATTTCTTATCATTTCTTATTTATTTAGCTCAGGCAAAAAAGTTTCCAGACTCAATTATACTTTTCCTACTGGTTTTCTATTTCTTAAGTATGTTTTTCTCTGACAAAGTTTGTTCATGTCAATTGCCAAAAGAAAAGACAGAAAAAAAAAGAGAGAATCCTTATATAACTGTATGAAAATAAAATGAATATAATAATAAAGTAACTGCTATTGTATATCAGAGACAACATTTCCATCTGATGTTTACCATAAAACTTTCATCTGATTCTAATAGGTTTCACATAATAAAAAACACAAGTATTGCCTACTTTGAGAAGATTCTAAATTGCAGATGGTATATGGGTGGTAGGTAACAGGGAGAAATTGGGTAAGGAAGAAAGATTTCTAGCTTTGGCTTCAAGACTTAAATTATAAAAGGAAAGAAGTAGTAAGTGTTGAAGATGATATGCGATTGGCTTACAATTTTCTCATCACTTTTAGACATGAGGGTAACCGTATATTTTCTCCCCTCATTTCCACACTCCCTTCAGCCTGCACATGGATTCTATGCTTCCCCCTCAAACCTGCTCTTAATGTTAATTTTAACCTGATTTCATGTGTTTATAAACATTTTGAGGGGGGAATAAGAAACTCCAATACTTTGGCCACCTGATGCAAAGAGTTGACTCATTGGAAAAGACTCTGATGCTGGGAGGGATTGGGGGCAGGAGGAGAAGGGGATGACAGAGGATGAGATGGCTGGATGGCATTACCGACTCGATGGGCATGAGTCTGGGTAAACTCCAGGAGTTGGTGATGGACAGTGAGGCCTGGCGTGCTGTAATTCATGGAGTCGCAAAGAGTCGGATACGACTGAGCCACTGAACTGAACTGAACTGAAGACACAGTTGGTCTTTCCGGGTGGCTTAGTATTAAAGAATCTGCCTGTGATGCAAAAGATGCAGGAGATGCTGCGGGTTTGATCCCTGGGTCAGGAAGATCCCCTGGAGAAAGGAAAGGATACCCACTCCAGTATTCTTGCCTTGGAAAATCCCATGGACAGAGGAGCCTGGTGGGTTACAGTGTGGCACAGAGTCGGACACAACTGAAGCAACTGAGCACAAAACACACAGTATGATTTTTCTCTGGAATTCTCTTTCCATAAGCAACAGCAAGTCAACAGTCAAATACTCATTAATCTCCTGGGAAAAAAATCAGTAAGTTCCTTGTGTCCTTCATTTAGGATTAGTGTTTGTTACAAATCATGCTGAAAGACCTCACACACAGCAAGTTGAAATATGTGGCATGTAATCCATCACAGAGAATGATCAAGGACTGAGTCAACACTTCGAGGGCTTCTTCACCCCTCAACTATGGGCATTTCCATGGCGTTCAGACCTTCAAACAAACACATTTGTCTAAAAACAAATACATATGTAGGAAAACAGTTCTCCAGGGCTCTCGTCTTTTCAGCTGCTCTTGGTTGACAGATAAAAAGTCAGATACAACATCTTGAAATTCTGAGTCTTCTTGTCTTGTAATAGAAATAGTTGTACCAAATAGTGAGTTGTTTATAGCTTCTATTAAATGGACAAAAGAGTCACAAAAAGAGGCCCTTGGGTTTTCGTGCTTTAATGGTCTCCTCACTGATTTCCCTCTGACTCACACCCACTGGTTTCAACTTCATTTTGAGGATACATAAAATTATTCTGAAAGAAATCATCATTTTCACTCTCTCAAAAGAGAGTTTCCTAAGAAATTTGCTTCAAAACAAGGTGATCTATAACACTAAGAATACACCAGTATCTTTCAATACTTCTTTAGAGTTCATAAATCTTACCTATTCAGGGATCAACTGATACAATTTGAGGGCAACTGAAGAAATCTCTCCACCATCTTCCTGTGTCTGAAATTCTGTCACGTGAAATTCATAGAGAAAGGCAGAAATCATTTGATTCTCTGTTACTCTGAGAAGGGTTCAGTTCAGTCACTCAGTCGTGTCTGACCCCTTGCGACCCCATGAATTGCAGCACGCCAGGCCTCCCTGTCCATCACCAACTCCCGGAGTTCACTCAGACTCAAGTCCATGGAGTCAGTGATGCCATCCAGCCATCTCATCCTGTCATCCCCTTCTCCTCCTGCCCCCAATCCCTCCCAGCATCAGAGTCTTTTCCAATGAGTCAACTCTTCGCATGAGGTGGCCAAAGTACTGGAGTTTCAGCTGTAGCATCATTCCTTCCAAAGAAATCCCAGGGCTGATCTCCTTCAGAATGGACTGGTTGGATCTCCTTGCAGTCCAAGGGACTCTTCAACACCACAGTTCAAAAGCATCAATTCTTCGGTGCTCAGCCTTCTTCACAGTCCAACTCTCACATCCATACATGGCCACAGGAAAAACCATAGCCTTGACTAAACAGACTTAGTCGGCAAAGTAATGTCTCTGCTTTTGAATATACTATCTAGGTTGGTCATAACTTTTCTTCCAAGGAGCAAGTGTCTTTTAATTTAATGGCTGCAGTCACCAACTGCAGTGATTTTGCAGCCCAAGAAAATAAACTCTGACACTGTTTCCACTGTTTCCCCATCTATTTGCCATGAAGTCATGGGACTGGATGACATGATGTTAGTTTTTTAAATGTTGAGTTTTAAGACAGATTTTTCACTCTCCTCTTTCATTTTCATCAAGAGGCTATTTAGTTTCTCTTCATGTTCTGCCATAAGGGTGGTATCATCTGCATGTCTGAGGTTATTGATATTTCTCCCAGCAATCTTGATTTCAGCTTGTGCTTCACCCAGCCTGGCATTTCACATGATGTACTCTGCCGAAGAATTGATGCTTTTGAACTGTGGTGTTGGAGAAGACTCTTGAGAGTCCCTTGGACTGCAAGGAGATCCAACCAGTCTATTCTAAAGGAGATCAGTCCTGGGTGTTCTTTGGAAGGAATGATGCTAAAGCTGAAACTTCAGTACTTTGGCCACCTCATGCGAAGAGCTGACTCATTGGAAAGGATTCTGATGCTGGGAGGGATTAGAGGCAGGAAGAGAAGGGGACGACAGAGGATGAGATGGCTGGATGCCATCACGGACTTGATGGACGTGAGTCTGAGTGAACTCCGGGAGTTGGTGATGGACAGAGAAGCCTGGCGTGCTGCAATTCATGGGGTCGCAAAGAGTCAGACATGACTGAGTAACTGAACTGAACTGAACTCTGCATATAAGCAGGGTGACAATATACATTCTTGACATACTCCTTTCCCAATTTGGAAGACATCTGTTGTTCCACACCAGGTTCTAACTGTTGCTTCTTGACCTGCATACAGATTTCTCAAGAAGAAGGTAAGGTGGTCTGGTATTCCCATCTCTTTAAGTAAGAATTTTCCACAGTTTGTTGTGATCCACACAGTCAAAGGCTTTGGTGTAGTCAAGGAAGCAGAAGTAGATGTTTTTCTGAAACTCTCTTGCTTTTTCAATGATCCAATGGATGTTGGCAATTTGATTTCTGGTTCCTCAGCCTTCCAGCTTGAACATCTGGAAGTTCACGGTTCAGGTACTATTGAAGCCTCACTTGAAGAATTTTGAGAATGACTTTGGAAGCATGTGAGATGAGTGCAATTGTACAGTAGTCTGAACATTCTTTGGCACTGCCCTTCTTTGTGATTGGAATGAAAACTTACCTTTTCCAGTCCTGTGGCCACTGCTGAATTTTCCAAATTTGCTGGCATATTGACTGCATATTTTACAGAGTAATCTTTTAGAATTTGAAATAGCTCAGCTGGAATTCCATCACCTCCACTAGCTTTGTTCATAGTGATACTTTCTAAGGCCCAGTTGACTTCACATTCCAGGATGTATGGCTCTAGATGAGTGATCATATCATCATGGTTATCTCGATCATGAAGATTTTTTTAATAGTTCTTCTGTGTAGTCTTGTCACGTCTTCTTAATATCTTCTGCTTCTGTAAGGTCCATACCATTTCTGTCCTTTATTGTGCCCATATTTGCATGAAAAGTTCCCTTTGTATCTCTAATTTTCTTGAAGAGATCTCTAGTCTTTCCCATTTTCTTTGCACTGATCACTGAGGAAGGCTCTCTTATCTCTCCCTGATATTCTTTGGAACTCTGAGTCAAATGGGTATCTTATTCCTCTTCTCCTCTGTCTTTAGCTTCTCTTCTTTTCTCAGCTATTTGTAAGGCCACTTCAGACAACCATTTTGATTTTACATTTCTTTTTCTTGGGGATGGTCTTGATCACTGCCTCCTGGATGATGTAACAAACCTCCATCCATACTTTTTCAGGTACTCTATCAGATCTAATCCCTTGATCTATTTGTCATTTCCACTATATAATCATAAGGGATTATCATACCTGAATGGCCTAGTGATTTTCCCTACTTTATTCAATTTCAATCTGAATTTGGCAATAAGGAGTTCATGATCTGAGCCACAGTCAGCTCCCCGGTCTTGTCTTTGCTGTCTGTATAGAGCTTCTCCATCTTTGGCTGCAAAGAATATAATCACCATATTGACCATCTGGTGATGCCCATGTGTATAGTCTTCTCTTGTGTTGTTGGAAGAGGGTGTTTGCTATGATCAGTGCATTCTCTTGGCAAAATTCTGTTAGCCTTTGCCCTGCTTCATTTTGTACTCCAACGCCAATTTTGCTTTTTACTCGAGATATTTCCTGATTTTCTACTTCTGCATTTCAATCCCCTACAATGAAAAGCACATCCTTGGGGTGTGTTAGTTCTAGAAGGTCTTGTAGGTCTTCATAGAGCCATTCAATCTCAGCTTCTTTAGCATTACTGGTTGGGGCACAGACTTGGATTATTGTGATACTGAATATTTTGCCTTGGAAACAAACAGAGATCATTCTGTAATTTTTGAGATTATACCAAAATATTGCATTACAAACTCTTTTGTTGACTATGAGGGCTACTCAATTTCTTCTAAGGGATTCTTGCCCACAGTAGTGAATATAATAGTCATCTGAGTCCCATTCCAGTCCATTTTAGTTCACTGATTCCTAAAATGTCGATGTTCACTCTTGCCATCTCCTATCTGACCACTTCTAATTTACCTTGATTCATGAACCTAACATTCCAGGTTCCTACGCACTATTGCTCTTAACAACATCGGACTTATTTCCATCACCAGTCACATCCACAACTGGATGTTGTTTTTGCTTTGGTTCTGTCTCCTTATTCTTTCTGGAGTTATTTCTCCACTCTTCTCCAGTAGCTTATTGGACACCTACTGGCCAGGGAAGTTCTGAAGAACTTAGGTTAAAATTTAAGTCCGGAGGCAGGCCATGCCTCATGGAAAATAGCTTTCCCCTTACCTGATGACTCAGAGCCCCCTGACTGATTCTTATCTGATGACTTGTGACTTAGTTTCCTTTGTGTAAGAAACCCCTCCCAAGAATGCATTTCCTCTTTGACCAAACGTCGCAGGATGGTCAGCCAACTGTTTCAACTTAATTACCTGCAAACCTTTCCCACCAATCAAATGTCACCACCCCACCTGTGGCCCTTCCTATCGCATTGTTCCCTATACCCTGACCACATTCCCACCTGTCTGTGATTTTTCTGTATAAAAATCCCTCTCGGTTGGTGTTCGGGGTTCACTCCTCCCGAGGAGACTGAACCCCGGCGCGCCGGCCTAATAAATCCTCTTGCTTATTGCATCGAATTCGAGTCACTGTGGTCTTTGGAGCGACAGATCCTGAGAAAAGGCCGCAAGGTCTTACAGTTCATCTTTCAGTGTCATTTTTTCCCCCTTTTCATACTGTTCATGGGGTTTTCAAGGCAAGAATACTGACATGCTAGGTATTTCTGTGAGGGTATTTTTTGATGACATTAACATTAGAATCTATAGACTGAGTAAAACAAATTAATCTCCCGGTAAAACAGATTAATCTCCCTATTAGGACTGCTCCTATCCAATCAGTTGAGAGCCCATTACAGGGAATTCCTCCTGCCTGCCTATATTTGAGCTGGCACATTAGTTTTTTTCCTGCCTTTGGACTTGAACTGAGACATTGGCTCTTCCTGAGCTCAACCTACCAGCATTTTGATTAGAACTATAGCAAATTTGGAAAACTCAGCAGTGGCCACAGAACTGGAAAAGGTCAGTGTTCATTCCAATTCCAAAGAAGGGCAATGCCAAAGAATGCTCAAACTACTGCACAATTGCACACATGCTAGTAAAGTAACGCTCAAAATTCTCCAAGCCAGGCTTCAGCAATATGTGAACCGTGAACTTCCTGATGTTCAAGCTGGTTTTAGAAAAGGCAGAGGAACCAGAGATCAAACTGCCAACATCCACTGGATCATGGAAAAAGCAAGAGAGTTCCAGAAAAACATCGATTTCTGCTTTATTGACTATGCCAAAGCCTTTGACTGTGTGGATCACAATAAACTTTGGAAAATTCTGAAAGAGATGGGAATACCAGACCACCTGACCTGCCTTTTGACAAATCTGTATGCAGGTCAGGAAGTAACAGTTAGAACTGGACATGGAACAACAGACTGGTTCCAAATAGGAAAAGGAGTATGTCAAGGCTGTATATTGGCAGCCTGCTTATTTAACTTCTATGCAGAGTACATCATGAGAAACGCTGGGCTGGAAGAAACACAAGCTGGAATCAAGATTGCCGGGAGAAATATCAATAACCTCAGATATGCAGAGGACACCACCCTTATGGCAGAAGGTGAAGAGGAGCTAAAGGGCCTCTTGATGAAGGTGAACGAGGCGAGTGAAAAAGTTGGCTTAAAGCTCAACATTCAGAAAACGAAGATCATGGCATCCGGTCCCATCACTTCATGGGAAATAGATGGGGAAACAGTGTCAGACTTTATTTGTTGGGGCTCCAAAATCACTGCAGATGGTGACTGCAGCCATGAAATTAAAAGACGCTTACTCCTTGGAAGAAAAGTTATGACCAATCTAGATAGCATATTCAAAAGCAGAGACATTACTTTGCCGACTAAGGTCTGTCTTGTCAAGGTTATGGTTTTTCCAGTGGTCATGTATGGATGTGAGAGTTGGACTGTGAAGAAGGCTGAGCGCTGAAGAACTGATGCTTTTGAACTGTGGTGTTGGAGAAGACTCTTGAGAGTCCCTTGGACTGCAAAGAGATCCAACCAGTCCATTCTCAAGGAGATCAACCCTGGGATTTCTTTGGAAAGAATGATGCTAAAGCTGAAACTTCAGTACTTTGGCCACCTCATTGCGAAGAGTTGACTCATTGGAAAAGACTCTGATGCTGGGAGGGATTGGGGGCAGGAGGAGAAGGGGACAACTGAGGATGAGATGGCTGGATAGCATCACGGACTCGATGGATGTGAGTCTGAGTGAACTCTGAGAGATCGTGATGAACAGGGAGGCCTGATGTGCTGCGATTCATGGGGTCGCAAAGAGTCGGACACGACTGAGCAACTGAACTGACTGACTGAACTGATACCATTAGCTCTCCTAGTTCTCAACCTTGAAACTATACTCCAACCACATCATCAGTTCTCTTAGGTCTCCAGCTTGACAATTTCAGATCTTGAGACTTGTCAGCTGTAATAATTGTGTGAACTAATCCCTTGTAATAAATGTGTGTGTGTGTAAATATACAGTTAGTTGGATGCATATAGAGATCTATCTCGGAGAAGGCAATGACACCCCACTCCAGTACTCTTGCCTGGAAAATCTCATGGATGGAGGAGCCTGGTAGGCTGCAGTCCATTGGGTTGCTACAAGTCACACACTTTCACTTTTCATTTTCATGCATTGGAGAAGGAAATGGCAACCCACTCCAGTGTTCTTGCCTGGAGAATCCCAGGGACAGGGGAGTGTGGTGGGCTGCTGTCTACGGGGTCGCACACAATCGGACACGACTGATGCGACTTAGCAGCAGTAGCAGCAGAGATCTATCTGTCTATCTATACATCCTATCGGGTTTTTTCTTCTGGAGAACTCTTAACAAATACAGTATGCAAAGTACCTTAAATAGTCATACAGAAATGGTCAATAATTGCTTTTTAAATTGCTATCCTAAGAAAAGCCAACAGAAAAGAAATTACAGGATGGCAAAGTCTCCTTCAATAATGAAAGTAGATAAATCTAGAGGAGGAGAATAAGTAATTTGTAGGCAATAGGTTCTTAAGAAATGAGGGGGAAATTAAAAAAAAAAACAATATCCAGCTAAGTCAGATGATTAGTTTCTTTATGTAAAATAAAAGATAGTAGAAAAACCGAATATCAAGAATAAAAGCTACTCTAATCCTCCCCTATATTGACCTTAAAGGAACTTTGGTTCTTTAACATGATGGTAAAACTTGGTCAGAAAACAGATGTGACCTTCCCATTTGAGAGGTAAGATATAATAGGGAAGGGAGAGAATTAACTGAAAAAGTCAGGTATATTTAATGCCTGACTTACTGCATACTAATTCAGCCAATTCAATTTCTATATATGCATTTTGTTCCCAGCTATAAACTATGATGAATATAGAAAGTAAAAAAGACTTCTCCATGGAACAGGTTAGGTCTCCAAGGTTTTTCAGCTAAAAACATCCTGGAGATGGCATATTCAAGTTGCCTAATACATGTGATTCACCCTGATATCTTTGAAAAACTGCTTCGATTATCCCCACCACTGTGGTCTTCACCCATGAATACCCCTCCCGGACAAATCTCTTTCTGAATATATTATTCAGTTCAGGTTAGCCAGTATCTTGACTTCAGTGAGTTCATATCAGAAGAAAAGAAGGAAGCTTTCCTCTGGGTTTCAGTGAACATGTGTTACTCCCATCATCTGAGCTAAAAATCAAGGACGCTGCAACAGCTGGGAAGGAAGGAAAAGCAAATTTGATTTTTAAAGAAAATAGAAAATAAAAGCAATTCTTCTAATTCCAATGTGTGGCATCTATGCTGATTTTTCTCAAGGAAAAGTGCTTATTGCCGCCAAAATCCCCAGGGTAACCACAGCTGACACTCTTCTCAGCATTAGAGCACTTGGCAACTGGTGATATGGCCTGCTCCTTTCCCAAGCAGATGAGTAGCCAGGCACTTCCTAAATAAAACCAACACAGCTTTTCTTGACTCTTCAGCTGCCTGCATGTCTCATGAGCATAGCATTTTGTCCTGTGCAATGAAAGTTCATGGAGCAAACCTATTTCACCCACAGAATCAAAATCAGTATAATGAATTCTTTATGTTCTTCTGGCTGCATTGATATAAGAACCTACCTTTATTGCACACTCAATGCTGCTGCTGCTATACACATTATAATTGTACAAAGGACTGAGAAATACTGTCAATAAACAAAAATAAGCCCTGCTAAAGAATGTCTAAGTATGCAAAGGATGCAAATATAGGCCCTCTACCATACACAGGATCTTTGTTTATACCAATTGCACATGATCAATGGAAGAGGACATTCAAAACACTGTAATAAGCAAATTCCCATCTTGCATTAGTTTATATCAATAGAATTCTTCCAAGTATCTTTCATAATAAAATATGTTTAGATTGATTATTTTTCACTCTTATCAGAGGAAAAAATCATCTGATTGAAGGTCTTCTTCTTAAGTGAAAGCAGGAAGCCAATTTCAAGGGCCACAATTTTCATAACAAATGCCTCCATTTACATTTGTATTAAAAAGTCTACGTCTCTATCTAAGCTCTATGTAAGTATTTCTACTTATCTCACAATGATCTACATGTGTGAAATTCCATGAGTGTTATTACCAATATTTACTTCTGATGGCCACAGTTTTTTTTTTTTTAATTTCTGTGTAGCCATATGCTTAATGTTGCATAATCCAGTGGGACTTCCTTTTATAAAAAGAAAAAAATCAAATGGAAATTTATGAAACTGTATTCTTTTTTAATGTGAAAAGTAAAAACAAAAGAATGGTTATAAAATAAACATTGGATAATGTATAAAATCTACCTTACAAAAAGTGTGTTATTTACATCAGGAAGTCTTCATTTATTCCTTGAAATCCCAGCCCTGGGGAGACACCAAGTTCCTAGATACATTAACTGAAGCACATCCACATATATCAGTGGTTAATCTTACAGGGAACAATGTTGTGACTCAACAATTACCCTGGTTGAACAGCATTTAATTCCTAAATAATAATGACTAATAGTATTTTATTGGATAATGGTTAATTGCTAACATTTCTTAAAGGCATTTTGATTAACTGTCTATATAATCTTCCAAAAATTATTCCAAAAATGCCTAAAATGAAGAGCTCCATCCTTTAAAACTAAACACAAATTTGTTTTGACTAATATAAAATTGCTTTGCAAATCTGACCCCTAACAAGTATAAACACATGAATTAAGTTCAGCATGCAGGTGGCATGTACTAGAAATTAGGTCATCTCGAGGGACTGCTACTAGTATGACTCATGTACTGGTTGGCCATCATCCCTTCACTTCTATACTTTAATGGGCTTAAACTCAACATCAAGAACAACTGATGAAGACAGCTTAAATCACCAAAGAAGTCTGCTTGTGAAACACTGGCACAGTTCTGAGCCTTACTTCCTCACTGCATTGTGTTTGTAATGGAAGTGGCAATATGGGAACAAAGCTGTGATCCAGACTATACCTAGATTAGACCCAAAGAAATAGTAGCTACACATAAAAAGCATACTGAAAATGATTCCAACTTTTGCTCTGTTTCTCAAGAAAAACACCAAAAAGAGAAAGAAAAGAATCCCTTTTCTCTGTCTTGACCACATTGGAAATGGATAGCACCTGGGTTCAGAATCTCTATTCTTCCTCTCCCTCCCAGCTCAGACCTCTCTCCAACTTATCCATCCCCCACAAGCATTTCCCACCCCTACCCTGTTTATTTTCCTTTCCATCTATACTTTTCCCTCTTACTTTAGTGAAATTCTGGCACTTTAATGAAGAACTCTCCACCCTTCCCCGATCCATAGTCACTTTTCCAGTAGTGAAAGTGACAGTGCAAGGGATTCTCCAGGCAAGAATACTGGAGTGGGCAGCCATTCCTTTCTCCAGGGGATCTTCCCAAACCAGGGATCGAACCTAGGTCTCCCACATTGCAGGCAGATTCTTTACCATCTGAGCTACCAAGTGATATTGATGAATATATGGTAAGGAAAGATCAAGTACATTGTTTAAGGTAATAATATAGCAAGGGTGGAGTAGGGCTTCAACTCAGATTTGGACCTTCTTTTTGAGATTATCCTTTTTCCTGTATATATTGGTTGCTAAATGTTATCATTTCTTTTTCACACAAACAGTTAATGTCTATATTCTTGTGAAGAAATGTTCTCTTTACCACCAATATTCACTTATTTTTGGAAGCTAGGACTATTCATACAAGACTCTAATCAACTCACAGATCCTTCATGATTGCTTCCAATCTACCTTTCTAGTCTTCCCTTGTGTCACCTGATCCCCTGCCTTCCAGCTGCCAATCAACTTTTTGTACCCATGAGATTTTATCTCTGCCTAGAATTCATTTTATCTTCTCTTTTTCCACAAAGAAAGAAATAAGTACTTTTTGAAGGTCAAATTCAAACATTGTTTGTTCCAGGAAGCCTTTCCAATATTTGTTCCATGAAGCTTTCAGCATCTCCACTTCCACAACATTTTCATCATATGTATGATCCCCAGTAGATCATATATGCTACTGTTTTAGGACTGTTGTCCCTTGCTTGGCTGTAGAATTCTTATTGGCAGAGCACATTCTAAACACAGGGAATATGCTTGCTTTTGGCCTCAAGAAGTTTCCAGTATAGTCAGGGGGTCAAAAGTGTAAACAACTCCAGTCAAATTCTGACACAGACAAAATATTTCTACATAATTGGCTTGAATTCTTCCCTGGTGACTCCGTGGTAAAGAATCTGCCTGCCAATGCAGGAGATATAAGTTCGATCCCTGGGTCAGGAAGATTCCCTGGAGAAGGAAACGACAACTCACTGCAGTATTCTTGCCTGGGAAATCCCATGGACAGAGGAGCCTGGCGGGCTACAGTCCCTGGGGTTAGAAAAGAACACAGCTTAGCAGCTAACAACAAAACAACAAGATAATTGTATACATTTTTGTCATAGTCAAGGCTGCGTTACATACAGCGAACATAAGCACCCCAAAATTGACACAGTATAAGCAGGGAAGTGGTCAAAGTACATAAAAAGGAGAACAAAGAGAAATAAACTATAAAAATGTAATGGGAGAAAAAATATTGAGCAAATTGAAATATGGGCTTAATGCAGGAAAAAGCAGCTTGGGGAAAGGAAGTTGAATTAGTTCGAGATATTCTTGGTAGCAAGAGCCAGAAAGACTACAGTTGCCATAAATGAGAAAGGGACTGACTATGAAGCAAAGCTATCCTCCAGTGTGCCCCTGGGCATTGAGTTCAGTGATTTATATTGTTTATTTGAACTAATACAGTCACCCTGTGAGGTAGGATCTGTGAAGGAATAGAGGCTCAAAGCAGTTACGACTTCTCAGCTAATAACTGGAAGAGCCAGGATTCAAACTCAGAACTGATTCCAAAGCCCACCCTTTATATATTCAATATTAGTTTACATCCAAGGAGACTGTGTCCACAGAATCAGCCAAAAATTACTTCATTTCCTCAAAGACCAAAGCCTAACAAAAATTTTTATTATTGTAAGGCTCTTAATATGATGATAATGTACACTTATATATTTTAACAGCTAATATATTTGAGTATACTCAGCTAATACACTTTCATATAGCACATTGAGATGGAAGTACCTTGGAAATCTTATAGCCTAACATCCTATTTTGTAAATATTGAAGATACTAAGACAAACTAGTTGAATTATATAGATTACTAAAGAGAGAAGTTCTGAGAAGAAATGAAGAGCAAACTCTTTGCTCTTAAGGCTGAAGACCATGAGAAAAATACTATCTCATCTTGTGTAAGTGAATTCTATGATGTCAGCTATCTTGTCACTTTTTGGCTAATTGTTATTTCCATTATCTGGGACATAAATGGTACTGTTATTAACACATAGTTACTAGTACACACTTTATAAGAGGAAGTGCCCAAACAATATTTGATTAATGAAGTGAGGAATGAGTCTGTGGATGAAAGTGTATATGGTGAAGGTGCCAGTGTACAATTAATCAAGAGACTGTCCATATTAGATGGTACTAAATTAATTTTAAGTGCCATTTGGATCACATTATTTTCTCCTTGACACAGTGACATTTTAAATGCCTTACATAGCAATGTTTTTGGGTTCAAATACCTTTATCAGGAATCAAGAGTTTAGTATACCACCAATACATGGAATTTACAAGGTGTCCTCTGTGTAGAACCATTAAGAAATCTTTTTAAATTTGTCAAGAAATAACTCAGTAGATTTTGATAAAGTGGTAATATGAACATTTCATCCTTATCTTAGACTCAGGGGGTTGGGAAATACAGAAGTGATGTTTCATTTATAAAACCCTGTTCCCATGAAGCTGAGCAGAAGGATGGCTTATAATGGAATTTTCCAGCCAAATTCTCGAAGGGCCCCCAACAGGCTTTCTCAATTTGTGGGCGCTGTCCTCTAACAATCTATTCCTTTTCAGATTCTCCTTGGAAACCAAAGATTTATGTCATTCTTTTCATATTTTAAAATGAAATTGGTCTTACAGAAAAAATAAAAACTGAAAGCTTGTCTTTATTCCAAGTACCAATGCTTCCTGGACAAACACCTCATTAATATGTCCCAACAACTTTGCAGCATTCTTACTATGATTTGGACATTTCTAGAAATCAAGCTTAATATAGGCATTTGTGAAGATGAGTTGTGCTTAGACAGAGGCCTAAAAAGGAAGGTAAATAAATACTCAGTTTGTCAGCTTATAAAGGGGAAGCAGACTCTCCTTATATAAGTGACTTAAAAGGTCCTGCTCAAATTCCAGACTAAATGAAAAGTTACATGGACTAAAACCAGTTTTTAAAAATTACTATTCCCTTAGTAATCCTGAAATGCTTTCTGCTTTTTGAATACATTCAAACAAGTAGGTATCACAGTATTTCATTGATAGCTTATCAAACCACAGAACAGAACAGGAGAACTAAATAAAAGGGCTTTCCTAAGGGAGCTCCACGGTCATTGTTCTATAAAAACATATGAACATATTGCTATAAACTCATCTTCACAGGAAGTCACCCAGCTTAATAAGCACAGACCTGCAAGTTAATATTAAAATTCACTTTGATTTCGGCAGCAACAAAGCTGATCCAACTAGGAGCTATTACATAAAACCCTTATTGTCATATTCGTCATCACCACTCTCAATAGAGACCACTGCAAGCACCAAGAAACCCTCAGTTCACCTCAGGAAATATGCTGCTCAGACAGCCATCCCAATAACAATACAGCAGTGAGATGGCCCTGTTTATTTGATCAAAATGGCACTCCCTTAATTTTTCAATTCTCTTTATTGATGTCCTCTTTCATGTATAGGTCTATTAGATTCTACTTCCTCTACTGTCCTCCCAGGAATTGGTGCTTGCCAACTACAATAAGTTGTTTTGACAACTTGTCTAGCTATACAATACTCTGTTTCTTTCCCTCTGCAGTCTTTTTGGCTTCAAATGAGTGCCTTCAAAATGTAGCAGAGACTATCTAACCAAACTATGCAACAGGGGGAGGAAATCAGCTTTCTATGTGTAAGCACCATTCTGCCAAAACCACAGTCTTTCCCGTGACCAAAGTTATCTTTCCTTTTCTCTATACTTTTGTGGATAAATTCCCCTTGCTATCTTGTCTACCCCTATCTTAATAAGGAATGACTGCCGTGACTACCCCCATCTAGCTTACGCCATTCACCGCCAGCACCTCTGCTCTCCTCGTGTGCTTCAAGAAGAACTGATTAGCACTTTGCATAATTAACCTGATTAGCACTGTGCATAATCAAACTGATTAGCACTTTGCATAATTAAAAAGAAATAATAATAATAACAATAATAAGCACTAAGTAATATCAAAAGCTGTTAGTCCCACAGACCTTTGGTTACCTCCAAGATGAGTTCAATACAGCATATTTTGCACCTTCCCACTGAAATCTTTTAACTCAAAAGTCAAGAAACTAATTAAAATGCATTCAGTCCTCAGCCCATTACGATTCTTCCTATCCTTATCAGTTACCCAGATCATCTGTTCCTGTCCGTGTATACCTTCCTCACTTTAAATCTTTTTACCCTTGCCAAAATGAAGAAAATGTGGATATAAAACCAAACTGATGAAAAATATTTGCAATAAAGTTAGAACCAAGATGAATGCCGATTCTCTAGCTATACAATTCTCCCATACACTGTTTCTAGGTAATAATGAAGTATTTGAAAAGAGCTAGACAATCTGTCAGGAAAATCTGGCTTTGGCACTTACTGTGTGACCTTGGTTAAGTCACTGAAGATCTCAGAACCTCAGTTTCTTCACTTGTAAAATAGAAATAATAAGTTCTACAGCCTTAAGGGCTGGTGTGAAAATAAAAGAAGACAGTAATTCAGAAGGATACTTTGTAAACTAAAATATAAGGTACAAAATATTGATGAAGTACTGATTCTGTCCCCAGATCTCTTATCCCCTAAATTTTATTTCATACCATGGAAACCTTACACATTATGAATAATAATAATGAAATGTTATATTTCTAGTACCTTAGAATTTAAAAGTTAGAAAGTCTTTTTGCATATTTACCTTATTTCCTATTCAGTAGCTGTGATTAAAATTTTGACTTGGAGTGATAATTTCACTTTAGTCATTATTGTATCCATCGCAGCCCTCATTTGTGTTTCCACAAAGGTTAAAATCAAGCTGTTGCTGTAAATTCATGAGAGAATAGAAGAAAATCCAGTATATTTCCACTAACTTGGGACTGCAATGTAGAGAACCATACAACTTTGCACTTCTCCACTCCACCAAAGACAACCATCTGCTCCTTATGACTTTTAAAACTTATTACTTCAGTTCCACTTTCTTCTAAGAAACTATCTCAGACACTTTTTAATCAGAATTTCTCTCTTTCATGCCCTCACAATATTTTATCTGTAACTCCACATTGCACAATTTGCCGTGTATTAAGTATGGGTATGGCTGATTCCTCTAGAATCTAGGAGCTCCTAGAGAGACTACACTGCTTACTTATTTTTGCCTCCACAATAACTGCCACAAGAAGTGACACACTTGTTTAGCACTCAACGTCTTTGTTACTTGAGAAAACAGGACAGCAAAGTATTTTTTTTTTTTCACTGCACACTTATCATACAACTGCTATATATGCAAACCTGAGGAATTGCTTCAATGACTATTTTCTGAGGACTATAAGGATATCGACATACCCATAACCACTTTACTGACTATTAAAATACTTAATGTATATGATATTACATTTCATTTATTTATCAACTCATTCTCTTAAACATTCAGAAATAAATATGAATGCTTACTAAGTGCTAAGCATTATGCTAAACATTTAATACAGCATTGATGAAGTGCAAAAGGAACTGTGGGTTCCTCTCAAGGAACATATAATATATAAGAAGCCTATGGTAGCCTTTAAGAGGCTGGGGTGGAAAAGTGTGAAAAGGGAACCTTAAAGCAGTCAAGGTGACCAGTTGCAAGGTACCTACCATGGAGCCACTAAGCTTCTATCCACCTAAAGGAAAGGAACCCAAATAAACAGTCAGTGTTTCTGGGCCAATCACCCATTTTACAATTCATTTAATTCAAGAAAGAAAATGCTGCTGTGGAGATTATTCAAGTCCAAATGTTCCTGGTGAAGGTGCTTCCAGTAATTCTGGGAAAGAAGCCAATCCTCTAGTTTTATATGTAAATATTTTAAAAACACACACATATATATAAGCATAAAAGAAAGGTCAGGAAGACGTAAGTCTTTTAAAATCTATTTTAATAATTTTTTTCTAAAACTGTCCACAAAAGTTTGGGCTTTTTGTAGCCTTACATTTTCTTTTACACAATTCACCTGCTTTTTTTCCTAAACTAAATATTTCTTCCATCTAATGACTCTCTTTATTAGACAGCATCTAATTTGCATACATTTACATACAATTTAACTGCTAGCTTGTGAGAACAAAGAAATGGCTCTGTATTGTACTGAAGGACAATACTCAGTAAAGGAAGGTATAAAAACCAACCAGCTCGGTGACTGTGTAAGCTCTTTGTTTCAGATACACCAGGCTCATTTCTTTTTTTAAAAAACATTCCAGTTAAAAGGGCTAAAAATTATTTCATCAGACAATGAAAGAAAGATACAGCACTACTTTGTTTAACTGCCCATTTCCTCCCCAACCTGGCTACTATAATTCAGAGGTCCAAGTTCCCTGAATCTACTACAATTTCCTTTATTAGATTTGATGGATTCAATCCCTTCCCATATTTTTGTTTCGAATCTTATACCTAACACAACCTGGGATCCCACTGTGATAAAGCTTTGTTCTGATGCTAATTTGTACTGCCACCCTCCCTGTTCCCCAGCAGATCTGGGAGAATATAGCATTCTGTTCTCCAGTGAACAATACATACCCTTACCCTTAGCAAGTTAACAGGTTTAACTGAGACTTCAGGCTTTTATGTTATGAACCAGCTCTTTAAAAGAATTTTTTTTCAGTGTCCACTGAGGAGTAGATGAGAAAAGAAGTCTTGAATACAGGGAGGGAGTTTGTGCTGGTGAAAAAGAAGTTAGAGGTAAAAGAGTGCTTGAGTCAACTGTTTTTCCACTTAGCAAGGATCCCTTTGTGAGTCTCCAAACTTCTCATTTGAAAGTAAATTCACATACTCTGTGACACAGGCTAAGTCACAAGTCACCTTGCCTCTTCTGTGTGCCTCTCATCCTTGACGCATAGAGATGGAGATTGGGGGAGGAATCTTGAAGAGTCTAGTCAGGTGTTTTGTAAATATTAACTACTGAAAACACAAGAAATAAGTAATAAAACTGAAGTTACAATCAACTGAAAACAAACACGAGAGGGATTCAAGTTTTGAAACCCCATATGTAAAATATCACAAAACTTTAAAATGATAACAAGTGATGCAAATATAAGGCAGCATTTAGGACAAATTGAAAACGTAAAGCTGCATATGAACTGGTGACGTAGACTTAATGGAAATATCATTTGTGACTGAGTGCTAAAAGAGGTCCGAGGAGAGGCACTTCTTTGGAAATACATTTAATATCACTAATTTGGCCTGCTTTCTGCATTGATAATGTAGATTTACAATTTTAATGACCAAAAGAGGTGTGAACTTGTCAGGGATAAGTGAAGAAATTCTACCACTCTGTGGGGCTGCAGAATGCCCACATGATTTGGAACCTTCAGCAGCCCAACAGATTGCACAATCTCTACCAGCAATCTTGAAGCATGTCTGCTTTTTCCACCTGGTGAGAAGAAGCCTGAGTTAGAGACTTGTATTAATGCTGGAGTGCTGGCATAGACCAAGTCTGCCAACTTCTTAACCCATAAGCAGTTATGAATAATGATAAAAAAAAAATACCACTTAAAAGAAATGTTTAGACACTGTCCTTTTAAAAACCCTGACTAGATTTTAGTCACTGGAATGAGTAAGCAGGAAGGGGTTGACATTCTGAAAACCACAGCTTATTTCTAAAAATGTCCTTAAACTATAGGGAACCTGATCTGTCTTCTAAACGCTTTACTCAGTGCCCTATCAGAGATTGTAAGTCTTGAAAGTTCTATTTCTGCAGCTCATTAGATCTCTTTAGTTAATATAAATTTGAGGTAGTACTTGTTTTCATGCCATGGAAGATTATCTGTTGGTACCTAGCACCAGACCTATTTTCTATACTCTAATGTATTAAATTGTGCCTTGTTTATTTGTAAAGCATCTCTTAATACTTACTCAGCCAACATCCCCTGTGCTGGAGGTAGTTAAGATCCACCTCCCCAAAGCATGTTACCACGGTGACAAAGTAGTGACCTAATTTGCACACACCTGCTGGGTTAATTGGGCCAAAATGAAAGATGATATATATGCTTAAAATCCAAAACTGATTTTTTCCTCAAAATTAAATATTTGATTTTTAAATTAACAGTTTCTAAAGCTCAGTAATATACTCCAGGTGTGGATTTGCCAGTTAATATACCCTGAATGTTTCATGACACTTGAGGAGCAAAATATATTGAGTAATGAATACAAATTTTTTAATGTATTTTCTGTGTGCAATGATTAGTATGAGTAAGTGGTCTCAATCACTGAACACATGAGGTGTGCCTGAAGGGTCGGGTCACTGAGTCAAAGCAAATAGGGACATGGGAACTATGGCAAGTTAACATGCAGAATCTGAGCTGTCTCCAAAGGTGCAAGTTTGCTTTGGAGAAAGCTGCTCTCCAAAGCCTGCAATAGCCTCCCACCTTTCTTAACAAAAATGGCTCTCAACTCTGCTTCACTTCTTCCCACCTCTTTGTACTCACACTTCCCAGACCACTGAGAGCTTTTCTGTGAACCACATAGAGTTATACCAAGAATTGATAGAATACGAGCAAAAGCATACACTTTATGAGACTGCTTCTGAGGCCACAGCAATGTGTAAGTGGCATAACTGATGCATTAAAAACTTGAAAAATTTGTTTATCTTTAACTCAAGTATTCTACATATAGTAACTTGTCCTAAGGACATAATCAAGGATGTTCAGAAGAATATGTACACAATAATATTAATAAATAGGTTATCTGTAATAGAGAAAAGCTAGAAGCAACTTCAAGTCCAGGAATAAGAAATGGACTAAAATAATTTAACACATCCACCGTATGGAATATTATATAACCAAAAGAAAATTATGCCAGAGAAAAATCATTTATTAACAGGAACAAATGTTCATAAACATGAAGAGTGATTTTTTTGTCTTTTTTTTGCATTTTCATGTTTTCAAATAGTTTTACTATAATGCTCTGTTACTTCTATAATGAAAAAAAGAGACTAGTCTATTAAAAATAAAGTGAAGGATAGGAAAAATTTAAGTTGCATTTCTTGATTCCTCTCCCTCACAGATTCACATTTCATCTGTCCTTACTTCTCCCAGGTAGCACAGTGGTAAAGAATCCACGAGCCAATGCAGGAGAGGAAAGAGACTTGGGTTCAATCCATAGGTCCATAATATACTCTGGAGAAGGAAATGGCAACTCACTCCAGTATTCTTGTCTGAAAAACTCCACGGAAAAAGGAGCCTGGCAGACTACAGTCCGTGGAGTTGCAAAGAGTCAGACATGACTGGGTAAATGAGCATGCACACATACTTCTTTCCTAATCAATTTTAGTCATAAATATAATAGATGTTAAACTGAATGGGCTTTCCCGGTGGCACTAGTGGTAAAGAAGCTGCCTGCCTATGCAGGAGAGATAAGAGACATGGGTTCTATCCCTGGATGGGGAAGAGCTCCTGGAGGCGGGGCATGTCTACCCAATCCAGTATTCTTGCCTGGAAAATCCCTTGGACAGAGTAGCCTGGTGTTCTAAGGGTTGCTAAGAGTCGGACATGGCTGAACTGAATTAGCGCATGCACATGGAAACTGACTATTGTTCTTTTATTGACAAATATTCAATTTTCTAACTGAATGGCTCCTTTACTTATTTACAAACCATGCAAAGATGTCAGCTACCAGAACTCTTAAGAGTTTCCAAGCTGCTTTGCAAGCTTACAAAAACCATTCAAAGTAATCATCTTTTAGGGATGATGATGATTTGAAGTGAACTTTTCAAGGAACAGATACATTTATTCATCACCAGGCTACTATGTCCTGCTTAAATTAGAACATTTACATTTTTATTTTACTTGTACAGCTATAGGTTCTTACTGAGAAGTAAGTACTTTTCCTAAGTAAAATGAACATTACCATATGAATTGAAATTGCTGTTAAAAGTGTCTTGCTAGGGGTTTGATTTAGTCTATGATACTTTCACTGATTTAATCATTGCTTAGATTATCTAAATATAATAATTTATTCTCAAAAGTAAAAAGTTTCTTGGGATTTTTGTATGTCATAAACAACAGACATTACTGATTGATAAAGAAAAATAGGTCAATTTTGACATTTCAGTTCTCACTCTGCCAATTTTTTTTTTTTAATTGAAGTGCTGAACTCTGCCTTTCTGAGGTACTCAGGGGCAAAAAAAAAAAAAAGAAAGAAAGAAAAACTCAGTCTGTTTTTTCAAGTGATACAATAAAAAACATTTAATTCCCCAAAATATATTAATATTTTTAAAAAATAGTACATAAAAGTAAAATTTTGTTGAATTAAGGATATAAAATTTAAGAGAGACCAAATTACAAATGTCCTAGAAGAAAATATGGGTAATTTTTCTATGTATTTTCTACATCATAAAGGCAATGATTGATAAAGGCTGGTATGTAAAAAGACCATAACAAAAGTCAAAAAGTAAATTAAAACCTGAGAAATAATTTAAAACCTAATATGGTTATTTTCCAGATATGGGGAGGTTATACAAATCTATAGAAAAAAAAAACCATAAAAACTCATTCTATGAGGCCACCATCACCCTAATACCAAAATCTGACAAAGACTCCACAAAAAAGAAAACTACAGGCCAATATCACTGATGAACATAGATGCAAAAATCCTTAACAAAATTCTAGCAAGCAGAATCCAACAACACATTAAAAAGATCATACACCATGACCAAGTGGGCTTTATCCCAGGGATGCAAGGATTCTTCAATATCCACAAATCAATCAATGTAATTCAACACATTAACAAATTGAAAAATAAAAATCATATGATTATCTCAATAGATACAGAGAAGGCCTTTGACAAAATTCAACATCCATTTATGATAAAAACTCTCCAGAAAGCAGGAATAGAAGGAACATACCTCAACATAATTAAAGCTATATATGACAAACCCACAGTAAACATTATCCTCAATGGTGAAAAATTGAAAGCATTTCCCCTAAAGTCAGGAACAAGACAAGGGTGCCCACTTTCCCCACTACTATTCAATATAGTTCTGGAAGTTTTGGCCACAGCAATCAGTGCAGAAAAACAAATAAAAGGAATCCAAATTGGAAAAGAAGAAGTAAAACTCTCACTGTTTGCAGATGACATGATTCTCTACACAGAAAATCCTAAAGACTCCACCAGAAAACTACTAGAGCTAATCAATGAATATAGTAAAGTTGCAGGATATAAAATCAACACTCAGAAATCCCTTGCATTCCTATACACTAATAATGAGAAAGTAGAAAAAGAAGTTAAGGAAACAATTCCATTCACCATTGCAATGAAAAGAATAAAATACTTAGGAATATACCTACCTAAAGAAACTAAAGACCTATATATCAAAAACTATAAGACACTGATGAAAGAAATCAAAGAGGACACTAATACCATGTTCATGGATCAGAAGAGTCAGTATAGTGAAAATGAGTATACTACCCAAAGCAATCTACAGATTCAATGCAATCCCTATCAAGCTACCAGCAGTATTTTTCACAGAACTAGAACAAATAATCTCAAGATTTGTATGGAAATACAAAAAACCTCGAATAGCAAAAGCAATCTTGAGAAAGAAGAATGGAACTGGAGGAATCAACTTGCCTGACTTCAGGCTCTACTACAAAGCCACAGTCATTAAGACAGTATGGTACTGGCACAAAGACAGAAATATAGATCAATGGAACAAAATAGAAAGCCCAGAGATAAATCTACACATCTATGGACACCTTATCTTTGACAAAGGAGGCAAGAATATACAATGGAGTAAAGACAATCTCTTTAACAAGTGGTGCTGGGAAAACTGGTCAACCACTTGTAAAATAATGAAACTAGATCACTTTCTAACACCACACACAAAAATAAACTCAAAATGGATTAAAGATCTAAATGTAAGACCAGAAACTATAAATCTCCTAGAGGAGAACATAGGCAAAACACTCACTGACATAAATCACAGCAGGATCCTCTATGATCCACCTCCCAGAATCCTGGAAATAAAAACAAAAATAAACAAATGGGATCTAATTAAAATTAAAAGATTCTGCACAACAAAGGAAACTATAAGTAAGGTGAAAAGACAGCCTTCTGAATAGGAGAAAACAATAGCAAATGAAGCAACTGACAAACAACTAATCTCAAAAATATACAGGCAACTTATGCAGCTCAACTCCAAAAATAAACAATCCAATCAAAAAATGGGCCAAAGAACTTCTTCTCCAAAGAAGACATACGAATGGCTAACAAACACCAGGAAAAGATGCTCAACATCACTCATTATTAGAGAAATGCAAATCAAGACCACAATGAGGTACCATTTCACACCAGTCAGAATGGCTGCGATCCAAAAGTCTACAAGCAATAAATGCTGGAGAGGATGTGGAGAAAAGGGAACCCTCTTACACTGTTGGTGGGAATGTAAACTAGTACAGCCATTATGGAAAACAGTGTGGAGATTCCTTTAAAAATTGCAAATAGAACTGTCTTATGACCCAGCAATCCCATTGCTGGACATACACACCAAGGAAACCAGAATTGAAAGAGACACATGTACCCCAATGTTCATTGCAGCATTGTTTATAAATAGCCAGGACATGGAAACAACCTAGATGTCCATCAACAGATGAATGGATAAGAAAGCTGTGGTACATATACACAATGGAGTATTACTCAGCCATTAAAAAGAATAAATTTGAATCAGTTCTAATGAGATGGATGAAACCGGAGCCGATTATACAGAGTGAAGTAAGCCAGAAAGAAAAACACCAATACAGTATACTGACACATATATATGGAATTTAGAAAGATAGTAATGATGACCCTCTATGTGAGACAACAAAAGAGACACAGAGGTATAGAACTGACTTTTGGCCTCTGAGGGAGAGGGACAGGGTGGGATGATTTGTGAGAATGGCATTGAAACATGTATACTATCATATAAGAAATGAAGTGCCAGTCTATGTTCAATACAGGATACAGGATGCTTGGGGCTGGTGCACGGGATGATCCAGAGAGATGATGTGGGGTGGGAGGTGGGAGGGGGCTTCAGCATTGGGAGATTGTGTACACCTGTGGCTGATTCATGTCAGTGTATGGCAAAACCATTACAGTATTGTAATGTAGAATAAAGTATTAAAAAAATAAAGTTAAATATATCAAAAAAAAAAGAAAAATAAGAAGCATTTAACAGCCACTCACAATTTTGACAGCAAAATTTTTAAATGGTGTTTAGCTCTACTAACAAATAAATAAATACAAATCAACACAGTGATTAA
Source organism: Nanger dama (assembly GCA_917880005.1). Taxonomy (NCBI): domain Eukaryota; kingdom Metazoa; phylum Chordata; class Mammalia; order Artiodactyla; family Bovidae; genus Nanger; species Nanger dama. The sequence continues at coordinate 3,433,087 of CAKJTW010000011.1, forward strand.
ATATCATTTTCTCTTTTTAAATTAGAACAAAAATTTGTTAAAGCCAAGTATTGATAAGGGTGCAAGAAAGTAGGTATTCTCCTACACTGTTGTTAGAAATATATATTAGAATTATGTTTTTAAAAGAAAATTTGTAAAAGCTATCAAAATTTTAATTACAAAAGTATACCTAGGAAATTATATTATGTATACTTTAGAATGGGTTTCCCAGGTGATGCTAATGGTAAAGAATCTGTCTGCCAATGAAGGAGACACAAGAGACACAGGTTCAATCCCTGGGTCAGGAATATCCCCTGGCAGCCCGCTCCAGTATTCTTGCCTGTAAAATTCCATGGACAGAGGAGGCTGGCATGCTACCGTCCACAGATTCGGACATGACTGAGACACTGTGCACATACATTAGAATAATTAAAAGATGTATTTAGAAGGCTGTTTATTGTAATGTTTTATGAAGAGGGAAAAAATTGAAAATAACCAAGTATCCATAAATTAGACCATGGTTAAATACATTTTGTTACACTCATAGAACGGAAATATTATGAAGCTATAAAAAACATGACATAGCATATATAAATTATATAAAATCTCTAAGATATAGTACTAAAAAGAAAGAAAAATACAAAGAAAATCTAAATGATGTGACTCTTGATCATTTTTAAAATGCAGGTATTTTAGGTACATTTTTGTACATATACACTTGAATCTGTCTATTTCTAGTAATAGCACTTTGCTGCTGCTACTGCTGCTAAATCATTTCAGCCGTGTCCGACTCTGCACAACCCCAGAGACGGGGGGCCCACTGTCTTTGGGATTCTCCAGGCAAGAACACTGGAGTGGGCTGCCATTTCCTTCTCCAGTGCATGAAAGGGAAAAGCGAAAGTGAAGTCGCTTAGTTGTGCCCGACTCTTAGCAACCCCATGGACTGCAGCCTACCAGGCTCCTCCTTCCCTGGGATTTTCCAGGCAAGAGTACTGGAGTGGGGTGCCATTGCCCTCTCCTTAAGTTGGTAAAAATATATTTCTCATTTTACATCTTTGTGTGCCATATTATTTTTAAAATTTTTCACCATGTGCATGCATTTAAAAATTACAGATAGCAGAAAAATTGTTGTCGATGGTGAAAAGTGAAGCAAAATTGGTGAAGATGGAAGTAAAGAGTACTTACTGCTTTACTCAGTTCTCTATTCTGTACTTGTATAATCCTATTCAATTTCACTGTGTTTCCATTTCCTCATCTGTAGATAACTAGATTATACTAAAAAGATAATGCAAATTTTCTTATAGATCTAACAATTTATACTTCTACGTCTTAATAATATAACACAGAAGAGGACAGTAGAGAATGAGATGGTTAGACAGCAACACTGAATCAATGGACATGAATTGAGCAAACTCAGAGAGACAGGTGAGCCTGGTATGCTGCAGTCCATGCGGATGGAGAGTCAGAGATGGCTTAGCAACTGAACAACAACAATCTAATAAAGAGGAGTGGGAAATATGTTTGAGATTTAAATATCTATTTTGAGCATCTGTAGCTACCACAGTGAATAAATATCTACTTGGTACTTTTTTGATGGACTGAAATCATGTTTTCATGAAAACAGGAAACAATGTGTGTGGTGAAAATCTTCATAAGCTGAAAAAACTAAATAATGTCTTAAATACTATACTCATTGTGCAAGTTGTGCTTCTAGGTCTCTACAGTTAGTTCTGCAAAGGTATTGAAACACACCAAATGAGACTAATGAGAAATGTATTTTTTACATAATTCATTGTCAAATTTTAATATTGGCCCTGGTGCATGTGTGCCTGATCAGTTGCTCAGTTATGTCTGACTCTTTGCAACCCCATGGACTGCAGCCCACCAGGCTCCTCTGCCTATGGAATTTTCCAGTCAAGAACTAGAGTGGCTAGCCATTTCCTACTTCAGGAATCTTCCCGACCCAGGGATTGAATCCGCATCTCTTGTGTCTCTTGTATTGGCAGGTGGATGGATTCTTTACCACTGTGCCACCTGGGAATCCCCACTGGCCCTGGAGTTTTCTTGAATCTATTCTTGATATATACTTTCAGATACACAACTTGAGTAGAACAAAATTTCAAAATTGGTTTACAATTCAGGTATATATTATCACAAATGCTCTTTAACAGGTTTGTGATTTCCTATGACATTATAGTGCATGCTTACAAGTTATAAAAAATGTAACTGGTATGTTTTTTATTTATGATATTTGAAGCTTCAGTATGATAATGGCTTTCTTCCATTACAACTTAATATTCTTGACACTTGGATAGCTGTTTATAAAAGCAAAATCTCAGTCATGGTTGGATGACAAATTGAATGGTTAATTCAGTTACATAATAAAAATTGTGCACTGTAGTATTTCTGAAAAGGAAGTAGCTCTTGCCTTTGTTTTTGGTTTCTGTTATCATGATAAAAACAAAACTATGGAAATTTGTGTGATAATATTCAATGGTATAACTGCTAAAAATTTGTGTTATCAATCACATCACAATTTGGTTTATAAATTAGAGTGTACATAAAGTCTATCAACACAGTGGTAAAGAATCCATCTGCGAATGTAAGAGATGCAGAAAATACCAGTTCGATCCCTGGTCTGGAAGATCCTCTTAAGAAGGAAATATACTCAGTCTTCCTGTCTGAAGAATTCCATGGGCAGAGGAACCTGGCAGACTACAGTTCATGGAGTTCCAAAGAGTCAGACACGACTGAGCATGCACTAATGCAAAGCCTATCAAAATTTATACTGAGAAGTTCTTAGTTTCTCAAAAATGCAAATCTGCTCATCAAAAAACACATTCCTGAAAGTGTTATTCTGCTCTATTTTTCAAATATTCACAATAGAGTGTGTATTTCATTGTGCAGTTTTTCATACAGTATCATCCTGGGTCCTGGTAATACTGTCATCTGTTATAGCAGCAAGCAATGGGCAATAATAATGCCCTGAGTGTAATGTTGATTAGACACATTAAACTCAGAAAAGTTCAATCAAATTTCATCAATTTCAATAATTTACTACCACATATTCTTGTCTAGTTATAGATAAACAATTTAATTTTGAATGAAGTATTTGGAGAAATTCCTGTTTGAGAATGAAGGTAAAGATGAGAACAGATTTCTTGTATGCAACTCAGATGGAAAAATAACTGTGTTGTGTGCTTCCTTGCTCAAACATGTCCAATTCTTTAGGACCCCGTGAACTGTAGCCACCAGGCTCCTCTGTCTATGGGGATTCTCTAGGCAAGAAAACTGGAGTGGGTTGCCATGCCCTCCTCCAGGGGATCTTCCCAACCGAGGGATCGAACCCAGGTCTCCTGCATTGCAGGTGGATTCTTTACCATCTGAGCCATGAGGGAAGTCCAAGAATACTGGAGTGGGTAGCTTATCCCTTCTCCAGGGTATCCTTCCAACCTAGGAATTGAACTTGGGTCTTGCATTCCAGGCAGATTCTTTACCAGCTGAGATACCAGGGAAAGATAACTACATATTCCTAAAAAGTTATAGCTTAACCTAATTATACGGAGAAGGACATAGCAACTCACTCCAGTATTCTTGCCTAGAGAATCCCGTGGACAGAGGAGCCTGTTGGACTGCTGTCCATGGGGTCACACAGAGTCAGACACCACTGAAGCAACTTAGCATGCATGCATGCATTGGGGAAGGAAATGGCAACCCACTCCAGTATTCTTGCCTGGAGAATCCCAGAGATGGAGGAGCCTGGTGGGCTGCTGTCTGTGGGGTTGCACAGAGTCTGAAACGACTGTAGCGACTTAGCAGCAACAGCAGCAACCTAATTATAAGACTTCCTGGTAAAGTAATCTGCCTACAGTGTAGGAGATCTGAGTCCGATCCCTGGGTTGGGAAGATTCTTAGCAGCAACAGCAGCAACCTAATTATAAGACTTCCCTGGTAAAGTAATCTGCCTACAGTGTAGGAGATCTGAGTCCGATCCCTGGGTTGGGAAGATTCCTTGGAGCAGGACAAGGCAACCCATTCCAGTATTCTTGCCTTAAGAATCCCCATGGACAGAGAAGCCTGGTGGGCTGCAGTTCATGGGGTCACAGAGAGTTGGACACGACTGAGCAACTAAGCACTAAGCACACAATTATAAGACTAATAGTTGAAAAAAATTAAATCTAAGGAAATTCCATTTGATTTTCCATTTTCATTTATGGCCTTGATATACAGAAAAAGAGGAAAGAGTATGATATTACTCCTAGACAAGATAATTTGGCAAAAGGAGAAATGATCAAGAATTCGTGTGGCTCCTCTACTAACCCTTGAGATCAAAGCAGGTGATGGAATTAGTAAAGGCAGCTAAGAATAACAATAAATCCAGTTCCTCTCCTTGTAGCTTAACTAACTTTGGCTTTCACAAATAAGTTTGCAAGATTTTAGGAAGAAACAGTTAAGCTTCTTTAATCCATTCCTGAATGCGTATTTTTGCTGTGTTTTCTATCAGGATGAAGAGGAGGGTCAACTGGATGCCCTTGAAGCAGACATTTTAATTTTACATTGTTAATAGTGGACAGACAGGACACACATCCCCTTACCTGACTACTCTAACACACACACACTTAGTGCACACAACACTTAGCAACCTGTAAGAATTTAGAGATCAAATTTCTTGTACTCCAGATTTCTCCCTGACTGACTTCTTTATATTTTCCTGCTCCTAGTTCAAGTGTTATTTCCACAGGAAGTCCTTCAAAGACCGTCTCCACTTCCCCAGCCATTTTTTTTTTTCTGCTGTACTTCCTAAATAGCCTATAGTATTTTCTGCTCAGTCATTCAGTGATGTTCAACTCTTTGTGACGCTATGGATTATAGCCCAGCAGGCTCCTCTGTCCATGAAATTCTCCAGGCAAGAATACTGGAATGGATTACTGTGCCCTCCGAGAGATCTTTCAAACCCAGGGATCGAACCTGCATCTCTTGCATCTCCTGAATTGGCAGGCAAGTGGTTTATCTCTGCTCCACCTGGGAAGCCCCTCAACTTCTAGTACCAATTCTAAAAACTTACTATACACCCATTGTATTACTAAAAAACCATGAAATCCTTGTGTTACCAGTAGATCCTGGAAAATTCTTACTGCATTCTCGAAGAGGCATAATTTCATTTACAATAGGGCCATCTAGTAATTCCACCCTGGAAGGAATAGCTGCTTTCTAGACATATCTTATTAATTTCTCTTTTTGTTTCCTCCCATACACACATAATAGTCAGGCAAGAGTGAACACTGACAGTTTAGGAATCAGTGAAATAAAATGGACTGGAATGGGTGAATTTAATTCAGATGAACATTATATCTACTACTGTGGGAAAGAATCCCTTAGAAGAAATTGAGTAGTCCTAATTGTCAACAAAAGACTCTGAAATGAAGTAGTTGGGTGCAATCTCAAAAACAACAGAATGATCTCTGTTCATTTCCAAGGCAAAGCATTCACTATCATAGTAATCCAAGTCTATGCCCCAATCATTAATGCTGAAGAAACTTAAGTTGAATGGTTCTATGAAGACCTACAAGACCTTCTAGAATTAACAGCAAAAAAATATGTCCTTTTCATCATAGGGAACTGGAATGCAAATTAGGAAGTCAAGAGATACCTGGAATAACAGTCAAGTTTGGCGTTGGAGTACAAATGAAACAGGGCAAAGGCTAACAGTTTTGCCAAGAGAATGCACTGGTCATAGCAAACACCCTTTTCAATAACACAAGAGAAGACTCTACCCAGGGACATTACCAGATGGTCAATACCAAAATCAGATTCATTATATTCTTTGCATCCAAAGATGGAGACACTCTATAGAGTCAGCAAAAACAAGACCAGGAACTGACTTTGCTCAGATCATGAACTCTTTATTGCCAAATTCAGACTTAAATTGAAGAAAGTAGGGAAAACCACTAGACCACTCAGGTATGACCTATATCAACCTATATCAAATCCCTTGCGATTATACAGTGGAAGTGACAAATATTCAAGGGATTAGATCTGATAGACAGAATGCTTGAAGAACTATGGACAGAGGTTCATGACAGGAGGCAGTGATCAAGGCCATCCCCAAGAAAAAGAAATGTAAAAAGGCAAAATGGTTGTCTGAGGAGGCCTTACAAATAGCTGAGAAAAGAAGATAAGCAAAAGGCGAAGGAGAAAAGGAAAGATATATCCATCTGAATGCAGGGTTCCAAAGAATAGCAAGGCAAGATAAGAAAGCCTTCCTAAGTGATTGATGCAAAGAAATAGTGGAAAACAATAGAAAGGGAAAGACTAGAGATCTCTTCAGGACAATCAGCAAGGGAACATTTCATGCAAAGATGGGTGCAATAAAGGACAGATAATGGTATGGAACTAATAGAAGCAAAAGATATTAAGAAGAGGTGGCAAGAATACACAGAAGAAAAGATCTATACAAAAAGATATTCATGAGTTAGATAACCATGATGGTGTGATCATTAACCTTGAGCCATACATCCTAGAGTGCGAAGTATAGTGGGCCTTAGGAAGCACCACTATGAACAAAGCTAGTGGAGGTGATAGAATTCTAGCTGAGCTATTTCATTTCCTAAAAAAAATGATGCTGTGAAATATGCACTCAATATGCCAGCTAATTTGGAAAACTCAGCAGTGGCCACAGGACTGGAAAAGGTCAGTTTTCATTCCTATCCCCAAGAGGGGCAATGCCAAATAATGGTCAAACTATCGAACAATTGCACTCATCTCACACGCTAGCAATGTTCAAAATTCTCCAAGCTAGGCTTCAACAGTACATGAACTGGAGAACTTCCAGATGATCCAGCTGGATTTAGAAAATGCAAAGATCAAATTGCCAACATCAGCTGGATCATTGAAAAAGCAAGAGAAATCTAGAAAAAAACATCTACTTCTGCTTCATTGACTATGCCAAAGCCTTTGACTCTGGATCACAACAAACTATGGAAAATTCTGGAAGAGATGGTAATACCAGATCACCTGACTGGCATCCTGAGAAATCTGTATGCAGGTCACGTAGCAAAAGTTACAACTGGACATGGAACAATAGACGGGTTCCAAATTGAGAAAGGAGTACATCAAAGCTGTATATTGTCATCCTACTTATTTAACTTAAATGCAGAGTATATCATTTGAAATCCCAGGCTGGATGAAGCACAAGCTAGAATGAAGATTGCCAGGAAAAATATCAATAATCTCAGATATGCAGATGACACCACCCTTAGGACAGAAAGTGAAGAGAAACTAAAGAGCCTCTTGATGGAGATGAAACAGGAGAGTGAAAAAAGTTGGCTTAAAGCTCAACATTCAGAAAACTAAGATCATGGCATCTGGTCCCATCACTTCATAGCAAACAGATAGGGAGATAGTGGAAACAGTGACAGATTTTATTTTCTTGGGCTCCAAAAGCAATGCAGATGTTGACTGCAGACTTATAATTAAAAGATGCTTGCTCCTTGTAAGAAAAGCTATGATAAATCTAGACGTCATATTAAAAAGCAAAGACATTACTTTGCCAACAAAGGTCCATCTAACCAAAGCTATGGTTTTTCCAGTAGAAATGTATGTATGTGAGAGTTGGACCATAAAGAAAGCTGAGGACTGAAAAACTGATGCCTTTGACCTGTGGTTTTGTAGAAGACTCTTGAGAGTCCCTTAGACTTCAAGGAGACCAAACCAGGCAATCCACAAAGGAAATCAGTCCTGAATATTCACTGGAAGAACGGATGCTGAAGCCGAAACTTCAATACTTTGGCCACATGACGCAAAGTACTGATTCACTGGTAAAGACCCTAATGCTGGGAAAGATTTGAAGGCAGGAGGAGAAGGGGATGACAGAAGATGAGACGGTTGGATGGCGTCACTAACTTGAGTTTGAGCAAGCTCCAGGAGTTGGTGACGGACAGGGAATCCTGGTGTCCTCTACTTCATGGGATCACAAAGAGCTGGACACAAAGAGCAGCTGCACTGACTGATACACACGTAGTGCCATTCTCCTGCCATCTTAACTCATGAGTTACAGCATCATGGTCTTTTCGCTCAGAGCTGTATTTCTAGTGCCCGAAACTGGGTCTGACGTTCACCACCATAGAAGCTTGATCCATACCAAAAAGTAATCTGCAATTTGGCAGAAAGATACTTTTTCTCTTCAGTTCTTATAGCAATAGAGACAAGACAAATTAGAAGAGTTAATTCAATTAGTATATTTTGGAAGAAAATCATAAGTTTGTATATCAAAATCACTTTGATATTTAACTATGTTACTATTTCAGAGATTACTTTTCAATTCTATTTAATCTTTATTTTCTTCTGGCAGGCATATCTAGTACCTACTTTTAATTCTGTCTGTCCTTTGTATTATCCAGAACAGAAGTACAGCAGAGGGGCTCCAACTTATAACTGTCTCCAATTGATGAGACATAATTATATACTTTTAAAAATTCAAATTGTTGGCCTATTGAGTATTTGTAAAGAAAAACACACCTGTGATATCACACAATCATGGTTGGAAAGGACCAACAAATGCTTCCAATTCTATTGCAATTCTCTCAGGACTGGCTTTACTTTCTGCTCCCTCTATTTACTCTTATCTAATAATACTTCTTACATTTTCAGCATAAAAATATTTCAACCCTTTGGAAACTAACTTGGGAGAGGTATAAAGAATGCAGGTTTTTCACTTGAATAGAGTTTTTTTTTTTTTTAAATTCTGTCTCAGTCACTTATTGGCTCTATAAGGTTAGATATTAACCTCTCTGAGTTGAGTCTTGCTTTCTCAGTTCAGTCCTGGATGCTCATGACTTCCAGTTATTACTTAATGGAGGTGTATTTTTATATAGCCAGATTCATAACACTCTAATAAAGATCTTGTCTATGATAAATATGATAAATATAAAGATCCTATGATAAAGATTATATTATCTCATTGCTACAGTAAGCTGTTATTTAGTGCAATGTTCTTTGTCACTCTATGACACTAAATTTTAGGTGCATACTTGGCCTATAATATCTTGATATCACTATGAAAAAATTTTGTAACTAATAATTAATGTCACAAGTAAAGAGGCTTTATAAATAGCTGTGAAGAGAAGAGAAGCAAAAATCAAAGGAGAAAAGGAAAGAGATACCTATTTGAATGCAGAGTTCCAAAGAATAGCAAGGAAAGATAAGAAAGCCTTCCTCAGTGATCAGTGCAAAGAAATAGAGGAAAACAATAGAATGGGAAAGACTAGAGACCTCTTCAAGAAAATTAGAGATACCAAGGGAACATTTCATGCAAAGATGTGCTCAATAAAGGACAGAAATGGTATGGACCTAACAGAAGCAGAAGAGATTAAAAAGAGGTGGCAAGAATACAAAGAAGAACTGTGCAAAAAAGATCCTCATGACCCAATTAATTACAATGGTGTGATCACTCACCTAGAGCCAGACATCCTGGAATGTGAAGTCAAGTGGTCCTTAGGAAGCATCACTATGAACAAAGCTAGTAGAGGTGATGGAATTCCAGTTGAGCTATTTCAAATCCTAAAAGATGATTCTGTGAAAGTGCTGTAGTCACTATGCCAGCAAATTTGGAAAACTCAGCAGTGGCCAAAGAACTGGAAAAGGTCAGTTTTCATTCCAATCCCAAAGAAAGGCAATGCCAAAGAATGCTCAAACTATGGCACAATGCACTCATCTCACACACTAGTAAAGTAATGCTTAAAGCTCTCCAAGCCAAGCTTCAACAATATGTGAACCATGGACTTCCAGATGTTGAAGCTGGATTTAGAAAAGGCAGAGGAACCAGAGATCAAATTGTCAACATCTGCTAGATCATAAAAAGACAAAAAAGTTCCAGAAAAAACATCTACTACTGCTTTATTGACTATGCCAAAGCCTTTGACTGTGTGGATCACAATAAACTGTGGAAAATTCTTCAAGAGATGGGAATACCAGACCACCTGACCTGCCTCTTGAGGAATCTGTATGCAGGTCAGGAAGCAACAGTTAGAACTGGACATGGAACAACAGACTGGTTCCAAATAGGAAAAGGAGTATGTCAAGGCTGTATATTGTCACCCTGCTTATTTAACTTCTATGCAGAGTACATCATGAAAAACGCTGGGCTGGATGAAGCACAAGCTGAAATCAAGATTGCTGGGAGAAGTATCAATACCTCAGATATGCAAATGACACCACCCTTAGGACAGAAAGTGAAGAAGAACTAAAGAGCCTCTTGATGAAAGTGCAAGAGGAGAGTGAAAAATCTGGCTTAAAGCTCAACATTCAGAAAATGAAGATCATAGCATCTGGTCCCATCACTTCATGGGAAATAGATGGGGAAACAGTGTAAACAGTGGCTGACTTTATTCTTTTGGGCTCCAAAATCACTGCAGATATTGACTCTAGCCATGAAATTACAAGATACTTGGTGACTGGAAGGAAAGTTATGATCAATCTAGACAGCATATTAAAAAGTAGAGACATTACTTTTCCAACAAAGGTCAGTCTAGTCAAGGCTATTGTTTTTCGAGTAGTCATGAATGGATGTGGGAGTAGGACTATAAAGAAAGCTGAACGCAGAAGAATTGATGCTTTTGAACAGTGGTTGGACAAGACTCTTGAGAGTCCCTTGGACTGCAAGAAGATCCAACTGGTCCCTCCTAAAGGAGATGAGTCCTGGGTGTTCATTGGAGGGACTGATGCTGAAGCTGAAACTCCAATACTTTGGCCACCTGATGAGAAGAACTGACTTACTGAAAAAGACCCTGATTCTGGGAAAGATTGAAGGTGGGAGGAGAAGGGGATGACAGAGGATGAGATGGCTGGATGGCATTACCAGCTCAATGGACATGAGTTTGGGTAAACTCCAGGAGTTGATGATGGACAAGGAGGCCTGGTATGCTGCAGTTCATGGAGTCTCAAAGAGTCAGACATGACTGAGTGACTGAACTGAGTGAACTGAAAGATTTGAAAATACTATGGACCTTAAAAATATATTTAATATCTCAACACACATAGATTCACAGAAAATATGGACATACCAAAGTCAGTTTTTAATTCTGTACTGCATCTGTGAAGGAACTATAACTCTGTTGATTATTTCTTCTGTGCCTTAAGTTCAGCATCTATAATGAAGGGGAAATCTCAGTAGTTTAAGAGTATGAAAAAAATGTACTCACGATTCAACTACATCCATAAAAATACCAAAGTTTGAATGCAGCAAGTATTCTACAAACGCTGAACAGATATATTTAGTCAACTACAAAGGAGAGAAAGAATTAATGTGTAAGTGTACAAATAAGCATTCTATAGTTATTTACTACAGAAAATTTAAGTTATACTCTGTAGTATGTTGAATATATCCTCCAAATTTTCATGTCTATCTAGAAACTTCAGAATCTGACATTTATGGAAATCAGGGTATTTGTAGATATAACTAGTTAAGGATCTTGTGATGAAATCATTTAACCCAATGACTGGTGTTCTTATAAGAAGAGGAGAGAACAGAGAGATAGACACAGAGGAGGAGGACACATAAAGGTGGAAACAGAGTTTGAAGTTATGCTGCCAGATGTAGATGATTATGGTATTCATATAATCAGGTGGAAAACGAATACAGTTATGTCAACAGCTAGAACTATTCGCATTGAATGAATCAATGAATAAAAAATAAAAAAAAAAGGTGATGTTGAACATGGATCAGCATGAAACAATTATTTCATAAATTAATATTAAATCTTTGTCACAGAGGAAAGAACATTGTTACTAAGAAGCAAATGATTCAACAGTATTAGTAATGACTAGGTTATAGAGTATTTCTTAAATTCTTGTTTCTTTTTAGATAAGTATAATGTTCTAACCAAATAAATCCTATGTTTCATGTTATTTCAAGGCCTAGCTCAAATCCTGTGTTTTACTTGCAGCTCACTGAGCTCTTATTTCCACTGAAATATTTTGTACTTAATGACTTGTTCAGCGATAACAAATGGGTTTCATCTTAAATCAACTGCCATCAACTGGTAAGTTAGCTGAAGTGTTGTCCTCAGGAGAATACTTAGACCAAGTTCTAGTCTAGTGGAAGAAAGAACCATGATAGATCATTGATAGATTCATTGTCCTTCATGGGCAATGAAGGGGAGTAGGGGGACATTGGGTCCAGAGTCATATTTGACAACAAGAGTGCTAGTATTTTTAGTTTTATAGCAATTATTTTTCACCAAATCCAGGTCTAGAGTATACATTTAATATTGAGTATCTTACTTTAGTTTATAGCCTATATCTTCAAGTATACTATAATATTCTTATAGCCAAAAACCATATATATTTTATGTCTATAGCATAGGTTTAGTCATACCTTGCAAAATAGGAATTTGCTGATAACAAAATGACTTTTTTAGATTTTATTCATATTACTATTATTCATAAACAATATCTCAAAAGATTATTAATATTAAATCATTCTAAAGAAACTTTAGAATGCTTACTTAACTTATATGCAGAGTACATCATGAGAAATGCCCAGCTGGATGAAGCACAAGATGGAATCAAGATTGCTGGGAGAAATAAAAATAATCTCAGGTATGCAGATAAAACCAGAACTCATGGCAGAAAGCGAAGAAGAACTAAAGAGCCTCTTGATGAAAGTGAATGAGGAGAGTGAACAAGTTGGCTTAAAACTCAACATTCAGAAAACTAAGATTGTGGCATCTGCTCCCATCACTTCATGTCAAATAGATGGGGAAACAATGGAAACAGTGGCTGCCTTTATTTTGGGGGCTCCAAAATCACTGCAGATGGTGACTGCAGCCATGAAATTAAAAGACTCTTGCTCCTTGGATGAAAAGCTATGACCAACCTAGATAGCATATTAAAAAGCAGAGACATTACTTAGCCAACAGAAGTCCATCTAGTCAAAGCTATGGTTTTTCCAGTAGTCATGTGCAGATGTGAGAGTTGGACTATAAAGAAAGCTGAGCACTGAAGAATGATGCTTTTGAACTGTGGTGTTAGAGAAGACTCTTGAGAATCCCTTGAACTGCAAGGAGATCCAACCAGTCCATCCTAAAGGAAATCAGTCCTGAATATTCATTGGAGGGACTGATGCTGAATCTGGAACTCCAATACTTTGGCTACCTGATACAAAGAACAGATTCATTTGAAAAGATCCTGATGTTGGGAAAGACTGAACGCGGGAAGAGAAGGGGATGATAGAGGATAACATGGTTGGATGGCATCACCAACTCGATAGACAAAAGTTTGAGTAAGCTCTGGGAATTGATGATGGACAGGGAATCCTGGGGTGCTGCAGTCCATGGGGTCACAAAGAGTTGGACACAACTGAGTGACTTAATTGAACTGAAAGAAACTTTACTACATAAACTCTCACTTTTATGTAAATGTGTTGACTTCATCAATTCCAGGTTCAAGTTAAACATCAGTAAGTCAATAATATTTCAAAATTAAATATATGCCTGCCAAATAATTTGTTACAATAATGGAACAAAAAGAAGATAAAGAAAACAAGCATTCAAAAATAGATTTAAGCTCTTTAAAATTCTAAATATACATCTTTAAAAAATACATTATATATATTTATTATGCTCTACAATTTCTATACCTTTTTCAGTAGACTGCATCTTCTTATACCTAGTAAGTGCTGAAGAAATCCATGTAGATTAGAGTTACATTAAAGAAATAGTTCCATTTTATATTCCCTCCTGCTTAGCAAATGTATTTATCATATTCCATAACAGCTCACAGTTTGTTATACATTAACTGCTCATTCTCTGTGCCAATAAGACTGTGTTGGAACAGCAAATGAATTTGGTACGTTCATTTAAATGATTCTGCAAACCACAGGCTACTCAGTTGTCTAATGATAAGAGAGTCTCAAAGCCACCTGATCACCATTATATGCCCTTATTTTTTGGACTAGCATGGTCAATACTGTCAGGATCTCAACACAGAGAAGAATGAGAAGGAAAAGTTTACCTCAGACATAATCATGAAAAGGGGCTTTATTAATTCAGGCACCAATGGTGATGTGGCTAGATTGGAAGGAGAATGGAATATAGGATTTGAAGTGCTTTATCTGCTCCAAGACCAATGCTGGTTTTGGCACTTCTTTCACTCTAGTGAGTTGCAAAAAAACAAGCAGGTGCTAGCAATCTGAGAGACCACATGCCAGCTACAGCTGGTTCAAACTGATTCAATTACATCTGCCTGAATAGTCCCAGGACATCAAACCAGTTGAAGATATCTATAGGTTGCAAGGAGACCTTGTCTATCCTGAGACAACCACCTGCAAATCTCCACGTTTGGATAAACGTGATCATTCTGTCCCCAGGCACAGGAAAACAGACTGGAGTTGGGGGCGGGGGGAAGGGGAATGTGATTTTAATTCACTTAAAAATTAAAAATTGGTTAGAGAGAGAACACAAAAGGTCCCTTTGAATTTTCGTCTTTAAAATCTGAGAGTAGCTGAGGTCTTAAGGAGACTTTGAAACAGTCTGATTCTGTGATAACATTTCCCAAATCACTGGGTTCAGCGCATTTACAGAACATGCTCTTGGGATCTGGACTTCGCTCCAAACCTTGTTTGTACAAAAAGGGGCCAAGCAGCTGGGAAATTCTGGAGTGGAGTGTGTCCTCATTAGTTCCCATCTGCCACCAGAACTCAGCTCATGGCAAGTTTGGCTAAGTCCTGGTGTACTCAGGTCCAAATGTGGGTCAGTTTTAATTACACTATACAGAATTCTGTGTGCAGTTTTAAATCCTTATTATACAGCACAGAGGAATGGGCAGCTCTCCAGCTAATCAATTTTTTAAAAGTACATATATAAAAATTTTAAACCAGGCTAGACAGACAGTGGGTGGAAAAAAAAATCTTATAAATGAGTACAAGGGTTACTTAAGAGAATTATTAGTGAAATTGGGTCATGAGCAAGTCTGCTTTAAGACTTCAAAGTGAGGACAAACTGTCCCAATGGTAAGATAGAAAACTTAAAATGAGGTGCACAATGCCCCTTGCTCCTCAGTGTAAATGAGTAACAAGGCTGTGACCAGTTTATCGTAAATACCTACGGCAACACTGGCTTTCACATAAGCAGAGATAGTCCTTATTTTGTTATTCTTTACACTTTCTTCTTTTCAAGGAATAACTCATGGTAGATATTGTAAAAATGGGGGAAAAATCATAAACTACCTGTTAAGAGAGAAAACAAAGATGAAGGAGAGGAGAGAGAGAGAGAGACAAGGAAAACAGAGTGCACATGTGTTGAGAAGCAGATTCTGAGCATGACTTGGCTCTCAATGCCATCCACACAAACCAGGGCCAGAATCAACCCATGCAGTCTATGTTCAGAATCCATCGTATCCAAAAGCTTCATCAGGTGCAGAAGAGCTAAACTCAGCTTTCAAAGACAACTGTCAGCAAAAAATTCAGGATTGAAGATGTAGGCAGTCAATGTTGGATATTTATACAATAGCTTAATGCACCATTTTTGATGGATAAAGTGTTCTTTGGCACAAACCCTAATGACAGAAAAAAAAATTCCTTAAATGCTCAGAGTATTGTGGGGGCTTTTGACTGAACTGTTAGGAAACGGATACATTTTAAAGGCAGGACTGAATTTTGAGTTCAAATACTACCATTTAACATTTACGGGCAGTATGATCTTGGAGAAATTGCTTATTCTTTCTGTGTGTAAGCTTTTTTTCCCACCTGTAAAATGGGCAAAACAGCATCTACCTAACAGATTGTTGAAAGAATTATCAAATATATATATGACATATTAATATATATACATAATAATATATATAAATACATAGATACATACATACACATATCAGTTCAATTTAGTTCAGTTCAGTCACTCAGTCGTGTCCAACTCTTTGCAACCCCATGAATCGCAGCACACCAGGCCTCCCTGTCCATCACCAACTCTCGGAGTTCACCCAGATTCACGTCCATCGAGTCAGTGATGCAATCCAGCCATCTCATCCTCTGTCATCCCCTTCTCCTCCTGCCCCCAATCCCTCCCAGCATCAGAGTCTTTTCCAATGAGTCAGCTCTTCGCATGAGGTAGCCAAAGTACTGGAGTTTCAGCTTTAGCATCATTCCTTCCAAAGAACACCCAGGGCTGATCTCCTTCAGAATGGACTGGTTGGATCTCCTTGCAGTCCAAGGGACTCTCAAGAGTCTTCTCCAACACCACAGTTCAAAAGCATCAATTCTTCAGTGCTCAGCCTTCTTCAAAGTCCAACTTTCACACCCATACATGACCATTGGAAAAACAATAGCCTTAATTAGAAGGACCTTAGTTGGCAAAGTAATGTCTCCGCTTTTGAATATGCTATCTAGGTTGGTCAAAACTTTTCTTTGAAGGAGTAAGCGTCTTTTAATTTCATGGCTGCAGTCAACATCTGCAGTGATTTTGGAGCCCCCAAAATAAAGTCTGACACTGTTTCTACTGTTTCCCCATCTATTTCACATGAAGTGATGGGACCAGATGCCATGATCTTCATTTTCTGAACACTGAGCTTTAAGACAACTTTTTCACTCTCCTCTTTCACTTTCATCAAGAGGCTTTTTAGTTCCTCTTCACTTTCTCCATAATCTGCATATCTGAGGTTATTGATATTTCTCCTGGTAATCTTGATTCCAGCTTGTGTTTCTTCCAGCCCAGCATTTCTCATGATGTACTCTGCATATAAGTTAAATAAGCAGGGTGACAATATACAGCCTTGACATACTCCTTTTCCTATTTGGAACCAGTCTGTTGTTCCATATCCAGTTCTAACTGTTGCTTCCTGACCTGCATACAGATTTCTCAAGAGGCAGGTCAGGTGGTCTGGTATTCCCATCTCTTGAAGAATTTTCCACAGTTTATTGTGATCCACACAGTCAAAGGCTTTGGCATAGTCAATAAAGCAGAAGTAGATGTTTTTCTTGAACTCTCTTCCTTTTTCCATGATCCAGCGGATGTTGGCAATTTGATCTCTGGTTCCTCTGCCTTTTCTAAAACCAGCTTGAACATCAGGAAGTTCACGGTTCATGTATTGCTGAAGCCTGGCTTGGAGAATTTTGAGCATTATTTTACTAGCAGGTGAGATGAGTGCAATTGTGCAGTAGTCTGAGCATTCTTTGGCATTGCCTTTCTAAGTGATTGGAATGAAAACTGACCTTTTCCAGTCCTGTGGCCACTGCTGAGTTTTGCAAATTTGCTGGCATATTGAGTGCAACACTTTCACAGCATCATCTTTCAGGATGTGAAATAGCTGAACTGGAATTCCATGACCTCCACTAGCTTTGTTCATAGTGATGCTTTCTAAGGACCACTTGACTTCACACTCCAGGATGTCTGGCTCTAGATGAGTGATCACACCATCGTGATTATCCAGGTCGTGAAGATCTTTTTTTGTACAGTTTTTCCATGTATTCTTGCCATCTCTTCCTAATATCTTCTGCTTCTGTTAGGTCCAGACCATTTCTGTCCTTTATCAAGCCCATCTTTGCATGAAATGTTCCCTTGGTGTCTCTAATTTTCTTGAAGAGATCTCTAGTCTTTCCCATTCTGTTCTTTTCCTCTATTTCTTTGCATTGATCACTGAAGAAGGCGTTCTTATCTCTCTTTGCTATTCTTTGGAATTCTGCATTCAGATGCTTATATCTTTCCTTTTCTCCTTTGCTTTTTGCTTCTCTTCTTTTCACAGCTATTTGTAAGGCCTCCCCAGAGAGCCATTTTGCCTTTTTGCATTTTTCTTTTCCATGGGTATGGTCTTGATCCCTGTCTCCTGTACAATGTCACGAACTTCATTCCATAGTTCATCAGGCACTCTATCAGATCTAGGCCCTTAAATCTACTTCTCACTTTCACTGTATAATCATAAGGGATTTGATTTAGGTCATACCTGAATGGTCTAGTGGTTTTCCCTACTTTCTTCAATTTAAGTCTGAATTTGTTAATAAGGAGTTCATGATCTGAGCCACAGTCAGCTCCTGGTCTTGTTTTTGTTGACTGTATAGAGCTTCTCCATCTTTGGCTGCATAAAATATAATCAATCTGATTTCAGTGTTGACCATCTGGTGATGTCCATGTGTAGAGTCTTCTCTTGTGTTGTTGGAAGAGGGTGTTTGCTATGAGCAGTGCATTTTCTTGGCAAAACTCTATTAGTCTTTGCTCTGCTTCATTCCACATTCCAAGGCCAAATTTGCCTGTTACTCCAGGTGTTTCTTGACTTCCTAGTTTTGCATTCCAATCCCCTATAATGAAAAGGACATCTTTTTGGGTGTTAGTTCTAAATGGTCTTGTAGGTCTTCATAGAACCATTCAACTTCAGCTTCTTCAGCGTTATATCCTTGGGTTAGGAAGATTTCCCTAGAGAAAGGAATGGCTACCCACTCCAGTATTATTCTTGCCTGGAGAATTCCATGGACAGAGGAGTCTGGAGGGCTATAATCTAATGGATCACAAAGAGTCGTATGCTACAGAGCAACTAACACAACGTATCTATATATAAACATTTCTCTGGAATATAAAAATCACTCTATATTAGTATACACTCCTTGAGTTGAGTTTCACTCCTTGGATGAAAAGCTATGACCAACCTAGAGAGCATATTAAAATCAGGACATTACTTTGCCAACAAAGTTCCATCTAGTCAAAGCTATGGCTTTTCCAGTAGTCATATTCTGATGTGAGAGTTGGACCATAAAGAAAGCCGAGTACCAAAGAACTGATGCTTTTGAACTGTGGTGTTAGAGAAGACTCTTTAGAGTCTCTTGCACTGCAAGGAGATTAAACAGTCAATCCTAAAGTAAATCAACCCTAAAAATTCATCGGAAGGACTGATGCTGAAGCTGAAGCTCCAATATTTTGGCCACCTGATGCGAAGAGCTGACTTATTGGAAAAGACCCTGATGCTGGAAAAGATTGAAGGCAGGAGGAGAAGGAGTTGACAGAGGATGAGATGGTTGGATGGCATCATGGATTCAATGGACATGAGTTTGAGCAAGCTCTAGGGGTTGGTGACGGACAGGGAAGCCTGGTGTGCTGTAGTCCATGGGGTCACAAAGAGTTGGACATGACTGAGCAACTGAACTGAACTACCTACTATTCTGTGTAACTCTGACAAGTACATGAACTTTTCTAAGCTTATTTTCTCATCATGGATAAAGCAAAAATATTAAATAGGTAACTATTAAAATCACTGCATATGGTGACTGCAGCCATGAAATTAAAAGACGCTTACTCCTTCAAAGAAAAGTTTTGACCAACCTAGATAGCATATTCAAAAGCGGAGACATTACTTTGCTGACTAGTCAAGGCTATGGTTTTTCCAGTGGTCATGTATGGATGTGAGAGTTGGACTGTGAAGAAGGCTGAGTGCCGAAGAATTGATACTTTTGAACTGTGTGTTGGAGAAGACTCTTGAGAGTCCCTTGGACTGCAAGGAGATCCAACCAGTCCATTCTGAAGGAGATCAGCCCTGGGTGTTCTTTGGAAGGAATGATGCTAAAGCTGAAACTCCAGTACTTTGGCTACCTCATGCGAAGAGCTGACTCATTGGAAAAGACTCTGATGCTGGGAGGGATTGGGGGCAGGAGGAGAAGGGGACGACAGAGGATGAGGTGGTATCACTGACTGTATGGACGTGAGTCTGAGTGAACTCCAGGAGTTGGTGATGGACAGGGAGTCCTGGTGTGCTGCTATTCATGGAGTTGCATGTCACTAAGTGACTGAACTGACTGAAGATCCCTTCAAGTTCTAACTCTATGTGATTTTTAGAATTTCTTCTAAAAGAAATTAGAAGTAATTAGATAGAACTTTTAGAACAATCAATGTGACAATGTCCAGACCAAGATACTTGCTCTCAGGCAAATAGGTGATCTTCCTTCAGCATCTAAGCTGAGTGGTGGGGATAGTGTTGGAAATAATAGTAACTGGGCTAAGACTTATTCAGCATTTGCTATATACCAACCCCTGAACTAAGAATTTTACATGTGTTGTTATATCTAACTCAACACAGCAATATATAATGTAGACTACTACTTTTTCCAATTTGCCAAAGGACTAACAAAGCAAACAAAAGAAAAATTAGGTTAACTTGACTGGGTCTATACTAATCAGTGGTGAAGACAAAAGGAGCTCTGCTGACATATCTCTGTATGTGCTTTAAGAGCAAGGACCCTGTTTTATCTATTTAGCCTAACTCAGTGTCTAACACATGGTACGTATTCAATTATTGTGTGGAATAAAAGTAAGGAAGGAATGAGGGAGGGAGCGATACAAGAAAGGGGAAAGAGAAAGAAATTATTTCTAGACATGCTATGTCCTCAATAGATATTTCCTTCCTTTAACCTTTTGTTTCTTTAACCCTGAAATCATGGGGGAAATCTGCAGTTATGCTCAGGAATCCTAGGGTTTAGTGATCTCTCCCTCCTGAGTATTCCAAACTGTAATTCCTAGTACAGGTCACTGAAGCATCTGCTATCATCTGGTTTAGTATTCTAGCTAATGCATCATTTTGGTTCTCTCTCACTTCTAATATTAGTCTAACAAAAGAATATAGTTGATTTACCACACTAAGTTTCTGGAAAAAAAATAGTGTCTCTGATATTGGTCTCTCACCCACTGGTGTAAACTAAGATGAAAGAAAAGCTGTTCCCAGAGGAAACAGATTGTGTACTTCAAAACCTAAACCTAATAGTACACATGAATATCATCAACCAGAATTTGAGATGCCTAAGAAAGATGTTTTGATGCAGATAATGGGACCACTTTGCTACCTCTGCCATTGTTATGACTGCCTCGTGCCATACTTATGGAACTTTAGAGGGGCGTTAACTAAAGCAGGTCACGACAAACACTATTTTGACTCTACTTCCACTTGGCTTTTTCTTCATTTATTTACAATTAGAATTCAGTGAATAACAGAAACCATAATTATAAACATGTGTACAGTAAATACAGGGCCCATTACTTATGTTTAGGAAAACACAAAGTTTTAAATGTGATCTGATCTACCCGATCCTAAGAAAGCCTGCATAGTTTGTGTTTTCATTGAGATAGTGATAGAGTCGGGGGTAGGAGGGTTTGGGCGAGAAAATGATTGTTTAGGAAAGCCATAGCATTGCTCACATAATACAGAATTTTATTTATATCTATGCTGAAAACATTTTCAAGGTGACTAGTGACTTAGTCATTGAATACCCTAGCATTCTGTGTAAAATAGGGATAATGTAAAGACTTTTCTCATAGTCAGCACAATGAATGCAAAGTATATTGCAAATAGTGTTATGGCAATTCTTGATTGTGTTGAGTATCAATTCTTATATATTCATTTCTCATTTTAAGGAAACTATTTATCAGCAGTCTCATCTCCATCTCATCCACAGTATGGGAGCTAAAGAAAGTACATGAAGACCATCCAAAATATAAAGCAAATAACAAGTTTCTAGGCCTCTATTCTTTCAGAAATGTTTTATTTATACATGCATTCATTCAACATTTACTTACCACCTAGTATGTACAAGACATTGTATTAAGAGACTGTGGAAACCCATACACTTAGCTCAGTACCTATGTGTCTTACTCCCAAAGAGGTCAATTAAATTCATATTATGGTAGTTAAAAAAAAAAAAACATTTAAACAGGTCAATAAAAGGAGAAGATATACAAGCTCTAAGGTTTTATGTTAGTAAATATCAATAGAAACTCATAGGCATTTTTAAAAAGACTAATGCAAGTTATTTGAATAAGTTTTCAATACCAGGAATTTGGTACTACCAAATAAATTATTTAATTAAATGCTTTGTATATTGAGTTGCCACTTTTTATATTATATTTATAGAACATTAGCTAACTAGTACAGGATATAGTTCACAATAGCTTATCTATGTTAAAAATATATATGCTTGTCAGAAAACTTGTTACCTAAAAGAAACATCACTAACAGAAATGCTTAGGAAAAAACATCAAGTGACTAGGATTTAATAAAGGATTTCTTTTGTAGTCAGCTGGTAAAGAACCTGCCTGCAATGCAAAAGACCTGGCTTTGATCCCTGTGTTGGGAAGATCCCTGAAGAATACTCCAGTATTCTGGCCTGGAGAATTCCATGGACTGTATATTCCATGCGGTAGCAAAGAGTCAGACGCCACTGAGCGACTTTCACTTTCAATTTCAGGCTTTGATAAAACCAAAGGATGATATTCCAGTCTTAAATTTTACATCTGGATTTTAGTTCCTTTTCAAAGATAATTATCTAATTTTTCCTTATTTTCTCTCTCAGTTCCACTCAGCTGCAATGGAGACACATGCACAAATCAAGAAATCATCTTGAATTTTCCTAATATCACTTAAATTTTCTGAATATGCCCCATGTGTCCACTAATAGCCAAATGCTTTCAAATCTGTTCAGCTAAATGGATCAATAACTACATCCAGCCTCACATTGTGGGGTTGCCAACATAGCGAAATTGAGCCAAACAGAAAATGTCTCTATGAGGACAAAAATTATTATCAACCCAGTTATCCTGAGAGATCTACTCTCCCCAAGTATTTGGAGAACTTAACATACACATTATCTAGGGCAGTCAACAGTTGCTAAGAAAATATTTGAGAATGAGAACAAAGAGTTTGGATGAAATATTTGGGAACTAGAATCAGTGAGTTTTACAATAAACCAGTGTAATAGCTCAAGGACTACATCAAGCAAGAATCTTTCAAACCTGGAGGACACAAAATATGTACCAGCATAAGCAAACTGCTGACAAGCTTCTCTGTGCGCTCAGTCACACCATACAGCTGCAAACAACAATTGGCCAGGTGCAACCAAGCTTTTGAGAATTCCTGCCTGTTGCCCAGAAACCACAGCACCACACAGTTGAGGTTTTCAAACAGGTGCAAACATTTTTTCCCATTACTCTAGTGCTTGAGACAGTGCAGCAGACAGAAGTACATCTGCAACGACTCCTTACCTAAAGCGGCCACCACAGAAAACAAAACTCAAAAGTAACACAAAAAAGTTTTAAAATAAAACAATAGTGTCAAAAACAGTAGTTTTGCAATAGTCTCTGATCCCACATCAGGAGCTGCTTTAATAGAAAAGTTCCATAAAACAGTTTCTAAGATGAATGCTTTGTAACTAAAATTATTCTGCTTCATCAAATCTGAGAAATGTTTATTTGATTCTTACAATAGAGTGAAATGCAAGGTATGTATAAAATGTAATATCCTTTGATGCTTGTCAATATTTGAAGGTACTCAAAAATTAACATTTTCACATTATGAAATCTGTAAGCAATTTTAATGCCCCCAAATGTAATCACTTACCAGCTAATATGCAGATTAACATAACTATAGGTAATTTATATACATACCTGTGCAGCTAGGGGGCACAGACAGACTTGTAATTTATCAGGTACTCTGAAATGTAAAACAAATACATTTTGTAAGTAAAAAGAATTTTTGAAGTGGAGCCAGTATTTATGCTGAGACAATTTCTGCAGAGAAGTAGAAAAGATTGTAGTCCTTAAACAAGTGGGCTATTTTATACCTGAATTTTCCCCATAGGATATTTCGGTTCACCTTAAATTCGTATGTGTGAGTATATGCACACACAGCTTCCTGGAGTAGTGTGATCAAAAACAAGTACCAGCAAGGGACTAAGACTCACCGTGGTCTCTAAAATGAAAATAGTTTTACCAGAGGATAAAATAAACACTTAACAATGATTTTTTTCTTTGGTATTCTCCCATGACTATTGCCTTCCTCAAAGAAATATGACTGCTACTCAGATTCATCAACACTCAGTTTGGACTGGCGAGGAAGAAATGTTCTTTTGTAGAGTAGTCCACAGAAATGCATAAGTAAATAAAAATAAGCTCTATGCTCATTAACTTAAAGTTACAACAGCAAATAGAAATTAGATTTCTATAAGAGGAAATGCTAAAGCCACATTAGATATGATGCCTCAATGCAACACAGTGAGAAAACTGCCATCGAAGTGGGTACTGCTAAAGAAGTCAGCTTAAACAAAGGATGCAGAGTGTACAATTAGATGAAAAAAATATCTGCATGAAGGTGGAAACTGTATTGCAAAATGCAGCCTCTGAACTACTGTGACCCTTAAACATATTTTGTAATCTCTCTGAAAGCTAACTAAAATATTTAATCTCTATACTTCTAAACATATTTGATGATAGAAACATATTAAAGTCATTAAGTCTAGTTGATAAAACTTGCTTAAAAGTGTGAAAAAAATAATCAATTTTTATGATGACAGTGAAACACCTCTTCATACACTTCTGAGGGGAGTATGAATTGCTAAAATTTTTCTGGAAAACTATTAAGTAATATGACTGAGAATTTAAAATTCAGAATCTTTAATTCTACAGTAATTTTAATTCTAAAACTCAACCTTACATAACTGAACATCAACAGAGATTTATGTTAGCAAAAAATTAGAACTAACCTAGCTAAGCTAAATTTTCAACAGTAGAAAAATAAAGTATAGCACATCCATATAAAGAAATATTTTGAAACAATCTGAAGGGTAGTTTGTGGTTCTAAAGTATGTTATAAACATACAGAGTACCAATTGTATGGACATAATAGAATTTGTGTGGCTGAGAGAAAAATAAGAACACACAAAAAAAATGATTATATTTGGATAATAAGATTATTCATGATTTTAATTTTTCTTTTTACTTTCATACATAGTTAATCACTACAATAAACATTACTTTTATAATAAGAAAACCATTAGTTGTCAGAGAAGGGTAAAGGAAAAAAGTTTTAGAATGCCATATGGAAATAATAAATCAAACGTTCGTATGTGAAATAAATTAACTCAGTCACACATGAAATCCACTAAGAATACCTACAGTGAAAAACACATCCTCTCTGGTTCCTCATAGGGGTACAGCCAGGGTCTCTTCTATTCCATTGCTTTAGAATATAAACCAGTAATTTGATAACACATTTTTTAATCATCTTAGTAAAATTTCCTTAATTATGCAGGGTGAAATGATGGCAAGAACAATTTAGGACTACAAATCTGTTCAACTTATTACAAACTTATTTAATAAGTCAACAATATTTAGTGATCATCTATTACATGCAAAGTACTGTTCAGCATTATACTGTAAAAGATAAATTCGAAAACACCTTACCTTCATAGAACTAACAATTTAAAAGTACTTTTAAAATTAATGTGTTTCTTTTGCTGTCTCTCATATAGGGTTATTGTTACCATCTTTCTGTATTCCATGTATATGCGTTAGTATACTGTATTGGTGTTTTTCTTTCTGGCTTACTTTACTCTGTATAATAGGCTCCAGTTTCATCTACCTCATTAGAACTGATTCAAATGCATTCTTTTTAATGGCTGAGTAATACTCCATTGTGTATATGTACCTCAGCTTTCTTATCTATTCATCTGCTGATGGACTTCTAGGTTGCTTCCATGTCTTGGCTATTATAACAGCGCTGCAATGAACACTGGGGTACACGTGTCTCTTTCAATTCTTGTTTCCTTGGTGTGTATGCCCAGCAGTGGGAATGCTGGGTTGTATGGCAGTTCTATTTCCAGGTTTGATGCATGATACAGGATGCTCGGGGCTGGTGCACTGGGATGACCCAGAGGGATGGTATGGGGAGGGAGGAGGGAGGTGGGTTCAGGATGGGGAACACGGGTACACCCATGGTGGATTCATGTTGATGTATGGCACAACCAATACAATACTGTATTTAGCCTCCAATTAAAATAAATAAATTTATATTTAAAAAAATTAATGTGTTTCTATTAATTTTACTGTGAAACCAAAACTGATCCAAAATAATAGTCTTAAAAAAACAAACAAAAAAACCCCACAAAATTTAAAATATTTACTACAGCTTAGATAAAGACATAAACACAATACATACAGTTTACGCAACTTGTGACAGATCTGGCACACTTTGAGAAAACATATCAGGTTTGACTTTTTGTATGAGCAAAAACTGATATTTACATAACACTCAAAAAGTCTTAAGTACATGAATGTGTATCACTTATAAAATGCCCTAGTAAATTACTCTAAGTGTGCATTTTTTATCCTTCAGACTTTATTTTTGGGGGCTCCAAAATTACTGCAGATGTTGATTGCAGCCGTGAAATTAAAAGACGCTTGCTCCTTGGAAGAAAAGTTATGACCAACCTAGATAGCATATTCAAAAACAGAGACATACTTTGCCACCTAAGGTCCGTCTAGTTAAGGCTATGGTTTTTCCTGTGGTCATGTATGGATGTGAGAGTTGGACTGTGAAGAAGGCTGAGCGCCAAAGAACTGATGCTTTTGAACTGTGGTGTTGGAAAAGACTCAAGAGTCCCTTGGACGGCAAGGAGATCCAACCAGTCCATTCTCAAGGAGATCAGCCCTGGGATTCCCTTGGAAGGAATGATGGTAAAGCTGAAACTCCAGTACTTCGGCCACCTCATATGAAGAGTTGACTCACTGGAAAAGACTCTGATGCTGGGAGGGATTGGGGGCAGGAGGAGAAGGGGACAACCGAGGATGAGATGGCTGGATGGCATCACTGATTCGATGGATGTGAGTCTGAGTGAACTCTGGGAGTTGGTGATGGACAGGGAGGCCTGGTGTGCTGTGATTCATGGGGTTGCAAAGAGTTGGACACGACTGAGTGAACTGAGTCTAATTTTTGTTAATAGAATTATATTTTTGGAGACCAGTATGAAAGAAAATGGATTCAATCTCAGATACCAGATGTGTAAGACTGTCTCTGATTATCTAAAGCTACATAAAACATATGCACAATTATTAACAAGATATAGTTATCTATTGTCACCTGAAGTAAATAAGTGAGTTACTTTCTAACTTTGCCAAAGACAATGCTGCACAATCACCTCCCGGGAAAGGAAAGAAGGTAAGGCTGGACAGATTAGGGCTGAGGGAATCCCTAGCCAAGGGTGGTGGTGGTGAGGGGTGTGAAGCACTTGGCTGTACAGATAAAAGAATGCAGCACACACAGTATCCTTGTGACCTGTAACTACAGTGGGCATTTGCCTCTCAGAAGCTATTGCCCTCAGGTTCAGTCAATGGGGTCAGCCTGTGTGAGGCTGTGCCACGCAGCAAGAGAAGCTATTTATGGGATCAAGGACCTGTGGGTCTGGGACAACAGCAGAGTTATATGAAGTAGGATGGTGGATAGTTGATCCGCTTTTGCTACCAGAAACACCTAGAATTGAGTTCTAGATCCCTCTTTTCAATTGTATGATCTTAAGTGAGTTACGTCTTCCCTGTCTGTAAAATGATGGTCAGGCTCTCCTGATGGTGCAGTGGTAAAGAATACACCTGCCAATGCAGGAGATGTGAGATCAACCCCTGGGTCGGGAAGATCCACTGGAGAAGGAAGTTGCCACTTCAGTATTTAGTATTCAGGAGTTCCCACTCCAATATTCTTGCCTGAGAAATCCCATAGACAGGGGAATCTGGCAGGCTACAACCCACGGGGTCGCAAAAGAGTCAGACATGACTTAGTGACTAAACAACAACAAAAATGATGATCATGTTACCTAACCTATAAGACTGTTTGTGCCTATGTATCCCTGGAAGCTCAGCTGGTAAAGAATCCACCTGCAATGCAGAAGACCCTGTTTCGATTCCTGGGTCCAGAAGATGCCCTGGAGAAGGGATAGGCTACCCACTCCACTATTCTTGGGCTTCCCGGGGTGGCTCAGATGGTAATGAATCCATCTGCAATGCGGGAGACCTGGGTTCAATACCTGGGTTGGGAAGATCCCCTGGAGGAACGGCATGGCAACCCACTCCAGTTTTCTTGCCTGGGAGAATCCCCATGGACAAAGGAGCCTGGTGGGCTACAGTCCATGGGCTCTCAAAGAGTTGGACACGACTGAGTGACTAAGCACACATTATATGCGACAGGCATGTAAAAGAGCTAGCACAGTGTGAAAGTAAACATTGCTGAGCAGAAGCTATTAGTATTGTCCTAGTTGCACGAGGAAAGGAGAGGATGTCTGTACCTTTAAGCTAAAGAAGAAGTAAGGCGTTACAAAGATAGCTTGCTCAATATATCACTTTCTATTCTACAGCTCATCTAGGAGCCAGTCATGTGCTGGATGTTCACAGAACATTTCTGAATCAGTAAACACTCGAACAATATTACTAGCTACAATGTGAAACTCTAACCAGCATTTTAAAGCACCGATTCTATTATGCAAGAGGAAGGCAGTAATATGTGCCCATTTTTCTGAATGAAAAATGAAGGACCGCTGTCTACACTTAACTGAAACAATCAGGAAATGGAACTATAAGGGCAAAGGTAAACATAATTATTCAGCTGGAATCAGGACCAGGTGTTGTAGGCTCCCTAAAAGTCACATATGAACAGTATCACTTTTTTAAGGTATTTTAAAGAGACTCTGCAAATGACCTGAGTTCACATATAACACAAGGTTTTGCAAATAGAAGTAAAAATATTACAACTGACTTTGCTCTCAGGGCTTCAAATACACAAATTAATACATACTGAGGTTCTAGACCTTCTGATTTGATCTAGAGGACAGCACAAAGAACTGTTACACAGTGTCTTTAGAATCCATTGCAGTTTACATAATCCCTAGAATTTTTGGGTTTTATGAGGGTGAAGTTACTATCAGTACCATTTGTGATGGAGATATACTATAGAGGATTTATTTTTTAAGTTCTTTCTACTTCTAGGTTGGCAAGGCTGTGTTCCCCAGTGGGAACTGAATAGGTCTGACTTTGTGCTGTGTTGACTAAAAGTTTATCTTCCCTTCATACTGGATGGGCCTGGCTAGTGATGGAAGATGGGGTGTTTAATGTTACTTCTTGAGCCGTTAATAAATCAAATACCTAATTCACTTATTGTGGTTCTGGAGAAGACTCTTGAGAGTTCCTTGGACTAAAGGGAGATCAAATCAGTCAATCCTAGAGGAAATCAACACTGAATATTCACTGGAAGGACTGACACTGAAGCTGAAGCTCCAATACTTTGGCTACCTGATATGAAGAACCGACTCATTGGGAAAGAACTTGATGCTGGGTAAGATTGAGGGCAGGAGAAGGGGACGTCAGAGGATGATGGTGGGATAGCATCACTGACTCAATGGACATTAGTTTAGATGAACTCCAGGAGATAGTGAAGGACACGGAAGCCTGGTGTGATACAGTTCATGGAGTCCCAAAGAGTCTGACACAACTTAGCAACTGAACAACAACAGCAATTCACTTAAGGCACTGAAAAGAGTCTCAGCTGGGTCTGCAGGAGCAATGGCTTCATAAAAGAGCTCTGAGCCTAAACTTAAACTAAAAATATTTCCCCATGACTGAATGAACATTCTTAGGAATATACAGTGTTTTACATTTTAAATTTGGCCTATTTTAAGAAAAGATGCTATGTAATCAAAAATATTTTTATTTCATTTAATATGTATTTACTTCTTCCAGACCTACAATTGATCTGGGTGCTCAATCATTATTATATTATAAAATGTAGATTTTAATAACCAATAAAGCCAGCTTATTTCTTTACATTGAGGTGTCCTGAATTCTGGAGTTTACCTGAACTGAAAGTTTATGAAGATTAAGAGGAATATAATTTTAAAAGCAGACTTGAAAAACTTGTTAGTTATGCTTATTTTTATAAATTACTAAGTTAGATTTAGCCCTATCAGAAAGGGGAATAAAGAGAAGCAAAAGTTATCTATTTATCAGCTCTGTGAATGGGAAACAGATAAAAGGCAATAAGAAAGGAAAAGGAAATCATATGATAAACACCCGTTAATCCAAAGGCATAGTTGGTCTGTCTAGACTTTAGGTCACACTTGCTCTAATAAAGCTACAGAGTGTAGTAAAAGCTAAGCCTACAAAATAATTCTGTATGTAAAATTTCTATTATTATTATTGGCTACCACTTTAAATGAAACAATTTAATATCAAATTTTATGTATAAACATGATGAATTTGGACTCTCCATAGAACCCTGATCCACAATATACTAAATATTAATAATTCTATCCCGTAAGTCACATTTTGGAATTTATTAAATAGAAAATAGTTGTTTAACAGATGACTTTTAAAACTTAACTTTGTACATTAAAGTTTAAGGGTTAGTAAAGAAAACTAACAAAATTAAAGCTTAAAAAAATTTTTAAAATAATATTTTCAAAATATTCTCAACTTGAAGCTATGATTATGGAAAAGATTTATTTTTATGGAATGTGATAATTCTACTGACCAGCTTGTACACATTCCTGGGGTCTTAATTTAGGTGTTACCTCTTCGAGAATCTGATGTCCTGTGTTTAATCTTGTCATAATAATCATCACACAACATTGTAACTGTCTTTCACATAAGACTGTAAAATGGGAAACACAGGTTTTGTCTTATTCACCATTGTGTCATTAGTTCCTAGTACAGAACCGAATGAATTAATAGTAGGTATGGGTTAAATGGGGCTTCCCTTGTGGCTCAAACAGTAAAGAATCTACCTGAATGCAGGAGACCTGAGTTCAGTCCCTGAGTCAGGAAGATCCCTGGAGAAGGGAATGGCTACCCACCCTAGTATTCTTGCCTGGAGAATTCTGTGGACAGAGGAGCCTGGAGGGCTACAGTTCATGAGCTCACAAAGAGTTGGACATGACTGAGTGACTAACACACACATGGGTTAAATATTGGGTATAGGAATACCTAATGAATTGTGTCACATCTATTCCTAATGATTAAATAATTCACAATGCATTGAAAAATTAAAGAGCTACATCTCTACACAAAATATTTTCCAATCTTTAAAGGCCTGATCTTGCAGCTTCTTTCTTTGACTCTTCCTATTTTTCCTCTTAATCAGTACAGAACTAAATTATCAGAATCTGAGTCAGATTTAATAACAGATCACAAAGCCTGATTGGTTTGATCCCAAGGTGGACAGGTTGATCCTTATCTCCCTCTTCGGCAGATAGCTGGTATGGTAGAATTTGACACACACAGGTCCCTGAAACAGTTCTGCAGTTCCTAACCAATTGTGTAGTTCTTCTCGGTCTCAGAGAGACTGGATCTGACTACTGTTCCTGAGACAGACCATTATTTTATTCTTTCTGGAATCCATTGCAGTTTGAATTATCCATGTGATTACTGGTTTAGTTGTTTATTCCCTCTCCCTCACTAGGTTGTACACGCTATAGAGGCCACATTATTTTGTTCAGCACTCTATACCCAGGGTCTGGTTTAGTGCCTGACACACAATAAAACACTCAAGAAATATTGGTCAGATGTGTAAATATAAGGTTAGGAGCAGCAGTTTTCAATCAAAAGAGACTGTAAAACTAGATAGGTAACAGCTACCCCTACTGTTGTTTTCTCTACATTCCAAGTCTATCTGCCACATAGAAGACTTGAGGCTATCAGTTCAGTTCAGTTCAGTCGCTCAGTCATGTCCGACTCTTTGTGATCCCACGAATCGCAGCACACCAGGCCTCCCTGTTCATCTGTTCATCACCATCTCTCGGAGTTCACTCAGACTCATGTCCATCGAGTCCGTGATGCCATCTAGCCATCTCATCCTCGGTTGTCCCCCTTCTCCTCCTGCCCCCAGTCCCTCCCAGCATCAGAGTCTTTTCCAATGAGTCAACTCTTCGCATGAGGTGGCCAAAGTACTGAAGTTTCAGCTTTAGCATCATTCCTTCCAAAGAAATCCCAGGGTTGATCTCCTCGAGAATGGACTGGTTGGATCTCTTTGCAGTCCAAGGGACTCTCAAGAGTCTTCTCCAACACACAGTTCAAAAGCATCAGTTTTTGGCGCTCAGCCTTCTTCACAGTCCAACTCTCACATCCATACTTGAAGCTATAGGCACTCTTTTATTATAAATTCTGTTCAATTAATGGCAAACTTCAAAAGCAATACTAGGTAGGCTGGAGGTACAATATCTAGGAAATGCAATGGAATTATAATAAGAACGCAACCACTTCCAATAAGAAGTTTAGGATTTGAATTCCAGCTTACTAAGTGTGTATCCTAGGGGAACTTACATATTCTCTCTAAATACTCAGTCTCATCTTATTTAAAATGAGGTGGCTTTTGTCTAACATGCAGAGTTTTTAATGGTAATTGAATAAGATTGTATATATGAAAGCAACTGATAGTATGCTGCTGCTGCTAAGTCGCTTCAGTCGTGTCCGACTCTGTGCGACCCCAGAGACGGCAGCCCACCAGGCTCTGCCGTCCCTGGGATCCTCCAGGCAAGAACACTGGAGTGAGTTGACATTTCCTTCTCCAATGCATGAAAGTGAAAAGTGAAAGTGAAGTCGCTCAGCAGTCTCCGACTCTTTGCAACCCCATGGACTGCAGCCTACCAGACTCCTCCATCCATGGGATTTTCCCAGCAAGAGTATTGGAGTGGGGTGCCATTTCCTTCTCCAAACTAATAGTATAACTCATGGCACTTAGGAGAAGGGGCTTACTACAAATTAGTTCTTTTGTGTTGGCCAGCCAATGTCTACAGCAAAATGGAGAGATGATTTGACTAAAGGCCCAGGAATGGACTTTCTGGGTAGAGAAAAAGAAAAGGAAAAGGATTTAAAGGCAAGAAAAAAAGTAAGTCGATGTGAGGGACAATAAGTTAAAAAAAAAACAAAACAACAACATAAGATAGAGCAGTAGGACTAAAATAGCCATTAGAAATGGAAAGACATTTTAACATTAAAAAAAAAACTGACAAAAATCTATTAGCTTTTTCTTAAGTGACACACCTTTCCCACATATAAATAAAATAATTACTACAATCACAGTTAGTAGAAAAATCAACTGAAATGTATAGTAAATACCTATTAGAGATTTAACAGGAGAAGGCAATGGCACCCCACTCCAATACTCTTGCCTGGAAAATCCCATGGACGGAGGAGCCTGGTAGTCTGCAGTCCATGGTGTCGCGAAGAGTCGGACACGACTGAGCGACTTCACTTTCATTTTTCACTTTCATGCATTGGAGAAGGAAATGGCAACCCATTCCAGTATTCTTGCCTGGAGAATCCTAGGGACGGGGGAGCCTGGTGGGCTGCTGTTTCTGGGGTCACACAGAATCGGACACAACTAAAGAGACTCAGCAGGAGCAGTAGCAGCAGAGATTTAACATTCTTCACAGGAATTCACATGCTGAAAACTCAACCTGTGTAAATATAGCTGTGAACTTTATTATTTACTATGATAAGGCAACAGCATATCCTCTTCTGTGTACTACCTGCAGAGTTGTAAAAGGCAAATGTGTCCCAGCTCTTTAGGTACAATTACAGGGCATCAGAATTTGGCCCCTTCTTTGCATTTGTGATTATCATACAGTGGCACTGGAAGAAACTGAATATTATGAAAACTTTATTCAAAATTCATTTTTCAGGTTGTCGTTGTCGCTCAGTCACGTCTGACTCTTTGTGACCCCATGAACTGCAGCACACCAGGCTTCCCTGTCCTTCACCATCGTCTGGAGCTTGCTCAAACTCATGCCCATCAAGTTAGTGATGCCATACAACCATCTCATCCTCTGTCATTCCCTTCTGCTCTCACCTTCTTTCTTTCTCAGATCAGGGTCTTTTTCAGTGAATCAGGCTCTTCACATCATGTGGCCAAAGTATTGGAACTTCAGCTTCAGTATCAGTCCTTCCAATGAATATTCAGGGTTAATTTCCTTTAGGATGGACTGGTTGGATCTCCCTGCAGTCCAAGGAATGCTCAAGAGTCTTCTCTAACATCACAGTTCAAAAGCATCAATTCTTTGGTGCTCAACTTTCTTTATGGTCCAACTCTCTAATCCATACATGACTACTAGAAAACCATAGATTTCACTAGATGGATCTTTGTAGCAAAGTAGTGTCTCTGCTTTTTATTATGTTGTCTAGGTTTGTCATAGCTTTTCTTCCAAGGAGCAAGTGTCTTTTAACGTTATGGCTGCAGTTACCATCTGCAGTGATTTTGGAGCCCAAGAAAACAGTCTGTCACTGTTTCCATTGCTTCCTCATCTACTTGCCATGAAGTCTTGGGATTGGATGTCAGTTTTTTGAATGTTGAGTTTTAAGCCAGCTTTTTCACTCTGCTCTTTCATTAAGAGGATCTTTAGTTCCTCTTTGCTTCCTGCCATAATGTGCGGTCATCTGCATATCTGAGGTTATTGATATTTCTCCTGGCAATCTTGATTCCAGCTTGTGCTTCACCCAGTCCAGTATTTTGCATGATGCACTCTCCATATAAGTTAAATAAGCAGGGTGACAATAAACAGCCTTGATGTACTCCTTTACCAATTTTGAACCAGTCCATTATTTCATGTTCATTTCTAACTGTTGCTTCTTGACCTGCATACAGGTTTCATAGGAGGCAGATAAGGTGCCTTTTAGTCCATCCTATAGGAGACCAGTCCTCGGTGTTCACTGGAAGGACTGATGCTGAGGCTGAAACTCCAATACTTTGGCCACCTCATGCGAAGAGCTGACTCATTGGAAAAGACTCTGATGCTGGGAGGGATTGGGGGCAAGAGGAGAAGAGGACGACCTAGGATGAGTTGGCTGAATGGCATCACTGACTGGATGCACATGAGTTTGAATGAACTCCAGGAGTTGGTGATGGACAGGGAGGCCTGGCGTGCTGGGGTTGCAAACAGTCGAACATGACTGAGCGACTGAACTGAACTAAACTGAAGGTATCATTTAACATACTTTTAAGTATCATTTTTCATAATTAGTTGCTTTCATTTTCTTATTACTTTGGTCAAACTTACATCAGTTTCATTAAAATTTTTTTCTGTCTAAGTATTGTCTCTGATGTGTTTGTGTGTGTATTCTTTGGTCTCTTCGCAAAATAAGAAAAAGAATTAAAGGTTTTAAAAGCATTGCATATCAACAGTAAGCACCGTGCAACCTCAAAGAATGCCCACCTGATATCAATAAGTTCATTAAAAGAGTTCATTTGAAATTATAACCTTTGTCTGCTTGTGATAAACTGACTTTTAAGTCTATCTATGTTCTCTATAAGACTGCCATCTTCATGAGGGCTGGAATCTTGCCTATTTTACTTTCCTTTCTATCATCACCACCTAGTTCAGGGACAGGCACACAATATACAGCCATTGAATATTTTACCCATTAAGCAAATATTTATTGCCTCTTTATTTTGAGCCAGTCATTATTTTAGGTGGTGAAGATATAGGGATGAACAAAACAGATGAAAATTTCTGATCTCAAAGAAGTTATATATTTCTGTGAGCAACTGCCAATAAGCAAGGAAAATAGTTTGAATGCATAAAATGACAGACAATGGTCAATGCTAAGAATTAAAATAAAGCGAGGAAAGGAGAAATACATTCTAAGATGGGAAATTTGTGGTTGAAATTTCAGATAGGAAGGGTAGTGATGGTATCATTGAATGATCACATTCAGGCAAAGACCTGAATAAATACAAAAATGAGTTAGAAAGGTATCCTCAGGGAAAAAAATACAAACAAAAACATTTAAGCCAAAGGAATGGTAAAAATTCCCCTGGGAGAAGTATGCTCTACTCTTCTCTATAAAATCTTAGAAATGTTCCTGTTAAAACATATTTAAAATAGAAAATATACAAACATATACACTAACAAAACCTTAAAATGTTTAATCTTTCAATAAATTAAAATTCTAAAAAGACAGGAAGGAATGTGAAGGACAAGGCCTTATCATGTTCCCACAACATTCCGGGGATATTATCCAATTCAGTAATAATCAGGAAGACTCAGGGACAAGAGGCAGTTGTACAATGATGGCAATCACAGAGAATGGCAATCAGGTAATACGCATGGACTACCTAAAAAAGAAAGAAGAAGAAAAAAAACAACTCTCTAGCAGGACACCTTCAACAACCTAGATCATGTGGGGGTCTCACAGGTAAAGCAAACCCCAATTAAGAAGAGCTTACATATCAGAAATATCAGAGATAAAGAAAAGCTTTTCCATATGAATCAGCAGGCACAAAAGTGCTTTACATCAAATAAGAGCATTAAGCTAGAAAATGAACTGGGAGGGCACAGCTTTAAGAACTGAAAGAAGAGAATATTAATGTCAGAATTTAGCGGGATAAGACATTTAAAATGATAAAAATTTACAGAAAGAGGCAAACATAAGAAAAAACATGAAAAAGCAGATGTGATAGGAATAAAATTTATATTAAAGTTAACATTTGAAATGAGGCTACATCACATTAGATGCCAGACAAGGGAAGGATTACTGAAATGAAAGATAATTCTAAGAAATTTACCTAGAATAAAAAGATAAAAATGAAAAATTTAAGAAAAGAGATTAAGAAATATGAAGAACAGAATAAGAATATCTAACATACGTCTAAAGTTTAGTTGGGAATGAGAAAATAAAGACAAAAAGACAACATCTCAAAGCAATAATGAACCCTTTCCAAAACTGAGAAAGGTATGAAACCTCAGATGTATAAAGCAGGTCTTAAGAATAATAATTAAAAATAAATCCAAGCCTAGAGACATTATAATGAAATCTAGAACACTGTATCACTGATGATCCAATCAAAGAAAACACAACTCATAGTGTTTAAAATGAGATAATATGAAGTATGCAGAAGAGGCTGATAAGTGAACCAAGGTATGGTGACACAACCCAGAAATTTTTTAGCAATGACAAGGGACAGAGGGGTAAAATAGGGAGTCCTGGTGAACCAGCTGGGTCACCACAGAGAAGCAGCCGTACTTGGAAATGTAACCCAAGTTGACAAAGGAGAAATATTTTTATTTCTTCTTTCCTCCAGTTAGTTACCAATGATTCCCATTGGAAGAGCCAAGGCAGAAAAAAACTGATTTTGGAGCCTAGGAAATTCATCCTGAATTGTCAGCTATCTTCAAAAACAACCAAGAAGAAGAGAAAAGAATGAATTTTAGAGTCAAAAAAATCCACAATCTGTACAAATACCAAACACAGAGAGTAAGGACAAATTATCTATAGAGGAAGCTCAACTAAACCGATAGTTAGCACCTCACCAGCAACAACAGAGTCTAGAAAACAGTGGAATAATAGTATCTTCAAAGTATTGAGGGAAAATAAGTACTGTAGTTTATATAGTCAAATAAAATGTCATTTTAAAAGTGAGAATATCAAAATTAAAACTGCAATGAGACATAACTTCATACCAGTCAAAATGGCCATCATCAAAAAGTCTACCAATAATAAATGCTGAAGAGGGTATGAAGAAGATGGAATCCTCTCATACACTATTGGCAGGAATGTAAACTGGTGCAGTCACTATGGAGAACAGGATGGGGGTTCCTTAAAAATTTAAAAATAGAGCTACCGTATGATCCAGCATCCCACTCATGGGCAGATACCCAGAAAAAACAAAAGCTCTAATTCAAAAAGATACATGTACCACAATGTTCATAGCAGCATTATTTACAATAGTGAAGACAAGCAACCTAAATGTCCACTGACAGATGAATGGATCGCAATATATACAATGGTATATATATGCATGTATATATTTATGTATACATAAATACAAA
The DNA here is from genome assembly GCA_917880005.1 of Nanger dama. Taxonomy (NCBI): domain Eukaryota; kingdom Metazoa; phylum Chordata; class Mammalia; order Artiodactyla; family Bovidae; genus Nanger; species Nanger dama. The sequence goes on from CAKJTW010000011.1 coordinate 3,470,660, forward strand.
AAAATATATAAACATATTTATATATGGTATATGTATGTGTATTTTTATATATGTGTATATAAATATATATATGTAAATATATATGTATAAATATAAAATTTAAATTTATGTATCTATAAAGGCTTCCCTTATATATCCATAAGGGATTCCATGGTGGCTCAGATGGTAAAGAATCTGCCTGCAATGCAGAAGACCAGGGTTCAATCCCTGCATTGGTAAAATCTCCTGGAGAATGACTACCCATTCCCGTGTTCTTGCCTGGGAAATCCCATGGAGAAAGGAGCCTGGCAAGCTACAGTCAGGGGATCACAAAGAACCGGACATGACTTAGCAACTAACACTTTCACAAATTCACAAGGGCTTCCCAGGTGGCTCAGTGGTAAAGAATCTACCTGCCAATGCAAAGAGATACAGAAGACACATGTTCAATCCCTGGGTTGGGAAGATCCCCTGGAGGAGGGCCTGGTAACCCACTTCAATATTCTTGCCTGGAGAATCCCATAGACAGAGGAGCCTGGCATGCTACAGTCCATAGTGTCCCAAAGAGTCTGACACAGCTGAAGTTCAGGAGATTCAGGAGACATGGGCTTGATCCCTGGGTCAGGAAGATCTGGAGGAGGAGATGGCAACCCACTCCAGTATTCTTGACTGGGAAATCCCATGGACAGAGGAGCCTAGTGGGCTACAGTCACAGGAGTCAGACATGACTTAGTGATTGAGCATGCATGTACATGAACAACTGTATGCTATTTATTTGAACCAATTAGTAAAGCTATTTTAAAACTTAAAGGGCATTTTTGTTGAAAATGAAACTAGCTTGAGAGGAATTAGAAAACCTGAATAGATTTTTATAAATTAAAATATTACCTAAGCAGTTAGAAATCTAGATAAACACACACACACACATACACACACAGAGGCACCTACACAAGTCCAAGTATATTTAAAGGCAACACAATAAACCTTCAAAAACCAGTATAGTCTGTTATAAAAACTATACTGCAAAAACTGAAAAGCATCTTATTATACAAGACTATTAAATACTCACACCAGAATTAGAAAAAGGCATTATAAGAAAGGAAAATTATTTTCTATAATAAGGATTAAGAAGTACACCAAGAAAAGAGCATTTAGGAAAAAACAAAAGGTAACAAGAACTATCATTTATTTAACCTCCATTAAGTGATTTGCCAAGAGTCCTGCATATATAATTTAATCTATACATCATCCATATAAGGTAGTGTTATTTGCATCTTTATCATCATTTTATAAAGGCAGAAAATGGTATTCTAAGAAAAGAAACTGTCTCAAGGTCATAGACTTAATAAGTGGCAGAGCTTGATTTTAGGAGACTAAAGCTATTACTTAGACTTTATTCTACTGTTTCCTCATCTAAAAATATATTCAAATGCAACACTGTAATATCTAAATAACACTAAATATAATTTTGAGTGCAATACTATTATTAGCTTTCAGTAATTTTACTATGACATGCCTAGGCATTGTTTTCATCAAATTTGTTGTGTCTGGGGTTTGGTAAACTCCTTGAATATGTATGTCTTTCAAAACCTTTAGGAAGATTTTACTTCTATTCTTAAAATACTTAAATAATTTTCCTGCCCATTCTCAACTGCATATATAGTAGATGCTTTAAAATTTTCCTTCAGGCTTCTGAGTTTCTGCTTATTTTCTCCATTCTTTTTTTAATTACTCTTTTTCAGATTGGATGGATTCTATTTATCTATCTCAAGTTCACTCACATCCTTCAGCCACATCCATTATACTATTAATCCTACTTGGTAATTTATTTCAGATAATGTATTTTTTTGTTCTAAAATTTTCATTCTTAATACAGATACATATTTTAGAATTTCTCTGCTGATATTTCTTATCTTTTTATTCATATTAACCATATTTTCTTTTATTTCATTCAGCTGTTATAATTAATAATTCAGCTTCTTTCCATTTCTTTTCTGATAATTTTAATATCTAAGTCATTTCAGAATTTTCATCTATTGATTTTCTTTCCCTTTGAGAAAGGATTACAATTTACCATGTTTTTGTATTTGAACTAATTTGGGGTTGTATCTTGGACACTGTCAATATTAACGGTAAAAATTATGGATTCAGTTATACAGAAACAGAGAAAGCTGGTGTTTTTGTTCCAGCCAGTCATTAGCATGGCTAATCTCAAGCTGCAAACTCTGTCCTATTCAGATCTGTTCCAATTGCTTTCAGTCTGCCCTGTGCATGTATGGTTCTGGAGTCAGCCAAAAAGTGGTAGGCAGAGCTTGAATATGGAATTTGAGTTTTCCCATCTCTGTCTCTTTCTTTCTTTAAGTTACCTCTCACTCTCTGGCATCCCTGTCCCTTCCCATATTCTTCCAGTCTGAAAGCATCAGGCTCTCTTTTGAAGTTTAGTTTCTTTTTTGCCACTACAACTGCAGATGCTCTCAAGAAAAGCCACAAAAATGCGGCTAATTGCTTAATACAAGTTTCAACTCCCTTCTAAAAGCTTCCTTCTATTATTGTTCATTCTCCAAAATGCTAATATCATTGTATTTTGTTTTGTTTTTCTTTGGTTTTGTTTCTGGTCAGAGCTTATGGTTGTTATTTGTAGGTGGGTTATTTGATTAGAGATTTATTTCTCCATACCAGAAGTAACTCATAAATTATGCTTAATTCTGGGAATAGAAGGATCTAAATAGGTACCAGGAAGTACAGATAATATTTGAAGTCAATGGAATAGAAACACATCGCTTGCTTTTGGAAGAGGCTTAAACAATAACACATGAAGAAAGAGTAAAATAAAGTGGATAATAAGCAAATTTAATGAAATAATGTACCACTAAATAGCTAAGAATGCAAGTCAATATATATATATTCACATATGTATATATATATATTTTTTCCCACTTCCCAAACTTTTGAGCAATATTTCTCAAAACTTTGGAGAGTGGGGAAAAATGTCAGTCAAATGTCTCAAGACCAACACCCTTCATCAGATCCCAAAACCAAAGTAGGAAAAATAAAAGAAAGTAAAAGAATCTTCGTCCAAAATTCTTTGCCAAGATTTACAGTAATCCATAACATATCTCAAAGCTTGAAAAACTATCTCAAGAACTAGTAATAATTAAGTTCCCAAGTAAATTATATTTTCTAAATTAAAAACAAGCACACACTCAAATGCAAAATATTTTTTTCAATTGATACTAAAGCAAATTCACTTTATAGTTGACAATAGAGCCCATATATTTCTATCATTACAAGGTCTAGTTTCAGATCTTTATGCATTACAGGATACGGTTATATCAGATGATAAGGAAAGAAAATCCTATTTAAAATTCTGCAAGAATATAGTCTCTACAAGAGATACCTTTTTCTTGTCTGTTTTGCTTTTGGATCTAATTCTATTAGGCTACAGCAAAAAACACTGCCCCTACCACCATCAATCATCAGAAGATATGGTTCCACTACTAGGCAGCCGTGGGACTTTGGAAAAGTTCCTGTCAAGGCTTGAGTTTACTTATGTAAAATATGAGGCTAGAAGAGATTTTTTTCTACTTTCCAATTGCAGCATTCTTCAGCTATACAAATAGCCTACATTGTTGTTGTTGTTGGGTGTAAAGCATGTAGGATCTTAGCTCCCAGTCAAGGATGGAACCTATGCCTGCTGCAGGGGCAGTATGAAGTCTTAACCACTGGATCAGCAAGAAAGTCCCTAAATAGCCTTATTTCTGGAATTTTCGTATTTGAAGACTTGCATGATATCTACAAAACAAGTCTGGATAATTCCTCAGATTTCAAGCCCATAGAGAATATTCAAGAGAGACAAATAGTCCCTTGAAGAAAAGTGGGGTAAAAATGCAGGCTCTCACATACAATCTCAGGTAAGTCATCAGCTGACACCCGAAGCTGTCATACCATACAGAGATAAGAAGCTGGTTTTACGCTTACATCAGTACTTCAGATGAGTGGGAGAATGCTGTGAATGGTGTATTAAAAATAATTTTCAGTTTGAAGATTAAACAAGTGGACACTGACTAAAAATTTCAAGAAAGCATGCTGCATATTATTTAAAATTCTGAAATTTTTAGATCTATCATCTGAATTTATCTATTATTATAGTAATAATAGATAATCATCTATTATTATTATTGTATCAATAATATAAATAATAATATAATCTATTATTAATATTATCTATTATATCTATCATCTATTAATATTATATTATTATCTATTATTTAGAAGGAAAACAGGATAGGTAGTACAATGTTATTTATAACTGCTTGGATTCTATTCATTCAAATAACATTAATAAGCACTTATTAAATACCTGGGACTTCCCAGGCAGCATTAGGGGTAAAGAAGCTGCCTGCCAATACAAGAGACACAAGAGAAGACATGGGTTCAACCCCTGGGTCGGGAAGATCCCCTTGGAGGAGGGCATGGCAACCCACTCAAGTATTCTTGCCTGGAGAATCCCATGGACAGAGGAGCCTAGTGGGCTACGCTCCATAGGCTTGCAAAGAGGCAGACACAAGTGACTTAACATGTATGCACACATGCATTAAGCATCTGCTTGGTACAAAGTGCTGTACTGTTCACTTCTAGACACAAACATGTAAGACAGAGATTTGTGTCTGCCTTTAGAGAGTTAATAATCTGCCAGAAAAGATATACTCAAGAATATATACATACAGATATACATATGTGCGGAGAAGGCAATGGCACCCCACTCCAGTACTCTTTGGCCTAGAAAAACTCATGGACGGAGGAGCCTGGCAGGCTTCAGTGCATGGGGTCGCACAAAGTTGGACACGACTGAAGCAACTTAGCAGCAGCAGCAGCAGCAGCAGCAGCAGCATACATATGTAAATAATAATGGTGCACAGAAGGAAGCGGTAAACACTGTGAAGAAGGAACAGAAAGCCCTGTGTCTCAGGCTTGATTCCCCATGAGGAATTAGGGTATCTGGGATCCTACTGCAGAAGGGGGCCAACCACACAGCATGCAGGGCATTCAGAGCTAGTCCAGGAAGCAAGAGATGGAGGGATTGCTGGAGGAATCTGGAGAAACCGTGGCAGAGCAGTGGACCTATAGGACAAACAGTCAGTTGAAGATCTAACAGGTGCCTGTCTCCTGTCTGGATGATAGCATCTAATTTTTGGGCCAATAGCTCAGTTGGTAAAGAATCTACCTGCAATGCAGGAGACCCTGGTTCAATTCCTGGGTCGGGAAGATCCACTGGAGAAGGGACAGGCTACTCACTCCAGTATTCTTGGGCTTCCCTTGTGGCTCAGCTGGTAAAGAATCTGCCTGCAATGTGGGAGACCTAGGGTCAATCCCTGGGTTGGGAAGAGCCCCTGAAGGGAAAGGCTACCCACTCCAGTATTCTGGCCTGGAGAATTCCATGGACTGTACAGTTCATGGGATCGAAAAGAGTTGGATGCCACTGAGCAACTTTCACTTTCTGGGCCAAAATCAGGATCCAAGGATGATTCTGTGGGTGAGAGTTGAAAAGGAAAGCAACAGAATGAGTACTCTGTTATGGAAAGAAGGATGTTCCAAGTTGGGGAAATATCAAGAATAGCAGAAGGAATTTTTTTTTCTAGTGTTCTGTCTTATGAACATGCTATGTAAGCAGAAATTATCTGAACAAGTAACAATTTCTATCAGTTTACAAATTCTGGCAGGCTAAATTAAACCTGAAGATAAGGACAAAATTACCTTCAAGTTCCTATTTATAACTTTCTATCCTCTAAAAGGCTATTTATATAGCTTATATGTGCAACTGACTTGCATCCTTTCCAAATCATTCTATTCAATTGTGAAATATTTGGACTCAACTATCATTGGTTTTCATTTTGTTTTAAGGGGCAAAAAGAATGAACTAACCTATAATCACACCAATGGCAAGAATAAGAATTTAACTCCTTTTGAAATGAAGAGACAAATAATTTAGCCAAGAGCTTCCAAGTTTAATTTACAAACCACAAAAATCTATAAACATAAATTATGTAGTGAAAATTTCACTTATTCTTACTTGAATATAACTATAATCTCTTGAATATCAGTTTTAACAAAATGAATAAGAGTGCAACAGAGTTCAGATGAAGCTTATTTCTTGCCCAAATCCATATGAATGCCAAATACCTTCCAAGCAGATTATCCAGCCACTTAGTATAAATGAATCCACTTGCCTTCCATCTGAAAAACATTCCTCATATTGGGCACCTGCAACTAACTTACAGTCTCCCTCATCACTGCTTAGCAGTGAACAGAACTAAGGGAGATAGAGTGAACCCTTTAGGCCACCTGAGTACTGACAGTGGACCACATGTATTATGCTTCTCTAGAGACAAGCTACAACAGTAAGAAAGATCAGATGTATTATGTTTTACCTATGAATCCTGATTTACAAGATGGGGAAAGGAAGATTGGGAGAAAGGGAACTAATATTTAATTGCACCCTCTTTTGGGCTAGGCACTTAGCAAATATTTTACAACTTAATCTAATCACAATCAGATGAGGTATTAATACCATGCAATACAAAAAGAAGACCATATTGGGAGAATGGCATTGAAACATGTATACTATCATGTAAGAAACGAAGCGCCAGTCTATGTTCAATACAGGATACAGGATGCTTCAGGCTGGTGCACGGGATGATCCAGGGAGATGATATGGGGTGGGAGGTGGGGAGGGGCTTCGGCATTGGGAGATCGTGTACACCTGTGGCTGATTCATGTCAATGTATGGCAAAACAAACACAGTATTGTAATGTAGAATAAAGTATTTAAAAATAAATAAATAAAAAGAAGACCATAAAGAAGGCTGAGCACTGGAGAACTGATGCTTTTGAACTGTTGTTTGGAGAAGACTCTCGAGAGTCCCTAGGACAACAAGATCAAAACAGTCAATCCTAAAGGAAATCAACCCTGAATGATCATTGGAAAGACTGATGCTGAAACAAGCTCCAATACTTTGGCCACTGAGATGAACTGTCAATAGAAAAGACCCTGATGCTGGAAAATATTGAAGGGAGGAGGAAAAGAGGCTAACAGAGGATGAGATGGTTCGATGGCATCACCTAATCAATAGACATGAGTTTAAGCAAGCTCCAGGAGATGGTGAAGGACAGAGAAGCCTGGAGTGCTGCAGTCCATGGGGTTGCAAAGAGTCAGACACAACTGAGTGACTGAAAAATAACAACAGTGCAAGAAGAAATGAGATTCAAAAGGCTACGTTACTTTCATGATGTCATGTATTACCTAATTGATGACATCATGACCGAAGTCTAATTTGACCCTGATGTTTCTTTATTTCCCTTAAATTTATTATTGTTTATGTCCCAGTTAAAAAAAAAAAAAGCATACTTCATTAGGGTCACATCTCTGACAGGCAAGAGATTCCTCTCAAGCTGTTTTGGGGTGAACTTATTTGCCAGAGGTAGTACTGTTTGTGTTGACATCCGCCTCTTCTTCAGATCTAGTGTCATGGGTCACTGTAATACAAGCTGAAGTAGTATTTATCTAACGCACAACCCAGAGAATCGACTTCAAAAGTGGTGAGTCTCACTACCACAGTGATGGCAGCAGCCTGTTTAAAGACTGATGAAATTTTGTCTTTGCCCCATTTGTTTCTGCTCCTTGGAGTCACCAAGGGTCACTCTACCATGGATGAGCCTACAGCCATGGTATCCTTTCTTTTCAGGCTTTTCTCCCTGCCAAACTTAATACGTCAAGTTCTTTGATACCATAGATACCATCAGGCCCCAAGTCTCTCAATGCTTCTTTTGAACCCCTTTAACATTTTCTTTTGTATGCAGCCCAAACCCTGTGGCTCATCACTTTATTCTTTTACTCATACTCTGTGTTCATATTCTGGCTTTCCTCTGTCTCATTTACCTCTACTTCTTTTGGTTAAGATTCTGAGATGAGAATTCTATGTAAGTAGTTTATTGGAATCTGATCCCTGGAAACACTAGTGAAGGAGAAAAGTGAGACAGAGAAGGGAAATGAGAGAGTCTGTAAAGATCATCATCAGTGGTTCTAGATCCCTATTCTTATGTGTTGCCCCACCTATCAAGAGAAAAAGTTTGTGTTCCCCATCTTGAATCTGGGTTGGCCTTGTACCTTGTTTTGGCTATTATATTGTAACAGAAGTCACACTGTGTCAGTTCTAAGTCAAGGTCAGGAGAGTTCTAGCAGTCTACTTTTTTGCTTTCTTGGGATGTAGACACCATATAAAGAAGTTCTGACTACATTAATGAATAGCTAGAAAGCATGTAGATAAAAAGAGGTTCAGACTCCAGCTATTTCACCCTTTGCACTGAGGCCTCAAACTTGTACATAAAGCCACCATGGACGTTCCTGTCCCAGTTAGACTCCCAGTCAAGTGCAGCTATATAAGTGAATTCTGGTATTAGGCAAAGCAGAAGAACTCTCAGCTCAGCCCAGTCACCCCACAGAATTGTGAGAAAAATAAATCCTACTGTTTTAAGCAACTAACAAACTACCTAAAGAGGTATTTTGTTACACAGCCATAAAAGAAATAAGTTAGTCATTAAAGGGTGAATTTATTAAGCAGCTTACTACAATAATGAACTGGAACTCAATCCTTTTGGGCTATTCTGGCAAATAGTATAGAACATGCTTCACAGTCATCCTACATAAAGGGTGGGGATGCTAGGATATTTATCCACTAACTTGCCACTAATTATTTGCTTAAAGCATCTTCTAGGGACATTAAATCTTTGACACTTTAAGCATGGCCAGAACTTGAGCCAAACTTGCTGAATATCGAGGAAAGGAAAAACCTTAGAGAGTCAGAGTATCAGTCATAAGACCTCTTCAGTGACAAGAAATGAGTGGTGGAGAAAAACAGAAAGAGTCACTATCATTGAAGACCCAGTCCTGGAGCAGTCTCACTATCTGCCTTTCTCTATTTGTATATTTCAGAAGCTAAAGATGGTCTCACGAATCACTATAACCACCACTCAGCCTCAGCCTCTCCACATAGCTGGACCCTAAATATTATTTTAAAATCCTTTCAGGTTTCCCTAATCAACTCCCTCTCTGCTTCTATGTATGACAGCTATTTCAGACCTTGTTCTTTCCTGAAATCTTCTATTCTACCCCTCCTCTTTCAACATCTGCAAAGAAATTGGCTATCTGTACCAATGAGAAAATAAAGACCATTATATTAACTTTTGGTATCTCCTTTACAAACAACTGCCTTTATACACTTCTATTTATCCTTGCCTACTATTACTACAGGAAAGGATCCACCTTATTCCAATGCTAATCCATCCACCTTTCCACAGTGGAGCCCTCTCTGCCTTTGGGATTTTGCCCCTCTTATGTAACTGCCCCTACTTGTCTAACTTAACACACAAATTCTGAAGAAATGGAAGGATATGATCTATTAAAATACTATACAGCATTTCTATTGCCTGAGATTTACTCTTTTTTTTTCCCTTCAGCCCTCCCTCAGACTCTTGCCGGGCAAACTCATTATCCTCTAGGGCTCAGCTTTCTATTACAGCCTCTGGAAAGCCTTCACTAACCTTGCCACTTCCCAGATCTAAGGTTCCCTCATCACAGTGCTTTGCTCTGTATTGAAATTGTACATTCCCTTTCCTGATATTTCTCCTTTCTCCCCTATTGAATGTAAGGTCCTACAGATCAGGTACTTAAAATTTTTCAAACCACAGTCTCTATGTTTAGAACACAATTGGTGTTTAATAAATAATTACTGAATAAATAAATGAACAGGTTCCTCTCATTCTCTCCTCCAACATACCAGAGTAACTTTAGTGAAAGTCACAAGCAGGACATACCATACTGTGGCCCTTTCTTTGCCATTATCTTTGCTTCCATTTAGTCTGCTATAAAGTATGATAATATGGTCCTTTTTCATTTGCATGCAGTTTAGTGTTAAAAAAAAAAAAAGCAAAACATACTTGCCTAGAAGCTCAGGAATCCATTGTTAACCTGGAACTTTTTGTTTTGTTATAATGCTGTGAAGAATCAGACTTCAACACTGGATTCTAAAATGGAATTTGTACTTCTCATCAACAGAAATTTGGAACTTTTTAAGTTTTAAAAGAATGTTCAGAGGCAAAAATGCATACTTGTATATTCACAATGAGTTACCTAAAAAATGTTTCTAGAAATTTAAGATAACTTTCTTTTTAGTAGTCAGATTGATGGGCCTAACTATATTAGTTTCTATAGGTATGGTTTTCACTTTCATCAAAAATGAGCCCTCAATTTTGAAAGAAATGAAAAATAACCAATTTGGGCTTATGATCACTTCTGATCCTTCCTGTTCAATTCTGTGCTGTGTGTACTCAGTCACTTCAGTCATCATCAAATCTTTGCGACGCTATGGACTATAGCCTGCCAGGGTTTTTAGAGCCTTCTTAAGCCATAAGCCAGATTCCCTGGGAAAGGATTTGGAACAAAGAGTATATACCTCTTTGCCTCCTCCTTCCTATGTTCAAAGCAGCTGAGGAAAGTGAGTTAAGTCTTTCACATAATATTAATCCCACTGCTTTGGTATGCCTGAAATCTGCTCAGAATGATTCCTACCTTCCCCCTTCCCTTCCATTGACATCTTTTGGAAAAGGTGAGGGAGCTGAGGCGGCTTTTAAAAGCTGATCTTCAGGGAGATAAAAACATTGGAATTCCACTCCAATTATTTTTTTTTTCTTACCATTTCAAAACCTGAATATACACTATATTATGAAATATTTGTGTTCTTCATTAAAAACAACCTTCTAATTAAATGTTTAAGTTTAGATTAAAGCAAAATGCATAAAAGAAGGATGTAATCAGATTACCAAATCATCTGAAAAGCTCTGTCATTTACAAAAGTTGGTAGGATGGAGGAAGATGCATGTTTCCCAGTCTGCTTTCTTGGTCGACGGATACCTGGGATATAATTCAGTTTTTCATCTCCTGTTCCCAGAGCAGCTCACTCTGTTCAGCTCCATCTTCAGTCTGGCATATAATTACTTCTTCAGTTCCTGTGCTATTTGGTTTTAAGCACCTCTTACCCCCAAGGCCTCATCGCTCTAAGGGCTTGTTGAATTTAAACAAGCACATTTAAATCTTTGTCTTTAAATGAGTAAAATAAAAGTCTTAACACCTAACACAGAGTACTCTTCTATCCACCTACACTCTAAATGTGCATGTTATAATTGTCTACCAGATCATAATGAGTATCTATCCATCCTCAAAATCAGAGAAAGGAGGACTCATTCTAGAGGCAAATTTACAATAAATGGTTTTATTCTTGATTAGCTATGTGTGTTTGGGGACATAGAGATTGGCACGTGCATAATTTAACTACCTAATAAATATCAGATGATCAGGGATACCTTGGAAATAAAGGTGTGAGAGATAGTGAAGGAAAAACAATAGAAAAAAGCAAGACTACTAACAGGAAAAAAAAAAAAGACAAAGAAGCAAAGGAATTTTAAGCCTTACCTCTTTTCCAACAAATTCTACACACTTACACAACTGCTACTCATGCATGTCCATGGATATGTACCACACACACACACACACACACACACACACACGTACGTTTTAATTATAGAAATGTCAAACTATATGCCTTTCCTGGAGACATACTGTAGGCCTGGATTCCACTACTACCACTGCTAGCAAAACATAAATATTATCTGTGATCTTAATTTAGGCTTGAGTAAATGAGTGATCATGATATTTGTCTAACATTCTTAATTTACCCCAACTACTTTAAATGAATATTGAATGAGACTTTCATCCAAATACACTGTCAAAAATGCAGCAAAAAGTATTATAATTATGACTATGAATTATAAGAAAAGTTTCTCGGTGAAATATGAATAGATTTTGTAGATCTCAAATGGAAAAAGGGGATATTTTGTCTAATGAAGGAAACAAATTCTAAAAGTGGAATAGCATTCTTTCATCTATCAAGTTAATGAACATTTTAAAAGAAAAGAACCGTGCTGAAAAGCTGCATTGCAATGGAGATTTAGATTGGTACGAGGTGCTTTGAAAGTAAACTGGACACTATATATCAAGAGACTGAACAATGATTATATGCTGTGTCAGGCTAGGTCCTCTGGTGCCAAGAACCACTGGGCTTAAGAGATCTTTATCAGGAGAATAACCTGTGAGTGATAAAGGAGGAGGGGCTTAGGCAAGGAATCTGCTCAGACATCGATGAAAGTCTGACCCTTGTGAAAGGAAAGAGAGATGGAAGAGCTTCACATGGAGAGCAGTTCTGAGAAAGTCTCAGCCAGGTTGGTGGGGGAGTCCTTGAGCAATGTGGCTGCTTAGAAGACTTTCCTGTAGTGCAGGGATGCCTCAGTTTTAATATTACTGATATGCTCCTGGGCCAGGAGCATCACAGGAGAAGCACACCTCCCATGTGAATGTCTACATGCTGTGGTGGATCCAAAAGTGTGACAGCTAGAGGTTGTCAATGATCTATGCTCTCCACAACTGCCTATTTTGAAAGGGAGATCTAAAAAGGACACCTCTATGGCCACCACATAAGGTTTTATTCCAAATCTAGGAATTTATCTCAGCTACATGCTCTAAAGTCTAGGAGAAAAAAAATGCTGTATGCACAAAGAAGCTCATCATGTTCTTTTTAAAAATAACTGAACGCTGAAAACAATTTTTGTCCAAGCATAAGAACTGGGAAACTATAGTGTGTGCATGGGTGCTAAGCCACTTCAGTCGTGTCAGACCCTTTGCGACCGCATGGGCTGTAGCCTTCCAGACTCCTCTACCCATGGGATACTCCAGACAAGAATACTGCAGCGGGTAGACATTCTTTCCTCCAGGAGATCTTCCCAACCCAGGGACTGAACCCGAGTCTCATGTCTCCTGCATCGGCAGATGCGTTCTTTACCACTAGCGCCGCCTAGGAAGCCAACTGAGGTATATCTACTCAACAGAATACACGACAGCTGTTACATGGAAAAAGTACTTACACTTTAAGCAAAATTTACAATTAAGATACAATATAGTATCATCATTAAGGTTAAAATATTCTAAAGATATATTTTTAAAGACTGGAAGAAAGTAAACCAAAATGGTAATAAGAATTGTTTTCTAAGCTTTCTAAAGTTTTCCAAATTTTGTATATGACTTTTAATTGGGAGAAAAAAAATGAAAAATAAGAGAAAAAAGCTTAATATTTTTAAAAGTTTAGAATGTAAAGTAGGGGCATGAAAATATGTATATATCTGTGAAAACAAGACCAAAATAATTTGAAGAATACTATCTTTAAGATTCTGGAAAACAACTTCATAGGTCCAACATACCATAAAACAAACCTAAAGATAGGAACTGAACAGGGAAGTTTTAAAAATTTTAATTAGGGTATTGGGTACTTGAATGAAAACTAATGTTTCATACACTCTTCTGTGACTCTTTAGTATAGGTGTTCTACAATCACTCTAAAGAGTGTTGTCTGCATATTCCTCTGTGTGTTCATTAGCATATTCAATTTCCAGCATATAATTGAATAATTTTTTGACAGTCATCATATGCTAGGCACTGTACAAGTAAATCAAAGATCACAGTATAATGTGATAAAATGTATGCTTATACCTATATTCTAAAAGTGTTTATAGTAAATACATATTTCAAGTATAGTGCATTTCATTGCTTTTTAGATTCTCTTCAATATGGACGTGAGTGACACAGTGTGATTATAATTTTATTAATTCTTATAAATGAAGAAAACAGGACGTCACCCATTCATTTCTGACTCTCTTCAAACTGTGGAAGGTGTCCTATATTGCAGTGTGTCAAAATCTCTCAGGGTAGAAATTTACTTCCATTCAGTTCAGTTCAGTTGCTCAGTCATGTCTGATTCTTTGCGACCCTATGGACTGCAGCATGCCAGGCCTCCCTGTCTATCACCAAGTCCCGGACTTTACTCAAACTCATGTCCATGGATTCGGTGATGCCATCCAACCATCTCATCCTCTGTCACCCCCTTCTCTTCCCACCTTCAATCTTTCCCAGCATCAGGGTCTTTTCCAATGGGTCAGTTATTTGCATCAAGTGGCCAAAGTACTGGAGTTTCAGTTTCAACATCAGTCCTTCCAATGAATATTCAGGACTGATTTCCTTTAGGATGGATTGGTTGGATCTCCTTGCAGTCCAAGGGACTCTCAAGAGTCTTCTCCAGCACCACAGTTCAAAATCAGCAATTCTTTGGCGCTCAGCTTTCTTTAGAGTCCAACTCTCACATCCATACATGACTAGTGGAAAAACCATAGCCTTGACTAGACAGATGTTTGTTGGCAAAGTAATGTCTCTGCTTTTTAATATGCTGTCTAGGTTGGTCATAGCTGTTCTTCCAAGGAGCGAGCGTCTTTTGATTTCATGGCTGCAGTCACCAACTACAGTGATTTTGGAGTGCCCCAAAATAAAGTCAGCCACTGTTTCCTCATCTATTTGCCATGAAGTGGTGGGACCAGATGCCATGATCTTACTTTTCTGAATGTTGAGTTTTAAGCCAGAATTTTCACTCTCCTCTTTCACTTTCATCAAGAGGCTCTTTAGTTCTTTGCTTTCTTCCATGAGCGTGGTGTCATCTGCATATCTGAGGTTATTGATATTTCTCCTGGCAATCTTCATTCCAGTTTGTGCTTCATCCAGACCAGCATTTCACATACTGCACTCTGCATGTAAGTTAAAAAAGCTCACAAGCAAAGGTTTCATAGATTGCTGTCATCTTCTCTAATTACAAAAATGTGTTTTTCAGGTATATTTTAGTGACATCTCTGATGTAATGCATACCTATCTTCTTATTCAGCCTATGCATACTTTTTTTTCACTTAAAATTCATCCATTAATAATCTGTGACCTTCAAATAACTAATTTAATGATTACATGAATTAAAATAATACATGACCCTCCAAAGAAACCAATATATTCTATATTTATGTTACAAAATTGTCCTTAGGTGAATATCATTCATTCCCTGAAGTTCATAATGCTTTAAAGACAAACTGTTTCTTCTTTGTAATTCAGTAAGTTGTTCCAAGAGACTGTTGCTTCTCCACTCAACAATGAGTAAAATTCATTCAGGGAGGGATCTTAGGGGACCTATTCTTAATCCTATCCCAGTTTGCAAAATTCACTGAATTTATAACTCATTGTTACTGATCAAGGAATTAATCCAAGCTTGTTATTTGATTGATCTCATAATACTCACAGATCAAATTTGGTGCCATAAAAAAAAAAATAACGTAACCAGAATAAAAATACAAAGGATGCAAATAAGTTGTAGGATAGGAAAGTAGACTTTATCATCAGGCAAACTAGAGAAAATTTGTATCAAAATTGTTTAATGCTTCTCAGCAGTGCTATAGTCATCCACTATCATCAGTACCAGTAATGAATGATGATGAGGGTAACACTAATCTCCTAAATTTACATAATACTTTCACTTTTAGAAAAGACTTCTATAATACATCTTTTCATTCGATCTTCACGATGATTTTTTGAAAATGTTAGGTAAATGCTTTAAAATGTCTCATTTTATGAAGGAGGAAATTAGAATCCAAAGAAGATAAGAGACTTGCCTGACAGCAACACAAAACTGGAGCTAGGTTATTGGCCACCTGACTCCTATTTCAGAGTTTGTTTTTTAATACTTTCAAATCAAAAGAATCCATAATTTGCAATATTTTCCAAATTTCGTATAAACGAATTTTGAATAGAAATTTTGTATAAACTAATTTCTATCAATCATAGCAGTTTTAAAAACAGGCAATTGGTTAGCAGGTGTGTGATAAACAATTTACAAGTTAGAAAGGAAGATATGTCTCTAATTAGCAGGGCAAAAGGGAAGATAAGTCAAAGATATCTAAACATTCTACAGCCCTTGGAATAATTAATTAGTACCTTTACTTATTTTCATTGTTTCAAAATATATTCAACTTGTGAGATTTTCATCACTGTAAAATATAATGAATTATTAATAACAAAAAATAAATCTCTATTGTCTAAGTAGGTATGCTCATCTAGGTTCTCACTGTTCAACTTCCATTATAATTGCTTCATTATACCGAAGTTTCCAGTTCTGATCTCCTAGGACAAACACTGATATTTATCTGTTGCTACTGGTTTTACTAATTGAATATTATATTATATATATATATGGAATATTACATTACATATGGTTCATTTCAAGCTACATATACGCAGATCTGATTTTAATCAGTATATAAAAGAAATTGAAAATTAAATTAACATATTAATTGACCACTGTACACATACAGATCTGAAAAAGCACTGAAAATAAAACTGGCATTGAAACCATAGAAGGCAGCTTTTAACTTGTGACCTCAACATAATCAGATTAATTACATACTAAATAAAACAAAATTACCAATATCTCTATAGAATTTAAATTAGATTCAAAATCTTATAATGTAAAAAGTCCAGGTTGCAATCCAAAATTCCTAGGTATATGAAGAACCAGGAAAATCCCAACCCACATGAGAAAAGAAAATTAACGATCATAAACATTGCAATCAGACAGATGTTGAAATCATCTTAGAAAGATTTAAAATTAGCTATCATAAAAATGCTCCAACAAGGAATAGTCTTGAAACAGAAAAATACAATCAACAACAAAATCACTCAATAACAAAACAAAGATGATAGAGAAAAGAGTCACTGAGCTTTAATACAGGGCAGATTCAATATGAACCAACAAAGAGAAAAATAGTATAGGCTGAAGGACCTGTGAGATAATAAGAAAAATCTAGCACTCATGTCATCATAGTATCAGAAAGAAAGGAAAAAGAGTTTAGTGCTAAAAAAAAAAAAAAAAAAAAAATTGGAGAAACCACAACTAGAATTTTCCCAAATTTTGTGAAATACATAAATATATAGGTTCAAGATGAATGGCAAACTTGAAACAGAGTAGAAACAAACAACAATCACAACAACAATAAAAACCCATATCTGGATATTTGAAAACTAAACTATGGAAACTGAAAATAAGGAGAAATATCTTAAAATTATCTAGAGAAAATTACACATTACCTATAAGGGAACAATGATCCAAATGACCATGAGTTTCTCAACAGAAATCACAGAAGCCAGAAGGAAATGATGTTTTTTTAAAAAGTGCTGAGAACAAAGAACCATCAACATAGAATTCTATATACAGAAAAAAATAGCTTTATCAAAGTGAAATAAAGATATTGTCAGGTGAAAAGAACTAGGAAAATTGGTTGCCAGAATTGCTAATACAACATTGTAAAGTAACTAGCCTCCAATTAAAATAAATAAATTTATATTTAAAAAATTGCTAAAATTCTCCAGACAGAAAGAAAATGATACCAGAGGAAACTATACATCAATAACAAAGGAAAAGCAAAAGGAAATGAGTTTACATGAGTAAACAGAATGAACTGTTCTCCTCTTAAGTTCTTTAAAATATGTTTGATAGTTGAAAGAAAAAAAATCTCAACATAATCTGATACAGTTTTCAATGTATGTAAAGATGTGGCTCAGACAGTAAAGAATCTGTCCACCTGTAATTTAACTTATATGCAGAGTACATCATGAGAAACACTGGACTGGAAGAAACACAAGCTGGAATCAAGATTGCCAGGAGAAATATCAATAACCTCAGATATGCAGATGACACCGCCCTTATGGCAGAAAGTGAAGAGGAACTAAAAAGCCTCTTGATGAAAGTGAAAGTGGAGAATGAAAAAGTTGGCCTAAAGCTCAACATTCAGAAAACGAAGATCATGGCATTCGGTCCCATCACTTCATGGGAAATAGTTGGGGAAACAGTGGAAATAGTGTCAGACTTTATTTTGGGGGCTCCATAATCACTGCAGATGGTGATTGCAGCCATGAAATTAAAAGACGCTTTCTCCTTGGAAGAAAAGTTATGACCAACCTAGATAGCATATTCAAAAGCAGAGACATTACTTTGCCAACAAAGTTCCTTCTAGTCAAGGCTATGGTTTTTCCTGTGGTCATGTATGGATGTGAAAGTTGGACTGTGAAGAAGGCTGAGCACCGAAGAATTGATGCTTTTGAACTGTGGTGTTGGAGAAGACTCTTGAGAGTCCCTTGGACTGCAAGGAGATCCAATCAGTCCATTCTGAAGGAGATCAGCCCTGGGATTTCTTTGGAAGGAATGATGGTAAAGCTGAAACTCCAGTACTTAGGCCACCTCATGTGAAGAGTTGACTCATTGGAAAAGACTGATGCTGGGAGAGACTGAGCGCAGGAGGAGAAGGAGATGACAGAGGATGAGATGGCTGGATGGCATCACTGACTCGATGGATGGGAGTCTGAGTGAACTCCGGGAGTTGGTGATGGACAGGGAGGCCTGGTGTGGTGCAATTCATGGGATCACAAAGAGTCGGACATGACTGAGCGACTGAACTGAACTGAACTGAATGCGGGAGACCCGGGTTCCATCCCTGTGTTGGGAAGATCCCTTGGAGGAGGACATGGCAATCCACTCCAGCATTCTTGCCTGGAGAATCCCCATGGATGCTGATGGAATCCTGAGGAGCCTGGCAGGCTACAGTCCATGGAATTGCAAAGAGTGGGCCACAACTGAGCAACTAAGCATACATATATACAAAGATAATATATAACAACAATATTGCAAAACCTTGAGAGTAAAAGAACTTATATGGTGACTAAATTTCTACATTCTGCTTGAAGTGACAAAACTGATTCTAAAAAGGCTGCAGAAAGTTACATATACACATTATAACCTATAGAATAACCCCTAAAAGTATACAAAATAGTCAAAAGCACAATAGATAAGCTAAAATGAATGATAAAAATGTTCACATAACCTGAAAACAAGACAAGAAATGGGAAACAGGAATGGAAAACAGAAGGAATAAACAGGAAACAAAAAATGGTAGACATAAATCCAAATATACCACATTATATACATTTATAATAGATGTAAATGTAATTATTGATACAGATATTTACAATTTCCTGGAGCCTACAATTTCCATATACAGTTGATCCTCCATATCCAGTTTCTGCATCTGTGGATTCAATCACCCATCCATCAAAAATATTTTTAAAAATTTCCAGAGATGATCTAAAATATAAAAAGGAATGTACGTAGATTTTATGCAAATAATAGGCCATCTTATATAAAGGTTTTGAGCATCCTAGATTTTTACATCCTTGGGAGCTCTGAAACCTATTCCCCCACAGATACAAAGGTACGACTATATGCTAAGAAAGAAGTAAACATGGTGCCATGGTATGGATGATCTAAGAAAGTTGCTTTGAAGAAGTATCATTTAAGCTGAGATTATGGAGTTAAGAAAGATCCATCCAAGAAAAGAGTGAGTTTAAGCAGCACCAGTTCCAGCATGCTTCAATAGAGCATTGAGAAAAAATGAAAGTTGAATAGTCACAGTTCTCTTCCAAAGCAAGATAAGATTTGCAGGGCCAGTTCACTGGGAAAGACCCTGATGTCAGGAAAGACTGAAGGCAAAAGGAGAAGAGGGGAGGAGCACATAAAATGGTTAGATAGCATCACTGACTCAAAGGCCATGATTTGAGCAAACTTTGGGAGATTGTGGAGGACAGAGGAGCCTGGCATGCTATAGTCCTAGGGTCACAAAGAGTCAGATATGACTTAGTGACTGAACAACAACAAATGCCCTCAACAGCAAATACTGTTAGAAACCAAGCTCTCCCTGAGGGAAATATCAGAGGAATGGAAAAACTTCACTGGGTCCTGTCTGGAACAAAATCCTATGGAGGTAGATCCCACTCTGCCCTGGCTGATCTTGGGCAACAAGGGAAAAAAGATGCTTTCACTTGCAGCCATCACTGCTGTGAACAGAGTTCCTAAAGCACTTTGGCCACCAAGAAGTCTGGAACTCTGCTTCATCCCATACAAAAATCTCCCCAAGGCAGGCGTGTTGGAGATCAAGCATTCAGCCCCTCATCAGCGCAGCGTAATCAAGCACTCCATGACCGTAGATGAATCCTGACAGCTCCAGCTCCACTATCTCATGGGCACCTTCCTAAATGGCAGTAACTGGTGACAAAAAGAGCCTCCTGCTACCTACCTTTGCACACTAATGAACAGTCAGACATACTATTCATATGCTAAGGGGTTAGGACCAATATAAACAAGAGACAGTTTCCTCAGTTCTTTCCACACAGCTTTCCCAGAAATGTTTTGCTTTTTCTCTCCACATTGCTTTTCTTCATTTTTAGCTTTTGGATTGAGTTCACTTGTTAGCTGCACTATTGTACTTTGGGTTTGTCCTCTGATCTTGGCTTCACTGACTTAATGACAGCTACTCTCAAAGGACTTGAACAAAATTTTTAAAAATCACTGTTTCTTTTCATGCTGCCCAACTCAAGTGGGACAAGTCTTAATTATCTTAGCTCTTGTACTCAGCCCTGACATCATCCACAAAGATGTCTCACAGGTAAGGGATGGTTATGACCCTGGTAGTTCTCCTTCCTCAAATAAGAAATGGTGGCTCCAAATGAAGAAAGGAAAAGAGAACTGTCACTCCATCACTCCATCTCTAACTTTGGCTTTCTATGAAGCCTGTTTATCTGGGCAAAGTTGAACTAAAAGTTGGAAAGAGGAGAACACATTTTGTTTTGTTTTGTCCGTAAGTAAAAGCATCTGTTTTCACAAAACAATGAGTGGAAAATAACTCGGAAAGGACTCTAGAAACAGCGAAATAAGAAAGTGCAACTTTTGTGACATACTAAGTTGAATTGTTTAAATCCCTTTTAAAATTTGGTGCCAGTTAGTGTTGTTTTACTTTATAGATGCATCTGAAATACCATGTATAATGCTAAATATTTAATACTAAATGTGTTCTACTATTGCAAATAGGACCAAGGTCTCTAAACAACCAGATAAGAACATACTATACTGACAAAGAGTGCAAAAATGCTAATAAACTCAGCTCATAGGATGAGGAAATGATTGCTATGATCTCACTCCCTAAATATAAATCTCCAACTCAAGGCATTCTGCACTCATCAGTCACTGGGTCAACACAACAAAAGCAAGAGATTGAGTTAAATCCTGGCCTTTTCAGTCAAACATAGACAAATACTCATGAGAATAGCACATGGACCAGGAAGATGATAGCTGAAAATTACCCATGCTCAGCTCCCCTCTGCGTGACTAAACCCTGTTCTGTAGGTTTTCTTACGACTTTAGAGAGCAGGGTAGGTATCCTAAAAATAGGCAAACAATGGACCCCCGTGAGGAAGACATACTGAAATCATTAGGGCAGCTTTGTTTCCCCAAATTAACCTTTCTCTCCTTCAGGTGAGAATAGATATAATTGGTATAATCACTTCAGGTAAAGGACAGGACGAAAATTAAGGTATAATGATAGGCTTGCCATCAAAGTCAGTGACTCAAAGGACATAAGTTTGAGTAAACTCCAGGATTTCGTGATGGACAGGGAGGTTTAGTGTGCTGCAGTCTGTGAGGTCACATAGAGTCAGACACGACTGAGCGACTGAACTGAACTGAATTGCCATCGATAACTATGCCGATCAAAAATACTCTGACAAACTAATACTCTGACAATATTCTGAGAAGCCAAGAAAGTTGGTTAACTTTATACAACCATGATAAATTAGACACTGCACCAAATCATGAAGGCTACTCGACTCCACATTTGCCTATATCAACAATATGCCAGGGAAAGACCCAATATGCCAAGTCACCCATCCCACAGTTTACAGATGACTCACTCTGACAGGAAGAGCAGAGAGTTTACTCTCATCTCACTGAACTTTGTACCTTTTCACATAACACCATGTGGTTTCTGATATGTACCACAGGGGCAACTTTGAGTCTTTAGATCCAAATGCCAGCAGTGAGCTGGGGTAGTGCTGTTTCCCTTCCCTAGCTATCACCCCTATCCCTTCCCTGTCCCTTAGCAACAGAGGGGCAAGGTGGCAATTAGGCCTATCAGGACAGCTGGCTATAGGCCCAGGACTCTCCCTCAAAGAAATCTGGACTACAGTCTCATAGGGAAATTCTAAACTCTGCTTAGAATAAAAGGAAACCAAGGCATACTGAGGCAAGTTATTTTGTCTTTTATCCTGATCTTACTAGGAAATTTAAAGGCATCTAAAACATTAAACTGTCCAGTGGTCTTGAAATTAAGATAGTGGTTTTAGACTTTAAAAGAAAAGGAAACATAGAATAAGATAGAATGAGATAAAATTGACAGAATGGAAAATATTGGTATCATGGATAGAATGGAAAATGGTATCATGCATAGAAAGGGTAAATATTGTAAAATTTTTTGTTTCAGTGTATATATATATATATATGTGTGTGTGTGTGTGAGCATACAAAGTCATGATTTAAATGTATTTCTTTCTGTGGTTTATGAAAATGCTTGAAAACTACTAACTATAAGTGATACCTCTCTGACTGCCCAAATATTGGCTTTGAGAGCTGATCATGCCACCTTTTAAGTAATTAGTCCACCTATTGTAGGACTTAAGGTCATGTCTTTTCCCTATCTACTAAATTCCAATACTGCTTCCTGTCATTGTAACAACTACCCATTTCCAAATGCTACCTGGGGGATGATGTCCCCCTCTATAAAGAAATGTGAATTTATAGATCAAAGATCTCTAACTCAATTCATACCTGCTGAAAAGAGTGTTTCCAAGTATCCTTTTGTATGGAGAGCTTCACTTCCAATGGAGATCGCTTTGTAACCCTTATCTGGAAAATATATACTGTTCTACTTAAACTGCAAATTAAGCCTTCTGTTCCAAGCACCCATCAATCTGATACTAAATTCATTAGCAAAATGAAATGAAAAGAACACAACATAAATTGCTATTAATGGAGTTCCATGAATGTCACTCCCCACACAATGTACTAAAAATGCACAAGTATCTGTACTTTTTAATACATAGCATTCCAGGAGCGAGGTTTTCTTTAAGGTTACAGACACTTTATAGAGCTCCCTTTCTAGGCTAAACTTTAGGAATTTTCACCATCAGTTTATGTTGACTGAGTATTTACTTTTGGTGGATTCTCTCTTCTATAGACAAGATCCAATAAGGAGACATTATGGTCTCTGGCCTAAAGAACTAAAATTTGTAATATTTTTTAGAGTCCTGATATTTACTTCCTAGGACTTATTTTTTATGACAGTGATAAACAACTCATAATGCTTCATCTGTCATTCTTACCACAGAATCTAGGAACAGTATAATATATAAAATTTTGAAAATAAAGACAGAATCTGCTGGTAACATCCCATTGAAGCATAATATTTACATTTGCACTTGAGTGGGGGACTGTTTTTCTTCTTTGGACAGAGTATAGTCTTTACAGATAAATTAGCTCTCCCAAGTTTTAAATAACAGATATTTTGAAGATATCAAGAGAAATAGTTTAAATTTATAAATTACTCAAAAATGGTAAAATTGCATTTGAATTTTTCACAAAATTTCCAATCTCTGGCTAGCTGGGGACCAAACTACATGTAAACCCAGATTTAAATAGACCAGAACCTAAAATTCACAAATACTCAAAATTACCCAGCTATTTTCCTTCCAGGATCCCAAGAGGAACTGAATAGAATTCTCACTTGCCTTACATCTCATAATGAGCACCAAAGGAGGATTAGTTAGAGATGAACAAACAAACCCTAAAGGAGTGTTTTTAAAACAGAAAACCACACTGTTTACAGCTTACCTTCAAATATTTTATTGGATAAAATATGAAGAAACAAAAAGATGGACTTGAAGGAAGATAAAAGTGGAAATGGAGAATAATATACTGTATATTTAAATGATAAAATGAACAAAGAAATATGAGGACAGAAAGACCGCTTAATTGTTTTAAGTTGGAAGACTGCTCAAATGAGTAAAAGAAGACCACACAGTGAAAGATCTTGGGGATAATCCAGATAGACTGCACATTGCAAATGTTCAGAAAAAAGTATTCAAATTGAGAAAGGAAATCCATTAGCTATAGGTAAGATTAAATAAATAAAACCCATAAGAAGAAAAATGAAGCCCAATTTGCAGAGACAGCAACACCGAAACCAAGTGAGTATTCTTTTATTGCTCTTATTTCAACTTTATCTGTTCTTTTTTTTTACACCAATGGACTAAATCAGCTAGTAGTATGCAGAAATTCAAAGATATTTTTATTAAATTAATAATAAAAATTTATACACATATACTAAGCAAATACATACACCCATACACAGATGCACATGGAAGGCATTAAGTAGATTCCCATGCCTCAGATGTATTTGAAGCAGACAAATTTAGAGGTTCTGGATTCAAAATGACGACAAATACAAAGCTTGTCCTAAAATTCATTAATAAGTTAAACACAGATAAATCACTAGCATTAAATGGTATCTGACTAAGAAGAAAACTGTCCTGAATATCTAACTAACCTGTCTCTAAGGTGGCCATGTTTACAGAAAACTGAAAATACACTGGCAATGCGATCTAATCACAAAAGAAAGGGTTTAGAAGCAACCTTGTTAACCAAAGACAAAGAAGGGAAATATGCACAAAACTGTAAGACGTTTGAAAATCTTAAGCCTCACTTGGGTAACTGAGATTCTCACATCTGGGTTTCCTGTGGGGTTAAATAAGCATTGGTTAGTGCAGTAAACATAATATAAAATCTCTTCACATGTTAAAAAATATTTTGATCAACATTTCAAAGAAAAATGTGCAAAAAATTTTAAGTAAACACAGAATTAGGAATATATATGTATATTTCCACACCCATGGAAATATCTTAAAATAGGAACTAAAATGTGAAGTGTAGATGTATAATAGGTAAGACAGGCAACCATTTGTATAAGCTTTGACTATGTAATTCAAAGTGATAGCCTCACATCCTTTCCAGTTCACTGACCTCTTCAGTAGTAAAATATGAAGCCGTAGCACCATGGAATCCTAAGGAGCTGGTATGTCTCCTCATATATATAGATTAAGAAACTGATGGCCTAATATTAAAACATACACATCAGGAAGATTTTATAAGATGTACAAATTAGAACAAAAGTTATGTTGTTCATAATACAAAATGAACAACATTTTGTTGTTCAAAACCAAAATGAATCTACCATAAGAGTTCGCCAGGAGGCATGTTGTTGACTATATTACTATAATAAAGAACGGGATTCCCCTGTGGCTTGGCAGTAGAGAACCCATGTGCAATGTACAAGCCACAGGAAACGTGGGTTTGATCCCAGGATCAGGAAGATTCCCTGGAGGAGGGCATGGTAACCCATTTCAGTATTCTTGCCTGGAGAATACCATGGATGGAGGAGCTTGGTGGGCTACAGTCCATAGGGCCGCACAGAGTCCAACACAACTGAAATGACTTAGCAGGCAAGTACGCATAATATGTGCTGTGCTGAGTCGCTCAGCCGTGTCCTATTCTTTGTGACCCTATGCATTTCAAAAGGAGGAAGTGGTCAGAAAGATGAAATGCTCAAAGAGATCTCAATAAGAGTTACACTGGTGAAGTGATACAGGTCTTGGAGGCAGATGGGGTGAACTGATGATTGCGCTGGTGAGGAAATGGAAACACTATAAACATGTCTCTGGTGAAGTGTGAGTGTAGATATGGAAGAGAGAGAGCAGTAGCTAGTTGCATTTTCTGTCTTTATATATGAACCTTTCATTCACCAAATCCAAGAAGTTGGCTTATTTATAACTCCTCCACCATATTCCAAACCCACTTGATCATCATGTGGATCATTGTCTTTCCACTCTTAAATACATCATCTTATACTGGTCTTTCAGTGGCTGATCAATAGTGACAGGATAAAACTCAATCTCCCTGGTAAGGGATTTAGGGCATTTACAGTCTCACCAACATTACCCATCCAATCTCACTTCTTACTTCCACCCTAAGATGCAGCCTTACTAAAGCAGTTGCCATTTCTTTTTGAGCCAGACTCTTTCATTCCCCAGGGCATTCATGCATACGGTTACCTTTTCTTAGAATATTCTTCCCAGTGCAACTACCCATTCACCCCCACCCTCTGTCCACCCTTCACCTATCAAATCTATTAATCTTTCAAATCTCCATTTGAATATGATCTTTGTAAATCCTTCCTTAATCTCCCAAGTAGATCTTATGTTCCCATAATAACTTTTTAGGCCCCTCTTAAAGTATTAATACTTATAGAATTTTTTTGTGTTTGAGACCTCAGCCACCCATAGGTCTCTTGAAAGCAGATATCTTATATTTTCCCTTGTATATCTCTAGGCTTTACACAAAGTTAGCACTAATAATGTTTTGCAGTGGATGCAATTATTACCAAAGATGTGTTATACCAAAATATAACTAGCTTTAGATTAGGTCATAGGAGAGAGATATACATATATATATGTTGTTGGTTCAGTCACTGAGCCATGTCTGACTCTTTGCGACCCCATGGAATGTAGCACTCCAGGCTTCCCTGTCCTTTACTATATTCCTGAGTTTTCTCAAGTTCACATCCATTGATTCAGTGATGCTATCTAACCACCTCATCCTCCATTGCCCTCTTCTCCTTTTGCTTTCTATCTTTTCCAGCATCAGGGCCTTTTCATATATATGTATGTATAATTGGTTGCTAAAGAAAATTAGGGATTTATAAGTCACCAGTGAACTTATTTCCTTGAAAATTATATATGTGAAAGTTAAGATGAATTACATTCTGATGCAAAGAAGTTTACTGAACTACCTTTCAATTTGGTGACTCTCCTCAGTGACCTCAGCTTCTCTGCATTTAAGACAAGTTGGTACTGCATACCTGTAATATCCAGAACATTGAAGAGTGCTCCCATACACCATAATCTGGTCAGGATTTAAACATTCAAATATAGTCTGCTTTGAACCACCTTCAAGTGCTATTTGGGCAATAAGTACCTTATAAGTAGCAAAAAGGTATATAGTGAACCTGTATAAAATGTTCAGTTCGGTTAATGTCCCTAAAATGAAAGACATTTCATTCTAGAGTTTAAAGCCAAGAAATACCATGAATCTCAACAAGGATGATCTCTCCTATTTTAAATAGGTTTTTAAGTATCCCCCTATGTAGAGATGGCAGAATGGCCACAGGTAAAATCACTTTGCCTGTATTTCTAGCATCCAATTTAAAATGTATAATAGAAAACATGAGAAGTTAAAAATACGGAAATAATTTTAAAGGATTCAGTTTAATCCCATGGACAGAGGAGCCTAGTAGGCTACAGTTCATGGGGTCGCAAAGAGTCGGACGCGCCTGAGCAACTTCACTAAGTACTTCAAGATACAGAAAAGGTCCTTCTCTATTGCTGTGCAAGATAGATAGGTAATTAGCAAGAGCTTAATGATTTTTTGTGGCTCATTCAGAAAACTTGGCCTGTTTTACATGTATTCAAACCTCAAACTTGACAGCCTTTTTTTTTTTTTTCTTGAACGTTTATTGCGTTATTTTGGGGGTGGGGTTGCTCTTTTTTCACTGAAATCCAAATTCTGTCTCTGTTAACATAAAATAGGAAGATATGATAAGGATAGAGGAAAATTCTGTGATTTAAAAATTGCTATTCAGTTTTCTATATTTAAACTTCAAAAGATTAAAAGCAACCTAGTTATCAATTGGTGAACTGTTTTCTAGTATTTTTGGCTCTCAGATAAGCATCTATACACATAATTGTCTACTTGGGAAGGTTAATTTCAAAAGACCCCACAGGTGGTAGTTTTGATCTCTACTTTCTCTACTTTGAGAATCACTGTTCTCCTTATTCAGGCAGCTGACATATTGCAGCTGTGGTGATTCACCTATTTTTCTTACTTTCGGACTTAAAATTTTATCATAAACTCTAGAAAAATAAATACATGGCAACTAGTCAGGTTTTGAACACATAGTTCCTGTAATTTTAAGAGATGATTAAATATTAGCCATAGTCAGGCTTTTTTCCACCATAATTCCCAGTCATACCTGTCATAAGCCTGCCATGTGCATACGGTCTTACTTGCTCAGACATGTCTTTGTGACCCTTTGCACTGTAGCCAGCCAGATTCCTCTGTCCATGGGATCTGGAGAAGACCTCAAAGGAACTTAGTTAGAGCTGTCCTCTTTTAGGATGGGGGGCGGAGGGGGAAACAGGCATCTGGATTCCAGTACAGGTATAGATCTTGCAAGTCATCTATATTTTGGTTTAATCAGAAATTTTCCTGGAGAAGGCAATGGCACCCCACTCCAGTACTCTTGCCTGGAAAATCCATGGATGGAGGAGCCTGGTAGGCTGCAGTCCATGGGGTCGCAAAGAGTTAGACACAACTGAGCGACTTCACTTTCACTTTTCTCTTTCATGCACTGGAGAAGGAAATGGCAACCCACTCCAGTATTCTGGCCTGGAGAATCCCAGGGACAGCGGAGCCTGGTGGGCTGCCGTCTATGGGGTCGCACAAAGTCAGACACAACTGGAGCAACTTAGCAGCAGCAGCAGCAGAGATTTTCCAAAAGTCTGAATATGTTGATACATCTTTAAAAAAATAAGAGAACCATGCACTAAACTTTGCTCTGTAAACCATGGGAAAAAGTATCTAAAGAGATGCCTTATGGGGTCACTGGTTCACATGATAAAGCAAGAAGAGGGGGCCAAGTCTCAGAAGTCTTAGATCATTAGAATTATTCTAACTAATGAATCTTCTTCGAGGAAAAAAGTGGGCTCCATTTCTGTTTTTAAAAATCCAGAGTGTCTGTAATAGTGCAACTAATGACAACCTTCCCGTTATTCTCACTTAAGAGGAAACCCTATAATAAGAGCTTCCCAAAACGTCAAATAATACTTGTCTCATAACAGGGTTTCTTTGTTCATTCACCACGTCTCTTTTGATATGCACAGATAATAAAAGTTCATGTAAAACTAAAGGTAATATAGAGCAGAAGCCAACACTAATTCTGTATAAATATGTCTGATTAATAAGAGTGCCATTGTTATGGTTATTTCATAATGTCACGATTGCTACAAGAATGGAGGATAGAAGTACTCTTACTCTTGCTGTTTTTGTTCATCCTCTGTCAACCAACCAGTCTGTGAATTTTTGCTCAATGAGGGAAATGAAGGATAGACTTTTGTCCATTAATTATTTCTATCTCATTAGTTCATGTCATAAGCTGTGAAACTAACTTTAAATTCAGGGGAAAAATTAGGGGTTTTATTCTAAAATTAAATCTCACCTTCTCTTAAAAAAAAAAAAAACAACGAATACATGCTCCAGGCTTAATTTCTAAGCTCTCTTTTCTACATACACAACTACTATATCACTCTGGTGCTCACCAACGATAAAATTTAGCATGCTAGCACTAAGACGTTCCTATGGGCCTAACATGTATTACCTAATGTATGGTTTAATACTACAACCATAATCAAGGTTGTATGTGAGATTCATTTCCAGAAATTAGAAAAACCCCCACCCTGTTAAGTAACAAGAAAGTCTAGAAATGAGTATATGGTTCCTTACTGGAATGGTGATAGAAAACAAGTAATAGATAATAGCACAAATTCACGGCAAACAGACAGGATGATAGATTTTAAAGATGTGTCTTAGGCTGGTAGGTAAGTTTGTATTGTCATTACTTTTCTTTTCTCTTTAAATTCTTATCTCTTACATCCTAGCTTCCCCCCTTGGGGCAGCAGTATAATATAAAAACTTAACAGTTGATCTTAAATTTAGCTGACATTTTTATATCCTTCACAACACACTCTTTAGATTGCACCCAAGAAGGAGATTATTAAATAGTAGCAGGAGACCAGTTACCAAACCATTTTGACTGAACAAAAAACAGCACTGTGACTTCTTACTGACAAATGAAACAACATTTATACAATCATTATAATCAATTTCATAAATAAAGAGCTATTAACAACTGGAGAAAAACAGGAAAGAAATCCTATTTCTCCCAAGTTCCTTCATCCTCTCCTCAAACCCCACATTAGTTTCAGCAGTGGAGGAGGTTATGCATGACAAAGAATGGACTTGGCTGAACTGGAGTCTCCTGTGAAGCAGATGCTGTCGGTCAGAAGGCAAGGACACATTTCTGTGGTTATTTCAGCCTTTTTTTTTTTGGTAATGATTAGCCAGAGTTCCATTTTGTTGGGGCTGGCATTGCTCACAGCTCACTTTTTTTTTTTTTAATTAGGCTTTTCTTTCCTTTTATAAAGTAAATTCACATATTTTCAGTCTCTCAATCCCTTCTATGTTTTATGTATGAATACAGCCCTTCGTGATGGTAACTTTAATGTGAAAGAGGTAGTTATTAATGTCCCAATCTTCTAGGTTAATCCCTTTCCACATTCTCCTCAGAGAAGTTTAAGGTAAGTAACAGTTTACAGTCAATATTAGGTTTAATTATGCTTAATGAGAGTTAGTGTCTCTGTTTACTAACTGCATTTAGGTGTGTGGATCCTAGATGAATTTTCCCTTGGCCTCATTCTGATTTTTTTAATAGTGCCACTGTGTGCTGTATATGCAGTGCTTAAATATAAAGCTGCTCCTGGAGAACAAAGTGGGGAAGACACCTGCTTCACTTGAGACACCATTAAATGAGTGCAGCCTTAATACAACTGCACCTTTCTTTGGGAAGGGAGTTTTTATTTTATAATGCTTTCCAAACAGATCCATTTAAGGGGCTAATTACTGCCTAAGTTTCAGATCCTGGGTAAGTCAATACAAAGAAAAAGCTGTTTCATACTAAGTACTATCATCACTAGTGGATAGTGTAAATTTAGAATATTTCCCTGGTGGCTCAGATGGTAAAGCATCTGCATACAATGCTGGGGAGACCGAGGTTCCATCTCTGGGTCGAGAAGATCCTCTGGAGAAGGAAATGGCACCCCACTCCTGTACTCTTGCCTGGAAAATCCCATGGATGGAGGAGCCTGGGAGGCTACAGTCCATGGGGTCACAGAGTTGGCTCGCAGAGTTGGATACGACTGAACGACTTCACTTTCACTTTCAAACACTTCTAAGACTAGTAATCCTTTAGTGTCAAGTATTAAGATATAAAACTTCTTTGACAAGTCACTGGTTTGGCTTGGTCTTTCTTTTGTCACCTAAAAAATGTGTTTTGTCTTAAAATTGAATTTAAATTCATTGTAGCATATAGGACAAAACTGTTCTTTCCTTACTGAGCTGTCACAATAAGCATGAAAACAAATGCTCAGACCTAGAGGGAATCCTGTAGCAGTGATCCAAAGGAAATTTAGTGGACATTTTTTTTTTAAGAATCCTTTTTTGCTATGCTTGTATTGTGGACAAATTTTAAGTAGAATCAATTACTACAGTTAGTTTCTTTAAGTCTACTGATAGGTTGATCGATTCAATAAACATTTATTAAGCATCTGGTCTGAGCGAAACAAAAAGAATGAAGAAAGCATATTCCCTTCCCTCAAGAAGCTTACTGCATGGGAAAGGAAACATACATACTTGGTGAAATAAAAATTTGCTTACAATTAGCTTCAGAAATTTTTTGTCTTTCAAAAATTCTACCCTTAGTTAGTATAACTTGACTTAATTTTTGCTTTTAGAAAAAAGAAATAGAGGCAACTATTTCCTTAAAAACCACAATTTGATGGGTTTAAAGGAAAATAGTACAATCCGAACTATATGCTTAATTAGAAAAAGACTTTCTACTGCTTAGATCTTGTTTTAAAAGTAATTTAGAAATAACTAAACACATAGTTTCGGAGAAGGCAATGGCACCCCCACTCCAGTACTCTTGCCTGGAAAAATCCCATGGACCGGAGGAGCCTGGTGGGCTACAGTTCATGGGGTCAGGAAAAGTCAGACATGACTGAGCAACTTCACTTTCACTTTTCACTTTCATGCACTGGAGAAGGAAATGGCAACCCACTCCAGTACTCTTGCCTGGAGAATCCTGGGGACGACGGAGCCTGGTGAGCTGCCGTCTATAGGGCCGCACAGAGTTGGACACGACTGAAGCGACTTAGCAGCAGCAGCAGCAGCAAACACATAGTTTGTAACAAGTATTTGCCTATTTTTGAAATATCAATTTCCTCTTTTGGAGTTTCTATAAAGTAAATATTTTTTTCTTTTAAATCTTAAATTACAAAGAACATACAGGGAAATATATTTTCTAGGAAAAATTTTTAGGAACAATCCTATAGATCCTATAAGGGTCACATTCCTTAAAAGGTCTTTATTTTCAATGTCATCATATAAATTAATGTTTCTTATGAAAAATATCATGCTAAACTTACCTAGAGAAGAATCTGACCAAAACCAAATCAACCATTTTTAAATATACTTGAAATACAAAGGGATGGCTATGTACCTTTAAGAAAAATATTCAGATGTTTTTAAATAATCATCTCTCCATGATATTTTAGATTTAATTTTGTGAACTTAGCAGCAAAAAACCTGGTTTAGTACAAAATGAGAAGATAACTACTTTGGAAGTGAAGAAATCATCCAATATTATTAGATTTTTATTAAAGAGGAACAGAAAACTATATGCTGAACTATTTTCAGATATATACATACCTTCTTTTTATACCATAAGAAGATACTACATTCCTCCATTTCAAATATGGAGGATACCAGCAAAGTGTACACATATCTGGCTGTCTTCTTGCACTTACTTAAACTGACCTTTCTGCATGTACTCTCCATCTCAGTACCCTGAGCTATGCACGTTTGAAAACCACTGACTAGTTTATCGGGAGAAAGCAATGGCACCCCACTCCAGTACTCTTGCCTGGAAAATCCCATGGATGGAGGAGACTGGTGGGCTGCAGTCCAGGGATTGCGAAGAGTCAGACACAACTGAGCAACTTCAGTTTCATTTTTATTTTTCATGCATTGAAGAAGGAAATGGCAACCCACTCCAGTGTTCTTGCCTGGAGAATCCCAGGGACGGGGGAGCCTGGTAGGCTGCTGTCTATGGGGTCATACAGAGTCGGGCACGACTGAAGCGACTTAGCAGCAGCAGCAGCAGCAGACTAGTTTATATTCTCCCTCACCATTACTTAGAACCATCTTGATGTACTTAGAACCATCTTGATGACTTTCAAATTGCTAACAGACACTGGGCATAATACATAGGCACCTAGTTCTGTATCCGTGCTCCAACACAAAAAGAGAAAAACCTAGAATCAATAAAGTTCCTCTCACCCTGCTAAATATTAAAAAGTCAGTCTCATTCTGACACCAGTTAAATAAAATAAGTATAGTCTTAGTGTTAACTCATAGGTTATTATATAAAAATAACTATAGTTATGTATACTAGACTTCATATGTAAATATACATAAGTATACTTGAATATAGCATGTATATGCAGGACAGCTACTTGTTATATTTGAATGTACATATTTTATACTTATATTACTGTTTTTACATGTCAACATTTTTCCCAGAAAGTTAAAAGGAAAATACTTAAACTGTTTTCATAATACAAATTCTAACTGAAATAAAATGTTCTTTAAAAACTGTAATTAATGGCCGCTGTGTCAAATAGTGAACCAAAGGGTCAAACCTTATAATTCACAGTTTGAGAGGTCATAGCTTAAATTATAACTTAAAAAAAACTGATTATCTGTGAGTAATTTGACAAATCCAACTAATATACTCTGAATGCATATAAAGTCTTTTTGAGAGTAAAAGAATGTATGTCCAAATGGACAGTTGATGGAGGAAATGGCTTTTTTACCGAAAAAGGCTGAAGTCCAGCATAATGACTTGGAATGACTTTGAATGAGCATGCAAGGCTGGAAGGCCAAGTGGTATACAGATCCAAAGGGAGCATAATGAACAATCTGATCTGCAGACAAAAATATTCCACACACATGTCCAAAGAAAGGAAGTAAAAAATATACACTTCTATCACTTAGTTTTTCATCACCACTACTACTACCCAATTTATAGATAAACTCAAACTATGGAGCATTAATAAATAATCTTTAAAGAAATAATTTTTATAATTTAAAAAATACTAGAAATTCCTACTGTTTTTTAATCTGAGATTGAAAATACTTATGGAGGTAATCTATATTATATATAGTAAGCCAGATTTATAAAATTGCTTTCTTTATGACTCACTTGAAAGTAAGTATCATTGCACCTATCTTGATCCCAAGGCCAACCACCTTTCAAGACATAATCTGAAATAATTTTGCCTGCCTATATTTTTTAAATCTAGAGGCCATTGAAGACCAAATTTCTTAACTCATGTCAGAATTCAGAAGTCCATAAAAATAAGTCATTTTTATATCTTTTTATATATATAATAAGTCAGTTATATATCTATGTTATAATGTTTATTTATGTGTGTATTTTATTTTCTTACTAGTCCTTCTTCTTTCTTATCAGGGCTTCCCCTGTGGCTCAGCTGGTAAAGACTCTGCCTACAATGTAGGAGACCTGGGTTTAATCCCTGGGTTGCGAAGATCCCCAGAGAAGAGAAAGGCTACCCACTCCAGTGTTCTGGCCTGGAGGATTCCATGGACCATGTAGTCCATGAGGTTGCAAACAGTCAGACACAAATGAGCAACTTTCACTCATTCACCCTTTCTTATGAGTCCCCCAAAGGGAAAAACTATGTCTCATTTATTTCTACCACTATATCTAACCCCTAGGAAGTTCTTGGCACAGAGCAAACGTTCGATAAATATTTACTGGAGGGTGGAAAGAAGGAAGAGAAAAAGGCAGGAGGCTTATAGTTAGTTAGTCTCTTCTAGAATTATAAATGTTATGGTGGGAAGAAAAATCCAAAAATAATGTATACTCTATTTACTCAGTTTACCTACCCAGCAATTTGCTGACCCATGCATCTATTCTAGAAACCAAAAAGATTTAAAACAGCTTCCAAAAGTACATAGTATAGATAAAATAAATGAAAAGGATTGAAAGTAGAGTGGGAAATAAGATGTTTATGTATGCATGCAAAGAAAATTACAGGAAAAGAAAGGAATTTGCTGTTTTAATTTCTTCAGTTTAAATTAAATCTTATAGCCACTTATAATGCTTTTATTACAATAAAACATTAAGGGAGATTTACTAATTCCTCATCTGGCCATGTACTATAGAAACATTACATAACCAGATTTTTTTCATATCATGAATCATAGAATCTATGAAAGAGATAGATATTCAATTATAATAAAGTATAATAAGTAAGTTATCATAGTAGGAACATAACTTTGAGAACAAAGAACTCTTCTCTGAACCAGAAAAAAATGTTTGCTGCATGGTAACTGCTTTACTTCAATGCTATTACTATGTCCTATTACACATCTCAGAAGAGACACTTTCATAAGCATTATTGGCTCTTGATGCACAAGGAAATATATGCACTCAAATGTTACTGGTACAAAGGAGATCCAAACATGTAAATCATTATATCATAAGAAAACACATTTGAAAAATATTCTTTTTCTTATAAGTGAAAGCCAAACTCTGATTCCACTTAGCCTTTTAATGTTTCTCATTCCATTGGACCAGCCCACACATACTGGGCTCTGGATAGGTCCTGGGCTCAACCATCTGGCCCTTTACTTAATTCTTTTTAATACTGACAAGTGTATTAGTAACACTTCTTTGATTGCTGGTAAATATAGAGCCACCACACAACTAAGATTTTCCCTAATTCTGAAAGTCACTAATTAGTTGTGGGTAGGGGTCGGGGAGTATTACAAAGATATGTTGAGCAGTACTACAATAAGTAATCTAATTCCCAAGAAGAAAGTATGTTAATCTGCTTCCCACTTCATTAGAGGAATAAAAACATCTTGTCATCACTAAAGGATACAAAGGAGACCTGGATATTTAGAGAAATGGTAGGTAGGGAGGAAAAATGAGTGCAGCATTTCATCAAGAAAATCCCCTACACTTCGTGGACAACAGTCATGGTTTTTCTTGGTATCCTCTGATTACTCTATTTATCAGTGTGTTCCATGAGCGTAGTTTATTCAATTAATTTAAATGCATCTTCCAAAATAAACATATATGGTAAATGAATCCTATTTAATAGAACTGATCATCCTACTGGCACTTAACTTATGCATTAAGCAACTTTGGAAACTACCTTAATAGTTTCAAACCAGTAAGGTCTCATTTGCCTGACTTTGCAGTATACAATACTGTAGGTTTAGAGGAGAGAATGCAATTTCTAAAAAGTCATTTACAGAGAATATATGGTCTAATTTGTTTGTTTGTTTTTCCACTGGATAAGAGATAGTCTAATGCTGTTTATTTTCCTGTAAGGTTTAGATTTGTCAAAGAACATCAGCATCAGGCTTAAAATATCATAACTCAACTCCCTAAATCTAAAGATTCTAACTGTGTAAGGTTGAATTGGTTGTTCTCATTTCTAGGATCAAACAACTTAACACCAAGCAAAAGTCTTTTAAGGGGCTATCTCAGGTTCCAGTCTATCTCCTTTGTTCATTTGGGGAAAGGATGATTTTCTCTTATAGAACTTACACCAAATAACTATAATCTCAACTAAAAACTTACAAAACTGTGGATTGTGAGGCAGGTGTAAATAATTCCAAATCTTACAACTAATGAATAAAATTTAATTGGCTTATAAGCAGAAGTAAATTTATGAGAGGCTGAAGAATAGAATAAACAAGGGGGAAAGTACATTGTTCACTATGTAATTTAAGAACTGTCAGAGAAGTGGGGCATGTCTTATTTACTGGTGTATGAAAAGAGAAGAATGAATGCTTTTGCATACAAATAAATGCAGGTATAGAAACATAATAGAAGCTTCATGTTACAATGGAACTTAAACTTCTCTGGGCAGTGATCAGCTAAGGAGAAAGAGACCGGTTACAAGGCAGTGATTAACTAGCTGACAGGTCTATTATGCATGGCAGGTATGTAAGCAGTCAGGGCAGCGATGTTGGTGGCCTCTCCTCATCAAGCAGCTTTGCCAGTACAGACTGGATGTCTGGAACCAGGCAAGACACAACAACAATAAAACCTAGCGCCAGCTACGGGAAGACTCAGCACAATTCATCTCCAATTTTAAATAGTACTAGAAATCTTCATTGAAGAAGGTTTTACCTTGGGATTGGCAATATATTGTAGTTATAGGATGTAGACCAACCCTCCCTTCTGATTTATCTTACTGCACTTAGCAACATGCCTAAAACACCTACCCAGAAATTTCCAGTATATTACAGAAAAAAAGGAATTTTTAGCATTAGTTGGCAAAAATTTCTGTCGATAGGTATGACCATCATGTCGTTACATGAACAGATGGTCAAATGAGTCCATTTCACTGACAGTATATTCTGTGGGTCTTTTTATCTTTGAACAACCAAACCAAACCAAAGCATAGCACGGAAGAGGTCCTTGTGCCTTCTCTGATTTGGGTGGTAGCTTTATCTTTGAAATATGAAAATAAAACTGACATAGACTATAAACCTCCACACCACCATTTCTGTATAATATTTAATTGTCTATTTAAGTTTTCACATTCAAAAATCATCCAGATATTTGTGAAGATGGAAAAACAAATCAGATATTTTTAACTTTCAATACCATGATCTCCAGTAAAAGGAGAAAATATAAAGTAGCCATATTGATTATTCTTTAATTTTATCTAACCAACTGTTTATTGACAAATTATAACTCTTTTTTGGTATTCAAGTATTTTAATGAAAGATAAGTGAAAATGTATTTTAAAAAAGCAAATGTCCATAAAAAAAATCTATTTTCATTTGAAAGGCTGTGCTCTATATATAGATTATTTTTACTTAATAATGTTAAAGTATAACAAATGAATATTCATAACCAAATAAATTAATAGTCTAGCAGATAAGCAATCACTAGTTACTACACTTTGCTTCATGAGATACAAACACACTACTATTTGGATGCTTATTATGATAGCTTCATCAATATAGCCAACTCAAAATATAATTTACTTTGATTTTTGAAGTAAAAATAAATAATACATTGAGGCAAAAGAAAGAGAAAAAATAAGAATATATGTATATCTATAACAGCTAGTAGTCAAAACAACAGCTTAAAATTTGCTAAAATGCATTTACACATGTGGTTGTGAAAACTTAAGTGCAAGGAAAATTCTGGTTACCCACCTCCAAAAGGAGCTGATGAAGTATGAAGTTTAGAGTACATCTTTAGTACTTCTGTACCTTAAAATATTGCCGAGTATTAATTTTTCATCAAGTTGTCATTTTCTCTGACATTTGGTTTTATTAATCAAGGCATTTATCATTAATTTGTAGAAAATATCATAATTAAGCCAAATAAAATAAAATCCTTAAAAGGTTAAAATTAGAAAGCAGGTGAATGAGAACTTTGACATTACCCTGTTGACATACAGAAGCTTTTTGAAAGTATGGGAATCAAGTTTATGAAGTGAGTTTGGTGCCTCAATCTTGGGGCCGGCTGTTTTTTTTTTTTTTTTTTTTAATGTTATAAAGATTTGATTTAAAGCTCCCTGACAGTTTTGACATTCAGGTGAAAGTACTGCTGCTGCATTTGGAACAATTTGCATATCCCACTGCTAAATGGAATGTTTGAGGTGTGCACTGGTGTAAAGAAATTAAAAACAAGCTATCACACATGCTTAAGTGTATGTGTTCACAAAACTGATGGTTGGATCACACCACCCCTATCCCCCCACAAATGTAATCTGTGATTTACTCCTCTGTAATAAATTACCCTACCATGTTATTCTTGCTGGAAGATCTAACCATGCGTGTAAGAAGCAAAGTAATTACAGCCCCCTCTTGTATCAGAAACTTTCCTCAGACCCTACGAGCTCTTTATACACAGTGCAGCAACACATCTATTGTAAACTTCTTGCCTGAAGCTCTGGATTTCTGACTATGAGTAGCCACTAAATCTTGTCTACATGGCTTTGTTATCTCCTCAAAAATGTATTTCTATTTCTTATAGTTAGTTGTAAAGCTCTTCCTAAAGAGGGATAGGTACTGACTTTTTACTTTGAGCCAACATGTCTATTTAGGAAAGGGCAGGGCATAAGATCAGAAGAGTTCCAAACTGCTTCAGAAACCAGGGGAAGGACCATAGTACATTCCCAAATAGAAGGCTGAAGGGATACAGCAACACCAAATTGGGCTGACATATTCTGAGACAACAAAAGCTTCTCTTTTTGACTCATAATGTTAGATTATTTTTAGGTATACATAGAAATGTTTATTTAATGTATTAAAGGGAAATAAAAGACCTGAGGGAGTAAGCTGAAGGTCATTAATATTATGAAACTTTTCAGGAAGATGAAAACCTATCAAACAAAATACAGGACATTACCTTTAGCCTTCAGAGCCTCAAAGGGAAATTCTTAATACTTCTTTTTGTGTGACTGTAAAAGAGAAACATTTAAAATTAGGAATTACATTTCCATAATATCTTTATGATTAGTCATGAGACATAGGTAGCTGAATTTGTATATTTCAACTAATATCTATAGTTTTAAAAAGATAAAGGCTAACATTAATTTGTCTATGTGCAGAACAAATACCTGGTAAAATATAGCATGAGTTTACAATGGAAACCACTGTACAGGGTTTAGTTGGAGAACAGAATATTTATTATAGCATTATTAGAAGCTTTATTAATTGATACAAATGTTTTTACATTTATATTTTAAAATTAAAACACTAATATAAAATAGTCTGTATCCTATTTATTTGTTTATTCTTAGGTACCAGAGATCTAGCAAAAATCTACTACATATAATACACTGGTAAGCTGGTTTTAGAAAAGGCAGGGGAACCAGAGATCAAATTGTCAACATCCGCTGGATCATGGAAAAAGCAAGAGAGTTCAAAAAAACATCAATTTCTGCTTTATTGACTACGCCAAAGCTTTTGACTGTGTGGATCACAATAAACTGTGGAAAATTCTGAAAGAGATGGGAATACCAGACCACTTGACCTGCCTCTTGAGAAACCTATATACAGGTCAAGAAGCAACAGTTAGAACTGGACATGGAACAACAGACTGGTTCCAAATAGGAAAAGGAGTAAGTACGTCAAGGCTGTATATTGTCACCCTGCTTATTTAACTTCTATGCAGAGTACATTATGAGAAACACTGGGCTGGAAGAAACACAAGCTGGAATCAAGATTGCCGGGAGAAATATCAATAACCTCAGATATGCAGATAACACCACCCTTATGGCAGAAAGTGAAGAGGAACTAAAAAGCCTCTTGATGAAAGTGAAAGAGGAGAGTGAAAAGTTGGCCTAAAGCCCAACATTCAGAAAATGAAGATCATGGCATCTGGTCCCATCACTTCATGGCAAATAGATGGAAACAGTGGAAACAGTGTCAGACTTTATTTTTGGGGGCTCCAAAATCACTGTAGATGGTGTTTGCAGCCATGAAATTAAAAGACACTTACTCCTTGGAAGGAAAGTTAAGACCAACCTAGACAGCAGATTGAAAAGCAGAGACATTACTTTGTCGATAAAAGTCTGTCTAGTCAAGGCTATGGTTTTTCCTGTGGTCATGTATGGATGTGAGAGTTGGACTGTGAAGAAGGCTGAGCAATGAAGAACTGATGCTTTTGAACTGTGGTGTCGGAGAAGACTCTTGAGAGTCCCTTGGACTGCAAGGAGATCCAACCAGTCCATTCTGAGGGAGATCAGCCCTGGGATTTCTTTGGAAGGAATGATGCTAAAGCTGAAACTCCAGTACTTTGGCCACCTCATGCGAAGAGTTGACTCATTGGAAAAGACTCTGATGCTGGGAGGGATTGGGGGCAGGAGGAAAGGGGATGACAGAGGATGAGATGGCTGGATGGCATCACTGACTCGATGGACGTGAGGTTGAGTGAACTCCAGGAGTTGGTGATGGACAGGGGAGGCCTGGCGTGCTGCGATTCATGGGGTCACAAGGAGTTGGACACGACTGAGCGACTGAACTGAACTGAAGCACTGGTAAGTTAGGATGTATATAAGATAAGATACAGGCCCTATCCAAAAATATGATTGCAGAGGGAAAGATTTTCGTAAAGTGCATAATCTAAAGAGAATAAAAAGTAAATGGGTGGAAAAATTAGGGAGTAGAAGGTAATACATTCAGTAGAGCTTGAACTGGACTTCAGTACCTAATGCACTGATATTAGAATGTGGCTTTATGTTCCCAGTCTCAGCAAGCAAGGTTCTAGGAGGGTCCTACAGAGATAAGAGCTTTTCAAGTGGCACACTGGTAAAGAAACCATCCACCGGCTAATGCAGGAGACACAAGAGACGCAGGTTTGATCCTGGGTCGGGAAAATCCCCTGGAATAGGAAATGGCAACCCGCTCCAGTATTCTTGCCTGGGAAATTCCATGGACAGAGGAGCCTGGTAGGTTACAGTCCATGGGGTTGCATAGAATTGGGCACAACTGAGCACGCATGCACACACACACACACAGAGGCAGGGAGGTTAGCCAAACAGATCAGTTATTTTCCAACCAAATGCATTTGATAGTGTAGAATCCAAACTATGACTGGGAGCAGTAAAGCAGCTGGATGCTGAGGTGATTTTAACGCCAATTTGGTGAGCTAAACTATAAAAAGATTTAATTAGAAACAACTCCCCTATTAAATACTGAGTTTGATATTGTATGTCCTTGAAAAGTGATCTCTCTAAATTTGTTATGAAATCACACTGAGAACCTTGATGTCATATTTGCTAATAATCTTCACAGACATTCAGCCATTCAAAGTCTCAAAAGCAGTCTTATTAATGGAAAAACATATATAAACATAAGCAAATCCTGTAAACCAGTACATCTACAGTAAAATTTTTATTAAAATGAAGACAGTCTAAGGATTTCAACTGACTAGATCTTTAAGATGCAGAAACAAAAGAGAAACAAAGAACCAAACAGCAATCCATAACAGCAATCCTGAGCTTATGATGTACTAACACATAAAAAAAGGATCCATAAAAGAAAGGTTATAGTTCTGCCATAGTAGGGTACCTGAGTAATACCACACTTATTCTGTAACACTGATCTTTAGAAGAGGCCCTAAAAATTTGAATCTGCTAGGAAGAGTGAGATAATACCCATTAAACGGGGATAAGCAGGGGATAACTTGGAATGGAAAAGAAAAAATACTGAGCTTATGGGGATGAAGTAGGGAAGGATACTTCAGAGAAAATTAATTTAGCCATTACATATTATGTAATAAAGGCAATTTTATTTATTTTTTGTCTGTCTTCCCTACTGGAATGGAAGTCCCATGAAGTCAGGCCCTGTCTCTTTTACTGTATCCCCATGTACATGAATAGTGTCTGCCATATAGTATGAGATCAATGATTATTTATTGAAGGAAAGAATTAACAGCCTGACCAGCCTATGAATGAGGCACTAAATCTACATCTATTTACAGATGAAACAATTTAAGCTTAAAGAAGTCAAATGTTAATTAAACTTTATGCTTTTACAACTATCAACTACTGCAACTCATTTTTCATAGTCTTCTACTCAATATTCATTCTAGCAGGGGAATCAAACGATTAGCAAATAAATTGCAAAACTAGTAATGTCCTATAATTCACACTACAAGGACAGACAAAGCAAGGTAATAGCATTAACAGTTACATGGACTGATATTTTAGATAGTTCTGGACAGAAAAGCTGCTCAGAGAAGGCAACAATAATAAAACTGCTGAGTGAAGTAAGGGGAAAATGTCTAAAAATATCTGGAGGTTATGTGGGCTGTTACAAGGATTAAAGGAGATACAAATTACCTTTCTTAGTATAATGGCTTGCAAACAGTACTCTCAATAACTATTATTTTATTATGTTGCTATTATTTTTATAAATGGTGAACTGCCCGATAAGATTATAAGTTTGTCAAAGACATCCATTTTTTCTTTCCCTACAGCTCCTAAATAGTGCCCAGCAGGAATTCTCAATAAACATTTATAGAACTGAAAATAGGAAGACACAAGTATCAGTTCACTAATTAGAAAAACAGACCGTATGAATACAAGAAAGTTACCATATTTTATAGGCATAAATCAATCCAATTCTGTTAATGTCACTTAATAATCATTTATGGATTAAAAAGAAAGAAAAAAGGGGAAATATATAAAATGGATATAGCCAATAAGTCATAGATTAAAAACAAAGTAAGAAATAATCAGAAAAAAATGAAGGCATTGATACTAGGTCACTATCTTGACCATTCACAAGCTCTGTTTGCCTCCATAAGGTTAATACACACTTCTCGTGCAAGAACCATTCTGCAGCAAAGTAGCAGAGAACATGGTTAACTTTTACCACAGATTGAAATATAAGTGACAGTGTGGTAACTGTCATTGGTAGAGACGGATGTGTAGAACAGATCACAGGGACTTAGTACGGGGTAAATATTACAAGTTGCATTTCCACAGTGCTGAGATGGTGGAGTAATTAAAAACAAATTTTGTTCCCTACCTTTTCCATGTACCAAAATAAAAATCAGAAATATATATTAATATAATAAGTAAAATAATCAAAGAACTTTAATAAAATGTATGTATATAATTTTCTAAACTCAAAGGTAAGAAGGCCTTTTGAAACACACAGATAATAGTATATAACATAAACACAAAGATTTCTTAAATTGATTAATTGAAAAAAATTTTTTTATAAATCCAAAAATATCTTGAACATAATTAAGATGCCCACAACAAATAAAGATAAATATTTTTAATGTATATGATATTCATAGGGTAAACAGTCTTTAGGAGGAGAGAAAGCAAATATCTCATTTTTTAAAATGAATAGGCAATTAACAACAGAAGAGCATAAGGTATATATGAAACAATATTGATCTGTAATTGCAATGAAAGAAATGCAAATTAACATAACCTAAATATTTCATAATAGTGAACTGGTTAAATAAATTATATGTGATATAATAATAACCTTCCATTAAATATGGCAAGTAAAAATTTACAGTACACCATTAAGCTTAAAATGCAGATTGTAAAATGGTCATGATATTAAAATAGCAATTTTTAACAATTTGTATATATATATAATATACAAAGGCTATGCAACCAGTCCATTCTTAAGGAGATCAACCCTGGGGTTTCTTTGGAAGGAAAGATGCTAAAGCTGAAACTCCAGTACTTTGGCCAAATCATGCAAAGAGTTGACTCACTGGAAAAGACACTGATGCTGGGAGGGATTGGGGGCAGGAGGAGAAGGGGACGACTGAGGATGAGATGGCTGGATGGCATCACTGACTCCATGGACGCGAGTCTTGAGTGAACTCCGGGAGTTGGTGATGGACAGGGAGGCCTGGCGTGCTGTGATTCATGGGGTCGCAAGAGTTGGACACGACTAAGCAACTGAACTGAACTGATGCAAATTTTTGGTCATATGTATATATAAGTGTTGATCTGTATGTATGTGTGAGTGCATATGTATTAGAAAAAGCATATGTGTTACAAAAAGCACATAAACACTTTTACATGGGCTTCCCAGCAGGAGATGTGGTTCATCCATGGGTCGAGAAGACTCCTTGGAGAAAGAAATGGCAAATCACTCTATTACTTTTGCCTGGAAATCCCATAGACAGAGAGGCCTAGTGGGCTGCAGTCCATTCGGTAAATGGCAAAAGAGTTGGACTTGATTCAGCAACTAAACAAAAACACCAAAGCATTCCTAGGACTTATCTCAGATATTAAGATATAATAAGTGCTTATGTCAGATATTAAGATATAATAGATATTTTTATTTTTACAATTTCCTACTAAATATTGTTGTTGTTGCTTTTTAGTCACTAAGGCATGTCTGACTCTTTTGCAACGCCACGGATTGTAACCTGCAAGGCTCCATAGTCCATGGGATTTCCCAGGTAAGAAGACTGGAGTGGGTT
This sequence comes from Nanger dama, assembly GCA_917880005.1. Lineage (NCBI taxonomy): Eukaryota > Metazoa > Chordata > Mammalia > Artiodactyla > Bovidae > Nanger > Nanger dama. The sequence goes on from CAKJTW010000011.1 coordinate 3,515,581, forward strand.
GCCATTTCCTTTCTCTAGGGATCTTCCCCACCCAGGGATCAAACCCATGTCTCTTACATTGCAGGCAGATTTCTTACTGCTGGGTCACCAGGGAAAACTGTACCAAACAGTCTACAATACATAAAAATTACTTTTCATAAAAACAAAAACAGTAAAAAAAAAAAAAAAAGTCTACAGTGCAGAAAAAAATTAGGTAATATATCATTAAATTTGCTGAATGTTAAGAAAACCATATAGAAATGTCTCTGTCCTATTTTTGGTGAAGGCCATCTCCATTAACTGTATACATTTTTTAAAAAGAAGTAAATAAAGTAGATGGAGTGATGGAAGGGAAAAAAGAGAACAACAAAGCAAGAAAGGAAAGTAAAGGAAATAAAAATAATATTTCTTTAAAAATTCACTCATAATGGTACCTATTAGATTCTTAGAAGCCACATTTTAAATGTTCACATCTTTGATCAAATTTTCAAAGAAAGGCACAGCCTGGAATATAGAAAATGTAAGAATTTTAACATTGTATTGATACACTAAGCATATTATTATAAAAGAAAACAGGTAAAACATGTATTAATTTTAGCAATAGGAACACTACAGATAGACAAACAAAATTTGCCATGAGACCAAATGAAGCAGTTTTGGAGGTAGGAGTAGTATAATTTTAAATAAGTAAAAATTCAAACTAAGTAAATGACATGTTGGGACAAAATGAATAGAAACTGTTAAAGACTATTTACTATCAGTAATTACAGAAAACAAGTATTCATCATTAAATAAAAAATGAAGTACAAATTTTGGTTGTATCTGATCAAAGACCCCAAATGAAAACCAGTTTACAATACTTAAATAACATCAGAAAGAAAGAACCTATACAAACATGGTCAAGGGGATAAGATATATTCTAAGACTAGAAAACACTAATTTAGTTCCAGTTAATCCATAATGGTGCTTCTGAAGGTAGAAGTATTCAATCAGGCTTTGGGTATTATCAGAGTTTTTAAAAACACCAGAAAAAATCTGAAATGTCCTACAGTAGACTTCTCCAAGAATCCATAAAAATGACCTGGCTAAATCCTACACTAAAGCCATCTAAAATCAAATTCCAATGAGCTTGAGCTCTAGGGCAGGAACAAAAGGTCATTCACTTAACCCAATTATTCTTTCTGTTAGGTATTTCAGTTTCCCTTCCAAATAGAGGAGAGAAGTTCGGAAAGATTATGTACTAAATACTGCTTTTAACCCTAAAATCCAATCAATTCCTTTTCCCCCTCACTTGTCTCTTTAAAAGTAACCCAAGCCATTTCCTTTATTATGGATAGCTTCACTCTGTTTATTTTTATTTCCCAATAGCAGAATGCCTTAAATAAATTCTTAAAAACCAACACACCAACAAATAAATAAATTAAAACTCCATGACTATAAAAAGTACATAGTCTAACCTGCTTAATTATTAACAGGTAAACAGAATGCATTTCTGAATTATTTACTTAATCTCCTTCAATTAAAAACTTTAAGGTTTTTGAGCTTGGAATGTGTACCTTTTCCAGGGATTCATAAAACAATTATTTTAAAATATTCTATCAAGCCATTTTAATAAAAGCAATTAAAAACATCAAGATAAATGTGAATTTAAATATTTGCATAAGTACATAAGAAATACAACACATTTTGAACATTTCAGAGTCTAGTAAAATTCCCTTTCTTCCCCCTTCCCATTGTCGTGTTTCAGATACTTTATTCCACAGTATGTTTGGACAGAATGAGTAGAAATATTCTGTACTAAATTATATTAATGAGATTGATATAATAATGGTTTGAAGCAAACATTCATATAATGCTTTACTCCTAAGTATAAGAAATATATAATTATGAAACTACTGCAAGTGTTAATAATTCTAAAACTAGGATAAGAAAAAAGAATAGACAAAAATCACCATTTTCTCAGGACAAAATACATACTTAGCTGATATACTGAAGAATGATTGCTGCCTGACACAAATAAACATTGATTACCTGGAATTCTGGTTAATTAAAATTTCTGACTAGCTAAAAGTTCACCAGAGAGAATAAAATTTTCATTTTGATCCTTTTAAACTAAAAATCTAAAATATACTATAAGGTTTTGCTGCCTCTGTAAATAGGGTATCACACTTTTATCTTCACTGAAAACAAAAAATTTATATTACTTCAGAGGATGGTTGTTACTCTTTGGGGGATCATAAGTCCCTCTGAGATGATGGTAAAACCAAGAATCTCTTTCTCTTGAAAAGTGTATATGTTCACAGAATTTTGAATAAAATTTCTAGGAGTCCACAAACCCACATAAAGACCACTTGTCTTCAAATTTTACAGAATTCTAAAGAGTTAGACATAGGAGATTGTACTGACTACAAAGTGACCTCAAGACACAAGGATCTTTAGAGTTGCTTTTTTAAAACACTCCTAATGGTGAACTATTAACTTATGAGCTATCTCCTTTTTTTTTTTTTTTTAAAGAGAGTCACAGATGGTAAGAGAGGCTCAGATGGTGTAGCGTCTGTCAAAAATGCGGGAGACCCAGGTTCAATCCCTGGGTTGGGAAGATCCCCTGGAGAAGGAAATGGCAATCCACTCCAGTACTATTGCCTGGAAAATCCCATGGACAGAGGAGCCTGGTAGGCTGCAGTTCACGGGGTCGCAAAGAGTCGATACGACTGAGCAACTTCACTTTAGGACAATTGCTTTGACCTTTAAAACTAGTGCTGTTTTTAAATCATTCCATGTTCTTGAAAGGGCAACACATTTCTTATACTTAAATTCTTAGAGAAGGTGGGGTCAAAGAGAAACTTACTTAATTTTCATTCTTCTAAAGATTATCAGATAATAGCGAACACACAGTTCAGTTGCTCAGTTGTGTCCGACTCTGCAACCCCATGGACTGCAGCACACCAGGCTTCCATGCCTATCACCAACTACTGGAGCTTACTCAGACTGATGTCCCTCCAGTCAGTGATGCCATCCAACCATCTCATTCTCTGTCGTCACCTTGTCCTCCTGCCTTCAATCTTTCCAAGCATCAGGGTCTTTTCAAATGAGCCAGTTCTTCATGCCAGGTGGCCAAAGTACTGGAGTTTCAGCTTCAGCATCAGTCCTTCCAATGAATATTCAGGACTGATTTCCTTTAGGATGTACTGGTTGGATCTCCTTGCAATCCAAGGGACTCTCAACAGTCTTCTGCAACACCACCGTTTAAAAGCATCAATTCTTTGGCACTCAGCTTTCTTTATAGTCCAACTGTCATATCCATATATGACTACTGGAAAAATCATAACTTTGGCTAGATGTACCTTTGCTGGCAATTTAATGTCTCTGCTTTTTAATATGCTGTCTAGGTTGGTAATAGCTTTTTTTTCCAAGGAGCAAGTGTCTTAATTTCATGACTGCAGTCAAAATCTGCAGTGATTTTGGAGCCCAAGAAAATAGTCTATCATTGTTTACGTTGTTTCCCCATCTATTTGCCATGAAGTGATGGGACTGGATACCATGATCTTAGTTTTCTGAATGTTGAGCTTTAAGCCAAATCTTTTAACTCTCTTCTTTCACTTTCATCAAGAGGCTCTTTAGTTCTTCACTTTCTGCCATAAGGGTGGTGTTATCTGCATATCTGAGGTTACGGATATTTCTTCCAGCAGTCTTGATTCCAGCTTGTGCTTCATCCAGCCCAGCATTTCATGATGAACTCTGCATATAAGTTAAATAAGCAGGGTACAATATATAGCCTTGACATACTGCTTTCCTGACTTGGAACCAGTCTGCTGTTTCATGTCCAGTTCTAACTGTTGCTTCCTGACCTGCATACAGGTTTCTCAAGAAGCATGTCAAGTGGTCTGGTATTCCCATCTCTTTCAGAATTTTCTGCAGTTTATTGTGATCCACAGTCAAAAGCTTTGGTGTAGTCAATAAAGCAGAAGTTGATGTTTTTCTGGAACTCTTGCTTTTTGATGATTCAGTGGATGTTGGCAATTTGATCTCTGGTTCCTCTGCCTTTTCTAAATCCAGCTTGAACATCTGGAAGTTCATGGTTTATGTACTGTTGAAGCCTGGCTTGGAGAATGTTGAGCATTACTTTACTAATGTGTGAGATGAGTACAATGGTGTGGTAATTAGAGCATTATTTGGCATTGCCTTTCTTTGGGGTTGGAATGAAAACTGACCTTTTCCAATCCTGTGGCCACTGCTGAGTTTTCCAAATTTGCTGGCATATTGAGTGTAGCACATTCACAGGACCATCTTTCAGGATCTGAAATAGATCAACTGGAATTCCATCACCTCCAGTAGCTTTGTTCCTAGTGAGCTTCCTGAGGCCCACTTGACTTAGCATTACAGGATGTTTGGCTCTAGGTGTAATCACACCATCATGGTTATCTGGGTCATGATCTTTTTGTATAGTTCTTTGAGTATTCTTGCCACCTCTTAGTATCTTCTTCTTCTTCTGTTAGGTCCATACCATTTCTGTCCTTTATTGTGCCCATGTTTACATGAAATGTTCCCTTGGTATCTCTAATTTAGTATCTTAGTGCAACACATAAGCATTTCCTATACTCAGGTTTTGTTCTAAGTACTTTTCTGCATATTTACTTAATGTAAAAAAAAAAAAAAACACCTGTAGGAGGTAGCTACCTCAATATCAGATATATCCCTATTTTATTGATTTGTAATCTGAAACACAAAGAGATTAAGACATTTGACAAAGATCATCTCTACTGAGTGGCCAAACTAGGATTCTCATACATTCAGTCTTTCTGCAGAGTCTGTAGTCCTACAAACCATACTACATTTCCAGGTTTCAATTCTTCATGAGCTTAAAGGTTATTTTGTGTGGTTTTATATTTGGCACAAGTCCATCTTTTCACTACCATCCAAGAAACATTCACAGTGTTGTGCCCAGAAATAGTCATTTTGGAAACTGTTTGTAAATTGCTGACAAAACTGATACCATTTTTGCGACAGTTATACACCCTTGTAAATTTCCCAGAGTCAACTACCTAGAGGAAAAATAAGACACCATTACCTCAGTAAATGCAGAACCCTACAGCAAAAGCTGATCCCTCATTTCCTTTTTGGAAATAGCTCTGATGAGATACAAAATTGAATGATCATGCATAGTGAGGGCCAACCAAGGCAATAAGAGAAGTGGGTTATATTATTATAATAACAGTTCCCAAAGGGAAGACTGTCTGATGTTCCTAAATTGTCTGAAGAGAGGAACAAACCAAATTATATGATTGTTACTTTCTAGCCTGAAAATAGTTTCTATGAAATACGAATATTAAAGTAGAATGTATATTTAGTGAGGGCATTCAAGTTTCTGTCCGTGGTCAAACCTGCCACAACGTGAAAATTGTCTTGGCATATCTTTCTCACTGACAGATTGAGTGTTCCCAGAGATAGCAGCCACTTTGTCTCTCAGGATTTGCTTTTGATGTATCAACCTTCACATTTTCAGTAGTTCCATTAAAAGCTAAGGCTGATAACTAATGAAAGAGAGAGAAGGAAGGAAAGAAGGAAGAAAAAGAAAAGAAAGAAGAAAATCCCATCCTTACAGTTTGCACAGGAATGTTTTCCATTATATACTTGTTCCATTTAATTTTTATTGAACTACTCCCTACATATAAATACAATCAAGTTGGTACCAGTGAGAGACAAATATAAAAGGATACAATAAGGCCTTTCAGAGTCCTGAAAAATGGTTAAAGATCAGATAGTTAGGAAAGAAGGTATAGCATAAGGAAATAAAAATATAGATGCAAGACTACATAACAAGAAAGAACCTTGGTAACTGAGACAGCTTTTCTTTATTGGACCCAGGGACTTTTGTAAAGTAATTGATTGCAGTATAGCCAAACCATGCTGAGAATGAGAACCTGGTTAAAATAGAAAGTATTCCTGGAATAAAATATCATCCTTGGTTCCTTTCTCTTTAAAATATCATAATAAAACAAATATTTGGAAATCATCTAGTTATGATCTTATTCCCTATAATGATTCCCAACCCCTTAAAATACCAATTCCTTTGTTCTTGGTTTTCAGAGTCCTCCATAATCTGGTTCCATTATGCATCCTCTTTTCCAAATATTAAAGAAATCATACCCTCTAAGCTTATCAAATAAGAATTGAAAACAATATACATTTATTCAGCAAATGTTTATGTGAGCCTATAATGTGTCTAGTTTTCATGTAAATGCAAATCTACACAGTCTTAGAACCAAAGAACCAAGTTGTAACCTCCAGTTTTTCCAAAATACTATGTGAATTCTTTGCCCTTCCCACTCTGCTCTTATTCCTACCCAGATACCTACACATGATCTTCTGTTGGATTCAATCAATATTGATTCAAATAAAATGAACTTAATCACTGTATTTTAGCTCAAAAAAATGACATATCTGTTTAGAAATTACTGATTTTTTGGGTACCCAAGAAACAGAAGACTACCCTGTTCTACTAACACTCTTCCACAGACACAAAACATGGTGAGTCTTAACACAACATACACACACACACACCAACTCTGTCAGCGTCATCCAGATACACTGATCTTCTTTCTATCACTTTGTGAGGTCACAACTGTTTGGGACTTTTGAACTTGTTCTTCTAAAAGCTCTTCTCCCAGATCATTTCATGATGGCTCCCCCTTCTCATCACCCATTCTTAACTCAAATGGCACCTCGTTACTCTTCACCCTACTATCCACCCTTTCTGACCCAAATCACTCTTTATCTCTCTGCTCCCTTTCTTTTTTATTTATAAACTCATTCATTGCCGACACATTCGGAACCCTATTACTTAGCTACATACTTTCCAAGTGGCACAGTGGTGAAGAATCTGCCTGCCAATGCGGGAGACACAAGAGATACAGCTTTAATCCCTGGGTCAGGAAGATCTCCTAGAGAAGGAAATGGCAACCCACAGCAATATTCTTGCCTGGAAAATCCCATGGGCAGAGGAGCCTGGTAGGCTACAGTCCAAGGGGCTTAGTATGCACGCATAGTCATGGTCTACACACTTTTCACTGCCAAATCACTTGCTCCAGGGCATTATGCCTGGCACACAGTAAGCACTCAAATATTCGAGGTATGAATAAACAAACATAAAAAAGCAATTATGAAGTTAATATTCAAGCCATAAATATTTATCAAGCATCTACCATGTACAGGTGATTTTTCTTCAGTTTAATCACAAGCTGAGGAATGCTCTGCTCCCAGTATAAGTACATTGGGAAAAAGTCTGAAATAAATTTGATGACACTTATTTTGCAAGATTTCTAAACAAAATAGATTTTAACTGAATAAGACTTAAAATGTCTTGATACTTAACACAAACAATATTGTTTTTCTCAGTCATAGTTCCTTTCACATTCCCCATTAAGCCTATTGCTATATCATCATCAGCTTTAATGATATCAAGAACAGTTGAATGGAACTTAGCGAAGGCAGTGACGGTGTCACATATCTCATTTTGGACTCTCCTGAAATGGATGAAACACAGAAGATTTAGAGTAAAACTAAACCCTGAGAGTAGTGACATGTATAAATTCACTTCCTCCTTTATACAATGTATAAATAGTCTACCTATACACAGACATGACAACAATTCTAAAGCTTCTAAGGGTTAAAAAATTTCATTTAAACCAGTAGTCAGCAAACTATCTGTAAAAGGCAAAATGATTCATATTTTGAGTTTTGTAGGTCATATGGTTTCTGTCTCAAATACTCAACTCTGCATTGGAGCAGGAAAGCAGCCAAAGGTAATGAATTTATAAACAAGGATGCATGTATTTCAATAAAACTTTATTTAAGAAATAGAGAGTGGGATCATCAAGGAAAATGAAAATCAAAACTACAATGACATTCTGTGGTGGCACCCACAAATACCAATGTCCACATGGTGGGAGAAACTCTCAGGAATGGCTGCTGACAGTGTTTACATCCCCAGGCTGAGCTACAGTTGCTTCCTGCTTCCATGGGAAACTTTACAAGGCCACAGGGATTAAAGGCCCCACCCAGGTAGAGGACAGTGACATCATGCTGCGATCCTAGACTAGTAGGAACCAGAGGTTCCTGACTGAGATTCCTGGAACACCACCCTGCTACCTCATCACCAACCAATCAGAAGAAAGTCAAAAACCTTGAAGTCATCACCCTAAATGTACCTTTAAATACTAAAATCATCATGAACTTCAGGTCTTTTGAGAATATGCCACTTCTTTTCCTTGCTTGCCCCTTGCAATAAATTTTTCTGCTCCAAAAGAAACAAACAAATAAAAACTCACTGAAATTTGTCACAGCTGTCAAATATGTCAGCTATTATCAAAAAGGCAAGAAATAATAAGTGTTGGAGAAAAGAGAACCTTTATGCATTGTTGATAGAAATAAAAATTGGTATAGCCACTAAGGAAAACATGAAGGTTTCTCAAAAAATTGAAAAACAGAACTACTATATACTATATACTACTATATAATCTAGCTATTCCATTTCTGAAGAAAAGTTATGACCAACCTAGACAGCATATCCAAAAGCAGAACCATTACTTTGCCAACAAAGGTCCATGTACTCAAGGCTACAGTTTTTCCAGTCATGTTGGATGTGAGAGTTGGACTATAAAGAAAGCTGAGGGATGAAGAATTGATGCTTTTGAACTGTGGTGTTGGAGAAGACTCTTGAGAGTCCCTTGGACTGCAAGTAGATCCAGTCAGTCCATCCTAAAGGAGATCAGCCCTGGGTGTCATTGGAAGGACTGATGTTGAAGCTGAAACTCCAGTATTTTGGCCACCTGATGCAAACAGCTGACTCATTTGAAAAGACCTTAATGCTGGGAAACATTGAAGGCAGGAGGAGAAGGGGACGACAGAGGATGAGATGGTTAGATGGCATCACTGACTCAATAGACATGAATTTGGGTAAACTCTGGGAGTTGGTGATGGACAGGAGGCCCAGTGTGCTGCGGTTCATGGGGTCCCTAAGAGTCAGACATGACTGTGCAACTGAACTGAACTGAACTGATCTATAGGAAATAAAAACAATACCTTGAAAAGGTATCTGCACCCCATGTCATTGTAGTATCATTTACAATAGCCAAAACTTGGAAACAATGTGAGTACTCAACAATGGATGAATAGATTTTTAAAAAACTGGTTTATATATACAGTGGAATATATTCAGCAATGAGAAGGAAATTGCCATTTGTGACAACATGAATGGTTGAAGACATTATGCTAAATGAAACAAGTCAGACAGAAAGACAAATACCATATGGTCTCATGGGTATCTTATGGAATCAAAAAATTTTATTGTAGATATAGAGAATAGATTGGTAGTTGTCAGAGGTCAGGGCTGGGATGGTCAAAATGCGTGAAGGTGGTCAAAAGATACAAACTTGCAGTTATAAAACAAATATGACCTGGGAATGTAATGTATGTCATGGTGACTATACAGTTAATAATACTGTATTGTATACTTAAAACTTGCCAAGAGAATGTATCTTAAAAATACAAGGAAAAAAATCTATAACTGTGTGGGATGATGGATATGAATTAGACTTACTGTGGTGGTCAATTTGTGATATACACAAGTGTGTGTGCAAGTATGCAGAGTCATGCCTGACTCTTGTGACTTCATGGGTAGAAGACCACCAAGCTCCTCTATCCATGGAATTTTCTAGGCATGAACACTGGAGTGGGCTGCCATTTCCTCCCTCCAGGGGATCTTTCTGACCCAAGGATCAAACCCATGTCACTGGCATCTCCTGCATTGGCAGACTGCTTCTTTATCACTGTAACACCTATCAAACAATTATGTTATATACCTGAAAGTAATATTATATGTCAACTATACTTCAATAAAGACAAAACAGAGAATAAGAGATTTATTGACCATTGATATAAACCCATAAATAAAGCCTCTGGAATTCTTATATAGGGAGTACATGTGAAAAGTGTCCTTCAGTCGTCACGACTGAATTCTTTGAGACACCATGGACTGGATAGGCCATAGAATTCTACAGGCCAGAATACTGGAGTGGGTCACCAGTCCCTTCTCCAGGGATCTTCCCAACCCAGGGATTGAACTCAGGTCTCCCATACTGCAGGTGTATTCTTTACCAGCTGAGCCACCAGGGACTAGAAGGGACTCTTGGAGGACTCATATTAGAAGCCATTGTGATCTGATATGCATGTTGCTTTTACATGAATTGTATGAGTACTTGGAGGGATCAATAGAGATTATGGGCAACCCAAACCTTTCAGGACACCCTTGTCCCTGCCACCGTTCCCAATTTGGGTATATTTTTGGCATTACATTTTGGCCTTAGGTAGACTCATTGTCTTTCCATAAATATTTAATCATTGTGACTGACATATACATGCAATTGATACGATATATAAAACAGACAACTAATGAGAACCTACTGTATAACTCAGGAAGCTTTACCTAGTGCTCTGTGGTGACCTAAATGGGAAGGAAATCCAAAAAAGAGGGGACAAATATATATGTATAGCTGATTCACTGTACAATAGAAACTAACATGACACTGAAAAGCAACTATACTCTGACAAAAATTAATTTAAAAATATTCAATGCATTAGAGTATTTGTATCCTAATTTTAAAATTATTTTGAAAAGCTACAACAAATTTTTAATCGAAGTTAAAAAATGCATTCCCTTTATCCACACCAATTCTGCAATTCTATTTTAACAACTATTAATTTTGTCAGACATGATTTGTTTGAAATAAATTCATCTTGTTCATTGCTCATGATTCCTTTGTCTTTAAGATGTTTACTGATTTTTCTTCCAGTACTTTACTGAAAATATTGTCAAACCATTTCAAGTTACCTTTTCATTACATTCATTACAATAATTGTTTCTTACTCCAAAATCTTTTAGGTCTTCTAAATTTCCCAATTAGAATAAACCTCCTTAAAACCTCCTTTACCTGATTCTGGATGATAGCCATCTCAAAATGTATTTTAAACTCATTTTATACTTCTCAAAATTGTATTCGAACATCGAAGTAGCAACACAAATAAAACTTGGTTGTCAAACATTCAAAATGATAGTACATTGTTCTACATTGTCATGAGATGCATTATTTATTAATTAGCAGCATTATCACTTGCTATTCTCTGTACTACAGTTGCTATGATAAATTCTACTGCCAATCAGCTTTCATTAGGTAATCAGCCCTTCTGTTTGTGATAACCAATAAATTGCACTCTATCTTTTCACCATCCAATTCTGCTTTATCTGTTCTGGCCACATAAATCTCTAGAAGCTATGGTGTCAAAATGTTTTTAAGCTTCAAATAGGCTTTTGCACAAATGTTAAAGTTATAATGTCTAAATGAAAGTTGACAGCTAAGTTACATCAGCATCTAGCATGTCATATAATCATGATTTTAAGATATAATAAGAAAATATTAGATTTTAGACAGTGTTATAAAAGCTGCTTCAATTGGAGTCAGTATTCAATAAATGAAAACACTTGAGAATCCTAGTAAAAGTAAACCTTGAGATGGTTGAAATATCCTTTTTAAATAATGGGAACATTTAGGTAATTGTCTGTTCAAAACAAGGATCAGGCTTTTTGAGGTTATAAAATGCTTGACCTTCCCAGGTAAGATGAATGGGGAAAGCTTACCACTAAATTACACAATAGGAATAAGATTGTTGAATTTATCTGAAAAATAACATTTTCAAAAGCTCCATAAAGTAACTGATTCATTAAAGAAATAATTGGAAAGATTTTTTCTCTTTTCTGATATGAAGGAGAATCACAAAATGTTGCAATATTTGCAAAAATGGATGAAATGTTCATGTCTCACTTGTGAAACTTGAATTTCTTTATTATTCTTGCTACATATAGAGAATGTTGAAGAAAAGCAGTTCCAAAAAGAACACAGGTTTGCTGATACTTGGTTCCTGTTAATATCACATGATAGAATAGGAGCTTTCACACACAATCAAGCTGACAGTCACTTACTCTGTACTCAGAGGGAACAATTTTCCTCCATAGACACAGTACAGTACAAATTGTAAAGTGCCAAAAATTAAGTGTAAGTGCAAACCTCTCAACTTCACTCAGGAATCAGCAAAAAGCACCAGTTTAGCTGCATGTGAAAAAAAAAGTCAGATTTAATGAGTTGAAGGGGAGAGCAGATTGGATTTAGAATAGATTATTGCCTCTGCTACAGTTTATCTGCCTCACTGAAAAGAATTAAACCAACCTTGCCAAAGATTTGTCTTGTTTAGGTACAAGCTGTCCTATCAATACAATCTCGCCCACTCCCATGCTCTTCCCAGCTCCCCTCCTCTCTTAAACTATCTTTTTCTTCATAATAATAGTCTCTTTTTCCACCTAAACTCTTTAACATCTCTCTTCATCTTCCTCTACCTCTCTTCCACTACCCCACACACACACACACACACACACACACAAATACTCATTGCATGATGTTAACTATTAAAGGGTATTCTCTTTGAAAAAAATTTCATATGATTATTGATATGACACAGAAGTATGACAACTACTGAAGAATTGGGGCAACATGATTCAACTTAAGTGCTAGACATATTAACATAATTACTGTACATTTTCTATGAGGGGATAACCATGCTGTAAACAACTTTAATAAAGATTAGGGGAGATCTATTGGACATACTAGAAGTAAAGATAGTTTATTACAAAATGCCAATAATTTCAGTAACTATGGCAGATTCCACTGATGGGGTTTTCTCTCTCTCTCACTTCAAATACACAGATACTTAGGGTAATTTTGATAATTAAAAGCTGACCAAACTAGATGAAAGATAGAAAAGAAAATCTCTAAGTGTTAGAAAAGAACAGATAGCTCAAAGCTAGAGCCCAGGATAGAATTCAAGCCTTACTGAACCCTAGGACATCATACACACATATACTGAAATATCTGGGATGATTTATAGAGAATTAACACCAATGTGTGGACAACTGACAATACCTAAAGCCAATGAGAGGGTGAAGCAGCCAGTGAGGGGGTGGAGCAGCATCTGAGACATACTGATTAGTAAACTTAGGAGTAGAAAAAAACATATAGAGTGCTTGAAGAAGCAGTAAGAAAACTTAAATTCTTCTTAGTGCTCTGGGTATTTAAAATAGTAAAAAAAAAAAAAAAAAAAGAAAGAAAGCCAGATATGTTCCATGGTCACCACCATAGGAATCAGCATTTATACTGTATTTTGGGAGAGAAAATCCAAATTGAAACAATAACACAAAAACAATTAGGATTTCCTTAGGTTTATGGACACAGATCTAAAGATATGGTATAGAAGAAAATGCTGTATCATTGAAAAGACCATCAAACTCTCATAGAAAACAACCTGCTTCAACTGAAAATGAGCTCCCCTTAATATCAAAAACTGCTATTCTTTTGTTCATTCAATCAACACCTATATATTAAATGTTTCTTTTAGACAGGTAATATTTGAGACCCTGTCAAAGAAAGGCAATGCCAAAGAATGCTCAAACTACTGCACAGCTGAACTCATCTCACACGCTAGTAAAGTGATGTTCAAAATTCTCCAAGCCAGGCTTCAGCAATATGTGAACCATGCACTTCCAGATGTTCAAGCTGGATTTAGAAAGGCAAAGGAACCAAAGATCAAATTGCCAATATCTGTTGGATCATTGAAAAAGCAAGAGAGTTCCAGAAAAATGTCTATTTCTGCTTTATTGACTATGCCAAAGCCTTTGACTGTGTGGATCACAATAAACTGTGGAAAATTCTGAAAGAGATGGGAATACCAGACCACCTGACCTGCCTCTTGAGAAACTTGTATGCAGGTCAGGAAGCAACAGTTAGAACTGGATATGGAACAACAGACTGGTTCCAAATAGGAAAGGAGTACGTCAAGGCTGTATATTGTTACCCTGCTTAATAACTTATATGCAGAGTACATCATGAGAAACGTTGGGCTGGATGAAGCACAAGCTGGAATCAAGACTGCCAGGAGAAAATTCAATAACCTCAGGTATGCAGATGACACCACCCTCATGGTGTGGTGAAGTGAAAGTGAAGAAGAACTAAACAGCCTCTTGATGAAAGTGAAAGAGGAGAGTGAAAAAGTTGGCTTAAATCTCAACATTCAGAAAACTAAGATCATGGTGTCCAGTCCCATCACTTCATGGCAAATAGATGTGGAAACATTGGAACCAGTGGCAGACTTTATCTTTTGGGGCTCCAAAATCACTGCAGATGGTGACTGCAGCCATGAAATTAAAAGACACTTGGTTCTTGGAAGGAAAGTTATGACCAACCTAGACAGCACATTAAAAAGCAGAGATATAACTTTGCCCACAAACCTCCACCTAGTCAAGGCTATGGTTTTTTCAGTAGTCCTGTATGGATATGAGAGTTGGACTATAAAGAAAGCTGAGTGCCAAAGAACTGCTGCTTTTGAACTGTGGTGTTGGAGAAGACACTTGAGATTCCCTTGGACTGCAAGGAGATCCAACCAGTCCATCCTAAAGGAGATCAGTCCTGAGTGTTCATTGAAAGGATGATGTTGAAGCTGAAACACCAATAATTTGGCCACCTGATAGGAAGGGCTGACTCATTTGAAAAGACTCTGATGTTGGGAAAGATTGAAGGCAGGAAGAGAGGGGATGACAGAGGATGAGATGGTTGGATGGCATCACTGACTCAATGGACATGAGTTTGAGTAAACTCCGGGAGTTGGTGATGGACAGCGAGGTCTGGATTGCTGCAGTTCATGGGGTCACAAAGAGTTGGACACGACTGAGAGACTGGACTGAACTGAACTGATTTTAGACCCAGAACATCGAGTAGTAAATAAAACTCTCTTCAGCAAGTTAATGCTATAGTAAAGGAGACAATGAACATATAAATATAAAATATAATATCCAGTACTATTAAACACCACTAGGAAAAAAGCAGGATAGGAGAAAAAGAGACTGAAGATACGGAGTAGAAGATGTGTTACTACAATGTTGACAGAAAGGCTTTCTAAGAGTGTGAAAGTCCAGCAGAACACTGAACAAAGTGAAGAAGTGAACCATGAAGCAAAAAAAACACCTCAAGAAGTAAGAAAAAATAAAACTAGTAAAGATAAAGAAAATTTAAACAATATAATTAATAATTTTGAACTAAATTGTGTGTAGAAATTTTCCCCAGGGACTACATATTCTTTTCAAACTATTGTGTAGCATTTCTAAAATTCAATAATTATTGATCCATAAAAGAAGACTCAACAAACACCAAAGAACTCATATCATACAAACCATGTTTTCTGATCATAATGCAATGAAATTAGAAATTAAAGCAAAATTGCTTACATAGGTCTACCTATGACTGATTCTTGTTGATGTTTGGTAGAAACCAACACAATACTGTAAAGCAATTATCCTTTAATTAAAAATAAATAAATTTTTAAAAAGAACAAGGACCTACTAGATACCACAGAGAACTATATTCAATATCTTGCAATAATCTATAATGGAAAATAATCTGAAAAAGTATGCATATACATATTTATATATGTGTATATATATATGGCTTCTCAGGTGACCCAGTGATAAAGAATCCACCTGCCAACGCAGGAGACATAAGAGATGCAAGTTTGATCTATGGGTGGGGAAGATTCCTCGGAGAAGGACAATGGCAACCCACTCCAGTATTCTTGCCTGGAAAAATCCATGGACACATGAGCCTGGGGGGCTACAGTCCAGGGGGCTGCAAAGAGTTGGCCATGACTGAGAAACTGAGTGCACTTGCACACACGCACATGTACACACACATACATATGAACATATAACTGAATCACTGTGCTATATACCTGAAACACTGTATATCAACTATACTTCAATTAAAAATAACTAAAAAGAAAAAACAGCTATAAATAATCCATGAGTCAAAGAAAAAAATCATAATGGAAATATTAAATATTTAATACTAAACAATAACAAAGATACTATATATCAAAACCTGTGGGATACAGCTAAAGTGATACTTAGTGGAAAATTTATGACCTCTAATGCATAGATGTGATATTAAAGAATTATAAAATTAATTGGCTAAGGATCTAATTTAATAATCTAGAAAATAACAGTAGAATAAGCCAAATAAAGAAGGAAATAAATAATGGAGATTAGAACAAAAATTAAATGACAAAGAATAAACATATAATAGAATCAAAACTGGTTCTTTAATAAGATAAACAAAATATTAGGTTGAACCATATGAAACTGCCAAACATTCAACCTATAATAAAGCATATACTGATCAAAATATTATTAATTATTAACTATTAAGGAAGAAAAAGGAACTAATTAGAAGCTTTGGAAGTGAAAGGATATATCTCGAAAAAATAGAGGAAACATTAAAATATCTAGGAGGAAATATTGAACTACTAAATGACAATCAATTTACAAATCAAATGAGATGGGAAATTTCCTAGAAAACTTTAACATATGGAAATCAATACAGCAAAAAATAGAAACATTGAATAATATTATGATCAGTAATTGATAGTGAAACTGGTAGTAAATGTAGGGAGCATAAAAAGAAAAAGTATATTCTGATCTCACTTAAGAAATTAGATGCAAAAATTCTAAATAAAATAAGAACAAATAAAATAAAGCAATGTACATATTCATATGTATGAAGGTGAAGGTGAAGTCGCTCAGTCGTGTCCAACTCTTTGTGACCTGGTAGGACTGTAACCTACCAGGCTTCTCCATCCATGGGATTCTCCAGGCAAGAATACTGGAGTGGATTGCCATTTCCTTCTCAAGAGGATCTTCCCAACCCAGAGATCGAACCCGGGTCTCCCACATTGGAGGCAGACGCTTTAACCTCTGAGCCACGAGGAAGCCCATTCATATATATGAATCAGAGAAGGCAATGGCAACACACTCCAGTACTCTTGCCTGGAAAATCCCATGGATGGAAGAGCCTGGTAGGCTCCAGTCCATGGGGTCGTGAAGAGTCGGACAAGGCTGAGTGACTTCACTTTCACTTTTCACTTTCATGTATTGGAGAAGGAAATGGCAACCCACTCCAAAGTTCTTGCCTAGAGAATGCCAAGGATGGCGGATCCTGGTGGGCTGCCATCTATGGGGTTGCACAGAGTTGGACACAATTGAATCGACTTAGCAGCAGCAGCAGCATCATACATATAAATACATAATAACTACAGAGAATTGATCCCCAGGAATGTAACAACTGTTCAACATCAGAAAATATATTAAGTATACACACCATATTCAGAGATTAAATTAGTAAAACCATTGTTCTCCCAATATAAACAAAAAGCGAAAAATATACAAATAAATGGAAAGATATACCATGCTCACATATTAGAATAACTAATATTTTAAAAATGCCCATACTACCTAAAGCATCTAGAGATTTAATGCAATCCTAATCAAAGTACCAATAGCATTTTTCACAGAACTAAAACAAATAATCCTAAAATTTGGATAGAACCACAAAAGGCCCAGAATAGCCAAAGCACTCTTGAAAAGAAAGAATAAAGGTAGAATTACCATGTTTGCTGCTTTCAAATTACACTATAAAGCTTACTTTAGACACTCCATTTTGATAAGGACATTGCCATATTAAAAGCCTATGGGTGTGTGTGGGGAAACATGGAACAGTGAGGAGCCTTGAAGTAGTGGGGTCAGTTGACACAACTAGGGAGGGATGGCTTGAAAAAGTGGAAACCAAGAGAGATCTCTAGCATCAACATATTCTTCATTGATTATCAGGTAGCTAGAGGGTCAGGTAGTTATAAAATCACTGAAATATTATAGGCTAGATCTCCAGGAATGACTGCTAGGACCACATTATAGAATCTTTGGGGTGGTGAAAATATTCGAGAATTAGATTATGGTGATGTTTGCACAACCTTCTGAACATATTAAAGGCCACAAAATTGTATACTTTAAATCATTAAAATCTTATGGTATATGAATTATTCTTAATTTTCAAAAAGGTTTAGTGTAATATAATCACAAATGAAAAGTCAAGAAAAAGGAACAGTACAAACTATGGCTTCAAACAGGGAAAAAAGATATAAGGTAACAGAGTTCATCTATCAGTACTAGCAATGACATACTTATGTCTACATTTAAGTGAACTATCATAAACTTTCTCTTATATATACCCAACCCTTGATTGTTTCTAGGAAGTAATGATATCTTGAGTGGCCCTTTCTAACCCTTATGTCATTTCCCATAGATCAAAAAACCACAAGAGCCTATACTTTAAAATATCACAAGTGCTGTAGGATTCTGGAAAAAATAATGAATACACTCTAGTGTTTCACAGGTTTTAAAAAAATGAATACTTAAAATTTTAACAAAAGTATTACAAAATTAATTCCAGCCCTCCAAAAAAAAAAAAGTCAGCAGAACTACTATTTTATTTCCAATGGGATATACAAATGAAACTCATAATGTGGTTGGAAACACTTCATGGTATATTTGACATATATTCCAGAACACAGTTAAATATGAGAATAAAAATATGAGCTTTTACCAACAGAAATATTATAAATTTATTATAGGAGGCTGTTTGTCTTCTAATCACACATGGAAAAGAATAATTGGAAATCACATGGAAGCAAAGAATATTGGATTTTTATTAGTCTAGGTTTTCTGGGATTTTTTGTTTTCTGTTTTTGTTTGTTGGTTGGTTGGTTTTTAAGAAAACAAGAGTCAAGCATTACAACTATACAAAGTTCAATTGCTTTCTCATATATCATTAATTAGCAACTGATATTTGAAATTAAAACACAACACAATTTACATTAGCACAAAAATATTAAATATATTTTCAGTCTAAAGCTAATGAAATATACAGGAGATCTATATGAGAAAAACTAGAAAACTCTAATGAAAGACATCAAAGAACTAAAGAAATGAAGAAATATCCCAAGTTCATGAATAGAAAGGTACAGTATCATCAAGATGTCCATTCTTCTCAACTTGATCTACCTATTCAAGGTAATCTCAGTCAAAATCCCAGCAAATTATTGTTTAGATATTAACAAACTGACTCTAAAGATTATGTGAAGAGGCAAAAAAATCAAATCTATATTGAAAGAAACTAACAACATCAGAGGACTCACACTACCTTACTTCAAGACTAACTATAAAGCTAGGTTAACCTAAGACAGTGTGATATTGGTACAAAAATAGGTCAGTGGAATAGAAATCAGTTCAGTTCAGTTCAGTCACTCAGTCGTGTCCGACTCTTTGTGACCCTATGAATCGCAGCAGGCCAGGTCTCCCTGTCCATCACCAACTGCTGGGTTCACTCAGACTTGTGTCCATCAAGTCAGTGATGCCATCCAGCCATCTCATCGTCAGTCATCCCCTTCTTCTCCTGCCCCCAATCCTTCCCAGCATCAAAGTCTTTTCCAATGAGTCAACTCTTCACATGAGGTAGACCCACATAAATATTGCTAACTAATCTTTGACAATGGAGCAAAGATAATCTTCAACAAGTGTTGCTGAAACAACTGGACACCCACATGCAATGAATCAATCTATTTATCTAGACTTTGACATTGTACCATTTTAAAGATTATCTCAAAATGAATCACTGAACGAAGTGTAAAACTATAATGTTTCTAGAGTATAATATGGGCTAAATCTAGGTAATACTGAGTTTTACAATGAGTTTTTGATATAAAAACAAAAGTATGATCCATGAAAAGTATAACTGATAAGTTATAGTAAAAAAATTCCACTCTGTTAAAGATAAGTCACAGACAGAAGAAAATATTTGTAAATAATACTTCTGATAAAGTACTGGTATCTAAAATAGACAAAAAACTCTTATAACTCAACAATTTTAAAAAAACTTAAAAATGGGCAAAGATCTGAATAAACACCTCACCCCTCCAAAAAATATATAGACAGCAAATAAGCACATAAAAATGTCCACTATCATAAGCCATTAGGGAGCTATAAGTTGAAACAACGAGATTCCAGTACACACCTACTAGAATGGCTAGAATCCAAAACCACTGACAACACCTAGTAGTAGTGAGGATGTAGAACAGCAAGAACTCTTATTCACTGCTGGTGGGAATGTAAAATAGCACAGCCACGTTGGAATACAGTTTGGCAAAAATTTAGTGTTACCATATGATCCAGTAATCACACTCCTTGGCATTTACCAAATTAGTTGAAACTTAAGTCCACGTCCACACAAAATTCTGGCACATCCATACAATGGAATATTATTTAACATTAAAAATGTGTTATCAAGCCATTAAAAGAGATGCGGAATCTTAAATGTATCTTACTAAATGGAAGAATTCAATCTTAAAGGTTACATACTGTATGATTCCAATATGACATTCTGGAAAAAGTAAAACTATAGAGACAGTAAAAAGATCTCCAAGAGTTTGGAGGCCAGACAGTAGTATAGGGGCAAGGGTAAATAAGTAGAGTACAGAGAAATTTTAATTTTCAGGCAGACATAAGACTATGCATTTGTCAAAACCCAGATAGTTGTACCATACACAGTGAACCCTAATGCAAATTAAATATTTGAGTTAATAATAAGGTATCAATATTGGTTCATCTATTGTAACAAATATACCATGCCAGCATGAAGTTAGTAAGAGGGAAAAACTGAAATAAGGGTTAAAAGGTAACAGTATGCACTTGAGAACTCTATATAGTCTTATCAGTATTTTTTTAAAGCTTAAAACTGCTCTGAAAAAAATTCTATTCATTTTTAAAGAGTTAAAACCATGTATTCCTAAAATTAAGAACAGGAAACATAACTAAGTTTAACAGATCTATTTCAATTCGAATGACAGAAATCAAAATGGAAGGAAGACTATGACAAGGGAATGGAAGAGACAGGGAAGGTGAGAAAGAAATTAAGAGGAAAGAAAGGAGATAGACCAAGAGAAAGACATAGGCGTGACCACTAATAAAAGATATACAGAGCACACACACAGAGAAAAAAAAAAAAAAAGACAAAGGTTTTGTGAAATCACGTGCATGTGTATTCAACTGCTCAGCTGTGTCCGACTCTTTGAAACCCCATGGACTGCAGCCTGCCAGGCTCCTTTGTCCATGAGATCTTTCCAATCAAGAATACTGGAATAGGCTGCTATTTCTTCCTCCAGAGGATCTTCCTGACTCAGGGGTCTAACCTGCATCTCCTGCATTGGCAGGTGGGTTCTTTACCACTGGAAAAGCCCATTGTGAGATTCAAGTGAAAGCGCTCAGTTGTGTCCGACTCTTTGTGACCCCGTGGACTGTAGCCCTCCAGGCTCCTCTGTCCATGGAGGGACAAGAGTACTGGAGTGGGTTGCCATTTCCTTCTCCAGGGGATCTTCCCAACCCAAGGATTTAACCTGGGTCTCCTGCATCACAGGCAGACACTTTATCCTCTGAGCCACCAGGGAAACGACTGCATTAAATCCAGGCATATCCTATAGTGCTGATAAAGTTGAAAATAGCACAGTTTTTAGACTGAAATTTGTGATTAGAAAGTAAAATGTTCATTTTTAAAAGACATAAACTCCACTCTACAATTGAACAAGTCAATATCTCTTCCTAGAATATCTTTTCTTCTATATCCACCCGTCAAAGTTTCAATCTATGTACTTCTATGATCAACTTGACCATCACGCTTCAGTTACAATGAATCTCACCCTCCCTTGTATTTACACAGTGCTTTTTAACTTCAAAAACACTTAAGCCTGTCTTGCAATCCAGTCATTGAAGGATATTACCTTCCCTCACTATTTGTCCATGAGTTGGGACAGAACATATTATTTTTTCATCTTTGCATTTTGTATTAGTGCCTGCCACAGTGGTTTGAATAATTCACATAATAAATATTTACTGCACTGAATTGAAGATACATATCACATATCTAAAAGTTAAAGATCCAAATACCCTTTATTACAGTAGAAGTAATGTCTTTATTCCAATGATTTTACCGTTCTTGAAGTTACACTTCTTTTGAAATTGCCTTTGAAGACTGCACAAAACCACACAAGATAAATGGCATTATTATGTCTGTAATGTTAAAAAAAATACTCTTTTGATCACACAAAAATGATAGGCCATAGGCTTACAAAGAGTAGTCTGAATGAAGTAGATGGGGGCAACAGTGCCAAATTGGAGTAGGCTGAAGAGGTGGAGGTGAGGAAATGAAGATATGGGTTTTAGAGAACCCTACCAGTCAGAACAGGCCAGGTTTTGCTACAGCAATAAATTTGTAAACATGACTCTAAATTACCTTGACATAATTTTTAAAAATAAATCAGTTTTTCTCAATAAAAATATTAAAAAGGATATGTCTTCAGCTCTGAAGGTAATTCCAACACAGTACAATACTTAGAACAATCGCTGTACTTCTTAAATGAAGAAATATCTCACAAGGTGACTACTTTACAAAGAATATTCATTTGGATGCATACAAGTCTATTACATAATACATAGTTGTATTTGTCTTAAAAACATTAGTTTTAGAAAAATGAGTCAATTCTTTTTCTTTGTTAAACATGTATAAGTCAAAATTTGTAAAGAAATAGTACTTATAAAATATTTTATAAAACATAATCTATATATCAAATCATTTCTTAATTTGTCCCTTTATGCAAATCCTAAATTTTCACAAACTAGGTTTTTAAAGTGGAGATCACTTGAATTATTATATGGACAGATTTTAATCTTGGGAACAAAAGTCTTAACTTTTATTCAAAATATTTTGAATAATAAGCAGTAAGGCCAAAATACTGCTGTTATTCAGAAAAAATTGAAATGCAATGAATTTCTAAAATCACTATGTGTTTGCTAGTCGCTCAGTTGTGTCCAACTCTTTGTGACCCTATGGACTGTAGCCCGCCAGGCTCCTCTGTCCATGGAATTTTCCAGGTAAGAATACTGGAGTGGGTTGCCATTCCTTTCTCCAGTGGTCTTCCCAACCCACGGATCAAACCCAGGTCTCCTGGTGTTCAGGCAGATTCTTTACTGTCTGAGTCACCAGGGAAGCCCTTCAAATCATTTATTAGTGTGTAAATTGCATATTTATTTTGATCCAAAAGTCCATGCACTTTCAAAATGTCTCTACTCATTTTTTGAATGAGAACAACATTCTCTGTAGAGATGTGTGCAATATTTTAATATTTAGTTTGACAAAGACACAAACATTTCCATTAGAACACACCTATTTTTTTTCAGTTTTCAGTTCAGTTCAGTCTCTCAGTCATGTCTGACTCTTTGCGACCCCATGAGTCACAGCACACCAGGCCTCCCTGTCCATCACCAGCCCCCGGAGTTCACTCAAACTCATGTCCATCGAGTCGGTGATGCCATTCAGCCATCTCATCCTCTCTCGTCCCCTTCTCCTCCTGCCTTCAATGTTTCCCAGCATCGAGGTCTTTTCCAGTGAGTCAACTCTTCGCATGAGGTGGCCAAAGTACTGGAATTTCAGCTTCTGCATCAGTCCTTCCAATGAACACCCAGGGCTGATCTCCTTTAGGATGGACTGGTTGGATCTCCTTGCAGTCCAAGGGACTCTCAAGAGTCTTCTCCAACACCACAGTTCAAAAAGCATCAGTTCTTCAGCGCTCAGCTTTCTTCACAGTCCAACTCTCACATCCATACATGACCACTGGAAAAACCATAGCCTTGACTAGATGGACCTTTGTTGGCAAAGTAATATCTCTGCTTTTGAATGTGCTATCTAGGTTGGTCATAACTTTCCTTCCAAGGAGTGTTTTTAATTTCATGGCTGCAGTCACCATCTGCAGTGATTTTGGAGCCCAGAAAAATAAAGTCTGACAATGTTTCCACATCTATTTCTCATGATGTGATGGGACCAGATGCCATGATCTTCGTTTTCTGAATGTTGAGCTTTAAGCCAACGTTTTACTCTCCTCTTTCACTTTCATCTAGAGGCTTTTTAGTTCCTCTTCACTTTCTGCCATAAGAGTGGTATCATCTGCATATCTGAGGTTATTGATATTTCTCCTGGCAACCATGATTCCAGCTTGTGCTTCTTCCAGCCCAGCATTTCTCATGATGTACTCTGCATATAAGTTAAACAAGCAGGGTGACAATACACAGCCTTGATGTACTACTTTTCCTATTTGGAACCAGTCTGTTGTTCCATGTCCAGCTCTAACTGTTGCTTCCTGACCTGCATACAGGTTTCTCAAGAGGCAGGTCAGGTGGTCTGATATTCCCATCTCTTTCAGAATTTTCCACAGTTTATTGTGATCCACGCAATAAACTTCAGTTTTACTGAGATATAATTGACATACAGCACTGTATAAGTTTAAGGTGTACAATATAATGACTTGAGTTATATACATCATGAAATGATTACCATGATAGTTTAGTGAACATCCATCATATATGTGTGTGTGTGTGTGCACGCACATGCGCACATGTGTATACATTTATAGGACATTAAATTAGTGGAAGAAAATAATTATTGTCCTTGTGATTGAAGAGAACTCTTAGGATTTACTCTAACAACTCATTTATAATGTATTTCAATGTCTTTATTGTAAGTATATTACATCTCTAGTACTTATATATCCTGTAACTAGAAGTTACTACATTTGACCACCTTCATCCAATTTCCCCTGCAGTCCTAACCCCACACCTCTGGCAACCACAAATCTGATCTCTTTTACTATGAGTTTATTGTTTAAGTATAACTGATCTATAATACAGTTAGTTCCTGGTACACAAAATGATCACCATTATGAGTCTAGATGTCTTCAGTCAAAATTAGAAAGATATTACATAATTATTGATTGCATTTCCCACATTGTACGTATAATGCCCGTGACTTATTTTGCAACTTAAAGTTTGTACCTCTTAATCCCTCTCACTTATTTCTCTCCCCCTGCCACTCCTCTCCTGGCAACAAGCTGCTTGTTCTGTGTATCTATGATTCTATATCTGTTTGGCTATGTTTGTTAATTTGTTTTGTTTTTTAGAATATACCAATTTTAAGTGATGGTAACTTTTTGAATAAGGAGGAGTGTATTTTTGATTTGTAAAAGTAGACCTTCTTGATGACAGAACTATGATAATGGCATTATCCTTTAAACAGATCTCTTCAGTTTGTATAGTAAAACATGTGCAAATATGTTTATCTTAATAGGGAGTCATGTTGGATATTGACTCAGGTGCATTCATTTACAAAAAATTTAAAATGAATTTTTACATTATAGGACATCATTGAAAAGAAGAGCTTCATTCACAGAAACTTTATTTAATCATATTTTTAATTTTGCATAAGTACAGGGTTTTTTTTTACTACAAACTTGCTGTGTCTGCATATGTACATATATATCCTACTCATATGAAATACCAGAAAAAAATATATATATATATACATTTTACAGTAACCTTGTTAGAGAAAAAAGTGCTTTTTAGTTAGTAAGTTTCCTTTTGAATCTGCAGTTAACCTTCATAGGTTTAAGTCTGATTTCAATAAGAAATCAGGATGATTATATCTGAAATTCAAACATCAAGTTATTTGAACTCATGCAAGCTATTAACCTAGAAAAAATAGTTGAACATTTCTCTAAAAAATACTCTAAATTAAAATGGCACTCCAGGAATTCCTTGGCAGTCCAGTGGTTAGGACTTGGTGCTTTTACTATCACGGGCCCAGGTTTGATCCCTGGTCAGACAACTGAGATCCTGTAAGCCATACTACATGGGCAAATAAATAAATATCAGAAATAAAAATGGCACTCCAAATACATGAAGGAAAAATCAAATAGCACACACATATAAAAGTTGACTTTTGTAACAAGATTAAAATTGACCATTAATGTAAAGTACAAATTACAGAAATAACCAAGGGATGAAAAATCTGCAGCCCATGACTGCATCTTGCTCTTTACTCCATTTAACAGCCTGTGAAAATTTCAGTTAAACTCTACAACTAATAGGACATCCAGATATACAAAGTTATACTGTAGCAATACAGTTCTGCTTCAATTTAGTGTTAAAAGAAGCTTCCATGTAACAGAAGGGAAGTCTTTAATTTGTAATAAAACTATCTCATGTAAAATCCACCCAAAATAACTATTTCAACAAATATTTTAAAAGACTTACTAAATGAACATAAGGAAAAGAGAATATGCACATTTGTATATGTACATATAGAAAGACTAATATTATACACATGTGTTTATTTAAAGAAGGAGATGAATAAATGTGAAGAGAAACAGATTTATATATAAGGCAGAAGAGAGAATATAATGATTTCAGAACAATGAAGTCCGTAGATTTCATCTTTTATCAGCCTCAAAATATACAATTAACTATATAAAAAGAAAAAAAAAAGAAATATTTCTTCACTGAAGTGCCCTTAAGATTTAAGTTAAAGACTGTGACTGCCATCCACTAGTCGGGTCATTAATTTATCTAAATCTGTCCAGACCTGACTACAGTGTTTCTCATTGTATGTCTCTGAATTCATTATCATTTGCAAAGATCTGAAAGCTTTGTCACTGGTTTTTTGTTTTTGTTTTTAAATACTGAGGCTAAACTGACTGCTGATTGACTATTATTGGGTGTTATTTTTGGTAATCTATAGGTCAACATAACCATCTTCATATGCAAATAAATTTTAAAATTATATTTGTCCTTTTTTGTATAAGTCATAAAACACTAACGATCATGTGTTACATAAAACCCTGGGCAATTCAGGTGGGTAGACATTTGGCTTTCAAGGTTTCACTTCAAAATTCATTTGAGAAAATACAATTAACCCTAGTGCATAGTTGTATTGCTCAGGAATATCTTGCTCTCCATCTCTTATGCCAAAGAGCAAGTACTTCATTTCTGTTTGTGTTGTCTGCTTTTTGCACTCAAAATATTAAAACGCTTTTCCATTAGCTGGGCTGATGGACATTAACATTTCTGAATTTTTGTTGTTCCTATTTTTGTTGAGACATTTTTATCTCTTTTCTAATTTTTTCTAAGTCCTCTCTGCATTTTTTGTTTGCTCAGGTTTTCATTTTATTGCTTCACTGCCACCTCTTCAGAACCCTCTGTCCCACCAGGAGTTTCACTGCAGTTTTACATAACCACAGGGACTCTTCCTGTCTCTTTTGGATGCCTGGACTTTTTAGGAAGAGACTGAACTTTGTTCCATAAATATTCCTCAAAAATCCCCCACCTACATGCAGTATATATCCAGACTTCATTTAATATTTTTCTAAATTCTCTTTCTGCCTTTAGTCCATT
Source organism: Nanger dama (assembly GCA_917880005.1). Taxonomy (NCBI): domain Eukaryota; kingdom Metazoa; phylum Chordata; class Mammalia; order Artiodactyla; family Bovidae; genus Nanger; species Nanger dama. The sequence continues at coordinate 3,542,870 of CAKJTW010000011.1, forward strand.
AATTTTGTAATATGACTTTTATATGAAACAAATGCTTCTAGGCACACTGAAAACTAAAAGAATGAATAAAGTACTCACATATCCTCTAATTTTCCATGGGTCTAATGTTAACATTGAGACCATTTCAATTTCTATTAAGTCTGTAACTTATTTTTATTATATGTACAGTATGAATATTTGAGTTTTGAAAAAACTGAAAAATAGATAGGGGATGCACTAAATGCTTCAGGGCAGCCCATACTAGATAATTCAGTTCATTAGATGCCAGCAATTCTCAGCCTTCATTGTGTTTAAAATACAGCAGTTTCTTTTGATGGATCATAATTCTTTTTAAAATACAATCCCCAAATATGATCATTAATGACACATCAACAAACTAAGTTCCAAATTAAATCTATCTCAAATTGTTTTCTCTGTCAAGGATAGTTAATCTGCTGTTTTAAAAAGATAAAGGTAACAAAAGAATTGAGGGAAAAAAATGGATTTTTCTTTCTTTGTGGTGGTACTTAAAAAATACTTAGAGTAGGTGAAGTGAAGTGAGTAAACTGCTGAAGTCCAAACTAACTATAATTTTACCTTAGTTCAAAGGACAAAAATCATACAATTTGGAGAGGAGAAAAGTTAACACTCTAAATTGTCAAGCAACTTCTAAACTAGATCAATTGCCTTCATAATATTCTCAGAACAAAATGTTCTCTAAGAACAGATCTGATATGAAGAGCCAAAAAATGGAAAACATTCACTATCAATTTACTGCAGTCACCCATAAACTATTACAAGAACATTATGTATTGGGGTTCAAGCCAGCAAGCTATTAAAGCAGACTGCTCTGGTGTCTTTTCATTTTACTTTAATGCTACCAAAGCATTAATAAGTCCTTGGAGAACTGCAGTTATATTGAAACAGTCTTATCATGTAATCAATTTTTCAAATAATCCAAGTCTCTTAAGGTGAGCTCTATTTCTTTTCTATTTCTTATTGGTCAGTGTCATTCTGCCTTCACAAATGCCATCATCATTTTCGTCTGTCTGGTCTCAGTCATGCTTTCATCTTGGAAATATATCAATCTAAATAGTGCTAATTGCCATAGTTAATGAGTGCCAAGACATTGAGCACCCTTGGCCCCATTGCCACTTTCAGTGCTTCTGCTCTTGTAGAGATCAAAGAACAAAGTATAGAAAGAATCATCTTCAAAAAGTAAGAAGATGCCACATACACACTTTTTTGCTCTGTTTGTTTGTTTAAAAATTTTGATTGAGGGCATAAATAATTCTGCTAAAATTGCTTTCCTTTATAGTCCCTGGTTAATTTTAACTTTTTAAAAATTTTCTAACTTAATTTTTTCTTATTTAAAGGATAGTAATGATACTCTGTCAAAACATGATTAACCCAATGATCTAATGCTTTTAATTCACTATTCACTGTTTTCCCTTGGTGACATAAATTCCAGGCAATTGAGGCATCTGTCAATCTATTGCACTAATGGAAAATATTAGTGCATATAAACTTTCTGCAAAATAAGAAGTCTCAGTAACTTTCATGGGTACAAATCAGTAATGATTCTGTGTGTAACTGAAATTGTAGGAGAAAAGAAAACTAGGCATAAGAAGGTGTAAATTTGGAAAAAGTTACTAAAATATAAATCTCAACCAACTAGATATTTCATACAAGTACAAAATTAACCACAATTTAGTAGTATTGTTGTTAGTCACTAAGTCGTGTCCAACTCTTTTCCTGAAAGTAAATGTTTATGTAATTATTTAATATGTGTTTGTGTGTGTGAGTATACGTGTGTGTGTGTTCTATAAATATACATATCTATCTCAATTAAGCTGTATTCATGAGCCATGCTTCTTTTTATCACCATTGAGTCTCCAAATTCCACCACAATTCCTATAACACAGCATTTCCTCAACATATATCTATATATGTAGGTGATAATATGATTACAATAGTAAAAAATTTTAAATTTTTAAATTCTAAATATAAAAGAAATCCTGGGAAATCATTAGTGATCACATATTTCCGCAAAGGGTAGTTCAATTTACATCTCTCTGCGATAGCTTATTATTGTCTTTTTCTTGGTCTGCTGCAATGAAGATTGTCACCTTAAGTATTAATTTATACTGTAAATTTGTCTTGAAAAGATTTACTGCCAATTCAGTACAAAATAACTTTGTCAACCCTATCATGCAGTAATAAAACAGTATGTTTCTTTAGTTGTGTGCAAATCATACCTTATTTTTACCTCATACTGCTTATCTTAATTAGCAGATCTAGAATACTCCTGTTTTATGTTTCTTATATAACTCTCTCCTGTAATTAGTCACATTCCAATCAAACTTACATTAAAATAATAAGCAATGATTTCCATCTGCAATAGTTTATAGGTCACTTGAGACCCATCACACAGCAGGTTAACAAACATAGCTCTAGTTAAACTTCTCCCCATTCCTTCTATGTTATCTTTTTCAGAAAAGGGCTACAAGAAGTGATGTCAACAGTCAACAATTTTTGTTGAAATTGTTTCCTCAGATACTTATCAAGTGACGACACCTTTATAAGTTCATAAGTAAGGTCATACCGTAAAGAGCTAGTTTGTTATGTCTTGTTCTGTTTTGTTTCACCAGACTTCTTGACAAAACGCTTAAGCCAATGTTTTAAGGAGAAATGTTTTAACACTCAAATGAAAAACAAAAATTAAAAAGCCAAAAATAAAGACACTGAGAAATATTCTTTGATAAACAGATACTTAATTTTAGAGCCACCTCTCAAAGCTAACACTAGACCAGAGACTGCATGAGAGTGCTTTTTGGTTCACTGAAATATTTGTAGTACCTAGGAAACTATGTGATTCACAGCAAAACCTCTATAAATATTTATTGAATTGATTTGCATACATACTTTAATGACAAAAATACAACAGACCAGGGCTAAATGAGGCAAGCAGTTTGAAACTGTAAATGCTCTGTGTTCCTTTACCTTTCTGGGTATTCTGATTAGACAAAGTCATAAAATAGGATGCAGATGAATCAGGGTGTTAATTTAAAGAAAGACTACAAAGAGAATTTCTCTAGAATAACTCTTTCCAGGACCAAGAAAGAACTTTAAAAACTGTATCTGATATAGTGGCATTTTTATGAATGAAATTTTATACTGGATTTAATTTAAAATAATTGAGTTTGGATGTGCTTTACTGACCACTTACTGATATTGAAACTATGTGATGGATGCTTAGAAACTCATTATATCATACTCTCTTCTTTTGTGTAAATTTAAGATTTTCCATAATAATTTTAATGAGACTATATACATACACATTATATATTTTAACATTTACAAAATAAAACTTTAAAAGTTTGGAGGATTCTGACAGCTTTTCTCACCTCCCCACCCCCAAAATATTGCTAGCAATAATTAATGAATAGAAAGGACACAAGTTTCTTCCAGAATTTTAGAAAGCTGGAAGCCAAGAAAGAGAGACAACAGATATAGCTCCTAATCTGCAACATTCTCTCCCATCTGAAATAGTTTTTAAAAAACTGAATGAACATAATCCTGTAACAAACTTCATTAATAGCCCCCAAATTAACAAAACACTTACAAAGAAGTGTGATAACCTTAAGATTGGAGTAGACGTGTTTAAAAAAAAAAAGACAAGACTAGAAAGCCCTTCAGACTTCCTTAGCTTGGAAAGTTAAATGGTCAATGCTTTGTTTTTTTCTCTACTAGGAGGAAAGTAGGGGGAAAAAATGGAAAAAGTCATGTTAGTTTCTTAAAACTAATTACCTTTAGCGATAAACAGGCACTTAATACAATGAAAAGCAAAAGAATACATAGTCCTCAGAAGACAGAGGAGTCAGGAGGGAAGAGCCACATAAATAGGCACAAACATAGTCCCTAGTTGCCAGTGCTAAACTCTCATGGAGTGAATGTCTGTGGCCCCACCACCACCAAGTTCATAGTTGGAATCCTCACAGCCAATATGTTGATATTAGAATGGGAGGCTTTGGAGGGCAACTTGATTTTGAGGGTGGAGCTCTCATGAATGGGATAAGGCCAGAGAGCTAGGAAGCTCTCCCCAACCATCTGTGTGATGATATAAAGAGAAGTGAATTGCTTGAAACCTAGAAGACAGTACTCGCCAGAACCTGAGCATGCTGACACCATGATCTCAGACTTCCAGCCTCCAAACTTCCTTGTTGATAAGCCATTACATTTATAGTATTTTTGTTATAGAGGCCTGAGTTAACATAGTGTAATGATGTTATAGCAAAACCCAACAATTTTTAACTGATTTGTCCACACTGCCTGAAAAAGCATGAGAAAGTACGGTTGGGAGAATTGGGGAATAGGAGAATCTAAGCAACTGCTGCTTGACTGCAAAGTAAAATTTTAGTTTTCAAACAAAAGCACAGAAAATATTCAGTAAGTTTGGATTCAGGTGGGGTGTGAAGAACATCAAGGAACTTTTACCCACACAGTTTTCAAGTATACAGATTAAGGGCTATTTAATAATTTCTACATTTCCTATTGTGAAAGTCATTCAGTCAGTCCAACTCTTTCCAACCCATGGACTATAAGACCACAGAATTCTCCAGGCCAGAATACTGGAATGGGTAGCTGTTCCCTTCTCCAGAGGATGTTCCCAACCCAGAGATTGAACTCAGATCTCTTTCCTGCATCGCAAGCAGATTCTTCACCAGCTGAGCCACGAGGAAAGCATTTCATATTAAATGAAACAATTATGTTAAAATAGTATAGGAAATGTGTGTAGCATGAAAAAAATGCATATTTGGGAATGCATTCCAGGAGAAAATCTAACTCAAGTAACAACAAAAAAATCAAGAATAAAAAATATAAATAACCCAACAGAAAAATGATCAAAGGAAATGGAAATATCTCTCAAAGAAAAAAATATATAAATGTCCTAGAAACTTTTGGAAAGATATTCAAGGAGGAAGAAGAAATATACAGGGACAGGAAGAAGAACAAGCCTACAAAGGAATCTTAAGAGAGGCCAGAGAGAACCAAGAGAAAACCAAAACCAATGAGAAGACAAATTTCCAAAGAAAGAAGCTGTCAAAAATGTTAAGAACATTGAAGATACAAAGTAAGGTCAAGACTGAATATATTCTATTGAATCTGACAATTTTATGATTTTATCTCATTGGGAATAATTTAAATTACACTTTACAGATAGAAGTCAGTTTTCAGTGAACTGTAGAAGCAATGAGAAGTAGTAGTACACAAAGCAAGTGTTAATACATGTTTACTCAACAGGTGATTGTGCACTGGCAAAGCCCTAGAGGATGATAGTGTGATGGCATTCAGAACACAGTACACTTTATTTAAAACACTCTCTAATTTTCTTTTCTATCTTTTTGTTTTAATTTTAGAAAATAGTATCCCTATATTATTCAAAATTAGTAGGCATTATTTGGTAAATTAAATGATGAAACATTGGAAAAATATCTTAAGAAGTTGTAACTTCTTAGAAGTTACTTTTACATGGTAAAAGTGTGTGTTAGTCACTCTGCCGCTGCTGCTGCTAAGTCGCTTCAGTCATGTCCAACTCTGTGTGACCCCATAGCTGGCAGCTCGCCAGGCTCTCCCATCCCTGGGATTCTCTAGGCAAGAATACTGGAGTGGGTTGCCATTTCCTTCTCCAATGCATGAAAGTAAAAGTGAAAGTGAAGTCACTCAGTCGTGTCCGACTCTTAGCGACCCCATGGTCTGCAGCCCACCAGGCTCCTCTATCCATGGGATTTTCCAGGCAAGAGTACTGGAGTGGGGTGCCATTGCCTTCTCCGTGTTAGATACTCAGTCATGTCCAACTCTTTGTGCCGCCATGGACTATAGATGCCAGGCTCCTCTGTCCATGGAATTCTCCAGGAAAAAATATTGGAGTGGGTAGTCATTCCTGTCTTCAGGGGATCTTCCCAACCCAGGGGTCAAACCTGGAGCTCTTGCATTGCAGGTGGATTCTTCACTATCTGAGCCACCAGGGAAGCCCAGCCATACATACAGATGACCAAAAAGTACATGAAAAGATACTCAACATCAATAATTACTAGAGAAAGGGAAAATGAAACTACAGTAAGTTATTACCTCACACCAGTCACAATAAAAATCTATAAACAATAAATCTGGAGAGGGTGTGAAAAAAGTAAACCCCCCTACACAGTTGGTTGGAATGTAAATTGGTACTGACACTACAGAGAACAGTATGTACATGTGCTCAGGTGCTCGGTAGTGTCAGACTCTTTGCAACCCCATGGACTGTAGCCTACCAGGCTACTCTGTCCATGGAACTTTCTAAGCAAGAGTACTAGAGTGGGTTGTCATTTCCTTCTCCAGGGGATGTTTCCTGCCCAAGAATAGAATCCATATCTTTTGCATCTCCTGCATTGGCAGGCAGATTCTTTACCACTCTGCAACCTGGGAAGCCCAGAGAACAGGACGGAGGTTCCTTAAAAACTCAAAATAGACTACCATATGACCCAACAATCCCACTCCTAGGCATATATGATGTTTCCCAGAGAAACACCATAATTTGAAAAGATATGTGTACACCAATGTTCACTGGTGTACTAATTACAGCACTAATTACAACAGTCAGGACTTGGAAGCAACCTAAATGCCCATCAACAGAGGAATGGATTAAAAAGATGTGGTACATATATACAATGGAATATTACTCAGCTATAAAAAATAACACAATAATGCCATTTACAGCAACATGGATGGGTATAGAGTCTGTCATACTGAGTGAAGTTAGCTAGACACAGAAAGATAAATATTATATGACATGCTTATATGTGGAATCTAAAAAATGGCACAAATAAAGTTATTTAAAAAATAGAAGTAGAGTCATAGATATAGAAAACAAACATGGCTACCAGAGGATAAGTGGAGAAGGGATAAACTGTGAGATTAGGATTGACATATACATACTACCATATATAAAATAGATAAATAATAAGAACCAACTGCGTAGCACAGGGAACTCTATTCAATACTCTGGAATGGCCTATATGGGAAAAGAATCTAAAAATGAGTGGATATATATGTATATGTATGGTGTCACTATTGGTAAAGAACCTGCCTACTAATCCAGGAGACACAGAGATGCAAATTCAATCCCTGAGTCAGGAAGATCCCCTAGAGGAAAGGGCAATCTGCTCCAGTATTCTTACCTGGAGAATTCCATGGACAGAGTAGCCTGGTGGGCTACAGTCCATAGCATCACACAGAGTCAGGCACACATAACTGATTCACTTGGCTATATGCCTGAAACTAACACAACATTGTAAATCAAATATACTCTAATCAAATTTTAAAAATAAAAAATGATGTAGTCATAAATTATATTTTACCTAATTTATCGATAAAATTGATGTGTTTTTCAGAGGAATCAAGAAAAAAATTAATTTGTCAGAATTTTGGACTGACTATGATGTGAATACAGTGACTGGAAAAACAGAATTGGCACAATAAAAAAAATGCAAACAAATATAGATGGAACTATTCTGCAGAAAACTTTTCAGTATTTTTATTTTCATCATTAAATTTACTAATAATCTGAAAATCTGAACCAAAAAATATCACTGTACTAATTCAGGAAAATATTACCTTAAAAGAGTTTCTAAATAAAAAGATATAGCAAAAATAGGTTAAACTGAAGAAATTTTAAATTAATATAAGGGTATAAATAGTGAAAATTTAATAAGAGAATCTTGGAATGTATTAATGCATAAAACTCTAACTAAACATTAATGTCGGAGAAGGCAGTGGCACCCCACTCCAGTACTCTTGCCTGGAAAATCCCATGGACGCCTGGTAGGCTACAATCCATGGGGTCGCAGAGTCGGACACGACTGAGTGACTTCACTTTCGCACACTGGAGAAGGAAATGGCAACCCACTCCAGTGTTCTTGTCTGGAGAATCCCAGGGATGGGGAAGCCTGGTGGGCTGCCATCTATGGGGTAGCACAGAGTCAGACATGACTGAAGTGACTTAGCAGCAGCAGCAAACATTAATGTCAGGATATTAAAACAGATTAAAAATTAGATGGATTTTCTTAAAAGATAGTTCCTTGAGCCTGGTAATCTCCAAACACTGCTTCTAGGACCACTTGTTGAAGGATCTGCAGAGGAGGCTCAGGTTTCAAGGGGGTGATGGGAATAGATAGGATTTAAGGTGTGCTTCAGTTCAGTGACACTATAATTTATGGTTCTGTTAGATATTTGCTAAAACACAAAGCCACAATACGTTTCACGGTGACCTATTAGGAAGATAACATGTTCTGAACAAGGAATAATATTCAAAGGAAATAAAAAGAAGAGCCATCATGTTACATATTCCAAACTTTGCTAAAAGACAACAAAAATACCCACAGTATTAAAGAATAAAATATACATTACCAAAAGGATAAATTTTATGGCTATATTTAATCAGTATGAGAATATTGTATGGTGGGAATATATGTATATATGTAGGTATATATTTAGCTGTATATTCTTCTAGCAAGTATTTACTGGGTGCCTATAGTGTTGGACATTGTACAAGAATAGCAAATAAAATGAAATATTTCTGACTTCACAGAGATTTCAGGGTTATATGAGAAGAGAGGAGGATATATAGTGAACAAACAAAAGAAAACAGTTAATTACAAATTAAGAAGATTCTCTAATAATCACTAATAAGGATCCAGGCAAGGGGGAAACATGAGTGTTTCAAAAAAGTGATATTTTAGGATGAAATGCATCCGATGATGTACAAAGTCAGGGCAGGGAATAGCATGTGGGAAAACTCCAAAGAATAAAAGCACTTGACACTGACCAGAAACAGAAAGGACATCAGTGTGGCTAAAATGTTGTAAGCTAAAATGAGACTAAGATGTAAGGTGAGGTTAAAGAGAAATAGAGACATAGACATTACAGAATTGTACTCTAAGTGAAATGAGAAGACACTGAAGCATACTTCTTGGACATAATCCAAGAAAAAAACTGTTTCTCAAGCAGAATGGATTGCAAACAACAAGACAGTTAGTGAGGAGACCAGTTAGTGGACTAACCCAGTGGTTCAGGATAAAGATCATGGTAACCTCTCCTGAGAAGGCAGCAGTGGAAATGAAGGGAAGTGGACAGAGACTTGTAATTAGGTCCTGAAACCTAAATTCTTACCTACACACTTTGGGCCTCAATTTCATATTCTATAAATTTGAGTTTATACAATGCTAGAGATCTTCAGAGCATTATGTGAGACAAGATTAGTGCCTGATATAAGGGAAATTGCAGTAAATCTCAGTACCTTAAGAATATTTATTAAAAAATAATAGCCACTCCAAGTTTATACTGGTGATAGCAACTAAATATCCAGTAAGATATGAACATTTTGCCTTTCTAACATATATAATCTCTGAAGAAACAATGTAAAATGTTTAAGTTTTTATTTATAAAATATTTGGGGTTATATAAAAATTGCTGTTTTTCAGTTATCAGTTGTGTATAAAAGTTATACAGATATTAATCCAATACCCAACTTATTACAACAGAAAGTAAAGCAAAAGGTAAATTTTCTATTTCAATTAGTTTCAATCACATGGTAACAAATATTTTAAAAACCTACTAATTTAAAAATGAAGAATTAAAAACAAATTCTTCATAATAAAATCCCTCTCCCTAGAAATGGGCTTATTGGCAGAATGCAGTGACTGCTCACTTATCCTTCTTTATCTTTGCTTCTCCTCCAACACACACACACACATAAGCATACACAGACACACACACACACACACACACACACACATACACACAACGTTTAGCAATCTTGTTTTGCATTTGGAAAGAAATATAATTAGCTGACATGATAGAAGGGGGATAAGGAAACATGTTCCATGGGCTCTATATAATTGAACGCTCTTCAAATTCTTTAAGCAGAAATTTCAGTACCATGGAGATCCTTAAAATGAAGGCAGATAAATGTAACCAATTATAGCCAAATATTTCATATCAAAAATTTAGAGATCTTCCATGAAAATGATAAATAAAAATCTCACTTTCAAATTATAAATGTATCCCTCAATTCAAAATATATGATACCCTTTAACACAGAGCAAGAGAAAAACTGCCTGTGTTCAGTGTGAGAATACACAGAATCTTCATCTCTGAACAAAGAAAGAAATGGCACCCAAGGAAGTGGACCATGGCAAATGAAAGAGCCTCTTGTGTCCATGTATAAAACTGAAAAAAGAAAAAGATACAAACCCTAAAGCCTATTACACTACATAGATCTTGGTTTCCAAGACTTGGTGCCAAATCTTGGGGTCTAAATCCCCAAATAGCTATCTTGTAAAAAAAAAAGATAATAATCTGTATACCATAAAAAGAAAAGAAAAAGGAAGGAAGGAAGGGATGGGAGGAGAAAAGGAGGAAGGAAGAAGAAAGAGTAAGACTTTTGATCACAGAATATTTATGTATACTAGCATGTTCAGTCCTGCATACACAGAAATTATAAATAAAGCAATGTTTCAGTCATTTTCAATAATGGTGATTCTGGATATATAGATAGCCCTTCAAACTCTTTTCAAGACTACCCCCAAACTGGGTAAACTCTAATATGGATTCTCAACAATTCCTTTCCCTTTATACTTCTTTCTTTCCTTTCCAATTTTCATTCTCTCTTACATTTCCTTTTCTTACCTCCAACCTTTATACTTTTTCCCCCTTTCTCCTTTGTCTCTCTCCCTTTCCTAATTTTACATTACACTGCTAATGGATGGGGTGGGTCTGGAATGAAGCTGTTGGTGCCTACAAGCTCAGTCCTTCAGTTGTGTCTGACTCTGGGATGATAATGGACTGTAGACCTCCAGGTTCTTCTGTGCATAGGATTCTCTAGGCAAGAACACTGAAGTGCATTGCCATGCCCTCCTCCAAGAGATTTTCCCAACCCAGAGATTAAAACCCCAGTCTCTTGCATCTCCTGCCTTGCAGGCAGATTCTTTACCACTGAGCCACCAGGGAAGCCCTGGAATGATGCTAGAATAAAACAAATACTCTTTCCAATCAGAACATTACAAAACAGTACCTCCAAGCATGGCTAGCTTAATCATGAAAGTTCAGATAGGATTTTAATGATGATTCCAAGTTATATCTCCTTTCAAGAGCAACACTACAAGACTATTAATTTAGAGATAAAAATGGGGTTTCCCTGATGGTTCAGACTATAAAGAATTTGCCGGCAATGCAGGAGACAAAGGTTTGATCCCTGCATCAGGAAAATTCCCTGAAGAAGGGAATGGCTACGCATTCCAGTATTCTTGCCTGGAGAATTCCATGGGCAGAGGATCTTGGTAGGCTACAAACAGTCCACACGGACACAAACAGTCCACGGGGACACAAACAGTCAGATACAACTGAGCAACTTTCACATTTTATCAAATTATGTTTAAGAAAACTAGACATTTACATTTGTTGTCTATGTGAAATAAAATGTTTTCTGCTCTGCACTCTACCAGTACACAAGCCTTTTCCCAATGCAAATTTCTGAGCCCAGGTGAAACAAAGCCAGCTCTTTGGAAGCCATCAGCTACTTCCTCCCTGGTAAGTGCTGAGGAACTGAAGAGGCAGCCATTCGCCACATTCTCTTATGGTAAACAAGGAATATCATCTCTTACGGTAAACAAGGAATTAGTATGTGAAGGATAAAGTAAGCATGATTGGCCCCAGATAGCTAGATGCATATGAAAGAAATTATTTCCGCAAGCCCAGACACTTGAATTTTCCAACACTTAGAAGATCACTAAATCTCTACATGTGAAAGATTGAGTTTTCTCTTAATTAACAGTAATCTTTTAATATTCAGATTACCTGCCCCTTGCTGCAAACTTGTATTTAGCCTGACTCCTCCCCCACCTCCTTGGAGTCAGCTCTCAGGGTCACCTGAAATACCATCTCCATGGCTCGAGTTCTAGCACTCCCACTGAATAAAACCTAACTTCTGGATGTACGTTTTAGTCGACATCTACATCCTGTTTTCCAACTATGCTACACAGTGTTAGGTAGGTAGAATAGGGAAGTGGAGTCCAAAATGGTGGTGGCTAAAAAACAAGGAAGGTCAAAGGAAGGTCCGAGGACCAGAGTGAAGACTTTAGGTAGAATAAGCACTCCTGGCTAAGCCCAATTTGCATAGGGCAGGCCCAGGTGGAGGAAAAACATATAAAAGGAGGAGCCGAAGCCTTGCTCTCTCTCTTCTTTCTCTCCCACGTGCGTGCACTCTTTCTCTCTCCCTCTCTTGGTCTTTCTCTTTCTCTCCCGTGTCCATGTGCTCTTTCTCTCTTTCTCTCCCATTCTCCTGCTATCTTCTAAATAAAATAGAGCTGTAACACTGATTTGCCTAAGAGCTGTAACATGGTTTGTCCAAGACCTGAGAGCTGTGATGCACCAAGGGCTCTAATGTCCGTTGCTCCAAATCTTTGTTGTAATGAGACGAAGAACCGGGGAACATACACTCGCATGACAACAGTATAATTTGTAGTACATAAAAAACTTCTGTAGTTCTTCACCTCTTGCAGAACTAGATCAGAGATCTACTGCTGGCATAAGGCAAAATCGGTCAAGGCAAGAAAAGCATACTGCGGTCCATGGGGTCGCGAAGAGTCTGAGACGACTGAGAGACTTCACCTTCACTTTTCACTTTAACGCACTGGAGAAGGAAATGGCAACCCACTCCGGTGTTCTTGCTTGGAAAATCCCAGGGACAGCAAAGCCTGGTGGGCTGCCGTCTATGGGATCGCACAGAGTTGGACACGACTGAAGCGACTTAGCAGCAGCAGCAGCAGTGTTTGTCTTCAGATTCTCCCCCTTCTTCTCTGTAATTACCCTGACCTCCCAGATTCCCCTGTTTCCTTTAGCCAGTCAATAAATATTTACTGAATCCTAATTACTTTGCTAGAAACTGAGGCATTTGCTATTGATAAAGACATGAAATAGGCCTTCTCTGACAAAGATAAGTTTACAACCTAAGTGGAGAGACAGGAATGTAACTACAGTATATTTTGATAAAGCCCTTAATGGAAGTAAGAACAGACTGCAATCCTCATTACATAAAAGAGTCTTCTCCTTGGTTCCTTGGATTTTTCCTATACTTAGAACCTCACTATCCTCATTACAACTTCAGTTCAGTTCAGTTCAGTTCAGTTCAGTTGCTCAGTCATGTTCGACTCTATGTGACCCCATGGATTGCAGTATGCAAGAATTCCCTCTCTAGTCATCAATTCCCAGAGTTTACTCACTCATGTCCATCGAGTAGGTGATACCATACAACCATCTCATTCTACGTCTTCCCTTCTCCTCCTGCCTTCAATCTTTCCCAGCATCAGGGTCTTTCCAATGAGTCAGTTCTTCACATCAAGTGGCCAAAGTATTGGAGTTTCAGCTTTAGCATCAGTCCTTCCAATGAATATTTAGGACTGATTTCTTTTAGGATGGACTAGTTGGATCTCCTTGCAGTCCAAGGGACTCTCAAGAGTCTTCTCCTAACACCACAGTTCAAAAGCATCAGTTCTTCGGCACTCAGCTTTCCTTATAGTCCAACTCTCACATCCATACATGACTACTGGAAAAACCATAGCTTTGACTAGATGGACTTTTGTTAGCTAAGTAACGTCTCTGCTTTTCAATATGCTGTCAAGGTTGTTCATAGCTTTTCTTCTGAGGAGCGAGTGTCTTTTAATTTCATGGCTGCAGTCACCATCTGCAGTGATTTTGGAGCCCCCAAAATTAAGTCTGTCACTATTTCCATTGTTACCTGTTGGTTAATCCCATTTTTCCCCTCAAGACACACCTCCTGGATAGGTAGCTTGGGAAAACAGTCTCACAAATGGTCACACTGAGTATTAAAAGAGTAAAGCATGTACACCACACCTTCTTTGCATATTGAAGGTCATTCCATTTGAAAAGAACTGGTGCTAATGTTGAGAATTTCAACTTTAGTTGTTGTATAGTTGTTAAGGGAAGCACACTGACTGAAACTGCACACCCTGGCCAGGCACCAGAGTAACCATTTGCCTGAGCTGTTTAACAATAAGAGGTCCTGGTAAGGAACACATAACTAATAAGCCACCACCAACCAGAAGAGTTCAGGAAAGGTCAAAAGGAGACACCACACAACCAACCACCTCCCAGAATCCTTCTTGCTGGCATCCATCTTGGCTGAACAATGTGTACACCACCAGGAAGGACTCAGAATGACTGGCTAAAGACAACTAGGAAATTAATCCCATCACCATAAAACCTGTGACTTCAAGCCACATGGCAGAGCAGTTTTCCTGGGTTCCCTTACCTTATTACTCTCTAATTGGGTGCCCTTTCTCAATATCATCTCTTGCTTTGTCAGCACATGTGTCTCCTCGGACAATTCATTTTCTAGTGTTAGACAAGAGCCCAGTTTCAGGCCCTGGAAGGGGTCCCCCTTCCTGCAACATAGTAAGCTGTTATGAAAGAAATCTTAGGAAGAACTTCTACATACACTACAATCACAACAGCAAGGGTTACCTATTCCACATAAAATAAGCCTTTCTATGCCTTGAAATTATTATTAAATAAAACAACACACTATATACTTATTTACTTAGGAAATACAACCAAATCTAATTATTACTGTTAATAGTAGTGGTAGTAGTAGTTACTGTTAGTAACTGCTGTTACTAAAATAGGGACTATATTGATTTAAAATTATAAAAGTTTGCCTTAATCCTTGACATTATTATGAAGGTTTACCTCAGATACAAAAAATAGCACAAGATAGTTTTCTAATTGGAAATGAATGATATTTACAATAACAGGAATAAAATAAAGTCATACATATTTAAATATATCAAGAAAATGATTCATGGAATCACATAATGAAAAGTGTACCTATTGAGGAAAACAGAGATTATTTAATATAATGTGTTTAGGAAAAGATAATTTAATATCTGTGGATAAGGTTTTCTCCCCTATAAAATGAAGGGTTTAAATCAGAATAAACTCTGTTTGCTCCTAGGCTTGATACGTATGTGAATAATTTGCATAAATATTTTTTGATTCTCCTGTGACATGAAAGTTTACAGATTCCACAATATCATAATGGAGTTACATAAATAATTGAAAGCTCTTTTATATTTGTATCCCCAATGCTAACAATGCCTAACCTAAAATAAGTGGCTTAATAAAATTTAAGTAGATAAACTGAAGATTGTATAATCAGAAAACTGCATCAAGGAATGTTGCAAAGTTGGGGATATACCCAAATATATGAAGACTTTTAGTAATAGAACCAGGAGACTCCAAATAAGTATTTTTACAGATTTCAAGTCTCAGTGGGAAGCTTAAGAAATAACTAATGTTTAGTTTGGGGGTCAAGGCAGCAAATTTAAAAATGGAGAAAACTCAAGTTAAATAAGGTCCATTTTGATGAAGCCTATTCATAAAGATTCTCCTTCATCCACTTTCTGCATGTTCACTGTACTGTACTTACTGGCCATCTATCCCAAATTACTTCTTAGTAGTTTGAAATCATACTATCTATAATATATAAATGCCACATTTGCTTCAATTATACAAATCCCAGATTTCATCTCACTGAATTTTTCTGGAATTTAATTGTTCTTCACCTAATATCTTTTGAACTCAATTTCCTCATCTGCAGAATAAGGATACTATATAATAGAGTTATTATGATAACCAGATAAACTCAATGCATGCTGTATTTTCATTCATTTATTTCTAACCTACTATCATTTCCTTTTACTTGAGGCCATTTCCACTTGTATACTTAATTTTTATATCTCCCTTAAATCTCTGAGACTTTGCTCTATCAATTATCACTTCTCTCTCCTTACCTTCAATGAATTCTTTTTGGGCTCTTTATTTTTCAGAACATGTAAATAACCTCGATTCTATGCAAATTCCCTTGACCTAGTGTCTCCCTTTAACAATATTTCTTCCTCCTTTTCTCACTTCTGGTCATTGATTACATAAACAAAAAATTTAAAAAATTTACTTTTCAGTATAAAAATATACATTGGATTTTATTAGAAAAGTACAGGAAATAAAAAGCAAAAATAACGAGAAAAAAAAACTCCAAACCAAAACAAGAATAACAAAAAATGCCTATTGTCAAATACACATATTTATTTACAGATGTTATTTATAGTCACATATAACTAAAATGCACCCTTTGCCTAAAGTTTCAATCCAGCTTTTCCACTTAACAAATCTATGTGTCAATTCTCCCCAAACAATTCATAAATATAAAGCAACTTCTATCAGAAGTCCAATGAAATTAACGTCTGGACAGGTTTTAGGGGTGAGAGGGCAGTTACTAAATTATTCTAAAGTTCTTACGGAAGATTAACTGGATAAGAATAGTCAATATTCTTATAAAATGAAAAAGAATAAAAGGGAACTCTCATTAACAGGTTTAAACTATATTGTAAAAGCCACAATGGTTAAAATAGTCCAAGTAAAGAATACAGAAACCAAAAGAACAGGAGAGAAAAAATAGAAAGGCTGGAAATGGAAAAGTAAGGCATGAAACAAACCCATTTGTAAATTAAGTATTTAGCATATGATAAATAATGTATTTTGAATCATGGGGGAAAACATAGATTTTTCAATTGATGGTGCTGGGACAACTGGTTAAATATTTAGAACAGAGTAAATTTAGAGCCTATCTCACCCTGTATATCAAAATAAAATTCCAGATGGTTTAAAGAGTCATATGTAAACAATGAAACCATAAAAGAACTAGAAGCAAATATAGGAGAATTTTTAATCTAAGTTAGAGAAGCTCTTTCTAAGCATAAGTGCAAAGGCAGAAGTCATAAGAAAAATATAAAAGATTTTTTAAAAAATAGTTGATTTGTACATATAAAGAATAAAAATTTCTATATAGCAAAAACAAATATTAAAAGGCAAAAAATAAATTCTGAAGAAAACTATTTGCAACATGTGACAGAATACTTTGTAACAAATTTTAAAAGTCCTGTGAATAATTAAATTTGAGAAAAGATGATTAGTGTATGCTATTAAATGAAAAAATGTTACAAAACAGCATGTATGTTACAATGCTAATTTTATAACATCTATACTTATTTGGGGATAATGACTTCCCACACACACCGTTTCGATAATCTCCTTTCTTTTACTCACATAGCTGTCTCTGATGCAAGAAACAAGCCCTCCCTCATCTAGTAATCTCCTTTTCATTTTTCAAGGATCATTTCTCATATCTCTACAGATATCAAGAAGTTTTCCCAGGCTGCAATAGTTTCCTTCCTTTGTTTGCCCATAGCATAGTGTTGCACACCATCAAGTTAATATTATGTAATATTACAATCTATCTCTGTGTGCATATATCATTCCACTCCTATGAGTAAAGTTCCAAGAGAAAGGACTACATTTTGCTTTTCTCTTATTCCCAGTGCCTACTGCTGTATCTATAAATGTACCACGCATTCAAAAAGTATAAGTTTGAAATACTGTTGAAAACTCTTTTTAATCAGGATTATTCAAAAATAGAGCTAATGTCAACTGGGAGTTGAACAGTATAAGAAGGATCAAACAGTCTAAGGCTGAAAGAAACAAACAAACAAAAAAACCAGCTACTTAATGAGAATTTATTCTGTCCTTCTTGCCGAGACCAGAAGCTTCCTTCAGGACAGAACTAAGTGATTTACCCTAGAGTACCCCCAGATCATATTGATTTTTTTAAAATCTAGAAACATACTTATAGACTGTGTCCCACAATTTATCATTTAAAGTTTATTTTTATTTAATTATTTCTTACTTGTGAATATCTTCTCTTTCATCAGACTTTGAGTTCTGTTACAAGAAGAGGCCAATGCCCTATTATAGTTAGATATTTTATTATATATTTGGCAAAATAGCTAAACAATTGAATAAACTTTCAACATGTACATATTGTACTCATAGCTTTAAATAACTTTCTATGTTTTATATATGTGCATGCATGCTAAGTCACTTCAGTTGTATCCAGCTGTGCAACACTATTGACTGCAGCCCACCCGGCTCCACTGTCCATAGAATTCTCCAGGTAAAAGTACTGGCGTGTGTTGCCATGCTGTCCTCCAGGGGATCTTCCCGACCCAGGGATCAAACACAATTCTTGCATTGGCAGGAGATTCTTTACCACCGCACCATCTGAAAAGCCTCTTATAATGTATATCTCTTCATTATTTTCTAGAACAGGGCAAAGCAACTCCAGTTTCCTTCCTTCCCCATCACCATCCAAAATGGTAGCTATATACAGGGTAATACAGGAATACTTATACTTTCTGAATAAACTTGATATAATCTAATCAAAAGAACACCTTTATCTGTGTTATCCCAGCTGTGCTAGGCCATAAATCTTTCCAATTTTTGGTGAAGGTAACATTGCCTCAACTTACTAGTAAGAGTATATGAGGATATTGAAATGAGCTCATCTAACTCAATAATAGGTCACGTTGAGCTAAATCACTACAGGAGGCACAAGTAAGATTTTTTTTTCAGTTAAAATGTTTTTCTGTCAGATAAAACATGTTTTGGATATTAGTAGAGATGATGTCCAAAAATACACAGTACTATATACTGCTAATGCCAATTTACTGCAACACTGCCTGACACATTCCAAAGTTTTCCAATGATCTACTGACCTACAGACTAAAAATAAAATCATTATATTTCAGTTATTTAATGCCAAGGAAGAAAGTCATCTTTTTCTCCTTCTCATGTCTTTGTTTCACAAAACTATTATCATACAGGACATGGAAACAACTAAAAACAAAAAATTATATGGTATAGCTAATTGAAAAAATGCTTTTGCTGCACACAAAAATTGACACTAAGTGCTGTATTAGCAGGAAATCAGTGATTTTCAATTGACATTGCACAGGAAATCATTTAGTGTCAATTGATATTAAATGGGCAAAATTGTACTGAATTAGTACAAAATGATTTGGTAGAAAGAAATGTGCTTCCATTAGGTGACTTGATATTAAGTGGACTCAAATGTAATAAGTTTTAGAGGTCACTAGTCAACAAAAATTAGGGCATGCTATCCAACCCTGAACACATCAGACTGGTTGCTTTTAACATATTTATCAAAAGATAAGCCAGGGTCATACTATCAGGAAAAAATTGTCTCTCTCGTAGCTTTCAAAGGAAGTGGGAAAATTCAAATTGTTTAAATGAGCCAAGTTAACCAGTGGTAAGAGTCATGACTTCTTGGGCTTATTTGGTGGTCCTATTCTTTCTAAAAATATATTTTATGGAATTTTTCATGTGAAATAAAAGGAAATATAATAGAATCTATTTTATATAATAAGGTCCAGATTGAGTCCTTTCTATAAAATCTTCTTGACAGTAAGCAAACAATAAATTATTAGTTGAATGAGTGATATCATTAGATTTTATGCAGAAATCACTATATAGGTCTATAAAGAAACCTGTGATTTTTTTTTTTTTAAACTTAAGTTATGAGAAAAGAATAGTAAGTATGTAGATGCAGGGGAAATGGGGAAAGAAAAGAAGCAGAAGGAGATAAGTTATATAATAACTACAAAAGAAAAATTGCACAAATATTTTAGATATTTGCTGGTGATAGACATGCAGGTGTTTGATGTATTAAAAACTATAAAAACCACTTGCTATTAGTCATACAAAAACGATTATGGGGTAAAAGCAAATATACAATATTCCTGAACATTCAAAACAATCCTGAAAAAAGAACAAAGCTAAAGGACTCATATCTCCTGATTTCAAAGCCTACTAAAAAGTGATAGTATTCAAAACAGTGCAGTAGGGCATAAAAAAATACATATGGAACCTTAAAACAGACTGCTGCTGCTGCTGCTCTAAGTCACTTCAGTCATGTCCGAGCTCTGTGCTACCCCGTAGATGGCAGCCCACCAGGCTCCCCCGTCCCTGGGATTCTCCAGGCAAGAACAATGGAGTGGGTTGCCATTTCCTTCTCCAATGCATGAAAGTGAAAAGTGAAAGGGAAGTTGCTCAGTCATGTCTGACTCTTCATGGCTCCATGGACTGCAGACCACCAGGCTCCTCCATCCACGGGATTTTCCAGGCATGAGTATAGGAGTGGCTTGCCATTGCCTGCTCCTAAAACAGACTAGAGTTCAGAAATAAACTCTCACATATTATGGTCACATGATTTTCAATAAGAGTGCTAAGACTATTCAATGGAAAAGGTAGTCTTTTCAACTGCTAGGAAAGCTGAATATTCTTATACAAAAGAAGGAACTGGACCCTTACCTAACACCATTTACAAAAATAACTCAAAATAGATCCATGACCTAAATGCAAGTCTTAAAACTATAAAACTCTTCAAAGAAAACTGTAAAAAAGCTTATACAACAGTGAATTTCACAATGATTTCTTGGATATGACACCAAAGGCACAGGCAACAAAATAAAAAGTAGACGAATTGGTCTTCATAATTTTTTTAAATCTCTGCATTAAAAGATACTATCAATAGCATAAAACAGGGTTGCATAGGAGTAAATATTTGCAAATCATATATCTGATAAGGGATTTACATCAGAATATATAAAGAACACCTGAAACTCAATAACAACACATAAACAACCTGATTCAAAAGTAGGCAAAAGTCTTGAATCCACATTTCTCAAAAGAAGATATACAAATGGCCAATTAACATATGAAAAGATGCTCAACATCATTAATTATCAGGGAAATGCAAATCGAAACTACAATAATATACTATTGCATACTCTTTAGGATGACTACTATTAAACACACACACACACACACACACACACACACAAACCCCTCCAGAAAATAACAAGTGTTGACAGGATCTGGAGAAAGTAGAATCCTTGTACACAATTAGTAGGACTGTAAAATATTACAACCATTGTGGAAAACCACAAGTCCCTCCAAAAGTTAAAACTAGAATTATCATATGATCCAGCAATTCCATTTCTGTGTATATACTAAAAGAATTGAAAAACAGGTTTCAAAAATGTATTTGTACACCAATGTTCATAACAGCATTATTCACAATAAGTAAAACACAGAAGAAACCCAAGTGTCCATGGATGAATGAATAAGCAAAGGTAATATGTACATGCAGTACAATATTATTCAACCTTAGAAAGGAGAAAAATTATCACATACGGATGTGTCTTGAGGATATTTATGCTAAGTGAATAAGCCAAACAATAATAGACAAACACTGTATGATTCCATTTATTTGAGGTGCTTAGAGAAGTCTAAATCATAGAGAAAGAAAATAGAATGATGGTTTCCAGGGAATGTTGGGGTAAAAGGAGAATGTGGAGTTATTGTTTAATCTGTATAGTTTTAATTTTTCAAAATCGAGAGTTCTGAAGTTGGGTGGTAGTGATGGTTACACAACAATATAAATGCCACTCAGAAATTGTTACAATGGTAAATAGTATGTTACGTGAATTCTACACAATAAAAATAAAATGGGTAAAAATGGTAAAAAAGCTGGTAACTTTTTACTTGCTCTTACCCCTCCAAAAAGAACAAATGAAAAATTAAGGGGAAATCACTTTGGCAAGCACTGGGCTGAAGAAATAGTATCACTTTCTTTTTTCTAATTTGGTCAGAGATTGCAAAATAATCCTTTGAAAGCATTCTAATCCCTCAGAGAATTTATCATGCATGCACAAACTGTAAACCAAGAATATTCCCTAAGATTAGCAGGAAGCAATCCAAAATAAAACTCAGTTTCATCACTAAAAGGATGAAACTAGTTTTACAATGAAGTGAAAGCTACATTCAGGACAACCTTTAAGATATAGGGAAGTTACTAATCCAAATGGATGACACAGAGAAATTTAATGGGATGATGATACACAGTTATGATAATTATTATTTATTGACAATTATGATTATTGTTATTTAATGATAAGCACATTATTCATCATTGTTCATAAAATATCACAATTCATTCTTAACAATCTGATGAGGTCCACCTAGTTTAGAAATAAAATCACGAGATCAAGAAAATTGACCAAAGCCACAAACACAGAGTATAGTGGTCCTTAAACATACATTTACCTAAAGTCATGAATCTTAACTAGGTAAGCAGGACTTTTAAAACTGAGACATAGCTGGTAATTTAAAACAAAAATCCTCTTATAAGCTAAACTATTCTAAAAAACATTTGGTGCTGCGACACATAGGAACTAGCAGACTTGGGGTAGAAGTATGAAAATACTGGATGACAACCAGGGTTGGGAAGGTGTTTTAAGCAGTGATTGATAGGAGATTAGTATAAAATATACAACTGTACTTAGGTGTGGCTATTCCTTTCAGTCTTGCTTTGAGTGCTGTTTTAAAATAAAAGTAGCCATTAGAAATACTTATTCTTTGTCATTTTAACTTTTAAACAGTGCAAATGAGTTGAAAACCATAATTAAATAACTCAGTTATCCTAACTATAGAAAATTCAGCTACATTCAAACAACAAAGTTTCAACAGGTACCACTACCATCTACCTAGTCACACATTACTAAGTTTTAGTTAAATGTATAAAAAGAAATAAGCAACTTCTTAGGACTAAACTTGCAATCTAAAACCTACATAGGATGGTAAATGTCACAGGTTCAAAGACCTACAAGAAAAATCTATATAAGTTTTAAGGGAAGATCTTGAAACACGTTTACTCAAAGCTATGTTTTTTCCAGTAGTCATGTATGGATGTGAGAGTTGCGCTATAAAGAAAGCTGAGTGCTGAAGAATTGATGCTTTTGAACTGTGGTGTTAGAGAAGACTCTTGAGAGTCCTTTGGACTGCAAGGAGATCCAACCAGTCCATTCTAAAGGAAATCAGTCCTGAATATTCACTGGAAGGACTGATGCTGAAGCTGAAACTCCAATACTCTGGCTGCCTGATGTGAAGAACTGACTCATTGGAAAAGACCCTGATGCTGGGAAAGATTGAAGGCAGGAGGAAAAGGGGATGACAGAGGATGAGATGGTTGAATGGCATCACTGACTGGAAGAACTTGAGTTTGAGTAAACTCCGGGAGTTGGTGATGGACAGGAAGGCCTGGGGTGCTGCAGTCCATGGGGTCACTGAAAGTCAGACACGACTGAAAGACTGAGCTGAACCAATACACATCAATCCAAAGTGAATTTGTGAACAGAGCAAAGCAAGTACTCACAAACCTAGTTAACAATCTTTGATGACAAAGATTACTCCTAGGGTGCATAATAACACCATAAAACACGAGAAGAGCAAATACAACACAAGAAGAAAACTGACTTAGCCTAACAGCTTTAAAATCTAAAAAGAAAGTTAAAAATTACAAACAGATGGAAGCACAATTAATCACATCAGTAAATACACTGCACATAACTAATAAATTCCTAAGTATTCAAGAACATGAAAAGTGAAAATAACATGCATTACTTGTTGAATGGACTAAACTCATTCCCAGGAAGTTATCTTGATTTTTTTTTTTTGCTATATCAGTCATGGTGGTGGTGGTGGTTTAGTCACTACGTCGTGTCCGACTCTTGTGACCCCATGGACTATAGCCTGCCAAGCTCCTCTGTCCATGGGATTCTCCAGGCAAGAATACTGGAGTGGGCTGCCATTTCCTTCTCCGGGGGATCTTTCCGACCCAGGAATCGAACCCGGGTCTCCTGCACTGCAGGCAGATTCTTTACCAACTGAGCTATGAGGGAAGCCATATTTTCCTGGAATTTTTGTTATAAAATTGAAGGTACATTTTCCTGAAACAAGTTTATCTCTAAATATAAAGAATGCCTCCAACTTTAGAGAAATCACAAATTTTTTTTTAATATATACTTTTATAAATCATTGTGTTATATTCAACAGAAATGCTAAAAAGACTGAAATTTAAATTACACTGTAGTTCTAAAAACTACTACTTTAATTAATATGTTTGCAATATGAAAATGGCAAAATCTAAAAGTTTAGCATTATCATAATATTTTCAAGTTTATAGCCAGTGCAAAGTGTTTTAATTTAATTCACACAATTTTCATCCTTTTATTCAACTTTTTCTCCTTCTTTACTGAAGATTACTTTACTTCTTCAATATTATTATTAGATAATATCTCACTGACCTGTTACTGGATGTTTAGATAGAAAGAGATAGTATTTCCAAGAAGGTCAATATGAGTCAACTGTGTGATACAGACATTTAAAAAATCAGATTAAATCTTAAACTGTTCTAACAGATTAACAGCATCTAGAATGAGAGAGATAGTAGTCCCCCTCTTGTCAGCAATGATCAGATGACATGATCAATATTGTGATAAAGAGTGACCCAGAACTACTGCAATATTCTAAGAAAGGGAACAAAAATGGTACAAGACTAGAATAATAATGGAAAAGAAACAGTTGAAAGAATCAAGCGAATTGATGCTACTACTTATGGGATTAGGGGAATAATTAGTGTAAGAAAGGTTTCAAATATTTGAAAACTTTATATTAGATTTACTCTGCATGGTCTCAAGGGATATACTAAAATAATGGGTAGGAAATACTAGATACAGATTGCAACACAAAGTAAATAAGAACTTCCTAATAACAGAATTGCTCATACATAACATATCCTGCCTGAAATATTAGTGAGAATATGAGCACTGGAGGTGTTTGTTCACAAAGTTCACAGTTGGACTAAATTACCCAGAAGAGCAATTTTACCATATGATTCAATGATTCCTCTCAAAACTAAAAACTGAAATAGTCAATATTCAGTCTACTAAGTCATGCATGTTTTTTGATGGTTTCTGAAATCTGCAGTTACCAATCTACTATTGTCTGATTTTTATTAGCAAAATATTAAAAAGTTGTTCTGTTTCCCTATAAAGGTAGTTTATACAATGATGATTGCTTTCAAATGCTGTTCTTGATTTTTTTACTTCAAGTAGTGTGGTCTGAGGGCTTCCCTGGTGGCTCAGAGGTTAAAGCGTCTGCCTCTGTTCAATCCCTGGGTCAGGAAGATCCCCTGGAGAAGGAAATGGCAACCCACTCCAGTATTCTTGCCTGGAGAATCCCATGGACGGAGGAGCCTGGTGGGTTCCAGTCCATGGGGGTCGCAAAGAGTCGGACATGACTGAGCGACTTCACTAACAAACTAACAGTGTGGTCTGACAAAGTGCTGAATGACTGCAGGACTGAATCATTCAATCATTCATTCAACAAATAACTATTCAGAGCCTGATAGTGCCAAAGACTGCAAAATGGCAGCCAAAAAGAGAGAAAAAGATAGGGCCTCTGCTTATAATCTGTTGGAGTAAGTATAACAGTCACACACAAAAGTTGTCATTTTATAAAGTATTGAGTCTTATCCCAGAAGCATGTGCTCTGAGAGCATAGTGAAATGATGGTTAACTTTCCCAGGAATAACAAGCAAGACTTCTCAGAGAAGTTGATATTTGAGCTGGAATTTTTTAAATACCAGAATTTCACTAGGTAGTAAGTTAAGGGAAGAGAATGACATTTTAGGCAGAGGAAGCATGATATGATCTGAGGCATGGAAGTACATCATGTGTTCAGGAGAAATGGCAAAAAATTTGGTAAGGCTAAGTGTAAGAGACTAAGTAAGGAGATATTGAAAATAAGACGAAGTATTTTGTGGTTAAATACCAGAGGACAATATAAGGACTTGTGTCTACCTTGAGAACAAAAAGATGATGCTTCCAGGTAGAAGGGTGTCATGATCAGATTTGCATTTTAAAAATTTATGAACAACAGTGTGAGAAATTCATTTCTTTCAAATATCAGTTTTTCTTTGAAACATACTTCAAGGGGAGTTGAATCCTTCAAATACTGGCATCAACAAGGGTAAGTTAATAGGCACCAGATGGCAGAATAGAGTGCCCAATTCTTTATAATATCAGTTATTATTTCTGAGCCTCTATTTTTGACTTAAATCATTCCTTTACTCAAAGTTCCATTAAAAGAATGAATTCTATTTGGACTGATACAAAGTAGATTGCTAGAAAGGAAATGCATGCATATGTGCTTAGACACTCAGTTGTGTCCAGCCCTTTGTGACCCTATGGACTATAGCCCACCAGGCTCCTCCGTCCAGGGGATACTCCAGGCAAAAATACTGTAGTGGGTCCTCAGTTCTTTCTCCAGGGGATCTTTCTGACCCAGGGATGAAATCCACTTCTCTGTGTCTCCTGCTTTTGGCAGGATTCTTTACCACCAACCCTAACCCACCTGGAAGCCCTTTTAAAGAGTTAAAGACCATGCTGATGCATAAAAGGGAAAGGCATTTAACTTAAAGAGGATAAAAATATCTAGATCAAATGAAAAATGCAACCTTGAGTTCACTGGGCTTTTTAATTTCTCTTGCAGAAGTTGCCACTTATTTTGACCGACTCTTTGTGACCCCATGGACTGTAGCCTACCAGGCTCCTCTGTCCATGGGACTTTCCAGGCAATAGTACTGGAGTGGATTGCCATTTCCTTCTCCAAGGGATCTTCCTAACCCAGGGATTGAACCCAGGTCTCCCGCATTGTAGACAGATGCTTTACCATCTGAGCCACCAGGGAAGTCCTAAATAAAGGTATACGCCCCCTAAAATTTGTAAAGCCATTTTCTTTTTTTTTTTAATACTTTATTCTACATTACAATACTGTATTTGTTTTGCCATACATTGACATGAATCAGCCACAGGTGTCCACGATCTCCCAGTGCCAAAGCCCCCTCCCACCTCCCACCCCACATCCTCTCCCTGAATCATCCCGTGCACCAGCCATACACAATGGAGTACTACTCAGCCCTTAAAAAAGAATAAATTCGACTCAGTTCTAATGAGATGGATGAAATTGGAGCCGATTATACACAGTGAAGTAAGTCAGAAAGAAAAACACCAATACAGTATACTGACACATACATATGGAATTTAGAAGGATAGTAATGAAGACCCTCTATGTGAGACAACAAAAGAGACTCAGAGGTATAGAACGGACTTTTGGACTCTGAGAGAGAGGGAGAGGGTGGGATGATTTGGGAGAACGGCATTGAAACATGTATACTATCTTGTAAAGCCATTTTCTATCCAACATCTCTCATCTCTGTCTTGATACTCATCATGCCTAAACCAATAAACATTACTATTCTTGTTTTAGCAGGAATGAAACTGAAGCTCACATAAATTAGATTACAAGCTCAGTTTATGTTACAGTTAATAAATGATAGTGTCAAAACCAAGCCTCTAGTTTCTGATTATAAGTCCAGTCCTTGGTTCACTTTGTCATGTTTCACAACTGAAAACAGTTGTAAAACTAGGACAAAGTTAAGGTAAGGAGATGACATGATCAAATGACTAGGCAATTCCATGGAAAATGCCTTGAAATTTTTAAAACTCACGAATACTGTGTGGCCAAGATGACACCGTAGAAAGACTCTGTGTTCACCTCCTCACACAGGCACATCAAAATAAAACTACTTAAAGAGTAACTATCTATGAGAAAAACTTGAAGAGGAGTGGACAGGATTTTCGATAACTAAAGATGTAAAGAAGGAACCACAGAAGAGTAGATTAGGCAGACGGGCAGAATAATCAAAACCTACGTCCTCCAGTAGGAGACCCACAAATAGGAGGATAATCCCAGTTGCAAAGGTAATCCCCAAGGAGCAAGGGTCTCTGGTCTGGGGATTTTGTACTGAGGCCCCAGAATGTCTGACTGTCAGCAGAGCTTGTATACAGGAAAGAGAGAGGGCTGTATAAAACAGAGACTCTGCTCTTAAATGGTGCATGCAAAATCTCACACACCAGTTCCAGTACAAAGGCAGTAATATGAATGGAGCCTAGGTCAGATGCTTTACCATCTGAGCCACCAGGGAAGTCCTAAATAAATGTATACACCCCCTAAAATTTGTAAAGCCATTTTCTATCCAACATCTCTCATCTCTGTCTTGATACTCATCATGCCTAAACCAATAAACATTTCTTGTTTTAGCAGGAATGAAACTGAAGCTCACATAAATTAGATTACAAAACTTGCTGATATTGGAGAGTCTCCCAGAGAGGAGGAGGCAGCTGGTACTCCCTGTGAGGACATAGACACTGTTGACAGCCATTTTGGGGAGCCCTTTCTACCACAAAGACACTGGTGCTGGCAAGTGTTATTTTGGAGTGTTTCCTTTAGCTTATTAGTGCAGAGGGCTTATCTGCCCACCAGCAAGTAGCCATCAATCCTGGACCCCCTGGCTCTGTAGCCAGCCACCCTGGAACCTGGAACCCACCCACCAGTAGGCAGTCACCAGCCCCAGAGCCAGATGTGCTGGGCCCAGGCCATGTCCACTAGCAGACTAGCATTAGTCCTGACCCAGTGAAACCCCACAGCCAGCACACTGGGACCCAGCCTCACCTACCACTGGGCTAGCAGCCACAGCAGGTGGGAAGACATGGCAGGCAACTAGACTGGGGACCACATTGCCTTCCAGTACTTCCACAGTAATTGATCCCACCACACACACAACAAAAGGCTGATGAAGGTCACACAGAGGGCATTCCTAAAGCACATAGCTCTGGTGACCAGAGAGGAATGTGTTACTCTGCCCCTCGTAGCACAAGGCCACATCTACAACATCACAGAAATATAACTGACTTAATACCTGGAATTAACACAGAGAATTAAACAAAATGAGGAGATAGAAGAATATATTCCAAAAGAAGGAACAAAATTCCAGAAGAACTAAGTACAGATAAACAATGAACCTGATAAAATTTCAAGGTAATGAACATAAAGACGCTCATGAACTCAGGAGAAAGAATGGCTGAACAGTTTTTCACTGTAGACTATGTTAGCTATGGGGTTGTTATATATGACCTTTATTGTGTTAAGGTATGTTCCCTCTATTTCCACTTTCAGGAGAGTTCTTATCATAAATGAATGTTGAATTTGGTTAAAAGTTTTTTTCTATATCTATTAAGATGGTCATATGGTTTTTATTCTTTGGCTTCTTAATGTAATATATCATACTGATTCATTTGCAGATATGGAAAAATTCTTGCATGCTTGGAGTAAATCCCACTTGTTTATGATGTATGATTCTTTTAATGTATTGCTTTTGGTTTGCTGATATTTTGTTGAAGATTTTCACATGTATATTCATCTGTGATACTGGCCTGTAATTTGCTTTTTTATGTGTGATATCTTTGCCTTGTTTTGGTATCAGGTTGATGCTGGTCTCATAGAATGATTTCAGAAGTGTTCCTTCATCTGCATTTTTGGAATATTTTGAGGACAGGTGTTAACACTTCTCTAAATGTTTGGATGCCAACTCTCACCATTTATTCAACATAATTTTGGAAGTCCAAACTACAGCAACTAGAGAAGCAAAAGAAATCCAAATTGGAATAAGGAATAAGTAAAACTGTCATGGTTCACAGATGACATAACTCTATATATAGACTATCTTAAGGACACCACAAAAAATTGTCATACAGGACCTTATCAGTGAATTTAGTGAACCTGCATTTGATAAACCTAACATACAGAAATCTGTCACATTTATATACACTAAGAACAAACTATCAGAAAGAGAAATTATATCATCTTACCCAGAAAAATAAAAATACCTTGAAATAAACTTATTGAAGGAGGTAAAGGAAAAGTACTCAGGAAACTAAAAGACACTGATGAAAGAAATTAAAGATGACACAGATGGAAAGATATGTCATGTTCTTGAATTGAAAGAGTCAATATCACTAAAATGAACATACAACTCAAGGCAACCTACAGATTCAATGTAACCCCCATCAAAATACCAATGGTATTTTTCACAGAACCAGAATAAATAATTTTAAAAGTGTATGGAAATATAAAAGACTCCAAAAGTCTTCTTCTTGAGAAAGAAGAACAGAGTTGGAGGAATCATACTCCTTGATTTGAGATGATACTACAAAGCTTGATTAATCAAAACAGTATGGTACCAGCACAAAACAGGTCATGGAACAGAATAGAGAACCCATAAATGCAGGCTTATATGGTCAATTAAGCTATGAAAAAAGAGAGAAGAATATACAATATGGAAAAGCAATCTCTTAAAATAATAATGTGGGAAAACTGGACAGTTACATGCAAAATAAACAAACTGAACTACTTTCTCAGACCATATATAAAAATAAATTCAAATCGGATCAAAGACTTAAAGGTAAGACCTACAATCACAAAATTCCTAGAGGAAAACAGGCAGTATTCACTTGACATCAGTTAGCAATATTTTTTTTTTTGGAAATGTCTCTTCAGGAAAGGGAAACCAAAGTAAAAACAAATAAGTGGAACTACATCAAACTAAAAAGCTTTTGCACAGTGAAGGAAACAGGAAGCTTACTTAATGGGAGAGAATATTTGCAAATGATATATCTGATAAAAGGTTAACATCCAAAATATACCAAGAATTTGAATAACTCAACAACAAAAACATGATTGAAAAATGGGCAGAGAACATGAATGTTTTCCAAAGAAGACATATGGATGCCAAAAGACATGTGAAAATATGCTCAACATCACTAGTCACAAGGGAAATGCAAACCAAAGCCACAATAAGATATGACCTCATACTGGTCAGAATGGTATTATCAAAAAGACAACAAATGACAAATATTGGCAAGGATGTGGAGGAAAGGAAGGCTTTGTGCACTGCAGGTAGAGATGAAAACTGGTACAGTCACTATGGAAAACAGTATATGGGGGCTCCATGAAAATTTTAAAATAGAACTACCATGCGATCTAGTAATTCCACTTCAGAGTATTTTTCTGAAGAAAACAAAAACACTAATTTGAAAAGATATAAGCAATCCTATGTTCGGAGAAGCGTTATTAACAATACTTGAGATATAGAAGCAACCTAAATGACACCAATAGATGAATGGATAAAGAAGATATGGGGGATATCTATAGGTATATAATAAAGAAAGATATATAATAAGTGAATATTTTTATTGTTTAGCCACTACGTCCAACTCTTTGTGACCCCATGGACTACAGCTTGCCATGCTCCTCTGTGTGGAGCTTCCAGGCAAGAATATGGGAGTGTGTTGCCATTTCCTTCTCCATGGGATCTTTACAACTCAGGGATCAAACCTGCATTTCCTGCACTAGCAGGTGGATTCTTTATTGCTGAGCCACGAGTAAAGCCCAAAAGGAATATTACTTAGCCATAAAAAAGAACAAAATCTTTCCACTTGCAAAAACAAAGATGGACCCAGAGGGTATTATGCTGAGTGACACATCAGACAGAGAAAGACAAATACCAAATGATTTCACTAATATATAGAATCTAAGAAACAGAACAATAAGTAAACATAACAAAGCATAAACAGACTCACATGTACAGAGAAGGCAGTGGTTACTAGAATGCAGAAGGATGGAGGGAGGTGAGTAAAATAGGTAAGGGAAATTAAGAGGTACAGATTTCTAGTTATAAGATAAATTAGTCACAGAGATCTAATGTACAACATCAGGAATATAGTCAATAATATTGACTTTCTATAGTGACAGATGATAACTAGATTGGTCAATAATATATAAAAATACCCAATTACTAAAAGTTGTCTACCTGAACCAATATAATATTGTAAATCAATCATATATCAATGAAAGAAAAGATTAGGTCAGAGACAGGAAGATCTGGGTATGTCAGTGTGCATAGTATGAGAAATAGAAAGGTATGGGACAAACACTGATGAAAGAAATCAAAGAGGACACTAATAGATGGAGAAATATACCATGTTCATGGATCGGAAGAATCAATATAGTGAAAATGAGTATACTACCCAAAGCATCTGCAGATTCAGTGCAATCCCTATCAAGCTACCAGCGGTATTTTTCACAGAGTTAGAACAAATAATTTCACAATTTGTATAGAAATACAAAAAACCTCAAATAGCCAAAGCAATCTTGAGAAAGAATGGAACTGGAGGAATCAATCTGCCTGACTTCAGGCTCTACTACAAAGCCACAGTCATCAAGATAGTATGGTACTGGCACAAAGACAGAAATACAGATCAATGGAACAAAATAGAAAGCCCAGAGATAAATCCACACACCTATGGACATCTTATCTTCGACAAAGGAGGCAAGAATATACAATGGAGTAAAGACAATCTCTTTAACAAGTGGTCCTTGCAAAACTGGTCAGCCACTTGTAAAAGAATGAAACTAGTTCACTTTCTAACACCCTACACAAAAATAAACTCAAAATGGATTAAAGATCTAAACGTAAGACCAGAAACTATAAAACTCCTAGAGGAGAACATAGGCAAAACACTCAGTGACATAAATCACAGCAGGATCCTCTATGATCCACCTCCCAGAATACTGGAAAAAAAAGCAAAAATAAACAAATGGGATCTAATTAAAATTAAAAGCTTCTGCAACTATAAGCAAGGTGAAAAGGCAGCCCTCTGAATGGGAGAAAATAGTAGCAAGTGAAGCAACTGACAAACAACTAATCTCAAAAATATACAAGCAACTCCTGCAGCTCAATTCCAGAAAAATAAACGACCCAATCAAAAAATGGGCCAAAGAGCAAAATAGACATTTCTCCAAAGAAGACATTACAGATGGCTAACAAACACATGAAAAGACGCTCAACATCACTCATTATCAGAGAAATGCAAATCAAAACCACAATGAGGTACCATTTCACACCAGTCAGAATGGCTGCAATTCAAAAGTCTACAAGCGATAAATGCTGGAGAGGGTGTGGAGAAAAGGGAACCCTCTTGCACTGTTGGTGCAAACTAGTACAGCCACTATGGAGAACAGGTGTGGAGATTCCTTAAAAAATTGCAAATAGAACTGCCTTATGACCCAGCAATCCCACTGCTGGGCATAAACAACGAGGAAACCAGAATTGAAAGAGACACGTGTACCCCAATGTTCATCGCAGCACTGTTTATAATAGCCAGGACATGGAAACAACCTAGATGTCCATCAGCAGATGAATGGAGAAGAAAGCTGTGGTACATAAACACAATGGAGCATTACTCAGCCATTAAAAAGAATACATTTGAATCAGTTCTAATCAGGTGGATGAAACTGGAGCCAATTATACAGAGTGAAGTAAGCCAGAAAGAAAAACACCAATACAGTATACTAACACATATATATGGAATTTAGAAAGATGGTACTGATAACCCTGTATGCAAGACAGCAAAAGATACACAGATGTACAGAATGGACTTTTGGCCTCTGAGGGAGAGGGAGGGGGTGGGATGATTTGGGAGGATGGCATTGAAACATCTATCAGTTCAGTTCAGTTCAGTTGCTCAGTCATGTCCGACTCCTTGTGACCCCATGAATCGCAGCACGCCAGGCCTCCCTGTCCATTATCAACTCCTGGAGTTCACTCAGACTCACATCCAGCCATCTCATCCTCTGCTGGCCCCTTCTCCTCCTGACCCCAATCCCTCCCAGCATCAGAGTCTTTTCCAGTGAGTCAACTCTTCACACGAGGTGGCCAAAGTATTGGAGTTTCAGCTTCAGCATCAGTCCTTCCAAGGAAATCCCAGGGCTGATCTCCTTGAGAATGGACTGGTTGGATCTCCTTGCAGTCCAAGGGACTCTCAAGAGTCTTCTCCAACACCACAAAAAGCATCAATTCTTCAGCGCTCAGCCTTCTTCACAGTCTAACTCTCACATCCATACATGACCACAGGAAAAACCATAGCCTTGGCCTTAGTCAGCAAAGTAATGTCTCTGCTTTTGAATATACTATCTAGGTTGCTCATAACTTTTCTTCCAAAGAGTAAGCATC
Source organism: Nanger dama (assembly GCA_917880005.1). Taxonomy (NCBI): domain Eukaryota; kingdom Metazoa; phylum Chordata; class Mammalia; order Artiodactyla; family Bovidae; genus Nanger; species Nanger dama. The sequence continues at coordinate 3,576,693 of CAKJTW010000011.1, forward strand.
TTTTAATTTCATGGCTGCAGTCACCATCTGCAGTGATTTTGGAGCCCCCAAAATAAAGTCTGACACTGTTTCCACTGTTTCCCCATCTATTTCCCATGAAGTGATGGGACCGGATGCCATGATCTTCGTTTTCTGAATGTTGAGCTTTAAGCCAACTTTTTCACTCTCCTCTTTCACTTTCATCAAGAGGCTTTTGAGTTCCTCTTCACTTTCTGCCATAAGGGTAGTGTCATCTGCATATCTGAGGTTACTGATATTTCTCCCAGCAATCTTGATTCCAGCTTGTGTTTCTTCCAGTCCAGCGTTTCTCATGATGTACTCTGCATATAAGTTAAATAAACAGGGTGACAGTATACAGCCTTGACGTACTCCTTTTCCTGTTTGGAACCAGTCGCTTGTTCCATGTCCAGTTCTAACTGTTGCTTCCTGACCTGCATACAGATTTCTCAAGAGGCAGGTCAGGTGATCTGGTATTCCCATCTCTTTCAGAATTTTCCACAGTTTATTGTGATCCACACAGTCAAAGGCTTTGGCATAGTCAATCAAGCAGAAAGATGTTTTTCTGGAATTCTCTTGCTTTTTCCATGATCCAGCAGATGTTGGCAATTTGATCTCTGGTTCCTCTGCCTTTTCTAAAACCAACTTGAACATCAGGAAGTTCATTCTATCATGTAAGAAATGAATCGCCAGTCTATGTTCGATACAGGATACAGGATGCTTGGGGCTGGTGCACGGGGCAGATCCAGAGAGATGATATGGGGTGGGATGTGGGAGGTGGGTTCAGAATTGGGACCTCATGTACACCCATGGCAGATTCATGCCAATGTATGGCAAAAACCAATGCAGTATTGTAAAGCAAAATAAAGTAAAAATTAAAAAAAATTTTAAATGCAAAAACCAGAAAAAAAATAAATAAAATCTCTGAAAAAAAATAAAAGAAAGGTATGGGGCATATGGGGCAGATAGAGTGGAAAAGCAGAGAAATTCAGATTAGGGGGTATTAGCAGGGAAGAGAGGGATAAGCTCTTCAAACCAAAATGGGTCCTTGAAAATTAGAATTCAGAAACAGTCAAGGTCACATCTTAAGTATTTAGTATATTCCACAATGTGAATGCTCTTCTAAGATCCTCCACACACTTTTTCCCCATTTACTATTTTTCACCACTTTAACTAGAAGTATCAAGTTAAGAGAAAACAAGCAAGAGAGGAGCATAAGTCTAATGTTTCAAAATTATATACATTTTTAAATGGAATTTTTGAAAGTATCATTTGAAAGTTATTGCTTAATCAGGGAGTTTTTTCTTACCATGATTCTTTCTTTCTACATTTTTATTTTTTACTTAAAATATATTAAAAAATTACAACATGCTCTTTGTCTCAAGTCAAACAGTATTGAAGTACCAAAACAAAAGAATGAGTGTTCTCACCTCTTTGCAATAACACCCATTAAAATGCAATAGTTTGATGTATCTTTTTACATTATTATAAAATAGCATATATATTATAAAATGATACTCCATTTTTATAAAAATGAAAATATATATTTTACTAATGCTGCTGTGCTTTCATTTATATATATATATAAGAACATATTAATGACTAGATGGTATTTCAGGTAATAGATATATAGTTTTCCTACATCCCATACTCTTCTGATAAATAGTCCAGCTATTTGTAATGTTTTGGCAGTACAAATATTGTCAAAATAAAAATCATTACACTTAATAAATAAGTAAATAAAACATATAAATCCGTTAACTGATTAAATCACAATAGACATTGTCAAGTTTAAAGCATACATGGCATAGTTTTTGTTGTTAACGTTTAGAAAGAGTTATGAAAAATATTGGCTGCTTTTAACCTATACGAGTCAGTTTCCTCATCTCTAAAATGGGCAGCATGATTACACTGTGTGGATATTGTGACAACTGGATGAAATAATGCTTGACAGGAGCTTAGAACAGTGACAAGGTATGCACTAAAACATTTGTTGCTGTTGTTGCAATTAGACCTCTCACTGTTCTACATAGGAAGAGCTTAGAGAGGAAATGGTGTGCTGGGAATAAGAAGGAAGAATACTCTTTCAAAGTCAACATCAGCAAGCAATGTGCTACATCAGTAAAACAGGGAAAAAAAGCAGCAAATCATATTTGGTTCCTCTTATATTACTCTCACTGAAGTATCCTTATGTCACACACAAGACTGACTACAGAAAGCTCTGTAGTATCCAACATTCAACTTCCTGTAAGAACTTATCAGTTCCATTCATGAAGTTAATCATATTTAACTTCAATTTTCCTATATCAAATTCTAACCAACCATAAAAAATGTAGCATATGATCTTATCTATATATACATACAAATGTATATAAATATACATATAGACATATTATATATAATACTAAAATAGCCAGGTGATTTTTCTTATATCAACTTTTGTAAATTTTTTGATATATTAAACAATAGGGCTATTTTCACTTGAATTAAATAAAATTTTTATCTATTAAAAAACACAAAGATGGATGGACCTTGAGTATATTATGGTGACTGAAATAAGTCAGATGAAGACAAACACAGCATAGTTTCAAACAGAAACAGGCTCAGAGATACAGAAAACTGTTGGTTGCCAGAGGAAGGGGGTGGAGAAGATGGGTGAAACAGATGAAGAGGATTAAACGGTACAAACTTCTAGCTATAAAATAAGTCAGAGGGATGTAATGTACAACATAGGAAATACTGTCAATAATATTGTTATAACTGTATAGTGACAGATGGTAACTAGACTTATTATGGTGACTGCTTTGTAATGTATAAAAATATTGAATCACTATGCTGTGCACCTGAAACTAGTATATTATATGTCAATAACTCAATTAAAAAAATCAAAAGAATATTGAGAAAATACACTTTTCTAAAACTACATTTATACGAAGAAATTTGTCTGTTTGCAAAAATTAAAATTTGCAATTTTAATCGCAATACTGACTTTACGATTTCTCAAATTAAAATAAAAGGAAAAAACTGGCAAGCAACTAAATGTGATCAATTCAGTCAAACTCAGAGGGCTTCATATTTTCTAGGACATCACTAATAGAGAAAACCCTTATAACAGGTAAAGAAAAACTAAGTAAAAGAGGAAGGGGATATGAGTATAGGATTTAGCCCTCCCTTTCAGAAAATTAGGAAAAAAATTCAGGTCAGTGATATTTCTTTCTCTCTACCACTTTCATATTTTCTCCTTAAACTCAAATTCTGATCGGAATCTTTTTCTTTACTCTTTATTTTCATATTGTAAAATTCTAAGACTGTTTCTCAAAACTACTGACTTTTGCTAGATCACTTGATGAGGGCTCAATAAATGTGGACCACCAATTTCAGTCGAGATAATGCTACCATTTTCAATCTTTCATCAGCATATCTTTATCTGGCTCAACGAGGAGTTGTTTGAGCCATAAATCAACTAAACCAATTTTTAATGTTTTTTAACTGAACAGAGAATCATAATTTACAATTATAGGTCTTTGGGGTTAGCAGCAAGTTAGAAGTGGCTCTGTCAGGCAGCTCTGGGCTACTTATAACTGTTAAGACCACCTAACCAGCCTCTTGAGAAATCTGTATGCAGGTCAGGAAGCAACAGTTAGAACTGGACATGGAACAACAGATGGTTCCAAATAGGAAAGGGAGTACATCAAGGCTGTATTGTCACCCTGCTTATTTAACTTATATGCAGAGTACATCATGAGAAACGCTGGACTGGAAGTAACACAAGCTGGAATCAAGATTGCTGGGAGAAATATCAATAACATCAGATATGCAGATGACATCACCCTTATGGCAGAAAGTGAAGAGGAACTCAAAAGCCTCTTGATGAAAGTGAAAGAGGAGAGTGAAAAAGTTGGCTTAAAGCTCAACATTCAGAAAACGAAGATCATGGCATCCGGTCCCATCACTTCATGGGAAATAGATGGGGAAACAGTGGAAACAGTGTCAGAATTTATTTTTTGGGCTCCAAAATCACTGCAGATGGTGACTGCAGCCATGAAATTAGAAAACGCTTACCCCTTGGAAGAAAAGTTATGAGCAACCTAGATAGTATATTCAAAAGCAGAGACATTACTTTGCCAACTAAGGTCCGTCTAGTCCAGGCTTTGGTTTTTCCTGTGGTCATGTGAGAGTTGGGCTATGAAGAAGGCTGAGCCCTGAAGAATTGATGCTTTTGAACTGTGGTGTTGGAGAAGACTCTTGAGAGTCCCTTGGACTGCAAGGAGATCCAACCAGTCCATTCTGAAGGAGATCAGCCCTGCGATTTCTTTGGAAGGAATGATGCTAAAGCTGAAACTCCAGTACTTTGGCCATCTCATGTGAAGAATTGACTCATTGGCAAAGACTCTGATGCTGGGAGGGATTGGGGGCAGGAGAAGAAGGGGACAACAGAGAATGAGATGGCTGGATGGCATCATGGACTCGGTGGACATGAGTCTGAGTGAACTCTGGGGGATAGTGATGAACAAGGAGGCCTGGCGTGCTGCGATTCATGGGGGTCGCAAAGAGTCGGACACGACTGAGCGACTGAACTGAATTGAAGCCCAAAGTTATGGAGATTCTCTTCAAGAACTACCTTCAGAATGTGTCAGATGCTGCATCAATAATTATTCAAACCTCAAAGGCTGAAGGTTTCAACTTGGATTATTAATTCATCCAATGGCATATTAAAAGTATAGCATCAATCCTTTGCCCTCAAAATGAAAAAGACAGCAAATGTTGAGTAAGCGTTTCACTCTCAGTAATCATGGTGCCATTTGCACCAGAGTTGCTATTTTGAAGAAATTCTGTTTTATTATCTCAACTAAAATTCATGTTAACCTTAAATTAAGAACTTAAGGCTACTTAAGAACTAACATGTACAACTTGACTATGCTATTTGCAATTATTGAAATAGTCTTTAGCATTGTAAGCATTATGAAGAAATATTTCTTTCATGCCTCATTCATATTTGCTAATGTAGGTTATGAATTAGATTTTAAGAGAAACTATTTTATTATATAACAAAGACTTCCCTTGTGGCTCAGATGGTAAAGCATCTGTCTACAATGCGGACGACCCGGGTTCAAGCCCTGGGTTGTGAAGATCCCCTGGAGAAGGAAATGGCAATCCACTCCAGTACTACTGCCTAGAAAATCCCATGGACAGAGGAGCCTGGTAGGCCCCAGTCTATGGGGTCGCAAAGAGTCGAACACGTCTGAGCGATTTCACTTCACTTGTATATAACAAAATCCCACCTTGCTCTGGACAAGACTGTACTCTATACTGTAACAATGACAATTTTCCAGTCAACATCATAGCTTGGAAAATAATTATTAAAACAAATACAAATCTCTATTGCAGAATATGGGTTTTTAGTGATAACAGAAGAAAAAACAAGTATGTTTCCCTTAGATATTCTTGGCACAAATGCCAAGAGCTGATGTAGACCCTCCAACTTAAAATTTAATTATTTGCTAGCACATGTATTGGATGGTATCTATTTTTCTAAATTGTATTAATGCATTGATATATTTCAAAATGGGGCTTCCCAGGTGGGCTGAGTGGGCAATGCAGGAGGCATGGGTTTGATCCTGGGTCGGGAAGATCCTCTGGAAGAGGGCACAAGAATCCACTCCAGTATTCTTGCCTGGAGACAAGAGACTCCAGCATTCTTGCCATGGACAGAGGAGCCTGGCAGACTACAATCCATGGGGTCCCAAAGAGTCAGACACAGCTGAAGTGAGTTAGCATGCATAATCCAAAATGAAAAAATGTGATTTTATAAAGTACTTTTATGAATATTTTCTTCTACTTTTGCTTTAAGCATATTTGTCACAAACTTCAAGGTTGATTTACCAGTTTTAAAGCAACCCTGTGAGTTATTTGTTTTTCTTTGAGGAGTACAACTCTGAATTAAGCCTTTGTAGTTTTTATCTTTTCACACTTGGCAGCAAAAGTCATCAAGTTGTACCAGAAAGTGTTATAAATGACAAAAAGCTTCACTAGCTTCTTTTGATTATTTGACAAAATTTGAGAAAAGACAACATTAGGAACTAGTTGGAGAAAGAACTATTGGTATTTATCATTGGGCTTTTCTACTTGTGCTGTTTAAAATACTTGTACGAAATCGTCACAGCTACATATTCACTTTTCTCAGCTTTTAGTAAACATAAGGTCTATATTGCTCCAGAATATTCACCATGTGTATTAGTGATATATGTACTAATTATATATATATATATATATGCAATATTATTATGAATTATTTAGTTAAAAATTTCATTAATACCTTTACATTTCAATGAATTTATTTTTCTCTACTAATACATTTTTGTGAATTTGGAATATAATAGAAAAGTAACAACAAACATCTGCAGGTTATATAAAACATATCAGCTAAGACATATCAATATTGTATCCTATTAACTTACAATTGATTGAGATAAACTATCTTTGCAAAACATGCGAACTTTAAATACAGTCTATGATAGTACAATGTCTTATGTTGCGAAATGATTATAAAATTAATGTGAATAAAATTATTATTTTTTTATGTTTTATTGATTTATTTGGCTGTACTGGATCTTAGTTGTGGTATGTGGGATCTAATTCTCTGACCAGGGATCAAACCCAGATCCCTGGCATTAGGAGCATGGAGGCTTAACCACTGGACCACCAGGGAAGTTCCCTGAACAAAATTATTTCACTGTTTTTTTTTCTCTCTAAAAGTACAAAAATTTATGAGCCTTCTGACAAACTGCCAGGTCCACAAGCAACAAATTAAGAAAATACTGTTATAAAGGCTAAAACCCAAAAGTCTGAGTTGGGATAGATGATGCAAGTAAGATAATTAATTACTACATAATAGAATTACTTGAAGTAGTTGAGAAACTTTCAAAAACAGCAACCCATTCACATCATAAACAATCTTCCTTGCCATCGTCTGTGACTGAGAAACATGCTTCATCTAAACACCTTGCTATGAAACACTGTGAAATAAAACACGAGCCATAGTCAATAGATTTCTTGAGTAATAAAACTCAGATACACAGTCCAGTCTGTATAAATGTGGCCTTCCTTTGTATAAAATGGCTGCTTTTCTGGCATCTAGAAAGGATCTTCCCCTGAGTAATAATTCAAACAAATAAGCAAAACAGAACACCACATTGTAGATGTGATTTCAGTAGATCTGATTTCTCAGTGTTTGTTTTATTTTTACAGCAAGCTCATGCATGCATGTGGCACTTAAAGATAGAAATTCTTATGTAAATTCTCACCTTCTAATGACCATACACTTCAGTCACAGTACCATGACTTCTTTAAACATTTTGCAAAGTGAAAGACCTAGGAGAATATGGGAGTAGAACCAAGAAAAATGAAAACTGTAAATATGCAGTGCAGGTTCTTTCAAATTAGGTCTTTCCTTCTTCAATGGTATCAACTTTCATGAAGTCTTCATTTTTTCCCTTGCAGTATTTATGTAATATCTGAAGTGGTAATAACTTTTTCTACTTATTAAAGGTATACTGTAAGAGGTTCTGCTTTTGTGAACACCAGACATTTTTGCCCCCAAAACAAATGTTCTATAGGTTAGATGGTTAACAAATACAACCTGGAGAAGCTACCTCCTTCTCTTTCCCCTGGTGAATTTTCTTACCCTGCACATAATAGCTCAGTTGGTAAAGAACCCACCTGCAATGCAGGAAACCCCAAGTCAATTCCTGGGTTGGGAAAATTCCCTGGAGAAGGGATAGGCTATCCACTCAAGTATCCTTGAGCTTCCCTTGTGGCTCAGCTGGTGAAGAATCTGCCTGCAGTGTGGGAGACCTGGGTTTGATCCCTGGGTTGGGAAGATCCTCTGGAGTCGGGAAAGGCTACCCACTCCAGTATTCTGGCCTGGAGTGGGGTCACAAAGAGTCAGACACGACTGAGCGACTTCATTTTCATACACATTACAACCAAAATTAACTTAGGTAACAAAAATGGACTTAAGAGTATAAACTGTCACTTTTTTCTCTAGTTATTAAATTCTGAGTGTTTATTATTTAACATGTGGTTGGAATTATTATTATTTTACAGGAAACAGAAACACAAAGAATCTGAGGCTGTATTAAAATTGTCACAATTTTCTCAACAAAAACAAATTATGATTTAGTTGATGATGAACAACTTGCTCCCATATATGTTTACACTATACATGGTGGAACTGAGTGTTAACAATGCTTGTCTCTTATGCAGCTACCTGGAATTGTGGTAACTCTCTGATCCCAGAGGCAGTATGATCATAAAGTTCGTATAAAAAAAAAAAAAAAATATCATTAATAGCTGAAAAATGTTTCTATATCAAATACCAACTCTCTTTTTATTTGAAGAACATCTATATACACAGGAAAATCTATTATTTCTATTTCAATCCAATTAGCCTTTTGTTCCTGAATTAATTTGGCTAAGACAAAAAAGTTGCCATACATGCCTGTGCAACATCTCATTTAAAGACCATCTCAAGGCTTGCTTATTTAACATGGTTTAAAACCTATGCCAAAGTCAGGGACTTGGGTTCATCTGATTTATATTGATAAATCATAATGATAATTATAATAATATCCCAACAGAAGTATCTGTCATTTCAAGTAAGATAAATAATCTTGGCTTAATTAAAACAAATGTTGAGATTATTATTACTGTGTACATTTCAAAGCAACTATAAGCTTCACAAAATGAATCAAATTCACAGTTGCTACTCTTACAGAGCTTATATATTAAGGACTACTATGAAAGGTCAACCATTATTCTTTGCTCACACATGCAGGAAGCAAAATCAATGATCTGCCCTTTGTTTATAAAATTGTGATACTTTTGAAGTTTTATTTTCATTTTAATTGATTATCTCTTAAAGAACTTTCAAAATAGTAATTTTTGGATGATCTACAAAAGAGTATCTATTAAAGACTAAAAAGGCATTTATAAAAATCCATGCATTTTCTAGCTTATGTGTGTGTGTGTGTGCTCACGTCGCTCAGTTATGTCCAACTCTTTGCGACCCTATGAACTGTAGCCTGCCAGGCTCCTCTGTCCGTGGAATTTTCCAGCCAAGAAAGCTGGAGTGGGTTGCCATATTTTGCTCCAGGGGATCTTCCCAAACCAAGGATCAAACATGCATCTCTTGTGTCTCCTGAATTGGCAGGCAGATTCTTTACCACTAGCACCACTGGGAAGCATTTTCTAGCCTACCAAAACAAATTCTTTTTCACAAGTACACACACTCTTACCTGCAAACTTCAGCCATATTGAAGTGTCTATACACTCATGAACCTCTCACACACTCTTTTCTCTTTTTAAACCTCCAGGATTTTGGACAAGCTGTTTTCAGTTTCTATAATAGCCTTAACACTTCTATCTTTGAGTAACTTTTTCTATGTCATCTTAGCCATCCTGTTCTACAGGAAGTCTTCCCTGGCTTGGGTTAGGTGCCCTCCTATCTACCTCCATACCTCTCTGAGGTAGCATGTTTCCAGAGTAACTATAGTATAGTAATGAAAACGTCCAAAGACCTGCCAGTCTATCTCTCTAAACTATATGTTCTTTGAGGACAGGGAGTATATGGTGATTGCTGTTATAGCTCTAGCACCTAGACAAATCGGAGATATTGACAAAACAGTATATTTCAGAATATAAGGTAAACTGTTTCCTCAATATTACTTTTCAGAAGAAAGGCTCCATTTATGGAACATATTCCCAATTACTTATTTTAAACAACAAAGTACTATTTTAAAAAGATGTATTATCTAAAAATAACTGTATTCATTATTGGTTTTGAATGGTCTTATAGGTCATTCTGATAAAACAGCTTAAAGTAAAGGCAAAATTTTAATACATGGTTACTGTTTATTCCTGGCAATATACTAAAAACTGCAAGTATAAGGTGCCAATGTAAATAAAGCTTTCAAAGATCACTTAGAAAAGCAGAAAAAGTATATGGTTACATTATAGAGGTAGTAAATAAATGCTTAAGGGACAAATGTTTAAAACAATCTCATTGTTTTACAAATGGTATTTGTATCTTATAATGGACTTACAGGTGACAGTATATAATACTTATTAGACTGGATTTAAAACATGCCGTAACTAGAAGAATGGGCTTCCCTGGTGGCTCAGTGGTATGAAACATGTATATTTTCTTGTAAGAAACGAAGCGCCAATCTATGTTCAATGTAGGATGCAGGATGCATGGGGCTGATGCACAGGATGATTTAAGTAGAGGATGTGAGGTGGGAGGTGGGAGGGGGCTTTGGCATTGGGAGATTGTGTTCACCTATGGCTGATTCGTGTCAATGTATGGCAAAACAAATACAGTATTGTAATTAAAAAAATAAATAAATTTAATAATTTTTTAAAAAAAGAAAGAATCCACATGACAATTCAGGAAGCACAGGTTTAATCCCTGGGTCTGGAAAATTCCCTGGAGAAGGCAATGGTAACCCACTCCAGTAACAGATAAAACTGAATGTTACAGAAGAGTTTGAAAAAGACACTAATTTTTAACAAATGTATGTTAAAAAGTTGAATAAAACTGGCTCATAAAATTAGGATTGAAAAATAATACAGTAATTTAAATATTATGTGGTATTTTAATTATACTTATGTTACTAAACTCCCGTGAAAAGTTTTTTTCCATAATAAAGTAGGGACTCTAGTGACTTACAATTATCTTCTTTGGGGGCATGTACAGAACTTGATAAACATGTGATTAAATAATTGATCAAATGAAGCCAACTCTCTTTCATCTTCTTTTAAAAAACAAAACAAAAGGGAAAAAAAAGAAACCAAAATGACTATTACATTATTAAACACTTTCATGTAAAAACAACTTATAATACATTTTACAAATTAAAATTACTTGGTAATATGTATATTTACACATTGATCCTCTGCATCTCACAATGGTTTTTGATTTTTATTTCATGTATAATACATTCTATAAATACTAAAGCACATTTAATTTCACAAATTTGTAAGTTAATTGGCATAAAATCTTAAAGAACTTTTCTAAAAAATTTTTTATGTATAAATGCCATTTATGATTAAATGTATGATCAATAAGGTCAACTAACATGGATATATGACTAGAATACCACTATGCCGTTTCGTCTACAGGAAGGAGTAAAAATAAAAGGATGGTAAACCAAAAGCTATGATAAAACTCAATTAGAACAACAGAAAGCTAAGAAAGGCCAAAATTATAGAATACTGATTTTTAAATGTTGCTATATGATTTTCAAGTACTCTTTTCTATTTTAGATATAAACTTCTATCTTAATACTCAAAAATTCCAAATTATTGGTATATAAATTATAAATGACTTAATTGAAGTTTCATAATGCTAAAGCTTTAAGCTTAAAATACCTCAGTCAAATTTTTGGCTGGGTATAGCCGTTCAATAATTCGTTCAGATCTTTAGATACTAATTCAATAAGTAATTATTGAGATTCTATTTTTGAGTACATGTTAGTTTATAGAATGACAATGAGAAGAATAAAACAGACATAATCCCCTGCTTTTATATAACCAACATCTACTGGAAGCCAGAGCTGAAATGTGATGGATGGGTAGGAGTTTAGTGGGTGACAAATCAAAGCTGGTAGGGGCTAGGATTAAAGTTTAGAGGTTTATTCTTAAATGAATATATAGGCTAGTAAGAGCTGTTAGTTCATTGTTGGAAGAGAAATTAATGTTGCTAAAGCAATATCTGAAAGATAGTTTGTTCTGCTAAGTAAGCTAAAAACTACTCTAGTCATGTTGGTCATAATTTCAATGTGTTTCATAAACTCCTTTTTACATAGATCAAATTTAAGCAAGTTCTTTTCCAATTATTTTAAATTTGAAATTAGTGATATCTTAGTAGATAATGTTTATTCAGAATTTAATAAACTAAAGCTTTCTAAAGATAGAAGTTCCCGGACCACAGTACTATTTTGTGTACTAAAGAAATATGGAGTCAAAAGATGAGATTAAAATTATGTTGTACTATTAAATGGGAATTCATCATCTTTCTTTTTGAAATATTTAACTAGGATAAATTTTCTACTTGGAAGAGGCTTGTCAAGCCTTGTCAACCACTGACTATCCTATACAAATAAAGAAACAAATGAACAAAAAGACCCACTCAATTCAATTTTAAAATTCATAAATTTAAATTTTTGTTTTATTATAATTTTTGAAGTATATTTAATTTTTTATTATAAAACCATAAGTCCTTATGGAGGAAATTTAGAAAATGTAAAGAAATAAAATTTTTCAGAATCCCACCACTGCAAAACAAGCACTGTAAATATTGTAGAGTTTAAATTTTTAGTTACTATTAATACAATTTCATTGTTTAATTGGGTTTTAAATTAAATATTAAAATATTTATAATTAGTCTCTCTGTGGCATCCCTGGTGGCTCAGACAGTAAAGAATCTGCCTGTAATCCAGGAGACCTGTGCTTGATCCCTGAGTTGGAAAGACCCCCTGGAGAAGGGAATGGCCACTGGAGAATCCCATGGACAGAGGAGCCTGGTGGGCTAGAGTCCATGGGGTTGCAAAGAGTTGGCCACCACTGAGCAACTAAGTAAGTGAAATCTACAATAAGGACCAAAATGAATGCTACAAATCTGTGCCTATAATTCTCTCATTTGGAAAGCCACTTAGGCTCTCTTTCTGAAAACAGCTATTTTTCACTAAATAAATATTGTGGGTGCATGTGTGCATGCGTGCTAAGTCACTTCAGTAGTGTTGGACTCTGCCACCCTAAGGACTGTAGCCCGTCAGGTCCCCTTGTCCAGGGGATTCTATAGGCAAGAATGTGTGTGTGTTAGTCACTCAGTCCTGTCTGACTCTTTGCAACCCAGTGGACTATAGCCCGCCAGGCTCCTCTGTCCACAGGATTTTCCAGGCAAGAATACTGATTGGAATGGGTTGACATGCCCTCCTCCAGGGGATCTTCCTGACCAAGGGGTTTCTCATTTGGAAAGCCACTTTGCCTCTCTTTTGAGAACAGCTATTTTTCAACTAAATATTATAGATACAGATAAAGAATTATCAAGCAAAGCCTATGTTGTTTTAATGTGTACTCCAAACAAAAGAAACTTAAATCTAAATCATTTGATCTATCCTTTTGAAAGATGTAGCATTTTAAAGACTATACACCTTCTTTCCATAAATCCAACAGAGACTTTTATTTCTTCATTTTTAGAACTATTTTTTGTTTGTTTTGTTTTCTTTTCAGTTGAACAACTAAGGATGTAGTGGGATTGATTTCAAAAACTACATAGTATATTTTTAAGCGTCATCAAATATTATGAATATTCAGATCACTCAGAATGTAAGATGCTCACACGATAGTACAGGGTTCAAAGCCTACCACGCCCTCCTGTCTCACTCTGAGAATGATGAACTCACTAATGAGCAAGAGCTCATTTCAGCAAAATACATATTAGATATATATTCTTTTTTCTTTCAAGGAATGTTAAATTTGTGTAAGTTTATTCATGAGATTTCACTGCACTTCTTCCTAACTTTCTTACAGTATATATTCATTATATAACTCAGGAATTTCCATATTGAAAATGGAGAATTATATTTGCTCTTTACTTAAATTATCCCAATATCCTCTGAACCAATTCATTACACTTAAATTATGAATCAAACTTATAAGAGATACAGTATGATAACACCCACAAAAATAACTACAAAAAAGATGAAAACAGACTATAAAAGTGTATTATTATTGGACACATTGCATAGTTTTTATTTGGTTTAGCTTGTGGTTGGTTTGACACTGTATTCCAAAAAAACCCCACTATCTTTACCCTAAATTACTAATGATTGTAATTTCAATTAAATCAGGCTTTCATTTCAAGTCTGGAAGTTTCTCACTAATTCCTAACATTGAAGACAGATATTTAGGTTCGGAGAATAATGAATAATGACCCTCGCTCAGTCGTGTCCGATTCTTTGCAACCCCATAGACTGCAGCCTGCCAGGCTCCTCTGTCCATGGGATTTTCCAGGCAATAGTACTGGAGTGGACTGCCATTTCCTTCTCCAGGGGATCTTCCCAACCCAGGGCTCGAACCCGGGTCTCCCGCATTGTAGACAGAGGCTTTACCATCTGAGCCACCAGGGAAGTCCAAAAAGATTGTACAAAGTCCTTCAAGATTTTTGTAATTATTTGACAGCAGCATTAGAACCCAACTCAACACTACATCATGGTCTAGTTTTAGTCTTTCTAGATTTAGGTTATATAGTTCAAGTGAAAATCATGAAAATAACAAAGTTATCCATTATCACGCAAGCAACAGTTACTTGGATAATGCAAAATTGGTTGATTTGATATTCTGATCCATACAAAACCTAAAACAAAGAATCAGAAAAGGCTCCTATGTTGGCCCATAGAGGAATTATTAATATCACTCAAGTAACACAGTCATGTTGAATTTTTTTTAGCACTTTACCCTTTTTATGATCAATAATTTTATAATGTTTTATAGGCCCTGGAAAAATATACAAACTGATCATAAGAACTATTAATTACAAGACTTGCTCCAGTTCTCCTACTAGTTCATGCTGAAGGTCTTCAACCTCAAGTCTGAGTTGCTGTAGAAGTCACAGTTTTTACAGATAATGATATTTTCCTGAAAACACAAATATTCCAGAGGCTCCCTGAAATCAGAAACATGTACAAAACACAGGTCCCAGCTTTTTAAATTTCCCTTTCCTATTACTAAAATATAAAGCTACAAAACAATTTTAACTGTCACAAACTTTTGCTACCTCCTTGCATTTTCTCTCTCTCAGGTCACTTACTTAGGGAGAAGCCAACTGATACGTCACAAGGACGTCACAAGCCAACTGATATGTCACAAGCATGCCCTATGGAAAGATCCCTGTAATGAAGAACTGAGACTTCCAATCAACAGTCAACAAGAAATAGACTTCTTGCCAATAGCCATGTATATAAGCCACCATGGAAGCAGCTGCATTCCAGTTCTCATAAGACTGACACTCAAGCTAACATTAAAACCTCATAAGAAATTCTGAATTAGAACCAGTCAGCTAAGTAGCTCCCAAAGTTCTGACCCACAGAAACAATAAGACAATAAATGTTTGTTGTTTTAAGCCACAACGTCTGGTGTGATTTGTTATATAACTACAGATAGCTAACACCTACTATAAGAAACTAGGTGAGTTAGCTCTCTGAATCTGCTTTTTCACTGTTATGAAAAAACAGACCTACTAATAGCTAACCTATGTTATTGTTGTTGTTTGTCACTAAGTTGTGTCTGATTCTTTCTGACCCACTGGATTGTAGTCTACTAGGCTCCTCTGTCCACGGGATTTTGCACGTAACAATACTGAAGTGGGTTGCCATTTCCTTCTCCAGGGGATCGCCTCAACCCAAGGATTGAACCCAGACCTATAGCACTATTATAATGATAAAGAAGATAAAAACAGCTTGCATAGCAGATAGTAAAAGCTCAATAAGTATTATTATTTTTTATATTAATATTGTTATAAAACATTATCATTAGTAGTCATAGAAGGTTACCACATTTCATAATATTTTGCTTCCTCATGTTTACCTCACTGGCTAATTGGATTAAATTTATACACTAAACTACTGAGAATCAAAACTAATAATAGAAAATGAAATAATAAAAATATTAGAAGAAAATACTAAAATTATTTGCCTAGATAACATATTCAAAAGCAGAGACACTACTTTGCCAACAAAGGTCCGTCTAGTCAAGGCTATGGTTTTTCCAGTGATCATGTATGGATGTGAGATTTAGACTGTGAAGAAAGCTGAGCGCTGACGAATTGATGCTTTTGAACTGTGGTGTTGGAGAAGACTCTTGAGAGTCCCTTGGAGACTCTCAAGGAGATCTCAAGGAGATCCAGCCAGTCCATCCTCAAGGAGATCAGTCCTGGTTGTTCATTGGAAGGACTGATATTAAAGCTGAAACTCCAATACTTTGGCCACCTCATGCAAACAGTTGACTCATTGGAAAAAGACTGTGAAGCTGGGAGGGATTAGGGGCAGGAGGAGAAGAGGACGACCGAGGATGAGATGGCTGGATGGCATCGCCGACTCAATGGACAAGAGTTTGAGTAAGCTGTGGGAGTTACTGATGGACAGGGAGGCCTGGTGTGCTGCGATTCATGGGGTCGCAGAGTTAGACATGACTGAGTGACTGAACTCAACTGAGGGAGGAAAGTTTTCCATAGCATATTGCCAAGGTAAGAAACTTTAAATCAAATATTGAGAAGTAGGACTACATAAAAATTAAGACTACCTGCAGAGTAAATGAGGGCTTCTCTGGTGGCTGAGGAGTAAAGAATCCACCTGTGATGCAGAAGATGCAGGAGACCAGGGTTCACTCCTTGGGTGGGAAAGATCCCCTGGAAAGGGCATGGCAACCCACTCCAGTATTCTAGCCTGGAAAATTCCACAGACAGAGGAGACTGGCAGACTACAGTCCATAGGGCTACAAAGAGTCGGGCACAATTGAGTGAATGAATACACACATGGCTATAAGGAGAGTATCAGGGGAATCCTCAGTTTATATCCAAAATCAAGTCATACAGCTATCTAGCTTTTTCATAGCCATATCTTTTCAATTTATAGCATGTTGTTTACAACACTGATTACTAACTTTCCTTACAGCATGTCTGGGCTTAATATGAGAAGAGAGGAAAAAACACATAGCAAAAGGAACAGTTTTTGCTCTTCTACTTAATCGTACAATTTGGAATGAAAGTATCTGCATAATGATAAAGTTGTATCTAATTTGTGCCCCAAAGTGTTTTATTCTGTTGGAATTTTAACTGGATTTGCATTGATTCTACAGATTGTATTGGTAAAAACCAATATTGTTAACAACACTGAATTTTTGAATCCATGAACATGGTTTATCTCTCTTTATATTTAGTTCATCTTTAACTTCTTTCAGTAGCATTTTGTGAGTTTTCAATGTACAAGTCATATATGTGTCTATATGTATACATCCTTTCTATCTACCTATTTAGGAGTAAATTTTATACCTAAATAAATATATCCAATTTTATGCTATTATCAGTGGTATTTTATATTTTCTCCTCTAAACCTTAATGTTAATCATTTTTAAAATGGGAGTAATAATGTAGACTCTACCTCAAAAGGATTATCAGGAGAATATATAGAACAGAGTAATAGTCAATAAATGTGAGCTAATGTTATTACTTGTAAAGCTTTTCCGTATTTCTGTATATACACATACTATTCATGATTCAAAATCCAGTTAAAATGCACCTCGATAAGAAGTCTTTCCTCTACATCCAAGCTAACAGTGTGCTTTCTTAAATAAGTCATTAATAAATATTTCCCAAAAACAAAGAAACATAATCAAGCATTATTAAGAAAAGGTTTTCACAAGTTCATGAATCTACTTAAACCTACTGCCATCATTGCATTAAATCCCTTGCTTACACAAAGATACATATGCTTGCAACATTTTCTTATCTAACAATCTAGTTTCTTTTATCAAAAGAAAAATGAGGTTAGTAGGACATGACTTGCTCTTGGCAAAATAAGGATATGGGCGTTAATTATCACCTTGGTTTGTACATGATCACAAATAATCTATTCATGTTTAGAATAGATTTCAGAATTTTGCTGGAGATAAAATTAACTCTGTAGATTACAGAATCCATCTTTATTTTATTTTTAAGACTTTATACATTTGCTTATATTCAGTATTTTATACTTTCTGACTCTCTAAATGTGATCATATCTAGAAGTTATGAATTTTCACTGAAAAAAAAACACTGGTTTTCCATTGGAAAAAAAACTGGTTAAGGCTTCACAGAGCAAAAGTTCTTAGGTTTGGATTCCAGGTGCTTTGATGGACCACTATGTAGCTTGAAAAATAGTATTTAATTTCAGTTAACACATCTATGCTGCTGCTGATGCTGCTAAGTGGCTTCAGTAGTATCCGACTCTGTGCGACCCCATAGACGCAGCCCACCAGATTCCTCTGTCCCTGGGATTCTCCAGGCAAGAATACTGGAGTGGGTTGCCATTTCCTTCTCTCAATGCATGCATGCATGCTAAGTTACTTCAATCGTGCCTGACTCTGTGCAACCCTATGGACAGCAGCCACCAGGCTCCTCTGTCCACAGGATTCTCTAGGCAAGAATACTGGAGTGGGTTGCCATTTCCTCCTCCATAACATATCTATACATGGAGATAATAACATCTTCTTGGGTACAGTGAATATTAAATGAGAGTAAGTATTCAAAATTCTGTAGTTTTTCTTTTTCCTCACCTATAAAATGGGAATATTCATCCCTCCTTACTACTTAAGATCACCATCAGGACCCAGTGAAATATATATATTGACAGTGTTTTGCAAAACACACATTATATAAATGGACAGGATTTTTCCCAAAAATATAATTATTATCATTCCAGAAAATATTGCCATGCTCTGTGAGAATCTGATTTTAAATTTACCTAAGTGGCCTCTTACTAACCAGCTCAGTCATTGATTTCCATTGCCTTCTTTCAACACAGCTGAATTCTATCAAAAATTTCGAGAAGAGCTAACACCTATCTTACTGAAACTATTCCAGAAAATTGCAGAGGAAGGTAAACTGCCAAACTCATTCTATGAGGCCACCATCACCCTAATACCAAAACCTGACAAAGACACCACAAAAAAAGAAAACTACAGGCCAATATCACTGATGAACATAGATGCAAAAATCCTCAACAAAATCCTAGCAATCAGAATCCAGCAACACATTAAAAAGATCATACACCATGACCAAGTGGGCTTTATCCCAGGGATGCAAGGATTCTTCAATATCCGCAAGTCAATCAATGTAATTCATCACATTAACAAACTGAGAAATAAAAATCATATGATTATCTCAATAGATGCAGAAAAAGCCTTTGACAAAATTCAGCATCCATTTATGATAAAAACTCTCCAGAAAGCAGGAATAGAAGGAACATACCTCAACATAATAAAAGCTATATATGACAAACCCACAGCTAACATTATCCTCAATGGTGAAAAATTGAAACCATTTCCCTAAAGTCAGGAACAAGACAAGGGTGTCCACTTTCACCACTACTCTTCAACATCGTACTGGAAGTTTTGGCCACAGCAATCAGAGCAGAAAAAGAAATACAAGGAATCCAAATTGGAAAAGAAGTAAAACTCTCACTGTTTGCAGATGACATGATCCTCTACATAGAAAATCCTAAAGACTCGACCAGAAAACTACTAGAGCTAATCAGTGAATATAGTAAAGTTGCAGGATATAAAATCAACACTCAGAAATCCCTTGCATTCCTATACACTAATAATGAGAAAGTAGAAAAAGAAGTTAAGGAAACAATTCCATTCACCATTGCAACGAAAAGAATAAAATATTTAGGAATATTCCTACCTAAAGAAACTAAAGACCTATATATCGAAAACTATAAAACACTAATGAAAGAAATCAAAGAAGACACTAATAGATGGAGGAATAGACCATGCTCATGGGTTGGAAGAATCAATATAGTGAAAATGAGTATACTACCCAAAGCAATCTACAGATTCAATGCAATTCCCATCAAGCTACCAGCAGTATTTTTCTCAGAACTAGATCAAATAATCTCAAGATTTGTATGGAAATACAAAAACCTCGAATAGCCAAAGCAATCTTGAGAAAGAAAAATGGAACTGGAGGAATCAACTTGCCTGACTTCAGGCTCTACTACAAAGCCACAGTCATTAAGACAGTATGGTACTGGCACAAAGACAGAAATATAGATCAATGGAACAAAATCGAAAGCCCTGAGATTAACCCACATACCTATGGACACCTTATCTTCGACAAAGGAGGCAAGAATATACAATGGAGTAAAGACAGTCTCTTTAACAGGTGGTGCTGGGAAAACTGGTCAACCACTTGTAAAAGAATGAAATTAGACCCCTCTCTAACACCATACACAAAAATAAACTCAAAATGGATTAAAGATCTAAATGTAAGACCAGAAACTATAAAACTCCTAGAGGAGAACATAGGCAAAACACTCTCCGACATAAATCACAGCAGGATCCTCTATGATCCAACTCCCAGTATACTGGAAATAAAAGCAAAGATAAACAAATGGGATCTAATTAAAATTAAAAGCTTCTGCACAACAAAGGAAACTATAAGCAAGGTGAAAAGACAGCCTTCTGAATGGGAGAAAACAATAGCAAATGAAACAACTGACAAACAACTAATCTCAAAGATATATAAGCAACTTATGCAGCTCAACTCCAGAAAAATAAATGATCCAATAAAAAAATGGGCCAAAGAACTAAATAGGCATTTCTCCAAAGAAGACATACGGATGGCTAACAAACACATGAAAAGATGCTCAACATCACTCATTATCAGAGAAATGCAAATCAAGACCACAATGAGGTATCATTTCACACCAGTCAGAATGGCTGCGATCCAAAAGTCTAAAAGCAATAAATGCTGGAGAGGATGTGGAGAAAAGGGAACCCTCTTACACTGCTGGTGGGAATGCAAACTAGTACAGCCACTATGGAAAACAGTGTGGAGATTCCTTAAAAAATTGCAAATAGAACTGCCTTATGACCCAGCAATCCCACTGCTGGGCATACACACCGAGGAAACCAGAAGTGAAAGAGACACATGTACCCCAATGTTCATTGCAGCGCTGTTTATAATAGCCAGGACGTGGAAGCAACCTAGATGTCCATCAGCAGATGAATGGATAAGAAAGCTGTGGTTCATATACAGTATGGAATACTACTCAGCCCTTAAAAAGAATAAATTTGACTCAGTTCTAATGAGATGGATGAAATTGGAACCGATTATACAGAGTGAAGTAAGCCAGAAAGAAAAACACCAATACAGTATACTGACACATATATATGGAATTTAGAAGACAGTAATGATGACCCTATATGTGAGACAACAAGAAACACAGAGGTATAGAGTGGACTTTTGGACTCTGAGGGAGAGGGAAAGGGTGGGATGGTTTGGGAGAATGGCAGTGAAGCATGTGTATTTTCCTGTAAGAAACGAAGCGCTAATCTATGTTTGGTGTAGGATGCAGGATGCATGGGGCTGATGCACAGGATGATTCAGGTAGAGGATGTGGGGTGGGAGGTGGGAGGGGGCTTCGGCATTGGGCGATTGTGTCCACCTATGGCTGATTCGTGTCAATGTATGGCAAAACAAATACAGTATTGTAATTAAAAAAATAAATTAATTTTAAAAAAAATGAATGCCATTCCTCTCAGCAGAGAAAAATATAAGCAAAACAAATGTTTGTCGTCTCTTCCTACTTTGTATCACCTCCTAACATTATATCATATTCTTCCAAGTAATGGCTTTATCTATTTGGTAGGTATGACTTTTCATACCCCTTCTCAAAATTTATTTTTCTAAGAGACTAAATTAGGGACTTTTGGCAGTCCAGTGGTTTAGACCTCGCCTTCCAATGCAAGGGATTCAGGTTCAGTCTCTGCAAGTAGCTAAAATCCCACATGCCTCAAGGCCAAAAACTAAAAACACCAAACAGAAGCAATATTGTAATACATTTCAATAAAGACTCTAAAAAAGTGGTCCACATTAAAAAAAAATCTTTAAAAAATTTTAGAGAGATTAAATTAGAATTATGGAAAAGAAAATTGAAAAATTTTGAAGTTAATTGTCACAGATAACAGAAATAATTCCACTGAGGTATTCTAAAATATCAATAACTAAGTATTATAAACAATAAGTATCAATTACGTTATGGTGAAAATATTTTAATGTAGCTATATTGAGCATAAACTGGATTGTCTTTCAGGCCGTAGACATTAGTCTTTTCTACCAATGACCAACAAAAACTAAATAATATGCACTCTGCCACAAAAAGATAATATAAAAATATATATTCCTATCTCTGTTAATTGACCATAAAATATTTTGTCACCCTGAACCTAGACTGATCATAGTACAGAATCTGTCATTAAGTGTTCAGTTCACACACATACACTCCAAACTGGTCCAACAACTTCTATTATGCCAGTTACCAGCATTGCCAGCCCCTTTGCCCTTCATTGCCTGGAGAACGTCCATCAGAAACAGGGAAGCAGAGCAAGCTGCCACAATGCACCATTGATGCTTGAGCAAGGCTGCCCAAGCAGCTGCAACAACAGGGCAACTCTTCAAAGTGTCAGCATTGAAACTTAGAATTCTCCTTCCCATACAACTATCAATGAAAACCTTTATAAGCTACAATCAATTACAAAATAAATCTCTGAGACAAATCATGTTCTTTTTTCATTTCCCCTCTCCTCTTTCTCCTTTCAACACTAAATGTCCTTGGTTTAAAAAAAAATCAAGGAGAAATTCCCTCCTTTTCTTCCTCGATCTCTGTCTGCCTCTCTTATGTTCTAAAAATTCTCTCAAGGAGGTTTAAGGATTTGTGCTAAATACTTTTGTTTACAAGACATGTCCTGGGTTTTTTGTTTGTTTGTTTGTTGTTGGGTTTTGTAGTTGGAGTTTCTCATTTAAAAACTTCAAAAGGCACTTGAAATTTTGAGCACACTTATTCCGGAATTTTTGGCAAAGCATGTTTTTGATTATTGAAAGATAATCTAAATTCTGAAGTGCAAGCACTGAATCACATAACCTCCATATTTTTGTAAACCACAACAAAAGTGGTTTTACATTAACTATAGATGAATAAGTAATGAGTCAGTGAACAGTTAAAAGCATTCCATGAGAATGCATGAACTAGCCATGTGAACTTCTTGATAGAAAAATCCTAAGTGTTTAGACATTACTTAGAATGAGGGAAAGCTACTCTTTAATAAATGCAGTATGTTTAATCTGTCTTATGTGACTAAACCTACCATATCAAATGAAAATATACTTTTGTTTTTTTCTATTTCTCCTTAGCCACAAGTAGTTAATGACTTATTTTTATATGAAACACATACTTGAAACCTGATAATTATAAACAATCACTTTTAGGTTTAACTCCATATCTTTTGCCAGGTAAACAACATGAGTTCCTTATAGAAAAAAGAGGGAACTCTTCTAAATAATATTTATTCTCAAGAGACAGAATGTCCAAATTTCAGCATTGCCAAGGTGTAAACCATTTAATTCTTCTAGATAACTAAAACATGCACACTTCATTGAGTCATCTGCCTGAAAAATCAAAATCAAAAATATTTATATTCATAATTTGCTATAATTTTAAAATTATATTAATAATTTCTCATCATTTTCAAAGTAATGCATCTAAGGAGTTTACTAAATAGTAACACAATGTTTCTTAAAAAACACAAAAACAGCAGCCCGTATCTCAAACTTTGAGACCTCTGTCAAAATTATTTCTAGTGTTTACCTGTTTATCTCTAAATAATAAGCTTATATTGTTATTTTTTATTTGTAAACTGTAGACATTATTAATTTCTTACCATGGAAGATAAAGCCTTAGCTCTCTTATACCACCCACTTTCCTTTCATTCTCCCAGTATTTAGCCAATTGGTACATTTTTAATACATTTCCTTCCTTGAGTAAAAAGTTTTCTTTCCTACAATTCATATTGCCCATTTTCCCCCAATACCAAGTTTTACAAGAGAAATATAAAATCTCTCTGAATATATCTCACTCTTAAACGTGAAGCATTCTGCTAATTCCAAATCTTCCTTCTGAACACATCCCTTTCTAGAGTTTTCTACCTTCCTGGCTCAATTAAAGACAGATTATTCTTAAGAACAATGCACAGTTGTTATCCAGGAACTTCTCTTCACCTTTCTCATCTCATTCTCATCACTTATTTCCTGAATCCTCTCCTTCTTCTCTCTCCCCAGTTTTTCTTCATTTGGATACAGCATAGCCACCAAAAGAATCCTGAGAAAGCAACCTAGGAAGGTAAATTTTGAAGATCATGCAACTAAAAATGTCTTTCTTTCTTTCTACCTTCACACCTGATTAACAGTTTGACTAAGTATAGAATTCCAAATATAAAGTAATTTAGCCTCAGAATTTTAAAGCCACATCTTCTAGCTTTGAATGTTACCATTAAGAAATCAGATACCATCCTGATTCTTGAACCAATGTGTACATAGGGTTAATATTTTCTCTCTAAAAGTGTCTATCATCATCTATAAACCACTGGTAGTCTGAAATTTTCCAGTTATATATCTTGGTATAGATCTACTTCACATTTTTTCCAGTTTTATGAAGAAATAATTGACATGCCACAGTATAAGTTTAAGGCATACAGAATGATGGTTTGATTTACATATACTGTTAAATGATTATGGCAATAGGCTTACCTAACATTCATCATCTCACATATGATAAAACCATAAAAAGAAAAAAATATTTTCTTCTTTACCCTTTTTATGGGCACCCAGTAAATCCTTTCAAAGTAGAAATGCTTGTTCTTCCGTTTGAAAAAAAAATTCCGATATAATTTCCTGCTAATCTCTTCCCTATCACTTTCTCTGCTTTCCCCCATCTTCTGAAACTGTTATTAATCAGAGTTTTGTTTGTGAGACATTCTGATTTTATCTGCTCTCCTGTTATCCATTTGATTCTCTGCTCTGAAAATTTCAATCCTGTTAAAGTTATTACAGCTGAGTGCTTATTCTCTGATTATTCATTTCTTATATTATTCTGTCATGTTTCATGGAAGTACTATCTTCTATCTATCTGAGTATATTAATTATATTTTTACTTCAGCCATTGTCTTCAAGAGGAAGTACTGCCTCCAATTCTTAAGCCAGTTCTGGAGCATGAACTGGCTTGCTTTCTCCTTGGCACAATACTCTCCAGGCACTTGTATTTAGCTTTCTCCATTCTGCTAATTCCTTCATCTACTTTAGTTCAGTTCAGTTCAGTCGCTCAGTCATGTCTGACTCTTTGCGACCCCATGAATTGCTGCGCACCAGGCCTCCCTGTCCATCACCAACTGCCAGAGCTTACTCAAACTCATGTCCATCGAGTCGGTGATGCCATCCAGCCATCTCATCCCCTTTTCCTCCTGCCCCTAATCCCTCCCAGCATCAGAGTCTTTTCCAATGAGTCAACTCTTCACATGAGGTGGCCTAAGTACTGGAGTTTCAGCTTTAGAATCATTCCTTCCAAAGAAATCCCAGGGCTGATCTCCTTCAGAATGGACTGGTTGGATCTCCTTGCAGTCCAAGGGACTCTCAAGAGTCTTCTCCAACACCACAGTTCAAAAGCATCAATTCTTCAGCACTCACCTTTTTCACAGTCCAACTCTCACATCCATATATGACCACAGGAAAAACCATAGCCTTGACTAGACAGACCTTTGTTGGCAAAGTAGTGTCTCTGCTCTTGAATATGCTATCTAGGTTGGTCATAACTTTCCTTCCAAGGAGTAAGCATCTTTTAATTTCATGGCTGCAGTCAAAATCTGCAGTGATTTTGGAGCCCAAAAACATAAAGTCTGACACTGTTTCCACTGTTTCCCCATCTATTTCCCATGAACTGATGGGACCAGATGCCATGATCTTCATTTTCTGAATGTTGAGCTTTAAGCCAACTTTTTCATTCTCCTCTTTCACTTTCATCAAGAGGCTCTTTAGTTCTTCTTCACTTTCTGCCATAAGGGTGGTGTCATCTGCATATCTGAGGTTATTGATATTTCTCCCAGCAATCTTGATTCCAGCTTGTGCTTCTTCCAGCCCAGCATCTCTCATGATGTACTCTGCATATAAGTTAAATAAGCAGGGTGACAATATACAGCCTTGATGTACTCCTTTTCCTATCTGGAACCAGTCTTTGTTCCATGTCCATACCAAGACATTAAAAAAAAAAAAATCTTGCCATTTGTGACAACATAGATAAATCTAAAAGGTATTATGCTAAGTGAAATAAATCTGAGAATGACAAATATTATATGATTTCACTCATATGTGGAATTTGAAAGAAAAAATAAACAAGTGAAAAACAGAAACCAAGTCACAGATACAGAGAGAGCTAAACAGGTTGTTGCAGGGAGGAAGGAATGGAGGAAAGATATTAAAAGGTACAGACTTTCAAATACAAAATAAATGAGCCACAGGAATGAAATATACAGCATGAGGAATATAGTAAATAATAATGTAATAGTTGACAGTAGTGACAGATGGTAGCTAGACTAATCATAGTGATCATTTTGTAATGTATAGAAATATCAAATCACTATGTTGTGTACTAGCAATGTTGTAGGTTGATTATACTTCCAAAAACAAAAAGAAAAAAAAAGACAAATAATCTCATAGAAAAAGAAATCAGATCTGTAATCACCAGAAGCAGGGAGTGGAAGGGAAGGGAATTGGAAGAAGGTGGTCAAAAGAAAAAAACATAAGTAAGTACTAGGGATGTAATATACAACATGATCAAGATAAATAATACTGCTTTATGTTATATATGAAACTAAGAGAGTAATCCTGAGGTCTCATCACATGAAAAATAATTTTTTTTCTTTTATTTTACATCAATATGAGATGATGAATATTTACCAAAGTTACTATATCAATCATTTTATGGTGTATGTAAGTCAAATCATCATGCTGCTGCTGCTGCTAAGTCACTTCAGTCGTGTCCGACTCTGTGCGACCCCATAGAAGGCAGCCCACTAGGCTCCTCTGTCTCTGGGATTCTCCTACACACCTTAAATGTATGCAATGCTGTATGTCAATTATATCTCAATAAAACTGGGAAAAAATAAAATAAATATAATTTTTAAGGGAGCAGGCCCAAGGGATATGAGTCAAAAACAGAGCACTGTGAACATATTCAAACTGAGACTACTCTTTTTATTTCTGTAAAGGTCCTTAGCAAAAGATTCTAAATATCAGGTTGAATAACAGGAATTTCCTCTGAAAAAAGAAATTATCTTGAATCCCATCACCTTAAAAATATCTTGTATAACAAAAAGGTATAATGTGTAGATTCTCACTAGGTAGAAGTCTGAATACCAAGCATATCATATTACAGAATAAAGATGGGTATTTTCTGGGATGCTATCTAGTTTTTATAAATTCCACTGCTGTCCTCACCTAAAATGACTATGGAAATGGTGTTGCTAAAGAAAAAAAGGGATGAAATTTAAATCAACAAACTAAGAAATAAAAGTATAGGCCATGTTAACAAATGCTGACATATGGAAGAGCAAAGAAAAACATGTGAAGACGCATACCTGGGCAAAAGGCTGAGGACAGCCAAAATTGATAGGATTTATAATGATTGAAGGGCTTCCCAGGTGGCTCAGTGGGTAGAGAACCCACCTGCACTGCAGGAATTGCAGGAGACATGGGTTCAATCCCTGAGTTGGGAAGATCTCCTGGAGGAGGACATGGCAACCCACTCCAGTATTCTTGCCTGGAGAATCACAGGGACAGAGGAGTCTGGCAAGCTGCAGACCATGGGGCTGCAAACAGCCGAACATGATTGACGCGACTGAGCACACACGCACACAAAATGATTGAAACCAGAGCACAAGAAAAGACAGAGTAGAGGAGAGATTTTAATATAACTAGTGGGTAGAGAAATGCAAAATGTTCCTTGGAAGGAAAGTTATGACAAAACTAGACAGCACATTAAAAAGCAAAGACATCATTTAGCTGACAAAGATCTGTATAGTCAAAGCTATGGTCTTACCAGGAGTCATCAATGGATGTGAGAATTGGCCCATAAAGAAGGCTGAGCACCAAAGAATTGATGCTTTTGAACTGCGGTGTTGGAGAAGACTCTTGAGAGTTCCTTGGACAGCACAGAGACCAAACCAGTCCATTCTAAAGGAAATCAACCCTGAATATTCATTGGAAGGACTGATGCTGAAGCTCCAATACTGTGGTCACCTGATGTGAAGAGCCAACTCATTGGAAAAGACCCCAATGCTGGCAAAGATTAAAGGCAAAAGAAGAAGAGGACAACAGAGGATGAGATGGTTGAGAGCAACACCGACTCAACAGACATGAATTTGAGCAAACACTGGGAGACAGCGGAAGGCAGAGGAGCCTGCCATGCTGCAATACTTGGAGCTGCAAAGAGTCAGACACAGCTAAATAACTGAACAACAACAAGGAAAATGTATGTTGTATAAACTGAAGCAATCCCAATGATACAAAGAGTCATGAAGCAGAAAGACAAGATTTCTTCTATTCAAAGGTTTTATGACCAGTAAGGATGGACTACAATATGAAAATGAAATAGACCTAATTCCACAATAGGCATAGAAAGTGACCAACAGTGATACCTCTATGTTTAAAGACACAAAACGGTATTTAATAAACTTCAGATTATAGCATTTAAAAATTGTTTCTCAACTTTGGAAAATGTCTTACATTCCCCTTGGCTACCTATTTGCTTTAGCTTTTAAAACCATGGAAGTATTATGCATCTATAGAAGGTAAATAACAACACTTCTATGAATAGCAGTAATTAAAAAGAACCCATTGATGGCACATTCATTCCAATGCCACCAGCACTGAGTCAACCATTACATTGTGTGTATGCTAAATTACTTCAGTCATATCCAACTCTTTGCAACTCTATGGTCTGTAGCCCACCAGGGTGCTCTGTCCATGGGATTCTCTAGGCAGGACTACTGGAGTGGGCTGACATGCTCTCCTCCAGAGGATCTTCCTAACCCAGGGAAAGAACCCACATCTCCTGCAGCTTCTCCACTTCTGGTAGATTCTTTACCACTGAGCCACTAACATCCAAACCCTGGAGGACACTATTAGCATTGCTGGTAACATCTCTGCTCCTAGAGTTTGGGGCTTTTTTTCTACGAAGAGCACATTCTTACACAGGACAACAGGATGTGAAATGATATGAAAATGTGTGTGTCAGCACTTAGAAAATTCTCCTCCTAAAAGCAGTTTCTAAATGTGGAATCCTTAATAAAAACCTGTAACCTGCTGGTCAGCAGAAGCATTTAGGAATTGAAGGCATACAGTACAATGCTTATCCTTATTCCCATTTAGCTACCAGGGTTTTTTTTTGTTCAAGATTTCCTTTTTCTTTTCCTTGTTCTCTGTTTACAATTGTGAGGGAACTCTGTAGAGAAACATCTTGACTAGATCCAGGAGATGGTGAAGGACAAGGAAGCCTGGCATGCTGCAGTCCACAGGGTTGCAAAGAGTCGGACATGATTTTGCCACTGAACAACAACAAATGTGGAAAAGCATCTTGACTGATCTAAGCTCAGTGGGTAGATGCCATGTAAACATCACACACAACTCCACCAATACACCTGAAACTCTCCACGTTTCAATCCTTTTGACAGTCTTCAGCTGAGACTATACCTAACCCTCTCACTTATGTTTCACCTACAATTTCAGGTCTCAGCAGTTCCTGAGAATAAATGAGTTATAGTTATACTTCCTCTTCTCATAAATCTGAAAGAAAGAGTAGGGTAGGGTGGGCTTAGGAAATGGACAGTTTCACTGCCAACCCAAACATAATATTCCAATAGCTGGCTGTTGTGATCTAGAAGATTGTTTTTTTAATATCAGTGTATGTAAGCCCTTCAGCAAATAAGCTCAGAGGATGAGAAGGAGGAGGTGTGGAGAGGAAATGATACTAATGATGACAATGATAGCTAATGTTTTCAGTACCTGTGCCAGGCATTGTTCTAGGTGCTCTGCACTCTGCATGTATCATCTCATTTAATCCTCACACATTCAAAAAAATTCCGTGTTAGGTAAAATCATTTTTATCTTCATTTTTTAAAAAGGACACAGAAAAACAGGGGGAAAGTTGTTTTTAAATAAATTTAAAGATATTTCGTTCCTTTAAAGTTAAAACATAAAATTTACACTGATTGACCAATCTTTTATGTAAGATCAAAAAGGCTGTCATTGACTCTCGATCTGCTAAGTCACATTATTCTCCTTACTCAGACTGTTTCACAATGTAGCATTTATGTAAAGTCAGTGAGAGTTTAAAGACTTTGGTTTATTTAATGGCAGTGAGTGCTTAAAGAGACTTGCAAAGCAAGCTGAATGCAGGACCCTTCCAAATTTTTACATTCATCCGCTACCCTTGCCCTAGGAGATCTTTCACTGTTGTCTACCCACACTAATTTGTTTTAATGATACACCTTTAAAAAGTCTTTCAAAAGCAGGCAACTTAAATTTCATAATACCAATAGACATTTATACTTTTTTACTCATATTTCACCAGTTTGCATAATTCAATTGGCATAAGCAAATTTAAAAACAAACACAAATGACTCTAAGTAAGCATAACAGCAAGTAAACAGGGAGACAGAAATACACCATATTTCAGAGTTTCCTATAAGCCTAGAGTAGGGACTGGCCAGGAGGGCTTCTACTATACTCATACCTTCCCTAATCACAAAGAATACTATTTAATAAGTATATTAGGTTTCTGGTAGAATGGATTTACAATTGAAAAATATAATCATATTTTATAGGGGGTTTACAATAAAACCAAAATTCTATACTAGGAAGTTAATACATTCCTTCTTATGTTTCTTAAATAGAAATACTGGGAGACTACTTCACTGATAAAAACTAAAGTCATAAAATTCTATCCTAAGCTCAGTAAAGTATAACAAAGCCTGTTCCCTACTTCATGTGTGTGAGTATGTACATATACACTCATACACATAAAAACGTATAATTAATAAGTGAAGAAACTCAGACTTTAAGAAAGTCCCTACCACAGGAAACCATCATCTTATGTGGTAAAAGCTCTAAATTTAAAGTTCAGGTTCAACATGTTACTACTTATTTGATGTGGAATAATTCACTTCTCTCTGTGAATTATACTTTCCTTATTTAAAAAAGGAGACAACAATACTTGCTCTCTCCATCTCAAGAACTATGGTCAGAATTACGTAAAATAAAATACATGAAAACACTTTACAAACTATCAGTCATCATACATATATAATATGCTATTACTAGAAATCCTACCTTGTACTTTGAACATAGAGTCAGGGAGGTCATTTCACAAATGATGGGGCTGAGAGCCCAAAGCCCAAATTACCTTCCTCCTTAGAGTGGCATGGATGACAGAGCATAAGTAGAGAATACTCGATTAACCTGGAAAGGATATCACCAGTCATGAGAGTGGGAATCAGTTGGAGATTCAAAGAAAGCCAAAATGCCCAGAATGAACTAATGTTGCAGTGGAGACTGTGAACAGAGATAACATGTTAAAGTCTGAGCACTTTCATATAATAAGTTCTGGCAGTAATTTTGGTGAAAATATGAGGAGAGACAGAAAGATCAAACCCCCAAAAGTTCAGCTATACAAAACATATATTATTATTTCCTCTTATAGAACAAAATGTTGAAGCCTTTTCAAACTAAAGAAAATTGCAAATTTGAGATAATTCTCTTATTTATGTGATTCCTTTCTACTGGCTGGAGAAATTAACCATAGGTTAGGAAGTTGAGAAAACAATAGGATGCACGTCAGTAAAGTTCAAGTACTTTAATTGGATTGATTTGGGTACAGTTTGTCTTCCTTTTTCTCTGGCCATTAATCCAGCAGGGGAAAGTGATCTAACACAGCACCATGGCACGAAGGGACAGACCCTGAGAGCCTGTCTCTATGATGACTGTTCTTGCGCATCCAGGCCGCCTATTGAAACTAACAATGCCTGCCTCTGCTGCCGAAGAGGATCATCCAAACTCCGAAAATGAAACACATCACACAAAGGGATGAAAGAATTCTTATTCCACAGGGTTTAGCTTGCAGCTGGTCATGCATGCCAGAGGGATGTGCCATGAGGATGAGAAAGAAGCGTCTAAAGAGAATAGCTGGGGCAGTCAGTCGGACATTTTGAAATACTTAGGGAATTATTCTTTTGAAACTAAGGCAAATAACTAGACTTCTTTACAGCGGAACTTAGAAGAGACCGGGTTTTTAATCACTAAAATTCACCCAGGTGTGAATATTCTTGCAATTAAAAG
The DNA here is from genome assembly GCA_917880005.1 of Nanger dama. Lineage (NCBI taxonomy): Eukaryota > Metazoa > Chordata > Mammalia > Artiodactyla > Bovidae > Nanger > Nanger dama. The sequence goes on from CAKJTW010000011.1 coordinate 3,608,731, forward strand.
AAACCGATAAATTCTAATTGATTATATGTTCTTGGAGTTCCCCATTTATAGTAAGAGATCATTTTATATAATTGATTTTTTTTTCCTCAGGGCTAGTACTCAAAATCCCTTGGGCGTTTAAAACTGTACCTAAGGATAAGTGTTGCGTTTTTCAGAAACTGATGCAAGTAACTAAATAATATGCATATTATACACAATAAAACACTGATTAGGACCATAGACTCTGAGACTAGATCAGAGTTGAAACTGATTTGACTTTCAATGCATGGTGTTGGATCCAAGGTGCTCTTAATGGCCTGGAATAGTTTCATGGAGTAAGTGTGCCCCACAAAAGATGTACCAAACACAGTTAAAAGTTATTTAAAAAAACAAACAAACAAACAAAACTTCCCTGCAGTCACCATTGCTCCTGGCTCCTCAGCTGGCCTCAGCAAGGCATAATGCAGTAGTTTTGAGTTGCCCTGGACATCACTGTACAAAGTTGTGCTGAAAGCAGCACCTAGAATTTTGTAGAGAAATGCCACAGTGAGGCATCAGCATTCACGGATACACTCACTCCGACCAGTCAGAAACACAGACACTTGCCTGCGTTCCTTAGCTCTTTTCGACTCCTATTCCAAAACAGACCATCTTCCTCTATCTACTGGATAAAAAGTAAAAACTCCTTTCATTGCACATAACAGAATACACATTAGATTTAACAATCTCTTTTTACCTATTATACCACTGATTCCAAATAACTTGCTATAACCAGATATGTAGCTTTATGGAAGTTGTTTAATCTAATTTAGCCTTAGATTCTTCATTGATAATATATAAATAATATCTGCCTTATGAGACTGTTGTGAAGAGGGAGATAATATTTACCTCATAGTTCAGTTACCAGCACAAAGTGACTCAATAAATGGTAGTCACTGTGTGTGTCTTTCTCTATAACAGGAGTAACACATAGTTTACAGAAGAAACTAAAATGAGAAATGGAATGCAAATTTAAAAATATTCCCCTAACTTGTCAGGAGGCTATTGTTGATTCAAGCACTGTATCATTCTTTTCAGGTTAGATCACACTTTATAAGAAGCATTACTTCCTTACAGGATTGAATGAATAGAAGTCTCCGGAAGAAAAATTTTCTTTCCACATTTTCAATCCATTAGTTCTAATTAATGTCCTTTAGACCACTGTAAACAAGATCTTGTTATAAGTGTTTTAACTTTTCAAATAGCTATGATTATATTTAATACATAAATGTTTGGCACTGGAGGGTTTCCATAATTGTTTTAATGTTTCTTGTTCCCCGACTTCTACTACAGTTTCAACACTCTCAGTAGCTCTTCTAACTTCTCTCAAAAAGAGAAGACAGTTTGGCTGAAAATTGATACTACAAAAGAAACTTTGAAATATTTTTGAGAAAAATTAATTTTTACTCTCAGTTCTTCTATAGGTACTATCCCACACAACTGCACAAAATGAATTTCTGAGTCCAACACCAACATACTCTAAAAAGAAGCAATCTTTCAGAAAAACCTAAAAACTAAAGAGGAAAGAGAAATATATACACACATAGATACAGTATCCAGTGAAAAGAGATCATAATGAGGGAAAATGGATGTAAAGAGAGACAATGATATTTAGAGTACAATGGAAAATTACTACATAATAAAATAAGACCCACAATTAATTTCCTTTAAGAATTATAAAAATTTCAAATTCAAGCTTTATTCTAGTAAAAAATAATTTAAATCCCTACCATTAATTACTTCTTTGCATTGTGAATTTTTGCTCTCAAATCTTTATACTAAAATCTTTAGGTATCAAAGAAGACAGAAGAACATAACATTTCATTCTAAAGGATTTGATCAACTATTTTGAAAACCTGAGTCATCACTTTTTCACCACCCCTTTTAGCAGCATCCATTCAAACAATCACCAGATCCTGTCAATGTTCTTTCTACTCCCACTGTACTATCTAGAATCCTAAGTAATCTAAGTACTTTCATCCTGTAATCTCTGTCATCCATCTTTATGCTTCCAGAATTACCTTCCATAAAAATAAAGGCTCAAGGAATTTCCCTTACCTCCTTACAAACCTTGGGTGGTTTACCTAATAAAGTCCAAACTCTAGCATAACATTCAGTCTTTCACAGTATAGCATTAAACTACAACTCATGGTAATTATACTGAGTGTAAAAGATATTCAGTAACAGCTTGCTATGTTCCAGACTCCATAGCAGCAGGTTGGTAGTAAGAATAAATGTGAACCAGATACAGTCCCCATTTTCAAAGAAGCCAGTGCGATGAAAAGGCAGATAAGTGACCTAAATATTGTAATGCAGTGAAGTGAGTACAACAAAGGTAACTAACAATAGGGTGCTAACAAAATTAGATAATGCCCAAACTCAACGAGGAGAAAAGTGAAAGTCATATCTTGGTCCTCTGCTTCTGAAAATGATGGAAGCAACACAGGAGTTAACTTCTTGCATTAAACAACTAAAAACTGGACAAAATACTTTATAGACATTGGACAACAGGCAGTATATGACAAGGTCAGCGCCATAATCACTATAACTTACTGTCTAAACAGAGTTACCAGATCACATCTCAGAGGGGAAGAAATCAAATAGACCCTGTGTTGCCCAGGGCTACACTGCTAATAAGGAGTAAATCTGGGCTCCAGATAGCAGTCTTTCTGATTCCAAAGTCCAAGAAGTTTTTACTTTTACTTCTCTACCACCTTTAAATCATTGCTTAGACTGTCCACCTAGGCTAGAAATCAGTTCACTCCCACCCCTCCATATTCTCTCGCCTACAGAAATTATGTTTCAAGGTTTCAGTTTAAACATCACTTCATCCAAGAGAACTCCCTAATTCCATTGCCCCCAGCCATAGAAAGAAAAAAAATCAGTATTATAATCCTCTATAATACTGTGTTTTTTGTTCATTAATACTTCATTTTTATTGTTTTGCAGCATTAATTTTATTCTGCTTTATCTAATAATTAGATTAGTTTAAATCAATGCTTATCAGGGCTTCCCTGATAGCTCAGTTGATAAAGAATCCGCCTGCAATGCTGGAGACCCAAGTTGGATTCCTGGGTCGGGAAGATCCACTGGAGAACGGATAGGCTACCCACTCCAGTATTCTTGGGCTTCCCTTATGGCTCAGCTGGTAAAGAATCTGTTTACTGAGAGCTTACTATATTATATTAGTGTTAACCAATGTTTATCAGGGCATCCCTGATAGCTCAGTTGATAAAGAATCTACCTACAATGCAGAAGACCCGGGTTTGATTCTTGGGTTGGGAAGATCCACTGGAGAACGGATAGGCTACCGATTCCAGTATTCTTGGGCTCCCTTGTGGCTCAGCTGGTAAAGAAATGTTTATTGAGAGCTTAATATATTATTGGTCTATACGATATACATGAACCCCATCACTTAATCCTCGGGACAGTCCTATATAGTAGGTTCTATTTTCAGCTTCATTTTGTAGATAAGGAAACTGAACACAGAAAGACTAAATAACTCACTTAAAGTTACGCACTATGTCAAATCCTGAAAGATGATGCTGTGAAAGTGCTGCACTCAATATGCCATCAAATTTGGAAAACTCAGCAGTGGCCATAGGACTGGAAATGCCAATCCCAAAGAAAGGCAATGCTAAAGAATGCTCAAAATACCACACAATTGCAATCATCTCACTCTAGTAAAGTAATGCTCAAAATTCTCCAAGCCAGGCTTCAACAATATGTGAAATGCGAACTTCCAGATGCTCAAGCTGGATTTAGAAAAGGCAGGGGAACCAGAGATCAAATTGTCAACATCTGTTGGATCATCAAAAAAGCAATAGAGTTCCAGAAAAACATCTGCTTTATTGACTATGACAAAGCCTTTGACTCAGTGGACCACAACAGCTCTGGAAAATTTTTCAAAAGATGGGAATATCAGACCACCTTACCTACCTCTTGAGAAATCTGTACTCAGGTCAAGAAGCAACAGTTAGAGCTGGACATGGAACAACAGACTAGTTCCAAATAGGAAAAGGAGTACATCAAAGCTGTATATTGTCACCCTGCTTATTTAACTTCTATGCAGAGTACATCATGAGAAATGCTGGGCTGGAGGAAGCACAAGCTGAAATCAAGATTGATGGAGAAATATAAAAACCTCAGATATGCAGATGACACCACCCTTATGGCAGAAAGTTAAGAGGAACTAAATAACCTCTTGAGGAAAGTGAAAGAGGAGAGAGTGAAAATTTGGCTTAAAGCTCAACATTCAGAAAACGAAGATCATGGCATCTGGTCTCATGGAAACAGTGACAGACTTTATTTTGGGGGCTCCCAAATCACTGCAGATGGTGACTGCAGCCATAAAATTAAAAGATGCTTGTTCCTTGGAAGAAAAGCTATTACCAACCTAGACAGCATATTAAAAAGCAGAGACATTACTTTGCCAACAAAGGTCCATCTAGTCAAAGCGATGGTTTTTCCAATAGTCACGTATGGATGTGAGAGTTGGACTATAAAGAAAGGTGAGTGCTGAAGAATTGATGCTTTTGAACTGTGGTGTTGGAGAAGACTCTTGAGAGTCCCTTGGACTGCGAGGAGATCCAACCAGTCAATCCTAAAGGAAATCAGTCCTAAATGTTCATTGGAAGGACTGATGCTGAATCTGGAACTCCAAGACTTTTGGCCACCTGATGGGAAGAACTGACTCATATGAAAAGATGCTGGGAAAGATTGCTGGTGCTGGGAAAGATTGCTGATGCTGGGAAAGATTGAGGGCAGGAGGAGAAGGGGACGACAGAGGGTGAGATGGTTGGAGGGCATCACCAACTTAATGGACATGAGTTTGAGTAAACTCCAGGAGTTGGTGATGGACAAGGAGGCCTGGCGTGCTGCAGTCCTTGGGATCACAAAGTGTCAGACATGAGTGAGTGACTGAACTGAACTAAGCTTCAGAGCAAGAATTCAAACCTAATAATCTGCCCTCAACGTCTGTGCATACAAGCTAATTGTTTCCTGTCCAACTAGCCTACTAGACTTCTTGAATAGGAACAATTCATCTAGGTAATCTTGCTGTTTGTATATCTTATACCACCTGGGATTCTGTTGTTTTCCATATGTATGAATGAACAAAGGAGAATTCTGAGGCTGTGGAGGAGTAATGATACTGAGTGCCAATAAGAACTCTGGGCATCTCTAAACTATGACAAAAGATATCTATAATTCTTTGAGAGAAATTATTCTTTATCCTTGCAACTCCTCAGAAATTTCATCCACAGCAATTAAAGTTCTTTTATGCTCCAGTGATGGAGTCTTACTTCACTCTTAGCTAATTTCAATGTTGACATATTATAGATATATTCTTTTTTTTTCACTTTTTCACTTTCTGTAGGTTTAATTTAATAATATCATAAAATACATTTTTCCAATTTAAATGTATAGGTTAATGAGTTTTGACAAATGCATATATCTGAACAATAACCACCCAGAAGGTTACAGATCATTTCTTCAACCCAGAAGAGTTTGCTTCTATTTTTTGTGGTCAGTTTCACCAAGTCCTGGCACAAGAGAAATAGTAACCTTGTTTTCTGTTGATACAGGTTGCTCTTTTCTAAAATTTAATATAAATGGAAACATGCAGATTACTCAGTTTTGCCTCATTTTTTTTCACCTACCATGTTTTGGAGACATACTGTTTCATAAGAATATTCAATTTTTGTTAATTAATATGGTTGTTGGTTAAAGTATCCCATTTATTAATCATCATGATTTGTTCACTTGTTGAGCTGTTGAAAGACATTTAGATTATTTCCCGATTGAGGCTAATAGGAGGAAAACACCTATGAATATTAGTTTCTATGTCCTCAGGTAGACATATGTTCATTTATGTTTGGTGAGTACCCATAACTAGAAAGGCTTTTTAGTTGTTTGTAAACTGCCAAATCATTTTCAGAGAGGTATCATGATTAATTCCTATCAGCAATGTATTCCTATATCTGTGTTTTCACATCCCAGCCAACTAGGTATATTCTTTTATGTTTATGTTAATGACCATTGTAAGACATATTTCATATATTTATTCTAAGCATAGAACAACACTACTAGTAAGAAAAAGAATATATAGAGGTGGGAAATACATGTGGGAGTAGAGAACTGGCAAAGGTAATAATAAAATAGTAACAAAAAAATCAACTACCATTTTCAAACCCTTACTATGAGCTAGGCACTTGCATTATTGTTATTAATGATGGTACTATAATTTCAATGCATTATCTCACTTAACCCTCACAACAACCATGAGGTAGGAATATAATGATCCTGAAATTCTGGTATTCTCATTTTTTAACAACAGCGTCAGATGCCTTAAAAGAGTGTATTCACAAAATTCACAACCATTTTATTAAAGTAGAAGCTTAAAAATCATGGGACTACATTTTTATCAATTACCTTTTTTTCATCAATTTCACAAGTGTTATATAATAGACTGGCAAGCACTATTATTCCTCATATGTTAATGCCATCATGAGTTCATTTGCGTTCAATATCTACTCCACACAAGCTCATTCACAAGTTAGTACATTGTTTACTAAAAAATATAAACTTGCTAATTTCTTATGGTAAAACATAATGGTTGTTGTTGTTAGTTGCTAAGTTGTGTTTAAGTCACTCTTTTGTGATCCCATGGACTACTTCCTGCTAGGCTCCTCTGTCTATGGATCTCTCTGGCAATAATACTGGAGTGGGTTGTCATTTCCTTCTCCAGGGGATTTTCCTGACCCAGGGATCGAATCCACATCTCCTACATTGCAGGAAATTCTTTATTACTGAGCTACCAGGGAAGACTATCATATCACATTACATTACATTAACAATGGATATCAGTAATTGAGTCCCTATTATGTGTTGGGCAAAATGTTAGGTGTTTTACAATATGATCTCATTTAGTCTCCGTTCACTGTGGGAGTTTGGTTTTCTTCTCAGTTTATAGATAAGTAAAATGGCTCAGAATAACTCATCCATGGTCTCACAGTTACTAAGCAGTGTGCTAGAACGGGAGCTCAAACCCACCTCAGGCTACCACAAAAATTAAGAGAATTTTGCAAAGTTTTGCAAAGTGGGAATTTGCAAAATTAACACACAAAATAAATAGCCTTTTATACAGAAACAAACAAACAAACAAAACAAAAATATTATGAAAAACTGTTTAGGATAGGAAGGATGTAAAAATAAAGTGTTCATTGCTGAGTCATGTCTGACTCTTTGCAATCCCATGGACTGTAGCCTGTCAGGCTTCACTGTCCATGGAATTTTCAAGGCAAGAATACTGGAGTGGGTTGCCATTCCCTTCTCCAGGTGATTGAACCCGTGTCTCCTACACTGCAGGCAGATTCTTTACCATCTGAGCCACTAGGGCAGCCAAAAAAAAACCAAAATAACAAGCAAGCAATTAAATAAACAAATGAATAGAACACCGAATCTTAGTAGCAATCATTTAAAACCTTTATAAGGAAAACTGTATAACACTTTTGAAAGACACAGAAGTTATTTAATAAGTGGAGGGGGGAAAGCAGGTTCTTAAACATGGAGATTCAACTTCATAGAGATATTAATTGTCCCTATGTTGATTCATGAACTTATCATAATTCCAATAGGGTTTTTTCCCCTTGAAGTCTGTTAGTTTATTATAAAGTTCATTTAGAAAAACAACTAAGCAAGAAAAGTCATAAAAACCCTGGACAAAAAGAGCAATGGTGGGGGTGAGGTGGGAGGCTAACACTTCATATATTAAAACATGTTCTAGATTTTTTATAATTAAAAAGCAATAATCACATATGAATAGATAGCCCAACATAGAGTAGAAAACCTAAAAGTATGTATAGCAGTATAGGAAAAAAATTACAATAGAAAAAGCAAGCACTGGAAGAAAATATATATGAATTTCTTTACAAACTTCAAGTGGGAAAAATTTTTCCAAATGATGCCACAATGACATAAGACTTCACAGTCAATTAAACAATATTAAAGGCAAATGCCTCTTTTAGCCAATTCATCTCTGTCATGGATTCTATGAAAAGCTAAATCCAACACACCTCTGGGAAATCAGAGAAATTGCAGAATTATTCATTAGAACTCTAATACCTTCTCTTTCTTCACCACCATTTTTAAACTCCGGCTCAAAGACTGTAGGAATATAAACAAAACCTAGAAGAATCTAAGCCACAACTACAGAATTCGCTGGCATTAAACTATACTACTCTATAGCCCCACATAATCCAAGACTTCCTGCATTTCAGTATTATGCAAGCGTGCTAGATTGCTTCAGTTGTGTCTGACTCTGTGTCCCTCTGGACTGCAGCCCTCCAGGCTCCTCTCTCCATGGGATTCTCTAGGCAAGAATACTGGAGTGTGTTGTCATGTCCTCCTCCAGGGGATCTTACCAACCCAGGAATGGAACTGGCATCTCCTACAGCTCCTGCATTGTAGGCGGATTCTTTACTGCTGAGTCACGGGGGAAGCCCCTTCAGTATTATACTTACTTTTAAAGGGATTCCAATTCTTGAATATCTTAATCCACTATTATAGTAAAAAATATGCAAGTGATTTCTATGTGCCCTGGGGCAAGGTAGATATTTAGATTTATCCTATAATTTAAAACAATAATGCAAATGTATACTAAAACTCTGTAAATGATATTTAAAACAAAACAAAACTTGTTCTGGAGAAGGATCTGGCTGGATTCAAGCCTGTCAATTGTGTAGCTGCTGACTGCACAGCCTTTGAGTCCATGAAAAGACAGCATCTTTGCTTACTCTGAGATATTTTACTTCAATCTTAAAAGTTGCCAAACCTCTAAAATTTGTAAAAATATGTTTAGGAAGAAAAATCTAGATTGTTGTATATTTTTTCCAACATTTCAAGAGGCATGATATGGATTCTTTGGACTCTGAGCATACCATTATTTACGGATTGGAATGTATTTCAGACAGTAATTACAGTGTCTGATTAGAATCTCCAGAACATACAGATAACATCTACATTTATAAAAATTAGAACTATTTCCACAAGTAGCTTCGGAGAAAAAGCTTTTAAAAAACAACATAAAAAATGGTCCATTGGCAAAAGATATGATCAGAGCCTTGCTGTACACTAACATTGCCTTGCAAATGAAAACCTGCGCTGTTCCTTATGATCAGGGTTTTACCCATTTATTTGGTTAATCATTCAAATGGCTAAACAGACCTCTAATTTGAAAATAAAAACCAATTGATGCAATCACAAACAAGTTCTAAAATTGCGGTTTATAAAAATTGAAATCTTGTTCTAAGCCAAAACACACACACAGTTACCTTTTCCTAATCAGAGCATTCATTTCTCCTCATTATGATCTCACAAGCACATTAAAATCTTATTAACATTAATTACTTCTGAGCGCCTATGCATGAGCAGTGACAGTCGTGAGTGTGCGTGTGTCTGGATCATATCTACATTTATATACCTTGCTGCACTTTGCTTATAAAACATGTGAAAATATTTCTGCTAACACCAATTAGCTAATTTCACACACACACACAGATAATAAACTGATGTCTCACTGCACAGCCTATCAGAAACCAGCAAACATATGGACAAACGGACGGAAAAGAAAGCAGAAACACCTCTTGAATGTGAGAACTAAAATGACTTATACTTGCTCCTTAACTCTTCAGGTGAAAACAAGTTGAGAGAACAAAATAACAAAAAAATAATCATTAACATTTTAAAAACCAAGCATTCTATTTTCTACGCAGATGGGTTCAATGATAAAAATGATAGAGACAAAGAAAAACTGGCAAGCAAAAAGCAGCAGACTCAGGACAGACAGACAAAGACAAGGCATAGAAATGAAAGTGTCCTTTTTACACATGTACACACACATGCACATATACACACTTGCTTTGTATAATCATATTCACACTGTAACTTGAGAAAAACTATATAATCTTTACCCCGACTGTAAAGTAAGAATAATAGCACACCAGATGTCAAAATCAAACAGGTCTATCTTCACAAATAATAAAATTCCAAGTCGACCTAAATGATTTATATATTCTATTTATACCAAGAAAATTATATATAGGAGCCCCTCAGTTTTTACAACAGAAACTCTATGTAAATGTAGAAAACTAGGTAAAGCCATAAAACCACATATAATCTGTATCTCTTTTCTTCACACTCTCAATATCCAACGTATTTTACCATTCACTCACACACTCCATCAACTTAGGTCCTTCTTTCCCTCATCATGTGTCTTAGAGGAATATTCATAAAGAATAAACCACTGACCATTATATCCACATTTTTCTGTTTGATCCACGTTTCTATCTTTTCTTCATGGCCTACAGTTTATGCTAAGTCCAAAAATCTATGTAATACTCTTATATCTTTATCCACACATTCTATCTTGAGTCTTTCTGCCATCTTTAATTTCTTTGTTGCCAGTGACCACTATCCCAATGCTATATCATTTTCCGAAAGAAAATATGGAAAACACTAGGCAACAGCCAAAAACCTCATGTTTAGTTCCATAATGACTTTCTCAGTGGAAAAAAAACCTCCTTTGGTCACAATACCTAGGTTTATAAAAAAGGAAATAACTTAATTCTAAGAATATACTCATTAAATAATTTTGGAATATTTGACTAAGAATAAAATATAGTCAAATATATTTGAGACATTCAACAATCCAGTAAAATTAATGTTCAAGATGATTTAAGCAAATATAGCTCATTCTACATTTCCAATGTCCAACCTGTTGTTTAGCAGCCTCATGGCCTAAAGCAGGGCAGTCAGTTGCACACAGCAACGCAAGTGTGCACCCTATAGGTGTGCTAGGTAACAAGAGTCTTAGTGCTTTTTCTGTGTAGGATATAATGCATATTGGAATAGAAATGATAGGAAGCAAATTTTTAATCTTCATCAGATATTTAAAATATATGACTGGTATCAATATGAAGTTTAAAAGAAAGCAAACAATATACTGAATTTTATTTTAATTCAGTGTTAAACAACATGCTCACAACTGAAAAAAATTAGTAGACATTCTCTAGGAAGTCTAAAACATGCTAATATAATATCATAAGCAAAAGGAGTGTTAAGAGTTTTTTTTTAATAAACTAGAAGATAATAAAATAAGGCCAAATATAATAAAATGTTATCTAAAACTGAGAGTTATGTCAATTAATTGCCAACTTACCAAAACAATTCAAAATAAAACTCATAGACTTTGTATAGGTTAGTAGCTTGTTATAGTACTATCTATGACTTGCAAGTATTCTGCTTTACCAGATTTATCAAACAAAATTAAAGGTGCCCTTTATAAGAAAGCCTATAGAACTGAGAAAATCTAGGTTTGAAAACCTGAAAAATCAGTTGTTGTCTGTCATAACACAATAGCATGCTATGCTTTAAAAAATATATTAGTTTTAATTAGCAAACACTTAAGTGTTTGTTTATAGGTCATTAATAGCATAACAGAATCTGGGAACCAAAAATTAAAGTATTTGCACCCACTGACAAATGGAGATTGATTTTATTTTAAACCTCTAAGTTTATAGATCAGTGAACAATTATGAGGTTTATTTAAAAAATCAATTGACATTGACATTTTAAAGAATATATTGTATTAAGATATATCCCTAATGATCAGAGAAGCTTGGAAAAGGAGGAAGCAGCAAAGAAATAATCTTGATTAAACTTAAAAAGAACCACAATATTCCATTTTCAGTCTGCCCTCTTGCAGCCAGTTTCCCAAAGATCCATTGATATATGACCATGACAGAACAACTAGCAAAAAGTGCAGAAATAGATTGAGACTTAGAATCCATCTTTCCTTTCAAAAATGCTACATCACAAACTGCAAAGACCAGATGGCCAAATTTCAACATCAAAAGTACACTTGACATTTGAACCAGATCTAAGAATTATGGTCTTTGTTTTCCAATAAAAGCTGGTAAACTGAAGTTTACTTAACTCTTTCCTGTGCTTATGAGCTTCTCAAGGATTACTGAAATTAGAGACTACATATGAAAAAGATAGTTCATCATTTCCAAAAAGATATTCATCCAGATTGCCCTCCAATCCGTGAAATCTGAGATGCCTGAAGAGTCTTCTTTGTGAAAGCCTTACAAATGTATCCAAAGATGGTGAGTCCCATATGGCTCTGATAAATGAAACCCGTTATTGTGAATTTCAAGCTCTTCTTTACAACAAAACACTATTGGGTGGATTTGGTGCTCATGAAATAAAGCACTAATTGCGTGGCCTAACAACACTCTGAATCCTCTCCCTAGCAGACATTTTAAGTTGTGCCAAATTGGTTTTGGGATGTGAACAAATATTCTGGAGCCAGACTCTCACATGCACGCACTACTCCCTGGAAGTAAGTTGGACACTCTTGGAAACTGCATTAACTCTTTCAGGCCACCAGGGAACCTAACTCTCTCAAAATGAAAGTTCTCTTTCAAGACGAAAATAAGTCACTCAGTTTCAAGTCAGACTCAAGTAAAAGGTAAAATAGAGAAAAACTGATTTTGGGTCAGTTCAGCAATAAAGTATCTATAGATATTAGATAGGCCCTATACCCCAATGGATGCTTATTCACATGTATCCAGAAAATCTTATTCTTTTCCTATGTATGTGCATAATTTCCGAGACATTAATAAGAGTTCTGTGCATTCAGGAGAAGGGAATTCATTTTAATCTTAATATGCCACATTTGCCTCAGGCAGAGTGATAAGAAACTTTTGTTTCTTTGGTAACCACTTTCACCTTATTATAACAGAAAACCTCTTGAATTTTTGTTTCACCACAGGAAATATAATTTCCACACTAGAGTTTTTTCTATGCTCTCCCCATCATGGTTCAAAATGATGCCTATAGACCTGGAACTGCATATTTAAATGGTAATTAATCTAATCCCATCTCCCTTTCACTCAGATTTAAGAATTAATAAAAACATTTTTTAAAATAACTAAATATAAGAAAAAAATTATAAATATCAGTTTCTGTCTCTTTTTAATCTTAATTTCTTCAGAAGCAAAATAATTTCTTAGGAACAAGGGTTACTTTTTAGGAAATTTTAATTAGCATTTTATTTGCAGCATCTTGAAAATAACATTTCCCATTTAGCTCACTGACAGACATCCTGGCTTTTATTTGTCCTCAAGATTACCCAAATTCTACTAACTATAATTTTATACTTTTAGGTCACTGTCATTCTGTGGCTATCACTTTCCCCTTTCATCTAAAAGGCTTAGTAAAGATATAGATAAAAGGAAAATTACTTTTTTGGGTAGAAAATAACTAAATGCCTGTGGAGAGTTTTTTTTTAACCACTTCACTTCTAGTATAAGCTTTCTAAGATATATTTTGTTAAAAACCGTATTTAATTTCCTACCAATTGGTGTGAATTTAAGAGTATTACCAGAAGCCTATGTTCCATTTCTAACAAAGCCTTATATTCTAACAATTAGCCTGTGTGTACTGCTGCCAATGACTCTATTGCTAAGACAAAAAAAAACCAAAAAACAAAAAAACAACCTCATTGGACCCTAAGAGGAAATAAGCTGTTATTTGCAAGAAGATAGGACACATTTGGTGAATCGAATGTGTAGGTGCTTTGGACATCAGTTAATTCAAATTGCATTTCTTAGAAACCAAGTCTGCAAATGTGTCAAGGTGAGAACATGTATCTGACTTTCACTGGAGTTTTTCAGTTCTGAATAATTCTTAAATGTTTCACAATAAAATCATAGAGAATCCATTATTGCATTAAGGCCTATTTGTACCATGGCTGATATAATGGCATTATTTCTATGTTCTGGGGCATAGTTGTTTAGTTAGTTGCTGGTAACTAAGTAAAACTCATGTTCTAGTTGAGCTTGATACCTAGAATCATACTAATGGCATTAAGAGGGTAATAGGCACCTCTACATCAAAATTGTTTTGCCTATTTTTAAAAATATTTATTATATCAGTAAGAAACTGACTGAATACATATTGAAAACTTCCAAATAGAGAGATTCTAGGGCCAAGCAGCAATTTTCTCATGGAGTCAAACAAAAGGGATATTGGGGCAGTTATAAACCCTTTACAGAAGACTAAAGTTTTGATTTAAAGCTCTACTGTGGTCCTCTTTTCCAACCTAAATCCATATAATGACATCAGTTTAGGAAAGACAGTATCAAAACTTGGCATATGTTCTTTTCAAAATCGTATGATTAATAGTAATTACAAGATATAAAAAAAAAAAAAAAAAAACAAGCTCTTTCTTTGCATGCATGCTAAGTCACTTCAGTCATATCCAATTCTTTGTGACCCTATGGGCTGTAGCCCTCCAGGATCCTCTGTCCTTGGGATTCTCCAGGCAAGAATACTGGAGTGGACTGCCATTTCCTTCATCAGGGGATCTTCCCAAAATTTCTTACATCTCCTCCATTGACAGGCAAGTTCTTCATCACTAGCACCGCCAGGAAGCCTAGTCCTTTGTTGGTGATACACTTTCACTCCTCCCTCTTTCTGTGCATGTCTTTGCTGTAGGTTCTAGGTTTGTAGTTACCATGAAGCTTAAGTACTGAAGAATAAGCAAAGCTCAACATTAGTAGAAGAAAGAAAACAACAAAGACTAGAACAAAAGTAAATGAACTAGAGACTAAAAAGACATTAGAAGAGTCAATGAAACAAAGAGGAGGTCCTTTGAAAAGATAAAATTGACAAATCTTTTAGCTACACTAAGAAAAGAAGAGAAAGGATTCAAATAAAACCAGAAATTAAAGAGGAGATATTACAAATGTTATCACAAAAAATACAAAAGATCATGAGAGGCTACTATGAACAATTATATGCCAACAAACTGGACAACCTAGAACAATGGATAAATTCATAGAAACATACAACCTACCAAGATTAAATCACAATGGAATACAAAATCTGAACAGACTGATTATAGCTAAAGAGATTGAATTAGTAATCAAAAACCTCTCAACAAACAGAATTCCAGAACCAAATGGATTTACTAGTAAATTTTTTTCAAATTCAAAGTAGAATACCAATTTTTCTCAAACTCTTCAAAAGAACAGAAGAGAAACTCTTCCAAACTCATTTCATAAGGCCAGCATTACCCTGATACTAAAATCAGACAATAAGATGCAAGAAAATTATAGGCTAATATCCCTGAGACCATAGATGCAAAAATCATCAGCAAAATAGTAGCAGAGCTCAACTATACATTAAAAAAGATCATATACAATGGTCAAGTGGAATTTGTTCCAGTGATTCAAGCATGATTCAATATCCACAAATCAGTCAATGTGAAATACATTTTAAAAAAATGAAGAATAAAAATCATATGATAATCTCAATAGATGCAGAAAAAGCATTAAAAATTTCAACATCCATTTATGATTAAAAATTTTAAAACAGCAGGTGTGGAAGAAACATTCCTCAGCATAATAATGATCATATATGGCAGACCAATAGCTAACATCATATCCAATGGTGAAAAGCTGAAAACTTCCTTTAAGATCAGTAACAAAAGAAGAATGCCTACTCTCATCACTTTTATTCAACATAGTATTGGATGTCCTACCCACAGCAATTAGGCAAAAGAAAAAAACTGGAAAGATAGAAAGAAACGGTCATATTTGCAAATGATATATCAGTGCGTGCATGCATGCTCAGTCATTTGTCATGTCTGACTCTTTGTGCCCCTATGAACTGTAGCCCACCAAGCTCCTCTGTCCATGGGATTCTCCAGGCAAGAACACTAGAGTGGGTTGCCAAGCCCTCCTCCAGATCTTCCCAACCCAGGGACTGAACCCACATCTCCTACGGTTCCTGCACTGCAGGCAGATTCTTTACTGCTGAGCCACTGAAGAAGCCTGATATTATATGTAGAAAACCCTAAAGACTCCTAAAAAAAACTATTAGAACTAATAAATGAATTCAGTAAAGATGCAGGACACAAAATTAAAAAAAAAAAATGTTCTGTGACCATATAGTAACAATAAACTATCAGAAAAAAATTAAGGAAACAATCTCATTTACAATTACTTTAAAACTAATAAAATAACTCAGAATGCATTTAGCCAAAGAGGTAAAAGACCTATATACTGAAAATTACAAGACATAAATTAAATAAATTGAAGAAGACACAAATAAAAATATATCTCATGCTCATAAATTCAAAGAATTAATATTGTTAAAATATCTGTACTATCCAAAGTAAACATAAATTCAATGGAACCCTTAGCAAAATTCCAGTGGCACATTTCACAGAAATAGAACAAAAACTCATAAATTTTTATGGAACAATGAAATAATCAAAAAAATCCTGAGAAAGAAGACCAAAGCTGGAAGCATCATGCTCCCTGATTTCAAACTATATTACAAAGCTATAGTCATTAAAATTGTAAGGTATTGGCATAAAAACAGACACACATACAATGGGGAAAGGACAGTCTCTTCAATAATGGTATTGGGAAAATTATTAGTCACATACAAAAAAATGAAACTGAACTGCTGCTTTACACCAAACATAAAACTTAACTCAAAATGGATTAAAGACCTAAATATGGGACCTGAAACTAAACTCCTAGGAGAAAACAAGATAACAAGGTTAGCTTCTTGATATAGATCTTAGAAATAATTTTTCAAATCTGTACCAAAAGTAAAATCAACAAAGGCAAATAAAAACAAAGTGGGACTACATTAAACTAAAAGGCTTCAGCACAAAGGAAACCAGCAACAAAATGAATGGAAAAAAAAAATATTTGTAATCCATATATCCAATAAAGGGCTAATATTCAAAACATATTTTTAAAACTCATACAACTCAATAGCAAGAAATAAAATCCAATTAAAAATGCGCAGAAGATCTGAATAGACATTTTCCCAAAGAAGACATACTGTTGGTCATTACCTATGCAATAAAACACTCTACATTATCATCAAGGAAATGCAAAATAAAACCACAATGAGATATTACCTCACTTGTTAGAATGGCTATTATCAAAAGAACTAGAAATAAGCATTGGCAAGGATATGGGAAAAAGGGAAACCTTTTGCATGATGGAGCAGCCACTATGAAAAACAGTAGGGAGATGTGCCAAAATTAAAAAACAGAACTAGAAATACCATATGATTCAGCAATTCCACTTCTGGACTTTTTTCTGAAGAAAACAAAAACACTAATTCTAAAAACTTATGTACCTCCATGTTCATTGGAGCATTATTTACAGAACTCAAGATATGGCAACAACCTAAGTGTTCATTGTTGGATGAATGGATAAAGAAATCAATATCTATCTATCTATTCAATGATCTATACAGACCTTTGTCAACAAAGGTCCATCTATTCAAAGCTATGGTTTTTCCAGTAGTTGCGTATGGATGTGAGAGTTGGACCATAAAGAAAGCTGAGCACCAAAGAATTGATGCTTGTGAACTGTGGTGTTGGAGAAGACTCTTGAGAGTCCCTTGGACTGCAAGGTGATCCAACCAGTCAATCCTAAAGGAATCAGTCCTGAAAATTCATTGGAAGGACTGATGCTGAAGCTGAAGCTCTAATACTTTGGCCACCTGATGTGAAGAATTGACTCATTAGAAAAGACTCTGATGCCGGGAAAGATTGAAGGCAGTAGGAGAAGGGGGTGACAGATGAGATGGTTGGATGGCATCATCGACTCCATGGACATGAGTGTGAGCAAGCTCCAGGAGTTGGTGATAGACTGAGAAGCCTGGCGGGCTGCAGTCCATGGGGTTGCAGCGTCAGACATGACTGAGCAACTGAACTGAACTGTTTCATCTGTCTATCTGTTTACACATTATTATTTAGCCATAAAGAAAGAATAAAATCTGGCCATTGAATAGACCTTGAAAGCGTTATGCTAAGTGAAGTAAGTCAGATGTGGTTCAGTCGCTGAGTCATGTCCAACTCTTGTGACCCCATAGACTCTAGCCCACCAGGCTCCTCTGTCCATTAGATTTTCCAGGCAAGACTAGTGGAGTGGGTTGCCATTTCCTTCTTCAGAGGATCTTCCTAACCCAGGGATGGAACCTGGGTCTCCTGCACTGCAGGCAGATTCTTTACCAACTGAGCTACCAGGGAATTCCCAGATAGAAAAAGAGAAATATGTGTGGAATTTAAATATATATATATATTTAAGGCTAAGCTCATAGACACAGAAAATACATTGGTGATTGCCAGAGGCAGGAAGTTAGGGATGGGTGAAATGGGTGAACTGGTTTTCTTGTTTGTTTAAAGAAATTTAATTTTTAAAATACTAAGAAAATTTGAATAAATTATGAACATTATGTAATAATAATGTATCAATATCTGTTCACTAATTTTAACAAATGGACCATGTTAATGTAACTGTGGTGTTGGAGAACACTCTTGAGAGTCCCTTGGACTGCAAGGAGATCCAACCAGTCCATTCTGAAGGAGATCAACCCTGGGATTTCTTTGGAAGGAATGACGCTAAAGCTGAAACTCCAGTACTTTGGCCACCTCATGCGAAGAGGTGACTCATTGGAAAGACTCTGATACTGGGAGGGATTGGGGGCAGGAGGAGAAGGGGAATACAGAGGATGAGATGGCTGGATGGCATCACGGACTCGATGGACGTGAGTCTGAGTGAACTCCAAGAGATGGTAATGAACAGGGAGGCCTGGCGTGCTGCGATTCATGGGGTCGCAAAGAGTCAGACACGACTGAGCAACTGAACTGAAGTGAACTGAATGTAAGATGTTACTAATAGGGGAATTCATGTGTGAGAGAGAGTATTGTGAGAAATCTACCACTGGCTCATTTCTTTTTTGTAAATCTAAAAACAAGCTAAGAAATAATAGCCTGTCATTTATTAGGTGTCCATCATATTTTGGGGGCTTCCCTGGGCCTCAGATGGTAAAGAATCTGCCTGCAATGCAGAAGACCTGGATTTGATCCCCGGGTTGGGAAGATCGCCAGGAGAAGGGCATGGCAACCCACTCCGGTATTCTTGCCTGGAGAATCCCCATGGACAGAGGAGCCTGATGGGCTACAGTCCATGGGGTCACAAAGAGTTGGACACAACTGAGAGACTAAGCACAGCACAGCATCACATTTTTCATATTTAGAGATATGCCATGAACTCAGACCAAATTTATTCAAAGCCATTTTTTTCTGGTTCCATGTTCATTTCTTACATAACTCCAATAAAACAGCGGCAAGAGGCTTAACATGATGCACACTGTTCTTACAGTTCAGCTAGCTCTAAATGGCCTTAATAATCAAAACATATTTATTCAACTAGCTTCTAAGCCTGAAATTATAACAAGAAATACTTTTTAGATGTTAAAAGACAGTAGCCAAGTAAAAAAAAAAAAAGAGAAGGAGGGAAAAAGGAGAAGCAGTGTTATTAGAAAGGCATTGTGATCAACAGAGAAGTTGGACTGTCCAATTGTCTTATTAAAACAAGTAACCTAGTTCCTAGGACTAATCTCAACAATGGAAACTACTATGTAACTTTAGGCAAGTTGTTTAATATCTATTGAGTTCTATTTCTTACTCTCTAAATCAGGGGTAAATTTCAGACACCAACTGCTTTCTTTATCCCTGCACTGGCTAGGATCTTTTAAAATGTGTTCCCTGAGCCAAAACCTCACCCACATGCCATAGTTATTTTCCCTCCTTTTTCCCTGTCTCCTTTGACTCTGCAGAGAAATAAAATTAGCAGTCAAAGTTAAACAAGCCCAGTGGACAAGCCAGTCTTTGGTTTAAGGAAATGGATGGAGTAAGTTGTGTTAAAGTGCTCATTTGGCCCCAAAGATTCATTGTTGGGATACTACCTCCCACAACTAGCTCCACTGGAAATTTTCTCAGGAAAATGGAGAACTGTTTTAAGATAGACATGCCCTTTAAGCTGGTCTCAAATCAAAATAAATTTAGGATATTCAAAAACACCCTACAAGATTTTCCCTGTGGAGCCTAAATAAATCACTGACCAAATTTTCCAATTTATGCTCTGCTGCTAAATGGGACTTTCTTTAGAAAAAAACACATGGTTTAATTTCTATATCTGAAAAAGGAATATAGGTGAAAGTCTTCATTTTATGTTTTCACCCTTCTCTTTTCATGGTAGGATTCATTTGTGCAACAGAATTTAAAGAATGCTGTTTGGGAAAGACCACCCATAGAGAAAAATGTTGAAATAAAACCTAATTTTCTAATAAACTTGAAAGTCTGCTAAAGACAGCATTATATCCCCTGCTTAGTGATTTTGTGAGTCTCTTTTTAAAATATGTTTTCATACATAATTGGAGAGGAATCAATAATATCCTCAAAATATATGCATACCAAATTTATAAATATTTTCATACTTATTTTCATACTTAAAAGATACGTTTGGGAGTTCCAAAATTGTTAACAACCCTATTGCATTTAAAATATTATTAAATCTATAAAAACTCACAAATATAACATTTTTAGCAAGTCATATGTATACATAGGCTGTCATTTTATACCACGAGGCATTAAAACAAAATCATAAGGATATCAGGAATGCTCAGGAATCAGTTTTTGAATGTTATAAAGGACTGGTGCATTATTCTATTAATGTTTTATTTTATTTTAAATGCAAACCAGTTATTTTAAGACCAATAATATGTCTATGGAGGCCATGAAACTGTTGTGTTGATGGCAAGTCCTACAAGGCAAGATTGAATTTTTCATTCAAATATTCTGTTCCAACAAAGAGTTTCAACTCTCAAATAAAAATAGAAACAAAAGATAGTTCACATCAACTGACCTCCCTACAGCTTTATGCATAGTTAACACCAAACTTTATAAGACTTTAAAAAAATATTATTAGACTAAGTGTGCCAAAATGGTTTGTTCCCTGCAAAAAAAAAAAAAAAAAGAAGAAGAAGAAGAAAAAGAAGAACTTAATTCCCACAAAGTGTAATTAGCACTTAGTGGCTTGTACTTACAAATTGTAGGACAGTCTGATTCTGCAGATTACCTGTAAAAACAGAGTTAGAATTGCAGGTACTGGGAGTTAAGAGCACTAACTGTGATGTCAAAATCAGACTGAACCACAGGTCAATCCTGGTTCTGCCACTTGTGCATGCGTGTGTGCTAAACAGCTTCAGTTGTGTCAGACTCTTTGTGACCCTATGAATGGTAGCATCCCAGGCTCCTCTGTCTATGGTATTACTAGATTTGAAAACTTGGGCAAGTCATTTACCCATTCCAAACCTGACTTTCCTTATCTGTAAACTGGTTAAAAAAAATACCTCAAAGCAAAGACATGGGGGTTAAAAGTAACCCTGTAGAAAACATTTTTTATTAGCTCAATAACCAGGCTTCAGCAATACGTGAACCGTGAACTTCTTGATGTTCAAGCTGGTTTTAGAAAAGGCAGAGGAACCAGAGAGCAAATTGCCAACATCCACTGGATCATCAAAAAAGCAAGAGAGTTCCAGAAAAACATCTGCTTCTGCTTTATTGACTATGCCAAAGCCTTTGACTGTGTGGATCACAATAAACTGGGGAAAATTATGAAAGAGATGGAAATACCAGATCACCTGACCTGCCTCTTGAGAAATCTGTATGCAGGTCAGGAAGCAACAGTTAGAACTGGACATGGAACAACAGACTGGTTTCAAGTAGGAAAAGAAGTACGTCAAGGCTGTATATTGTCACCCTGCTTATTTAACTTATATGCTGAATACATCATGAGAAACGCTGGATTGGAAGAAACACAAGCTGTAATCAAGATTGCCGGGAGAAATATCAATAACCTCAGATATGCAGATGACATCACTCTTATGGCAGAAAGTGAAGAGGAACTAAAGAGCTTCTTGATGAAAGTGAAAGTGGAGAGTGAAAAAGTTGGCTTAAAGCTCAACATTCAGAAAATGAAGATCATGGCATCTGGTCCCATCACTTCATGGGAAATAGATGGGGAAACAGTGGAAACAGTGTCAGACTTTATTTCTTGGGCTCCAAAATCACTGCAGATGGTGACTGCAGCCATGAAATTAAAAGACGCTTACTCCTTGGAAGAAAAGTTATGATCAACCTCGATAACATATTCAAAAGCAGAGACATTACTTTGCCGACTAAGGTCCATCTAGTCAAGGCTATGGTTTTTCCTGTGGTCATGTATGGATGTGAGAGTTGGACTGTGAAGAAGGCTGAGAGCCGAAGAATTGATGCTTTTGAACTGTGGTGTTGGAGAAGACTCTTGAGAGTCCCTTGGACTGCAAGGAGATCCACCAGTTCATCCTAAAAGAGATCAGTAGTCCTGGGTGTTCTTTGGAAGGACTGATGCTGAGGCTGAAACTCCAGTACTTTGGCCACCTCATGCAAAGAGTTGACTCATTGGAAAAGTCTCTGATGCTGGGAGGGATTGGGGGCAGGAGGAGAAGGGGACAACAGAGGATGAGATGGCTGGATGGCATCACGGACTCGATGCAGGTGAGTCTGAGTGAACTCCAGGAGTTGGTGATGGACAGGGAGGCCTGGCGTGCTTCAATTCATGGGGTCGCAAAGAGTCAGACACAACTGAGCTACTGAACTGAACAGTTATTATTTATAGTTAAGCTCCTTACCACTCAGAAAACTTGAATTCTACCTACAGTTAAAAATTATTTCTCAATGAAAGAATAAGAAAAAAATTCAATTACTTTTCCATAGTGTAAACAATACTTACACTGTATCAGGAAAGCCCTCTGGCCCTTAAAGCCAAACATCATCACTTAACATAATAGAAGTCTGCTGCTGCTGCTGCTGCTAAGTCGCTTCAGTCGTGTCCAACTCTGTACGACCCCACAGACGGTAGCCCACCAGGCTCCCTCGTCCCTGGGATTCTCCAGGCAAGAACACTGGAGTGGGTTGCCATTTCCTTCTCCAATGCATGAACGTGAAGTCATTCAGTCATGTCCGACTCTTTAGCGACCCAATGGACTGCAGCCCACCAGGCTCCTCCATCCATGGGATTTTCCAGGCAAGAGTACTGGAGTGCGGTGCCATTGCCTTCTCCGAATAGAAGCCTAGTAAAATTTATTAGATTAGAGACAAAATACTATGATACTGTATAAATAATATAGATGTTCTGAATCCTGGCATTGACACTTAACAGGTATGTGAACTTGACAGCTTATGAGCTTCAGGGTTGTTGCCTGTAACACAAAGCGAAAAACAAAGTATACAACAGAGTTGTGAAGATTAAGCAATTCATGTGAAAAGTGCTCAGGAACTTCTGTTTTCATTAATTTTGGTGTCATGGGGCAAGAGTGGTAATTGCTGTTTTTCAAGACTAAACTTTTCTTACATAACAGTACCAACTTACCCTTCTATTTAAATTGAAATTATGTTTAGTGAAGGAATAATGTGAGCAATGAGAATGAATTAAGGTGCAACAGTAAATATATTTTAACAACATACCCTAAAACACAAGAGTGAATCTCAAAACTTCCAATATTATTAGAATCTATGATGCAGCTTTTGTAAAATGCAGATGCCTGAATATCAATCTAAAGATTCTGATATAGGATATCTGGGAGTAGAACCTAGAAATCTGTGCATTTCAATATCCCCTAGCTGATTACGATGTACAATAACAAAAAGTAAAATGTTTTTTAACATGTGTGGACCAGCTGAAACCCATAATGGAATCCTAGGAGGGAGAGAGTTCAGAAACCTTAATTGTAACAAACACCCACAGTAATTCTTAAGCACACTAAATTTTAAGAACTACTGGACTAGAGTCCAATAATACAATACCGAAAAGGTCGATAAAATTTTTCCCTCATATTTGGTTATTTAAAATTTTTACTTTTTATTTTAAGAAACATCACTCTCAAAAATGAATTTACCAAAAGACATATTGTACAGCAGGGCTTTATTGGTGGCTCAAGGGTAAAGAATCCTCCTGCCAGAATGGATACATGTATACGTGTGGCAGAGTGCTTTCACTGTTCACTTGAAGCTACCACATTATTAATCAATACAAAATGGCTTTGGTGTTTAACAAACAAACAAAAAAGAATCCTTCTGCCAACTGCCAATGCAGGAAAACATGGGTTTGATCCCTGGGTTGGAAAGATCCCCTGGAGAAGGAAATGGCAACATACTCCAGTACCCTTGCCTGGGAAACCCTATGGATAGAGCAGCCTCATGGGCTACAGTCCATGTGGTTACAAAAGAGTCTGACACACTAAACAACAATATTGTACAGAGCAGAGAAATATAATCATTGTTTTGTAATAACATTAAATGGAGTATAATCTATGAAAATACTGAATCGCTATGTTTTATACCTGAAACTTAGTTTAGTATCTAAAATCAACTATACTTCAATAAAAAAATGAACTTATAAATGAGGCATAAAACATTTATCTGAACACCTATCTTTAAAAAACACTAATTTTAGGCTCATCAACATTGTCATTACTGCTGTTGTCATTATTACTACAGATTTTTAAATAAATACTTAGAAAATTAGCTAAACATATCTAGTCATCGCCAGATAGCCCATACCACTGAGAAGCACTCCAACTAAGAAATGCCTGGAATTCCAGTGTTTTGTAAATTTGTGTGTTTTGCTTTGATTTTGGTCTATAATTATCCATTCTTTCTTTAAATTGTTCTTAAATTGGTATAAAAATGTTCTTAAATTGGTACAGTGCTTTACTATTTATAAAGAAATTCCATATACATTGTCATTTTATCTTCACAATTACCCTGTGGGGTAGATAAGAAGGGTAACATTTATTATCACCTTTCTGCAAATAAGAAAACCAAGCTTAACAAGCCTAAGCAACTCGCCAAAGTCATACAGTTTGTTGTTTCAGGTAATACAAAGACTAAAAACTCCATATATAAATTTCATGCAAAAAATCTGAAATTTAAAACTACACACTCATTTACTATAACACTCAAGTGTTATATAAAAATTTTGAACATCACACAAGTTTAAATTGCAAGTAGTCCATAGTTCTATACCAAATCACAGGTTCATCTTGTTATTTATTATAATGTATTTTACATATAAAGTTTAGAAGAAAGGCTAATTAGCCAAAATCAATTAGACAACCCCCTTACCCCCAAATTCTTCCTTGATTCTTGCTCTTTCTCATCCCACATTCAATATGTCCTAAATGTTGTACCTTCTAATTGTCTCTTTCATGTGTCCCTTCCCACCTTGCCTTTCAGTTACAGCCCTGGTTTCATTTCTTTTGACTTGGACTAGCTTTCATTAGTTTTCTAGTCTCCTCACCTCTGCCTGATGCCTTCTAGTACTATTCCTTAGCCATCAAAATAGTCTCTATAAAATGAAAACCTGATCATGACACTTTTCTTTTCACACAGCTGTTGCAATAAAATCTAGCAAAAATATCAACAAAAAACTTAAGTATCTTAAAATCAACTAGTCTAGCCTGCCCATTTAATGAATGGGAAACAAATCTAGAAAAGTTAGGTATCTTACCTAAAGTAATATAGCAAATTTACTGGAAAGATAGAATTAGAGATTAACTATCTTTACCCCAAAGTCAACTACAATATACATTCATGGAGAGGCAATACATTGTTTTCAAAATCGAAAACAATCATTTTCAATATGAGAGAAAGTATTGATAAATTTATAAAGAGATGTTTGGAGAGTGGGTGGTATCTGACGACATTCTTCCAAAGAGAAAAATCTCTAGAATTACTTAAAATTCAAAAAAACAAACAATAAAAATAAAAGAAATAAGTTATAAACAAGCTAGACATAATCATTTATTCACATCTCAAACATCTGAGTGCTTCTGGGCTGAATTCCACAGAAAGTTTTACAGGCAGAAGGATGAATAAGACCCAAACACTATCCTGGAGGAAATCATGGTTCAGTTGAAAGATACGCTTACAAACAATGGCAGTGATGTTACCAAGGTATGCCTATAAAAGTTGCTGTGAGAATGTGCTGGATCAAGAATCACCTCACAGTCTAAAACAACAGGGCCGAGGCCTTACAAGTGGTAAGTATTAGGTGAGTATCTGTGACAATGCCTGCCTTCTTCATCCCCAATTCTAAACATTCCTGTTTGTGCCTGGAATTTTAAAGTATTTTTAATATACAATGGAATGAGAGAAGGGGCAAAGTGAACACATCCTAACTTCTCTCTGCATGTAAGAATTGCCAAATACACTAAAACATAAATTTTCATGCAACTACTGCAAAATTAGAGGTTGAAACAATTTCCCCAATTTTTGCAAATTCCTGTTCTTTCCTTTCCACTGTGTCATGCATCAGTTACTCTCACAGCAATAGGGACACAAGGTGGCACTGTCGTGCTGACATTCATTTCAGGACCCTTTCAAAATGGACAAATTGGAAAAAGGTAGGAGGCCCTATTGCAACAACTAAAACCTGAGTCCTAATCTGGCCTTCTCCTAGGTCCACCAACATTAATAGTGGTCAAAGAAGGAGCAAATCATTTTGCATTTCATGACTACCACATCATGCCTGTATATAAGAGAATATATTCTCTGATGGTTTCTGCAAAATGTTATGTGTATGTTCACAGATTCGTTCAAATGCATGTAGTGCAGCTTCCCTAATAGAAAGTTGGAAGTGAGCTGTTTACCACCGGCAAGGCCATGGACATGGACCACCTCTCCACCTAGTGGCCATTGAAGAGGAATGGAGCCATAGTAACCATACTGAATGAAGATTCAGTTAAAAGTAGCTTTTTATCCAACCATCCATAGGCAATTACGTCACTTTGTCTGAAAAACAACAACTTTTGGTATACTGCATTCACTGAATTATTAATTAGCCCTAATAATATATTGTGATATCTACTTAAGCAGAGGACAACAACAGCCAAAAAATTAAAAGTGTGTGTGTGGTCTCTTAGATCACCTAAATTGCCTTTATTCTTCCATTATTGCCAACCTAAACGTCTCTCCATACATTTGTGACTTATAGGTATAAAATGCAAGCAGAATTACATATATATATATATATATATATATATAAAATTTATAATAAATGCACACAGTTTTTAAGATAAAAGAAAACCTAATAAGGAAATTTATCCTTCATTTTACAGGCAAAGAAACTGAGGAACAGAGAGATTATGATTTATTCAAAGTCATATAATCAGTTAGGACTAGAAACCAGGTCTGCAATTCAACCACTTTAAATCCTTTTTGACATTAGTTGATGCCTCAGTTCTCTAAGACACTGTCTTTTGTTTGGTTGGTTTGGTTTGGTTTGTTTACCACACCATAGGGTTTCTCTCAACATACTAGGAAAAAAATTAGTTCCTAAAACTTTCATTCATGTATCTTCATGCTAAGCTGATAGTATTTTAAAGACGTTCTAGCACATCTTTATATTTATGGGTATATTCTGAGCCCATCAAAAGAGCATGCTTTTTTTTAAACTAAGGAATTATTCACATTTATTTAACCTTTAAAAACTGAAGAACCAAGTGGACAGGGAATAGAATGTGCTGCTCAAAACCACTATACAAAAATGGTTTCAGAAAGCTACTCTAAAAAGAAATCTAAATCCATTCAGACTGACATGAAGTTTAGAGTTGTTTTGTTTCGTTTCATATAAAAAGCATTTAACTTTTTTAAGAGAGGAAACACACACACGCATGCTCATAAACTTATTCAATCACTTTACCCATTTTAATTAAACTCATGATGCTCTTCTGTGGCATGCCTTGGGAATGCTTTGTTGGGAAGCTTTTTACCAAAAAAAAAAAAAAAAATGAAATCGGTTTACCAACTAGGAAAGTCTGCTCATAATCCCCAACCCAAGGCTTAAAAGGAAAACAGTATGAAGAAAATCTGGCAGTGAACATATCAGAAATATGATTCCTTACGACTTTCTCTCCTGTGATCTTCTCTTGGTGGTACCATTGGACTCTTTCTTGAAGAAGGAGAATTTAGGTAAGTCTGTTTTTTAAACAGGCATAGGGAGAAGAAAATGCCGTGTACAACAGGTCAGGTGGCTTTTATTGAGTGTTGGGGAGAAAGTCTTTTTCTTTCATTGCACTTACACATTTAGAAGCTTCAAAAGGCCCCTTTCCTTTCACCCTCCGCTTTAGTTATACATATTCTTATCTTCATTTGCTTCTTAATCATCTCTCTTCTTCTCTCCTCTAGAGGTGAGTTGAAGGGATAAAGCTTTTGTTGATTTGAACAACTAGAAAAAGTAAGAACGATTTCAGCTCTTTTTGCTCAATATAAAGCTGGGGTGACAAGTGAAAACAACCCAGAAGATGGAGATGTTAGTAAATATGTGCAGACCCAAAGTACATTTATTGGGTCAAAAAGAATTTTAGTGTGTCCAGTATTCAAAAACAGCAAAAAACAACAACAAAGCAACCATATTAAGCCATCCCTGAGATTACCTATATTTGCCTGAAAGTGAAGTTGTTCAGTCGTGTCCGACTCTGCGACCCCATGAACTGTAGCCCACCAGGCTCCTCTTTCCATGGGATTCTCCAGGCAAGAATATTGGAGTGGGTTGCCATTTCCTTCTCCAGGGGATCTTTCTGAACAAGGGATTGAACCCAGGTCTCCCGAATTGCAGGCAGATGCTTTAACTTCTGAGCCACCAGGGAAGCCCCTATATTTGCCTACTTCCTATTTAAACAATAAAAGAGAGGACCATATTCTCATTATTTAAATGTCTTGGTGTCTAAATAAGGGGATTTTGTTTATATTAATAAGCATACAGTGTTCATATACATGCATACTATCTCCCAGAAAAATTACATCACCTAAGAGATTCATAGTTTTCTGCTAGTAATAGTTTTTTTTTTTTTTACTTAGTTTTAATTTGGTACCTAAGCAAACTGACAACATTACTTTAACTTTTTTCCACTTGCATTTCATTTATGGAAAGAAGCTCATACTATAAAAGAAATTTGTCAACAACAAATCATAATTTGATTACAATAGCAATTCAGAGAACATCTCTGAAAGAAAAGGAAAAATATCAAATATTCAGGTTCATTTAATAAAAAATTATAGCCTCCTAACATTAGACAGAACTAAAATTTAAATAATTTAAATTCAAATGTGGTTTTTAAAAAAAAGTTTAGATGGAAAATTTCTAAAGAATGAAATAACACTATTATATATTAAGATGAATAATTATTACCATTTTTATATTCAATGTATTGGATATCTTTTTACTCTCTAAAAACCCCAAACTTTATTAAACAATTTTATATTTTTTGAATGCAAATTCTTACACTAGTTATTTATTATGTAAAGCTTTCAAATAAATTCTTAACATTTTAAAATGCATAATATGTAATATGTATGTTGAACTCATCATATCTATGACAGAATTATGCAGTGGCAAAATTACTTGTAGTATCAAGAAAATAAACACAAAGTACAATAATTACCATCCTTCCCATCAGTTTCAAAGGTAACACTTCATATTCAGAAATTAGTAATAATACCTTTAGTTTCCATCTGGTAAGTAGATGGAACAATGAATTTAGCCCTTGCTCCTTTCTCAGCATACTCACTCAGAAGTCAGTAGCTAACTTTCCCTAAGTTAAAGCAATTATATAAGGGTTGCACTGGTTAACTGAACTACAGAATACCCTAAGCTGAAGGTTCAACTGAGTGTCAGAAGATCCCAGAAAGGCAAGTTCCACGTCCTCAAGGTGATTATTTTCAAGCAAACTGTAGAATCACAAAAAAAGCTTGATCCTAGAGTAGAGAAGAGGTTATGAAGCCAAAGTCAAGAATAATTTTCCACAGTTTAGTGTGGAAATAGCACGCCACTTATTCATTATTACAGTTGAACAGCTAGAGTGGCAGAAAAGCCCTTTTTTCTTATAGGCCCTTGAATGTTGTTTCTAACATCTGCTGTAGTGGTTACACATACATGATAGTAATAATAGATGGCATTATTTCTTCCCACAGCCTACATTGAAATTAGAAGTAACAGAGCTCAAAGAATCTATTTTGATACATTAAACATAACTGACATCAATGTTATTTGATGATTAAATATATAATATCTATGTTACAGGAAAATACATGAATTTAGACTTTCTCTAGGAATTCTAGGATACAGATATTGCCCTTGGGTTTTTGGTAAAGAATTGAAAGGATTTTGCTAGTTATTTGCCATTGGTTATAATCCCTGGATTCTGCAAAATGCTAGAAATTATGTAAGCAATGGAAATGCACAAAAGACTGGTTTTCAAGAAAACTGCAAAATTCACCAAGTTTTTGCCAGATAAACTAGGAATTGCATATGTAATTTGAAAGTCTGGAGCAAAGAATCAAATGGCCAATGCTGACTCTAGAAACATTATAAATAATACCCAGTGTTGCATAAGCTAACCAAAATGGCTTATACAACAAGAAAAAAAAATCATATAAAAGGGTTGATTTCTAATTGAATAACTCTTAGATGTACAAACTCGCACAATTGCTAATGTTTATTGCCCTTGATGTGGGGTGAACTATTACTATGTAAGCAGTATATGATTTCTATGTGCTTGTGATAGTTACATGGCCATATAAATGAAAATATTTTTTTCTTTTCAGTGCTACGCAACTTTTCATGCTAATTACATTCTCACTGGCTAAGGACCTTAAGGTGAAGTACTAGCTTATTCCTTTGTAGAAGTTTAATAAAGTACCTTTTCCACTGAAAAATGTAGTTTGCTAAAATATGTTTCTAAAGTGGCCTCCAAGACAAGTCAGCTTTAATATCTATTATCAAGTTTTAGACTTAAAAGAGGCCACCCTTGGGACTGAAGAAGGCTGGAACTAGTGGCATTCAAAGAATGTCAACATCAGTGCTTCCTTTGCCAGCAAGGATCACTAGGTAGCAGTATCAGCCAGATGCTGCCTCTGCACACCTTGCCAGACCCTGGGGCCATGCATTTGCTCAGGGTCTGAACTTGGCTCCTCTGTGGCAGCAGGACTAGCCGCTACTCAAGCTTGGGTAAGTTCATGAACACAGCCACTGATAATTTCTATATTTATAGAAAGCCAGAACATGTGTAGATAATCACACAATCGGATATTTATGAAGTGCCAGATTTTATGAATACGGGAATTTGTTAATTAGCACAAGGACTAATCATTAAAATTCAAAAATAGATAAATAAACAGGAATACCATTTATTTGTTCACATTTCAGGGAAAATATGCAGCTGCTATTCCTTTGATGAATGTAGGCTTCTGGAGAAAAAATGTGAGGAAGAAAAGTATCCAAAAGTCTTGAAATCTTAATGAGTACAATCCAAGAAATCACTAAATAGTCTTTATATTAAAAATGACCATAGTGATTCTCCCCTTAAGTTAAAGAAAAAAATTTAAACTAACATGTGCTTAGCATTTGAATTACGTTGCCTTGCATTCCACTATTTTGGTCCTTTTCAAGGAGTCAAAACTGATTTTCATCAGATAGGAGTTAAAAAGCACATAACACGTCACTCAATACCAAATTGTTTTAGCTACAGGGCATGGCAAAGCATGAAATAACTGCTTTAGAACACTTCCTCATGTGGGTGTGTTAGGTAACTGTCTGCTCCAACATTAAAACGAAACATACTGTGACCTGACCAAGACTTCAGGCTTTCAACAGGCAGATTTCATGTGCTGATAGGAAAAGCCCACCATAACCAGTAAGGCTGGTTAATGAATTCTTCTGGCACTCTATAGCCCTCCTGTGATGCAAGCCTTTCAGCTTTCCAAATCCCTATATAGCAGAATACACTGGTTTTAAGTTTACTTATGCACATTTTATAATGTCCTGCCGTATTTAGACTGTGACAGTCCCTCCAAGAAAAGGCTGTGATTATTTTTCATGCTAAAAATATTTTAGATCTACTGAAGGCTCAGGATTATAATGCAAAGGAAAATATATACACATTCTAAAAATCAAACCAACCATAAAAATGACTAAATGTTTACTGTTACTCTTTCTAGAAGGTTAAAGGAAATTTTCATCCTCTCTTAAAAACCTATTTTTTTGTTTGCTTCTAATTAACCTAAATATGCTTAACGTAAAATTTTAAGATGTCATATCCTCAAAGAATCCGTTTCCTTTATCCACATATATATGAGAATATGTACATAAATATATACACACATGCACATAGGTATCTGTTCATATACATGTGTACAGAAAAAGAGAATTATTAGTCAAGAGATATAGTAATTTCTTTTTAAAAGATTCGAATTTTAGGTAGTTCTCATAACATTAATATAGAGAAAATGACAGGTGCATCAGACATGCACACTTTGACATTAGTTTTTAAACAAATGTTTGAGTCAAAAGTCTCAAATGGAAAAAAAATCACATTTGAAACACCATATATTGCATACCATATGAACATGCACTTTCAGTAGGTTCCCGCAAAGTTCCCCTTTAGACCTTCAGGGTTAAAAAAAAATCCCTGAGAGGACCTGACTGAGTGTCTTTAGCATCTGTACTGCTCTTGGTCAAAGCTGGCCTTCCAGCTTAAAAGACAGTTTAATACAAGCAAATTAAAAGTCTCTGAACAAATTTTTTTAAAGGGAAAAAAACCTTTTAGTATCAAAAGTTCACCATCTTCTTGGAATAATGGATTTTTAATAAACATTTTACTAGGTTTGAACATCGAGAATGTGTTTGGGAATCTGCTCCAGCATCCCAGGTGGGTTAAGAATATTGCTTTATGGATTTATTTGTGTAGTCAGAGAGGCCCAATGGAATTTTTTTAAAAGTGTCACTTCTATTAAATAATTCATTATGAAAAAGGTGATTATTACTATCAAAAATCTCTATAGATTAGCATCCATTTTCTATCATTGCTATGTGTATGCTGAAAATATCTGTATCTTACCACCTGACTTAATTTTTGTCAAAGGAGTAACAGTTTTACTTTCGGACAAACCCAAATAAAACTCCACTAAGGAGACCATTTCAAATGGACCTATTTAACTACTTCTTTGAATCAAAGAACACTGTTCTGGGAAAACTCTTCAACAATGTCAGCTAGTTGTGAAGGCAACTTTTCCCACCATAAAAAAGAAAAAAATAAATAATAAAGAAAAAAGAAAGCACCTCAAAACTATGCTTGAACTAACAAATATATTATTTATAGTTCCCGAAATGTTAAATGAATACTTACAGTTGTTGCACAAGATGGCCTGATACACTTCATAGCTTCCACTTTGTGAAAAGATGGCCAGCCCCCGACTCCTCCCTCCCCAAGCATAATAAACAGTAACATACTAAAAGGAAACTGTCCCAAGATGAAAACTTGTTAAGAAAGTTTGCATTCTTACTAACCACAGTGATAGCCCTATAAATGTAAAAGTTCATCTGTAAAATAAAAGTTACAAAACAGAATAACTTATTCCTTTCAAAATACATCCCCAGATGTAACATAGAGGAGTATGTAATAATAAAAATAATTACTAGATTTTTACCCACCCTTAGTGACAGCCCTTCACCTTACGGCCAATGCCATCAAATAAATATTCTGGCAAAAGGTATTCTGGCAAAAGGTATTCTGGCAAACTGCTTCAAGGATTTAAGCTGTAAATATGGACTTTAAACTTCAATGTAAAACAAAGAACAGGAGTCTCACTTTAGTAATACCCACGCTGTCACTGCAGCTAAAACTCATTGGCACATAACTAACAAAACCCAGTTTGCAATAAATAAGGACAACATGATATATAGACAGACAGATGGAATTGCATAAACAGACAAGAAAAGCAAAGAGACTGACAAACATACGGAGGGGTCTGTTTTAAAAGAGTGGAAGATACTGATTTATTTGGAACTTTAGTGAGAAAAATAGGTTTGTTTGTAATTATTTTTAAAGTAATTAAACTAAATCACAAGGGCACACCCTTAAATAAGTAAGAAGAAATTTAGTAGAGTATAGGCCTCCTAGAGATATTCCAAATTTTAAGCTAGCAATAGCTCTGTCAAACTTAAATCTGGAAATTAAAATTCAAGGGAGAAAGAATAAAAGCATGGGGGCTAAAGGAGATGATAGGTAGAGGGGGATTGAGGGAGCAGGATTTTTTTTTTTTGAAAGTTGTCTGCCCTACCTTCTTCCCCAGCGCTGAGTTTCTCTTCTCATAATCGGTGTCTCCCTGGAAGTACAGTGTGAGTGGTAATGACTGCCTGCCTCCCTAATGAGTCCATTTTCCTGCTCTTGATGTTGTGTATATACACACACTGCAACCTACCTTACAAACCACAGAGACGGGAAGAGAGAGAGAGAGCAAGAGAGAGGGAGGGGGGGGGGGCAGAGAGGGAGAGAGAGACAGAGACAGAGCAAGCGAGTGAGAGAGAGAGAAGAGGAGAGAGAGAGAGAAAGAAAAACAGAAAGAAACGAGAGAGAGAGAAAGGCACAGACAAAGCCCTCCTACCAGACAGCAGACAGCCTTCCTTCCCCTATCCAGCAAAATGCAACTCGTCTAATGCAGCAACAGGTTCAGTATTGCCAGACTAACAGAGTGAAAAAGGTATATTCTCTATAGCATTACTGCTGCAAATAAACAGTTTAAGAGCAGCTGGCTCCACCTTCTTTATTTATGCTCCATTATGAGGAATGCATTGTTTCAGTTCTGGCATACAGTACATGTAATTATCATAAATACATTTTTTGCATATTAGCAGGAAATAGTGAAATACATAGCCTATTTGTGCAATCTTATAAATTTATTTTTTTAATGTGGAAAGAGTGTCAACAAATCTGCTCTGACAAAAGCCCAGTAATGATTTTAAAGTCAAAGCAGTCTTAAAGGAGGCTCTGAAAGAAACAGACTCCATACAATAGGAAAACTGATCTCAGACAAAACTGATAACTGCAAAGAAGAATCATTTCTCAGTAAATAAATCAAGACCATCAGCAAAATCGCAGACAGAAAAAGAATTCAGTTGAATTAAGTAACTAATAGATTGGTAATCTACAAGAAAGCAGATCGTTTTCTTATTTGAAGCATCTGTCTGTACAAACATCACAGTGCCATGTACTTTGTGTGAACAGGTGCAATGCATATAGTACATAGTGTTACAACAACAGAAATAAATCCCACAAGAAGCTTCCATCACTAGCAGGACAAGATTACATAGAATATGGATCTGAAACCACAGCAGAAACCCCTTGTTCTTTTATTAGGAGGAAAAAATAAAAATAATCAATGCTTCTAAATAAAGCTTCCTTAAAAGAAAAAAAAATGTTTTTCTTTGTCTGATGCCTCTAATCATTTTTTTCCCCTACATGTTGCTTGAACCAAAATAATGCTGATACTGCACTCCTTATCCCATCACGTGTTTCCCCACCCCTTCCCCCACTCCCAGGTGCCTTTTCTCCCATAAGTGATACATTTGCAGCCAGAAATCAGAACTAGTTTCAAGCCCTTCTCCTTGTCTAGACTCTGCCTGTGTACCTAGATAGCCACCTTTCTTAAAATATTTCTGTACAGTTTGGCTGTGTGTCACTTAGAGAGAACTTAGGAACAGTACAATAGAGACTAAATATTCTAAAGAAAATTTATATAAAAATGAAAAAAAACTGATTCTGACCTATTCAAACTCTGCATTTAGGCACCAATAATTAAGTATATTAATTGTAAAATCATCCTTTTTATTTGGTTTATCTCTCAAAGTAGGATGTGTTCCTTTGCATAAACAAAACTACTTCACTGTATAAGCATCAATTCCTTTGTTTAAAAGTACCTTTTCAAACCCAAGGAGAGTAAGAAGACAGTATTTGATTTCTACCAACAGAAACCAAAAGGAATGTAAAGGACCATGAAGTCTATTCACCTTTTCTAAAGAACAACCAGTTAGTTGAATTTAAAAAGAAAAACAAATATTTTGGCTTAGTGAAAAATGCACAACATCTCAACAGTTTCTCCATATCTGCATACCTTACTAGATTCCAAGCACAATGAGTGACATATTCTTAGTACTTTCTAGAGTTCAAGATACAGTTTCCCTGCTGGAACTGGTGACCTATGTATTAAATTAACCATTGCACCACATGAAACAATAATCCTAATTGACTACCAGGCTCTGAAGTTATAAAGTTATTAAGCTAAATTGTTTCATATGTTGATATGCCATGGGGCAATTTCATCCTGTAGAAAGATTCTAGGGTGGAAGTTAAGAACTAGCTTTGGTCCCAGTGTTATTATAATGAATACTTCGTGTAACCTCAGCAAGCCATGTAGCCATTCTCAGTTTCACATAAAAATTAAATTAAATTTAAAAGGAAGGAACTGACCAGGTTAACATAATAATGATAATGATGATAGCTAATGCCTAAGTCCTTACTATGTGCCAGGCACTCCTATAAGTACTTTGCATTTATTAACTCACTAAATCCTAATAATGACCCTAATAAGGTAAGCATTATTTTCAGTTTCATTTTCCAGATGAAGAAACAGAGAGGTTAAGTGATTTGCTCAAGATCACACAGCAAAACAGTAATGAGACCTGAATCCAGCCTGTCTGGTTTAGAGATCATGTGTTTAATTTCTATACCATATTGTCTCCCAGTATCTAATGCTACCTCAAACCTCATTTACCCAGAAGATTCTGTGGTTGTGAGTCAAATCCAACATATCATGACGCTTCCTCTTACCTTGCTTACCAAAATAGCATGGTGCAATTTTTCTTCTAATTTACACCCATAACTCTTAGTACATTTGGTTTAAGTGTCTAGTAATTCCAATCCCAAAGAAAGGCAATGCCAAAGAATGCTCAAACTACCATACAATTGCACTCATCTCACACGCTAGTAATGTTCAAAATTCTCCAAGCCAGGCTTCAGCAATACATGAACCACGAACTTCCAGATGTTCAAGCTGGTTGTAGAAAAGGCAGAGGAACCAGAGATCAAATTGCCAACATCCACTGGATCATCAAAAAAGCAAGAGAGTTCCAGAAAAACATCGATTTCTGCTTTATTGACTATGCCAAAACCTTTCACTGTGTGGATCACAATAAATTGTGGAAAATTCTGAAAGAGATGGGAATACCAGATCACCTGACCTGCCTCTTGAGAAACCTGTATGCAGGTCAGGAAGCAATAGTTAGAACTGGACATGGAACAACAGACTGGTTCCAAACAGGAAAAGGAGTATGTCAAGACTGTATATTGTCACCCTTCATGAGAAACGCTGGGCTGGAAGAAGCACAAGCTGGAATCAAGATTGTTGGGAGAAATATCAATAACCTCAGATATGCAGATGACACCACCCTTATGGCAGAAAGTGAAGAGGAACTAAAGAGCCTCTTGATGAAAGTCAAAGAGAAGAGTGAAAAAGTTGGCTTAAAGCTCAACATTCAGAAAATTAAGATCATGGCATCCGGTCCCATTACTTCATGGCAAATAGATGGGGAAACAGTGGAAACAGTGGCTGACTTTATTTTCCTGGGCTCCAAAATCACTGAGGATGGTGACTGTAGCCATGAAATTAAAAGACACTTACTCCAGTTATGACCAACCTAGACAGCATATTAAAAAGCAGAGACATTACTTTGTCAACAAAGGTCTGTCTAGTCAAGGCTATGGTTTTTCCAGTGGTCATGTATGGATGTGAGAGTTGGACTATAAAGAAAGCTGAGCACCAAAGAATTGATGCTTTTGAACTGTGATCTTGAAGAAGACTCTTGAGAAGACCCTTGGACGGCAGGGAGATCAAACCAGTCCATCCTAAAGGAGATCAGTCCTGGGTGTTCATTGAAGGACTGATGTTGAAGCTGAAACTCCAACACTTTGGCCACCTGATGAGAAGAGCTGACTCATTTGAAAAGACTCTGAGGCTAGGAAAGATTGAGGGCAGAAGGAAAAGGGGATGACAGAGTATGAGATGGTTGGATGGCATCACCAACTCAAAGGACATGGGCTTGAGTGGACACTGGGAGTTGGTGATGGACAGGGAGCCCTGGCATGCTGCAGTTCTTGGGGTCGCAAAGAGTTGGACACAACTGAGCGACTGAACTGAACTCTATTTTAAAAGGTTACATAATCCATTTAATCATCTTTCTTTGTTTCCCAGTGTCCATAGTATATGCAACCATTTGCTTGAAGTGGAAAATATAATAATTTGTAACCAATAAAGCTATCAATTCATAAAGCCCAATAGCAACCCATTCCAGTATTCTTGCCTAGAAAATCCCATGGACAGAAGGAGCCTAGTGGGCTAGAGACATGGGGTTGCAAAAGGGTCAAACACAACTTGGTGACTACACAAGAAGTAGCACAATATGCAGTTCTCATACATTATTCTCCTCAAAGCCCAGTGTTTAAAAAAGAAAAAGAAAGAAAGAAAGAAACTACACAGTTCTTAAAGTTTCCCTAGTTCAAATATCAAATACTAATGCAAGTGATTGCTTAAATAATTAAATAATAATATAATTTAAAAATTCCTGTTTTCTGTAGCCTGAGAGGCATGAAAAGCAAGGATTTAATTATAAATGATTTGTTATGGATGCTGAATAGTATCCTATGATTTTTATGTAGTTGGTTTTAACTTTGGACTATTTAGATATATTCTGGAAGACTTTTACACTAAAGTTTTATTCTGCAAGAGAGAATTTAACCACTCTGATCTTTGTGTATTAACTAAACATGTATTTTGTGCCCAAATATGTGCCATACTACTATACTTGAGAGTGAAAAGTGAAGATAATACGTGTGATGTAGTTTCTGCTTGTGAGGATTTCACAGGTTGGTGGGGGACAGACATGTAAATAATATTAGAACAAGCAGATAATCTTGCCACTACTTCCTGTAATATCCCATATAATGCAGTGCCTTAAACTTCCTGCACTTTCCGCAAAAAACTAAAGTGAAATTAAAACAAGCATATATACCTAAATTTAAAATATGCCTTATGAAAGACGTGTGTGTGTGTGTGTGTGTGTGTGTGTGTTGCAGGGTGGGTACTGAGGTTAGACTGAAGATACCTTTTTCTCCAACAGTGTGGCTTACAGACTCATAAGTAAATTTTGTCCATTGTCCCCAAGGTGCCTAGTAAAGAGTCTTCTATAACTACACAGTACATGTACTTCTTAAGTGATGTGGAAATCAGTGATACCTATTGCCCTGGAGCATCAAATGCCATTAATTTTAGGGTTATAGTGTAATTTGATCAGAGATTGTTGACTTCGCAAATGAATACTTCCAAAAGTAAACAAAAGATGGGATTTTTTAAAATTTTGAAAACAAATCAACTAAATTCAAAAACATTTGAATATATACCCCTAGCCCAGGTATACTTTTGCAAAGTCCTTTCTCGGGATCATTAATGTTTCCACATTATGTGAAGCTAAACAGGAAAAAAAAAATGGAATAGCTTAAGATTGTTCATAAGAACATTCCCGAAAGATACCTTTATTGCCTAGATTATAAAAAAAGAAGAGGGAGGAGTGAAAATATGAGACATGTTGCAATGATGGACATTTTACTTATCCATTATTTCTTTCACATCTAAAACAGACGTTCTAGTATAAGTCTGAAACTGGCCTTAGAGCTCCTTGTAGGAATGGAACCATATCCTTTAAGAAAATAGCTTTTAAGCTGGTTAAGGTCAAAGAGTAAAACCTGAATAATTCTTTTTGTGTGTTTAAAGTGTGCTGCAGAAGAACTAAGTAACAGTTTGAAGGTAGAGGAGCATAGAAA
The DNA here is from genome assembly GCA_917880005.1 of Nanger dama. Classification (NCBI taxonomy): domain Eukaryota; kingdom Metazoa; phylum Chordata; class Mammalia; order Artiodactyla; family Bovidae; genus Nanger; species Nanger dama. Next base: position 3,648,445 of record CAKJTW010000011.1, read on the forward strand.
TGAGAGGGGAGGAGGAAGAGAGGAGAATCGAAAGAGGGGACAGTGAGAAATCCCCCAATGTCAAGGTGGCCACAGAGGTTTGTTGGTTGTTTTTGTTTCAAAGTGTTGCCTAATATGAAATTCCAAGAGGTCTGCATTTTTGCAATACAAACCTATTTCCAAACGTGGAAAGCTTGGTATATTCTATAACCCTGCTTGTCTGAGTGTGTGTGTGAATGTGTGCGTGCGCGTGCGTTCAGTCGCATCTGACTGGAATCCGATGGACAGTAGCTCACCAGGCTCCTCTGTCCATGGAATTTTCCAGGTAAGAATACTGGGGTGGGTTGCCATTTCTTACTCCAGGGGATCTTGCCAACTCAAACTCGGACCTCTTGTATCTCCTGCACTGACAAGAGGATTCTTTACCACTGCGCCACCTGGACTAAGATGGAAAAATCAAAGTACAGCCATAGGAACGTATGGCTCCTATGCTATGACCTCTGAAAACGCAGGCACTTCTTAATGAGACAGTACATACTTCAGAGTTGCAAGGAGTGACCAGTGGCACTTTGAATAGTGGCCAGTAAATGGTGAATAGTGAATAGTAAAAAGGCAAAATTCTCTTCTACATAGAATGACTTGAATATGGATGTGAGTCAATCACCTTTTCCCCCGACAAATACACAGGAGAAATATGGTCATGTGAGAAGACGCAGAGATTGTCTGAATTACAAGATTACTATTGACTATTATTGTTGTTATTAAATACTACCTCTATAAACTGATCTTAAATGACATGAATATCTTCAGAAATTTAGAGGAGAGTACTTTCATGACACAAGCAATACAATTTTAATCAAAAAATTAAAAACATAAAAATGTCATTCTCAATATCTCCCTGGCTCTAGAAAAATGTATTAGGTATATATACTAGATTAACTCTATCTGCTCCCTGCTCAATCTTCTCTCCTAAACAATCTAGAACAGTGTTAGTAACTGTCTTTCAAGTTTCAACACTTACATAATAATTTATTCATATGTACAGATTATATTCAGTGCACAAGGAAAAAGAAACAGAAACTACAGAGGGTATTTCACAGGAAAAATAAAAGTTACATAGAAGTTATTAAAAAGGTATCTTAACTGCTATAGACATTGTTGGTCCAGCAGGTTAGGGAGATCCCCACTGTTCTGCTTGGTAACTATACGGGAAAACTCAAACTCCATATTGTTCTCATCTAAAAAGTTGCTACTATTAGTAAGGATGCATTCTTATAATAAAAGTTACCACTGTTGCAGAGTCAGGAACTGTACTTAGTGCCACATAACTAAGTAGTGCTACATAACTGCACTTAATGCTACATAACTGTACTTAGTGCTACATAACTCATTTACCCCTCCCCACAGCATTATAAGAAAGGTACTAGTAATGTTTTCATTTATAGATGAGGAAACTGAGCCCAAAGTCTTGTAGCAAATAAGTGGTAGAAGTCAGGTCTAAACTCAATCCAAATGGAATATGAAGGAATAAAGGGAGTGGCTTGACAAAACTACCCCAAAATTTTCTAGAATAATAAACTGGCCAGATTAGGAAGAAATTTGGGGAGAAAAAATAATGATAAGAAACAAGTCTGAGAACAGCTATATTCCCCAGATAATTTCAACATTTATTTTAAACATATTTGAGAAAAAGTATACACATCTCAAAATAAAAGTTAAAGAAAGGATATAAAGAAAAACAGAGTATAAATAAATAGCTTTCAAACAGGATGAAAGAAACACCAGGAACCAGTTTGATTAAAGAGTTGGAAACATTAATAACAATCTGTCCAGTAATACTGAAGCCAGTTATTAATAATAGAGTCAGCATGATAAGAGTCTGCTAGCTCCTCTGAGGCAACAGGCCACAGGGATAATTCAAAATAGCTAGAAACAATATCTCTTATTTTTAAAAAAAGCTCATTTAACCCTGATAAGTACAGGTTTACAACCATAACCTTTGAAACATATAAGGTTATATCAAGTTTTTGGGAAAAGAATCTCATAAAATCTGAGTCTTCTTCATTTCTATTCACAACAAATACAGGAAAACCTCATTAATCAGAGTACATACAATCAGAATGTATAATGTATCAGATACATTTACAGCATTCTTGTGAAATAGAAATTTTGAAATGAATTACATTATACTTTAATAATTATATTGGTTGTTTCAAAATTATCAAGATTATCAAAACATATTCTACTTTATGTTGAATAGCTATAAATTTAGGCTTATTCTTAAATTAAATGTAGTGTCCTCCTCTATTTCAAACTGGTGATATTTTACCACTTAAAATGTAATAAATGGACCTTCCAAAACACAAGTAATACACCCAACATCGTCTATGTAGAATATGAACATAAAATAAGTGTCTCACCAGGAAATAGCTATTAGTAATCAATAAGAGAAGAATACTGCCCATAATTAAATCTGCGTTAATTATAAAAAGGGTTATGAAAGAAATAAATCATCATTGTGGATTTCATTTTAGAAATTTAATGATCTAGGACTTCAATACACATTACTTATGAAGTCATACCCCAAAATTTGATACTGAAATAAACTGAAAAGCACTTTAAGCTAATATTTTAATAAAATTCATGTGGTTTTGTATAAAACAAACTTATTTAACTATACTCCCTTCACCAATAAACGCATTTAATTCAATATGCCATTCAATAATTAATGCTATAGCAGTTTAATTGAATGTTTACAATATACTTGAAAATAAAATATTATAAAATGTTATAAAATGTTAAATATTATATTTTTAAAAATTCTGAAGTTTCCCCGGTGCTACATTTAAGTGAAGTGAAAGTCACTCAGTCATGTCCCATTCTTTGTGACCCAATGAACTATACACAGTCCATGTAATTCCCTAGGCCAGTACTGGAGTGGGTAGCCTTTCCCTTCTCCAGGGCATCTTCCCAACCCAAGGACTGAACCCGAGTCTCCTGCATTGCAGGCATATCTTTACCAGCTAAGCCACGAGGGAAGCCCAAGAATACTGGAGGGGGTAGCCTATCCCTTCTCCAGGGGATCTTCCTGACCCAGGAATGGAACTGGAGTCTCCTGCAGTGTAGGTGGATTCTTTACCAACTGAGCTATCAGGGAAACCCCTATTAAAGTTAAATTAATGAGTGTATAGAAATAAATAAATCAGAGCAGTTTTTTGTCAGTGGTGGGTGATACCTAAATTATTTATAGCTGGAAAGGCATGGGCATAGACCAGAAAGAAATGTTACTGTAACTACTAATCAAAACAGATACTGGCTATAAATAAACAACTTATTGCCAGTGTGTACCTCCTGAAAAACAACCCTAGCTTTAGATAACAAACCAGAATCTATTTTCTAAAACAAGTTATAAAATTTGGAGGAATATGTGGTTTTACTATGAGCTACTACCCCTGTAGTCTAGATCAATAGATACTCCACTTTTTAAAAATATACATCCTATCAATAAAAATATTTTGAACTCTATGTAGATCATTTGTCTGTTGGTTCTCAACTCCATTCTCACCTCTTCCATGCTCTCTTATGTGGCTGAACCTGAAAACTACATTTCCTAGATTGCTTTGCTGGGATGGGTAGCGCTGGCAGATGATCAAAGGGAATTTTTTTCCCTTCTGTTTTTGAAACCAGCAATCACTGCAATGGTATTTCAGCAGCCTCTGTAGCTCAGAGATCTTGTAGCACAGATCTTGGGATCTGGCTCTCAGGACTGCTGGCTGCAGCAATAGGAGCACAATTGCAGAATAGCAGCAGCCATCACAGGTGACTGGAAGCTCTACCAGCCTTGGCAAGTTCAACAGCACTGGAGGAACTGTGGACCCCTGGGCTCCTGCCCTGTCAGTAGGAGTGTGGTTACCTGGCTTCCCGTGAAGCAGTGGCCACGGCGATTCTAACATTCACAACCTCAGCGGTGCTCCAGCTTCCTCAGCAGCTCAGTCAGTGCTCGTAAGCTCTAGGTAACCAAACTTTCCGTTGCTCTCTACACGTGTTAGTGTTAATCTCTCAGTCGTGTCTGATTCTTTGTGACTCCATGGACTATAGCCTGCCAGGCTTCTCTCTCTGTCCATGGGATTTTCCAGGTAAGAATACTGGAGTGGGTTGCCATTTCCTTCTCCAGGGGATCTTTCTGACCCAGGGATCGAATCTGGGTCTCCCACTTTGCAGGCAGATTCTTTACAGTCTGAGCCACCAGGGAAGGCCTGCTTCCTACAGGTGCTCATTGCTAAAGAACACTGCCACCTTCTTTTCTTTCCTCCAGACTTTCCAACACTTTTGCAACCAATTCCTTGGATTAAAATCCCTCTGAGTCATGTTTGTTTCTCTGCCTGGGCACTGATTAAATATAAGCCCACACTCCAATATATACAATTATTTATAAATTATAGACTTATACTACCATTTGTATTATATATATAATATATATAATAAACATATTAATAAACATATATATATGTTTGTATTATAGAACATATGGAGTAATAGGTGTTTTAAAGAATGAGATAAACAAGAAATAAACAGTTTTTAAAGTAAACTTTAATGTTTTATTTATCAACAATTTTCAAACATTCTTGTTGTCACTAAGAAAAACAAAATTTTTAGAGTATAATAAGATTAAATATTTGTCATTCTTAGTATTTCAGCTTCGTTTTACCCTTTATGAAACAGTCATTTGAAAATCTGGTACTATGTTCAGGTTATTGTTATATTTAGCTGTAATGGTTATCATGGAGGGGGAAAGCCTCACAAAATAGTAGATCCAAATGGAAGAAGAGCATCATTAGCTGTGCTTATTAAATCACAGTACTCAATTTTCAATCCCAACCACCAATTGTATAAAAGATTTTGTTGAAATTTGGCTAGTAAATTTCCATCTTCCCATGTGTCAACCAGTCATTCTTAAAAACTAAGAGGTACATGTAGCACCTTTATTTTTTTAACCAAAAAATAAACTGTTAATCTATTTAAAGATTTCATTTGGAAGATTTTATAACAAGTTATAAAATTCTGTTGCAAGTTTTAAAAACATTCAGATACAGTTTTATGCAGTTTTAAAATTATACAGAAACTAGAGTTTTACAATTACATTGTCATACAACTTGAAAGTAACAACAAACATTCAATATGAAAATGTCCACTCCATACTATGGATCTTTCAAAAAGCAGTTATCTTCTCATTCACTGTAAGTATGATTATTTTTAAAAAAGATCAAGTGTGTTTTTTTCCAAAAATATATGTTAAGAGAGCACCTGTTATCACAGAAAAGGTCAGCAAAATTAGAATTCTTATTCTGTAAAAGAAAAATGCATAACTGCAACAACTTCCATATTACCTCTCAAAGATCTCCCACTGAATAACCAGTAAACCTCAAGTGGTGCAAATAATGACAGCTACTCTCCCATCTTACTACCAAGTATTGTAAAGATTCCACTTCTATATTTGATTCTGTTTTCTACTACATTTTAAAGATTTTATTTTTAAAAAGTCACATCAATGACACCCTACAGCACTTGTGCATCCTTTCATTTTAATTGATTTGCTAAAATAGCTTGCTTATATGTGATGAGTAGATGAATTTCATGTGTGGAAGTTGCTCAGCAGTCTTATCCAGAAATCTTTTTCCATTCCAACCACACCAACACTACAAAACTAAGTTAACATAGTTTTTTCAGAATACATTTTTTAATTAGAGGGTATTTTGATGCTTGGCAAGTATCTTTTCCAGTAATCCCCTTAGTGATTCATAAATCATAGTTCTTCGTATTACTGAAATTGAGTCTATCAAATATCATTGGTTGAAATGCTAGAAATAGTGATTTTTCCATGTACCTATACAATGAACCTTTCATACTATGTAATTTATTCAGATACTTATTTATTCAACTCTTCAATGTTTTCTATGCATCTTTTAATACCATTTGCTGACAAATAAATGTGATATTGCTTGCTGTCATATTTTTCATGCATTATTTCAGTCATTTTTCTCAAGGAATGCCATATACTCAGGGTGAGGTTCATCCCTTAATGATAGTGAATGTAAGTCCAAATTTCAAATAGACCTCTTGATAATTATTTTTGGTTGTGCTGTGTTGTGCTTAGTTGCTCAGTCATGTCAGACTTTTTGCGACCCCACGGACTGTAGCCTGCCAGGGACTTCCGTCCATGGGGATTCTCCAGACAATAATAATGGAGTGGGTTGCCATGCCCTCTTCCAGAAGATCTTCCCAACCCAGGGATGGGACCCAGATCTCCTGCATTGCAGGAGGATTCTTGATACTGTCTGAGGCATCAGGGAAGCCCAAGCATACTGGACTGGGTAGCCTATCCCTTCTCCAGGGATCCTCCTGACCCAGGAATTGAACTAGGGTCTCCTGCATTGCAGGCAGATTCTTTACCAGCTGAGCTACCAGGGATGCCCTATTTTTGGTTGACTTAGTGTCAAATATGATTAAATCATCATTTTAAAACAATTATATGATATAGCCAACAAAAGATTCATACAATGCATTAGAGATAATTCTTATTGAAATGTGCTTATTAGTATTTATCTTTATTCTGCTATCTTTTCCCAGAGTTGGTTTGTTTTGTGAGAGTTTATCTATTTAACACTGGACAATGTAATCCAAGACCTATCACAAGGCACAGATAAAATTCAATACCTCCAAATCTTAAAGCAAATCAATGCCCACTCCCACCTCAGAACCCTTTATATAACTTACAATGTGTGTAAATGATACTTTGACAGTGTCAGCAACAATCTAAACATTAGTAAACTTTAATTTCTTAGATTTTTAAAAAATAAAAAAATATATAAATTTTCAGTAATGTGTTATGGAAAAACCTGAGTGAACGTTTTGGTCAACCCAATGTTTCCAACAAAATAAGTTACACTATGAAAAGCTGACTTGGAAGTTAAGCGTGACTTGGAAGTTAAGTTTTCTTAACCCATGCGTGTAACCCACATTACTTTGATTACTCAAACTATTAATACATGGAACTCGCCTTTTCTCAGACCCTCTCCAGAGTATCAGAAATGTTTAAATATTGGTTTCCATCAGGATATTTTGTGCATAAAGTAGGTAACTCTCATCAATGAATGTGAAATCATGATGGCCTAGGTATTATATAATATCAACTGAAGGACATGGCAACTCACTCCATTGTTCATGCCTGGAGAATTCCAGGGATGGTGGAGGCTGGTGGGCTGCCATCTCTAGGGTCACACAGAGTCAGACACGATTGAAGTGACTTAGCAGCAGCAGAAATATATTATGTAAATATATTAAATGTATTACATATATTTAATACATATTAAATATATTAAATGTATTATGAAATATATTAAATAACATTTGCTTCACCAAAATTAAGAATTTTATTTCTTTATAAAATACTCATTTGTTAAATGCATTCTAAACCATTAATGTTCTTTGTGATGCTTCAGATAAGTGATCTGATAACCTAGCTGGTGATATATAATATTTAGTTACTTAATTATACCTGAAATTTCACAAAGTTTTCTGTTCAACTCACAGTGCTGATTTAAAAAAAGCAAATCATTTTGAAATATTTAAAGAAAGTAAAAGGAGGAATAATAACTACAAAGCATCATTGTATCTTAATGAGAACTTGAAAGATTAGCTTTTCATCTTATTCTCAATTATTCATGGGTGGTACATTTCATCTCTAGGTGTGCAGGAAATAAGAGTGTTTTAGCAGAAAAAAAAACATGGGCTTTAAAGTCAAATAAACCTGAATTTGCATTAAGTGTCCACATTTACTAGTTGTGAAAACCAAGTGTCTCATTTTCCATGATTTTATTTCATTAGGAAAAATGGGGCACATGTAATCAATGAAAATAGATACAAAGTGTTTGACCCATAGTAAAAATTCATTAAATGATAATATATTTTCTCCTTTTATTCCTAAACCAGATGTCCTCATTTTTTTATGTATTATGAATCTCTTCAAACTAGTAATGATTCACATCCACAATTTATATTCTGCCTGTCATATAACAGCTTAAAAACTTTCTTCACATAATTACTAAATTTAACCCTCCCTGCCACACTATGAAGTAATTGGATATTATCCTAATTTTTCACAGAAATAAACTGAGCTCCAGAGAGAGTAACTAATTTGCACAAGATCTCGCAAGAAGTTAAAAATTGAACTCTCACCTACCATTCTATAAAGACTTCTTCCCCATCCTCTAAAAAAAAATCCTAGCTAGAACTAACAAACAGAATGTTTTATACTAAGAAAATGATTTATCTAATGATAACAAACATTATTAAACTATTTACATAGGCCCAAACTGAAGTACATATGAATACAAAGGGCATATCACATTATTATTACTAGTGGTTTTAGGATCTGAGAATTTGTTTGGTGAAGCCAAATATTTTTGTAATACATTCCTAGAAAATGGCTTTTTATTAAAAAAAAATTAAATATATACTCATATAAAAACTTGTAATTGCTAGTATTGTCATTTAAGGTGGAGCTTGACTTTCAAATAAAATTTGGAGTGTAATTTTATACTCTTCAGTAAACCATAAGTTTTCTATTTATTTCTTCCCAAATGATAGTATAAGATAAATAAGTTTGGGAGATCTATGTACAGTAAGCTGATTATAGTCATGTACAGCATGCTGATTATAATACTGTATTATATACTTGCAATTTGCTAAGAGAGTAAATCTTAAGTGTTCTCACCACAAAGGAAAAAAAAAACCTAACCATGTGAGGTGACAGATGTGTTAATTAACTAGATTATGGTAATCATTTCACAATGTATAGGTTTATTAAAATATCATGTTGTATACCTTAAAAAAATCATGCTGTACAAGCTAAATATATTCAATTTTTATCAATCAAACTTGAATAAAAGTTGGAAAAAGTTTTTAAATAAAAATATACATAATCTTAAAAGAAAACAGTTGTCTGTGAGCACTGGAATCATACTTTGTTTTTAAATACTTTTATGCATTTTCAATACTTTCTATACAGCACATACATTAATTTTACAGTTATAAAATATATTAATAATTACTTTTCACAAAAATTAATACTGCAAAATAGGTATGTCTAAAGTATTGGGTGGTCTATTAAAAGAAGGTCACCATTTCATTGAACCAATTCTGACAGAATAGCAGATTAAGAACTTAAATAACCACAAGACTCTCAGGATCACATTTAAAAAGTCATTTCCTTGAGCCCTTAGTTTCTTTTGTATCTATTTTTTTACTAATTAGAAAAAAATAAAGTATAAAAGTTAAAGGTGTATGCGTTCTAAATTCAGACTGCTTAGATTCAAATCTTGGCCTTACTACTTCAGACAATTCCGTTAATATCATTAAATCTTTTGTCTTCATCTTTAAAATGGGGAAATAAAGTACCTACAGTACAGGGGCTTTTGTGCTAATATAGTAAGCCAAGATTTGGTAACAGCTAGCATTTCTGATGTGAGAAACACAAGGTCCACTGTCCCACAACTAGAAAACCAGAACCAAGATTTAAATCCAGTAGACTATTTCTGGGGTGTGCGTGCATGGGTGCTAAGTCACTTCAGTCAAGTCTGATGCTTTGGGACTCTGTAGACCACAGCCTGCCAGGCTCCTCTCTCCATGGGAATCTCCCAGAAAAGAATACTGGAGTGGGCTTCCATGCCCTCCTCCAGGGGATCTTCCCAACCCAGAAATCTAAGTGGCATCTCTTATGTCTTCTGCCCTAGAAGGCAGGTATCCACTAGCACCATTTGGAGTGTAAATGCTCAAATGCTAAACCCTCAATAAGCTCAGACACACATGAAACGTTTAATAAATCTTAGTTTGTGGTTTTGTGCTTATTTCTAGGTTACCTAAATGTCAAGCTCTAATGTAGGCTGTGAGCGGGCAGGCACACTAAGCGCAGGCAGCTGCAAGAGCCCAGCCGGCTCACTAAGCGCGACCGAGAGGAACTACCCCATGTCCAAGGTCAGGGGCAGCAGCCTAGTCTGCCAGGCTGTGACGGCGCAGGAACGGCCGAGAGGAGCTACCCTTGTGTCTGAGGTTGGGGCGGCAACCGAGAGGAGCTACCCTGTGTTCGAGGCCAGTGATGGCCAGGAGGAGACACCCCGCATCCAAGGTCAGGGTGGCGGCTCGGTGGAGCTACCTCGTGTCCGAGGCCAGTGGCGGCCAGGAGGAGACACTCTGTGTCCGAGGTCAGGGGCAGCTGCGGAGAGATACCCCGCGTCCGAGGTCAGGGGCAGCTGAAAGAAGCCACCTTGCGCTCAAGGCCAGGGGCAGTGACCCTGAGGAGCCACCCCGAGCCCGAGGCCAGGGGCAGCAGCTGGGAGGAGCCACCCATGCCCGAGGCCAGGGCCGGCGGCCGGGAGAAGCAACCCGAGGAGCAGTGGCTGCGCAGGCACAAGAGGGCCTACAGGAGCTATCCCACATTGATGGTCAGGAACGGCGGGGTAAGGAGATAACCCTCCTCCAAGATAAGAAGCAGCGGCTGTGCTTTGCTGGACCAGCCATGAAGAGATACCCCACGCCCAAGGTAACAGAAACCCAAGTAAGATGGCAGGTATTGCAAGAGGGCATCAGAGGGCAGACACACTGAAACCATACTCACAGAAAACTAGTCAATCTAATAACACTAGGATCACAGCCTTGTCTAACTCAGTGAAACCAAGCCATGCCTGCGGGGCAACCCTAGACGGGCAGGTCATGGTGGAGAGGGCTGACAGAATGTGGTCCACTGGAAAAGGGAATGGCAAGCCACTTCAGTATTCTTGCCTTGAGAACCCCATGAACAGTATGAAAAGGCAAAATGATAACACACCAAAAGAGGAACTCCCTAGGTCGTTAGGTGCCCAATATGCTACTGGAGATCAGTGGAGAAATAACTCCAAAAAGAATGAAGGGATGGAGCCAAGGCAAAAACAGTACCCAGTTGTGCATGTGACTGGTGATAGAAGCAAGATCCGATGCTGTAAAGAGCAATATTGCATAGGAACCTGGAATGTCAGGTGCATGAATCAAGGCAAACTGGAAGTGGTCAAACAAGAGATGGCAAGGGTGAACGTCGACATTCTAGGAATCAGTGAACTAAAATGGACTGGAATGGGTGAATGTAACTCAGATGACCATTATATCTACTACTTTGGACAGGAATCCCTCAGAAGAAATGGAGTAGCCATGACGGTCAATGAAAGAGTCCGAAATGCAGTACTTGGATGCAATCTCAAAAACAACAGAATGATCTCTGTACGTTTCCAAAGCAAACCATTCAATATCACAGTTATCCAAGTCTATGCCCCAACCAATAATGCTGAAGAAGCTGAAGCTGAACGGTTTTATGAAGACCTACAAGACTCTGTAGAACTAATACCCAAAAAAGATGTCCTTTTCATTAAAGGCGACTAGAATGCTAAAGTAGGAAGTCAAGAAACACCTGGAGTAACAGGAAATTTGGCCTTGGAATACGGAATGAAGCAGGGCAAAGACTAATAGAGTTTTGCCAAGAAAATGCACTGGTCATAGCAAACACCTTCTTCCAGCAACACAAGAGAAGACTCTACACATGGATATCACCAGATGGTCAACACTGAAATCAGATTGATTATATTCTATGCAGCCAAAGATGGAGAAGCTCTATACTGTCAACAAAAACAAGACCAGGAGCTGACTGTGGCTTAGATCATGAACTCCTTATTACCAAATTCAGATTTAAACTGAGGAAAGTAGGGAAAACCACTAGAGCATTCAGGTATGACCTAAATCAAATCCCTTATGATTATACAGTGGAAGAGAGAAATAGATTTAAGGCCTAGATCTGATAGAGTGCCTGATGAACTATGGAATGAGGTTCGTGACATTGTATGGGAGACAGGGAGCAAGACCATCCCCATGGAAAAGAAATGCAAAAAAAGCAAAATGGCTGTCTGGGGAGGCCTTACAAATAGCTGTGAAAAGAAGAGAGGCGAAAAGCAAAGGAGAAAAGGAAAGATATAAACATCTGAATGCAGAGTTCCAAAGAATAGCAAGAAGAGATAAGAAAGCCTTCTTCAGCGATCAGTGCAAAGAAATAGAGGAAAAGAACAGAATGGGAAAGACTAGAGATCTCTTCAAGAAAATTAGAGAAATCGAGGGAATATTTCATGCAAAGATGGGCTTGATAAAGGACAGTAATGGTATGGACCTAACAGAAGCAGAAGATATTAAGAAGAGGTGGCAAGAATACACAGAAGAACTGTACAAAAAGATCTTCACGACCCAGATAATCATGATGATGTGATCACTCACCTAGAGCCAGACATCTTGGAATGTGAAGCCAAGTGGGCCTTAGAAAGCATCACTACAAACAAAGCTAGTGGAGGTGATGGAATTCCAGTGGAGCTGTTTCAAATCTTGAAAGATGATGCTATGAAAGTGCTGCACTCAATATGCCAGCAAATTTGCAAAACTCGGCAGTGGCCACAGGACTGGAAAAAAGTCAGTTTCCATTCCAATTCCAAAGAAAAGCAATGCCAAAGAATGCTCAAACTACCGTACAATTGCACTCATCTCACATGCTAGTAAAGTAATGCTCAAAATTCTCCAAGCCAGGCTTCAGCAATACGTGAACCGTGAACTTCCTGATGTTCAAGTTGGTTTTAGAAAAGGCAGAGGAACCAGAGATCAAATTGCCAGCATCTGCTGGATCATGGAAAAAGCAAGAGAGTTACAGAAAAACATCGATTTCTGCTTGATTGACTATGCCAAAGCCTTTGACTGTGTGGATCACAATAAACTATGGAAAATTCTGAAAGAGATGGGAACACCAGACCACCTAACCCGCCTCTTGAGAAATCTGTATGCAGGTCAGGAAGCAACAGTTAGAACTGGACATGGAACAACAGGCTGGTTTCAAATAGGAAAAGGAGTACGTCAAGGCTGTATATTGTCACCCTGCTTATTTAACTTCTATGCAGAGTACATCATGAGAAACGCTAGACTGGAAGAAACAGAAGCTGGAATCAAGATTGCTGGGAGAAATAAACCTCATATATGCAGATGACACCACCCTTATGGCAGAAAGTGAAAGAGGAGAGTGAAAATGTTGGCTTAAAGCTCAACATTCAGAAAACAAAGATCATGGCATCCGGTCTCATCACTTCATGGGAAATAGTTGGGGAAACAGTGGAAACAGTGTCAGAATTTATATTTTTAGGCTCCAAAATCACTGCAGATGGTGACTTCAGCCATGAAATTAGAAGACGCTTACTCCTTGGAAGAAAAGTTATGACCAACTTAGACAGTATATTCAAAAGCAGAGACAATACTTTGCCAATTAAGGTCCGTCTAGTCAAAGTTATGGTTTTTCCTGTGGTCATGTATGGATGTGAGAGTTGGACTGTGAAGAAGGCTGAGCGCTGAAGAACTGATGCTTTTGAACTGTGGTGTTGGAGAAGACTCTTGAGAGTCCCTTGGACTGCAAGGAGATCCAACCAGTCCATTCTGAAGGAGATCAACCCTGGGATTTCCTTGGAAGGAATGATGCTAAAGCTGAAACTCCAGTACTTTGGCCACCTCATGCGAACAGTTGACTCATTGGAAAAGACTCTGATGTTGGGAGGGATTGGGGGCACGAGGAGAAAGGGACGACCGAGGATGAGATGGCTGGATGGCATCACGGACTCGATGGACGTGAGTCTGAGTGAACTCCGAGAGATGGTGATGAACAGGGAGGCCTGGCGTGCTGCAATTCATGGGGTCGCAAAGAGCTCGGACACGACTGAGTGACTGAACTGAACCGAATGTAGGTTGAGTGAGTGAGTGATAGTATCTCAGTTGTGTCTGAGTCTTGGCGACCCCATGGACTGTAGCCTGCTAGGCTCCTCTGTCCATGGATTTCTCCAGGCAAGGATACTGGAGTGGACTGCCATTTCCTTCTCCAGGTTAATGTAGTTTAAACCTTAGTAAAAAGTGTACTATTCTGTGAGTAGTGTTGATAACACGGAAGTCTATGCATGTACAAGGAAGGAGTACATGGGGAATCTCTGTACTTTCCTTTCAATTTTATTGCAAACCTAAAACTGCTCTGGGATTCCTAGGTGGCCAGTGGTAGAGAATCCACCTCTCAAGGTGGGAGACATAGGAGATGCAGGTTAGATCCCTGGAGAGGGAAGATCCCCTGGAGGAAGAAATGGCAACGCACTCTAGTATTTTTGCCTGAAAAATGCTATGAACAGAGGGGCCTGGCAGACTATAGTCCAAGTGGTTGGTCACAAAGATTCAGACATGACTGAGCAACTGAGCCTAGTAGAACTTTTCTAAAAATATAGTCTTTAAATGTAATATGGTATCCTGGATGGGATTCTGGAACAGAAAAAGACAGTAGGTAAAAACTAAGATAATCTGAATACACCATGTACTTTAGTTAATAAACACTCGTTCATTAACTGTGGCAAATGTACCACAGTAATATAAAATACTAAGGAAAAATGGGTGTGGGATACACGAGAACTTTGCATACTATGTTCTCAATTTTTCCATAAATCTAAAACTATTATAAAAATAATATCTATTTGAAAAAATTTCAACAAAAAAAAGTCAAGAGGAATTCTGGTAATGCAAACTTAAAAATTAAGATTTGAGGGGGATGATACTGTCAGGATGCATTTAGGTCAGACGGGGGCAAAATACAGAGTATCCTAGTACCTTAACCCAGAAAAGGCATTTTTAAAAGATATACAGCTTTGAATGGTTAAAAATTCTCAAATGGGAAATTGAAGAAGATTTAAGATTAGAAACTTTTAAGGAGTAAATTAAATGTCCAGAGTCATAAAGCTAGTCTGTGGGAAAGCATGACTCCTAATCCAATACTCTTTCTACTATGACTCACGGACACAATAGAACTTGTTTGCCTTAAGGCAGTAACTTGTACACTGAAGGAAAAAAAAAAAAAAAAAGAAAAAGTACTGATAACAAAATGGAAAATCTTTGAGTCAGATTCAAGTATTTTATCTATTATGGCAAAGAATAGGGAGAATTTAAAAACAGCTTTAACTAGAAAATAAAGAGACTAAAGATTTAAAAGTAGATGAAACTTCAAAATTAATGGGAAGTGATGACAGGCTTCTCTGTCTGTAGTTTCAGACCTGAGCTTTTGCCTTTTACATAGTAATACAAAGTAACTTTAAAGCCTGGACTGACCACATTAAATTACATAAAACTATAATGTGTCAAGATAAGGTCAAATTTACAGTCTGTGCCCTGAAATTCCCTGAATCCATGTCTTCTTAAAACTAGGCAACAAACTCATCAGTTGGTTGAGTTTATTTAATAATTATTATTCTGATTGCATTTAAAAACTTTTTTATTATAAAAATTTGAATCACACAAAAACAGTATATAACAATGAATTCTCTTTTACCCATTATATACTTCTAATAATTCACATTTTACCTTTCATGTTTACCTATTGATTGCATTCTTTTTTTTTTTCTTTTAGTGACTGAACTAATTTAAGATGAAGAATAGAACCATCTTTGGGGAAAGGAAGAAGAAAGGATGGAAGCAATATTTTCAGTCTGCTATTCCATTGAGACTTGAACCAGAAAGATTCCAGACTGTAAGGCAAATAAATACAAGAGGAAAGGATGATAACAGTGAAAGTATGTTACTAGAATAGCTTAGCTATGTTATTTGACAATCAATGAAACTACTGTCTATGAGGAATGAGGGTATTTTAAAGAACTAGTTTCCAACTTTTTAGTTTGACACAAAGAAGTAAGGCAAGAAAGATTATAAAGCTTCACTAAGATTATAGTTTCTAAAGATGGGCTTATCTTTGAGGAACATAAAAATTAATTTCATCATGTTTGAATTCACATATCTAATAAGCATCTATAGAAATAACAGTCTGTACTATTTGCAAAATTTCAGTGTCACCAAGCTGCTTTTGAACTGTGATGTTGGAGAAGACTCTTGAGAATCCCTTGGACTGCAAGGAGATCCAACTAGTCCATTCTAATAGAGATCAGTCCTGGGTATTCATTGGAAGGACTGATGTTGAAGCTGAAACTCCAAAACTTTGGCCACCTGATGCGAAGAACTGACTCATTGGAAAAGACCCTGATGCTGGGAAAGATTGAAGGCAGGAGGAGAAGGGGACGACAGAGGATGAGGTGGTTGGATGGCATCATTGACTTGATGGACATGGGTTTGGGTGGACTCCGGGAGTTGGTGATAGACAGGGAGGCCTGGCGTGTTGCAGTTCATGGGGTCGCAAAGAGTCAGTCACTACTGAGCGACTGAACTGAACTGAAGTGAAGTCTCAGCTTATTGTGTAAGTTTTTATAATAAAACATTTTATTTCCCATTAAGTCTCTTTCTGTGCTTGAGAAAGTTTTCCCATTTTTAGATTTTGAAATTTTAAATTAGAATATAAAGTGACTTTAGCAAGTTCAGTGATATTTTTTGTAATCTTAATAAAGGTTTCTAGACATTGGAGAATAAAAATCTCACCTGTTTCCTGTCTAACTGTTGAAGGTGGAGATCATTAGAAGCTGGGCATGCAGCAAATATAAGCGTATCTAAAACATCTTCATTGAAAAGATTTTGTGAACAGTGTCATGCTTAACTGTCTCAGTTTTCACCATGAAACAAAAGGCAAAAATTAGTAGGTAGAGACTGGAGATGATGGGGAAAGAAGAGTTAAAATGAAATAACTAGCAAGGCACAGCCTAAGTTTTAAAGCACAAATCTAAATATCAAATAAACATTCTTTTTCTCCAATTTACATCCTTCTGATTGACTTTAAATTATAAATCCAATGAACAGAGACGCATTCTTTCCTCTGTATTAATTACCAAAATGTTAGCATGTAGCTATCTCTTGCTCTCCATTCTCTTAAATTTAGAAAAATTTCCTTAAACATATTCCATCCTATGTTGCATGTAAATTAAGTTAAATTAGATCTATGTACAATCCTATATCTCTGGGGATATCCTTTGTTCTCCACAGATTTTAATTCACTCAAAAGGCATCACAATTCTGTAATGCCTTTATATGCCCTGCTGTTCCATAATGTCTAAGTGCCCGCTTTTTCAATAAACAGTTGTCTATAAAGATCATTCACACATTGATCCTACTCGTTGCTCTTTCTGACCACACATTCCCACAATTGCTGCACAGTCTGAGTAATATATTTCTGTACCTTGTAAGTATCTCAGTACCCATCCCCTGCTTGCAATCAGCTTTTCACTAGCCTACATTTACAAAGCTAGACCACTTTCCAACTACAACTTCTAAATTCTGCCTTCTCTACACATTGATTTCCAATACTGAACACCCACTCTTGAGGCAAAACTATATCAATTAAAAGGTCAGGGCCAAGCAATTTATCTCAAAATTCCAATCACTGTGGAAAACATACCTGATTTTCCATAAAGTTCTAACTCTTGTTTCTTGGTCACACGCTAGTTCTGTGTGCTGTGCCATTATACATCTCTCCCTACTGCAGCCACTCCAGGTCAATGAGGACTCTTTCTTCTACTTTCTTTAAATCCATATCCCTTTAAGATATCCAGTCAGCACACAGTAGAAAAATTAGGAGTCTCATCTATCAGCTCTCTGTCACAATCTCTTCATATTTTTGTGGGCATCTAGTTTCATTCATCCCACAGAAAACTCTTTTTCCTTAACATCGACGTATCA
Organism: Nanger dama; assembly: GCA_917880005.1. NCBI lineage: Eukaryota > Metazoa > Chordata > Mammalia > Artiodactyla > Bovidae > Nanger > Nanger dama. Next base: position 3,666,166 of record CAKJTW010000011.1, read on the forward strand.
CATAATTTAACAAATACTATTATCAAGAATAGCATTTTAATAGTTGAATATATTTTAATATGTGACTTGCTAGTAAAACATACTATTTACCTATCTGATTGTATATTTTTATTTTAAAAATCTAAATAGACACAGAATAGAAAACAAAAGCATTCAAGAAAACAAAGGATTAAGAATGGAGGCAGATTAAATTGTCAAAATCGAGTCTTTACAGAAACAGTAAGCAGAATACTTGTCAGTCCTGACAAATATGCCACTATACAAGCTCTGGACATCTGAGAAGGGAAAAGGCAAATGAATGAGGATGGTTCCATTAGCCAAAGCTAAATATGACCTGAGCTCTGATGCCACGTCACATACACAATCAACCTATTACTCAAAACCAGTAACTATACTTCCAATCTTCCACTTCTAAGACAATTTTACATACTTTCTCAAGCTTATATATAAGCTTGCAAAATATATACATCTTATATATGTGTATATATATATACACACACACACGTACACATATATTTTCTATTATCTCTCAAGATGACTTTGATGTTAATGTTTAACTGATTCTCCTGAATAAAAATAGTTGGTGCTAAGGCAAAACAAAAGAAGGCTGAGGTATTTAATCATCATAAAATTAATTCTGTTGAAGGATAGCTCAATGAATTTTTCACAAGGAAACACTCCTTAGTACTACCTGGACTTACCATCTGAGTCCCTAGTAAGTGAATTACCAAGCTGCTTAACATCTTTTAGCCTTTATTTACTCATCTGTAAAGTGGTGATTAACAATATTAACTATCTCATGGAGTTGCAAGGAACCAATAAGCTAAAAATGTTAAATATTTAAACACTGTCTGGCATTTGGTGATATTAAAGACAGCTAAAATGGATGAGATTCCATGGGGTAACTTATATTTAGATTCACAAAAATACTCCCAAAAGCATTTTAAGTGAGTAGTATACATTTTTATTTTCTTAAATTGAAGAAATTATGATATCAACTTGGAATCCTAAAATAAATAACTGAATTTGGAGTGGTATTCAAGTTAAATTAGCTTGAATACTATAAGACTGGCGTTATATTTTATTGTTTTCTGCTTTTAAGTTTCTTAGGCTGGCTTCATCAACAAACTGCAAGCCAAAATAAGCATTACTGTAAGAAATGCTTTGGGTAAACTTAAAGATATTTAAAAAATTATGCATTGATAACTAGGTTGTATACATAAAGAATGAAGCATATAGCTTCTAAATTAAATTTTAGTTGGATAGAGGGAGTCTAACATTTAAGGAATGATAGAACTAAAAAGATGAATTCTGGGAAACTCTCCCTACCACACAAAAGAACATATTATAAAGCTCCAGTAATTAAGAAAATGTATGAACACAGGGATGGTCAAATCTATCAAGATCACAGAAAAGAAAGTCTATAAATAGATCTTCACTTATATGGACTCTTGCAATGCAAATCACTGAGGAAAGACCAGAACATTTATTAAACAAAGCTGTAAAATTTTGTATCCCTTTAGAAAGAAACCTAATCTTTGATCCATATAGAATATACAAAAATCAACTTCAGAGTATGATTTAGCAGAAGAAAGAAAAAGCACTAACCATAAAAGAAAATATTGTTAAGTATGATGACATATTTTCTGTTCATTGGAATATCCTATAGGAAATGAAAAGATAAGCTACGAGGTAGCAGAAGAAATAGAATTAGTATCTAGAACATATAAAGAACTGGTATTCAGGATTTACTTAGAAGTGAAAGAAACTTCTTTCCTGAGAAGAAGAAACTGAAAGAATATTAAGAATTAAGGATAATATTCAATACTCTGACTATATGGGAACAGAATCTAAAAAGAGTAGATACACGTATAACTGACTCACTTTTCTGTACAGCAGAAACAAACACAACATTGTAAATCAACTATACTCCAATAAAAAATTTAATTTTTTAAAAAAGGAATTAATCACTCTGGTTTCTTGAGCTGAGATCAACTGATTACTTGAAGACTTCCTTGCAACTTCCTATCAAACTTGCTTTGGGGGAATAATCATTGGTGGTTAGAAAATTTTTTGAAAGGAGATAGAAAAGAACAGAATTAAAAGATGACTGACAATGACATATATCTAAGTATGCATACAAAGTATTCTAAAAACCTCTGCACTAGTAACACTAGCATTGTTAGACAAAAGTGAAGAGATATAATAAAAATATATCCATCACAATTGCTGTTAACTGCATATTTGATAAAACAATCAAAACACAAATAGAAAGTACGGGCTTCCCTGGTGGCTCAGTTGATCAAGAATTCAACTGCAATGCAGGAGACCCGGGTTCAGTCCCTGGGTTGGGAAGATGCCCTGCAGACGGCACTGGCTACCCACTCCAGTATTCTGGTCTGCAGAATTCCATGGACAGAGAAGCCTGGCAGGCTACAGTCCATGGAGTTGCAAAAAGTCGGACCTGACTCAGTGCCTTTTACTTTTTCCAACAGAAAATACAAATATAACGATTAGAATGGCTTCATTAAGTAAAATATATATCAAAAAGATTAATTCAGATAGTTTCTACCACTGACCTTGAATAAAGTCTATTTAAAGAAATGCAGACAAAGATTGCTATCTCTTTTAGGATCTATCTTGTCAACTTTCTTATAATATTGTCTCCACTACTGGAGGGGCTTTCCTGGTGACTCAGACAGTAAAAAATCTGCCTGCAATGCAAAACCCAGGTTCAATCCCTAGGTTGGGAATATCCCCTGGATAAGTGAATGGTTACCCACTCCAGTATTCTTGCCTGGAAAATTCCATGGACAGAGGAGCCTGGTGGGCTACAGTACATGGAGTCGCAAAGAAGACAAGACTGAGTGACTAACACTTTCCACTACTGGAAGAATAGCAGAGAAACTGAAGGGAAATTAGACTAGCAAAATAGCAAGAATATTTAGGGGAAAATTACTGGGGCAAGAAAAATTTAAAATGAGAATGTATTCTTGGAAAGTGTCAAGTATAATTTAATTAGAGAAACAAGTCCATCCACTCCACTTTTTCCAAAACAGAATCTAAGTATTCCTAAAAGTATAGCACAGTATAGTTTCTCTAGTATTAAGATTATACCTGTTTCTTCAATAATGTAAATGGTTTTACTCTTTTCTAGTATTATTTTCAACCACAAATCATAAGTATTTCCTGATAGTTGCACACACACCCAAAATTAGCCAACGGCACAACTTGTGTCTGGTTACTAAAAGATGATAAAGCTTTTACTATTTATTTAAAGCATACATGCTATAGGCACTGTTAAATGCAGCTATAAATTACAAGGGCAGAGTTTCTAAGGAATTATAACAACAGATTACACAGCTGTGCTTAGCTATCCAAGGCCATTTATTAAGTTAAAACACAGTGCAACATTATCACGTCCAGATGTGATGAAGGCCCAGACCTCCCACAAAACACAAATATCTCTATACTAAAAGAGGACATCAGGACATATACCTAAATAAAGAATTTCCCTTAATGACCAGCAAAATAAAGAAATTATGGAGACTCATCTTAAATTTCAAGCAACTGAACGTATTCACACCTTCCATAGATCCCACTGTTCTGTCCATTTGATGCTTTGATAGCTTCATCAGTATACATTCTATTATGGATATGTCAAGAGACCTAACATCAAATATGCAAATATATATATGGTGGTAGTGGTTGGTGGTTTAGTCACTAAGTCGTTTCCAAACCTTTCGACCCCATGGACTGTAGCTACCCAGGCCTCTCTGCCCATGGGATTCTCCAGGCAAGAATACTGGAGTGGGTTGCCATTTCCTTCTCTTGACGCTGGGGGCAGGAGGAGAAGGGGACGACAGAGGATGAGATGGCTGGATGGCATCACTGACTTGATGGACGCAAGTCTGAGTGAACTCCAGGAGTTGATGATGGACAGAGAGGCCTGGAGTGCTGCGATTCATGGGGTCGCAAAGAGTCGGACACGAGTGAGTGACTGAACTGAACTGCACTGAACTGATACATACGTATATATATATATATATATATATATATATATATATATACACACATACACACACACATATCCATTAAATGTAAAAACTGGCCACCTTCAGATTTTCATCATCATCATCATTCTTTGCACAATTAATGATGTTTTTCAAAGCACTTATATATTTACTATTTCACTTGAATCTCAAAGACTGTGTAAAGTAGGTGGTGAAAATACACTATTGTAAAGATTAAGATTCTGAGATATAGGAGTCAAGTGGTTTGTCTGAAATCATATTATATGCTAACATCTTTTTATTTTTAAACATCCTTAAATGCTTTCATTTATTTTATTACTTTATTAAAATCATATTGTACCTAAAATCTATTACATAAATCAGCAAGTATTTATCAGTCAACTTCTATAGGCAAGTCTTCCATTCATGCATAACTGTTGTTATAACTAATTTGTGAAATGACAAGGGTAATATTAGAAATATTTAACAAATGATACAGAAGGTATTAATCAAAGAAAATAAACACTGAACAAAGTGAAACACATCACCTAACTTTTATCAAGGGATATCAGCTACGTTATTGGCCCTGACATGGAATGATCTATGCAATTTGATATCAAAGTATAAATCATCAAATCTACCTGGCCTAAAATGCTAGACAATTATCTAAAGATTTTTTAGAACATGTAGAAAATTCTAGTAGCATGTGACACAAAATTAAATAAACTACAAATGTAAAAAAACAAAACAAAAAACCCTTGGTGACAATACTCCAAAATATAAAATCACCACCACCAAAATTAGTTGTAATACCTTTAAACATTTTAATTTCTTCATACATGTATAGCCAAATATACTTAATTTTATTAAAAGCATAAGTGGGATTTTGAACATGCTGCATGCTAAGTTGCTTCAGTTGTGTCTGACTCTTTGTGACCCTATGGACTACAGCCCAGCAGGCTTCTCTGTTCAAGCAATTCTCCAGGCAAGAATATTGGAGTGGGTTGCCATGCCCTCCTCCAGGGGATCTTCCCGACCCAGGGATAGAACCCATGTCTCCTATGTGTCCTGCATTGGCAGGCAGGTTCTTTACCACTAGCACCATTTGCCTATTTCAGAAATTTCATATAAATGAACTCACACAGTATGTGGACTTCTGTGTCAGACATCTTTCATTTAGCATAGTGTTGTTATGTTGTATCCTTGTTGTAGCTTGTACCAGTATGTCATTTCTTTTTATGGCTAAATACTACTCTATTGTATACACATACCACTCTGTTGTATACATATACCCATTAGGGCTTCCCTTATGGCTCAGCTGGTAAAAATCTGCCAGCAATGTAGCAGATACACATATCATCCACAATCTGCCCAATATACTGGGTTCAATCCCTGGGTTGGGAAGATCTCCTGCAGAAGGGAAAGGCTACCCATTCCAGTATTTTGGCTGGAGAATTCCATGGAGTCGCAGAGTCAGACATGACTGAGCGAATTTCACTTTCACAGTTTTGTTTATCCATTTATCAGTTGATGGAGACTTGAGCTTCTTCCACTTTTCAACTATAACGAATAATGCTGCTATGAACATTGTGTACAAGTTTTATGTGAACATATGCTTTCAATTCTCTTCCACTTCAGAGTGTAATTATTGGTTCTTTTTTTTTTTTGGCTTTTTCATCTTCACAAGATTACATATTGTATTAGTTTTATCAAAGAGCCAGCTTTAAGATTGACTTTTATTATGTTTTGTTTGGCATTTCATTAATTTCATATTTAAAAAATTAAGTTGCTTTCTTTCTCTTATTTTAGTGTTTATTCTACTTTCTTAAAGTTCCTACATAATCCTTTATTTTCCAGCTTTCTTAATAATAATGAAGGCCTTTAAAGCTATCAACTCTCCTCTGACAGCTTCTTCAGCTGTTTTCAACAACTTTCTACATATTCTTCTTTTCACTGTTTTCCAAATGATTTTTTCTTTATCCAAGAGTTATATAGGGGTGTTTTCTTTAATTTCTAAATAATAATTTTGTCACTTTATAGAAACTTCTAAAATTCTAATTACACTAACTTATAATCAGAGGATGGCCTTGCAAAATCTCTGCTTTCTAAAATTTATAGTTTTCTTTGTAGCTAAGCACAGAGATATTTAAAAATATTTTAAGAAGGTAATGGCAAACTAGTTCAGTATTCATGCCTTGAGAACCCCATGAACAGTATGAAAAGGCAAAAAGATAGGACACTGAAAGATGAACTCCCCAGGTCAGTAGGTGCCCAATATACTACTGGAGATCAGTGGAGACATAACTCCAGAAAGAATGAAGGGATGGAGCTAAAGCAAAAACACCCAGTTGTGGATGGGACTGGTGATAGAAGCAAAGTTCGATGCTGTAAAGAGAAATACTGCATAGGAACCTGGAATGTCAGGTTGATAAATCAAGGCAAATTGGAAGTGGTCAAACAGGAGATGACAAGAGTGAACATCGACATTCAAAGAATCAGCGAACTAAGATGAACTGGAATGGGTGAATTTAACTCAGATGACCATTGTATCTACTACTGTGGGCAGGAATCCTGTAGTAGAAATGGAGTAGCCATCATAGTCAACAAAAGAGTCTGAAATGCAGTACTTGGATGCAATCTCAAAAATGACAGAATAACCTCTGCTTGTTTCCAAAGCAAACCATTCAAAATCATGGTAATGCAAGTCTATGGGCTGACCAGTAATGCTGAAGAAGCTGAAGTTGAATGGGTCTATGAAGACCTACAAGACCTTCTAAAACTAACACCCCCAAAGATGTCCTTTTCATTACAGAGGACTGGAATGCAAAAGCAGGAAGTCAAGAAACACCTGGAGCAACAGACAAATCTGGACTTACAAAATGAAGCAGGGCAAAGGCTAATAGAGTTCTGCCAAGAGAAAGGGCTGGTCATAGCAAACACCCTCTTCCAACAACACAAGAGAAGACTCTACACATGGACATCACTAGATGGTCAACACCGAAATCAGACTGATTAATATTCTTTGCAGCCAAGGATGGAGAAGCTCTATACAGTCAGCAAAAACAAGACCGGAGCTCACTGTGGCTCAGATCATGAACTCCTTATTGCCAAATTCAGACTGAAACTGAAGAAAGTGGAGAAAAACACTAGACTATTCAGGTATAACCTAAATCAAATCCCTTATGACTATACAGTGGAAGTGAGAAATAGATTTAAGGGATTAGATCTGACAGACAGAGTGCCTGATGAACTATAGACAGAGGTTCGTGACAGGAGAACCTCCTGTCAGGAGACAGGAATCAAGACCATCCCCAAGAAAAAGAAATGCAAAAAACCAAAATGGCTGAGGAGATCTTAAAAACAGCTGTGATAAGAAGGGAAGTGAAAAGCAAAGGAGAAAAGGAAAGATATACCCATTTGAATGCAGAGTTCCAAAGAATACAATGAGAGAAAAGAAAGCCCTCCTCGGCGATCGGTGCAAAGAAATAGTGGAAAACAACCAAATGGAAAAGGCTAGAGATCTCTTCAAGAAAATTAGAGATACCAAGGGAACATTTTATGTAAAGATGGGCTCAATAAAGGACAGAAATGGTAGGGACCTAACAGAAGCAGAAGATATTAAGAAGTGGTGGCAAGAATACACAGAACTGTACAGAAAAATCTTCATAACCCAGATAATCATGACAGTGTGATCACTCACGTAGAGCCAGACATCCTGGAATGTGAAGTCAAGTGGGCCTTAGAAAGCATCACTATGAACAAAGCTAGTGGAGGTGATGGAACTCCAGTTGAGCTATTTCAAATCCTGAAAGATTATGCTGTGAAAGTGCTCCACTCAATATGCCAGCAAATTTGGAAAACTCAGCAGTGGCCACAGGACTGGAAAAGGTCAGCTTTCATTCCAATCTCAAAGAAAGACAATGTGAAAGAATGCTCAAACTACCGCACAATTGCACTCATCGCACACGCTAGTACAGAGAAGGCAATGGCAACCTACTCCAGTACTCTTGCCTGGAAAATCCCATGGATAGAGGAGCCTGGTAGGCTGCAGTCCATGGGGTGGCAAAGTCCAGGCACAACTGAGCAACTTCACTTTCACTTTTCATGCATTGGAGAAGGAAATGGCAACCCACTCCAGTGTTCTTGCCTGGAGAATCCCAGGGATTGGGGAGCTTGGTGGACTGCCATCTATGGGGTCGCACAGAGTTGGACACGACTGAAGCGACTTAGCAGCAGCAGCAGCAGCAGCAGCAGCACACACTAGTAAATGCTTAAAATTTTCCAAGCCAAGCTTCAGCAATACGTGAACCATGAACTTCCAGATGTTAGAGCTGGTTTTAGAAAAGGTAGAGGAACCAGAGATCAAATTGCCAACATCCGCTGGATCATCAAAAAAGCAATAGAGTTCCAGAAAAACATCGATTTATGCTTTATTGACTATGCCAAAGCCTTTGACTGTGTGGATCGCAATAAATTGTGGGAAATTCTGAAAGAGATGGGAATACCAGAGCACCTGACCTGCCTCTTGAGAAACCTCTATTCAGGTCAGGAAGCAACAGTTAGAACTGGAATAACAGACTGGTTCCAAACAGGAAAAGGAGTATGTGAAGGCTGTATATTGTCACCCTGCTTATCTAACTCATATGCAGAGTACATCATGAGAAATGCTGGGCTGGAGGAAGCACAAGCTGGAATCAAGATTGCCAAGAGAAATATCAATAACCTCAGACATGCAGACGACACACCCTTATGGCAGAAAGCAAAGAACTAAAGAGCCTCTTGATTAAAGTGAAAGAGGAGGGTGAAAAAAGGTGGCTTAAAGCTCAACGTTCAGAAAACTAATATTATAGCATCCGGTCCCATCACTTCATGGGAAATAGATGGGGAAACAGTGGAAACAGTGGCTGACTTTATTTTCCTGGGCTCCAAAATCACTGAGGATGGTGACTGTAGCCATGAAATTAAAAGATGCTTACTCCTTGGAAGGAAAAGTTATGATCAACCTAGATAACATATTAAAAAGCAGAGACATTACTTTGTCAACAAAGGTCCATCTAGTCAAAGGTATGGTTTTTCCAGTGGTCATGGATGGATGTGAATGTTGGAGTATCAAGAAAGCTGAGTGCAGAAGAACTAATGCTTCTGAACTGTGGTGTTGGAGAAGACTCTTCAGATTCCCTTGGACTGCAAGGAGATCCAACCAGTCCATCCTAAAGGAGATCAGTCCTGGGTGTTCATTGGAAGGACTCATGTTGAAACTGAAACTCCAATACTTTGGCCACCTAATGTGAAGAGCTGACTCATTTGAAAAGACCCTGATGCTGGGAAAGATTGAGGGCAGGAGGAGAAGGGGACGACTGAGGTTGAGATGGTTGGATGGCATCACTGACTCAAAGGATATGGGTTTAGGTGGACTCTGGGAGTTGGTGATGGACAGGGAGGCCTGGCATGCTTCGGTTCACGGGGTCACAAAGAGTTGGACATGACTGAGCGACTGAACTGAACTGAAAGAATATCATATTCTATAATGTTTCAGAGTTACATTATTCCATTTCTCTTGTTGTTCACAGATGTTTAACAGAGATGATTAGATCTTTACAATAGTTTTTACTGTACATATTTATCTACTATAAATAAGTGTGCTCTATACATATTTATGTGGTTATTTTCTTCATAAATTATGCCTTTTATCATTATAGTGCCCCTTTTGATAACAATGCTGTCAACTAACATTTTCCTATTTCCTTTTGCTTGAATTTGTGATATTTTTTATGTTCACCACTTTACAAACAACATTTCTTTATAATTTTGACATAGGTATTCTCGTAATAAAATCTGAGTGGCTTATTTTTTAAATTCAATCTAACATCTTTTCTAATGGAAGAATTTAGTCTATTGCATTAAACATTAAATATAATAATGTGCTTAATGTCTTCCAGTTATATTTGTTGCATATCCTACATTATTTTTCTCTTATTTCCCTTTTCTGGATTTTTTTTTTTTTTTTTTTTGCTTAAACAAGTGGCTCTGCATTCTTTTTCCTTGCTGCTAGTAAAGTTCTATAGGATGTTCTATCATGCTAATCTTCCCTTTCTCTACTCTAAGGAAGAGGTTCTATTCCCCAACTCTTTCTCATAAATAACATGTTTAGGATATCCGCATTTTTCTTCCTCTTCCTTTCTTCTTATCTCCTACCACTCATTTTCACCTTCTTTTACATTTCTCCTGTTTACTCCCTCCATCAACTAAGTTTCGATCAGTTTAGCACATTAAAAACCTTTATATAAATGATACTTATTTCAAAAGCCTGAAATTGTCTATTTCATTACTATTATCTAGTAATTCCCAAGAAGGGTAACCATCAAACAATTGCACTCATTTCCCTTGCTTGTAAGGTCATCCTTAAAACCTTGCAAGCTAGGCTTCAGCATTATGAAAACCAAGAACTTCCTGAAGTTCAACCTAGGTTTAGAAAAGGCAGAGGAAACAGAGATCAAATTGCCAACATTCGCTGGCATATTCGATCATAGAGAAAAGAAGAGAATTTCTGAAAAACATCTACCTCTGTTTCATCAACTACACTAAAGCCTTTGACTGTGTGGATCATAACAAACTGTGAAAAGCTCTTAAAGAGATGGGGATACCAGACCATCTTACTTATCTCCTGAGAATCTAATGTGGGTCAAGAAGCAACAGTTAGAAGCCTTTATGAACAACTGATTGGTTCAGAATTGAGGTGTATGACAGGGCTGTCTGTTGTCACCCTGTTTATTTAAACTATACGCTGAGCACATGTTGAGAAATGCTGGGCTGGATGAATTACAAGCTGGAATCAAGATAGGCAGGAGAAACATCAACAAGCTCAGATGTGCAGATGTTACCACTCTAATGGCAGAAAGCAAAGAGGAACTAAAGAGCCTCTTGATGAGGGTGAAGGAGGAGAGAGAAAAAGCTGGCTTAAAATACTAAAAGAAAAAACCTAAGATTATGGTATCCAAAAGGGGGAAAGGTGGAAGTAGTGACAGATTTTCTCTTCTTGGGCTCTAAAATCACTGCAGATGGTGACTGCAGCCATGAAATCAGAAGACAACTGCTTCTTGGCAGGAAAATTATGACAAACCTAGACAATGTGTTGAAAAGCAGAGACATTACTCTGCCAACAAAGGTCCGTATAGTCAAGGCTATGATCTTCCCAGTGGTCATGTATGGTTGTGAGAGCTGCAGCGTAAAGGCAGAATGCCAAAGAACTGATGTCTTTGAACTGTGGTGCTGGAGAAGACTCTTGAAAGTCCTTTAGAGAGCAAGGAGATCAAACCCGTCAATCTTAAGGAGATCAACCCCTGAATATTCACTGGAAGAACTGATGCTGAAGCTCAGTATTTTCATCACCTGATACGACTGCCAACTCACTGGAGAAGTGCCTGATGCTAGGAAAGATTGAGGGAGAAGAGGGTGTCAGCAGATGAGATGCCTGGATGGCATCACTGATGCAATGGACACGAACTTGGGCAAACTTCAGGAGATGGTGAGGGACAAAGAGGCCTGGAGTGCTGTATTCCATGAGGTCGCGGAGTCAGACACAACTGGGAGACTGAGCAACAACAAGCCATCTATCTTTATCCCTTAAATGAAATTGCACACACAATACACACTCACACAATTATAAATAATTGTTCATTATTCACCACTATTTCTTTAGCTTTTCATCTGGAAATCTATGCCGTGGTTTATTTGTTGTTTGCTTATAATTTATTCTCAGGTCTTGCACAAGGAATAATAATCCTGTGTTCTGAGTTTTTGGTTTTCCCTAAATGTATTTCTTTCACCTTGACTAGCAAATGACAACTTTCTGGCCATTGAAATTCTTGGCTTGTAGTCATTTTCCTTTTGCTGTCCGTTAATGTCATTCTTTGGAAGGAATGATGCTAAAGCTGAAACTCCAGTACTTTGGCCAACTCATGCGAAGAGCTGACTCATTGGAAAAGATTCTGATGCTGGGAGGGATTGGGGGCAGGAGAAGGGGACGACAGAAGATGAGATGGCTGGATGGCATTTCCGGCTTGATGGACATGAGTTTGAGTGAACTCCGGGAGTTGGAGATGGAAAGGAAGGCCTGGCGTGCTGCAACTCATGGGGTCACAAAGAGTCGGATATGACTGAGCGACTGCACCGAACTGAATGTCATTCCACTATCTTCTTGCTTCCTATGTTAGAGATAGGAAGTTCTATGATACTTTAATATTTTACCCCTGTATAAGAGAAACTTTTTTCTTTCTACTTGGGAGTTTAGTTTCAATTTACTTTTAGAGTTCAGAACCTTTATCAGGACATGCCTAAGTGAGCCTTGTCTTTCAATCAAGACCATAAATCAATAAACCCTTTCAATTCACAGACTCTGATATTTCTTAAACACAAAGAAATTTTCTTCTATTATTTATTTATACTTCTCCTCTTTCTGTTATTTCTCCCTCTGTAATTCCTATTATTCACATTTTGATTTCTAAACTATCCTCCAAGACTCATCCCTGGAGTCTCATCATGTTTTATTTTTGTGCTATGTACTTTCATATCTCATACTTGGTCTTTTGGTTCACTGATTCACATTTCAACAGTGATCACGTTCTCTTCTGATTTTTCCACCGAATAGCTCAATTGAGATATGTTTGTCTTAGTATCTGAAATTCTTCTTTGTTCTGTATTTGTATTTCCTTAAGTGCTCTTGCTATATTTCAAAATAGAGGTTTCATTTATTTTTGCCAACATTACTAGTTGCTTAGAGTATGTACTCTTAATTTTCCTGCCTGATCTTCCTCCTCTCCCTTACTATTGCTGCTGCTGCTGCTGCTGCTAAGTCACTTCAGTCGTGTCTGACTCTGTGCAACCCCATAGAAGGCAGCCCACCAGGCTCCTTGTCCCTGGGATTCTCCAGGCAGGAACACTGGAGTGGGTTGCCATGTCCTTCTCCAATGCGTGAAAGTGAAGACGCTCAGTCGTATCTGACTCTTAGTGACCCCATGGACTGCAGCCTATCCGGCTCCTCCGCCCATGGGATTTTCCAGGCAAGAGTACTGGAGTGGGGTGCGTTAGGGCCTTTTAAAAGGACAGTTATTTTTTATTGATATCTCACTGGAGCTCTGGTTTGGTTGTTGGAGTATCCTAAATGGTGTAAGTGTTAACACTTAGAGAAAAGAAATGTAGACAGTCTACCAATTCCCTGCCAGGTCATGAGAAGGTAGATCACTGTTGCCTTATTTCTGAATTTTCTTTCAGCCTCAGGGACAGAGAAAACTCAGCCAGTACACTCAGCTACTTGGACTTTTTAGATAGCTAGAGAGACTTGGATATATAAAACAGGCAAAAATTAACCTTTTCTCATTGTGGTTCACAGACCTCTGAAGCCCAAACTCTTGGTTACAGTGTCTACTGTTTTCTGAGCTTTATCCCTGTACTCCAGTACTGTTCTCTAGTTGCTTACCCAGCTGAAAGAAAAAAAACCTTCAAAGCAGTTTTACTGTCCCAGGTGTCATGGCAATTGTCCACAGATCTCAACAGCGATTTGATACCAAAAGTCAGGAATTGGAAGTGAAGGAGAAGATTGCCATACCTAGGTCAAGCTGTTTTCTGAATCCTTAATTTTAAAAATATTGGTGGCAGGGGGTGGGGGCACATATGAATCTGGAGTTATCTGGGACTTTGTTATAATTATTCCCAAGAATCAATATTTCCCTCACAAAGTATACTCCTGAATATATAAAAATGGCAATAAGCTCTCTTTATGTTCTTTAGGTACAAATTCCAAAAAAACGCTACAGCTATTAATCATTTGAAGTCCACTTTAATGAAATCCCAGTTTTAATTATTCTAGGACATAATTATCTTTTGTTTTGGAAACAACTTCAAATCAATGCGCTCCTGTTTCAGATAGCAGAAAGACAAACTACAACTTCGGCCAGTCATGCTAAGTTTCCTACTGTCTAACTAGCAAGTCTTATAAACAAGAAAAAGCAGGTCAGTTGTTATACAGGAATTAAACATCCATCCTACCCAGTGGCTTATATGACACTACCCTCCATATTGCTCATAGCCCAATTACCTTTTTGCTTTCTAGGAGAGCTAAGGATATAACATCAAGAACATTAAAGTGTTTCACTGGACTAGACTTCTAAACATAATAAGGTTTTATAAGTGTGTGAAATTTTATGAACTTATTTTTTTAAGAATTAGGAAGCTCATATAAAATGCTAAAAATCTCATTACAATCTATTAAGTGCAAAAAAATACTCTGGATCTACTATCCAGATAGGAATCATATAGGATATGAAATTTGGATTTCATCCTTGAATCACTAGGTAATGTAATTCTGTGTACTCTATTCAATACAATATCCTGAATTGACTGTAGTAGATTTGCTTTACCATTGATGGGCTATATCTGATATATTTCTTTTCTGAATCATGGTAAATACAATTTTTATTGGAACTTCTGACATGACAGAATTTCATTAAGTATCTAAAAGGATAGAAAAGCATGAGCATGTATAAAAATATTTGGGTCTTAGAAAAGTACAGAGAAAGCCTATATTAGGTAATAACAACTGGAACAATGCTAAATTTGAACCAGTCAACAGAAAATAAGGAATGATAGTCTGGTAAGCAAGGATCAAGGTAATCTTTCAGCAAAGTTACGAAAGAGTCTAATCAACCCTGAATCCTCCAATGTGCCAGAGACTGTGCTAAGCACTAAGGCTTCACAGATTAATAAAATATGGTACTGCCCTTAAGGATCTGCAGTTCAGTGTAGTATAAATCTGAATGCTACCTTTCCAGGTGATGAATGCCAAAGAATGGACGCACCTAATTCTGCATAATAAAATTGATCATTACACAAATAACAGAAACAGAGGTATATACGACATGAAATTACAGAAAAAGAACCACCATTTATTTTGGGGTTTTATACACTCTGGCAATTCACTTTATAACAACTGCTGAAATATCTGAATCAGAAAGGTCTGGAATCCTGTTCATTTTCAGCTCAAATCACCCCTTCATCATAATATTGCCTTGTTCTCAAACCTTTGCTAGAAGAAAGATTACTGAGAGGCTGAATTTTCAAAGGTATTTCTCTAAGGGTCAGATATATAAAGGAAAAGTAAGATGCAAACAACATAGTTGTTGAAAAGACTAGGTACTACAGGATGTCAAAAGAACAGGAACAAAAAGTACCAAAGACAATAAATCTGAAGGGGAAAGACGTCACACATAAACTGAATGTTGATTATCTTTCTAACTTTACAGTATATAGAAACATACAAATGTATATTGTAGTATATTTCTTAATGCACTAGAAATGAGAGTAGTCTGAAGAAAATATCAGAGATATTGTCATAAGGAAAACTAAAGACACATAAGTGATAGTGTAGCTCTTCCATTATTCATTGAGTCTGCCCCACCATATATATGTAATATAGCTCAACAATGAATATTACCTCTTAAAAACTTTTGAAGTCTCCAGTATCTTGTAGAAAAAGAGTGAGTATGCATTCAGGTATACCTATCTGTATTTGATTTTATGTCATTAAAATTATTTTAAATTAAAAAAAAATCACTTTAAAAGTTTATGTAATTCCCTTTTCATTAACTCATGTGGGCAATCATAAATATAATCCAATCTCATATATATTAATTTTGCCTGCACTGATCATTTGAACCTATTATTCCAATAGAAATACATTCATCCTATCAAGTAAAATTGAATCTTTCTTTTGGTATAGCAACAAATGAAGGAAAAGTTACTGTTACTTAGAGGAGTCTAGACTCTGCTGCTGCTGCTAAGTCACTTCAGTCGTGTCCAACTCTGTGTGACCCCACAGACGGCAGCCCACCAGGCTCCGCCATCCCTGGGATTCTCCAGGCAAGAGTCTAGACTTTATTCCACCTTAAATCTGCTAGAGCCAGGCTCCATGAATATGGGAAGAGGAGACATCATAAGCTAAATTACAAAATGAAGTAAAATTAGGCTATAAAGCTAACAGGTGTTTTCTTATATTTAAAAACTGGACAGCAGACAAAAACTTGCACTATAAATGCCCTTCAGAAATAGTGATTTCAGAATTGAGGGGCACATGGTAGGTACTCAACAAATGACAGCTATTCTCAGATTTACCATATAGGCTTTTGTGTTGAACTGTATTTCTTGGTAATGCATCTAAATTTACTGGCTAATTTTAAGTTAGTATTGATGACCATGCTTTTATGCCAAAACCATAGCAGCCTTTGTATCCCAAACTCTAGGTGGCTTCTATTTAAGCCAGTTTTTGGCTTTGAAACAACTATAGGGGTTCAAACAACAAAAACATTGGTGCCTTCCAAAGTCAGTAGGATTGACCAAAGTTTTCAATATATTCTGTTTCTATTCTGCATCACCCTTATTTTTCTGTATGATCCCAGTTCTTGGTTCCTCAACCTGTTTGATTTAGGTCTCCTCTTTGACCTCTGCCTTCCTAGTACTGCCAGTGTCTAATGCTCCCTTTGACCTGCTCCTACTCATTTTCTTCCATCTGCTTTAATATGTTACCCAGCTCCAGTGCTGCATCCAAACAAATCAGGCAGCAGCCACCCGGTCCATCCACTGTTAAAACCTTCAGACAAACTCCCTCTCAGGATCTATACTTCTAGACTAAAAAGTTAACTTAAAAACAAACTTTAGCACAGCAAACATTCCTCCCACTTACAGCTCTTTCACATTGTGCCCTTCTCCAGAACCTTCTCCAAATCCACTATGTCTTTCTTGAAATAAAATTACCATAATCAGGGTGGGTATTCAGTGAAAATGGTTCCACAAGAGGCATGATGAGGAGGGATTAAGACCTTAGATTTTCTGGAGTTGGACTTAAGTTTGCATTTCCAGCTGTTATATTCTGTGACTTTTAAGAAGTTACTTAACCTTCCTGAGCTTTAGTTTATCTTTAAAAATGACATAATAACAGTGTCTCTCTCAAAATATGCAGATATAACCACCGTCTGGTACAGAATGAGTGCTCATAAATGTTGGTTACTGTAGTTGTTATTGTTATCATTGTTTAGTACAAGAACAGAATATATTTTGTTTTCTTCTCACTATGCTTACAATCAATGAGCTTGCTAGTATTTTTGGTATCAATGCCGTTAGGAAAGGGTCTACATTAATTCCTCAGTACATGGGCTGGGTTTCAGTTAACTTCTATTCTAAAATAAGTCTTTCTAAATATCTCTTATTTTTCCCTCTTATTTGCATGCACTGAAGTACTTATAGCACCTTTTCTGCACTATGGTTGATTTAATTTTTTTCATTTCTCCCAAATAGCTTGGGTGTTCATTTGCTTCAGTTGTGTCCAACTCTGTGCAACCCTATGTAGCCCACCAGGCTCCTATCTGTCCAGGGGATTCTCCAGGAAATACTAGAGTGGGTTGCCATGCCCTCCTCCAAGAGACTTCCCAACCCAAGATTGAACCCGCATCTCCTGGGTCTCCTGCACCTGTAGGTAGATTCTTTACTGCTGAGCTACTGGGGAAGCCCCCAAATAGCTTAGCATTGCCTAACACATTGTTGAGTTTATTGTATATTCTGTCTATTAGGTAATTTATAAAATGTTAAGAGCAGTACCAAGAATATCAAGAGTTATAGATAGGTGTATGAGAAGGAGACAAACGAAGGATTATATAGCTTTCTCCGGATAGCTGCTTCCATTTGCGAACAGGTAAAGGGTTTGATGGTTTTGAGCTTCTCACTAACACTCAGACTAGCCAAAGGAGCATGAGTCAATCAAAAGAAACTGAGAATGAAATTCTAAATGAAAACTTTAAGGTCATCATTAAACAAATACCTACAAGTAGGTACACAAAAATTGTGTGCAATTTGTTTCTGTATATGACAGCACAAAAGTTGCAAAGTCTTTTCTAACACAAGTCCTTCCCACTATTCTTCTTCAAAATAGAGTCAACTTCCTTAGTCTACCTTACTGTCCTTCCTGTATAAATCTATCCCTGGGTGGGTACAATGTAGAATCAAAGATCAAATGCAACAGTTAAGAATTACCAGTTTTATAAGGTCTATATGGAGATGGCCCCTCATACTCAGTTTATTTATGGCTTTAAAATAGCACAAAAACCAAGTTAATCTTCTTTCTTCAAATATATCTATCTATCTATATATTTTACAGAATTAGAAAATGACTCTGAGATAATTTTCTGTTATTACCTTTCTCCACTTAAGCACCTTATGCAGAGTGAAATGCAAAGAATCATGTTTATAAATTATATTACCAATATATCTACTTGAGTGAAGGTGAGCTGGTAAAAATTTATGTAAACTAACAGACTTATTAGTGAGCCTTAGTGAAATCGCTCAGTCGTGTCCGACTCAGCAACCCCGTGCACTGTGGCCTAACAGGCTCCTCCGTCCATGGGATTCTCCAGGCAAGAATACTAGAGTGGATTGCCACTGCCTTCTCCAGGGGATCTTCCCAACCCAGGGATCGAACCTGGGTCTCCCACATTGCAGGCAGACGCTTTAACCTCTGAGCCACCAGGGAAGCCCAGACTTATTATAGTTACCAACTATAAAAGATTATCAGTACTTAATATTGTGGCTCTTAAACTTGTACTATTATACTGTATTTAAAAGCAAGAATCATTAAAATGAAACTTTTATCCAGGGCTGAAAGTAAAAGACAAAGACACATATTTTACATATACTCTTTCCTGTGCCCCTCTGCACATCACATCTAGTCACTTTACCTGAAGATAAAGATTCAAGTATCAAAAAACCACACTCACAGAACAGAAAGATACCCTGAAGATGAAGGAAGCGAAGGTAGAGATCCAAACAGATCATGTAACATGCCTAAGATCATACAACTAGTTAGTTGTAGCACTTGATCTAGAACAATCTTTGCAAACTCTACATCTGAAATTTTTGACATAAGTGCAGTAAAAAGAGACTACAATGTAATATATGAGGATTAGCCAATAAATTAGATGTTGTCCCCTCAAGTTAAAAACTGTTGGACTTAATGACCTCTCACTTGATTTTATATTCCTGGAAAATAAACTTAAAATAACATAAATCTGCAAAAACTGACTAGAAGTAATATCAATTACAAAGAAAATCTATACCCTTTCTTAAATCAAAACTATGTAAGAAATATTTTTAATGCCTAAAGGAATTCAAAGATTTACTGGTTGTGTGTATATGTATAGTAGTGATGGGGTTTGTTTCGTTTTGTAAATTGTTTGAGGTTCCTTTTGTGATGTTAATTTGTATCCCCAAAATGGAAGTACAAAGAAAGTGAATTTCTGATAATTTATAAAGCATTGTTTTATATAAGTAAATAAGTCTCTAGAAACAAAGATCAGTAAGAAAATGGTTGCCAATAATTTCAAAACTAAAAATCTGAGGATTTTTTTAATATTGTTTGAATAACTGAAAATAATTATTGTTTAATATTATTTAAAAGAAAACATTTTTTAAAAGGTCAAAAGTAATTGAAAAAGAGATTAAAGCAGTCTACTTAATTCTTTAAACTGTGTGTGCATTTTTCCTGAAGTGTATATTCATGAGCTGACAGTAGAGACAGGCTGCCTGCTTTGACTATAGTTCTGTTTACCTCATACTGTCAAGAATGGATTTTGACACTCACAGTATTAATATTGCTATTTTTATTGATATAATTAGCACTGCTATAAATAATTCCTCGGCCTGGCATATCTAAGTATATCATTACAATCAGCAATATTGGGGCTTCTTTTTCTCACATGATACCTCAGAAACAGACTGCTGGCCCAAACAACAATGGTGACTTCATGATGTGGAAGTTACAGGAAAAAAAAGTTGCCCTGTCAATAGAGACTACTGTTTTGTGTATGACTTCACTAAACAAACGAGTTTATATTTGTTTGAAACTAAAGTTTCTCACCAATCTGCTGTTTCAATTTCACATCTCACCATATTGCACCTAAAACATGCAATCTGGATTTCTGTTGCTACTCTCCCCATCCCCCAATAGCTCAGGAATGGGTTTGAAATATGAAGCTTCAACATACAAAGCAAAAGAATTAAGAGACCCAAAATTCAGAATGGGTGGGTGAAAATAAGTGTGCTGGAAGTCACTTGTATAACTGCCAATGAATGGCCCACTTGTGAGCTTTTGATCATTACACTGAAGTAAAATCAAAACATATTTTATCCTCCTTCGAGATCACATCAGCTGCAACAATAACCTTATCTAGACCTTGAATAGTTTGTTCATAAAACAAAGTGGGGTGACTGACCCACTGCATACTCAACACAGAATATGAAGGCCAAAACAAAATGACAATACAATTCAAAACAAGTTTGTAGAAATTTTAGGCTAGTATATTAAACCTTTCTTTGTCTCTATCACTTGACAGATGGTTAGCCTTTACACAGCCTAGTATCTCTGGCAAAGAAATGACTGTGTCAAGCCAATAACACCCCAAATTTTCACTTAAAATGCACTGTACACATACTTGGACTTACCTTAAAAGTATGAATATTAATAGAATTAGTCATTATTTTATTATTATTGAAATTTGTCAGATGTCAACATTTTATCTTTTACTCTATGAAATACTTCTTTTTCAAACTTGCAACTATCTTATTATGTCAATCCAGGGTTAGAACAATTCTTCACTTCAGATTTCATTCATTTTATGTGCTGCTTAGTAATCATGCTTTGAAAAACTTCCTTGGGACTTCCTGGCAGTTCAGTGGTAAAGACTCCTAGCTTCCACTGTATGGGTTTGATCCCTGGTCGGGGAAATAAGACATAAAATCCCACAGGCCACGTGCACTGTATGGCCAAAACAAAGCAAAAAGTTTCAAAAATAAATTTTAAGCCAAAATTAACACAAAATTTACTATGTCGTTACTCAGAGCAAAGTTTTGGTACGTTACAAAGTGTGTTCAACAAAATCACCTGGGAACTTCGAACACCTACCAGAAGGCAGACTATAATTATTTATCTAGTACTGAAATAAATCTTTATTCAAAAACTGATCACATATATATTTACATACACATAAACACACATTGATCAACTATCTGTAGTAGAATTAGAAAAGTTCCTAATTTTTAACATTCTATCAACTATTCTTTGCTTTCTAAAAAAGATTTCAGCTGGAACAATACACTCTATCAGTTACACTTTTGTCCTAAATCTTCCTATTGATAGCTTTCAGATTCTGCCAGGTCTGTATTCAAATAGCCACAGGCACTCTCAAAGTTCTCTAAAGTGTATTAACATGTACTCTTTCTGGAAGAGTTGATTACTGCTACAAATTAGCATAGAGATCTAGTGTAGATATAGAAATTCAAGCCCTTCACAGCAGGGGACGGAAGAACTGGAGGTAGGATTGTATGAACTCATATTTGACTAACAAAATAAAATTTACTGTGTTGGAGAAAAATAAGAAAATCAGAATTTGTTATTTGAGAACTGTGAACTAGGTTTTGGAAAAGTGAGACACCCATTACTTGAAGTAACAAACTCACTGCTAAATCTACTCCCTCAACCAGGCACCAAGTTTCCTTCAATTAGAAACCTAGGATTTTTACACCTACAGACTAAATGATTAAAGTAATGCTAAAATCTTCTGTAATGTTCCTCTTGAATTACAAATGGGCTATTAAATCAGAGAAGTGCCAATCAAATGCTTTTGTAGTTTGAAAGAAAGGTTTAAATAACAAAGCATTTTTTTTGCAGGCCTCTTTTTCTCTTTAAAGTCACCTATAAATTAATTACAACAAATTTCCATCTTCTCTTGATAAAAACTACAACTGAAAAAAAGATTTAGGCACTTGATTTTTCAGACATATTCTTAAAACAAACTAAAAAAATTAAGATATTCTAGATTATGTTTTACCATAATTTGCCGACAAGAGCTCCATAGGAATTTCAGAGTAAATTCCAAGACACAGATTTTTTTAATATAAGGTAATATTTATTTCAAAGGCATGCTTAAAATAAAACCCTATCTGTTAAAAAGATCTATTGAAATGTATGGAGAATGTTTCATGACAATAACAAAAGGTACAAATCAGCAATAAAGTACTGTAAGGTCTTCCTTTCTTATCATTGGCAGTTGATGGAACACCTCCCTGATCCTTGAAATGAGAAAACAGCTAGGTTTTAAAGTTTCATACCAAAAACCTTTTTCTAGCAATCTAAATACATGATGCGTATGTGACATTACAATGAAAACTCGACAGGGGCAGAAAATTTTTTTCTCTTGTTCACTGTTACATCCCAAGCATCTAGAACAGTGTCCAGAACAGTTAGATGAATTTAAATATCTATTTCATAAACAAATTTTTTCAGAGAATAAGTTAGAGCTCCTTAAGCTACACTTCTATATTCCAAATGTTTTGAAGAATCTCTTACCACTTATTGTAGAATATCTGGAATAAGTTGTAATTCATTTATAAATTTTAGATCCTTCTACAGGAACTTAGTTGTATCTTTTATTAATCTTCTGAAATGACCTAATATTTTTCTGGGAATTCCAATTTGGTTGGAAAGTCTCCTGAAGACTGACTCTGTGTCTGTCAGTGGCTCAGTCATGTCCAACTCTCTGCGACCCCACAGACTGTAGCCCACCAGGATCCTCTGTCCAAGAATTCTCCAAGCAAGAATACTAGAGTAGGTTGCCAGTCCCTTCTACAGGGGATCTTCTTGACCCAGGGATCCAACTCGGGTCTCCTGCATTGCAGGCAGATTCTTTACCGTCTGAGCCACCAAGTAAGTCCCTGAAGACTGACTACTGAGATAAAAGTAATTCATTTAAAACATCCCCCCACCTTGGACTTTATTCCTATATGGAGTAATCAAAGTTATATTAATTTGACAACAAGAGTAGCTGGATATTTGTGAACCTCAAAAACCTCCTGACCGCTTCTGACACTGGTATCACATTAACTAGTAGTTCTGAACAATGCCCCTCTTCCTCCCATCATACACACACACACCAAAATTATAACCCTCACATGTAAATTGTTCTTTCCTCCTAATAATCCATTTAAACTCACAGTCTTTCAGTAGCCACTTGCTAGTAGCTAGTATACACATTAACTACATATTTTCTTGGTATAGTAGCAATTTAAAAATACTGGCACCTTAAATGAACTAAACAGGTAAGCACAAAAACTTCTTCCTAAAACTGGATAAAATTTGACAATTTTTAAACTTCTTTCTTCAGTCTGTTAAAACTGGGATCTCACCATGAAAAGGCGTATTGCTTTGGAGGCTGTAGCCAGTTAACCTGTCACCTGATCTTCATAAGCCTTTATTCCCCTGGTCTATGAGATCTGAGTTTACAAAGCCAAAAATACCCAACTGCTAAACTCACTGGGCAGCGAAGTATATTTCTAGAAAACTCACTTTTTTTTCTTCTCATCTGTTTATTTGAGCACCATGTATTCTTAAGCCTTGACAGCTAAATAATGAGTAACATCAGCAGTTCTTCAAGGACAACTTCAAAATTTCTCAAGACTACTCCGAAGAAGACACAGTCAACTTTGATACACTCTGATTAAGAATGACAAAGAGCAACAAGGGCATTTTAAAAAATAATGTAAATTGTTGCTGTGGTTCTTTTCCTACAAACAAGGGAAATGCAGGACTTAGTCAAAATTGGACTGGTCAAATTTATCTGTGAGGGTGTGGTGGGGTGGAAGGGTTTATTTTAACTATTCCCAAGTGATAGCTAAGGGTGTATGGTATTAGGAGCAACAGATAGGAAAGTAAGTCATTTATGAAATTGTTGCACGCATGCACAATTATAACTGATTATTTAATGTATAAAGCTGGAGTGTTTTTTTTTTTTACAAAAGTCATTATAATTCATGTTTTAAAACTTTCAATACCAACAATAGGAACTTTAGAAAAGAGTTTGCTTGAAAACATTGTTCATTTTCATGGCTGAAATTTACACATGACCACAGGATAAAAAAACTCCACTTGAGCAACATTTCGGTTCTTCTAACGCTAAGAAGCAGCTGAGACAATTTTCACATGTCTAGAACATTAACAAATTCAACTATCTTGGGTCAATGCTGATTTTGAAGACAGTACTTAACCCACCGGCTGCTTCCAAATTACTTCCTGCTTCATTCAGATTTTTACTGGAGAACTGTCATCCTGCTACTGACCCCATTCAACTAGGCTGCCTTAAGAGATCAGCGGATTACCGCGCTAGGTAGGATAGCTGTACGCCATATTGTGTTTTCCGCCAATGTTTATAGTTTGTGTGCCTAGCATATGTTTGTGCAAGTGTGTTTATCAATATAACTTTTAGAAAATCCCTGCCTCCTGCCTCTTCAGCATCCTTAAAAGGATAACAGCTTCAAGAGGGGCGGGGCGTGGGGCGGGTGGTAGGAAAAGACCAGAATGCCACACGGATAGGAATGCATTAAACAATGTAAAACAGTGCATTTCTTTAAAACTTTCAAAAAGCTTCCAACCATTTCTCTCGGCTATAGAAAACCGTATTTTTAATTTTTTTCTTTTTAATGTTTCCACGGGGGCCCACAGGAGAAGAGAAAGAAGGAAAGGAGTGTCTTCCCTTCCCAAGCCCCCTCCTCTAGAGTCGTAGCAGCGAAGCAGGCGGCGGCCGGTAGCTCGGGCGTCTGGAGGGGGCGTCCAGCGGCTCTGGGGCCAGGACCCCTCCCGCCCCCCAGTTCTCAGAAGACGCTCCAGAGACCGCCAGAGCCACGGCAAGCGGGGGAGGGCGAGAAGGGAGGGGACGGAAGACAAGCGGGCGCCTCTAGTAGCTCCTGAGCCCAGGCTAGTCCCCCTCAGCTCCTCTTCTTGGAAGCAGCAACTCCAGGCGCGGGGAATAGAGAGAAGAAGGCAGAAGACTCGTTTCCAGCTGCGGGACGCCCCGCCCGCTCTTAGGACCCGGGACCCTCCCGCGCTCCCTCCCTCCGCGCGGGGTCGGGCGAGGCCGCCGCCGCAGCCCGGCGCGAGGAGGGGCACCAAGAGAAGGGGGGAGCGAGGCGGGGCGCCCGGGGGAAGGGGCGCGCGCTCTGCGGACCAACGGCCCGCGGGCTCGCCACTCTAACTCGCTCCCCCAACCCCACCCCGCGCCCCTCCTTTCCCGTCCCGCCGCCCCCCACTCCCAGCGCCTCGCAGACGCCCCGTCCCCCACGGCTCGCACACACCCCTCCCGCCCGCCTCACAACAAATTAGAGTTTTTGGCGTTACCTCCTCGCGCTCTTTAATCTTCTTTCCTCAACTCCTAAACTTCCCCCCGCCCCTACTTCTTCGGCAGAAGGCCCACATTGGGCGCCTCACATCGCGAACCCTCTATCTTTTCCTACTATTGGGTTGCCCTCATGCCACTCTTCGCTTCAATGAGCCAATAAGGATGGGACGCCCCTCGTGAGGTTGCCGCCCATAAACAAAATACACTCTTCCTCCTCCCCTTCACCTGTCCCCACCCCATCTGCCTCTTCCCTCATCTCTACCAGCTTCGATTGGTCTAGGAGAAGCCCAATCCGCTATCCCAGACACACATTGGATTATGGAAACTTCGCTCAGAGAACTGTTAACAGATGATTGGTCGAGAGTCTTCCCACTTCCCACCTTCTGCCGCACCTTCGCCCACTCTGGAGAGGTCAGTCATATCTCGTTGTTCAGTGATCCGAGAGTTAGGAGGCAATTGGTTGAGAGAGCCCGTCAGACTGGACTGGGGTGAGTCGTGATTGGTCAACACACACACAATCAAGTTTGGTTGTCTACTCCACCGCCCCCCTTTTTTCTCCACGCCCCCGCCCCCTCCCGACTGCTTTTACTTTCTACGCATTTCTATTTCCTCCTTTATTTATTTATTTGTGATAAACTTAAATGACCCGGCGACGGAGGCGGGACTCGAGGCGAGGCCGAGGATGACGAGCGACGGCCGGGGGCCAATTGCCGAGAGGGATGCCGGGTGAGGGGCAGCGGCGGTGGCCAGTGAGAGGCAGGAGTCTGGAGCGCGCTAGGCCTATGGAGCCGGGATGCCCCGGCGGAGGCGGCGGTTACCCGCTGTCTGGCGCGGCGAGCTGGCGGGGGAGCCGCAGGAGGGGGAGGAGGGGGTGTCGCTGTCGCAGACAGCTGAGGCGGCTGGAGGGAAGCTGGATCCCCGAGTGATGGGAGGGAAAGCGGGAGAGAAGGTCTGGGGAGGCGCTCGAGGCCCCGCTGAGTCCAGGCTTGGTTCCTGTGGAGTGAGGTGCAGGTTGCCAAGCCAGGAGGTCACCGGAGGCCGCTGAAGCAATGCCAGTGCTCAACGGGAAAATGTGTTCGTTCAGGAGGTTTGGAAAAAGTCTATGTAAAACAGTTAGGAGTAAGCCGCCCTTAATACAAATGAGGATATTATCCTAACGGGAAAGGCAGATTATGTTTCTTATTACTAAAGACCTGAAGTACCAACGACCCAATTGGAGCCCACAAAATTCAATATCCTGAGGACTAGAAGGAACAAATAAAGCAACACGGAAAATTAAATGCGGTTCAGACGCTTCAATAAAACCTTCATCCTCATCCATTTGTCACTCAACATAGCACTCCCCAGAGCCAAATTCTTACCAAGTATTAGTTCTGTACTCAGGCATGGAGTAAAAAATAAGTATTAAAGCCAGCAGGAGGCTTAGGGAAGGTTCCTAAAAGGATTCCTAAAAAGGGCTAAGATGGGGGTCGGAGGCGGGGTGGAGGGCGCTTTTCACTAAACAAACACAAAAAACCCTGCAAAAATGAAAGTCGCTGTATTTAGGGAACTCATCACAAAATAAGGGACTTTATTAAAGATACCATGCTTACAAATAATACAGTGTATTTACAGCTTGAAAACTTTTAAAGTAAGACATGTATTCGATGTGTCGTTTCTAGTAGACTCAGGTCTTCTGAATTTTCTCCTAGGCTTCCTTGGGTTATAGAGCATGCCATAAATTAAAAAAATTCGTCATGAAACTTGTTAAAGTTGATTAGGCAGACTTTATTCAGGACCATTGAGTTAGGTATAGATAGGATCATTGCAATCGAATTTTGCATGTGGGTAGAGAGGTTGAGCTCAAGTTTGTGTTTAGAACGGGCAAGTGGGAACAAGGTGAGGGTCAGTGGCTGGAAAATTGCTGAGAGGGAAACGTTAGGGGTAAGGGAGATTTTGGGTAAACCAAGCAGGGTTCTTGCTGAAGACAGGCCAAGGTGATCAGACATCACCTTGGGGATGGTGGAAGATGAAGAACCTGATCATGTATCTAGGGTAATGGGGTGTGTGTCCGGAGAGTCATTGCTAAAACTATTTTGTGAGGAAGTGTACAAATAAATGCCTGGCTTTGGTTAATGCGTTTTGGTAGGATCTAAGCAAAATAAATAGGCGCTGGTGAAAAACAGTATACAAGGCTTCGCCTTCATAAATAACATTAGATCTATCTTTTGAAGAATATTTATACAAGGGTCTCAGAATCCACAAAATTACTGCATCAGGTGTCAGCAGATTTAAAAACCAGTATACAAATTTCTATTGCATCTGGAAGCCAAAACATTTCAGAATTTATGTATAAAATCTTAGCTACAAAGTAATTAATGACCATAGTTTAAGCATTCCACAACCGAATAATCAGCTTCACATGAGAAAATTCAGTAAAAGTTAACAAAAGTGTTTAAATAGTTTAATTCCACTATTTTTCTGAAGTACAATGGACATTCCCTGTAAGTACTATGTAAAACTCAGTCCTTTCCCGCAGATTTTTAAAGTTATCATTCAGTATAAGGGTGTGAGAGCTGTTAGGAGTATAAGAATATGGCATTAGGAAAGCAATGTAAAATATTCTAATTCAATATTAGTGAGCAGGTGAGGCCTTGGATGTTACTGCCCCTATTTGAGATAGTGGTTATTTATACCGGTTCTCCTGATGTTAGAATCTGGGGTTAGAATGCCTCTATCTGTAAGGAATGCCTCAATCTTTATATTTACATTACACATGCACAGACCTCAACCACCACCACCCCCAACACACACAAATATACAAACATGCCAAAAGATGTAGCAGGAATTCCATAGTAACATTAAATAGCTTTCCTACACACAAGCAATAACAGAAAATGTAGTGGAAAAAATATCCCTTTTTAAAGCTGAGCAAAAAGCTGTAAAACATTTTCTGTGTGAAGAATGAAACACTGTGTGATCTATGTAAATAAAACTGTAAACTTGCCAGTGAATATCAGCTAACACAGATGTCAAGTTGCAAGTGACAGAAACTCAATTCAAACCACCTTCACCAGTTAAAACTGTTGGCTTGTGGTACTAGAACAGTAAGGATATAGTTGTCCCAAGCACAACTATATCTATAGCTCAAGGAGGTCCCTGAGCATTATACTGAACATTTATTTACCTTTCATCATATGCTCTTTTGGGGACTATTCCTCCTAAAATCCAGTCATGTGATTCAGATAGAACTACAATTTATAATGCCCACCTCCTTTTAGGTTAAATGCAGAATCTAGTCCCTATAGCACCCGATATGGATTTTTATATATACTATGTAAACGAGAGTCAGTTAATTTTACGTGTTTACATATTGACTTTGTATACATACATCTTGGTGGACTCTTATTACTTATTTATCAGCTGACTCTCGATTTTATGTAGAAATTCATATAATCTAACAGTGATAATACTTTGTTTCTTCAATGTTTGTAATATATTATTTTTCTTATTTTGTTGATTAGACTGACAGCAAAATGTTGAATAGTAGTTATAGTAGTGTGCATCTTTTGTCTTATTTTTGCATTTTTGTTGTACCTTTAATTATGTTTCTTGCTGAAAGTTCTATTAAAGAAGTTGCTGTATTATCATAAATTCCAAAACATTGAATTTTAAAAATTATGAATGAGAATTGAATTTTATCAAATACCTCTTCTAAGTGTATGAAAGAATCATTATTTTTATTTGATCTGTTAATGTATTGAATTATGATTATAGCTATATCTAGATAAATTTCTTAATTTTATTGCTAGTTAATAAATAATGTATTTAATTTTCTATTTTTATATTGGAATGTGCATGCTGTAAACATTGATATTCCTAAGTAGCGTGGACCTTGTTGAACCTTCATCCAGTTTTGAAATTTTTATTAAACTAGCTTCTTGGAATTAGAAAAATTTTGTCTTTTACCATGCTTATGACTTTTTCCTTTTTAAAAACGATAGATCTTTACTTTCTCAATTCTGTAGTTTTTGGTTATTGTACCTTTCTACCTCTTCTTTAGATATTTTGGTAATTTAAATTTGCTTAGAAAAATCTTGTTCTAGATTTTCAAGTTTATTTTTTAACTTTACATAATGTTATTTTATCACTTATCTTTTTAAAGTGTCCATAATTAATGTCTATCACAGCACCATATTTATTTCTTAGTCAACAGATTATTTTATTTGATCATGTGTTTGTTTATATAATTGTGTTTGTTATTTCTCTATTTAACTTTAAAAATTATTTTAGCTACGTACATCTGAATCATCTTCCTACATCAGGGGAATTTTATAATTTTACCTAATCTATTACCATGCAGTAGCTTATTCTAAAACTTAGTGACCAATAATGACCATAGTTTTATTTGCTCCTGATTATATGAATTAGCAGTTTGGGCTAGTTCTGCTGAGTGGCTTTTCTCCTGGTCCTCCCAGCTCTGTGTCTGGGGCTTCATTCTATACCACACGAATGTCTAAAGTCCCACTTGTTTCCCGTTTATGCTGTTAGAGTCCTTCTGTAAGGCTTCTTCTCAGTACATGCAGACTCAATAGATACTCAGAAAAAGTAGTTGGAGAATTCAGCTTAACCAGGAGAAGCTCTTCTCTCTCTAGTATTTTAATTCATCGATTCCTCTTTGCATCCACAAGTCTCTGATATTTTTAAAACTTTAGTTTTTGTGATGTATCTGATACTTTTTCCTAGTTCAAGGGAGTTATGGTCTGTTACTATCTTCACTATTCTTTCTGGAGGCAGAAGAGAATAATTTCAAATACAATATTTTTCAGTTGTAGAATTTGTTTGATTCCTTTTGATGAAGTTGTGTCTATGCTGAAATTTTCCTTCTTTTCCTTTTATTCTAAACATATTAAACATATATATTGTAACATGAAAAAGTGAATGTGTTAGTGGCTCAGTCTTGTCCAAATCTTTGTGACCCCATGGACTGCAGCCCACCAGGATCCTCTGTCCATGAAATTCTCCAGGCAAGAATACTGGAGTGGGTTGCCATTCCCTTCTCCAGGGGATCTTCCCAACCCAGGGATCAAACTGTTGTGTCCTGCATTGTAGGCAGATTCTTTACTGTCTGAGCCCCTAGGGAAGCCCGTATTGTAACTCCCATAGTGAAACTCCCGTACCTGTAAGTCTACTTTTATTATTGTTTTCCTCTTCATTTGAATCATTCATTCCTGTTTTTTTTTAGTATGGCTCATAATTTTTTTACTGAATGCTAGAGATTGTGATGAACAATCTTGGAATTAAGCTTCTGGGAGGCAGAGTCTAGGCAGATCACCTTGATCATTATAAAGGTCTGTGTTTGTTTTATTCAGGCAGGTTTATTTCAGGCAGATTTGTTCCCATGAACATAGCCTTTCTGGGGTCTCACATCAAAGTCTGGGTGTTGCAGCTTCTCCTTTACTTTAGCAGTCTCTGAATTCCAATCCCTCTTGTCTGCCAAGCAAGGAATCTCTGCTCTGCAGTGCCCTCATAGTTACTGTTTAGTTACTCTGTTGCATATCCAGATTGGAACTTCACAAATTTTTCAAGAGGAAAATCAAATATAGAGTCTTAGACTGACTTCTCGGTCACTCTTTTCCACTGAAATTTCTCAGTTACTTTCACTTCCACTGAAATTTTGTCAGTCTTCAATCACTTTGGGTGAAACCCTGTCTTCTCTTGCCTCTCCCCAGTGAGCCTGTAGCTTTCCACTGGGACTCAGTTCCTTCACTTCGTGAATTAGAAATGCCTCAAGGAAAAGGCCAGGTTGACTTGAGAGCTCTCCTTATTATGTTTCTCTTCTTCTCAGAAATCATAGGCTCCTCAAACCCTGTCTATATCAGCTGTCTTCAAAGAGATGTTTTATACATTTTATTTTTAATTTTATAGTTGTTTCTGATATAGAATTAATCTGAGAACTCCATTATAACTAGAATTTCTTTGATTTAGTATAAATCATTTCACCAAGCTGAGCATACAAAACCAGGTCACAAGTCTTTTAATTCTCAAATATTCCTAACTGTTGTCAAAGAGACCAAGCATGACTTTCGTCTAAACTTGGAATGTGCTAATGATAAGTCTTGAAATTTTCAGAGTTCCTTACTAAGTCCACAAGATCATTTTTACTCATTGTATTGATAGTTTACGGTGAATGATGTCAGATTTGTGATCTCCAAAAGAGAAGATTGAGCTTTGGGACCAGGGACCAGGCTTGATCACTCAAGAGCTTTTGTGTAGCAGAATTTTATTAAAGTATGAAAAGGGAGAGAGAAAGCTTCTGACATAGACATCAGAAGGGGGACAGAGAGTGCCCGCCTGTTAGCAAGGCCTTATATGGTTTTATCAGACCCACTCCCACAACATACATCTTAAGATAACAGGATTATTCAGAAGGTTCTTGTTAGGGAGAAACATATCCTTGAGCAAGATACATTGTTGTTACAGAATCCTTACTAAGACTAAGGAATATAGAAAAAAATGTCTGTCCTTTCCTCCTCCTTGAGAATTCCAGACCCATATCTCCTCCTCAAGAGACCCAGACCCCTCTCTCCTCCACGGGGACCTTGGACTTCTTGTCAACCTGCCTTGGAATTGGCTCTCTCAGTGTCATGACCAGAATATGTGACTTATTCACTAGGGAGGGTTTCTATTGATGCTGTTGCTTCCATCCAGTGTTGCTTTGAAAATTGATGTGTCTCTCTGTGTGGTAGATAGTGTTTTTAGTGTATGATACAAATGTCACTATAGCTTATCTACCCTGATTTCTGTAGTATGGAAACCCCTATCCCTGTGTTAGTAGCACAAGCCTGGGATTCAAATCTCATAGTGATTTTATTGTAGGAATCTTTGAATGGAGGTGGAATTTTCTCTTGGAAAGTGATGGCATGAGAAGGATTTCTTGCTTCAACCATATACTGAGCCAGAACAAGCCCTTTCCTGCAAACTTTGTGTGTCCTGATCCTCAAGTAAGAATGGAATTATTTCACTCAGTGTCCTAAGGTCTGCTCCGGATTCTGTCACTAGTTAAATCACATTTTGGCTAAGGAAAAATTATGATGATACCAAAGAGCAGTCATTTAAATGTGATTTACCCAACGAGGTTCTCTCTTTCTGGGTCTCTTGTGCAGTGAATCCTTCAATGTTGACATGAGGGCTGCTTTTTGTGTTAAGGAATATCCACTGATATAGTTTATGTTGGAAACCTACTAGAGAAGATGTATGCATTTCTTACTGTGTTGTAACAATTATCACAAAGTTAGCAACTTACAACAACACACATTTGTTATATTACAGTTTTCTATATCAGAAGTCCAAAATCAGTCTCTCTGGCTAAAATCAAGGTATTCCAGGGCTTTTTTAGTTTCTGGAAGCCACTGCATTCCTTAGCGTGTGACCTCTTCTTCCATCTTCAAAACCAATAGCACAGCATTTTCTAATTGTTCTGTCTCTAATTCTAACACTTTCTCTCTTCCCTTGCCTCCTTTTTATGAGGATCCTTGTGATTACACTGGGTTACCTGGATAATCTAGAATAATCTCCCTATCGCAAGATCTGCAAAATCTCTTTTGCTGTGTAATACAGTCACAGAATCTGAGAATTAAAATATGGACTCTTCTGGGGGCAGAGGGGATGATTATTCATCTTACCACAGAAGGCTTCTTGCCACTTGCATCATTCTCCTCAGACAAGCCCACGGAATACAGGGCTCTTATTTTTAAAACTGGATTTAATTCTAGACATATTTCCCTAGGTCTTAACAGCAGTCCTTGAGTGGATCTTTTTATATAGAATTCCATAACCCAAGGGTTAAACTGCTGAATTTCTATAGCTCAAGAATTTTTAGACTATTTCCTAACGTGCAGACCCTCAGAGGGTTAGGGTGGATTAGATAGAGATGGCAAGGAGGGTTTCAACTTGCTAATTGTTTTTTAGAGAACAGGTTTAAAATCTGTTTTTGTCCTGTCTTGTGAAATTATGCACCATTTGGAAATAGTTCAGTTTACCAAAGATTAATCACATGTCTCTCATAGGCCAGTGGAAAATGCAGTGGCCTCTAATCACATCACAGCCAGGAAGCTGGAATCAGAGGAAAGACTGAACTCCACTAAAGTTTCTTCTCTGTCTCCTTCCACAAATCCAGTAATCCTGTTCTTTAATAGAGTTATTTTACATTTTGTCTATTTGTAACTGGCAGAAAGAAACAGACCTTTGTGACCCTGTTGTTTTTTTATTTTCCATGAAAAATATGGTTTTTAATTTATGACAGAGGTCTCTAGCTTTATGAACCCTTTACCCTCTAGGTTAAGAAATATTTAACATTATCACCTGCTAGAAAAAGTATAAAAGAAACTTGATGAATTAATTTCTTTTATTTTCAAACTGTGCATCCCTAAACTATTTGTGTAGAAAATTAATATGTATAGTATTGTGTACTATTAATATATGTAATATTGTGTAGAAAATTAAATCACTAGAGAAGATTTGTTTAAAGCCTCTTTTAGTAACTCTACTGTTTCTTCAACATCTTAGTTAGAATTTTAATGTTTCCAAGTTTATGAAATGCACCTAAATGAGTGATACTCTAAATGCCAAGGACATTTTAGGTTTCAAAACAGGATGCCTTCTGAGATTCAAATTTAAACAACTATCCTCATAAAAATCATTGGAAAGTACAGAAGCCACAAGGGGAAATGACAATAAACTTTTAAGTTTGAAAACTAAACTGGTATTTTGAAAGGGAAAAAAGTCTACTTCCAGTGCCTTTTAAAGATATGCAATAAGTTTGGTTGTTCAAGAATATACAAAGTATATTATGTTTGATCTTCTTGGCTTATTTACAGATCATAAACTCCCCCAAAATGTAAGCCTTCCCCTACTAGTTTTTCATTTCTTTCAAGCCTTTATGGACTATAAGTGAAAGTCGTTTCATCGTTTCAGACTCTTTGTGACCCTGTGGACTATACAGTCCATCAAATTCTCCAGGCCAGAATACTGGAGTGGGTAGCCTACCCCCTTTTCCAGGGGATCTTCCCAACCCAGAGATCGAACCCAGGTCTCCCGCATTGCAGGCAGATTCTTTACCAGCTGAGCCACTAGGGGAAGCCCAAGAATACCAGAGTGGGTAACCTATCTCTTTTCCAGAGGATCTTTCCAACCTGGGAGTCCAACTGGGGTTTCCTCCATTGCAGATGTATCCTTTACCAGCTGAGCTACCAGGGAAGCCCATCTCATGAGCTATACACTTTGCAGGTAATATTTAAAATTGTGAGACTGCAGTACTGTCATTTTGAATGAAAATAAAATTTTTTTTGGATCCATACACATCTGTAATATTATGGCCAGTCAGTACTGGTTCACTGTGGGGCAGAAGGCTAGTTCTGGAACCAAGAACTTTAAAAATGTTAAAGGGTTTCACTGAAAAACTAGTACTATTGAAAGCATATAAGAACTAAACACTTGCAGTAAGTGGTTATATTTTCAAAAATTGGGATGATTTAGATTTGGGAGATAAGGAAAGAAATGGTTCCTTATAAATAAAAAGGTCCAGGAGCATATAATCACAGCCCTTGGTAGCTCTTCCATTTCTGTCACTCCTCAGGCATTTTAGTGCTTTCCATATCAGCAGTTTAAGAAAAGTGGTGCTTACATCTGAAGTAAATTTAAGTTCCTTCCTGGAGGAGCAGAAAAGCAAGGGAAAGGGAAGGAAAGCCATTTCGACCTGTTTCCTGATTCTCATTTTGATCACCTTGATTTACTTTATTCTCTACATACTGAGGGCTTCCCTTGTGGCTTAGCTGGTAAAGAATCTGCCTGCAATGTACATACTGGATGAGTGCTTGCTTTTCTTGTTGTCCATATTACCTCTACTTCAGATTCAGAGATAACTGAATTTGGTAGAAATGCAAAGCAAAAATCTTAAAAATTATCAAATTATTGCATTGTTATTTCCATTTATATATGATGATTTAACTATGATGATTTGTATATGGCTTAACTATTATAGGGAAAATCCTTTTCTCATTCTCCCTCAATAGAAGTTTCAGTTCTAAATATTCAATTATTTATGTATTGAAGATAGGTTTATTGAATGGGATTCCCTGGTGGCTCAGAGGTTAAAGTGTCTGCCTCCAATGTGGGAGACCCGGGTTCGATCCCTGGGTCGGGAAGATCCCCCTGGAGAAGGAAATGACAATCCACTCCAGTATTCTTGCCTGGAGAATTCCATGGACAAAGAAGCCTACTAGGTTACAGTCCATGGGGTCGCAAAGAGTCGGACACGACTGAGTGACTTCACGTCATGTAAAGTGAGCAAGAATTTTGCTAAATATTACACACATAAATATAAATTAGTTGTGGTCTCTATAATCACACAGTCTACTAAAAGAAATATGATAATTTTATCATATAATAATAAGGGCCATGGTAAATAATAAGGGCCATGGTAAAGGTATGTTTTAATACTTAACATTTGTTAAATACTATAAGCCATAAAGGTCCTGTAGGACTGTATCTATACTTTTATTTTTTTAATAGCTTTATGAGTTAAGTACAGATATTATCTCCACTAATACAGATGAAGAATTGAGGCTTAACACTGTTAAAAACATAGTGAATTCATAGTGTCAAATAATTTACTGATTGATACCTGTTACAATTGAGGTATCCTTTTTGTGTGATTAACTCTTGAGATTTTTCTGTTTTTGGTAGACTGATTGAAGTATCATCTAATACACATACCCTCTCTTTCAATCTCTATGTTAACTTTCAAACTTATGACCTGCTTGTCTGCTTCCCCCAGGGTTCTGCCCATTTGTCAGAGCCTCAGGGTGGTGGGGTTAGGAAAACTCTGGGAAAGAAGGGGCCAAAACCCTCTGACAATAATAGATCTTGAGAGGAGTCCAGAAAAGGTTAAAAACAATACCCAAAGAGAGATTTACAAAATGATAACTGCAGAGAAAAGAAAGAAACCATATAGATGTCACACACATGGAGATGTCATTTTGAAGTTTTAGCCCTTAGCACTGGAGCTCACCAGTGCTCTTGGCCTTGATCCAGATAATCTTTCTTATTCATGATGGTAGTGGAAAGAGAGGAAGCCTTAAGCTTCCTTTAGAAACTGGAGTATAAAATACATAAGAATCATCCAATGGGAGCATATAGAATGGGCACCAAGCCAGGTATTGAGATGGTGATAAAATTTATCTATACTATTAGTGAAACTCTTTTATAAACTTTAGTCACTGCTATCCTTTAAAGTAGCAAATTGGTTATTTTGCCTGAATTGTTACTTCAGTTAAGGTTTTCTGACCAGTGGTTATATTATATTAAACTTAGTTCTGAAAGATCATGATATTTGCAATATTTCTGTTTTCTTTTGTTTCTAAATCTAGTTCTTGTAATGGCCCTTTCAATGGAGGAGTAATCCAGTCTTGGAGCCCCTTACTTGTTCAAAACAGAAATACTACTGAATTAGTCAGGAATCTGTGTTTGCAAGTATAAGAATCCCAACTCAAATTATTTTAAATGATAAACTATACTGCATTAGCTTATTTTAAGATGGTACCTTATTGCTATCACCAGAAAACACTCTCCTGTTGTTTTCTGGCTTTTTTTTTTTCATTTTAGCTTTATTCTCAGGTGGCCTATCTATGTAATGACAAAGATGGTAATGAGAACTTTATGCATACATGATCTTCAGCACAAACTGGTTTCAATAATAAATGTTGCTGGTTCACATAACAGAAGCCCAGATACAGTGCAGTTTGGTTTGTGGTTTGATCAAATTCTCTGGGATTCTCTTAGCCCATCTTTGTGTGTTAGCTATAACTATAGTGGTCCTCGGCCTCACAGATGCCATATCATCAGTAAGAGAACAAATCTTTTCCCTCAATTATTGGACAAAAATTCTGAATTTTGTTCTGTGAAGAATGATAAAATCATTGCCCATTATGGAACCAAAATCTAGAAGCAAGAGATTGAGAAACACTGATTGACATATACTAATAAGGATCTACTTCAAGAGTTATATCAATCCAACCCAGACCAGATGCCTGCTATATAATGGGTGACAGGTAAGATGGATACTGAGAAAGGTAATAAACAAAACCATGGAAGAACCAATTATATTTCTGTAAAGTCCAGGGGTGGGGAGTGCGATGGCAGAGTCCTATTGGGACAGTTGCATTGACTGACGCAAGCCTCAGGCTTATCTGGGCCCTTCTGGAGTTAAAAGTAGAGAATGGGTAGGTCTCCATAAGGCAGAGAAGAGTTTGAGGAACAGGCCAAGCAATAGCTCTCTGTACTATAGTATACTTTTTAGATCACATCCGCAATTGTTCTGTTTTATGTTCTGCATGGAAATTAGTCTTGTCTACTGCCATGGAGACACAGACTAGAAAAATTATATTTTAGAATTCTTAAACACTAAAAGCTGAAGTTTTATTTAGAATATGAAAAGATTAGATAGTATTTTCTAGTGGGAGGAAAAAATTGAGATTTATAGCAATAGCATTGCTTATATAGAAAGAAGCAATATCTTTTTCTGGAAATGAAAGCTGCTGCCTGCTGCTGCTAAGTTGCTTCAGTCATGTCCAACTCTGTGTGACCCCATAGACAGCAGCCCACCAGGCTGTCCCGTCCCAGGGATTTTCCAGGCAAAATGGGTTGCCACTTCCTTTCCAATGCGTGAAAGTAAAAAGTGAAAGTGAAGTTGCTCAGTCGTGTCTGACTCTTAGTGACTCCATGAACTGCAGCCTACCAGGCTCCTCCATCCATGGGATTTTGCAGGCAAGAGTACTGGAGTGGGGTGCCATTGCCTTCTCCAGGAAATGAAAGCTGGAAGAAAATAAATCATGTTCTAGGAGAAACTGGTGGAAAATTTTCTCCCAATCCTTTCATAAAATGTTAGAATTACCATGGCTTTCATGACTGATAAAGGGACTTGATTCTAATGAGGGGGATACACAGAATAGTCTTTGGTATTAGGAAGACTATTTATGTAATTTTTCTTTTTCTTAATTAGAAAAATATAGTGCAAGTAATTTGATCCTGAATACATTAAACATATATATTATATATATATATATATATATTATATATATATTCCTGTCTTTCTTGCATCTTTATTGGGTACTTTTAAAGTTAAAGCTGAAATTTATAAAAGTTTCAGATTCAAGTATGGACTTCCAAGGAAGGATCAAAGTTATGAGTGTAATTTAAAAATATTGCTAAGTAAAATACTTCCAAGGTACCCTACCTTTGATTTATCTTTTTATTAAAGATTAATCGTTTGAAATGTCAAAACATCACAGACTTGAGAAAAACTTAAGCCTTGTAAAGTTACTCTGTATACTTACATATGGTGAGCCTTTAGTGTGCTGTCAGAAAGCAGTGTGGAGCTGAAAGCAGAGAGATAATACCCCTCCTCCCCTGCTGCTAGCCCCAAGACTGGGGTGGTTAGTGGTGGGGCATTTTAACTGCTGACAATGCACATAGCTGTCTTCCGGCCCACCTTTATTTGTCACTCTGCCTCTATAGTTATTTTTTCACCTCCAGATATGATTTTAATTTGTGCAGAGAACTGAGAAATGAAGTTTTGTCATCAGACATTTAGTTTTGTGAATAGACAGTAGTGGTTTAGAAAGGTTGCTGTTTGATTCTTCATTTCTAGTGGAGGTAAATTAAATGCAGGAGAAAATAATAGATAAACTGTTCTGTTCTTTCAGCTATCTGGGAAAGAGCCTTACAGGACACCCCAAATCTGAAAAAAATTCAGCTGTCATTATTGAAAATGGCATATAACAAATACACTTGGGATAATTTTTAAATTAGCTTTAGAATAGGATTAGATGTCACTCCAGTTTAATATGTTCTCCCTGAGGATCTCATTGTTTGTGAACACTGTGCTAGCCACTTTGGAAAGATACATAATACTTCTGCCTTCAAAGAACTGATGGTCTCAGTAACTAGAAAGACATGCAACTTGCAATAGAAGACCCAAGAGAGCATATAATAAATGGAGAGTGTTTTAGTTATTTTCATGTCCATTCATAGAGACTCACTGGGGTTTTTAATTAGAATTCATGTGATAAAAGAGGACATCTCATGGAACTCCAGGGTAAAAATCCATGCCAAGGCCACATAGGAGGATGAAGGGCTAGAGATTTTTGTGGATTCAGGGCAGCTGATAGGACCCCTGCCCAAATGCTCTACCATTAGTGTGATGTGACTACTTGGGTATATATTTTTTTCCTCTGCCTTTCTGCTGTCCTTTCTTCTCAAGAGAGAATCTGTGTGACTTAGCTAATTTTGCTGAGCTTTTCTTGCCCAGCAATGGCCAGTGAGTAGATAAACTGTTTGTTGGGGTTGAGGAGAACAAGCATGGTCTGTGATGACACTGTTTTCTTGGGGTACCTCTTCCACCAGGCTTTGTGAGTGTGTGGCAGGGAGTGTTGTAACCAACATGAAAACAGCAGTAAGAATATTGGCAGTAAATGCTCAGAGAAATCAAAGAAGGGAGTACTTACTATGGAATTGTTAAGCCTAGTGAAATTTCATGGCAAAGAGGGATTTGAGCTATGTCCTGAATGATGAGCAAGAATCAAGTTGTAGAGACTAGAGAAGAGGGATTCTAATATAAAAGTGTTATGCCACCTGAGTAACTACAAAAATTCATAGTAACTGGGATGAATTTTTAATATAACTTAAAAAGTTTGACTGTGAGCCCAAAAACACTTATAGCATTTAATTAGTCAGATTAAGGACCAATTTTCTAGCATGGAGGTGAAGCCAGGAGCATTTTTTTTCCCCTGTACTAATTGAGTGGGTCTTTATGCAGAGATGTGATCTCCAAGTAGAGATAACCGTATGCTGACTATAATGTCATCCTCACATGAACTAAGAGGAGGATAATGGGGGAAATCTCTGGCAAAGAGAAAGAGGAAGGATAGTTTCTTAAGGCTCCATGTGAATTATATTAGCCAATAGATTGAGGCAGAAATAGAAGTATGCCAGTGTTCAGCCTCAGTCAAGAGGACTTGCTTTTTTTTTTTTAATCATCTTTGTGCCCTTCTGCCATTGCCATAGGAAAAATAGGCCTAACCAGCTCACTGGATTCAGGAAAGAGAGACGTGCAGAGCATAAGTGCCCCGGCTGGGTTACTAACCCATTGTAGACTGGTCAACCTCTAGTCAAATCACTGATGAATGAACTAAGTAAATGCCACTGAGATTTAGAGGTCCTTTTTCACATAGTAAGAAGTGACACAGGCAGATTTCTTCAAAATACGTTTGTAGATGTAGTAGCTTTAACCAGAATGGGGTTGTGGGCATGACAGGCACTCAAAGTGCCACAGACCTTCCTCCAGCAAGGAGGAAGCCCAAGACAGACCACAAACCAGTCAAAAATTGATCAAACAAAAAACTCTAATAAGAATGCTTTTCCTTGTATAACATATACAAAAATCTCAATCCTTGGTGCTCTAGACTCTGCATATGGATGGTAAATTCAATGTAATGGTTTTAAACCAGGCAAGGCAAGGAGTCACAGCCATCTATTGGAAAGGCAGATCTGTTGGTAGCTGAGACTTTCTCATTCCGTAAACACCACTCATGGGGAGCTGTAGAAAATGCAGGACAACATACATATTAGAATCAGGAAGTGCACATGGGGTTTTAGGTATGCCTTGGATCAGAACATAGGATCCAAGAGCAAGACTTCCTCTGGGGAAGGATCTTGGTTTTATGAGGTAGGAAATGTCAGCGTAGCTGGTAAGAGTATCCTGCAGAAGCTTGAGACTAAGAGAAGCTTTTTATATCCATCACTTCTTAGACTCAGGGCAAGAGTGACCACCATTAGTATGCTTGGGGCAGTTGTAAGCATGCTAGCAAATAATACACTTTGCCTCCCTCATGCTATTCAATAATTTTACCTTGATTTTATTTAAATAAATCTTTGGTACTCTGTGGTTAATGTGTTTTCAAGGAAACGATGGGACTATGTGTAAAGCTTCCCCAAATGTCAAGTAAGATTTTCCTAGGCAAGGTGTGGCTCAAACCTAAAGAAATGTGTAACACTTACAAGACATAAAGAATAGTGTACATACACCATTTCCTGTGGTTGAAAAGACAAAATTCTTAAATATATGAAAACAATTGTTAACCATGGGAAAACCTTAATTGGCCAAGGAACTTTCTAGAAAAGTTTTATTCTATAAAATACTTTTAGGATAGCATTCAGCATAATAAATGTAAGACTGGAACAAAAGCATTTAATTTTTTCTCTTTCTAAATTGGTAAATATGTTAGAAATAGTAAACTATGCTATTGTCTAGGGCAAACTATACTATTAATTCTTTAATAGCCTTTTATGCTATGGCAATCTGAGAAAATAAATGAAGACTCAAATAGGTATGAGTCAGACAAACATTATTCTTAATGTATTGTACTTTTATGATCTTACATGTAATTTTATTTGAAAGTGATAAACTTAAGATAATGTGGAAGACTCTTGAGAGTCCCTTGGACTGCAAGGAGAGCCAACCAGTCCATTCTAAAGGAGGTCAGCTCTGGGTGTTCTTTGGAAGGAATGATGCTAAAGCTGAAACTCCAGTACTTTGGCCACCTCATGAGAAGAGTTGACTCACTGGAAAAGACTCTGATGCTGGGAGGGATTGGCGCAGGAGGAGAAGGGAACAACAGAGGATGAGATGGCTGGATGGCATCACCAACTCGATGGACATGAGTTTGGGTGAACTCCAGGAGATGGTCATGGACAGGGAGGCCTGGCATGCTGCGATTCATGGTGTCTCAAAGAGGTGGTCATGACTGAGCAACTGAACTGAATGTGGAAAGGACTTCTTCCTTATGATGTTAATTCTGAAAATCTTAGGCTTTAAGAACCAATTTTTGCATTTATGAAATGGATAAGATTTCTTGGTTCTTTGTATATTGTTAATATATGTAGATTAATATACCACTACATAAGTGTCTTTCTCTCAGACATATAAATAGCAACAAATACCACTATAATAACCACCTTGAAATGAGTTTTTAATTGATTTGATGACTATAGTAGCAATTCCCAAAATATGCTAGCTCTGTTTACTTTTAATTTTATTCAGCATATGGGCATAGGAAATCATTAGCATTTTCCAATTCCAAGGACGAATGTGTTTAATGTTAAAATAACTCAGAACAGTTTTATGTTTTTCATCATGAAGTTCAAGCAAGAAATATAAATACAGAAACTTGGGTCTGCTGCTGTTTTTCTGTATAAGTTTGGTCAAGCTGTCAAGGATATGATTACAGAGAGTTTGTAGATCAACTATTTGGGCTTCCTTTAACCATCAGCTCAGTTGAACACATGGTACAATATTATTTTCACCAATAAAGCCAGTATTGGAAAACATTCATACTGTGTAGACATGTTTTTAACCTCAGTTTTATCTATCATCAGTTTTAAATATCCTTTTCCTACAGAGAAGAGGCTGTAGTGATTGATGCCATACCTGGTAGTAGAGTGTCAGAAAATGACAGGAGTTTGGGTTTGAGTCTTAGTTCACACAGCCAGTTTGCAATAAATATAACTTGCATCTCTTATTTCTCTGTTGAATTTAATTTCAACTTTGAGACCTCATTCTACTGAGTGCTGAAAACATCGTCACTTTGGGAATTTTACCAGTGTTCTCCCAGTGCTGAGTTCAAGATCCATGGAACTTGTAAAGTGCCAAGTCTTTGAAGCTGGGAGTAGAGGGAGAATTTGACATAGCATCTATCAGTCCTGGCATCTTCAGGAGCACCTTCCTTCTCATCTGATCTTCAGTTGTCTATCAGCACAGAATACTTCTGAGTTTTTATTTTTCCTGACATTAAGAGTCTTACAGGTTTGCTTCATAAACTTACTGTGTACTATTTTCAAAGCCAAACAGAGCAGCCGCTTATAAAGTTTGTCTCCTCCACTTAATCTTTAGGGGAAATTTCGTTGGGTGGGAGCTTCAATAGCCGTGAAAGTGTATCTGTGGCTTCTTGTAAAAGCCCAATCAACCTTTTCCTTCTGCTATTTCACTTCTACCTAGCAACCTTAACTTAACTCAAGCTGTGCTGTACTCAGAGTAGAGGCTGCCACAAGCTGGCAAGCTCTGTCCCTTTACTATTCTTTGGAGTGTCACACTCTGCTGTGGTTTTGCCCTTGGGTAAGGCTTTTGCTCTGCACATTTGCAAAGATACATACATGTGTCTTGCAGTTG
The DNA here is from genome assembly GCA_917880005.1 of Nanger dama. NCBI lineage: Eukaryota > Metazoa > Chordata > Mammalia > Artiodactyla > Bovidae > Nanger > Nanger dama. The sequence goes on from CAKJTW010000011.1 coordinate 3,709,704, forward strand.
TATTTTTTGTGCATGTGCGACTATGGAGGGCTTGGGAATGAGGCAGAGATGAGTGGGACAAGGGATTGAAGCAGGAGACAGAAGGAGATAAACAGTCACTTTTCTAATATGATATGGAAAATTGAACCAATTCCAGGTACTTTCTATTTTATATATAAATTTAAAAGCAAACTGTAATTACCAATACCAGATAGGGTATGGTGAAGTTGGATCTCGAACACAACATGGGTAAAGTTATAACCAAAAAAATCCCAGTATCTATCAAGTCAAAAAAATCCAGAAATTCTACTTCTATTGATTTTGAAGGAAATCTGAAATGATGGCATACTTTTGCACTTGAAAGGTTACTTCTAACACAGACTGAGGATAATATAAAAATTCAAGAATTACGGAGATGGTGAGAATGGTTTTCAAATATGATTATGTATGTATATAATGTAATATTGCATATCCATTAAAAATGTTTACAGTGTTTATTATCAAAAGGGAAATTATTCTGATCACTAAGCTTAAAAAGCATATTACAAAATTAAATGTGTTCTATGCCTTTATGTAAAAATGTGCATTAAAAATAAAGGAATTATGTCAAGATTTAAAGCACTGTTTGTCTCTTTGAGTAGTAGGTGCTTCTTTTCCCACCTTCTCATACTAATACCAGCAGATTTTCAGTCTGATTCTCTGCAGGATGTATTTTCTATAGCAGCATCCTCAAATACATAATACCACATCATTATAATAAGCGGTGATAATTGATTTAGATAGGTTACAATATTACCTTACTTTCCACTATCCAACTTTTTCCCTGCCAAATGATCTCTCTAGGAAATCTTATAGTGCCCATGTTAAGAAAAGTCTGTTTTAGCTCTTTTTAAATGTTACAAAAACAAGGGAGCAGAAATGATTAAATATAGTCTTTAGTAGAGATTCCTGAGTAAGATGTGTTTCTGAGACTAGCAGCATCAAGATCATCAGGAAACTTGTAGAAATACAGATTTCTGAGTTCCTCCAGAGACCTGCCTAATCAGGAACTCTAGAGATGAGGCTTAACAATCTGTGCTTTAACAAGCCTTATAGGAGATTCTGATGCTCTGCTATAAGAGCAACTACCTGCTTTTTGCATATAAAATATTATTGGAACACAACCTTGCTCACTGTCTTCGGCTGTTGTGGGCTACATTAGTAAGCTAGAGTACTTTTGACAGAGACCTTATGACCCACAAAGCTTAAACTATTTATTCTTTCCAAAAGTTTATCATTCCCATTCTGGAGGATAGAATCCTTTTGAATTTTAGCTCATACAGATTTTTTTCCCCATTGAATACACAAAGTCTCTGTTAAACATTTACCCCATGACAAGTGTTCTATGAAAAATATCTGTGAACTTGTAACTTTAATTGAATAGGCTGTTGTGGATTCCATTAATGTAGAGACTTTTGAGTAAATGTAGAATGATTATTCTTGCCAACTATCTTAACTTCAGTTCTATAAATAAATATTAAATAAAAGATAATTCTTAAAATTGAAATCACAAAGGCTTATCTATTGCTGTATAAGTTAGAGAAACAAATCTAAAGGGTTCCACCTGCTGGTTGAAATTAAAAATGACTACAAATTAAAATAATGCACTTTAAAAATTATCTGCTAAGTCAAAAGTGATAGTTTTGGAAGTTTAGGCTAAAAAGATGATCATCTAATCTCTTCATTTAAAAAGGAACTGACATTGAGTATAGAAATAAAATTATAATCAATTTAAATAGATTATACAAGCATACAGATAAATTTTTTTCCAACTATAAACTTTGTGAAGGTAGGAGCCATGTCTTTCCTACACATCAGGATATCCCCATCACTAAGTAAAGTGCTGTGCAAATATGTATAAATAATTTTTTCATCTGATTTACAGTTGCATAAAACAGTTGTTACCAAAGATTTTGTATTTTTAATTAAAAAAACAAACCGTAGTTATAACACTTGAGAAAACACACTTAGTAATAATTTTACTCCTTAAATGGAAATTCTTCATTAAAGAATTTAGCAGAAATATAATACATTTTATTTCTTAAAAAGATAAATGTGTAATTCAGGATAGACTGCTATGCTATGATAAAATATGATTCCTGAATCTCGATGGTTCACAGCAACAAAGGTTGTTTTCTGGTTCACATCCATTATGCTTGCCTGCAGCTCTCCTCCACATGTGTCTTCATTTTGGGACCCAGGTTACTTAAACAGGCTTATTTGGAATGCAGCTGATCATCTTGACATAGAGAAAGAGACTGGACCCGTACACAGACTTTTTTTTCTTTTTTAAACATTTTTATTGAGGTATAATTTCCATAACCATAAATGTACCCATTCAAAATGTACAATTCAATCAGTTTGGTTCAGTCGCTCAGTCATGTCCGACTCTTTGGACACCATGAACTGCAGCACACCAGGCTTCCATGTCCATCACCAACTCCCAGAGCTTGAACAAACTCATACCCATCCAGTCAGTGATGCCATCCAAGCATCTCATCTGCTATTGCCCCCATCTCCTCCTGCCTTCAGTTTTTCCCAGCACTGGGGTCTTTTCTAATGAGTCAGCTCTTCACATCAGGTGGCCAAAGTACTGGAGCTTCAGCTGTATCATCAGCCCTTCCAATGAATATTCAGGGTGGGCTTCTTTTAGGATTGACTGGTTGGATCTCCTTGCAGTCCAAGGGACTCTCAAGAGTCTTCTCCAACACCACAGTTCAAAATCATCAATTCTTTGGTGCTCAGCTTTCTTTATGATCTAGATTTCACATCCATCCATGACTACTGGAAAAAACATAGGTTTGACCAGACGAAACTTTGTTGGCAAAATAATGTCTCTGCTTTTTAATATGCTATCTAGGTTTGTCATAGCTTTTCTTCCAAGGAGCAAGTGTTTTAATTTCATGGCTCAAGGAGCAAGTCACCATCTGCAGTGATTTTGGAAACCAAGAAAATAGAGTCTGTCACTGTTTCCATTGTTGCCTCATCTATTTGCCATGAAGTGATGAGACCAGATGCCATGATCTTGCTTTTTGAATGTTGAGTTTTAAGCCAGCTTTTTCAATCTCTTCTTTCACTTTCATCAGGAGTCACTTTAGTTCTTCACTTTCTGCCATAAGGGTGGTGTCATCTGCATATCTGAGGTTATTGATATTTCTCCCTGAAATCTTGATTCCATCTTGTGCTTCATCCAGCCTAGCATTTCGCATGATGTACTCTGCATATAAGTTAAATAAGCAGGTGACAATATACAGCCTTGATGTGCTCCTTTTCCAGTTTGGAAACTGTCCATTGTTCCATGTCCAGTTCTAACTGTTGCTTCCTGACCTGCATACAGATTTTTCAGGAAGCAGGAAAGGTGGTCTGTTCCATCTCTTGAAGAATTACCGCAGTTTGTTGTGATCTACACAGTTAAAGGCTTTGGCATAGTCAGTGAAGCAGAAGTAGGTTTTTTTTTTCTTTCTGAAATTCTCTTACTTTTCTATGATCCAATGGATGTCGACAGTTTGATCTCTGGTTCCTCTGCCTTTTCTATATCCAGCTTGAACATCTGGAATTTCATGGTTCATGTATTGCTGAAGCCTGGCTTGGAGAATTTTGAGCATTACTTTGCTAGTTTGTGAGCTGAGTGCAACTGTACAATAGTTTGAACATTCTTTGGCATTTCCTTTCTTTGAGATTGGCATGAAAACTGACCTTTTCCAGTCCTGTGGCCACTGCTGAGTTTTCCAAATTTGCTGGCATATTAAGTGTAGCACTTTCACAGCATCATCTTTTAGGATTTGAAATAGCTCAGCTGGAATTCCATCACCTCCACAGCTTAGTTTGTAGTGATCTTCCTAAGTCCCACTTGACTTCATAATCTGGGATGTCTGGCTCTAGGTGAGTGATCACATCATTGTGATTTTCTGGGTCATTGAGATCTTTTTGTATAGTTCTGTGTATTCTTGCCACCTCTTAATATCTTCTGCTTCTGTTAGGTCAGTATCATTTCTGTCCTTTATTGAGCCCATCTTTGCATGAAATGTTTCCTTGGTATCTCTAATTTTCTTGAAGCGATTTCTAGTCTTTCCCATTCTATTATTTTCTTCTGTTTCTTTACATTGATCACTGTGGAAGGCTTTCTTATCTTTCCTTGCTATTCTTTGGAACTCTTCTTTCAGCTGGATATATCTTTCCTTTTTTCTTTGCCTTTTGCTTCTGACTTTAACCAAATTTATAGAGTTGTGCAGCTGATCACTGTAATCCAGTTTAAAAACATTTCATCACGCCTAGAACATCTCGCATCCCCATGTGCAACAAATTCCTATTCCTACTCCTGGCCCTAGGTAAAACTTAATCTGCTTTCTGTCTAATAATTTGCCTTTTATGGACATTCCATATAAATTGAAACATGCAATATGTAATTTTCTGTGTCTGACTTATTTCACTTGACATATTTTTGAGGCTTTTCTGTGTTGCAGTATATATCAGTAGAGTATTTCCTTTTATTCCTAAACAATTTTCCATTGTATGGATACGTTGATTTTTTTTTTTTAATCTATTCACCAGTTGATGGACATTTGTGTTGTTTCAAGTTTTTTTTTTTTTTTAGCTGTTACATGTAAAGCTCTATGTACATTCACACACAGTATTTGTATGGACATATGTTTTCTCTTGGTTAGATACCTGGGAGATTTGCTAAGTTGTGTCATAAATCCATGAGTAGCTTAAGAAATTGCCTAAATATTATAGAGTAATTTACCATTTTATGTTCCCACCAGGAACATATGAGAGTTCTACTTTCTCCATTGCTTTGCAAACACTTATTATTCTTTGTCTTTTTATTATAGCTATTTCAATAGGTACAGAGTGGTAGTTCGTTGCAATTTTAATTTATATTTTCTAGTTCAAATCTCTAATGTGGTTTAGCATCTTTGATGAAATATCTATTCAAATTCTTTACCGTTTTTTAGTTGTCTTATTGAATTTCAAGAGCTCTTTATATATTCTGGATAAAATATTTTTCAAATATATAAATGAAAGATATTTTCTCTCAGTCTGTGTCTTGTGTTTTTAGTTTCTTAAAGTATCTTTTGAAGCATGAAAACTTTAAAATTTTTACAGAATCCAGTTTATCAAATACTATTCTTTTATGAATTATGCTTTTGGTGTCACATCTAAGAACTTTTTGTCTAACTTAAGGTCATGAAGATTCCGTTTCCCTCTAGAAGTTTTATGGTTTTTATTCTTATATTTAGGTCTGTAGTTTATTTTGAGTTAGTTTTTATGTTTAGTATGAGGAAATTTGTCTCATTCTTAATTTCTCCCCCTTATGTTTCTGACTGGTTTGTCTATTGCTTGCCCTAAACTTAATTTACAACTTAAGACTTCCTGTGATATTGTCTCCTGATTATCACAAAGTTCACTATTGTTTTTGACGGTGCCCTGGATGTATAAATTTTCCACTGTATGCAAGTCAAATAGTCTCCTTCCACAGGAGAGATGATGATTTGCATGATCTGCCTGCCCTGAGGTAGGTGTAGGAGTACCCCCAGGATAAGATGTCATAGGTTCCTACTCTTCTTACCCAAGTTTCAGTAGTTTCTCTCGAGGAGATGTTTCTCGGTTATCTGTATACCTTTGGTTGATTTTCATAATTGTTTTTGTTTTTGTTTTTTTTTTTCAAAATAAAAAATATTTTTGGTTTTTTGTTGTTGCTTGCTTTTTGGGGGAGAGGACTTGCCAAGCTTCTTCCTCCACTTTCCCAGAAGTACCTGCCTCTCTGAAACAGTTTTCATAACAGGATTTTAAAAGCTTTAAAACCTAATAAAGTATGTCATTTCTATCTAGATTTCCTGAGTCAAAGCAAGTCACATGGTCATTTCTTTGCTTAACAAGATGGGGATAATCCTCCCCTAGAGGAACATCCCCAGGATGATGTCATAGGCACCTTCTGATATAGTTGTCAATAGTTTCTGCCTTTTGATATTCACACTGTTGTGTCATCCCTTCTCCCTGTGTGTAACCTAGACTTAGTGACTGTCTCCTAATAAATAAAATTCAGCAAAAATGATGGAGTATCATTTCCATAAAATTATCCAACACTGTTACTTGCATCTTGTTAGCTCTTGCTGCCTTGTGCTCCTTCTTCTCCTTCTTTCTTTTGCCTTGGGTTACTCACAGGAAAATATGCTGTCATATTGGAGAAGCTCACATGGCAAAGAATGGAAGGTGACCTCTGGTCAAAAGTCAGAACAGAACTGAAGTCTTCCTGTTGAGTCCAGTACCCTGCAAGGAACTGAATGCTGCCAGCAACCAGGGAGTGAGCTTGGAAGCCTATTCTCCCTCAGTGGAATCTTGAGATGGCTGCAGCCCTGGTTGACACCTTGGTTGCAGCCTTGTATGAGACTCTGAAGGAGAGGACCCAGTTAAGCCATGTCCGCAGTCTATCCACAAAAACTGAGATAATGAATGCTTGCTGTTTAAGCCACTAAGTTGTGGGGGTAATTTCTTACTAGCAACAGATAACTAATAATAGTAACTTAAGTATTTGGTGAAGAGTCAAGTAATCTATGGCAATAAGCACAATAGATACAGAGCTGGATAGGCTGCTTTTGCCAAATACAAGATCAGTGCTTCTAAATAAATCAAATTTTATTCAGAGTAGTTTTCCATGGGACTTATAATCTGGCATTTGCCCTGAGTTTCTGTTCTTATTTTATAAAATCATAAAATATTGGGGTCACATTTTCAGTAGCCCCAGAAATTATACAAATACTGCTAAGCCACAACAAAGAAAGTATATTTTTGTAACATGAGATTGAGAACACTAGATTTTCTTGGGCATTGTTTATGGAGTGCTCACATTTCTCATTGATTATTTCATAACTGGCAAATATTTTGGGGACTGTCTGCTCTTTATAATTTAAAATAGTATAGAAATGCTAAAATCAACCTTCCTTACGTAAAAAAAATTATCAGAAATATAAGGGAGTTTCTTTCAAAAAGTAGAGTATGGAAAAGGAGACTGGAAAAAGTAACTTGATAGTGGAGAAGCCTAACTAACATGACCTCTAGCCAAGTGACCGTGTTGGTAATATGTATCCTTGATAAGATGTGATGAAAATAACACTTTTGCTCTGTGGCATTCCTCCCCAAAACATACTACCTGAATCTAATGATGAGAAAAACATCAAATCTTAGTGGAAGGACAGTCTATAAAAGTATCTGACCAATAGTGCTCAAAACTTTCAAAGTCATCAAAACCAAGAAAAGCTTGAGAAACCATCATAACCAATACTGAATGTAATATGGTATCCTGGAACAGGGAAAAGAAAGCAGTAAGTAAAAGTGAAGGAAATCTGAATAAAGTATCGGCTTTAGTTAATAACATATTAGTGAAACTGTGTTATTCAGACTGGGGACTTGGACACATGTGGCCAGGACTCGAACCTAGCCAAAACCTCTTTTAACAGAGATCACACACCTGGTTTCAGTACTTAACGAGGTTCACATTCTTGATGTCTCATCTCAGAAAGAATACAGTGAGATACAAAGTGATAAATAAGAAGTGGATTTATTTAGAGAGAAAGACACTCCACAGTGTGGGACATCTCAGGAGAGAGCAGCCTTGAAATAGAGTGGTTAGCTTTTATGGACTAGCTAATTTCATAAGCTAATGAGTGGAAGGATTTTCCACCTATTTTGTGGAGGGGTGGAGATTTCCAGGAACTGGGCCATGGCCCACTTTTTGGTTTTTCATGGTTCACCTTGGAACCAATTCCCAGGTGGCTCAATAGGTAAAGAATCTGCCTAGCAGTGCAGGAGAGACAGGAGATGTGGGTTTGATACTCAAGTCAGGAAGATTCTTTGGAGGAAATGGAAACCCACTCCAATATACTTGACAGGAAAATCCCCTGGACAGAAGAATCTGAAGAACTATAGTCCATGCGGTTGCAGAGTCAAACACAACTGACGCAACTTGAGCACGTACACAAGGTCATTTATGTGGAAAAATTCCTACCTTGGAACTGTCATAGTGCCTGTGGGTGTGTCATTTAGCTTGTTGATGTGTTACAGTGAATGTATACTGAGGCTCAGAGACATCACTTCGTTGACAAATGTTCATATAGTCAAAGCTATGGTTTTATCAGTACTCATATATGAATGTGGACCATAAAGGCTGAGTGCTGAAGAACTGATACTTTTGAACTGTGGTGCCAGAGAAGATTCTTGTGAATCCCTTGGACTGCAAGAAGATCAAACCAGTCAACCCTAAAGGAAATTCGCCCTGAATATTCACTGGAAGGACTGATGCTGAAGCTGAAACTCCAATAATTTGGCCACCAGATGTGAAGGGCTGACTCATTGGAAAAGACCCTGAAAGGCTGAAGGCAGGAGGAGAAGGGGGTGACAGAGGATGAGATGGTTGGATGGCATTATTGACTCAATTGTCATGAGTTTGAGCAAACTCAAAGAGATAGTGAAGGACAGTGAAGCCTGAAATGCTGTAATCCATGCTGTAATCCATGGGGTCATAAAGAGTTAGACATGAGTGAGCGAGTGAACAACAAAAAAATAAAGCTATATTCATTAAAATAGTATAGCACTAGTAAAATAATTGTCTCCTTTTGATATATGTTGTTGTTTAGTCACAAAGTCATGTCCAGCTCTTGCAACCCCTGTGGACTGTATCCCACTAGGCTCCTCTATCCATGGGATTCTCCAGACAAGAATACTGGAGTGGGTTGCTGTTTCCTTCTCCAGTATATCTTCCTGAGCCAAGGATCAAACCCATGTCTCCTGCACTGGCAGGCAAATTCTTTATCCCTGAGCCACTTTGGAAGCCCTCTTTAAATACATCCTATATATCAATTTCATATAGAACTGAGAGTATAGTGTTGAAGTCAGATGTTATCCCTGCCCTCATAGAGGTTACAAGTCTACTGGACTGCACCTGGCAGACCTGTAAGCCTTGTACTTACCAAACCTCAAGACTAAAGAAAGAACCTAGAGTCAGCAAAAGAGACTGCTGGTTTAATGATTTATTGGATGGGGGAAATCTTACACATCTGAAGAAGGTTTCTGGAATGATATGCCACTATGTGGGGCAGATGTAGAGATGGGAACAGGAAGGCAGGGATGGAGAGGGAGGTTACCAGTTACAGAGGGAACTGATTTCAGGGAAACCAGCCGAGGGGCACAGCCCTTTGATAAACTATCATAGTGGTGATGGTTCTGATCTAAAGATTAGGACAACCACTGGTTGGGGCTGGAGGTGGGTGATGTGTGTATAGGCATTTACTGATTAGGCACTATGATTAAGAGGGAAGGTCAGTCAGGTGAGTAAGGTATAGGTGAGGCAGGGACTGGTAGAACAGGGATGTAGAGAGAGCAAGAGAACAGCCATCTTGGGTGGGCTGATCATATTCAGTGTATTGTAGAAGTTAGCTATTATTTACAGTTACAAATGTACTTAGTGAACCAGAGAGAATGTTTTAGAGGAAATTGCACTTTAGTTAAGACAGCAAGAATTTTAGTTAGCTAGGTGTAGGAGGGAAAACAGTCAAAAGCTCATGACAGGCAAGGTAAGAAGTCCATGTGAATGCCATCTTCAGAAAGATGTCCACTATTACTACATATGGAAGTCAAAGAGAAGTGTCATGAGATCAGTGACTAGAGAGTTAGGCAAATGCCACATTGCATAAAGTTAAGAGTTTTAGTTTTTACCCTATGGACATGGGAGATCAGTGACTAGAAAGTTAGGCAAATGCCACATTGCATAAAGTTAAGAGTTTTAGTTTTTACCCTATGGACATGGGAAATCAGTGGGGATTTTTAAACTGGGAAGAGATCTAGTCAGATTAATACCTGTAAAAGATTACTTTGACTTCCCTGAAAAAAAGAACTAGAATGGAGTCAGGAGGTAGCTAAGAAATAAGACATTGCAATAGATGGGATTATAAAGACAAATATAAATGGAAGAATAAAAGATGATGGAAATTTGAGTTATGGCAGTAACAGTGAGGTTTAAGAGAAATTACAAATTTATTATATTTCAAAGAAATTATTATTTTTGAATATGTTATTCAAATAATATTGAATATATATTGAATATAAATCTAATCAATCGAAGAAATATTCTTCAAGAGATGGGAATACCAGGCCACCTGACCAGCCTCCTGAGAAAACAAGTCAAGAAGCAACAGTTAGACCTGGACATGGAACAACAGATTGGATCCAAATTGGGCCAAGGCTGCATATTGTCACCCTGCTTATTTAACTTATGTGCAGAATACATCATGAGAAATGTTGGATTGGATGAAGCACAAGCTGGAATCAAGACTGCCAAGAGAAATATTAATAATCTCAGATATGCAGATGACACCACACTTAAGGCAGAAAGTGAAGAACTAAAGAGCCTCTTGATGAAAGAGGAGAGTGAAAAAGTTGGCTTAAAACTCAACATTCAGAAAACTAAGATCAGGGCATCTGGTCCCATCACTTCATGGCAAATAGATGGGGAAACAATGGAAAGAGTGGCTGACTTTATTTTTCTGGGCTCCAAAATCACTACAGATGGTGAATGCAGCCATGAAATTAAAAGACATTTGCTCCTTGGAAGAGAAGCTATGACCAATCTAGACAGCATATTAAAAAGCAGACATTACTTTGCTGACAAAAGTCTAGTCAAAGCTGTGGTTTTTTGAGAGCTGAACTATAAAGAAAGCTGAGTGCCAAAGAATTGATGCTTTTGAACTGTGGTGTTGGAGAAGACTCTTGAGAGTCCCTTGGACTGCAAGGAGATCCAACCACTCCATCCTAAAGGAAATCGGTCCTAAATGTTCATTGGAAGGACTGATGCTGAAACTGAAACTCCAATACTTTGGCTACCTTATGGGAAGAACTGACTCATTTGAAAAGACCCTGATGCTGGGAAAGATTGAAGGCAGGAGGAGAAAGGGATGACAGAGGATGAAATGGTTGGATGCCATCACCGACTCAATGGACATGAGTTTGAGAATGCTCTGGGAGTTGGTGATGGACAGGAAAGCCTTGTGTGCTGCAGTCCATGGGGTCTCAAAGAGTCGGACACGACTGAGCAACTGAACTGAACTGATGGACCGCTTTTCAGAAGGAAAAAGACTTTCTAAACACAGTAGTAATAAAAATACAAAATAATTGACTGTGTGAAAAATTATTTTTACTTTGTACCTAAAAATTTTCAGGCATGTGGTAAAGTTGAGAGAAAAAGATAAACACCCTAATGAAAAAGGAAAGAACATTAATAGGCATTTTGTAAAATGAGATTTACAAGTGGTTGAGAAGCATAAAACTGTTACAACTCAGCAATGATAATTGCTATAATAGTCAATAGTAACTTCAAATTTTAAAATTGTTGTTTAGTTGTTTTGTCATGACTGACTCTCTTGTGACCCTGTGGACTGTAGCCTGCTGGGCCGCACTGTCCATAGGATTTCTCAGTCAAGAATACTGGAGTGGGTTGTGATTTCCTTCTCCAGGGGATCTTACCGATCAGGGGATCGAGAAAGTGTCTCTTACGTTGGGTAGGTGGATTCTTTACCACTGAGCCACTTGGGAAGCCCAAAATTTTAAAATAATAGAGTGCTAATTTTAATTTCTGGAATAGGTAGGTAAAAATTAGTGATAATATAGTGTTGGTGAGAATGTGGATAAAAGACAGTTATCTCACAATTCTAATGGAAGTCTAAATCAGAACTCTTTATAAAGGACATTTTAGCCATATACATCTATAAAGAGTTTTTCAAACTTTCATACCTTTTAACTCAAAATAATTCCAAAATTTAATCTAAGGAATTAATCTGTGATGTGAAGAAAGTATTTATTTATGTAATAAAATGTTTTCACTACAATACTCTTATGGCAAAAACAATTTTTAACAAGATAAACGCCTGACATTAGGGAATTGTTTAAATAATAGTGAGAAATGACTTGGAGTCATTGAAAATTATGTTTTTGGGAAAATTTAATAACATGGCAAAGCACTTATGACCTAATTTTAAAATAATAAAATTTTAACACAGTACTTATATAATAGTATCCCAAATATATTCAATATAACCACACATTTTAAAATAATTATTTCATACAAAATTAATACATATTCATTATAGAAATTTTGAATATACAAAAATTAAAAAAAAAAAACTTAGGTCATTTATATTTTCAGCCCCTGTGAGCAAATACTATTAATGTTTTATGGGACAGTTTTGACTTCTTAAATTTTCTGTGTGTATTTGTGAAGCTCCAACACTCAGTGTTTGTTTTCCACCAGTAAAACAGGGGTAAAGTAAGGCTTACCTTGCAGATTTGGTGTGAGAATTAAAGATCCTATTATTTAGAATTCTTTTGGTTGCAAAGTGACAGAAGCTTACTACAAATTGGATCAAATAAAAAAATTTATTGACTCATGTAACTAGAAAGGAAGAAGAAAAAAATTTTAAAAAAAGGGAATATTGGAGTCTAACTTTAGACACAACTTGATCCAAGTTGGAACACAGTCTCAGAAATTCTCTCTACTTATCTTTGTTTTCCATAGTGCAGATTTCATTCTCCTGCAGCTGTCGCCAAGTTGAACATTGCGTTTCCAGGTTTATTATAAGCCTGGTGCCTCTTTTCCAATAGTTACAACAAAAGTTCAGAGATTAACTCTTAATTGATGTAGCAGGGCCCCATACCCCATGCCTGAATCAATTTTGTAGCCTGAGGGGATGGATATACTTTGTTGAGATACAAAGGGATCAGCTCCAGCTGAATCACAGCAACTGAGGCTTGAAAAGGAAAGGTATACCAAATCCAAATTAGTACTGTAATGCTGTAATAGAGAGAGATGCATAGTGGGTTTTCAAAAATAATAGAGATTCACTACAAAGATATTGTGCTTAGGTCTTTGCCAGACATACACCAAGGTTCCTCAAAATGGCACTTATTATTTATAGTATTTTTACATTCAGCAACTACTACAGTTAATTTCTGTGAACGCTATAAAATGACAGCCTTTAAAACAGGCTTTAAGAAGTCATTTTAAAATGGTTTCTTATGGTCTGTATACTTAGTCACTTAGTTGTGTCCAGCTCTTTGCTACCTGCCAGGCTCCTCTGTCCATGGAATTCTCCAGGCAAGAATACTAGAGTGGGTTGCTATTCTTTTTTATATTCTAGTTATACTCGAATCCCTTGTAGTTCTTCTATTCATTCATCTGACAATGATCAAATACCTGTTGCTATATAACCTATTGCTATGTTATATTGTTATAAGGATAGGGAAGATTGAAATTTGTTTTTAGAACTTGCTGTTGTTTAAAGGTGATATGTGCACATATTACTTGTTATAAACTGTTAACTATTATATAAGAGATTCAGAGAACATACTTCAGGCATTAGAGACTGCTTCCTACTTGAGGCTAAATCAGGAAGAGCTCTAAGAAATAGTTTATATCAAAAAGAATGCAAGAAATTGAGCAAGTGGAAATGAGAGTTTAAACACTCCTGTGTTCAGCGAACACCTTGAGCAAAAACATAGACACTGAAATGTGTAGAGCACACTTTGAGTGTAGAGAGCAATTCAGTTTCTGGAGTATGAAGATGACTTGTGAGAGAAGATTATAACATGATAGGTTAGCTTTTCTGATAGTGAAGACCACCTCCTGATAACAACCTCTGGCTGGATTGCTCAATCATTCTTTGGAAGAGTTAAAGGAAACATGAGAAGTACTTGGAGCTGAGTTCAAACTCTTTCTCCTGGTTGCCATAAACTGAGGGACTATCAGTCCAATGGGTTTCAATTCACTCCACTAATGTTTGACATTGCTTTTAGATGATTCATCTGACAACAGCCACAAATGAGAAGTAGAAAAAGAAAGAAATGGTGAGGGTAAGTTCAGTCGCTCAGTTGTGTCCAACTCTTTGCCACACCATGGACTGCAGCACACCAGGCCTCCCTGTCCATCACCAACTCCCGGAGTCCACCCAAACCCGTGTCCATCGAGTCAGTGATGCTGTCCAACCATCTCATCCTCTGTTGTCCCCTTCTCCTCCTGCCTTCAATCTTTCCCAGCATCATGGTCTTTTCCAATGAGTCAGCTCTTCGCATCAGGTGGCCAAAGTATTGGAGTTTCAGCTTCAACATCAGTCCTTCCAATGAATGCTCAGGACTGATCTCCTTTAGGATGGACTGGTTGGCTCTCCTTGTAGTCCAAGGGACTCTTTAAGAGTCTTTTCCAACACCACAGTTCAAAAACATCAATTCTTTGGTGCTCAGCTTCTTTTAGAGCCCAACTCTCATATCCATACATGACCACTGGAAAAACTGTAGCCTTGACTAGACAGACCTTTGTTGACAAAGTAATGTCTCTGTTTTAAAATATGCTATCTAGGTTGGTCATAGCTTTTCTTCCAAGGAGCAAGCATCTTTTAATTTCATGGCTGCAGTCACCATCTGCAGTGATTTTGGAGCCCAACAAAAATGAAGTCAGCCACTGTTTCCCCATCTATTTACCATGAAGTGATGGGACCGGATGCCATAATATTAGTTTTCTGAATGTTGAGCTTTAAGCCAACTTTTTCACTCTCCTCTTTCACTTTCATCAAGAGGCTCTTTAGCTCTTCACTTTCTGCCATAAGGATGGTGTCATCTGCATATCTGAGGTTATTGATATTTCTCCCAGCAATCTTGATTCCAGCTTGTGTTTCTTCCAATCCAGCACTTCTCATGATGTACTCTGCATATAAGTTAAATAAGCAGGGTGACAATATCCAGCCTTGATGTACTCCTTTTCCTATTTGGAACCAGTCTGTTCCATATCCAGTTCTAATTGTTGCTTCCTGACCTCCCTACAGATTTCTCAAGAGGCAGGTCAGGTGCTCTGGTATTCCCATCTCTTGAAGAATTTTCCACAGTTTGTGGTGATCCACACAGTAAAAAACTTTGGCATAAACAATAAAGCAGAAGTAGATGTTTTTCTGGAATTCTCTTGCTTTTTTGATGATGCAGCAGATGTTGGCAATTTGATCTCTGGTTCCTCTGCCTTTTCTAAAACCAGCTTGAACATTGGGAAGTTCACAGTTCACGTATCATTGAAGCATGGCTTGGAGAATTTTGAGCATTACTTTACTAGCATGTGAGATGAGTGCAATTGTGTGGTAGTTTGAGCATTCTTGGACATTGCCTTTCTTCATGATTGGAATGAAAACTGACCTTTTCCAGGCCTGTGGCCACTGCTGAGTTATCCATATTTGCTGGCACATTGAGTGTAGCACTTTCACAGCATCATCTTTTAGGATTGGGAATAGCTAAACTGGAATTTCATCACCTGCACTAGCTTTCTTCTTAGTGATGCGTCCTAAGGCCCACTTGACTTTGCATTCCAGGATGTCTGGCTCTAGGTGAGTGATCACACCATTGTGATTATCTGGGTCATGAAGATCTTTTGTAGAGTTCTTCTGTGTATTCTTGCCACCTCTTCTTAATACCTTCTGCTTCTGTTAGGTCCATACCATTTCTGTCCTTTATTGAACCCATCTTTGCATGAAATGTTCCCTTAGTATCTTTGATTTTCTTGAAGAGATCTCTAGTCTTTTCATTCTATTGTTTTCCTGTATATCTTTGCACTAATCACTGAGGAAGGCTTTCTTACCTCTCTCTGGTATTCTTTGGAACTCTGCATTCAAATAGGTCTATCTTTCTTTTTCTCCTTTGCCTTAAGCTTCTCTTCTTTTCACAGCTATTTTTAAGGCCTCCTCAGTCAACCATTTTGCTTTTTTGCGTTTCTTTTTCTTGGGGATGGTCTTGATCCCTGTCTCCTGTACAATGTCACAAACCACCCTTCCATAGTTCTTTAGGCACTCTAGCTGATCTAGTCCATTATATCTATTTCTCACTTTTCTCTATTTTCGCTTCTGCTGTATAATCATAAGGGATTTGATTTAGGTCATACCTGAATAGTCTAGTGGTTTTCCCTATTTCTTCAATTCAGGTCTGAATTTTGCAATAAGGAGTTCATGATCTGAGTGACAGCTCCCAGTCTTATTTTTTCTGACTGCATAGAGCTTCTCCATCTTTGGCTGCAAATAATATAATTAATCTAATTTAAGTGTTGACCATCTGGTGATGTCCATGTGTAGAGTCTTCTCTTGTGTTGTTGGAATAGGGTGTTTGCCATGACCAGCACGTTCTCTTGACAAAACTCCTATTAGCCTTTGCCCTGATTCATTTTGTACTTCAAGGCCAAATTTGCCTGTTACTCTAGGTGTTTCTTGACTTCCTACTTTAGCATTCCAGTCCCCTATAATGAAAAGGACATCTGGGGGTGTTAGTTCTAGAAGGTCTTGCAGGTCTTCCTAGAACTGTTCAACTTCAGCTTCTTCAGCATTACTGGTCAGGGCACAGAAGTGGATTACTGTGATGCTGAATGGATGCCTTGGAAATGAACAGCGATTACTCTGTCATTTTTGAGACTGCATCCAAGTACCACATTACTGCCCCTTTTGTTGACTATGACAGCTACTCCATTTCTTCTAAGGGATTCTTGCCCACGGTAGTAGAGATAATGGTCATCTGAGTTAAATTCACCCATTCCAGTCCATTTTAGTTCTCTGATTCCTAGAATGTCAGCGTTCACTCTTGCTATCTCCTGTTTGATCACTTCCAATTTGCCTTCATTCACGGACCTATCATTTCAGGTTCCTATGCAATATTGCTCTTTACAGCATCAGACCTTGCTTCCATCACCAGTCACATCCACAAGTGGGTGTTGTTTTTGCTTTGGCTCTGTCTCTTCATTCTTTCTGGAGTTATTTCTCCATTGATATCCAGTACCATATTGGGCACCTACCGACCTGAGGAGTTCATCTTTCAATGTCCTATCTTTTTGCCTTTTCATACTGTTCATGGGATTCTCAAGGCAATACTGAAGTGGCTTGCTATTCCCTTCTCCAGTGGACCTCATTTTCTCAGAACTCACTACCATGACCCATCTGTGTGGGAGGCCATACATGGCATGGCTCTTAGTTTCATTGACATAGACAAGGCTGTGGTCCATGTGATTAGATTGGTTACTTTTTTTGTGATTGTGGTTTCAGTCTGTCTGCCCTCTGAAGCCTTCTCCCAGTGCCTACCATCTTACTGAGGTTTCTCTGACCTTGGACATGGAGTATCTCCTCTCTGCTGCTCCCCGCTCAGCACCATGCAGCCAAGAAATGGTAAAGAAGCCAATACTGAGTTGATGATGATTGGTGGTTGAACTGGGAAATGGTGAGAGTGATAATGAAGTGTTATGTGGACAGATATTGAGGTGGTAAAATCAATAGGATTTTGTAATTGGACCTATAGATATAGGAGCTGAAAGGATTCTTAGAAGGTTATTAGAAGGATAATGCCTTAGTCCATTAGAGTTGCTATAAGAAAATAGCATATCAATAGATCTTGTAGCTTATAAAGAAACAGAAATTTATCTCTCACATCTGGAGGCTGGGAAGTTCAAGATTAAGGAGACTGCTGATTCAGTGTCTGATGAGAGTCTCCTTCCTGTTTTATAAACTGTCATCATCTTACTGTAACCTAACATGAAGGAAGGGGACCCCAGAGTTTTCTGGAGTCTCTTTTTAAGGGCACTTGTCCCACTCTTGAGAACTCTGACCTCATGTCCTAATCCCTTCTAAAAGACTCACTTCCAGATTCTGTCATATTGTGGATTAGGTTTCAACCTACGGATTTTAAGAGACACATTCAATCTAAAGCCAATGATATTGCCATCTGTGGAAAAGGGTAATTTGTGGGGGAGGTGATTAAAACTCTTTGAGTCATTTTGAGTTTGATAAACTAATGGGAGAATATCAACTGGAGATCTCCATCATGCCATTGGCACTTCAGTGTTTGAGCTGTGAGACAAGTGGGACCGAAATAAAGGCACTCTCTTCTCAACCAGTCATAATTACTTAATAGCAGCAGTAGAAATCCTGTAAGTGACTGGAGTTAGCAAAAGTCAGCCTGAAAGAACAAGCTATTTCCAGAAATTATGAAATTAACTATATTTAAGGGCTGATAGGGAAAGAGAAGCAGAAATGAAAGGAGATCAAGGCACTAAGGCAAGTAAAGTAGAAAAAATTGTTTCTGAGTATGCAGGTCAGGAAGCAACAGTTAGAAATGGATATGGCACAACAGAGTGGTTCCAAATAGGAAAAGGAGTACATCAAGGCTGTATATTGTCACCCTGTTTATTTAACTTATATGCAGAGTACATCATGAAAAAATGCTGGGCTGGAGGAAGCACAAGCTGGAATCAGGATTGCCAGGGAGAAATATCAATAACCTCAGATATGCAGATGATCTGCCACCCCATGGCAGAAAGTGAAGAACTAAAGAGCCGTTTGAGAAAAGTGAAAGAGGAGAGTGAAAAAATTGGCTTAAAGCTCAACATTCAGAAAACGAAGATCAGGGCATCCCGTCCCATCACTTCATGGCAAATAGATGGGGAAACAATGAAAAGAGTGGCTGACTTTATTTTCCTGGGCTCCAAAATCACTGCAGATGATGATTGCAGCCGTGAAATTAAAAGACGCTTACTCCTTGGAAGGAAAGTTATGACCAACCTAGACAGCATATTTGGAGAAGGCAATGGCATCCCACTCCAGTACTCTTGCCTGGAAACTCCCATGGACAGAGGAGCCTGGTAGGCTGCAGCCCATGGGGTCGCTGAGTCAGACACGACTGAGCGACTTCACTTTCACTTTTCACTTTCATGCATTGGAGAAGGAAATGGCAACTGACTCCAGTGTTCTTGCCTGGACAATCCCAGGGATGGCGGAGCCCAATGGGCTGCCGTATGTGGGGTCGCACAGAGTTGGACACGACTGAAGCAACTTAGCAGCAGCAGCAGCAGACAGCATGTTAAAAAGCAGAGACATTACTTTGCCAACAAAGGTCCATCTAGTCAAGGCTATGGTTTTTCCAGTGGTCATGTATGGATGTGAGAGTTGGACTGTACAGAAAGCTGAGCACAGAAGAATTGATACTTTTGAGCTGTGCTGTTGGAGAAGACTCTTGAGAGTCCCTTGGACTACAAGGAGAGCCAGCCAGTCCATCCTAAAGGAGATCAGTCCTGGGTGTTCATTGGAAGGACTGATGCTGAAGCTGAAACTCCAATACTTTGGCCACCTCATGCGAAGATCTGACTCATTGGAAAAGACTCTGTTGCTGGGAAAGACTGAGCAGAGAAGGGGATGACAGAGGATAAGATGGTTGGATGGCATCACCGGCTTAATGGACATGGGTTTAGGTGGACTCCAGGAGTTGGCAATGGATAGGGAGGCCTGGCGGAGAAGGCAATGGCATCCCACTCCAGTACTCTTGCTTGGAAACTCCCATGGACAGAGGAGCCTAGTAGGCTGCAGTCCATGGGGTTGCTGAGTCAGACACGACTGAGCGACTTCACTTTCATGCATTGGAGAAGGAAATGGCAACCCACTCCAGTGTTCTTGCCTGGACAATCCCAAGGATGGCGGAGCCCAGTGGGCTACCTTCTGTGGGGTTGCACAGAGTCAGACACGACTGAAGCGACTTAGCAGCAGCAGCAGCAGCAGCAGCAGCAACGGGGAAGCCTGGCGTGCTGTGGTTCATGGGGTTGCAGAGTTGGACACGACTGAACTGAACTGAACTGATGAACCACTCTAGAACATGTAAAATTTGGGCTTGGTTAGTTCAAGGAATTAAGAAAGAAAAATAGAAAAACAAATAGGATTGTATGCATTTTAAGACTTAATAAAGCAGTGACTATGATATAGGATAAAAAGAGAGTGGACAGTAGGTTTTCTAAAAATTGTTATAAAAGAAATGTACCACCAAGTAAACTTTTACATTTTTCTTCAATTCTCAGATTTTCTCCTTTATCATACGTTACTTTCTTAAGATTAGTCAGTAATATATAGTATAAATCTTTTTCCTAAAAGAACAAAAGATTATTGTATTTTTAAAGTATATTTTACAGTGCC
Organism: Nanger dama; assembly: GCA_917880005.1. Classification (NCBI taxonomy): domain Eukaryota; kingdom Metazoa; phylum Chordata; class Mammalia; order Artiodactyla; family Bovidae; genus Nanger; species Nanger dama. Next base: position 3,729,731 of record CAKJTW010000011.1, read on the forward strand.
AGGAGGCAAATGTGATAGAAGGGATTAAAAAGAGCCTTATCTAGCTAATATATCTCATCTGTAAAATGGGGATAATAAAACTTGTCCTCAGCTGCTCTCAGAAAGTTGTCATGAGTTAATTGAAAAGAACTATGCAGAATTGTACGAATGTGAAAACTATGTAGCATGTATGAATGTAATGTGCAACATAAAATATTTATGGATGTTTTTGTTTTGATCTTATGCTGATAAAATTGTCATTACTTTAAATAAGCCACAAATATCTATTTTTTACTATTATCTATGTTAGGTAATAAATGTTCTTGTCTTTCTTGCACTTATAAATTGACTATAATTTTGCCTTCTTTGAGAGGTTTGCATTTATCTTATTTTTGCCCACATCTGCTCTGACAAATACATGCCAAATAAAATGTTACTATCAGCAAACAGACATTTTTTTTGGGTGTGTCCACACTGTCCAAATGTTTGTTTTTAGCCAGAAGTATTTGTTTCAAAAGCTTTCATGAAACATGCATTTGTTTTTGAACCATCTCAACAGTTCAAATATTCCTGTCCACATTTCCTTAGGTCACCTTCTATTCAGCAGTTTTTATGAATTCTCCTGTTGGCGAGAATTTTTTCTGAGGCTTTAGTAGTTGACTAGTAGGAATGCTTGTAAAAACATTTGTGGATAGCCCAAACATTTTCAATAACATTTGCTTGGAAAAATTTTACTGGCAGTCAAGACACATTATTTAAACATATTTCAAAATATTTATGCATCTTTGCAGTACTTTTGGCGGTGTCTGTATATCAAGGCTGAATTGGCGGTTTTCTAGTTAAGTCTTTTTGTTTGTTTGTTTTTGGTCATTCATAATGGTTGATGAATGTTTGATACAATTTTCATGCAATTAATTTGATTGACTCCATAGGTGACTATAAAACCAATGAGTTTTGAACTAACTTTCTTTTCAGAATCAGGAACTTAATAAATTAGAGTGACTTGACTGTAATCTCTTCAGATGCTTGATTCTCAGTTGCTATTTTAGCTCTTTCCTTCATCTGCTTCCCAACAGCAATTCAGAAAATGGTAGATTTGTTAGGATCATTTTAGCTTTAGTATTTAGTAAAATAAGTAGTTTTAGTGAGACTTTAGATAGGATTTTTAAGTCATTTTTTGTGTTCCATGACTCCATCTAAATGAAAAGAAATGGATAAGTCCTTTGTACAGTTATTTGGAATAGATAAAATAATTTGTTTTATTTTGTGTGTGTTTTATTAGTAGGGTTCATTTTTGTAATTTTCCAAAATAAAGAGAGAAATCTAAGCTTGTGATTATATATGGTCCTTGATTTTAGATGATGCTTTTTACAAAAGAGTAAGAAATAGTACTTTAACTCTGGCTTATCAGAGATGATAAGGCCACATAAATTTAAAAAGTTTTTAGTAAGGGCATCTTTAAAGATCATATTAAAGAGTTTAGTTCATGAAGTCCTCCTTTCTGATTTTGCATCTTGCATTCTTGCATCTCTCTTTACTTTTGAGTGTAAATATTTTTTCTCCATGTGTTTATGCTGTATTTTTATGACTTTTTCTCTGTATACCACTGTGTATACTCATTTGATTATGTGTCATTTTCTATGCTTGTATGTATATGTATGCCCAGTCTATTTTTCCTTTGGGTATCTCTACTGTGATCTCTGTCTATGCCTTTGTCAATGCATGTCTCCGTGTGTCTTTGTGTCTGCATGTCTGTCTGTCTAGATGTATGAATTTTGTGTTCTCTCTTTCTATGTTTGTTATAGTATATTCCTCTACTGTATGACTTTATTCTCTTTCTCATTGTCTTTCTGAGTTTCATTTTATATATGGCTTTCTCAGTTTTTGTCTTTCAGTTCCCTACATATGTCTTCCTTCTTTGATGATTACGAACACTGGAGTTTAGCTGTGATGTTATATTTGTCAATTAGGATTTAAAATTTCCTGATCCATTCTATTAGGTAAACATGTTAAAGATTTAAACAAGCAATTCATAAAAGCAGTACAAGTGGGCTAATCAGTTTATAAAACAGATATATTCTTACTAGTATAAGGGGCTTCCCAGGTGGTAAAGAACCTGCTTGCCAATGCAGGAGATGCCTGGGACAAGAGTTTGATTCCTGGGTTAGGAAGATTCCCTGGAAGAGGACATATATTCCACTCCAGTATTCTTTCCTGGAGAATACTATGGACAGAAGAGCCTGGCAGGTTACAGTCCATAGGGCCCAAAGAGTCAGACACAACTGAAGCAGCATAGCACACACAAAATAATGAGATTATAGTCATTGACTACCGGATTGACAAAGATATCCACTGAGGGAAAATATAGTATTGAATCAACATTTTAAGAGAAAAACATTTATTAAAGTTTTAAATATACATAAACTTTGATTCAGCAATTCCACTTTGGGTATTTGTCAAAAATAACCAGACATTTGCATAACTGTTTTTTTCACAATTGCCTCTAATAGTATAAAATTGAGAGCAAATGTCAATTGGTAGGGAATTGATTAAATAAATTATGATACAATAAATAATATATTACAGAAAATTGTATATTGATAACCAGACAATAATCAAATTCAATAAAGTATGTCAAATATACATATTATACATGCTGTTTATTCATTCAAACAATATGTATTTGTGTCCCTTCTATGTGCTCAGCCCTCTAGAGGTACTATAGACATATTATATTGTTTTATATGGGGTGTTAATAAGAGAACTTCTATCTTCTCTTTATATGGATTTAACAATCATATATTATGAAAAATAACAAATGTAGCATCAACTTTGAGAGAAGAGTTGTCTTAAATTTTAAAACAAGTGGATATTTCTGTTTTGGAATACTAAATTGATTTCTCCTTTTGTGGTTTTTCTTTCCTTTTTTTTCTTCTTCTTCCCCCACATGTGGATCAATGAGCCTTTATAGAAAGTGATTCTTAATTGTAACCAAGGCAGTATTCTTAAGTGTTCTGGAAATGCTATGCCTTAGTATATATTGAATTAATGAGTTGTCAAAAAGAAATATTTGTGTAAAGCCTTGGAAAGGTAGAAAAAGTTAAGCCACGTAGGTGTCAAAATGTCATTCCAGTGTGAATCATGGAAAGTTAATGTGATGTGAACCTGTGAAGAGGAATGCTTTACTCGGTCATTGGAAATTGACACTAGTGTCAGTGGAAAAGCAAACTTGAAAATGTAAAGTTCAGTACAGTAATTCTCAAACCTTCCTGTGATCAGACTCAACTAAGGAGCTATTTTTAAATGTAGATTCCTAGACCCACCTCTTGAGATTCTCATTTGGTAGATCTGAGAGGTGTCGTTTAATAAGCTTCCCAGGTGACTCATATCCATTTCTGAGTTTTAGTATCTACATTTCAAAAACCATGCTAATGAGTAAGTTTAAATAGCTGATCTACTTTTTAAAATGACAGATTTTTGTTAATCTTACTTACTAAGTACATTTCCAGAAGAATTCTTTGAACAAGGTTCTTTAAGGGATCGTGAAATTTATTTAGGGGCATTGTGAGTTCATAGGCAGGTTACATTCCATGTAAGACCTATTGACTTTCTGGACCTCAACTTTGAGCCAAAATTTTAATGAGCTGCCAGTGTTTACTTCTGTCAAATAAAATTGTCATGCCTTTTTCTCAAACAATGGCATTAATATTTATAGGTTTCCTTTCATTCTTATTATATATAGTGTTCCCAAGAATATTGTTGTAAAAGAATGACAAATAAAATACAGATAATGGTGGTGAAGTCGCTCAGTCGTGTCCGACTCTCTGCGACCCCGTGGACTATAACCTACTAGGCTTCTCCGTCCATGGGATTCTCCAGGCAAGAATACTGGAGTGGATTGCCATTTCCTTCTCCAGGGGATCTTCCTGACCCAGGGATTGAACCCGGGTCTCCCACATTGGAGGCAGATGCTTTAACCTCTGAGCCATAATAGACCACTACAAATGCAGAATTCTGATCAGTGAAAGCAACTATGCAGTATAGATAAAAGACTACTTTAGAGTACTTACACACAATCAGAATATCAAATCTCTGAGTCTTAAAAACTGAATTATATACAATAAGCATATCGATTGCTAGAATATTTTGCCTCGAAAATAACTCTGAACTTCCTAAAAGGAAGAATCTTGAGATGTACTGCAAGAAGTTTACAATTTTTTTACAACATACTGTCACCTACCTTTGTATAAACAAGTGTACACTAAACATACAATTTAACTATTTTGTGATCATTCAATATAAAACTATAATTCTATTTTAAATAAAGTTTATTTGGATAAGAATCCAAAAGCCTTCCTCAGTGAACTGATAATGAAAACACCTGATCAATACAGACTACCAGAGAGTTTTATGGCTGGAAAACCATTCAGTTCAGTGTTTCTCAAAGTTTCATATGAATAAGAATCACTTGGGGATGTTGTTAAAATGAAAATTATGATGATGGTCTAGGGTATGGGACTTGAGATTCACATTCCAAACAAGCTGTTGTTCTAGGGACCATACTTTGAATTCCAAGTATTTATGGCAACCCTTTTGTTTTTAAGAAGGAGCATGGCATTTCAGGATATGACTGTGACTCTGGTGGATTTAAAGTCATTGGAGCTGAATGGTATTGTACTAATGGCAGTTCCTCAAACTCTTATCACTATGGTTTCTGGTGGGGCCTGGGCTGCTGCCCTTCCTGAGTGGACGCTTTCAACTTTTCCTTTCATTCTGTGACAGCACTGAAATATTCCTTGCAATGAATTTTCTTTTTGCTTGAGCTATCCAGAGAGAGTTTCTGATGCCTGCAATCAGAAGAATGTAATACAGGCTCTGGGTTGGGACTTCCACTGCAAAAAAATATTTACATCACAAGGGAATAGATTCTTCTTCCTCTAGAACACAGTAGTAAATATATTTTCTTAAATGTTTACACAAGTCCACTAGTGACTCCTAAAGGCCTCTTTCCATCATTTTTCCAGGCTCTGTCCAACTTCCTATTTGATATCTGTATTTGAATATCTAATAGGCATCTCAGACTTAACGTATTCAAAATTGAATCTCCCAAACTTGATGTTTATGTGGCAAATGGCACATCTTTTCTTGCAGTTGCTCAGGTAAAAACCTAGGAATCATCCCCATTTTTTTTCCCCTTCTCACATTCCACCTGTTAGCAAATTTGTTGATTCTGCCCTAAAATCTAGCCAGAAATTAACCATCTTAATGGTTAATTTTTCATGGCAATTTTCCATCTTAATTGCCTCATTTTATTTTAAACCATCACTCTTTCTACCTTGGGTAGCTTCCTAATCCTTTTGCTTCCACTAGACTTCCTCATGGCAACTAGAGTGACACTTGCTCAAAACTGGTCAGTTGCTTCCTATACCACTGAGGAATAAAATCTAAACTCCTTACCATGATCTGCAAGACCTTATGTTATCTGAGCCTTTACTAAATCTCCTACTTCATCTTGCTCCAGTTTCTTCCTTACACATGCTGCACCAGCTTACTGCTCTCCTGATAACTCTTCAACTAGAATATGAGGCCCAAGGACAGAAAAGTTGTCTGTTTTACTCACTGTTGTATTCTAGTACCTTGTGAGGCCCTGAGCAGAGAATCCAGGTGAACTACTCTGTGCCCAGATTTCTGACCCACTCTGTAAGGTAATAAAATGGGCAGTCTTTTAAACTGCTAAGTTTGTGGTGGTTTGTCATGATACCAGTAGAAAGCATACACAGTAGGAGAACTGGAAGAGTCTAATATCACAAAAGCTAATGTAGAAAGAAACGATGTAGTCATTAAGAAGTCATTGGCATTTCAGAAAGTAGTTTTTCCTCTTAATGAATAAGGTTCACTTATGATCAAGGATAGTTCTAGTAACCACCATGATATATACAGCTTAGATTTGAAGCCCAATATCCAGCAGATTTAGCCTGCTGTGAATCATTTCTTCATTAGCACTTTATTTTTCCAATGTACTTCACTTCAGTTGGGTACTGGATCTTTTACAGTCAAAATGGCCTCAGCTGCAGCAATATTAGCTCTTACTGTGGCATTTTGCTGTGCAGCTGGGGCCCCGAGGTAGGAGTGGGAACTGAAGCCAGTGATAGAGGAAACTGGAAACTGTGGAAAGGATAGAAGCAATCTTCCTTGGGGGTAAGGATGGCATGCACAAGAAAGGGATGCTAGTGGGAACAAAGTCCTGTGACAGAGGAGAGGGCAGTGTCAAGGGACTTCCAGCTGCACACTGGAGGCTGATAAGTGTGCTCTGGGGTGTGATATTGTGATTTATAATAAATGTATGTCTGGTCTGTGTCCCTGTTGCTTCTGGCACAGAGCTTCTAAAACCCTTGCAATTTCTTAAGTGCAGAAAGAAATAACTTGCCTCTTGTTATGTTAATTAGGTGATTTTTGGACTGCAGTTAAGGATGGGCTAGTTGCCAAGAGAATCAACAATGTGACTGGACGGTTGGAACACTCAGTCCCACGGCCCACCCCCATACCCCTCCCAGTACCAGTACGAAGAGGGACTGGCAATTGAATCTGTCATCAGTGGCCACTGATTTAATCAAGCATGCCTATGTAGTGAAACTTCCATAAAAGCCCCAAAATATGGACTTCTGAGAACTTCTAAGCTGGTAAACTCATGGACCTGTGGGAACAGCGGTGCTCCTAGAAGGCACAGAATCTCCACATACCTTGCCCTACACATCTCTTCCATCAGTATGTTAATCTGTATCCCCATCATCTTTTTACAGTAAACTGGTGAATGTAAGTAAATTTTTTTTTTTTAATTCTGTGAGTGACTCTAGCATTGAACCCAAGGAAAGAGAGTTCTGATCTACAGCCAGTCAGTCAGAAGCACAGGTTACAACCGGGGCTTGCAGTTAGTGTCTGAAGTATGTGCCTGTGCGTGTGTGTGTGTGTGTGTGTGTGTGTGTGTGTGTGTGTGTAAGTGTGTTGGGGAGTGTGGGGCAGGCAGGCGGGTGGGACTGAACCCTTAACCTATGGAGTCTGGTGCTATCTCCAGGTAGATAGTGTCATATTGAGTTGACTAGTAGGACACGCAGGTGGTGTCAGAGAATTGCTTGTTGGTGTGGGGAAAATGACCCCTCCCATGTGTGAACTGGGTCCAGGAACCTAAAAGTGGGAGATTGAACGTATCTGTAGTGCTGGTAGCACACACTAATGCCAAGGGAGGCACTACTGAAAAGAAGGAAGCAGTCATCAAGCAGAGACCAAGATGTGGCCCATAGCTACTCATGGTGAATTTACCAGGTGTTAGCTGTTCTGAAACTCATGCATTCTGGGAGGGAACAGGAAAAGGCTCTTACATGAGTGATATTAATGAGGGCCTGAGTCAGAGAGCAGTTTTAGTTGCTGTCATGACCCATATACAGTAATTTAAACAAACAAACAAAAAAAATCTTTTCAGATTGATGGAGCCTGGGGCAGCATCTGTTGTATATTTATGATCTTTTCTAAGTCTCTCACAAAAATATTTCTTGTTTGATGGTTAATTCAGGCTCTCATTATCTATCTAAGCAATTTGTTATTAAGTAGGCTTTCAGTTCCTTTACATACTTAGAACAAAGATTTTCTTGGTGTTAGGCTGCAAAAAAGCCAAACAAACCAAAAATGGCTGCTTCTCTCCATTCCATCTTTTCAGATGCCAAGATAACGTGTGATGTTTCTAGCTCTTTTATCTTAAAACCCTAGTTCATTTTATGTATAAATTTGTCACCATTCACTTAATCAAAACTGATAATTACATCATTGACACGTTAAAGTATATGACCCTCTATTAACTTATTTCTGGAATGTAAGCATGGGAAGAGTATCCTTTCTTATGTGAAGGTTTCTTTATTGAGTGCTTCATCTTGTGTCTTGGTTTGTACTCTGGCAGCTTGCTCAAATACACATCTCTCAAATCTGAACCTCCTCTTTATTTCCATTGCCATTGATTTATTCAAGCTCCTATTATTTTCTCCCGGGACTGTTACAATAGTTTATCTACCTCTGGCTGCACCCACACTTAGGACCCATACTGTATACTGTAGCAGGAATGACTTTTTAAACACACAAATCTAATTATGTCAATTTTTTTCCCTGTAGTGCTTAACATTGCTTATTAGATAATGTCTAAATGCCTCAGGATGAAAAACCAAGACTTCAGTGATCTCTGCCTACCTATCTGGCCTCATCTACTTGCCTCTTCTAAATAAATTCTACATTTAAGCGATACTAAATTACTTGCAGTCCGTAGCCTCTGTGCTTTTGTGTATGGTGTTTCTTTTGTTCATCTACCTTGTCAGTCACGTCCCTGTCTTTGTGCTACAAAGCACCATATTCCTATCTCTGTTATGGTGCTTAGACATGTGAACAGCTACAAACAATGCAATGTCTCTTCAAATAGTGAAATTCTGGAGGGCTGGAATTATATCTTAGTTATTTTTGTTTATTAAATGAATCATTCAATTTCTAGTTTGGAATTCAGTTTGGAATTAATAGTGATTTTGTATTTGTCTCAAATAGTGATTTTGATATTTGTTAATGTTCCTAAAGGAGATCAGTCCTGGGTGTTCACTGGAAGGACTGATGCTGAAGCTGAAACTCCAATACTTTGGCCACCTGATGTGAAGAGCTGACTCACTGGAAAAGACCCTGATGCTGGGAAGGACTGAAGGTGGGAGAAGAAGGGGACAACAGAGGATGAAATGGTTGGATGGCATCACCGACTCAGTGGACATGAGTTTGGATAAACTCCGGGAGCTGGTGATGGACAGGGAAACCTGGTGTGCTGCAGTCCATGGGGTCACAAAGAGTCAGACATGACTGAGTGACTGAACTGAGCTGAACTGAATGTTTCTTTCCCTTTTAAAATGTCCATGTTTAATACTAAAAAGTGTGTCCATACCTACCAACATCTAGGTATGGACATCACCAAGGAGCTTCTTAAAAATGCAGTCTCAGGCACTAAATTCAGTGAATAGAGATCTTCATTTTAACAAGATCCCTATGTGGTATTTACAACACAGTTTAAGAGGCACCAGTGTGGGAGATACTTCACCTAATAGTTTTTTTGTATTCAGGACACACAGAAACCTCTTGCCAGTGTCTCACGTGTGTACTTTAATGGAGTATACAGTTTTAGGAGTTGATGAACTTTTCCTACCAGCCACAAAATCTTTGCCTTACGTGACAAAGTCAACTTCTCTGAAGAAATCTTTATCATTTGTTAAAAAAATTTATGCACCTGAATCTAGGTAGCATTCAAATGATGAATTCTCCAAAGTAACTTTTAAGCAATCACCGTCCCAAATGGGAGTACGCCTCACTCATCACAACCCTACCCTTTCCCGTAGACAGTTTGGCATTTGCGTTGACCTCGCAGCCTTCCCTGGATAAAAATATCTGTGTTTGTTTTGTTATCTATTCTATTCTACAAGAATACTTATCTTGGGTTGCTTCTTTCAGTTGCTCTATTGACTTTAAAAGCTAACTCTAATTTCCCATTTTCTTTTCTTCTCATAGTTCTTCTTTGCAGTTATATTCATCTATCACTTTGTCCTTAACATAGCCTAACCTTAGTGTTACCCAGATCTTTGTTTCAAGTATAGTGAGATAAATATGAAGGACTGCATATCAACAGTTCCGTAGTCTTTTGTTTATTCCTCAGTTCTACTCAGTTACCTCAGAGTTAGCTTCTTTGTATACTTTCCCTTTTATATATTTTCACATATGTGCTACTACTAAACGTTTATGTTTGGGCATCAGTGTATTTTCTGGAGCTGTGCTCACCTACCTTGAGCAGTGTCCTTCCTTGCTTTTAGGACTTGACTATACTCTAAAAGCAAATGTATACTTAAAGTCTAAGCTCCCAGTTTTCTAGCTAGCCTTTCTTATGCTTAAAATATTCCACAGATTTTTCTTGAATAGCATCATCTCTATAGTTCACTTTTTAAAATAACAATTGGTTTGCATTGTTCTGTGTGAATGAATGACATGTCCTGCATGAAGCAAGTGAGGAGCCCTGCTCTGTGGTTCCGCAGTGACCCCATATAGCATTATGGTAGTAACCCTGTCAGGGATTTAGACCGACCTGCCAATGGACGTCCCTGGTGGCTCAAATGGTAAAGCATCTGCCTACTCTGTGGGAGACCTGGGTTCAATCCGTGGGTCAGGAAGATCTCCTGAAGAAGGAAATGGCAACCTACGCCAATATTCTTGCCTGGAAAATTGCATGGATGGAGGAACCTGGTAGGCTACAGTCCATAGGGTCATAAAGAGTCAGACACGACTGAGTGACTTCACTTTCTTTTCTTTTGCATTGTTCTACTTTGCTTCTGCAAATTTAATAACTGACACACTTCCTCTTAAAACATGCTCTCTTTACTGAATCTTTCAACACAGATCAAAGCATATTTGTTTGCTCTCACTACCATAAATTTCCTCGAGTGTGTCAGAGGACATGTCCTGTTAGGAGAGCTAATCAGTCGGTCACAAAGGGCTTAAAGTCTCCTCTCCTTTAAGTACTTGCCTTAAAACTTCTCTGGCAACACAGTGTGCTTAAGCAAGGTAGAAGGACAGCAGGGGAGAAAACAGGAAATTATACTATCACAGGAAATTGTAGTAATAAAGTGAAAAGCCAAGGAAGCAACTGGCTAGCAAGTCATAAAATTCTAATGACGCAGCAGGAATACACTGAAGCTCTGCTCACTGGCTGGCAAAGTTCTGTATTGTTCTTTTAGTCTTTATTCACATCTAAGTGGTTACGATCGAGATTTGAAGGCCATTTGGCCTTGAGATATTTAATGATATAGTTAATACTTGAGATTTCATAAAATGACTGCTAAAACCCGGTTTAGGGTATAGGTCCTCTGATTTATAGAGCAGGACATTTCCCCTAATATTAGGACATTTCCTAAATAAATTTATTAAAAGACCAATAAGTTGCCAAGTCCTGTCCTCTTTATGTTTTAATGTAGTAAATCCTCTCCTCAAAGCTCTGAAGCCTACTTCCCATTTTTACAGATGGGAAATCCGAGGCTGTGGGAGGCAAATATGAGGTTCTTTATTATGAAAGTGTCTTCCTTCAGCCCAGAAGATAGGCTCACATGCATGAAATGGCTTTCTCAGGTGAGCAATAATATTTTACAGACCTGAGAGGGTTGGAAGATGAACAAACTCTTTCTCAAGGAGGATAGGTGCCCTGTAGTTGCTGTAGCAACTGGAAACTGATCCAGAGGCATTCCAGCTAGAGACTTTCCATAGGTAGGAGATGTCTTTCTGTCTGATCAGGAACTGAAAAAGTTTGACTGGCTTTGTTAATTAGAGCAGAGTTATACCAAATAGCATGTACCCTAGGAAATATGCAGGTCAGTCTCCTGGAGTTTGAGAAAATATTGTTTAAAAATCTTTTTATTGAGATATAATCTGGTGGCTCAGATGGTAAAGAATTTGCCTGTAATTGCAAGAGACCTAGGTTCAATTCCTGGTTGGGATAATCCCCTGGAGAAGGGAATGGCAACCCACTCTAGTATTCTTGCCTGGAGAATTTCTCGGACAGATCTGGCCATGGCATTGCAAAGAATCAGATGTGACTGAGTTCCTAACACACACAATATGTACAGATATGTGCACATAGCATATGTGTATAGCTTGTATACTTATTTTCAAAAACTGAAACATCCATATAGCTAGCATCAAGATCAATAAATAAAATTTTAATATCATCTTAGAACTTAGTCATGTTCTTTCTTCTAATCAGTACTCCACCAGAGGTAATCACTAGCCTGACTCCTACTGCTATACATTAGTTGTGTTTGCTTTTTGAGTTTTATGTCAATGAAATGATACAGTATACATTTTTTTGTGCATCTAGTTTGTTTTACTTGATGTTACGTCTATGTGGAGTGTGACCAACTTTTTCATCTTTTTTAAGTTTTATTTTTTATGTATTTTGATGTATAATAGTCCAGTATTAGATCCATATGATCTATAAATAAGCATAACATTTATCAGGGATGTGTGCTCAAAAGTTTCGAATTTTGGGGTTAAAGTATGACACCACTTCTGTGAATATCCTGAGTTTAAACCCCAAGTAGACTCATTAACTTTGCTCTGAAAGAACTAGTCATAACTAGACTATGATCTTGACCTGAGCCAGACATTTGCTTTCAATAAGCATATTTTTGAACAGCCATTACAGGTCTTTGTAGGTGCTATGACAATTACATAAGCAAAAAAAAAAAAAAAGACATGGCCCAGGGATCTCAAGAAGTCTATCACTAGTGGGAGAAATAGAGCAATGAACACAAATGATTAACACAGGCAGAATTAAGAGCCTGTAAAAGAGGCACAATTATAATGATGTCAGAGGCTGAGTGAAGGGTAACCAATCTTCCAGGAAGCTAGTAAAGTCTCATTAAAAGTTTTACTAGATAAACTGTGAATCCCATCATTCTGCTTTCCAGTTTCCAAGATTTAATCAGATTTCTCATTACAAAAATAATGTCTTTTTTCTCACAGTCCATCCTTTGGGTATGATTCCAGTTTAAGGCTGCACGGTATCTATAGCTCTTAACGGTCAAAAGGGGGCAGCATTCACCCTTTTTCTGAAAATCAGAGACCACTGGCCACATCCCTTTCTTTCTAGGAAAAGAATAGTTTTATCAGATAGCATTTTAGAACAGACATATATTTAAATGCCCTGTTTTAATTGTCACTTTGTAGAGATAGCAACTGATTCGCACCTTCAAGTCACTGAGACCAATATATTACACATCTATAAACAAAGTCGGGCTGTCTCTGTCTCCAGAGTTCCCTTATTTCTGCCTTTGTCCCGTGATTGGGCGTGGCAGTCTTGCTCAGACAGAGATTGCTAAAGGGCGGTGGCTGGAATGAACAAAAGGAATCAGACCTCTACTTTCACCCAGAGAAAAAGATTGCCAGAGGAAACCTTAGGGAGGAAGAGAAATGGCTGTGTGCCTCCATTATTGTTTTAATTGCCAAATGCTTTTTTTGTTTGTTTTCCCCTTTTGAAATCATAACCTTTTAAAACCTCTATTTATAAGCATAAAGTCTATATTAAAGGTAGGTAAGTGAGATCTGTGCACTGTGAGGATATATGCCTGTCCTCAGTCTTAGGGCCAGTCTTTATTAGGCAGTTCGAGTAGCACACAGTTCCTGCAGTTCTTTTCTTGCTGGTGCAGTAGCAGAGGGTGTGGTGGTGGAAACTGCAGAGGTGTTAATGTCGAAGTTGTCAGACTGTGTATCTCTCTGACCTCTAACCACAAGACCACCAGGTGACTGATTATGTAATATTGTTAGTTGAAACACTGATGTTAATGACTAACTTATATCGCCTCCCATGTTCCACTTGATTGGTTTTGAGAAAATCAATGCTCACGGCCAAGATTCTAAATTAAGGATCCCTTTCTAGATTTCATCATAATGTATACAGCCTTAAACAGTCTTCTGAAGGACTTTTTTTTTTTTTAAAGATTAGACCTTAACCAAATGTCTCTGAATGATAAAGGAGAGTTGGCCCACCCCATAATTAGGTTTTGTAAATATCAAGTCAAAGGTCAAAGCAAAGATCATCTGATTTCTTTCTTTTGTGAAGAAAACAGGGTTTTAGACACTGACTGATTTCAGAATAGTAGCTAAGGATTAGGTCATTGCTTCTTTCCTAAACAGAGACTACAAATGTAGTAAATTTGGAAGAGCTACAGAAATAAGTACATTCATTTTAATATCAAATAACAGCTGATAATTTTGTAGCAGTTACAAACATCTGTACCCTTAGTTGCAGATTTTGTGAGGTGTTTTGCCCTGTCAGATAAGTGATGCTGGGACAATAGCTCTTGGGCAGATCACAGATGACATTATATCACTGTGCTCTGCCCGTTTTGAAAGATTTTATACCAGGGTCAATAAAAACAAGCAATGTGGTATAGCCAAGAATTTCAAAAGGCAACAAACAAAAAGAACCCTCTATCAGCTTTCGATTCTATTGGCACCAGTTCAGTCAGGTCAGTCTCAGTTGTGTCCGACTCTTTGCAACCCCATGAATCGCAGCCTGCCAGGCCTCCCTGTTCATCACCAACTCCTGGAGTTCACTCAGACTCACGTCCATCGAGTCGATGATGCCATCCAGCCATCTCATCCTCAGTCGTCCCCTTCTCCTCCTGCCCCCCAATCCCTCCCAGCATCAGAGTCTTTTCCAGTGAGTCACTCTTCTCATGAGGTGGCTATCAGCACCAGTTTTCCTAAACTGCCTAAAAAAACAACAGGCCTCATGCTCATCCGCAGTCCTATCTGACTCTTGGCGACCCCATGGACTGCAGCCCATCAGGCTCCTCTGTCCATGGGATTTTCCAGGCAAGAGTGCTGGAGTGGACTGCCATGCCCTCCTCCAGGGGGATCTTCCCGACCCAGGGATCATAGCTCCTGCATTTCCTGCATTTGCAATCATATTCGTTACCACTGAGCCACCTGGGGAGAAATAAGACAAAAATATTTACATTTCTGTGGAAATTAAACATCATAAAGTTGAGACTGTTACCTTTTAAACCAAGTGAATTTAAAAACATTTGTATCAAGTGATGAGTTAAGACTTACCAGAGGAGAAACCTGGGTGACTGACTACCTTACATCACCAGGGACAGAGAAAGTCTCCAGGAGATGAGACATTCAGTCTCAGGCAAACCTGGAAAAGTTGGTCACCCCAGCTGGAAGAGATCTTTGAGACCATCTAGCCCCATTACCTCATTTTACAGTTGAGAAAAATGAGGCCTTTGGTAATTAAGATCTACTGTGTGATTTCTGCAGAATAATTTTTCTCCCTAATACTTGTATGTGTCATGCTTTTCCCATTTTCTCAGGTCATGTTAAATTTAGACCATAATAGCATCAATAGAAACAACTGGCCTTTCTCATCAGTCGGCCTGGGAGCTAAGTGTTGAACTGAGTGGTTTCAAGAGTAGCCATTCTTAGGCTTCCCTGGTGGCTCAGTGGTAAAGAATCCACCTGCCAGTGTAGGAGACACACAGTTTGATCCCTGGTCCAGGAAGATCCCACATACCACAGAGTGGCTAGGCCCGTGCACTACAACTTTTGGCTCTGCTCTAGAGCCTAGGAACCACAATTACTGAGTCCACGTGCCACAGCTACTGAAGCCTCGTGGCCCTGGAGCCTGTGCTCTGCAACAAGAGAAGCCACACAGTGAGAAGCTGGCTCACCACAGCTAGAGAGTAGCTCCCTGCTCGCCACAACTAGGAAAAGTCCAGAGCAGCAGCAAAGACCCAGCACAGCCAAAGAATATATGAAAGTAAGTAAATATGTAAAAAAGAAGAGTAATCATTCTTAGATCTGAAGGTCGTTTGGCTTACTGTGGGAATGCCTGGGTATTTTTCAAGGTAAGTAAAGGATACCCTTATCAATAGCTTGAACACTGCTTTATATCTTTCTGAGTGACACAGAAAAGTACCAAAGGAGTGCAGCATTCACAGTCAAGTGGGGAGGAGGGGAGGAGACTAGGTTCTGAGACTTGGACTACAGCAGGGATTCACAGCCTTTCAAAAGTAAGGGACAGCTTACTGACACCTGTTCGTCTGGGTTATAAGGAAAGCAGAAAGTGTAATTAAATCAGTCAGCCTGATTTAGGGGCTTCATTTATGTTCATTTCTAGGAGGATTTGCCTTTCCATGAGGACCATGGAGGGAAATAATTAAATGACTGAAGTGGTTAAGTGGGAGGTTTTATACAGCTTTGTGTGTTGATGAGTTAGTTGGTGGAGAATAGGGTAAAGACTGCTTTCAGCATTTTCTTCAAGTCATTCCACAGAAATGACTGTCTGTACCAGAAAGAAAATGAGAACTACTAACAATATTTCATTTCCATTCATCAAGGAGAATAATTATAGAACCGAAGAAGAAAGCAAACATGGTGAAAACATGGTGCAAATAAGTTAAAACATGCTCAAAATAGAACATATGGAGGCAAGAGTAATCAAAGTCACTCAGAACCCTGGTACAAGGTTATTCTTCACTAAAATAGAGACCTGTGCCTTCCATGTGCTACTTGATCTGCCAAATGCATCACTCCCGTCTCATTTCAGTAGACCTTTCTATACTTATTGTTAGATCTCACCCTGAATATTACTTCTTAGGAAAGCGTATTGCAGCTAGGGATTAAAACTCTACCCAGCTTCTTCTCCAAAACCATTTCCTTTCATGATATCCCTCCTCTAGAATTTGCCTTATCTTTTAGTTGTATGATCCCTGGTGGCTCAGAGGTTAAAGCATCTGCCTCTAATACGGAGACCTGGGTTCGATCCCTGGGTCGGGAAGATCCCCTGGAGAAGGAAATGGCAACCCACTCCAGTATTCTTGCCTGGAGAATCCCATGGACGGAGGAGCCTGGTGGGCTACAGTCCATGGGGTCGCAAAGAGTCGGACACAACTGAGAGACTTAACTAACTAACTAACCCTCTAATTCTATTTTAGGTCACCCTGTTAAAAGACTTTATAGCATTCTGCACTTTACTTTTAAACCATGATTTGATATAAAAAAGTTAGCATGAATTATACTAAAACTACACTTATAATAATTAAATATCGGCTAGATTTTAAATTTCTTACACACAGAGACTGTTTTTTCCTTGGTCATTGTTGATTGAGGTCCCTGGCACATGAAAGTGAAAGTGAAGTTGCTCAGTTGTGCCCGACTCTTTGTGACCCCATGGACAGTAGCCTGCACCAAGCTCCTCCATCCATGGGATTTTCCAGGCAAGAGTACCGGATTGGTTTGCCATTTCCTTCTCCAAGGAATCTTTCCCACCCAATTCTATTTTAGGTCACCCTGTTAAAAGCCTTTATAGCATTTTGCACTTTACTTTTAAACCATGATTTGATATAAAAATTAAAGTTAGCATGAATTATACTAAAATTACACTTATAATAATTAAATATCTGCTAGATTTTAAATTTCTTACACATACAGACTGTTTCATTGTTGACTGAGGTCCCTGGCACATAATAAGTGTTTAATAAATGCTATTTCCTAAGTTAATGAGTTAATTCCAACCATTAGGATGAGCTCAGGTTTTCAGATTTTGTGTAGACTTCCTATCTGATAGATTTGCAATATGTGGAAAAATAAATAAAATATACAAAAAATATCTCCAGCATGTGTATGTAGTGTTGCTGTTGAGAATTGGTTCTAAAGAAAGACAACTGGATCCAAATGTTGGCTGTCTTACTATCTCTGGAAAGTTACATTTAAAAAGCCTCATTTCTGTCATTTGCAAAATGAGGATGATTGTGTCTGCTTTAAAAGTTTCTTCTGAGGATTAAATGAAAAATAAAGGGTAAATATTAAGCATAGTACCTGGAACATGATATGTTTCCCATCCTTATTCGGTTATTAATTCAAGTAATTAAAATATAGAAACAGGAAAATTCTCCAAATTTCTCAAGATGGTGGAAAATGTAACTGACCATGTGTCTAGAGATAAGAATTTAGTTCTAGCTTTCCCACTGAGTTATCATGTAATTTTAAGCAAGTTATAAAATATCTTTGGGACTAAATTTCTTAAAAATGAGAGATCAAAACCATTTTCTTAGTTCAGTTCAGTTGCTCAGTCGTGTCCGACTCTTTGCGACCCCATGAATCGCAGCACGCCAGGCCTCCCTGTTCATTACCATCTCTCGGAGTTCACTCAGACTCATGTCCATCAAGTCTGTGATGCCATCCAGCCATCTCATCCTCGGTCGTCCCCTTCTCCTCCTGCCCCCAATCCCTCCCAGCATCAGAGTCTTTTCCAATGAGTCAATTCTTCGCATGAGGTGGCCAAAGTACTGCAGTTTCAGCTTTAGCATCATTCCTTGCAAAGAAATCCCAGGGTTGATCTCCTTCAGAATGCACTGGTTGGATCTCCTTGCAGTCCAAGGGACTCTCAAGAGTCTTCTCCAATACCACAGTTCAAAATCATCAATTCTTCGGCACTCAGCCTCCTTCACAGTCCAACTCTCACATCCATACATGACCACTGGAAAAACCATAGCCTTGACTAGATGGACCTTAGTTGGCAAAGTAATGTCTCTGCTTTTGAATATACTATCGAGGTTGGTCATAACTTTTCTTCCAAGGAGTAAGCGTCTTTTAATTTCATGGCTACAGTCACCATCTGCAGTGATTTTGGAGCCCCCCAAAATCAAGTCTGACACTGTTTCCACTGTTTCCCCATCTATTTCCCATGAAGTGATGGGACCGAATGTCATGATCTTCGTTTTCTGAATGTTGAGCTTGAAGCCAACTTTTTCACTTTCCTCTTTCACTTTCATCAAGAGGCTTTGTAGGTCCTCTTTACTTTCTGCCATAAGGGTGGTGTCATCTGCATATCTGAGGTTACTGATATTTCTCCCAGCAAGCTTGATTCCAGCTTGTGTTTCTTCCAGTCCAGCGTTCCTAATGATGTACTCTGCATATAAGTTAAATGATCAGGGTGACAATATACAGCCTTGACGTACTCCTTTTCCTATTTGGAACAGGTCTATTTTCTTAGAGTTCATGGTGAAAGTCAGAATGCTGTGAATATCCTAAATTTATATAAAGTTGAATGTTTATGTGGCCATATTTTTCTGAACAGAACTATATATTTTATTAGATTATTAAAAGAGATTGTATCTCAAGTCCGGTTGCTGGGGAGCACTCAGATGGAGATCAGGGTGCAGGAAGTATACATGGAAGTGCTTGCAACATTAACACCTGTTGGAGAAAGGAATGAAACAGGTTTGGACAGAGAGAGAAGCAGTCAAAGGCCTTGACCAAACCCTCCTTGGTGGATATTTTGCTAGATTCTGTAAAACAAACATGACCAATATAACAAATGTCACACCTTCAGCATTTCTATAATTTAGAAGAAAGCATGGCAGACACTTCTGGTACTATCTTCCCAGCATCCCTTCCCTTATGAACTGCTCCTTTTTCATCCCAGCCATGCAGTTTATAGGGTAGATACCACACTGTCCCATGCTCTGCCACCTTGCCAGTGTTGACTGTTCCTGAGTTGAGTACCTAACTTAAACTCAGGTGGTGTCATTTGAGTAAATTTTTAAGTTTACCTCAGAAAAAATTAACCTCTGGTGATGGGCACCAAAATATGAAACTCAGAATTTGGCCTTGCTTATGACCTCTGTAGGTGAGGAAGTCATGATGCACTTCAAAACCTACCCAAGCATACTAAATAACAAAGAATTCAATCTCTAAGAAGTCATAAGAATTCTAAAAATGTATGCACCTAATAGAATTTCACATTATATGAAGCAAAAATTGATAGGTGAATCCACAATTATAGCTGGAGAATTCAACATTCTCAGTAATTCAGAGTCCAAGAAAACAGAAAATCAGTAAGGTTAAGACAGAAACACTATCAACCAACTTGAACTAGTTGACACTTACAGAACACTCTACTTAACAACAAAATAATACACATTCTGTTCAATGTATATACAGCATTCAAGGGAGACTTTCTGGACTATAAAACAAACCTAAAGAAATTTAAAAGGTTGAAATTATGCCAACTATGTTCTCTGACCATAATGAAATTAAGCTAGAAATATATAGTAGGACGATTGTCTGGAAAATCCACATATATTTTGCAAAGTAAAAATATAACTTCTAAAGTTAAAAGGAAGTCACAAAGGAAATCAGAAAACAATTTGAATTAAATGAAAATGATACAACACATCAAAATCTGGGGAATGAATCTAAAGCATGCTATATGTTCAATTTATAGAATCAAAAGTTTATATTAGAAGAGAAGAAATATTTCAATGTTTCAATCACCTAAGCCTTAAGAATCTAGAAGAGAAACAAACCTCAAAGCAAACAGAATGAAGGGAAACATAAAGGTAAGTGTAAAAATAAAAAAGCAAGAAGGTAGGGACAATGATACAAAACACCAGTACTTTGAAAAGATCAACTTAATTAATAAATCTCTAAGCAAAGGGGAAAAAAGAGAAGACAAAAAAATGACTAATATCAGAAATGAAAGAAAGAACATCACTGTTGATTCTACAGACCTTAAAAAGAAAAGGGGTTATTTCAAACACCTATGGTTAATGGCACCCCACTCCAGTATTCTTGCTTGGGAAATCCCATGGATGGAGGAGCCTGGTGGGCTGCAGTCCACGGGGTCACTAAGAGTCGGACACGACTGAGCAATTTCACTTTCACTTTTCACTCTCATGCCTTGGAGAAGGAAATGGCAACCCACTCCCATGTTCTTGCCTGGAGAATCCCAGGGACAGAAGAGCCTGATGGGCTGCCATCTCTGTGGTCGCACAGAGTGGGATACGACTGAAGCGACTTAGCAGTAGCAGCAGCATGCTTTTACATCAGTAACTTAGATGACATGAACAAATTAGTTGAAAAACAACTATCAAAAAGCTCCTTTAAATAGATAACCTGAATAATCCTGTTATAAATGATTTCAGTTCTTTTTACTAAACATTTAGGAAAGAAGTAATACCAAGACTACATGAACTTTTCCAGAAAATAGAAGAAAGAACTTGTCAGCTCATTTTACCTCAATACCAAAGCCAGACAAACTATTATAAATAAAACTAAAAATTAATATCTCTCATGAAGATGCTAAAATCATGATCAAAATATTAGAGAACTGAATCCAACAGTATATAAAAAGGGTAATACATTATGACTAAGGGGGTTTATCCTGGAAATGCAAAGCTAGTTCAATATTCAAAAGTCAGTGTTACTCACCATATAGCAGATACTTCTAACAGAGAAAAACATAATATTTATAATAAATGTGAAAAAAATTTTCTAAAATTTAATATCCATAGAAGTGAAGTCGCTCAGTCATGTCTGACTCTGCGACACCGTGGACTGTAGCCCACCTGGCTCCTCCGTCCATGGGATTCACCAGACAAGAATACTGGAGTGGGTTGCCATTTCCTTCTCCAGGGAATCTTCCCAACCCAGGGATCGAACCCAGGTCTCCCACATTGCAGGCAGATGCTTTAACCTCTGAGCCACCAGGGAAGCCCACTTAACTCCAAAGTCAAGGTAAAATATTAAGAGATTCAAGAAGATTATATGATAGGAGCCTCTCCACATGTTAAAAACTTTTCCAGTAGTCTTTCCATATTTCCTAATCATTCATCAGGCAATAAATAGAATGATAAAATGGGGTTTTTTGGTCACAGTCGCATGGTTTGCGGGATATTAGTTCCCTGACCACGTATTGAACCTGGGCCCACTGCAGTGAAAACGCTGAGTCCTAACCACTGGACCACCAGGAAATTCCATAGAATTAATTCAAAATACATAACCAATTCCATATGAATAATTAATTGACCATAACGACTCCATAATTACATATTAATAATGATAATGGTTTCATAATTAATTCCATAGCAAGCTTCCACACATTTCCTTAATCCCCACCTTGGGCACTATATCTTTGGCTCGAAAATCTCCCTTTAGTTTACAAATAGTCCAACCAATACTTGTCCATAACTTTTTAGAAAGAATTCTCTCCCCACTTGCGCTCGCGGTTCTGATTTCACCCAGAGCTACACTTTCCTTTGCTTTGCTACGCAACGCTCTCCATCCGCTCTACCATCCGCTGACTCCCAACCACCCCCCGCCCCACCCGCTCCCGATCCAGCCTCTGAGGACCCCTCCCACTGAATACCCTAGCCCAGGGACCTGCTCACGCACCCAGATGCAGGAGCTCCTTCACGATGGCCTTCCCGATGCCCATGCCCCCACTGGTGACGATGGCCACCTGGTGCTGCATGATTTAAAATAACAGCTATACAACTTTCAGCAAGTTAGGAGTAGGAAACTTCATCAAGCTGATAAAGGGCATGTACAAAAATACATATGGGTAACCTCATATTTGGGCTTTCCTCATGATTGAGTTGGAGAAGGCAATGGCACCCCACTATAGTACTCTTGCCTGGAAATCCCATGGATGGAGGAGCCTGGTGGGCTGCAGTCCATGGGGTCACTAAGAGTCGGACACGACTGAGCAACTTCACTTTCACTTTTCACTTTCATGCATTGGAGAAGGAAATGGCACCCCACTCCACTGTTCTTGCCTGGAGAATCCCAGGGACAGGGGAGCCTGGTGGGCTGCCATCTATGGGGTCACACAGAGTTGGACACGCTGAAGTGACTTAGCAGCAGCAGCAGCAGCATGGCTCAGTGGTAAGGAATCTGCCTGCCAATGCAGAAGACATGGGCTCCATCCCTGGGTCCAGAAGACCCCCTGGGGAGGAAATGGCCACCCATTCCAGTATGCTTGCCTGGGAAATCCCATGAATATAGGAGCCTGGCAGACTATAGTCCATGGGATAACATAAGAGTCAGACATGACTGAGCAACTAAACAACAATCTCAGACTTAGTAATCGATCACTGAATACTAGCCCCTAACACTGGGGAAGAAAAACAATGATGTTCTCTCATACTACTGTTCAACATCACACTGGAGGTCCTAGTTAGTGTAATAAGGCAAGATCAAGAAATTGCTGGTACATGAAATAACATGGATAAAAATCTCAAATATGATTATGTTCAATTAAAGAAGTCAGATTCAAAAGTCTGCATTCTATATGAATTTATATGACAGTCTGGAAAAGGCCAAATTGTGAGGACAGATAATGGATCAGTGGTTGTCAAGAGGCAAATTTACAGGGGGAATTTGACTATAAAGAGAAATTTTGGAGGGTCATAGAATCATTCTATATGTATGTATATGTACACATAGATATAAACTCATTTATAATGGTGTTTATGTAACGGTATGTGTTTGCCACAAGTCATAGAATTGTATACTAAAAAGGGCATATTTTCTGTACATCAATTTTACCTCAATACACTTCACAGAGAGAAAGGAAACCCCACCCACAGAGAGAAACTGTGATAAGAGTTTTTGTTTGGAACAAAATTGGCATTTTATCTGTGGTTGAAGTGTTTTTCTGAGAGTGTATCTCTGTTCTTCTTTGAAGTTTGGTAATTCGCATATGTTATGAATTACATGAGTCACCCAGGATATCTTCAATTTAACCTTCATATTTTTACCCAAGCAGGTTCAAATTAGGTTTCTATCACCTGCAACAGACAGTGTTGAGTAATGCATGGAACTAGCCACATACACAAGTAATTGTCATATGAGAATGTGTGAAAGTGCTATAATAGAGGTAAAAAGGATATGAGAGCAGAGAGGGGAAAGTGATTAAGTCTGACTGGGAATTTCAAGGGTGGATAGTAATTGAGTTGGCCTTGAAGCCTTTTTGTAGTTGTAGTGAGGGGAAGCATATCTCATTTTCAGGGAACAGCAGGAGCATATGATTAAACAGACAGATGAATGAAAGTGTGTGGTGTCTCTGGGGATAAGAGGTGCAGTGGGGCTGAAATACAGAGACCATGAGACCAGGCAGCTGGTGGAAGATGAACTTGGGAAGGCAGATTTTCCTGTGGGCAAATGTTTGAACTTTATTCTAGAACACTAGAGAGAATAGGGCATACTCAGATAAGAATTTTTGAAAGATAATTTAAATGCAGTTTGAGAAATTATCAGACAGGATTATAGATAGATTCAGGAGGCAGTTACTTTCGATTACATGGTTTAAAGATGTTATAGCAGTTACTACTTACCACTTTCTATGAGCCAGGCATTGTGGTAAAGTGCTGTAGATACATTATCTTGTTTAATACTGACAATCATATAAATACTGGAGTGGGTAACCATTCTATTCTACAGGGGATCTTCCCAACCTAGGGGTCAAACCCAGGTCTCCCACATTGCAGGTAGCTTCTTTACCATCTGAGCCACCAGGGAAGCCCAAGAATACTGGAGTGGATAGGCCATCCCTTCTCTAGGAGATCTTCCTGGCCCCAAAATCGAACCAGGGTCTCCTGCATTTCAGGGAAATTGTTTCCCAGCTGAGCTACCAAGGAAGCCCATCATATAAAGTAGGTGGTATTATACCAGTATATTAGCCAATGACTTTTCACTTAGTTCATGTGGGTACAGCTGACCCCACTGCCTTTCCCACCTTCCCCGAGGTGGGGACCTTAGGGATAGGCACATGTCCCAAGCCATCTAAAAAGCATATTCTTTTTCCCTGGCCAGAGCAAATGGTGCATGCATGCTAAGTCACTTCCATTGTGTCCAACTCTGTGTGCCTATGGACTGTAGCCCACCAGGCTTCTCTGTCCATGGGATTTTCCAGGCAAGAATACTGTAGTGTGTTGCCATGCCCTCCTCCATGGGATCTTCCTGACCCAGGGATGGAGTCTTATGTCTTCTCAATTGGCAGGCAGGTTCTTTACCCCTAGCACCACCGGGAAACCCAGCAAATGGTGAGGGATAGGTATATAACTCATTATATTTATTTATATTTGTCCTATGACTTTGGTAGGAATTATCAGTAAGATAAGATTAATTTCATCTGCTTTTGATAAAGCATAGGTGAGAGCCACCTGGAGACATTTGTTAATTTATGTTTATTCTTTAGCCCCGTGTTTCCCAATAGGTTTTCTCTGAACATTAGTCGTAAGAAATATTCTGTGAAAAAGTGTTCCATTTTACACATTAACTGGGAAAATATGGTGCATTTTATCTCCCTCAGAACATATTAAAGATTCTAGAAATTCTGCGGTAGAGAACTGATTTTAAACTTTGATCACTTCAGCTTTCTCAAAGTTATGCAATGAAAGTACCTTTTCCCCACATTTGTTGATTGTTATCTACAACATTTTGGGAGATACAACTGTAGGTGTTTATTTGACTACCTGTAGTTACACCATTCAAAGTTCAGTAGCTGTATAAAAGGCATTGCTCACATTCTCTTACATCTTTCTAGGCTGTGTTTCTCAGTCACTCCCTTGGAACACTCACAGAGTTGCAGTTCATGATCTGAAAACAAATTATGTAATGTAAAAGCCAGGGGCTTGTTTTCATCAATTTGGACTTATGCAATCCTGTATAACACCATTCTGCTGTCTTAAAGGAACCCTGGAAGTCATCACTCAACAACTGTGGAGAACCTAGTGTCCCATATCTAGTGTCTCATCATGCCTGAGACTCCTGAAGAAGAGACCTAAACAGATTACTTAAGAAAACCAAGGGACGTTGAATGATAATGTGAAGTAGAAGTAGAATTTGACATTCTCAGCAGCACAGTCAACTGAGGGTTTCATTTATTAATCTAGATATAAAACGAGCTTAAAGAGTAAGTGAGAAAATGCCCAACATGCGTGGCACAGTGCAGGGTGTGGTAAATACAGCCACAAAAAGATTCAACAATTGTTATCTTCATGGAGCATTCTTGCAGCTTCAAGTGACATCTCTGAGAAGCCTCCCATCAACTTATAATTTATCTCAGAACCCTACCCTATAGCATTTGATGAAGTGATACATAAAATGCAACAGAAGTGAGAAAAGGAAGACCAACATCATTTCTGAAAGAGAAAAGCATTTTATGAGGTAGAAATGAAAGCAGATTTATAGGAAAGGTCATCAGTGGGGCATCTGTGACTAACATAGGATCTGAAATAATACCAGTGATAATTAAAAGCATTCTTTCTGAGGTGTTTCAAATGAAGAAAAACTCTTCTCTCCTCAGGAAACTTCACAATGTTTTGCTTATGACAAACTGGTGTAATAAAAATAAAGACACATTGAAATGGAATTTTTACAATTGTGATTCTGAAACACTTAGCTCTGCTGTGGAAAAAAAATACAATATATATTTACATACCCAAGCTATCTTATTCTACCACTATTTTGCAAACAATTGAGAAGTTTTAACTATCAGTCCAGGTTAAAATTAGCTCAAAATTTATACTCTCTGAATGAATTATGTTGAACATGCTCAGGGAATATAAGATGATTTTAGTCTTTCATTTTGAAACCCTACCACTGGTGTTTTTCATCTTGGTTAGCAGCTTTTTGCCTATAGCAGGGTTGATAATTATAATAGATACTTTTAGAATATATACATGTCTTAGAGGTGATGGTAATTTTGAAGCTGAAACAGTATGGGGGACAGAAAAGACAATGGGCAGTGTTTCAAGAGTAGATATAATCTCTGTTCTGAGAGCTTTTGGAGTGGGTAATAGACAAGTACACATCTGAATACAGTTAGGGGTGTTATGGAGTGAGAATGGAAACCATCCACACTGCTTATTTTTACATTAAACTGACTTTATTCTTCACTGCTGTCATCAATACAACCTTATCATTTCCATGTAGAGGACAAAAACTTTTCCTCTCTCAGTTCTACCCTCCTAGTTTCTCCAGCTGGTGCCCTGTAAATTAGACTGACAAAAGACAGATGAAAAGAAAAATAAACAGATTTGTTAACATGTGCATTGCACAGATGGAAGAACCAGAGATGACTAACTCAAAGGGATGTTTAGAACTCGGGCTTATATAACGTCTTAACAAAAGAATGATGAGTTCTAGGGAAGTGATAAGACAAAGGAAAAGGACTTTGAGGTTCCAGGGGAAGAAAACTGTGGGAATATAAATGTATGGAGGAAGTAATGGAAGATAGGGCTAGTTAGTAAAGTTATGTAGATTCCTCTGGTGCTGTCTCAGGACTGATGAGACTCTCGAGTTCTCTCTGGTAATTAACTTCTGTCCCTCCTGATAGAGAGTTGAGGGGGGACATCTTTACAAATTTATGTCCTGCCTTTAGGAAAATAAGGACAAAGAAAAGAGGGGGATTTTGTTTGTTTTCTATCTGCTTCTTCTCAATTGCCTTCAGCTCAAAATAATCCTTATACCAAGGTGCATGTTTTGTGATGATGTATCCTGCTACTATTCAGCAGGATGCTCTTGCCCTGGAAGACAAAAGTTACTAATAACTTCATTGTTCATTCCAGGAACTTCCTAAAAGACCCATCAACACTTTAGTGGAAAGCATCAAACATAGCTTACACCACAGGACCTCACAACTCTTCACTGCAAAATACCTGTGTCTATCAATCCTAAACCATCATCTAGTTGTCATTGCTCAGTTCTAACAGCCTCATCACTGAAAGACCTGCTTTAAACTAGTCTTTTAAGTCTCAGTAAATACCCTAGCTTATCTCTCCCCTCTAAGATAATAGTAAGACTGTCAAGGCGGTGCTCTCCCTTACCACAGTGAGCTTTATCTTACTAACAAGTTGTTTTGGTAATATATCAGATGTTTGGGGGAACTAGCATTTGAAACAGAGAAGGCAATGACAATGCACTATAGTACTCTTGCCTGGAAAATCCCATGGATGGAGGAGCCTGGTGGGCTGCAGTCCAGGGGGTCGCTAGGAGTTGGAAACGACTGAGTGACTTCACTTTCACTTTTCATTTTCATGTATTGGAGAAGGACATGGCAACCCACTCCAGTGTTCTTCCCTGAAGAATCCCAGGGACGGGGGAGCCTGGTGGGCTGCCATCTCTGGGGTCGCACAGAGTCGGACATGACTGAAGTGACTTAGCAGCAGCAGCAGCAGCAGGAGCATTTGAAAATCTTGGAGGCTCAAGGAGATGCGATTGAAATAGGGAATCAATTGTTTTGACTTGAACACAGCTGTTCCCTTGTGATCCATCAAGCCTCTCTGACCCCACTCTGGGATGTGTCTCACACTGGCTTGAAGTTTGGTTTCTTTTCATTAAGCACTCTGAATGCTGAGTGTATTTTTTATTTTTTAGGAATAAGGAACACTTTTTAGGAATTTTTTTGTTTATCTGATCATACTTGAAAAACTGGTATCTGTGGTGGAAATCTTATTACCAACAACATTATTCTTTGTCTCTGTGGTTGAAATTTTGTTCTTTCTTCTCTCCTAAGATAGATAATTATTACCAGCTCCTAAGATAGATAGTTATTACTAACTCCTTTACTGTACTGGCTCAGACTGCTAGTGTGATATCCATAGCGGGAATATCAGGGCAGAGCAAAAGCCTGCTGGAGTAGAGTTGATGAAAATGCATATGGTTTGATCAGCCTCATCAGTGAGTTCTTTGCTCTTCCCTTCCCCTTCCTTGAAGAGAGTGTTTCCTTCTGGTGCTGTCCTATAGGTAGAAAGGAGAAAAGTTGAAACCCTTTCCAGGGGTGATAGCAAACAGAGTTGCTGGTTGTGGTGGTAGGGAATGGTAATAAAATACCAAATACTGGGTGACTTAAACAACAGAGAGCTGTTTCTCATGATTCTGGAGGTTGAGAAGTCTAAGATGTCAGCATGGTTGGGCTCTGGTGAGAACTCTTTTCCTGGCTTGCAGGTGACTGTCTTCTTTCTGTATCCTAAACATGGCATGGAGAGTGGGGGCTAGGGTGGGGAGGGAAAGCAAGCTCTCTAGTCTCTTGTTGAAACTGAAGTCTCTCAGTCGTATCCGACTCTTTGCGACCTCATGGACTGTAGCCTGCCAGGCTCCTCCATCCATGGGATTTCCCAGGCAAGAGTACTGGAGTGGGTTGCCATTTTTTAGTCTCTTGTTAAGAGGATATAAATCTCTCATCCTGAGAACTCCACCCTTACGACTTCACCTAAACCTAATTATCTCCCAAAGGTCTCATCTCTAAATACCATCACATTGGGAGTGTTTCAACACATGAATAGCCGGGCACAATTCAGCCCATCAGTTCAGTTCAGTTCAGTCGCTCAGTTGCATCCGACTCTTTGTGACCCCATGAATTGCAGCACGCCAGGCCTCCCTGTCCATCACCATTTCTCAGAGTTCACTCAGACTCACGTCCATCGAGTCAGTGATGCCATCCAGCCATCTCATCCTCTGTCGTCCCCTTCTCCTCCTGCCCCTAATCCCTCCCAGCATCAGAGTCTTTTCCAGTGAGTCAACTCTTCGAATGAGGTGTCCAAAGTACTGGAGTTTCAGCTTTAGCATCATTCCTTGCAAAGAAATCCCAGGGTTGATCTCCTTCAGAATGGACTGGTTGGATCTCCTTGCAGTCCAAGAGACTCTCAAGAGTCTTCTCCAACACCACAGTTCAAAAGCATCAGTTCTTCGGTGCTCAGCCTTCTTCACAGTGCAACTCTCACATCCATACATGACCACAGGAAAAACCATAGCCTTGACTAGATGGACCTTAGTCGGCAAAGTAATGTCTCTGCTTTTGAATATGCTATCGAGGTTGGTCATAACTTTCTTTCCAAGGAGTAAGTGTCTTTTAATTTCATGGCTGCAGTCACCATCTGCAGGGATTTTGGAGCCCCCAAAAATAAAGTCTGACACTGTTTCCATTGTTTCCCATTTATTTCCCATGAAGTGATGGGACCGGATGCCATGATCTTCGTTTTTGGAATGTTGAGCTTTAAGCCAACTTTTTCACTTTCCTCTTTCACTTTCATCAAGAGGCTTTTTAGCTCCTCTTCACTTTCTGCCATAAGGGTGGTGTCATCTTCATATCTGAGGTTATTGATATTTCTCCCGGCAATCTTGATTCCAGCTTGTGTTTCTTCCAGTCCAGCTTTTCTCATGATGTACTCTGCATAGAAGTTAAATAAGCAGTGTGACAATATACAGCCTTGACGCACTCCTTTTCCTATTTGGAACCAGTCTGTTGTTCCATGTCCAGTTGTAACTGTTGCTTCCTGACCTGCATACAGATTTCTCAAGAGGCAGGTTAGGAAGTTAGGTGGTCTGGTATTCCCATCTCTCTCAGAATTTTCCACAGTTTATTGTGGAAAGGCTTTGGCATAGTCAATAAAGCAGAAATAGATGTTTTTCTGGAACTCTCTTGCTTTTTCCATGATCCAGCGGATGTTGGCAATTTGATCTCTGGTTCCTCTGTCTTTTCTAAAACCAGCCTGAACATCAGGGAGTTCACGGTTCATGTATTCCTGAAGCCTTACTTGGAGAATTTTGAGCATCACTTTACTAGCATGTGAGATGAGTGCAATTGTGTGGTAGTTTGAGCATTCTATGGCATTGCCTTTGTTTGGAATTGGAATGAACACTGACCTTTTCCATAGCAGATGGTAATCAAGAACAATTACATTCTTCTCCTGGTTTCTTCTTTACCAGTTTATCCCTGAGCCCTCCTCCATATCCCTGGTAACTTCCAGTACAGTGATCTCACTGATATGGTTATTAAGCATTAGCTACATAGCCTAGAGCTTTGGAAGCCACAAGCACTAGGATCCCTGACAAGTTTTGAGGGAAAGGGATGGTGGCAGTAATAAGATCACTTGTTCTGTGTGTTTGTTCAGTTGCTCAGTCATGTTTGACTCTTTGCCAGCCTACAGACTGTAGCCCGCCAGTCTCCTCTGTCCATGGAATTTTCCAGGCAGGAACACTGGAGTGGGTTGCCATTTCCTTCTCCAGGGGATCTTTCCGACCCAGGGATTGAACCTGCATCTTCTGCATTGGCAGGTGGATTCTTTACCAGGAGCATCTAACTGATGCTCCTGTTCTGTGCTTGGTTGCTCAGTCATGTCTGACTCTTTGCAACCCCACGCACTATAGCCCACTAGGCTGCTCTGTCCATGGGATTATCCAGGCAAGAATACTGGAGTGGGTTGTCATTTCCTTTTCCAGGTTATCTTCCTGACCCAGGGATTGAACCTGGGTCTCCCGTACTGCAGGCAGACTCTTTACCATCTGAGCCACCAGGGAAGCCCCCTGATAACTATAACTGATACCTGAAAGATAAATCACGGAGGAAAGAACTAGTTTTAAGTGCTTGGAAATGCACGGATAGGCTCAGCTCTGAGAATGAGAAGAATAAGATGTCAGACTTATGTATAAGTTTCAGGGAGTCAGAACTATTGGGAAATAAGTCATTTTAGGTAACAGATTTGTCTGCTTAAAATTTTATTTAAAATTTAAGGTATCTATTAATATTAAGGAAAGATTTCTAAAATGGATTGCTTTCTTTACTGCCTTCTTAATTAAAAAAAAGACTGAATGTTATTTAACCTTTTCTTGATGATTCAAGGTCATCATTGTGCACATCAGTGATTATTCTATAAAGCAATGATGCCCTCAAGGACCATCAGGGTGTACTGGGCTGCTTACTTTTACATTACTCTTTCTAGATTGCAGTGATATTTGAGTTTGTAACCACTCTTAATTGCCTTTAATTTTGCAGGTATCCCACACGTACCTTTTCTCACTACTATCCATGTACAGCATATTTGATCAAATAAGTCTCCTCCCTAATAAAAATGTGTTGGTTAGCATCTGCTGTGGTCTTGGCAACAAGGAAGACAAACTTTAGAATTGTGCATTAAAAATGATTAGGTTCTGATCATGTTCTAGCTCACAGCATTATTAACAGTGACACTGGCTACTACATTTCCCTCATATATACCAACCCCACTCATATTCCAGTTAGGTAAGAAAAATAAATGATATTGTGCCCCTGATAGGTAAGGTGCTGTTGAAACAGGGAAAGCACAGGCAGACTGCATTGTGATTGTCACTTCATTAGTGACATCATAGCCCGTGCATCAACTTGAGTAAGAGTCCAGCATCCCTTTGCTTGAATAGTTAGCCTAAGTTTCCATTTTAGTCAGTGATTTTTTAAAAATTGAAGATAAAAATGATGCTTTGTTTGTTCAGTTGCATTCAACACTTATTAGCACCTCAATAACAATTCCTCTTGAAGTCACTTCGCTGTTTCCTGAGTGTTTGTCCACATACGTTCTCCTGGATTTTCACCACCACCTTCTGCAGCAGAACTGCCCCAAACCTGGCTCTGGATCAGGGCCATTAATTTCCCAACAGGCAGGCTATATAGATTCTTTCTTAAGCTCACTGTCTCTGAGATCTTTCCTGCATGTCAATGAGGCAGTCATCACAAGCAATTGTAGCAATTGTCCTATGCAGAAGTAACAGATATGCTAATTAAAAAATTGCTGAGGAAAAGGGCACAAACCTTGAAAGGCTCCATCAAAAATAAATAAATAAAGCAAAATTACTGTGCACAGTGGTTTAGAAGCCTCTGAGGAATTCTCCACGAATGAATGACTATCTCACAGCAGCCTGGCTGCATTCTTCAGTATTATTTTAAATAATCTTCAATCTAAGAGTCACAAACAGCAAGGACTATTTATTTGCAAGAAGGAAAGCTGTTTTTACTTTGGAGTATTTTTCAGTTCAGCCTCTGAACCTACACTTCTGCAATGCAGCACGTCTGTTTATCTTATGACTGCCTTCTTCCTGTGTGAAGGACTTTTTTCTATTTTTTTCATTTTAAATCAGTACAAAGAGAGAACAGTACAGTAGCTATGGATCTTACACTAAGGCAGTTTATTGTGTCAGAATCTCTCATCTGAAGTAGCTATATATACAGTCAACACGTTTCTTGAGCTCCTGCAATGGTCCAGGTACTGTTCTGGATGGTGTGGTTTCAGCAGTGAACCAGAGATTAACGCTGGAGATGGGAAAGCCTGAGAGAGTCTCCTGACCTGTAGTGTATGGATTAATTTATCGACAAAGTCAGATATGTGATGGTATAACAGGCAAGAATCCTAAGAATCAAAATAGCTTACTATTTTGATTGGAGAATTTTTGTCTCCAATTCTACATCAATGTAGGAGAGCCTGGGAAATGGAAGAGTTTAAGATTTTATTTATTTCACTGAAAACCAGGACTTGCTTCTTGTTTCACCCTGGATTTGCAATAATAAAACTTTAAATTTGGGCTTTAAGATGGTGCTGGCTTGCAGTGGAAAGATGAGAATCAGTACACCAGGGTGGAACCCCAGATTTGGAAGACTGCATGACCTGGGGCAAAGATCATGGCTTTGGAAGTCAGAGAGATTTTGTTTGTAACCAGGCTCTCTGACTTCCTAACTGGAGGACTAAATTATTTAAACACTCAGATTTTTGTCTCTTGTCTTCAAAATGAATAATATTCAGTAGAATTAGAATATTAAATGATTTTTATACAAATGGTCTAGTTCTGGCTAAAAATATTAGTTCTTTTTATTTTGTTTTTGCTAACTAGATGGATGATGTGTGTGTGTGTGTGTGTGTGTATTGTGTGTGTGTGTGTGTGCATTTATCTGTTTACATGTGTGTGACAACTGAAACTGATTTAATAAAAAATAATAATTAAAAATTCTGGAAAATTTTTTTAAGATTTTTTAATGTGGATCATTTTTAAAGTCTTATTTGAATTTTTACAATATTGCTCTTGTTTTATGTTCTTTGGATTTTTTTGTCTAAGAGGCATGTGAGATCTTAGGTCCTTGACCAGAGACGGAACCCGTACCCCCTGCATTGGAAGGTGAAGTCCTAACCAGTGGCGCCTTCTTGGAATTTTGATGTTGGCTGAATTCCCTTCCACTGTTATTAGTCTGTGACTGTGGCAGTATAGCCTCCTATTTACGTGTAGTCATCTGTTGTAATATGAACCGAATTGTTTAAGGGTGCCGTATCAGAATTGATTTGTACCTTAAAAATCCATATAAATTTGTGCTATTTAAGTTGAGTGAAGATGACCCCAGAAGTGCAGTATGTACTGTTTAGTAAGTTTTTTGTGGTTGTTTTGCTGATGATAAAGTGTTCTGACTAAGATGTGTATTATTCCTCTGGGAAAATAAAAGTGGTCAAAATAAATTTATTCTTCTCAATCAGAATATAAAGATACATAATATGGTTTTTGTTATGAAATTGAAATTACATGATTTATAATGCAGGAAAGACAAGTGTAAATAACATCATGGATTGGACTACTAAAAGTTCAGATTGTTATAAATAATGAATGAATGTCATACTTAAGTTTAAGCCAAGAGGGTGCTTACTCAGTGATTTAAAACATCAGTGCCCTAACAGTGTTTATTAAGAATAAAAAGATTTCTCTCATGCTCTTCCTTTAAAAATGCAAAGTATGACAATGTCAGCCATCTCTTTACGAGAGATGGAAGCACTTATAGACAGTAGAGTTATATACATAACTGACTCTGTGTGTGTGTTAGTCACTCAGTCCTGTCTGACTCTGAGATCCCATGGACTGTAGCCCACCGCTGTCCAAGGGATTCTCTCGGTCACAATATGAGAGTAGGGAGCCACTCCCTTCTCCAGGGGATCTTCCCGACCTAGGGAGGGAACCTGTGTCTCCTGAATTCCAGGCAGATTCTTTACCTTCTGAACCACTAGGGAAGCCCCTATATACACAGCTATTTTTAAGCAAACCCAAAGTTCAAGAGAGGGCAAATTGGGTTGTCATTTGAGGGGCAGACCTGAATCAAGGATTCAGAGTAGCATGAAGGGAGAGTGGCAGAATGAGGGGGGTAATCTATTTGCCTCTCCTTTCACTGACTGGTTATGCCTGATTGAGAAGAGCAGGGTGTTTACAGTAAAGGGTAAGGAGTGGAGATGTATCACTTTAGGTTACAGCAGCACTTCTCTACTTTGGCTATATAAAGATGGAATCTGCAGTGGTTTTAGAGCTAGTTCATTCCAGTTCATGAGAGCAGATTGTTAAATTTTCAGGGATCTTTTAAGCCAGTTGTTATGTAGCCATTATTAGAGATTGAATTACACTCTGGAGAAACCTATATGCAGGTCAGGAAGCAACAGTTAGAACTGGACATGGAACAACAGACTGGTTCCAAATAGGAAAAGGAATATGTCAAGGCTGTATATTGTCACCCTGATTATTTAACTTATATGCAGAGTACATCATGAGAAACGCTGGGCTGGAAGAAGCACAAGCTGGAATCAAGATTGCCAGGAGAAATATCAATAACCTCAGATATGCAGATGACACCACCCTTATGGCAGAAAGTGAAGAGGAACTAAAAAGCCTCTTGATGAAAGTGAAAGAGGAGAGTGAAAAAGTTGGCTTCAAGCTCAACATTCCAAAAATGAAGAACATGGCATCTGGTCCCATCACTTCATGGGAAATAGATGGGGAAACAGTGGAAACAGTGTCAGACTTTATTTTTTGGGGCTCCAAAATCCCTGCAGATGGTGACTGCAGCCATGAAATTAAAAGACGCTTACTCCTTGGAAGAAAAGTTATGACCAACCTAGATAGCATATTCAAAAGCAGAGACATTACTTTGCCAACAAAGGTCTGTCTAGTCAAGGCTATGGTTTTTCCAGTGATCATGTATGGATGTGAGAGTTGGACTGTAAGAAGGCTGAGCACCGAAGAACTGATGCTTTTGAACTGTGATATTGGAGAAGACTCTTGAGAGTCCCTTGGACTGCAAGGAGATCCAACCAGTCCATCCTAAAGGAGATCAGTCCTAGGTGTTCATTGGAAGGACTGATGCTGAAACTCCAGTACTTTGGCCACCTCACGCGAAGAGTTGACTCATTGGAAAAGATTCTGATTCTGGGAGGGATTGGGGGCAGGAGGAGAAGGGGATGACAGAGGATGAGATGGCTGGATGGCATCACCAGCTCAATGAACATGAGTTTGGGTGAACTCTGGCAGTTGGTGATAGACAGGGAAGCCTGGCATGCTGCAATTCATGGGGTCACAAAGAGTTGGACACGACTGAACTGAACTAAACATACAGTTAAACCAGTAAATTGTATGAACAAAAGCAATAGACGTACCTCGTCACTGCTTAACTGTTTTACTACATTTTCACTCTATGTTGTTATTGATATCTCCTGTATTAGTATGGTGAAAATATCTTCAAATAGTGTGCTGCTGTGTTTCTCTTGAAATTGGCCACAGTGGTATTCATACAATGTAAATTAGAAAATGTTACAAATCAGGTTTTCTTTTTCCATAAAGCTGGTTTTTAAATATTTAGCAGTGCCCCCTGTATATGAGGGTGACAGACTCAATTGGAGTAAACTTAGAAAAAAGTACTTCATTAGGAAAAGTTTCAAATATATACAAAAATAGAATAATATTAAGAATACCCATGTACCCATTCCTTCACTTCAATAATTATCAACATTTTGTCTGGAGTATTATAAATCAAATACCAGATATCATAGTTTTCAATCTTAAACAATTCTGCATACATGTCTAATGCCTAGGTGTTTAAAAAGATATAATTTTTTATGCCACATGACAATAAGAACAAATTTATGAAATTTTAAAATCTTAATCCATATTCAGATTCACTGATTGTTTTGAAAATACATTTTGAGAGTTGGTTGGTTTGAATCAGGAACCAAACAAATGAACTGGTCTTTTTAACAACTACAAGAGACCAGAGAGCTGTGAGATCTGTCTGACATGTCATTAAAGAGCAGGAAGGGAAGATTTGACAGAACATAGTTCAAAGTAAGGATTAGAGAAAAATAAAACTGTTTCATGTTTATATCCTACTGAGATCAGACTCTTCAATAAACTGGTTATACAAAAAAAAGCACACAATATATTCTGTGCTTTTAAAAAGCGCATGGTTTGGGGCAGTGGTGATATTTAACTTTTGATGGGATTATAGACACCTTTAAGAGATTATGAAAATTACCTGCATATGTGTAGCCACACTTGCACACAAAATTATGAATGCTATTTGAAGTATAAACTCATCCTGCAGCCAATGGAATCAGAGTTAAGACATAGTATCAAGATGGCAGATATATTACCATATGCAAAATAGTCAGCCAATGGAAATTTGCTGTATGACTCAGGGAACTCAAACTGGGGCTCTGTAACAACCTAGAGGCGTGGGAGGGAGGTTCAAGAGGGAGGGAACATAGGTATAGCTATTGCTGATTCATGTTGATGTTTGGCAGTAACCAAAACAGTATTGTAGAGCAATTATTCTTCAATTAAAAATAAATTTAATTATTAAAAGAGGGCAGGGAGGAAGACATGTAAATGAATATTTTACAATCAAACGTGATAATATGAGAACCAAACGTGTGCCATGGGAGCCCAGAGCAAAAGAGTGCCTGATTTCTCTCAGGGCACAGGGAAATTGACGTTGGACGTAAACTTTGACATTTTGAATAAGAGTTTCTCCATCAGAAATGGTAACTAAGGCTAACAAGCTAAAGTTGTGGATGACAAGCGATGGTGCTAAATAGACAGCTTAGCTGGAAGTCAAGAACCACACAGAGCCAAATGAAGGAATCTGAGTTTTAATTTGCCCCAATCATTGCAAGATATTGAGAATGATGTGATTATATTTATTTTCATAAGGGAAATGCAGCAACAGTGTTGAGGGAGGAATACCAGGTAGAGAGACTACACACAGTGAGGTCTAGTAGGTGTTATTATAATCACTGAAGTAAAACACATCAGTCTGGAATATGGCACAATCAGTGAGGTCAGAGAAGAAGGAAGATTTTAGAAGGTATTTAAGAGATAGAAGGAACTAGTACATACAAGTAAATGATAAGAAAGAGGAGAAATCTAGGAGAGCAACAATTCTTGTTTTAAGGTTCTGGTAGAGAAAGTAATGCATTTTGCTGAAATAAAGAAGACGGTATGCGTAGCTGTGGTCAGGGAAAGAGAGGGGACAGAAATAGGCCATTAGTTTGAAGCATGTTGAATCTGAAGCATCTATGAAACAAACAGGAAGGATTTTCCAAAAGGAGAAAAGAGCCATTCTAGGAGTTGGCCTGGGCTTCCCTGGTGGTTCAGTGGTAAAGAATCTGCCTGCAGTGCAAGAGACCTGGGTTTGATCCTTGGGTTGGGAAGATCCCCTGGAGGAGGACATGGTAACTCACTCTAGTATTCTCAACTGGAGAATTCCATGGGCAGAGGAGCCTGGTGGGCTGCAGTCCATAGGGTTGCACAGAGTTGGACACAACTGAAGTGACTAAGCAGCAGCAGGAACTGGTCTAATGCTTTAAGTGCAGAATAAGCGTGGTCATTTATGCTCAGAGAGAGACCACAATTAGTTTTAGGTCCCAGTGAACCTTTAGGCCTTCTTCATGGCCAAATTCTTATTCTCCAAAACTTTACCCAAGAAGCATTTAGATAAAAAATAATTGTTAATCTCCCTATAATCTCACTCTCTTTTTTTTCTTACTTAAATCCCATTTTATCTACAAACTGCAGATCTTCCCAAATGCAGATCTGATTAAACCCCTTTCCTGCTTACAACCTTTAAATAGCTCTCCATTGCCCCAGGATGAAGCTCAAACTCTTACCCTCTCTCACTTATGATAATGATGATTAATTTTCAATGTGGATGTTAAAGTCCAGGGAATCCTTCCTGACCTCCTAGGGACAAGTCTCTGAAGCAGAAAGTATTATAATCAATTAATTAGTTAATCAATTTCTTCTTAATCCACCCCTTCTACTAGGCAGCTTTCAGGAACTGACTTCATTGAGTGATTTAGAAGAAAGTGGTTACTGTGGAGTAGGACTGAAGGCCTACTTTGTGCCAGGTACTTTGAAAGGAGTTGAAATGACAGTGATGAGACAATTGAAAAGTAAACTCTAAATTGCTTTGTCTCAGTTATGTGTTGTGTCCTCAAGAGATTTAAATTATAAAGTTACTTTTTAAGCATAGGATATGCTCCTGATCGTTTCTCCTGGATTGATTATAGAATTCTCTCTGGTTATAAAATTGGACTCTGTGTTGGCCAGTTTCTGCCTTCTGCTCACTCCTAGTTCTTTAACCTGTCCTCTGTTTAATTTCTTATCTGAGAATGAGAAATAAGAGTCTAAAATTAAGAGTTGAAGGTGAGAAAGCAGGCATGGAAACTGGGTGAGAAAAAAATAAACAAACAATGTGTAATTTTTACTTTGGAAAGGCAGCAAGTGAAATGAGCAAAAGAACAGGCTATTTGAGTCACATTAAATTCTGTGCTGTGCTGTGTAAACAGCAAGAGGAAAGTGTTGATCTAATGCTGAGCATGCTATGAAAATCTGTCAGTCCAAAACTACTTTCTATTTTCAAGGGACTAGAGCTTTGCATTTCTTGGAAGCATTGATCAGTGTAAGTGCAGGTCGATCAGGTCCTTTGTGTTTGCATTTAAATGTTAATCAATCACATTTTATTAAAAATTTAAGGCAAGTGTGACAATGGGAAAGTGTATGGGTCTGTGCTTATGACAAAGAAGTCAAGTTGAGATCCATTCAGAAATGGCTTGAGAATTTCATAACGTGTGGCATATTTGGGACGCTTCTGGACAACAGATACTGGTGGTAGTAATGATGAACTGGGGTTGGGGTAGGACTAATGAACATTTATTGACAATTTCTCATTTGCAAGATGAGAAAGTGCCTTCCATGATGTCTGGACAAATCAACAGTGCATCTAAGCATTCCATTAATCATGACACAAACAATTATAGTAATAATTATTATAATTTAAAGTGTTTTGAATAATGCCATTTAAAAATATGTACTTTTCTTTTTACTGTGGTAACATACATAAAAGAATTTACCATTTTAAACCATTTTCAAGTGTACAGAAGTATGACATGAAGTACATTTACATTGTTCTGCAAACATCACCAAATGTACCTCTAGAACTTTTACATCTTCCCAAACTGAAATTTCATATCTGTTACACAATAACTCTCCATTGCCCCCTCCCCTGAGCCCCTGACAACCACCATTTTTCTTCCATCTCTATGAATTGGACCACACTATGTATCTCTTATGTGTGGAATTATGTAATATTTGTTCTGTTGTGACTAGCTGATTTCACTTATAATGTCCTCAAGGTTCACCTACATTGCAGCCTGTGTCAGAATGTCCTTCCTTTTTAAGGCTGAATAATATTTCACTGTATGTATGTACCAAATACATTTTGTTTACTTATCAACACACTTTGGTTGCTTCCATCTTTTGGCCATTATGAATAATGTTGTTTTGAACATGGGTGTACAAATGAATGTTCAAATCCCTGCTTTCCGTGCTTTGGGGGTATATACCCAGAAGTGGAATTGGTTGATCACATGGTAATACTATATTTAATTATTTGAGAAACTACCATTCACAGTGGCTGTGACATTTTATATTCCAATCAGCAATGCACAAATGTTCCTCAAAATTTTATGTAACTGAAAATTAGGAGGAAAAACATTGTAAAATGTTGGAAAGGAAAGCTGGGTTATGAAAAGGTAAGTGGAAGAAAGTTCCCTTGTCTTGCTCTTCATTTTTAATTCTCTAAACCAGAAGAATTTCCCAACTGGTGAGCCTCAGTGAAGTTTCAGGTATGTTCTGATGCTGGTTCTCTAAGCTCTGGTGCAGAAGGAAGAAGTAGACTGGGGGGGGAGGCGGTACTGGGACATCAAGCAGGACCTGGGGCTAACAGCCTGCTGTTTGGAACAGCTTTCCTCATTTTTCACCCCAGTGTGCCTAACAAATGTCATCATTTTCTGTGTAGGCTAGTATATGAAAAAGTTTAGGAGGCACTAGGGATAAATCCAGGATTAAAATTGGGAAGGGATGTAAAAGTATAAAATATTTGTTCAACATTAGTTTTTATTGAGCACCTACTCTATTCCAGTGCCTGGGTCAGAATGTGAGGATACTGCGGAGTAATTAAAAAAATTAGAAACATGCTTTCAAAGAGTTCAGTCTTTTGAAGGTGCTGCTGCTGCTGCTAAGTCGCTTCAGTCGTGTCCGACCCTCTGTGACCCCATAGATGGCAGCCCACCAGGCTCCCCCGTCCCTGGGATTCTCCAGGCAAGAACACTGGAGCGGGTTGCCACTTCCTTCTCCAGTGTATCAAAGTGAAAAGTGAAAGTGAAGTTGCTCAGTCGTGTCCGACTCGTAGCGACCCCATGGACTTCAGCCCACCAGGCTCCTCCGTCCATGGGATTTGCCAGGCAAGAGTGCTGGAGTGGGGTGCCATTGAAGGTGAGGTACAAGTAAATTAGCAATGCAAATAGCTTGTAAAGTAATCTACTGAGGGATGAGCAAACTACAAGGCCTTACATATTTACCACAGCCACCAACCCCCACCCATTCAGATCTTGAGATTTGGCGAGAAACCCCTCTGAACTCCTCTTATTTCCTGTCATGGGAGGCCAAATGTAATACCCACTTCCCATTTTGTGGGATATGGATGCTCAAGGCTATGTCAGAAGACATACAGACTATATTAATTGAATGCCACTGCTTTTTAAAAAATTTTTTTGATTGATGGTTAAAGTGTTAGGACTCCAGAAAATACTTTGTATTACAACAGAAAAAGAATTATAAAAACTCAAAAAGCCATCCCAAGGACTTCTCTTTAACTGGTCTCCAGGCTGAGTTGGATTCTGATTCTCACCACCCTGGATTTATGTATTATGAGAACCACAACCGTGTAAT
This sequence comes from Nanger dama, assembly GCA_917880005.1. Lineage (NCBI taxonomy): Eukaryota > Metazoa > Chordata > Mammalia > Artiodactyla > Bovidae > Nanger > Nanger dama. The sequence goes on from CAKJTW010000011.1 coordinate 3,770,951, forward strand.
ACTATTGTTTCATTTTTCAGCTGACTCCCATTTGTCTCTAAGTGTCATGGTGGAAGAAATCCTACCTAGAAATATTTGTTGGATAAATAAGTGAGTAGGTAGAAAGGGAGCTGCATAATTGGGACCATCTACATGAAGTAGTCAAGATGCTCACAGTAACTTGGAAATTGTTCTTGGAAATTAGACACTGCTGCTGCTGCTGCTAAGTCGCTTCAGTCGTGTCTGACTCTGTGCGACCCCACAGACGGCAGCTCACCAGGCTCCCCCGTCTCTGGGATTCTCCAGGCAAGAACACTGGAGTGGGGTGCCATTTCCTTCTCCAATGCCTGAAAGTGAAAAGTGAAAGTGAAGTCGCTCAGTCGTGCCCTACTCTTAGCGACCCCATGGACTGCAGCCTACCTGGCTCCTTCGTCCACAGGATTTTTCCAGGCAAGAGTACTGGAGTGGGGGTGCCATTGCTTTCATATCCACTATTGGGAATTCTGACAAAATAGTGGCATGCTACTACCACAGTTCTTCCACTGCAGCACAGTAATTTTCAAAATGTCCTGTTAGATCTCTTCCCTAAAATCTCCTCCCTACCCCACAAATAATCAGTCTATAACTGAATGTCTACATAGGTTGCAATTGCCTGAATTCATGATGTTATTCTACAGTTTTTTGTTAAATGTGTATGATGTACAAATGAAACCCAGAAATATTGCCACACTTTATCTAGAGTACTTTTAAGAGATTATTATCATAATTAGCACAATCATCTAAATTTTTCATCCAACTTTGATTGCTTATATTAAATATACATTTCATGTTTGATTTGAGGTAGAAGGATGATAGAAACCTCTCATTTTTGCTTTCCCATTTTTAACCAGAAGTTATGTTATTTTTCAAAAGTCAAAAGGAATATCCCAGAGAAATAAGGAAATATGGGATGAGGACTGTGGTAAAAATGCTTTGTAATAAACATTTTGATCTGAAATTTTGTAAAAAGCATACACGTCCTGATGGAAAGAGGACAATATCTTTTAACTCAGACCATCAGTGTTCCAATCTGGCTGAAATTCTGGGAAATGCTGGAAATTCCCAAAGCAAAGTGCCAGATGTCATTTCTGGACCATGGATACGTGAGCTTGGTTGCTAAGAAGATGCTGCCTTCCCTTTGCCACACTCATCTAATGCCTGAGCAACAGGGAGCTGATGTAAGCAGAGCAGGGATCTAACAATGTCAACTGTGCTGACATCATCCTAGCTGTGTGGAGCTGATGGGAATTCAGAATATCAAACGTCTTATCAAGGGCAATGACCAGGTGTGACTCATTTCCCTGGAGAAATGGGAGAGAGGAAGGAAGAGGGCAGGATTATCTCACACTGGCACACACACAGCCTTTCAAACTGAGCAGTCTGACTGGCTTATTTAAAAGCAGCAAACAGTGTTCTGTATCCCTCATTTTTCTACCGGAAATACTTTATATTCTATTCTTAAGTATTTCAGTGTAGAACCAAGCATTTCAACATTATAATATATCAAAATACACATCCCTTAGGATCATTAGTTTCTATTTTATATAAGCCTGGCTATGAGAACAGCTCATACAAAGAATTTTTTATTTTCTCTGTTTTCCCTTCAGCTATCACCTAGTGAACTGTTGAGGTATCACTGATTTGAAAAGGAGCTGAACAAAAGAGCATGCTATAGAGCGGATGATGTTGCTTTGGGATTGCTAAATGAGTACAGTGCTTCAGTATCCTAGCAGAGTATATTGCTTGGTACAGGAGGAGGGGATGCACAGTGAATGTTTCTTGGGCAAATAATATGAAAACCCTGTAAGTTTGGGATTGTGGGTGCCAATATACAGACTCTCACCTACTTTATGGAACTGATTATTTATAAATTACTTTTAAGGGATAATGAGCAGTGAAATTGGGCAGTGATTACCACTGGTAATTACTGCTATAGTAATCAAAATTTGGTGTTGATAAGGTACTGGTTTCACAAAGTTCTTGTACATTTGGAACCTTTTATTAGAATGATGGGGTTAGGGGCAATTAGAAAGGAATGTACATCAGAGCAGTAAAAAGGCCTTCTTATTCTAAAGATTTAGTGTATATTACCTGGTGGCTCAGATGGTAAAGAATCCTCCTGTAATGCGGGAAACCTGGGTTTGATCTCTGGGTCAGGACGACCCCCTGGAGTAGAGCATAGCAACCCACTCTAGTATTCTTGCCTGGAGAATCCCCATGGACAGAGGAGCCTGGCGGGCTACAGTCCATGGGTTCACAAAGAGTCAGACATAACTGAGCAACTAAACACAGTAACCCAAGAGGTAGGGTAGGACAACTGAGGGCTATATACTCTCCAAAATAGTCTCAACATGTCTTATTACTCTGTGGAATACTAGTTTATCTGTCTTATGTCACCCATACCATAAGGAATCAAAGAGCAATAATTATTTTTACCTTGTACTCAATGTTAAATAAAGTACCACTTATTCTTTCATTCACTGTAAATGTTTAGTAAAATGGCATTGCATGATAGACTGTGAAGCACCTTGGAACAGATGTATATCAGTTATGATAAGTATAGACTGGACAGAAACAGAATGATTATTATGTTTTAGCTCAGTCTAAAGGCTAGTACTTAAACAGTTCAGATGATGCTGGGGGCAATGGGAGGGGAAATTTAACAAAGGAAGAGTGGCTTCTTTAGGATGATTTCTAGAATAACATAAAGAACTCCAGGTGGTTGTTACGAAGTAAGCTGATAAGAGAGATGAAAGAATGTTAGCAAGTTCCTAAAGGCATCTTTAATGTCTGGAGCAGATGTTGGAAAATGTAGAACAACTTTATATTTCATTTCGTCTCCTTTGAAAGTTATTTTGTAAGGGATTTCTCTCTTTGTCTCCAGTCATAATTCCTAACAGGGAGACTGAGAATCACACAGTGGTTGCTAGTACTGTTTGATGATGATGATGGTGAAGAATAATTTGTGCATCCTGGACAAGTAATTCTCAGACTGGCTCTGAGGATCCTCTAGAATGTCCTGGTGGAATATCTCCATGTTCCTGAAGAGTTGCCATCATAATATTCCCTGGATCATGACTACTGTAAAAATCTGTTCATGTTTTCTCCTTCAGTTTCCGGAAGGACCTACCTGATAGTTGTTACTGGTCTCCTTTGGGGATGACATGATGTTCTGCTACAGGGCAGAAAGGGTAAAAGATGTGAAATCATTATCCTTGAGACAGAATATTACTTCAGTTGAGAGCATGTGGTTATCACCATTTTATAAATCATGTGGACTAAGGCAAATCTTCTCCCTGTGTACCTTATGGAGAGAAAATAGTATTCCTTATCACCAATGGACAGAACAACACTGTAGCGTGTCTCCCCTGGGGGGCCAACCTTAATACTTAGCCTGAGATGTGAAGGAAAATTTAGAAGCTATAAGGGAGCAATTTTTATAACTGCTTAGAAAATTCCTCCCCTTCGGTTTTGTTTAGAGAAGGATTGTATGATTTGTATGATTGGTAATCATGCCTACATTTCTTTTGAAGGAAGGCAATAGTTCTTTCTCTCTTCAAATAATCACATCTAGTAAAGAAAGCTCCTATACACTTCTGCTACCATCAGGATGCTGAATTACACAGGATGCGAATGAAGAATATGGAGTTCTTGAAAACTTCTTGAGCTTGAAATGCAGAATAGAGATCAAAACAGTTATAAGCAGTGTGCCCTGTTACTTTGCTGACCACACAGGGTTATGAAACTGTGATTAGCAGTTTCTAGGTCCTCCTTATATGCAGAGGACATCAAGAGAAACGCTGGGCTGGAAGAAGCACAAGCTGGATCAAGATTGCCGGGAGAAATATCAATAACTTCAGATATGCAGATGACACTACCCTTATGAAAGAAAGTAAAGAGGAACTCAAAAGCCTCTTGATGAAAGAGGATACTGAAAAAGTTGACTTAAAGCTCAACATTCAGAAAACTAAGATCATGGCATCTGGTCCCATCACTTTATGGGAAATAGATGGGGAAACAGTGCCAGACTTTATTTGTTGGGGCTCCAAAATCCCTGCAGATGGTGACTGCAGCCATGAAATTAAAAGATGCTTACTCCTTGGGAGGAAAGTTATGACCAACCTAGATAGCATATTCAAAAGCAGAGACATTACTTTGCCAACAAAGGTCTGTCTAGTCAAGGCTATGGTTTTTCCAGTGGTCATGTATGGATATGAGAGTTGGACTGTGAAGAAAGCTGAGTACTGAAGAATTGATACTTTTGAACTGTGGTGTTGGAGAAGACTCTTGAGAGTCCCTTGGACTGCAAGGAGATCCAACCAGTCCATTCTAAAGGAGATCAGTCCTGGGTGTTCTTTGGAAGGAATGATGCTAAAGCTGAAACTCCAGTACTTTCGCCACCTCATGTGAAGAGTTAACTCACTGGAAAAGACTCTGATGCTGGGAGGGATTGGGGGCAGGAGGAGAAGGGGATGACAGAGGATGAGATGGCTGGATGGCATCACTGACTTGATGGACGTGAGTTTGAGTGAACTCCAGGAGTTGGTGATGGACAGGGAGGCTTGGCATGCTGTGATTCATGGGGTCACAGAGAGTCAGACACGACTGAGCAACTGAACTGAATTGAGGTCCTTTATGAATAATTGTATAATCAGTGATTACTATTAGAGTGGGGCTTACTTGTTTATCTTGGAAAACTCTACTAGCTATAAGATTTGGGGAGTGTATATTAAAATAAATGGGAGGTGATTTACTATGTACACACTAAAACTGCTGTCATAAGAGCTCAAAATACAGAAGTTTAAACAAGATAAACTTTACTTCTCTCTCATGTAGTAGTCCAGAGTGGTAAGGTGGCTCTGTCAATCTCAACTTCAGTTTTTATTGCTGGGTGCAAGAGAGCAGTTCCATTTCTTTCCATCTCCCAGGCAGCCAGTGGAAAGGAGGAAGAAGTCAGGGTAGTGCGTGTCCAGTTGTTTTAAAAACAAGACCTGAAAGGGACACATATTGCTTCTCATATCTCACTTGTTAGAGTCTATATTATGGACAGATTCACCTGCAAGGAAAGCTAAGAGAGGTCTTGAAATACTCTGGTAAAAGTATTGCTATGGAGAGCAGATACTGGGGACAACCAGTAGTTGTCCACACGGCCTAAGGAGATCTGGGTTTGGAAGATGCTGAGAGATATTAAGGGCCTCAGCAATAGTGCTCTTCAAAGTACATTTCTTCACAGCCTGGAAGAATCATTCTATCCTAATGGAGACTGTAGTAGGTTAGTGACTTTCAGTATTCAGAGGAGGAGCACCTATGGGAAGGTGACAATATGTGATGCCCAGAGAAATTGTTTCACCTGGTACTCCCAAGATAATGATTGACAGCATGGCCCTAAAAATCCCTTAGAATGCTTCCTCTCAAGAGAGGCTAAAGAAACCTACGCTTTATCCAGGGGCTTGGAGCCACAGATTCTTTCTGCTATATGAGCTTCTGTGAAAGAGAAAGGGCAAACCAGTACCTTCACGGGAAGGTATAGTTAGATTTTATGGAAATGACTTGCTAAAGAGGATGATGACTTCCACTAGAAAATGCTGACTAGAGTCATAGGAACACTAGATCTTCAGTGATTTGAGATTTTGGAATAAAATCTGAAAAAAGATAATTGATAAAGAAGGTGGTACTAGAAAGAGGTTGGCAGTTACAGGATCCTTTATTTTTGTTGTTTGTTGCTATTTACTCACTAGTTGTGTCCAGCTCTGTTGCTACCCCATGGACTGTAGCCCTGCCAGTTTCCTCTGCCCATGAGATTCCTTTTAAATAAGGCCAAATTAAGTGGAGGCTTGTTGTTAGCTAATGTGACTGGTTCCTTAGGAGTTCCACTGTTGCCCAGAAGACTGTTATATGTTCTGTATAATTTTAAGACATGTAGGATTTGCCACAATGCTTTAGTTAAAAGCATGCCAACATCGGACACGACTGAGCGACTTCACTTTCACTTTTCACGTTCATGCATTGCAGAAGGAAATGGCAACCCACTCCAGTGTTCTTGCCTGGAGAATCCCATGGTTGGGGGAGGGGGAGTCTGGTGGGCTGATGTCTATGGGGTCGCACAGAGTCAGACACGACTGAAGTGACTTGCCAGCAGCAGCAGCAGCAGCAGCAGCAGCAGAAAGGTCAGATATCTATAAACGTGAGACATGATTGCCAGAGTTGGTGATGGTGGTAGTGGTTGGCAGTGCTAGGTATAATATGGAGGGTAAGTTAAGTGTGACACACACAGGACCCACAGTTAATCCATAAGATTTTCCTGGTTCAAGTTGCTTATGAGTCAGTGTTCCTCTAAAGGTAAATAAAGGTTTGAGGATGCCTTAATGAGTTTCTAATTACTCTGCTGCTGCTGCTGCTGCTAAATCGCTTCAGTCATGTCTAACTCTGTGCGACCCCATAGATGGCCTCCTACTAGGCTCCTCTGTCCCTGGGATTCTCCAGGCAAGAACACTGGAGTGGGTTGCCATGTCCTTCTCCAATGCATGAAAGTGAAAAGTGAAAGTGAAGTCGCTCAGTCATGTCTGACTTTTAGCGACCTCATGGACTGCAGCCTACCAGGCTCCTCCGTCCATGGGATTTTCCAGGCAAGAGTACTGGAATGGGGTGCCATTGCCTTCTCCATTCTAATTACTCTGAGAATCTGTAAAAAATCTTATTTAGATTGTCATATTTAGATCTCACAAGGTCCTCTAAAATCATCTTAGAATGGCAGAGGTTACTGGGTCACCAGAACTTGTGATAAGTGAGTTCTGACACAGATATGAAAATATATCCCTTCAGTGCAGCCTGTTTCTAATCTGAGCCCTGGTATAGGTTTAGATCTCAGGGCCTGAGCCAGAACAGTGCTGCTGGCAGTGTACAGTCTCTGCAAAAGGTACAAAGAAGAGGTGTTTCCCCATCTAGTTAGAAACTACTTAATATATGTCTACAAGCTTCATTGGTGAGATAATAGTAGACTGGACCCACAAGCCTCCTAGGAGTTACGATTATTTGCTCAAGTGTTGTTGGTATATTTTGTACTTTTTGTAGTAACAGAGCCCTATCAAAACTGTATGCAAGGGACTAGGCCTTTATGCTGTTGATAGTATTATGATGGTATTTGGCCAAGGGATCCAGAGTATTCATATCCAGATCGTTACTGGCCATTAGCACCTAGGAAGACTCCATGAAGTAGCTGCATAGAAAAGGCAAATAAAATTATCATACTGTTGTTATCTGCACTACACCCAAACTCCAATGCAGAGCTCTGGTGCATTTAGCTAGACTTTTTTGGCGAAGTCCTTTACTTAAGCATTGTATATGTTGAACAGTAAAAAGCCAGAAGCTGAAAGGCCTACTTGCTTCATTTTCACTGAGAAGGAGTAAATGGAATCTATTTGGGATGCTACCAGCAGACACATTGTATGTCTCATATCCTTAGAGTAATTTCAATGGCGTAATGTAAAATAGAACCCAGAGTTTTCACCATTAGGGTCATTGCCTGACCAGATCAAGCTTTTCCCCTTCCTCTGAGGAAATACTGTCTGTGTTGAGTTCTGCACACATGCTTTAAATAACTCATTATTTTCTCAAAAGATCTTTTGCTAATGTTTCATCATTAAGATATTATTTCCCTGATTTGTATTTCAATCTTTTCTTTCTTATTTTACAACATTAATTTTGTTTTCAATCCCCTATCTCCTGAAGCACACCGTTTTCTTGCCTGGGGATATAGTTTTCCATTTGGCACTTCCATTTTGATTGAGAGATCGAACAATAAAGGCTCATCTCTGTACAAAGGACAATTTATTATTTATGTGTATCAGAAAAACGTGTAGCTTTCTGCAGTGCATGGGAAATGGGGGAGTGAATATTCAACCCATCTGATTGATAGTTATATTAAAGGTTGTAGTCAGTTAAATAAGTCCCTTTGGGTTGATATGATAAGAGCCTTATGTTTTCTTTGAAATATTATTTCAGTAAATATTCAGTATTTATAATTTATTGCTTGTCCTGCTGTATTTTCCAACTGCTATCCACCAAAGGGTCACAATAGGAATGTTGTTTGTAAAATGTTAATTTGTGAAAATGTGTTTTGAAAAATAACACTTAGGAAAATATATTTTTAAAAATTGTATGCTTCCTGAAACTAAATATTGACATTTAAGGTCTGGGATTATTGCATTGATCTTTCTCCAGTGGCTCTAGAAAAAAATCCCTTCAGGCAATATTATTTAACATAATTGGTTTTTTAGCATATTGAGAGATAAGGAACAATGTAATCTAGTGTTTCAATTTGGAACTGGAATGTCATACAGACCAAGGCCAAACTGTGATTTTCTCTACAATTGGGACTGGTATATTTTTCTATATTTCTATATTTCTAATATACTGGAATATTCTTTATTGTTTTCTTTTCTCTTGAATCTCAGTCCATCATCAGTATTAAAGGATTCTTTCTAAAAGAAAAGAAAATTATCCTCCAAACGTACACTGTGAAATTTGATAATAATAATTTTTTTTTAATGTCTTCAGGTTGCTTTTAATTTTTTTTTTCCCCACTTGGTTAGAAGTATTTTAGAAGTTGAAAAGCATAACTCTGAGCAATATCCTGAAGTAGTGACATTAATTCACTGTTTGAATCAGTGACAGTGACTCAACTATTCTTCTTACCTTCTATTGGATAGTACTAAAATACTAAAAGTAAACCTTTTTATTCACTATCAACATTTATATCCTTTTAGAATTCTTGAGTCCTCAAAACTCACATTGAAATATAAATTGCATTTACAACATCAAAACAACATTTTAACATACTATTTTTTGAGGGGAAATAAAATGAATCAATGGAAGTCTCTTTAAAATGATCATGTGATAGAGTAGCTTTCACACTGTACAATCCCATATAAATACAAGTGCTGGGGACTTCACCAGGCATGTTGCTACCTATTAGCTTTTGGGTATCAGAGTGCACACCGTTTTTTCCAGGGGCTTACAAATGTCCTGGAGGTAGTCATACCAGAAAGTTCAAATGGAATTCAGTCAAGTCTCAGGTTATGGTTTGATAAAAGCAAAATTCTTATATCTGGCAGGACTTGGCAGCACTGCGTAGAATATCCAGCTTCGATCTCAGCACGGTGTTTGCTCAGCTGAATGGCCACAGAGAGTCTGCACGTGTGGGCTTGGCCTCCCACATGGCTGCCCTTTAAAGGATAGTCTGTGTCTTTCCCCTTAGCTTTTGTTTCTCTCCATTTCATCTATGATCATGCTCCACCCCATTCTTTCCCCTTCCTGCCAGTCTGTGTACCCCTCATTTAGAGATCCTTCACAGAAGTTTTCTGGTACTTTCTATCTATTGTCTGTCCCGTCTACAGTTTTGTATAAATCTATACCTTGCCAATTTTTCAAGAGCTTTTCTGCTCTTAAAATATTTTACCTTTTGCAGATCCAAATTCATATGAATCAAAACTATTGTCAAAACTATTGTTTTTGAAGAGGGCTTTAAGAAACCATTTAGAAGTTAAAAAAAAAATACAAGAGATTAATGATTAGCTGAACTTTGTGTACTGTTACTATAAATATTCCAGTTCCCCTTGAGGCTGACCAGGAGAAACTCATCTCCAAAGGAAAGAAAAGCACAAAGAATAACCCAAGGTTCTATTTACTGCCTTCACTATACTTCAGAGTACCTCTAAAGTACAAAGCTACTATACTCAGGCAGGATTAGTGAAAATAGACACTTTGGTGAAATTACTGAATTACAATGATAAAAAGAAATTTTTGCAAACTTTCAGTCAGTTAGCTTAAGCAAAACAAAACAACACACACACACACACACACACACACACACACACAAGCCCCAAACATATAGGACACTCCCATTTATTTAAAAGGAAAATGATACTAGCATGAAACATCTCATTTCCAACACTGAAAGCTGGAAAACAATGAAACAATATTGTAGCATAGTTTCTTTTAAAAGGAATATGATCTGAATAAAGTAATTAAAATATTTAAAGAAAATTTAGAAAACTATTGTATGATCTTGCACCTGTAGGAACCTAAAAAGCAAATTCAGAAATCATATAGGAAAAAAATAGAGGTATTAAACTGCATTAAAAATATTTGAGTTAATATATTCAGTAAATAAAGTTTAAAAATAACAAAGAGTTGACTGGAAAAATTATTTGCAACCCAAATGATACCAAAAAGGTAATCTATTTGATTCTACATATTGATAAGAAAAAGATCTAATAGAAAGAAGTACAAAAAATATAAATAACTATGAGAAGAAAAAATGCACATGGTCTTTAAATATTTATTAAAATGCTTTACCATATTAACAGGAAAATAAAAATTAAAGCAACAAGAAGATATTCTTTACCCATCTGATTAGCAAAAACTGCAGAGCTGTAAAAGATACAACATAGATTGCTTTGACACTTGGCAAGGTGAAGTGCTATAACTTTGCCATGAAAAATCTAGAAATTTCTATTACAATTTAAAAACATATCCCAGTCTATGCCCCAACCACTGATGCTGAAGAAGTTGAAGTTGGCCAGCTCTATGAAGTGTGTGGTCGGGAACTAATACCTAAAAAAGAAAAAAGACGTCCTTTACATTATAGGGGATTGGAATGCAAAAGTAGAAGGTCAAGAGATACCTGGAGTAACAGGCAAGTTTGGCCTTGGAGTAAGAAATGAAGCAGGGAAAAGGCTAACAGAATTTTGTCAAAAGAACATATCATAGCAAACACTCTCTTCCAACAACACAAGAGAGAGCTGTATACATGGACATCACCAAATGATCAATACTGAAATCAGGTTGATTATATTCTTCACAGCCAGAGATGGAGGATTTCTATACAGTCAGCAACAGCAAGACTGGGAGCTGACTGAGGCTCAGATCATTAGCTCCTTATAGCAAAATTCAGGCTCAGTTGAAGAAAGTAGAGAAAATCACTAGACTATTCAAGTATGACCTAAATAAAATCCCTTATGATTATACAGTGAAGGTGAACAGTAGGTTCAAGGGATTAGATCTGGTAGACAGAGTGCATAAAGGACTATGGACAGAGGTTTGTAACATTGTACAGGAGGCAGTAATCAAAACCATCACCAAGACAAAGAAATGCAAAAAGGCAAAAATGGTTATCTAAGGAGGCCTTACAAATAGCTGAGAAAAGAAGAGGAGCAAAAGGCAAAGGAGAAAGGGAAAGATATACTCAACTGAAAGCAGAGTTCCAGAAAATAGCAAGGAGAGATAAGGAAGGCTTCTTAAGAGAACAATGCAAAGAAATAGAGGAAAATGATAGAATCGGAAAGACTAGAGCTCTCTTCATAAAATTAGAGATACTAGGGGAATATTTTGTGCCAAGATGGGCACAATAAAGGACAGAAACAGTATAAACTTAAGAGGAGCAGAAGAGATTAAGAAGAGGTGGCCAGAATACACAGAAGAACTGTACAAAAAGCTCTTAATGACCCAGATAACCAAGGTGGTGTGGTTACACGCCCAGAACCAGACATCTTAGAGTAAGAAGTCAAGCGGGCCTTAGGAAGCCTCACTATGAACAAAGCTAGTGGAGGTGATGGAATTCCAATTGAGCTTTCAAATCCTAAAAGATGATGCTGTGAAAGTGCTGCACTCAATATATCAGCAAATTTGGAAAACTCAGCAGTGTCCACAGGACTTGAAAAAGTCCATTTTCATTCTAATCTTAAAGAAGGTCAGTGCCAAAGAATGTTCAGACTACCATACAATTGTGTTCATTTCACATGCTAGCAAGGCAATGCTCAAAATCCTTCAAGCTAGACTTCAGCAGTATGTGAACCAAGAATTTCCAAAGGCACAAGCTGGATTTAGAAGAGGCAGATGAACCAGAGTTCAAATTGACAACATGTGTTGCATCATAGAGAAAGCAAAGGAATTCTACCAAAACATCCATTTCTGCTTCATTGACTACTTGAAAGCCTTTGACTGTGTTATTGTTTTTCAGTTGCTAAGTTGTGTCCAACTCTTTTAGACTCCAACTGCAGAAGTCAGGCTTCTCTGTCCTTCTCTATCTTCCTGAGGTTGCTCAAACTCATATCCATTGAGACAGTGATGCCATCCAATCATCTCATCCTCTATCATCCCCTTATCTTCTTGCCCTCAATCTTTCCCAGCAGCAGGGTCTTTTCAGATGAGTCAATTCTTTGCAGCAGGTGGACAAAATATTGGAGCTTCAGCTTCAACATCTGTCCTTCCAATGAATATTCAGGACTGATTTCCTTTAGCATTGCCTGGTTAGATCTCCTTGCTGTCCAAGGGACTCTCAAGAGTCTTCTCTAGCAGCACAGTTCGAAGGTGTCAATTCTTTAGCACTCAGCCTTCTTTATTATTCAGTTCTCACAACCATAAACGACTGTGTGGATCACAACAAACTCTGGAAAATTCTTAAAGAGATGGGAATACCAGACCTCCTTACCTGCATCCTGAGAAACCTGTGTGCAGGTCAAGAAGCAACAGTTAGAACCAGACTAGGAACAACGGACTGTTTCAAAACTGGAAAAGGAATACATCAAGGCTGTATATTGTCACCCTGCTTATTTAACTTATATGCACAGTACATCATGAGAAACGCTGGGCTGGGTGAAGCACAAGAAGGAATCAAGATTGCTAGGAGAAATATCAACAACCTCATATATATATATTATACCACTATGCAGAGTACATCATGAGAAATGCTGGACTGGAAGAAACACAAGCTGGAATCAAGATTGCCAGGAGAAATATCAATAACCTCAGATATGCAGATGACACCACCCTTACGGCAGAAAGTGAAGAGGAACTAAAAGCCTCTTGATGAAAGTGAAAGTGGAGAGTGAAAAAGTTGGCTTAAAGCTCAACATTCAGAAAACAAAGATCATGGCATCTGGTCCCATCACTTCATGGCAAACAGATGGGGAAACAGTGGAAGCAGTGTCAGACTTTATTTTTTTGGGCTCCAAAATCCCTGCAGATGGTGATTGCAGCCATGAAATTAAAAGACGCTTACTCCTTGGAAGGAAAGTAATGACCAACCTAGATAGCATATTCAAAAGCAGAGACATTACTTTGCTGACTGAGGTCTGTCTAGTCAAGGCTATGGTTTTTCCAGTGGTCATGTATGGATGCGAGAGTTGGACTGTGAAGAAGGCTGAGCAACAAAGAACTGATGCGTTTGAACTATGGTGTTGGAAGAGACTCTTGAGAGTCCCTTGGACTACAAGGAGATCCAACCAGTCCATTCTGAAGGAGATCAGCCCTGGGATTTCTTTGGAAGGAATGATGCTAAAGCTGAAACTCCAGTACTTTGGCCACCTCATGCCAAGAGTTGACTCACTGGCAAAGACTGATGCTGGGAGGGATTGGGGGCAGGAGGAGAAGGGGATGACCAAGGATGAGATGGCTGGATGGAATCACGGACTTGATGGACGTGAGTCTGAGTGAACTCTGAGAGTTGGTGATGGACAGGGAGGCCTGGTGTGCTGCGATTCATGGGGTCGCAAAGAGTCGGACACGACTGAGTGACTGAATTGAACTGAACAGAATGTCAGAAAACAAAGAGGAATTTAAGAGCTTCTTGGTGATGGTAAAATAGGAGAGTGAAAAGTTGGCCTAAAACTCAACATTCAAAAACTATGATCATGGCATTTTTGTCCCATCACTTCATGGCAAATAGATGGGGAAAAAGTGGAAACAGTACAGATTTTATTTTGTTGGGTTCCAAAATTACTGCTGATGGTGACTGCAGCCGTGAAACTAAAGACACTTGCTCCTTGGAAGTAAAGCTATAAGAAACCTAGATCACGTATTAAAAAGCAGAGACATCACTTTGCTGACTAATATCCATGTAGTCAAGGCTATTGTATTTCTAGTAGTCATGTATGGATTTGAAAGTTGGACTAGAAAGAAGGCTGAGCACCGAAGCACTGATGCTTTGAAATTGTGGTGTTGCAATGAGGTACTATCTCATGTCGGTGAGAATGGCTGTCATCAAAAGTCTACAGACAATGTGGAGAGGGTGTGGAGAAAAGGGAACCCTCTTCCACTGTTGGTGGGAATGCAAACTAGTTCAACCACTATGGAGAACAGTACGGAGATTCCTTAAAAAACTGGAATTAGAACTGCCATACAACCCAGCAATCCTACTGCCTAGGATACACACTGAGGAAGTTCAGTTCAGTCGCTCAGTCGTGTCTGACTCTTTGCGACCCCATGAATCGCAGCACGCCAGGCCTCCCTGTTCATCACCATCTCTCGGAGTTCACTCAGACTCACGTCCATCGAGTCACAGTGATGCCATCCAGCCATCTCATCCTTGGTCGTCCTTTCTCCTCCTGCCCCCAATCCCTCCCAACATCAGAGTCTTTTCCAATGAGTCAACTCTTTGAACAAGGTGGCCAAAGTACTAGAGCTTCAGCTTTACATCATTCCTTCCAAAGAAATCCCAGGGCTGATCTCCATCAGAATGCACTGGTTGGATCTCCTTGCAGTCCAAGGGACTCTCAAGAGTCTTCTCCAACACCACAGTTCAAATGCATCAATTCTTCGGTGCTCAGCCTTCTTCACAGTCCAACTCTCACATCCATACATGATCACAGGAAAAACCATAGCCTTGACTAGATGGACCTTAGTTGGCAAAGTAATGTCTCTGCTTTTCAATATACTGTCTAGGTTGTTCATGACTTTTCTTCCAAGGAGTAAGTGTCTTCTAATTTCATGGCTGCAATCACCATCTGCAGTGATTTTGGAGCCCCCCAAAATCAAGTCTGACACTGTTTCCACTGTTTCCCCATCTATTTGCCATGAAGTGATGAGACCGGATGCCATAACCTTCATTTTCTGAATGTTGAGCTTTAAGCCAACTTTTTCACTCCCCTCTTTCACCTTCATCAAGAGGCCTTTTAGCTCCTCTTCACTTTCTGCCATATTGGTGGAAAGCACAAACTGAAGTTATTGATATTTCTCCCAGCAATCTTGATTCTAGCTTGTGTTTCTTCCAGTCCAGCATTTCTCATGATGTACTCTGCATATAAGTTAAATAAGCAGGGTGACAATATACAGCCTTGACATACTCCTTTTCCTATTTGGAACCAGTCTGTTGTTCCATGTCCAGTTTTAACTGTAGCTTCCTGACCTGCATACAGATTTCTCAGGAGGCAGGTCAGGTGGTCTGGTATTCCCATCTCTTTCAGAATTTTCCACAGTTTATTGTGATCCACACAGTCAAAGTTTTGGCATAGTCAATAAAGCAGAAATAGATGTTTTTCTGGAACTCTCTTGCTTTTTCCATGATCCAGAGGATATTGGCAGTTTGATCTCTGGTTCTTCTGCCTTTTCTAAAACCAGCTTGAACATCAGGAAGTTCACGGTTCATGTATTGCTGAAGCCTGGCTTGGAGAATTTTGAGCATTACTTTACTAGCATGTGAGATGAGTGCAATTGTGCGGTAGTTTGAGCATTCTTTGGTGTTGCCTTTCTTTGGGATTGGAATGAAAAACTGACCTTTTCCAGTCCTGTGGCCACTGCTGAGTTTTCCAAATTTGCTGGCATATTGAGTGCAGCACTTTCACAGCATCATCTTTCAGGATTTGACACAGCTCCACTGGAATTCCATCACCTCCACTAGCTTTGTTTGTAGTGATGCTTTCTAAGGCCCACTTGGCTTCACATTCCAAGATGTCTGGCTCTAGATGATGATCACATCATCATGATTATCTGGGTCATTAAGATCTTTTTGTACAGTTCTTCTGTGTATTCTTGCCACGTCTTCTTAATATCTTCTGCTTCTGTTAGGTCCAGACCATTTCTGTCCTTTATTGAGCCCATCTTTGCATGAAATGTTCTCCTTGGTATCTCTAATTTTCTTGAAGAGATCTCTAGTCTTTCCCATTCTGTTCTTTTTCTCTATTTCTTTGCATTGATCGCTGAAGAAGTCTTTCTTATCTCTTCTTGCTATTCTTTGGAACTCTGCATTCAGATGCTTTTCTCTTTCCTTTTCTCCTTTGCTTTTTGCCTCTCTTTTCACAGCTATTTGTAAGGCCTCCCCAGACAGCCATTTTGCTTTTTGCATTTCTTTTCCATGGGGATGGTCTTGATCCCTGTCTCCTGTACAAGGTCACGAACCTCATTCCACAGTTCATCAGGCACTCTATCTATCATATCTAGGCCCTTAAATCTATTTCTCACTTCCACTGTATAATCATAAGGGATTTGATTTAGGTCATACCTGAATGGTCTAGCTGTTTTCCCTACCTTCTTCAATTTAAGTCTGAATTTGGTAATAAGGAGTTCATGATCTGAGCCACAGTCAGCTCCTGGTCTTGTTTTTGCTGATTGTATAGAGCTTCTCCATCTTTGGCTGCACAGAATATAATCAATCTGATTTCAGTGTTGACCATCTGGTGATGTCCATGTGTAGAGTCTTCTCTTCTGTTGTTGGAAGAGGGTGTTTGCTATGACCCGTGCATTTTCTTGGCAAAACTCTATTAGCCTTTGCCCTGCTTCATTCCACATTCTAGGCCAAATTCGCCTGTTACTCTAGGTGTTTCTTGACTTCCTACTTTAGCATTCCAGTCCCCTATAATGAAAAGGACATCTTTTTTGGGTGTTAGTTCTAAAAGATCTTGTAGGTCTTCATAAAACCGTTCAACTTCAGCTTCTTCAGCATTACTGGTTGGGGCATAGACTTGGATAACTGTAATATTGAATGGTTTGCCTTGGAAATGAACAGAGATCATTCTGTCATTTTTGAGATTGCATCCAAGTACTGCATTTCGGACTCTTTTGTTGACCATGATGGCTACTCCACTTCTTCTGAGGGTTTCCTGCCCACAGTAGTAGATATAATGGTCATCTGAGTTAAATTCACCCATTCCAGTTCAGTTTAGTTCGCTGATTCCTAGAATGTCGATGTTCACCCTTGCCATCTCTTGTTTGACCACTTCCAATTTGCCTTGATTCATGGATCTGACATTCCAGGTTCCTATGCAATATTGCTCTTTACAGCATCGGATCTTGCTTCTATCACCAGTCACATGCACCACTGGGTAACCAGAATTGAAAGAGACACATATACCTTGATGTTCATTGCTGTACTGTTTAGAATAACTAGGACATAGAAGCAACCCAGATGTCCATCAGCAGACAAATGGATAAAAAAATCTGTGGTACATATACACAGTGGAATATTAGTCACCTACAAAAAAGAACACATTTGAGTCAGTTCTATGAGGTGAATGAAACTGGAACCTATTATACAGAGTGAAGTAAGTCAGAAAGAGAAACAGCAATACAGTATATTAATGCATATGTATGGAATTTAGAAAGATGGCAATGATGACCCTATATGAAAGACAGCAAAAGAGACAGCAAACTTTTGGAGTATGTGGGAGAAGGCGAGGGTGGTATGATTTGAGATAATAGCATAGAAACATGTGTATTGCCATATGTAAAATAGACGACCAGTGTGAGTTAAATGCATGAAGCAGGGCACTCAAAGCCAGTGCTCTGGGACAATCCAGAGAGATGGGGTGGGGCAGGAGGTGGGAGGAGGGTTCAGGATGGGGGGACACGTGCACCCTTGGCTGATTGATGCCGATGTATGGCAAAAGCCATCACAATATTGCCAAGTAATTAGCCTCCAATTAAAATAAATGAATTAATTTTAAAAATTGTGGTGTTGGAGAAGACTCTTGAGAGTTCCTTGGACTGCAAGGCTATCAAACCAGGCAATGCTAAAGGGAAATCAGCCTCGCAATATTTTATTGCAAGGACTAATTCTGAGGCTGAAGCTCCAATACTTTGGCCATGTGATGCTAAGGGCAGACTCATTGGAAAAGACCCTTATGTTGCAAAAGACTGAGGGCAGGAGAAGGGGGCAAGAGAGGATGAGATGGTTGGATGGCGTCATTGACTCTATAGACATGAGTGTGTGCAAACTCTGGAGAGAGGAGATAATGGACAGGGAAACTTGGTATGCTGCAGTCCATGAGGTTGCAGAGTCAGACCCTACCTAGTGACTGAATGGCAACAACAATTCATGACCCGATGACTTCCTAATGAAAATTTGTCTTATAGAAATAAAACTAGAATGTAGGCAATACACAAGAATGCTTTACTGTGGTGCTATTTGTAGTGACAGAAGTTTCTAGAGAAGATTTTATTTACTATCAATAGAAGGATGATAGAATAAAACTAATGTATAATTTTGGACAATTTTGTAGACTTTACCATGAATGAGTTAAGTCCTTTATCTATTGACCTGATAGAATGTCTATAATATACTATTAAGGAACAGTATTCATTGAAGGGTAATATGTAGTGTTTGAAATCCCATTCTTAAAAATAAGAAATAGCAGCCACCACAAGCATCCTGTATATGTATATTTTTGTTTGCAAATATACATTTGAGTTTGTGGCAAAATATGTAGAGAATAATAAACTGATTAAGTGGGAATAGAGGAAGGGTGAGGAAAAAGACTTTTTAAAAACCAATTCTTATATTTTTGTATTTATACACTATTAATAAAGCAAAATTAATACATTTTGAAAATATTTATTGTGTTACTGGATGTTTGTATTAAGAATATTAATTGTTGAGAAAGAATCCATTTATTTTGACTTTCTAATCTATGGTCCAATTTGTGGAAGAATTTTTCTGAATTGTTTGACAAAATTCATAATGTCTAATGTCTACTATCTGGGTTCTTATAATTTACCCTATTGATAATGAAAAGCTATTTTAATCAACTTATAACTGTCAGGATATAAACTCCTTGAGGGCAGAGTCTTACAGATTTTCCTATCTTTCTCAGGATTTTGAATAGTGTTTGTAGAAAATAGGCTGAATTGTACCTTTCTTTTTTTTTTTCTTTAATTACTGTGTTCCTTCTAGACTTCAACAAAAGAGTAAAATGGATTTTATTGTATTTAGAAAATCAACAATTGTACTATGGATTCAAATATCACTGTTTGATGCAACCAACTTAAACCAAAGGATGCTTCAAATCCCTCTGTGCTGAAGATAAATATACTCAAAGCTTTGAGAGTGTCTCTTGAGGGAATTCAGAATGAAGCAGACTCTCGACTTTGCTTCACAATTTTAACTATCAAAGGGGTAAAGTAAGACCATCTTGTGACCAAGTGAGGATTGCTGGGGCCAATCTATGAGTTGCTTTTAGTCACTGATTTTAAATAAACTTTTACTTTTAATACTTTAAATGATTTTTCTGAAATGTTGTATATATGGTCAAATCTTAAAAAAAGTATTATGTCCCATATAGCTTAGTGATTCAGAGTGTGGGCTATATATCTAGCCGGCTTGTGTGCAAAACAAGCTCTGCTACCTACCATCTCTGATACCTTGAACAAGTTACATCATCTCTGTGTGCCTCAGTCCCTCTTCTGCAAAATGGGGATAATGAGTTACCTACCTCCTAGGGTTGCTGGGAAGATCTTAGAAGAGTTACTGGCACATAGGAATGCTAAAAAATGATAGTCACCAATGTTTATCATATGTTTGATAATTAGTACAAATATGCTTAGAGATTCTGGCTCACAAGTTAGAAACATGCAGAGACTCGGATACTGAAAGTGGTCTTTTATAAATGTCTCACATGTACAGTACAGGTATTCACATTTTTGAACTCTTCTCTCTTTTTAAAATTATTTCCCATTTTTCTCTTCTTCTTTGCAAACCCAGTGGAAATTCTTTGGACTTTCTTATTCCTGTGATTACAGCTACCATGAGGGGCTTATGTATTAGTTATGTATGCTTCATAACAAATTATCGTGAAATTTAGAATCTTCAGAAAAAAAATAAACATATATTATCTCACACAGTTTCTGTGGGCCAGGCATTCTGGAGCAGTGTATTTGGGTGATTCTGGCTTAGGGTGTCTAAGGAGAGTGTAGTCAACATGTCGGCTAAGGCTGTGGTTATTTGAAGACTTGACTGGGGTTGGGGGAAACACTGCCACGCAGTAGGCAAGTTGGGGCTGGCTGTGAGCAGGAGGCTAGGGTTCCCCACCATGTGACCAATCTATAGGACTGGCTGAGTATTTTTATGACATGGTTGTTCCCTCCCCCAAGAGCAAGTGATGATAAAGAACACAAAGTGAAAGCCACAGTATATTTTTTGAATATTGCATTTGTTTAGAGAAGTTTTAGTTTCACTGGAAAATTGAGAGGAAAATACAGAGATTTTTGCACACACTCCCTGCCCTCACATGCATAGCCTCCCCCATTGTCAACATCCCTCACTTGAATGGTGCATTTGTTACAACTGATGAAACGACATTGCCACATCATAATCACCCAAAGTCCATAGTTTACATTTTGGTCACTCTTAGCTCACAATATCTTTCATGATTTCACTTTGTAAGTCATATTCTGTCATTTCTGCAGTATCTCATTGATATTCAGTGTGGGAGGGAATTACACAAGGGCATGGTGGCTCAGAGGTTGAAGAGTCTGCCTGCAATGCAGGAGACCTGGGTTTGATCCCTGGGTCAGGAAGATCCCCTGGAGAAGGAAATGGCAACCCACTCCAGTATTCTTGCCTGGAGAATCCCATGGATGGAGGAGCCTAGTGGGCTACAGTCCACGAGGTCACAAAGAGTTGGACTGGACACGACTGAGTGACTTCACATGGATACCAAGAGGCAAGAATCTTTAGGATGTTGACTACTACAACGTTTCTCATTTCATATATTTATTCAGTTAGCATATCATATGTACATTATTTCTTACAGTTAAGGCACTACTAGGCCAGGTGCTGTATTGAGGCATAAAGATGTGTAAGTTGTGAGTTCTGCTCATAAAAGCTTAATATTTGGTGCAGAGAATGAAATCCTCACTTGCCTAGTTTTAGTACAAGGAAGTATGGAATATATATCAAGGAAGTATTGATATCAGTAAGCTCCTTAGGTGTTCAGAGAAAGAGGAATAAGATCTGGCTGAAGTTTCAGATGAAATGGAATGTAATCTGGGTTTCTAAGGATAAAACAGAATCACTGTGAGTGGTGATGAGGGAAAGTGCATTTCATGCAGAGTAAAAGATGTGAGCAGAATCACAGAATTGAGAAAGTAAGCTGAATACAGAGGCCAGCAACAAGGACATTTTAGAGTAAAAGTAAAATTTATGTAGGAAGGTAAAGGGAAAGAAAAGTAGACAAAGGCCAGTTTAACCAAGTCCTTAGATGCTTTGTAAGTTTAAACTTTTAAAACCATGCAGTAAGCAATGGGAGCATATAGAGTTGGGTTTTGTGTTTTGTTTTGTAACTTACAAGTTAAGGACCAACCAGTCCATTCTAAAGGAGATCCGTCCTGGGTGTTCATTGGAAGGACTGATGCTAAAGCTGAAACTCCAGTACTTTAGCCACCTCATGAGAAGAGTTGACTCATTGGAAAAGACCCTGATGCTGGGAGTGATTGGAAGCAGGAGAAGAAGGGGATGACAGAGGATGAGATGGCTGGAGGCATCACTGACTCGATGGACATGAGTTTGAGTAAACCCTGGGAGTAGCTGATGGACAAGGAGGCCTGGCATGCTGTGATTCATGGGGTCGTCACAAAGAGTCAGATGCAACTGAGTGACTGAACTGAACTGAACCGAATATGATTGCAGCCATGAAATTTAAAGATGTTTACTCCTTGGAAGGAAAGTTATGACCAATCTAGATAGCATATTAAAAGCAGAGACATTACTTTGTCAGCTAAGGTCTGCCTAGTCAAGGCTATGGTTTTTCCAGTCGTCATGTATGGATGTGAGGTTGGACTATAAAGAAAGCTGAGTGCTGAAGAATTGATGCTTTTGAACTGTGGTGTTGGAGAAGACTCTTGAGAGTCCCTTGGACTACAAGGAGATCCAACCAGTCTATCCTAAAGGAGATCAGTTCTGGGTGTTCATTGGAAGAACTGATGTTGAAGCTGAAACTCCAATACTTTGGCCACCTCATGCAAAGAGCTGACTCATTTGAAAAGACCCAGATGCTGGTAAAAATTGAGGGCAGGAGGGGAAGGGGATGACAGAGGATGAGATGGTTGTATGCCATCACTGACTCAATGGACATGAGTTTGGGTAAACTCCAGGAGTTGATGATGGACAGGGAGGTCTGGCATGCTGTGGTTCATGAGGTTGCAAAGAGTTGGACATGACTGAGTGACTGAACTGAACTGAATGTGCTAAAACGGGTATTTTAGGTTACTTTCCAGAAGGAGTTAGAGATGGAAAAATGGGAGACAGGAACTGGTTAGGAAGAGCTTATAACAGTCCTAAGGAGAGCAGGTAATACAACAAACGCTGTAGTAGGATTATAAAGTGACAGGAGCAATCTTGAAGGGGAAATTTGCAGAATTTAGCAACTGAATGGCTACTTCATTTGAGGAATCTTCCTCAAATACTTGGTTTAAAAAGGAAGATGATCAATTTATAATAGGAGGGTGACTTTCAAAGGACTAGAAGAAACTCTGATGCTCTTTCCTTTTACCCACAGTAAGCCTGAGCATTTCCTAGCACTGAGGTGAGAAAAGAGCATAATGCGGGGCATAAAAGGGCTAGAATCTCAAGAAATATAGTTAAATTAGTTGGCTAGTCAATTAGTTGGCTTAGTCAATCGGTAACCGTAAGAGTGGGCAAGGGATGGGAAGGTGAGAGGATTATGAGATGAGAATAATATAGTTGAGGTCACATGTTTGAGATCATATGATGGACATGGTTTCAATTTTAGGTCTCCATTTCTAGCTGAACTAGCTATTAATTTTTAGGAACTTCAGCTTCCCAATTTTTAATAGGATTTGTAATAGAGTCTTGTGAAGTTTCAGTAAAATGTTTGACATGTGTAGCTCTTGGCATGACAGTTGGCAAGTAGTAAACTGTCTTTAATAAACAGTAGGTTTATTGAGATGGTGAACTTTATGCTACTGCAATAGGAGATTGATATTGTCCCAGGATGTTTTAGACTAGGTCAGTGGAACTGCTGATCTCTTTTGGAATTTGATTAGTCCCTTACTGCATATAGTTGGGTGAGATAAGTATATTTATATTATCAAAAGGTATCAGGCAAATATCCCAGCATGAATGTTCCAGTGTACCAATACCCTAATATTCATTCTCATTCCCTATGAACTTTTATTCTTGGTTAGTAGTTTTAAGTGTAGTCTTCCCAAAGTGTTAGATAAGTGTCAGCATCCATCCCTCATTAGCAAGTGAGGGTTGGCATCCGTCCATTTGTAAGATCTATCCCAATGGGAAGGTATATTAAGATGAATTACGTGCTTATAAAAGTATATATAAAATAAGAAATATTATTTCTTAATGACATTCTTTTTTTTCAATTACCTAAGATTAAGATTAATGGAAGGAATGTTAGTATTCTTTGGGATGATTCGTAAAATACAGGGATAAGTTTGTCAAGAATCTTTGAGTTTAAAGTGACAATAAATTCAAGTCAAGCGGAATTAAGAAGGGGAATTTATTGGTTCAAATAACAGGAATTCCAAGGGAAAAAGGCTTCTGGGAAAGATGGATCGAAGGACTAAATAAACAACAGCTTCTCTTTGGTACTTGCCTCTCCTTATCTCTGGATTAGAACAATTTCTCAGGTAGTCTCTATATTTTAGTGGCAGTATCTTTGTATTTTAATGGCAGTATCTTCACCAGCAGTTTTAGGCTATTAATCTTACATTTTTGTCCAGGTTCCATGCATGAGACAGGGTGCTCAGGGCTGGTGCTCTGGGATGACCCTGAGGAATGGGATGGGGGGTTCAGGATGGGGAACACATGTACATCCATGGCTGATTCATGTCAATGTATGGCAAAAACCACTATAATATTTTAGAGTAATTAGCCTCCAATTAAAATAGATAAATTAAATTATTAAAAAATAAAAATAGAAATCTCAGCAGAGAGAGGGCATTTCTTTTATTGTGGTTCCAGAAAATAGTCTCAGGATTAGCTCAGATGGTTTTTTTATATTATGTCATAATATGCTATGCTATGCTATGCTATCATATCATGTCATATCGTATCGTGGGTGCTCTTCCTGGAGCCAGTTGCTGTGGCTAGAGCAAGGTCATGCTGATCACCTTAGCCTGCTTCACATGCCTTCCCCTTTTACTGGTGATGGAATCAATTTCACCAAATGTTATGGATTCAAAATGGGAGGAGGTGTTTCCCAAGGAAAATCAGTATCTAATTAACAGGGGTACGGGAAGGGATACTCTGAAGGCAAAATCTTCCCACAAAAATTTTCTGTAATTTATGAGTTAAGTTGTAAGTCAAGATTCAGGCATAAAAGCATCAAGTACAGCAGGTGAAAGGGGCTTAATCACTCTCCTCTCTGTAGGTTTTCTGCTTTTTAGCCTGCCAACCCTGTGATAGCACATCCTAGGCAGTCAATCAATACTTGTTGAATTGAGTTGAACCTGATTCAGACTCATGCTTTTGACCAGTGTTGAATGAGTCAAGTTTGTAGCCACAATTCATTTCTACTTAATCTTCAGAACTATTTCAATAGATACATCATACAGAACAGAAGATCAGGGGTTCTAAAAACAAAACTTACTTTCACGTTTTTGCAGAGTGACCCTATATTCCTCTCTTCCTGCCCTTCAAGCATCTCAAAGGTTTTCCAAAGAAGGAAAAATGAATGTCTTGAATGACCAGTTTTGTTTAAGAAGAAGCCCTGGTGGAAAGTTGAAAAACTGTGCCAGATGTAGAAAATTAATAGATGGATGGAAAAACTTAAAGTTCCCTAGATGAGACAGAAGAAAGCATCTCTTTCCAAGTGCTCTGGAGGGGCAGCTCAAAGCACTTTAATCTTTGATGAATGTGATTGAACTCTTTCCGCTACTCAAGGAAAAATAGAAGTGCTCACAAGGCTCATCCTGTGCTGGCTCCCTGCCACCATCAACCCTGCTTTCTGAATAATTATTAGGCCTCTAACTTTCTCTGCTTCTACTATTTTAAAATTCTTCTTTCAGACAAGAAAATGTAATAGATGAGACACATGTGCAAATGGAAACCAGGTATTACAGTAAGCTAGCACTAGAATGAGAGAAAAGAATTTAAGGTGGGATGCAGCATTAGGGGACTTCACACAGCTCTAAGTTTTCAGTGTCTATTCTGTTATCTATCACTGCCTGCACTCCAAGAGTGCCTCCTAGCAACACTATCCATATATCATGGAATAGGTACATGAACAAAGATGTGGTTGTGTTACAGGCCCAGTGATGCTAGGATGAAGACCAATGGACAAAATACGTCTTCTGGATCAATACAAAAAATATTTGCTAGTTAATTAAAAGAACATAACTCTTTCTTAGTACATAGGAAAAGATGAAACAGTTCAACAATATACCAAGATGGATAAACACCTTAGCATTTCTGTGTTTAAATATTCCCTACCACCTTTAACACATATGGAACTGCTCTGAGGAAAACCAAGAGAAACACACACACACAAATCAACTAACAAAATGATGGCAGATTCAGGCTAGAGAAGACCTAGAGAAAGATCCCCAGTCACCAGGATCTGTGCCTACCACAAATCTAAGGTATTCTTCTGTCTACCGTAGAATGCTGCTTTTTTGTGTTGTCTTGACTGACACTACAATTTCCTAACAATCCATCTATATGCATTCTGAAAGAGCATACAGAAATCAATTAGACATCAGAGTAGGAGGAGTATTTCCAGGTGTGTGCGCATGCATGTGAGTGCAGGCAAATGTGCTACAGCACACTCCGTCTTGGAAGATGTGCTCCTTAGAGGATTCTAGGTAGCAGTGTACACTGAAACATACCGACATTTCCATTTCCCATGCATTTTCTGGATTCAGAGCATCAGAGACCAATATAGAAAGGTGACAGATGCTGCCACCTTAGTGGAAAGGAGCTTCCCAGGTGAATGACTGCACAGAAATGAGGAATGAGACATTTTAGCCTTGACTTAGAGCTGTAAGTCCCTGTTTGTGTTTGTTTTCCAATTTTTTTTAATCAGGAAAATATTATATTAAAAATAACCAACTCTCACTGTCTCTATACTTTGTAATTGATGAAGCATATATTCACCTCTTTTGATTCCTGAAATAATCCTGTAAGTTAAGGGTGGTAGATGTTATTCTACAAGTGGTGATAGCACCCCGGGATGTTTGATGTCTTACTTATTTTAGAAGAAGGGAATGCTATCAAACATTCTTACACAAGCCCAGTTATCCTTCTGTAAAGTTTCAGACAAAAAAAAACCAACAACAAATACAAAGGGTTATACCTAGGCCCACCAGAAATATTTGGAGTCCAAAACAGAGTGAAGAGTAGCAGATGGCTATCTTGTAATTATAGTCTGCATATTAAGGTAAGACAGTGCTGTGGGAAGAATGAACGAGGAAGGAGAAGCGAGGGTAAAAT
Organism: Nanger dama; assembly: GCA_917880005.1. NCBI lineage: Eukaryota > Metazoa > Chordata > Mammalia > Artiodactyla > Bovidae > Nanger > Nanger dama. Next base: position 3,797,424 of record CAKJTW010000011.1, read on the forward strand.
GAAGTTGGAAATGATCGTGTTGTGGAATAGTTTTTGCTGTTGTTATTGGTAGTGCCACTCTGTTGTTAACTTTCAAAATCCATATAGACAAAAAATACTTATTGTTGAATTTTTGACACATTTATTGTTTTTTGGATATGGAATATTTTTTTCTAACTATTGAATTTGTTACAATATTGCTTCTGATTGTGGTTTTTGTGGTGGGCACAAGGCATGTGGGATCTTACCTCCCCAACCAGGGATTGAGCCTCTACCCTCTGCACTGGAAGGTGCAGTTTTAACCACTTGGACCACCAGGGAAGTCCTACTGGCACTCTTCTAGAATAATTATTTGTTGTCCCTCCTGTGGCTTAAAAATAACTCATCTTCCCTGGTGGCTCAGACTGTAAAGCATCTGCCTACAATGCGGGAGATCTGGGTTCGATCTCTGGGTCAGGAAGATCCCCTGGAGAAGGAAATGGCAACCCACTCCAGTACTCTTGCCTAGAAAATCCTGTGGACAGAGGAGCCTGGTAGGTAACAGTCCATGGGGTCACAAAGAGTCGGACACAACTGAGTGACTTCACTTGTTTTCCTTGCTATCAAGGCACCTCTCCATCCCTAATCAGAAACTCCTCAACTTCTCTATTAGTTTTGCTGAAACACCTATAATAAGTTCCCAACAATGTCTGCCCAATTTAAATTGCAAACCCATGGAGCAGGCACCAGGAATACTGCTCCATTGTTTGCAGCTTACCTTGAGCAGACTTGGGGAATACCAAGCCTTATTCCACCCCCTTATCCAGCCTGCTTTTGTGCTCTGGGTCCCCTTGCTCATCTAGCACTTTGCACCTTACTGGGAAAGTAAGGCTGTAGCCAAACAGGTGAACATGGAGCTTTATTTAGAGTTTATCTCTTCTCTTTTAACTCCTTAGTGTCTGATTTCTCTTTCTACAAAACTTGCAAACTTAGGTCTGAATGATGCTCTCCTGAAACCAGAAATGTATGAAAGTCATCAAGTCAAACCAGTGCTGTCACTGATCTCCACCTCAAACCTCAGGAAATAAAGCAGGCATGATATCTTCAGCTTTTATCTTCCTTTCCTTGCTTGACCTGGAAAGTTGCAGATAGGATACATCTAAAATTGGAGTTTAAGAGGAATATTTTTTCAGTGGGTTTTTACTGGGCAGGAAATGCTACATCTTAAAGAGTAGCCGTGTGTTCTTATAGCTGGTACAGAAATCTGAAATCATTTAAAACCAGCAAGAAAGATAACCAAAACTGAAGTTTATAAATTCACACGATAGAAAAAGAGTTGGCAGTTATTTGGATCATGTATTCACTGCAAAGAACCAATTAAAACATAGATAATTCAGGATCTTTTGGAGTTAGTGGGCCAACCAACAGCATAAATGGAAAACAAAAATCATTATTTATATAACTTAAAATATATCACTTCAGCTATAACTTCTGAAAAATTGAATGAATACACGAGGACCAAAGTTTTGGTCAGTACAGAATAAACCTTGCAGCTGGCATTCATGTGGTCCCAGCTTCTTTTCCTGGCAGAGTGCTAAAATGGCACATACAACTTTCATCAGCACTAGCACATTTCTCATTTAGCATTTAGGGAACAGTGAATAGCAATTACCAGTCGAATAGCTGGGAAGCAAAAATGGCCTAGTAATCAGAGTAAATATACATTATGCTGTCATATTATAATGTGTAAATATTGGCGAGAAATAGCAGAAGAACATGGACATTCAGAATCTTTCTTCTGAAGGCTTGTATGAATGCAAGCATGTGGCTCTCCCACATGCTTTTTGGATGACGGCTATTAAATACTACAGTTTGGTAAATAGTAGCTCATCCTCATCATTTGCTCACTTAGAGGTATCATGACCAGAAGGGCATTGCCCTGTTTTTTATAAATCCTAAACTTGGCTCCCAGTGACCAGGGGACATATGGAGAGATGAGAGCAGCTTGGTGGGAGTTTAGACATCATAAACCTTACACAGCCAGTTGCTGTAGCTTCTTATTCCAGTCTGACTCTGTGTTAGTATTACAGAACCCTTCTTCCTTTCTGAAGCTTGGAAAATATTAAAAGCTGTCAGTGTCATTTTGCTTATCATCATCTTTCAGGCAAATCAGATGAGGATAGTATCAGTGTTAACAAAATGTTGCTAAATCGAGCACCTGGATTAGATGCTATGATACATAAGGGCACAGATCTTTATTTTAGAAGCTTCTGTGACTACAGTATACTTGGGAGATTAGGATAGCTGATGGAGAAGTTCTTTAGCAAGGTTCTAAACAGCAGGCCCACATAAGTTTTCCCCACTTTTTCTATTAAGGGCTAACAGACTTAGAATAGATTAATGTCTCCATAACTGAAGAGAAAGATGGGTGATGACTGTAGTAAATGTTTGTGGTTTTGGAGGCACCCAGTATTCTTTTTTCCATTGCTTAAAGCTTCTTGATATTTCAGGGAATAGAAGGGGGTGGATTCTCTACATGTGTTGGGTGACACCTTTGTGAGTTGGTAGATTCAGGTGTCTGTCCCATTTCTGTGGATCATGGCTTTCCCTAGAGGGCCACTCTGCCACATTCTCTTTCTAAGACAGCCAAGCAATAAGCATGAACCCTAACTTTGCCAACATCTGATGGATTATTGAAAAAGCAAGAGAGTTCCAGAAAAATATCTATTTCTGCTTTATTGACTATGCTAAAGCTTTGCCTGTGTGGATCATCACAAACTGCAGAAAATTCTGAAAGAGATGGGAGTACCAGATCACCTGACCTGCCTCTTGAAAAATCTGTATGCAGGTCAGGAAGCAACAGTTAGAACTGGATATGGAACAACAGACTGGTTCCAAATAGGAAAAGGAGTACATCAAGGCTATATATTGTCACCCTGCTTATTTAACTTATATGCAGAATACATCATGAGAAATGCTGGGCTTGAAGAAGCACAAGCTAGAATCAAGATTGCCAGGAGAAATCTCAATGACCTCAGATATGCAGATGACACCACCCTTATGGCAGAAAGTGAAGAAGAACTAAAGAGCCTCTTGATGAAAGTGAAAGAAGAGAGTGAAAAGTTGGCTTAAAGCTCAACATTCAGAAAATGAAGATCATGGCATTCTGTCTCATCACTTCATGGCAAACAGATGGGGAAACACTGGAAACAGTGGCAGACTTTATTTTGGGGGCTCTAAAATCACTGCAGATGGTGATTGCAGCCATGAAATCAAAAGACGCTTACTCCTTGGAAGGAAAATTATGACCAACCTAGACAGCATATTAAAAAGCAGAGACATTACTTTGCCAACAAAGGTCCATCTAGTCAAGGCTATGGTTTTTCCAGTGGGCATGTATGGATGTGAGAGTTGAACTATAAAGAAAGTTGTGCACTGAAGAATTGATGCTTTTGAACTGTGGTGTTGGAGAAGACTCTTGAGAGTCCCTTGGACTGCAAGGAGATCCAACCAGTCCATCCTAAAGGAAATCAGTCCTGAGTGTTCATTGGAAGGACTGATGTTGAAGCTGAAATTCCAATACTTTGGTCATCTGGTGCAAAGAGCTGACTCATTTGAAAAGACCCTGATGCTGGGCAAAATTGAGAGGAGGAGAAGGGGAAGACAGAGAATGAGATGGTTGGATGGCATCAACAACTATACGGAGATGAGTCTGTATAGTCTCTGGGAGTTGGTGATGGACAGGGAAGCTGATGTGCTGAAGTCCATGGGGTCGCAAAGAGTCGGACACGACCGAGCAACTGAACTGACCTGAACTAACTTTGACTAGTCACACTCTGCTGAGAGACAAGAAAAGAGTTCGCACACTTCAGCAGACATGAGATTTTGCTGAGAGCTTCAGAAACTACCTGCACTTGATTTTTCTAAGTTGGGTTCTGAGGCCTTCTATTTGGTCATTGTCTGTTAACATTCTAATAATAAATTTTTGACCAAATGAGCTAGCTATTAGCTAGTTATTTCTATTACTAGCAATCAAAGAACCCTAAATAATTTTTGTTATTTTAACCTAAAATACTGAGAATAACTACTTACAAAAGCAGAGAGTCAGAAAGACTACAAAGTCTGGAGTGAATCTTTGGTAACAACAGAATCAGTATGAAGACGGAATTATAGCATTCAGATTATCTAAATCAAAAGGATAATCTTAATATCTCAAAATGGTGCTTCCTCCCTTTTTCTAGGTCCATCTTAATGTCATCTTGTCACAGCTTGATTAATTAGGATGGAGTTGGGCCATCTGTGCCTTCTGGCCCTAATAGACCCATAAACAGTAAGACAAACTTACTTAGAGTGATCTTGATTCAGTGTACACCTCAGATACAGTCTATACTCAGTAGGCAGGGTTACAAAGAAAACTGCTCTGACTGTGACCAGATGGAATAGATTCCCTTGTCCATAACTCAGCAGCAGTTAGGAAGTGTTTTTTTAATTTTTGAAAAGTCTTTACAGAACCCTGAAATCAAAACATTTGTTAACAAGGATATACAAGTTATTTGTCTTAGCTGCTGTAAGGAAAACAAACAGAAGGTACAGTTTCTGCCCACAGAAAGCACATGACCTTTTTGAAAAGGTTGCCAAATAAACAGACTTGAAAGTTCTTTGAGAAAGAAGGTACATTTTTTTTTTTTAAGCTGAAACACCAGGAAAAGCAGAATTCTATTCAATGTGAATTACTGCTGATTCTTAGCGCCCAGCTGATTTTACAGAATTAACCCAGTCTAGGCTAGGCCTGGACCATGTCACTGCTTTGTCAGGCCCATTGTTCAGCTGATTTAACTCATTAGATGGCCTCTATGGAGGACAGCTAAATGATTTTAGTTGTAGGGGGTGTGTGTGTGTGTGTGTGTGTGTGTGTGTGTGTGTCTGTGTGTGCATGCACCCATGTATAAGGGAGTGTCAAAGAGTGACATCAGTTTTCTGCCTTCCATGACCTTCCTTGACAGCAGAAATGGAAGGCAGAGTCTTATCGCAAAACAGTATTTTTCATAATGTTTTAAATTCTTGTGAAGAGGAAATTTGTGAAAAATCAGTGGTGATGCACAAATAATAAACAACTATTTGAACTGAGGCTCAAAGGATGAGCACCTTATCTACTTGTTCTCTCATTGGGTCCAAACATGTCTGAATTCTTTTAGGATGTACTGTTTGCTCTAGAGGTTTAATCTCTGACACTTGCTATGTCTATTCTCACATCGATAAGCCAGGCCAGAATGATTACATTTTTCCTGCTCTTATTTGGTTGAATAAGGAAGCAGTAGAAGCAGTATTTACAGGTTCCCATTTTGAGACATGGGCTTCCCATGTGGCTCAGCTGGTAAAGAATCCACTTGCAATGTGGGATACCTGGGTTCGATCCCTGGGCTGGGAAGACCCCCTGAAGAAGGGAAAGGCTACCCAATCCAATATTCTGCCCTGGAGAATTCCATGGACTATATAGTCCATGGGTTTGCAAAGAGTTGGACATGACTGAGCAACTTTCACTTCACTATTTTGAGACAGCATGTGAGAGAATTAGGGTTCATTATAATATTTAACCCTTTTACTCACATTATAATAACATATAGGAGGCAGAAATAGTCTCCATTTTTTTTTCAAGCAGGGAGAAACTGAGGAACTTTCCAAATATAACTCAATGGCAGAGTCAGAATGGGAAGTCCAGTTTTCTGACCTCAGGCATCTTGTTTCACTAGGTCATGTTGCTTCCCTTTGAGCATAAAATAAAAATAGTCCAACTTAATCAAACTGTTTGCCAAGTTCCAGTCTACAGGGAATTTTTATTTTTATAGCCAAGAGAAACAAACACTTTAAAGCAGCAATTTTAATGGCAGTATTGGGACAACCTATACTATAGCTTCACAAATGGAGTACAAAAAGCCCATGGGCATATTTAGCTATTAAGAGTTGTGTTAGAGAAGGAGACCAGTCCACAAAGATAAATCTTGAACACTCCACCCAGCTGAGGGAAATCTGTTAATTCTGAAGCCGAAATATCATTTACAATGATTTCCCTCCTCTACTATTTTCTGCAATATTAGAAAGTTATAACTCCTACCAGGCAAGACCTACACCTTGTCCCTGCCTCTCACAGATAAACGTTTTTTTAATGAATTTATGAATAAATGAATGAACAATCTTTAAGTCAAAAATATTATATATATATTTTCTATCCAAATAGGAAGCAATGAGTAGACAAATTGAATCCAACAATAACGTAATAATAGTGTTTACTGAGAGGCAAGTACTGTACTAGGAGCTCTACGCATATTAGTTTAATCATTGAAACAATTCTATAAACTATGTATTATTGTTAAGAGAGTGAAAGCTGCTCAGTTGTGTCCGACTCTTTGCAACCCCATGGACTGTATATAGTCCATGGCATTCTCCAGGCCTGAATACTGGAGTGGGTACCCTTTCCCTTCTCCAGGGGATCTTCCCAACTCAGGGATTAAACCCAGGTCTCCCTAATTGAAGGCAGATTCTTTACCAGATGAGCCGCAAGGGAAGCTCGAGAATACTGGAGTGAGTAGCCTATCCCTTCTCCAGAGGACATTCCTGACCCAGGAATTGAACTGGGGTCTCCTGCATTGCAGGCTGATTCTTTACCAACTGAGCTATCAGGGAAGCGCTGTATTATTGTTAGCTCTCTCTCAAAAATGAGAGAAGATGAGATCAGTGTGATCAAGTTTGTACTCATCGTCTCACAGCTATTAAGGTAAGGAAGAGGGATTTGAGTCCAAAGCTAGTGCTTCTGTGATTTACTGATCCACAAATAGCCATGAAAACTGCCCATTAGAGTATGATTCTCCCAGCAAAAGCCCCCTAACTGACTAACAGGTGGGTGACCCTTAACCTGAAATCCACACCATGGGACAAGGCGGGTTTCTTTTCTAGAGGGACATAGGCTCAATTTCATTTAGAACATGGAGGGGGGAAATGGAAAAATCAACAGTTAAGCAGCTATAGACAATTACAGCATTTCAGAGAAGAAAATCGTAAATGAGAACATTTCTGATGTCACTTATAGTTTCTGGAGAAAGTCTGGTTCCTATTTTCTTGGGTAGAGCCAAGTCAGGCCAGCAATGTGATAGCTTCACTCAGAGGTGGGTGCATTATAAACTATAACCTTTTGCAGAACACCTGTTTACCCTAGACTGCAGGTAGCCCGCAACTTTTAGCCCAATGTTCTCTTGACCTTGGAGTCCTTCTAACCTCTCAAAAATAGGCTAGAGAGCCTTTCCTCAAGGACCTCCTAATAATCACATTGTCTTAATAAGACACTTTGATATTGCCCACCTTTCTTCTTCAGTTTCCATTTTACATAATCATGAGCAAAAATAACCTGATATTCACAGTGAAAAGAAGGGCCATCTCTATTTCCCTTCTCTCATCACTAGTAAAGTTGTGTTCTCTGTACCAAAGTTCACTTGCTCTGGAGTCTGTCTTCACTCTCCTGAGCTCTGAGGGAAGAAAGGGCACATCATAACAGAATATTTTGTTTTCACAGAACAGGATACTTGGAAAAGAAAAGGATCATTTTGATGTTTGGTATAATTTGGCTTTTGGTTAAGGAAAATTCGTTTTGTTTTTGTCTTCTTTGGGTCAATAAAAAGGAAAACCTATTCTGAAAGTTACCTGTCAACATTATCTGGCCTTAGCAACTCTGATCCAGAACAGAGATCCCAAGAAAATGTCACTGTGTGACATGACATGGTGTGATAAAGGCACCAGGATCAGGAGGTGAAGAGGTACACTGGGACATCTAGGAGGGAAGGTAACGCGAGAGTAATGACGATCCAATAGATCACGAGACTAGAGCTGCTTTGTATATATTAGAGTGTGATTCTTCTCCAGTGTCCAATCACTTGTAGAGGCTATACTCTGGATGAAAATCTGGACATTGACATTCTTACCATCTTATGTTTAAGAAAGAAAAGAAATAAATGGCCCTGCAGCTCCATTGTGACCACTTCCCATGGAGTACCACACATTCCATTATTGATGTAGTTCCAGAAATACGTGTGATTCTTTCTGCTGCTTCTAACTTGACAAGTGTGATCCACAAATCTCTAAAGAATTCTGCTATGTTAAATATTCAATTCAAGAGAGTGTTTGACAGAGGGGAAAAAAGGGAAATTAGCAGAGGCAGAAAAGAACTGCACAAAAGAAATAAAGCAGTTATGGGAATTTACAAAATAGGAAGGAACTTTTTATATACCAAAGATTTTACTGGATCCTATTGGAAGAAATGAATCTACCATATCTATTATTAACATTTAACCATTATTTCCATCAATTTATACTATTTCAGAAAAGAAGATAATCAGCTTGTGACAGTATTATTCCCTTATAATTCCTTTTGCTTTATTTTATTTAAAATATTTTAGGGTTATTTGGAGAAAGTATCCTGTTTCTTACTGAGAAGAAAGCCCCACCCATTTTTACATGGTGTGATGATTCTAGTCCAAATGCAATGAGTTTCTGGAAATGGCAAGTGAGACACTTGTTGCCATGGTGATTGTTAATAGTTCTGACTCAGATATAGTGTTGCTATAGCAACTGCATCCGAAGCCCTTGGGAGGTGGTGCAGTCTTTTTTTTTTTTAAGAAAGAGGCCAGGAAGAACCATTTTAGTAGCTTCTTGCTGCACTGCAGTGACTGAAGCTTTCAAGGCTATTTCATCCAGATGAAAGATTGCCTTGTTCCTGCACTGATGAAGCAGATATGTTACACTGCAGGATAAATATAGCTTCATATATCTTAGTAGCAAGTACAATATCTGCCTATTAACGAATTCTAATTTTCTGACTGCTGGTTATTAGAAACTGATGGTTTCTAATAACATAGATAGTATCAAGTGAATATCTTGAAAAATCCTTAAATGCCACTGGCAATACAAGAAAGCCAAAGGGAAGATCCAATTTGGATGGTTTGGGTTTGATTCTCAGTAGTGCATGTTTATATAACATCTTACACATACCCTGTTCTTAAAATAGTGATTGGCATACAGAAGGCCCTCAACAAATATTGTGAGTGAAATAATCCATCTGCAAGGCATGGACAGTAGTGTTTATTTTTCCCTAAGACCACTCATATAATTTGGCATCATTCAGAGCCTCTGATACATTCTAGAATTTTAAAAGCAACCCTTCTGTGTAGCCTCTTTTCCAGTCAGTAGATCAGAGCAAGTCTCTAAAGACTCTGCACTACTGAATCTAGATTTGAAAATGTTGGGATAGTATCACTGACTGGACCCTAAGACTGCCTTTTCCTAGTGTAATCCACTATCAACTGCCTCTTTTTTTGTTTGTTTCCTCCACGGACACTTGAACTATGGTACATTTTCCCTCCTTCAATATAAAGCTCCCTGGGGGAGGCTCAAACAGTGCTCTGTTATCTGTACATATTTCACAATACCTACATGGTGGCTTCAGATAGTATGAGCCCAGTAAAACCGAATTAAATACAACAAAAGGAAATGAAATGTTCTCTCCTACTACAACTTACCTTTTGATTGGATTCCTTCTTCCTGCCTCTGAAGGTAGTAACTTCTTGATATGAGAAAAGCATAGGTGTTAATGCAAATAGTTATGCAAATAGTTGGCATTAATGGGAGCATTGCCTTTTGGTGAGAGGAGAGGAAGGCCTCTGAATAATTTCAAGAAACATTGAAATTCTCTGTTATCACACTCCCTGAAGCAAGCTGCTTGTTCTGCTCATTTGAGATCTAGACCTGGTTCTGTTTATACAGTAAATATTTGTGGTATGAGTGATGATCTTTTTCTGGAATCTATAAGCTTTACACACAAATTGTTGATTCCACAGGATAGTGGGCTGTCTTGGTTTTCTGTCTTCTTGGTGCTCTCTGCACAGCTGGAAACCATAACGGAATGTTGGCTATATGCTAATGAACAATCTAAGGCTCATGAGGTCGGTGCTGAAGACAGTTATTCTCTTAAATAAAAAACATTTTTGCAATGAACTTACCAGGATGGCTCTTTGTAATTTTATCTTTTCCCATGTTGTTAGACTGTATTTTAAATGTCTGAAAGTGCCTGGAACCTGTCATTTCCCATCTTGATGGTTCATAACTGCTTCTCCCTTTCTAATCCATTTCTAAATTTTTCAGGGACTTGGTATTAGGTTGCTTTTTCCTTAGCTGAGAACTTTTAAACATGAATAAAGAATTGACTTGAAATTTGTTTAACGAGCATTTTTTTTAATGGGGCTTCTTGTGTAAAAGATCACCTGGATAGTGGCTCCTAATTTAAGTTCTGTCATGTCTTCCTATGAATATGCCTATGAAGATGAGAAAAAGGTAGAAATTTGCAGTAATGCTGAAAATGGATGACTGATAATCAACTTATTGTTGGCATCTGAGGGAATGTCCATTCACTACAAGGTGTTTGGATATAGATTAAAAGACTCAAGTGTTGACTTACCTTTATTGTGAATAACTGAAGTACTTAGGAGGACCTTCATCTCTCCTTCCCCACCCTCAGGGTATGCCCCTTGGTTCACAAAAGTTCTGTTTCATCTAAAAACATGGCAGCTGCCCCTCCATCACTTTTAGGGTAGCCATAATGCTATCTTCTGCTTTTTCCCTTTTCTTTGTTCCAGATAAAGACCTTTCTCTCTCTTTAATTGTGGTTAAAAATTAAACAATATTAAATTTATCATCTAAACCATTTTTAAGATTGCAATTCAGTAGTGTTCAGCATAACCAGTAGTGTTAAGCATATTCATCAGCTTCCCTGGTGGCTCAGACAGTAAAGAATCCACCCACGGTGTGGGAGACTGGGGTTCGCTATCTGGGTCAGGAAGATCTCCTAGAGAAGGGCATGTCTGCCTCACCAGTATTCTTGCCTGGAGAACTCCATGGACAGAGGAGCCTGGGGGGCTACAGTCCATGGAGTCACAAAGAGTCGAACATGACTGAACAACTAACACTTTCACTTTCTTTCTTCAACCGTTTTCATAATATTTGAAGACATCTCTTTATATCCAACTAGAACCTATAACACCAGAAAAAAGGGGGAAAATAACTCAGACGGGAGAAGAGGAGATTGATAGAGCACTGCATTATAGGAAGTGTGGAAGTATAGTCTTCACAAGTAAAACATAGTTGAGAAAAGGGACAGGGAGAGTGTTGGCTACAGTATATATGAACCCCAACAGTTTAAAGTGTCAGAAAACGAGGAAGTGGGCCATTTCAGCTCACTATTGTAGAAGTCCCTGTTGCAGATATCAGTCCAGACAACTTGTATATCAAAGAAGAGGACTCAGCAATATTTAACTATATAGGGACTAGGAACCAATATGGTGGCATGAAGAAATATTGTGGAACAAGGAGAATAAAGTTATTGTGGAAACTCAAAAGAAAAAGCATAACTATGAAAAGAATTTTCCAAGATCCAGAAGGTGATTTTAGAAAATTGACTTTTAAAAAGAATAGAATACATAAAATCTAGGAAAGCGAGGCAGGAATCTGAAAGCATCATAAGCTAGAATGCAAAGGCAAATAGATAACATATAATATTGGTCTAACACTGTGCTCAGCTTTGTGAACTGGTATAAATCACCTGAATCTAAGAAGCTGTTGAATATTAACAGATTAAAGAATACATAGAAATCTAGATGATATGCAATAACCTGTTAATTAAGGGCCGGAGTAAATGATATAGATCATCTGTGCTCTGGGCAGTCAGGAGGAGACAAGATCAATTTCGGTTGGAATTATCAAAGAGAACTAAAAAGACTTAGCTCAGTAGGAGAGAAGCCAGAATAGAATTCCAGAAAGAGGCAGTAGCATGAGCAGAAGCTCTTATTGGTTTTGGCCAAATGCCATCCTCCTCAAACTGTCCTCAGATAGTCTTATAGTCATAACTTTTTGGTCAAATGTTTAACATTTTAAAATTTGAAATATTAAAAAGACACCACTTTCTGGTCCATGTCTTTTTACTCATGCTCCTTTTTAACTTTTACATAAGGTTTGATTAACCTATCCATCTCCAGCTTATGAATTTCTTCTCTCAGACAAAACTATAAAACATCAAATATCTAACATACTAACTTTTTAACTTCGGTCAGATCCAGAATTTTTCAGGCATTCTCTTCTCACAGTAATGTTGTGTTATAGTCAGGCTGATGATAATCATTCCATTTACAGGCAATAATAATAAAAAGTTAAAGGACTTTCCTTCTATAAATCAGGAAAATGGTTAGGAGTTAAATCCAGGTTTCTGATTCTTCATCTTATGTTGTCAAAGAGACAACGTAAGTGACTGAGGAGCAAGGATAAGGGAAGAGAAAGATGTTGAAAATGAGCAAGTAAAGATGTTTTACTTAATTATTTTAAAAGATAGGAGTAGATCTGTGGATGTTTGAAGAAAGAACTCGAGTTTCCTCTCTAACCACAGGCATATATACCCCAATTATTTACTCAGCTGTGAAATTAAGGATGTTAGGATTAGAGTGTCATTATTGAGGAAGAAAGGTTAATGTACATAAGATATGGGCCTAGTGAGAAGGGGAAGTCCATCTGGATAGGAACTGGGACCATCAGGTTCAGCTCTTCACCAGGTTCTGGAAGAGCAGAAGTATAAAATGTAAAAAACATTTGATTTAGCAAGTGAATACAGTTAAGTAGAAGTGACTAAGAAGCAAAGTACAAGGAGTGAAAAACCAAAGAAAGGAGAAAAGCTAAGAGGAATGATGCTCCAGGGAAGAGCCTTGTGTCTACAGGGGATATTTCAGATAAGAGAATATCACATACCCAGAACTGTGATGCAAGTTTGGTGACAGCTATCTGACAACTGACAGTTAAGGAATCGTACTTACTTTCAATGCAAGATAGTGCGCTTCTCTCCATTTCTATCCCCAGTGGTTCTGATCACAGTCTTCACGAGGGAACAGTGGTCATGCCTTATTGACAGTAGAGAGCTGTTGTGGGGAAGCAGGATTCTGGAATGATTAGAGGGATAACTAGTGATACGACGTTTTCACATGACAATAAAGCAACTTCAGTTCAGTTCAGTTCAGTCACTCAGTCGTGTCCGACTCTTTGCGACCCCATGAATCGCAGCACGCCAGGCCTCCCTGTCCATCACCAACTCCCAGAGTTGACTCAGACTCACGTCCATCGAGTCCGTGATGCCATCCAGCCATCTCATCCTTGGTCATCCCCTTCTCCTCCTGCCCCCAATCCCTCCCAGCATCAGAGTCTTTTCCAATGATTCAACACTTCACAGGAGGTGGCCAAAGTACTGGAGTTTCAGCTTTAGCATCATTCCTTCCAAAGAAATCCCAGGACTGATCTCCTTTAGAATGGACTGGTTGGATCTCCTTGCAGTCCAAGGGACTCTCAAGAGTCTTCTCCAGCATCACAGTTCAAAAGCATCAGTTCTTCTGCTCTCAGCCTTCTTCACAGTCCAAGTCTCACATCCATACATGACTACTGGAGAAACCATAGCCTTGACTATACGGACCTTTGTTGGCAATGTCCCTGCTTTTCAATATGCTATCTAGGTTGGTCATAACTTTCCTTCCAAGGAGTAAGCGCCTTTTAATTTCATGGCTGCAATCACCATCTGCAGTGATTTTGGAGCCCCCCAAAATAAAGTCTGACACTGTTTCCACTGTTTCCCCATCTATTTCCCATGAAGTGATGGGACAAGATACCATGATCTTCATTTTCTGAATGTTGAGCTTTAAGCCAACTTTTTCACTCTCCTCTTTCACTTTCATCCAGAGGCTTTTTAGTTCCTCCTCACTTTCTGCCATAAGGGTGGTGTCACCTGCATATTTGAAGTTATTGCTATTTCTTCTGGCAATCTTGATTCCAGCTTGTGTTTCTTCCAGTCCAGCACTTCTCATGATGTACTCTGCATAAAAGTTAAATAAGCAGGGCGACAAGATACAGCCTTGACGTACTCCTTTTCCTATTTGGAACCAGTCTGTTGTTCCATGTCCAGTTGTAACTGTTGCCTCCTGACCTGCATATAGGTTTCTCAAGAGGCAGGTCAGGTGGTCTGGTATTCCCATCTCTTTCAGAATTTTCCACAGTTTATTGTGATCCACAGGATAGTCAAACTGGTTTAACAGTCTGATGTGTCTTTTGCCAATTTGTATCTTCTTTATCCTCCATGTACTCTTATGCACTTGATTTTTAACAATGTTATTAACTCCAGTGTGTCCCTTTTTCCCTGTTTAAAAGGTTTATGAGAAATCATATGCAAGGATAAAAAGGCCAGAGGTCCTATAAGTGAGTAAAAGCATGGTAATGCTTTCTTCACTACCCTTGAAAACTTACAGAGCTGCACTTTGGCGTACTTTCAAGAGAATAGTTAAAAATTAGCATGCATTTTAATTTTGTTTTGTTTCGCCCAGAGAATTAATTACCATTCAGGCTGCAGGCAGTCACATTCCCCACAGTATTTTAAACCTGGAGAAAACCAGGCTGCTGGAAGAGTCTGACTTTTCAGGCTTATCTCATACTCCACCTTGCCTGACCTGTTTGCTGCCAGAAATATAATTCTGAACCCTAGAAGCACTTGGTAACCCTGTCATTATTTTAATGTGTTTTGAGTATACATAATAAAATATTTTATTTTCCTCCTTTCTTTTCCATTGAATTAACATTAATTGGCAGTCATTGTTTAGTTGTTGGTTCCTTGTCTGCCTTGCCCTGAATTCTTTCCAGTTTATAGACCCTCAGCGGAGAAAGTCATTTACCTAACTCACGCATATGGCCCATCTTCTTGAGAATTACTGTCACTGCCTTGGAATTATATTAGTTTTCTAGGGCTGTGATAACAAAGTACCACAAACTGGTAGTTTAAACAGCAGAAATTAATTGTCTCCCTAGTTCTGAAGGCTAAGTTAGTCCAAGGTCAATGTGTTAGCGCAGTTGGTTCCTCTGAGGCTCTGAGGAAGAATCTGCTTGGTACCACTCTCCTAGCTTCTGGTGGCTTGCTGGCAGTCTTAGTTTGCTTTGGTAGAAGCATCACCCCAATCACTTTCTTCATCTTCACATGCTGTTCTCTTGGTGGGCATATCTATTTACAAATTTCCCCTTTTATAAAGACAGCAATCAGACTGGATGAGAATCTAGCTTAGCGGCTTCATTTCAACTTGATTATTGTTTGTAAAAACCCTAACTCAAAATAAGGTCACATTGTGAAGCCCTAAGGATTAGGCTTTCACATCTGAATTTGGGGGCACAAGATTCTACCTGTAACAGAAGTATAGACTTTCTATATCAGAAAACACAAGAAGACAAAACAGGCTTAAAGAGTTACTTTGGAATGCATTCCTCCTTGGTTTGGCTACTTTATCTGGCCTTTATCTTTCTCTGTTTCTCTTCTTTAGTCCTTTCTTGTCCAGGACTCATTCTTAGAAATCTATTTTCTTTCAATCCTGCTTATCTCTTTTAAAACATTTTTTTCTTTCTTCTTTTTTTTTTTAAATATTTCTACTTTCTTTTCATTGTGGATACCTGCTTCTGCTCCCTTTATTGAAAAGAAAGGTTAACATCTCTCTGAACCAGTGATTATCAACCAGGGAGGTAAAATACTCTGGGCTGAGTAAATCCCCAGGCTGTGAAATGTGAAATGTGTTCAGATAATTTATCCCTTATAGCTGTGTAAACATCCAATTCTGGCAATGACTTGCCTTTTTAAAATATATGTTTCAGAATAAACTGTTAATAGTCTCCCATTTATCAATATTCTGATATGTTCTCTTGAAGGAGGAAGTAAGAGAAGTTATAGTCAGCTTGCAGGAATATGTATATAATGAATAGACCAGTTTATCTGTGTCCATGGGAGTGTGTCATACATGTGACTCTCATCTATCATGTGTGTCAAGGAAGAAAAAAGGATGAGACCCCAAAAGTTGTTTGATACAAGGTACCTCCCTTGGGGAAGTAGAGAATAATTTGTTTTCAGTCTAGTGATGTCCTATTTAAGTCTAAATCATATTTTTATATAAATTCTCAGATAAGACAGAGCTAATTTTGTTATAAGAGGCAAAATTTAATTGACTGGCTTTATATTTTGATATTCAGTAAATCTTTGCATGTTAAGAAGTTTAAATCTTCTCATCAAATTATAAATATCACTGATCAGATTCTCAGATGAATATCATCAACACTGGGCAGGAAATTGTGAAATCTGATTTTTAACCACGGTGCAGATACTAAAAATATACTGTCATTTTGACGTACAGTTTCTTTATTTGTGAATTATGGTGTTTACATCAATAGCTGCCAATAATTATTTTATAAGTTTTAAAGAATAATCTCTTCAAATGTAAAATTATAAATCTCATACTAACATAAAATGAACAAATGTCAAAGACTTTTATTTAACTTATTAATTAATTAGGGAGCCAGTAAGATGCAACAATTAGTCCCCCACCACCAAATTTAAACACACACACACATATAATTAACAAGAAACAAATTTAGTAATGGATGCTAACTTGTCAGTATCCACAAGGCAATATTTCAGGAAAAAACAAATCTTTTGCCTTCCTATGGACAAGAATCCTTTTGCATTACTGTATTTTATAACTTAAAGAGCTGTGAAATACTTCAAAGGCAATGAAAGGTATAGACTTCTTCAAATAAAATAACCTGGAAGGAGGTTCTTGACAGGATATTCAGTAATCTATTTTTCTTCATTTTAAAATCTTTAACAATTTTTCTGAGATAAATATTGGAGTCCTTTGTTTCAAATGTTCTATGGAATCAATCTCTAGTTATAACTCATATGAAAAGAAGAATAACTTTGGTTGAAATGAGTATAGGGGCTTCTGACTATGCTTCCTCCTTATTTTTTCTCTTGGGTTTTTCATTGAGACCCTAATCCAGAGTTTTTAGATATGTATAAATCACAGCTTGGAAACCATAAAAATGATCTCTGTGATTACTGATTTGCCTTATATTCAGTCCCTCCATTTTCCTTTAGTAGTTCCCATGCCCATACATTACACCATACCAACACATTGACCCATGTTTCTAAATGTTCTCTACTGAACACACACACACACACACAGAGTTGTATTAAGTAATGAAAGTATCCCTTTTGGCATCCTTACATATTCTTAAAATTATTCATGACTCCAAAACTATTCACGGCTGTAGAATTTTCCATTTCTGAATTTCATAGAATAATTGCAAGTTACTTGAAAGAAAACTTCCCATTTCAGTAAATAACCTGCATCCTAAGAGTCTTAGAGTATGCTTGAAAATAATTTAGAAATATATCAGTTGGATTTTAGTGTGATGCCTCCTCTATCATTAATGTATACAATTTATTTTCTTAATTTTGCAAAACATGGCCATATTTTTAGATGCCTCTGGGCATATGTACCAAAATATCTTTATAAATTCTGCAATCATGCTTTATTTCAATCAATTCTTTATTTCTATTTCAAATTATATGGATTGTGAACGTCTGTTGTCATGTGAAGACTGTGAAAGATGTTCTTATAAACAGGACACTGTTCCCTCACTACCCATTCTGTCCTAAAATATTTCCCCTTCTATCCTGTTTGTTGACTTTACAGTAGTCTGGCTCAGTCCTGATCCTGGGCATAACATATGTGGGATTCTTATATTTTAGGACCCAGGGTCATTGTTAGTAATTCCCATCAAATGATCCACTGTCTTACTGTCCTAGTTCCTTATAGTGAAACTCAGATCCTCAATTAATTTTCTGATTCATGCTACTTGTTCTTGAAAGTACCCTTCGTTTCACTGGCCTATAATCAACTGTCTATTCAGCTGCTCTCCTAGACTTGACCTTTTGCCAAGATGCCTTTCCATTTCTTTTTCCTTGACTTACCCAAGAATAATTCTGTATGTGCTCTACACTCCGGTGCCATTTTGGCAAATCTTTCCTGTTCTATTCTGTCCTTTAGCTTCCCAAATCTTCACCTGAGCTTTCTTCTATATAATCCCAGAATTGTAAGAGACCAAGATATTAAACTTCACTGTTACTTAGTAAAATACCAAAAGTTGTTTTTCTTGCCCTAAAGCTATCATTCGCCCGCCAATGCAAAATCCAACACAGTGATATGAAGTATTTTCATAAGAGATCAATATTTTCTTAAAACAGCATCAAATAAAATCACTTGTTTAAGTCTGTTAGGTCCACTGAAAAATTTTTATTCTTCCTTCCCTTCTCACCTAGTCTCTTGACTAGGGTAGACGCATAGACCAATAAGAAAACTTGATAAGATAGTTAATTTTGCTAAATAAAGGACTTAGCAGTCCTGTAGCTCAGTTGGTAAAGAATCTGCCTGCAGTGCAGGGTTTGGTCCCTGGGTTGGGAAGATCCCCTGGAGAAGGAAATGGCAACCCACTCCAGTATCTTGCCTGGAAAATCTCATGGACAGAGGAGCCTGAAGGGCTGCAGTCCATGGGGTCGCAAAAAGTCGGGCAAGACTAAGCGAGTAACATTTAACACTTATTATTATTACCCACTCCAGTATTCTTGGGCTTCCCTTGTGGCTCAGCTGGTAAAGAATCCGCCTGCAATATATATGTCAATCCCAGTCCCTCAGTAAGAACTGGGAGTAAGGACTTTCTCAGCTGGTAAAGGACTCTCTTAGCTGGTAAACAATTTGCCTGAAATGTGGGAGACCTGGGTTGGGAAGATTCCCCTGGAGAATGGAAAGGCTACCCACTCCAGTATTCTGGCCTGGAGATTGCCATGGACTCTACAGTCTATGGGGTTGCAAAGAGTCAGACACGAATGAGTGACTTTCACTTTCACTTTTAAGGACTCTATACTAAATATGTTAAATGTTTTAAAAATCTTATTCTTCATAATATCCTCTAAAGGGAATAATATTACTATCCTCATTTTATTGATGAGAAAAGGCTATGTAATTTGCCAATGTCACCCAAATGATAACTTTTATAACCAGGACTCAAATTCAAGTCTTTCTGACTTCAGAGCTTGCTAAACTTGACATCCTCCCAGGATAACACACTAATATCACAATGTATTACTAAATGAGTGGCAACCTTGACTGATTTGCGTTTCAAAACATTTACATTCATTTGTGGTAGAAAAGTTCAGAGACAAATCGTTAACCAGAGGGAAATCTCAGAAAAAAGAAAAGCATCAAAAATAGTGGCAAATAGGTCAAAAGATAAGGAGGCCCAGATTCTAGTCCAAGATCTTATAGCAGAAGCTCTCAGGTTTTTTGTTTTCTCATTTGTAAAGTCAGACTTTAAAAAAATTATTATAGTTGTTTTACAATGTTATTTTCTGCTGTACAGCAAAGTGAATCAGCCATTTATCCTCTTTTTGCAAAGCAGAAATAGAGAACAAATGTATGGACCCTGAGGGAGCAAAGGGAGCAGGTAGGAAGAACTGGAAGATTGGGATTGACATATATATTGCAGGTGGATTCTTTACCAGCTGAACCACAAAGGAAGCCCAAGAATACTGGAGTGGGTAGCCTATCCCTTCTCCAGCAGATCTTCCCTGCCCAGGAATTGTACCCAGGGTCTCCCGCATTGCAGGCAGATTCATTTCAGGCAGATAGCAACTGAGCTATCAGGGAAGCCCTACATATATACACTACTATGCATAAAATAGATAACTAATGGGAACCTCGGAGAAGGCAGTGGCACCCCACTCCAGTACTCTTGCCTGAAAAATCGCATGAGCAGAGTAGCCTGGTGGGTTGCAGTCCATGGGATCGCTAGGAGTCGGACACGACTGAGCAACTTCACTTTCACTTTTCACTTTCATGCATTGGAGAAGGAAATGGCAACCCACTCCAGTGTACTTGCCTGGAGAGTCCCACGGACGGGAGAGCCTGGTGGGCTGCCCTCTATGGGGTCGCACAGAGTCAGACACGACTGAAGCGACTTAGCAGCAGCAGCAGCAGCAATGGGAACCTACTATATAGCATAGGAACTCTCCTCAATGCTCTGTGGTGACCTAAATGGGCAGGAAATCTAAAATGAGACTTTTGGACTAAATAGTCCCTAAGGTTTCTTCCAAAATATAATTATTTACTTCCTGAGTGAGTGAAGTCGCTCAGTCGTGTCTGACTCTTTGTGACCCCGTGGACTGTAGCCTACCAGGCTTTTCTGTCCATGGGATTCTCTAGGCAAGAATACTGGAGTGGGTTACCATTTCCTTCTCCAGGGGATCTTCCCGACCCAGGGATCGAACCCGGGTTTCTTGCATCGGAGGCAGACGCTTTAACCTCTGAGCCACTGAAAAAATCCACGGACAGTATAATCAGTCTCTGAAGTTGAAAGAGAGCTATGACAGCACTGTACCTGGGTTGGGCTTGTGTATAGTGAGATTAATTATGCAAGTCAGTCTGGCTCACCTGTTGGTCTTCTCTCTTGCTCTGTATCAGGACAACTGCTGAGTGAGTCGATGAGACCCAGGCAAGTGTGAAAGCAGTGTTGCTTCCTAGGAGTGCTGTCATCAAAGTGGCGGGTCAGATCACCAACTGGAAGGTAGTTGTGCATTCTACCTTAAAGTCAGTCTCTCAGCATGGAAGAGCCATTCCAACTTGAAGACACTGGCGTGGGCTCATGTGAATAAAGGAAGTGTCCATAGCAAATGATGTGTTGTAAGTGAAAACTTATAACTACAAGATGAAAATCTGGAAAACATGCTGTACAGTTTCCATGGAACACAGCTTGAGGGAAGAAGGCCTAGCTAGATAAGTATTGTTGAGCAACAACAGCAGCAGATAGATCACTGTTATGCAGTAATCACAAGTAAGGGTGTCAGAACATCTGTTATTATGTCTGCCTGGCTGCCCTTTCTGTGGGAGACTGCTCCTTTACCACATCAAGCAAATCTGATGTGGCCATATTTCCTGCCACCCAAGGGTGGGCAAATAATTCACGGTGGCCAGTCAGAGTATCTCATTTCCCAGAGCTCAGATACTGATTACCAGAAACGGGAATGAGGCCTAAGTAGGGCCAATTAGTGTCTTTTGGGAAGAATTTCCATTGTTATGGGAGAAGAGGAATTTGTTTTGAGTTTATGAGCTATAAAGATCATTGTAAAATGGAAGCAAATGGTGGGCCGCACCACTTGGAAAGAGTAAACCAACACGAAGGACGGAAAGACAAGGGACATCGCCTAAATACCCAACGGCACACGTGCCTGAAATCAGAAAACACTCAGTATCTTAACTATATGAGCCTCTAAATTCCACCCCCTCCCCGTTTGGACAGGTTTATTGGGGCACAATTTACATGCAGTAAAATTTACCCTGTTTAGATGAGTAGTTCCATGAATTTTGATCAATGTATAAAAATTGTATAATCACTACCACAATCAAGATAGAGATTATTGTTGTCATGCCAGAAAGTTTTATCATACCCCTGGGCAGTCTCCTACTTTACCCTGGCTCTGGCAAACACTGATGTGTTTTTCTATCCCTATAATTTCGTATTTTCCCTGCATGCCTAGTCACCTCAGTTTTGTTTGACTCTGCGATCCTGTGGGCTGCAGGCCCCAGGCTCCTCTGTCCATGGGATTCACCTGGTAAGAATCCTGGAGTGGGTTGCCATGCCCTCCTCCAGGGGGTCTTCCCAACCCAGGGGTTGAACATGGGTCTCCTGTTTGCAGGTGGATTCTTTGCTGACTGAGCCACCAGGGAAGCCCATAGTATCTCATTGTTTGGATATATCACAGTTTTGTTTATTCATGGGTTCACGAGTATATAGACTCTTTCACTTTTGGTGAATATGAAGAAAGCCACAATAAATAATTGTTTTCCAGAGTCTTGTATGGACGAGTTTTCATTTCTCTTAGGTAAATATACCCAAACATGGGATCGGCTGAGTACTTTGATAAATATATTTCTGATATTATAAGAATTTTCTGAACTATTTCAAAGTGGCTGTACTATTTCGCATTTCAACCAGCAATGAAAATTTCTATTGTTCCTTTCTTACCAGCATTTCATGTTTTTTTTTTTTTCCTTCTTTTAATTTGAGCAATTCTAATAGGTATCTCTTGTAATTTTAGTGAAAAATGATGCTGTCTTTTAAAAATGATTTTCCAGTATTTTATTTATTATGAATAAATTGGACTTCCTGGAATTTTTCTACAGAATCATAATTAAATAACCCTGGTGGTGCTACCCAGGCTATGTGAGGAGGTGCTTGCTTTCAAATCAAAATCAACCATCTTTCATATGCTGATTTTTCATTCATATCTTTAGTGAAGTATCTGATCAAATCTTTTGCCCACTTTTAAT
Source organism: Nanger dama (assembly GCA_917880005.1). NCBI lineage: Eukaryota > Metazoa > Chordata > Mammalia > Artiodactyla > Bovidae > Nanger > Nanger dama. The sequence goes on from CAKJTW010000011.1 coordinate 3,819,698, forward strand.
TGTGTTTATTTTCTTATTATTATGATTAGAATATAGATTCTGGATCCAAGTCTTTCATCAAATTTATGTTTTGCAAATATTTATTCCTAGTCTGTGATTTGTCTTTTCATTTTCTTTGCAATGTTTTTCAAAAACAAAAGTTTTTACTTTTGAAGAATTTCAGTTTGCCAATTGTTTTATTTTATGGGTTATGTTTCTAGTGTCCTATGTAAAAATAAAAATTACTAAACCTAAGGCCATGACATTTTTTTTCCTAAATTTTTTCCCCCAGATACTTTCTAGTTTTAGATTTTCCATATAGAATTATGATCAGTTTGGGTTTAATTCTTGCATATAGTGTTTCTCCCTTTTAAAGCTGACTTAATTTGAGTTTTTGCCTGTGATGTCTAGGAGTCTTGACTACTATAAATGGAATTGTTCACAAATGTTGAATGAAAAGTATTTTAAGGAATTATTTAGTGGAAGAATAAAGGTGTGAGAATAGCAATGAATTTTATAAAAATAAATAGACTTGGGCTCTAGATATTAAAACATACAATAAACCACAAGAATTAAACCAGTATGGTGCTGGTATAGGAAACGGTGGGCAAAACAGACAACCTAGACATAGGGTAGCATATATGATTTTATCAGTATAAAATTTTTTCCCAATAAGTAGTGCAGGTAAAATTAGTTTTAAAAATGTAAGTTATATTCTTACATTCATCATTTAAAAATAGATATTTAATTTCTAAACACATGGGGTTTTAAAAGTATCTTGGGTATTAATTTCTCATTTTGATGTAATTTCTAATTTAGATGCTTTCTTCTCTGCAATCACCCCCTGTGTTTTCTTAGTCTTCTAACTTTGTTGAGGCTTTCAATGGCTAAGTCAAAGATCTCTTGATAAATGTCACATTGTACTTGAAAATATGTGGGTTATTTTCAAATATCTTTTGATATTGATTTCTAACATAATTCCATAGTGATAAAGGAACAGACTCTATAATTTCAATACCTTTAGACCATGAAAATTTTGCACTTGTTTTATGCCCCTAGATATGTTCCAGTGTCTCCTAGTTTATAGTCTATGGGAAGTTGAATTTGTATCCTACCACTGTGTGAAAATTGTATAAATCTTAATTATGTTGAATTGGTTTATGGTATTTTTCAGGTCTACTATATCCTTCTACTTTTCTGTATATTTATTATATTGAATTTTGAATGTTTGATATTGAAAACTCCAACTAAATACCTTATCTACTTAAAAAAACTGTAATATATAATAAAATTATGTGTAACTTTGTTCTGTATTTTCCAGGTCTCCTGGTAAGTGTGTTATCATACTTTCATAATTTAAAAATAAAAAGAGAAAAAAATGAATTATATTCTTAAGTAACATCAAAATTCCAGGTGCATTAGAATGAAATATGGAAGAGTAAAACATTTAGAGGAAAAACTTCTAAAATGGCAATTCAGAGTTGACATCTTGGTTTTTTCAAAAATCTGTATCTCATTTCATTATACTCAGGTCACATAAGAATCTAGATTATATTGATCTTTTACGGTGAAAATGTGAGCACTCTCAATGCATAATTTTATTAATTTTGTCTATCACTCTCAAAAGTATAGGTATTCAGGCCATATTTGTGAAAATATTTTTCTCACCATATTAACTATTGCTTCTAATATATTCCAGCGGGAATGTTTTATAGTTAACTCTGTGGATGTGGGGTCTGGAGGCAAAGTCGAGGGCCTGAATTGACTGCAGTGTTTCTGTGAGGTGAAGCCACATTTTTCTTGTCTTCATAGATGCCTCAGCCCGGGGGATTAGTGTTTACCTTGATTTAATGTCTCATCAGAAGCATGACATGTGCAGCAGTCTGGCTGCAGCAGGATTAAATGAAGCATGGCCGTTTCTTCAAGAGAGACTTAGCCCTAGAGGGGAGGGGCAGGAGATGAAGAGAGAACAAAAAATTTATCGGACCACAGAGTGAGAAGGGATGATCAACTCCCTTCACCACAGGCACAATGTAGGGGCAGAGAAGAGCTTTGTACTCAAGAAATCTAGGAGTTAAACTCAAGTAGGAGGCTTTAGACTTTTAGGGAAGCTGCTCTGGGAGTTCAGGGAGGGGCTCAGCTGCTCTTGGACCCCTCCTGCCCCTATACCACACCATTCTGTCTTTAAGGGAGAATAAAAGGGAGATTATTTTCAGCGTTTGGAAATTGACTCCAGAGCCCTATGAGGATAAATTTTGCCAGAGCAGCATATTACTTCTCCCAGAAGCAAGCAAGTGAGTATAAAAATGCTACACTAGGGCAAGGTGAAGTTCAGTCCACCCAAAATTCTGCCTCTGGCAGAGGATCAGGAAGGGCTGTGGGAACCGAGCATTATAGGGTTCTTTTGGCACTCCAACCCGAAATCTTCTGAGTTCCTCCACTGAATCATTAAGGATCTGGTGCTGATAAAATTATTTAAGTGTTTCTTATAACTCTTATATTTTTACTATTTTAATGAGATAACGAGTACTTTAAATTCATTACTCATTGTTGTGTAAAGTGGTAATTCTAATTTGTCCTAAAGTTAACCACTTTGAGTTTTAGTGAGTGGATCTATATTCATACATAGCAGAGTGTTAGGATTCTCACATTCATTCTCTCCATCTTTTTCATGACTTCATAGGCTTCTCTTCAGTTCAGTTCAGTTCAGACGCTCAGTTGTGTCCAACTCTTTGCGACCTCATGGACTGCAGCAGGCCAGGCCACCCTGTCCATCTTCAACTCCTAGAGTTTACTCAAACTCACGTCCATTGAGTCGGTGATGCCATCCAACCATCTCATCCTCTGTCATCCCCTTCTCCTCCAACTTTCAGTTTTTCCCAGCTTCAAGGTCTTTTCAAATGAGTCAGCTTTTCGCATCAGGTGGCCAAAGTATTAGAGTTTCAGCTTCAACATCATTCCTTCCAATGAATATTCAGGACTGATTTCCTTTTAGGATGGACTGGTTGGATCTCTTTGCAGTCCAAGGGACTCTCAAGAGTCTTCTCTAACACCACAGTTCAGAAGCATCAATTCTCAGCACTCAGCTTTCTTTATAGTCCAACTCTTACATCCATACATGACTACTCGAAAAACCATAGCTTTGACTAGACAGATGGACCTTTGTTGGCAAAATAATGTCTGCTTTTTAATATGCTGTCTAGGTTGGTCATAACTTTTCTTCCAAGGAGCAAGTATCTTTTAATTTCATGGCTGCAGTCATCATTTCAGTGATTTTGGAGCCCCTCAAAATAAGTCTGTCTCTGTTTCCCTTGTTTCCCCATCTATTTGCCATGATGTGATGAGACCATATGCCATGAATTTCATTTTCTGAATGTTGAGTTTTAAGCCAATTTTTTCACTCTTCCCTTTCACTTTCATCAAAAGGCTCTTTAGTTCTCCTTCACTTTCTGCCATAAGGCTGGTATCATCTGAATATCTGAGGTTATTGATATTTCTCCCTGAAATCTTGATTCCAGATTGTACTTCATCCAGCCCGGCATTTTGCATGATATACTCTGCATGTAAGTTAAATAAGCAGGTGACAATATACAGCCTTGATGTACTCCTTTTCCAATTTGGAAACTGTCCATTGTTCCATGCCCAGTTCTAACTGTTGCTTCATATGGATTTTTCAGGAGGTAAGCAAGGTGGTCTGGTATTCCCATCTCTTTCAGAATTTTCCACAGTTTGTTGAGATCCACACAGTCAAAGGCTTTGGCATAGTCAATGATTCAGAAGTAGATGTTTTTCTGGAACTCTCTTGCTTTTTTGATGATCCAGTGGATGTAGGCAATTTGATCTCTGGTTCCTCTGCCTTTTCTAAATACAACTTGAACATCTGGAAGTTAACGGTTCATGCACTTTTGAAGCCTGGCTTGCATGAAGCTAGCATTGCTTTGCTAGCATGTGAAATGAGTGCAGTTGTGTGGTAGGCATTAACTTTCTTTAGGACTGGAATGAAAATTGACCTTTTCCAGTCCTGTGGCCACTGCTGAGTTTTCCAAATTTGCTGGCATATTGAGCACAGCACTTTCACAGCATCATCGTTTAGGATTTGAAATAGCTCAACTAGAATTCCATCACCTCCACTAACTTTGTTCATAGTGAGGCTTCCTAAAGCTCACTTGACTTCACATTCCGGGATGTCTGGCTCTAGGTGAGTAATCACACCGTCGTGGTTATCTGAGCCATGAAGACCATTTTTGTACAGGTCTTCTGTGTATTCTTGCCACCTCTTCTTAATATCTTCTGCTTCTGTTAGGTCCATACCATTTCTGTCCTTTATTGAGCCCATCTTTGCATGAAATGTTCTCCTGGTATCTCTAATTTTCTTGAAGAGATCTCTAGTCTTTCCCATTCTATTGTTTTCCTCTATTTCTTTGCATTGATCACTGAGGAAGGCTTTCTTATCTCTCCTTGCTATTCTTTGGAACTCTGCATTCAGATGTTTATATCTTTCCTTTTCTCCTTTGCTTTTTGCTTTTCTTCTTTTCACAGCTATTTGTAAGGCCTTCTCAGACAACCATTTTGCCTTTTTGCTTTTCTTTTTCTTGGGGATGGTCTTGATCTCTGCCTCTTGTACAATCCCTGCCTCTGTCCATAGTTCTTCAGGCACTCTGTCAATCAGATCTAATCCCTTAAATCTATTTCTCACTTCTATTGTATGATCATAATGGATTTGATTTAGGTCATACCTGAATGGTCTAGTGGTTTTCCCTACTTTCTTCAATTTAAGTCTGCATTTGGCAAGAAGAAGTCATGATCTGAGCCACAATCAGCTCCTGGTCTTTTTTTTTTTTGGCTGACTGTATAAAGCTTCCCCATCTTTGGCTTCAAAGAATATAATCAGTCTGATTTTGGTATTGACCATCTGGTGATGTCCGTGTGTGGAGTCTTCTCTTGTGTTGGAAGAGGGTGTTTGCTATGACCAGTGCATTCTCTTGACAAAGCTCTATTAGCCTTTTCCCTGCTTCATTTTGTAGTCCAAGACCAAATTTGCTTGTTACTCCAGGTATTTCTTAACTTTGTACTTTTGCATTCCAGTCCCAGTGGCTCAGAGGTTAAAGCGTCTGCCTCCAAAGGGAGACCTGGGTTCGATCCCTGGGTCGGGAAGATCCCCTGGAGAAGGAAATGGCAGCCCACTTCAGTATTCTTGCCTGGAGAATCCCATGGATGGAGGATCCTGGTAGGCTACAGTCCATGGTGTCTCAAAGAGTTGGGCACGACTGAGTGACTTCACCTCACCTTCACCTCATAATGAAAAGGACATCTTTTGGGGGTGTTAGTTCTAGAAGGTCTTGTAGGTCTTCGTAGAACCATTCAACTTCAGCTTCTTCAACTTACTGGTTGGGGCATAGACTTGGCTAACTGTGACATTGAATGGTTTGCCTTGGTAATGAACAGAGATCATTCTGTCATTTTTGAGACTGCATCCAATTACTGCATTTTGAACTCTTTTGTTGACTACGATGGCTACTCCATTTTTTTCTAAGAGATTTTTGCCCACAGTAGTAGATATAATGGTCTTCTGAGTTTAATTCACCCATTCCAGTTCATTTTAGTTCACTGATTCCTAAAATGTCAACATTCACTTTTGCCATCTCCTGTTTGACCACTTCCAATTTGCCTTGATTCATGGACCTAACATTCCAGGTCCCTATGCAATATTGCTCTTTACAGCATCAGACTTATTTCCATCACCAGTCACATCTACAACTGGGTGTTGTTTTTGCTTTGGCTCCATCTCTTCATTCTTTCTGAAGTTATTTCTCCACTGATCTCCAGTAGCATATTGGGCACCTACCAACCTGGAGAGTTCATCTTTCAGCATCCTATCTTTTTGCCTTTTCATACTGTTCATGGGTTTCTCAAGGCAACAATACTGAAGTGGTTTGCCATTCCCTTCTCTAGGGGACCACATTTTGTCAGAACTCTCCACCATGACCTGTCTGTCTTGGTGTTACAAGGCATGGATCATAGTTTCATTGAGTTACACAAGGCTGTGGCCCATGTGATCAGCTTTGTTAGTTTTTCTGTGACTGTGGTTTTCAGTCTGTCTGCACTCTGATGGAGAAGGATAAGAGGCTTATGGAAGCTTCCTGATGGGAGATACTGACTGAGGGGGAAACTGGGTCTTGTTCTGATGGGTGGAGACATGCTCAGTAAATCTTTAATCCAATTTTCTGTTGATGGATGGGGTTGTGTTTCCCCGCCAAACAATGGTGACCCCAGGTAAATATGGACTTCCCTGGTGGCTCAGCTGGCAATCTGCCTGCAATGTGGATGACCTGGGCTCAATCCCTGGGTTGGGAAGATCCCCTGGAGAAGGGAAAGGCTACCCAATCCAGTATTCTGGCCTGGAGAATTCCATGGACTCTATAGTCCACGGGGTCACAAAGAGCTGGACATGGCTGAGCGACTTTCACTTCTCTTCACTTTAAATTATGGTGGAGATAATGAAGACAATGGCGATCTTCTTTGAAAGGTCCCATGCTGGCACTGCCACACTCGGTGCCCCCAGCCCTGCACCAGGCCACCGCTGACCCATGTCTCTACTGGAGACTCCTGGACACTCCCGGGCAAGTCTGGCTCAGTCTCTTGTGGTGTCACTGCTCCTTTCTCCTGGGTCCTGGTGCACACAAGGTTCTGTTTGTGCCCTTCAAGAGTCTATTTCCCCAGTTCTGTGTAAGTTCTGGCAGCTCTATGGTGGGGTTAACGGCAATTTCCTCCAAGAGGGCTTATGGCACACCCAGGTCTGCTGCACCCTGAGCTCCTGCCCCTGCGGCAGTCCACTGCTGCCCCTGACCTCCACCAGAGACACTCAAACACTCAGTGCCTCAGTCTCTGTGGGGTCTTTGGGTCCTTGTGTACACAAGATTTGTTTGAGCCCTGTGAGCATCTCTGATAGGTATGGGGTTTGATTCTAAATGTGATTTTGCCTCTCCTACCGTCTTTCTGAGGCTTCTCCTTTGCCCTTGGACATGGGGTAGCTCCTCACAGTCGCTCCAGCACTGTGTGGCCGCCCCACCAGTGCCTACTGTCTTGATGAGGAGATGCGGTCTTCCTCAAGTTTCCCAAGCATGCCATCAAAAGGGCTTATATATGGTGCATCACTTGATTCAGTGGTGAAGAAGACAGGACGTTGGAACTCCCTGAATCCAGAAGCTGGGTGATCTGGGGAAGTTCATTTCTCTCTCTGAGCCTCAGGATCATCAACTCCACAGGAGACACTCAGACACAGTTCTGTCTGTCTCTGTGGGCCTCTGGGTCCAGGTGCATACAAGATTTGTTTGAGCCCTCTGCGTGTCTCTGGCAGGTATGGGGTTGATTCTAAACATGATTGTGCCCCTCCTGCTGTCTTGCTGGGGCTTCTGTTTTGCCCTTGGACGTGGTGTATCTCCTCAAAGTCATTCCAGTGCCACGCAGCTGCCGCTCCTATTAGGCTTCTACTAGGTCTTTCCTATTGTGGTCACTTCCCACCCTTCCAGCTCCTTCCTTCCTCTCCCTCTCTCTTTCTGTTTTCTTTTGTTGTTGTTGTTGTTTTTTCTCCTTGCCTTTCTGCCATACTCTCTTTCTGTCTCTGCCTCTCTCTTTCTCTTAGTAATGAATGCTAAGGAGAATTATTCACTGTAGGTCTCTAGGCCATGCTTTTTCTTCCATCATGTTGCACTTCTATTTAAGTCAGTGCTTAGTTCTATAAAAGGCAGTGAACTTGCAGATAGAACATGGGATAAAGAGTCAGACAGAGCTAGGTTCAAATCCTTCCCATATTATTTACTACTTTCATGACATTGAGTTTTTTTAAAGCTTCAGTTTGTTTGTTTGTTTGTTTGTTTTTTGAGAATAAATATGCATATCCTGGTGAATCATTATGAAGATCAAGTGATTTAAAAAACTTTAAATGGTTTGAAAAATACATAGTTCAATATTATTATGATAACATTTATTTAATTTATTAAACAAATGAATAAAAGTCTCAAGACAGGGTCTGACTTGTTATCAAATCTTCCCTGTACTTTGGAAAACAAAGTTTTCCAGGTAAATGGTGAAAACTTCCTCCTTTGCCTAACTGGCAAGAACATGGCACTCACTGACCAATAAGTAGAGAAACAGTTCATCACTTCCCCATTACACCTGGTAGTATCAGTCTTGAGGGAACAAAATGAGGGAATTTTTATCAGAGTAAATCTGGAAGCTGATCATGTATGAGCTAATGCTTGCCACTATACTCTACAACCACTTGGAAAATGCCCCTAGTACAAACATTCTCACAAAATGTTTAAAAGCCTTGGACAACCCAGTGGGGAGTTCTTGGGCAAGAACTGTTCACGAGCATTTCACCTTTTAGAGTGAAATTGCTGGGACTTTGTAGTCCCACCTCACTAATGTGGGCTTCACTAGTTAAGGCATGACCTTGCTGCTACTGGTACTGCTGCTGCTGCTGCTAAGTCGCTTCAGTCATGTCTGACTCTGTGAGACCCCATAGATGGCAGCCCACCAGGCTCTGCCGTCCCTGGGATTCTCCAGGCAAGAACACTGGAGTGGGTTGCCATTTCTTTCTCCAATGCATGAAAGTGGAAAGTGAAAAGTGAAATTGAAGTTGCTCAGTCATGTCCGACTCTTAGCGACCCCATGGACTACAGCCTACCAGGCTCCTCTGTCCATGGGATTTGCCAGGCAAGAGTACTGGAGTGGGGTGCCATGCCTTCCTAAGGCATGACCTTAGGAAAGGTATTTCTCAGTAGCTGAGGTAAACCCTGAAGGACTGACGGTTAGATGCGGTCTGCTAACTGCATTCCTACATCTGGGCAGCAAGTTCTTCCCTGAAGGAGGGTTTGGGCATCATATATTGGCTTGTCTGTCACAATAAGATATTATCTTCAAAATATGTTCTAGTGCTTTTTATGTTTTTATTACTGCTTCTTTAGTAAAAATCTGTCTTTATTCCTACTTCTTTAATGAAATAATAAATAATATTGCAACTTGCATTATTGATATATAGTAAAACACTCCAATATTTAGTGACTAAAATAACAATGACAGTATTTCTCAAAATTCTTTGTGTTGTCTGGGACCAACTGTATAGTTCTTCTGCAGTCTTGGCTGCAGTGACTCATGCACCTCCAGTCATTTTCCCTCTCTGTCATGGATAAAGGATATAATGGGACCTTGCTCACATGTCTTGGGCGTTGATGTTGGCTGGGTCTCTCTCCATGTGATCTCTCACTCAGTAGTTTAGCCTATTTCCTATGTGGGAGTAGAGTATTCCAAGAGGCAAATATGGAAGCCATGGGACAGTCACCACAATTGGTTGCATTCTATTGGTCAAAGCAAGTCATAAGAGTACTTAGATCCAAAGAGTGGAAACATAGATTCTGTTTCTTGATATTAAGAGCTGTAAAATACTGTTGCTCCATTTTTTCAATCTACCACATTCTATTCTCTGGCTCTGAAGTACAAAATGCACTCACTCTCTCCCCACGAAGCTATTCAATGCAGCACCATTATCAAGTTTGAAGTCCACAATCTCAATGTAACTTGGAACAAAGCTTGATCATTTTCATTGCCATAGATTGTGTTGTGCTAAAATCTGCCATCTAAGAAATGCAATTTTTAAAAGAGAAACTCTTTTGATATCCTTTGTGATGCAAGTTACTCCCTAATTTCTACCTTAGGTTTAGCTGATTTTTCTGGGGGACTTAAAAACCTTTAGATCTGCCATAATGACGGTAAGTATTCTATGTTATTAAATACTAGGGCTTATCATTGTAGAAAATCAGTTCTGTTAATGTCCAATCAAATTGTGATCTTGATCAGTCTGTGTGGTAAATAGGTCTTTCAGATGGCTTATTCCATCATACATCTTAATTGAGGCAAAAAGTGGAAAAGAGTTGTAAAGGCTTGTTTGTCAAAAAAACTTGAAAACTGTAGCACTTCAAGAAAAAGTTGTAGATGGGGGTTAATTTTTGTAATATAATTAAAAATTTTTTTTTCATCTACAATCTCTGTAGATAAATAATACTTATATACTTTGCTTGGAAAAAAGTCATCTCAAAATTTCTTTTGACTCCATGAAGCTATTAAAAATCTATTAATAGCTATGAAAAGTAATCATACACATAGGATTTAGGGGTTTGTGGCTTCTATGAAATCTTTTATGACAATGCTTGAGTTCTCAAAATTTAGAATGCTTATAAATCATTTGAGGTATTTGTCAAAGGTTGAGTTCCAGGCTCTAGGAGTCACAATTGGTGACTGGATTAGGCCAGATGAGGATCAGAGATGTCCATTTTTTTTTTTTTTTTACAAAAATGCAAGATGAGCCTGATGCAGGTTACTTTTGAGTTTGATTTCATTTGAGAAACCTAGGAGTTCATAAACCTTTCAGTTAAACTCTTTGCTTTTTCCAGAGATAGATATACAACTAAAAATAGCAAATGAATTATTTTTTTTTCCTTTCCTCTGGTCCCAGAATACTTAACAAGAATTTCATTGATTTATCTATTACATCTGGTTCAGCTAATGATGACAGTGGAGTAGACTTCAATTGGATGGTTGTCTCATTGCACAAATAAAAATATGATATGGCTTTGATTACTTAGTTGCAATTTTAAAGTTCGAATTCCTTGAACATACCCTAAACTGCCCTTGAAAACTAAACACCAGAGATTAACAATTTTCAGTTGCTGTTAATATTTTTGTATTCATTTTCACATAGCTGGAATCAGCATAGAAATCTTCTTTCTTGTAACATTTTCCATATACAAGGCTGCTTTTAATTCCCTTTATCAAAATCATCCACATACTTGTATTTTGTATAGCTATAATATTCCACTGTGACATGTGTCAGAATCTGTTTATTTATTATTGGTAAACTTTGGCTTGTATATTCAACTTAGCATCAACTTTATGCAATGATATCTCTCTTTTTAATAGGTATTGTGAAGGAATTATCATGTGAAAACATCCTGTAAACTGATCTTGAAAGATACTTGGGCCTTTTATTGACATATAATTAGTTCATAAAAAATGGGTAATAAATTGAACCCAAAATGTTGTCAAGGAGGTAAACACAATTTTAGGCATCATTAAGCATGATGTTAATAGATTCTAGACAGGAATATGGCAAGTGGAAATCAATCAAAAAGAAGAGGTGGGAAGAAGCTCCTCCCAGAAAAAAATATACCAACTCTATGTAAATTTATAAACTTGAGTTTGTAAGCATGGCAGAGGGCAGCTGGATGAAATGATATTGTGTGAAGTTTCACAAGCCTCCTCAACAGAAAAAAATATGCTTCCTTAAGGTGGATTGTAAAGATATATATTGGTGTTTCAGGAGACTTCAGTTCTCTTGAAATCTGTTAGAACTCTAAACTTGGCTAAAAGGAGGACATCTGATAAATTTTTTTACTACCTGACTGTTTTATTACTGAAAAAGTAAGAGATTAAATGCAGGCAAATTCATCCTGACTTGATTTTGACTGAGAAGGGAAAACTGATTGTTAATGTAACAGTAAATGCTTAATACCAAAGAAAAGGAACACTGGGCTTAGTTATTCATGTGCCCTAGACTTTCAAAGCCAGTTGTTAAAATGCTTTCTTGAGACTTTGAAAGAGAAAATAGATGATGAAGGGCAGAATGTTCTATAAATGTAATTCAGGTTGTATAAAACTTTTTAAAAGTTCAATGAGAAAGGCAAAGGAAAGACATCTAAGGAAAATAATGTGGTTGCATAGGTATTTTACTTTAAGTCCAGATTCATAAAAGACTTTTACAAAAGTCATAGAGACATAAAGATGAATATAAAAGAATGGCTGGAATATAAGAAATGCACCAAGAAGCCTAAGGCACAAGTGAAGTGAATGAGGCAAACTTTAGAGAGACAAAAGATTGACAAAAATGGTTCTAACTATGCAGAGTAAGAAGAACCTTAGGTCCGCAGCAGGAGAGAGGTACCAAAAACTGGAGACTTGCATATGCTATTCCAGTTTTTAAAGGGAGACATGTTCATGTCAGAAGGTATGAACTGAACAACTGAATTTTAGTTTTAATCAGCCATTGAGATTGAATTTTTAAATACACAGTTTGTGAACCTTTAGAAAAGAATATGGGGATCACCAAGAACCAGTATGTACTCATCAAGCACGGGTGAAGCCATATTGGTTTCATATCATTTTAAGGTGATGATTGACTGCTAATTCAGGAAAAGTGTCATTGACTTAGTACCTACTCATTTCAGTGAAGGGTTTGATTATTTTTCCTTCATGTTATTTGGGATAAAATGGTAAAACACTTCATGGATCATTAAATGAATTAATAACTTGTAGCTACTGTTTAATACTTAAGGAGAAGAGGTCTTTATTTGACTAGAAAATGTTCTATTCTTAGCAGGACAAAATTTACACCAGTGACTTGAATGAAGGAATATATTGTGTACTATATAGCACACATGAATTCTAGATAAAATATATCTCACTAAAACAATTTTATGTTGCTCTTGTTTTGCCACTCATACTGTTCCCTGAATCCAGGGTAGATAAGGTGCAACCAGGAAAGCTGGAAGAAGACTTGAGGAGCCATGGTGACTATAGGCATGTTTATTCTCTCAGGGCACCAGGAGCAGCATTAGAGAGTCTTCATAGACTACTGATATACTAAGACAGACAAAAGTGGCCCATGGCCAAGTGTGTGCGCAGGTGCAGTGCTACCAAGGTCAGCAATATTGTTGTTTACAGAACATACGGTATGAGGCCATGAGAGAGTGGGGCAGGAGGGCCTGACTGACGCCATGTTGTCAGTTACTTTCTCCACGGATGTTGTTTACTCAGATTTGAGTCTTGAATACCACAAGTGAATCTGAGTCAACTAGAGCCACATTGGACTATACGGATTATAAGGATTTATTGACTATTGTTAACTAACTCTCCATCTTTGAAAATAATTGTTGAGCATTCACCCTACTGTAGTAGGCTGAATGCTGGCCTCTCAAAGATATCTTAAGTCTCAGTCCTTGAAACCTGTGAGTCCATTACCTTAGCTGGTGAAAGACATTTTGCAGATGTGATAGTTAAGAATCTTGAAATTGGGACTGTCTTGCACTGTTAAGTGTAGCCAATATGATCACAAATGTCCTTATGAGAGAGACCTAGGAGGGTCAGAATCAGACAGGAACACAGAAGCAGAGCTTGGGCTATGTGAGCGGCCTCTGGAAGCTGGAAAAGAAGGAGCTGGAATCTCCCCTGGAGCTCCCAGACTGGATTCAGCTCCTGACATCTGACCTCCAGAACTGTTAGATAATAAACTTGTGCTATTTAAGCCATCAATTGGCTCCAGCCAGGGGCTCCAGGTTGTTGGAGGTAGGGTGAAGGAAGAGAGACCAGAGAACTCAGGTGGTTGACATCATCAAGTGTGAACATCCTTGGGGCAAAGCTTGGAGAACTCTGCAGGCGGTCTTCAGCAGCTGTGCTGACCCTGTTTCTTCAGCTGTGGAAGGGGCCAGGGCCGTCTGAAAAGATGGTCACTGGGAACTGCTGTTGCTTCCACTGCACAGAGGATATTGGTCGCTCCTGCTCTTCTTCCTTGTTCCTAACCATCTCTATTCATCTCAGCTATACTTGCTCCTATCAGCAGTGGTGGCGGTAGTGAAACGAATCTGGCTCTTTGCATCATGCTTGGAAAGGCTAGGAAACCTGGTCACTCGCCCTGCACTGAGTTTGAGTGAGGAAACCTTTTTCTAGCTGGGGAGTTCTGTCTTATTGTGGACCAGTGCTGGCCTAGGAGACGGGGTGATACAGACAAAATGAAGCTGTTCATCTTTCCTTGTTGTGTGGCTATTCTCAAGTTGTTTTGTTGTTGTTGTTGTTGTTCCATGGTGCTGCTGAAGTTTCCTAAGTGCACTCCAGAGCTCTCCCAGAAATGTCTTTGTGTCTAAGTGTCCACTGTCTAACTGCGGGGCTTTGTGAGGGGACAGACGCTGATCGCTTACTCCACCATCTTGGTGACATCGCTGTAGAAACAGCTCCTCAGTTCTAGCTCGTCATCGGGCTTCCTTTCCTTCAAGGGCTGGTGCTCTCTATAGCGTACTGTAGCTCTCTGTTGGTCTAGTCTGCGTGTTCTGCATTCGTGTTCTTTTCTGTTCTGATAAGTGCCCTCTGCTCTGGCACCGTGATTCTTAGTGCACTGTGTCAAGAAGAGGGGAGTTTTTAATCCTAGAATGCATTCAGTTGAAAAAGAAACCTAGTCTTTGTGATTTCAGGGGATGTCTGGATGGAACAAATCACACCAGTAACACGTGGAGGTGTCAGGTCAGTTCGTGGCAGAGGAGAAGTAGTGAAGAGAGCAGTGAGAACCAGTTCTTCTTATGATAAATCATACAAACAATTAAGGCCATTCTTAATACCTCAAACGAAAGATGACAGCTCCACAGAAAGGCAAAGGGGGAGAGGTCTTTCCTGTCTTAGAACCACCCTTCTTATTGAATACTTAATGGGTTAATAATTTATTACTGGACTCAGTGCCAATTTAACTAGCTTAGTCTAACCCTTCAAATTTGAATCAAAAGATAACACCTTCATAAAAGCCAGAAGTCATAATAAAGGCATGTTTTATATTCAGGCAACAAACCAATGAGTAATCACTACCTACGTTCCCATAAAAAAATGCGATAAATGCTTTCTTTGTGAGGAAAGAAATAAAACCATCAGATTTCTACCAGAAAGGGAATCAACTCATCAGATTTCTATCAATGCCAATCTCTTGATAGTTTTCAATACAACATAAACAGGCCATGAAAGGGCAACAGAACCATACACTATCATAAAAAGATTTAGCTTTGAGAGCAACAACTGAGCAGAAAACCCAGACATAATGAAGGATAAATTTTGGTCTTATAGAAGTTTGGTCACCCTATAGTCAATTTTACAACACTATCTGGCTTTTGGCAACATGAAATATATGTCTAGTCCAAATGAAGAATCAAAATGATTTTTTTAAAGTATTCAAAAATAAAATTGGGGCTAAAATACAAAAATATTGAGCCCAATTAATGGTTAGTGCCAAAGATACAAGGTTAATCGGTAGCTTTTCAAGTAATAAGGTGAATTGGCTAAACTGGAAATAAAAAATACTTGATCAGTGAATGGCATTAGAATTGTCCTTGTCTTTACACTACCAAATCCCACAGCTGAATCTGCTTAGTCTCCATCAGAATTCTTTGCACTGCTCCAGTTTGGTTTCTATTGCTAACCAAGGGAAATTATGAGAAATGATAGGCCAGTCACTCAGAGGTATGTGTCAAGACAAATGTCAAAGGCTTTTACTCTATTGTGAAAAACCTGCCTGCCAAGCAATGAGAGTGTCAAAAAGTTCTTTATGATCCAGCCAGTTGAGAATGTTTTGACTCCCCATTCACTTAGAAAGAACATAAAGAAGACCTTTACTTAGCATATCAACTAATAAGCATCAAATACTGATAAAAATAATTTTTAAAAATTAGACTTCTAAGTACTTTATTATATGGGGAGGATGGGAAGGAGAAACCTTCCAAATTTATAGGTTATGCTATTTGAATGTCCTGTGATTGAGCAGCACCGTGCCTCAATGTTCTCATCTGCAGCTGCTCAAATGCCCACATTAACTATTAACATGATATTAGTTATCTGCCAGAATGTCTATCCAACCTCTCCTTACTAACCCAGTCAGCTCTTCCAGACACAGCTGTGACGTCATCACCTCTGTGAAGATGAGACTTCCTAACCTGGGCCGGGTGCTCTCTCTTAGCTCTCTCATCTCTTATGGGATGCTGCACTCTTTCTCTTTTTCTAGCAGCTGTGCTTTGTGTTCAGTCTCTCAGTCATATCCAACACTTTGCGACCCCATGGACTGTAGCCTGTCAGGCTCCTCTGTCCATGCAATTTTTCAGGCAAGAATGCTGGAATGGGTTGCCATTTACTCCTCCAGGGGGATCTTCCTGAACCAAGGATCGAACCCATGTCTCTTGCATCTCCAGCATTGCAGGCAGATTCCTTATTGCTGAGCCACCGGGGAAGCCCTTCTAGTAGCACTGCCGGCTTATTATTTCTCCTGTAGGATTAAGTTATTCAAAGGAAGGGATTGTCATTTTTATGAATGGTTCTATAGGAAACTCTGATACATTGCAGATGCACAATGATGTGTTGAGTCAATGAAAAATGAGTGCATGCACGACTTCTCCATAAACCAGAACAGAGCAGACATCTAAAAGGGCAGATTTCTTAGCAAAAGTCTCTAAAGATAGGGTTTAAGAGCTTAACAATCTCTATTAGAATATAAGTGCCGTGAAGGCAATGACTTAGTTGGTTTTATTCACTGTTGGCTCTCCAGAACCAAGAACATTATTTAACAGACAGTAGGTACTCAGTGAAAGTGTTAAACGAAAAAGTGGAAATTAATGAACAGGCTCATTTGAACTAAAACCTTGTTTCAAAGGCATCTATGAAAGAGTCTCAAAGGTAACTGTAATTATAACTGGAATGGTATTTTACAGTTCGCAGAACATACTTCATTTAATTCTCTTAACATTGCTCTGTAGATTTTATTATAACCCACCTCCATTATGCAGAGGAGAAAACTTGAGCTGAGAAAATGGTACAATCAGAACTGAAACCTTAGATCTCTGACCATAAGTTCTGGGATTTTTCTGCTGCACTGAACCTTTTCAATCCCTGGCATTGAATGTAATTGTAAGGTGGGAATAAAGCAGCTCTTCTGCAGAGAGAACACAGCTTTGTTTCCAAAATAAACATTTAAAAGATCTGACCATAAAATAGGACGACGACAACAACAACAACAACGATTCCCTGAATAACATTAAAAGAAACACACAAGATACAGTGTCTAGGACGCAATTCTCCTTTTTGAAAATAGAAAAGAAACAAAACCTTTAGTGTGACAGTCCTTTGGTAAAGAAAATGGATTTGATTTTTTAGCTCACTGAGTGAAACTGTCAATATGCATACCTTCAGTGACAAGAAGCTGACAAGTCTTGGAATAATTCAGAAAAAATAATTACTTGCAGGAATTAATACAAGAACTGATTATTTGTAACTGTGCTCTGCTGCTGCTGCTGCTAAGTCGCTTCAGTCGTGTCCGACTCTGTGTGACCCCACAGACGGCAGCCCACCAGGCTCCCTCGTCCCTGGGATTCTCCAGGCAATAACACTGGAATGGGTTGCCATTTCCTTCTCCAATGCATAAAAGTGAAAAGTGAAAGTGAAGTCGCTCAGTTGTGTCCAACTCCTAGCAACCCCATGGACTGCAGCCTACCAGGCTCCTCCGTCCATGGGATTTGCCAGGCGAGAGTACTGGAGTGGGGTGCCATCGCCTTCTCCGGTAACTGTGCTCTAGGTAATAATAAATAACAAGAAATTGGGAAAACATTAGAAAGGTTTCTACTCTACCATATCTAGGGAAGAAGACATCAGTTCAGCTTCTAGAGATTCAAAATTGATTGCAGTTGGATTCTTAATAAACTCAAGGTGTCTGCATTCTATCAGCAGTATGTTTAAAGGCCTTGCCCGAAATACATATACAAATGTGATAGTCTTAAGAATGCCCTCTCCACAAAGCTATCTATATCCTAACCCATCTACAGGAGAATTTTATCTTATATGGATATATATATATATATATATATTTGCAGGTGTGATTAAATTGAGAATTTTGAGATGGGGAGATTATCTTGGATTATCCTGGTGGACCCTAAATGCCCATGGATTCTTATAAAAGGGCACAGAGAAACCCCATCAAACAAATGAATATTTGGCACAGATGGAAACAGGGAAGGTAGTGTGACCGTGGAAGCAGACCTTGGAGTGCATATCCACAAACCAAGGATTCTGGCAGCCACTGGAGCTGGAAGAGGCAAGGAATAGATTCTTCCCTATAGTATCTGGAGGGAAAGTGGTCCTGCCAGTACCAATGAAACTGACTTCAGACTTCTGGCCTTCAGAATTACAAAAAAATAAACTTCTATTTTTTAAGCCACTAAGTTTGGGGTAACCTGTTACACTTATCACAGGAAACAAATACACCCACTACACATAGAGCAGCCCTGGCAGGTCGTTTTGCTGAAATGCTACCTTGATTTTGCTGAGGAGGCTTCGTAAAATGAACACAAGCGACAAATGATTTTGAACTTATCTCTAGTCCTTAAAATGTAAAATCTTCTGCTTGATACTAGAAGAGGACTCTGTTGTTTCTCTTCACTAAACAATTCAAATTGGATTTGAATTTTGGTGAGGGAAATATGGAGAGAATCGTCTTTCATTGAATGATCTACTGGAAAGTTGAGGAATGACTTAGCTTTTTGGCTTGGGCAAGTAAGGCCCATGAGGAGTTAGAGGAACCAGTTGGGATAGTATGGGCAGAAGTAGAAATCTTTTTGACACAGTAAATTTAGGCCCTTCATTAGACACCTAAGTATACACATCAAATAGGCAATTGAATATATGAAATTGAAGCTCAGGGGAGAGGTGAAGGCAAGACATTTGGAAATAATCAGCACAGAGTTAGAGAGAGTAAATGTTACTAATGCAAATCTGACATACTGTTTTTCTGAGTAGCTAAAATACTGACGTTTGTTTTATTGTTTAGAGATTTGTTTTTAAACAGCATTACTATTTCTTGCCATTTTTCAACTGTCTCTTTGTTAATTAGGGTTATATACACTATCATTGAATCCCCATACCAATTATTCTTTAAAAACTATGACGCTCAATGAAGTCATTTCCCTACACATAAGTAAAATGTGATAAAATTTGTCCATACTAGGTATCTTTCTCTCATTAGAGGTGACAGAGATCTGAGCACTTAATTTTTAGCAGCTTTATTTTTATCAGAAATGAGAACAAGCTGACCTCTTGCTAAAATAATCACAGAAATCAGAAAAGGAATATTATTATATGCAGCATAGTACTACATGTAATTATATGTGTGTGTGGTATGTATGTGTGTGTTTTACTGTAGAAAGTTAAATGCTTTCCAGAGCTAACTTTTGTAAGAATAACTTGCTGTGCAAACTACTAGGGATGTGGTAGAATATTTTTTGTAAATTAAATGCTTTTTAAAATTATACATTCTCTGAGAAATTCTTCATGATAATATCACTCCAGATACTCAAGTCTATAGCTAATATGAAGTGTATTATAGTTGTGATAAACAAATATGTTCATATAATTTTATATTTTGAATCATCCTCTTGAGTCTCCACCTTTGCTTTTAGCAGCATATCCAGACTTCTTGAAATGTCCAAGAATGACAAGGTCTTAAGAGGTTGGTTCAAAATATAAAATCATATGAACATATTTGTGTATCACAACTATAATACACTTCATATTAGCTATAGACTTGAGTATGTGGAGTGATATCATCATAAAGAGTTTCTCAGAGAATGTATAATTCTCAAAATTCAGAAAACTAAGATCATGTCATCTGGTACCATCACTTCATGGCAAATAGATGGGGAAACTGTGGGAACAGTGACAGACTTTATTTTGGGGGCTCCAAAATCACTGCAGATGGTGACTGTAGCCATGAAATTAAAAGACGCTTACTCCTTGGAAGGAAAAGTTATGACCAACCTAGATAGCATATTCCAAAATGGAGACATTACTTTGCCAACAAAGGTCTGTCTAGTCAGAGATATGTTTTTTCCAGTAGTCATGCATGGATGTGAGAGCTGGACTATAAAGAAAGCTGAGCGCAAAACTGATGCTTTTGAACTGTGGTGTTGGAAAAGACTCTTGAGAGTCCCTTGGACTACAAGGAGATCCAACCAGTCCATCCTAAAGGAGATCAGTCCTGGGTGTTCATTGGAAGGACTGATGTTGAAGCTGAATCTCCAATACTTTGGCCACCTGATACAAAGAGCTGACTCATTTGGAAAGACTCTGATGGTGGGAAAGATTGAGGGCAGGAGAAGAAGGGGACAACAGAGGATGAGATGGTTGGATGGCATCACTGACTCAATGGACATTAGTGTGGGTAAACTCTGGGAGTTGGTGATGGACAGGGAGTCCTGGGGGGCTGTAATCCATGAGGTCACAAAGAGCCAGACATGACTGAGCGACTGAACTGAACTGAATCTACTTAGATGGTCCAAAAAGGAACCTCACCTACTACTCTCGCACTGAGAGAGAACTGGAGTCTGCTTAGTCCACTAGCAGTGTTGTTTCTTACTGTCAAATGGTTCCACAGATGAAGACTGGTCCTACAACGCCTATTTGACTATGCTTATCCAAGGCTCACAGTAGGGTGCTCTATGCCTAGGTTACTGAAACTTTAGCCTCAACCCTCAGCTTAACATCACCTACCAAGGATTAGCTGGTGCTGAGATTTCTTTTCTGGTACCTATCCATGTATCAGAATTATTTTCTTTCTAAACCTTTCAGACAACACCTTCTGAAGGAGGCTGTTATCACAGAGTCAAAAGTACATTATCCTTCCAAAGAAGACTTTATAAGCAATTTTGAAGGAATGTGGCAGGGCTCATTTATTTACTAAAAGATGAATAATTCCAAATAAATTCTAGCTTAAAAAAATCAATGTGCCCTCCCAATGTTATCCAACATATAACTGGAAATAAGAATATAGGACTGTTTCCTACACAAGGGAAACAAATAAGATGTGCCCTATGATAGCCCCAGCTTGCACCCTCGAGGTATCTTCTAGACCATAAGGTAGGAAGAGAAAATGAAAGCAAAGCCCAGTATGCTTACTGAATCAAGGAGACAGAAATTATAGACAGAGAGGTGGAGATGGTATCCAGAACTTGTGGAGAAGAGAATTGGATAGAGGCAAACTATATATAAAAAGAGCTCCAGAAACTTGCATAGGGGTTCCTTATATATGTTGATGAATATGAAGCTGTGAATAATGGAAAGCACAGCTCCACATGGTCATATTAGTACTGTTGGGGAGATATAAACTGAACAATTCCAAGAGCTACCAAGAACTGAGACACTTTCAAGATCTAATCAGTCAGAGTAAAGACTCTTTGTGAAATACCTGGGGTATTCTGTGAAAGTGAAAGTGGTCGCTCAGTCATGTCCGACTCTTTGCGACCCCATGGACTGTAGCTTATCAGGCTCCTCTGTCCATGGGATTTTCCAGGCAAGAGTGCTGGAGTGGATTGCCATTTTGTACCACATTAGTAGGGGTAAACAAACCCTAGAGAAATGGATGCTCTAGACCTCACCATTCTTGAAAGTGAAAGTGTTAGTTGCTCAGTTGTGTCTGACTCTTTGTGACCCCATGGACTGTGGCCCACCAGGCTACTCTGTCCATGGAATTCTCCAGGGAAGAATATTGGAGTGAGTTGCTTGCCCTTCTCCAGGGTGTCTTCCTGACTCAAGGATCAAACCTGGGTCTCCCACATTGCAGCCTGGTTCTTTACCATCTGAGCCACCAGGCGAGCCAGGTACAATGATCACCACAATCTAATTTCAGAACATTTTTGTTCTCCTGAAAAGAAACTCTATACGCATGAGTAATTGGTCATTAGTCAGTCTTTCCTCTAGTCCCTAGCAAACACTCATCTACCTCTGTCTATATGGATTTGCCTTTTGGGAAATTTTATGTAAATGGAACCATATAGTGTTTTGTGACTGATCTCTTTCACTTAGCACAGTGCTTCCAGGGATCATTCATGTTGTAGCATGTTGCAGTAGTCCATTACATTTTATGGCTGAACAGGATTCCGTTCTATGGATATGCTACATTTTGTTTATTCTTTTATCACTTGATGGGCAATTGGAATGTTTTCAGTTTTTAACTACTATGAACATTTTCATACAAATTTTATGTGAATGTATAGGTTATACCTTAGTAGTGGAATTAGGTTATACCTTAGTAGTGGAATTCTTGGATCATATGGTAACTTTATATTTCATTTTTTGAGAAACTGCAACAGTGTTTTCCAAAGTGGCTGCACCATTTTATATTCCTATCAGCATGTATGAGGGTTCCAATTTCTCCAGCTCCTTGACAACACTTATTATTGTGTTTTAAAAATCTTAGTTATTTTAGTGAGTGTGAAGTGGTATTTTATTGTGGTTTTGATTTGCATTTCCCGATGACTACAGATCCTGAGCTTTGCATGTGCTTACTGGTCACTTATATGTCATTAGTGTTCCTATTTAAGTTCTTTCCCATTTGTATTAGTCTGTGAGGGCTGCCATAACAAAATGCCACACAATGGCTGGCTTAAACGACAGACATTTATTTTCTTACTGTCTGGCAGATAGAAGCACAAAATTAGGATGTCTGCAAATTTTGTTTTTCCTATGGCCTCTCTTTTAGATTACAGATGACTTCCTTATCATTGTGTCTTCACACATTTTTTTTCTGTGCATGTACCTCAGAACTCTTTCTATAAGGGCACCAGCCATACTGGATTAGGGCCTCAACCTTATGACTTCATTTAACCACAATTACTTCCATAAAGGCCTCTGTCCCAGTCACATTGGAATAAGCACTTCCACATACAGATTATGAGGGGAGACCCAGTTCAGTCTGCAACACCACTTTTAAACAGGGTTGTATGACTTAATTGTTGAGATGTAGAAGTTCTTCATGTATTCTGAATACAAATATCCTGTAAGACATAAAGATTTGTGAATATTTTCTCCCATTTCATGATTTTATTTTTTTACTTTCTTGATGGTGTTCCTATAAGTATAAAGGTTTTTCAATTTTGATGAAATCCAATTTATCTATTTTTGTCTTTCATCATCTGTGCATTAGGTACCATATCTAAGAAACTGCCTAAACTAAGGTCACAAATATTTACTCGTATATTTTCTCCTGGGAATTTTATAACTTTAGATTTTATGTTTAGTTATTTGATCTATTTTGAGTTAGTTTTTGTATATGGAATGTAGTAGGGCTCAACATCATTCTTTTGCATGTAGATATCCAGTTCTTCCAATGAGTAAGTGTTAGTCACTCAGTCATGCCTGACTCTATGTGACCTCATGAACTGCAGCCCACCAGGCTCCTCTGTCCATGAGATTTTCCAGGCAACAGTGCTGGAGTGGGCTGTCATGTTAAAGACTATTCTTTCCCTATTAAATTATCTTATCACTCTTGTTGAAGATAAACTGACCATAATGTAAAGTCTTGTTTCTGGGATATGAGTTACATTCCATTTATTTAAATATTGAACCTATACCAATGCTACATTCTCTTCATTACTAGAGAAAGCTTTGTAGAAAGTTTTCAAATTAGAACATATAAATCTTCCAACTTTGCATTTCTGTATAAGTTTTAGGATCATCTGGACAGCATTTTTATAAGCATTATGTTAAATCTGTAGATCAGTTTGGGAAGTATTGCTATCTTAATATCATGGTCTTTTAACTCATGAACATGGGATTTCTATATATTTATTTGGTCTTTAATTTTTTTCAACAATGTTTTATGACTTTTAGTGTACAAATCTTACACTTCCTGGCTTAAATTTATTCCCAGTTATATTATTCTTTTTGATACCATTGTAAAAATGGTTTTTTAGTTTCATTTCCAGGTGGTTCATTACTAGTATATACAAAATTATTTATTTTCATGTATTGATCTTTATCTTGTAACACTGTTTAAATTATTTATTGGTTCTAATAGCTTTTTGATGAATATTGCAGATTTTCTATATATTAGATCATGTCATCTATACATAGAGATAGTTTCACTTCTTTCTTTTCAGTTTGTATCCCTCTTATTTGCTTTTCTTGCCTGTTTTTCCTGATAGAACCTCCACAATATTGACTAACAGTAGTAAGAGCATACAGTCTTGTTTTATTCCTTAGAGAAGGCTGAAAACATTCACTCTTTCACCATTAAATATGATATTAGCTGTGGGTTTTTATAGCTGTCTTTTATCAGGTTGAGAAAGTTCCCTTGTGTTCCTAGTTTAAGTATTTTTATTATGAAAGGTTGTTGAGTTTTGTCAAATTGTATTTGATCATATGGTTTTTGCCATTTGTTCTGTTAATGTGGTATATTGATTTATTGTCATATGTTATAGCAACTTTGGCTTCCCAGGTTGCTCTAGTGGTAAACAACCTGCCTGCTAATGCAAGAGACATAAGAGACATGGGTTTGATCCTTAGGTTGGAAGATCCCCTGGAAGCGTGAATGGCAATCCACTCCAGTATTCTTGCCTGGAGAATCCCATGGACAGAGGAGCCTAGGCATTTTTAGGATAAATGAACTTATGTGTGGTATGTAATACTATTTTACAAGTTATTAGATTCTGTTTATTAGTAGTTTGTTAAGGAATTTTGTTATCTATATTCGTATGGGATATCGGTCTGTACATAATTTTCTGTGATATCTTTAATATCAGTGTCAAGGTAATACTGACCTCATAGAAGATGTTGAGGGATTTTAAGCAAGTGAATGGTGGTAAAACTTAACTTAGGCAGGAGAAACATAATTTTTCAGAAGGGTCACTCTGGAACATGGTGAATGGATTAGAAGATGTGAGGATGGGAGGGGTTAGAATTTGGAGTCTTGGAGACCAGTTAGAAGATAATGAAATGATGCAAATTGGAAATGATGAGGTTCTGAATTGAGATTGTTGGCAGGAGGATCGAAAAGAGGTGCTAAAAGCAAAATATATTGAGGTTGTATATGAGAAATCTCATTTTTATATTCTCTAACCTGTATTTTCTTGGTGTTCAGAGGCTAGCTATACAGGCCCTTGGGGTTCTTTTATTTTATTTCTGCTGACACTGCTGCTCTCTCTCTGTTGATCATGCAAGCATTGGGAAAATTATTCTCTGACTTTATATAGCTAAGATCAGATGAATTTTAGAAAAGGAATTTTCCTAAAAGACCTATGGATAAATAAAAGAGGAATAAGAAAAGAAAGCATGCAGTACACACAAATGTGCCTCACAGCAACATCAGACGAACATAATATAGGTTTCTGACATTCCAATAGCTGATTCTTGCCAAGTAAACAAGCCCAGTTCTAATTTGTACCATATACAAAGACCACACTTGGAGAATTATCTTTTGTTTCCCTCCCATGCCCCCTTTACCAGAGTCCATATTCAAACAGAAGAGGTAACTGTAAAATTCAATGGTAAAAATCAGTGGTATTATAGGTATTTTAGTTAGCCTTGGTAAAACAAATTTTCCTTAAGAATCCATCATCATAGAAATAAACTTTCTGGGAAGAGGGATTCACTTTTTCACCTCCCTGAAAGGATAAGGTCATTAAGAAAGTTTTTGCTTTCTTCTGTGTCAGAGGTCATCCTCAGACATTCAGTAATTTGGTAGAGGTATCAGTTGCTCATGTTTCCCAAAGGGTAGAAAGGAGCATCTGCTCATCCATTCATTTAACTTTTTCTGACAGCTCTCTGTGCATCTGTCAGTAACTCACCAGGCCCTATATTCACAACAACAACAAACCTATCTGCTGTCCTCAAGAGGAAGGAGTTGAGGGAAACAGGGAACACACCTAAAGAACCATTACAGTACAACATGATGAGAACTGTAAATGTTAGCGGGGAGAGCACATAAGAACATCTCATTTAGCCTGATGTAAGGAAAGGGTATCTGGGAAGACTTCTTGGGAGTAGTGACTTGTGTTTGAACAATGAGTTTTGATTAGGGGGAAAAAGATATTTGTGTCAAGGAAAAGCATTAAAGCAAAAACAAAACAAAACAAAACAAAACTATCTGGATTTTGTTTGTATTTGCTTTCAGGACACTGTAAAGTTTCCCAAATAGCTAGGGTTGCAAGAATTAGGTTGCTGCAAAAGTAACTGTGGTCTTAGGCCATGAATTTTAAATCATTATAACTATGCTCAAACACATCTTTATTAATCAAAATAGGAGCCATTACAGTAAACACATTTTTGTCAATGAGAAATAAGTTTGTTCATTACTCTAGCATAAAAATTTGTGCTTTGGGATTTGATAAATTCTTGGAAAGCATTTTCTGCCTTCTGCTGGTTGTGGAATCATTTTCCCTGCAAAAAGCAGTTGAGATACTTGAAGAAGTGGTAATCAGTTGGTGAGAGGTCAGGTGAATATGGCAGATGAAGCAAAATTTTGTAACCCAATTTGCTCAACTTTTGAAGCATTGGTTGTACAACGTGTGGTTGGGTGTTGTCATGGAGAAGAATCGGAACCATTCTGTTGACCAATGCCAGCTGCAGGCAGTGAAGTTTTCAGCGCATCTCATCAGTTTGCTGAGTATACTTCTCAGATGTAATGTTTTTGCTGAGATCCAGAAAGCTGTAGTGGATCAGACGGGCAGCAGGCCACCAAACAGTGACCACAACCTTTTTTTTGTTGTTGCAAGTTTGGCTTTGGGAAGTGCTTTGGAGCTTCTTCTTGGTCCAACCACTGAACTTGTTTTCATATAAAATCCACTTTTAATCACATGTCACAATCCAACTGAGAAATGCCACATTGCTGTTGCATAGACTAAGAGAAGATGACATTTCAAGATGATGATTTTTTTTTTTAAATTTTCAGTTAGCTCACGAGGCAACCATTTAAGGAGCTTTTTAACCTTTCCAATTTGCTTCAAATGCCTAATGACCATAGAATGATCAACAGTGAGTTCTTTGGCAACTACTTTTGTAGTTCTAAGAGGATCAGATTCAATGATTGCTGCCATTTGTTCACTGTCAACATCTGATGGCCAGCTACACACTACTCATCTTCAAGACTCTTGTCTTTTTACAAAACTTCTTAAACCACCACTGCCCTGTACATTTGTTGGCAGCTCCTGGGCCAAATGTGTTGTTGATTTTGAGAGATGTCTCTGCTGCTTTATGACCAATTTTGAACTCAAGAAAATTGCTTGAATTAGCTTTTTGTCTAACATCATTTCCATAGTATACAATAAATATAAAATGAACAGCAAAGTAATGTCATTAGCAAAAAAACATAAAGTGAGAAATACACATTAAAATGATGTATAACATAACCACATTTATTTAAGAATGTATTCCAATATCAAATGGCAAATTTCAACAATGCAAAAATCACAATTATATTTGCACCAGCCTAAATGAGATGGCTGGATGGCATCACTGACTTGATGGACGTGAATCTGAGTGAACTCTGGGAGTTGGTGATGGACAGGGAGGCCTAGTGTGCTGCGATTCATGGGGTCGCAAAGAGTCGGACATGACTGAGCGACTGAACTGAACTGAACTGAAATGTATGGATGTGAGAGTTGGACTGTGAAGAAGGCTGAGCGCTGAAAAATTAATGTTTTTGAACTATGGTGTTGGAGAAGACTCTTGAGAGTCCCTTGGACTGCAAGGAGATCCAACCAGTCCATTCTGAAGGAGATCAGCCCTGGGATTTCTTTGGAAGGAATGATGCTAAAGCTGACACTCCAGTACTTTGGCCACCTCATGCAAAGAGTTGACTCATTGGAAAAGACTCTTATGCTGGGAGGGATTAGGGGCAGGAAGAGGAGGGGATGACAGAGGATGAGATGGCTGGATGGCATCACCGAATCGATGGACATGAGTCTGGGTGAACTCCGGGAGTTGGTGATGGACAGGGAGGCCTGGCATGCTGCAATTCATGGGGCTGGAAAAGAGTTGGACACGACTGAGCGACTGAATTGAACTGAACTCCAAACTGGTCATCTGATAGAACACTGGAATGAGGCTCACAGATTGCTTCTAAACTTATACACAGGTTGCTTTATCTGTCTAAGCCTTATTTTACTTTTAAAAGAAAATATCTGTATTCTTATGAACTTTATTATTCTAACATTGTATGCTCTCCTCAGAAGACTATTTTTTGGTCTCTAAAAAGGTAGTAGAGATGTCCAGAAAGGACTTTTTGTAGTGTAGTTGGAATCCAGGGATGGTTGGAGAGATTTTTGGTGTGGGGCAGCTGGAAGGACTGGAATGGTAGGTAGATTGGGAGGGAGGTAGATTGGAAGTAGTAGATTGCCAAAGCTTCATTTGGGAGTGGATCAGAGAAGGACAAGAATGTAGCAATGGTCATAATGCACTTGGGCTATAGAAGACTCAGAAAGGATCCTCTTCTCTTTGCCATACACATAGTTTTGTATGCATGTATCATTCTGAAATTCATAAACTGAGGTCTAGTATATCAGCAGTGTGGTTTGTGCATGTACTCAAAAGACTTACAGCCCAGGAATGAATGAGTGAATTTCTACCTTTCTTTCTCTTCCTCCCTTCCCTTATTTTTGGCTTGTTCAGAAGGAATTCTTAATCTTGTCATCTTTCCAGAAAGTGCTAAAAGTACTAACTGAAGAAATGTCATTCTTGAGGAAGATGCCTTTATTAAAGTGTACTACATAGAAGAAACACAAGCTAGTGTTCTCTGGGCAGAATACTACACATGTTTGGGCCATAAAATATGTTTAAGGATCACAAGCAATAATTCAAAACTAAGATTTCACATACACATTTGAATTCCTAGCTTCTTTTATAAAATCACAAGTCTTGATAGCATTGAAACACTAGTCTTAATGACAACAATTTGTGGGGCTTGAAGGCAGGAGGAAAAAGGGACATCAGAGGATGAGATGGTTGGATGGCATCACCGACTTGATGGACATGAGTTTGAGCAAGCTCCAGGAATTGGTGATGGACAGGGAACCCTGGCATGCTGCAGTCCATGGGGTCACAAAAAGTCGGACATGACTACACAACTGAACTGAACTGAACTAAGTAGTATTTGCCTCCTTTACATGAGATATGTGCTTCTGACCTAAGTGCTTTGTGTTCCAGTTTTCCTACCTTTACCTTGGGAGACAAGGGAACTTCATGGTTTGGTGGGTTAAATAAATGCATATGTGTCAAGCTCTTCAACTTGTGCCTGGTAGAGAATAACTGCCGTATCAGTGTTTGCTGTGACTGTGATTATCATTCTTTCTCAATTAAACATAGGCTTTACCACTTGCTATTGTTTTCCAACTGTCTCGAGTTACTCGTCTATGTTTCCAGCCTGTTTCCTGTAAATGTTTTGATCCCTGTTGTAGGCTTTTAACATCTGTGGATTTGACATTTGTGATTTTCACTATTCTGAAGCCACCCAAATATCTATGACTCATTGAGAGTGGTGATTTTCTTGAAGCAAAGATTAGAATCACTCATCTTGAAGCCTGGTTGGTGGAAGTAAACCATTTCATTTCTAAGTGGGCTTGGCTCAGCATCCCCTTCTCGAGGGGTGCTGGTGTACTCCCGTCCTGTGTAGTAACTCTCCTGCGGGGCCATGTAAAGGGCAACATCTATTGCAGTGCTCATCCGACTATCAACACATGCCCTCTTTGTACCTGAGGATCCATGGTATTTTTCACTGTGATACAATGTTATCCCTGCTTCTATTAAAAACAAAAACAAAAACAAAGAAAACAAACAACAACAACAACAAAACACTCTAAACATAATTCTATGGGTCAAAGGGTTGAAACACATGAAAAAGTTGTGGATGCAACTGTGAATAATTTGTATGAGAAGGAAAAGAAGGGATCTAGTTAGAAACTAAGGGGCTGCACAGAGAGAAGCTGCCAGTTTGGCATTTTTAATAGACCCAGGTTCAAGATGGCAAGGCAAACATCAAAAATGAATTCCAAAAGGGGTGTCAGGTACTTGGATAAATAGTCAAGGAAAGCAAAAATTGGCAGGAGCTTACTTTTGAAAATAAAAAGGCAAGTAATAATAATAAAGGATCTTGGGTGGGAAGCAGAAAATGTATAGGCAAGTTCTGCTGTTGTTCTATAATGAAGAGATAAAGAGGAGGCAGAACTTTCTGACTCAGGTCTTGTGACCATCTTTTCTGGTAAGTGGAGGTGTAGCTTGCCGGGCAAAGTCGTGCTTTTTTAAGACATGGGAAGTGTTCAAGCAATGGCTGGAAAATCACTGGCCAAGTACAAAGCCACTAGGCTCTTTCTCCCAGAGGTCCCTCTGCTCAGGTGGACTGAGGACATGGGTTCTCCAGTGAGCCCCTGAATCCCTGTGCTGCACTGAGGAAGTACCACAGGACAGACCTACTCTCTCAGTTCATCCCTTACTATCTTGTTTCTGCTGCTCTTCCCAGCTCCTTTGGATTGTTTTATTTGACTGACTCTTGCGTTTGATTCCATTTCCTTTCCAAAGTCTCTAAGGAATATTTTACCCATCTGGAGTTCAGCCCAGTCTCCTGACCCTTTTCTGTAGCTTGAAACTGCTAGTCTAGGAGAAAAATTAGAGCATGTTATCATAAATCTGGTGGCCAAGTGGGGGAACTCATTTTTCTCTTCACTTTTATGGGCCTATTTTTCTTTTCTATTTAATGAGATTCCACTATAAGTAGACTATTTGGCTAAATCACCATTGTAGATGAGCTCATGTATTTGGAACATGATTGTATGATTTTACAGCACTTGGAGAAACAGATCATCACATTTTCCTAATAAGAAGCAAGAGAGAAGAGAGGCTGACTACAGAAGTTTCAAAAAGAGGAGGGAAAAGATTTTTCTGCTGTCCATTTATTCTTCTACTGTGTCCTCAGTGTGCTCAGTTGCCCCCAACTCTGCAGCCCAGTGGACTGTAGCCTGCCAGGCTCTTCTGCTCATGGAATTTTCCAGGCAAGAACACTGGAGTGGCGTGCCATTTCCTACTCCAAGGGATCTTCCCGACCCAGGAATTGAACCCACATCTCTTGTGTCTCCTGCATTGGCAGGTGGATTCTTTACAACTAGCACCACATGGGAAGCCCCCTTGTACTAGAGTTATATATGTTAGTAAGAAGGCACGCTGCTCTGCCTCCACACACACGACAGGCTGGAAAGGGCCCTTACATCTGACCATGGCACTATGCTATAGCTGCATTCGGGGGTCCTCACAGTGCTGCTGTTACGCTCCTCTTTGGCTTTACGGGTTAAACTGGAGTGCAAAGTAGAAATTGGCCCTTAGCTAAATATAACTGCAGATACCGCTTGCCCAGTTCTTGGCTATCCTAGTAGGATTTGTTGCTGGATCACAAGAGTATAATTAATGTGCCTCTCTTTCCAGCTGACAGAAGTTACCTTTAAAGAATTGGCGAAACATGTTTCTTCTGTAAGTTCTAATTCCCCCATCAGAAAATTATGAAATTCATTAAAAATGTTGCAATGATCTTAATAGGTTGCTTGTTATATGTGTGCTCTCAAGATACAGAGGAATATTGCTGAAATAGCACGATGGGGAAGAGGGGTGGCAGGATAGATGGAGGGGAGAAAACACTGTGCAAAGTTCTTCCTTGTGCTTAAAAAAAAATAGAAAATATTTCTAGGGCATAGTGTTCCATAGAACATGCTGAATGGACAGTCTTGTGAAACCCAGAGGCAAACTGGAGTTTTGCCCCCACTGACATGCCATTATGGATAATACCTCCTCTCTCACTCTTCCCACCCCCACTTCCCACCCTTCCTCTCTCTTCCCCTAGTATCCTTGTCTGTTTTTGAACCTCTGCTACCAGCTACTTCTTGGATTCTGCTTGTTTCTCATTTTCTTCCTTCTTCCTGTATCCTCTAACTTAACTTCTATGCTTCAGTTCATCTCTCTTTCATTCATTTATATAATACATTGGGACCACTTCCTCTGTCCCACCTGCATGTATGAGCACCCCCATCTGTCCTCGGTCATTGACTCATGGTGTTGGCATTCTTTGCTGCACACCTATGCCCACACACTTCCCCTATTACACGGCTTCAATTCTTCCTTTGTTGGGATCCTCCTTTGCCAGCACTGACTCAGTGGTGCTTCCTCTGCAGTCGTGTCTTGATATCCGTTTGGATCGATGTCATTTTAGTCTTACATGCATACAAACTACCACTCCAAGTTGTTCCCATGGAGCAGAGAGCAAGAAAAATGTCCTGGGGAAAGAGAGACAATGCCACCTGACTCTAAACTCAGTAACATGACTCTTGACCCTCACTGTTCTTAATGAATCCTTGCATGCACATGTAATCTTTTTAATGAGCTCTAGGTCATTCCCCACATTATATGGTTTAGTTCAGGAATTTTTAGTTTGTGTTTACCATTTATTTATAAAAATTTAATTTTATTTAATGATCTATTCATTTACTTAAAAAAAAAGATTTTTTTTTTTTAAGAGCAGTTTGAGGTTCACAACAAAGAGAAAGGGCCTGTGGTTTCCCGTATACCCCGGCTCCCACACATGTATAGATTCCTCCATTATCAGCATCTTCCATCAAATATCTAACTTTTAGGTTTCTAGTTGTATGTTTTCCCCAATTTGTTATGTGGTTTATCTTCTAACCTAAAACCTTCTCCAGAAGGAGCCAGTTCCCTTTGTATCTGTTATACAGGAGCAATCTGCATCAGTAGCAGTAGGGTCCCATTTTCTCAGTTCTCATGCTGCATTATACTTACATGTTTATATGCATCACTGTCTCTTGAGGAAGAATTTTTATTTTGTTTCAGTCAGTTCCAAGAAGACTGTAATAGCAACTACAGAACTGACCTTTCTACACATGTGGCAGAATTAGTCATGCCTGTTCTCAGGAAGCACCTAAATAAACAGAAATAGAAAAATCTTAGGTTCTACAGTGCACAGTCACATAATAAGAATTGCATAATCTGAGGTGGAGGTTCAGAAATAGAAGGATCGCACAAGCAAAAATTTAAGAACCCAGAACGCTTAAAATGAGCCTGTGCAATGTCCCTTTGCTAAGGAGCATACTTTTCCTCTATATGGAAGTATAGTTATATCTGGACACCTTCGTGGCCACACCCACAGAGGGAAGAAAAAAATCTTGGGAAACTCCTTTTCAGATTCTCTAATCTAGCTGGTTCCTTTCTCCAGCAGCACCACTGTAGATACCCCACCTCCAATAAACAGAAAGGGACCCAAGGTGCTTTGTTCACTCTGATGTAACTCTTTGTGGTTCTCCTATCATTCTGAGGTTTGAGGAAGTTTGGACATGGGATTGGCCAGTGTCCGTGAGTTTCTTCCTCAGTTCCTCAGATCCAGTCCTTATCTTTTTAGACCAGGGTCTAAGATAGAATTTAATGAAGAAATTGGCCACAAAATTGCAGTTTGATATTTTAAGTCCCATCATAGTCACAGGTTCTGCCCACACTCAAGGAAAGGGAATTACAAAGGGAGTGTACACCAGGGGGTAGAAATCCTTCCTCATCAAATTTTTAGTTAAACTAAAAGTATAACTAAAGTTAATGTTATTGTGTATGGCTCCTATTAACCAATAAAGGCTTAGAGATTTGTACTTAAGGGTATAGAAATGTACAAAATATGGTTCATTCCCTGAAGGAATTAGTTGTAACCATGTAAGAAAAGAGAACATTAGATTGAGGGAGGGGATTAAGATAATTTATACAAGTTGTATAATGCATACCCATACTGTAAAAGTTAAGTGTGGGAAATGTTAGTGCAGACTGGAGTAGTATAGAAAGTTTTCTGGCAAAGATAAGTCTAAATTATGGACAGAAGCAGACATTGATGCATGTAGCAATGTTATTCCTCTATTGGTTACTGTCTGTAGATATTCTCTACAGATACTGTGGAATAGGAGGAGTACAGAGAGTACAACAGAATTCATTTTCTTGAGGGAGCTATGGCTAGATAGTCTGGTGGAGAGCACAGGTATGGAGGAAGGGATTGGCAGGCAGTACCGGGACTGCTCTCCAAGGTTCTGAACCATACTTCCTCAATCCTCCTAAGACGTCTATGGGGTCGCACAGAGTCAGACACAACTGAAGTGACTTAGCAGCAGCAGCAACCTTGACTGGGGCTTCCCTGGTGGCTCAGTCAGTAAAGAATCCACCTGCAATGCAGGAGATGTGGATTCGATTTCTGGGTTGGGAAGATCCCCTAGGGAAGGAAATGGCAACCCATTCCAGTATTCTTGCCTAGGAATTCCCATGGACAGAGAAGCCTAGAGGGCTACTCTCATGGAGTCACAAGAGCTGGACAGGACTTAGCAACTAAACTACCACCCACCTAACGTTGGCTGATTGGTTCAGACTCTCAGGAATGCTGAACCACATAGGGGCAGAGGTGTGGAAGGGGAAGAAGAGAAGGAGTAGAAAGTAAGATAGTGTCCCAGTGGTATAACCATGGGAAACTGGCAATTTTCAAATTACTGCAGAGACAGAAAAGAGTCACAGATCATGTCAGGCAAAATAATCAGTTCACTTCAGTTCAGTCACTCAGTCGTGTCCGACTATTTGTGACCCCATGAATCGCAGCACGCCAGGCCTCCCTGTTCATCACCATCTCTCGGAGTTCACTCAGACTCATGTTCATCAGGTCCGTGATGCCATCCAGCCATCTCATCCTCTGTCGTCCCCTTCTCCTCCTGCCCCCAATCCCTCCCAGCATCAGAGTCTTTTCCAATGAGTCAACTCTTCGCATGAGGTGGCCAAAGTACTGGAGTTTCAGCATTAGCATCATTCCTTCCAAAGAAATCCCAGGGTTGATCTCCTTCAGAACGGACTGGTTGGATCTCCTTGCAGTCCAAGGGACTCTCAAGAGTCTTCTCCAACACCACAATTCAAAAGCATCAATTCTTCGGCACTCAGTCTTCTTCACAGTCCAACTCTCACATCCATACATGACCACAGGAAAAAACATAGCCTTGACTAGACAGACCTTAGTCGGCAAAGTGATGTCTCTGCTTTTGAATATGCTATCTAGGTTGGTCATAACTTTTCTTCCAAGGAGTAAGCATCTTTTAACTTCATGGCTGCAGTCAACATCTTCAGTGACTCTGGAGCCCCAAAAAATAAAGTCAGCCACTGTTTCCACTGTTTCCCCATCTATTTCCTATGAAGTGATGGGACCGGATGCCATGAACTTTGTTTTCTGAATGTTGAGCTTTAAGCCAACTTTTTCACTCTCCTCTTTCACCTTCATCAAGAGGCCCTTTAGCTCCTCTTCACTTTCTGCCATAAGGGTGGTGTCATCTGCATATCTGAGGTTATTGATATTTCTCCTGGCAATCTTGATTCCAGCTTGTGTTTCTTCCAGCCCAGTGTTTCTCATGATGTACTCTGCACAGAAGTTAAATAAGCAGGGTGACAATATACAGCCTTGACATACTCCTTTTCCTATTTGGAACCAGTCTGTTTTTCCATGTCCAATTCTAACTGTGGCTTCCTGACCTGTGTACAGATTTCTCAAGAGGCAGGTCAGGTGGTCTGGTATTTCCATCTCTTTCAGAATTTTCCAAAGTTTATTGTGATCCACACAGTCAAAGGCTTTGGCATAGTCAATCAAGCAGAAATCGATGTTTTTCTGGAACTCTCTTGCTTTTTCCATGATCCAGCAGATGTTGGCAATTTGATCTCTGGTTCCTCTACCCTTTCTAAAACCAGCTTGAACATCAGGGAGTTCACGGTTCATGTATTGCTGAAGCCTGGCTTGGAGAATTTTGAGCATCACTTTACTAGCATGTGAGATGAGTGCAATTGTGCGGTAGTCTGAGCATTCTTTGGTGTTGCCTTTCTTTGGGATTGGAATGAAAACTGACCTTTTCCAGTCCTGTGGCCACTGCCGAGTTTTCCAAATTTGCTGGCATATTGAGTGCAGCACTTTCACAGCGTCATCTTTCAGGATTTGAAACAGCTCCAATGGAATTCCATCACCTCCACTAGCTTTGTTTGTAGTGATGCTTTCTAAGGCCCATTTGGCTTCACATTCCAAGATGTCTCTCTCTAGATGAGTGATCACATCATCATGATTATCTGGGTCGTGAAGATCTTTTTGTACAGTTCTTCTGTGTATTCTTGCCACCTCTTCTTAATATCTTCTGCTTCTGTTAGGTCCAGACCATTTTTGTTCTTTATTGAGCCCATCTTTGCATGAAATGTTCCCTTGATAGCTCTAATTTTCTTGAAGAGATCTCTAGTCTTTCCCATTCTGTTCTTTTCCTGTATTTCTTTGCATTGATTGCTGAAGAAGGCTTTCTTATCTCTTCTTGCTATTCTTTGGAACTCTGCATTCAGATGCTTATATCTTTCCTTTTCTCCTTGGCCCTTCGCCTCTCTTCTTTTCACAGCTATTTGTAAGGGCTCCCCAGATAGCCATTTTACTTTTTACATTTCTTTTCCATGAGGATGGTCTTGATCCTTGTCTCCCGTACAATGTTATGAACTTCATCCATAGTTCATCAGGCACTCTATCTATCAGATCTAGGCCCTTAAATCTACTTCTCACTTCCACTGTATAATCATAAGGGATTTGATTTAGGTCATACGTGAATGGTCTAGCGGTTTTCCCCACTTTCTTCAATTTCAGTCTGAAGTTGGCAATAAGGAGTTCATGATCTGAACCACAGTCAGCTCCTGGTCTTGTTTTTGTTGACTGTATAGAGCTTCTCCATCTTTGGCTGCATAGAATATAATCAATCTGATTTCAGTGTTAACCATCTGGTGATGTCCATGTGTAGAGTCTTCTCTTGTGTTGTTGGAAGAGGGTGTTTGCTATGACCAGTGCATTTTCTTGGCAAAACTCTATTAGTCTTTGCCCTGCTTCATTCTGCATTCCAAGGCCAAATTTGCCTGTTACTCCAGGTGTTTCTTGACTTCTTTCTTTAGCATTCCAGTCCCCTATAATGAAAAGGACATCTTTTTGGGTTTTAGCTCTAAAAGGTCTTGTAGGTCTTCATAAAACCGTTCAACTTCAGCTTCTTCAGCATTACTGGTTGGGGCATAGACTTGGATAACTGTGATATTGAATGGTTTGCCTTCGAAACGTGCAGAGATCATTCTGTCATTTTTGAGATTGCATCCAAGTACTGCATTTCGGACTCTTTTGTTGACCATGATGGCTACTCCATTTCTTCTGAGGGATTCCTGCCCAAAGTAGTAGATATAATGGTCATCTGAGTTAAATTCACCCATTCCAGTCCATTTTAGTTCGCTGATTCCTAGAATGTCGATGTTCACCCTTGCCATCTCTATTTGACCACTTTCAATTTGCCTTGATTCATGGACCTGACATTCCAGGTTCCTATGCAATATTGCTCTTTATAGCATCGGATCTTGCTTCTATCACCAGTCACATGCACAACTGGGTATTGTTTTTGCTTTGGCTCCATCCCTTCATTCCTTCTGGATTTATTTCTCCACTGATCTCCAGTAGCATATTGGGCACCTACTGACCTGGGGAGTTCCTCTTTCAGTATCCTATCATTTTGCCTTTTCGTGCTGGTCATGAGGTTCTCAAGGCAAGAATACTGAAGTGGCTTGCCATTCCCTTCTCCAGTGGACCACGTTCTGTCAGCCCTCTCCACCATGACCCGCCCGTCTCGGGTTCCCCGCAGGCATGGCTTGGTTTCATTGAGTTAGACAAGGCTGTGGTCCTAGTGTGATTAGATTGACTAGTTTTCTGTGAGTATGGTTTCAGTGTGTCTGCTCTCCGATGCCCTCTTGCAACACCTACCATCTTACTTAGGTTTCTCTTACTTTGATTGTGGGGTATCTTTTCACGGCTGGTCAAGCAAAGCATAGCTGCTGTTTCTTACCTTGAATGAGAGGTTATCTACTTACCGCCGCCTTCCTGACCTTCTATGTGGGATAGCTCTCTAGGCCCTCCTGCTCCTGCGCAGCCACCGCTCCTCGGGTTGAATCTCCTGGCCGCCAGCCCTGGCCTCGGGCGCGGTTGGCTCCTTTCAGCTGCCGCCCCTGGCCTCGGGCTCGTGGTGTCTCCTCAGTGTCACTGCCCCTGGCCTCGAGAGCGCGAGGTGACTTCTTCTGGCCGCCCCTGACCTCGACCGCGGGGTGTCTCCCCCAGCTGCCCCTGACCTCAGACGAGGGGTAGCTCCTCTCTGCTGCCACTCACCTCGGACGCAGGGTAGCTCCTCTCGTCCGCTCTTAGTGCGCCGGCACGGCTCTCGCAGCCGTCCACACGGATAACTGTATTTGGTTTCTATTGCTAAGTAACAAATTCCAACATTCGGTGGCTTACAAACAAAATAATTTATAATCTTTCAGTTTCTGTGGGTTAGCAGTCTAGGCATAGGTTAGTTAGGTCTTTTGTCAGTCTTGTGAGGAAAAGATCAGGGTGTTAATTTTTGCATTCCTTCCTGGAGGTAAGACTGTTCTTTCAAGCTCATGTGGTTGTTCGCAGAATTCAACCTTGTGGTTCCTTATGGTTGTAAGACTGAGACCCTCACTCTTGTTGGCTCTTAGGCAGGATACACTGAGATCTTAGAGGCCACACACAATTACTTCTCACACAATCTCTTTCATAAGTGCTTAAAATCTCTGAAACTTCAAAAGGACCCACTCTCCTTTAAGAGTTCACCTAACTGGGTCAGGCCCA
Source organism: Nanger dama (assembly GCA_917880005.1). Classification (NCBI taxonomy): domain Eukaryota; kingdom Metazoa; phylum Chordata; class Mammalia; order Artiodactyla; family Bovidae; genus Nanger; species Nanger dama. The sequence continues at coordinate 3,858,036 of CAKJTW010000011.1, forward strand.
CCCATAATCTCATTTTTTTATTAAAGTCATCTTATTAGTAATTTAGGGCTTCCCTGACAGGCCAGTTGGTAAAGAATCAGCCTGCAATGCAGGAGACACCGGTTTGATTCCTGGGTTGGGAAGATCCCTGAAGAAGGGATAGGCTACCCACTCCAGGTTTTTGGGCTTCCCTTGTGGCTCAACTGGTAAGGAATCTGCCTGCCATGCAGGAGAACTGAGTTCAACCTCTGGGTTGGGAGGATCCTTTGGAGAAGAGAAAGGCTACTCATTCTGGTATACTGGCCTGGAGAATTCCATGGCTTTAGTCCACGGAGTTGCAAAGAGTTGCACACAACTGAGCAACTTTCACTCACTCAGTCATTAGTAACTTAAGTATAGGAGTGGTATCTTGTCATATTCATAGGTTCTACATCCACTCAAGGGGAAGGAATTATACAGGGAGTGCACACCAGGTTGTGGAATTTGGGGGGCCGTTTTAGAATTCTGCCTACTACAATAAACAAGGAAAGATAAACTTGTATAACAGCTTCTTTATTAAAATTCTTTTGACTGCAAATAGCTGTATGAATTCTAAATAACTTAGGCTAAAAATAATTAATTAGACACATACTAGGCTATCTTTGGAGAAGGCAATGGCAACCCACTCCAGTACTCTTGCCTGGCAAATCCCATGGATGGAGGAGCCTGGTAGGCTGCAGTCCATGGGGTCTCTAGGAATCGGACACGATTGAGCGACTTCACTTTCACTTTTCACTTTTATGCATTGGAGAAGGAAATGGCAACCCACTTCAGTGTTCTTGCCTGGAGCATCCCAGGGATGGGGAGCCTGGTGGGCTGCTGTTTATGGGGTCGCACAGAGTCAGACATGACTGCAGCGACTTAGCAGCAGCAGCAGATTATCTTACAGATTCCAAGGAAGAATTGGGCAACCAGCCATTAGTAATAGGCTCTGGGAAAGTACTAGAGAACTCATTTAGCAGATCAGTTCTTCAGTGAACAAAAGTAATTGTGCCTTTTAGTACAAAAGTATAGTAAAATCCTAGAAGAAAATTTGGAGATAAGAGTGCATCCTAAATCAGTCAAATACTACCAGGGGTAGGGTCTCATAGTACAGACATAGTTTATGAAACCCACTCCTCTGTATTGGAAATAGTTAACAGAGAAATACTAATCACTGTGAACTATGCAGCTACCTCAATGGGAATTTATGCCTAGTGAGGCAAAATGATGCAATGTTGTCAGTTATCAATGAATTTTTGTGGTAGACAGCACAAAAAATGTCACCCAAATAGAAATAAAGTAACTAAAATGTTATATTGTTTAAGTTACATTAAAATATTCAAATTTTCAGTGTTAACAAATTTTTGTTTTGATTAAACTGTTGCATTTTAATTGATGCAATTTAAAGAGCATTTAACCACAGTCTATATGGTTTTATCTATTTTCAAAAGTTTTGAAATGTTTCCAGTAAGTTGAATATGTATCTTTCCTGCCTTAGAAGTTTGGAAGTGGGTGGGAAATAGTCCCTGTTCCCCAGGTAATCTCACACTATTTCTCACTTGCGAGATGGACAGTAAGGGTTAGACTGGGTGGAAGTAATTTGAGAAAAGTTTTGGCATTGTATGCTAACCATACCTGTCATTAGAAACACCGCATCTGTGTGTCAAAGGATGAAACATACTTCAGTCTTTGGCATAGGTGGGTTTGACACTGCAATTTCTGATGTTCATAAGCAATACTGAAAAATCATACATATTTTACTTTTGCAAAGACATAAATTGGAGTCATGTATACTGGTAGACTGAGGTAGAATAGTGAGATGCTTTGCTAGTGAGTGAGCGCTACTGACCACCCAGTCCCTGAAACATTGTTTAAACATTTATTTTGTCCCTACTACTGTTGTACATTTTGTAAGATGAGAGGAATTATTTGTAATAGTAGTATTCACCTTGATTTCATTAAATTTCCAAGGTGTGTTTGTCTTTTAATATAATGGTCTTATGTGCAGCTTAATATATATTGATATAATACTTAGCAGATTATCAAGTGCTTTTCTATATATTATCTCTCTTGATTCTTATGTAACCCTTTAAGGCTGCCAGGAAAACCCTCTTTAGAGGGAAGAACTCAGAGGGCATTAAAGGGAATGTTTTCAGATTCTCAACCAGAATCCCTTGTCTTTTGATTTCTACTCACTCCTGTGCTATTTCAATTAAAAAAATGCCTTTGCTACTATCTGAAATTGTGACTGCCATTAACATACCTGTGAGTGCTAAATAAATATTCATTGTGACGTTTAGGCCATTTTTTCTTTTCCCCTCAACTGAGTGTCCAAGAATCTCTTAGTTAAATGTGGAATCATCCTGGTAACATTCTTCCTCTTTGGGCTCTGTTCCTGTTAGCTCTTTGAAGCACAAATAAAATAGACCCATCAATTATAATTATTTTAAAATTTCTTTCCAACATGGGCATCAGAGAGAAAAGACACTGAGCTGTAAAAAGAAGTGATACAGAATTAGTGACAGGTTGGGTCTTGGGGAATCCTTGGGAGTCCAACAATGCGAGACACTAGTCTTAATTAACAGAAGTAACCGGACACAGGCATAAACAGAGCTTAGTTATGCCTTCCATTCCTTTGTTCAGTTAAAAATTACTGGACATGAGTATGTGTGTGTGGGAGTGATGCTGGTGACACAGTGGGCTCGAAGGGGCAATGATAGATGACCATTCTTATATTGCTTTTTTGGCCTCAGTAATCTGTCTGGACTGGTAGTTAGTCTTTTGACTCACAGCTGTATTCTGCTAGTTGGTTATGCCAGATATCTTTTTCATAAGTGAAAAACAAAATGAAAAATAAATGCAGCATATCTGTTTGGTATTGTTTAAAGATACAGTCGTAAAGATACTGTTTAAATGTAATGTTGTCCTTAGGCTCTGCATGGTCCCAAAAGTGTGCTGTATTGAAGATGTGTATAAAACCTGAAGGTGATATTGCAGATTGAAAAGATTTTTGCCAAGGCAATAAACATATGATACTTTAGTGTCCTTCACATTATCAATCCTTGGTATTAATGTCCATTTCTTCACCTCCTCTCTTTACTCCCTGTGATACAGGTTTTGAATCATTTCTTCTCTTGAGGTTGCTTTTTATGATTTTAGGGTAGTGATTTGGTATTTTTCCACTTCTCTCTTCAGTGTTCATTCTTTCAATTTTTGAGTCACTGTTTTTCTTTTTTTTTAAACTATAACAACCATTATCTCAAGGTCTACTGAAGAGAAAAATTATCTTGGTAACTAAATAGCAATAAAGTGGTAGTAATTTCAGAGGAATTTGCATTTAAAAGAAGTTTAAACAACTTTTGAATAGGGGAACTTTCTTGAACAATCAGTAGGTTTCACAGATGAGGAAGTGGGCTCAAAAGTGGTCAGGAATTAACCCAATTAGTACAGGATGCAGGTGAGATTTGTCTTTCTACAAAATCTGATCCCATTTTATTGCCTAGCAATGCTGACCATAAAGGAAAGAGTTTCTTACAGAGGGAATTCCTGATAATGAGAATAATGAAATTACAGAGTTGTGAGGTCTTGCAGAGAACTCCCAGAGTTCTCTGTGCTCATTTACTCTGCTCAAGAAAAACCTTATTGCCCAGAAAAACACTCTGGTAAAAAGGAAACCCGGCTTTCTTCTCTTTGTTAAGGTGGGCTCATTGAGGGGGAAAAATGCAGAGCAGCGAGCGGGAAGCAGAGGAGCATCATTTCTGTGAGCTCCTCAGGTCTTCAGTTTCTCCCTGCACCCATATGCAGGTCTGTCCTTACACAGCCTGGACAGAGTGTCTGGTCATGCTCAGAACGGGAGAGCATAAAATAACTCACCAGTTAGTTCTTTGACGGATGTAGAATCACTCTTAACCTGCCCACGAGTGTGGCTGGGGTCAGTAGGGATTGAGGGATGAAGCTATATGAAAAGTGAAAGTGAAAGCTGCTTAGTCATATCTGACTCTTTGAAACCCCATGGACTGTAGCCCGCCAGGCTCCTCTGTCCATGGAGTCCTCTAAGCAAGAATGATGGAATGGGTTGCCATGTCCTCCTCCAAGGGATCTTCTCAATCCAGGGACCGAACCCAGGTCTCCTGCATTGCAGGGAGTTTGTTTACCATCTGAGCCACCAGGGAAGCCTCATGAAGCGCTGTGTACAATGCTTAAGATGGGAGCCTGGTATCAGTCAGACCCAGGTTTGAAGCCTGGTTTTGCTATTTATTAACTATGGGACTTCACACAAGTTAATTATCATCTTCACTTATAACATGAGATAGCATCAGGGCCTACATCATGGGCTTTTGAGTGGATCAAATGACATAATGAACATAGCATGTCTGACATAGAGGATGTGTTCAATAAATGTTAACAAATTTAAAATTGCTAATTTAAGTAATTCCTATATGAGCTCCATGTAATTGTTCCTTTCAGTCATAGCACTAATTGTGTGAAGGGCTTCCTGGTGACTTAGCTGGTAAAAAATCTGCCTGCAGTGCAGGAGACCTGGGTTTGATCCCTGGGTTGGGAAGACCTCCTGGTGGAAGGCATGGCAACCCATTCCAGCATTCTTGCCTAGAGGATTCCATGGACAGAGGAGTCTGGCGGGCTACAGTCCATGGGGTTTCAAAGAGTCAGATATGACTAAGCAGCTTTCACTTTCACTTTTCATATAGCTTCATCCCTCAATCCCTACTGACCCCAGCCACACTCGTGGGCAGATTAAGAGTGATTCTACATCCGTCAAAGAACTAACTGGTGAGTTATTTTATGCTCTCCCGTTCTGAGCATGACCAGACACTCTGTCCAGGCTGTGTAAGGACAGACCTGCATATGGGTGCAGGGAGAAACTGAAGACCTGAGGAGCTCACAGAAATGATGCTCCTCTGCTTCCCGCTCGCTGCTCTGCATTTTTTCCCCTCAATGAGCCCACCTTAACAAAGAGAAGAAAGCCGGGTTTCCTTTTACCAGAGTTTTTCTGGGCAATAAGGTTTTCCTTGAGCAGAGTAAATGAACACAGTGAAGTCTGGGAGTTCTCTGCAAGACCTCACAACTCTGTAATTTCACTATTCTCATTATCAGGAATTCCCTCTGTAAGAAACTCTTTCCTTTATGGTCAGCATTGCTAGGCAATGAAATTGGATCAGATTTTGTAGAAAGACAAATCTCACCTGCATCCTGTACTAATTGGGTTAATTCCTGACCACTTTTGAGCCCACTTCCTCATCTGTGAAACCTACTGATTGTTCAAGAAAGTTCCCCTATTCAAAAGTTGTTTAAACTTCCTCTTTTAAACACAAATTCCTCTGAAATTACTACCACTTTATTGCTATTTAGTTACCAAGATAATTTTTCTCTTCAATAGACCTTGAGAGAATGGTTGTTATGGTAAAAAAAAAAACAAAAACCCTAATTGTGTGGCCTGCTACTAAATGACATGCCCTGATGAGAGAGAGAAAAGAAGGGACGTGTGTGAGGGAGAGAGGTAAACCTGGCCAAACGACCCCAAAGCTAATATCATCGGCAGCCTGGGAAGAGCCCTGGGTACCCTCTTGGACTGTAACCTGTGCGCCAAGCCCTCCTGAGCTCTGCTCTGGGGAGGTGGCTGTGCCGTCTCTTGCCGTCCTGGATATATGCTTTGTTGCAGGCCCCCACTTTGCTTGTCTTTGCAGGGCTGTCACTGTGTGATTCATAACTCAGTATTAACTGCAGACAAGGGAGGAGTGAATAGGGGATTTTTTTCATGTGACATAAAGTAACCGGCATCAGGGCTTTTCCACAGAAGCATTAATTACCCTTGTCAGTCTAACCAAGAACAAATTTTACTTCAACCAAGGATGATGGTATTTCATTGGCACCCAGTGAATGTGCAAGGAAGGCTTTGCCATTTATCCATGAGTATAATAAGTTTAAAGTCTCTTGTGATTTATGATTTTCCCCCTTTCTCTTTAAACTAGTATGATACCTATTAATAATAAACACACAATTCCGGAATGTGAGACAGACAGATGGAAGGTTATTGGTGACGAGACCAGGTTAGCAGTGTGGAAATTACATTTTTTCAGACTTCTTTACTCATTGGTTTTCTTATCCTTTTTCTTATTCTATTATTCCTTTTACTGATTGTGGAAACTAACTGAATACATTAGAGTTAGAAAGAGCCCAAGAGATCATCTAATCTGTTTTAAGGAAAAATTGTGAAAGACTAAAATTTGATGAGTGTCCTGTTTGATTCTTATCTTTGATGAGAATATTTTACAACTCTACCAAGATAAAAGTTAATTTATAAAAACTGATAGTAGTGCAAATAATAGCTATTTATAGAAATGCATCAGGTAGAGTCCAGTTAGTTTTCACTCTATGGATATAGATTAGTTTTACTAATTTACTAGCTTTGCATTTGTAAATTCAGCATTTGTTACCTGACTCCAATTATGTGGCACCTTGCATTCTGTTTTGAACCAGTTGTGGTATCTTCTTGGTTCCCTCATCAAAATCTTGGCCTGTGTTGTTTCTACATCTGTACAAGGAATATGATTTTGTCTTTTTAAAATGATGCCTTAACATTACAGATGATGAAAAAAAGGAGAGAAAGGAGAAAGTAAATTACACAAACTTTTTGTCATTGTTGAACTCAAATCCATGTCTCTTGACCTTGATTCCAGAAACTGAAATTGACACCATGGACTCTTCCCCAATCTAAATTGCCTGTATTCTATACTTCCTCACGTTTTCTTGACCCTTTGAAATCAGACTACATCTCCAGAGCGCAATAATTGATAGCTTCGATATCTACTTGGTATGTATCATTCTGCCCCCTCCCCCCATAAGATATGTAGCAATTACTCTGCGAAAGGTAGGGAAGGTGTTAACTATGGTGTATGCTCTGAGGAGCTACTGAGATCCTCTCTGCTTCCTTCTCCACACCCCTTTCCCCTGACTATTTAAAATGCATCCTCTCATCTGACCCTCACTGACACTTGGGTGAATACTAACACAGCATCATTTATTTGACTGGAGGGAACTGATCCTAAATAAAACCCAAATATACTTAGAGGAGTAAATATTGCATTTCACACAAATGAATTGATTGAATTATTTCCAGTCTGCACTCTAGATGGAGGATGGTTGACAGAAGACTGGGTTAAAGGGTGGACGTTTGGTCTTTGGTGGGGAGAGGCTTCTTCTGTCACACTCACCACTGATCTCTTTCTGTAGTTCTGGTATTTGGAGGAACTGATTTCCACTCTTATGTGCTTGACTCCTGAGTCATTGTGCCCCTGTGTGTTCTTCTCCCTTCACACAGGATAAACTTAGTGGTGAGAAGTTTCCTGTGACTGAAGGTGATGACTGTGGGGACCTCTGACATCTGTATCAGAGAATTCCAAATTAGTTTGCAAAGTCATATTTTTCTACAGCTTACTGGAGTTATACGTTTTATACCTTTCTCTCTTTTAACCTATTCAGCATTAATGCCTTCTTAAACTGATTTGTTTACCTCTGGTGCCCTCCTATAAAGCTATCCTCTCCTCTAAACTTTCCTGATGGGCCTCATGTTAATACATCACCATTCCTCTAGGTGACCCCAGGTTTTTATCTAGCCACTAGGTATCTACCAGGTTACTTAAACTCAGTTATAATCATCTCTTTTCATATATAGGCAAGCACTAATGAAGTTTCACATATTGTGGTATTATACAGTATGTTATGGAGGTTCATAATTTGTACAGACCCTTGATCTCTGGATATTGTTATATTCTAGTGAATACCCACTTTTCTATATCACAGGGGCATCCTTAAATTTCTTACTTAACTTCTTTCCACCTCTTCTTTCTTCCTTATTTCCTCCCCCGCCTTTTCTCCTCCCTTTTTTCTTCCCTCACTAAGTACTTACTAAGTTTCCAATATGTGTCTAGTACTTTGCTAGACACTATGGAATATGCTATACCATCCAAATTAAACATTTTTCAAGTCAAAGTTTTAGAGGCTATATAAGCTTAGAATGTATAAAAGCCATTTTGCCTGGAGATGATTTTCATTTGTTTTTGTAGGGAGACATGAAGAATAACTTTTGAAATTTCTACCATTTAGAAAATGTAGATAGAAAGGCCAACTTGACGTTGGGTAATAACAAAATTTAAACTTTCAGCATGGTTAATGAGTACTTGTTTTGGTAGATATATTTAAAATATCAGTAACTATGGAAATAATAACAGTTATATACATTCTGAGTATTTTCTATCTCAGTCCTCTGTGAGGCACTTTATATGTGGTTGGCATGATCAAACTTTGTCTGGGACCCAGAGCTAAAGTCCTTAACTAAGCAAAAAGAAATCATATGCAATGATTGAAGCAAGAAATTCAATTGAACAAGTACTTCTAATTGATTAGATTCTGCACTTGAGACAGAACCTCTAAAATAGTTATTTTATTAAATGAGGTATTTTTCAAGCCAGGACTCAAATTGACCAATATTAGTTCTATTGAACTCTTCCTTTTTCATTCTGGATAATTCAATTGTATTACAGATTAATCTTTGGAAAAGCATCCTTGAATTTTATGTTTGTGTGAAATTCCCCTGTATTAAACTGTTTCATGTGATAAGACGTAAGGATGAATCCTGCTGGATATGGAGAAATTGGAACCCGTCACACATTGCTGGTGTGAGTGTAAAATAACGCATTTGGGAAACAGCTTTGGCAGTTCCTGAAAATGTTAAAGATAGATTTACCATATGACTCAGCAGTTCTACACCAGATTTACCATATAACTCAACAATTCTACACCTAAGTCTAAACCCAGAGAAATGAAAATATATGCTCACACAAAATTCTTATACATGAATGTTCATAGTGGCTTATGTATAATAGCCCCAAAGTGGAAACAACCCAAATATCCATCTACTGATTATTGGATAAATAAAATGGAGTATGTTCATGTAATGGAATACTGACAGTCAGAAAGGAATGAATCTTTGTTACATGCTGCTAAGTTGCTTCAGTCATGTCCAATTTTGTGCGACCCCATAGACGGCAGCCAACCAGTCTCCCTGTCCCTGGGATTCTCCAGGCAAGAACACTGGAGTGGGGTGCCATTCCCTTCTCCAATGCATGAAAGTGAAAAGTGAAAGTGAAGTCGCTCAGTCGTGTCTGACTCCTAGTGACCCCATGGACTGCAGCCTACCAGGCTCCTCTGTCCATGGGATTTTCCAGGCAAGGGTACTGGAGTGGGGTGCCATTGCTTGTTACATGCCACAATATGAATAAACCTTGAAAATATTATACCAAGTGAAAGAATCCAATCACAAAAGATTGCATATTGTATGATTCCATTTATATGAAATTTCCCAAGGAGGCAAATTCGTAGAAAAAAATTAGTGGTTGCCAAGGACTAGAGTTGGGGGTAAATGGGTGATTGTTAACCGGGAAGAAGTTTCTCTGGGGGCTAATGAGAATGTTCTGGGGTTAGACTGTGTGTGGCGAGGGTTGTATAGTTCTGTGAATATAATAAAACCACAAGAATTTTGTACTTTAAGTATTTAAATAGTGAATTTTATGGTATGTGAATTATATCTCCACAGAACTGTTTAAAAAAAAATAACTTTCAGGATAATATGCATAAATTTAAAAAAAAAAGGATCTACAGTTCATAGATTTCCTTCTGTACCAAGAATAGTGCCAATATATGTGAGGAAACTGAATAAATATTATTTATCTAGCTAGCTGAAGTCTGGAAGTCTGAAGTCTTCTGAATTCTAGGCAGTTATTTCAAGGAGAGATTGGGAGAGTCAGTAAAAGCTGTGGAGGTTCCTTCTACCACTAAGGGTTACTGGCTGAGGCTGCTGGGTTCCGTTTTCTGTTCTTCGAGAAATGAGAGTAATGATGTCCCTTGGTGGGGCACGGGGTGTGTGTGTGAGGGAGAAAGAGAGTGAGAAAGAGGGACAGCTTGGCGCATAGGGGTACATTATTATTTTATTAAGAATGTTATCATTCCCTTTATCTAGGAGAGCACAGCTTCTGTGCCTGGTGTAACACCTAGGACTTGGTATTTAGCATAGGAAATATGTTAAAATAGCCACAGAGACACTTGCCCTTCAGCTCTTGCGTACTTAAAAATAATTTTCTTGTTTGGCTCAGCAAATTATCATTTTAGTGAAATAATTTTTTTCTTTCTGAATTTTCAAAGTGTGTATTTTTACCCTACAATACTTTCTATGAAAGGAATTTTAAAGGAATATCTATTTTTAAAAATTGAGGGCTACTGAGATGAAGTAGAAAATTAATTGGAAGCTATGTGAATTTAAAATTTCATTATTTTTAAGAGTAAAAGAATTATCAGTTTAAAGACAAAGAACAAGGTTCTAATTAGTTAATGAATCAATGGCAAAAGTATCTCTCTGAGGTGAAGAGATTTAAAGGACTCAGTGAAAGAGCCAGGTGTGAAAACAGAGAGAAATTTGAGGTTAAAAATTACAGAGAGAAAGGCAGAAAATAACACTAATGCTTCCCAAATTCAGCGTTAAATAGCTAGCACATTTAATGAAACTTTTAATTAGCTTGAAGTTTAAAAAGCACTAATATTTGAGGCATAAATGGGTTTAAAAACATTGTTTTTCAAAGATAAATCAAATCTTTATTCAAGAATGTGGTATGTATTGTAACATATTTTTGGAAACAACTAGTCACAAGTGGAATTATCCTATGTTTTCTACATCAGAAGTATAAATAATTTTCTACTTTAAAATTGTAAGAAAAACATATATTTGTATTACAATATTCCTAAAATTAAAAAAAAATTTGTTTTAAGAAATGGTAGTTTTTTTTTTTTTCTTTTTTCTTTGCTTTCTGAAAGTCTTAGTTGTGTCTGACTCTTTGTGACCCCGTGGACTATATGCTGCCAGGCTCCTCTGTCCGTGGAATTCTCCAGGCAAGAATACTGGAGTAGGTTGCCATTCCCTTCTCCAGGGGATCTTCCTGACTAGGGGAAGCTGCTATCAAATCAGGGTGCTATTTAGTGACATCAGATAGTTAAGAAAATTGGTAAATGTTGTGCTACATTATGGCTACAGAATGGAAGTTTCCTATAATAAATCTAGATTTCATTAGACAAAGAAGTGTGCTAGAAATATGGACCTTTACAAGTCAGGAAGCTAAATTGTGTTACCACCTATGGCAGCGCATCGGCATGCATTTAATAGCAAAACACTGAAGTCCATTAATATTTGGAACCATATAGAATTGTCTAATAAATGTGGCTATTTAATTTAATTGCAATAAAGAAAAATAAAACATGTAATTCCCCAGTCATATCAACCATGTATGGCTAGTGGGTATTGGATTTTATTGCTTGGATATAGAATATTTATATCATCTCAGAAGGATAGTTGGATAGTTCTAATAAACAAAGCTACCAAAAAGATATTTGTCTTTGTTAATGGACTAGCTTTATATCTAAGTTGATTGATTGAGGTTACTCATAAGGCACAATTTTGACACCAAACTAGGGCTTTAATTTCACCTAGAATTTTCTCTTTAGAGGCCATAGAAATGTCCTTAAGCATATCTAGAAGCATCAAAAATGTGTTAGTAGATCCAGGTACTAGAAGAGTATAAAATAATTATTCAATTATTCATTCATTCATCAAGTATTCATTGAACACCTGCTATGTTCTGCACATGTGTTCACTCATGCTAGATCCACTGGTACGAAGAAGAAGATATTGCCCTTGGCCTAAAGAAACCATATCAGAGCAGACAGAATTAAGTTAGGCTATTATGGGGAGCTCAGAGAGTAAAGAATCTACCTGCAATGTCGGAGACCTGGATTCGGTCCCTGGATTGAGAAGATCCTCTGGAGGAGGGCATGGCAACCCAATCTAGTATTCCTGCCTAGAGAATTCCCATGGAGAGAGGAGCCTGGCGGGCTATCCATGAGGTCTCAAAGAGTCCAACAGCACTGAACAGCAAAACACATGGCGCACGTTATGGGGCTGGCAATAAAAGTGAGTTCTGCGGGAACACTGTGGAAGGAATTGGGTAGAAAAGGAAAATTATTGTGAGTCCTACTTTAATTTTTTTTTAAAGTGGTTTGTGACACTTAAAAAGAAGGTTGGTTTCATGTCAGTGAGGGAAAAGGATTGCATGGTCTATTTCTCTTTTATCCTTTACAGAATCTAACATAATCCTAAATTCATAAGAGTTGATCAGTACATCAACTGAATAATTTAGCAAGTACCAATCACTTAACATTTTTTTAGAGGACTTTTCTTAAAGCAGCGGTCTCTTAAAAATAAATTTCAAAAACAAAAAAACAAAAAAACCAACCAGTCAAAGGAAGAACATGTCAGGATGAATCCTAAAAATGCGGGTTAGTTGTGTGAGGAGCAATTAAGAAAAATAGAATTTTTTAAAACATCAATGTATTTTAAATTTACTCTTATTTAATATCAACCAAAAGGGCCTTATAGATATCAACTACAGAGATTTCTTTTTTTCCACCTAATTTAGGATGTACTGTAGATGATTGACAGGGACTATAATAAGAGGTCTGAGCACTGCCTACTGGGTTGGAAGTAGTCTGGACTTGGTAATCCTGAGACCCTGCTAAGAGAGAATAAGAGTCAGGAAGATGTGCTGTGGATTAACCAGTTGTGGTGAACCGCAGGGTGGGCAGCAGCTCTCCGGAACATATTTATGGCTTGAGCAGTTCCAAACAAGCATTTTATTCTTATAGTTACCAACAGATGGACTGTCCAGTTCCTCCTACTTGATATTAAACAACATGTCTAATAAATATTCAACGCTTAGCACTTGCAAACTGCACTTGTTGAGCCTCTCTAACAGCCACTAATGAGGACATTAGCTTTCAATTAACTGTGTAAAGCTTTGGGTTTGGACTAGAACATTCATTCAGCACAGGCATCAATTTGTAGATCATTATAGGATATTAGCTGGTTGCTTGACAACCACATGGCCTAGCAGATTTTAGGCTGAGCTCCAATGATAAGCAAGGATTTCAGTTCTTAAAATGGGTCTTATTATCTCTTCCACCTGGACTATTATAAAAACTCTTCGAGTCTTACCTGGCAAAGATTTAGGGAAGCAGCTGCTAAGTTCAAAAATGAAAAAAAGTATGAAAAGTAGAATATTTATCTTGCATGCACAGGTATTAATGTTAGTATAGCTTGAAACTAGTGGCAATTTCAGCCAAACTGCTAAGAGGACTGCCACGGGATATAAGATACAATTTCACAGTTTTAGTGTCTTCTTTGGATTTTCTAGAGTTTAATAAATTATTATAATAAAATTTTTCTATGAGAAATGACTTACAAATATTTTCTATAGTTTTGTTTCATTATATACAAGTATTTTCTATCTACGTGTCTGTGTGATTCTAAAGCAAACAATATGAAAAATAGAATATAATGTAAATATTGCTTTGCAAAAGCAAATTTCTCTCCCTTAATGATCTACTGTTTAGTTAAGTGTTCCACAAGTGAGGCTTCTCCAGTGGCTCAACGGTAAAGAATCAGCCTGCAGTGCAGGAGACTTAGGAGAAAGGGGTTCAGTTCCTAGGTTGAGAAGATCATCTGGAAAAGGAAATGGCAATCTATTCCAGTATTCTTGCCTGGAAAATCCCATGGACAGAGCAGCCTGGAGGGCTGCAGTCCATAGGGTTGCAAACAGTAAGACAAAACTGAACAAGAGCTTGTTCTACAAGTAAACTGGAATAAGCAGATCTCCCAGATTGTGTAAAATGGCCACAAGACAGTGTTGCCAAGTTGGGAAAGGTAAATAACTTGATTTGTACCTTTTACACTTTGAGTCAGGTTTGCAAATTTTGTGAGCCTTGTCTGTGGAGTCCAGTCATCATTGTGGCCTCTGAGATTACTCTATGGTTTATATTGAATTATATTCATTCCATGAAGCAAGATATTGTTGTTGTTCAGTCACCCAGTCATGTCTATTTGAAACACCATGGACTGCAACATGCTAGGTTTCCCCATCCTTCATGGCTTCCCTGGTGGCTCAGAGGTTAAAGCGTCTGCCTCCAATGCGGGAGGCCTGGGTTTGATCCCTGGGTTGGGAAGACCCCCTGGAGAAGGAAATGGCAACCCACTCCAGTATTCTTGCCTGGAGAATACCATAGATGGAGGAGCCTGGTAGGCTACAGTCCACAGGGTCGCAAAGAGTCGGACACGACTGAGCGACTTCACTTTCACTTTCTCCATCTTCCAGAGTTTGCTCACCTCATGTCCATTGAGTCAGTGATGCCATCCAACATCTCATCCTCTGTTGTCCCCTTCTTCTCCCGCCTTCAATCTTTCCCAGAATCAGGGTCTTTTCTAATAAGTCAGCTCTTTGCATCAGGTGGCCACAGTATTGGAACTTCACCTTCAGCATCAGTTCTTCCAATGAATATTCAGGGTTGATTTCCTTAGGATAGCCTGGTTTGATCTTCTAGATCAAGGGACTCTCAGGAATCTTCTCCAACACCACTGTTTAAGAGCGTCAATTCTTTGGTGCTTAGCCTTCTTCATGGTCCAACTCTCACAGCCATACATGACTACTGGAAAGCCACAGCTTTGACTATACAGAACTTTGTAGGCAAAGTAATGTCTCTGCTTTTGAATATGCTGTCTAGGTTTGTCATAGCTTTTCTTCCAAGGAGCAAGTGCCTTTTAATTTCATGGCTGCACTCACCATCTGCAGTGATTTTGGAGCCCAGAAAATAAAGTCTGTCATGATTTCCATTGTTTTCCCACATATTTCCCATGAAGTGATACGACCAGATGCTATGATCTTAGAACTAGGTTATAGGTTCTGCCTATCCCTTCCCTATCATTAAAGGTTGAATCAAGTGTATAGTATATGCTGCTGCTGCTGCTGCTAAGTTGCTTCAGTTGTGTCTGCGACCCCACAGATGGCAGCCCACTGGGCTCCGCCATCCCTGGGATTCTCCAGGCAAGAACACTGGAGTGGGTTGCCATTTCCTTATATACAGTCACTCAGTCATGTCCAACTCTTTACGACTCTATGGACTGAAGTCTGCCAGGCTCCTCTGTCCATGGGATTTTCTGGGCAAGAATACTGTAGTTGGCTGCCATTTCCTCCTCCAGGAGATCTTCTGGACACAGGGATTGAATTCACATTTCTTGCATCTCTTGCATTGCTGGCAGATTCTTTACTGCCTGATTCATCATTGCTGTTCAGTCGATGAATCATGTCCAACTCCACAATCCCATGAACTTTAGCATGACGGGTTTCCTTGTCCCTCACTACCTCCTGGAGTTCTGATTCATGTCCACTGTGTCAGTGGTGCTATCTAACCCCACCTCAGTCTCTTCCATTCTTTTCTCCTTTTGCCTTCAATTTTTCCCCAGCAGCAGGGTCTTTTGCAATGAGTTGGTTGTTCGCATCAGGTGGCCAAAGTATTGGAGCTTCAGCATCAGTCCTTCCAATGAATATTCAAGGTTGATTTCCACTAGCATTTACTGGTTTGATCTCTTTGCTATCCAAGGGGCTCTCAAGAGTCTTCTCCAGCACCACAGTTTGAAAGCATCAATTCTTCAGTGCTCAGCCTTCTTTATGGTTCAACTCTCACATCCACATATGACTACCAAAAACCCATAGCTGTGACTATATGGATCTTTGTCAGCAGAATGATGTCTCTGCTTTTTAATTATGCTGTCTAGGTTTGTCATAGATTTTCTTCCAAGGAGCAAGCATCTTTTAATATCATGACTACAGTCACCATCTGCAATAAATTTAGATCCCAGATAAAATCTCCCATTGCCTCCACATTTTCCCCTTCTACTTGCCATGAAGAGATGCTATGGAACCAGATGCTATGATCTTAGTTTTTTGAATGTTGCATTTTAAGCCAACTTTTTTTTTCCCACTCTTGTCTTTCACCCTCTTCAAGAAGCTCTTTAATTCCCCTTCACTTTCTGCGATTAGAGTGGTATCATCTGCATATCTGAGGTTGTTGATATTTCTTCCCACAAGCTTGATTCCAGCTTGTGATTCACCCAGCCTGGGATTTCTCATGATGTACTCTGCATAGAGGGCTTCCCTAGTAGCTCAGCTGGTAAAGGATCTGCCTGCAATGCAGTAGACCCTGGTTTGATTCCTGGGGTGGGGAGATCTGCTGGAGAAGGGATAGGCTACCCACTCCAGTATTCTTGGGCTTCTCTGGTGGCTCAGACAATAAAAATCTGCATGCAATGTAGGAGACCTGTTATCCATTCTTGGGTGGTTGGGAAGATCCCCTAGAGAAGGGAACAACTACCCACTCCAGTGTTCTGACTTGGAGAATTCCGTGGACATGGAGATGGAGAACTCCTGTAGCCTGGCAGGCTACAGTCCATGGGGTTGAAAAAGAGTCAAACACAACTGAGTGACTTTCACACACACTCTTCATAGAAGTTAAATAAACATTGTGACAATATATAGCCTTGACTTACTCCTTTCTCAATTTTCAACCACTAGTTCAACGTGTGGTTCTAACTGTTGCTTCTTGACCCACATACAGGTTTCAGGAGACAGATAAGGTGGTATAGTATTCCCATCTCTTTAATAATGTTTCACAATTTGTTGTGATCCACACAGTCAAAGGCTTTAGCATAGTCATTGAAGCAGAAGCAGATGTTTTCCTGGAATTCCCTTGCTTTCTCTATGATCCAACAGATGTTGGCAATTTGATCTCTGGTTCCTCTGCCTTTTCTAAACACAGCTTGTACATCTAGAAGTTCTCATTTCACATACTGTTGAAGCCTTGTAGCATTTTGAGCATTACCTTGGTAGCATGGGAAATGGGTACAATTGTGTGATAGTTTGATCATTCTTTGGCATTGCCTTTCTTTGGGATTGGGATGACAACCGACCTTTTCTAGTCCTGTGGCCACTGCTGAGATTTCCAAATTTGCTGGCATATTGAGTGCAGCACTTTAACAGCATCATCTTTTAGGATTTGAAATAGCTTAGCTGGAATTCCATCACCTCCATTAGCTTTGTTCATAGTAATGCTTCCTAAGGCCCATTTGACTTCTGATTCTAGGATGTCTGGCTCTAGGTGAGTGAACACACCATCATTGCCATCAAGGAATCTCTAAAGGTTGAATTATATTTCCCTAAAGTTTATATGTTGATGTTGTAACCTCTAGCACCTCAGAACATGACCTTATTTGGAAACAAGGTTGTTGCATATGTAATTAAGATGAGGTCATGGTGGAGTAGGGTGGAGCTTCTAGACATGCACACCAGGAGAATACTATGTGAAGATGAAGGCAGAGATAGGAGTGATGCTACCCTAAACCAAGGGATACTAAACATTGCCACAAAATCACTGGAACAAGTTTAGAGCCATAAAACAGTTCCATAACCCTCAGAAGGAAACAATTCTGTTGACACTGTGATCTCCTTCTAGACTCTAGAAATGCCATGATAAATTTCTGTTGTTTAAGCCACCCAGTTTTAGGTATTTTCTTGTGGCAGACCTAGAAAATGAATATATCTGTAGCAGTAAAGTGAGCAGATATGTATTCATTTTCTGAGGTAGTCAGTTCTACGAAATATCCTGCCCTGTGGTAAAGCTTCAGGCTACTGGTCATACAACACTTTCAAAATATAAAGGGGATAGATAGAATCAATAGACTTAGATGCTGCTGAAAGTTCATTTGTGTCATTCATCAGTAATACAGTCCTTGTGGCTGATCCATATCAGCTTGATTCCAGCAAGCGATTTTCAATGGTATCAAAAGAAGTCACCCCCTCTATTCATTTTCAAAAGCATGTGTCAGTACTCCCTAAAACCCGCTCTGATCTCTTTCCAATAGCCTCCCCTGCTTTGAGGACACAGAGAAGGACCTAGTAAAAGCCGATAAAAAGATTTGCCATTGGCTGGGGCACTTTTCTGGAGGTAACTGAAAGCATCTTATATATCTTCAGTCCATTAGGGTAAGCCACATCTTGCCAGAGGCTCACTGGCAATTAAAAGTTACGAGACCCTGAAGGTCCCCAGTGAGTCCTGTAAACACACGTTGAACTGGAAAAGTGCACTGCATTATGATGCTCTTCACATCTGATTCAAGGCCATGGTTGAGCTCCACGGCCATTAATACATGTATTGTTTCTACCTGAGACTAGTCTCTTTTGAAGTAGTTTCCTAAAACTGTTCATCATACATAGTACACACTCAGAAAAATCTAATTAAATCAATGGAGGGATAAATAAATAAAACTAATTCCTTAGAGGTGGTTTCTGGATTCACCCGTAATCTGTAAGAGCCTTTTTAAGAACCTTTGACTGGGTGTTAGCACTGTATGATTACAATGTCTTACACACTAACAAAATAAAGTTCCTATATCTCCTTACCACAGGCTGCCCTCTTGCTACACCTCTTATCTATTATTTGGCATCAAGTTGTACCTCATTCCACAAACTATGTCAAAATCCACCTAGCTCATGATCTGTTTCACAGACATTGCTGACAATGTGTTCACTCAGTTGTAAAAAATAAGTTTTATATGTTGATCAAATTTAGTGACCACATACGCTGCAGCACGGATTGAAGACAACTAATATATTGTTTGTCGGGATTTAGATTCATTTAATCTCTCCTGGAGGAGCCCTAGAACCCCTTCAGTTTATGTTATTAATTAACCACTCTAATCATTGCCATATGCGTATCCAGTTATCAGCATAAACATATACACTCAGCATCATTCTCTACATTGAAGTGGTAGTAATGGAGACTGGAATTCAGAACTCACAACTGAGATCCCTAGTAAAAGGGCAGTAGTGGATTAGCAGACATGTAATGTCAGCAATTTTGGCTGGTTATTCTACTAAGAAGAGAAGTGAAAGGCAAAAGAGAAAAGGAAAGACATACCCATCTGAATGCAGAGTCACAAAGAATAGCAAGGAGAGATAAGAAAACTTAAGTGAACAATGCAAAGAAATAGAGAAAAAAATAGAATGGAAAAGACTAGAAATCTCAAGAAAATTAGAGATACCAAAGGAATATTTCATGCAAAGATGGGCACAATGAAGGACAGAAATGGTATTAACCTAACAGAAGCAGAAGATATTAAGAAGAGGTGGCAAGAATACACAGAAGAACTATACAAAAAGATCTTCATGACCGAGATAACCACAATGGTGTGATCATTCACCTAGAGCCAGACATCCTGGAATGTGAAGTCAAGCAGGCCTTAGGAAGCATCATTGCAAACAAAGCTAGTGGGGGATAGACCTCCAGGTGAGCTACTTCAAACTCTCAAACATCTCAAAGATGCTTTAGTGCTGCACTCAATATGCCAGCAAATTTGGAAAACTCAGCAGCGGCCACAGGACGAGAAAAGGTCAGTCTGCATTCCGATCCCAAAGAAAGGCAATGCCAAAGAATGTTCAAACTACCACACAACTGTATTCATTTCTCATGCTAGCAAGGTAATGCTCAAATTCCTTCAAGCTAGGCCTCAACAGTATGTGAATCTAAAACTTCCACATGTACATGCTAGATTTAGAAAGGCAGAGGAACCAGTATGCTAAAGCCTGTGACAGTATGGATCACATCAAAGTGCAAAAATTCTTAAAGAGATATTAATACCAGATCACCTTACCTGCCTCCTGAGAAACCTGTATGCAGGCCAATAAGCAACAGTTAGAACCTTACATGAAACAACTGACTGGTTCAAAATTGGGAAAGGAGTACATCAAGGCTGTATATTGTCACCTTGCTTATTTAACTTATATGAAGAGTATATCATGAGAAATGTCAGGCTGGAATGAAGCACAAGCTGGAATCAAGTTTGCTGGGAGAAATATCAATAACCTCAGATATACAGATGAACCACCATTATGGCAGAGAGTGACGAGGGACTAAAGAACTTCTTGTTAAAAGTGAAAGAGAAGAGTGAAAAAACTGGCTTAAAATTCAACATTCAAAACCAAGATCATGGTATCTGGTCCAATCACTTCATGACAAATAAATGGGAAATAAATGGAAACAGTGGCAGCCTTTATTTTCCTGGGCTCCAAAATCACTGCAGATGATGACTGCAGCCATGAAATTAAAAGATGCTTGCTCTTTGGAAGAAAAGCTGTGACCAACCTAGACACCATATTAAAAAGCAGAGACATCACTTTGCCAACACAAGTCTGTATAGTCAAAGCTATGGTTTTTCCAGTAGTCATGAATGGATATGAGAGTTGGCATAAAGAAGGCTGAGCACTAAAGAAAACTATGGTGCTGGAGAAGACTCTTGAGAGTCTCTTGGACTGCAAGGAGATCAAACCAGTCAATCCTAAAGGAAATCAACCCTAAATATTCATTGGAAGGGCTGATGCTGTAGCTCCAGTACTTTGGCCACTGGATACAAAGAGCTGACTCATCGAAAAAGTCCCTGATGCTGAGAAAGATTGAAGGCAGGAGGAGAAGGGGATGACAGAGGACAAGATGGTTGGATGGTATCACCGACTCAATGAACATGAGTTTGAGCAAACTCTGGGAGATGGTGAAGGACAGGGAGGCCTGGAGTGCTGCAGTCCATGTGGTAGCAAAGAGCTGGACATAACTGAGTGACTGATAACCAGTTCTACTAAGAAGGCTATGATTAATCGAAATGCATCTGGCTAGTTTCTTTCCTGATCTAGACCGCTGGGATCTTTATAACTGCCTTCTTTGAAATTATGAAGGATGATACACTATCATTTAAAGGACAGAAAGTAACTTAGATTTATAGAAAAGACAAAGGTCAAGTCCTGCTAGCCTTTGGGCACAACAAAAATGGCACTAATGTATAGGTTTACCCTTTTTTACCCAGGGGTCAGAATGGGTTTCTTCTCATCTAGATTACACATTCTTATTTGGTGTCTTTTGAACTACACTTTGGATACATAAGGCTCTGGCCTGAATTTGGACAGTGGAAGAGAGTAGGCTTTGGCCCAGAGTTAAGCCAACACAAGGTAAGGATCAACCTTATGGTTTCATCAACATGATGTTCTCATCTGAGAGAAACATAAAGAGTAGAGAAACTATGGTTCTCAGACATACCTGGAATCGTATGTCTGCTACTCATAAGCTATGCTCATGGAGAACTTATTTAAATTCTCTCAGAAACTCAATTTCCTTTTATTTAAACTCAGGATAGTAATAGTACCTTCCTCCTATATTTGTGTATATATGTGTGTATATCATGAAATGGCATATGTTAATAGAATAATATATTGGAAAGTATCTGTCGCAGTGCCTGGCATCAAGCAGGTGTTCAATTGCTAATCCCCTTTTCTTCCTTTTTTCAACCAAATCAGGATGCTGGAAAAGTTTTCTCTGACTCATATATCCCTGCTTGCAAAACACTACCCCCTTTTAAATCAGAAACACAAATAAATAAATATCCAATTTGGACAAGTTCTTTTTAAATCAATTAACTTTACCTTTATGATCAACAACAAAAACCCAGTTGTTCCATTTTTAGCCAGTGCATAATTGTTACTGCATGATCTAGAAGAGAGGCGGGTATTTTGCTGAAATACAAATGTTGCAGGTGCTTTGAGTGCATGAATAATACATATCGTGTTACTACCTGTCTGCTAGAAAAATGTCATTTTTAGTATTTGGGGAATAATAAAAAGGTACAGGTATTGATAATGAATAAACCTCTTCCCAATTCGACTATAACATATTATGTTTCCTTTTACTTGGTGTTATACATTTTCTTTGTTTGAAAAAATAGAGATCATTTTATAGGTAGTAACACTTTGGCACAGTGTTTGTCAAAAGAAGGGGCTTGTTTATGTCTTTTTGTCTGTATTTAGACAGAAGGCCCTCAAGGATCTTGGGCTATTTTGTAATCTTTCCTCTTACTTAGCATAGTGCTGGTTACAAAGGAAGTAAATTTTCAGTGATTAGAACTGAATGAGTCAGAACACAGAATTATGACCAAGAATAAAAAAGCAGGATGAGTCAGAGAGGAGTGAGAGGAGCCAGAGTTTGAATGGGAAAGTAGGAGGAAGAAAAAGGAGAGACTAATGTGTAGAGACTGCAACTGCTCTGGGGGTGGCCGCTGTTTGGAGAAACAGACATACTGGAATCCAACAATCCATGTCTGAAACATCAGCCAAAAAAATCCTGTCTTATACTGTGCTGTGAAAGAGCAGGAGGACCTCATCCCATACATTTGGCTTTTCATATTAGTCTCCTCACCTCCTTCTGGGCTTTGTTCAAGTATCAAATTACCAATTAGTTCTTCTGTGACAGCCCCACTCCTCAATCTATCCTTGGATTTTCCATAACTTTCATTATTTTTATAATTTTCTCCATGGCACTTATCATCATCAACCATATTACATGTTACTTATTTGTTGGTATTGTTCAGTTACTCAGTTGTGTCCAACTTTTTGTGACCCTATGAACCACAGCACACCAGTCCTCCCTGTCTATCACCAACTCCCAGAGTCCACACAAACCCATGTCCATTGAGTCTGTGATGCAATCCAACCATCTCATCTTCCGTCGTCCCCTTCTCCTCCTGCCTTCAATCTTTCCAAGTATCAGGGTCTTTTCAAATGAGTTGGCTCTTCACATCAGGTGGCAAAAGTATTGGAGTTTCAGCTTCAGCATCAGTCTTTCCAATGAAAACCCAGGACTGATCTCCTTTAGGATGGACGGGTTGGATCTCCCTGCAGTCCAAGGGACTCTCAAGAGTCTGCTCCAACACCACAGTTCAAAAGCATCAGTTCTTTAGCATCAGCTTTCTTTATAGTCCAACTCTCACATCCATACATGACTACTGGAAAAACCATAGCTTTGACTAGACGGACCTTAGTTAACAAAGTAATGTCTCTGCTTTTTAATATGCTGTCTATGTTGGTCATAACTTTCCTTCCAAGGAGCAAGCATCTTTTAATTTCATGGCTGCAATCACCATCTGCAGTGAGTTTGGAGCCCAAAAGAATAAAGTCAGCCACTGTTTCCCACTGTTTCCCCATCTATTTCCCATGAAGTGATGGGACCAGATGCCATGATCTTCATTTTTTGAATGTTGAATTTTAAGCCAACTTTTTCACTCTCCTCTTTCACTTTCATCAAGAGGCTTTTGAGTTCCTCTTCACTTTCTGCCATAAGGGTGGTGTCATCTGCATATCTGAAGTTATTGATATTTCTCCCGGCAATCTTGATTCCAGCTTGTGCTTCTTCCAGCCCAGCGTTTCTCATGATGTACTCTGCCTATAAGTTAAATAAGCAGGGTGACAATATATAGCCTTGACGTACTCCTTTTCCTCTTTGGAACCAGTCTGTTGTTCCATGTCCAGTTCTAACGGTTGCTTCCTGAGCTGCATACAAGTTTCTCAAGAGACAGGTCAGGTGGTCTGGTATTCCCATCTCTTTCAGAATTTTCCACAATTTATTGTGATCCACACAGTCAAAGGCTTTGGTATAGTCAATAAAACAGAAACAGATGTTTTTCTGGAACTCTCTTGCTTTTTTGATGATCCAGTGGATGTTGGCAATTTGATCTCAGATTCCTCTGCCTTTTCTAAACCCAGATTGAACATCTGGAAGTTCATGGTTCACATATTGCTGAAGCCTGGCTTGGGGAATTTTGAGCATTACTTTACTATTGCGTGAGATGAATACAATTGTGCGGTAGTTTGAGCCTTCTTTGGCATTACCTTTCTTTAGAATTGGGATGAAAACTGACCTTTTCCAGTCCTGTGGACACTGCTGAGTTTTCCAAATTTGCTGGCATATTGAGTGCAGCACTGTCACAGCATCATCTTTCAGGATTAACGGGCTACTGTTCATGGGTTTGCAAGAGTTGGACATGACTAAAAAGACAGCATGCACCCATGCATGCACTGTAAAGATACCAGCTATGTAGGAAAAATGACATCATCTACTTTGAGCCCATGGTGTATTCGAGTCAGCAGTTCAGCTCACAAGAGCCAATTCTTTAACTTTCATAAATCCTGAGCCAGTTGTTAAACATCCATTACTAAAAATGAAATTATACAAACTTTCAATTAAATATATTGAAACAAAGATGATAAGGATTCCAAACATGTTTTACTGCATTTTGCTATTAGCTCTACTCTTGAGCAAACTTGTATTTATTATCTCTGTGTTATGGAAACACTTTGGAATAAAGTCATACACAATCTCTTCCCCAAACCCTAGATTCAATGATGACGTGTTGATAGCTAGATGTCAGCCATGTTTGAAGTATTTACCACATGGAAATTGGCACACACTGGGAATCATGTCAGCTTCCCTGGTGGCTTAGATGGTAGAGAATCCACCTGCAATGCAGGAGACCTGGGTTCAATCCATGGATTGGGAAGATCCCCTGGAGGAGGGCATGGCAACCCACTCCAGTATTCATGCCTGGAGAATCCCTATGGACAGAGGAGCCTGGTGGGCTACAGTCCATGGGGTCACAAAGAGTCAGACATGACTAAGCACAGCACAGCACAGGAATCATGTGCCTCCTGTCCAAAAAGCTAGTCATTAAACATTTTCTTGCATATCACTGCTTTGAACCCAGAGACCTAATAGTTTGAGCATCTGAAGGCTGAGTTTGTCAGATTTGGCACACAGAGTAGACCTTCGTTATAACTGTAATTACTCAATACATTTTAAATGCTTTTCTTATATTTTGGTAAGTCCGTTAGGTGTATTAGAGTCCAAAATGGCTCTCCCACCTCCCATGCCACTAAGCACAGGTGTGTGACCTAAGAAGGGGGTGCTTCCTGGAATCTCTCTTGCTTGCAGTATTGGCAGAGTGTGAGGGAAGGGTGTGGAGGGTCAGGGGCAGTGGTGGAGCCGCTCCTATGATACCCTTCCGGGACTCCTAGGCTGTGAAAACTGTGCTGTCTGCTGTGCATTGTGATGGGTAGCTCACACGTTCAGGGAACTAAACGGGTGATCTGGTTCTTACTCAGGGCTAATCAACCTCGGAGCTGAGCCTCAGCCTGATGTTCTGACTGTGTGCTTCTGAAAATTTTGTGATCTTCCTCTTTCATCCATTTATCTTCAGCGTGAAATAACTAGATGGCTTCTGACGTTTGAAACAAAGGGCCCATTAATGTAGCAGCTTATTTCTGTTTTAGCACATCATAAATGAAACTATAATTGTTTAAACTTTGACATTATAGAACAAAAATTATATGGCATAGATTAAAATCTTTATTGCAAATTTATTTATATTTTTATAAAAATGTTGAAAAGTGTAAATGTACTTATTACCCATGACTCATCACCACTAACACAAAATTTCTTCTTTTTGTACACAGTATACAATCTTACAAGAGCAAGCTCACACTGTTTATGTTGTCTTGCATTATACTACATTGGTGGCATTAGTCACATGTATTTAATAAGCATTACCTGCATTTGTCTTTCTAAATCAAAATTTTATTATAGACATTCTTTTGAATCTGTTTCTTCTGAAGCTTTGCTAAGTTTTTGATTTGGGGAGAGACAATCATATTCTGGAACAAGCATGGCCTTTGGAATTCATTTATTCTTTCATTCATGTATTTAATAAATGATTGTTGAGTATACACTATTTACAAGGCACTGTTAGTAAGTGATAGAGATACAATAGTGAGCATATAGAAAATAAAATCCTTGCCCTCAAGGAGAGTATATTTTGATGGGGAGATAGACAATACAGCTAATGAGCGTGTACATTAGCCTGTGTGGTAAAGGTGATAAGGTACTATGGAGAAAAATAAAACTGAGCAGGGAAGGTAGGAAATGCTGGGGGTAGGGAAGGTATGTTTAATGCTAAGCAGGGTAGTTAGAGTAGGACTCAATTTTTGCAACTCTACTCCTGGGCGCATGTCTGGGCATAATTCAAAAGATACACACACCCCAGTGTTCACTGAGGCAATATTTACAATAGCTATGACATGCCATATCATGAGAAATGCTGGGCTGGAAGAAGCACAAACTGGAATCAAGATTGCCGGGAGAAATCTCAATAACCTCAGATATGCAGATGACACCACCCTTATGGCAGAAAGTGAAGAGGAACTCAAAAGCCTCTTGATGAAAGTGAAAGAGGAGAGTGAAAAAAGTTGGCTTAAAGCTCAACATTCAGAAAACGAAGATCATGGCATCTGGTCCCATCACTTCCTGGGAAATAGTTGGGGAAACAGTGGAAAACAGTGGCCGACTTTATTCTTTTGGGCTCCAAACTCACTGCAGATGGTGATTGCAGCCATGAAATTAAAAGACTCTTACTCTTTGGAAGAAAAGTTATGACCAACCTAGATAGCATATTGAAAGCAGAGACATTACTTTGCCAACAAAGATCCATCTAGTCAAGGCTATGGTTTTCCCAGTGGTCTTGTATGGATGTGAGAGTTGGACTGTGAAGAAGGCTGAGTGCTGAAGAATTGATGCTTTTGAACTGTGGTGTTGGAGAAGACTCTTGAGAGTCCCTTGGGCTGCAAGGAGATCCAACCAGTCCATTCTGAAGGAGATCAGTCCTGGGATTGCTTTGGAAGGAATGATGCTAAAGCTGAAACTCCAGTACTTTGGCCACCTCATGCGAAGAGTTGACTCATTGGCAAAGACTCTGATGCTGGGAGGAATTGGGGGCAGGAGGAGAAGGGGGACAACCAAGGATGAGATGGCTGGATGGCATCACTGACTCAAGGGACATGAATTTGGGTAAACTCCGGGAGCTGGTGATGGACAGGGAGGCCTGGCGTGCTGCGATTCATGGGGTCTCAAAGAGTCAGACATGACTGAGCGACTGAACTGAACTGAACTGAACTGAGGCAATGTAAATGACCAGCAACAGCTGAATGCATAAAGAAAAAAATGGCACATATATACAATGAAATATTATTTAACTATGAAAAAGAATGAAATGCCATTTGCAGCAACATGGATGGACCTAGAGATGATCATACCAAATGAAATGCAAACAGAGAAAGACAAATATCATATGATGTCACTTACATGTGGAATTTAAAAAAATGATACAGGTGAACTTATCTACAAAACAGAAACAGACTCAGAGGCCTAGAAAACAAAGTTATGGTTACCAAGGGGAAACATGAGGGTGGGAGGGGCAGGATAAATTAGTGGGTTAGGATCAACATACAAGTGCTATATATAAAATAGATAATCAACACAGATCTACTGTATAGCATGGGAAACTCTACTCAATGCTCTGTGTGTGTTCATCGCTGAGTCCTATTTGACTCTTTGTGATCCCCACGGACTGTAGCCCACCAGGCTCCTCTGTCAATGGGATTCTCCAGGCAAGAATACTGGAGTGGATTTCCATGCCCTCCTCCAGGGGATCTTCCCAACCCAGGGATTGAACCCAAGTCTCTTACATCTCCTGCACTAGCAGACAGGTTCTTTACCACTAGTGCCACCTGGGAAGCCCACTCAGTACTCTGTAATAACTTATATGGGAAAGTGATCTGAAAAAGAACGGATACATGTATAACTGAATCACTTTTTGTACACCTGAAATTACCATAACATTATAAATCAATTATCATCCATCTTAAGATAAAAACATTTTAAATAATAAAATAGGACTTGCTGATAATGTGACAATTGAGTCAGGACTTAAAAGAGTTGCTGAGGAAAAGCCTTCCAGGCAGAGAGAAGCTGGTAGAAAGGTGCAGGGTAGGATCTTGTTTGTCTTATTTGAGGAACACTGGGAAGGCCAGTGTACCTGAAGTAGAATCAGCAAAGGGGAGAATAGTATTAAATGAAGGTGAAAGAGAGAATTTAGAGAGTTAGGATCATTTAGGATGGTTGGCCCCTACAAGGAGTACAGCTTTTATACTGAGTGAATTGGAAAAACAGTTGGATTATTTTGAGCCAGAAGAGAAACATGATTTCCACTGTGTTTTAAAAGCATTACTCTGACTTCTGCTATTCAAAGTGTTGTCTGTGAACCAGGAACATGGTCATTGCTTGGAGCACGTCAGAAGTGGAAACTCTCAGGCCCCACCCCAGATCTTCTAAGCCAGCATCTGTCTTTAACAAGATCCCCAGGTGATGTGTGTGCAGAATACAGCTTGAGAGACAGTAACGCAGGCTGAGGAGGAGGGTGAGAGAACTATCCAGGGACCAGTAAGAGGCTCTTGCTAAACTTGCAGAAGAAGATGATAACAGCGTGGGCCAGGATAGTGTTGGAGGAGGGGGAGAGAAGGAAAACTGAATGTGAGTTGTAAGAGAAAGGACAAACCAAGACTGACTTCATAGTTTTTGGCTGATGCAGGTGGAAGGATGGAGCTCTCATTACCTGAGTTGGGGGAAAAAAAAGTGGAGATTTGTCAAATTATGTTTGAGATGTGTGAAGGTTAATTACAAGTGCTTACTTGGAGAATGTTTTGGACAAGATTAACATTTAAATTGGTAAACTTTGGATAAAGCAGATTGCCCTTCATAATGTGTGGGCTTCATCCAATCAGTTGAAGGGAATAAAACAAAAGCACTGATTTCCCCAGCAAGAGGGAATTCTCCAGCAAACTGCCTTCAGACTTATCTGAACAGTTGACTCTGGATATCTGCCTGTCAGCCCACACTGCATATTTGAATTTGCCAGCCTCCATAATCATGTAAGCCAATTTGCCAATTCCTTATAATAAATTTCCTTTTGGTTCTGTTACTCTGGAGAGCCCTAACTAGTACAAGATGTTAAACAGTTATGTAAGTTTAAATTTTAGGGAAAGAATAGGTCTCTGAACATTAAAAAGATTGAGAATCACCAGCATAATCTAAAGTCATTGGATTAAATAAAATTACCAAGGAAGTGAGGTAGATAGAAAAGGGAAGAAGTCTAAAGGACTAAATTCTGGGGCCCTTCAATGTTAAGAGGTCAGAGAGGAAAGAAGAAATCAACAAAAGCTGAAAAGGAGAGGTCAAGGAAGAGAAAAACCCAAAACAAAAACCAAACATGTGAATGTGATGCCTGGAAGGAAAGTGAAGTATTTCAATAAAGAGGTCGTGATTAATGTGTCTAATGGTATTGTAAGTGAAGTAAGATGAACACTGAGGATTACACACTTGGAAATGGAGGTCTCGGATGACCATGATGTGTTGTGTCCATGCCAAGGTGAAACCATGGAAAACCTGACTGGAGTGAGTTTAGGGGAGAGTGGGAGAAGGAATGATTAGTTAAATGTGTGTGTATGAATATTTTATTTATTTTAAAATTATTTTTATTTTTATTAGTTTTTTCCATAATCATTTTTTCTTAAATTAAATTTATTTATTTTTTAATTACAATCTGTATTTGTTTTGCCATACTTTGCCGAATCAGCATAGTTTTTTTAAATTTTATTTTTACTTTATTCTACTTTTCAATACTGTATTGGTTTTGCCATACATTGACATGAATCAGCCACAGGTGTACACGAGCTCCCAATCCTGAAACCCCCTCCCACCTCTCACCCCCTATCATCTCTCTGAATCATCCCCGTGCACCAGCCCCAAGCATCCTGTATCCTGTACCAAACATAGACTGGTACTTCGTTTCTTACATGATAGTATCAACATCACTCATTATCAGAGAAATGCAAATCAAGACCACAATGAGGTACCATTTCACACCAGCTGGAATGGCTGCGATCCAAAAGTCTACAAGCAATAAATGCTGGAGAGGATGTGGAGAAAAGGGAACCCTCTTTACACTGTTGGTGGGAATGCAAACTAGTACAGCCACTACGGAAAACAGTGTGGAGATTCCTTAAAAAATTGCAAATAGAACTGCCTTATGACCCAGCAATCCCACTGCTGGGCATACACACCGAGGAAACCAGAATTGAAAGAGACACATGTACCCCAATGTTCATTGCAGCATTGTTCATAATAGCCAGGACATGGAAACAACCTAGATGTCCATCAGCAGATGAATGGATAAGAAAGCTGTGGTACATATACACAATGGAGTACTACTCAGCACTTAAAAAGAATAAATTTGAATCAGTTCTAATGAGATGGATGAAACTGGAGCCGATTATACAGAGTGAAGTAAGCCAGAAAGAAAACACCAATACAGTATACTGACACATATATATGGAATTTGGAAAGATAGTAATGATGACCCTGTAGGTGAGACAGCAAAAGAGACACAGATGTATAGAACAGACTTTTGGCCTCTGAGGGAGAAGGAGAGGGTGGGATGATTTGGGAGAATGGCATAAAATTATTTTTAAAATCAATGACTTTTTATAACAATAGTGGGTTTTGCAGAAAAATTGAGAAATACAGAAAATTCTATTATACTTAACTCTCATAATTTCTCCTAATAATAACATCTTGAATTGATGTGATATATTTGTTACAATTTATGAACCAATATTGATACACTATTATTTACAGCATTTTATTTATTTATTTTTGACTGCACTGGGTCTTCGTTGCTGCACATGGACTTTTCTTTAGTTACAATGAGTGGGGGCTACGCTTCTGTTGCTCTGCTCAGGCTTCTCATTGCGGTGGTTCCTTTTGTGGAGCAAAGGCTCTAGGGTGTATGGGCTTCAGTAGCTGTTGCATGCAGGCTCAGGGGTTGTGCCTCACAGGCTTAGCTGCCTTAAGGTAAGTGGGATCTTCCCTGACCAGATAAAACTTGTGTCCCCTCCATTGCAAGGCAGAATCTTAACCTCTGAACCACCATGTAAGACCCACCATGGAAGCCTCCAAACATACTTAACATAGGGGAGAGTGAAAAAATTGGCTTAAAGCTCAACATTCAGAAAACTAAGATCATGGCATCCGGTCCCACCACTTCATGGCAAACAGATGGGGAAACTGTGGCTGAATTTATCTTTTGGGGCTCCAAAATCACTGTAGATGGTGACTGCAGCCATTAAATGAAAAGATGCTTACTCCTTGGAAGGAAGGTTATGACCAACCTAGACAGCAGATTAAAAAGCAGAGACATTACTTTGTTGACAAAGGTCTGTCTGGTCAAGGCTATGGATTTTCCAGTCGTCATGTATGGATGTGAGAGTTGGACTATAAAGAAAGCTGATCACCGAAGAGTTGATGCTTTTGAACTGTGGTGTTGGAGAAGACTCTTGAGAGTCCCTTGGACTGCAGGAAGATCCAACCAGTCCATCCTTAAGGAGATCAATGCTGGGTGTTCATTGGAAGGACTGATGTTGAAGCTGAGAGTCTAATACTTTAGCCACCTGATGCAAAGAGCTGACTTGTTTGAAAAGACCCTAATGCTGGGAAAGATTGAGGGCAGGAGGAGAAGGGGACAACAGAGGATGTGATGGTTGGATGGCATCACTGACTCAATGGACATGAGTTTGGGTAAACTCCAGGAATTGGTGATGGAGGCGTTGTGTGCTGTGGTTCACAGGGTAGCAAAGAGTCAGACGTGACTGAGTGACTGAAGTGAACTGAACTGGACATTAGGGTTCACTCTGTATAGTATAGTTCCATGAGTTCTGACAAGCATATAATGGGTCAATCCCGGTTACAGTGAAACTTTTGAATCACAGATCAACTGCTTACTAAACTATGTGACCTTGAGTGAGTGACTTCAAACATTGAAATCTCTATAAATTATTATGCTTAAAAAAAGTAAAATAGATGAAAAAACCTATCATAATCAATGACATCAGTAAGTGTTAATACTCTTCCACTCTCTTTTGAATGGAAACCAGGAGGTCTTGCCAAATACTTGCAGTTTTGTTAAAATGCAACATTGCAGTTTTATAGTAATTTAAATGTTTCCAGTTTAATGTGACTTTTTTCAATCTCAGGGCATCTATCTTTCCCATATAACTGTTTAACTACCATAATTGTTAGTAAATGGTCCAGATGAGTGTTGGTTCCAAGTGATGAAGAGGTCAAGTCATCAGTTCATCTTTATATGGGTCAGTTAGTTCTACAATAAGAAATATGGTTACATTGCCACAGATAACACATATCACCAACCCTGGCCATCCATCTCTTGTGGACTGACTGGCCTCAGCCTGAGTATGCAGATATCCCAGTGCAATTTTAATCACTTTGAGAAAAACAACTAGTGCCATAAGACTTTTGGGTGATTTAATACATTTTTAAGTGAAAACTATTTCCCATTAGAGGTTTTGGTAGAAGGAGTTTTAACATTGTATGGAAGGTTAATTAGACAAACTGTAAGGACCCTTTCAGTCTGATTCTTAAATTTATTTAACAGCTAGTAAAATAAGTATGAGATTCAGGAGTCAAAGAACAGTATTCTTATGGGAGAAAAGAGCATAGACTGTTGAAAGGAAATCTGTTTGAAAACTTAAATTTTGATGTGCTTCATAGAGCAGAAGGAAGGTGAATATTTCTCTAAGCTCTACTAGAAGGAGATTTTTTTTTTCTGGAAGGTATAATGATTCAGTTCAGTTCAGTTGCTCAGTCGTGTCCGACTCTTTGCGACCCCATGAATCGCAGCACACCAGGCCTCCCTGTCCATCACCAGCTCCCGGAGTTCACTCAGACTCGCAGCCATTGAGTCAGTGATGCCATCCAGCCATTTCAAATGATTATAGAATCAAATTTTTTATAAGATAGTATTTTAGGAAAATATCTAGTTTGTGAAACTAATAACAAAGCTGAGTTGAAATGGATTGGTTCAGTAAGAACATAGAAA
This sequence comes from Nanger dama, assembly GCA_917880005.1. Taxonomy (NCBI): domain Eukaryota; kingdom Metazoa; phylum Chordata; class Mammalia; order Artiodactyla; family Bovidae; genus Nanger; species Nanger dama. The sequence goes on from CAKJTW010000011.1 coordinate 3,890,695, forward strand.
CATTTTTTCCCTCAGTTTTTCTGAAAAGTGCATTAATTATAACCTGTCCTTTTGAATTTTTGGTGGAAGTCTGATGATACTTCTGGGGTCTCAGACTGACAATGAGTTCTGGCAGGGAGGCAGAGTTCACTAAGAGTGGTGAGTATGTTAGTAAAGGTGGTGGTCGAGGTTCAGAATGAGACGTCTACCACATAGAATAAGTTGTCAGCAGCAGTTATTATAGCTGCCCAGAGTTGGACAAGGGAGGATTAAAGTGGGCATAACTTCAGCACTAGGGATTAGAGCTTCATAGAAAGAAGAGGCAAGATTTAGGGTCAGCTTAACCAGATCAGGGTAAAGGAAGTCAGGAAAAGCAAAGCCAAAGACATGCCAAAGAGAACGCAAGGGTGAGGCCAAACCTTCTAGTTTAGCCGGGTTGCTTCATTTTGAGTGATTGTCCTGGTTTCGGAGACAGAGCCGTCGACCAGATAACTCTTTAATTATTTCTCATAATTCATTATTTCTCATAACTCATAATGTTTCCATTTACTCAATCATTCATGTAACATCTTCATTAGTTTAGTGTATTCAAGTAACACAATATGATTAACTACTTAGTATATTTTTATATAAATTTTAAAAACCTTGAACTTTATGGCTGTCTTCTTTGAAAGGGAATTTTTAATCACTATTTAAAATGTGGAAACTTTTTAATATAAAAGAAAGCTAACTATAAATATAATGGAAACAAAGCAATGTTAATTAACTTATAACTCATTATTCTTTACTGCATTTTTCCAGACTCTAATATTGATATCCACTATCTTTATTAAATGGAAGATTACCTTAGTATTGGATCACTGATTGAGTAGCATCAAACTGAGTCTTCCTCTCTAGTTGGAAGGGTGAAGGAAAACAGAAAAAGGCATGATAACTTTTTCACTATTTGATCCAATGTTATTTATTGCCTGTTCTAGGCATGATATGAAACCTTCTCACACAGCACCCCAAATCATCACATTTACAACTCAAATTTATTTTAAATGTCATAACTGGGGAGACACTGTGTGTGTGTGTGTCACTCAGTCATGTCTGACTCTGACCCCATGGACTGCAGCCCACCAGGCTCCTCTGTCTGTGGAATTCTCCAGACAAGAATACTGGAGTGGATTGCCATTTCCTTCTCCAGGGGAGATACTAGTCTAGAATAAAATTTCTAAAATCTGGAGAACAATTTCCAAGCCTTAGTGAATAGACTTCTGTTGATCTATCAAAGGATTGATGATGGTCCATATTGAAATAAATTTTAAAAATAGGGTAATGTGTGAATTTTTTCTTAATGTTAAAATTATTCAACTTATGATTACTATGAGATTTTATTTTTTAATTGTAAAATGTTTATTGATATGAAATGACAATAATGATAGAGGATTAATTTTATTCTGTTTTTATGTTAAAACATATATAAAGACTTATCCTTTCCAATTTTGAGAAGAAAAAACAAATGTTTCTGATTGGTCAAGACCACAGTTTGAAAGCTTCGGGTCTAGACTTTTACCTTTAAAAGCCTGCAGATTCTCTTGGTCTTGTGCCCCTTTTGCTCCTCATCTCAGAATGGGGATCTTATCCTCAAGGTTATCTTCTTGGCTCCAAATGGCTGCTGCTGCTCAACTGCCATGTTCAAGTTTCAGGTGAGACAGAGGAAAAAAGGAGAACACGTAAAACTGGTGCCTGATGATTTATGTCCTTTTAAGCAGCCTTTCTGGTTGTCCACACAACACTTTAGCTTACACATCATTGGCCAGAACCTAATCACATGGTTACAACCAGGTGTATAGTACACCTGGAAATGTCTTTTGACTTGGTTTCCATACAAACAGAGTTAGGTTGAGTGGCAACTGGTGTCTGTGCCACACCGTCTTTCAATTCTAGCTCAATTCTGAAACACACTGTCTTTTGTAGATTCTCTCACCTGAAATAGAACCTTTGCAAGATTCATTTGGTTTTTTAAATCACATTCCCCCTTCCTTGCCTTCTTGTCTTTTCTACCCAACTATTATATAATAAGCTCTTTACATCCAGGAGTTATTTTTATACCTCTTTAGTGTTACGTGAAGTATCTAACCAGTCTTATATATGCTTGATGATTAAAAAATTTTGTCAATTATTTTATTAGAGTATCAAGAATGAGTAAAGAAGTATAATGACTGGGTTGGAAGAATAACAAGTAAATCTCAACTCTCTGCACCAGTGTACCTACCCTCTCCCCAAAGTTTTTCTAGGATTGACCCAATCTGTACTTCTCAAAATCATCTGGCAGGTCATCTCTCCTATCCATGTAACTGCTACCTTTTCCCAGGGCTACTTCCCCACATGTAAAACTTCCTTTCAGACTTCACTTGTTTGTGTGTGTGATTCATGACCAAGAGAAAACTTTTCAGCAGTATAGATGGTTCTCTGTGAAGCAAGAGTTGGTAGCCATCCAGCTTCCCTGGGCAGAAATCCACACTACAATCTGTGAGTGTCTAGATTGGCAAGGATTCTCTGCATTCAGCAGAAAGGACACTACCTGGACAGACAGCAGAATTTGAAGTCCAAATTGCCTTTTCTGGCTTGAGTTACTCCCCTTTCTCATTGCCAGCAGGGATGAGCTTTGCGTGTCCCACCAACTCTAGACTCTTCATGTCCTGGGCCCTCCAGTCAAGAAAGGATTAAGCTGGATCTTTCTCCCAGGGCTCTATTTTGAAAAAAGAAGAAAAATGAGAAGAGAGCCTTTGTTTCTCAATCACCTGCAAGTATATCATTATAGTCTAAGAGAAGTAAAGCATGGATAGTTTCCTGTAATTATCACCATATAATTACATATATATACACACACACACACTATACATATATATTTACATATATATACATTAAAGATGAATACTAAATAGTGAGGCTGTGTGTCTGTATGTGCGTATGTACAAATCAGTATGCTAAACACATCTGGTAAATTTTTCATGTTTTTTGAGGCAGTGTGTGCGTGCGTGCTGTCACTTCAGTCATGTCCAACTCTTTGTGACCCTATGGACTGACTATAGCTCACCAGGCTCCTCTGTCCATGGTATTATCTAGGCAAGAATACAGGAGTGAGTTGCCATGCCCTCTTCCAGGGGAACTTCCCGACCCAAGGATTGAACCCAAGTCTCTTAGGTCTTGCGCATTTGAGCAGGTTCTTTACCACTAGCACCACCTGGGAAGCCCCTTTGAGGCAGTGTGTGTGTGTGTGTGTGTGTGTGTGTGTGTGTGTGTGTGTGTGTTAGTCACTCAGTCGTTTCTGACTCTTTGGGATTCCAGGGACTGTAGCCCACCAGGCTCCTCTGTCCATGGGATTCTCCAGGCAAGAATACTGGAGTGGGCTGCCATTTCCTTCTCCAGGGGATCTTCCTGACCCAGTATTTTCCTCTAAATATTTTAACCTAGTTAGCCTTTGTTACTTGGAAAGAACAACTGAAAAAGGGAGTATGTCAGATAAATACATGAACCTGTGAAGGTCACAGTGAAATAAAATCATGAAGTAAAATATTCAGGGCAACCAAATAATACCTTTTACAGACCTTCTAAGAGACAGCTGAAATTTCCAAAGAAAATACACTGGGATCAGAAATCAGTGATGCAACTATTAAAAACAATCTCAGCCATGTTTTTCTGCCTTTTATTTTTAAAGCAACTTGAAAATGTAGCCTTTATGGTGTGGACAGAGAAATCAGTGATTCCTGACCCAACAGGTTTAGTGAATTGTGCTATCCTGACGACCTGAACTATGATTAGAGTATTTGAACAATATGGAGGTAATTTTTGCTCACCCAGACCACTGAAGGAGGACATACCAAGTAATTTTCAGATACATACTTTCTTAATCTCTTTAGGCTTTGATTTCTTCACCTGTAAAGTGAAAGAACTGGACCAGACTATCTCAGAGGCTTGTTTCAGCTCCATGTTTCATGATCCTACAGAATCCACTGGGTAGAATCAAGATGGTGCACTAAGTTCACGCCAAGTTTGATGAAATTTCTGACACCTTTAGTAAGGTTTTGCTGTCTGAACCAACACAATAACATTGAACACTGATTACGTTATGCTTCCTAGCCCTTCCCATTTCCTCATAAACATGGGTTGTTGCAAACAGCTTTCCTCAGGCTTAGACTGTGGCTCGGTTGAATTCTTACTGACTCATTTGGGTACTGTATCATTATCTAATTTTGCTCATTGCTCACTTAATCAGGTGCTTCTATGGAATGCAGCCTCCAGAATGTAAAAAGCAAATTGTTAGGCAGAGCAAGAAGTGGGAAACAGGTGCACTATGCCCAGCACTGCTAACTTAATATAGCAGAAAACTATAATCTGGTTTCTGGGGGCACCCAGCCCTACCTATCAAAACCTGGGTCAAGTTATTGCTTCTCCCTCATAGCTTAGTCACTCACCTTCATTCTCAATATAGATGAAGCAATAACAACATCAATACCATCTCCCCCTCAGGCTATCACAGCACCCATAGCTCGTGTTTTCTGATTGCTTCAGACTTCAGTGAAAATAAGGCATATATTACTTTCTTAGTCCCTCTCCTTTTCCATTTCTTTCACTAGAAAGTTGTTACTTTCTTTTTAATTAAAACAGATAACTGATCTTAAATGGCTTCACTGCCTTCATCTGCTTTTGTTCATTTCTCCCACTGATCTCAAACTATCACTGAAAATAGTATATTTTCTTTTAAACATTGAATGCAGAGCTAGGCATGTAATAGGCCTCTGCAGTTTTGTTGTTGTTGTTGAATAAATGAAATTTGTTGCGATAAGAATAAATGCAGATATAGATAATCTGGACCCGGGAGTCCTGGCAAAAGACTAAAATAATGATTTAAAATAATAATGCTGAAGATGGGGAGAAGAGTATTTGAAAACTATTAAGGAAGTTTAATTGACGGAAATTGGTGATTTTTAAAATATAGGTTGGTAAAAGACAAATGAATTCAAAATGACAACTAAGTTTATGATTTAGAGAACTGGGTTCAGAAGGCTATGACATTCAAATTTGGACAAGTTGGATTTGAGATATAGTACAAATTGAAACATTCATTTGGATGTTTAAATCAGGAACTCAGGAGATAAGCTGAACATATATAGTTATCAGTGAATAAGTAATAGTTAAAATCATGGAGCCTAAGTGGAATAGAATAACATGAGGACCTGAGATAAAGCCAGGAAAAAGATGGAGACTTGAGAATGCCAATCATTTTGATGGATTTTCCTGCTTCCCCACTAGCTGTGAATAGCTCTCCCATCCACTGAGTCAGCTGAAATATACTGATGAAAATTTGGGTTTCTAAATGTGAATTTTATAATGAGCCTGACCAGCAACAGAACATAACAGAAAAACAGTGAATGAAAATAATAACAATCTATACAGATGAGTAGGAAGATAATAACTGTGGTGGGCATTTTAAGTAAGAAAATTGATTCAAGGGAGACTTGTTTGGGGAATGAAACTCAGGGGAACATGTAACTTGGCATTCAGTTGTCGCTAAAAACTAGAATTACATCTAGAGTATAACAAGATGCAGTATCCTTAAGAACTCAGGCTAAGAACTGGCTGACCAGCCTGAGAATGAAAGTGATTGGATTTATAAAATTCACTTTTCTGAATTATGCTGTGGTAAGCTGGATGTTATGGTTAGTTTAACTGTATGAATTCCTCATCCTAGAGGAAGGCAAACTCTATATAACATGGCTAAATAAAAAGCCACATGCTGACATTCTACCTCAAAGGCTGTAGAATATGAAATTAGACTGTGGCCTAAAAGTAAGTGTGTTTCCTTGAATAACAGAATTCAGCAGAAGGTCTCCCAGAGGATTTGGTATAGTAATATGGTCTAGGGTTTCACTAACCTTTGAGTTAAGAGATTCTTTTAAATTTAATCATTTTGGTTGATAATAAAGCACTTGTTCTTCCCCTAATAGGAACAGAAAATAATCACCCATCATCAGTCCTACAATATCCAGTAATATCTTAAAGATTAACCAACCCTTCCTACATTTTTTTCTTTAAGACATGTAATCTCAGTTCCTTTGAGGTTTCATACTGGTACTCATTTCACTAATCTGGAATCATTTTTGTTTCTGTCATCTTGAATTTTTCCAAGGACCCCATATCACACTTCATTTGTGTCACCAAAATTTCAACAGTTTTCTCATTAAAGATAGACAAATATTAGAAGTAGAAACGAATTTCAAATCCAGTCTAATATACTGTGCTTAAGTCTTCTAAAGCCTAGTAGCTTTTGTTCACTGGAGAAGGCAATGGCACGCCACTCCAGTACTCTTGCCTGGAAAATCCCATGGATGGAGGAGCCTGGTAGGCTGCAGTCCATGGCGTCGCTAGGAGTTGGACTGAGCGACTTCACTTTCACTTTTCACTTTCATGCACTGGAGAAGGAAATGGCAACCCACTCCAGTGTTCTTGCCTGGAGAATCCCAGGGATGGGGGAGCCTGGTGGGCTGCTATCTCTGGTGTTGCACAGAGTCGGACACGACTGAAGCGACTTAGCAGCAGCAGCAACAGCTTTTGTTCACAGTATTCCATTGCTGAATGGTATTTATCTTGTGCTGAATATAGCATTCTAACCTAGTAAGTCAGGCTTGGGAAACAAAACTGTGCTTTCCAGGTCACCGAGGCCAGCCTATTTAATATCAGTTTTATGTTAAGAATACAAAAATAATCAAAGGAATTGTGAGGTGAAGATATTGACATTTAAAGGATACAAACGTATTCAGATTTTTTTTTAAAATAGAAGCTTACAATGAGGATTTTTTTTCTTTTAATGAACATAAGGAAACAGGGAAATTTGAAGATGGTGGTAAGTTGAATGAACTAGTGTGGCTAAATCCACGGGTGGAAGAACGCTGGGGGAGAAATTTTAATCACCCTTAGTTCATTCTCTTCTCCACCAGTTCTTCCTAAGGAACACTGTCCAAAGCTTCAATTCCCTTTCCTTCCCTACTCTCCTTTGTCTCTCTCTCTCCTCCATCTTTTTTCCCCTTCTGCTTTCATCCTACCTCTTCCTTTTCTTGTCTTCTTTCCTTTACTACTGAGGTTTGTGACAGGAAATACAGAAAACATGCCAGTCTACACACAAGTGTAAGGAATAAATAATAGCAGGGGTAAATAGGAGGTAGAATAACTGGGAAACATGCCAAATAAATCCCACTATTCCATACAATTAATCCACTTCAACAATAATTTATAAACACCTCCTACATACAAGGCTCCGTAGTAAGCACTAGGGACATAAAGGTGGAAGCTATCATGTCATCGTATCAAAGGATGTTCCAGTATATTAAATTCAGAAATTCACTGTTTCCTTTCGACTGAACAGAATTGTCATTTTTCCACTTTTCATTTACTGTTTTCTGCAGAGTTACTGAGTATAGCAGCATCTGAAGACTCAACAACAAAGCTCTGGGAAGGATGATGGTTTGCTGTTGTGTTGCCTGGCACAAGTGTTCATCAGAGGAATTCTTCACGTGTATAACCAGCACAGCCTTGATATTTAAGACTCTAGCATTATGCCATTACTTAATTTTATCCACCTGGAATCAAGAACAGAAAGATACTGCGAAGTCCTAGGCATCCGTTTTTGTCTTTATTGTAAATGTGTTAAAAATATTTCATAGTGAAGCTTCTAAGCTGAAAGCTCCAGGCTGGCTTTGCTGTGTTTGGACACCTTTCCAATACGGAGAGTGATGAGCATGTGATGGTGGTGGTACTAAGCAGAGGTTTCTCTCCTTAGCCCTCCATTCTTTTCTTCCCTCTTTTCATTTCTTTCTTAAACATCTCTTGACTCTGTACTACTATGAGCTAGGTACTATGCTCTAGTAGTATTCCCTGACTCTGTTCTTTCTAACCCTAAGCTCAGACATCTCAAGGACACCTATGGCATCTGAAAGCATAAGGTATATGAATCATGGAAGTTATGCAGCATTTGTTAATTTCCACATACAATTTTAACATTTAATTATTTTTAATCAAAGTTTAAAATGAACTTTATTTAAGAAATCAAAGAATGTATGACATTAAAAAAACTAACAGTGCTCTGTATCCCTATTTCCTGCTTTGCCAAGGAAAATTCTTCCGACATTAAAACTGTTTCTTTTGAAATATACCTCTGTATTACTAACACATCTAAATTGCTGCTACTTATTTCTCTTTGTTTGTTTTAGGCATTATCTATTAATTGAATACTTTGGAAGATAAGCCTGTAGCTCTCTTTGTTGCTTCTCCTTAACAGCTTTGCAATTCTTAGACGGGTCAGGGTATAATTCTTCACAGTGAAGATGGAAAAAAAAGTCCACTGGGATGTGTGTTAGACATCATCATGGGACCTGGCTCACTTTCAGCTCACCTCTCCTCTGGCCATCGCTGCAACAAGCAGGCATTTATCTCAGTATAGCTCACAGCACTTTATCTCAGTGAGTTTCTCATTTTCTGCCTTGGACCATCTCTGTACCTCCTGGACCATCTCTGTACCTCCCTGTAAGACATTCATGCATTCGTAGAACAGAAGTACAACAGGGTTAACTTCCTGGGTCAGCCCTTGTCTAGTGGGGGACAGGAGCTGAGAGATAAGTGTTCCCTTCTTCTGTGTCTTGAATGGACAGTCCTGAAGGATGGCCTACATGGTTCTTCAGAGGCCTCTGAAGAGACGATTGCCTATGACAGTAGCCAGCTTGATACTATACGTTGACTTTCCCTCTTCTCTTGTTTCAGTCATCCTAGCCCTTCTCCCCACAAAAACCACCTCTGTGCATCTCTTATTCTAGGCTGTGTGTTTTGGGGAAATTCAGAATAGTATGGAGGTTTGGGGAAAAAAGATGATCCTCCCTGATTAAAAAAGGAAGAAATCCATATGGAGAAAGATTTGCCCTTTAATTTCACTTTTGAGCATTGCGTTGAGAACATGATGCTTGGAGTTATGAAAATAAAGGTCAGAGAATCACAGAAGACTGAATTTGCCAAAAGAACAACAACAACAACAAAAAAACAACAACATAAAAGAGGAGCTCTGATATTGTTAAACTGCTTAATCAGTCAATTCTGGAAATACCTTCTTTTGGATTTCCTGTTATGTGAAATAATAGTGCTTTTAAAATGCTGCTATCTAGTAATTTTTAAATTCTAGCTAAAAGCGTATAATACAAATTGTGATCTGTTTGGCTTTATGCTCATGTTGGTGGGCACTGAAAGCAGCTTCCTCCCATGTCCTCACATTTGCACATGCTATTCCTTCTTCCTGGAATGACCTCCCATTTTCTTCCTTTTCTTCCTATTTTCTCTCTTCTCAGCTACCTAATTCTCATTCATCTTTCAAGATTCAAGATGCACATTTAGTTTGCATTAAACACCCTTCCTCCATGCTTGCCTAACACATTGTGTGTGCCTCTTTCAGAACACCTAAAAGAGTATGATATAATCTTCTACTTGTCTTTATGTCTCCTTTATAGATTATAGTATCGTGAATACAGGAAATCCACTCAGGGCTTAGGAAAATGCCAAACATTTAGTTATTTACTTACTGAAAGATAGGCCTTGCTTGGTGGAGGAAGTATTGGCAGAGATGGACAAACTCATATTAGACACAGAATCAAGGTCATTTGGTCCAGGACTCCTATTTCATAGAAAACAAAAACAGGTTGCATATAGCTAGCCAAGAATTCCCACTGTAAAAAAAATTACTAAGATACTATACAAAACAAATGAATAATATCAGATGGCCTTTATGATACATTACAAGAGGCAACAAAATTATATTATTTATTTTTCCTTAAATTAAAAAAATAATACCAGATACTGGCAGAGAAAGTCCAGGAGTCTAATTTTTTGACACTTAATCTTTAAAAAAAAAATCTCCCTTGTCACTATTTCAATGGATACATCAATAGATATCATCATTGAAGTTGATCCAAGACAACTGTGAGCAGAATATATGGGTAAATAACAAATGATTAAAAACAAAATAATGTGCTGGTTATCAAGGTACTGATTTTCAGATTCAAACTTAATCTTCTATACTCTGGTCTTGCTCTGTCTGGGACTCCACAGACTGCATTGCTGCTTTGCCAGCTGGTTATCATGAGGTTCTGTCAACAGAGAGTACTAGGGGGATTCTAGAAGGCAGGAGGAGGGGAAGAAAATGGTCACTCTTCTTCCTGCTGGCTTCCTGTTCTCACCTGAGCCATGTCTTGGCCCAGCAGCATTGGCTTACAGAAGCTGGTTTCTGTTTGCAGTTTTTTCTCCATTCGCCCATTCTCAGCCTCTTCCTCACAAATGTCTGTACCAGCTGAGTCCTGCTTCCTGGGAACTCTTCTCTGAGCCTAAAAGTCATCAGCATCAGCCAGGCAGTGCTTCTTCAGGATTCTAGGTCATAACTTTTTTCGAAGGAGTAAGTGTCTTTTAATTCCATGACTACAGTCACCATCTGCAGTGATTTTGGAGCCCCCAAAAATAAAGTCTGACACTGTTTCCACTGTTTCTCCATCTATTTCCCATGAAGTGATAGGACCAGATGCCATGATCTTCGTTTTCTGAATGTTGAACTTTACGCCAACTTTTTTGCTCTCCTATTTCACTTTCATCAAGAGGCTTTTTAGCTCCTCTTCACTTTCTGTCATAAGGGTGGTGTCATCTGCATATCTGAAGTTATTGATATTTCTCCTGGCAATCTTGATTCCAGCTTGTGTTTCTTCCAGTCCAGCATTTCTCATGATGTACTCTGCATAGAAGTTAAATAAGCAGGGTGACAATATACAGCCTTGATGTACACCTTTTCCTATTTGGAACGAGTCTGTTGTTCCATGTCCAGTTCTAACTGTTGCTTCCTGAACTGCATACAGATTTCTCAAGAGGCAGGTCAAGTGCCCTGGTATTCCCATCTCTTTCAGAATTTTCCAAAGTTTATTGTGATCCACACAGTCAATGGCTTTGGCATAGTCAATCAAGCAGAAATAGATGTTTTTCTGGAACTCTCTTGCTTTTTCCATGATCCAGCAGATGTTGGCAATTTGATCTCTGGTTCCTCTGCCTTTTCTAAAACCAGCTTGAACATCAGGGAGTTCACGGTTCACCTTTGCTGAAACCTGGCTTGGAGAATTTTGAGCATTACTTTACTAGCATGTGAGATGAGTGCAATTGTGTGGTAGTTTGAGCATTCTTTGGCATTGCCTTTCTTTGGGATTGGAATGAAAACTGACTTTTTCCAGTCCTGTGGCCACTGTTGAGTTTTCCAAATTTGCAGGCATATTGAGTGTAGCACTTTCACAACATCATCTTTCAGGATTTGAAACAGCTCCACTGGAATTCCATCTCCTCCACTAGCTTTGTTTGTAGTGATGCTTTCTAAGGCTCACTTGACTTCACATTCCAGGATGTCTGGCTTTAGATTAGTGATCACATCATCATGATTATCTGGGTCTTGAAGATCTTTTTGTACAGTTCTTCTGTGTATTCTTGCCACCTCTTCTTAATATCTTCTGCTTCTGTTAGGTCCAGACCATTTCTGTCCTTTATCGAGCCCATCTTTGCATGAAATATTCCCTTGGTTTCTCTAATTTTCTTGAAGAGATCTCTAGTCTTTCCCATTCTGTTCTTTTTCTCTATTTCTTTGCATTGATCGCTGAAGAAGGCTTTCTTATCTCTTGTTATTTTTTGAAACTCTGCATTCAGATGCTTATATCTTTCCTTTTGCCTCTCTTCTTTTCACAGCTATTTGTAAGGCCTCTCCAGACAGCCATTTTGCTTTTTTGTATTTCTTTTCCATGGGGATGGTCTTGATCCCTGTCTCCTGTACAATGTCACGAACCTCATTCCATAGTTCATCAGGCACTCTATCTATCAGATCTAGGCCCTTAAATCTATTTCTCACTTCCACTGTATAATCATAAGGGATTTGATTTAGGTCATACCTGAATGGTTTAGCGGTTTTCTCTACTTTCTTCAATTAGTTTTGCTTATCTTGTATCAAAAGTCCTTGGGGGCTTTTTTCTTGTAAGGGTTAGTGGTTTTACTTTCTCTTTTTCTCTAAGATGATAAACTGTGTCATCATTAGAGTTATCTCTATTAGCCATTGGCCTTATTTTCAATCACTGATCTTAGTTTTTCTGTTTTTATTTTTCTTTCATCAGTTCAGTTCAATTCAGTTGCTCAGTTGTGTCTGACTCTTTGTGACCCCATGGACTGAAGCACACCAGCCTCCCTGTCCATTACCAACTCCTGGAGTCTACCCACACCCATGTTCATTGAGTCAGTGATGCCATCCAACCATCTCATCCTCTGTCTTCCCCTTTCCTCCCGCCTTCAATCTTTCCCAGCATCAGGGTTTTTTCAAATGAGTCAGTTGTTTGCGTCAGGTGGCCAAAGTATTGGAGTTTCAGCTTCAGCATCAGTCTTTCCAATGAATATTCAGGACTGATCTCCTTTAGGATGGACTGGTTGGATCTCCTTGCAGCCCAAGGGACTCTCAAGAGTCTTCTCCAACACCACAGTTCAGAAGCATCAGTTCTTCGGTGCTCAGCTTTCTTTTTAGTCCGACTCTCAAATCCATCCATGACTACTGGAAAAACAATAGCTTTCACTAGACGGACCTTTGTTGGCAAAGTAATGATGTCTCCACTTGTTATTATGCTGTCTAGGTTGATCATAACTTTTCTTCATAGCAAAGGCCAATTCTGTACTAGAGATAAATAAGATAAAACTGCTGATCTTGTCAGAACTAAATCCTCAGTTTGACCAACACTACAGGAATTTCCCAGTGTGTATTTCTGCTGAATGTATTGCTCATCCTTTCTCACCCTTTAGAAGAACAGAACAACTCCTTTAGCTAGAACATGTATAAATTGATTTACACATGTTAATAGAAAGGCCCTTAGCCTAGCAGATTGTTGCTACCAGCAGCTGATTTCACATTTATATTACCTCATCTCAAGGGCCCTTTATATCTTACACAAAATTTTCTGAACAAAAAAATTAAACAGAATTTCGGAAGTAAGATTTCCATAGATGGAAGAGAATTAAGTTTTGACAACACTTTAGGTGGGGGAATACATGTTGAGCAAAGACTCAGAGCTAGTTTAAGTGAGCTAACATTAGAGAGACTTTAGGAAGCTAAGGGAAACTATAACCCCTCTCCCAGGAATTCTCTGAGGGATGATATTGGAGGGGAAATGAGCTCTCTGTTCAAGGCAGGATTTATTGACCTCCTAATGTTTTCTTAGGACTGACCCTGTTAGTAATCTGCATTTCTTAGAAAAGTGGTAAGTGAAAATTTTCTGGTTTCAAAATTAAAAATGCAAAGTGACATGTCACCCATGTATATAGTCCATTTCTTCCAATTTGAAATGGGAAAGAGGTGTTAGTGATTTATGGAGAAATTTCAAACCAAGAAAAAAGATTAAATATAGGAATTGCTACAAAAATTAAAAGAACCCTAATGAAGAAGATCCTATAATCCAGAAGACAATTATTATAATTTACTGCACATTCTCTTACTGCTTAATTGCTGTTTTTCAAACTAGTGTGCTAGAGATGTGGGAATGTAACACTAAGTTAACCGTTGCCTGAGAGATATATTTATGAATTCAAACTAAAGAGTACCTGTAAGAATTTATGTTAAAGAATACAGGGAATCTACTATGTATCAGACATTGCACTAGGTATTTAAAAAAAGAAAATCTTTTAATTTTTCCCTGGTGGCTCAGAGGTTAAAGCATCTGCCTCCAATGCGGAAGACCCGGGTTTGATATCTGTGTCGGGAAGATCCCCTGGAGAAGGAAATGGCAATCCTCTCCAGTATTCTTGCCTGGAGAATCCCATGAACAGAGAAGCCTAGTAGGTTACAGTCCATGGGGTCACAAAGAGTCGGACACGACTGAGCAACTTCACCTTACCTCACCTATAGAATCACATGCAGTTGTAAGATAAAAATGCAGAAAGAATCTATGTCTCTTTCACCATTTCTTTCCTCCAGTGGTAACATCTTGCAAGATTATAGTATGAAATGAAAAGCTTGTTTACTCTAAGAATAAATTTGACTCAGTTGTAATGAGATGGATGAAATTGGAACCGATTATACAGAGTGAAGTAAGCCAGAAAGAAAAACACCAATACAGTATACTGACACATATATATGGAATTTAGAAGACAGTAATGATGACCCTATATGTGAGACAACAAAGAGACACAGAGGTATAGAGTGGACTTTTGGACTCTGAGGGAGAGAGAAAGGGTGGGATGGTTTGGGAGAATGGCAATGAAACATGTATATTTTCCTGTAAGAAACGAAGCGCCAATCTATGTTCAATGTAGGATGCAGGATGCATGGGGCTGACGCACAGGATGATTCAAGTAGAGGATGTGGGGTGGGAGGTGGGAGGGGGCTTCGGCATTGGGAGATTGTGTTCACCTATGGCTGATTCGTGTCAATGTATGGCAAAACAAATACAGTATCGTAATTAAAATAAATAAATAAATAAATAAAAGATTAATCATAAAAAAATAAATAAAAATCCAATTCTATCCCATTTGAAGTAACAAAAATTGGGGGAAGAACTTTAAATAAGGCTGAACTTCACCTGGAAAAATAAATCAAAGATTAAAATTGAAGGTGTTTTAGATTCACATTTTAGCTATTCACCCAAAAGCAAAAGATATCTGTGGAAAATAATGTAAAAAATAAACATTACTAATAAACATGAGTGAATAGCCTGGGAGAGTCTAAAGAAAGAAGATAACTTATAAGGAGTTAAAAATTAGAAGGTTTAGTTCCTATGAGCTATTAAAAGATGATAAATCTACAATAATAAAGAAGTTTGGTATTCATGAAAGCTACCAAAGTAGATCAGTAAAACAGAATACAACGTTTAGAAATGGAACCAAATAGATATATAGTTAGAGTTTATTATGAAAGAAAAATCTAGAATTAGTACAGAAGAGATGGAATATTTAGAGACCATGAGAATTATTTGGCAAAAGAAAAAAAGCTGAAATTCTACTTCATTATATCAAAATTACAGATGAAACCCAAATTTTAAAGGAAAAATATAAAAATATTATAATTAGATAAGCACTTATTTTGAAAATATTACTAGAACTGAGAAGAGCTTTATAACCATGACACAAAACCCAGAAGCTATATTGGAAAAAGATAAATTTGACTTCATGTAAATTAAAACTATTGAATAAGGAAAATGCCATTAAAATTTTAAAAATCAAACCACAAACAAGAACAAGTATTTGCAATATTTATGGAAAAGAGTTAATTTCTTTTACAAAACACTCCAGCAAATCAATAGGAAAAATACCAACAACCTGGTATTAAAGAGGCAAAGAACACAAAGAGGAAGCTCAGAGATAAATACAAATGTGAGTAAGATATAGAGTAATTTTGAAAGTACTCGGAATGATGAAGTTGCAAAATAAAGCATTAGTAGAATGCGATTTTTCTTCTATTGGACTGGCACAAATTAAAAATTAGATATTGAACATTATTAGATAGAAGGTGGAGAAAAATAGGCACGCATGCATATATGTTTCAGTTCAGTTCAGTTGCTCAGTCGTGTCTTACTCTTTATGACCTCATGAATCGCAGCACGCCAGGCCTCCCTGTCCATCACCAACTCCCGGAGTTCACTCAACTCATGTCTATCAAGTCAGTGATGCCATCCAGCCATCTCATCCTCTGTCGTCCCCTTCTCCTCCTGCCCCCAATCCCTCCCAGCATCAGAGTCTTTGCCAATGAGTCAACTCTTCGCATGAGGTGGCCAAAATATTGGAGTTTCAGCTTTAGCATCAGTCCTTCCAATGAACACCCAGGACTGATTTCCTTTAGAATGGACTGGCTGGATCTCCTTGCAGTCCAAACATATATGTTTAGGGATGATAATTGCTGTGTAGTTGTTAATAGCAAAACAGAGCAAAGCAAAAAGTAACTTAAATGTAACTTAGATGTAACTTAAATGTATCTTAGAGACATGTCAGTTGAGTAGAAATGGGTGGGCCTTGTACCATAGTTTAGCTGTCACTGATGGAATCACATTGTTGGCTCAAAAGTTGAGGTCACCCTTAAAAGAAGCAGGCAGGAGGCGTCAGTTCATCACATCCCTTGGAACTAGGCAAGAAGTTCTTTCTTGAAGGGGGTCTGAATGATTCAAAAAAGTAAGCTAATATGATACCACTTGTATATAAATGTTACTCATATACATGAATTTATATATACAAAGATAGGAGTTTTTAGAATACATAAGATAATATTATAATGTAATAATATTATATATATTGACAACATTAATATCGCCCTGAATAGTAGGATTGAGAGGAAGACATTGGGCTTTTTATATCCTGTTGTTGTTGTAGCTGTCAGTCACCCAGTCATGTGCAACTCTTTGTGACCCTATGAACTGTAGCATACAAGGTCTCCCTGTCCCTCACCATCTCCCGAAGTTTGCCCCAATACAAGTCCATATCCTACTATGCTCTAAAAATGTTTTAATAAGTTCATGTGTTGCCTTTATACTAGTATCAAAAAGTCTCGAATTTAGAAATGGTTTCCAAGCTTCACTGAGACCCTCTTTAAAGGCTATGACCAACACGCTTTGAGTTTCTTATACCCTCACCTGCTCACAGATGCTCCTGCTAAGGTATTTCCCATGCCCTGTCTCAATCATTTTCTATTCCATTATCCTGCTTTAATTTCCTTTGTATACTTCATTCCAATATGGGGTTTGGGTCCCCCCCACCCCATTACAGTTGCCATTTGCAAGCCCAGGTTGTAACCTCTGCATCTGACCAACTGGCTTCATAGTAGAGGTTCCCAGGGCCTCCTTCTGGGTTTTCACTAATTTGCCAGAGTGGCTTACAGGAATCAGAGAGACATTTTACTTACTAGATCACAGGTGTATTGTAACAGGTTATAACTCAGGAACAGCCAGATGGAAGAGATGCATAGGGCAAGGATTAGGGAAGGGGATGGAGCTTCCATGCCTCCTCAGTGTGCCATTCTCCCCACACCTCCGCATGTTTATCAACCCCTGCAGCTCTCCAAACTCATCCTTTGAGGCCATTAAGGAGGCTTCATTATCACAGGCATGACTGATTAAATTCTTGGCCATTGGTGAATGAACTCAGTCTCCAGTCTCTCTCCCAGCTTGGAGGCCAGGAGGTAGGACTGGAAGTTCCAACCCTCTAATCACAAGGGTGGCTCCAATGGCACCAGCCCCCATCTTTAGGTGCTTTTAAAAAGTGATCTCTTTAGCATGTCAAAAGAGACCTTCATCACTTTTGCAACACTTATAAAATTTGAACTGTGGAGGAAGAACAAATATATGTGAGAAGTATTAATATCTTGTGGTCATCTGAATAATCAAATATGTATTTTTATTACAAATCACAATATCAAGATTTTATTTATAGCAATTCTCATTATCTGAAATTCCTATTTGTTTACAGTTTTACTCCATGCTTCCACCAATATGTACTCAACTCCAAGAGGGTAGGACTTACTACCTGACTTGTTTACTGCCTCAGCTTCTAATAGAGTGTCTGATACATGAGTGCTATTCAATAAATATTTGTTGAATGATTTAATGAATTACAAGCAATAGAAGAACGGGCTACATGTTATTTCATTTTACCTAGAAGGTGAGTTGGATTTCTCCATGGTGGAAACTTGGCTTCATTCTCTATTCTTCAATTAGTACAATATACAGTTAGAACCCACTGTCTAGAAGAGCCATGAGCTGTGAGGCATAGCAAAGTAAAGTCTGTCTTGTCTTCATAAACATTAAAATTGATGACAGGTTATTTCTATCCAGCAACCATCAGCAAAGGGGTCCCTGAGACAGAAAACACCATGCAGGGTGAGAATGAGAGAAGTGATTTTTGTCTCATTAATTGGTGGGGTACAGAGGAGTTTTTGCTCCCCAACACCAGAAGATCAGGGCCTGGAAACCACTAGCACATCAAATCTCCTGGGATTTACCCCATGTGGAGACAATTCTGATATACTATCCCTCTTCTGCCAGTGTTTCTCACACACATGGTTTCTATGGTTGCCCTGAATCTCTGATGCCTGGGAGGGACCCCTGCCATGTATGCCAGCTGGCTTGTGGGCCCTGTGTTCTCACCTCATTTCTGCCAATCCTGTTTCAGAGAGCTGGGCCTTGTTCCCAATTTATCCAGCCTATCTCTGAGAGTGTTTTTCTGAACACGGTTGTCCTCAGAACAGGAAAAGAAATGTAATCAGGATATAGCAGCATTTCAATACTCTTTGGATTTTCTGTCTGGAAATCTGCACTATTAGAGACTTCTTGGAGTTAATACATTAGCCTCTTCTGGGAATAAAGAGAGGCACCTTCAAATATTAAAGCAATAAAGAAGAAGCAAACAAAACTACTAAAACCTTAGTGTGAAATGTAAATTAGGCACTTGGATTATATCAGTACTGAAAGATTATATCTTTCACATATATATGTGTGTGCGAGTGTGTGCGTGTATGTATATATACTTTTAAAAATGTTTTTTTCTTCCCTCTCGTTTTCACAGCATGAGGACACAATCCTAGGAAAGCACAGAGGCTTGGCTGAGGTCACAAAGTTTCTTGAATCCCTGCCCTTTAAGAATTCGAAGGGAAGAGCTTGTCAGCTGTTAAGTGGAAATTCTTAGGACAGCTGTCAACAGACTCTGACACTGAGCACCCGGGTTAGTATCATAAAGAACCATGTTTCTGGAAGCCCTTTTCAGTTATGTAACAGTTAAGGGCTTGGGTTCTGGTTACAGCAACATAGATTTAGCTTCTTGCTTCACTATGCAAATTGGACAAGTAATACCATCTGTAAGTTGCAGTGTATTCACCTGTAAGAGACAGATGGTGATAGTATCTGCTTCATAAAGGAGGTATAAAAAATTAAATGAACTGAAGAAGGAAAAGCATGGAGGAAAGTCCTTGGCTCATAGTAGGTATTTGATAAACACTGGCTGTTCAAAGAAAATGATTAAAGACAAGGTTTAACTACTTCACAGTGTTGTAAGGGCTCTCTCAACTAGCCACTCATCCACACTGCTTCTCTGCATCTCAATTTTCATAGCTGCAAAATGGAGCTGATGATTAATTTCCCCTACCTTCCCCCAAGAATATCTCATTTTTAAATAAAACCATTAACTTTAGATGAGACAGTGTGCCCTTGGGCATCTGCAAATCCCTACTGGAGAATATGGAAGGGCTAAGGAGTGTGGAAGAAGTAATGGAAATGGTAGGGTTTTGAGATAATTAAAGTTGCCATCTAACTTTTTCCTCTGTTATCCATTGGCAGAAATGTAGTATGGATTGAAACTTGGAACATTTGGAAGGTCACTGTTCCCTGGAAACTCTACTCTGAGGTTTAGAAGTTAGGGGAAAGTTCCATGTGGTTCTAGTATGCTCTATCCAACTCTGATTCATCTCAAAGATCCAAGAGGAATACAGAGTTTATCTAGCTAGCTTAATCCAGTAATGGAGATGGGCTCAGACCTTACTCCAAAAGAAACCAACTTCTTAAAAAAAAAAAAAAGAAAAGAAATCATGCTCCTATAGGAAAAGCAGCCTTAAGCCTTAAACACTCAAGTGAAAAAACAGTCTTTTCTTCTTCTTCTCATAATAGCCTAAAGCTTCTCTGAAGGTCCATGGAATCACCCATTAGTTTGAAAATGCAGATTCCTGACCTCTACCCTACAGAGAATTTGACTTGGTAGATTTGGAGTGGAGCTTGGGAATAAGAATTTTTAGTGAATGCCCTTACCTGATTATGACTTGAGGGACCATCTGAAGCACACTTAGAAATATATTAAGTGAAATACTTACACCTAAATTCCTATGCCAGTTAGAAAATTAACACAATCCTCATCTCTTTCATGTTCTTAACTTCTTTCTTCAGGAACCACTCATTTTACCCAGATCCAAGATACAATTTCATTACCTGAGAAGTTGAATAGAACAGAGCAAAGGAATTTAGAAAGATGTGTCTAACTGCAAAATTTCATATTGAAAGGAAAAAGAACAAGGTAAAAATGGTCTTTCATAACAAAAGGAAATCTGAACACACATACGTATAAATAAACATCTTTGAAGGAAGCACAAGATGGTTAACACAGAAACTAAGGTAACTGGTTGTCTATTGGAGATGGGTGAAAACAAAGCGATAATTGAGGGATTGATACTTTCTTATGTTTCAATTTATTTTTGACTTTTAAACCACAGTAATGTTTTGTATATTCAGAAAACATTATTAATTTATCAAGCATGTAGTAAAATCTAGAAATGGAATACAAACACATGAATTGAACTCTATGTTGAAGAAGCAAAGCCAGAATTAATTCCAGTAAAGGCTTTGAACCTCACTCTGACTGCATCCCACCTTCAGTAGTATATTTTCTAAAGATGAAAACAAACTTTTGGTGGTTGAATAGTTTGAAACAATTCTGTGGGTATTGCACAATTGAGCAAACAAGCAAATATATTGGTGTTTGGGGGCATGGAATTCTCATGGTAGGCGAGTGGCGAAAAACGGTGAAAGGGGAAAGGAGAACTCTGCTGTTTTGAATTAGACTTGGAAGTATCAGTACACACTCAAAGAAAGAGCTTAAAAGTAATTATACTTAAGTAGCAGTGAATGTATTTATCACCTTATCTTGGTTTCTAACTGCCAACTTCCATTCAAAGGAACCAGGACTCCCTGGAAAACTGACAAACCCTAAATCTGGGGCGCTGAAGTACAGGGTGAGCCAGGAGCATTGAATTGAATCAAAAAGTAAAGAAGTGCTCAAACACTGATAAGACAATGTCAAAAATCATTGATGTCAGATTAAAGAGGCTTACACTGAACAAATTTATGACAACTAGAATATTATTATAAATATTGGCCACAATGGATTACAGTAAACCTCTCTGAGGCCATAGTGGTAGCAAAAATAATGGAGGTGAATGGAGAAAATAAAAAGAAACATTTATTTCTACAAAAGAATAAGAATGTAAAATGAAAAAGAAAGAATGTAAAATGATTTTCTAAGGCTATCAATGACTATTGTAATAATTGATTCAAACAAAAATCATCAAAACATGCTAAAACTATTGTGTAAAACATTGGTCTTACAATCACCCAGTTCCAGAATTATTTATTAATAACAGAAGGCACAGGCTCTATTTACAGTGGAGAGATTTGACAGCATAACCTTAACCAAATGGTGAAACTTCTAATCACCAAGTTTGACAAACTGGCAGCATATGCCTCCTGAAGTGATGTACTACGAGTGACACATCCTGCCAGAAATGTTTAACCTTATTCTAATCGTGAGGAAGCAATCAGAGAAATCTAAATTGAGAAATGGTCTGCAAAACAACTAGTCCAGACACTTCAAAATGTCAGTGTCTTAACAGTTAAAAAGAAAAGCTAGGCACAGTTCTAGAATATAAATTATTAAAGAGATATGATTACTAAACAACACATTTTTTATTGAATCCTGGATTTTTTAATAAAGCTATAAAAGACATTATTGGAACAACTTGGAAAATTTGAACATAGACTGTATGTTGCATAATATTACTTGTGAAAGCTAAAATTTCCTGAAAATGATCAATTCCATTGTGAATATGTAGGACAATGACCTTGTTTGCAGAAAATACATACCACCACAGCATTTTGGTGTCTACCACTTAATAGTTCACCAAAAAGAGAGAAGGAAAATTAAAGCAAATGTGGCAAAATATTAGCAACTGGTGAACCTTGCATAATATTGGGTGCTCATTTGACAAGTGCAACTTGTCAACGACTTCCCTGGTGACTCAGTGGTTAAGAATCTACCTGCAACGCAGGACACTCGGTTTCTATCCCTGGGTCAGGAAGATCCTCCAGAGGAGGGCATGGCAACCCACTCTACTACTCTTTCCTAGAGAATCCCATGGACAGAGGAGCCTGGCAGGCTGTAGTCCATAGGGCTGCAGAGTCGGACGCGACTGAAGCAACTGAACAGCAGCAGCAACTTGTCAGTAGGTTTGAAAATTTTCAAAAGAAGAAGCTGGAGGGGCTGCAGGGGGTAAATAAAGAGAGCAGTATTGGTTGCAACCAGCATTTGTTGCCAGAATGGTGTGGTGTATATACTTCTGTTTATCTCTTATCATGTGGGGTGTGCACCTGCTAACCCATTCATTAATTCATTTCCCTCTGCTGTCTGGCTATGTCCCATCCCCCTCCTCTCACCAGGATGTGCTTACGTACAATAGTGAGGTGGGGGGGAGGCATATGGAGAGCTTTCTCTGTATTACCATCTCAGAGGGATATTCCCACTTCTAGCACCTCTCCGAAGGGCTAATGGCCTACAAAGCCTTATTACCATTCTGGGTTAAGTTCAATTTTTTTTTTTTATGACAGCAATTTGTTACACCAGTTTGCCACTTGCCTGCTGCTTCCTTGTTAATCCAATAATCTATATGAGAAAAGCAATTTGACGTACCTCCTTCCCATCTGCCGCCCATCATCCAATCTATATCTTAACTATCAGTGATTTATTAATGGTGTCTGCATTAAGCACATCTCCGCTCCGTTGGCGCCCTCCTTCTCAGTCTCTCACTTGGATACCCTCTCTGGGTGTGTTAGGAGGCAAACTCGACATGAAGATTAAAAACAACAACAGAATAATAAACTGAGCCTCAGTTCCAGGTGTTGCTCCTTTCAGACAATTAGCATTTACGCACATCCATGGGCTTATCAGATCCATTTCAGAGCCAGTCATCATAATCTATGAGAATCTATGAGAATCTAGGATATTTCTTATCATGTTTGTCACTCTGTCTTCAAACCTGACTTTTAAAAACTGGTTGAAGTTAGCCATTGGAACCTGCAAATAAACATTGTTAGCATTGCCCCTGTGCTGTAACTGAATGTTTCTTTCCTCATCCCCAACTTCCTGGATGTCCATTCACTTGAATTAAGGGCCCACGTGAGCCCTGGAACCTGACCTCTTTCCTGCAGAGACCAAAGGGGCAGGTAGCTACAGGCTAGATGTACTGAAGCACCTCTGAGAAAGGGCCTTTTTCTTAAAGGTGTGAGCCTGGTTCTCTGCACATCAGGGCATTACTTGCAGTTGCCAAGCTTCATTTTTCTCCATGTACTCTGGCCTACCCAGAAGAACAAAGGCTCCAGGCTGACACTTCCAGAGGAGGGACATAATGGAGTCAAGTGTTTGAAAATGGCACATTTAGCAATGTATGTGGTCTGCTGTGGGCTGAAGATGCCACTCACTTTGACTTTGTGCTATCCTTTACCTATAGAAGCTAGATGCACACGGCCCAACCTAAAGCCTATGATAAGAGAAGAAACATGGGCATTGAATGGAAATTTCCAGAATCCACTGCTATTGGTATCTACTTGCAGTTCCCAGAGTCCAGTGGAACTGAGTCCAGATGCCGTAGTGGTTAGCTCATCAGCTGATATGTTAATTCTAGCTCTGCAGATTCCTGTCTCTCTGCTCCATAGCAAGGTTCTGAATCAAGAATGGGACTGCTATCACCACTTCATAAGGTGGTGATTATGAGTAACAGTGATTAATCAGTAAATTATTTTTATTGTCCTTTTTCATCAAATGTGATCTGAATTTTAATTCTGTAATGACTGCTCTCCCTCTGTTTTTTTGTAAGCAACATTTTTTCCATTAAGTCCCTCAGGAGTCCTACTTGCATTTGCCTTTTGTCCTTGATTCTGTTTGCACTGGTCTAACTTTTACCTGCGTTGTTTGGCTGCTCTTGGGCTTGCATTGCCTACCATTCCTGTTTCTTCTATTCTAGGCAGTGACCTTGAACTCTCTGCTGGGTAAATAACATGTAGCTTGGAGGTAGGGGGTGAGCTGCTATTAAGTAGGGGGCTATTTTCTTGAGTTGATGGATTTTAAGAAACGGAAAATGAAAAAAGACAGTCAGCCTGGCTCTACAACCTACATTTAACATTCCTGTTCTTCCAAAGTCAATGGTGGCATCTTAAGTTGTCACCCTTTTAAACTCATCCTAGCGATGTGCTTATAATAAGGCAACAGTTCTAAACAGCTGGTATCTTCCACCTCCTAAGTGACCAAAACTTGTAATTTTGCATAGTAGTTGTTGGTATAATTTTTTTTTATCCTTGCAAATAAATGCCAATTGCTGAAGAATAGAAACTAATTTCTTTTCCCCCTCATAAAAGTCAGCATTTCTCAGTAAATGCGCTATAAATGCTTGAGGAACAAGTAACTGTGGTTTCACCTTGCAGAGTGATAACATATTTTACTTTGATTTATTTTCCTTTGAGTCATTGTCTTGCAAAACTCTCTTCTGAATTTTTCCCTCTGTTGAGGAGTTGTATTGCTTTCTAAAAACACATCCCCTCCATCTTTTCTTAATTAACAGGCTTTTCCAGGACCTTTTTCCTTCTCTGTGACAGTTTCCCCCTATTGTCTGCAGCTGTTACATGGTTCAGAAGCTGAGGAGACATGCTAATGAGTGCCTGGTGTGTGGGAGGAACACCTCTAAATTCTCCTGGACTGGCCTTGCAGCCTGTTCCTACTTACTTTTCCTAAAATAAGCCTCTAGTTGGCAGCCGGGGATGGGTTATTTGCAGTTTCTTTCTGTGGAGGAAGTTCTTGCTTGGACTAGCTATCTGTGTTTCTATTTAAGCACAAATAAACATATTGCTGCTCCCACACTCCTTAGGTCTACACCACACTCCAAATTGTCAGAGCTAGCCCTCCTCACAAACTTGGCCTGATGACTGGAAACCAGCTGTGGTTTCTATGTTTATTTAAATTAATCAGTTAATTTAGCAAATTTTGTGTATATGTTTTCCTTTTGTCTACATCCAGTCTCTTCCTACATTGGTCTTAGATACATTCTCCAGAAAATTGAGTCATTATGACACTGAATGGATTTGGTCCTTGTGATTGTCTTTGGAACTCTTGTGGCTGAAAGTGAACGCCATTGAGGAATTTTGAGCACTTCATTGCTTATTCTCTCCAGGAGCCTTGAGGAAATGGTACTGACAGCTCCTTTTCCAAGAGAGGTTACATAGGTGTCTGAATTTCCTTGCATCTGGGATGACAATCCATAGTATTAATCTGAGATTCCATTCTGAGTCATGTATTTCAGTCAGTAGGCTGGAATCAAGCTAGTTAGTCCCCCTTAGAAATGTTTTGCAGCTGTTAGGATTCCATGACCTTTACGCAAAGACACAGAGAATCTTACTGATCAGAGAGCAAGCTGGAGGGGGAGGAGCTGGAAGCCTGCAGAGATGGCAGGCTTTGAACAAGGCACAAGGTGATTGCCAGCCATCCTGTTAATGCAGTCAGGGTCTGAATGACAAAGATACTTTTAGCTTTCCAGGCTGTTCTCCGACTATTCTTTTCTCATCCAGCTTCTAAGGTGGCTTTTCTTTTGAAAATAAAAGTCTGAAGTGACCATGCCTAGAGAAGTGGCCCTCATTAAAGACTTAAGACAGCAGGTTAAGTTCTTTCTATTTTTAGAGGCTCTTTGGAACATAACCACAGTGTCCATTAAAGACCAAGAAGGCATGTAGAAGCTGGAACTATGAGGATTCTTTGACAAATCTTTTACCCTACTGCCCACTGAACATAGAAGGGACCTATGAAAAAACAAAATCACCTCTGAGTTTTTCTCTCAGGGGAAGAAAAACTTTCTCTGGAGGAGGTAGGAATAACGGCTAGACAAAGTAAGATTATACGTTCTTGTGAAGGGGACTTATCTTACTCATTTTCATTTCCTGCTTCTTTGCCAACTTGTTTTTACTCTTACCTCTCCAGGACATAAGTGAATAAATCTTGGGCATGTTCCCAAAGTAATCTCATCAGTTTTCATAGATTCATATATATCGCCTGCAGTAGTAATGAGATTCGATTGAAATTAGCACCAGTTTTATTTACATGTGCCAGGAGCTGTGGACTTCCTCGGTGCCTCAAAACACAGCAGCGCAATTCATTCCCTGAATTCTACCCCATGGCTCAGTTGTACCACGTATGCTGCTCTAAGTAAGTAGTCAGGATAAATTGCTGGTGGGCATTATCACTTTACTCATCATTTGTCTCAGCTGGGGGAGTTTTTTTAATTGAAAGAGTCAGTATAAAAAGTAACTCACAGCTGGAGAAGTTGAAAATATGTGATGAGATCATCAGGCTAATTGGCCAGGTCTGCTAATCAGTAGGTAACCCAATAATTTTTGACATAGAAAACAAACAAGAGATTGAGTGGAGTATGTTAAATTTTCCAACTATGAAGAAAACAGTCTCCCTTTAAGGTGGGGGAGACTATTCTGACTAGAAACACTAGGATATTTTAATTTCTTCGTATTACATATTGATTTCACTCACACACTGTGAGACTCAGTACTGATGGTTAGCTGAATAAGCAATGCAGTTTGGTTAGGATTCCTCCTAACATGGAGAAAGTGTAGAGGGAGAAAACTTGAGAATATCTATCAGGCCAGCTGATAGTGGACATTTGGTTTCAATCCATGAGAGTGTGAATATAATGTCACTGCTATCACCAGCAATAAAATGAAGGCAGAAATATCAACAAACTGCTCCCCTCTTGATGCCATGCCTCTCTGTCATCCAGTGTCTCAACCATCTGTCACCAAAAGAAGTCATATCAGTCGTTCTTCCTGTGTGGTCCCACCCGCCAGCGACATTCTGCATCCCATGGAGTCTAAGAAATGCAAACTCCCAGGCCCCACTTTGGCCTACTGAATCAGACACTCTGAGGGTGGGACCCAGAAATCTGTTTTATCTCATTTAGCAGGTGATCTGGATGCACAATAATGTTTGAGAACCACTGGTCCACAACTTTACTACTCAGAATATGGTTTACAGACCAGCAGCCAGGCAATCACTAAGAATCTGTATGTAATAAAGAGTCTTGAGCCCCTGCTCATCGTTTGCAATTTTAAGCAAATCCCCAAGTGATTAGGACGGCCATTAACATATGTGAAGCTCTGGTCATTATCCCAACCTGAAATGAAAATTACATTTTTGAGCCTACCTTGCAAGTAGGTTTAGCAATGTGTCGATGAGTTGGGGCTACTGAAATGTAGGCAGGAGTCTTCTAGGAAGATTTCCTGTCTTTCAAGACAGAGAGCATAAACCATTTAGTCCTTCCTCCACGTTTCTGCCTGTACCATGGAGGTGTTGGTCAGTCACTCACAGCAGATGACTTCCGCTTTAGTATGTGTTTTACCACCCCTCACTTCTTTTGTTTCCATTTCCAAGGAGGAGGTTCTGGTATTCTTCCCTGCCGAACCCACTGAACCTAGTCCTAGGCCTCCTGCCTCAAGACGGAGTTATGATGTCATAGAGAAAGCGTGGCCTTTGGCCCCGCCACACGATGGCTAGAATTTCAGAGCTATTGTGGATACAGATGTATGTCCTGGAGCATCTTGTTTAACCTCCTTGCACGTTGTATTTTCATCTATAGTAGAAAATAATAATAACATCTTTCACACAGTGCTGATATGAGTACCAAATAAGAAAACATAAATGTATCTTGCATAGTAGGGCTTTCCTGATGGCTCAGCGGGTAAAGAATCTTCCTGCAATGCAGGAGATACAGGAGACACGAGTTCAATCCCTGCGTTAGGAAGATCCACTGGAGGAGGAAATGGCAACCCATTCTTGCCTGAAAAATCCCATGGAAAGAGGCACCTGGCGGGCTGCAGCCCAAAGGGTAGCAGAGTCGGACATGACTGAGTGGCGGAGCATAACTTGCCTAGTGTTGGGACAAAGCAAGCACAGAGTGAATGTTAGTTTATTCCTTTTCCCCTGTGCTGTGTTAATAATTCTTACCCTGTTTTTGGTTTTTACATAAGCTCTCTAGCTCCTTTCCCTTTGTGTACACATGTGCTTATACACACCCTACTCAAAACAAGCTTTCCTTCATCACTAAGAAATAAATGCCATGATCTTTTGTTAGTTCCAGAAAAGTTAGTTCCTTTTCTCAGTTCCTCGGTCCCAAGGATATATATGATACTATTGACTACACTTTTTCCCTTGTAACTGTTACCTCCCTTGGTTTCCATAAGTAAGTTGCTATCCTACCTCTTAAGACTGCTCCTTATTTCTTAACATTTCTGGTTCTTTTTCCTGCTGCTGCTGCTGCTAAGTCGCTTCAGTCGTGTCCAACTCTGTGCGACCCCATAGACGGCAGCCCATCAGGCTCCCCCGTCCCTGGGATTCTCCAGGCAAGAACACTGGAATGGGCTGCTATTTCCTTCTCCAATGCATGAAAGTGAAAAGTGAAAGTGAAGTTGCTCAGTCATGTCCGACTCTTAGCGACCCCATGGACTGCAGCCTACCAGGCTCCTCCGTCCATGGGATTTTCCAGGCAAGAGTACTAGAGTGGGGGTGCCATTGCCTTCTCTGTTCCTGCTGCTACTAACCAAAAAATAAAAAAGCACCTCTAAAATTAGACCCCTGCTTCCTGCCCTTTTCTTTCTACAGTTATTTCCCCAGTGTTTTGATTCCCTTCCATGGCCACCATTCTCACCTTTGAAATGATTTCTACTAGCAAATCTCTCACAAGGTCCAATCCCAGATTTCCATCTACTTATCTCCACCTGCCTGTCCTAGCGATACCTTAATAGTTATTAAATTGAACTCTTCATTTGCTCTTCTTAATAACTCATCCTAAGAGGTGCCATTATTATTAAAAAATAATCTTTACATTTTTCTCTACCTTGCCTCACATCTAATCAATTGCCAAGATCCCTTAAGGATACCATCAAAAGTTTGTGTTTCTTTTCAGAAATTATGGTTCCTAGTGCCGTTGCTCTACATCTCAGACATTCATGATCTCTCCTCTGTACTTAGAAGTACATTCCAAGCCAGTCTCCCACCTATGTCTACTTCCTCCCAACTCAACACCCTTTGGGAAATCCCACTGCTTTCCAGCATTCCAGTTTCTTCATAATGTTGACCTGGCCTATTTGACACCATCTAACTACTTAGCACTGTTTACCCCTATGACCTGCATTTCAACCAATCTGGAGTATCTGTCCTCCAAACCTGCCTTACCTCTTTTTGTCTTTATTTACTTATTTTTACTGTACCTTCGGTCTGAAATGCCTTCTGGGTCTCTTTTTATAGTTTACAATCCTACCTTGCTTTTAAGACTCATTTCAATCATTCTTCCTTCTTGAAGTAATTTATGTTCCTCATCTAATGTCTCTCAATTCTATGAGATTTTTTTGGAGAAAGAAATTCATTTCTTCCTCATATTATTGTTATTTGTACACTTATCTACTATATACATAGTATGTTGTCTAAGAGCTAAACAGTGTTTGCTCATCTTTTCTCCCATTTTGTGCTAAAAACATTATCTTGCTAATAATATTTAGGCCACAAATATTTGCTGAATTGATTTAATTGGAAGTGCACACTGATTTATTATGTGCAAACCAAAACTCTGATTAAAGAAAAATACAGACTCAATTACTGATTGCCTTTTGCCTAAGACAATATAGAAGCCCACAAAATAGTCTATAAACACAGAAAAATAAATAGCTGACTAAGAGTGGATAATCAGGTAACAAGTAATAGGGCAAGAGAAAGAGAATGACTATTTAAGACTTGGCTTTAGCTGTCCTGTAGCTCAGTTGGTAAAGAATCTGACTGCAGTGCAGGAGAGCTGGGTTCGATCCCTGGGTTGGGAAGATCCCCTGGACAAGGAAATGGGAACCCACTCCAGTATCCTTGCCTGGAAAATCTCATGGACAGAGGAGCCTGGAGGGCTGCAGTCCGTGGGGTCGCAAAGAGGCACGACTGAGCGAGTAACACTTAACATAGGAGGAAAAAAAAAAGCATTCAATTTGGTAAGCTGGCTTCATTTTGTAGAGGATTCAGTTTAGCATTGGGGAGACAATTATTTGCTTGCCTCTTAACAGTCATTTCAGGGTAGATGACAGCTATAAAAATAGTAACCTTTAAAGTCTGCTACTAAACATATACACAAAGGTTAAACAAATGTCACTACCGTCTACGCCTCCATGGATTTGGAAGTGTGTGTTACATGCTTGTGCCTCAGTTCATTCATTTTTCAAATGTCACCTCCTGAGAGAGGCCCTCCTTGTCCCTTCTACCTAAATCGCATTTATCTATCACATGACCACCAGTCCCTGTACCTTTTGTTCTTCTTAGCAGCTGTGTGACCCGTGTGTCTTCCTCAGTGGAATGTAACCACCATCGGGGCAATGGCTCAACTATTTTGTTCTCAGCAGCCTCTCTACTCTAGAACAACCTGCTATGTGCTGAGAATTCAATATAGAAATATATTTTGTATGAAAAGAAGTACCAAAAATAATTGACCCTTCTATGACATGTTTATTACAACACCCGGTTTTTTGATAAGACAATGCTTTACTTTGTATCACTCAGGTTTTGCTCACCTAGGCAATATAATTGTAAAGCTCTCTAATCCTTTCTAGAATTACTCTTTCATAAATTGGCCAACCTACTCTTTCCTTTCACTTTCCATGATTTATTTTGCTTATTACATGAGAGAAGTTGGCTCAGATTTTCCCAGTAAGTGAAAATGGGTCTCTAATTTGGGCTTTCATTCCTTATCCTTTCCTTTTAATTCATGGTCCTCCTTGTTCCTAGCTAGTCCCTGTTGACCTACTCAGAATCATTACTGGGAACCAGAAGATGGTATGTAATTGAATTGGTATCGCTGCTGTCACCATCAATTTGTATAGGAAAAAAGGCTGAGGAAACACAAAGGCCGAAACTATAATTGAATTCGGTTGCTCCAAAGGTAAAACACAGTTGCAATTTTCAGAGAGCATGGCAGGTCAGATGGTGAATGTGAAGGGGCTGAGTGAGATGGATTATCCCTAGGGGATATGAAAACCAAAGAAATGGACTTCAGCCAAAATGGATGGTCAGATGTCACTAAACCTACAGCTTTCACAAGGTCAGTTCTTTTCCTAGGCACTCAAGTACAATGAACACTGGATTATGAGGTGGATAGGGGACACCTGGGGATATGGGTTCTAGGTCCAATTTCTTCAGTGGAGGCAAAACAATAAGCAAATTATTTAATTGCCCTGGACCACAGTCATCTCACTTATAATAATGGGACAATAAGATAATTCCTGGCTCTCGAGGCTGCTGAGAGGACCCAATAACATTATATCTTTGATTCCTTTTGAATAGGGCTTCATGCTGTTTGAAAGCGAAGTCATCTTATTATATGATCAATACCTTATTTCTACAGTGACTAATCATTTCAGTTAGCTTTTTATCCATTACAAAAAGCATACCACAGAGAATTGACTTGTTCAAATTATGTTTATTTAACTTCCAACCTCCTATTAATATGTATTATCATGACTAGAATTTAACAGCCTGCAAGCCAGGAAATATGGAAGTGATATTTGTATAGCATCCTTACGTATTAGTACTTCTCTTGTCACAGTGAGGGATGATATTTACCTTGAATATATTTTATCAATGTCATCCACTTATTCTGATGCCTAAACGACTATTTTTGTGACTTTGTTATAAATACTTTTGGAGGGGACCATGTGACTACACAGTATGCCCATTATGGATCAGTCCTTTATCCTCTCTTCTACCCAGAAGTTTTACTTACATTGTTTTGCTTCTTGAAAACTTACTGAAGAAGAAGAATTGAAGAAGTCGCTCAGTCGTGCCGACTCTTTGTGACCCCATGGACTGTAGCCTGCCAGTCTCCTCTGTCCATGGGATTCTCCAGGTAAGAATACTGGAGTGGGTTACCATTTCCTTCTCCAGGGGATCTTCCCGACCCAGGGATCAAACCCAGGTCTCCCACATTGGAGGCAGACGCTTTAACCTCTTAGCCACCAGTAATTCTATTTATTGCCTTGTTCTAAGCCTGGCTCCAATCAGTCATTGAACAGAAAGAGTGCAAGCTGCTTAAATTTTGCTTCCCTATTTTATGTGTCTCTAAAACTGTTTAAAAGTTACCAACAGACTAAATCTTATTTCCTTTTGTATCACCTATTACTCTAAAAGATACTGGCAACTGGATATAAAGTTAAAAGTTTGAAATCCTAGTAAGGGTCTGGAAAGTGGTTGTCAATTAAGGATGGGTCACCATAAAACCCAGTGTACCTAGAGGATTCTGGTTTAGACCTGTTGTCTAGGAATAATTATTAATTGTACTCTTCTGCCAATCACAAAATGTCTTATTTTAATCAATAAATAACATGACCACTCGGTTGAGGACAGTGTTTCCACTGAGGACAGTGTAGCTATAGGTGTGATCTGAGGAAGGTGTGTCAGTGTAACGGTGGTTGATGACCCTGCACTCCTTACAATGTTTTTGTGTTTTATGGCTCTGCCATTCCTAATCCAGTGAATATACATACCCCTTCCATCTTAGTTCAGCTTGACTTTATGGCTTGATGGGTCAAAAACCCAGCTCAGGATGGGCAGTCTTGGCTCCATAATCAGTTGACGTCCCATGATTTTCCTCTATCAGGTCCCAGGAGCATAGCAAGACTTACTTTGCAAATGCTATCTTGATCTCTAGCAGTTTACTGCAGATGTTATAGCCTTACATTAAAATATTAGAAGTCCACTTTAAAATTTGCCTACTGGGACTGATCACAAGCTTCAAATATTTTTTCCCATCATAGATAACCATTAGTGTTCCAGTAGTGCAGGCCCATAGATGTCAGCCATTCAGGCTACAGAGCCCTTTCTGACCTGGGTCTTAATCAAAGCTCTTAGTCTTTCTGTGTCACACTGGTGAATGGGATGAAGCAAATTTCTGAGTATTAACTATGTCACTCCAGAACCCAAAGAGGACTTAAAAGTGCCGAGCTTTTTCTTAGGGGTTGTTGTAGTTATTTAGTCACTCAGTGGTGTTCGACTCTTTGCAACCTCATAGGCTGTAGCCTTCCAGACTCCCTCTGTCTATGGGATTCTCCAGGCAAAAATACTGCAATGGGTTGCCATTTCTCCTCCAGAGGATCTTACTGACCCAGGGATCGAACCCTTGTCTCCTGCATTGGCAGGCAGATTCTTTACCACTGAGCCACCTGGAAAGCCCATGAATACATTAGGTTGTTCACAAATATGACAGTAATATTGGATGGTTGGGGAAGGCATGTGCCTTCCGAAGGCCAAGGAACCAATACAGAAATTCTGCCAAATATGAAGTGTGCCTGTTCCAACCTTACATTTGAGGATTAAGGAAATGATTACATACTGAGTCCACGAACCTAGTGAACTCACTGAAATGGAATTAGACCAGGTATTTATTTATTATTTGGCTCTCATATGCTCATACTCTAATTAATGCCACATGATTTTTCAGGTCCCTTACCACTGTTCATTTAGAACCTATGTATTATACTAATTGAAATTACTGCTGCTGCTGCTAAGTCGCTTCAGTTGTGTCCGACTCTGTGTGACCCCATAGTCGGCAGCCCACCAGGCTCCCCCATCCCTGGGATTCTCCAGGCAAGAACACTGGAGTGGGTTGCCATTTCCTTCTCCAATGCATGAAAGTGAAGAGCGAAAGTGATGTCGCTGAGTTGTGTCTGACTCTTAGCGACTCCATGGATTGCAGCATACCAGGCTCCTCCATCCATGGGATTTTCCAGGAATAGTACTGGAGTGGGGTGCCATTGCCTTCTCTGACTTGAAATTACTGGATATTCCCATTTTTCTTGGAGCATGATTATTAAAATAGTCATAGATGCCTTGAGGAAGTACTGAGAGAATTCTCATGTGCACTTAATGTGTGGTTTCAGATCTCTTCCTCCTGAAGACCTGACTTCTTCAAGTAGTGGGATCTGGGGCTGAGAATTAGCTCAGAAACTGAACAAGGGATTTTGACTTTTATTGGAATAAGTTCCCTTAACCTCCTGAAGAGATCAAGCATACCCTTGTTGACTGCCTAGAGATACACTGTGTTCTATTAACCATCTCTTTGGCCCTGTGTGGGTTAGGTCTTCCTGGCTCTTATTCAGACTGTCCATCTATGATGATGATTGTGATCTTGTTTTAGATAGCTAGATGCTATCACCTAACGTATATTATTTTGGCATTCTCTTCATTACCATCAGGGTTCCCAATTCTACAATTGCATATACTATCTTCAGCACTAGCCTACAGAGGACAGCAAACACTGAGCATCTTATTTATGCTGGTGACTTTCTCATCAGTGCATTTTTTAACATTATGGTAAAGGGAGTGTCCTATGGATCCTTCAGTGAAACATGGTTAGTCAGTGGGCTTCTGCTTTATATAGTACATCCTCTCTAGCAAGCCTTCTCTGAACCTTTTGATCTCTTCTTTTACCATGTGCCCTGGAAGTTCTGGTATTTTTAATTAGCAAGGGCCAAGCCTTTGACTGTGTGGATCACAATAAACTGAAAAAGATGGGAATACCAGACCATCTGACCTTCCTCTTGAGAAACTTGTATGCAGGTCAGGAAGCAACAGTTAGACCTGGACATGGAACAACAGACTGGTTCCAAATAGGAAGAGGAGTACATCAAGGCTGTATATTGTCACCCTGCTTATTTAACTTATATACCCGAGTACATCATGAGAAACGCTTCCAGCGGGAAGAAGCACAAGCTGGAATCAAGATTGCCGGGAGAAATATCAATAACTTCAGATATGCAGATGACACCACGCTTATGGCAGAAAGTGAAGAGGAACTCAAAAGCCTCTTGATGAAAGTGGAAGAGAAGAGTGAAAAAGTTGGCTAAAAGCTCAACATTCAGAAAAGTAAGCTTCATGGCATCCAAGCCCATCACTTCATGGCAAATAGACAGGGAAACAGTGGAAACAGTGCCTGCCTTTATTTTCTTGGGCTCCAAAATCACATGCAGATGGTGATTGCAGCCATGAAATTAAAAGACACTTACTCCTTGGAAGGAAAGTTATGACCAACCTAGGCAGCATATTAAAAAGCAGAGACATTACTTTGCCAACAAAGGTCTATCTAGTCAAAGATATGATTTTTCCAGTAGTCATGTATGGATGTGAGAGTTGGACTATAAAGAAGGCTGAGTGCAGAAGAATTGATGGTTTGAACTCTGGTGTTGGAAGACTCTTGAGAGTCCTTTGGACTGCAAGGAGATCCAACCAGTCCATCCTAAAGGAGATCAGTCCTGGATGTTCATTGGAAGGACTGATGTGGAAACTGAAACTCCAATACTTTGACCACTTGATGCGAAGAGCTGACTCATTTGAAAAAGCCTTGATGCTGGGAAAGATTGAAGGCAGGAGGAGAAGGGGATGACAGAGGATGAAATGCTTGAATGGCATCACCAACTCAGTGGATATGAGTTTGAGTGAACTCTGGGAGTTGGTAATGGAAAGGGAGGCCTGGTGGGCTGCGGTTCATGGGGTCACAAAGAGTCAGACATGACTGAGTGACTGAACTGAACTGAATAGATTTCCCCAAGCTTCGTAAGGACCATTCAAGCAGCATGTAAGCACTGTCTCCTGGGTCACTGACAGGGTGTTAAATCCCGCATCAGAAGATAATGTTCCCATATAAATAAATTCTCCCTTATCCAAATTTGTTTTGCCTTCATTCCCCTCCCCTACTACGTGGACCCAAGATCAGGCTCAAGTCTCATACACTCTTTCCTGGTCCTGTTGAGACATGTTGGCTGGGACCTGCAGCTCTCTGGGTGCATAGTTCCTTCCTTCTGCTAGTAGACAGACCAAACGCTTTGCAAGCCAGTTATGTTGTGACCCTAGTTATAGTTCTGGTGGCCAAGAGGGAAAGTGGTGAAGTGAAGGGCAAGGGGAAGGAGGTGTAGGCATGTATCTTATCTTGATGTCTTGCAGAAAAAGGATGTGACAACTTCTAACCTGAAGAACTACAGCATTTCTAGCGGTTCAGAGGAGACTACAGATTCAAGATTTTCAAGGATATCAACCCAAATAACCCCATCTCAAGCCTCATAACTTTACTCCTTTTCAGTTAAGGCTCTAACCTTGGTGAAGCAGGTTTTCCAGGTTAACAAATCAATGTTCTCTGGAATCTACTACACTTTAAATCACATTCTGGGTTTGGTCCTCTGCCTTTCTGCCCTCAGGCCCTCTGGCTTTTTAATTTTGTCCTGGATTTGAGATTAATTGCTCTGAGTCCTTCCCAGCCAAGCCCATCTGATTCAATGGCTTTTATAATCATTGCATTCCCAGAACTTCTCGATTATCTGAGGCAGTGCACCTGCAGAATATTCTCTCTTAGTTTCCATTCCAATTTACCATCAGTGAAAGATGTAACTTTTGCATTGTTACAGTATTCTAGGAAGTACCCAAATTCCATTGGATGTACCACCAGTAACAGGTTTCTCATCGTCAGCTATTCGAAGACTAATATAGCTCCAAAATCACACTTCAAAGACAAGTCTTGGTACAAACTATTTCCCAGGAAACAGACTGTGAGGCAGAGATTTGAATGCACTATTATGGAGAGGGCTGTTAGGAAGGAAAATACTTATAAAAGGCAGAGGGTGAAGCTGAACAGCAATGTGGTACCCAAAGAGGACTCAGCCCATCCTGTGGGGAAGCACTGAGTTGGAATGGCATTCAGAGGTCTCCCCTTTTGAGTACTGGGCTTTATACACCTCCACTGACCAGTCATGGGGTATATGCTGCTTCTGGATTGGGATGCAACTTTGTGTACGTTATCTTCCTTTGATGTAAGGCAGTTCCTTCAGGAATTCTCAGATATGTGTCAGCAACAGCCAGTACTTCTGGGAGTTGTGGAAATGTATGTCTCGATCCCAAAGGAAAGATACATGTGGGATAACACAGGAGCCATTACAGTATGTGCTTTTGTTTTTGCAGAACTGCCAGTAGTTCAATAGGGCTCAGGTGGGGAGTATGAGAGGGAGAGGGGGATAAGTGATAAGGCCTGATGGATA
This sequence comes from Nanger dama, assembly GCA_917880005.1. NCBI lineage: Eukaryota > Metazoa > Chordata > Mammalia > Artiodactyla > Bovidae > Nanger > Nanger dama. The sequence goes on from CAKJTW010000011.1 coordinate 3,927,702, forward strand.
AGCAGCTTTCAGATCAGGAAGAGTCTTTGTCTTGCAGTGTCAATCTCCAAAGGGTAGTGATGCCCAACAGGTACTTAGACATACATTCTGGAGCTCAAGAGAAAAGTCTTGAAAGAGAATTACCTTATATCTGAGATATAGAGTTGAGGGTCATTAGGGGAAGCCAGTTCACCTAAGTTTGAATTCTAGCTCTACCCACGTCACTTCAAGTCCTCTGAACCTGTTTTCTCTTTTGTAAAGGCCTGACAGGGTTATTGGAAAGAGCAGGTGGGATGACTCATACAAAGCACTTAAGTAGAACTCTTTGCAAATGTTAAACCTTTATATGGCACATTAAACCATCCAACTTTGTTCTCAAGTCAACCCAAAGATTAATCCTGAACTGACAATACTTCTGTCCCCATTTTTCCTTTAAAAACACTTATGAAATGAGTGAGTGTATGGTGGGAGGGGAGCTTTTATGATGTTATTATTTGTCTTTCATAGCTGGAAAATATTGAAGGCTGAACTGTTAAGCTCTTTGGTTGTTAAATCACAGCAGGATGAGTCAGGATAAACAATTTTGATTCTTAAACTCCTTGTGCTATTTGGCTCTGTAACCACCCAACTCATAACCTACTGGGAAAAGAAAAGGACATTGATGTATAATGCTAATCCTATAACCAATGAAAGGAACTTTAGGGTCATCTTTTTGAGATCATTGCTCCGAGGTTAGGCCCCAGGTGTTGAGAATAGACATTATAAGGTCTGTTGAGAACATTCTGACAGGGCTTCATTATCAGGTGACAGGGTGATGAGGTGGGTGATAAGATTACACCTCAGCTCAGAGGTCAGCCTCAGGTTGAAGAAGGCAATGTATCTGAGTCTGTGGTAGGGGAGGTGAATTTTCAGTGACTTCTCTCTGGAGTGAAGAGATGAGAGCTAATGAACTTCTGGTCTTAGATAGCAGACTTTCTCTCCTGGGTCTGATCAGTCCTTTAAGTTTCTTACTTTCTTATGGCCCCTTTTTATGTAGATATCATTTCAAGAAGGGAAGGCAGAGAAGCAGCCCTGGAAATCCCAGTTTTGTTAGTCATGTTGAAAATAAAGCTGCAAACACAATATAGGGGAGAGAGTTAGCACCCACCTAGTGCGGTGGGAGGAAGGTATACATGCTCGACAAAGAGATGGGTTAGCTGGAGGGAAAAGGGGAGAAACAGAGGAAGAAAGGTGTGACTGGCAGCGACTATCAAACAGGAAGATTTATCTGTTTTCTGAGAAGAGAGGAGGCAAGGTGAAAGCAGAGCTTGCTAAATATAAATGTCAGCTGCAAGCCTGATCTATAGAGTGGTGAAAACAGTCCTTGATCAAAAGAAAATCGCCAAACTCCCTTTATTGTCATCAGATTTGTTAAATAATTCTTCTAATTTCCCTATTTGGAGTGGAAGAGGAGGAACTGGTAAATAATATAAATCAGTGCTGCTTCTTGACCCACCCCCAACTCAAGAGGCAATAGGGTAAACATTTAGAAGCATACTACTGATAAGGATCATCTGAAAAATGTGTTGAATATCCATGCAGTATTCACAAAAATAAGTAATGTGGGCCTATCTACAGACTTTTAGCCAACTCCATAGTAAGGCTGATGTGAGTGGTCTAAGAATCAGACTGTAAAAACACTACTTTTCTACATGACCAGTGCCCAGTCTAACTTGAACCCAACAATCATGGACATCTATAGCAGATAAATAAACGTTTGTTTGACCAACTCAAATAAGAAAACAGGGTAATAACATTACTACTAGTGTAGACACTTCTTCCCCCTGGTGGGTGGTAGTGGGGGTTCTTCGAATGTAGGAATCTTCAAAGGACAGCTCTTTCCAAAACAAAGGATATTCTGCTCAAAGTTAATTCCCACTTCTTCCTAGAAGGCAGAAATTGCTCATAACTTTTAATTCACTTTTGTTTGCTTTTAACCTTAAAAAAATACTAAAGCCTAGTCTATATTCTGTTATAGGTATAATATCAAGTCCTAGCCCCAGACTGCTTTCCTCCTTTCCCCAAAGCACCTGAAAGTGCCATATCCCTTAACGAAAAGGGTAAACTATTTTTACACCAAAATAATGGAAATGGAAAGATAGATAGGATTGCTTCAGCAGGGATTACTTGTTTTCATTGTTATTTTTCTTTTTCTAGTCATTTTTCTGTTAAAATATTAATATTAGGCTAAATTTAATTTCTGCCTTTTCCATTTATAGCTACCCAGGAGAACTCTGATTTGATGACTAAAACTAATGTTGCATTAGCAGTTTGATAAAGAAACTGATTCAGAATTGGCTTCTTAATATGAGAGCTGTAAAAGTCAGGCAACAACAAACCAAAATATAATGATCTACTGGGGCCCACGATTGAGACTGCAATATTTGGGACCTGCACAGGTTCTCAGAGAGTACTTATCTTTGTTCATCCAAGCCCTTTGAATTTGGGACAGGAAGCTGGAAGTCTCATGCTAAATCACTGATTTCATATTCAAAAATGCTCTATTATCTCCAACCTTTGGAAGTAGAGGAAACCTCTTGAACTCAAATCTTTTCAAATACTACACCATTATTTTCTTTTTTCAACCAAACTTCTTGAAAGAATTGTCCTTGGTTGATGTCTCTCCTTATTGCTCCCTATTTAGTCTTCAACTCCATTCAGCCTTGCTTCCAGCCTACCATGGCTTTGAAACTTCTCTTGGTAAGGGAACCAGTGTTACCAAATCTAACAGTTACATGTCTGTACACGCCTAACTTGACATCTCAGCAACAGTCAATGCAGCTTACTCTTCCCTTCTCTGATTGTTTGACACCATACTCTTGTTTTTCTCCAGCTTCGTGGATTTTCATCACCAGATTCTAACTGGCAGCTCCTCCTCTGCTTGCTTAGCCTTTTTATATGTGGGAATCCTCTGGCCCTCTGCATGTTTCTAGCCACACTGTTCCCAGGTGATTTCATTTAGTCTTTAATACAAGTACTATCTATAGCCCAATTAATCCTAAGTTTACACCTCCATCTCTAACCTCTCTCCTGTATTACAACCTAATATATTCAACCTGCTACTTAAATATATCTAGATAAAGCTCTTGATTGCCTCAAATATTATACTTTCATGTCTTCTTTCAGTACCATATCCCTGTTTTTTCCAAACTCTTAAGTTCATTCTCTCCTCAGGATTTACAGACTTTGTTTTTTCTGTCTAGAACCACCTCCCCACCGTGTCTTCATACAATCGACTCCTTTTCATCGTCTAGATCTTGGTTCAACTGTCACTTCTTGCAAGAAGCCTCTTGGCCACGCTAGCTAAGGTGGATCTCAGACATCCCAGATAAGCTCTGTCACATCACCCAGTTTTGTATCTGTGTAGCAAGTCTTGTTCACTTGTTTATTATTTACTCATTCCCCAAGCCCACTCTATTGCCTTCCGTGAAGGCAGTCACTACTCTTTAGATTAGTGCCTAGCAGATAACAGGGGTATAAAAATTACAAAGTTACAAATTTTAGGATTATATATAAAATCATGAATTATTAAAAACCATAGAATGTTGACAATGATTGAGCCCTGTAGAATTTCTTATATTTTGCTTAGAGTAGTAGGTCCTGAAACTGAGTTATGTCTGAAGGACTGTAATAATTTGGTGGGTGAGAAGCTTCTTGGTATCTGTTTTATTGATTTGTGTTCATTGACGATATCTTTAAGAAGGGAGTTTGTGTGAAAATGCAAAGAATCCAGGAGCACCTATGGAATGGGGGCAAAGATGTGAAAGAGAGAAAAACTCTTTTTCAGTCAAATCCCAAGTACTAGAGACCACATCTGTGTGGAGGGAAGTTTCCAGAAGAAGCAAACGAGTCATGTAAAAAAATTAATTTGGTAAGAGACAAGCAATGTTGATTCAATTATCAGGTAGAAAAGTAAGACACTGTATTGGGAAAAAGGCATCTCAGCATCTCTGCACACCTGTGACTCCAGGGCAGCATGGGAACCGGTGATGCTGATCCCTGTGACCTGCTTTGGGAGACCTTGGGAACAGTCCTCTGGGAGGAGAGTTGGAGTTCTCACTTCTTGACTCTGCTTTGGTAGGATTAGCTCTTGTCTTAAGCCACCGTGATGGCAAATTGCTGAGGCAGAACGGACGCTGCATATTCTTTCATTCACATCCAGTGGGAAGACACTGAAAGTTTCTTGCTAGAAATTCTAAGAAAAATCCTCACTCTGTCCCATTATCTCTGGCTCATCTTAGACCCATTTTTTAATCAATCCGCCTGATGAGAGAGGAGATACTCTAATAAAGAGCTGAATCCAGGGTATTCCATTTGTAGAGGTCAGGGCTGGGCTCCCCCTAAACTAAAATTCGAAATGGTAAGATGACCCTGGCCCAGGAAGTTGAAGGGATTTCTTTTCTTTCATTCATCAGCACTTACTGAGCTCTGACTGTGTTCTTACTGCCCATCTAGGTGCTGACAATACCACGGTGAACAAAGCACACAAAACCCCTTCAATTGTAGCAAAGTGCCTAAGGTGTCAAAGCCACCTAATTACTTTTGGCACTACCTTGGGTGACCTACTCATTTTCTAGAAACGGGGGATGAGGCCAGGGTAACTCTTCTCCCATACCGCAGGAGAAGTGAATGTTCATCAGGGCTGGCAGTTCTTTTCAACTGTAAGTTTTACATAATATGACTCCTAGGCTACCAAAAGCTACAGTCACCCAGGGCAACCATCACCTGTTCCCTGAACTCAGAGGTTGTCAGCTGCTGAAGCTGTCTTCACACAATAGCCAAGCATAGGCATGGATGGAAGCTGTGAGGGCAGAAGCATGGATGATGGGGTCATGGTCTCCCCTAGATGCTGGAGAAACTTCACCTGTGTCCTCCTGACAGGGAGCATTCACTGCATTTTAATATAATGTTATTCTTTGCAGTAACTTTACTTTCAGACTAGTGGAGAAATGAGGCCTCAGAAGAAAGAATGCAGATGCGGGTTTGGTAAGTGACAGAGAGCTAATAAACATTTCTTTTCCAACCCAATATGAAAACACCCACATTTAAGGATATGTAGTTTGCATGAGAAAACTCAAAATGAATTATGAATTATTGATTTTTAGGAAATCAGGAACTAACATTCTACTGTTACCCCACCCCCTGCTCTTTCATTTTGGTAGTAATGAACAGAAGTCTGCCCTTCAAATACCACCTGATATTTTCATTTTACCCTCCTTTCTCATTTGCATTCTCTTGTCTTTCTTATTTTTTTCTCTCTCTCTTCCCCTTCCAGTCTCACCTCTCTCATTCTCTTGCTCCCCCTCTTTTCTCTTCTGTTTTGCTTTAGGGTGTATCCTAGCAACAGCTATTTCAATTAAAAAAGGATGGGAAGGGCCACCAGTGTTGCCAAGGTTACCAGGATTTCCTGCTGTCACCAGAGGAAGTTAACTTGTGCATAGATCATAAGGGAATCAGATGCCTCGGCACTTTGCTACTCTGCCTTTCTCCTCAAGATAACCTCTTTCTCATTCAGAGATGATGAGGGTTCTCCACATCAAAGTTTTACCAAGTTTCTCACAGTATCATGGATGTTATTATTTAGTAAGAAATTACTCTATGGCCCAGATGTTTATAGAAAAGTTTGGGGAAACATAAAATGCCAATAATAACACTAATTAGATTTTGACATCATTTAAGGGAGCAACAATTCTATTCATTTGTTATGCCCTCAGATTTCCAAAAAGATAACAGTTTTGATTGCCAACAGAGCCACACTGTGATAATGCCTCTAAATCAGATACTTTTGATTTTGGGGGGGTGGGGGTGTTTAAACCATTTTACTGAGGGGCTTCAGTGGGCTGAGAGGACAATGCGACCTGACATCCTTCTCCCAGCTGGGATCTCCCCAGCTTCACAGTTGCTGAAAGATACTTTTGCTTTTAAAAATAAAATCATCATAGTACTTTGTAACTACATACCATTATTTAAGTACTATACTCAATTTTTAAGATGACAATATTTAAAAATATCTCTCCAAATTACTCTTAACATCATAAAAATTTATTCAGCATTATCTTTTCTGCTTGTCATAGTGTCCAAAGACTGTCTGAAATGAGGCTGAGAGCACAGGCTCAGGGCAGAGGAGACCTAAGGAGTAGCCCCCACGTGTGGCCCCAGTTCTGAACTCATATTCCCAGACTAGTCAGGTTAAAATATTTACAATTTTCCTGCATCAGAGCACCTGGCATTAGCATACCCTCTCACAAAGCCCTTCCTTATTCTTCCTTATTTCATGCCTACAATGGCTCTGAAAGGATGCATTTTCCCTACCTTGCATATGGTCAAACTAAAAATAAGAGATATGCATGATTTACATGGCAGAGGACCTGGCACCAGGCCCTTTGACTCCCTTCCACCTTTAACCCATTGTGCAGCCCCTTCCTTCCACCAGGTGCTGGGGAAACCGTGCCCACGCATATCTTTCTCCCCTACTTCCTTACCAAGTCCCCCTGGAAGCACTTCCTGAATAAATTACTTATGCAGTAATCCTCCTCTGGGGTCAACTTCTGCAGGACCTGCCCTAAATAAGGTTTCAGCTCCTATCGGGTGCTCCAGCTCTTACCATTTTCTTCCTTCCACCCTTCATGCCTGCGGTTGGTAACCATTCCCACCGTTGCTAGTCCCAGAGTACTTTAACAGTCTTGGTGGTTCCCTTAATCCTGCTCTCACTCTTTTACTTCTTTAACTGAAGTCTCATGAAATAACCTTAGTTCATTCTTGTTTAATGCAGATAACATAGTTGAAAAAGCCAACTCACTGATCTCCTTTCATCCTTCCCTCATGTCAGTCCATTCTTCATAGAATGGCTTAATTAGATCACATCACTCCCTACTTAAAACCACTGATGGATCCCCACCATGCACAGATAATGTCTAAGCTTCCTGCCAACATGCAGGAAGGAGGTCTTTCATGCTTCAGCTAGTGTCTTCAGCTTCAGCTCTGACTAGTTTCTTCCTAATATGATGCAGCAGAGCAAGCTATGTGTAATTCCGAGCACAGACCAGGCTGGGTCTCACCTCTGTGCTCTGGTTCAGTCATGCTGCTCCCAAAGTGTGGCATGCTCTCTTCTCCAGACATCACTAAATGATGCTTCCAATTCAAGCAAGTGTCATTTCTCCAGGGAGACTGAGAGTTCCTAGAAGATGTGGATTATCCATTTATTAATTTTATCCCCTCAGTTTCAGCCTGACACAGAATAGAAACTGTGTCAAATGAATGGCCTTTCTAGGAGTGAAAATAGTTACTACTATGCTAAACAACCTTGAGAAACCCTCAATTATTACTGGAGATGTCTTTGAAAAGTGAACCAATAATGTTAATAATCACTATTTATTTTTAACAACTCTGCACCAGACACTTCATACTTACTTAAGGTATGTTATTATTAACTTTCACAACAAATATATCCTGGTGGCTCAGCAGTAAAGAATCCACCTGCCAATGCAGGAGATGCAGATTCAACCCATGAGTTGGGAAGATCCCTTGGAGAAGGAAATGGCAACCCACTCCAGTATTCTTGCCTGGAGAACCCCCATGGACAGAGGAGCCTGGCAGGTTACAGTCCATGGGGTGGCAAAGAGTTGGACATGACTTAGTGACTAAACAACAACAAAAACAACATTAACTTTCACACGAATATAAGGTATTATTAATTTTTAAATAGGAGAAAAATTAAGATCAGAAAGATGAGAAATGTCCCTTAGCTCACACAGTGAGTAAGGGAAAGATCTGGCATTTGAGTCCTTCCATGTCAATCTTCATTACAAGGACACTATGCTCTCTCCTTAAAGAGAAGGGTCAGTCTCATGATGTAGAGTAGGATAGCACCTATGACCTCCCAGGGCAAAACCTTCAACCACTTCCACCCCCAGTCTCCTGGTTAACATGAAGAGGAACACTTGTTTGTTTCATCTACTCATGTTTATATTAAATTCACAAAGCTTCAGCAGCATGATCACTACTTTATATGTGCGTTTATTTCCAGACACTTTAGAAGGCATTTTCTTTGGAGGTGTTTCACCTGAAGAGATGGAGGAACCAGAGACAGCCAGATATTTACAGGGATAAATAAAAGCTTACTATATGCTCTGTACAATAAAATACTCATGGAACATTACTTCCCTGCAAGAGCCTCTACTACAGCCTGCACTGTTGCTAATACGTTTTCCCAGTTCTCTTCAGGGCTCAGCAAGGCCCTGATCACATGCTGATCACACACACAGAGCCAGATTCAGACAATTAAAGTCATGATTTGTTTTTGTTTCCCTCAAAACTTGGTAACTCAATGGTAGCAGTAGTTAATGTAGCATTTTATAAGCAGCAGTGAATTACCCATGGTTAGTGACTAACAATAAATCAGTGTGGTTATACGCAACACACACACACAAATCCACAAATGGGAGATCATGTCACAAGCATGAAAGAGGAAGTTTGATCAGGTTACACAAAATCACAGAATAGGCAATTCAGGAAAACCTGCCTCCTTTTGGCTTTTGTCTGACTCCAGAGCTTGCTTTTAGAGTCTTTTTCGCCACAGCGTGATGTGGCCAGTCCCACAGCAATAAAGCTCCTCTCTGCCCTCTACCACCAATTAAGGGGCCAACTTGTCCTGGTCCTGCCTAGGACTTTACTGGTTTCAATACTGAAAATGCCCACATTCCAGACTTCCACTCATGGTAACTGTGGTAGGCAGAATATTGGCTCCCAAACGATATTCTAATCCAGGAATTCGAATTCCTGGAACCTATAAATATGCTACCTTTCATGGCAAGAGAGACTTTACAAATGTGAGAAAGTTAAAGATCTTAAGAAGGAAAGATTATCTTGGATTATCCTATCTAATCACATGGGTCCTTCCTCAAAATCAAAGAACCTTTCATAGCTATAGTCAGAAGAAGATATGACTACAGGATGCTAGTTACAGAAAAATAGCATTGCTGGCTTTGAAATAAGAGAAAGGGGGCCTCTAGAAACTAAAAATAAAAAAGTATTATTTCTACACCTTCAGAAAGAAACACAGACTCACTAACACTGATTGTTGCCCAGTAACACTCATGTTAGAATTCTGATCTACAGAATTATAAAACTAACAAATGTTTTTGTTTCAAGCTATAAGTTTTTAGTAATTTGCTATGATAGTAATAAAAACTAATATAATAACTAAGTCATTCTGCTTTGTCCAGGACTGTCCTGGTTTTAAAACTAAAAACCCCACATCCTGGAAAACTCTTCAGTCCTGAACAAATGGGACAACTGGTCACTCATTTCTCCATTGATACCTAGGTAGTCTTCAGTTGAAACTGTCTTCTGAAAAGATGCCCTAAAGCAGTGATTCTCAAACACTGGTATGAATGAGGATCATCTGGAGGACTTAAACAGAGTTTTGCCCTCCCCTGCCATCCCCAGGTTTCTGATTCAGTAAGTAAAAAATGGAGCCTGAGAATCTGCATTTTAATATGTCCTTAGGATAAGCCATCATGTTGGTCTGAGAATTATACTTTTAAACCACTGTCCTAAGACACAAAAACTGGGAAAACCATGAACAGAGTTTCATTTCTTCATCCACATGCCAGGCACAGATAAAAATGAGATGGATTTGTGGGCATATACCAGTTATTAAATCTCATCAAACACACAGCTCTGAAATCTCCTCCTTGATCTGCTACCACAGAGGTTCCCAACCTCCAGGCCAAGGACCTGGTAGTTCCTCTCAGATCAGTGGCAGCATCAGATTACAGATAAAGTGAACAATACATGTAATGCACTTGAATCATCCCAAACCATCCTCTCCACTCCTGGTCCCTGGAAAAATGGTCTTCCATGAAATTCATTTCTGGTGCTAAAAGGTTGGAGACTGCTGTGCTAGAGTACTTGTGAAAACACTTGCACTGTGATGGAGTGGAAAGGGGTTCTTATCCCATTCTTGCCTTTAATAAACATTTGGACCTGGGCAAATTACCTGCTGGGGCTTCCCTGGTGGCTCAGTGGTAGAGAATCTGCCTTCCAATGCAGGAGATGCAGGTTTGGTCTCTGGGTAGGGAAGATTCCCTGGAGAGGGAAATGGTAACCCACTCCAATATTCTTGCCTGAAGAATCCCCATGGACAGAGGAGGGCTACAGTCTGTGGGGGGCAGCAAAGAGTCAGACACAACTTAGTGACTAAACAACAAATTACTTACAGTTTTGGTTCTCAGAGTTGGAGCTAATGCATGTAAAGTACCTGATATGATGTCTGGCATATGAGATACGCTCAGTAGAATGATAGCTGTGCAAGAAGCCAGGCCTTTCCAAAATATCACTCTCACATAGCTCATATAATCTGATAAGAATGTAGAAAGGAAAAGTGGATGTTTGCTGTTCAACCTTGGTGTGAGGATTTGATTCTAATTCAGCAATATTTCTAACATATTACAATAATATAGGTTTTGTGGATTCTTCTGTTTTTAATTAATTCAAAAACACAGTTGAAGCACCTCTTACATATAAATCTTCATGTTAAATACTATAGTCCCTTCTAAGGCTAGGATTCATTCATTCTATTATTTATTAAACAAAGATGTGTTAAGAGCCTACACAGTATGCCAGACTGTAGGTGTGGGCACTATAAAGGGACAGAAGATAGAAAAGATCTCTGCTCCTATAGGACTTTTTTTTTTTTTTTTTTTTTAAGGGAATTGAGACAGAACATAAAAGGAATGAGGACAGGAGGAAAGAGAATATCAGTGGTGTTAAGCATTATGATGTGATAAAAAGGCAAAGGATTGCTTTGTCATAAAAAGGTAGTCAGGGGACTTACCTGGTGGTCTGGTGGTTAAGGTTCCACTCTTCCACTGCAAAGGTTGCAGTTTTGATTCCTGGTTGGGGAACTAACATTCTGCATGCTGTGTGGTGCAGCCAAAAAATAATAAATAAAGTCAAATGTGCTTAACGTAGTCAGGGGTGTCCTCTATAAGGAGGTGATATTTGAGTTGAGATCTGAATAATTAGGGAAAAATCACTTCAGAGAAACAGCTAGCATAATCCAAGAAAGAATGAGTTTGTGTATAACAAATAGCCAAAGGAATAACAATATGTTTGAATCATGGAGAGCAATGGTTTGAGACACAAGGATTCTCCAGTCTGCTGGTGTTGCAGATCTTCGATTGGTGTGGATTAGCATGTGGCAGTAGGAAGGCTTATAAAGTATGAAAAAAATATATTATTTTAAGGTGTATTTTCCATACATAATTAGCTTCTGATAGCTAATCTGGTTTCAACTTGTAAACATTTGTTATTAATTTGCTATTATTTTCCGTTCAACATCTCTTTTTAAAAAATTGAAGTATAGTTGATTTACAATATTAGTTCAGATGTATAGCAATGTGATTTAATATTTCTATAGTTTATACTCCATAAAGATAATGGTTATAATTCTCTGTGCTATACAACTTACCCTTGTTGCTTATGTATTTTATATATACTAGATTGTGAATCCCATAGCCCTAATTTGGTCCACTTCTTTTACCATCCCCTCACTTTCAGTTTGTGTGTGCCTCTAGCCCTGAAGTGAATTTCATGTAGGTAGCATGTCAAGGAGTCTTGTTACTTTTATCCAATAAGCCATACTATGTCATTTTTTTCCCAAAGCATTTAGTCCACTGACATTTAAAGTAATTATTAATAAGTATGTACTTATTTGCATTTTAAATCTTGTTTTCAGGTTGTTTTTTTAATTCATCTCTGTTCATTTCTTGTTTTTGTTTCTTCCTTCATAATTTGATGATTTTCTTTAGTAGCATACTTGGGTTCATTTCTTTTTGTCTTTGTTATCTATCATAGGTTTTTGATTTGTGGTTACTATAGGGTTCATATACGTCGCCCTATAATTGTATATACTTTTTAAAACTGGTATTCATTTAAGTTCAAGCGCATTTCATTTCTCTCTCCCACATTTTACTTTACATCTTCTTGCTTTTCCCTCAAATGCTTATTGTAGTTATAGCTGCTTTTACATTTTCTTCTTGTATTTTAGTCAAAGTATTGGCTTATTTACATTGTTGATCTTCAGTTCTTACTATTTGCCTTTCCAAGTAAAAACTTTCCCTTTCCTATATATTCTTACTTCTTTTCCATTTGGAGAAGATCCTTCAACATGTTTTTAAGGGTAGGGTTAGCCAGTGTGACTCACGAGTGGAGTCCAGGCTTTCACAGCCCTTTTATTTGTGCCAGCTGTCCTCCAACCAGTTAGTGGGCTTATCTCCTCTGAGCAGGACCCTGGGACAGGGACGACCCAGTCTGTGGCTTGACCCACTCACTCTCCAAGATGGGTGTCTGCCTGTGTAATCTCCTTTTCCCTGAGTCCACTCCCAGGGGCACACGTCCTGACTAGATGGCTTTTCTTCCCTTCCCACCTGATATGATAATTTTTTTTTTAAACTCAGTTGTGGTTGTACAGGCTTCTTTCTGCCAGTTTCCAGTTAGTTTTCAGTGAGAATTGTTCCACACGTTGATGCATTTCTGATGGGCTCATGCAGGGAGGTGAGCCCCACGTCCTCTTACTCTTGATCTCCTCGATCATCTTGACCTGCTCCCCCCATATTTCTTTTTCTTCTTTTTTACAAGAGGAAACAATTTTACTCCTATCTTCTTGTTGATGGGACTGTTTCAATCAAAGTGCTACCTTAGCCACAGGGAGGTAAACAATTGCTAGGTAAAACCAATCAGAAATTATCTAGGAATTTTTCTAACTGGATCTTATGAGGAACAATTTTTTCTTCCTCATAGGACTTGAAGTTTTGAAGAGAAAATTCCAAGGCAGCTGATAGACGTGGTTTCAGCCTCATGGGGTGAGCTGCAGTATGAGGGGCAGAGACAGGCAGAGACTTGAAGCCTTTATTTCTCTAGATGAATGCCACTGGACCCACTTGTCTCCCACTCTTGCCATAGTTTGCTTCTCTGAGACAGAAGCTTCCTCAATAATTTATGATAGCTTGAGCTGGGCTTCAGTCCTTTCAGACAAGAGTTCTTACTGTTACATGCTTCATGGCCTCACCTTAAATCTGGATGCTTCCCAAGTCCTGTCTTTCTGGTTCTTTCCCACAGACTCCTCAGACACCCAGGCTTTAAATACATGCAGTTTTTCTTGAATCTCCCAGTCTCAGGAAAGGGTATGGCATATTCGTTAGGACCTGAGATTTAAAGAATCAGATTTGTGTTTGAGCCCCAGACTCACTTCCTGGCTGAAACCAAGTTACTTAACCAAACTGAGTCTCAGTTCCTTTGCTTGTAAGGAAATGGCAATAAGAAGAGTGTTTAAGCAAAAGTAAGTACAACTCTCTTAAACTTGTATGTGTGATGTATGTATGTATGTATGTATGTAGATGATGAAAGTAAGGCCCTCAGCACTATGCCCAGCACATAGTCAGTCTTCCATCAGGGTTGCTACTGCTAAGTCACTTCAGTCATGTCTGACTCTGTGCAACCCCATAGACTGCAGCCCACCAGGCTCCCCCGTCCCTGGGATTCTCCAGGCAAGAACACTGGAGTAGGTTGCTATTTCCTTCTCCAACGCGTGAAAAGTGAAAGTGGAGTCGCTCAGTTGTGTCCAACTCTTCGTGACACCATTGACTGCAGCCCACCAGGTTCTTCTGTCCATGGGATTTTCCAGGCAAGAGTACTGGAGTGGGGTGCCATTGCCTTTTCCGTCAGGGTAGCCTTCAGTATAACTCAGCATTCAGATGCTACCAGTACCTCTTAACTTCCTTTGCGGGCTTGCCTTCTGCTGCTGGCCAAATGGAATACAATTGCTTCATTCTTTTTATTTCTTCCTTAATTATTGACTAAGTGTACACAGATGCTAAGTCACTTCAGTTGTGTCCAGCTCTTTGCAACGCCATGGACTGTAGCCCACCAGGCTCCTCTGTCCATGGGATTCTCCAGGGAAGAGTACTGGAATGGGTTGCCATACCCTCCTCGAAGGGAGCTTCTCGACCCAGAGATTGAACCCATATCTCTTATGTCTCCTGCATTGGCAGGCTGGTTCTTTACCACTATTGTCACCTGGGAAGTCCAATTACTGCCCCATTGACTGGTTTATCAGTTCCTAATATTTGAAAGGAAAAAGGGACTATGTGCCCATACAGACCTAAAGAAACTGAGATGTGTGACCCTTAGTGCTGGTACTGTTTACTTGAGATTACTGATGCTAATTTGCAAGACACTGTGTCACTGCTCAAAATGACATGAGAAAGTGAGATTGGCTGCACACAGATTTACAAGGTGATAGGTTTTTGGAACTGAACTGTGAAGCTGTTGTACCTTTGGAAGGGATGACAAAATAATATATGCAAAACATTTGGTTTCCTTGGAAAACTAATATGTGCAAAATCCAAAGTAGGATTAATTATTGATTATCTGTGGGAAGGAGAAATGGGGAAGCAGAGAGACATGCTTCTCTTTTGGCATCTTTTACATTCTGCCTTGTATTGCAATTATTTCTTCTATCACGTTGCAAGCTCTGGGAGGTGAGGGGCTTTGTCTTATGAATTGTTCATCCTCTATCAGTCAGTTTATTTCAGTCACTCAGTTGTGTCCAACTTTGCAACCCCATGGACTGTAGCACTCCAGGCTTCCCTGTCCATCACCAATTCCTGGAACTTGCTCAAACTCATGTCCATCAGGTTGGTGATAGCATCCAACCATCTCATCCTCTGTTGTCCCCTTCTCCTCCTGCCTTCAATCTTTCCCAGAATCTGGATCTTTTCCAAGTTAGTTCTTCGCATCAGGTGGCCAAAGTATTAGAGTTTCAGCTTCAGCATCAGTCCTTCCAATGAATATTCGGGACTGATTTCCTTTAGTTTGACTGGTTTGATCTCCTTGCAATCCAAGGGACTCTCAAGAGTCTTCTCTAACACCACTTTCTAACACTCAGCTTTCTTTATGGTCCAATTCTTATATCCATACATGACTACTGGAAAAACTAGTTTTGACTATATGGACCTTTGTCAGTACAGTAATGTCTCTGCTTTTTAATACGCTATCTAGGTTGGTCATGGCTTCCCTGCTGGCTCAGAGGTTAAAGCATCTGCCTCCAGTGTGGGAGACCTGGGTTCTATTCCTGGGTCGAGAAGACCCCCTGGAGAAGGAAATGGCAACTCATTCCAGTATTCTTGCCTGGAGAATCCCATGGATGGAGGAGCCTGGTAGGCTACAGTCCATGGGGTCACAAAGAGTCAGACACGACTGAGCGACTTCACTTTCACTTAGGTTGGTCATAACTTTTCTTCCAAGGAGCAAGCGTCTTTTAATTTCATGGCTGCAGTCACCATCTACAGTGATTTTGGGGTCCAAGAAAATAAAGTCTCTCACTGTTTCCATTGTTTCCCCACCTATTTGCCATGAAGTGATAGGACTGGATGCCATGATCTTTGTTTTTGAATGTTGATTTTAAGCCAGCTTTTTCACTCTCCTCTTTCACTTTCATCAAGAGGCTCTTTAGTTCCTCTTCGTTTTCTGCCATAAGGGTGGTGTCATCTGTATATCTGAAGTTGTTGATATTTCTCCCGGCAATCTTGATTTAGCTTGTGCTTCATCCAGTCTGGCATTTCACATGATGTACTCTGTATGTAAGTCAAATAAGCAGGGTGACAATATACAGCCTTGACATACTCCTCTATACTCCCTGGCAGATAAGAGGTTTCCAACAAATACTGGTTAAACGAATATTGAATAAATTCCTGGAATATGTGTTTAATACCAAAACAACATTTACCTTGTGTTGTTAAAGAATAAGTTGGTGAATTTCTAAACTGTGTGCTAGCTAACTGCAGTAAATTATATAAACTGAGAAAAAAAGAAGTGATGAGGCAGTTTGATACAAGAGGGGAGAATGGGCTTCGGATTCAGGTCCAAGCTCTTTCATTCTTCAGTTTTATAAACTTTGGTTGATACTTGATACACAGTATTTGTGGAATTTCAGTGCCCACTTGGTACTGTTGTGATGAAGGACGCTTCTCAGAGCTAGAAGTTCTGTGGTCTGATCCACCATATTCCCCCACCAGCATCATGTACACAGCTAGCACACTTTAATGACAGGCATCTGTTTCCAGTCTAGTCTGTGGGCACCGCTCACTGTCCCCAACACCTTTCTCTCTTTATCTTATACTTTGAAACCTCACCAATTCTTTCTAAAGTGAAAGCCAATTAAACCAATAACATAGGTGCATTATTTTCCCCAGGGGTATATTCATATTTTAGCATGTGGTTTATGGAAGAATAGCCTGTAAATATTTTAATATTTGTATTAAATTTTAGTTGATAAACATTTCAGTATTTTAATAATAAATAGATTTCATTATAGTGCATTGAATACGTATTTGTCATCAAGAGTCACTTTATAGCCATTATTTCCATTCCATGCCATAATTACAAAGGGGATAGATTATATTTGCCGTTTTATAGAATGAGATAACTAAAGTAATTTGCCTGAGGCCACAGATCCAACAGTGATCAAAGATAGAAAAGGATTTTGGATTTATCTGGTTCGATCTGATTGTAATCTCTAATACAGGACTTTGGGTGTTAAAAATAATAAACAATAATCACTAAGCCCTTTCAATACTATAATAGGAAAGTGACCTGGGATAAATAGGACTCTCAATGACATTTATGTCATTGTAGCTTCCCTCCTCCATCTCAGCATGTAGACAGCTCTTACATATCAATGGTAGAGAATCTGCCTACCATTGCTAGAGACACAGAAGATATGGGTTAGATCTCTGGGTCAGGAAGATCCTTTTGAGAAAGAAATGGCAACCCACTCCAGTATTCTTGCCTAGAGAATCTCTTGGACAGAGAAGCCTGGTGGTCTACAGTCTATGGGGTCACAAAGAGTCAAACACGCCTGAAGTGACTTTGCACTCAACATTCGGGGACCAGGTACCCTCCTTACCATTTCACATGCATTCTTTAACCCTCACAGAGTTCCTCTAACAGATGTATTATTATTCCTCCTTCACATATAAGAAAATTAAGGCCTAGAAAAGTTAATCAGTGGCAGGGCTGAACAATTCAGGGAAATCTGACTCCAAAGCTCATGCTAATATTTATTTTACTGTACTGCCTCCAACTTGCTTTATACCAAAATGTGACGAGAGTTGGTGTGTCAGATCATTTTAAGACCAGGGTGCATAACTGATACCCAGGGCTCCCCTTGAAATCCCAGTGGGTAGAAGGACAGGCTTGGCAACCTCCCCTTATATCACTATGGGACATTTTGATCTAAAAAAAAAAAAAAAAGAAACCTCATGAGAAAAAAACCAAGGACATGGCTCAGAATTACAAAGTGGGTGGGGATGATCTATTTTCTACAGGCAATAGTCAAACGGGTCCTAAGGCAGATAGGGAGGGCTGCCATGCGAAGGCAATACAGTGTGTAAAGTGTGCGCATGCTCAGTCGCGTCTGACTCTGTGACCCCTGGACTGTAAGCCATCAGGCTTCTCTGTTCATGGGATTTCTCAGGCAAGAATACTAGAGCGGATTGCCATCTCCTCCTCCAGGGGATCTTCCTGACCCAGGGATGGAACCCATCTCCTCAGTCTCCTACCCTGTAAGGTGGATTCTTTATTGCCAAGCCATGGAACAGCTCATTTCTGGAGAGCTGTCATAATATAGTCATAATACAGAAGGCACATTTAATTGAGTGCCAGACCTGCCACTTACTAATTGTGTGACCTTGGGCAAATCACAGCCTCTCAGATTCTCAGTCTCCTCATTCACAAAGAAACAGCAATCACAGTGCCCACCTTGGTCCTCTTTTGGAACCCAATAGAATAACAATATGCAAATCAATTATAAAACTGCAACCATTCTCATAAAACAGACTTTTAAGTTTTCAGTTATTTTCAGTTCCATGGAGATTTCCTTTAAGTAAAATGACACATCCCTGTTCTATCTCCCTGCCTCTCTCTGTCCATTTTTCCTCAGAAAGCACAGCCGTTTTCAGTGTTCAAGGATAGAATGTGATTTCTTGGTGCTAAATCATTCAAACAAGTGGGTAAAAAGAGTTCTCTGAGAAAGAGACCAGGATGCTCAAACCAACAGTGAGTGGCACTGGCGACAGATGCTCAGGGAAACGCCACCTCTCCCCAGGAGCTCAGGAGCCCTGTGGGTGGGGGGTGGGGTGGCAGGGAATCCTGCTGTTTCCTCCTGGTTTTCATCTCTGCAGGCTGGTGTTTTAAGAAAAGCAAACTCCTTCCCCATTTGCCTGAGGGGGAGATGCCTAATTACCCTGCTTCTGATTTCCCTCTGGAAGGCTGGCGCCAGGGCCTGAACTCAGCTCCACCCCAGAGTCTCCAGAGACACATGCTCCTGGAAAGCCTTGCTGTCACCCTTCCCCCACCACACACACACACCCTCCCCTCCCCCAACACCCACCACCCACCACACACACACCCCTGAAGACACAAAGGCTGTCGCATCAGCACCAACCCTGGCCTGTTCAACACCCCGACCCTGAGACTGGGATGGAGAGTCGGGAAGACACTGGGCTGCACAGAATTGGAGCTTTGACCAAGCCTGTTTTAAATATTCCATTCACATGTATATTCCAATCACATGTATATTCCACCACCACATTGACAGTTTTTCCCTGGTGAGCCGGCCTGATTTTCAAATTTCTTCTTGCTTTTAGAGAGCTTGCCTCATAGAAAAAAATCTCCCCTCCCCGCAACTCTGCCGGGTAATACCCCAGAGAATATTCCTGACTAAGGCTGTTTCCAGCCTCCATTCCCTGCCCCTTCCTTCTATTGCTTGGAGAAACTATATGGCAAAAACTCAGAAAATATTTCATCCCCCTTAGGAAAATGAAATTTGAATGTTTTAGGGAAAAAACCAATCACTTCAAAAGCATTTGCTTTTACCCACCCCACTTCATCAGCCCTCCAGAAGCCCGGAAATGAAGCCATCAAGGAGCAAACCAGCACCCCGGGACTGCAGCGAGGGGCCTCTGCTGCACAAACACCCAGCCACAGCCCATTAACTGGAGCTGGTTTAACAGGCTCACGGGGCTTTCCACTGGGCTTCTAACCCCAAGGACTCCCCTTACTTACCAGAGGGAAAGATGCTGCAGGCAAGCATCTTTCCTTCTGGCATCTGCAGGTTTTATCCATATGGTTGTCCCTTCTCTTTCACAAAATGGATAATGTTGATCCTGATGAATAAGAAGAGGCTCCAGGGCAACTGTTGCTAGCAGCACAGAAATCTATTGCTCAGTTGGTTCTGACCACATGCAATGTTCCCAATTCAGTTTTCTTTTTTCTTTCTTTCTCTCTTATTTTCTTCCCTTTCTCTCTTCTCTGCTACCATCTTTTCCTCCTTTATCCCTTAGAAAGCGCAGGAGGTTAGGAATAAGTGGTAATAAATAAGAAACTACAACTACATTAAAATTATGACTTGTTTCTTTCAGATTATCGGCTTCAATTAGCCTTTAAAGCTAGTACCAGTCTTGGGCTTCTTTTGTGAAAGATTGCAGGTTTCTATGATTGGGAGAGAAGGAAACCATGGTCCCTGAGCCAGCAGTATCAGCATCACCTGGGCACATGCTTAAAATGAAGGCTCTCAGTTCCTACCCCAGATCTACTGAACCAAAATCTGCAGTTTAACAAGACTCAATGACTCAGGTGACTCAAATGCAGGTTAAGGTTTGAGAAGCACTGTCTATGGGATGATGACACATTTTATCTTCCTGCCTGGACTTTTCCTCATCATAAATTCACACTAAGTCACAGGAAATAGTTTCTACTGTACAAGCTTAATGGGTCCACTGACAATATACACATAGGATTCTGCACAGGCTCAGAGCTGCAGGAGGCTGAAATGTAGGGAACTGAAACACTGGGAAGGGGCCTATGGGCTCCTGCCTACTTGCAAGTTAGTGCTGCCCAGTAACACAGCTTCTGCTGAGAAAAGACTCCCCAGGGAGGCAAGCTACCCCAGGCCTGGTTCTTATCAGCTGCTTCATAGTCTGTGAGGCTCTGCTGATTCCAGCATCATGGGAACAATCCTGGACCAGAAATTAGCAGGCCTGGCTTCAACAGTACATTTCATCCTAGTTTGGGACAAGTTACTAGATTTGTGCTCAGCTTCTTCATTTCTACAGTGAGACTATTAATACTAGCTTATGCTGGCACATTAGTTAGTTGTGAGAATCAAATAAAATAGCACCTTTCAAAAACTCTGCAAATCTTAATAGCAGTCAATTGTTATTATTAATTAGTAAAGAATCATAGAATACTGGAGTGGGTAGCCTTTCTCTTCTCCAGTGGATCTTCCTGACCCAGGAATTGAACCAGGGTCTCCTGCATTGCAGAAAGATTCTTTACCAACTGAGCTATGAGGAAAGCCCAAGTCAATAGTTATTATTAATTAGTATAGAATCATAGAGTGGAGGTAGCTTCAGATTAGAAGTGAATCAATAGGTCTAATCTCCTTCCTTAAACAGAAATCCCTTCTTGCTAGTAAGAGAAATTACCAACTGATTCTCTCCTTCCAATCCTATAAACTCTGGAAAAAGAAGTAGCAAGAATGGATAGGTAGGTAGGTAGACTAGATGGGCAAATGAACATCTATTGAGTATAGACACTATGTTATGTATTTTCAAATACACTCTATCAATGTGCACCAGAGTGAGAGCACGCAGACATTCTGAGGAAGATGCTGTGATGTACTATCCTCTTCAGGAATGAAGGGCTTTTTCTTCCAGCTACTGAGAGTGCTGCTGGCAGAAAACCCTTGATTGTCAACCCTCTTTGAGAATTATTATGACTAAAGAGAGTTGCTTCATCCCAGGCTGTATCCAACGACTGCTCAACACAAGGTATCAAGGCATAGCCCTCTTTCCAACTCAGGAGAGCTCTGAAGTTTCACCCCATCTGTGTTTTCCTCTGAGACTGCATCAAAGCTCTACTTGTCCCTCTGCTCATTCCTGCTTCCTTCCTTTTCCTTCCATTGGAATCCACCCCCAAAGCCTTCCCAGTAAACCATCTGCTCAATTAATAATCTGCAGAGCCTGCTCACCAGGGAACCCAACCTGTGACACATCCTCATACTAATTTCTGATGTTTTGAGCCTATTTTGTCAACACATTTATAGACACCCTTGAGATCGGAGACTATAAGAGAGTCACAGGGAAACAGAAAGTATCCTATCAAAACTGGAAGGAAACCTGGGTATCATTTCATCCAACCATTTCATTTAATTGAAAAGATTGAGTTTAAGTAATTTAGCCAAGGTCACCTTGCTAATTAGTGGCAGAGCCGAAACCAAAACCCAGGTCTCCTGATTAGTGATCCAGTATGTTTTCTATTGCAGTGACATTGTCTAAGAAAGAGAAAAGGCCTATGTCCGTACCTGAAGAAGCACACTGTACAACAACCTACAAAGTCAAAGAGTAGCAAAGCATTCAATAACAAACCCTCCAGCCCTAATTTTTGGCATATTTTAAGGAACAGGTATATTAATATTTTAAAATATTGCTGGTTACCTATTTTTCCTTAGGATACATAACCAAATACATAAAGTTGTCTCGGCCAGCCTTTACTTTTGATGACATACTTGGGTTAGAAGATAACCAGACAAATTCAACAGGCTCTTTTCTGAGATCTCACAGGGCTCCAACTGTAGCACAGCTCTCTTTTGTATACTCATAATATCATCTATGGAGAAGGCAATGGCACCCCACTCCAGTACTCTTGATTCTATACTGCCCACATTGGATTATGAATATGCTTTATGGTTCTGTCTCTCCAGTAAAATATAAGTTCTTTGCAGTTAAGTGCTGTGGTTATTCACCTGAGTGCTTTCATGTGATCACCACTGAATTAATGTTTGCCAATACAGGAGCTGAATAAATATCAGTGTTGAAGTCTCCTCATACTTTCCTCAAAATATCTTTTCCATAAAAGCATTATAGGGTCCATTGACAGATGAATGGATAAAGAAGTTTTGGTACATATATACAATGCAACATTACTCAGTCATAAAAAGGATCAAATTTGAGTCAGTTCTAGTGAGCTGGATGAACCTAGAGCTTGTTATAAAGAGAAAAGTAAGTCAGAAAAACAAATATCATATACTAATGCAAATGGAATCTAAAAAAAAATGATACTGATGAACCTCTTTGCAGGGCAGGAATAGAGTTGCAGACAGAAAATTGACTTATGGACACAGCAGGGGAAGGAGAGGATGAGACAAACTGAGAGAGTAATATTGAAACATATATATTACCATATGTAAAGTAGATAGCCAGTGGGAAGTTGCTGAATGACACAGGGAGTTCAACCTGGTGCTCTGTGACAACCTAGAGGGGTGAGATGGGGTGGTGGTAGGAGGGAGGTTCAAGAGGCAGGGGGCATATGTACACTTACAGCTGATTCACATTGTTCTTTGGCAAAAGCCAACACAACATTGTAAAGCAATTGTGCTCTAATTAAAAATGTTTATAAAACAATTTATTCTGTAAAAAAACAAAAACAAAAAAAAAAAAAACTTGATAGGACCTGAGGATCTTATGAGAGTTCAAAGCAGAAAATTCAAAGCAGAAAGTTTAAGAATCATCTTGTGTTAATCATTCAATACATTTTACATATTAGGAAAAGAAGCCAGAGGGCTTAAGAGTGAAAGGACTGTGACCCTAAAAATTGTTTTGGGGATAAATGCTTAAAAGAAGTAAACAGGATCCAAAGTTTTATTAGTCCATACTTTTATTGCTCCCCTTGGTAAAGTTTTTCAGCTCTTTTTCCTGTGGTTTAAATCTCTCTGTTAAAACATGCAAATATGCCTTCTGCCCTGATCTTCATGATAAAACGGGAGTATCTGGGCCCAAAGTTACCTTCACAGTTTCCACTGGACAGAATCAGGATCTTCAGCCATCGATTCTTCAATTCTTCTGCTTGTGTGAAATGGGATGGAGCTCAGCTGGGGTGCCTACCTCAAAGTCTTATTAAACAGGGAGCTAATCTGATCAGCGTCTTGCCTTAACGGGGCTGACTATATTTCCTCAGGGTTTTGGAGCCCCTGAGGAAGAGGGGAGTTAGGATTCAGGTCAGAAATAAAAGTACTTTCACTGAGGCATGGTTGGATTTGCAATTTAATGCAGCAAGGATAAACAAACAAACAAAAAAAAAAAAAAAAAAAAAACAAGCTACTGGGCTGAGGCTGAATGCCATGGGGTCACTGGGTTCTTTTGCAGTAGTGACTATTCAAGCGGTAGGAGGTTGTGGATCTGGGCAGAGAAAGAAGCACTCAAATGTATTCTCTGTCATTCTGGAGAGAGAGGTGACTCCTCGGAAACGAGAGGATTGCAAAACCAATTTGATTAGCAGGAGGAGCATGGCTTGGACCATGCTCTTTGCAGGTGTGATACTATGCACCGTGATTTTCTCAAACACCTCCAACTTCTCTTACTGTTATCTCTGCTGCACTTTATCAAACAGGCTGTCAAATCCAAACCAGGTGGAACTGGATAATCATAGAAATGTCATCAACTTTGTTATTTTTTTGTTTGTTTTTGTAATGTTACCAGGTTCTAGAAATGTGCTTGCATAAAAGTATCCTTATTGCTAGCATCAATAATACACGCCTGAGAAGCTCAAAAGATAGTGCCACACAGAACTGGCAGTGGGTCCCTGACAGTAAAGCTGAGAACACAGGGGGCTTGAAATAAAGCAGAGATTAGATACCCTAAGGAGTGTGAGCCTCAGCAATAGAAAAGGAGGAACTCTAAAACTGAGAGAGGAGAGGGAAGCGGTACAGGAGCATCAAGAAGCCTACTTTTACTTTTGGATTAATTTAAAGTGAGAAACAGTTTAAGGATTTTTTCAAATTGTCAGCTGATAAAGAAGTAAGTACACGACTTGATTGTCTGATTATTAAACCGAAGGGATGAAACATTTTCTACACCATACAATATCTGATCATGCATATATCTGATCATAAAACTGGAGGGACTGGTATTAAAATTCCTCAGTGTGGAATATCCTTGAGCAGTAAGAAACACCATAACTATACTCACCCAATGAATGTGGCCAAAATAACATCAGTTCAGTTCAGTCGCTCAGCCGTGTCCTAGTCTTTGCTATCCCATGAACCACAACACGCCAGGCCTCTCTGTCTATCACCAACTCCTGGAGTTCACCCAAACCCAAGTCCATTGAGTCACTGATGCCATCCAATTATCTCATCCTCTGTCATCCCCTTCTCCTCCTGCCCTCAATCCCTCCCAGCATCAGGATCTTTTCCAATGAATCAGCTCTTTGCATCAGGTGGCCAGAGTATTGGAGTCTCAGCTTCAACATCAGTCTTTCCAATGAACACCCAGGACTGATCTCCTTTAGGATGGACTGGTTTGATCTCCCTGCCGTCCAAGGGTCTTCTCAAGAGTCTTCTTCAAGATCACAGTTCAAAAGCATCAATTTGTCTGTGCTCAGGTTTCTTTATAGTCCAACTCTCGCATCCATACATGACCACTGGAAAAACCATAGCCTTGACTAGACGGAATTTGCAAAGTAATGTCTCTGCTTTTGAATATGCTGTCTAGGTTGGTCATAACTTTCCTTCCAGGGCATAAGCGTCCTTTAATTTCATGGCTGCAATCACAATCTGCAGTGATTTTGGAGCCCCCAAAATAAAGTCTGACACTGTTTCCACTGTTTCCCCATCTATTTCCCATGAGGTGATGGGACCAGATGCCATGATCTTAGTTTTCTGAATGTTGAGCTTTAAGCCAACTTTTTCACTCTCTTCTTTCACTTTCATCCAAAGGCTCTTTAGTTTTCCTTCACTTTCTGCCATAAGGGTGGTGTCATCTGCATATCTGAGGTTATTGATATTTCTCCTGGCAATCTTGATTCCAGCTTGTGCTTCCTCCAGCCCAGCATTTCTCATGATGTACTCCGCCTATAAGTTAAATAAGCAGGGTGACAATATACAGCCTTGACGTACTCCTTTTCCTCTTTGGAACCAGTCTGTTGTTCCATGTCCAGTTCTAACTTTTGCTTCCTGACCTGCATACAGATTTCTCAGGAGGCAGGTCAGGTGGTCTGGTATTCCTATCTCTTTCAGAATTTTCTATAATTTATTGTGATCCACACAGTCAAAGGCTTTGGCATAGCCAATAAAGCAGAAATAGATGTTTTCCTGAAACTCTGTTGCTCTTTCAATGACCCAGCGGATGTTGGCAATTTGATCTCTGGTTCCTCTGCCTTTTCTAAAACCAGCTTGAACATCTGGAAGTTCACGGTTCACGTATTGCTGAAGCCTGGCTTGCAGAATTTTGAGCATGACTTTACTAGCATGTGAGATGAGTACAATTGTGCGGTAGTTTGAGCATTCTTTGGCATTGCCTTTCTTTGGAATTGGGATGAAAACTGACCTTTTCCAGTCCTGTGGCCACTGCTGAGTTTTCCAAATTTGCTGGCATATTGCGTGTAGCACTTTCACAGCATCATCTTTCAGGATTTGAAACAGCTCCACTGGAATTCCATCACCTCCACTAGCTTTGTTCCTAGTGATGCTTCCTAAGGCCCACTTGACTTCACATTCCAGGATGTCTGGCTCTAGGTGAGTGATCACACCATCATGACATCAGCTATGATAATTTCACTTAGGCAAAACGTAATGACAGAAGTATCCAGAATACCTACCTAAATACTGCAAGAAAGTATTATAAACAATTATTTTAAACTTGACATTTGACTAAAACTTTATATTTTCAAAATTACTTTTGTGTCCCTCCTGGCTTCTTGTCGTAACTGAGACAGGTATGATAGAATTATTTATCTATTTTGCATTTTATCTCTTTACTCTTATTTTTACATTAATTAGTGACAACAAATACATAGGCAGGTTAAGATTCACATTTGCTAATTTATGACCTTGGCTTCATTATAACATGAAGTCCAGAAATTCATTCCTGACATGTGCTTTTGGTAGCCAAGCCACAGTCTATACACAGTGGAGTGTCTGTCCACCATGACACTTCATGCTGGGAAATTCAGGGCATCTGCCTCCTGTCACCATGGATCAGTTTAGGTATATCACTGCAACTAAATACAGCCACAGGAGCCAAAGAGGCCCATTAGCGTTCCAGGCTAGGAGTCACAATATAACCAGCAGGTATTTCAGACCATATTGAATCAGCCAAATAGGGTATGTTACCCCTTATCTGCAGAATTTTGTAGAATCAGATGACACATTTTAATGCAAAGACAGGGAGGCATGAAGAAGAGAAGAAAAAGCTGCCCTTACCCCACTTTTAGTTCCCATACTTTTGGAGAGAACTGATCTCTAGAAAAATCAACTTAAAGAATGATAGGAATCACTCGGTATGACTGTAATTTTTCAGAAAGATCTTTAAAACTGTTCTGTAAGACATCGTTCCTTCTAGCACAAGGGAAAAAAAAAGAGAGAGAACCCTAAATATGTATCAAATATATTTAACATAGGCTCTATCCAGAGAACAGAGTTGTGGGGCATTTTTTCTAATTATTACATGGTTTATAATGTTTCAATTTTTAAATGTGTGCTGGGTGTGTTTAGTTGCTCAGTGATATCTGACTCTTTGTGACCCCATGGACTGTAGCCCACCAGGCTTCTCTGTCCACTGGGATTCCCCAGGCAAGAATACTGGAGTGGGTTGCCATGCCCTCCTCCAGGGTACCTCCCCAGTCCAGGGATCGAACCCAGGTCTCCTGCATGGCAAGCTGGTATTTTACCATTTGAGCCACTAGGGAAGCCCAGTTTTTAAATATTAATTTTGTAATCAGAAAATATCAATAAAGACTAAAGAGAGAGATAAATCATATAGCTTCTAGGCCAGTGGTAGCATTTTAGAACTAAAACTCAAGTCAGAGAAAGAAAAATGGGTTCATCAAGTTATATGGCTAGTTTCCAGCAAAACTAAGTTCTTTAGTGAAAGTGAAAGTCACTCAGTCATGTCTGACTCTTTGTGACTCCATGGCCTGTATAGTCCATGGAATTCTCCAGGCCAGAATACTGGAGTGGGTAGCCTTTCCCTTCTCCAGGGGGATCTTCCCAACCCAGGGATCAAACCCAGATCTCCTGTGTTGCAGGCGAATTCATTACCAGGTGAGCCCCAAGGGAAGTCCAATCTAGTTAACTAGAGTTATTGACACTTTTCTCAGTGTCACCATAATTACAGAATGGCAGATGACCCTAAAAAAACCCTTCTTGCTCTAATAATCCATGATTCTAAAAGTTGGAAGGTGCTTCCTTTTGACCAGCTGATACATAAGGAAAAGGCATGCTTGGTTCTTTGACGAGTTGGTTCTGTTCATGAGTTCAGGTGGGATGAATTCACCATGTGACTCCAGGCGGAACAAGGGCTTACCTATGCTGTTACACCACCTAGATCCATTTTCAGAATTATTGATAATATATACACCCCACAGCTGTGAGTGTGTGGGCTGATGATAGTCTATAGTTGATATGCTTTCTTGAAACTGTCCTTGGTTGAAGGCACCTGCCTTGTCCAAAGCCACATGCCTTCCTTGGGAGCAGTCTAAACCAACCAACTGATGATACAGGAGTACAAAAGTTCAGCCTTTTTGTTTCACGCAAATATCTTCCTATTTTGCAGACAATTGGACCTGAGGTAAATTCTCTTCCCACTTTCAGGCTTTTGGGCATGCTAATAACTGTTTGAAGCATTCTTGTCTATCCACCTCAATTTCATCTAAGCCAGTGACTTACAACTCTTCCTTCCCATTAGAATTATTTAACTCATTAAAAAGTTAATGCTGAGGGTCTGCTCCCAGAACAATGAAAATCACAGTCTGTGGATTGGAGTCCTACCATCTATATTTTTCAACCCCATTCCCACTGCCTTGATGTTTCTGATATATAATGATGTTTAAAAACTACTGATCATACAAATGCTTGCTTACTAATGTTTCTTTGAGTATCTACTAGCTTTCTTTTTTTTTTTTTTCGGAGAAGTTCTCCACAGTCTAGTTCCTTACGGTCCAGACACTCAGCCCTCTGTGCTTACCTCTGTTTGGAGATTTATGCCTTCTAGATGCCTCTCTCAAACATGACCAGAAATTGTTGACTTATTGCTAGCTTTAAAAAATTTACTCTTGTCTCATGATGGCTCTGCTATTGCATAACCATATTATCAGTCATCATATTTATATGAATGTGGCTGTATTTTCTTCCCAACCATATTTTTTATGCTTGTCTAAACTAGTAGAGCAGACTGCAAGAGTTAGTGTTACCTCTAACAGTTGGCTAATAATTTATTTCCCTTTGGAAATTTACACTGAAAGAATTTAACTCAGCACTATCAGTCAGGGCTCAACCAGAGAAGCAGACCAGTAGGAGATTACATCAAGAGAGATTGTAAGAAATTGGCTTCTGTGATTGTGGAGGCTAGCTAGGCAAGTCTAAAACCTAAAAGGCAGGCCATGACATCTTTGGCACAAGCTGAAACTAATGTCCACAGGCAGAATTTCTTCATTCTTTATCAGGGAAGTATGGGCTCTGCTCTTGAGGCCTTTCAACTGGTAAGAATCAGGCCTATCCAGATTATCTAGGATAATTTCCTGTATATAAAGTCAATGAATTATGGGCTTTAATCACATCTACAAGATATGTTTATAGCTAATTAATAACTGAGGACTGTAGTCTAGATGAACTGACACTTCCAAAGAACATCATAAGTGCCATAGGAGAGG
Organism: Nanger dama; assembly: GCA_917880005.1. Lineage (NCBI taxonomy): Eukaryota > Metazoa > Chordata > Mammalia > Artiodactyla > Bovidae > Nanger > Nanger dama. Next base: position 3,956,490 of record CAKJTW010000011.1, read on the forward strand.
GTTAACTATTAAAATGTGAAATGTTATCATTTTTAGGAAAAAATAGCAATTTTACTTCTTGAAACTTTAATTTTCTCTGGAAAAAAAATCCAAGCAAATTGGATTTGACTGATTTTATCTGATCAATATTTATTTATTTATCTGCCAGAAGTGCACTGTTTTAGCCACTTTTATTCATTGCATCAGAAAATCCTATCAGTTCTGCCTTCAAAATATATTGAGAATTCGACTACAATTCTGCTTACTTTTACCATCCTGCCCGAAGTCACTATTTTCTCAGTTTTGGACTGTTGTAATAATACCCTTAATCCATGCTTCTCACCTCATCCCCACTATAATCTCCATATTGTACCTGGTATAAGTCTTTTAAGACTCCAGACAGATCATATTAATTACTTCTTTGGTTAAATGCCCCAATCAATTCCTTTAGCAAAGTCAAAACTCAAGTCTTTTCTATGGCCTGTGTGTACCTACTTGATCTGAGCCTAACACCTCACTCCTGTCACCCACCTCTTTCACCCTCCTCTGCGCTGTCTCAGCATCATCGTTCTCCTCACTTTTGCTCCATCACCCACCAGTATTGCCACATCAGGGCCTTTACGCATGCTGTTCTCTCTGGCAAGAATGGGAAAGCTGCTTTGTTTCCTCACTTGCTTCAGGTATCAGCTAAGCTGTTGCGTTTTCACAGTGATCTTTCTTGGCTACACCTTAATAAACAGCATCCTTTGCAATGTCATAGTGCTTTATCCCCGTTCTGAGTATTTCTCTTCCTTTATTACTTGGTCTGCTTTGTTGGCTGTAGTGTCTAGAATAGTACCCGAAATGTAGTAGGCATTCCAAAAATATTTGTTGAGTGAATGACAGATAGAAAGGTGTCTACTTATGAGAGTCAGGAAAAAAACAAACAAACCACGAACTAAATTCTCTTATCTGAGTACTTTACAGTGCTTTTGTGTTGAGAAAAATCTTTCTCTATATCAAATTTGGCAGGGAATCGTCTCTGCTTTTTTTCTGCTTTTGAATGTTATTGTGATGTTGTGTCTCCCATGACCATTCATTGAATATGTGTTTCTATGGTTACAGTGTTATTTCTAGTCAGAATCCTGTAGAGGAGAAACCTGAATTTTGTATCCCAATAAGTTACGATTCCTTTGACATGCTATTAAGATATGAATGGACTTTCACAAATCAGCTTCCTGTGTCACTCACCATAATTAGCTGGGAAGACAGCGTGAAAGACATATTTAGGATTCAACTCCACAGTTCTGAAAAATGGCATTGTAAGGAAACAGACAAAATGAGTTACTCTCATGTATGCTCATCAGTGAGGGTCCCCATGAAATCAATCCAGTTTTATTTTGCTACTCTCCACTGGGACCCTGGTATGCTAGCTGTCATTATGCCCTTATCTTTATACCCAATTAAGCTGTGGATTCCTTAGGCTGCTTATTCTGTCTGTTCTATACTGGGAATAGGAATAAGAGTATAAATGAGTATACCTCTAGAGACTAATCTACAAGTTTACCCCAGAAAACAAATAAAGTATGGCTAATGTTGACATTTGATGAGTACATGGGGATCTGTGTTAGTATATCACAGAAGAGCTAACCATACAATTTAGACACATGCCTTAGTATTTTAGATCAGTTTTTACATGTTTAGCTAGCATAGAGAACCTCCAAGAAGACAGAAAATTTTATTTTTATCCTTGTCTCATTTTGCCTTTTGGTGTCCCCTCTCTGTCTTGGCTATACTTATTCCCATCCATCTTCAGTCTGGCTCCTATTGCTCATAATATGTCTAAAGGGTGAACCATATACAGTCCTTTTTACTGAATTATGAAAATGTGAAAACATTTATGTATTAATAGCTGTGCATATATCTTCATATAACCTTTAAAAGAAGGAACATTGCAAATGCAAATTAATTTTCATATGCATGGCTCAGATGACTGTTTCATATCCAACCTCAGTTCTATAAAGATCTCAAAGTGTCATTATAATCACTGAAAAGAAATTTAGATGTTTATTGAAATATCAACAAAATATGACAAAATAAATTAGATTTTAAAACATAGAACAACATCCCTATATGCTGTGCCTTACTGGGACTCTGTTTGATAGCTTTTTGTCCATACGCTAACACTGCTTGCTCAAGCCTGGCCTCTTAACACATTTAAAAACAAAAATGTTCAGGACTTAATATGTCTCCAAAGTGCATGACATCCTCGAAAGACTAAAGTTTAATTTATTTATTCATTCAACCAACATTCACTGAGATATATACCATGTACTCTAATAAGAAGAACTGGCCTCTGAGTTGAAGAAAATTAACATATATTGTGTGTACTCTGGAACAGGGTAGGGAGATATGATGCAATCAGCATGTTATCAAGCAAGATGTGACAAATTCTAGGAATGAAATAAGTGCATAACGTCATGAAAGAGTTTCCAATCTTTCTGGATAACTCAATTCCTCATTTTCTTGGTGAAGAGCCTCATTGATTCTCCATCATTAAAATTTCTTCTCCAATACCCCTTCTAAATCAAAAACATCCAAGGCACAACTTCAACCTGAGTTTTAAGATCCACCTTTTTGCAGATGTATTTATGATTAAATTGCTCTGTCTGTCTGACATAGGTCATTAGTTTCTTGACTAAGATCTATTCCTTTTTCTAAGTCTATCCCTGCACTAAGTAGCTGCTATTTCACAAATAATAAATTTAAAATGGTGATGACTATCTGAGCCTTCAAGATCTACTCACTGGCTTCTAAAACAAAGCTTTCATTTCTTTTGCTGGTGAGTATGGCAGATGCTTTTTAAAGTAATTGAAAAAGTTAGTTTGGCTGTTCTAACCAACATTTTAAAAAGACTGAATGAGACTAAACAGAACAAATGATTAGGTGAAGTGATTTCCTGGAACTGTAGAGATTGAGTACAAAGAATTATGGCACTTTATCTGGGTCCAAGAAAGATAGAGCTGTTTGGATTATTATTTAATCAATTACGGATGAAAGGGAAATTCCTCTTAATGAAATGGACTGAGTCACACACAGTTGGCTCTGGAGCACATCCCTTTCAGAGAGCGATTTGGGAGCTATATTTGCAATTCTCTCAGCCAAAATGGCCTCAGACCCCTAAGGCCTCCTTAGGAGCTCACTTAATGTCATTTCCTGAGGTTGAAATAGAATACTGAAAACACTACAGGTCACATGTGGCTTGAAAGCTCTGGTGGGCAGAACTGCATTAAAAGTCACTTGAAGTAGGCAGGACAAGCCTAAGCATACTCCCACCCAGCTTGTCAATCACCTCTGACGTCATGTTCACCTCAAAGTTATGGTTGTTTTGAAATCATCACTCTTGTTTACTTCATACAAGGCTGGCCATGTGTGTATGTAGTAGCCATAGCTATTATAATGTTAATATGTAGTCAGAAAGCCAACTGTTTGGATTAATAGATGAAGAATTTAGACAAATACCTAGTTGCTTCAAAGTTGCTGTCGGGTATCAAATAACCAAGAATTTGACTTTCTCACTAAATTTATCAGTTTTAGTCAGTCAGTGAATTGCATTCCAATTAAATATTGTTCATATTGAAACTCATTCTTTTTTTTTCCCTTTTTATATTGCCAGATATTTGACTATACTTATTACCTAAGCTCTGTAGACTTAAACATGGTTGTATCCGTATATTTACTCATATCCTTTGACCAAATAGATATTTTAAAGAGTAGATGACTAAAATTATGTTTCTAAATTAAATCATCAAGTAACATTTAAATTTAATGTAATACAGTATTGATTATGAAGGTCATAAAGGCATAATTCTATTATGTACACTTCTAATTTGTGTAATTTGTATAAATAAAATTTAGATGTGCAGACCTTCAGCAATGGGAACCCAGAACTTTGTGCATATGAATATGATGAGAAGGCATTTAGACTGCTGCCAACTCCAGGTTTGTTATATAACATTTGAAAGTGACACAGCTGCAGCATGCTACAGACCTACGTATTCCTGAGGGTTCCTTTTCCACTGTGATGGCACCAGCTGTATGGAACCTGCATGAGTCACAGGTTATGCTAGAAAAAACAAATGTCTGGAGGAGCAATTCTCCTTAAATGGAGAAGGTGCCTCATGCTTGTGATTGTTAATGCTTCAATAGTGTTTCCATGCCACTCTACTAGATTACTACGAACGAGTATATTTCAAGTCACAGTGGTTGTTTTTGGGGTACCTTAATGTTCTTCACATGTGGTTTATGGATGATTGAAGATTCTCGTTGGAATAGCACATCTGCTCCCAGGTGAAAATAAAAACATGACAACCTCTCAGGTAAGAATAGCCACCAGGTAACATTAAGAAGAATTCAGATAATAGCTGCCATTTTGATAGAAGCAGCCTATCAGCTAGATGACGTGGCTAAGGGCTTTATGATAATGGTTATTAGAAAAATCAGTCCCAAACAACAGACAATGGTCTCTGTCCAGTTACATATCTGTACAGTCTGTTATTGTGACATTTGGTTGAATTCATTTTGGTTGAACTTGACCTAACCTGGTATAATTTTAGTAGAAGTTGTGTCTACTAATGATCAAAAAAACATCTTCACAGGGGAAGCTTGGTTAAACAGTCAGAAAGATAATTCATTAAAACCATCTCTACTGTTTAGGTCTTCAAATACTTGCCAAGTTAAGAACAAAAGAGAAGTGATTTTCATATGTGCCTTGCCTTTCCTTATTACCTGCTAAATCTTACCCCTTTTGTTCTCTTGTGTGCGTTAGTCCTTTCTGACTCTTTGTGACCTCATGGACTGCAGCCCGCCAGGCTCCTCTGTCCATGGAATTCTCTGGGGAAGAATACTGGAGTGGGCAGCCATTCCTTTTCCCTGGAGATCTCCCCAACTCAGGGATCAAACCCGGGTCTCTCACATTGCAGGTAAATTCTTTACCTGTAGATTCATCTGAGTCTGATCATCAGGGAAGGCTCTTTTGTTTTCCAGTCTAGCAATAAAAAACAAAAATATAATATGAACCAAAACTTAATAATGTATTAAATGTATGTATTCTAAGAAGCTGTACTATGTTGGCTGTATTCTTAATAATGCCTGCTTGTGACCCCATCAAATAGTTCTGTACTCGCCAACATTTCCTTCCCAAACCAGCCATCCTTGTGGCCTGCAGGCCATCTCACAATTCCCAGGAAACCTGAGATATAATTAAATTTTCTTATTAACTCCCAGAAAGTTCATGGGGTTTATTCATTCACTCAACAAGTATTTATTGAGCACAAGATACTGGCCATACAGCATAGACCAAAAAAAAAAATCATACAATTCCCCTGCCCTCCTGGAGGATTTTTCTAATGGGAATTTGGAGGAAATCAAACCTGTCAGCTCCCTAGGATTGATTTGAACCTGCAGAGGCCTGAACAGGATTCCCCACTAACTTCACAAATCTCCCTCAAATAGCTGATCCAAATTCCAGCACAGATCCTAATTTTTTGGAGCTTTGAAACTCTGGAATGGACCTGAGATTGAGAACTTTGTCTTAAAAGAATTAGAAGCATGGAGGATATAATACAGTCTTCCACTCTCTTTCACTGTTACTCTAATTGTTTTGGTGAAGTGGACTCTCAGGGATGTGTGCAGTTGTCCATCCAAAATAAAGTAAAAAACAACAAAAAGAAGCAAAAACAAGATCCAAAAACTTCATTAAATATATTTCTTCTTGGGATTCTCTGGTGGCTCAGTGGTAAAGAATCCCCCTGCCAATGCAGGAGACAGATTCAGTCCCTAGTCTGGGAAGATCCCACATGCCATGAGCTGTGAGCTGTATCCATTGAGCCGGTGCTTTAGAAACCAGGAGCTGCAGCTACTGAGCCCATGCACCCTAGATCCCCGTGCTCTGCAGTAAGAGGAGCCACTGCAATGAAAAGCCTGTATAGCACAACTAGAAAGGAGCCCCGGCTCATCACAACTGCCCCTGCACAGCAACAAAGACCCAGCACGGCCAAATATCTGTGTGTGTGTACTTTTTTTCCTCCTTGTAGTTCTCAGGTGCAGTATCAGAGTAGTATGGAAACTTTTTTCTTGCTGTCTAGACTCTCAGGAATTATTAGTTTGACTGACAGCACAGCCCAATTCTACTTCAGTATGTGAGCCTTGAAATACAGTGTCTTATACAATTCCCAAGTGCAATATTTGTTTCTGCACAGATCAACTGACCTGAAGTTGGCCATTGGCTATGGGTTTCTGGTACACGATACCCTTTCCAGATGTTTTCATAACACCAAGTAAGGCTTCTGTCTAGACCTCCCTCTGAAACTGCCTCCAGATTGGGTTCATAGAACATATTCATTACTTATTCTAATAAAATTTCTATTTTTATGTTTAATTTTAATTCTCTGCAAAGCAGACTGTCAAAGAATTTGAGGTTTTAAAGTACTGTTTTTGAATTGGTTTTAAAATTCCCAGTAGCAATATAAAATATTAAGGCAAAATTTTTTGTTTTGAATCTCCTAAACTTATTAGAACACTGATCTTTATTAAAATATGAGCAATACATATATTTAAGAGAGATTTAGAAACAGTTTGAAACAAAATTGTGAGGAAAGTTGCTATATAGACAACAGTGAAACAGTGCCAAGGGTATGAAAAGGTGAGAACAGCTGACCAATGTATACAAACTTCTATAAGGATTCACGGGGTAGAAGCAGCCACTACCTATGTTGTTCAGTTAAGTCGTGTCCAACTTTTTGTGATCCCGTGGACTGCAGCACGCCAGGCTCCTCTGTCCTCCACTATCTCCTGGAGTTTGCTCACATTCATGTCCATTGAGCTGGTGATGCTGTCTAACCACCTCATCTTCTGCTACCCCCTTCTCCTTTTGCCTTGGATCTTTCCTGGCATCAGGATCTTTCCCAATGAGTCAATCTTTGCATCAGGGGGCCAAAGTATTGGAGTTTAAGCTTCAGCATCCGTCCTTCCAATGAATATTCAGGGCTGATTTCCTTTAGGATTGATTGATTTGATCTTCATACAGTTCAAGGGACTCTAAGAGTCTTCTTACTACACATATAGTCCCTGAAAAGTTTGGGGAATCCACGAAGACTACATAAATTTGAAGTGCTTTACAAGAAGGTTTTGACACCCTAGAAATGACTGGGAGGCATTTTGTAAAGGTTATTTGAGAATGCCTAGGTCTTAAATATACAGCCCTTGACCCACAACTTGAAATTTGCTTTTATGAAGAGATTCAAGTCCCGGATGAACTGTCGTTATCACTTCTAAGTGTTCTAAAATCTAAACCTAAGGTCCAGCGTGCATATCAACTGTTGCCATTGACAAGTGGTTGAAGAGTTCTGTGAGAGAGTTGCTTTGCAAAGAACATGTATTGATCTGGCCACATGACACAAAGCCATCTCAAGTCTCCTTTCTGCTCAGTCTCTCCTCTATTAATGTTTCCTCATTGGAGGCCTCAAGAACAGCTGCTATTGTGTTGGTGCAAGGAGTCTATCTGTAATGACCTTCTGTAGAGCCAGGAAGCTGTGTGCCTGTGAACCACCCAATTATATCACAGGCTAGACAGCATCTTCTATTGGCTCTGGTGAATGGGCTGGGAAGCAAAAGGATAAATCTCTATGATTAATCTCTATTGTTGTACAGGAGCAAAAGTGACCCCTAACCCCACCCTAATTTTCTTTTTCATTAGCCTCCTGATACTATCTCCTGAATAACATTGAAAGTAAGCAGCCTATAAATATTGCACATGTTTCCAATACTAAAAGCTAATAAAGTTTATTATACTTATAAAATAAATAGAAGAAATGTTTTCAGTTTCCTATTTACAGATCTCTGAGGAGATTCCAGGTGTAATTTATTGCTTCAATTTTAAGAATGTAGTATCCCTTCACACACACGCTCTCTTCTTTTGCTCAATTTTTTCTCTTTGGTATTTTGTTGTTGTTGTTGTTATTTATTTATTTATTTATTTATTTTAAATTACAATACTGTATTTGTTTTGCCATACATTGACACGAATCAGCCATAGGTGACACAATCTCCCAATGCCAAAGCCCCTCCCACCTCCCACCCCACATCCTCTACTTGAATCATCCTGTGCATCAGCCCCATGCATCCTGCATCCTACATTGAACATAGATTGGCTCTTTGGTATTTTATGTCTCAAACACAACACATAAGTGACTGGGTACAGACAATGTCAAGCCTTCTATTACATACTCTTATTTTTTGCTGCATCTCCTTAATTACCTCTTTAAAGATAATCTTTTCATAAGTTTACACTTTCTCTCTGTTTATGTTTCCATTTTCTTCTTCTTTAGTTAACACTTTCTTTCAATATACCTAAGCTTCTTCCTACCGCCATGTTTGAGTTCTGCAATCACCACCTGTGTAGCCATGTCCTCATAAATTTGTGAGATTAACATATGGCTGCTAGTCTGCAACTGAAAATTTAAAAATGTCCACTTATAGTAATGCCTAGACTTTGTAATTTCTTCAAATGGAAGAAAAGCTTCCAGGTATTCAATGAATAGACACTGGATTTCAAATGCTTAAAAAAGGCGGGTGGGAAGGTGTTTAGATAAACCTCTGGTTCCATAGATGCCCTGCTTATTGATCATCCAATACTGTTCACAGGTTCTGGAAACCTGGTCTTTCCCTGATTATAAAAATGGCACTGACCGTGTAGACTATCTGGTGTGATATACCTTTCATTCACACCACTCACAATTTCATTATTTCTGAGGTGCTGCATTTTGAAAACAAATTTGGACTTGAATTATCACCCTTTATTTTTGGAATCAAAGTGCATTTAACATTTCCATAATTAACTGCATTTTACTCCACACCATATCCTGCAAGGCAGCGGTAGCAGCAGCATCTTAGCTACAGGGTGAGATGGGAGAGAATAATATTGTGTTCTTTTATTTATCATAAAGACCAAAGGAAAAGGAGGCCATCTGAGAATGATGGCTAAGGTTGTTAGAAGTTCAGGGTTCTGCCGAGTGAGGCTTATAAAATGTAGATGTGTCTTCACCCATGCCTTTTATAAGATAGTTCTTTATATTCACATATGGAAAGGCACGGTGCAAAATAAAAATACTATTTTAGAGCATTTATGAGTTCAGTTTAGTCATTCAGTGGGGTCCAATTCTTTGCGACCCCAAGGACTGCAGCACGCCAGGCTTCCTTGTCCATCATCAACTCCCAGAGCTTGCTCAAACACATGTCCATCGAGTCGGTGATGTCATTCAACCATCTCATCCTCTGTCGTCCCCTTCTCCTAAGTGCCTTGTTAATTATTATTTTAAAATACTTGACATTGGGTATTTTGTATTGGGGCTTACTATGTGGCAGAAGTTGAGATACATACATATTTTCTCATTTAAATTTTGTAAGAAAACTAAGGAAAAAACTATTGTACTGAGAGGAAAGCTGGATAAAAATAAAGGTTAAAGTTTCACTGGAGCCTTAGGGAAACAGGCCCTCCTGTTAATCTTAAGACAAACCTTTATCTCAAGAATGTGTAAGGGGCTCATATCTAAGGCATGCAGCCTCCGGGGGATGTTTATCTCAAAAACCATTCCAGGAAATTATTTTCCAGAGAATGGGATAACAGTAAAAATGCAGCTTGTCCAGCCATGTCCATGTCGACCTGACAACAAATAAACCTATCCCTGAAAATGTCAAGACCTGTACACCAATCAGGTCGCTCCACCCTAGCTGTACCCGTTTGTGGTTTTTGTGCTTAAAAACTGCTCTGTAACAAATGTTCGGGGTTCGTTCTCCCCTGGTGGTGATCGAACCCCAGCACGCCGGCCTAATAAATCCTCTTGCGGTTTGCATCGAGTCCGAGTCCTGGAGATTATTTGGGTGATGGTTCCCTAAAAGAGGCCGAGAGGTCTAACAGTACCATTTACAGAAGAGGGAAAAATAGGGATTCAAATAGATGAAGTAGCTCACTGAGGGTCACATAAGTTGTAGATGGTGAAGCCAGGTTAAAAACTCAGTTCTGTTTGACTCCAAATCTGTGCTTTAACCAGATGTAATTTTAAAAGCCCTGTATTGAGTCACTATATAGTTTTCAAGGTAACTGTTTTTTTAAGATACTAGGTAAGCATTTGAAACTTATTTGATTTTTTTTAACTTGGAGGTTTTGAGTGAAAGAAACCTGGGTAAAACCTTGATATTCTTGATCTTTTATTAAAATGGCATTATACTTTTTGAGAGCCGGGCTGGCGCACTAAGCACGGCGGAGAGGAGCTAGCCCACATCCGAGGTCAGGGGTGGCCGGGAGGAAACACCACACGTCCGAGGTCAGGGGCGGCGGCTGGGTGGAGCTACCCCGCGTCCAAGGCGTGGGGCGGCAGGGGGAGACACCCCACATCCGTGTCCAGGGTCAGTGGAGGCCGGGCTGGGGGTGGGGGACACTCCACATCCGAGGTCAGGGGCGGCCAGAAGAAGCCACCTCGCGCTTGAGGCCAGGGACAGTGACGCTGAGGAGACATCGTGAGCCTGAGGCCAGGGCCAGCAACTGGGAGGAGCCACCTCACGCCCCAGGCCAGGGGCGGTGAACCTGAGGAGCCACCCCTACTCGAGCCTGAGGCCAGGGGTGGCAGCTGAAAGGAGCCACCCACACCCGAGGCCAGGGCTGGCTGCCAGGAGAATCAACCCAAGGAGCGGTGGCTGCCAAGGAGCAGGAGGGCCTAGAGGAGCTATCCCACATTGAAGGTCAGGAAGGTGGCGGTAAGGAGATACCCCTCGTTCAAGGTAAGAAACAGCAGCTGTACTTTGCTGGAGAAGCCTTGAAAAGATACCCAAGGTCAAGATAAGAGAAACCCAAGTAAGATGGTAGGTGTTGCAAGAGGGCATCAGAGGGCAGGCACATTGAAACCATCCTCACAGAAAACTAGTCATTCTAATCACACTAGGACCACAGCCTTGTCTAACTCAATGAAACCAAGCCATGCCTGTGAGGGAACCCAAGACAGATGGGTCATGGTGGAGAGGGCTGACAGAACGTGGGCCACTGGAGAAGGGAATGGCAAGCCACTTCAGTATTCTTGCCTTGAGAACCTCATGAACAGCATGAAAAGGCAAAATGATAGGATACTGAAAGAGGAACTCCCCAGGTCAGTAGGTACCCAATATGCTACTGGAGATCAGTGGAGAAATAACTCCAGAAAGAATGAAGGGATGGAGCCAAAGCAAAAACAATACCCAGTTGTGCATGTGACTTGTGATAGAAGCAAGATCCGATGCTGTAAAGAGCAATATTGCATAGGAACCTGGAATGTCAGGTCCATGAATCAAGGCAAATTGGAAATGGTCAAACAAGAGATAGCAAGGGTGAAGGTCGACATTCTAGGAATCAGCGAATTAAAAAGGACTGGACTGGGTGAATTTAACTCAGATGGCCATTATATCTACTACTTTGGGCAGGAATCCCTCAGAAGAAATGGAGCAGCCATCATGGTCAATAAAAGAGTCCGAAATGCAGTACTTGGATGCAATCTCAAAAACGACAGAATGATCTCTGTTCATTTCCAAGGCAAACCATTCAGTATCACAGTTATCCAAGTCTATGCCCCAACAGTAATGCTGAAGATGCCGAAGTTGAACAGTTTTATGAAGACCTACAAGACCTTTTAGAACTAACACCCAAAAAGATGTGCTTTTCATTATAGGGGACTGGAAAGTTAAAGTAGGAAGTCAAGAAACACCTGGAGTAACAGGTGAATTTGGCCTTGGAATACAGAATGAAGCAGGGCAAAGACTAACAGAGTTTTGCCAAGAAAATGCACTGGTCATAGCAAACACCCTCTTCCAACAACATAAGAGAAGACTATACACATGGACATCACCAGATGGTCAACACCGAAATCAGATTGATTATATTCTATGCAGCCAAAGATGGAGAAGCTCTATACAATCAACAAAAACAAGACCAGGAGCTGACTGTGGTTCAGATCGTGAACTCCTTATTGCCAAATTCAGACTTAAATTGAAGAAAGTAGGGAAAACCGCTAGACCATTCAGGTAGGATCTAAATCCCTTATGATTGTACAGTGGAAGTGAGAAATAGATTTAAGAGCCTAGATCTGATAGATAGAATGCCTAATGAACTATGGAATGAGGTTCGTGACATTGTACGGGAGACAGGGATCAAACCATCCCCATGGAAAAGAAATGCAAAAAGCAAAATGGCTGTCTGGGGAGGCCTTACAAATAGCTGTGAAAAGAAGAGAGGCGAAAAGCAAGGGAGAAAAGGAAAGATATAAGCATCTGAATGCAGAGTTCCAAAGAATAGCAAGAAGAGATAAGAAAGCCTTCTTCAGCGATCAATGCAAAGAAATAGAGGAAAAGAACAGAATGGGAAAGACTCGAGATGTCTTCAAGAAAAATAGAGATACCAAGGGAATATTTCATGCAAAGATGGGCCCGATAAAGGACAGAAATGGTATGAACCTAACAGAAGCAGAAGATATTAAAAAGAGGTGGCAAGAATACACAGAAGAACTGGACAAAAAGATCTTCATGACCAGGATAATCACAATGGTGTGATCACTCATCTAGAGCCAGACATCTTGGAATGTGAAGTCAAGTGGGCCTTAGAAAGCATCACTAGGAGCAAAGCTAGTGGAGGTGATGGAATTTCAGTGGAGCTGTTTCAAATCCTGAAAGATGATGCTGTGAAAGTGCTGCACTCAATATGCCAGCAAATTTGGAAAACTCAGCAGTGGCCGCAGGACTGGAAAAGGTCAGTATTCATTCCAATTCCAAAGAAAGGCAATGCCAAAGAATGCTCAAACTACCATGCAATTGCTCTCGTCTCACATGCTAGTAAAGTAATGCCAAAATTCTCCAAACCAGGCTTTAGCAATACGTGAACCGTAAACTCCTTGATGTTCAAGCTGGTTTTAGAAAAGGCAGAGGAACCAGAGATCAAATTGCCAACATCTGCTGGCTCATGGAAAAAGCAAGAGAGTTCCAGAAAAACATCTATTTCTGCTTGATTTTCTATGCCAAAGCCTTTGACTGTGTGGATCACAATAAACTTTGGAAAATTCTGAAAGAGATGGGAATACCAGACCACCTGACCTGCCTCTAGAGAAATCTGTAAACAGGTCAGGAAGCAACTGTTAGAACTGGACATGAAACAACAGAATGGTTCCAATTAGGAAAAGGTCTACATCAAGGCTGTCACCCTGCTTATTTACCTTATATTCAGAATACATCATGAGAAAAGTTGGACTGGAAGAAACACAAGCTGGAATCAAGATTGCCGGGAGAAATATCAATAACCTCAGATATGCAGATGACACCACCCTTATGGCAGAAAGTGAAGAGGAACTAAAATGCTTCTTGATGAAAGTGAAAGAGGAGAGTTAAAACGTTGCCTAAAGCTCAACATTCAGAAAACGAAGATCATGGCATCCAGTCCCATCACTTCATGCGAAATAGATGGGGAAACAGTGGAAACAGTGTCAGACTTTATTTTTCTGGGCTCCAAAATCACTGCAGATGGTGACTGCAGCCATGAAATTAAAAGACGCTTACTCCTTGGAAGAAAAGTTATGACCAATCTTGATTGCATATTCAAAAGCAGAGACATTACTTTGCTGACTATGGTCCGTCTAGTCAAGGCTATGGTTTTTCCTGTAGTCATGTATGGATGTGAGAGTTGGACTGTGAAGGAGGCTGAGCGCCGAAGAATTGATGCTTTTGAACTGTGGTGTTGGAGAAGACTCTTGAGAGTCCCTTGGACTGCAAGGAGATCCAACCAGTCCATTCTGAAGGAGATCAACCCTGGGATTTCTTTGGAAGGAATGATGCTAAAGCTGAAACTGCAGTACTTTGGCCACCTCATGAGAAGAGTTGACTCACTGGAAAAGACTCTGATGCTGGGAGGGATTGAGGGCAGGAGGAGAAGGGGATGACCGAGGATGAGATAGCTGGATGGCATCACGAACTTGATGAACATGAGTCTGCGTGAACTCCGAGAGATGTGATGAACATGGAGGCTGGCGTGCTGCGATTCATGGAGTCGCAAAGAGTCGGACACGACTGAGCGACTGAACTGAACTGACTGAGCACAGGTTATAGAAACAAGAGAAATATTAATCAAACATTATACATTGACTCATATTAGCCTGTAAAATTTTTTATTTCTGAAATTTAAGACATTTTTCGCTATATCTTTAGAGATAGAATCCTTTGAGACCTATTTCAAAATGCCTCATTTATCTTGTCTAACCAAGGTATTAACTCTCTGCTCAGTAATGTTCTTCTAGATGTCCCGAATTTGAGTAAAAATATAATATGCTTTATTTAAACTATTGGTCTTAAAGAGCATTGATAGGCAGTATAAATACTGTAATTCTTAATAAGTTACCAACCTTTTAAATTATTAGATACTCAAAGTGTTCAGTTGAGTATAATTCCATTTCTGGTTTTGTGGTTTTTTTGTTTTCCTTTTTACCACACAGAACTATTCTTTAGCTAAACTGGTAGTTTTCTGTTTTCTTTCGTTTGGAGTGTCTTTTGTTAATGCCCTTCCATTATTCATGCCTTTTTTGTTCTGCTTTGAGTTTTCATATTTTGTTTTTGTTGTTCAGTCACCAAGTTGTATCCAACTCTTCATGTATAGAACTTTTGTTCTACAGTTATTTGTCCAAACGTCAAAACGAGGTTTGCTCCTTTTTCTCTCCCCCAAATTTTTTAATTAATTAAAATTTTTTGACTATATCACTTAGTCTTCAGACCAGACTTTACTTTTAAGAACAATTTTGGATTTACAGGCAGTTTAAGGAGATAGTACAGTGTTCTCATACACATCACACTCAATTCCCCCAGTTAACATCTTACCTTAATGTGGACATTTGCCGCAATTAATGGGCCAGTTTTGATATGTTAGTATTAATAGAGTCCTTTAGTTTATTCGTATTTCCCTAGTTTTTAACCAAATGTCTTTTTCTTTTCTGTTCCAGGATCCCACAACAATACCATATTACAGTTTTCATATCTCCTTAGGCTATGGTAAAGAATTTGCAATGTAGGAGACTCAGGTTCAATCCCTGGGTCAGGAAGATCCTTTGGAGAAGCAAATGGCTACCCACTCCATTATTCTTGCCTGGAGAAGTCCATGGCGGAGGAGCCTGGCTAGTTATGGTCCATTGGGTGGCAAAGGGTCAGACACAACCAAGCAACTAGCACTTTCAACACTTTAGGCTGCTATTGGCTAAGCTAATTTCTCAGACTTTTCTTGGTTTTGATAACCTTGGCAGTTTTGAGGAGCACTAGTCAAATGATTTTATTGAATTCCCCTGTAGTAAAATTTGTCTGTTTTTCTGATGGTTAGACTGGGGTTATGCATTTTGGAGGAAGGAAAACCTGAGTTAGAGTGCCAGTTTCATCACATGATGTCAAAGTATTAGTCATTCAGTCGTGTCCAACTCTGTGATGCCATGGACTGTAGTCCGCCAGGCTCCTCTGTCCATGGAATTCTCCAGGCAAGAATACTGGAGTGGGTTGACATTTCCTTCTCCAGGGGATCTTTCCGACCCAAGGACTGAACTTGAGTCTCCTGCATTACAGGCAGACTCTTTACAGTCTGACCTAATAGAGAAGCCACATCATATCAAAGATACACACTGTTAGCATGGTTCATCACTATTGGTATGATGTTATTCATTTAGCTAAAGTATGATTGTTTTTCAGCTTTTCCACTGTAAAGGTGCCGGAAGCCAGCACAGGAGATCCCACCCATGACAAGGTCATGCGGAAGAGACCTGATAAGCAAGGCCTCTGGACTCGATGGACCCCCTGAATCTGCTCGAGCATCTACCCCAAACCAGAATCTGTCTTACTATTTTATGTCTTTCACCAGCTCTTCTGACAATAGCAGGGGGCTATCCCTTGACCACATTTCTCTGGAAAGAGTTAACTTAGAGCTTTAGTTTATAAATCTCCTGGGCATGAAAGGAGTGTTTCAAATCATCTTTAGCATTCTAGCTTACTTGGCAGGTTTATCCAGACTCTTGCAACATTGTTGAGCCTATACTTGCTGCCAAGTTCTCACATCCTTTATCCATTGTGTTCCTGGGAGTACATATAGTTAAGATATAGAAATAACAAGCAGTAGCTTTAGCATTAGCAACATTAGACTTTGAGTTAGTAAGTTCTTTCTTTGCTGTAACCCGCTGAATCTTTGCTCCACAAAAATGTAACTCTGTACTTCAAGGGTGACGCAGGCTAGGAATTTAAGAAGAAACACTTTAAGGGAAGATTATTGTTCTGGCTGACCAACATTTATCAAAAAGAGGTCATGGAATAACAACAGGCCTCCAGAACAGAAGATGATGTACAGAGAATAAGACTCTTACAAGAAGGAACCTGATACTGATAAAAGTTATTACTGATGGAATGTTGAGCTGACTCTGCATGTTTCACCTTGCTGTATGTATAACTCAGAGTATAAAAGCCCCGAGAAGAATAAAGTAAATGGGCCTCGCTCACCGAAGCTTGGTCACCCTGTGTCGTTCTTTCCTTATCTCTATCTCCATCTTCATTTGCCGACGTCTTCCATCCTGAGGATATCCCTGGACTCTGCTAAGGCTGGACCCTGGCATAGAGGTACTGCCTTTCTTCCGCTTCCCAACTTGTGTTATTCAGAAGGAAGTCACCATGTGCTGCCCACGCATAGGGAATAGGAATTTATGGACCCTTCTTGAGGGCAGGTTATCTACATACACTTTTGGAATTTTCTGAAAGAGCTATTTGTCTTTTTATTAATTTACTCAATCATTTATTTATATCAGTACAGACTTATGGATATTTCTTTTTTATTTTGTGTTGTAGTCCAAAAGCACTTTTATTTCCTCAAATTGGGGCTTCTTTCAGTTGGCCTCTGTGTCTCTTCAATATGTTTCCATCAATGTAGGGGTGTTGTTTGTGTTTTGAGCACTCCTTTACTTCCTGTACTATAAGAATCTCCAGGCATACATCAGTACTAGAATCAGCCACTTTTCCAAGGATCCCTGGTTCTTCTTACTGGAAAATGGTGTTAGAGGACAAGATCTGGATGCTAAGTATGATCATGTCACTGGTATGTCACTGTTGCTGTCATCTGACATAGCAAAGAAATATGTCTGTATCTTAACCCATGTATTGATGTATACATGTATCTATAATTATTTCTATATGCAATCATCTATATCTGTACTGAGCTAAGTAGGTTCATTCTGATGTCTCCAACTTTAATACATTACCACATGGATTATTCTAGCCTCCTCCTCCTGTTTATCTAGATCTTCCCACTCCAGTGTTGAGAAACCTGGTTCCTACCAACCACCACCCACTTACTTATTTGATTCCAGCCATTTCAGACTTGTTAACCAATACTGCTACGGGACATAACTTTATCAACTAAAGTACAGAGCTTATGTGAAGTTCTTTTTGCCTCTAGTCTGATAGACTCCCTTCATTTACAAAGTTGCTTAAGTTGGCACTTTTTCACCCACTCTTTTCAGGCTTCTTTCATACATTAATAAAACAAGTCCACTTGTCACAACCTGCAGTCCTTTATGAGGTTCACTAAACTCCTAAACTGTTTTTTTAATTTGCATACATTAATGTTCATTCGTTGTGCTGTAAAGTTTTATGAGTTTTTTAGAAAAAATGTAATATCTAGTGTTATATACAGTAGTTTCACTGCCATAAAAATCTCCCACATTCCACCTTTTCAATGCTTCTACCCTTCCCCCAATTGCCTGGCAAACACTGATGGCTCTATTGCCTCTATAGTTTTATATTTCTAGAATGTCGTATAATTGGGATCACATGTAATTTTTTCAGATTGGCTGTCTTTACTTAGCCATTTGCATTTAAGTTTCCCCCATGTCTTTTTTTTTTTTTTGACTCAGTAGGTTTTATTTGTATATCTCATATAACTGGATATTTTTGCATCTTTTTAAATAAAAATAATACATCTAATTACATCTCTTTAGATTTTGATCTGTCTGAGAGTATTCGAGATAAATTACATCATGAATATAATTAAAATCTTAAACTAAGAAATAATGACCTCACAAGAGGGCTAAAATCAATCCTCCATGTCTTTTTATGGTTTGGTAGGTCATTTCCTTTTTCCTAAATAATGTTCTATTTTATGAATATACCACAGTTTGTTTTTCTATTCACCTATTGAATGACATCTTGGTTATTTCTGTTTTTGGCTATTATGAATAAAGTTGCTATAAACATTTGCATGCTGGTTTTTGTGTGAATGTAGATTTTCAAATGAGGGTGAATATCTTGGAGTTGTGATTGCTGAATCAAATGGTAAGACTGTATTGAGATTCATAAAAAAACTGCCAACCTGTCTTCCAAAGTAGCTGTACCATTTTGCATTCCCAGCAGCAAGGAATGAGAGTTCCTGTTGCTCCACATCCTCATGGACATTTGGTGTTGTCAGTGGTCTGGATTTTAGCCATTTTAGCAGGTGTGTAATGGTATTTCATTGTTGTTTTAATTTGCTGTTCCCTGATGCCTTATTATGTATCTTTTTGTATGCTTATTTGCCATCTGTATGCCTTATTTGGTAAGGTGCCTATTCAGATCTTTTGCTCATTTTTTAATTGGATTGTTTGTTTTCTTATTGCTGAATGTTAAGAATTCTTTTTATATTTTGGTTACAAGATCATTACTAGATATGTTTTTTATGGACATTTTCTGCCAATCTGTGGCATGTCTTTTCATTCTCTTAACAGTGTCTTTTACAGAGCAGAGTTTTTTAATTTCAATAAAATCCAGCTTATTATTTTTTTCTTTAATGGATCTTACTTTTGTTGTTTCTAAAAACTCATCATCAAACCAAGTGTCACTTAGATTTTCTCTTATGTGCCCTTCTACAAAATTTGTAGTTCTGAATATTATACTTAACAGTGTTCCATTCTGAGTTAAGTTTTTGTGAAAGTGTAAGAGCTGGGCTTCCCCAGTGACTCACTGGAAAAGAATTTGCCTGCAATGCCAGAGATACAGGTTAGATCACTGAGATGGAAAGATCCCCAGGAAGAGGAAATGGCAACACACTCCAGTATTCTGTGTATAAAATCACACAGACAGAAGAGCCTGGTAGGCGACAGTCCATGAGGTAGCAAGGAGTCAGACGTGACTGAACATGCAAGGTCTATGTCTAGGTTAATTTCTTCTGCAAATGAACATCCAATTGTTCAACATCGTTTGTTGAATAGACTTCATCTCATCTCTATTAAATTGCCCGTCTGCCTTTTCAATAATCAGTTGACAATATTTCTGGGCTCCCTATTCTGACCTATTTGACAATGTACCTATTATTTCATAAAACAGTGTCTTGATAACTATAATTTTACAATAAGTCTATAAAACAGAAAGTTGGATAGTGTCAGTCTTCCACTTTTGTTCTTCTTTAACCAGAGATAAACTTGCCAACATCCCTTGTATCACCAAAAAGAAAGAGAGTTCCAGAAAAACATATAATTTAGCTTTATTGGCTATGCCAAAGCCTATGACTGTGTGGATCAAAACAAACTGTGGAAAGAGATGGGAATACCAGACCACCTTACCTGCTTCCTGAGAAATCTGTATGCAAGTCAAGAAGCAGCAATTAGAACTGGACACGGAACAACAGAAATGTTCCAAATTGGGAAAGGTACACATCAAGGCTGTATATTGTCACCCTGCTTATTTAACTTATATGCAGAGTACATCATGAGAAATGCTGGGCTGGAGGAAACACAAACTGGAATCCAGATTGCCAGGAGAAATATCAATAACCACAGATATGCAGATGACACACAACCCTTATGGCAGAAGCAAAGAAAAACTAAAGAGCTTCTTGATGAAAGTGAAAGAGAAGAGTGAAAAAATTGGCTTGAAACTCAGCATTCAAAAATATACGATCATGGCATCCTCTCCCATCACTTCATGGCAAATAGATGGGGAAACAGTGGAAACAGTGACAGACTTCATTTTCTTGGGCTCCAAAATCACTGCAAATGGTGACTGCAACCACAAAATTAAAAAGACGCTTGCTTCTTGGAAGAAAAGCTATGACCAACCTAGAGAGCATATTAAAAAGCAGACATTACTTTGCTGACAAAGATCCATCTAGTCAAAGCTATGGTTTTTCCAGTAGTCATGTATGGATGTGAGAGTTGGACCGTAAGGAAAGCTGAGCGCCAAAGAATTGATGCTTTTGAACTGTGATGTTGGAGAAGACTCTTGAGAGTCCCTTGGACTGCAAGGAGATCCAACCAGTCCATGCTAAAGGAAATCAGTCCTGAATATTCATTGGAAGGACTGATGCTGAAGCTGGAACTCCAGTACTTTAGCCACCTGATGTGAAGAACTGACTCGTTGTGAAGTATCCTGATACTGGGAAAGACTGAAGGCAGGAGGAGAAGGGGATGACAGAGAATGAGACAGTTGGATGGCATCACCGACTCAATGGACATGAGTTTGAGCAAGCTCCTGGAGTTGGTGATAGACAGGGAAGCCTGGCGTGCTGCAGTCCATGGGGTCACAAAGAATCAGACATGACTGTGCTACTGAACTGAGTATTATATTGGTTATTTGAGGTCTTTTGCTTTTCCATATAAATTTTAGAATCACTTTACAGATATTTACAAAGCCATTTGTTGGGGTTTTGATTAGAATTGTATTGGATGTATAGAAGAGTTGAAAGTATTTGATTTCTTAACAACATTTAGTTTTTTAATTCTTATACATGGTATTTTTATTTAGATCTTTGACCAGAATACTTTAGTTTCTCACATACAGATCCTATATGTATTTCTTTAGATTTATTGCTAAGAATTTCAATCTTTGTTTCTGTTTTATTTAAAAATTTTTTAAATATTCATTTGTTTGCTGTGTCAGGTCTTAGTTGCACCACGCAGTATTCTCCTGGCGGCATGAAGGATCTTTCATGCCTGTTGATAGTTTAAATGGCATTGTGTTCTTAATTTCAAATTACAATTGTTCCTTGCCTGTAGGAAGGAAAACAATTGACTTCTGTATATTTGATGTTAGAGAAGGAAATGGCAACCCACTCCAGTATTCTTGCCTAGAGAATCCCGTGGACAGAGGAACCTGGCGGGCTGCCGTCTATGTGGTTGCACAGAGTTGGACACGACTGAAGCAACTTAGCAGCAAATATTTGATGTGGCACCTTTTTTTTTTCTCCATTTTTCAACTCTTAGGAGTTTTGTGCACAGACAGTTGTGTTGTTTGGGAACAATGGCATTTTAATTTCTTTTTAAATCTGTTTACGTTTCACTCTTTTTATTGTTTAAATGAACTGGTTAGAATGTCTAGTAAAATGCTGAGTAGGGGTAGTGAAAGGACACATCCTTGCCTTTTCTCAGTTAGAGGGAAGTTCCTCAGCTTCTCATAATCAAGTATGGTGTAACTGCATGGTTTTGGTAGATATTCTTTATAGACTTGAAGAAGTCTCTCTCTATTCATAGTTTATACTGAGAATTTTTGTAATGAATAAGCTTTAGATTTTGTCAAAGACTTTTTCTTTACCAATCGATATAATCCTATGGTTTAAAATGCTGAACCAGTGTTGTATAAGCCGAGTAAATTCCTTTTGGCTGTGGTTTTAAATTCTTTTTATATACTGTTGGATTTTATTTGCTAACATTTTATTGAGGATTTTTGCATCTATATTGGTCTATAGTTTTCCAGTCTTATTATGTCTGTATCTGCTGTGAGTATTAGGGTAATGCTACCCTCATAGAATAAAATAGGAAGTGATGTCTGCTTCTAATTTCTGGAAGAGATTGTTGAGAATTGCTATCATTTTTTTCTTCAACATTTGGTAGAATTTGTATCTTTCCTTCCTTCAATGATCTGGGCCGTCTGGTACTGTTTTGGAAGGCTATTAATTGCTAATAATTTAATATCTTTAATTAGTAAATATAGCCTGGTATGGATTTTCTATTTTTTCTTTTATTTTACTTATTAAGTTTTATTTTTAAAAAACTATAAAATAAAACTTATTTATAAAATAAAATTTTATTAAGTTTTCAGTTTGTCTCTTTAAAGGAATTGGTCCATTTAATCTAAGTTATCAAATGATTGGTCATAGAGTTGTTCACAGTATTCCTTTATTATTCTTTTCATATCTATGAATCAGAAATAATGAAAACTTATTTTTGATATCAATAATTTGACTTCCATCTTTTCTTCCTGGTTAACTTGACTAGAAGTTTATCAATTTAATGGCATTTCAAAGAACTAGCATTTGTTTTGTTGATTTTAAGGTGTCAGTCAGTTCAGTCACTCAGTCAGGTCCGACTTTTTGCGAGCCCATGAACTGCAGCACACCAGGCTTCCCCTGTCTGTCACCAACTCCAGGAGCTTGCTCAAACTCATGTCCATTGAGTCGGTGATGCCATCCAACTGTCTCATTCTCTGTCATCCCCTTCTCCTCCTGCCTTCAGTCTTTCCCAGTATCAGGGTACTTCACAACGAGTCAGTTCTTCACATCAGGTGGCTAAAGTACTGGAGTTCCAGCTTCAGCATCAGTCCTTCCAATGAATATTCAGGACTGATTTCCTTTAGCATGGACTGGTTGGATCTCCTTGCAGTCCAAGGGACTCTCAAGAGTCTTCTCCAACATCACAGTTCAAAAGCATCAATTCTTTGGCGCTCAGCTTTCCTTACGGTCCAACTCTCACATCCATACATGACTACTGGAAAAACCATAGCTTTGACTAGATGGATCTTTGTCAGCAAAGTAATGTCTGCTTTTTAATATGCTCTCTAGGTTGGTCATAGCTTTCCTTCCAAGAAGTAAGCGTCTTTTAATTTTGTGGTTGCAGTCACCATTTGCAGTGATTTTGGAGCCCAAGAAAATGAAGTCTGTCACTGTTTCCCCATCTATTTGCCATGAAGTGATGGGAGAGGATGCCATGATCATATATTTTTGAATGTTGAGTTTCAAGCCAACTTTTTCACTCTTCTCTTTCACTTTCATCAAGAGGCTCTTTAGTTTTTCTTTGCTTCTGCCATAAGGGTTGTGTGTCATCTGCATATCTGTGGTTATTGATATTTCTCCTGGCAATCTTGATTCCAGCTTGTGCTTCCTCCAGCTTGACATGTCACATGATGTACTCTGCATATAAGTTAAATAAGCAGGGTGACAATATCCAGGCTTGACGTACTCCTTTCCCAATTTGGGACCTTTCTGTTGTTCCATGTCCAGTTCTAATTGCTGCTTCTTGACTTGCATACAGATTTCTCAGGAAGCAGGTAAGATGGTCTGGTATTCCCATCTCTTTAAGAATTTTCCAGTATGTTGTGGTTCACACAGTCAAAGGCTCTGGCATTGTCAATAAAGCAGAAATAGATGTTTTCTAAAATGCTCTTGCTTTTTGGTGATCCAACGGATGTTGGCAATTTGATCTCTGGTTCCTCTGCCTTTTCTAAATCCAGCCTGAACATCTGAAAGTTCACAGTTCACATACTGTTGAAGCCTGGCTTGGAGAATATTGAGCATTACTTTACAAGTGTGTAATATGAGTGCAATTGTGTGGTAGTTTGAACATATTTTGGCATTGCCTTTCTTTGGGATTGGAATAAAAACTGACCTTTTCCATCCTGTGGTCACTGCTGAATTTTCCAAATTTGCTGGCATATTGAGTGCAGCACTTTCACAGCATCATCTTTCAAGATTTGAAGTAGCTCAACTGGAATTCCATCACCTCCACTAGTTTTGTTCATAATGATGCTTCCTAAGACCCATTTGACTTCACATTCCAGGATGTCTGGCTCTAGGTGAGTGATCATACCATTGTGATTATCTGGGTCGTGATAATCCTTTTTGTACAGGATTATCCTTTCTTCTCTGTATTCTTGCCACCTCTTCTTAATATCTTCTACTTCTGTTAGGTCCATACCATTTCTGTCCTTTATTGAGCCCATCTTTGTATGAAATGTTCCCTTGGTATCTTTAATTTTCTTGAAGAGATCTCTAGTCTTTCCCATTCTATTGTTTTCCTTTGATTCTTTGCAATGATCACGTAGGAAGGCTTTCTTATCTCTCCTTGCTATTCTTTGCAACTCTGCATTCAAATGGGTATGTCTTTCCTTTTTTCCTTTGCTTTAAGCTTCTTTTCTTTTCTCAGCTATTCGTAAGGCCTCATCAGATAACCATTTTGCCTTTCTGCATCTTTTTGGGTGCAGTTCTTGTGCAGTCTCAAAAATAATAGAATGATCTTTGTTCATTTCCAAGGCAAACCATTTTAAGGTGTAAACCCTTAAAATGTATCCTACTACTGCTAGGACTATAGCTTCCAGGAGTTTCTCACTCATGATAGTCCACGCTCAGCCTCCAGGAGTTCATCAGAATTAGCCTTTGACCATTGTGATAATTTACTGACTCTGGAGGCTCCTACTCCAGGTAAGATGATCTGTTATTCTTGGTGTTTGCTTATCCCTATAGACTTCAAGGTGACCATTTGCCTCATGACTTTGATAGACCCACCCAAGACAAGTTGTTAATTTTAATGTTTTTCAGATTTTTTTAACGTTGTAAGTATAGAAATGACAGTTTCCAAATTCTTTCCAAGCTTATGTGTGAGCTCAATTCCATTTTTGTATCCCTGAAAGTTTTCAGCAGTGTCTTATGTTAGTGTTTATTGAATGACTGAATTTATAGATAAAATAAACCAGGTTTAAGTACAGCTGAACAAGTTTTCTCATTTCTCAAAAATTGCTCGTTAGTATAAAGTTAAAAAAAAAAACATGGGAAAAAGAATGTGGAATAACTATGGTTCTTTCAGGTCTGTATAATAGAATATAATGCTATTATATTCAAAATTTATTTTGTGTGATTTCAATTAGAAAACAGTATGCAAGGTAAAAACTGGATAATTTTTAGATATAGTTTTCTAAATTGCTAAACAAATATTCACTTACATTCTTATTTCCAAAACTTTAAGCAATGCATTGACCTATAGATTAAAATGTGAAACTATCTGTTTGACCACCTCTTTCTTCCCACCCACATATTAAGAAAAGTTTCATTTTGCTGTAATATGTTTCAAAACTTTCTGTGTAATTAAGTACACATCTCCCTCAACTACTCTTTCATTTGACAAATATTTATTGCACACTTATCATAATGCCAGTATCATTCTAGGTGCTAGAAATGTAGCAGTAAGCAAGACAAAGTTTCTACCTTTATAGGTCTTCTTGAATACTGAGAGATATGGATAATAAACATAAATAAATAAATATATAATGTTTTGTCAGAAAGTGATAAATTTAGTGAAGAAATTAAAATAGTTTTCAGGAAAGGTCTGGTTTTTCTTTATATTTTTTATGCCCTTTTAATTACTCAGATAATATATATCAGTATACCCTTATATGAGGCTTCCCAGATGGCGCTAGTGGTAAAGAACCCACCTGCCAATGCAATAGACATAAGAGATGCAAGTTCGATCCCTGTCTCAGGAAGATCCCCTACAGGAGGGCATGGAAACCCACTCCAGTATTCTTGCCTGGAAAATCCCATGGTCAGAGGAGCCTGATGGGCTACAGTCCATAAGGTAGCAAAGTTTCAGACAGGACTGAAGTTACTTAGCCACACACACACATGTCCTTATATAATACAACAGCATACTTATTATCTGGAGAAGGAAATGGCACCCCACTCCAGTGTTCTTGCCTAGAGAATCCCAGGGACAGGGGAGCCTGGTGGGCTGCCGTCTATGGGGTCGCACAGAGTCAGAGACAACTGAAGTGACTTAGCATACTTATTATCAACTATAACTTAATAGAATTAGAATATCATTTCTATATTTTATTAAAATACCTGTATTTGGCTAATTTTTTTCTACTTATTTGTTGATTATTCACTTCACAAATATTCCTCAAAGGCCTAGAATTTGCCAGGCACTGGTGTATATGTTGAGGAACTAAAGATAGAGATATACATCTGGGGATGGTAACTAGATGTGAAGATTTGAGTCAGTTTGGTAAAGCACTTAACATTTCTTTATTTCAAGATATTT
The DNA here is from genome assembly GCA_917880005.1 of Nanger dama. Taxonomy (NCBI): domain Eukaryota; kingdom Metazoa; phylum Chordata; class Mammalia; order Artiodactyla; family Bovidae; genus Nanger; species Nanger dama. The sequence continues at coordinate 3,982,580 of CAKJTW010000011.1, forward strand.
ATATGTTAGCTTAAGCCATTATTTTATTATAACTTCCTGCCAATGTAATTCTTCATGGCTTTCAACTCCCTCAGATTGTCTCTTCCTTCCTCCCACAAAGCAAGAGAATAAAGAAAATGGAGAAAGAAAGAAGGAAGAAGGAAGAGGAGGAAGGGAGAAAGAAAGAAAAGAAAGAAAGGGCAAGGTACAATGTCTATGTTCTCTAAAAGAATTTTCTATCTGTCTTCTGTTCTCTAATAAAAGGCATGTTCCAGGACCAGACAATCTCTAACCAAAGATTTTCACATGGTGGCAGATAAACTCATAGAAAGATGTTCAACATCATTAACCATTATGGAAATCCAAATTAAAACCATAGTGTGATAACACCACGTATCTATCAGAATGACTAAAGTCAAGTATGGTAGCTAGATCAAATACTAGTAAGGAGGTGAAAAACCTGGGTTATTCATATATTGAATGGAGTTCAATATATTGGTGGGAGTATAAAATGCTAAGCCACTCAATTTCCCAGTTTCTGTAAAAACAAAGCATGCAACTACTATGCGACTCAGAAATTTCCCACTTGAGTGTTTATCTCAGAGAAGTAAAGACATGTTCATATGAAGACCTATTTACCAGTGTCTACTGTGGCTTTATTAAATGTAAATGTAATAGCCAAAACTGGAAACAACCCAATGATGAATGGTTAAACAAACTGTTGTAAATCCATACCATGGAATACTCAGTCAGTTCAGTTCAGTTGCTCAGTCGTGTCTGACACTTTGCAACCCTGAACTGTAGCATACCAGGCCTCCCTGTCCATCACCAAATTCTGGAGTTCACTCAAACTCATGTCCATTGAGTCAGTGGTGCCATCCAACCATCTCATCCTCTGTCATCCCCTTCTTCTCCTGCCTTCAATCTTTCCCAGCATCAGGATCTTTTCTAATGAGTTAGTTCTTCCCATCTGCCAACGTATTGGAGTTTCAGTTTCAGCATCAGTCCTTCCAATGAATATTCAGGGCTGATTTCCTTTAGGATGGACTGGTTGGATGTCCTTGCAGTCCAAAAGACTCTCAAGAGTCTTCTCCAACACAACAGTTCAAAATCATCAGTTCTTCTGCATTCAGCTTTCTTTATAGTCCAACTCTCACATCCATACATGACAACTGGAAAAACCATAGCCTTGACTAGATGGACCTTTGTTGGCAAAGTAATGTCTCTGCTCTTTAATATGCTTTCTAGGTTGATCATAGCTTTCCTTCCAAGCAGTGTCTTTTATTTGCATGGCTGCAATCAACATCTGCAGTGATTTTGGAGCCCAAGAAAGTAAATTCAGGCACTGTTTCCCCATCTATTTGCCATGAAGTGATAAGATCAGATGTCATGATCTTAGTTTTCTGAATGTTGAGCTTTAAGCCAACTTTTTCACTCTCCTCTTTCACTTTCATCAAGAGACTCTTTAGTTCTTCTTTGCTTTCTGCCATAGGGTAGTGTGATCTGCATATCTAAAGCTTTTGATATTTTTCCCAGAAATCTTGATTCCAGCTTATGCTTCATTCAGCCTACCATTTCTCATAATGTACTGTACATATAAGTTAAATAAGCAGGGTGACAATATACAGCCTTGATGTACTCCTTTCCCTATTAGGAACCAGTCTTTTGTTCTATGTCCAGTTCTAACTGTTGCTTCCTGACCTGCATACAGGTTTCTCAAGAGGCAGATCAGGTGGTCTGCTATTCCCATCTCTTCAAGAATTTTCCACAGTTTGCAGTGACCCACACAGTCAAAGGCTTTGGCATTGTCAATAAAGCAGATGTTTTTCTGAAACTCTCTTGCTTTTTCAATCATCCAGTGGATGTTGGAAATTTGATCTGGTTCCTCTGCCTTTTCTAAATCCAGCCTGAACATCTGAAAGTTCTCATTTTGCAAACTGTTGAAGCCTGGCTTCGAGAATTTTGAGCATTACTTTAATAGTGTGTGAGATAAGTGCAATTGTGCAATAGTTTCAGCATTCTTTGGCATTGCCTTTCTTTGGGATGGAATGAAAACTGACCTTTTCTATGCTGCGGTCACTGCTGAGTTTTCAAAATTTGCTGGCATATTGAGTGCAGCACTTTCACAGCATCATCTTTTAGAATTTGAAATAGCTCATCTGGAATTCCTTTACCTCCACTAGCTTTGTTCATAGTTATGCTTCCTAAGGCCCGCTTGACTTCACATTCTGTAATGTCTGGCTCTAAGTGAGTGATCATATCGTCATGATTATCTGGTTCATGAAGGTCTTTTTGTATAGTTCTTCTGTATATTCTTGTCACCTCTTCTTAATATCTTCTGCTTCTGTTAGGTCCATACCATTTCTGTCCTTTATTGAGCCCATCTTTGTATGAAATGTTCCCTTGGTATCTTTAATTTTCTTGAAGAGATCTCTAGTCTTTCCCATTCTATTGTTTTCCTCTATTTCTTTGCACTGATTTCTGAGGAAGGCTTTCTTATCTCTCCTTGCTATTCTTTGGAACTCTGCATTCAAATGGGTATATCTTTTCTCTTCTCCTTTGCTTTTCACTTCCCTTCTTTTCACAATTATTTGTAAGACCTTCTCAGACAGCCATTTTGCTTTTTGCATTTCTTTTTCTTGGGGATGGTCTTGATCCCTGCCCCCTGTACAATGTCATGAACCTCCATCCATAGTTCATCAGGCACTCTATATCAGATGTAATCCCTTGAATCTATTTCTCACATCCACTGTATAATCATAAGGGATTTGACTTAGGTCAAACCTGAATGGTCTAGTGGTTTTCCCTATTTTCTTCAATATAAGTCTGAATTTGGCAATAAGGAGTTCATGATCTGAGCCACAGTCAGCTCCAGGTCTTGTTTTTGTTGACTGTATAGAGCTTCTCCATCTTTGGCTGCAAAGAATATAACCAATCTGATTTTGGTGTTGACCATCTGGTGATGTCCATGTGTAGACATCTCTTGTATTGTTGGAAGAGGGTGTTGAGAGAGCGAATACTACTGAACAATAAGAGGAATGGAACTGTTCTGTATTGGCATCCAGGTTGTGATATTGTAACATAGCTTTGTAAGATGTTAGAATTTAGGGGAACTGAGCAAAGGTCATATGGCATCTCTCTGTCTTATTTCTTGCAACTTTTTTTTAACCCTCCAGATAACTCAAAATAAAAAGTCTCCCTAAAAATGATGGAACATGTTTGCATTCTAATTCATTTCAGTCATGTCGAACTCTTTGTGGCCCAATAGACTATAGCCCACCAGGCTCCTCTGTCCATGGAATTCTCCAGGCAAGAACACTAGTGTGTGTAGCCATGCCCTCTAGGGGATCTTCCCAACCCAGGGATCTAACCTGCATCTCTTATGTCCCCTGCATTGGCAAGCAGGTTTTTTTTTTTACCAGTAGTGCCACTTGTACACTGTACATACACAAACAAACAACATGCATACACACACACACACACACACACACACACACACACACACACACACTATACAGATAGTTCTCTCTCTAAGCCCTTAAAACGGTAAATAGACCTAACTTAATTTTACTGTATTCTTATCTGACATTATGTTCTATTCTTGCATTTCCAACTATAACATAAGTTTCTTGTGGTGACTAAGTGAAGTACTGATTACTTTGGGGGCAATTAATACACATACTAAAGAATCATCTAGATATTTGCTCCAACAATTCCCCCTGGTTGACCAGCATAGACAACCCATAACTATAGACTTGCTGCTGCTAAGTCGCTTCAGTAATGTCCAACTCTGTGCGACCCCATAGACGGCAGCCCACCAGGCTCCCCTGTCCCTGGGATTCTCCAGGCAAGAACACTGGCATGGGTTGCCATTTCCTTCTCCAAACTATAGACTTAGTTACACTCAATTTCTTTAACTCTGTGGCTCTGTAGCATTTGACATTTTTGACCTCTTCTTCCTCAAAATTCTATTTTTTCTTAACTTCTATAACCAGTCTTCTTTTGATTCTCGTAGTTATTTCATCTATCTTATGACTCATTCTCTAATGCTTCATCTTTCCAAACTCTAAATATAAATGTTACTTTATTTTATTTAGCTTCTTTCTTTTTTAATCTGAAATTTCCACTGATAATTTCAACATTTATGGCTTTTTAATTAAGACATTTTTATGGATGTCTTCCTATTTTTTGGCTTGAGGTCATACCTAAGCTGCTAAACTCTAATTCCTGACTGAATGATAAACACTGCCTTCTGAACTGCCCTGTGGCTCTTCTAACTCACCATTCCTCAGACAGAACATAACTGTTTTCTTGTCTCATTACACACATCTCCTCCTTGTCTTGTGCTGCCTATTTCTTATAAAGACCCCGCCAGCATCAATGACATAAACTCTATATGTTCATTGTGACCAATGAAACTTGCAAATGTTGTACCATGAAACTATCCATTTCTTTTCTGTGCTGGAAAGGACCTCCCTTCAGGATACTTCCTGTTCTCCCTGCAGAGATTATGAACAGGAGCTGATTTTAAGACAACCCTGTATTTTCTCCCATTTGTTTTGGACCTTTAATGCCCCACGTCACATCATATTGCCTCACCCATTTACTTTAGCCATTGCTGTAGCAACCAGCTGCACAAAGGTATAATCTGATAGCATCTCAGATCAGTTTCACCACACATTTCTTACTTTCTGATCTGTGGCTCCTAGGCCTCATGGGGCTATGTATAGAATCTTCTCAGCCATTCTGACACACACACACACACACACACACACCACACACATACACACACACAATGGGGCAAACTTTGAACTAATAGGATATGGAAGATTGAGAGTTTGTGAATTAATACGTAGTTCTTTTGCCTGTCAGGTGGGCATTTCTCAGACCTCTTCTCCATGGACCCTCAGAGATTCCCCAAAACAACTGGATCAGCTTCAGTTGTCCACACCCCTAACCTGCACAGTAAAATATCCTTGCAGTTAAGATGAGGTCATACTGGAGTAGGGTGGGCCCCTAAAGTGCTATGATTGATATTCTTATAAAAAGGGGAACCTCGGACACAGCACACACGGGAGAACACCCTGTGAAGATGAAGACAGAGATAGGGGAGATGCTTCAGGGATCCAGGAAAACCAAAGATCATTAGCAACCCACCAGAAGCCAGGAGAGAGGCATGGGACAGATTTTTCCCTCAGGGCCCTCATAAGGAACTAACCCTGCCAACATGTTGATTTTGAGCTCCTAGAGTCTGGAACTATGAGAGAATAAATTTCTGTTGTTTAAACCATCCAGTGGTTGGGACTTAGTTTTCAGAAATTAATAGGCTAGCAACTAGTTGTCCCAAGAGGTGGTACCCAATTGAGGTGGGTCTCTACAAGAATAGAGACAGGGGACAGTGTTTCAATTTTGGGCAAATTTAATATATTAAAAGGAAACAGAAACATGAATATAAATTGGAAATTTTGTGTGAGAGCAAGAAACATGGCCCCATTAATTTGGCTGGGAAAGAAAGCATTATGTGAAAAGGGCAGAACTCAACCTCTGCGTGTAATTAATGAATCTGCACTCAAAAAAACATACTCACTCCCTTAAGTTTAAGATGGATAGAGAAGAACCAATTAGGTAAATTGGGTGAAATTCAGATATGGAATTTATGAGAATGGAAGATTGGCTTTAGCAAAGATGAAAGGAAAGAAATGTACTTAGCTAGACTAAATGATGATTAAGTGGGATTTGATGATAAGGGACACATATTTTAAAGGTGAAGCTTCAAAGTAGAAGTAAAGTGATACAAAGGAAAAGATGCATCTTACCAGTCTTAGTATAAATATAGGGAAATATTTTTGTAATATGGAGGTGAGAGCCCTTTGTTAACATGACAACAAAGTGAGAAATCATGAGAGTAAAATGAACAAATTGAATGAATGTCTGGAATAAAAGTCATTGGCATTAAAAATAGTAAAGAAGAAAAGAGAAAAAGTATTATTAATACATATGAATGATAAAGGATTAATATTGAAAATTTATGATTGCTTTTATTAGAAAAAGTTATTAGTCTATTTATAAAATAGGAAAATTATGTGACAAGTTAATGTATTAAGGTAGATGTGTAAATAACTGACAGTTAAAAAGATACTTGAAACATTATCAAAACATGTACATTGAAAGTACAAGATATTTTTCCATTTCACATTGGAAAAGTTTTTGGAGGCCTAAAATACTTAACATTGGTGAAGATATAAGGAAATCAACAGTTTTGTACCCTATTGAGGGGGTTAAAATGGGTCTAGCCTATTTTGAGCCAATTTCAAAAATATTCTCAAAATTTAAATGTGCATATATTTTGTTGTTTTTGTTTAGTCACTAAGTCATGTCCAACTCTTTTGTGACCCCATGGACTGCATCCCACCAAGTTCTTCTGTCCATGGGATTTCCCAGGCAAGAATATGGAAGTGGGTTGCCATTTCGTTCTCCAGGGATCTTCCCGACCCAGGGATCTAACCTGCACTGGCAGGTGGATTCTTTACCACAGAGCTACCTGGGAAGCCCCATATATTTTGTTGCAGTTAATCAACTTGTAGGAATTTATCCTACTGTAATTATTCAAAAGCAGAGACATTACTTTGCCAACAAAAGTTCATCTAGTCAAGGCTATGGTTTTTATGTATGGATGTGAGAGTTGGACTATGAAGAAAGCTGAGCGCTGAAGAATTGATACTTTTGAACTGTGGTGTTGGAGAAGACTCTTGAGAGTCCCTTGGACTGCAAGGAGATCCAAATAGTCCATTCTGAAGGAGATCAGCCCTGGGATTTCTTTGGAGGGAATGATGCTAAAGCTGAAACTCCAGTACTTTGGCCACCTCATGCGAAGAATTGACTCATTGGAAAAGACTCTGATGCTTGGAGGGATTAGGGGCAGGAGGAGAAGGGGACGACAGAGGATAAGATGGCTGGATGGCATCACCGACTTGATGGACATGAGTCTGAGTGAACTCCGGGAGTTGGTGATGGACAGGGAGGCCTGGCGTGCTGCAGTTCATAGGGTTGCAGAGTTGGACACGACTGAGCGACTGAACTGAACTGAATACTACTAATTCTTAAAGAAATGTGTACCATGATATTTTATTCGACAATTGTTTGGGTAATAAAAAATTGGAAGCAACCTAAATGCCACTATTAATATAGAAATAGTTAAATAAATGGTGATGGTCATAGCCTGGAATATTATAAGGCCATTTTAAAAAATGAGGTAGATTTCTATGCAATTATGACCTAGGCAAATGCCTTGACATTTTTAAGGGCAAATTACAAAGTGTGTTAGTCATATGAATGTAAATGGAAATAAGGAACTAACCCTTTTTCCTTAGTAAGCAGACACATCTTTATTTATCAAAAAGCCTTAACAGTGCTTATCTCTGGTAGGTGAGATCGTGAATGACTGGTCCTTACACTTGGCACAAGTCTATAATTTTGAAATGTCTTAAATGTAAACATAAGGTAAAGGAAACCTTAGTTGAGAAAAACATATAAGGGGAGATGCTCCAGGAATATATTTCTGAAAGGAATATACCTGTTGAGTATTGAGAGGAAAACACCTGTTGAGAAAATGTTTATAAATAAGGGAATGCACCTGGCCGATGTGACATTCCATCTAGTTAGTATTATTTTTTGCAAGGTCAGTAAACTCATGATGAGACTTTAGCTTAATAAATGAGGTACAATATATCTTTGGATTTTACAGCTTTAATGTTCAGAATTTCCACTGAAACTTTGTGATGCAGTAACTTCATTTTTTCCAAGGTATAAACCTGAGTTAGGTGCTGAAAAGCTGTTTGTGGGCTTCAAGTCACTTAGCTAGGAGCAAAGTTTGCAAAAGAGCAAGCACCTTAATTTCAAGAAGGTTTAAGTTTTTATAATTGCATATCCTATAGCTATACTGTACCAGTTATAAAGTGATTCAATCTCACTTTGTGATAAAATGATCAATAAATGAAAGGCATTTTTAGATGAGGATGTTCACTCAAGAACTCACGCTACGTTAGTGTACAAGTCTTTCAATCTAGGAAAAGGCCATGTTTTCTGTGGTTTAATGTCTGTGCAGCACTTGCCCTCTCTTTCACCCACTTCTGGTGAAAAGGCCCCTTTCTCCTTGGCAACACATATGAGCACACAGTCAATATCTGGACATTCAATCAGAACACCTTGTTTTCCTGATCAGAGTCATTACTTAAGGGTTGAAATAGACCCTGTCTTAGATTGGCTTCCCCAAGAGTAGACCCTGAGAAGAGTAGTGTGAAAATGATTTATTAGAAAATATTTCAAGAAACATCTAGAGGAAATTTAGAGAGGAAGGATATGGTGTTTGGAAAAAAGAATACCGAGCAAGGTCCCACGAAGGATGCTATGTCAGGAGTCCTCAAGGCCACTCCCAAGTTTTCTGACTGACTAAGAGGACTCATAGGACTCAGTATATAATCAGGCTCACAGCTATGATTTATTACAGTGAAAGGATACAAAGCAAAATGAGCAAAGAAAAGGGATGTATAGGAAGAGGCTCAGAGGAGACCAGGCATAAACTTTCCTGAATCCTCCTCTAGTAGAATCACACAAAAAATACTGTTTCCCCAGTGAATGGATTATGACAATACATATAAAACATTGCCAACCAGGGAAGTTCATTAGAGGCTCAGTGCCCAAGCCTTTTCTTGGGGGCTGGCACCCTCAGCCTGGCACTTACCTAAATTCCAGAATCCCAGAAGGAGAGCATGTGTTCAGCATGAACCACATGGTTTGTACAATATAGGTACAGTAACTCATATTAGGTAATAGTGGAGACCCTTCTGAAATCCCAGTTCCCAAATACCAACCAAGGGCCAGCCTTGCAAGTGGACCTTTTAAGGCTAGCAGTTTCAGTCTTACTGTGTTAACTCTTTCCTACACTGATACCTTTGTGTCAGTCCCTTAGGAAAGCTCTGAAAACTGTGTAGGCTACACTTTGCTTTTGGGTAAGGGAGATAAGACTATTCCCACACCTGTCAGTCACTGTTTAAAGACTATCTGACAGGGACATAAATCTCCAGACATTTCTGGAACTCTGTGTGGGTGGACCAAGCTAGTTCCAGCTGCCTGAGGGCAAGTCCTCCAACAAAGAGATGCAGGTTTTGGCTGTTGAGTGACAACTCACTAGGAGACATGTGCATTAAAAAAAAAAAAAAAAAAAAAAGATCTGACCCTGAGGGGATATGGGTGAAGTTCTGACAGCATCTGCTGCTGTGGTCCTCCCTGGGACTGTATTTACTGAGCGAACCACAGAAAAACCATCCCCTTGAGATAAACAAGCTGGCGCCTGAGCCTAATGGTGCTGCTGCTGCTGCTGCTAAGTCACTTCAGCCGTGTCCGACTCTGTGTGATCCCATAGACGGCAGCCCACCAGGCTCCCCTGTCCCTGGGATTCTCCAGGCAAGAACACTGGAGTGGGTTGCCATTTCCTTCTCCAATGCATGAAGGTGAAAAGGCTGCCTGTAGGTATATTCTCCACCTTGTGGAGAAGACCCTTCTGTAGTTTAGAATGGAATCTGCACTCAGAGAGAAGCAGAGAGAAGAAAGGGATAAAAATCCTAATACTATTTCAAGTTCTACTAGAAATCAGACAATCAGGCCTACCAGTGGTCCTCTCTTTCTTTTCCAGTTTTATTGACTGGAATGGTGTTTGAGTTTGAGGTGTATAGCATAATGATTTGACTTACATATACCATGAAATTATTAACACAGTACTTAGTGAACATTCACCATCTCAAATAAATACAAATTAAAAAAAAATAAAGACATCTATTTCTATTTTCCTCATGATGAGAACTCTTAGGATTTACTCTCTCAACTTTGATAAAACAATAGCAGTTATAATTATATTATCAGGTTATACAGTGCATCTTTAGTAGTTACTTGTAACAATTCCCCCTCCCTGAGACCCCTCCCTCACCTCTGTAAATCTAATCTCTTTTCCTATGAGTATGCTTGATTTTTTTGAAGTATTGACTTATAACACGATGTTAATCCCTGATACACAAACATGGACTTCCCAGGTGTCTCTAGTGGTAAAGAACCTGCCTGCCAAAGCGGGAGATCTAAGAGATGCAGATTCAACCCCTAGGTCGAGAAGATCCTCTGGAGGCGAGAACGGCAATGCACTCCAGTATTCTTGCCTGGAGAATCTCATGGACAGAGGAGCCTGGTGGACTACAGTGCATAGGGTCAAAAGAGTTGGATAGGTCTGAAGCAACCACGCATACAAACATAATGATTGCTATTTCTTTACATTGCAAAATGATCACTACATAAGTCTAGTTACCATCTGTCACCATACAAAGTTAGTAGTACAACTGACAATATTCCCTATACTGTACATTATGTCCTCGTGGCTTATTTATAACTGGAGGTTTATGCCTCTTAATCTCCTTTACCTTTTTCTCTTATCCCTTCAACCCTCTACCACTGATCCTCTTATCTGAGCCTGTAACACATTTCCTTTTTTTTTTTTTTTTTGCTTCTGCTGACTTAATTTAGCCTTTTATAGCTGCAATAATTCCATACAGTCTTGATAAAAATACTCTGTACATTATCTATTGCATCTCACAGATCATGGGTACCCAATTCAAAGATATTTGATATTAAATGTTATTTCCTTTTAAAGTTAGAAACTTAGATTAATAGATTCCATGTTAGATATTTCCTAAAACAGATGTTGACAAGCTATAGCCAAAGCTATACCACTCCTACCCTCCCTCTCTAACCCACACCCTCAGTCTGTTTTTGTAGGACCACAAGCAAAGAATGGGTTTTATATTTTTAAATAGTTGAGGGAAAAAAATTTTAAAAACTCAACATTTTGTGACACATAAAAATCATATGTATTTCAGTTTTCAGTGTTTATAAGTAATGTTTTTAATTTCGTGAATAAAATATGTGTAGAAATTTGTTTTCTTTCTTGTCATGTGAGTACCTGCATAATAGTCTTAATTTTGCCTCTTGGTCAACAAAGCCTGAAATATTTATTATCTGTACCTTTTCAAACACGTTTGCTAATCTCCATCTGAGAACAATGGAAATGGAAAATTGACTAACTTTTCTTTAGGGAAGGGACCATGTGTTATTATATATTTTTATTAATCACTTATAACAGTACTTAGGAAAAATTATCTGCAAGTGGAAAGAGGAGATAGAACTGACAAAACTGTCTGGCACTTAATATACTACCCTGGTAGAGGCAGATGGAGGAGTAACTTAATGTTGGTGACCACCCATCACTAATTGATGACTACAGTAACTAAAGACAGCTACTGCTGTCATCTGCTTGTCTTTTCAGGAATATTAAGGGGAAGGAAAGTAGAGGAACCTTTTCCCTGTGATTAAGTTTTGAGGTGCCAATTGAGGACTTACATGAGGTATCCAAATTAAGATTTTAACAACTCAAAAATCAGAGGTTCAGGTGTGTTCTTGTTTAGTCACTAAGTCATGTCTGACTCTTTGTGACCATGTGGACTGCAGCACGCCAGGCTCCCCTCTCTTTCCCTATATCCCAGTTTGCTCAAATTCATGTCCATTGAGTCAGTGATGCTGTCTAACCATCAAATGTGTTAATTAAAAGTAGATGCATCTCTGAAAATACTGAGCTTTTCAGTCATTCATACCCATGCATTTTTTTTTTTTTACCATGATAATAAATTGCTTTTTGTTTAGCTGTTGTAGAAAATGAGAGATATAAGCAAAGAGGCTAGGTGGGACAAAAAGAAAATGTGATCTTTGAACCCGAAAGATCTGTACTGGGTGAATTTTCATTTCTGTCTGCTTGAGAATTATTTCCTAAGAGTAAGATAAAGGAAAAATAGTTAATTTGAAGATGTGGGAAAAAGTATGGGAGAAGATGTGGAGAATACCAAAGAAATTTATTTCATTTCACTATGTTATCTAGGGATCAGATCTCCTTGTATACCTATGTTATGCTGCCTGTATATAATTAGAAAATCAGTGGGGATATATTATTACCTTAATTTTGATGTTGAAGATACTTTAATAGACAAATTATATATGAAATCATTTACGTTTTATCATATACAATTGTTTTCCTAATGCTGTTTCTGTGGCTGCATCATGCTTTTTCCTAGGGGATTACTCAGAACTAATAGCCATTTATAAAGCATTATTGCTACACCATTTTCAAGGAGAATCTCTTATCAATATGAATAAAGATGGAGGCCACACTGGTAAACGAAGACAGCAGACCATAAGCCTTGTCTTATGACTCTTGTCCTTTCAGTCACCAATTCGAAGAGTTCCTTGTGATCCCCTACAAGGAAGAGCTCTTGTTGTCTCTCAAGGGGCTCTCTTAAACTTACTAATTGGAATTACTTGAGAAATTCATTAAATCTTAGATTCAAATTCTGAATTTGGAGATTCTATGTAGTACAGTCAATGCATATGTATAAAGAACCAGCTCTCTTCTCTTCAGTGTGCTCCACCTTAGATTTAATGGTGAGCAAAATAGAGAGAGAGCTTGCCCTCATGGAGCCATCAGCTACCTGCCATCTAATGCATGTGTGACCCTCCAGTTTCCCGTAACTCAGTAGTATCCTGCATTCCTATGTGTTTAGTCTTTAATACATGCTTATTGTTCTCTTCATTCCCACCTAGGATTGATCTAATAAATTAAAAAATTATGAAATCTGATTCAGCTGGTTGAAGACAGATATATTCTATAACAATAATAACTAATTTTAAAGAGCACTTATTAAGGGTCATGAAGATTCTGGAGGAGGAAATGGCAACCCACTCCAATATTCTTGCCTGGAAAATTCCATGGTCAGAAGAGTCTCTTGGGCTACAGTCCATGGGGTCTCAAAGAGTTGGACACGACTGAGCACATTCACACATATATTAAGGCTCAGGCCCTGTGTTAAGTGCTAAGTTCACATGTATTATTTTGTATATTCCACCCAACAACACTACGTGGTAAGTAGTATATCTTTCCATTTTATAAATGAAGAAAGAGGAGCTGAGAGTAGTTAAGTGATTTGCCCAAGGTCATATCATAAGTGAATTGTGTTTCAACACAACTCTGAGATCTTAACAATTGAGATATAATATCTTTCTATTGTATACCACTAATTATTGCCAGATAATACTTGGTTATTGACAACTGTTAGAAAGTTAAAATCCACAAATAGATACATTGATTAGGCAAAGTAATTCCACCTAGAGGGAAAGAACAAAACCTAGAGCGATAGAGCTAGTATGGGAGGAGGTGGAGCAGAATGTCCGTAAAAAGTAGTGGCCAGCAGTGATGGCTCACACTGGAGTCATGGAAACCAAAATCAGGTAGATCAATGCCATATGTGAAAAATCCTGAAAGCCCTGCACAGGAGTTTGAATTTAATGTGGCAGACACTGTAGTGTTATGTGGGTGTGTTTGTTAGTCACTCTCTCGTGTCCCTCTGACTCTTTGTGACCCCATGGACTGTAGCCCTCCAGGCTTCTCTGCCTATGGATTTCTTCAGTCAAGAATACTGGAGTGGTCTACAATTTTCTTCTCCCTATAGTGTTATAGAAATTCTTGAACTAATACTGTAGCTTGCATTTCATGCAAAGATGAGCACAATAAAGGACAGAAATGGTAGGGACCTAACAGAAGCAGATGATATTAAGAAGAGGTGGCAAGAATACACAGAATACTCCACAAAATGGATCTCCATGACCCAGATAACCGTGATGATATGATCACTCACCTAGAGCCAGACATCGTGGAATGCAAAGTCAAGTGAGCCTTAGGAAGCATCACCACGAACAAAGCTAGTGGAGGTGATAGAATTCCAGTTGAGCTATTTCAAATCCTAAAAGATGATGCTGTGAAAGTGCTGCACTCAATATGCCAGCAAATTTGAAAAACTCAGCAGTGACCACAGGATTGAAAAGGTCAGTTTTCATTCCAATCCCAAAGAAAGGCAATGCCAAAGAATGCTCAAACTACCACATAATTGCACTCATTTCACATGCTATTAAAGTAATGCTCAAAATTCTCCAAGCCAGGCTTCAACAATATGTGAACCATGAACTTCCAAATGTTCAAACTGGATAAAGAAAAGGCAGAGGAATCAGAGATCAAATTGCTAACATCTGCTGGATCATAGAAAAAGCAAGAGAGTTCCAGAAAAACATCTATTTCTGCTTGATTGACTATGACAAAGCTTTTGACTGTGTGGATCACAACAAACCGGAAAATTCTTTAACAGATGGGAGCCAGACCCCTTACCTGCTTCTTGAGCAATCTGTATGCAGGTCAAGAAGCAACAATTAGAACTGGACATGGAACAATAGACTGGTTCCAAATAGGGAAAGGAGTACGTCAAGGCTGGGTATTATCACCCTGCTTATTTAACTTATATGGAGAGTAGATCATGTGAAATGATAGGCTGGAGGAAGCACAAGTTTGAATCAAGGTTTCTGCGAGAAATATCAATAACTTCAGATAAGCAGAGGACACCATCCTTATGGCAGAAAGCAAAGAAGAACTAAAGAGTCTCTTGATGAAAGTGAAAGAGGAGAGTGAAAAATTTGGCTTAACACTCAACATTCAAGAAACTAAGATCATGACATCCTGTCCCATCATTTCATGGGAAATAGATGGGGAAACAGTGGAAACAGTGGCTGACTTTATTTTTTTTCAGGCTCCAAAATCACTGCAGATGGTGACTGCAGCCATGAAATTAAAAGATGCTTATTCTTTGGAAGGAAAGTTATGACCAACCTAGACAGCATATTAAAAAGCAGAGACATTACTTTGCCAACAACGGTCCATCTAGTCAAGGCTATGGTTTTTCCAATAGATATGTATGGATGTGAGAGTTGGACTATGAAGAAAGCTGAGAATTGAAGAATTGATGTTTTTGAACTGTGGTGTGGAAGACTCTTGAGAGTTCCTTAGACTGCAAGGAGATCCAACCAGTCAATCCTAAAGGAAATCAGCCCTGAATATTCATTGGAAGGATTGATACTGAAGCTGAGACTCCAATACTCTAGCCACCTGATGGGAAGAACTGACTCATCAGAAAAGACCCTGATGCTGGGAAAGACTGAAAGTGGGAGGAGAAGGGAATGACAGAGGATGAGATGGTTGGATGGCATCACCAACTCAATGAACATGAATTTGAGCAAGCTCCAGGAGATGATGAACCAGGGAAGCCTGGAGTACTGCAGTCCATGGAGTCACAGAGTCGGACATGACTAAGTGACTGAACTGAACTGAAAATTGCTCTTGTAGTTTGATTTTGAGGTGTGGTATTTGGTGAAGATAGAGCTTCCTAGTGAGAGGAGAGAAGAGAATATGAGCAGGTAAACTTTCATTGCACTGGAAAAAAAGGTAAATTTAAGATGTCATTGATTACCCAAGTAAATACACTCCTTTGACAATTTGAATTAAGATATTGTCTTTTCATTGAGAAGCACTGGGGTTGGCAATTGGAGTCTATATTTAAGGATATTCATTGAGGGGAAGATGGAATAAGTGTAAATAAAGAAGAGCAGAAGGCCAAGACAATAGCTTTGATGAAAACAGTTTGACCATGGCAGGAGGGCAGGGAGTCCGCAGGGAAACAAAGAAGAGCTATTCATTGAAGTTGAAGAACAAAGGAGCACAGTGTCATGGAAACCAAGAGAAGGCCAAGAATGAAGGAGCAGGTACTCAACAGTGTCAAAAGTCATAAAGAGGCTGAAAACATTCAGGAGTATGAAACCTGACGAGAGATTGGAGATCATCAGTGACACTTGAGAGAGAGTTCAATAAGGTAGAAAATGTGGGAACAGATTTCAGGGAACGCTTAGGCAGGAATGTGAGCAAAGGCAATTAACGAGAACTCTGGCACTAAGAAGGGAGAAGTTGAAGTGTTCCAGCATAACACACCCGTGGTTTCAAAATAAAAGACAATAGAAAAGTGAGATTCATCTAAGAAAACTGTGTATCTGCTGGAGCCTCTATAGTGTTTTTTTTTTTTTTCCATGGCAGGGAAACCAGTAGTATAAACCAGTAGTATAAATTTGTCTTCACTACTGAATACTGAACAGCACAGTTCTCTATTTCTATGCTGCCTTTCCACCGGCATTAACTTTACATTTTCCTTAACTTGTCATCTTTTCATGCTGACAGTAGGAAAGAGAGAGAGAAAAAAAAAGAACTTGCTAATCGACTGAGATAAAAGTGGAATTTCCAAGACTGTCGATCAGCTGACATCCCTGGTGGCTTTCCATGGCAGCAGAGTATCTAATGTTCAAGGATGAGAAGAATCAGACCATGGGATGCCCACCAGCTCTCCAAGGGACAGAACCCCACTTTTGCAGGCATACAAATGAGCCCTGAATAGGCTGTGAGATAAGAAGCGGTATGATGTGATAGAGCTCTGCATTGTGCAAAGGGCTCTGGACTCTCCTGATGGGAGGGAACGGTAGACCTTGTGTGGCTGGAGTAGATAATGACCTTAGAAAAGAATCTCTCAGAGACATGATGTATTTCCCTGGACTTCTGTGCCAAGATGGCTCGTTGTTTAATTGTGTAAAATATAACACCAAACAGCTCCTTTCCTCTTTCCTTCTAAAAATGCTTACACTTGCAAAGGGAGAGTTTGGCATCAGTTTCCATCCATTTCAAAGAATTAAAAATGTCTAACGTGGAGAAGTATTGATCGTTTGAAAGGTCAACAGCACATTCGTAGGTTATGTTACTACTTCTGAATAGCCAAGAGGCTGAGTAACAGGAGGAACCACAGGAAGAAACAAGAAAAGCAAAAACAAACAAACAAAAGAGGAATGTGCCCTCATGTAAAATCAACTGTTTTATAGTCTTTGTTCCTAAAGGAAAATATACTGTATGTGTATATACACATGCATAGCATTATCATTTAAGATTAGAGTGCAATTAACTCCTTGATTGAAAGAAATAATTGTAAATAGATTAAAGTTTTATGATATAACCTTTAAGATAGGAAAAAGAAAGACATACAGAGAAGGGCAAGAGAAATGGAAAAAAAAAGATGAGAAAGTGAGAAAAATGAAGTGAAGGGGATATTAAAAAGAAACTTGGGTAAAAAAAATTAAGGAAAATGAGGGAGAGTGAGAAAGATAGGTGTGTATTCAGTGAGCACCACCTGTGTTCCCAAGCATGCCTGCGTGCTAAGATGCTTTAGTCATGTCCGACTGTTGGGGACCCTATGGACTGTAGCCCACCAGGCCCCTCCGACTACAGGATTCTCCAGGCAAGAACACTGGAGTGGGTTATCTTGCTCTCCTCCAGGGGATCTTCCCAACCCAGGGATCTTATGTCTCCTGCATTGACAGGCGGATTCTTTACCACTCGCGCCACCTGGGAAGCCCCCTATGTTCCCAGAACAGCATAAAGAGCTAAGACAGAGGCAGAATGACAGAGCAATCAATGGAAAAGAAGTCCTGACAAAACTCTGTGTTTTGAGATGGTTGTGCTGGTTGGTGATCTGTTGCCCTTTTACTCACTTCTGCTTAGGGCACCAAGGGCTTCCCTGGAGGCTCAGATAGTAAAGAATCCATCTGCAGTACGGGAGACCTGGGTTTGATCCCTGGGTTGGGAAGATCCCCTGGAAGATGGCATGGCAACCCACTTCAGCGTTCTTGCCTGGAGAATCCCCTTGGACAGAGGAACCTGGCAGGCTATAGTCCATGGGGTCGCAAATAGTTGGACATGACTACGCACACAGGGACACCAAAATAGATGTGCCTGCTTGTCATCACCCTCTAAAATCAGGACTAGCTCTCTAGCAGTTTAGATCACTCCTTTCAGTGTTTGCAATAATACATCTTCTTATTTTATTTTCAAAGTTCAAAGCAAATTTTTGAAATAAAGTTTTAGTTTCCTTCAGGATCTTTGAGGTTTCTTCTTAAGTGTGAGGGAATGACTGCACTTTAGAAGCTGGCTTTGTAGTCTTAGTGATATCATGGCACAAGCTCCTGCAGGAAATCACTTGACATTCAAAAAGCAAGACATTACATTTTAACACCTCTGATGATTTATTTTGGGAACCAGCTATTATTTTATTGTGCTGAGCTCTCCTGGCTCCTTGTACATTCAAGAACCCTTACTCTTTATGTTTTTGGTATGTTTCAGTGAGAAACACCTCACTGGGTCCATCCTTCCATCCATCCCTTTCGCCCTCCTTTGTACCTTTAGTAATGCCCAGTGTAGTCCACAGCTCTTTAACTGCTCCTCTTGAGCAGTGCCTTTGGGTTTCTAGGGGAAGCATATTGATCTCTGACTTGCCTCATCTAAATAATCTCATCTGAAATTTGGATAAAATCCATTAAGTGACTTGCCTCACCTAAATAACCTCATCTGAAATTTGGATAAAATCTGTATACTACCTGTCAACTCTAGCCCATTTACTGAAAATCAATGTACATTTTACCTGGTTCTTTCTAAAACGGTTAAATTCAGGCCGATCACAAACTTCTGAGGTATTAAATACATGTGATATATATTTCATATATTATCTGCATGTTAAAGGTTATTGTATTACAAGTTCCATGAGTATAAGGATTTTGTTTTCTAGTAGACAAATTCCCCAAGGTATGATAAATGTGTCGCTTTTATCTCTGCACAGTACTGAACTGATTCAATACTGAATATCTCTGAAATGACTTCCTTAAAAATTGAACGCATACCAAGGGAGAAAGAGTGGGGTGGGAGAAATTAGGAGATGGGGTTGATATATGTATACAGTACTGATACTATGTATAAAATAGGTAATTACTTAAAACCTACTGTATAGCCCAGAAAACTCTACTTAATGCTCTGTGGTGACCTAAATGGGAAATCTAAAAAGGTAGGGGGTAATTATGTGATGTATACCGACAGATGTATAGCTGATTCACTTTGCTGTGCAGTAGAAAATAACAGAACATTGTAAAGCAACTATACTCCAATAAGAGTTTTTTAAAACTTGTATGCGTATGTTAACAATATGCTGAACATATTTATTTATGTATATACATAGGCTTTTATGGCTGACTTCTCTCATGACCACTGAGAGCTAGCACAGCAGCCTTTAACTGTACACTTCTGGCTACTAAATTAACACATTGTTTTGCAGATGTTTTCAATCAATGAGGGTTCTCCTATATTATCCTACAGTGATCTTTTTTAAAAATTTTCATTGTGAAGCAACCTATGCTCCCCCGCAGTGGAAGTGGGAAGAGTCCTAACCACTAAACTAATGGGGAATTCCCATAAGGTGAATTTTTTTTACTGTGGCTGTGTCTTCAGTTATGTCCTTTCCCTCTGCCATTATTTTTCTTTCTGCCTTATAGCTGACAAAACCTTTGACTCAATGGTCTTCCTTTGTGTGACAGCTCTAATTCTGTTAGCTGAGTTGTAGCAAGCGGGTTTTACAGAGGCTGTAGTAGTCTCCTTCAAGGAAATGATCAAGAAGAAAGGATAAAGGACAGGAGGCATTTTTGAATTGTTAGGAGATCCTTGGCATTATGAAGGGCATCATAAACTTCTCTGGAGTCTTGTAGACCTATAATTATATGCGAGATAGTTTGAAGAAGCCTTGTGCAGGCCTGATGGGATTCCGGAGAGGCTTCCCCGAAAGATAGAGAGACCGTATCTTCACAGCAGCTAAGTTATCACAAGGCACTCCAACTCTGCTTAGGTTAGCACTGACCAAGTTAGCACTCGTGTTTCCAAAGAAAATATCCTCCATCCTACATAAATTATACCTTTAATGTAGAAATTGGCAAACCATGGCCTGCCAGGCAACCCCAGTCTGCCACCTATATTTCCAATAAAATTTTACTGGAACACAGAAGCACTAATTCTTTATGTCTTTTCTATGACTGCTTTCCTGACACACCAGCAGGGTTAAGTATCCCACAAAGCCTAAAATATTTACTATCTGGCCCTTTATTAAAAAAAAAGCAGAGAAGTGTGCCAATCCCTGCTCAAAAGGGTACAAAGATGTGCTAAAGATTTTTGAGTCATAGAAAATTCAGAATGTTTTAATTCAGGTTCTTAGTAGAAACAAATCTATTTATGCTGTGTTGCTCCGTACCTAGAATGTCTCCGCATTAGGAGAATCTTGTGTGCGTGTATCCATGTTCAGTCAAGTCCTACACTCTTTGTGACCACATGGACTGGAGCCCGCCAGGCTTCTCTGCCTGTGGGGTTTCCTAGGCAAGCATACTGGAGTGGATTGTCATGCCTTCCTCCTGGGGATCTTCCTGAACCAGGGAGCGAACCTGGGTCTCTTAACATCTTCTACTCTGGCAGGTGGATTCTTTAGCACAGTGCCCCCATCTTAGCAAACACTAAGTCCCCCTCCCTACTAATAGGAATGCAGCTAGGAAAGTTTGCTTTGAGAGGTTAAACTGGTAGGTGAAGTTAAAAAAGTAAACACCTAGCTGAGGGAATCATATACCTATTTATGAGAACTGAGGAAGCAGCCAATATACAAACAAGTGCATTTGTGACATAAAGAGAAACTGCCACATTTGATATGTGAATAAATAAATCAATTTTTAGCTCTAATTTACTTTGGTAGGACTAGGCTTGGCAATATGTTCTCAAATTTGAGTTTTTCTAGACAATTAAAAGCAATAAAACTTAGTTTCTTCTATGTTATAATCCACAAATTTATGTTAATTAATGCTGTACTTCCTCCAGAGACTCTGAATCAATAAAAGTTTACTGTTTCTTATTTTAACAAAAAAATGAACTTCCCTTCTCCAACTTATATATCTGGAAGTCATTCTGTAATTCCATAGTTTGAGGGAATGGAACATTTCACTGGTGCAAAGGTAAAAGAATCATGGTACAATTCAACCTCAGTTGCCAAAGATGACAAGTTGAGATGAATGTGAAAATCCTGCAGTCATGAAACATCTAGCAATGGGAAAATACTGAATTTTTTATCGCAAGACTCCTCTTATAGATTTTTTTGTTATTACTTACTGATCTAAATTGTTTGGGAATGTAAGGTATACACACTCACACACTCACACACCCACATATATGTTGTTGTAGTTGTTCAGTCACTCAGTCATGTCTGACTCTTTGCAACCCCAGGATTATAGCACACCAGCCTTCCCTGACCTTCACTATCTACTGGAGTTTGCTCAGCCATCTCAGTTGTCCCATTCTCTTGCCCTCAGTCTTTCCCAGCATGAGGGTCTTTTCCAGTGAATCAGTTCTTCACATCAGGTGGCCTAAGTATTGGAGCTTCAGCTCTAGCATCAGTCCTTTCAATGAATATTTAGGGTTGATTTCCTTTGGAATTCATTGGCTTGATCTTGCTGTCCAAGGGACTCCCAAGAGTTTCTCTTAGCACCACAGTTCAAAAGCATTAATTCTTAAATGCTCAGCCTGCTTTATGGTCCAAATCTCACAAAAACAATAGCTTTGACTATACTTAAACACATATACACACCCATATACACACACAAACACACATACCTTGGATGGCTCCTAAAATATTTTTACCATAACTGTGTGTGTGTGTGTGAGTCATGTTTGACTGTGACCCAATGGACTATAGCCCACCAGGCTCCTCTGTCCATGGAATTTCCCAGGCAAGAATACTGGAGTGCATTGCCGTTTCCTCCTCCAGGGGTTCCCTGACCCAGGGATCTAACCTGCATCTCCTGCATTGGCACACAGATTCTTTACCTCTGCATCACCTGAGAAGCTGATTTTTACCATAATACTATAAGAGAAAACATTATTTTTGGCAAGAATTGCAAATTAACTAGAGTTTATTTTTATAGATTTTCAATTTTTATTATAAATAGAATTAGAAAGTGAATTAAGTTAGTGAGCATCTCTTAGGCTGGTAAGTCAGTCACAGAAAAAAATGCAAATTTGTTGATTAAAACCCTTAAAGTATAGAAAAGTCAGTCTCTTTCTGAAGTCTCTTTAGCTCCTTTTACTGTACGTAGTTAATTATACCACCTCATTGAGTTCTGAAAAGTCACCATTTCTCAATTATCCAGTTATTTCAGGTATTATCATGAATTTGGTTAGTTCTTCAGAGGGCTAACTGAAATGAAAAACCTAAGGTAGATAAGCAGCAGGAGAAACAGAGATTGATTCATGTGGAGAGATGCTAAATTCTATGCTGCTCTTTTGGATCAGTACCTCTAAGATACCCTGCATTGGTGTCCTGAATTCTAAACATGACATTTCTTTGGAAATCCAGGTAAATGTAGTCTGGTGCTATCATTATTTAGATAAAAATTGTTTTCAAATAACCAAGCTGCCTTGATGTCAAAGAGGGAATCTACTGTGATAAATCAGAAGATGGAACAATGGTACTGATTGTGATCAAGTAAATGAAAAAAAAACTTTTGAGGCATTAGACCTTCAGTTCAGTTCAGCTGCTCAGTCATGTCTGACTCTTTGCGACCCCATGAATCGCAGCACTCCAGGCCTCCCTGTTCATCATCATCTCCCGGAGTTCACTCAGACTCACGTCCATCGAGTCAGTGATGCCATCCAGCCATCTCATCCTCTGTCATCCCCTTTTCTTCCTGCCCCCAATGCCTCCCAGCATCAGAGTCTTTTCCAATGAGTTAATTCTTCCCATGAGGTGGCCAAAGTACTGGAGTTTCAGCTTTAGCATCATTCCTTCCAAAGAAACCCCAGAGTTGATGTCCTTCAGAATGGACTGGTTGGATCTCCTTGCAGTCCAAGGGACTCTCAAGAGTCTTCTCCAACACCACAGTTCAAAAGCATCAATTCTTCGGTGCTCAGCTTTCTTCATAGCCCAACTCTCACATCTATACATGACCACAGGAAAAACCATAGCCTTGACTAGATGGACCTTTGTTGGCAAAGTAATGTCTCTGCTTTTCAACATGCTATCTAGGTTGGTCACAACTTTTCTTCCAAGGAGTAAGTGTCTTTTAATCTCATGGCTGCAGTCACCATCTGCAGTGATTTTGGAGCCCAAAAAAATAAAGTCTGACATTGTTTCCCCTATTTCCCCATCTATTTCCCATGAAGTGATGGGACCAGATGCCATGATCTTCGTTTTCTGAATGTTGAGCTTTAAGCCAATTTTTCGCTCTCCACTTCTACTTTCATCAAGAGGCTTTTTAATTCCTCTTCACTTTCTGCCATAAGGGTGGTGTCATCTGCATATCTGAGGTTATTGATATTTCTCCCAGCAATCTTGATTCCAGTTTGTGCTTCTTCCAGCCCAGCGTTTCTCATGATATACTCTGCATATAAGTTAAATAAGCATGGTGACAATGTACAGCCTTGACGTACTCCTTTTCCTATTTGGAACCAGTCTGTTGTTCCATGTCCAGTTCTAAATGTTGCTTCCTGTTGCTTCCTGACCTGCAAGGTTTCTCAAGAGGCAGGTCAGGTGGTCTGATATCCCCATCTCTTTCAAAATTTCCCACAGTTTATTGTGATCCACACAGTCAAAGGCTTTGGCATAGTCATTCAAGCAGAAATAGATGTTTTTCTGGAACTCTCTTGCTTTTTCCATGATCCAGCTGATGTTGGCAATTTGATCTCTGGTTCCTCTGCCTTTGACTGACTTGTATGTTGATGAGCTCTTTAATCTAGCAAATGTTGAAGCTTGATGATTTTTGCCAGAGATGTACAGATGTCTATACTGAGCAACAAACTTGACCAGATGCCTTAATGCCTTTCAGCTAACTCTAATATACCACAGTTTTATGTTATTGATTTTCAATTCATGGGACAAATAAATGTTCATCCATATGCATTTAAATACAGAATAATAGGAAAAAACACCTCATGAGGGCTTCTCCAATAGCTCTGAAGTAAAGAATCCAGCTGCAGTGCAGGAGGAACATGAGATGTGGGTTCGATCCCTGGGTCACGAAATCCCCTAGAGGGAGGGCATTGCAACCCACTCCCGTATTCTTCCCTGGAGGATCCCATGGACAGAGGAGCATCGTGGGCTGCAGTTCACAGGGTCACAAAGAGTCAGACACGCCCTGAAACAACTTGGCATGCATATTTGCATGCAAACACCTTATGAAACACAAATCACTTGGTTGTCAACAAAGACAGATTTTCCAAATGAGTTCACTATACTTATTATTCAGTATAAATGTTTAAGAAAAATACACTGCCTGATTCAGATATTACGAAAACTTTGGTTATAATATTGAACTATAGGTAATTGATCTATATAATCTGTACAATATTGATCTGTAGGTAAACTTAGATAGTGTAGTTACCATCAGATATTCATTTGATAAGTAATTGTTGCATGTTTCTTATATTCCAGCATTTTGCTAGGCTCTAGAAGTCCAATGATGAATGATAAAGATATAGTATTATAGATCATGTAGTCTAGTTGGATATTCTGTATGATAAAGAAATTAACCATAAAGTGAATGAGAATAATTGTAAGCTGGGATAAATGTCAATAAGGAGAGCAACATTGTGCTAATATTAAATATAATTACGTGTTGGAGGGCCACTTTAGAGTATTTTGGAAAGACTTCTCTGAGGAAGTTCTATCTACAAGATGTAGTCATAGTATAGAGGGAGAGGGGCAAACACTCCAGACTGAAGGAATGGCATGTGTAAGGACCTGAGGTGGTAGGTGCTGAGATATTGAAAAAAGGCCAGCAGAGTTGGAGTCTGGTGAGAAGGGTGGGCAAGGGCAAGACAGACAAAAGATGAGGTTGGAGTCACAGGCATGAGCCAGGTGTTACAGAGCCTTGGAAGAACTTTGAAGTACAAGACCATAGAGAAATTTCAAGAAGAGCATCTTTATGATCTGAATTACATTTTGAGAAGAAACCTCTTGCATCTGCTGAAATGAAATGTGAGGGAACAGAAACAGCAGAAGGAAGGAGATGGTTAGGAAGCTAATACTGTAATCCAAGTGAGTATTGGTCAACTCCTGGACTCAAGTGAAAAAGAAGAGGTAAAAAGAAGTAGAAAGATGTAATAATCAGTTTAGAGACAGGCTCAGGATGACATGTATGGAGGGTGATGGAAAGGAAAGAACGCTCATTGTTTTTGAATACATTAATAGGCTCCTAAAGCGTTAGTTTTTGTTTATTTTTATGTGGGCCTGGGGTTGTTCTTAGTTATTTAGATGAATTTTTTGTTGTTGCTACTTTATCTGTTGCTACTTTATACTTATTTCTTTGTTTTGTTTTTGGTAAATAGCTTAATATTTTATTAGAGAGAAAGTTTCCTTGATTTATCAAGTTTCTTCTGTGTCTTGTTATATTTGGATTTTCTGATGCTAATTGCATGATGTCTTCAGAAAGGGATTGCACATTCTGCCTGAATAATGTGAAGATTTTGTTCATAGTAGTATGCTTCCATCTGACTTGTTTACTCAGGAAACTACTCCAGTATTTTATCTCTTCATTATCTTTCATAATATTTCATGTTTTAAAACTGAAATATATTCTTTCTTATTCCATATCCAAGGATGTTCAGTGGCTCTATCCCTTTGTGCTATTTTAATTCTATAAAAAAACCTTCTTATTTTAAAAGATTGGGAGTGGACAAATAAAATGTGATGTAGCTATACAATAGAATACTATTCTATAATAAAAGAAATAAAGTACCAGGGAACTCCTAAAAGTCGACAACAACAAAACTCAATTCAAAAATGGGCAAAGGGCTTGAAAAGACATTTCTCCAAACAAAATATACAAATGGTCAAGAAGAACATGAAAAGATGCTTGACCTCACTAAATGCAGCTCAGAATATCTTCTTCCAACCCCAAACTTAAAATTAGAATACTTGTCATACAAATCATGGTTTGATGACAATGATGTACTGTTGTTTGATCTTAGTTTTAATGCATTATATTCATTAGGTTTCCTGCATATTTTCTTGTCTCTTCAATTGGATTATAAGTACATTTTTTATCTTTTTCCTACATCCTTCATGTTATCAACAGCTTCTTTTTCCAAGTTTTATTTATAAGTGTACCACTTTGTTTCTATGTTTTATTGTAATTTTTCTTAATTTAGAAATTCACTGTCTTCTTCTTCCATTTGAACATCTTTCCCAGTTTTCCCTGTCAAAGTTAGATCTACTTAAGAAATTACTTTCTCATAATGAAAATCCCATTACTTTGCTATTTTTTTCCTGACTTCTCTCCCCAAGGTTGTTTGGAGAGGCTGTTGCCCAGAAAAGGAGAATTGTGATTATCCTGTGTAGCTCCCCAACACAGAATGAAGATTAATAGTGGGGAGTGCGAAGCCGAAAGACTGTAACTCAGTTTGTGGAGGACCTTTCCAATAACTACAACTATGTGATGGCCTCTGGATGTGCCCAGGTAGGAGCTGACTGTTTATCACCTCCTGGAGAAGGATGCCAACACTGCAGTGTCATGTCTTAGAGGAATGATTCCTTCCAGATCCTTCCTGACTCTAAGATTCCATCATTCAGAAAGGTTTTTTTTTTTTCCCCCAACTCCACCCCTCTCCCCATCTTCTTTAAAGTCTAAGCAACAATTTAAATAAAAGAAAATATAAAATAAAATAAAACCTCTCTGGCATGGCCACCAAATTAACATCTTCGGGATAATTGCAATTCTCCTGTCTGACCCCCTCTTTGACTGCGCACTTTGCAATGTTGGACTTTGTTCCCACCTTTCCAGTATGTGTCTCCTTTTCTGTTTTCACTAGTGCTGTCAGCTCCCAGCACTGTGATTAGTCTTAGCTGCATCTCCAAATGATTTTTTTATTTTATGTTTTTACATTTAGCATGAACTGACATGAAAAATTAACATTGGCCTAGAGAGATTAGCAGGAAGACTTGCCATATTCCTATAATTCCTCAAATTTATTTTCCCATCTATCATTTTATTAAGTTGAAATACAACTTTTTATATATATCTACTACTCAGTTGAAACACCACATTGCGTCATACATTCGTATTAGGAAAAGAATCCCAGTTTGTCAGGTTAAAAGCTTTTCCTTGATTTAAACCATCTGAACACACTTCCTGCATCCTGTTTTGCTGTAATCAGCTTTCACAAGAGTCAGCCATTTTCTGTCCCTCTGAGAATGCCCACTATGTTCAGCGTGTTGACATAAATTTTGCTGTTCTAGTCAGACTTTAAGCTCAAGAGTAATTAAAGTCTAAATCTGATATCTAATATCATATAACAAAAAGACAGTTGAAATTCCACCCTAATACTAGAAGGTGGAGGAGTAAGACTGAAGTAGATTTAAGATTGGCTCCTTTTGAGAAAACCGTTATTAATGTTTTGTAATTTCTCTTAATTTAGAAATTCACTTTCTTCTTCTTCCATTTGAACATCTTTCCCAGTTTTCCCTGTCAAAGTTAGATCTACTTAAGAAATTACTTTCTCATAATGAAGAGTCCCATCACTTTGCTATTTTTTTTTCCTGACTTCAGTTTGGAAAGTTGAACTTAAAACATGTAAAGATTTCAAACGTGGTAATTATGTGCTCTTGCAAAGATTTAATGTGTTGTATGAGAGACTACATATGACCTAGGATAGTCCCAGTGAGCTCAGAGAAGGTACTTGCTCACTCAATGTCAAAATGACCTCATTGTTAATTAGACACATAGGATTTGCACTGGATGTTAAACATTAGAATCATAAAGGTCCTCATGGCTAATGTCACATCTTGATTGTTATTGCTAATATGCAGTTTGTGTAATCATTCATGCTCTTGATCAGCCTAGTATTTCCAGGATGAAGGATATCATGTGTGAAAAATGCCAGTGCAGTAATATATACACTATAGACACTTAAAACAAGCCAGGCTCTTCTCTCTCTTTCCTTTCAACTCACTCACTAGCTTTCTATTTTTGCCTAAGCTCTTCAGCAATAAATAATATACACAGGCACCCTGGTGGCTCCAACAGTAAAGAATCCACCTGCAATGCAGGAGACCCAGGTTTGATCCTTGGTTTGGGAAGATTCCCTGGAGAGGGGAATGGCAACCCACTCCAGTATTCTTGCCTGGAGAATCCCATGGACAAAGGAGCCTGGTGGGCCAGAGTCCATGGGGTCACAAATAGTCTGACATGACTGAGCAATTAAGCAGGCACACGCACACACACAGGCAATATATAAGACTTCCTGCCATTTCCGTTTCTTTAAAGGTGAAATCTGGAATTGGACAGCTTTCTTTCAATAGGCTTATCCTGCATTATCTGTTTAAAGACAGGGCCTCTGAAGGGGCTCACAAAACAAAAATGCCACATCAACCTTTTATATGGTCTTTGAAAATCATTAAACCTGGAAAAATCTCTTGGCCTGCCTATCATACTTATGTTTGTCTCACTCATATTTTGCCAGGTTACTTCCTTTCTCAGGAGTTAAATTTAATTTTATCTGTTTCCTTAATGTTTCCACATTAAGTGAAAAAAAAGTAATGTGTATATAACATTACCCCCATCATCATCACCACACCCAGACACACATTTGCACATCTATCTGTAGATTGACAAAGATTATTTCATACTTGACTTCTTTTATCCCCCTGCTAAATCAGCATGTTAATTTATTTTCAAGGCTACTTATAGGACTGAACATATGAAAGCTTGAGAAAGTTGTGATTTATGTGTATGAGTTGGCAGAGGGAAGGAAGACTATAATTAGTCTTGAAGGAAGCTAATGCCACAATACATACTAGCCCTCCACAAGCTCACATTTCTAGTCTCATGGTGACTGCAAATCTTGGTGAAGTCTAGTCTTCTTTTTCCCTAGGAAGGTGAAGACTCGAAACTGCATTCTTGAGCTGAGTGGATAAATGGCTGCTAAATTATCTCAAGGAATGTAACAACAGCATGTTCCTGTTAATTCATCATTTTGAACAAACTGTTTTCCCCTCTCTCTCTAGTCCAGTGGGGAAGACATGGAACATTTTGGAAAGGGGAAAAAATGCAGGAGTACTTTGGGGGAATTCTTTTAGCAAAATATAATGAAAAGTGAAGTCTGGGGATATAACAATGAGCCAAAATAACAAGTGAGAGCTGTTGCTGAGGAGGATGTGAGGTAAAAAGGGGGTGGATAGCCAAACTCTGCCAGATACGTATGCATATCAGCATCCCTCCTTCTTTCTCCCTTTACTTTTACCTTGAGTGGAGAAAGATTAAACATTGAAATAACAGAAACTAGGCTGGGAGAAGGGATGTGAGAAGGAAATATCGAAATCCCAATCTTCTACTCTAGTCTTGGTATTTAAGGGTCATTGAGAATCTTGAGTACATAAGTCAAGCAACTTTCTAAACCTTCTTATGGGTCTTTTTTTTTTAAAGAAAGTTTTGTGCATCTCTTCTACCTCATTTTTTTTTTTTTATGTTATTTTCCCAAAACTCTTGTGTACACTCTTCAGCTGTCATAGGGTCCCCATTAGGATACCTCACTTAGGTCTCCTGCCATTCTCTGTCAATGCCCAAATCTCCAAATGACCCCTCCCTTTCTCAGTTCATTGCAACAAATTCCCAGATTCAGAATGCAATTTGTTTCACTTATGTAGGATTCAACTGATTTAATTCACATGAAATTATTAAAAGGGGAATTTAAAAATTCATAAATTTCTACTTTTATAATCTGAATGAAATACTAATTGAGGGTTTGAGTCTAGAACAGATGTTTGGAGGAAGGCTTTCCCAGAGTTCTGGCCTCTTCCAAAATCTACCCCTCTCCATTTAATGAACCATCTTTAGAATGTTTCATCTTTGTTTTATCTGCTCACCTTTCTGAGCCCTGGTAAATGTTTTTGTTTTCCATTGGACTTAGAGACAATTGTAGGAGAAGGCACATTTTCAACTGAACAACTCCAAATTCCAAAATGGAGAATTTCCCTTTTTAAAATCAATATCTGGCTATTAATTTACTCACATATTACAGAGCTCAACTTTCAAAGAAGTTAGGAAGTTTATCATACATATTTAACAAATATTCTTTATTTATGCTAATAGAAATACACAAAACAGCCTAGCAGGTTTTTCAATAATGGTTAAATAAAAATAACCCAGAGTCATTGACTTTTTGCCTCTTTGCCTTATTATACAAATGTCTGATTTTAATTTTATCCTTTAAATGTTTTTAACTCTCAAAGCTGCAATTTTATCATACATAATATTATAGACACTCAAATATGTTATATACATTAATATATTGAAGACCACACCTCTTATTTATTGTTTTCAGGGACTTTATGCAATCCTCAGAATAGTACTTTTTCTGTCATCCCTCTGCATCTGTGTAAGCTTAGTGTCACATGACATAGATTAGGAAAAGCTCTAATCCTATGTTAGTTTGTTTGTTTTTAACTCACACCTGCACATCTCTGCAGCACATGTCTACAGAGCTCATTTAAAAGCCAAGCAGCTTCAAGCACAGCTGTTCTGCTCTTGGTTCAGAAGTCACTCATGTGCATAAAAAGTGAATGTGGGAAATGCTGTGTATTGCTGGTAGGCTTGGAAATCATTATACAAAAAGTCTTTATAGAGAGTAAGATATTAAAATGAATTTCTTTGAAACTCATGATTTGGACTGATTTCCCAAAAGTTCAGGGACAAAAGAAAGGAGGCAGATTCTGAATTAACCACCCCAAATGAGATGATAAACCATCTTCCCAGGATTGGCAAAGGAAGCTTAAACTACTAGCTTTATGATTCTTGGCTGACCACATACCTTTAGCTTCTAAAGGGGGACACAGAGGCCTGGAGAAGGAAAAGTGGGAATTTGAGAAAGGGTTTCCCCAGAGAGATGCTCAAATCAAGTCATGTGAATTCACCACCTTCACCCTCCTGAAGGTAGAGGGTAGGGAGGGCAGGGCTTCCTTCTCACTCTACTAATGTGAGGAACTTCAGTGGGACCAATCTAAACGATTAAGTAAATTTCCTGCAGTTTGAGGAACAGTAAAGTGGTGTCTGACCTCATCATGAGGACTGAGCAGAAGGCCACATCTGAAGTTGCTTGTTTACATTTAAAAGAGAGAGAGAGAGAGAGAGAGAGAGAGAGAGAGAGAGAGAGAGAGAAATAGCTATGGCAGGGTCAGCCTGCATGCCCGGAGTCTGATGGGCTAAAGACCTGTGAATATTTCCCACGGATCTAGTGTGCTCTCTGGAGGACCTTGCTTGGGGTATTCTTAGATGCAATTTGAGAGGTCTAAGATGAGCCAGGAGATCTCAGCTAACAGACCGACCTAAGGCTAATGAAGCAATAAACTTATCAGCTTCAAGAGTTGCATTTTTACTATAGAGGGAGCTTCGAGAGGAGATCCCCAGAAACTGAGAAGAGGGGATGTCTGAGCAATCCACAAAGCCCCTGATGAGAGCAGCCAGCAATAAACTACCACAGCTAGATGAAACCAGGTCAGGTTACAAGGATGCCGGTAAGGTAACACCATATCTACACAACCAGGCTACACACAACTCTCTCTCACACACACACCTCTTCTTTCAAAGGACCCAGGAATCACAGCTAATGTCAATTTTTTTTTAAGGGAATAAGAACTTTTTGAGTCTTTATTTTAGAGCAATTTTAGGTTCATGGCAGTATTGCTCACTGCCCCTACATGTAAAACATTCCTCATTTTCAATATCCTCTAACAGACTGGTATGGAAAATTATGACCAACCTAGACAGCATATTGAAAAGCAGAGTCATTACATTGTCAACAAAGGTCCATCTAGTCAAGGCTACAGTTTTTTCCAATGGTCATGTATGGATGTGAGAGTTGTACTGTGAAGAAAGCTGAGCAATGAAGAATTGATGCTTTTGAGCTGTGGTGTTGGAGAAGACTCTTAAGAGTCCCTTGGACTGCAAGGAGATCCAACCAGTCCATCCTAAAGGAGATCAGTCCTGGGTATTCATGGAAGGATTGATGTTGAAGCTAAACTCCAATACTTTTGCCACCTGATGCGAAGAACTGACTCATCTGAAAAGACCCTGATGCTGGGAAAGGTTGAGGGCAGGAGGAGAAGGGGACAACAGAGGATGGGATGGTTGGATGACATTATCGACTCAATGGACATGGGTTTGGGTGGACTCTGGGAGTTGGTGATGGACAGGGAGGCCTGGTGTGCTGTGGTTCATGGGGTCGCAAAGAATCGGACATGACTGAGAGACTGAACTGAACTGAACAGACTGGTACCTGCCTGCCTGCTAAGTCACTGTCTGACTCTTTGAAACCCTACCCACTGTAGCTCATCAGGCTCCTCTGTTCATGGAATCCTCCAGGCAAGGATACTGGAGTGAGTAGCCATGTCTTCCTCCAGGGGATCTTCCTGACACAGGGATTGAACCTCTGTCTCTTACATCTTCTGCACTGGCAGGCAAGTACTTTATCACTAGTGCCACCTGGGAAGCCCCTAGATTAGTACATTTGTTACAACTGATGAAGTTACACCAACATATCATTGTCCCAAGTCCATAGTTTATATTAGGTTCCAGTGTTGGTATTCTGTATTCTATGGGTTTGGATAAATTTATAATGATATACATCTACCACCGTAGTATTACTATACAGAGTAGTTTTACTGTCCTAAAAGTAACCTGTGCTCTTCCTAGTTATCCCTAATAATCCCTCCATCATGTGCTCAGTCTTTGCCAACCCATGGGCTGTACTCTGCCAGGCTCCTCTTCCATGAAATTTTCCAGGCAATACTATTGGAATGGGTTGCTATTTTCTCCCCCAGAAGGTCTTCCTGACCCAGGGATTGAACTCGTGTCTCCTGCAATGCAGGCAGATTCTTCACTGCTTTAGCCATCAGGGAAGTCCATCCTTTACCCTAATCCCTGACAAACACTGCTTTTTTGTGTTGTCTCCACAATCAACCTTTTCTAGAATGTAAGTTAGTTGGAATCAGTATGTGTTCTTTTAAGATTGCCATCTTTCACTTAATAATTACATTTAAGTCTTCTCCATGTCTTTTCATAGCTTGGTACTTTTATCTTTTGGTTTTGAATAATATTCTACTGTCTAGATGTATTGTAGTTTATTTATCAATTCACCTAATGAAGGACACCTTGGTTGCTTTCAAGTTCAGGCAGTAATGAATTAAGTTTCCATAAACACTTTTATGCCAATTTCTGCATGGACATAAGTTTTCAGCTACTTGGTTAAATATCAAGGACAAATAGCTGGATCAAATGGTAAAAGTATGTTTCATTTTATAAAAAACCACCATCATTTTGTAAGAAATGATGAGAATACAACAAATTCTTCTGCTTATCAACTCTTAGAATTACTAATGTACATTCATTTCCTTAATTCTTATAAAATGTATCATGCAGTATTTTAATGGAATTTCTATTTTTAAGACACCCTTGGTCTGTATATTGGAGTGTACCAAAACCATTTACATCCATTGTACTTGGCAATTGTGTGGTGGCTTGAGGATTCTTTGGCATTGCCTTTCTTTGGGATTAAATTGAAAACTGACCTTCTCCAGTCCTGTGGCCACTGCTGAGTTTTCCAAGTTTGCTGGCATATTGAGTGCAGCCCTTTCACAGCATCATCTTTTAAGATTTGAAACAGCTCCACTGGAATTCCATCACCTCCACTAGCTTTGTTCTTAGTGATGCTTCCTAAGACCCATTTGACTTCACTTGACTTCAACTTCAGCTTCTATGGCAATAGTGGTTGAGACATAGACCTGGATTACTGTGATATTGAATGCTTTTCCTTGGAAATGAACAGAGATCATTCTGTCATTTTTGAGACTGCACCCAACTACTGCTTTTGGACTCTCTTGTTGACTATGAGGGCTACTTCATTTCTTCTGAGGGGTTCTTATGATTATCTGAATTAAATTTGCCCATTCTAGTCCATTTTAGTTCATTGATTCCTAGAATGTTGATGTTCACTCTTGCCATCTCCTATATGAGCTCTTCTAGTTTACCTTGACTCATGGACTTAACATTCCTGGTTCCTATGCAGTATTGTTCCTTACAGCATTGGACTTTACTTCCATCACCTGTAACATCCACAGCTGGTTGTTGTTTTGCTTTGGTGGTGTTGGAGAAGACTCTTGGGAGTCCTTTGGACGGCAAGGAGATTAAACCAGTCAGTCCTAAAGGAAATCAGTCCTGAATATTCTGGAACTCCAGTACTTTGGCCACCAGATGCAAGGAACTGACTCACTTGAAAAGACTGATTCTGAGAAAGACTGAAAGCAGAAGAAGAAGGGTATGATATGGTTGGGTGGCATCACCGACTCAATGGACGTGAGTCTGAGCAAGCTCTGGGAGTTGGTGATGGACAGGAAAGCCTTGTGTGCTGCAGTCCAGGGGATGGCAAAGAGTCAGACATGACTGAGTGAGTGAACTGATACTTGGCAAAAAGCTAGAGGAGAGAATGGTGTAAAAGTCATTTTGAAAAGATCAGACAGAGCATGTTGTTTGCTTATTCTTGCTCTAGTTTTTTAGTGTACCTACCTTTCAGTTGCACAGGAACTGTTTCCACCCTTGGAATAAGTGAGCTTTGCCCCTTGAAAACCAAATGCTCTTCACTGCCTCTGAAAGAGTAATTTTTGATTCAGCTATTACTGATTTGTGTTATCTAATTCAATTATGTTTGATTAGGCCTTGCTAACTGATGAATCAATTGCAGAATCACACCACCAATGTTTTCCAGACATTATAGCAAATGTTTTTTTTTTAATTGTTACAATAGTATGATTATTAAGAGTGGATAATTAGTCAAATCATTTTAGGACAATTCTATTGTTTTGATAATTTTAGTGTATATACTTCTGCGTAAAAGGTCTTCTGATTCATCTGCTTTTAAGTTTCTGGATGGATTTAAAAGAAAAATATCCTAATTTTTTTTTTTTTAGAAAAGCAATATCTAAAAAAGTTCAACTATTATTTTTTTGTTACTTTTTAACCTTGTCATATTTTTTCCCACTACCTCATACTAAAACAAAATCTGGAAATGAAATATACTGTTGAGACCAAGATTTTACAGTTACTGATTAAATTTTTCTTTCCATAAAAAGCCTTGTTCTCCTTAATTTATGAGTTGTTTCAATTAGGTTATTATGAAATGATTTCACTATCATAAAACATTATCAATTTTGCTTGAAGACATTTGTGTACATTTTATTTTTAAAAATTCCCACTGCTGTCAAAAACTTTTGAAAATTATTGATCTACATCAAAAGTTGAATAAACACTTTCAAAAATCATATGTATTATAACACTCAGGAGTTGGGATTAAATAAATTATTTATATTTCAATTAAAACTGTTATTGCATGTATAATCTATTAATTTGGACACATGGGTTTATATTTTTATATTAGTAATGTCTACAAACCTATCTTTGCCAAACATTTTCATAAAGCAGGCAGGATTACAGAAGATAAAGTATTTTCATGGGCTTTGCTATTATCTGTTTACATACAAATAGAAAATGTTTATTAGAAATGATTCTCATCTGTTCATTAAAACAGTTCCAGGAATCTGATATTCATACATAATAATAAAGGAACAAATGAAGTACAGGAATAACCAGAGTGATGAAATCAGAATTTCTATGTTGTTAGATAAATTATTGGTCAGTCAGTCCAAGCACTCATTTGATGATTGAGAACATGTTATACTAGGTACAGGACTTCTTGTGCAACACAAATAAAAGAAGGCGTCTTTGCTCTCACTGAATTTAGATGTGAGATTTAAATAAAAATATTTAGTTAAAATATTTAAATCAGTTGAAGAGATTACTAAAAGCAAAGGCTCAAGAGAGTGTATTACCAACTGCCCAAATAATTAAACAATCTCTTTCTTTCAGAAGAAGTTACTCAGTCTACCCTATAGATTGTTATATGGAGGAGAGTCCCATGCTGCTGCTGCTGCTGCTGAGTTGCTTCAGTCGTGTCCAACTCTGTGCGACCCCATAGACGGCGGCAGTCCACCAGGTTCCCCCATCCCTGGGATTCTCAAGGCAAGAACACTGGAGTGGGTTGCCATTTCCTTCTCCAATGCATGAAAGGAAAAGTGAAAGTGAAGTCACTCATACGTGTCTGACTCTCATATTATTCTTTAAAACCTGAAGAACATCCCTTTTGATAATTCAACTAAACTTTCTCATAAGTTAGGTATTTTGATGACATTTCTTGTATAGGGCATTCCTTGAGATAAAATGAACGTTTCAGTATGTTAGATCAGAATCTGTGCATTGTTAAGGACAATACTCGATTCTCAGATACATGGTCTTTTCAGGTTCTTGTGATAGAAGAGCCCAGAAAATCTGACTAACAAAGAAGATATGGGCAAAAAATTATTCCAGTTGAAATTTTATAATTTTTGTGGATTATGGGTTGAATCAAAGGGTTTTTTTACATTATTTTCATTATGGTTTATTACAAAATATTAAATATAGTTCCCTGTTTTTACAGTAAGACCTTTTTGTTTATCTATTTTATAAATAGTATTTGTATCTGCTAATTCTAAACTCCTAATTTATCTGTATCCCTCCCTCACCCTCTTTCCCTTTTGGTAACTGTATGTTTGTTTTCTATATCTATGTCTATTTTGTAAATAAGTTCATTTATATCATATTTTAGATTTCAAATATAAGTGATATCATATGATATTTGTCTTTGTCTGGCTTACTGCACTTAGTATGATAATTTCTAGGTATATCTATGTTGCTGTATATGAAATTATTTCCTCCTTTTTGGTGACTGAGTAGTATCTCATTGTATACATATATATATATGTATATACATGTACTACATCTTCTTTATCCATTCATCTACTGATGAACATTTAGGTTGCTTCTGTATCTTGGCTATTGTAAGTGGTGCTGCCATGAACATTGGGTTGCACATAATCTTTTAAAATTAGTTTTCTGTGGATATCTGCCCAGGAGTGAGATTGTTGGATCATATGGCAACTCTATTTTTAGTTTTTTAAAGAACCTCCATAGTACTTGCTCAGTGGCTGCACCAACAGATACTCCTTGGTGACTCAGCTGTAAAGATTCCGCAGCAATGCAGTAGATGCAGGTTAGATCTCTGGGTTGGGAAGATCCCCTGGAGGAAGAAATGACAACTTGCTCCAGTATTCTTGCCTAGAAAATTGCATGGGCAGAGGAGACTGATGGGCTACAGTCTATGTGGCTGCAGAGTCAGACATGGCTGAACACACTAGAACTTATATTCCTACCAACAGTATAAGAGGGTTCCTTTTCTCCACACTCTCTTCAACATGTTCTTGGTAAAATTTTAATGATGGCCATTCTGAGCAATGTGAGTTGCTGTCTCATTGTAGTTTTGATTTGCATTTCTCTAATAATTAGTGAAATATTGAAAATCTTTTTATATGTCTTTTGGCCATCTGTATGACTTCTTTAGATAAATATTATTTAGGTCTTCTACCCTTTTAAAAATTTGATTTATTGTTGTTATTGAGTTGGATGACTGTTTGCATATTTTGTAATTAAGCCCTTGTCGGTCATATTTGCAAATATTTTCTCCCAGACCATAGATGGTGTTTTCATTTTGTTTATGGCTTGCTTTGCTATACAAAAGCTTGTAAGTTTGATTAGATTCCATTTGTTTACTTTTGTTTTTATTTCAGTTGCATTGGAACACTGAATTTAAGTCTTTAAGTATCAGATTGTGGCAAGTAATTGGCAATGAAGTTAAGAAATGAAAGTAGTGGTGGTGGAATGAGGAGGATATTGATTCCTTTAGTCAAGGATTTTGAGCTCTGGTTCTTCCCATCTCCTTGCTATTTTTTTTTAATTAATTAAGGTGAAATACCCTCTTATTCCTTTTTATCCTTCCTTTTGTCCATTAACCTCACCAAAAAGAAAGTTCCCTGATTCTTATAGTAAGTTTTTATTGCCACTACTTTCTATACTATATTAATTTCTCCTTCAAAGAATTTGACACTAAAACTCAAGGTCTTTCTCTCTTTTCTTTCTCTTCAGTTCTTGTGTAGTCTTCTGCAGCCTGACACATTCTATTGTAATGAACGTGACATGACTGCAAGAAAATCTGAGGGTTAAAACTATAATTGAATCAAATAAGTTATTGTTAGGCATTATTCAGTTATTAAGTCCATCTTCTGAGCTTTACCAGCTAAATATCTAGTCACAGCCATGCTCTCCTCTCCATTTTGTTCAGTAATTAACTCTATCATGAATCCAGTTGTAATCCACACTTACGTTTCAACTCTCTGTATTAAGAAATTATCCTCCAAAATATATATAGAACTATGTAAACTTAGATATTGTAAAGGAGAGATTGTCTAATATATCTTTAAATATAAAAAGGATGAGAAAAATCACCCATAGGTAATAATCACAAAACAGTGGCAGGACTGCTGCTGCTGCTGCTAAGTCGCTGCAGTCGTGTCCGACTCTGTGTGACCCCATAGACGGCAGCCCACCAGGCTCCACCGTCCCTGGGATTCTCCAGGCAAGAACACTGGAGCGGGTTGCCATTTCCTGCTCCAATGCATGAAAGTGAAAAGTCAAAGTGAAGTCGCTCAGTCGTGTCCGACCCTCAGCAACCCCATGGACTGCAGCCCACCAGGCTCCTCCATCCATGGGATTTTCCAGGCAGGAGTACTGGAGTGGGGTGCCATTGCCTTCTCCTAGTGGCAGTACTAGATTCAGCAAAATGTCGCCTGGCTCCAAATTTAATCCTTAAACTTACTACTCCTTTTGTCACCAAGACACTAGAATTTACCTTTCCCTGTAGTATTAAATTGTACAAATTTCAATAACTGCTAGAGGCAAACCTTGCTATTCTAACCTGTACTAAGATTTTCAGGAATCTGGTACATAATCAAACAGTATGGTGTTTTGTTATTTTATCAGGTAATAGAAAATTAAACCAGATGTGATTACCCATGCTGTAATCATTAAAAAGTAGATTTTCTTGATCTCATAGTAGGTTATTCTGAGATTAGACCTCAAAACTTTTGAATTATTAATATCTAGAAACAGCAATAAAAGTTATTCTAACATTTCCATACACTTGCCTCCTCTGGTTCTGATTTGGAAGCAGGAACTTGGGAAGCACAAATACATACTTGTCTGTGCAGCAGTCATCAAGAGCACATGTCATGATTACTCAGGCACAGTACTCACCTTTCCATTTCTTCCTTTTTCCATAGCTTCCACTTCCACCAGCTCTTGTATCTGCCTGCCATTTCCTGAAAGCCAGGGTGACTAATGAATGCCAGAGGCAGCAGATGGGAAGGTAAGCTTTTCTTGTCTGCCCTCTTATATTAACCGGTAGGATTTCTTGTTCTTTCCCATAACATTCCACTCAGTTGATCACTGAACAGTCAGAAACAGTGTGAAAGGCATTTGGTACTTGTTTAATACAGGGATCAGCATCAGAGATTTGCAGGAGATAGATGAAAACGTGGTTTGAATTTACGTGCGCCTCAGTCAGGAGAGTATGGTTGAGCCCCATCTGCGAAACAGTGTGTCCATTGCTCACCTCCTAACTCTTGCTCCGGACGTGGCTATTGAAACTTTATTATAGCTGATGCAGTTTTATAGTAGGTATGCCTAAACTCTGACCTCAAAATCAGCTTCATTGTGTGATAGGCCAATGTCAAATTTCTAGCAGATTCATAAAGAAGTCTATCCTTCCAAATGCATGTAAGGGCTCTGAATTCTGGTGGTCATGAACTCTGTGAAACAGTCAGCTCCAATTATTCAGGGATTTATTTTAAGTCAGAGGATCACTAAGGTCTTTAGAATGTTCTTCTCTTCCTTCCTATAAGTGGCTGTCCTTTTGGTCATCTTGTTGCTCATTAGCACTTGCAGTAGGGAACCATAGAAAAAGTGAAACATCAGTTCTGTCTGTTTTTGGTAGTGGATAACAAAATAAGCTGTTGTGACAATGCAGAAGATATGGAAGCTACTGGTTGTAATGAGGTTTATAGATTATCTGCACATCAGTTATTGAGGTTTCTTTTATAGATGCGGGGAAACTGGGAATTGCTTATAGCCAACTACCTTTGCTATCATCCTTACTGTTCATTTTTTAAATCATAAAAGCAGTGGTAATAAAAGCCTAAGCATCATATATAAGCCTGAAATAAAAACAAATTCTCTCTCTACCTCTCCTGCAGTCCCACTCTTAAGTAATCCATTTTGGACAATTTTATTTTTAGATCTATTGATGAGTTCTGTTACTGTAAATAATATCATTCTACTGTTTTATTTAACAGATCTAAACAGTTGTCTCTTACCTACCAACTCTGAAAGATAAAGATGAAGAATTTAGCCCGTGCATATGATTTTACTTCATGTTCATTTAAATATTTTTAGCATTTTCATCATTAACTTTATAACCTAAAAGAGTAGGTTTATAAGTTTGATCAGCTGAAGCAAAGAGCCGACTCATTGGACAACCTTTCCCTGATGCTGGGAAAGATTGAAGACAAAAGGAGAAGGGGGTGACAGAGGATGAGATGGTTAGATAGCATCACCTACTCAATGGATGTGAATTTGAGCAAATTCTGGGAGATAGTGGAGAACAGAAGAGCCTAGTGTGCTGCAGCCCATGGGGTTGCAAAGAGTCAGATATGACTTAGCAACTGAACAAAAACAACATGTCGAATTGCCACACACACACACACACACACACACGTACAAATGCCATACAGACATGAAGTTTGCTCTAGTACTTCCACAAGAAATATTTTCCAAAACTGATGGGTAAAAGATATGAAGTATATTCATGACTAAAATACTGTGACTTTACCCTCCTGCTTTGCGAATATTTTGGCTGAGTATAGTACTTCGAGGTTATATGGCATTTGTATGTGTGTGTGTCTGTAAGTTTGAAGACATTTGCTGCATTGCCTTTTGGTATTCTATGATATTGATTAGACTTTGGATGGCGACCTGTTATTCTGTTTATTAACACTCTTCCCTATTTTTTTCTTGAAAACTTTGGGGATTTTCTTCCTCTCTGTCTTTGAAATTTTAATTTTTCATTCATCCTGCTTGGTATTCTACCTACCCTGAATCTGAAAACGTGGGTAGTACTTTAGCTCTAAACCATATACTCCATCTTTTAAACTCTTACTCCTCTCTTTCATTTTCTCTGTTCTTTTTTGTAGGACAGGCATTAGATATGTGTTGGATATCTTGTAATACTTTTCTAACCTTAGGCTTTTCTATTAAATTCTGTATCCTTTTCTATGTGGATTTATATTGTGGGAAATTTCTTTGACTGTATTATGGCTTCTTTCCCAATGAAAAAAATTGGTTAATCACATTCTAAATTTCTAAACCTCTTTCTTATACTCAGATTTCTTTATTTTGATTTAGTATCCTATTTTTACTTTTTGGAGTCAATATTTTCTTAAACCTTTCTGAGCATATATAATAAAAGACTTTCCAGTTTTGAATTATTCTTACTTTTGAGGTCAATGGTTTAGTTTCTTTTCCTTCATTTTTGTGCCACTGGTTTTCCTAAATTCTAAATGAAATCAATTTAAGACACTTAATCTTTCCTTTAGGATTTTTTTGTAAATACTTTATAATTTTTAAATTTTATTTTATTTTTAAATGGAGGGTTATTGCAATATTATGATGGTTTCTACTATACATCAACATGAAACAGCCATAGGTATACATATATTCCCTCCTTCTTAAACCTCCTTTCCACCTCCCTTCTCATCACACCCCTCTAGGTGGTCACAGAACACTGGCTTTGGGTTTCCTGTGTCATACAATAAATTCCTACTGACTATCTATTTTACAGATGGTAATGTGTATGTTGGGCTTCCCTTGTAGCTCAGTCGGTAAAGTCTACCTGCAGTACAGGAGACCCAGATTCGATCCCTGGGTTGGGAAGATCCCCTGGAGAAGGAAATGTCAACCCACTCCAGTATCCTTGCTTGGAAAATCTCATGGACACAGGAGCCTAGTGGGCTGCAGTCCATGGGGTTGCAAAGAGTAGTGCATGACTGAGCAACTAACACTTACTAATGTGCATGTTTCAATGCTACTCTCTCAAGTCATCCCACCTTCTTCCTCCCCCATTGTGTCTAAAAGTCTGTTCTCTATGTCTGCATTTCCATTGCTGCCCTGTAGATACAGGTTCATCAGTACCTCTTTCTAGATTCCATATATATGTGTTAATACATGATATTTGGTTTTCTCTGACTTACTTCACTTTGTGTAATAGGCTTTAGGTTCATCCACTTTATTAGAATCGACTCAAATGAAAATTGCTCTGAAATCAGGGTGTGTCTTAAAATCAGAGAAATGTCACAATTTAATTGGCAGTGCTTTTTCTGTGGTACATAAAACAACATGTTCTACAATTAATATCCTAGTTGAAAGGAAACAAATGATCTGATCATCTGCAGTTGGTTGTTAACATTCATAAGAGTTACATCAGCTGGCATGGTTTGGTGGCTCAGCTGGTGAAGAATCTGCCTGTGGGAAACCTGGGTTTGATTTCTGGGTTGGGAAGATCCCCTGGAGAAGGGAAAGTCTACCCTCTCCAGGATTCTTGCCTGGACAATTCCATGGACTGTATAGCCCATGGGGTTGCAAAGAGTCAGACACAACTGAGAAATTTTCACTTTCACCTCTAAGGGCATTTGTGTTGTAGGTAGCTGTGTGAGTTTTTGACTGGTATGCTTCATTTTAGGTGCACTAGTGGAAGAAGCAGACAGGTATGTGTGCCCCTCCCCCACACACCCTACTTCCAAATTGAAGAGAGCTTTACTCTGGGGTGTGGCACTCACATTAAAGCCTGGTTTTCCCCAGGAAGATCATTCAATTTTCTAATGTTGTTTTGAGTCTGAAGATAAATGCTTCTACAATACTCAGGGATGTGAGTTTGAAATTAGACATTAACTTTCATCACTATTCTCTAGAAAGATTATTATCTGAATTTTTGTCTTTCTTCTCATTCTTAATCTCTATACCATCTCATTGTCCATAGAGACTCTGAATTCTTCTGTATCCTACCTGGGTGCAGCATTTTCTTGTTAGCATTTTGACTCTGGTTTCCTCCACTTTGATTTGTCTATCGATATCATATTTGGACTTCCCTGGTGGCTCAGATGGTAAAGAATCCACCTGTAATGCAGGGGACCTGGGTTTGATCTCTGGGTTGGGAAGATCCCATGGAGGAGGGAATGGCAACCCACTCAAGTATTCCTGTCTGGAGGTCCTATGGACAGAAGAGCCTGGCAGGCTGCAGTCCATGGGGTTGCAAAGAGTCAGACATGACCGAGCAGCTAAGCACACAGCACAGCACAGCACAGCATGATCATATTAACTGCTGCTTTTTCATTTAGGTCTAAATCAGTGGTTCTCACCCTAGTCTGCACATTGCAATCACCTGAGAAGCTTTATAAAAAACACAAATCCCTGGATCCCTCTTTCAGAGATTTTGATTTGGTGTGTAGCCTCAGTGAATCTAAGGTGCAATCAAGATTGAAAGCTATTGGGCCAGAGCAACTCTGAAATCTAAAATGTCAAAGGAGAGGCAACATAAAATATTGACTACCAGCACAGCTTCTGTAGACAAATTGCCTAGCTTTAAATTCTAGCTCTACTGCTTAGTATCTGTGTGATCACAGGCAAGTAAGTTTCTCTGTGACTCAGATTTCCTCATCTGTATACTGGGGGCTATAACCATGATAATGGTTCTTAAGGTTATTATAGGAATTCGTGAAAGTGTTAGTTGCTCAGTCATGTCTAACTCTTTGCAACTCCATGAACTGTAGCCCACCAGGCTCCACTATCCATGGAATTCTCCAGGCAAGAATATTAAAGGGGTTTTCAATGTCCTTCTCTAGGAATATTCCCAACCCAGGGATCGAACCCAGGTCTTTCACATTGCAGGCAGATTCTTCACCGTTTGAGCTACCCGGGAAGCCCATTTGGATTCAATAAATTAATATTAAACAATATTTAGGTCACAGTGTTACATAAATGTAAATACACCAACTACTGAACATTTTTTTCTCCTATCTCTTTTAGTTTCTCACTCTCCAACACTCTGAACTCTGACTTTTCGCAGAGTCCTTCATTCTGGAGGTAGCTTTGCTTACCTCCAGAAGTCTGTGTACTAGACTCCATGGTCCATCACCTAGTCCTTCTAAAAGGAAAATCTCCTTTGGCTCCTGAAATACTGTTTCATTCTTATTTTCCCTTGATAATCTCTTCCAGTTTCTTTGCCACTGTCATTGATTTTGTAGCCCTGTTGACATTCTGAAGAAGGAAACCACCCATCAAGTCATTTTTAAATTCTCCTTTTCTACTCCTCACTTGGCCTATTGACTGCTACTGAGAAAAATGGTGTCATTACAAATTCATAGTCTGGAATGCTATTAAGTTTTCCATACCATCTGATTTTTCTCATGCATTGATTCTTCTGTTTCTTACACTGTGAGAAACTTTTCCCTCCATAAACTGTTTGTTGGGTCTCTTTTCCATATCAGAAAGCAACTTTTCCTCCTATTGCATGAAAGGTTATAGGCTGTCAATTGCAGGATTTTTCATCTTCCTACAAATGGATCAACCGATGCACATAGCCTTACC
Source organism: Nanger dama (assembly GCA_917880005.1). NCBI lineage: Eukaryota > Metazoa > Chordata > Mammalia > Artiodactyla > Bovidae > Nanger > Nanger dama. The sequence continues at coordinate 4,027,133 of CAKJTW010000011.1, forward strand.
TCCTTTCCTTCACGTCTCAAGGAAGAGTTATATATACCTCCTGCTCAAAGGGAATTCACACATCAGTCTTCTTGATCATTCTCATTCCTTTTCTCCATTTCTTTCACGCTCTGTGTCTCTCTCTGTTGCTGTCATGTATTTCAACTTTTTCATGTCCCTCATTTAGATTCTCAAAATATAACATATTTAAGCCTCTCATGAAAAAATTCTTCTCTCTAAAAACAACAATTTCTTTGTCTATCACTTCATAGACAAGTTACTCAAAAGAATGTTGTACACTTGTACACTTACCTTATTTCCTGCCTTAGATTCTTTTAGTCTCATCCTCAGTTCATTCCCTCAGTCATGTCCAACTCTTTGTGATCCCATGTGCCGGGAGCTGCCACGGGAGATCCCACCCATGACAAGGTCATGTGGAAGAGAACTGTTAAGCAAGGCTTCAGAGCTCAAGGGGCTCCCTAGGCTTTCTCGAGCATTCTACCCCAAAACCAGCATCTGTCTGTTTTACTGTTTCATGACTTTCACCAACTCCTCTGATATTAACAAGGGGCTAACCCTGACCACCTTTCTCTAGAGAAAATCCACTTAGGGCTATAGCTAATAAGTCTCCTGGACATGAGAGAAATATCTCAAATCCAACCCCCTCTGTTAGCATTCTAGCTTGCTTGGCACATATATCCAAACTCTTACAGCTATGCATACAATTATTTACAGCCTCCCAACTGTGAAAAGCATGCAAAGCCTAAGACACAGAGCCTTTGAAAGAGTTAAAAGTTATTAGAGTAGTGCTAGTGCTGGTGTAGGATTTCATTATTGGGCCAATGCTTGTTGCTAAGTTCCCATATCTCTTATCCACTGTGCACCTGGGAATGTGTTAGTTAACATAGTGAGAATGCAAGAAAAACACATGTAGCCTTGAATTTAACCATATCAGACTTTTGAGCTAATTGATTCTTTCTTGTAACTCGCTGCACCTTTGCTCTGTGAAAAATGTAACTCTTTTTGGCACTTTCTGAGGCTGACATAGATTAGAAATATAAAGAAAAAACACTTTGAGGGAAAATAAGTTTTTGGTTGAGCAGCCTTTATCAAAAGAGGGTCATACAATGTTCACAGGCCTCCAAGGCCAGAAGATACTGAACACAACATTATTTGTGGGAAAGGTATGCAGAAAAAAGTCATGGTTTTGATAAGGGCAAAACTGCTGAAATGTTGGGCTGATTCTCTATGACCTTGCATCTTTCACTTCCCTCTATGTACAAAAAGGTATATAAGTACTGTTTAAAAATAAAGCTACGGATCTTGCTCGTCAAAGTAGCTTGATCTCCTCGTGTCAATCATTTTCTTCCTCTTACTCTCTCTTTCAGGCTGGTTCCCATCTGGAGTACAGAGATCCGCCGTGTCTACTTATTTGCCTGGGTTTCTAAGACCTGACCAGGAAGGCCCCTGTGCCTTCACTCCCTCGGGAGACCGGGAAGGCACCTGCGGCCTCACGTAGACGGTGCAAGTCTCTTGTCTTGAGACTTTATTGATTTTCTGTATAAACCAAGGAACATCAGCCTCTTTTCTTCTCTCCTCTATTTTCTTATCTACAACATTCTTATCTGTCTCTCTCCCTCTCTAAATCAATCGCCGATGCCGTTCCTCCTTCGGGTTTCCCTGGATCCTGCGGGGGCTGGACCCCGGCACCCATGGACTGCAGCAGGCCAGGCAGCCCTATCCATCACCAACTCCTGGAGTTTACCCAAACTCATGTTCGTTGAGTCGATGATCAACAACCTCAACCTCTGTCGATTCCTTCTCTTCTGAACTTTAATCTTTCCCAGCATCAGAGTCTTTTCCAATGAGTCAGTTCTTCCCATCAGGTGGCAAAAGTATTGGAGTTTCAGCTTCAGCATCAGTCTTTCCAATAAATATGCAGGACCGATTTCCTTTAGGATGGACTGGTTGGATCTCCTTGCAGTCCAAGGGACTCTCAAGAGTCTTCTCCAACACCAGAGTTCAAAACGATCAATTCTTTGGTGCTCAGCTTTCTTTATAGTCCAACTCTCATATCCGTACATGACTACTGGAAAAACAATAGGTTTGACTAGATGGACATTTGTTGGCAGAGTAATGTCTCTGCTTTTTAATATGTTTTCTAAATTGGTCATAACTTTTCTTCCAAGGAGCAAGTGTCTTTTAATTTCATGGCTGCAGTCACCATCTGCAGTGATTTCGGAGCCCCCAAATAAAGTCTGTCAATGTTTCTGCTGTTTCCCATCTATTTGCCACAAAGTGATGAGACCGGATGCCATATCTTCATTTTCTGAATGTTGAGCTTTAAGCCAACTTTTTCACTCTCCTCTTTCACTTTCATCAAGAGGCTCTTCTGTTCCTCTTTGCTTTCTGCCATAAGGGTGGTGTCATCTGCATATCTGAGGTTATTGATATTTCTCTTGGCAATCTTGATTCCAGCGTGTGCTTCATCCAGCCCAGCACTTCTCATGATGTACTCTGCATCTAAGTTAAATAAGCAGGGTGAAAATATTTTTCCCTATTTGGAATCAGAAAGTAGGGAAAGCCACTAGACCAATCAGGTATGATCTAAATCAAATCCCTTATGATTATACAGTGGAAGTGAGAAATAGATTTAAGGGACTAGATCTGATAGACAGAGTGCCTGATGAACTATGGGTGGAGGTTCTTGACATTGTACAGGAGACAGGGAGGAAGACCAGCCCCAAGAAAAGAAATGTAAAAAGCAAAATGGCTGTCTGAGGAGGCCTTACAAATAGCCATGAAAAGAAAAAAAGAAAAAGCAAAGGAGAAAAGGAAAGTTATACCCATTTAAATGCAGAATTCCAAAGAATAGCAAGAAGAGATAAGAAAGCCTTCCTCAGTGATCAGTGCAAAGAAATAGAGGAAAACAATAGAATGGGAAAGACTAGAGACCTCTTCAAGAAAATTAGAGATACCAAGGGAACATTTCATATAAAATGGGCTTAATAAAGGACAGAAATGGTATGGACCTAACAGAAGCAGAAGATATTAAGAGGTGGCAAGAATACACAGAAAACTATACAAAATAAATCTTCACGACCCAGATAACCATGATCCTATGATCACTCACCTAGAGCCAGACATCCTGGAATGTGAAGTCAAGTGGGCCTTAGGAAGCATCACCATGAAGAAAGCTAGTGGAGGTGATGAAATTCCAGTTGAGCTATTTTCAGTCCTAAAAGATGATCCTGTGAAAGTACTGCAGTCAATATGCCAGCAAATTTAGAAAACTCAGCAGTGGCCACAAGACTGGAAAGGGTCAGTTTTCTTTCCAATCCCAAAGAAAGGCAATGCCAAAGAATGCTCAAACTATTGCACAATTGTGCTCATCTCACATGCTATTAAAGTAATGTTCAAAATTCTCCAAGCAAGGTTTCAACAATTCGTGAACCGTGAATTTTCAGATGTTCAAGCTGGTTTTAGGAAAGGCAGAGGAACCAGAGATCAAATGGCCAACATCCACTGAATCATCAAAAAAGCAAGAGAGTTCCAGAAAAATATCTATTTCTGCTTGATTGACTTTACCAAAGCCTTTGACTGTGTGGATCACAATAAACTGTGGAAAATTCTTAAAAGAGATGGGAATACCAGACCACCTGACCTACCTCTTAAAAAAATCTGTATGCAGGTCAGGAAGCAACAGTTAGCACTGGACATGGAACAACAGATTGGTTCCAAATAGGAAAAGGAGTATGTCAAGGCTGTATATTGTCACCCTGCTTATTTAACTTACATGCAGAACACATCATGAGAAATGCTGGGCTGTATGAAGCACAAGCTAGAATCAAGATTGCTGGGAGAAATATCAATAACCTCAGATATGCAGATGATACCACCCTTATGGCAGAAAGTGAAAAAGAACTAAAGAACCTCTTGATGAAAGTGAAAGTGGAGGGTGAAAAGTTGGCTTAAACCTCAACATTCAGAAAGCTAAGACCATGGCATTCAGTCTCATCACTTCATGGCAAATAGATGGGAAACAGTGGAAACAGTGGTAGACTTTATTTTTTGGGCTCCAAAATCACTGAAGATGGTGACTGCAGCCATGAAATTAAAAGATGCTTGTTCTTTGGAAGAAAAGTTGTGAACCACCTAGACAGCATATTAAAAGCAGAGACATTACTTTGCCGACAAATGTCCATCTAGTCAAAGCTATGGTTTTTCCAGTAATCATGTATGGATATGAGAATTGGACTATAAATAAAGCTGAGCACCAAAAGTTGATACTTTTGAACTCTGGTGTTGGAGAAGACCGTTGAGAGTCCCGTGAACTGCAAGTAGATCCAACTAGTCCATCCTAAAGGAAATCAGTCCTGCATATTCATTGGAAGGACTGATGTTAAAGCTGAAACTCCAATACTTCGGCTACCTGATGGGAAGAACGAACTTATTGGAAAAGACTCTGATGCTGGGAAAGATTTAAGATGGGAGGACAAGGGGACGACAGAATGAGATGGTTGGATGACACCACTGACTCGATGGACACGAGTCTGAATAAACTCCAGGAGTTGGTGATGGACAGGGCTGCCTGGCGTGCTGCAGTCCATGGGATTGCAAAGAGTCAGACATGACTGAGCACCTGAACTGACTGACTAAAACACAGCCCTGATCTCTACTTTTTTAGACACAGCTATCTAATAGAACTTTCTCATCTGAATGGCCTAAGGAACCTCTAAAACTGATCTCATTGACTTTTCCTCAATCTTGTTTTCCTTCAAGTTTTACTGATTTTAGGAATTAGTGAATGATACTAGTAAATGACTTCCAACACAGAAATCTAAGACTCACTCTTGATATCACTCTCACTTTCATTTCACTTTTCATTTCATTTCAGCCTAGGTGCTGCTATTTCTATAACTTCTCTTGTCTTCCCTCCTTCCTATTGTTTACCTGTACTACTATTGTATTAACTCAGAATTTGATCTTTTATTGCCCAACTTTACTTTAATTATCTTTTAACTTGCTTCTTCCATTATACTCTTTATAAGAGAAATTTTCCCAAAACTTATGTAGAAGGAAATGAATGTCTATATATTTTAAAATGGAGATTAAACTTGTTGTCTTATTACTTTTACCATTATAAACAGTGATTTGACCCCTTCTGTGAGAGAGGGTAAGACTGTTTCATCTCCCAGGGAACAGAGATCAAGCAGTTATATTTTCTGAAGACATAGTCCATCCTGTACTATGGAAAGAGAAGCCAACTTTCTTCGTACTAGTAGTTTGAACTATTCAATTGCAGCTTTAATGGGTCATTGTGGTTGCTCTTTTGACAGAAAATAGTATAATTTTCAGGATAATAGAGATCTTTTTGCCATATATTTTTATTTTTTGTTGCTTTACAAATGAGTAGAACAGAGGTTCTCAAGGTGTGGTTCCTGGACCAGAAGCATAATTATCACCTGGGAAACTGTCAGAAGCACAGATTCTTGGCTTTTACCCCAGACCTACTGAATCTGAATTTCTGGCCATAGGATGCTGCTAATATGTGTTTTAAAAAGTTCTCCAGGCAATTCTGACTCAAACTAAAGTTTGAGAAATACTGGCCTAGAATGATGTCTGTCAAATAGTGAGTGTTGAATAATCATTTGTTGAGAAAAAGAATGAATGTTGGTACAAAGAGATAAAAGTGCCTTGAGGTTGCTGGGTTGCTGTGGAAGGCACCATGGAAGCTTCCAGAAACCTTACTGAGTTAGAATTCTCTCTAGATAATACTTTTCTTTCTGTTAGAGGGACTTAGGTTGCCCACAACTAAGACCTGAACCCTTTGGTGTTCTGGCTGTCAAAGAGTGGCATATCTCTTCATGTGTACCAAGAGCTTTTCTTTGGAGTCAAAACTCCCAGAGTAGTCCCTGGACATCAGTCAGGGAAGGTGCAGGAAGCTTTATTTTGCGAGTGGCTGTCAAATAGTCTGAACTGGGTCAGTAAGGGACAAACACATGCAGGTACCCTTTGTGATGGTGTTAACATATGTATCTGGTCTCAGCTTAAATTATGTCACAGGCATCAGAGCTCACGTGCACTGCCCCTAAGCATTTTTCTCATTTTGATTCTGATGCAGTCTGTATGAGGTGCTCCAGTCTGTTGATTCTAATTCATTTCCCCAAGAGCATCATGAAATATCATCCACAAATTCATCTGTCTTTGATTCAGCTTTCTTAAAAATGTATGACCCCATTTCTAAGGGGAGAGCTCTGGTCAGCTTTGTAAATATAGTCAGAGATAAAAGTCCTATTTGCAATTACAAATAATCCCCTCCATTACTCTTAAGAGAAGTTCCCTTAAGAGAAGTTTTCCCCCTTATTTCTGAAAAAAAAAAAAATTAAAAATTGAGGTTTGGGGGAAGCGCTTTTCTAGAGCTAGTGAGAAAGTTATGTAAACCTTAACTATGATGCTTCAAGAATACCAGGAACATGAGCCCCCAAATGCTGAAGGCACACGGAATAATGTCACAGAGGCTCCCTCCCACCACTCTGTGTTGACATTATCAGTATCTCCAAACTGATTAACCCTTCAATCTTTGTTCTTAATGCCTAAGCAGTGGTGAGCAGGATGAGAGCGGGAGAGCTGGGTGAGTTACTTTCCTGAATGCCTGTGAAGTTAACAAAATGTGTTCTGCAAGTACTCTGATGCTGGAGGTCTGGTTCAGAGAGCACTAGCTAAGGGAGCCTTAGACACAGGAAGTGTTAATTAGGTCCACCTGAGACTGAGACTTTTCTCTGTGTAAAGTTCTGTCAGAGAACTGTGTAAAGTTCTCACTGAACTTTACATTTGAAACTCATCCTGCTAAAAACTGAACACTCTCCCCAAAGTTATAAATATTGGTTGGTGTGTGGCGTGGTTCAGTTCAGTTCAGTCGCTCAGTCGTGTCTGACTCTTTGCGACCCCATGAATCGCAGCACGCCAGGCCTCCCTATCTCCCACAGTTCACTCAGACTCACGTCCATTGAGTCCGTGATGCCATCCAGCCATCTCATCCTCGGTCGTTCCCTTCTCCTCCTGCCCCCAATCCCTCCCAGCATCAGAGTCTTTTCCAATGAGTCAACTCTTCGCATGAGGTGGCCAAAGTGCTGGAGTTTCAGCTTCAGCATCATTCCTTCCAAAGAAATCCCAGGGTTGATCTCCTTCAGAATGGACAGAGTGGATCTCCTTGCAGTCCAAGACACTCTCAAGAGTCTTCTCCAACACCACAGTTCAAAAGCATCAATCCTTCAGCGCTCAGCCTTCTTCACAGTCCAACTCTCAGGTAGAGGCAAAGGAAGTGTGGCTACTTCCTGCAAAAAGAGTTGCCCCATTCACCCATCCTCAGGAGCTGATGTGGAGGAAAACAGCAGTAGCTGAACCCCTTGAACATAGCTGTCTGGGCTTCCTGGGAGTCAGCGGCTGGTGTACTTGGCCACAGGCTATCAGGCAGCTGCTGAGGCAAGTGGATCCCAGTATCCCGCTGAGAGGGAACTCACTCAATTCGTTCTCACTGACATGGTCCAGAACACCCACAGGGGGATGGTAATAAGGAAGGTAGGTTCTCTGGGCCCATTATCTCAGGGGATGAAGGGGGAATAGGGGCAGAGCTTGAGCTCTTCCTGGGAAATTTCAGAAGAAGTCCAGGCTAGGCTCTCTTTTGAGCTTAAATTTCTCCCAGAACTGCTGGGGCCTCTGAGTGGAGAAGATTGGACAGAGAGAGCAACTACATTTTCTTAACAAGTCACAAGCGCTCTTTCAAACTGCTCCATGAACAGAACAAATTTATCCTGAAGGATAATCACATTCAGACCTGTTGGGCCAGAATTTCTTGAAATGAGTTGTGAGTGGTCAGTGGTTGGAGTCAGTGAGTTGTAGCCAGAACTTGAAAGCCAGTAGGGAGCCTCACTATTAACTCAAACTAACCAGTTTAGAATGCTAGGCCCACGCTCTCAGAAGCATGACACTTCTTGTTCACACTGTGTTTAGATGCGTACAGAGAATCAAGGGCACACTCTGTGATAATTTACTCTTTTCTAGGAGTTGTATCTCCTAGACTCCTCGAGCTAAGCTTCAAGAACTTTGATTTCAGGGACTTTCCAATATCCAGGGAGTGGAAAGAAATTGAGAAAGGAACTTGAAGCCAAGAGGAATATTTTCTCTCACCATGATTGAAATGTGGAATGTGTTCAGGGTGAGAACGCAAACAGAACTGAATGACCCTGACCATTTGAAAAAGATCCAGAAATAGTTCATTGTAGGAAGTTAAAGATTTGAGAGTGAATAAATAAAAGAGTTGCCAAATAGTGGCATAACCTTTGAATCTATGCAATCCTTTTGTTTCCCACAGCGATGGTGAGTAAGAAAGCCATTCTGAGAAACTGACCCTATAACTCTACTCACAAAGTCTTCAGATGTGAAGTTCAAACCCATGCACAATATATAAGGTCTTCAAAAATCTAAATCCCACCAGTCTCTACAGCCATAGGTCTTATCACATTTGCAGTCCCCAAAACAGTGCCCAGCCCATAGCAAACACTCAACACAAAGGTAAGATAGAGTTCTGTCTAGATAATGCTTCATCTTTGAAGAACTACTCAGACTTATGAAGCCTTTCTCATGCTCCCCTTTCTCCAGATAAAGCAGTTACTATTGCAAATGTAACTGGCTTCACTGGCTCAAAGAACAGCATCACCCAGAAAGCCAGTAGGGAGATGGTGAAGAACAGGGAAGCCCAGCATGCTGCAGTCCAAGGGGCTACAAAGAGTCAGACACGACTGAAGACTGAAAAACAGCAGTTGCATATGTACCTCTCCTTATGCAAGAAGAATATTGTTCTATTCGTTCTCTGTGTTCATAGGACTAGCATAGTACCAGGTGTTCAGGGCATACACAAAAATATTGAATGAATGAATGAATAATAAGCAAGCAACTGAAGCCCAAGGATATGCAGTGCCTTAACCAATAGCATTTTGTAGGCCCACAACCTGGAGTGGTAATTAAATATAAAAAGTCCCAGCTCTCTTCAAAATCCCATCACAAATTCTGTCACATGAATCCTTCTTTGCTTTGTTTTGCTTTGAATATCTATAGCTATATATAAAGTGAACGCCTGGTGAGTGGGTGGGTGGTGGTGTTCACTCTTATTTAGTGAAATGTGAATATGTCAGAATTATAGAAAATAGAAAGAAAATGGTGTATGCAAAGCTGTCAGTCCTCTTGCCTGTTTGTTTTTTTTTAAATCTGAGATGGTGCTGAGTTGGTTCAAACTTAATATTCACATCCATTTTATCACATCAAATATGATCATTAGCAAACAGTGTTTGATGGCAGCTATTTCCTGACTGACAATAGCCATCCGGTAGAACCCACTTTCCCATATGCCTGGGGCTGATACAATTCAGATAGTGTGGAAAATAGGAGGAGGAAGGAAGCAATTAAAAATGAAGGGGAAGCTGGGGCTAGGGGATAGGTACCAATTTTAATCTCACACAAGAATATCTCTACACCTATTCTCTGAAAGTTATGGGTGGGGACAGAAATGCTATTTTTAAACCTGTCTCATATCCTCAAGTTGGCATGCAGTCCTGCCCATAGGCTGAGTGTCAGGAAACCCTGAGGGTGGGCACTAGTGTTTAAAATAAACTCAGTCTGTAGCCTAAGAAAACAGGAAGAAATTATCTGTAGATACTGTGGATGTAGAGGAAGCTGGAAAAGGGGATTGTGGTAAAATTATAAATTCAGTGCCCTGAGCAATATTTTATGTGTTTTTTACCCCCACCATCGTAAATAGAACTTTTCTCTCACCAGCAATATCTTCACCATACAGAGCAGAGGCTGGGGGTCGGGATAGCTGAGTGGGAGAGAGGCTGGCTGGCAGGGTTCCTAAGCATTGCAGAGACTTTTGAGGCAACAGCATCACCCAGAAAGCCAGAGAGAAAGTGTTCAGCAATAGTTTGTGAACACCGAGGATGCAAAGTGAGGAGGACTGCATCCTTGATTTCAGAAATAGCCTGTTGCAAAAATTGACTGGTTATTCATTAAATTCCTGTGCTGTTCTTTCTGACTCAGCATTTAACCAGATTACATTATCCATCGTTTCCCTGTTCTCAGTCATTCAGTCATGTCTGACTCTTTGCTACCTTCTGGACTGTAGCCCATTTCCCAGGCAAGAATACTGGAGTGTGTTGCCATTTCCTACTCCAACCCTTCCCCTGCCTCTAGTTAAATGGAGCCATGTGGTAAATTCAGGCTAGTGAAATGCAGGCAGACGCAGAAGTGATTGATACCATTGGCCAGCCCAGGCTCATCATCCACTACTGTCTCTTTCCTCATTGACAGCCTGAGCAGAGAGTAGTAATCTGGGTCTCTAGAGGAGGGAAGTACCCCAAAACACATAGGGCCTGTGTGTGTCTATGATCTACTCACGAATTGGCCAACCAAAGAGAATGCACACCCCTCCCCCACCCTCCACAGCCAGCCATTTGAATTTCATATGTCATTTGATAAAGCCACTGAGATTGGGGAGTTTATCCTTTGTAGGAGAGATACAGCTGCAGCTTCCAAGTCTTTCACAAAAACGACTCAAATGGTCTCACAAACCATGTCCTCTCATGTGCTCTGTCAGTCTCAGAAGCACTTTCTTGACGTCTCACCTCCTGTTTTGGGCATGCAAGTGAACTATTCATTCAGAATGTCAAAAATTCACTTGTGGCTAGAATAGTAATGAAATCTAAGTAGCCAAGAATCAACAGAGCAATTCTTTGGATCAAAGCTTTAAAGAATTGAGGGGACATGATGAGCAAATCTTTTAGTCATTCTGGCATTCTTCTTTTCACTGATGCACACACATAATTTCAACTAAAGTGCCAGGTCCCCATGGTTCCTGAAAGCTGTGGGGTTTAACCAGAATTTGGTTTCTCAATTTAAAGCTGAGATGCTGACGTGAGGTTATTAAGCAAATAGAAAAATAATCTGTATATCTGGAGTGTAATCAGAGAAGATTGGAATTTGGATAGGGACTGGGAGACACATAAAACAGGGACCCTGGTGAGCAAAGTATTTCCTCAAGGTCCTGTTGCATATGTGAATTTTAATCTAGATATACAGCCTCTTATTTACCTGAGGGATGAATCAGGATGCAGGACTCAGGCAAGGGCAAGAGCAACCTTGCATTCTGTCTGTCACTCAGTCTCATTGTCTGTTGCTCCTACCCAAGGATAAAAAGGAAATTCTTTCTTTAATAAAGACGTTCTCCTGACTCACTGCATTTCCTTACTGTTCTACTTCCCCCTGGGCACTTGGGCCTTGTAGTAAATGTAAAGGTAAGAGTTTAAGAGCAGAGCTAGTTAAGATTATGTGTCTTTTAATTTTATGGCTGCAGTCACCATCTGCAGTGATTTTGGAGCCCAAGAAAATAAACCAATCAGTCCTAAAGGAAATCAACATTGAATGTTCATTGCAAGGACTGATGCTGAAGCTGAAGCTCAATACTTTGGCCACCTGATGCAAAGAACTGACTCCTTAGAAAAGACCCTGATGCTGGAAAAGATTGAAGGCAGGAAGAAGAGGGGATGACAAAGGATGAGATGGTTGGATGGCATCATTGACTCAATGGACATGAATTTGAGCAAGCTCTGGGAGTTGGTGAAGGACAAGGAAGCCTGGCATGCTGCAGTCCGTGGAGTCACAGAGTCAGGGATGACTGAGAGACTAAACAACAACAACTTATGATTTAAAAGTGAAGAAAACAGATATAGTTGCCCAAGGATACCAGAATGCCCAGCTGCAGGAACATACCACCTATGTGTTCCCTACAAGGTGGCTGGGGCAAAAGGGAAGGGAATCAGTCTACTCGTCTTTGCCTGGGACAGCCAGTGAACTGCTACGGATAGAAAAGCAAACTGCTGGTGCCTCTGACCTGTCTGATTTTCAGGGAGACTCAGCGTGTCCTCAGAAGTCCTGAGACTCCTCTGAGTGACCCAAAGCACAGGACACTGTGATTATGATCAGCAACTGCTAAGTCATGCTTTTGACCTGCATTACCATGTTCCCTTGATGTCTTTTTTGAACTTTCTTTTGGATTAGAAACCTCCATCCCCATATATACATTTTTTGACTGTTGCTTTCTAGCAGGTTTCCTGACAGTTACTTTTCTCTCCATTTCAGAGAGATCCTAGACAATAGTGCTAACCCAAAATGGAGGAAAGATCCCTGAGTGATAGTAAAGAAATATTCCCAAGAAAACGTCCCTTCGTAAACTATAGTATGACGTATAAGAACATTCACTTCCTGTAAAAACTGCTGCCTATTGATGTTAAATTCAGCTGTTTGATATACTTGAGATAAAGGAATATGAGCATACCTGGTGTGGGTCACCATCTTCCAGAAGCCCTGGGAGGCACTGTGAGCTTCTGCCTGTTCTTTTGCTTCTGTCTCCTGCCATGAAATGGCCCATCCCATTCAGCAATTTCTTCTTTCGCTTGGGTCCAGGAATAAAACAATACATGGAACAGAGCCAAATGGAATCAAGCAGGGACATAGAATCTACAGCCAAACTGCAGCCACCAATTATAATGTGCTCTGTTATTGAAAGCCACTAAGACTGGGGGTCATCTGTGAGTGCTGCAAAGCTGATGAATATACCACCATTCACTAGGAATGGATTTTGTGAATGAGAGGGAAAATGTACTGAATTAAACCCCTATATGTTTTTAGTTATTTATTTGTAATTCTGTTATACACAAATCCTTCCCCATTTCAATATCCTAGGATACTCATTAGCCCTTGAAACAGGAGGGCTATAACAATGTAGATAGGCAGGAACCTGGGTCCTCATATGGGGTAGAATGCAAAGTAAACAGCTTGAGACTTCTCCAAAAAGCTGGGATAGAGGTGAACATCTACCAACCCTATTTACGGTAAGCCATCACATTATAGTGAAAGAGGAGAGTGAAAAAGCTGGCTTAAAGCTCAACATTCAGAAAACTAAGATCATGACATCTGGTCCCATCACTTCATGGCAAAAAGATGGAGAAACAGTGGAAACAGTGGCAGACTTCATTTTGGGGGGCTCCAAAATCACTGCAGATGGCAACTGCAGCCATGAAATAAAAGATGCTTACTCCTTGGAAGAAAAATTGTGACCAGCCTAGACAGCATATTAAAAAGCAGAGACATTATTTTGCCAACAAAAGTCCATCTTCAAGGCTCTGGTTTTTCCAGTCGTCATGTATGGATGTGAGAGTTGGACTATAAAGAAAGCTGAGTGCACCGAAGAGCTGATGCTTTTGAACTGTGGTGTTGGAGAAGACTCTTGAAAGTCCCGTGGACTGCAAGGAGATCCAACCAGTCCCTCCTAAAGGATATCGTTCCTGAATGTTCATTGGAAGGACTGATGCTGAAGCTGAAACTCCAATACTTTGGCCACCTGACGCAAAGAGCTGACTCGTTTGAACAGACCCTGATGCCGGGAAAGATTGAAGGTGGGAGGAGAAGGGGATGACAGAGGATGCAATGGTTGGATAGCATCACCAACTCAATGGACATGAGTTTGAATGAACTCCAGAAGCTGGTGATGGACAGGGAGGCCTGGCATGCTGCAGTCCATGGGGTCGCAGAGAGTTGGACACAGCTGAGCAACTGCAATGACAACTGAGCACATTACAGGTAGAGTGTGGCAGCTTTAGTATGTGTGCTCAGTTGCTTAGTCATGTCTGACTCTGCAACCCTATGGACTCTAGCCCACCAGGCTCCTCTGTCCATGGAATTCTACAGGCAAGCATACTGGAGTGAGTTGCCGTGCCCCTCCTCCAGGGGATCTTCTTGACCCAGGGATTGAACCCAGATCTCCTGTGTCACCTGCACAGGCAGGCAAGTTCTTTACCACTGAGCCACTTATGAAGCAGTGTTATTATGTTTCTTTGTAGTAGCTACTTAAAGTTGGCTTTTCTTTTATTTTCACCCTATTTTACTCCCATATCTTCTAGTTACTGTTTCTTAGCAACATCATTTTGGAAGGAAATGGGTTCTTTCAAGCCAGCACTGCAACCTGAAGATGCTTGCCATTGACCTCTAGATTCCCTGAGAAGCTGCTTAGATTCTCTCATTGTCACTCAAATCCTTTGAGTTATTTTCTCTCCATGATTCAAGCATATGTCCACCTTTCTACCTACTTTTCTCCAGCTCTGTTCTTAATTAGACCTAGGATATATTATTCTGTGTTAGCTTTATTTTTGGTATTTACTTTTGACAATTTACTCTTCCTTTTCTTCACCCTCCTGTCTATATATCCAAGTGAACACTACCCTGTACCATTATATGACTGGGAGACAGTTCACCATGAATCCTTTATTTTTCTGCACAACTTGTGAGCAGAAGCACTGAAAACTTTTTGTTCCAAACTCTGTCTTCAAGAATATATATGGCAAACCACCTTGGAAGACAGTGGCATTGTCTTTCTCCAGAGGAGAGAGCAGGCTTGTTTGCTGTCCAATTTAATAAAGACAATGTCTTCCTCAAGGATAAAGATTGGGTGGTTTTGCTTACAGCCCACTATAAAAGATTGGGTCTTCCTAACCTCAGGATTCCTCAGCTGTGACAAATACAACTGTACTTACTCCATAGCAGTTATCTGTGCCTACCTGTGTCAACTTTGGGGGCCTTAGAGGACCCAAGGAAGTGGCTCAAACATGAATCTAATGCTACCTGCTGAGCTGTGAGTAGTAAATTTCTTTGTCTCTGACCTATAAGACTTGTGCCAGCATTCATAAAACTATGGGAGGCTAATTAATTACCTTGCAAGTTGGGCAAAATCTTGGATTCTTCTCTGTTTTTGACATATACTGTCACTTAAATTGGCTTCTCTCATAGCTCAGTTGATAAAGAATCTGCCTGCAATAAGGAGACCCCAGTTCGATTCCTGGGTTGGGAAGATCCCCTGGAGAAGGGAAAAGCTGCCCACTCCTGTATTCTGACCTGGAGAATTTCATGGACTGTATAGTCCGTGGGGTCTAAAGAGTCAGACATGACTGAGCGAACTTCACTTTCATTTTCACCACTTAATTATCATTTAAATCATGACATCCAATTTATCCTAAATTAATATTTTAAATATCTGTATTTATATCGTATATAAAACACCTCTTCCTTTAAAAAAATAAAGTAGTAAAGCCACAATATACCCACAACACACATGAACACAATTATCACCATATCCCTGAATGTTTAATGCAGTTCCTTGTTCAAATAGTTTGTTCAATAACTGAATTGAAAACTAGGAAGAAATTCCACATTATTTACTATCAAACCATCCACCCATTTATACCTCTGGTTACTACTGAGCTTCTGGATAGAATGGAGGAAAGTTAACATTGATTTCACATCCAAAGCAACAATCTAGTCTAGTTGATATCTCCCAGAAATGGATGCACTGGTTTTATTAAGAAAGTACGAGGTCATGTCATTCCTACCCATCCAGGGTAAAGTCAGGGGGTTTGTCCATTTCAGTGAATGTTTCTTATCCCCTGAACCTGACCACACTATCATGTACAGCACTGTAAATATTGGTTGAGTATTTCATTCAGCATTGTCTTTTGAGCATCTTTTCTTTGTAAGAAAATACTAGGCCCTAGGATTTAAACATGTAAATGGGTAAATTATAATTTAAAAAGTAGTAAATAATACTACATAGTAACAGTAATGATGAGTAATAATGCAATTAAAAACTCTACGGGAAGCACAGAGAGGGGTAAGCAAACCTAAGGGTTGAGGTAAATATTATGTACAACACCAATATTTATATATCCCAACCCAACTGGGGGCTTCATCCACTTTTATTTTAGTTCTGGCTTCTTATTTTTTTTTTTTTTTTTTTACCATTTTAGTACAGCCATGCATTCCTTTTTTCCCTGTCCTGATACTTTACTTTCAGCTTTACCTACCAACCTTTTGCACATATAAAAAGTCCTTAGTTTGGCTTTTATCTCTTATAGAATTTTATTCTGGACATCTCATTTTCATGTTCTGCTCTTGTTTTCCTGGTACAGACCATGCAAAGTCACCCTGCTTGACTCAAATGCAGTCTGGGCCAAAGCATCTATATTTCTTAAAG
The DNA here is from genome assembly GCA_917880005.1 of Nanger dama. Lineage (NCBI taxonomy): Eukaryota > Metazoa > Chordata > Mammalia > Artiodactyla > Bovidae > Nanger > Nanger dama. The sequence goes on from CAKJTW010000011.1 coordinate 4,043,247, forward strand.
CTCCTGACATGTATTCTAATAGTAGACATGTTTGAGAATCCTTGTCTAGGATCTTCTACAACTCCACAATTCTGAACGGAAATGGATTATGCCTGTTGATGCAGGAAATGCAACAGATGCAGTTTGGATCTCTGGATCGGGAAGATTCCCCAAGAGAAGGAAGTGGCAGTCCACTCCAGTATTCTTGCCAGGTAAAATTCCAGAAGGCTGGTGGGTTATAATCTATGGGGTCAGACATGGCTGAGCACACACGCACACACATACACTCTGCATGCTTATCAGCTTACCCTGGCATCTGGCTTTTACCTGCTTAGTTTCTCTCAACTGTAGCCTAGACTCATTTCTTCCCGCTCTGCATTTTGACTTCAAAAAGAATAGAGAAGCAGTGCTAAGGCTGTTTTTCTGATTAAGGGTTAACAATGTCATTTCAGAGATAGAAACAGAATGCAGTGAACTTACATCAAGTCTCACAAGGTGTGGAAAATCACAAACAGGACTTAGTGTTAGCCTCTGTCCATCCTAGACCCAGTAGACAAGAAAAGGGAGAGGAGAAAGGAAAGGAGAAAAGATCACAGCTTCCCACCTCCCTGGTAGAGTAGCATACACAGAAATTAGAAAAAGATTGGGAGTTGCCATGGTAGCCTGAAGCTTCCCCTCAGAAGAATCCAAGACCTTCCTTGTCTAGCCATGGGAGGAAGAACATCTTTCTCGGTAAGTCTCAGCAGAGGCTATGGCAGCATCATGGATAGAGGTGCACACCTGCTCTGGAGAAGCAGCCCGCTTTATTTATGCAGCAAGCGACATATTCCTAGCGTAACTAGGCATTTAGTGGCTAGGATGCCCAAACACAAGAAACCCACTAATTTCTTTAAAATACGTAACTATAAATCAATCACACTTTTACATTTCAAACATTTTTACATGTAAAATCAAGCAACTGAATTATAATCATATTGCAGTAGTCAGATTTATATTTATGTCTTTTAGTCTTCCAACTAATTTAGGTAGGAGATAATCCAAAAACCAGAGAAAGTATCATTACACTATGGTATTTTGAAGGGATAGCCAGCATCCTTAAAAGCACTAGCTTAAAGGTACCTGCCAGTTTAAGTTGTGGAGTGCTGAGTGGGCTGAATATGCCCAGGGATCCCTATCTTTACACCACTGTAATCTGATTCCTAGGGGCTGCTATTTAATCAGTCAGTCAATTGACTATCTATTTGACCAATTAATTCATAAACCATTTGTGTGCTCAGTACCTCAGTTGTGTCAGATTTTTGCGATCCCCTGGACTGTAGCCCACTTGGCCTCTCTGTCCATGGAATTCTCCAGGCAAGAATACTGGAGTGAGTTGTCATTTCCTTCTCCAGTGGGTCTTCCTGACCCATGTCTCCTGCAATGGCAGAATTTTTACCAGAGATATATATGATGTATGTAAAAGAATATATATAAAGGAGGTACTCTTCTCTAGTGGGGCTAAAGTGACATTAGAGTGAGGGGGAAAGGTGGGGTGTCAAAGATTTTGGAGGATTATCAGTTGCAAAATGTTGAAGAAGGCAGAAATTATACAAACTAAAGAAGGATGGAACTATAAGATACCAATAATCCAGAATATTTGTGCAGGGAGGGAGCAACAAAAAGAGCCAGGGGTCAAATCAAAGGGGGCCTTTTTATCACGCTAAAGAGTGGGGACAGTAGTAGATTTATGATAGGGAATATTTAAAACTAGAGACTGCCTTGATCAAGCTGTGTGTGTGTGTGTATGTGTGTGTGTGTGTGTGTGTGTGTGTGTGTGTGTGTGTGTGTGTACAAGCCTGTGTGTTTGTATATCAGAAACTTCTCAAACACTGAAGTGGCAGTAGCTGAGGGACTCTATGTAGTATGATCACAGACAAGGAGATCAGTTAAGAAGTAACAGATGATATAATTATGACCTATATCAGTGGAAGGAGTTGGAGATGTGAGAAGATACTGAGAACTGGCATGGGAAAATGACTGAGTGAATGTGGGTGTGAGGAAAGGAAAAGGTTTTATGACTTGGATGCTTGGGTGAAGAAATTATCATTTACCAAAACAGGGAAACTGGTTGGAGGAGGGGGCGCAGCATGGTTGGGAATGATAAGTTAGAGATGGAATGAGTTGGAAATATCTATGGAATGTGTATAGAAAGGTGTCTGATAGATAGTTCTATATACAAAGAGTGATATAGACTGAATATATAAATTTGGGGCTTGTGTCTAGAGATGGAGTAGTAGATAAACTCTTCTACAGAACATGTTACAAGATTGAAAACAAAATTCTAGAAGGTGTTTATAAAGCATTAGTGCGTATACAAGTCACCTTTAGATCTTACTAAAATACAAAATTTGATTCAGGTCTTTGGAGTAGACCTGCTATCATTTCTAACTGGCTACTGTTGCTGCTAAGTCACTTCAGTCACGTCCAACTCTGTGCGACCCCATAGATGGCAGCCCACCAGGCTCCCCCATCCCTGGGATTCTCCAGGCAAGAACACTGGAGTGGGTTGCTATTTCCTTCTCCAATGCATGAAAGTGAAAAGTGAAAGTGAAGTCGGCTCAGTCGTGTCCGACTCAGTGACCCCATGGACTTCAGTCTTCCAGGCTCCTCCATCCACGGGATTTTCCAGGCAAGAGTAGTGGAGTGGGGTGCCATTGCCTTTTCTGAACTGGCTACTAGCTCATGCTAATTCTGCAAGTATTAGACCACATTTTGAGGAACAAGGTTTTAGAAAAACTAGTGTTTAAAGACAGACCAATGATAAGAAGTCCACAAAAAGACTGAGTAGAAGTCAAAGATGCAGGAAAAGAGTGGAGAAAAAAAGGAATTATTATCTTGGTATCCAGTGGAAGACTGAACATAATGAAAAAGAAAACAAAGCCAAAGGCTGCTGTCAAGTACAGTTAGGAGTAGACTGGTAAATGTCAACCAAAATGGGAAGTTTAAAGGTATTTTTAAAATTAGGACAGAATCGTTTTTGTATCATGAAGAGACCAGAGGCCAGTAGTTACAGGACTATATGAATGGTGGGTGAGGAAAATGAGACAGCAAGTATGAACTAGTTTTTGTAAAGAAAAACAAAACAAAAACTTGACTATTGTGGGAAAGAGATCAATTGGGTGATAACTGTGACAAAAGATTGAAAATAGATCATCATTTTAAGATAGAAAAGACATACAGTTATGGTAAACCAAATAATGTCCCCCAAGAATACTTTTATCCTAATCTCTCAGACCTGTGAATATATTACCTTAGATGACAAAAGAAACTTTGCAGATGTAATTAAATTAAAGATCTTGAAATGAAGAGATTATCCGGGATCATTCAGGTGGCTCAAGGTAATCACAGGGGTTAAAAGAAGAAGGCAGTAGGGTCAGGGCCAGAGGAAGAACATGGCAATAGAGGTGGGAGTGATGCTGATGCTGGCTTTGAAGAGGAAATAGTCAAGGAATGCAAGCAGCCTCTCAAAGCTAGAAAAGGAAAAGAATGGGTTCTTCCTTAGAGCCTCCAGAAGGAATAGAACACAATCCATACCTTGGTTTTGTGCACTGAGACCTCCTAGAGCCAGAACTGTAAGATAATAAAGTTATGTTGTTTTAAATCAACAAATTTGTGGTAATTTGTTACCACAGCACTAGGGGAAACTAATACAAAGACCCTTAATATACCAAGAAAAGAATCAAAGGAGATTTGGGATGTGTTATCTCAAACAAGAGAAGGGGAAGTAGAGATCCAACAAGATATGGCTGTTACCTAACCTGGACTTGGTTCCACTCACCCAACACACAGCAAGGCTAATCTACTGACACCAGCTGTGAAGGAAAGTATAGCCTTTATTATAGACTCTAAAGCAAGAGGAATGAGCAGCTCATGCTCAAAGATCCAAACTCCTCAATTGCTCTTAGGGATGGGTATTATTTTTGTTTCGTTTTGTTTTAAAGAAGACAACATTAGGAATGTGGGTTGCAGGGTGCCTGATCAGCTCATGTTCTTCTAACTGGTTGGTGGTGAGGTAACAGGATGATGTTTCAGGAGTCAACATCATCATCCTTCTGGTCCAGTCAGTTTCAAGTCTGAATACTTGTAGGCAGCAGTTTCCATCTGGTGTGAGTCTGATTTCTGTAAAAACAGCTATGAATGTGCATCAGATATTGTTATCTGTGTCCTTCAGCCATGTGAAAGTTGCTCAGTCATGCCTGACTCTTTGCGACCCCATGGACTGTAGTTCATGGAATTCTCCAGCCCAGAATACTGGAGTGGGTAGCCTTTCCCTTCTCCAGGAGATCCTCCTAACCCAGAGATCAAACCCAGGTCTTCTCTTTGCAGGTGGATTCTTTACCAGCTGAGCCACAAGGGAAGCCCAAGAAAACTGGAGTGGGTAGCCTATCCTTCTCCAAGGGGTCTTCCCAAACCAGGAATTGAAGCAGAGTCTCCTGCATTACAGGCAGAATCTTTACCAACTGAACTACCAGAGAAGCACTTCAGGGAGGATCTGAATGTCCTGTACTGTTCTATATGGCTGATCTCTTGTTTAAATGACTACCAGATTCCTGGCACAACAGCTAGTCTTTATTACTACTTGTCACATTTTCTTGACCATTAAGTTTTGAGCCAGCCTTTTGAGACTCAAGGAAGACCTGAAGGAAAATCTTTTACTTCAAGAGATGGAGGACATAGTGTGTGTGGAGGAAGCGATGTCCCAAAGTGTCCTACTGGGTTTCATAGCCACTCTGGAGGTCTAGTTTCCTTCAAGGCTTTACAGCAAGTGTGAAGCTATGGAACTATCCACCATTTTCTCATGGACATGATCCCAAGAGCTTCTCAGAAAGCCTGCATCTTCAGACCCTCTCTTGCACTGTCGTGAAAAGGAAAGACCATTGCAGCTGTCCCAAACTCAGTCACTTCTAGAGCTTCACAGACTCAACCCAGCCTTGCTGAATGTCTGCTCTAGTCTCTTTGTGGACAGTTGTCATGATCTTCTTTTCAACGAAGACATGAGAGAGATTCACCTACAGTAAATTCCTTATGGAAAAAAATGAGCTAGGAAACTCAGCCTGTAATTGGAAAAATATCTGGACTTTCAGGATCATAAACTTGAGTTCAAATTTCTGTCCTTAGTAACTATCAACTTTGAAGAGTAACATCTCTGAGCCTGTTCCCTTGTCTATAAAATAGGGATGATCATGCCACCTCCTGAGGATAAAATGAGTGAATATATGTAGACTATCCAGGCACACTGGAGGAGTGCAGTGGTCTTGGCTCCCTTCCATTTTGAATAGGGCGTGGCAGCTGCTTCATTGCAACTAAACACAAGACTGACTCCCCTAAATAATCTCCGCATCAGGCTGAGCTCTCCTGGGTACAGAAGAAACTGACCAATGTGAGGACCCTGGGATTTCTCCAGTTGTTTTCTCCCTTGAAGGTTTCTAGGCTGAAACCAAAATTAAGACAGAATCTCAGCGCTTTCTACCTCATTTTATAGCTTCTTCCTGAATGCAGTTTGTTCTTTACCAGGTTCACCTTAACATAAGGAGGGTCTCCTTGCAGCTCCCCAAGACCCTGCCAAGCCTCTACCACATTCCTTACTGGGGCTGCAGTGTAAGCCTTCTGGTTTCCATGGAGACCCTACTTGAAGTCACTGGCAGCTAGCAGGAGGGAAACCTAGCGTTTGTATTTAAATGAGGCAAAACGGGGAAGAGGACGTAAAAGAAGGGAGGATGGTAGAAGCGAGCATGTGAGTGTTCAAGGACTCAAATGGGAAAAGAAAAATCCCATTACTGAGTCACCTCACGCTCACAGAAGAACTCAAAGAGAGAGCACCAGGGGCAGAGGGGTGCTTATTTCACATGTGAGGAGGATCTTCTAAAGGCTCGTGTTTGATTTCAGGTTGTGAGGGACAGAATTCCCCAGGAAACTGGGAACCCCTGTCCTTGTCTGGGCTCCCACTGCTAGTCCCTTTCATTTCCTTGGAGGAATGGAGACTTTTGCTCTGCCCAGAGACCTGAGTCTTAAAGGTTCACTGCAGTTGAAGGAGGGGCTGGAAGGTTATCTTTCCCTCTCTACCCTCCCTGCTACAATGGCACTAAGTAAAAGCTTTAGGCTCCATATTACCTGCTATTTATTGGCTGAATCCGTAAGTGAAAGGTTGGGGGAGGAGGAAGAGTTGGTGGTTGGGCAGAATATATGCGAAGATTGAATTGCACAAGGGCTCAGATGATGTCATCTTGAATAAAGGTCTGACCTACTGAATGTTAAATGTGGCTGAGTGATGAATCCTCAGAGGGGATCGATGACAGAAACCTCTATGAAACGACTGTGCACTTCTTTAAAATATTAAGCAGGTGGCTCTGCTGATTTCTGGCTGAAATTCCCAGAGCGCTGGTGGAATCTCAGCTTTCTGCTATAATCACTTAAACATTACTTACTGCCCTAGATAACTGTGGGTCACGTGGCGTTTGCACCAAAAAGGAAGTGTTTGAAAAAGAAAAAGCCATTATAAGCCATCAGAGTGCCTGCCAGTCTTACACAGAGAAAGCAATTCAATTTAATATACACTTTCTGAGGTCTACTATGAGCCCAGTGGGTGCAAAGTGAGTGAAACAGTCTTTGCCTTCAAGGGGCATACACTCTGATTGGGGGTGACAGATATGCTTACAAATGATCAGTAGTGCCAGGCAGCAGGTAATCAGTACCATGGGAATTCTAGGAAAGGTAAAATTAATTATAATACAGGGGGAAAAGATAACAGTTTATATTAAACGCCTCTGGAGTCTAGCCTTTTATAATCGACACAAAAGAGAGAAATACAGGGAAAAGCTCTGTAGGGATAGAATAGGAAAAGAAGTTTTACAAATTGCCTGATATAAAATGGCAAGTCTGCAAAATTGTCTGTCAAGTGACATAGGGGGCTAATTTTCCACATCTTTTTTCTCTCTGATAACTTATTATTTCTATTGCCGGGATTTATAAGGGACTTTTGTTGGTCCTAGCTTAGCCTCTATTCCATTTTACCACTCACTAAATCACAATATTTTGATATTAGATGTTCAAATGCTCTACTGGTTTAATTTAATTTTATTTTTTTGTTTATTTATTTATTTGTTTATTAATTACAATACTGTATTTGTTTTGCCATACATTGACATGAATCAGCCACAGGTGAACACAATCTCCCAATGCCAAAGCCCCCCTCCCACCTCCCACCCCACATCATCTACCTGAATCATTCTGTGCACCAGCCCCACGCATCCTGCATCCTGCATTGAACATAGACTGGCACTTCGTTTCTTACAAGAAAGTATACATGTTTCAATGCCATTCTCCCAAACCTGGTTTAATTTTAAAATAGACCCAGAGGCTAGAATTGTGAGAAAGAATGCTTTAGAGTACATAAGGGTTCAGGCTGAGTAAGAACTGTATGAGTATGAAGGGAATTAAGAAACTTGCCCAGTTGAGCTAGGACTGAAATAAAGAAGACTGTGTGCCAGCTGGAGCTCCTTTTCAGAGTCGTGGTATGCAGGAATGAAGAGATAAGTAATAACACCACTGGAGAGATTTCTGAAACACCTATCACGCATGGTCTGAGTTTGGTGCATGGTGTTCAGTCATGAGCCTTCTAGTTTTCACTCCAAAATTAAGAAAAACTCAGAAATGCATTAAAGGACAAGGAAGCCAAAGGCTGTAATTTTTGGCTGTAAGCCTTTGGATAGAAGGTATCATGAGTTTATAGGATTAAAGGGGGGGCAGTTATTTCTTAGAAAGGAGAAAAAAAGAAAGCCACACGTGCTCAAATTACTCATCATTTCTGTGTCACTGAGATATCGATTACTAAGGGTTTGTTTTCTAGGTTCCTACTCTCAGTTGATTAAGGAATATATCTATAATAAAAACATCTCCCCAGAGTTTTGGCAATGTAGCAGAATATTAGCAATTTTTAGATGGGGGAAAAAAAAATCAACAACAAAAGCACAGAATGCCAAGAGTCTACTTGCTTTCATTCTTTTCTTTTTTTTTCAGTCACACAGTTTACCACAGAATCTTTGGACTCCTTCTTTACTTCCTTTAAGGCCACTCTGCCAAGCTTCTAGGTAATTGATAAAACCCTCTGCCTTCTTAACTTCAAATAAACACCCACAGACACATGGATACCTCATTCATCCAAAAGTGAAATACAGTTATACAGGACATTCTGGTGTGTGTGCTCAGTCTTGTCCAGCTCTTTGTGAGGCCAGGGACTGCAGGCTCCTCTGTCCATGGATTCCCCAGGCAAGAATACTGGAGTGGGTGGCCATTTCCTTTTCCAGGGGATCCTCTCAACCCTGGGATTAAACCTGTGTCTCCTGCATTGGCAGGCAGACTCTTACCACTGAGCCACCTGGGAGACCCTACGTTACGGTAGTGGCGGTCAATGTGGCATGATGTTGTGACTAGAAGAGTCTGGTAATTTAAGGAGTGGCTGCGTGACGCAACCAAAAGCTTAAAGCAGAGATAGTAGAGACAAAATAAAAGTCATGAAAGGAAGAATTAGGTTGTAAATAATAAAAAGATGGAGAGGGTAAAAGTTAGAAAAAAAGAGATGAAAGGAAAAAACTACATAGGATGGCTTGTCTTAAGCATTTAATAAATAAGTTAGGATATGAATAATGAGTGAGGGAATTTTCCAGTTTACTCGCATTTTGACTTAAAGATGGAAATTTCAGAGCTGGAAAGGATCCGGGGATCATCCAACCTACTTTTACATTTCATAGATGAGGAGGTAGGAGTCAAGAGGAGATAAATGACTTAATATCAGAGTTGATTTCATGTGAAGCCGACAACACCCAGGTTCCCTGACTCCGGTCCAGTGATAGTTCTGCTAAATCATTTCCCATTCTTATACAGGCTGCTACTGCTGCTGCTGCTGCTAAGTTGCTTCAATCGTGTCCAACTCTGTGCGACCCCATAGACGGCAGCCCACCAGGCTCCCCCGTCCCTGGGATTCTCCAGGCAAGAACACTGAAGTGGGTTGCCATGTCCTTCTCCAATGCGTGAAAGTGAAGTCGCTCAGTTGTACCAGACTCTAGAGACCCCATGGACTATACAGGCTAACTGAATCCAAAGTTCTTTTGAAATTTAAGTACTTTCCCATTTTTTTCTTTAACTTCTAAAAAAATGTTTACATTTATTATGTTATTTTATAGCTTACAAAGTGCTTGATCTTATTTAATTTTTATACCAATTCTGAGAAGAGTAAATATCAACAAAAAATGACTCACATGGGACTTATCTAATTTCCATTTATGTTTTCTCCCCCAAACAAATACCCTTATATTGAATGTAAATTGATGCAGCCACTACAAAAAGCAGTGCGTTGGTTCCTTAAAAAACTAAAAATAGAGTTATAATATGATCTCACTGCTGGGCATATATCCAGAGAAAACTCTAATTCAAAAAGATACTTGTACCTCCAATATTCATAGCAGCACAATTTACAGTAGCCAAGACATAGAGACAACCTAAATTTCCATGGAGAGATAAATGGATAAAGAAGATGTGATACATACATACAATGAAATAATACTTGGCCATAGAAAAAGAAAAGATAATACCATTTGTGGCAACATGAATGGACCTAGAGATTCTCGTATTAAGTGAAGTAAGTTAGAACTATCACATGATATCACTTATATGTGGAATCCAAAGGAAATTATACAAATGAATTATCTACAAAACAGAAACAGACTCACAGATATAAAAAACAAATTTATGGTTACCAAAGGTGAAAACTGGGAGGGATAAATTAGGAATTTGGGATTAACAAATGCATATTGTTGTTGTTCAGTTGACAAGTCATGTCTGACTCTTTTCAATCTCATGGACTGCAGCACACCAGGCCTCCCTGTCTCTCACCATCTCCCGGAGTTTGTTTGCTCAAGTTCACATGCTTTGAATGCCATGCAACCATCTCATCCTCTGTCACCCTCTTTTCCTTTTTGCCTTCAGTCTTTCCCAGCATCAGGTTCTTCTCCAATGAGTCAGCTCTTTGTATCAGATGGCATAAGTATGAGAGCTTCAGCTTCAGCGTCAGTCCTTTTAGTGAGTATTCAGGGTTAATTTCCTTTAGGATTGAGGTTTGATCTCCTGGACTTCCAAGGGACCCTTTAGTCTTCTCCACCACAGTTCAAAAGCATAAATTCTTCAGTGCTTTGCCTCCTTTATGGTCTAATTCTCATATCTGTATATGATTACTGGAAAGACCATAGTCTTGACTGTACAGACCTTTGTCGGCACAGTTGTCTTCGCTTTTTAATAACTGTCTAGTTTTGTCACAGCTTTCCTTCCAAGAAGCAACCATCTTTTAATTTAATGGCTGTACTTACCATCTGCAGTGATTTTAGAGTCCCCAAAGAAGAAATCTGTCACTGTTCTACCTTTTACCCTTCTATTTGCCATGAAGTGATGGGACCAGATGCCATGATCTTAGTGTTTGTTTTTTTTTTTTAATTGAGTTTTAAGCCATCTTTTCCACTCTGCTCTTTCACTTTCATCAAGAGGCTCTTTAGTTCCTCTTCACTTTCTGCCATTAAAGTGGTATCACCTGCATATCTGAGGTTGTTGATATTCCTCCCGGCAATCTTGATTCCATCTTGTAACTCATCCAGCTTGGCATCTTGCATGATGTCCTCTAGATATCAGTTAAATAAACTAGATAACAATAAACAGCCTTGTTGTACTGAACCAGTACAACATTTGGTTTTGAACCAGTAAGTTGTTCCATATAAGGTTCTAACTGTTGGTTCTTATCTGCATACAGGTTTCTCAGGAGACAGGTAAGATGGTCTGGTATTCCCATCTCTTTAAAAATTTTCCACAGTTTGTTATGATCCACATAGCTGAAGACTACTGTAATCAATGAAACAGAATAGATGTTTTTCTGGAATTCCCTTGCTTTCTCTATGATCCAGCAGATGTTGGCAATTTGATCTCATAGCTTATACTAAAGAAGAAGACAGATGGAGATTCATTTAGCCACATCCAACTCTTTGTGATCCCACAGACTGTAGCCTGCCAGGCTCCTCTGTCCATGGAATTCTCCAGGCAAGAATACTGGAGTGTGTTGCCATTCCCTTGTCCAGAGGATCTCCTTGACTCAGGGACCGAACCTGGGGTCTTCTACATTGCAGGCAGTCTGAACCACCAGGGAGGCCCATAGTTTATATCACTATGTATATGTACACATATACACATGCATACATATATATATCACTTTGCCTTATCCCTGAAACTAACACAACATTGAAAATCAACTATATTTCAATTAAAAAAAGAAAAACAGCAAGTACTTACCCAACTCTTATGTATGGAGTACTTAGGTAAATTAAAAATAGACCATATTGTTTCTACTCTTCCCCACCATATCACCAACTAAGAACTCACTGTGCTTTGAAAAGATGAAATATGTAAGTAGGAGGACAACCTGACCATAAGTAAAAGCAAGAAAGAAATAACGATGTGGATGGCAAAACAATACTTGCAGTTGGTGCTATGGGTTGTTGTTGTTCAGTCACCAAGTCAGATCTCACTCTTTGTGACCCCATGGATTGGGCATGCCAAGTTTCCCATCCTTCAATATCTCTACTAATTCAAACTCTTGTCCATTGAGTTGGTGATGCCATACAACCATCTCATTGTCTGTCTCCCCCTTCTCCTCCTGTCCTCAATTTTTCCCAGCATCAGGGTCTTTTCCAGTTAGTTGGCTCTTTGCATCAGGTGACCAAAGTTTTGGAGCAATGGGTCTCAGTGGTTAAAGCTGCTGCTAATTCTAGATATTTATGATAAGAGAATCACTACTTTTGTTGCTTCTGTAATGGTGAGCCTTGGTATTTCAGGAAAGTTCTCTTTGAGGCTGATGAATTCAGTTCCCAGAAAAAGACATGGGACTAATGTTGGGGAAAATGAGTACCTCCACCCCACCAGGAGCTGCATTCTCCAAGGCCCAGCCATCCCAGGCAGGATGGTTTCAATCACTCCTGCCATCCAGTCACCGCTGACACTACTTGGCAGCCAGCCTGCCTCTAATGGAATGTGTCCTGCAGCTGGGAATTAGATCATCAGTAATTCACTTAATAGCATTTTATGAGCTGGGCTCTGACACAAGAGAGTGATCTGGCCTTACCAGCAGGAGCTTTCCTTGATGTGAGAGGAAGAAGAGAGGAAAATATACCATCCTGAGTAATCAAATGCTCCATGCATTTCCAGAAAGTAGGGGGTGAGGGTAAGAAAACTTGGTGTTTTTTCAGACTCCCTGTGTGATCAGACCAGCTTTATGAAAATCTTGGGCAAGTCAATTTTCATTTCTGGACCTCGAAGATCTCATCCAACTCTAATACAGTATACTTCTGACTCCAGAAGTTAGAAAGTGTAGAAAGTTCTAAGTGGAAGTTAGAAAATGTAGGATTTGTCCGATCACTCCTGTCCTTCCTTAATGGTGCTCCCTGGAAAAGAAGATGAATGCTCCTATTCTTCAGTCTTTAGTGTGCTCAGAAGACAAAAGCCCTGATTTGTAGTTTGCTAACTTCCGTGGTGTGTTTACTACATGGCTGATTCCCAGTCATCAGTGATTTAACAACTGGCAAGCAAAAGTTCTGAAAACTGAACAATTGACTCAAGCTGGTATGAGCTGCTCCATCATACCTCTGGTTCTCCTCTAGCTAGAAAGACTGCCCCAATGAATAGACACTCATACATACACACCTAGCTGGATTGTCCACATACAAAATATGTAGCATATATATCCTTGTTTCAGTTTTGGATGAAAAATTATTTACAACTTCTTTTGTTTTTTTCCTACTCTACTACTATTCTACTCCAGCTATTACTGAGAATTTATTTGAAATCCTCTCAGAGCTATGTAGAGAGTTCTCATTAGCAAAATGTTCATAGTCAATCTGTACTCATACAGCTCTTCACATGAATTTTCACTTCTGCCACATATTCTGGGAGACATTTGAGTTTTATTTCCTTCTGACATTTGAACCCCCACATCCCTCTTGTTGAAAAACCCAATGTATCTCATTGTTTAGCAGGTTCACTGCTCTCTGTGGCTCATAAATTGGAAAAAAAATCACTAGAGACATTTCTCATTTTCACTTGATGCAAGAGAAACCCTTCTTATGGGTCATGGAAATTTTTGACACAGAATCTACCAGGTACAAGGAAGCTGGGTTGGCTGAGGCTGAAATCAGCATCTGCGATGGTGGTGGATGAAATTGTGAGTCAGTTCCCCTTTATCTCTTCAGCTGAATAGTGTGTATGAAAAATATTCCATTAGCAATTATCTACTGAGAATTTACTACATGTACTCATCAGTGCAAAGTATTATGAAATATAAGAGAAAGTATAAGCTATGAAACCAGCTTTCAAATTTATAATCTGGTTGAGGAGATAAGATTAACATGCACAAATTAATGAAAATCAATTAAAATCATTTTATAATCAAGTGTTCAATGATGTGGCACAAATTTTAAATGTAGCAAGAGCATAGAGAAAAATAAAACTACTGGAAGCAAGCATTATCCAAGAAAAGGTAATGACTAGCAATGGGACTTAAGCTGTGGACGTCCCTAGTTGCTCAGCAGTAAAGAATCTACCTGCCAATGAAGAAGACACGGGTTCAGTCCCTGGGTTGAGAAGATCCCCTGGAGAAGGAAATGGCAACCCACTCCAATATTCTTGCCTAAATCCCACACAGAGGAGCCTGATGGGCTACAGTCCATGGGGCCACAAAAGAGTTGGACACTCCTTAATGACTAAAGAACAAGAAGGTGTGGGACTAGCCAAGCTGAAGTGGTAGTGGTATAAGGCTAGTGGTATAAGATGGGGAGTGGATAGAAATAGGAAGTAGAGAAAGAGGAGAAAAAAGTGAAATCCCCGGCTTAAAACTGGGTTCTAGTGTGGGTGTGTGTCAGGAAGAGGGGCAAGAGATAATTTACAAATGAGAAACGACAAGATCGCAGGTGATGTTACAGTTCTGATCTACACAGTCTGTAGAAACCAGTACAGGACATTAAACCGCAGTCTTTGTAGTAACCAGTCCAGAAAGTTTGGGACTTTTCAATAACCTAATCCTGCCTAATCCCACCCCGCCCCCCCACCCCACCTCCTGCTTCCAGTTTAGGACCAGTGAGAGAGAAAGTCAGATGCTCCCCAAACCGATCACATAGGATGCTCCACTTCTAGCTGGCCCACCTCTAGTTTCCCTGTGCCAACAGCCTTCAATCAGAGCATACTTCAAGTCTTCCTTTTTTTTCCCCCACTACAAAGCTTTCCCACTCCTCTGCCTGCCTCTGAGTCTCCACCAAACTTAAGTGATGGTGACTGAATCTCTTACATGGAGCACACACTAAATAAAAGCCCGTTTGTTCTCATTCAGGTGGTCTTTGTTTATTTCTGCAGTGGAAGAAGAGCACACCTATCACGATTCTGTCTCTTACTGTTACATAAGTATACGGGTATGTTCCCCTTTTCCCTCTCTGTCGCCTTTCCTCTTTACCTCTTGATATCTACACTGAAACAGGCTTCCTTACCAAAATCTTAGAATGCCTATAATAAGATAACACAGATGTCAAGAGAGCTATTGCCTCCAATTCAGAGATGAATAAAATGAGGTGATCTGGGTAGTCTCTGCTGAGGACATTCATTTATTTCCTTTGGATCTAAAGGACAGGGTGAATGCCTCAACCATATCTTCTTGACTTTGGTTTACCTTTATCCCAACAAAAGGCCCTTTTTGTTATTCTTTTATAACTCCATGTAAAAGATTTAGTCTAACAATAATGATTTTACTAGTATATTTTAATGTGAAACATCTAAAATGTTTAATCTAGGTTTCTCATCAACATGAGATAACAAGCATTGCTATTACGTTAGATGATACATTTCCCATCAAACCAACAAACAGAGAAGTGTTTTAAAAAGTCAGTGCAACATAGCCTTTGATAAATATATAGATTATATTAAGGCTTTCTAAAACTCTGAAAATAGCTAATTATCCTCCATCTCTGTTCATGATTTTGAGAAATTGTTGTCATTTTGGGAATCCCAAGTTGGGAATGGCCCCTTTGATGCAATAATAATTTTGTTATGTTAATTTTACTAATTCCTGGAAGCCTAGTCCTTTATACCACATTCCACAAATCTAAGGCAAATTACCTTCCAGGTTTTGCAGATAGAGTGTGATCATTTTGGATATTTAAAGGACTTTGATATCCCTACCTAATATACATGGATGGCTTGGAAGTTGACATGCAGCTAACAATTATTCTTCTGATATAATGTCCTCTTTCTGTCTACCATATAACCAAGGAGCTAGAAGCAGTGAGTGGGGCTAGAAGGTATAACTCAGCTAAGCTAAAGCTCCCCATAATTTGCTATCCATTTAAACTCTTGGGCCTGAATCTTGGGTTTGTAGACTTAGACAGTTTTTCAGCTCTTTCTTGGGCAATTACGCTTTGGTACATTTCTTTACACATCCTGCTACATGTTCTTATATTACCCTGAGTGTTTCCTTCTTTGCAGTTACTCCCAGCAACTAATGACACCAGCAAGAGGTCTTTATGTCACTCCTAGGAAGAGGGAGTTTACTTCAGATGATATCTCATGGTTTTTGTTTTTTCAACTTGGACACTTTTCCAGTATTTATTATGAATAAATTGGCCTCCTGGGATTTTTCTACAGAATCATGATTAAATAAGTAACCCAGATGCTGTCACCCTATCTTTGTGAGAAGCAATTTGATTTCAAATCAAAATCTGCTGTTAAAAGAGATTTCCCCTTATTCTATTTTTCCCCTTTCTTTCAACTTGAAGTATAGTTGATGTACAATATTACACTAGTTTCAGGTGTCCAACATAGTATTTTGACATTTATATATGTTATGAATTGATCACTATAATAAGACTAGTAACCATCTGTTTACCATGCAAAGTTATCACACCATTATTGGCTATATTCCCTATGGTGTACATTATATCCCCATGACTTATTTATTTTACACCTGGAAGTTTGTACCTCTTGATCCTTTCTCTATTTTGCCTGAAACCCCCTTCCAGGAGATGGTTCCTCTGGCAACTAGCACTTTGTATCTATGAGTCTGTTTCTGCTTTGTTTTGTTTTTAGATTCATATAGGGAAAATCATACAACATTGTCTCTTATTGATGATGATTCCCTTCCATAGTATGTACAAACCTGTTAAATGCAACAATAGAACCTGGGCCTTCCTCACCAAGGAATTTGTCTTCTTCCTTAACTTTGCTTACTCATCTCTTGTTATAAGTCTGGGAGATGTATTTTGAGGCATGTGTTAGGTGAGATGAATTAGGCTGTAGTAATGGGCTTCCCTGGTGGCTCAGATGATAAACAATCCCCCTGCAATGCAGGAGACCCAGGTTCAATCCCTGGGTTAGGAAGATCCCCTGGAGAAGGGGATGGCTACCTACTCCAGCATTCTTACCTAGAGAATTCCATGGACATAGGAGGCTGGCAGACTACAGTTCATGGGGTCACAGAGAGGCATACACAACTGAGTGACTAACACTTTCACTTTTTCAGGCTGCTGTAACAAACAGACCCAAAATGAATAATGGCTCCACACAACAAACATTTTATTTTTTGTTTGTTCAGCAGCCCGAGATGAGTATTCCTTGTTTGCCCCTGACTTTTTCCATATAGTAATTTAGGAACTGAGGCTTCTTCCGTCATGGCTCTGCCCTCGTCTAGGACTTTATAAGCTTCCATTGGTTGAATGCAGATGGGAGAGTAAGGAGAAGCACATCTACTTATACGGCTTGACCCTGAGCTGGTACATATCCCTTCCATTCATATTCTACCTATAAGAACTACTGTAAGAGAGGCTAAGACACACAGTCTACCTATGGGCCAAAGATAAGAAAAACACGAAAATTTGGGAAACACTTATCAGTCTTTAACTTAGGTATTTGTAGCCTCTGCTTCTTGCCACCTACTGAAGATATTAGAAGATGAGTACAGTTTCTAATAAACCATTAAACAAATGATTTGCCTTTTCCTGGCCTCACTAACTGATTCAGCAGGTAATTGTCATTGTCTTTATTGAGGAGAATTGCAGTTGATCAACCATCCTTAATTTTCTCTAGTTTGTGGTGAACTCTCAGTGGCTGCTTTCGGCAGAAGTTCCTTTTAGCTTTGCTCCACTTTCCTTGAGGTTCTTCAGCAATGGAACAGAGTTATGCTTTCAGCTCTACCTCTTGAGGGCTGACTCATGGCCTCTAGGCCTTTAGACTCTCCCAAGAGCAAGCACAGCTTGGGGCTCTACTTTAGTTAATAACAAAGAAAGGTATTGGCAGAGTATTTGTCTCCAATTCTTCTTAGAATCATAGAATCACAAGCCTATCTTCCCTCTTTCCTTTTCAACTGTGACCACAGTCATGCCTCAGCTAATGGTCTGGGCAAAAAGGGATTTAATAAGATTCTCTCCTAATGTCTGAATAATTGCCAACAGTCTAATATGCCTTTGCTAGTGGAGAGATATTTAGCATTTAGAAACAGACACTCTGTAGTGACAGGATATAGAAGATATAAAAATGGATAGAATGCCACTGGGGGCAAAAATCACTTCCCTTTATTGTTTTCAGAATTGTAGCTTAGGATGTATGAATGTGTGCTAAATCGCTTCAGTTGTGTCCACTCTTTGTGACTCTATGGACTGTAGCCTGTCAGGCTTCTCTGTCCATGGGATTCTCCAGGCAAGAATACTGGAATAGGTTGCCATGCCTTCTTCCAGGGGATCTTCCAAACCCAGGTATCAACCCGTATCTCTTATGAGTTCTTTACCACTGGCGCTACCTGGGAAGCCCAGCTTAGGACACCACTCATGTTTTCTGCATATCAAATGATCTTGTGTGCAATCTTTCATTCAATGATTCAATTATTTTTCCATTCAACATGCTTTTGAATACTACTATATTTCAGGCACTAGGGATGTGATGGTAAACAAAATAGATACAGTCCTAATTATTTTGCACAATGTCATTAACACTGAGTGCTGGATCCCCATAAAATGAAACATTTCAGGGATGTGTGGATTATCCTGGGGCTTTTGAGCAGCTCCATCTCTGAACTGGAGAGGTGACCTCTATTCTTTTCCTTTACATCCCTCTGTGCTTCATTGCACAGACTTTACAGTAACCCAGAGAATCATTTTCCTGCGGAAACTGGCTTTGGTCTTAAATAAATCAATATATTTAAAGCACCTAGCAAGCTCCCAAAGTAGAAAATAAGACAACTAAATGGTAGCTATTGATAATGGTAGCATTATGTTCTTTAGGAGACCATGGGGGTGGGGAATTGATCCAGATGATAATTTTAACTTGCTTTCATTCCTATGAAAACATGCTCAAACCTCAGTACCTCTCTTGTGTATCAGATGATCACTGAAAATCACTTGTCCAATTCCTTACCTCAGGTAGTAGTTCATCAGTTGCTTCTGAACAGAAGCATGAAGTCAGCAGACTTGAGCTGATAACTCAAATGTCACAGTGTAGCTCAGTCATGGCTGGAATATTTAATGAATGCATTTTATAGGAAAGAATGGTAGAAACCTGTAGTGAGAATACTGACAACATAGCCAGGGAGGATGGCCATGCACTGTCCTCAGCATTCAGATGATGCCTCTGTAGAGCACAGAAAAGGACAAGGGTCCAGAAGCTGGGAGCTGGCAAGGCTGGGGATCGAATCTGATGATTTCACTACAGTTTCTACATGTTCCACTCCTTATTTATACCTGCCACTGTACCCAAGGAGAGGGAGGCTCTCAAATGAATGATTTATGAGGATTACAACCTCACCATGAGGATGCTATGCAATTATCACCAGGGATTAGAATCATGGATCCATCTAAGTACTCGGTGAGATTTCTTCTATGTCGAGAACTGGCTGAGGTGTGGTAAAAGGAGGCAAGAGAAATTTATGATGCCCTCTCTACCCTTAAAGAATTTATGTGGAGACCAGACAAACACAAAACACATTTACAGAACAATTCAATTCTGAACTGTTTGGCACTGACTCAAACTGTCATTTTAAGCGTTAGCCTGGCTTTTCTAGCCACCTGCTGGGAGGCACAGTGGGGCAGTAGAGGAGGACCGGTTTGTAGTCCAGCTCACCTAGATTTAAAGTTGCCCTCTGCTATTAAATGACCTGCATCACCTTGAGCAGTTCCCATAGTCTCAAAGCTGCACATGTAAAATTAAGAAAATGCTTCATCCTAGAGTTTGAGTAATCAGTGAATTAAAAATGTCAACTAATGGGAAAATAATAGATACTGAAAAAATATATAGGTGTCTACCTCATGTCCGCAAGGAATCTCAGAGACAAAATGTTTAAAAGCAGACACATCATCGTCTCCACATTTCCTCACGTACTAAGACTTACTTATCTATTTGACTTCCAATTTCTTCCCCACTTCCCTTTATGGCAACAGACCTTTTCTAGTCATCAAGCTTTGAAAGTGTCACATCATTTTTGACTCAAATGCCATCACCTCCACACCCAGTCTCTTTCAAAGCTCTAGCAAGGAGCTCCAACCAGTCCATCCTAAAGGATATGAGTCCTGAATATTCATTGAAAGGAGTGATGCTGAAGCTGAAACTCCAATACTTTGGCCACCTGATGCAAAAACTGACTCATTTGAAAAGACCCTGATGCTGGGAAAGATTGAAGGTGGGAGGAGAAGTGGACAATAGAGGTTGAGGTCATTGGATGGCATCACTGATTCAATGGACATGAGTTTGAGTAAATTTCAGGAGTTGGCAATGGATGGGGAGGCCTGGAATGCTGCAATCCATGGGGTCTCAAAGAGTCAGACACGACTGAGTGGCTGAACTGAACTGAACATTAATTATATGGAGAAAAGGCTATCATTTTAATAAATTCTTAAATGTATTAACTCAAATACATTTTATACCACAGTCTTTCCTTTACTCTTAATTATTTTGCCACAATGTAGTTGCAGGTTGTTAGCATTTCCATCCAAATGCAACAACCTCCTAATTTATAATCTTCCAAATTGTGTCATTCTTTATACCACTGTAATAGCTATCTTATGGCTTCCCAAGTGGCTCAGTGGAAAAGAATCAGCAAAGCAGGAGACACAGGAGACGCGGATTTGATCCCTGGGTCAGGAAGATCCCCTGGAGGAGATAATGGCAACACACTCCAGTATTCCTGCCTGGAAAATTCCATGGACAGAGGAGGAGCCTGGTGGGTTACAGTCCATAGGATCGCTAAGAGTCAGACAGGATTTAGTGACTGAGCATGCACACACTAGAGCTATCTTAAAATAGAGTTGTAATCATGCCATTTCTCCAATCAACAATTTTCAGCATGTCCAGATTTCTTTCTAGTAAACCAAAGAATCTTAACTTAGCTCTTGAAACTAACTTTGGAACTTTTTGATTCTCTCTCCACATACTCTGTGATACAGTAAAACAAATTGCACTCTCTTTTTGAATAGACTATCCAAAAAATATTTGTTGGATTTTTTGTAATGTAAATTATTAGGGGAAAATGCAATTGAGAGAAAATTCAGATTTTCAAGAGATTAATAATCACCAAGTTCCACCCCAGGATGCTCCTCCCGCTTGCATGCACCATTGTGTTCTACGCTTCTTCATGCATAATTCGTAATGACAGGAGTCAGAGAGTGAGTGGATGCTTAGGACAGGTCTGCTGTATACCAACTTTGGTTTAAAAAAAAAAAAAAAGAGTCAGGTTTTGTTGCTATTTCAACCTAAAGCCATCAAAAAATTCCTTTTTCTAAAATCCAAGATTTCTAGCGGAAAGCCCTCTACTTGCAGCAATCCACTGCCTTCTTTGGCAGATTTGATTGTCAATGGCCGACAGTGTTTGGGCATCCACTCAGTTTTGGAGAGCCCTGTCCCCTTCTCTGGGAATGGCCTTAGTGATAGTGAAGTCATTCAGTCGTGTCTGACTCTTTGCGACCCCATGGACAATAGACAACCAGGATCCTCCATCCATGGGATTTTCCTGGCACGAATACTAGAGTGGATTGCCATTACTGCTATTTCTATTTCTGCTTTATTGACTATGCCAAAGCCTTTGACTGTGGGGATCACAATAAACTGTGGAAAATTCTTCAAGAGATGGGAATACCAGACCACTTGACCTGCCTCTTGAGAAATCTGTATGCAGGTCAGGAAGCAACAGTTAGAACTGGACATGGAACAACAGACTGGTTCCAAATAGGGAAAGGAATACGTCAAGGCTGTATAGTCACCCTGCTTATTTACCTTATATGCAGAATACATCATGAGAAAAGCTGGACTGGAAGAAACACAAGCTGGAATCAAGATTGCCGGGAGAAATATCAACAACCTCAGATATGCAGATGACACCACCCTCACGGCAGAAAGTGAAGAGGAATTAAAAGCCTCTTGATGAAAGTGAAAGAGGAGAGTGAAAAAGTTGGCTTAAAGGTCAACATTCAGAAAAAGAAGATCATGGCTTCCAGTCCCATCACTTCCTGGGAAACAGATGGGGAAACAGTGGAAACAGTGTCAGACTTTATTTTTGGGCTCCAAAATCACTGCAGATGATGACTGCAGCCATGAAATTAAAAGACGCTCACTCCTTGGTAGAAAAGTTATGACCAACCTAGATAGTATATTCAAAAGCAGAGACATTACTTTGCTGACTAAGGTCCGTCTAGTCAAGGCTATGGTTTCTCCAGTGGTCATGTATGGATGTGAGAGTTGGCCTGTGAAGAAGGCTGAGCACTGAAGAATTGATGCTTTTGAGCTGTGGTGCTGGAGAAGACTCTTGAGAGTCCCTTGGACTGCAAGGAGATCCAACCAGTCCATTCTGAAGGAGATCAGCCCTGGGATTTCTTTGGAAGGAATGATACTAAAGCTGCAACTCCAGTACTTTGGCTACCTCATGTGAAGAGTTGACTCACTGGAAAAGACTGATGCTGGGAGGGATTGGGGGCAGGAGGAGAAGGGGACGACAGAGGATGAGATGGCTGGATGGCATCACTGACTCGATGGACGTGAGTCTGAGTGAACTCTGGGAGTTGGTGAAGGGAGGCCTGGTGTGCTGCAATTCATGGGGTCGCAAATAGTTAGCCACGACTGAGTGACTGAACTGACTGACTGACTGACCTCAAAATACAGGGTAAGGCCACCCATCAGCAGCCAGGTTTGTACCATGTTACCTCCTCCTTCTGATCTTGATTGGTTGAACAATGAGTGTTGCCTGATGCAACCTGGGTCAATCACATTCCCCCACAGACATTTGGAATTGAAATAAGGTGACTGTGAGCTAGGCATGACATGCAGCTCGAGGTCTAAGCTGAAAATAGCAGGAGCTGTGAAGAGAATGCAAAAGCTATCCTGCAGCCAGAAAGAAGAAAAAGTCAAATGACTCGAAGCAAGTAGAAATAAAAGAGAGTAAAAGTGTTCTGTTGCCTTTCGATTCCTGGGGTCCAAACCTTGCAGGGCTCTGACTCCCTCCCTTTCCTGGACTCACTGAGAGGCATTCTTCTTCTTCCCCTTCTCATGTTCTTATAGGTGGACTAACTTGATATCTCATGTTGTTTCTAGTCACTAAGTCATCTCTGACTCTTTGCAACCCCACGGACTGTAGCCCACCAGGCTCCTCTGTCCATAGGATTTCCCAGGCAAGAATACCGGAGTGGATTGCTATTTCCTTCTCCAGGGGTTATTCCTGACTAAGGGATCAAATCCACGTCTGCTGCTTTGGCACTAGGGAAGCACTCAGTATCTCATACTGTCAACTAAGAGTCCTAACTAATATAATAATATCATTATTATCGAAGAATAATATTTTTCAATATTATTTGAAAAATCTGTATTTGTATTTCACCCTTCCTTCATTCAACATGCATTGACTGAGCATCTACCAGATGCCAGAGACTCCATTAGCCTCCTTGCAGGGATGTATAAAGAGAGAGAAATAGATAATTATCATTGAATAAGAGAAATTGTCTATCAGATCAATGTGTAGAATAGATAAATATGGCAAATAAATAGAGATTGAGTGGAGGGAACATAGATATTTTGAAAGCAAATGGTGCTTTTTAAAAAAATTTAATTTATGTATCTATTTTTGGATGTGCTAGGTCTTCATTGCTGTGTGGGCTTTTCTCTAGTTGCAGAGAGTGAGGGAGGCGTCTCATTGTCGTGGCTGCTCCTGTGGGGCGCAGGCTTCAGGGCACATGGGCTTCGGTAGCTGCAGCCACGGGCTCAGCAGTCGTGGCTCCCGGGCTCTAGAGCACAAGCTCAGTAGCTGCGGTGCACAGGCTTGGCTGCTCCCCGGCATGTGGAATTCCCCCAGATTAGGAATCAAACCTGTGTCTCCTGCATGGGCAGCCAGATTCTTTACCACTAGATCACTAGGGAAGCCCTTGAAAGTAAATGGTGGTGTAACTAAGCCCTAAGCGAAGGCTTTATCAAGAAAGAAGGAAGGGTGTCCAGAGAGAGACAACAACGCATGCAACGGTGTGGAGACAAGCAGAGCTTGATCTGTCCTGGGAGACACTTACATTTGGAATCTAGCATAGGTACATTTGATTTCTCCATGCAGAAAAGGCTGGCAAAATGTTAAGATCTGGGCCAAATGTAGGGTTTGTTCTGTCATACCTTGGATTCGCTCTTTAGGTGATGGAGGGATATTGATAATTTTAGGCAGCAGATTTAATACCTTATTTACAAGAGCTCAAGATCACCAACTTTGAAGGGCATGTTCCAGTATTTTAGCAGGTGGACTTATGTAAAATAGCTCTTGTTGTTTAATATTAAGTGCTCGGAATTGAGGTAAAATTATGCTTGTCCCTCTCTCTGGAGTATCAATTCCTTTTGATGTATGTGTGTGCTCAGTCACTTCAGTTGTGTCTGATTCTTTGTGATTCCATGAATTTTAGCCCGCCAGGCTCCTCTGTCTATGGGATTTTCTTAGTCAAGAACACTGGAGTGGGTTGCCATGCCCTCCTCCAGGGGATCTTCCCAATTCAGGGACTGAACCTGCGTGTCATGACTCTCCTGCATTAGCAAGCAGATTCTTTAGCACTGAGCCACCTGATATGTGGTAAAATTCCTCTTCTCCTTATGATGTTCTCTTCCATGTGTTCTCTCTATATACACACTCATATCTTTTCAGTCATTTTTTAAATTCTGCATGTTAATTTCTTTAATGATTTATCTCTTAACATAAATCATTTTCTAATTTTACTTTATAGTAATTATAATTAAATTTTAATAATAGCCACATAGCAATTAATCTCATTACAATTAAAAATGACAGAAAGCTGGGAGGGATATAAAACATTTTGGATGTCAAGCCAAGACCCAAAGGGATCCCCACAAACTAGAGTGATTATTGGACTCTAAGAAAATCCACATAATGCTAATAAAATCTAAGAGCCACACTTGGGTCCTAAAAACCTAAGTACCTTACAATAATATGGGGCCTAGAGCAAGCAGGAGAGCTGTCAGCTATCCATTCACTCCATGTGAGTGTGCCACATGGAGTGTGGCAGTGTGCCCTGACTTTCCTCAGAGCAACCATGTCTCACGATCCATTTGTGGACATATACTTCTCATAAAGCAGGAGCCTATGGTCCCACCATTCTCGATACTGGGTCTATGACATGAAGAATATTGGACTTGTGAGGCTCATCACACTTTAGGAAAGATATAGAAAGTTTCTTCATTTTTCTATAAAGGTTTACTTGTTCTAAGAACTATGATATTATGAGAATTCAAAAAGCAGGAATTTATGATATTCAGTTTGGTGAAAAGAAGAGAAAGTTGTTGTAAAATGTGCAGAGAATTGTCATGCAAATGAGGAAAGGACATTGGACTTGTTCTCTACAGCACCAAAGGGAGGAAATAGGACCAGTGGGGTTAGGATAGGAGATATACGTAGACAGATTTGGTTTGGAATAAGAAAGAATTTTCTATGAATTAAGTCTGTCTAATGACAAAACGAGCTGCCTCAGATAGAGTAATGATTTCTCTTTCCTTGAAAGTATTCAAACTCAGGATGCACAGCTACCTGTGACGTAGTTATAGAAGGGATTTGAACTTTACAGCTATTTTGGGGTGAGGTTTCTGAAGTTTCTTTAGGGACATTATTTTTACTGATAGGAATAGCCTCTTATACCATCTTCACTTTTAAAAATCTTTCCTATCCTTTGAGACAAAGATAAAGGTCCTCCAAATAATATGTAATATAATAGATAAATGCACTTTGTACTTATTGTACTTTTAATTTTTTTCACATTATTTCATGTAGTGGCTATGAATATGTCTTATGCCTTCATAGATTATACATCTCTTGCCTGGAAAATCCCATGGATGGACGAGCCTGGTAGGCTGCAGTCCATGGGGTCCCAAAGAGTCAGACACGACTGAATGACTTCACTTTCACTTTTTACTTTCATGCATTGGAGAAGGAAATGGCAACCCACTCCAGTGTTCTTGCCTGGAGAATCCCAGGGATGGGGGAGCCCGGTGGGCTGTCTGTGGGGTCTCACAGAGTTGGACACGACTGAAGTGACTTAGCAGCAGCAGCAGCAGCAAGGAGAGAGAAAAAGTTTATTCACTTGGGTATCCCTTAAAGTGCTTTGTACAAACGAGATACTTAATAAGTGCTTGCTGAATGAAGGAAGGAATAAATAGATGAACAAATGAACGCTGCTTATTAATGATACTCAAAGGCAAACATCCAAAAGATTTGTGTCAATTTTAATTCTCCTTTTAACTATTTTGTAAGTATTTCATATCTGAAGTACAATTCTAAGAGCACCATTTTCCACTTAAATTTCTCATTGTTAACATTTCATTGTATTTGTTCCATCTCTTTCTTTCAGGACCTCTCTCCCTCTCTCTGTAGGTACATATACCTTTATATCATCTTCACATATATTGGCATATATAAGCATATATACATTATATTTATATTATCTATACATGTATATGGGCTTCCCTGGTGGCTCAGATGGTAAAGGATCCACCTGCAATGCGGGAGACCTAGGTTTGATCCCTGGGTTGGATCCCCTGGAGAAGGAAATAGCTACCCACGCCAGTATTCTGGCCTGGAGAATTCCATGAACAGAGGAGCCTGGCGGGCTACAGTCTGTTGGGTTGTAAAGAGTTGGACACAACTGAGCAACATTCACACTTGTATATATACACTTTTATATAACCTACATGTATATTTGCATAGATATATATTATATTTTAATTATCATTAGTCTTTAACATTTTGAAGGCAAGCTGAAAACAGTATTCCTCATCACCCCTAAATATTCCAACTTGTCAAAAACAGGGACACTCTCCTATAAAACCCTTGGACAGGCCTTTAAATCAGGAAATCAATAACAATACCACACTCTGTCCAAAACAGATACCCTATTTCATTTCGCAAACTGTACCAACAATGATTCTTTTATCTTTTGGTCCAGAATGGCATCCAGGAGCTCACTGTATTTAGTTATCATGTCTCTTTCAGTTCAGTTCAGTCGTTCAGTCGTGTTCGACTCTTTGCGACCCCATGAATCACAGCACGCCAGGCCTCCCTGTTCATCACCAACTCCCAGAGTTCACTCAGACTCACGTCCATTGAGTCCGTGATGCCATCCAGCCATCTCATCCTCTGTCGTCCCCTTCTCCTCCTGCCCCCAATCCCTCCCAGCATCAGAGTCTTTTCCAATGAGTCTTCGCATGAGGTGGTCAAAGTACTGGAGTTGCAGCTTTAGATCATTCCTTCCAACGAATGCCCAGGACTGATCTCCCTTAGAATGAACTGGTTGGATCTTCTTGCAGTCCAAGGGACTCTCAAGAGTCTTCTCCAACACCACAGTTCAAAGCATCAATTCTTCGGCGCTCAGCCTTCTTCACAGCGCAACTCTCACATCCATACATGACCACTGGAGAAACCATAGCCTTGACTAGACGGACCTTAGTCAGCAAAGTAACGTCTCTGCTTTTGAATATACTATCTAGGTTGGTCATAACTTTTCTTCCAAGGAGTAAGAGTCTTTTAATTTCATGGCTGCAGTCATCATCTGCAGTGATTCTGGAGCCCAGAAAAATAAAGCCTGACACTGTTTCCACTGTTTCCCCATCTATTTCCCATGAAGTGATGGGACCGGATGCCATGATCTTCATTTTCTGAATGTTGAGCTTTAAGCCAACTTTTTCACTCTCCACTTTCACTTTCATCAAGAGGCTTTTTAGTTACTCTTCACTTTCTGCCATAAGAATGGTGTCATTTTTAGTCTCTTTCAAATCCGTGTGTAGTTCTTCATTCTTTCTCTGTCTTTCATGTTCTTAATAGGAATGGTCAATACCAATCAGATTAACATAGTAGCCACTAGCCATGTATAGTTATTCAAATTAAAATTCATTAAAATTACATAAAATTAATAATTTCACTTCTCAGTCACAATAGCCATATTTCAAATGTTCAGTGGCCACATGTGGCTCATGATTACCCCATTGACAACATAGCTCTAAGATATTGTCATCACCATAGTAAGTTCTATTGGACACTGCTAGTCTTCAGGATGACCTCAGGTTGGCTTTTCCTAATGTGTCTTCATGACCAGTATCAGGTCATGCTTTTTGCAAGAATACCACAGAAATGATACCATACCCTTCTCAGTGCATCACATGAGGGAATATTTTTCTTAATAACTCTGTTTAGTCTGACTCTGTGTTCCATACTACCATGAGCAACACTCACTATATGACTTTACAACAAAGGACATAAACCAGTCTTTAATATCAGGAAACTTGTCAATCAGAAACTGGCTATAGTGTAGTTGCTTCTGCCACACAGAGCTCTATATTGGAGCTCCAGCACTGCTGTTTTACAGAATGATCTACCTGTTCAACCAATGGATGTTTGTTGAGTGCATACTTGAATGCAAGCCATTGCAAGAAGTTAGTTTGTGGAAGACGGAGACAGAGACCTTCTTGGTATTATTACTGCATCTAAGTTAGATAGGCTTCCCAACAGCAGTGGATTGATGGAATGGAGCCATCAAAGACTACATTTTATGTAGTTTAGGAAAGCTGTGTTGTGTCAAACACTCTTGGTAATTTTAAAGGAAAGTTCTGTATTAATGAAAAGGGTTATATTTAACTCATCCATACTGGTTGCAGACCGCCTTAGTGCTAACTAAGCCAACTCAGAGTCACCCATATCTCTGCATGCAGTAAGGCTGGTAAAAAGAAAAAAAGGATTAAATATTTATGGCCTTCCAAAGTCCAAGAAAAAGAGAAAGATATTATTTAGTCACACAAATTAGATTTTCTTATAAGGAATAAGTCATATTATTAATCTATCACAAGTACTTACAAGCTATGGGCTGAAGTCTCCATTTTCAGTTTGCTGTTAAACACAGTCATCTTTTTGGGCCTGTGATTACATATAATCCAATAAAAGATTTTTGATCCTTGGAGGAAAAGCTATGACCAACCTAGACAGCATATTAAAAAGCAGAGACATCATTTTGTCAAAAAGTCCTTACAGTCAAAGCCATGGTTTTTCCAGTAGTCGTGAATGGATGCGAGAGTTGGACCATAAAGAAGGCTGAGTGCCAAAGAATTAGTGCTTCTGAACTGTGGTGCTGGAGAAGACTCTTGAGAGTCCCTTGGACTGCAAGGAGATCCAACCAGTCCATTCTAAAGGAAATTAGTCCTGAATATTCCCTGCAAGGACTGATGCTGAAGCTGAAGCTCCAGTACTTTGGAAACCTAGTGTGAAGAGCTGACTCATTGGAAAAGATCCTGATGCTGGGAAAGATTGAAGGCAAGAGGAGAAGGGAGTTACAGAGGATGAGATGGCTGGATGGCATTACCAACTCAGTGGCCATGAGTTTGAACAAACTCCAGGAGATAATGAAAGACAGGGAAGCCTGGTGCACTGCAATCTATGGGGTTGCAAATAGTCAGACATGACTGAGCAACTGAACAACAAAAAACCAGGCTTGTGACTTAAAAGCACAAACTCCATAGGCAGGCTAACCCTGTGAACTTGTCCAGTTACTCACCTCTCTGCACTTCAGTTTCTCCAATTGTGAAATGTGGACAGAAGTAGATCACAGGATTCCTAGATCATAGGATTGTTTTGAGAATTAGAAGAGAAAATGAATGTAAAGACCTTTCTTAGCACAGATCCTGATGCATGATAAGTGTTTAAAACATGCTTACTGCTGTATTTTATATTTTATTTCTTCTTTGTTTGTCATAACCCTACCAACTTCCTTTTGCTCCAATACATAAAATCATACAGCTTTTAGAACTGAAAATGTTATTACAAGTCAGCTTGTGATCCATTTAATTTTTTTAGAAGAATAAACTGAAATTTGGTTTATTAGTATAGGTGTTGGTTGAATCTGTAACTGAAGGGCTTGAGACTACGATAGAACTGCTTTCTACTACATCAGACTGACTGTGAACCAGAACTGTTTTCTCTGGTCTGCATATTTATGAAGTACTGCTATCAGCCTAGCATTAGGCTAAGCCCTGGGGATTAAAAACAAAAAATGATGACATCACCCCTTCTTGGGAAGCACTCACAAGGGATAGGGGTGGGGGATTCAGGCAGGGAATGAAGGCATAAATTCACCGAAATGCAGTAAGATACCATAGCTAAGACAGGAATGCAAAGAGAGCTGTGAGACGATTTGACTCCCTTAAGGAGTCTGGGCTTTGACAAATCTTTCCCATAGATCCCAGAAATTCATGAAAAACCAATTGCAATCATTTTTTAAAGCAAAATACCACTGACATGCAGGTAGTCAGTTCCCAGCTAGGATTTGACTCATTTCTGCTAATGTCTTATCCCCTCCTACCAGAGCTATTGGATCAGTTTACCATTGTGTATCTATAACCTCTTCACCTTCAGCCTAAATATGGTTTTTAATCTGAGAGAAGAGATAGATGAAACAATGACCTAAGAGCATAGATTTGTTCGAGTGAAATCTAATTATGCTACTGACTTGTCGTACGACTTGGTAGAAATCATTTCTTCATGCTGCCTTTATCTACTTATCTCTAACAAAATCTTCTACTCCCCAGGGCTATTGAGGGAAAATTTTTGCCCAAGTGATGCATGATACTTTGTAATTATCAAACATTTTGCACTAAAAATACTAAGTTCTTATATTTATCTATTCTGTTTGATACAATTATGATATTTGCAAACATGCAAATACACCAGAAGAAAAGTAGTCAAATAGCACTTGAAGGACTATAGAATCTCATTTGTTCCTGAATGAATATGTTTAATCATTCTATAAATGGATTAAGAGCTTTCATATAAGATTTGGAACATATATGCAGCCTGATTGCAGTTTAACTTTTGAGGCAAGAAAAGATGGAAGTCCTTAGAATAAAGGACGATAAAGAAGCTATCATCCTGAATCCTGTGATGAATTGCTGAATTCACCTTATTCATTTATTCATGCTTTCATTCAAAAGCAATACATTGAATTCTTATATGTCAGTTGCCAGGCCAGGCATGAAAGATACAAGGTTGAATAAATACCTTTTCTAGTGGTTAGTTAATGAGTGAATGAATAAATGAATTTATAAATATCTATCTCTCTCTGCCCCATAGAGGTCCTCATATTCTAGTAGACAAGACAGAAATATACAAAGCTAACTACAATGCAATATGATAAATGCTATAGCAGAATGATTTCCAAAGTGCCAGAGAAGGAGATACACTAGTTCTGCCTGACAGCTATGTCAGAGGATGCGTCATACTGGCAATATTTCACTCAAATATTAAAGGATTAGCCAATTCAGACCATCCCACAGCCTATTATAGAAAGTTCAGTTTATACTGATTTATTTTAATCTTAAAAATCTTTATTTATAGAATTATGGCTCCGTGACTGAAAATTTGAAAGCCACAAGAAATAAGTTAAATATATATACATATGTATATATGCACATATTGTGTACATATATATTGTATGTACATTGGTGTATGCACATATTCAAGTATATGCATATACACATAAATGCTCACAATTGTTCCCATTTTTCTACAAGTGAAAGTATAGTATATATACTATTTTCTACTTCCTTTGTTGCACTTAAAGCTGTTTCTTGGAAATCATTTCCCATCATATGTGTATCACTTTCAATCTTTTGCTGTAATAAAAAATAAAAATCTTGCTACAAATATTTATATAAAATATTATATTTAGTGGCAACAATATCAAAAAATAAGATTACAAAGTCAAGTTGCAGTTACATCAGATTTTTGTAGATATTGCCAGGTTGCCTCACCATGCGCTCCAACCAGCATGTAAAACAATATCTGTTTCTCCACTTAGCATTAGCTATTTATTCATCATTAGCAGTTTGTTGCAAAAATTCTTTTTTTTTCTAATTTATCATCCCTACTACTTTTAAACACCTTAATTATCAGACATTTAATTCCTCTCTCTGACCCGGATCTGTTCTTGACTAATGCCAAAATCACTGAAATGTTATGATAAATTTCTGTATCTGGGGAAAAAAGGCAGCCTAAGTGTATTTATAATTCTCACATATTTGCTTTTTGCAACTTTAGAACCATTTGACCAGGTTATATTTAAGATGTTGCATCATATTTTGGTGTAAATTTGGGAAATTTACCATCTTTATAAAATTGAATATTTTTATCAAGGTACTCAAGCCTTCTTTCATTCTATCAATAAAGCTCTTCTGCCTTATTGTTCAGGCCTTGCACATTTCTTAATCTTATAATATTAAATCCACATGTAGTGTTTTTATCATTATGACTACATGAATATGGTTCTTTGTTGAGGTAAATAATAACATCATCAAATTTTCATCCTGACATAATTCTTCCTGTCTTTCTGGAGCTGTCAATTGCCTCATATATTTTTCTATAAGCTAAAATATCCTCTAAGTCTTCCCACATTCTCCAATAGCTCTGTAAAACTTCTCTCAGTATTCCACATGTTCAAACCTGCCAGAGATAACTTATAAGTTCCTCCCTCTTCTTTTTTTTTTTTTTTCCTCGTGACCTGCCTCCCAGAGTCCTCTGTCTTCCTACTGCAGTGATCTTTGTTGCTCTGCTGCAAACCTACCTTTCTGCGTCTTCCTTTCCCAGTTACCTGGAGATGGCCTTCGGTTCTGTATTTTATTGCATCCCCTGTCTCCTGGATTCCACATCTGGGTTTCGGATTCTTAGTGTTCTCTCTCGCCTTGGTGGAATACACCCTCAGTAGCTTCATGAAGAAAGTTTTGCCTTCCCCTCCCCTAGTTTGTCTGGCTAAAGAATTCCCGGACTAAACATGTTTACTCACATTTGAAGTCCTTTAGAGATAGGTCTCCATTGTCTTCCAGATCTTGTGTGTGTGCTGAGAAGTCTAAAGCTATTCTTTCCTCTTTTACACTCTGCAAGTTTTGAGGATCTTGTTTTTCCTCCTAATGTTTAGAATTACCATGCTAGGAGTATCTTTTTTTTTTTTTTGGTTACTCTGCTAGGAATTCAGTGGGCTTAAGATTCATGTCTTTGGTTCTGGAAAATGTTCTTGCATTATTTCTTTGACAGATTGCTTCTCATCACCTCCTTTTCTTTTTCTGGGACTCCTACTAATTAGATTTTGGATCTCCTGGTGTGATAAAATGAATGTTGATTCATTCACCAAATGCTTACATAGATGAATTACATTATACATTATTAAATTTGAAAGTTCTTTTATGAGAGGCACACCAAAATGGAGTGTCTTATAATGATAATATGGAATTTGTTAATACTAATAAGTGGAAAAGGTCAGTTTTCATTCCAATCCCAAAGAAAGGCAATGCCAAAGAATGTTCAAACTACCATACAATTACACGCATCTCTCATGCTAGTAAAATAATGCTCAAAATTCTCCAAGCCAGGCTTCAGTAATACGTGAACCGTGAACTCCTTGATGTTCAAGCTGGTTTTAGAAAAGGCAGAGGAACCAGAGATCAAATTGCCAACATCTGCTGGATCATGGAAAAAGCAAGAGAGTTCCAGAAAAACATCTATTTCTGCTGTGCTGACTATGCCAAAGCCTTTGCCTGTGGGGATCACAATAAACTGTGGAAAATTCTTCAAGAGATGGGAATACCAGACCACCTGACCTGCCTCTTGAGAAATCTGTATGCAGGTCAAGAAGCAACAGTTAGAACTGGACATGGAACAACAGACTGGTTCCAAATAGGGAAAGGAATACGTCAAGGCTGTATAGTCACCCTGCTTATTTATCTTATATGCAGAATACATCATGAGAAAAGTTGGACTGGAAGAAACACAAGCTGGAATCAAGATTGCCGGGAGAAATATCAATAACCTCAGATATGCAGATGACACCACCCTTATGGCAGAAAGTGAAGAGGAATTAAAAAGCCTCTTGATGAAAGTGAAAGAGGAGAATGAAAAAGTTGGCTTTAAGCTCAACATTCATAAAACGAAGATCATGGTATCTGGTCCCATCACTTCATGGGAAATAGATGGGGAAACAGTGAAAACAGTGTCGGACTTTATTTTGGGGGCTCCAGAATCACTGCAGATGGTGACTGCAGCCATGAAATTAAAAGATGCTTACTCCTTGGAAGAAAAGTTATGACCAACCTGGATAGCATATTCAAAAGCAAAGACATTACTTTGCCGACTAATATCCATCTAGTCAAGGCTATGGTTTTTCCTGTGGTCATGTATGGATGTGAGAGTTGGGCTATGAAGAAGGCTGAGTGCTGAAGAATTGATGCTTTTGAACTGTGGTGTTGGAGAAGACTCTTGAGAGTCCCTTGGACTACAAGGAGATCCAACCAGTCCATTCTGAAGGAGATCAACCCTGGGATTTCTTTGGAAGGAATGATGCTAAAGCTGCAACTCCGGTACTTTGGCCACCTCATGTGAAGAGTTGACTCATTGGAAAAGACTCTGATGCTGGGAGGGATTGGGGGCAGGAGGAGAAGGGGACGACAGAGGATGAGATGGCTGGATGGCATCACGGACTCAATGGACGTGAGTCTGAGTGAACTCCGGGAGATGGTGATGAACAGGGAGGCGTGGCGTGCTGCAATTCATGAGGTGGCAAAGAGTCAGACAGCACTGAGCGACTGAACTGAACTGAATAAGTGGTTAAAACCGAAACTATTGATATGCATGTTTTAAGAGTTTTAAATCTATGCATGGCTTATGCATAGTCATTTAATGGGCTACAGAAGCAGATGGGCCTGGGTTAAAATTTGGCTCTAAGGAATCCACCTGCAATGCAGGACACCCTGGTTCAATTCGGGTTGGGAAGATCCCCTGGAGAAGGGATAGCCTATCCATTCCAGTATTCTTGGTCTTCTCTGGTGGCTTAGCTGGTAAAGAATCTGCCCGCAATACAGGAGACCTGGGTTTGATCCCTCAGTTGGGAAGATCCCTTGGAGAAGTGAAAGGCTACACACTCCAGTATTCTAGCCTGGAGAATTCCATCAACTGTTTAGTCCATGGGTTTATACAGTGGGACATGAGTGAATGACTTTCACTTCACTTTCTAACTCTTACTACCTGCCTAAATACTCTGAATCTGTTTCCACTGTCTGCAAACTGGGGATAGTAATGAAATTTGCAATGTATATAATTGTGCTGTTTAAAAAAAAAAAATGTACTTAAAGAACTTTTCATAAAGCCTGCCACATAGCAGATAGTCAATAAATAGTCTATGTTGTTTCCAATGGAATGAGTTAAGGGGAAGTTGATGGTGTTTAGAATACATTACCCACTAGAATTTGATTTCATAGAGAACTGTCATGTGGTCTTCTATAAACATCCTGATGTTACTTTGTAAGACATGAACGCTGGACAAAATGAGCCATTCACCTGATTTTAGAATAGCATGTCTTCTACTCTTATATCCTAGAAAAGCTCCTTCTGTTTCCATACTGATGAATAGCTCAAGAAGTTCTTGATCAAATTGTGTGATTTAGTCCACTAGTTAGATACTCATTAACCTATGAAGGAAGACAGGCAACCAAAGGAAAAGTAAGAAAGATGAATCCAAACAGAAAATGTTGGTAAGATCAGAGTAGGAAAAACATATATAGAAGATCCAAGACCAAAGGCAGGTGATGAAGAGAGACCTGAAAAATATCACTGGGTTAGAATGGTGTTTCGGTGAAATGGTTCTGCCAGTGTAAAAGTGGCCTTCCCTGGAATACTCCCAGAAGCAATCCAATTATTCAGTCTTATTAGAGATAAAAATAAAAGGTTGTTAGAGATCGAAGCACAAATCCATCATAAGAGTTTTGATTGCCAAGGCTATTTCATGTGTAGCTAAATACAAGAGAGATATACATAAGTTACCGGTGGCTGCTACATCCACAGTGTGTATAACAATGGTTTTTCTTGGGAAGCATCTCGTTGACAGAAACAAATGTTAGTTTTTGTATCTATAGTCCATCCACTGCCTTAATTCTATTGTCAAGTAATCTAGCTTCCCTAGTTTATCTTGTTCTCTCAGAAACTAAGAGAATGGAGAAACACAAACCATGCAGTTACTTCTGGATTCTGATTTAAAGTGTGATGTTGACATCAGCTCACCTGATCATCCTGGAGCCCCTATTATGGACTGAATGTTTGTATTCCCCCTAAAATCATATATTGAAATCCTAACACTATCCTAAAGTGATAGTATTTGGAGATGGCAACTTTGGGAGGTAATTAATTAGGTCACAAGGGTGAAGTGACCTCATGAATGGGGTAAGTGCCTTCATCAGAAGAGATATGAGAGAAATCTTTCTCTCTGCCATCTGGGGATACAAGGAGAATACTGCCATCTGTAAACTAGGGAGAGGACCCTCACCAAATGCCTATGCTGACCCCCTGATCGCATAGTTTCAGCCTCCAGACTTGTGAGAAGTAAATGTTTGATTAAACCACCCAGCGTATGGGTGTTCTGTTAGTGTCTGAATTAACAGAGGAAACCCCTTAAGCATTTAGTCTCTACTAGGGTTCAGTGGCAAAAGCAGTGAACTTTGGATGGCTAGAACTGTTTCACGCATGTGGTTCTGCCAGCTGCCCTTGGGTAAATCTCCTAACTTCTTGAATACCACACTTTCCTGTGCTGTCTGTGTGTGTGTGCTAAGTCACTTCAGTTGTGTAAGATTCTTTGTGACTCTGCGGGCCATAGCCTGCCAGGCTTCTCTGCCCATGGGATTCTCAAGGCAACAATGCTGAAGTGAGTTGCCTTGTTCTTTACCACTAGTACCACCTGGGAAGCCCCATATTTTCCCATATGTATAAAATTATTTATTTAGCTGCTAGCTGGTTCTTAAGCCCTTTAGGTCAAGGACCCCTTGAGAATCTGATAAAAGCCACAGTTCATCTCCTCAGATCATCTGTTGTAATATTAAGGATTAGCAAGGGGTAGAGACACCCATGAAGATAGCCTCTACAAATTACATTGGATTTCTAATTGACTTATCCAAAAATACAAAATATTTGGGAAATGAACTGCCACCAAGAACAGAAGCAGCTTCAGTTGATCCCAGTGTAGGTTCTCTGGGACCTAGGTTCCTAGGCCCTAGTAGGGGGCTATTTGTGCAAAATAGGATCTTAGCTGATCCAAGAAGGAGAAGGTTTGCTGTGCCACTTCGCTTTTATGCTGAGGGCTTGCTTCACCATTGATGAACTTACACTAACAGCCCGGGAGCTTCTAGTCAGGGAAAATTTTACAAAGAGCTGGTCCTTAATTCTTGAGTTACATGTTATCAGCTTGGCCACATTCTTGCCTAAGGAGAAATCATAGTCAATGCCCTGATTTCCACCTCCAGCTTTCCCACATTTCCGAAAACAAACACACATACACATACACAATTTGGCACATAATTTCAGAGGGTTTTCAGATCCCCACCCTTGCCCCCAATTAATCCCATGGACTCCAGGTTAAATCTCTGATCTGGATAATCTTTATGATGTGCCTGACCTCTAAAATGTTATTATTCTGAGCAAGACATTTTACTCGTTACCAATATTCCTTCAGACTAAAGTGGGAGGATTTGGGGGTGGAATGAGCAACTTTCATCTTGTAGCTTTCAGACCAGCAATATAAGATTTTCTTTTTGATCTATTTCTTTTTCTATTTTGATGGTAAAATTGACAGAGTTTGGGGCTATCATGAAAAGTTCAGAACAACGTTGTCTCTCACTCCTGTTCACATTAGAGAAGATTATGTCCCAGAATAATATTTCTGAAATCCAAGGTGAAAGATCTGAGGAGTCATTCTGTGCTGACTTCAGCTGCGAGTGGTATTAATGTCTGTACTGCAATCTATACCTCAACTTAACTTAACTTACTACTTTGTCTTGAGAGAAGCGTGATATCCTCCCCTTCAATTTTCATCTGAAATTTCATCTTGGCAAACTTTTATTTATCCAGAAATGGCTTCATGTTCGTGGTCACTATCATTATCACTTCTTTTAATACTATTCAATGAAACATCTAGTGGATCCCTTGCTGACCTGTTTAGTCATTCATTCCAAAAATAATTTATGGGAATGGATAACATTTACTAAGCATATACTGTGTGCTAGCCACTCTGCTAAGCCCTTTGCAAATTCCATTTCCTTTAATCATGTTTTGATTTCACCTTTTCAGGGATTTGAAAGTCATCTTCCGTTTTCTCATGGTTTTGGAGCAGTAGATCATAGCTGTTTAAGGAGGTGATGCTTTTCATTTCCCTAAAATCTTGATGTTACTCCTGCTGCTGCAGCTACTGCTGGGGTTAGTGAGAACCTGGAGCCAAGGATGAGGCCAGTAGCAGCTGGGAAGGAGGAGCACTGGGCTTCTGAGTACTTGGTAGTACTCTAACTACCAAGAAAGGATCCTGGAAACCCTTGGAAGTGGAGAAGGATCACGAAGCACCTCCTGAGTAGCATGTTTAGTAATGTCTGCTTTAGTACATTTCATCTTCATTTAACTATGTGAGATGGGTGTTATTACCTCTCTCTGCAGAGGCCTGATGCTCAGACAGGGCCCCTGCTAATGTATGTGGAGCTGGGATTCTAACTAAGCAGGTTAGCCTTTAAAGCTAAAATTGCCTCACAATGAAGAAGAGAGAAAAGGGAAGAGAAAGATGTAGAGAGGAGGAAATCATGCTTTCACTAAAGCAACTTGGACCCCAGAAGTTGAGACTGATGGACAAAATCTGATCTGCTGCTCAGAATCACTTACTTAGATGCTTCTGGGTTCACAGAAGGCTAGGTTTATTCCCTGAGAGGAAACACTGAAAGACAAGTAGCAAACGGACAGGTAAGCAAACAATATGTTTGCTCATTTGACCAGAATGCTCCTCTTTCAAGTGTTTTAGATCATGAGCTGCACTCTCTCATCATATGTCCCATCAACCATTTTAAGCAGCTGATCATATTCATTTTTCAAAATGCATTTGAATCTTATTTTAATTACCTTAAGGGTTTAATCACATATATCCAAGGTATGAAAAAGCCTAACTAAGCTAGTTTCTGAAAATTCTGTTACTCTTCGCAAAGGAATCTCGCCAAGGGGGAGACTCTTGCTATCGTAATTTAGCGTCTTTAAATCAGAGTGAGGAGAAATCATTTTAATTAAGGAAAACCCCTATGTCTTCCCCAACAGCTGGTTTGCTTGCAAGTAAGGAAGCCTAAAAATGAATCAGAGAAAAAGGGTTTGCACAATTTCTAAAATAACTTGATATATTTAGAAGTGTGACTCTGTGTGTGTGTGTTTTTGTGCAAATGTAGAAAACCAGAGAGCTTGTGTGAGAGTCTTAACCATGTTGTAATCTTCAGAATCTTGAAATATCACGTGCAATACATGGCGTAGTTCTACTCTTCTCCATGTAATGCTCAATTATGCCTGTGTGGGGGATCCGTATTGCCATTGCAGTATATGAAACTATGGATTTAAAGTTTTAAATTCAGGAAATAGAGCTGCTGTATGTGCCAAGACAGTAAAGAGGTTATCTTAGGTATATGATAATTTTTAGACTAAATTTCAATGAGAAACAGTACTTTAGAGAAGTGCTTTTTGTAGACAGATGTGTGCACCTTTTTTCCTCTCTCTAATCTGTGATGTTATTTGATGGTTTGGCCACAGAACAACAGGTGGTACCTAATGTTAAAAGCCGGAAAGCAGTTACTATGGAAACCAGATGCAAATTTAGATCTCTGCGTCCACTCTCTGCTGCATATAGAAAAAAAAATGTGTTATACTAGAAATGAAAAAACTGAAATATGATTCATATCTATGTCTTCTGAGTCTTAAAATATCTACTAAATACTGTGAGATATTGAGTAAGTTACAGCTTCTCAGCCTCAGCTTCCTATAAAACCTGTAAGAATGGTAGAATCAGAGACCACTTCTAAGATCATTATATTTCTGCATTTGTTTCCAAATTCACTTTTCTAAGTATATTGTCTAAAATAAGAGCAAATCAATTTTTTAGAATACATAAAATTATACAAACGTATATATAATGAAAATGGTATTTAAAATACTACATGCTTCCTAAGTAGAATTTACAAAACATAGAAAAATGAAAGAAAAAAAGTTCAAGTCACTCATAGTACCAAGACTCAGAGAAAACAGCTGCAAATATCTTTATATCTTTCCTTTCTGTCTTCTTTTTATATAATGACTGAATGGGGTGGTGCACTGGTTAAGAATTCAGCTAACAATGCAGGAGATGTAGAGATGCAGGTTCAATCCCTGGGTTGGGAAGATCCCCTGGAGGAGGGAAACACACTCCACTATTTTTGCCTGGAAAATCCCATGGACAGAGGAGTCTGGCAGGCTATAGTTCACGCAATTGCAAAGAGCTGGACATAGCGGAGCACACACACACAACAAATCAATGTACTTTAGTCATTTTGTATGTACATATACTACAAATACTTTGTCTTTTTTTCTCATTTAACATAAACCAATACACTCCGATACATTAAAAATGCTTCATAAGTATCATTTTAATGACCAGCATGGTTAGATGGACAGACCTTAAGGTATTTCCCTGGAGAAGGAAATGACAACCCACTCCAGTATTCTTGCCTAAAGAACTCCATGGGCAAAGGAGTCTGGTGGACTATAGTCCATGGGGTTGCAAAGAGTTGGACACGACTGAGCAACTAACCCACTGAGGTATTTAATTTTTGGGGGTTTTTGAACAACTAAGATATTTGAAATTTTTTTATTATAAATAGCACTACAATGATTGAATTTGTGCATAAACCATATCCACATTTCAGATACATGCCTATCAGTAAAGTAACTGGGTAAAGAGTATAATAACTAGATAAGTATATATTTCTTTTGAGATTTTATATGCATATATAGGCATTTATTTTCTGTATGTGTGTGTGTGTGTGTGTGTGTGTGTGTGTATCTGTGTGTGTGTGTGTGTGTGAATCACTCAGTCATGTCCGACTCTTTGTGACCCCGTGGACTGTAGCCCACTAGGCTCCTCTGCCCATGAATTCTCTAGGCAAGAATACTGGAGTGGGTTATCATTCCCTTCTCCAGGGGCTCTTCCCGACTCAAGGATCGAGAACCTGGGTCTCCTGTACTGCTGGCAGATTCTTTACAGTCTGAGCCACCTAGGAAGCCCTATATATTATTTATATTTATATACTCTCCATATATATATGGGAGAGAGAGAGAAAGACTTTTCCAAGTTACAAGTGACAGAAAATCAGTTAAAACTAACTTTAAAAGAGGGTTTCAACAATGTTACTACTAATACTCTCTAACATTTACTGAGCACATCCTATATATCAGGCACTGTGTAAATACTTAATATTACTCATTCATTTACCTCTCAGAGCATTCAGTAGGGAAGTACCATTATGATTCCTATTTTACTTCTTTCCTATCTCTTGCCTCTGCTCTCCTCTGTATAGCTGCACCTCCAGGCAGGTTCACTCTTTCTTTCTAACTGCTTTGGATAGATTCACATCTTCTCAAACCCAAGTCATAGGATGAATCTTTCCTTTTTCTAGTTGCTCAGACAAAAATTCCAGAATTGGCTCTGGATCTGAAGTCCTGGCTTGACCTTGGCCCCATTCTTATCCTTAACCCAGTCACCATTAGCCAGACCAAGTCGGGGTGGAAATCACTTCTCTAGACAAACCAGGTACTGCTATCAAAAGCGTAGTGATGGATAGCAGAGAGTTAATTCCAGTACAGCAGCCAATTCCACTACAATGAAGACTCAGAAATTTTGAGTGCATTCAGAGAAGGGAATAGTGGCAACAAACTTTCTGGAAGAAAAATATCTTTCTGTTTCCAGCTTCTAAGAAGTAGTGATTATTCTTTTCACACTTACAGTACAGAGTACTGGTTCTAGCCTAAAAGCACTATTCAGATGCCAGACATACCTAAGATAAATGTATTCATTTACATTCAAAATTAAAATATATATGTAAAAAGACATTTAACTAAACCCGAGTAGATTCACTTATTTTCCAACTTAAAGCACATGCCATTATTTTCCTCAACTTTTGTGGTATGTTCAAGAAATTATCTAGTTAAACAGCATTTTCCCCAACTATAAGACAAAAATATAAGGTTTCTTTGCTGATTTGCCAGTGTTTGAGGGTATAATATAGACTGTAGCTGTTCTGCAATTAGAATAATCATCCACAACTTAATGACTGCATTATCAATTGCATTTACCAAGTATGCCTGTTTCTTTATCTTACTATTATTTTTTGCTATGTAATGGAGATAGTGTAGGATAGGAGAGAAAAGATGTCTGAACTGTACATGGATTGCCATGGAAACAGCAGCTGACCAATCAATGGAGAGCACTCAGAACATATGCCTTCTCTTTTCGACATTCTTGATGAATTGATGTTCTGATATTGAATCCTTTTGGCTCTTATACCAGTTGCAGTGAGAGTTTTTTGTTTGTTTTTGTTTTTGACATCTAAATATTTGACACACACCTGTTATAAAAGAATTCAGATGTATACATTTTTAATCTTAAGTTTTTAATCTCTATGTACATACACAGGCAGTTTTTCTTACTCCAAAACATTCCCCAAATTTCTTATATATTCTCCTTTCCCAATCATTTAACTCGACATTTCCTCACATCTACTTGTCATCCACTTGTCTCCACCCTCCCCACCTTAACATCCTAAAACACCATAGTCTAGTTGACATAGAGCAATTTTCACATTATCAAGAAATAGCAATGTATAAACATGAGGCTGTTTAAAACTCTTTTCAATATTAGATGTAATAAAAAGACCAAGTGGAAATATATTAAGAGGAAGAGCTACAAAGGGTCACCCACCACAAACATGAAAAGTCAATATCATATTTCTCTACTGAATTAAGAAAATTAAAAAAATTGATCCACTTCTTAGGAAAGCTTGTAAAAAATGAATGAAGAAAAGTTAAGTCCTTCAGGGCACAGTCTATTTTATAAAAATGAGTAAATTTTATTTTGCAATAATTTGCCAGTTCTGAGACTAGTTTCACTGATTAGAAAGTGTTTATAAATTTCTCTTCAATGGTGAATGCTTGATCTGCAGAAAATTTCAGGTTTCTGGGTCTTAAATGATTCTCTTGTGGAGTGACATGTTCACTACAACAGCTTCTGTGAGCTGGAAAGAGTACATGCCTTGATGATAAAGACAAAATCAGGCCCTCTGGTCTTTGCTGTTGTTGCTGCATAAAGATTTGAAGAGCTGACTTCCACTGAGTAGACTGAACTATAAACAATGGCTGTTGACATTTAAACCTGTCTCCAGATCACACAGTCAATCTGTGATGAGAATTGAGCACAAGTCTTAGGACCTCTTACTGTCCAAGTCATTCACTGGGAGAATGATGGTTGATTTGCTAATATACTAATGCTCTTAATGTTTGGGCTCACTAAAGAATTAAACATTGTGAAAAACAATTCTTTTTGTATATAAGCCAGGCTTTAAAAGTGTTCACTACTTACCTCCTTGACCATGTGCAGGAATTTTTCTAGGATCTTGGGATACATCAATGAATAAAGAAGGCTTTCCTGACCTCATGGGGCATACATTCTAGCAGAGCAGGCAACCAAGAATGACATATTAAGCATATTGCAGATAATATGCTAAAAGTGAATGTTTCTGTGAAGGTGATCGGTAACCTCTTGATTACTAAAAACTTGTCTTTTTGATTCCCTCAAACATTATATTATTGAACCTATTCTTCTCCATCTGTTTTTGAATGCCAGGGCATTGTGGTGGGTGCTAGGGATCCAACAGAGCACATGGCACTTTTTACTTTTCCCTTCTCCTCTAGCACTTATCTCATTTTTAAGCTACTGATCACTTCCTCTACCTCTTCAGCAGGCCCTTTCTCTTCCGTGTGCTCCATAAAGACCAGAGGTCTACTTCTACAAGGTTTTATCCACTGTCCTCTCCTTGAGCTGCACGTTTCTTTCTTTCTTTCTTTTTTTTTTTTTTGGTAATTTCACTGTGTACCTTCAACTATACATGAATTGATCTACATCTTGCTCAGTAATTTGTTCATTCATTTCTTCATTTGATAAATATCTATTGAGCATTTACTATTTTCCAACCAACCATTACACTAGGAGCTGAGAATTTAAGAATGGATAAGAAGCACCTGGTCTCTACCCTCATGGAGATTACAATCTGGTGGAGAAGGCAGACAGAAAGTAAGTAAAGAAGCAAATGAATAAAAATAACCATACACTTGTGACAGTTCCCATGAAAGAAACAAACAAGAAGAGAATAAGAATATAGGAAACCTACTATGAGATGGGATAGTCAGGGTGGACTCTGAGGAAGTGAAATTTGAGCAGAAACAGAATGATAAAGAAGAAGCTTTGTGAGAGTCTTCAGAGGAACACCACTCCAGGCAAAGGAATTAGCATGAGCTAGGTGGAGCTAGTGGTAAAAACCTGCCTGCCAATGGAGAAGACCCTGGTTCGATCCCTGGGTTGGGAAGATCCTCTGGAGGAGGGCATGGCAACCCCCTCCAGTATTCTTGCCTGGAGAATCCAGGACTGTATCCAAAACCCAGTATCCTCCTCCAGAATCCAGAGGAGACTGGTAGGCTACAGTCCACAGGGTCACAAAGTGTCAGTCACGACTGAAGCAACTTTCCACACATGCAGGGTGGGAGAACCTTGCTCATCTCCCTGACTGGGTGAAAATGAACACTAGAGAGAGCAATGTGAATTTGTTTGAAGAGAAACAATAGCTAGAATATGCAAGATCCTGAAGTCCTGAGAAAGAATTTAGATTTTATCCTTGGTAGAGCTGGAAGATATTGAATTATTTTAAGGAAAGATTTTGACTCTTTGTTTTTGTTTTTCTTTTGGCTACATGGCTTACAGAATATTAATTCCCAACCAGGGATCCACCTGGGCCCCAGCGGTGAAAGTGCCAAGTCCTAACCACTGGACCAAGGAGATCCCAAATTTGACTCATTTTTTAACCATTGCTCAAAAGAGGAGAGTGAAATTACAGGTGTGGAGACAAGAAGATGGCTCTCACTTGAAAAACCACAACCCAAAGTCTTTA
Source organism: Nanger dama (assembly GCA_917880005.1). Taxonomy (NCBI): domain Eukaryota; kingdom Metazoa; phylum Chordata; class Mammalia; order Artiodactyla; family Bovidae; genus Nanger; species Nanger dama. The sequence continues at coordinate 4,087,890 of CAKJTW010000011.1, forward strand.
CCACCTGGTAGTTTTAGCCTGAAGCTCCTTTAAAGGGAAAAACAATTTTTAACCACAAATAGCATTAACATTATTGCAACAAATGAAAATACCCAAAAAGGAGGAGAAATAACCCATGAAATTCCTGGCAGCATGTTAGGTACACTCTTAAATTTTCTGCATATTATTTTTACATAAAATGCAATGTGAATACAGTTGGCCCTTGAACAACCAGAGGTTAGGGGCACCAACCCTTTATGCAGTAAAAAATCTGAATGTAATTTATAGTCAGCTCTTCATATCTGCTTTCCTCTATATCCATGATTCCATGCCCCTGGATTCAAACAACCTTAGACTGTATAATACTATATTGTTTGTTACTGAAAAAAAAATCCACATGTACGAGGACTTATGTGTTTCAAACCCTGTTGTTAAAGAATCAACTGCATTTAATTCTAAAGTTTATGCAGAACAAAGTCAGATTCAGAAAGAAGTTGAACATACAGGTATTTCTTGTCCTGAAGGACTGAAATTATTTGTGTTTTTAATGTCTGCTGTGTATATAGCCTGACATCCCTATGATTATACAGTGGAAGTGAGAAATAGATTTAAGGGCCTAGATCTGATAGATAGACTGCCTGATAAACTGTGGAATGAGGTTCTTGACATTGTACAGGAGACAGGGATCAAGACCATTCCTATGGAAAAGAAATGCAAAAAGCCAAATTGGCTGTCTGGGGAGGCCTTACAAATAGCTGTGAAAAGAAGAGAGGCGAAAAGCAAAGGTGAAAAGGAACGATATAAGCGTCTGAATGCAGAGTTCCAAAGAATAGCAAGAAGAGATAAGAAAGCCTTCCACAGCGATCAGTGCAAAGAAACAGAGGAAAACAACAGAATGTGAAAGACTAGAGATCTCTTCAAAAAAATTAGAGACACCAAGGGAACATTTCATGCAAAGATGGGCTCGATAAAAGACAGAAATGGTATGGACCTAACAGAAGCAGAGGATATTAAGAAGAGGTGGCAAGAATACACGGAAGAACTGTACAAAAAGATCTTCACGACCCAGATAATCATGATGATGAAATCACTAATCTAGAGCCAGACATCTTGGAATGTGAAGTGGGCCTTAGAAAGCATCACTACGAACAAAGCTAGTGGAGGAGATGGAATTCCACTTGAGCTGTTTCAAATCCTGAAAGATGATGCTGTGAAAGTGCTGTATTCAATATGCCAGCAAATTTGGAAAACTCAGCAGTGGCCACAGGACTGGAAAAGGTCAGTTTTCATTCCAATCCTAAAGAAAGGCAATGCCAAAGAATGCTCAAACTACTGCACAACTGCACTCATCTCACATGCTAGTAAAGTAATGCTCAAAATTCTCCAAGCCAGGCTTCAGCAATACGTGAACCATGAACTCCCTGATGTTCAAGCTGGTTTTAGAAAAGGCAGAGGAACCAGAGATCAAATTGCCAACATCCACTGGATCATGGAAAAAGCAAGAGAGTTCCAGAAAAACATCAATTTCTGCTTTATTGACTATGCCAAAGCCTTTGCCTGTGGGGATCACAATAAACTGTGGAAAATTCTGAAAGAGATGGGAATACCAGACCACCTGACCTGCCTCTTGAGAAATCTGTATGCAGGTCAAGAAGCAACAGTTAGAACTGGACATGGAACAACAGACTGGTTCCAAATAGGGAAAGGAATACGTCAAGGCTGTATATTGTCACCCTGCTTATTTAACTTCTGTGCAGAGTACATCATGAGAAACGCTGGACTAGAAGAAACACAAGCTGGAATCAAGATTGCTGGGAGAAATATCAGTAACCTCAGATATGCAGATGACACCACCCTTATGGCAGAAAGTGAAGAAGAGCTAAAAGCCTCTTGATGAAAGTGAAAGAAGAGAGTGAAAAAGTTGGCTTAAAGCTCAACATTCAGAAAACGAAAATCATGGCATCCGGTCCCATCACTTCATGGGAAATAGATGGGGAAACAGTGGAAACAGTGTCAGACTTTATTTTGGGGGCTCCAAAATCACTGCAGATTGTGATTGCAGCCATGAAATTAAAAGACGCTTACTCCTTGGAAGAAAAGTTATGACCAACCTAGATAGTATATTCAAAAGCAGAGGCATTACTTTGCCGACTAATGTTCGTCTAGTCAAGGCTATGGTTTTTCCAGTGGTCATGTATGGATGTGAGAGTTGGACTGTGAAGAAGGCTGAGTGCCGAAGAATTGATGCTTTTGAACTGTGGTGTTGGAGAAGACTCTTGAGAGTCCCTTGGACTGCAAGGAGACCCAACCAGTCCATTCTGAAGGACATCAACCTTGGGATTTCTTTGGAAGGAATGATGCTAATGCTGAAACTTCAGTACTTTGGCCACCTCATGTGAAGAGTTGACTCATTGGAAAAGACTGATGCTGGGAGGGATTGGGGGCAGGAGGAGAAGGAGACGACAGAGGATGAGATGGCTGGATGGCATCACTGACTCGATGGACGTGAGTCTGAGTGAACTCCGGGAGATGGTGATGAACAGGGAGGCCTGGTGTGCTGCGATTCATGGGGTCGCAAAGAGTCAGACACGACTGAGCAACTGAACTGGACTGAGCTGAATAATTGATTGACTACTGTTCAGTTGATGGAAAGTGAATTTTCTTTTTGCATCCTGTTTCCATTTTTTTTCTATTTTTAAATGAAAGATTTGTTCTAAAGTTTTATCAGCATTACCAAGTGTAATAGTGACACAGAGTTGATCATTTGGAATCTAATTATCCTAAAACCATTCTGGTTATTAAAAGAAGATATTAGAAATGGTTGATTACTTGGACATATTTTAAGCAATGAAAACATCTGGATGACAATAGTTATTCCTCTATTTAATTAAGAGTTTTTACTATTGTGCTAGATTGACAATCTCAGAATTTTTGGAAAAAAATCTAGGTTGTGATTTTCCTTAACTGTATGCTACTCACAAAGAGAAACACCAGAATTGTACTTCATTCATTTATCCATTCAGTTAGTCACTAATAAGAGATCTAGAAAGTTAGCTCTGGGCCATGAGATTTTGCAATTGTGAACAAGAAACCAAATGAAAGCTCTCATGGAACTTGGTTTCTAGTGGAGAAACAATAAAGCAAATAATAAATAGCATGAGATAATAATAAGTACAAGGAGAAAACATGAAATAAAGCAGGAGAGGGAAATGGGGAAATCAAAAGTTGCAATCTGAAAGGGGTCAGGGAAGACCTAAGAAGGTGGCATGGGAGAAAAAACAAAAGGAGGTAAGGAAACCCTGATGATATCTAGAGGGAAGACTCTTCCAGGCAAAGGAAACAACAGCACAAATGCCCTAGTGTGGAATGTGACTGGAATATTCAAGAGTTAATCCTGTGAAACAATGAGAAGAGAGTAAGAGGAAACAAAAGACTTTATAACCATTCTAAAGACTTTCTCTTTAAGAAGCAGTATAAGAAGCAGGCTTTCCTGGTGGCTCAGACAGTAAAGAATCTGCTGCCAATGCAAGAGACCTGGGGTTTGATCCCTGGGTCAGGAAGATCTCTTGGAGAAGGGAATGTCTACCCACTCCTGTATTCTTAACTAGAGAATTCCAATACAGAGGAACCTGGCAGGCTGTAGGCCATGGGGTTACAGTCAGACATGACTGAGTGACTAACACTTTCACTTTCAAGAAGCACTTGGAAAATTCAGAGTAAAGTGACATGATCTGACTTTTATTTTCATAAGTGATTACTTGGTTGTTGTACTGAGAATAGACCATAGCTGGTGAAGTGTTGAAGAGGGGAGGTCAGAGCTAAGAGACTATTGTAATAATTCAAATGAAATCTGTGGGTTGAAGACCAGGGTGGGAAGTGATGAGAAATGGTCAGATTCTGAAATACTTCAAAGTCAGAGCCAAGATTTACTGATGAATTTGTTGTGGTGTGAAAAGAAGTCATGATGACTCCAAAGGTTTGCGTCTGAGCAGATAGAATGGTGTTATTTATTCAGATGGAGAATTCTATAGGCACTTAAGTATGGGGGAAATAACTAGAATCTGAGTTTTGGAAATGATGATTTTGAAATGCCTACTAGACATCCACATGGAGAGGTTGAGTAGGTAAGTAGATATACAAGCTTGGCATTCTGAGGAAAGCTCCAAGCTAGAGACAACGTCAGGAACGATCAGTATATAAATGGCATTTTAAGCCAGCAGACTCAGTGAAATTGCCAACAGAGAAGTGAGGATAGATGGAAAAGTGAAGAGGTCCAAGACCTGAACCTAGAGGCTCTTGAAATTTTATTTTATTTTATTTTTCTTTATTTTTCTTTTTTTTTAAATTTTTTAAAAATACTTTATTCTACATTACAATACTGTATTTGTTCTGCCATACATTGACATGAATCAGCCACAGGTGTCCACGATCTCCCAATGCCGAAGCCCCCTCCCACCTCCCACCCCACATCATCTCCCTGAATCATCCTGTGCACCAGCCCCATGCATCCTGTATCCTGTATTGAACATAGACTGGTGCTTCATTCTTACAAGATAGTATACATGTTTCAATGCCATTCTCCCAAATCATCCCACCCTCTCCCTCTCCCTCAGAGTCGAAATTTTAGAGTTTGGTAATGTGAGATAACACCAGCAAAGGAGGTAGAGGATGTGTGACTAATAAGACTGGGGAAAAAAAAACACACATACAAGAAAATGTGGTGCTCTGAGAACCAAAGTCAAAAAGTATGTCAAGGAGGTCAATAATGTGGAAGTCACTGACAACCTTGATAAAAGCAGCTTCTGTGCAAATGTGGAGAAAAACCTACCTAGGATGAATTTGAATAGTAGACAGGCAGAAAGAGAAGTGAGGCCAAAGGACACATTTTGTTGTTGTTGTTGTTGTTGGGGTGGGAGAAGCAGCACCATTTTTATGAGCTGCTAGGAGTAATTAATAGCAAGGAGAAACTGTATCCTCCAGTAGAGAAGAAAAAAAAATACCGTAGCTAATGTACCAAATGGAAGGTTAACTTTAGGAACATGGACCAGAGTAACAAGAACAAAGACAAACAAAATGCAGAGTGCGTGGGTTCAGGTTTTAGTAGTTGGTTCAAAATGCTGGTAGAATCTTATAGAAGTTCTGATTACTTCTGTTTTTTCAGTGACCTAGGAAGCAAGGTCATGAGATGTGACCAAAGTTGGGGGAGAAGGTGGTAGAGATTTGGAGAAAAGGTATGAAATAGCCATCTTGGGAAGTAAGATAGTGTACAGAGCAGGGAAATAGGGGTAGTTTTACAAACTTGCTTGAGCACATGATCAAGCATTTTGTTTGTCTTTCTTTAGTCGCATTCAGCTGCAGGAGTGCAGATAAGGAGGCAATGGAGAATTAGAATAAACTGGCCGTGCAGTTTTGTTAAGTTGCTATCATGACAAAGAAAGAGGGGCAAATGGGTTGAGAATACAAGCAAGTGTATGCATTCTAATGATGAACTGTAGGATTCAATTTGTGTAAGGAGGGAAGTGTGGACCCGAGAGGGGTGAGAGAGTAAAATGTGGCCTGATCTAGTGATGGCCAAGACTTGCTGTAGTCAGATTCCAGAAGCGTTTGGAGCTCCAGTTAGCACATGGTACTTATACAGCTTCTAGAGGCAATGAGCTGCAAGAATAAAAAGTGGTAGTGGCAAGGGTCTGAGAGTGAAATGAAAGGGAGGTCAATCAAGAAAACAAAATGAGGGAATTTGGATTGTCTAAGTGGATATTAAAATTATCAAGAATTATGACAGGAATAACGTGGAGGATAATGACAGCATTCCAAGAACTAAAAACCTCCAAAGAACTTGTTTAGAGGTTAAGTGCGTAGAGGAGAATGAAAGCTTCTATCTAATTTGTATCATCTCCTAAAATGTATTCTACTCAACTATCCACTAAACTCTTTCAGGCATGGTCATGGCGTATTTACATCTTGGACACAGTGTAAAGTTGCATGCATGAGGCTCAGTATCAGAATATAACTTGAGTAGATACAAAATGCTTTATGATGTGTGCAAATGGCAAGAGTATATTTGATTGTGCATTCTGAAAATGTACTCTGAGCTTCTAAAATGAACATGTTTCTACCTCTACAGAACAGCAGCAATAACGATGATTAGTATCATCAACTATTGCCATAACAAATGAAAATTCAGTTCCTTTCATGACTGAATAGAGCCTTTAGACTTTTACCTGTGGCACAACACTGCTTACTAATCAGTTACACCTACTATTATCTACCTTACCTATGGTTTGCATAGCATCAGTTCAGTTCAGGCGCTCAGTCGTGTCCGACTCTTTGCGACCCCATGCATCGCAGCACACCAGGCCTCCCTGTTCATTACCATCTCCCGGAGTTCACTCAGACTCACATCCATCGAGTCCATGATGCCATCCAGCCATCTCATCCTCGGTCGTCCCCTTCTCCTCCTGGCCCCAATCCCTCCCAGCATCAGAGTCTTTTCCAATGAGTCAACTCTTCGCATGAGGTGGCCAAAGTACTGGAGCTTCAGCTTTAGCATCATTTCTTCCAAAGAAATCCCAGGGTTGATGTCCTTCAGAATGGACTGGTTGGATCTCCTTGCAGTCCAAGGGACTCTCAAGAGTCTTCTCCAACACCGCAGTTCAAAAGCATCTATTCTTCGGCGCTCAGCCTTCTTCACAGTTCAACTCTCACATCCATACATGACCACTGGAAAAACCATAGCCTTGACTAGACGGACCTTAGTTGGCAAAGTAATGTCTCTGCTTTTGAATATACTATCTAGGTTGGTCATAACTTTTCTTCCAAGGAGTAACTGTCTTTAATTTCATGGCTGCAGTCACCATCTGCAGTGATTGCCAATTAGCATTTTAAAATATTTAAGGTATGGGCAGTGACCCTGATTGCCAAAGATTATTTTATAAGAAGATATAAGATGTGGTCCAATGACAGTTTATAGATATACTTCTCTAAATGCTAGTTATGGTGGATTATAGAACCTTGCACATGAAATAAAATATGGAAAAAATATATATTTAAAAATACTATCTACCCTATAGCATAATTATGGCTGACTTTTACATTCAACTTCTTGATCCCAAGACTACCTCAATTCAGTTAATTTTACATTCTTTGCTATAATCATTAAGACAAATTTAACAGTGTTTGTTTTAAGTGCTTTTCCAGTAACAAGAAATCTTCATTCATTCCCATTGGAAATCTTCCTGAAAAATTCCTCCTAGCAGTAACATTATTGCCTCTTCATCATACCAAAAAACCAAAAAAACAAAAACAAACAAACAAACAAAAAAAACTCTGTGGCATACCATTAATCTTTAAATGGCAGAGTCTCTCATCAGACTGAATACTGAAGAAGAATTCGGTTTTAATCAATACTTATTTAGTAAATATGATGATCAGCTTGGTGGTATTGTTTTAGCTGAGTATTCACATTCAGTTCAGTTGAGTCATTCAGTTGTGTCTGACTCTTTGTGACCCCATGGACTGCAGCATGCCAGGCCTCCCTGTCCATCACCAACTCCTGGAGTTTACTCAAGCTCACGTCCATTGAGTCAATGATGCCAGCCAACCATCTCATCCTCTGTTGTCCCCTTCTCCTCCTACCTTCAATCTTTCCCAGCATCAGGGTCTTTTCAAATGAGTCAGTTCTTTGCATCAGGTGGCCAAAGTATTGGGAGTTTCAGCTTCTACATCAGTCCTTCCAATGAATATTCAGGACTGATTTCCTTTAGGATGGACTGGTTGGATCTCCTTGCAGTCAAAGGGACTCTCAAGAGTCTTCTCCAACCTTATAGATCAAAAGCATCAATTCTTTGGCCCTCAGCTTTCTTTATAGTTCAACTCTCACATCCATATATGACCACTGGAAAAACCATAGCCTTGACTAGATGGACCTTTGTTGGCAAAGTAACGTCTCTGCTTTTTAATATGCTGTCTAGGTTGGTCATACCTTTCCTTCCAAGGAGTAACTGTCTTTATTGCATGGCTGCAGTCACCATCTGCAGTGATTTTGGAGCCCCCAAAATAAAGTCAGCCACTGTTTCCACTGTTTCCTGATTTATTTGCCATGAAGTAATGGGACCAGATGCCATGATCTTAGTTTTCTGAACGTTGAGCTTTAAGCTAACTTTTTCACTCTCCTCTTTCACTTTCACCAAGAGGTTCTTCAGTTCTTCAGTTTTTGCTACAAGGGTGGTGTCATCTGCATGTCTGAGGTTATTGATATTTCTCCCAGCAATCTTGATTCCAGCATGTGCTTCATCCAGCCCAGCGTTTCTCATGATGTACTCTGCATATAAGATAAATAAGCACAGTGACAATATACAGCCTTGACATACTCCTTTTCCTCTTTGGAATCAGTCTGTTGTTCTATGTCTAGTTCTAACCGCTGCTTCCTGACCTGCATATAGGTTTCTCAAGAGGCAGGTCAAGTGGTCTGGTATTCCCATCTCTTTCAGAATTTTCCACAGTTTATTGTGATCCACACAGTCAAAGGTTTTGACATAGCCAATAAAGCAGAGATAGATGTTTTTCTGGAACTATCTTACTTTTTCTATGACCCAGCAGATGTTGGCAATTTGCTCTCTGGTTCCTCTGTCTTTCCTAAAACCAGCTTGAACATCTGGAAGTTCAAGGTTCATGTATAGTTGAAGCCTGGCTTGGAGAATTTTGAGCATTATTTTACTAATGTGTGAGATGAGTGCAACTGTGTGTTAGTTTGAGCATTCTTTGACTTTGCCTTTCTTAGGGATTGGAATGAAAACTGACCTTTTCCAGTCCTGTGGCCACTGCTGAGTTTTCCAAGTTTGCTGACATACTGAGTGCAGCACTTTCACAGCATCATCTTTTAGGATTGGAAATAGTTCAACTGGAATTCCATCACCTCTACCAGCTTTGCTCATAGTGATGCTTCCTAAGGCTTACTTGACTTTGCATTCCAAGATGTCTGGCTCTAGGTCAGTGATCACACCATTGTGATTATCTGGGACATGAAGATCTTTTTGTACAGTTCTTCTGTGTATTCTTGCCACCTCTTCTTAATATCTTCTGACTCTGTTAGGTCCATACAATTTCTGTCCTTTATTGAGTCCATCTTTGCATGAAATGTTCCCTTGGTATCTCTAATTTTCTTGAAGAGATCTCTAGTGTTTCCCATTCTATTGTGTTCCTCTATTTCTTTGCACTGACTGACCTTTGAGGAAAGCTTTATTTCTCCTTGCTATTCTTTTGAACTCTGCATTCAAATGAGTATATCTTTTCTTTTCTCCTTTGCTTTTCACTTCTCTTCTTTTCACAGCTATTTGTAAGGCTTCCTCAGACAGCCATTTTGATTTTCTGCATTTATTTTTTCTTGGGGATTGTCTTGATCCCTGTCACCTGTACAATGTCACAAACCTCCCTTCATAGTTCATCAGGCATTTTGTCTATCAAATCTAATCCCTTAAATCTATTTCTCACTTCTTCCGTATAATTGTTAGGGGATTTGATTTAGGTCACACTTGAATGGTCTAGTGGTTTTCCCTACTTTCTTCAATTTAAGCCTGAATTTGGCAATAAGGCATTCATGATCTGAGCCACAGTCAGCTCCCAGACTTCTTTTTGCTGACTGTATAGAGCTCCATCTTTGGCTGCAAAAATAATTATATTTCAATATTAATTATTATTTCAATAATAATTATATATCCATTTGATTTCAGCATTGACATGGTGTTGTCCATGTGTAGAGTCTTCTCTTGTGTTTTTGGAAGAGGGTGTTTGCTATGACCAATGCATTCTCTTGGCAAAACTCTATTAGCCTTTGCCCTGCTTCATTCTCTACTCCAAGGCCAAATTTGCCTCTTGCTCCAGTTGTTTCTTGATTTCCTATTTTTGCATTCCAGGCCCTATAAGGGAAAGGACATCTTTTGGGGTGTTAGTTATTGTAGGTCTTCACAGAACTGTTGACTTCTGCTTCTTCAGTGTTACTGGTTGGGGCATAGACTTGGATTACTGTGATATTCAATAGTTTGCCTTGGAAAGGAACAGAGATCATTCTGACATTTTTGAGATTGCATCCAACTATTGTATTTTAGACTCTTATTGACTATGATGGCTACTCCATTTCTTCTAAGGGATTTTTGCCCACAGTTGTACATATAATGGTCATCTGAGTTAACGTCACCCATTCCAGTCCATTTTAATTCGCTGGTTCCTAAAATGTCAACATTCACTCTTGCTCTCTCCTATTTGACCACTTCCAATTTGCCTTGATTCATGGACTTAACATTCCAGGTTCCTATGCAATATTGCTCTTTACAGCATCGGACCTTGCTTCCATCGCCAGTCACATCCACCGCTGGGTGTTGTTTTTGCTTTGGCTCCATCTCTTTATTCTTTCTGGAGTTATTTCTCCACTGATCTCCAGAACATACTGGGCACATACGCACCTGGGGAGTTCATCTCTCAGTGTCCTATCTTATTGCCTTCTCATACTGTTCTTGGGGTTCTCAAGGCAAGAATACTGAAGTGGTTTGCCGTTCCCTTCTCCAGTGGACCACATTCTGTCAGAACGCTGCACTATGACCCGTCCATCTTGGGTGGCCCCACATGGCATGGCTCATAGTTTCATTGTTTGGCTCATAGTTTCATTCATGTTGGTACATACACACTTAGTGCCCCAGGACCTCTCTCCTTTGTGAAAGAGGGTGATGTTCAGCGGTAAGTTTCAATTCAAATGTGGATGCCTTGGTTTTTTTTTTTAATGAGCTTGTCTATATCCTTGCTACTGAAAATGTCATCTGTAGACGACCTGGGTATCATCTGGGATCCAGTTAGTGACACTCCACTGACACTTAATGAAACAGTCCCCACTCCAATCTACTGAAACAGAATCTGCATTTGAATAGGTTCTCCAGGCCATGGGGTCGCAAAGAATCCAGCATGACTGAATGACTGGACAACAACGACCTGAGTACTTATATGAACATTAGAATTTGAGAAGCTTTGATCTTTGTGATTTCCTTAGTATATGTAGAATAATGGAAGAGCAATACAGGCAAACCATACAATAGACATTCATAACATTCTTACGTTTATTCAACACATAATATTTGAGTATGTTGTATGCACCATTCCCTCTGCCAAGAGCTAAGGACACAGCTATGAATAAGTCAGACTATACTGCTGTATGTATGGAAGTTTCTAGGTATGTAGATACTTTAGCTATGGGCCCGGCACTGTAACAGGTAACATAGGATTGCAAGAGAAGTGTAATTCATTTTGTCCAATACTTATAAACAATTAGTGTATGTGTAAGTGCTGTAGGAGCTACATGGGTTTATAAAGGTGTAGGCACTGCCCACAAGGAGTTTACATATAGCGGCAAGAAAGTTCCCAACTCTTATAACCCATTTAAGTCAATAAGATGTACATACACAAAGTAGTTTGGGAATAATACAAATATAATAAATTGTATTATGTGAACTACAAATGGTATTGAAATTAAAAGAGGGAAAATGTGCTTCAAGTATTGGTTAGTCAAAAGTTCATTTGGAATTTTTCATAAGATGTTCCAGAAAACCCTGGACAAGCATTTTGGCCAACTCAATAATACTTAGATTAGGTTCCAGGATGAGACCTGAGATGGCTATTGAAAAGCAAAGCATATTTATGGTAGTCTTGAAGAAGGAAGAATTTTCAAGTAGATAGTTGTTTTTTTTTTAAATAAATCTAGATTTGGAAATTTGGAAACCATTGAGTTTCTTTATAAGAATATATGCAGTTGAATACATTAGGAAACAAACTGGGAGAGAGACCTGTATCTAGATTACAGAGTAAAGGATCAACCCAGTGAAATGTGGGATATCAACCTAGTGGCATAAAGGAATAGCTCATTTCTCTACAGGGCATTTTCGCATGGACAGGGAGACTGGTGAGCTGCAGTCCATGGGGTTGCAAAGAGTCAGGCACGACTGAACAACTAACACTTTACAGGGGCTTTGAAGATGTCTGACTCACATCTGCAGTTGTACTAAGGTCCGGTCTAATGGAAAGACAGAGGTTCAGAGGTCAGAAGACCTGAAATTTTGCTTTTCAAAATCTTGCCCAAGTAATACTGTAGTAATGAACATCACAAGCCTCACTTCTTTTTCTGAAAAAGAATGATTTCATTTCTGCCACTGTCTCAGCAAACATCTGACAACCTCCAGGCCATATCCTTCACCCCTCTCCTCCAGAGAATCTTATAGATTCAGTATGACTGTCTCTTATGGAGCTTGAAAATTGAGATGATGTGTCTTTCTGACATGGTTGCTTACAAAGCCTCACAAAGTGCCTACAACAACCTTGAGTCCTGAATCTTCCTGGATAATTCTGTTTTCAAATATTCTGTCTCAAAGCCTCTCAAAGTACATTTTTTGTTCAAAGTAATCAAGTGGGGAATAATGAGCTTTGAAACCAGATAGATTTGAACCAGATTTCAAATCATCAACTACCAATCTTCTGAGACTTAACTCCCATGTTAGTAAAATGAAGATAATATTTACTCTATAGAATTGCCATACAGATTATAGATAATGTATGTAAGGCCTAGCACAGTACTACACAAGGAGTAAGCCCAAATGAAAGGTAGATTGTATACCCATATATAGTTACGTAAAATAGATGCTTCCCATATATGTGTTCATGTGTATTTTTCCCTGTAACCACTTTATCTCTGCTCTAATTTTTCATTCAGTTGTGTTCAGTGCTCATTCACTTTCAATGAGGGTTCTATTCACTTTTCAACATCCTTTTCTTTACTCCTTTTCACTCTGTACATCAAATCTGTCATGGAAAGGTCACACATGTCATGAATGAAGGTTAAGAAGCCTCTGTATCAGTATCTCTCCTCCTTGCCCTACTTATGACCATCTGTGCCCCGAGAAAGAAAGTCTTTCATAGCTACAGTCTAAGCATAGCTAAATTAGCTTGATGCTTTCTTTCTCTAGTTCTCTTTTTATGGGGCATGAGAATGAAATTTTATTTATGGTAAGTGCTCTATAAATTAAATAGGTAAATGACCATCTAGTAACACCATTTCATTTATTAGTTCATGGAGCAAAGTTGGCCTCCTGCTCTGTGTCAGTCTCTGTAATACTCATGAGGTGCCAAAAAAACAATTACACACCTTTGAAAGTTCACATTCCAGTGAGAGAGTCAGATAAATATAATACAATGTGAAAAGATTTATAATTTAGTTAATTCTAGCTGCTATAACAAAAAAATGTGCATAATGGTTCAAATATGATCAACATTTCTCATTCATATAAAGTCTGAACTGGATGACTGATCAGAGGGCAAATTCTCCTTGAAGAAATAATTTAGGGGCCCTGGCTCATTCCTTCTCCTAGGCTATACCATCTCCTAAGTCTAGTGGTTACCAGCAGAAAGGAAATAGATAGCAGGAAGTGGCATATGCAAGCCTTCTGCTCACATTCCATTGGCTGTAAGGCAGTCAAATAGCCATGCTTAACTGCACGGGAAACTGAGAAATGTTGCCATGTTCTACGCTCAAGAAGAAAAGGAATCAGATGTGACGATCAGCTGGTCAGACTCGACCACCAGAGATAAGTCTAGAGTGCTGCTGGATGGTGACTTTCTGAATTTGTGCAGTTTTTGAAGTCCTTGCCAAGTGTAAGGGTAGAGGTATGGTGGGTGGGAAGTATCATAAGGTTACTTTCATTTTCAAAAAAGATATATTAAATACTTAAATCCTGCCAGTCATCATATTATATATTAATCAGAATAATCTCCTGCTGCCTTCAGGGAATTTATAGACTAGAATCTTGAACCAGGAACCTCAGCATCACCAGAGAGGTTACAGGAGATTCACACCAAATGAATCAGAGGTGACTCATATGTATATGAAAGTTTGAAAAGCACTGGTTAGGGCTTTTATAGGTACTTCTCTCAGTTTTGAGTCCCATAGATTTGTAAGAGTCCTAAATTTCACCAGGAGGAAAGCCTGAACAGGAGGTTGGTAGGCATGGGAAGGGCTGATGAAGAGAAAGGAACTGATTGGAAGCCCAGGGTAGAGCATTAAGGGTGGGTTAATGGAGCTTTCTGGACAGGGCATCAATATCCACATACCAGCTCATCAAGGTCCTCACAAAGATCTATGTTACACTCATCTACACTATTCCATGTGATTACTTATGTGTCCCCAGATGTAATATTGTAGCTTAATCTTCACACACTTGAAAATTATAAGCATTTATGAAGCTTATGAATTATAAGGGTTTTCTCTATACTGGTGGAAGAAAACCCCTTTTATGCAAAGCAGTTACTCAGTAGTCCTGCCCTGAATATTCTATACCTGAATGTAAAATCGAAAACATAAATGCTCCAATAATTTTTTTTAAGTTTTAAAAAATAAAATTTCATATTTCCTAGTGCAGACATTTGTATAGAATTTCTCAAACTGCTCTGACACAAATACACTTAAACTGTATTTAAAATCTGACAAATTTGGACTGAAATTTATGCCAGCTCTACCAGGTTGGGACTTATGACTTCATTTGCCTTAGAAATGTGCTATATGTTTAGCTACTTCACCATTACTCACTTTTCCTTCTAACTTTTCTCTCTTCCGCTCTCTTTTGCCCCCCTTGCCTCCTCTTCCTTACAAGAAAGTACTCTTGCTATTCATATACCTTGGTAAACAGAATGACTGAAAAACTGGGATCTAAGCAGACAGTATCACCTGGTGTAAGAGAAGATGGCTTGGAATTTATAATTAGAAGCCTATTTCAGCTTCCTTCATAGAACTGTTGAAATTATTTTCAGGGGTGTCTTGACTGCCTTGAAATTGAATGTCATTGAGGATTTTTTTTTTTTTTTTGCCCTCTCTTGTTTCCTTGGCAACAGGTTGGTGATGCAGCTGCTGAAATCCACTGTCTCCTTGGAGATACTGGTGTGGGCAGGTTGCAAACCATTGGTAATGTCTGTGATGGATACTGAACCTGACCAAATCTTTTCATTCCAGTCAAGCTATATACACCTAAAGAAACTGACCTAATAGAAGAGTGGTTTTACAGTATAATTTTTGGCATGACTCTCAGTGAAGGAAGTATTAATCTTCCTTTTTAAAATAGTTTACCATTGCATACAAAACTTAATACTGAGTTCTTGAAATGTAAACCTTTCAGGTAATTGTACACATCACTTTAGTGTCAGAGTAATATATTGCCAAATAATTATTCTGTGTTAATATAAAGTCTGAGAGAAGAAAGCAAGGAATCAGGAGACAGGACCCTTTCCTCTGGATTTTGTCAGGCATATGATCCTCCTTGGGCAGGTACATCCAACACTCACTTACCATCATTTGAATTGTTGCTTAGTTGCTAAGCCATGTCCATCTCTGTAACCCCATGGAGTGTAGCCCATGAGACTCCCCTGCCCATGGGATTTCCCAGGCAAGGATACTGGAATGGGTTGCCATTTCCTTCTCCAGAGTGTCTTCCTAACCTAGGGATTGAACCCACATGTCCTGAATTAGCAGGTGGATTTTTACCACTGAGCTATCAGGGAAGCCCCATCCCTTGAATGCTGCTGCTGCTGCTGCTGCTGCTAAGTCGCTTCAGTCGTGTCTGACTCTGTGTGACCCCACAGATGGCAGCCCACCAGGCTCCCCGTCCCTGAGATTCTCCAGGCAAGAACACTGGAGTGGGTTGCCATTTCCTTCTCCAATGCATGAAAGTGAAAAGTGAAAGTGAAGTTGCTCAGTCATGTCTGACTCTTAGCGACCCCATGGACAGCAGCCCACCAGGCTCCTCTGTCCATGGGATTTTCCAGGCAAGAGTGCTGGAGTGGGGTGCCATTGCCTTCTCCGATTCCTTGAATGTCCTCTACTTACTCCTTTTCCCTGTCTTCTAGAGGGTAACACTGATAGGTGATATCCACTTTCAATCTCATCACACTCTCTGCATATCACAGGCATGATCATGATATATAATAGGTATTAGTTAGATATTATGATCATAATTATGATTATGTAAAGGAGGAACAGGAAAAGCAAACGATTAAGTCAGGTGGACAAGAACACTGGTCATAAAATGTCAAGGGAAAGAAAATGCCTACTATGGGCAACTCAACTGAAGAAAAGTATACACTAAACGTATTTAGTAAACACATACACGAAACAGGTAATGGTTACTATGATGCATACTAAGAAGCAATATAAAAATGACGAATTTTTCACTGCCCCATTACGGCTTATGAACATTCCAGGTGATGAGCTGCTCTGGAAGTCCAGGAAAATGTGCAGAGAGTTTGCTTATTGTCCTCCCAGTGCTGGTAGTCCATTCGGAGAGCAAGGAATAAATATCTTGGGAAAAGACATTTTCCTACAGTAGGTTTTTCAAGAACAGATTCACTCATCTAACCTTCTGCTCCCTCCATTGACATGAACAGCACAGCTGGATGAATCAACCCAGTAGTTTTCCTTCATATGAAGGGAAAAAACACACAGTGTAGGAATGAAATAGAAAAAGAAAGAGTGAGCAGAGAATTCTCTTAACTGATGTGGTTAGTGGTTAATTGCATGGGTTTTGGAGTCAGGCAGCCTGTGCTATATTGGAATCACTAATCTAGATTTTAAGAGCTGTATGATGTTGAGGGAAGTAATCAATTGATCCAAGCATCAGCATTTCTATCTCTAAAATGGTGGTAATAAAAATAATACCTAACTAATAAGGCTATCTTGGATTAAACCAGGAAATGCATGTAAAACTTACCACACAGTTCTTGGCACGTAAAGAAACCTTAGCTATTATAGTTTATGATGGTCAACAGACTTAACTAGTTAAACTAATTGTGAAACCATTCTTAAGTTTAACCTCTGGATGGGACAACTATATCGAATAAAAGGAAGTAAATATCTCATTTCCAATTCTTATCTGATAATATCTCTGATTCTACCTTTATATGCACAACGGGGCTTACTAAGGCCTTCAAAATCAGTCAGTGTATTAATATTAAAGTGTTAGATAATGATAGACAAATCATTCTTCTATTTTCCTTTGGATATTTCCCTTTTAAAAACAGTATTTGAATTTACTTAACTTCAGCAAATTTAAGTTATACTGGATTTAGAGAAGCTCTACATTTTTAATCAAATGATGATTCATTATACAGATGCAGTGATAATTTTCAGATCATCATTTTAAAACACTATCTCTGAGAGTCTCTTTTTTCCCTCTCTCCCCGTTTCTCTCTCTTTCTTTCTCTATAGTTTATACAGATATTTTTGAAATGAAAATAGAATAAAATTAAATTCATCTTGGCCAAGTATCTTTTAATATAGAGCAGAGGTCAGTTACTTGATAAAATAGGGTAAAATGTTCTAGGTCATGCTGGCACCATCAGCACCAATAGAGCATGAAGATAAAGTAGGATATTTGAACCCGGAGAGCAAAGTAGAGTCCATGTGAAATGAACAGACCAAAAGGCAGCGATGATTCTACAAGAGGATAGAAATGAACACAATTAGCTGTTGGGTGGGGCTTCCCAGGTGATGCTAGTGATAAAGAACCTGTCAATGCAGGAGACATAAGAGACATGGGTTCAAACCCTGGGTCAGGAAGATCCCCTGGAGGAAAGCATGGCAATCCACTCCAATATTCTTCCCTGGACCGTCCCATGGACAGAAGAGCCTGGTGGGTTACAGTCCATAAAAAGAGTCAGACACGAGAAAAGCAACTTAACACACACACAGTGGTTGGGTGATGAAGGAGAATGGCTGACTGGCCTGTCCTTAACAGAAGGGAGGGGCCAAGCATAGGGATAGTGTGTGTATTAAGTGGATTAAAACCAGAAATCCAAGCAGACTAGCACGTGAGGAACCAGAGGTGCAAGCTCAGAAGTGGGTCAGGAAGCCTAGTAGGCAAGGAGCAACATCAAGAATAGGCTCAAGACCAGGGAACAATTTGTCTCTTGGTTCTGCTATGGGTTTCACTGTTCTGCCAACAGTTTGTCTCTTGTTTCTGTGTAGTTTTCACCCACAAATTTCTTAGAGATTTTGTTTGGGGAAAGAACTCATCATGTGGACAGTTTAGAACTGGTAAATTCTAGGAGAGGGGTTCATCACCTGACTGGGAAGAAGGCAAGAAGATGTCACAGCTCAGGACACACCAACTCAAAACTCGTTTGATGAGTTAAATTCAGATAAATCACCAAAATTAGAAAGCATCCACTCAATAGCTTCTAAGAAATTTGAAACTGCAGCTTTGGTATGCATGTCTAAATATGGACAGGTAGTCTTTAGCCATCATTGCTATGAAGAGAATTTTTTTCTTTTTTCTCCAAGATTCTCTCTACCTCTGGATAGAATACCTCATCAAAGGTCCACTATATTTTCAAACTTTTTTTTTTTTTTAAATTAATTTATTTATTTTTAAATTACAATACTGTATTTGTTTTGCCATACATTGACACGAATCAGCCATAGGTGAACACAATCTCCCAATGCCGAAGCCCCCTCCCACCTCCCACCCCACATCCTCTACTTGAATCATCCTGTGCATCAGCCCCATGCGTCCTGCATCCTACATTGAACATAGATTGGCGCTTCGTTTCTTACAGGAAAATATACATGTTTCATTGCCATTCTCCCAAACCATCCCACCCTTTCCCTCTCCCTCAGAGTCCAAAAGTCCACTCTATACCTCTGTGTCTCTTTGTTGTCTCACATATAGGGTCATCACCACTGTCTTCTAAATTCCATATATATGTGTCAGTATACTGTATTGGTGTTTTTCTTTCTGGCTTACTTCACTCTGTATAATCGGTTCCAATTTCATCCATCTCATTAGAACTGAGTCAAATTTATTCTTTTAAAGGGCTGAGTAGTATTCCATAGTGTATATGTACCACAGCTTTCTTATCCATTCATCTGCTGATGGACATCTAGGTTGCTTCCATGTCCTGGCTATTATAAACAGCGCTGCAATGAACATTGGGGTACATGTGTCTCTTTCAATTCTGGTTTCCTCGGTGTGTATGCCCAGCAGTGGGATTGCTGGGTCATAAGGCAGTTCTATTTGCAATTTTTTAAGGAATCTCCACACTGTTTTCCATAATGGCTGTACTAGTTTGCATTCCCACCAGCAGTCAAACTTCTATTTTTCAATCCAAAGAGAAGACTCTGAGAGGGAGAGATGCTTGATAACCAGAATTGCTGGGAACCAAAGTGGGCCATGTTCAAGTGGCTCTGAACAGACCACCCTGCTTTAAGCTCCAGGGAATCCCTGGGCCACAGCTACCAGAGTAAGGGGAAATCACAGGAGTGAATCAGGCACTTGGGTACACGTTATAAAGCCTGGAAAACATATGACTACATAGTTAACCTTCCTCGGGGTTTGCTTATTAATACTTTGACTTTTTCCCTTCCATTGATTTGCACCTCGAATAGCTGGGTGAACATGTCCTGTGTAGAAGGGACTCTATGAAGGAAGTTGAAGGGAAGTAGAGGGTAGAGCATGGTCCCAAAGGCAAAGCCCTGAGCCCTCAATTAATGGAAGAACATAGAGCAAAAAAAGCTAGAATGTGTCTGGTTTGGGGTACCTAGAACAGTTTAATCACCTGTGAAGTTTGTTTTATATATATATATATATATATATATATATATATATATATATATATATCAACTCTTTAATCCCTTTTAGTGGAGTTGGGGTACTACATTTGACTTCACATCTACTCAGCAAAATTTATGTGTTTAGCATTTTTGTATAATGTTCAAGTTAAATCAAGATATAGGTAGATAGGTAGATACTTTAACAGAAGTTAAAGAGGTGAAGGAGTTTTCTGTCTTATAAGAGGAAAAGAATTGCTCGTTTGGGGCAAACTGGCTCCTTGTTCTATTGCAAAACCCACCTAAATAACTCTGTAGCTACAAAAATACAAAGCAAGAGTCTACACATTGTTCTTTAAAACAAAACTAAAATGGAAGATCATCTTCTCTGTGAGAAACTAAAGGTTCAGTTTGGTGATATGAATTATGATGTAGGTCTGCCCAGAAAAAGATTGCTTCAAATGAGGTTGCTTTGGGGTCAGGCTGGGATGGGGTAAGGAGGATATTTGTCTTCTCTATAAGGATTCTAACTACATCATGTTTATAAATTCTTGCTTACAGTTCTGGTGAATATGTGTGTGTGTGTGTCTGTGTGTGTGTGTGTGTTTCTTGGACCCTTCAGTCTGTGAGCTGAGCCCCAGAAACCTAAGAAGCACCACCCACAGGTTGGATCTTCTCTTCCCACTGTAAAACCATTTCAACAAGATAACTTAATTACATCAAATTGGTGGAATTCTATCTAGATTTGTGCTCTTGATCTATATTTTTAATAATTTAAACTGAAAAAGTTACCAGTAACTCTACTGCTAGATATATTGAAGAAAAATCAAAGCATATGGCCACATGGAATCTGGTACATGCAATTTCATAGTGCACTATGATTCATAGCTCCGTCATAATAGTCCAAATGTCTATCAGCTGATGAATGAATAAACAAAACATGGTACAGCCATCCAGTGGAATATAATTTAACAATAAGAAAGAATGAAGTTCTGGTACATGCTACAACATGGACAAATCTTGAAAATATTATGCTAAGTGAAATAAGCCAGTCACATATGACCATAATAATTCTGGTGAATGTTTGTATATTTTTGTATCTTTCAATATATATTGTATGTTGTACCATATATTGTATGTTTTTGTTTATGTGAAATGTCCAAAATGAGCAAATCTCTAGAGGCAGAGTTGAGATCGTGGTTGCCAGGGAGTGCAGTGGGAGGGGAGCAGGAATGGGAAATGACTAGATATGAGATTTTTGAGGATGGAGTGATGAAATTGTTCTAGAACTAGATTGTATTGATGGTTGCACAACACAGAGAATATACTAAAACCACTGGACTGCATGGTTCAAATAAGTGAATTATAGGACTGTGAATTAAAATCTCAATTTAAAAATTCTGATTATTCAGAGTTTGGGCAGTGTACTTCTCTTGGACATGAACCTGCATGGACTCTGGAACCAGACTGCCTGGATTCAAATACAGGCTGTACCGTTTAACAGCTGTGTAATCTTGGGCAAATTACTTAACTACTTTGCGCTTCAATTTCCTTATCTATAAAATGGGGAAATAATTGCATGTATTCATGAGATTATCTTAAACTTTAGATGAATTAATAATTTACTTAGAACTTAACACAATATAAATACTTGTTATTATTTTACCTGTCATCCTTCCTGAAGTGTTGTCATATCAAGACCTGAGAACGGGGTTAGACCCTTGTGGGTAGGAAGTGGTATTACACTTAATGTTTGTGTGTATGCTAAGTCACTTCAGTCGTGTCCAACTCTTTGTGACCCCATGGACTGTAGCCCACCAGGCTCCTCTGTCCATGGGATTTTCCAAGGCAAGAGTACTGGAGTTGGTTGCCATGCCCTCCTCCAAGGGATCTTGCCAATCCAGGGACAGAATCTGAGTCTTTTTGTATCCTTCATTGGCAGGTTGATTCTTTACCACTAGCGCCACCTGGGAAGCCCCATTTCATTTACAAGAAGTGGTTATACCCAGTGGCAGTCATCCTGATAAGTCTCTGACCTTTGGACAGGTGATGAAGTTTGGGAAAGTAGGATTTAACATGTCACCAAAGTTCAGCTTCTTGTTCTTTCTGAGCCAATGACTGTTGCAAATTCTGAGAACTGTAGACTGGAGCAGACTCTCAGTGTTGGAGTTAAATCAGTCCCTGCCTCTGGAGAAACTCTTGGAAGGATGCAGGAAGCATAGAGAGTTGGTCAGGAAACGATGTAACATGTGAATGTGTACCTGGCCTTGAGCTCTGAAAGCAGCACTTCCAGAAGCAGTGGAAGGCAGCTGTTGATTGTGATTCCCTCTGCCACCCAGGAACTTTCAGTGCAGGCCCTGAAAAGGCACAGCTGACTCAACTAGGCTCTGGGGGGTGAAGGGAAGGATGTGCTCCATATTTCCAGGAGAGGAGGACAGCCTTGCTGGGTCCCACCCCAGGACTAGTGGAATGATTACAGAATTCACTGGAAAGGTCAGAAGTCCCAGACACATAGGAGGAGCTCAATAAAAGTGTAATCAGTTGTCATTAGATGGGGTAGAGCTTGGTTAAGTCCAGAGCACACATGACTGGAGGGGAAAGGAAAAGCTTGAACTGACAACGGAGCCCTGACACAGCCTGGAAAGGGCTAGGTGAGTAGGTGAGGGACTGGTGTCCTACTACACAGGTGAAGCTTAGAGCAACTATAATTGGGGTTCTTGGGTTGCCATAATCTCACACATACTTGCAGGCTTAAGAAGCCCAATATTTATCACATGTGAGATGGTTCAAGACACAAGAGTTTAAGGCCAAGTTTTCCAAAACCAGCTCACCATCATTTTCCATAAGCCAAAAACATCTCAAATCTCTCATAATTGTATCTCCTGCCAACATTCTGTATGACTTTATTTGTCATTCTCAAACACAAGTTTATGAACTTCTTAAGAGAAAAAAAAGACAAACTGTTGGATTCTTAGATTTTGAAACTTGGGAAGAAAACACGTTTAATAATCCAAATGACTTCATGAGAGGTAATATTACATTCTTACACTTTATGCACTGATGGTATGTCTGAGATGGAAGAAGCTTTAAGCATCACATAGTTTTATTTTTCAGATGAGGAGTCTGAGGCCAGAAAGCTGTAAAATTTGTCCGAGGTCACAAAGGGAACCTGGTTGAGAACCCATGTTAATCTTAATATCCAGCCCAGGACTCCTTCACCATATTATAGGACCTTTCCATTGCTGTTAAAAAAAAAGTCTCATATTTTATGTTCTAAAATAAAATGCCTATTTAAAATTTAAAACAAAAAATTGGGGGAGCAATAAGACTGGAACATGAATACAAAAAGTATGTGAAGTGTACCTTAAAAACAACTATAAGTGTGATTATTTACACATGTAGATCAATATTTGGATATGACAGATATAATAATTGCATTTCCAACCCTGTAAGCCTCATATTTTGCTTTTCTAGAGAGAAAAACATATATTTTTATATCACAAAAATATATCTCTGGCTGAAGAGTCATCTTTTAGGAACTACTTTTTAAAAATTAATTTCCCTTTTTTTAAATTTCAGTTTATTGGAATGAGAATGATATTTGGTCTAAAACTAATCTTTATTGGCCCAGCTGCTTTACTCAAAACTATATTTCCTTTGGTTTCTTCCGGGAAATTATATTTTCACTCTTATCTCCCAATCTTCCACCCCCACAAAAATAAATGTAAAGCAAGAAATGAAAAGTGTGTATACATACTTCAGCACTTTCAAACCCTGAGGAAAAACCCACGGAAGTAAATTTACAATGGCAAAATGATGGTGTTAGCCAGAGCTTTCTATGGCCCTGCAGTAAAAGAGAACTTGTATTGTGCAAAGTTTCAAATCCAAACTGACAGGAAATTTACTCTCCCCAGCTTTCATGCCACCCCTCTAACCTGCCACAGCAAATGTAGAAATTTTGTTTAAATTGTCTGATCTTTACCCTCTCCATTCCCATGATTACCACTTTCTAATCTCTTCTTAAGGAGACTTTTTACAAGTTTTCTTTTTGATTGTTTATTTATAATTGCTTTTGGCTGCCCTGGGTCTTCGTTGCTACATGAGGCTTTCTCTAGTTGTGTCAAGCTGGGCTACTCTTCGCTGAGGTATGCGGGCTCCTCCTGTAGCGGTTTCTCTCGTTGCAGGGCACAGGCTCGCGGTACTCTGGCTTCAGTATGTGGTGCATGGGCTTAGTTGTTTTGCAGCATATGGAATCTTTCCAGACCAGGGGTCAAGCCTGTGTTCCCTGCATTGGCAGGTGGATTCTCAACCACTGGATCACCAGGGAAGCCCCCTTTAAGAAAACTCTTGACAGGGCCACCCTGACATCAGACTGGGCAAAGAAAGGACCTCTCCTGAGTCCTATAGTGGATAGAAGGGCTCTCAGGTGATTCAGAGAAGGGAGACTTGTGTACTGTTCTTAACACTGACTGATTCAAGCATGTCCTCCTTTGAAAGCTGACATCTCTAAGGATGTGTTAGGTATTGAGCCAGGACCCTGAACTCAGCTCAGATTAACTCCATTCATTCCCTAGAGACTGGAAATGTGTCTTCTTTTTCCTAGTATTTCCTGCACTTATCTCTCAGTGCCCTGCACAGACAAGGGTGCACAAGGCAGCTGTGTGTATATATTTGATTTATTGAGATATAATTCACGTAGCATATGTACAACATAGTTTTACTGAATAAATACATGTATTTTAAAACTAGTGATATTCTTTCAGGCAAAAATATTCATTGATCCCCTTACAAATCTTCATCCATTTGCTTGCTGATACGCTTAATGAGGAGTTTTATTTCTTTTCTTAAAGTTTTGATAACTATGAAAATACAAATTCCGTGGCAGTCCAGTGGTTAAGACACCATGCTTCCAGTGCAAGGAGGGCAGGTCCAATCCCTGTTCAGGGAACTAAGATCCTGCATGCCGCATGGTATAGGCAAATTTACACACACACACACACACACACACACACACACACACACACACAAAGATATATATCATTAATATATATATAATAATAAGAATAATAATATAATAAAATAATAATATAATATATAATATAATAATATAATAATAATATAATAAAATTTAATCTTTAATGAATGCTTATCACGGGCTCATGCTGTGCTAAGAATTTTGTCAGCTTCTTCCCTGATAGCTCAGTTGGGAAAGAATCTGCTTGCAATGCAGGAGTTCCTGGCTCAATTTCTGGGTCAGGAAGATCTGCTGCAGAAGGGATAGGCTACCCACTCCAGTATCCTTGGACTTCCCTTGTGGCTCAGCTGGTAAAGAATCCACCTACAGTGCTGGAGATTTGGGTTCCATCCCTGGGTTGGGAAGATCCCCTGGAGAAGGGAAAGGCTACTTACTCCAGTATTCTGACCTAGAGAATCCCATGGACTGTATAGTCCATGGGATTGAAAAGAGTCAGACACAACTGAACAACTTTCACTCTCACTTTTCTCATTCATTCATCATAATGCCACTCTGAGGGAGGCACTATTATTATCTCCACTTTATGGCTGAGGAAACTGAGGTTCATAGAGGTCACAAAACTTATCCAAGGTCAAAGAGCTAATAAGGGGAAGAACAGGGTTTGAATGAAGACCCCCAAACCCCACTTGTTACACTACATCAAGAACTTTCCAATTGTCCTCAAAATGGTCATTTACACTTTAGAAAAAAATGAAAAAGCAAATATTTATGAAAAAAAAACTTTCTTCAAAGTTGAGGCTACTGATGTTCAAAAGCAATTGATAGGACATTATTTGTAGACCTAAAAAAATAAATAGAAACTGAAACCCAGTCAAACATTGGTGTTCTTCATGATTTCACTGTGAACCAGTTGAGTTTATGTAGCAGTCTACATACTTATGGATTTTCTTTCACTGCCTCTCTCCAAAGTTTTAGGATATCTGACAAGACCCTGGTGTGGTCATCACCAAACTATTACATGTAAAATCCTTGCAGTTTCCATTAGAAATAGTTTTGATATTGGAAGTTGAAGGTAACAGGTGGAGTTGAAAGAAAAGGACTAAAGGCCAATGTACTTTGAAGATTTTTGAAAAATGCATCTATTTTTAATGTATATAAATATATGACATATTATACATAGTCTAATATCTATTTAATATGTGTGCATTACCTTACCTGTAATTTTCTGTACACCCAAGGAAGTTGCTCAACAGCAGCATCAATTGGATTCACCAGGGAATAGGCTTCATTTTAGAGATGAAAGGTCACAGATAACCACATATGGAAAGAGAGGAGCTGGTGCTCCAGGTAGACAGATGGAAGTGTGCCCTGAGTTCTTATTCTTATTTTTGAGTTTAAACAAGAAAAGAGAAAAGGTGGGGGTAGGAGCTAAAAGAGAATAAACACAGAAAGAGCACTAAGTTCAACGGACTCCAGCCGAGCAGGGTGGGAGAAGTGTCTGGTGAGGAGGCTCACACCATCCTTGTCCATACTTTCTACACATTCCCAGCAGCATCAATATCTGGAGAATGTTCAGAGATTTCAGACACCTGGGTTCCACCCACAGCTAGGTGAACTTGAGAAAGTCAAGTTGTTTCTTACTTGTGCGTCAAGTCACCAGAGCACGTAGGAGCTTGGAGGAGCTGTTGCATTTTCTGAATATAAAAAGAAGCTGTCTCATTATGTTATGATGGTGGTGAATCTACTTGCTGGAGTACTTGCATAAATAATATGTGGTGGATGAGTGATTGTTTTTAACATCTTCATCTCTGAAACCAAGGTGTATCATGCTCCCTCCTATGATAAAGGAAAGGAAGATAAGGCAATTTGAGCATCTTGGTAAAAGTAAGCAACAGAGATGCAATAGGAGCTTCACATTTTATTTAGGTAAACCAAATATTTAGGTAGCCATGTTTTGCCTACTTTTACTGGTTTTCAGAACTGTGTGCAGGATAGGAGGTGAGCAAGTTTCTGGGTAGTTCTCATACAGTAGTGCTTCCTAAGGCTGGGTCCCTGCCTCAGTTTTTGGTATTCTGAAGGAGGGCAGGGTGGGATGGTATGGTTATTAATAAAAACAGATTCTCAGGCCCCACTCTACACCTATGGAAACATAATAATAATCTCTGTGTTACACGGGATCTGGGTATCTGGTTTTTAATAAGCTCCACAGTAGATTTTTATGCACAATGTAATTTAAGAATTATTGCTCTGAAACAGGAATGGAAATGCATTCATCATTGTAGCCTTTTCAGTATATTGAATAGAATAGGTGGCCAAAATAACATCTGTTGAGTAAACGAAGACATGAAGAAAAAAATGATTTCATCCTTGATCCTTCTAGAAGCATGTTTTCATAATCAGAGACCTTGGCAGGTTGTGTATAGGGTGAGTAAGGCAAGCTTTAAGCCATACCTCCTGATGAGGAGGGAGCTTTATATACAGAAAATGCCCCTTTCAAAATGATCCAGGAAGACTTTTAAGGAAAGCCTCCAGGGAGCTAATTAAAGAGTCAAAAGCAGACAGGCTGCTGAATTAGGTCTTTGGTAAGCCGCAGAACTCAAGGAGGGAAATCGTAGATCGGCAATAACCTTCAAAAACCCGGCGGCTGGGGAGATACACACTGAAAGCAAAGGTCAGAGGACAGATCACGGGTAGTAAACTGGTAGCTAGAAGGGACGAGGCAGCTGTTTCCAGCTTCTAGAAAGCATTAAGTCTGTGTCCAGCTTAGGGGAGAAGATTGGAACCTGAGACATATCTGTGTCTACCTTTAGTGAACCTTGGGTGGTGGGGGTGGGTGGATCCACGGGGGATGTTAATCGAGCAGAAGAGCTGTCTGAGCAGTAAAGCACAGAACTCGGGCCATGGCTCCCTAGTTTTAAAAGAACTTTCACAATGTGTGGGTCTGGTCCCTTTGAACAAACACCTGAGGCCGCTTCATGGCAAGGCAAAAGTAGGCTTCCCTGGTGTCAGAGGATGAGATGACGGGATGGCATCAGTGACTTGGTGGACATGAGTTTGAGCAAACTTCAGGAGACAGTGAAGGACAGGGAAGCCCAGAATGCTGTAGTCCCTGTAATAACAAAAAGTCAGACAGGAGTGAGCAATTGAACAACAGTTAACTGTTATAAATTGCCTTTTACTATAATCATATAATTAAAATTTCTGTTATAATGTTATTTGTTTTAGCCACATTGGAGTGCAACCCTTAGTGACTTATATCTTAGGCTGGCTATTACCACACATGTCCCCACATGCTTTGATATTTTCCAAATAAAAAATTCCTTTCTTTTCCAGCTTGTAGTTACATGAAACCTGCAGACAAACCAACTTAGGAGATTTTCCCAAGAATGCATAGTATAGATGCTAAAACTTCATAGGACAAGATCTGTGCCAATGGCCAGGGACCTGTGATGGTCTGATCTCATATATTGCTTCATCCACATCTTCACACAGTGTTGTAGGAGCTGAGCCAGAGTGGGTGATGCAATTATTCTGAAATAGGCAGTGAGTCCCAGTGTTCTTCTGCACAGAGATGCTAATGGAGCATCCTTGACCTCAGTTGTCCAAAACCCTCGAATAGCATGAAAGAAACTGCAGGAAGGGGTAGGGCTTCCCCAGAATTCCTTTAAGATGCAAACAATCTGCCCCAGTCCTGCGGAAACCACACAGATCTCAGCCAACTACTGCCAAATAAAGCAGCAAATCCCTCTAATTAGGGAGGCCAATTAAATAATTCAAAGGGAAGTGGTGAATCCCTTATCATTGAAGAAGGGTGTTTTCTCTCTTTAAAACGTTAATCATCTGTGAGGTATTGTCCCAGGATAAGGACCCTCACGACCGCTTATGACCAGCATTGTGGCAAAGAGTGAGTCATCTAGCAGACACAATCCGAATGCAACCAGGCAATCCAAATTCACTGGCTGCTGGCTGTGTTCTCTTTTCTTTTTTATTCTTTTGCTACTTATATCATGCTGAAAAATTCTTGCTTGATCTTCTGACTCAATAGCTTACATGAATCATGATTTTCCTATGGATGGAAGGCTGTGTGAGTGCTAAGTTGCTGCAGTCATGTTCAACTCTTTGGGAACCTATGGGCTGAAGCCTGCCAGGCTCCTCTGTCCATGGGATTCTCCAGGCAAGAATACTAGAGTGGGTTGTCACACCCTCCCCTAGGGGATCTTCCCAACCCAGGGATCAAACTCATGTGTCTTAAGTCTCCTGCATTGGCAGGTGGGTTCTTTACCACTAGCACTACCTGGGTAGATAAGAAAAAGGAAGATTGGTTTGGCAAATTATGACCTGTTGGCAGTGAGTCAAATGAAGAGCTTACTAACTAAACCAACACAGGCAGGTGTTGCCCCTCTGGTGCAGATTCCTAACTCTTATTTCTGACTCAGAACTTAAAGAGTTTTGGGGGTTTTTTTTCCGATTAAATCCACTTAGGTTCTTAAGTAGGG
The DNA here is from genome assembly GCA_917880005.1 of Nanger dama. Lineage (NCBI taxonomy): Eukaryota > Metazoa > Chordata > Mammalia > Artiodactyla > Bovidae > Nanger > Nanger dama. The sequence continues at coordinate 4,116,961 of CAKJTW010000011.1, forward strand.
GAAAAATACTAAATTGCCTTATAAGGGATGTACAAAGGAAATGTATCCATCTGAGATACTAGAACAATGCTAACTTCTGTCTTTGATCTACTTTTTTATCAGCTAACATTTATTAAACAGTGCTGGTTACCAAGCATTGTTCTATACACTTCCCCTGAACTCTCTCATTTCATTCTCATGGTAAATTTTTAGCTAAGTACTATGATTATCTTCCTTTGACAGATGAGAACACTGAAGCCTAGAGAGTTTAAGTAATTTGCCTGAGGGAAGATGGTAAAGAGTCTGCCTGCAATGCAGGAGACCTGGGTTCAATCCTTGGGTTGGGAAGATCCCCTGGAGAAGAGAATAGCAACCCATCTGGCAACAATATTCTTGCCTGGAGAAACCCATGGACAGAGGATCTTGGCAGACTATAGTCCGTGGGGCACAAAGAGTTGGACACAACTAAGCGACTAACACACACTAAAAACCTGGTAAGTAACAGAGACAAGACTTGTACCTGGGGCAGTCAGATCCCCAGCAGGATCTCCTAGTCATTTAATACTATCACTAGAAATACACTCTATTACCCTTGATGAGATGGCCTTTGCAAAGTGTTTTGTGAACAATGAAGTCATATCCTTACATACTATATCCATGTTATTATTACCAAAATCCATTTAATTCTCTGATTCATTGAGATGATGTAATAGACCTATTAAAATTTAGCATATGCAGAAAGGTGGAACAAATCAACAAATTTCTAGTGATGATATATCTTCTTTAAGCTCAATCACTGAATGGAAAAAGCCAATAGAATCATTGGCTGTTATTTCTTCTCATTTTTCATGTATCTGTAAAAAACAAAATAGATTCATTTGACCTATCTTCTATTCTTTAATTGAAAACTAATGAAAATAAAAGAATGTATAATTAAGGATAATAAGAGAAGAGAGACAAAAAATATCAGCAAAGCAGTTTATAACATTATTTAATGCTTTTTGTAAATCATTTGAATAATTTTGCATGAAGTCATAATGATATGCTCTTCTTTGAGATAAATGGCTTGTTTTTTTGATTCTAAGATGCAAATTTTTTCACATCTTGATGTTTTTGAAATTAGTAGATGCCTTATAATCAATGTGAGCTTTTAGTGTAGAATTCTTTATCCTCCTTCCACCCTCCAAGAAGCCATTATTAAAAACTATGGTGAATTTTGGAATCTTAAAATAGAAGAAGTATATAATACTTTACATTGTTGAGATTTATTACACTAGGTCAGTAAAAATAGAATGCCCATAGTATTGCCTGATGGACAGTTAGCTTTGCCCAAACTGGCAAATTAGACTTAATGGAAAAAACACCAATTATCCTTCAAGCTTATGTTTAAAAATATAATTGTATGCCTACATTTGGAATTCTAAGTGCCATTCTTCCACTAAACATGACTACAGTTCATTCCAGAACTAAAACAGAGAAAATCCAAGATAAACTTAGAATATCTTGCTGTAGTTCAAAATAAAGAACTGATCACAAAATGATGAAGTCACATCAAATGGATACAAGAGCCAACTTGAAAGGGATCCACATAGATTCCACTAATCAAATGTGACAATCTGTGCTTTGAAATGGGTAATTAATTTATTTTAATTTATTAAATAAGAACCCATGAATCCAAATTGATAACAAATCAATACATAAATAAATAACAAGTGAGAGGGGAAGCTCTTCTTACAATAGAATGCTATACCATAAATTAGAAAGAATAATAGAATTTAAAAATAACAATTTTGTAGCCATCCATAGTATTCAGTTAAGTACATCATCATGGGATGCCATAACGATTGTTAGAAGTTTGATGAGAAACAGGATATTTATAAAGTCTCAAAAGTATATTTCCACAGATTTCTTGTTAAAGTCAAGGGGGAAAATGGTAACCTTCCAATGGAGAAAATTGACACAGAGCACTTCAACTGTAGTCAAAGTTTATGCCACCAGCAATGGGACAGCCTGATGTCAGGTGTCTCCTGATGGAATGCACAGCATTTCTTACACACCATACCTGCTGCCCATGGCTAACCGGCACAGAAACATGGGGAAATAACAAGCTCCAAATGGTCTGCATTCTTTTTAGAAGGCCAGTGTCGTAAAAGGCAATGAAAACCTGAGAAACTGTCCAGATTAAAAAAACTAAAGAAACATGATAACTGAAACAAATGTGGTATCTTGTGTTTGACTCTGAATTGAGCATGGAGGTGGGGAGGATGGCTATAATGGACACTATTGGGACAACTGGTAAAACTGGACAATGAACCTTATATTAGAAAATTGTACTGCATATCTACAAAGCAAAAGGCAAAGGAGAAAAGGAAAGATATACCCATTTGAATGCAGAATTCCAAAGAATAGCAAGGAGAGATAAGAAAGCCTTCCTCAGTGATCAATGCAAAGAAATAGAGGAACACAACAGAATGGAAAAGACTAGAGATCTCTTCAAGAAAATTAGAGATACCAAGGGAACATTTCATGTAAAGATGAGCTCAATAAAGGACAGAAATGGTATGATCCTAACAGAAGCAGAAGGTATTAAGAAGTGGTAAGAATACACAGAAGAACTATATAAAAAGATCTTCACAACCCAGACAATCACGATGGTGTGATCACTCACCTGGAGCCAGACATCCTGGAATGTGAAGTCATGTGGGCCTTAGAAAGCATCACTATGAACAAAGCTAGTGGAGGTGATGGAATTCCAGTGGAGCTATTTCCAATCCTAAAAGAGGATGCTGTAAAAATGCTGCACTCGATATGCTAGCAAATTTAGAAAACTCCACAGTGGCCACAGGACTGGAAAAGGTCAACTTTCATTCCAATCCTGAAGAAAGGCAATGCCAAAGAATACTCAAACTACCACACAATTGCACTCATTTCACACACTGGTAAAGTAATGCTTAAAATTCTCCAAGCCAGGCTTCAACAATATGTGAACCATGAACTTCCAGGTGTTCAAACTGGTTTAAGAAAAGGCAGAGGAACCAGAGATCAAATTGCCAACATCCACTGGGTCATAGAAAAAGGAAGAGAGTTCCAGAAAACATCTATTTCTGCTTTATTGACTATGCCAAAGCCTTTGACTGTGTGGATCACCACAAACTGTGGAAAATTCTAAACAGATGAGACTACCAGGGCACCTGACCTGCCTCTTGAGAAATCTGTATGCAGGTCAGGAAGCAACAGTCAGAAGAGGACATGGAATAACAGACTGGTTCTAAATAGGAAAAGGAGTATGTCAAGGCTGTATATTGTCACCCTGCTTGTTTAACTTATATGCAGAGTACATCACGAGAAATCCTGGGCTAGACGAAGCACAAGACAGAATCAAGATTGCTGGGAGAAATACCAATAACCTCAGATATGCAGATAATACCACTCTTATGGCAGAAAGCAAAGAAGAACTAAAGAGCCTCTTGATGAAAGTGAAAGTGGAGAGTGAAAAAGTTGGCTTAAAGCTCAACATTCAGAAAACAAAGATCATGGTATCTGGTCCTATCACTTCATGGTAAATAGATGGGAAACAGTGGAAACAGAGGCAGACTTTATTTTGGGGGCTCCAGAATCACTGCAGATGGTGACTGCAGCCATGAAATTAAAAGACGCTTACTCCTTGGAAGGAAAGTTATGACCAACCTAGATAGCATATTAAAAAGCAGAAACGTTACTTTGCCAACAAAGGTCCGTCTAGTCAAGGCTATGGTTTTTCCAGTAGTCAGTCATGTATGAATGTGAGAGTTGGAGTATAAAGAAAGCTGAGCACTAGAGAACTGATGCTTTTGAACTGTGGTGTTGGAGAAGACTCTTAAGAGTCCCTTGGACTGCAAGGAGATCCAACCAGTCCATCCTAAAGGAAGTCAGTCTTGAATATTCATTGGAAGGACTGATGTTGAAGCTGAAACTCCAGCACTTTGGCCACCTGATGTGAAGAGCTGACTCATTTGAAAAGACCCTGATGCTGGGAAAGATCAAAGGCGGGAGAAGAAGGGGATCAACAGAGGATGAGATGATTGTATGGCATCACTGATTCAATGGGCATGAGTTAAGTAAACTCTGGGAGTTGGTGATGAACAGGGAGGCCTGGCGTGCTGCTGTTCATGGGATCGCAGAGTCGGCCACGACTGAGTGACTACTGAACTGAACTGAACTGTATAGCTATTAAATATTCTCAACTAAATAACTATACTCTTTTATGTATAGGCATGCCCTTGTTCCTTTTCAAAGAAAAACTAAAATATTTAGGGGTAAAGAAATAGATTACAAATACTTACAAATGGGTCAGCATAATAATATATCAATATATCACATGGAGAGAGAAAGCAAATTAGCTAAGTGTTAACAGTCTGCTAATTTTAGATTAAGACAATACAGGAGTTAGTTTTATTATTCTTAAAGTGCTCCTGTAAATTTTAAATTATTTCAAAATAATTAAAATAGCTAAAATATAGCCTAAAAATTTGTAATCCATTTGTATTGTGTTTGAATGTATGTTTTCAAATATATTTTGAAGCATGTGTGTCAGTGGATCTTTTGACAGAGTCTGCAAATTTGTAGTAAGAAAGTAGTAAGTAGATAAACTTAATGTGTAAGTTAATGGTCAGCTCCAGGTTTCAAAAAGATTATTGGAAAGAAAAGTTGTTACATGAAGGAGAATCTATTTGGGAAGATTTTATATATAACCTTGGATTCTCTTTGTATAACAGTTGTTATTATCTGCTTTTAAATTTAAAGAATTTTAAAAGTAAGGAAAACAGTTGGATTGTTGGATAGTATAATTGCCCAGCAAAACAGGGTAAAGTTCCTTGTAAGGACATTTGATGATAAGCCAATATGTGAAAAGCAGAATATGAATTATGGGATGCATTTGTCTCTAAGAATAAATCCTGAAAGAATTGTTTTATAATCTTTCCAAGCTAGAACCAGAATTAAATTAAGGAAACATTGATAATAGTTAAGAATTATACATTGGTATCTTACATCATGTATTTATATTTCTTTAATGTAAATGCACTTATAATCCTCTAAGTAGCCTATCATTTTTGTTATGCTATCTTCTGGTTGATTTTTTTATAATGCCATTTTCTGTATATTATCTTAGTTCACAGTTTAATTCTCCTCTCATGATACAGTTTAATTTTAAAAAAATGACAAAGTAGACTGTAGCATGTCATATGGTCTAGGTCCTCAATTATTTAGGATTATAATCCATCGAGACATATAAATATACCATCATTATCTAAGAGCAAATTACCTGATTTGTATGAAAGTTGCAAAATGCTTTGCTTTGGAATCCAAATTGACAGCAGACAGGGGAAATGTTATTGATATGTAGTAAAGTCTTGCTTTCTCTAGTACAAGTCTCAGGGTTACACTTACTTTTAAATAAAATCTTGAAAGACCAGGGCCGATAGATAGAGAAAGACATTCCTTCTGACTCCTGTTGGTAACTAATCTGTGTTGGGTACCTCAGGCAATTTTGAAGTACTTTTTTTCTTTTTAACAATATGTAATGTTACAGACTTCCCTGGTGGCTCAGACGGTAAAGTGTCTACCTACAATGCGCGGAGACCCAGGTTCAATCCCTGGGTTAGGAAGATCCTCTGGAGAAGGCAATGGTAACCTATTCCAGTACTCTTGCCTGGAAAATCCCATGGATGGAGGAGCATGGTAGGCTACAATCCATGGGGTCACAGAGAGTCAGGCACGACTGAGCGACGTCATTGTTACTAAGGTTATAGAAATGTGTTTCTCTCCTACTCTCTGTGGAAAACCATTGAAAGCTTCAATTGTCTTATCTGGCTGTCTAGACTCATGAGAATATCAAAATACTTGATAGGCTACTGAGGCTGACTTTGACATAGACATTTATTAGGGCTGAGTTTAAAAACCCTAAATTACAAAATCATCAGTTCACAAGTAGATACTGAGTACTGACTATGTGGAAAGACTCTCTCAGCTGCTCTAAGAGAAACTCAGCTAAAGCAGTTCATCTGTTCTCGTGAGGCTCAACTCTATACTGACTTAACAGACAAGAGTTTGAGCAAACTCCGGGAGATAGGGAAGGATGGGGAAGCCTGGCTTGCTGCAGTCCGTGGAATCACAAAGATTTGGACAGTACTTAGTGACTGAACAACAGCAACATTAGTAGCAAAGATCCAGGCAATATACTCTAAGCATTGTGGGAGTGGTAGAGGACGAGGACTAGCGAGCAGTGGGGCCACCCCCTTGCTGCGCTGGGACCCAGCCCCACTGTTAAGGCAGAGCTGAAGACCACTGTAATACCAAACATGTGAAAGCCAGACTCAGTGAGGTTGCCATTTGATATGAAACACATAAGATAATTCAAGTTTCCAGCTTTTTCTGATCTGAATAAAAATATTTTTCAGTTGGGCTTCTTAAAGCAACTGAGGCTGGGGTGGAGAAGGGAAAGAGGACAAAGGCCAGAATAGGTTCTCATCCACTACAACTATGACGGTTACTCATTGACAAATTCAACTTTCTAATCATGAAAATGAGGATAAAGCTATTGTACATGCTTTTCACCTTATACCTGGTGGGTGGGTTAGGAGAATGGTATGAAACTATCTGAAAGGACTTGGAAAATAATTAAGTGCTATAAAAATGTAGAGGATTATTAATAACATCTGACATTTATTAAGTACTTATGTGCCAGGGATTGTGCTGGCACTTTATATTCATTGCCTCCAGTAACCCTTCTGCAACTCTCTGAGGCAGATGCTATTATGAACATTTCAGTGAGGAAGAGACTGAAGTCTACAGTGATTGATGACATATAAGTAAGTGCCCCAGAGAGATTTCAGGCTCCAGTGACCTGATTCAAGAGTCCCACATAATTACTCTTCTTGTTGTTTTCCAGTTACTCAGTTGTGTCCTACTCATTGTGACCCCATGGACTCCAGCAGGCCAGGCCTCCCTGTCCTTCACCATCTCCCAGAGTTTGCTCAAACTCCTGTCCATCGAGTCTCGAGTAGGTGATACCATCCAACCATCTCATCCTCTGTTACCCCCCTTTTCCTCCTGCCTTCAGTCTTTCCCAGCATCAGGGTCTTTTCTAATGAGTCAGCTCTTTGCATTAGGTGGATGAAGTATTGGAGCTACAGCATTAGCCCTTCCAATGAATATTCAGGATAGATTTTCTTTAGGATTGACTGGTTTGATGTCCTTGCAGTCCAAGGGAGTCTCAAGAGTCTTCTCCAACACTGAAGTTCAAAAGCATCAATTCTTCAATGCTTGGCCTTCTTTCTGGCTCTCAGTTATTATGTGTGAAGCTAAAATGGATTTGTGCCTATGGTCTATAGCTGGATTTGCTCCTGCCCACTCTCCCAGGAGCATCCAGGCTTAAGTTCAGCATCAGCACTTCACTGGGGAAGCCATGGGTACATGGAGCATTCAAGTCTTGAGGAAAAGAACATCTTTCCAGAGAATCACTAAATCCCTTTGCTGATGTATGCACAAGCATGTACACTCCAGCCCTGGGTATTTAACCAAGCTAATTTCAAACTAATATTCAAGGCTTACAACTAAGGCACTGATTAATCTATTAGCTTCCCCTGGAAATGAGCTGAGAAATTATTGCTTCAACTGCTCTCTTCCTGCTCAGAAGCCCAACAGGGGCTGCCCCATGCTCTCTTCAAGCTAAGGGTTGAATGGAAGCCCCTAGGTCAGTGAACAAGGTCACTCAGGGACACAGATTGGGACTCAAGTAAGGAGAAGCTGGGAAGATGGCAGCTGATTTAGGGGACCTTGGCTTCTGATTATAAAGGTGAATCCAAATGTTGCTCCAGCTCTCTACTACGTCTCAGCAAAAGCCTGACACTGAGAGCAAAATACGAGATGAGGTTTGCAAATAGCACCCCAGAGGGAACATGCATGTGGCTGTGCATTGCACAAAAGAAGGAAGGAAGGGAGGCGAGACCCACGGCCAACTGTGGACGGGGCTTTGCCTTTGTTCTTAGAGTCAGTAGGAGCGTTCCTGGCTCTGATGGATCCTGGCTGGCACCAAGAAAGCCTCTCCCACACAATGCTTCTGCATCCTCACCTGTAACATCTCCTGTTCCAGGCCCCACCAGGAACTATCTATCATGTGGAATTGTGTGCTGGCAGGTGAAACAGTAGCTCTAGATGAAAGTCCCCGTGCAACAAAACAAATACCTCAATGCCATCCAGTTTGGAAGCGATATTTCCGCAGATTCTGACCAGGCTAGCATGAACAGCAAAAACACACTCATTCACCTATCCTGCCTGGCCCTTCCTGACACCTTCCAAGGAACAAGAAAACAGAGGTGAGGAAAGCCACTTGGGGTCCTCTGACTTCCTCCTACAAGCCAGGTATCCTTCCAACTGCACCCTGAAGCTCACTGCCCTTCGGTTTGTTGGGTGTCAGGCTCTGTGCCAATCAGTCACATCATCATCTTGTGTAGTCCTCACAGCACTGCTAAGAAATACATGTCATTATCGCCCTCTACCTTTTTCTTTTTTTTTCCCTTACTGATAAGGAAATTGAGGCTCAGAGGGAGTCAGTAAGTTGCAGGAGGTCAAACAGATCCACAGAAATAAAGTTGGGATTAGAATCCATTTTGTCCAACTCCAGAGCATGCGCACTTCTCCCCATGACTCACTGCTGAACTGCCATCCCTTCAGTTCAGTTCAGTCACTCAGTCGTGTCCGGCTCTTTGCAACCCGATTTATCGCAGCCCACCAGGCCTCCCTGTCCATCACCAACTCCCGGAGTTCACTCAGACTCACGTCCATCGAGTCCTGATGCCATCTAGCCATCTCATCCTCTGTCGTCCCCTTCTCCTCCTGCCCCCAGTCCTTCCCAGCATCATAGTCTTTTCCAACGAGTCAACTCTTCGCATGAGGTGGCCAAAGTACTGGAGTTGCAGTTTTAGCATCATTCCTTCCAATGAACACACAGGGCTGATCTCCTTGAGAATGGAATGGTTGGATCTCCTTGCAGTCCAAGGGACTCTCAAGAGTCTTCTCCAACACCACAGTTCAAAAGCATCATTTCTTTGGTGCTCAGCTTTCTTCACAGTCCAACTCTCACATCCATACATGACCACAGGAAAAACCATAGCCTTGACTAGACGGACCTTAGTCGGCAAAGTAATGTCTCTGCTTTTGAATGTGCTATCTAGGTTGGTCATAACTTTTCTTCCAAGGAGTAACTTGGGGTGTGCCAAGAAAGGATAGTGAAGGCGAAGTCTGGCTCTGGTACCTCAGGTCATGTGCACGTGTATGCGCATGTCCATCTGTATGCTTCTGTGCATGTTGGTGTTGGCAACCATGCTCATTTTTATTCCCTTTTCTGTCTTTCTCCCAAACCCCCACCCCTTTTGCACTTCATATACTCCTTTTATCCACCTTGCCAGCTTTCTTATTCTCAATACTCTTGTCACCTGCCTTAGAAATTAATTCACACATACATGTAGAAATTTAGTAATTTAACTCTCCGCTGAATATTTCACTTTAAGAGAAAATAAAGAGTGGGGAAAAGGCACCAGTCCTGGGACTTGCCTGGTGGTCTGGTGGTTAAAATTTCACCTTCTAGGGGGTGTGGGCTTTTCAGAGATTTAGGATCCCACATGTCTCTTGGCCAAAACACTAAAACATAAAATAGAAACAATACTGTAACAAATTGAATAAAGACTTTAAAAATAGTCCATATCAAGAAAAAAAGGCACCAGTCCTTCCAGCAGGAGTGGATCCAGATGTTTTGGGGAGGAGGGAAAATGACACTTCAGGGATCATGAATCCCACTTCTGATACAGAATGGGCAAACACAATAGCTAAAAACACACAGACCAACACCAGAGATACATGTATTAGAGAAGGGAAAAGAGACCAGCCCAATCCTATTTGAGACTGCCCAAATAAACACATCTGGGGTCTTGAAAAGGAGACTCCTCCTAGGCTCTAAGGAGCAAAGATCTTCCTGTGTTACTGGGGCCCAGGCCAGGCGGGGGCTGGGCTAGGAGAGTGAGGGAAGAGAAGCATGGGGTCTCCTTGGCAATGCCACTCCATGCTGCCCATCAGCCCAGGGAAGCAGGCTCAGCCCATCTCTGTGCACGTGTCACTCATTTCATGGCAGCCCTGATGCGCAGTCTCAGGGTTTCAGCGGCATCCACGCAGCAGAACCTAAACTCCATGTTTCATAGTGACCACGAAGCACCCTTTCTACTGTCTCACATTTAGTGTAGAAATACAAGCTCCAGAGGAGAAAGCAGGAGTAGGGTGGACATGCAGAGAGAATTAGAGTATCACCCTGGTAACATGTTTTGTGGCATCATTTTTCCCCCAGTTCCAGCACATCCCTAACACAGCCCTTTTTAGAGCTATAGCCCCCATGTAGAGAAGACAATACCCAGTGCAAAATTCCTATGTCTCATGCTTATCTGATCTCTCCTCTCTCTTTCAGTGCAGGTGCCTTTGATGTTGGTCTGCATGTTTGTGTTCACCTGTTCTCTTCTGTGAAGCAGATCTAATCATGGTGTTTGTTTCCTTTTCAACAACTACCCCTCCTCCCCAAACCACAATAAACTCCATGAGAACCAGGACTTTTCGTAATTTTGTCAACTGTATTCTCAGTGCATAGAATTGTGCCTACACATAGTAAGTGCTCAATAAATACTGACTATATAGGTTGATCAAAAAGTTTGTAGCTCAGCTTTACTATCCAGACACTTATTTGTATTTGGCCAAACGTTTCTAGGGGAGCACCTGAAATTCTCACTCCTGGGCCCACAATGGGACACAACCACAACAGTGTTGCTTATTCAAGTAAATGCACAAGACAGGGGGTGACCTATCTAGAAGATCAAGTTTCTCTTCCTGGAAATTTTAACCCAGATCTTATGCTATTTTCTGAGTCTGTGATAAGGACCATAATATTAAAATGAGCTTCAAAAAGACAAATTATGGGGAATTCCCTGGCAGTCCTGTGGTTAGGACTCAGCACTTTCCCTGCCAGGGAGGGGTTGGTGCCTGGGTTCAATCACTGGTTGCAGAACTAAGATCCCATAAGCCACATAGTGAAGTCCTCTCCCCCAAAAAAAGAAAGAAAGAAAAGACAACCTATGGAATGGGAAACAATATTTGCAAACCATATATCTAATAAGGGGTTGCTATCCAAAAATATATAAATAACTCATGCAAATCAATAGCAAAATAAACACTAAATAACTCAATTGCGAAATGAGCAAAGGGCTTGAACAGACATTTCTTCAAAGAAGATATATGAAAGGCCAACAAGTACATGAAAGGATGGTCATCACCACTTGTCACTAGGGAAATGCAAATTAAAACCATATGCCCATTAGAATGGCTGTCATCAAAAAGACATGAGATAACAAATCCTGACAAAAATAGAATTATCATATGATACAGCTTCCCTGATAGATCAGTTGGTAAAGATTCCACCTGCACCCCAGTTCGATTCCTGGACTGGGAAGATCCCCTGGAGAAGGGAACAGCTACCCACTCCAGTATTCTGGCCTGGAGAATTCAATGGACTGTATAGTCCATGGGGTCACAAAGAGACAAGACTAAATGACTTTCACTCTCACGATCCATCTATTCTGCCTCTTAGAGTATATTCTGAGGAAATGAAATCACTTAACTGAAAAAAATATCTGGGACTTCCCTAGTGGTCCAGTGGTTAAGAGTCTGCCTGCTACTGCCGGAGACACAGATTTGAGCCTGGGAAGATTCCCCATGCCAGGGAGGAACTCAGCCTGTGCTGCACAACTACTGAGCCCCCGTGCCCTAGAGCCCATGTTCTGCAACAAGAGAAGACACTGCAGTGAGAAGTCCACGCATCACAACAAGAGACTGGCCCTCACTCTCTGCAACTGGAGAAAGCCTGTGCCATCACCTTCTCCAAACAAAGACCAAGTGCAGCCAAAAATAAATAAATAATTTTTTTAATAAAAATCTGTACTACCATGTTCATAGCAGCATTATTTGCAACAGCCAAGACATTGCCAAGACATGGAAACAACTTAGGTATCCCTTAGTGGGCAAATGGAAAAAGAAGTGGTATACAGTCAACCCTAGGCATCCATGTAAGATTTGTTCCAGTTCCCCTCTCAGACACCAAATTCCATGGACGCTCAAGTCTCTTAAAATGGTGTAGTATTTGCATGTAACCTATGTACATCCTCCAATATGCTTAAAATTATCTCTAGATTAACACAATGTAAATGCTATGTAAATAGCTATAAATACAATGTAAATGTTATGTAAATAGTTGCCAGCATAGTGGCAAATTCAAGCTTTGTTTTCTATAACTTTCTGGAATTTTTGTAAAATTATTTTCAATCTGTGGTTCGTTGTATCCATGGATGAGGAACCTAAGCACACAAAGAGCCAACTCTGTATATAATGGAATATTATTCAACCATAAAAATGATAAAGTCATTTCACAATAAACATAAATCAAGCCATCATGCTGTATGACTTATTCAGTGTTGTATGCCAATTATTTCTCAGTAAACCTGGGGGAGGAGAAATACAGTTTGTTCACTCATTTATTCAGTTGACATTTAGTGAAGGTAAAGGCAGAGGAACCAGAGATCAAATTGCCAACATCTGCTGGATCATCAAAAAAGCAAGAGAGTTCCAGAAAAACATCGATTTCTGCTTGATTGACTATGCCAAAGCCTTTGACTGTGGGGATCACAATAAACCATGGAAAATTCTGAAAGAGATGGGAATACCAGACCACCTGACCTGCCTCTTGAGAAACCTATATATAGGTCAGGAAGCAACAGTTAGAACAGGACATGGAACAACAGACTGGTTCCAAATAGGAAAAGGAGGACGTCAAGGCTGTACATGGTCACCCTGCTTATTTAACTTCTATGCAGAGTACATCATGAGAAACGCTGGGCTGGAAGAAACACAAGCTGGAGTCAAGATTGCCAGGAGAAATATCAGTAACCTCAGATATGCAGATGACACCACCCTTATGGCAGAAAGTGAAGAGGAACTAAAAAGCCTCTTGATGAAAGTGAAAGTGGAGAGTGAAAAAGTTGACTTAAAGCTCAACATTCAGAAAATGAAGATCATGGCATCTGGTTCCATCACTTCATGGCAAATAGGTGGGGAAACAGTGGAAACAGTGTCAGACTTTATTTTTGGGCTCCAAATCACTGCAGAGGTGATTGCAGCCATGAAATTAAAAGACGCTTACTCCTTGGAAGAAAAGTTATGACCAACCTAGATAGCATATTGAAAAGCAGAGAAGCAGAGACATTACTTTGCCGACTAAGGTCCGTCTAGTCAAGGCTATCTATGGTTTTTCCTGTGGTCATGTATGGATGTAAGAGTTGACTGTGAAGAAAGCTGAGCACTGAAGAATTGATGCTTTTGAACTGTGGTGTTGGAGAAGACTCTTGAGAGTCCCTTGGACTGCAAGGAGATCCAACCAGTCCATTCTGAAGGAGATCAACCCTGGGATTTTTTGGAAGGAATGATGTTAAAGCTGCAACTCCAGTACTTTGGCCACCTCATGTGAAGAATTGACTCATTGGAAAAGACTCTGATGCTGGGAAGGATTGAGGGCAGGAGGAGAAGGGGACAACAGAGGATGAGATGGCTGGATGGCATCAGGACTCGATGGACGTGAGTCTGAGTGAACTCCGGGAGATGGTGATGGACAGGCAGGCCTGGCATGCTGTGATTCATGGGGTCGCAAAGAGTTGGATACGACTGAGCGACTGAACGGAACTGAACTGAAACATGGGTCACCAGACACTCTTCAAGGTATTGTAGCCCAGTGACAAAAACATTGACATGGGGCGTATGTCCCAGTGGAGTCATTTATGAAGAAGCAAGGGCTTCTGCAGTAAGGCCTCTGCTCTTCATTTTGAAGATATTTGACTAGTATAATCAAAGTGGCTGCATTTTACCTATTTTAAATAAACATTCTAGAGAGGACTGAGATGGGGAAGATACTGGCCATCAACCTTCCACTCTTTGGTACAAAGAGTTGGGAGAAACATCCACAAAAAGGAAACTAAAAGGTTGATGAAAAAGGAAAGAGAAAGGTGCTTCTGAGGTATGCTGGTACGGAAAGTTCTGAAAAACGGGGGATGACTGTGAGCTGATGCAGAGACATTTGAAGATCTCATACCTAATACTCCTAATACCACAGTGTGATTTAGTTTCTCAGGCAGGTGACTAGAGAGCAGGTGTGAGCTCAAATTCTAGTGTTACCTTTCCTTAGCTCCTGGTCTGGACAAATTTCATAGCTTCATTGAACCTCAATATCCTCACCTGCAGATGAAGACGATACTGTTACTTTGACCATAGGATTCTGTGAGGCTCAGTGCCCGGTGCCTGACTCATGCAGTTGGCTGGATAAATGGCAATTAAACTCCTGAATTATTGAAGAATGAGAGGGAGCAGAGATGGAAGGACTACAAGAAGGTCTCCAAAGACATACCTTAGTTCTGATTTTTGCTAGAATCAGGTCTTATCTCACTTTCCAGAAAAATAAACATAAGTATTATTTAAGTTAGGTTGAGTTCACACCTTATTTTTGTCTTTCCCTAAGCAATGATTCTTAAACTTTAGAGTATATGAAGCAGATGTGGACACTTGTCAAAAAGAATCTAGATTCCTGGATTCAAGCTTGAGAAACTCTGATGTAGTACATCTGAGGTCTGACACAAGGATCTCTATTTTACAATAGCACTTCAAGAACTTTTAAATAACTTTTACAGGTAGATTATACTTTGAAACCTGCAGAAGACTGCAAAGCAGAGGCTGTCTAGATGAATCCGGGACACAGAAGCAGCATGAATCATAAACAGAAGATGTAAACAGAGTTTAATGTGCAGGGTATAGTAGTAATTATATTTGGGAGAGGCCTGATTCAGGATGATACTTGAAATGAGGGATCTGTTGGACAGAGGCCTGCTGTTTTTCAACCTCTCAGTAAAGAAACTATCAGTTTGGCTTTTCTATGGGACTTAAAAGCCCAAAGATATTGCCAAATATAATGCTATTTTATAGTCAGATGGTAGCCTGAATCTGCCCTTTTAATCTCAATGATTCAAAACCTTGTAGATGACCTTACTCATGTAAGTCTTTACAGCAGTTCTTGGTTTAAGCAAGCTATTTATGCAATCAAGTAACTATTCACAAATAACCAATTTCACAAAATTAGCAAGGCAGGAAATAAGCAAGGGCAGACTGCCGTAAGCAGCACATGTTTCTGTGTGGATGATTGCTAAGGACTATTTCTTCTCAGAATGTCAGTGTAACCAAAGGAGTCTATGAAAGCAAAAGAAGCAGGGACAATGACAGGCAGTGTAAAAACAAAATTTAAGTAGAAATGTGAAATGATAAATCAGTGTTCTTTTAAGCCAAGCAATAGCAGACTGTAGACTGCAGGCCAAGTTTGGTCAACCATCTGTTTGTAAATAAAGTTTTATTGAGACACAGTCATACATATCTGTTTACATATCCATGGCAGCTTTTGCACCACAATGGCAGAGATCATATGGTATATAAAGCTGAAATGCTTACTATACAGTCTTTACAGGAAAAGTTTTCTGATGCCTGTATTAAGTCATTAACTTCAGAAGTGGTTTGCTCTGAAGCAGTAGATTAATAAATAAGTGTTTCATCTAATGAAACCAGAGTAAAGTGTAAATTTTCACAAAAAGTGAGTATATGTAACAATAGGAGAAGACAGTGGACAAGAGAAGTAAAGAGAGAAGAGAGGACAAAACACCTAGAAAAGGAAAACAATGCAGGGAGATTTGATTTTTAAAAAACGATAAGAATAGAGGAAAGGGAGAGCAAAGAGAAGAGGAGGAATAGGTTTCCTACAAACATTCATTAATGTTTGTAGTCAAGAGCAGTGCTTGAACACTGGAATTTTTTGGTTAATATCTATGAAGTCTTGGGCTTCCCTGGCGGCTCAGTGGTAAAGAATCCACCTGCCAATGCAGGAGACATTGGTTCCATCCCTGCTCCAGGAAGATCCCATATGCCTTGGAGCAACTAAGCCCTTGCAATGCAACTACTAAATCTGTGCTCTAGAGTCTGAGAGCCTCAACTGCTGAAGCCCTCCCACCCCACAGCCCATGCCCTGCAACAAATGAAGCCACTGCAATGAGGAGCCCATGCACTACAGCTAGAGAGCAGCCCCCGCCCGCCGAAACTAGAGAAAAGCCCACACAGCAGTGAAGGCCTCGCACAGCCGTAAGTGAATAAAGAAACCAAATTATAAGAAAAACTATCTACAAAATCTTATCTTTATTTTGAGGTGATCACTGTTTATAATACAGTGAGTGAAACTGTTAGTGCCAATTGTCAATACAACACTCATTTTCCCTTAATCTATGTCTCAGAACTGTAATTTCTATTAAGTGTATAATATGCTCAGTTAAAATACTAATGACCCCAGACTACCTTCAACAAGGAGCAGCCATGTGTCTTAGTCCCTTGGGACTTGTTATAACACAGTACCATAAACTGGGTGGCTTAGAAGCAACAAAAATTGATTTCTTATGGTTCCGAAATCTAGCAAGACCCCAGATGAAGATCCCAGCATATTGGGTGTTTGGTGAGCCCCTGCGTTTCTGGTTCACAGAAGGTGTCTTCCAGGGGTAAGCACTTTCTCAGGCCTCTTTCATAAGGATGCTAATTTGGTTTATGGGGACTCCAGTCTGATGGCTAATCACCTCCCAAACACTTCATCTCCTAATATGATCACTCTGGAATTAGGATTTCAATATATGAGTTAAGAATACAATCTGCACCATCACGTGACTCAGTTGTGGCCAACGAGATATAAGCAGAAATCACTGGTTTGGGACTGCCAGAAAAGCCTTTCAAAAGGACAAACTGCTGGCTTTTGCTTCCTTTTGCTTTTGTCATTTTGCTCATTCTCCTCCCTAGCACTTGGATGTATTTGCATAATCATAATTATCACCTTAAACCATGAAAATCGAAGCCCTGAGAAACGGATGACAAAGCAGGAAGACAGAATGACCCTTGGTCCTGAAGAGTACCTCTGAATGGCCGTGAGAGTCTTGGACTATCCACCTGCATACATTTGTTATGTGAGAAAAATGAACCACTTCTCTGTTTATGCTACTATTTTTTAGGTTTCTGTTAATTATACTAACAATAAATCATAACCAATCCAAATAGCATCCTTACCTTTTCTTAGGAATCCGGTTCAGTTCAGTTCAGTCACTCAGTTGTGGCCAAAACTTTGCAACCCCATGAACCACAGCACACCAGGCCTCCCTGTCCAACACCAACTCCTGGAGCCTACCCAGACTCAAGTCCATTGAGTCAGTGATGCCATCCAACCATCTCATCCTCCGTTGTCCCCTTCTCCTCCTGCCCTCAATCTTTCCCAGCATCAGGGTCTTTTCAAATGAGTCAGCTTTTCGTATCAGGTGGCCAAAATATTGGCATTTCAGCTTCAACATCAGTCCTTCCAATGAACACTCAGGACTGATCTCCTTTGGATGGACTGGTTGGATCTCCTTGCAGTCCAAGGGACTCTCAGGAGTCTTCTCCAACACCACAGTTCAAAAGCATCAATTCTTTGGCCCTCAGCTTTCTTTGTAGTCCAACTCTCACATCCATACATGACTACTGGAAAAACCATAGCCTTGAGTCGACGGACCTTTGTTGGCAAAGTAATGTCTCTGCTTTTCAATATGCTATCTAGGTTGGTCAAACTTTCCTTCCAAGGAGTTAAGCGTCTTTTAATTTCATGGCTGCAAAACCATCTGCAGTGATTTTGGAGGCCCCTCCCCCCCAAAAAAGGCTCTCACTGTTTCCCCATCTATTTCCCATGAAGTGATGAGATTTGATGCCATGATCTTAGTTTCTGAATGTTGAGATTTAAGCCAACATTTTCACTCTCCATTTTCCCTTTCATCAAGAGGCTCTTTAGTTCTTCTTTAATTTCTGGCATAAGGGTAGTGTCATCTGCATACTTGAGGTTATTGATATTTCTCCCATCAATCTTGATTCCAGCTAGTGCTTCATACAGCCTGGTATTTCTAATGATGTACCCTGCATATAAGTTAAATAAGCAGGGTGACAATATACAGCCTTGACGTACTCCTTTTCCTATTTGGAACCAGTCTGTTGTTCCATGTCCAGTTCTAACTGTTGCTTCCTGACCTGCATATAGGTTTCTCAAGAGGCGGGTGAGGTGGTCTGGTATTCCCATCTCTTGAAGAATTTTCCACAGTTTATTGTGATCCCCACAGTCAAAGGCTTTGGCATAGTCAATCAAGCAGAAATAGATGTTTTATTTGAGCTCTCTTGCTTTTTTGATGATCCAGTGGATGTTGGCAATTTAATCTCTGGTTCCTCTATCTTTTCTAAAACCAGCTTGAACATCCAGAAGTTCATGGTTCATGTATTGCTGAAGCCTGGCTTG
This sequence comes from Nanger dama, assembly GCA_917880005.1. Lineage (NCBI taxonomy): Eukaryota > Metazoa > Chordata > Mammalia > Artiodactyla > Bovidae > Nanger > Nanger dama. The sequence goes on from CAKJTW010000011.1 coordinate 4,135,439, forward strand.
GAGAATTTTGAGCATTACTTTACAAGTGTGTGAAATGAGTGCAACTGTGCAGTAGTTTGACCATTCTTTGACATTGCCTTTCTTAGGGATTGGAATGAAAACTGACATTTTCCAGTCCTGTGGCCACTGCTGAGTTTTCCAAATTTGCTGACATTTTGAGTGGAGCACTTCCACAACATCCTTTTTAGGATTTGAAATAGCTCACCTGGAATTCCATCACCTCTACCAGCTTTGTTCATAGTGATGCTTCATAAGGCCCACTTGACTTCACATTCCAGGATGCCTGGCTCTAGGTGAGTGATCACATCATCGTAATTAACTGGGTTGTGAAGATCTTTTTGTACAGTTCTTCTACATATTCTTGCCACCTCTTCTTAATATCTTCTGCTTCTGTTAGGTCCATACCATATCTGTCCTTTACTGAGCCCATCTTTGTTCCCTTGGTATCTCTAATTTTCTTGAAGAGATCTCTAGTCTTTCCCATTCTATTGTTTTCCTCTATTTCTTTGCACTGATCACTAAGGAGGGCTTTCTTATCTCTCCTTGTTATTCTTTTGAACTCTGCATTCAAATGCTTATATCGTTCCTTGTCTCCTTTGCTTTCACTTCTCTTCTTTTCACAGCTATTTGTAAGGCCTCCTCAGACAGCCATTTTGCTTTTCTGTGTTTCTTTTCTTGAGGATGGTCTTGATCCCTGTCTCTTGTACAATGTCAGGAACCTCCGTCCATAGTTCATCAGGCACTGTGTCTATCAGATCTAGTCCTTTAAATCTATTTCTCACTTCCACTGTAGAATCTTAAGGGATTTGATTTAGGTCATACCTGAATGGTCAGGTGGTTTTCCCTATTTTCTTCAATTTAAGTCTGAATTTGGCAATAAGGAGTTCATGACCTGAGTCACAGTCAGCTCCCAGTCTTGTCTTTCCTGACTGTATACAGCGTCTCCATCTTTGGCTGCAAATAATATAATCAATCTGATTTCAGTGTTGACCATCTGGTGATGTCCGTGTGTAGAGTCTTCTCTTGTGTTGTTGGAAGAGGGTGTTTGCTATGACCAGTGCGTTCTCTTGGAAAAACTCTATTAGCCTTTGCCCTGCTTTATTCTGTATTCCAAGGCCAAATTTGCCTCTTACTCCAAGTGTTTTTCTGACTTCCAGCTTTAAAAGCTGGCAGATTGAAGGATGAAGAGTTGGGCTATATAAGAACTACATTTTTTTTTTTGAGCAATATTTCAGTGATGATCAGGCTGTCTCTGCTCACTGTGTTTTACATGATAAAAATAAATGCATTTTTCTGATATTTAGGTTTATTGGGAGTGAGAAATAGACATAAGACAGTTACTAGCAAAACTACATTAGATTACATCAACTAATGTATATGAAGTGAAAGTGAAAGTTGCTCAGTCATGTCCAACTCTTTGGGACCCCATGGATTGTAGCCTCCCAGGCTCCTCTGTCCACAGAATTCTCCAGGCAAGATACTGGAATGTATTGCCATCCCCTCCTCTAGGGGATCTTCCCCACCCAAGGGTAGAACCGAGGTCTGCTGCATGCAGGCAGATTCTTTACAGTCTGAGCCACCAGGGAAGTCCCATAATTTTTCCTTAAATTTCACATTCCTTTTAATCCACTAAGAAAGAAAGTGAAAGTGAAGTTGCTCAATCGTGTCCAACTCTTTGCGACCCCATAGACTGCAGCCTACCAGGCTCCTCCATCCATGGGATTTTCCAGGCAAGAGTACTAGAGTGGGTTGTTATTTCCTTCTCCAGAGGATCTTCCCTACCCAGGGATCAAACCCGGTCTCCCACATCGTAGGCAGATGCTTTACTGTCTGAGCCACGGTAGATGAAAGACTTTTCTAAGTTTTAGTATGGAAAGATGATCTATAGGGCTATTAAAATAAAAATTCTTTTCTGTTTTATTTATTTATTTATTTTAATTTACACAATGACCTTCAAACTTAACTTTTCCTCTGGGGTGGTTCTTTTGATACCAACAAATTCTGCAATTATTTGATACCAATTCAGTGGCCATTAATTCAATTCAATTTTGACTTTAACTACATGGAGTTAGTCCAGATTCTACAGTTTAAAAGCTCAGTCCTACACAACTGCTCTCACTTCAGACGTCTGTTGCAAATTCTGGGCCGACAGGATTTCTGATGAAGGAGCTATAAGTTGAGGTTCCTACAATTCCATCCTTGAATTTGATAAGTTGTTAAAATGGCTGACAGAACTCAGGAAAACTCTTCGTGTTTATCAGTTTATTATAAGAACAAAACTCACAACAGCCAAATGGAAGAGATGCATTGAGCAAGCTAGGGGAGCAGGGATACAGTTTCCATGCCCTCTGGGCACTCCACCCTCCCAGGTACTAGACGTGTTCAGCATCCCAGAAGCTCTCTGAGTCTCACTATTTGAGAGTTTTTCTAACCCTCTTAGCCCAGAGTTGCTAGTAAAGTAATGCTCAAAATTCTCCAAGCCAGGCTTCAACAGTATGTGAACCGTGAACTTTCAGATGTTCAAGCTGGTTTTAGAAAAGGCAGAGGAAACAGAGATCAAATTGCCAACATCCACTGGATCATGGAAAAAGCAAGAGAGTTCCAGAAAAACATCTATTTCTGCTTGATTGTGCCAAAGCCTTTGACTGTGTGGATCACAATAAACTGTGGAAAATTCTGAAAGAGATGGGAATACCAGAGCACCTGGCCTGCCTCTTGAGAAATCTGTATGCAGGTCAGGAAGCAATAGTTAGAACTGGACATGGAACAACAAATAGGAAAAGGAGTACATCAAGGCTGTACATGGTCACCTTGCTTATTTAACTTCTATGTGGAGTACATCATGAGAAACGCTGGGCTGGAAGAAGCACAAGCTGGAATCAAGATTGCCAGAAGAAATATTAATAACCTCAGATATGCAGATGATACCACCCTTATGCCAGAAAGTGAAGAAGAACTAAAGAGCCTCTTGATGAAAGTGAAAGAGGAGAGTGAAAATGTTGGCTTAAAGCTCAACATTCAGAAAACGAAGACCATGGCATCTGGTCCCATCACTTCATGGGAAATAGATGGGGAAACAGTGGAAACAGTGTCAGACTTTATTTTGGGGGGCTCCAAAATCACTGCAGATGATGACTGCAGCCATGAAATTAAAAGATGCTTACTCCTTGGAAAGAAAGTTATGATCAACCTAGACAGCATATTGAAAAGCAGAGACATTACTTCGCCAACAAAGGTCTGTCTACTCAAGGCTATGGTTTTTCCAGTGGTCGTGTATGGATGTGAGAGTTGGACTGTGAAGAAAGCTGAGCACCGAAGAATTGATGCTTTTGAACTGCAGTGTTGGAGAAGACTCCTGAGAGTCCCTTGGACTGCAAGGAGATCCAACCAGTCCATTCTAAAGGAGATCAGTCCTGGGTGTTCATTGGAAGGATTGATGCTAAAGCTGAAACTTCAACACTTTGGCCACCTCATGTGAAGAGTTGACTCACTGGAAAAGACTTTAATGCTGGGAGGTATTGGGGGCAGGAGGAGAATGGGACAACAGAGGATGAGATGGCTGTATGGCATCACTGACTTGATGGACATGAGTTTGAGTGAACTCCAGGAATTGGTGGTGGACAGGGAAGCCTGGTATGCTGCGATTCATGGGGTTGCAAAGAGTCGGACACGACTGAGCAACTGTCCTGACTGACTGACTAGCCAAGAGTTGAGGAAGGGGAGGAGGAAGCTGAGTATCCCTCTCCTCTAAGTACCTGTGTAGTCTTTCTGGGATCAGCTTTCAACCTGAGGCTGCCTAAGGGCCCCACCCTAAATCGCCTCATTAACATCAACTTAGGTGCAACCCAATGGAGAAGGCAATGTCACACCACTCCAGTACTCCTGCCTGGAAAATCCCATGGATGGAGGAGCCTGGAAGGCTGCAGTCCATGGGGTCACTGAGGGTCTGACATGACTGAGTGACCTCACTTTCACTTTTCACTTTCATGCATTGGAGAAGGAAATGGCAACCCACTCCAGTGTTCTTGCCCAGAGAATCCCAGAGACAGCAGAGCCTGGTAGGCTGCAGTCTATGGGGTCGCACAGAGCCAGACACAACTGAAGTGACTTAGCAGCAGCAGCAGCAGGTGCAATCCAAAAGGGCTTCTTTTGAATCATAAAAGAGACTCCTATCAATCAAGAAATTGCAAGGGTTTCGGGAGCTCCTGTCAGAAACCAGGAAAAGAATAAATGAATTTCCTGTTATACCACATCCCCTATTCCTTTTTCATCCTTTAACTAACCATAACAATGGCATACACACAAAATCCATAGAGCACTTTCCCAGGCAGCTAATGGGATGAGCATGAATGTCACAAAATCTTCAACATATAAGTGTAAGAGGAAGCAACAGTAGCCAAGTTTTAAAGTCAACAAATAACCCTTGAGTAGAAGTTGATAAAAGTTACATACACCCTACCTGACATTGCCACTGCAAATTATCCCATAAAGTCTAGGTTCTTTCCAGGCAGATAGAAAACATTTTGTATGGAGGTAAGTGCAAAGGTCCTCAATCTTGGTCAATATTCTCAGAGAGTTGGATTCTCTGAAAGATGGATTCATCTATTTATGAAGAATGAAAACCTCCCTGAAATTAACTTGTCAAATCATTCCCAATCTTTGACTTCTCTGAAGAGCCCAGATCAAGGCAGAAAAGAATACTGTTTCCATCTGACATCTCAGATCGACAACTCTTAAGTTTATGGAATGATTGTTCAAGTTCATATACACTAATGTTACCCCAAAAACTGATTTCACTTCTTGGTGGGTGTGGAGCCAAAACACACAACCAAGTCACGTATCAGGAGTAGAAAGGACTTATTATTCAGTTCAGTTCAGTTCAGTCACTATGTCATGTCCAACTCTGCGACCCCATGGACTGCTGCACACCAGGCTTCCCTGTCCATCACCAACTTCCAGAGTTGCTCAAACTCACGTTTATTGAGTCAGTGATGTCACCCAACCATCTTATCCCCAGTCATCCTCTTCTCCTCCTACTTTCAATCTTTCCCAGCATCAGGGTCTTTTCAAATGAGTCAATTCTTCTTATCAGGTGGCCAAAGTATTGGAGTTTCAGCTCAGCATCAGTCCTTCCAGTAAATATTCAAGAATGATTTCCTTTAGGATGGACTCCTTTCAGTCCAAGGCTCTCAAGAGTCTTCTCCAACACCACAGTTCAAAAGCATCAGTTCTTCAGCACTCAGCTTTCTTTATGGTTCAACTCTCACATACATGACTACTGGAAAAACCATAGCTTTGACTAAATGGACCTTTGTCACCAAAGTAATGTCTCTGCCTTTTAATATGCTATCTAGGTTGGTCATAGCTTTTCTTTCAAGGAGCAAGTGTCTTTCAATTTCATGGCTGTAGTCACCATCCACAGTGAGTTTAGAGCCCAAGAAAACAAAGTCTGTCGCTGTTTCCATTGTTTCTCCATCTAATTGCCATGAAGTGATGGGACCAGATGCCATGATCTTCATTTTCTGAATGTTGAGTCTTAAGCCAGCTATTTCACTCTCCTCTTTCACTTTCATCAAGAGGCTCTTCAGGTCCTCTTCACTTTCTGGCATAAGAGTGGTATCATCTGCATATCTGAGGTTACTAATATTTCTCCCAGCAATCTTGATTCCAGCCTGTGCTTCATCTAGCCCAGCATTTTGCATGATGTACTATGCATAAAAATTAGATATGCAGGGTGATAATATACAGCCTTGACGTCTCCTTTCCTAATTTGGAACCAGCCTGTTGTTCCATCGCCTGTTATAACTGTTGCTTCTTGACCTGTATACGGATTTCTCAGGAGACAGGTAAGGGGGTCTGTTATTCCCATCTCTTTAAGAATTTTCCAGTTTGTGGTGATCCACACAGTCAAAGGCTTTGGTATAGTCAATAAAGCAGAAGAGTGGATGTTTTTCTGGAACTCTCTTGCTTTTTGATGATCCAACGGATGTTGGCAATTTGATCTCTGGTTCCGCTGCTTTTTCTAAAACCAGCTTGAATATCTGGAAGTTCATAGTTCATGTACTATTGAAGCCTGGCTTGGAGAATTTTGAACATTACTTTGCTTGTGTGTGACATGACTGTAATTATATGGTAGTCTGAACATTCTTTGGCATTGCCTTTCTTTGGGATTGGAATGAAAACTGATCTTTTCCAGTCCCGTGGCCACTGCTGAGTTTTCCAAACTTGCTAGCATATTGAGTGCAGCACTTTAACAACATCATCTTTTAGGACTTGAAATAGCTCAACTAGAATTCAATTGCCTCTACTAACTTCGTAATGACGATTCCTAAGGCCCACTTGACTTTGCATTCCAGGATATCTGGCTCTAGGTGAGTGATCACACCATCGTGGTTATCTGGGTCATGAAGATATTTTTGTATGGTTCTTCTGTGTATTCTTGCCACCTCTTCTTAATATCTTCTGCTTCTGTTAGGTCCATACTGTTTCTGTCCTTTATTGAGCCCATCTTTGGATGAAATGTTCCCTTGGTATCTATAATTTTCTTGACGAGATCTCACTGAATGGTCTTTCCCATTCTATCGTTTTCCTCTGTTTGTTTGCTTTGGATTTATTATTACTTGCAGCAAATAAGGAGAACACAGAGGATCTTTCCCAAAGCAATATCTTCCTGAACAACAAAACTGGGAAGTTTTAAGCTAAAGTGACACACATTTTCATCAGGGGCAAAAAGGTCAATTTCATCATCCCTTAGTTTCCAGCTGATCTAGTGGTTGAGCACTTTAGGCTAATCTTTACCACTGAAACAGAACCGGAAGTCTTTACAATTGATATATTATCTTCGCTATTGTTACTTCTGGCCTGATAACAGTTTGTTCCTGTGTTACTTTGTTCCCTTGAGATCATTAATCTTGAGACCTGCTCAAAAACATTGTGGCCAGGCTTAGGTCATAAAATGGCTTATACCAAAACTTGTCTGTCATATGTTAAGAAAGTCATACCTGGTTCTCTTTTTCCAGGAACTCCCTGCTCTATTTGCTTATATAAGAATAGAAGGAAATCTATAAATAGAAAAAGATTTAAGTCACCTATGCTAACTGAAGGACTTCCCATGTGGCCCAGTGGTAAAGAATCTGTCTGCCAATGTAGGAGATGCAAGAGATTCAAGTTTGATCCTCGGATCAGGAAGATTCCCTGGAGTCAGAAATGGCAACCCACTCCATTGTACTTGTCTAGAGAATCTTATGGACAGAGGAACCTGGCATGCTATAATACATGAGGTCACGAAGAGTTGGACATGACTGCACTACTAAGCATGCTAACTACTAAGCATGCTAAGATGCTAACTGATATTCTATCTAGAAGAGGCAAATTTAGAAGTTTGAGGCTTTGAGAATAAAAGGTTTCTCTGGGTTTCCCTGGTGGCTCAGATGGTAAAGGACCTGCCTGCAGTGCAGGAGACTCGGGTCCAATCCCTGGGTCAGGAAGATCCCCTGGAGTAAGAAATGGCAACCCACTCCTGTATTCTTGCCTGGAGAATTCCATGGACAGAAGAGCCTTGTGGGCTACAGTCCACAAGGTCACAAAGAGTCAGACACAACTGAATCACTAACTCTATCTGGATCTTTAAGCTTGTTAAGTCTACTTGAGGAGAACTGCTCAGACCATGGCTAGTTTCTGTATGAAGTGCTTTTACTACTCATATATCCAAAGCCCACCCATCCCCTGGCTGCCTAGCCTGAAACCTTGTCTCTCTGACTTCAAGTCAACCCCAATAACAGCTGCCTACTCTGACCCCTCTAACACCCTTCCCTAGCCACCATTAATCCTTATAATCCATTCCCTGTTCTAATTGGTAGGACCTGGCCTCAAATACCATCTGTTCCTGCAGCCGAGCCTGAGGCACACGCACACTGCACATTCAGTTATTGTGGTGAGTCTCACACCACTAGAGTTTAACAACGATGATGACCAAGAAAAAAAAATAACATGCACCCACATGCAGGCATACACACAACATACACATGCATACACACAAACAGCTCCATACACAAAGCCAAAGATCAGACTGCTGTAAAGCTAATTCCCGGAGAATAAGTAATCCTGACAATTTCCCTCTTTTCTCTAAAGCTTTAATATAAACTTTTCTCTTTAATCAAAAGTTTTCCAGGAAATGCAGTTTTACAAAATTATTTTCTGTGCCTACATGTATCAAAACAGTTAATCAATTCTAATAATTTCATTAAAGCAAAGAAATACAATTAGTAGATTATTATCAAATAATAATAATATCAAATAAATCCTGTTTAATAAAGCACTATGTGGACCCAGCCTAGAAAAGCTAAGGGAGTACAATGCAATGATAAAACTTAGTAGAACCTGACCACTATAGAAAGAAAAGAAAATTAAAGCTGGATATACAGTAAAGGAGATCAAACCAGTCAATCGTAGGGGAAATCAACCCTGAATACTCATTGGAAGGACTGATTTTGAAGCTGAAAGTTCAGTATTTTGGTCATCTAATTCAAACACCTGACTCACTGGAAAAGCCCCTGATGTTGGGAAAGACTGAAGGCAGAAGAAGAAGGCATCAAGAGGTGAGAGGGTTGAATGGGATCGCTGATGCAATGGACGTGAACTTGGGCAAACTTTGGGAGATGGTGAGGGACAGGGAGCCCTGGCACGCTGCAGGCCATGGGGTTGCAAAGAGTCTTCACAACTGGGTGACTGAACAACAATAACAACACTAAAGTAGAATTCCAGTGAGAAAAAAAAAGTCAGTCCATTTTCAAGATATGAGCATCATATTTATAGATACTATATATTGAGATAGATGGTCTAAATATTTGAATGTGGAGGTGGCTCAGATGGTAAAGGATCTGTCTGCTGTGCAGGAAATCCAGGCTCAATCCTGGGTTGGGAAGATCTCCTGGAGAAGAACATGGCAATCCACTTTAGTATTCTTGCCTGGAGAATCCCATAGACAGAGGAGCCTGGCAGGCTACAGTTTATCAAGTCACATGGAGTCAGACATGGCTGAGCAACTAACACTACAGCCAATCTATATAGGCATGGGTAGAGATAAATATAAGCTAAATATCTATATACATAAATGTTGAAAATATATATGCAACTATTTTATTTTTGCTTGTATGTAAAATATAATTTATATCAGTGTTTTTGTTTAATACTTTTAAAGAGAAGTAAGGCCAATTGGAAGGCTCATATAAATGCAGCAGATAAAACTGAAACACAGAACAAAAAATAGGTTTTCTAATAAGATATAATAATTAGGGATATAAAAAGAATGATGCCTAAGAAAGGAAAGACCAATTGATTTAAAAATCTGTTACTAACAAGATAAATTGAAGACAATAAGGTGACATAAACTAATGGCAAAAGCAAGCTGGAGATAAACACTTGGTGAGATGAATATTTCTAAGTAATCAGAATGAAAGAACTGCATCTGAACCACAAAAGCCATGAACACTAGGAGCCAGTGTATGTTGGCAATCTTGTCTGTGTAGCTTTCCTGAATTGACCAAAACACTGCCAATTTGTTTTGTTTTGTTTTGTGCCATCATAATGGATAGTTGCTGAGCAATTGACTGTGTCTTTGTGCAGCTGGTTGGATTTGGTCATTAAGATAGATGAAATGATCGGACCAAGTGTGTCACGGTCTGGTGGTCTTGGTCACCTTAACGACCCAGTTGTATTGACTATGCAGAAACCTGACCACCATGCATTCCCTCCATCTTCAATTGATATAATCCATATGCTGTCCTTACAGCTGTATCCAGCTGTCTGTATTTTTTTAAGTCTCAGAGAACTAAGAAGCTGCTGAAGGAGACCTAAAATTAACACAAACCAACAACGTAACTATATTAAGACATACAAATCTGTAAACATATTGTAGATAATGAATTCATGAACACCACCTACTACTGAAATGTTTTTTAAAAAGCTTCAAGATAAACTTTTCCTATGGAATGTATTAAATTAAGGTTTGTAGATCCTGACATGCCTTCTTCCATCCCCCAGGCAGGCTAAGTCGCTTCAGTCATGTCTGACTCCGTGCAAGCCCATGAACTGTAGCCTGCCAGGCTTCCTCTCTCCATGGGCTTCTCCAGGCAAGAATACTGAAGTGGGTTACTATGCCCTTCTCCAGGTCTTCCCAACCCAGGGATCAAACCTGCGAATCTTATATCTCCTGCATTGGCAGCCGGGTTTATAATTTTAGGTCAAACATTAAGTGTAAATTAGATTCTAGTAGCTGCCAGGTGTGGTGCCTGGATCTCCTGACTTCATTCATTAGTGCTGCAAACCTAAGGGCTTGTTTCTGTCTTCCAGCTTGAGCCACTGCTGACTGAGCCTGCTGAGACATTGAAATAAATTCCTCACCTCTAGACCTCTGAGGCCTAAATGTTCAACTGTGGCTCTTGGGTTTTCTTTATGCTTTTCAATTATTCTTTTCAGTCCCTCATCTCCAAGTGCCGGAATTCCAGGGGAAGCCCTGGATGTCTGTGTAATCTGTGTTATAGTACTGCCCCTGATGTTGGCACTGGCCACCATATCTTTTTCTGCTCAACTTGCTCCTCTTTGGTTTGCAGCCAGTTATTTACTTCCTATGACCAGAGCCCCACTCTCCAGCAGCTGTACATCCATCTAGCACCTGGACCCCACCTGGCACCTGTCAGCTCTCCACTCCAGGAACTGGAGCCTTGCCCAAACAATAGCTGTCTGGTGGGAATTCTACAACATATGGGCACACTTCCCAGAATCATGACTGGCAGCTGCCTGGCTCCCAAGGGCTCCCCTACTGCTGTGCCCTGTCCCACCAGATAGGACTTGGTGCCCAAGATTGCTTGAATCATGCCTGAGCTTGCTCTACAATTTCCACCTGGGTTTTGTCCTTATACTTGGGGAAACAACCTCAACAGTCCATCTTCTTGGCTCCTCTTCCACTGGCACAATGCTTCTAGTATTGAACACATTTCTCCTGCAAAACCCACTCACTCATGTCTCACCCTAGCACCCTTGCTAGTTCAGTTCAGTCTCTCAGTCGTGTCCGACTCTTTGCGACCCCATGAATCGCAGCCCGCCAGGCCTCCCTGTCCATCACCATCTCTCGGAGTTCACTCAGACTCAGTCCACTGAGTCTGTGATGCCATCGAGCCATCTCACCCTCTGTCGTTCCTTTCTCCTCCTGCCCCCAATCCCTCCCAGCATCAGAGTCTTTTCCAATGAGTCAATTCTTCGCATGAGGTGGCCAGAGTGCTGGAGTTTCAGCTTTAGCATCATTCCTTCCAAAGAAATCCCAGGGCTGATCTCCTTCAGAATGGACTGGTTGGATCTCCTTGCAGTCCAAGGGACTCTCAAGAGTCTTCTCCAATACCACAGTTCAAAAGCATCAATTCTTCAGTGCTCAGCCTTCTTCACAGTCCAATTCTCACATCCATACATGACCACAGGAAAAACCATAGCCTTGACTAGACGGACCTTAGTCAGCAAAGTAATGTCTCTGCTTTTGAATATACTGTCTAGGTTGGTCATAACTTTTCTTCCAAGGAGTAAGCATCTTCTAATTTCATGGCTGCAGTCGCCATCTGCAGTGATTTTGGAGCCCCCAAAATAAAGTCTGACACTGTTTCTACTGTTTCCCCATCTATTTGCCATAAAGTGATGGGACCAGATGCCATGATCTTCGTTTTCTGAATGCTGAGCTTTAAGCCAACTTTTTCACTCTCCTCTTTCACTTTCTTCAAGAGGCTTTTTAGTTCCTCTTCACTTTCTGCCATAAAGGTGGTGTCATCTGCATATCTGAGGTTACTGATATTTCTCCCAGCAATCTTGATTCCAGCTTGTGTTTCTTCCAGTCCAGCATTTCTCATGATGTATCCATCATGAGAAATGTTTTATGTTTTAAAACATAAGTAAAAAGATTAGATTTTTGCCTTAAAATTGCTATCAAAAATATCTAGAGGGGAAAAATTATTCAAAATAGATGTTGTGCATGTGGGAAACGCAGTGTAAACATTGTTCAAACTATCCAGAGACACATTTTATACATTTTTTGAATTAAGAAAGCAATGGAGTAATGTAAGATAAGAACCAATACAGATTGGGAAACATAGGGTAGTGATCAGACAGTTTCATATAATTTCACCCCCTAATGTAGACAGGACTTAATTTCCAACCCATTTTTATTACTTTTCTTCCACTGTAAAAGCTTAGAAAAAAACAAGATACTTACTTTTCTAATCTCCTTGATTTTTTAGATTGTTGTTTAGTTGCTAAGTCACGTCCAACTCTCTGCAGCCCCAAGGACTGCAGCCTGCCAGGCTCCTCTGTCCATGGGATTTCCCAGGCAAGAATATTAGAGTAGGTTGCCATTTCCTTCTCCAGAGGATTTCCCTGACCCAGGGATCAAACTCTAGTTTCCTACTTGGCAGACAGATTCTTTATCACTGAGCCACCTGGGAAGCTCAATTTTCAGGTATGATCACTCAACATAGTCCTGACCAATGAGTCATAGGGTAAAATTCACAGGAAAGATTCTGGGAAAGTTATTACTTTCTTAGAAAAGGGACAGATATCAGTGTTGCCCTTTCCCCGCTTCCCCATATCTGCCTGGAAAGCATCTATAATATCTGGAGCTACAGCAACCATTTTACCACTAGAATCACACATAGAGTTGTGTCCGGGGGGCAGGGTGGGGTGGGGAGATACAGCTAAAAGTGGTAGAGAAGAAGAAAGACCTCACTTTTTCTGGGATCCCTAGTGGTTTCAGCCATGTGATGAGTGAACTCAAACAATTGCCTATGAGCACGCTTCTTGTTACAGAATACAGCTCACTTCTTATTTGTAGGTCATAATTAAATTTAGTTATTTGTGGTTAGTTATTTATGGCTCTAAAATCTTCTTAATACACCTGTTTTGTTCCTGGTTTTGTATTAACACACATACAGCCACTCCAAAAAATTTTACCCAACAATGATGACGTTTATGAAAGTGACAAAATGTATCTACAGAACCATTTCTGGGACAGGAGAGTTGGATTTGGAAAAATCCTATTTCTGTTTTCAAAACTCAAAATGAAAAAAGTTTATCCCATAAAGTGATGTTTAATATTGGTGTATTTATCTAGAGTTGAATATTGAAAGTCTGGGTTGGGAATATAGATGTGGAAGTACTAATCTCCAAATGCCAGCATTGATTCCCCAAGAAAAAAAATTCATATTAGTCTCCACATTACTTCCTTTGGCTGAGGTATACAATATCAAAGAAAGAAATTACTCATTTGTGAAAATTTACTGAGTTACCTAGGATGTACTGGGACATGTGCCAAGAAATGGATATACAAAGATAAATAAAATTCAGTTCCTTTCTTTAAGAAATTTTTTTGATTTCTGTATAATGATGGAAATAGGGAGCTAAGTAAATATGGTCAGTAATGTGTGATGTGCTTGACAAGGGCCTGAATGAAATAGAAGAGTAGGAACATATAAGAAATGGCAATGGGAGAAAAGTTATGTTTCACAGAAGAGAATTTAGCTGCTACTTGGAAGAATAGAAATTACTTCACTAAACCACGGGAGAAAGTATTCTATAAATTGTAGTCTACATATGTGACAGCAAGGAGATAATTAAGGCATAGATGTCTTTGGAAAATGCAGTGAATTAAGTGTTTAGGGATATCACTGGAGAGGTAGATTGGTAGGTTATGGGATACTGAGACATTTGGACTGTTTTTTTTTGTTTGTGTGTGTGTGTGTGTGTGTGTGTGTGTGTGTGTGTGTGTGTTTTGCAGTTAACTGGGCATTACTGTGTGAGAGTAAGCAGAGGAGTTTCATGATCTGCAAAGGTTGTTTTAGAAAGATGACCCTGGCAGTGGGTAAAGAACTCGCCTTCCAATGCAGGAGACATGAAAGATGCAGGTTCAGTCCCTGACATGGGAAGACCTCCTGGATGAGGGCGTGGCAACCCACTCCAGTATTCTTGCCTGGAGAATCTCATGGGAAGAGGAGCCTGGTGGGCCACAGTCCATTGGGTTGAAAAGAGTTGGACACCACTGAAGCAACTTAGCATGCATGCACGCACAAAGGATCAGTTAAATAATTGACACTGCACATAGGGGAAATAAAAGTTAGAAATCTGTCACACACACAAAAATCAGACAAGAAATGCAAGCCTAAAGTACTGGTGTCTAGAAGATTTCATGACGTACTGAATGTGGGTGAAGAGGAAGAGAGAGGTTTCCAGCACATTTTTGGCCCAAGCAAGTGGGTGAGTGGCCAGTCCTATAAATGAGAATAGGGATTACAGGAGGAGGTGCATATTTTGGTGACAAGATGTGGGGAGGATGATAAGATGTTCATTTTGGGAGAGTGAATCATGTGTGTGGAGATCTGCATCTGAAGCACAATTGCAACAAGTTCTCAGCTGAAAATACAGAACTGGGAGTCAGACAGAAAGACGTGGTGATAGTGGGAGCTGTGGGCCATGCTCAGGATCCCCAGGCAAGTGGTGACTGAGGAAGAGAAATCTGACAAGAAGAAAGATGGCATTAGAGATGGAGAAGGGGAACTAGGCAAGTGAAATGTCACTGAACAAAGATACAAAGAAATTAAAGAAAAAACAGGCTGGTTAGTCTTAAAGCTGCAGAGAAGCCTCATAAGGTAAGAAATAAAATGGGGTGTGTGTGTGTGTGTGTGTGTGTGTGTGTGTGTGTGTGTGTAAGAGAAAGAGAGAGAGAACTGGTGACCGAATTAAAAGCAATGGCTTGGTGAACATAAAAGGCAAATTGCCAAGAAGTGAGAATTAAATAAGAGGTGAAGAAGTGAAGATGGTAGGCAGAGACACAATGAGATGCAGAGCTGGGGTAAAGGAGAGTGTTTTATCTATGAAGAGGTGGAAGAAGATAGAGTATTTTAAAAGATGAAGCTGAAGATTCAGTTGAAAGGATGGCAATAACGATACAGAAGGAACAGGGGGACTAACTTCTCTGAGGAATTAAGAGAAGATCTTTCAAATATGCAAGGGAAACCTTCATCTCCACTTTGCCAGGTTTGAGTGCGTGTAAGTCTGAGGGTGGCAAAACAACAGATGGGTGGAATCTCTGCCTGAATGCCTCTACTTTCTAAGTGAAAGCAAAGGTATGGTATTGGTCATGCTGAGAATAAAGGGGAGAAAATAAATAATAAAAACGAAAAATATGAAATATGCAATTTTCCAAATGGGCAAAGAAAAGCGTGAAGAAAGAGTCTCCAGCACTGTTTATATGCTATGTTGATACGCTAGTGGGATGGAGGAAGAAGAGGGATATTGAAAGGACAAAAGAGAGGAAGCAGAATTGATGAATCCTGGAGAAAGTGATCGGTTCTGCATAGTGGAAGTGTAATCTTTTTCTCTGACATGAGAAGAAGGAAGATAAGGGTTTCTGGACTTTAGTCTTGTACTTCAGAAATAGTGTCTTGAGAGTCTTATAGACATAGTGGAGAAATTTGGACTGGATACAAAGGCAATTCAGTAAACAAATACCTTGTTGAATCAATGCTGATGAATGGTTTAGTGCTTGTGTGGACAGAGCTTTGTATTTGCATGCCCAAGGATTTTGTCCTTGGCCCTGTCCTGTCAGGCTTTTTTTTTTTTTAATTCAATGCCTCAGCTAGAGATATATAAGGTTTG
The DNA here is from genome assembly GCA_917880005.1 of Nanger dama. Lineage (NCBI taxonomy): Eukaryota > Metazoa > Chordata > Mammalia > Artiodactyla > Bovidae > Nanger > Nanger dama. Next base: position 4,151,126 of record CAKJTW010000011.1, read on the forward strand.
CTCATCAAATGTGTAGATGACACGAAGCCAGAAGGGATAAAGATGACAGAAATGTGGGATGACAGAATTAGGATCTAAAGAATTATTGACAGGGTGAGATGATTGGCCAGCTCTAACAAGAAAAAGTAAACAAGAATATATACAATGTTTTACCCAGAGGAAAAAGCAAGGTAACAACAGAACTAGACAACGTCAGGAAGGTGTGAAGGGTATTCGGTTTCGCAGGGTCACACATAGATGAAGATTTCAAGATTTTAATTGGAATAAATAAGTAGTGTGCTAGATATGGCTGGATAAGCTTTTTGCAAGCTGTTATATTTTGGGAATTTTGCAAGCCAGTAGTTAAACATTATTAAAAAGTCAACTATTTATAAACTATAAGATAAATAACTTATATTAAAAGCAAATAATAAAGGCTCAAAGCATATCACTTCCTAATTTAAAATTTTTAACTGTTATCTATGCTCTTGAGGTTATTTCCATCTGTTGTATCTATTTGGTGAAAATTCTATAGCATGTTGCTTTACTGTGCATCTCTCCCCAGCTTTGCATTCGGTGATGTCACATTTGCAGTTTGAAAAAGGCCATGGTAGGAATATTTACACCAAGGAAATTGGCAAATAGTACAAATCATGTCTCTCCCCACTCCAGCCTCTGGAGAGCCAGTCGTTAAACATATACCAGCACACCACTGAATAAGGTCACAATTCATTACTATTGTAGCGAGGCACACATATATGCACACACACATGCACACACACATAGAGCTCTTACAGTTCCATGATATGTTAATTGATACTTAACATCTAAAATTACGGAAGGAATTTATTCTTTTCTCATGCAAGCAAATTTATTAGCTAGGATGCTACATTTTAAGGGATAAAAATCATTTGTAGTGTGTTAAGGTAGGAATGTTACCAGAATGAAAGGCCTCAAAAGCTGATTAAGAAGAGCTCTAGAGGTGTTTAGTGTGCACAAGACTCAAGGAAGATGGATGAATTGTATTTAAACACTTGCTGGAATAATATGTGAAAGAGATATTATTTGTAGTGGCCCCAGGGAATGCAAACAGGATTACCAGGGGATGCTTGCTGCTGTTGCTGCTGCTGCTAAGTTGCTTCAGTTGTGTCTAACTCTGTGCAACCCCACCAGGCTCCTCCGTCCCTGGGATTCTCCAGGCAAGAACACTGGGGGGTTGCCATTTCCTTCTCCAATGCATGAAAGTGAAAAGTGAAAGGGGATGCTTAGAGGAAGACAAATATCAGTTTCTACAGGAAAGACCATCCCAACACTTGTCAAAAGTTAAAAATGAAAAGCTTTGGAAGTAACATGGTTTCCTTCAAGCACAGGTCAAATGGAGAGTTTGGGCCAGATGACACTATAGGTGTCATTCAACCTCATGGGATCTTTGAAGCTCGGGGACAGGCATTACAAATGACTGAAGACATGCAGGGCTCAACTTCTGTGAAGCTGATTATTTGAAGACATACTAAGAGGGAGCACATATCCTCCTTGTCCATCAGGCCATTAAACACATCTACTCTGATGGAGGCCCAGAAGATGACAGTCTGCTAACGTGAAGGAAAGAGACTCTTAATACATCAGATGTTAGGAATGAGAATGACAACACCTTAATGAGAGATTTCCTTAATTTAAAAAAAGGAAACTAAACTTTGGAGTCATTAGTTAGTGTCAGGAAGACAGACAAGATAACATTTTTGAGCTCCATTTTCTATAATTCTAATCTCTCAGTGCTGTATAATCTAAAGACTGGATTAAAAAACATAAATATAGTATCACCTTCTAGTCTTCAACATTTACATGTGGATTAGAGAGGCCACAGTGCGGTCTATAGTATAGTGCACTTGTAGATAACCTGGGAGAATTATTACATGCTAATTTTGTCTGGGAAATTCAGAGAGGGGGTATTTTAATCAACAAAGAATCTTGAGAAGCCTGAATGATGGAATTTTTTTGTTGAATTTTAGAAACATTTGCGATTTTGAAATGAAGGAAGAAATAAAGAACCTGGAAGTAGAAAATTAAATAATCAGCCAAGGAATTGGGGAGACTCTTACAGGTACTAGGATGGATTTAAAAGAAGATCAGATGAAGATTATTGGGGATATATACATTCCAGAACCTTAAGGACAGAGAATGTTCAAGAAAATTCCACGGACAGAATACATTAGACTCACAGGTGTGTTTTGATGGCTTCACTGTGAATAAGTTCAGTGTAAACAAGAGTAGACTTGAATTTCAGACAAGAAAGGATCAAGTGTGTGAAACAAAGCAACTCAGTTCTAGTTTTGATAAAATCATAGTGGAGTGAAGAAAGGGAAAGAGGGGGACCCACAGTTTTGGATTATAGGATGGGCCTTCCTCTTTGCATGAGAGTTGAAATCAATAATGTTCAAGTAAAATCTATTAAGGTTTCAAGCCAAGATGAGTACATTAAGTAATATGAAGCTATATATCCAAAATTTCTTTTACTATCCAACTAAAAATTGTTTAGACACTCAGAGGGCTCAATCAAACCTTGTGCACACCAGGACCCAGGGACCCCCCAGAGACTGAGACAGCACTGTGTTTGAGCATCTCCTCTGGAGGTACGGGTCAGCAGGGAACTGCCACAGGGGCAGGGGCTCTGGGTGCAGCAGACTTGGGTATGACATAAGCCCTCTTGGAGAAGGTCACCTTTAACCTCACCACAGAGCTGCCAGAACTTACACAGGACTGGGGAATAGATTCCTGGAGGGCACAAACAAACCTTGTGTGCACCAGGACCCAGGAGAAAGGAGCAGTGACCCCACAAGAGACTGACCCAGACTTGCCTGGGAGTGTCCAGGAGTCTCCAGTGGAGGAGTGGGTCAGTGGTGGCCTGCTGCAGGGTTGGGGGCATTGAGTGTAGCAGTACTGCATGAGATCTTTTGAAGGAGGTCACCATTGTCTCCATTACCTCCACCATAGTTTGGCCCCAGATAAATAAAAGGGAGGGAACACAGCTTCACCCATCAACAGAAAATTGGATTAAAGATTTGCTGAGCACGGCCCCACACATCAGAAGAAGACCCAGTTTCTCCCTCAGTCAATCTCTCCCATTAGGAAGCTTCCATAAGCCTCTTATTCCTTTGCGTCAGAGGGAAGACAGACAGAAAACCACAATCACAGAAAATGACCAATCTGATCACATGGACCACGGCCTTGTCTAACTCAATGAAACTATGAGCCATGCGGGTCACGGTGGAGAGGTCTAACAAAATGTGGTCCACTGGAGAAGGGAATGGCAAACCACTTCAATATTCTTGCCTTGAGAACCCCATGAACAGTATGAAAAGGCAATAAGAAAGGACACTGAAAGATGAACTCCCTAGGTCGGTAGGTGCCCAATATGCTGCTGGAGATCAGTGGAGAAATAACTCCAGAAAAAATAAAGAGACAGAGCCAAAGCAAAAGCAGCACCCCGTTGTGGATGTGACTGGTGATGAAAGTAAAGTCCGATGCTATAAAGAGCAATATTGCATAGGAATTTGAATGTCAGGTCCATGAATCAAGGCAAATTGGAAGTGGTCAAACAGGAGATGGCAAGAGTAAACATTGACATTTTAGGAATCAGTGAACTAAAATGGACTGGGATGGGTGAATTTAATTCAGATGACCATTATATATACAACTGTGGGCAAGATTCCCTGAGAAGAAATGGAGTAGCCATCATAGTCAACAAAAGATTTCAAAATGTAGTCCTTGGATGCAATCTCAAAAACAACAGAATGATCTCTGTTCCTTTTCAAGGTAAACCATTCAATATCATAGTAATCCAAGACAATGCCTTGACCAGTGATGCTGAAGAAGCTGAACTTGAATGGCGCTATGAAGACGCACAAGATCTTCTAGAACTAACACCCCCAAAAGATGTCCTTTTCCTTATAGGCTACTGGAATGGAAAAGTAGGAAGTCAAGGAACACCTGGAGTAACAGGCAAATTTGGCCATGGAGTACAGAATGAAGCAGGGCAAAGGCTGATAGAGTTTTGCGAAGAGAACACACTGGTCATAGGAAACACCTTCTTCCAACAACACAAGAGAAGACTCTACACATGGACATCACCAGATGATGTCAATACTGAAATCAGATTGGTAATACTCTTTGCAGCCAAAGATGGAGAAGCTCTATACAGTCAGCAAAAACAAGACCAGGAGCTGACTGTGGCTCAGATCATAAACTCTTTATTGCCAAATTCAGGCTTAAATTGAAGAAAATAGGGAAAACCACTAGACCATTCAGGTAAGACCTAAATCAAACCCCTTATGATTCTACAGTGGAAGTGAGAAATAGATTTAAGGAACTAGATCTGATAGATAGAGTGCCTGATGAACTATGGAATGAGGTTTGTGACATTGTACAGGAGACAGGGATCAAGACCATCCCCATGGAAAAAAAATGCAAAGGAGCAAAATGGCTGTCTGGGGAAGCCTTACAAATAGCTGTGAAAAGAAGAGAAGCAAAAAGCAAAGGAGAAAAGGAAAGATATAAGCATCTGAATGCAGAGTTCCAAAGAATAGTAAGGAGAGATAAGAAAGCCTTCCACAGGGGTCAATGTAAAGAAATAGAGGAAAAGAACAGAATGGGAAAGACTAGATATCTCTTCAAGAAAATTAGAGATACCAAGGAAACATTTCATGCAAAGATGGGCTCAATAAAGGACAGAAATTGTAGGGACACAACAGAAGCAGAAGATATCAAGAAGAGGTGATAAGAATACACAGAAGACCTGTACAAAAGAGATCTTTGTGATCACTCACCTAGAGCCAGACATCCTGGAATGTGAAGTCAAGTGGGTCTTAGGAAGCATCACTACAAACAAAGCTAGTGGAGGTGATGGAATTCCAGTTGAGCTATTTCCAATCCTGAAAGATGATGCTGTGAAAGTGCTACACTCAATTTGCCAGCAAATTTGGAAAACTCAGCAGTGGCCATGGGACTGGAAAAGGTCAGTTTTCATTCCAATCCCAAAGAAAGGCAATGCCAAAGAATGTTCAGACTATCACACAATTGCATTCATTTCACACGCTAGTAAAGTAATACTCAAAATTCTCCTAGCTAGACTTCAGCAATACATGAACTGTGAACTTCCAGATGTTCAAGCTGGTTTAAGAAAAGGCAGAGGAACCAGAGATCAAATTGCCAACATCTGCTGGATCATCAAAAAAGCAAGAAAATTTTAGAAAAATATCTATTTCTGCTTGATTGACTATGCCAAAGCCTTTGACTGTGTGGATCACTACAAACTGTGGAAAATTCTGAAAGAGATGGGAATACCAGAACACCTTACCTACTTCTTGAGAAATCTGTATGCAGGTCAGGAAACAACAGTTAGAACTGGACATGGAATAAGAGACTGGTTCTGAATAAGGAAAGAAATACGTCAAGGCTGCATATTGTCACCCTGTTTATTTATCTTATAGGCAGAGTACATCATGAGAAGCGCTGGGCTGGATGAAGCACAAGGTGGAATCAAGATTTCCAGGAGAAATATTAATAACTTCAGATATGCAGATGACACCACCCTTATGGCAGAAAGCGAAGAACTAAATAGCTTTTTGATGAAGATGAAAGAGGAGAGTGAAAAAGCTGGCTTAAAGTTCAACATTCATAAAATGAAGATTATGGCATCTGGTCCCATCTCTTCATGGCAAGTAGATGGGGAAACAATGGAAACAGTGACAGACTTTATTTAGGGGGGGGTCAAAATCACTGCAGATGGTGATTGCAGCCATGAAATTAAAAGACGCTTACTCCTTGGAAGAAAAGTTATGACCAAGCTAGACAGCATATTAAAAAGCAGAGTCATTACTTTGTCAATCATGGTCCATCTAGTTGAGGCTATGGTTTTTCCATTAGTCATATATGGACGTGAGAGTTGGACTATAAAGAATGCTGAGTGCCGAAGAATTGATGCTTTTGATCCGTGGTATTGGAGAAGACTCTTGAAAGTCCCTTGGACTGCAAGGAGATCAAACCACTTTATCCTAAAGGAAATCAGTCCTGAATATTCATTGGAAGGGCTGATGTTGAAGCTGAAACTCCAATACTTTGGCCACCTGATGAGAAGAACTGACTCATTTGAAAGACCCTGATGCTGGGAAAGATTAAAAGTGGGAGAAGAAGAGGAAGACAGAGGATGAGATGGTTGGAAGGCATCACTGACTTGATGGACATGAGTTTGAGTAAGCTCCAGGAGTTGGTGATGGACAGGGAAGCCTGGTGTGCTGCAGTTCATGGAGTCTCAAAGAGTTGGACATGACTGAGCTACTGAACCAAACTGATGGTACATCCCAATTTTTGAAATATGTAACTTGTGATTTCTTATTCCAAATAAATATTCACTTTCAATTTTAACTTGTATTCATCCTCTTAAATAAGGACCTCCCAAATCATATAAGGTTTAAATCTTAAAATCTGGTATGCCCCTGCAGGAAATACCAGAATGCATTTTTTTAAATTAGGAAATGGCATTTGCAGTGCAGAATTATGCATTCCAGTTAGGAGGTAAGCTGTTACGTGAACTGCTACAATACTTGAATGGGATTGAAGAGAGATGTGTGTAAAGTTCTGTGATTCCTTCAATGATCAGTTTCATCAGTTAGACAAAATGCTCTAATTTCCGACTCTTATGATGTTTTGGTAGCAGAAGTTTGTGTAAGTTGATAGAATTTTTCACATCAGCTTATTAAAGCACTCAGTAAGCCACTGATTTCAATTTACCCATGCAGACAATCTCAAACTTCCCTGATCACTGAGCAGCTACTGAGTCCTAGCTTACAGGCTACATGCCTTTTGTCTTCTCTTCCTCTACCAGCACATGGTTCCCTCCCTGAGATACCCATGTTCTGGGATATTGGCTACTCAGATACTCAGATGGCCTCCAGAGCATGCTGGAAGGAGACAGTCTGAAAGGACTGGTGACAAGTCTGGAAAGATGGACGAAGATTTATAGGGTCCTAAAAATGATCTTTGGCTTCAAACTCTCATCTGCCTGCGGAAAGCAGGATGAATTCTGGCGATGAGGCTATACGGAAATGCTCTCAGCTTAATTAATATGATGACATTACATCACAGAGGCTTGCTTGCCTTTCCTTAGAACCAGATGGAGCATGTCTGCCTGGAAGACTGGCAGGCTCAGACAACTTCTGAGTCTTTCTCTTACAATCTGGTCTTGTGTTGCACTTGAACTTTTTATTTATTTATTTTTGTACTTGGACTTTTCAATGCTTCCATAAAATGAGAACTTTCAGAAATGACTCATCACTTCCCCTTACAATACCACATCCCGTTCTGGACCTCCACACATCCGAGCTTTGTATTCTCATTCTCCAGGCTGCCTGGGTTCAATCTCCAAGCCACTTGTGATTCTTCTATTTTTCTTTTCCCTCTTGATATTCTTCTGTGAGGTAAATGAGACAGAATACGTAAAGCATAAAACATGTGATTTCTGAAACATACTAGGCACTCAACAAGTAACCGTTCGCTTTCTTTTCCACCTCCCCTTCCTGGTCTAGGCATTAGCATGCCCCTCTCACTAAGCCCCACTGTATCTGTCTCTTCATCCACACTAGACAAGGTCACTACAGAAATTCTCTACACTGTTCCTTCTCACAAGCCTTATGTCTAATCCCCTCCAGTGGGTTGACATCCTCAGAAAGCTGTATCCAAGTCCCAATCCCCAGTACCTATGGATGTGACCTTTCTTGGAAAAAGGGTCTTTGCATATTTGATTAGGTGAATGAAGATGAAATCCTCCTGGATTTAGAGTGGATCCTGGAGTCAATGACAGATGTTCTTATAAGAGGAAGGGAAGACCATGTGAAGATGGAGGCAGAGACTGGATTCATGCACCTTCAAACTGAGGAATAACAAGGATTGCCCACAGCCCCCAGAAACTAGAATAAAGGTATGAAATGGACACTCCCTCAGAGCCTGCAGGAGGAACTAATTCAACTAATACTTCAAATTCAGAGTTTAAAAATGTGAGAGAATAAATATGCTATGGAAGCCCTAGACCTGCAATACACTCCTCTTGCCTGGCCCTTGGGTCCTTATTGGTCTCTGTAGCCAGCTCTTCCAAGGTTTTCTCCCATTGCTCTCCTTTATAGCTCTCCCTCTTCTTCATGTTGGCAGTCCAAAAAACCTGTGATCATGTGGTGGATATTTGTGAATTTTGCCTTTTCTGCCATAGTCCTTCTACCTTCTCTGAAACTATGTCTTCTCTACTTGTTAACTCCTAATCATGAAATAAAAGACGTACCCTACATAGTCCACAGTGATTTCTGTCCTATTCTGAATTCTTATAGCACATATTTGACACTGAATGTTGTTTGGTTCAATGGCACATTTTTTTTTTTCATTTCACATATGTATACACTTAAGGGCAGGATGATTTTGCAACATCAGTACGGTTCAGTCACTCAGTCATGTCCAACTCTTTGCGACCCCATGAATCACAGCGCGCCAGGCTCCCAGTCGATCACCAACACTCAGAGTTCACAAAGACTCGAGTCCATCGAGTCAGTGATGCCATCCAGCCATCTCATCCTCTGTCATCCCCTTCTCCTCCTGTCCCTAATCCCTCCCAGCATCAAAGTCTTTTCCAATGAGTCAACTCTTCTCATTAGGTGGCCAAAGCACTGGAGTTTCAGCTTTAGCATCATTCCTTCCAAAGAAATCCCAGGGTTGATCTCCTTCAGAATGAACTGGTTGGATCTCCTTGCAGTCCAAGGGACTCTCAAGAGTCTTCTCCGGCACCACAGTTAAAAAAATCAATTCTTTGTCACTCAGCCTCCTTCACAGTCCAACTCTCACATCCATACATGACCACAGGAAAAACCATAGCCTTGACTAGACAAAATTAGTCAGCAAAGTAATGTCTCTAGGTTGGTCATAACTATCTAGGTTGGTCATAACTTTTTTCCAAGGAGTAAGTGTCTTTTAATTTCATGGTGGCAGTCACCATCTGCAGTGATTTTGGAGCCCATAAAAATAAAGTCTGATACTGTTTCCACTGTTTTCCCATCTATTTCCTATGAAATGATGGGACCAGATGCCATGATCTTCGTTTTCTGAATGTTGAGCTTTAAGCCAACTATTTTCACTCTCCTCTTTTACTTTCATCAAGAGGCTTTTTAGTTCCTCTTCACTTTCTGCCAATAGGGTGGTATCATCTGCATATCTGAGGTTATTAATATTTCTCCCGGCAATTCCAGCTTGTGTTTCTTCCAGTCCAGCGTTTCTCATGATGTACTCTGCACAGAAGTTAAATAAGCAGGGTGACAATATACAGCCTTGACGTACTCCTTTTCCTATTTGGAACCAGTCTGTTGTTCCATGTCCAGGTCTAACTGTTGCCTCCTGATCTGCATACACATTTCTCAAGAGGCAGGTCAGGTGGTCTGGTATTCCCATCTCTTTCAGAATTTTCCACAGTTTATTGTGATCCACAAAGTCAAAGGCTTTGGCATAGTCAATCAAGCAGAAATAGATGTTTTTCTGGAACTCTCTTGCTTTTTCGAGGATCCAGCGGATGTTGGCAATTTGAACTCTGGTTCCTCTGCCTTTTCTAAAACCAGTGTGAACGTCAGGAAGTTCACGTATTGCTGAAGCCTGCTTGGAGAATTTTGAGCATTACTTTACTAGCATGTGAGATGAGTGCAATTGTGCGGTAGTTTGAGCATTCTTTGGCATTGCCTTTCTTTGGGATTGGAATGAAAACTGACCTTTTCCAGTCTTGTGGTCACTGCTGAGTTTTCCAAATTTGTTGGCATATTGTGTGCAGCACTTTCACAGTATCATCTTTCAGGATGTGAAGTAGCTCTACTGGAATTCCATCACCTCCACTAGCTTTGTTCATAGTGATGCTTTCTAAGGCCCACTTGACTTCACATTCCAGAATGTCTGGCTCTAGATGAGTGATCACACCATTGTGATTATCCTGGTAGTGAAGATCTTTTCTGTACAGTTCTTCTGTGTATTCTTGCCATCTCTTCTTAATATCTTCTGCTTCTGTTAGGTCCATACCATTTCTATCCTTTATCAAGCCCACCTTTGCATGAAATGTTCCCTTGGTATCTCTAATTTTCTTGAAGAGGTCTCTAGTCTTTCCCATTCTGTTGTTTTCCTCTATTTCTTTGCATTGATCGCTGAAGAAGGCTTTCTTATCTCTTCTTGCTATTCTTTGGAACTCTGCATTCAGATGCTTATATCTTTCCTTTTCTCCTTGGCTTTTTGCTTCTCTTCTTTTCACAGCTATTTGTAAGGCTTCCCCAGACAGCCATTTTGCTTCTTTGCATTTCTTTTCCATGGGGATGGTCTTGATCTCTGTCTCCTGTACAATGTCACGAATCTCATTCCATAGTTCATCAGGCAGTCTATCTATCAGATCTAGTCCCTTAAATCTATTTCTCACTTCCACTGTAGAATCATAAGGGATTTGATTTAGGTCATACCTGAATGGTCTGCAGTTTCCAGATTTCTCAATTTAAGTCTGAATTTGGTAATAAGGAGCAGATCTGAGCCACGCCGACGTGTTGTTTTGCTGATAGACCTGCATGCGCAAGAATATAATCAATCTGATTTCGGTGTTGACCATCTGGTGATGTCCATGTGTAGAGTGTTCTCTTGTGTTGTTGGAAGAGGGTGTTTGCTATGACCAGTGCATTTTCTTGGCAAAATTCTATTAGTTTTTGCCCTGCTTCATTCCGCATTCCAAGGCCAAATTTGCCTGTTACTCCAGGTGTTTCTTGACTTCCCTACTTTTGTGTTCCAGTTCCTTATAATGAAAAGGACATCTTTTTTGGGTGTTAGTTCTAAAAGGTCTTGTAGGTCTTCATAGAATCGTTCAACTTCAGCTTCTTCAGTGTTACTGGTTGGGGCATAGACTTGGATTACTGTATATTGAATGGTTTGCCTTGGAAACGAACAGAGATCATTCTGTTGTTTTTGAGATTGCATCTAAATACTGCATTTGGGACTCTTTTTGTTGACCATGATGGCTACTCCATTTCTTCTGAGGGATTCCTGCCTGCAGTAGTAGATATAATGGTCATCTGAGTTAAATTCAACCATTCCAGTCCATTTTAGTTCGCTGATTCCTAGAATGTCGATGTTCACTCTTGTCATCTCCTGTTTGACCACTTCCAATTTTCCTTGATTCATGGACCTGACATTCCAGTTTCCTATGAAATATTGCTCTTTACAGCATTGGACCTTGCTTCCATTGCCAGTCACATCCACTGCTGGGTATTGTTTTTGCTTTGGCTCCATCCCTTCATTCTTTCTGCAGTTATTTCCCCACTGATCTCCAGTAGCATATTGGGCACCTACTGACCTGGGAAGTACTTCTTTCAGTATCCTACCATTTTGCCTTTTCATACTGTTCGTGAGGTTCTCAAGGCAAGAATACTGAGGTGGTTTGCCATTCCCTTCTCCAGTGAACCACATTCTGTCAGACCTCTCCACCATGACCCACCCATCTTGGGTTGCCCCACGGGCATGGCTTGGTTTCATTGAGTTAGACAAGGCTGTGGTCCTAGTGTGATTAGAATGACTAGTTTTCTATGAGTATGGATTCAGTGTGTCTGCCCTCTTGCAACACCTACCATCTTACTTGGGTTTCTCTTACCTTGGGTGTGGGGTATCTCTTCATGGCTGCTCCAGCACAGCACAGCCACTGCTCCTTACCTTGGACGAGGGGTATCTCCTCCCACCGCCCTTCCTGACCTTCAACATGGGATGGCTCCTCTAGGCTCTCCTGCGCCTGCACAGCCACCACTCCTTGGGGTTGCTCCTCCCGGCCGCCGACCCTGGCCTCAGATGCAAGGTAGCTCCTCTCAGTCGCTGCCCCTCGCCTCAGACGCAGGGTAGCTCTCGGCCATGCTTAGTGCGCCGACCGCTGCCTTCGACATAGACAATGTTAGATAAGTGAATGAAGTCAGAAAGTGCTGGTAGAGAATGCCCTGTTACTGCTTATCTTCTCAAAAGTCACACTTGGAAGCCCTATACCTCAGTCCCTCAGAATGTGACTGTGTTTGGAATCAGGGCTATTAAAGAGGAAAGTAAGGTTCTGTTCAGTTCAGTTCAGTCACTCAGTTGCGTCCAACTCTTTGCAACACCATGCCTGCAGCAGACCAGGCCTCCCTGTCAATCACCAACTCCCGGAGTTTGCCCAAACTCATGTCCATTGAGTCGGTAAGGCCATCCAACCATCTCACCCTCTGTTGTTCCCTTCTCCTCCTGCACTCAATCTTTCCCAACATCAGGGTCTTTTCAAATGAATCAGCTCTTCGCATTAGGTGGCCAAAGTAGTGGAGTTTCAGCTTCAACATCATCCTTCCAATGAATATTCAGGACTGATCTTCTTTAGGATGGGCTGTTTGGATCTCTTGGCCATCCAAGGGACTCTCAAGAGTCTTCTCTAACATCATAGTTCAAAAGCATCAATTCTTTAGCAGTCAGCTTTCCTTATAGTCCAACTCTGACATCCATACATGATTACTGAAAAAAATCATAGCCTTGACTTAGACGGACCTTTATTGGCAAAGTAATGTCTCTGCTTCTTAATATGCTGTCTAGGTTGGTCGTAAGTTTCCTTCCAAGAAATAAGCTGCAGTCACCATCTGCAGTGATATTGGAGCCTCAAAAAATAAAGTCTGACACTGTTTCCAATGTTATCCCATCTATTTTCCATGAAGTGATGGGATAGGATGCCATGAACTTCGTTTTCTGAATGTTGAGCTTTAAGCCAATTTTTTCACTCTTCTCTTTCACTTTCATCAAGAGGCTCTTCTGTTCCTCTTCACTTTCTGCCATAAGGGTGGTGTCATCTTCATACTTGAGGTTATTGATATTTAACCTGACAATCTTGATTCCAGCTTGTGCTTCTTCCAGCTCAGCGTTTCTCATGATGTACTCTGCATATAAGTATAATAAGCAGGGTGACAGTATACAGCCTTGCCGTACTCCTATTTGGAAGCAGTCTGTTGTTCCGTGTCCAGTGCTAACTGTTGCTTCCCTGACCTGCATACAGATTTCTCAAGAGGCAGGCCAGGTGCTCTGGTATTCCCATCTCTTTCAGAATTTTCCACAGTTTATTGTGATCCACACAGTCAAAGGCTTTGGCACAGTCAATCAAGCAGAAATAGATGTTTTTCTGGAACTCTCTTGCTTTTTCGAAGATCCAGCAGATGTTGGCAATTTGAACTCTGGTTCCTCTGCCTTTCCTAAAACCAGCTTTAACATCAGGAAATTCACGGTTCATGTGTTGCTGAAGCCTGGCTTGGAGAATTTTGAGCATTACTTTACTAGCATGTGAGATGAGTGCAATTGTGTTGCAGTCTGAACATTCTTTGGCATTGCCTTTCTTTGGGATTGGAACGAAAATGGACATTTTCCAGTCCTATGGCCACTGCTGAGTTCTCCAAATTTGCTAGCGTATTGAGTGCAGCACCTTCACAGCATTATCTTTTAGGATTGGAAATAGCTCAACTGGAATCCCATCACCTCCACTAGCTTTGTTCATAGTGATGCTTCCTAAGGCCCACTTGACTTCACATTCCAGGATGTCTGGCTCTAGGTGAGTGATCACACCATCCATCGTGGTTATCTGAGTCGTGAAGATCTTTTTTGTATAGTTCTTCTGTGTATTCTTTCCACCTCTTCTTAATATCTTCTGCTTCTGTTAGGTCCATACCATTTCTGTCCTTTATTCAGTCCATCTTTGCATGAAATGTTTCCTTGGTATCTCTAATTTTCTTGAAGAGATCTCTGGTCTTTCCCATTCTATTGTTTTCCTCTATTTCTTTGCACTGATCACTGAGGAAGGCTTTCTTATCTCTCCTTGCTATTCTTTGGAATTCTGCATTCAAATGGGTATATTTCCTTTTCTCCTTTCCTTTTTGTTTCTCTTTTTTTTTCACAGCTATTTGTAAGGCTTCCTCAGACAGCCATTTTGCTTTTCTGCATTTCTTTTTCTTGAGGATGGTCTTGATCCCTTTCTCCTGTACAATGTCACAAACTTCTGTCCATAGTTCCTCAGGCACTTTGTCTATCAGATCTAGTCCTTTAAATCTATTTCTCACTTCCACTGTAGAATCATAAGGGATTGGATTTAGGTCTTACCTGAATGGTCAAGTGGTTTTCCCTACTTTCCTCAATTTAAGCCTGAATTTGGCAATAAAGAGTTCATGATCTGAGCCACAGTCAGCTCCTGGTCTTGTTTTTGCTGATTGTATAGAGCTTCTCCATTTTTGACTGCAAAGAATATAATCAACCTGATCTCAGTATTGACCCCATGTGGTGATGTTCAAGTGTAAAGTCTTCTCTTGCGTTGTTGGAAGAGGCTATTTCCTAAGACCAGTGCATTCTCTTGACAAGACTCTATTAGCCTTTGCCCTGCTTCATTCTATACTCCAAGGCCAAATTTGCCTGTTACTCCAGGTATTCCTTGACTTCCTACTTTTCCATTCCAGTCCCCTATAAGGAAAAGGACATCTTTGGGGGTGTTAGTTCTAGAAGGTCTTGTAGGTCTTCATAGAGTCGTTCAACTTCAGCTCCTTCAGCATCACTGGTCAAAGCATAGACTTGGATTACCATAATATTGAATGGTTTGCCCTGGAAACAAACAGAGATCACTCTGTCATTTTTGAGATTGCATCTAAGTACTGCATTTCAGACTCTTGTTGACTATGATGGCTACTCCATTTCTTCTGAGGGATTCCTGCCTGCAGTAGTAGATATAATGGTCATCTGAGTTAAATTCACCCATTCCAGTCCATTTTAGTTCGCTTGATTCCTAGAATGTCGATGTTCACTCTTGTCATCTCCTGTTTGACCACTTCCAATTTTCCCTGATTCATGGACCTGACATTCCATTTTCCTATGCAATATTGCTCTTTACAGCATTGGACCTTGCTTCCATCACCAGTCACACCCACAACTAGGTACTGTTTTTGCTTTGGCTCCATCCCTTCATTCTTTCTGGAGTTATTTCTCCACTGATCTCCAGCAGCATATTGGACACCTACCAACCTGGGGAGTTCATCTTTCAGCATCCTCTCTTATTGCCTTTTCATACTGTTCATGGGGTTCTCAAGGCAAAAATACTGAAGTTGTTTGCCATTCCCTTCTCCAGTGAACCACATTTTGTCAGACCTCTCCACCATGACCCATCTGTCTTGGGTGGCCCCATACAGTGTGGCTTAGTTTCATTGAGTTAGATGAGGCTGTGATCCATGTGGTCAGAATGGCTAGTTGTCTGTGATTGTGGTTTCAGTTTATTGCCCTGTGATGCCCTCTCTCAGCACCTACCGTCTTACTTGGGTTCTCTTACCTTGTACATGGGATATCTCTTCACAGTTGCTCCAGCAAAGCACAGCTGCTGTTCCCTACCTTGGACGTGGGGTATCTCCTCACAGCCACTGCCTCTGACCTTGGACAGGAAAATAAGATTAAACAAGTTTATATGAGTCAGCTCTAATCCAGTTGACTGATGTCCTTTAATAAGGGAAAATTTGTATACAGGGCGACACCAGGGGGTGCAAGTGTACTGAGGGACCTCTTTATGAACCGGCAGTGAGAGGGCAGCGATCTGCATGTCCTAGAGAGAGGCCTGGAATAGACCCTTCTCTCCTGGCCTTCAGGAGGAAGCAACCCTGCAAGCACCTTGGTCTTCTAGCCTCCAGAAGTGTGAGTAAATAAAATTCTGTTGTTTAAGCCACCTAGTTTGTGGTTTTTTGTTATAGTAATCATAGCACACTACTACAACAGGTAAAAGGCTGACTAAAAGTTGAAAAAAAAATCCTGCAAAGAGGAGAAAAAGATGAAGATATTCTCTACCTGATTGGACAATGTTCTTTTCTCAAGTAGCAATCATAAAATGGTAGGCTATCTGACACAGCCATTAGTAAAGCTTAGCAACTCCTGGGTTTGTTATGAAAAGCAACATCAGTTTAGTATGAAATTCAAAGAGCTCTGAGACAGCAACTGGGACCTGGCCTTCACCACTCTTCACCTTCTTCTAGAATGATGGTATGGCCTAACCTATAGTCAGAAAGTTACCTGATGATAGTCTCGTGAATTAATCCCTAGTCTTAAATTATTTTAAGAATTTACATTTAAGGGTTTTGGGGGATTATCTATAAATGTATACAGATTAGTGGATCCACTGTAGAGTTGGCTGGTGGGGATCAGGACAATAATAGTTATTTAACTTGTTTTTATATATACTTTTTTTTTTTTTTTTTTGCCAAGATCCTATCAGTGTGTGCTTTATTCTGTCCTCATTCCTTCTGCCACCTCCATTCAGCTTTCCTAGTGGCTCAGATGGTAAGGAGCCCTCCTGCAATTCAGGAGACCTGAGTTCGATCTGTGAGTCATGAAGATCCCCTAGAGAAGGGAATGGCAACCCACTCCAGTATTCTTGCCTGGAGGATTCTGTGGACAGAGGAGCCTGATGAGCTAGAGTCCATGGGGTTGTGAAGAGTCAGACACGACTGAGTGACTAACATTTGAACCTCCCTTGCTTAAAGGAAAAGTAATGCATTAGAATTTATTCCATATTATTCAAATTAAATTTAGAATCTTGATCTCCCTCTGGGATGTAATTTTTAGAAGCTCACTGAAAGAATGTATTATGTCCAGAGGGAGGCATCCAAAATTGTGAGGACTCTAAATGCTGAGGCACCTGAGGATGGTTGAACATATACTGAGGCTATACACACACACACACACACACACACACTGGGTGGATATATACTGAAGACTTGCTATTGGATGCAGGCATCAATGTGTTCTTCATGACTCTTGAGGGTAAGAGCTGGGCTAATAGGTGGACCTTTCAGGATGCTGATTTCATTTCAACACAAAAGCTTCCACTACATGGTCTAAACTCCTAAGGATCAGAAGTAGTGAGGTGTAGAAGCCCATTGAGTGTTGCTGTATTTTAGTGGTTAACAGGGTCTGGAGTTGTGGCTTTACCTCTTGTTACCTGTGTGTCCTTGTCTAAGTACTTAATTTATTCATTTAAATAATCCCATCAAAATGAAATGAATGATTGTATCTATCTCATTTTGAATATTAGGTGAAATAACGTATGTAAACTGCTGAGAAAACTAGGGTTAACAAAGGTGGTTTAACATACTAAGTCACATAGTTCATCCAGGCCTGTGCTTGATTTTGAACTCTAGACTCTGATTTAAGCATGTCATGTTGTTTCCAAGTTTCCTCCCCACAAATAAAAGGGTAAAGAAGATATAAATGGGAGAGCTGAGGAGTCTATTGAAAGGGAAAGAAGTTGGCCTTTTTCCATAGCCAACTATGGTCCTTGTTAGGCCACAGTGTTGATGCAACGGTCTTATCTATGAATCTGTTTAAATACCCAATTACACTTTCTTTTCTCTCTCTCTCTCTCTCTCTCTCTCTCTCTCTCTCTCTCTCTCTCTCTCTCTCTCTCGTGCCCTCAGTTCTCATCCCTCTGCTTCCTCCTTTTATCACCCTCCAGCCCTCAGCAGGCTAAGTAGGCAGACACTAATCCCAACAGGAATGACTCTGACGAAGCTGTTTCTTATCCATTGTTTACCTCTTCTATCACTTAAATATATAGATGGTTGTTTTTGAAAACTTGGCTTTGACTGGTCTCATTACAACATTAAAAAATATATTAAACTCGGAACCTAATTCTTTTTATCATTAAATATAACTAAGAAGCAAACTGAGAGGAGTAAAAGAACAAGTAAGGCTGAATCTGAAGCAGGTCATACTGAAGAAGTCCTCTGGGAATAATTTATAACCATTACCCCACTGGGAATCTCTCTGAGATAGTCCATTCTAAGGTGAGTGTACCTTGAATTTTGTCAAAATGTACTGAGCACCTATTAAGCCCTCTGATCTTGATAATAAGTATGATAATAAGTTGTCTGGTTGATGGACTTATGTCTGGGATAGACTAGAAAGAATATGAACTACTTAATTGGTTTTCCCTGGTAGCTCAAACAGTAAAGAAGCTGCCTGCAGTGCAGGAGACCTGGGTTG
This sequence comes from Nanger dama, assembly GCA_917880005.1. Classification (NCBI taxonomy): domain Eukaryota; kingdom Metazoa; phylum Chordata; class Mammalia; order Artiodactyla; family Bovidae; genus Nanger; species Nanger dama. The sequence goes on from CAKJTW010000011.1 coordinate 4,169,204, forward strand.
GATCCCTGGGTTGGGAAGATCCTGTGGAGAAGGGAGCGGCAACCCATCCAATATTCTTGCCTCAAAAATTCCACGGACAGAGAAGCCTGGCAGGCTACAGTCAATGGGATCACGGAGGGGGACACAACTGAGTGACTAATACTTTAGTTACTTTAATTGGGAATGTTTATCATCACTAATGAACAACAAGAAAGAGTTTGAAAAGTTCTTCAAAATATTTACTTGAAAACATCACCAAAATTTCAGAAAAGTACAGTATTTGAGGTAAAGCTACTATGTACTGAGAATAACCTTATTGTGCTTTGCATGAATTATATTATTTGGTCCTCACAACATGTTGACAAGGTTGACATTACTATCCCCATTTTACCGATTGGAAAACCAGGTGTAGGGACTTCCCTAGTGGCCCAGTGGCTAAGACTCTGAGCTCCCAATGCAAGAGGCCAGGGTTCAATCTCTGGTCAGGGAGCTAGATTCCCCAAGCTACAGCCACAAGGAAGATTGAAGATTCCATGTGCTGCAACTCTGACCTGGCACAGCCAAACACACACAAACACACACACACACACACACACACACACACACACACACAAACTCATATATATAAAGAAAACCAGCCGTGGAGAGGTTCAGTAACATTCCCAAGATCACACAGCACTATATATATCTAAAATCTATGTCATGTATACTTTCTTTAAAGTCATATTTTCCTCCACCCAAATTATGAAAAACCATAAATGAAATTGAAGAAATAGCCTTCATGATATATTTTCTCTTCTCATGACAGATGAATTTACTTTTATTCTTCTTGTCCAGACTGTAAACTATCATTCCGGGCTTGCCAAACAAAAGTGTCACTAACCATCTAGCTCTGTAAGGGTTGCGTCACTAGCCCTGCTGTCACTGACCTTTACTACACCCTGAAAGTTCAGGGTGGAGATCAGGAATGAAGCACTCTGTGCTCTGAGAAAACTGGCAGAATTGGCCTTCCGATCTGTATGTTCAGGAAAAATTTTTAAGGAACATGGATTTTTGTACCTTTCCACTCTTAGACAAGCTCTAAAACCATTAACCAAGATAAAAGCACTAAAACCATTAATCGAGATACCTGTTCCTTGTGTCTAGCAGTAATCTTATACCAAAGTGGAGCAAGCATATGTCACCAAAATCACCTGTGTGCCGGCCTCCCCACTCACCTTAGCAGCTCCTCAGAACTCTGAGAGCCTGTCTCCCAGGCTATAGTCCTTAACAAATTCCCAGTTTTGTAAAATGCGAAAAGTAAAATGGAAACTCAGAGCTCTCACATTGTGTTTTTGCTTCAGTTAATAGACACTATTCATATTACACAGATAGCTCAGTTTTTCCAGTAAAATTAGAAGAAACTCCAGTTTTCAAACAGGTGTATGTGCATTAAGAAAAAAAAACTACCATGAGATTTTTATATATGAATGCTAAATCCTAAACATTAGTTATTACTTCTGAACTGGAGTGCTTAGAATGTTTAAAATGCAGTATATTCACGTGGGTTTTTCAAGGCCTTCAGAGCATGTATGAGATGTTTGTGCATGTCTAAATTTATGTAGAACATAAATTTAAAAACACATGAATTTAAGTTATATGAGTACTGAGCACAGTTTCTACAGGGTAGGATATTCACATGTTTCGTTTTAGGGGGAGAACTTAACCCTCACAATGATTAACTGTGCATAAAATCTAAATAGCATATATAATGTAGTGTATAGGTCTGACTACTCTTTCAGAATAGCAGTTCTTCGCTTTTACAGTATTGGGAAGAGAAAAGAATTAGTAAAGAAATAGCATTCCTCAAGCTCCTCTTCTCTAAAACATATTCCATAAAATCTCTTGAACAGGCTGGAATACCCTTCTATGCCCCCACCGCACCATCCTCTCAATGCAGTGGGAAAGTCGGTGGGTAATTGGGTCCAGATTGGAGATGTTTAAATATTCATGAGGCTGGCAGGGGACTGGGAGGGGGGTGACTGTCTAGAATGGGGGTGGGGGCTGGGGGAAGTGATTAGTCATTGAAAGCTAGTGAACAATTCTGAGAAAGGGATCCAGAGACAGGGAAGAAAAAGAGAGATGGGCAGAGGGTGGGTGGGGAGATGAGAAAAGAGGAAGAGAGGCAGGAGAGGGAGAGAGAGCCAGAGGGGGAGAGCGAGCCTGTGCGGTGAGCAGTAGCTGTGGACCTTACTGTCGCTGCTAACTGCCCTGGTGTGTGTGGGGGAGAGAGAGGGGGGGGAGAGCGCGCTAGCGCGAGAGAGAGAGCGAGTGAGCAAGCGAGCAGAAAAAGAGGTGGAGAGGGGGAGTAAGAAAGAGAGGAGGAAAGGAGAGGAGGCAGGAAGAAGGCAAGGGACGATACAACCATGCTGTGCTGTATGCGAAGAACCAAACAGGTAGACCTAAAGATTTTTACTTCTTCTTCTTGTGAAATTACCAGTGTGCAATATTTCCCTGTGAAGGTAGAAAAAATATTTTAACCGCTTCTGCTCTGGCCATGGTGCTCCCGTTTCCTTAGCATATGGCAACTGATGCTTGCATCCCAGCTTTTATTCTGTTCTTTCATGGTCTGGTTTTGGAATGCTGCTACTAATTAGGAGGAGGTTAGAAAAAAATACGCCTGTTTGGCTAGAAAAAGATTTTTTTTTTTAGGTGTCTGGTTTTGCCGGTGTGGATATAAAGAGAGGTGTGGGGGAGAAAATGTGGGCTCTACTTACAAGATGGGGAGGCACTCCTTTATATTATTCATAAAAAAACCGGGAGGTTGAAAGAGTCATATTCAGTAATGAGTATTGCTTGTTCTATCGTACAATTTTCTCACATGTGCTGCGGAAGAAGCCCTATTTCCCACATGCATGAGCTGCACATTGGCGCAGGTATTAATGGGAAAACATGTGAAGGTTGAATTAATTTATTTTTCAATGAATGAATGAAACTGTAATATGGGAGATTTTTAAAGAGAATCCAGAGACTGCCGGGGCTGGGAAAGAAATTGGCCATGTAGAAGGGGGAAATTCAGTCGATTGTGCACCAGCTGGTCCGAGGAGAGGGTGGACCACGCCCCTAGGAGCTTTGAGCACCGACGGGATGGGAAAGACGAGCGGAGAATTACCTGTTGGAAACCAGGTCTCCTCTCCCCTTCCTTTGCATCTTTCCTGGAATTGTAGTGACCAAAGACGGGCTAACATTCCGGATTATAAGCATGGTGACTCATTTTCATCAGGAAAAGGGACACATAGAAGATCAGCAAGGAGCAGAGTCCCCTCCCTCTCTCCCACACTGCTCCCACTGCTCAGGTTTTCCTTCCATTTTCAAATTGCTCACTTATTTCGTGAAAGACATTTTAGAAACTTGATTGGGGTAAGGGTGGGGGAGGAATGAATGACTAGGACGGTATTCCGCAGCAACGGACAGCGCCGCGGCATCCGCCAAAAGACGCTTTCCAACATTGATGGGAACACCTCTGAGGGATTTTGGCGAAGGTTAAGGAGGAAAATGGATGTGGGATTTGGGTGAGTGTGTGCTTGTACGTGTGTGTGCGTCTTCCTGGGAGGGGAGGATGTCTTGGGCAAAAAGCCCTTTGCACATTGACTGCCTTTGTGGGTGGGGTGCAAGATACAGGATTTGGGCATTATTTCTGTGCAGGTATTGGATAGGGGGGCAATTTGTAATATACCTGGCGAATCCGAAGAGAGTGGAGGGGTGCGGAAGAACCTGGCTGCCAGTTTTGCACTTTTAGCCAGCGCCCTGGAAGAGGGGGGGGGGGCCGGGGGGGGGGTGGGGTGGGGGGAGGGGCGAGGTAGTGAGGATGAAGGAGAAGGAAGAGGAAGGGAAGAGAGACTGAAGCAGAATCTCAGAGCAGTGGGTGGAGAGGGTGGAGAAGCCGGGGGCAAAACTAAATAAATAAATAACTAGGTAGATAGATATTAATAGATAGATGATAAAGTAGCAGGCACCTGTGGTTTTGCGTGTGGTTTGTGTAAGGATGTTTGGGGAAGGCGAAGAGTCTTACATGTGGCACTTTGCTAAACTGCTCTAGGATTCCAGAGACTGATGCTTCCGTTCGCTCATTTTTCAAACCTGCACGTTTCCTCTCCTTATCTTCCTTCATTCTAATACATAAATGCAGTAGATACAGGTGGCTGGGCTAAGCACACTGTCAAGAAAATGTTCTGAAGTTGCCTTCCTGATGAGCTGCAGAAATAAAATTTAGGAAGGCAGAGCCCTAGGAAACCAATGCTAGTCATTTAAAAAAAGCTTTAATTTGGGGAAAGAAAAAAATATGCTGGTTTATAACTTTTGGTCACCTTATGTGTACACACATATGTGTATATACACATGCCCCCTCTGACAAAGGAAACCAAGCATGATATTTTGAAAGGGAATTGAGGCTAAAGAAACTCCCTTCCCCAAAGGGGACAGCTGCCTTCATCTGGGTCCTCTCACTGACAGCCCCAAGCATTCACTAGGATGTGTGCAAAGTGATGAAGCTGAAGTAGTGTGTTTTGGGAGTTGTAGAAATTCATATGTGAATGTGTACAGTATCGCATACTTCACATAGGACAGTCATGCATGTACCCTGTATGGTTTCCATGTGTCAGCATGTGTTTTAGCATAATTCATATTCAAGAGAGAAAATGGAAAGGTATAGAAATAGTCTCTTTTGCCCATACGTTTTTATACATGTGTACTTCTGTGTGAAATGGTCCTGGCCCCTGCTGACCATTGCTATGTAGCATTCACATAAGTCAATATTTAGGATGCCATTAAATCAGATGGAAGGAAATGGTGTATTCAGGGTGTGGGCTCACACTGCACTGACTGGCATTTCTATAGCTTGAGTACTTAGTCTCACACAGGTTTTGTGCTTGAGGGTGAAATGATCCTATATCATTTATGACAGACTCCGATTGTGTTTATCTTTCTTCTGCCATCTATTTACCATCCTAGTGCTTAACAGGGGAATAAAACAAGGGCAAAATCCTGCAAAGGTCTAAACTCTGCCACACCCATGAAATCCAGCAGAAACATGGGAGGGGTTTGGGGCTGCACTTCCTTCCTCTTCCACTTGAGCTGCATAAAGAAGCAGTCCTGGATTTCCGAGTGCTAATACATTGCCTATGGCTGCAGAAGAAAGCATAAATGATCTTTATTAGCCGCTAATTACCACTATAGATTATTATAGCAGGAAGAAGAGAATGAGAGTGGGGTGGAGAGAAGTAGATGATAAAGGAGTGGTTAAAAGAAATAAAATAAAAGGATCCCTGAGATTTTATTGGCTTATGATTTTCAAATGTCTTGGGGCTAACTTTAAATAGCTTAATTACCATGCATTCTGCAGATGATGAAAAACTTGCAAGATGTGGTCTGTGTCCACAAAGCAATAGAACTGCGAGGTGTTTCTTTTGTTGAAAAATAAAGACTTTAACTTGTAACTGAAGTATGAAGAATACCAATGCAACCAAGAAGCTCTCTAGCCCCCATCCTCAATACCACCAACATCTGCATTTTTCTGCATATGACAGATAATTCTTAGTGTGATCTGCGGTTCAGAATTCCAACCTGGCTGTGCCTTTCCCTTGCAATGCTGGAAAGGTGTGGAAGGATGCTGCCTGGCTGCTTGGTGCAGACGATTCCTTCTAGTGATAAATTGAATTCCTCCTAAATTTCACCGAGCCACACCCAGTGTCACCAGGGACTAAGAGGATTAATTAAATGGAGGCATTCTACTTAATATAGTTGAAACTGTTAAGTTTTTAATTTTAAATGGTGATTTTTACCTCACATTTCCAAATTTAAACAGAGGAAAAAAATCATTTAAAGGGCATTTTTCTACCAAATTGTCTAGACTTGCAGAGAATCTTAGAGAGTTAATGGTGAATCTAGAAATGCATTAATATCTGGTGAATCTATAATTCCTTCTAGCCCATGCCAAGGTGCAGATACAATGATCCCTGCTCTCTCATGCTGATAGTCTATAACCCTGGTACCCTCTTTCTCCACCCATGGTGAGGCAATTGGGTTAAGAAACCGTAGGGTTAATTTTCTCTCTTGCTGAGCTGGGCGTAACTACAGAAACCTTTCATATTTTATGCTAAATGGGAGCACTCCTGTTCACTGAGAAGGAGAGTGGCTCTGGGTCTCCTTTTCCTCTGTCATAGTGAAATTGTCAGTGTTAAGCCTGGGGCTGATTAATTTACATACTTCAGTTTTACCTGGCACCAGAAGGAAAAGGGCGAGGGTGTCCTTGCATTAGTGGTAGGCAGATATATTAACCAAATGTTCTCCTTGTTTATACTGATAAAGTAAGAAAAGTCTAGAACTTTCTCTAATATTAAAGGGACATTTCAAATGGTGCACATACTTAGGTCATCTCAAGAGAAGATACAATATTTAAATAATTACTTCCTTATTAGCTGTCATAGAGGCATTCAGGCAACCAAGTGTGTCTGTTGTCAATCAAAGACATGATTGTTTGCAGGAATTCTCCTTTCTGAATTTCTGAAGTATGGTCTGGTTGCCCCTGCACCACTGTACTGATTTTCAGAACATTCTCTTTAGTGTTGGGAAGAGCACTGTGCTGAGAGTCCTCAGTTTATACCACTTACTGATTCTGTGGTCTTGAATGAATCATATAATCTTTGGTTTCAATTTCCTCCTGTAGGATGGAGACTAAAAACCAAAAAATGAAAACAAACAAACCAAAAGTCCTTCCATGCTTACTTTGAAAGTTTCTGTGAGGATCAAGCAAAATTGATATGAAAACAAAGATCGATACAAATAAAAGAAACTTTTCTCTCTGAGGTTTGCAACGTGAGGCTTGGCTTAGAAACTGCCCGCCTTTCAGGACTGTCAAGTGCCTGCTACACTTCTGTTTCCTGTTGGAGAAATCGTTCCTTCTGTTCATCCTTGATTCCTCCTCTTCATCACTCCCCATTCACTATCCCATTTTTAAATAGAGGGCTTCTGTTCCTGTAATTCCCCTAAAACGTGTTCTGAAAGAGATGCCCTATCCAGTGACTGTCTTTTAGTTTGTATCTCATTTGCTCTCTCTTTGCTATTTTATATTGTCCATCCCTCTTCCTGAAACTATCTCCTCATTTGGCCCTATCATATCTTTCCTCTTTCTCCTCCCTCTCAGATAGGTCCTTTTCTGTTCTTTGCTGGCTTTGTTCATTCTCTCCCTCCCCAAATATCAATTATATGCTAATTATTTATCTTGATCTCTTTCTCTTACTCTACACACTAAATTGTAGGTGGTCTCACTCACCTCCAGAGTTGTAAATAGCTGTGTGATTTCCAAATCTGTAAACTAGATCTCTCTCTTGAGCTCTGATCCATAGACATCTCTGTCGATATTTCAGAGATGCCCATGCTCATGATGAATAAAGTCAAACTCAGTGTCTCCCATTTTGTACCACTTAGTCTTCCTCCAAATTCCCACCCTTATTGCTGTAAAACCATCTATCCAGCTTCCAAACTCTAGAAAAATGGTATTGATTCTAAAACTATTCTTTACTTTCAGTCCCCAAGTCTAGTTATGAAATTCTTAGATCCTCATTAAAAAGATTTTGAATTCATCCTCTGCTTTTCCACCTGCACCACAAATAAACTGACTTTCATTACCTCCTATCTGGACAAAGACAATAACTTCTTATCTGGACTCCCTACCTCCTCCATCTTGCTCTCCTTCCATTCTTGCAAATAACACTGCTCTTATCTTTACCTAACACAAATCTGATCAGATTATTTCCTTCCTGACAATCTTCTAATGGTTCTGTATTAATGGTAAGCTAAATACAAACTCTTCAGCGCTGATGGAATGATCTAGTCTTGATTATCTTTCCAGTACTCTCTTCAAATACCTCTTCTCTCAACTGATGATGCCACATCAATATTTCAGGCCTTGGTGTCTTTGCTCTATGCCTAGAAAATTTCCATTCCCTCTGCAAAAGTTAGCTTTTTAGGCCATTCTTAACCTCCCTTGAATTGTTTTCTTCTACCTTCTTTGTGACCATGCTATAGTCTGTATAATCACCATTATATCCCTTGTTGTACTATATAGCATTTGTTTCTTCCACATACTGGCGTCCATACTGTGAGCTGCTTAAGGGAAACGGTGAAACCTTAATCATTTTTCTATCTCCAGTGCCTACCACAATGCTTGGCACATAATGTAATGGATTTTAACTGTGGATAATCTGTTTGTTAAATGAATACAGAACTAGTCTTTCCATGAGTTGTGGTGTATATAAACGGATGGAACCTCTACTAGATTTTTCAAGATCTATTGGCACCAAATTTCGAAGTGGAACTAAACATTATTGATTCTTGTTAATAATCAACAGACATGAAAACCGTTGCTTTTTAATGAAAGCAGATACAGAATGCAAAGTGAGCCCAGGTAGACTATGTTTCTCCCAACTATCATAAGTGGTACCATTGGCAAACCACACTTTGATGTCTCCTCCCCACCACTCAGCACACTAGCCCCACCCTCTGTGGTTAGCAGAGTCCCGGGTTATGTACACACTTATTATTATCTTGGATCTTCTCGGGCCCTTCCTTTTGGGCCCCAGTTGCTTACACATGTTGCTTTGCTCCACAACTATTCCACATAGACCATGATTCAATCGCTCACTACCCTTCGTTATTTCATTGATTGAACAAACTTAAAAAAAAAAAGTATGTACTTTGGCCTATGCTCAGAGGCCCACATCCAAGAATTAATTTTAGTTTCATTTGGGTTTGTTTTCTTCCCACTGAACTAGCCACAAAATAATATTCCACAAAGAGAAATCTTGCACGAAGGTAAAGGGAGATTGAATGGTAAGTAGTCCCTCAAATGTCCATTGAATGAATGAGAATCAGATAAAGTTTATCTTTCTTAGCTTGGAATAGGGTAAAGGAATTTGGATTCTGGGGCAGGCCTATGGTGGCCAGGATGAGGCACATTGTGAATACAGCTTTACCTGAAAATACTCTTTGCCTGACCCTCAGTAGTGGATATTTTCTGACTTAATTAGCATGGTCTTGAGAACAGTAAGACCAGATGATCTATCAGTGAACCTGAATAGTGTTTCCCAGTCTCCACACCCTCTTGCTCATGGCTCTCGATGTTTTTCTTTCAGCTTTCCTTTTTTTCTCTCATGTTCGAGTAGAGTTTTTCTAATTAAGTAATGCCAGCTCACATTTAGTGGACAAGGCCAAAATATGAAAGTTTTAAGAAAAAGTATGTCCCTTCCAACTTTCCAAATAGATGTTTTAGATAACACTCGTACGTTAAGCTATATCTAGCACATAGTAGCTTATCAATAAAAAATATATATTTATTGAGGGAATAAAAGTAGGAAGGGAGAGATCCTCATGATGGGCCATGAGGGGATATGTTAAGGTACAGAAGACCATAGCCTGTGTACCTACTGAGAACTGGCTATGTGTATATGCACACTCAGTTCTACTATCCTCCTCTCAAGGTGTGTATGTGTGTGTGCTAAGTCACCCAGTCATCTGACTCTTTGCAACTCTTTGGATAGTAGTCAATCAGGTTACTCTGTCCGTGGGATTTTTCAGGCAAGAATCCTGGAGTGGGTTGCCATTTTCCTCCTCCAGGGAGCTTCCTGATCCAGGGATTGAACCTGCGTTTCCTGTGTCTCCTGCATTGGTAGGCAGATTCTTTATCAGCTGAGCCGTCAGGGAAGCCCTGCCCTCAAGGTGGTGGTGGTCAAAGTTACAATTCTGTTTCCGTCCTGCTCAGAATAGAGTGACACCCTTGCAGTGAGTTTAGATTGTACAATGGGAGCATGACCCTCTAGATTCCCTATCCTTAGTTATTTACAGATCTTATTTTCTTAGATGTTGTGTGTTTAATGTCCTGTTTCATGTCTTTGTAGTGGAATAAACCCTACCCTGGGTTCTAGACCCGGCTCTGCCAATTGCTTGTCCTGTGACCTTGGGTAAGTAACAGCATCTTTCTGAGCCTCAGTTTATCCATCTATATAAGTGGGCATGTAAAAAGAATACTCCAAATCCAGACCTGCCTTTTCTACTAAGTTGGTGTGAGGCTCAAATAAAGTCATAAAATAAAAGTGTTTTGTAAACAATGTGTTTTTCAAGTGCAAAGTATTATTAATTGAGGAATTCCACATATTGAAACCTAAAGTACTCATGGTTCTATATAAAGGAGTACTCTTGCTCTCTATAGAATATACATACATTTTCAGTTTTCACTCCTCCTCTCCTGTTCTCTAAAGAGTAAGCCTACCATGCTAATGGGTGGGAGCATATGCTTGCGTGCTAAGTCACATCAGTTGTGTTCAACTCTTTGGGAACCTATGGACTGTAGCCCGCCAGGCTCCTCTGTCCATGGAACTCTGCAGGCAAAAATACTAGAGTGGGTTGCCATGGTCTTCTCCAGGGGAATCTTCTCAACCCAGGGATCGAACCCACGTGTCTTATGTCTCCTGCACTGAAAGGTCGATTCTTTACCACTGGCACCACCTGGAAAGCCCTTGAGTGGGTGGGAAAATAGCATATTTCTATCATTTCCTTTGAAAACGTCAGTGAGAGAAGTTAAATAAGCAGATGTTCAAATTGTCATGCAACACCAAGGATCGGTTCAAAGATATTTTTCTTTTTATCCTCTATTTTTCCTTTTATCTTTTTCTGTTTTAGTCTGTTCCTCACATTTAGATTTCTCATCTCCATTTGCTAAACTGGCTGCTTCTCCCCCATCCTTGTCCCCACCCCCATATCACTTCCAAACTGTGTTCTCAGCACTAAGATTACCAGGCATGCTGTGCTCACATCAATCACTGGAGGGCCCAGTCAGGCAGAAGAGTGGAGAGGAAATGTGGGGCTGATTGGGAGACTAAAAATGAGGATGGAGCCTGGTTGGGGACAGCACTGTGGAAAGGTGATCACTTAAGCACAGTCTTCATACGACCTCAGGGAGCCTCAGCATCAGGAATTAACCTTGATCAGAAGTGATGCACAATCCTTGAACCTTTGCCAACTCATCTCTACCACCATAAATAATCCAAACTCTCAGGACCTCTACAAAGAATCTTTCAGTTCTCCTGTGTCCCCTGGCTAATTGGGATTTTACCTATTTAATAATACAAAATTTACCCAATTCTGATACAAGAAATAAACTTTTACAACCCAAAGGATCTGATTTCTTAATGTATGGCTAATATTTTTAAAAGATTTTTAAGTATAACAACTGGATTAAGTGTATCCAAGAGATTTCTTTATCCTAGAAGCCAAAAGTTTAAGCCATAAGTTTAGAGAAATTAATATCATGAATATTTTGAAGAATATTTCATAAAGAGAGCTTATTTAGAGTTTAGAAAGATATCTTAATTAGAAATTTTGGGAAAAACAGGGCTTCCCTTGTGGATCAGATGGTAAAGAATCTGCCTGCAGTGCAGGAGACATGGGTTTGATCCGTGGGTCGGGAAGATCCCCTGGAGAAGGAAATGACAACCCACTCCAGTAATCTTCCTGGGAGAATCCCCATGGACAAAGAAGCCTGGCAAGCTACAGTCCATGGAGTTGCAAAGAGTTGGACATGACTGAGTGGCTAAGTACAGAGGGAAGCAAAATTTTTTTTTAATTTGGAGTATATTTATAGTTGGTTAATGATCACCTTTAATCTTTCACTCTACCTTCCTTTCTCTGTCCTCTCTCTGTCTCTGTGTATATGTGTGAGAGTGTGTATGCGTTTTCGTTCTCTCCCTCTCTGTCTCTATCCACACACTCACACATATGTACTTGTATTATTTATATGTCCTTTGATTGGGTATAAGTAACAGACCCCACCTTTAGTGGTCTAGAAAAGGAATCTATTGAAAGGAAACCAGATATCACAATTAAGAAAGTTGAAAAGCCAAGCTTATGGGAACCAAAATAGACCTGGAAGCCTCAATATAAGGAATTCATAGACTTTCTTTCTGGAGCCCTGCATTTAAAAGAATCGGTTACTAATAACCCCAGCTGCTCTGCTTTGCCATTAAAAATTTTAGCTGAGAGATAGAAATATATCTCTGTACATACACATATACAAAGAGCAATAAAAAGGAGATAGAGAATATGAGAGAAAGAATGAGACTGAATAAACCTGATGGGTCCTTCTCAGCTCAGCTAGTTATCAGTAGACCAAACTTTCATGCATTGGAGAAGGAAATGGCAACCCGTTGCAGTGTTCTTGCCTGGAGAATCCCAGGGACAGCAGAGCCTGGTGGGCTGCCATCTATGGGGTCGCACAGAGTCGGACACGACTGAAGCGACTTAGCAGCAGCAGCATTCATCTCTGACTGAAGGAAGAGCTACATCATGTGGTTTAGACAGTTTCTGGAAGCTCATACCTGTGGATCTAGGGAGAGACTAAATTCACTGAGAAAGAGTCTCCTGTGTATATATACCCGTATGTCCATAGTAGGAAAGCTCAGCCAATTAGGAGTGATTTACTTCAAAAGTGGTAGATCACTATTTTTCCTTTGGCTGTTTTAATTTTGCCTATATTATATTCTTATTATTGGTAGGGTTGTCATCACTGATGACTCTGAAAGGAAGTAGTAACCACACAAATAACTGATCTCAAGAGCTCTCACACCTAACAGAGGAAGGTTAGGGCACATCTCCATACCTAGAGTTGACAAGCACTAGGCCTTGACAAGCACTAGGCCTAGTTTTCCAGGAGTTAAATTCTAGCAGGTACCCCCTGACTAAAAGGAATATCAGCTACCATATATTCTTGCTAATTTGGCATGGTGGAACTTCGATCTATGTTTCCCATTGGGTTTATAGGATTCATTTCTGTGAAAGGATTGGGCAATAATGAGTATAAAACATCTCCCTTGAATTTATATCAAAGAAATGCTACTCCTTGATATTAGTCACTTCATTTTGAATGTCCTTGAATTAATTCCAGCTGTAATCATCATATTTATCTATTTTTAGCAAATTGACGCTTTCTAAAATATTGAGCTGTTGTCTCCATATGTACCAGTTTGCTCTAAATAGAGAATTTTGGTAATTAGCTTTCATCTATTTGTAATCTCAGTTCCAATAACTATTCAGAATGTTATTTTTAAATGAAAACTTAAAAGACCCTAATGTCTTCCCATTAATGACCATATGTAAGAGCTAGCTGAGGCAGAGAAAAAATAAACGAAATGATCTCCAAAGGTTAAGCAAACTCACGAATTGGCTGCTTTTCTAAATGGCTTCAGAACCTCTTAGTCAGCACAGCCAGCCTCGGAACTAGCTTAAACTAGGAGCTGTTAACATGCAAATCCTCTTCCCTCTCCTACTTTGCTTTTTGTTCAGAAACCAATTTACCAGTTTGGAGTATAAACTGAAAAGTGAAAGTTCTTCTTAATCACCAAACTAGATCCTCACCAGCTGTTCCAAGAGAAGCATTCCACAATCATACTCAAACTTCAGTACAGATGATTATCTCTGATATGTACCTGCCCTCTCCCGCGAAAAAAATTAGGGCAGGATCTCTTTAAAGAGAAATTATTAGTTCCTAAATAATTAACTTGCAATTAGATTTCTAGATACATATTGTATTGATGATGACCCACTTTGGCTATCCAGACTCTTCAGAGTTCTAATGGGGGATGGGAAATAAATATGGGCTTCCCTGGTGGCTCAGAGGTTAAAGCGTCTGCCTGCAATGCGGGAGACGTGGGTTCGATCCCTAGGTCGGGAAGATCCCCTGGAGAAGGAAATGGCAACCCTCTCCAGTATTCTTGCCTGAAGAATCCCATGGACAGAGGAGGCTGGTGGGCTACAGTCCATGGGGTCGCAAAGAGTCAGACACGACTGAGCAACTTCACTTTCACTTTCACCAGGGGCTTCCCTGGTAGCTCAGTGGTGTAGAATCTGCTTGCAATACAGGAGAGCTGAGTTCAGTCCCTGGGTCAGGTAGATCCCCAGGAGAAGGACATGACAATCCACTCCAATATTCTTGCCTGGGAAATCCCATGGACAGAGGACCCTGGCAGTCTGTGTTCCGTGGTGTCTCAAAAAGAGTGAGACAAGACATAGCAACGACGTTTAGGGTGAACATTGCATTTCAAAGCTGTTTTTCTTGATATCTTTATTTGTGAGATGTAAGGAATAGTGAGACTTTATAATTGATCTGTTGTAAACACCTTGCCTTTCAGCTTCAGCTAGGCATTTGGGTAATTTATCTTCCACAGCTTTATTGGATTAATATTTCTAAAAACTTCTAAGATTTTCAAAAGGAAGGAGAGGATATCATCTCATTTAAAAAATACTGGCTATTTCTTTAGACAAATCCGATTGAGCAGGGTGGGTTGAGTTATTCAAATGTTTTTTTCTTAAGAGTAAGCACCATTTGCAATCTTCCCTTAATGATTGCATCTCAAGGACTTATTTACTTCAATGAAAGAGAAAGTGTTTCTGTCTTCTCTATCATCCTGGAAAGCTACTCTGGAGAAATCAGGTTGGTATTTAGGATTCATTTGAATAAATCATTCTTGCTAATTTAAAACCTGTGCTCCTCATGACTTTGACTGCCTTTGACTGAGAACAGAGTGATACCTTTTGATCACTCAGTCAGATTTGTGCTTTGTACTGATGGACAGCTAACTGGAGAGCTGTACAGAAAACAGCAACAAGTTTGTCACGTAGTTTCTTCCACCTTGAACTTCATACCTTACCCCTTTGGAGCAAAACCAGGATAGAAAAGGAAATGAAGAAGACTCTTCTTGAAAAGGGAAGAGGAGTTACAAAATAGAATTACTGTTTGGAATTGGTCCATTGCCCTCTAGTGAAAACTGTCAAGGGAACATTAAAGGCCACAGATGGCTCAGACTTCACTTCTGAACATCATCTGGAAGATACAGTGAATCCAAGAATAAGGGTAATTAGGGAAGAATCCAAGAAGTTTGGACACTAGTATACTAAGTATATTTGAGCAACAAATTCAGTTTTTATCCTCACTTAAGTGAAAAGAAACTTAATTCTTAGCTTAAAAAAAAGACTATATCTTTCCTGTAGGCTCTATAGTTCTTCTATGTTCTCATTGTAGTGTCACTAGAAACTGATTGAATCATATATATATAAACTGAAGTTTGTTTTACTAAATACGTCTTATCAAAATTGTTATTTTTACCATACTTGGATATATTGTAAAAATCCACTCAAATAAAGGACCAAAATTATGAGAAGCACAGGAAAGTCAATAGAAAAATTGAATTCCCCATAATCTAAGAGTTCCAGATACTAAAAACATTATTATTTTTCTTTATCTTTTTGTTATTACCTTAGAAAGTATCTTATTAAGCTAATTATCTTTTCCCTAGACTAGGCCCCTGACTCCCCTACTCTTGCAATATCTTTTTGGAGAGACATCAGACATATGAGTCAGTTATCAAACTCATAATATGGAAGTAACTGATTATTCTTCCTTCCCTCATAAAAGCCACACTATCAGTTACCAACTTCTATTTGCAATATTTTATACATCTGTCTTTTCCTTCTTCTGCCAGCCTTTTTCAACCAGCATTCTAGAATAGAGCAAGCCTTAACACCCCTTAATGCCCTAGAGTCCCTCATTGTACATAATGAATTAATCTCCTTCCAATACATCTAGATCCATACTAGTTACACACCACCCTTGGCAGAATGCTAAAAACACTCAAATCATTTTTTATGTGCCTGTGGTTCAGATGAGAAACTCCGGGTAAGAAAAGCTGGATAATCACCAAAATTTCTTGCTTTTTTGGCATCACCTTTGCATACTCTCTGATGGTTAATCTTACTTTTTACTCCCCTTTTTCTCAAAATTTCAATGGTTGTTCTTTGTTTAGAGCATTAATTCTAATTTATTTATTTATGATTGTTTTTCATGGCTTCTCAGAATCTGATACCAATCTTCTAATCTTGCCTTACCTCCTATTGGCTCTGCCATGGACTTGGATTGTGAATTTAAACAAATTTAATGTCTCTGGGCTATCATTTTCCTCTACATAAAATAAGAATACTGAACAAAATTGTCTCTAAGGCTTTCCAACTCATGAAATAACAAGTTCTATAGCAAAGCTCCTCCTCCACTTTGGCACTTTGTCTCAGCTGGCCAGACTGAGTATGAATGTAAATATTCATGTCCCTATACTTTTGTTCATTATAGTTTCCTCAACTTGAAATATGCCCTTTGTGTCTAGGTTAATATCACCCGCCCTTTGAGGCCTCAGTAAAGAGTTATCTCATTTGTGAAGGTCTCTTTGATGGCCAGTGACTTCTTCCCCTTTTAGATCTTCAGTAGCATATACTACCTATCCTGTTTTTTCAGCATTCATTAAACAAAGTCCTACTTGATTATCCATTAGTATGTACCTGATCTTCCCACACTAGTCTGCAAACTCTTTGAAAATAAGGTATGGAGTTCAGAACCTGGCTCAAGATACACATTTGAGTGTTTCTGGGGGAGTGTACAAGACAAAGTGATGAATCTGTAAGCTTTCAGAAGATAAGTAGAGCTATCTTGTATGACCTCTCTGGGACATTTAAAACCACAAAACATACCTTCTTATTTATTTTCTTGGCTTCCATACTACTTATTTCTGCTGTGTTTTCTCTTCTCTATCCTTAGTTTCACATTCTTTTGTTTTCTCCTTGGCTCCTCCTTCTCTATCAACCCTTGAAATATTGTTGTTATGTAGGTCTTCTCCTTCTTCTTGGGCTTCCCTGATGGCTCAGCAGTAAAGACTCTGCCTGCAATGCAGGAAACCTGGGTTCGATCCCTGGGTCAGAAAGATCCCCTGGAGGAGGGCATGGAAGCCCACCCTAGTATTCTTGCCAAGAGAATCCCGTGGAGAGAGGAGCCTGGCAGGCTGCAGTCCATAGAGTCGCACAGAATTGTACATGACTCAGGTGACTAAGCAGCAGCAGCACAGTCCTTCTTTCATGTTCTCATTCGACAGAAGCTCCAAGAATAATCCATGCCTACAACTCCTACAAGATCCAATTCTGTTCAGTTCAGTCGCTCAGTCCTGTCCAACTCTTTGCGACCCCATGAATCACAACATGCCAGGCCTCCCTGTCCATCACCAACTCCCGGAGTTCACTCAGACTCACGTTCATTGAGTCCGTGATGCCATCCAGCCATCTCATCCTCTGTCATCCCGTTCTCCTCCTGTCCCCAATGCCTCCCACCATCAGAGTCTTTTCCAGTGAGTCAACTCTTGGCATGAGGTGGCCAAAGTACTGGAGTTTCAGCTTCAGCATCAGTCCTTCCAATGAACACCCAGGACTGATCTCCTTTAGGATGGACTGGTTGGATCTCCTTGCAGTCCAAGGGACTCTCAAGAGTCTTCTCCAACACCACAGTTCAAAAGCATCAATTCTTCAGCACTCAGCTTTCTTCACAGTCCAACTCTCACATCCATACATGACCACAGGAAAAACCATAGCCTTGAGTAGACGGACCTTTGTTGGCAAAGTAATATGTCTTCTTTTCAATATGCTATCTAGGTTGGTCATAACTTTCCTTCCAAGGAGTAAGTGTCTTTTAATTTTATGGCTGCAGTCACCATTTGCAGTGATTTTGGAGCCCAGAAAAATAAAGCCTGACACTGCTTTTACTGTTTCCCCATCTATTTCCCATAAAGTGATGGGACCAGATGCCATGATCTTCATTTTCTGAATGTTGAGCTTTAAGCCAATTTTTTCACTCACTTTTATCAAGAGGCTTTTTATTTCCTCTTCACTTTCTGCCTTAAAGGTGGTGTCATCTGCATCTCTGAGGCTATTGATATCTCTCCCGGCGATCTTGATTCCAGCCTGTGCTTCTTCCAGCCCAGTGTTTCTCATGATATATTCTGCATATAAGTTAAATAAGTAGGGTGACAATATACAGCCTCGACATACTGCTTTTCCTATTTGGAACCAATGTGTTGTTCCATGTCCAGTTCTAACTGTTGCTTCCTGACCTGCATATAGGTTTCTCAAGAGGCAGGTCAGGTGGTCTGGTATTTCCATCTCTTTCAGAATTTTCCACAGTTTATTGTGATCCACACAGTCAAAGGCTTTGGCATAGTCAATCAAGCAGAAATAGATGTTTTTCTGGAGCTTTTTCCTTTTTCCATGACTGCTGCTGCTGCTAAGTTGCTTCAGTCGTGTCTGACTCTGTGCGACCCCATAGATGGCAGCCCACCAGGCTCCACCATCCCTGGGATTCTCCAGGCAAGAACACTGGAGTGGGTTGCCATTTCCTTCTCCAATGCATGAAAGTGAAAAGTGAAAGTGAAGTCACTCATTCATGTCCAACTCTTAGCTAATGGGGCTCAGATTCTCCAGGGTCTCTAGCCACATCTACTTCCTGGGCTTTAGAGCTTTGTATCTAACTGTCCACTAGAAATCTTATTCTGATGACCATCAGGAGCCCATTCTCCACATGTCCTATAAATAAGTCTTCATCTTTTGGTCCCAAATCTTCCCCATTCTCATTCAGTCATCAAAATGGAAATGGAATCCTGACTCATTCCCTAAATCTCCCTTTTATGGTTAGATGCCCCTAATTTTTCTAGTTTTCACAGGTGAAAAACAAACAAAATAGCTGTTCATTCTTCCTTTGCCACTGCCCTCTACCTCAAAACATCTTATCTCTGACCCTTCTTTTCATTTCTACTATCATCTCTAACCCAGTTGTCACTCATGAAAACTAACACAAAGGCCTCCACTTCTAATCTTCTATCTTTCATCCTCAACCCCTTACAGTGGAAACAGTGGTATTTTAAAAAGTGTTTATCAGATTATGTGTTTCCATGATTTAAAAATCTTTAATGCTTCCTATTCCACATAGAACCAAAACCAAACTCATTACCAAGGCCCATGAAAGTCTACACGATCCAGGACCTCCTCCTCCCTGAATTCTTATAAACATACCCTTCTTGCTTACCAAGTCTACTGGCCTCCTTTTAGCTTTTTGTTTGTTTGTTTGTTTTATTTTTATTTTTTTCCTTTATTTATTTATTTATTTATTTAAAATTACAATACTGTATTTGTTTTGCCATACATTGACACAAATCAGCCATAGGTGAACACAATCTCCCAATGCCGAAGCCCCCTCCCACCTCCCACCCCACATCCTCTACTTGAATCATCCTGTGCATCAGCCCCATGCATCCTGCATCCTACACTGAACATAGATTGGCGCTTCGTTTCTTACACGAAAATATACATGTTTCATTGCCATTCTCCCAAACCATCCCACCCTTTCCCTCTCCCTCAGAGTCCAAAAGTCCACTCTATACCTCTGTGTCTCTTGGTTGTCTCACATACAGGGTCATCATTACTGTCTTCTAAATTCCATATATATGTGTCAGTATACTGTATTGG
Source organism: Nanger dama (assembly GCA_917880005.1). Classification (NCBI taxonomy): domain Eukaryota; kingdom Metazoa; phylum Chordata; class Mammalia; order Artiodactyla; family Bovidae; genus Nanger; species Nanger dama. The sequence goes on from CAKJTW010000011.1 coordinate 4,188,599, forward strand.
TGTTTTTCTTTCTGGCTTACTTCACTCTGTATAATTGGTTCCAAGCACATTCCCCCTTCAAAGCCTTTGCATGTATCACTGTCTCTACCCAGAAAGCTCTTTCTCTGACTCTTGAGAGACCTTTCGTGACAAATCCATCTGAATGGTGTCCAGGTCACTTCCTAATATACTGCTCGACTTCTGTTTTCTTTAAGGATTGTGCACAACCGGTTTTTAAAAACGTACTGGCTAATTTTCTGGTCCCTGTCTATCTCCTCAAACTTCAAAATCTACTCCTCTTCATATCCCACTCCAGGTCTTCCTGGTGGCCCAGTCAGTAAAGAGTCTGCCTGCAATGCAGGAGACCCAGATTCAATCCCTGGGTCAGGAAAATCCCCTGGAGAAGGAAATAGCAACACACTCTAGTATTCTTCCCTGGAAAATCCCATGGACAAAGGAGCCTGGTGGGCTACAGCCCATGGGGTCACAGGGAGTCAGACACGACTGAGTGACTAACACTCATATCCCACACTCCACTGCAATTGTTCAGTTTCACGGAACAACCTATGTTACTTCATTCTTTATTCCTCTCTAGACTCTATTCCTTTCTGCTAGAATGTCTTGCTTTCATTTTTTTCTACATGCCATATTTCTCATGTATTTCCACAATGTGGCTAGAGTCATTATCTTCTTTGTGGAGACTCCTTGATCCTCCAGGTAGATATGTGTTTGCTATTGTTGTATCTAGTACCTGCCTATATACACCATTCCACAGACTTTTATGACTATTCACTGATGTGTCTGTCTCTTTTGCTATACTAGAAGCTCCACTTTATAGGCTCCCATTAAATAGAAGCTGAGTCAATGAGGCCCACACAAAGGACCAAATATCAGTGTCTAATGAGTCAAAATGTGGTTAGTCTAAGGCAAACATTGCCCACTTCTCACCAGTTAATCATGGAACGTGCCCACTCTGGCACACTTTATAATTAGGCACCTGATAGAGATCTCACACAGAGCTAAGATCGCACAGAGCTGGATCTCACCCAAGTGGTGCCAGCTGGTTGCTTCAGCAAGTAACAGTCCTCATGTTGTGGAGAGATACTTCAACATGGAAAGATAGCCATGCTATCTTGATTCGAGCTAAGGATGAGTAGCTGTTTAAAATGATATAGTTTTTAACCCATTAATATGCCTTCTTCCAACTGAAACCCCTCCCAGAGGAATCCTGGTGAAATTTCACATCTTTCCTCTTTGTTAATGGTATGACTCATGGTCTGCATGCATTTACTCTTTTTCCTTTTACTCTCTTTAATTCCAAATTAGAAAAAAATGTGCACTATGATGTCTAATTGTTGTTTTGTCTGGTGCCTGTCTATGTGCTATGGAAGCATCCATCTGTCCGATATTGTATCTATCCATAAACTGATAAACAAAAGGAAAGATTTTCCTGCAGGGGAATGAAACAAATGGCCAGGTAATCACCGAGTTAGCAGCACCTAACATATGTCTCTTACACACAAAATTTATGATTCTGACTGGAGAATGGAGCTGAGGAAGAATGGGAATAATCTCCAATGTACTCTGTTTCCTTTTAAGAAAATAGATGATAATCAAGAAAGGAGAAGAATGATTCATGGTCATTAGGCAGCTAGGCCCCTTTGAACTAAATCTATATAACATGGAGATTAAAGATACTTTTTTGTCTGTCTGGAAACTTAAAATCTCTTTTAAGTTTTTTTCTTCAGGAAGTGATATTCTAAGTTTCAAGCTGCTAACTTGCAAAACAAACTTTAGAAATACATCTCATTTATAGGTTGGGGTAATGCTTATTCCAAAATCAAATTTGAGGAGGACCAAAAGAATATAATTTTCCTGTTTAAGGAATGGATGAGCATAAGGAAGGCAAGCTGAAGCAGACTTCAGCTGAAAAAAAAATGAGTCACTTTTCTCAGTTGTACATTTTTTATTTCGGTAATTATGTAGGAGGTGAAGAAGATACATGAGTAGCTTGGGTTGCTGAGAAAGTAGATGGGAGAAGCAAGTATTCAACGCTGGAGAAGTTGGATTGGTGAGATATGATAGAACTCTGAAAGATGTACCTTACATTGATGGAACCCCTGGAGCCACTTATACAGGAAAATTCATTTTACATCCTGCTAATCTAGCCAAATATTCTTTTGCTACCACTTTCCAGACTTCTGGGCTTCCTTATGGCTCAGCTGGTAAAGGATCTGCCTGCAGTATGGGAGACATAGGTTTGATCCCTGGGTTGGGAATATCCCCTGGAGAAGGGAAAGGCTACCCACTCCAGTGTATTCTGCCCTCGAGAATTCCATGGACTGTATAGACAATGGGATCGCAAAGAGTCGGAGACGACTGAGAAACTTTCACTTCACTTTGCTTCCAGACTTTTCCATAGGATGTTTTCTCAGTAGACCTTTAAAGAGTGGAAAACCATTTTTACAGAAAGGTTCTACGTTTTCAATTGTTACATACCCAGAGACGCCACAGTGTCAGGCCAATGTAAATTTTAAGTTGCCAATAACCTATCATTCTCCAGGAATAGTCAACAAATCTGGGTTGTTTTGATTAAACAAAATTTCAGCCAAATTCTCTGAAACTAAGAAGAAAATTTTCCTTGGATTTCAGTAGAGGTTCAACGAGTCAGGCCTAAGCTGGTTCAAAAAAAATTAGAGAATAGGCTTATTAACCTAAGGGATAACAAGATCTAGGAGGCATTATACATATAAGCTATGTGCTGTACTCTGTAGTTCAGTCATGTCCGACTCTGCAACCCCATGGACTGCAGCCCACTAGAGTGGGTAGCCTTTCTCTTCTCCAGGGGATCTTCCCAACCCAGGGATCGAACCCATTGCAGATTCCTGCAATGCAGGAATCTCCTGCATTGCAGGGAGATTCTTTACTGACTGAACCACCTGGGAAGCCCAAGAATACTGAAGTGGGTAGCCTATCCCTTCTCCAGGAGATCTCGACCCAGGAATCAAACTGGCACCTCCTGATTCTTTACCACCTGAGCTACCAGGGAAGCCCCATACATATAAGCTTTTATTACCTCCTAACATTAAGTGGTACTGTCTTCTCCATCTGAAATGCATTCTTTCCTCCATCTGCCAAACTATATTCTGAATCCAAAAATTCTGTTGAAAAATCACCTTTTTGATAAAATCACGCCAGACCTTCCTCATTCTCCATCTGAATCCATGCTGTATCACTGTAGTAACCTCCCCAGCAACTCTTCCTTCCCTGTATTGTCTACCTGTATGTGTATATGTTGCCCATATATATATGTATACACACACACACACCAGACACCCACACACAGAGAAAGAGAAAGAGAGAAAGCATTTATATGTTCTGTACCTGCTGTCCTTTCCTATTTCCCTGGACACTGCTTAAGTTGCGTTCCTGGGTTCATCACTATTTTAGATTTCACAAAGTACTCTACACTGCTTGCTGCTAACTACCCTTTTATTTACTCTCCCAAGGAAAAGTTGTCATCCTCTCACTGTATGCCTGATGGTAATAAATATCACTGATTAGTAGGGTTAAGTGATCTTTGTTGATGTTTAGTTGTTTAGTCATGTCTAACCTCTTCTGCAACTCCATAAACTATAGCCTGCCATGCTCCTCTGTCCTTGGGATTCTCCAGACAAGAATAATGGAGTGGGTTGCCATTTCCTTCTCCAGGGATCTTCCCAACCCAGGATCAAACCCAAGTCTCCTGCTTTGGCAGGTGGATTCCTTACCACTGACCCAGGGAAGCCCTGAAGAGATCTTACAGATTATCTAGTTTGTTTTTTAAATTTCTTTAGAGACACAGAACTTTTGTTCCAGATATTTCTCAGAAACCAATACATAAAATAGATGAAAGGTGATGTTTGGCTAGAGCAGAGTTTGGTGGCCCAGGCTTCTGTGTTGTCAATCCCCTCCTGTCTGCCCTGATCCCCTCTGAGGAAGCCTAGGCAGCAGTTTGGGAAACACTGATCTACATCCAATCCTCATAGTGCAGATGTTGGGAAATTAAGGTCACTGAGCTCAGAAAAGGCTGAGATGGAATTTATTCCTGTGTCAGTGCCACTTCTTTCAGAGGGCTAACAGAAGATTGTTCTTCAATTTCTGGATGTATGAGTCCCTAAACATTCTAAATTTGTGCAATCAGCATTTATGTTGTTTGTAACGTACAGGATTCTTTAACAAATGAAGACTAAAAAGTTTTTCTTTTTCTAACTTTTGATTAATTTATCTTATTTTTCAATTAGTCTTTTTCATCAGTATTCATTTTAGGAGACAATATTTTCCTCAAATGTTATGGTGGTGGTGCTGGAGGTAGTCGCTAAGTTGCGTCCAACTCTTGTGACCCCATGAACTGCAGCCTGCCAAGCTTCTCTGTCCAAGGGATTTCCCAGGCAAGAATACTGGAGAAGGTTGCCATTTCCTTCTCCAGGGGATCATCCCAACCCAGGAATCGAACCCATGTCTACTGCATTGCAGGCAGGTTCTTTACTGCTGGACCACAGGAAAGCCCTTCAAATGTCATATGGAAGACATATATTTATTCAAAAAACATTTTTTTAGCCATCTACTGAGTCAGGAATTATGCAGAGTACTGAAAAATGCAGAAATAAATTTCTTTAAAAAAACACACACACTCTACCCTTAAGCAGCTCACTGTATAATATAGTAGACTTATTTCAAAGTATGTATTCTAGACTGTGCTCTGGATAATTGTATTAATCTTAGACATATTTTCCTAATTGTTCAGAGCTGTTTTCCACTATAGGAACACATCAGTGTTTCTTCTCATGTAGATATGACTGTTCAGTCTCCCTTGGAGGCCTGAAGAGTGAGTTTTGTGAATAAGAGAACGTTCATAGGTATTGATTTAAATACCACAATGCCAAAGGGCTTTAAGGATTAATTGTGCTAATATACACAAAATACTTATAACTATACATGGCATATAGTGAGCATTTAATGTTAGCTGTTGCTTGTTATTGTTGATATTGCTGATAATGGTGTGGGGTCTCTGTTTAATGAATCATATGTCTAAGTATCTTTTGGTAGGAATTCTTCAAGGACTAGTTTCTGAATTTTGAGTAATGTGTATGTGTGTACATGTGTACAAACATGTCTGAAGTTTATTGAAAATACAATTGGTTAATTGGGAAATGAGATAATGATGTCACTGGCTTAAATTTTGCATACCTTGTGCTCTCAGTGTTTATATATATATGGTATGGGCTCCCCTGGTGGCTCAGACAGTAAAGGATCTGCCTGCAATGCAGGAGACCCAGGTTAGGTTCTTGGGTTAGGAAGATCCCATGGAAAAGGGAATGGCTACTCACTCGAGTTTTCTTGCCTGGATAATTCCACAGACAGGAAAGCCTGGAGTCCATGGGGTTGCAAGTCCATGGGGTGGAGCAGCTAACACACACACACACACACACAAATATGCATATATATGTATGTATGTATTGTTTTGGAGTCTGGAACTCGGAATTATTATCTTACCTAACAGATGTGGCCAATAAAATAAGAATAGAAATTTTAGCCGGCTTCACACTTAGAAGGAGAGGTTTATCACTTCCAGGGAACTGGAATGTGAGCATCTCAAGACCTAGACCCAGCCACTCTGAATTTTGAAGGAATAATACAAAGATGCAAAGGCAATGACAAGTTATCCTCAATGATAGTGGTACCTGGGGTCTGTTATCTATCGTGCCTGCAAACTGATGTCCTGACCAGTCAGCAGTTTTGCCTTGACTGTGTTTCCTGGGTTCAGCTTGCTTTCCTTAGTTCCTGCCTATTTTTTGAGCCTTGTTCCCTGGCCTTCTCATCAATAGTGTGAGTTTTGATATTATCTAAATCCAGTCTAGCATGCAAGAATCTGACTGGCACAATTCTACTCTCAAGAAATCAGACCAAAGATACTAATATTTTGCTCGTATTATGGCAGCAGTCTCAGGGCTTTTGCACTCCTTCCTTTGTCCTGAAGTGCTTTGTTCACGCCTATTCTTGTGACTTCCTCCCTTACTTCCTCAGTGCTCTGCTCAGATCTCACCTCTGTAAATCTCAAGGAGGTTTTCTCACATCATTTGTATAAAGAAGAACCCACCCAACACTCTCTTTCTCTCTCATTTTATTTTCTTTCATTTTTCTCTTTAACCCTTGCATCCACCCAAGATATTTATTCTGTATTATTTTCTGACACCAGTGGCATGTAAACTTCATGAGGGCTCCCTATCTCTTTAAGCTACTGATATTTCCTGGCATCTAGCTTATTGAGATGATCAACAAGCATTTCTTGAATAAATAAATGAATTTAAACTCTGCTCAAATGTAATAATAACAGTAAGCTAAAAATGTGCTATGGGGTTTTCAGGTGGCACTAGTGGTAAAGAACTTGCTTGTCAAAGAAGGAGACATAAGAGACTCAGGTTCAATCCCTGGTCAGGAAGATCCCCTGGACGAGGGCATGGCAACCCATTCCAGTACTCTTGCCTGGAGAATCCCATGGACAGAGGAGCCTGGTGGGCTACGGTTTATAGGGTTGCAAACAGTCAGACACGACTGAAGCTACTTAGCACTCACACACACAGATGTGCTATAGCTAATACATTCACTCCACCTGCTGCCATGTTCTTCTTGATTTCTGCCCCTTAATCCTGACCTTCAGTAGCCTGCATAGTTCAATCTATCTGTGATAGATATATCACAATATATGCAATAGAGTGGATTTCCTGAGAGCAATGAAAGCAGAATTTGGTCCTGTCTACCACTACAAAATGCTTATTTATCTCTCCTTTTACATTTTAATTGTTTAAATATTTGGGGAGGATTTTCCTGCTGTGGTAAATTTATACTCATTAAATTGTCAAACATGATGGTATTATTTATTTGTTTGTTGCAGGCACTGTAGGGGGAACTGCTTGCTGTTGCCACTGGCACCATCTGGCTTTGACTGATTATTGTATTTCACCTGATAGTCTTTGGACGGGACTATCAGGGTGATGAATGGATGAGAGTGGGAGGAGCTCAAACACTGGTTGAGAAAGGATAACAAACCTGTAGCAATAAGTCAGACACCAGGAGGCATTCTAAACACGGAATGAGATAGAACATCCATCGCACGTCCTATTTGCATTTCAGGTTAATCTTCAAAGAGTCAACATGGCAAAAACACTCCAAGATAAAGATTCTAGAAAAGATTTAAGTTGCTAGGCAAAAGAAGACCCCTTTATGGTGGTTACTGAGTTTACCATGATTCCATATGGCTGTGACTACAGCTAGAATTCTTCATACATCCTTTCTCAGCATCAGTAACTTATACTCTCACAGAGATTTAAATAAAAATAAACCTTTTCAAGACATTCCAACATTCTCAAAGATAATTTGATTTGTGGGAATTAAAGAATAGAATGGGTTTCCCCAGTGGCTCAGATGGTAAAGAATCTGCCTGCAATGAAGGAGACCTGGGTTCAATCCCTGGATTGGGAAGATCCTCTAGAAGAGGAATGGAATGCACAATATTGAATGGTGGTATAATGGCCAAGCACTGGGATCTGGGGTGATAACTTGATCTTGAGCCAAAACTCAACCTGCCTGGCATTCTCAAAGCCTGATCTTCATCAGAAGTTTTATTCCAGACAGAAATGAAGTGATAGCTTTGCCAATGTGGGGCATCCTCAGCATGCCTGGATCCATCTGACTGTCTTGTTGAGGCAGGGGGCCTAAAAAGCTATTATTCAATCATTCATCTTTCCCTGGCGAAAGACTTCTTTAAGGTACATGGATTATTTTGGTTTATCAGTAGATCACCTATCACTTTCATAGTATCTTCCAGTTAGAAGCGATTTTAGAAGTCATCTTGTCTATGAAATCATTCATGTATTAATCTTTGCTATCGTCTAGTCGCGTCATGTCTGACTCTTTGCAACCCCATGAACTGCAGTACCTCAGGCTCTCTGTCCTTCACTAACTCCCTGAATTTGTTCAAGTTCATATCTATTGAGTTGGTGATGTCATCCAGCCATCTCATCCTCTGTTGTCCCCTTCTCCTCCTGCCTTAAATCTTTCCCAGCATCAGAGTCTTTCCAATGAGTCAGTACTTCGCATCAGGTGGCCAAAGTATTGGAGTTTCAGCTTCAGCATCAGTCCTTCCAGTGAATTTCCTTTGTGGATTGACTGATGGGATCCCCTGTTGTCCGAGGCACCCTCAAGAGTCCAGCACCACAATTCAAAAGTATAAATTCTTTGATGCTCAGCTTTCTTTATGGTCCAGCTCTTACATCTGTACATGACTACTGGCAAAATCATAGTTTTGACTATATGGACCTTTGTCAGCAAAATGATGTCTCTGCTTTTTAACATGCTGTCTAGGTTTGTCATAGCTTTACTTCCAAGGAGTAAGCATCTTTTAATTTCATGGCTGCAGAAACACTGTCCGCAGTGATTTTGGAGCCCAAGAAAATAAAATCAAGCACTGTTTTCAGTTTTTCCCCTTCTATTCACCATGAAGTGATGGGACTATCTTAGTTTTTTGAATGTTGAGTTTTAAACAAAGTTTTTCACTCCTCTTTTACTCTCATCAAAAGGCTCTTTAGTCCTTTTCAGTTTCTGCCATTAGAGTGGTATCACCTGCATATCTGAGGTTGCTGATATTTCTCACAGCAATCTTGATTCCAACTTACAACTTTAGGAAATATTTATTAAGTGTCTACTATAAATTAAAGGATGCTAATTGAAAAAAATGAATCACATATGGTTGTCCCCGCTATACGATACACGAATTTCTCTTCGTGACATCATTATCAGCTTGGAGTTCAGCCTTTGCTGTAGTATCTCCGACAATTTGGGTGATGGTATTATTCATTTATAGCACTCTAAAATGAGAGAAAGCAGGTTAACCTCACTTAAAAGGGTAGAAGGGCTCAACCAAAACTTTGCTTATCCTCATCATTCAAAAAGGCAGATGCAGAATTTTTGAAGTCAAAGTCACATACTTGAATCTCTGAACAGTTAGTTTAGTGAACTGTTTCCCCCATGTCTTCTTATCTTGACCTCTGTCAAACTTCACTGTGCCTGGCCATTTTTCATGCTCACCCAGAAGTGGGAGCTAAATACCAAATTTGGATATTTGTAACCAATGAGTTTTAGACTCTTGTTGCCAGAAAAAGAATCCCCAAACCTTTTAATGTATTTCAGAACATTCTCTCTTCTTAACGAATGAAATTTCATCAGCTCAGTTTAGTTTTGTTTGCACAGAAAAATCAAGCTTTGGAATAAGTCTAGGGTGTTAAAATTCCTACAGTTGTCCAAAGCTTTGAACTATCTCAACAAAATCACTTATTGAGATATTTTAGAATTTGGCCTTGGCAAGAATTTCAGTGTTAAGATTCCCCACAAAATGAAAAATAAAATGACATGCAAATATATACATATATACACAAAACCCAAACTGTGGATTGGGGTTTTAGAGATTTCTGAGATTTGTAGTTTGGGTCTAATTTAATGGTCAATTGTAATTTGTCATAACTTTGGTTTAATAATAATTTTAAGAAATTTAACAGTGGACTTGTGCAGTTGCTAAGTCATATCCAGCTCTTTGTGCTCCAGTGTCCTCCACTGTCTCCCTGAGTTTGCTCAAATTCGTGTCCACTGAGTCAGTGATGCAATCTAACCATCTCATCCTCTGCTACCCCTTTCTTCTTTCGGACTAACTTTAAAAAATTTTTAACATGCTACTGAAACTAAAACATATTAGATTATGCCTCGTGATAACCATTTTTCTTAAACCATGATTTCAGATTCTCCTAATATTCCCTCACTGTCAGGGTCCAGAAACTCAGGGCCAAGGGTAAGTCAGCCTTAGATAAACAGATTGTCTGGCCTAGGCCACCAATCTGTCCAGCATTTGTGACCTACAAAGATTTTTCCTGCAAGCATCTTCGCTTATGCCAACTGTTTATATGCACAGTGGAAACTTCCAAAGCTGTCACTCCCAGGTTAGCTTTGCTTACACAACTAACTGATACTGTGCTGGGCATTCTTTTTCTTGCTTCCTTTTTCTCTTTCTTTCAAAGCCAAGAAAGGCTCAATTAACCCATGAGTTTGGTCAAGAAAAGAAGCTGAAGGACAAGACCTGAACATCACAGCATTTAAACTTTGCACAGTGTCTTGAAGATGGAGCAGGGGCTAAGAGATGGCTACTATAGGTGGAGATACAGAAAGAGTCTAGAGAAAGAGCACACTAGAGATTACACATACACTTTAAATCATTCTGAAGAAATTGAAGAACACAAAAATAAGCTAAAGACAAAGGAGGCAAAGCTCTGCAGCTATTCTGAATTAAGCACAAACCCTCAGAAATAATCACAATGCCCTAAGGAGTAGATTACTATTTCTTATGAAGCAGATATAATCAGGAAAGATCTCAACCATTGAGAATTACTTGCAATTTGGTGCTATATTGTATGTCAAAAATCCTTTTTCTCGTCCTCTTTTATATGTTATGTATCTCTTTCCAGGAAATTAAACAACCACCTCACGTTTCCTGAACTCTGACTGTGGACCTAACTCTGTTACTAATATGTACTATAGGATGCATTATAATAGGCAGGGCAATATAAACCCACCATTAAGAAGGGGAAAGAAGGCTGATGTCTAAGAAATATGTACAAACTAAATAACATTCATGAAAATAACAAGGTAGTCTGTAATTAAGGATATGGGTGCTGTAAGAGATCAATGAGGTGTCACTGGATGAGGTAGAGGGACAGGAAGCTTTAAGGATGGGAAAAGTATGAGAGTGTTTAAGATGAGAGAGAAGAGACAGTATTCCAGCTAAGTGGGATGACATAGTGCCTTGTGGAACCTTGAGGAGAGCATTCTGAAGAACATGAAGAGTGTCTGATATTAAGAGTTAGGAGGTGAAATATGAGTGTAGATTGTCTTAGCCACACACACACACACACACACACACACACACACACACACAGACAAAACCCTGCTGTGGTAAGAAATTGTGACATGAGCATCTTTTGACTAAGGGAGTGACGTGATGAAAGAGGTATTTATGGTACCTAGGTATGCAAGATTGCATGGGGAGACTGGAGACAGGAAAGCAAGTTACAAGATTATTTTTGAAAAAATAAGAATGAGCAGATAAAGCCTTGAAATAAGGTATTCATGACTGGAATTGAAATGTGAAACAAATTGCGGACCTTTTGAGAAAAAGGGACAATTTTAGTTCCTGTGGGACATGAAGAAGTGTCTCTATCAATACATGTAGAAGTATCTCTATCAATACATGTGGTCTGTGACCATTCTAACTTTTTCAGACCAAGTGATGTGTGGTACAGGCAGTATCACAAAGCCAGTTGTAGAAGCCTTCTTAGTTTTAACCAATTAGCATGGGCTCTTCTGCAGATTTATTTGTGCTTCATTTTCACTTCCCTAGTTCTTGGATTGCTAGCTCTGTATATCACTTTATTATCTGCTTCTGATCCCTTCAGGTAGACCCTATCAAATATTCTTACATGGCCTCTGAGACTGGGGATCCCCTGGGCACTATACTCTCAGTCCTGCTCTCTTCTCTAGACTTGGACATCTTCTAAAAGCAGATATTCCCCAGAACAAGGTCTTAGTCTTTCTCCTTTTTATCTCTAATTTTCATTAGAAATCTTATCCACATTTATAGCTTCAAGTATCACATCTCCATAAATATATCTCTCAGGTTTACATTTCCCCTCCTAAAATGCTTCTTATATCTCCAGTTGGATTCCACCTTCTAATTGTCTGAAGCTGAGTCCATTGCCTTTCTCCAAAATCCATCTTAACCTTTGAATTCTCCATTTTCTGTTAATTCTTCCAGTCTCAGTGATGATTTTCTCTTCTTAATTTCTAAAGCACATATTAGTTGTGTTGCTGCTGCTGCTGCTGCTAAGTCGTTTCAGTCGTGTCCAACTCTGTGCGACCCCATAGATGGCATCCCACCAGGCTCCCCGTCCCTGGGATTCTCTAGGCAAGAACACTGGAGTGGGTTGCCATTTCCTTCTCCCATATTAGCTGTACCAGTCATTTAAATTTGGATTTATGCTACTTTTTAATTTAATTATTTAATTTTATTTCTTGTTAAAATACATAATTATATATATTTGATGGCAAGAACTGCATTTTTACATCTCTGTATTTTTGATTCCTACCTCAGTTCAGTTCAGTCAGTCAATGGTGTCCGACCCTGCAACTCCATGAATCACAGCACAACAGGCCTCCCTGTCCATCATCATCTCCCTGAGTTCACTCAGACTCACATTCATTGAGTTGGTGATGCCATCCAGCCATCTCATCCTCTGTCATCCACTTTTCCTCCTGTCCCCAATGCCTCCTATCATCAGAGTCTTTTCCAAGGAGTCAACTCTTCACATGAGGTGGCCAAAGTATTGGAGTTTCAGCTTCAACATCAGTCCTTCCAAAGAACATGCAGGGCTGATCTCCTTTAGAATGGACTGGTTGGATCTCTTGCAGTCCAAGGGACTCTCAAGAGTCTTCTCCAACACCACAGTTCAAAAGTATCAATTCTTCAGTGCTCAGCTTTCTACACAGTCCAACTCTCACATCCATACATGACCACTGGAAAAACCATAGCCTTGCCTAGATGGACCTTTGTTGGCAAAGTAATGTCTCTGCTTTTGAATATGCTATCTAGGTTGGTCATAACTTTTCTTCCAAAGGGTAAATGTCTTTTAATTTCATGGCTACAGTCATCATCTGCAGTGATTTTGGAGCCCCAAAAATAAAGTCTGACACTGTTTCCACTGTTTCCCCATCTATTTGCCATGAAGTGATGGGATCGGATTCCATGATCTTCATTTTCTGAATGTTGAGCTTTAAGCCACTTTTTCACTCTTCTCTTTCACTTTCATCAAGAGGCATTTTAGTTCCTCTTCACTTTCTGCCATAAGGGTGGTGTCATCTGCATATCTGAAGTTATTGATATTTCTCCTGGCAAACTTGATTCCAGCTTGTGCTTCATCCAGCCCAGCGTTTCTCATGATGTACTCTGCATATAAGTTAAATAAGCAGGGTGACAATATACAGCCTTGATGTACTGCTTTTCCTATTTGGAACCAGTCTGTTGTTCCATGTCCAGGTCGAACTGTTGCTTCCTGACCTGCATACAGATTTCTCAAGAGGCAGGTAAGGTGGTCTAGTAGTCCCATCTCTTTCAGAAATTTCCACAGTTTATTGTGATCCACACAGTCAAAGGCTTTGGCATAGTCAATCAAGCAGAAATCGATGTTTTTCTGGAACTCTCTCGCTTTTTTGATGATCCAACAGATGTTGGCAATTTGATCTCTGGCTCCTCTGCCTTTTCTAAAACCAGCTTCAACATCTGGAAGTTCATGGTTCACGTATTACTGAAGCCTGGCTTGGAGAATTTTGAGCGTTACTTTACTAGTGTGTGAGATGAGTGCAATTGTGCAGTAGTTTGAGCATTCTTTGGCACTGCCTTTCTTTGGGATTGGAATGAAAACTGACCTTTTCCAGTCTTGTGGCCACTGCTGAGTTTTCCAAATTTGCTGGCAAATTGAGTGCAGCACTTTCACAGCATCATCTTTCAAGACTGGAAATAGCTCCACTGGAATTCCATCACCTCCACTAGCTTTGTTCATAGTGATGCTTTCTAAGGCCCACTTGACTTGACATTCCAGGATGTCTGGCTCTAGATGAGAGTGATCACACCATCGTGATTGTCTGGGTCATGAAGATCTTTTTTGTACAGTTCTTCTGTGTAGTCTTGCCACATCTTCTTAATATCTTCTACTTCTGTTAGGTCCATACCATTTCTGTCCTTTATAGAGCCCATCTTTGCATGAAATGTTCCCTTGGCGTCTCTAATTTTCTTGAAGAGGTCTCTAGTCTTTCCCATTCTGTTGTTTTCCTCTATTTCTTTGCATTGATCGCTGAAGAAGGCTTTCTTATCTCTTCTTGCTATTCTTTGGAACTCTGCATTCAGATGCCTATATCTTTCCTTTTCTCCTTTGCTTTTTGCTTCTCTTCTTTTCACAGCTATTTGTAAGGCTTCCCTAGACAGCCATTTTGCTTCTTTGCATTTCTTTTCCATGGGGATGGTCTTGATCCCTGTCTCCTGTACAATGTCGCAAACCTCATTCCATAGCTCATCAGGCACTCTATCTATCAGATCTAGTCCCTTAAATTTATTTCTCACTTCCACTGTAGAATCATAAGGTATTTGATTTAGGTCATACCTGAATGGTCTAGTGGTTTTCCCTCCTTTCTTCAATTTAAGTCTGAATTTGGCAATAAGGAGCTCATGATCTGAGCCATACTCAGCTCCTAGTCTTGCTTTTGCTGACTGTATAGAGCTTCTCCATCTTTGGCTGCAAAGAATATGATCAATCTGAATTTGGTGTTGACCATCTGGTGATATCCATGTGTAGAGTCTTGTGTTGTTGGAAGAGGGTGTTTGCTGTTCTCTTGGCAAAATTTTATTAGCCTTTGCCCTGCTTCATTCCGTATTCCAAGGCCAAATTTGCCTGTTACTCCAGGTGTTTCTTGACTTCCTACCTAGTATTGATTCCTACCTAGTATTCTGTAAATGATTTTTATTGTTAATGTATCTCAACTAAGTTGCTAACATGTTGCATATTGCCTTCTCATTTTGTCCATTTTTGAAAGTGTTGACAGATTTTGATGAAGTTAGTAGATATGAAGACTTAACTGTGGTTCAGACCAGCATTTGAGACAAAATGTGGCAGCTAATAAATTTACTGATAAGAGATTTTTTCTCTAACAGTATTTACAGTGGGTTCTGTACAATTTTATAAATATTTGCACTGAATAAGTCCTGCTATTCTGAACCTCTAATAGAGGGAGCTATCAGTCAAAACTTTTTGAATTGAAGAATCTAGAGTTAGGTTAGGTTATGCAGATACCCTAATGAGAGGTAAGGCTGAGCTAAATATAAAAAACTGGATGCCTACACCTTATTTGAAAAAATACTGACAGTAGGGACTACTCATTTCTCAATTTTTATTGACCAAATCACAAGACAATTTTTTCAGCATCAAAAGAGGTTAGAAAAAGATTTAAGGAATAGTTTCTGCTCTCACTTTGTGTTTTAAGCCATTAGTTTACCTAGGGTAACCTCTGCTTTTCAAACTTTTGTGTCTCCCAGAACTGGGTTTACAGATGCCTAGAATGAATGAGCTAGAAAAAACTTGACTATCTAGTTTATCTCTTGTTTAGAGATATGCTACTTGCCTCCTCTATGCCTTATCCTCGAAGCCCTGACTTTGTATTGACCCCAGAATTTGCGTGGTGGTGGTGGTGGTTTAGTCGCTAAGTCGTGTCCAACTCCTGTGACCCCATGGAATGTAGCTCTCCAGACTCCTCTCTCCATGGGACTTTTCAGGCAAGAATACTGGAGTGGATTGCCATTTCCTTCTCCAGGGGATCTTCCTGACTCAGGAATCAAACCTGAGTCTCCCGCATCGCAGGCAGATTCTTTACTGACTGAGCTATGAGGGAAGCCCACAGAGTTTGGGTAATTCTATCCAAATGGAAATGTTGCTATTATAAAATACCATTTTTACTTAGTTCATATTTAATAAATTTTTCCATCAAAAACTAGATTGACTTTTCACTTTTTAGACACTTTCCCTTGAAAAATAGACTGAGCTCTCACTTTTAGGTACTATATATTTGAAATTTAAAAATTAGTCCTAAAGAAGAGTTTTCAAAATATGTAAACCACTAGTAGGAAGGAAACATCACTTTCCATCTCTCTCCTGCCCATTCCTCCCTCTACCACAAATCCACTGTATATAAGATTTATGCATTGCTTCCACAATAAATCTACCATTCTTAAGTCTGGAAAATCAGTTCAGTTGACTCTCAGTAGCTTAAAGTTATTTGTTCTGATGTAAAATAGTTTGTATTTCATGTATTCAGTTGTTTTATCAATCGGCCACTATGTGTACAAAACAGTTAGTGCTCATAGCAAAATACTGTATAGAGTCTCTTGAACATTGACTATTATACCTATTTTTGGTATGATCCTAAGAGCAAGATCCCTTGTCTGTGTGCTCAATCACTTAGTCGTGTCTGACTCTGTGCAACACCATGGACTGTAGCCCATGAGGCTCCTCTGTCCATGGGATTTTCCAGGCAAGAATACTAGAGTAGGTTGCCATTTCCTCCTCCAGGGGATCTTACTGACCTAGGGATCGAACCCCCATCTTCTGCATTGGCGGGCAGATTCTTGTCCACTTATCCCCCTACTGTGGATGAAACAGCAAATTACAAGAGTTTATCTGAAAAGTTCTTCTCTGGAGAAAGAGACTTAGGAAATACAAACTCTCCTTACTGAAGAGCCCAGCAACTCTTCCCAGGATGATCTGAGAAAAGACAGGCAAATCCAATTCTACTTCAGCACATCTCTCCCACAGCCTTTTTAAAAATCCCTATTTTATTTGAACACTAAGTTCCTGAGCCAAAAGAATGCTTCAGCCAAATCTTCCTTCCTGGGGGCAAAAGCAATCTCACAATGTTATACTCTCAGAAAGGCAGATACTGCGGAATGTTAACTGGACAAAAGATGGCTTTCTTTTTCCTCCAGCAAAAATTGCTCCAATTACTTGAGAAAGAGACACAATGTGATGTTTATTCCTGTTTACAGATGTTTAACCAGTGCCCCTTCAGAGGGTCATGTGTCTACAAACAGCATCATGGTAATTATATCCATTGCTGTAAAGAACAGATGTGGAAATTGGTGGTTTCTTGGGGAAATAATGCCAAGTCCACTTTCTAGAAACGTATCCAGTGCAACACAGCTGTAACATTCTGTGTGGTGGTCTCTTTAGTGTCTGTAACTGCATGTGTTTACATTCAGAAAATATGGGAGTTCAGCAGGGCACCCAGCAGAAAAGCCCAGGGGCACCTCAAAAAAGATGAAGCTCTTTTGACATACTTGAAAATTCCTAGTGATACTGGACACATCTCCATAGACAAAGAAGGTAAATCTTTGATTCTAAAGTTTTCCAATCAGAAAATATGTACTGAAAAGGAGAGTAGAATGAAGAACTCTGCTGCTCCACACATCTCTGAGGTCTATACATCCTAGCTATAGCAAGACTTTTGTGAGGCTAGACTGCCTCAAAGTGATCATACTTTGACCTGTGAACACCACAGTATCCTTAAACTCATCACTGCAGGGTCTGGCAGGGATCAGGGGTCTCTGGTTGTCTCCTGAAAACTAGAATTCATGGTTCCTTATTTTAAATGCCTATGTTACCTTAGGCATAACAAGAAGAATTAGGTGGAATCTAATCTATGTCATATATTGTGTGCAGAATGTTATATAGAGATCCAGTGTGTGCCTAAAGGATGAGATTTCTCCTGAATCAAGGCTATCCGCGCCTTCACACATACCAAAGAGATGTGCAGAAAATATGTATCCTATAAATTAGTAATCGTGATGAAACATTGGAAGTTAATTTGCATTTACATTGCATACAATGATATGCAATGACATTATGCCTAATTTAGGAATTTTGCTGCTGGGGCAAAAAAGTGTAATCTTCTTCTTCCAGGCTATGCTTTTCTGCTTTTCATGATTCCACATAAATTACCCACCAAACCAGGTCTTTATGATTGAAATGTAACAGAGGAGCCATCTAGTCTGCTAATATGGATCTTTCAGGCCCAGAATGCAAGGATAATAAAGAGACCTGCCAAGTGCCTTAGGTCAAAGCATGCCTTTTGATAGCCTTCAGCTATCTACTTTGTCCCAATTTCAGCCTTCTCATTCTCTGTGGCTCTAGGGACTTAAAGGGAAATGTAAGAGGTGAGAAGGCCTAGCCCCATCTCTCTCATCGGTTGCTTCACTCTCTCTCTAGGCCTAGGCCTATGGAAGGACATGGTTTAATGATCTCTCCTAGGTCTCGTGTTCGGTTGAATGTACCTACACACTAGAATTTAAGACAGGAATTCTTGATCCTAAGTATGGCGTGCTGGTTTGCTAAGTCGCTTCCATAGTATCCAACTCTTTGTGACCGTGTGGATTGTAGCCCACCAAGCTCTTCTGTCCATGGGATTCTCCAGGCAAGAATACTGGAGTGGGTTGCTGTGCCCTCCTCCAGGGGATCTTCCTGACCCAGGGATTGAACCTGCATCTCCTGCAACTCCTGTACTGCAGGAGGATTCTTTATCACTGAGCCACCCAGCAAGCCCTCATATGTGTGGGATAGCTCCTAATTGTCCCTAAAATCTGGAGGCAATATGCTAGGAATAGAAAATTTTGACTGTTGCTTGATATAAGCATTTTCAATAAAATCAAGGAAGCTACTTCCAAATGTAAATGTGGCTTCAGTTTATCATCCCCATTGTGATCTAAGCCCACTGGGAAAGGGGTCCCCAGTCCCTGGGCCCAGAACTTGTACCGGTCCACAGGCAGTTAGGAACCTGGGCCACATAGCAGGAAGTACGTGGTGGCAAGCGAGGAAGCTTCATCTGCGGCTCACCATTGCTCCTCGTGGCTCATATGACTGCCTAAACCACCCCCCCAACACTGCTGCCCGCCATCTGTGAAAGAATTTGTCTTCCATGAAACTGGCCCTTGGTGCGAAAAAGGTTGGGGACCCCTGCCCCAGGGTACTTATTAAAATGCATTTCAGGCCTTCTGCAGAGCTACTCAAGACTGCCTTAGTCAGCACCTGGGGAATCTGCTTTATGGTAGCACGCTAGAGGTAAGATACATACCCTAAGATTGGGAACCCTCCATCTGGGTGAATGAGCACTTTTTCTGCTCATCTGTAAGTTGGTTGAGAGAAAATCATTAGTCTACTCTAAACTTCAGTTTTGCAATAATGAAAACCCTATCTATCTTTCCCGTTTCCCAGAAAATGTTAATATCTTAGTAGGACAGGCTATTAGGAAACAGTTTCTTAGAAGAGCGAACAATTTTTAGTTACAAATGGCTTGTTTTTCAAAAATAAACTTGATGATAAAAATGCTTTTGCTACAGAAATAGCTTTAAATGGTGTTAATGTTTCTGGGCCTAGCTATAAAACTCAGGTTGATCCAAAATGTAGCTGGACTGCTATACATTTGCAATGAAAACACAGGAGAAAACAATAATGCTATTGGATTTGGGAAAGTAACAGAACCAGTTCTTCATATCTAATTCCATACACTTACCCTAAAACTTCTTTTTTCTGATCTAGAGGTATTATACCAGCTCCATTCAACAGTAGCCATGGAAATTATAGTAAAACTCTTGTTTAGTAGGTAACTTTGAATCATGATGGGATCTAAAGAGGAATAAGAAGAGGGGTGAATGAAAAAGAAATTTCTCATGTTGATTGAGCAACAGAAGAAATATTGCAGGGAGGTG
This sequence comes from Nanger dama, assembly GCA_917880005.1. Classification (NCBI taxonomy): domain Eukaryota; kingdom Metazoa; phylum Chordata; class Mammalia; order Artiodactyla; family Bovidae; genus Nanger; species Nanger dama. The sequence continues at coordinate 4,208,019 of CAKJTW010000011.1, forward strand.
AACTCAGGGTGGTGGGTAAACAGAGAAAAGGACATTAAAGAGGAAATGAGTGGTTTGGTGAAGACCTGATTGGAAGTGTAGAAGAGGTTAGTTGCTTAGGTCTAAGGAGAACTTGTAGGATGAATGGCTGTTCCCCAACTCCCTGGCCCCACCTATCAGTCTACACAGAAGAAAGGAATAGTGGGGAAGAGATTTTGTCAATTACCAATAGTTACCACCAGATGGCGAAATTGATCCCAGGCCTCTTGCTACTGGTCAGTTTATTGGGAACAAGGGAGAAGAATCTGTGTATTGCTTAGGAATTCATTCATTTATTCTACAAATATTTAATGAGTGTCCACTATGTCTGATGAACTATGCCAGGAACTGACTGATATTGAAACAGGAGGGAAGGGAGCAGGGCACAACCTTTAAAAGAGGGACAGAGCCCAAGGATACAACATATCAGAACCAAATAGGTCCAAGATGGCAGACAAGTAGACTTCCACTAGACCTTGAGCTTCAGTATACACTCACTGTAACACATCAGCAAAATGATACACCCACAGGCACCTTGAAAGTTCCCAGGCTGACCATCAAAGACCAAAATGGAGGCAGTGGCCCACTTCCTGGAAATCTCCACCCCTTCCCCAAAATAATTAGAATAATCTCCCCACTCATTATCCTCAGAAATTACCCAACCCATAGAAGCTAATCATACCACATTTTGTCTCTGCATTTGCCCCTGTGATGGCCCACACGCTTGTCTATGGAGTGAATTTCCTTTAAATAAATCCACTTATAATCTATCACTTTGCAAATTATCAAATCTCAACTTCATTAGGTCCTAAAACCAGGTGTGTGATCTCAGTTGAAAGACCATGGGTTTTAGCCAGGTTCGAGTCCAGGCACATGGATTCAAGTCCCACTCTGAGGTGCACAGCTTCAATATGTCCAACCTAACAAAGTCCCTGCCCTCGATGAACTTACATTTGGGTGGTGAGCTAAATTGGCACAAGAATTTTGTTGTTGTTCAGTCACTCAGTCATGTCCAACTCTTTGAGACCCATTGAACTGCAGCACACCAGACTTCCCTGTCCTTCACCACCTCCCGAAGCTTGCTCAAGTTCATGTCCATTGAGTCAGTGATGCCATCCAACCATCTTGTCCTCTGTTATTATCTTTTCCTCCTGCCTTCAGCCTTTCCCAGCATTAGAGTCTTTTCCAGTGAGTCAGCTCTTTGCATCAGGTGGCCAAAGTATTGGAGCTTTGACTTCAGCATCAGTTCTTACAATGAATATTCAGGACTGATTTCCTTTAGGATTGACTGGTTTGATGTCCTTGCAGTCCAAGGGACACTCAAGAGTCTTCTCCAACACCACAGTTTAAAAGCATCAATTCCTTGGTGCTCAGCATTCTTTATGGTTCAACTCTCACATCCATACATAACTACTAGAAAAATCATAACTTTGACTATATGGACCTTTGTTGGCAAAGTAACGTCTCTGTTCTTTAATATGCTATCTAGGTTTGTCATAGCTTTTCTTCCAAGGAGCAAGCATCTTTTAGTTTCATGGCGCAAGAATGGCCCTAGAATATTAGTTAATATTCTTCTTGGGTAGTGAAATACAGGCTTTCTCCTCTGGTGATTTGCCCCAATGTCAGCTCAGACAAAACCAAAGATAGACAAAGCCAGTACTTCTTTTCCTCCAGGAACCTACCCATACCTGGAAGACTGCCCCCTAGTTTCTCCTCCACCCCACCCGCTGGTCTTCTATGAGCCAACCTTCAGTTTTCCCTCAAAGAAAAATGTACTAGCCTTTGGCCTCTTGCTTTCAAAATACAGTTCATTGTACAGTTCACTAAGTGAACTGTATTAATCTGATTAACCTAGAGAGGAGTTACAGAATTCCTCACCCTTGATATTATTTGCATTTTAGGTAAACTTACTGAGTTTTCAGTGTTTATTTATTTGCTTGTTCTGCTTCTTTTCCACGGTGCTTCCAAAGCCTAGTAACATTTAACCTTTTTGGGTACTAGATACCGCTGACATTTTTAGAAAAGCTATAGGGAACCAACTGCAAAATAATCATATGAACAAAGTACAAGGCATGTTACTCCACAATCAGGGACATCCTGAAGCCCATTCTTAGACCATCTTAGACTTAAAAAAAAAAACCTATCATCTCATTCAAAGAATTGACACAAACCATGGGAGCGTGTGGCACAACACTCTGAAAAGCAGAGGAAGGGGTTTAAGCAAACTCTCTTCTCTTTCCCTAAGCAGAGCAGCAGGGCCTGATTTGTGTCTCACCCTGGTTTCTGTCCAGCACACACAGCTGACAGCTAGGTCTCTCTTCTACGAACCACTCAGCCTTTGTCTCCCAGCCCCACCCCCCAGCATTTCAACTCCGGTTTCCGTCCCGAAGTCGCTCTTCCCGGTCTCATTTTTCCCTCCCTTAGGCGTTTCCTCTGGCCTCTCTTTAGGGTGACCTCATCCCTTTGTTTCTCTTCATCAGCCCCTCCCAACATCCTCATCCTTGGCTGCGGGCGTGGCCGGGCCGATGGTACCCTGGGGACCTCAGGGCGTGGCTCGGATCCCCTCCTCCAATACCCCAAACCTCGGGAGAGAATTCCAGCGCCCCCAGAAGATTGGGGCGTTTTGTTTTATCTTAACGAGCATTCACAAACTCTCCTGGGGAAATAATTGCTTCTTTCAGCTGCTGGGACGACAAAAGCATCAGGCGGCGCCCCAGGCCGCTCGGAGGCTGGGCAGCGCGAGAGGCGGTGCGTGAGGGGCGATGCGCCGGCTCCTCCTTTGCCCTCATCAGTCCACCGGCAGCAGCACAGCCGTCCAGCTTACCGGGGACCAAGGCCCCAGTCACGTCTAGGTTACACAGCGGGTGAGGGAGGCAGAAGAGAGAAAGCTGGGTCAATTGCAAGTCTCCCTCCTGTCCCTCCCAATTTTCCGTTTGGGGGCTGCAAGGAGCACGTTACCATGGCTCTGGCTGTTGGCACCTTCTTCAGCGAGGGCTGGGAGCAGCGGACAGGAAGGTTTCTATGTATCAGCAGGAAAAGACCTTTGGAAACTGAACAGGAACACCTTGTCCTTAGGTTACAACATAGGCTAGAAAATCAACTAAGGTCACGGCCAGAAACAATGAGCCTTCATTACTGAAAAAAAAAGTTAACTGCATTTCCTCACTTGAGCTTTCCATTTCCCAGGATGAAACACAAGCTCCACAGACAACTGCAAATGAGTTACTTTCGGGTGGGGATGGGGATGGGGATGGGGATGGGGGAAGGATGGTAAATGGAGCAGGTGGGAAGAAGTGAGACACTTTCTCTAGATGTGGCCAAATGAATACTGTGAGATTTTCTCTTAGCCTGGAATCATGGCGCCAGCATGCATGTTTCATTCATAAAATAACATTTTTTTAAATGACAGACAATTAAGGTGATATAAACAAACTTTATTCACTTCATGAGGCCAGTAGTCTCTGGTCTCAAGGGTCTGGGCACCTACAAAATAGGGCAGAAATCAGGATGCTTTTATATGGTAAAAAATAAGAAAGAAACAAGTATAGAGCCCATAGCTGACTCAGCATTTGGGGACTGGCTGACTGGTTACCCTGTGTTTCTGGTCACATGGGTCATTTACAGGCACACAAAAATTATCTTAAATTTCAGTTTGCTGACCTAGCACCCTGGGCATGTGTGGCTTCATCTTGACCTGGGAGGATGGATGAGCTGCAGAGGAAGGGAAATCAACTCCATTTGCAAGTGATGAGGGTCTGAAGCTGAGAGGAGTTAGAGCTTTCTCTTCCTGTGTTCTGACCTCTTTTTTCATGTTTAAATAGGTTGAAGCCAACTGTGGCACTGGATGAGTATTTTGCATATCTTGTTTATTTATTTTTAGCAGTCTCAGATTTCTTTTCCCCCAACTAGGACAGTAGATTTCATTCAGATTTTCCACACATTTTTTGGCTTTGAAAATTGTCAAGTAAGGCCTTCCTATAGAAGGCTTTGCTTTCACAAAAAGGCCTTTGGGGAAAGTGCAGCTTTTTCAGTATAATCACTCAGTCTTATGTGACTCTTTGCTACCCCATGGACTGCAGCAAGCCAGGCCTCCCTGTCCATCACCGACTCCCAGAGTTTACTCAAACTCATGTCCATTGAGTCGGTGATGCCATCCAACCACCTGATCCTCTGTCATCCCCTTCTCCTCCTGCCTTCAATCTTTCCCAGCATCAGATCTTTTCCAATGAGTCAGTTCTTTGCATCAGGTGGCCAAAGTATTGGAGTTTCAGCTTCAACATCAGTCCTTCCAGTGACTATTCAGGACTGATTTCCTTTAGGATGGACTGGTTGGATCTCCTCGCAGTCCAAGGGACTCTCAAGAGTCTTCTCCAACACCACAGTTCAAAAGCATCAATTATTCGGCGCTCAAGCTTTTTGCTGACTAATAAAAGATGTGTTCTTGCATTCTGAGAGAGTTTGAATTAGGTGCTAAAAAGGAAGATGGTATCTGTTTTCCAAATGAGGAAGGTCATTTGCTGGTTCACAGAGCATGCAAGTAAAGGCATCTTGAAATGTGTTAGAATCAAGAGTCTTGGCACATGGGGTCCTGGCCAGTGGACAAATTCTGTGCTCACTCACTTTGGTGATTCTTTCTGGGGACTGGTACTTTTCAGAAATAGTCTCATGATATGTTCAATGTACTACATAACTCATTTTAAAAGTTAAGTGACAGTAGATGTTAACGTGTATGGGGGAGACCTTGTCCATTTCAGAGTAAGATTAGATCACAGGAAACTTCTCTGAGGCTTTCTTTCTTAGGGGAATAGAAAAATGGAACACATATAAATTTGCACACAGTTGATGCCGAAAGCTCACTTCTCTATACACTGGTGCCTATCAAATCTTGGAGACAGACAGAAAGATTGTGGGTAAAGTAGAAAATGATAGATTTATCGCTTTGCCAGGCAAAGGGGGACACAGCAGGCCCATGCCCTCAAAACCATGTGTCCCCACTTGGGGAAGATAGTGACAAGTTTTATAGTGATGGTTCAAAGATGGCTTGGTCAGCTTGTGGATATTCTTCTGTTGGGTTGGTGATGAGGCAAGTAGAAGTCAATATCATCAGCCTTCAGGTCCAGCTGGTTTGGGGTCTACATGCTAGTGGGCAACATATCATCTTTAATCATTAACTTCTTCCACCTGAAGGGGGCTTCAATGTCTGCAAAATAGCTCAAAGATCCTGTTGTGTTTATCCCTTGATTGGGGCTTCTCAGGTGACTCAGTGGTAAAGAATCCCCCTGTCAAGCAGGAGACCTGGGTTCTATCCCTGGGTCAGGAAGATCCCCTGGAGAACGAAATGGCAACCCACTCCAGTATTCTTGCCTGGGAAATCCCATGGACAGAGGAGCCTGGTGGGCTACAGTCCACGGGGTTTCAAAGAGTTGGACATGACTTAGCAACCTAACAACAACAACCCCTTGATGGGGCAACAGGACCTTGCCACAAAGCTGCACTTGACTGTTTTCTCCCTGATCTTACAACCCTTCCCTTCCCCAATTAACAACTACTTGAATCTGCCCAGTGGAACTCAGCGAAGGTCATGGAAGCTGAAGGAAGGCTGTTTGCTATAATCTAAGAAATGGGGGACACAGAAAGGTCCTGTGCCCAGGCGCTCCACAAGGCCCTGAGTGGTATCACAATTAGGACTTTGATACTTTGACTGTTTGAGTCTTGACTATCCTAGTCAACCCCCTCAGTGTACAGATGCAGAAACTGAGGTCCAGAGAAACAAACTTCTATGGGGTTACAGTGGAATGGGACATGTCAGATTTACAACACTGGTCTCCTGATTGCCAATTCATGGCTTTAGCTAATTTACCTGCTACTTCTTATTTCTCTGAATGCCATAACAGAAACATCTCTGAAATTGTACTTTTCTTTTGAAGAAATATTCAAAAGGAACTGTGGATCTTCCAGGACAAGTGTGTTTAGTTTGAGCACCATAGATAGGCCAGGACATTTCACATGGTGATGTGCAAAAGATTCATGGGAATGCAGATCCTGATGAACAGATGTGGGGGGCGGGGAAGGCGGGAGGGGGACCCAGCTCTTGGAAGTGTGGACACGGTCACTCCATGTACTGAGCAGCAGAACAGCAGCCAGTATCTTTCCCCCTTGCCTTTCCTTTCTCACTGGCAAAACAGCCCTGGGGATTTCAGGAGCCCTTGTTTTTCCTGTTACCAGGTCACTATCCTCCTTCAGCTGATCAGGATGCCTTTCACTGCTCTGTCCTCACCCAGACCTGAGACTGTTGGAGAGAGTCCCTAGAGACAGAGACTTGAGCTACAGGGTGTGATCTTTTGTCTAGTGACTTAGCACCATCTAAGTTGCTTCCACAAAACCTCTTACACATAAGCAATAGGCTCAATTCTGATGGTTAAAAAAAAGTCTTTTTCTCACACAAGTGGCCTCCCAGCTGCAGCTCATTTCTCTCCTTCTGGGAGTGCAGCTGGCGTGCTGCAAGCTCACAGGCCTGACCCTAACCCTGGGGCTCAGCAGGTCTCTCTGTGCATTTCCCCAGGGATTGCTTCTACCTTGCATTTCTTTAGCTGTCTACCCACATTCAGGTCTGAGTGCCTCTGTGCACCCTCTGAGCTGAGCAAACAGCTGAGCAATGACAGGGCAGGACTCTTCGAAGGTAGGCAAGCTTAGGACTTCCTTAACAGTCCAGTGGTTAAGACCTCGTGCTTCCAATGCAAGTGGTACTGGGTTCGATACCTGGTAGGGGGATTAAGATCCCACATACCTTGCAGTGTGGCAAAAAATATAATAATAAAGCAGTCCAGCTTCAGTGGCACCCATGTCTCATGTATCCCTTCTAGAAGCTTACCTGCCTCTGATTTCCTCTGCTGTGGCTCTTTAAGTTGCTCTGTCAGTTTTTTCAGTCTTCCTTATTATCAACTATTCTCAGGAAAGAAACAATTTAATCCAAACCATAACACACATTCACCAGGCTTTTATTAAGGCCTTACTATGTGAAACAGGGGTAGAGTGGTAGAGAGGATGAGCTCTGGAATCTAACTGCCTAAATAATCAAATCAGAGCACTACACTTATTAAATATGGAACCTCCCCAAGTATAGTTTTGTCATCTGTAAAAAATAATATCACCTATCTCACACATTATAATTATCATAATACCTACCTCATGCATTTGTTACGAGATTTTCCATGCGAAACCTTTAGCTCAGTGCCTTAGCAAAGTGATCAATAAATGTCAGCCTCTAAAATTAAGGTCCTGAACCCAATTCCAATGCGGCAGTGGAGGGGGTGTCCCACACCAACAGCCATTCCCCAGATGCCAGCTATGTATCCTACAATCAAGTCAATTCCACCACCATCTACCCAGAGACAGCAGATTCCACCGGTAAATGCTCAGACCTGGAAGATACCCTCCACTTCAGATACCAGTCTCAAGCCCTGGTTGTTCCCTGTGCTTCTGATTGATTGGCTACTTAAGCAGAGGTTTCAACAACCCCCCTTCGACTCAGGATCCAATTGCAAGTCCATGTTATTACCTGTACGTCTTACAGACTGGCTATAAATCGAGGTTGCCATGACCCCCTCCTTGGATTTGATTAATTTGCTAGAGCAGCTTCCCAGGTGGGTGCTGTGCTGTGCTTAGTCGTTCAGTCATGTCCGACTTTTTGCAACCCCATGGGCTGTAGCCCACTAGGCTCCCTCTGTCCATGGGAATTTTCCAGGCAAGAATAGTGGAGTGGATTGCCATGCCCTCTGCCAGGGGATCTTCCCAACCCAGGGATCAAACCCAGGTCTCCCGCATTATGGGCAGATTCTTTACCACCTGAGCCACCAGGAAAGCCCTAAGAATACTGGAGTGGATGGCCTATGCCTTCTCCAGCGGAATTTCCCTGTTCTAGGAGTGCAGCTGGCGTGCTGCGAGCTCACAGGCCTGCCCCTGCCTGGGTTGATTCTGACCCAGGAATTGAACCCAAGTGTCCTGCATTGCAGGCAGATTCTTTACCAGCTGAGCTACCAAAAAGCCCCCTGTGGGTGCAGTGGTAAAGAATCCTAGTCCACTGCCAATGCAGGAGACAGAGGAGACCCAGGTTCGATCTCTGAGTCAGGAAGAACCCCTAGAGAAGGGAAAGTCAACCCACTTCAGTATTCTTGCCTGGGAAATCCCATGGATAGAGAAGCCTTGTGGGCTACAGTCCATGGGGTTGCAACAAGTCAGACATAGCTGAGCATACACGTACCCACATGGCTTCCAGGACTCAGGAAGCTCCTTTACTCACTAGTTCACCACTTTATTATAACAGATTATATAACTCAAGAACAGCCAGATGGAAGAGGGCCCTAAGGCAAGGTGTGGGAAAGGACACTGAGCACACCATTCTCCTTAAATCTCCACAGGTTCATGGTGAACCAAACCCTGTTTTGCGTTTTTTGTGGAAGCTTCATGACACAGACATACTTGATGAAACCACCGGCCATTGTTGACTGATTCAACCTCCAGACCTTCTAGCCTTTCAGCAGGTCAGAGGGTTGGACGAAAGCCCCAACCCTCTAATCGTGTGGCTGGTTTTGCTGGCAACCAGTCTCCCCCAGACCCTCAAGCAGTCACTTCATTAATATAACAAAAGACACCTTTATTGCTCTCATCACAGAAAATTCCAAAGGTTTTCGGAGCTCTGTGTCCAAAGTGGGGATGAAGATCAATATTTTTTTACCATAAATCACAATATCTATTGAGTAGCCTCAATGAAGTAGCCTCTATTATTAAGATAATATTCCTGTCCTTAGAGAGTTTACATAGTAATGGACAGTTTGAATATGTACATCGATTACTACAATGAAAAAATGATAGATGCATAGATATGCAGAGGCAGATATTGGTGAGGGCCAAATTGTGAGTGAAGTCACAGAATTCAGGGAGTAAGGAGCGATTTTCAGTGAGAAGGCTGTGGAATTTAACCTAAAGAAAGGTAAACCTGCCCCAGAGATTAGCAAAGAAACCTTCAAGCTAAGAATGATTTCTACATTTTTAAATGGTTGACAGAAAATCAAAAATAATGATATTCACGTGCATGGTAAGTCGCTTCAATCTGTCTAACCCTTTGCAACCCCACAGATTGTAGGCCTATCTTCCTTCCCAACTCAGGGCTTAAACCCCGGTCTCCTGTGTTTCCTGTATTGGCAGGTGGGTTCTTTACCACTGGCACCACCTGGGAAGGGATATTTCATGACCCCTTACAATAATGTAAAGTCCAAATTTCAACATTCATAAATAAAGTTTTATTGGAACACAGTCATGCTCATTAATTTAGGTAGCAGCTATAGCTTATTGGATGCTATAAGACAGAAATGTGACAAAATTGAGTGATTGTGACAAAAACCTGATGTCTCAGAGAGCCAAAAATATTTACTTCCTGGCCCTTTGCAGAAAAGTTTTGCTGGCTTCTGAACTGTCCATCTAGGAGGGTGCAATAAAACTCTCCAGTCAATGTGAGGACTGGACTGAATCTTGACAGGTGTTTAGAGTTTCAAAAGACACACAAGGTAGATGTCTGTGGAAAGCCACATTGTTAGTAAGCTTATAGAATTATGGGGGTGAGGAGCATGTTCAGTGGGCCGCAGGTGGACCTACTTTGGCTACAGTAAAGGGTGTGCCTGTGAGAGAAGCAGGTAAGGCAGACGGGGTCCATTCCATGATTGCTCAAATGCTAAAGCAATACATATCTTCTTGGCTTGCTAAGTGATGGGAATATTTAAAGAATTGTGTGTGGGGGGCATGGAATGATAAAACCATAACTCTATTTTAGCTTAATCTCATAAAATATGTAGCACAGTGTGGAAAACAGACCAATTAAGACAGCTTCTGCAGTGTTCGCTTTTAGTGTCTGTTGTAAACCTTAAAATAAGGGAATAATGCTCAAAGGTGGGATTTCAGACACTGATAAAAAGAACTTTTGTCGAGGTCTTTCCTGCACACCCACTCTGCTACTGCCACCCACTGTGCCATTATCACCTCCGTTCCCCACAGTAACTTAAACTTTCTGTTGTGTGTATTTCTGGGGTGCACAGCCAGGCTGATGTGCATTCACTTACTAGAGGCTATGGAGGTACCAGGTGAGTACCAGGGTTTGCTTTTACTATGCTTTTGGAGAAATTAGGGGATTGTTCTAACCTAGGGCCACTGAGTTGCCCCAACCATGTGGAGAGAGAGCGAATGAATTGCCCTGGGAATCTTTTATTCATAGTCTTGGGTCCAGTCCTGAGCTGACATGGAGTATCATTGATTTCTGATGAGTAAATCAGAATTATGGGAAGAGTGGTTGCATCAATCATCCTACCTTCCTGGAACTCTGGAGTTCAGGACCGTCTCCAAGGCTTCCCCACATTAGGACACGTCATAAAACTCCCCATTTTTTAGAGTTTCACAGTGCTGGACATGAACGTGGGGTTGTGTGTGACACTTTGGCTTGCAACGGAAGGTTATGGAACATCTCATAGTTGTCTCTGCATCAAGAAGGGAAAGTACTTTTCATTACTTCAAGACCTCAGAATCAGACTTAATACCTCTTTAGTAGTAATAGAAGTGTTAGTCGTTAAGTTGTGTCCGACTCTTTGTGAGTTCATGGGCTGCATGCAGTCCACCAGGTTCCTCTGTCTATGGAATTTTCCAGGCAAGAATACTGGAGTGGGTTGCCATTCCTTTCTCCAGAGGATCTTCCTGACCCAGGGATCGAACCCTGGTCTCCTGCATTGCAGGCACACTCTTTGCCCTCTGAGCCACCAGGAAATCCCCAACACCTGCTTAGTTTTACTCAATTATCCAGCCTAATTGTCATGGCTCAAAGATCAGGTTATCATACATCTTTGGAAGGTAGTTCATCTAGTTTAATCTAGAAGTTGGAGAATTTGCTTACCTGGTTTCAAAAACAAGTGAGGGCATTTTCTCTTTGATGGCTTCAAAGGGTGTGATGTTTTCTTCTTGTAGAACCACAAAGCTGATTCTTTGTGCCACGATGAGCATTGTCACTAAACTCATCTTCCAAGAAGTTGTATGGGATAAATAGTATGATATTTTTTTGAGAATATAATCAGAGCAAGTATGACATCCATGGAATAGTTCTAGATAGATTTCTCTATCTGCCTCAGTACAATTGTGAGTCAAGTAACAGAAATAGTTGGTTCAAGAAAAAGTCAATGTTTAATTCAGGAACTCAGGATTTAAATCCTCAGACTTCTGAATAAATCTTTCCCACCTGCTCAGCCCATTTCCTCTGATAAGTATAAGAGTGACTCCAGTTTATTCATCTGCTTTTCTCATGTAATTAAATAGACCTGATTCCTGACCTGAGGCCCTCCCCTCACACTTTCCCCAAGATTGCTTCCTCTGTTCCGGTGTTTTCTTTCTCTTGCTTTCAGAATTAATAGGAAACCTGGTCTCTGAGCTGTTCTCAGCATCGCAAGTGTGAACCTTCCCTGTCAAAATCTTCACAAGGAAAATGAGTCATAGCATCACCAGGGTGATGAGGTCACGGTACCACAGCCCCTGCTTTAAAAATGTATTTGTACTTTTCTGTTGTAAATCGATTTTACGAGAACTATGAAATTGGGGTGACAGCTCTGAAGCCTGTTCTTTTGGACACTGGTAACTGGCTCAGCCTTGGCAGGCACTGGCCATGAGTGAGTCATGCTCTGGGTTCTCCCAGCACGCACTCTGCTTTTCACCTTGCCTGGGAGGCTGGAGACAGTGCATGCCCTGAGTGCACCAGCCCTGTTTTCCTGGGGTCATTTTACCTCCCGTGCAACTGTGCAAAGTTTTGAGTTCAAACTCTGTTACTTACTAGCTGTGTGATTTTGAGCAAGTTATTTAATATCCCTGTGCCTAAGCCCTTTCACCTATAAAATAAAATTTAATTTAATAAATCTATTTTTATATTTATAACATAATAAAGTACCTAGAAGAATAGTTGGCACATGGTACTATATAATTCTTCAATTTATTATTAGAATAAAGTACCCTCAGATGGTATTTTATAGTACCTTTAAAGAGGCTTTTTGAGAGAAGCATTTGTTATTTTTATGAAATATGCATAGCCCTAAAAAATTCCTCCATAATCTATCAGAGGCAGAAAACTATAAAATATTTATCAAACAATGCACCTAATCCTTAGTCTCTAGAAAGTAGCAACTTTCACTTCACTTGTATTGTCTTCTTCCAGGCAATTATTTATTGAGTTTTTAAATACCAGACATTTTTACAAATACTGTTTTCTTTCATCCTCAAGAAAGTCTGCACAGTAAATGTTAGAATCTATATGGTGGATGTAGAAGCTAAATTCTGAATAAATTAAGTCATTTATTGCAGATCATATATTTAAACCATGGCCGAACCAGGATTTGAACATGAATTGTTTGAGCCAAAAACCATGCCAGGGAATATTTAATCAGTGAATTTAGTGCCTGGTGACCTAAAGAGAATTTGATGCCTAAAAACCAAAGAGAAGAAGAGTGACAAGAATAACAACATTAGCAAATTTAGATTCAGTTATGATTTACAGATTTTTCTAGAGTCTTATATGTTTGCCCTTACACTATCCAACAGCTTGGGGATAGAATTTCAGTTAAAATGGAAATAAGTCTGTTTGTCTTGAAACTGTATGCCATTGAACTGACAACCTCACACCTGTTGGTTAAAACAGGTTTCATTTGTTTTTTCATTTTTTAAAAAATTTGTTTTTTCCACACATGAAATAATACAACATATCTTCTAGAATCAGAAAGAAAGCATGTTGTTCTTTTTTGTTTTTCGTTAGATTTCTCACGTGCTGTTCTAAATGGGCAATCACATACCTGGTGATTGATATAGACCATTAAGGCATGTGCAAATTACTGTTGACAGATAGCAATGTGCCTGCAAAGTCATCCCACTAGTCACCTCATAGAAATAAGCGTACTGTACAAAGCAGTATGCTTGCTGTGCAAGTACAGTTTCAAGAAAAGTCACCCACTTCCCCCTTTCAAACATGTTCCAGTCCCTCCTATACAGAGATTCTGGAGCCATCTGTTCTAAGACCTGGAATGTAGGCCAATTCTGTTCATTATAAAGTACTTCAAGTAGTCTTAGTGCTGATATTAGCATTGCTGCTATTCAATGAGTCTTCTTTTTTGGAGTGTTCTGTATAGAATTCTTAGACTGAATTCTGTTAGGATCCTTAAAATTCAAGAAGATTGAAAACCTAGGTTTAAGATCTGTTCTATCTGTTGGGCTTTCCACCAATCTGTGTTTCAGTTGCTTTGGTTTATGAAGGGGAAAGCATACTTGCTCAGCCTACTTCATTGTACTTCCTCAAGGAACAGTTTTATGAGGTGGAAAGTACTTCATAACCTGAAATATATAAATTCAATTTACTGTCATTTTTAAAGTAAATAGCATCTCAGGTTCGTTTCCATCTTTTGCCAGCTCTGTTTCATAGTGCACCCTAATGACACACGTTAGATGTGTGCTAGGTACAATGACACTTGGAGGAGCTTCACTAACATCCAACAGGCATGCACTGGACAGAGCCGGAAGCCCCAAATCTTGATCTCCCTCTCCTTAGGACCACATGCTCCTAAGCTAACCTCCCACAAAGTTTCTGGCAGCTGCATTCACAGCTTTCACCACGGATGAGTAAACAGAGGAGCTCTCAGAACCTACAGGACAATTGTTTGCCTGATGTGGAAGAGCTATAGATAGATAGTGAGACAGAGATGTGAAATAGTAGCTATATTAGATTTTTTTCTGTTGTTGTTGGATAGGGGTAGGGGTGTCAAGTAAAAGGTACATTTTGAGAATGAGCACACTTCTAGTTTAAGTGAATTTCCATCACAAAGATGCTGGATCGTGTGGTGGTTTAGACACAGGTAAAGTTAAAGAGTATTGGTGTGTGTTAGAGAGAGGGAATGTGATTTACCCTTAACAGTATAAACAGATCTGCCCCCTTCCCAAGGGTAGGAAAGAACTAGATTGAGTTTTATGGCATACTTTAGATAATTTTTGTTTCTCTCTCTGAGTATTGGTAGTACTATAGAGTTAAGGATCTGGACTCTCTCCTCCCTGGGTGGGGATACCAGCAGTCATGGACTCAATCTAACGCTAATGTAGACATTACATTGAGATGAGAGTGAGGATGACAATGACTATGATGTGAAAATTAGCTGCCCCTTTTTGAGAATGTACAATATAACAGGGACTGTGCCAAGTACTTTATATATATTAACTCATATAATGCTCACAGCAACCCAGTGAGATAACTCTGTTATTCCTCCATCTTACCTGGTGGCTCAGCTGGTAAACAATCCACCTGCAATGCTAGACACCTGGGTTTGATCCCTGGGTTGCGAAGAACCCCTAGAGAAAGGAACGGCTATCCACCCCAGTATTCTGGCCTGGAAAATTCCATGGACTGTACAGTCCATGAGGTCGCAGAGTCGGACATGACTGAGTGACTTTCACTTTCACAGGTAGGGAAACTGAGGTTAACTTGCCCAACATGGAAAGGAAAAGGAAAGTGAAGTCACTCAGTCGTGTCCGACTCTTCGCGACCCCATGGACTGTAGCCTACCAGGCTCCTCTGTCCATGGGGTCTTCCAGGCAACAGTACTGGAGTGGATTGCCATTTCCTTTTCCAGCGGATCTTCCCAACCCAGGGATGGAACCCAGCTCTCGTGCATTGTAGACAGACGCTTTACCATCTGAGCCACCCAAGATGAGGAGCTGGTAATTAAGTGTCAGAGACAAGATTTGAACCTGTGTATATCTAACTGTATAGCCTATGCTCTTACCACCATGGACTATTGGCTTCCTACAGTCTATTTTAAAAAGCATTAAGTAGGGCTTCCTTGGTAGCTCAGGGGTAAAGAATCCACCTGCCAATGCAGAAGACACAGATTTGATTCCTGGTCTGGGAAGATCCCACATATCATGGAGCAGCTAAGCCCGTGCACCATAACTACTGAGCCTGGAGCAGGTGCTCCACAACCTGAGAAGCCACTGCAATGAGAAGCCCGTTGACCAGTACTAGAGAGCAGTCCCTGCTGTCTGCAGCTAGAGAAAAGCCCATGCAGAAACAAGACCCAGCACAGCCAAAAATGAATAAAAAAAAAATTTTTAAAGACAGTTTTACTTTTTTATTATTAAAGCACTGAACAAAGACAGGAATTGAGGGCAAGCGGTCTTTAGACACTGGATAACAGCTTTCTGTTTCCCAATTTACCTTGGTTATAAAGCAGACACAGTGATGTATTCCTCACAGGATTTTGATGAGAACTGAATTTAAATACTAACTATATATGTGGTATGCTCACTATAAATTAAGAGGAGAGAGAGCTCTGGCTGCTGAGGAGTAATTTGACAAGACCTCAAGCATTGGTTTTCCAGAGAGAAGCAATGACACCTAGGCAGTTATCTGGGTGCTGCCCATTTACATGCTCGCTGATTACTAACACAGCATGGCATGGAGTCACTTAACAACAACCACAAATAAATATTTTGGGGGCATTAACCATGTGCCAGCCCTGTTTTACCTACCAAGGCTTTGAGGATTATACAAAACTGACAAAGCCCTGCTTCCAGAGGCTGTATAGTCCAGGGGACAATTTGGTTAATAATGAGATAAAAATGTATGTCAGGTTCATATAAGCACAAAGAAGGAAAAGCCAGGCACGTAGACCAACAGTGACACTATTTGGGGAAGGACATATAACAGAGTGAATGAGGAGTGTCTCTCTCACTCATTTGCTCACTGAAAAAAATTTATACAGTACCACTGACTTAGAGAAGGCGATGGCACCCCACTCCAGTACTCTTGCCTGGAGAATCCCATGGACAGAGGAGCCTGGCAGGCTGCGGTCCATCGAGTCACTAAGAGTTGGACATGACTGAGCGACTTCCCTTTCATTTTTCACTTTCATGCATTGCAGAAGGAAATGGCAACCCACTCCAGTGTTCTTGCCTGGAGAATCCCAGGGACGGGGGAGCCTGGTGGGCTGCCGTCTATGGGGTTGCACAGAGTCGGACACGACTGAAGTGACTTAGCAGAGAGCAGAGACTGACTTAGAATGTAGTAAATTACATTTCATAATGAAAGAAGTTTAATTAAGGAGAGAATAAACCAATCATTGCTAGTCAGTATAGTAGGAAGAATATGGCGATTTAATTAAATATTTATCACATTGTGTTTCAGTTTCCTGAACCAGAGACATTTTGCAGAGTCTTGCCTGATAGGAAAGCAGAGCTTTTGGTCAAGTTCACTGGGTTCTGGGGCTTCTCTTCCTCCTGATTGGCTCTGGGAACCTTCTCTAGCAGCTTGGGGTGTGTGTGGTTTGCTCTCAGGAATGCTCAACTGGATGGAATTCACCTGCGATGGTGGTACCAGGGGTTGTGTGCCAGTCAGGCTTGTCTGTCTTTTCCCAGATGTACTGGCTGCCCTCTGCTCTCCTCTTTCTTCACTTGTTGGCAGAGGAAGCCTCACAGTCCCACTCATCATCTGGTGTGTGAGTTCAGCTGCTTCAGCAGCCTGATAAGGAGTCCCTCGACTGTGTTCCCAGCTCAGTGGCCATTGTAGGCACAGAGATTTCTCCTAGAACAGGGTTTGGTATCTCCTCACCTTGTCCACCTCTCCTTCCTTCCAACATGCCACTTAAGAGGTTGTGATCACTTGTAGAGGTGGTTGTTGTTGTTTAGTTGCTAAGTCATGTCTGACTCTTTTGTGACCCCATGAACTGTAATCTGCCAAGCTCCTTCTGTCCATGTGATTCCCCAGGAAAGAATACTGGAGTGTGTTGGTGTTGCCATTTCCTTCTCCAGGGATTTTTCTGACCTAGGGATTGAACCCAAGTTTCTTATTCGCAGGCAAATTCTTTACCATTGAGTCACCTGGGAAGCCAAGGTAGAGAACTGCAGTCAGCAGCTGTCATCAGTCTGCTTCTGCTGCTCAAGCGTGGAGCCCCTTCCTTTCAGAGTTGACTCTCAGCTGGCATTTGCTTGAGAATCACTGACTTTGACCCTTGATTCAGTTAGCTCACTTATACCTCTTTTACCATACCCAAAGAGTACTGTTTTTCTGAAAGAGTTTAGTCAAATTATTCTGTCTAGCACGGGCCCTTAGAGATTTGTTATTCTGTTGCTAAGTCGTGTCCAACTCTCTGCAACCCCATGGATTGTAGCACACCAGGCTTCCCTGTCCTTCACTATCTCCTGGAGTTTGCTCAGACTCAAGTCCATTGAATTAGAGATGCCATCCAACTATCTCATTCTTTGTTGTCCACTTCTCCTCCTGCCCTGAATCTTTCTCAGCATCAAGGTCTTTTCCAATGAGTTAGCTCTTCGCATCAGGTGGCCAAAGTATTGTAGCTTCAGCATCAGTCCTTCCAATGAGTATTCAGAGTTGATTTCCTTTAGGATTGACAGGTTTGATCTCTTTGCTGTCCAAGGGACTCTCAAGAGTTTCCTCTAGGACTGTAATTCAAAAGCATTAATTTTATAGACCAGCAGAAGTATATACCTCGTCTTAACCTTGGCCTCTTCCCAGTGCCCATTTGAAGAAAGGGGCTTCCTTCCTTGAATATCTAAGGGACCAGTCATCTCTAGCCTACAACCTTAGGCCATGGGGCTCATTATACAGACTAAGTCTAAACAGGGAAGGGAGAGTCTCCAACAACCTTCCCTGAATATTTTCACCTGTTCAACTTATAAAGAGGTGAGATATATATTTGAAAAATAATTTGATTGATATGATTCCAGATAACCCATGGGTAAGATGAATATGTTGTTTGGTTTTTTTCTAGATTTGCTTCCCTTTCTTTTTTTTTTTTTTTTGCTTCCCTTTCTAAGTGCTTTTTAAATTATTATCAATGTCATTTCTATAGTTTTGTGACTTGTCTGATTCCTGCTTTTTCATTTCTATAATTGGATTCTTTGTTCAACTCATCCAAGAAGTCAGTTATTCAGTTAGGTGTTGGGCAAACATATACTTATTTTTGCCAGATGCTGTTGAAGTCCATCACTGGGAAATGAAGCATTTTAAAAGTTGACCAAAAAAAATTAATCCCAGATTAATTTGCTTATCACAGTCTTTCTGAAATGGCAGTAATTGAGTTTCAAATTTTAAATTCAACCAACAAATATTAATTGAGCATCTACTATATGCTAGACACCGTTCTAGAATCTGGAGATTCAGCTGTGAACAAAAAAGCCTTTTGTATGCTGACGTTCTTCTGTTAGAATGTGCCAATTATAGTATGCTCTTTGCTTCATCTCCATCTGTCTTTGTGGGACAAATAGAGTTATACATACACAAAAGATAACTCTTTTGAATGGAAACTGAGTTCGTCAGCAGTAGTGCTTCATACTGTGCTGAATGTGCCACCTCATATTCTTTTGAAAGTTGCTGGGCTGCACATGTTAAATAAATAATATAAGAAAGTGAGTGAAGACCCGTATCTTCATCAGTGTCCATTATTTGAAAAGTTCACATTATTATTCCAGTTTCCTTTGTGGGATTATTTTGTTTTTTTACATAGTCAATCAGTGAGCATTTCTTGCCCACTTATTACAACTCTGGAACTGCAGTGCTATGCTGCATGCTTCATCTGAAGAGGAAAAGAGAATTCCCTCACTACCACTGTGCCAGGATTTGCAAAGTAGCTCTTTTTTTTTTTTTTTTTTTAGGGAGCAGATAAACTCTTAGTGTATTCCTGTCTCTCTTTTATAAAATAATTTTATTCTGTATATTTTTAAATTTTTTAATGTGCTGAGACTTCGTTACTGCTCTGGCTTTTTTTTAGTTCTGGCACATGGAGGCTAATCTCTAGTTGCACTGCACAAACTTCTCACTGCAGTAGCTTCTCTTATTTCCTAGCACAGGCTTTAGGGTATGCAGTCGTCATGGCATGTGGGCTCAGTATTTGCACCTCCTGGATTCTAGAGCTCAGGCTCAGTAGTTGTGGTGCACAGGCTTAATGGATCTACGGCATGTGGCATCTTCCCAAATCAAACCCTCATCTCCTGCACTGGTAGGCAGATTCTTCACCACTGAACCACCAGGGAAGCCTGCAAAGTCAATCTTGATGTCTCACATTCCCCCAGAGAATTGCCCAGTTGTCATATGTCTGGGCCCCCAGCTGTCTAGGAACTAAAAGAATTATTCATTGCACTGAAGATCAGAGTTCAAAAAAATGATGGTCATTGCTGGCTAGAGCACAACAGTTTCATTGCATCTATTTACATCCTGTTCCCCATCCCCTCACACCCTTAGTAAGACTTTCAAACCAGACTGAGCGTTAAGAGACCCCCATATCCAAGCTATGCCTATTTATCTTTTAAATGACACCTTCTTTCCTAGAACTGCCTGAAAACCTGAAGAATTTCCTCTGCAAAACTGAACAAGGTTGGATCATCCTCCTTTCGCTCCTCCATAAGGGGGTGATTCTCTGGAATTCTGATCTTTGACTAGATTCAGTGCAAGTACAGAAACTCCACTGAGGGTTTCTTTAATACTTGGACATGTCTCCTAAAGTATATGCTATCAACTATGCTCAAAGCCAACTAAATAGAAAAACAGAGTGAAATTTTCTTATGTGAATTTCCCCTCAATACATTATTAACAAAAATAGAGTGAGCCATAAGTAGATATTTATTAGATTTGTACAGATCCATCCACACTTTACTCTGGTTCTGATCTCTCTGGCCCTTCAATCTGGCTTCTTGGAAATATCTTTCGCTCAATCAAATTGAAAATATTTTGGTTTACCAAAGATATTCTTAGAAACAAGAACTGATGCACATCAATGACTTTTTAAATGTATTTAAAATTCAATCCTGTTTCAGAGAAAATGTAAAGTATTATCACTATTGTATTAAGAGCTAGCAGAAGTAGATACAGGGCCACATTTTTCTGTATTTAGAAGGCTAAAGTATTCCTGTGATAACTGCAAAAGCTAAATAAAGTGTCCCAGTTGAATGGTTGATGTTAGTTCTGAAAATTAGGCATTTATAGATTTTTGCCTAAAGCTCTTTTGTAACATAATGCAAATGTTTGGCCATCTTAGACTGAATCCTAATTTGTCCATCCCTCTCCCCCCAGAGAAAAAGGAAATTATTAACCAGAGCTTATTATTGGGTGTGAAATAGCTGTTTCTTTTATCTGGCTTTCTTATCTGTGATTCTTAAATGATGATGAAACGTATTGCCCTTTCATCCAATGGACCTTAAAATTTGACTAGATCCCAGAAAGTTAGTAGACTTCCCTAGTGGCTCAGTAGTAAAGAATCCACTGGGTTTGATCCCTGGGTCAAGAAGATCCCCTGGAGAAGGAAATGGCGACCCTCTGCAGGCAAGAGCCTGGGAAACTCCTGGACAGAGGAGCCTGACAGGCTATATAGTCCATGGGGTCGCAAAAGAGTCAGACACAACTTAGCAACTAAACCAACAATAACAAAAACAGCAAGTTAGTGAAACGGTTCCCTTCATCTCCTTCAAACTAATATTCATCCAAGATTTTAGCCTTAGTTGAGAAGTAAACATTTTCCATACCTTGGTTTCCTTTGCTGCAGCTGCTGCTGCTAAGTGGCTTCAGTCGTGTTCGACTCTGTGAGACCCCAAAGACGGCAGCCCACCAGGCTCTCCCATCCCTGGGATTCTCCAGGCAAGAACACTGGAGTGGGTTGCCATTTCCTTCTCCAATGCATGAAAGTGAAAGTGAAATCACTGAGTCGTGTCCAACTCTCAGCGACCCCATGGACTGAAGCCTACCAGGCTCCTCCATCCATGGGATTTTCCAGGCAAGAGTACTGGAGTGGGGTGCCATTTGGTTTCCTTTAAGATCTCACAAATTACAGTGCTCCCAAAGAAATTTTCAGTAAAAATTCTCAGCTACAACAATGAAGATTTCTGAAAAAATTATGGTGACTCATCATGACCCTCTTCCTACATGTAAGAAACTGCATTGGCAGGTCCCCATTCATTAATTCATGGAGAGCAACATCTCCATGTAAAAATGAGAGGATTTCATCAGGGCTCAGCACAAAGCTTATTTGTGGCCAAGCTGAGTTTAAGAAATAAATATTTTAATGAAACTATAAACTGACTTTTTTAGCCATTAAATACCAGGCTCTCCTTTTTCTGGACCTCCTCCATCTGTAACTGACATATTTAGACTATTGCCCTTACTATATGGGCTTCCCAGTGGTGGTGCTAGTGGTAAAGAACCCTCCTGCCAATGCAGGAGAGGCGAGAGACATTTGATCCCTGGGTTGGGACGATCCCCTGGAGGAGGGCATGGCAACTTGCTCCAGTATTCTTGCCTGGAAAATTCAATGGACAGAGGAGCCTAGCGGGCTACAGTCCATGGAGCTGCAAAGAGTTGTACATGACTGAGCACACACACCCCACCATCCTTACTTTATAGATGGGTGAAAGTTCAGATGTCTCCTTGAATTCCTGGGAAATTACTGATTGCCAAATACTATGAGGTTATTTGGTGTATTACAAAAAGAGTCCTGTGTGGATAGACACAGTTTCTGTCTGCTCACTAGTATGTCTGTGGTGCCCAGCATAGGCACTCAGTGTTGTTAAATGAATAGATGAACCAGGATGTTGACATGACACTTTATGGATGGTCTGCTACGAGAAAGACTAAGTTATTTGAGGTCACTGATGGAATAAAATTGGACTTGGAGTTGGGTAGGAAGGAGAGGACCTGATTTCAAATACAAACGAGACCACTGACTGATTCACTCATGCTATCAACTGAAGCAAATTTTCAGGGCACAGCTTTCCCCATTAGAAGCTGAAAGGGTTGTGCTAAGTGTACTGCATGATCCCTGGTTTCCTGGGCTCACATGCTCCTTGTTTGGGACAAGCTCTTCTATTTCCAGCTGGGCAAAGTTCTACGTTGTCTGATGCTCTGTGGCTTCCCCCACAGCCAGTCTTGGGAAACCTTGTCTCCTTGTCTCCTCTCTCAGCAAAATACACTACCAATGCTATTACCTCTAGGACTGTGAAAGGAAATTTACTGGAAAACAACCTGGAGTTTGTCATGTTTATGGAATTAATTACAAGCACCAAAGAAATTACGTACACTTTGGCATTTTCTGGCGTAAGGCCCGGTTTGTACTTAAAATATTTTTATTTCTGGATGCCTCTGTACAGTCATTTAAGCTGACCTCATCTTAGGCTGGTTCTCCTTCCCCTCCTTCTTCCCCCACTCCCCTCCTCTTCTTCCTTCCCCTGTCTTTCCTTTCCCTTTCGCTTCCCTCATTGTCTCTCTTTCCCTCTCTGTGTGCAATCTGTATTAGTTGTCTATTCCCACTTAATTCCTAAAATCCAACTGCCATAAATCTCTAATGATATTAAGGGGCCCAGCAGTTCCTCCTGGAGAAGCTGCATGTCTGTGGGGGTAATTTGGGCACTTTTTTGGGTATTTACCTTCTGGGTTCCCAGCTTTTTAGGGTTGTCTCACTTCTCTGCTAACCATGTTTTTTTCACATTCTCTCCCTTCCTGCCCACCCCTTCCTGTCTTGTGCCCCTTCCACTCCTGGATTGTTCAGGTGAGCCTGATCCCACAATCTTCACACCACGTCTAGTCTGAACCTTTCTAAATAGCCATTTCAACACAGAGGCTATGCACAGAAGCTTAAGTCCTTATCATTTGGAAAGTTAAAGTGACAGATGATTTGATAAGTTGAGACAGAGAGAAAAACAGATTGGGGTTGAAGGTGAAAAGAACTTAAGAGGGGCTCTTCCTTCATCCTTATAAAGTAACCTTCTTTATATCATTCAGACACTCAGCTTCCTTGTATCTTCTTATCATTCAGACTTAACTTCCTTCTTTTTATATTTTCCAAAGTTTTAAGAGTTTATCCCTTTTCTTTTGTGTTCTTAAAGAGTAAAGGGTGATGCCGTTTTCTTGAGTCACCAGAGGGTCTTTTATGCACTTGCCTACTCAAATATTTGGCTTGCTTACTTTCACAAGTACCAGTACTTGTATTAAAGAACCATTTGGCATCAAGGCCCAAGTGCAGATGTCCTATCACATAAGATGGTGCCTCATTCAGAAAATTCAAGATAGAGGAAAATAAATTAACAACATCTTGGCTGCATGCTCCGTTCACAACTGTTAATTTAACAGGGTTATGCTTCCATCTCTAAGCAGAGGGCTCCTGGCAGGGACAGCTGCTCCCGTGCCCCAGATTGTGCTGCGTGTGTCCCAGTAGGAGTCCTCAAGAGCAGCAGGAGAGTGGGAAGGGGCAGTGCATCAGAGCACTAAGCAGTGTGGCAGCATGGCACTGGGAGGAGGAAGCAGAGGGGACCCCTCCACAGAGGACTCGTGCACTCCTGCATTCTCTGTGTGAATACATGTGCAGTTAATTGAAAAAAAGAAAAACTTGCCTTGAGTATTACTGGAAATTTATCCATCCCGCTTTTACTCTCAGAGGCAGTTTATTTGCAAAACTACTTTTGTATTCCCGTGAGCATGTTGATGGCCTAAGTAATACAGGTCCATATGCTTGTCTGAAGAATGTCAGGTCTACATCATGATGAACAGGATCTGGGTCACTGGGACAGAACTGGTATGACAGGTGGAAACCATGCCTTATGTTGGCCTGCTGTGATTTGCATCCTAAACTGGAGCAAAGGCCAAGGTCAGGCCAAGGTCAAGACTGGGGCCAAGCAGAGGACTTGGTACATGATAAGCATTCTCTAATTAATGGTCTTTTGCTGAATTGTTCACTGCTGTATTTCCCCATTGCCTAAGAAAGTATTCACAAAAGTTAACTAAACTTATTGTGGTGATTATTTTGCAATATATACAAATATTGAATCATTATGTTGTACACCTGAAACTAATATAATGGTTATGTGGGAATTATAAGTAACCACATGGTAGGCAATGACACTATAGTGAATTCTGAGTGCTCACTTGCCTAGGCATTTTTTTTCATGACTATACCTTTCATTCCTCTCCCGATTCAATTTCCACGTGGAAAAAGTTATTTACAGCCTGTGTTATGCTGTAACCTGATCAAGTGGTAAAAAGTTCACATTCTAGACTCTTGCCTTCAGGACTAGAATGGCTCTATGATGATAATATAAAACGAAGTTTAAATTGCTTTGAGAATAAGAAATTGTGATCTAGTGAATATATGCCACTGTTTCAAAAGTGGAAGCTGTGTTGTCTACTCTCTCTGTTTAAAAAGAACTCAAGATTAATGACCATTTTCTGAATTCAGACCTTGAAGGCCTGGTATGTTCATTACTGATGCTGGACCACACACAGCGGGAAGTGGATGTTATTTTGTGACTAGCATTTTGAATTCTCAAATCCTGAACAAACCTCACAGAGCACTGGAACTCATCTGCATTTTGCACAAGATCCTCATGGAATTTCCTGTTTAAACCTTTAACATACTCTTTGCCCCAAACCTACAGGTTTCCTGACCAAGCTTGAAATCTTGAGGAAACAAATAAACTTCCGCAATATTTTTTTAAATCATGAAGTTTTTCACAGAGTCTCTCACAAAAACCTGAAAAACCAACATCTTTCAGAGCTCTTTGATGAAAACCTAGGGTGGGTGTGACTTGAATTTCCAAGGTACATCTACAAAAAGGCTGATGTAAGTTTGGCCAAGGAGAGACACTGAGTTGGGAAAAGAACAACAGATAAAATAATGCCAGTGATTCTGGAAGGCCAAAAGGACATTAATTTTTCTGTAAAATAATGTGTTCTCTCGCAAGTTCTTTACTAGGGAAAGAAAGGAGGCTTGGTTTGAATTTTCAGAGTACTGCTCTTTGCTTAACTCCAAGCATGGTGCCTAGCACAAAATAAGTCATTCAATAAATATGTGTTGAATGCTGTGATTTGAAGGAAAGAACATTGCTCCATCTCTCTTTTTCCCCCCTTTTCTCTATAAAGGTTGAAAAAAATGATGAGGACCAAAAGATTGAACAAGATGGCATCAAACCAGAAGATAAAGCTCATAAGGCCGCGACCAAAATTCAGGCTAGCTTCCGTGGACACATAACGAGGAAAAAGCTCAAAGGAGAGAAGAAGGGTGACGCTCCAGCCGCCGAGGCGGAGGCAAATGAGAAGGCTGAAGCTGCCGTCGCCGGAGGCACGGAGAAGAAGGAGGGAGAAGGCGCCACTCCCGCGGAAGCGGCCCCCGGCGCCGGCCCCAAGCCCGAGGAGAAGACCGGCAAGGCCGGCGAAACTCCTTCCGAGGAGAAGAAGGGGGAGGGCGCCCCCGATGCTGCCACAGAGCAGGCAGCCCCCCAGGCTCCTGCCCCCTCGGAGGAGAAGGCCGGCTCTGCTGAGACAGAAAGTGCCACTAAAGCTTCCACTGACAACTCGCCGTCCTCCAAGGCCGAAGATGCGCCGGCCAAGGAGGAGCCTAAACAAGCCGACGTGCCTGCTGCAGTCACTGCTGCCGCCGCCACCACCCCTGCTGCAGAGGATGCTGCTGCCATGGCAACAGCCCAGCCTCCAACGGAGACTGCGGAGAGCAGCCAAGCCGAGGAGAAGATAGGTGAGCGACCTCCAGGGCCAGACGCCAAGATGGGGGGCGGGCGGGGCGGGGGCAGGCGGCCTTTCCGGAAAGCCAGGCCACCTGTGCCGTCAAGACAGAGGGGAAAATTCTAGAAGGTGTTTTCAGGACATCAAGGGAGGCTACGCTGAACTCCCCAAAGTGACAGGAGCTAACTCTGCCCACTTTACATTCCCAAGTATCTCCAAGCCTGAGCGAGAACTCAGGCAGGTCTGTGTAGCAGCCGGTACTAGACAGTCTGGCAATTGCCTTGTTAATTGAATTGGCATAAAAAGTAAAGCTAAGTAATCCTGGTTGGGGGGCGGGGTGGGGGGAACCCACAACATTCTCTGTGTAGGATAGACTTCGTTAATAAGTTATTACTGAGACTACACATATTTTATGGATGGGAATTAGCTAATGTGATTATCTGGCTCTAGGAAGTGCCTGGTATAAATACAACCAATTCCCTATTGATTCAGATGATGTAGTTTGTGAATTGCCAGCAGCAAAAACATAATCTCAGACCACCTTTCCCCGTCCCACAATATGTTTCTGGGCATTCTCCCCGCCATCAATTGGTGAATAGTGTACATATGTGTATGTACGCTCAGAGAATGTTAATTGTAACATTAATTGGGGTCAAACTAATTAGGAAAATAAGTCTGTTGATCTTGCCAAAAACAAAAGAAAACTCCCAAATATAGAACATGTTGTGAAGTCAAACAGAAATTATCATTTTATTATTGAAGATACTACCTTCTACCATACGCATACATGTTTGAGGGCTGACTCTGCTTATTAAAAGGTACTAGGTTCTCTTTGGTTTGGAGCGCTGACTTGGAGTTTTTTCACTATAACTGCCCAAAGAGCCTGTGAAGTATTGGAATAGGGCTTTCCCAGTGCAAGATAAACTTAAGGGAACTTCACCCCGCAACATGACCTGCCCCTTACCCCAGCACATCCACAGCGGTGAAGGAAGTCAACAGTTTCCAAAGTCTTTCTCTGGCCTGGTATGACACACAAATATCTTTCAGCCCCAAATCTTAAAGATAAACTTACTTCTGTGCCTGTTGAAAAAGTTGGGTTTACTCTTTTAAGATTTAGTGATTTAATGCATGTTGTGTCTAAGAACCCAGATTTGGACTAGACCACACTGTAACCTTGGGAAAGGACCTAGTCCATGAGGATGCTCTGGGAAATGTCTTGCCATCTGACCGTTAGATTGAGAAAGTAATTACTGGACATTTGCCATGAAATCTACTTCTCCACATTAGATACTACAGGATGGTGCAAGATTATTCTATATATTTTCAAGTCTATGTCTTTCATCTTACTCCCTAAATTCTATAAGAAGCCAGAGTGTATTAACCATTATTATTATTAGCATTCTCTAACTTCAGATAAAGTGCACATCTCTTTCTACCAGTGACGCATTTTAAATCTTTATTCTAACTACATACCTGCCCCAGGGGCCATACCTTGAGGTTTAAGAAGATGGGAATATTTCCCTGGAAAAGGTAAGGCATGTGATAGTGATGGTTTTGGTTTTAATTTACTCAGCAAGACAAACCTTGTTAACAATTCTTCTTGAGGTGTAAGTTCTAGCCTTAGTCATGATGGCTGGAAGTCACATTGCATATGATAGACTATCTATTAGGTAATTTTTGTACATCCTAGAAATTGATTTAAATATAGAAAATATTTGACATTGCTCAGATCATATTTTTAAACTGGGTTTTCTGAAGTTTTAAGTAAAAACAGAATCATATAATGTGATGAAGTAAATGCTCATGAT
Source organism: Nanger dama (assembly GCA_917880005.1). Taxonomy (NCBI): domain Eukaryota; kingdom Metazoa; phylum Chordata; class Mammalia; order Artiodactyla; family Bovidae; genus Nanger; species Nanger dama. Next base: position 4,235,412 of record CAKJTW010000011.1, read on the forward strand.
CTGGATTAATAGAAAGGAGAATTGCTTGAATCAATGAAAAGTCTAAAAATAATATATTTTAAAGGAAGTTCAGTTTTATTATTTTTCAAGTTAGAATAATTCCAATGAGTTAATAAAATATTTTAAGTAGTTACATGGTCAGTACATGTCATGTGATAAATGAAAACTGGGCAGCATCGATTCATAACTGGACAATTCTTAATCATTTGTTTACACATTCATATAGTCTTCCTACAGCCTTTCTTATGCCATTCACTTATTTTGTTAAAAATGTATCTGGTCAGCGAAAGCAAGTAGAGATCATGCACTGTCCTACATTTACAATTTCTGCCTGAAATATGTCTCAGTCTGAGTTTCGTATGTACACTGAAAGGTAATTGATGAGTATAGGTGAAGTTCAATTTGAAGCTACTCACAAACGGCACTTTATTTTACATTGTTTCTGAGCTTAGGTAGGTATTGTCATCTTGGTTATATCTTCAAATGCTGCCTGCAGTTTCTTCCTGGACTGATGTATCTATTAGCCTTGCCTGCCATAGGTGACAAGCACAGATTACCCTGTGTAGCAAGTGTCATGGAGTTGTAGAAACTAGAAGTGACAAGGAGATCCATCACTGCACATCAAGCCCAGAATCCCATGGGCCCTGCACCACATTCTCCTCTGAATCTTATTGGATTTCATTCTAATCAAGGATAAAAGAACAATATTCCTAATTCATCTCTACTGCCTGGGAATAGATGGCTACCCTGGGTTGCTTTAGGATTCTGTGACTGCCTGAAGGGGTGGAAAGAGAAATCTGAGAAGGCTGAGTGGGGTTGGGGGCAGAACAAGCCACAAGAGAGAGTCAAGATAAAAATTGCTGTCAGTGAGTGAGTGAAGTCGCTCAGTTGTGTCCGACTCTTTGTGACCCCATGGACTGTAGCCTATCAGGCTCCTCCGTCCATGGGGTTTTCCAGGCAAGAGTGCTGGAGTGGATTGCCATTTCCTTCTCCAGGGAATCTTCCCGACCTAGGAATCGAACCTGGGCCAAAATTTAGGATCAGTTTGATCACTGCTGCTGCTAAGTCGCTTCAGTCGTGTCCGACTGCGTGCGACCCTGAAGACGGCAGCCCACCAGGCTCCCCCATCCTCAGGATTCTCCAGGCAAGAACACTAAAGTGGGTTGCCATTTCCTTCTCCAATGCATGAAAGTGAAAAGCGAAAGTGAAGTCGCTCAGTCATGTCCAACTAGTAGGGACCCCATGGACTGCAGCCCACCAGGCTCCTCCGTCCATGGGATTTTCCAGGCAAGAGTACTGGAGTGGGGTGCCATTGCCTTCTCCAAGTTTGATCACTACTTTAATACAAATGGAAATTCTTTCTAAATTATAAATGTTTGGTTTATTTTACTACCTTTATATTAGTGAGTTTATAACAAATGGATCTCAATTGCAGTAGGACTTTGGGAATTTTTTTAATCCTCCAACCATATCTTCCTATCTCTGCTTTGCCACTCTGCCTGCACATCCTCTGTATATCTAAGGCAAAAAATTTTCTGTGCATTTCTGATGATGATTCCTTTATAGTAGGAGGAATGTTTATGTTATCTTTATGGCACTGTCCCCCTTCAACCATAAGGAGAAAACCTTCAAGCCTCTTTTAATGACAGTGTCTCTGGTGTCTCTTCGCTGGATAGAATCACTGTGCTCAGTGATTCTCAGGGGAAAGAATTGTCGGCTGTGTCTCATCTTCTCCATGATAACCTGCTGACTTTCCCTGACAAAAGACACCAATATTTCTTCTCTGACTATTCTAAGTGATGTCATACTGCTAAGGGAACACATCCAGGAAGCTAGAAATTGAGATGTTGACTGAGTAACCTCCACAGGGTACTTGATTGTGGTAAGTAGGATGTATTACTCTAGGTCATGCTACATTTTCTGTATGTTGAATTTGGCTGCATCTTATTGTCATGGTCTCTTTACCTTTCTAATTGGGGTCATCAATAATGATCTAGGAAAGAGAGGAGTTCTATTTATCATCCCTCTGAATAGAGATTCAGTGTCTTCCTACCTCTCTTATTCCTTTTCCTGCCTCCTTCTTCCTTCCTTCTCTCCCTCTTTTCCTTTTTTGTTCTTTCCTTTTTGCCTTTCATTTATATTAACTTTCTGCCATGCCAAGCGTTAAGGTCACAAAGATGAATTAGCTATGGTTGCTGATCTTAAGGAGTTCTCATTCAGTAATAGAATGGGATGAAATTCAAGCAGTAATGTTGAAAACAACCACAGTAATAATCTCAACTCATTTGAACTCTCCAAAAGTATGTGGAGTACCTTTACATGCCATTGCACTGTGGGACAAAATATGGATGAGATAGCACTTCATGCAGTTGGGCTACATGCTGAAAAAGTTTTTGGTAAAATCTGTCTCTATAACCAAATTATTAGAAAAAGAATAGCCACAAATTTTATAGCTTCTGAAATGATAATTATGTGTAAAAAAAAAAATGAAATACCCAACCTGTTTCTAGAATTGGAGAATTTTTTTACATTCCCCATAACAAAATGTTCTAAGGCCCAAGGTATCCATCCATAATAGTCTTAGCTCCCCAAAGGATAGACTCACTTCCACAGCACTGTGTTACATGTGAGATTTCCCAAGGATATTTACACTTACTTGGCAGGGTGCCTCAGAAGCAGTTTTGATTTGATATGTGGTTTCAACCACTTCCTAAATTTACACACAACTCATAAAGAGTCAAAATTTGGGTTGTGAAAGTCCATAAATGCTGTCTATAAAACATGGGCACCCTGTCAGCTACTCAGTGACACGCTGCTTAAATACTGTTGATTATTAAGCTTTCATGGCACACTTTTATATTGCTAGAGTAATCATTTTTATTGGCTTTTCTTGATAACAATCCAGTGGTATTTGATAATGTTTTTCTTTCTGCTTTTACATTCTGAAAATAGGAGCAAAGTAAATGGATATATTGCCCATTGACACAGTGACACAATAAGAGTCAAATTGATAGACCCCTAATTCTAACCTTAGCCCTGCAGTTCTTTACCTCTCTTTTATGTATTATCTCAATTCCTGCATTTTCTCATATCTTAGCAGCTGTGACTATTTTTGATTATCGTCAAGAAATCACAACCAAGTCCTAGGACATTTCTGTGTCCTGCGCTCCCAGTAAGATAATGCTGAGGAGAGAATGTTGGACTCAAATAAGAAGACCAGGGCTCTAGCCTCAATATCTTTACTAATCAGACGTGGGATACTAAGCAAGTCATTGCTTCTCACTGGGCTTCAGTTGTTTCATCTTTTAGAGAAGGGGCTAGGAGAGTTGGCTTCTTAAGGTTTTTTCAAGGTTTAAACAATTAAGTGTCAGACCCTGTGCTATGTGGGGATTATTCCATTTAATCATCAGAACATTCGGTAATATAAGTGTGTCATTTCCCATTCCCCTTCTGCAGTTGTGAAAACTGAAGTTTAGACATGCTGAGGCATCTATCATCATCAACAGAGTGCAAGGAGCTAAACCAAGAGCTGAACTCTGACAGCCTGATTGCAGAAGTCATTTACTGAATCCTGACACCCAGGGAGAAATGAAGATGAGAGCAATGTCTAAGAGCCTTAGCTTTGTGTCCTAATCTAAGACCACCCCATCATTTATATAATTGGATGCTCAAACCTCTTGTCTGAGAATCATTACTGATCATATTTATAGATGGGTTCGGTTCAGTTCATTCACTCAGTCATGTCTGACTCTTTGCGACCCCATGAATCGCAGCACGCCAGGCCTCCCTGTCCATCACCAACTCCCGGAGTTCACTCAGACTCACATCTATCGAGTCCGTGATGCCATCCAGCCATCTCATCCTCTCTCATCCCCTTCTCCTCCTGCCCCCAATCCTTCCCAGCATCAGAGTCTTTTCCAATGACTCAACTCTTCGCATGAGGTGGCCAAAGTATTGGAGTTTCAGCTTTAGCATCATTCCTTCCAAAGAAATCCCAGGGCTGATCTCCTTCAGAACAGATTGGTTGGATCTCCTTGCAATCCAAGGGACTCTCAAGAGTCTTCTCCAACACCACAGTTCAAAAGCATCAATTCTTCGGTGCTCAGCCTTCTTCACAGTCCAACTCTCACATCCGTACATGACTACTGGAAAAACCATAGCCTTGACTAGACGGACCTTAGTCGGCAAAGTAATGTCTCTGCTTTTGAGTATGCTGTCTAGGCTAGTCATAACCCAATAACAAACCACACTTCTTGGTCACAACTTCCTCACTGCTCCATCACCCCAGAGTTGTTAGGAATATTACACTGGTTTTGAATCGTGAGTTCTTAGTTTAAAAATTCCTCAAGTACTGCTTGATTAGGCCTCAGAGAGCTTTAAGATCAGTTAAAAATTGACTATTCTTAACAGGAATACTGCTTACTCCATTAAATATACCAGGAGAGCTGAAATTTAGAGGTTTTTGGAACTCAATCAGAATGAAAGTAGTTTCATCTAATCTGGACAATTCCTGCCCTGAATTTAGCTTATTAAAATTAATATCTTTTAAAATTCTTGTTTATATCTTGTTCCTCCCTTTTGACAAGTGCATTTCCAAAGGACCCTGATACTTTATAACAAAAGAAGTGTAAAAAACTTAATAATTAGGACTGATCAGAGAACAATCACTATATCTTCAAACAAAGATTTAAGGTAAAAGATAAGAGATATAGTTTAGCATCAAGAAAATCATATTGTGATATCTTTTATTTATTGTCCATTCTTTCATAGTTCATATTTAATAACTTCTATCACCTTGTAAAAGAAACCAATAAACAGAAAAACATGTATGTAACTCATCCCAATCTTAAATTGGTGAAAACTATATTTGGAACTGAAAATCAATATTTCTTAAAATGTAGAATATTTTTCAAATACCAATACATATTCATCAAATATTTTTCTCTACATACACACATACACACACACATATAAACTCAATTCCAAAGGGATTGCAAGGAAAAGGAGGAAGAACCAAGAACAGGAAGAGTTACCTAGTCAGTCCATATGGCTAAACACAGAGAAAAAATAGAGTATCCATTTTAATGGACTAGGAAGCATTGAGTGGATCATTACTCTCATTTTATTCTCACAATCATAGCTTCATTAAATGAAGAATTAAAAGCTTTCTATAATCAGACATAAAAGCAAGGGAAGAAGGAAACTGATAATGCATCTTGAAGCTACAAGACTGGAGCCCTTGAAGGTCTCCCAAGACATATGGTTTACAGCATGCACAAAGAAGGAAAGGTTTGAAAGGAAGTGGAGATGTTGCCAACCCTTACTTGTGTCTGAATTTTGTACCATAAGAAAATAACTTAATCAGGTGCTGAATTTCAGACCAATTCATATCATCAAGAACATTTGAATCGTTGCCTTCTTCAAAAACATCTCCAGCCAGTAATTAATCTCATAGCAATAAAGCTTGGCTCTTTAAGTAACTAATTTATTTTGAGGCTTGTTTAAAAGAATTGCCCATAAATTTTGTTCACAAGGATGATGAATAGCATCAAGTTTTTTAATAGATCCAGTATCTTGTAGGAAGTATAGCATTTTTTTTCACAAGGATGATGAATAGCATCAGGTTTTTAATAGATCCAGTATCTTGTAGGAAGTATATAGCATTTTTTTCACAAAGATGATGAATAGCATCTGGTTTTTAATAGATCCAGTATCTTGTAGGAAGTATATAGTACAAGTGCTCTGTATTTTCAGCACAAGAGACTAAACACAATCTAAAATTAAGAGAACTGGATTCTTGTTCAGATCCTATTGATTTCAGGCAGGTTGTCTGCCCTCTGAGCCTAGGTCTAACACCTACAAAGTAAATGTTTTCAGCTAGGTCTTCTCTGCCTTCTAACTTCAAAAGGCAAGTGTGCAGTGGTAGACTAAAGAGGCATCTGGAAGAGTAGCAAGTGGTTTCTAACTCAACCATTCTCACTTCCGTGTAGGGCCTTGTTTTCTAAACTATTAGATAGTGGCTTTAGGGGGCAGGGCAGTTAATAGAGAAGTCTTGATAGATGGGCAAAGATTTCAAGAAGAGATAGCAGTAAGAAAATTTATGGTTACCCTGGAAGCCCAGGAGACTGCAAGGAAATCTCAATGGAGTTTTCTAACCCATGAAGGTCGAAAATGAAGAGTTGATGGTGATGTTTTCAGATATGGTTAGACTCTTGCTTTTAACTTCTGTGAGATGGAAAACTACAGCTCAAGTGGCTCTAATTTATTTTCAATAGTTTCACTTTCATCTGAGATTTAATTTATTATTAATATTTTAATACCCATCTTATTTCGTTAAAGTAATTAAAACAGCTTCAAGAGTGTAGAAAGCTTTGGATTCTTATGGAGAGCAATGGATACATTTGACAGACAATTGTGGTTGTTAAGCTTTTTAAAGATTTTTGTCAGTAGACTGTCATTAAAACTTAAGAATGATATGAATAAGGCTAATAAACTTTCCTCCAATCCTTCTATTCACTCTTCAGTCACAATAATTGGATCTTTGACTGTCAGTGAAATTGGCTAACAGGCCCAAGTGTTTGGAATTGGGCTCTTGTTCATCCCAAGAAAAGGCAGTGTAGCTGATACACAAGTTAGATATGGTTACTCAGCAGTTCTCACATGTGTTTTCAATTTTTGAACCACAAATTACAAGATTGTGGAAGATAAAATATTTTGGTTCAATCATCTCACACCATTCTACTTGGAATGGAAAATGCAATATCTTCAGGGATAAAGGAAGTCACCTAGGAGGGATACATATCTTTACTTATGAATCAGGTTCAATACTAATGTTCTTTTCTGTAGGCATATATGTAGTCAAGTAAGTTCTGAAGCTAGTTCTTGGTTTTTATTTTTTCTAGTATAAGTTGGTAGAATCTTTTGAATTTCAGAATAGAAACCAGAAACCATTAATCTAAATGATTCGTTCTGTGTGTCTCTTAGAGTGAAGATGAACATTTTTATAGCTCTGCTAGAATGTTCTCTTTGGGGTATGAAAAAGTGAAGAATATAATTTAGATATACTTTAGCCCTGTCTCCATGCCTGTAGCATATTCTGCCAACTCATAAGCACATATGTACATATACAAAGACACACACACATACACATAGATTCAGTATATAGGAAAGGTCTCCCAAGAGTTCAGGCCATTGGAGAAAATCTAGAAGAACAACGAACTACATATTTTTTCACTCTTCAGGCCAGTGAGAAGTAGGGAATGACTCCAGGCACATCTGTCTATCTCTAGGAACGGGTATGTACAGAGTAAAATTCTTTTCTATGCTGGTTCTGTTATTGAGATGTGTTTGTGAGTCTATATTGAGATAGGGAGAGTTAGGCATTAGTACTAAGGCTCTCTATGATGAAATTATTGTGGGTGAAAGTTAAAGTCCTGCTTAAGCTGATTAGGCTTCCCTGGTGGCTCAGATGGTAAAGCGTCTGCCTACAATGTAGGAGACCTGGGTTCGATCCCTGGGTCAGGAAGATCCCTTGGAGGAGGAAATGGCAACCCACTCCAGTACTCTTGCCTGGAAAATTCCATGGATGGAGGAGCCTGGTAGGCTACAGTCCATGGGGTTGCAAAGAGTCAGACATGACTGAGCGACTTCACTTTCTTTAAGCTGCTTAGGGAGAGGTAGTTCCAGAAGACTTCTTGGTGCAGAGTTTCCACTGCTGGCTCTTAAAGGACAAGATGTATCTAATAAAAAGGGATACTTTTATTTTTAAAAACTTGAGAAACCACCTTTCATTCAAATTAACACAAAAATACAATTTGTTTTGTATAATTTAGCAGTCACTTTTGAAGATTAACTTTCAATGGAAAAAGTAGCTCCACCATATGTATTGATTATTGTTGAATCTCTTGCACTTATGGCAAGTGTCAGTTGCTCAGTCATGCCCGACTCTTTGCGACCACATGGACTGTAGCCCACCAGGCTCCTCTGTCTTTGGAGTTCTCCAGGCAAGAATCCTGGAGTGAGTTACCATTTCCTTCTCCAGGGGATCTTCCCTACCCAGGGATCAAACTCAGGTCTCTTGCATTGCAGACATACCCTTTCCATCTGAGCTACCAGGGAAACCCATCTTGCACCTATAGCAATGGGAAATAGAAGGTAACTGATAAGTATTTGATGAATGAATTAAGAATGAATGAACAGTGTTATCACAGTAAAAGTCCTAAACTGACCTAAAAGGCTGGTTTCTAACCTCAACCCAATTATAACTTTAAGCACAGATATAAATTGCCTAAAACTGTGGGACAGAGTGCTTCCAAATCATTACCATTTCTAAAATAGCTTGATGATGCCTGTTATGATACATCACAACTTATTTGCAGATTCTAGGTGACAAAGGGAGGCAGACACTTGCTCAAACAGAAAGCTGTGATGCTGTCCACCGGTCTTTTATTTTGGAAGCTGAATACATAGGCTCCCTGGAAAGTTTTGTTGTTATTCAGGGGCATACGTCATCCTCAAGGTAGCCAGAATTCATACCACTTAGGGCTTTAGAGACCAATGTGAGCATTTTGCATTATGTTCAGGAACATATTGAAAACTAGAGGAGACCAAAGCTGCTCCCTCCTGAAAGCAGCTGATTAATTTCATTCCAGCCCCATGAGTGACCTGTGTGTGACTCTTGCCAGTGTGTGACAGGTACACCCAGGGAAGGAATGATTTGCCAGGTCCCTTGGCTTCTTTTCCTCATCTGACATGTTTAAGTCATCTTTGCAAGGTGTTAAGAGTCTACGAACCTGCTGTGCCCCAGCTATAGGCTGAATTGTTAATATGTTCCCAAACCAACAGTGTTGGGACAGAGACCAGAAAATCGGCTTTCCCATTCCTGTTACTGATTCTCCTTTTCCAGAGGAGTGTAAACATAATTTGCCTATAGCTCATGAACCGTTCAAACTACATACCACAGGGAGGTTGGACTGGGAGGCAGAATAATTTTGCCCCTGCATGTAATTTGCAGCAACTCTCATGTATTTGATAAAAAGACAGGAATGGCTTGTCTTTGTGACACTGTCTCTTACTCATTTTAAAGGGCTAAGAAAGACCAGGGTGTATCAGTGTGGTTGCAGTATTCTCAGATCCTTTGAGAAAGAAAAGCAGGTGGATTCTTTACCACTGAGCCACCTGGAAAGCCCTGGAACAATATCAATTCCCCCAAAATTATATTGATATAGAACACATACATATCAACTAATAACTCTCACATACTTGTATACATATGTAAGTAAGACCTTGAGAACTAAATTTAACATGTGCAGTGATTTATGTTATGGATTGCACACTTATTATAAAGGTTAAGAAAAATGACAATGTTTAGAATTATAATAATTACTGCTGAAGAGCTGGATGGATATATTTTCCTCAAAGTGTGATATGAATTGAAAGACCTTTTATCTTTTTAGCGATGACTTCAGCATTGTGACCTTGGTTAACTTTTCTAACTTCTAATGTAGAAGAATGGTTGCCTCCTTCCTTTCCTCAAATTTTTAGTACAAATGATGCTTTTAATTCTAGGCAGAGCATTGTGAAACAATGAATTCATAGACAGTAGGAGCAGAATAGGGAGTCATTTCTGAAAAGTGAAGCTTTCAAAATTTCTTAGCTGGGCATCATTTCTTCAGATAAGTTTCATATATATATATACATACATATATATGTATCAGTTCAGTTCAATTCAGTCGCTCAGTCATGTTCAACTCTTTGCAACCCCATGAACCACAGCACATGAGGCCTCCCTGTCCGTCACCAACTCCAGGAGTCTACCCAAACCCATGTCCATTGAGTCAGTGATGCCATCCAACCATCTCATCCTCTGTCTTCCCCCTTCTCCTCCTGCCCCCAATCCTTCCCAGCATCAGAGTCTTTTCCAATGACTCAACTCTTCGCATGAGGTGGCCAAAGTATTGGACTTTCAGCTTCAACATCAGTCCTTCCAATGAACACCCCTTTAGGATGGACTGGTTGGATCTCCCTGCAGTCCAAGGGACTCTCAAGAGTCTTCTCCAACACCACAGTTCAAAAGCGTCAGTTCTTCGGCACTCAGCTTTCTTTATAGTCCAACTCTCACATCCATACATGACCACTGGAAAAATCATACCCCTGACTAGATGGACCTTTGTTGGCAAAGTAATGTCTCTGCTTTTTAATAAGCTGTTTAGGTTGGTCATACCTTTCCTTCCAAGGAGTAAGCGTCTTTAAATTTCATGGCTGCAATCACCATCCACAGTGACTTTGGAGCCCAGGAAAATAAAGTCAGCCACTGTTTCCTCTGTTTCCCCATCTATTTGCCATGAAGTGATGGGACCAGATGCCATGATCTTAGTTTTCTGAATGTTGAGCTTTAAGCCAACTTTTTCACTCTTCTCTTTCACTTTCATCAAGAGGATCTTTAGTTCTTCTTCACTTTCTGGGTGAAGGATGGTGTCATCTACATATCTGAGGTTATTTCTCCCAGCAAAATTGATTCCAGTTTGTGCTTCCTCCAGCCCAACATTTCTCATGATATACTTTGCATATAAGTTAAATAAGCAGGGTGACAATATATAGCTTTGACGTACTCCTTTTCCTATTTGGAACCAGTCTGTTGTTCCGTGTTCATTTCTAACTGCTGGACATTGTTCCTGACTTGCATACAGGTTTCTCAAGAGGCAGGTCAGATGGTCTGGTATTCCCATCTCTTTCAGAATTTTCCACAGTTTATTGTGATCCACACAGAGTACATCATGAGAAACTCTGGACTGGAAGAAACACAAGCTGGAATCAAGATTGCCGGGAGAAATATCAATAACCTCAGACATGCAGATGACACCACCCTTATGGCAGAAAGTGAAGAGGAGCTAAAGGGCCTCTTGATGAAGGTGAAAGAGGAGAGTGAAAAAGTTGGCTTAAAGCTCAACATTCAGAAAATGAAGATCATGGCATCCGGTCCCATCACTTCATGGCAAATAGATGGGGAAACAGTGGAAACAGTGTCAGACTTTATTTTGGGGGGCTCCAAAATCACTGCAGATGGTGACTGCAGCCATGAAATTAAAAGACGCTTATTGGAAGAAAAGTTATGACCAACCTAGATAGTACATTCGAAAGCAGAGACATTAATTTGCCGACTAAGGTCCGTCTAGTTAAGGCTATGGTTTTTCCTGTGGTCGTGTATGGATGTGAGAGTTGGACTGTGAAGAAGGCTGAGCAACAAAGAATTGATGCGTTTGAACTGTGGTGTTGGAGAAGACTCTTGAGAGTCCCTTGGTCTGCAAGGAGATCAGCCCTGGGATTTTCTTTGGAAGGAATGATGCTAAAGCTGAAACTCCAGCACTTTGGCCACCTCATGCGAAGAGTTGACTCATTGGAAAAGACTCTGATGCTGGGAGGGATTTGGGGCAGGAGGAGAAGGGGATGAGAGAGGATGAGATGGCTGGATGGCATCACGGACTCGATGGACGTGAGTCTGAGTGAACTCCGAGAGATGGTAATGAACAGGGAGGCCTGGCGTGCTGTGATTCGTGGGGTTGCAAAGAGTCAGACACGACTGAGCGACTAAACTGAACTGAACTGAACACAGTCAAAGGCTTTGGCATAGTCAGTAAAGCAGAAATAGATGTTTTTTTCTGGAACTCTCTTGCTTTTTTGATGATTCAGCAGATGTTGGCAATTTGATCTCTGGTTCCTCTGCCTTTTCTAAAACCAGGTTGAACATCTGGAAGTATACTAACCACTGCACCCCCCACCCCATTAGGGCTAATCTGGTTGAGGATAGTAGGGGAAATGGTGATGGCAGGAGAGATCCAGAGCCCCTCTTCTGCTTCTGTTCCTTCCCTATAAATGGACCTTCTCTGGCCTCTGAAGAATAGTTTGAAAATACAAATTTAAGGAATTTCTCTGGTATTAACTTTCTACACATGGATAGTAAAATGGTCAAGTGAGATCTGAACCTGCCAGTCTCACTGTCATGGTCTTTGCAATGAGTATGAATAACTGCAGCTATACTAATTAGGTAGTAGATTATGTGTATTATTTAGAAGATGAACAGAAACTCCCCCAGTATTATAGTCCAGGTGTTTAGTCATAGATAGGCTTGGTCTATGTAACCTCCAGGCAGGATGTTAGGTACATTAAACTACATTCTATTTTGCTTCCAAATTTGTTTTAAAAATAAGAAACCCAAGTTTTATTTTCTAAAGCCTTGTTATAAAACCATAAACCTGTGCATTTTGAATTGTCTCCCTCGGAGCCCTGAAATTCCAGGGAGTAGGACCTCAGAGTGGTATCTGGGAATTAGGTGGTTTCGCAGTGGCCAGGTTGGTGGGCACTGGGTCCTCCACCTTCCCACAATTCTCTGTTCTTCCATTAGATCTGGATCTTAGTAAAACTCTGGCATTTTAGTTAATAATAACTGAAAATTACTGTAGTCAACTTAAGGCTAATTTCGAAACTCCTTGAGTTTTGGCATGATTAAAAATCAACTGCACATAATTCAGAACTCATTTTTCATTCAGGCCTCCACTCTATACTCAGCTTCAATTGTTTGTTTTATAAACAGACGATCTTCCCAGATATAGGCCTTGTTCAAATTCTGTTTGCATTCAAATAGGAATTGTTCAAATTGTATAAAAATTTGTTTCTTATGCAAATTGTTAAAAATGGAAGTTGGATGACTCACCCAAGGTTACTAACCAAGACTAAATAAAATTTCTACATCCGTAGCTTCTGAGCCTTTAACAAAAAGCAACACACTAATAATGCAATAATATTTTTTTAGTTCTGCTCCAATTTGCAACATAATTGTATAAACAAAGCATTTTCTCTGATGAGATACCACTTAAGGAATTCTATCCATGTAATTTTGAAATATTCACAAAAATAAGATTACTAGAAAGGCAAAGCCCAAAATCTGTCTCAAGAATTCTAAAAACCTGTCACCTTTCTTTCTTCCATTGCTCAGTCCCAGTGAATAATAGCTGTCTGTGCCTCCGTCTAAAAAGATGCCGAAAAGGAAGCAGCCGTGTGCAACAGGGTCACTTCTTATTTAACTCCAGAGACCAGCATCCTGGAGTCAGTTTAATGCTTAAAGTCATGTGGTGAAACAGCCCAGCTGGCTAAAGAGGAGTAGATCCAATAATGGCAAGATAGGCTTAGGGTTAAATGTGCTTTGACTTCTTCTAATTTCTACCAGATGACTTGAAGATCACTCATATAAAACTACAAACTTATATCTGTCCAAACAAATACCTTGCCTTATAGCTTCCAGTACTTACCTCTGGAATGGAATCTAAATTATAACCATGACCTGCAAGGCCCCATATGGTCTGACTTCTGCATCTGCCTCTGATCATATGTCCTAGTCTGCCCTTCTTCACTCTTCTCCAGCCACTCCACATTCCCTGGGGTCTCTTGAACACGCTCAGTTTTTCCCATCTTAGGGCCACTGCATTTGCTTTTGCCCTCAATCTTCCCATAGCTTCCTCTTCACCTTGAAGTCTCCATTTGGATATCACTTGATCAAAGAAGACTTTCCTGACCATTTGACCAGAATAGCACCTCCTCTGCCAGCCCCATCAGTTCTACCCAATTTGTGTTCTTCCTATCTCTCTTGGTGCCTAGAATGAATGATTTATCTATCTATCACTACACTTTCCATTCCCCGAAGGCAGGGACGTGGCATTCTTCAGCACAGCATCCCCAGTGCTCAGAGGACCCCTGCATGTAGACAGCCCTCAATGGATGTCATTGATCAACTATTTTTTAAATATTTATTTTATTGTTTGTTTATTTGGCTGTGTCAAGTCAATTGCAGCATTATGCATGTGAACTCTTGCACTGTTCACACTTCTCTTTACTTGTGGCACTTGGGGTCGGTTGCCCTACATCATGTGGGACCTTAATTCCCTGACCAGGAATCAAACCCATGTCCCCCACCTTGGAAGACAGATTCTTAACCACTGGAACACTAGGGAAATTTCTTGGTTGATTATTCATAGGAATTTTACCTATGGAAAGATTTATCCTTGTAAGCAGCTTTAGAGAGGGAAAAGCATCATTTTATTTTTCAAATTCGAAGACCTACCAAAAACTAAGAATTTTTAAGACAAGGGTCCAACTTTCTTGCTTACAGAGAAACTCATAGACTTTCTAAATCAGCATCCTCTATTCCATGACCTGTCATCCAGGCACCAGCCAGTCTGCATCATCCGGAGGAGAGTGTTTAGCTCAGAAGGGAAATTGGTCTGAAGGTAAAAGGAGTCTAGACCCCTAGGAAGAGAACCAGGTGAGGTGTGGTGGAGACTGCACATTTGAAGAGAGAGCAAGGAGGAAGTAGCAGGGAGGATGAGTGAGGCGGATGATGGGAGAGGAAAAAAGAGAAGAAAACTACTTATAGAAGAGTCCCAGAGGTGGAAATATTAGAGGATTCAGGAAGAGTTAGAAAGGAAGTAGAGAAAGAAGAGAAGGTAGAAATGAAAAAGAAAGCAGGAGGCATGGGAGAAGCAGGACAGCAGACGAGGGGCAGTGATGGGCCAGCAGAGGAGAGGTATGAGAGCAGTTGATGCCCTCCAGCCTTGCTGCCAGCACACCCTCTGCAGAGGATGGTCCCATTTACCTTACTCTCTGGTAAAAGGATATGATTTTGAAGGTGCCTTCCCTCCCTAGCACTCTCTCTTCTCCACTTCACAAATCAGTCTGTTCATTTGCTCTGTCATGTCCGACCTTTTGTGACCCCATGGACTTCAGCACACAAGGCTTCCCTGTCCATCACCAACTCCTGGAGCCTACTTAAACTCATGTACATCACATCAGTGATGCCATCCAACCATCTCATCCTTTGTCGTCCCCGTCCCCTCCCAGTCTTCCCAGCATCAAGGTCTTTTCCAATGAGTTGGTTTCGAATCAGGTGTTTCACACTGGAGTTTTAGCTTCAGCACCAGTCCTTCCAATGAATATTCAGGACTGATTTCCTTTAGGATTGACAGGTCTTAAAGGCCTGCTTCACAAATTGCAGGCCCTAAAAGGACCCCCTGGCAAATGGATTTTCTGTCTCCAAGCAGATCTAAGTGGCAGATGGGGCCCAGTTCCCCAAGGAGAGAGCCATTCCCCTCCCCACCCCCAAGACTCACTGTTGTTCAGTCCTTCAACATCGTCAGTCCCCAGCCAGCATAGCCTCAGCAAAGGGCGAGAATCTGCCCCAGCCTGCTTCTAGGCAGGAAAAGCAAAGGGGAGGGGAGAGCTTAACCACCCCCACAAGTTGAAATGGAGATCTTTCATCCTAATACATTTTTAATTCCAAGCATTTTTTCAAAAACAGTTTTTACTTAGAACGCCTCATAGGGAAACAGTTTTGGAATTGTATCACCCTGAGTTCTTACTCTATGGCTTTCATAATGTGTTTATGAAACATGTCCAGTTTCTTTATGTCCAGTTTATGTCCAGTCTCTTTATTTATAAGATAGAGATAACAACACCATCCTCAAACAGAGGATGCGAGGATTTAAAAATGTAACCTTGTTAAAGAATCTGTTACAGAATACGTTTTCAAAGAACATTATTTTGTTTCATCTTTTTTTCTGATAATCTGAAATAAGTAGTTCTCATACTCCCCTCATATGGAAATTCTCTGGATAGATCTTCAACTTGGAGATGGCAAAAATAAGGATCTTCTATCATCTTTTCATTCATAAAATTGTTAGTAGAAGAGATTCTTTCATCAAGTAAATAAAGAACCACCACCTTTTTTCTTTTTATTTTGGTGACCCAAGGTAAAATATTTCAAGGAGTATCAGTTCAGTTCAGTTCAGTCACTCAGTCATGTCCGACTCTGCGACCCCATGAATCGCAGCACGCCAGGCCTCCCTGTCCATCACTAACTCCCGGAGTTCACCCAAACTCATGTCCATCAAGTCGGTGATGCCATCCAGCCATCTTATCCTCTGTCATCCCCTTCTCCTCCTGCCCCCATTCCCTCCCAGCATCAGAGTCTTTTCCAGTGAGTCAACTCTTCGCATGAGGTGGCCAAAGTACCGGAGTCTCAGCTTTAGCATCATTCCTTCCAAAGAAATCCCAGGGCTGATCTCCTTCAGAATGGACTGGTTGGATCTCCTTGCAGTCCAATGGGCTCTCAAGAGTCTTCTCCAACACCACAGCTCAAAAGCATCAATTCTTCGGCGCTCAGCCTTTTTCACAGTCCAGCTCACATCCATACATGGATGTTCAATGACCCATGGCAAAGCCATAGCCTTGACTGTAAAATACTACAAAACGAAAATGCGTTACCTGATGGATACTGTAACAGGACAGAATCGCAACAGCAATGGATGTAGCCACCTCTCTTCCTTAGAGGATTGCCATACAAGGGAAGGATCACAGGTGTTGGAATTGGACCTACTTGAATGAGGAGGCTTCCCTGGTGTCTCAGTTGGTAAAAGAATCTGCCTGCGATTTGGGAGACCTGAGTTTAATCCCTAGGTCAGGACGATCTCCTTGAGGAGGGA
The DNA here is from genome assembly GCA_917880005.1 of Nanger dama. NCBI lineage: Eukaryota > Metazoa > Chordata > Mammalia > Artiodactyla > Bovidae > Nanger > Nanger dama. Next base: position 4,251,941 of record CAKJTW010000011.1, read on the forward strand.
ATGGCTACCCACTCCAATATTCTTGCCTGGAGAATCCCATGGACAGAGGAGCCTGACAGGTTACATACATGGAGTCACAATGAGTGGGACACCACTGAGTGACTAACACTCACTTTTCAAATGTTTGAATTAAAGGCCTGATCTCTAACCAGCTTTATGTCACCAACTCAACATCAGTTTTGGTATCTGTAAGAGAATGCAGTATCTTCATTGCTGAACTTGGTAGTTGCTAGTACTAAATCGATCATATGTAAGGACCTACTGTGATGTTTTATTGAACACATAGTGACTATCATTGCTTCTGGTTAAGGGCCTACTATGGCAGTTTACGGAATCCATGTGCATGCCAAATTGCTTCAATCATGTCTGACTCTGTGTGACCCTTCAGCAGTGTCAGTCCCCAGCCAGCACAGCCTCAGCAAAGGGAGAGGGGCTGCCCCAGCCTGTCCTCTGTCCATGGGATTCTCCAGGCAAGAATACTGGAGTGGGGTTGCCATGCCTCCCCAACCCAGGGGTTGAACCCACCACTCTTACATCTCCTGTGTTTGCAGGTAGGTTCTATACCTCTAGTGCCACCTGAGATGCTTTAGTGTCTATGAAATAATATAATATCTTAGTTGCTGGACTTGGTAGTTGCTAGTACTACATAGATCACATGTAAAGGGCCTACTATGGTGTTTTACTGAACACATAGTAAGTGTCTAATAGAAAGTAATAATTGCCTCAGTTCTTTTCAACTGAAGCTATTGAGAAACTTTATTTTTTTCCTTGGCTATACTACTGACTTTATAAAGGAAATTAATGAGCAAATAGGATGTGTATTATGGCCAACAAGAGAGACACATAATGATTTGCGGTCTCTTCTGGGAGTCAGAGACTGTTCTATTTGGCCTACCTTGTGGCTCAGCAATATTACCAAGTCCTTACATTATCACTAATGATGGAGCTTCCACCAGGTAGTGATGTTAGGATTAATTTAGGCTCTATATAATTGGTCCCTGGGAAACTGCAATCTAGGGATTCAATAGAAGATGGTGGTGAATAATTAATACACTCTTTCTAGGTAGATACCAACTATAAACTATCACATCTTGGATTTCAGTCTTACAAACTTAGACCTAAAGGGTAACTTAAAAATCTAGATATGGGAACTGGGTTAACTTCGGCAGGTTCCTTCAGTCCCCTGAAATTATTTGCAGCATATTATACTGGATGTGAATATGCATGATATTCTGGTATCCTCCTCTTTCATCAGATACTCAGCTGGGACCATGACACAAAAAGATTAAGATCCACCATACTCGGGCACCCTCCAGGAAATGTTATATTGTTGTGTGGTTTAATGAAAGCTGAAACATGCTCCAGAATGTAGCTTGCATGGTCTGTCCATGGTCTCACCTTAAGTTCAAAGTGGAATAGCGAGGATAAACCCAGAAGTCCCAAAGACTTTATTTATTTATTAACATGCATAATTTCAACACCACACAAGGCAGTATGTGGTGCATAAAAGTGAATATCTGTTATCATGGAAGTTATAATCTGTCTGAGAAAGAAAAGTGATTTTAAAAGGGTAAAAATTCAGTGCCGGTCAAGAACTTTGTAAGTGCGTGCCAGCTTGCGGGCTGCAGTCTGTAATTGCAGAGAAAGGATTTCCAAGGTTGGGATGATGGGTAGTGTCCGAAGGAAAGAAAGAAACATCACTATGGCATGTCAGTGACGATGCTGGCCCGACACCTCCTGTCAGTGTGCGGAAGGTAGGGTGTGCTGAACCTGCTTATTATTAGAAGGCTGAAAGTGGTTAGAGGATTTCACTTGTAATATCACAGTTAATGGAAGGTGACTAGAGGGTGGGTGAAGTTTTTACTTCATTATATTATTTTTGCTCCAAGAATGACTCTGATGTTTCTATAAGGGTTACACACAAATACAGTCTATACTTACTAATAATTTTAGCTTATTTGTAAAAGTGGCTTCAATGAACAGTCTTGAGACTGAGCTTTTAATCATTTTAGAAGGACTGAATAATAAAAAGTAATTTCAGGACAACTTAAAAACAGAACCCAGTCACAATAGGCTGTTCCAACCATGAGGCATCGCTCTTTCACTTGCCCGCAGCCCTTTTTTCCTGGAGAGCGATTCCAAACTTTCACCCAGGCTCCTAGGCTGGGAACGGAATTACGCTGGTGCCCTCTGCTGGGAGGAAATGGGAAGTTCAGCAGGAAACAATGGTGCCCTGGTCTTTGCGCAGTAGGGCCTGAGTGGGTGATTCAAAGCCCACAGCAGCCTCTAGGCTGGATTCGTACAGTGCTGTTTACATGCCTCCCAGTGAGGTATGCTCTGGCATCATGCCCAAATTCATTTACAAGGATTAATTAGATTTTTATTGTAAGGTGATTGTCAGCTAATTAAAAAAAAAATAAAGTCCAAGGAAACTGTCCCCCTTTACCCTGACAATTTGAAAAGTGGAGCCTCCTTTCACTGAACACAGTACCGTGACTTATGGTGGGAGGTGACCATCTTGCTGCTCAACACTACCTCCTGAGAGGCCAGTGAGAGACTCTAAGGCCATTTTTTAATCATGTTCAATTATTGTTTCCTTTTAGAGGCAGGGAAAGCACATTGATCTTCATCGCTGATTTCTTGGCTCAGATCATCAGAATTAATGCCATGGTGTTAAATTAGATTGAGTGTCTCTACTCTGGTGTTCCTTTGGTACACTGCTCAGCTGATTTTTGGCTAGAGGTGAAAAAAACATTCACTTGTAATTAGGAACTGGATAGGGGAGTGCTGAGAAGAAACCCAAAAGTGAGAAGAGTTTTGAATTCTCCTGTGTGCAAATTGGAGGTGAACTTCTAAAATAAACTGATGGGTGTGGGGGAGGAGAGGATGGTTTGAAATGAGTGTTTCCAACATTCCACTTTTATTTTATTTTTTTTTAGGATCAATAGCACGGACATGGAGGTCTGCCTGTGGTTTCCATAACAACATGGCTTATTGAAAGACGGCAGGCTCCACAAATCCCCAATTATCAGCCTTGCAGGGCTTATTAATGGAGCTGAGGATCCCAGTGAGGCAGGCAGCTCATTGCTGGCACGTGCCTGGTGGGCTGGCAGGAGGGTGGAGGAGATGGGAAAGGGAGATGCATGGGGAGACAGCAGCCGTTCGTCCCCCTGTCACTTCGGGGGGCTGCGGCCATACAGGAGGCTGTGTGAGTGTCCCTTGAATCCTTGAGTGGTGGTGGCTGCTGTTGCAGAAATCAAAGTGGAGATTGTTCTTTCCAGTCCCGCCCCAAAAGCCATCCGTCTGGAATAAATCCATATGAATATATCACACGCCCTGTATGTTTATTGGGCTCCTATAATTAATTGAGGCTTCCTCACAAAGACAATGGTGACTCTATATTACTAATATTAACTCAAGCCTTAATTAACATGTGAAGCCAACCTAATGCATATTAGATAGCTTTGAATTATTCAGGCTTTGGTCTGGTGTTCCCTTATTAAGTCCTCACCGTAGAGTAACTGCGGTAGAAATAGCAATACTGATGATGATACCAATATAAATAACACTTACTTGTCAGGCTCTCTACTAAATGCTCTGTGTGGAGTTTCTTGTTTAAGCCTCATAAGAACCCTACAATGAGCAGTATCATCGTCTCTTTTACGGAAGTCAGAGAACTTAAAAGACATCTTAGGTCACGTGGTTAGTGAATGTGACTACATCAGGCTTTCATTTCTGTTGCACATAATTATTTTTATTCTCCCCTTGTAGTTAACTTGGTTGTCCTCAAGAGAAAAAGGGAACAGCACATTTATAGTAAGCTCTGTGTTCCCTAGTGTGATCAGGGAATGGAACATTCTGGCTAATCAAATGTTCTGATTAACAGTTGCCATCATGTCATTATTGGATTTTCAATTGGAAAAGGTCTGGGATATAATAAAACATGTACAACATTAAAAGTATAGTAATCATAGTCATAAAATGCTTCAGGACCACTATTACAAATGTCAATTTTTACTGCAGTGCAGAAGTGTTAGTTGATAAAGATGTCTGTTTGACAGCATGCCAGATGAACTGCTTTTGTAACATAGAGATATCAATGTGTTAACACTGAATTTTATATATTTCAAAATACTTTATATGAACTACCACTAAAGTTCTATGTGATCAGAAAAAAATATTTTGGAGTATTTCAGAATTAAAGAATATTAGTGCTTGGAATGGAGAAGGCAATGGCACCCCCACTCCAGTACTCTTGCCTGGAAAATCCCATGGATGGAGGAGCCTGGTGGGCTGCAGCCCATGGGATCGCTAAGAGTCAGACATGACTGAGCAACTTCACTTTGACTTTTCACTTTCATGTACTGGAGAAGGAAATGGCAACCCACTCCAGTGTTCTTGCCTGGAGAATCCCAGGGACAGGGGAGCCTAGTGGGCTGCCGTCTATGGGGTCGCACAGAGTCGGACACGACTGAAGTGACACAGCAGCAGCAGCAGCAGCACTTGGAAAACCTCAAACTCATCAAATACTCTGTATCCCTAGACTGTTTCATTAAATCATAATCTTACACTCTGTGGAAAATGAACTGTGACACTCCATTGAGGTGGTTCAATCCAAATCTGCCATAGAGCACCATGAGAATAGATCAAGGTTGGCAGAGTTTTCATTATATTTGCTCACACAATTTTTTTTGCTTTTAGTCTCCAGAACCAGTAATAGAACTTGCTCACAAGGACCATGTCTTATGAAGAATTAAAAGAAGTGATGATAAGAACTGTTCATGTTAATAACTTACTGAGCACATCAACTAAGCATTTCATATGTCTCATACTTTAAAACAACCCTGTGGGGTAGGTACTACCCTTCATTCTGTAGAAGAAAAAAATCAAGGTACAAAGAGGTTATATAATGTGTTCAAAACATCACATTTGGGAAGTGGTGGATTCTCAGTTCAAACTCAGACTGTCTAGCTCCTGAGTCTGTATTCATAATCACACCTACTCTCCCACCCTTCACTGAAACAACTTTTGCCCAAGCTGCAAGTAACTTCCTCATTGCTAAAATCCAGTGGTCACTTCCATGGCTCATCGTCTTTGACTTACCAATAGGATTTCATAGTTGATCACTTTCTACTCTTTGAAACACTATTATTTATAGAATAATATAAGCTCTGCAAATGGTGGTTTTTGTTTTTATTAATATTTTATACACTGCTGTACCCCAGCAGCTAGAACAGGTACAGAATGTTCAATAGATGTGTGAGAAGGTAGATACCTTACTTCAAACAGAGCAGTTGAATCAGTCCCGATGGTCAGTGCATAGGTGGAAAAACTGATCCAAGGTCACTGTCACATTCAGTTGATTTACTCCTTATCACCACTGAAGGAACTTCTCCTCTGCCATCTGGACAAACATTCCCCCATCTTCTTGTGCCCTTTCAAGTTCCTTGGAGACTCCTCTGATTCTTACAGGTAATAACATCCCTCCGAGTGACTGAAAGATGTTGACAGTGACTCTGATTGGAATGTCACTGGCACCAGAAGGCCAGAGCTGTGTCCTAGTCTCACTGCGTTATAGTCACTCCCTCCATGGAACACAATCATAGAGAAGGAAGTGCTTTCATCTCCCCATGCAAGGATACATCTGTGAAAGAGAGCCATTTATTAATAGCAATTCCAAACCACTAGGAATTCTGCTCTGACCAAAAATAGATTGCTTAGGGGAGATCTACCTTTCTCTCAGGTTAAGTCATCAGATCAAGGTCATGGAAGCTTTAAAGTCGAATGAAGAGTCTCTGGAGAATTAAAATGTTCTACTTATCATAAATGATAGTTATAGCTAACTCAGTATTTACCTGTTAGCAGCCCTTTTTTTTTTTTTGTGGAGAAGGCAATGGCACCCCACTCCAGTACTCTTGCCTGGAAAATCCCATGGATGGAGGAGCCTGGTGGGCTGCAGTCCACGGGGTCACTAAGAGTTGGACACGACTGAGCGACTTCACTTTCAGTTTTCACTTTCATGCATTGGAGAAGGAAATGGCAACCCACTCCAGTGTTCTTGCCTGGAAAACCCCAGGGATGGCGGAGCCTGGTGGGCTGCCGTCTATGGGGTCACACACAATCAGACACGACTGAAGTGACTTAGCAGCAGCAGCAGCAGCAGCAGCAGCAGCAGCAGCAGCAGCAGCCCTTTTTAAGTATGTTGAATTTGCCTCCATGCTGATTATAGCTCAAGATGACTGGAACATGTTTTCATACAGGAATATTTCTTCAGAGGAACCACTGCATAAAAATTTACAGATTCTCTCTCTCTTTCTCTCATCAGTCAGAGTCCAGGTGTTAATTCTCATATCTTCTATTAGGCTGCACAATTAGAAAACAGTTTTGTGAGCCGGATAACACCAATAAAATCAGAGGTCTTGTTAGACTCCAATGGTGATAGATAAGATTGTCCAAGTGAGGGCAAGACACTACGAGACAGACAATAAACGTAGGCTGAGTCATGTCCCACTCTTTGCAACCCCATGAACCACAGCACACCAGGCCTCCCTGTCCATCACAAACTCCCGGAGTTTACCCAAATTCATGTCCATTGAGTCGGTAATACCATCTAACCATCTCATCCTCTGTCGTCGCCTTCTCCTCCCACCCTCAGTCTTTCCCAATGTCAGAGTCTTTTCCAGTGAGTCAGTTCTTCGCATCAGGTGCATCAGGTGCAAAAATATTAGAGTTTCAGCTTCAGCATCAGTCCATCCAATGAACACCCAGGACTGATCTCCTTTAGGATGGACTGGTTGGATCTCCTTGCAGTCCAAGGGACTCTTAGGAGTCTTCTCCAACACCACAGTTCAAAAGCATCAATTCTTCTGCGCTCAGCTTTGTTTATAATCCAACTGTCACATCCATACATGACCACTGGAAAAGCTATATCCTTGAGTGGATGGACCTTTGTTGACAAAGTTGTGTCTCTGCTTTTTAATATGCTGTCTAGGTTGGTCATAACTTTCCTTCCAAGGAGTATCTTTTAATTTCATGGCTGCAATCACCAACTGTAGTGATTTTGGAGTCCAAAAAAATAAAGTCAGCCACTGTTTCCACAGTTTCCACATCTATTTGCCATGAAGTGATGGGACCAGATGCCATGATCTTAGTTTTCTGAGTGTTGAGCTTTACGCCAACTTTTCCACTCTCCTCTTTTACTTTCATCACAAGACTCTTTAGTTCTTCTTCACTTTCTGCCATAGGGGTGGTGTCATCTGCATATCTGAGGTTATTGATATTTCTCCTGACAGTCTTGATTCCAGCTTGTGCTTCATCCAGCCTAGCATTTCTCATGATGTTCTCTAATATAAGTTAAATAAGCAGGGTGACAATATACAGCCTTGACATACTCCTTTTCCTATTTGGAACCATTCTGTTGTTCCATGTCCAGTTCTAACTATTGCTTCCTGACCTGCATATAGGTTTCTCAAGAGGCAGGTCAGGTGGTCTGGTATTTCCATCTCTTTCAGAACTTTCCACAGTTTATTGTGATCCACACAGTCAAAGGCTTTGGCATAGTCTGTGTAGCTGTAGACAAACTTTAGTGAGAAAGGGATGCTCTGTATCACCAAAGGGCCTGGAGGTCCTGGCGAGGGGCGTAGGGATGGGGACATGTTTGTATGTGGTGGTAGTTTGTGAGGGAAGTGGGGTGGAGAGATGGGGTAGGGATTGGGAATGTGTACAAAATTAGGTGATGAGAAGGGTGGGGGTTAGGGGTGCCAGCGCTACCTAAAAATTCCCATCCAACAGGAATGTGTGGTATAAAGGGACCAGGGTTACAGAAAGCAACTGAAAAGCTCGAAAATCTGTGAATTGGAAACCTGATTATAGGCATCTCTCTATGAAGAAGAGAGCAAAATATGTTTATATGATGGACAATTTGACCCTAAACTGGCATCTCTTCATTTCTTACTCATTCTCTCAACAATCCCACCACCAACCTCCTTTATTTAACAGTACCCTAGCCCTTTCCTAGGACAAAGGATAATGAGTGCCGCAGGAAGGGTGGACACTTGAGATAGGAGCAGCGAGTAACCTTCATCTCTGAGAGTTTGTGAAAGTGGCAGCCATTCTTGAGGACCGGAACTTCCCACGCCCCGTGCTTCCTCAGGGAATTGTCGAGCACATCTGCTCACTGTGGAAAGCCTTGGTTTACTGAGGCAGTCCTTTGGCACTGGCAGGAGGTTGATGGGAATATAATCATTCCCGCTCAGCTCTTCATCTTTAGCAACCTGTGTCCTGACACCTGCCGGTTGTGCAGATCTGTACCTTGTCACTGCATGCAGAGTGTGCCCGAGGAAGACGGGAACAAGGTCAATGCCCCCGTTGCACGGAGAGCTGTTTCCTCCTGTTCTCCTCCCGTTCTCTTAACACTCTCCATGGCGTTACTGCCAGCCTTCCTCTCTCCCCACCACAGCTCCCAACAGAATCTCCTGAGAGTCGTTACTCCTCAGCCCATCAGCCAAAGTTGTGGGTTTCTATGGTAACCAGGCAGCTGGTGTCTAGACACTCTGAGAGATGCCTTGCAATTGAGCTGTGGATCCAGCTTCTAGCCCACCACCCCCTCCCTTCCCACCTCCTCTTTCCTCCCATTTCCTCTTATTTACAGCAGGCACTAATGCCAACACAGGATGGAATTTCCTTTTGACAGGCCATTAAAGGAAGGAGGGGAAGAGAGAGAGGAAGAAAAACCCAAACTTGTCTCATCATATCAGTGAAGTGAGAAAACAACCAAAGTGACAGACGCAATGTGGTTCGCTCCTTCTTCCTCAGGAAGGATTTTATTTAATTAAAATATGTTAAATTGGGAAGACGTGCCACTGGTCCATTGGGAGCCATCAGCATCTTTAAAAGCCAGTAAAAGCCTTTCAGGATAGAGTTTCAGCTGATGACACAGCGCTGAGGTAGAACCTTTTCACTGTTTCTTAACAATCAACGCAATTTCTTTCTGTGCTCAAGGAACTCACACATCCGTAAGGATTCCGAGAGGGAAAACCCTGGAGCAGGACACAGGCAGTTACAAGGGAGGACCTTAACAGAGACACCTCAGATCTAGAAAAGTGCACAGTTTCATAGAACACAGTGCCGGAGGACTTGTGTGATGGTCCCAGACAAAGCAAGACCCCGTGATCATGTCTGCACACAGACTAAGTATGGGCGGTGTCTAAAGCATACAATGGCCAAATCTTTCCCTAGCCTGCTGTATGGATGAAGATACTTACCTCATTCTTCCTTCTAGATATGTATGGGGAGGCCCAACCATCAAATGACACTTGTGATAGCATCCAATAAAGAGCAAAGCTCTGCTTCCTTGAATCCATCTCCAAATCCCTTCCCACAAGCTCAGATCAGTCCTTCCTAACCCCTTCTTACTGCCATGCTTCCTGATTGCTGCTGCTGCTAAGTTGCTACAGTCGTGTCCGACTCTGTGCGACCCCATAGATGGCAGCCCACCAGGCTCCCCGTCCCTGGGATTCTCCAGGCAAGAACACTGGAGTGGGTTGCCATTTCCTTCTCCAATGCATCAAAGTGAAAAGTGAAAATGAAGTCACTCAGTCGTGTCTGACTAGTAGGGACCCCATGGACTGCAGCCTACCAGGCTCCTCCGTCCATGGGATTTTCCAGGCAAGAGTACTGGAGTGGGGTGCCATTACCCTGCTGTATATTCTCCCTAGCTGTGCTGTGTCAATAGACCAAGTTTTGTTCAACTGTGGGTGTGTTCCTGGTAATCTTTTGGTACACTTTACCACATAAAATTTCTTTCTGCATAAATGTGGTGGTTACCTGATTATGGGGTCAGGATTGAAGTTGTTAGAATGAGTTGTTTGATGCAGAGCTGGTGGAGAGAATGTAGAACTGAATCTTGGATTGTGTCTTGTTAGGGGACAGGAAATAAACACTAGACCCAGAATGGAAAGCAAAGCTAGGAAAAAACAAACATAAATCGAGAACTTTGTCTTCACTGAAGTTAAGAAAAGGGGGATATTTAGGAAGATGCCCGAAACAAAAATACACCAACAATGAAGGAGCTACTTTTGTTCAGCCTGTTACAATAGGGACCCTCAACTCCCGACACAGTGCCTTGGTAGGATGGCTTTCCCTTAGCTTTTGTAGGAGTAGGTAAGTTCTAGGTAGGTGGCTTATAGCTGGATTTATTTTGTAATCAGGGGAAGTCTAGTCAGTTAGCAGAACAAGATTTATTTCTATGTTTGTACCTTGTGTCAGAGGGACAAACAATTCTGATCTAGGCTAGTCATTCATGAAACAAAGAATAGAGAAGCTTTGGCAGTAGGTTCAGGCAAAGGAAGAATGACCTGTCCTTGGCTTTGTTATGAGTAAACAAGGGAATCACCCATGCGTCTTCTGGAATCATGAGAGAGAGAGTAGACAGCAAATCACTTGGGGAAGAAGGTTTTATAGTGAGCCATTTCCTAGAGTGTAAAACAGTGAGGAGACTTCAGAAAAAAAAATTATAAGAATTTCTTAACTTCCACTATTTTCTAGAACCTAGAGCTCAAGTAAAGGTCACCACTTTCAAAAGGAGTTGTTAGAAGATCAAAAATAGTAGTAAATGAGAAAAGTCCTTCTGATTTGGATATAATTGGAGGGGGTGAATTTAGGAAGCATTGTTAGAAAAAAGATAAAGTCAGCTCCAAAAGAACTAAGAGGTGAGACAAAGAAAAGGTGGCATAATTAAAAAATGTATTTTTAAATGAACTTTGTTGATTGAAGAGGGAAAAAAACAGGTAGGTAAAATTCTTGAAGAAAGTGGCTGTTTTCGTTTTTGGACCTTCTTCTACAAAAGAAAGCATGTTGAGGATATATTTTGTTTGGTGTTATTCTAGAGGAAAGAACTGCATGAAAATTTAGGGGAAGCAGATGTTAGCTGATTCTCGGGAATAATGCAGTTAGAGCTGGAGTGGTCTGTTGAGGAGGATGCTGTCCATCTGCTAGGAGGGTTCTTCTATTAGGTGAGTTGTTGGTGGTGGGTTTCCAGCGAGCCTTTCTATTCTAAGGTTTCTGTGTGTTGTTCTCAAATAAACGGGATTATGAAGAAGGAAAGAGAGTAGGAGGTAGATTCTGGGTATAAGGTGTGTCTTAGAAAATAGTTTTATTAGAGAAAAAGCTCTGAGTGGAGAAAAGAGAGAAAGCCTTCCTAGGATGACCTTCCCCAGAGTAGTACTGCATGATGAGCAGGACAGTATGAGTCCATGGTTCCATCTCACATAAGCTACAGACTGACCATAACTCTCATTCTTAAAGAGATTTTTGTCCCAATGTCTCCAAATAGCCAAGCGTATTACTCTCTTTGCCACTAAATAGAAGAGCTTTGAGATCTTTACAGAAAAGAGAGAAATCAGCACAAATATGAATATCACTTTTTTGATACAGTTCTGGTTATGTTCCAGTGAGTGCTATTGATTCTTAAAGCAATTTTTCATTCAAAGGCAATGCTATAATTTGACAGTCCCCAGGAAACCAGAACACAATGAGTGCAGAATGAATTGTCCCAGTGAGAGGTGGGGATTGCATCTATTTACCCACATGCAAACATATAACACAAACACCTTTTATAGGGCTTTCTTGTTATAATAATCTTTTTAAAAACTAATTTCAAAATTGAGTTAACTTTCTCAGTCAGCTTTTGAACAATCTGCTTTCATTGGGAAGCAGAGGGAGTGACAGATGGAGGAATGATATGCACTTTTATGTCTTCTCTGGATCTAGTACTAATCTTGTACAGATTCCTGTATCTGTAGTAATTTCACCTACTTCTGGACTTTCATTATCCAGTAACTCTTCAATCACTTTCACTGTCCAGTAACTCTTCAATCACTTCCCTGGTGTCTCAGAATCTGCCTGCAATTTGGAAGCCCGGGGTTCAATCCCTGGGTCGGGAAGACCCCCTGGAGCAGGGAATGGCAGCTTATTCCAGTATTCTTGCCTGGAGAATCCCATTGACAGAGGAGCCTAGTGGGCTACAGTCCATGGGGTCACAAACAGTCGGACACGACTGAGCAACTAAAACTTTCTTTTCTTCAATCACTGAGTTTATGAAGCCTACCATAATCAAGGATAACTATTTAGCTTAAGCCACTGACTGCAGAGGTCCCCATTTTTGTTCCCTCTCTATTTAGAATATTCATATCACCTCTCACCATCTGTGCATAATGTTTTGAAGTTTGATAAAAGAGTAGTCCTCAGCCCTGGTTGGGCAAGCCTCCAGCATATCTAATATTATTTCTGGTAGCTTTTAAAGTAAGACTATATTGAGTTTACCCTTTATTTCATAAAGGAGAGAAGGAATGGAGGGAGGGAGGAAGAGTGATGAGGGGAAGGGAAAGGGGAGGGTGGAGAGGGAAAGAGCAGGGAGGAACAAACTTACACAGGGCATTTAGGCCTAATAAGGAGAGATTCAAGTGAAAATCAAACAGTGGAATACATCATCCCCAAAGAGACATTATGGTATTACAGGAGGACTGCTGAATTTTAATTAGCTGTGAGACTGGGCAAGTTACAGAAACACTCTACCTTCAGTTTTTCTGGGAGTGAAGGGCTGAGATCAGATAATCTCTAAGACCTTCAGCTTTCATTATTCTGTAATTTTACAATTTCACAATTAAGAGCTCACTCCACGACAACATATACAGATTTTGCATTTTTGTCCTGAATTATGTGGTTTATCCAGTTGCAGTGATAAAATTAGCAAGACAACTGCCAAGTCTTTAGTTTTCTTTGTGCTGTGTAGATACAGCCATAAGGGAAAATTAAACAACACAGATAAATAATTGTCTAGCTAATCTCAATCACTACCCAAACACATCATGGTGCGACATGGCAAAGCATGAGCTGAATATGACTCATAAATATAATGCTTCTATTATAAAATTTAAATGTTATCCAAGCAGTAGATATCTATATGTAGGAAAAAATTTTTAGACAGCTGTAGTCACTATTGGAGTGACCCTTATAGAATTAGAATTATTTCTAGTTTGGGTTTATGCATTTTAGCTGTGGAGTCAGATAATCAAATCACGTAGTCAAATATCAGGTCATGAGATCTGGCATATCTAGATCTGCTTTTGCTTTTAAAGACAAATGTTGAAAATATTTGTAATTTTTGATAAATCATATTAACTCAAATATGTTAAAACATTACAAATCATTGGTTGGCTTTTTAATTAAAACTAGTATAATCTAGAAAATAGTTTACTAACTTTCTCTAGGTCTGACAAACACAAATTACTGCACTTCTGATCACAAGATAAGACTCTAGATAACTCAATGTTGAAGGCAATGAGTATAATGGAAATACCTAAGGAAATACAGTAATTTGAAATAGCTGGTACAATACCTAAGCAGCCTGATTCAATCAATGGAAAAAACTTCAAGAAAGAATAGCTAAGCGTAAATTCAATGAAAAATGAGCAACAGACACAATTAACCTGTTTGACATTTCCTTATCTCCTAAGTATGGACCTAAATAATTAACAATAACTACATGAGGTTTGATTTTTTAGAAAGTTATTAACTTTCTATGAAATGCAGGAAGAGGAAGTATAGATAGTTTTTTGGTGAGGAGGGGGAATGCTAACTTCAATCATGTTTGATCAAGAGTCCTAAAGAAGTATGGCATTTCTTTGCCTGGAATTCTTTGAAGAAAGTGGCCACTTCTCCATCTTTGATCTCTTTATTCTTCACAATATGCTGGGATTCCCTGCTTGAGAAATCCAAGAACTGAGAGAGCATGTGCACAGGCAGAAGGAATAACCCTATCAGAGGAGTCTTCCACGAGGCTCCAGGGATTTCTCCCCACAAACACGCCTTGTCCACAGATGACTGAAAGCCTTCTGGGAAATGAAAAGTTCTTTCTTATAATAAAGCTGAAAAATCTCAGTTTGATCGTTTTCCTTGAGACTAAGAGACAAGATGTCCTGAGTTTATTTTTCAAGTCTTGGATTCAATAATTATTATTGAATCAGGGAATTTTTCTTAAAATTGGATGTACTATTTAAGCCTGGAGAATTTCCATCTCCTCTGTAACTTGCGTGCTGGACACAAGGTTTACTGTATATCTGAGGGCAGGAGGTTCCTTGGTTCTTGCTCATCCAATATAGTAAATGTATTTTTGCTACAACCTAGAGGGAATCAAATGGAGCTAAGGGCGGGGATAAGGTGGTTACCTACAGACTGCCATGTAGGTATGAAATAGAGAAGATTGTCCTCTTCTTAAGTAAAAACAATTTCAGAGAAGTTCCTGCCTTTTGAGACATTACTGTTTAGCATCTTGGTTCTTGCATCAGAGAATCATGCCTCTCAAGTTTGGCCAACAGTCAGCTTTGCCCTGGTGATTAATTTTGGACTTTAGACCTTGACGTCAAAGCTGTTTTTTTCAAAGAATTATTATTATTTTTACTCTACAAGCAAAAGCTTTACAAGGCACAGACTTCTCTCTCCCTTTCTTGGGATACTTGAAGAAAACTTATCTTTGGCTGTGGGCTGAGAACAGATGAAAGTGGAAGTGAAAGTCTCAGTCATGTCCAGCTCTTTGTGACCCCATGGACTATACAGTCCACGGAATTCTCAGGGTGGAACACTGAATTGGTAGCCTTTCCCTTCTCTAGAGGATCTTCCCAACCCAGGGATCCTGGGTCCCCCACATTACAGGTGGATTGCAGGAGACCTGGGTTCGATTCCTGGGTAGGGACGATCCTCTGGAGAAGGGAAAGGCTACCCACTCTAGTATTCCGGCCTGGAGAATTCCATGGACTGTAAGGTCCTTGGGGTTGCAAAGACTGTGATACAATTCACCTGTCCTATGCAGATTTCCTGTTTGGACTTCCCTGATAGCTCAGTAGGTAAGAGTAGATAACTATGAATTAGTGGAGAGAGAGAGAGAACTCTTATGTATGAAGCGCTTAGGTGACCAAGGAAATGGCACCATATTTGGTTTTTTTTTTTCCTCTCATTTAATGCTCATCACAAATCTATGAGATAGATATTATTATCTCTACTTTACTGACAAAGGAATAGCAAAGCAAGGGAAATATATCCATATATTGAATACCAATATGTGAAAGCATTTAGCACCTGGCTTGGCACATGGTAAACACTAAACCAGTGTTAGTTCCTTCCAATTAATAATAATATTTACTGAGCAGTTTACTGAAACATGCCATTTGTTATTAAATACTTCAAATAATTAACACATTTGAGTGTTTTAATAACCACATGAAGTGGGTACCAGTATTAACACCAGCTATAGATAAGGAGAGTGAGACAATAGAGGTTGAGTAAATTACTCCAAGTCATAGTAAGTATCAGAGATGAAATTTTAAAGGAACTTAAAATGTAAATATAGTAAAAATAAAAAGCAAAAAAAAGAGCAAAATATGACCACCCAAAGTCATGATCCCCAGGCTCCAGGCTGACAGCTGGTACCCAGCTCAAGAGGAAGACCGTGTAAGTAACAAAGGAACACATGTGAGTTTGCTACTGAAATTTTTATTACTTTCCTTTGAGCCTTTGAGGAGATGATATTTAATATTCAAGAAAAGTGAAAATCAGAAGGAAAGGAAGCACATGCCCCAGCCCAGTGGTGACTGGTAGAGTAATTGTGGGCATGGCCCCAGGATGATAGCAGCTTCTATTTAATAAATGTTGACAAGGCTGGGGAGAGCTGGGCAGGTCCCAAGAGATAATGTTTTGCTGGGAAATCCACTCAACCTAATTTCAGTAATGTAGGGCTGTGGAGGGCCTGGACCAGTGCCAGTAAACAGGCCCATTAGAGTGCAGTGTAGGCGCTGGCAGCTGGGAGCGCCGCCATCCCTCCTCAGCCCTGCAGCCGGTGCCTGGCTGCGCACACAAGCAGCCGCTGCTGCATATGCTCCCGGTATTTGCTCACCAACAGAACTTGCAGGCGTGCTATTCTCACCCTTTCCAGGAAATGAATGGAATGCACAAAGGCAAGAGCTGCTTCCGGAAACTATTTTCAGCAAGAATCAGAGAGCCGGTTAGACATACCTATTTCAAGGACCACTGTGAAAACATCCACGTGGGTCCCCTTGCTCGTTTAAGGCAACCACCACACAGTTCCAGATGGATGTAGAAATGACTTTGATTTCTTCGCTTAATGAGGTCTTGATCTTTCTTAGGACTGGTAGTTGTGGGTCAAGAATATGAAAACTACTAGAGTTTAATGTATTTCAAAATTTATGATATTGTTTAGATATATTCAACTCTGCAAGTCCAGAAGAAGTGGCCTAGGAGAAAATATGTCTTTTTAGGCTGCTCTTGTCTTGTCTAGATGTTACTTTTTCCTTTACCAGCCCTTCTCCCACAAACAAAGCACATGAAAATAATTACTAGCATATGAATTCCAAGAAGGCAGATTTTTGCTTGGTATTTTAGTTGCTGTATCGCCACTGCAATGCATTGTATTTGAAATGCATGGCACAGTGTGTGGTGCGTAATAAAGGCTCAGGACCTTTTACTGAATAAATAAATGAATGAATGAACACATTTCTTTCTTCCCTTTTGAAGCACCTTTCAACTCTAGAACATGAAGAATATATGGCTTTACTGTCTATAATGTTAACTTTCTCTTTTTAAGGTAACACAGAAATCATAAAATTCATGAGAGTGCTAGTGAACATGGTGATTTCTGAGAGGTTCAGTGCTGGACATGGGACATTCAAAGTTGACCAGAAGATACTGTCATTACCCTTGAAGATCTTAAAGGTCCCTTTCGCTGCCAACATCCTATAGTTATGAATTTCATTGCCTATTAATGGTATTAATACTGAAGTCTTAAACAAGAACAAGGATATTTTGTACTTTTCTCACTTTTCTTCTCAATACTTGGAGGGATGTCTGGCACATTGCAAGTGTTCAAAACTAGTTTATTGGACAACCAAATGAATAATTATTTTTCAAATACTTTGAAGCATTTAAGAGAAAATGATAAGTAGATATTGAGGCTCTTTTAATAGAGAACAGACAGCAGTGACTTCCTGTCACAACAAACAGATGCATGTCCAGCTTAACCTTTTCTCCTGGACAAGCAAAGGACAACAAGAGAAAGTGAGGGAATTTGGAAAGATTTAACCTGATTTTTACCTCCAAAAGTGGATTGAAAGTTTGGCTGCTTCTCCGAATTATCTGGATCTTTTTTCCTTTGATTTCCCCTTTGAACTGTGTTCTCTTATTCCAGAAATATACCTCTGTTCTCACCTATCCTGCTTACTTTCTCATCTTTTGAGTTTCTTAACCTCCTTCAAATCATATATAATAGCTCCCAAGTTTTTGATTAAGAGAGGTTTGAAGTCTTCTCTTGCTCCTGCAGTCAATCTTTATGTTCTTCTAGACAGTTCAAATCAATATTCTTTTTCTTTGCAGTTTGGAGACGGCATTAAATATGTTGTTTCTTGGAACTGGTAAGGATGGTAAAGCACTGTAGGCATTTCTTTAGTCTCCAAAGGTTTGGGCAGGGCTAGGAAACTAAATAAATTATCTGAAAGACTTCCAAATTGCTATAAAAAGATCTAACAAATGAATCTGGAAGCTTTCTTCTGGTAGAAAATTAAACGATCCATTAGAGCATTGAATTCTGTGATCCATGAGGCACACTGCTGGTACATAGAGTATTATGAAGATCAGAAATGAGTTAGTTTTCACCCAAAACTTTTGGTTGGAAAATGTGATCAGTGTGCTGGTTCTTCAAGAGTTAATAATGGTCACCTTGGAGGAGTATAGCCTTAAAAATCTTTATGAGTAGTTGCAGATAGTCATACTAGCATAACTACATTTTAACTTACAGTCAGTTGCAAACCCCACAGAATAGATCAGACTTTAAAACTTTGATCAAAAACAAGTCATAAGATAAAATGACCTATCATAGTTGCTGTTTACCAGATCTGGAATTTATTTATTCTTAAAACACACACACACAATTTATTTTCAAAAAGATAAGCATTTTCTCCTACTGAAGAGATGTAAAAGAATATTATTAGGTGTTCTAAAGAAGAAATCCAAAAACTATATTTAGCAGCAATGGTCTTGTTTGGATATAAGTGTTTGGCTTTATATAAATATGTAGCTGACTGATTTCAAAGAAACATTTTATGAGCTCTTCTAATAGTTTCCTAAAAGTTTCCCATTTCTCTAGTCTCAGCATGTCTCAATTCTTAGCGATATTTGTTTGAAAAATTGACTCCTTGGCTGGTATCTGGGAACTTGAATTTTGAGAGGGTTCTCACCACTTCCTAACTAAGAGTGTTCACCATGCCTAAACTCTTTGTGCCAACAATATGGTTTATGCTGGACATCTGTTTTCCTCTAGGAGTCTGGATTTGGTATATGCTAGGTAGAGGGTGCCTACATGACTAGCCTTCGATAAAAACCATGGACTTGTAAGCTTAAGAGAGCTTCCCTAGGCTATGACATTTCACATGTCATATTTCATTGCTGATGAGGAATTAAGCACATATTGCATGACTCCATGAGGAGAGGGCTCATGGAAGCTTGTGCCTGGGTTCCTCCAAACTTTTCCCTTTGCTTTTTAAAAAAAAATTTATTGGGATATAGTTGTTTTACAATGTTTTAGTTTATGTTTCATAACAAAGTGAATCAGCTATGTGTATACATATATTCCCTCTCTCTTGAATCTTCCCCCTACCCACGGAACACCGAGCTGAGCTCTCTGGTATACAACAGGTTCCCTCTAGCTATTTATTTTATACATGGTAATGTATATATGTTAATACAATCTCCCAATTCACCCCCACTCCCTTAACCCACCTTGCAATGTCCACATGTCCATTTTCTATATCTGAGTATCTATTCTTGCCCTGCAAATAGGCTCATCTGTACCATTTTTCTGGCAATTTTGTTCCTTTTTTGGCTGAGTAACCCATTGTTTATATGTGCCATATCTTTATCTATTCATTTTCCAGAGGATATTTAGGTTGTTTCCATGACCTGGCTATTGTAAATAGTGCTGCAATGAATACTGGGGTACATGTGCTGCTTTTTTTCCTCTTCATATCCTTTCATTTAGTAAACAGAAGCCATGAGTAAAACTATATGCTGAATCTGGTGAGTCCTTTTGCAAATCTCTGAACCTGAGGGGAGTCGTGGGGATCCCAACACATGGAGTTTAGTTTAATAACAGATATGATGTCAGGGTGAATGGATTCTCTTTCCATTAGGTGGCATATTAGTAAGCTGTCTATACAAAATCTGTGAGTTCTGTCAGAAAACCAAGCAGACAAGTTATTAGAAAATCAACTCTTCCCTAAGGAAAAAATGATCCTTTATAAAAGCACAAAGTATTTCTTATTTAGCAAAACACACTTGCCTTATGGATAAATATAGTCATCTGGAACGTTTTTGATTGCAAAAAACTAAAAACTACTACAGTGGCTTAAAGAGGTTAGTTACTTGTCTCCCATTAATAAGAAAAAGTCTAAGGAAAAGTGTCCCAGAAGTTCTGTGGTCGGTCACAAGTAGGTTTTTTCCCCGCTTTTCTGCTTCATCATCGTTATGTGCGTAGTGTTTCCCAGGTGGTGCAGTGGTAAAGAATCCCCGCTGATTCAGGATACATGGGCTCGATCCCTGAGTCAGGAAGATCCCCAGGAGAAGGAAATGGAAACCCACTCCAGTGTTCTTGCCTAGAAAACCCCATGGGCAGAGGAGTCTGGCAGGCTAGAGGCCACCGAGTCACAGAGTCAGACACGACTCAGCACACATAGCCTTAGTGTGCAGTTTCTGTCTTCATGGTCACAGGCTGACTGCTATACTACCAGGTATTGTTTGATGTCACAGTCATCAGGAATAGGAGAAAACAAAGGGCAAACACCTCTTCTAGAGTCCTCCTGGGGAAACCTGTCTCTAAGTGACCATCGCTATGTGACATGAACATCCTACCTCCAAGGGGATTGTACAAAGACAAGTATTGTACTTTCCAACCTTTATAATATTAGAAATAAGGAGTGAGAAATTTGAAATGGATGTTGAATGATGCAAATAGTATCTTATAAGTCTGACATTGATGCAAAAAAAAAAAAAAAAAAAACCCACAAGATCAAGGACTTCTCTGGTAGTCCAGTGGTTGAAACTCCATGCTTTCAATTCAGGAAACACAGGTTCGATCTTGACGGGGGAACTAAGATCCCACATGCCATGAGGCAAAAAGGAAAAAGAAATACGAGATCGTTGTGGACCCTAGTGTGTGGACGCCTTGTCTGTGTAGCTGAGAGATTGCAGACCATGGTAATTTCTGGATAGTGGACTCCTTGCCCACGATATCATGGTTTGATTCCTGGGCTCTCCCCTATGCATCACTGAGCAACTTCTTGGGGGTAACCTCTTCTGAGCCTGGAAATTACATTACTGAGATAGCAATAGTCTCTTGATGTCTGAAATCTTTGATGAAGCAGTATGAAAAGAAGAAATCCATTGCACTGTCATCTGAGCATATGAGACAAAATACTAACTCTCCTCTCACCCTCCACCCCTCTGTTTTCTTCCTCAGAAGCTGTAGATGAAACCAAACCTAAGGAAAGTGCCCGGCAGGATGAGGGTAAAGGAGAAGAACGTGAGGCGGACCAAGAACATGCCTGAACTTTAAGAAATGGCTTTCCACGTCCCCACTCTCCCCTCTCCTGAACCCTGTCTCTCCTCACCCTCTTCTTAACTCCACTCTGAAGTTTCCCTTCCTGTCCTGCTCACGTCCGTGAGTCTGTCCTCTCCCACCCACTGGCCCTCTTTCTCTCTGTGTGGCAAACATTAAAAAAAAAAAAAAAAAGCAGGAACGATCCCAAGTCAAACAGTGTGGCTTAAACATTTTTGTTTCTTGGTGTTGTTATGGCAAGTTTTAGTAATGATGATCCAGTCATTTGGGAAATTCTTGCACTGTATCCAAGTTTTTGATCTGGTGCGTGTGGCCCTGTGGGAGTCCACTTTCCTCTCTATTTCTCTCTGTTCCAAGTGTGTGCAATGTTCCGTTCATCTGAGGAGTCCAAAATATCGAGTGAATTCAAAACCATTTTTCTTTTCCTCCTTTTCAATGTGATGGAATGAACAAAAAGAAAAAAAAATTCAAAAAACCCAGTTTGTTTTGAAAATAAATAAATAAAGCAAATGTGCCAATTAGCGTAACTTGCGGCTCTACGGCTCCTTTTTCAATCTGAATATTAATAAACCATGAGAGTAATCAAACTCCAATGGCTCTGTGTTTCTGTACCGCCTTTTTGTGAGTTGGGTTGACACACTGAGGTTCTTACATTTTATCTTTTTTTCTGACCTCCCAGTCTGATACCAACAACCCTGACAAAGAAAAGATGGATGAAGCCATAGGCTGCAGTCAGAACAAATGGCGTAGGTCCTTAATGGGCCTCTTGGGCACCATATTATTTTTGTAGGACTGCTGTAACAAAGTACCACAGACTGGGTGGCTTAAACAAGGACCGACATTTATTTTCTAACAGTTCTGAAGGCTTGAAGTCCAAAATCAAGGTGCTGTTGGCAAGGCTGAGTCCGTCTCAGGGCTGTGAGGGAAGAATCTGTCCCAGGTCTCTCTCCTCATTTTATAAATGACGGTCTCCTTCCTGCATAACTCTTAGAAACCCCCAGGCTTTTGCTTAGATAATCTATTTTTAATCCAAGTATTGACCTGTCTATTTGATTATTTTTTCAGTTTATCAGCTTCTGTTAGACTCATCCCTACACAGTGCAACTGACAGACTCCTGATTAGCCATGATCATTGTTCCTGCCGGTGGTGATAGTACAAAGAAAAGGTGCATTTAGCACATCTACCTTTTTCCAATATCCTTCCAGTTTCCGTTTTTAATATCCTCTACTAGGAAGTAAACAGTTCCCTTCAGAAACAAAGCAATGTCCCTAAACCTTGAAGCATCTGATGCTGTTCTTTTTCCCTCTAAATTCCCTAAGTCAATTCTGGTACGAGTTCTTAACATGTCGTACTTTGCCCTGATCCTGATTCTTATCGACAAACAATGCCAGTGGACTCCCTTCAGCTTCCTACATTCATCTGCACATAGAATTTCCCAGAAAGGAAGAGAAAATTGTGTCAAAGCCTTAACATTAATGAAGATCATGGAAAGAAGTGATCTTAGGCGACAGAACCTACAGCTTGGTGGTTCTCAGCTTTGTGTGGAGCTAGTACCCAGTTAATGCTCTGAAGAAAGCTGATGTCATGTGAAGGAGGAGTCCTTCCTGGATCAAGGGGTCTTTCCTCATCACTGACAGTAAGTGGAAGAAACACAAGGAAAAAGTTCTGTAAGAAAAAGCACAGCGCCTTCCCTGGTGCTCCAGCGGTTCAGCTCTGAACTTCCACTGCAGGGGGCAGGGGTTCAATCCTCGGCTGGGGAACTAAGATCTCAGATGCCAAGAGATTAAAAAAAAAAAGCATAAAAAGACCAAAAGGAAAGCATCCATAACATATTAAAATAATTTAAGAGGTTTTAGTTTATTCTGAGTTTGTGTGATTTCCACAGAGGACTTTGCAATTGGAATTAAATCTTGATCTGATTATGGTCTCATCAGATGTGAGAAAAGATTTTTAAAAATGTCTTCCGTGGGTTGGAGCCATAGTGGCAAAATATTACTTTAGGAATTCTTTTACTCCAAAGTTGTTTTAATAGGGTAAATGTTTTAATTTCTTTCCCAAATCTATTCTTCAAAGCATCATTCCTCTGACCTGGCGCAATCCCCCTTCTTCAAAGTATAATTCTAAACTTCCTCCACAGGTCTATAGTTATACTGAAAACAATAGCATATGACCTTTTAAGTCTATATCAACATTCACTGTTCAGTGGCATTACTAGTTGTATCAGTTGCAATTTTGTTTTTACTGATTTTTATTTGGTTTTAGAGTCTTGTCCCCTTAATAGAAATTTTAGAATAGGGCAAGACACATCAGAGAGGCTTGTAATGATCCTGAAAGACATGCCAAGGATAACTGCAGCTATTACCCTGGCACAAAACAATGGGACTGAAATATATACACAAGACACACAAAATCAGCTGATGCTCTCAACATGCAGACACACAGATTCTAAATTCTGTTCAGAATTTGATGATCCTAAAACACCTACATCTGGATTACTGCTTAAAAAATAAAAGCTAGGTTGAAGACAAGTTAAAAGGCCTCAGCACTGACAAGTGAATCTTTCAGGTGGTAATAAGATCATATTCTGGGCACCAGGCCAGATTTATAGCAAAACCATGGCCATGTCTGCATGAAATAAATTCTTTTGACAGCTACATTATTTAAGTCTAAAATGTTCCAGCATGACGTAATACATCTGATCTCTTTGAAGATGAAAAGGTTTCTAAAATAGACCCTTTTATTCCCCTCACCCAGCTCACATTTTGTTCATCTTTCAGTCTTTCCCACCATCATCCACCCAGTGGTTTAGTTCAAAAATCTAAAAAGCAGCCTGATTCCTCTTTTTCTCACATAACATTTAATTCATGAACAAGCCTTCTGATGTGGATTCCAGTAGAGAATGAGGATAAAACTTTCACCTGCAGTTCCGACCAAACCTACATATTTCATAGTTACCTTGAGGTTATCTAAGGGCTTTTTGGTTTGTTTTGGTGGGGTGGTGGAGGGAAGGTTGTTTTGTTTTCTTTTAATAGTAGTCTCTTCCCATATTCAGCTCATAAGAGAGATCAAGGGAGGATTACCAAACTCTATCTCAACTCCCTAGGGAAAGGCACGCTGGAGCTCTCAAAAATACATTATTTCCAACATGAGCCAGCTCCAGGAAAGCTGGTTCTGCAATTGGCATGGAATCCTGAGCAACAGGAAAATCAGATTAATGAATGATTTCCATAGAGCATTGTTAAGATCACCACAAATTCCATTAACATTTTTTTGACCTTCCATACGTTGTCTGTTGTCATGGCAACTCAGCTTCTGCTAAGCTGCCTATAAAAATAATTTAATGATAGGTGACCCTTCTAGCTGAATGCTAGCTAATGAACATTAAAAATGTGGGCTTTTTTATTTTTAAAAATTTACTTTTTCCCCCTAGGGGATTAAATCTCATCCTGCCTATCATGCTGGAAAAGCCTGCATCCACGCTGATCACTATTTTCAGTCACATATTGACTTGTATATAATTGCACTTTTGTCCTTTCTTCCAAGAAAGAAATTCCCAGTCATAGGGAAAGAGGGCAAGATTATAGCTATGAGAATGATGAGTCATTAAGAGTTCTTGGGGAATTTGATTAAATTGGCAAGGACATTTTGAACATATATTTTCTAGCAGATGGGTTACCTGATTTTTTTTTTTAAACAGGTATGCATTCTTGTTGGTAATTATAGCATATTTAGTGTCACAGACAGTATCTTACTAAATATATTTTTGATGAAGTGAGATGCTTCCATACAAAGAAAATTATTGCCAGCTAACATGGCAATGAAAGCACATGGGATTGTCATAAGAACCTTAAAATAATTTTATTGCTTAATTTCTCAAATAGTATGCTTTCAATGTAGAAAAGTAACAAATATAAATTTAAAAAGAGGCAAAAATAATCTACAGTTTACCGCCCAGAATTGAGCATGTTAACATTTAGAGGTATAGCCTCACATAGCCTGTCCGCCTGCTTATCTGCCTTCCTCGCTTCCCACATATTCTTCACCTATTAAGCTATATTCATATCTGTGTATAGACATATATTTAAGGCTAAAATAGGCTCATGCTGTACATATTATTTTGTAAACTGTTTTCCACACCGCAGATGCTTTCATTCAGACTGCTAAATAAGAGAGGACCTTAAAATCCACGGTTCCCATTGCTGTTTTCCTATGCGTTAGTGAAGCCTTAGCTAAAACGAAAAATGTGCATTTCTGTATATGCTCATTAAAATATCAGTCTGTATTCTATAGTTTGAACCAAATGGGAACGTTAATAAAAGCTCTATAATAAAACACATAACTATACATATATATTATAGAAAGTTCCACGTTGCCCCAACAGTTGGCACACAATCAGCCCTCAGACCCACCTGCTAGTGGACAAGGGGCACAATGCTAGGTGAGGGAGGTGAAGGCTGATGAGGAAGGGCTGGCCTCAAGGTGCAATAATGCAGGGTCATAAAACACACAAGCAACAAAAGCAAACAGAACTTTTTACTGAAATTTTAATATCTGTTTACCATAGACATTTTAACATGAATTTTGATTTTTAAAATATTGCATTAAATGCGTATATGTGCTCAGTTGTGTCCAGCTCTTTGCAACCCTGTACACTGTATACAGCCCACCAGGCTCCTCTGTCCATGGGATTCTTCACTCAAGAATACTGGAGTGGGTTGCCATTTCTTCCCCCAGGAGATCTTCCCAACCCAGGGACTGAAAATGTGATTCCTGTGTCTCCTACATTGCAGAAGGATTCTTTTTTTGTTGTTTTGTTTTAATTGAATATACTTTCCTGTGCTATACAGTAAGACCTTGTTTTTATCTAATTTTGCTTTACTTTTAAAACACTACATTCTATCTTTGTACACTTTGAATATAAGTACATACTGTCTTTTTTTTCCTTTTTTTTTTCTTTTATTCTACTTTACAATACTGTATTGGTTTTGCCATAATTTGACATGAATCAGCCACATGTGTACATGTGCTCCCAATCCTGAAACCCCCTCCCACCTCCCACCCCATATCATCTCTCTACTGCTGAGCCACTGGGAAAGCCCTTGCATTAAGTATTATTTATCTTTTTCACTGAGTTTTGGGTGCACCTCACCCTATCCCTGGCCCTGCTTCTCCCAAAGGGAATGCTAGAATTGTGTTTTCAAGATGAACACTTTCTAATGACAGTTGGGCAATTGTGATTATGTGAGGTCTCGATGACACCCAGGGACTGTAAGGCTTGAGAGCGAGCTGGCCCCTGAGGACCTGGGAATTAAATGTCTAATATTCCCAGAAGTTTCCTTGAGAGATATAGATACGATGGAGTGGTTCCAAGCTGATCAGGGCTGGAATGAACTAAAGAATTCATAATCTTCCTAAACATTCTGAAAATAAATCAAAAAGTAAACAAGAGTAACTCTGGCTGCCATACCAAACCACAATATGTGATGCTTGTTGGGCTTTCACCGCCCTTTCCAGTTGTATCTATCCTGGTGCCAGGGAGAGCACGATTCTACAGCAAGACTCAGTCACTTCAAAACTCGTTCATGAAGGGTTCACTGATTGTACACAATGGGTACGAGTTTATTTTTAAACTATAGATAAGAAGATGATAGATATTTCATTTCACGCATTGGAGTAAAAACAAGGTTATGTCTCTCAGAATTTTTATTTCAAAGCCTAGAAGGAAGAATTATGCTTTTTAAAATTTCCTCTTCCCATTATATTAGGGAAAGAAAGATGCAGAGCAGAAACAAAAGCAAGAGTTTTGTGCCTTTTTCTGTTTTTCTACCTTCATGGCCTTTCCTCTTCTTCCTTTATGTCAACTACAACTGGCACTTGCCAAGAGCGTTTGCCAGCAACTGACCACCACCACCAAGGGCCTTTGCCATCTGCCTGTGCTGTTGCAGCTGCTGACCTTCGACACTCCCTGAAGGGACTTCAGGGTGGAGAGTGAGGCACTCTGTTCTCCCGGGATAGTGGTGGAACAGGTCTTTAGATAGCTAGACATTTTCAAGAACTGATTTCATGATCCCAATCCTTGCATCTCCTCATATCTAGAAAAGCACTAAATCCCTTCATGGTGACATCCATTCCTCATGACTAGCAGAAAACCTTTTGTAAAATAAGCACTTGATTGCACTGAACTTCCTCTTCATTGAAGTCTTATATACTGATCTTCCCCTACTGCCGCTTTGGAACCACTCCTCGGAGCTCTCTGAGAAAGTGTCTTTCAGACTGCAGTCTCATTTTGCCCCAAATAAAACTGAATTCACAACGCTCTCATTGTGCATCTCTTTACCTAATGTTTATTAAGTAGAGTGAGGACAAAGCCTGGAAACCCAGAAGTGTTCATTAAGCAAGGAGGGGCTGAGGAGCAGCAGGTGAGGAAAGCAGCCGTGGGCCCCAGTTTCTATAGCACCAAGAGTCGGGAAGCCTCCCAGCCTCACTCCACCCGGGAAGGAAGGCAACCTCACCTCTGGACTGGGGTCACCGGCCGTGACGGTGACTCTGCAGTGCTGCCCTTGCACTAGACCCAGGCATCCTGCCTTCCCCTCCCTGACACGGCCCAGCCTGTGTGCATGAACAACTCCTGCCAGACTGCAAACTGCTCAGCGATGGGATTTTTGTCCAGCTTAATCCTGTATTCTAGTTACACAAGTATCCGAAACTAGCCGGCAGATACTGCAAGCCATGCTTCAAGAATGCAAGAATGGATGAATGAATAAATGAATGAAAGGGCTTTGATTCTCACCTGTCACTCTCTACCTCCTTTCCCCTTCCTTCAGTCTTGGAAGCTTCTCATGGGAGCTCCAAGTTGCAACTCAGGCCCCTTGTCCAAGAAGAAAGAGTATTTCCCTGAGAACCTAACACTCTCCCATACCAGATCCAATGATGAACTTGGGGTAGCTGTGGCCGCATAACTCTGAGAAGTCTTGATTCAGGTGCTCGGTGGTGGCCGAGAAACTCCAGCCACAGGGGCCCCCTCATTGCCCGCGCTTACTCCATTCCTGACCTTGCCACTTCTGCCCTCTCTGTTCCCTCTGCTTGAAATGCTCTTCCTGAGATACTCACGTGGCTCTTTCAAGTCTTCCCTGAAATATTACCTTCTCATCAGAGCCTCCCATGAACAGGTTGCTCAGTGTTTTCTATCACTCTTTCTTGTGGAAACATTTTAAGCAGAGGTAAGTCTTACCTCTGTTAAAATGCTATATCCTTTACTCAGTTGCTTTATTTACCTAGTTTCAATCACTAGACTATAAGCTTCCCAAAGCAAAGAACTTACTTTGTTTGTTTCTGTCTCTAGCTCTCAAGACACTGCTGGTTGTTTAATAGCATCTCAATAAATGGAAATGAATGCACCTCTCTCAAAACTGTGATCTTGAGTAGCACTGACAGCTATCTCTGCCATGTGTAAAATACTAGCGCCAAGCTGTGGCATAGCACAGGGAGCTAGCGTGGTGCTCTGTGGTGGCCTAGAAGAGTGGGATGGAAGGGAGGGAGGATCAAGAGAGAGGGAATAGGTATACATGTAGCTGATTCACGTTTTATGGGGAAAACTAACACAATATTGTAAAGCAATTATATTCCAATTTTTAAAAACATTTTAATTAGAAAAATTTACTTTAAGTGTTTTACCTAAATTTGACACATACTTTTTCACCTTCTCACTTATAAAACAATAGAGTTACCCATGGGCCACTATCTGATAACTTTACTTAGCAGAGTACTTCTTTTGTTCTTGCTCACCAGCACCCTATTCAGCCCTCTGGCAATAGACTGCCTCTTTCTTCTGTTGAATCTATGCTGTTTAGTTTTAATGCAGCTGACTCTGAACCTTGTCCTTTCCCCCTCAACATATAATAGATACAAGAACCAGGCCTGGCCAATCAGATCATACATCTCCTGGACACATTAACTGGTTTAATCACAGGCATGTGACTTAAGCCAGTTCTCCCATGGAATTTTCTGCCAAAAACTCTTTTTCTAGGATTTCTAAACAAGTGAATGCATTTCACAAATGATGACTGTTTTCTCACCACTTGGAAAGAACGTGACCCCCAAATGGAAAGAGACAGAGTCCTGGTAACATTGTTTGGTTGCTAGTTCTAACAATGCCTGAAGCAAGAACTATTCTTTGACTTTTCAGGGTTTTTATTTTGTTTTGTTTTGTTTTTGGTTAAGCTAGTTTGAATGGTACTTCTGCTATATACAATTTAAAAGCTGCCTAATATATCAGTTCCTCCATACTTGCCCAAGACCCAGTAACTTCCCACCAGGTGTTCATGGTTTCTTGATCCCTGGACATTTTCACACTATCTGTGGCATAAGCATGGTGATTTGCTGTCCAGGGTATATAGTGCATTCTCATTCTTCCTCCCAATGTGTTCATTTGATGTTTTCAAGATTTAATGCATGTGTGCGTGCTTAATCATGTCTAAAGTTTTGCAACTCTATGGACTGTAGCCCACCAGGCTCATCTGTCCATAGGATTTTCCTTGCATTGAAGGTGGATTATTTACCGCTAAGCCATGGGGGAAAGCTCTTGAAAATGCTAAGAGAAGAGGTCATTGTGTCTACTGAGGAGGAAAGCTTTACAATATATAGCTAAAGTTGAAAGTGAGTTTTAGGGATGCCAATGACACTTTCCCCATCCCTAAGCTCTGAGCAAAAGACATAAAGTATATTGTGTATTTAGAAGAATGGGATATTAGATGTGATCTAATTTTTAAACCATAGGTATCACCTTCAAAAATCGAACCTTATTTTGCATCACAAAAGCATATGGTATGAAAGTAATTATACATCTTAAAGAACACAAATCCTTTCCTGTTAGCAAACGATGTTGAACAAATATTTTTAAATATTTACTCTGGGTATGTTACTGTTATGCTACAATGAGTGGGTGTTTAATGATATAAAAATTAGTATAATATTTTTTGCCTAGAGTAACAAATACTGTATACACACACACTCACATATATATATCAGTTCAGTCACTCAGTCGTGTCTGACTCTTTGTGACCCCATGAGTCGCAGCACTCCAGGCCTCCCTGTCCATCACCAACTCCCGGAGTTCACTCAGACTCGCATCCATCGAGTCAGTGATGCCATCCAGCCATCTCATCCTCTGTCGTCCCCTTCTCCTCCTGCCCCCAATCCCTCCCAGCATCAGAGTCTTTTCCAATGAGTTAATTCTTCCCATGAGGTGGCCAAAGTACTGGAGTTTCAGCTTTAGCATCATTCCTTCCAAAGAAATCCCAGGGTTGATCTCCTTCAGAATGGACTGGTTGGGTCTCCTTGCAGTCCAGGGGACTCTCAAGAGTATTCTCCAACACCACAGTTCAAAAGCATCAGTTCTTCGGCGCTCAGCCTTCTTCACAGACCAACTCTCACATCCATACATGACTACTGGAAAAACCATAGCCTTGACTAGATGGACTTTAGTTGGCAAAGTAATGTCTCTTCTTTTGAATATGCTATCTAGGCTGGTTATAATTTTTCTTCCAAGGAGTAAGCGTCTTCTAATCTCATGGCTGCAATCACCATCTGCATATGAGCTTCCCTGGTGACTGAGTGGTAAAGAATCTGCCTGCAATGTAGGAGACCTGAGTTCGATACCTGGGTCAGGAGGATCCCCTAGAGAAAGGAATGACAACCCACTCCAGTATTCTTGCCTGGAGAATTCCATGTACAGAGGAGCCTGATGGGTTCCAGTCCATGGGGCCACAAAAAGTTAGACATGACAGATACTAAACAACAATAGCACACTCTATATATACACATCTATATACACACATACTGTATATAGACACATAATACATCACATATATGTATATATGAGTATATATTCATGTCTATACGTATATAAACATATTTTCAGTTCAGTTCAGTTCAGTCGCTCAGTCGTGTCCAACTCTTTGCGACTCCATGAATCACAGCACGCCAGGCCTCCCTGTTCATCACCAACTCCCAGAGTTCACTCAAACTCACATCCATGGAGTCAGTGATGCCATCCAGCCATCTCATCCTCTGTCGTCCCCTTCTCCTCCTGCCCCCAATCCCTCCCAGCATCAGAGTCTTTTCCAATGAGTCAACTCTTCGCATGAGGTGGCCAAAATATTGGGGTTTCAGCTTCATTATGTGTATGGTATGTATGTATGTGTTTATATATATATATATATATATATATATTTTGTTGTTGTTGTTGTTGTTGTTGTTCAGTTGCTAATTTGTGTCCAATTCTTTGTGACCCCATGGGCTGTAGCACACCAAGTTCCTCCGTCATCCACTCTCTCCTGGGGTTTGCTCAAATTCATATCATATATATATATATTATGTACATATATATACACATACATATATATAATTTAGTAAGGTATAGAAAGTGACATAAGAAATTTTTAAAATTGTAAATAAAACATAAACACTGGAGCCTCACCTTAACAGCTGTAACAAAATCAATTGTCACTAGTTACTATCCTGGATTTTTTTCCCAAAGGAATTAAGATGTAGTAGGAACTCATTTAACCAAAGTATTACTTAAAATAGGGATGATTAGCCAGCCCCCCAGGCCTACTCTGGAAAGGGGCTTGTATTCTTGAACAGGCAAAGTCATGTTGTTTTTTTCTCTCCTGGTTGCTAGCCTTTTCTTCTACATCATGCTGTGTATTATTAAGTTCAAATCCTCATCTGCTACTTTAAAACCATTATCAAGACCACTTCTCCTGTTTATACATACTCAATCTCTGTTTTCTGACCACTGCACTGTAGCCTAGAAGCTACTACAGTTTCAGGACACCAAATGATTCTACAGAAATTTATCAAGCCCTTGCACTTCCCTAACCATGGGAAATAGCACAAGAAATAAGACACAATCCACACAGTTAAATGACAATGGCATGAAACAAGGGAAGTGAAGGGTTGTGAAGGCTGCTATAGAGGAATAAACAGTTTTGTGAAAACAAGGTAAAGGCATACCTAAGCCATGCAGAGAATAATCATGGCTCCCTGGAGGAGAAGACAGAGTCAGAAACACTTTATCTTAAGTGATAAAGAAGCCTGTTGGGTGAAGTACAAGAAAGACACTTCAGTCAGAGAGACCACCCTTAGACTTAAAGACACAAAGACACTTAAAGACACAATTTGATAAAATTGGACATGGCATGAGGTCTATATGTCTGGAGACTAGATTACAAGAGGATATGTGGTTTTGCGGACAGAAGAGGCTGGAAAAAATTTCTGGAGATATTTGTAAATCACTTTAAAAATGAGCTAAGGAGTTTTGACTTCAATTGGTATATAGGGACTCAACTACTAGAATCCATCTGGAAAAGAATTCAAGGGGGTTTGTGAACTTAGATGGGAAATAAAATACATCTTTATTTTTACTGATTGTTATGTGAAATACAGTGTTTCCTTCTCTCTTTTTCTCCTTGGACTGCTGAAACAAAATACATAGACTGAATGGCTTAAACAACAGATGCTTATTTCTCACAGATTTGGAGGCTTGGGTAGTCCAAGATCAAGATGACAGCAGATTTGATTCTTTTTTTTTTTTTTCAGAGAAAAAGATATTTTATTGAGAATTAGGAAGGAAGAAACATTAGAGAGCTTGAACTACTTTTCAAAATTAACTTATTTTAAAAAATTTTAATGGAGGATAATTGCTTTACAATGATGTGTTGGTTTCTGCTGTACAACAGCGTGTATCAGCCATAAATATACATGTATATCCCCCCCCTTGAGCCTCCCTCACTCAGAAAACAAAGCTCATGGCATCCGGTTCTGTCACTTCATGGGAAATAGATGGAGAAACAGTGTCAGACTTTATTTTGGGGGGCTCCAAAATCACTGCAGATGGTGACTGCAGCCATGAAGTTAAGACGCTTACTCCTTGGAAGAAAAGTTATGACCAACCTAGATAGTATATTCAAAAGCAGAGACATTACTTTGCTGACTAAGGTCCATCTAGGCAAGGCTGTGGTTTGTCCTGTGGTCATGTATGGATGTGAGAGTTGGACTGTGAAGAAGGCTGAGCGCCGAAGAATTGATGCTTTTGAGCTGTGGTGTTGGAGAAGACTCTTGAGAGCCCATTGGACTGCAAGGAGATCCAACCAGTCCATTCTGAAGATCAGCTCTGGGATTTCTTTGGAAGGAATTGTCACATGAGTGTATGTTCCCCGGTTCTTTGTCTCGTTACAACAAAGATTTGGAGCAACGGACGTTAGAGCCTTCGGTGGGTCACAGCTCTCAGGTCTTGGACAAACTGTGTTACAGCTCTTAGGCAAATCAGTGTTACAGCTCTATTTTATTTAGAAGATAGCAGGAGAATGGGAGAGAGAGAAAGAGCACACGCACATGGGAGAGAAAGAAGAAAGAGAGAGAGAGAACGCTTTGGCTCTTCC
Organism: Nanger dama; assembly: GCA_917880005.1. Taxonomy (NCBI): domain Eukaryota; kingdom Metazoa; phylum Chordata; class Mammalia; order Artiodactyla; family Bovidae; genus Nanger; species Nanger dama. Next base: position 4,285,059 of record CAKJTW010000011.1, read on the forward strand.
TTTTGTATGTTTTCTTCCCCCGGGCCCGCCCTATGCACATTGGGCTTAGCCAGGAGTGCTGTTTGTTCCACCTGAGGTCTTCACTCTGGTCCTCGGACCTTCCTTTGACCTTCCTTGTTTTTTTTTTAGCCACCGCCATTTTGGACTCTGTTTCCCTATTCTACCTACCTAACAGAATGATGCTAAAGCTGAAACTCCAATACTTTGGCCACCTCATGCATAGAGCTGAATCATTGGAAAAGACTCTGATGCTGGGAAGCATTGGGGGCAGGAGGAGAAGGGGACGACCGAGGATGAGATGGCTGGATGGCATCACGGACTGGATGGACGTGAGTCTGAGTGAACTCCGGGAGATGGTGATGAACAGGGAGGCCTGGCGTGCTGCGATTCATGGGGTCGCGAAGAGTCGGACACGACTGAGCGACTGAACGGAACTGAACTGAGCCTCCCTCTCACACCTCCCAGATTTGACTTTTGATAAAGACCCTTTTCCCGGCTTACAGATTGCCACTTTCTTGCTTTATTCACACACAGCAGAGAAAGAACTCTGGTGTCTTTCTCATCTCATAATGGGGGCTCCACCTCATCACCTTCAGAAAGCCAGTTCCTGGGCAGGTTGATAAGAAGTCCCGGGGGTCCGGAGGAGGAGGAGGAGGAGGAGGAGGAGGAGGAGGAGGAGGAGGAGGAGGAGGAGGAGAAGAAAGGATCTAGGGCTTTCCAAGCTGAGATAGGGATCTCTAATTCTCAAGAAGGAGGAAAGGACAAACATCTTTTTTTCCTCTACATTCCTTAGTCTTAGTCACAGAAAACGTTTTTTTCTTTAAGCCCAGAACTGATGATTACACAACAAATAACTGTTTAAACTCTGTACTAAGGATTATACAACAACAGTGTATCCTGCTTAAGGACAGTTTCTCCTTCCTGAAAACCTTCTGACTAATCCTGTTATTGTAAAAATGTAAATTATGGGAGTCAGTCAGGTAAAATTTGCACAAACTTGAAACATTCTTTTGATTTATTGTAAAACTATTTTAAAAAGTATATTACTCCCTTGCTAACACTAGCGAGGGGAGCCCTCTCTGCCCTAATTCTGATGTCTATGTCAGAAGTTTTCTCTGTCCCTTTTCTTACTTTGATAAAAACTCTGCTACACAAAAGCTCTTGAGTGATCAAGCCTGGTTCCTGGTCCCGAAGCTAAATCAGAGATCACAAATCCAACATTGTTCACGGTAAGCTATCAACCTCATCCAAATCTATCTGCCTCCTAAAGGCCTCACACTTGGATATCAAAATGTTGAGTCAGGGCTCCAGTCCATGCATTTTGTGGAGAAGAGAAACATTGAGTCATAAAAATTTCAATTATGAATGTAGCTAACAAAATACAGTGGTACTAGCAATACTAGTCACCCTATGCTCAAAAGAAATCGGGTATTTTTATTTCATATTTCAGTTGTTACAGACACCTTAAAATGTTTATGCTAATCACATCTTCAAATCTGGGTAATGTGACCCACAGTTACATCTTGTTATTAACAAAGAAGCACCTTGATAACTATCACAAATATCTGAAAAAAATCAGTAACATATTTCACAGTAATTTGTGCTATAATTGTATGCATGTTGTTTGATTGTTTTCAGACAACATTCTGGAAAGAGAATAATAAGTGCTGATATTTGGTCAGCTGCCAAATGTTCTATGGAACAAAGAAGGTTAATAACTTTGTATTAGAGATATTTTAGAGCCTTGATTTGTGGTTTTAAAACTGACAGTACTGCAGAGTACAAAAACGGTGTGAAGATGAAGGCTCTCATGAGGAGGGTGAAGTTATTGTTTAGGTGAGATATGATGAGGAATGAACAGAAACACTGGCAATAGAGAGTGAGAAGAAGGAAGCTGTGGGAAGAGATGAGGAGGAGACGATGGGGCAGTGGAAGTGGCACACGCAAAGCCCTACGGTGGGCAAGAGCTGGCTGTGTTCTACGAGACAAAAGCAGAGCAATCTGGCTAGAGGTGATGATTAGTGAGGAGCGTGGGATGGTGTGAGACTGCCAGGGTAGAAGGGCCGGGTCATAAGATCACAGCGGCCTTGATAAGGGGACTGCACCTCACCCTAAGTAGAACAGGAAGCTGCTTCGGAGGTCAGAGGAGTCAATGTGATTTTATTTATCTTATAAAAAGCAAACTCTGACTGCTGTGTAAAGTGAGGATTGCAAACAAAATTGAATGGAACTGGGACACTGAGAGATGATGGTGGCTGGGACAGGGCAAAATGGTGGCAGAGAAGGAGGGGAAAGGGTAAATATGGTGTGATGGTTAATTTTATGTGTCAACTTGACTGGAATCAAGATTGCCAGGAGAGATATCAATAACCTCAGATATGCAGATGACACCACCCTTATGGCAGAAAGTGAAGAGGAGCTAAAAAGCCTCTTGATGAAAGTGAAAGAGGAGAGCGAAAAAGTTGGCTTAAAGCTCAGCATTCAGAAAACGAAAGATCATGGCATCCAGTCCCATCAGTTCATGGGAAATAGATGGAGAAACAGTGGAAACAGTGTCAAACTTTATTTTAGGGGACTCCAAAATCACTGTAGATGGTGACTGCAGCCATGAAATTAAATGACGCTTACTCCTTGGAAGAAAAGTTGTGACCAACCTAGATAGCATACTCAAAAGCAGAGACATTACTTTGCCGACTAATGTCCGTCTAGTCAAGGCTATGGTTTTTCCTGTGGTCATGTATGGATGTGAGAGTTGGACTGTGAAGAAGGCTGAGCGCCGAAGAATTGATTCTTTTGAACTGTGGTGTTGGAGAAGACTCTTGAGAGTCCCTTGGACTGCAAGGAGATCCAACCAGTCCATTCTGAAGGAGATCAGCCCTGGGATTTCTTTGGAAGGAATGATGCTAAAGCTGAAGCTCCAGTACTTTGGCCACCTCATGCGAAGGGTTGACTCATTGGAAAAGACTCTGATGCTGGGAGGGACTGGGGGCAGGAGGAGAAGGGGACGACCAAGGATGAGATGGCTGGATGGCATCACTGACTCAATGGACGTGAGTCTGAGTGAACTCCGGGAGATGGTGATGGACAGGGAGGCCTGGTGTGCTGCGATTCATGGGGTCGCAAAGAGTCGGACACGACTGAGCGACTGAACTGAACTGAACTGACTGGACTATGGTGCCAAGCTAATTGATCAAACATAATTTTAAGGTTTGCATTAGGGTGTTTTAGGATGTGATTCAGTTCAGTTCAGTTCCGTTCAGTTCCTCAGTCGTGTCCGACTCTTGGCAGCCCCATGAACTGCAGCACGCCAGGCCTCCCTGTGTGTTACTGACTCCTGGAGTTCACTCAAACTCATGACCATCGAGTCAGTGATGCCATCCAACCATCTCATCCTCTGTCGTCCCCTTCTCCTCCTGCCTTCAATCTTTCCCAGCATCAGGATCTTTTCCAATAAGTCAGCTCTTCGCATCAGGTCGCCAGAGTATTGGAGTTTCACCTTCAACATTAGTCCTTCCAATGAATATTAGTATGAGATTAGTATTTATTTATTATTTTCACACAATGGAATATGGAATATAACTCAACCATTAAAAGGAACAGAATTGATTCATTTGTTGAGATGTGGATGAACCCACAGAGTGTTATACAGAAAGAGAAAAAGCAAATATTATATGTTAACTCATATATGTAGACTCTAAAATAATGGTACAGATGATCTTACTGGCAAAGCAGAAATAGAAACACAGGCATAGAGAATAGATATACGAATACCAAGCAGGAAGTGGGGGTGGAGGTGGAGGAATTGGGAGATTGGGAGTGACATATATATACTATCGATACTATGTATAAAATAGGTAACAATTGAGAACATACTGTCTAGCACAGGCACTGTACTTAATGCACTGTGGTGACCTGAATGGGAAGGAAGTTCAAAAGGAGTGGATGTATGTAAATAGATGGCTGGTTCATTTTGCTGTAGAGTTGAAACTAACACATTATAAAGCAACTGTACTCCAATAAAAATTAATTTTAAAAAAGAGATTAAAATTTAAATCTCAGGACTTTGAGCAAAGCAGATCACCTTTAAGTATGTGGTTGGACCTCACCCAATCAGTTGAAGACATGAATAAAATAAGATAGACCCTTCCGCAAGTAAGAGAGCATTCTCCAGTAGATAGACTGAACTCAAACTGGAACATTAGCCCTTCTGGTTCTCCAGCCTGCCGACCCATTCTGCAGATTTTGGACCTGTTAGCCTCCATAATTATGTGAGCCAATCCTTATAAAAATCTCTTTTTCTCTGTGTACATATACTATTCAGTTTCTCTAGAGAACACTAATACATATGGTATGGTTAATAAATGTATAAAGGAACATCATCACATTAAGTATATACATTTCTTAAAGAGGTATCTCATTTTAGAAATATTAACTAACATATGAAAAATCCACATTTTAGGAGTCAGGAAGGTATGTCCATACTCAACTTCAAATTGTCTACCTTCCAGGGTGTGACTATCCTAGCACTCCAGGACTGCCTGCCTCTCAGTTCAAAGCCATCTTCCAGGTTTCCTTCAACTACTTTATACTCAGTATAAAATGAAGTTGCTTAGAAAATCTGAGTAAATATAATGCCACCTGCAAAATGGTGTCTCTCTTCACAACTTTGGCATCCTATTAGCTAAATCTTCCTTACCACGGATAAGCCCTTACCTGAGAGCAATCTCAAGTCATATAAAGTAATAGCAAACTGAATCATGCATCACTGACAAAATTTCCAGATCATTTCGAATGGCTTGGTCTTTGTATTATAATTCATCACAAGTAAAAGAAAGAGTAGCTGGATTTTCTGCTGAGGGCAAAATTTATAATGCCAATGACTAGAAAAAAAAGAAAAGAATGTGTTCTGATTGGTATGACCAGTTGAATAGGTAAGAGAGGGAGAAGAACATAAATCCAGAGTCCTCAAAATCTATATTAATACTCTATGCTTATTCTTTTTCATCTCTCTCATATTAAGTTGGCTCATTTAGCAAATGCAAATGGAACTTTTTTTAAAAGACAGAAATCTTCCCTTACATTTCTGTAAGGAGCTGAAAGAGGGAAAGATCTGCAGGGCAGTGCTGAATCGCCACTATTTTAAGTAGGGTTCCCTTTACCATAGTTCCAGCTTCAGCTTATACCTTCAGAAACAAGCATTCTCCCTGCACCAAATAGAGTTAAACTGGCAGTTGCTGAATTTCGGTGAGAAAAGTCGCTTTGTCCTACTCCTGGAATATTGACTCCAGCTCGGCTGACAGTGGGGAGACAAGTATACTTCAGAGACTCGAGCAGATTGGAAGTCTATGATGACACCAGGCAACATTCCGCTCCTCCAGGAAACTCACCTCTTTGGGATTTGGTAGTGGACTCCTGAGAAATAACACAGGGAAGAATTTATCACAAGTTGGGATGTAAAGGGTGAAAAAGAGAGAGAAATTGAAGATGGCTGTTTGGTTGTGAGTCTGAGAATTTAGAAGGATGCTGGCGGCAAGGAAGACAGATGGAATTGTGTGATCTCAGGGACATTTGACATTAGATAAACAACTTGGCTGTTTGCCTCTTTAAGCCCCATTTATTACTACTTAGACTGAATTGATTTTTGCATGGCAAATATTGACTCATCTTTCAAAAGTCCCAGCTAAAATGTCACCTCTGTAGAAAAGCCTTTCAGCAATCCTAGTGCTCAATGCATGTCCAGATCCTAGTGCTCAATGCACTTCCAGAGCCCTCAGAGTGCACAGCGTATGCACTGTTCATGCCGCTATATTTCCCATGCTGTAAATTGCTTCTTATACATTTTGTCTCTGTGACCAATGAGTCAGCATGACATGGTGAAAAGAGCACTGCTTTGGTATAGACAGACTTGGTTCCAATCACAGCTCTGTCACCATAGCATAGACAACTCAGAGGTAATTTGTTACATGTAACATGGGGACACTAGCAATTCTGTGGGACTGTGGTAAAGATTAAACTAGAAACATACCTCAGAGCTTGGCACAAAGGTGGCACTCAATTCATGCTCTTCCTCCTTCTTTATCTTGTTATATCATGTACCACAGTTAAGTGCAGGACTGATGGATCACCCAACATCAAAACCCAGAATGACCATGACAAGTGTTTAGGATGAGTTGCACTCAAGATCTGGAGAAGGAAATGGCAACCCACTCCAGTGTTCTTGCCTGGAGAATCCCAGGGATGGCAGAGCCTGGTGGGCTGCCGTCTATGGGATCACACAGAATCGGACATGACTGAAGAGACTTAGCAGCAGCAGCAGCATTCCAGATCACCATACACACATAAAAGCAGTTAGGATATCTCCACAGAGTACATGTTGTATCATCTGTCTTCATTTTATAACAGTCGCACCTGCCATTCCAGAATTATGAGACTGTCTTGCAGGAAGGTGGAGTGGTACATGGCACTGGGGTAATAACACAATGCACGTCCAGATCCTAGTGCTCAAGGCATGTCCAGATGATAGTGCTCAATGCACTTACAGATCCTAGTGTTCCATGTCCTTCGAAGTCACTGCCTTTTGAACCATGCACAGTCACCAGACAGGGACTGTGAACACCTGATTCTCAACATGTAGGATGGGAGTCTTGTTTAACTTTTACGTGGCTTAACTGCCAAGTGTCTAAAGCTTAATGTGCTGTGCTATATAAACATTTTGTAGATTTAACACTGGTTAGCTGTCATTTTGATGCCAGCAAAGTTTTAGGGGATAAAGTGGTACCTGACCAACATTAAATGACTTATGACTTTTTGACAGCAAGAAATTTGGCATGTGGAAAAGTTCTGTATGTGAGGAGGGAAAAGAAAAATAAGAGTGGATTTGAAAGATTTAAAATAAGGAAGGAAGTGGGTTCTTAAGATCTCTGGTTCCTAGCACGGTATAGATCCCCAATAAATGTTTTTGAAAGAGTAAATTGGTCCACTGTGTCTCTACACTCTATGAAGTCACCTTTTCTTATAGTCACTGTGCAGTCTTTATGTGTCATCTTTTTCACACTGCGAAATACTCAAAAGCAGTAGACCATTAATACTTGGATCAACAATACTTGGACCAATACTTGGACCAATTTCCCTGCTACTCAGAAACCCTTCATGGCTCTCTGCCTTCTGGCCACTTGCTGGGACGGGCTTCTTGCTCTCTTGTGGCTGTTTCTGAGTCATGTGACTAGTTCTGGTCATAGAGTTATAAGTAGTAGTAGTTTCCTAATAAAAGCAAATACGTGCCCATGTGAGACCCTCAAATTCTTTCTTTCATCGTTGCAGTTGGTAATATTCAAAATGGTCAATGGCTTGTGTCCTTGAGAGAATACAGAGCAGAGCTCCAATCTCCCACCTACAATCTAGGAGGGACAAGTTAAGTAGTTAAGAATATACCTTAGCTGATTTAAGCCACTAAGATATGGTGGATGTTCATTATTGTAGTCTAATCTCACCTGTTCTGATGGATAGAGGCAGCAATGGATAGAAATGTCTAGCACTATATTCAATAAAAGGCAATTATCAGAAAGCATGTTAAATAAATCAAATTTACAGTATTTTGCTATTTAATAAGAGTTTCAGAAGTATTCTGTTATTAGCATTTCATAATCCCATGACATGGCCAAGAGAGGGATATGATTGCTGTCTTATAGATGGGGCAACTAAAACTGGCAGTTGATATCCCTGAGAAATTTAGCAAGTCATACAAAATTTTTCAGAGTAAGGAGAAGAATCCATGGGTTTTGCCTTTCATATAGTTGACCTTTGACAAAAGCACACAGGAAATAGTAGAAATATATAATTCACATTGATAAAACTCCTACACTTGAGAAGCTCACAATTTCACAGGGAGCAAAACAAATTGAAATAGTTGTAAATCAGCATTGAAAGTTTCGGCTTTGTTTAAGTTCTAAATTATAGGTATAAGGGAATAAACTATAGAAGATCAAAATCAGGTAAGATTAATTTGAAATACAAGAGTCAGGCAGAATTCTGCGTAAAAGATGAGATTTGAGATCAGATATATAGCATGTAATCTGAGAGAATTTGCTCTTATGAAACTACAAATTGTATGTTGTATTAGACAGTTTGTTAATTCTTACTTATATTTCAAGACTCAGCTCAGATGCCAGCACTGGCTGAGAGGTCTCTCCTGACTGTCCCCATCTGCTTAGTGACTCCTCTTGCCATGGCACTTAACTTCTTCTACTAGCACTCCATTGCTTTGTTGCTGTTCAGTTGCTCAGTTGTGTCCAACTCTTTGAGATGCCATGGACTGCAGCACGCCAGGCTTCTCTGTCCTTCAGCATCTCCCAGAGTTTGCTCAAAGTCACACTCATTGAGTCGGTGATGCCATCCAAACATCTCATCCTCTATGGTCTTCTTCTCCCACCTTCAATCTTTTCCAACATCAGGATCTTTTCTAATGAGCCAGCTCTTCTCATCAGGTGGCCAAAGTATTGGAGCTTCAGTTTCAGCATCAGTCCTTCCACTGCAATAAAGTACCCATTTAATTGTCTACCAGTGAGTTGCTGATTAGATCCTAAATTAGATCCTAGATTGCTAAATTAGATACTAAATTAGATCCTATTAGACCCTAGGATAGTAAGGGCAGGGACAAAGTGTTTGTTGCACACCCAGCATCTAATGCTGAGGTGGACAGTTCAGTTGTTACTTAGTTGCTAAGTACACCAAGCTCTTCTGTCCATAGGATTTCCCAGGCAGGAATATTAGAGTGGGTTGCCATTTCCTTCTCCAGCGGATCTTCCTGACCCAGGGATCAAACCCATGTCTTCTGCATTGGCAGACAGATTCTTTACCACTGAGCCGCCAGATTTGGTAGTCACACAATAACATTTGCAAAATGGACTGATTGTGTCCCCCAAAGTGTTTATGTTGAAGCCTAATCCCCAATGTGATGGTATTCGGAGGTGGGAACTTTGAATGGTTCTTAGATCATGAGGGTGGAGCCCTCGTGCATGGGATTTGTGTCTTTATGAAAAAGGGCCCCACAGAGTTCCCTCAGTCTGCACAGAAGAAGGAGATGTCAGCAGTCTGCCATCCAGATGAGGGTCTTCCCCAGAACCTAACCAAGCTGGCATCTTGATCTTAACGCTTTTAGCCTCCATAACTGTGAGAGAGAAATTCCCATTGCTTATAAGCAGTTTATGATGTCCTCTTACAGCAGCCTAAACTGACTAGGACAGTTTGTGAGTAGAAATTGCAGTATTTTTCAATGGCCCAGAGAAAATTCTGTTAACGTTGAGAATACTTTGCAGATTAACTAATCCCAAAACATCTTGGTCAGTGCTTACACCACCTCTGCCCTTGAGGAATTTACACAGAGCTTGTCAGTGGGAAAACAGAAGTATTCCAGTACTTCTAGAGTTTGAAAGAGACACCCTTTTGGACTCTGAGTTGATAATGACACACACATATGGTCTGACAACTCAGAAGTGATTTTTATATTGGGTGGAAGTGGCTAAAGAGAGACAAGGGAAAGAGGCATATTTCCCCACCAGACCAGAAAGCAGAAGGGATCCCCTATTATACACCTTCTGACTAAACTGGTCCTGACAGTGCAGGGGCCACTAATAAAGGTTTTCTAGCCTGTCACATGCTTGTGTGGGCTTAAAGGCCCTGTTCCCCTAGGGCCATTAGAAAAAGGACTGGATCTGCTGCAACATATGCATCTGTCAGGCAGACGTTGGCTGCTTGCCACTGGAAATGCCAGGCCTGGCTGCTGACTTGACCGATGGGGCAGAAGCTGTGCACAGCTGTGGTTTGGAAAGAAGTTGGGAGAGGAAGATAGTTCCTACAAGCATAGGAAAAAGTGTGGAACAGGATAAGTTAATAATAATTTTTTCAAAAGACATTTAATAAGTGATTCATCTGCGCTCTAAGATGCCTGTGTTTGGCCATGTATAGTGCTCATCACTTCATTTTAAAGTGAGTGCTGTATCTCTCTCCCTGATCCTCAATTTCTTCATCTTGATGAGGAATAAAATACCTTTCGAGGTAATGCCATTCAATGTGAGAACTCAGGATTCTTGGATGATAAAGGCTAATCTTTAACCAATTGTTGTTTGGCCTCCTGTGCCCTTTTGTGGTGAGGACACAAATCTGAAAAAATTGACCAAGAGAAGCTGCAAGGAAGAAGGCTAGAGAGGGAGTGGAGATTTTGTCGTGGTGAGAAGCATTTTATATCATCTCTGCCTGTTTTGCTCTGAAATCATCTTAGTACCTCCTAACATTTCATTATTCAGCTCTTTCTGCATTTACAGAAGAGTATACAGGGTTTAATGCAGTCCCCTGACTTTTCCCTTTGAAATATTTATGGGTCTTTAGCAGTTTCTTTCATGCTCACCTTCTCCTCCATCAGGGAAGAGAGCTTGGAGGAAGCAGTGCAGGAGATGTATGTGTGACGGGGCTTGCTCCCAGCTCCAGGAGCAGAAGGGAAGTCCTCATCCCGCAAGGAGCTTGCCTGCCTCCCTCAGATCTGAAAGAAAGGCAGTGGGGAACGGCACATTCTGGGAAGTGGATTTTGACTATGTCATTTCTCTACCTATGTCTGCCCCTCTCCCCCACCCCTCCACTAGACACGAGTCACCAGGGATCAAATAATGAGAAACTATCTCCATGAAAGCACTTAGTGAAGAGTCAGCAAATAAGATAAAAGAGGAATGGGCTGCATGCTTCTCAAAATGGCATCTTTGCATCACCACCTTGGGGCCCCTGCTCTACCCCCAGCCCCTCTTACCCAGCTCCACTTTCTACTCGCATCCATCTATTGCCTCTCAGCCACAGGAGTAACATAGCATCACATAGTGACACAGCAGGGACCCTTGATGGTTTTAATTTTGGTTTACTGAAGTGAAAACAAGAAAAAAAATGTATATATTTATTGTTGTTCAATCAGTAAGTCCTGCCCAACTCTTTGCCAGCCCATGGACTGCAACATGCCAGGCTTCCCTGCCCTTCAGTATCTCCCAGAATTTGCTCAAATTCATGCCCATTGAATCAGTGATGTTACTTAACCATCTTATCCTCTGTGGCCCTCTTTTCCCTTTGCCTTCAGTCTTTCCCAGCATAAGGGTCTTTTCCAATGAGTCAGCTCTTCTTTTTGCATCAGGTGGTCAAAATGTTTGTGCTTCAGCTTCAGCATCAGTCCATCCAGTGAATACTCAGGGTTAATTTCCTTTAGAAATGACTGGTTTCTTTACAGCCCAAAGGACTCTCAACAGTCTTCTCCAGCACCACAGTTCAAAAGCATCAATCCTTTCTTTGGAGCTCAACATTTTTTATAGTTCACCTCTCACATCTGTACACGACTGCTTGAAAAACCATAGCTTTAACTGTATGGACCTTTGTCAGTAAAGTGATGTCTTTACTTTTAATACAGTGTCTAGGCTTGTCATGGCTTTCCTTCCAAAGAGCAAGTATCTTTTGATTGCTTGGTTCCAGTCACCATCCGCATGATTTTGGAGCCCAAGAAAATAAAATCTGCCACTGTTTCCACTTTTTCCTCTTTTATTTGCCATGAAGTGATGGGACTGGATGCTATGGTCTTCATTTTTGAATGTTGAATTTTAAGCCAGCTTTTATATTCTCCTCTTTCACCCTTATCAAGAGGCTCTTCAGTTCCTTTTTATGCCATTAGAGTGGTATCATCTGCATATCAGAAGTTGCTCATGTTTCTCCCAGCAATCTTGATTTCATCTTGTGATTCATCTAGCCCAGCATTTCTCATGACACACTTTGCGTATAAGTTAAATAAACAGGGTGACAGTATGTAGTCCTATCGTACTCCTTTTCCAATTTTAAAACAGTCAGTTGTTCCATGTAAGGTTCTAAGTGTTGCTTCTTGACCCATACACAAGTTTCTCAGGAGACAGGTAAGGTGGTCAGGTATTACCATCTCTTTAAGAATTTTCTACAGTTTGCTGTGATCCACACAGTCAAAGGTTTTAGCATAGTCAATGAAGCAGAAGTAGCTGTTTTTCTGGAATTCCTTTGCTTTCTCTATGATCCAATGAGTTTGACAATTTGATTTGTAGTTCCTCTGCCTTTTCTAGCTTGTACCATCTGGAAGTTCTCAGCTCATGTACTACTGGAAGCCTAGCTTGAAGGATTTTGAGCATAATCTTACTAGCGTGTGAAATATAATACTACTGCCTGCCTATCAGACATAAATCCTTTTCTAGAGCAAAGTCTCCCTCTTTTAATAGCTGTCCTTTTCAGAGTACTTATTATGTTTCAGGTACAATAACTATCTTCTCAAACAAATCCTCTTTGAGAGAGGAGGAATTTGAGGTTGAGCGAAATCAAGTAACTTCAAGCTTCTTTTGGATGAGCTAAGATTTGAACCTCAGTCTAATTCCAAAGATCAGTGGCTACGCAGGCGCAGGAGGACCTAGAGGAGCTATTCCATGTTCCAGGTCAGGAGGGGCAGCAGTGAGGAGATACCCCTCACCCAAGGGAAGGAGCAGCGGTTGCACTTTGCTGGAACAGCCGCTAAGAGATACCCCATGTCCAAGGTAGGAGAAACCCAAGTAAGATGGTAGGTGTTGCAAGAGGGCATCAGAGGGCAGACACACTGAAACCATACTCACAGAAAACTAGTCAGTCTAATCACACTAGGACCACAGCCTTGTCTAATCAATGAAACCAAGCCATGACCTGTGGGGCCACTGAAGACAGGCGGGCATGGTGGAGAAGTCTGACAGAATGTGGTCCACTGGAGAAGGGAATGGAAAACCACTTCCGTATTCTTGCCTTGAGAACCCCATGAACAGTATGAAAAGGCAAAATGATAGGATACCAAAAGAGAAGCTCCCCAGGTCAGTAGGTGCCCAATATGCTACTGGAGATCAGTGGAGAAATAACTCCAGAAAGAATGAAGGGATGGAGCCAAAGCAAAAACAATACCCAGTTGTGGATGAGACTGGTGATAGAAGCAAGGTCTGATGCTGTAAAGAGCAATATTGCATAGGAACCTGGAATTTCAGGCCCATGAATCAAGGCAAATTAGAATTGGTGAAACAAGAGATAGTAAGAGTGAACATCAACATTCTAGGAATCAGAGAATTAAAATGGACTAGAATGGGTGAATTTAACTCAGATGACCATTATATCTACTACTGTGGGCAGGAATCCCTTAGAAGAAATGGAGTAGCCATCATGGTCAACAAAAGAATTCAAAATGCAGTTCTTGGATGCAGTCTCAAAAACGACAGAATGATTTCTGTTTATTTCCAAGGCAAACCATTCAATATCACAGTAATCCAAGTCTATGCCCCAACCAGTAATGCTGAAGAAGCTGAAGTTGAATGGTTCTATGAAGACCTACAAGAACTTTTAGAACTACCACCCAAAAAGACGTTCTTTTCATTATAGGGGACTGGAATGCAAAAATAGGAAGTCAAGAAACACCTGGAGTAACAAGCAAATTTGGCCTTGGAATATGGAATGAAGCAGGAAAAGATAACAGAGTTTTGCCAAGAAAATGCCCTCTTCCAACAACACAAGAGAACACTCTACACATGGACATCACCAGATGGTCAACACTGAAATCAGATTGATTATATTCTTTGCAGCCAAAGATAGAGAAGCTCTATACAGTCAACAAAAACAAGACCAGGAGCTGACTATGGCTCAAATCATGATCTCCTTATTGCCAAATTCAGACTGAAATTGAAGAAAGTAGGAAAAACCACCAGACCATTCAGGTATGACCTAAATCAAATCCCTTATGATTCTACAATGGAAGTGAGAAATAGATTTAAAGGACTAGATCTGATAGATAGAGTGCCTGATGAACTATGGATGGAGGTTTGTGACATTGTACAAGAGACAGGGATCAAGACCATCCTCATGGAAAAGAAAAGCAGAAAAGCAAAATGGCTGTCTGGGGAGGCCTTACAAATAGCCGTGAAAAGAAGAAAAGTGAAAAGCAAATTAGAAAAGGAAAGATATAAGCATCTGAATGCAGAATTCCAAAGAATAGCAAGAAGAGATAAGAAAGTCTTCCTCAGGGGTCAATACAAAGAAATAGAGGAAAACAACAAAATGGGAAAGACTAGAGATCTCTTCAAGAAAATTAGAGATACCCTCCTTGGAAGAAAAGTTATGACCAACCTGGATAGTATATTCAAAAGAATAGACATTACTTTGCCGACTAAGGTCCGTCTAGTCAAGGCTATGGTTTTTCCTGTGGTCATGTATGGATGTGAGAGTTGGACTGTGAAGAAAGCTGAGTGCTGAAGAATTGATTTTTTTGAACTGTGGTGTTGGAGAAGACTCTTGAGAGTCCCTTGAACTGCAAGGAGATCCAACTAGTCCATTCTGAAGGAGATCAGCCCTGGGATTTCTTTGGAAGGAATGATGCTAAAGCTGAAACTCCAATACTTTGGCCACCTCATGCCAAGAGTTGACTCATTGGAAAAGACTCTGATACTGGGAGGGATTGGGGGCAGGAGGAGAAGGGAACGACCGAGGATGAGATGGCTGGATGGCATCACTGATTCGATGGACATGAGTCTGAGTGAACTCCGGGAGATGGGTGATGGACAGGGAGGCCTGGCGTGCTGCGTTTCATAGAGTCACAAAGAGTCAGACACAACTCAGCGACTGAACTGAACTGAACTGAACTGAACTAATTCCAAAACCCAAGCCTTCTTTATTTTTCTGCCTCTTTTGCTAAAAGTAATTTGAGAGCTCAAACCGTTAGTATTATTAAAACAAAGAAGTGTTTTTCAAGCAGAACATAGGTACCCTAATTTTAAGCTTGGAGCATTCATGAATAACTCAATTAAATAAATTAAAAATAAGGATTATAAATTAAATAAAAACCATAATAATTGCTCATTGTAAACTTATATAAATATCATATAATCAGATATAAATCATGTTAAATGGAGAAATCCCTATGGGAAGGAATTATGAAACTGTGTTTATATGCATAAAGGAAAAGCTTCATAAGACTTAAAGATGAAATAATATATATGCAAGATAAGAAAACAGTGTCTAGAAAAAATAGATTGTCTATTAATACTGTTTTTAGACCCTAAAATTGTCCTCCCTTTTCCTAGGAATTGTCTATTTAACACAATCTATAATCAGATTACATGATATTAATATAACATCTCTGTATATTCACTGAATATGCATTTATTGAGTAAAGATAACTAATTAAGTACTTTTTATGGTTTCAGCACTGATCTAAGTATTTTATATTTATTGCCTCATTTAATCCTCACAATGATATGAAGTCCACATTATTTTCTTCCCATATACAGAAAGCACAGAAAGGCACAGAGGTTATGAAACCTGCCCAAGGCCGCTCAGCACATGGCAGAAACAGAAATCAAACACAGGAAGTCTGTTTCACTACAAAAGATACATCTCCTAACATTTCCCCACACATTCACAGATATACCTTTTTGTAGGAAATGTATTTCCAGATCTCAACCTCTAATCCAGTATCCTTCACTACTTCTCAAGTGTCAGGCACTGAACTTGGCCATTAGATGACAATGGTACACGCAACTCTCTTTTAAGGATCTCATAATCTCAAAGGAAATAAAAACCTGGATCAGACTTCTCACACATGATCTCTGACCCAAGCCCCCCAAATATCCTGCATTCTGTTGAGATTTCAGTCAAGGCAGGTCCCAGAAACCCAGAAAAAAATATATTCACTCCCTAAAAAGAAGCTAATGTTGAACTGTTACAGAATTGTGTAAGAGATGCAAAATGAGTATAAAAGAGCATTAGAGTATTTTATACTATTCCCCTATAACACACCTCCTGAGGTAGAAAAGTGAAAATTGACATGAAGTCTAAAACTGAGCTCTGATATTATCTGAGAAACAATTTGGCCTGCTTATCCAAATATGCTGAAAAAGCAGTTCTGCCTGGCCATGTAAAAATAAAGCTTTCCCCCACCTCAGTTCTGTAGGGAGCGGGTAGGACTCCTGCCTTAACTACTGAGATAAGAGAAGCAGAAATGAGAAATGAAACAGAAGGTTAAATGAAATTGGTGCAGGGCCAGAGGCAAAGTCCCTGTCCCTCATTGCTATGGATTTTTTTCCCCTTTTAAAAAAGTTAACGTTCTTTGCAGGGGCTTTAAAACATAAAATGATATTACATAATCATCCCAGCTGGGATAGAGGTTTGATAGTCTTCCTTGCCGCCTCAATTAAGTAGATCATCTGGCAATTTCTCTGCAGAGGTCAAATGAGTAGCCCCCTCCAGTTTCCCCATCTCTAAGGCCTGAGTTGGAGCTGAACATAAGCATCAGGCATCCTCCGCATATGCCCTGCTGCATCAGAATCTGATAAAATACAACAGGATTAGGGTCCAAAAGAGGGACATGAGAGTGAAACAAAACTGAATCCAGAATGCCAGCCTCTTCCATAAAATATCTCCATCTCACAAAATCAGCACATTTATGCTTCAATACTGTCTCACTGACAAACTGGTAATGACCTCATTTTCTGCTCTCATTTAAGTTAAAATGTTTATTGGCAACTTGTACCTGTAGCCTGTCCCTACATATCATTAGCAACCGTTTTATATCCTCTGGATCTCTCTGGTCCTTTGTTTTCAGTGAAATATATCTAATTCTACATACTTTCTTAGAGTACTGCGACAATAACCTGAAATAGTATATGTAAAAATGTTAAAAACATAGTTGCCTGGATGTGGTTGGTGTATTGCAAAAATGGTTGCAGTTTTTGAGCCGTTTATGTGTCGGTGTCCTTTGTAATATGACTTTGGAGCTTTTTCCCTTAAGAGATGGAGGCCATTTCCCAATCTGGGCATCTGGACTGGCCCCATGTGCTTGTTTTGGCTAATAGAATGTGACAGAAGAGATGGTGTATCTTATAGGCTTTTGTTCTCTTTATTGTCCCCTGGCTTTTGCTGTAAATAAGCCTGGGTGACCCTGCTGGATGAATGTCACAGAAACATGAAGAAGAACCAAGGCTGTCTTAAACCACACAAGAGAGAGCCTGCAGCCAGTCCTCAACCTTGAGGGAGTCCATCCAGCTTCAGCAGGGCCTTTACCCAGATTACTGGAGATGCATGACTGAAGCCAACTGAGACCAGAGGAAGACCCATAGGCTCCAGAGCAATAGTAAATGCTTGCTGGACTTCCCTGATGGTCCAGTGGTTAAGATTCGTCACTTTCACTGCAGGAGGCTCAGGTTTGATTCCTGGTTGTGGAATTAAGATGCTGGATGCTGCGCAGCACAGCCAAAATAAATAAACAAAAAACAAATGGTTGCTGTTTTAAGCCATTAGGTTTGGGGATGATTTATTATGAAGCAGGAGCTTAGCAATATCCTAAGCCTTAGACTTGATCCTCAGGGGCAGAAGACATAGGAGTAAAGCCCAGGCTTATGCAACTTCATAATATCCCAGCTTCACACCTGGGATGTTAGTTTAAAAAATGTACTTTTCTAGGACCTATCTCAGTTTTAAATCAGAAATTAGAAATAAAGGGACATGAGATTTGCATGTTTAACAAGCTCCTCAGATGATTCTTAATCACCAATAAGAACAAATGCTCTAAGACAGCCCTTTTCCCTCTTGAAAGTACATGCCACACTTTGAATAAACTTTTCTCTATCTATCTGGAGTCATAGAACTATAACTTCAAATTTAACATCTCTTTCAACTGAGTTATGGAGTAAAACCTTTAAAATTATGCAATAGTTTACAAACACACACCTTTACACACAAAATTTCATGAACCAGACTTTGGCAAGAGTGAGTGGCAAGGTTCAAAGGCCCTGTTGTAAAGCTTGGCTGCATATTGGAATCACCCCAGGGAGCCTTAAAAACTGAGCTGAGTCTCAGCCCCAGAAATTCTAATTTCATTGGTATATGGTATGGACTGGTCACTGGAATTTTTAAACATCATCAGATAACTCTAATGTACAGCCAAGTTTGAGAACCACAACTCTCAATTCTACCAAGCAGCACCATTTCCAGTCAAATAAGAAAAAAATTTTAATAAATCAAACAAAACAGGTGTGTGTCTCACGGCCATTAAGATTCCCTGTGATGGTCCAAATTACCTACTCTTCAGGAAGCCTTGTAGCTCAGTTGACATCATTTATCAGCAACCTGGAAGGAATCATGGGACATGGAAATCTGGCCAGATACTTCTTAAATTACTAGTACATTTAATTCTCCCATGAGGTTGGATGATTTGGCCATTGATATTCTACACATTTTTTTTTTTAACAAATGTGCACTTATTCTAGGAGTATTTTTCCCAGTACATTAAGTGCATTGTCAATTACTGTGACTGGAGCACATATTTGGTGAGGACTCTTAGTTTGAACAAAGAGCAATCCTTCCATAGCCTTGGATGGTTTTAGTCTTGGTTGACAATGGCCAACTCTACAAACATCATCATGAGTAGATGCCCTGTTTAATTAAAGTGGCAATACTATCATTAATGTCAGATGCTAATTTGATATGCAGGCTCATACCACCCCCTTCCCTTATTACTTGAAATCCAGATTAATATAATTTCTTAAAATAAGCAAGGATGGGAGGAACAAAAACATGACACATGGGTTGATGCTTAACATTTTTGTTGATTTGTTGTCTGGTAGCTAAGCATTTATAGAGCTATGATTTTAATTACTCAATCAAGCACAGCCTGAAACAGCTCTTCTTCTATTGGACTGGTTCTTTCCTGCTGAGTCTTGATTGTGAAATAGGAATTTAAAGAAATCAATGCTCATAATTGCCTTACCTGTGATGATTATGTCAATATAACCACCAACAAATATAAGTATTGAACACTTACTATATTCTAGAGATTGTACTAAGGTCTTTATAAGCATTGGCTTTTTTATTTAATTCTTAAATTTGCCTTGTAAGGTAGAGCTGTTATTGTTATCATTACCTAACTTTAGGGAGATTATGTAACTTTTTTGTTCTTTAGCTTCTTTTTATTTTATATAAGAAGAAGCTAAAGAATAAAAAAGGCTAAATAATCTCTACAAAGGTCCCTCAATGAATAAGTAAATAAATGCAGTGAAGTCAAGACTGGGTCTTTGGCCGACAGACTGAACCACTAGACTCTGTTGTTACATGTGGCATGTAATGTATTGTAATGACACTTACCAGAATCAGTACATGCAGAGTGGGGTGTAAACTTAGAGAAATTTCCAAATCCTGTTTTGTTTCATGGTTGAAAAAATAAAATCTCAGAAAGATAAAGTGATTTGTTCCAGGTCATGGCACAAGTTTCTGGTAGCAATAAAATTAGAATCCATGATTCCTCAGAAAATGTTCTTATACCTTCACATTAAAAAAAAAAAGAATCTTAAAATTTGAATTATTATCCATAAAACACAGGTTCCAGGAATGTTTTCATATTCTAACATATATGCGAAATGATTAGCTCAGTTCCTAGTACACAGTTGGTACTCAAAAATATTAATACTTCCTTTGGCATTTTCACTAAGATGCTTTATCTCTTTATTAATTATTCAGAAGAATTTAAAAAATACACTTGACCTATATGCTACACACTCTCTTAAATTCACTCTTGTTATCTCCTCCTGATTACTCTCCACCTCTGAAAAGATCACTTTCCTCTTCTTTAAGTCTTCCTTTCCTTCACCTGATCCTTAGTGATAATGTTTTCAGGTTTTGTCTCCATCCTCATCTCTTCCCTGGCTATTTGTCCTCCCTTTCCCAGGCTACACGTCCTCCCTGGCAATTTGCTCCTTGTCTATTGCTTCATCTACTTCCTGTGTGCCAATAATATTTTTTTTTAAAAATGTACCTTAAGGTAAGACATCTCTTCTGAGCTACAGTCTTACAGTTTAAACTGCCTACTGTATACCTCATATACTGTCATCCTCTCTGAGGTTTAGAGATACATGATTCAGTGTAGAACATTTGAGGGAATGGTGGTGATTGCAGACACTGAAGTTCCACCCTAGTTGTCTGAAATGGATCACAGCCCTCCCTGCATTTAACAGCAAAGCAGACTAATTCAAGACTTCAGAGACGCCCAGTGGGTTAGCCTGCCCCTCTTAAGGTAGAATCCAGAACTTATGACTTCAAAGATTTATTTTAGAACCTCTATTTTAGGATATGAGAGTCTTTGCTTTGTTCATTTCTTCCCTAGGCAAGTAAGTAAGTAAAGTCACTCAGTCGTGTCCAACTCCTTGCGACCCCGTGGACTGCAGCCCACCAGGCTCCTCAGTCCATGGGATTCTCCAGGCAAGAATACTGGAGTGGGTTGCCATCTCCTTCTCCAGGGGATCTTCCCAACCCAGGGGATCGAACCCGGGTCTCCCGCATTGGAGGCAGACGCTTTAACCTCTGAGCAAACTATATATTTATCTGGATGCAGAAGTGTGTATTTATACAGATAGATATACATACATATACATTTATATGCATAATAAACATTCACATACACATACATATAGATAAATAAACATTATCCCCTTCTCATAGCATGGTTGAAAGGTAGCTGGGTGGGATGGGAGGAGAGGCCACAATATCAACATATTTATTCAGAGCATTAAAATATTCATCCAACCGCCTACGCACTTTCCAGGAATGAAATGTTTATCAAAATGTTCACAGACTGTGCCAGGCTGCTATGAAATCATCCTTTCGTGCCCAGAATCATTCCAATTACCAGGTATTCATACACCTCCCACAGATCTTTCTACAGGGGTATGGCACTGAGTGAGGAGTCTCTGTCTGCCTGCCTTCCAGACGCGGAGCCATCCGGAAGCCGCCTGTTTGGAGCAGCTGTCTAGAGATGGTGGAGAGCAGGCAGAAGGCTGGACTCTCCTGGTGGAGATCAGAGTAAACAGCCACTGCCGCCACAGTGCTTTAGTCCACGGGGATGGGAATGTTCACTTCCAGGTGCAGTTTAGCACGTAGATTTACATTTTATGAAGGTATTAATTCTGAGTCAGACTTTCATTTTTACTCTGTGAAGGTACATATTCCTAAATTCAATTTCCTATAAGTATAAAATATATTAACTTGATTTTACTCTGAATATGGAAAAACATACAAAGGAGAGGGACAATTTTCACTTCTACTTCCCGTCTCAATTTATCAAGCCAACCTTCCCACCCTAAAATAGGATTGTCTTAATATTAGTATTATTTCAAATTCCCCCTGAACATGGATCATTGCCTATACAACTGAGGGCTTAATTAGTGCTATTATTTTATAAAATTCAGAAACATGCATGTATAAATTCTATAATTAAAGATCTCCATGAATTTTCATTTGTTATATGTATATAATTAAAACTTATCTCTTCACCAGGTTTTCAATTTCTACGTATAAAGTTTTACATTAATTTTAAAAGCTTGAAATCAGTGTAGCATAGTAGAAAGATTAAGAGGCAAACAATGCTTGGAATTTTACATTTCTTTTGCATTTAGTTACTGTGTGACCTTGGTCAAGTTACTTACCATCTTTTTAGCTTTCGATTTCATGTCTGTACACTGGGAATAACAATGCCTATGTCTCAGGATTAAACACCTTCTAGAGGTTAGTTCTGAAACTCCAATACTTTGGCCACCTCATGTGAAGAGTTGACTCATCGGAAAAGAACCTGATGCTCAGAGGGATTGGGGGCAGGAGGAGAAGGGGATGACTGAGGGTGAGATGGCTGGATGGCATCACCAACATGAGTTTGAGTGAACTCCGGGAGTTGGTGATGGACAGGGAGGCCTGGTGTGCTGTGATTCATGGGGTTGCAAGGAGTCGGACATGACTGAGAAACTGAACTGAACTGAACTGAGAGGTTAGTTCTGAGTCCCTGACCTCCTCTAGGACATGGGGAAGGAGGGTGACATGAATCTTCATCCTTTTGGTGTGGCTAGACAATGAGGGAAAGAGATGGCTTTCATGCAGATGAAACAGGAACTCTGTGAGTTATAGTAATCATTACTGGATTCAGCCCGGGTTCTTCAGGTCCTGGGCTTCCCCAGTAGCTCAGAGGTAAAGAATCTGCCTGCAATGCAGGAGATACAGAAGACTCAGATTTGATCCCTGAGTCAGGAAGATTCCCCTGGAGGAGGAAACACACTCCAGTGTTCTTGCCTGGAAAATCCCATGGACAGAGAAGCCTGGCGGGCTATAGTCCATGGGGTCACAAAGAGTTGGACACAACTGAGCATGTACACATACGTACATATTTCAGGTCCTAGCAGTGCTCAGAATCTCTCCTCTGCCAGTCTCTGAAGCTCTCCCATGCACTGACCCCTCTAGCACTGCAGGTGTCCCCTCCTCTGATCCCAGTAGATTTACTCATTTTCAAGCATGATTTTGGATGAAGGTGAAGTGGCAGCTTTTTACTTTTTCCAGGTATCCCCACAGCAGGAGAAAAAAATGACGCAGATAAAACCAATTTTGTAAGAAATTCACCAAAGCAATGGGGTTGTTTTGTTGCAAAGGGGGTGTTGTTAATGTGGGCCCATTGAAAGAAAACCCTCTCTAGACTGTAGCCAGAAGAGAGGTACAGCAGGCTTGTCCTCAGCTATTAATTTAGCTGTGAATTAATAATTGAAAAGCTGTCCTACAGAGAAGGAGGCATCCAATCCCAGCTCTGGGAGTCAACCTCTCTCAGGTTTTTGTCCTTCTTAGACAGGGCTGGAGGATGATTTTCATGGTAGCAAGACTAAAGAAGTATAAGTATATGGCTATGGCTTAGCTATCCTTCCTCCTTGACCACAGGGCACAAAAATGACCAATTCTTCAACGATTTAGAAGGCCCAGAAAAGGAAAAAAATCTGCAAAGGAAATTCTTCTGAAATAATGTAAAAAGATATATGTCCCTATGTACAAAACTGATTAACTGTGATTTAAAATGTCTCTGTAGCACAAGGCTTTTGTTTTGGATGACGTGGGCTATAGAGGAGGTGATGGATGACTCACACACGCTGACAAACTGAGCTGATGACTTGCTATCCTGAAGTAAACCAGAAAAGATCAAAAGATGAGGAAGGTAAAGCCACATTACTACACTGCAGGATGGAGGGGGCCAAGATCTCAGAGGATTCTTTTTCTCACAGTTGCCACTGGTACCCTCCCTGAGCCCCAAGACCAAGGAGCAGGCAGATTAGAAAAGCTCTTTCTCATCCCACTCTATGCAGCATTAATGGCATAAAATCCCATCAGTGCACTCTGGGGGTTCATTTCAAAACAGACAATGGCCTCTGAATCAGCCTGCCATGCATAATCATTTGGCAATAGGGAAATTACACAATCAAAAATTTAGAGAAGCTCCATGAAAGGCAGCTATATGAGGTCATCCCTATTCCTTCTTTTGTGCGGATGAGAGGAATCACTTTAAGGCCAGCCAAATAGTGTTTACTCCCTAGCTGAATTTTTATGATCAAGTCTGGAGAGAGATTCTATATTCTTTTAGAAGAAAAAGTAAGAGGAAGTAGTTTGACAATTATTTTATAAGCAGATAAAAATAATTCTACCTCCCACCGCCTTAGATGCTCCTGTGACCAGCCCTTTAAAGGGAACCCTCCCACGTTCCCTTCCGTGACACTCAAGTACAGAAGAATTGTCCTTTGTCCCTGTCTTCCCTCTGTATTTGCTCCTCAGCTGGCTAACCCTGCTTTTCCAGTAGTTTATCAGACTTTATCGCACAAATTTCCTTCAAATGCATGTCTGATAGTAAAATATCATCATCATGTGTCTCATCCTTTATTTTCGGATACATTTACTGTTCCATTTATACAGTTCCTTTCTGTTCTTAAAGTGAATTCATATAGTAGATTATCTCAATTCCTATAACTGGGCTGTAACAAATTCTATCAGGGTTCTCTCAAATCCTTGTTTCTCTTTCTATTCCCACTGCCATCACCCAGCTTAAAAATCTTACTATGCCAAGTGAAGGTTATTGCCATCTTTATTCTGGGTTTTGTATCTTCAGTTAATTTTTTTCTTCAATTTCCCCTGCTGCTAGAGTAATCTTATAATAACAATTTCTGGTTTAACTCTCTTTGCTTAAATAGCTTAAATGATTGGCTTAAATAAAAGAATTAAATTATTTGTCATATAAAAAAGCCCTTCAGCCTAGCATTTATAGCCCTCCATGTAAAAGGCCAAAATTACCTTTTCTTTAAAACAACACACACACACACACACACACACACACACCTTTCTTTTTATCCATCGTTTCCCACCTGCCTGTGGAAAATTCCTTCTGGAAAAGTTCTTTGAAGAATTCACTAAGCCAGATTTTCCTGAGTAGCCATGTGGACCCACCCATCTGGCTACCTATGATTGGACAAGGGGTAGACAACTTGACCCAACTGAACCAATCAGATTCTCTCTTCAAGGAATTTGGATTTAGGATGCAACAGCTCAGTTGGTTATGTTGGTTATGTAATATTACTGGGCTTAGATGGAAACATGTATGCGGGAGTGCATGGCTGTCATTTTGCCGCAGCTATTTGGAGCCTATAGAATGCTAAGAACTGTATGAGAGCACTCTGCAGAAAGAAGCATGTAAGTGGAGCCAAAACCCAGAAAACATCAAAATTAAGAGGCCCAGAGTTATTAAAAAGTAGATGCCTCAGTTCTTGAAGCTGTATCTGCTTTTAGTTCTACACAAATATGAGGTTTGGCTGGTCTTCCTGCCCTTGGGTTCCATGAAGCTACTACTTAGAATAGAGCCTCATTAAGTTTGTTTGAGTGAATTTCTACTTCTTTTAACTAAACAGCCCCTGACTAATAAATATTCCCCAGGGACAACCAGATTAGCCTTCCTTCCAGGCCTGAAATACATCTCGCCATTTCTCACACCATCTGTCAGAAGGGCCCTCAGTTTTCATTTTCTCACATTCTTTAGCATTTATTTCAATGCCATTTCTTTTATCTTTTGTGATCACCCTCGTCTCAAAGATAGAATAACTTGAAGCAATTCTGCAGTCTCAAAGTGTCAAGAGAATTTCAGGAAATGACTTGTGATCTATTGGATCTTTGGGCAAATAGTTCAAGAGAGAGAAAAAGTAGGACAGTCCTCTGTTTTCTTTCAGAAGGAAAAAGTCTGTCTCACTTCTACTTAAGGACAAACCAGTTCAAGGAATTAAAAGACGTCTGAGGCACTGAGTTAACTCTTCCATCTTCAGTGCCCATTTGGCCAGTGCCTTGAGCTTACCCCCTGCCTCTCTACCAAGAAACAATTTTTGTCTTATTTTAATGATGCAATCCCATGACCCTGGGTTAGTGGTGGGTGATATAACCTCCCTGGGTATACTGAAGGGGCCCCCGTTCCCTTTCCTCCTGTGTCATGAAGCCCACACTGGCCACTTCTGACTACCATGTGACACTGAATTTGCCACTCACAGTCTCCTCAAGGCCCCTCTCATTAGCATTCCTGTTCCATGGGCTCCTGCTCATTGAGTCTGTAGTGCTTTGGCTCTTTTCCCCAGGGATTCATGCTCAAACTCATCTTCCCCCTGTTTTCATAGATTCTGTTTTGTACTATACTGCAGAACATTTTTTGTCTCTTATCTTGTGTGTTAGAGGAGCCTGATGAATTATGGGCTTCAAGCGTTTGGTCCTGACTTTGCTCTGACAACTTTGAAGTTAAAATGTGCACCAGTTTTGAAGAAGGTTGTTGTGATAATTTCTTCTTCATCAGAGGCCTCCATTGACGAAGTCTCATTTGATAGCAAATATTATTTGAATTCTAAGAGTCACTATATTTGGAACTTACTCAAAAAAAAATCACTCATACATTTGTTAATTCAAGTTTTAATTTTTTCAGTCTCTTCAAGATAAGTCTTTAATTCCGTGGAAATCACATTAAAGATTTCTGATATGATTCCACCACTTGTTCTACTGGGGCACTCTTTCCAGCACTCATAGATCCTGACACTTGCCAATCAGCTGATATGTCTTCCCTAAACACTTCTCCTTGATTTCCTGGACTTGGGAACCTGCCTTTCTAGTCACACCTGCTAGTTCTTTATCAGAGCTCCCTTTTATGCTTCCTTCTAATCATCCTGTTCCTGAAATTTCCTATGCTCTGTTATAATCAAATTCTTTCTTAAAAATAATTGTGTAATACATACATTAGTCACACCTAAGCAGACCTCTCTTCTGTAGTATTCTGGTAGCCAGATTTCTATGACATGGTCTTGCTCCCTCCACTGTAGCTGGACATTCAATCCAAGCTCAACCATTCATTCTTTTTTCTTTTGGAGACTTGAACAGAAGTAGAAGCATCATGTTTCAATGCCTTCAGGAACAATTTAGTGGAGAGCAAACATTTGATAAATTAGTACAGAGAAAAGGGAACTAGCTGGATCAATGTCTTTGAATAGACAAGAATCAATGGAATCTAGTCCACAAATGGAGAAATTAGTTTTGGATAAGAGTACGGGAATCATCTATCATAACAGGAGGGAAGAGATATACATAGTTACAGACGCTGGTAGATGACAGTGTAGTTGGCCATTTTCTACTGACTGTTTCAGCTTCAAGGAAAGTGGGAAATAAGTCATGAGGTGAGGCAAGGAGATGTTGGAGGTTAGAAAAGAAAAAAAATCTGAATAGTTGTGAATAGTTGTAGAGAAGGTTGGGAGAGGGAAGTGAATCACACAGATTGATTGCTTACTAGTGGTGAGAGCCCAGTTGAGAGTCAAGATTATAAATTTGAAGTTAGTGTTGTTGTGTATTTTTCTCCAATTATGTTCAATGGCACAGGTGCAGTTTGAAGCAAAAACAGATTCCAGCATGAAACTTAACTAAGCATGTACAAGAAAGAAAAAAAGAGTTAAGAAAGTGATTTCAATGACTGAAGAACTTAGATGGGTAAAGAAAAGAGTGCAGATACCAAGGGAGTAGGAAAAAATATCCAAAATTTGGAGATTCACCTAGAGTCAAAGTATTGTACAGACTGGGATACTAGAGAGAACTGAGCTAGAAATTGAGAAAATGATGGGCTGAGAATGGGAGACAAGAAGATAAGCTTATAGAGGATCTGTAGCTACTGGGGATGAAAAATAATGTGAGAGGAAGTGACTGAGGTTGGGGAAGAACAAGATACCCACAGAGAAAGAACAAGATACCCACAGAGAAAGAACAAGATACCCACAGAGAAAGAGTTTTAAAAAACTGAGAGGTGAGGGTACTGTAAGGATCATCTCAGAGCACATAAAAATCACGAAGAATAAAGGTAATCATATTATTAGATGAGCCAAAAGTGCTAAGTCAAGAAAGGAGGGGAGGGCGATTTCCCTGGTTAAGATTTCCAGTGGTTAAGAATCCACCTTTCAATGCAGGGAACAAAGGTTCAGTCCCTGGCCAGGGAATTAAAATTCCACATGCCATGGGGCAAATAAAGCCACACACTGCAACAGACATCCTGCGTACCAAAACTAAGGCCAGATGTAGCCAAATAAATAAATAAATATTTTTAAAAAGAAAGGAAGGAGGAGGGGGAGTTGCTTAGGTCTTGGTAGATGTAAAGGGTCATAAAGGCTATAACCTAATATTATGGGGTTCAAAGTTGAGGGAGTTTTAGGGGAGAAGGAACAGAGAATGGTCTAAAAGTGGTGATGAGGAACAGGAGCTCAAAATGATTAGACAATCAGAGCTTACTGTGCTTATTAATTGCTGGAATATCTGCTCAGTTGCTCAATTGTGTCCAACTCTTTGTGACTCTCTGGACTGTTAGCCCCTCACGCTCTTCAGTCTGTGGGAGTTTCCAGGCAAGAATACTGAAGTGGGTTGCCATTTCCTCCTGCAGGGGATCTTCCTGGCCAGGAATCAAACCTCCATCTCTGGCATCTCCTGCACTGGCAGGCAGATTCTCCACCACTGGGTCGGCTGGGAAGCCATGCAGTACTTGCTGGGCTCAGTATTAAGACGTGAATATGTTTTAACTCATTTGATCCTTAACTATTCAATGAAGTCAATACTATTATTACCCTTGTTTTAAAGACCCTGATGCTGGGAAAGATTGAAGGCAAAAGGAGGAGAATGGGGTGACAGAGGATGAGATCGTTGGGTGGCATCACTGACTCAATGGACATGAGTCTGAACAAGCTCCAGGAGATGGTGAAGGACAGGGAAGCCTGGTGTGCTGCAGTCCCTGGGGTTCCAAAGAGTCAGACACAACTTTGTAACTGAGCAACAACAATGAAGATGAGAAGATCAAGACCTAGAACTGTAACTTGCCCAAGGTCACACAGGTAGACTGGCTCCAGCGGATGTGCTCTTTTTTCTGAAAAATTTTTCTAAAACCTTTTCATTTATAAATAATTTTAGAATTACAGAGAGGAGGCAGAAATAGTACAGTGAGTTTCCATAGTCCCTTAACTCAGCTTACTCTAATGTTAACATCTTGCATAACCAGAACACTCAAGAGCTAGGACATGAACGTCGATACAAAACTATTAACTCAACTATAGACTTTATCAGAATTTAAGCAATGTTTATGCCACTGTCCTCTCTCTGGTCCAGGATGAATCCAGCATCACGCCATTGCCTTTAGTTTTGGTGTCTCTTTAGTTTCCTCTAATCTGTGGCAGATCCTCATTATTCCCTTTTCTTTCATCAGCTTGATGCTTTTGAAGAGTCCTGGTCAGTCATTTCATAGAAAGTTTCTTAATTTTGGTCTGTCTAGTTTTTTCTCACAGTTAGATTCATGTTGTGGCTTGGGGCGCGAATATCACAGACGTGAAGGTGTGTCCTTCTCAGTACCTCATTTCAGGGGGTACAAAGGTATGCTTGTGATATGTTATGCCTGGTGATGTTACTCTTGAGCACTTGGCTAAAGTGTTTGTTAGACTTCCCTACCATAAAACTGTTGCTTTCTGACTTTCATACAGCTTTCTCAATAGGCAGGTCAGGTGGTCTAGCATCCCCATTTATTTCAGAATTTTTCACAGCTTATTGTGATCCACACAGTCAAAGGCTTTGGCATAGTCAATCAAGCAGAAATAGATGTTTTTCTGGAACTCTCTTGCTTTTTCCATGATCCAGCAGAAGTTGACAATTTGATCTCTGGTTCCTCTGCTTTTTCTAAAACCAGCTTCAACATCTGAAAGCTCACAGTTCATGTATTGTTGAAGCCTGGCTTGGAGAATTTTGAGCATTACTTTACTAGCATGTGAGATGAGTGCAATTGTGTGATAGTTTGAATATTCTTTGGCATTGCCTTTCTTTGGGATTGGAATGAAAGCTGACCTTTTCCAGTCCTGTGAACACTGCTGAGTTTTCTAAATTTACTGGCATATTTTGTGCAGCACTTTCACAGCATCATCTTTCAGGATTTGAAATAGCTCATCTGGAATTCCATTACCTCCACCTAAAGTTTTATTCATTGTGTTGCTTCCTAAGGCCCACTTGACTTCTCAGTCCAGGATGTCTGCCTCTAGGTGAGTGATCACGCCATCATGATTATTTTGGTCTTGAAGATCTTTTTGTACTGTTCTTCTGTGTATTCTTATCATCTCTTTTTAATATCTTCTGCTTTTGTTAGATCTATACCATTTCTGTCCTTTATTGAGTCCATCTTTGCATGAAACATTCCCTTGGTATCTCTAATTTTTTTGAAGAGATTTCTAGCCTTTCCCATTCTATTGTTTTCCTCTATTTCTTTGCATTGATCACTGAGGAAGGCTTTCTTATCTCTCCTTGCTGTTCTTTGGAACTCTGCATTCAGATACTTATATCTTTCCTTTTCTCCTTTGCTTTTGCTTCTCTTCTTTCACAGCTATTTATAAGGCTTCCTCAGACAGCCATTTTGCTTTTTGCATTTCTTTTTCTGGGGGATGGTCTTGATCCCTATCTCCTGTACAACGTCATGAACCTCCATCCATGGTTCATCAGGCACTCTATAAGATCTAGTACCTTAAATCTATTTCTCACTTTCACTGTATAATCATTAGGGATTTGATTTAGGTCATGCCTGAATGGTCTAGTGATTTTCCCTACTTTCTTCCATTTAAGTCTGAATTTGGCAATAAGAAGTTCATGACCTGCCTCTTGAGAAATCTATAGGCAGGTCAGGAAGTAACAGTTAGAACTGGACATGGAACAACAGACTGGTTCCAAATAGGAAAAGGAGTACGTCAAGGCTGTATATTGTCACTCTGCTTATTTAACTTATATGCAAAGTACATCATGAGAAATGCTGGGCTGGATGAAGCACAAGCTGGAATCAAGATTGCTGGGAGAAATATCAATAACCTCAGATATGCAGATGACACCACCTTTATGGCAGAAAGAGAAGAAGAACTAAAGAGCTTCTGATGAAAGTGCAAGAGGAGAGTGAAAAAGTTGGCTTAAAGCTCAACATTCAGAAAACTAAGACCATGGCATCTGGTCCCATCACTTCAGGGCAAATACATGGAGAAACAGTGGAAACAGTGACAGACTTTATTTTGGGGGGCTCCAAAATCACTGCAGATGGTGACTGCAGCCATGAAATTAAAAGATGCTTACTCCTTGGAAGAAAAGCGATGATCAACCTAGACAGCGTATTAAAAAGCAGAGACATTACTTTGTCAACAAAGGTCCATCTAATCAAGGCTATGTTTTTTTCAGTAGTCATGTATAGATGTGAGAGTTGGACTATAAAGAAAGTTGAGCACCAAAGAATTAATGCTTTTGAACTGTGGTGTTGGAGAAGACTCTTGAGAGTCTCTCAGAGTGCAAGGAGATCCAACCAGTGCGTCCTAAAGAAAATCAGTCCTGAATATTCATTGGAAGGACTGATGATTAAGCTGAAACTCCAATATTTTGGCCACCTGATGCGAAGAGCTAACTCATTTGAAAAGACCCTGATGCTGGGGAAAATTGAAGGCAGGAGGAGAAGGGGACAACAGAAGATGAAATGGTTGGATGGCATCACTGACTTAATGGACATGAGTTTGAGTGAACTCCGGGAGTTGGTGATGGACAGGGAGGCCTGGTGTGATGCAGTCCATGGTGTCAGAAAGAGTCAGACACAACTGAGCAAACTGAACTAAACTGAAGCATTAAACTACTGTGTTTTTATTTCTTTTGTAATTGATAGATACCTTGGGAAATATACTTCAAGGCCATGTAAATATGTTTTTTCCTCTTAACAAAGAATTTGCTCATAACTACCATTCTATACTTCCCTAATCAAAGTAATTTTATTGGGGAATTATGAATGCATTAATAGAAAAGAGAGCATTTTATTTTAATCAGAAACTAGATTTTCATAGCAGAAATCAGAGGGAAGAGTGTTCCCAGCTGCAGGGGTAGAATCAGTAAATGTGTCAGAAGTCTGAACGTGCATACTGCAGTCAGTGAGACTAGTGTGTAGGCTGTATGTGGTAAAGCTAGAAATGAGACCTAAAAGATACCAGAGCACAGATCATCCATGCCTTGAATTCTCTGCTAAAGAATTTGAACCATTTTCCCAGAACTTCATCTTCTTCAGTTTCCGACAAACTGCAATATTGGTGGTTAGGAGGGTGAAGGGGAGAAGTCCTACTTTTAGAGTCTGTATCTTTATCTATAAAAGGACCTCAGACAATCTCTAAGGCACTTCTCACTCATGCAGTTTTATGATTCCATGAATTGGTAACATGTTGATTGTTTCCATGGGCTTCCCTGGTGGCTCAGCGGTAAAGAATCCACCTGCAATGTGAGAGACCTGAGTTTGATCCATGGGTCGGGAAGACTCCCTGGAGGAGGACACGGCAACCCACTGCAGTATTCTGGCCTGGAGAACCCCATGGCAGAGGAGCCCGGCAGCTGCAGTCCATGGGGTTGCAAAGAGTCAGACACTATTAAGTGACTTTCACTTTCACTTTCTGATTCTTTCCGTGCCATCGTACATACAGCTTAGTGGCTTTCAAAAAAATCTATCCCATGAGGCACTTCCTCTTTTCCTTTCATGAAATCTTACTCATAATCTGAGTTGTTTCAGTTGAATAGGATGCAAGAACTTATTAGCCAGACTCTTCCTCCCTACCCCCACCTTTGCCTCTAATCAGAAAAAGGAAAAGAAAGGAAAGGGTTGATCAGGAAGAATGATGGATTCAAATTAGGACATAGTTATATTGATGATATAATAGGATTTTTAAAAATCAGATAGAAAATATAGGGGTAGCTGTGAGGATCCCCTTGCCTTACTGTACAGTCTTCCATGGGTCGGTGGAAATACAATTAGAGACCAGGAACTGTTTCTTCTCCTGGAATCTTGAATTTAAAAAATTCTGAGATGGCAGTGGGGGCTTCCCCTGATGACTCCGAGGGAAAGAGTCTTCCTGTAATACAGGAGACTGGGTTCGATTCCTGGGTCAGGAAGATTCCCTGGAGAAAGGAATGGCTTATCCCCTCCAGTACTCTTGCCTGGAGAATTCCATCAGGCTACAGTCCATGGGGTCACAAAGAGTCAGATATGACTGCGCGCGCACACACACACACACACACACACACACACACACACGATAGTGGTAGACGGAAAAGAGGAGATAAACGACAAAGGATAATTGAAAAAGCAGGGCATGTTGTCAATAAATTGGCAGGAAATGTAAAAAGCACTGGATCTGCCGTGAATTTAGAGACCCACCAGAAAAGACCACCTTGATTCTTCCCTTAGGCCTTGGGGAAGAAAAAGAAAGGGGTACTCAGATCAGCAGTTAATAGGTTTCCTAAATCCACTCAATTCTATTAGCAAATGTGGCTTTGTAGCCAGGCTATATTGATAAAAATAATTTTACATTGCCTCCTTTTTATTACTGAATGCTGTTATGCTTTATAAGAGAGCCCCAGACTGATCTTAAAATTCCAGATCAATGAGAGACAAACTATGATGGATTGTCACTAGGTTCTTGATGTTCTCTGTGAGCTTATTCCATAATGACTCTCTTTGTACTGGGTGGTGCCTTTGATGGCTCCCTGGTGTAGATATATACAGCAATTTTGAAACCTTGCCCACTTGCTGGACTTGTTACTTTAAATCACTTGTCTTTTTTAAAAACTAGCTAATAGTCTGTATGAGTATAACCATTCTAATTTGTTCAAGTATATTATCACAAAGAACATCACAGTTTTTGCTTTCTGGGTTATCAGTATCAGGGATATTTTGTTTTACGTCTGCATTACTCCAGGAAAGATTTAAGATGGCTTCAAGGGTACATGCCATATATCAAGATAACGTAAATTAGAAACAAATGAGAAAGAGAAAAGTTAAACATTGGGTCAGGACATAAATTAGAATCAAAAATGAAACTAATGCAAAACCAGATTTCCATTCTAAGCTTTCTAGTATCTATTTATATAAATTCTAAGACTATAAGGGCTTAGGGCTTTTCTTTCAATGAAAGATAGACTTGTTTCTTAGACTCTAAAACCATTTCTCTTGAGGATTTTTATGAAAACATGCCACATTATCAGGAACAAATTCTTCAACAACATTCCTATGTTTGAGGCAATGCATATTATAGGACTGCTTTAAAAAAAAAAATCCCTCAAAAAAAGAAAATCTTCATGGTATCAAACTGGATACATTTTGAAAAAGCTATTCTTTAAGTCTTGGAAAGGGGTTGGTAATACAAAATCCATTAAGTTAGCAGGTTCTGCTGGGTTAATTTAATCCAGAGGCAGAGTTTTATAATATCTGGAGGAATGGGTGTACTGCAAACCATCAGGCTTTACCTGTTCTCTCAGCTAAGCTCATGAGGGCTACTGGGCAGCTATCATGCTATAGTCAGAGACACAGTTAGTTGTAGGGACCAGAGACCCACATCATTAGCACAAGAAAAGGATATAGGGATACTGAGAAGGCTCCCACAATTTAAAAATGAGAAGTAAAGGACAGCTGGGTTTTATGGGAAATGTATCCAGAAACTGCAAAGAAACAAAGGCTCCTGATCGACCTGTTTCTTTCTCTGAGCTTACCCTGATTCTCCACCATGTTGTACCTGCTGTTTTTCCTCACGAGAGAGGCTTTGCCACCATAGCCCAAAGCAGCTGCTCTAGCCCTCCAGAATTAATAATTCAGCATCCACGAATGATAAACATTGTTCACTTGAATTGCCCAAACCCAAATTCCCGGGAAAGGAACCTGACTCAGCTCTTCTTTTTTGACCACCGTGGCAGCTGTCGAGTGTTAGAGAAATGACCTTTAATCAAGCGTTTCTTGGTCCAAAAAGTGTGTGTAGAGGTGTGGGACATTTGGTACAGATCTTAGGTGTGACACTTCCAGGATAAGAGTTGTGAGTGAGGACAGGACCATCACTCCATGTGGCCTGCCACCTGGCTAGCCACATTTCTTAAGAACACCGCCTATTGCATGGTCGTGCGGGATGGGATATTTTCTAGACAAGGTAAGCTGGTCCAAATCAATTCAGAGAAATCTGTTGGGGGAGGAAGATAGAGAGAATCATCTGCTGGATCCTTTCTATATTGTTTCTCCGTAATCAAAATTGGCCCCATAAAGTAGTAACTACCATGCACTTTGTTTGTCACTCAGGTGCTCCCATGCTCTGCAGCTTCATTTTAGTCCAAAAGCAGTGAGGAATCACATTCCTAACTGACACACGTTTTTATCATAAGTCCATCCTTAGCCCATTTATCCAAACTAGATGCCCTATTCATTGTCTAGTTATGTAAAGAGAAAGTGCCTAATAACCAAAGGGCATCTGTGTACTGTCTTCACACATCTTACACTTTTTGCTCTCCTTTCCCTCTGTATTACCTGGATTTGATCCCTGGGTTGGGAAGATAGCCTGGAGAAGGGACAGGCTACCCACTCCAGTATTCTGGCCTGGAGAATTCCATGGACTCTGTAGTCCATGGGGTCGCAAAAAGTAAGACACGACTGAGCAACGTTCACTTTCACTTTCTCTCTGTATTAACTGGGTGTGCAAAATAGAGGTGGGGGAGGGACAAAGGGCACAGATCACTGCTCCTTCTCATCCCTTTTCCTTGATCAGACTCAAACCCAAGACAAGTTACTTGCTTAACTGCACATTTTCTAGCATTTAGGATTAACCTTTCTATCTATTAAAATATTTTAAGACAGATAGGTCTATTCAGATAATCAGTGATCTCTGAAGAGTGTATGTACAAGATGATTCAACAGAATGCAAAAAGAAAATATTAGACTATTTATTTTTATTTCACCCTTTAAAAAGATTTATTATTTCTGTGTGTTTTAAATCACATACAAAACATTAGTATAGAAACGCAGCTACATACTTTATAAAAAATACATATTTGAGGGTATATGCTCAAAATTATTTTTTCTGGATTGAGTACATGAACTAAAATTTGGAGCCCACTGGTGTCAAATTCTCAATGAATGGACATTACAATATGGTTTTTATATCTAGATAAAGATGAATAGTTCCCATTTGGGGCCTGTGGCCAAATCTGACTCTAATGTCCTCACAAGGACTTGGACTCATAGCACATTACATTATTCAGTGCATTAGGCTTTCAAACAGCTCACCATTTATTTAAATGTTTATTTGGTATGAAACACTTTTTATTTTGTATGAAACACAGATTGGGCTATGGTCATTTATTTATGTGTTTAATTTTGAATTAGAAAGTTTGAAACAACTAGTCCATGATTAACACAGAGAGAGGACCAGCCTCTGAGTATCAGCTTTCCTCAATTTACAGGGTTCCTTGGGATCCTTGTTAGAACAGTGAAGTTTTGAACAGGGAACCAGAAAGTTAGGCATCTGTTTTTGTGTGAGTATGTGACCACTCCATTAGCTAATATGTACCTTACGTCCTACAATCAAACATATGTATTACAATTCCATGTATTACACGTATTACACTCCACATGTATTACAATTCTTAATACATGTAGACAGTCAATGATTGTTTAACCAAGTGGGGCTGAGATCTAAGAGCACTCAAGAATCACTATTTCAGTGATCAACAAGGGAACAAAGACAGAAGGCTATGGATGTGGGAAGAGTGGACAGGCCCTGATGCTTAGGTGAGCACTTTCCATTTTATTCTTACAAAAATCCTGTAAAATTGGTGTCATTGTCATTAAACAAGTTGCTCCTTTCCTAAGAGCCTCAGGTTTCTCACTGAGATAATGCTACCTTGCAAGTAAGTGGTAGTGTTAAGATTTGAACCCCTGACTCTCTGCTGTGGCATCTTTCCTCTCAGTAACTTAGATCTGCTCCAGAAACCTCACACTGACACCCAGGATCATACTAATAAATATAGATATTACAAACTTAATACTAAGGAGACATTTGGAAGCGGCACAGACTGTGAAAGATTAGAGTGAAGGATGGAATTAAAAGTACAAGTTTTAACTTACGAAATATCACCCAGCATCACTGTTTGTGGCTAGTTGTTTTCTGAATTTGCTACTTGTCCCAGATTGGTGAGAACAGGCAATTTTTCTTCATATCTTTTTTTTTTTTAATTCTTGATATCCTGTTTATCTTGTCAGGCCATAGTGAATCCTCCTTGTCTTAATTTCTGTTGAAAGGTCTGGGCTGTGTGATTCTATCTGAGTTGATGTGTCTTCTCCTCTGGAGTTCATACTCTAGAATCACCTACATTCTCCCACTGAATCTCTACAGCCCCCAAATCGGTGGTGCTAGTGGTAAAGAATCCAGCTGCCAATGCAAGAGATATAAGAGACACGAGTTTGACCCCTGGGTTGGGAAGATCCCCTGGAGAAGGAAATGGCAACCTACTTCAGTGTTCTTGCCTGGAAAATCCCATGGACAGAGGAGCCTAGTGGGCTATAGTCCATGAGGTCACTAAGAGTCGAAGACAGAGGAGTGAGCACACACACTCACATACACACAACCCCCAGATTAAGAAAGTAGTCTGATGAGTACCTAGAAAGAATATTGCTGGGCCCATAGATCTGTGGTTTACTTTTGAATATTCAAAATACATTGCTTTCTCCCAAGTAGTAAATACAGTGACCTTTATGCTACAATCATAAAGATGTCTATATATATCTGGTGGCTTTGTGCTATGTCTGTATGGCTAAGATGGAACCGTACTGCCAATTCTTTGTTTGCAGGTTACGGCCAGCCACAAGAGACTCTGTATGAGATCTGGAAGGCAGGAGAAGCACAGCCAACCTTCTTCCTTGAAGGGAGGCGCAGGTCAGGTGTGGTTACAGCTCACGCGGGTTGCTGCTGATTCACTGGCTTATCCATGTGGCTCTCATGCCTGCATAGCAGAGACCGTGTGCCTTGCATGAATGATTTCTTAGTCCTTAAAAAATAACAGAGGCCCCCTTCACAGTAGTCTAGGGCTTTAAATAGTGTCCTATTGCCCATTTCATTCAATAAGTTTCCATTCAACAGCAATCATTGAATACTTACAATGCTTCCAGATCTATGAATTTGTATGAGGGATTCGAAAGAAATATAGTCTCAAGAAATTTATAATCTAATAGTTTTCTTTTTATGCTTAATAGGAATTTTTTATTTTTCATCAATTGTAAGTTTCTAGAAAACTTGAGTTTAGTACAAAGCTTTTCTTTTTTCCTCTGAGCCAATAGCAAATATTAGCAATACAATGCTTCATAATCCTTGAGTCCTTTATTGTGTGCATATATATATATATATATATATAAATCTTCTATGTAACTTCACTATAATCAAATCAAAATTAACATTGATACTTTGCTCCTGTCCTGTCTTCAGATCCCATTCAAGTTTCACCAACTATCCTAACAATGGTTTTTATAACAAAAAGAGGACATGAGTTGCATTTAGTGGTTATGTCTCTTCAAGTTTTCCTCAATCTGGAATAGTTCCTCAGTTTTTCCTGATTCATAATCTTGATAATTTTGAAGACTGCAGGCCAATTATTTTGTAGATCATCCCTCAGTTTGAGCTTGTCTACATTTCCTCATGATTATGGTCCTCGCAGAAGTGATGCTGTGCTCCTTCACTGCATCCTAGCAGGAGCCCATGATTACTGATGATGTCCTCATTAGACTTTCAACTTACACATTAATTTATTTATGTCAGTGTGATTCACCTGTTTTATTCAATGATTTGTAATCTGTCGCTCTCATACTTTAATGTTCAAATTATCCCAGGTTATTCCAGTGACGGTTCTTTCAAGCTTCTCTTCTTTTCCCATGCTTCTCTTATTCTCAGAGCTTTTTGGGCTATGCCAGATCTTGGTTGCTGCGTGGGCTCTTCTCTAGTTGTAGGGATCAGGGGTCGCTGGTTATGGGCTTCTCACTGCGGTGGCTTCACTTGCTGCAGAGTGTGAGCACTAGGGTCTGCAGGCTTCCGTAGCTGCAGCTCCTGGGCTCTCGAGCACAGGCTCAATCGTTGAGGCACATAGGCTTAATTGCTCCAAGGCATGTGGGAGCGTCCTGGATTGGAGATCGAATCCATGTCTCTCGCACTGCAAGACAGGTTCTTTAACACTGAGTCACCAGAAAAGCCCTTGCGTAGCATTTAAAAAAACAAAACTTTTTGACACAGTATAGTGCTCCAGGTTTATTTTATACTTTCTCTGCTCTGACCCAGGATTCAGCCAAGAGCCTTGGTTCCTTTCATTAAAGATAGGTGTATAGAAAGCAGGTTCCAAGAACTGAGCTCATTACTTTGAGGTGTTGCAGCTTTTATGTAGCAGTGCTAGGATTATGTCTGTGTGCACACAGGTACATGGTGTACATATAAATCTACGGTTATCTGCTCTCACCTATCTGATATCATCTATCATCTCTATTTATATCTGCCTCTATAAAAAAAAAAATAAGTTCACACCAGTACCTCTGACTCCATCCTATCATGATAGAGTTCATTCTATTTTCAGTACCCCCTTTCTTCTATGACAGTGAGAAACATAGCTTCCATCATCCTCAATAACTTTATTTTTTTGGTCCATTTCCCTCAGTGTTACTACTTTCCCATAGCCAAGGCCACACCATGACACTAAGCTTCAGGGCCTCGCACACCCTTGCCAGGACACCTATGAAAGCTGGGGTTCTAGCACCTTCCTGATGGGAAGGGAAAGTCAGGTCATAATCAGCACAATTTTGCATGTAAAAATTTTTGGTAAATTGCCTGAAAATATCTCAGAAGAAAACAACCTGATTGTGGACTGCCTCTATTATTTGTTGGGATTTTCTTCTGATTTTGAGTAAACATTTATTTTTAGTAACTAGTTTTTAAGCAATATTTTTTTGTCCTGAGATAGGGTCCTCTAAATTGAATACTACTAGCCAACTCAAATTCTAAATATTTACTTTCAGCGCTTCTTTGGTAAAATTTATTATTCTTTTTCTTAGCTAGCTTCTCTAAACTGAATGAAGTTTAGGCACCCCAAATTCTGGACTTGCCTGTCAATACTATTTATTTCTGGTGCATTTTCTTATTTAGAGCCAGGCTTATAGTTAACCTTTGAGGGAAACATTGGGACTGTCAAATAAAAACACTGAACCTCTGCCAACTTAAGTCATTTGCTCAAAATCACATAGCTTGGAATTTGAAGCCAGCTTTCTGATGTCAAGCCCATTGCTCTTTCTAATATATCATACTCCCTCATGGATTACAGCCTTGATGTAATGATGGCTTGGGGTTGAAGAGCTAGTCCTTCAGGGAGCACAGAGTTTTTTCTCGCTTGTTGAAATGTGAGTAGGGAAAATGTCTTTGCTTTTTCTCCACGAGGCAGGAAGTGCCTGCAAAGTGTACAGATTAGTATAGACCCTAGGGAGGACTTGACAGACTATAACCCATAAGCCAAATCCAGACTGCTAACTGCTTTTCTTCCCCTGCCTGTTTGTGTACAGCCTGAGAGGTAAGCTAAGAATGGGTTTTATATCTTTTAGTTGTTGAAGAAACTTTAAGAATAATATTTTTATGGCAAGCAGAAATTCACATTCCAGTGCTCATAAATAAAGTTTTATTAGGACACAGATATGCTCATTCATTTATATATTATTTCATGCAATAATAGAGTAGAGCAGTTGCAACAGAGACTATATGGCCACAAAATCTATAAG
The DNA here is from genome assembly GCA_917880005.1 of Nanger dama. Classification (NCBI taxonomy): domain Eukaryota; kingdom Metazoa; phylum Chordata; class Mammalia; order Artiodactyla; family Bovidae; genus Nanger; species Nanger dama. Next base: position 4,325,089 of record CAKJTW010000011.1, read on the forward strand.
ATATCTACTATCTGACCCATGCTGGGAAAATTTGCTGACTCCTGGACTAGAGTCACACATTCATCTGATTTAAGACTTGGTGCCACCTTTTACTAGTTATATGACTGTGCTCATTTTATCTAAGTTCCCGTGTCTTATTTTCCTCAGACAGAAAGTGGGAGTAATAGTGATGTCCACTTCAGTGGGTTATTATAAGAATCAAATGTAGCATAAGAAGCCCTCTGTAAATGTTTTTTTTTTGTTGTTTGGTCCCTCAGCTGTGTCCAACTGTTTTGGGACCCTATGGACTATAGCCCACAAGGCTCCTCTGTCCATGGGGATTCTCCAGGCAAGAATACTGGAGTGGGTCGCTGTTTCCAGGGGATCTTCCCAACCCAGGGATCAAACCCACATCTCCTGCATTGGCAGGCAGATTCTTTACCACTGACCCACTAGGAAAGAGGCCTGTAAATGTTCGTGTTACAAATATATGGAGAGATGAAAAAAAAGTACATCTCCTTATTTGTCTAAGATAAATTAAATGATGGCCCAGCTCTCACAGATCAAGACTGACAGGTAAACTTACCTCCATCATTTTTTAGAGGGGATCCTTTCCACCTCCATTGGGATCATACAAGAATCCCAGGGGCTCAAGAGTATCCCTAAAGAGGTCACTTGTAGGTAATCCTTGTTTCTTTGATCCAGCCCACCTGGCCCGGCCCCAGGCAGGGAACCCTGGCGGTGAATCCTCATCTATCACTAGTACAAGAGACCATGGAACCTTCCCCACAGCTCCCGTACCTAGGGCCCCAGGAATGACAACACTCTTCCCTCCCGAGCTTTGGCCACCTCTGGGCGCTCTGCGGAAGCAGAGTTCTGATCCACTGTGACACCCTTAATGGAGCCGTTTTTGCCAGGTTCCTGAATCCAGCTCTGTCCTCAGATCACCCATTCCCTTCTCTTTGTGGAGAAAGGAGCCTCCGCATGGAGCCTCCTTCTTGATAGCTCAGTTTCCCACTGCGGTAAGCCCCGAGTATACCAGGAGTCTCCTGCTCAGATGCTTCACAAGGCCATGCAGGTGAAAAAGCTGCGTGGAAGACAATACGGGGAGGCAAATACTGTGGCAAACTTGCCTCTGCTCCTCGGTTCCCACCCATCATCACAATTTAGGGCCAGCATCTCCAGATGTTCTGTTTGTTCAAGGGAAGCTGTGAATCTGGGTAGTTACGTGACAATTTCCAAAAACTCTGCAGGCTGAATATTGCCTAAAGTTAACCAGATAACCCTAGCTTCTCTAAAAGTAAATAAATATAAGGCTGCTAACTCCTCTGGAAGTGGAAAGACAGACCTAGCTGCCTTCTTGGCAGGGACAAATACCTCTCCTGCTCTCAACCTGAAATCATGGAAGTATTGATAAGCTAGAATTAAATTTTCAGTTAACGTTATTTTGGCATATTGCTATTAGTTACTATTTTACTACCGTTTATGGAAAAACAATTCATGCCTGGCACAGTTAGCGCTCAATAAATGTTTATTATTACTATTTTACTAATGGTATTACTCCCATTTTAGAATATTTAGGAGTAGAATGCCAGTGGGGGACCGAGGAGAGAGAGAGAGAGAGAGAGAGAGAGAGAGAGAGAGAGAGTGTGTGTGTGTGTGTGTCTTGGGGCTGACCTATGACAAACACATCCACAGAGCTCCAATTCCAGCCGGAGGAGCCAGCAGGTGACAGGTGCCGTTACCGCCACCTGCCGTCCAGTTCGCAGAACTATCACGGTTCACAGCCGCGCCCTGCAGGGCTGGGATGCTCGCTGGGCTGGCTCTTTGAGGCTGCAAATCCATCTTCCCCTGCAACACACACACACACACACACACACACACACACACCACACACACACACCCCCCCCCCACACAACCACACACACACACACACACACACACACACACACACACACACACCCTCCTCCCCCCGCACACCCCCCCTTCCCAGGGCAGGCAGGCTCCGTCCCTGCCTGGCCCCAAGGTGGCCAAACATAGAACTCCTCTTTTGGATTTCTCCTGTCCTGGCGACACGGGTGGCCGGTCCAGCTACCAGGAGAGGGGGAGGAGGAGAAGCGCCTGTGGGCGCCGGGACCCCAGGGACCCAGACTGAGAGGAGCGAACAGGAACGCCGGGGAGACGCACGGCTGCGGTGGGACCAGCGGACTCGCCCAGCTCTGCCTCTTTTCCTTCCCCTTATCAGAGGCAGCACGGCTCACTCTTTTGTTTCTGGAAAAGAGGTATCTGTACTGGCCCGAGGCGGAATTCACCCCGCCCGCACTCATTAGGAATCGCTCGCTTATTCGCTGGGCCCAGCCGCGCTCGCCCGAGACGCGGGCAGAATTCTTACGCGGGCTGACAGCCGCAGTGATGGGTGACACCGAACCAGCGACCCTCCGAGCCCGCCTCCCAGGCAATCCCGGGCGTGCCTGGCGGTGGAACTCGCCGGTCGGCGCTCACCTCTGCCCCCTGGTGGCTGGTCTGAGCATCGCAGCAGCGCCCACCCCACAACCCAGCTGCAGCCCCCCGCAGCGTCACCTCTGGGTGTTTTTCAAAGGGAACGTTTTTACAGTTCCATTCAGCTGCTGGGGATAGGAGAGGTGGTTCTCAGATTAATTACTAATGAATGAGAAGGTTGTGTGTGTGTTTGTGCAGAAGAGAGAAACTCTAAGAGCGTGTTTGTGACGGGATAATGGAGAGGAGAGAGAGGAGTAGGAAAAAGGAAGAAAATTAAGAAGCAAGAGAGGCAAAGTGACAGTGATGAGGGAATAGAATGACAGCAAAGGATGCATGAAGAATGTAGGGAGCAACAGTTTGATGGGAAATGGGAGGGGACTTACGCATGAAAAAGGGGAGAGGATTTGACATCTGCGAGAGGGAAAGTTTCATTTCGGTGAAGTGAACCTTGTGAACATTTCAATATACCTCTCTCCTATTTTACATTCCATTTTGTTTGGCAGCTGCTAGAAATGAGTTTCCATTTTTCTGTCTTGTTTTAATATTCTTATGTCTCCTGCGTCACTAGATCATTAGAGGCAGAAACAATTATGCCATACATTCCTGTCTAACAGAACCCGGGGTGCACGCAGGCTTATTAACGCCTGGCCTTGCCCAGCCGCTACCAGCCACATCTGCTTTTGTTGTCTGATCCAGATTTCATGCTCACTCTCTCTCCACTGACCTCTATGTGCTAGCCTGTCCTTTGGGAAATAGACCAGTAGCTGCTCAGAATCCAAATGTACATGACAATCAGGCTCACAAAAGCTTCTGCCACCTAGTCTTCCACCAACAAACCAAGCAAAGCCCACCAGCAACATAGAGCTTCAAAAATGAGTTCTTTTGAATCACATCTGTAGCTTCTGACCTAATCCTTTTTATCTTCTCTTAGAAGTACAACAGAAGGACAGAGGTTTTGCAAGATCCCTTCTAGCTACAGCTCATACAAGCTGTGAGAAGGTTGAAAGGGATTTTCCCTATCCCAGTCTCTGTTACTATTTTGTCAACATTACCCAGTCTGGTTCCAGATTTGAGGGGAGGGGGTCACGTTTAGAAAGCCTGGATAGGATGATAAAAACTGTTTTGGCAGGAGATAAATGAATGCATATGGGCGTGGGCAGTGAAGCCCAAACTCATTCGCCGCAACAAATGGTCTCATGAAAATGTTTTGGTCAATACAGCTAATTTTGCTATATGAGGAGCAGTTGCCTATCTGCATGAGTGAATGGGGGTGGGATGGGCATCTCATGGTCACTTGGAGGGGGCTCTCAGCAGAGTGGTCATCTTGGTGTTTGACCCTTATTCTGGAACATTCTGGGGATATTCTAAGAAAGCAGTTTGGAGATAAAATATTTCTCATTGGGGGAATGGATTGTGATACAGATAAGAAATAGGAAGAGAAAAACGTGTTGGGCCCTCAAAATGCAAAGCCTTTTTATAATATGGTTTCTATTATCAAGTGGGGAGATAGTTATTCTTGTCATTGTGTGAGAGTCAAAAGATGCTCCCCAGGGCCAGGGCAAGACAACACTGTGGAGGTTTTTGCCATAGGCTTTTCAGAAGCATTCAACAATCTAAATTCCCATTGTTGAATAATTCTTTAATTATCTTCCTAATGTTTGAACATTTACATTTCACTTCCTCTTTTTTGACAGCTCTTTCTGCTTGAATCTGCTTAGTGCATTTAATTACAATATTGTGGTGGTTTTTGCCATACATTGATGTAAATCAGCCACGGGTATACATGTGTCCCCCACCCCAAAACCCCTTCCCACCTCACACCAGCTTTGAGTGTCCTGTTTCATGCATTGAACTTGGACTGGTCATCTATTTCACATATGGTAATATACATGTTTCAATGCTATTCTCTCAAATCATCTCACCTTCGCCTTCTCCCAGAGTCCAAAAGTCTGTTCTTTACATCTGTGTGTCTTTTGCTGGCTCGCATATAGGATCATCATTGTCAGCTTTCTGAATTCCATATATATGCTTTAATATACTGTATTGTTGTTTTTCTTTCTCACTTACTTCACTCTGTATAATATGCTCCAGTTTTATCCACCTCATTAGAACTGATTCAAATGCATTCTTTTTAATAGCTGAGTAATATTCCATTGTGTATATGTACCACAATTTTCTTATCCATTTGTCTGCCAATTGACATCTAGGTTGCTTCCATGTCCTGGCTATTATAAACAGTGCTGTGATGAACATTGGGGTACATGTGTCTTTTTCAAGTCTCGTTTCCCCAGTGTGTAAGCCCAGCAGTGGGATTGCTGGGTCATATGGCAGTTCTATTTCCAGTTTTTTAAAGAATCTCCACACTGTTCTCCATAGTGGCTCCATTAGTTTGCATTCCCACCAACAGTGTAAGAGAGTTCCCTTTTCTCCACACCCTCTCCAGCATTTATTGTTTGTAGACTTTTTGATAGCAGCCATTCTGACCAGTGTGAGATGATACCTCATTGATTTGCATTTCTCTGATACTGAGTGATGTTGAGCATCTTTTCATGTGTTTGCTAGCCATCTGTATGTTTTATTTGGAGAAATGTGTATTTACTTCTTTGACCCGTTTTTTATTGGGCATTTATTTTTCTGGTATTGAGCTGCATGAGCTGCTTATATATTTTGAGATTAATTCTTTGTCAGTTGCTTTGTTTGCTATTATTTTCTCCCATTCTGAAGGATATCTTTTTACCTTGCTTATAGTTTCCTTCATTGTGCAAAAGCTTTTAAGTTTCATTAGGTCCCATTTGTTTATTTTTGCTTTTATTTCCATTACTCTGGGAGGTGGGTCATAGAGGATCTTGCTGTGATTTATGTCAGAGAGTATTTTGCCTATATTTTCCTCTAGGAGTTTTATAATTTCTGGTCTTACATTTGTGAAATTATTTGTTCTAGTTCTGTGAAAAATGCCATTGGTAGCTTGATAGGGATTGCATTGAATCTATAGATTGCTTTGGCTAGTAAGCTCATTTTCACTATATTGATTCTTCCAATCCATGAACATGGTATATTTCTCCATGTATTTGTGTCATCTTTGGTTTCTTTCATCGTTGTTGTATAGTTTTCTATATACAGGTCTTTTGTTTCTTTAGGTAGATTTATTTCTAAGTATTTTATTCTTTTCATTGCAATGGTGAATGGGATTGTTTCCTTAATTTCTCTTTCTGTTCCCTCATTGTTGGTGTATAGGAATGCAAGGGATTTCTCTGAATTAATTTTATATCCTGAAACTTTACTATATTCATTGACTAACTCTAGTAATTTTCTGGTGGTGTCTTTAGGGTTTTCTGTGTAGAGGATCATGTCATCTGCAAACAGTGAGAGTTTTACTTCTTTTCCAATCTGGATTCCTTTTATTTCTTATTCTTCTCTGATTGCTGTGGCTAAAACTTCTAAAACTATGTTGAATAGTAGTGGTGAGAGTGGGCACCCCTCTGTTGTTCCTGAGTTTAGGGGAAATACATTTTCTTGCCATCTTCCATCAGAGGTTCAGCCATGGAAGCCATACTTTAGCTGGGTTTGAAGCTGTGACAGGCTGAATCTATTGACAACTTACTGAGTGGTTGGTGAGTGCTTCTCAGCGCCATGCTCAGTGCTGGGCCATGATGAGAGCTCTTCTCACAGAATTCAGATGAAGCTGTGGATCCATGCTGTGGAGCTGGGGTGGGACACTCTCTTAACTATATTCTATCGAGAGTGGAAATGTGGTGTGTGTGTGTGTGTGTGTGTGTATGTATAGTCTCACAATATGTTTATTAACCACCTTTCCCCAGTGGCTTAGACAGTAAAGAATCTGCCTGCAATATGGGAGACCTGGATTCGATCCCTGGGTTGGGAAGATCCTCTGGAGGAGGGCATGGCAACCCAGTGCAGTATTCCTGCCTGGAGAATCCTCATGGACAGAGCAGCCTGGCAGGCTACAGTCCATGGCATTGCAAAGAGTCATGAGAGCAATGCAGCACACAGCAGCCCACCTACACATGCATACTAATGTTTCTTGTTTTCTTAAAATTTTTATTGGAGTATAGTTGCTTTACAATATTGTATTAGTTTTTGCTCTACAGAAAAATGAATCTTTTGTACTTATACATATATCTTCTCTTTTTAGATTTCCTTCCTATTTTGGTCACCACAGAGCATTGAGTAGCATTCTCTGTGCTACACAGTATGTTCTCAGTTATCTATTTTATAAACAGTATCAGTAGTGTATATATGTCAATCCCAATCTCCTGATTCATCCTACCTCCCCATTCTCCCCTTGGGAGAGAATGGGGAGGTCCATACGTTTGTTCTCTACATCTCTGTCTCTGTTTCTTCTTTGCAAATAGATTCATTTGTACAGTTTTTCTAGATTCTAAATATATGGATATTCCTGCCAATGCAGGAGACATAAGAGATGTGCATTCCATCCCTGGAAGATCCCTTGGAGGAGCGCATGGCAACCCACTACAGTATTTGGGTCTGGAGAATCTCATGGACAGAGAAGCTTGGCAGGCTACAGTTCATGGGGCTACAAAGAGTTGGACAGGATTAAAGTGACTTAGCACATATAGTAATTGTCACCCTAGGGTTGAAACATAAAAAACATTTAGCAAAAAAATCTCACATGGACCAATAAGCCTGCTTTCTGTACTAGATTGCTGAGACTACTGAAACAAAATACCACAGACTGGGTGACTTAACAGAAATTAATTTTCTTATAGTTCTGGAGGCTGGAAGTCCAAGATCAAAGTGCCAGCTGGGTTGGTTTCTCCTAAGGCCTTTCCTTGGCTCTCAAATGGGCACATACTTGCTCTGTCCTCATATGGTCTTTTTTCTGTGTGTTTGCATCCCTGCTGTCTCTTGTTTTTCTAAGGAAACCATTCATATTGGATTCAGGCCCCACACTTATGACCCCCGCTAACTTTGATTGCCTCTTTAAAGGCCCTATCGCCACACACAGTCATATTTCAAGGTCCTGGGGATGAGGAGATATTTAGAGCTTCAGCTATGAATTTTGAGGGGACACTATTCAGCCCATAACTCCCTCCAAGCAGATTCCCATGGGCTGGTAAAGCAGGCCATTAAGTCTTCTCTTCCACGTTGCACAGGGTGTTCAGTTCTGTTCAGTCACTCAGTCGTGTCCGACTCTTTGTGACCCCATGAACCGCAGCACACCAGGACTCCCTGTCCACAACCAACTCCCAGAGTTCACCCAAACCCATGTCCATTAAGTTGGTGATGCCATCCAACCATCTTATCCTCTGTTGTCCCCTTCTCCTCATGCCTTCAACCTTTCCCAGCATGAGGGCCTTTTCCAATGAGTCAGTTCTTTGCAACAGGTGGCCAAAGTACTGGAGTTTCAGCTTCAACATCAGTCCTTCCAATGAACATTCAAGACTAATCTGCTTTTAGGATGGACTGGTTGGATCTCCTTGCAGCCAAGGGACTCTCAAGAGTCTCCTCCAACACCACAGTTCAAAAGCATCAGTTCTTTGGTGCTCAGCTTTCTTTACAGGGAGAGAGGTCTAATATTAGACCAAAAGGCATAGAGATCCGGACCTAGGATACCACTATTTTGCCAGCTCTGTGATGTTGGCCGGCAGTTTAATTTTCTGAGGCTTGGTTTCCTTATCTATGAAACATGTACTAACTCTTATTATCACACCTTTAATTATTATTGCATTATTACTACTTGATGCCCTGAAATAATTATGTAAAGAAGTTCTGTGAAATGGTATGCACTGCTTCAGTATATAGTATTTTATAGTGAATCTTCCAAATGGTAACTTTCTCTTGTGCTCAGAGATAATATTGTGGTTAAAGAGCAGTGCCTGTGGAGGTATACAATCTGAGTTTGGACTCCAGTCTATTCACTGCCTTTGGGCTATCATTTAACTATGAAAGATTGTTTCTTTCTATATACCATGGAAGGAATAATGTAAATAGTCATATAGAATTCATATGACAATTCAAGAAAAAAATGTGTATAAAATGTATGGGCTTGAAAATGGTCTATTTATCACCACTGTCAGCAATGTGTTTCCTTAAAGTCTTTCCCTTTCCCACACTCTGTTCACCTCCAAATGGAATTCAATCCTACTCTTGATTTGGGGTTCCTGAATAATCTTTATGACACCCTTCTGTGCCAATGATAGCAATTTATTTTTCAGTAAGGTCTTTTCCTTTTCCTCCTTTTCCCTAACCAGCTTTCAGTGGGATGAAGCTCTGCGCCTTTGTAAAGATGGAAAAAAAACACTCATGAAATTTCCTTTCAGACACATCATCTACAGTTCCTTAAAGCAATCCCATGTCACATCCCACATGAGCATTGTAAGCAGTTCTTCTGCTATGTAGTGCTGTTTTACAGACAAAATGGCATCTCACTTAACATCTTTCAAAACCTCTCTCTCAACCTGAAGCTTGAGGAAGCAGCTGGAGATGAGGATTAAAACACACACACACACACACACACACACACACACACAGTATTCCTCTTCACTCACAAGGTCCTCCCAGCACCTAGCAGAGCACCCAGCAAGTAGTGAGAGCCAACGAATACTTGGGTAATGAATGATTACGCAAATGATGTGTTGACAAGAGAGTAGCCAAAACACTAAACCTGTTTTTCCAGTGACAGATAATAAGTGGGGAAAATTCCAGAGGGGATAATGTTGGAGGACAGCATGAAGCTTAAAGTTAGGGAAACATTGTGTGTGTGTATGAAAGAGAGAGTGGGGCAGGAAGTATAGTTCAGAATCAAATAGTTTTTTTTTTTAATTGAATGAAAGATGTTTTTAAATTTACAGTGCTTTACAGTGTTTCACACACATGATTTCATATAATCCTATAATAACCCATTTCTTCCACTACCCTTCCCTTCACTGCCCCTCCCCTTCCCTCTCCCTAAGAATCAAATAGTTTAAAAAGAAAAGGAGGAATCAAGACACAGCACATGAAAAAGAGTTCTGAAGAGCTGTGTCTTCTCTTCATAAACCATGTTCACAGGCCCATCTCTTAGGGACCCCAGTTTAACTTGAACCCAGCTCTAGGCATTCATAGTCTGGCCAGACAGCAGGACTCTGAAAGGGTCATTAAAATGGCATATCTGCATCATGAAAGAATTGACTTATAAACCATTGTCAAGTATCTGTCTTGCCAGCCAGATGTGAACTCCAGTGGATCCAAGCTTGTCTTCAGGGAACAAGTGAATGACTGAGGATGGTGCCCGATCCACTACAGCCTCTTCATGAAGAACGAACACCACAGTGGGTGGTATCTTCGTATTTCTCCAGAGTGGTCTTCATATTTCTCCAGAGTGTTTTTCCACCACTCCTACTGAACCACTTGTTAATTACTAAGCAGTAACCTCGCATCTGTAGCTGCCACATTCTTCTGCACGCACCTCCCTTTCCAGTTTGAATTTTGCACCATGTCAACAAACGGTGGTTTTCCCTCTCCATCTCGACTGGCCACGGATGTCTTCATCAGCTTTCCCTTCTTCTCACCACTACATCACATGTGTTGATCTCCAGTTAGTTCTTTTGTTATTTATGTGATGATATTTTAGGGTGTATTCATTTCAAAAGGATAACGTACTTAGCAAATGTTATATATGCAGGAGGTTTTAAGTGGGACTAAATGCAGCAATTAATGCTAATGAGTCTGCTGTTAGCATGTAATATTCTTGGTTTTATAATCATGCATTACAGGATGTGGAGCCTCAGTTTGTTTAACAGATGCTGATCTTAATGGCTACATTCTCTTCCCATGGATAAGTTAGCTTTAGTTAAATGTACCATTAAAAATAACCATTTAAAATGCTAATGAAAACAGAGACTGTATCTATCAGGAATTTTGTTTTAAACTCTGGTTTTATTACTTCTTGTTTTCAAAAGGACTTTGGGAAGAGGAGGAGCTTTTTGTCTATTTAAAGTGCTTTAAACAGAAAAAGAAAAGTTCAGTTCACTGAAGTTCACATGTAGTGTCTGTAGGCAGAGTCGAGGAAAAGGGATTCACAGTGAAGGTCAATATCACTACAGCCTGGGGACTGCAGGCCTCCCTTGTTAATGCTGACTATACTTGGAAACTGACTTTCCTGTGCTTGGCATCTCTTGTTTCTTTTCAGTGTTCATTTTGGATGTGAGTCAAAATTGAACAGTTCAAGTTAATGGTAGTTCAACTGGTTAATATCCAAATACGGTCTTTGTGAAAGTACCATTATTCTATCACAGATTAGGATCAAAGAGGGAAAAATACCAGGATGTTGCTACTTAGGAATGAATACCTGATCCTTCCTGAACATCAAGAGGCCTAGTTTGGGCTTTCTCATGGGGAGATGGAGTTTGTCTAATGAAGGATTAATAGATGCCCAGGGAGAGTGCCGTACTTTTATTTATTGCATCTCTCAGTTCAGTTCATTTGCTCAGTCATGTCCAACTCTTTGTGACCCCATGAATTGCAGCACGCCAGGCCTCTCTATCCATCACCAACTTCCGGAGTTCACTCAAACTCAAGTCCATTGAGTTGGTGACACCATCCAACCATCTCATCCTCTGTCGTCCCCTTTTCTTCCTGCCTCCAATCCCTCCCAGCATCAGTCTTTTCCAATGAGTCAACTCTTCACATGAGGTGGCCAAAGTACTGGAGTTTCAGCTTTAGCATCATTCCGTCCAAAGAACACCCAGGACTGATCTCCTTCAGAATGGACTGGTTGGATCTCCTTGCAGTCCAAGGGACTCTCAAGAGTCTTCTCCAACACTACCGTTCAAAAGCATCAATTTTTCAGTACTCAGCTTTCTGCACACTCCAACTCTCACATCCATACATGACTACTGGAAAAACCATAGCCTTGACTAGATGGACCTTTGTACGCAAAGTAATGTCTCTGCTTTTCAATATGCTATCTAGTCATAACTTTCCTTCCAAGGAGTAAGCGTCTTTTAATTTCATGGCTGCAATCACCATCTGCAGTGATTTTGGAGCCCCCCAAAATAAAGTCTGACACTGTTTCCACTGTTTCCCCATCTATTTCCCATGAAGTGATTGATCTTCATTTTCTGAATGTTGAGCTTTAAGCCAATTTTTTCACTCTCTTCTTTCTCTAGTGATGCCCTAAAACAGATTCTCCAGGTCTCTGAATGTGGCTGCATGGTGACCAGGATAAGGTCAAGGGATGTCTATGTGTTGGGAGAGCCCATGTGTATTTAATGGTTATGACTCAGGCCTCCTAGACCTTCTAGTTTCTTGGCTGAGCTATATACCTCTCCAGGCTAAATCAGTTCAGAGTAGGGTAGCTTGTACATGCTGGGAAGGGATACATGGGGGAGGAATTAGCCAGATGCAGTAAGCATGTTTATAAGGAGCTTTTTCAAGTGTGACATCTAACACTCTTGTTTGTAGGAAGTGACTCCATCCAGTAGGAATTCTCATTCCTCCCTCTGGTGAGTCCTCTTGGTTCTGGGAGCTTTTGTTTTCTCTTTTTCTTTCAGAATTTACTCAAATAATAATGTATCTGGGGGAAAACCAATGCTACTTAGAGGCAATGTAATCTCAGGATTGTTGGTTCAGAGCTTGGGAGCTTATATATTAAGGTAAAAACTCAGTAGAGCAAGTTAGGCTAATTATTTGGTAGCCAGAAAATAATGAAAGGACAGAAAGGCATCCTCATAGTCTGAGGATCTGGAGTCAAAGTGTTTACAGAATAGAGGTCTATGGATGGAGCCTGTGCTTGCTCCCACACTTTTTCATTGACAGTTGCCTGGGAGCTTTTGAAGGCTTTTAAGATGGAGCTGCTTGGAGATAAAACTGCACCATTTCTCTTAACCAGACCAGCATCCTTTCTGATTTTGAGGTTTTTGATCATGTCCACCTCTGGATTTGCTCCCATTAGTAGGAACATCTTCTCCAGGCATGCAGAACCTGAGATAGAGGTTCTTTGGGAAATAGGAACCTTTGCTACCTGATCAGTGGATGTCTAGTCTGATCTGGGAGAGTCAATAGGGCAGGGTGAGCAGATAGAATGATACAAAGTAACGATAACGTGACCAGTGAAAATTTCACACTGTCTTATGGAGTGAAAACTTAATGTCTTGTTTTAAAATATGTGCCAAATCAGCTAGCGGAGATTGTTAAGCTAGATGGTGCATCGTTTCCCTGCATGTTCTCACATACAGCTCCCTAGGTTCACTATACTCCTCAATAGTTTGAGATTCTTTGGTCAGGAAATAGCTTTGACTGATGGAAATCTACCCTAACTGTTCAGTTGCCAGTCTAGGGAGTAGAAGAGAACAACTTAGGTAGAAAGTGGAAAGACAACACCCAAAGACCATTTCAGTTTCAGTCTTGGGACTCTAGGCAGCCAAGTTTCCATATTTGTGTAACAATTTTTGTGTATGTGTAAGGGAGGGATTTGGAAGGAATGATGCTAAAGCTGAAACTCCAATACTTTGGCCACCTCATGCCAAGAGTTGACTCATTGGAAAAGACTCTGATGCTGGGAGAGATTGGGGGCAGGAGGAGAAGGGGATGAGAGAGGATGAGATGGCTGGATGGCATCACTGACTCGATGGACGTGAGTCTGAGTGAACTCCGGGAGATGGTGATGGACAGTGAGGCCTCGTGTCCTGCGATATATGGGGTCACAAAGAGTTGGACATGACTGAGCGACTGAACTGAACTGAACTGAAGGGAGGGATCTGCCTTTTGTTTCAGTTTTAAATTCAGGCATCTTCCACAGCTGTGGTGAAGTTATAGTGATTGGCAAAAAAGAATTCCATATGGACTAAATTTGTTGGTTGCATTGAACATACTTCAATTCTATTTTGACAAATGTTTGCTAAGCTATTGGGCTTTTACCATGCCGGATCTGAAAGAATCACAAGAGTGGAAAAGACATGGCCCTTTCCTTAAGAGATCACGGACTCAACTTTTTCCCAATCTCACCTACTGCTTTGAATGTATTTTTAAATAGATGAGTATAAAGGGGGCAGAAAATGGGAGTGTATAAGAAGGAATTTCTTCTGGGTTACTAAGAAACTTCTGATTTGATAGCAAAGCCTACAGCTGGTGTTAACTTTTTAACATGAAGCTTCTGTGACTTAAAGGAAGTAGGATCTCAGATCAGCTGGTGGACAATGCTCATTGAGACACAAGTGGTTTTTCACAAGACAGTAAAGGGAGGTGTATAATAAAGACTTTAGCTAACCTTTGTCCCTAGTACCTGGGAGGTAACCTCTAAATCCTTGGAATTTTTCTAAGTCATTGGTGTTTCTTTGTCATTTCCTGTTGGGCTCTCTTGGACCACACTTGATAGTTTTTGTTGATGAGAGGATTCATGGTGGGACCCTAGATGGTTTATGCTAACAAGATGACTCAGGTGGGGTTGGCTGTGCTAGAAAGACTCACCCACTACGTGATTAGAGCACTGGGGCAGGAGAGGGAACCTGGAACACTGAGGTCAACTGTGTAGCCAGTGAATCAATCAATCAATCATGACTAAAAGCAATGAAAGTCCAGTAAAAACCCTGGGCACCTCAGCTTGGGAGAACTTCAGCTGTTAACACTGTACATTGTCACCCATCAACATGGCGGGACAATGGACTCATGCTTAGGGCTCTCTCAGACTTCGCCCTTCACATCTCTCCCTTTGGCTGATTCTTTTCTTTTTGTAAATATTTTTACTGTGACAAATGTTCAGACAATATATTCCTCAGTTCAGTTCAGTTCAGTTGCTCAGTCGTGTCCATCTCTTTGCAACCCCATGAATCGCAGCACGCCAGGCCTCCCCAGGCCTCCCTGTCCATCACCGACTACCAGAGTTCACTCAGACTTGCGTCCATCGAGTCAGTGATGCCATCCAGCCATCTCATCCTCTCTCATCCCCTTCTCCTCCTGCCCCCAATCCCTCCCAGCATCAAAGTCTTTTCCAATGAGTCAACTCTTCGCATGAGGTGGCCAAAGTGCTGGAATTGCAGCTTTAGCATCATTCCTTCCAAAGAAATCCCAGGGCTGATCTCCTTCAGAATGGACTGGTTGGATCACCTTGCAGTCCAAGGGACTCTCAAGAGTCTTCTCCAACACCACAGTTCATAAGCATCATTTCTTCATCGCTCAGCCTTCTTCACAGTCCAACTCTCACATCCATACATGACCACAGGAAAAACCATAGCCTTGCCTAGATGGACCATAGTCAGCAAAGTAATGTCTCTGCTTTTGAATATGCTATCTAAGTTGGTCATACATAACTTTTCTTTCAAGGAGTAAGCGTCTTTTAATTTCATGGCTGCATATTCCTAGTAGTCATCAAATACTTTTTCTTGGCCACATGGCATTTAGGATCTTAGTTCCCCACCAGGGATTGAACCATGCCCCCTGCGCTGGGTGCTCAGAGTCTTAACCACTGGACTGCCAGGGAAGTGGCTGACTCTGGTTTCTATCCTTCTGTATAATAAAACTGTGATCACAAGTATAACATTTTCCTGAGTCCTGTGTTATTCTAGAAATTATTAAGCCTGAGAGGCTAATGGGAACCCCTGAAATTGTAGTCAGCTGATCAGTCATCCTGGCCTGAGGATGCTGAATTTGTGTCTGACACCTGATGTGAGAGCAATCTTTCTTGAGAATTGTGTCTTAAGCTTGAGTTTGGCAAACTCATCAAAGAAGGGCATTATCAGAAGTTTTACATAAAATTCAGATTGGGGCAATGGGCCCATAAACTGTCTCTTTGAACTGGAGAGGAACAGAGGTTTTGCTTCTGTATGAGACCCTCTGCTGATTGTTGAAAGCAATCGTTAACGCTCAACTCCTTCATCCCAGCCACCCACCCCAATTTGAGATCAGTTTTTTTTTTTTTTTTTAACCCAATTTGGTAGCTCAAGGTCAAACCTCAGACCCTCCAGATCACTTCTGATGCACAATTCATCACCCTCGTCTGTTTGGATTGCTCATTTCTCATTTTCTGCCGCCATCTCCTGTCTGTCCTGTGCAATACTGCTGGGGTTCTATGGAGATTCTGAAGACATTTTTGAAGGTAATAATAGCTTTCACCAAGAACAGAGAACAGCTTATTTCATAAGGTTTTTTTTTTTAAGTGACTTTAGAAGATTTCCTCCTACTGCTATCAGGTGGATCTTATTAAAACTAAACCTTAAAGGATGACCTTTATTATGGAGATTTTAAAGGAGTATACCCCCTAAGGATTTTTGGTATCATATCCAAAGGTCTCACTCAAGTCTAAAACTCACAGAGTCTTAATGCTTTATCTGTAGCTTCCCAACGGTAATTTCTGCTTATTTCTTATTATCCCTTTAAGGGAAGAAAAGAAAAACTTTCAGAAACTCTCTTTGCTGAGATGAAGACAATTATTGTAAATAGTACATTCCCTTCTGTGACAGAAAAGATACAGATAGAGGGCCTTCAAGCGATTCTTCAATGTCTGGTCTACCCCTTCTTTACATATTTTTCATTATCATCGCCTTCATTTCCTATCTTATTCATGAAAAACTTCCAAGAAGCAGTGCAGTCAACCACAAGATCACTGACTCAGGTCAATGAAGACACATCTCCTTTTCACGTTTATTTCATTTTGTTTTAAGATCACAGAAGAGCAGAGCATTCATACGTGTAAAGTAACAGAAGAGAGAAACTGAATTCAAATACATTGAAAAAGAAAAGGAAAAAAGCTTTTTAATTTTAATTTTTTAAACACACACTTGCGCTTTTTATTTTCCTTCACAGAGCTAGTATCCAGGAAAAAAATCCCCCAATAAACAAATATTAAAAAAAAAAAACCTTGAACAACAAAAAACCCAAACAAAAAATGGCCATGAGTTTTTGTCATCAAGGAAAGTTTTGCTTATGTCTACAGGGATGAAAAAGGAATATATTCATATATATATATATTTATATGTATATAACACTGTTAATAAGGAGAATTCTAACCAAGAGCAGGATTTATACACCCTTCAGTAGAGCAGTGAGAAGGAAGGGGTGAACCAGTGCTGGGGAAGGAAGTTGGAGGTTTTCTCCCATGCTTCTCTCCTTCTGTAATTTCCACTTCACACTTCTCCCACTCCCAATAAATACTTAGGGGAGCAGAACATGGTCGTAATTCACCAGGATGAACCTTTAACATTCTCTAGTGAAGAACAAAGACTAAGTAAGGGAGTTTTTGTTTTTGTAAAGGCTCCAAATAGCTTAGAATTACTGCCATGTGCCAGAAAGCGAGTGGTCCCCAGGGTTTTCTCCGTTTGCAAGAAACAGATTTTCACTCTGTGCCTGGCTTTACATAGAGAGGACTTATGCAGAGAAGAACATAGCTGTAGGAGTTGGTCCAGGAGCATCACTCAAAGATGCCTCTGAAGTCACCCAAAGTGGGGAGTTGTCCATGGGCAGGTCACTTTCCCACTTAAAGAGAGTTTCAGACCTACTCTAAGCACATTGCAAATTGTCATCTATATAGAGTGATACTAATGCTAGGAAGTTATGAATAATCCTTGCTTTTCAGTGCACAGGAGACTCATGTTATTTCTGTCCTCTTAAGCAATGCATGAAAAGCTACCATTGGACAGATGCTAAATTGAGCATCCAGGATAGTGTGGGGCTATACTTTGATGGGTCAAGACAAGCACACCTGTGCTCAGGCCATCCAGAACAAGGTGCATGATGATAATTCCTCATTAACCACCTGAGAAACCATCCTATTTACCCTCTACTTGGAGTATTTAACTTTCACATTTGATTTTGACCTTCACAACTCCTATTACATTCAGCTCTGTAACCTGCTAAAATGTGTTTATTTTTGTCTTGTTTTCAACTTGTTTCTTTAAAATCATATTGACCTGTATTTTGTGAAAATGAAATTTGTTTTCTCTCCATCCATTTACTTGACTACATAGCCTATAAGTCAAATTTAGAGAAACTTATGCCATGAGATGTTTCTTCCAAAACAAAATATATTATCTTGCTCATATCTCCTAGAACAGACTTTTGAACCTACCTGGGATCACTTGCTTATGGCCAACTGCACAAGCAAAGAGGTTTCAAGGACAACCATTTACTATCATGAGGCACTTGGCCCAGGAGGAGAAGACTGATGTTTCCTTTCCCTTCACATGAACAACTTCCTCACTAGTTATGTGACCAATACCTAGTGTGGCTATTTTCTCCCTATGAAAGATTATCAGAATATAGTCCAACAGTTAGATTTTATAACATTTCAATTAAAGAAACAACTCCAGCTCTCTCAACACCATCGGTATAATTTGAATGTGTCCCTTATCTATGTTACTAAGAAATTTTGATTAGGAGAGAATTATAGAACCAGTCCAGGGAATCTGTATTCTAGAAAGTTTTGGCTTTTGACATGGAGATGATGGAAGGATGGTTCCAAGAAGTGAAGATCAAACTAGATCAAAGAGATCAAACCAGAAATGACAAATAGCTGCTTAGAATGACAAGCTGGGCATGGTGCTACATATGAAGATTCAATTCTTATTCAGAATCAGAGAGTTTGGAGATGGCAGAGGTTTTAGAGAAATCATTTGAATTTCTCACTTTCAGGATGAGAAAACCAAAACTCAGAAAGTTTAACTAATTTGCCTAAGGTCATATGACTTGCTTATAGGCCAGACTTGGGGCTAGAACTCATTTCTCCTGATTCCCAATCCACTTTCCACCTACTATGCTTTATAAAGTTGTCATTTGTCTTGGGTAGAGGAGTATACTTTAAGCATAATATTAATTTGACCCAAATTTCTTTCGATAACAGTCTTTGCAAAAAATTCATGTGGTCCCTGAAGAGATCTCTTTGATGACTCCTTATGTACCAGCTGTGCTGATCACAGAAGACATATATATGTCATTCTGTTAAACACATCAGACACTTCAAAAAGACTTCAAGAGAACATGCTGAGAGAGATACTCCCAATGAAAATGATTCTGTCCTCATTTGCAATAGTCAGTATAGAAATATAGGTAATAGATCCACCAGATTAAGCAAGAGTAATTCTTTCCTAGAGTGATTTAGCAAGATATTTCTCAAGGACATAACATTTTTCAATATCCCTTAATTTCTTAGGATTGAGATGACAAAGAAACTATCCCAATGTTTCTGTTGAATGGAAAATAAAGACTGAGTAATGCTGTACTCATCAAGATATAGGTGACTTACTTTCCTTAGAGCTATTGAAATGAGATTTAGGTTGTAAGTGAGAAGTAACAACAACAACAACAACACTTGACAGTTGATGTAACAGACACATGAGCCCTTCAAACTCTGTCTTCCCTGCCTCTTCATTTCCCTTGCTCTGGGGTCAGGTGGGACAGCTACGGTAAGTGTTGCATGGAAGTCCTGACATCCTAAGTCCTAAGTCAGCACTTAGGTCCAGAAGGAACAAAGAGGTAAAGAGGTGACCTCTTGGGAACAGAGCAGGATGCGTGCCTATAACAGTTCTGTGGGTCTGCTTCCTTTTGCTGAGACAAACTTATGTTTGGGCCATTAGTTATCTTTCATCCCATTCTGACCTGTGACAGGCTTTGGTTTTATTTATTTATTTTTTCTTTCAGATTCATATGTTTAGCTGAACTTGGGCATTGCATGAAAAATGAAGTTTACATAGTTTATATTATGTACATAAACTACTGATTTACATTGATTTACACATGATTGGTGCCTAATTTATTAATCAGCACACAGAATGTAAATGCGCTGAAAGGAAATCAAGGTTTTAAAATAAGTTTTCCATAATATCCATAAACATTTATGCTGGTGTAAGTGTTAAACCAACACCTAACGTTAACACCAGCTTGCTTGTCAACGGGTTAGTTATGCACTGGTTGCTGGGTGAAGATAAATTCTTTCTTGCATTATCACTTGGCCACATTTGACAACATAGCTGCAAACGAGAACAGTTTACTTCTCTTCCACTGTATGCACATAAATGTAAACTTCATTTTGCCTTTAGTGAGACATTTACAGATATTATGCCAATTACTATAGAAAATTAACTCCACTAGAGCAAATGCACTAGAGAAGAAATATTTAAGAAAGAAGGAGACTTCCTAAATTGGATTTACATTTCTTAACTCAGGGTCTTCACTGTTTCTGTGGTATTTTTGATATTTGTCTTCAAAATATTAATTGTTTTATAGGTCAGATATAGCATTGCACTTATATATCTATAAAAATGATACTTAATAGAAATCAAGGCTAAATACAGGTTGAAAGGTTATGAAGTTGAAGAGCTAAAATAAGGTCATGGTTATTTCCATGGAACAAAATCCATAAGCAAATTCCTTTCAAACAAATCATTACAGTGTGGAAAAATGGGGCTCCACATCTTTCTAAATGAAGTATAGCTCTTTTTAAAAACCAAATTCAATACTTTTCTTCCTTTTAAGTTTAAATCATTATTCTAGATTTGCTTTATAATACATACAATATTGCAAATATAGCATCTGTAAAGATAAGGTTTAAAAAAATACATACACATATATATATATTTCCACAAATAATTTAAGACCTTCAAAAAACAAAATGGGAAATTCTGGGATGCAAGCCAATAGACACATTCAAACCACAACCAACCTGGGGATGGAACCTATGATTCTGGAACAGTTAAGAAGCTAATAACTCAGTAGGTAATAACTGAGAAACATTTTCATGCTGAGGAGTTTAGTTTTTGTGTGCAAAGGAGGTAAGTCCATTTTTGGAGGAGAAACAGATTTTTGTTTCTGTCCTCCAGTAACATGAAAATCACGAGTACTTTTACAAGGTCTCTATGAATAGCCCAAATTGTCTGAAGATGTAGTTAAAAAAAAAAAAAATGCCCAGGGCAAAGATGATGTCTGACTTGGAAGAGAAGGCAAAAGTCAGTGGGACAATTCTTCCCAACAGAAAAAGCAAGGACCTATCCCTAAGCCTTAGTTCTTTCAGGGAAGAGTGATGTTTTGTGTCCAGACTAGTAAGACTGTTCCTCCAACAGGGCAAAACCTTCTGATGAACAACTGCACAGAGGAAACAATTTTGCAGTTGTAAAACCTAGGATAGTTTTCATTCTTCAGGAAGGACCCTTCATCAAGGTCATTTCTGCTTTGGTTAACTGTAAGTCAGGTCTAAGGATTTTATCTTATGAAGAGTGGAGTTTCAGTTTGCATACAAAGGACATTGAATGTATTAGCCATTCAGATTAGTTGATGTATTTCTCTCCTCTCAGTATATTGTTTCCAGCCAGTTGATTCTTTTCTTGCAAGGTTTCATGCTTTGATTACCAACGGACAAAAGTCTTGAAGAGAGTTATCACGTTGTGATGAACTAAATTCCAAGAAGTTCCATGTTTAAACTTATTATCTCGATGTCAGTAATCTGGCTTCTACCTTTTACCTGACCCTTTTCCAAACTATGTTCTCTTCCATTTTTCACATTTCTCAAGAACATCCTCAAACCTATGAAATTTCTGGGGTCAATGATCGTTCTGAAACGGGAGACAGGACAAAATTCCCAGATCCTACCAGAGATATATGCAAACACCACAATATTCAATACATGTTTAATTACGTTTAATATATGGACCATTTTAATAAAACTCAGGGAACAAATGGTGCTGACAAGGCAAAGACATTCCTTTCAATGAGAATCTCCTTCTATAAAGCCAAGACCTTGTCCTTACGATAGGGTAGAGGGAATAAGAAATCTAGGTGTGTGATGAAACATCTGTGACATTGCCATGAGGATCTGTTCCTGAAATTGATACTAAACTGAATTAACTCCTGTTACTTTTCTTTTCTTATGTATCTTTAAATTAGCATGCACTCCACTAAAGCTTCCACTTAAAGATGTAGTTGACCTCAATATATGGGAAATATTGATCATCGAGGATGATAAGCTTTTTATTCCTGTACTAAGAAGGCTAAATTGTTAGAGAAATCCCTGATTGTCAATAAATTGATGCTGCCTAGGAATAAGGCTCACCTTCTCTATGTTTAAGTAGCTACCATCTTGGATAAGAATTTTGGTCCTATGCCAGGATCTGCCACAAATAATTTTTCCCACTTTCAAGTCCAATTTGTCCTTCTGTTTCATGTTTAAACTGCAAAATCATAAAAGAAGTCTGGTGATAGGCTTTTAAAACAATAGAATCCCCTAGAAGAGATTAAAAGTACCACTCATCAGGAGATCATTACCTTTAAAGACAAGACTCATTGCAAAGAGCCTTCAATTAATAAAGTCTATCAAGATAAATTTCAGATTTATTATTTTCCTTCTTTCCTCCTCACTTTCTTCCTATAAGCCTTCCCTTTCTTCCTTTTTCTTCTTTCTCACTCCCTTTCTTTCTAGTTCTTCCTCCCTTCCTTCTTTCTTCCCTTTCTTCCTTCCTTTTCTGATTTGCAGTTATGAAGCTTCCTGTTCTACATCATATAACAGCCATTTTCCAGGTTCTAAGACTTGGTAAGGTACCATATTTGGCTCTGCTGCAATACATTCCGTTATGACCTCAATAACAATCCTATGTCTTCTCACTAATGAGCCATTTCCAATGCCTATTAGTCTAAGTAAAAGCAACAGTTGGTTTCCTGACAAGATATCTACACAGGGGGAGCTCTGTAAGGCTTTTCCTAAGAAAATCCTTCTGGTGTGGTGGTGATGTCCAGTTTTGTGGTATGTATATAGCTTTTGCCTAAATGATTACAAGTTTCTCAGCTCTTCTGGTTGAGAACTAACTCATATTTCAGTGTTAACAATAAGATGTCTCTTGTATATATAAACTTAAACATCATATCTTCCACTGTATCTTTTCAGGAGACGAGAAGCCAAGGGTAAGTAGGAAAGATGGAATACAGTGCTGTTCCTAGTAGCCTGGTGCAGGATAAGGATGGAGCACTATCAGCAGCAGTGCTGCGAACACCATCCATGGATGAGAAGGGAGATGACGCGGGCAGTCATATCAAGTATTAGCCTAGAATACCAGGGCAGAGCTGCAGAGGAGCACCAGGAGTAGACTTCTCCTTTGTTATGGCCAATGCTTTGAATTGGGGCTGTCACAGTATTTCTACCACATGAGTAGGGACCTGGGTATCTGTACTTCTCTTGCCTTGCTCATGGCTCACTGTATTTTATCTGAAATATGGAAAAATCTCTGCTCAGGGAAATCCATGGGAGCAAATGCAGTGTTAACTGAAGACTGGAGAGGGGGCAAAACAGGGCTGCTAAGGATCTCCGCGTGGCTCAGCATCCTTTCACTAGGACTTAACCCTTGGAGACCTTCCCACTTCTGGGGATTTGCTCCATACCTGCTACTCCTGCGGCAGAGCAGGCTCAAGTCTGCAAAAAGCTGGGAAGCACATGAATCCTTCAGACTCACTCGTGAAACAAGAGTGAAATCAGAAACTTCTGTCCTAGGTCACCTCATCCGCATCACTGATTCTTTCTACTGTTTGCTCACCCCATCAATAGTAGGCACTTTCATTGACAGTGATAATCTGAGTGACTCTGGACTGGGTTCTGATGACTGGACTGGGAGGAAGATGAGGATCTGCCCGTAGGTGGGGCACAGCTTGGTCTGAAATACACGCTGAGGTCCAGGGACAGCCATGGATGGGGAGCGGCTCTGCTCCTTGCCTCCTTCCCTCCCACGGCCCCCAGCACCTCGTCACAGCCGCATCTCAAGATTACAATGAGGGACAGTATCTACAGCACAATGAGTCTATGTACACGTGGACCATTCCCTCGGCATGCTTTAGAGAGAGGCGCACACGCCCACACACGTACACCCACGTTGGAGAGAGAGAGAGAGAGAGAGACAGCACGCGCGCACAGTGGAGAGAATTAAAATGGCACTTTCTAGCATCTGCGGCAAGACGAGCGCTGGGAGGTGCGGGTTAGGTGGTGGGAGTGAAGGGAAACGGCCGGGGGTGAGGATAAAGAGCAGATATCCGGCAAGGATGCGGGGGAGATCGAACACGGAGATGGTCTTAAAAGTTGGAGGGAGGGTGGAGGCAGGAAAACCAGATAAAGGGTCAGGGTAGGACTCCAGCATAGATTCCATTGATAGTCTGAATGGCTATGCATCAGCTCAAATTAAAAAACAGAATAAAGTGATGTTGGAAGTATAAACATCAAGGCAAGACCATATTTTTTTTCTTTCCCCCGCAGATGAAAAAGGATGAAGGAAGGATAAAGTGTGTGTGTGTGTATGTGTGCGTGTGGTGGTGGGGGGTGGTTAATACCCATCTGGTACTTCTTGTCATTTTTTATAACATCAAATCTCCTTAATTGATGGAGTCTTTACACAGTCTACATTTGCTTAGATATACACATTTCTTGGTAGAACTTTTCCCACCTGGAATTACACTTCAATTTTTATTGATGGACTTTCAAACTGTTTTAAATGTTGTATTTTCTTCTTCACTTTCTTATTTCCCCCTTCATTTATAAACACACAAAGCTGTGAAAGAAACAGTCTCCCCCATTTCACTCTCTCTCTCGCTCTGTATCCTGTGTGACGCATTTTTGTGTGTTTTTTTTTAATTATTTTTAAACTTTTATTCTATTAACATTTGCTGAGAAGGCAGAGCAGAGATGCTGCCAGCAGCCACAGTGGTACGGCCAGACTGATGGATCCATTTATTCCTCTCACCGACCCAGGTCCTGCAGTGCAAAAGAGAGAAAAGAAAGTAATTATTAATACATCCGGTCCACTCTATGTCACAGACTGGGCCGTGTACCAGCATCTCAAAGTCTGGGCACTTATATACAGTCTAAGAAGGACTCGCCATCTTTTCTAAATCCTTCTGGTTGAGCTATAAGTATCTTAGGGGTATCTCGTGTGATGCTGGATCAGTCTCCTCGCCACCCAAATTTATCCTGCACTCTCTGATCTGCAGAGCAGTGGGATGTCAGCGCTAACTAAGATTCCAAGCATTGCTGAGGGTCCTTCAGCAGCCAGACATGGGCTCCTCCAGCTGATTCGCCACAGTATCTCCATCAATAAAATGTGGAACCAGCCCCTGATGCTCTTTTCTCAAGGGGGGTGGGGGAGGGGTGGTGGTGGTGGCGGTAGCTATTTCTTTGTTAGTGGGGGAGAGGAACTGTCTTGAAGTAACGTTTTTGGCTGGGTGGCACCTTAGCTGCAAGGCAGAAAATAAGTCAACTCACGGTGGGATTTTAAGCGGCAGCAGGGGGTCATCTGGTCCAAACCCTTCATTTGACACTTTAAAAACTAATGATGATGACAACAGAAACAAACACACCCAGCCAGGCGGGTGCAAACTGGAGCAGAGCTGAGACATGCACTTGCCCAGAATTCATCCTGGGGGGTTATCTGTGGGTTTCCCACTGCCGACCTGAGTTTTCCCAAGGTAGAAGAGTTTGGGGGACGTGGGTGTGCAAATGGAGAAGAGAGTGGGTGAGGGATCTGTGTATTTACACAGGAAGAATCGAGGCAGGGAGTGCAGGTCTAGAGCTTGCCGCCTATGTTTCGCCTGTTGCATTGCCTCCTTTTCTGTAGTTCTGTTCATTTAGATTCATTACAAGAGGAAAGCAGTTTTTCACAACAGAGACTTTTGGATTTAAGACTGTATGCTTAGACATAACATTCCAAAGGAAAAAATGGTGTCATTGTAACTATGGGTCAGTTGAAAGTTTTGAGGGCACTAAGTTGGTGATGGACAGGGAGGCCTGGTGTGCTGCGATTCATGGTGTCCCAAAGAGTCGGACACAACTGAGCGACTGAACTGAACTGAACTGAAGGAGATCAGTATGTGTGAATGAGTGTGTATGTGGGTGTGGGTGTTTGTACTTGTGCAGGTGCAATGGAAGCATCCTCTGGCATTTGAACATTTCCAAAATTGTCTACAAACATACCAGGTCAGATATAAAATAACTGGGAAAATGTTGGGTATAAGGATATTCTCCCATCTATGTTTCACATATCAATAAAAATAATATTATAGGAACAACAGCAACCAAATACAACCAAGAAAAACTGTATAGCACTTACTACAAGTCCTGTTAAAAATGCTTCACAAATATAAGCACACAACCATGTTACAAGGCAGGCGCTCCAGTGAACTCTGCTTTCCAGTGAGATAAGGGAGCCACAGAGAGGTTAAGTTCACCACGAGTTCACACAGTAAGCAGAGAGCTGGGCTTTCCCCCAGCGACTGACTCTGGAGTCTGTGCCTGTCACTGCTGCGCAAGGAGGTTATGTGGTGAAGGGGTGCCCCGAGTCTCCTGTCAAACATTCAGCAAATGAAATCTGAGTTTGTTT
The DNA here is from genome assembly GCA_917880005.1 of Nanger dama. NCBI lineage: Eukaryota > Metazoa > Chordata > Mammalia > Artiodactyla > Bovidae > Nanger > Nanger dama. The sequence goes on from CAKJTW010000011.1 coordinate 4,350,858, forward strand.
AAAACAAACCAGAACCACAGGAAGGTATCCATTATCTTTGAAAGGTATCCATTATCTTTGAAAAAAAAAGATTTTCAATAGATCTTTTTTGTTTTAAACTGAAATGTCTTATTGAGAATATTAAAAATGCTATTTAATATGTAATATATATATATAAAGTTTGAATAGCACAGTTATAGTATGAAATGAGTGTTTGAGTGTTATTATGTGTTGAGCTATGGACACACAGAATAAACGATTTAAATATCCAGTCAATTCTTTAAGTTTTCTGAATGACTGTAGGATTATATTATTAAGACACTTTAGCTACCTTCAGATTCATACCTTACATGAGGAATTAAGGATGAAAAAGATTATGCATTCTGCATGAAGTGCCTGATAGTAATGGTGACCAGGCACTAGAATCTAGATGTTAAGTCAATGTTTTTCCTAATTCACACCCCCCACCACACACATAATTCTTTTTGGCCTTTGGGGACCTTTAAGCTCCCTTAACGGCTCCTCCCCAGGGCCTCCAACCTGATGGCAATGCAGTCCCCTACCATATTCATTTCTCTCTAGGCTTTAGATGTCATGAGTTCTGTGGCACATTTGTTTGGATTAGTGTGTTAGTGATGCTTCCCAAACAGAGAAAGACCACACACAAATTGAGGCCAGACAGGGTTAAGCAAGGATGATTTTTGTTTTGCTCCAGGGATCCTTTGAAAACAGGTTTTCAGACTCGATTCTTCCTATTTCCTTAAAAGCATTTTTAGTGCTGAGACAGGTTGGATTATCTTTCAGACATCTTGGAGTTGAGTGGTACCTGGGGAACCTAAAAAATCTAGCCTTAAACCATTTTATTTGAAGGATAGTAAATATTTGAAAAATGCCATCACTGAAAAATATGATATATGCATATATGAACCTAGACACACATGTTCACATATAACATTCTTGCTAATGTATGTACACACATATATACAGATACCAAGAGAAGTATATTTGTTATATGCATACTCATATACACATATGATATACACACGTTAAAGTTATTTTAATACACAAAGTTGACAGCTATTACTCTTACATGCTATTCTATGCTATACATAGGGAATCTTAGTATGACTCTTAATAATCTTTCATTTTATCTCTAATAGAATTGTTACTACATATTTGAAATATATTCTGTGGCTCTCTGAAAGATATTTTCATCTCTATCAATTATTATTTATTAAGTGCATTAAGTGCTCTCATATAGCTATTTGATGTGCTTATATGACTTGCTCTTTTCATAATTGGTTTTGAGAGTAAATACATAAGCTTGAAAAATACAAGGGTAAACGGGTGATAGTTAGGAAATCAACACTGTGTATACAGTTACAGATACATGTATATATGCCTGCATAGGAGACTACTTCAGTTAATGACTATTTCAGGGAAGAATCATCAGCAAAATCATTAATTATGTTTTAGTTCATAGTTATGAAATTTCTGCTTATTTGTGGAAATGCAAATGATAAATCTTATTTCTCACACCAGATGGCCACACTCAGCAAGTGCTTTTATACATTGACAGATATAATGAAAGCAAGAGTCTGCAAACATAAATTAGCCTTAAGAATAGATGGGCAAATAGAACCACAATTCAAAAATTGCTACATGTTTTTCACATAACAGAAAAAATATCATATTTTGATATTTAGACACATCCTATATATATATGTATATATGTGTATGTGTGTTTATCTAGTAAACATTTAACAAGAGGTAGCAACAGAGGATTAGATGGTTGTATGGCATCACCAACTCAATGGACATGAGCTTAAGCAAAGTTTGGGAGACAGTGAAGAACAGGGAAGCCTGGCTTGCTGCAGTCCAAAGAGTCAGACATGACTTAGCAACTGAACAACAATAACAACAAGATTGTCATTATTGTTATTAACTCTGGAAGTCTATGTTACAGGACGCATGAAATACCTCTGGATCAAAGACACTGGTTTGTGAACTGGGTCAAGGGTTTTAATGTTTGACATGAAAAGCGCAAAATTTAGCTGCAGCGGGAGTGGGAATCTTGAGTCAACACACCAGGTCAAGGTTTTCAACTCCAAAGACAGTTGAGACTCTGTATCAAGGTGAAGGCCGGACGGCACTTTGCCAGGACAATGCTTATCCAAGGGAATTGGTGATTAAGGGCAAGATTGATAGAACATAGTTAAGGCATACAAGAAAAGAAGGGCCAGGTGAATTTAAGCTCAAACTCTTCTTAGAATTATTAAGGATGGACAAAATGACAAAATAAAAACATAAGCAATATGCAAAACAATTGTTAAACAAAGGAGAAAAATAATCTTCTAAATGTCTCTTCGATATTATCTAGATGCCCAGGCTGAGGCTCCCTCAGTGGCCTGGAGCCACATTTAAAAGGGAAAAAGACTGACTTTGGTGCCACCTGCTGATGATTTTCTGCCAGTACAGCTTCCTCTGCGTGATGGAATCCACTGGGGAGGAGAGCCTGTAATTTCCAGGCTGGAGTAAATTTTAAGAGGGAGTATACTGATGTTTTCTTTGAGCAGTGTGTCTTGGAAATAAATTTGGGTTCCATCTCCATAATGCTTTATGCATTATCTCCTTTTCTATAAAGACGGTCTTGGGTAAGCCTGAAGTATTCTCACAATGAAGTTGGAATTATCACACTTTTTCCATCAAACAACATCAACTATTTTGACTTGCAAAATCTTGAAACTTTACCGCACTACTTTCCTTTGAGTGACACTAGGAATTTTTCTCATTGATCTTTGAAATTAAAAAAAAAAAAATCGCATGCTCTATTTTCCCCTCCACTCCAAAGCTCTGTGGTATCATTGTGTTCTAACACCAGTTACTTAAGATTCAAATGTAATGGACAATCATGGCCTGCAGAGAGAAGAAGGTATGAAGAGGACAGCAGTTTATACTTCTTGTCCCAAATAATCTTGATCCTATATACATATTGCTGGTCACGTCTTCCGTGCTGCATTCTGTGAGGGCTTGCTAGCACTGGTCATAAATTAGGTGCTATCCGTTTCCTGGCTGTAACCAACAGAGCTGATCCGCAGTCTCTGAGGCTCACTGCCTGCTTGGGTCTAAGGACCATAACAATAGCTTTTCACTCTTGACAGTGATCTTGATAGCCTTAGCCCCTTTGACACTCAGACAAGATGTCATAGGAGACACTTATCAATCCAAGTGAATGGCCATGAAAATTTCTGCAGGGTGGTGCCTGCCACACAGATTTTTCCATGACTCTGGTATGGGAACAGACACTGTTAGGGATTTCTGTTGGTCTTGTAAAGATAACACATCAGAATTGGTAATTGAATCTTAGGGTCCATGTCATGAAGTGCTGACCTGACTATATTGTCTTTGTAGGGGAAAGTGTGTGAATCACGTGCCTCGTGGCTGACAGAGCTACATGAGGCAGTTTGACGGTGCAAAAAGGCAGTTGCCAGGTGTCCCTGCAGCCTGGGTATAGGGTGGCAGGGCAAGGGTATGGGAGAAGGTTCTGGCAGGAGGGAATAGGGAATGCTCAAGTGCTTCATTTTTGGAGACCCTACTCTTATCTCCTTGAGCAATATATCTGCTTCAAACAGCCAACGAGGGGTGATGAAGTGGACTCTCTGTCTCCACTGAGAGCCCTGTCACTGGGAAGTGGACATTTCCAAAAGTGCAGCTCTGCAGCAATTAACCAGGAACTTAAGGACAATGGGAGAGGGAATAACTTGCTCAGTTCCAGAGATTCAAAAATGAATAAGCCAAAAGCAATAGAGGGGTCACTGTTGGATCAGAGGCTTTTGTAAATGAGAAAGTACAGTTTAGGAAAAATAGTGGCAAATGCGTTACGGAAATTATTATCACAAATTATCAATAGGGAATAACCGCATGTAGAAGGCTCCAATGCATTGCTGTGGACTCTTAATTTTAACATACAGAAGGGAATCAGAAATAAGAACCATACCTTTTTGCTTGAAGTGCACGGTGGTGCCAATTTCTAAAAAGGAAACATTTAGCAAAACAAGAACAGGTAAAATTCTGAATCAATTGCGAGTAAGCACAAAGGTGGTCTGATACTCTCCATTGAAAGGAGAATGAGAGGAAAGGTGAAAAGAACACACTCATGGGAACATATACTGGTAGAGACTGAAAGAAAGGTACATGGAAAGAGACTGCTTTATTGGAACAAATGTGCAGTTGGAGGTGGCAAAAACAATTTGCAGCTTCAGATACCTGATGTAACATGTGATGAGTGCAGACAAGTACGAGATCTCTGAGTATGGCAGATGAAAGGACTCTTGACTGCAATGTAGCCAAAGAGAGGTTGTGTCTGCCTCCCCACCCCCAACCCCATTCTACCATTTTGCATCTACTTTGCTCTACTCACACCCATTACTTTTCTTCCTTTTCCTTTCTACCTTTTTTCCTAATACACTTAATCCCTCCCAACATTACAACCTTTGCCCTCACACCTGCTTGGAATGTCCCTCCCCAGATCTCTGCCTGGCCAGCTCAGTCACTTCATTCAGATTTCTGCTGAAATGTCAGGAAGGATTTCCCCACTATCTTCTCAAAAACGCTTCCTCTGTGACTTCCTGTTATTTAACCCTGGTTTGCTAATAGTCCTGATCCCTACTTTTCACCATGTTACACATTTACTTACTTGCTTGTTCAGTTTCTCTCCTCCATGAAGCCAGCCACAGTGCATATCTTGTCAACCATTGTACCCTGGTGCCTAGATCAGAGCCCAGCATGTAGCAGGTATACAATAAATACTTGTTGACTGTATTGATAACTCTCAGGGTTGGGAGAGCTTCTATAGGTACAATGCTTGGATTCCCTGTTAAGTATCTTGATCAATTAAAGCACAGCACTCCTCGAAATTTAGAAGTAAATATGGAAAATTTCCATAGGATACTTTGAACCTCAGGACCAACTGGATCACTGGTCAGATATAGGAGTCCAAACCATGGAAGCTGGACATAGGTTTTCTTCTCTGTGAGGATCAGGATGCAGCCCTGCATTCTTGAGTGGCATGCTTTCACTAAGGGCATAAAGTGACCTGGACTCTGAAGAGAAAGAGAAGCTTCAGATTTGGGACCCAGTCACCTCACCATCCTGCTTGAAACTGGCTTATGCTTTCTCATGACTTCCAGAATAAAGACCAAAATACTTACCATGCCATCCATGGCTCTGCCCTTTTACCTTTCCAGCCTCATTTCATGTGGAGATGTTTATTATCTCTGCATCCCAGCCCACAAGCCTTCCTGATGCTCCACGGTACCCTGTTTTCTTTGTCGTGGGGTCTATGGCCTGATGATATCTCTACTGGGAATCCCACTCACCTGTCAAAATTTAGTTACAAATTCCACAGAGAAGTCCTCCTTAGTCTCCTTGGTAAAATGAAGTCCCTCTATTATAAGCTCTGTTCCCCTTCACAACACTCATCTCAGTTTTAATTTCAAATAATTTGTCTGGTGTTTTGATGAATGCTTATTTCACTAGTGGGATATGAGATCCATGGAAGCAGGAACTGTGTCTGTTATTGCTCCCTTGTTGGCACAGCAAATGAATGACGGCACTCTGAGTACACAACGGACCAAACCAGAATGGGCCAAATCACTGAAATATGAGAAAAATAAAGATATGCCCAGCATCCTTCTAACAGAGGAGCTGAGACTCTGTTAAAACAACAGAGAATCTGAGTAGCTAAAATCATTATCCTCTGATTTATCACAAAGGGGTCTGAGCTTCAGAATCAGGTCTGCAAAGTTTTGGAGGTTCAGTGTAATCTATGAATCCTCTCCCTTGCAGATTTTCCTTTTGCCTTTATAATTTAAGGAGATCTCAAGGAGAAGTCTCAAACAGCCTGATGTTTTCTAGCATACTCATGATGGCTATAAGCAGGACACCGTTGTCCTAGCATCCAAAGTCTTAAAAATGTTTAGCTACTATTCAGCATTTGCTAGGCTGTTCATAGAGCAAACTGTCTCCATAAGTGAGGACAGATGTGGGGTGGGGCAGATGGGGGTATGTGAATGTTCTTTTATACCATGATTGCTGGTGCACTTCTGAAGACACTCAAAGCCATCAGCATCTGCCCTTCTGTCCTTGAAGAGCTAGTCCATTATTTGCAGAAGGATGGAGGTCCATTCAGAAGACTGGAGCATGATTTCTGCTCCTCTTCTAGCAGAAGCCAGTTACTGAGGTCACTGTCACCTTAGAAGTGAAGTCAGATTCTATTAAGACTTAAAATGCTGGTGTTCACCTGTTGACCACAGATCACCTGACCGGCAACGTTTCATTTGTGTATTAACCATGCTGGCACCTGTTTTCTTTCATAATACCTGTTCTCACAACTTCTGTTTAAAATCAGCATATTACTTTCAAATATTGCAAAGTCTCTGTAGAGAACTGCACATCAAAATAAGAGGAAGCTGAGGTCCAGACAGATTAATCAGTTCCCCAAGGTCACACAGACAGCAAGAGGCAGAGCTGAGTCTGAAATTCAGGGCTTCCACTTCTCCAGGCAGAACTCTGTCCATTATTCACAATACCCCTCTGGAATTTTTATGATAGCAGAGCTGAGTAAGTATAGCCTACATAACTCTAGGGTTATCACTGAGACATTTATATGATTCAAAATTGACTGGGGAAACTTTGGCTCTGCTCCTGTGCAAAGTACAACTTCTCCTCTTTCTTTGCTCACATTCTTTGGTTTATCATTCTTTAGAATTTATAAGGACCTCTCAAGGTTCCAGGTGGTGCAGTTGTAAAGAATCCATTTGCCAATGCAGGAGATGCAAGAGATGTAAGTTTGATCTCTTCTCCCCTGGAGAAGGAAATGACAACCCACTCCAGTATCTTGCCTGGGAAATCGCAGGGACAGAAGAGGCTGGTGGGTTATAGCCCGTGGGATTGCAAGAGTCAGATATGACTGAGCACAGCAGCAGCAGTAGCTCAGGGTCACAGAGTGATGCTCTTCACCCTAAGGGGTTTAGATTTCCTGATGGGGTCATCTTTATGTAAAAACCCCTGAGGTTTCCCACGGCCCATCCCAGGTCTCATAGAATAATTCCAAGCGGTTGTTCAAGAACCTGGGCAGGCAGGGACACCAACAGTTCTGCTTAACTAGAAATTATCACTTTATTTCTTTTTGCCTCAGTTTCATCAGCTATAAACTAAGCTTAATTAAATGCTTCCTGTAAGTTTGTTCTGGGGCTTCCCTGGCGGCTCAATGATAAAGAATCTACCTGTCAATGCAGGAGACCCAGGTTCAATCCCTGGGTTGGCAAGATCCCTTGGGGAAGACAATGGCAACTCACTCCAGTATTCCTGCCTGGGAAATCCCATGGACAGAGGAGCCTGTCAGGCTACAGTCCATGGGGTCGAAAAGAGATCTACAAGACTTAGTGACTAAACAATAGCAGCTTTGTTTGATCACTTAGATAATCATCATACTCTGCTTGGAATGCTGCCAGACACATGCTAATTGCTCAATAAAGAAGAGTTGTGGTTGGTAGATTTATGGTAAAGATCACTTATAGAGGAGACTGCCAGGAAAAGTTTTGTGGAAAAAGGGGAAAACACATCTTCAAAGTCAGCCATGGCAGTACTGTTTCAGAAAAAAAAAAAAAAAAATTTTTTTCAAATCTATAGCACTACGGATGAACAAAACAAGATTCTAGCACACTGAAGTGATAATGAAGTAGACTGATTAGGGAGCATTTAGGTCAGGAGAAAACTAGCAATAGGTTAACCAGTAAAATGAACAGACTTGAGCAAAAGTCTGAACGTCCTAAATGTAACAGACACTGCCTTACTAGCTGATTAAAAATATTTTAACAAAAGAATTTAAAAACATTGTTCAAACTTTACACTCTATGAAGAAAATATTTTTAAAAATCAGATAAAAAATATACTCTTGTTTAAGTTATCTTTAAAAAGCAAACTGCCAGTTAAAAGTCTAGGAAGTCTTCCTTATGGCAATGGAATGATATAGTTTGTGAAACACTAACGATCTGAAGACTTGGAATTCCATTTGTATTTAGAAAAAAGAGAATGTAATTTTTATTTCGTATTATTATTCATCCACTTCTGTTGGAATAGACCGTTCTCTTTTGAGGAGCAAAATTCTGAATATGTTTGAGGAGGGCTCTTTGAAAAGTTGGTTGTATGCTGCCATCTCGTGGTAATACTAAACATGTTCCTTTGCGCCGTCTAAAGTAATTACCTTTGTCCACCAGGTGGCAGTAGTGAAAAAAAACTTTGTTATTTTCTAAAGGAGTCTTTCCTATTACAGACCAAAAAAAAAAAAAAAAAGCCTTGGTCCTTAACAACTGACAATAATTCTTTCTTTTCCAACATGAAGGCGCTCTCAAGTTCTTGAGTAAAATTTCCTTGCCAGGGACACCAATTCTGTAGGGATTCCTGGATATACTCATTAGAATATACCTGACACCTACCATTTTATGCCTCTCCTGAAGACTTCTCTCCACATGTCAATTTTGCTTCAGCAAATAGACTTAACAAGTAAGCATGGTAGTGCCAGTCTGAACAATGAAATAAAAGGATAATTCTACAGCAGCAGTACAATGTACAAAACTTTAGGGGGTTCAAGTACAAAGAAAGTTCTAAAATCCTGTGAATGCATTATTAAAATATGCTTAGATCTCAGCTTCTGATGAGGGTGTAGGAGGCAGCAATGGGGAAAAGAATTTAATACTAGAAAAGGCAAGTGCCTTGATAAATTTATTTATGCCAATCTGTCTTTGACTTTCCACTTTCAGATTCTTTACAACCAGCTGTGTTAGACAAATGTCCCAGGTGGCACGAGTCATAAAGAACCTGCCTGCCTTCTCAGGAGACAGAGACACAGGTTCACTTCCTGGGTGGGGAAGATCGCCGGGGGAGGGCGTGGCAACCCATTCGGTACTCTTGCCTGGAGAATCTCGTGGACAGAGGAGCCTGGCGGGTGACGGTCCACAGGGTCACACACAGTCGGACACGATTGAAGCGACTTAGCACACAGCACACACAGCATCAGAAAGAGCTGAGTGGGCCTTGCTCATTGGCAGGGTGTCTTCCTTGCTCACTGCTGTAGCCTCTGCCTCTCTATTTCTTCAGCACAGAGTCTGTATTCAATAGATTGGGTGAATGAGTGTCTGAGCACTTAATGAATAAATGAATGAGTAACTGAGTGAGTTAATCCATCAGTACCTTAAGAGCTGCCCTCTAAAATTCTAGGCAGGTGGAAATATTATTCCGTGAAACCACCATGCCTTAACACCAAGGCAAAATGACTGTTGGGAATTCACAGTCATTTAAAGAATAATAAGGGGCCAGGAGGTTCTTCGGAGAAGGCAACGGCAACCCACTCCAGTGCTCTTGCCTGGAAAATCCCATGGGCTGCAGAGCCTGGTAGGCTGCAGTCCATGGGGTCGCTAAGAGTTGGACACGGCTGAGCGACTTCCCTTTCACTTTTCCCCTTTCATGCATTGGAGAAGAAAATGGCAGCCCACTCCAGTGTTCTTGCCTGGAGACTCTCAGGGATGGGGGAGCCTGGTGGGCTTCCATCTAGGGGGTCGCACAGAGTCGGACATGACTCAAGCGACTTAGCAGCAGGAGCAGCAGGAGATTCTTTCATTAGTCTCTAAATCCCTGGCAGGTAGAAAATTTTCTGGAGGACCGAGCTTTATTTATGAATATCCTCACGAAATTTAAACCTTAGAAAACAAAATCCCAAGCTTTTTTTTTCTTTTTCCGAAGTCCAGAAGATTTCTTCTTACCTTCCATCTGTTGCTAAGTGGTATGACTAGGTCTCTTGCCATTAAAGTGAGTTGTGAAGGCAAGAGATGCTTCATTGGAAGCTCTAGAGTTTACAGTTTGGAGGGATTGGGGGCAGGAGGAGAATGGGACGACAGAGGATGAGATGGCTGGATGGCATCATTGACTCGATAGACATGAGTTTGAGTGAACTCCGGGAGTGGTGATGGACAGGGAGGCCTGGCGTGCTGCGATTCATGGGGTTGCAACGAGTCGGACAGGACTGAGCGACTGAACTGAACTGAACTGAACTCCCTCACTGCTGCTGCTGCTAAGACACTTCAGTCGTGTCCGACTCTGTGCGACCCCAAAGACGGCAGCCCATCAGGCTTTCCCCGTCCCTGGGATCCTCCAGGCAAGAACCCTTGAGTGGGTTGCCATTTCCTTCTCCAATGCAAAAAGTGAAAAGTGAAAGTGAAGTCTTTCAGTTGTGTCTGACTCCCTCACTACCTGAGATTTCTGTATCTATATTTATGAACAGTTATCGCATTTTGCCTTCTTTGAATTCTATCTGGGAGAGGAGGTCAGGGTACAACAAACCCATGTGGAGAAGAATTGATTTTTAGTAGTCTGACAACTTACCTCGAATCCTCTGCTTATAAGCATTCATTCCAGTTCGCGGGTAGGATATATAGAGTTTGAGGATTTATATTGTTTGCACAGTTGTTCTAATTCCAGGGTATTTACTTGAACATAAATGGCTCTCTTTTCAACCTGCCACAGTCATTGGAACAAGGAAACGTTCTCTGTTGCATATGGCACAACTCTTTTTAAGCTTTCTGATGAGCCCTGGGTTTTGAAAATAAGATAGTAGCAGACTTAACTAACTGGACTTTTTTTTTTGTTTCCTGTATCTGAATGAATAAGAATGTATGTTCAGCAGAAAGGGAAGGTCCGAATTCAACAGGGGTTCTATCCTCCAATTGTCTGGGAAAAGTGTCAGAGGGATGGAGTTAAAATCAATAAGAAGTTTAATAAAATAAACATTTAAGAATATTCCCTGTGCCACTGCCTCCTTCACTGATGCTGAGGACCTGAAGCATAACATTTGTTAGTGTCCTCCATGGGAATTTATGTGTTTTTGTGCTTTTTTTTTTTTTGGCCAATATTTTTAAAAATAAAACCTTTCTTATTATATTGGCTTAAAAGGGGGCATTTTTATTAATTTAATTGTCAAAGCCACACTCTGAAAGTTGTTAATTTCTTTCTCAACGATTTATCCGCTGTACTTGGAGGCTTTAGGGATTAGCAGCTTCTACTTACAAGAATTATTATTATTTTTCCTTTTGACATAGAAAAAAAAATGCCTGTGATTTCTATTTGGATTGTTAGAGTTTTAATTTTCTCTCTTGTACTATATCCATGTTGTATGAACTCTAATGCCTAATATTTATAGAGTAATGTTCTCTGAGAATCTCAGTGATCATTCTGGGTCTGGTTCTAGAGGAAACAGGTCTAATCTTCAACCTTAAGGTTATAGCTGTTTTCTTACCTAGTTCATAGGCCAGTCGCTGTCCTAACTACTAGGGAAATATGCCAAACTGGCTGGGGAAACTAAAAAGTCTTAGCTCAGCATGTCATCAATATTCGAGAAGGCAAGTTGGCCTCTCCCTTAGCTAGATTTGGGTCAGAAGGACTCTGCACTTTACTTTCAAATACTCCTAGGGGCTTCTGATCATTGACCATGACCAGGAATGGACTTCAGATAGTTTGATGCTGTTTCAAAGAGAGTCAGAGACATGAATGACGTATCAAGCTTTTTGCCACCCTGACTATTCTGGTGATTATTCAGTGTTGAATGACTGAGTATATCCAAATCAAAATGAATGTTGATATAATGTCTCATTATATAATAGAATAATTGAGAATCATTCCTTATTCTCATCAGTTAGTGGACCAACCCTCCACTATGTTCTATTTGAAAGAGAATCGGAGAAAATATTTTTAAAATAAAATTTTCATCTCATTAAAAAGAAGACAACTTTGTCTTACACCCCAATTTAGAGAGATAAAGTAGGAGGTTCAGTAAGGGGGACTCTTACTGGAAACCCTGGAGGTGACTCAATGGAAATGTCTTCTGGGTGAGTCAAGTTTGACTGAAGACCTGGAAGAGCAGAGGGTGTGCTGGTCCCTGTGGAGTGGGCAGTGGCCTGGGGGCACAGACTCCTGAACCTGACTGTTCTGTGACCTTGAGCATGACAGGGCTAGGCCAGCCTCAGAGGGGCAGAACCCAGAGAATACGTCAGGTGTTTTCACTAGAATAAGTTATAATACACCGACAGATCAAAGATTCAGACAAAACATTTGTTTCTATCGTATTAATGGTGTTATCTCTGAGGAGAGAGATTATATATAATCTTTATTTTCTTCTTTATAGTTTCATATATTTTCAAATTCTTCCATAATGAAAATGCATAACATTTATTATCAGAACGGAAAGCTATTTATAAAAACAAATCTGAGGTAAAGAAAATAATCCCCTAAATCTGGGGAAAAGAAAATAATAATTTTCTGATTCTTTAGCTTTGAGTTGACATCATTACAAGGAGACTGAATTTTCCCCCTACTTTTTAGTTGGCTGGTATTATGCAGTGAAACTAAAGAGAAGCTAAGATAGGTGAGGTCTAATTTCTATAAGGAACATTGTCTTTACAGCATGAAATGACAATGCAATAAAATATGTATTATATGGGTTTATGAGGCCCTTCTGACTGCACGCTTGAAGTAATTGCCCTGTGGAGTAAGTATAGGTACATGAATTGACTTTAACTGTTATAGGCTCTGCTCGATGGTGATATGGACTGTTCCAGAAAGTATAGGCTCACTAAGCACTCCCAGCATAAAGGGAGGGTTTCATTAAGTCTCTTACAGCAAGTCAGCCTGCTCAAACCCTGCAGGTTTCTTATTTAGCCTGAGAGGTTTAATTTTTAATAATCAGTGAATTAAAATGTTAGAGAATGCCCAATGGGGTAAGTTTAATAAAGGAATTTCCCTGGGCCACTCCACCTAAAAAAACATATAAGATAGAAAAACTCCAGAAGTAAATTTTTTTGAATCAGTAAGTTATTAGGGCCAAACACGAGCTCTTTGCCTTAAAGAAGAAACAAATGCTTATGCCCCTGTGTCTATAACACAGCCATTGCACCTGTGGGTAAAATCCTGGCATTTGGCCCTCATTGGAATGAAAGAACAGTCATCCAATTTCATAAAGACCTACTTCCTAGCCCCAAATCTACTTATTGTTGGGGCAAAGTAGATTACGGTTGAAAAGATATAATTTTATGTACATTTGGAAGCTTTCTACCCCTTCAAGTATTTGACTTGCTAAAAGGATTTAAAAGTACAGGTTTGTGTAGGTCTCTAGAGATTTGCCTCCTGTCTGGTTTTCTCCCCTCTGTTTCCATGCTCTAATTGTGAATTGCAGATCCATTTCAGAATACATTTTAGATTTAAATTCTAAGGGATTCAAGACTGGCCTTAATCCATGTAATATGTGTTTTCATTTCATATGTTCTGAAACCAAAAACATTCAAATACCACGAAACAAGGTAACTCGCTGTGGAATTTGAATGCGGAGATAAGTGAATTTGTGAGATTTCCTGGGATTTTAAGGCTCTCACAAATAAGAAGATAAGGGATTAAAAAACAGTGGTACGCTCAGAGTTACCCCAGAGCCTGCGTCTACGGCACTGACTGCCGCAGGGCAGAGAACTTGGTGAAGGTGGTTCTGCTTTGGAACCTTGGCAGTGACTGTACTACTGCGAGCGCCAGGACCTCTCAGGGATTTGTCTGTAATGCTTGCTGTGTCACTGACTTGAAACATACTATACTTCCAGGTTCTAGAGCAAGTTGCTCCTGGAAAACAAGATGGCTTCAACTGACCCGACCATCCCTACAACTAACTTAAAAGCCTACTGTCAAACCTCCTTGTTGAGAGGTTGAAAGCTTTCTCTAGATGCTCTGATAGAGAATGGCTCTCAGCATCCTCCAGAAAGCTCACCTCTGTAACACCACCTACCACACAGTATATACTATCCACACGTCTGTAGTCAAGTTGACAGCTGCTCTTTCTTATCTTAAATGTCTAACAGGTGGAAATGCCCATCTCTTCTCTTTTAACTCCACTAGTTTATCACATTTCTTTTGTTTTTAAACAGGCTAGATGCAAATGAGGAAAAGTAAGAAACTATTAGGAAAAAAATGTTTTTTTCCCCCCATATTTCAAAAAATTATTTAGACACTATTGTTGAGCTGTGTCTGGATTCTAATCCTCTGCAATCCTGGGATGTTCTGCTCCTTTCTTCCTTCTCTTCTTTCTGCCTTAATTTTAAACTTCACTTTCACTGGTCGGAGAACTGACCAGTCCAGGTTAGCTAAGATGTCCCTGTGCTGAGTTCTCCATAGACCACACAGGTCTCCTCAACTTGGCAAAGTTTCTCGTAACTGCTCATCAACGACTACTGCCCTGGCAGGTCTGTAAGGTCTGTTATTGTGGAGGTCGTGTCTGGCTTCTTTTCACAGCCCTTCCCAAGTACCTAGCTCAGAGCTAGAGCTTGACATAGAAAGTACTAGGATGGTACTTTTTTTTTTTTTTTTGAAGGAATGAATAGTGTAACCAAAATACTGTGTATTGTCGAATAAACTTCGTCTGGGCCAGAACTAGTTTTCACTGCCCATCAAGAATGAAGCTTCTTTCTGGTGTTCCTAATGGTTGAAAATCAGATGAAAAGAAAACATGAACAGAAAAAAAAGGAACTTTACAGAGCGAAGGCAAGTGGAGAGTACATTTAAACACAGGATAGAAAGTGACGCATTCATTTAATGACAGGCGGGAAGGCTGATCCTTAAAGAAGACCAGCCTCCAGTGGGTAAGAGCATGCCGTCTATTTCAGCACTGTGACATGAAGTAAGCAACCTTCCACAATGAACTTACCTGTGTTCAGAACTCCAGGAACGAGAACACATCTCCCAAGTTAACTCTCTAAGTTGTGATTCAACAAAGAGAAGTTAAAGCTACCGCTTTCCTTGCTTTCCTTTTTTTCCCTCAGTCATTTCTGCCCTCCAAGCATTCACATGTACAATTGAGAAAGCACTTCAGAATGGCCAAGCAACTTTCCAACATAGCACATGGGTGGGGATGCTCAGTGTCCTGCAGGCTAAAGAGGATGGGATGGTGCACGGGATGGGTACTCAGTCAAGGCACAGTTATCTGCTTATTTTTTTAAACCACAGGATGCTACTGTTGCCCCAAGCAAGATTCTCTTATGTAGTTAGAAAAGTCATACTGGAACTACCAGGTTTGGAAGGTAAGTGGTTAAAACAGAATCTCCGTTGTGAGTATGGGGCAGATAAAGTAGAGTGGACTGATAGCTGTGATTCATAGCAAAGATACTCTGTTAGTGGTAATGTCCAGGTATTAAAACGTACATATGTGTTACAGAAATGTGGGAAGCGTTTTCTTTTACAACCAGCATTGTGATGAGTAAAATAGTGCAATAAACTGTGGCAGTGTTCCGGTCCCCAGGGTCCAATTAGGAAGCATGATAAATGACTTGTAAGGTCTCCTCCTCCTACTGATTTGCAGTGGATATAAGCTGACGATTCTCGGTAGAGTCCTAGTGAGTGGTCTGCCTACTCCCATCATATATCTGGGTACAAATGAACAACTTAAATTAGAATTCCAAACTCATTATACCACGCTGTGTCCTGATTTGGCAGGTGTGTTTCTTCATAGCAGTCTACAAGGGAAGATGTAAGGTGGGACTTCTTAAGCTGGGGGATTTTTCCACTATGGCAGTGCTTGTTTAATTTAATGCCTACAAATGACTTGTGATGATTAAAGACCGTTGTGAGGACAGAGTGACTGTAAAGGGAGGTTGTTGTGAAGGTTCCATTCGTATCTAGCCTCTCCAGATAGATGGGATAATGGCTTTGTGGTGCTTCCCTGGGTGATATCCAGTGTTTAGACTTGAATGCTAACACCATCAAAACCTTTTCTTTGGTTTTGTTTGAAGGATGTCAAAGAGAGAGTGTATACAAAATGCAAGGTGAATATGGTGGAAAATGTACAGAAAAAGAAGATCAAGAAATGCAGATAGCAAAAATAAGAATTTCAGGTGAAAAAGAAAGAGAGGGAGCCAAGGGGCAACTAAAATGAAAGATGATAGTTTTGCAGGGCTATACTATGAAGTTTGTCAGGAGCCAAGACTTTACTGATGATTGAATTCTTGGAAGAATATGTGTTCTTTTCTTGACTTTTTTTCCTTTGGAAACTTTCTACTTATTTTTTTTTCATTTTTATTGTAGCATAGTTGCTTTGCAATGTTGTGTTAGTTTATATTGTACAAGGGAATCAATTATATATATACATACACCTTTTGACTCTTAAATAGTGCCACTTCCTTTAAGGACTCTTGATCTTTTCTCTGAACCTAGAGCAAAACTTCCAAAGAAAGGACCATCTTCTTGGCTACACTCAGCAACTCTCCTCAAAGTACATGGCTACTTAACATTCAGCCAAGGGACTAAACCCAGGTCTTCTACATTGCAGGCAAATTCTTTACTGTCTGAGGTACCTTTTGGTAGTGATGTACTGGAAGTTCCCAGTACATCACTACCCCCTGCTAAATGTCACACCTGATGCAAACACCAGGGTGAGCTTCCCTGGGGGTGCTCTCCAAACACCAAAGGGACCTGTATAAGCATTTTCTGTCCATTCAAGATCCTGGTCTTGTCACCCTTTGGGGCAGCAAGCCAGTATTTTCTGCTGCAAATTTCTTTGAGCTCTTCTTAGGCAGCTTTATTCCTTTTAATTAAAAAGACAAGACTGTCAATTACTTAAACTTAATCCTCACATGTAATTGTTACTTTGAAAGATATTTTTTCTCATAAAGCTCATAGAAGAGAAATATTTCCATCAAATTAAAATTTAGTGGGAGCTTGCATTTTCAAAAATTATATATATTCATCTTTAAGTCCCTGCTGGCTATAGAAATCTAAATAGCACAGCAAAGTTTAAGTACGGGGATCACCATGAAAGGCTGCCTGATGCAGGCAGATCCAGACCGGGAAAACAGAAAAAGGCATTAGGAAAGAGTCCCAGGACTAAAAATCCTCCTACCTTTAAATTGATGCTATAGGATTTTTAGCCATTTCACTTGAAGCTAAATGTAAATTCTAAGAGAGGTTAAGATTTCTAAGTTTCTTTTGAACACTTAAATAAGAGCAGGAATAAATTTCAGAATTATTCTGGCTAGAAAACTTTAATGAGGAAAGAATAAGAACTGCTTAGGAAACAGGGCAAAAGGAAGAATGAAATGGTGGAAGAGCAAAGCCAGAAGTGGATTCAACAGAGAGAAGTACATGTTCCAATGAGTCCAAATTGGTGGTGTGGCCCACCTGTGATAGTTGAGTCTAAGTCACTGAATTGGTGGGTGAAGTATTGATTCTAGGTGAAGTACTGGCCCAACTATCCCCCCTTGAGATAAACCAGGAAGATGTTAGACTTTTGTTCCCATGAAAGGAGTCAGGGGATGGTTGTCAGATATTCATGTCAGCTCTCAGTTATCTTCATGCGAATTAATCAAGGCTCGTGATTCTACTGTAAATTCGTGTTGACATGGCTACCTAAGTTCTGTCAATAAAATCAAGGCCCTTATTTCCATCGGCTAGTGGGGAAGGAGTAATGCACTTAAACACTGAAGCTTTTCCTAGGACAGGCTTTACACCTTTGACAAGAAAAGAAGGGCAGGTTTTTAGACTGATCATTATGGACTAGTCTGACAGGTGCTAATGCCCAATCGGGCTTCCACCACAAGTGTGTGCCTCACAGTAGAGAACTGTGTGCCTCACAGTAGACAACTGTGCAACTGCAGCTCCTCTGAAGTGGAGCATTATGACAGTGCTGAAAAATAATGAAAAGTATACTTTGTTTGGCCTTGGGATACTTCTGTATTTAAATTAACAGTGTGGGTATTTCAGACACCCCTAGAATCTAAAATACAGCCATCTACAGGGGTTTCTCTGGTGGCTCAGATGGTAAAGAATCCATCTGCAATGAAGTAGACCTGGGGTCAATGCCTGAGTCAGGAAGATCCTCTGGAGAAGAGAATGGCTGCCCGCTCCAGTATTCTTGCCTGGAGTGTCCCATGAACAGAGGAGCCTGGAGGGCTACAGTCCATGGAATTGCAAAGAGTTGGACACAATTGAGTGACGATGCACAAACACATAATGGAGCCAAACCAAATTTTTATCAAATTAATATCTAGGCAACGTAATACTCAATACAAGTGCATCTTTAAAAATTATAAGACAAATGTGTATCTGAATAGGATGATTTTGAATTCAATAAGCATTCTTCTGAGGAACTTGAAGCTCTCTTTACATATTAGTTAAAACACCACTTTGAGTTTGTAGGCATGAAAAACATAATTTCTTTCCCATTTCACAGTTGGAAAAACTGAATTAAAAAGAACAATGCTAGTAATTATCCATGATTAATAGAGGTGTGTATGTAAATCAGCCTGAATAAATGTGTGAAATTAGATGTCCTGATGCCAGATAGCCCTGCTCATGTTTTTTAAAGACTAAGCTTTCAAATCTCTGTGTGTTGAGTGGGTCTGGAATGAACTTTGTAAAGGTGTATGGATATTAAGGCAACTGTATTGTTTACTGTAAGCATTATAATACATAAAATAAATTAGATGAGTGTTTAAAATTCATTAGACAGATATATCTAATACATATCTAATGAACATGAATGCATACATGATGTCTATTTACAATGTGCTAGAGTTTATGTATGTGCCTAGGTGCAACAAGGAGTAGACTGAAATTTGGGTGGAATTTGATGGTTAAAAGTGTGGGATAAGGTACATGTTAGTTTCTTAGGGGTGTGGGGATTAACTGGATTAGTACATGCAAAAGCTGTTAGAATTCTATTGTTACATGAGACATCCACTATCTATGTTAACGGTTATTATTATCATTACTGTTATTACGAGACAAGGTGACACTGCTGTTATAATAAGGAGCTGAAAAGAAGCATTCTTTCTTCAATACCTGGGAAAATATCCTACAGAAAATAAATGAAGCTGTAGGGGTGGTCTAGGCACCCTCACAGCCTGGGATCTTTGGAGGATTCTCCCCAGTCTTCCTTCCATGCCAGTGGTCTGACTTGAGAACCCATTCCTGGGAGTGCCGGGTGAGGGTAAGCCCGTCTCTTTCTCTTTCTGGATATAGAATCTGACTGTTCTGATGCCAGGCCTGCCCTTAGCCAACACCAGTCTCCCTGTGGGAGGAAGCAGGCAAGGCGGACTGCAGATTTCTACAAGCTTGGTTTGTTTGTGGGCTGGATTTTAATTTTTTTTAAACTTTAATTTGGGAGGGGGGTTGTTTTGTTTTCAGAGTGAGCTTTAGACAGCTGTATTAATCATGCAAACCCAGCCATGTGCAATGTGTTTTATCAATGGAAAAACAGGAACGGAATGGCAAGCAGCTGTGAACAAACCCAATGCAGTGCCTGAACTTGGAAGATAATCTCAACATTTCCCAAACCCACTCGCCACATGGGGTTAGTGAATGGAAAGGCTGTTCACTTGGGATAAATAATCAGATGGGTGGCAAACAGAGGAGACAGATTCTAGGGTTATTAATTTTTTTTTTTTTAAGTGGCAGCGATTGCGACCAGAGAGCCTTGAGCTCACGGGAATTCTTCACTTGAGGGTGATAAACACACAACAATGGCGGTTTGTCCTTGGCCTTTTCTCTTCTTTCCCTTTATTTTTAACTTCCTGAGGCTGGTTTCCTCACCTCACTCTGCACCTGCAGTCCTTCTAAAGGTGAGAGCCTGTCTGGTGCATGTCTGTCATGAGGGGCTGTGCACAAGTGAGTTGATAGGAAGGAGATGGGAGCCCGGTTACCATGTCTCAGTATTCAGAGCCCTCAGGAAATGATTTGAGACTAACAAAGTGAGAAAAGCTCCCTCAGATATTTAGAGTTGGCTCTTTCCTCATTTTACAATTCAGTGGATTTTCTGCAGTGATATAGTCAAGGATAGTTATGCAAATATATGCAATTCAGGACTCATTTCAGAATAAATAAACCTAAATTAAAATTAATGGGAAAAACACCTATCAGAAACAGATCAAAAATGGAACACTATTTATTTTATTTATTTATATGTGTCTCTTAAATTAAGGAGCAGGGAAGCACCCTGATTTTGGGGGTCTTTTCTGTTGTTGTTTCTGGGATAAGGGGAAAGGAAATTTGGAAATTTCTGATTGGCTGCAGACAATACAAATTATCCTTTGGTGTAAGTCCAGTATTATTATTATCACTGCAGAAAATCAAGTAATATGATGAAGGGAACCCAAGGGAAATACATTTGATTTATTGAGCCTTGTTTTTGTTTAATCACAGCTTGAAGGGGTTTAGGACTGCATTCCTGCTGTGACTCTCCTGTTTATCCCCAGTCAGCTTGATGAGCCATGTAGAGAGGGGGTAAGGAGGGAGGCCCTCCAATGAGAGATATTAACAATGAAGCAGCTGAAATTAAACATATGGTTCTGTTACTGGAAAGTAGGAAGGAAAGTTCTCTTTTTTTTATGATGAGGGGACAGAAAGAAGCTTTGGGACTTTCTCCTACTTTCAAAACACCTTAATGAAATTAATTGGCTCAAAATCCTTCAAGCCCTTTGCATCAACCATCTGCGTCAAGACATCTTCACACTTTAGGGTGGGAAGGTAGGATTCCACATAGATGATGACAACATAGAATATTTAATGAAATGAAGGTGTCTTGTCCTAGAGCTATGACCACAGTGAAGCAGTCATCTTTTCTTAGAGACTTCAGTACTCAAGGGGCACTATAAAAATGATAAAGGATCCTGTGAGTTAGTATTTTTTTTCCATAGGAAACAGCATTTCACATGGGCTGCCATCTTGATTGGAAAGAGGAGAGGGAAACAGATTTGATTCTAGAAAGTAAAAGTCCTTGCAGAAATAGGAAACTTAAGAGGGTACTTTCTATAAGCACCTCTCACACCAGCTACCCCGTCTCCATGAACAGCTTTTCAATTTCTACCAGCAGAAGCCCTAAGTATTAGTAGTAAGAAAAACTATATTCTCTACAACTATTGGATCTAAAGAAGCTATATCTACAGTCTATCTACAACATAAAATCAAACTAGGGTCATTCTCCAATCAGCAATTCCATTTGTGGGAATATATCAAGTTCAATAGAATCCCACTAGCTCCATCCTGGTCCAGACTGTTTTTCAATATCAAATACTGTTCCTTTGTGAACAGTGTTTGGCTTCATTTTGTTCAATGTTATATGTATCATAAAGAGTAATCAGATAACATATTTGGTTAGGGGGCTGCAGAACTGTTCTCATAAAGGATACCTTGAGTCCTAGTGACACTGTACGAGCTCATCTCGGATGGAGCATGACCTCTTTGAGAATGTTGTCCATTGGGACAAATGTGTATGTGGATGTTTGTCACATCAAGATACTGGCAAGATGGCAACATGATAAAATGGTGTCAATCTCTGCAGCAACAGTAGAAGATAAATGTCTTAAAATAATTGCGGCATGTCAGGAATTCAAAATGGGATACTTCCCATGAACACTAAGTCTCATGTCATGTCTAAAAAACAGACACATTTTAACAGTCTTATTTTTAGTGGCTGGGGAAGAAAACGGATTTCATCAATGTTTTAGGGAAGAATCTTATTCAACAGAATTCTTCTAAAAATATTTTGGACCTTACTTGAAATTTAAGAATAATTCTTTTATTAAGTTGTCTAGTTGATCCCTGAAACCTTGTGATTCTCTAATATATTTTCTAATATAATTAAAATAAGTTTTTGTCTATATGTGAATATATGCATATGCAACACATTGCATTATTGACACTCTGCATATCTACTCTCATTTCTGGCCTAATTTTTAGTTTAGACAAGTGTTAATGAAACATGATCCATCTTCAAACTTAGAAAACAGCAGCTTCCAACCTTTAATTCTGAGCACATTTCCTTTAGAGTGTATACGATAATCTTGTTTAATTGGATTTATTTTCCCCACACGAGGCCCTGCATGGCCTACTTTCCATTTTGTTTCCTCAGGTCTTTGAGTGTTATTTGCAAATCACTTTTCTGGAATTTAATTTCAATGGTAGGTTGGTTTCATTTCAGATTTTTGTATTGTTTTAATTTTATTTGCCAATTTGCTTTAAATAGCCTTAAGCTAGAAGGTTGGGGCTGTAACTTGCATCTAAATGTGATGTAGGAAGCAAAATTTAATTTGAGTGTGTAGAAAGTTCTGTGAAAAAGAAAACCAAATGACTACCTTGTTTTCTCATTTGTGTTTTCTAAAATAGTTGTGTTTAAAAGGAAAAGTCCCCAAATTAGCCACAGTTTTAAGAAAAAGAAATGTCCTCATAATATGGTTGAGTTCAACCTTTGGTGATAGATAAATTCATTTTTACAAGTGATACAAATGATTTCAGATTTGGGTTGTATAAGGTGGACAGTTAGAAGATTCATATATTTATGAGGTACAGAATTTAACTAGCTGTGTTCCAAATATGTAAGTTCATAGTTACCTGTAATATGTATTAATTGAACAAAAAATCGCTTTCTTAGCTTAATACTATCTCCCAGTTACTGACCAACTTGAAGTATAGACCAATTTTCTGCCTTATAATTCATGTAAGGACAGTTGACTGACTTTTCTTTGAAGGTTTAAAAAAAAAAGGTTCCTATTTGTATGTGTGTGTAAATTTTGTGAATGTATTTATCCTTCTTGTGTTTTGAACATTACAGATGATGGAGAATGACCCAGCAATAGAGCTATGATGATAAAAACCATACTGACCTTGAAGGGGGTGGGGGATTGTGGGTGAAACACGCTCTAAAGGGGAAAAATAGTAAGCATCATGGAGAATTTATATGGATAGATAAATAGATATAGGTATATCTTACTCATGTTTAGCTACTTGGACAATTATAAAACAGAGTTTTCATACCTAGGGGATCATGTCTCCTATAGAGCATTTGTCTGTCCTTCCTGCCAGTGCTAAATGATCAGAGAGCTGTTAGTAAAATTTTAAACCCAAAGCCTTTAAAAAATTAGCTAGAGAGAGGATAACACCCTATTGTGGTAACCTTACAAATAGAATCCTACCCTCCTCTGGAGAACCCACCAAGATTACAGACTTTTTGGAGTGTTTAAATTAGTAGTGATCAGATTCAGAACATGTATCTTGGTCCTGGTGCTGGGCTCTTTAACTTCTGATGGATGAACCTGTGGTAACTAAGGGCTCCTTTCCTCCCTCTAAGCCCTCCTGTTCATATCAGTTTTAACCAAGCATGTGGAAAATTTATTTTGGTAAATAGTAATTCAGATTTTCCTTCAAATTTTCCCTTCCATATTACTGATATCAGGACAAGAGTTATGCCAGGATATAAGCTTCTTGCCATGATACAATTTGATTTTTAGTCTTCCTTGATCCCACCCACTTATGATAACACAACCTCATCTGAAGTTTGAAGTCAAATGCGCTTGATGACACCTACTGGTGAGTAGTAAGACATGCTTTTTTTCTTTTAAACACAAGGGTCTCAGCTTACGAGTTTCTCAGAGTTCCATCCCAAAGCTACTAACCATAAACTGAACATGCTGAAAGAACTCAGGCTTTAAGCTGTCCTCTATCTGACTCATTATAACCCAGGTCTAAAAAACTCTTCTCTAAGGCTCTTTCAGAGAGAGAGAATGTTGCATTAAGGATAAGGTGCTTTACTTGGTACCCCCAGAACCCTATAATGTGAGTATAATCATAATGCTTTTTCTACATTCCTCCTAGCAGCTTGGTTAGATAAAGACCAGGGATAAATGAAAATTAACAACAGTCTAAACCATAAAGAGGAAAGCATATTTACATATTCACATCTGATCTGCTTGCCATCTTATATCATAAGGTCAGAAGTTCTGACTAGATTTTTGGCTGAAATTTGGGCACTTGGTACATATGGACATTAGGAAAACCAAGTCTCCTTGCAGAGTGAGCTTTCCTCTAACTTGGATGAAAGTTGTGGTTTAACGCCAAAGTTCTATAAGTGCATTAAGATGGAACAGGTCAATAACAGCACAGTGAACAACTGTGTCTTAGTTCCACAAGTGTGGAGGAGAAAAATGCTTTAAACCTCCACCAGTTACTTGGTGTTGAAGTTTCCAGCTTTGAAAATAAATAGCTAAACTGCTTTCAGCATTTATAGAGCAGCTGGAGACTACTGTTCCATATTACATTCTATACATCCTATCTTATTTTTATTATTACAATTATTATTCAGCCTGTTTAAATGATTCAGCTTAATATTTTCTCATCACACTGTTCACAGCTGGATAAATGCACTCTGCTCTCATTTCAACAAGACCATTTATATTGCTAAACCATCTCATCCACCCTCCTCTTCACCTCTTCAAGTTTACCAGCTTGTCATTATCGTCTTAGCTCCACCCTGTTATCATCATCTTAGCCCCATCATGGCCCATTAGTTATTCTCATTCTCTTAATTCCCTACTGACTTATCTTTCCTTAGATCCTTCCCCATCCCAGCTTTTTAAGCCTTATTCTTCCAACATCATTTCACTTTCATTTCTTCCAAGAGTAGCTGGTTGAGAGGCTTTGCCAAGTCTTAACTAGCATCATCAAGTGGTGTATACTTAAACGCTGGGCCCCAGAGATAGTAAAATGGCTTTGAAAGAAGCAGGGAGGCTCTCATCTAAAGCATTCCCTCCAGGGCTGGGTTGCTTAGGTGGTACTTGAAATTTAATCAAGCACAGGCTAATGATTTTTTTAATTAAAAAGAGAATTTTAAAACTTCCATACATTGATGTGGTATTGCCTCAGTGTAGATTTCTTTGTATTTTTATTGTTTTATACTCAGTAGTCTCAAAATATCTTACTAATGCATGTATTTCTCTAAAATAGAAGGTAATTGATCAGTAGAATTGTCTTTCTTTAATCTGTTGAATACTCCCTTCCTAAGGGTCAAAAGCTGAGTATAAGGCTGGACTCTCTGCTCAAAATCTCAAGGTACCAAAGACAAGCCAACAGTCTCACTAGTGTAGCAAACCCAAGCTGGTGAGAGTTCATGGAAATAGGAGTGGGAGGTGTTGGAAGCATTGCCCCTGGGTAAGAAGAAAAAAAACTGTCTAGTCAGTGAAAAGACATCAATAATGAAAAAGGGAGGAAGAAGTTAGATGCCATTTTACCTCTGAACTATGAAAGATACATCTCCTAATACTTTCCTTACATCAGTTCAGTTTAGTTCAGTCCCTCAGTCTTGTCTGACTCTTTGCCACCCCATGGACTGCAGCACGCTAGGCTTCCCTGTCCATCACCAGCTCCTGGAGCTTGCTCAGACTCATGTCCACTGAGTCAGTGATGCCATCCAACCATCTCATCCTCTGTCGTCCACTTCCCCTCCTGCCTTCACTCTTGCGCAGCATCAGGGTCTTTTCTGAGTCAGTTCTTCACATCAGGTGGCCAAAGTATTGGAGTTTCAGCTTCAGCATCAGTCCTTCTAATGAATATTCAGGACTGCTTTCCTTTAGGATTGACTGGTTTGATTTCCTTGCAGTCCAAAGGTTTCTCGAGAGTCTTCTCCAACACCGCAGTTCAAAAGCATCAATTCTTCAGCACTCAGGTTTCTTTACAGTCCAACTCTCACATCCATACATGACTACTGGAAAAACCATAGCTTTGACTAGACAGACCTTTGTCGGCAAAGTAATGTCTCTCCTTTTTAATATGCTGTCTAGGTCGGTCATAGCTTTTCTTCCAAGGAGCAAGCATCTTTTAGTTTCATAGCTACAGTCACCATCTACAGTGATTTTGGAGCTGCAAAACATAAAGTCTGCCACTGTTTCCCTTGTTTCTCCATCTATTTGCCATGAAGTGATGGTACCAGATGCCATGATCTTAGTTTTCTGAATGTTGAATTTTAAGCCAACTTTCAACAAGAGGGTCTTCAGTTCCTTTTTGCTTTCTGCCATTAGGGTGGTGTCATCTGTGTATCTGCGGTTATTGATATTTCTCCCAGCAATCTTGATTCCAGCTTGTGCACCATCCAGCCCAGCATTTTGCATGATGTGCTCTGTGTATAAATTCAACAGGGTAACAATATACAGCCTTGATGTACTCCTTTTCCTATTTGGAACCAGTCTGTTGTTCCATGTCCAGTTTTAACTGTTGCATCTTGACTTGGATACAGATTTCTCAGGAGGCAGGTCAGGTGATCTGGTACTACCATATCTTTCAGAATTTTCCATAGATTTTGTGATCCACACAGACAAAGGCTTTGGCATAGTCAATAAAGCAGAAGTAAATGCTTTTCTGGAATTCTCTTGCTTTCTAGATGATCCAATGGATGTTGGCAATTTAATCTCTGGTTCCCCTGCCATTTCTAGATCCAACTTGAACATCTGGAAGTTCTTGGTTCATGTACTGTTGAAGCCTGGCTTGGAGAATTTTGAGCATTACTTTGCTAGTGTGTTAGATGAGTGCAATTGTGCAGTAGTTGGAATATTCTTTGGCATGGCCTTTCTTTGGGATTGGAATGAAAACTGACCTTTTCAGTCTTGTTTGGAAAACTGAGTTTTCCAAATTTGCTGGCATATTGAGGGCAGCATTTTCACAACATTATCTTTTAGGATCTGAAAGAGCTCAACTAGAATTCTATCACCTCCACTAGCTTTGTTCATAGTGATGCTTCCTAAGGCTCACTTGACTTTGCATTCCAGGATGCCTGGTTCTAGGTGAGTGATACATACTATCGTGGTTATCTGCGTCATGAAGATCTTTTCTGTTTAGTTCTTCTGTGTATTCTTGCCACCTCTTCTTCATATCTTCTG
The DNA here is from genome assembly GCA_917880005.1 of Nanger dama. Classification (NCBI taxonomy): domain Eukaryota; kingdom Metazoa; phylum Chordata; class Mammalia; order Artiodactyla; family Bovidae; genus Nanger; species Nanger dama. The sequence goes on from CAKJTW010000011.1 coordinate 4,377,614, forward strand.
CTTTTGTTAGGTCCCTACCATTCTTTCCTTTATTGTGCCCATCTTTGCATGAAATATTTCCTTGGTATCTCTAATATTCTTAAAGAGATCTCAAATCTTTCCCATTCTATTGTTTTCCTCTATTTCTTTGCATTGATGACTGAGGAAGGCTTATCTCTCTCTGCTATTCTTTGAAACTCTGCATTCAGATGCTTGTATCTTTCCTTTTCTCCTTTGCCTTTAGCTTCTCTTCTTTTCTCAGCTATTTGTAAGGCCTCTTCAAATACCATTTTGTCTTTCTTTTTCTTGGAAATGGTCTCGATCACTGCCTCCTGTACAATGTCATGACCTCCATCCATAGTTCTTCAGGCCCTCTGTCAGATTTAATCCCTTGAATCTATTTGTCACTTACACTGTATAATCGTGTGGGATTTGATTTAGGTCATACCTGAATGGTCTAGAGGTGTTCCCTATTTTCTTCAATTTCAGTCTGAATTGCCAATAAGCAGTTCATGATCTGAGCCACAGTCAGCACCTGTACTTGTTTTTGCTGAATGTATAGAACTTCTCCATCTTTGGGTGCAAAGAATATAATCAATCTGATTTTGGTGTTGACCATCTGGTGACATCCATGTGTAGAGTCATCTCTTGTGTTGTTGGAACAGTTGTTTGCTATGACCAATGCCTTCTCTTCACAAAACTCTTTTTAGCCTTTGCCCTGCTTCATTTTGTACTCCAAGGCCAAATTTGCCTGATACTCCAGGTATCTCTTGACTTCCGTCTTTTGCATTCCAGTCCCATATAGTGAAAAGGATATCTTTTTGTGTGTGTGTTCTAGAAGGCCTTGTAGGTTTTCATAGAACCGCTCAACTTCAACTTCTTCAGTGTTACTGGTTGGGGCATAGAGTTGGATTACTTTGATACTGAATGGTTTGCCTTGAAAATGAACAGAGATCATTCTTTTGAGATTGCACCCAAGTGCTGCATTTCAGACTCTTTTTGTTGACTATGAGGGCTACTCCATTTCTTCTAAAGGATTCATGCCCACCGTAATAGATATAATGGTCATTTGAGTTAAATTCACCCATTCCAGTCCATTTTAGTTCACTGACTCTTGTTATCTTCTGTTTGACCACTTCCAATTTACCTTGATTCATAGACCTAACATTCCAGGTTCCTGTGCAATACTGTTCTTTACAGTATTGGACTTTACTTCCATCACCAGTCACATCCCCAACTGGGTATTGCTTTCCCTTTGGCTTTGTCCCTTCATTTTTTCTGGAATTGTTTCTCCACTCTTCTCCAGTAGCATATTGGTCACCCACTGATCTGGGGAGTTCATCTGTCAGTGTCCTATCTTTATGCCTTTTCATTCTGTTCATGGGGTTTCAAGGCAAGAATACTGAAATGGTTTGCCATTCTCATCCCCATTGGAGCATGTTGTGTCAGAGCTCTCCACCATGACCCGTCCGTCTTGGGTGGCCCTACACAGCATGGCTCATAGTTTCATTGAGTTAGACAAGGCTGTGGTCCATGTGATCAGCTTGATTAGTTTTCTGTGATTGTGGTTTTCATTCTGTCTGCCTTCTGTGGGATAAGGATAAGGGGCTTATGGTAGCTTCCTGATGGGAGAGACTGACTATGGGGGAAACTGGGTCTTGTTGTGATGTGTAGGGCTATACTCAATATATCTTTAATTCAATTTTCTGTTGATGAGCAGGGCTGTGTTCCCTCCCTGTTGTTGACCTGAGACCAAACTACGGTGGAGGTAATGAAGATAATGGAGGCCTCGTTCAAAAGGTCCCATGTGTGCACTGTCCCACTCAGTGCCCCTGACCCTGTAGCAGGCCATCACTGACCCACGCCTCCACCGGAGACTCCTGGACACACCCGGGCAAGTCTGGGTCAGTCTCTTGTGGAGTCATTGCTCCTTTCTCCTGGGTCCTGGAGTGCACAGGTTTTGTTTGTGCCCTCCAAGAGTCTGTCTCCCCATTCCTGTGAAAATTCTGGTGGCTCTATGGTGGGGTTAATGGCAATCTCCTCCAAGAGGGCTTATGCCACACCCAGGTCTGCTGTACCCAGAGCCCCTGCTCCTGTGGCAGGCCACTGCTGACCTGACCTTCTCAGGAGACACTCAAACACTCAAAAGCAGGTCTGGTTCAGTCTCTGTGAGGTCTCCTGGTGTGCACATGGTTTTGTTTGAGCCCTCTGAGCATCTACATATACACATCTAGATAATGCATTAGTCTGGAGCCTGGACTCTGTAAGGAGGTTCAGTTCAATTCAGTTCAGTTGCTCACTTGTGTCCAACTCTTTGCCACCCCATGAATCGCAGCATGCCAGGCCTCCCTGTCCATCACCAACTCCCAGATTTCACTCAAACTCATGTCTATCGAGTCAGTGATGCCATCCAGACATCTCATCCTCTGTTGTCCCCTTCTCCTCGTGCCCCCAATCCCTCCCAGCATCAGGATCTTTTCTAATGAGTCAACTTTTGCATCAGGTGGCCAAAGTATTGGAGTTTCAGCTTCAGCATCAGTCCTTCCAATGAACACCCAGGACTGAGCTCCTTTAGGATGGACTGGTTGGATCTCCTTGCAGTCCAAGGGACTCCCAAGAGTCTTCTCCAACACCACAGTCCAAAAGCAAGGAGGTTACCTGAGTTTAAATCCCATAAGTCTTATTTAGTTGCACTAATTATTTGACCTCTTTGTAGAATGGAAGAATGCGAGCACCTGGTAAAGAAAATAATCTTTCCTGATGATTAAGCGAGATCACACATGTTAGGTGTTTGGCACGTGCACAGTATGTCCTACGTACTCACTTGATAAGAAGTCATTATATTATGGATAGAATCACCTCCATATATATTATGGATAGAATCACCTTATTCTTCCTCTCTATTTATTTCTTTAAGAATAACTCCACATAAGCACTGAAATAAGATAGTTCCCTTTGTGGACATCTTGCGGTCACAAGTATGGATACATGGGATCTGTATTTTACATATGCTGACAATAGAACATCTCTGGGCACCACCAGACCCAGTCTTCATCCATATGATGCATATTCCTACATCTGACAAAAGCTAAGGAGCTGAATCCTTGTCCATCCTTGTTGTACTGCTGGATTCATGTGTTCAGAAAAGTGATACAATGTAACACTTTGCTCAGGATGAAGACAAAGCTATCAAAGGCATTACTTGGCTAAATAGACTAAGGTATTATGGATCCTTAATAAACAAGAAGACTAGAATAAATGGAGGACAAGACAAATGAGAAAGGAAGGCTTAGAAAAAATTACTATGAATACAACGCATTCTTGCCCTCTGGTTCAATTATTTTGACCCCTTTGGAGGTCAGTATTGGAATAGAGTGTGAAGAAGCGTATGTCTGTGTGTGGTGGATGTATCCGTGACCGCAAACTGACACTGTACACAGTCAGCACACGTCACTGTGGTCGACATGGAAAATATGCTGATGCGCCTGTGAAGGTGGATAACTGTGAACTCTTCAGGGGCCCTGGCTCGAGATTTACCTGCTGCTGCCTCTGGCTGGCCGCAGCGCACCAGCTGCCTCATCTGCTCTGGGCCGGCTGGGTCAGCAGCGCTCCCTGCTGCCTGCATAATGCTGTCTGCCACGTGGGGCTGGCCGCGGCCACCCTCCCAAGCATCGCTCTCCTCCTGACCTTGTTCTGTGGGAAAGTACTGCTACCAGCAGTGTCTTCCTTCTTCCCAATAAACCTGTCTACTTTGAATCTAAGTAATGGGCAATATGTTCACACACGTACTTTCTTTTTTCCTTGTCTTCTTTTCCTTGTGTGCTCTCTTCCTCCACCCCCACGTTTCTTTTGCCTGTGCAGAACTGGCTACAATAGAATCATGTTCCTAAAATATCCAGCTATGAAGGCTTTAACAACATATCTCCCAAACCCAAGTTGGGGTGGCACAGGGTGGGCATGGTGGACTTGCTATTCCTCCTACAAGAAGCAGAGCTTTCCCCTTAGAATATTCATACTTGGGCCTTGGGTCGAAAAAAACAGGACTGTAAATTCACTAATGTTTGGCAATTTTAATAGCTTCTTTTCACCTCAAAGATCAGTGACCTTTTGCATCTGTTCTTCCGTAAGGATTACACCTCCTAACATTCCCACCAAACGGGAAATCAATTCCAGGCCGAATGCTGAGACAGGTGTCTGTGTGCAGAGCAGGTGCCTGTGTGGGCGGCCCTGCAGAGGGTCCCCCGGAAGTGGCACATTAATCACAGCCCTGTGCACTTCTCAGATGTATAATGAGGGTGACTTCTGCAAAACCATCAAGGACAATATGACCATGATACACTTGCCCGATTTCTTGGTTCTTAGTTAACAAGCAGAAATTCTATAAGATTCTTGATAGTTCTTTATCTTACTGGGTGGAGTCCTTTATGTGGACTTTTGTGAACAGAACCACAGTATTTTAGAGCTTGAGATGACCTTTCATTACCACCAGCGGTATCTCTATTATCTTTGACCTAGCCTGTGCTCTTTTTCTCCTCTTCAAATGATTCTTTTTCCCTTCTTCCTCTTTTTCTTTCTTTCATACCTGTGTAAAATAGGCTACCATGGAGCCTACACCATCTTTCTATCCTTCTTGCCCTTCCTCTTTCTCAGTCTATAGGTATCATTGTATTTATCATTTGGAATATGTCATTAGCACAGTCCTTCTGAGTGGGAAAAGAAGATACTTTTATGCCAATTTATAGTTGCTCACTTTCTCTAACTAATCCAATTATACCACTTTCTTTTTCCAATCCCCCTAAAAACCTCTTGTTAACTGCATGTTGTTCTACTTAATCAGCTCCCCTTAGATTTGTCAGAATCTCAAGTTTCAGAGTTGAGGCTGCTTTCCCCCTCTATTTATGGAATCCCTGATGTCAGGAATGAAACAGGTAAGTACATTTCTAAATAAATGTCTTCTCAAATGTTTTGAGATATCAGTGTCTCCAGCTTAAGTCAAAAACACTGATGTTTGGTCTTTGGAGACAAGTAGACAGGGATATGAATTTTAAACTTCATATTGACATAACATTTGTAGCACAGCTGTATCCCATCAAATGTGCAGACTGAAGTCAATGGGAGTTATGGGTGAGAAACTGAAGGTCAAATTCAGAAGAGTTTGTGGTAGTGTTTTGTTTGTTTGTTTGTTAGTAAGTGGAGTTGGATCTTGAGCAGTTTTCAAATGACTTTAATACTATGTTTCAAGGGAACTCTTAAATTGATTCTTCTCTTAAAAATCTTTTCCTTGAAGGCTTATCTAAACTGAATAAAGCAAGATGAAGACATTTCTCCTGGCCCTAGTGTTTCTAAATTTTCCAGTTTAGCCCGTGAAGGAAACAACAACAAAACTTCTAGTAGCTTGTTATTTCATAATAATAATAATAATAAATTTGTTGGACTTTCTCTGGCCAAGTGAACTCTCTGGTCCAGCATGTGCTAACTCTTTGGTTTGTTTTACTTATTCTGATAAACATTTTCCTGTCCTAATTGTCCTCATTTTCCCTGACCTCATGGATCATAGTTCTATTTTTCAGGAGGCATCTGATTCTACACTCATATGCTCATAGCTGCCAGGCCAACAAGTCGGGGGGCAGGCATCTAACTACAGCATGCTGTTCAAGGGAAAGGCCAGAAGGTGGGCTTTCCTATGAGATTACTGTTTCCAGTAACTTAAAACAACTTGTCCTTCCTTAGTCTGCCTTGAGGATCTTCTTTGGTCTTCAGAAGAAACTTTGCTTGACTCTCTCATCATCCTATTTCTCTTCCAAAAATCTATCAGACAAATAATGTTTCTTGCTGCCACACTGAAACCTTTCTGCAACCATTTCTCCTCCTTTAGATTTTATATTATGTTTTAATCATTCATTCCACTCTTGTGTTGTTAAAAGTACACTTTCTTTTTCCAGCCTCTCCCTTCTCCCAGCACCTTATCCATCCTCCCTGAATACTGCTTCTTTAATCACTCCCATGCCTGCCATTTTTAAAGAACCATCCACTTTCCAGGATCTTACATCATCTAGGCTCCTTAAAGAGACCATCACCAGAGAGGTTTTTGTTCAGTGAATATTTTTACAGGTTAACCAATCAGGAAAGGAAAACTAAAAAAAAATCAGACAAAGAAACAAGGCAGTTATCACAAGTGAATCAGGGACTAGAGAGGGCAGGTATTCCATTTGTAAATTTTGTCTTATGATAGGGATTGAGAACTCGTGGTTTTGTTTCAGTGGCGATACTCTGATTTTTGCATGAGTTTATATTTAATAGTAAGGGAATGATTTTCAAATTTTCCACGGGAGGAACTTTGACTTGGTTCTCCTAAGTGGGCTCCATCTTTGGCATACTCACTGAAAAGGACGAGGCTGGCGTTGGTCATCCCCAGATTGTTGGCAGCCACGCATGTATAGTTGCCATAGTGCTCCTCAGTGACGTTGGTCACTGTCAGGGAAGACTGGCCCTCCGTGCTCTTAATCTCGAGGCCATTGGCACTATTTATCCTAAGGGTTCAAAGACAGAAGAGTAAAGAGAAACAAATATGAAGATTTGGTGTAGTCATTTATTTTTCATCTTTTAAACTGAAGAAAAGGGAGTGAAAGGAAGTAGTTAGAGCCTGTTGATCCTGCTCAATTCCTCATTTTAATGGCACAGTCCCCAAGTATCAGAATCAAAGTCTACCAGCGGAGACAGCTCGGGAGTGGATGAGTTTCACTGGGCTTTGGTTTCTGTTCCAGGCAAGATAGACATGCAAGTGGAAACTGCCGACTCTGTGCATATAACCTGCGTGCTTTGGGGCTGGAGTCTAAGAGCTACAGTCCCAGAGCACCAGGTAAAAAGCCTTGGAAGAGGAATAGTCTAATTGGAAAGGCCTAGTAATTACGGCTGGGGTGGTTGTTTCATCAAGGCTTCAGGTTTCCCTTGCTGAGCAGGTGAGACCCAGGGGGCACAGCAGATTGGGAACAAACCTGGTGTCATCTCGGTACCACTCAAAGTCAGGCGCAGGCACTGCCGAGGCTTCGCATTTGAGGGAAGCTTTTCGGCCGGTGGTGGCTTCGTTGCTCTTGGATTCCGTGATAGTGGGAGGATCTATAGGAAGGACAGACACACAGTTTAGTTTACATGAGCTTTGGATGATGCGCCAGAATTTCCACGCCAGGAGGAATTAGAAAGAATAGTGTGACTGCAGAGGAGCAGGACAAAAACCGTCTTAAAGCTCCATTTATGTGAATGATGTGATTGGCTGAATGGGATTGATCGCTAGAAAACTAAATGAAAATAAGAGATCAATGAAACTGTAGACTTGGTTTATTTAAATGCAACACTGAAAAGAGTTTTATGGAAATGAAGTCTAGGACTTTTCTCTTCCAGTAGATCATCCGTTATTCCAATCACAGGTTATCATATTTACATAGTTTTTTTCTTTTCTTTCTGTACATTAAGTGGTGATTTGAAATGTGTAAGCTGAGCTTTTTGCTTTTTCGTCTTCATCTTCATCAGCATCATTATTATTATTGTTACCTTCAGAGATGGTAGTAAGAAATCTGATGAAAATCAGAGAGCACTAAAGTCCTTTTAGCTCAGGCTTAGCCTGATACCATTGCAAGAATTCAGGAAAACAAACTGATGTTAAATAATTGCTGTCCTGTTTTCCCTCCTCTGTGTTCCGTTATTTCCATTCTCCACGTCAGTTTTGCTTTTATGAGTGAGAGTGCAGTTTGAACTCTATTATGGTACATGAATATCTTCCTGGGGTTCCATCTTCTTCTCTCTTTGGCTGTTGCACACTTGATTTTTCTGCTTAGTACTGGGCCCACAAAACTGTGACAGCCTTGAAATGAGCTCAGAAATACACTCTAATTTTCCATGATTCTCTCAAGTAATCCCATGGAAAGTGGAACAAGGGTTTACGGGACCACAGGACTCAGCCACGAGGGTAAACTTAAGCTCTAGGCTTGAGGATGCTGTGTTTGTGCAGTTTATGGACTTTTCAAGGAGAAAAAGACTTCTGTCCAAAGGTCATTTGCCAGAAAATGGCAACTTGGCTGTGTGTACCTGGATAAAATAGATCCAAACCACCTGTTTATATTTTACAGATGAAAAACCTTATGTAGGTAAATTAGTGAAGGGAACTTTAGTATTAAAAATCATTGAATTCATCTCTGCTCTTTAGCATCAGGTTCAGCTCATTTTTTTCAGGGTTTTATCTTCATAATCAGAAACTACTTTCCAAGTTTTCTGCCTCTAGAAGATCTGGATTCTTTTAGTTTAAAAAGATGTACAAAAGCATCAGGTTAGTCTGCAATTTTCTCCCTATTTCATTTTCACATGAGCTTGGGCGTCTTTAAATTACTGTCAGAGAGAGGAGGAGTTAGAGTACACCTGGAGAGCATGGCCAGCCCATGTGTAAACACGTGCCAGAGAGGGAGGGGTTGTTGTTCTGTTTTAGATTGATCTCTTCATTTCTGTAGAGACACAGAAAGGCAACATGGAGAGTGGAAAGAACCCTGGACTAGAACCTAGGCTTGCTGGAATTTAGTTTCTGTTTGGTTGTGTGGACTTTCCATCACACACTATCTTTCTGAGCCTTGGTTTTATTATTTATAAAATGAAGGAACAACACATTAGAGATCTATAGAGTATTTCTTCAACTTGGAAAAAAAAAGGCCAGTTCTAACCCAAACAGCCCATTCATCACAAATGGGTAGCATGAGGACCCAAGTGTATTTTCATACCTTTAATCCTTAAATTGCTAATTTCAAAATTGTAACTCATTTATCTAATATATGGGGTGGGAGGGGGGTCCGGATTAGCAACCAGAAATAGAAACTGGAGGTCTAATTTTGATTCTTAACCAGAGCTGTGGCCTGGTCAAATGTCTGTACCCCTTCGAGCTTTTTCTTTCTCATATTTTCAAATAAGAACTTAGTTTAAAATGATCACCAAGGTTCCTTTTAAAATTCTTTCATTCTGTAATTGGTTATGTCAATTGTTAGAGCACACGAGTTCAGAGGTTAATGTAATGATTAGAGGTAGTGGTATGAGGGAGGTATTTGTACAGAGACGGGGCATTGAGTAAAAATTAAGAGCTTGGAATTAAAGTGTGACAGACCTGAGCTCAAATTTAGTCTCTGTCCTTTAGCATTAAGAGAGCTCATTACTTTGTCTAGAGTCCCACTGTTGCAATATCGTCATCTATAACATGCTGGAACCAGACACAGGGGGGATCATTTGGAGATTGAAGGAACCCAGAGAGAGCCTGCACTAGGTTTGTGATAAAGGGGATGGAAAGGAATGAACAGGACAGATTTGAGACGGAAGATATGGGCTGCAGAACGGACAAGATTAGATGTGAGTATCCAACCTGAGTATGCCACGTGATGCCATCTACTGAATAATGTTAGTTCCCCATCTTCACCACCTTGCTGTATTAGGTTAGGCTCTTAGATTGCTAATAACCTACAATCTGTAGAATGTTGAGCAGAGGGCTGATCTTGTTTGTGAGTCTATGGGTTTGTTTAACTTTTCAATTTGTAAAATGAGTTTTCGCCAGTGTTTGTGAGTTTCTGGAGCTACCTGGTTAACAGTGTGATGACCAGCCCCAACCTGGGCCAGACTCCATGTTTTCCATCGCCTCCACCCTGGAGCTCATAGTTGGAGCACCTCATCGTAATAGTCCATGGTGGAGGTCTTTCAGCCCTCATACAAGTCATACAAGCCCTAGCTGTACAGTTTTACGGAAATGTTCTTCCTCACTCTGGATGTTTCCTTCCGTGTGGTGGGTGGGAGCTTACTTAGTAAACCTCCTTGCTCTGGAACCCAGGGGGTGATTTTTCTACCAGAAAAATTAGTGACGAACAAACTCGGTCTTTTTGCTTCATCTCTCTTCTTTCTTTCTTCTGGGACCAAACTTCTGGTGGGGATCAGAGGTTCTCCGCTTCTCCAGACTGATGTCTTACATGGGCTCTCTCCTTCCTGCTCTCATGTGGGCAAGCCTGTCCTGGTCCAGGGCTGCCTATCTGGGGAGGTAGATGGGGCACACCAAGTTACTACCTCTTACCATGTTGATTTCTCACAATAGGGGCAATTGGGCCTCCTGTATGTCTCTTTTACTTATTTCTCAGTACCTGAATAGCTAAGTAGTAAGCTATTTATTGGGCTTCCCAGGTGGGCTAGTGGTAAAGAACCTGCCTGCCAATGCTGGAGACATGAGACACAGGTTCAATCCCTGGGTCGGGAAAATCCCCTGAAGAAGGGAATGACAACCCACTCCAGTATTCTCGCCTGGAGAATCCCAGGGACAGAGGACCCTGCCAAGCTACAGTCCGTAGAATCACACAGAATCAGACACAACTGCAGTGACTTAGCACACACACACACACACACACACACACACACACACACACACACACACAGAGGACCCTGGCAAGCTACAGCCCATAGGATCACACAGAATCAGATACAACTGCAGTGACTTAGCACACACACACACACACACACACACACACACACACACACACACAGAGGACCCTGGCAAGCTACAGTCCATAGGATCACATAGAATCAGACACAACTGAAGTGACTTAGCAGCACACACACACACACACACACACACACACACACACACACACACACACGCACAAGCTATTTATTAGCTCCTCAGAGATGCCAGCATGGTGAGGGTGGTGTTGAACCAGGGTTGAATGTTTCTAAAAGCATTGATCTTGGGACAGGGTGAACTGGTCAGTTATAAAGGCCAAACACTTGTTCTTCTCCTTGAACATCTAGGAAGTTTCTCATACCAAGGTGTAGTCACAGGGAATGATAAATGTATGAATAGTTCATTACTTCCTAGTATTTCTCAAATGACACAATGGTACAGGTCTGTTCTGTTCCATAGCTTATTGGAATGAACATTTCAAAATTCATTTGTTATGAACTTTGTATAGGGGAGGCTAAGAAAGTTATTACAAATCATATCATGGCATGTCTAGTATGGCTAAAATAATAGATGTCCTTGCTCAAAATACAGTTATAATTAAAACGTGGCTTAATAAAAATGCTGCACAGAGGCCCATTGTTATTCTTTACATGACTTTGCAATAGCTTACAATTGTCAGAGGACTCTTCTGGTTATTACTTTAAAATTTTGGGTTCTGAAAATATTAATAAGGGCTTTCTTCTTATATCACCATCAACAAGATTCTTTCAACTAGAATGAACATGATAACAATGATAGTGGCCTAGCAAACAGAATCACTCATTTAATCTTCCCAGTGTTTGGAATAATAGTATAAAGGAGCAAAATTCTTAATAAAAGATTCAATTTATAGACATTTACCATGTGTCAGCACTCCGCTAGGCTTTATTTATTCTTTTCATCTAAATAGTAGCCCTAGAAGTAAGGATTATTAACCCTATATTATGGATGAGAAGGCAGATCTGCAGAGGGTTAGTTAATTGTGCAGATTCACACAACCAGCATTTGATGGAATATCTATTTGAACTCATGTTCTAAAGCCCATGCTCTGAACTTCTCTGTATTTCCATTTGAATGAGTTCCTTTGGAGAGAAATTAACTCCTAATACAGAAGAACACCATTTCGGAGAACATGCTGGTAGCTTAAAAGGTAAATGTTACGTATTTCAGCGATCATAGGCACCCAAAATGGCACAGCATACACTGGGACGGTGGATATGAACCCGCATTAGAAATCAGGATGTGTAGGCTCAATTGCTGCTTTTGCCACGTAGGTTGTTGCCTCTTGAGGGGGACACATTAACTTCTTAGAGTCTCTCACCTTTGAATGTAGATAATAAGACCTTCCTACCTGCCTCACAGGCTTGATGAAAAGACCGAATGAAGTCTCATATATCAGAGCACATTTATCACCTGAAATGATTACATTTATTATTTTTACTACTTCTCACATGATATCTTGGAAGGAAAGAGAGCTTTGGAATTAGACCTGGGCAGAGTCCTGTCTCTACCACTCACAGGTTCTTTGGTCTTGTGGCAGACAATGCTGACATTTTCTGAGCTCTGTTTTTGTCCTCTGCATGGGATGATTTGATTATCTCCCCTGGGATAATGTGTGATGGTGGGCCAGCTGGGTGGGGAGCAGAGAACATCGGCAATAAGAGAGTCATTGTTTTCAGAGAATTTAAAGATAATAAAACTAACTAAAAGTTGTCTTTTTTTTTTTTTAAAGATCACCATGTACCAGCAATACTAAACCAAATATACCAAAAACTGTCAGTGATAAAGTAGGTCAATACTCCTTTTGTGGAGGCAGGCCAGGTCCCATACACTCTTTCCTTGGCTGGCCACTGTTGGTGAGGTGATTATAAGTGAATCATATAAAATCTCCAATAGAGTGTTGGTACTCTGGAGGTATGCAGGAAATGATGGTTATTGCTCACATTGCAAAGTTACAGTAGAAAATTGCAGTACTCTCGATTCTTACCGAATAGTTTGTCTGATAATCCCATAATAGATTCATGGACTTTAGGATGTGTCTTTACTGACATCATCCCAACACAAGAGTAAACTGCAGGTTGTCATGGAGAATAGAGAGGTGTAGCCATGAAGTTTTAGCGAAGGTAGCCAGTCTGGTTCCATATCGAGCAGTTATTTTCCTCAACTTTTATCATTAGGTGATGAATCAAACTATTGAAGAGTTCAGTTAAAATACAGATACATTATCTGGAGACAAGAAGGATGTCCCCGGTCACAGTTGTGGAAAATATGGTAGGTAACCTCGCTTCCTTTAATACATGGCTATCAAATGTAAGGGTGAGGTTTAGAAATGCCAAGGTCCCGTGTCCCATAGCACTTGGTTGGGTTGGTTAGCTCTGGACACCAGAGTGCAGGTAGAGCTGAGTTCAAAGGGAGAAAAGAAAATAAAAGTAACAGAGTGACAATGTGATCGTAGTTGGAGAGGGAGCCATGGAAAAGCTGCAGGCAGGAATATTAGCTGCTCAATGGGTTCAGCAGCAGACCTGACAGCTGGGGGCAGATCTTGAAGAAAAGCTCTCCAAGAATAGGTAAAGAATCCAGTATAAGAAGAGTCCAAATAAAATTCAGCCCTCTGGCAGCCCACTCCATTGTTCTTGCCTGGAGAATCCCAGGGGATGGGGGAGCCTGGTGGGCTGCGGTCTATGGGGTCGCACAGAGTCAGACACAACTGAAGCGACTTAGCAGCAGCATCAGCACTTGCTGAACACTTACTATGCACTAGACATTATCCTTGGGATACTGGGCACTAGGCTAAGACAGACCCATGAGTAGCTACTTTTAACTCTCTGTGAGAACTGAAATTGAGGAATTACATCTAGAACCAGTAAATGGAGGACAGTTGTCCCTAGGGTTGGTATCTGGATGACATTGGCAGCTGAATTCTAAGATAAGAGAAAATAGAAGTCCTGCTTACTGAATGAAATTTTACTAAGTTTATTTAGTTGAAGAGATTTCAGGTCAATAATTTAGCTTCTGTAAATTCTGGGACCTCCTACCACTTAGAAAATAGATTGTGCATGTCTAATGCAAATGGCTATGCACAGTGCTATAGACCAACTGTGGAGAAGGATTATCCAGTGAAGTCGCTCAGTCGTGTCTGACTCTTTGCGACCCCGTGGATTGTAGCCTACCAGGCTTCTCTGTCCATGGGATTCTCCAGGCCAGAATACTGGAGTGGGTTACCATTTCCTTCTCCATCTTCCTGCTCCAGGGATTGAAGCCGGGTCTCCCGCATTGGAGGCAGATGCTTTAACCTCTGAGCCACCAGGGAAGCCCTGGATTATCCAACAGGAATAAAAAGGAGAGACTGTAGGATCCAGCTTGTGAACTAAACAGAGGAACTGTTTTGTCTCTCTTGTTTACTGCTCTAGCTTTCAGTGCCCTGCAACAAATATCTGTTGGCAACTGAGTAAATGAATCAATGAGATGCAAGTAGGAAAAAATTACCAGAACTGGGATTTTTTTTTTTTTTAAGTGGTACTCTGAATCAGTTTCATTATGATGATCTATTCAGCCATTAATTCTCTTAGTCATTCTGCTCCCCTGACCTAATTGCAAACCTTGTGCCTTGAAAAGGAAGCGGAATCAGCTTAAAGAATAGGCAATTTTCACAGTACAACAGCCACTTGCGCTCAGTCATGGCTGGCTCTTTGTGACCCCGTGGACTGTGCCCACCAGGCTCCTCTGTCCTTGGGATTCTCTAGCCAAGAATGCTCAAGTGGGTTGCCATTTCCTCCTCCAGGAGATCTTCCTGACCCAAGGATCGAACCTGCATCTCCTGCATTGGTAGGCGGATTCTTTTACCGCCTAGTCACCTGGGTAGGCAGGCTTATATGAGGTGATGAAGGTCATGCTGGAAATTTGTCAGGTTTCGATGAATTTTGCTAACCAGACCTCAAACTGTAATTTCATCTCGGAGACTTCATCTTCTTAATACCACTGCATTTAAGTAGGGTGAACTGTTTGAACAGGACAACAGGTGCAGTGCCTAGTTGTTTCAATATAATATAAACACAGCTTAATGAAGTGCTGGTAATAAGGTGTTTCCAAAGGACACTGACTTAGAATATGCTTCTTGATTTGTGACCAATAGCAATGTGCAAAGTCTGGAGAAATGTTAAGAGAGAACAGACTTTACCTGTGAGCGTGTGGGTCACCTATTCATTCAGTAAACATTTACTGAGCAATTTTTATAAAGCATGTGTTAGGTGCTGCTGTTTAGGACAGACTGGCTGACTAAGCTCATTTTAGTTTTCTGTGTAATTTCTTATGACATGTCTTTTTAGTATCTTGAGGCTCTGTACATATTCTTCTGTGGTTCACTCATCACTTGGAAAAGCTCACATTTTTATAAAAGGCTTGTCTTGAAAATTATCAGTATTTTCTTCTGTTCTAAGTTACACTTCAGGGACAGTCAAGAAGGAGCAGTGTCAGACTAATTGCACTAATAATAATAGGACCCAGGCGGCTGGCTTTGATCTAGGGAACCATCTGCAACGCCGACCGCTTTGATGTTTCACACAATGGAAGCATAAATATTTTCAATGTACTCCATGATTGGACTTTCCGAAATCTAATTAAGATGAAGGTCAATTAAGAGAAAATAAAATCTTAACTCCGAAAGTCAGAGAAGAGGTGGAAGAGGACGGCATGGCTGTGTGTACATAAAAGAAGCTAGCTAACCTAATTATAAACTTACATCAACACCAGAGAAATTGCCTTTCATGGGGAAAAAAAGGTCCTAAAGCATTTTATAACATTGAGATCATTAATGTGTCTTTGAAACACACCCAGGACTGGAAAAGAATAGTAATACTGGCATTTCAAATCTCTATTACTTAAAAATAATTACAGACAGTGACAGGATAGAAACACTTTGGACCTTATCAAACGCAGTCCCTTGCTTCTTCGAAATGAGTGCCATAGATGATACAGCAGCGTTGTATCTGTACATCCATCGAAGTCTGCTGTGAAGGGGATTTCGCTTTCTGTTTCAGAAGGCTGCCAGGCTGGAGCAAGGCCACGGGAAAGAGCACAGCCCAGAAAAGACCAGGTCACCTAAGGCAAGTTTCCTTGGTTCTCTATGCCTCTGTTTCCAAATTTTAAAAATCAGACTAAGGATGATTATCCTATGAGTTTGCTGTGAGGATTAAAGCTCAAATATAAATCCCTTAGTACATACTAAGAGTTGAAAATACCTGTTCCTCTTTCTCCTAAGGAAAGGCATGGGCTTTAGAATCACAGACAGGAGTCTGAATCCCTTTTCTCACCCTTGCTTTCTGGGTCACTTTGGAAAGGCAATTACACCTCCTTGGGCTTTAGTGTTTCAAACCCTGAAACAGAGTCACTGGTACCTCCCTGGCTAGGCACTTCATACAGAACCAGCAGCACCTAGGTCAATTGCATGGAAGGCTTAAGATGGTGGAAAGTACCTTATCACCATCCAAAGAATATTTTCAAATATGAGTTAAGATGTCTATGCATGTGTGACTGTGTGCTTTTGGGCATGTGTGTATATATGTCAACTGTGCATATGTGTCTGTGTGGAGTATGGACTTGTGTGTGCATGTATGTCTTAAACACACAGGAGAGAAGAACTGTCAGGACACACTTTTGTCCCTGTCACTAGCCACAGTTATGTGATGTGGAAATTGAATGACATGGAAAGTCACTCCTCGCTGAACAGGGTAAACGAATTCTCTTTATTCCTTTGCTGGGTGACACTCATCATGTGGATCTGCCCCTGCCTCCCCCTCTTCTCTTTTGAACTACATCTAAGGATCCTTTCATCTGAGAAGTTCAAAGTATGCCCACTTACCTATGCATCTTACTGAAATCTTCCTTTCTAATCTGCCCATACTTGGGGACAAATACATAACCAATATTAACCTATCAGGTATTCCCTGTCGCCATCAGGGACACATGATATCTGACCACGATGGCTTAAGTTTGTTCCCAAGGCCAATTAGCTCAATGGCCGAGGATAAAATATGATCTTGAATTATTCTCTTCTGACAAACAATCTATTAAGACGGAAATTCCAGCTAAAGCAGATATGAATTGTTGTTTTTGCCAAAATGGTGTGACCTTGGTCTTCACAAAGACCAGAAGAGTGATTGCCTGAACTGCTAGTGCTGTCTGAACATGTTTTCTTAATTCTATTGTCCAAGTAAAAGACAGAGTAATTTTGTTAAATGCATTATGGGTTATATTTAGAATTGGTACAGTTGATTTATCAAATTTAAAGGCCAAGTCCTGCCCTTGAATATGTCCAATGTACAAATGTGCATCCCTGACCAGAGGAGCATCTGCTTGGAATGCAATGTACTCTTGCTACCAGGATCTGCAGAACTCATGGGAGGTGGAGGCGGGCCCTGGGCACGTGGCCTCTGTCGGCTCCTGCCATACTCACAGTTCACGGTGACCTTGACTTGTTTGACATCCGCCGAGGAGACCTCATTGGCAGCTTTGCACTCGTATTTGCCTGACTGCTCCCTGGTGATGCCGAGGATCTCCAGATATTCTTCTTCTCCTTCAAATTCTCTTCCTGAAAAACAGAGGTTTGCATGATTTTTTTTAGTTTAAAATATGCAGCAGATCACCTATTTTATTTTTTTTTTTTCCTTTTTAGAAGCAATAAATCCGCATGGCTTTTCAGTAATTTGATGGTGTTCTTTAGCTCTATGGATGAAGACCCCAAGACACAAAGTTATGTGAAAATGATCAAGGAGGCAGTGTTCTCAGGAAAAACTGGTAGGGGGGTGGGAAAATGGGATCTGGGAGAGAAAGGAGCCAAGCCAGGGAGCAATGCCAATGCCAAGTCTTGTTTCATAGCGGGCAACCTGGCTCAGTCCCCCAGGGAGCTCTGGGCACAGCATGGAGCCCAGTTCCATGTTGTCCCCATCAAGAGTCAAGAAACTGGAATGTTTATACATCACTCTCATCAGTCACTGGTTAAAGGCTTAGAGTAAGTGGGAATTGTGGGGAGGGGCATGCCAGTTGTAAAGGGCTCAGAGGGGCAGCCCCGAAGGGCTGAATCATCCATTAGACCACACTGCAAATCACACTTTCCACTAAAGTTGTTATTAGGACACGCTGCTTCCTTTTGAGAAGCTGTCAGTCTTCTCTCCCAGCTTATGTGGAACTCTATTCATAAAGGTCATGTCCGAAACCCTGTGTTGTAGTTATGGCTTCCTTCTTCAGTACCAAACTACATCATCCATGAGACTTTCAGGGCATGGACCAGATCCATGAGAATGTGCTGCTGATGGCTCATTTTGTCACATGGTGGGGTGGTGAGGGATAGGGAGCTAAATATTATTGGCCTAAATTCATTGGAACCAGGGGTCTGGAGGCCCATTTTGGAAAGCTGCAAAAAGCTGGATGTGTCCATTTTTATAAAGAAATCTCAAGATAGGAAGGTTTGTTGATTAAATGACTTTCTTTCTGCAGGTGCAGGCGTGAGACATGGAGAGGGAGGAAGAGAAAAAGGGGGAGAGAAAAGGTGAAGAGGCATGGGGATTGAGTAGGGAAGTGTTTGGCCAGAAAGTCCTACAGACTGCAGCTAAATTCAATTTCCGTCCCTCTCAAGTTACCAATGCCACTGCTGTTGCGTTAGAACAGAGTAGCTGGGAGGGTCCTAGACGACACAGTCCTGCCACTGTGAGGAGAACCTGATCCTGGTCCTTCTACACTAAACGATACCAAATAATAGCTCTGTTCAGATACTACAAGCTGCTTTCTTTTTCTGGAAATTCTCTGAAGGCCAAATCAACATAACAGCCAGCCAGCAGAGAGACAAATTCGCTGTCTAAATATGTCAGCTAACTCTGTTAACTAGGTTCCAAATAGAAGCTAGTGCCTCTTTGATAACATCCTTTAACACAGCTGTCAGGAATTCTCATAAGTTTCACGTCTTCTGTTAATTGTCACTATCACTGGTTTTGAGGAAACTTTGCAATCCCAGGAACAAAAAGGCAATAGTTATAATAATTTGGCTTGGAGTTCTGCACATTATCAAGCACATGCTTCTACTGAAACTTGTATAGAGTTAGTACCTAAGTGCCTTGCTGCTTATGAGTTTCCCTGGTGGCTCAGTGGCAAAGAATCTGCCTGCCAGTTCAGGAGACATGAGTTCCATCCTTGGGTGGGAAGATCCCCTGGAGAAGGATATGGCAACCCATGCCAATATTCTTGCCTGAGAAATACCATGGACAGAGGAGCTTGGTGGGCTACAGTCCGTGGGGTCAAAAAGAGTCATACACACCTTGGTAGCTAAATGACAGCATGTAGCTGCATATTACAGTATGCATATGAACAAGTTCCATTCCAAGAGCACGTTCCTAAGGCCAGTTTGTCCATAAGTTCAACAAAGTTAGCTTAGGTACCCAACTAACACAATCACCTACATTGTAATGTAATATAATGTAATGTAATGTGTTTATAATACTTTTCACACAAATAATACATAAAAGCAAACAGAAATAAAGAAAACATTTTTAATATTATAGTACAGTATGAAAAGTACAGTACTATAGTACAACAGCTGGCATACATCTGTTTACAGGCAAGAAGAGTTACTGACTGGAGGAGGAAGAGAAGATGGGAGATAAGAGTTGAAGAATCATCAGCAATAGGAGATGAAGGACAAGCCGCAATTTCACTCATGCCTTATGTGACTAGACATGCAAGGGCACATTCGCATCTTTGAAAGTTTGCAACTTGAAGGTTTGTATATAGGAGACTTACTGCATTTATAAAATGCTATTATTTTTCTTCCTTTTGTTTTCACCTTTTTTCTTCTCCACACTCATGCAAGTAGTCAGATCTGACTTCTCATGCCACAGAAGTTGAATGTGGTAAGAAAGAAAACAGAAATCTCAGAAAGGGTAACAATCTACTTTACTGGATTAGCTGGGAAGAATTTGGGCTTGGAGGAGACAAAAGATCTTTCCAGCATCCTTGCAACCATGAACTTAGAGTCATGCCAACTAAGTGATGCTAAGAATCTTCAAGCTAAATATTAATACTTTGAAGACAAATGGCAACACTGACAACTGCAGACTAAAATAGGACAAAGCTCATTAAAAATCTGGAGTGCAAAAGTGGGATTTACAGTAAAGACAGCATTATTGATTTTGAGAATAATGGTGGATTATAATGAAAAAATAATTAAAGATGAGTTCAGAATAGTTTGGGATTTTTGCCCTGCTCTGCTTCCACATCCATCAACTTCATTCCTCGGTACAGAGTTGTTAGTAGAAGAAAGAGAAAAGGACTATAGTTTTCTTATAAATGGTCAACAACACTGAATTCTTTTCTTATTCTGTAAAATAACTAGAAATGCTGAGCAATGAATCTCAATCTTGCATTTTTCTATCAAGTAATCTTGTATGGATGTGGGAGTTGGACTATAAAGAAAGCTGAGCACCGAAGAATTGATGCTCTTGAACTGTGGTGTTGGAGAAGACTCTTGAGAGTCCCTGGACTGCGAGGAAATTGAACTAGTGCATTCTAAAGGAGATCAGTTCTGAATGTTCATTGGAAGGACTGATGCTGAAGCTGAAACTCTAATACTTTGGCCACCTGATGCGAAGAACTGACTCATGTGAAAAGACCCTGATGCTAGGAAAGATTGAAGGTGGGAGGAGAAGGGGATGACAGAGGATGAGATGGTTGGATGGCATCACCAACTCAATGGACATGAGTTTGAGTAAACTCTGGGAGTTGGTGATGGATAGGGGAGGCCTGGTGTGCTGCAGTCCATGGGGTCACAAAGAATCGGACATGACTGAGCAACTGAACTGATCTTGCATTTTGAATTTCTGAAAGGTATAAACCAGTTCCAGGCATGAGAAAGATGATTTTTAGTAACAACCAAAGCCTATCCATTTGGGAAGATGGCACCTGTGAGAGTTAAACACTGTGATGAATTAGAAAAAAATAAAGTAACATTTATTGGGTTTGGCATCTGGGATTCTCACATGAATACCAACATAAGTATTCATCATCTCATTTTTTTCCTGATAGTGTGTTAGTCACTGAGTTGTGTCTGACTCTTGGCAACTCCATAGACTGTAGCCTGCCAAACTCCTCTGTCCATAGAATTCTCCAGGCAAGAATACTGGAGTGGGTTGCCATTTCCTTCTCCAGGGGATATTCCCGACTCAGGGATTGAACCTATGTCTTCCACATTGCAGGCAGATTCTTTACCAATGGAGCTACCTGAGAAGCCATGATAAGCAGATAATAAACCAAATCTTCATGGGATGAATTTTCAATCTGATGTGTTTAGGAAGAACTCAACCAATACTACCTCAGGATAAAGGGGGGAGTTTTCCTTTAAATATCCTACCCATAGGGCAGAAGGGTCATTTTGTTTCTCCCATGCTAGCTGTCCTATGCTCTGAAGGCCACCTGTCTCTCCGGCAAATACTGTACACAGCTGGTCCATCACAGCAGGGGATTCTCAAGACGCTAACCAAATATAGTTAAGAGAAACTAGATGGTCTTCCCTCATTCAACAATCTTGACAAAAATTTAAGATATTAAGCAATATCTCTGGGGCCTTCTTGTCATTCTTCTTATATCTCTTGGATCCTTCAGTGGGACCTCTTATCCTGCCACTTTTTGCTAGTCTATTTCTCTTGTACCCACAGGATACTATGCCTACAACACACAATCTCTCACTTGATCATTTCTCATTAATCCACTGTGATTTGAGAGGAAATGGGCTTTTTTTCGTTGCCAGAAAGTCAAAGAACCAGACTATAAATTCCTTGGAGACTGTGTCTTGCAATGTCCCCATGTATAGCATGGGGTCTAACATAGACTGCTGCTGCTAAGTCGCTTCAGTCGTGTCCGACTCTGTGCGACCCCATAGACGGCAGCCCACCAGGCTCCACCGTCCCTGGGATTCTCCAGGCAAGAACACTGGAGTGGGCTGCCATTTCCTTCTCCAATGCATGAAAGTGAAAAGTGAAAGTGAAGTCGCTCAGTCGTGTCCAATTCTCAGCAACCCCATGGACTACAGCCTACCAGGCTCCTCTGTCTATGGGATTTGCCAGGCAAGAGTACTGGAGTGGGGGTGCCATTGCCTTCTCCGTAACACAGACTAGTTACTCAATAAACATTCGTTGAGTTAGCTTAACTGAAAGAGGAAACAACAGCAGAAACTAGGGTCAGATTCAACACATCATCTTGCTTATGGGAACCAACTATTGGGAGGTAATTTCCATACCTTCTGTTCTTTCTGTAACAGAAGCTGATGTGTACATTCAATCCCTTTTAATGATGCTAACAAAGAACAATTTCACTGGGGAAGGATGGGTGTGCTGAGCACTCTGCTGTTGAAACACTGGATGGGGCATCTCTGGTAGTGTCCTAAGGATGTATCTGCTGTGGGTATTTATTATTTCAGGAGAAAGTACAAGGCCCCAGGTAGAAATGGGCACAATGCCATTTTTTTTTCTCTGACCAACTGCAGTTTCTTGTTTCAAGGGATGGAGTACAACACGTTTATCTTAAGGAGCAGAATTTTAAAATGCACTCAGATCTTGTTCCCTTCCCTTGGCCCCCGTGTGTCTGTACCCCTCAGGGCACCTATTTTCCCATTCTTTCAGTTTCGGCAGATTAGCTGCTCTCAACCCAGGGGTCCTGTCACCATCTCCCTCTACTGTCTCAAAAGAAGACTCTTAGACCAGAATCTGCCACTCCACCTGTTGGTAAATTCTCTGGTGGAATATGGGCCCTTCTCATATTAGCCATAGTGTGGCTAATATGGGCCCTTCTCGTTCCTGTCATTTCAGCCCTTGTATAAATGTTTACTTGAAATGCAAATTTCAGTATTTTGGTATTTTAAACATCTCAACCTATTTCCACAAGCTTGCTCGCGTCGCCGAGTGTTATATTTATTCTGGGATCTGGCGTTTAGTTAAAATCTCCCTTTGCTTGCTGTGCTTTTGTGTCTCCTGGCAATATTCAGCTACCAGACTAAATAACTTCTCGTCCTCCTCAGTGAATGTACCTTTCAAACTCTTCACATAATTAGCATATTGCCCCTTAGCCACTGTTTACTCAAGTTGTACATATTAGTTCTTTTACTATTTCTTCGTAAGTCAGAGAGAAGGGCCTCGAGCTAATGGTAGGAGGAAAATGTTCTCTTCTGTGTTCCCTGATGTAGAGGCAAATCAGTCAGGAATAACGCCAATTAAAGGATACCAGGTGCTACCTTCTGAGTACAGTACCTTCAGAGGATCGTGCTTTGGTGAAATCTGTAGAGTTCACATCCAAGATGCTGATTTATTTAGATTTCCAAGGTCAACCAGGCATTTGGAAGCAAGCCATTTGAAATTAAACACATGGCCTTGGTGTTTCTCTATCTCCCCTTCTTTCGTTCTTCCCCTCTCTCCTCTACCCCCTCCCCTTCAATATGCATACATACAAAGGGTTTTACATTTACATACAACTATTTAACTTTTAGGAAATAGCATGCAAATTCACTAACACCCAAATATTTGCTCATTAAACACAGCAAGCCTATTGAAAATTCTCCATGGTATGACATCCAATACCCTATTTAAAAAAAAAAAAAAAGATTGCTGCCTTAATAATCATTATATCTGTCTTTATTTTACCTTTATCTGAGATACAAGAAACAAAATTTAGAAAACTTGTTAAATTTGAGTGTTTTATGACTTTAAAGTAAAATTCCAAGGATTCTCACGTGTTAGGAAATGGATGAAGCATTCTCCCCACTATTCTGAGTTATATGTATCACGTCTCTGTAGTTAGAGACGTGATCTCTTCTTTACAGAAGGGAAGATGGGTTTTAAATGGGGTTGCCATTCCCATTATTAACCTAAATTGGAATATTTTCTAAGTAACTGTAAATACATTGGCTGTAAATACAAACACCTATACATAAATTAATGAAAGGCAAAGAAGTGGCATTTGTCTTTCAGGTATATATGTATGTATGTGGGTGTTTGTGTGAGTCTGTGGTCAGAAGGCGGGGGAGTGAAGAGGGTGAGCAAAACCCAGCTATGAACTTCTACCTCTAAAAAGAAAAGAAAAAAAAGGATCACGAATCAGTGATGCCATTTGAAGTTTCCTGTGGTAACTTCAAATGCTGTAACAAGTTTCTGTTCTTACAGTACATTTCATGTTTTCATTTCTTTCTTTTAATCCTAAGGACATACCTGTTCCTATTTTTGCTTTTTCCCTTTTTTTATGCACGTTACTTTCTATACAGACATGCTTAAAAAAAGAAAAGAAAAGAAGAGAGAAACACAAAAATCTAGAAAAAAATGCTTGTGATAGGGTTCTGTTTATATTTCCAGTCATGTCTCTAGATCCTTTGAAGTTTTTGTTTCTCTGCTTCACATTCTACCTGAGAGACATTCAGTATTTGACAACATTTCTGTCCAAAGGTGGAAACAGCTTCTCATTCCCATTTCTCATCACCCATCAAGGGAGGGGTGAAGAGTGGTAACCGATCCATGATTGAATGAAGGCAGGGTAGGCGGCAGACCCAGCTGCCAGAGCAGCAATCATAAGAGAATAAGTAGACACAGGGAAGAACAATGTATTGAAGGGAATGGGGGTGGGGGAGATGGAGAGAACTGATACAATGAGGATGATTATAAGGAATAGTTAGAAGAATAGAAATGAAAGAATAGAGAATTCTCCAGAGACAGAGGCATCTGACTACTAAGATATTTGCACCTACATAGAAGGGAAGGGGTTGGTTACTCTGCTGTAGAAATGCTCCCTCTTTGAATAGCAAGACACAACAGGGTGTGGATTATGCAAATTGGCCCCATGCCTTCTGTGGCCCCAAAGGGTGTAGTTAGTACTCAGAAATCAGAGGCAAGCACAATGCCTGGAAAGATTCACAATCGGCTTTGACTCTATGAATGAGCATAGCGCAAATGAAGAAGTACACCCTGGCGTTATATTTCCTGGCATCCAGAGAGATCCAATTCATTACGGTTTGGGTTTTTGCTTTCATATACAAAAAACCAGCTAGCTGACATAGTTTGAGCTCAGCATCCAACCAGAAGCTGCCTTCCACACATCCTTTTCAGGGCCATGTCATTTTGTTATTGTGCTGATACTTAATCATTACCTCCTACTTGGTGTCAGTTTACAGAAACCATTCAGCCCTTCTAAATGCCAGGCTTGGAATCAAGATCCTCTATGTTTAGTCCTCTGATGGGGAATTGTATTGGTGACAGCTAATCTTCCACTGTAGGGACCATTTCTGGCTTTGCTCATCATTGTCCCCTAATGAATAGCACAATGCTGAATGCTGAAGTGCTCAAGAAATATTGCAAGGGGACTGCGGAAGGAGCTACCACTTAATAAACACACGTTAGATACTTTGCTAAGTGACTCAGACATTATCATATTTAATTCATAGTGGTGGCTCAGAGGATAAAGAAGCTGCCTGCAATGCAAGAAACCTAGGTTCCATCTCTGGGATGGGAAGATACCCTGGAGAAGAGAATGGCAACACACTGCAGTATTCTTGTCCGGAAAATTCCATGGACAGAGGAGCCTGGTGGGGTACAGTCCATGGGGTTGCAAAGAGTCAGACAGGATTGAGCTAGTTTCATACTCACACCATTAAGATGAGGAATCCAGGTTTAGAGTGTACCCTTAAGGAAATTTCCAGAGTTTGTAGTGATATTAAGGAAGAACGCAGGTTTGAACCAGGTCTGTGGACATTTGGAGACCATTTTCCTATCTAGGCATGACTATTTTTATCAGTAGAGATTCTCATTAGCTAAATTCTTAGCTCTGGGAATCTGCTCTAGTTCTGTCTTCTGAATATAAATATGAGGTTGAGAATGAGACACTTGGGGAATTTCTAAAACAGTGGAGCTCAGTTATAGGTAAAGAAAATAAAAAGACAGTCTTCAGTTTTTTTCAAAGTTCCTCTACTTACCTTACTCATCAAGAGAATCAAATAAAGCAATCAATGAGAAAACAGCTGGTATTTAAAAGTTTATACATACTCATTTACAGAGGTCCTTCCAAAAGCAATAAAAAGACAATGTTGTACACAAATGCCAACAGACAGCAAAGGAGCTGCCGGAACAATGAGAAAGTGAAAGTGAAAATGAAGTTGCTCAGTGGTGTCCGACTCTTTTTGACCCCATAGACTGTAGCCTACCAGGCTCCTCCATCCATGGGATTTTCCAGGCAAGAATACTGGAGTGGGTTGCCATTGCCTTCTGTAGAATGCACAGAAGAAAGACTTTGTGTAGAAAGACTTACTGGGAGACGTGAGTTTTCAGGAAGTTGAAAAACACAAGTGGAGAGAATCAGAGCCAGAGAATTGTAAAGGGTGTGGCAATCTGGTTATCTTGCCTGAAATAGAGTTCTCCACACAGGAGAAATGAGCAGCGTGATATGGCAGCAATACATAGGCTGGGGTGTGAAGGGTGGTGTGAAGACTCTGGACTTGCCCTGTTCAGTATCTCTGCATCTCAGTGAAGGCACAGTGGAGCCTTCTGGCTCCCATAAGGCATTGAGTAAAATGACATTAAAAAAAAAATGATTTATTTTAAGCTTTCTTTTTCCATTTTTCCTTCCTTTCTTTCTTGAGAAAACAGGGTATGTACGTGGGGAACGTCATGGAAATTTTACTTGTCTGAATTCCTTTGTATAACAACACTGCTTACTCTCAGTGCCAATTTCTTGGTGTACTGAGTACCCAAATGTACAGTAATAAGCTGCCCTGTGAACTGCTGTGAAAGTGGAGATGTTTCTTCAAGGTTGTCAAATGGCCATCATCAACCTTGACAAACTGACAGCGGTTCAATACTATGGAGGGTGCTGAGGCGGAGTCTAGACTCAGTGGGAAAGAGTGGAGATGTCTGTGAGGGCAGGAGAAGGGAAGGCATCACCCACCCTTGGAGCCTCACCTGCCCTGGGGTCTCCTGTGGTTCACTTGAGTTTTCTACAGTGTGAAGAAATATATTCTAAATACAGCATGTTTTCATAGATTGAAAGCTAGTGACTTCCTGGATTTGAAGGCAGTCGGTACCATTCAGGAAAGTAGGAAAGAGTGCATATTTGGGGATGAGAATAATGAGCTCCATTCTTGACAAGGTTGGTATCAGGTTGGACTAGCCTGGGGACTGCATTTCAAAGGCATTCAGAAATATATAGAACTGCTCAGAAACTAGGGCTAAGTGTGATTAAGCATGTAATATACATACTGTAGTAATTCAAGCCTTGGTAGTAGGGACTAGAGTACATTGGTGTAGCATCATGTCAAAGCAAGGAATCACTGTCTTACTTCTTTTTATTATTCTGGGATGAGGGGAAGAAGAGGCTAAAAGGTAAAACTAGGGGAAAGAAAACCCCAAACACTTAGAAGATTCCTTTGGAATCACATAGACATAAAACTTTCTGCAGGTGTTGATTGCTTTCTAGACTATTTCCTAAGAAGGGGGCGAGGCGGCGATCAGAGCTGCTGGTCAGAGGCAGCAACGTCCAAGATCCTCCCACCATTCTCATCAGAACCGTAGGGGTCTTCCATGACCTGTCCTTGGTGACTCTGCCAAGGCTGAGGATTGAATATCAAGAGAGATGAGAGCAGTGGCTGCTGCTTTTAAGAGTCCCGTAAATCAACTGGCATTTTGTAAGTGAATGTGTTAAACTCAGCAGGGCCACTGCACTGTGGAAGGATCGCTGGGCATAATTTTGTGGCTGCCGAGAAGTCTTTGAAAGGTAATTAAAACAAAGGAGGCCTTGGCCTCATCTGGTCCACGGTCCTGTCACCCCAGGCCCTGATGTTGCAGTGACATTACTGGGGCTCAACCCCAAAATCTCAGTCTCTCTTCTTAATCTAGCCTCACTGCTAAATGAGCCCTTCTAACCAATATAGGAAAAGTATTCTTGCTTAGAGTCAATAAGCAAGTAATGAAGAAGAAAGTGGAGGGTAGGGATAGGAGGAGGCCAGAAAAGAAAACGGTTTAATAGACTCACAAACAATAGAGAACAGATTTGTGGTTGCCAAGGGGGAGGGCGAGTAGGGGGAGGACAGACTGTTTGGAGTAAGCAGATATATGCTATTTTATATGGAATGGATAAACAACAAGTTCCTACTGTATAGCACAGGGAACTATATCCAATATCTTGTGCTAAATCACAGTGGGAAAGAACATGAAAAAGGATGGATGTCTGTATAACTTAATCACTTGGCTGAACAGCAGAAATTAACGCAACATGGTAAATCAAGCATATTTCAATTCAAAAATAAATAATTGAAAACCCAGTGAATAAGGAAAAAATTTAAAAAACATGAAAGAAAACAGTTTAAGCAGGTAAGAAGTCTGGCAATTTGCTTCTTGCCTTTAGACCAAACTGAATGAATGAGGAATCACCCCATCAACATTCAGTTTGTGT
The DNA here is from genome assembly GCA_917880005.1 of Nanger dama. Taxonomy (NCBI): domain Eukaryota; kingdom Metazoa; phylum Chordata; class Mammalia; order Artiodactyla; family Bovidae; genus Nanger; species Nanger dama. The sequence goes on from CAKJTW010000011.1 coordinate 4,405,560, forward strand.
TGCCGCCCTCTGTGGACCAATACCCCTCAGTCCTGGGGTTTTTCAGCCTCTGTGAGGCAGAGGGATTGTAGTGGAAGTGAGGGTCTTGGCTGCAGAGCTGGGCTACACTGGAGAGGTGGAGCGGGAGAGACAAGGAGACAGCTCATGCCTACTCTGGACAGCAGTCGCCCTCCCAGGGTGGGCCCAGGCGAGGCTATGAGGCCAGTGGGCCAGCACTTAATAAGAAAACAGCAGCGATTTGTCTCCACTGCTATTTATGTTTCAAGTGCATGACAGGCTGTCGGTGCAAGTGAGGGTCGCTAAATTTACCGCCTTTCAGATTACTGCCACAGTCTCTGACTTGACAAGTCACTTCGTTTAAAAAGCACTGTGTGAGGGTGTTTCCTCCACTTCTTTTTAAATAAAAACAAAGGGAGAGGAAAAGGCCACCACAGAGGTTTAAATGATTGAAATGAAGCAAGCCCTCAAGACTGCCTTCGCCTGATGGGAGGCGCTGCTTTCACACACTCCACTCTAATTAAAGTGGCAAGTGAGGGAAAGAGGTGGCCCCGAAGTTCTTGGTTTGACTGATTTGTGGACTGGATGATATTTTTATGCAGCTGGGGTGTGTGTGTTATAAAATGAATTTTCATACCTTAAACATTCAAGTGGAGATTCCTTTTAAACAGCTGGATATTGTTGGTTAAACAGCTGGATATTGTCCGTTAAACAGCTGGATATTGTTGGTTAAACAGCTGTTGCTGTTGAGTCGCTAAGTTGTGTCTGACTCTTGTGATCCCATGGACTATTAGCCTACCAGGCTCCTCTGTCCACAGTATTCTTCTCCAGGCAAGAATACCGGAGTGGGTTGCCATATCCTTCTCCACGGGATCTTCCCAACCCAGGGATTAAACCTGTGTCTCGAGCTTTGGCAGGCAGATTCTCTACCACTGAGCCACCAGGGAAGTCCAAATGATTGGACATAGGCGAAGAATAAAACTACTTATTTTTTAATACTTCACTTTTATATCTGTTCATTTATTTTCTGAGCTCTTTATAAACAGAAGAAGATAACTACAGCCAAAAAAAAAAAAGAATTCATCATCAATGAGGTAAAGGGGATAGAGTTAGGGTGACTCCCAATGCTGAATAAGAGTAACAATTCAAAATATAAAGTTTTGGTATAATAAGACCTAAATACTTAAAAATACATATGCTAGTATATTTCGATCTGAATAGTAGAGCATGGTTTCTGAGTACAAGTACAAACAGTCGTTTGCCAAATATCTATTGCTACCATGTGAGGCCAATATTTAAACCAGAATTACAAGAATTAGAGGAAGTAGAAGAAATATATTATTCCTAACTCCATGGAACTCACACACTTATCAAGGATAGATATAATTAAATACCCCAGGAAGGCCCTGATTTTGTTTCATATGAGTGGTGGTGGTTTAGTCACTAAGTCCTGTCCTACTCTTGAGACCGAATGGACCCCTGCCAGGCTCCTCTGTCCATGGGATTCTCCAGGTAAGACTACTGGAGTGGGTTGCCGTTTCTTGCTCCAGGGGATCTTCTTGACCCAGGAACTGAACCTTCATCAGCAAAGTCAATACATAAATATTAAGACTAAAAATATATTTAAAATGCATATGACATAAAAGGGGCTTCCCCTGTAGCTCAGTCGGTAAAGAATTTGCCTGCAGTGCAGGAGACCTGGGTTTGATTCCTGGGTCAGGAAGATCCTCTAGAGAACGAAACGGCAACCCACTCCAGTATTGTTGCCTGGTGTAACCCCATGGACAGAGGAGCCTGGCAGGTTACGGTCCATGGGGTTGCAAGAGTCAGACATGACTGAGGGACTAGGCACACTCGACATAAAATAGTGGCTTCCAGCTGGCGCTAGTGGTAAAGGATCTGCCTACCAATGCAGGAGACACCAGAGACAAGGATTCAGTCCCTGAGTAGGGAAGATCCCCTGGAGGAGGGCATGGCAGCCCACTCCAGTATTCTTGCCTGAAAAATCCCATGGACTGGGGAGTCTGGCTAGTTATAGTCTATGGGGATGCCAAGAGTCAGACATGGCTGAGCAACCAAGCACACATGCACACACATGACATAAAAGGGCCAAACTCCTTAAAAAGCTGAATTTTCAAAGTCAGCAGGCTAGACTGACTATTTGGGAGACAGTTTGACAATACCTACTAAAGCTGAGGACATGAAGTGATCCAACAATTCCACTACTATGTGCAGAGATGTTCACAGCAGCATTGGAAGCACCCACATTGTGAAGAGATTAAATAGATTGTGGCATATTCATATAACAGAATCCTAGACAGTAAAGAAAATGAAAAGATGACAGCTCTATATGGCATGTGGGCAATCTCCCAAACAATATTGTGTGAAATAAATAAAACAATCAATATAGTATAAATGCCTACCTATGAAAATTACAGATAAGCAAAACCTATTTTTTTCATGAATGCTGTACAGTTGTAAAATTACAAAGCAAACCAATGAAAAGTTCATCACAAAGTATTTTTCACTGGTGTGTGTGTGTGTGTGTGTGTGTGTGTGTGTGTGTGTGTGCGCGTGTGCGTGCGCGCACGCTTAGTCATTTAGTCATGTCCAACTCTTTGTGACCCCATGAACTGTAGCTCACCAGCGCCTCTGTCCATGAAATTCTCCAGGCAAGAATACTAGAGTGGGTAGTCATTCCCTTCTCCAGGGGAATCTTCCCAACCTAGGGATCAAATCCAAGTCTCTGCATTGCAGGTTTATTCTTTAATGTCTGAGCCACCAGAAAACCTGCACTGTTATATCTAGTATCTGTGTTTTTCATATAAATGTATTCACTTAAGAAAGTTTCATTCACATGCTATAGCTCTATCTAGTCATAAAAAGATTGTTGGTTATAAAATACTATGTATATCTGTTTTGTATTCATATATATACATAAATGCATATATTCATATGTATACTTTTAAACACATTCGCTTGTATGTACACAATATCTACACAATATTACTTGCAGTCTGATTTATGGATTATGGAATCAGGAGAGGCAGAAGTATGTGGTCAGGAAATTTCTCTTCATTTTATGCTCCCTCTACTGCTTGAATTTTTGACATAGATCATATATTACTTCTATATTAAAAGTTTCTTAAAAATGGAATTGGATTTAGTGATTTCAGTCTGGGGAAAGACTTACCCACCCTTGTGGCAGTTATCCTCAGGGCAGGTTTTTCATAATGAAAAAGAAAATCTCTGAGATTTTTCTATTTCTGGCATAAGGGAAGAAGAATTAATGGGAAAATAAGATGCCATTATCAAATGACAGGAGGAATGGTAGCAAGGAAGTTGACATCACATAAAACCAGAGCAATTCTTTAATTAGCATGCATTAAGGAATTTTAATACTACGTGGGCACTGTCTGCTCCAGTCTACCTCCTGTACTGTGGCTATTAAAAAATTGTGACCTGCAGGCCCACTCTGCCCTGAATCAGTGACACTCAAGCATGGCCAATTGTTAGAAGCTCTTCACCCACTATTGAGACGGGTCTGGACTTCCGTGCTTACCCAGAATGTGGCAGGTACCTGTAGGCATAGTCGGACACTTTTTCTCTTCCTGTTCTCCACCCTGCTGACTAGTTTGCTTGGTTGTTCTTTGGTCAATGTTGCTGGCACTCATATTTCACTCCAATGCCCCACTGGGGCTAAACTATGAACTTGACCCATCATCTAGTTGTCAGTAACTCCATTCTTCTGAGGCTGGAGGCTTGTAAGTCTTCTCCTTTCTATCACTGATTAATAGCCTACTAGCCTTGATGCAGCAGCACTACACAGGAATCTCTGTACCCTGTTATCATCATAGCCACAGGACCTGCATATTCTGAGAACAAGCTCAACTTGATTTTCTGTAATGATATGAACCAAGAGCCTTTCAGAAAAGGGGAGGAGGTCTGAGGTATAGGTAGAAAGAATCCATCCTTTCTTTCTAGTGCTTTTCTTCTCTTACATTCCTTCAGCCCAAGCAAAACTCAACTTATCTTCCCCCTGCCCCCATCCTGGGGGCTTCTAAATTCACTAGTGGCTTAGACCCCTAGGGCTTAACAAGCAAGAATCATGAAATTACTTCCTTAAAAGTATACAATTTATAGGATCTATATAGAGACCTTTTATGGATGGAGAGGGCAGGTACTAAATAATACCTGTCATACAAAAATATTAGGCTCAGTTTTTTTTTCTCCACAGTATATAGCACAAAACTTTGTATCTCAACCAAGCACATAAATGTACTCAATCATTTGTTTATATCAGACAACTTCCCAGGTCGGTGTTGAAGCCATTTTGTCTTACTCTAGGAAGCTGATCAATCTCCTTCGAAGGTTTTCCTTCTCAGTCTTACCTTACTTCTCATTCTTACATTATAAGGATCTCACTGCAACCATAAAAATAACTGTATATGTAGAGATTCAGTTGCTAATAGATTTCAATCTGTGCTGTGTTCTATGCTTAGTAGCTCAGTTGTGTCCGACTTTGTAACTCCATGGACTGCAGCCTGCCAGATGCCTCTGTCCATAGGGATTCTCCAGGCAGGGATACTAGAGTAGGTTGCCATGCCCTGCTCTAGGGGATCTTCCTAACCCAGGGATTAAACCTAGGTCTCCCACATTGCAGGCAGATTCTTTATCGTCTGAGCCACCAGAAAAAATTTCAGTCTAGGACTTGTTGAAGACACTTGAGAATTGCAAAGCATATTGTTATAGACTGAGTATCTGTGTTCTCCCAAAGTTCATATGTTGAAATTCATCACCCTCACTGTGATGGTACTAGGATGTAGGGCCTTTGGAACTCCCTGAGGGTGGAGTTCTCATGAATGAGAGTAGTGCCTTTATAAAAGAGGCCCCAAAGAGTTCTCCGTGAGGACATAGGAAGGAGACTGCTGTATATGAACCAACAAGTGAGTTCTCACTGGATACTGAATCTGCTGGCACCTTGATCTTGGATGTCTTAGCCTCCAGAACTGTGTGATGTAAGTATTTGTTGTTTAAACCATCCAACCTATGATGCTTTGGCATAGCAATCTGAACTGACTAAGATAACCTCTCTACTGAGTACGCTGTGTGTATGTGTGTTAGTTGCTTAGTTGTGTCCAACTCTTTGCAAAGCCATGGACTACAGTTCAAAAGTTCCTCTGTTCGTGAGGATTCTCCAGGCAAGAATACTGGAGAGGGTTGCCACACCCTCTTCCAGGGAATCTTCCCAACCCAGGGATGGAACCTAGGTCTCCCACATTGCAGATGGGTTCTTTACCATCTGAGCCACCAGGGAAGCCCATTATCCATTTATTTAAGAGTCTCTGAAGTAGATCTGAGGACTGCATATTTAGAAAGCAGGCAACTTGGGCTGTAATTATTTATGCATGTCCTAGAAATGGCTTCACTGAAGTGAGACCATGGACTTTTCTGTAAGGACTATTAAAAATTACCATTTTGAGTACATTTTGTGTGCATTTGATAAACTTCAGTCAAATACACTGTCAAATACATTACTCTATAACCTTTACAAATGGCCTCCATGCATCAGATATTTGAGGATCACGTCACCTCAAATGAATTTTAAAACTTGCTACTCGTTTTGAAATAAAAGGTAGCTGCATGAATCAGTGTTTCTTCCCTTTTGTTTTCACTTTAGAAAAATTATGCAAATATTGTGCCTAGGTATAGTGATCAGCTTATCTCAGGTTCCTGCCAGCATCTATTCCAGTGCCTCTCAAACTGTGATCCATAGATGACGTGTTTAAGAACCACACTGGGAGCTTATACAAGCAGACTTATTAATCAGAACTGCCTGAGGTGAGATCCGTATGTTTATACAGCTCACTATTACTTGGGCATACCTACATTTGGTACTCATGCAGCTGATCTCAGTAGTCTGAGATTCAGAGGCATATCCCCTTTCTTCTCTCTAACTGCAGCTGGCAGGTTTAACTTTCACCTGGGATTGGGGATCAATCCAATTTTTAGGCTGGGGGAGACTGAAGGAGAAAAGTTAAATTATCAAGAGAAGAATCAATGTTCTGCATTGAACTTGACACCCAAGTCCCATCACTGAGCTAACAATTCTTCTGTTTGTTAGTACCACTTTGTAACATGCAGGCTTCTTACATATACTAGTTCATCTATCTGCACAGGCTTATTCTTTTCTCTTTATTTACAAATGAAGCTATATAAGTTTAGTAAAGTTAAGAAACTTGCCCAGTATCACAGAGAAAATAAATAGCAGAGCCAAGATGTCTGTGTGACCCTATTCCTGGGACTAATCTCCTTCTTGCCTACCAGTAGTAGATACCACAACAGCCAATGCTGACTACCTGCTGGCCTGCCTGGAACGCTAAACAAAGTTTGGGTCTCAGTTCCTAATTGTTTGGGGTCCTTTCCTTTCCTTTCTCTCTCTTGCTCCTGTAGTTCACTGTGTTTTGCCTGACATGATCACTAGATTTTTATACTGTAAAAATCACCAAGAACAACTCATTTACATGCAAAGTTGGATAAGAAAACACAAACTGCCTTTCCTACCTCCAGTATAGAGGATAAGCTATCTGTGAAATTGAAGAATGACAGATGGATGGCTGCTGACCTTCTCAAAAATTAGAAGATTTTTTAAGAGCACATTAATTTGTAAACAGATAGATTCGGATCATGTGACATAGGATTCTGAGCTATCCTAACCTCATACTCTTGCAGTGTGGCTGTAGAGTTTGAGTTTGCATGGAAATTACATGTGGCCAACATGAGGTGTAAGTAGATACACCGATACAAAGCAGAGGCTGCCTGTGTGGTGAGATTTGACAGGTTGCCAGACAGGATGAGGGTGGTGGGTTTGGTTGCTAAGTCATGTCCTACTCTTGTGACCCCATGGACTGTAGCCCCCAGGCTCCTCTGTCCTCCTGTGGGATTTCCCACAAGAATACTGGAGTGGGTTGCCATTTCCTTCACCAGGAGATCTTCCCAACCCAGGGATCAAACCCGAGTCTCCTGCATTGCAGGCAGTCTCCTGCGCTGTAGGTGGATTCTTTACCACTGATCCACATAAATTGCCTCAAAGATAACAAACTTCAAAGCTTAATTATTTTCCCATTAAAACTCCTTTAACAATGCAAATATTATTAATGCATGTGGTTACACATTTTATCAGCTAACGTCTTAATTCTCAATGAATACCTAAGGGACTTGTCAGCCTGCAGTTGTGAAGAGGTTCTGAGGAATGCAAGGACTGGACTGGAAGAAGACACTGTTGGAAAAGAGTGGTTGCAGCTCAGTACCACACTGAACACACATCTAAATGTGGAGCTAACAGTGAAATAGGAAATAATTCTCACTAATATCTAAGTTGTAGTGTGAAATTAATTACAGATAGGGATGAAAAGGTCATAGCTTATGATATTTATAAATAAATAAGTCTTGGAATAGGTATAAAACACACTAAAAATCTTTGGGTTCATTTGAGGTCATGGTACAGGTCTTTAAAAACTTGCTGATCCATGTCTTGATAAGAGCAATAATGCCCAGATTTTCAGAAGGTAATTGGGTTAAACTCTGAGCAGGATGTCTTGGAATGTATTTAAAAAATCAATAGACTTTTAAATATCTTCAGCCTCCTCTTCTTTATATACTATTCTAAAATACTGCTGGTTTCCAGAATATGAAATTTGATTATATCAATATCTTACCATAACATGTACTAATGACCTTTTAGATTCCTGGTCTAACAAACCTTGCTTGCGAAAAAGTTAAGCACCTCAGATCACTACCTTTGGGAAGATGGCTTCACCTGAAGGCAAACTTACCAGTGCCCCTTGGACAACAGCACTGTCTGGCCTGCTGTGTTCAAGGGTGGAGGAGATCACAGGGAAGATGTGAAAGCAGGAAAGCACGGGGAGGGGACCATGCAGAAACCAAGAAGGCAGTGGAGTGGGGCACATGGAGACCATAGGAAGAAATCTAGCAAATCAGATTGCAGGGAAGAAGAAGAGCCTCGAGTAGATTCATAGATACCTGCAAAATCAGCCTGTTGGCAGTCAGGGCAGCCAGCTTCATTTTGGTTGGTTGAAGCTAAGCCTAGTCACAAAAATAGTTCCTTTGTATGACATATAATCACCATGCTAAGAAGCGGCTATCTGTCCTACAATCTGAAAGTAAATGAATAGACGAGCATATGACGGCAAAAGTGGCTAGGTATAGAAAAGCTTAAGGGTCACAAAAGTTTGGAGTGGTCATTCCTGTCAACATAGCGATAACCTTTAGGCTTCTTTAAAAGACTAGAGGCTCAAACAATTTTTTTTTTTAACCAACATCCCTGGTTTTGATATAGTTCCAGGTGATCTAAGGGCAGGTTATCAAAGTACTCTCTGCACATCAGGGATAAGGATAAAGTTTTGTCCTTCTGTTCAACACTTATTTAATGAAATCTACCTAAAGAACTGTTGAGTGCTGTCATGCATAAGAGCTATCAGCCATTGGCACAAGAAACGGGGTGCTGTAAATTTGGAAACCTATAACCAGGACATAGGTTCTCACAGTTTTTCAGGTAGCAGAGCACTGGATAATCATGATGAGAGGGTAACAAGCAGGAAGGCCAGGGGTCTCCAAACAGGAAATAGGATGTAACTGTCAGATAATTTTTATCTCTCCCTTAAGTGGCAGGAAGACTTAAACTACAAGTATCAGATTTTTTTTCCTTTTCTATACAAAATTAAAAGGTTTCTCTTAAAATTCTGTGTTGCCATGATGACACCTGGTTCCATCTGAACTTAACTTTTCTCAAACCATGAGCTAACCAATACATTTTCCTTATGGAAATGTTTTTCTTAAGCTATGTTAGTGAAACTATGCATTTGCTTTTGAATTTGACTTTCTTCAAAATGGTTCCACCTAAGACAAATTTTTCCTTTTCTCAAACCTTGGGCTGATAATAGCTCAACAAACCAGTATTCATATCAACTGTTTTATGGCTGGGGAATGACATACCTCGTGCCATCCTGTCTCAAAAACGCATATTGTGGGAGAGGGGCCTGGTGAAACTCCCTCAGCCTTGAGGTGTCTCTCTTATCTGATTAATAGCTTTCTAACCCTTCGTGCATTGGAGTAGGAAATGGCAACCCATTCCAATGTTCTTGCCTGGAGAATCCCAGGGACAGGGGAGCCTGGACTGAAGTGATTTAGCAGTAACAGCAGCAACAGACATAAAATAGCTTGCTAAAACTAACAAGAAGGGGCGCTCTTTCTGTTCTCTTCTGATGTCTATGTCAGAAGCTTTTTCTGTCTCTTTTACACCTTAATAAAACTTTATTACACGAACTCTCTGAGTGATCAAGCCTTGCCACTGGCCCAGGATTGAATTCCTCTTTCCAGAGGCCAAGAATCCTGGTGTTTTTCACAGCTCAGCAACAACCTTTCAATAGTACTATTTGTCTAACAATACACTCAAATACAAGAAGTTAAATATTTGACTATGTGATTTTGTTCATCCTATGTGGATCACAATAAACTGTGGAAAATTCTGAAAGAGATGGGAATATCAGACCACCTAACCTGCCTCTTGAGAAATCTGTATGCAGGTCAGGAAGCAACAGTTAGAACTGGACATGGAACAACAGACTGGTTCCAAATAGGAAAAGGAGTAAGTACGTCAAGGCTGTATATTGTCACTCTGCTTATTTAACTTCTATGCAGAGTACATCATGAGAAACGCTGGATTGGAAGAAATACAAGCTGGAATCAAGATTGCCGGGAGAAATATCAATAACCTCAGATATGCAAATGACACCACCCTTATGGCAGAAAGTGAAGAGGAGCTAAAGGGCCTCTTGATGAAGGTGAAAGAGGAGAGTGAAAAAGTTGGCTTAAAGCTCAACATTCAGAAAACGAAGATCATGGCATCCGGTCCCATCACTTCATGGGAAATAGATGGGAAAACAGTGGAAACAGTGTCAGACTTTATTTTGGGGGGCTCCAAAATCACTGCAGATGGTGACTGCAGCCATGAAATTAGAAGACGCTTACTCTTTGGAAGAAAAGTTATGACCAACCTAGATAGTATATTCAAAAGCAGAGACATTACTTTGCAGACTAAGGTCCATCTAGTCAAGGCTATGGTTTTCCTGTGGTCATGTATGGATGTGAGAGTTGGACTGTGAAGAAGGCTTAGAGCCGAAGAATTGATGCTTTTGAACTGTGGTGTTGGAGGACTCTTGAGAGTCCCTTGGACTGCAAGGAGATCCAACCAGTCCATTCTGAAGGAGATCAACCCTGGGATTTCTTTGGAAGGAATAATGCTAAAGCCGAAACTCCAGTACTTTGGCCACCTCATCCAGAGAGTTGACTCACTGGAAAAGACTCTGATGCTGGGAGGGATTGGGGGCAGGAGGAGAAGGGGATGACCGAGGATGAGATGGCTGGATGGCATCATGGACTCGATGGATGTGAGTCTGAGTGAACTCTGAGAGATGGTGATGGACAGGGCGGCTTAGCATGCTGCAATTCATGGGGTTGCAAAGAGTTGGACACAACTGAGCGACTGAACTTAACTGATGCCTGCACTGGATTGTTTGATTTTAATTCAGAAAAAAATTGGTATAGACATTAAAAATCTTGAGACTGTTTTATGGGACAACATTCAATCAATAAAATTGTATTTTATTCCATAATGTTTTCCTTCTATGAATCAGTAAAAAAAAAGCCAATGTTCAATTTTAGCAGCAGAACCCTACGTTCAGTTTCTGGAATGCCAGGGTTCCTTAGCATGTAGTTTGAAAGCCATTGAAGAGTTTTTAAAGAAAAATCAGTGCAATCAAACTCAAGAGATAAACAAAAATCAAGTGATATAAAGGGATGGTAGATCAACCACCAAAGGTACATGAAATCAGGTCATTGACATCCTTGGGTTCTTCACAAAGCTGAACTCTCTATCTCATGCTACTGAGAGAGAGGGAGAGAGTCTACAAACACATGGTGTACATGTTTGTACATTACTCTCTTTTGTAATGAGTACCAGCTCCTCAGAATAAAAAGTATAGTAGAGAATTTAATCTGACAAGTATTATGCTGTGAAGATAAAAGAAAGCATAAGAAAACAATACTAAAATGTAAAAGAATATGTTACTACTTAGGAAATCATTATATTAATAACAACTAATTAATAATAAAATTGCTTTAACTGCCGATATTCATTACTTCTGAATATTCTGCATACATGCTAAGTTGCTAAAGTTGTGTCTGACTCACGAGGCTCCTCTGTCCAGGCAAGAGTATTGGAGTGGAGTTGCCTTACCCTCCTCCAGGGGATCTTCCTGACCCAGGGATTGAACCTGCATCTCTTATATCTCTTGCATTGGTAGGCGGGTTCTTTAGCACCACCTGAGAAGCCCTTTGAATATTCTAGTTTCTTTCTTTTGAGTCTAATGAACAGTGCATAACTTGCCTGATAACTAATGAACCACTTTTAAAATGTAAGATTAGAGATTTAACACAGATGTCTTTCCTGACTGAAAATCTTTCACTGATGGCATATATCTAGAAATCTATATCTATCCTATTATTTTATTGATAGTCAAAAATGTTCTTGAAAGAAATATTTCCTGAGATTGAGCTTTATTTTTTTCCCACAAGTTTATCTTAAGTTGGAACCAATATTGGTGCAGAGATGGAATTAGCAAGCTATACCCCATGGGCCAATTGTGACCTCTACATATTTTTTGTATAGCCCATAACTAGGAGTGGTTCTGCACTTTAGAGCAATTTTAAAGTATTAAAACAAGAGAAATATCTTGTGGCACAAGAATCTGTATTTTAATACTATGGGGATGATCCAGGTGTACACCCTCACTGCAAAAGCTTTGCAAAATCCCCTTGGTTCACAGGTCCCCTTTGCCCTGGACTCAACAAACTGGCCATGATATGAAAAAAACATTTAGAACTCTGGCTGCAGGTCTGAACTGTAATATTTTAGCTTTCATCCTGAGACTTTCTACAGAAGAGAGCTCTGCACTGGCCACGGCATTGCTCCCAGGTGAAATACAGTAAAAGTTAGACGAACAGCCTTATACTTGTTTCTTTCCAAAAAGCCAAAAGGCCCCAGGCATTGTTTTTGCCTACTGGAGAGACAGTGATCACAAACCCTCAAGGTGCACAGCATCTGGGTTCTCACAGCAGAGAAAAGCCATTATATGAAATCACACACAAACGCCCAACAACAAGATGGGAGAGAAACGCTCAAGAATCGGTCATGGAGCTTTCAAATTATGAAACGAGAAATTATATTTCCAAGAGTTGAAAAGTTTTCCCCACTGAGAACTGTGTTATCCCAAATTCACAATAAACCTCTTTCTCATTTTATGCTGCCTGGGAGTTCTTAAAATTGATGGCCCATAGAAGAAATGGCATGACATTCTCATAAGGACTGGCAGCCTAGAATGGCTAAATGGTTTAGACCCTGAAATGTAGAAATATTCATTCCCCTTTCCCCGTTTTAAATTGTCCTCTTTGTTCTGAGTCAAGGCTCAAGACTAAGTCTATACAGCACAGACAGAGAAAGAATGGCCACAGGAAATCGGAAGACAATCGGCCTTAGAAAAGTGCAGCCCTGGGAAATCAATCTTACCATAGAAGATTCCACAGTCCCTAGAAGATCTCAGAAAAGGCAGTGAGTTAAAAGGAAAAATGTTACTAGTGTAGTGCTGAAATAAAGTATAAAGAAAGGACAACCCTGTTAAAATTATTCTAGTGTACAAATAGCAACTGATATTGCTTTGCACATTATTTTAATGTACAAAGAAAACCAACCTGAAAGTAATATATGTGTGTGTGTGTATGAGACAAAGAGATAAAAAGAGAGAAAGTGTCTCCAATTTCCTACTCATTTACATTTTTCCCTCTTTGTCCCACGTGAAGGTGCCCTGATTTTCTTGGGATACTGTTGATGCTTTGTAAGATTCTAGGAAGAAATAAACATTTAAGTGAATAAGCAAAGCAGGAAACAGCATCTGCTCTATACAGCTGGAAAAAGTATGATGTACACTGTCAATCCTTTTGCTTCAAGACATAAAGCAGTCACCAGCTGGACTCAGAAACATGTAACAGAGGGCCTTGTGAGAAAGAAGAATTACAAGCTGCTCAGAATAAGTGTGCAACTTAGCTGATACAGTTAAGAGGATTCTAGTTCTCAAAGTATTAAAATGTTCGTGTCTAGTTGTTTATATCTCAGCATCTCCTTTTTATGTCTTTTAAATTTCTTCTCAGATTTCTATTGGTTTACATACTTTATTTCTGAAGTCATGAAAACAAGAGAAGAAAAATTAAATGCAAAGATGAAAGGACTTACAAGAATGAGTAAGGAAGTGATCACATGCATACTTCTTGAGTAGACTCGTGTGTGTGTGTACTTGCAAATATGAAAGGAGATGAATTGATGATCCTCATTGTTCAATAAATTTTGTTGTCTTCATTCTCCCAAATCAAAAGCATCTAAATCATTCATTCTTCAGTGCTTAGAACAGCTTGAAAAGTCCTCCGGGCAGGTGGGATTTCTCCCTCAGCCATCTTTAGACATCACCTGGTCTCTACTTCAGCTCTTGAAGAGTTGGAAAAGGTGAGTGGAAAGGCATCAGGGATTAAGAAAGGGGATAACAGAAGAGTGTGAGATAGAAAATAGGAAGTAGAAATCTGAAAAGAAAGAGTCAACAGTGCCAGGAGAAGGACTACAATAGAAGGTAAAAAGTAAACAGAATTGAGATCCTTGAGAATTGATAAATGAAGAATTTAAATGGTGTGCAGAATGAAAATACCAAAAAGAAGAGGAAAAAATCACAAGTATTTATTGAGTGAAAACTATGTGCTAAGGACATGAATTCTATTACTCAACCTTCTTGAAAACTTTAATACAAGTACTATGATCTCTATAGATGAGGAAACTGAAGCTCTGAGAATTTATTAAGTATCTGGCCTAAAATCATGCAGATAGTGGGGAAGGAGAAGAGAACTAATATTAGTGCTCTAAACAAATATGTATTGAGAGCTTACTGTGACCCAGGCATGTACTAAGCAATTCCACACATACTAATTTATTAATTCAGAAAGTATAACATCCATAGATAACATATATAGCATGCATGTATATATAATTTATGCATATTATATATAACATAGATAAATATAAAATACATAACATATGCTTATATTTACAGATGTGGTAAGACACAGAGAGACATCAGGATTAGTTTTTCAAGATTATAAAAATAAGTGACGGAATCAGGATTTGAATTCAACTCTGTCTAGCTCTGAAGTCCATGCTTTTAAATAAAAAAATTATTGGAGTATAGTTGCTTTATAATGCTGTCTTAGTTTCTGCCGTATAGCAGCATGAATCAGCCACATGTATATGTATATCCTCTCTCCCTTGGATTTCCTTCCCATTTAGGTCACCACAGAGCACAGAGTAGAGTTTCACGTGCTATGCAGTAGGTTCTCATTAGTTATCTATTTTATACATAATAGTGTATATATGTCAATATCAATCTCCCAATCCATCCCATTCCTCCTTCTGCCCTTAATATTCATACATTTGTTATCTACGTCTGAGTCTCTATTTTTATTTTGCAAATAAGTTAATCTATACTACTTTTCTAGATTCCACATATATGCATTAATAGATGATATTTGTTTTTCTCTTTCTGGCTTACTTCATGCTGTATGACAGTCTCTATGTCCATCCACATGTCTGCAAATGGCACAGTTTCATTCTTTTTTATGGCTAAGTAATGTTCCATTGTATATATGTACCATATCATCTTTATCCTTTCTTCTGCTAATGGACATTTAGGTTGCTTCCATGTCTTAGCTAGTGTAAACAGTGCTGCAGTGAACACTGGTTGCATGTATCGTTTTGAATTATGGCTTTCTCAGGGTATATGTCCAGCAGTGGGATTTGAAGTCTGTGTTTTTAACTATGTCTAGAAATTCTATTTTAGAAATTGGAAAAAGGGACTAGACTGAAAAAAAGATCTATAGCTTGTGAGAGAAGAAATTCAGAAATACAGAAAAAAGAGAGACATGTATTCTAAGATAAGAGATATTTGGTGAATAGATCAAGTATAGTTAGATCAGATTTTAATGCTTTCTGTTATAGCAAGAGAGTCAGAAAATTTACTTTAACATTTGCATTGGATTTTTCTGGCCATTCTACCTTATTTTTCATGCTTTGTTTCATTTTGTTTTATAAAATAAGTAAGCCTGTGTAGTATAACCGAATCTTGGAACTGAATTTAAGGATCCCGAGTTTATAGCTTTGCCATTAACTTTGAGCAAGTCATTGACAGTCTCCAAAGTTCACTTTCCTCATCTGTAAAATAGAGGTTATAATACCTTTCTTGATGACCTTATAAGATGGCTATGAAGTTCAAAAAAGGTAATACATGCAAATTACCAAGTGCTATACATGTATAAGTAAATGCACACAGTTAAACTTCATAGCATTCCTGTCCTAGGCTATTGGAGAATCTCTAGCTTGCTCTTCCTTTGTCCCCTCTGTGGATTATCCCAGGATTCGACCTGCCATGCAGAAATCAGTCCATAAAACTGCATGCCCAAAGGAGCTGGCCACTACTCATTTGCATGGGTCAGAGTCTGCATGTTCTTAGAAATACTTTACACTCTGAGCTCTGCCATCTTACAGGTTTATTCTTCCCTCTTGGAGCTATTCCAGAAATTTTATTGTATGTTTAAATCTAATCAAGCCTTGACTATTGCCTTTGACTATTGCAAAACATCCGTTTGTTTTGTTTGGCATAATGAAACTTTAGATTTCAGCGTACAGATTAATGCAAACAAAACATGCCATCCCTCTTCTTCCAGAAAGACATTCCTCTCCTCTCTCTGGGCTTTTTCTAAATCAACCTTCAAGAATCAGTCCACATGACAGCTCCTTTATGAAGCCTTTCTCAGCATCTTCCCTTCTGTCTCCTCCTCCCGCTCAAAATTACCTCTCTTCTCAGCCTAAACTCTTTTTGGTCTGCCTATAATTGCCAGTAATTTTGTTCATGCAATCATGGGGTCCTTGATCAGGTTGTTCTGATATGTCATGTTTGTATATATTTCTGTCTCCCTGAATAGATGATGAAATTCCTAAGGTGAGATCTCCAGCTCTATTTATCTTTATATCCCTGCCACCCCATTTGTTCATTGACTTATCCATTTATTTATATCAACTAAATATGTTATTGAGTGCCTGTTACATGTCAGACCCTGTGTTAGGTATTAAAGACAGGAAGGGGAATAAAACCAACCTATTTTCATGTTCATGAAGCTTGCCTTTCAAATGTGTGTGTGTGTATATGTGTGTGATTATTTGATTAAGTCTAAGTTACAACCCTGTTCAGTGCTAAGAAGGCAATATCACCTAAGAAAAAGTCACTTAAATACTACTCAGCCCTTAAAAAGAATACATTTGACTCAGTTCTAATGAGATGGATGAAATTGGAACCGATTATACAGGGTGAAGTAAGCCAGAAAGAAAAACACCAATACAGTATACTGACACATATATATGGAATTTAGAAGACAGTAATGATGACCCTATATGTGAGACAACAAAGAGACACAGAGGTATAGAGTGGACTTTTGGACCCTGAGGGAGAGGGGAAGGGTGGGATGGTTTGGGAGAATGGCAATGAAACATGTATATTTTCTTGTAAGAAATGAAGCGCCAATCTATGTTCAATGTAGGATGCAGGATGCATGGGGCTGATGCACAGGATGATTCAAGTAGAGGATGTGGGGTGGGAGGTGGGAGGGGGCTTCAGCATTGGGAGATTGTGTTCACCTATGGCTGATTCGTGTCAATGTATGGCAAAACAAATACAGTATGGTAATTAAAAAAACAAATAAATTAAAAAAAAATTGTTATCGCAAGAATAAGTGCTTTATTAAAAAGTAAGGTGTTCACAGAACATAGCAGATAATTAAACAAACAAACGGGGGACTCCTCAAATAAAAACATACATTTAATGGAAATAATTTTGTTATTTTTAAGTCTTTCTACATATATCTATATTATCTCAGGTAACTCTTGTAACAATCATATGAGAGAATATTATTGCTTTTCTTTCTTTCTATAACAACTTCATAATGGATAGATTAGAAGTAACAGTGAAACAAATGTAACACAGACTGTCTACTTTTAGTTCAAATCACAAATTATTCTGGAGATTCTCTCCCAAATATTTTTCTCAGAAGAGATATTATCCTGTTCCTTTCTATCAGAGAACACCAGCCAAGTATTCTTAATCTATCATTTGAATTTATTTTTTCCAATTGTATTTTTTATTTTCACTTCCCAAATAAGATGACTTCATACCCTCACTAAACTGTACTGAAATATTTAATTGAGTGAGAGATGAAAGTAGGGGCTTTAGAAGTGGCTGCAGTATTCCATTTTAACAAATTCGATAAGCTATAGCCATATCTCTATAAATAGACATGTATTACTAGAGGGTCCAGAATAATTAAATATTATCCCAAATATCACTATGTCACTTAGGAGATACTCAATAAATGATGACTTTCTGATGATGAATCAGATGATTTGTCTTTGACAAGCCATTGTGGTTATGACTGAATATTTATTTGAGAGTTCATTTCCAGGGTTAAAGACTGTGGTCAGAGGACAAGGTAAAGCTTGCTAGGTTACGGAAACCGTGCTTGTTGTTCTGACCTCATCAGCATCAGTCCCAGGGGTCTTGGACCTAATACTAAAAATAAGTCTTATGACTGCATTAAGGAAAATTATAGTTCCTCTCTACAGGATCACAACCAAAGAAAAGTGAAAATATGCATATATTTTGAAGTAACCTTACAAAATGTGACCCTGGCTGAGCTCCATACAACAATGTTGTTCTGAAGTTCAGGGCCACTCCTGCTAATGCTCATGGTCTATTTCTGTAAAGGTCAACTCCTCCCTCTAACTTCCACACACAGGTGGGTTGATTGTTTCTTTTCCTTCTTTCATTAGAAAGCGCACAGAGGAATTCCTTTCTGTTCCAAACTATAATGAGGACTGTGTTTGGGAGATTTGTCTCTGTAGCTAATCTTTATGCTAATCAGTCCTATGGTTATCTCCACCTTCACCCCCCTACTGTCTGAGATCTTTGGCATGAATTATGTCTTAGCCTTGTAGAGGATTTTAAACTTAGTAATGTCTTGAGCGCCTTCTTCACTTCTGCTCAAAGAAATAGTTCTGATAAAGAAAGCTAATTGTTTTTTGAAGCAACAAATGATATTCAGAGTTTCATAGCGCTCATTCACTTTACCTGGAGGAAAGTTTAATTTCCATCAGTTTAATTTCTGTGCTGACCAGTATAATGTATTCAGACTCATACCGCTAAGAAATGAGCATGTGTTGGCAGTGTGTTACTACAAGGAGGTCCAAGTAGAAAATGCTTTCTGCCACAGAGTATGAAGCTACTATTGATTTCTCCCTTGTTCCTTTGCTCCACTGATCTGATGTCAGTTGCAATCCTGCCATAAGTCTATTGTCTGGACCAAGACCCCGTCATCACAACCCTGTGCAACGACTTCGCCTGTGTTCCTGTCTCATGATCTCACTCTCAGGGTCTCACCCAGGACATCCCTGTTATCCTGTGCCGCTTATTTCAACCACCCCCGGAAGCTATACTCATCCCTCTTCCATTCTCTTTTTCTCTTCCTTTGTGCTTTTTTTCCTCTGTTGTGATCATAAACATGTGAGGAACAACAGGCTGGGATTTCATAAACTCCCTGAGTTATGAACTGAGAAGACATGGATAGTTCCCCGTTATCAGGAGAGCAGTTTTAATTAGCTTTTTCTTAGAGTTCTTCCTCATTTGGTCCACCCTCTCTCCCCTCCCTAACTCACCCCTTCCTTTCTGGAAGCTTTCCAGCAATAAAGCAGAAGGAGGCAGTCTGAGAAAGGTTAGGCAAACACAACAATATTACTGGAATAAGTAACATATTGCTCATTAAACATTTAAAATCAACAGTTGCTTGCTCGATCTGCCAATATTTTGAGAAATGCCAGTTTCACTGCTAGGTGCCACTTGGCTTGAGCTGCTTAATTCATGATTTGTGAACTGACATCCAGGATAACAAAACCATATTCCAGTTAGGAGTTTTTGCCGTCAAGAGGAAAGCTGAAATATCACAACACAAAGCTCCCTGGCTGTTCTGCCTCTCCTTCCTGCCTCCCTCCTTCCCTCCCTCCCTCCCTCCCACCCTCCTGCCTCTGCCTTCATTCCAGAAACAAATGGATGTGTTAAAACAGTGAAATGTGTTTGTGGAAGATAAATAGTTTATCTTAAATATACTGTTGTAGTGTCAAACTGAGTCTCAAATACATGTACATATTTTATTCACAGACATAACATTTCAAAATAAGTAGCATTTTTTTTTTCTTTTTCAAACATTTATACATGAGTGGAGGCCTACAAAAAATAAGAAAGGAACGACAGTGTACCTCAGATCCTATCAGTATTATGAGCCGATCTCATCAAGAACATGAGCCCAGAGTGCAGTATTTTGTTCCATAAAAGATGTCCCTTCCCGAGTGGCGGCAGAAAGAAGTCTCTAGATCTTTAACACATTTCTTTTCTTCCATCCATTGTGGAGTTTTGCTGTAAGTGTGTCACTTCATGGCTAAGGCTTTCAATCCTATGGTCACACTCTATGTATACTTCAGCAAGGAGATCCTTCAGTCATTTGGATCATTACTAACTGTGGCCCAGACATCGTACTCTCCCAGGGAGAGTAATTGCAACAATAAATAGAATGTGTGCTCTCCTACCCTTAGGCAGATCGTATGTTACTGGAGAGAGAGCTAAGCAAACGGATGATGTTGACATGCTATACACATGCTAGAACTGAGGTGTTTTGATCTTCTACTACAATTCAGGCTTTCAACACAATGGGCTAGGGTGTGTGCCATCAGGCCAGTGAGCTCCACCTCCCTGAACCATGCCCACAGGTGCCATTTTCCATCACAAGTATGAAGTGTGTGGCTGCCCTGGCGGAAATGTATTAACTGTACTAAAATGCAGTTCTCCATATCTCCACATTCTCCATATCTCCACAATGTCATGGGCTTCCCTGGTGGCTCAGTGGTAAAGAATCTGCCTGCCAATTCAAGAGACAAAGGTTCGATCCTTGAGTTAGGGGATCCCCTGCAGAAGGGAATGGCAACCCACTCCAGCATTGTTGTCTGTGAAATCCCACAGGCAGAGGAATCTAGTGGGCCAGTCCATGGTGTTGCAAAAGAGTCAGATGTGACTTAGGAAATAAACTACAACAACAAAGCCAGTGGGGGTGGGCATGAGTAGGAGAGAGAATGTCACATGGGACCCTTCATGAATGGTCCTCTCAGAACACTGGTGTGTCTCAGCTTGAGATAATCTAAAATGAACGGGGAACAAGGAAAAGATGATGGACGGCACTCTGCGCAAGCCTGATGCCGTAGGCCACGGGACACAACTGTGCTGCTTAAAAAGTCGGGGAGGGGCTTCTCTGTTGGCTCGGATGGTAATGAATTTGCCTGCAATACAGGAGACCTGGGTTCAGTCCCTTAGTTGGGAAGATTCCCCTGGAGAAAGGAATGGTTACCCACTCCAATATTCTTGCCTGGAGAATTCATCAATTTTAGTTAACAAGAGAGAAGCAAAAGAATGCATTCTCCTCATTTATTCAGTTCAGTTCAGTTCAGTTGCTCAGTCGTGTCTGCCTCTTTGTGACCCCATGGACTGCAGCACGCCAGACCTCCCTGTCCATCACCAACTCCTGGAATTTACCCAACCTCATGTCCATTGAGTTGGTGATGCCATCCAGCCATCTCATCCTCTGTCATCCCCTTCTCCTCCTGCCCTCAATCTTTCCCGCATCAGGGTCTTTTCAAATGAGTCAGCTCTTCACATCAGGTGGCCAAAGTATTGGAGTTTCAGCTTCAACATCAGTCCTTCCAATGAACACCCAGGACTGATCTCCATTATGATGGACTGGTTGGATCTCCTTGCATTCCAAGGGACTCTCAAGAGTCTTCCCCAACACCACAGTTATTAATAACTGATAAAAAACTTTATACTTTGAGAACATGTTTTTCTATAATAGAACTGTAGTAATAATAATGATGGTGGCACAGGTCAACAGGTCCAGAAGTAAGAGAGAATTACTTGGGAGTGAATCTACAAGTGTGGCAGCTAAACAGGATCTGGGGACTCCAAAGAGTTTTGGTGAATTACAGGGTCAAATTGAGTAGTAGAGACTGATGTTCTGTATTTGCACTATCCACAGGATGAATACATTATTCCAAAACTGTAGTTCCTGTATCTCAAAATTTTGATGAAAGTTACATGACAGTGTATTTATGACAGGCCTTAAATAACCACTCTCATGCATTTGGGACTGCAAGTTCAGTCAAGTTCACATCATTATTACCATTCCTTGGGTTTACAGAGGGCAAATTTTATCATCCAAGAAGTACAGTCCAGCCAAGCAGGTAAGGGGTTCAGATTTATTGTGAAGATGCACTGTTCTACCCTTTTCTGTAGCCTATGATACAAGTCCAGAAGGGTGTGCATTTAATAAAATTAATGGAAATTGTCATTTTCAAATTACCCAAGCCATTGGATGCTCAGAGTATCATAAATGAGTAAATGAAACCCAAAGATAAAAGTCAAACTTTATACTGCTAAAAATTTCAACTTCTACCTCCATTACTGAAGCATTTATTAGTTACTATCAGGTGGCAAATCTGACCAATACGGGTTTTATAGCCTCTTTAGAACTTGTACACACTAGTTTATATTGCTAATAATAAATAAAAGCTGATGTTGTAAAGTAAGAAGAGGAGTTGTATCACTCATTCACTGACTTATTCAACAAACACATCATGAGTGTTTAGTCCATTAAGCATAGGACTATACAGATGGAGGGCAGCATTCCTGTCCTGCCAGGGCTCACATTTGAGTGACAGTTTTATGACTAGACAGGAAGCCCTGAGCAACTGAGAACTGGCTGATTGGCTAAGCTAACATGTAGATGTGAAATAGTATCATCTTATTGAGAAAGAGGTCAACTTTTCAAAAGGAAGCCCTGATAAAACTAACAGCCATTGCTCTGAGCACTGGGATACCCCAAATACAGTCTTTCTTTTCTGACCCTTTATTAAAGTCTTATGGCAACCCCTATATCACAGATCAAATGCTTAATTTGACTTTAAGATATGAGTATTAAACATAATCTTGGTAACTATGAATTTAAATTTATTTAATTTTACATTTTTTGAAACATCCTAACTAGGTGTAAACATTTAGGGCCATTAAAGAAACACAAAAATAAAAATAAATTTAAAAGCTTTTACAGATCTGAACACACTGATGACCACAGATAGCAAGGGACAAACTCTATTGCTTAAGCCAACATAGACTGGATGGCTGCCTGGATATCCGTGACTTTTCTGGTGACCATTTCTGTGTTACCAGTCTCTGGATAGGCTGACTGATCACAGGGGTAGAAATGACTTAGGCTAGATTAATAAACTCTTCTAGAAATGCAAAACTTGTGTGGAGAGTCTTAGAATGAGAAGTTTTATTGATGGCATCATGCTACAGAGAAAGTCCCTAAACATCTCCTGCTTTAGGGTCATCTTATTTTTGCCATATCAAGGATATATTTTCATCCTTTCTTTCAAGTCTAGATTGGCTCCTGAAAATTCCTAATAAATTATGTTTTTCCCTGTCAGGTCAGTTAGTTTCTGTTGCTGATCACTGAAGAACAGTAATAGAGATAAATACACAAAAACCAACTTTTTCTTTTGAGATACTGAGAGTCTCTACAAAATACAGGGCCAAACTTAACATTCTGTTTACTTACCAAAACTCAGTAGGATAATCTAAGCTTAGAATTATGAGTAAAATGTATGTTATCTATCATCTACCAGCAAACACAGAATATTTTTTATGTTAGAAAATTACTTTAAAAGATTATGGTCAGACTGAAGCCTAAACATTTGATATCTGCTGTGTTATAATATGGAGAAGGCGATGGCACCCCACTCCAGTACTCTTGCCTGGAAAATCCCATGGATGAAGGAGCCTGGGAGGCTGCAGTCCATGGGGTCGCTAAGAGTCGGACATGACTGAGCGACTTCACTTTCACTTTTTTCACTTTCCTGCACTGGAGGAAGAAATGGCAACCCACTCCAGTGTTCCTGCCTGGAGAATCCCAGGGACGGGGGGAGCCTGGTGGGCTGCCGTCTCTGGTGTCGCACACAAATGAAGCGACTTGGCAACAGCAGCAGCAGGGTTAAAATAATGTACATGGTGCTTAATGTCCAGTGAGATTGTATCACCCTTACATCCAAAGTTATTAATGCCATACTTGAACCTGTAACCTTTTAATAACTGTCCTACTATTTCATTCATGTATCCCCAGGTGGCTCTAGTGGCAAAGAACCCACCTGCCAATGCAGGAGACATAAGAGACACAAGTTTGATCCCTGGGTCAGGAAGATTCCCTGGAGAAGGACAGAGGAGCCTGGTGGGCTACAGTCCATAGCGTTGCAAAGAGTCAGACACGACTGAAGCAACTTGGCACTCATTTTCATTCACAGATGTTGTTGCTAAAGGTGGCTGTACACCTGTGTTCAGGTAAAGACTTAACACATAACCCTCGTCTTGGTCAGTCTAGGCCCTCGTTCTGTCAATCTCTGCATCCTTGAAAACTTCCCTGGGGGTCAATAAGTTGTCATGCTTGTGCTTTCTACCATTTGAGGCCCTGCATTACGTATACTTTAAAAGAGCAATCCATACACCCAAGTGATTTGGGTGTCACTTGCATATCCTGCGTTTCCAATGTTCTTTTTGCCTGGAATTATAGAGCCTTTCTGCATGGTTTAGGACCTTGCTTTACTGTGCTCTGCTAGGATGTCTTCCACTCACCATCATGATCTCACTTATCCAGCTGCTTATTAGTCTTGTTCTCTTTACCTTGCCAATGAGAACTATCTTAAGAGCAAACATTCTTCTCTTGCTGCTTCTTGACTTGTGTTCTTATATACATTCACTTGCTACTTAAATGGAGGTTCTACAATGCCACTAATTAAGCCAGGTGGGATGTGTGCAATAGGCTGAATGAGATTATTGGCCATAAAGAAAAATTGGAAAAATATTAAATTCCCATAAAATGTGAAGTTAGAGTCAGATTGGCCATGCTCATCTCTTCACTCACCTAATAAATATTTATTGATTATTGCAGTCTGTGCTTTGAGGAGCTAGTCCGGATTCCCTTTGCTAAGGGCGTACCTGTTTTCTAGCTCCCGTGAGTTCTATGGTCAGCACCTTATCGCTGCGGCCTTCTCTGAAGAATTTTTGGTGGATGGGAACGGATATGTCCAGAAATGCTGGGGTTGCAACTTACCTGCTCCCAAGTGATTACTGACATACTGATTCAGGATTAAGCCTAGCCCTTCTGTCTCAAGGTGGGACCACACTGCAGTACTGTTTACAACCCAGAGCCTCGTCATGGACTGGGATAAGGTAAGAGCTTCCTTGAAGCGCTATTCTTTTGGATATTTCACCTTCTGCACCCCATTTCTCATTTGCTTACAGGTGTTTTTCTGAGGAACACTCCTCAGTAAATCACACAACCCTAAACTCCTGTCGCAGTCTCTATGCCTAAGGAATCTGACCTAAGGCAGTCACCTACCTTGTGCTAGGTATTAGGGCTAAATACTTGAATAAGACATTGTTCCTTACCCCTAAGTGCTAAGGTTATTTCTGTTCTGGATTCCTCTAGACGCATTTTCTTCCAATAATTGCTGATCCAATAAATGATTTTTTTGATTATAATTTTCTGTTTTTTTGGAACCCATAGCTTCTTGATACATTTTAGCTTAATCAAGACCCACTTTCCTAGGACATCATGTAATAGACTTTTTGTAAATAGAGCCATATTTGAAGTGGCATGAGGAGCATCCAAATAAAAGTGTTACTGTCAATCCCTTTAGAAATTGAATAATCATGAACTTATTCTACTTTGAAATTTCCTTATAGCACATTAATATAAAGAATGCACTGATTTCCTGGGTAACGTATTAATGCCAGAGGAATTTACTACTGGCTTCTCCTCTTCCACCTCTTCCCCACTCCCCATTCTTACATTTGGAGTCCCATTCCTGCCTTAATGGTTTTGATATTTTGGCCCCAGTCCTTCCTTATTGCTAAGTTTACCTTATGCTGATCAAATCCAGTTATTTCTCCATATTTCTTTATGCTTGGCATGTGGGTGGAATGGCTATAAGTAGGAATTTGTCATGGTATAGGGAGAATAAGGCAGAGAGACTGAATGAGGAGTAGAACTGAAGTCAACACCTATTTCAATAAATTCCTAAGGATTACTCACATTTTTTTTTTTTTTCAGTTTTTAAAACCCTCTTTCATCAGTTGCTACTGGAAACAAGAAGACCACTGGCTAGGGCTTGGGAATACCTTGATTAAACAGAAGATTTTGTTACACTGCAGTCTATTAGAACAAATTTGGATAAAAGAATAGAAAAGTGACCCAAAAGGATGAGAAGTAAGAAGGTCAGGAGGCAAGAGGATAAGCAGAAAGATAAAGGAAAGAAAAAGTGGTGGGGAGAAGAGAGTCATTGTGTGGCTGTGTATTGATGGAAGCAGGGCTGGGAAATACTCATTACAAGATTACGTGGGTGCCCCATGCAGAGCTGACTGGCATATGACTGGACCTATAGTGTAGAAGGCATAGGCAGCGCATGTGGATAGCATGTGCATAGAACTCAGGTCCTCAGCGCAGCTGATAGGCTCTCCAAGCAAGCACTGAGTCCATCTTTTGGGATCTGTAGAAATTTTGGATCTGACTCAAATATGGGGCAGTAATCTTGGCTATTCTCTATTTACTCACTATTAAAGCCACTGTTTACATAAAGAAATGCTAGGGTATCGTAAATTAGAAGAGAAAAAAAAAGAACACCAGAAAAGGAGAATGAGTCAGAGTTGGCACAAATGGTCAAAGCTAAAATGAAGTATTTTTAAAACATCATACAACAATGGAGAAAGTAACAGTGAGTGAAATCAAATAAACACGAGGGACATGACATTTATGATAAGTCCAAATGGCTAAGAGACTCAATTAATTTCTTAAATATTGTTTTAATAAGAAGACAGTTACTGTGTATGATTAGATATAATTAAGTTTCTGCAAAAACAGGTGCTAAAAGCAGAGAATGGAGTAATTGGAAAATCCGGACCTTAACAAATCAGTGACACGAGGCATACGATACCTACAATTGACTTGATAGTTGAGTGTCACAGTGATTGAATTGGATTTTTCAAAGTTATCAAGAAAAAGAGAGAGCTCTATGTATGTCCAAAAGATGTGGTAATAATGGATGAATGCAAATAATTTTCATAATGGGTAAAGAGAATGATTTTGGAAGCTGACTTCAGCAGCTTTTAAAAGGAACAGATGTTCATAGAGAACAATCTTAAACATCAAGATGACAGGTAAGCAATATTGTCTTGAGAAGAATAAATGGTGGAAATCATTTCTGATAGCTTTATGGTGGACGGAATCATAAGCAAGTAAAAAAAGTCAACACAGGACAACTCATATAGTTGAAATTCAATACATGTGAAATAGTAAGATTTTAATTCAGCTAAAATTCAATTCTAATTTAATGCTATTAATTTGTCAACTAGAGATTCCAAGGGAACATTTCATGCAAAGGACGGCCACAATAAAGGACAGAAACTGTATGGACCTAACAGAAGAAGATATTAAGAAAAGGTGGCAAGAATACACAGAACTATACAAAATAGGTCTTAATGATCCAGATAGTCATGGTGGTTTGATCACTCACTGAGAGCCAGACATCTTGGAGTGTGAAGTCAAGCGGGCCTTCGGAAGAATCACTATGAACAAAATTAGTGGAGGTGATAGAACTCCAGCTGAGTGATCTCAAACCCTAAAAGATGATGCTGTTAAAATGTTGCATTCAATATGCCAGCAAATATGGAAAACTCAGCAGTGATCACAAGACTAGAAAAGGTTTTCTTTCCAATCCCAAAGAAGAGAAATGTCAAAGAATGTTCAGACTATTGCACAATTGCACTCATTTCACATGCTAGCAAAGTAATGTTCAAAATTCTCCAAGCTAGGCTTCAACAGTACATGAACCAAGAACTTTTAGATGTTCAAGCTGGATTTAGAAAGGCAGAGGAACCCAGGATCAAATTGCCAACATCTATTGGATCACAGAAATAGCAAGAGAATTCCAGAAAAACATCTACTTCTGCTTCATTGACTACACTAAAACCTTTGACTGTGTGGATCACAATAAACTCTGGAAAATTTTTAAAGAGCTAGAGTACCAGACCACCTCACTTGCCTCCTGAGAGATCTGTGTGCAGGTCAAGAAGCATCAGTTAGAACCAGACATGGAACAACAGACTGGTTCTAAATTGGGAAAAAGAGTATGTCAAGGCTGTATATTGTCACCCTGTTTATTTAACTTATATGCAGAATGTGAATGTACATAATGTGAAATGCTGAGCTGGAGGAAGCACAAGCTGGAATCAAGATTGTCAGAAGAGATAAATATTGATAACTTCAGATAGGCAGATGATACCACCCTTATGGCAGAAAGCAAAGAAGAACTAAATAGCCTCTTGTTAAAGGTCAAAGAAAAGAGTGTAAAGCAAGCTTCAAACTCAACATTCAAAAACTAAAATAATGGCAACCAGTCCCATCACTTCATGGCAAATAGATGGGGAAACAATGGAAGCAGACAGAGACTTTATTTTCTTAGGCTCCAAAATCCCTGCAGATGGTGACTGCAGCCATGGAATTAAAAAAAAAAAATTGCTCCTTGGGAGAAAAGCTATGATCAGCCTAGATGGCATATTACTAGCAGAGCTATTACTTTGCCTACAAAGGTCTGTCTAGTCAAGGCTATGATTTTTCCAGTAGTCATGTATGGGTGTGAGAGTTGGACTGTGAAGAAGGCTGAACAGCACAGAATTGATGCTTTCAAACTGTGGTGTTGGAGAAGACTCTTGAGAGTGCCTTGGACTGCAAGGAGATCCAACCCGTAAATCCTAAAGGAATGAATCCTGAATATTCATTAGAAGGACTGATGCTGAAACTGAGTTCCCATACTTTTGTCATGTGATGGGAAGAACTGACTCATTAGAAAAGATGCTGATCCCAGAAAATATTGAAGGCAGGAGGAGAAGGGGGTGATAGAAGATGCGATGGTTGGATGGCATCACTGATTCAAAGGACATGAGTTTGAGCAACCTCTGGGAGATGGTGAAGGACAGGGAAGCCTGGCATGCTGCGGTCCATGGGGTCACAAACAGTCAGACATGACTGAGCGACTAGACTACAATAAGTTTGTCAATTAGTAAAGATTTATCATGAATTGCCAGAGATCTAGTTCTGATGGCCTCTTTAGAGGGAGTGTTATATGGCTCATTGAGGCTTCCCTCGTGACTCAGATGGTAAAGAATCTGCTTGCAGTGCAGGAGACCCAGGCTCAATCCCTAGGTCAGGGAAGATCCCCTGGAGAAGGGAATGACTTCTCACTCCAGTATTCTTGCCTGGAGAATTCCGTGGACAGGGGAGCCTGGTGGGCTGCAGTCCATGGTGTTGCAAAGAGTCAGACACGACCGAAAGACTACAGTTGTTGTTGTTTATAAGGTTAATCATTGTATATAAGAATTACTATGGAGACATTGCAGATGACATAGATTTAAAGATATTGCAAATGTCAGAGAACATAAAATAATGCAAGGAATGCCAACTCACAAATATAAACAGAAAGCATCTAAAATAAGACTGAGTTTGGAAAAAAAATGTTCTAGCAGAGGGAAGAAACAATCTAACAGACACATATATTCATTTAGAAGATAAACCTGGAAATCAGCAACATTGAACAAAGAACAAGTATGAATGATTATAAGAAACACAAGTATATTCTGAGTACAGCAAATATAAACAAAGAGTTGTTCTTTTAGATGCTCAGCATAAGGAAGCATTCTTCAAAGGTCAGAGAGGTGCTTGTAGATACAACACAGGGAAATTGAGTTTAAAAAATGTTACTTAACACTTAGGATGTGCAAAATACTAAGTAAGGTTCAAATTCAGGTATATGAAACATGTAAAATAGAATTAAATATCTTTATGACACAAATATTTAAAAATTGAGAAAATTTACAGAAGAAAAGAGCAAAGCCTGAGATGGAGATGCTGAAGAATGCTGCAAACTTAACTTGAACAAGAACACAAATTTAACACCTGCAATGTGCAGTGCAATGTGCTTGGTGTTCTGAAACAAACAAATACAACAGAATTTGTATTCATCTATTCATGTTCTCCCGTCTTTTAATTTTCTCTGGGACAGAGATTTATATATAACATAACTTGCCATATTCAAGAACTTTAAGAGCTGTAAATATGGAATAATGAAAAGGACAGTAGAGTGAGCAGAGGCCCAAGATCCATCATGATTATGAGATTAAGTGGTTGGATGAGATAATCCAAATCCCTTCTCTATTTTACAGTTCCATGGTTTTCAGTTCTAAAGAAAAGAGGGACAAGAAAAGAGAAGACAAGAGGGGAAGTGAAGCTATATCAATCAAGGAAATAAAAAGAGTGAATTGAAGAAGATAAGTTTAATATCAGCTATAGGCATGAGCAGCTGGTCAAAAGCAAAGTTGTACTCATAAAGGATTTATGCTCTAACTAGCAAAACAACAGTTGGGGGAAGGATACTGTTTGTCATATAATGCAAGATACTCCTTTATCTCAAAGGATATTGGAAAGATATTCCACAGGACATACCAAACAGGACATTGGAAGCAATTTAGAAAAGCAAAGTCAAAGTTAGAACCAAGAATCATGCAGGTTGATGCTGCCAGGATCTGAAGCAGTACCATGGAGAGCTCCCACTAAGCCTGAGGGTCTGAAGACAAGGTTGCTCTGTCATTCCATTAAAATTCCCCATCCACAAAGGGAGTGCTTGAGCTCATAAATTACCCAATGAAGAGTAACTTTGGAGTTTCCATCTGTAACAAGGCTTTGCCTGCCCAAACATGGCTTCCAAAGGAATACTGGTTTCTCTAAGTTTTTGGCAGAGATTTATTCTTTATGTCTTTTAGTCTCTAACAGAATATTGCTTTTGTTTGTTTGTTTTGAGAGCACAGATCCTAAGTCTTCTCCTTTGATTCACTCTCTCTTGGTAAAGGAATTATTTAAAAGAGCACAAAGGAATTACTGGTGAACATGAACATCAGGATGAATATGCAATATCTACCCATTCATTCCTTCCTTATTTTTATTGGATATTTTATAATATTACTATGCCCATATATTAAAATATTATTAAAATGAAAACTAAAACTATAAGATAGTCTATTAATTTCTACCTTATAACACAAAATAAATGGTAAGGGAGAATCTTATTTTAACAAACATCAGGCAAAATACACATAATTCAGATATATACTATTTATGATATGTTTTGTGATGTCTTGCAGGCATCATTTTAAAAGGTTAGTATGGATAAATGAATGAAGAAAAGTTAAGGTGAAATATTACAAAAACATATTCAAAAGTCAAAAGCATATTCAATAGAATCATAGAATGTTAATTATAGAAAGGATTTTGAGGATTTAAGTCCTTATTACACATTTGAGATAAATGAGACCAGAAATATGAAGTTAGTAGTTGACAGTAGCTCCAATTAAAATGTAAATCTTCAGATATCTATTGCTTTGCAGTCTTTTTCTTAAACTCCATGCTAATCATGACTATTATTCAAAATATAATTTATGAATTTCTTTTACTGGTTTACCAGGTAAGTATACTTATTCAAACATTTACTCTCAATTTCTATATTTATCTCATAAATATATACATTTTTTATATATGTATAATGCATATTCATAGGCAGTTAACATTTTACCAGCTGGCACTGGCTGATGGACCATACGTTGAGCAGCAGTGATGTAAATGACAACACGCACCCATTTGAAATTAGAACAGCCAAAGATGATTACAGAGTGGAAAGATGCTATGTCCAAGTAAATAAAGGCCCCAAACTCAACTCTAAATTGTCCTTTTCTTCCTTCTCACTTGAAATACTAGTGGAATTGTGTTTCTGTATTTCCTCCAAACAAAATTGTTAATGCTGCTTAGTTTTGACTCTCTGTGTGCCCAGTTAATCTATTCCTGGTTGTCAGAAACAAAGTGGGCACGTGGCACTGGCTGAATGGGCTAAAACTTGAACTCCACAAACATGCTTCATTTATGATCCAGGATGAAATGGAGCAGTTGTCTCGAAGGGTGAGGTGCAGGTTAACAATGTGTTATCCTTTTGTATGTACTTTGGAAATTGGAAATCACCTTAAAATAGTAAGTTACCTTTTTTTTTTTTGCTCAAACTGCTGAATGTTTCATTGCTGCCTATGTAAGCGGAGTTCAGCAATAATGTTCCCTTGGATAAATATGCTCAACCTTAATCATTTTTAAAAAACCATTCTCCCATGTCAGAGGCCTAATACATATGCCAAAAAGCATCAGCAATAATTAACATACAAGGAATTTTATATGTTCTTGTTACTAGAACAACAGATTTTCTTTGAACCATTTTGACCTTAAAACATGGGGCGAAGTAGTAGTCTATGCAGACAGGAATGGCCTTCATAAGAACCCAAATCACCTTTTTATCAAATTTTTTATCAGCAAATTCAATTAGCTTTTTCTAACACTGAATACATATTCTATGGTAGAACTAACTAGGGTTTAGTGTGGTGACTCTATGCAGCTGCCTTTCTCCTTTCTGTTACATATATTATCAGTACAGTTTTATTATGTCTGTACATGTATGCAAGTATCAGAAAGTCTAAGAACAGCTTATTGACTTTTATCTTAGAGCATAAATCAAAGATAAGTTTTATTTTAATACATTGCATAAAGCAAGGTTCTGCATATATTAAGACCACTTCACTGCTCTTGATGAATGAGATGCTTTAATAAATATCAGCCATCCAATAATATCACTTGGGGCTTCACTGGTGGCAGCTCAGTGGTAAAGAACCCACTTGCCAATGCAGGAGATGTGTGTTTGACTCCTGGATTGGGAAGATCCGTTGGAGGAGGAAATGGCAATCCACTCCAGTATTCTTGCCTGGAGAATCATAGTGGGTCACAAAGAGTTGGACATGACTGAGGGACTGAGCATGCATGCACACAATAATTTTATTTAACTCAGATGTTGCTCTTCTGGTTTTTCATTAGGTAGAAAAATTATATTAAATAAATTCATGTAGGAAGATAAATATTTCAAATATTTTTATCCCATGTCTCCAAACCACAGCCAATTTTAAGGGGGTAGGGACAAGATATATTGTTTTTCAAAGCCAGGGATAAAAGCTGAGGCCATTGTCATTTAATGAATCATCAGTTCATTAAGTGTTTGGTATATATATACATCCACATTATTTTAAAGGATGAAAGAGACAATGGCTAGAAATAGGTAGTAACTTAGAGTAGGTGACCTCAGAAAGATTGGTGGATTATGTATTCTGCTTTGTGAATTGCATGTGAACTAAGAATTGTTTCATTTGGCTACAGTTAGTTTAATCATGCTAAAAATAAAAACAGAAACAAAAACACAGAGTGAAGTACTGACTGATATTTATCAGGTAGTAAGCACCATAAGATATTCTTTTTCCACTGAATTTAAAATCTTGACCTATTTAATGGTCAGTAAGAGAAGCCACATCTCCCACATCTTAAGGGTCTTCACTCTAGATGGAAGAGATAGATGCCTGAAGCCTTAAGGTCTCACAGGTCAGAATTTATCTGGCATCCTTTTCGCTAGCAGCTGCAGCCATTTGATGCTGAGGGGGGCTATGGTGAGGTGAAAGATGCTGACTGTTCTTCATTGTCACATATTTTATCTGAGGCAAAGGGCCATGAATCCTCATGATCTATAAGGTGACTGCACCAAACCCAGAGAAAATCATGAGAGCAGGTTGGAAATTAGAATGTGACCATGAGGTAGTTCACTGAATCAAAAAAATTCTATACTATATTTAGGTTAAAATGTAGCAATATGAAGAACATACAGCCAATCCTATTAAGAATTTAATGGTAAGTACCAAATGTTTATTACTTATAAAGAGTACACAGGTGTACTTCAGAGATATTAGTGGGTTCAGTTCTACACCATTGCAGTAAAGCAAATTAAATACAGTTACATGATTTTTTGTGCATATGAAGTTACTTAAGTGCATATAAAAGTTATTTTTACAATATACTGTAGTCTGTTAAGTGTGCAACAGCATTATGTAAAAAAGCAATGGACATATTTTAATTAAAAAAAAATACTTTATAGCTAAAATTAGCTAACCATCCTCTGAGGCTCCAGTGAGTTGTAATCTTTTGGAAATAGTAGCATCAAAAATCATTGATGATAGATCACCATAAAAATACAATAAAAATGCAAATGTTTTAAATATGGTGGGAATTACCAAAATGTGACACAGAGACACGAAGTAATAAGAAAATGTTGGAACCATGGCGCTGATAGACTTGCTCAAAGCAGGGTTGCTGCAAACTTTCAGTTTGTAAAAATGCAATAAAACAAAGCACAATAAATCAGGTATGCCTGTCTTTATGCTTGTAAAGAGTTCTTGCTCTGCTTAACGTCCTCTCAGCACCATTCTTCATGTAGTCTTCACATATTTCAGCTCTGTCTCTTGGGATTCTCCCACTTGCCCTGAGAATATGTCTTGTTCTTGAAGCCTGAGCTCCAGCAAGAACATACATAAAGCTGAAGTCACATCGCTCAGCTGTGTCCGACTCTTTGCGACCCCATGGACTGTAGCCCACCAGGCTCCTCCATCCATGGGATTCTCCAGGCAAAAATACTGGAGTGGGTTGGCATTTCCTTCTCCAGGGGATCTTCCCGACCCAGGGATCTAACCCAGGTCTCCCGCATTACAGGCAGACGCTTTAACCTCTGAGCCACCAGGGAAGCATCTGAACCCAAACTGCAGCAGGAAGCCAAGCCCATCTGACTTGCAGCCTGATGCATATTCATATAGCTAAGCCTCATCTAGATCAATTGCGTGTGCGTGTGTTGGTCGCCTAGCTGTGTCTGACTTTTTGTGACCCCATGGACTGTAGCTGGCCAGGCTCCTCTGTCCATGAAATTCTCCAGGCAAGAATACTGGAATGGGTTGCCATTTCCTTGTCCAGAGGAAATCAGTTGAAACATAGATCAGCTGAGACATGGTTAACTTGAAAACCTATGAATAGAAGTGTGTGTGCTTAGTCACTCAGTCATGTCCAATTCTTTGCAGTCCCATAGACTGTAGCCTGCCAGGCTCCTCTGTCCATGGAGATTCTCCAGGCAAGAATACTGGAGTGGGTTGCCATTTCCTCCTCCAGGGGATCTTCCCAAATCAGGGATCAAACCCAGGTCTTCCACAGTGCAGGCTGATCGTTTATCATCTGAGCCACCAGGGAAGCATGAATAGGTGAGTGAAGGCCTATTTTTGAAAATTCAGAGTTTGAAGACTGTTTGTCACACAACATTATTGTGCCAAGAACTAACTGACATAAGTATCAAGCCTGAATTAAGGGAAGCGATCACTGGCTAAATGGTAGACACTGTCCTCGGAAGGTACAGTGACATTCATCTCATCATTTGATTGAATTTAGATCAGGCACAGATGAATAAGAGAGAGAGAAAAAAAATCTATCCTTTCATGTGTGCATGCTAAGTTGCTTCAGTCACGTTCGACTCTGTGCGATCCTGTACCCTGCCAGGTTCCTCTGTCATGGGATTCTCCAGGCAAGAATACTGGAGTGAGATGTCATGCCCTCTTCCAAGGGGTCTTCCCCACCCAGGGATGGAAACTGCATCGCTTGTGTCTCCTGCACTGGCAGGCAGTTTCTTTACCACTAGTGCCACCTCAAAATGCATTTATGTGTTGGGGTGTGTATATAGCTCTTTATATAAGCAATCCTGTTGCTTTAGAAAGCAGCAGCATAAGAATCCTTATTCCATTTTTTTTTCTCATACACTATGAAATACCACAGCAAGACTTAAAAGAAATAAAAGCTCTTAAGTGCCAATTAATTACCTTCTTATTGACTTAGCTGTGCTAAGAGCTACTTCTCTTAGTACATTTGTGTTTATTTTCCTATTACCACCCCAGGCCTTTTCTGAAGCTTCTAGTCCCATCTGTTCTAAAACCTAGCTGTTATTTAGACTATAGCTGTTAATTAACATCTTTCTGCTACCTCACACAACATCTGACCCTATGCCAGTATCTCAGTGTCTTTTGGTATAAATCCCTTTTGTCGTTCAGAGTTCCACATTTCCCCATTTTCTCTCTAAAATCAATACTCCCTAATACCTTTAAAGAGAAGTAGGTAATATACTCAAATTGATCTTCATGCACTCTTCAGTCCCGGGTCCACTGTTTCACTGAAACCTTGCCCCCTTGACGACCAGACTTCCACACTTACTGCCTGGCCTCTTGAAGCTCTCCATCTTTCTTTTTGATGTTTCAAAAAGCTCAAGCCAAAAATGCACAGGTTAAACAGATTTCTATTTTCTTCACAGCCCCTTCTTTACCACCCTTATCTCAGACTGTTGGGAAGGATGATAAATTTAGAAAAGAGGAGAGTCAACTCTGCAGCACAATGGGAGTTTTGAGGTTATTTGGAATGGAAGCCTTGTCTGTCCTCTTTGGCTGGAAGGAGTGAATGTGGAAAAACAAGAGACAGCCACTCCTTACTAGTCTTCTAAGCACTACAGATGTTGTCTCAGGGCTAGGGTCTGTCTTTCAGAACATAGAGCAGATAAACAGGTTCCCCTCTCCACTCTGCCTCTGGTAAGTGGAATTAAAAGCTTGTTCCTGAGGATGGGCAACATTCTCTGTGCTGAAAACTGGAATGCAGTTAGCTGTTATTCTACTTAGTGGAAATCATGCTTTTTGAAATTAAATGTAAAATATGAGATTGAATACCTGTAAAATCTAAATATCCTTAATGTTGTATTAGAGAATTTTCATAGCTCTATGCACTGCTAGGAGGGTGTGTGTGTGTGTGTGTGTGTGTGTGTGTGTGTGGTGATGGTGGTGGTGGTGGTGATGGTGGTGGTTTCTAAGGAATAAAACTTGGATTCTGGTGCTCACACTGGGGTTATATTTGGATGAGGTCTAGGAACTTCAGAAGGAGTCTAACTATAAAGTCTGGGTATAGATCCAAGTGCTGGAAGAACTGAGATTTCTCATATGGACATCATTGAATTAAGTCTCATAAAGCTGGATTTTCAGCTCTGGTTTGGCCCCCTATTAGGTGTAACTCATAAAGGGATAAGATGGCATTCAAGTATCAGTGAAATAATCCTGGAGAGCAAAATGAGAATGGAAACTGGCAATGGGCTTATAGATTAATATTCTATAACTCTACATGATAATCCTATAAGAATAATTTATTATATCTGAACTCTCTATAAATGATATAATACCAGCAATTCTGTTTAGGCATCTCTACCAGGCTATTGCCAAGATACAGTCTCAAAAAATGAACAGCATGAGAGAATCCCTGTCCATGTCTCCAATACTACTAAAAGAATGTGAAAGATGTACAAATCATATTAAGAGCATCTTATATTCCATTTAAAATGTAGTTACAGTGGAAAAGATAATTCTAGGCACACCCTGAGAACTGGCAAGAACATCCTTTTTCACATCTCTCTCATTTATTATTGTTTGCAGACATAATATGTACCTAACACTTATTTTATGTAAACAAATGAAAAAACTCAATAAACAGTATATCCCTTCATACTTTGTGACAGTAAACTTCTATCTTAATGAGATTTGGATTCAATAAAATGATTCCAATTTCTCTTCGAGTTGGTTAAGATAAGATTCTATCTGAATTCCTAAATCTTAAAAGCATCCATAGTCCTCAGATAGCCCAATGCAGAACATGTTAATGCACTCTCTTTCTGGGTCATTCTGCAAATAATCCCCTGAACTTGTAGACAGGATATGGAGTATCAACCCATAATGCTCCATAATTATTAATGACTTTACAGATTAATAGTCAAATAAGTCTACTTGATAATCCAACAAGAATAATTTACTTTCCTACTATATCTAAACTTTGTGAAACAATATGGCATGAGTAGTTCAGGTTAGACATCTCTTCTAGGGCACACTAGTAGTTTGACATGAGGATATTCTTCACTTTTCCAATAAAGGTTAAGATGTCCCAGGTAGAGGCAGTTGAATCCAAATTATGATGGCATTTGCTTTTTAAGTCCCCTCTCTTCTTCTTTACTTTTCATTTTTTTAATTCATTTTTAATTTTTGGCCACATCACATGGTTTTTGGGGCCTTAATTCTCCTAATCAGGGATTGAACCCAGAGCCTCGTCAGTAAAAGCATGGAGTCCTAACTATTGGATTGCCAGGGTTTCCTTCTATTGTTTCTTTTCTATATTTCCAGAGCAAATCTTCTGTTCTGGCCTGTGTAAAGCCTCTTGTAAGTTTATCTTTTCTTTTACCCACGCAACAAAATGAATGAAGTGAAATTTCAGCAAAGAGAGTGACTAAGCCTTTACATATTCATGCATAAATGACTGATAAGCCTTATAGTATTACATTCCCCCTGTAGAGATACTTCCATATGGAAAGAGCTTCATACACCACAGGGATAAGTATGTAGTGGGGAAAGCCTGAGCAGTCTTAGTCTTCTCTTTAAGTCCTTCTCAACTAGTGTGCTGGATCATACAAATGTGACAGGAGCTGGTTTCAGGTATGCGGAGATATTGTTCTCCGTAGTCCTTGGAGAACTCACCCAATTCCCCTCTCATCATGAGAAGCCCGGTTTACTAGGTGGAAAGATGTCATCATTTTCCATTCATTTCTTGATGTGAAGCCTTTGTGGGAAGCTTGGTTAGGACAAAGGTAGACATTTTGGATGGGGAAGGGGTATTTCCATTGTGATACAAATTATACCACAGTGTGCCTTTTGTATACATTTCTCACCCTACCCTAACTTACTCCTAAAGACACTTCCAGTTGTATGCAGAGGGAAGACCAGGGACCAGAGGTGGATTTACTAGATACCTATTTGTCACTGAATGATGGCAGGAATACGCCCAATATTCCCCCTTTTATTTAGACACACTTACTGCTATGTTGGTATGAAGTTTCGTTGGCCCCTTCCATTTCTAACTCTGGGCTCAGCCAGATGACTTGCTTTGACCATTGAAATTTAGCAAACATGATGCATACTGAGGTCTGTTCTGCTCATGCCTTTTGCTACTGCCATGAGAAGAAATAAGCTTAGCTGACCTGATGAAATTTGAAGGGCATGAGAAGAGCTGAGTGATCCCAAGTGATGCCAGTCAAAGCTTTCTTAGAGCAGTTGATACCTTCAACATACAAGTAATCTCAGCCAAGATGAGCAGAGCCACTTTGCCAATTACCCCACACACGTGAGCAAAATATGCTTATTGTTGAATGTCACTGAGTTGTAGCTGTTTGTTGTATGGCAGTACTCAACAGATAATGGAAAGGCTCATGAAGCTTAAGCTTCAGGGTCTCTTAGTTGTCAAGATCTCTCTCTCTCTTTTTTTTTTTTTTCTGCTTTTCATTTTTTAAAAAATTCTTTTTAATACTTTATTCTACGTTACAATACTGTATTGGTTTTGCCATACATTGACATGTGGGAGAGGCCTTGGCCATTTGTTCAATTTGGCCAGATATTTTGTAAAATTTGCCGAAATATGATATTCGAAGCACAGTAGGTTACAGCTGTTGCTTCTTTTTACTCCCTCATCAAGACAGTATGGTACTGGCACAAAAACAGAAATATAGACCAATGGAACAACACAGAAAGCTCAGAGATAAGCCTATGCATCTATGGGCAACTTATCTATGACAAAGGAGACAAGAACATACAATGGAGAACAGACAGCCTCTTCAATAAGTAGTGCTGGGAAAACTGGACAGCTACATGCAGAAGGATGAGGCCATGATACTTCTGATTAAGGCTAAATAAGGACAAAAATCCCTCCTCCCTTTGGGAAGGTGGGAGCTGAAATGAGAATCAGGAAATACAGCCCCAAACTCCTCCTTCTTTAATGAATATTCTAGCCGTTCACTTTCACACTGCGTATGACCAACTTGTCAAAGAAACTCAGGGCAGCTGCACAGCTGAATCCGGCCCCTCTCCCCCTGAGAGTATACTATTGCTTAATAAATCCTCAGTTTGCTCTCTTGACCTCTATGCTTTATTTTTTTATGTAAACTGAAGGCATTTATTAGCAATCTTCTTTTTAGGAAAGTAGTCTTTCATATTACTAGAAATACTGGGTGTAGTGGCGTGGGAAGTTGTAAAATCCCACTGTATCACCGAACCAAGCAATATTTAAATTTCTTGTCAATTTTATATGAAACATTAAAACCAACAAAGATAACATAAAATGTTTAATTTGCCACCAGAATGAAAACCCTGGTCAATACAGTCAACTCAAAGAATATTTGAATAGTTACTGTATGGACTCTGTATATAAGTTAAATAAGCAGGGTGACAATATACAGCCTTGACGTACTCCTTTCTTATTTGGAACCAGTCTGTTGTTCCATGTCCAGTTCTTGCTGGGCTCCAAAATCACTGCAGATGGAAATTGCAGCCATGACATTAAAAGATACTTGCTCCTTGAAAGGAAAGCTATGACGAAGCTAGTGAAAGTGAAAGTTGCTCAGCTGTGTCCAACTCTTTGTGACCCCATGGACTAGACAGTCCATGGAATTCTCCAGGCCAGAATACTGGAGTGGGTATCCTTTCCCTTCTCCAGGAGATCTTCCAAACCCCTGGGATTGAACCCAGGTCTCCCGCATTGCAGGCAAATTCTTTACCAGCTGAGCCACAGTGGAAGCCCCATGATAAAGCTAGACAGCATATTCAAAAGCAGAGATATCACTTTGCTGACAAAGGTCCATATAGTCAAAGGTTATTCCAGTAGTCATGTATGGATGTTAGAGTTGGACCAAAGAAGGCTGAGATCCAGAGAATTGATGCTTTTGAATTGCGGTCCTGGAAAAGACTCTTGAGAGTCCCTTGGACCACAAGGAGATCAAACCAGTCATCCTAAAGGTAATCAACCTTGAATACTCTTTGGAAGGACTGATGCTGAAGCTCCTATATTTTGGTCACCTGATGCAAAGAGCTGACTCACTGGAAAAGAGCTGACTCATTTCCCTGATGCTGGGGAAGATGGAGGACAGGAGGACACGAGGGCAACAGAGGATGAGATGGTTGGATGGTA
Organism: Nanger dama; assembly: GCA_917880005.1. NCBI lineage: Eukaryota > Metazoa > Chordata > Mammalia > Artiodactyla > Bovidae > Nanger > Nanger dama. The sequence goes on from CAKJTW010000011.1 coordinate 4,446,006, forward strand.
TCACTGACTCAATGGACATGAATCTGAGCAAACTCCGGGAGACAGTGAAGGACAGAGGAGCCTGGTGTGCTGCAGTCCATGGGGTTACAAAGAGTTGGACACGACTTAGCAGATGAACAACAACCTCTAGTATAATCAGAGAAAGGTCTGTGGTGCACCTGCTTGATGTAGGGCAATCATATCCAGATATCTGATTCATCCGCCTGAGCCCTAACATTTTCCTCAGCACCTACAATTCCTTGCTTCTGGCCATCACCTAATATTCCCTTCTGTACTTCCACTTTGCCCTTATTTACATGCTGCACCTAAAAATAAAAGGTGAGAAGCTGGGAAATAAAGTATGTGCTAACCATACATAAGTATATCCAAGACCTTTTGGATGAAAGAATATCCTCACACTGAAATGCTATATGATATAAAGTGGGGAGAATAAGCTCATTCTGAGCTTTCTATGTTTAGGCTATAACTTGGGGAGACAGAGAACACAATGCAGGAAAATGTGAGGGCTTCGTGGCAGACCATCTTATTTAAAATACCATCTTCTGAGTTAAGATCAGTAACTCAGCATTCCGATTTAATTCATTGTTCCTGAAAAATGAAAGCCATTGATACATATTTTTTTTCCCACAAGGAGTTCAGAAAAAGTCTCAAGTCACTGAAAGAAGGATTAATTTGCCTGTAATGAAACTGACATGCAGGAAAAATTTAAAATCAATCTCGTGCTTAAAAGTAGAACAACACTGATAGTACCTCCATATTTTCTCCCTCTTCCTACTGCTAGCTTGTTACCAGTGAACACATATTATGCATATTACCCACCAATCTTTCCTCTATTTAAATTAAAAAAGAAACACCATGTTTTTAATCTATCTATTTGCACTTGGCTGTCAAAACCTACAAAAGCACTCTGATTTCCCTTCATTACTCTCAAGAGAATCAAATGCAGATGAATAAAAAAGAATGAAAGGAGGGAAAATCAAGGGTTAATACATCTTGCTAAATGCAGGGAAATGTAAAAAAAAAAAAAAAAAGGGAAAAGAAAAAGGAGAACTGAGTTTATTCATGGCCTTTAAAAATCTGTTAGGTTTTTTTCCAATGACAATTACCAGAATCATCAGGTATAAATACAGGCTTTGATTCTTTAACTATCAGATTGTTGTTCTATGATCCTTTTTCTATTTCACAAGCAACGGCTCTTGACATCAAAGCAGTCGGATCTCTTGATTGGACTTATAGGGTCTTAGAGGCCAGGAAGGACCATCCCTAAGAACTCTGGGGATGTATCATTTTGATGTTGTTGGTCAAAGATCTTGGAGAGCCAAGAGACCAAATACTCATCAAAGGATCAAAGAGATGAAGTTGGATGACTCCTAGTAAGTTCTGGGTCCTGGGGGTAAGGTGTCTCTACAGGAACAGCACAATCTCCACTAGTTACACAAATCAGCTGATCACTAGAACATCATGAATACAGACTTAGCAAATAAAAATAAAGGATGCCCAGCTAAATCTCAATTTCAGATTAACAACACATCAACTTTTTTTTTTAATGGCAGTATTTATTTATTTTTTGTCCTTTTTTTTCTCGCAAGATATTTACTTTACAATATTGTGCTGGTTTCTGCCATACATCAACATGAATCACATCAATTTTTAATATAAAACCCTGGATCTTCCCTGGTGGTCCAGTGGTTGAGAATCTACCTGCCAATAGAAGGGACACTAGTTCAATCCCTGCTCCAGGAAAATCCCACATGCTGCAGAGCAACTAAACCCAGGGGCCACAACTACTGAAGCCTGCGTGCTCTACAGCCCGTGCTCCACAACAAGAGAAGGCACCGCAACTTGAGAGTAGCCCTCACTCTCTGCAACTAGAGAAAGCCTGGGTGCAGACATGATGATCCAGCACAGCCAAAAATAAATAAATACACAGATCTTTAAAAAAACAAAAAAACACACCTTTTCTGGGAGTGGATCAAAGGGCTATATATGTTATTCAGTGTGGATCTATGGACTGTGGGAGGAGCAAGTAGGCGGAAGTAGCATGAGAAGGGATGTGTGCGTTTAATACATAATAAGGACATATGACAAACTTGTAATTCCCTTTCAGTATATTTATTCCTGGCAGAATAAAATCTATCTGTAAGACCATATTTATCTAAGACTCTTTGGAAATGATTCTTTCTGGAGAGCCAAGTTTTTGTTTGTTTGTTTCTTAATAGCTGGGGAGTTCCATCTTTAGGCAGTAAGACATTTTACATTTTAGCTTCTTTGGTTGGAAATCTTCCTTAAATGTGTCACACATATATGCCTGCCATTTTAAACAGAAAGCACTGCTATTAAGTAAATTTCTGGGACTTTTCTGACAGTCCAGTGGTTGAGACTTCATCCTTCAATACAGGGGGTGTGGGTTCAATCTCTGGTCAGGGAGCCAAGATCCCACATGCCTTGTTGCCAAGAAATAGATACAGAAAACAGAAGCAGTATTATAACAAATTCAATAAAGACTTTAAAAGAACGGTCCACATCAGAAAAATCTTTTAAAAATTCATCTTCTTTCCCTGGAGAATCAGGGTTATAATCATGAGCATCTATTATTACAATAGATTTTGATATCTTTAAAATTCATTGAAGGATCTGTTGGACTACTGGCTCTTTCACTAAATATAATCTCTATTCTGCTCTGAGTTTTATTTTATTTTATTTTTTTATTTTTATTTATTTTTTAAATACTTTATTCTACATTGCAGTACTGTATTTGTTTTGCCATACATTGACATGAATCAGTCACAGGTGTACACAATCTCCCAATGCCAGAGCCCCCTCCCACCCTCCCACCCCATACCATCTCCCTGGATCATCCCGTGCACCAGCCCCAAGCATCCTGTATCCTGTATTGAACATAGACTGGCGCTTCGTTTCTTACATGATAGTATACATGCTTCAATGCCATTCTCCCAAATCATCCCACCCTCTCTCTCTCCCTCAGAGTCCAAAAGTCTGTTCTATACCTCTGTGTCTCTTTTTTTGTCTCACATAGTGGGTCATCATCACTATCTTTCTAAATTCCATATATATGTGTCAGTATACTGTATTGGTATTTTCTTTCTGGCTTATTTCACTCTGTATAATCAGCTCCAGTTTCATCCATCTCATTAGAACTGAATCAAATTTATTCTTTTTAAGGGCTGAGTAATACTCCATTGTGTATATGTACCACAGCTTTCTTATCCATTCATCTGCTGATGGACATCTAGGTTGTTTTCATGTCCTGGCTATTATAAACAGCACTGCAATGAACATTGGGGTACATGTGTCTCTTTCAATTCTGGTTTCCTCAGTGTGTATGCCCAGCAGTGGGATTGCTGGGTCATAAGGCAGTTCTACTTGCAATTTTTAAGGAATCTCCACACTGTTCTCCATAATGGCTGTACTAGTTTGCATTCCCACCAGCAGTGTAAGAGGGTTGCCTTTTCTCCACATCCTCTCCAGCATTTATTGCTTGTAGACTTTTGGATCGCAGCCATTCTGACTGGTGTGAAATGGTACCTCATTGTGGTCTTGATTTGCATTTCTCTGATAATGAGTGATGTTGAGCATCTTTTCATGTGTTTGTTAGCCATCTGTATGTCTTCTTTGGAGAAATTTCTATTTAGTACTGCTCTGAGTTTTAAACATTCATATCTGCTTTTGTGTTTCCTGTCTTCTCCTGGTCAGGCTATTAACTGTTATTCTTCCTCTTTTCTAATTTTTCAAAATTCTTTCTCCCTTCAATTTGTTTCTCCTTATCTCCTAGGGTTTAAAAATAAGACAACAAGGCACTAAATTTTTCCCTTAAAACTGTATGAAATTTAAAAGATCCCATGCTGCTGCTGCTGCTGCTGCTGCTAAGTTGCTTCAGTCGTGTCTGACTCTGTGCAACCCCATAAATGGCAGCCCACCAGGCTCCTCTGTCCCTGGGATTCTCTAGGCAAGAATACTGGAGTGGGTTTCCATAAAAGACTCCATGTTAAGATGGAGTGTCCTATGAAGAAAGCACATTTACAGGTAAAAAGTGATCATAAGCTGTCTAAATAGTTGCCACATAGATATTCTACTCAAATTGATTGCTAGCTAATACCGGGTAGGTATTGTTATAAAGTGGGCACTATCTATCCCAGGTAGAAATATAAGATGTAATGTGCTGCCTCTGGATATATACAGAGTGGTACCTGAGGTAAAAATAATCATGGAGAAAAGAGGGTAGAAAAAGATGAGACCAGTAGCCCTCAGGGTTGGTAATTTTTGGTCCAATAGACAGTAGACACCAGGGCCATCAGAAACAAGAGAGACCATCTGGTCTGCCATGCCCTAGCTTATGTGAAACTTTAGCATTCATTTAATCACCTGTACCGTGGTTTTCTCATTTGTAAAGTGATGTTGATAGTTAATACCACTCCTGGGAAGTAGGGAATAGTTCCTGCTGTTGTCATTTTTCTGAACTGCTCCTAAGGGATACAGTGTCTACTATTTTTCCATGTGCTCAGCTTCAGTGCAAGGACTTTCTAATGGAACAGAACTCCAGTCCTTATGGTCATGGTTTACAAGTGCAGAGTTTCTGTGTCTTGAAGTTGGCACTTCTGTGGCTATGCATGGGCTGATCTCTTCTATTCCTTGGAAAACAAATCTTGAGCAAGGCCTGCCATTTGGTTTTGGAACTCCACATCTGCTTCTATTCCCACTCTTTGCCTCTGACACAGATTGGGTTAATGAAGACCTCGACTTTTAGATGTGTGTGGCAGGGAGAGGGTAGGGTGGGAAGTGAATAAGAAGCCTTACTTATGACTCCAAGTTTAAGTTTCCTATTGGTGCCTCTTACCTGACAAATCTTGAACTGCATAGGGTTGGGCTATGGTGTCTGTAGGCAGAAGAGGGGCTGGTGGAGAGGCATTCCTTAAGTGTTTGTCCAGCTATTCATAAAGCCAATAATTTATTCCCTTATTTGGTTGGTGTCATTGTTGCATACAATTTTCCCTACAGCAGACTTGGAGGAAAGAGGGCAGAGCAGCATGAACCTAACTCAGACCCATCCAGAAATCTTGTCACTCCTAGGGATTATGGTGACTACATGATATGAGGGGCTTCCCTGATGGCTCAGAGGTTAAAGCGTCTGCCTGGAATGCAGGAGACCCGGGTTCGATCCCTGAGTCGGGAAGATCCCCTGGAGAAGGAAATGGCAACCCACTCCAGTACTCTTGCCTTGAGAATCCCATGGAGGGAAGAGTCTGGTAGGCTACAGTCCATGGGGTCACAAGGAGTCGGACACGATTGAGTGACTTCACTTTCACTTTCACTTTTCACATGATATGAAAGCTTGACACACAGTAGGCCCTGTGTAAGAGGGAGAGGAACAGAAGTAGAGAAGGATAAAATGGAAAAGTGGTAAATCACTACCTGTTAGGTAATGTTCTACCTAACAGGGCGGCTGTGAGGAATAACTGATGAATGATCGCAAAGCTTTTTGGAAAGATAAAAGCTATAAAAATGCAAAATAATAATACCAAGGAAGTAGAGATGTCAGTTGAATATAAAAGAGACAGCTTTTATTCCCATACAAATATCTTGGTCACTATCAGCAGCGGTGAAGAAGAAAACAGAAGAGTATCTGACAGTTTAATAGCATTTTGTTAAAAATAGAACATGTTTTAAGAGTGTCTGGACTTTCTTTAAAATGAAAAGATGAGACCTGACTCACTGCATGATGGAATAGATTCAGAAGTGCATCTGGCAAAAATCACTGGCTTTCCCACCTCTGATTTCTTACATTAATTAAATTGGAAGGGCAAATTTGGTTTATGAGATGAACGACGCCAGGAAGCCACACTGGTAGGCAAAGTAACACTTCACGTGGGGGCATTTGTGAGTGTCCAACTCTGAATAGCTCAGTCTTCCACCCTAGATTTAAATCTCACTTGAGCTTCAAATCTCTGGCCCATCATATTCCTCCTGAGGATGTCCTAGGGGTTTGAATAAATTGAAAAACCCCCACCAGCTAAGGATTTACATTAAGGAACCTGGGGTGAGGGGGAGCTCTTATCTCTTTCTATGAGTGTTCTGAGGCTGCACTGCTATGCAAAAAATAGTTCATCTGGCAGAATGAATTTGGGAAACACTGGATTAAAAAATACCAGCTTATTTTTAAATGTAAAAGTCCCTGCAACATTTAAAATGTTATACGTATTGTGAATTTCCAAAAGATAAAGGCAGTGTATTCCTCAAATTTATCTGACCATGAAACTGCTTTCCAGAGTGTTTAATAGAACAAGGCATAAGGCACACTTCGGGGAATACTGTTCTGGGGCCACCTACAGATTTTTCCTTTCGGCTTAGGCTTCCTAAGTATTTTCTAGAGAGAGCTGAATTTCCAGAAGAGCCAAGGAAATGGAGTTAAGGATTCCATTTCAGTCTGAACAAACTATTTCGGTTGCATCTCACACCGCTTTAGTAGCAATAGATGATTCTCTAAATTTGTTCTGGAGCCTGAAGTTGGCTGCATACATTCAGGTACCCAAAAGAGAGTTCTTTGAACTTAACAAGATATAATTAGATGGAGATCCATCTGGTTATCAGCCAGTGGCCCATCCTCTCTCAATGTGCCTGAATCAGGAAGACCTCACGTAGAAGAAAGCTCAAGATTTGGGCAGCACGAGGCTTTTTTATCTGAAGATTGTGAGAAAACTTCAGTTATGACCGCCTCACTGAATAGCCATAAAGGGAGCTCAGACAAGGCAAGAGACGGACTAGTGTATGTAAAGTTCTCTTCGGTCACTCTGAGTGCACTTTGAGTGTCAGTTAGAGGCCAGTGAGCTGTCATTTGAAGCCATACATCAACATGTAGACAGCCATGGGCATCTCAGATGGCACCACAGTATAAATGTAGACCAATTAGTTCAGTGTCTGGAACCCAAAGGATACAATTGTGCTGATGTCACGGAAAAGGATAAAAGAAGCCTCATTTTAATGTTAAACACACACGCATGTAACTAAGGCGGCCAATCTGAAGCCAAAGCAGATGAGTTCAGGGTACAAAGAATAACATTTTTAGCTAGTTCGGCTTCCTTTCAAACAGTCTTTCTCAACAGTGAAAGCTTTCTGAGAAATGCATTTATATAGGTACAAAGCATGTGTCTCCGTGACAGCAGGAGTCTTTATTTGCATCAGATTTACTTTAACACCTGTTTGTTTCAGAGGGCAGAGCCTTCCTAATAAATCCTCCAGAAATGGGATTACATAAGGAAAGGATGCCTCACTTTGGAAAGAAGAGATAGAGCAGAGCACTCACAGTTACTGTAAGTCACTGGGCCTAATTTCCTTGGTGAATAATAGAAAGGTACTTTAAAAAATTAATATTAGGAGAGCTGCGATTACCCTTGTGTGCATAACTACCTGATGCCTAATTTTAAATCACATCCTAGGAACACATAAGTATTCATCAGAAGGTGGAGAGTGAATTATCGCAATAACTCAATCCTACACATCCACTAAATCTTATTTGTCAAATTGCCATGAAATCTAAATTTGATGCTGTTTTATTCTGTTGATTAAATGATCTGGTATCTGTCTCTATACATAGTCCAAACACCAACTTTGCACAGTCAGCAACACACTAGATTCTTCAATATCCCGAGAAGGGGACATGGCATCTGGCTCCGCTTTAAATTGTGCTTACTATTGACAACAAAATTCTCTAAAAATGGCACTGGAGTCTATATTTATTCACATCTAATTTATTGCAGAGGGACAGACCTAGTTTCCAAACTGAAATATGGTCTTCCTGATGACCATTAGGAATGTCCTGCTTTCTTAAAATGTGAATGGCAGAAAGACAATGCAGGATCACTATAGATTATAATCCTTTACTTCCTCACAGTGGTTCTCTAAGTATGATACATAATTTGGATGTGGAATTACACTTAACTAGTTACCTTTGGGATGTCTGTTTCATGACAAGCCTTCCCTAAGCTTGACAGACTAGAGAATTTCAGTGTGGATTGTGATCTTGCAGATGCTACTTTCTAAAAAAGCTAAAGTAGGACAAGAATAAGAGCTTCATCTTAAATTGTTCTTGAATATCAGAGCCAGCATTTCCTACAAACTTTGACCCTAAGTCTCAAAGACAGGCATTTGAGGATCATCTACATTTCCCAGTCTTCTGCATAGTGATAAGTTGGAAGGTAAAAGAGCAGATGCACAACCAAAGGGAAAGAAGCTGGCTGTCCCATTGATTTGACTCCTGTTTTTTTTTTTTTTGTCTTCAGTATCAAGGGAAAACTTAAAATAAAAATGGTGAACTAGAAAAAAACTCATATTCTCCTGTTAGGTGCTTCATGGGCCCACGGGCCTAATACAGTGGATTCTGCATCAGATGAAAACAATTGATGTTGGCTTATGGCTATAGCTCCTGCAGTCAAAAATGTCTACTGTCGTATAAACTATTTCCCTATTTATTTGTTAAAATTCTTCTTTACTGAAAATTTTACCTTTTTCTCTCCAGATTTTGACAAGGTCAAAAAAATTTCCATTATCTCCAACCCACACATATTCTCCTTATCCCTCTGTGTTCAGCTTTGCTCTGGTCGTGAGTAGCAGGCTCCTCTTTAAAGCTCAGTGAGAAAGCTAAAGCAGCAAGAGTGCATTTACGGACTGCCGTCAGCTTCTCTGAGCAAACCTTTGGAGTCTCTGCTACAAGAAACATTCTGGGTCTGAGAGTCTGGATTTAAACTGTCAGTGATGGCAACTAAGAGCAACTTACATAATCACTGCCTTTTGCCAATTTAGCAGCAAAATACTAGCTGGAAGGCATGTGAAGAAGGCATATGTATAATAATACATTTTTACAGGTTTCAAAGTGTGTCCTTGGCTGCCTTCTCTTTTCGTTCTACTTACTTAACTTAGGCTGCAATTACCCCCTTGATGTGGATACCTCCAAAATAGTGTTTTAAGGCCACGTCTCTCTGCTGAGCTACAGATACGTTATTTTCAACTATTCTCTACATATATTAACCAGCATTTCAAAAGTAACATGTCAAAAGTCAATTTTCCATCCTATCATCACAAACCAGCTTATCCCCTTGTATTTCCTCTCTTAATGTGCTCAGTTGTGTCTGACTTTCTGCAGCCCCATGGAGCGTAGTCCAGCAGGCTCCTCTGTCCATGGGATTCTCCAGGCAAGAATACTGGAGTGGGTTGCCATTTCCTCCTCCAAGGATCTTCCTGACTTAGGGATGGAACCTGCATCTCTTGCATCAGCAGGCGAGTTCTTTACCTCTAGCGCCACCTGGGCAGGCCAATATATGGCATCTAAATCCCCTTAGTAACCTAAGTCAGAGTACTGTTAAATCATCTTAAAATTTCAACTTCCATAATATCAACATCCAATTAATAAAGTTAGCTCCAATACATCTTCCTTTCTCCATCACCATGGCCTTAGTTGGACACGTTATCTTAACTCGTTAAGGCAACTAATTTCTAGGCATATTCAGAGTATCATATCTAACAAGTAGAGAATACAAATTCTCCTAAATACATATGGATCATTTACATTAACTAGTCATATTCAGGAATCAAAAAGCAAGTCTCAATAAACAGGACTAGTATTTACAGATCACAATCTCTGGCCAAAATGCAATTAAAATTATAAGCTGGTGACAAAATTTAACTAGAAAACAAAATCCTGTCCATTTAGAAATTATAGATAACTCAGGAACAATGGTATAAGTCTTAATAGAATAAGAATGAACAATAAAAGAAATACTGCAAACCAACTCCTCTGGGTTTCAGTTCTCAGAGGGTGACCTATGACATTAAGTGTTTACATTATGAAGAAAAAGATGTTGAAGATTAATGAGCTTGGCATATACTTTTAGAAGTTACTATATGCAGAGTACATCATGAGAAACGCTGGGCTGGAAGAGGCACAAGCTGGAATCAAGATTGCTGGCAGAAATATCAATAACCTCAGATATGCAGATGACACCACCCTTATGGCAGAAAGTGAAGAGGAACTAAAAGCCTCTTGATGAAGGTGAAAGAGGAGAGCAAAAAGTTGGCTTAAAATTCAACATTCAGAGAATGAAGATCATGGCATCTGGTCCCATCACTTTATGGCAAATAGATGAGGAAACAGTGGAAACAGTGGCACACTTTATTTTGGGCTCCAAAATCACTGCAGATGGTGACTGCAGCCATGAAATTAAAAGACGCTTACTCCTTGGAAGGAAAGTTATGACCAACCTAGATAGCATATTCAAAAGCAGAGTCATTACTTTGCCAACAAAAGTCTGTCTAGTCAAGGCTATGGTTTTTCCTGTGGTCATGTATGGATGTGAAAGCTGGACTATGAAGAAGGCTGAGCATCGAAGAATTGATGCTTTTGAACTGTGGTGTTGGAGAAGACCTTTGAGAGTCCCTTGGACTGCAAGGAGATCCAACCAGTCCATCCTAAAGGAGATCAGTCCTGGGTGTGCATTGGAAGGACTGATGCTAAAGCTGAAACTCCAATACTTTGGCCACCTGATGCAAAGGGTTGACTCACTGGAAAAGACTCTGATGCTGGGAGGGATTGGGGACAAGAGGAGAAGAGGACGACAGAGGATGAGATGGCTGGATGGCATTACTAACTCGATGGACATGAGTTTGAGTGAACTCCGGGAGTTGGTGATGGACAGGGAGGCCTGGAGTGCTGCGATTCATGGAGTCGCAAAGAGTCAGACACGACTGAGTGACTGAACTGAACTGAACTGAAAACAGCAACTCATAGGAACTAGAAGAAAATGACAACATAGATAAAATCCTAAATTATTGTAAAATGGAACAAAATGACAAAAACATGGAAGAAAATGAACCAAATTATGTTTGTCCTTTAAAAATTAAAAATAATTAAGCCTCTGTCAAGAGTAGTCAAAGAAAAAAAAGGAGAAAAAATACAAGTAAATATTAGGAGGAAAAAAAATTATCTAGAAGTATAGGTGTTAGTCAAAAGTTGAATATCACTATAGCTGAAAAAGACAAGAAACTATCATGTATATTTTCAGAACTATTATTGTGAAATTAAAAATATTATGGCAAATGCTTTAAAAATTTTGATGAAACAATTGTATATCCAAACAATATAACTTATCAAAACTGATTCAAGAAGAAATCTTAAAAGCTTACAGTTTTATACTCATTTTAGAAGTTTATCTTATAGATTCAAATTCCCATTCCTCAAACACACAAAAAACAGGCTCAGATAAAACTGTAGGAAACAAATTAGAAAAACAATTCAAATTTACCTTATCACTCCTGCATTTATAAACATAGGAAAATGTTACTCCATTTTATTAGGCTAGCAAAACTGAAATTATTTCTAAATCTGTGTCCTAGTCTCCTCTCTCACTTCTCCCAGATCTACCCTTTATTCTCAGCGCAATTTTCGTAAAATGCAGATCTGACCATGCAAATCTTTTGGGGATACTCTTTTAATCGTTTCTCATTACTACTAGGATAAACCATCAAAGTTTCTTCCTCTGGTACCCTGTCTCCTCATTCATCTCATCTCTTGCCTGCCTTTCCAACTTCATCATTCTTCGCTCCCCAAGCATCTCTACTGCACTTTCCCAAAGATACTGTGCTTTTGCACTTCTCTGCTTCTTTACTCACTCTCTGACTTCACATTCTTTTCTTTAAAAACTAGATTTAGTTGTTCCCACCTCTGCAATGTGGAAGACCCGGGTTCGATCCTTGGGTCGGGAAGATCCCCTGGAGAAGGAAATGGCAACCCACTGCAGTACTCTTGCCTAGAAAATCCCATGGATGGAGAAGCCTGTAGGCTACAGTCTATGGTAGGCCACAGTCTATGGGGTCACAAAGAGTCGGACATGACTAAGCAACTTCATTTTCTCTGGACCCCAGGGCATTTTTGCATGTCTTCCTCATAGCACCTATCTCACCATATTGAACCCTGCTTTCAAAAACAGTTTGTCGTTTTCACAATAATGTAAATTTCTTAAGGGAATTTGTTTGTGGGTCTTCAGGGCTCAGCACATGACTGGCACTTGGTGGTTATATAGTATATTTCAGTGTATCATGGATGAAATGATTTTCTGTATGCTTGTCTTGCAATTTAATCATCAAGTAGAATCTTATTTCTGTGGGAAATAAGTACAAAGGGTACAGAGAACAACCAAAAATGCACTTTTGAAATACACTCCATTTGTAGGTTGGGATTGTCTCTATTAGTTATGAAAAGTTTCTCAAAAGTTTGGAATATGGGGAGACAATAAGAGCATCACCTTTCTCTCCTAAGTACTTCAAAGGGCAGGGAGCTCACAGGTGCTCTAATAGGAGACACTGATGAGACTGGGAAGCATTCTTTAGTGCACAGGCACACGGCATCCTGAAAAAAATCAATGTTTTACCTTCTTCCCTGCTGCGTTTCATTTCACAATACAGAGCTATCATTACAAGCTTCCAAAATATACCTGTTCAGTTTTTCATCTGTGAACAACACTGCACTGATTTCAATTAAATTTCAAAATAGGTACTCTAGAGTCCTGCCTAGAATTTTTAATATTTGGCCTTTAATATAAATTGATCCTTTTCGAGTGAGTCAGCAACACAAAGCCAGGAAAAGGCTTTGAGAGTTATTAAAGTCACAGGCTGTGCAGCTGTATGGGGCTTACTTGGGAACATGTACTATAGAAAATTCAGCTCTGCATAGAGAAGTCACATGTTTACAATACATCAAAGATCTGGCACGAGAACCCAGCAGGAGATACCAAGATGCTCATTTCCCTCAGCTGCACTGGCACTCTCAGTTCTCGGCAAAGAGGAGGCTTCATGTCGATTGCCCCTCAGGAGCATCTCTCATCCTAGAGTGACAGCAAGTCAAGAGCCTATAGAATATTTGTGAGGGGATTCTGGGAGTGAGAAAATACTGGGCACTCCTGTTTTGCAAAATGCTGGGGAGGTGAGATGAGGTCAGCCAGAATTCCCAGGTCATGGGGCTCTGGCAGAACTGGAAATAGCAAAAATGACTTTTGGCATTCTGTCTGTTCATCTGACCACTGGACCATGGAAACAGGTGCTGAAACCTTATGGAGAGTAATTAGAGCTCCCATCCAGACTATAGGCTTTTGCCAATGTCAAAAGGAAAAAGAGCTGATGAGGTTACCAGCCCAGGAATTTCACTCTGTGGCTCTCGCCTTCAGTATTATGCCAGAAAAGGATTCAGTGATGGAGTTCTGCCATTTGTAACATGTGTCCCTTTGTCTTTGAGAGATCAGAGGTAATTAACAAAGTTACTTTTATTCACTCCATTTTGTCTATCTGAGATCAGTATTTATTAGGCATGGTACTGAGACTACACTTGATTTCCCCTCAGTTTTCTTGAGTTGTTTTTCATATAAGTGTTGAGGGAAATAATACTGCTCTGGAGAGCAAATGACTTAAATGAATCAGATGTTGTCTGGGGCTAGGTACTGCCATGAGATCAAATTCGTTATCATAGTTATTGCAACACGTAGCTATCTGCAGAGTTTCAAAGAACAAGCAGTTCACAGCTCTGTAATCCAAAGAGGGAGACAGTATGGAAGAGCAAAAGATCTTTAACTTGGGAATCCCATTTCTCTCTCCTCCTAGCTGCATATCCAGGAGCAAGTCACTTCAACCATCAAAGGCTTAATTTATTCATCTGTAAAGTAAAGCTAATAGCTTTGTTTGCTGAAGGCTTTAAATAAATTACTATGTATAAAGAGTTTGGCACAGTTTTTGGCACACAGCAGGTGCTCCTTGCATGTTAAGTCCTGTTCCTTATTTTAGACAGGCTTTTCCAAGAGAGCTCAGAGATGAGATGTGGTCCAATAATCAGGTATTATATATTAAACTGAATTATAGTTGGATAATTATATCTTTTCTAATTGAGCATAGAATGAGCAAAATAACTTTTGGGGAACTGATCTGAATTCTTAGTCTGGTTCTACATAGAGAAACCCAAGTAAAGAGGTAAACAGTAACCCTAATAATTTGATGTTATCACCAAGTCAGAATAATTGGGATATAGAAAACAAACTCCCTTTCCTTCAACAACTGCACAAGTGGGTTGGTTTCCCATCTCAGTCCTGAACTGTCAAACAGCCAACACACCCAATGGAACTAGCTACAGTTGCCTTCAAGTCTGATTTCCTGCTTCCAGCTTGCTCCCACTTGGGTCAATTTTCTGCTCAGCTTACGACCTTAGTTCTAACTCCCATTCTTGCTTCTCTAGCTTATCCATCTTCTGAGTTTCTGCTCTCCTTCAAGCTCACTGTAGGCTCTGTCCCCAGTCAGATTTGCCTGACTCCACATGAAAGAAAATTCACAGGGAAGAGTAAGATAACAAAAGGCAGTTCCCAAATAATTGGGTACTTTTTGTGAACATAATAAAAACTTAACAGTAAAAAAATGTTTTCAATGAAATGGTTTAGCTTGCAGTCAAAGCAAAATTACAGATTTGTATCTGAAACATTTTGCAGAAGCAAAGGAAAGGCTGCTGCTGTTGGATAAGATGCCCAACTACTGTTGGATAAGATGGGACACCTTGGGAGATGGTCAAAGTCTTCTTATCCTGAAGATCACCACGACACTTGCTGAGCAGTTTCCACTCAGACAACAGAGTTTGTCTCATGTCACTGCTGACTTCAACAGTCCGCAGATGGATCTTTCACGTTAAAAGAGTGCTAGTGACCTATACTTAACTCATGGAGAGATTTGAAGCCAGTCGGTGAAGTCCTGCTGCTTAACCAAAAGGGGACAATAAGAAAACTTTCCCTATTTTTTTTTTTTTTTTAAGAAAAAGAACCAACACTGGAAACCTCTCTTTCAACAACTCATCTAATGATTTTAGGTCACTCCACACCTTAGAAAATTGCTGTACCAAACTTAACCAATTACAGACTTATACCTTATCTTATTGCTAATATGGATTCTCTAGTATAATCTGTCCATCTGTAAGGATCAGAATAGAACATTGCTGATGGGCAGATTTGCAGATCTCAAACATGGGAACTGATCTTGGTATTTAACTAAGTGAAGGATAAAGATGAACTCCTATTTATATCTTCCATAAGTCCAACTTTGACGCTCACAGCTTGACCTTTTCTCATATATTCTTCATATATTCAGCCTGTGATATTTATATTGAACTTATTTCTACTATGACCAGAACACAAAGAGAAATAGGAAAATAAAAGGATGAGACAGCATGACTATGTGATTGCTGTTACTATATCCCTTTTAGTGCAAAAAAATAATTATTTTTGAGTCCTTAATCTACATCAGAGACTTCACAGTTTCCTTCCTGAAGTCCTTTCCACTTACAGCATGCCTGTCTTCACCACCAACCTACCTAGAAGATCAGTCTGGCCCCAGGCACTGAATCCCTCCTGCCCTCAGTCAAGAGGGACATAAGGTGCTCTAATTCACTTCTAGCGTTCCAAACCAGATCATCCTAGATGTTTGTTTTGTCACTCATGACCTTATACTTGAATTTAAATAGTATAACTTTTATCTATTTCTGGAAGTCTCACTTTAGATGCTAATTCTGGTAAAACCTGGATTCCTGTGTTGTTTGATATATTAATATATACACTTTTCCTTATCTTAAAGGCTGTGTAGATTCAGTATCTATCTAGGACTGAGGAGTGACCTGATTTTAGACAGTCTTGTTGCCTCATCCCTCTTAGCCTTGATTTCCCTTTGCTATCCCAATAACAACAGGTTTGTGATGCAAACTGCATCCTGGAATTCCAAGAGTTTGGGGTCTAGATTTCTGACTCTCTGCTCACTTGCCAGGTCTCATATTTCTGCTAGTTCCCCAGTTTGGCTTCTCTGAGTCTGCATAATCATGAAAATGGTCCCTTTTGCACTCTTTTTTACGTTCATGACATGTGAGTATAAAATCAGTTGAAAGATCTTCAAATGAATGATTCAAGTGTCAAATGCCCAGGTGTTTATTTCTGTTCTCTTGGTATAGTCATTCACTTAGCTTACAATAGTACTTGTTTATATGTCAAGAGCAATATAAGATTTCCGCCACCCTCACTGCCTACAAATACACTTTGACTTGGAAACTCCTATTTCTAGGTGCTGACTCAATCTGTATGTTTCTATTTCCTAACTTTTTCTTTAAAATTAAGAAATATATCACTTCTTAGGATGAGCAGTATCTGTTTGATAGGTTGAAGGCCTCTCTCTGTTTGATTTTGGGGCAATGTTACCCAAGGATACAGCTTGAAATGTTCTAAACAGAGATATCATCTGTACTCTATCAATTGTGGGTCAAAAGTAGTAAGACACTAGTGAAGATAAATAGACTTTCAAGAGAAATCTGTTACATTAGATAGGAGGTAATTTTGCATTCATTTAGCTCATTCTATATAAAATTTCTATTCTATAAAAATTCTATATAAATTTACCCTTCTAAAAGCCAACATGAATATATTTATTCTCCTCTTTACACTGCTATATTTAGCTTAGTTTTGCTTGTAAAGACACATCTAAATTCTTGATTCTGTATGCTCATATTAGTGTTTGTCTTAATAATAATAATACTTTTCACATTATATACATGTTCTCTCATTTGATCTTATTATAACCCTGGGAAGAAAGTAAGGAAACCTTTTTAGTATACTTAGTTTACAGATGTTCAGAGAATTTAGGTAAAATATTTAAGGCCCTAGGGCTAGTCAGGAAATGGCAATCCACTCCAGTGTGAATCCCAGGAACGGGGAAGCCTGGTAGGCTGCCGTCTATGGGTCGCACAGAGTCGGACAAGACTGAAGCGACTTAGCAGCAGCAGCAGCAGCAGCAGCAGCAGGGCTAGTAAAAAGTAAAATCCAGGTATTTCTCTAAATCCTCCTTCTTTCCATCCAGCAGTTCTCAAGACTTTTCACTTAAGAAAACTGGGAAATAGAGTCAAGCAGATTCTTGTTTCTAGAGATCTACAATATGGTTTCTAAAGTCTATTGCAAATATAAGATGTCTTTGATATTTCATGTTTTATAAAAATTCAGGTAAAATTTGCATTTTCTCTGTATTGTATCAGTGTGTATTTCATGTAAGCAATGCCTACTCTAGCTTTTCCACCCCTCTTTTGATTTTTTTGATGCATCTTTTTAATTTTGTCTCACTATTATCTAAATTAAAATTAATATTAAGCAAAACTATATTTTGCTGTACTTAATTCTATGTATATAAAACTTAAAAATAGAAACTTTTTAAATACCATTTTTGAAAGAAATTCTGAATGTAGGTTCAAGATATTTACCTTAAGCTGTTTTGATTTTTGTTTCTTTTTCACTGGAGTATAATTGCTTTACAATGTTGTGTTAGTTTCTGCTGTACAACAGCATGCATCAGCTATACACGAATCCTCTCCCTCTTGAACCTCCCTTTCATCCCTCTAGGTCATCACAGAGTACTGGGCTGAGCTCCTGTGCTATACAGCAGGTTCCCAGTAATTTTTAAACTTTAAAATTTTGAGTTAACTGTAAATTCACATGTAGCTGTAAAAAATAATGCAGAAATCACTGTGGACTCCTGCCTAGTTTCCCCATGGTGAAAATATGGCACAGTACCACAGTCAGGATGTTGGCATTGATTCGTTAACGATGCTAACATTCCATCAACACAAGGATCCCTCACATTCCTCTTTTATAGCCACAATGCTGCCTACCTGTCCCCATCTCTTCCTTAGCCCGAAAACACAGGCATGTTCATTTCTATAATTTTTTTCCTTTTCAGTGTTATATAAATGAAGTTGTAGAGTACATAACTTCTGGTGTTGGTTTTTTCAGTCAGTGTAATTCACTGAAGAATCATATGGGTTTCTGGGAATATCCATAGTTTATTCCTTTTTATACCTGACTTGTGGCCCATGGAATTGATATACTACAGTTTAACTTTCACTGGACATTTGGGTTGTTTCTCCTTTGGGGCTATTATAAATAAAGTTGCTATAAACATTTGTGTATAGGCTTTTGTGTGAACATAACTTTTCATTTCTCTAGGATAAATGCCTAGGAGTATGGTAGTATGGTCACTGGAGCATATGATAGTTGTATGCTTAATTTTTAAAGAAAATGCCAAACTTTTTTCCAGAGTGGCTGTACCATTTTACATTCCCAATAGCAATATATGAGTAATTCAGTTTCTCCACATCCACACCATCATTTGGTGTTGCAATATACTTTTTAAAATTTTAGCCATTTTGAGAGATATGTAGTGGTACCTCATTGTGGCTTTAATTTGCACTTGGGAGGCCTGGTGTGCTGCAATTCATGGGGTTGCAAAGAGTTGGACATGACTGAGTGACTGAACTGAACTGAATAGTTAATAATGTTGAAAATCTTTTCATCCTTGTTTGCCTTCTATATATCCTCTTCAGTGAAATGTGTGTTCATTTGTTTTGTTCATTTTCTGAGTTGTTTTTGTTTTCTACTACTGAGTATTGAGAGTCTCATATATTCTAGATATCAGTCCTTTGTCAAATAAGTAGTTTCCCCCACTTTCTAATTTATTTCATTTTTTCCAGAGGCTTTTTAGGGTATAAGTTTTTAATTTTGATGAAGTCAAATATTATTTTTTTCTTTTTATGGATTATGTATTTGGTGTCAAGTGTAAGAAAACTCTAACACCTAGGTTGATTTTTTCCCCTAAAATTTTATAGTTTTATATTTTATACTCAAGCCCCTTTGTTGGTCCTTTGGTTAGAGAGAGCAAGCTTTTGTTGAGGATTTTTGGTCTACATTCATTGGCATTTCCAGGTTGCCAGTTTCTACAACTCTAAGTCTGGGATTTATAAACAAAACAAAACCATCGGGAAGTTACAGCCATGTTCCTTGCATCTCAAGGCCCTGATCTAGTTTGTCTCTTCTCTCCAACTTTTAGACTCGTCTATGTTTGATTCCAGTGGTCATGTAGGGATGTGAGAGCTGGACTGTGAAGAAAGCTGAGTGCTGAAGAATTGATGCTTTTGAACTGTGGTGTTGGAGAAGACTCTTGAGAGTCCTTTGGACTGCAAGGAGATCCAACCAGTCCATTCTAAAGAAGATCAGTCCTGGGTGTTCTTTGGAAGGACTAATGCTGAAGCTGAAACTCCAATACTTTGGTTATCTCATGCGAAGAGTTGACTCACTGGAAAAGACCTGATGCTGGGAGGGATTGGGGGCAGGAGGAGAAGGGGACGAAAGGCGATGAGATGGCTGATGGCATCACCGACTTGATGGACACGAGTTTGGGTGAACTCCAGGAGTTGGTGATGGACAGGGAGGCCTGGTGTGCTGTGATTCATGGGGTCACAAAGAGTCAGACACGACTGAGCGACTGAACTGAACTGAACTGATGTTTGTTTTAAATGAATCCTGTAGGCTTTTGTAATTTTATTTTTCTGGAGAAATACGGATAAGTATACTCTGTCTTTCCATAAGTGGATGTTCCCCAATTTAACTTTTAAGTAGAACCTGATGGTTTAGAAAATATGTCATGTTTATTCTGGCAGGTGAACTACATGCTTTTAATAAGTCCAAAGATCTCCTGGAGAAGGAAATGGCAACCCACTCCAGTTTCCTTGCCTGGAAAATCCCATGGACGGAGGAACCTGGTTAGGCTACAGTCCATGGGGTCGCAAAGAGTCGGACACGACTGAGCGACTTCACTCACTCACTCAAAGTCCATAGCACAAGATTATGGTGTGTGTGGGGTGGTGGTGGTGGTGGTGGTGGTGGTGCATACTTCATAAGTTGCAGGATTTTCGTGTTGATTTAAAAATGAGAGAGAAAAACTGATCTTCATCAGTTAATCACCTCTAGAGGAGAGCATATAATCGATACTATTTTTTTCTCTCTGACTTTACTTTCCTCTAGACTTACAGCAACTCATTTTCCAGTGTTTTTACTCCATCCCACTCAACTGGTTGTATTGACATCTCCAGCTCACCAGCTGCATGACAAATCTACATCCTTACTGACCTACAGGCTTCTGTCAGTCCCCAAATGTTTATTGAATGCCCCCTGGGGCAGAGACCTGTGCTGGGTGCTCAGCAAGCTAGCAGCAGCCAGTGTCCTTTGGCCTTCAGCCTCCCCAGAGCAAGGACTGTCAGACAGCTGAAGGGTGCACAGGTGTTTGAGGTTAAAAAAAAACTGCCCTAGAAATGCCTTTCTTCAACAAAGCTCTTTTGAAGCTGTCTGAGTATTATCTTCAAAAAAGGGGGAGGGGGAATATGTAAACTTCCACTGATGAGGGATCTCTCTTTGACATGGAAATTGAGGAGAAAACTGAGTAATCCATCATTAATATGGGACTCTTCCATGAAACATTAGTTTTTCCATGAGGACAGTGTCTTCTTCATGCATGTCTCCTAGCATGGTCCCTGGCACAAAGCAAAGGCTAAAATCTACATCACATGTAGATTTTATGTGTAAAGCTATGTAAAGCCACCTTGAGAAGTTAATGTCCAGGGAACTAAACTGCATAAATCACTATGGCAATTTTGCCAGAATCCTTCTACCCTAATCACTCTCAATATCTGATTAAATTCCTTATCCCCCTAGTCACCCTTGAAATCTGATCATGCTGGCCTGCCTTTAGCAAGAATCCAGCTAGGTCAATTGCAAGGTTAAGAAATTCCTCTTAAACTTGGATAGCTCTTCCTATAGTAATTTTGATCAGCTAGCCTCCACCCTCCCAACCCCAACCCCCTGCCCTAACTTAGTCCTTGGCTATAAATTCCTACCTGTTCTTGCTGTATTGGGAGTTAAGCTTGATCTCTGGGCCCTACTGGAGTAGTCTTCATATTTTTCACAAGTCCTGAATAATGCCTTCCTTACCATTTTGACCATGTCAGAATAAGTTTTGCTTTAACGATCTCTAAATCTAGGGGAGAACTTGAGAGGTAGCTTCTTTTCTCTTCCTTTCTCTTATATTTCTTTCTATTATCCCTAAGAGTTAGATAAACTTTAGAGATAAGCATCTCTCTTAAGCTATCCCCAGATCTATGCTTTTTAGCTGCATACCATATAAAATCTGACCTAGTGTCAGGAAGAATGGGGCCTTAAGTGCTCTAAGGCACAGAGACACAAAACTTATCCATTCTTCTTAACCTCTCAGGATTTTTCTGCATTGATGGCAAATTGGAGCTAGGAAGTTTATTTTTATTCTTGAAAGGGCTGTATCCTGGGTTTGACTCGAAAGAGGGTGAGACAACAATCACCTTGAAAGGGGCAAGGGTGGGGAGAGGTGCAGAAGGTAGGGACTGTTTATTTCTTTTATTTACTGGGAAGCCAGAAAGCAGTGAGAGGTTGATGTCTTGCTGTGATACAGAGACTGTCTGAAAAGGGTTTTCCTCTCACCCTTTCCCTGCTCTTATGTAAGTGAAGCTGGAACTGGGACGCCCAGGATTTGCTGCATCTTTCTACTCTCTAGGTCTTTTCAACTGTGACCAAACACCTGAGTGAAAGTCTGACATTGCTAACATGGCTGAGACAACTCCCACGCTATTAAATATGGCTAAATCAGCTCCCTTCTATTGGGCAAAATTTCATGACAACTCAAGTGATAAATTTAGAAGTGGAGAAATGAGATGGGGTTTTCTTAAGTGTCTGCTTGCCTACTTCTAAGTGGCTTGGCTGACTATAGAATTTTGCTGCTGAAAAAGACCTTTGAGATCAACTAGGTCAACTCCTCCCTTATTTTATGCATGAGGACATGAAGTTTAGAAAGGTGAAACAACATGACTTAGATCCTGCAGCTAATTAACGGCAGGGGTGGATCTTGAATCTAAGTTTTCTCACTCCCAGCTTTTTCTTCTCCATCACTGAATGAAAAACTTCTGAGGTCACCTTGCTGCAGACTTTAAATGTTAGTCTCAGGAAGTGATCTGGTCATGGGATGACCTTGCGCTAGATACAGTCCCTAGAATATGATGTGAACTCTGGCCCAGAAGGGATGGTAATTAACATAAAGTAACCAGAAATACCTTGGGAAGACAGCGGTGTTTCTGGTCATTCTCATTTGACAGAGAAAGAATGAGATATGGGTTTGAGGCCTTGTTTTTACTTTACAGATGAATGAAGCACATCCTAAATGTAGCATATTAAAGCTTAAGGTCCACACCAATCATCCAACAGTGAAGTAGATGCAAGAAAATGAAAGAGCCGTGGAGGATGCCTGACCCTCCTTATAGTTATGCCTCTCACCTGTTTTTTCTCTTCAAAACATATTGCTTAATCAACTGGGGCCTGAACTGTAAGGAATTCAGAATAGAGCTCTGATATGGGGAGCTCCAAGGGGCTCAACAGTCATGAGACAAAGTAAACAGATGTTTTCAATATGGAAGCCAAAACATCTTAAATACACAATAAGCACTATTAACTTCATATAACATGTTTGGCAAATATCACCACTTCCTCTCAAGTATAAATTCCTATCATTTAACAGAATTAATTGTTCAGATCAAGAGCATAAAGGCCATTCAATCATTCATAACACTGATGTATGAGATGTATCAAGCTAGTATGTATCTCTATAATGTTTAGTGGTAGTCTTTTTTACCTTCTCTTACAATAATTTCATGTTTAACATATGTTTTTTGCCCAGCTTTATTGAGATATAATTTACATACAATACTTTGTAATAATACATTGTAATAGTTTGATACATACATATATTGTGAAAAAAAAAAAAATGATCTTGTTTTTTTTTTTCAAGGCAAACCATTCAACATCACAGTCATCTAAGTCTATGCCCCAATGCTGAAGAAACTGAAGTTGAACAGTTCTATGAAGACCTATAAGATCTTCTAACATCAAAAAGATGTCCTTTTCATTATAGGGGATTACAATGCAAAAGTAGAAAGTCAAGAGCTACCTGGAATAACAAGCAAGTTTGATTGAGTACAAAATGAAGCAGAGCAAATGTGAACAAGTTTTGCCAAGAGAATACACTGTCCATAGCAAACACCCTCTTGTAACAATGCAAGAGATAACTCTACACATGGACATCACCAGATGGTCAATACTGAAATCAGATCGATTATATTCTTTGCAGCCAAAGATGGAGAGCTCTATACAGTCAGCAAAAACAAAACCTGGAGCTGACTATGGCTCAGATCATCAACTCCTTATTGCCAAATTCAGGCTTAAATTGAAGAAAGTGTGGAAAACCACTAGGCCATTCAAGTATGACCTAAATCATATCCCTTAGGATTGTATAGTAGAGGTGATCAATAGATTCAGTGGATTAGATCCAATAGATAGAGTGCCTGAAGAACTATGGACAGAGGTTCATAATATTGTACATGAGGTGGTGACCAAAGCCATTCCAAAGAAAAAGAAATGCAAAAGGCAAAGTGATTATCTGAGGAGGGCTTACGAATAGCTGAGAAAAGAAGAGAAGTGAAAGGGAAAGGAGAATGGGAAAGATATAGCTAACTGAATGCAGAGTTTCAGAGAATAGCAAGGAGAAATAACAAAGCCTTCCTAAGGGAACAATGCAAAGAAATAGAGGAAAACAATAGAAGGGGTTAGACTAGAGATCTCTTCAAGAAAATTAGAGATACCAAGGGGACATTTCATGCAAAGATGGGCACAATAAAGGACAGAAATGGCAAAGACCTAACAGAAGCAGAAGATATTAAGAAGAGGTGGCAAGAATACATAGAACTGTACAAAAAGATCTTAATGACCTGGATAACCATGATGATGTGGTCACTCACCTAAAGCCAGACATCCTGGAGTGTGAGGTCAAGTGGGCCTTAGGAAGTGTTACTATGAACAAAGCCAGTGAAGATGATGGAATTCCAGCTGAGCTATTTCAAATCCTAAAAGATGATGCTATTAAAGTGCTGTAGTCAATATGTCAGCAAATATGGAAAACTCAGCAGTGGCCACAGGACTGGAAAAGTCAGTTTTCATTCCAGTCCCAAAGAAGGGCAATGCCAAAGAATGTTCAAACTACCGCACAATTGCACTCATTGCACATGCTAGCAAGGTAATGCTCAAAGATTCTTCAAGCTAGGCTTCAACAGTACATAAAAGAGAACTTCTAGATGTACAAGTAGGTTTAAAAAATGCAGAGGAAACAGATCAAATTGGAGAAGACTCTTGAAAGTCCTTTGAACAGGATCAAACCAGTCAATCCTAAAGGCAATCAACCCTGAATATTCATCGGAAGGACTGATGCAGAAGTTCCAATATTTGGCCACTTGATCCTAAGAGTTGACTCACTGGAAAAGACCCTGATGCTGGGAAAGATGGAGAGCAGGAGGAGAAAGGGATAACAGAGGATGAATGAGATGGTTGGATGATATCTCCGACTCAATGGACATGAGTTTGAGCAAACTCTGGGAGATAGTAAAGGACAGGGAAGCCTCATGTGCTGCAGCCCATGGAGTTGCAAAGAGGCAGACATGACTTAGCAACTGAACAACAACAATATATCGTGAAATAATTGCCACAATAAGGTTAGGTAACACATCATTCACCTCACTACTTACCAGTTTGTTGTTATGGAGAAAACATTTAAGATTTATACTTTTAGTGATTTTCTTTCATTCACTTCTTTAAAATCCAATTTTCCAGGTATTTTAAGTAATTTAAAAATGCTTCTAGGATGAGGTAATTATTGAATATAATTTCATTTATTTCTCATGACAATAATCTGATGAAATAGCTACTATTCTTATACTATAGGTGGGAAAACAAGAGCTCTGAGATTTTAATTTACTTGTCCAAGGACAGAAGCTACATGCAGGTCTGTCTGTCATAAAAGAATTATATACCTTACATATATACCTTTATATTTCTAGAGACCTGGGAGGATAAGTTTAGAAAGTAGAGAGAGAGGAAAAATAGTGGTAATATTTGCCTTATAAATGGTAGCTTTACTTTTCTATGAATGAGATCCCCAATGTGTATATTATTAAAAACTCTAAGTTAAGAGACTCCTAGTTCTGCAAAATATAGAATAGAGGAACAAGGGGCTTTGTTAATGATTTCCTGAAACTTGCCTCGGGCTTGCAGCTGGGAAGAAGGAAATGATTGCATCCCAAGGCACACAGTAACTTACTGTGGATGGTTTCAGATATTTCTCAGGTTGGGAAACATAAGGGAAAAATGAAATATTAAGGTAAGGGTTGAACTAGGACATTAAAAAAAATGGTCAGTAGCTTTGGGCAATCCCTGGATACTTGCTTCCATATTTCTAACTTGCAACCAAACCTCTGGTTCCACCTCTTTACCTGATTGTTTATTACTCGCCTTTGCTCATATATTGTTGCTCCCTCCTGAAATAAAACACTTCAATCCCAGGATCACAGCAACAGGACAAGTCTCTCAGTGATTTCTTCTTCATCATTTTTCTGGAGGTAGCTCCCATGTTGTGTTATCACCACCCTCTCTTCCTTCTTGATACTTCTAAAACATATTTCCAGTTTATTTTTTCCATCTTCAGAAACTACATAACCCATGTTTCTTTGTTGGGCACTATTAATAAAGGTCACTATATATTTTTCATATTCTCTTATCATTTTTTTCTCATCTTCCTCATTCTACTAAATGCTCTTAAAAACACATTTTTCAAGTTCATCATAACTACTAAATATCTGAAAGCTTCCTTTGTTTAAGAATAGTATCCTCAGTAGGAAGAAGAGTTAATTTTGTATTTATTGGATATTCAAAACGGAATGAAATTTTCTTCACTTTTCCCATTTTTACAATTTGCCTGAACATTTATAAAACTATTTATTTTATTAGGTACAGTACATTAACCTTACAAACATGCTAATGACTGAAAATCTGCTGCCTCAGTAACTTCTCTGAATAGAAAAATTATTTCTCTTTATCAGAGAGATTTTAATTATATATTATTATTTCCTAAGAGCACCTCCTGTTCCAAACTGATTCAGTCTTCAGAATGCAAGGACTGTTTAGTGAAAAATAAGAAACAAAGTAGAACCTGTAGCTAACACTGTGGCTGCAGATAGAGGTTATGTTCAACTGCACATTTCTATCTGCTGACTTCTCCAGCTCTCAGATCGTATGGGTCAGTGGTCATTGACTGTTAGCAGAGGACAAAGAAGCCGTTTTATTCTTAGAGTGCCACTAAGACCCCAGGTCTGTTGGTGGATTCTTATGTAGGGATATTACTAGCACAGATCTAGGATAATATCATGCTATTCCAAGCAATGCAAAGGTTAGGATTATTCTTCCTTGCCATGACAAAAAAAAACAACAACAAAAAACCAACCACCAAGTGAAATCAAATGCTCAAAGATTTCTCTCAAAGCTGAGAAATGAATGATGTTATTAGGTATGACATTATATGTTCCTTCAGTAAAACAAATCCCAATTCAGTCATGCAAGGGACACTTTCTGCGATCATGATAACCTCTTAGGATAGCCTGCTTAAATTTGAGGTGTGGGGGAGGGCTTTTTATGTTGTGTCTGGCCAAGACTTTCACCTACATTAGTCTCCCACTGGCATAGCTGTGATGAAGGGCATAGGAATAGCCCACAGTTGGAGCAATTATTCTGGCCCTGACTATGGCTTTGGCAGGGTGATGATGAACTGCCACTCTCAGTGGCTGCTTTGCTCAGAATAAATCCCCAGATGGCTTTATTTTTAGATTTGGGATGAGATTCCAAAAGATAGCAGTTTGTCCCTATTTCCATGGTGCTTATGGCTCAAAGAGATGGGGGAGGGTATTCTTAACTGACTCAAAATTTGTTTTGAATGAGTTAAATTTGACCAGATTAGATAAGAGCTACCAATCATTTAGTGCTTTTTACATGTCAATCATTGTGTTAAACTCTATACATGTATTATCTAATTTAGTCTCACAAACTTAACACAATCTACAGTGTCTCCCAAGCTAGGTGAAAAGAGGTGAATTATCTGCCCCAGAAGAGTTGATGCTTCCTTATTTCCTGTAGGACAGGCCACACAGTACTTAAAAATTTCTGCTATTTTTTCCCAACTGTCCTGTTCGATGCTGGGCTGTCAATAGGACATTCTATATTTAGTTTTCTTAGTCTACAAATTAAATGCCAACACAATCCATTCAGTCGTGTTTCTATACACCTGGGTTTATTTAGCCTTGAGGGAAAAAGTTGCAGGTGACCTTTTTTTATTGTGCTTACCAGACTCAAAATACATATAATTAAAGTAGCTTGACCAGATCAGCTCAGAAAGACAGATATAACTGCCTCATAACAGGCCAGAGTTACGTTAGCCAACACTTTGCTTTTCACTACAATTCTAGAGGGCCGTTTTGGGTTAAGTATGCACAATACAAGCTGGAATCAAGATTGTTGGGAGAAATATCAATAACCTCAGATATGCAGATGACATCACCCTTATGGCAGAAAGTGAAGAGGAACTAAAAAGCCCCTTGATGAAAGTGAAAGAGGAGAGTGAAAAAGTTGGCTTAAAGCTCAACATTCAGAAAACAAAGATCATGGCATCCGGTCCCATCACTCCATGAGAAATAGATGGGGAAACAGTGGAAACAGTGTCAGACTTTATTTTGGGGGCTCCAAAATCACTGCAGATGGTGACTGCAGCTATGAAATTAAAAGACGTTTACTCCTTGGAAGAAAAGTTATGACCAACCTAGATAACATATTCAAAAGCAAAGACATTACTTTGCCGACTAAGGTCCGTCTAGTCAAGGCCATGGTTTTTCCTGTGGTCATGTATGGATGTGAGAGTTGGACTGTGAAGAAGGCTTAGAGCCGAAGAATTGATGCTTTTAAACTGTGGTGTTGGAGAAGACTCTTGAGAGTCCCTTGGACTGGAGGGAGATCCAACCAATCCATTCTGAAGGAGATCAGCCCTGGTATTTCTTTGGAAGGAATGATGCTAAAGCTGAAACTCCAGTATTTTGGCCACCTCATGCGAAGAGTTGACTCATTGGAAAAGACTCTGATGCTGGAAAGGATTGGGGGCAGGAGGAGAAGGGGACGACCGAGGATGAGATGGCTGGATGGCATCACTGACTCGATGGACATGAGTCTGAGTGAGCTGCGGGAGTTGGTGATGGACAGGGAGGCCTGGTGTGCTGTGATTCATGAGGTCGCAAAGAGTCGAACACAACTGAGTAACTGAACTGAACTGAACTGATGCACATTAGAGGCATGTATGTGTGTACACATGTGTGTGTACCTAATGATGTATGTGAAATATGTCTGTGAATTAGTGTGAATAGGGTGTCTGAGATGTGAATATTGTTAACATCTCTTTTGTCGACTTCTTTGTTTTCTGCATCTGAAAATGCTACAAAACAGGTTTTATTATTTCCTCTATTCATTCACTTTCCACAGAAATCTCAGTTTGTAAGAGGTAGGTTCTAATATAGATTGAAGTTGGTGAATTCTCTGTAGTGGTCAAATATGAGATGAAAATGTTGAATGTACTATAATAACTTATCTCTGAAAAATAAAAATGTCTCTTTCATATATATATTATGCATAATGTTCTCTCTCTGAATGCACATGCATATATACATACACATATTACATATATATCACTTCAACATGAAGAGTCAATAATTCTGGAAAAATGCAAATTCCTTAGTGAGGTATAGGAAAGGATTTATAATATAGGTTTTAAGAATCACTTAAAGGAAAGAGAAAAGAATAGCATCATGGTCTAAAGCATCTTGGAGACTTAACTGGCTTTAGATTCCAACTTCATCACTTGCTAGCTAATGAGACTCTGGAAAAATTGTGCCTAAGCCTCAGAATTCTCATCTGCAATAGCAGAGAGAGTAACAGTTGTTTATATGGTCATTGCAAGTCTTTTTGGAGTAGTGTTAACTATCAGTAAAGAATCTGCCCATAGTGAAGGAGACTCAGGTTCGAACCCTGGGTTGAGAAGATACCCTGGAGAAGGAAATGGCAACCCACTCCAATATCTTTGCCTGGAAAATCTCACGGACATTGGAGCCTGGTGGGCTGCAGTCCACGGGGTTGCAAAGAGTCAGGCATGACTGAGCGACTAATACTTAATACTTAACTATAAGCACACTGTTGTACAGCAGCTCTCTAGAACATTTTCATCCTGCACGAGTGAAACTACATTCATTGAATACTAACACTCTCGTTCCTCCTTCACCCAGCCACTGGCAAGCACTGTTTTACAGCTGACCCTAGAACAACATAGATTTGAATACAGTGGGTCTACATATATAGGAACTTTCTTCAATAGTAAATACTATAGCATTACTTGGGCTTTCCCTGTGGTGCAGTGGTAAAGAATCTGCTTCCCAATACAGCAGATGCAGGAGACATCTGGGTTCAATCTCTGGGTCTGGAAGACTCCCTGAAGGAGGAAATGGCAACCCACTCCAGTATTCTCACCTGTGGAATTCTATGGACAGAAGAGTCTGGTGGGCTACAGTCCAAAGGGTCACAAAGAGGCGAACATGACTGAGCATGCACACACAGTAGTACTACATGATCCCTATCTGGTTGAATCTGTGGCTGCACAACTGTGGACATGTTAGAACCACATATATAGAGAGCTAACTCTAAGTTATAAGTAGATTTTTTTTTTTTACTATATAGATGGTCACTGTGCCTAATCCTTGCATTCGTCAAGGGTCAATTGGATATTCTGTTTCTATGGCTCTAACTACTTCAGAAATGTAAGTGAAGCAATGCAGTACTTGTCCTTCTGTGACTGGTTTATTTCATGCTTCAAAATGACCTCAAGGTTCAACTATGTTGCAGCATATGACAAGATTTCCTTCTTTTTCATGGCTGAATGATGTCCCATTATGTATATGTCACATTTTCTTTATACATTCAACTATTGCTGAACATTAGATTGTTCCCATCTCTTGACTACTCACAATATTACTGCAATGAACATAGGAGTGCACATATCTCTTAGAAATCTTGATTGCAATTCTTTTGGATGCATATCCAGAAATGAGATTACTGGGTCATATGGTAGTCCTAGCTTTAATTTTCTGAGGAACTGCCACACTGTTTTATCATATTAGCTATGGTTTTTCCTGTGGTCATGTATGGATGTGAGAGTTGGACTGTGAAGAAAGCTGAGCGCCGAAGAATTGATACTTTTGAACTGTGGTGTTGGAGAAGACTCTTGAGAATCCCTTGGACTGCAAGGAGATCCAACCAGTCCATTCTGAAGGAGATCAGCCCTGAGTGTTCTTTGGAAGGAAAGATGCTAAAGTTGAAACTCCAGTACTTTGGCCACCTCTTGCAAAGAGTTGACTCATTGGAAAAGACTCTGATGCTAGGAAGGACTAGGGGCAGGAGGAGAAGGGGATGACAGAGGATGAGATGGCTGAATGGCATCATGGACTCGATGAACGTGAGTCTGAGTGAACTCCGGGAGATAGTGATGAACAGGGAGGTCTGGCGTGCTGCGATTCATGGAGTCACAAAGAGTTGGACACAACTGAGCGACTGAACTGAACTGAACTGAACTGAACTGACTGTACTATTCTGGAGAAGGCAATGGCAACCCACTCCAGTACTCTTGCCTGGAAAATCCGATGGACGGAGGAGCCTGGGAGGCTGCAGTCCATGAGGTCGCTACAAGTCAGACATGACTGAGTGACTTCACTTTCACTTTCACTTTCATGCACTGGAGAAGGAAATGGCAACCCACTCCACTGTTCTTGCCTGGAGAATACCAGGGATGGGGGATCCTGGTGGCCTGCCGTCTATGGGGTCACATAGAGTCGGACACAACTGAAGCGACTTAACAGCAGCAGCAGCAGCAGCAATTCTTGTTGTCAGCATTCACAAAGCATCCAAATTCAGCTGGTTCTCATCAAGAACAGCTGGTTCCCAGCGTCAAGAGAACAGATGTCAGTCACTCCCCAAAGCTAGAATGACGGATACACGCTCCACTCCTCTGCTTCCCTCTCAAAGAAGTCCTGAGTTGCTGCCTTTTCCCAATCATGATGAGCTGTGCCAGCCATGGCAAGTCACCCCACCGCTTTGTTCTCAGTGTCCTTCAAGGACCCAAACCATGCTCTGTGGGCACTTTAGGTGCACCAAAACAGAAACTAGTCCCTCAGGCAGCCTTCTAACAAGTTGGAGCGTTGGATCGCTACTCTTTTCATTCTGCTGAGGAAGAAGTTCCAAGGTGGTACAT
Source organism: Nanger dama (assembly GCA_917880005.1). NCBI lineage: Eukaryota > Metazoa > Chordata > Mammalia > Artiodactyla > Bovidae > Nanger > Nanger dama. The sequence continues at coordinate 4,477,188 of CAKJTW010000011.1, forward strand.
TCTTTCCCAGTGCAGAGCTGGATCAGCTTGGGAGAAGGGCTGATGCAGATAAAATGGCTTTTCTTATCTGTTTCAGTGCCACTGCTCTTGGCTTTGTATTGACCTGAGGTGCTGAAATTTCTTACTTGGATTCTGGAATTCTCAGAAAGGTATTTTGGTTCCTATATCATTGCTAAATCAGTATTCTCTGGGGCAACAAGGACTGGGACTTCTTATTCTGTGATCTTGCCAATATCACTTTTCTCTCTTATTGTGATAATCTGTGTGAAGTGCTATGCATAATTCTTATATGTAGTATATGTCCAATATGTTTACTTGGCTATTACTATTATCAGAATCGTCTTTTACTTTACTGAACATTTGAACTATTTATTGAACATTTGTACTATTTACTGAACACATCATGCTTTCGTGTTGTATATCTTCTGCCTGGAATGGCTTTTCCTTCCGTTTCCATTCAGTGAACTTCTACTTAGCTTTCTAGAAGAAGTCTTAATGTCATTACTGCAAATCACACACACACACACACACACACACCCCTTCTAAAATATTCATAGCACTTTTTTCATTTTTACTTTAAAATCCATACCACATAGTATCATAATAGATTTAGATTTCAGCATTACCTCTTTTAGAACTTCTTCAGGAGAGGAGCACAACCTAAACTGATCTGTGTTTCTATTCCTGACACTTATCCTTTCTGTTTTCTGTCCATATCCAGCAAGGTGACTGGCATGAGGTGCTTGTTAAATGTCTACCAAATGAATTGTATAGGGTAGACATGCTGCTTCCTGGAAGCTCCAGGAAACCTGATTTCAATTTTACATTAGCAAGGGATAATAAAGTTTTATTCTTTCTTAATTTGGATTTTTGGATCTTGACTAAAATTCTCAACCAGAATGAAATGTCAGTGGATTTGTTCTGGATGGCTCTAAAACAGTGAATGTATAAGCATGGCAAAGACAATGTTGAAACTGAGAGGAAACTTACTGACTGCCCAGGGGCTTCACCGATGACTCAGCAGGTAAAGAATCAACCTGCAATGCAGGAGATGCAGGTTTGATCCTTGGGCCAGGATCCCTTGGAGGAGGAAATGACAGCTCACTCCAGTATTCTTGCCTGAAAAATCCCATGGACAGAGGAGCCTGGCGGTCTATAGTCCAAAGTGTCACAAAGAATCAGACATGACTGAGCAACTGAGTACACATTACAGATTGCCCAAGCACTGTTGTTTCTCTTTTACTAGAGGAATAAACTGACTTTTCCAAAGTCACTTAGCATTTTAGAAAGAGTGAAGATATTGCCTCATTTTGGTTCAGGTGGAAGGCAATCTTGAAAGATTATTTCATTAAATATTACCTATGCTGATGAAGCAGGACACATTTTCTCTTGTTATTTTTTCTAAAATTCTTCATTGACTCTCTTAAGAAGGTATAATAGGAAGTCTCTTAGGAAGATATAGCACCTTTTAAAAACCATTAGAAATTATCCATGAATAAATGTTGGCTCAAACTGATGTTTACTAGAAACCCATTTTAATTTGTTCCTTGCAACTAAAATCCTTCTAAAACATAAAGCCCTACTCCTCTGTTAGTTCTGTCCTGCACTTAGACTCAGGCTAGGGAATCCCCTGATGTGGGTCTTAGACCTCAGCAGGCCCTATTCTAGCCCTTCTCCTTCTCATGAGACAAAGAATCCATGGGACTAATGGGGCATGTTTTCCCACAGCCAGTATCTACTCCACAACCTTCTAGACCATGTTCTCGGTATATGGGACTCCCCAAATCCCCTGCCACACAGCTCCTAATCTGTTCACTGACTATGCTCTTCCCAGTTCATTCTTTGGAGGGTATGCCATGTCTCAGGTTTGCGTATTTATAAATTCAGGTGGTAGACAAGAGACCTGGGGTGTACCTATGGATCTTGGACACAAGGGCCAGGGTATCGGCACATGTGTTCAGAAGGCTGCCTGTGCTATTAGACAAAGCCAAATGTAGAAAGAAGGGAGGAATGGGCTCTGAGCCAGGATCCAGGATTCAGCTCTTAACATCACCATATTCTGGCACAGGATTCTGAGGTATTCAAGAACTTTAATTCAGACTTGGCTTCAATGCCTTTAAAAGTAATTTTATAAGTTAGAGGATAGGCTTTTTTTTTTTAAAGAAAGCTTGATTTGTAGCTTTATATATATATTAGGTTATGGGCATTTTCAATTTTGCCCCAGGACCCAGCATTAGGGGAGGGCTTGCCTTCCTTGGTAAGTATCAATTGTCATGAAAAAGACTAGATTTGTTTTGATAATTGCAACCTGTACAATATAGGCTAGAGACATTGCCAACATTATATAGTGTAGCTAATGTGGACTGACCCTGAAACAAACCCTGAAAGTTCTTCTTAATTAAACTTTCAGTTATTTGCTCATTTATTTTAAATTTTGATTTTTATTCTAAAAGTGGAATGCTGCTGATTGAGTGTTCCAGTTAATTGGGTCAATCAACATTTTTCTGAATAATATTATTTATGAATTGATAGAAGATGTTGACGGGCATAGTGCAGAAAAACAGGAAGAGATGCTGAATCAATGAGAGGGTCTTCATAAGGCAAACCAGATGCATTTAATCAGGCTTTGGGGACAATGGTAGATCCGAAGGCCAAAATCGTGAAAGAGAACTGGGTGCCACACATTATAAATGCATAAGATACAAAGAAAATCACAGAGAAGTATCATAGTACATCCTAGAATTCACTAAAAAGAAAAACTTGTGAGGGGATGTGTTGAACACTGTGTGAGATGTATGAAGAAATGAGGAAAACTGGTGCCTGGAGATGAGTGGGGCTGCCTCCATGGCCACGGGCATTGCTGTGCTAATTCTGGGCACTGCACTTAAGAAGCAACATGAGCACTTAGAACACGTTTAAATGACAGTGCCTGGGATGATAATGACTTCATCTTTTATACAGAGGGCTCAAGAAAAAGTGCTGTCTTCTAATACCTGGAGGACTGCCACATTCAAGGGCTGTTGAACTTCTTCATAGTCTCAGAGGACATAAGGGCAAAGGACAGGAAGTCACAGGGAAACGGGTTTTGAACAAGCTTATCTATATAAGCAAATACCTAGCACTGGGAGTCCACCTAACACAGTTCTAGCAGGACAGAGAAAATGTGTGTTGTGTTTACAGCTGGATCACTAATGTAATGGTTCTTCAATATGGTTGAACATCTGGTGGAGACTTTTGCAAAAATAGGCATATTTTAACTCCCATCACCAGAGATTTTGATTTCGGTTTTGCAGGGGTATGCTCCTCTGAAGTCCTGAATTGTTCCATAGGGGTGATGATGTGCATTACAAACCAAGAGCCATTGCCTTGCTATGAAATACAAGCCCTGGTACATGCTAAAACTTAATTTATTAACTCTGGGCCTTTGTACTTACTGTTCTCTCTGCCTAGAACATTATTCTCTAGACTTCTGCAAGTTTTGCTGCCTCACTTCACTCATATCTAAGACAGCCCCATCTCCCATTCTCCCATCACTTCTTCTTTTTTTCTTTTTGTATTGCTCTTTAGGAAATTCTATTTGTTTACTCTCTATGGGTCACTTTGCCACTAGAATATAGATTCCATGAGAACTGTGACTTTGTCTTATTCTCTGTTTTCTAGTCATGGCTTAGAATAAAGCCTGCTGCTGCTGCTGAGTCGCTTCAGGCATGTCCGACTCTGTGTGACCCCACAGACGGCAGCCCACCAGGCTCCCCCATCTCTGGGATTCTCCAGGCAGGAACACTGGAGTGGGCTGCCATTTCCTTCTCCAATGCATGAAAGTGAAAAGTGAAAGTGAAGTTGCTCAGTCGTGTCTGACTCTTAGCGACCCCATGGACTGCAGCCTACCAGGATTTTCCAGGCAAGAGTACTGGAGTGGGTTGCCATTAAAGCCTAGGGAATCATAAATGTTCAACAAATACATGTTAAATTAAGGAGGAGAAAATTCATGAATGAGGGCTTGTTCATGATTGATGGTTTGATTGACAGATTGAATGACAACCCACCCTCCTCCCCACTGGAGAAGTTATTAAAGCAGATGCTAGACCACATATTTTGATGATGCTTTGGGGTCAGTCACGTATCACATGTAAGGCTGATCTCAAAAGTTTCTTTCCAGCTACAAAGATGACATAGGGGATGGCGAAGATGAAGAGGAGAGAACAGGCATAAGAGACAGCAGAATTAAGGAGGAACTAGAGAGCACTGGAGTGAAACAGCTTGCTGAGAAGCTGGCAATGGCAGCTGACTTGTTGAAATATTCACCACACTCTGAAATAACAGATGTTATTTGAGGGATCTGTGTGAGCATTTGTAAACTGCTGCTTTCTATGCCTTTCTCCTTCTCCCTGCATCCCACACACAGCAGCTTGCTGCCTGTCCATCCTTTCCCAGAAGGTACTTTTTCTTCTTTCACGAAAAGAGAACTAGTGCCCCTCTACCTAACCATGGTCATATACTATCACATTACTGAAAAGAAGCATCTGCATGCCTCTTGCCCTTAATTCTTTGTTTTTGCCTTGTTCCTCTCCTGCTACTCACTCTTGCTCACTCTTGGGCCACACTGACCTTCCTGCTCTTCCTTAAACACACCAGGCATGTCCTGATTTCAGGGCTTTGCACTGGTTGCACTCTTTGCCTAGAAGGTCTTCCTCTAGAGACCACCTGACTCCTTCCCTCCCCTATTTCAAGTCTCTGCTCAAATCTCACCTTTTCAGTGAGTCTGATTTGACAACCCTGTTTAAAACAGCAATCTCATCCTCTCCACATATTTCTGAAACCATTATCCTGTTCCATATTTTTCACTGTTTCATGTACTCTTTGTCTGATAATGTTTTAAAATTTTATTTACTGTAACCAATTAACTATCTGTCTTCCTACAACAGCTCCTCCTATTAGAACATTTATGAGGAGAGCAAAGCATCTTTGTTTTGTTTGAAGATGTATTCCCCATGAGCAGAGGAGTGTCTAGTATATAGTATACAAAACAATACATAATAAACATGTGTTGCATGGCAAAATGAATGAATGATGTGTTAAAATTAAATAAAATCCAAGAAAGAGTTCACTTAACAATTCTCATCCAATGAAGCAACTTGGGAATCCCTGATCCTTTGGACTTTTTAGCTTGTGTTCACATTTGTTTTCCTTCTTCAATGATTAATTTACTCAAAAGCACTTACCGCTGGGTATAGAAGGCCTCAATCAGTTCCTCGAGGAGGCAAAGTCAAGAGAAGATAGTCCTAACCAGCTCACAGTGCAGCTATGAAAAGTCAGTGATAAGAATGTGTGCATACTTGTATGCTCAGTTGTGTCCAGCTCTTTGCAGCCCCACAGACTGTAGCTTGCCAGGCTCCTCTGTCTCTGCGATTCTCCAGGCAAGAATGCTGGAGTGGGTTTCCATGCCCTCCTCCAGGGGATCTTCCCGACCCAGGGGTCAAACCCACATCTCCTGTGTCTCCTGCATTGGCAGACAGATCCTATACCACTGCATCACTTGGGAAGCCCCTTATGATAAGAATATCCTGTGACTAAAGACTGTGGGTTATCAAAAGGCTTGTACCAGATTTCCTTTGCTAATATGTAAATGTGAGACATAAATAACTTTATTACATTATTATATTTGTTTAATGGAAATCGGAGATTGGGGGAAGGTGGGAGCTTTTTGCACAATGTTTAGTGCATATTGTGAATCTCTGGATTTGTTTTACAGGATCCTGTAAAGTGATAAGTCATAGGACCTTTGGGAAAAAAAGACATTGTGGCAACAGAGGGATTGTGGGAGGTGGGGGTGGGAGGGTGAGGAGAGGTATAAAGGGCCTGCTGGGGAGAGGCGGTGTACAGGAGAAGGGGGAGAGGAAGAGGAAGAATGAGTCCAGAATATTCATAAACTTGATCCCAGGACGTGTCAGCTATACTCTAACCATGGATCTCAGGTCACAGGCCAGTGAAAGGAAATGGAGAGAAAATGAGAATCCTGAGCGAATGTTAACGTATTTTCATCTGAGGTGTTAAGGGCAGAGAGAAGAATACAAAGGCAAGGATTTGCAGTGAGACAAGACTATTGTAATGAAGGTTGGGATGTTAATGTGCCTCTGTGCCCTATTTCGGTTAGGATTTATTGGGCAGATTTTTGAGATTCTGCTTGTATATGACAGGAAGTTGAACCTGGCCTCCTTTTACCTGTAATAATATTCTACAAATATCTTGCCTGATTAATGTGGACTATGAATATAACCAGATGAAGGGGTGTCCCTAAGCCCCACCAGGAAACTCTCTTAGTAATCTAGTGCCCCTAATGGAGAGTAAAGGTAATTAATTAACTAAGGAAAGCATGCCAGAATAGTAAAACAAAACATAACCCTGATGTCTGGAGGAGAACCACAGAAGCTTCAAGAGAAAGGAAGGAGAATCTATAAGCATCGGTGAGGGCTATAAACATGGACAAATTAATGAGGCTACATGGGACTGTCCTTGTGACATTATCACAGACCTCAGGCCTCAATCCTCAAATAGGTGGTATTTCAGCTAATGATATTCTGCACAGAAGAAGAGTGAGTGAAAATGCAAAAAAATCCTCTTCCTTAGTTTCACGGTGGTGGCTCTGAGGAGGAAACATCTAGATATACTGAGAAGGTAGGTGAAAATACACACATGGCATTTGTTATTGTTCAGTCACTCAGTCATGTTCGACTCTGCAGCCCCATGGACTGCAGCATGCCAGGCTTCCCTGTCCTTCACCAACTACTGGAGCTTGCTCAAACACATGTCTTTTGAGCCGGTGATGCCATCCGACAATCTCATCCTCTGTCATCCCCTTCTCCTACCTTCAATCTTTCCCAGCATCATGCTATTTTCCCAATAAGTTGGCTCTTTGCACCAAGTGGCCAAAGTATTGGAACCTCAGTTTTAGCATCAGTCCTTCCAATGAATATTCATGGTTGATTTCCTTTAGGATTGACTAGTTTGATTTCCATGCAGTCCAAGGGACTCTCCAGTCTTCTCCAACCTTGGTTGAGAGTTAAAGAATTGGTGTTCTGCAGAAGCTCAGCCATTGACTAGTTATGTAATCATAGATAAGTCAATTTTACCTTTGAAGTAGGTAGGTTATAAATTCCTTTCCTACTAAAATGCTATGAGATTCTGACTTTGTTACATAAAGAAAAATAATATCATAAAAGCAGAAAAGAGTTCATTCTGAGATACACAGGGCTAGGTCTATGACTCAGCAGTAAAAGCACTAAACTTCAAGAGAAAAGGACTAAGTGGTCCTCCCTACCCCATCCCTACACCCCTAGTTTCTTGAAGTTCTATCCTTGGTGTTAGTCTTTTGTGATTAAGTATAATTTTAATCCTTGGTGGCACAATTGGTAAAGAAACAACCTGCAATGTAGGAGACCTGGGTTCAATCCCTGGGTTGGGAAGATCCCTTGGAGAAGGGAGTGGATAATATGTGCTTAATTTGCTACCAGAGCAAGGAGAGACTTTCTTAGTTAGGACAGTCTCCTGGTCAGTAGATTCCTAGGGAGATCAGATGGGAAAACCCAGTCTACCAGAAGTAAAAGGAGAAATATATGAAAGAAGAAAACCTACTCCAATTAAATGGATTAGCATTTCTTATCTATATTTCTTAACTTTCTGTCACTGAGCGGCACACACACCAATAAAATGTCATGAATCTTTTGGTTTGAAGGGCTTTAAATACATCAAAATATTTCACTGGTGGCTTAAATATCAACTTTTGCATTTTCCACTATGAGAAATGAGAGGGGATTAATAGTTACCTCTGTCTTTGGAAGTTTCTCCCCCTAAACACCATGATACCATGGGGCTTTTCCTGGCTTGTTTTTCAGGAGGTTAACTGGTGCTCTAGCTCTAGATACATAGGTTGAGAATGTAAGCCTGAAAATCTTAAGTGCATATTCTGAATTATTTGCCTTACATTTTATAAAGAAAAGAAGACAAAAAACTTATATCTTAAATTGAAGTGAGTCCCAGGTTCTTTAATGAACACTTCTTGCAGAACGTGTGCTAAGGTCAACATTGACCGCAGATGATGACAGACCCAGTTGGGTGTTATTCTAAATATATCACTGCCAGTATCACCCTTGGCAGCACCCCACTTCCTCCCTCCACTCCGGATTTCCCATCAGATGTGGAGAGAGCTCATTACTAACCAGGATGGGAGAACTGATGCTAACACCCACTGCAGCAGCTCAGTCAACCCCTTCATTACTCTTCCTTCTGGCCAAACTCCCAGCAGCCTCTGGTGAAAACCTTGCCATGGCACACTGCAAATCCCAGGGCTCCTCACTAACACTTCACTTTTCATGGAGGTCATGACTAAGCCGAGCAAGACTTTCTTTGCCTGCCCCCAGCTGAGTGACCTGCTTTCACAGCAGCACGATTTCTCTAATGAGATTGTTTCACAAAGAGAAGAATGAAATCAAGTGTCAGGGGCTTGGATCAAAGTGATTCTTATGCTCAGAGGCACAGGGTCAGACTGCAGGTAGGAATGAGCTCTTGGACTAGACAGGATCCTGTTGAGAGCACCTCCCCACCACCCTCACGTCTCTCCTTTCTCCTTGTCACGACTGACCTTTAAAATTTTAGAAAGGATCTCCCATGCAAATACTTGAATTGGTTTCAAGAAAAATTCCTAGAATATCTAATGTACAGCTATTCTTCTGAGCATGTAGCTCAACTGACACAAATTCCCATGCTGATTTCCATGAGGTAGGAAATACTATTACTTCAAGTTCATTAAAGGAGGAACTGAGGCTCAGAAATGTTGAGTAACTTGCCACCAAACCAAGTGCTAGTAAGTAGGAGGGTGGAGATTTTAACCCATTTTCATTAATCTCCAAAGTTTATGAGCTCAAACACTAAGACACAGCAAGTAATATATACCTAGCACTGAGGAGGGATATGTGGGGGATGTTGAGATGAAACAGACTAGGTGTGGCTTTGAACAACTATATACAATGCATAGTTGAGACTATATACAATGCATAGTATATAGAAATATATAGTGTACAGTTGAGACAGACATGAGTTTAAATTACAGAAAGACAATATAAGGAAGAATGTGAAAATTGTGGGCCTGAGTCTTCTGACCACAGTGCCACATCTCAATTTCTATGTGATTCTGATTGATGGACAAGGAAAAACTTTATAGGGTGATTATAATTTTAGCTGGTCCTGAATTGGTACTATTTTAAAATGTAGATGTCTTTTTATTTTTACTTATTTTGGCCATGCTGCGGCATGCAGGATCTTAGTTCCTCAATGAGGGATCAAACTCATGACCCCTGCAGTGGCAATGAGGAGTCTTAACTAGTGGACCATCAGGGAGGTCCCAAATTGATTTTTTTGAATATGCTTGCAATGCAGGAGACCCAGGTTTGATCCCTGGGTTGGGAAGATCCTCTGGAAGAGAAAATGGCAACTCACTCCAGTATTCTTGCCTGAAAAATTCTACGGACAGAGGAGCCTGGTGGCTACAGTCCATGGCATCACAAAGAGCTGGACACGACTGAGTGACTAATACATTCAAAGAGTGTGTAGGTCATTCTAGGCAGTGCGAAAAATATGTTAAAAATCTCAGATGTGAGATAAGATTGCAGAATGAATTTCAAAATCACTGAATAGTCAATTATGGATAGAAAGGAGAGATGGCTCATTGTTAAAGTTAAAGCCTAAAGAAGCATCTCCCAGATCCTGTTTTGTACAAATGGTACAATTATATGTTATGAAGATCATAGGGAAGTCAATCTGGAGGAAAGATCAAAAACATGTAACAGCTCTGTAGATAATCTCTAGATATTCTATGTTTATTAATCTTAGTCTTTTCTAACATGGAAGTCACTCAAAAATTGTACCTATTTCATGACTTCCTTGACTAGAGGAATATTCATCTAATTAAACATGTTTTCTGATTACTAACAATGTGCAAGTCACTGGTTAAACAAGAGAGCAGTGGCCAAGAAACACATATTAAATTGAAGAAAGAGAAGAGATAAATGAAGAGACAAAGAGATAAATAAAGAGATAGGTTTATTTCAAATGAAGAGAAAAAGCACTGGACAGTAAGTCTCCATGCTAAAGAGTGGGCACACAGTGGAGACAGGAGGTGACACGGCTGTTAAAGAAAGGAGGAGACACTGAATTAGTCCTTGGGCAGACCTTCAACAGATAATGATTTAGAGGAAGAAGGAGAAAATCACGCAGGCGAATCAGGGTGAGTGAAGTGAGAATCAGGGTGAGTAGCCAGGGAGGGCTAGAGCACAGAAGGGCGTGATCTAAGTCGAGACAAGGATGGGGAAACTCATGGCTATGCATGGCAAGCTGAGCTTGGACTCTACTAAGACAGCAGTGGGAAACATTGAAGGTTGTACATCATGTAGTGACAGTAGCAGAGCGTTAGAAATTCTGATTCTGTGGTGGCAATCTTGAGCGGTTTGGAGTTGGAGAGACTGGAAGTGGGAAAGACCGGGTGGAATTCTATAGCTCTGGCTCAAGTAAGTGGCTACAGTGGTCACAATGGAAATGATGGGATGGGTTGAAAGTTGATACAGAGAAAAGATCAGTAGGATTTGTGGGTGATTAAATTTATGGAACAAAGGAGAAAGAAGAATCAAGGTAGTATCAATACTAAATGAGTAGAGGTAGAATTAGTAATATTAAGAGAATCCAGTTGTCAGAAAAAAAAGATCTGTTGACCATGTTGAAATTGAGGTATCCATTAGACATCCAGATAAAATGATTAGTAGGCAGGGAATTCATGTCTAGAGTTCAGAACAGCCTATTTTTAAGCTCTGGACTATATAGGTTTAAAAGCAGCTCTGGAGGAAAGAGAAAACAGTAGCAGAAAATCTGCTAAGAGATTTTCTTAGCAGATTTCTTATTATAGAGATAAGAAACATCTCTATATTCAGGTGACAAGGAGATGAACAGCTATCTAAGGAGTTGGTAGAACTTCCTTTGGCAAAGTGCTACAAGACAAGAAGAGGAGTGTCAACAGCGTCATAAATTGCAGGGTCATTAATGAGGATGTGCCATTTGGGGCTGGTAACTTTCTGGGTAGGAAATAGAGAGTTTGGGACAGAAGTCAGCAAGTAGAATGAATATGGGCCAAAGAAGCAGGGACAATAAACAATCCATTCTTTTCACAACGTGGGCACTGAGCGGAAAAAGGAAAGACGGAGCAGTAGGTTGAGTAACTAGCAGAATGCTCATGGGAAGTTTTTACAGTGGAAAGCATGATTCTTCCAATGTCTTCTGGATATGGCCTTGGAACTTAAAAAGCTTAAATTTATTCCCCCAAATGGTTTCCTTAAATGTGTAGTTTACACCATGTTTTAAAAGTATTGTTATTGAACTTAATGAATGCCCTATATAAGATACAAGTATACTATATTTTATTTGAACCTTTAGGCCATGAGAAATTTAGACAGTGTAGTATGTAAACAGCAGGATTTAATGAACTAATAGTTTGAGAAGATAGAGTGTGTGTTCTGACATTAAGTCAAATAACTTCTTATATTTTCTGCACAGATTACTTAAGCCTGGCTCTGTTCCCATGTGTATAGGAACAATATAGGTAATGGTCCTGGGTGTATTAGTGACCAGCTGTGCAGCCTGGGACAAATTAATTGGCTTATAGGAGCCCCTGCACCATTTTCTAAAAATAATGATTTTAGATACAACCTCTTAAAAAATTCCAGCTAGGAAATGTTATGTTTTCCCTGTCTTGTTACATGGAAGGGAGGGTATATTTTGGGGAAGGTATTGAAAATATTGTGTATACATGATAGATTGGATTAGAAAATTGGTCAGGCTTTAAGAGAAAAAAGTTTCAAAAGCTGAGCACCTAATGATTTATTTGGAAATAAAGGCAAGGCATGGGTTGAGACCAAATACATAAATTTCACCAATTGGGGGCAGGGCGTGGGGAGAGAATGACAGTTTCTGGAATGTTAAATACAATTTTGAAAAAGAAACCAGAAAGGTAATTCAATAAATAAAATATGGAAGCAAATTCTTTATGTCGTCAAACTATACATCCAGACAACTGTTTTCTGTTGGCTTAATGAATAAGAATCCTTGAAGTTGTCTTCCAACCCATAATAATGCGGCCAGACTCTTTGGCTATATCCTATATGGGTGATGGGAAAGAACAGAATAGGCACAAGGGAGGAAAGAAACAGGAAAGTAAAGTTCATCTAATACAGGCAGTTTTGTCACCTTGCTCAGTGTCAGATGGAAGAAAGCCTTGATTTTGAGGATGATGAATGAACTGGAGGCATGAGAGGGCCTGAGAGATGATTTCTCTGCTCTCTGAGAAAGGGATGTGGGATAAAGAGCCTCTTGAGAAAGTCAAGTGGCAAGAACCACAGACAATGGCAAATTGCAATCTTGCCTTCATGGTTTTTGAGAGGCAGTGGATGGAGCACGTGCCCTGTACTTCACATACTGTTGGTTCCCGCAGAATGGAGGTCCATTAGCCATAGGTGGCATTACGGTCTGAACGTTGTGCCCCATCCCCATTTGGATGCTGACAAGCTAACCTACCAGTGATGGAATTTGGAGGTGGGGCCTTTGGGAGGTGATTAGGTGATGGATCAGCTAGAGAACTCCATCATCTTTTCTGCCACATGAGGTTGCAATAAAAGATAGCTATCTAGGAAACAGGTTCTCATCAGACACCAAATTGGCCAGAGCCTTGATTTTTGGACTTCTCAGCCTCCAGGACTGTGATAAATAAATTTATGCTGTTTATAAGCTACTCAGATTATGGTATTTTGCTAGAGTGGCCCAAATGGACTCCAACAGGTGGCTCTGCTATTTTCTACCAAGTTCTCTCTTCATTTCCTCCACTGCCTTGGGACGGGATGTCAAAAGGCCTCTCTCACTGGGAGTGGGTTGGATGGTTGCCACTTCCTTCCTTTCTGATCCTGAGACATATCTCTGCACCTGCTGTATTGTATTGAGAAAAGACTACCATCTCAGAATGCTGGGATGGAGGATGTCTTTGGGGTAGTAGGGAAGGAGGATTTTTCACACTGTGATGATTTCAAGAAATAGCAAAAATGTTTTAGTATCTGTAAAAGCTAGCAAGGTGTCATGACACTTCTTGGCTGTAAATAGCACTCTTTCAGGACCCAAAACATAATTCGAGATGTCCTGCCAGTCTCCTCTCCATTCTTCTCGCTACACATGCTATAATGCCTGTCCCAGGCAATTCCATCAGTTGTGACTTTGTGATCTGACCAAACCTTCACTATTTTAGTATTAAATTGGATTTGAACTTGGGTCTCAATTCAATTCAGTTCAATTAACATTTATTGAACACCCACCAGGCAAGGTCTTCAACCTTTTCTGTAAGTCACATCCAAACTCTCTGAACAAGCAAATTGAACTGGAAGTCGGTAAGAACCACACTTTTCTAAAAACACTTCCAGTATCTTTAAGTATTTTGTTTCTTAAAATATCTCAGGTTTGTTTTAGAGAGCAGTACTACTTGGTAACAGAAAGCTAAAAGACTAATTTTATGTGAATCTTCACTTGTATCAGGAGAGTGGGTTCTGCCAAAGATTCTGTAGGTCATATTTAAATGCTAAGTTGAGAATAACAAGGCCACAGATTTGAATTTCTGACACTGGCATTTCAGAAATCAAATTTGAGCATTTCATGACTCTGTTAATTGGGTGCTTTTTTCTTCACTATTTATTAAGCCATTTTGAAAACAGTCAAGTGTCATGGAAAAAGAATACTGGATTGGGCATATATTGCTTGTGGGACTCTGGAAAAATTACTCGATCCCCCTGGGTTTACTTATTTCAGTAGTATCTATTATCTGTCACACCATATCTAGCACAGTAGATGAATAATCCTTCCTCTTATACATTGGTCATTAAATGATGTCCTTTATATATGGAAAGAGAAAAATCATTAAATGCAACAACTGGTTTTGTTCTATTCAACTGTGCTTTAAATGTTTAGTTTGGTTGAGATAATGATAACATTATTATTGTAGCAATATTATTGCTACAATAATAATGTCTTTGCTTGAGGTTAGTCGTTAGAAAAACAACAGCTGATGTGTTAGACAGATTCCTTTTGATCTAGGTCTGGACAGACAATTGGAGAGATGATAGATGGCCATTTTTGTTTTGATTTTTCAGGGAGTTGACGAAGACCTATTACTAGTCTCCAGAGGAAAAGAGGATAGGTGAAACCCCTAGGTAATAAGGGAAAGCAGCAAGAGGGAGATAGGGGTGAGGGGGAGATTTCTAAGCTACAGTAAAAGTCTTCTTCAAAATTAATGTATTCAACTCATTTAAAATTATTAAAGCTCTACAATATTTCTGGCACAGTTCTAGGTTCAGGTAATACACAGAGAGTTGCTACATTAAAATTAGCTACTATAGGGAAATTCTGATCACAGGAAGAAAATTTGAGGAAGTATGCAAACTGGATCTGAGTAACTTCAGTATTTGACAAAACTGTAATTAATAGGTGTTGTCATTTAGTTCAGTACATAAACTATAGTCAGAAATTTTAGTTAAAGCTTCTCATGTTATATCTCTTTCAGATATTCATGTATTATCCTAAGGATGCCACTAAAATAATATTTATCAAGATGTTTTAGATCACAGTTCAGTTCAGTTCAGTCACTCAGTCATGTCCGACTGTTTGCGACCCCATGAACTGCAGCAAGCCAGGTTTCCCTGTCCATCACCAACTTCCGGAGTTCACTCAGACTCACGTCCATCGAGTCAGTGATGCCATCCACCCAGCTCATTCTCTGTCGTCCCTTTCTCCTCCTGCCCCCAATCCTTCCCAGCATCAGAGTCTTTTCCAGTGAGTCAACTTTTCACATGAGGTGGCCAAAGTACTGGAGTTTCAGCTTTAGCATCATTCCTTCCAAAGAAATCCCAGGGTTGATCTCCTTCAGAATGGACTGGTTGGATCTCCTTGCACAAACATAATGTAAACTGAAAATGTGTGCCTTATCTATTTACTGACTTTTAATCTTTTTGTATAAAATTTTTCTTTGAGGAGACCCTACCACTTTTTCTACCAGACAACAGCAGCTGGATCATCAAAAAAGCAAAAGAGTTCCAGAAAAACATCTATTTCTGCTTGATTGACTATGCCAAAGCCTTTGTGGATCACAATAAGCTGTGGAAAATTCTGAAAGAGATGGGAATACCAGACCACCTGACCTGCCTCTTGAGAAACCTGTATGCAGGTCAGGAAGCAACAGTTAGAACTGGACATGGAACAACAGACTGGTTCCAAATAGGAAAAGGAATACATTAAGGCTATATACTGTCACCCTGCTTATTTAACTTATATGCAGAGTACATCATGAGAAAAGCTGGGCTGGAGGAAACACAAGCTGGAATCAAGATTGCCAGGAGAAATATCAATAACCTCAGATATGCAGATGACACCACCCTTATGGCAGAAAGTGAAGAAGAACAAAACAGCCTCTTGATGAAAGTGAAGGAAGAGAGTGAAAAAGTTGGCTTAAAGCTCAACATTCAAAAAATGAAGATCATGGCATCCGGTCCCATCACTTCAGGGGAAACAGTGGAAACAGTGGCAGACTTTATTTTAGGGGGCTCCAAAATCACTGCGGATGGTGATTGCAGCCATAAAATAAAAAGATGCTTACTCCTTGGAAGGAAAGTTATGACCAACCTAGATAGCATATTAAAAAGCAGAAATTATTTTGTCAACAAAGGTCCATCTGGTCAAGGCTATGGTTTTTCCAGTAGTCATGTATGGATGTGAAAGTTGGACTATAAAGAAAGTTGAGCACCGAAGAACTGATGCTTTTGAACTGTGGTATTGGAGAAGACTCTTGAGAGTCCCTTGGACTGCAAGGAGATCCAACCAGTCCATCCTAAAGGAGATCCCCTTGGGTGTTCACTGGAAAGACCGACGTTAAAGCTGAAACTCCAATACTTTGGTCACCTGATGTGAACAGCTGACTCATTTGAAAATACCCCAATGCTAGAAAAGATTGAGGGCAGGAGGAGGAGGGGGATGACAGAGGATGAGATGGCTGGATGGCATCACTGACTCGATGGACATGAGTTTGAGTAAACTCTTGGAGCTGATGATGGACAGGCAGGCCTGGCGTGGTGCAGTCCATGGTGTTGCAAAGAGTCGGACATGACTGAGTGACTGAACTGAAATGATTAACAGCAGCACCTGGGATTGACTTCTGGAATTTTAGGAACAATGAATAGAGAATATAGTTTGGTGCAATACAATTTTATGTGCTAGGACCACAGCCTTGTCTAACTCAATGAAACTAAGCCATGCCCGTGGGGCAAGCCAAGATGGGCGGGTCATGGTGGAAAGGTCTGACAGAATGTGGTCCACTGGAGAAGGGAATGGCAAACCACTTCAGTATTCTTGCCTTGAGAACCCTATGAATGGTATAAAAAGGCAAAATGATATAGGATGCTGAAAGAGGAACTCCCCAGGTCAGTAGGTGCCCAACTGGTGACGGACAGGGAGGCCTGGCGTGCTGCGATTCATGGGGTCGCAACGAGTCAGACATGACTGAGCGACTGAACTGAACTGAACTGAATTTTATGTGAATTGCAATTTTAAAATAAAATATGGTAGCATAAAAATATAATGTTTTACATTACATACAACTTTTAAAACACGGTGGCTGATCTCTTAATCAGATTCCACTTACCACCTTCATGTTACTTAATGCTCTGTTCATCTGTTGAAAGGGATGACCACTGCATGCTGAATGGTATTGGCTAGTAGTGTATGGCTACCTATTTCTTCCACAGTTAAGTTGTATGTTTATAAGACCTGATTGTGTTTATTATTAAACCTATTTCTCACAGTTGTATTAGTAACTATAATTAAGTAATTTAACTTAATATTGTATAGACCACTAAAATACATATGTGAAAGATATGCAAAAGAAAGAAGCTAGTCTGAAAAGGCTACATGCTGTCCATGAGTGATATGATACCAACTCTATGACATTCTGGAAAATGGCAAAACGATGGAGACGAAAGAGCATCAGTGATTGCCGGAGGGGTTGGCGGAAGGATGGCAAGGTGGAGCACAGAGGATTTTCCAGATAGTAAAACACAATTATGGTAAAGGTGACCCTATGTGTTTGTCAGATCTATAAAATATGGAACACAAAGAGCAAACTCTAATGTAAACTAAAAGGAATTTATTTAAAAAGAGAGAGAGGGATTGGGAACATTCACTAAAGGAAAGGTGCTTAAAAAGTATTATTAAGTTGGATGTGGGCAAGACAATTGTAGAAGAAGAAAAGCAACTGTAAACATACTGCATTCAGGTTATTTTACAAAGGTCTCTAGGTTTTCACTGCACATAATATAAAACTGGAAACTGAGGAGGATCTATTATGGATGTGGTTTATGAGAGAAAAATGACACTGAACTCTAATCAGTAGACCAACACTCACAAAATACTATGATACTAAATCAAGAGATAAGTGGATACATTTATTTGTATACATTGAAATACTGAAATGTCTATGGGATGTATATTTTTATACAATTTCCATGTTTGAACTAACTTGTCCAATGACTAAACATTCAGATTTCCTATTGTATCAGATTCCTTCAGTAATGAGTATCTCCCAAAATATTTTACAAAAAAAGCCAAGAACTATTATATCAGATGACATGTTGAATAAGCTATAAATAGTATTTATGCTCTTAAATCATGAATGTACCACTTTAGCTAAGCAAAATGTCAATATATGCCATATTTGGAATGAGTCCTGAATAATATGAGTTATCAACTTATAAAAGGATTTAAAAAACAAAAAATGCAGGTAGAAGAAAGATGAATAATAAAAATTTAATTGTCTAGATATATCTTATTAAAAGTAGACACATAAATAGAGAAAGATTAATAGTGATTTTCAGTATGTGAACAACTGCAGTTACATACGGCTACCAAAACAAACATCTGAAAAAACATCCATTCAGACTGAAATGCAGTTTCTTGTTTCTGTAAATGTATCATGTCTGAAATGTTAAATCCATTGACTTCAGCACCATGCCTTAAAAAAAAAATTTCTAGCACAAGGACAGTAGGCACTGAACAAATATTAATTTATTCTGAGAACATGTAAACTTGGTAGTTTTCATTCTGTTTCATTGATTTTCCAATTTGGGGTCAGTTTTAAGGGAAATCAACCCTGAATACTCATTGGAAGGACTGATGTTGAAGCTGAAACTCCAGTATTTTTGTCATCTGATGCAAACAGCTGACTCAATGGAAAAGCCCCTGATGCTGGGAAAGATTGAAGGCATAAGGAGAAAAGGGTATCAGACAATGAGATGACTGGATAGCATCTCCAATTCAATGGACATGAATTTGGGCAAACTTTGGCAGAGGGCCAAGGACAGAAGCCTTGTGTGGTGTAGTCCATGGGGTCACAAAGAATAGGACATGACTATGTGACATGGAACAACAGACTGGTTCCAAATAGGAAAAGGAGTACATCAAGGCTGTATATATTGTCACCTTGCTTATTTAACTTATACGCAGAGTACATCATGAGAAACGCTGGGCTGGAAGAAACACAAGCTGGAATCAAGATTACTGGGAGAACCAATAATCTCAGATATGCAGATGACACCACCCTTATGGCAGAAGTGAAGAAGAACTAAAAAGCCTCTTGATGAAAGTGAAAGAAGAGAGTGAAAAAGTTGGCTTAAAGCTCAACATTCAGAAAACGAAGATCATGGCATCTGGTCCCATCATTTCATGGCAAATAGATGGGGAAACAGTTAAAACAGTATCAGAGTTTATTTTTTTGGGCCCCAAAATCACTGCAGATGGTGATTGCAGCCATGAAATTAAAAGACGCTTACTCCCTGGAAGGAAAGTTATGACCAACCTAGATAGCATATTCAAAAGCAGAGACATTGCTTTGGCAACAAAGGTCCGTCTAGGTGGATGTGAGAGTTGGACTATGAGGAAAGCTGAGTGCCAAAGAATTGATGCTTTTGAACTGTGGTGTTGGAGAAGATTCTTGAGAGTCTCTTGGACTCCAAGGAGGTCCCACCAGTCCATCCTAAAAGGATCAGTCCTGGGTGTTCATTGGAAGGACTGATGCTAAAGCTGAAACTCCAATACTTTGGCCATCTCATGTGAAGAGTTGACTCATTGGAAAAGACTCTGATGCTGGGAGGGATTGGGGGCAGGAGGAGAAAGGGACGACAGAGGATGAGATGGCTGAATGGTATCACTGACTCGATGGACATGTGTTTGAATGAACTCTGGGAGTTGGTGAGGGACAAGGAGGCCTGGTGTGCTGGGATTTATAGGGTTGCACAGAGTCAGATATGACTGAGCGACTGGACTGAACTGAACTGATCTGAACTGAACTGATGTGACTGAAACAACAACAAATGTTTCAGTGAAGTCCTAGTCTTCGTTTCCCATCTTAAAAAGATATAAAGTAAAATTGAAGAGGTATATTATATATATATATATATATACATGTAAAACCTAAAATAGAACAAAGCAAGCAGGCATTGACCTTATTGTCAGGATTCAGCATCATGTTCCTTTTACCATATCAGATTGCTTGCTGAAGGATAATGTTTATTTCTTTTATAAAATTATCTTATTATTTTTACATTTTACATTTCCCCTACTACTTGTGCAGTAATTTGATAATTATTTAATAAATTCTGCAAAAATGAACATATTAGTACATTTTGAACTGCAAAAAGAACCAGAAATTTGGCTAGTTGATGAAAGAAGAAATAATAGATTTCACTATACAAAGACAGAAACAGAAGGATAGGTTAAGGAAAGAAAAACAAAGTAAATAGCTTTGCAAACAAATTTAGTGTTGCATTTGAGTTCTATCATGTTACCCAGTTTAAGCATATGTTTTTATTACTTTCTTCTTTATATGAAAGCTTGTGTGTGTGCTCACTCACTTGTTAGTGTCCAACCCTTTGTAACCCCATGAACTGTAGCCCACCAGGCTCCTCTGTCCATGGGATTCTCCAGGCAAGAGTACTGGAGTGGGTTGCCATTTCCTTCTCCAAGGATCTTCCCAACCCAGGGATCAAAACTACATCTCCTGTGGCTCCTTCATTGGCAGGCAAATTCTTTACCACTTGAGCCATCTGGGAAGCCCCTTATATGAAAGCTTGCCTTCTTTAAAAACATTTAATATATCCCATGATCAAAGTCATAATTTTATTGGTTAATCCAGATGAAGAATTTCTAATGAGAAGTCAGAGCTGTAAAAACTCAGACAAGGCCAGACTATGAAGACAGAGTCACCATTTCTCCTCTATAAGCTGATAATCTCACACTGTCACAGAAGTAATTACGTAGTGGAGAATATATATGTACTACAAGAGGGTGCAACATTCCGAAAAGTATTCCACTGTCTTCAATACAACATTTGAACTGTAATGTTTCTAGTTGCACTCACATCTTTTGTCTTTGCTTCATCTTATCACCATAAACACGATTGATCCCATCATCTTAATACTAGAATACTAGAAACTCTCAACGTGCTTGTTAAGATTCTGATTCAACAGGTATTCAGTGAAGGCTCAGAATGAGTATTTTTAAAATTGTCCAGTACATTTTCATACAAGTAATCTATAGATTACATTTTGGAAACTTTGGATAAATACCTATCTTGAACTTTTTGCTTTTATGTTAAAGATGAAAAGGGAATCATACTAGCATCCATGGCTTTAATAGCCTCCTTTGTAAATAGTTGTCAACACTAGCATTTTCACAGATTTATTTATGGTCCAGTGGAAGGAGATGAGCATAGATTCAAATGAGCGTAATGCAATGCAATAAAAAGTACTCAGTGAATTGCAAGGATGAACAATGTAAGTTAAAAAGAGCTCAGACAAAGGAAAAATATTTTTCAGCTGTAAGGTTCAAGAGAACTCATTTGAAATGAGATTTGAAGAGTGAGCATTTATGTGGGGGAAAAAGCAGCTCCATAACAGGCCAGGTTATGAACAGACACCTAGAAGAAAGTTTCACCTGTGGTACAGCAGGTGCTACAGTGAGGCAGGAGCACAGGATGTAGGTCAGAGTATCAGATCAGTTCAGTTCAGTCACTCAGTTGTGTCCAACTCTTTGTGACCCCATGGATTGCAGCACGCCAGGCTTCTCTGTACATCGCCATCTCCCAGAGTTTACTCAAACTCATGTCCATTGAGTCGGTGATGCCATCCAACCATCTCATCCTCTGTCATCCCCTCCTCCTCCCACCTTCAATCTTTCCCAGCATCAGGGTCTTTTCAAATGAGTCAGTTCTTCGCATCAGGGGGCCAAAGTATTAGAGTTACAGCTTCAACATCAATCCTTCCAATGAATAGTCAGGACTGATTTCCTTTAGGATGGACTGCTTGGATCTCCTGGCAGTCCAAGGGACTCTCCAGAGTCTTCTCCAAAACCTCAGTTCAAAAGCATCAATTCTTCAGTGCTCAGCTTTCTTTAGAGCCCAACTCTCACATCCATACATGACTACTGGAAAAACCATAGCTTTGACTAGATGGACCTTTGTTGGCAAAGTAATGTCTCTGCTTTTTAATATGCTGTCTAGGTTGGTCATAGATTTTCTTTCAAGAAGTAAGCATCTTTTAATTTCATGGCTGCAGTCACCATCTGCAGTGATTTTGGAGCCCCCAAAAATAGTCTGACACTGTTTCCCCATCTATGGGACCACATGCCATGATCTTCATTTTTTGAATGTTGAGCTTTAAGCCAACTTTTTCACTCTCCTCTTTCACTTTCATCAAGAGGCTCTTTAGTTCTTCACTTTCTGCCATAAGAGTGGTGTCATCTGTATATCTGAGGTTATTGATATTTCTCCTGGCAATCTTGATTCCAGCTTGTGCCTCATCCAGCTCAGCGTTTCTCATGATGTACTCTGCATATAAGTTAAATAAGCAGGGTGACAGTATACAGCCTTGACGTACTCCTTTCCCTATTTGGAACCAGTCTGTTGTTCCATGTCCAGTTCTAACTGTTGCTTCCTGACCTGCATACAGGTTTCTCAAGAGGCAGGTCAGGTGGTCTGGTATTCCCATCTCTTTCAGAATTTTCCACAGTTTATTGTGATCCACACAGTCAAAGGCTTTGGCATAGTCAACAAAGCAGAAATAGATGTTTTTCTGGAACTCTCTTGCTTTTTGATGATTCAAAGGATATAACAATTTTATCTCTGGTTTCTCTGCCTTTTCTAAAACCAACTTGAACATCTGGAAGTTCATGGTTAATGTATTGCTGAAGCCTGGCTTGGAGAATTTTGAGCATTACTTTACTAGCATGTGAAATGAGTGTAACTCTACGGTAGTTTGAGCATTCTTTGACATTGCCTCTGTTTGGGTCAGAGTATAAGGAAGAGAATTTGGGGGGTCGGCTAGGCTGAGAATTAGATTACTGGTCTATTCTCATTCTTCCCTGATTTGGCTCTGACTTCTCATTAGAAATTCTTCATCTGGGTTGGCTCCTCCTCTAAACCAGTAGCACATACTCTTCTAGGGAATGTGGGAGCTTAAAGTCCCTCGTCTTTCACTGGACAGTTAAAATGAACCCCTTAACTGAGGTGATCACCCCTAGTGAGAGAATAAGTTGAATGCTGGTTTCTTAATACTCTACTATTGTTAGACTGCATGTATGCTTGTTCAGTTACTCAGCTGTGTCCGACCCTTTGCGACCCATGGACTGTAGCCTGCCAGGCTCCTCTCTCCATGGGATTTTCCAGGTCAGAATACTGGACAGGGTTATTCTCTTCTCTTGGGGATCTTCCTGACCCAGGGATCGAACCCACGTATCCTGTATTTGCAGGCTGATTCTTCACCACAGTGCCACCTGGGAAGCCCATGAGACTATTATCCCCTAAAATCAGTGAGACTCTGAGCACCTGACAGGCTGTCTTCTCTTAACTCCTTATGATCTTACTTCCTGAAGTCCCCACTGAGGGGATTTTCCCTAAGTAATAGGCAGCTGCAAACCCTGATTTGTAGGTGTTCTCGCTTAAATGCCTGGAAGATGCTACTTCACCTTCTCAGGTCCCATCTGAAATCTAAACTATTAATAGGCTGTACATAAGGACCTTTAGAGTGTTTTGCTACTCCTCTGACCTCACTGCTGACTCTGCGGAGCCTTGGGCAGCACCTGGGGTTGTGGGTAGCTCTTAGAGGATCCTACTTTTTCAAGAATGCCTGAACTAGTCCTTAAACAAGCCTTTGGGAAATCCCCAACTGCCTTCTAACTGCTCTCTCTCTCTCCCCTGAGGGAGAATGCATCTCCTTCTAACAGACTTATTCAGGAGCAGGTTGCCAGAAGCTCTCCTTCTCATGGCTTAAAGTCTAGAGATTCTTGAAGAGGAAAATGATACATAAGCAAAAGGACAGATTTCTAGTGCTGTATTAAAAACAGTCATTAATATCACTTTTCCTTAGTACTTAATGAGGGTGCCAGCTGGTGGTAAAGATGAATTTCTGACTGTATACTCTTACTCAGGGCCTCTGGAGAAGGGAGCTATGGCTGGCTGAGGCATTTAGAGTTTGTGTTTAACTCTTAGTAGGAATGTCCTTGCTGGTGCTGCTGAGGGGATGAAGGATTGAAGGTGAGTCATTAGTTCTCATTGAAAGTAAGAACATATCGACCATAGGCTATTAAAGACAATCTCTTTGGATGCATGCATTGTTATCAATAAAATGACAGTTTTGCCTATTTGAAATTCAGCCTCGTGCTTCACACTGAACCCTTGGGTGATTGTCAATTCGAACTTTAAAGAGGACTTGATCAACTAAGTTTCAGTCCCTGCAATTCCACCCTGTTATAGTTTAATTATTCCTGGTGGAAACAAACAAACAAAAAATGGTGAGTTCAAGGGCTCTGAGACCCCAGTGTACCTCATTCTACCGATACTGAAGTAATCTTAGCTACCACTTATGGAGTGATTATGGGACCAGTACTTAATAAGTTTTCTTAGTTAATAATCGTAATAGCTGTTTATGCTACTATCTTTATCCAAATCTTACAAATAAAGAAACGGAAACTCAGAGTTAAGGTACTGTTCAAGGACACATATACGACAAGCAACGGAGTCAAAATTTGAACCCAAGACTATCTGATTCCATAGCCAGACCTTTTTAAGCTCCGTAGTACAGCGTGTCCTTCTAGTGTCCTGGGCCCATCCGTGTTTCCTTTCACTGTGCATTTGCTCAGATTATTTGTGTCACTTGAAGAGTTAGGTCCCCTGTCTGAATTCCCTTCCCTCCTCATATGTACCTATCAAAAGAATATATATTTATTCAATTCAGTCTTCTCTATTAAGACTATCCTAATTTCCTTTTCCTCTTTTCTACACTCATCTAATCAGATAGGGGCTCCATTTCTCAGTATCTTCAGCAAGATATATCTTCAGTTATATCTTTCTTATAACTGGCTATTTAATGGAAAAATCTCAATTTCTGGCTCACATACAGACTTAATCAAAGGTTTTTCATATGATGGATGTTCAATAAGTTGATCTATAATGTGAAATTTGCTAAAAGTATTTGTAGGATTAATATGGATCAGGGTTCAGACCAAGTATCTATCCTATGAGGTATGCAGGCCTTGGATTATGGGTCTTTGTGTTCCATGGGAGAACTGAGGGTCATGATGAAGTTTCTGGCTCTACCAGGGTTGAGAGAGAGTAAGGACACAGGGGATGAGAGTCAAGAGAATGCTTAACAAAGGTTCCACAACTTTGAGCTCCACAGCCACTGAGCTATGACTCATCTCACCTTTATGCTAGCGCAACTTTCTTTTTGCCACATCATGCTGACATAAACAGAATGACCAGAGATATTTCAAGTATCTTGCCATCAATATTTCTGGTCCTAGAGTGCAACAACTTTTCCCTCAAAACGTGATTGGAAACTTTAGAAAATAGTTTAAATTAATTGATTCTTTACTGTTATAGAAACCCTTTGTTCAAGTATACACCTCTCAATTATTCACAGATGGATCATCAAGGACAAATTGCTTTTGAGTTCTTACTGACACTATGACTACTCAATTCACCTAAATCCTTTGTTAAGGCAAGTTTACTGTACTATTCTTTGAAGTTTTTGAATACAATAGAAGTTTGAAAATACTGTTTTAAAGTCAAACTCTTAATCAGAACGTTGTCTGAAAATTCTCCTTACATATTTAACACATTTTGATTGAATAAAGCCAATTTCTCCAAACTAAACTGAGAAGATTTATCAGCAGGAGAGCAACACTAAACATTAAAAAATACATAGAGTTCTTCAGTAAGAAGGTAAACAATTCCACATAGAAGTACAGTAGAGCAAAAGAAAAAGCATCCTAAAGGATGAATATGTGGTCAGTCTAACTGAATATGCATAGTTTAAAACAAAATAACATCCTGCAGCGTTCAAGATATATGTTGCATTAAAATATGCTGCAGCATATATTTCAAACACTGTAGGATGTTATTATTGTGGGAAAATGTAACTGAAAGGTTGCTTTGTTTAATAGGAGTATTAATTTAAAGTAAACTCTAATAAGTCAAAAATGTACATTGCCATGTTTATGGTAACCATTAAAAGAATGTTCTTAAAAGTGTATAGTGAACAAGGGAGCACTCTTTATAATGTTGGTGGGAATATAAATTGATATAACCACTATGAAGAACAGTTTGGAGATTTCTTAAAAAAAAAAAAATAGAACTACCATATGAACCAGCAATCCCATACCTGGGCATACACCCAGAGAAAACTGTAACTGGAAAAGGATACATGCACCCCAATGTTCATGGCAGTACTACTGACACTAGCCAGGGCATGGAAGCAACCTAAATATCCATTGACAGAGGAATGGATAAAGAAGATGTGGTACATATACACAATAGAATATTACCCAGCCATAGAAAGGAATGAAACTGTCATCTGCAGAGAAGTGATGAACCTCGAGACTGTCATACAGGACTGAAGTAAGTCAGAAAGAAGAAAATCAAATATCATATATTAACACATATATATGAAATCTAGAAAAATGGTATAAAGGATCTTATTTGCCAAGCAGAAGTAGAGAAGAGCGCTATGGACACCAAGTGGGGAAGAGGGGGAGTGGGATTAATTGGGAGACTGAGATTGCAACATGCACAGTATTTATACTATAAATAAAATAGATAACTGATAAGCTGAAAGTCCCTCTTTCATCAGAAAGTCAAAACAAGGCCTTAATTGAGGTGACCGCCCTCAATGAAAGAACAAATGGGATGCTGTCTAGCTCATGAAATTCTACTCAGTGCTCTGAGGGAAAGTGAAAGTCACTCAGTCATGTCTGACTCTGTGACCCCATGGACTGTAGTCCATGGAATTCTCCAGGCCACAACACTGGAGTGCATAGCCTTTCCATTCTCCAGAAGATCTTCTCAACCCAGGGCTCAAACCCAGGTCTCTCGCATTGCAAGCAGATTCTTTACCAACTGAGCCACAAGGGAAGCTGGTTCTGTGGGAGAAAAATCCAAAAAGAGGGGATATATGTAGCTGATTCACTTTTCTGTACAGTAGAAACGAATACAACATTGTAAAACAATTATAATCCAATAAAAACTAGGAAAAAAATCATGAAAAGATAATGAGAAAAGCCCCAAATATGCCAAATTAAGCAACACTTTTCTAAACAAGCCATGGGTCAAAAAAATATTACAGTGGAAATTACAAAATTTTCAGCAATATAACAGTGAAAACAAGATACAAGGGTGCAGCTAATTAGTATTTGAAGTAAATTTATATCTTTAAGTATATGAGAAAATTTTGAAAGACTAGAAATAATAAGAATCCATTTAGAAGCAAATGAAAGGCAAAACTCAAATAGAAAATCATAAAGAATAGAAATTAATAAAGCAGAAGGCAGATATACTATAAAGAAAATAAAGCCAAATTTAGTCTTTAGGAAAGACTAATATTAATAAAATTGATAAACTTCATGTGAAATTATTTGCAAAAGAAATCCACAAAAATTTCTGAATATTAGGAATGAAAAGATATACAATAGTACAGAATTTATAAAAAATTAAAATATAAAAACTAAATGTAAATAACTTAGTGCCAAAGAATTTGAAAACGTGGATGAAAATAATGAATCTCTTGAAAAATAATTTATCAAAACTGGCAGAAAAAGATCAGAAAACCTAAATAGCCCAATATCTATTGAAGAAACAATGCATAATTAAAACCTTCCCACAGAGTAAACTATAGGCCCTTCATTGATGATCCTTGCAAATATTTAAGCCAAGGGAAAAATTCTTCCAGAGAATAAATAGAAGGGGAAATATTTCCAAAAGCATTTTTGAAGTCATTAAAATTTTGATAACAAAGCCTGACAAGAAAATGCAAGAAAGTAAAATAAAAAGCCAATGTTTTAAATAAATGTAGATGTAAAAATAAAATATGAGCACATTGGAATCATATATATTACCTTATATAAATATAATAATATTTCAAACCACGTTAGACTTTTTTATCAGAAACACACAGTTGGTTTAACATTTAATAAAAATCAATGTAATTCACCATATTAACAGAGTAAAGAAGAAAAAATATCATTTTCTCTATATATGCAGAAAATGAATTTTTTCTATTTTAATACACATTCATTATAAAAACTGCAATTAAGATAAGAAAAAAATGTTCTCACTCCAATATAGGCAGTCAAACAAACATCTATAGTAAATAATACATGTGATGGTGAAATATTGAAAGTTTTCCCTTAGAAATAAGAAATGAGACAAGGATTTCTGCTGCTCTTATAATCATACTACATGAAGCCCACAGGTAGTGCAATAAAGCAAGAAAAATGATGAAAGTTAGGAGAATTGTAAAGAAAGTACTAAAACTGTCATTATTTGCACATGACATTATAGTGTAACTAGCATGTACACATAATACTGAGTGAAAGATACCAAAATGTACATATGATGTACATATGATGGCATCCCATTTTACTTAAAAAGAGAGAAAGAAAGCCTTCTTCTAAAAGTGAAAGAAGTAGCCATGCCAGTGGTTACTCTAAGGAGTGGTAACGCTGAGGAAAGGCAAGAGGGAGGTGTCGGAGTTTCTGGTTGTGTCTTTATTTCTTGATGTGGGATGTGGTAACACCAGTATGTTCACTTTGTGGAAAGTCATCAAAATGCATAAGACTATTAATCTGTACTGCATGCACATTATAATTTAATTAAAAGTTTATAAAAATAATTTTAAAACTAATTGCCTAATAACATATGCCTATAACAGGCTTAGATTAAAATTGACAAGTTGACAACTAAATGTGATGCAAGTTTATGAATGAACTGGTGGAGAGTGGAATTTATAAGATAACCTCAACAGGTTGTACATTCTTGTCATGTAAGAGCTTACTCTTGTGTCTCTAAGCGGGAGTTCCCTGATGGGAGGGCCACTGTCAGGGGTCTGTCCAAAGACTATGCATTTAAGAAAGCGTTCAGGAGAGAGCTCAGAAAGAAAGTATATTTATGTATAGGTAGGGCCTTTGATTAAGCTCTGCAGAAAGGCAATGCTCATCTTAGTATGAAATTTGAGTGTGAAACAGAAAAATCTTGGGCCTAGATAGTCAAATTTAAAAGCATTTCAATCTCCTCTGGACCAGTCTTAACAGTAAAGATGGCCTATTTGAAATGATATGAATTTTTAAATATACATCCTCATAAGTAAGAAAACATATTACAAAGATAAGATTTTACTGAATGGAGATTTCATTCATTTGGTTTCCAGTTCATTTTCTGCTTCCCTTATTTTATGCTTATTCAAAACAACCTGGTGTTTTCTCAGGCTCAGTAGGCTTACTTAGGGTCTGATCTCTTGTGCAACAGATTTAGGCTGAGGGAAAGCACGATATGCAAAAAGCAACAGACATAATAAATCTGAAATATAAAGATAGCTACCATAGTAAAAACAATTGCTGAATACTTACTGTAACTGTGTAAAATGCTAGATTATTTAATTTAATATTGACAAAATGTTATTGTGTTAGTCGCTCAGCCATGTCTGACTCTGTGACCCCAAGGACAGTAGCCCGTCAGACTTGTCTCTCCATGGAATTCTCCAGGTAAGAATACTGGAGTGGGTAGCCATTCTTCTCCAGGGGCTCTTCCCAAACCAGGGATCAAACCCAGGTCTCCTGCATTGAAGGTGGATTCTTTACCATCTGAGCCACCAGGGAAGCCCCAATCTTGACAAAAACACTATACAAAAGACATTGTTAACCCTACACTTACAGATGAAGAAAGTGAGGTTTCGAGATTAAAGTAATTTATCCAAAGTTAGAGAGACAGATGGTAATTGGCAGAAAGGGGATTTGAACTTTCTTTAGTCAGACCCACAGCCTCTTCTCAAGCACTATATCTCACCTATGTGGCAGTAGAAATAGTCACAGGGGATAGTCCTTTTGTTTAGTTTTCAGAACCCTTCATTCATTTCCTGACATTTTCCCCCTCATACATGCCTATTTTGTTTTATCTCTGAAAAAGGAGAGTAATCAACTTTAATTATTGGGTTGATTTTCCATGGCACATTTTAATCCTGAGTTATTTTCTACACATCCCAGTCACATATGTATGTGTGTAGTGGAATCAGACCAATGTTAATTAGCAAAACTGATCAGTGAGACAAATTTAATGAGATGAAACAATAGTGTAGCGTATTTTTATATATACACATCTCCATGATAAGCCAAATAAACTCCCTTTCAAGCAGCACTGGGGGTTTCTGCAACACTCTTTCCTGTCAGGCTTACTCTTTCCCCAACTTTTCCTTTACTGGGTAACTCAGCTCAGTGCTCTAGCTAACAAAATTCTGGTGCCAGCAGAGCTACCATAAATGTGACCTAAAAAGACTGAAAAATTAAAGGGTAAGTTTGTAAGGAGGGCCAATAAAATAGGAAGACCACAAAATGTGCAAAATTCCTTACCAGATTCTACAAGTCCTTGCAGAATCTGGCCTCTGCCTATCTCTCCAAAGTCTTCCTATGGCAGGGTGGCTCTCTCTCATTGTGCTTACCTGCATTGTCCAGTTTTCTCTTCCCCTAGTCCATGCCTGCTTCAGAGCCTTGCTTGGGTCTCCTGGTCCCCCTTGCCTGGAATGCTCTTTGCCTAATTCTTCACAGGCTGAGTCTATTCTTCTCTTCTAGGTCTAAGGTCAAATGTCTTCTTCTGTGACAGGCAGTCCTTGAGCTCTTTTACTAAAGTAATCATTCCTGAGCCCTTGACCTCCTCTTATATCACCCTAGTGGTTTTACTCCTTTTGGATCACATATAATAATCTAAAAATATCTTATTCATTTGCTTTTTAATTGTTTATTTTCACTCTTATCCCCTAATCCCCTTTCCTTATTCCCAGGTGGCATGCTATATCCATAAGATACTTGATGAATATTTGTTGAAGGTTTGTTTGTTCCTTCCTTCCTTCATACATTTAATTTTCTGAGTCTCCCTGTTTGGAGGGCCTGCAGCTTTTCCCCATTCATCTCTGGCATTTGGACTGCCATAAGCAGCCAAGCTAGGAACACAGCTTTACTGTAATACAACCCACAGTGAGCCTTTGCTGAAGGACAGGGCCTTATCTCTACTACCCTACCCTTGGACATTCATGTACTTAGCTCTGTGAGATACAGTTATGGGATGAAATTGATGTGCCTGCTCCTCCAGATATACAAGTATAGGGATACAGCACCAGGGAATGAGAAAACCAAGTTCAAACTAGGCAGGGACTTTTTTTAAAGAAGGGGCCAGATAAGTTAAAATGGGTATGACAAATGTAGAGAGAAAGAGGACTGGAAAAATACAAAGGTCTGATACATTCTTTTAGACACTCAGCTGCAGCACTGAGATAGAACACTCAACTGCACTAAAGCCAAGCTCTTTCAACACTGAGACTAAAAATGAACTAGAACAAAAGGGCAATGAGTTTTTAACAAATCACATGATTTTAGGATGGCCAGCATGCATTTGCCAGAGCCCAGAATGCATTAGATGCTACATTTAAGATAGTCTCTGACCAAAGAGGAAGACATTGACTCAGACTTTTACAGTAGTTCCATAAGTATTTCCTCCTCAATGTACCATATCCTGTTACCAGATCAGCTGAGCTGGTTCCTGACCTTGTGGATCATCCTAGTCCTTGCCATTTTAGGCTAGGCCTCCTCTACTCGACTTTGGTATTATCTTTCTATCTGACTGCTCTCTAATGTAGCTGCTATTTTATCTATAATTTGGTAGTAAATCTTGAGCTAAGGCTCAATCTTTGAATCTTGAATAGGATTTCTCTGTTTTCTTGAAGCTTCTCTAGAATTGTTCTACCCATGTTCTGGTTTAATCCTAACTTCTTTACTAAGCCATGTTAACATCCCACAAAAACAGATGTGATAGCATACTGCATTCATTCCTTTAATTCATTCATTTACAAATGCTTATCAGGCATCTACCATATGTGAGACTGTGTACTACCAGTATTTACTCTTGGTATTTACTCTCAAGAAACTTATATTTGGGAATAGGAGACAGATATTTTAAGAAGTCACTGTAATACTGCCAGTGGGAAAAGAAGGGGTGCTAACCCAGCACACAGCTATAGGTGTGTATTATCACATTCAACTTTCTGGAAGAAATGCTAAGTTGAGGCCTGAAGCATACACCGGAATGAGCCAGGTACTTTGTAAGGACAACTGCAAGAGAAAGTCTCTCTCCTTGCTGCTCTTATGGCTCCCACATCCTGCCTGCTTGGCTAGTCAGGGAGCTCATGTAACTCTGGAGTTGCCTTCAACACAAATCTCCAACACAAGTCCAGCTGATCCTGAAAGGGTGAGTGGTCTCTTTCACTTAACTATTTGGACAGGTCAAGAGAGTGAATGCCTATGCATAAATCCCCAATGCCCTCATTAGGTCAGCATAAGATCTTTTTTTTTCCCCAGGAGTTTTATTAAAAAATTTAAGATACTACCAAAGAGGAAAACTGAAACTGAGTCACACATCAGGGTCAACAGGGATGTAATTCCATTCAAATGTAGGCTACTATGATACATCTTGCCCAGAACCTCACCTGGAAATGTAATACTTTCTATGATAAGTTTGAGGTGGCTATATTAAGAAGTGATGACAAGCATACACAGAAGAACTGTACAAAAGGTCTTCATGACCAGATAATCATGATGATGTGATCACTCACCTAGTGCCAGACATCCTGGAATATGAAGTCAAGGGGGCCTTAGGAAGCATCACTATGAACAAAGCCAGAGGAGGTGATAGAATTCCAGTTGAGCTGTTTCAAATCCTAAAAGACAGTGCTGTGAAAGTGCTGCACTCAATATGCCAGCAAATTTGGAAAACTCAGCAGTGGCCACAGGACTGGAAAAGGTCAGTTTTCATTTCCAAAGAAAGGCAATGCCAAAGAATGCTCAAACTATAGCACAATTGCACTCATCTCACACACTAGCAAAGTAATGCTCAAAATTCTCCAAGCCAGGCTTCAGCAATACATGAACGTGAACTTCCAGATGTTCAAGCTGGTTTTAGAAAAGGCAGAGGAACCAGAGATCAAATTGCCAAATCCACTGGATCATTGAAAAAGCAAGAGAGTTCCAGAAAGAACATCTATTATTTCTGCTTTATTGACTATGCCAATTGACTAAGGTCCGTCTAGTCAAGGCTATGGTTTTTCCTGTGGTCACGTATGGGTGTGAGAGTTGGACTGTGAAGAAGGCTGAGTGCCGAAGAATTGATGCTTTTGAACTGCGGTGTTGGAGAAGACTCTTGAGAGTCCCTTGGACTGCAAGGAGATACAACCAGTCCATTCTGAAGGAGATCAACCCTGGGATTTCTTTGGAAGGAATGATGCTGAAGCTGAGACTCCAGTACTTTGGCCACCTCATGCGAAGAGTTGACTCATTGGAAAAGACTCTGATGCTGGGAGGGATTGGGGGCAGGAGGAGAAGGGGATGACCGAGGATGAGATGGCTGGATGGCATCACGGACTCGATGGACGTGAGTCTGAACGAACTCTGGGAGATGGTGATGAACAGAGAGGCCTGGCGTGCTGCGATTCATGGGGTTGCAAAGAGTCGGACACAACTGAGCAATTGAACTGAAGTGAACTGAACTGACTATGCCAAAGCCTTTAACTGTGTGGATCACAATAAACTGTGGAAAATTCTGAAAGAGATGGGAATACCAGACTACCTAACCTGACTCTTAAGAAATCTGTGTGCAGGTCAGACAGCAACAGTTAAAACTGGACACGGAACAACAGACTGTTTCTAAATAGGAAAAGGGGTACGTCAAGGCTGTATATTGTCACCCTGCTTATTTAACTTATATGCAGAGTACATCATGAGAAACGCTGGGCTGGAGGAAGCACAGCTGGAATCAAGATTGCCAGGAGAAATATCAGTAAACACAGATATGCAGATGACACCACCCTTATGGCAGAAAGCGAAGAAGAACTAAAGAGTCTCTCAATGAAAGTGAAAGAAGAGAGTGAAAAAGTCGGCTTAAAGCTCAACATTCAGAAAACTAAGATCATGGCATCTGGTCCCATCACTTCATGGGAAATAGATGGGGAAACAGTGGAAACAATGTTAGACTTTATTTTGGGGGCTCCAAAATCACTGCAGATGGTGACTGCAGCTATGAAATTAAAAGACGCTTACTCCTTGGAAGGAAAGTTATGACCAACCTGCTGCTGCTGCTGCTGCTGCTAAGTCGCTTCAGTCGTGTCCGACCCTGTGCAACCCCATAGACAGCAGCCCACCAGGCTCCCCTGGTCCTGGGATTCTCCAGGCAAGAAAACTGGAGTGGATTGCTATTTTCTTCTCCAATGCATGAAAGTGAAAAGTGAAAGTGAAGTAGCTCCGTCATGCCCGACTCTTAGCGACCCCATGGACTGCAGCCTACCAGGCTCCTCCATCCATGGAATTTTCCAGGCAAGAGTACTGGAGTGGGTTACCATTGCCTTCTCTGATGACCAGTGTAGACAGCATATTAAAAAGCAGAGACATTACTTTGCCAACAAAGGTCTGTCTATTCAAGGCTATGGTTTTTCCAGTAGTCATGTATGGATGTGAGAGTTGGACTGTAAAGAAAGCTGAGTGCTGAAGAATTAATTCTTTTGAACTGTGTTGAGAAGACTCTTGAGAGTCCCTTGGACTGAAAGGAGACCCAGCCAGTCCATCCTAAAGGAGATCAGTCCTGGGTGTTCATTGGAAGGACTGATGCTGAAGCTCAAACTCCAATACTTTGGTCATCTGATGTGAAAAGCTGACTCTTTGGAAAAGACCCTGATGATGGGAAAGACTGAGGGCAGGAAGAGGAAGGGACGACAGAGGATGAGATGGTTGGATGGCATCATTAACTCAATGGAGATGAGTTTGAGTAAACACCAGGAGTTGGTGATGGACAGGAAGGCCTGTCATTGTGCAGTCCATTGGGTTGCAAAGAGTTGGACATGATGGAGCGACTGAACTGAACTGAACTGAACTGATGATAAGTTTTGGGCTTCTCAGGATGCACTAGTGGTAAGTAACCTGTCTGCAAATGCAGGAGAGGTAATAGACCAGGTTCCATTGTTGGGTCAGGAAGATCCCCTGGAGGAGGGCATGGCAACTCACTCTAGTATTGTTGCCTGGAGAAACCCATGAACAGAGGAGCCTGACAGACTATAGTCTGTAGGGTCACACAGAGTCGGACACGCCTGAAGCAACTTAGCATGCATGTATACATAAGTTTTAGAAAGAGTGTGTCACCTCTTCCATAATTATTCTCCAAATAGCTACATTGGAAAATTTACCATCTGGTAGAAAACGAAGATTCAGCAAACCCCTAGGGTATGAGATCAAGGACTTGGAGCCTGAACCTGTGCATAGAGTTCTGCAAGAGAGAGCTGAACTAGTAGGAGTAAAATTCAAGAGTGATTCTGCCTCGTTCTGAAAAACCAACCCTGAAACAGAGAAGCTTCTACTGCAGCCCAACTAGTCACTTCCAAATGACCCAAACACACAGAGGACAAAATCTCTGGCTCGCCAGATTGGCACAATTAAATATCTACCCCTATTAAATTCACCACTTCTGTACCATGGGCTTAAATTGACTCTTGACATCCTGCTGGTTGCCCACCTCTATTTTCAGATAGGAAATACTTTTTGGTAGAAGATACTCATGTTCTAAAGATATGCTTTATGAGAGTTTCACTAAAGATTTGTATTTAGGTTCATGTCAGCTTGTTTCCATGACAGAAGAAATCCAAGTGGCAAGAAGGGAAAGAAAATGTTGGGGACTTCCATTAAAACTTTTGCAATTCTTTAATTACTTTCCAATAAAATAGATTAGTCTAGATTTAATTCTAGCACATAAAGATTTTCAAATGTTCCTTGGATTTAAGATATTTATCCCTTCAGCCCCAATCTCCCCTTCTAGCACATAAAGATTTTCAAATGTTCCTTGGATTTAAGATATTTATCCCTTCAGCCCCAATCTCCCCTTATACACTTCAAAGAAGTCAGTCTGGGCTTCCCAGGTGGTGATAGTGGTAAAGAACCTGTCTGCCAATGTAGGAGACATAAGAGCTGCAGGACTGATTCCTGGATAGGGAAGATTCCCTGGAGGAGGGCATGGCAAACCTTTCAGTGTTCTTGCCTGGAGCATCCCATGGACAGAGGAACCTGGTGGGCCACAGTCCATAGGGTCACAAAGAGTTGGACACAACTGAAGCAACTTAGCACACATGCAAAGAAGTCAGTCTACTGTTCTTCAGATACCATAAGCCTCTAGAACTTGCAAGCACACTTTAATTCAGAGACTTTTGAGAGACCAACCCAGTCTAAATGTACCCCTAACAAATACTTATAGTCAAAATTAATACTCAAGCATTTATAATTTTCCAATTTTGTTTTGAGGGCCCTGATGCTGTCTCCATTGTGTGTGTGTGTGTGCCTTGTAGAAAGTTAACTCAAATTATCTGAATATGATATGTGGCGTAAAGATACTCATGATAGTCATTAGAAGTTTGATATTTTTATTTGAAAAAGTCTAGTATCTAAAAAGGTTCAAAACTCCTACCAAAATATCAGAAAGCTCTACTAGTGATAGATGCAGGAGTCCATTCTACATCACATTCATTCCCAAGGGCTACAAACGACTCTGCAAATGGGTTATGTTAGAAACAGAGCATGTTTAGGAAGCTATCAACTCGAGCACTTTGTTGCCACTGACCCACTGAACTAGTGAACTTCTATCCTGGCCCCAAACTGCATCCAAACTATCCAGAGGCCCCATCACCAATATATTTAGTTTTTATTTTGAATCTCTTCTTTGCGAAGACCTAAGCTCAGATACACCTGTGAAAACTGGATACAACCACCTGAACTGCAAAGAGGTACTGGGAACAATAGATAATTTACCAGGGTTTTTTTTTGTCATTACATGACTTTACACTGTGAGTTCTACATCAGGGCAAAGGAGCTGAGGAACTTTTTTTCCATGTCAGTTTCAAAGCTTTTGTGGTATTATATCAGTACCCATAATGGCTCAGTTGCTTCCATCTCAAAGCCTTGGCACCATCCTTGTGGTTTTAGTCTTCAGAGCAAGAATATATCTTTTTTTTCTGGAAAACATGGTGACCCTCTTACAATGGAGAGCTCTCAAAAATATGCTCTCCCAAATCATAAGATTTCCAGTTGTAACAATTATCACCTAATTATGGAATGTCTTTGTCTATTACCTCTGTGTTACTCATATCTCTTGTCCAGTGTTTTCTCGTATGTGCTGCTCAGGTTTCCCAAGAGCAGAGGGAGGGAGGGATCTCCTCTGGTCCCCCAAAAGGAAAAAGTAAGAAAAATTCTAAAATTGCCTGTGATGCCACGATAACCGATGCTGAGCTTGTTACTTTTATTGAGATGAAAATAATTACTTTTTTGTTTATTCATTCATATGTATACACACATATATGTGGCTCACTTTATGAAGAATTTGAAGTGCTGCATAAATACAAGGTAATCAGAATTGTACAATGCCTTCTTAATATCTTCTTCATAGAATTTTACATATAAGAGAGGAAATGACTATAAGTATTGAGATGTTATCACAGATCTTCCAATTACATGTTCTATTTTCCGACTAGGTTACAAATGACTAAAAGATAGAGGTCATTTTTTAAAGGATCTTCAATGGACTCAGAACTGTGTTTTCAAAAGGGGAGCATTTGAATGCTTCAAAGATGTTTGTGAAATTCTATGCTGACATTAGTATTTCTCTTCAGTTTGCTCAGACATTGTAAGTCATGTGTGGTAAGTGAGGAGGAAGTCGAGCATAAACAGGAGGTTGATACAACTTACCTGAAGGTCAGCCAGCAAGCTGGGGTTTGGGGAAGGACAGAATTAGAACTCATACCCCTCCATTTTCCAGACTGGTGCTTAGCCCACTGAACCCTACTGCCTCTGACTCAGTGCATGAATATAGACTGTGAAACACAGATTGTCTGAACATATGGCAGAGAGGATGAGAAGATGATATTCCATAGCAGGATTCGTTTCTGCAGACGGGTGGCTGCAAAGGTTGTTTTTCTGCAGAGGATTCAGCAAGTGAAGCGTTAAGTGCTTTTCTTATTTCTGTCTCCAAATGAAACAACTTTTCCCCTTGAATGAGATCAATTTCTGGGCGTTCCTATTGTCAAGGGAAACTGGTAGAAGTGAGGCCAGGAGGGTTGCAGGCCTTCTCATAGGCTGCGGGGAATAAGCGATAAATCCCACGCTGAGCAGTCAGCACTAGACCTGGAGGGGGGGCCTGATAATTGTTCCCTCTCCTTTCCCAGCAAACCGTATCCTGTATTTAGGACATAGGTTCTAGAAATGTCTCTTGATCAAAATGCTTCTAATTCTCCTTAGCAGTAATCTATAATATCTATGTTCTTAATAATGCCTACCTATTTATTTATAACTAGATGCCACTAATAATCTAGTTTAAGGGCTTCATAAAATATATTGGACAAGTTATTATGGATTGTAGCCCCAGATTCTTTCTTCAGCAGGATACAGAAATATAAAGTTTATAGAGAGGGGAAGAAAGTCAGAGATCAGACAGGGTTCAGGCTTTTAAGACAGAGAATCCAAAAGCGTAAGGATTTAAGGCACAAATTAGGGTTGTGGTTTTCAGATTCGTGGAACCTCCAGGAAGAGGCAGTGGGGAGATTGAATGGACAGGGTTCTATATCCCTCTTCTTGACTTAAGCATTGTGTATCTGTGCTATCTAATAAAGCTCAGTGTCAGAGTTTGGTTGGAAAAATAGAGGGTTTTGTAACTCAAAGACAGTTTTTAAAGCCTGATTTAGGAAATGGTTGGTTCTATACAATAAAACGTAGTAGTTAAAACCATGGTGATTGGTTTACGCAGAATATAGCTCTGCATCAAACTAACCCTTTGAACCTGGGCAAGCTGCTTAGCCTCTCTGGACCTTCATTCTCTCCTCTATAATAATTTTGTCTGCCTAACTGAGATAACACATAGAAGTACTTGACATTGAGACTGGCGCACAGTAAACATTCACTGACGGGTAGCTGCTGTTACAATTTTACCATTACTATTACTTTGCTATTATTATAGATCTGAGAGAGAGATAAAGAGGCTGAGCACCAAAGAATTGATGCTTCTGAATCGTAGCACTGGAGAAGACTCTTGAGTCCCTTGGACAACAAAGAGATCAAACCAGTCAATCCTAAAGGAAATCACCCTGAATATTCATCAGAAGGACTGATGCTGAATCTGAAGCTCCAGTACTTTGGCCACCTGATGCAAAGAGCTAATTCACTGAAAAAGACCCTCATGCTGGGCAAGACTGAGGGCAGGAGAAGGGGGCGGCAGAGGATGAGATGGCTGGATGGCATCACTGACTCAAAGGACATGAGTTTGAGCAAACTCTGAAAAACAGAGAGGCCTGGCATGCTTCAACCCATGGAGTCGCAGAGCCAGACACAACTTTGTGACTGATCAACAACCATAACAATCTCCAGAAATGTGAAAAAATAAATCTCTGTTGTTTATACCACCTAGTCTGTGTCACTTTGTTGTGACAGCCTAGCAAACCCTGGAGATTTCATATTTTAGTTCAGTTCCAAAAGGTGGCCTCTCTTTACCAATCCAAATGCAGGCAAAACAGTCTGAGGCCTAGTGTCCCCTGG
The DNA here is from genome assembly GCA_917880005.1 of Nanger dama. Lineage (NCBI taxonomy): Eukaryota > Metazoa > Chordata > Mammalia > Artiodactyla > Bovidae > Nanger > Nanger dama. The sequence goes on from CAKJTW010000011.1 coordinate 4,516,503, forward strand.
AATTTCAGTTCAACTCCTCCTTTTTCCTAAATAGAGTGCTATTAGTATATGGTTAAAATTTATGGATCTCCCAAATCAGCACTGAATATTTTTATCCAATATATTTCGGCCAACTTTTCATCTGGTACTCCCTCCCAACCCCATCTTTTCAGAGTCTCCATAATGATCCTGCCTTCCAGCTATACCCTGGGACCTTGCATATCCAGGCCCACCTAGAAGAGGAGCTTAAAGAATTAACAGTTAAGGTTTTAAAAGATGATATAATGTCTGCCAAGATAATGCCTCTGGAATACCCTGGAATCAACTGTTAATAAAAGGCAAACAATTTTTTAAAAATTGTTTTTTTCCCATAAAGGAAAAAAATTATTTTTAATCCAGCTGCACCCAAAATGAATAGCTATCAAAGAGAGCTCCCCCATCAGCTGTCAGTTCACAGCAACTTCAATCAGCTAATGTGTCTGAGCCTGCGGTAACATCTCCCCAGCAGCCTCCCACATGCCAAGCTTGACTGCTCTGTTCGAGCCACATTAAACCTGTCTGCCATCAATCCCCAGGTTTCCTCTGCAGCAGCAACTTAACTAGGTGAGGGAGCTGGCATCACCAAGAGGCAAATGCTATTTTAGAGGGACTGAGAGATGCTGAAAGAAGAGCGGTGGTGGAGAAAAGCTAGATATAGGCCATTAAGCAACAGGATTTTTCTCCAAAGATCTTCCTGTATTGTCATTTCTATGCAGATGTGTTGTTTTAGAATTTTCTAACATCAGAACATACAGTGGAAGATGAGTTAGGAAGTACCAAATCACAGCAGGCTGGCTATACCTTCATGCTATTTTCTCTTATGGAGAAACTGAAGGACACTGTCAGTTTCTTTCCACTCATCTCTGAGAGATGGAGACCCATCTTTTCCAGGATGGGCTAGAGCTGCTTTCAGAATTCACAGCAAGAAACACTAAGAAAAGCATGTTTTCTTTTCACCCTTTCAGACAGATCTGGCTTGAAGCTTACTCACAATGTGTATCACGACTGGAGGAGCTGATCTAACTTACCATTCCCCATCCCCGCCAACAAAGCTGACAATGAAGGGGACCTCACCTCTCATGGTAGGGCCAGAAAGAGAAGCAACTTAGTTACAAAAGAGAGAAACAGTCCCCAAACCAACTGTCTGCACTAGCAACCAGAATACCATGTGGGCAGCTCCACCTTCTCCTTCACTCTCTTCCTGGAGGCCAGTTTCACAGACTGCTTGAAGACCACAGCAGGGTTGGATCTGAAGAGGCTTCTGGGAATAGAAGCTGAACTTCTATTTGAAATGCCTCTGTCCTGCTGTCCTTAAATAACACTGACAACAATAATGGGCATTTATACCGATAGGGTTCTTCAGAACCTTTATTAAATCCTTCCAAATATACTCTCTTACTTCTCTCCAGCAAAGATAATATGCTTTGTGGCAGGTGCCCAGAAGATGGATGCATAGCTCTTGGCTACTGGAGCCACCTGCTGTCTAAAATAACTCCCTTATTTGTGTCCAGATTCTGAAAAATGCCCAGCAAAGGCATCGGCCTGCAATTTTTTTTTTAACCCAGTAATGTGTGCCATGTTGTTTTAAAACCACAGAAACTCAGCCATGAGACTTTAATGATCCACTTGCTGGATCATACATTTGAATATGTGACATTTGAGGGAGCATTGCAATCAAGTAGCCATTCAGTCTGGCCTTGAAATACTGGGATAGAGAATTTAAAAGTAATAATCTCCGTCATTCTGACTCTTATTGAACATCATTTCTCTCTTAAAACGCTTAACCTTTCTTTTCACTAATTCCATTTAACTCACTCCTTTCCCCTAAAGCCATGAGTATGAAGGGAGTTCCTACAGAACATGACCAGTGTTGTAAGAGTAAAATTTTCTTCTTGTCTTGTATTATACAATTTGGGATAATTCTCTAAGGACACAAACTGGCATAGTGAAGACAGTTAAGACCTTGAGTAAGAAGATACAGATGTGAGTTCCAGCTTGCTCAATTACCACCTTGTGAATTGGGAGGTCTATCAGTCTATCTGTTTATAAGAAGAGAACGAAATGGTATGTCCTCAAGAGGGTTGTGGAGAGAGTTCAATGGGGGTAATAGATGTGAAAAGAATTTTTAAATGGTAAATTGTACATATTCATAAGTTGTTTATTCCTTTTTTAATTTTTCAACTTTTAGGTTATTCCTTGGAAATTTGTGCCAAAGCCGTAAGAAAGGGAGAAGGGCAAGAGTGTGGTGATTTAATTAGATCCACAGGACATTGCCTTCACAATGTAGTTGGAGGCCCTGGCCCTTTGGATTTCAGCTCGCTGATATGTGGTAACTTAACATGCAAATAAAAGGCCTCAGAGGGCACCCAGTCTCCACATGTGCCAATTAATCAAAGGAAACAGTATCATCCTCTAATTCCACTAATTAGAGGATCATTCATAAGCTACTAGGTTTCTGAGCTAGTGAGGTTTAATACATTTGCAATAAATTATAGGTAATACTTTAGCCAGGGACTAAACTGCTGCTGAGCAATATGGTAAGAGGAGGGCTCAGGTTACCTGTACATTTAAAGATTTTTAAAATTAATTTCCTTTTATTATTTTCCATCCTGAAGTGTTCTGAACACATTGGTTGTATGGGGCAGTAGCTCCCCATGGTTCAAAGTAACATGGGTCCAGAAATAATATATTAAGTACAACTATCAACTACTGTGATTTAATTTTAGCCATTTAAGCAAATGTATAATTTATCCAAATAGTTGCTTGCTTTAAAATAAAATTGTGAATTTATATACTTGTTCTAATGATGCCACTATTGCTAAAAATCAAAGGATTCTTTGATAATTGCCTTCATAGACTCTTTTATTCATTTAAATCTCCTCAAGAGTGGCAAATTTTCAGCTTCAATTTGAAGACAGATAAAAGATGTTTGGACCCACTCTGACTACTAAGGTAGATAATCAAGCAGAATAACCCAATGGTCATCACTTGAAGGACATATCTCATCACCTATATGCCTATGTGAGGGGATTTTGCTAGAACAAAACTCTGGCTATTAGATTTGAACTCCATTACAAGATTGAGTTTGCTCGAGGGTAGATTGGATATATCTAGTTTAAATCTGTTTAAAAGGCTTCTGTCTTTAAAAAAATACAGTAGTTAAAAGCTTTCACACAGCAAAGGAAACCATTAACAAGTAAAAATCACAATCCTCAGAATGGGAGAAAATATTTGCAAATGAAGCAACTAATAAGGGATGAATCTCCAAAATATACAAACAACTCATGCAACCCAATAGCCATAAAACAAATAACCCAATCAAGGTTAATATGGGAATAAGAGCTAAATAGAAGGAAATGGCAACCCACTCCAGTACTCTTGCCTGGAAAATTCCATGGATAGAGGAGCCTGGTGGGCTACAGTCCATAGGGTCACAAAAAGTTGGACATGACTGAGCAATTTGATTTCAGGCATTCCTCCAAAGAAAATATATAGATGACTGAGAGCCATATGAAAAGATATTCAGTATCACTAATTATTAGAGAAATACAAATCAAAACTACAGTGAAGTTCATCTCACAATGGTCAGAATGGCAAGCATAAAAAAATCTACAAACAATGAATGCTAGGGAGGGTGTTGAAAAAAGGGAAACTTCTACACTGTTAGTGGGAATGTAAAATTGGCACAGCCACTAAGGAGACCCATATGAAGGTTCTGTAAAAAATAAAAATAGAACTATCACATGACCCAGCAATCCCACTCCTGGGCACACATCCTGAGAAAATGATAATTCAAGAAGATACATGTACCCCAGGGTTCATAGCAGCACTATTTACAGTAGTCAGGACATGGAAGCAACCTAAATGTCCATCAACAGAGAAATGGATAAAGATGTGGTACATATATACAGTGGAATATTCAGTTCAGTTCAGTCATTCAGTCATGTCCGACTCTTTGAGACCCCATGAATTGCAGCACACCAGTTCTCCTTGTCCATCACCATTTCCTGGAGTTTACCCAAACTCATGCCATTGCGTCAGTAATGCCATCCAGCCATCTCATCCTCTGTCGTCCCCTTCTCCTCCTGCCCCCAATCCCTCCCAGAATCAAGGTCTTTTCCAATGAGTCAACTCTTTGCATGAGGTGGCCAAAGTATTGGAGTTTCAGCTTCAGTATCAGTCCTTCCAGTGAACACCCAGGACTGATCTCCTTTAGGATGGACTGGTTGGATCTCCTAGCAGTCCAAGGGACTCTCAAGAGTCTTAAGTGAAAGTGAAGTTGCTCAGTCGTGTCCGACTCTTTGCAACCCCATGAACCGGGGCCTACCAGGCTCCTCCATCTATGGGATTTTCCAGGCAAGAGTATAGGAGTGAGTTGCCATTGCCTTCTCCAATTGCCTTCCTCCATTGCCTTCTCAAGAGTCTTGGCCATAAAAAGAGGCTTTTGCCTTTTAACCGCACTCAGAGAATGAGTATAAGAATTGAGGCCTTTGCTCATGCTGTCCCTAAACCTAGGATGTTTTGTTACAATTCAAATCCTATCCATTCTTCACTATTAATATAAAGCTTATGTATGCATGCTAAGTCACTTCAGTCATGTCTGACTCTTTGCGACCATAAGTACAGTGGCCTGCCAGGCTCCTCTGTCCATGTGATTCTTCAGGCAAGAATACTGGAGTGGGTTGCCATGCCCTCCTCCTGGGGATCTTCCCAACATGGGATCTTCCCAACACAGGATTGAACCTGCATCTTTACATCTCCTGCATTGGCAGGCAGGTTCTTTACCACTAGCACCACCTGGAAGTCCATAAAGCTCATATGCCATCTCAATTTAAAAGGTCTTTCTGATAGTCTCTAGTTGGCAGATTTGCTCTGTTCTTCACTTTCATTTATCTACTTGAACCTCTTTTATGGCACTTACTACTTTCTGTGTTTTATTGTGTTTGGTTTAATATAGTTCTTATCACTTCTTACAGATAGTATACTTTTGAGAAGTAGGATTTGTGTCTGATTCTTCTTTAAATCACACATAACCAGCTTAAGCTTTGAATATTATATTTACTTAATTAATATTAGTTAAATAATGAGTTACTGAGCGGTCTGGAGATTTTGTTTAGTATATTGCAAGAATGCCTTCTATCACCACTTCTATTCAGCATTATGGGGAGGTCCTGACTGGTACCATAGGACAAGAGGAAAAAGTATAAGGACTAGAAAGAAAGAAACAAAAATGTCCTCTATGCAAAGGATGATAAAATTGTTTATATAGATTCAGTAAAAATCTGTACATTTGGGTTATTAAGAGAGTTTACAAAACTGGATGACTACAGAATGAAAAAGCAAAAATCAACTGCATTTCAATGTACCAACAGATTAATTCTAAAAAGATAAATGAACAATAGCAGCAATACTGTAATGCACTTAGGATTAATCCAACATGTATGTGCTGGGCCTTTTTGCATAAAATTATAAAACTTTACTAAAAGCCATTAAAGATCTGACAAATGAAAACTATACCATATTCATGAATAAGACTACCTAATATTATAAAGATGTCATTTTTCTCAAATTGACCATTAGACTTAATGAAAGTCTGCCAAGTGTGAATTGCATTTTTTAAAATTGTTGTTGAACTTCACAAAATGGTTCTAAAATTTATGTGCAAGAACAAAGAGCCTAGGATAACTAAGAAATACCTGAAGCCAAAAAATAAGATGAAGAGAGGATCCCAATTTAACAGATAGCAAGTCTACTTTTAAATGACTTCTGTGGTGGCTCAGGTGGTAAAGAATCTGCCTGCAATGTGGGAGACCTGAGTTCAACCCCTGGGTTTGATCCCTGGGTTGAGAAGATCCCCTGGAGGAGAGCATGGCAACTCACTCCAGTATTCTTGCCTGGAGAATCCGCATGGACAGAGGAACCTGGCTGGCTACAATCCATGGGGCCGCAAAGAGTCGGACATGACTGAGCAACTGAACATAGCACAGCTACTTATAAATACAAGGCAAATATGTATATAGATATTTCAATACAGAGCGAAAATATAGGAATATAGGGCTGGTTCTCAGAATCAGACTTCTGTTTGTAAGAAAACTTGTATACGACTGAGCTGGCATTTCAAATTAGCAGAAAAATGTTAGACTCTTATAATTGTGCTGAAACTATTTTAGTTATCCACGGGAAATGAATCCACAGTGTAGTACCCGGACTTCCCTGGCAGTCTAGTGACTGGGACGCCAGGCTCCCAGTGCAGACGGCATGGGTTTCATCCCTGGTCTGGGCATTAGATCCCGCATGCTGCAACTAAAGATCTTAGATGCCAAGTGCCACAACTAAGACCTTAAGCAGCCAAATAAATAAATACATTTATTTTTTTTTTAAAGTGTAGTCCTACTCTAAAATATATAAAAAATAAGTTCTAATCCACTGAAATGCATATATGCTAAGATGAAGCTTCAAAACTTCTAAGAGAAATTGTATCAACATAATCATAAAGTGAGGAAGGATTTCTCAAACAAGATAAAAAATGTTTAAATCATAATGGAAAGGACTGATGAATTCAACTCCACTAAAGAACTTCTTTTCATCGAACATTTTGAAAGAATAAAAACCTAAGGCACCAAGAAGATTTTTTCACAGTTTTTATAACTGATGAAGGTTTAGTATTCAGAATGAATCCAAAAACTCATAAAATCAATGAGAATAACATAAACAACATAAAAACGGGACTACACGAACACGCGGCTCAAAGACAAGGAAATCCAAATGACTAATAAGTATATGAGACAATGAAATTTTAGTATTAATTAGACACAAATTTTTAATGGTCTCATATTAATACCTATCATTTTGACAAAAATTTAAAAGTCTGATCATTTTAATTGTGACAAATAGAGAAACAAAATTCTCTTAATTTTCAGATGGGGGTATAAATTAGTATAATCAGTGAGGAAGTGCTGGCTAGTTACCACCCAATATTTGTCTTTCTTTTCTTTCTCAGTAATAAGAACTCTATTTTTAGCTTAATTCCTGACCAGTTGGACTAAAGACTTCATTTCCAGCTTTCCTTTATAGCCAGATATGACCATGTAAATTCTGGTCAGGGAGATACAAGTAAAAGTGCTATGTGCATCTTTGGGGAAAGTGCTATAAAATTTTGTTTCTTTCTCCTTGACAGCCAAAATGTGGATATTCTGGCTGGGGCTTCAGAAACCATTTTGGACCTTAGTATGACCTTGTGGATGAAAATGGTACCTGGGAGGTGATCTACACAATAGAAGGAGCCTGGGTCTTTGACAGTGTGCCTTCTCACCTTTGGACTGACCACTCTCCAGACTTCTGGAACCTAAGATAGAAATGCATAGCTCTAAACTACCGTGATTTTGGATTTTTATTACTCACAGTAGCCTAAACTAATCCTAACCAATATAATCTCATTAAGAAAATTGGGGGCATTATCTCATGAAGTTGAAGATGTACAAATCCTATAGCCCAGCAGTTTACTCTCCTAAGTATGTGCCTTGAAAAACTACATCCATATGTGCATCAGGAAGCATGTCCAAAAATATTCATAATAACACAGTTCTAAGACTAAATATTGGAAACAATCTGAAAGTCCATAGATGAAAGAACAGATTATTAATTGTAGTGTTTTCATTCAATAAATTACTAACATACAGCTAAGAGTAAACTAAATCTCTAAGGAAACCATCAGCATGATATAATTTATAAAACTCAACAACAAGACTTAAACAATATATTCTTTAGTATTACATACATTGATATAATTTGTAGGTAAAAGCAGTGGAATAATACATTCAAATTTAGACTAGCCATTATCTCTACTATCCTGGAGAAGAGAATGGCTATCCAATCCAGTATTCTGGCCTGGAGAATTCCATCGACTGTATAGTCCATGGGGTTGCAAAGAATCTAACATGACTCAACAACTTTCACTTACCTTTCGTATGGGGGAGAGGGGCTGCAATCAGAGAGGGGCATAGAGGGAGCCTCAAAATACTGAGAAGCTTCTTTTTATAAATGCTAGGCACTAAGTACGAGGATATTATTTGTATTATTAGTTTAATACATGTTTTGACATTCTTTGAATTTTACTGTATAATTTTTTTTCCTACAGTGCAAGTGGAAAAAGAGTAAGGAGGACAAAGCAGTGCTTGGATTTTGAGGTGAGTGTGTGAAATCTACCTCTGAGACCACAAAGAGATTTAAACCTGACCATGGTGGCTCAGTGGTAAAGAGTCCACCTGCCAATGCAGGAGACACAGGTTCAATCCCTGGGTTGGGAAGATCCCCTGGAGAAGGAAATGGCAACCCACCCCAATGTTCTGGCCTGGGAAATCCCACAGACAGAGAAGCCTGGTGGGCTATGGTCCATGGAGTTGCAAAAGAGCGGGGCACAACTCAGCAACTAAAAACAACAAGTACAACTCTTAGGCTTAAGCAAAGTTGTGAGAGCAGAGCACTTTCTTCTCTGCTTTTAACTATGCAAAAGTTTATCAAGAGTATGCAAACTAAGTAGATGAAGGTGACTACCCCTCTGGCAAGGAGACTGAAAGCTCATGTCTAATCCTTACTACCATAATTGTCCCGTCCATGGCTACCACCTTCACCATTTTTACATCATCATTACTTTGTACTGTCTTTTTTTAATCTTGTCATTTTACTAGGCTGCATACCATTACTCAATAATCCTCAACAGTCCAATGAGCCACATATTATCAACCTTTCATAAGATCTACTTGAGGTTAAGCTCAGAGTGATGAATGAACAACTCTTATCATAGCTAGTAACTGGCAGTGCCTGGGTTCAAATGCAAACATGTCTGTTTTTAAAACATGTCCTTTCATACTGCTTCTCTTACTTCAAATATGGCTATTTTTCACTGTCATCCCTTCATTTACAATAATGAGTACCAACAGCTCCTCTGAAGCAATATTCATAGAGATATTTTAAAGGATTAAGAGAAAGGAAAGAGTATAGTGAATATATGAGTGAGTAATGACAATGTTTCTGAAAGGTAGAAAGATGAGATATTGAGAGAAAAGAAGCAAGGCATTCTGAAAGACTGAGGGTGAAAGAACGTAAATAGAAGAAGACAAATTAAAACCAGAGAAATAGGCAGAGAGAAGAAAAGATCGGGAGGATAAACAGAAAATAATAAGACCATCCTAAAAAATTTACTTTTTTGCTTGTCCCCAGAAGCCTCTCTCCTCACCTTGGAATAGGTGTTTCATCTTTCGAAATGAGTTGGATAAATAAGAAGCCAAGGTTGAAAAGAAATTTAAAGTCCACAGAGCAAACCTTAGGACAAATTGTTTTTCCCTTATAAGACTTTCATCCAGATGATTTGGCAATAATTATAGCAGTAATAATAATAATAATACTGTCTAGCTGGTGTTTTCCTCTTAGCAGCATGTCTGTACCAATAGGTTTGTCACAAATATATCTTCAAGATAACACACTGATTTGCATGAGTCCATTTCTTAGTGTACAGAAGTAAGGGCTCTTTCATGCCCTTGGACCTCAATGTATTTGGGACTTTCTGTTTGGACATCTGTGTTAATGAGGTACTTTCAGGTCAGAACAAAGAAGTTCTTGATTTAACTTATTATGTATATTTGAATATTTTAGCTGTGCATCTGAATGTATATATCAAAGATATATGTAGAACTTTCTTTGGGGTGTGAAGACTCAGATTGTTAGGGTGACAGTATGACACTTTGCACTCGTAAAAGTTATTTAAAAATTAGGATATCTACCTACTTACTAAAATGGGTAATTTTTGTACTGCTGTCTAGCAGGGGATGTGTGAAAGAACTGTTCCTCCCTCTAAATTCTGTGACTGTTGTGTTGTCATGAGACCTGTGAGCTGAATGTATTGTGTGATTTTAATAGCAATCACTGTACATTACAGTTCATTTAAACCTTCCTTTGATTTTAATGATGTTATAGCTGTTGAGGATATGAGAGAGGAAAGAGGCAGAAATAGTGATGGAAACAGTTCAATCAGATTCTTCAAGGTATATCAGGGCCAGAAAATTCAAGGGTATAATCAGATAGATTTGAGAACCAATCCTATGATGGACAGATACTATATATGTACTGGGGGGAAGCTGGGTCTGGAAGTAGTGGGTCTGGAGTCAGGAAAAGGGTGCAAAACAGGTTTTTCATTCTTCACTTTAAATGCTCAAAATTATGCCTATACATAAAGAGAGATATTGATGAGGAAAAATAAAATTATGGTGAAATACACCTGTTTTCCCCCCAAATTTCACAATAAATAGAGAGGTTAAAATCCAGTTGACTTTCTAAACTAACATAATGATGTGTTTAAACTGCATTGGCAAGAAAAAACTACTGTTAGAATTGAATGATAAAGCTCTTTAAAATGGCTGTATCTTATTTTCAAAAGCCCTAAAGCAGAATACTTTCTCATTTGCTTTCATTTACTAAAAGGACTCTTGCTTTTATATGAAAACTAGTTCTCAATTTTAATATACTAATTGACTTAATACTACTGAAGCTTTAAACCCATTCTGGGCAGCAAGTCTTATTTTCCTAATTATTATTATTTCATTGCTATTGAGCATCAGTAATATACTAGATATTATCTTAGCTCTTCCTAAACGTTAATAAAATATAAAGGTTCCCTATCCTTTTGGTGATTCTAACACTTAATTATCTTAGCTATTAACTCTTGTCAAAGTCATCATCACTCTGAATTTCCTTTACATACTACACATGAACTTAACCAGTTAGAATACCTATTAAATGGCAGGCTGTTTAAGAAAGACTCATGTTTTTTCACAAAGAAAGTGCTTAATAAATGCTTACTGGATGAAGGAATGGATGGATCAATTATTTGTATAGGTTTAGCAGAAATTCAGCTTTTGAAAAAAATGGATTCCATGCTTACAATTCCCCTATGATTTTGTTCTGTATTGCACTGAACCATTCTTTGAGAAGATACATTCTCTAGTTTTTTGTTGCTCTGCTGCTGTTGCCAAGTCGCTTCAGTTGTGTCCAACTCTGCAACTCCATAGACAGCAGCCCATCAGGCTTCCCCATCCCTGGGATTTTCCAGGCAAGAACACTGGAGTGGGTTGCCATTTCCTTCTCCAATGCATGAAAATGAAAAGTGAAAGTGAAGTCGCCCAGTCGTGAACGACTCAGTGACCCCATGGACTGCAGCCCACCAGGCTCCTCCGTCCATGGGATTCTCCAGGCAAGAGTGCTGGAGTGGGGGTGCCATTGCCTTCTCTGCTTTATAACAATACAAATCTTACAAATTCTATATATCCACTAGATAAAGAAGGAAATAGTTTTCAAGACTACAGATCTCACTAGGTTTAGGACACCAATAAGAAAGATCCAAAGGGAGAAAATATATTAAAGCTGGCTATAATTATAGACTTCACTTCTCATTCTATGAACAAATTACCTCAGTTCATAAAGAGGCATGTGGAAGGGACTTTCCTGGTCACCCAGTGGTTAAGAATTTGCCTTCCAGTGCAGGGGATGCAAGCTCAATCCCTCGTCTGGGAACTAAGATCCCACATGCTTGTGCACCACAACTAGAGAGCCTGCATGCTGCAATTACAGATCCCACAGACTCTGGAACTAAAGGGCCCAGGAGTCTCAACAAAGATCCCATATGCTGCAACTAAGACTTGGAGCAGCCATAAATAAGTCAATAAATGGGTTTAGAGAATTGTTAGAAATTATGTGGACAATATCCAGCGTTTCCACAGAAATTGAGGGCTAAAGGAAAACCAAAAGTTGTTGGAACTAAATCAAATTACTGCAAAAATAAATCATCTGACTTTAAATGGAGAAATCTGGAAAAAAATAAAGGTATAAAATGCTTAATTAATAGAACTGTGCACTAAATGAGTTAAATTTTACTCTATGTAAATTATACATTGATAAAGTAGACTAAGGAAGAGGTCTTTTAAAAGTATAATGTCATTATTAAAAATTTCTTCCAATACTATGGCTTCAGTAAAGTCATGGAATTTATTATCAGACGAGGGTGACTGTAAAACGTAAAAATATTTCTGTCAAGATTAAGAGTACTGACTGTGAGGCCTAACAAATAAGGAAAGCTGAGTTATGATATTTTGGGCAAATTTAAAAACCACATATAAGCACTAGCTTATACATTGGTAAAATTTAGAAGAGTAGATATGTGAGAGGGTTATTATGAGAACTTAGCATGATAATGTATATAACACACCTAACATAAAGCCCCAAATGTTTTAAATTATTCTGCCAAGGCAAACAACAAATGCTTCCCAGAGAAGTGTGAGTAGAAAGGACATTACTGACAAAGAGAGAAGAATAAACAAAGGGATTGAGACAGACAAGAAAGTCACTGTAGTTTGAAAGCAGTATCGGGTATCTGTAAGGGAGACATGGAAGACACATGTAGAAATGTGGGATATCACCAGATGGTGGATGGTGTTAAATGTTATTTTAAGGAGTTTGGATTTTATTCAATGGGTAATAAAAAGCAACTAAACATTTTGGAGTAGTAGAATGACATGATTTCAACTGTACTTTATGAAGATTAACTTGGCAGCAATCTGTAAGGACAGATCAGAGGTGAGAATCACTGCAAGTGGGAAGTTTGTCTAGGAGATGGTAGTGGTTGTGTCTTAGTTGCTAAGCTGTTCCACTCTTGTGACCCGATGGACAATATCCTGCCCAGCTCCTCTGTCCATGGGATTTCCCAGCAAGAATACTGGGGTGTATAGTCAATTCCTTCTCCAGGGGATCTTCCTGACCCAGGGGTCAGATCTGCATCTCCTGCATTATAGGTAGTCTCAGGCACTGCAAATGGATTCTTTACTGCCGAGCCACCAGGGAAGCTTCTTATTTAGGAGATAATACCACACACAGTGACAGTAAGGTCTTGAATTAGAATGGCTGCTGCTGCTGCTAAATCGCTTCAGTCGTGTCCGACTCTGTGCGACCCCATAGACGGCAGCCCACCAGGCTCCGCCATCCCTGGGATTCTCCAGGCAAGAACACTGGAGTAGGTTGCCATTTCCTTCTCCAACGCATGAAAGTGAAAAGTAAAAGTAAAGTCACTGAGTCATGTCCAACTCTCAGCGACCCCATGGACAGCAGCCTACCAGGCTCCTCTGTCCATGGGATTTTCCAGGCAAGAGTACTGGAGTGGGGTGCCACTGCCTTCTTCTTGTTATTCAAGACAGTAAGGTCTTGAATTAGAATGGCAGCGGTGGTGATAGTAATAATGCAATAGGTATAGATTTGGGGGATGTAGAAGTGATAGGAAGAAATGGAGAATAGTAAGAAGCAAGATAGATAAACAAGCCAAAGCTGTTTTTGAGGTTTGCAACCTGGATGTCTTGGAGTGTTTCTGAGACATTAAAGATATTTTACTGGAAGATTATGGGTGAGACATCTGAGTAGGCTTTTGACTGATCTATTGTAAATACAGATCTGGAACTAATGAAAGAGATTGATATAGTTTTGTCATTTTTCTGATTTATAAAGATGATTGAAGCAGAAGACTGAGGACAGAAACTTGGGGGATTCTTGATATTTAGAAGACAAAAGGAGGAAGCCAATGAAACAAAGATAGTATTTTCTGAAAAACTGACTTCAGTAATCTTTAAAGGCAGGGGCTTGATTAATGAAAGCTCCAGAGCATCAGAGAGAGAGAGGAGGTGACAGTGTGTAGACATATGATCAGGAAAACTCATTCAAGAATAAACACAATTTTCTTGGCTTCTGTACTTCTGTTTCATGCAGTTATCCTCCTACTTTTCTGACCACAGAGATTTCTAACCACTAAACTATTGACTTTTACTTGGTCATCATTGTAGATAAACTCTCATACTATGTTACTGACCCCTTGATAGTCCTTAACTAATAGCTTCTATGTAAAGCACATCTCTGTTTCTAGTACCTGTCTCTTTCCTAAATCCTAGCCTACATTTCTAACCATTCACATAGTCATAGTCTCATATCTGTCTACCTGATACTCAAACTCAGCATGACCCAATAGCTCTCTCTTTCCAAAGCAACTTCTATTTTGGCTTTATTTCACCATTCTCTCAGTTGCAATGGTTGACAGTATATGTCAACTTGACTGTGCCAGACATCTGATCAAACATTATTCTGGATGTGTCTGTAAGGGTGTTTCTGGATCAAATTAACATTTGAGTTGGTAGAATGAGTAAAGCAGAGGTCCTCCCTAATGTGATGGGTATAATTAACTGAAGATATAAAAACAGAACAAAAAGGTGGAGCAAGAGGGAACTTGCCTGAGCAGGGACATCAGTCTTCTCCTTTCCTTGGACTGAAACTTAAATCATCAGCTCTTCTGGCTGTCAGGTCATCAGACTCAGATTAGAACTACATCATTGGTGCGCCATGGTCTCCAGCTTGCTGATGCAGATTTGGGGGTTTCGCTCAGCCTCTAGTATCATGTGAGTCAATTCTTTCTATAAATCTAGTTCCTTGGTTCTGTTTTTCTAGAACCCTAACTATAGACCAAATCACTACAGTTTGAAAGCTTTCAAGAAACTTTGATTTTCTCTTCTCTTTCACATTAATCATTAGTAAGTTTTTCAGCTTCCATCACCATGTTTAACACTTTTCTTCATTTCCTTTGATACCACTCCAGGGGATGATTGAAGTCTTCTTTCAATTGCATTTCTGTTTCCCCTTATTTCAATCTGTTCTATTTTTGGCTGCCAGATTAGTCTAGCCAAAGAAAATGTTGATCATGCCAAATAATTTCTGCAGCTTCTCACTTTCTACTTAATCAAATGCAAATGTATTAGCCATTCAATAATACTGTCCATAAAATAGTTCCAGTTTGACTGAGGGAATAAAAACTTCCTTATTTGGATTCAAAACACTTAAGTACATAAGAAAAGATTAGAGGAGATAGCAAGGAGAAAGGGGTAGAAGGAAGAAACTGGTTTAGCAGCTATAAATAAGCCAGTAGTAGTAGTAAAGTCGCTCAGTCGTGTCTGACTCTTTGCGACCCCATGTACTGTAGCCTACCAGGCTCCTCCCTCCATGGGATTCTCCAGGCAAGAGTACTGGAGTGAGTTGCCATTTCCTTCTCCAGGGGATCTTTCTGACCCAGGGATCAAACCCCGGTCTCCCGCATTCCAGGCAGACGCTTTAACCTCTGAGCCACCAGGGAAGTTATAAATAAGCCAAGCCAACTAATTTTATTGGAGGCATACTATAGATATGACAAAAATGCAGTCTCCTCAAAAGTGCTGAACAGAAACAATAATCAAGAAATATCACCACCACTGAAGGGACTGTGAAAAAAATTTTCAGAAGATATTAGAAAAAGATTATCTCTCAGGGGTTGATAATACAGTATTACTTTATCCTATTTGATCAGGATTCATGGTGAATATTTCATTCAGTACTAGGTATTATTCTATAAGATGGATACAGAAAAAAAAAAAGAACATTCTTAGGAGAGTAAGCATAATGTTGAGTAAGCAAAATGAATTTTATGTCATGAAAGTCCATGTTATATATCATGTTACATGAGATATTGCTTAAGGAACTGATGATATTTTATAAGAAAATGAGAAAATTTAGAGTGACCTGAGATGTCTTTTAAATATATAAAGAATAATCAGGAAGAAAGGTAATATAACTTATATGGTATGGCCCAGACAAGCACATTAGGACCAGTGAGTGAAAAGAAGATAGATTTGTGTTCAGTGTAGAAAGAAGCTTCTTACAGTCAGTGTAGTAAAAGGTGTACTAAGGTACTTCATCTAAAAAGCAACAGAGTTCCAGAAAAACATCTATTTCTGCTTGATTGACTATGCCAAAGCCTTTGATTGTGTGGATCACCACAATTGTGGAAAAATTTAAAGAGATGAGAATACCAGACTACATGACTTGCCTACTGAGAAATCTGTATGCAGATCAGGAAGCAACAGTTAGAACTGGACATGGAACAACAGACTGGTTCCAAATAGGACAAAGAGTACATCAAAGCTGTATATTGTCACCCTGCTTGTTTAACTTATATGTAGAGTACATCATGAGAAATGCTGGGCTGGATGAAGCACAAGCTGGAATCAAGACTGCTGGGAGAAATATCAATAACCTCAGATATGCAGATGACACCACCCTTATGGCAGAAAGTGAAGAAGAACTAAACAGCCTCTTGATGAAAGTGAAAGTGGAGAGTGAAAAAGTTGGCTTAAAGCTCAATATTCAGAAAACTAAGATCGTGGCATCCGGTTCCATCACTTCATGGCAAATAGATGGAGAAACAACAGAAACAGTGGCAGACTTTATTTTGTGGGGCTCCAAAATCACTGCAGGTGGTGACTGTAGCCATGAAATTAAAAGATGCTTGCTCCTTGGAAGAAAAGTTATGACCAACCTAGATAGCATATTAAAAAGCAGAGACATTACTTTGCCAACAAAGGTCCATCTAGTCCAGGCTATGGTTTTTCCAATGTCATGTATGGATGTGAGAGTTGGACTATAAAGAAAGCTGAGCACCAAAGAATTGATGCTTTTGAACTGTGGTGTTGGAAAAGACTCTTGAGAGTCCCTTGGACTGCAAGGAGATCCAACCAGTCCATCCTAAAGGAGATCAGTCCTGACTATCCATTGGAAGGACTGATGCTGAAGCTGAAACTCCAACACTTTGGCCACCTGATGCAAAGAACTGACTCATTTGAAAAGACTCTGATGCAGGGAAAGATTGAAGGCATGAGGAGAAAGGGCTGACATAGGATGAGATGGTTGGATGGCATCATCGACTCAATGGACATGAGTTTGAGTAAACTCTGGGAGTTTGTGATGGACAAGGAGGCCTGGTGTGCTGCAGTCCATGGGGTCGCAAAAGAGTCAGACTCGAGTCAGGGACTGAAGTGAACTGAATTGAGGGTACTTCAAGAAAGAGTGAGTTTTCTGTCATCAAAAGTTTTTAATTTATTCTGAGAAGAATATTACAGGGTTAATTGAAACATCACTAAAAGAGCCATATGACCTCTAGGGTTTCTTCCAAACTACCTTAACTAAAAATCCAATTTTCTAATGCAGATTTAGCCCAGTCCCTTTAAGTTACGTAGGTCCTTGTCAGACATGGCTACTGAGAATCTCTTATGTTTATACTTTCCCAACATAATTCCTTTACTCAGATTTTGTCCTTTTCCTGAAATGATTCTTGACTAACACACTCAGCAGCTTGAATGCTACCTGGATTATTCTGAATGTCTCCCAACTTAAGTACCTTCTCCTTATCATCCTATCTGCTTATTGTTGTTTAATAGCTAGGTGGAGTCTGAATCTTTTCTGATCCCATGGACTGTAGTCCACCAAGCTCCTCTATCCATGGGATTTTCCAAGCAAGAATACTGGAGCTGGTTGCAATTTCCTTCTCCAGGGGATCTTTCCAACCCAGGGATCCAACCTGCATCTCCTGCCCCTTCTGCATTGCAGGCAGATTCTTTAACACTGAGCCACCAGGGCTTCCCAGTTATTAGGTATGATGAAAGAACTGAAATGAACATAACAGAACATTGAAAAATCTTTGTCTTATTTTTTTTCCTCCTTCCTCCCTTCCTTCTTCTCTCATTCCTCCTCTCTCTCCTCCCCTTCACTCTCTCTCTTTTCTCTCTTCCATTCAAGTTTAAATACAAATAGTTGATTGGGGGTTCAGTGGTTCCAGTTGTGAAAGAAGGAAAAAACTGAAATAGAAAGAAGATACCATTTTCATGGCCTTGAGGAGCTGAATGAATTAAATTCACTTTAGATTATTAACAGCTTGATAAATGTTATGACACATGCAATAGCTATCATTTTTGAGTAGTCAAAGGTAAAATCCCCAAGGACAACGCTCTGGGATTTGGAAGGGATTTGAAAGGGCACAGCCTTCTGCCTAGGAAGTTACAATCAATTCCTTCTTTGGCGGCGGCAGCTATACCCCTATAAAAGAGAATGGTAAAGGACAACTTTGGTATTATGTGGACCTTTTGAACATTGGTTCCCAGGAAGAATATGATAGATTGAAATGGTATTTTAACATCTACAAGATGCTTTTATGTACAATTTGTCATCTGATTATCTCAACAATGAGGTAAACAGACATTTTAATCCTTATTTGCAGATAAGGAAACTAAAAATCCCTGGAGGCTAAATCCTCAGGATCTTTAATATTCTGTTTTTGGTAGCTCAGTAGGTATAGAATCTGTCTGCAATTCAGGAAACCCAGGTTCAATTCCTGGGTCAGGAAAATCTCCTGGAGAAGGAAATGGCAATCCACTCCAGTATTCTTGCCTAGAGAATCCCATGGACAGAGAAGCCTGGCAGGCCACAGTCCATGGGGTCATAAGAGTCAGACACGACTTAGCGACTAAATGATGATGACAATCCTCATTTATAAAAATGATCCATCAGCAATGTGCTATGAATTTTTGAAAAAATCTGGTGCCAAGCAAGAAATTTTCATCCTTTCATGATAGTGGTAAATTACAAGGAGAAAGTAAGCTCAGAAATGTGGTATTATTAATAGTGTTGCTACTAAGTAAACCAACTTTACTCTTTGAAGATCTCATCCAAGGTAACAAAAAATTTCATCACAGTTCACAGATGGGGAAAAAAAAAGCAAAGGAGTCAGTAAATAAAAGAGATGAGTGGTTAAAAAAAAGAAAGAAAAAAAGAATATAGGGTGTAGCAGTGGATTGCTGATGGAGGCCTGGTTTTAAGGAGGAAGGAACTACCATAAAACAAGCAGAATTAGTATGATGCCAAGATTTGATTTTGCAATTAGGAACAAACTGGTGATTGCCAAATTTAAAGGAATGCAAAAGAGGTGACCGAGAAGATGAAGTTCACTATTTCGAGAGATCTGGTCCAAAAGACAGTATTTGTTTATTGGTAGAAAAGGTAACAATATAAGAAGGTTCAAGTAGAATATTTAGAAGATATGAAAAAAAGCACAAAGAGAATAAGCAGAAAGAAGAGACTATGATAGCTGGTCTTATTGGAGCTCTTTCCTCTATCTTAGAACACTGTTTATCTTGTACTAGGATTTATTTTAGGAAGGACAATCTGAAGCAGAGAAAAGGGAAGATGAAAATGCTGATGCCCAAGGAATCAAGCTTATAAGGCAGAGGGAAATGAGAAGAAGCCAATGATATTTTGGGATTTACAAGCTTGAAAATAATGGGAAATTCTTGTCATATCCATTACTGAGTGAATGAGATATTTAGAATGAGTTAGATAAAAGTCACTCACAAGAGGATTACAGTCATCTGGTTGACTCTGACATTTGAGCTTCTTCTTAAAGATGGAAATCTAAGTAGAAGGCTCGTAAAAAATGCTCCAAATTTCCCCGGTTGTCCCTGGTTGATGACAATCGCTAAGATCCCCCGAGGCAGAAATGCGATGGGATCTGAACATGATGAGCAGAAGTATCTTTGCTACAATGGCTGTGACCGTGAGGATGAGGAGTGTTGCCAGGCCATACACTGTCCATCCTGGCACAGTCTGGCGTGGGTGGCATCCTTCTACACTTGACGCCCCTGGGGACTGCCTCTCCCATGGTTTCCTTCCATCCACTCTTCCCTGCCTTGCCTTTGGCCTCCTCCCGGGGCAGCAGTCTTCCGACTGGGCGGGCACCTGACACAGGAGCTGCTTGGCCTGGATTCAACCTGCTTCATCATCACACTAAGGAGAGAGACTCAACGTTCCTGGTCTGTGCCCCTGTGTCTCACTCTGATCTAGGAGTGGGGGATTGGGACAATGGGGCCTGAGGTGATGGGGTGATTGTGTCAGGCATGGGGCTCAGGTACATTCTAGACGATTGTCAGGTAGTGGGTAGGTAGTGCTTCTTCTCAGTTTTGTCCATGCACAGATGGCTTTCTCCTGGTCTTTCTGCTTTGGAACAGGCCAGGCAGAGAGAGTTCTGAGGCTCTCCTGAGGGGTGGCCAGGGCCGGTACTCCTGGGCATTAGCCACCCTGCCCATGATGTAGGCCCATGCTCTGCGCTGGCTC
The DNA here is from genome assembly GCA_917880005.1 of Nanger dama. NCBI lineage: Eukaryota > Metazoa > Chordata > Mammalia > Artiodactyla > Bovidae > Nanger > Nanger dama. The sequence continues at coordinate 4,536,570 of CAKJTW010000011.1, forward strand.
TGGACCCTGGGCAAGGATGGGTCTCCTCCAAGCTGGAAGGCCATCAGGTCAAACCTGACACCTTCACTTGCGACTACTTTCTATGGCTTCTTTGTGCAGCTTGGTGACCACCAGATAGCTTTGAGGGATGGTCAGGCTCAGAGGTTAAAGCATCTGCCTGCAATGTGGGAGACCTGGGTTCAATCCCTGGGTCAGAAAGATCCCCTGGAGAAGGAAATGGCAACCCACTCCAGTATTCTTGCCTGGAGAATCCCATGGACAGAGGCGCCTGGTAGGCTGCAGTCCATGGGATCACAAAGAGTCAGACACGACTGAGCGACTTCACTTTCACTAAATAAAAGTATTTACCTGCAGCAGCAAGGATTCAGCTGATATAAGAAAGCACGGCTTTGATAGTTCTTTGATTTTCTTTAGCAGTACCTTTGGACTCAGGAATATAAACAGAAATTAGATAATGGCTATTGCTCTGATAAGACATTTAGAACATAGTTTTTTGATATAACCTTGGAATGAGCTTCCAGGGAAGACCAATGAATCTCCATTCTCTGAAATTTCTAACAACAGAATAAACAATGATGTTCTTTTGAGTACTATGATCCCATGAAAAATAATTTTGATCACTCAGATATTTCTCCTCTAAATAGATTAAAAAAATAGAGATCATTCCTTATAATCATAATGTATTTTCCATTAGTACAAGTATTAATCTTTGCATGTAATAGGTGTTCAATAAATATTTACTAAATTAGTTCTACAGCTTTAGAGCAATTGGAGCACTTTTAATGAAGCTTATGATTTTTCTGCTTAAAGATGCCTTTTTGTCATTAGTAGATTTGTTCACTATTTTCCTTCCACATTCTACTAAGCTAATTTTGCATACTCTTTGGCTCTAAAATCAATGTATATTTCAATTTCAGTAAGATATGGTACCTGTAATTCACTGCATCTTAAGTTAAGCCTGTCATACACAATACAAAAGAAACCTTGTTACACACCAACATTTTATCCTAAATTTGGGAGAGGTTTTAATTTAAAAATATATTCTCTTAAAATTTCAGACTACAGATCCTTTGCCAATTCATTTCCCTCTTTAGAAGGGATCATTTCAAACAAACAAAAACAAAACAAGAGAAAAATAAATGATCCCTTTATTTAAACTGTAAATTCATTACCAGTTTCATAATGATGCCCAAAAAAGGTAGATTATATATTCTTTCTCTTGCTGAATTAGTGTTGAAATCTTCTCTTATAATTGGGAAATTTTCCACATTTCTCAAAACTTCTAAATAGATAATGTTTTATAATTTCTTATTATTTTTCCTCATTTTTCTTCCTGTATAAAAGAAAAATAAGCCCCATAGTGACCCCTATTTGCAGTTTGCCTTTCTATTAGTATAGGGGAAAAGTCTAAATTTTTACTTTGAGACACAGACAGTAGGAAATATTTCTATATTAATTTTCACACATATTCCCTTCAATCCTGGCTTTATAAAAGCATAACGGAAAATACTGGAATACATCAAGTTGGCTGACACGTTTTGAAACTCTTAGATGCCTTGAATAATTATTGCGACCTTTAGGTTATTATGTGTACCAAGTCTTTTAAGGTTCATCCACCTCTATTTTCTCTCTAAAGGAGACCTTGGTTCTTGTGACTTCAGAAAGGACAAGCCCCAAGGTCCCAGCTGTGTTCCCCTTTTATCCCCTAATCTGAGTCATCTCACTCACCTCTAAGGCCATGTAGCTCTTGCTGCTCTCTGTTGCATGAAGTGGCCTTTATGCTTCAGAAAATTTAAAGGTCATTTTCCTTTCTTTGAAACCTCACTACATTTTATTACTTAAAGTGTCAGTTTCAGTAAAAGAAAACAGAGAGGTGAATTGTTATTTTACTGGTGATAACCAGAGCTTTGGGGAGTACCCCTGAGAGTTGTTTTCAACCCTGGGTCATAATGCCAATGTCCCAGACTGAGTTCCCTTCCCTTTTAAACACCATAAACTATAACCCAACAATGGCACTGTATTCCTGCTGTGAAATGAAAGTTGTTCCATAAGAAATTGCTTCACCAAAGAAAACATTTATAAATAAGAAAAAGAAGAGAGCTCACTGAATAAACAATGAAAATTAGGAGAGGGCTAAATGATTTTGCCCTTCAAAGCTGTTCTTTAAGAAGATTTTGCGAAATTAACATCCACTACAGCTTTATGGTAAGCTTCTAGGATAACTCATTAGATATTTACCTAAGTGGATCCTTTTGTGGTAAATACGAAGCAACAGGTAATACCTTACATAGTCCCTTTGTTCTTTTGTTTGTTTGTTTTGGACCTATACTGTTGATAGTAAGATCTTATAAAAAATTATTTTGTTGCTGCTCAATCACTCAGTTGTGTCTGACTCTTTGTGACCCCATGGACTGCAGTAGGCCAGGTTTCCCTGTCCTTCATTATCTCTCGGAGTTTGCTCAAACTCACCTTCGTTGAATCAATGATGACATTCTACCATCTCATCCTTTGTTGTCTGCTTCTCCTCCTGTCCTCAATCTTTCCCACTTTCTAAAGATGCAAAGTACATTTCCCAAACCTGTTAACACTGTAGCTTTGTAGAGCTGCACTCCGATCCATTATTTTATAATCATTACGTACCTGAATGCTGCCTTTACTCCATTTTCTGACATTAACTGGTTACTAATCACATGATGTGAATTCTGGTTAGACGGTCTATTTGCCATGAATTCTGATTGGCTAGTGGCTCAGATGCATGAAGGTCATTTACTAAATTGTTTTGTACTCTAGTCAATAATGTCCCATGTTCTCTTGCAGTCCTGATTTCTGAAATTATTTAACAACAACAACAAAAAACAACAACAAGAAAGAAATCCACACATCGGAATTCCAACCAAGAGCCCTTGTTTCCTCCCAATGTGTGAAGCAGAACCCCAGCTATGATAATTACATCACTCCATTTCTGGCACTTTCCCAGTGCCATAGTCAGTCACATAACAACATCTTCACAGAGATATCTAAAAACGCCCAACTTTCATGTGACTAGGTGTCGAATGGTAAAGGTGTCACTAATGATGTAAAGAGTTGACTCATTGGAAAAGACTCTGATGCTGGGAGGGATTGGGGGCAGGAGGAGAAGGGGAAGACAGAGGGTGAGATGGCTGAATGGCATCTCTGACTTGATGGACTTGAGTCTGAGTGAACTCTGGGAGTTGGTAATGGACAGGGAGGCCTGGCGTGCTGCGATTCATGGGGTCGCAAGGAGTCGGACATGACTGAGCGAGTGAACCAAACTGAACTGAATGATGGGAAAGTGTAATTTGGAGGTCCAAAGTGTACTGGTTTCATTCACATTTATGCTTTTGATGAATTTTTTTTTTCTTTAGGGGAAAAAGGAATATTAATGCCTTCATGTGTTACTCCTCTTTGAAGGAGAGAGAAGCCATTGAGTATAACTTCATCATTATTACCATGTATTCAAAGGGATACAGTTGAGATATTCCAAAGTTGAGACATAGGGATAGAGTTGAGACATTCTAAAGCCTTCATCAACTGCTGTTGGAGAACTAGAGGCAGTCCCACCTTTATGCAACTGGTGGATGCACATGAAGGATGAACTCTGCGTACAGAAGAAAACATTTACAGAAAAGAACACAGGGATGGGAGGGGACTGCAGGAAATGCAGATGGTATGACTCCTGTTCAGAAGATACATTTGCCAAGTTCTCTAATTTCATATTTTAGAAACTGAGCTTCCAAATCATCTGGATGCCTTTTGCTAGCTCACACTGATTTTGAACATTTCTCATAAGAGAGACTCCTTATTTAAATATTTAATTATTTATTTTAAATGAAAGGGGGGGAAATCCTCCAAATGACCCGTGATTCTTCTGGTACAGAAATTAATGAAACAACTCAGAAATGAGACCGTCAGAGGTTCTTGGTGTTTTTCCATACTCATTTTTTAGCTTTTTCCTGTGTTCAGTTTCCTCCTTTATTGTTCACTTCTTTCTCTGCCTCTCTGAGCCTCCATCCCCCATTCCTCCAGCCTCTCCAATTACCAGCAATGCTGATTGTATTTCTCCTCTTTCTCTTTTTATCTCCTTCACTGTCTCAGCCAGGGCTTTTCAGGTACCTGAGATTTTTTATTTTTAAATGCTTCCTCCTTTTCTGTTTATCTGCTTTTCACTGTCTTTGCTTGCCTTAGCTTCCTGGGCAAATTTTTATCTCTTTTCTCCGTCTTATCCAATCATTGCCCATGAAGGCTTTCCCCCACCTTTCTTCACTTTAAAAAAATCCAGTCTAAGGCAAAGTATGAATAGTTTATCAGAGAGGTCATTTGAGATCCTATTTAAAAATGAAGATATGGAAAACAAAACTTTTAATATCCTTTTCTTGTTGCCCTCACCAAAACCAAAATACAACAAAAAACAAAACCCCAACTAAAAATATGGCTTTCTGAGACACAAAAAGGAACACAGAGATGGATTATTTTAGTCATTATAGGAGGATCCTAACATCTAAGGTAACATTTAGTAGTATAAATAAATTAATCACTAAATTGCAAATATATTCTGTTTTTAGATTTTGTGCTTTTCAGTGTTAAGATTTCTGATGATCATATATTAAGTCAACACATATTTACAGAGAGGGCATGCTGAGTAGTGCTTTCCAAGATATGTAGTCAACATTTAGCCCCAAAATTATTTGGGGCCTGCAGGGAGAAGGAAGACAGGCAAGAGAACTGTTCCCAAATGGGTAGCAGTAGAACCACAGAGTGTTCTCTGTGTCAGCACAAATGTAGCAGTATTAACATGAAGGCAATGGGAAACAGCGGGCGGTGTTTAAACAGAAATGGCACATGGCTAATTTATGTTGGAAAACAATCATTTTATAGCCATGCAGAAAACAAAGTGCAGAAATGTCAGAGAGGAGGCAAGAAAACCAGTTTGTAGATTCTTGCAGTATCCTACACAAGACATGATAAGAAATTTTTCAAACAGGTAGAGAAATAAGAATAAATCAAGACACGTATTAAGTCATAAGCACAGTGACAAGTTGGGTATGAGGAGTAAGAAAATGAGAAAAGCCTGGGATGACACTCAACCTTCTGTCTTGAGTAAACTGTGGTTCCACAATTTCACTGCTAGATATTTTTGAAAAATCTTGGACCACCATGAGCAGAAATTGAGCTTTAAAAGTTGTATAGTTTCCAAAGAAAGCATATGTCCAAAGTCCTACTGCAGATGTCAATAAGAAAATGGTGGGTGAGTGATGGCCTCCCTGACCCCTCACAGAGGGCAGATCTAGGAGCCACTGAGAAGAAAGTAGCAAGAACACAAGATCAAAGAAGCTCAGCAACCACCAGGTGGGGGCATAGGGGCCTTACAATATAACAGCCAGTGGAATTGTCTGGGATCCGTGACCAGTATGCATCTCCCATTTATCCCTCTCCCAGTGAAAGTCCATTGTGATTATATCACCTCCGCTCCATCACTGTATATTAGGGGTACACATGATAGGAAAGGGGATGGAACAGGCAACTTATCTTTTCTGTCCTCATTTGTGGAACTGAGAAGCCCTATATCTGGATCTCATGGGTAAGGCTGTGGAATTTGAGGTGCACATGGTGACTGGGTTGTCTCCCTAAGGGAGAGGATCGTGGTATTCTGTGTGAAAAAGAAGTCTGTGATTATCTGGAGGCTAGAAGAGTTGACTGTGGCAGGGAAAATGTTTTGCATTTACGGTATCTTCTTTCATTTACTTCTTTCTGGGTACAAATAAAATCACATGTTTGGTTTTCTCTGCAGTTAGGTAGGGTCAAAAATGTGAGTCTTGGCCAATGAATTATGAGTGGAAGTGAAGCGTGCCTTTCCTGGGCCAAGGCAGATGTGAGCCAGTGCCCTACCCTGTCCCCCCTCTCCCCCATCACAGTGGTCTTCGGAGGCCACATTTACAGCTATAGGGTGGCAGAGCTACATGGTTCAGAAGGATACACATAGGACTGTAATATGAGGGTGTGGAGTACCTTTTAGTGTGTTACCTCACTGAGGATTTCGGGGATTGAGAAAGAATCAGTCACAACTTAGCAACAAATAACATAGAATCAACATCCTCATAGTTTAGAGACATTCATCAGATAGAATATAGTTTTACAAAGTTTCATTTAAAGCAGGGTTTCTTGGATGATTTGTGAATTCTTCTTCATGCTATCATATGATAAAACATCAGGACCTATTTTATCTATATATCAAGTTTTGCATCATACCTACAAAAGATACTTCTGATATGGGATCTTTAATACATATATATTTTGCAAAAATGAAAAAGTGCTTGAATACAGAGCTTCTTTCTACCAAACAATTGCATGGACTAGCTCCCCTATCCTTGTATACATGAAGTGAAGTGAAGTCGCTCAGTCATGTCCGACTCTTACGACCCCATGGGACTGTAGCCTACCAGGCATCTCCGTCCATGGGATTCTCCAGGTAAGAATACTGGAGTGGGTTACCTTTAATCTTTAAACTCTTCAAATTCTTCCACCAAGTCAGAACTTTTACTTTCCTTCAAAGTTTCTCTGTATCTAAGGGTAATAAGAAATTGTAGATCTGTGATGTTTCTAAAACTAAATGCATATTTCCTCTCTAATCACACTCTGCCTGGATGCCTTTCCAATCTGATGTCTACATTGCCCTTTCTTCTCTACAAATATGAGAAGATCCATCTTATCCAAAAGATATCTAACTACAGGAACACCAGAAAAATGTAAACCACTGCAAGGGGTAACCTCTTTATTCCTTGATTTTAGTGATAACAAAGTCACATAAAAATTGTCACTTCAAATGCTCCCAAATAGATAACTTGTCATTCTTAGCTACTATATTTCACTTAAAATTATATAATTAATTATCTTATAGCATTTCATTTGGTTCCATGTACACATGGAAACAACAAGCATACTTCAAAGAGTAATAGCAGGGAAACATATCATACAGATAATTCATCTCTTAAAGGGAAAGTTTTACATTAAATGAGTTGTTCTGAGAGATGAGAGTACAGCTCAAGATATGTGGCAAACAGAACTGAAGAAAGTGAAAGAAATTCACAGGGAGAGAAAAGAAGGAGGAAAAAAGGGAAAAGTGAATGCTTATGTTCTGTGTATAATATAAATAAACAGAAAATAAATGCTGGCTACACCCTTGGTGGTTTTCTATTAAGGACACAAAACCATCATAATTATAATTTTCATCATACTTCATCCAAAATACCTAGAAAAGACTTCTTCCTAAGAAGATACTGGTAGTTTGACAAACTTACTTATTGACTAGTCAATAAGTAGTACTTTAATTTGTACTAATGACAAAACTTGAGACTTCAGATGAAGCTTGATACTGGACACTACGTTAGTACTATATCTGGCTGCTGCTGCTGCTAAGTCGCTTCAGTCGTGTCCGACTCTGTGCGACCCCATAGATGGCAGCCCACCAGGCTCCCCCATCCCTGGGATTCTCCAGGCAAGAACACTGGAGTGGGTTGCCATTTCCTTCTCCAGTGCATGAAAGTGAAAAGTAAAAGTGAAGTCGCTCAGTCGTGTCTGACTCTTCATGACCCCATGGACTGCAGCCTACCAGGCTCCTCCACCCATGGGATATCTGGCTACTGACATCTAAAGTGAAAGTGTTAGTTGCGATCGCATGGAGTATAGCGTGTCAGGCTCTGCTGTCCATAGAATTCTCCAGGCAAGAATACTGGAGTGGGTTACCATTCCCTTCTTCAGGGGATTTTCCCAGCCCTGGGATTGAACCCAGGTCCCTTGCATTGTAGGAGGATTCTCTACCATCTAAGTGACAAGAACTGTCTGATATCTAAAAGGATACCAAAATCTTGTTAGAGTTCTTTTTCTGTTTGTCCATCTGTTAATAATTGAAAAGTATTCTATCAAGAAACTAGATCATATTAATATAATTGGTCTCATCTGTAGTAGTAAAGGAAAAAAAAAATCTTTGTGTGCTGGAATTCCTGGGTGGAGCCTGATACATTTTTATTGTCAGTGACCCAGGAATATTGTACAAGGGTTTGTAGGATGTCTATTTCCAGAAGGAAAACATTGGCATTTTGGCAATATAGTTTGACACTAGAATCATTTTCTTCAATTCTTAGATGTAAAATAGACTGGATAGGAGAGCTTGTTTTGTGGTCCCAATGTTTAGCAGTTAATATTAGTGATGATAAATAGACCAAATCTATGCTGTGGACTTTGGAGAAGGCAATGGCATCCCACTCCAGTACTCTTGCCTGGAAAATCCCGTGGACGGAGGACCCTGGTAGGCTGCAGTCCATGGGGTTCCCTGAAGAGTGGGACACAACTGAGCGACTTCACTTTAACTTTCATGCATTGGAGAAGGAAATGGCAACCCACTCCAGTGTCCTTGCCTGGAGAATCCCAGGAACAGGGAGCCTAGTGGGCTGCCAGATCTAGAGAGGTTTCTGAACTAAGTGTGTTGAGATGACACATAAAGAGATTTGTATGAAGATCAAGAGTTCCTAAGCAGCTGACTGTGGTTTTAAAAACATCCCTGTATTGATTCCTCCTTGAAATGTAATCCCGTCAGTGAGATAGAAATCTCCTTACACTTGAGTCTTATTTGTCATAATTATGCATCTTTAGGGTTTCATAATGACCAATTTAATCACTCTGCTGTTTAGAGGACTATAACAGCCAATCATGATAATAGGTTTGGTATTTGGTAGGAACCATTTAACGCCCAAGAGCCCTTATTCTGAGCCTCTTGATGCTACTTCAATTTGACAGGCAGCTTCTGATTAGCACGCTTTGCAAAACCTTTGGTAAAACACTCATTTTATTTAAATAAATTCTGTGACCTAGTAGTATGCATGTTGTCTTGCAAACAAGGTCACCATGTGTGAGAAGTTTTCTCCAAAATGCTTATTTTCTTCCTGGTCATCCATTATAAATCTGAACACACCAATTAGCTTCTACTTCTTTAAGAATTCCAAGCATAGCTTGGTTCTAACTGGTGGCTGGTAACATACCAGGACTTCCAAACAAGCCTTGCCATTGTCATTGAGTGATATTGCAAAAGTCATGAGCTATGTCCATCTAAAACTTACCATTCTCCTATCATCAAAGGCACTTTCCCATAACCTGTCACACTAACATGATGAAAAACAGCACAAGATGTTAGGATATTTGTTCTCCACCTTCAGTGGACATAAGGATAACCCAGAGAGTATGCATTCAATGTTCTCTGAATTTACCCTCAGAGACTCTTATTTATTATGTCCAGGATGCCTTCCAAAACCCCATTTAGCAAGCATGCCAGTGAATTTCATATAACTAACACACAATCACATCTTGAGAATTATTGTATAAGGCCCGTTACTGGTAGGTTGGCTACCAAAGGTAAAGATATCTCAGCATTTTATCTAAATGCATTGATAAAATGATTTTCCTTTTTTTCCTGACTCTGCCCCCATCCCTTCTAAACTAAAGAGTCTCTTTTCTAAATTATTTTGTAAATGAACATTTGAATCCATTTATTTCCTTGGGGGAAAAAAAAGAAGGTAAGAAAATACAGAGCTCTTGCAATTACATTTAAAAGTGATTTTGGAAATCTTTGCCAAGATCATAACTCACAGTATGGTATTTCATGGTAAGATGTGGGTTCAAGTACCATCTATGGTATTTACTAGATTTTAGTTATTTAACCCTCTAATCCTCAGTATCCTCATCTGTAAAATAGAAATAGTGATATATTTCTTTAGAACTCCACAAAAATTAAATACAATTTTACATATGTATATATACATGTAAGATACATAAAAGATTTTACATAGACATAAAAGATTATATATACATATAAGGTCAGGGCTTATATCAGGGCTTGCCTGATAGCTCAGTTGGTAAAGAATCTACTTGTAATGCAGGAGACCCCGGTTCAATTCCTGGGATGGGAAGATCACTTGGAGAAGGAATAGTCTACCCACCCCAGTATTCTTGGGCTTCCCTTGTGGCTCAGCTGGTAAAGAATCCACCTGCAATGTGGGAGACCTGGGTTCAATCCCTGGGTTGAGAAGATCCCCTGGAAAAGGGAAAGGCTACCCACTTCAGTATTCTGGCTTGAGAATTCCATGGACTATACAGTCCATGTGGTCACAAAGAGTCGGACACAACTGAGCAACTTTCACTTTCTTTCAAGATTACACAAATATATATCTTAGTGAAGTGCTTGACCCAGGGTTATCTTACGACATCATTGTAATTAGTAAAGGACTAGAAAGAAATGTTAACATTTTTAAATATCTTTATCTGGGAAAAGGAAAATGTGGCTCCTAGTCACTCTCTCTAACCTAGCCTCCTGGTCCTCCTTGCAAGTACAAATAGCAAAAAACCACCGAAGAAAAAAGTCCCATTTGAAGACTGACAGGCTGAAGCTCTGGATGGAACACCACAGAATGCACTGCAGGTGGCTAAATGTGCTGAGCTTGGCCCAGGCCCAGCAGGACTGCTGCAGGCTCAGATGGCAGGGACACAGCAATGCCCTGCTCTAGGGTAAAGCGGATCATCTGGAACTGTCTCCGTTTCCCACCCATGTTTGCTCTTGCACATGTTACTATATTTTTTTTTTTTTGCTCACTAATAACCCAGTTTTATTCTGAAAGGGGACAAATGAAGGTGGATGACATTAGCTGCAGGAACTAAGTTATCTTCTTTGCTGTCAGTAACAGTTTGAGAAGAAAATGTGCAGCACACATGATTTTGTTTAAACATCCTTTACAAAGCATGTCAACTGAAGAGCAACACGTTGGGTTGTTTTCCCCAGATCAGATGTCCTTGTCCCCCAGCTCTAGCTCCGTGCCAGCAGCAGCCTGGTATGACGCAGATGGGGACTCGATCAAAATGGCTGCCTAAACCCTCATTTTTGATGACAGCTGTAGTTAATGAAGCCAGAAGGTGGGTGAAGGCGCTGTCCTAATGACTCACAGAATTGCAACCACCCCACACACAGGGTTAAAACTCTTTGCTGCTGTGGCTACTGGTCTTCTTGCCTTAGAGTCTTGGAGATAGATGTTTGGACTCCTATCAGTGAGTAAGATGGTCAAAAACATCCTCTTTCCTCTCCTATCAGGATTAGTCAGCATGCAAGCAGATGAAACTACAGAGTGGATTTAGTCATTTAAAGCCTTAGAGACAAATCTTTTCATGTAATGCAAATAAATAACAGAAGATATCTTTTGCAAAATATTTTCTTCATTGAAAACTTTTCAGAAATGCGTTTATTTTGTGTATTGACGGCCTTCTTTCCTCTGCAGTGGACTGATGACGTGATGTTGACATAGTTCATAAAGATGATGAAAGGGTAACAGTGGGATAACTTGTAGTAAAAGTAAATCTACAACAAGTCAAAGCTATCTAGAGGTGGATAATTAAGTCATGCCTTTACGTGACTACTCATAAATTTATCTGCTGCCTGAATTAAAATTGTGTGTCAGTTTAACACTGACCTCCTTCTTCAGTCATAGGACTCTGAGAACTCAGTGGAGATCCTCTTCTCTGCCTCTCTTCCTGTCCACATGGTTCATACTGGTTGTATGGATGGAGGCAATTTCTCTAGCTCTTCATTTCAGATTGATGCAACATGAAGATATCTGACCTCTAAGATATGCATGGTTCAGTGCTCTATTCTGTAAACGCGGAATAATTTAACATTTTCCCTACACACAATATAGGGGTATTCTTATTATTTACAAGTCAGTGTTTGTAGAGCATGAAGATTGTTGAGGCAAAACTATAATAAATGTTTATAAAAGGAAACAAACAACATTTCTTCTAATTTTTTCCAGTGGCCGTTTGAATATCTGACACAAACCTGGGATCTCAGCTCCAGTGAGATCCAACAAGTCCTTTTAACAGCCTTGAAAGTGTTAGGGAAAATCCCACTTTTGTTTTTCATTCCAACTGCTGTGTTACCTATGGTCATGAATTCCTCTGATCTGTGGGGCATCTAGGAGATATAAGGAATTTAGTATTCCATAAAAGAATCAATCTCTCAAAAATTCTGACTATATTACATAGGTTCAGATAACCCTATTAACACTTAATGATTATGTAAACTAAATTCACCTATTCCTCTTTTGCAATTTGCTAATAACTTGTCTCTTGAAAGTTTTCTAAAGTCATAATACTTCATGATAATTTGACTTTTTATTTTCATGACTGTTTCCCTGTGGTCTTAAAGGAACAGATTTTATTTTTCATTGTAAAGATTAATATACATTTTTTAAATTTTGCCTTGAAAATTGTGACACTTTTGAAATGGTGGTGTTTTTAAAAAATTTAATATAAAAACTGAGGTATCCCTTAAAATGTAACATGATCATATTTCTCCCATCCCTTTCCCTTTTCTTATTGGTATGCAATATTTTTATTCCTGACAAATGTATGAATCAAAACCAGAATGTTGATTTATCTCAGCAAAGGCATGCTATACTTGAAAAGAATGGTGCTGGTGGGTCATAAGTGCAGACTCTTTGGAAAAGAAAAATGCAGAGATTGTTTTCCCGGTTTGAGTCCTGTTTGAGAGTCTAACAAGTACAAGTTCAAGTCCCACAGTTTCCACATGGTGGAAGTTGGGACAAATAAATGTTTGTCATTGCCCACCCCCCTTTTCTCTGATATGAACCTGGACTTTGAAAATGACCAGAGGCAGCCTAGCATTGCAGCAGTGATAATAAAAATCAGGAGAGTGACTTCCTGGACGTCAGAGTGACTTCAGCTCCCAGATCTCCTGTTCATGATGGTGGCATATTCAGGGGGAAAGAAAGTCAGCTTCATGGAAAGAGAAAGGAACCAGGATGGAATTTCATGAGTCTGGGGACTTGTAAGGGTGATTCTCAGGAGGAGAGAAGGATAGTCTATAGGCAAGAAGGAGCTCTAGTCATTATGATAGAAACAAACACCATACCCATGATGCAGCTTTATTTGGTAACCCAAGTTGGGAAGTGGGTCATATCACTTATCAGCTATAAAATTATTTAATCATAAAAGTATATGTCTCTTTCATAAGGCACACTTTCTCTTAGTATTATTTGAGTCTGTATCTGTAACTGATGTATTGTGCTACTGAATAACCAATAGAGGGGACACATTAAACTGCTGAAAGCAGTTTCATTTTAGCACAGAGTTAGTGATCCCTACGCACTGGTAGTGAAATGCTTTACGATTTGTATGGTAAGAGGGAAAATAAGTCAATGGAGAGTCATTAAGATTGAATTCTCTTTTGAGAGGCTTGTTTTATATACTAAACTTTAAAGTGAAGTTTGGCCAGAATTAGGCTACTCTTCAACTTCAATTTGTGACCCCAAAGGAACTGTAGTCCAGTTTAGCTATTAAATCAGTGCATTCTACACCGATTCAGATTTGGTTAATGACAGGCATTTGCGTGGAGATGCCGGAGTGATAATATACTAGTCAATGTCTTTCTCCTCCATAGCTCCCTGAAACAGATGTAGCAAGTGCAATACAGGTGTAAGTGAGAATAGCTACATGCCCAGTGTAGCTATCTGGGCATGGCATAGTGCCCATTTTTCCAGACAGGTGCAAATAAATTATGTAAAGCATTCCCAGAAGCCTTTCTGTGTGCCTACCATTATTGGTCTTGCTAGTTCAAGTTTGTCAAATTTCCCTACACAGAATTCATTAAAGGAATTCCACCACCCCCTGCTTTTTTTTTTTAATAAGGGAAGGAGACTGCACTGCATTAGGGCCATCCATTTTCTGTGTGATGCCATTATTCCTGTCAATAGCAAATAATTAAATGTATACATGATCAGTAGGTTGCTTCTTCCAGTGCTCCATCTTCACCCAAAGCCCAAAGGGCCAGTATACGTTTGAGATCAGTGCTGATCCCAGACAAGGGGGCCCTTATTCATTTTGTTTAATTTCACATCCTCACTCTCCTCTGAATTCAGGACCCAGCTGACTGCTGGACATGTGATACTGGCTGCTCAGGGAGTATCTGTTGGTGATGGTGATAATTATTCCATACCACAGGTCATTAGCAGTTTCTCTGAAGAAGAGTCACCACACTCCTTAATTATTGGTTTTATGTTTTTGTTGTCAGTGAATTTAAGAAACTGTATGTATTCCAGAGGGTGTTCAGAAGATAGTTAGATAGTTTCAGGAACAAATTCAGATTTTTTTCCCCAATCATCTATTTAATAATCAGTGTTGTACTAGGTTTACAGAAGTAGGGCAAAAGTAGTAAAATAGGAAGGTATATGTTTTAGTTCACTGACTTTATATGTTAGTAACAGGGCAAAAGAGTCATTCAATGCAAAACTGAGAAAAGTAAAAATAGTACTACTGATCACCAATGACTTATCCCACGATTGGATTTCCCATAAAATTAATGAGCATTTATTAGGAGCTGTTGGGGAAATCAGTATATTTTATTTATCTGTGAAGCATCAGTGATTTGTCTCTGGGAATATGTGAATAATTATCAGAGAAAGCTTAGCTTGAGACATAATACAGTAACAATCAGAACTCTGAATTGAGTAAATGCCTGAGTTCCATTGATTATTATTGCCAAACAACTGATTTGGAGTGGCGTAGGAGAAGGCAATGGCACCCCACTCCAGTACTCTTGCCTGGAATATCCCATGGACAGAGGAGCCTGGTGGGCTTCAGTCCATGGGGTCGCTAAGAGTCAGACACGACTGAGTGACTTCCCTTTCATTTTTCACTTTCATGCATTGGAGAAGGAAATAGCAACCCACTCCAGTGTTCTTGCCTGGAGAATCCCAGGGATGGGGAGCCTGGTGGGCTGCTGTCTATGGGATCACACAGAGTTGGACACGACTGAAGCGACTTAGCAGCAGCAGCAGCAGAATATATTAGAATTTGAGCAAAACATTTGAAATATGTGGACTAGATATGACAAAGTGAATTCATATCTAACTGAACACTTTTCCCAGAAAATCAAAGGACTGATGTCAATTTGAGGAACCTGTAAAGAACATGAAAATCAAATTTACTGATTATAATCTGTTAAACAGATTAAAATAGCTAACCCACAGCATAATAGTAATAATAATAATCACACTTTGAAATTTACTACATGTTAGGAATAGTTACATGGTAAAATAATATCCAAAGGGTGACATATTCTGGAGTGACATGCAGATAAACTCCCATCACTTTTTATTTCAAGCAAAAATTTCAGAGTATTGATGTCTTGTTTAGACTTTTGTAACAAGAATTTTGAGATCATTGCCTTATTATAATATTTCAACATTAAAACAAATCTACTATGATTGCATGTAACAAGGATAAATGCAAAGATTTTCCCTGACATTAAAAAACAGTGATGGAGATTGTGTTCACCTATGGCTGATTCGTGTCAATGTATGGCAAAACAAATACAGTATTGTAATTTAAAAAATAAATAAATTTAATAAAAAAAATGATGTAAATTCAAGATGGGAAATAGATGGCTCATTAGACTTGTGTGTGAGATCACTGAAAAGCTTTTTGTTTGACTGTTAGCTCACAGCCACTGTTGTGGCTTTGCGCTAAAAAGAAACTCCACCAAAGTCCTCATGAAACTTATGATCATTCATTTAGGTTAAATTCATATAGTTTTCCTTATCCTTTATTCATTCCTCATTTTATTGCAATTTTCCCAGGAAAGGTCATTTCATCTCCCCTTAGGGTTCCTTCGCTTTTCAAGAAAAATAAACCAGGTCTATTCAACCTCAAGGTAAGGATGAATTGGATTACAAGTCAGAGCCATACTCCAGACCTGCCTCCCCATTTCCTACCCACAGAGAAAACCAAAGACAGGACTCCTAGCTTTTTCCCCGCCTAATAGTAGAGAAGTGGGTCTGCTGGCGAGATACCCCGTGCAGGCTGGGGAGCAAGTGCCTCCCTGTGAGTCCTAGGAGTTAGCGACTTGTTATCTACCCTGGTGGAATGCACACTCCAGTGTGTGTAGAAATCGCAAAGAAAGCTTGTTAAAATCTAGGTTTCTGGACCCCATACTTAAGAGACTATTTCAGTGAGGCTTTAGAATTCTCCATTTTAAAAACACATAACCAAGCAGATTCAGCTGTGTGTTCATTCATTTGCTAATTAATTCAACACATATTTTTGAGCTGTAAATATGCCCTGGGCACCCTTCTAGGTTACAGTAGGATTGCTGAGGATACAGTGACTAGTGAACATGACGGACAAAGCATATGATCATCGTGGGACTCACATTCCACTGTAGGCTACAGAGTTTAAAATCTCACAAACAAGCAAATAGCGAACTTTCAAACAGTGACAGTGATTAAAGAAAACAGTAACACAGTGGAAAAACAGTAGCAGAGAATGAATGCTATTTGAGCTATGTTGATTAGAACAGCTTTTCTTACAATGCTGTATTTAAACTGAGACCTTAAGATATAAAGAAACATGTGTGTGTGTGTGTGTATATATATATATATATATATATATAATATATTGTATACATGTGGGTATATATATATATTGTACATTATATAAATGCATTATATACATAGGCATGTATGTACATGTGTATAGAGACATGTATGCATGCATAAACATTTATACAAGTATGTACACATATGTATATGCACACACATATACATAATACGTGTATACATGTATGCATATATGTGTGTGTATACACACATATGTATATACACACATATAATGAGTCTGAGGGTCAAGATGTACAGCAAGTGCAAAGGCCCTGAAGTAGGAAGAAGCTTGATGATCCTGAGTAATAAAAAGCAGGTCGATGTGGCTAGAACAGGGTTTCTCAACAGTAGAACTACTGATATTTGAGCGAAATAATTCTCTACTATGTGGGCTTTCCTGTGTATTATAGGGTTTTAGTAGCATCTTTGACCTCTTCCATACCCACTCAGTTGTGACACCCTACAGTGTCTCCAGCCATTGTTGTCCTGAGTTGAGAACCACTTTATGGTTGAGCTGTTGGGAGAAGGAGGATGGTAGGAAATGAGGTGATAAAGTAGAGAAAGGCTAGATCACATAGGGCTATAACGATCACTGAATTTAATTCCAAGAGATTCTGGAAATCACTGGAGGATTTTAATTGTGATTGTTAAGTTACATGGTCAACTTTTATTTTTAGAAGGACATTCTGATGCTAGGTGGCAAACACAGGAGGTAAAAAGTGGAAGCCAGGACCACAGAAGCAGTATAACAGAAAGATGATGGGACTGAAATAGGTTTAGGAGAGAAGATTGTAAGAAGACGGTGGATTCAGAAAGTGTATTGAAAGGAGTCCTAATAGGTCTTTGGGTGGCCGGTAGACCACACCTGGAGAAACAATGATCTTGATCTTTGCTGCTCAAAATGGGATCCACAGAGCAGTAGCAATGGTCTTCACGTGAGAACTCAGATGTAGTGTCCCAGATCCTACCTACCCCAGACATGCTCAAACAAACTCTACACTTTGGTAAGCTCCCCCAGGCAATAGCTATGTATCTCAAAGTCTGAGAAAGCAGCTCCAGGCTAGCTTTTCATTATATTTATAAGAAAAGAGATGCTCTGAGAGGAAGGGTGGTCTGTCCGAGTTCAGAGAGAGTCATGGGCAGTCAGAACTAAAATCCACTTCTTCCATCTCCTGGTCCCAGGTCCTCACTAGCAGCTTGCTCCATAGGATAATGTCTCCTGTTAGAGTCCTTCCTTAGCCCTGAAATGGAAATTTTTGTCCCTTAATTCTCACAGGACAAGAAAAAGTCACCCTTCAAAAAATAAAAGATTGAAATTCCTCCAGGGAGGGAGAACGAAAGACCCATGGTATCAATTTAGAGCAAAAAGCATTTAAAACCAATTACCAAGCTGTGTTGCTGCTGCTCACAGGGCTGGCATCTTTTCCTCGCTCGGGTGTTAACACTGCAAATACAAAACAAATCCCTTGAAAAATGATGCCAGGCTTGGAGTGTGGGCAACAATGATGAGGCTTTGAGATCAGACCCTGCTCAGATAGCTGTTCAGTGACAGGAATCTTCTGGATCACAGGCAGCAGCAAGATTTGCAACTTGAACTATGCGAGGAGAGATTTTGGAAAACTGAACATCAGTCTGTTTCCCTTGCCTTTATCATCCCCTTTTCTGGCTGCCCAGACTGGCCACTTTCTCATCCCCCAGGAAATGGACCATTTGTCAAATTCTCTTCTCCTCAAAACCTAAAGCACAAAATAGCTACTGTCCTTCTTGGCAGCTCCTGCAGAGCTAATATGCTGTGCTTATCCCAATATGTGGGCCCCATCATATCATAAATTAGAGAGACTGCTTTGCAGGATGAGCTTGAGGCAAAAGAAGGATAAGGAAACTAATTCAAATCCTCAAGTCTGATTTTCATTTGACAAGATACTGATCTCTGTCTCTCAGCCCAGTGAGTGCGAGGGCAGTTCTGCCTCCTTCGAAGCCTGGACTCCCATTTCAGGAAGGAGGTTTTGAAGAGCGGATAGCAGGTTTATAAAGAGCGGATAAAGCAACTGCTGAATGAGCACGGTGGTCGGTGGGCAGGGAGATGACCACAGGTTCACAAGGGAAGGAAGACAAAGGAGTGCCTTTTAGGGCTGAATGTGAAAGTGCTCCTCTCTGTAGGGGTCTGGGCCCCGAAGCACATACTTCTGTCATTGCACAGCTGTCAGCAGCCGTTATCAGGTTCCTGACAGAGACAGGCAGAGATCCCCAGTGCGTCTCCCCCAGCAAGCGAAGCTAGGCAGTGATGCAGGGTGTGTGTGCGTACGCATGCGTGCTGGGAACAGACAACAGAGAAAAAGAAGGGGGATTAAATATTAGTGCAAGCCTGCTCAGTCATGTCCAGCTCGACTCTTTGCAACTCTATGGACTGCAGCTTCTCTGCCATGGCTTCTCTGCCACCGCCAGGCTTCTCTGTCCATGGGATTATCTCGGCAAGAATACAGGAGTGGGTTGCCGTTTCCTCCTCCTGGATCTTCCCAACCCAGGGATCACACTTGTGTCTCCTGCATCTCCCTGCATTGGCAGGTGGATTCTCTACCTCTGAGCCTCCCAGGAAGCCCTGTTAGTTTTGAACACTCAGATATTTACACAGTACAGAGGGAAAGAGGCTAGGATTTGAGCCAGATTTTCCATTCTGTTAGTAGGACTGTAGGTAAGTCATTTTATGCCTCTGTTTTTTTTTTTATCCTTCTTCACCCACCAAGAAGAGCAGAAACCTATGATTTATGGACTCCTTGGCAAGTGCCAGGCCCCATATTAGAGCACATTGTAAGTGCCAGCTCAGTCTTCACAGTGACCCAGGTAAGAACTATCCTTCCCTTTTTTTTTCTTTGCAGCTGAGGACACTGAGGCTTAAGGAGGTTAAATAAATTTTCTCCACAACACTCAGGCAGGGGATGATGGACCCTGGATTTCACTCAGGCTGTGTGACTCTGGAGTCCTCAGGCTTCAGGCTTCTCAGGCTATGCCTCTTCAAACAAGGATGTCCAGCTCATTCAGTGTCTGGGGGTCAGCTGAGGCTTGGGTGGGAAAGTACATTGTGCTCTGAGAGCTGCATGCATGCTAGCCATGGTTAGTTAAAGAATTCAGCATTAACTTACTTATTCATTTAGTACTTGCTAGAGAATCTGGTTCTATTCTACAAAGTATGGCCAGTTTTCCAATATGGAGGAGAGTAAAAAAAAAAGCTTTTGGCTCTTTTGTCAGGTCACTTACATGTTATCAAGTGTTTGGAAGAAGAACAGTGCTATCTGTATAGCAGGTTTACAACACCAGAAATCAAGGATACCCCATATGCTCACCAAGTGAACTAAAACAAAACAACTGCTACCTAATCTCTGTTCTAGTGGAGGTCACTTCCAGTGAGTTTTAGTACCAAATGGCATTTTAAAAGTAAGTCAGTAGTAAAGGACTGATGCTGAAGCTCCAATATTTTGCCCCCTGATGTAAAGAACTGACTCATTGGAAAAGACCCTGATGCTAGGAAAGACTGAAAGCACGAAGAGAAGGGGACGACAGAGGATGAGATGGTTGGAAGGCATCACTGATTTGATGGACCTGAGTTTGAGCAAGCTCCAGGAGTTGGTGAAAGACAGAGAAGCCTGGTGTGCTTCAGTCCATGGGGTCATAAAGAGTTGGACATGATGGAGCGATTGAACTGAACTGAACTGAATAGTAACCAGGAGTCCTCTTTCTGTGTCTCATTCTCTCTCTCTCTCTGGGATATTTCAAAGCAAATACTTGAAATCAGTATTTTAATTCTGACACAGTTATGCCGTATTCCCAAAGCTGTAGTTTAACAGACATAGTCTAGGTGCTATATCATAAATGATGGTTTATCTAGTGTTCATCACATGGAAATGTTACTATTTGCAGTTGCTTCTGTGTTTCAATGGTACAATGATAATTGATGTTCAAAATGATTATCCCAAGGCAGTACAATTTTCTAAAGTGCTTTGTAGATCGCAAAAAGATCTACAAAGGAAGAAAAGAAAAAGGCAAGAAAAAGAAGTTTCCATTAGTATATTTTTGCATTATAGGTTATCATAATAAAATTCTTTGAATATTAGTAACCAGTTACAAAATGTGATAAGAATCAGAGCATCTCTATTCCCCATCATGCCAAAACAGGTAATTTGATATAGACACATGCTTAGTATCTTTTTCTTTCCTCAAAGCTTAAGCCAATTTTATATTACTGCATGTTGGCTATGAAAACTTCTTAAGTGTTCACTCCATGCATTATTGTTATATAACTGCTGTAAAAAAATTGCAAATTTGGTGCTTAAAACAATAAGCCAATTCTTGAGGTGAGAAATCCCAAATGGGTCTCACTAGGCTGAAAATCAAACTGCCAGCAGAGCTACCTTCATTTTGGAGATTTTAGGGCAGAATCTGTTCCCTTGCCTTTTCTAGCTTCAAGAAGCTGCTGCTTCAAGGGAACCCCTTGGCTTGTGGGCACTTCCTCTTTCTTCATGCCAGCAGCCCAGCATCTCCGAATCTTGCTCTCTGACCACAACCTCTGTTTTTGTCATCACACCTTCCTCACTCTGACCTCCTGCTTCCCTCTGATAAGGACCTTTGTGATTACATTGGGTCCACACAGTTAATTCAGAGTAATCTCCATCTCAAGACTGTAACTTAATCATGCCTTCAAAGTCCGTTTTTCCAACTAAGATAACATATTCACGAGTTCTGGAAATTAGAATATAGCTATGGGGAGCATTATTCCGTGCACCACATTCGGTTTAACAATGACTCATTCATTGCCATGTTTTCTTTCTTTCCCTATCATTTCTCTTTGGCTTTGAATATTTCAAAACAGTAGCCTCTTCCCATATACGATGGTGCCGGGAGCCAGCACGGGAGATCCCACCCATGGCAAAGGTCATGAGGAAGAGATCTGACGGGCAAAGGCGAGATCAGGCCTAAAGGGACCCCCCTGAACCTTCTCGAACATCTACCCCAAAACCAGAATCTGTCTGTTTCACTATATCATGCCTGTCACCAACACTATCCCCGACCACCTTTCTCTAAATCTTGTGAACAATGTACTTTGATTTAACCACATTAGACCTTGAGTTAATAAATTCCTCCCACTCTATAGCCCACTTCACCTTTACCCTAGAGGAATGCAACTTTATCTAGTGCTTTTGGAGGGTGGCGCCTGACTTTAGAAAAATCACCTTTGGAGAAAATGAGTTTTCTGGCTCACTAATCATTATCAGAAAGGGTCATAAGATGTTAGCAGGCCCCTGGCCAGAAGATGATGTAAATCACCCAAGATCTTTGTATACTGGAAGGAATGCAGGGAGAACGCCTGGTCCCGATAAGAGTCAGGACTGCTGACCCTGCATGACTATGCGTCATCCATTATTTTCAATGTGCTGCTGCTGCTAAGTCACTTCAGTCATGTCCGACTCTGTGCGACCCCATAGATGGCAGCCCACCAGGCTCCCCTGTCCCTGGGATTCTCCAGGCAAGAACACTGGAGTGAGTTGCCGTTTCCTTCTCCAATGCATGAAAGTGAAAAGTAAAAGTGAAGTCACTCAGTCATGTCTGACTCTTCACAAACCCATGGACTGCAGCCTATCAGGCTCCTCCGTCCATGGGATTTTCCAGGCAAGAGTACTGGAGTGGGCTGCCATTGCCTTCTCCTTTCAATGTACAACTCAAGGTATATTAGCGTCCCTGGAAAATAAAGTTTGGGCCTCACTTACTGAAGCTTGGTCTCCCCGTGTCTTTCTTTGTTTCTTTCTTTATCTTCTTTTCAGGCTGATTCCTTAGGGCGTAGAGGCCCTCTGAGTTCACTTTCCTGCCCAGGCTTCTAAGACCCATGTGAGAGGGAGCCCAATGCAGGGCACTCTCCGCTATTCAAGCAGGCTCCTGTGGCCTACATGAACAGAGCAAGTCTCTTGTCTGAGACTTCATTGGCTTTCTGCATAAACCAAAGAGTATCAGCCTCTTTCTCTCCTATATTTTCCTAATTGCTATATTCCTTCTTCATCTCTTTCTATATCTCTAAATAAATTATTCGTCTAGGTCACTGATGCCATCCCCCTGAGGATACCCTGGATCCAACCGGGGCTGGACCCCAGTACGATGGGTAGGGTGACCCTGACATGAAAATTAGCAAAGTTCATGAAGATTAAAAGAAGCAAGTTCATACAGAATCTCTTCTAATATTTTACCGATGGGATGAAAACCAGCAAGAAAGGGGCAATGTGGACAACTATCCACTGAACCATGTCTCAACTAATAGCCCTTGAAGTAAGTGAAGTGAAGTCTCTCAGTCATGTCTGACTCTTTGCAACCCCATGGGCTGTAGCCTACCAGGCTTCTCTGTCCATAGGCTTCTCCAGGAAAGAATACTAGAGTGGGTTACCATTTCCTTCTCCAGGGGATCTTCCCAACCCAGGGATCGAACCTGGGTCTCCCGCATTGGAGGCAGATGCTTTAACCTCTGAGCCACCAGGGAAGCCCAAATGGGAGTTGCTTAGACTTCTATTTCTTAAACTTTTAACTTAAAGTTGAATTTAGGCTATGAAAGGAAGAAAGAAAATGATGGAGAATATTCTCCTGGTGCCAGACAGTAGCGAACCCAAGAGGAAATGAGGAAGGAGAAATGAGAAGGCAGAGAGCCATGCTGAAAGAAGTTTTGGATACCATCTGACAGGCCTTTTGAATGTGCAGGTTTGGCTGCCTGCCCAATGCACCATGTGCCCTACATCCCTCTGTGCATTGCTAGAGAAGCAGGAAGGCATATCCTTGGAGAGAACATCCCAGCGCACCCAGAGAAAAAGGGAAAGTCATAACTAAGGTGATGAGAGAGACACCAGCCAGGGGGTAGTAGAGGTTACAGCTGTTGTGGACAAAATGTTCAGACAGCAAGGAAGTTTACACAGGTAGAGCCAGATGGGGTTTCTGTTTCTCAGCTGTAGACAAACATCCTCTCTGCTAACCTTCTGCCCTAAACTCACACTGGCTGCTTGCTTCTGAAGTATGTTGCATATTTCTTTTTTAACTCAAGTTTGGGTATTTCATAATTCTTGCTCTTTGCAAAACCATTATGGTTTAAACAGGGCACGTGAAAGATCCATTATAAGCAATGCCTGAAGGAAAATGTCTATTGTTGCAAGCCCAGGTGAAGCACAGAAAAAATCTTCTACTGCTGAAGCACTGGGGGCACAGGAAAGATGAAGATGCATCACTGTATGCTGGATTGTTTCTCTTGGTTCTTCCTCCAGGCATGATCACTTGTGAATTGGTGCCTTTGCACACAAATCATGCCTTCTTCCATTAGAAATTCTAAGAGAACAACACTAACAGCAACTATATTTATTAAGAGTTAAACAGGTCAGGTGTTATGGGAAGTACCTCAGGAATATTATCTCTTTTATTCCCACAGTGATAATGAGAAAGTCAGATGATTCGTCCCCATTTCATAAACAGGTCATTACATGGCTTAAGGAAGTCATTTTGTCATGATCATACAGTCAGCAATTCATATCTAAAACTCAAACACGGGTGAGCCTATTTTCTAATTTTTTTCCTCTTAGAAATAATGCATATTTCCTTTATGTTTTTCTGTAAAGGCCTTTGTCTTCATAGGGAAGCTCATAGAATTATGCAATCTTTAAAATCTCTTCTCCTCAGGTTACTTGATAAAAAAGCGAGGTCTAATTACATTTAATCTGAATATGGCAATACTTGGAGATTCCCATATTTTGCCTTTCAAAATTCATTTAGGTAACACTTGAATTTCATCATTCTTTTATTTTTTCTCTGCATAGCAGATTGCAGTGGGGTTGAACAGTGGCTGCCAAAAGACATGGCCAAGTCCTAACTCCCAGAACGACTGAGTATGACCTTATTTAGAAAAAGGATCTTTGCAGTGGTACTTATTTAAGGATCCTGAAGTCATCCTGGATTAGGTTGGAACCTAAATCTAAGGACTGGTAGCCTATAAGGGAAAAGAAAAGGAGACTTGAGACACCCAGATACAGAGACACAGAGTAAAAGTCTAAATGAGGATGCAGGCGGAGATAGGAATGATGTGGCCACAGGCCAAGGAAGACCAGGAGCAACCAAAAGCTGGAAGAGGGCAGGAAGGATCCTTCCCTAGTCTCTCACAGGGAAGGAGGCTCTGCTAACACCCTCGGAGACAATGAGAAAATAAAGCCACTATGCTTGTGGTTGGTAACTTTCAATGGCAGCAAGTTACTTAGAAAACTGACACCTGGGTATATTTTGATGATGCAGGTATCAAGGTAGTTTGGCAAATGTTATGAAGGGAAACTGTGTGATTTGTGGCTACAACTGTGTCTTAGGAATGTAGCTTTGTACCTTAGTTTCTTACTGATGTAAAATGAGAACTCACAAGGTATGTGAAAGTGAAAATGTTAGTAGCTCAGTTCAGTCCAGTTCAGTTGCTCGGTCGTGTCCGACTTTGCGACCCCATGAACTGCAGCATGCCAGGGCTCCCTGTCCGTCACCAACTCCCAGAGTTCACTCAAACTCATGTCCATCGAGTCACTGATGCCATCCAGCCATCTCATTCTCTGTTGTCGCCTTCTCCTCCTGCCCCCAGTCCCTCCCAGCATCAGAGTCTCTTGCAATGAGTCAACTCTTCGCATGAGGTGGCCAAAGTACTGGAGTTTCAACTTTAGCATCAGTCCTTCCAAAGAACATCCAGGACTGACCTCCTTTAGAATGGACTGGTTGGATCTCCTTGCAGTCCAAGGGACTCTCAAGAGTCTTCTCCAACACCACACTTCAAAAGCATCAATTCTTCGGCGCTCAGCTTTCTTCACAGTCCAACTGTAACATCCATACACGACCACTGGAAAACCATAGCCTTGACTAGATGGACCTTTGTTGGCAAAGTAATGTCTCTGCTTTTGAATATACTATCTAGGTTGGTCATAACTTTCCTTCCAAGGAGTAAGCGTCTTTTAATTTCATGGCTGCAATCACCATCTGCAGTGATTTTGGAGCCCCCAAAATAAAGTCGGACACTGTTTCCACTGTTTTCCCATCTATTTCCCATGAAGTGATGGGACCGGATGCCATGATCTTCGTTTTCTGAATGTTGAGCCTTAAGCCCACTTTTTCACTTTCCTCTTTCACTTTCATCAAGAGGCTTTTAATTCTTCTTCACTTTCTGCCATAAGGGTGGTGTCATCTGCATATCTGAGGTTATTGATATTTCTCCTGGCAATCTTGATTCCAGCTTGTGCTTCCTCCAGCCCAGCATTTCTCATGATGTACTCTGCATATAAGTTAAATCAGCAGAGTGACAATATACAGCCTTGATGTACTCCTTTTCCTATTTGGAACCAGTCTGTTGTTCCATGTCCAGTTCTAACTGTTGCTTCCTAACCTGCATATAGTAGCTTAGTCATGTCCAACTCTTTGCGATCCCATAGACTGTAGCCAGCAAGACTCCTCTGTCCATGGGATTTTCCAGGCAAGAATACTGGAGTAGGTTGTCATGCTCTTCTCCAAGGGATCTTCCTAAACCAGGGATCGAACATGGGTCTCCTGCATTGAAAACAGATTCTTTACCATCTGAGCCACCAGGGAAAGTTCTATTTCTAAAACTTAAAAAGATCCAATAACGTCAAATTCTATAAACAACATAAGCAAATCATGTGTGTGTATCTATCTATCTATCTATCTATATAGATATACACACATGTATAAGCAAATGTATATGTATACACATATATACACATCTGTAAACAAATATATACATACACATGTATATATAGTCATGTATAAGCAAATGTGTATAATACACTATAAATATATTAAAAAATCTTTGTGTCATTTGTTGTATATTTGGTTTCTTGTTAAAGATCAACTTGGAGAAAAATTCATTTAGAGATGACTGATATCTAGTTTCCCAGGTGGCTCAGTGGTAAATCCTCCTGCCAGTGTAGGAGACATGGGAGATCCGGGTTCAATCCCTGGGTTGGGAAGATCCCCTGGAGGAGGAAATGGAAAACCCACTGTAGTATTC
The DNA here is from genome assembly GCA_917880005.1 of Nanger dama. NCBI lineage: Eukaryota > Metazoa > Chordata > Mammalia > Artiodactyla > Bovidae > Nanger > Nanger dama. The sequence goes on from CAKJTW010000011.1 coordinate 4,563,141, forward strand.
TTGCTGGGGAAAGTTCCATGGACAGAGGGGACTGGAGGGCTACAGTCCATGGGGTTGTAAAGGGATGGATACAACTGAGCACACACACACATATTAATATCTGGTAGATTTTTCTCTGTCCCAGATCAAAGCCAGGAATGCCCTTTGGCAATGGTCTCAGGTCTAATTCTTAATTCATAAGTTATCACCTATAGAGCTCTAGGCTTGAGCCGGGAATTGGTTCTGAAAAATTCATGGAATCATTCGTGAGTGACTGGCCAGTATCTCTTATAATTAGCAAGGACAAATGTTGAATTACTTGGACATGACTGGCAAGGGGTAGACATCCCATCATTAATAGCAATAATTGAAACTAGTTAGGGTATTATTAGTGTTGATGGTAGATGTAGTAATAATAGCAGTAATGGTATATGTGGTGAGAAAAGACCTAAATTATTTTTGTTTGTCCGAATCTCATGGAACTCTCTCATTTAAGACAGAAGGATCAAAGAAAGAGAACTAGCTCCAAATCTCAGTGTTTTAATGGATATTGAGAATCTGTTACATCCCAGAAAAGGACCACCTCAGGTAGCTGAGATTTTAAAAATAGACTGTCTGGATCTGATAAAACAACTCCAAGAATGTATCCATAAGAAGACACTATTTAGAATAAGGTCAGAACCAAGATGAGGTGCTTACAGGCTGCCATGGTAGTAGCCTTTATAAGTCTTCCAGGCACCAATCATCCACCCTTACACAGCATGATAGAATAAGCTTGTGAGTTACCATTGCTGCCAGACACTTCCTTGGCAGAACTACACCATAGACAAGAAGCAGACCTAAGTGAGGATTCACACATGTTCTTAAAGGCTTAGCAACACTGCACACTAGCCTCAGCAGAGCCTCTGATCCACTCTGACAGCCAGCAGTCAAATCAGACTGCTGTGGAGACCTTAGAGTACGTAGAAGTTCCTGGGGAATTATCTCCTCTAGAGACAGTCAGCAACAGAACTGCCAAGGGCAGAAGTTAGAGCTACTCCCACATACATGAAACAAATTTTCCAAATTTTCCTTTCCACCTGGCTTTGTATATTATAGGAATAACTGAGTGGGGAAGGCTTTGAACTTCCTACAGGTTCTCTGACATTATGGGGTTACCTCTATTGATAGGATATTTGGACTCAGAGAGCAGAGCCAGCAAGAGTGCTATTGCCATTCCCAGTTGGTCTCTGGATTATGGCTGCCTAGGATATGCAGTCCTAACCCCTATATGACAATATTTGGAGATGTGGCTTTTGGGATGTAATAATGTGCATGTTCAGTCATGTCCAGCTTTTTGCAACCCCATGGATTGTAGCCCACCAGACTCCTCTGTCCATGGGATTTCCCAGGCAAGAATACTAGAGTGGGTTCCATTTCCTTCTTCAGGGTATCTTCCCCCCTCCCAGGGATCAAACTGCATCTTCTATGTCTCCTGCATTGGCAGGTGGATTCTTTACCAGTGCATTACCTTGAGTTAAGGTCATGAGGGTGGGGCCTTCATGTTGGGATTAGTACCCTTATAGGAAGATACACCAGATATTTTGCTTGCTTCTTTTCTCTCCATCATGTACCCACCAGAAAGAGGTGTGGTGTGTACACAGTGAGATACTGGTTGTCTAGAAACCAGGAAGAGAGCTCTCACTAGAGTCTGAGCATGCTGCACCTTGGTAGTGGACTTGTGCCTCCAGAACTGTGAGAAAATAAATACCTGTTATTTAAGGCTCACAGTCTATGGTGTCTTTTTTTATGGCAGCCCAAGCTGAATTATATACTATATGCATGTGTTCTAAGTCACTTCAGTTGTGTCTAACTCTTTGCAACTCTATGGACTGTAGCCTACCAGACTCCTCTGTCCATGGGATTCTCCAGGAAAGAATACTGGTATGGGTTGCTATGGATCAAACCTTCATCTCTTATATCTCCTGCATTTGCAGGCAGGTTCTTTATCATTAGCACCACCTGGGCAGCCTGATTAATACACTACAGTGATTATTAAAAAAATAAGTGGACTTACTTAATTTTTTCAATAAGTGGGCTTATAGAAGTCATTACAGAGGAAGCTAGCATAGTTACCATAATTAATTAGTTTCTGTGAAAATAAAAGATGTCTTCCTCTTCAAGAAACAAGGAAAACCACCCATCTTCTCTCACATGGCTCTAAAAGTAAGTTGCCCAAATTCAAGAGTTTCCCAAAGAATTGTCCACATCTCTGTCCATACCAACTGATACTAATCTATGGGCAACCAAGTCCTCAATACCATGTGTTGTATTTGGAATGCCTCTTGTTCTAAGGTGAAATTTTGGAATTTATAATTTGTTGCAATTTGTAAAGCAATTTTCTTGTGGCTTCCTTCCTTTCTTGGAGTGGTGAGGGTTTTAAAAATATAAAATGTCTCTTAGATTGCCCCATGGAGGCTAACTTTCTGTAACTACTTTTCTGTTTGCCTTTCAAATCCCTCATTCCCTGATCTGGATCTGTCTTTCCACAGGTACAGTGTCTCAGTGACCAGGCCAAAAAGAAGATATTTTTGAAAAAGACTGATGTCATTCAAAGACTGACATTTCAGTTTTTATTACTAGAATACCTTGAAGAATTAGGTCTGATTTGCATTGATATTTGCCAACTGAATTATTAAAGTTCTTTTTTTATTCTTTTCCCTTTCCCTCATCAGATTTTAACGCTTTGGTCAACAACAGACAAAGTCACAATTTAACAATCATATGACTTCACAGAGGACTTCTGGGCTTTTGAATTGTTGACCAATTTGAGAATAAAAAAAACCAGATTTGATGCATAAAATGAAGGTGGTTACATATAAAGGAAATGGCAAGAGGGCTTACTTACTTTTTTAAATGGGTAGGCTTATAGAAGTCATTACAGAGGCAAAGGTTTTTTGTTGTTTTTGTTTTGTTTTTGTAAAAGAATCTGCTTCTCGCATCTATTTCTTAAGTGACCAGGGGTAACTTCATTGACATGTTTTTTGTAGGTAATGTGACACAATTTGTGTTACCTATTGAGGTTTTTCTCTTTTACTAGAAACATTTGAAAATGAACATGTATGCCTAAAGAAGGATGAGGGTTTCAGAAATATGTGCACATTTAAAGTGATATATTAGTCCCAAATATCATTAGACTGTAGATGGAAAAAAAGTGGGAATTCCTGTGTAGTTTTTACTTCTAAACCTCTTCATCTAAAGTGACAGAACTACTAGTCATAGAAATGTAATAGTGCACCTCTACATCAAAGTTTTAAACATATCACACACACATGCAAACCAGGTCATCGGGTTATTACGTTACTTATTTTGGTTAATGGTGTGCTTCACAGCCTTGCAGTCAATTCTTTCTACTCTCTAACCAAAATAACGACTGTAATTTGAGTCTATGTTTGGCTCTGTAGAATCTAAGATAATAGTAACAGTAAGCATCCCTTGAATAATGCTTTATCATTAATAAATCATTTTTGTATACACTATCTCATTTGACACAGCACAGGTATCCTGGTAGGTGATCAAGTATTGCATTATTCATATTTTACAAGTGAAAGTAGAGTTTAATGGACCCACTCAAAATCCCTAAAAAGTAAATGGTGAAGAACAGAGATTTGAACTCAAGCTTTCTGACTCTTAAATCCTGCATTCTTTCTACCAAGTCACTCTTTCTCTTAATCCCTTACAGTTTTTAGATAGCTTTACCCTATTCAAACTACCTTTATATTCATTATCTAATCTGATTTCTCAAAGCAACAGCACAAGGCAGACAGAGCACATATTATTGTCTAGATTTTATAGGTAAAGACATTATAGATGATGATGAGAAAAGTGGCTACTGTCATTCAGACAGTGGTTCTTCATACACAGGCTAAAATTTTCTTGTAGTCTTTAGCAGCAGCATCTGATGTAAAGCATCAGATGGTTCTCCTTCAAGTCATATTCAATGGTCCAGTATTATAACCCACCCCTAAACCTACACCAGTTTTTGTTTTGTTTTTTTTTTTCTTGGTAGGAATATATTTGGAGGGAATGCAGGTGGAGATGAAGTTAGGGTTATTAGTAGAAAGGGAGGGAAAGTTCTTAAATTTTATTTAAATACTAAAGAAAACAGTTTTCTCTGCATACAAAGACTTTTTCACCTCTCATCTTGGGTTTTTCAAAGTTTAATGTGTGTACAGACCACCTGAAGTTCTTGATGAAATGAAGATTCTGATTCAGTGCATCTGGAGTGGGGCCCAGCATTCTATAAAGCTCCAGGGTGATGCCAAGTCTGTTGATCACAGTCCAATCTTGATAGGCAAAGGTCCATCCTATTTCTCAATACCATAATTATTTTTACTATTCTCTAAACTATGAATCTCTAGGGTGAAACAGAGAAATTAAACCTAAAACACTGTAACAATTTTTTTTTTAATACTCTATACATGTGGGACTTCCTTAAATGCTGTTCTGTGCTAGGCTATTTATAACACCCTAGTGTTTTCTGACATATTTTCATCTCAAGATCCAGGATGATGCTGAAAATATGGTCCATGGAGCCAACATTACCTGGGTCCTTGTGAGAAACATAGAATTTCAGGTCTCATCTCCGACCCCCTGAATTAGAATTCACATTTTAACATGATTCTTCAGATGACTTTCCAGTACAGTGATTTTAGAGATTCACTCCTTTAGATCTTTTTGCCCATGTGTACTTACATAGTTATCATTATGCTCATGTGGCTGGTCCTCCAGCTCACTGGGGAGGATCTAATCCTCCAGAGTCCCAGAATTCACCAAAGAATTCAGCAAAAGAGATGATTTAAATGTGGAGTGAGGCAGGAAATCTGCATTTTTAAAACTTGCTTTGAGGTAATCCCAATGATTGGCCAGATGTAGAAATCTAATAGTGGAGATGAAAGTTATGCTACATATGGCTACAGCCAGAATGGATAGTTTATAGGTAGGGAATCATATGAGATGTTATACAACTTTCAGCTATGCAGCAGAGGTTCCTTTTTCAGACTCAACCTGTGAACTGTTCTCTACTTCTAAAACCAAGATGGGTCTGAACTTCTGCCACCCAACTCCCACTACAGCACTAATGCATTGGTGTGACAGTGCTGAGAGCTTTGTTACCACGTATTAAATATTTTCCCCAGATACAGAAACCTGAAGTAGGCATTTTAGTGTGTCTTACAGAAAGATAATGTCCTATATATTTGACACAGTAAAGCAAAAATATAGTTCCTGAAGATTTCTATTCTTAAAGTCTAAACTTCAAGCAGATTCTAACAGTCTGACATTTAGCTAGCATAAGTAATTCATTTATTCATTCAATAAATTTTTACTGATCATTTACTCTGTGCTAGGCACTATAATGGCACTAAGAACATGTAGGTGTTTGCTTTCATAAGGAAAATAGTAAAAACATAAACATTTAGGGCAATTACTGAGTGTGATACCTACTTAGGAGAAGAACAACACATTAGTGATAAAGACAATGTCAAAGGATTTGATACAAGAATGTAAAGATTTCAGAGCATTCTCTGTAGTCCAATGGATAATAATGAGAATCCCATAGAAGCAAATCGGCACATCAGGGCAACAAAGAAGAAATGGATCTGAACACGACCTAGAGAGCTTTCCCGAAGTTTCCAAAACCTTCTTAGTAAGAGATTATCAAAGCTATTAGTTGGATAGCCTTAGTTATATAATTCTATTGTACCATTTGCTGTTTGCTTTCTACTCATTCATCCTTTAATTACTTGTCAATGTCTATTTAGTTTACACTGCACAATGTGAGTTATTTCCCAACAATACTATTTTTATAAAGCCCTTAACTGAATAACTCAATTGGTTGGTGGATTGATTGAGCACTTATATGCCAAGCAATGAACTAAGAATATACACATAAGTAGGATACAGTTTCTGAACTTTTATGGATCTTATAGTCCAGAGATTGCACATAATTAAAATGAAATTTTATTACTTCTATTATGTGGCTTCCTGAAGGGAGTGTCATCTTGAACGCTTCAAAAGAAAAAGTTATACTGGCAAAATGATGATACAGGTGAGATGTGAAATCATGTTTGAAGAAGAAAACCAGGGTGTGTGAAGGCCCCAAAGCAAGTGGACAAGACATATTCTTGAAATATAAGTAGTATTAATTTAATCTACCTGCTATCTAAAGTAGAGTGATTAGGGGTTTAGGGATAGGAAAATAAATTGAATGAAGGGTTTTGGCATGCTTAGTTTGAACTTTATCCCAAAGGCGATGGGAAGTCTAGCAGGAAAATTAACTCACTAACTTTAAAATTTAGAAATAGCATTTTTGTAGTAGGGGTAAATACCTAGTAGCAAGAAGTCCAACTGGAAAATTGGGAGAAATTGTTGGTCATTTTTGGTGTTGCACTACCATTGCCTGAAATATCAATTTTATTTTATTTATTTTAATACTTTATTCTACATTATAATACTGTATTTGTTTTGCCTTACATTGACATGAATCAGCCACAGGTGAACACGATCTCCCAATGCTGAAGCCCTCGCCCACCTCCCACCCCATATCATCTCCCTGAATCATCCTGTGCACCAGCCCCATGCATCCTGTATCCTGTATTGAACATAGACTGGCGCTTCGTTTCTTACAAGATAGTATACATGTTTCAATGCCATTCTCCCAGACCATCCCACCCTCTCCCTCTCCCTCAGAGTCCAAAAGTCCGTTCTAAACCTCTGAGTCTCTTTTGTTGTCTCACATATAGGGTCATCATTACTATCTTTCTAAATTCCATATATATGTGTCAGTATACTGTATTGGTGTTTTTCTTTCTGGCTTACTTCACTCTGTATAATCAGCTCCAATTTCATCCATCTCATTAGAACTGAGTCAAATTTATTCTTTTTAAGGGCTGAGTAGTACTCCATTGTGTATATGTACCACTGCTTTCTTATCCATTCATCTGCTGATGGACATCTAGGTTGCTTCCATGTCCTGGCTATTATAAACAGTGCTGCAATGAACATTGGGGTACATGTGTCTCTTTCAATTCTGGTTTCCTCGGTGTGTATGCCCAGCAGTGGGATTGCTGGGTCATAAGGCAGTTCTATTTGCAATTTTTAAGGAATCTCCACACTGTTTTCCATAGTGGCTGTACTAGTTTGCATTCCCACCAGCAGTGTAAGAGGGTTCCCTTTTCTCCACATCCTCTCCAGCATTTATTGCTTGTAGACTTTTGGATTGCAGCCATTCTGACTGGTGTAAAATGGTACCTCATTGTGGTCTTGATTTGCATTTCTCTGATAATGAGTGACGTTGAACATCTTTTCATGTGTTTGTTAGCCATCCGTATGTCTTCTTTGGAGAAATGCCTATTTACTTTTTTGGCCCATTTTTTTATTGGTTCGTTTATTTTTCTGGAATTGAGCTGCAAAAGTTGCTTGTATATCTTTGAGATTAGTTGTTTGTCAGTTGTTTCATTTGCTATTGTTTTCTCCCATTCAGAAGGCTGTCTTTTCACCTTGTTTATAGTTTCCTTTGTTGTGCAGAAGCTTTTAATTTTAATTAGATCCCATTTGTTTATTTTTGCTTTTATTTCCAGTATACTGGGAGGTGGATCATAGAGGATCCTGCTGTGATTTATGTCGGAGAGTGTTTTGCCTATGTTTTCCTCTAGGAGTTTTATAGTTTCTGGTCTTACATTTAGATCTTTAATCCATTTTGAGTTTATTTTTGTGTATGGTGTTAGACAGAGGTCTAGTTTCATTCTTTTACAAGTGGTTGACCAGTTTTCCCAGCACTACCTGTTAATTCTTGCCTCCTTTGTCAAAGATAAGGTGTCCATAGGTGTGTGGGTTTATCTCAGGGCTTTCTATTTTGTTCCATTGATCTATATTTCTGTCTTTGGGCCAGTACCATACTGTCTTAAAATAATCACTGTAATTTATAACCTATAGGTTTTCTACAGCTACAGTTAATAATGTATTAGCTGTTACATAGCCAGACTCTGGGAGAATGGTCCCCTAGGAGAAGACGCATGGACACATGAATAAAACAGATCAGGAAATCTCTCCCTAACAAGTTGTTGTCATGCTCTTTTGAAAAATTAACACCTCAAATGAGTATGTTGAGATATGAGGTGATATAAGATGTGAAATATTAAGAGTAGCCTTGGTGAGGCATTTCCCTAGTGGTCGACTGGCTATGACTCTGCGCTCACAGTGCAGGGGTCTGGGTTTGATCCCTGGTTGGGAAACTGGATACCACATGGTGCTGCTAAGAGTTTGCATGCCACAACTGAAGATCCCGCATGCCACAGTGAAGATCAAAGATATCACATGCAGCAAATAAGACCTGGCACAGTCAAATAAATAACTATAAATATTAAAAAAAAAAAAGACCAAAAAATCTGCCTGGCTGCTTGCTAGAATGGATAAAGATGGCATGGAAGTTGTCTACAATCAAATCATCAGCCTCCCCCAAACTTTTACTATGGAACGCTGACATATGGATTAATAATAATTAAAATATATTGAAAATAAGGATATCAATAATAGCTAATGCCATACTAAAGACTCTGTTTACATGTTCTCTTTTAATTCTCATGATAACCTTTGGCAAATATTTTATTTTTAGAGCTACTTTAAAATTAGAAAACATGGACTCTTTGGAATAATGGCAAAAATATTTGAAGTCATGAGACGCTGAGAGATGTGGACTCGATTTCTGTTCTACTAGGCCATGTGCAAAATCTGTGATTAAGCTATCCCTCCACCCCCTACATGCCACGCAAGCTTCTAAAATGTCCTGGAGCACTCATATCCAAGCTAGTACCCCAAGGACAAATTTAGGACAGCTCATTTCTCTTCAGAAAGTTTTCTGGGGATCTGATGACAGATCTGGGGAGGCCAAGAGTGAGGTGCTGGTGGTACAAGGGCATTTGTACAACACTCATCAGAATGGCCAGCACGTCTGCTTGTGGAAATCCTCCTGTGTCTTAAAGACTGTCAGTGTCAGTTGTTGTGAGTCTCTTAAGGATTTTTAAGGTTTGGAGGCCAGTAATCATGTAGTTACATTTTGTAGTCTTCATTTTCTAGATTACCCATTTGTTTTAATGACAAGGTTACTGAAAGAGTTTGTATTTACTTGATGAGGCTATTATGGAATTATATGCATGGGAAAAGAATACGTTTCTGACCTAAATTTAAGATTTTTTTTGTTTAGTCGCTCAGTAGTGTCCAACTCTTTGTGACTCCATGGACTGCAGCCTGCCAGGCTCCTCTGTCCGTGGGACTTCCCAGGCAAGAATACCAGAGTGGGTTACCATTTCCTTCTCCAGGGATCTTCCGAGTCCAGGAATTGAACCTGCATCTCCTGCATTGACAGGCAGATTGTTTACCAATGAGCCACCAGGGAAGCCCAAATGTAAGATACTCACATACAGAAATAACTATCTATATACCTGCTACACTGGTATATACTATATTGTATATTTAAAATCAATATCCAAGTAAGGTTCTGAAAGGAAAACAGCAAGAGTTTTCTATATTTTCCTGCTCTTTGAAAAGGGAAACTAAGAATGTTAAAAAGTAAAAGGAAATAATGTATGCTAAAGAAAGAGATTAAATGATTAAATTTTAAAGAAAATCATCATAACCTAACACTGACATCATGGTTTCACATAAAGATGCTGGCCTGTATTCGCCAACGCATTGTTTACATGTGCTCTTTTGGTACAGAGTCCAATCTTGCTCTGCTCACCACACGATGGGCCAATGAATCCAAGAGATGAGGGGGTTGAGACAAGGAAGAGGCTTAAATCAGGAGCCAGCTGACCAAGAAGACGGCACGCTAGCACCTCAAAATAATCATCTTATCTGAGTCTGGATGCCAGGTTCTTTTATAGATCAGAAATGGGGGAGGTGAGGAAGCAAAGTAAAAAAGCCATTAATCTTGCATAAATCTCCTAGAATGGCAAGCCTCAGGCAGGGTATGTGTTAATTTCTTCCTTCCTGCCATCTACAGGTGGACAGGGTTCTGAACAAAGGCAATTTAGCTTAATAGGCAGAGGGGCAAGATTCTCTGAGGCAGCCCATTCTGTATGATTATAATAACAAAAGTAATGAAAAGCAAGTCAAAAGAAACAGTTCCAACATGGAGTCAGAATTGGCTTCTTCTCTCCAACACCTTCTCTGCCAAGGATACTCTTCCTGCCTCTATTTTCTTGCCCTGGTTCTATTTATCCTTGAGGTCTTAGCGTAAGCTTCCTGGAACTTTGCTGGCTTTGCAGATTTTGCTATGTTGGCCCTGTTTTATGGTCTTATTGAATGCTACTATAATTTTCCTTTATACTATATAAATCTACTTAAGTGGTTATTCATGCAATTATTAGCTTAATACTCTGCTTTCTTGTTGAACTATAAGTTCTACTTGTGCAGGGACCATGTCTATCTTGCTTCTCATTTTGGCCTTTTACAGAGTGAGCATTCTATAAATATTTCTTGTCAGAAAAACAAAGTGTAATCAAGATCAAGATTAATTTGAATATAATTCTACATTGATGGAAGATATGCTTTAAAACCAATATATATTTTTGGGCTCCAAAATCACTGCAGATGGTGATTGCAGCCATGAAATTTAAAGATGCTTGCTCCTTGGAAGAATCAAGCTATGACCAACCTAGACAGCATATTAAAAAGCAGAGACATCTTTACCAACAAAGGTCCATCTAGTCAAAGCTATGGTTTTTCCAGTAGTCATGTAAGGATGTGAGAGTTGGACTATAAAGAAAGCTGAGTGGAGAAGAATTGATGCTTTTGAACTGTGGTGTTGGAGAAGACTCTTGAGAGTCCCTCGGACTGCAAGGAGATCCAACCAGTCCATCCTGAAGGAAATCAGTCCTGAATATTCATTGGAAAGAGTGATGCTGAAGCTGAATTCCAATACTTTGGCCACCGGATGTGAAGAACTGACTCATTTGAAAAGACTCTGATGGGAAAGATTGAAAGCAGGAGGAGAAGGGGATGACAGAGGAAGAGACGGTTGGATGGCATCACCAACTCGATGGACATGAGTTTGAGCAAGCTCCAGGAGTTGGTGATGGACAGGGAAGCCTGTCATGCTGCAGTCCATGGGGTCACAGAGTCGGACACAACTGAGTAACTGAACTGACTGACAAATAAGACAATGAAAGAAAACATAGCAAGACTTTTCTTTATTTTCCTGCTGTTTGTAAACAGAAAATGAGAATATTAAAAATTAAAGACTGCAAAAATAAAAGTAATCAATAGAATATGTTGAACCAATATTGTTTAAATTATCACTAAATGGTCAAGACCCCTTACCTGCAAAGGTAACAGGCTTGACTTTTTCATATGCATATATTACCAAGACTGTCTTAACAGATACTTTTGATACTACCAAGACTGTCTTAACAGAACCTTCTGGAAGATCCATAAAATAAATCCCATAGGAAGACTTTTCTGAAACTTCAACTATAGGTTATATAACCTCTACATTCTCTCTGTAAAATGTGAAGTCATACTAATTCTAACACGCTAACTGAAAAGGGTAGATGATAGCTACTTGCAATATATGCTTCTGGAATTCAACTTAAAGAAATGAATTTAGTTTAACACTATGTATTTCTTCCAAACTCATGAAGTCAGAGTCTAGGCTGGACATATTAATAACTGGGTCAGTTATAAAATCAGAAGTAAGACAGATGGAGCTATAACATCAATGGGGTTTAAGAGCACTATTAGGCAAGGATTCAACTTGTAAATGAACTGAAAGAGTCTGGCTAAGTGATAAAACCCAACCTCCAATGAACAAGGGGATTTCAGACTCTTCAGAGTCCTGTTAGTTCTCTTTGGAATGTTTTCCCCACCCCCATCAACATAGAAAATGGTTCTTTTTTATGGAAGGATAGTTGATGTACAACTATATTTATATAAGTTATAGGTGTACAATATAGTGATTCACAAGTTTTAAAGGTTATACAGAATTCATAATTATTATAAAATATTGGCTACATTCCCTGTGTCCTTGTAGCTTATTTATTTTACACATAATACTCTGTACTTCTTACTCCCCTATGTCTATATTGCCCCTCCCCACTTCCGCTTCCCTCTGCCCACTAGTAGCAACTAATTAGTTCTCTTTATGAGTCTATTTATTTTTTTATATTCACTAGTTTGTTGTATTTTTAGATAGTACATAGAAATGATATAATATATTTATCTTTCTCTCTCTGACACTTCACTTAGTACGATAATCCCTAGTTCCATCCATGTTGCCACAAATGGCAAAATGTAGTTCTTTTTATTATGGCTGAGTAGCATGCCATTGTATATTATACCACATCTCTTTTATCCATTCATCTCTTGGACACATAGGTTGCTTCTGTATTTTGGTAACTGTAAACACTGCGGTTTGAACATTGGGATGCATGTATCTTTTCAAATTACTGTGTGTTTTTTTGTTCTTTTATAAATATAAAATATTCCTTACATGAGCTTTCTATATATGGTGCTGATGTTAAATCTGACTTAGGCAAGAGAATTATAACATGCCTGCTAAATTGCTCTCAGCCTAAGGGGGCTACGTTCTCAGTGTTCCAGGCATAGAAAGCTACTGAGGATGTAAAAACTTTTGTAGAAATGAAATGAATAGAAAAACTATTGTTGTCATTGTTGTTTAGTCACTAAATAGTGTCCAACTTTTTGTGACTCCATGGACTGTGGCCCACTAGGTTCCTCTATCCATATTTCCCAGGCAAGAATATTGGCGTGTACTGCCATTTTCCTTAACAGGGAATCTTCCTGACCCAGGGATTGAACCCGCATCTTCTGCATTGGCAGGTGAATTCTTTACCACTGAGCCACCAGGGAAGCCCAGAAACTCTAACCATGAACAAACCTGACAAGGCATGAGGCACAGTTGAGAAAGATACTTCCTCTGGAATGTGAGAAGAAAGATTTAGGAACAAAGTTAAATGAAGATGGGAGCAGCTTAGCTCATAGAAGTGAGATCAAACACACCATAGAAAATACATGTTACAGTGCAATTGCCCTCTGGGAGTTACAGGATTATGAAAGTCTAACTTAATTAAGGGAGAAAATAGGTCACATTTAACAACCGCATATGTGACACATCATTTTGACTATAGAAGAACTGAAGAGGAGAGAAAAATTAAGATATCAAAAATACAGGGAAGGGAACAATAGAATTCATCAATCTCTTCTCCTCCATCTATATCGAGTATGTTCTGATTTTATATATATAAAAAAATCACCATTGTTCTAATCTCTCTCATTAAAAAACACTTGCAGTATTCTTGAAAAAGAAATTTCAGGTGTCAAAAGAAAGAGAAATAAAATGATACAACAATTTTTTTAAAGGACTGAATTAAGAGGTAATAAATATTTTTCTTCTCCATAAAAATATACCTTGCACCTACTTTCCTTTCTCCCCCTGTGTCATCAAGTGACAGGTAATCAAGTACTTGTGAACCCTGCATGAAATCCCCCCCTTTTCAGGGCTCAATGTCCCTGTGGGGTCGAGCTAATTACAGGTACATTTCCTCTGCAAGGCAGTCACACTCTGTTCTATTGAAGGCACAATTAATTATTGAACAAAGCTAGCTGGAGATTTTTGCTCGTATGGCCATGGGTTGCAGGTAGCTTTGCTGTCACACAGGGAGCAGAGCCTCTTCTTTGAGTGTCTTTATGAAAGGCTTTGCATTATAGCTGAAAAGGATCAACCCCTGTTTCCAAATTTTGCAAAGGAAAACACACAAAACAACCCCCCCCTTAATTTCCTGTATAGAATAGTAAAAACAAATTATCTCTCATGTAATCAAGAATATGATTATGATCAGGTGGTTATCTGGGTCAGATGTGAAAAAGATGAAAAAGTAGACTTGGGAATTAATACCCATTGTAGAGCAAATTGGAGTCTGTCCTTGAGTCTGTGGGCTTCCCTTGGGCTTCCCTAGTGGCTCAGAGGTAAAGAATCTACCTGCAATGCAGGAAACCCGGTTCGACCCCTGGGTTGGAAAGATTCCCTGGAGGAGAGCATGGGAACCCACTCCAGTACTCTTGCCTGGAGAATCCCATGGACAGAGGAGCCTGGCAGGCTAGGCAGTCCACAGTGTCACACAGAGTTGGGCATGACTGAAGCGACCAAGCAGGAGCAGCAGCAGCCTGAGTCAGTGAATGCAGCAAGGAAGTAGTTTTGCAGGTGCCAGAATACGATTTGACCCAGAGAGAGGGCCTAGATAGATTATAGAAGAATAAAGTTCTTTCCCTTAAGATGTATTTAGGAACTTAATGGGAGATCTTCCCAAAGCCCCATGGAGTCATAGACGAGTGCAGAAAATCCTTGTCCCATGCTTCAAGCCATAGTCTTGAGCAAGGGTCTGTAAACTATTCTGTAAAAGGCCAGATAGAAAATATTTTAGGATTAAGGGTTAAACCATATCAGTTACAACAAAAGTCTGCTATCTTTTTTTTTGTTTGTTTGTTTAAAGCAGCCATAGACATCATATAAATGACTAAGCATGGCTGTATTTCATTAAAACTGTATTTAAGGGCATGGAAATTTTAATGTCCATATATTTTTAAAAATTCTTTTGATTTTTTTCTAACCATTTAAAAATTATTCTAAGCTTGCAAAAAAAAAAAAAAAAGTGAGGTGGGTTGAATTTGGCCCAGGGACTAGAGTTTCCTGCCACCACCCTTCCCTGACTATTGGGCATCCCTGTGTGTACACCAATTTTTCTATTAATTTTGAAGTCCCTTAGGTTCTCTAACTGTATGTAAATGGTCCCTTTATTCTGGAAGATCTAGCTTGTCCTTTGATCTTTAGATGACTTGAAATATCATGGATAACCAGATTATTCAGGGTTCAAACCATTTGTTTACCGTCATTAACAAGTTTACTAAAGTTAGCCATGAAAATCTACACTTACAGAACAAGCCTGGGGAGGTCTTGAAACTGGTTTGATTTCATTACTTTTCTGAACTGAGAGGATAAGAAAGAATTATCTTTAGTTTCAGATCATCAATAGTATTTTTCCCTGAAAAGAATAACAAAACTATTTACTAGTCAATAATGCACCAAAGGGATAAGGCATTTTAATTAATATTAATGCAGTTCATTTCTTGATTATAACTTGAATATAATCTATTTCCTCCCTTCTTCCTTTCTTTTATCTGCCATATATTCCATAAAAACAAGAGATCATAAATACTATACAAACATTTAAATTAATTACAAAAGGGAGATGATATGAAAATAACGATTAAAAAAAACCAAGATGAAAGCAAGAGTGTGTCTATATATGGATTTGATGCCATAAATCCCATATAGTTTGTTCAAAATCCATTTCATTAAGGTATAATTTATATATGATTTCTATTCTTTTTCAGACTGGTTATAAATTTGGCTCTAAGTTTGGTAACAGTTACTACAATGAAGGACTCCTGATTACTTGTAAAAATTCATTGGGTTCATTTAAAAAACAAACCATTGCTTATGGCTGATTCATGTCAATGTATGGCAAAACAAATACAGTATTATAATTAAAAAAATAAATAAATTTAATTTTAAAAAAAGAAAAGAAATAGAACAGTAGAAATACTGAAATAAAAGAGGAACTTCCTCAAAGGGTCCTTTCAGAGGAAACTATGTAATGCAATAACAATCTCTCAAAGCAACATTACAGAAAATGCAATGATTTCAGAGGATATCTTCTGTAAATCCTTAAATATGTGCCCCAAACTTTTATACCAAATTGTCACTTAGTAAAAGCAATTTTACAGGAGAAAGGTAGGTGTGTTATGGGACTGAGGGTTAATATATACAATTTCGTTCAAGGAGAATGTACTCTGGAGGTTAAATTTAATCCAGCGGAAAGGAATATGATAACCAGTGGCTCAAACTTCAGATAATCCTGCATTTTTATTTTTTTCCATGTGAAGTTTAAAATGAGAATGAGAGGATATGAGTTTGTGGTTCATCCCATAAATAAGAGCCTCATTTACTGCTTTTATAAATTCTCAACAAATAACAAGCTGTAAGCATTAATAATAAGAGTGAGTTTTGACTTAACATCATCTTAAGAAAATAGAAGCCTCTAATCAGAACTAGTGCCTAAATAAAAGACTATTCCATAGGTTAGTCCAAACTTCACCTGGTAAATTAATTTGAAGGCTAATTTGAAATGGAGGCTCATATTTTCACACCACAAAATGCAAAATTATTTAAAGATGCTATAATCAAACATTACCCTAGTCTGGTCTTTCAGAAGTATATCAAAATAGATCCCACTGTCTGTCTAGCTATGCATAACAATATTTATGGTGTTCACTTCAAAATTAATATGTTGTATATTGAATCTGTAGATATTTATATGAGAAAATGTTAAGAGAATATCAGGTATAAATGAGTTAAATGTTTGGGGCTAGTTACCAAAATAAATGATATTTTATAAGAAAAATTGATCCATAATTCCTCTTTCTGGAAGAACTAAATAGCAGGCCCCATTCGGTAAATACTGTGTCATTCACAAAGGCATAGTTTTGTAAGTAAGAAAATTCAGTCTGTGGAGTAGGAGAGGACACATGCAGTTAATTCTAAATAATTTGGTAAAAATATTTAAATGGGATTTAAAAGGCAGTAGAACCTCAGAACCCAGTGACAGTTGTGGGAAGGAGGAGGGTAGAATGTAGACTTTTCTGAGAAATGATTTTCTGACTTTTATTAAATTAACATAAATAGCTGGAGATGCATAATGAGTTCATGAAGGTTAGTCCATGCCTGGTGCCCCTCCAGAGACCCAGATGCTAAGGACAGGCTATTACAAGTCACAACTTTGCATTATTCCTGAAAGATTTCTTCCAAGGTGCTACAGTATTAGGAAACTATATTAAAAGCAAAGCAACACAAAAGCACACAAAGAACAATGGTTTAATCCATACAAAATATTGTCCCAAGACATTCAGATACTGATCTGCTTTAGACATAATTATTAAATCATTTAATGCTTCTATATTGACTGCCTTAGGGAGTGTCCTATTAAAATGAAATATACCTTATATATAAACCACAGATCTATATATATAGTATATATATTATATACATATAATATATATATGGTATGGTTATAGACTTTATAGAGATGGACATATTAGCCAAGACCAGAGATGACCCTAAACAAGTTAGCTCTATGCCAGTATTCTTACAGTGTTTTTTAAAATTTATTTACTTTTTAATTGAAGGATAATTGCTTTAGAGAATTCTGTTGGCTTCTGCCAAACATCAACATGAATTAGCCGTAGTTATACAAGGGAGGGAGGTTCTAATAATGTTTTAATAACAATACACAGGCTTGCCTTTGGGATCCAATGGAATCACAGAAGCATGAGGATTTTTAAACGGTGTGCTGTATCTCAGGGCCTGGAGAGTTGCTTACCAGTTGGTGTAAGGTGTCTCCAGGTGATCACAGGTTCAGGACGGCCATTGGCCATGCAGACCAGGGTGACATTGCTGCCCTCATTCACAGTGACATCCGAAGAGATGTTGGAGATCTTTGGTGGAACTGTTAAGACAAAAACAAATGGATTAAGTAACCACATTATTAAAAGCAGGTTTGCAGTACTGGTCCATACAATTAGAAGTGGCATATCTAAACAAAGTACTTTTCTGACTTGAACCATTTGAATTTTTGTGTTAAGAAGATTATGTACTTTAGGACTTCCTTACAGGTTCAGTGAGCAGATGTAAAGGATGGGTCTTACTATAAGGTGAAAATCTTTCCACTATGGTCAAGCACTATAGGAGGTACACAGAGTAACACAATGAAAATATCTTAGCTCTTTTATGATTCCAAGGGACCTGGTTTGGTTATTAGAGAGTGTGCACAAGTATAAGCATTAAGAATAGATTTTTTCTTATCACTAGGTACTACTTACATTTATTTTCTTATGTAGATAAAATGAATGTATTTCCTTCAAATGTCAGGAAAAGAAAAGCAATGTTCTTTAATATCAGATTGCAAGTTGTGTTATTAAGATGCAGCAATCTGTTTGTTTACAATCTAGCCACATAATGAAACCCCTAGTTAATCACACAACAGAAAGCCTTAAATATCATTTTGGTGTCTGACAGGTCTGATGATGTTACCTCAGAGGTTAAACATGGAATTTATAAGGCCTATGTCACAGACAGGAGGGTGTGCAAATGTGCTAAGCCTCTTTAGTCATGAACGATTCTTTCCAACCCTATGAACTGTAGCCTGCCAGGCTCCTCTGTCCATGGATTCTCCAGGCAAGAATCATGCCCACCTCCAGGGGATCTTCCCGAGCAGGGGTCTAACCTGCGTCTCTTGCATCTCCTGCATGGGCAGGCAGGTTCTTTACAATTAGCGCCACTGGGAAGCCCCAAGTTCAGTTCAGTCGCTCAATTGTGTCCAACTCTTTGCAACCACATAGACTGCAGAACACCAGGCTTCCCTGTCCATCACCAACTCCCGGAGCCTACTCAAACTCATGTCCATCACGTCGGTGATGCCATCCAGCCATCTCATCCTCTGTCGTCCCCTTCTCTTCCTGCCTTCAGTCTTCCCTAGCATCAGGGTATTTTCAAATGAATCAGTTCTTTGCATCAGATGGCCAAAGTATTGGTGTTTCAGCTTCAGTATCACTCTTTCCAATGAATATTCAGGACTGATCTCCTTTAGGATGGACTGGCTGGATCTCCTAGAAGTACAGGGGACTCTGAAGAGTCTTCTCCAACACCACAGTTCAAAAGCATTAATTCTTCGGCGCTCAGCCTTCTTCACAGTCCAACTCTCACATCCATACATGACACTGGAAAAATGATAGCTTGGACTAGACAGACCTTTGTTGGCAAAGTAATGTCTCTGCTTTTTAATATGCTCTCTAGGTTGATCATAGCTTTTCTTCCAAGGAACAAACATCTTTTAATTTCATGGCTGCAGTCACCATCTGCAGTGATTTTGGACCTCCCCAAAATAAAGTCTGTTACTGTTTCCATTGTTTCCCCATCTATTTATTTGAAGTGATTGGGCCGGATGGGATGTTGGGAAGACCAAGACCTTATGTAAATTATAAGTATTATCTCAATAACTCCTTATAATAAGTAAATAATATCTTATGAGGATTTTATTTATGGGTAGGAAAATAAGTTTTAGAAGAGGCTAGGGGAAAGGCAGAAAACAGATGTGAATCTAAAAAGACTCCAGGGCCCACACTCTTAAGCCCTACTTGAATGAAACTTCATCTTCACAATCCAGGCTACCAGATGGCCCAAAATAATGGGAATTACTTTTTGGTGATGTGAGTAATGATTCCCCAAGGGCTATCTGTACTGCTGTCTGACTTCCTTCATTAGTGTTCAGAGCAGCAACATTAGATTTCATACTGGTGGGCTTACGTGGAAAGTGAATTACTTACTGACAAATTTCATCACAAAGGTTATGCCTTGATTACAAATTGCAGAGTTTATGCTTTGACTGTGATTTTCCTTTCCCTAGTTTTTAAAACTCTTAGTTGCTTGTGCTGTCCCTGAGAAACTATGTGAAAGGGGAGGGAAGAAGACAAGAAAGCATGAAGGAATTCAATATAAAACAAAACAAACAAACAAAAAACTCTTATTTTTTCCCACTCTTGCTGCCCATTAGAGACTCTGCAGTGACAAATAAAATGGGAATATTTTCTGCTTGTAGAAACAGCTGCCTGACAACCATAGGATTCTGTAGATCTCTGTTAGCAGTTATTGATGGTACCTGGGCAAGTGACCAGGGCAGAGTGTCAAAGGAGGAAGTGGGAGGAGAATTCTCTTGACTAGCATTCTTCTCACAATGGCATCTTATGTGGCCTCTGGGTAGGAACCAGTCATTCCAAACCAAACACAATGGCAGAAATAGAATGTAGTTGATTTCTGTTACTTATTAATTTCTATTGGTAGAGTTTCTGTTTCCCCTTTGGGTTAAGAGTAGTTTTCTCATATTCATATATTGACTTATAGTCTCTTAGACTTTTACAAGGAGGGCCTGAAAAGTTAGTTACACCCATTTAATAGGGAAGAATGTGAGGCTGAGAGTAGAATAATGGCTTATCAAAGGTGATCCTATGAAGAAATATGGCTAGGCTTAGAATTCAGAGCTCCTGTATGTACAATTGTCCTATTGTTTAATAGTCACACTTCCTCTTTCTCAACTGAATAAGCTATGGTTCTGATTATGTCCCATAACATCTACAATACTACTCATTTTGGTGTTCGAGAACAAGACTTAGACATCCTAGGAATCTTTCCTCAACAATCTAAAATCTGTAAAAGGAAGCTGTATAGTAATTACAAGAGCTCACATCACTTAATTCATTGTTAATTCTGAATTCCAAGACAGACAGAGTACCACATTAACAAAATGAAAAATAAAAGCCATATGATTATCTCAATAGATGCAGAGAAAACTTTTGACAAAATTCAACATCCATTTATGATAAAAACTCTCCAGAAAGCAGGAATAGAAGGAACATACCTCAACATAATAAAAGCTATATATGACAAACCCACAGCACACATTATCCTCAATGGTGAAAAACTGAAAGCATTTCTCCTAAAGTCAGGAACAAGACAAGGGTGCCCACTTTCCCCACTACTATTCAACATAGTTCTGGAAGTTTTAGCCACAGCAATCAGAGAAGAAAAAGAAATAAAAGGAATCCAAATTGGAAAAGAAGAAGTAAAACTCTCACTGTTTGCAGATGACATGATCCTCTACATAGAAAACTCTAAAGACTCCACCAGAAAACTACTAGAGCTAATCAATGACTATCAATCAACACACAGAAATCCCTTGCATTCCTATACACTAATAATGAGAAAGTAGAAAAAGAAATTAAGGAAACAATTCTTCACCATTGCAATGAAAAGAATAAAATACTTAAGAATATATCTACCTAAAGAAACTAAATACCTATATATAGAAAACTATAAAACACTGGTGAAAGAAATCAATTAGGACACTAATAGATGGAGAAATATACCATGTTCATGGATCAGAAGAATCAATAGAGTGAACATGAGTATACTACACAAAGCAATCTATAGATTCAATGCAATCCCTATTAAGCTACCAATGGTATTTTCACAGAGCTAGAACAAATAATTTTACAATTTCTATGGAAATACAAAAAAACCTCTACTAGCCAAAGCAATCTTGAGAAAGAAGAATGGAACTGTAGGAATCAACCTGCCTGACTTCAGGCTCTACTACAAAGCCACAGTCATCAAGACAGTATGGTACTGGCACAAAGACAGAAATATAGATCAATGGAACAAAATAGAAAGCCCAGAGATAAATCCACACACCTATGGACACCTTATCTTCGACAAAGGAGGCAAGAATATACAATGGATTAAAGACAATCTCTTTAATAAGTGGTGCTGGGAAAATTGGTCAGCCATTTTAAAACAATGAAATTAGATCACTTTCTAACACCATACACAAAAATAAACTCAAAATGGATTAAAGATCTAAACGTAAGATCAGAAACTATAAAACTCCTAGAGGAGAACATAGGCAAAACACTCTCCGACATAAATCACAGCAGGATCCTCTATGACCCACCTCCCAGAATATTGGAAATAAAAGCAAAAATAAACAAATGGGATCTAATTAAAATTAAAAGCTTCTGCACAACAAAGGAAACTATAAGCAAGGTGAAAAGACAGCCTTCATAATGGTAGAAAATAACAGCAAATGAAGCAACTGACAAACAGCTAATCTCAAAAATATACAAGCAACTCCTGTAGCTCAATTCCAGAAAAATAAATGACCCAATCAAAAAATGGGCCAAATAACTAAATAGACATTTCTCCAAAGAAGACATACAGATGGCTAACAAACACATGAAAAGATGCTCAACATCACTCATTATCAGAGAAATGCAAATCAAAACCACAACGAGGTATCATTTCATGCCAGTCCGAATGGTTGCGATCCAAAAGTCTACAAGCAAAAAATGCTGGAAGGGTGTGGAGAAAAAGGAATCCTCTTACATTGTTGGTGGGAATGCAAACTAGTACAGCCACTATGGAGAACAGTGTGGAGATTCCTTAAAAACTGGAAATAAAACTGCCTTATGACCCAGCAATCCCACTGCTGGGCAAACACACTGAGGAAACCAGAATTGAAAGAGACACGTGTACCCCAGTGTTCATCGTAGCACTGTTTATAATAGCCAGGACATGGAAGCAAACTAGATGTCCATCAGCAGATGAATGGATAAGAAAGCAGTCGTACATATACACAATGGAGTATTACTCAGCCATTAAAAATAATACATTTAAATCAGTTCTAATGAGGTGGATGAAACTGGAGCTGATTATACAGAGTGAAGTAAGCCAGAAAGAAAAACACCAAAACAGTATTCAGTTCAGTTGCTCAGTCATGTCCGACTCTTTGTGACCCCATGAATCGCAGCACGCCAGGCCTCCCTGTCCATCACCAACTCCCAGAGTTCACTCAGACTAACATCTATCGAGTCAGTGATGCCATCCAGCCATCTCATCCTCTCTCATCCCCTTCTGCTCCTGCCCCCAATCCCTCCCAGCATCAGAGTCTTTTCCAATGAGTCAACTCTTCGCATGAGGTGGCCAAAGTACTGGAGTTTCAGCTTTAGCATCATTCCCTCGAAAGAAATCCCAGGGCTGATCTCCTTTAGAATGGACTGGTTGGATCTCCTTGCAGTCCAAGGGACTCTCAAGAGTCTTCTCCAACACCACAGTTCAAAAGCATCAATTCTTCGGCACTCAGCCTTCTTCACAGTCCAACTCTCACATCCATACATGACCACAGGAAAAACCATAGCCTTGACTAGACGGAACTTAGTCATTACCATCTTTCTAAATGCTATATATATGCGTTAGTTATGGCCACTTCATGCGAAGAGTTGACTCATTGGAAAAGACTCTGATGCCAGGAGGGATTGGGGGCAGGAGGAGAAGGGGACGAGAGAGGATGTGATGGCTGGATGGCATCACTGACTCGATGGACGTGGGTCTGAGTGAACTCCGGGAGTTGGTGATGGACAGGGAGGCCTGGCGTGCTGCGATTCATGGGGTTGCAGAGTCGGACACGACTGAGCGACTTAACTGAACTGAATGATAACCCTGTATGCGAGACAGCAAAAGAGATACAGATGTATAGAGCAGTCTTTTAGACTCTGTGGGAGAGGGAGAGAGTGGAATGATTTGGGAGAATGGCATTGAAACATGTATATCATATAAGAAATGAATCACCAGTCTAGGTTCAATGCAAGGTGTAGGATGCTTGGGGCTCATGCACTGGGATGACCCAGAGGGATGGTGTGTGTGGGGGGAGGTGGAAGGGGGTTCAAGGTTGGGAACACGTGTACACCTGTGGCAGATTCATGTTGTTGTGTGGCAAAACCAATACAATATTGTAAAGTAAAAAAAAAAAAAAAAGTATCATGCAAACAGAGACTTGGGAAAAAAAAAAAACCCACACAAACAGATATGGTCTGATTTAAAAAGAAAGACTGAGGGGGAAAGACTCCATACCCCTAAAATATTGATTGTAAACATGAAAATTTACAAAACAAAAAAATCTCCAATGGTCAAGATCCCAGAGAGCTTTGATCATTGATAAAATTTACTCATATAGCCTCTCTCCTTTATATGAGGAATATATATATGTACTAAGGACTTTGATTTTAAATGGCACAAAAGGCGGGTGGGGTCACTTGTTCAATGTTACATAGACAGGTAGTGATAAAACTGAGAACAAAATAAAGAATAATTGACTACAGGGCTATGTTTCAGCCACCAACTATATTCCTTCTCCTAATTAAGGACAATATGTTCAGGCTCTGGCTCTCATATACTGGAGATGTAGATAGCATTGGGGCTAAACAGTTAGAAATATAATCATGCTGACATTGTATCCCACCCTGGGTCACTAACCAATAGTTTTTAGTCCACCGTTTATCTTCCTATTTTATTGGAAGTTTCTTCCAATAAGCATTTATATATGATGTAGTCTTTCTGCTCTAGAAAGAAGATCCCCCACCCCCTGCCAAATCCCATCTTACCTACTTTCAAACCTATCTCCACGTTCTTGAAGGAATTGTTCTATCTCATGTCTTCATTCCCTTCATTCACATTTAATACTCTAACCATCAGTGCAATCTGGGCTCACTCATTGACTTCCAAAGAAACTGCTCTCAGGAAGCTCACCAATGTCTTTGAACCATATTGCTTTTAAGTCCAATGAAAACTTTTGTTATTATTCCCATTTTTCTCTGAAGTATTTGACTTTGTTGATAGTAACATCATTCTTCCTTTACTTAGTTTTTAGGTCACCAAACTCAACTGCTTTTCCTCTTATCCTTTTGGCCAGTCTTCCAAGTTTAACTTTTGGGCTTACCTTGTCCCATTCCCTAAACATCTGAAGGTCTGATTACCGTTCGCTTTTTAATATTATGCACTGTGATCACTTACTACACATACACTCTTTAGCTTCAGAAGCTACAGCCATGATACTGATGACTTCCAAATCAGTATCTTCAGCCCATGTTTTTCTCATGACCTTTACATCTATACTTTCAATGAACTGACTATTCTATAACTCTATCAACTGTCTCACAGAAATACAGGATTTAATATACTCAGAATTGGAGTCATCACCTTCCTTCCCACAGAGAACTTGTAATCTTGTGATCACTTTTTTCCTTCAGGAATAGTGTTATTATGCAAACAGTTGCCCAAATCAAAAAGAAGTTTATCTTCCTTGGTTGCTCTCTCTCCTTTACTGTCCCCGCATAAAGTGGACCCCCAATTCTATGGCTTATGACTTTTAAATACTTCTCAGATTCATTTATCACTCTCAGTTGCATTATAACTAGTTTTTTTTTAACCTCTAAGTGTTCTATCTTCAAGCTCACTGTCATTCATTCACCATACTGCAATCAAAATTTTCCCCTAAATTGAAAATATGAGTATTATATCCTTCAACCTCATTGCCCTCAAGATAAAATCAAAACTTCTTAATATGACTTAATAGATTATTCATGGTTAGCCCCTGATTCTCTTTCCTGCCTTATTTCATATTCCCTTTGAGTTGTACCAACCAATTGGATCAACCAACTTTTGGTTCCTGGTATACACCATCTTTGTTTACTCCTAGGCATTTAACATTCTACCTTTTTTTTTTTTTTCCTAATGGAATAGTTTTCTTTCAACTCTTCATATGGTTGTTCCATTTCCTCCTTCGGGTTTCAGCTTGTCAGCTTGTTTTCTCACTTGTTCCAGAAGATTGTCTTGTCATACCCCCAACCCACTCCAGCCCAATCCTGATTCCATACTGGGTGCCCATCTTGTGTTATCATATTATAACCTGTATTTCTCCACACAGCACTAAACTATAATTGCTGGATTATTTACCTATGCCTGTCATTAAACTGAAAGAGGCAGACAGGAGGGCTTTTGTTTTCTTGACCATTAAATCTTACAGAGTACAGTATTTGGGATATTACGTGCTCACAGAGTGTTTGAAAAAGAAAAAGGAATGAAAATCTTCTCCCCAACTCTTTTCTGAGCTCAAGGAAGTCATCTCATTCAATTTTTGTCAGGAAGGAGCAAGCTCTTATTCTGAACAGCTGAAACAACACAGCTTTTATCAGTATGTCTTTAGTAACCAATCCAGTTATCTATTTTGGTATCAATTGGAAAAAAAAATTAGCCATGGGGCAAAAAATGTTTATATATTTTAGGAATTACAATAAACTTGATGTCCAGTTTCCCTGATTATAGACATTTCTGAGTTTTAATTTCTTTTTTCTTCTATTGTATCAGGAGTTTTATACATAACATACATGCATGTATATAAATATATGTCTTTTTGTTTGATAGCTTGAGAGTTCCTTCCTAGTTTCCTATAGCAATTCATGTAGTCTACATTTACACCACCACTGATAACATTAAAGTGACAAATCAAAGTTTTTATTCTGTTACCAGTAAAATTTTAAGAAAGATTCGGAGAAGTAAAAGTGTTTTTATTATTATTGGCATTTTACAGATGTGTACATAAGGCACAAAATGGGCAGGGGGAGGGGGAAATCACATTAGCTAAGGAATTATAGAGCTAGTCCCCAAACCAAAAGGCTTACAAATCTTCTATACTTATCTATTTCTCTATATTACACTTGCTTTTGCAAAAGTGGTTCCAAATAGTTTTTAATCTATTCCAATTCTCAGTAAGGATGACTACTCAGGAAATACTGTTTAACATGATAACTTTATTTACATCAGCAAACATAAGTTGTTTATCAAAGTCACTGAAATATTGATTTATGCTCAATTCTTGGATTACTACAGTACTTTGGGTAGTTTTTGTTTATTTGTTTTGGTTTTCTCTTTCTGGAGTATTTCCTATTTTTATTCAAAGGATATTAGTGCTTTTCAAATTTATTTTTATTAAAAAATGTTTTATTGGAGTATAGTTGCTTTACAATGTTAGTTTCTGCTGTATAATAAAGTGAATCAGTTAAGTATAAGATTAACAGCTGGTAAGACATCATGTGTGCTGTGCTTAGTGGCTCCACGGACTATAGCCCACCAGGCTGCTCTGTCCATGAACCTTGCCAGGCAAGAATACTGGAGTTGGTTGCAATTTCTACTCCAGGGGATCTTATATATCTCCTCTTTTTAGCTCTCCTTCCTAGCTAGGTCACCAAAGAGCACTAAGTAGAGTTCCCTGTGCTACAGAGTAGGTTCTCACTAGTTAGTTACCTGTTTTATACACAGTAATGTATATCCTAGGTGTTCATAGGAAGGACTGATGCTGAAGCTGAAATTCCAATACCTTGGCCACCTCATGCAAAGAGTTGACTCATTGGAAAAGACTCTGATGCTGGGAGGGATTGGGGGCAGGAGGAGAAGGGGATGACAGAGGATGAGATGGTTGGATGGCATCACTGACTCGATGGACATGAGTTTGGGTGAACTCCAGGAGTTGGTAATGGACAGGGGAGGCCTGGCGTGCTGTGATTCATGGGGTCGCAGAGAGTCGGACACAACTGAGCAACTGAACTGAATTGAATGTATGTATGTATGTCAACTGCAATCTCTTAATTTATCCTACCCTTTTCCCACCCTTGGTGTCCATAAGTTTGCTTTCTACACATGTGTCTCTATTTCTGCTTTGCAAATAAGTGGAAGCATATAGTCCTAACCACTGTACCACCACAGGTAAGTCCCACTGTCTTAAAGTTTTTGTTTCTCTTTCTCTTGTGTTTTCTTCTATTGCTTCTGGGTATATTAGATCCTTCTATAACATCAGATCAGTTAAATGTTATCTGTTTCTTTTTTGTTTGTTTTGTTTTAATGATCTGTTTCATTAAAAAAATTGAACTCTTTACATCGTATGTAATATACTTATGGTGTGAATTGTAACTAGATTTTCTCCCATGTTTTTAGCCAATTTCGCCAATACCATTTACTAAATAATTTAATATAAAATGTATACATCATTTTGGTTTTCAGAAT
The DNA here is from genome assembly GCA_917880005.1 of Nanger dama. NCBI lineage: Eukaryota > Metazoa > Chordata > Mammalia > Artiodactyla > Bovidae > Nanger > Nanger dama. Next base: position 4,590,736 of record CAKJTW010000011.1, read on the forward strand.
TATCATACATAGTGTAACCTATTTGGCCAGCATAATATTTTCTGGAAATGTAAACATAAACCTTTCTTATCACACCAAGTAATTTATCAAAATTTTTGAAAATATAATTCAGTAATCTTTCAGACATCACACTATTATTAGGTGTTGCTTGTCTCAAAATTAATTGTTTATTAGAATAAAACCTCCTAAAATACAGAGTGAAAAACATAATTTAGATACCCATTTTGCAGGACATTAGCAAAATTCATTATTCAAAGTAATCTTCAGGGTTTCCATTGCTAAAATAACTGTACAGTGAATATGATGCACCCAAAAGTTATTTTAAAATCTGAATTATTAAATAGGTAATATTTTTCATTGAAATTCACATACAGTTGATGTTAAATGCATGTTTTTCCCTTTTATTTAGTACAAAGTGAATGGAAGTTTCTAAAATAATGCTAACATCTAGTTGCTCTGGGATAAATGAATTCCTTCAGCTGTGCAATGAATCAGCATTAAGTAAGATTAGGACACAGCCAATCGGACTCTGGCACTCCTGGTTTTATTGTCCTGTGTCGCTTTTTGGGTAACTTTCTTATCCACTATCTCTACTAGATCTCTAGGGTTTGCTCTGTTTTTGGGGACTCAGAGCTGCCTCTGCATTTTTGTACAGTTCTCCAGGTTCAAACTCACTCCTTCTTCTCTTTTGAATGAGACTAACATTTCTCGTGTATGAACAAAAGTGGAAATGCAGGCAAAGTGAAGGATATAGTAGAGTGTTTTACCTGCCCCAATCCATGCCTTCTTCTTCTGGTAAGACACCCTAGTTTTCCTTTGGAGAACTACCTCTCATCTCACTACCATTGGTTTGCTGGGATTTTCAATCAGGTGACCTTTTTTTTCCTCAGCCAATGAGAGTTATCTAAGTTATACATTTCAGACTATCTCTCTCTAGAACTGACTTCCCCAATAGCTCAGCAGGTAAATATTCCGCTGACAATATAGGAGACACAGGAGATGTGTGTGCAATTCCTGCATCAGGAAGACCCCCTGGAGAAGGAAATGGCAATCCACTCCAAGGACTGAAAACTGCCAAGGACAGAGGAGACTGGCAGGCTACAACCCAAGAGGCTACAAAGAGTCTGAAACAACTCAGCACACATATTCCCTAGAACTGAGTTTTTATACAAAATAGACTAAGAAGAAGTGGAAACTGATTGACTGTGTTAATGGCTCCAGTTTTCCACTCTACCCTGTTTCTACAGCCTGTGCCATGCCCAGACACTCCAACTGTGGGGGTACACATTTTTACATAGCTGGAGCCTGTTATTTGTTTTGGCCAAAGCTATCAGTACAGGTCATATAAACAGAGTCTTGACAAGTGCTGGCCCAACTGGACTCCCTTGGTCTTCTGCCTCTCCCATCATCAGGAGAAGAACATGCTCAACTGAGTCTTTTGATCCCAGGAGAAGGAGGATGGGAAGCGGCAAACAGGATTGAAGATAAAATATGACATACTCTGTCAAACCCGAGCTGCAGATAAACAACAAATTTTTAAAGTATGTTCCAAATATTTCATGGAATATTTTTATACTAAAAGTTATTCATTATCTAAAATTCTAATTTAACTGGAATCCTATATTTCCACTTAATGAATCTGACAACCCCAGGAACACAGTCACCTGTAGTGAAGCCCAGCATAGAAGTGTCCTGACTTGTACACTTGTGAGAAATAAAGAATAATTATTATTGCTTTATGCCTATGAATTCCAGACTGGTTTGTTCATCAGCAATAGTTAGCTAAAACATAGCATGAAAGCAACCACCTGAAAAAACCATTATTTTTCACTAGTGTCTGGAACTTGCATCTAGAGATCCATGATTTTGTGGTTTCCAGGGCAAGATATTTCTGCTTTTACTTTGGTTCTGTGAGCTATTCCATATTCTTCCAGTGTATCATCCCCTTCTTACATAAAATTAGCCAGTCAATTTCTGTTTCTTAAACCAAAAGTTCCTAATTGTTCCAAATTGAGAAGCAGTCATAATAAGGGAAAATTTTGAAGGGGGTTCTTTCCATAGAGGAAATGAAATTATCATCTCTGCTTAGGTACTCGTTGTACTCCCACAAAACCAACTTAGTTGCATGTCTACCATTGGATCTTATCTGCCAGCACACATTGCTTTAAAAATACTTCTAGGTTTGCACAGCCATCTAATTTTGGCTGTGAATGTTTTACTGCCTTTAATCCTCAGTCCCTAACTGACCAGCCTACAGAAGGAAAATAATAAGTTTCAGAGTAGGGGAGAAAAGTGGTCAGTTGGCTCATTTCCCTAACCTCAAATAATTAGTGTTATTACTTGTATTCAATTCAAAATGTCATTCCTAATGGTACAAATTAGAAACAAATTGGTCTCAGTTATTGTTCATTTGAAGTTGGGGCAAGGTGTATGTACCACTGTGTACGGCAGTGAGGGGGTGTTAAAAACACAACACTGTTGGCTTCTTAATTTCTACCCTTTCTTTCATAAGGTTAGACAAACTTAAACCCTATCTTTTGCATAGATAACAGACTATGGAACAGTATGGCAGGTATATATAAGAATTGGATTCAAAAATCTACAGGGTTTTTTTTTTTGAGTAGCACTTGTTTTTAATACACACAATCAAAGAATTCAACAATAAGGATAAAAATACACCACATAACTCATAAATGCCATCTTGTGAAACATCAATCATCCATCCAGCCTGGCATTTGCTTCTGAAAATGCCACTGAAGCATGTTTAGCTGCATGGTGTGGTAGTTTCTAGGATGGATGACAGGAATGGAAAATGTAGCACAGTGAACTAGACTGAGAGCCAGGGGATTCTGACCCCGCCCTGCCACCAGCTCATAAAGCGACCACACTTTCTCTGATATGTGATTCTGGTTTTGAATCCCCATCATTAGGCACACTGTAGGTACTTAATATATTTTGAATGCCTAAAAATGAGCAAACTAATGACTGATTATTTAAATCTGTTTCCTCATCTGTTAAAAGGAAGCAATGTGCAAAATTGATATAGGCTATGTTATGGGTTTACTATTAGGGCTGAACATAAATGAACAGAAAGAGGTTCTATCTACAGTGTAGCCATTATTTATTACATGTTAAAAAAATGTTACATTACATGTTATTCATTACTAGTTAAAAAAAAAAGCAGTGTTGGCCTTATTCCTTCTAAGATAACATGATAAAAGAATTCTTAAATTTCTATGGCCAGTGGTATTCTAAATGTAGTTTTACAGCCACCATTATTGCCAAAAGGATAAAAGTACTTATTACAATTTATAAATGATTATTAATATCAGTATTAGCAATAAATTAGCCCAAGGACATGGACTCAGTTCTTATCTATTAATGGGCACAGCTATGTCAATATTGACATATATCAATATGTCAACCCTTCCGTTAATGTCTGGACACTTTATATCTACAACAAAAAGTGACATAAAAATGTCATAGATATGACAGTGTAGAACCACAAGTTAAATAAGTTTTCCCCAAATTTTTAGAAGTTTAACTCTTGGGCTCCAGAAAAAAGCAAAAGCACTCCAGGTCGGAGAGGGATCAGTTAGAAGTCTGGGGTTAACATATGCACACTGCTGCATACATCACACACACACACACACACACACACACACACACACACACACACACACATATATGGGCTTCCCTAGTAGCTCACTTATTGGAGAAGGAAATGGCAACCCACTCCAGTGTTCTTGCCTGGAGAATCCCAGGTATGGGGGAGCCTCGTGGGCTGCTGTCTATGAGGTCACACAGAGTCGGACACAACTGAGGTGACTTAGCAACAGGAGCAGCAGCAGCAGTAGCTCAGTTGGTAAAGAAGCTGCAAATCTGCCTGCAATGCAGGAGACCTTGGCTCGATTCCTGAGTTGGGAAGATCCCTGGAGAAGGGAACAGCTATCCACTGCAATATTCTGGCTTGGAAAATTCCACGTACTGTATAGTCCATGGGGTTGCAAAGAGTCAGACACAACTGAGTGACTTTCATTTTCACTTTCACACTGCTATATATAAAACAAGTATAGCATAAGGAGCCCTACTCGGTATTTTGTAATAACCTATAAGGGGAAAATAATCTGAAAAAGGGATGTACACCTGAAACTAACACAACACTGTAACCAGCTATATTTTAATAATAAATAAATAATGAATCAAAGAAAAAAACACTCTAAATAAACTTTTGTCACCCTTACATAATTTGTACTGTCTTCCAGACAACAGATGTTGTCAGGTGTTTTGTGTCTGTAATTTGAGTCTCTGAAGCCTTAGACCTTGCAGTACAATAAAATAACTAGCAAGGATAATTTCTTTCCACTAGTACTAGCTCCCACTTAAACATCAGCCTCCAAAGTAGCTATTTGAAAAGGAGCACTCTACAGGAACATGATTCCTTTTAGATACAAATTTCATGGGTGAATGGGAAAATATGAGTTCCTTGAGTGTCAGATGAGGCTGAAGGTAGGAGAAGCTCATTATGAGCTTCAGTTACTCAAACTCCTCTGCCAGGAATGATTGCAAATGCTGCACTTGTGCACGCAGCAAACAATGAACAAAGTAACTTAGAGAAAGAGGAATAACACGCCAACAATTTTGAGAAAAAGATAAAATGTATGTATAAAACAAAGCAATACCAAGTACCATATGATTGATAATGTGCTAAAGTCAGGGAAATTGCAGTGAGGAAGTCTGTGAAAATGACATATTAAAACAATGGGCAGTCAAGAAAAAGCCATCCTCTTTTTAATTCTTTTTAATCTGGCAGGAGTAGTTTCTGAACTGTATATGCAACTAAAACTGCCTAAAGCCTCACTCATTACAGTCCTCCGAGATGTAGCTGGCATTTGACCGTGTGGCCAAAGCTGGGTAAGACATACTCTTCTGGGCCTTTGAGTCCGACATTACACAGCATTCTCAGGTGGAACTCAACCATGAGCTCCTGACACTGTTCTAGGCAGTCAGATTCATCCCAAAGCAGTCCCTATAGACCTATCCAGACAGTAAGCACTACCAAAAGGGAGGGGTTAATTTGGGTCAGCCTGCTCTAAATTACTCAGATCTAGTGGCCATGGGACAAGGACTTGCTATGCTCTCACTTGCATACTGCTCAGCGGTTGATGTGTGTTACATGTATGGGTGTTACATGTATGCCATAGATATCTGCATCTAGTTGAGTTCCCTAGTCTACCTGAAAAGAAAGTACATTAAATTGGAATTTTTCTATATTTATTAAATGCTCACAATTTACCCTGGCATCTAAGTGTGTGGGCTGGTTTGAAAAGGGGACAAATTATTCAGACAGCAACATTTGCATTCATGCCCAGTTAAGGATGCCCATTATTGCTGCTTCAGCAATAGGTTTACTCCGTGGGACGTCAAATGGCTGTTTCCACGTACGGGTCATTGCCTTGCTAAATAAGAGCAAATGGACCTATCTTGACTCTGCTCACTGAGGCTGCACTTACTCAGCAAGTCAGCAGCTCCTCCAAAATCACCTATTCCCAGACCGTTGTTCCAGCTGTTTGGAAATTCGTTTTTGCTAATCGGGGAAAGTATCCAGGAGTTGAATTAATGGATAGGTGAAAGGAAGGAATCTGCCTTCTTCCCTTTACCTGGGCCAAATCGCTTTCTTGTTTCTGGAACTTACAGAATCATCTTCAGATGCTGTCCAACCAGAGCAGATGGTTTTGTTATTTGGCAGCAATAGGGGTAATGAGCAGAGGGAAGCTCAAAAATATCAGGCTACCTAGGGAAGGTGGCAAATAGCAACTGGGCTGTTTCCAAGGTCTGAGAAATGGCGCCTGGAGACTTTACAAGAGAAGAGAAATTTATCTTTTCCCCCTTTGCACTCAAAAAGACATATTTTCTATGATAAAGGTTGGTGTTCAGTATAATAATAAAATAGGTGAAAATTCAGGCTATATTCCTGGTATCTACTAAAAACCCACCCCTTCCTCCAGGAAAAGTCTATAAGATTTAGCCTTAAATCATGAAAGTGAAATTGAAGTTGCTCAATTGTGTCCAACTCTTTGGACCCCATGGACTGTAGCCTACCAGGCTCCTCCATCCATGGGATTTTTCAAGCAACAGCACTGCAGTGAGTTGCCATGACAAAGTGCTACAAAGTACTTTATAAGCCACCTGTTTCTTTTTCTGTTTCCCATTCAGTTCAGTTCAGTCGCTCAGCCGTGTCCGACTCTGCAACCCCATGAGCGCAGCACACCAGGCCTCCCTGTCCTTCACCAACTCCAAGAGTTTACCCAAACTCATGTCCATCGAGTCGGTGATGCCATCCAGCCATCTCATCCTCGGTCGTCCCCTTTTCCTCCTGCCCTCAATCTTTCCCAGCATCAGGGTCTTTTCAAATGACTTAGCTCATCCCATCAGGTGGCCAAAGTATTGGAGTTTCAGCTTCAACATCAGTCCTTCCAATGAATACCAAGGACTGATCTCCTTTAGGATGGACAGGTTGGATCTCCTTGCAGTCCAAGGGACTCTCAGGAGTCTTCTCCAACACCACAGTTCAAAAGGATCAATTCTTTGGTGCTCAGCTTTCTTTATGGTCCAATTCTCACATCCATACATGACAACTGGAAAAACTACAGCCTTGACCAAATGGACCTTTGTTGGCAAAGTAATATCCCTGCTTTTTAATATGTTGTTTAGGGGTTGATCATAACTTTCCTTCCAAGGAGTAAGCATCTTTTAATTTCATGTCTGCAATCACCATCTTCAGTGATTTTGGAGCCCAGAAAAATAAAGTCAGCCACTGTTTCCACTGTTTCCCTATCTATTTGCCATGAACTGATGGGACCCGATGCCATGATCTTAGTTTTCTGAATGTTGAGCTTTAAGCCAACTTTTTAACTCTCTTCTTTCACTTTCATCAAGAGGTTCCTTAGTTCTTCTTTACTTTCTGCCATAAGGGTGGTGTCATCTGCATATCTGAGGTTATTGATATTTCTCCCGGCAATCTGGATTCCAGCTTGTGCTTCATCCAGCCCAGCAATTCTCATGACGTACTATGCATAGAAGTTAAATAACTAGGGTGACAATATACAGCCTTGACGTACTCCTTTTCCTACTTGGAAGCAGTCTGTTGTTCCATGTCCAGTTCTAACTTGCTTCTTGACCTGCATACAGATTTCTCAAGAGGCAGGTCAGGTAGTCTGGTATTCCCATCTTTTAAGAATTTTCCATAGTTTATTGTGATCCACACAGTCAAAGGCTTTGGCATAGTCAATCAAGCAGAAATAGATGTTTTTCTAGAACAATCTTCCTTTTCGATGATCCAGGGGATGTTGGCAATTTGATCTCTCATTCCTTTGCCTTTCCTAAAACCAGCTTAAACATCTGGAAGTTCATGGTTCACGTATTGCTAAAGCCTGGCTTGGAGAATTTTGAGCATTACTTTACTAGCATGTGAGATAAGTGCAACTGTGAGGTAGTTTGAGCATTCTTTGGCATTGCCTTTCTTTGGGATTGGAATGAAAACTGACCTTTTCCAGTGCTGTGGCCACTGCTGAGTTTTCCAAATTTGCTGGCATATTGAGTGCAGCACTTTCACAGCATCATCTTTCAGGATCTGAAATAGCTCAAGTGGAATTCCATCATCTCCACTAGCTTTGTTCATAGTGATGTTTCATAAGGCCCACTTGACTTCACATTCCAGGATGCCTGGTTCTAGATGAGTGATCACACCATTGTGATTATCTGGGTTGTTAAGATCTTTTTTTTTTTTTTTTTTTTTTTACAGTTTTCTGTGTATTCTTGACACCTCTTCTTAATATCTTCTGCTTCTGCTAGGTCCCTACCATTTCTGTCCTTTATTGAGCCCATCTTTGCATAAAATGCTCCATGGGTATCTCTGATTTTCTTGAAGAGATCTCTAGTCATTCCTATTCTGTTGTTTTCCTCTATTTCTTTGCAATGATTGCTTAGGGAAGGCTTTCTTCCCTCTCTTTGGTATTCTTTGGAACTCTGCATTTAAATGGGTATATCTTTCCTTTTCCCCTTTGCATTTCACTTCCCTTCTTTTCACAGCTATTTGTAAGGGCTTCTCAGACAGCCATTTTTCTTTTTGCATTTCTTTTTCTTAGGGATGGTCTTGATTCCTGTCTCCTGTATAGTGTCACGAACTTCCGTCCATAGTTCATCAGGCATTGTGCCTATCAGATCTAGTCCCTTCAATCTGTTTCTCACTTCCACTGTAAAATCATAAGGCATTTGATTTAGATCATGCCTGAATGGTCTAGTGGTTTCCTCCACTTTCTTCAATTTCAGTCTGAATTTGGCAAAAGGAGTTCATGATCTGAGCCACAGTCAGCTCCCAGTCTTGTTTTTGCCGACTGTATAGAGCTTCTCCATCTTTGGCTGCAAAGAATATAATCAATATGACTTCAGTATTGATCCCATCTGGTGATGTCCATGTGCAGAGTCTTCTCTTGTGTTGTTGGAAGAGGGTGTTTGCTATGACCAGTACGTTCTCTTGGCAGAACTTTATTAGCCTTCACCCTGGTTCATTCCGTACTCCAAGGCCAAATTTGCCTGTTACTCCAGGTGTTTCTTGACTTCCAACTTTAGCATTCCAGTCCCCTATAGTGAAAAGGACATCTTTTTGGGGTGTTAGTTCTAGACGGTCTTGTAGGTCTTCATAGAACTGTTCAACTTCAGCTTCTTCAGTGTTACTGGTTGGGGCATAGACTTGGATTCCCGTGACATTGAATGGTTTGCCTTGGAAATGAACAGAGATCATTCTGTCGTTTTTGAGACTGGATCCAAGTACTGCATTTTGGACTCTTTTGTTGACATGATGGCTACTCCATTTCTTCTAAGGGATTCCTGCCCACAGTAATAGATATAATGGTCATCTGAGTTAAATTCTCCTGTTCCATTATTTTCCCCAAAAAAAGTTAAACGTGAGACAAACACTGTCTGTATCCCATGGATGAATTCTTTAGCTGTTAAGAGAATACAATAAACAAGTCTGCACATAAAATGCAGAGAGAATTTTAAATCAGAGAAAAAGGAGCTGTAAGTAATCAGGAATAAGAATCACAAAGTATTAGGAGACCAATATACCACCTATTCTGCTTAAGAATGATACAAATCAACATTTATTGAGAGCCTAGATGTGTAAAGGGGTTATGTGGGGCATGGCAGAGGTGAGAGGTAAAACAATGATGATTATGACTTAGATCAGCCAATTTTATTGTTTCCACAGAAGTGCCAGTATGAGCTTATCACACAAATACTAAGGCTATTTAACATTTTCAAAATGGCTTACTGTTCATCTCATTTCTTCATTTTATTTTGGGAATCAGAATGCAATACATAGAGGTAACTATAGTGCTGGTAAGAATTCCTTGCACTTAAAAATTCCACGCCCATATTACTAGCACAAACTCTATTTTTTAAGTTGCTTAGCCTTAAGCAACTAAGAAAAATAGCATATAGTGGTATGTAGGGAAGGAGGTAGATTCTAATAGAAACCAATTAGGGTGAACGAAAGCACGCCTAGGATACAATGAAAATAATAACAGTTGTTTCCTGCCACTGCTCAAGGGCCCAGAAGATAGAATATTTAGACAAAGAATAGGTTTGACAGGAGGTTTTAAGAATTTCTTTCTTTGCATTGCCCCTGTTCAAATCTTACCATGAACCATTACAAACAGAATGTGGAACATTCACAGTATTTACTTCTAAACAGAGTTACTATTGTGAATTAATACATTCATGCTCATTATAATTTTTCAAACACTATATACAATGGTGGAAAACATAGTAATTATTTCAAGTGCTAAATGTAGCTAGGAGAAATAGAACACTTTCTTCAACTATAAGTAGTTTTGAAAATTCCAGAGAGGCAAATAGGTGCGCACCATTTATGGTGTGGAGAAAACATTAAAAACAAAACCTCAACTTGATGAACATAAGGTAGTTCTCCATTTTATCTTTGCTTGCCTTACGCTGGAGACACAAATGAAACACCAAGCAATGAAAGAATATACAAGCAAGCAGAAAAGTAAGGAAAAAAGTAATAAAATGATAAAAGATCATTAGGACTAGTAATATCTTAGCTAGTATTTACCCCTCAGCTCATCCCACAGCCTGCCTCTGTGTGCTGGGCATGCAAGTGTTCTCGCTTGTGTTCCTCTCTGCAGCCCTATGGACTGCAGCCACGAGGCCCCTCTGTCCAAGGGATTTCCCCGGAAAGAATGCTGGAGTGTGTTGCCATTTTCTTTTCCAGGGGGATCTTTCCAACCCAGGCCTCAAGCCCACATCTCCTGTGGATGTGGCAGGTAGATTCTTTAATCTGAGCCACCTGGAAGCCTTCTTGCTGCCGCTGCTACTAAGTGGCTTCAGTCCATAATGGCTTCCCTAGTGGCTCAGCTGGTAAAGAATCTGCCCGGAATGCGGGAGACTTGGGTTTAATCCCAGGGTTGGGAAGATCCCCTGGAGAAGGGAAAGGCCACTCCAGTATTCTGGCCTGGAGAATTCCATGGACTATACAGTCCATGGGGTTGCAAAGAGTCAGACACAACTGAGCGACTTTCACTTCACTTCACTTCCCTGGTAGGTTAGTCAGTAAGGAGTTTGCCTGCAATTCAGGAGACCTGGGTTTGATCCCTGGGCCAGGAAGATTCCCCTGGAGAAGGAAAAGGCAACCAACCCCAGTATTCTTGCCTGGGCTCCTCCTGGACAAGTGGGTTATAGTCCATGGGATCGCAAGGGTGAGAGATGACTTATCTACTAAACCACCAATATATAAAACATCAGTATGGCCCTTGCCTTATTTGATCCAAACCCTATCCCTGTGTGATAGCTTAACCAACTTTATTACTACCACCTTCCACCTATGTATTGATTGGATAATTACTGAGCTTGAAGCTCAATAAGGTCTCAAAGTTTTGGCCAAGGTCTCAAAGCTAGAAAAGGAAAACCTTAAATTTATAACCAGCTCTTCTGATTGTGTTAAGATGATCCAGAAGACCTTGATATATCACAGACTAGATTATCTACTTCTCAAATGGGAGATGCTGCCATGATGATTAAACAACAGTTTCCAGAGTAAACAGGAACAGCTAGAGCCAGGATAACCTGAATAGGTGAGCAGTTGTGTCCTGAGTATGGTGACAGAAATGCTATTAAATGTATAGAGACTCTGGAAATTTTGTTTACTTTCATTTGTTTTCTCTGCAGTATTCAATTCAATTAAGAAGATATAGTTAAGAACTGGGCTTTCTGATTTTTAAGGTATTTTTAAAATAAAGCTGATAGTATTCATATCTGTAATTTGAAAGATTTCCAACAACTTTACAGTTGATAGCAGATCCATCCTCACATGCCTTATATACTGCCTATATCACATTTCCTCTCTCTGTTTGGCCTAGGGTTTCCCAGGTGGCATTAGTGGTAAAGAACCTACCTGCCAGTGAAGGAGACATAAGAGACATGGGCTCGCTCCCTAGGTCAGGAAGATTCCTTGAAGGAGGGCCTGGCAACCCACTCCAGTATTCTTGCCTGGAGAACTCCATGGACAGAGGAGTCTGGTGGGTTATCGTCCATAGGGCCGCAAAGAGCCGGACATGACTGAAGCAACTTAGCATGCGTGCAGTTTTGCCGGTGCAAATGGGATTCCTCTCCTTAAAACTCAAGAGGCAGGCATGGTGGTGGCGGTGAGAAGAAAATGGTCTGTGTCTGCTTCTACAGATGAATCCTGAATGGGGTGATTCTCATTAATCTTGAGTTAAATGTGAAGTTAGACATGAAGGCACCTCGGGTCCGACCTGTTTGTTCAGAGCCTTAGGCATGTTATGGAGAAAATGTCAAAGATTTCTATTCCCTTGTTTCTGTACCCTGCAGTGATGTTTTATTCAAACCTTCATGTCCTAAGGACACAAATGCTGCCTATTAAAATCTCCCCCACCTGGCTCCCAATCTCACGCATAAACATGCACAACACCCGTGTTTTGGAGACCTGCTAATCAATTCTTGCAAAAAGCAGTCTATTGGTAACATGCTGCGAGGCCAGAGCACTCGGGCAAATGCTTTCTGAGGCAGTGTGACCCTCCATGACTGTATTTGTCTCCATCTCACAATGCCTGTCCTTATACTACACAAAGTGTCCATTGACCTTGTCTTCCAACAAGAGATAGTTTTAACTGTGAGGGGAACTCTGGGTTCATATTGAGAAAAACTGACTGCTGGGAAAATAGGGCAGGGTCAGTGGAGACGGCAACATGGATGTGACTGAGGACGAGTGAGAATGAGCAGTGTTTCCATGAGGGAAGGGGAACAGGAGGAATCTCTCCGGCTTGGCTCTGCATCAGCTCTGTATTTGATATTGCCCTGGAGTCCAGCAAGGGTAGCAGCTTGTCCACAGGGCCTGGGCCCAACCCTATGGAAATGCATTAGAGTTTCTATAGAGACTGTATGGAAAGTAGGAGCATTAGAGGGGAAACGTGAGCAGGCCCATGGTCTCTGTCCATCCTATGTCTGTGACAAGCACACAGGGCAGGTGGTGGAGCTGAAGTCAGGTAAAGGTGGCCATGGTGATCATGTAATGGGATGAACACTGGCCCAGCCAGTCCTCTTGTCTACTTACATTCAACTGACTTAAGGCAGCTGTTACGGTAGCTGCTTCATTCTCTAGAAGCCACATACCTCACAAGGCAGAAGTGTGCGGTAGCAGTAAGATTCTTATGCCCTTTGTCAGTTCAGAACAGCTCCAGATGGACGGAGAACCAGGCTTCTTGGCCACCAGAATGCTTCTTGAGTCTCAGCCCACATCTTTTCCTGTTCAATCCACGGGGAAAGGGCAAGCGCTCCTTCTGCCTGTTGCTTTACCCATTCTTCCTCTGGCCTCAGCCAAGGCACTTAACCTCATCTAGAAAGTGACTTGGTCCTGAGAGTCTTTGGCCATTGATGATCTTTGATTCGCAAGATTCACATTCACTCATACCTGTCACACCAGCAGGCGAGCACAGTGCCTAGCCTGAAGGGGCTTCTCATTAACTTTATTAATATAAAGAAGAGTGAAACAAATAACTTACTGCCTCCTCAATGCCATGTGTAAAATTATGGAAACAGTTATACTCAAGACCACTTGTGATTGCTTTGCTCTGTTAGCTTTTTGCTAATGCTCCCTTCCACTAATTATATAGCTATCACATCTCTCTTGATGGTAACACAGCCCAAGAGACTCAAGTCCAAGCTGTACATTTTCAGCTATTTGCCCTTCCTCTAATGATGAGAAGCTATATGAGAGAAAATAATATTGCCTCTTTCCACGTCTTGTAAATTAATTGTATGCTCAGAATAGCTAAGGTTTAGTGGAAGTGTAAAAGAAAACCTTCTTTCTCATATCTAACATACATATGTATATATAGTGTTACCAAAGACACACATAAGAATGTCAGACACCCCTGTTTTCATGAAGCTCCACAACACATTATGCTTTGCTTTATGCTGGTCCCTCTGATGGCTTTGGGAGTCAGATCAGGTTTCAGCTATAAGCCAGCTGGAGCCATTCATTTAAAGGAAAACAGTTCTGTAAGTGGGCAAGATTCTAATCACTAAATCTAATTACAAAAGAGAGTAAATTATTATAAATGTTTTTAGAAGTGTCTTAAAACACTGTGAAAGAGAAAAATTATCAACCAAACAGAAATCTGCTATGCTGGTTGCTGATAGCATCGTTAGGGATTAGGAAATTCACATGCGTAAATGTTCTATGCTCTGCCTATTTCTGACACCTGAATCTACCATTCACACATTAACAACTTTATAACCTTCCTCTCTTGTTCAATCAGATGCTAAACTGTTCAACTCAAAGTACACCTTAGTTTATAGATCCTAATGGGACATAGGAACATTTCACTTACACAACACTGAAGGGAACCTCACATCATTCCGTTAAAATGGCAACAATTAGTCAAGGGGAAGGAAGAGGCGGTGGGAGAAAGAGAGACATGTAAGATAGATATGTGTATCTCCCAGTGCAGATCCATCCTCTTCTATTTAATGTCTTTCATTAAATATTTCAAATGCCACACATTCTCCACATCACAATGCAAAACCAAAGACAAACACATTAACATTTAATCTCTGGCTTCAGAGCAAGCCGTCTGCCTGGGCGTTTATTGCATCAGTCGTTTCTGCGCGTTGTCAGGGTGTCATGGGCCTCATCCTTTAGCCCATCTGCTTCCTCACGGGATGAATGTGTGTGCTTGCCACGTGCAGAGCTCTTCAAAATGCTGTTTTCCATTCACTGTCCACTATGTCCTTGAGAGTTGTGGGAGAGGTTATTAGTGCTCACCAGATATCTACACGTTTCTCTGCATTTTCCAACCACCTGTGGTTAGTATGGAACCATATAACTGGGGTCCAGCCAGGAAAATGTTAAAGAAAGGAAGGTAGGCCACAGCTGGGCCCTGGCCCTTTAAAAAGTTGGTGTGTCCCTCCAGCTCTTTCTTGTCATGAAACTGGGGGCATATGTGATCCAGATGGCAGAGTTGCTATTCCAGGAGTCGCCCATCCTGGACTGGAGTTCATAAGCAAGAAAGAAGCCTCAAGAGTTCAGCAATATATGCTGTGGCAGCTAACATTAATTACTCTGATCAAGACATCATTGAGAGAGTAAAGTATAAAACTACTATTTAGAAGTATATTGGCCTAAAGTTGGAAACGGGATATGATGTTCTCTTGAGGTCCCTCCTATTTCATGATGATGCCTGTTGAATGAAAATTCTCTTCTTCCTTCAGTGAAGACTTTGAACATTGCTCATGACTACACAATTGATCTTCCAGTCTAACCGTCCATTTATTTTGTTATTTTATGACCAATCGTTGCCTCCTGTCTGACATTGGCTATCACATATAAAAGGTATTGGAACCTCTCCTCTGCTCTGTGGTATGGAGGCCACTGTGCAGAGTCAGAAATGGTGGGCTTTCCCCAATTCTGTGCTTTACTTTTCTTGCCACCTATCAGAGGTTTTCTACCTTTACAACCACCTCTGATGATAAGCCTCTGGTGTTAAGAATCTGAAGGTGCCTGCTTCCAGTCCCCTCATCTGCAAGCCACAGATCATAGAAATTTGGTATTCCCAAGTTTGAATTTTATAATTTCATATAGGATGCAGAGTGCGAAAACAAGCACTTATTAAAAATCTAAGCAAAGATAGTATAAAGGAATATTATTTGAATTAACAAAATAGTACTTCCCATCACGAGTCACAACCTCTATTCCCAACTATAGAGATAATGAAACATTACCAGATATTTCTAGAAATTGCCTGAGGAAATATTGTACTGAAATGCTTTTTGTACTCTAGGTATTATAACCAAATCTCTCTTTATTTGCATATGCTTGCTAGTAAATAGCATAGCTGCCTAGAAATATGTGAGTCCTGGGTTATATTTTTTGTTTTCCCTCTGTTCTGGTATCTTCTGAACCTATAGGGGCAATGCTCTTTTTTTCCCCCTTCCTCCAGCTGAAGGAGGAGGACAATGCCTCAGGAATTATTTAAGGAAACTGTGTTACATAATCAGCACAAGGACTCCGGGACCTTTGTATTAGTTTCCCTTACTTAAATACAAAATCACACTTTATCAGAACAAATAAGGTTCAAACCTGAGAGGAGCATGTCCTCAGCTTTCCTGTAGTGAAATGGTTCTATATTTGGCATTCCACAGGCCTCCTTTTTATACAATTACTTCTTCATAGGAAAAACATAGAGGAATGTCACTGAATATGTTTCTAGTACAGGAGTTATTTTTAAGGCCAGCCAGGGAGACTTTCAGGATGATAGTGAGGGGGACATGCTGAAAATGTGTGACTCTAAATAGAAAATAAGATCTGACCCACATAAGTAAACAGAGTTATCTAAGAGCAGCTTCATTCACTAAATAGAAGGCTGCCAGGAGACCTAGATTTTGAGCCCTGTGCATTCTCTCACTCCCAGCAGGCCTCCTTCAGGCCACAAAACTTCATACATCAGTGTATTCATCTCCAGAAATAGCATATGCTAATTTTCTAGGTTCCAGGATGGATACAAGGATTAAGAAAATAATTTAGGAAAAGTATGTTAGGTATATATGCTTACATACTTTAATTTTTTTTTTCCTGGAAATCATTAAAGGAAGATAAAATTGAGTCAGGATTGTATGTTGTTATGACCAATTTTCACATGAGACTGTAGAGAATGTCCCATGATTCTGTAGTCATACTTGGCCTCATACATGTTATAACATGACTTAGGGACTTAGGAATTGACATTTATAGTCTGTATATAAATCAATAATATCCTGTATAAAAATATTTTACCCAATCTCAGTGATGTAAGCGTACTGTGTAGAAAACACAATTTTAGGAGCCAATAAGGAAGACTGTTCCTTGAGTTGGACCACCCAGCCCCATGGCTTAGGATTCCTTGTACCCATGAATGTAAGAGGTGAAGAGTCTAAGGTCAAGGTGTGGGTGTGATAAATGTTCTGGCCAAAGGAAGAACTCAGAAATTCTTGAAGTTGTATAAGGGTAGGGACCTTCTCTTTCAATACATATTTATGAAGTATAATTTAGTGGCTAGACACTAAGCTTTGAAGCCAGGCAGTTTCCAATTCTGGTTCCCCAGCCATTAGATCTTGGGGAAATTGTTTAGCCTTTCCTGGGCTCAGTCTTCTCATCCACAAAATGAGAATGTTAACCTGTCTCAGAGGATTTTCAGGTATCCAATGAGATAATGCATGTGAAATACTTTAATCTGATGTCTTAAATATGGTAAATGTTTAGAATAAATGCTGCTGACCTTGGAACGTGTTGAAGCCACCTGATTAGGATGTTATGGACAGTGGCTTAAAATATATTTTTGAACACATGAAGGTATAAATGAATGAATGAATGAATGAATCAGTGAAAGGCAGAAAACTTCTGTCCAGAAATGCACTTTTCGGCAATAATGGTAGACAGTACCTTCTATTTACTTTGATCTATGATACCTCTTAGCAGCAGCAGTAGCATGATATCTCTGAAGAACAGACTAAAGCATATACCTAGTATTTATTTTTCAACAATGTGATACACTGAATGCTTTCTTTCTAATATTTCTAATGTTTTTGTTCTCATACAAATCGAAGGAAGCCCAGCTATGTCTACACTTTCCTAGCACTGCTGCTTTTAATTGAAGGTAATTCATTTGGCAGGTCTAAAATAAAATAAAGAAGTGCACATCAAAAAGGCAAAGGAGGACACCAGAATAGAAATATTGCCCAAATGCTTGTTCTTTTTCCATATCGTGAGCCTGGTAGGGCTTCCCTGGTGGCTCAGGTGATAAAGAATCTGCCTGCAATGTGGGAGACCTGGGTTCGATCCCTCAGTGGGAAGATCCCCTGGAGGAGGACATGGCAACCCACTCCAGTATTCTTGCCTGGAGAATTCCCATGGACAGAGGAGCCTGGTGGACTACAGTCCAAAGGCTCGCATTGCTGGACACAACTAAGCAACTAAGCACACAATGACTAAGATCATCTCTTACAGTGGTTAAGACTTAAAGATGATTGGGAAACCACAAATGGATAATTTCTCTTTTGTGCAATTAAAACACCAACCTTAAGGCAGCGTTAGAATATTTTGCATAATATTTGCTTCAGGTTTTCATGAGAGAGGGAAAAAATTTATTTGATGCAGTTCCAAGGTCTTCCATTCTTTCCTGCCAGCATTTGAAATAGCCTATATTTAAATGTATAGAGAGGTGTCTTCAGAGAACCACAGGCAGAGAATTAGAAGTCTGTAACTGGAAGAATCTTTTGGGGTTGAGAAATGTAAGCTATTGTGAAAGCTCAACAATACATGTTGAAATAATTAAATCTTTTGGAAATGATTGAACTAGAGGTTTTCAAATAAGCAAATCTACATTTGTCATGCACAATTCTTTTCATGGAAAGCCGGTGTGTCTATCTCCTGTTTTGGTAATTAAAAATAGTCACCTGATAATCATTTATTATCAAACATTTTTGCACATGGAAAAGGAATATTCAGGGGCTGAGACCTTGCTTGCAAAATTTCGTCCTTCAAAGGAAGTCTTTCTCCAGAAGCTATTATTCCCTATCAGAATGGGATTAAAAGCATCACTTCATGCCTAAGTAACATGTTCACAGCACACAGCATCTCTCCCTTGGTGGCTGGGTTCCAGGGCTTACATTTTATGTAGATGCCATGTTCCATCCTGAAGAGCTGGACAGTTTCCAGTGGCATTAGTGTTTGGAGGAAGAGCTGTTGCTCCTTGGAACTTTACTTCTCTTATGAATATTATTGTCTCAATTTATTTTAATGCAATGAGTGGGAAAGAAGGTAGGCATAAAATGCATACACAGAAGCCTCTATCTAACCATCCTGCTGATTTGGGCATCACAAGAAGAGGCACAGGAAAACCTCTGAGAGTTTGAAGCCTGCTGTGTGAGAGAGATAAAGGTAGAAAGAGCAAATTGGCTGCAATATGAATGGCAGGTGCATTTGTTCACTGGAGGCAAGTTGGCAATTTTGTTTTCAATGACCAGCTTGTCTCTCGAAGATTCACCTTTCAAAGTCCTCCCTTTGCCCTCAACTTACATCGCTGGAGCTCTGCCTCATCTTGAATCCCTGTGTGCCAGGTAACGGTGACTCTACACTATTTCTTTTTGGAGAAGAATGTCCTGGTCCTCTTGGTCCTCTTTTCTGCTTATGAGGTATTGGGATTAAAAAGGAAAGAAATGGAAAACTTGCTGAAGCTAACACAATGATGCAACATAGCCAGAGAGAAAGCAAATGTGTGTTGTGTGTGGATTGTTTTGTCTTACCTGGATAAACACAGACTAAGGGGAAGGCAACTCTCGCAAAACACTGGGCTTCTGACCTCCCTCCAACATGCCCACAGACAGCAGAGAATTCAAAGCCTTTGTTCTTACTGCCAGGACGGGGGCATAAGAAATGCAGGTCAGAGGAGAATTCAGGATGAAGAGGCTGATGAGAGAAATCTGTCTTCACTAAAAGGAGATGGAGGGAGGTGACAGTTGTCCAACTCCCTGCCACAGATAAGCAAGAAGAAATGACTGCTTTCTGGGTACAGCTCATCTGGACCAAAAAAAAAAAAAAAAAAAACATCCATTTCCCCTTAACATAAAGACACACATAACCTTGAAATGTATATGACATACATGCCAACCATTACTTATTTTTTGTGCCTAGCAGTCTCATATATTGTTTGGTCCTTAACCTCTGTGTTTCCATCATTGTTAACTATCTTAGCAATTCCTCATTTGAACATTTTTGGTAGAGATGGAAAAGATCATGGTAGGCTCATCCATGAGAACTTCATATTAGGGATTCTAAAGTACATGGCGTGAAAAAGGCCACATGATTATAAGGCCTAGTTAACAAAATAGCAAATTGATCTTTGGCAACAATCGAAAGACGGGTGTACAGCAAATAAGTGATTTCTGAAATGCACAGTTCTCTGGCAATGAACATCAATTTATCAAAAATGTTTGTCCCAGGGGTAGCTGAAAATTGATGAAACAACACTGTCTCAAAATTGTTTCTCTTCTTTATGAAATCAAAGGTCTCTGCATTTAGGCAGGTGAATATGATTCCTATTCAAAATTCAGTTTGTTTGCAAATGAATGACTAAACTAAATGAGTGTCCCCCAGGATGGGGCCTCTTCTGCCTGCTCCTGTAGTGGAAGGAGAGGGCACAAAACTCAGATGTTTCGCTTTTCAAGTGGCGTTGATCATGTCATAAAAATGTGCACAATAAAGAATGAAACAGTAGAAATTGCAGTAGAAACTAGTGCTCGATACCAACAACAACAACAACAACAAAACTTGATAATCGCAGTAAATACAGCTCCTGGGATATCACTGTATCTCAATTTAGCAAGAGGGAAGCAAAGCCATGCATATGTTTTGAGTGCCATCAGTTCAGTCAGTTCAGTCAGTGCAGCTCAGTTCAGCTCAGTTCAGTTCAGTCGCTCAGTCATGTCCGACTCTCTGCGACCCCATGGATCGCAGCACGCCAGGCCTCCCCTGTCCATCACCAACTCCCGGAGTTCACTCAGACTCATGTCCATCGTGTCCGTGATGCCATCCAGCCATCTCATCCTCTGTCATCCCCTTCTCCTCCTGCCCCCAATCCCTCCCAGCATCAGAGTCTCTTCCAGTGAGTCAACTCTTCGCATGAGGTGGCCAAAGTACTGGAGTTTCAGCTTCAGCATCATTCCTTCCAAAGAAATCCCAGGGCTGATCTCCTTCAGAATGCACTGGTTGGATCTCCTTGCAGTCCAAGGGACTCTCAAGAGTCTTCTCCAACACCACAGTTCAAAAGCATCAATTCTTCGGCACTCAGCCTCTTCACAGTTCAACTCTCACATCCATACATGACCACAGGAAAAACCATAGCCTTGACTAGACGGACCTTAGTCGGCAAAGTAATGTCTCTGCTTTTGAATATACTATCTAGGTTGGTCATAACTTTCCTTCCAAGGAGTAAGCGTCTTTTAATTTCATGGCTGCAGTCACCATCTGCAGTGATTTTGGAGCCCCCAAAAATAAAGTCTGCCACTGTTTCCACTGTTTCCCCATCTATTTCGCATGAAGTGATGGGATCGGATGCCATGATCTTCGTTTTCTGAATGTTGAGCCTTCGGCCAACTTTTTCACTCTCCTCTTTCACTTTCATCAAGAGGCTTTTTAGCTCCTCTTCACTTTCTGCCATAACGGTGGTGTCATCTGCATATCTGAGGTTATTGATATTTCTCCCGGCAATCTTGATTCCAGTTTGTGTTTCTTCCAGTTCAGCGTTTCTCATGATGTACTCTGCATAGAAGTTAAATAAGCAGGCTGACAATATACAGCCTTGACGTACTCCTTTCCCTATTTGGAACCAGTCTGTTGTTCCATGTCCAGTTCTAACTGTTGGTTCCTGACCTGCACACAGATTTCTCAAGAGGCAGGTCAGGTGGTCTGATATTCCCATCTCTTTCAGAATTTTCCACAGTTAAAATATAAAAAAGTAAACCATGGTTTCCAAATGGAATACATCACTGGATACAGCAAACTGTTGTAAAACTTCTTGAAAGCAGGAACATTTTCTCTAAAAATATACTTGGCGCATCAGCAGTGATGGTTTAGTCACTAAGTCATGGTCTGACTTTTGAGACCGCGTGGCAGGTAGCCCACCAGGTTCCTCTGTCCATGGGAATTCCCAGGCAAGAATACTGGAGTGGGTTGTCATTTTCTCCTCCGGGAGATCTTCCTGGCCTAGGGGTCAAACCCAGGTGTCCTGCATTTCAGGCAGATTCTTTACCGACTGACCCACTGGGGAAGCCTCACTTGGAGCATTAACTTATGCTTTAAGTAAACTGTATTATCTGTTTTTTCTTGCCATAGACTTCTGCACACTGCTAACACGGAAAATATATACATACACATGTATGTGTGTGTGTATACATACATACATATACACACGATTTAGTTAGATTTGTTGAAGTCGACTCTATATTTAGTTTATGGACAATCTCAGATGTCGAGCAAGACCTTCAATGCCTGAAAACCATGTCTACCATTCTGAAGCATGTATGAGTCTATCAAGTTCAGGATTACCTTTTCTTATGTTCCTGCTGTGAGAAGTTGTGAAGGGGCAGGATAAGATTACCTAAGATCGGACGACCGAGGATGAGATGGCTGGATGGCATCACTGACTCGATGGACGTGAGTCTGAATGAACTCCGAGAGATGAACAGGGAGGCCTGGTGTGCTGCGATTCATGGGGTTACAAAGGGTCGGACACGACTGAGTGACTGAACTGAACTGAACTGAGCACTTACTAAGTGTTTACATTTACGAATACACTGAATCTTCTTTATTGTACTAGGAGATAAGTACCATCAATATTTCCACTTTAAAGATGAGGAAACTGTTACATAGAGCTGTAACAGCTACAACATAGTTGTAAACAGCTATGTTCCTGCTAGAAGCTCCCGGAGGATAGATCTAGTATCTGGTTTTCTCAGTCTGTCTCTGATCTATTTGGAAAATTCATACTCTTCCACAAATCTTTCTAGTGCAGGGCCTCTCAGACTGGCACTACTGACATTATGGGGTGGATAACTTTTTTGTGTGAGTTTTCTACTTATTTACAGAAGGTCAAGTAACACCTTGGCCACCAGTTACTAGGTGAGATGCTTGTAGCTCATCTAGCCCTTACCTGGCCCTGCCTCCGACAGGGGTACAAAAATGTCTTCAGATATTAATAAACATCCCAAGGGACTAAAACTTCTCCTGGTTAAAAATCACTGCTCCAGATGGTTGTATTGGGTAAACTAAGGAAGCACATTGATCTACCAGAGTATAGGTAACAGTAGATGGTGTGGCCTTTCTTTCCCAGAGACAACGGTAGCTCCTACAATAGAAGGCTTGATTCTAAAATCAAATGACTCTTGTCTCTGGTCCAGGAGTAAACTTACCTATGGGGTCACATTATTAAACAGCTCTAAAGAGTATATTAATTTCATTCTTTAGGATGCTGCTCATTTAATAAAAAGGAATAAAGGACAGTTTTACCTGTTATCATTACTTTTAAAACATGCATCTCTGGAAACTACATCCTTTTTAAATAACAAATTAATCAATTCTTTAAAAACCTCTTAATGTATATTCTTGTAAGTTTCTTTGACAAGCATTGTTACCTTCCCCTATACTGAATGTGAGAGATGAGGATTCTGGCAGGCTAATACATAATAACTATCTGCTTAATGCTGATATACCTGAAAGGTGGCTGGTGATTCTTGACTCTGCTTAAGGGAGAACTGATGCCACTAGTTGCAGAACTCAGAGCAGACATCACCTCAGCCCAAGGCAACATAATGCCACTTCCTGGCCACTGACACAGTATCACAGTGTGTAACACAAACACACAAAACTCACCAGGAATGCTGCCATGATATCTTGCTGCTCTGCAAAGCACACTTGCCAGTAGGACCTGGCCTGTGTGCAAACGGCTCTTTTGATTGGATGGCAAATGGAAAGAATCCATTGTTGATTTCTCTGATCCCTCCTTATTAACTTAAGACAGATTTTTTTGCAGGCAGATTCTTTACCATCTGAACTACCAAGGAACCCCGCTTAAGACAGAAGCAGTGCTATTCCTTTTAGTTTGGGCAGTATAAAGGAAGAAAGCCTTTGATACATGGATGGACAGCATGTACCCAAGAGAAATGCTCAGTGCTGATTCCCTGGTAGTGTGTGGTATGCTGAGAGAAGTGATGCTCCGCTTTCAGTATGGAAAGCAACAGGAATAATAATATGTAAATTGATGCATCAAGGTTTCTGAAAGCTCAGCATTATTTCCCCTTGCCCAAAGATTTCACCTCGCCTTATTAACTATTCTAACAACCCTGTCTTTTTTTTTTCCTGTTTGTTTGTTTGTGTAATTCTTGTTTCCTCCCATTTAGCACATAGAAAAAGGCATTAGTAACACTCTTGGTTTTAAATGAACCCTATTAATATTCGTCTCTGCAAGGGACTCTGGGATAATTTTGATAAATGTGGCCATGAAGCTGATCCGACAGAGCTGAGTGTGATGTTTGTGTGTTCATGGGGAACTGCCTCATGCACAAAACGAGGACAGACTGAGATGGAGAGTCTGGCAGGTCTCTCTTTCTGAACCACTGCTAGCAACCTAAAGAAGAAATGTAATTATACTTTTAAAAAGGCAAAACAAAACGAGCAATCCTTATGGAGATGAAATAAGCCCTACTACTTCGTGATTAGTTCTGATAAAGAAGTTATTTACCCATTGGAATCCTCAGCTCTCATAGCCCTGATCAGCCAGATCCAGAAATCTGTAGTGGAGGGTAAGGAAAACAAACTTTGGGTTTACAGGAGAAAGAGATGAGCACACAGGACTCAGGCTGTGTTTCTCTCTTTCTCCTGACCAATGGAAGTTGACCCTTAGACTAGATGCCTTGCATGCTGTGTTACATTTCTAGTATGGAAGAGGAAAAAGTCAGGCTGCCATTTCTGAACAAGCTTTAGAGTGGATGTCAGAAGTTCTTAGATATAGGATCATTCTATATACATGGATTGCCTGAAGATAGCCTCACGAAGCTGTTAGCTTTAAAGTGGAATACATAAATAAACGGTGTTGAAGGATCCTGAGCAGCATGCATCCTACATGCTAAGTTGCTTCAGCCACGTCCGACTCTCTGTGACCTCATGGACTGTAGACCGCCAGGCTCCTCCATAGGTGGGATTCTCCAGGCAAGAATACTGGAGTGGGTTGGCATGCCCTCCTCCAGGGAATCTTCCTGACACAGGGATCGAACCCATGCCTCTTACATCTCCTGCACTGGCAGGCAGGTTCTTTACCACTAGTGACACCTTGTGAGCAGCATAAAGACAGTTATTCATTATGCTAAAGGATCTTCTGACCTAAGTAAGATGAAACTCCACATATGGGCACATAGAATAAAGGAGAGAAAATTAAACTTCTTTCTACAGCTACATCTAAATGTTGCCTTTTTTCTCTTACATATTCTTTTATTAATTTTCATTATGAGATTTGATTCTATTGGGGGAACGGGTGTCCATTTCTCAACACAAAAGTACATAGATAATCACAATGAGCACCTTTGAAGAGGACACTGGAAGGGAACAAGTAGGGAGTGAGATAATAGTGGCAGTGGTTTCATGATCATCTTTCAGCAAGGGATAGCAAGCCTGGGAGAACATGATAATAGGGCAAAAAATGTGTAAAACCACAGACATCTCTGAAAGCTTATTCTTGGGGAGAGAGTAAAAAGTACAAAATATGGGAATTCTTCACAATTTTTATATTCCTTAAATGTTTCTGAGAAGCAGAATGGAAAGGTTGATGATTACACAGCTATCATTTATTGAGTATATACAATAATAGCAAGCGGTGTTCTAGGAATGTCTTATTTAATTACCAGATTCTTCTTGATATGTAGATATTATCATTAAACCCACTTTACACATAATTAAACTCAGGCTCAGAGAGATTAACGAGGCTGCAAAGTAAAAGCATTACTTTCACAGGTTCAAGTTTAGGGTTTCAAAGTCCCAAAGCCTACAAGCTCCATTCCTGCCTAACCTCAGAGCAGAAGCTCTTTTTCTCTCCTTGCCCCTGACAGTTTGACCCTTGTATTGGGACATGGGAAACAGAAATCCCTTTTGATAGGCTATAAGTAAGTGTGTTTGCTTACCCAAGCCATTCTTCATCCATATAACTGTCAATGTTTCTCTAAAGCCTCAAATAAACAACTTTATTAACATAACAATTCTTAGACTTGAAAAGATGCAATAGAGCTTGTGTGTGTGTGTGTTAGTGTGTGTGTAAAACTGACATGGCTCGTATCCTGGGCCACGTGGCCTTCGGGCTGTTCTTAGCTTGGTTGCTGGGAGCCTGTACCTGGTAGAGGCACCTCCAGCTGGTGGTCCAATCAGAACCCACTAAGTGCGAAGGTAGACTGCCTGGAAGTGGAAAACATGGAGCAAAGAAGCTCAGCTCAGACCACGTGACTTCACCTTTGAAAAAAGAGACGGGAGCCCACATAGCCTATGGAGCAATTGCTCCCGCACAGCAGCTCTGGTCTAATTGATTTGGACACCACAGCTAATTTTCCCTCTGACATCTGTTAGCACACATTAGTGGATGTCGTTAGGTAGGAAGACACAGAGTAGATGGGGAGCAGAGCTCAAAGGCCCCGGTTTGGGGAGACTGGAGCAGGCCAGCAGATAGAGTCTGCCAGCACCCAGACAGTCAGACCCTTCTGCAGGAGCAGCACCAAAAGGAACAGTAATGGCTGGAAAGCCAAGGCAGTTGTGCATAATAAGCCTGATCTTTTGTGTGTGTGTGTGTTTGCCCAAATAATACGTGCTTTCTGCACTTCCAAGGGCAAATAAAAGGTGCTTCAGACATCAACAGAACCAAAACAAACATGAAATAAAGATAAGCATTGTCAATGCTCCCTTTCATCGTTCCGCAAGTCTCACTCATTCTTGTATTTCACTGCAGTGATGATTCCAGGGTTCACTCACACACGGGCCAGGCAGGTGATAAAATGCTAGTCAAGTTAGAGTTGTCCAAATCCTCTCCCATGGCAAAGGGCTGAGAAATCAGTCCTGTTTTATTTATTCTTTCTGTGTGGCTGTTCTCAGATACTTAACTGATGCCAGAGTGCAGTTTCTGTCCTTTGGGACATGTTTTGCAGTGGAGCAAGTCAGAAAAATCATCTGATGCCCTCAAGGAAATCCTTCCCGAGCTGGTCTATACTGATGACTACTTTCTCAACGAATACATTTAAAAGATTATGATCCTCTTTCAGAAGCAGTACAGTGTTCTGAATTGCAAATAAGCTGAAGAAAGAAAAGACTGCCGCTCAGTCCAAAACAGAAAAATCCTACACGTAGGCATATACTTCTATCAGTGATATAGACTTAATCTTCCCTTCACAGCTCCTGGCGTCCGTTATAACATACGCCTCTAATCATTTTATTTCATTCCCCTCTGAAGCTTCACATCCCCAAATTCCTGTATTCCTCTTACTCCATTTAAAATGGACGACTTGCTATTTCCTGAGCATCCCAGCCAACTCTTCATCTATGTGTTTCTTTCTTTTGACCACCTGGACAACCCTTGCTTTTATTCAAGGCCCTGCCCCACATCTCCTCCTCAGTGAAACCTTCCTCATATTCCAGGGAAAGGGGAAAGGGTCACTCCCTCTCATATGTCAACTAGACTTTGCTCATGTTTCCATGGATTTTGTTATACACTGTAATTTTTTGTTTGCATTCCTATTCTTTCTTCTCCTCAACTTCTCACCCTGGCATTCACACAAACATTTAGCCCCTGATGGCAGGGCTATGAGTTAGTAATCTTTGAATTTCCAAAATCTAACACAGTGCTGGGCATATAGTGGGCTCTTAATAAATATCTGCTGAAAGGATGAATTTATGACTAAACTATGCCACTGACTGTTTAGGCAGCAGGTAGTGGAATAACTCATGCAGGAGAAGAGCATTAATGGTAGGACTTCTGAATGACAAGGCATCTTTTACTTGGTAGAGCTGACAAATGTATCCATCTTGGAAAGCTTTGTCATGTGTCTGCATGCTTTATATAAGATGGCAGAGAAAGAATCTCCAAGCATAAGGTCCTGGATTGCCACCCAGTCTATGATGGAAGGAGAATTTTGTGTAGTGCAGTTTGGAGGACTACATTATGGTGGATTCTATCTGAGACCCTGAAAAATGATTAAATAAAGTGAGGTGACGAACGATAATGCATAAGGTTCCCACAAAAGCATATTTCTGACGTGTGACATAGCTATGGACAGTCCACCAGAAGAAATACAGTCATATCACTTACATCGTGACTAAATCAAATAAATATAAATGTAACAACAGCCTCTCTTGTAAGCTGCTTTGACTCCTACACTATCTTAGGGATAGGAGAGGGTAGGACTAAATTAAAGTACTTATTTAGCACTCATTACATATCAGGCACTATGTCAAGTCTTTTCACGTTGCTTTAGACAAGGTGTTCTTATCCTATTTAATAGGTTAGAAACTGAGGTTTAATAAACTGTTATGACTCACCCAAGTCATGGATCTCAAGCTGTAGCACCAAAATCGAAAAAGTGCTCTGGTTTCAAGGTCATGACACTTCTCAGTATGTAATAACGTTCTACTTAGGTTCTGCATTATGACATGAGACAAAATATGATTCAGAGAAGACACGGGAATTAAAAATAAAGATGGCTGAGGAGCTACTGAAATAGAAGAGGTGAAAGGTAGTGCAAGAATAGAGGAGATGAGGCTCACTGCTGTGATGATGGGGAGCTGATACTATTTAAGTTCAGTTGAACATAGAACCTCCTCTTGGTTCGCTCTCAGACAATGATTAAGAGACGATAAATACAGTGCCTGTGTTATAGAGGACTGCAACGCCCTAGCGGAGCTCGAAGCCAGGGGTGTCCATCTGTCCTAGCTTTAATGGGACTGATCAGGCTTTGCTATCTTTGCTTTCTGCCAAATAGAATCAGAAGGCATCCATGTTAGTAATTTGGGAGCAGTTTTTGGCCACATAAGTGGTTGTTAGTAGAATTTATGGACAGTAATGCTTGATTCAGGGCCAGCCTCTAGCAAAACCAGGGAGTAGACAGTTCATCTTCTCTACCTTCCTAAGTGTTCCACCGTTCCCAGAGCAGATCAGTCAGGAAAGAAAGAATTTGAAACATTTCAATACTTTGTAGCAAGGTGTTGGTAGTATCAGCTATTTCTTTCCTCCACCTTCTCCCAGCAAAAGGTGTTTGTCTTTTAAATTGTCTTGTAGTAGAGATTACAATAGGGTGGTCACTTCCATAAGCAGCTTAACTGATTACTCATTAAGTTGTTATTTTCTTTGCCTTTTGTTGATTAGATATGAGGGGCCTCTAGCTGCCTCAGCTATTTCTAACTTTTATTTTATCGGATCAATTAGCTATTTTTTTTCTGAAGCAAAAGATCTCTGATGTATAAAAATGGATTTTTAATATCAATAATCAGCTTTCAGAAATTAGGCAAAAATATCAGTGTTTTCACTTTCCTTTTCTATTGCATGCATACTTTAACCAACATCAATTGCTGAACCAGAGCAGACGGCAAGCTCTTTTTGAGGAAAAGCCAATGGTCCTGCTTATTTACCCTACTTATAGAATCTGTCAGAGAAAGCGATGGCACCCTACTCCAGTACTCTTGCCCGGAAACTCCCCGTGGACCGAGGAGCCTGATAGGCTGCAGTCCATGGGGTCGCTGAGAGTCGAACACAACTGAGCCACTTCACTTTCACTTTTCACTTTCATGCATTGGAGAAGGAAAGGGCAACCCACTCCAGTGTTCTTGCCTGGAGAATCCCAGGGACGGGGGAGCCTGGTGGACTGCCGTCTATGGGGTCGCACAGAGTCGGACACGACTGAAGCAACTT
Organism: Nanger dama; assembly: GCA_917880005.1. Classification (NCBI taxonomy): domain Eukaryota; kingdom Metazoa; phylum Chordata; class Mammalia; order Artiodactyla; family Bovidae; genus Nanger; species Nanger dama. Next base: position 4,619,802 of record CAKJTW010000011.1, read on the forward strand.
AGCAGCAGCGGCAGCATAGAATCTGTCTCCTTAAACAAAAGACAAAGTGGTCCATGCAGTCAGGGATTACTCTTTGTGCTGGATAGCTTCCATCTGAACATGGCCTCCCAACCCAGATTCCCTCTGCTCTGCACCCTGGAAAGCTGAGCATATGAATTATGTCAGTGGCACCCCTGCCTCTGCTTCCAGTTGGTATTGGCTGGTGAGGAACACTGCTGAGAGATCTGAAGGACTGTGGAGAGTGAGGTCCGGGCATTTACAGCGCTGGCTCCTAAGTCACTGTCTTTGCACGCTGCCTGCACCCTCCCACCATGGTCTCCGGTCTTGTCAGAGGCTCCCAGCACACAGCTCTCCCTTTTTCTGGCTTCTATTAGCTGCTCCCTCCCTTTTACCTTCTTCAGACCTAAAGGTGATTACAGCTTCCTGAGGTTCCTAGCTCTGGGGCACTGCACTATCCCCTGTCATTTCATTACCCCCTGCCTCTTGCCCAAATATTAAAAATATTCTCTATTAAACTCCTTTGAAATTATCCAATTTGACTGTGCCATCTGTTTCCTGCAGGGACTCTGACTGATAAAGCCCTATAACTGAGATTTACCTTTATTTTGAAGCCTGAATATGGTCCTTGGGGAAAGTAGGAAAGAAATGCATCCTCTAAGACACAGTGGGAAATAGGCAGTCTAGCCTAGAGAAGCACCAGGAAACCAGATGAATTTCCCATGCCAGAAACCGGCCGTTTTAATGTGGCTCACATTTACCCACTAAAGTATGCTTCCCAGCCAAGGTTTTAATAGCAAAATAAAAGGTTTGGAGTCAGCTTAGCTTTCCCCATGCCAAGGGCATAGTTCCCAGTTACTTCTAAATGACTTTTTAAAAAAAAGATCCAAAATATGAGTCGCTGAGAAATGCTGTCCTTTTCCCAACAGTCATAAAATTTATTTGTATCAGTATGTGATCAATGACATCTTGTGAAAGATAAATTGCACCTCGGAAAGCCACAGAGTAGAGTACTCTGGAGTCCAGAATTCCAACCAGACTCTAGTAACAAATACAGAAATTCCAGGAAGGTGTCAAATAATTTTTTAAGTGCACAAAACATTTTAAATGGTGACGTAAAAAAACTGTAATTCCATGACTGACTCCAGCAGAAACCTGGTTGACAGCTGAAGGGGCATATTTGGGAGCCTCATTTCCCCTCCAGAGGTATGGAATCTGTGATTGAAAAAAACAAGAGCTTTGCACCTGGCACAGCTCAGAGTTTTGAATCATCAAGGCGAGCCCAGGGGCAACAAGGTGAATGACAGTGACCCACACACTGCTCCCCCTTTCCTTGTCAGGTTTTAGCCTCGTATACATTTGGCACAAAAACCAGGGGTTTAAAATAGCTTTCCTGCAGGTTCCATGTGACTCGTCACTGGACCCAGACAGCACAAAAGGGCTGATTAGTGAGGCAAAAAAAAAAAGGATCTTCTCCTGAGATGACTTCCAAAAGCTGCTTCTTGCAGCACAAATCTCCCTTTGAAAATGCAGAACTTGCTGGGAAAGGCAGCAGCATCCTCCCCTTTAAATGACTAAATTTTGCTGGGAATTTTTTTTTTAAATAAAGATCACCTTCCAGTTCCAAAAGTCTTCAGTTGAGAAGCAAATGAAAATTCAAAGGACATTATTTCTCCAAAGCCACTAGCCTAGCCTTCTTTCTGCACTGGCCTTGAGCAAAAATTTCAACCTCTTCTTCCCAGAGTTGGGCACAGTGGCTTCCTGGCCAGCTCGGGTCGCCAGCTGAATCACAGGGAGGGCACTCCTTCTCTGGGTGCCCTTGCCGAAGTGGCAAAGGCCCCATGCATGTGGGCCTGTCAGGTGAGAGGCACAGGAGGTGCTGATCACCAAAATGGTGCAGGGGGTTGGGGAAGGGGAGGATTCCATTTTCCCTCCTGACGAAGTAAAATCCCTCCCTGCGGAGATAAAAGTGGAACAGCTGCAGTCCTATCACCAGTTGCTTCAGAACGGCTTGCACCCATTGATCATTTATAGGTTGAGCAAAGCACAGGGAAACAAGAAGTGCTAAGATGAGAAATGAGGTAAAGAAAACAGATGAAGGCGGGATTTCAAAGAAGAAAAAGGAGTGGTGGGAGAGAAGCCATGAGCTGAAGAATTGCTGCTCCAGGCTGGTCAGCGATCCAAGTACTTCAGGGTGGTGGCTAGAGGGCCAACAATAGGTGCTTCACAAGGATACCCTGACTGATAGCTTATGGTTGTGGACAGTCTTCTCTTCTGTGCATAGAGCTGGCAATAAAGAGAAAGGAGAGAAAGAAGGTTCTCTTTTATAGGAGATTATAGAAGAGGATGAAAGATAATCACAGCTCTCTTATCCATTCGTCTGCTGATGGACACCTAGGTGGCTTCCATGTCCTGGCTATTATAAACAGTGCTGCGATGAACATTGGGGTACACGTGTCTCTTTCGATTCTGGCTTCCTCGATGTGTATGCCCAGCAGTGGGATTGCTGGGTCATAAGGCAGTTCTAGTTCCAGTTTTTAAGGAATCTCCACACTGTTCTCCATAGTGGCCGTACTAGTTTGCATTCCCACCCATGATACTAGATGCTTGGGGCTGGTGCACTGACATGACCCAGAGGGATGGTACGAGGAGGGAGGAGGGAGGGGCATTCAGGATGGGGAACAAGTGTATACCTGTGGCGGATTCATGTTGATGTATAGCAAAACCAATACAATATTGTAAAGTAATTAACCTCCAATTAAAATAAATAAATTTATATTTTAAAAATTAAAAAAGAGAAAGATAATCAAAGAAGGAGAAGAGGAAAGAAGAGGACGAAGAGACAGAGATGGAGATAGAGATGGGAGGAGGGAGAAAGAGAAGGACAAGACAGAACATACATCATGATTAAAAACTTAGAGTGAGGGAGGTTCAAGAGGGAGGGGATACGTGTATACCTATGGCTGATTCATACTGATGGCAATAACCAAAACAATACTGTAATTATCCTCCAATTAAAAATTTAAAAAGAAGAAAAAAAAACTTAGAGGAAAACAGAGGAAACATTGCATGTGGGTTTTGTTTACTTCCCTCTTACTCCATTGAACATTTTGGTTTAGAGATTTTACAAATAGGTAAGTATTAAGTATTTTAAATTCAGGAAACATTCCTATAGAATGCATATTCTCTGTATAAATTTATTATAAAGATTGCTTCCTCTTAAAATCTTATACAAAAACTCATGAATGGCTTTATGCCTCCAAATCCCTGGCAGGTGGACACTGTGCCAGTGAGACTAAGAAGTTCAATGTTAAAGGATGCTGGAGCAGCAAGACAAGACATTCTGAAAGAGTTCTGCTGTTTAAACTCTCATTAAGAGGAAATTATTCACCTGCTGGCTACCAGTTCCCAAGCATTTGGGCTCCTTTACCCAAGACATTGCTTGCAGTGAGCGTTCACACTTGAGCATTCTGGTAGCAAACAAGTCAGTGTGATGTTGTTTGGATGCTCATGGGCTCCCAGCCCTATTTCACCTTCCTTTGCTTAGTTGGATGGGATTTGATTGTACATGCTCTTTGGCCTCGCTAACCCGGGAGGAGGGAGTCAACTGGTTCTGAAGCAAAACTGGTTTCCATTAAAAGCAGCAGAGTAGAATGCAGAGAATGGAAATGAGATTGGTGTAAGCATGTTTTCCTGGCTTTGACTCAGTGGACAGGGAAGGAAGGCAGTCACCCTGAAGCCCGGTGGCACTGTCCATCATCTGCTGCTGTCACCAAAAATAAAAATTCTTAATTTACAACATCAAGAACCTATCTTCATATTATATTTGAGAACTATATATCCCAGTCTCAGATCTGCAGCCCTGACTGCAATAGTCAGGTGTTCTAGTCAATTAGATCATGGCTATTGAGCTTCTAGCTCAAGGCACTTTGGAGAGAAATAGGCAATTTACTCATGACATTTTCCTGCCCTCTGGTCTTACAGTACAGAGGAGAAAGCAGGCATATAGACAGCAACAGAATAATGAAATGGGTGATACCATGGGATAAAAGGAACAAAAGAAGAGTTTTGAGGAAGGATATATCACTTATGGATGCTGGAAAAGTCTCTTGGAAGAGACAGCAATTAATATGAACAGGAATATTGAAGAATATCAAAAGGGTGAAGAGGACATTCTAGGCAGAGGAACTCTTTGTATAAAGGTTCCAGGGTGGCAAAGTTTATAAGTTTTACAGGGATAGTTTTCCAGACCAGGAGCTTGATAAGAGTGATACACAGGGGATGCAAGTAAAAGTAATAAGAGACCCTGCCTCTTATGTGCATCATGGAATGTGGGGTCTTTCCATTCCAGCAATTGAACCCATGTCCCCTGCATTGGCAGGTGGATTCTTAACCACTGGGCCACCAAGCTAGTCTCCACTAGTGTATTTTTAAAGGCAGCTTGAATAACAAGATAGATGGGAGGCTTTTAGAGACAATTGTTAAATCTGCTTTTCTTTCAGTCCAACACATTTAATGCTTAGCTTTTGAACAGTGTGTTGACTTCCTATTGCTGCTGCAACACAAATTACCATAGACTTGGCAGCTTCAAGCAGCACAAATCTATCTTTTTATAGTTTTAGAGGTCAGAAGTCCAAAATGGGTCTTGGTCTAAAATCTAGGTTTTGGTAAGGTTGTGATCCTCCTGGAGGCTCAAGGGGAGAATCCACTCCTTGTCTTTTCCAAATTCCTGCCCACACTCCTGGGATCCTGTTCCCTCCCTCCATCTTCACTATCAGCAGTGCAGCATCATCAAATCTCTCTCTTCTCTGACTCTCGTTTTCCATCATCACAACTCCTTCCCTGATTCATTTATAGACCTCAGTGATTACATTGGGCTGACTTGGGTAATCCAAGATAATCTCATCTCAAAGTCCTTACCTTAATCACATCTGAAAGTCCTATGCTATGTGAGATAACATATCACAGGTTCCCAGGATAAGGCTGTGAACATTTTCAGAGTGGAGGCATTATTCTGCCTACCACAGACACACTGATCTTACAGTTGTTTTCTGTTCAGTCACTCAGTCATGTCCGACTCTTTGTGATCACATGGATTGCAGCACACCAGGTTTCCCTGTCCTTCACTATCCCCCAGAGTTTGCTCTGATTCTTGTCCATGGAATCTGCGATGCCATCTGACCATCTTATCCTCGGCCGCTCCCTTTTTCCTTTTGCCTTCAATCTTTCCTAGCATCAGGGTCTTTTCCAATGAGTCAGTCAGTTCTATGCATCAGGTGGTCAAACAATTGGAGTTTCAGCTTCAGCATCAGTCCTTTCAATGAATATTCAGGTTTGACTTCCTTTAGGACTGACTGGTTTGATCTTCTTACAGTCCAAGGCAGTCTTCTCTAGCACAATTGAAACACATCAGTTCTTGGGCATTTGGCCTTTGTACAGTCCAACTCTCATATCTGTACATGACTACTGGAAAAACTATAGTTTTGACTATATGGACATTTGTAGTCAAAGTGATGTCTCTGCTTTTTAATACGCTGTCTAGGTTTGTCATAGCTTTCCTTCCTAGGAGCAAGTGTCTTTTAATTTCATTGCTGCAGTCACTGTCCACAGTTATTTTGGAGCCCAAGAAAATAAAATCTGTCACTATTTGCACATTTTCTCCTTCTATGTGCCATGCTGCTGCTGCTGTTGCTAAGTCGCTTCAGTTGTGTCCAACTCCATGCAACCCCACAGATGGCAGCCCACCAGGCTCCCCTGTCCCTGGGATTTTCCAGGCAAGAACACTGGAGTCAATTGCCATTTCCTTCTCCAATGCGTGAAAGTGAAAAGTGAAAGTAAAGTCGCTCAGTCATGTCTGACTCTTAGTGACCCCATGGACTGCAGCCTACCAGGCTCCTCCATCCATGGGATTTTCCAGGCAAGAGTACTGGAGTGGGGGTGCCATTGCCCTCTCCTCTATGTGCCATACTCACAGTATAAAGTATAAAAGGAGAGGGTGAAATGTGTGATGCTCCAAGCATAAACTCCTAAAGAGCTGTCCTACATTTCAGCCAGTGAAACTGACCCTGTTTATAGTTTCTCATTGGCAGATCAAAGCAGTCTGGGAAGAAAGGGCTTCATTTGGAACTTTGCTGTACCACCTATATAATCAAACCACTTTGCAATAACACTTCTGGTCAACACTGCACAAAGATTTAACAAGAATACAAAAACTACAACCACACAATGACATGTAAAAAGTGGAAAAATAATTTTTCCAAAAAAAACCAGATTAAGTATCTGGAAAACCAAGATCATTTCTCTGGCTTTGCCTGAAAGATTGGCAACAAAGAGCCTGATATTTACAGTCACATCTACTGCCATGTGGTAACATCCAGTTCCAAGATCACAGAACAGTAGTAACCTCTGTTTAGGCTACTCTTTTCTAGAGCCTGAAGCTTTGACAGGTTTAGTTATTTTTTCTTATCTGTATTCTATTTTCAATGCTCCAGAATATGAAAACATATTTGACAATATAAGGGTGTAGTACAAAGATTCATGACCTGGGATGTAGAGAAATACTGATTATCCCTGATTTGCTGATGATTAGGACCAGTGAACATTAGGACTAAAGAACATTACCATGCCTCAATTTTCCTTTGTGTCACCCAAGTATTAAAAATATTAGCTCTGGGCATGCTATGGAGATGTTGTGGGATGAAAAGAGGTAGTGTGTGTGAAAGTCCTGTGAATAAAGTTAAAATTAATGGATGTTACTGTTCATTCATTGACCATATACAGTTTATCATGCATGGTGCTACACTGAGGATACAGTGATCATCACACGTGGCTTAAAGCCAAGAGTGGACGAGCATAACCTGAAAACAAACAGTGAATTGCGAACAATGCTATAAGAGAACACACACAATTGTGTGTTTACTTACCTTATTTGACAGCTGAATGGTTAGAGATGAATATGATAATTTGAGGAGTCTATTTAGAATGATGGGACCAGTGTTCTCTAGAAGTCAAAGAGATTTCAACCTTTGGAATATAACAATATACCTCCCATTTAAAAAAAAATGTAAATGACTGCATTTGACAGTGTCTTCAGCTTACAGGTAGACTAAAGGAGAGAAATGGGGCTCTTTGGAACTCACTGCAGACCATGTTTCTCATCCTGGCTCACTCTTGGACTTATTTCAGGATCAGTCATATTTGTCATTCTTCAAACGTGTGTGGAAGGAGTAAGGCGTGATTGGATAAAAGTGACAGTACATTCCATATGCTTCCTTTTTAAAATCACTTATATAGTAAATCTGCTTAGTCTACATGTCAAAGAGGATTTTTCAAGCTAAGGCTGCAAATTCCAGTGGGTTCTGAAATTCTGCCTGTTTTTACTTCATCACTATTTTCAAAGTGTTTGCTGTAAGAGTACATCTAACATTATAACTAAGCAAAAGATGGAAAAGGAATCCTGTTTTATGTTTCTTTTTTTCTTGTACAGATTTTTGATTTGATAGAATGAGTGAAGCAGCATTTATATTAAGCCTGGGGGCTTGCCATTTAGCAAATAATATTTCTTATTCTATGATTACAAAGAAAGATATTAGCTCTCCATCATTATTATATTAAATTTATTTATTTATTTTCACCTTGGATGTATACTTGCCACAAGAAAGACTATAAACTAGAAGATAGAATTTTCATCTAGTAACAGTATAATGTTTTATATATTAATACAAAGATGTTTGATGACAGTCATTAGACTGTGTCTTTCTCATATTGTGGATGGATAAAATTGGATCATCTACTTTCCTGTCCATTTTCTTCCATGATCAAATATACATGGTAAACTTGTTTGGGATAAAGTGAAATCTGGCAGAGCTAAGAAGTTTATTGAGGAATATGACCCATAACCAAAAATATGATTCCAACAGAAGAAATGACCTAACTGAGATATATCATAACCATACTTATTATTATTAGAAAGCAGAGAGTACAACCGTCTCTCTGCTATACAAGCCTTCTCCAGAGAAGACTAGTTCTGATTAACTCTGTGTGTAAAAGCTATTTTCTAATAACAAAGTCACCTTAAAGTTTAGAAAGTCAACTCTATAAAACATAATTTCAGCTGCCATTGTCTCCACTCTCTGTATCTTCTATGCTCTGTTGATGTCTTCCTCATCTGCCAGAAAACTCAAGTGGTTACAACAGACCTTACTTTTCTGCTATTGGAGGAAAGGTAACCAAGAAACAAATCCTCACCAAGGCATTAGGTATGTAGATTCTCCATCCCCTGAATAGTTTTACTCATTGATTTGGAGATTCAGTAAACAGATCTTTAGTATCTATTACATACTGAGCAGTAGCCAAATATGGCATTTATTAAGTGAACAACAGAGAAACAACCTGATGTGCAATATAAAGGGATGCATAGTAAAACTGAGCTATGAAGATTTTTGGGTGGAGCTTCTATAAACTTAATATATATCACTAAAAACCAAAGCCTGACCTTGGCCATAGTACCCGATAAGAACTCTTCTGAATAGATTTCCAACAAAAGTCAGGATCCAGTGACAGCCTCTTTTGTGAATGGTGCAGAACCACTGGTTCCTAGGAAACTTCATTTTGGACAGTCCTTCACTTACTGACTTTTACTACTTTTACTGATAAAGATGAAACAGTTAAGAAACTCAAATGTGTCAGCAAGGTACTAGATTATAAGTAGGAGCACATCAGTACGTAAAAGGTTGTTGTGACATTTTTAGATATACATGCATGTGTGATTTATCTTCCTGTAGACTTAGTTTCTACTTTTTATCTGCCTATCATCTTTTCTTTAAAGAAATGTATCCATCTGCCAGGGTTATCATGCAACTGATGACAGTGCTGGTCATCTGACTCAAGCGAGCCAATCAGAGTACTATTCCCTTGGAAAGCATTCTTGGTTAATGCACATATGACTGTAACAGGACACATCAGCATCTTCGTTTTCGTGGGCTAAAATGGCTAAAGAAAGAGAAACAGAGGAGGAGAGAGGACAGAGAGATAAGAGAAAACTTAAGATTCTCCTTTTCGGTCACTTTTTATTATATGTAAGATTTCTGACTGAGAATAAGGTTAATGTGGGAGAAATCATAGGCAAGAGGTACAGAAAGAAATGGAGTTCTTAAGACATCATTTGAACTTCTGGATCCAACAGTGCCTAAATTTATAAGCAGAGTTAATTATAAAAATGCCTAAAATTAAACCACCTCTATGTCTTCCAACAATACAAGAAAAGATTCTACACATGGACATCACCAGATAGTCAATACTGATATTAGACTGATTATATTCTTTGAAGTAACAGATGAAGAAGCTCTATACAGTCAGCAAAAATAAGACCAGGAGCTGACTGTGGCTCAGATCATGAACTTCTTATTGCCAAATTCAGGCTTAAATTGGATAAAGTAGGGAAAAGCCACTAGACCATTCAGGTATGACCTAAATCAAATCCCTTATGATTATACAGTGGAAGTGACAAATAGATTCAAGGGATTAGATCTGATAGAGTGCCTGATGAAAAATGGATAGAGTTTCATGACATTGTACAGGAGAGAGGGATCAAGACAATCCCAAAGAAAAAGAAATGCAAAAAGCAAAATGGCTGTCTGAGGAGCTCTTACAAATAGCTGTGAAAAGAAAAGAAGTGAAAAGCAAAGGAGAAAAGGAAAGATATACCTATGTGAATGCAGGTTTCAAAGAATAGCTAGGAGAGATAAAAAGCCTTCCTCAGTGATCAGTGCAAAGTAATAGAGGAAAACAATAGAATGGCAACAACTAGAGATCTCTTCAAGAAAGTTAGAGATACCAAGGAAAAATTTCATGCAACGATGGGCACAATAAAGGAGAGAAATGGTATGGAACTAACAGAAGCAGAAGATATTAAGAAGATGTGGCAAGAGTACACAGAAGAACTATCTAAAAAGATCTTAATGACCGTGATAATCATGATGGTGCGATCACTCACCTAGAGCCAGACATGCTGGAATGTGAAGTCAAGTGGGCCTTAGGAAGCATCACTATGAACAAAGTTAGTGGAGGTGATGAATTCCAGTTGACCTATTTCAAATCCTGAAAGATGATGCTGTGAAAGTGCTGCACTCAATATGCTAGCAAATTGGTGAAACTCAGCAGTGGCCGCAGGACTGGAAAAGGTCAGTTTTGATGCCAATCCCTAAGAAAGGAAATGCCAAAGAATGCTCAAACTACCGTACAATTGCACTCATCTCACATGCTAATAAGGTAATGCTTAAAATTATCCAAGCCAGGCTTCAGCAATACATGAACTGTGAACTTCCAGAAGTTCAGTCTGGTTTTAGAAAAGGCAGAGGAACCAGAGATCAAATTGTCAATATCTTTTGGATCATTGAAAAAGCAAGAGAGTTACAGAAAAACATCTATTTCTGCTTGATTGAGTATGCCAAAGCCTTCGACGGTGTGGATCACAATAAACTGTGGGAAAATTCTTCAAGAGATGGGAATAGCAGACCACCTGACCTGCCTCTTGAGAAACCTATATGCAGGTCAGAAAGCAACAGTTAGAACTGGACATGGAACAACAGACTGGTTCCAAACTGGGAAAGGAGTACATCAAAGCTATATATTGTCACCCTACTTATTTAACTTCTATGCCTAGTACATCATGAGAAACGCTGGACTGGATGAAGCACAAGCAGGAATCAAGATTGCCTGGAGAAATATCAATAACCTCAGATATGCAGGTGACACATATGCTTTCTTCCTTTTGGCAGAAAGCAAAGAAGAAATAAAGAGCCTCTTGATGAAAGTAACAGAGGAGAGTGAAAATGTTGGCTTAAAGCTCAACATTCAGAAAATGAACATCATAGCATGTAGTCCCATCACTTCGTGACAAATAGATGAGGAAAGAGTGAGAACAATGACAGACTTTATTTTTCGGCTCCAAAATCACCACAGCTGGTGACTGCAGCCATGAAATTAAAAGATGCTTACTCCTTGGTGAAAAGTTATGACCAACATAGACAGCTTATTAAAAAGCAGAGACATTACTTTGCCAACAAAAGTCCATCTAGTCGAGACTATGGTTTTTCCAGTGGTCATGTATGGATGTGAGAGTTGGACTATAAAGAGTGCTGAGCACTAAAGACCTGATGCTTTTGAACTGTGGTGTTGGAGAAGACTCTTGAGAGTCCCTTGGACTTCAAGGAGTCCTAAATGAGACTCCTAATGAGTCCATCTTAAATGAGATCAGTCCTGAATATTCTTTGGAAGGACTGATGCTGAAACTCCAATACTTTGGCCACCTGATGCGAAGAACTGACTCATTTGAAAAGACCCTGATGCTGGGAAAGATTGAAGGTGGGAGGAGAAGGGGACAACAGAGGATGAGATGATTGGATGGCATCACCAACTCAATGGACATGAGTTTGAGTAAACTCTGGGAGTTGGTGATGGACAGGAAGGCCTGGCGTGCTGCAGTCCATGGGGTTGCAAAGAGTCAGAGATGACTGAGCGACTGAACTGAACTGATGTCTTCCAGTTACATGAGCTTTACCTTCTTCTTTCTACTTAACCTATTTTGATATATTTTTTACTATTGATATATTCACTCTAAAAATATTTAATAAGTGACTATGACTATGGTTTGAACATGCACGTACACATAACATACACAGAGACATATGCATATACATATATACAATGAATGATAAAACTGACTTGACTTGGCAAACTGAATTAGTTTTGAGGAAAGGGCATATCATGTTCATGTAATGCACCTACACTTTCCTGTGCCAGGTGTTTGAGAATGAAGAGCTTTTATTCCAGTGAAACTCTCATGGTATGACATGGTTACATTGGGAACAACAGTCTACTAGGAGTTAGAATAGTCAGAGTGTGCTGAATTACATACAGTGAATATGTTTTACTTTTAAAATCCAAAAAGGAATGAAGGCAGCTCCATTTTCAATTCTAGTTTCAATTCTTCCAAAGCTGGGTCTTTAATTATAGCTTCCTTCTTTTGTAAAATGGAGTGGAGGTGGGGGTGGATCAGTGTCTTTCAAACTAGAATCAATGATCCTGAGGTGGCTTGTGGAGCACCTTGAGGTGTGAAATGTGAGATAAGCCAACACAGTAGGGCTCCCAGACCTTTCTGCTGTGCTTTCTAGCACATCTCTAAACATATCTCTTTATCTACTAAGTTTGAATATCAGAGTCAACTGAAGGGCTAGTGTGATTTAAAATCTGGGTAGGAAAAGTTTATAATTACTGAGCTTGATGATCCCTAAGTCCCTTTTGCTTTCAACACTCTTTGAAGTTAATTTTCAATTTAAATTTTCTACCAAAAATTTAGTACCCAATTCACAAAAAGTAACCATTTTCTGTAACTGCCTTTATTCTAAGCGTATTGGTTACATTAGGATACTTAGAATTTTACCTCTTAGAGTGTGGTATATAGAAGTTAAAACAGGAAACTTAGTGTGAGAGCTAAAATCAGTGTTTTAGATACTGTAGTCAGATTCAGAACACTTAAGCAATAGAAAGAGCATGAACCCAATTTGTATTACTGTGACATAAAAGATAAAGAAGCCTGATAAAGATGACTAAAGATCAATGACTTCTATGTTTCTGAGACACATAGAAGTCTTCAGCCCCTTAGCCACTCAGAAATGGACTAAACACAGATGAACAGTGTTCATAAATTATCAAAAAGGGCTTTGTTTTATTTCTAGAATTCAAATAAACACTGGCTCTATGTCTAGTCTGTCCCCGACACCTTGGCAAATGACATATAACATATAAAAGGTTATGGCATGTTCCTCATCTAGTTAAGAATATGAACCCCACGTCATAACCTAAATGGGAAAAGAATTTGAGAAAGAATCAAAACATGTATATATATATATATATATATATATAACTGAATTACATTGTTGTACATCTGAAACTAATGCAACATTGTTAATCAACTATGTCCCAATATAAAATAAAAATTAAAAAATAAAAAACAGACATGAGCTTAAACATAAAGACAACTGCAGTGGTGTCTGGAGATTAAATTTTCTACATCCAAATGAGAGCATAGCTCATTTAGCACCTGATTAGCTGAAGTTTCAGGGGTTTAGGTTTCACCCTAAAATATTATACTTTTTGGTAGACTAAAGGGCTGAATTATTCTTACTAGAGCATGTTTAGTACACTACAGAGGCAAGAACATCAGAAGTACTTGCCTTTGCCTTACCAACTCTTTCCAACCACTTACGTATTTCAAGGGACTAAAAGCATGAAAAATACAATTTGGAAAAGATACATTCCTTTACTTGTTTACCAAAGTAGAATTACCATAGGAAGGTATACAGCTCCCGAGCATTCTGAAAATGAAATACCTACTGCCTCTGGTTCACTTTTTGAGCTATCTCCCTTCTTTCTCCAGCATTTCCTACATCAAGCATCACAGTTCACGTGGGGAAAGGCACAGTACAGCTCCACCAGAGCAGTCAACGGACTGAATCTTTTTCTTTTAATGGGCAGGGCAAGTGTTTTCTAACACAGCAATTTTCATTCAGATCTCAGCTGTGATCGACTAGAGCTCTTGTACAGCCAAGTAACCAAACAGATGAAATGAGGTCGGGCTCACTTGGCTGCATCTCAGCTTCAGATGATGAAAAATCAGCTGAACCTTCTCTGATGAAAGGCCCCTTACTCTGTCAGTGGGTGCTCATGTGAATCACCAGGAAAGGTAAATACACCTCGCTGATACACCTGAGCCTGCAACCCTCCAGCTGGAGGCATGGCTGCCTTGCCACACCCCTTGGGGTTCTTCCAGAGTTCTCCTGCCCCCAGCCTTGTTTCTAGCTGAGTGGAGCCATTCTGAGATTTATATTACAAAGCAATGCCTCCAGGCAGAAAATGCTGCCAACAGCTACTTGCTAAGCAAAGGCTTTCTTCAGATTTTCTCTGCCTCTCTCCTCTCTTCCCTTTTCCTGTCTTCTCTGCTTCCATCACTCCCCTCCTTTCCCTTCTCCTTCTCTCTTGCCTAAATCTTATCAGTGATACATTTCTTTACTAGTAGAGTTGTGAAAATAGCAAAATACAAGTTACTTGTGAATTTTTCTCTTCTCCTTCCTCTTAAATCAAAGTACAAAGTTGGAAAACATGCACAAATATATCAGATCTTTTACAAGAGGCAATTCAGATACTCAGGAAGTTAAAATAGCTAAGAAAGCTTGAGCACTAATGAAAGGTAGTGAGAGATGGGATCTCTAAAAAGTAAGTATATTAAAAAAAAAAACTCACTCATTCAACTCATTAAATTTTAATACTTTTAATATCCAAGGCTCTAGGATATGAGAGATACCCAAATAAAAATAAAATCCCATGATGAAAAATAAAAAAAATAAATTCATAACATTTTAAAATTTACTTTCTAGTAGAGAGGAAAATAGAGGAGACAGGAGACTATTCAGTCTTGAGCTGCAAGGAGAATGTAATCATCAAGAACAGTGTCAGGCTCTAGGAGAGAGCCTGCATGCTTCTTACACTTATTGTAGTAATATCGCAACCCCATGGACTGTAGCCCTCCAGGCTCCTCCGTCCATGGAATTCTCCAGACAAGACTACTGGAGTGGTCTGCCATTCCCATCTCCAGGGAATCTTCCCGACAGAGGGGTCAAACTCGGGTCTCCCACATTGCAGGCAGATTCTTTAACGTCTGAGCCACTAGGAAGCCCATATGGAACACATTAAACAGATATTTATTGAATATATTAATATATACTAATTTTTAGGTAGTACATATAGTGGAAGAGCTGAAAGATATTACTCATATTGTCATAACCTATTTTATTTATTCTCTTAACAAACAGTTAGACTATATGAAATAAAATACCAGTCCAAAACGGATGACAGTTGTTTTCTCTGAGGAGAAAACTAGGCTTGGGAATTATGGTCAAGGGAGCTTCTAATTTATCTGTGTTGTTTGAAATTTTATAATACATATTCAGAAACTACTTATAAAGTAGAAAAAGATTAGTAAAGATAAGGCAATGAGATGGAATCAGTTTCCTTAGTTTACTGTTATTACTGTTTTCCTTGATGGCATTTATATATGATTGGTACTCGATGAATTAAAAAAATTAAAGACTTTTTATGGGACTTCCCTGCCAGTCCAGTGGTTAAGACTCTGCACTTGCACTGCACCAGGAACAGGTTCAGTTCTCTGGTTGGGGAACTAGGATTGTGGCTTCCCTGGTGGCTCAGAAGGTAAAGCGTCTGCCCACAACGCGGGAGACCCGGGTTCAATTCCTGAGTCAGGAAGATCCCCTGGAGAAGGAAATGGCAATCCACTCCAGCACTCTCGCCTGGTAGGACGGAGGAGCCTGATAGGCTACAGTCCTTGGGGTCACAAAGAGTCGGACACGACTGAGTGACTTCACTCACTCATGGTGCAGCCAAAAATAAATAAGCAAAGTAGAAGTTTTTCTGTCAGTAATAACGAAAGAATAATGTGAGAACCATAAGACTTCATTGGGATTAAAAATATAAAAGAAAATTGAGATAAAGGTTTGCTAGGATAAAACAAACTATTAGTATTTTTTACATAGTCTCTCCCTAAAATCCAAATGACATAGATATATTTATATTTATTCTCCAAAGCCCAAGATACAGGAAAAACCACGTGCTACTATTTTTCCTCCTCAGAGGACAATGAATTAATAATAACAGTAATAGTAATAATATTAATGGCTAATTCTTATTGAGTGCATATACTATATAAGGCATTGGATATTTGGATATACATAGCGGGGGTGTGTGTGTGTGTGTGTGTGTGTGTGTGTGTGTATGGGAATGAAATGCAAAAGTAGGAAGTCAAGAAACACCTGGAGTAACAGGCAAATTTAGCCATGGAGAACAGAATGAAGCAGGGCAAAAGCTAATAGAGTTCTGCCAAGAGAATGCACAGGTCATAGCAAATACCCTCTTCCAAAAACACAAGAGAAGACTCTACACATGGACATCATCAGAAGGCCAACACTGAAATCAAATTGATTGTATTCTTTGCAGCCAAAGAAGGAAAAAGGTCTATAGAGTCAATAAAAACAAGACCAGGAGCTGACTGTGACTCAGATCATGAGCTCCTTATTGCCAAATTCAGGCTTACATTGAAGAACTTTGGGAAAACCACTAGACCATTAAGGCATGACATAAATCAAATCCCTTATGACTATACAGTGGAAATGACAAATATATTTAGGGGATGAGATCTGATCCATTAAATATATTTGTCACACAGTGCCTGATATAACTATGGATGTAGGTCCATGACATTGTACAGGAGACAGGGATCAAGAACATCTGCAAGAAAAAAAAATGCAAAAAAGCAAAATGGATTCTGAGGAGGCCTTACAAATAGTTGTGAAAAGAAGAGAAGCAAAAAGCACAGGAGAAAAGGAAAGATATACCTATGTGAATGCAGAGTTCCAAAGAATAGCAAAGAGAGATAAGAAAGCCTCTCTCAGTGATCAGTGTAAAGAAATAGAGGAAAATAATAGAATTGCAAGACTAGAGATCTCTTCAAGAAAGTTAGAGATAGCAAAGAAACATTTCATGCAAAGATGGGCACAATAAAGGACAGAAACGGTAAGGAACTAACAGAAGCAGAAGATATTAAGAAGAGATGACAAAAACACACAGAAGAACTGTACAAAAAGATCTTCATGACCTAGATAATCACAATGGTGTGATCACTCACTTAGTGCCAGACATCTTGGAATGTGAACTCAAGTGGGCCTTAGGAAGCATCACTATGAACAAAGCTAGTGGAGGTGATGGAATTCCAGATGAGCTCTTTCAAATCCTGAAAGGTGATGCTGTGAAAGTGCTGCACTCAATATGCTAGCAAACTGGTAAAACTCAGCAGTGGCCGCAGGACTGGAAAAGGTCAGTTTTCATTCTAATCCCAAAGGAAGGGAATGCCAAAGAAGGCTCAAACTACCGCACAGTTGCACTCATCTCACACTCTAGCTCAAAATTCTCCAAGCCAGGCTTCAGTAGTTCAATTGTGAATTTCCAGATGTTCAAGCTGGTTTTAGAAAAGGCAGAGGAACCAGAGATCAAATTGCCACTATCTTCTGAATCATGGAAAAAGCAAGAGAGTTCCAGAAAAACACTTATTTTTGCTTGATTGACTATGCCAAAGCCTTTGGCTGTGTGGATCACAATAAACTGGAAAATTCTGAGAGAGATGGGAATACCAGACCATCTGACCTGCCTCTTGAGAAATCTGTATGCAGGTCAGGAAACAACAGTTAGAACTGGACATAGAACAACTGACTGGTTCCAAATCAGTAAAGGAATACGTCAAGGCTGTATATTGTCACCCTAGTTATTTAACTTATACGCAGAGTACATCATGAGAAATGCTGGGTTGGATGAAGCACAAAATTTCTGGAATCAAAATTGCAGGGAAAAATATCAATAAATATCAGTAACCTCAGATATGCAGATGACACCACCCTTTTGGCAGAAAGTGAAGAGGAACTAAAGAGCCTCTTGATGAAAGTGAAAGAGGAGAGCGAAAAGTTGGCTTAAAGCTCAACATTCAGAAAACGAAGATCATGGCATATGGTCCCATCACTTCATTGCCAATAGATGGGGAAACAGTGGCTGACTTTATTTTGGGGGCTCCAAAATCACTATAGATGGTGACTGCAGCCATGAAATTAAAAGGCGCTTACTCCTTGGAATGAAAGTTATAACCAACCTAGACAACATATTAAAAAGCAGAGACATTACTTTGCCAGGAAAAGTCCATCCAGTCCAGGCTATGGTTTTTCCAGTAGTCATGTATGGATGTGAGAGTTGGACTATAAAGAAAGCTGAGCGCCGAAGAATTGATGCTTTTGAACTGTGGTTTTGAGAAGACTCTTGAGAGTCCCTTGGACTGCAAGGAGATCCAACCAGTCCATCCTAAAGCAGATCAGTCCCGACTGTTTATTGGAAGGACTTATGTTGAAGGTGAAAGTCCAGTACTTTGGCCACCTGATGCAAAGAGCTGAGTCATTTGAAAAGACCTTGATGCTGGGAAACATTGAGGGCAGGAGGAGAAGTGGATGACAGAGGATGAGACAGTTTGATGGCATCACTGAGTCAATGGACATGAGTTTGGATGAACTCCTGGAATTGGTGATGGGCAGGGAGGCCTGGCATGCTGTGGTCCTTGGGGTCGCAAAGAGCCAGACACGACTGAGCAACTGAACTGAACTGATTTATCTATCATGTATTTATTTAATTTGATCCTAGGTTTCTTGGATCTGAGATTTGTGTGTTTCGCTAATTTAAAAAATTCTTCACCATTATCACTTCAAATATATCTTCAGTCTTATTCTCTCTTTTCTCTCTGGAATTTTACCATTTCATTGTTACACAAATGATTAGAATGTTTTGTTCTATATATTTTTCAATTCTTTATTTTCTGTGTGTTTTTATTTGGATAATTCCTATGATCTCTCTTAATGTTTACTGATCCTATTCTCTCTTGTGTCCAGTCTGCTGATAAGACAATAAAATAATTTTTTTGATGTATTTTCCACTTCTGATTTTCTCTTTTGGTCTTTTTATAGATTTCATCTAAGATTTTCATTTCTTCATGTATGTTGCTGATCTTTCCCTTTAAATTCTTTAACATACATATCATGGTATTGAAGTCTTTTTTGATATTTCTAATATTTGAGTCATCTTTGGGTTTGTTTCTATTGACTATATTATCTCTTAATGGTGAATTCTATTTTCATGCTTCTACTGCCCTATGATATTTCATCACATGCCCAAAACTGTGCACAATAGAGAGTGAAATAAATAATGTGTTTACACTTAGATAAAGGCCAATCACTTTTACTTTTGGAGAGTTAATGGATAAATCTAGCCTATAGCTGGTCTGAATTTGGACTTGGTCATTTTAGTTATCTACACTACATCACTGAGGGTAAACTCTCCTAATAGATTGACATGCCTTGATTTTAACGTAAGATCTGGAATGCAGTTCTTTTTCATTCAGGTCCTCTGTTTTTGCTCAGATAGGACTTGTATCCTTTCTCATTGGTATTAGGGGGATAGATCTCAGCCCTCCTGCTTTTCCCTTAATTGTAGATGGCCAATGATTTAAACTCAGTGAGAAGCACAAAATGCAGAAGAGTTTGGTGGATTTTTAAAAATTTTATTTATTTATTTGGCTGTACTAGGTCTTAGCTGCAGAACACGGACCCTCTCTAGCTGTGGTCCATGGACTTCAGTAGTGGCAGCAAGTGGCCTTGCCAGTTGTGGCACACAGGGTCCTGAGTGCACGGGCTCAGCTGTAGCACTTAGCTGCTCCATGGCATGTGAGGGTCTTATTTTTCTGACCAAGAATCACACCTGCATCCCTGGATTACAAAGCAGATTTTAACCACTGGAACACCAAGGAAGTCCAGAAGGGTTTTGTCTGTTTGTTTCTTTGGCTTCTTCCTCAGAGATAGAATGGCTATGAATTTTTGCTGCTGCTCTTTCCTTAAGAATAGACTATTGTAGGCATACCTGACTTATTGCGCTTCATTTTACTGTATTTTTAATAAATTAAAGATGTGTGGTAACCTTGCATTGAGCAGATCTATTAGTAACATTTTTCCAACATTGTTTTCTAACTTCATTTCTCTGTATCACATTTTGGTAATTCTTACAATATTTCAAAATTTTCACTGTTACATTAGTTATGATGGTCTGTGATCAGTTATCTTTCATGTGACTATTGCAAAAGATTATGATTGCTGAAGGCTCAGATGATGGCTCAGCAATTTTTAACAAGAGTTTTTCTTTTTTTAAATTAAGGTATGCTCATATTTTTTTTTAGACAATGTTATTGCACACTTAATAAATTGCAGGATAGCATAGCACAACAAAATTTCTATGTACTAGGAAAACAAAAATTTGTGTGATTTGATTTATTTTTATATTAACTTTATTGTGGTGCTCTGAACTGAACCTGCAATAGCTCCAAGGTATGTTTGTGTAGCTGTCTGGTATGTGGTATAAAGCCTGAAATGACTTTTTCCCAAAACAACCCAAGGACCTTAGATGGCTTTAACTAACATCTCCTCATTCCTTTATCTTCCTTAGTAACACTGTATTAAATAGTTCTCTATTATTTTTAATTCCCAATTTAGACATTGTTTTTAATTCAAAGTCTATTTATAATTACTAAGGTGTTTGCTAATAGCTTTGCTCATGGTTTCTTCTATTTTACTCCTTCCTTCTAGGTTTAACTTTTATCTTAATGAAAAACATTTCCCACTCAGGAGATGTATCAGTGAGGTGTATGAGTGTTACATCCTTGCAGTCTTTAATAGTGCGATAATTTTTTTTATTTTGCTGTCAATCTTGAATAATGTTTTGCCTGAGTTGGTTTCTTGGTAGCTTACAATTATCATCTCTCAAAACTTTAAAACAGTTATTCCATTATTTCCTGGAATCTACATCCTAAAGGAGATCAGTCCTGGGTGTTCATTAGAAGGACTGATGTTGAAGCTGAAACTCCAATATTTTGGCCACCTGATGCTAAGAGCTGACTCATTTGAAAAGGCCCTAGTGCTGGGAAAGATGGAAGGCGGGAGGAGGAGGGGATGACAGAGGATGAGATGGTTGGATGGCATCACCGACTCGATGGACATGGGTTTGGGTGGACTCTGGGAGTTGCTAATGGACAGGGAGGCCTGGTGTGCTGCGGTTCATGGGGTCGCAAAGAGTCGGACATGACTGAGTGACTGGATTGAACTGAACTGAACTGAACTGCTACTGGAGGTCTTTAATCAGCCTGATCATTTTTTTCTTTGTAGGCAATCTGCTTTTACTACAGTGTTTTGAGACTTCTTCCCTTTGTCTTCCATTGTTTCAGTTGCATCATAATGTGTCTGAATTTCTAAATGTTTTTATTCTTGGTATTTTTTACTGAATGAGATTATTTAAGATATGATCTATGTTTTAGGTTCTGGAAACATTTTCAGACTCAATTCAAGTAATATCTCTCCTTAATTTTTCTGTTCTTTCATGATACTGCTATTAGAGGTATTCTGTGATTTATTCAATGTCCCATATCTCATAACATACTATTTTTCAGGTATTTCATATGTTATTAACCTGGGATTAATCCTTGGTGATTTATTTTGATCTATCTTCCAATTACTTAACACTCCTTCTACTGTGTCTAACCTAGAACTTAAGTCTTTCATGGCAAGAGTTTTGTTTTTGTTCTAATATACCTGTTCTTTTCTTAAGATCTTCTGTTCTTACCTAATGAATAACTTGTTTGAAAATTTAAGCATAGTAATTTAAAACCCCTTTTAGATATTGTTCTACAATCAGTGATTTCTCAAGTATAATCCACCTATATACTGGACTCTCACAATATATTTAATGACATCAAGTGATAGCATGAGTTTATACATTTTAAATTTTTGAATTAATCTTAAATAGAACCCATCACCTGAAAGAAGCTCTAGGTTGAAGATATCCCTATGAGGTAGCCTCATGATTGTTTTTGCTAGAGATATATGATAATCATAGGTCTTGAATGTAGTTTCTTACATACACTTGAATGAACAATGTCAAAATGTGATAATACTGAGCCCACTATCTATTCATTTTTCAAGTTTTTTTTTTTTCATTTGAATGTAAGAGATTGAGAATTTGTGCAGGTATTGGTATATTCCTAGTCTCAGGTGTTATTAGAGCCACTAGTTCTCTTCGGTATCCTTGGACAGGGAGAATTATTCCAGATCCAGCTCTCGTAGTGTCAAGTCTTTGCTGACTCCTAAATTAAAGTGTGGAACCCTGTTCTAGCAATTCCACTCTGAAGAAGATCTCACTTCTTACTTAGTCCCAGCTCCCATCTTGACATTAACGTCTTGACACTTAACCAATTCTGCTACTACAGTGAACTTTTACTTTTAACTTCTTTTCACTTCAGTGTATTTTCCTTTAATTTTTGACATCTGAAAATTATCGTTAGTTAGAACATTCAAACATCCTTTACTGATGAAGGGGTTAGATTAACCTGAAAAACACCAGCTTATATACATGTGTTTAGCTTTGGGTCATTGGTGGGAAATTATCAGGTACTTATTCTAGATGTCCAATTCAAGATTATACAAAATAATAATGATAATAGTAATAGTAAAATGTTGAAAAATTTTACTCTAAGCTGTTTTTTTCTTATGGCCACTTATCTCATACATAAGGACAGAATTCAGCAGCAATACTTAGTCAGCCATTACTTAAAAGATGACATTTCAAAAGAAATAAGAGAAATGTCTCCTGTAGACAGGTGGACAGCAATCTGTTTGGAGTTTGTGACTGAGCCAGCACAGGATTCTGTGAATAGCTGTTCACTGGGACTATATGCCCAATATGCTGACAGTGGGTCCATCCTAGGCCCATGCCAAGCCCAAATAAGAAGAGAAATTACGGTAAGAATAAAGCAATTTAATTCATGTAGCATTTATAATTTATTTTTTAATTATTATTATCATAATCAAGTCATTTATGTACTCCATTGCTCAAATAGAGACTGTAGTCCCTAATACCACATTATACAGGTATGCAGAGAACAAGCCCAGCAGGTATACTGTCTAAGCAATATCTCCAGATGGCCATTTCCCTGCTAATTCAAATTAAATATTCCCAAGAGAGCCATTCACTTTTTTTTTTTTTTAATATGCCTCCTCTGTGTGCAAGGAAGCAACATGTTAGGAAAGCAAGGAAGCAACATGTTAGGAAAGCAAGTAAGCAAACAAACAAACAAAAATGACCTCTAGAATCAGACAGACCTGAGCTTGAATCACAGAACTATCACATATTAGTTGTGTGAACTGGGTGACTTATTTAATCTTTTCTGTCTCCATTATCTCACTTGTAATAGGCCTGATAATAATCACTCTCTAGGGTTTCTGTATAGATAGTGAATGTGTATCTGGTACATACAGTAGCTTCTTCAAAATGGGAGCCCACTGCATTATCATGACACTCAGTGATAGTCTAGTGGAAACATGCTAGAAGAAACTTAGGTTCACTTTAAAGTTCTTTATTGTTTCCTGATAATATTTAAATATTTCTGGTAGGTACACAGTCTTTATTAAAAACAGTTAGCTCTAGCTTCTTTATCCATAGAATTGTAGTCTAGATATCTTCTTTCTGATACAATGTTTTCCAGAAACTACCTTCCAAAGCACCTTATTTCAAATTATCTTTTCCATCACTGAAGATTCCACCCCTCATTTTTACCAAATTAACATCTTTTGTCCTTAAGAAATTTTCAATCTCATAGTAAGTAAAGGCTAAGATTCTCATCAGTTACCTTTAAAATTCTTTCTATGACATCCTCAACCTAATATAGCTCCTCCTAATCACCTACCACTTTCTCTGCTTCTAAGATCATTTCCACTTATTTATGGTCTATTTTATGAAACTCTTGTTTCTTTAATTTTTTTCCTCCAAAGCTCTCCTTCCCATTTTATATCTGATCTTCCAAACAACTGTGGAAGTTCCACCTGTTCCAGAAAGCCTATCATACTACTTTTAAAAAGAGAAGTCTTATCTGAGTTCATATTTCCATTAGTAGAGCAATTCTCCTCTTCTTAAGTCCTCCAAGAGTCGGACACGACTGAGCAGCTTCACGTTCACTGTTAACTTAGGAGAAAGCATTAGTAACTCCCTTTAATGTACAAATCCCACAACTCTCTCTTTAGGCTTCAATTTGACTAAATATATTCCTTTAATATCTTCCTTTTTATCTGTATAGGATGTCTTAATATCTGAGTTTGTACCCTCCTAGAGAGTATATAATGTGTCAGCCTCAAATGGTAGCCCATGCAGAGAGCTACTTCAAAAATATTACAAAAGTTGCTGAAAAGGGAGATGACCAAAATGCAGCACTACTGGCTAACCTGCAAAACACAAAACGCTAAAATTCTAATTTTACCCAAACCAATTCTATATCCTATGCCCAGAAGCACTCAAGCAGGAAGGCTGCACAGCTTACACACACTGCTGTGAAATGCAGAACTCATACAGCAGCCGAGGTACATAAATATGCAAATCATAGATGTATACAGACACAGCCTTCCAATAGAGAACACCAGCTGTTATAGGCAGCAGAATCACTTCAAGGACTTGGCACTGGTAAACCAGCAAATACCCCCTCGTGGTTGCTGCCCCATCAATCATGGGCCATTTGGCCAGGCTGCATTCTTGAACAGGTTTTCTCCCCCTTTTAACTGAGTTTAACTCAAATAACATTTTTAAGGTGATGAAATAAGCTGCTATAAAGTTTAATCTTAGTTGAATATAGGAAGTTTACTGTTCTCTGGACACATTCTTTCCTGTATTTTGCCATGAAAAAAAAATCTATACCCCCTTATCCATCCCCCACCAAAGAAAACATCAAGTTAATGGTTTTGTTTCTCATTATTTAAGAACTATTAGGAAAGATTCTGTTGGGATTTGGGTAATGAGTAATATGCAGGGTTTAGCAGTTTGTTCAATTTTTTTTTCCCAGAGACAATTGAAGACTATCATCCCAGAAAGCTCTAGACCTTGAAGTTATCACAATGATTATGAAATGAAAGTGGACTAGGGAGGAGGATGAAAATATATAATGACTATTGACAAACCTGTGGTACCCTCAAAGTCCATGGAAATTCTAGTTTAATGTGGAAATGAATAAGAAATTTATTTCTCAACAAACAACAAGAATGGTTTACAACCATAGAGGCATTCTGAGAGAAGTAAATATGCCATCAATTTTAAATAGCAGTATTATCCAGCAGAGAGCAGATCAATGAAAGTTGCACAGGTTTTCAGATGCCTCAGGATATTAAAGAACAATCCCATTTCCCCCTTCATAAAGCACTCCATCCAGAAGCATAATTTTAAAAGTGCCACAAATCATCATCTGCTTGGCAACCAATCAGCATTCAAGAAAATTCTATCTACCCTTCTTCTTCTGCCTTGGAACTATCTGAAATGTTCTCATTTTTGTTCACTTGTAAACCTGGTACAGTTCTTCTGACTGGATACTTGATAGAAAATAATGTTTTTTTTCAGATTTAATATCTTTTCATCATAGCAAAAGAAGAAGTTATATTTTTATAAATTACTGGAAGAGTTATATTTATATAAGTTACTAGAAGAGAAACATATTTTTCTTTGGAAAACTTAAAGTACTCAATAATTATTAGCTGGGTGATGTTCATTACATGCTTGTAAAGAAGTTTTATTCCTTTAAAGAGATTTATTGCATTTTCAAAGATAGAGGGAACAGGGTACAGATAATAACAAAAATTTGCTCCTTCCATACAAAGGTAAGATGATGAAGAATCACAATGAATAAAGACTAGGATTTTCATCACCTCTCAACATCATTTACATGATTTCATCATCCAATGTGAAGGGGGATGTTACTCCCTTGTGAACCTGGATATTACTGTTAGAAAGTAAGACCATCATTAATCCATGATCCCATACTTTTGAACCTTCTATTTTCTGAAGTTCTGTGTGGTTTCAAAGAGAAACAAAGCACAGTCTGTGCATGCTGGGAGTATATACCTGTAAAGGAGATAAGATGTATATTCAAATAGCCGTGTTATAAAGTGAAATCTGATATGTGTTCAAAGAGAAACAAAGTGCTTCTAGTGTTAGAAAGGAGAGAGCTTGCTGGTAGATGGTAAGATCAAATGAGCCATGATCTGTAGAAACCACCCTACATAGAGTGTGCAGGGTGATTTTTAACACCTCATCAGGGACCTATTATTCCCTAGTTTAAAACTGTCCATTTCTATCGCACTTGAAATATCCACATTTCTCCATGCAAAAGCAAAGCCCGACCACACCTGCAAGGCTCCATGCAACTGTGATGCCTCTTATTTCCCATCCTTCTTTTCTCACCAAAGTCTAGCTCAAATGGCCACATACCCTAATTCTGCATGGAATCCCTTTCTCACATTTCATGACAGACTAATTCAACTTGCAAAACTTCAGAGAAAAGTTTGATTATCCAGGGATAGAGTATGCATAGAGGGAGAAATTTTCTTGGAATAATATGTTAGGAAAAATCATTCATAGGTAGACTGTTCTGTGTTGATGTTTGAAGGTGAAAGTTTTGAGACAAAGAATGCTAATATCAGAGCTCTAGTTCACAAATATCTAGAAGAGATAGTTAGGACAATTCAGAATACAGAAAAGTGGGAACAAGAAATACAACTTTTCTTGAAAAAATATAGGAAAGAGGTAATGAGGGTCTAAATTAGAGAAGGTAAGAAAGCATGACTCACACAGGGTGCAACTGATCGAATGAAAGAAACAGATGGGGATGGGTAAGTGAGAAATAATCCTGCTTTCAGGGAGATCAATTATGCCATCATCAGATATGAGGAAATCAGAAGAAAGAGAAGGGATGCTTTGGAGGGGAAGATTAATTTTGATTTGACACAATAAATATGAAGATAGAAATGTTCACGAAGTATTTCTACAGCAGGATTTCCCATCCCCTCCATGCACTTAAAAGGCAAGGCTGGCAATGGAGACTTAGAATCAAATTAAACAGATATTACATCAAAGATGAGGTCATCAATGGATAAAACCTAGAAAGAAAGAAGCAGCAAGGATAGGTCTCATGAAGAATACAGTAATATGAAGATCATACACCTAAAGGATTTCAAGCTGACATAGTCTGAGAGACAGATGGAACCCTAGAACAGGGCATTATTTCAGGAAATAAGGAGAAAAGAAAGTGCAAGAAAAAGGAGTCCTTAACTGTGTGCCTGAATAGAAGCCAAAGAGAATGATAGAAGAGGATTGGCTCTTAAAAAGGAGGAGCAGTGGAAGACTAAGACTAAGACTAAGACTAAGAAGACTAAAAAGTTGTTTTAAGCCATTGAGCTGAAAATCAGCAAAGGGATGTATGGAGAAATTTCCAAAAGCATGAGAAATCAGCTGAAGTTAGGATGCCTTTGTAAGGTACTACTGAAATCTTATCATGTCCCATTTTCTAGATACCTTTAGATGAGAGGTTTAAAAGGAATATGAAAGTAACTGGAGAGGTCAAGAAGATCATAAGATCTTATGATAAGATAATAACGAGATCAAACAGACTTGAATTCGGGGTGCCAGTAAGGAAGTCACCAAAATGTCAGACTGTGGGCTCCAGCCTGGGTAGACAGGCCTCAGTATCAGGCAGTTCAGTCACTCATTCAACATGACTGACTCTGCGACCCCATGGACGGCAGCATATCTGGCCTCCCCTGTCCATCACCAACTCCCAAAGTTTACTCAAACTCACGTCCATTGAGTCGGCGCTGCCATCCAACCATCTCATCCTCTGTCATCCCCTTCTCCTACTACCTTCAATCTTTCCCAGCATCAGGGTCTTTTCCAATGAGTCTGCTCTTCAAATCTAGTGGCCAAAGTATTGGAGCTTCAGCTTCAGCATCAGTTATTCTGATGAACATTCAGGACTGATTTCCTCAAGAATTGACTGGTTTGATCTTGCATGCAAGGGACTCTAAAGAGTCTTCTCCAACACTACAGTTAAAAACATCAATTCTTCAGTGCTCGGCTTTCTTTATGGTCTAACTCTCACATCCATACATGACTACTGGTAAAACCAGAGCTTTGACTAGATGGACTTTTGATGGCAAAGTAATGTCTCTGCTTTTTACATGCTGTCTATTTTGGTAATAATTTTTTTTTTCCAAGGAGCAAGTGACTTTTAATTTCATGGCTGCAGTCACCATCTATAATGATTTTGAGCCACCCCCACCAAAAAAAAATCTCTCACTGTTTCCATTATTTCCCCATCTATTCATGATGGTATGATCACTCACCTAGAAGCAGACATCCTGGAATGTGAAGTCAAGTGGGCCTAAGGAAGTATCACGGAGGTGATGGAACTCCAGTTGAGCTATTTCAAATCCTAAAAGATGATGCTGTGAAAGTGCTGCACTCAATATGCTAGCAAATTTGGAAAACTCAGCAGTGGCCACAGGAAAAGGTCAGCTTTCATTCCAATCCCCAAGAAAGGTAATGCCAAAGAATGGTCAAACTATCACACAATTGCACTCATCTCACATGTTACCAAAGAAATGCTTAAAATTCTCCAAGCCAGGCTTCAGCAATACGTGAACTGTGAACTTCCAGGTGTTCAAGCTGGTTTTAGAAAAGGCAGAGGAACCAGAGATCAAATTGCCAATACCCACTGGATCATGAACAAAGCAAGAGAGCTCCTGAAAAACATCTATTTCTGCTTGATTGACTATGCCAAAGCCTTTGACTGTGTGGATCACAATAAACTGTGAAAAATTCTGAAAGAGATGGGAATACCAGACCACCTGACTGGCCTCTTGAGAAACCTGTATGCAGGCCAGGAAGCAACCGTTAGAACCAGACACGGAACAGACTGGTTCCAAATGGGAAAAGGAGTATGTCATGGCTATATATTGTCACCATGCTTATTTAACTTACATGCAGAGTACATTATGAGAAACGCTGGGCTGGAGGAAGCACAAGCTGGAACCAAGAATGCTGGGAGAAATACCAGTAACCTCAGATATGCAGATGACACCACCCTTATGGCAGAAAGTGAAGAGGACTAAAGAGCCTCTTGATGAAAGTACAAGAGGAGAGTGAAAAATTTGGCTTAAAGCTCAACATTCAGAAAACTAAGATCATGGCATCTGGTCCCATCACTGCATGGGAAATAGATGGGGAAACAGTGTCTGACTTTATTTTTCTGGGCTCCAAAATCACTGCAGGTGGTGACTGCAGCCATGAAACTGAAAGACGCTTAGTCCTTGGAAGGAAAGTTATGACCAACCTAGACAGCATATTCAGAAGCAGAGACATTACTTTGCCAACAAATGTTTCTAGTCCAGGCTGTGGTTTTTCCAGTGGTCATGTAAGGATGTGAGAGTTGGACTATAAAGAATGCTGTGCACAGAAGAATTAATGCTTTTGAACTGAGGTGTTGGAGAAGACTCTTGAGAGTCCCTTGGACTGCAAGGAGATGCAACCAGTATATCCTAGAGGAAATCAGTCCTGGGTATTCAATGGAAGAACTGATGTTGAAGCTGAAACTCCAATATTTTGGCCACTTGATGGGAAGAGTTGACTCATTTGAAAGGACACTTATGCTGGGAAAGATTGAAGGCATGAGGAGAAGGGGATGACAGAGGATGAGATGGTTAGATGGCATCACTGACTCAATGGACATGAGTTTGGGTAAACTCCGGGAGTTGGAGATGGACAAGGAGGCCTGGAGTGCTGCGGTTAATGGGGTCACAGAGAGTTGAACATGACTGAGCGACTGAAATGAACTGAACTGATTTGCCATGAAGATGGGACTGGATGCCATGATCTTACTTTTCTAGATGTTTGGTTTTAAGCCAAGTTTTTCACTCTCCTCTTTCACTTATATCAAGAGGCTCTTTAGTTCTTTATTTGAAGCAAGCACACGGTTGAAGCAGCTTACAGGAAATCCAGACAGATTGTGTTTTGTTTGATTGTGGGGTTTTTTTTGTTTTGTTTTGTTTTGCAATTAGGATGGGATTTATAAATTTTAAAATGGAAATTGTTTATGCTACGATTTTATTTGATCCAAAGAGACTGACAAAGTCCTTCTCAGATAAAATCTGTTTTGTTTCTCTTTTCCAAGAGTTTGTAGTAAAATTCAACATTCAAAAAACTAAGACTATGGCATCCAGTCCCATCACTTCTTGGCAAGTAGATGGGAAAACAATGGAAACAGTGACAGATTTTATTTTCTTGGGCTCCAGAATCTCTACAGATGGTGACTGCAGCCAAGAAAATAACAACTCTTGATCCTTGAAAGAAAAGCTATGACAAAACCTAGCCAGTGTATTAAAAAGCACTGACATCACTTTGCAAACAAATATCCATATAGTCAAAGCTATGTTTTTCTAGGAGTCATGTATGGATGTGAGACTTGGACCATAAAGAAGGCTGAGCATTGAAGAACTGATGCTTTCAAACTGTGGTGCTAGATAAGACTCTTGAGAGGCCCTTAGACAGCAAAGAGATCAAACCAGTCAATCCTGAAGGAAATCAACCCGAATATTCACTGGAAGGACTGAAGCTGAAACTAAAGCGCCAATATTTTGGCCAACTGATGCAAAGAGCCGACTCATTGGGAAAGACCTTGATGCTGGTGAAGACTGAGGGCAGGAGAAGGAGGCGACAGAGAATGAGATGATTGGGTGACATCACCGACTCAGTGGCCATGAGTTTGAGCAAACTCGGGGAGATAGTGCCGGACAGGGAGGCCTGGCATGCTGCAGTCCATGGGATTGCCAAGAGTCAGACACGACTGAGTGACTGAACAACAACGTAGCATTATCTTATAATACTTTTTTAAAGAGAATATATATCTTTGAAAGTATAAGAAATTAAGGCCTTATCATTTTAGAATAAACAACTTTATGACTGCTTCCACCATATAGAAAAGACAGAACACTTAAGTGAGAGAATAAAGGAGGACTGAAGGAGAAATGATAAATAAAAGGGAAAATAAAATGGAGGTGGAAGTTGACAAAGAAATTCTGCTCTCTGAAAAATTTTATAAAAGCCTGTCCTTTCAATCATCATGACTTTATTATTTTGATGATTCATAAACAATTTTCTAGATATAATATATGTATATATAATAAAACTGGAAACTAAGCAATACAACTTTACCCATAAAATCAATATTTGCAAAATTAATATAAAACTGTTTGGGTATATTTCATTGTATTTACTTTTCTAATGAATGTACAAATGCATATGGTGTAAGCTGCATATTTATTCCAGTTTATAAAATGAAGGTTATGGCTTATACTGTTTTGTAATCTGCCACTTCAATTAACCATATATTGCAAATATGTTTATTACATAATAAAATGTCTTATAAATCATGTTTTATAAAGCATGATAGTTAATGGTTGCTTAGATGCATAAATCTGAGTTCTTAATTGGAATAAATAGAAAGGACCTCTAGTTCTCCTGTGCCTGCCGTTGCAACCAGGAATCATGTAAAACCAGAATTATGACCAAAAAGTTTTATGAGGCAAGAATGACTGCTGTTGAATCTGAACATGAGATGACATAGCTCTCACCACTGACAGCATGGTTCTAGATGCAGGTCTTAGCAGAACATCAGAGATACAGCCACTACTAGATAAACTCACTATGAATGTTACCAACTGCCTGAATAGATTCTCTTTGGTCCTGAGTTTCTTGTATCAGTAATTAATAATTCTGAGCCTGGGGCAAATGCAGTGGAGTTTCAAGGCTGAATATCATGTTTAAGCCCTAGTTTTGAAGGTATCTCAATTTCATTTCAGCTTTCACTCTGGGTAGTAACGTCTGCATTCCAACAACACTGAAATTCCTAAACACAGGGAAGAGGTTTGAATGTTAGGCATTCTAATGTCCATTATAATAGCATTTCTTTCTATGAAATGACTCAATTTTACTCCCTCATTCCATATTCTGATATATTACAGGTGCTTTCCAGAATTCACTGAAAAATAATTCTGTGATGAACACTTTGTACAAAAATCTGTACTTCCATTTCAGAGGATTTTCTTTTTACACATTTTCAGAAGTGGAATTATTAGGCCAAATGATACAAATAAATGAAAACTGTGATGGACAGAGCCCTGCATTACTACATTACTCTAGGCCTACACTACTCTGGTGAAGTTTCTACTCATTTACACTCTCAGCAGGGAGCTATAAAAGTGTCAGTTTTCCTACTGACTTGCCTTTTCTGGCTAGCCACATTCTATCTACATTAACCCTTTCCCAGTATTATGGGTGCAAAACTAATAATTTATTGTTGTTTTACTTTATATATTTTTGATTATAATGGCAGTTTTACAGTTTTCCAGATGTTCTCTATTTTCAATGATCTTTTTGTAAATTGGCAATTTATGTCCTTAAACAAATTTTAGCCATATTTTCTGTACTGATTTTTTTTCCTATTTATTGAAATTCTTATACTGATGTCATTAAGATTTTATCTGTTACCTATTTTGTTTTAAAATCACTTTATCCCTCATCTTAATTTCAGACATTTATATATGTATAGTCAACTTTATTCCTTTTTTTAATGCTTTTTTTTCACTTGTTTTTATGCTAAGAAGGCTTTCTTGACCCTGTTTGATGGCATCATTGACTAAACGTACATGAATCTGAGCAAATTCCAGGAGATAGTGAAGGCCAGGGAAGCCTAGCATGCTGCAGTCCATGAGGTCCCTAAGAGTAGGACACAGCTTAGTGACTGAACAACAACATACCAACTCTGTCTATATACATATTTATCGATGGTCTTTTTGGTTTTTCTTTTATTTGAAAGACATCTCTATGTTCCACTATGCAAAGTTTCCACTAATTTATACTCTCAACAGGGAGATATAAAAGTGTCAGTTTTCCTTTTCCCTTTATTTTCTACTTTTAAATCTTTAAGGGATCTGGTATTAATTTTCATGAGTGGTTGTTCAGTAAGTACAAATATTTACTTTTTCTTTAATTATTCAAAATCATCTGTTGAATAATCATACTTTTTCCATGATTTTAAATAAAGCTAGATCTAGTGTATGGTACTGGAGAAGGTAATGGCACCCCACTCCAGTACTCTTGCCTGGAAAATCCCATGGATGGAGGAGCCTGGTGGGCTGCAGTCCATGGAGTCGCTAAGAGTCAGACACGACTGAACGACTTCACTTTCACTTTTCACTTTCATGCATTGGAGAAGGAAATGGCAACCCACTCCAGTGTTCTTGCCTGGAGAATCCCAGGGAACGGGGAGCCTGGTAGGCTGCCATCTCTGGGGTCACACAGAGTCGGACAGCAGCAGCAGCAGTGTATGGTATATGTTGTAGTGTTTATGCATTTCATTTATATACAGCGACTTGGTCATTTATGAATAGCTTTACAAAATATGTTAATACATAGAAGTAGAGCAGAATTCCTGTCCCAATAATACAATTTTAAAAAGTGTATTGACTATTTATGTCCATTTATTCTTTATAATTACTTTGACAAATTAAGTGTAATTTCAATCAAAAACTACCCTAAGTAATTTTTAGGTGTACAAATTTATATTTATCTTGGGGAAAATTTTCATTTCCCTTTATTTATGTTGCCATTGAAGAATGAAGTATTTTTGTATGGCTGTCCCCTTCACTTTTCACCTGAAACTAATGCAACATTGTTAGCTATCCACAATACAACATAAAAAGTTTTAAAAAATGAAATAAAAGAATAAGGTATTTTCTTTACAGTTAACTAGCAATACCAATGAAACAGACAAAGACAAAAGAACTTCTTTCCTGCCAAGTAAAATGATATCAATTTCTGCTTTCAGGTTCTCCACACTGTTTATTTAATTTATTTTTAATGCTTTTATATTATTAAGGCTTTGTGAGCAGGCATTTTATAGTAATTTTGTAAACACTTATTATAACCAAATATAAAAATTATTAATTTTACATGTTTCTTCAGATAATTGAACAACTTATCAAACTGCTATTAGTAATAATATTTTTAGTACTATTAGTACTATATAGTGCTAATATTTTTTCTCATTAGTTTATGAGGGTTTTCTAAAATTAGTAATCACTTTAGCTAGATTATAGTTAAGTTTCTTTTATTCCCCACAACTTAAACTTTTGAATTTTTTGTCCAATTGCATTAACTAAAACTTCCAGAATAATTTTAAAAAATGATCATTGGTATCCCCATCTTATTCCTGAATTAATTATTATTGAGGCTACCAATCTTTCTTATGTTAAAAAGACACCATATTTAGTTCATATGTATGAGTATTAAATAAAATAAATAATATAAGTTATTTGAATTATATCATAGGTATTTGTGTTGGTTCTTGGGATTATCTTATAAATTTTCTCCTCTGACTTTTTGATGTAATATATCTTATACATAACTTTTTATAATGGTGTATGCTTAAAATCTTTTTGATTATTCAATATTCAACACAGTTTAATTTTTATTACATTTTTATTTATTGAAATTTAATTTTAATTGTGATTTTGTAATTTTTAATTTACTCACTAATATTTAATCCTGATACCCACCTTAACAACTTAGCAAATGAGCACAAGAACAATATTAAATCCTGATACCCACATTAACTATTATTGTATCCATGTTTAGTTTTCTTTTAAAATAACTTCAAATTTGCAGAAAAATTACAGGATCAATACAAAGAACTCCCATATACTCTTCACACTGCAATTCTATTCAAGTTTTGTCAATTGTCACAACAAAGTCTTTTCTAGCAAAATGATTAATGTAAGATAGTATATCATATCCAGTATCATATTATGCCAGGCCTGGATGAATCACAAGCTGGAATCAAGACTGCCAGGAGAAATATCAACAACCTCAGATATGCAGATGACACCACTCCAGATACCAGATATGCAGAAAGTGAAGAGGAGCTAAAAGCCTCTTGATGAGGGCAAAAGAAGAGAGTGAAAAAACTGGCTTAAAACTCAACATTCAAAAAATGAAGATTGTGACATTCAATCCCATCACTTCATGGCAAATAGATGGGGAACCTATGGAAACAGTGACATTTTCTTTTCTTGGGCTCCAAAATCACTGCAGATAGTGACTGCAGCAATGAAATTAAAAGACACTTGATTCTTGGAAGAAAAGCTATGACAAACCTAGACAGCATATTAAAAAGCAGAGAAATCATTTTGCCAACAAAGGTCAATATGGTTAAAGCTATGGTTTTTCCAGTAGTCATATATGGATGTGAGAGTTGGACCATAAAGAAGGCTGAGCGCCAAAGAATTGATGCTTTCAAATTGTGGTGCTGGTGAAGACTCTCTTGAGAGTCTCTTGCTTGAACTGCAAGGAGGTTAATAAATCAGTAAATCCTAAAGGAAACCCTGAATGTTCATTGGAAGGACCAATGATGAAGCTGAAGTTCCAATACTTTGGCCACCTGATTTGAAAAGCCAACTCACTGGAAAAGACCCTGATGCTGGGAAAGACTGAGGGCAGGAGGAGAAGTGGGTAACAGAGAATGAGACTGTTGGATGGCATCAGACTCAATGGACATGAGTTTGAGCAATGTCTGGTAGATGGTGAAGAACAGGGGAGCCTGGCATGCTGCAGTTCATGGGGTCACAAAGAGTCAGACACAACTGAGGGACTGAACATATTATGATAAACTGAGTATTTCTTCTGTTTCTTTAGACTTTCAAGACCTTGACATATGAAGATTACAGGCCAGTCTTTCTATAGAATGTCCCCCACTCCCTTTAGAAACATTCCTTGGATAGACCCAGGCACAGACTGGGGCACTTTCCCACTACATTCAAACTTACCTAATAGCTTTTCTCACTAAAAAGAAGGAAAAAGATTTTATTGTTTTTTGTGTCCTTTATCACTGAGGCAGACCTAAGCTTTGACAAACTTTAAAGAAAACTCAATCATGTTCAGTTCAGTTCAGTTCAGTTCAGTCTCTCAGTTGTGTCCGACTCTTTGCGACTCCTTGAATCGCAGCACGCCAGGCCTCCCTGTCCATCACCATCTCCCGGGGTTCACTCAGACTCACGTCCATCAAGTCCGCGATGCCATCCAGCCATCTCATCCTCTCTCATCCCCTTCTCCTCCTGCCCCCAATCCCTCCCAGCATCAGAGTGTTTTCCAATGAGTCAACTCTTCACATGAGTGAAGTACTCCAGCCCAAAGTACTGGAGTTTCAGCTTTAGCATCATTCCTTCCAAAGAAATCCCAGGGCTGATCTCCTTCAGAATGGACTGGTTGGATCTCCTTGCAGTCCAAGGGACTCTCAAGAGTCTTCTCCAACACCACAGTTCAAAAGCATCAATTCTTCGGCACTCAGCCTTCTTCACAGTCCAACTCTCACATCCATACATGACTACAGGAAAAACCATAGCCTTGCCTAGACGGACCTTAGTTGGCAAAGTAATGTCTCTGCTTTTGAATATACTATCTAGGTTGGTCGTAACTTTTCTTCAAAGGAGTAAGCGCCTTCTAATTTCATGGCTGCAGTCACCATCTGCAGTGATTTTGGAGCCCCCCAAAATAAAGTCTGACACTGTTTCCACCGTTTCCCCATCTATTTGCCATGAAATGATGGGACTGGATGCCATGATCTTTGTTTTCTGAATGTTGAGCTTTAAGCCAACTTTATTGTCCAAAAATATGTTGCCTATTTATAGCAAACTGAAATGATAAAAATAAACATATATTGAAAGAGATATGTGTCATCTTTCTTGACTTTTAGGTATATGAATTTAAAAAAATATCTTTAAAATGTTTAAGAGTACACAGGGTTTTTTGCTTTTGTGGGGAGAGGGTTCTTTTTGGTAGTGTATAGAAAACATAACTGCCACAGATGATGATAATTTATTGTGGCATACAGTACTATTTGAAAATACTTGAAATAGTAGTTTTCCTTATCTTAATAGGTAAAATTCTGTGTAAATACTAGCACATCTCTGAGTAACCACACAGATATTATGTAAATGCAAATAAAAATAACTGTGGCATAGACTGGATATAGCTAAACTAGCGGATGCAGATCTAATGTAGAATAAGTCCGCACTCCCAAATTCCTCCTAATCGCCATCAAACCTTGACCCAAAGTTATTAAAATTCTTATCGGTATAATGATTCAAGAATATATACTGCATCTTTGAATGGAGCTGAAAATTTATTGGTCTGTGTTGTCAAGTAGCTCTCTTCCCTTCATGGAGTCAGTTTTTACACTGAACCAAGGGAACGGCTACCCATTCCAGTATTCTGGCCTGGAGAATTCCATGGACTATATAGTCCGTGGGGTAGCAAAGAGTCAGACATGACTGAGCAACTTTCACACCATTTCACTTCAGCTCTGGGTACTAAATAACTTTTTCTCCTTTTTTTTTAACTTCTCTCAGCTTTAAGGAAGACAAAATGTAGGTTAGAGCAGAAAGTATGTGGGTGTAAATAGTGGCTTTATTTTAATAACTAAAAGGCATGCATGCTAAAACGCTTCAGCTGTGTCCGACTCTTTGTGACTCTATGGACTGTAACCCACCAGGCTCCTCTGCCCATGGGATTCTCCAGGCAAGGATACTGGAGTGGGTTGTCATGCTCTCCTCCAGGAAATCTTCCCAACTTAGGGATCAAACCCACTTCTGATTTATCTCCCGCATTGGCAGGCAGGATCTTTATCACTAGCGCCACCTGGGAAGCCCAATAATATCTAAAAGATGGACTGCAAATACATATACAGAGCTTGGAGATTATAATTAATTATGAGTGGGTGGGCCTGATTTAGACAAGACTTGAAGTTCTTCCTGCAGGGGAACTATCAAATTAAAACTGCATGAGGTAATATTCCCAAATATTTTAGCCCCCAAATTTCACTTCTTCCCATTACACTGGCTCTCTGATTGCTGATGTGATTAGTGATGTCCTTAAAGCTTGATCCTGACCTATTAACAGCCAATCAAGAGGCTATTGTCTAAAAAATTAAGTTGAAGAGTAGGATAATTAGTAGACTTCAGCATGTAAAATCCAAATGAAATTCTAGTTAATCAGTAAGACTCAATAATCAACAGAATTATCCCTCAGATCAAATATAACTAAAGATGGTCTCAGATTCTTTATTTCATTAGAACATTTAAAAGATGTATCGAGCTCCAGGCTAAGTTGAATTTCAATGCAGTGGCAAACAGTTTGTATAATATTTTGTAGGTGATGCTAAACTATTTAAAAAATAATCAGTGCAACATGATACTGATTAAGGAAGGGAAAGAGGGACGAAAGGGAAGGGAGAACAAAAGAACCAATGAAAGAAGGAAAGAAGGGAGCAATTAAAAGAGATCAAAGGATGGCTGCTTCGAGTTCTGGGTAATAGATATTAGTCAGAATTAGGAATGTTTGATAGAATTGTAAAATGCATCCAAGAATTTAAATCTTAGGAACAATAAGTTCTAGACTAGTATTAATGAAAACATTAAATGTTTCCCAACATTTGAATTTTCAATTATTAAATTAAGAGCGCATCTACAGACATGCAATTGCAAGCCAATATGATATGCTTGGATTAATGAGATACAGGAAATATGAAATTTTTAGTGTGAGGATAAAACACACAGGTTCTCACAAGAGTTAACTTTCATAATTTTTCCATAGTTATATTGGTTTAATTCAGGTAATTACACAAGAAGATCCATCCAGTCAGTTCTACAGGAAATCAACCCTGAATACTGGATTGATGCTGAAGCTGAAATTCCAATATTTTGGCCACCTGATACAAAGAGCTGACCCACTGGAAAAGACCCTGATGCTGGGAAAGATTGAGGGCAGGAAGAGAAGAGGGCAAGTGGATGAGATGGCTGGACAGCATCACTGACTCCATAAGCATGAGTATCTTACTTTTACATTTTAAAAATATTGTTGAGAGGAGAGTTGGAGGAGAATAGATATATGCATATGTATGGTTGAGTCCCTTTGCTGTTAACCTGCAATTATGACAACATTGTTAATCGGCTTAATGAGATAAAATGAATATTTTTAAAAAGATTAATGAGAATAGCATAAAAAGAAAGCAAAAGGTGCAACATGGAAATGATTCCAGTATGGGTAAGAGACTCAAGAATAATGTAATAAATACATTGAAAACATGACCAATGTTATAAGGCACAATGAATGAGACATTTAATAAGTAAGATCTACATTTAAAAAATAACATCATGACAGGGTGTCCTTTGTATTCACATACACATGGAGATTCCTAATGTTACAACTAAAAAACTACCTTGTTTTTGGAGCCATCTTTCCCAGGGCTCAGGAAGATGAGATTAATCTCCATATTCAATGAGTACACACATTTATTTTTACTTTTAATTTTTCTATGACAAGGCCCTAGTACCTGCTTTGCAGAGTTTTAGATATAATTTGATGCCATGTCACACAGGAAAATGAACAGGCAGGCAGCAACAAACTCCTCTCACTGATTGCTTAGATTGCCACAACAGTGGTTCTTGGTTTTCCCACATGTATCTGAAGCACCTGCAGAGCATAGCACACTTGTAAATTTTGGCCACATTCCCAAGCCTTCCAATTCAGTTGTTCTGGGAGTGGTTCTCAGGAATCTGTATTTTGAAAAGTATAATAAACTAAATTCTTGACTTTTTGGCAGCTTATGCAAGGATCAGATAAAGAGAAATAAAGCCTTAACACAAGTGTCTCCATCTCTGGCATAAGCAGAAAAAAATTGGAAATCATAGGAAGGAAGGTAACATTCAGAGAGAAATGGACATTATTAATTGGAAGGATGCTAGAGAAATTTATTTATATTATTTAAGTGAAAGGTATTGTTTTCTCAATCTTTGAGTTTAGAATCTGTAAAAGAGGTGGTGTAAAAACCAAACTATCTGGCTTTAGAAGTGGGTCCCATCTTTTATTACATATCTCAAGTGAATGTTTGTATTTGAATAGCCTGACTTCTACAGATGCAAAATTTAATTTCACTAATCGCAAGTGATCCCAAAGGTCATTATTGATTTGTGAATTTGCTGATGCAAAGCTTTCACCTGTGTTCCTCATGAGGAAGATGTGTGGAGATGTCATTTGGCTAAAGATTGAGTTTAGCGAACCATGAAGCATATTTATTTCAACACAGGTTATTTTCTGTGTAATGACTCTCATGAACTGATTTTAAAAAAAAACTTACTTTCTCCCTGAAAAATAATCACCAGAATAGGAGAGAAAATGTTGGAGATGCTGAAAAGTCATGCACATTGTGGAAATATATGTTAATTAAAGGAATATATATATTTCCAGGAGAAATGAAGGGATACAGGAGAAATGTGAGGGAACAAACACTTAAACATTTATAAAGTTGAGATTTTTGAAGTCTAGAGAAGTTTGCGTATCTCAACCAGTTTTGTTTTGTTTTGTTTTGATACATGAAATGGGCAGTTTAGGGAGAGATTTTGTTTCCATAGGACTAGGCTAGGTAAGAAGCCTTAGAGGACCTAAGATGTTATCATGAAAGTCAAGTTATTTTCCAGGCTACCATCCCTGTCTCATGTCCAAGAATGGTTTTAAATATTAGGGAATGTAACATTATTTGAAATTGAATGAAATTATGCAGGATTATTTCCCTAGATGTTCTTAATGTACATACTACTTTTAAAGTAGTGGCTCTTAAAGTGTGGCCCCAGTACCAGCAGCATCAGTAGAATGTGTGAGAAGTGCAACTAGGGTATGAGGACATGTGAGAGTGCAAATTATCAGGCCTGATCTCCAGAATGACTTAATAAGAAACTGTGGAGTGGGGTGTACCACCAGTCAAAAATAGAACTTACCACACTCTCTATGTGTTGTTGATACACGTTGCATGTTGTCCTCAGACATCCTTAATAAAAGTAGCTAAAAATAAAAGTAGCTAAAAGGTGATGCTGGTCTAAGAAGCCCTTTAGAAGCCCAGAGAAGTAAAGTTCAAGACTAGATGCTAAGGAAAAGGACAACTGAAGAAAATACATTGAAGGAACCCAAATAACAGCTGAAAGAGCCTACTCAAGGGTCTCATGCAACAAGCGGAGGGTTTTGTTGGACTCCGGGAAGCCCCCAGCACAAAGAGAGCCTCATGAGAGTTACTCCAGCAGCAGCAGCCTGCTTGTTGCCACAGCGGTTATCATCATCATTAGTATCACTATCTCACTATCACCACCACCACCATCATCATCACCTTATTTGATGGGAACGCATGATCTCCAGAAAACAAGCTAGGGGCTTACCTAGGTCACGTAATCTTTAAATTAAACCAAGCTTTAGAGTGACTAAAGATGGTGACTGCAACTATGGAATTAAAAGATGCTGGCTCCTTGGAAGAAAAGCAGAGACATTACTTTGCCAACAAAGGTCCATGCAGTCAAAGCTATGGTTTTTC
Organism: Nanger dama; assembly: GCA_917880005.1. Classification (NCBI taxonomy): domain Eukaryota; kingdom Metazoa; phylum Chordata; class Mammalia; order Artiodactyla; family Bovidae; genus Nanger; species Nanger dama. The sequence goes on from CAKJTW010000011.1 coordinate 4,660,834, forward strand.
CAGTGGTCTCATGCAGATGTGATAATTGGACTATAAAGAAAAATGAGCACTGTTGGAGATGACCCTTGAGAGTCCCTTGGACAGCAAGGAGATAAGAAAATAAAAGGAAATCAGTCCTGAATATTCACTGGAAGGACTGATGCTGAAGCTGAAGCTCCAATACTGAAGCCAATTCACTGGAAAAAGACCCTGATGCTGGGAAAGATTGAACACAGGAGGAGAAGGAGCCAACAGAGGATAAGATGGTTGGATGGCATCACTGACTCAATGGACATGAGTTTGAGCATGCTCCAGGAGTTGGTGATGGACAGGGAAGCCTGGCGTCCTGAAGTGCATGGGGTCGCAAAAATTTGGACACAATTGAGTGACTGAACTGAACTAAGGTCTTAGAAAAATCAAGTGAAAGTGAAAGTCACTCAGTCGTGTCTGACTCTTTGCAATCCCATGCTCTATACAGTCCATGGAATTCTCCAGGCCAGAATACTGGAGTGGGTAGTCTTTCCCTTCTTCAGGGGGTCTTTCCAATCCAGGTCTCCCACATTGCAGGTGGATTCTTTACCAGCTGAGCCACAAGGGAAGCTCAAGAATACTGGAATGAATGGCCTATCCCTTCTCCAGTGGATCTTCCTGACCCAGGAATTGAACTAGGGTCTCCTCCATTGCAGGTGGATTCTTTACCAACTGAGCTATCAGGGAAGCCCCAAATAGGTTACCCCCAAAATTGATTTAAAGCAAGAAAGAAAACTGAGATATGAAGCCACAGCATCTTTAAGCTAAACATGACTTCCCCATTGGGCAAAGAAAAAGAATACAGTATTTATTTAACAACAAGTTATGTGGGATTTGCAGAAAGCATGTACGGTAAGTAAGGAAGAACTTGAAAAATTCAAAAGACCTTTATATTCTGAAGGAAGGTGCTGTGGGATTGGAGGAGAGAAGGATGGCAGACATGCCTATAGACAGAATCTTTGATGTGGTGAAAACATGTAAAATGGAGGCAAGAAGAGGAGGCAGTGTGAATAAACAGCGGTAAAGGGGTGGACCCACTGACATAATCACAAAGTTGAACGTTCTAAGGGGAACTGAATCAGCCATCTGGTGCTAGATATCAAACGCCAACATCCATATAGCTGTCCAAAACATCTCCCTTCATAACTCAGGTTCAAGGAGGAAGCAACCTTTCATCATTGCCCTTATAAGAACAGGCTTTGTTGCTCATTTTTTTCTTTTAAAGCAGTATGGTTAAAAAGAAAATACTATAATATCTTGAATCAAACAGATATGGGTTTGAAACCCAGTCCTAAGCCAAGAGGCAACCTTGGGCAGCTCCTTATCATTTCTGAACTTCAAACTTTTTTCGTATTTATAATAAAGTTATTAATATCTACTTCATAATAACATTATTAGAAGCAAACAGGATGAATAAACAGTACCTCAACTGTATAGTTTTCCATCTCTTAGTATTAAGTTAAACTCAATAACTTAATAGGGAAGTATAGCAGCATGATCTGACCTAGCTCTAGCTCTAATTCTCGGGATTGTTGTGTTAATAGCTAAAATGTACATAGATGAATGAGGAAAAAGGAGGAAGGGCTTTGGGAACTTGGCACTGAGAACTCAAATAGGAATTTGGTAATTCTTAAAAAGTCACAGCAAAAAAATTCCCATTCCAGTAGAATGTGCTTCAATTTGATTCCTTGTCTGTTTGGTTCCAAACTACTCCCTGAACTCTCTGTGTGAACTTGAGCAAGTAACCTAAACCTAATTAACTTCTGTTTCCTCATCTAGAAACCAAGGGATGTAATCGTCAGATTGCCCAATTTTGTTCCTTGTAGGACAATATACATTCTCTAGCTGTGGTCTCTAGTGAGTTTCCAATAACATTAAAGACTGCGAAGGTATTAAAATTGAGTAGGAATTTCACAATATAATGTGTTGCTGGTCATTAGATAAAATCTGTTCTAAGGGACCTTAAGTAAACTAATTATCCCCCTCTCTTTGCCATTAAATGAGGTAGAAATTTTCCTTTTATTTTGAAGTGTGTGTTTCTGTGTGTGTGTGTGTGCTTGTGTGCAGGCTTGTGTTTTGAGGAAGTTCCTAAGTTAACCTTTTACCTATTTACACATTTGTTGTTATATTTACACACTTAAATGGACCACCTGACATCCAAACCCTGGTGTCTCTTATTAAGCAACTCACGCGAAGTGTGATAGGCACTTTGCAAGTCAGTAGACATGCCTTTTACAAGCAATAAAATAAAGCTGTCAGCCATTGCAAATGGACCAAGATAGAGGTCACATGACTAAACCACCCCTGCACAGGTACTCTCTGATGTATTTTACTCTGGTTTCAATCTATTAATCAGAGGAGTTGGGAGAGCAATAATTTAAATGCTGCAATAATCAATTCCGTAACACATTAATAGAAGCTACAGTCAAACTTTGCATACAACTGACTGCACTGGAATCTTGACAGGAGTCCTAGGGCCATGCTTAATTTGCATTAAATTTACATAACATTGTAAATCAAGAATACATGAAAACAGCCCTAATATTTGTTAGTGCTTAGATCCTTCCTGGTAGATGGATTGAAACTGCTAGTGGTCTGACTCTGCTCGCAATAAAACTGTACAGCTGATCAGCTTTGTTCTCATTCTGCAATTATGGGGAAAGGGCCCCAAGAGAGCTATAGTTTTGGGGCTTGCATATGCCATTTAAGGTTTTGATCCTGTAAAACCATGACTCAGATGTGCCCTTGGAAACCCCAATCTGGAAGGAGATTATCCTCAATGATTTTGCAGATCTTCATCATGGCACTTGCTCACAAATAACTTGCCATGAAATAGAGATACAAACTACAAAGAAAGCCAGCCAGCTGAGAGGATGCCAAGGCTTCTGGAAATTTTTATTTTTCCAAATAACATTTACTATCAGAAAAACAGATAATTAGTGATATTCTTTAAACTGAGGACAGATAGAAATCACACCTTCAGCAAAAGCATCCAGTATCTAACAGTGTGAAAAAGTGGACCTCACATGGTTCCAAGCATTCTGTGTGTTCTTATGTCCCTGTGGACACAGCTGTGGTCTTTGCTGTGTGTTGTCATTCTCAGGGTTAAGAGAAAACATTCTCACCAAGGTTATTGACTCACAGTGGCAAGACTCCTTTTTCTTTATCCTCCTCAGTTTTATTATTTAAAGTCTATCCCCATTTAAAGTTTTCCTATATAAAAATAAAATAGATAGTAAAGTGCCATAATGAATTTGGAATTTGCCACAACAAATCTTTTATTCCAGAAAGGATTACTTGAGTATTTTGTATGTCATGATTATTTTCTGCCGCTCACCTCTCCTTTACCAGCTTCTCCTTACCTTGCACGATCAAGTAAACTTGGGAGGTCTTCGGCTCATGCTGTGTCTGCACCGAGCAAGTGTAGGAACCCTCATCGTAGACATCCACCTTCTGGATACGCAGGCTGTACTCCAGAGAATGGCGTTTCTCCAGCTCAACCCGAGGGTCCAGAGACCACTTGTCATGCCCAGCAAAAATGATGCCAGAACGGTTCAACCAGGCCACCTTTGAGTTCTTATCTTCTACAACACACCTGGCAAAGTAGAACAGGGACATTAGAGCCTTAGTTATACCTGGATCTGCATTCATTCTTCACACAATTTGTCTCAACAAGGCCAATCAAAGAAATGACTATGTGAAGGATGAATCATGGCCATGCCATTTCGTAGAGTCCTGAATAGTGTCATTTCTCCTTTAAGATCCAATCCCCATCCACTGGATGGATGTCAGTATATCACACTCAATGGGGCAATAAACAATCAGGGAGAGTAATACAGGCAAAGTTAAATGGATAACAACTTCCCATTGGATTATATTCTTCTTATCTAGGAAAATGTCATTCACACGGAACTCCATTTGTTTAAGTTACTTTGAGAATTAGACAAATAATAATATGACACATTTACTCAGGTTTTAACTGCATGTATTCTTTCATTCAGTTCAGTTCAGTTCAGTCACTCAGTCATATCCAACTCTTTGCGACCCCATGGACTACCGCACACCAGGCCTCCCTGTCCATCACCCACTCCTGGAGCTTACTCAAACTCATGTCCATCAACTTGGTTTTCCCATCCAACCGTCTCTTCCTCTGTCAGCCCCTTCCCCTCCAATCTTGCCCAGCATCAGGGTCTTTTCCAGTGAGTCAGTTCTTCACATCAGGTAGCCAAAGTATCAGAGTTTCAGTTTCAGCATCAGTCCTTCCAATGAATATTCAGGACTGATCTCCTTTAGGATGGACTGGTTGGATCTCCTTGCTGTTCAAGGGACTCTCAAGAGTCTTCTCCAACACCACAGTTCAAAAGCATCAATTGTTTAGCACTCAGCTTTCTTTACAGTCCAGCTCTCACATCCATACATGACTACTAGAATAACCATTGCTTTGACTAGATGGACCTTTGTTGGCTATACTAATTCTTTAGTATTTCGTAAAGGCTTATGTGAAGGTGGATTCAAATTATGCCCCACCATTGAATCAACAGGAATTAGACTGAATTTTAGAGTTTACTTCTGATCTTTCCAAGTTTGGAATGCCCACCCCCATGAATGAGAAGTGTGTGAGCAGGTCTAGGGGTAGGTAGATAGGTATTGCAAACAAAATCAAAGCTCGTATCAACTTGCCTAAGTCTGGTTCCACATTTTGAAGGCAGCAGGTTGTAGGCTGGGAAGACAGCTTGCTACCAGCATTTCTAGAACAATAGAATGAATTCAATCTTTTCTAGTAGATGAAAAACTAAATATTCCAAGGAATATGAAAGGAAAAAATATCGATTTGAATAACTACTTATTTTAGAAACCTAAAATGGTTTAATGGAGAAAATCATACTCCTTCAATTGCAGCAAGAATCTGGAAATGGAAAAGTCAGGCCAAAAATCTTTTCTATCTTTGGCAAGATTTATGTCTGCCCCACAGGGAGGTAGTCTCAGACCCTGTTCCCAGCTGCAGAGCCAGCTGCTCAGTACGCCGGGGCATGAGGGATGGACAGAAGAAGCCAGGATCATGACAGCAGAACAATAAAATGCCATGTTCCCCTGGATTTTCCAAACCAAGTCCAATCCAGATTTTCTGTCAGGTCCAAACAGCCATGCGTGGACAGGAAGCTGATGCACTATTCACAGGTGTAACTACATAAAGATACAGAGTCCAATTCATCTCCTCTAAAAGAAGGAGAAATGCAGAATCTTTTAAAAATAACTCACTTATGGTACAAAAATCATTCTCATCCTATTATTTTTGGGTAAATTTCAAATTTTAGTAAAAATGAGAATTTCATTTAATTACTTGAATGCATGGCATACAGGTTTTTCTTTTCCTCTTTGCTTATTTTTTCTCCAAAACATAAGTAGATTAAGGGCTTCTCTGGTGGCTCAGTGGTAAAGAATCCACCTGCAACGCAGGAGCCACAGGAGATGTGGGTTCAATCCCTGGATCAGAAAGATTCCTTTGAGGAGAGCATGACAATCCATTTCAGTATTCTTGCCTGGGAAAATCCCATGGACAGAGGAGCCTGACAGACTACAGTCCATAGGGTTGCAAAGAGTCAGAAATTAATGAAGCGACTGAGCACAGAACACATGTGTATGACAGTACCATTTAGTAGCTCCAATATATGTTTCTCTGCCATGCAGATATTATTGAGATCAATTATGCCTGATAATTTAAGACTCTTCTAAAGGGGAGGGCAAAGCTAACTTCATGAATGCTCCCTGCTTCTCTCCTGACTCAATTTTACTTTCCCTCTTCCATTCCTTGGTGGTACCATGTCTCTGTACTTGGTGGTTTTTATAGCACTTCTCAACTTAGAATCAATTATGAATCAATTAATAGATTCTTTGCTATATTCCTCTAGATCATTAATAAAGTTGCTGATGTAGGTCTCCTGTGTTTTTCTTTTCTACTGAGAATAATGGAAATTTCTCTTTGCCAAAGCATTTTAATTTTCTATCACATTTATTATTGCATTGCTCTCATCATCTACACAGCCCAACACAGTAGTAACCAGTATGTTATAGCATAGAGGTGTACTTTAAATGGTGTTTAGCCTGGAGGAAGACTAGAATATGTTTATCTTGAAAAAATACATTATATATATGTGTGTGTATATATGTGTGTGTGTGTATATATACATATACATATATATATATATATATATATATAACTATAAATAAAGAAATGGTATGGACCTAACAGAAGCAGAAGATATTAAGAAGAGGTGACAAGAATACACTGATCAGTACAAAAAGATCTTAATGACCTGGATAACCATGATGGTGTAATCACTCAACTAGAGCCAGACATCTTGGAGTGCAAAGTCAAGTGGGCCGTAGGAAACATCACTACAAACAAAGCTAGTGGAGGTTATGGAGTTCTAGCTGAGCTATTTCAAATTCTAAAAAATGATGTTGTGAAAGTGCTGCACTCATTATGCCAGCACATTTGGAAAACTCACCAGTGGCCACAGGACTGGGAAAGGTCAATTTTCATTCCAATCCCAAAGAAGGTTAATGCTAAAGAATGTTCAAACTACCACACAATTGCACTCATCGCACATGCTAAAAAGAAATGCTCAAAATCTTTCATGCTAGGCTTCAACAGTACATGAACTGAGAACTTCCAGATATACAACTGGATTTAGAAAAGACAGAGGAGCCAGAGATCAAATTGCCAGCATCCATTGGATCATAGAAAAAGCAAGAGAATTCCAGAAAAAACATCTACTTCTGCTTCATTGACTATGCTAAATCCTTTGTGTGGATCACAATAAATTGTGGAAAGTTCTTAAAGAGATGGGAATACTGGACCATCTTACCTGCCTCCTGAGAAACCTGTATGCAGGTCAAGAAGCCACAGTCAGAAAAGGACATGGAAGAACAAACTGGTTCCAAATTGGGAAAAGAGTACATCAAGGCTGTACATTGTTACCCTGCTTATTTAACTTATATGCAGAGTACAGCATGTAAAATGCTGGGCTGGATGAAGCAGAAGCTGGAATCGAGATTGCGGGGAGAAATACCAATAACCTCAGATATGTAGATGAAACCACCTTTATGGTAGAAAGCAAAGAGGAACTAAAAAGCTTCTCAATGAAAGTGAAAGAGGAGAGCAAAAAAAACTGGCTTTTAAAACTCAACATTACAAAAATTAAGATTATGGCATCTATTCCCATACTTTATGGCAAATAGATGGGGAAACAATGGAAACAGTGACAGACTTTATTTTCTTGGGCTCCAAAATCACTGCAGATGGTGACTCCAGCCATGAAATTAAAAGACACTTGCTTCTTGGAAGAAAAGCTATGATAAACCTAGACAGCATATTCAAAAGCAGACATCACTGCCAACAAAGGTCCCTTATAGTCAAAGCTATAATTTTTCTAGTAGTTATGTATGGTTGTGAGAGTTGGACCATAAACAAGGCTGAGCATCAAAGAATTAATGCTTTGAACTCTGGTGTTGGAGAAGACTCTTGAGAGTCCCTTGGATAGCAAGGAGATCAAACGAGTCAATCATAAAGGAAATCAACCCTGAATATTTATTGGAAGAACTGATGCTGCAGCTGAAGTCCAATACTTTGGCCATCTGATATGAAGAGTGACTCACTGGAAAAGACCCTGAGCTGGGAAAGATTGAAGGCAGGAGGAAAAGGGGATGACAGAGGATGAGATGGTTGGATGGCATCACCAACTCAATGGACATGAGTTTGAGCAAACTCTGGGAGATGGTGAAGGTCAGAAAAGTCTTGCATGCTGCAGTCCATGGGGTCACAAAGAGTCAGACAGGACTGAGGGACTGAAGAACAACAACAACAATACATATACATTTTGTCTTATTCATTAAGGTACCTCCAAGCACTAATATGGTATGAAACAGACCTTGGTACCTGCCCATCATATGAACCAGCAGTGTCACATATGCAGAAAGAGGATATATGGTTACCTATATTCCACTCCTCCCATCCCAAGCCCTTACGGCATCCACTAATGAACTGGGCGAATTTCCTTATTAGTGAAAGGCAGAGTTTCTAAGTTGAATCTTTTGGGTCCTTTGGACACTTTAGCAATTTTTTTCTGTGGAAAAGTTAAAATTAGCACAAAGATCATTACTCCAAATTATTCTCTGAGAGAGTTCAGATCTGTCTTACCTAAAGAAGTAATTGACTATTTCAGCAAAATTGCCGGACCCATAAAAATGCATCTACTGAAACAGTACAAAGTTATGCAGAAATTCTGCTGTGATGATCTACATGGTATTTTATTTGTATATTGTGTTTCATTCAAATTTATTTTTCATAATTTCTCCTTTACTTCCAAATAAGTGAAAGGAACACTAGAATATATACATACACACATACACACACTTTTCACCAGTCAGTATCATTAGCTAACTCCACGTTTCAGAGCACAATGTAGCATTTTTAAAAGGAAATTGAGACTCCTCCAGATATTTAAGTGTTCTTCTTTTATGCAGCTAATGGTTCAGAGTAAGTGTGTTGACTTTATAAACTAGAAAATAATCTTTCTACAACATGGCTAAAACATTCACAATGAAAAATGAGCAAAAAAATCACAATTTTAGAGTTAATTTAACATTAAGATTGTTTAAATCTTGATTTAAAGTGGCAACTATTTTAACCCTAAGAAGTACATATAAGAGAAAAGATGATCAAAGTCAAAGTAATAGTCTCAAGTACAGAAAAGTATAGAAGTTTTGTTTGTTAAATGAAAATAACTGGTCACGTAGGATAGTCACAGAGCTAGCTACTGGGAAATAAGGAAAAGCCAGTTAAAGAGAGCGCTGGGTCCCAGTAAGCGCTGGCCAGTAAGCATCATGAGCTTGCATCTAGAAGTTAAGTGGCTTAAATGTCTATTAGGCATGTCTGTGGAGTGAGTCTTCTCATGCCATACCATTGTAATATGGCAATAAATGATCCCCTACCCAGAATGCTGCATCAGTACCAGTCTAGTTCAAAAATAAATACCTAGGCACTTCATCTTCTAAATCAGCTCTGGCCAAAGCAGGGAAAGAACAAAGAGACGCATTTTTCAAATCTGTGTTATGTGTTATTTGGATTTAATAGAATGTTTCCTTTAAAAGCTTGGGATACACAAATCATTCCAGGATTTAGAAAGGACTGCATGGTAAAGAGAGTAAGTGTTGGTCCCAAGAGGAGAGTGCGGGGACTGACCCTCCACTCTGGGTGGGATTTCTGGCAGGTGGCTGAGGCCATGAGGATGTAATACAATAAGTGTCACCTTTCCAGGAAATCTTGATTAGCACCCCATCCTTTTACTTGCCTCCTTCTTATTAGTCCACAATGTATTTGAGTTATCTGTACTTATCTTTCCTCATAAGCTTATTAATGAGAGTGACCCTCAAGAAGTCACCTATGGAACCTTCATGGGGCCAACAGAATAACCCACTATGTACACAGTAGGCACTCACTAAAATGTGGAATAAATAAACTGAATTTAACTGCTATTATATCAATTATCAAATATTTGTTACTTATTTAATAGGTACAGTATAGATGGTAACTATTTCAACTTTTCTTAACTAATAATTAAAATTTTCAGATACATAGGGAAAATGTAAAGAGAATTACTGAGTATGGAATTAATGTGAAATCAAGAGAGAAAAAATTGCTATCAATGAAGAAAAATCATTCCTGGGAATGAAATAATCTATATCACATGTTAAAAACATTGAAAAGAAGTATAAAGCACTAGATAAACATTTAGTGAGTTGCCCACATTAACCATGAACCCACAAATTTCACATTATTACTTACCTTAACTATGAACCTATGATTTTTTTTTTCAAACTCAGCAGTGGCCACAGGACTGGAAAAGGTCAGTTCTCATTCTAATATCAAAGAAAGGCAATGCCAAAGAATGCTCAAACTATTGCACAATTGCACTCATCTCAAACGCTAGTAAAGTAATGCTCAAAATTATCCAAGCTAGGCTTCAGCAATACGTGAACTGTGAACTCCTTGATGTTCAAGCTGGTTTTAGAAAAGGCAGAGGAACCAGAGATAAAATTGCCAACATCCGCTGGATCATGGAAAAAGCAAGAGAGTTTCAGAAAAACATCTACTTCTGCTTGATTGACTATGCCAAAGCCTTTGACTGTGTGGATCACAATAAACTGTGGAAAATTCTGAAAGAGATAGAATACCAGACTACCTGACCTGCCTCTTGAGAAATTTGTATGCAGGCCAGGAAGCAACAGTTAGAACTGGACATGGAACAACAGACTGGTTCCAAATAGGAAAAGGAGTACGTCAAGGCTGTATATGGTCACCATGCTTATTTAACATATGCAGAGTACATCATGAGAAATGCTGGAATGGAAGAAACACAAGCTGGAATCAAGATTGCCGGGAGAGATATCAATAACCTCAGATATGCAGATGACACCACGCTTATGGCAGCAAGTGAAGAGGAGCTAAAAAGCCTCTTGATGAAAGTGAAAGAGGAGAGTGAAAAAGTTGGCTTAAAGCTCAATATTCAGAAAACGAAGATCATGGCATCTGGTCCCATCACTTCATGGGAAATAGATGGGGAAACAGTGGAAATAGTGTCACAGACTTTATTTTTGGGGGTAGGGGGTTCCAAAATCATTGCAGATGGTGATTGCAGCCATGAAATTAAAAGACGCTTACTCCTTGGAAGAAAAGTTATGACCAACCTAGATAGCATATTCAAAAGCAGAGACATTACTTTGCTGACTAAAGTCCGTCTAGTCAAGGCTATGGTTTTTCCAGTAGTCTTGTATGGATGTGAGAGTTGGACTGTGAAGAAAGCTGAGCACTGAAGAATTGATGCTTTTGAACTGTGGTGTTGGAGAAGACTCTTGAGAGTCCCTTGGGCTGCAAGGAGATTCAACCAGTCCATTCTGAAGGAGATCAACCGTGGGATTTCTTTGGAAGGAATGATGCTAAAGCTGAAACTCCAGTACTTTGGCCACCTGGTGCAAAGAATTGACTCATTGGAAAAGACAGATGCTGGGAGGGATTGGGGGCAGGAGAAGAAGGGGACGCCTGAGGATAAGATGGCTGGATGGCATCACTGACTCGATGGATGCGAGTCTGAGTGAACTCCGGGAGTTGGTGATGAACAGGGAGGTCTGGCGTGCTGCGATTCATAGGGTCGCAAAGAGTCGACATGACTGAGCGACTGAACTGATGAACCTATGATTTTTTTTTTCAAATCAGCTTTGAAAAATAAAAAGAAAGGCAAGCAAACATATTTCCAACTTCCCTGTTCAGCATGTCTGAATCCATAAAACTGTCATAAAAATCAGTTCACCCATAAAAATTCTCAAGCACTGGATCTCTGCAAATACATTACACCAAGTATATTATGCACAGTTACACAAATAGGTACATTGACAATTCTACTCATACTGCATCAAGTCTGGGGATTATACTTCCAAAACAAAGAATGTAATTGGAGGCAGAAAGAAATGCTAAATTTGGTTTGTACCAATAGATGGCTTAGTAACATATTTACTGACAGTACATCCTTGATATAAGTGATACACATCTAACAGATATTAAGCCTGTTCAGCTGCTACTAGACGCAGCTCAATTTTAATAAGCATTACTGGCTGCTATAAATGGACCGAGTTAGTATTGATATTTATCCAGACTTTACTTTTGAAGAGTATAAGTTGGTATTTATTCTACAATAACAAATAAATATATTTTACTTAGTTTCACACCAGTTATCTACCTTCATACTTTTTAATTATACAGACTGGGGAAATTGTAGCTGGATGGGTGAGAGTGATTTGTTTCTTAGATTAAGAAAGAACAGTGAGATGAGTGGTTTTTAAGTGGGGGTAGTTTGTGCTTCCAGATGATATTTGGTACTATCTGAAGACTTTTTTGAATATCACAAACAATCGAAAAGAGGAGGCTGTTTCTGGTATCTGGTGGGTAGAGGCTGGGAATGCGGCTCAATCTCCTACAGTGTAAAGGATACCCCAACGACAAAGACAAATCCCAAGTGAAATGCTGGCAGGGCTGAAGATGAAAAAGTTGAGTTAGACCTTGGCCCCTTGGTGTAAAGATCTGGAGGCATAAGTCAAACATCTACAGTGCAATGCTGTTTTTTTCATAAGCTGCTGCTGCTCCTGTCAAGTAGCTTCAGTCGTGTCTGACTCTGTGCAACCCCACAGACAGCAGCCCACCAGGCTCCCCCATCCCTGGGATTCTCCAGGCAAGAACACTGGAGTGAGTTGCCATTTCCTTCTCCAATGCATGAAAGTGAAAAGTGAAAGTGAAGTCGCTTAGTTGTGTCCAACTCTTAGCGACCCCATGGACGGCAGCCCACCAGGCTCCTCCGCCCATGGGGTTTTCCAGGCAAGAGTACTGAGTGGGGTGCCATTGCCTTTCATAAGCATATACTCCTAAATATATAAGCACTTAATTGCCACCAGCAAAACCCTTGAATTATAAGTCACATTTGTGACAGAGACACTACAATGAAGACTAGTGATATTCTGGTTATAAGGTAATAGTTAAGGAATCATGCTGCTTTGTTGTTTTTAGACTCTTAATTATACAACAATGTAATCTTGTACGTTGCTGATAGTACAAGAGAAAGCTATAACTTAGTTCCTTCCTAAATTAATGCTGGATAAATCATTTGACCTTAGTGTGTGTGTGTTTGTTTTTTAAATGGATCAGTAATACTTAGGAGAGGTAAGGGAGAACCAACTCAGTCAGGGCAAATTTGACTTTTTAGGGAAATAATTAGCCTTTATTCATAAAAACTATTTATTTTTTTATTAACTTCTACTATTTTTTTCACACCTGTAATGTTTTTATCTTTTACAAGATGTGGGATGATTCAAGATATGGATGGGAAGTCTTTAGGAATGTGTTAGTCCTTTATGTTGATGCCTTTTACTGTATAACTTTAATCCTACAAATGAAACCCTTAATGAAGCAACAAAATTATCTCATTTCCCACTAGAAGGAAAGACACTTGGTCTGGAAATTCATCTGGTTCATTCCCAGCATTACAGCGTGGCATTAGGGAATGCTCTGCTGCTGCTGCTGCTGCTGCTGAGTCACTTCAGTCGTGTCCGACTCTGTGCGACCCCATAGACGGCAGCCCACCAGGCTCCCCTGTCCCTGGGATTCTCCAGGCAAGAACACTGGAGTGGGTTGCCATTTCCTTCTCCAATGCAAAGTGGAGGCAATGAAGTATCAGAAATATCCCAAGTTCTCCTGTGTCAAAAGTCATTACTCTGGACTTTCCTGGTGGTCCAGTGGTGAAGATTCTGTGCTACCAGTGGAGGGGGCCTGGGTTTGATCCCTGGTCAGGGAATTATTAGAAATCCCACATGCGGCAACTAAGAGTTTGCATGGTGCAACTAAAAATTCCACATGCCCCAGCCAAAGATCCCAAATGCTGCAAATAAGACCTGGCACAGCCAATAAATAAAAATAAATACACAAATAAAAAGTCATTAGTCTGATTTTTATCCTATTAGTATAATGAAATCTAGCAACACATATGCAAACACATTTTAAAAAATACTAAATTAGTTAAAAGCCAAATTTAAAGAATTTTGAATTATTAAACATTTTGGATCATCTCTGCTTTATTACCATATTCTAAGACTAAACTCTCAGTGGGTAAAGAATCCACCAGCAATGCAGGAGACATGGGTTTGATCCTCGGGTCAGGCAGATCCCCTGGAGGAGGAAATGGCAACCCACTCAAGTATTCTTGCCTGGAAAATCCTATGGACAGAATAGCCTGATGGGCTAGAGTCCACAGGGTCACAAGGAGTAGGACATGACTGAGCAACTGACCACACAACACACATAAGATTAAACTTAGAAAGAAATAAGAGAATTGTGGTGATTCATTGCTGACCTTCAGTCATTCCTGCTTCCCTTGCCTGTGACAAGAAGTTTCAGTTTTCTAGCTGCCTTTCTCCCACCTCTACTTCTTTCCAATCTTGACTTCTGGCTTGATCACTGCCTGCACATTCTGTTTTTCCTGTGCATGTCCGCTCTATTAAACTTGATATTCTTTAGGTAGAAACTGATCTAAATTTATGATAGTTTATTTTCCTTGATTCATCCTGAATTTTAGTCCAATTAACAATGACACCATTGAACCTTTGAATGACACCAACGAACAATGACAACATTTATCTGATAGGCTCATCTCCTCCCCCATAGGTCCTCTGTACACATTTATGCACAAGTCCCTGCATGCACATATGTATATGCACACACAGTAGTAATGGATGCTCAAGAGGGTGAGAATACAGAGGTAGTAAACCACAGGAATCCGATTCAGGTGAACCTACTGCTGGTCACAGTGATTCAGGAATCTGCATACTACTGATGGAATATTAGGGTAAGAGACACACACTGTTTAGTTCCTGAAGATAACTGATTTAAGTTCTGACCTTCAGTCTATTTCCTATTGCAAAACAGGTGAGTCATTTAGACTTTCTGTATCTTAGTTTTTTCATAAATAAAATGAAGTTCATAATACTTTCCCTGACCTCTCGGAAGCAGTCTTACAGTAGCTCTATGAATAAAATGATGTGATGTACCTGGAAATATTTCATAAGATGTAAAACAATATCTATGCTTATACTTTCCCATGGTAACATATGGTAGATGAAAAGGAAATGGTCATATATAGGGGTGACTATAAGGAAAATAATGATTTCTATAAATCACTCAAAAACTTTGTCTCTTTATAGAATGATATCTACTAAATACATAAAGTCAATTATGCCTTTCTTTAAATTTTCAATTTGCATTAGTTATTTATATGTGTTAAGTGTTCTTGCCTGGAGAATCCCAGGAGTGGGGGAGCCTGGTGGGCTGCCATCTATGGGGTCACATAGAGTTGGACACGACTGAAGCAACTCAGCAGCAGCAGCAGCATACTAACAAAGCATCCCTTCTGCAACTGAGTTATTATCTATTAGAATGATTATCATCTATGAGAACAAAAAAAAAAAAGAAAATCCACAGTGGCAAACAGTAAAGCCAGGCCAGTCTGTCATCCCCAGAACAGTAAAAGTCCTCCCTAGACATGCTTTCTGTCTCTTACTATCGCTAGGGAGCATCTTGTCCAGACATAAATGCATTCTCACATATGCATATATATATGTATATTGCTCTATTTTCAGGCTCATATTCTTAAAGGAGCATAAATACATATTCCATGAAGGTGGTACAGGTGAGGAGAAGGGCAAGCAGAGAAGGAGCAGAACCACCAAATTGAGAGTTGAGTACAGCTCCACAGTCAGTTCTAGAACAACCTGTGTTCCTTCGGTTGTCACATCAACAGTGTCTCTCCACATTTACATAAAAAATGAAAAAAGGAAGACAAAAATTTTGAAAAGAAAATTTGAGATTGAGAGCAGGATAAAACTGATTTCTATCTCAGTCACAAGTGGAGTTTGGATCAGTCCCAGGAATATTTATATATGGTTAAAAATAGCTCCTCTTGGTTCATTTGAAGAATCCTGGTCCCTTTAGAAACTAAATCACCACCTTAATCACACCATAATTCAAGATTCCCCATTTTCTTGTCACTGGTAGGGTGGAAAAGCCACAGGATCTGTAGTATAGTAGCTTTAGGCAGTTAGTGAGAAAGAAAACAGGTTTAGGCTGAGAAGCCGGTTTCCTGCTCTGCATTTTAGTTCCATCACATTCTCCACTCTGTGATCTTGGGACACTAGCTTACCCCACTATGCCTGGTTTTTCTCATCTGTGAAATGAAAACTACAGTAGTATCTACTTCAATGAGTAGTTGTAATGTTTAAGTAAGGTTAGTTTGAAACATACAGAGCAGTGCCTGGTCCTAAATGGGTCCACTCTTACTGAAAAGCTTCAGTGTTTTTCTTCAGTGAAACAGGAACAATTACTATGTCTCCATATTGTGATCATTAAACGGGCTAAAGTATTAAGAGCACCTAGGCCCTAATGCTGGGAGGGGTTGGGGGCAGGAGGAGAAGGGGATGACAGAGGATGAGATGGCTGGATGGCATCACCGACTCGATGGACATGAGTCTGAGTGAACTCCGGGAGTTGGTGATGGATAGGCAGACCTGGCGTGCTGTGATTCATGGGGTCGCAAAGAGTAGGACACGACTGAGCGACTGAACTGAACTGAACTGAGTGAACTCTAGAAGGGCCTAAAAAATTTTTGTGCCCATGACTTTTCATAATTTGAATCTAGGAAATTTTCCTGTAGAAATCTCATTTTGGAGCTAAATTCAGATAGCTCCAGGTATTGTTGTTTAATTTAATTTCTTGTTTAGTAATAGGCATATCTTGGGAAATCTCCTTTTAGGGGCCTAGGTTCTCCTATGTCTGGTCCCTATGAACGATAGTTAGTCCTCAAAAGTCCGTAAGTATGAAATTGAAAGCAGGATAATGCAGCATGGTTACAGCGCAGCCATGTAAATTGAGGCTCTAATGCCATCTCTGGAGCTTTCTTCGAGGATTTGTGGCATGTAATACATGTGCCTAGGGAGCTCAGGCCTTGAATGCCTCACCACTTGTGATCAGATAGAATGATCTCTCTTCAGGTCAGCCAGGTCCATGTTGTACCTTCTGATCTGCTGCGATCTGCTGGTCAGATATCCGAGTTCCTCCTAGGTGAGGCATACTCTATGATACGTGGACCCTCAGTTGCAAGAACAAGGTTGGTTTCTTCTCAGTGCCTGAGTGGCAATTACACTCTCACGGAAGTGGCAAGAAGCTAAACCCCTTTGTTCCCCTTTGAACTGTGGATTCTCTTCTTTCCTCCTGACTAGGCTGAGCGAGGATGCAAAGCAATTTTAAAGTTGCTTTTGTTTTGATTCTTCCTATGAGTCTCTGTTTTCTGTGAAAAACCTCTCTCATTTAGAAGGAGAAAAAAAATCCCTGCCTTTAAGTTGTACCTTTGAAAGAATAAAATTAATCTTGGAATCCTGGCTCCAATTTCTAGTTAAAATTTTCAGTCACTATGCAATTAAAAACAACTCCACAGCTATTTAAAGAAAATGTTGTTGCCTTCTGAGTCATTACAAAGTAAATATAAAAAATAAGCTAAGTTCTCGAAGGGAAAAAAAAGTGGGCTTTCTACCACAAAGGGTTTACTCTTTATCTCCTTCCAGCAGTAAGGAAAAATAAAAGTGCTTACAATAAATTATAATGCACTCAGGCTGAGCATCCTGGTGTATGAGGCATGGATGAGGCTACAAAGTCAGGACACTATTTTCTATAAGTCTGACCTGAAAACCCAGGCCCTTCCTCCTTTATAGTCTTATCATCCCCAGCATTATGTAAATATTATCAATGGAACAGAACCAAGTTAGAATACGACTCATCATTACATGCATTTAGATGTAATTTGGGTCAAATGTATGCCCTCTAAGATATGACAATTAATAGATATGGCATGTTTCATGTAACAGTTAACATCTAGTAAGTATGTAAATAAATAGATAATGAGACTGTCAGCACTACCATTAGAAAAGGGCTTTGTTATCGACATTGCTTTTACTGGCAGAGGTAGATATAAGAGAAATAAAGGCAGATAAATATAAAGAACAATAGAAGTCTTGATTTTTTAAAATGTACTTTGTGGATTCAAATGTGAAATAGGGGACTCTAGCAGCAGCAGCTGCAACTTGTAGGAGCACATGTTATCAAACAGATCCATCTCAGGTGAAGGAAATGTAGTGGTCCCCTCGCCCAGCTGACAAGAAGCTGATAGATCACTGATGAATGCTTATAAATCACAAGGACAGTTCTCACATGGAGAATTATAATCATAGGGATTTTTCTGACTTCCATGGTTGCTTTTTCCATTATGCACTTTCTCCCTCACCTCACCTCTATGTTTCCTGTCTCCATTTTTTTTTTCTCCAGAACGTTCTTCCAAAGGACAGTATTATTGGGAGGACTTCATTCTTGTATGACAAACTAAGTACTTTTGTGGTTTTTCTTCCTTCTCTAGCCTCACTTTCCCCCCTCATTTAAACTCTTCCTTGAAGACCTGTTTCTCCTTGAACAGATCAACAATCAGGACATGAATGGCACTTGAAATTAGGGTGATTTAAAAAAGAGCCTCAGAAGTTACTGAAAGAACAAGTATGAAGGTAAGAGCTGATGAGTTTGAGATGAAAGCCCACCTGTGAGAGCGCTTGTATGGTTCTCAGATTACTCAAACGGGAGAGTGGTAACTGCAACCTCAATCCCCGGCCTAATTAAGCACTAACCCTGGGAGGCCAATAAACCAATAAAGATGAGGAGAAGTAACTATGGTGTCTGGACTTGCTGCTGCTGCTGCTACTAAGTCGCTTCAGTCGTGTCCGGCTCTGCGCGACCCCACAGACGGCGGCCCATCAGGCTCCCCCGTCCCTGGGATTCTCCAGGCAAGAACACTGGAGTGGGTTGCCATTTCCTTCTCCAATGCATGAAAGTGAAAAGTGAAAGTGAAGTCGCTCAGTCGTGTCCGACTAGTAGCGACCCCATGGACTGCAGCCCACCAGGCTCCCCTGTCCATGGGATTTTCCAGGCTTGGAAAGGAGAAAAAGTCAAAGACCATCACTCCTGGGCTACTAAATTTACAGAAAATCTTAACTCTGAAATTTCACAGCCAACCTGAGTTAAAAGGAGAGCCACAGAAGCTACAAGGTGAAGGTCATGTTCTGAGTTCTAGAAAGACCCTTATGATTCAAAAGCACCATCCTTTATCCTTAGAGCATCCACCCTCTCCCCCAACCCTAATCCCTGTGGCACTTTGACTGAATTATAGAAAATATATTTTCTCTCACAGTGACTCAGAAAATATGGTTGTTAAATGAAAGGACAGGCAGAGACAGGGAAAGAGCTTAATCTAATACAGCATTGTTTTTAAATACTTCCTTTATTTCTTCTGGGTTATTTATCACTATTTTGACATGGCACCAGGAAATCTGTTGAAATCGGTATATGTGCTCAGGAACCTAATCTGAATAGCAGCCAGAATTATATTGACTAATTTGATATTTATTATAATGTTGATATTAATAGTCAATATTACTTTGATTAATAGCCACTCTCCTTCACGAACATGTCACCTTCATCTGGCTTTCTCAAGACCACTTTCAGAGTGATGTTGTTAATCCACTAATTGCCAAATGCAGCGGATTTATTTTAAGTATCTGTCGTATTTAATCGCATCATAGCTGTCAACACTATTCACCGCCTGTTTTTCATTTTCTTGACTCTTTTCCTGAATCTGCTATTTCACACTTTGCACAATCAGCACCTCTTTCTCCACTTACTTTTTATATATTGTTATCCAGGATTGTATTTTTTCTTGTTTCTTGGCTTCATGGAGTAGTGTTCATATACTTATCAGTTTTTTGGCTTTAATTACACTTCATCAGATTGAAATTTAAAACAGCATATTCAGCTATTCCATATAGATTAACTGAAGGCACCTCAAATTCAGCATATTTTGAACTGAAATTCATTATCTCCTATCATTCTTTGTCCTTCCAAATTCCCAATCTTAGTTTCACAGAATCATAATCCATCTATGATTATGTAGTTAGTAGTCACGGACCTATCCTTGCTTCTTTCTTCTCCTGCAGGTCACTTTTGTAATCAAATGTTCTTTTCACATTTTTCTCCACCTGAGATCAGCTTCTACTCTCCATCCTAACTGCCACTACTATTGCCTGGTACCTTTTCATCTGTGATCAATATCACTTCCTACTGGTGTTCTAGCCTCCAGTGTTGTACCTCTTACCCACCCCTACCCTACACCATCCATCACTCATACAGAACAGAACATTCATAAAGTTGATCATGTTTAAATGCACTTCATCTTTTTATTTTAAAGGTTCATGTAGATTAGTGTAAGTCAGTTCAGCCTATCATTGTAGCCTGGTCTCTTGACATTACATTCCCTCTGAGCTGCTACAAATCTTATTCTTTATCAGACGCCAATCTAATTCCTCCTAGCTCTTGTTTACCTTTCATCTAAAGTATGTTTTGCAGCCTTATTCAATGGGCAAGTTCATACTGACTATCCAGAATCCACCTCAGATGTGCCCTCCCCGTGAAGCATTCACGAGTTTCCCTAGTTGCTTGCCTGCCTGTGCTAGTATTAGAATTCTTTGTTGTTCTGCTTCTTGTGACAAGTTTAAGAGTGAAACAAGACTAGGTCCTCTCCATCTTTGCATTTCTATTGCCATACAAAGTGCCTGACACATAAAAACTCTCAACAGTCATTCGATGGATGAATAAATATACCAAGAATCTCTCTGCTCTCATCTCACATTCTTAGAGGTATCTTCTTCCTGTTGCATCCCTGAACATGGAAGAATCTTACTGTTCCCAATGGTTTTAAAAGTGGAAAACTGAGGCAGGATGAGGCCCTTTTGTATCTTCTAAATAAATCATCTTATTTCATTTACTGCTACCACTACTATTTTCTCTGCCTCTCTTTGCCTAAAAAGATAATATCTTTTCAATAATAGGACTGTGCTACACTACAATAAACATATAAATACAAAATTCTTAAAAAATAGTAAAATATAGTGGAAACTCTGCAACTCAATTTCTGAAAATAAGCTGCATACTAAAGACATAAGATGGTTTCAAATATAAGTTTCTCTCCTTTTGTCCTGTGAATCTGAATCTTGATATTACTTTGCTGGTGTCTCCTGTCCTAATGTTAATATTTAAGCATGCAAATGAACATATTTAATCCACCCTCAGATGTTGCACTGAGAACTACCTACCTTCAGTAATATAACCTAATTTCTATGAGTTTATAGAGAGCCATAGCCAATTTTCTCATTGTTTATCTCTAGTGAAATAGGTTAATTTGACTTCACAGAACATGAACATTTTTTTGTATCCCCACTATACTTTACTGTGAAATTAGCAGTTTTTTGTTTGTTTCCTTCAAGATAATAATATGGCCAAGAAGACAACCAGGAAGGGTAATAAAGAGATACACAGACTGGAATTTCTTCACTGATCCTGCCTGGGAGGCCACTGAATTTAGACATTCTACAGTCTTCTAGTCAATAGGGAGCATGGAAGCTATTCATCTAAAATTATGTTCACTGTTAAATAGTGGTAAGTTTTGTCCCACATTTCTTTTCTCTGATTATTCCAAGACATATTTTCATTCTGGATGTCAATGTCCCATGTCCAAATCAGCAGTCAAGCAAAACTCCCCAAGAAAACAAAATGGGAGGGGGTAAGCATTAATAAAAATTTTTAAATAATTTAGAACTGAACTTATCTCAGTCAAATGGATAATAATATATTACTGATTACTACTTCTTATATCTTGCTCTTTCGTGTCCTCCAAGGAGAAATCACCCAAAGTTCCTCAAACATTCTTTACTAAAAGAACTCTAATGAGGAAAGGAACTCTATAGCTCATGAAGATATGCTCTTCTATTCAAACTTCAGAATAGCAGTGTGGATGGCTTTCCTCAGAAGTGAAATAGTCTCTACTGTCTTAAGCATTATATTTATCCTGTCTTGAGACAAGACTATAGTAATCTCATAGGCATGGTACAAATCATTTATTTTTCTTCATATTTTCTGTGTCATTTCCTTTTTTTCCATCATTTTGCCACACTCTTTGCATTAAGAACATGAATCAGTCTAAGAAAACAGCTTATTTATATGTCCTTCCCTTTTGTTCTACTGTAATGTGAACCCCTTAATCTTTATGAACATTCTTCTACCTGGATAAAACCTAATGCCATGTCACACGATGCTTCACATCAAAATTATATCTCTGCTAGACTATAAAATTAAGGAAGTCAGAATCCCTAATTTCTCTGTTCTAAGTATATTAGTGCAAAAATGATTTGAATGCATAAAAAGCTTGTAGGTATTTAATAAAAAGCTATTTAAAAATAAAGGTAATTTCAAATACATAATTTCCTATGGATCACTCTACCTCTGTATAAAACACCTGTATCACAGATACTGTGATTGAGAGTAACAACACAGGAGCTTTAGAAAATCCACCATTAGAGGCCAGAATCTGAGCATATGAGGGCAAAGAATGTATTGTTCATTAAGCAGATACTTCCTCTAAGTAAGTCTAAGCTGATTTCTTCCTCTGTCCCTGAGTTCTACACAAGGCTTCTCAGTCCCCACAGAACTCAGTGTGAGCACTGGTTGATGAGTCCAATCTCATCATTTCAAACCCTTTGGCAGTTTTTACTTACAGATTTCTTCTAATGATGATGCAACAAAATGGCAAGAGGAAAATAAAGCAAGATCAAAAGATACATATTCAGTGTAAAATAGCTCAGCCTGTTAGCCTGAAGCAACAAATAAGTGAAGAACATTCTCCATTGTGTAGTAAAGTGTGTTTCTGGGAGGCTAATGTTTGATGCAAATCTGCCTGAGGCAACATTAAAACAGAAAACAAAACTCAACGAGCCAACAAGAACAAATCAGACTTGCATTTTTTGTTCTTCCATAGAGCTCATCTAATCTTACATCCATCATGTAGGAAATTTCGCATTATTTTACAAAGAAGATTAGAAGAGATTAACAATCTTACATAAATTATTAACCTATTATATTAGCCTGTCCTAAATCTTTCACTTTTAAATAGCAAAGAGTGTCTCATACCAGGGTTGCACAGGACAAAGATACTGTAGAAAATAAGTTTGTTACAGTCCTTTGCAGACCATGCAAAAGTCTAGTACTGAAATCACTTCTAAAATGGGAAAACACAATTAATTCTGTTGTGTTACTCTACAGTACCAAGCTTCTTCATCCTACCTCTCCAGAAGGGAGGGTGTGAGATCAGGCCAAAATCTCCCCAAAAGACCTCAAAGCTAGCTATCCCATTCCTTCTCAGCAAGAGATGAAAAGCTATATAGAATATACTACAGGCCAGAATGACGCTTGACATAACAAACACTCTTGTACTTGCCATCCTCATAAAACCTTACTTACGGCCATAGTGGGAGCTCAGTTATAGAAGAGCTGTTACCTGGGTGGCCCAGGTACTTTCAGAATAGATGCCACGTTAGAAAAAGGGCAGGAAAAGGGCTTGAACAGCAGCAGGCATAGATCTAGATGAGCCATTTCTTATCTAGATGAGCCATTTCTTGTCTAGAGGACTTTTGAAAGGTGGACTAGGAGCAGGAGAGTTAGCACTTTGACAGCATTTATAAAGCTCTTTGCTAACGAAGAGATATTCCTCAGTTTAATTGGGGAAAAATCTTTGGCCTCAGCAAGCGACTTCACTTTCACTTTTCACTTTCATACACTGGAGAGGAAATGGCAACCCACTCCAGTATTCTTGCCTGGAGAATCCCAGAGATGGGAGCCTGGTGGTCTGCCGTCTATGGGGTCGCACAGAGTCG
Organism: Nanger dama; assembly: GCA_917880005.1. NCBI lineage: Eukaryota > Metazoa > Chordata > Mammalia > Artiodactyla > Bovidae > Nanger > Nanger dama. The sequence continues at coordinate 4,684,294 of CAKJTW010000011.1, forward strand.
GACACGACTGATGTGACTTAGCAGCAGCAGCAGCAGTGATACCAACATCCGTTTGATCATTAAAAAAGCAAGAGAGTTCCAGAAAAACATTTACTTCTGCTTTATTGACTATGCCAAAGCTTTTGATTGTGTTCAGTTCAGTTCAGTTCATTCGCTCAGTGTCCAACTCATTGCGACCCCATGAATCCCAGCACACCAGGCCTCACTGTCTATCATCAACTCCCAGAGTTCACTCAGACTCACATCCATTGAGTCAGTGATGCTATCCAGCCATCTTATCCTCTCTCGTCCCCTTCTCCTCCTGCCCCCAATCCCTCCCAGCATCGGCATCTTTTCCAATGAGTCAACTCTTCACACGAGGTGGCCAAAGTACTGGATTTTCAGCTGTAGCATCATTCCTTCCAAAGAAATCCCAGGGCTGATCTCCTTCAGAATGGATTGGTTGGATCTCCTTGTAGTCCAAGGGACACAACAAACTGTGGAAAATTCTTAAAGAGATGGGAATACCAGACCAACTTACTTGTCTCCTGCAAAATCTGTATGCAGGCCAAGAAGCAACAGTTAGAACTGGACATGGAAAAACAGACTAATTCCAAATAGGGAAAGGAGTAGGTCAAGGTTGTATACTGTCACCCTGCTTATTTAACTTATATGAAGAGTATATAATGCAAAATGCCAGACTGGATGAAGCACACATTGGAATCAAGATTGAGGGAGAAATATCAATAACCTTAGATATGCAGATGACACCACTCTTAAGGCAGAAAGCGAAGAAGAACTAAAAGTCTCTTGATGAAAGTGAAAGTGGAAGAGAAGGGTGAAAGAGTTGACTCAACATTCAGAAAACTAAGATCATGGCATCTGGTCCCATCACTTCATGGCAAATAGATGGGGAAACAGTGGCTGATTTTATATTGGGGGGCTCAAAAATCACTGCAGATGGTGACTGCAGCCATGAAATTAAAAGATGCTTGCTCCTTATAAGAAAAGTTATGACCAACCTAGACAGCATATTAAAAAGCAGAGATATTACTTGGCTAACAAAGGTCCGTCTAGTCAAAGCAATGGTTTTTCCAGTAGCCATGTATGTATGTGAGAGTTGGACTATAAAGAAAGCTGAGCACTGAAGAACTGATACTTCTAAACGTGGTGTTGAAGAAGACTCTTGAGAGTCCCTTCGAATGCAAGGAGATCCAACAAGTCCATACTGAAGGAAATCAGTCCTGAATATTCATTGGAAGGACTGATGCTGAAGCTGAGACTTCAATGCTTTTGCCACCTGATGCACACAACTGACTCATTGGGAAAGACCCTGATACTGGGATAGATTGAAGGCAGGAAGAGAAGGGGCCAACAGAGAATGACATGGTTGGATGGCATCACCAACTTGATGGACATGAGTTTGAGTATGCTTTGGGTGTTGGTGATGGACAGGGCAGCCTAGTGTGCTGTAGTCCATGGGATCACAAAAAGCTGGACACGACTGAGCGACTGAACTGAGTGATACACAGTCAGGGTAAAGAACAGTATCCCCAGCCGATCCTTTGAGACTCTGTCCCGGCCACAGTAGAAGCATGATGTGAGAGGACTAACTGCCACAAAGACCTCCCAGCTTCTCACACAGTCTACTAACTGCCGGATACATCCCTTTCAATATAAACAGTTCTGGAGCTGACTGTAGGACAGTTGGCTGTGAACTGCTGTACAGTCAAGCAGGCATCCTCATTGACAAATGGTAGCACAGGTAGTAATTGTCTCCCTTTGATCAATATTAAGTTTTATTCCCTCTGACTGGTACCAAACAGAGGACAATTCCTGATACTTGTGGGTTCATGAATCTGCACTAAGACAGGAGTTAATTCTTCATTTTCATCAAGGCCATTAAAGCATCCACAATTTATTTAGAATCATTTAATAAAATGCTGATTTCAAAATGTCTCTACTTCGAAGCTGATAAACTATAATATCCTAGGTAAAACTAGATTTTCACAAAGTGATACAGCTTATGATCTTAGTAGCTGGTTCTTTTTTTCCCTTCCTTCTCCCCGCAATTTAACATCATTTTTTTTTTGCCAAAGGTTATGAAAATTTTGTATAGTGTGTTATTTGCAAGACTATTTCCTTTCTGTTTCATTAATCCTGCTAATTTTTCAATTAATTTAGGTAATGACATTGACTCTGCCTTTTTTTTTTTAACTACTCTCCTGATAAGAGTTTTCTAATGGAAAAGGTATATCAGCTGGCTGTGTTTTCAGTGAAGTTGAGGTGGTCTCTGTAATGAATGTTGGTGCAAAATCAAGCAGACTCTAGCAACGAGTTGGCAGCTTGTAAAAGCTACTCTAGTTCTGCTAACTAGCACTGAATTTTCAGTGGCAAAGATAGGGAGAGGAATAGCAGGTTTAGATAATACAAGGCAGCTTCTCCACCAGTCTGTGCAAGATAATTACTCAGTGGGACTTATCTGGACAGAAGCCATGTGCCCATGATGAGAGCTGCTTCTTGCAGTAATAAGATTTCCCTAGCAGGATAACAAAATAGAAAGTTGGATTCTAACATAGATTGCTGAATAGCTAACACAGAGAAAGTAGAGGTCTACAAATGCTTTTAACAATGGAGTCAAGATTAGGATTGTGATAGGTTGTAGAAATGTAGATCCTGAAACCATGATGGAGCAAAACCAATCACTCTTTTAGTGATAGAGAATATGCAAATACAAGCATCTTAACAAAAGACTAAAATGTATGACTGAGGGCCGACTAGAAGAGGAGAACAGAGTTCAACCTGACTACTTAGTTTAAAATGGCTAGCATATTGTTGGGCTTCCCTGTTGGCTCAGTGGTAAAGAATTTGCCTGCAATGCAGGAGTCTCAGGAGATGTAGTTTCCATCCCTGGGGAGGGAAGATCACCTGCAGGAGGGCATGGCAACCTGATCCAGTATGCTTGCCTGGAAAATCCCATAGAGAGAGGAGCCTGGAAGGCTACAGTCCATAGAGTGAAATGTGACTGAAATGACTTTGTACACGCATACCCACCACATTCTTAGAACTCAAAGGAGCGGCATGGGATAGGGAGTGAATGTCCAGATGACGGTAATAAAAGAGCTAAGAGTGAGAATGGCTCACAGCCTGAGAAACAATAACTATTTTCCAATTAAGTGTTATAATCCCTACTCAATTTTTTAGTATGTTAACGAATGGATCTTTTGATCCATAGTTCATACTAGCTTCAAGTTTTTAGAAACACTGGAATTACAACCTAGGAAGTCTGTAATTAGAAAGGCTGCATCTGGTGGAACCCAAAAGGTGGTTTTGGGAACTCTTGGGATTGTTAGTAATTAGAGAAGGAAGGCAGGAGACAATCTGGTTTGAGAAGGGAATCATCAGAGGAGTTAACTATGCTTGTCTCTCTAGGGAATCTCCTTTCAACTTCCTGGACTGATCCACTCCACAATATCTACACCATCTACATCTGTATTTCTCTTCTACTTCCTGCAGGCCATTTCGATAACAGAAATTTACAAACCATTGTATTTACAAGTAATTGATTCAAGTGAAATGTTCTTTTCACATTTTGATCAACCAATACCGAAATGGCTGTCATGACTTTAGATTTTGATATTTTAAATATGAGTTTCCGTGTTACATACACAGCCAGATAATCTGACGCTCTGAGAGAAGATTCTGAAATATTTTTCTAACAACTAATGAGCATCCCTGATGGCTCAAATAGTAGAGAATCTACCTGCAATGTGGGAGATCGAAATACCATCCCTGGGTCAGGAAGATCCCCTGGAAAGGGGCCTGGCTACCCACTCTTGCCTGGAGAATTCTTGCCTGGAGAATTACATGGACAGAGGAGTCTGGCAGGCTATAGTCTACAGGGTTCCAAAGAGTTGGACACCACTGAGTAACTAACACTTTCACTTTCCATGAGGTCCAGCTTCTGGAATTCTAGTAGTCAGATACCTTTTTGGGTAAATTTTGATTCATTAATCAATTTAGTGTACTCAGGCAGATAAAAGACTATACCTACAACAAAACATAAGAAAAACATGACAGTGTGCTTGAGACAGAAAGATGCACACACAAACTGTGTGAGAAAGTGTGAGAAGCAGAGAAAAAGCGGAGAAAGAACCGCTGCAGAGCAACTATTAGAGAATCAAAGTGCTGGTGTAAAAAGTCAAAGGAAATTCTCCTATAAAAATTCAGAATGACCTTTTTAAATATAAAAGATATATAGAAGAGAAATAAAAATATTGTATTCAGAAATGTTAAGTCATGCTCTCTCTTCATCTTCTGTCCTGCACTACCCCCTCTTGCCTCAGTAAAACAGCAAACTTGAAAGATCAGTAAATGAGATTGGGTAGAAAACTCTAGAAATTAATAAATATTTTCACTGTATGCTTTATGATGATAAAATATGTGTTTGGCATTAAAAGTTAAAAAATAAAATAAAGTATAGACAAAAACAGTCAGCATATTGACAATGTTTATCTCTGGTGGTTTATAATTAAAGTGGTACTCCAAGTCACACATCTGTTTAATTGGAATTACATTGAGCTTACATTTTATCTATTTATACACTTTAAAAAATGCATATATCTTTAAACTTGCTTTACTGTATTAGACACATAATGCATGTTAATCACTGAATAAAATAATTTCCCTCTTATCTACTTACTAAGTAGCTCTTCAAGGTGTTCCCATAAAATAAAAATTCTGGGACAACTCACATCAATGCCTGTATATTCCACCACTTATGGGGGTAGACTCTCATAACTCGCTGTGCTTGGTAAAATTAAATTTAGTTGAGAGAGTTGCTTCCCGAAACCAGCAGTGACTCTCCCTCACTCCACTCTCAGGATTTGTAAGTGACTCCTAGGCTGTTCCAAACTAATGTTGGACTGTGTCCCTATGGTGTGTTTATTGCTGCTTGATGTGAGGTTCCAAAGTCAGTCTAGTGTAATCGGCTCGTGTAGAAAGTAAGTTCAAATCTCAGCTCTACAAAACATCAGCTGAATAAATTCAGGCAAATTGTTTCAACTCTCTGAGTCTCAGTATCTCTGTTAGATTGTTTTGGAGGCTTACTAGATCATTCCATGTAAAGACCTTAGAGCAGTACCTGGTAAATGGGGAATGATCAATAATTGTTACATAGTATTGCTGGTGTTGCCATGGTTGCTGTTATTATAATTTCTGTTGTTATTATTATATTTACTAACCACAAAAATGGAGTGAAGGATGGTATATGAGACTGTATTTTTTTTTCTGAATCAAGTGGGTAGTAATTGCAAGATACAGGGAACAATGACAAGAGACCCAGGAACAACCACTCGGAGGAAAACACTGATTGAGGTATAAATTACTGAGCTGACCTTTTAAATCAGAAGAAAGAAATAAGTTAAAGATCATATTAAAAATACTGAACTTTATTTAAGCCCTGTGTTCCCAAAAAGCAAGAATGATTGGGAAACTCTAATCCCCCAGGTTTATGTTCCAGGCAATGGATAACCACGAGGGACCCTGGTGCCCTGAGATCTTATGGATTAAGACTCATCTCCATCCTCCCTCACGACTTCCATAAGGCTCCGATTTGATGAGTCCCTGCCTCCATTAAACCCTGATTCCCTTCCCTCCCTCTGACTGCAATAACCTGAATACTGTTTTGTGTTCAGTGGCTCAGTTGTGTCCAGCTCTTTGCAGCTCCATGGTTGTAACCCACAAGGTTCTTCCATCTATGGGATTTCCCAGGCAAGAATTCTAGGGTGGGTTGCCATTTCCTCCTCCAGGGGATCTTTCCTACCCAAGGATCGAACCTGAGTCTCCTACATGCACAGTTGGCTTCTCTGACACTAGTGCTACCTGGGAAGCCCTATAACCCAAATACTATTTTCTATTTTCTTTTGTCTTCAACATGTGTCACAAAGTTCTCCATGCTGGGTCTCCTTTTGGAAAAATAGGCTGGAAGCAGTGCCCAGAGCAATCTTGGACAGTGCATGGGATGTCAGGAAGAAGGTAGAAAGTGAAGATTTTATTCCTGTTTGTGTGTGAGTCTGTTCATTATACTATCCCTCATTTCACAAAATATATGCATTCCAGAAATGGACTTTTTCTACTGCCTTAGGGACTGCTATTAGAAAACCAGAGATCTCTGGGAATCATAAAATCCTGAGATGTAATAAAAGCAGACACTTAAGAAAGCAGTAGTACCACTTTTTTACACTCATATATTTAGGAGCAATAACTCTGCTTTTATAAAACCCTAACAGTAATACTCTCAACTTTGATAGTCTTACAATACTCACCAAATAAGTCATACAATGCAAACACTGAAAGTGAACCCTTCAGGTAGATTTCAGACTCCAATGGTCTGCCTTCATTTTGGATCTTTTCTCCAGGTGGGCCATAAAGTTAGGAATTTGGCACTCTTTGTCTATTTAGTTCAGTTATTATGTCAGTGGGGTGCAGAGTCCCTATATTTTATTATGTTTTCCTTTTATTTTACGCCTCTGGGTTAACAGTTGAGAATCCCCACTTTTAGTATCTAGAATAACTAGCAAATATAGGTGCTTTTCAATAGTATTTTATGAAGTGGAAGGAATTGTTTTGTTTATTATCCATCTCTTTATAATTGTTTGCAGGTTTTGAAGATTTTGGAAACATTTTAAATGGAATTTTTAGTCTTGCTCCAATTTTATAAACGGATACAATAGAAATAGTGTAGCTTGCATTTGGAGAATTATTTTTCTTAAAATAAGCCAATACTTTTATGTTAGTTTTAATAGAACCTGAATGGGAAACACAGCCAGAAGCAGCCAATAAATTGCTTTTAAGCCAATATTGTTGAGCACTTATTCTGTGCCAGGCACTGCTCAAATATATGTATTACTAGCTTTAATTCTTACAGCCTTTGTAAGACAGATACTCTTGATTATCTCAGTGTACAGAAAAGGAAAATGGTCACAAATAGGTCAAGTACATTGTTCAAGGAATCTGAGTTAATAAATGGTGCTGGGAACGGTATCTAGTCCATTCTAAACTGTTTACTTTCTATATTCACTGCAGGACTATAACCATGTTGATATTCTGTTTTTGTCCTGGGCTCCAGCTCTATTTTCTCTAGTCCATATTTTTCTCGTTTTCTGTTTATTTAGTCATTTTCATGGAAAACATCCTCTAGTAACTTTCTGATTAAGATACGTAACATGTATATTATTTTATACATCACAGATGTAATTAACAAATGTGACCAAATGTGTTCTTTTTTTTTAAAATCAGCTTTGTTGAGTAGAGAACTCTAGATCAGAAATCATTTTCCTCCAGAATTTTGAAGATATTTCCCACTGAATTCTAAATCCCAGTTTTGCTATTGAGAAGTCCAAAATCACTTTGATTATCTTTTCCTTCGAACATGACTTGCTTTTCTGTTCTTTTTCCTACTTGGATGTTTTAGTTCTTCTCTGTCCCAATGTTCTGAAAGTTCACAGTGAAGTGCCCTGAAACTCTTTCAGCCTGGAAAGTCATATACAGCTCAGGAAATTTTTATTAAAGTATGTCACTGATGGTTTCCTCCCTTCCTTTTTATCTCTTTCCTTTCCTGTAGTTACTACTGTCTGAATAGTAGGTCTCCTGGACTGGGCCTGCAATGTAATTAGTTTTTCCTATTTCCCACATTTTTGTCTTTTGCCTATACTTCCTGTACGATGGTCTCTGCTCTTAATGTCAGTGCATTTACTGAGTTTTTCACTTCTACAATCTTGTTTCAAATTTCCCAGACCTCTTGTGTATGAATGTGATATCTCCTCTTGTTTAAGAATATCAATAATATTTAAAGGTTTCTATAGTTAAAGTCCCCTTTCCCTCAAACTGCCTTTTCTATTTGTTTCTTTTGGTTTCTTCTTTGGTATTGGGGAAGATCCACTAGAGAAGGAAATGGCAACCCACTCCAGTATTCCTGCTTGGAGAATCCCATGGACAGAGAAGTCTGGTGGGCCACAGTCACTGAGGTTGCAAAGAGTCAGACACGCCTGAAGGGGCTTAGCATGCACTTGGGTATTAGAAGCATTCTTCAGATGTTTGATTATCTCTACCTCCATGGGACTGCTAAAGAGTCTGATGTGACTCAGCAACTAACAACAATAGCAAGTCTTCCTATGTTATTCATATTTCAAATAAAACCATGCAGTGAGCTCTCAGAAGACTCTCTCTTGGATCCCAGTCAGAAGGCTGATTATCATGAGACCAACATGCTGGAGAGTCTGTGTACAGGTACACTGGCCAAAAAATGTAGCTGAGCCTGCCTTTTCAGTCTTCCTGTCAAGGTGCCAGACGAGTGAGTGGAGTTCACCTCGGCTCAGTTGTGGGCTAAATAGCATGAGGCAACCTTGGCCAACACCGCATGAAACAGAAGACTCATCTAGTCAACACTCTGACTAAATTCCTAGATTTTGAGATATGATAAAGTAGTTGCTATTTTTAGACATGAAGATTTGGATAATTTTTACACAGTAAAGGAAAATCAAACATTAGATTCCTATGGACTAATAAGGCAAGTATTAGTCAATCAGTCGTGTCTGACTCTTTGTGACCCCATGGACTGTACACCACCAGACTCCTCTATCCATGGAATTCTCCAGGCAAGAATACTGGAGTTTGCAGCCATTCCCTTCTCCAGGAGGTCTTCATGACCCAGGGATTGAACCTGGGTCTCCCATATTGCAGGCAGATTCTTTACTGCCTGAGCCACCAGGGAAGCCCTGGTAATATCTAAAATACTGGTGTGTTAAAATGAATGAAACTTCAATAATGAATTAAAAAGTGATGATTGGGAATTCTGAGTGTGAGTGGGACTCCTTGACTGAAGAGTTAGGGCAGGATGGTCTGGCTGTGCTGTTCCTCCAAGAAACAATCTATTTTTCCCAATAATTATTTATTTGCCCATTATTTAAAAAATAAGTTTATATTTTAGCAGTACATGTACAGAAAAATTACAAAGTCAGTATAGACTTGCCAGAAACTCCACACTAATATTTCTCATTATTAACATATTACATTAGTATGATATATTTGTCACAATTAATGGGACAATACTGATGCATTATTATTATTAACCAAAGTCCATACATTATTCACATTTTGTTAGATCTGCCAACTATCCTTTTCGTCTTCTGGATTACATGCAGGAGACCACATTAGCTGTCATGTCTCTTTAGGCTTCTCTTGGCTGTGAAATTTTACCAGATTTTCTTTGGTTTTAATGTCTTTGCTAGTTTTGAGGAATATTAGGTATTTTACAGAATGTCTCTCTACTGGAATTTGTCAGATGTTTTTCTCCTGATTATCCTGGAGCTATAAATTTTGAGGAGGAAACTACAGCGATAGAAAGCCATTTCCAAAACTGCATATTAAGAAGGCTCCATACTGTCAACATGACTTGTCACTGCTGACACTGATCTTGATCACCTGGCTGAAGCAGTGTATGTCAGGTTTATCCACTATACAATTACTTGTTTTCTTTTCACTTCCTTTAGTTTCCTCTTTGGAAGGAAGTCATTGTGAGCAGCCCATACTTAAGGAGTGGGGAGTTATTCTCCACCTCTTTGAAGGCACAGAATCTGCACAGATCATTTTAGAGTACTTCTGCACAGGAGATTTGTCTCTTCTCACAATTATTTATTTATTCAATCACTTATTTATGTCAGTATGGAATCACAGATATTTATTTTATGGTGCCCCCACCTTTTCTTAGATCTTTCCTTGTACGTTAGTTATAGTCCCCAGGAAAGAGTTGCACAGTAATCTGACTAGAGGATGAAATCTTGCTGTAAATACACTGGAGTCTCAGTGGAAAATGAGGTCTAAGTTTGGGGTCTTGCTATTTAATATGCAAATATTATGTATCTGACCCTCAGATGTATTTGGTAACCCCTAGTACAAAGACCCTGTTTTAATTTCTTCAGAGAATGAAATCAAATTATTTTGCTTAGTTTAGTTCAAGGAGAGTCAGCCAGAGGCATGCAGAGAGGAAAGGATCTAGGGATTTAACTCACTTTTCACATCATTCAAACACGTTTTCTTATTTCAGTTGCTCCTTCACTTCAACCTTAATCTTTCCCCTACTTTCAGTGGTATATGGTCCTGCCAATTCCTGAACAGTTTGTAAGAAGACTTGGCTTGTTTCTCACGTTTCCTTGTCATTGGCTTAGGCTTCAGCATTTTTATGTTTGCTAAATGAGTTTCGTCACAACGAACTATGGAAAATTCATATACAGATGGGAATACCAGACCACCTGACCTGCCTCCTGAGAAAACTGTATGTAGACCAGGAAGCAAGAGTTAGAACTAGACATGGAACAACAGACTAGTTCCAAATAGGGAAAGGAGTACGTCAAGGCTGTATATCGTCACCCTGATTATTTAACTTATATGCAGAATACATCATGAGAAACGCTGGGCTGGAGGAAGCACAAGCTGGAATCAAGATTGCCGGGAGAAATATCAATAACCTCAGATATGCAGATGACACCACCCTTATGGCAGAAAGTGAAGAAGAACTAAAAAGCCTCTTGATGAAAGTAAAAGAGGAGAGTGAAAAAGTTAGCTTAAAGCTCAACATTCAGAAAACTAATATCATGGCATCCGGTACCATCACTTCATGGTAAATAGATGGGGAAGCAATGGAAACAGTGACAGACTTTATTTTGGGGGCTCCAAAATCACTGCAGATGGTGACTGCAGCCATGAAATTAAAAGACGCTTATTCCTTGGGGAAAAGTTATGACCAACCTCAGTCAGTTCAGTTCAGTTCAGTTACTCAGTCATGTCTGACTCCTTGCAACTCCATGGACTGCAAGCACACCAGGCTTCCCTGTCTGTCACCAACTCCTGGAGCTTACTCAGACTCATGTCCATCGAGTTGGTGATGGCATCCAACTATCTTATTCTCTGTCGTCCCCTTCTCCTCCCAGTCTAGGATGGCATAACTTTTCTTCCAAGGAGCAAGCGCCTTAGACAGCAACAAAGGTCCGTCTAGTGGTTTTTCCAGCAGTCATGTATGGATGTGAGAGCTGGACTATAAAGAAAGCTGAGCACTGAAGAATTAATGCTTTTGAACTATGGTGTTGGAAAAAACTCTTGAGAGTGCCTTGGCCAGCAAAGAGATCCAATCAGTCCATCCTAAAGGAAATCAGTCCTGAATATTCATTGGAAGGACTGATGCTACAGCTGAAACTCCAATACTTTGGTCACCTGATGTGAAGAACTGACTCATTGGAAAAGACCCTGATGCTGGGCAAGATTGAAGGCAGGAGGAGAAGGGGCCAACAGAGGATGAGACAGTTCGATGGCATCACCGACTCAATGGACATGAGTTTGAGTAAACTCCAGAGTTGGTGATGGACAGGGAAGCCTGGCGTACTGCAGTCCATGGGGTTGCAAAGAGTTGGACATGACTGAGCAACTGAACTGAAATGAAATCACCTTCACTCATCCATCTCCTTTACAGCTTTCAAAATTGTATTTGCTCTCTTCTCCTATCTCATTCTCCCCATCTCCCTCGAATGCTGATCTTTAGAGACAATCAAAAATTCCTTTACAGCAGGTTTAGTAGAGTCTGGGGGAGAGAGAAATTGGAGGCTTGCTTAATTCACCATCTTTTCACAGATATACTCAGGATTACAGACTTAGCTCCATGAGACCAGAGGTTCCAACTCACTCATCCTTGTATTCTTGTCACCCCCACATGTGCTTGACCAAAAAAAAAAAAAAAAAAAGGAGGTAAATATTAATTGAGTTACTGAAATGAAAACAGGAAACAGAACTGGGACTCAAATACACATCTAAATCCAAGTTAGTTGTTATTTTTTATGTTGTACTAAACTTCTGCTCCATCTCAGTTATAAAGTTTGTATTTTCAACATTTAAAATGGAATTTGTTATCCATAAGATCATGCAGATCAGTACTTTTCAAATTTTTTATGTGTGTACAAATATCCTGGGGATTTCTTAAAGTGCAGATTCAATTTTAGTAAGTCTGGATTGGCTGTCTCTCTGCTGGTCCAAGAACCACTAACTTGTACAGCAGGAATGTTTGGTAATGGATATATAGCACTGTGTAGCCTGGCATTATAACATGCCATTTCCCATTTCATTTCTTTGTAAAGTTAAATTTTGTCAAAATCTGGGCTTAGATTGCAAAAAGTTGAGTTTTCTTGGGGGAAGGAAGGACCAGGATCTCAAATCAACCTACTAAAGTAGAAACTACTCAATAGATTCCATCAAATATGCATAAGATTGTAAACTGTGGCGAAATGGCTGGGAATAGGAATTATTACAGACTACATACATGTATGTATTCATATATATATATTTATACCATACCTTATACCTGCCTTATATGAAGCTGATTTAAAATGGCTTATCTATGCATACTAGTAATATTTATTAAGAGAGACAAGGAAATCAAGGCAAAGGGGAATGGATAATAAGAAATATAAAATTAAACTAATGTTGAGGTTAGTACACAAAATATATGCCATGGTTTCTGCAAACTAATGGCAAGGGTATCTTAAATATTTCTATGGGCAGTCAGCACAAAAATGGATAGATACACAGTCATTTACATCAGTTGCTATGGCTAAAAAGACTTTTTTTTTTTTTTAGTTTACTTTCACAAAGAAGAGGCCATATAAAATGTTCATGCAATATTGTCAAGGACACCTTGAGAGTAATAATCTTATATGGCCACTCAGATAATATACACTTGTTCAGGCATGAATTTAGGTGCTGATGATGGAGAGATAAAAATAAATAACCTTTCTTAAAGAGTTCATGTTTTTATGGAGATCCTAGGAAATTTTCAAGTAGGATGTGTCCAATAGAAGTACAAAATTTTCTGGTAGCCCAAATGAAGAAATTAATTCAGCCACGGTAATGACGGGGTTTGGACTGTTTTATGGAGTAAGAAATAAAATCATGCCTGAGTAAAGTATATTAAATGTTGCCCAAATCACTAAAAATACAAAATCTTAATCTAAGTGGGTTCTTCATTGTGGTCAGTAGAAGTAAAAGTAAACAGAAAAAGAAGAGAAACACAAGAAAATATGTGTAATTAGGGAGTTCTGGCAACAAATGTGTAGATATCCAGCTCTAGGGGAGAGAAGTTCAAGGAAACGAATATCTCTTTATTTGCAGTATAAGTCAGGAACACAAGTTTCTGGGCACCCAATGTAAGGGCAGTCCCAGAAGCAAGGTTCACAGGAGTTTGGCTGCAGCTTTGGGAGCAGTCCAACAAGCTAAATGAGTGGTCATTACCAGTTTGGTTCCTAGATATATTTGAAAATATGACTAATGTTATTTAACCTCTCCTGAGAAAAACCCCAGATGTACACACATGCAAAGTATTAATTTGGACTTAGGGGTTATAAGAAAATTACAGGCCCTTTTAAGACTTCCTTAGATCTAAGTAAAAACACAAATTCAATGTAATGGATGTATCAGGCTATCATTATAACTTGAGATTGGGAACAATTTAGGTATTCTTGGAAACTTCTTTTATTTCAATTGTATGTTCATCAACTGACATTCTGATTATAGAATATCAACAAGTTAAGGTGGATGACAAATTTCATGAAGCCCATTACGGGAACCTAAGCTTAAGTATACTCAGGCTAAGGGCAATGTGGTGGCCAAGAGTTGCAAAGGTCACAACATCTTCGATTTTTTAAAATCCCAATCACATTTCATTTGTGTGTACTTTTCTTATGACTTGCACGACCTGGCATTTCTGCAGACAGAGTAATAGTGGCTTACCGTAAGACCTCAAGCTAAAAACTAAAATCTTGCACTCCTGCTTCACACTGAGACCTCGTAGTGAATAAAAGATAAATGATAAGTACTTTATCAATGTACAAATATTGGGCCCAGCAACAAGTCTGCAACTCTTTGCACCTTCCTAGGAAATGCAACCACAAACTTCATGGGTCATGAAAATCTATACATTCAGTCAGTTTTTGACACAGTTTTGACATCAGGTAAACTTACTTGCAGTTCTTTTTAACTTCTTGAATGGATCACAGACTTCTCCCACAATTAGAATAGTAGCTAATATAGTATATCTCACTCTCTACCCAGGTCCCCAGAATCTAAAAATGGTGGCTCACAGAGAGTGAGATGCTAAGTAGTGCCAAGCATTTCTCTGTACAATATTTGGCTACTATCTCAACGAAACTGTCCTCATCTGACACTATGAGGAAGGTGCTATTATTATGCTTGCTGCTGCTGCTGCTGCTGCTAAGTCACTTCAGTCGTGTCCGACTCAGTGCGACCCCAGAGACGGCAGCCCACCAGGCTCCCCTGTCCCTGGGATTCTCCAGGCAAGAACACTGGAGTGGGTTGCCATTTCCTTCTCCGATGCATGAAAGTGAAAAGAGAAAGTGAAGTCACTCAGTCGTGTCCGACTCGTAGCGACCCCATGGACTGCAGCCCACCAGGCTCCTCCATCCATGGGACCTTCCAGGCAAGAGTACTGGAGTGGGATGGAAATCGCAGGTTATGTAACTTGCCCAAGTTCATACGGCTGGTAAATGGTAAAGCCAGGTCAAAACTCAGGCAAGCTGATACTGCAGGCTATGCTGTTCATTATTTCACTATACTCTCTCAGAGGCCCTCACTGGGCAAAGATAAAAATCAAGATATTAAAAGAATGGATACATGATAAAAGTGGGAATAATGGGGGAAGCCAGTTACATAATATTACTTGAATTCAATAGGGTTCTATGGTGTCATTAAAATGTAGACTATAGGAATACTTTTAGTGGGGGGTAAAATATTCACAATATATTGCTGAAAGAACAGAGCAAATATAACTGCACAGTAAAACCCATTTATACCTACAGACACACAGAAACAGGAATGCACAAACATGAATAAAGGATATATATCAAAATGTTAATCACGTTAATTGTCAAGTGGTGGGTAAATAGGTAGTTTTAATTTATTTTCTCAAGAACACTTTGCTCCTGATCTTTGCACAGCTGGTTCCTCTTGTTTTTCAGAGCTTAGTTCAAATGTCACCTTATCAGAGAAGTCTCTCCTGACTTGTTGGTGTGAAGCAGACAGCTATCGGTGCTCTCTTTATATTTCTATATATGAGATCATGTTATCACACTTCAATATTTATTATCTTTCATTGGTAATTTTTATATTTTTTACTTCTCTATCATTTCCACTATAATTAATCTCCATGCCCCTCTTACTCACTTCTCTATATTCCCAAGATTTAGAAAGTTGTGTGAGAGCTCTGTGAATATTTTTTTGTAAATGAGTGAAAAAATGATAAATGAACAAACAATATATGTACAATCTAACAAACTCAAAACATATCATTTTACTAAAGTAAGCCTCAACCTCAAATTTAACGAAGGGACATTCACAGATTCCCACCCTCCATGTATCCCTACATGGAGTATGATTAACTGGGTAGCACAGAGCTACGGTAGCCATGCGTCACACAGAGGAGATGCTCCCTGCTCTTAGAAGATAACATCTAGTGAGTTTGAAAGACTTTTAAACAAGCTGACCTTTGAACAATGTGGTCCACTTATTCACAGATATTTTTAAATAAATACATATTAAGTATTGCAATGCTCAGGCAGACTCCCTGGTGGCTCAGATGGTAAAGAATCTGCCTGCAGTGCAGAAACCCTGGGTTTGATCCCTGAGTCATGAAGATCCCCTGGAGAATTCCATGGACAGAGGAGCCTGATGGGCTACAATCCATAGGGAGGCAAAGAGGCAGACACAACTGAGCAACTAACACATACACACCCTACTGAATCCAGGGGTGCAGAACCTCTCCTACATTACTTTAATGTTATATGTGGGCTTTAAACTTTGAGGAGGGAGGATGTTCCTAACTTTCACATTGTTCAAGGGCCAACTGTAATTGTGTAAAGATAGAAGATACATAGTATAAACTATAGGGACTCACAGGAAGAACTACTTTATCCTGAGTTACTTTTCAAAGAAAATAACTCATTTGTTTTTAAATTATCACAAAATTACAAGAGCAAGTCTCATGGTAAAGGCAATGATAGGAAAACAGCAATAAATGATTAGGGTTGACCAGATCTCCTCTGTTCATTTATAAATAGGTTATGAGCAAAGGGTGAGTGAGCCACCTTTGCATTTGGATATGAATGATTAAACAGGAGTTTTGGGAAAGTAGACAATTTCTTTAATGGTGGGGCATAGCTTTTTGGAAGGAATCACTTTTTCCTCAGAGATACAGTGTTTTTTTCTCTCCATATACTCTATGCTTAACTTGTACTTCTGACAATGCCTATGGAAAGAAATAGCAAGGAAAGTCTAGGTTTTTCAACTTTGATGGCATTCTAACAATAGGCAAAGCTATTCCACATGGGAAACATTATGATGTGGAGGAAAGTTGGAAGATTAATAATAATTATTAACTTAGCATTGAACTTAAAGAACAAAAATATTCTGCTTTAATTGCTACACTGTTTCCTTTAACTCTTTCAATAAAACCATTATGAATCAAAAGTGTTCTCTTGGATTATGTTTTGATTTTAAATGAATACATATACCCAAGATACTAGGTCTGATATGCTAAACTTAAAAGATTAAAAAAAAAAAAAAACCCAACACTCTCTGTACCAAGACTTTATTAGCATAGTAGAAACTAATAAGGTTTGCCGAATTCACCTTTGGAATATGTTCTAAGTGCCTTCTCTTTAACACTATGCAATAGTCCCAGAAATTTGGAAATGAATTAAATCATATTCCAGACAATATAAGGTATAATTGGGAGAAAAGGTCTATTCATTAAGAGACTACAGGATTGCAACTCTGGAACAAGGGGTCATATGCTTTCCTTCGCACAAAGATATGATTTGGAGAAAAACACCATGCAACTGCACACAGGAGCTATAAGAATGCAAGTTTGGGGAAAGGCTGCCTTCCAGCCTTACATGGTCAGACCAGGAGGCATAAAAGCACCAAACATGGAATTCTTTTCATGCATTTTGTGGAAGACAAATTTCTCATCTAGAAAGAACAAGGGAATCACTTAGCATAGACCACTAACATACAAAAATGAGAAGTAACTGAGCAAGTTCAATCAAGAAAGGCCCACAAAGGTTGTTAAGTCTTTATCCAGTGAAACTTCTGAAGTTTGACTAGGAGACCTAACCGCTCTCAGATCTCAGAGGACCAAAGATATCATTGCTTCTCACTCATGGAATTGACCTATGGGCTCGGAGGCCTTCCGAGTTGCTCCAGGGTCACACTAAAGTATTACACTCTTATCCTGAACTAATCCTGTCTTCAGGGAATCATCCAGGATGCAGTCTTTGTCTCAAACCCTGAGCAGTTTATTTGATTAAATCACTTGGGAAAACCAAATCTAAATATATATCTTCATATGTAAGCATTTTAAACTAATTAAAATGTAAATAACTTAGAAAACATTTTAGAGATTGATTTACCACCAACCATATTTATAAAAGCAAATTACAGTTGTGAACAAGTTTCTGGCCAAGAGAAATCTGAAAACACAAAATGAAAATGTAAAAATATGAGGGGGAAAAAAACAGAATCAATATTCTCCACTTAACTGCAAGACTACAGAATGGGTGGAGTTAATTCAATGAAGTTGTTTATAACAGCTGCAGATTGCTGTAGACATGAAGATGACCACAAGCACACTCAAAGAGAAAAATATACAATTGGGGTAACAACTGAAAGTTTTACAGAAATATTCATTTTGCAGAGGCAAACAAAGAGTGATTATTTTCATTTGAAGACTTTCCTCCTCATCTTTATCAACAAAGACCTGATTGACTTTTGCTAATTCTGAGGGGATAAATCAGATGACAGTCTTCAGAAGGATGCCGAGCTTCTGGGTTTTGAAGGGAGAGTCAGAAAGAGGACTTCCTCCATGCAGCACGTCAGGGTCATTTACTTCCCATGGACCTCTGACTTCGCTTTCGGGGTTTCCACTGGGTGTGGTGTCCCAGCCCCCTTTGTCTCTTTTCCACTTGAAAGCAGAGGATAGTTTCTCTTATTGGGAGCAAGATAGTGACAAACTCACTTTCATATATGAAGCCAGCTCTGGAATATCATCATATGATACAGTTCTTATACAAACCAAATGAGACTTCATCTGTTTTGTGCTTATTTTTTCCCAGCAATAATCAAGAGGTGCCATTGTCTGAAATGCTGCATTTGCTTCCCCATTCTCTGCTTCTCTCTTTTACAGCTGTCAATTATTCATTGACGTTTTTGTCCTCTCCCACTCTTGCTCCTTTCTTCGGTGTGTTCCTTTACGTTTCCTTGAGGTTCATTTTTTGCAGTTTGTCTTTCCCCATTAAGAGTTGTTTTTCCCAGCGCATCTCTCTTTCATTCCTCTCTGCTTTTTCAAAACCTTCCCCAGATCTTTTCTTTAACTTCCTTCACCTTGACTTTCCTAAGTTCAATAGGAATTGGCTTCCCACAGATGGATTGTATTCATTTTCTGCTCTATTTCAGTTGGAAAAACAATAAAGTGGAGGATCATTTTGTACCTGAGTTCCTAGTAGTTTTGCTGGAAACTTACCTTCAGTCCAGGACTCATAATGGGCTTTATGAACTATGGAAGTCCAATAAGTAATAGAGAAAAACAACCAACAAAAATTTGGCAAAGTATATTTAATGGTATTTCTTCTGGTAACAATGAAAACTGGGAATGATTTACAATTAGTAATCAAAGGCAAAAAGACAGGAAGGGTAGGAAATCAGCATCGATAAGGCTCATTCATTGTTTTTTCATAATAAGTAATATTCCTTCACACAAGGAGGAATACAAGCTGTGGGGAAAATGTGGATGATAGAATCTGGACTTAACCTTCACGATGCAGCATTTTACATCCATTTACAGACAGGATTCTTCTGTAGACTCCACAAATGAAG
This sequence comes from Nanger dama, assembly GCA_917880005.1. Classification (NCBI taxonomy): domain Eukaryota; kingdom Metazoa; phylum Chordata; class Mammalia; order Artiodactyla; family Bovidae; genus Nanger; species Nanger dama. The sequence continues at coordinate 4,703,260 of CAKJTW010000011.1, forward strand.
AGAAAGTTTTTGTTTGTTTGCTTGTTTGTTTGGGACAGGAAGATTGAGAAATTGAGATAAACATGTCTCTGGACTTTCAATACAAAGATCCGAAGCTTCTAAGCTTTTCCCTACATGAAAAGAAAAATCATGACAAAACCAGGGAAGGTCATACATGCAGCTGACACATCTGTACATCAGAATGTATCTTATGTTTGTGCTTAGTTGCTCAGTCGAGTCTGACTTTCTGTGATACCTTCGACTGTAGCCCACCAGGCTCCTCTGTCCATGGGATTCTCCAGGCCAGAATACCAGAGTGGGTTGCCATGTCCTCCTCCAGGGGAATCTTCCCAACCCAGGGGGTCAAACCCAGGTCTCCCACATTGCAGGCAGATTCTTTACCATCTGAGCCACCAGGGAAGCCCAAATCTTCTGTTTAGCAATACGTAAACTCAACTTGGATCTCAGATGGATCAATATGAGTCATGACCCACTCCTGCTACCTCAATGTAACTGGTGAGATTCTGTGGGTATATGGAAGCAGAAAGCCAGAGCCCAAGTCCTTTCTCAAGACCACAGTCAATGAACATGCATAAAGGATACCAATCAGATTTATCTTAGATGTTGGTTCAAGATCTAATGAATGATAGGAAGCAGTAGCATGAATTATGTTATATTTGTCATTTACATCTGTTAAGCATCTAAGTCCAGATGTACTATATGTAGCATGCTTGTAGATATGAATAGGATTTTGATCTGTTCCTTAAGGGGTTAAAAATCCAGCTGGGAGATGTGGAAAGCCTGTCAACAAATCTAATCATTTGTACATGAGATGTGTCTGTATCCCAACTTTTGCTCTTGGAACTTTAAGGCATTCTGTGAAACAGAAATCTAGCTAGAATGAAAGGTACTGGTTTAGACCTTAATTAATTATTTCTGTAAATTTTTCAGATGCTTAATTCACTTTTGTGATTTATTTGCAGGGAATAACTCAAATGATATAGTAGGCAACTCCAGGATTTACTAAGAATTATCTACTAATAAAGTGAAAAATGCATATTTTTAAATTATTTAATTTCCTATATGAGTGTTCAGTTAATTTGGATACCAAACATATTTGGTTTACTTGTTGAATGACATAGTGGCTGATCTGATTGTTTGATCTGATTGTTTCTGTGGATAATGACAATCAGCGAATCTTTTCTGTGTCTTTTGTATTTATAGAATTCACCTTAGTCAAATGGTAAGAGTTCACTATTTTTTTTAAGTGCAGTTAAGGCATTTTTAATGAAATAAAAGGATGCCCAACTGGTGGGGAAAGAACCAGAAAATACTGTTCAAATGAATACTATTGAAGTACATTTGGAAATCTTAAACCCTTTTTAGGAGATGTGGAAATTCACAAGTACAAAAATACTCACATTTTAAAATAAAGTTGAGAAAGAAAGTTCTTTTTAATATACCTCTTCTCAAAGTGGGAATTAGTATCTCTAGAAAGGCAAAAATTGAGTAGGCAAATGTTTTCAGTGTTTGTGGACGTTACCTGTGCAGACACTTGCTCATGAGGTAACTAACAGTGAAATCTTCTGCTTTTCTTTTTTAAATGACGGAGACATACAGAAACGTAAGACATTTTGATGTTTCTCTAGTCTATTCTTTAGGAGATTTAATTTCATTTTAAGAAACATGTTTAGTTGCTCTGTCATGTTCTACTTTTTTGCAATCCCATAGACGATGGCCCTCCAGGCTCCTCTGTCCATGAGATCCCAGACAAGAATATCAGAGTGCTATTTCCTTTTCCAGGGGATCTTCCTGACCCAGTATTGAACCCCCATCTTCTCCATTGCTACATTTCCTAGAAAACCGCTGTTTTTAAAGATCAGCTTCATAGATCACACTGCTTAGCATCTCTGCCAGAAGTTTCAAAGCTTCATCATCAGTTGTTCAACATGTTCCTCTAAACAGCCTTATCTTCATTAGCACAACTGGGCCAAACAAGGTGTTCTAAGCTTGTGGACTCCTGTTACTGGCTTGTTTTAGTTTTTAACTTGAATCTCTGATATGACTGCAACTGTCATATTTTAACATTCACTCATCATTCAGTAAACATTTATGGAATGTTTCAGGGAGAGCGGTAAGTTTGAGGGGTCACAAGAGTGAAGACAGAATTGTCACCCTAACAAGATCATAGTGTAGTGGAAGAGGAGTCATGTTGATTGAACAACTATGATCAACCAGACTTCTTTTTATAGACATTTCTTCATCATTTCTCCCAAGAAAACAATGAAGATGCTCAGAGAACTTAGTCAATTTCACACAGCTGGGAAGAAGTTTTAGTGAAATTCAAACACCTGAGTTTCTGACTCCAGAAATCAGACTTTTCTCCAACTAAATGGTTTCTCTGTAAATTGGTGGAGCAGTTTCTTACTTTGTGCTGCGTGAATGTACGCATTCCCACCAGTTCATGGGTAAGAGGTTAACTGTATTTATGTTACTTACCTTCAAAACAAATTCTCATAATTGCGTTCTGATCTGTATCAGGTGATATAATGAACAAAGTTAAGAAACACCTGCACTGCCATCTATTTAGAATGAACATTGGAACACCAAAGAACAAAATTCCACTTCAATATTCCAAAGAACATCATCATCTAAACCAGCAGTCCCCAACCTTCTTGGCACCAGGGATTGGTTTCATGGAAGACAATTTTTCCACGTAGGTGGGGGCAGAGTATGGTTCAGCTGGTAGTGGGAGCAATGGGCACCATGGGGAGCGGCAGATGAAGCTTCACTTGCTTGTCTGCTGTTCGTCTCCTGCCATGAGGCCAGGTTCCTAATAGGGTGTAGGGTATCGGTCCAAGACTGGGCATTGAGGAGTCCTGATCTAAATGACTATTGTCCCTCTATGTGAGGCCAACCCCATCATTATAATTGCATGAGGCATTTCTCCTACTGCTTGGCACAAAAACTTAAGAGAAGAGATTCCAACAGTATATTTCTTCAACTAAGATTAGGAAGTAGAATAAGAACACAATATAGAAAAAGAGGGAAAATTTTAATTCTCACTTTCCTGTGATACCTGCAAGAAAAGAACATTAAACAACATGTCACTAATATTTTTGCTCAGTGCCGTTCATATGTCACTCGAGTTAACGAAACACCTTTCAGCAATGTGACAACATTCCTGGGTATTTGTCAAAAACAAATGTTCAGGCTACTGAAAAATATAAAAATCACAGATTGAATTTGGTGGGTTCATAGATGTGCATGGAAAGGCAAGACTGTGAAAGATTATGTGACTATATTTATATTACATCTATGATATCCCTTGAAAACCTTAACAAAATGTGAATTCATAGGACCTTGATATTTGGCAATGGGAAGTGTTGATAAAGATTTACTTAGCAATTCAGAGGAGTGTCAGATAATAGAGTAGATGCACAATATAATTAGAAATACTGAACTTTCTTTTACATACACAACAGCCTGTGGCAAAGCTCTGGGTAAATCATGAACATGAGAGTGGAACCACATTGCATTTCATGAACAGCCTCTGGCCAAAAAAGACAAATAGGAAAGGTCCTGATTAAATATTTGCTCAGAAAATACCCTCTGATAATATACTGCCAATTTCCTACCTTGGGTAAATAGCATCCCCCTCTTCCAAGGTAAGTAGGTCTCTGCTATATTAGATTTTATTGACAAAAAGGAACTCTGGCCACAGAACACACAGCAGTTATGTGAAGGGTATGGCACAGCTTGTCTCAAAACATTGTCAGTGTGACCTTTGGCGAGGACCCAGTGGAAAATCACTCTCTCTAAAGGAAACCAACACCCCTTTCTCTATAATCCTGCTAGTATGATATGGTGTTACTGAAGCAAGCTCCGCTTCCAGTGGCCGCAGCACAAATTGCCTCATTTGGCTTGGTCACTGGAAGGACGAATGCCAGGTGGAGATATGCACACATGAGCATATGCAGGGTTTCCATGGAAATGCTACTTGTTATGCCTGAACAGCCTTGGAGATGCATCCAGCCATGCGGGGATATGCCATCTTTTTCTGGAGGTCAGCCCAGTGAAAGGTAAAACCTTAAGAAATGCACCATACTCTGGATTTTTTGTGTTCATCTGGAGGCTGATTAAAAGGACTGGATTATCAATCTCACTTTCAACATTTATTATATTCTGAACACCACTTCCTGATATTCTTGTATGGCAGAGTCCAAACATGAAGATGACAAGGTCTCCCAAGCATACTGAGGGAACACTCCCAGTAGTTTCAAACACCGTATTTTACGGAGACAAATGTTCTAGGCAAGTGTGCCCAAAACCATGATTTCTGGCCCATCACATGGCTGCTCTATCTAGCTGGCATTCTCTTCTCCTTCACTTCATATATCTGCCACTGCCGCCTTCTCAATACTTGTTTCTCATACTTACAAAACATATTGGTCTATGATCCAGGGAATCACTTGGAAAATAATTTGGCCCATTAAGAGTCCTGCAAGCTGGCATTACTACACAAATGCCAAGGTTATCAGTATCTGGATAGAAAGCTTAGGTTGACTAAATCTCAACAGTATAGGTACAAGTATAGGTTGCAAAAATTCTTACAGGAACTGGTTTGTACTTTTAAGTAGCACTTAGTCACTTAATGACTGATTGGAAATAGCAATACTTAATACTAAAACATGTACTACAAATGTTTCTATTTGAAGAATAAAATTTCCCAGATGGGACAAGAGATACTTGTATTTTTTTTTTCTATATATCATTGAATGTGTTAGAAATGCAATTTGAATAGGGGCATCTTTTTATGATAGGGCTTCCCAGGCAGTTCAGTGGTAAGCAATCTTTCTGCCAAGCAGGAGACATGGGTTCAGTCCCTGGATGGGGAAGATCCCCTGGAGAAAGAAATGGCAACCCACTCCAGTATTCTTGCTGGGAAATCCCATGGACAGAGAAGCCTGGTGGGCTACAGTCCATGTGGTCACAAAAGAGTCAGACATGACTTAGTGACTAAACAATAATAAATATTTTTAAGATAATGATGAAACTCAAAAATAATTTATTCTTATTCTTAAGTTTTTATTCTCATTGTCCCTCTTAAGTGTTTTGTTAATATACATTCTTTTAAAGTTAAAATGCATTAAGTATAATTTTTTAATATATAACATCTATAACAGGTTTCTTAACATAAATAATTAAAAACTACCTACTTAGAAATTCTACACATATATCTAACTGCAGGTCATGTCTATATGGACACTCTCTTCACCTCTCCTTTTCTCTTCTCTATCATCCTTCTCTTTCCTGGTTTTTTTTTTTTTAAGTTTTATTGGAATTTAGTTCTTTACAGTGTTAGTTTCAGGGTTACAGCATGATTCAATTACACATATACACATATTCGTTCTTTTTCAGATGCCTTTCCCATACAAGTTATTACCAAACATTGAGTAGCATTCTCTGGACTATACAGTAGGTCCTTGTGGCTTTTATGCACAGTAGTGTGTGCATGTCTCTTTCAAGTTCTTCCACTTCTTGCACACAATTTTTCTCTAATAGAAGTGTACTTGCTATTTAGGCACTCCAGCCTCATTCACTTAACTTAGTCGAACATGTAAAAACAGTTTTCCAATCCCTTTGATTGTGTATGTTGGCTGAGACCCACTTGCTGACTGAAGGGAGGTTGCCCAGGGCCAAGCCAAGCAGTGTATCAATCAGTGTATCAAGCAGTATATCAGTGTATCAAGCAGTGACACAATCAGAGACAGTAAAATGGAATAAGGATGTTTGGGAATGTGTTTGACTTCCAGGAAAGGCTTGCTCTTCCCAGGTTATTTAAAGCCCAAAGAACATAAGGTCTAGGGCTGCTATAGCCATGCTGTAAGCATGAGAAGAGAGTTTATCTGGAAATAAAGTCAACAGGGAAGCAAGTAAGGCAAGACATAGATAAAGGGGTCAACCGATGCAGTTAGCTCTTCTACTGGTTCTCATTTATGTGAACCAATAAATAAACTCCCCAATACTTGAGCCAGTTTAAGCTAGGTTTTCTGTGACTCATAAACTTAATGATACACTCACCCTATAAAAATGCCCAACAGGTAAACAGGAACTAAGCTCTGAGTAGCCCCTACATTTTCAAGTCCAAGGATCCCTTTGAACAACTGCTGCTTTAATCCCTTGTAGCTCAATGTCAAGGTAACAAGACAGCTAGTTAATGAAAAAATAGTCCAAAGGCCTCATAACTAATGTCCTCTGGGGACTTGAAAAACAAGTATCTTTAACCTGGTAACATATAGCATTCCTCACCAGACACTTGGCAGCTGTGATAAGCATGAACCAGCACACATGGCAATAAGGACTGGGATAAAGGGAATGTCAAAGGTTAGGTTACCTTCAACCCGCTGCTCCACACCTGATGGAGTGTTTGTAGTAAGACACAGTTGTTCTTATTTCCTTTGTGAAATAGGGACTGCAAGGACTTGAACAGAAATGAAAAGTATAATTTTCCAGTACATTTAATGCATTATTTATCATGAACATCTTATGACTGGACAGTCTCCAAATTTTTAAGAGGAAAAAAATTTTCAGGTAGCTTTCTCTCTCATATTGTTTCCCTACAAATGCCCCCTTTTCTTCCTTTATTTCCTCGGCTCTCTCCATGCTCTCCCTTATACCTCTTTCAATAGGTTAGCCCTTTTAATGTCTCCTTAATTTAGTATGACAACAACAAAAAATTTCTATCAGTTAGTAATTAATGATATGGAGTTATTCAACAAATCAGTTCACAGTTTATTTTAGCCTTAGGACATACATCTCCCCAAATACATTTTCTTGCTGTATCCTGTGAGAGAACCTCCAACCCCTTCTCAACCCATTTCCTGCTCCTTCATGGCGTCTCCTCCACCAGCTCCATGTTGCTATAAATATAGTACAGGGAAAGGTTTGCTAAAGAGAATGCGATTGTGATCATAAATGGTTCCTCAGATCATCAAACCTAAGTTTTAGAGCCAAACTTCTCTGGGTCTGAGTGAGGCCCGGTCATTTTTTAATAATAAGGAACCCCAGAATGGAGGCTTCAGAGATTAGCCTGTGCCTTTTTGTCCAGTCAGCTGCAGGGAGTGCAGAAGAATACTTAATGAATTCAAATTCTGACTCAGTCATGTAACTCATGAGAATCTGAGCAGTTGGTTTAAACTCAGTGAGTTTCAGTTTTCACATTTAAATCGAGGGTGGATGGTATCAATAATAACTACCTAATTAATTAATTCTACATTTTTTTAGCATGTAGCTAGGCATTATTCTAGGGGTTCATGATACACTTTGATTAAAATAGTCAAAATCCTATTTTAATGGAGTTTATATTTTACTTAATAGCATTATTGAATGAACTAAATGATATAATTTAAACAAATCCACAGCAGTGCCCAGGACACAGTAAAATACAATACATGGTAACCAAGAGACTTCATTCCCAGTGAGGTTATTATCAACTCTTTTATCTGTTATGCATTCCTCCAGTCTTTGAAAGGTTTTTGAAAAACTTCAGTAGTAGGGTTAGGCTTTGGGATGAGCCAAAATAAAATTTGAATAAGCCAGAACATTTCCTTGAATAAAATACTGGGGGCTATGAGCCAATATTGCTTTTAAAACAAGACAAACATTTTCTAGAATAAACTATTTTTTTAAGCCATCCTTGATTTCTTTTGCAAATTTTTCTTTGCAGCAATCCTACTCCCCCAAACATACTGCATATTATTTCCCTTCCTGCCTTTCTACTGCTACTTTCCTAGTATACATGTCCATAGTCCTAGTATAAATTACCACCATCTCTGTCTTCCCAGCAGCCAGAATTACTCTTAAAAGAGGAAATCAGATCATGCTCACCAGCTCTAAAAATCTTCTGATGCCTTTTTGGTGTTCTTATCATAAAACCCAAACTCTCCTCATGGATCTCCAAAGCCATTATATCACTTTGCCTCCAGCTCTCAAAGTTTCTACTGTATCCATCCATCCATGCTCACCAGGCTTTAGACACTCCTGCCTTACTTCTCAGGCATGTTTGTGCCTCAGGCCCTTTGCATTTACGTTCTGTTGGCTTAGGTAGGCATCCTCCTCTCCTACAGTTGCATCATTTACTCTTTCCTAGTTCAAATCCTATCAATTCAGAGGGACCTGTGCTGACCCATAACTTCTTCCCATCCTCCAATCACTGTCTTATCCCATCCCTTTCAAGTACACTTTCCAGGAATGCAAGTCCCTCCTCCACATCTGGACTACAGGGTACTTAAGCAGAGACTTTACTGACTTGTTCTCTGTATCTCCACTATCTAGCTGCTGGAGGCACTAAATAAATATTTAAGTAAATGTATAAAATTATGAAATTAACAATTATCTGGGCAGGCACATAGATATTTATTTCTAAAATTGTGCCAGGCTTTCAATCATATAAAATGTTATTGATGATATGTTTATGGTGTGTAAGGATCTACAACAATATAGAGAGCATTCAACATACATCACTGATAAGCATTTTTCCATGTGGTCTTTACAGCAGCTTTGCGGGTGTGGAGTTATTATATCCTAGCCATTTAAGGTTTAGGGGACTAAAAGTCAGAGAAAGAAAGCAAGTTCTACTCAAGTAAAACCTACTTAAGAATTCATAGGTCATAAGTTGCAGAGTTCAGATTCAAATCTAACTGTCTGACACTATAACTGGTGTTCTTAATCTTACAAACATCATCATCAACTGTATCTTCTCATATCCAGAGTGATAACCTGTCAAAACTAATAATGTTAATAGAGAGCATTTACTGAGTGTTTACCATGCAGAGGGAATTATCTTCATTAATTCTCACAACAACTGTTAAGATGTAGGTCCCTTGTTTTTCTTTTTTTTTCATTTATTTTTTTAAATTTTATTTTTACTTTATTTTACTTTACAATACTGTATTGGTTTTGCCATACATTGACATGAATCCGTCATGGGTGTATATGAGCTCCCAATCCTGAACCCCCTCCCACCTCCCACCCCATATCATCTCTCTCTAACCCTAACCCTTGTTTTTCAGTTGAGAAAAATTCAGCTTAAGTCAGTCAGATGGCACTTGCATCCAGTCTGGTCTGACTCCTGAAACTGAGCTGTTAACTGCTCCAGGGCGGCATTTCCTGACCAAGGGGAAGACAGTATCACTTGCCAAGTCCCAGATGACAGGAACCACTAGTCTCGGCCTGAGCTACAGGCTAGGAGCAGCCCTACCGCACGACCAGCACATTCATCTCGGTCAAATGACAGATGCATTGTGTCTCTAACTGTGGAAACCAGGAATCACTCTGTTGGCCAACCACCAACTCTCCGTCAAGGAGGGGAAAGCAACCAGGAGCCTGAGCCTTCACTATTACATTAGCGGTGCCACCTTCATTTATTTTGTAAGCAATAAACTCGCCCATTGTTTCAATTAGGAAGTTTCAAATGAGATTGAAGATAACATATCCCATAATTTCTCATCCTTCCTTGTTTCACAGGCTCGGGCAGAACTGATTCCAGGGTGGAATTTGCACTCTCCTGATTGATGAGGCTAATAAAGCACCTTTATTGTGATATAAATAGCCTTAAAAATGTCCTACAGAGTCAATATTGGTGTTTGATGGCCTCACATAGGCAGGGTCCTTGTCTTAAGTAGCACTAAAGCTTGATGAGTTATGGTTTTGAAAAAAGTTTGTCATTGAATTTGGATATTGATTTGTGGGGCTACAAGGTGGCAGTATCCACATTAGTGACACAGATGGAGCAAACTATTTAAAAAATACTCATTTCTTTCACACACCTAATACATCAATAATTTTAACACCCTGCTGGATCATGCAGCTTTGACAAGGGAATGGAACATGCATAAAACAAATCACAGAGGTATTCATTCAACCAGATCAGTGACTATTGCTCTATCCACACTTTAGTTGTGAAAGAGCACAGTACACGTCCTAGAAGGTAAGAATATGCTTTCAAATCCATCTCTCTATTACACATGCACTCACACACACACTCACTGAGATCAATGCAGGTATAATAAAAGAACAAAATGTTCTTACTCTAATTGACTTCAAAGCCCTTGGGTTAAACTCTGAGTGTTGAATTCCAGGGTAAAGGCTATTTATTAATTTCTTGGCATGCTGGGAATAGCATAATCTAAAGGTTATGGCCCTTTATAAACAGTTATTTCATATCTTTGTTTCTTTTAAACTTCTTAACAGTTTTAAAAGTTACATTAAAATCTTTGCTTTTCTCTTTTCCTGCCCATCTCCTTATGCTTGGCAGTACCATTGGTTCTTGTCCATTGTCTAGTTTTTACAGTTTCCTCAGTCCATATCTGTGTGTGTATGTGTCTTTACTCTTGGGCATATATATTTCTACACTTGCAGAAACAGGATCAGAAGATGATACAGAAGTAAGGTAAGGGTGTTATGGAGTCAGGTAGGGAAGTTATAATGTCAAAGCTACTCACTCAGTCAGTACATCACTAGACAATGGATTTTTTAGCTCATTATATCAGTTTCCTAGGGCAGTTGTGGGGTCTCCTTCTAGCACAAGCTGGAATCAGGATTGCTGGGAGAAATATCAATAACCTCAGATATGCAGGTGACACTACTCTATTGGCAGAAAGTGAAGAAGTAAAGAGCCTTTTGATGAAAGTGAAAGAAGAGAGTGAAAAGTTGGCTTAAAAGTCAATATTCAGAAAATAAAGATCATGGCATCCAGTCCCATCACTTCATGGCAAATAGATGGGGAAACAATGGAAACAGTGGCTGACTTTATTTTGGGGGCTCCAAAATCACTGCAGACAGTGACTGCAGCCATGAAATTAAAAGACACTTGCTCCTTGGAAGAAAAGCTATGGCCAACCTAGACAGCATATTAAAAAGCAGAGATATTACTTTGCCAACAAAGGTCCGTCTAGTCAAAGCTATGGTTTTTCCAGTAGTCATGTATGAATGTGAGAGTTGGACTATAAAGAAAGCTGTGTGCAGAAGAACTGATGCTTTTGAACTGTGGTGTTGGAAAAGACTCTTGAGAGTCCCTTGGACTGCAAGGAGATCCAATCAGTCCATCCTAAAGGAGATCAGTCCTAAATATTCATTGGAAGGACTGATGCTGAAGCTGAAACTCCAATACTTTAGCCACCTGATGCACAGAACTGACCATTTGAAAAGACCCTGATGCTGGGAAAGATTGAAGGCAGGAGGAGAAAGGGACGATAGAGGATGAGATAGTTGGATGGCATCACCAACTAGATGGTCATGAGTTTGCACAAGCTCCGGGAGTTGGTGATGGACAGGGAGGCCTGGTGTGCTGCAGTCCATTGGGTCACAAAGAGTTGGACACGATTGAGTGACTGAACTGAGGGCTCTTGTAACAAATTACTACCAACTAGGTGACTTCTGAACTGAACTGAACTGAGGTAACTTAAAACAAAAAGAAATGAATTTTCTCACAGGTCTGAAAGTCAAAAGTCCAAAACTAAAGTGTTGGCAAGGCTCCAAAGGATCTAGGGGATCCACTTCCAACTTCTGGTGCCTACTGGCAATTCTGGTTTTCTTCAGTTTCATAGACACCGCTCCCACCCCTGCTTTCTTCTTCACATGCTCTTCTTTCCCATGTTGCTCTCTGTCTTCTCCATCTCTGTCTTTTACAGAGGTACTCACCATTAGGTTTAGGGCTCACTATAATCAAAAATGATATCATTTTGAGATTCTTATCTCAAATAGTTCAGCAAAGCACTGTATTTCAAGTAAGTTGCATTCTGAGGGCCCAGGTCTTTTGGAGGGGTCACATTCAATTCACTATACACATCTGTAGACTTTCAATTTGATTAAAATATACTGAGGTTTTCCCATTTTTTAAACAAGTAGTATATATTTTCTCTGGCAATGATGCATACTTTAAGACTAACCACAAGTATAAAAATTGGCTAATAATTCGCTGGTGGCAAGCATGGTGAGAATCCACCTGTAATGCAGGAGACATGGATTTGATCCCTGGCCAGGAAGATCCCTTGGAGAAGGGAATGGCTACCCACTCCAGTATCCTTGCCCAGAGAATTCCACGGACAGAGGAGCCTAGCAGGCTACAGTCTACAGGGTTTCAAAGAGTCAGACATGACTGAGCGACTTTCACTTTCACGGAATCAAGACGCTATCTACACTTTCTACTTTTCTCTTTATCCTTCCAATAAAGTTGCATGTAACATTTACATCTTTTAAGGAAAGGCCAAACACAGTCTTCCATGCTGAAAAAAAAAAAATATATATATATATATATATATCAAGGTTTACATTGATTTTATAGCTATCCCAGCTATTTAATTATTTTGGGATTACTGGTTATCTTCAGAAGAGTTTGAAACAAGACAGAAAAATCTTAAGTACTTATACAATTCTAAATTCTAGTGAGGAGACCATTGTGCTTTATGTTAAAGAAAATTGGTTTCATAGTAACTCAGATAATGATGTCCTTATCAATGGATAATGGAAACGCACAAAAAGGTGGGGGGCTTATTTGTGTCTATAGGCACTGAATATAAACAGATTGTCTCTTTTTCAATTAAAAATCCCATAAGAATCAACAGAAAACTCATAAATACATTCATAAGGCAAGAGCTTAAGAAAACAAAGCTTGACCATGTTAATAAAATAGGACATGCGAGAAGCAGTGTTTTCACATATGAAAAACTAAAGATCTTAAAATGCAGATTCTAGTACAGTATGTCAGTGGTAGGTCCTGAGATTCTTTATTCTAACAAGTTCTCAGGGTAATGACCAAGAACCATTCTTTGAATACGACCACAATTGTAGAGAATCAAGCTATAACAAAAGGGCTGGCAAAAAATTATAATGTTACACAGACTAAAGATTATGAGTCCTTTTGTCATTCAGCAGAAATTCACTGGGCTCCTGTTCTGTACCAATCACTGTGGTAAATACAAAGATAAATGGAATATAATGCATAATCTCAAGAGCTTCTCTGCTAATTGTGAATTTTTTCTGGCATAAAATCTTTTCTCTACCTTCTGTTTCAAAAACTATTAGGGCAATAATAGAAATAAAATATTTTATAAATAGGCAAAAAAAATAATCCATATTTAGCAATTTTTTAAAATACTGGTGTAATTGGTCTCAATGCCAAAAGGTACAGCCTGTCTGCAGTGAGGGCAGCATCCTTCCTAAGGAATATTCTCACAGAGATGACATGGCAACACACTCTTGGTAGGATTTGGGGATCAAAAATCAGAAAGGTACTCTTACTTTCTAGGTTGGAAGCAAACGCAATGATGAGCAGGGATGACTCACACAGAGATGATAAAACATTCACAGAAGAAAGCATTTAATTTCTAGAAAAATCGATAGGCTCTTGGTTTTGAATTAATTTAATTCTACACATTGCTAAAAAGATGTGCTAGAGAATAATGGCCCTAGAAGCTGAAGTCTAAATCTATGCAATTGCCTCTTTTTTAACTTTGGCTTGAATGAAGGTGGTAGATTCATGAGCAGGCAGTAGCCAAGACAATTTGTTTATGATTGCTGTTGAGTCAGGTTCTTTTCCCGCCTTTTTAATTTAGTTTTAGTTGAAAGATAATTGCTTTACAGTTTTGTGTTGGCTTCTACCAAACATCAACATGAATCAGCCATAGGTTTATTCATGCCATAGGTCTACTCCCACTTGAACCTCCCTCCTACCCCCTTCCCATCCCACCCCTCTAGGTTGTTACAGAACCCCGGTTTGAGTTCCCTGAGTCATTCTGCAAATTCCCATTGGCTATCTATTTTGTATATGGTGTTGTATATTTCCATGTTACTCTTCCCATACATCTCACCATCTTCTTCCTTCCCCTGCAGCTGTATCCATAAGTCTGTTCTCAATGTCTGTGTCTCCATTGATGCTGAGTCAGTTTCAAATGAGAATCCACCAGAGACTATTCTGATCATGACAGCTGTCTAGATGTTTGCACTGTCAAGTAAACATATACCGAGAGCATTATACATACATGTATATGTATTAAATACCTTATCAGGAGGAGGGTTTTTAAGTGCTGGGAAGTGAAGTGAAGAAGTGAAGTGAAAGTTGCTCAGTTATGTCTGACTCTCTGTGACCCCATGGACTGTACAAGTCTATGGAATTCTCCAGGCCAGAATACTGGAGTGGGTAGCTGTTCCCTTTTCCAGGGGATCTTCCCAACCCAGGGATTGAACGCAGGTCTGCATTGCAGCTTTCCCAGCTGAGTCAGCAGGGAAGCCCAAGTGTTGGGAAATTTGCACTGTAAGGAATCTGCTCATGTTCCCTCTGCAGTGGAAGACAGCAGTGACTTCCTGATTTTCTTCAGGCCTGAAAACTAAAAGCAAGTTGCAGTATCATGACTTTTGACCCAGTAAATTCTCACAAAGGGCAACTGTTATACTGGCAGCATCATAAACACAGCTTGTTTTGCGAACACGGTGAAAGGATGCCTTTGCATTTAAACTCATTTTGATCAGAAATATTGATGACTACAGATTACTCAGTTTTTACATGAGACATGAATTTTTCACCAATTAGTGGACTGGGGGTTTTGACACCAACCTGCCATCACGGCATCAATGAGGACGACAAATGGCTATTATAACTTCTATCACCAAATCTCATGACATAAAGACTAAGTTCTGTTTTCAGAAAACTTTAACTGTTATCTCTTCATCCCCAAAGCAGATGCAGTGGATTAAATGTTTGTGTTTGCTATCTATTAATACATTGATCAAACAAGCTAGCTAGATGTCAAATATATGTTCCATGATTTTATGTACAACTATACTGCTTATGATCAGCCTATGGGGTTTTATTTTCCTGGCCTATACTGACCAGTTTAAAATAGCACACGTAGGGCCTATTTTTAGATCTATAATACTTCCTATGATTCCTGCATTTGGGGGATGGGAAAGATGCAGCCAGAGACAACATGGTTATCTGTTCTCTCCTCGGCCATGCATTCTATGACCCACTTCAGTGCAGAAAGGGGAGCATTGTTTCTGCACACTGAGTTTTCTATTGAATTACAGTAACTTGCCTGTGGTTCTTATAGAAAATATCCTATATTTTGCCAGAAAATATATCCAGCAAAAGGGCATAGGGGAAAAGAGATGGTTTTATAAGTCCCAAATGATACCAGGATTCCTTCAGGTCTCTACAAGTTACAAATTCATATGATGGAAGACAGGAGGGAGCTGTAAAGGATCCTTAACACTGGGTTGGACTCTCAGAAGGAGGAATGAGTCTTCCAGTCTTCCAGTGGCATGATGGGTTTGTGTAACGGGTGGGTTTGTGTAATGGAGTCCTTGTATAATGAATGGATTTGTGTAATTCTCACTCTGAACTATATTTGGCAAAATAAAATGTGCTGTTTAGTTTCTTAGAAGTTGATTACCTTCTATAGATGTGGACTTTGAAAAAACGTGAGGAAAAGCCAAGTGCAATAACTCTAATGTACCACCAGGTGACAGTGTTTCTAAAATTAATCTATGATTCTAGAGTACCCAGGCCTGTTTTTGAAGGGACCACAGAAAGGTTTGTGAACAATCACATGATTGTTTTTAAACAATAAATCAAATTAGTTACTGAATTTCTCTTCCTAATTCCAATTATTCAAATATGATGAGATCGCACACTCAGGTGACAGCGGTGGATGGCTAACCTTATGCTGAGTAGGCCAGAATGACTGGACCATCTTAGAAAAGCGGTTAAGCAGTTCAAAAGCTGATTTTCAGCTGATTTTCATCTCCCTGAAAATTAGAATCTACTAAATTGAATTAGAGAATGCAGAAAGTGTAATTCATATGCATTATGTGACGGCAACAACATACAACAACATGAGATATTAAAGCAACTGGTAGTCTAGTAAAAAAAAAAATCATACAATTTCTCTCTTCTCTCTCTATATCTAGGAGCATGCCCAACCATTAGAGCTGGTAGCTCAAGTTCCACTCATTTCTATTAAAGTATCTCTAATACATTGGCTGCCAAGGTGATTGAGATCCTATCTATAGTTAACTTGAAAGTATATATACTTTATATATTAAAACTTATCTACAGTAAGTGGCAGGGCTGTGATGTACATCTAGATGCCTGATTATAAACAGAATTCTCCCTATTACATGCTATACCACTGCTGTCTACTACATCTATTTCTTAGGCAGGTTGAAGAAACATGCCTGTAAGAGGATGGTAGAAAGGTGAGAAAAGTGGAGGGAGAGATGCTTCAGAAAGGTGCATATTAGTAGAGAGGGGTGAAAATATAGTTACAGGTGGAAAAAGAATTAACACGCTCTTAGCCTTCTATTTCACCTCCCGCTCCTTCTCACTTCCATTTCCATTGCACTCGCCTATTCTCATTATTACTTCTACATCTTCCTTTTCTCATTATTACTTCCATAAATCCCAAGTTAAATCACAGAACAAGGCAAGAAAAGCAATGACTCTGTAATACTGCTGAGTGACTATGGCAATACACATATCCCATGGGTCTTCATGTGGCCCGTCTAGTCTACAAACCATAAAAGGGACACTAATAACCAAAGGAATCACCTTATGTTTCATGTCAGATTCTCCAGAAAACAGCCTCTGGAACTGAGATTTGCCTGCAAAAGCTCTGGAGTTGGAAGGGCCTTTCAAAGTTGTACAATCTTTGGGCAAAAGAAACTTAACACTCTGTAGTTCAGTTCAGTTCAGTTCAGTCACTCAGTTGTGTCTGACTGTTTGTGACCCCATGCATCATCACAGCACGCCAGGCCTCCCTGTCCATCATCAACTCCTGGAGTTCACCCAAACTCGTGTCCATCAAGTCGGTGATGTCATCCAGCCATCTCATCCTCTGTTGTCCCCTTCTCCTCCTGCCCCCAATCCCTCTCAGCATCAGGGTCTTTTCCAGTGAGTCAACTCTTCGCATGAGATGGCCAAAGTATTGGAGTTTCACCTTTAGCATCAGTCCTTCCAATGAATACCCAGGACTGGTTTCCTTTAGGATGGACTGGTTGGATCTCCTTGCAGTCCAAGGGACTCTCAAGAGTCTTCTCCAACACCACACTTCAAAAGCATCAATTCTTCGGCGCTCAGCTTTCTTCACAGTCCAATTCTCACATCCATACATGACCACTGGAAAAACAATAGCCTTGACTAGACAGACTTTTGTTGGCCAAGCAATGTCTCTGCTTTTTAATATGCTATCAAGGTTGGTCATAACTTTCCTTCCAAGGAGTAAGCACCTTTTAATTTCATGGCTGCAGTCACCATCTGCAGTGATTTTGGAGCCAAAAAACAAAGTCTGAAACTGTTTCCACTATTTCCTCATTTATTTCCCATGAAGTGATGGGACCAGAAACCATGATCTTAGTTTTCTGAATGCTGAGCTTTAAGCCAAATTTTTCACTCTCCTCTTTCACTTTCACCAAGAGGTTTTTTAGCTCTTCACCTTTGCCACAAGAGTGGTGTCATCTGCCTATCTGAGGTTATTGATATTTCTCCCGGCAATCTTGATTCCAGCTTGTGCTTCTTCCAGCCCAGCATTTCTCACGATGTCCTCTGCATATAAGTTAAATAAGCAGGATGACAATAAACACCCTTGATGTACTCCTTTCCCCATTTGGAACCAGTCTGTTGTTCTGTGTCCAGTTCTAACTACTGCTTCCTGACCTGCATATAGGTTTCTCAAGAGGCAGGTCAGGTAGTCTGGTATTTCCATCTTTTTCAGAATTTTCCAGGTACAATATACATATTGAATTCTTTTTTTAAATGCTATCCCTTCAGACATTTGAAGACAAATCATGACCCTTCTAACATGAATTAAAGTTCCCTCCTAGACAGCATATTAAAAGCAGACACATTACTTTGCCAACAAAGATCCACACTATCTTATATTTGTATTTCTTATATTTGCATTATCTTATATTTGTCAATGTTTTGGAGTAATTTGGTCAAATTTATCTGGATATAATATAAAACTTTAATTTGAGTACATACCAGCTCAGGTGTATTATATGTTGTTGATAAAATCTATTTGTTACATATTATTGTTACTACATTGTGTTTCTTTTTATTTTAATTTGCCTGCTTTTCTCACTGTTTTGTTTTCCAGCCTTTCTATGATCTAGATGTTCCATGGTTTAAAATACTTACATACATATACGCACACACAGAAACACACATATTCAATTTAAATAATCAGATATAACTATAGTAGAGTTTTTCCAGTGGTCATGTATGGATATGAGAGTTGGACTGTGAAGAAAGCTGAGCGCCAAAAAATTGATGCTTTTGAAGTGTGGTGTTGGGAAGACTCTTGAGAGTCCCTTGGACTGCAGGAGATCCAACCAGTCCATCCTAAAGATCAGTCCTGGTGTTCATTGGAAGGACTGATGCTGAAGGTGAAACTCCAATACTTTGGCCACCTCATGTGAAGAGTTGACTCATTGGGAAAGACCCTGATGCTGGGAGGGATTGGGGGCGACAGAGGAGAGATGGGGATGACAGAGGAGGAGAAGGGGACGACAGAGGATGAGATGGTTGGATGGCATTGCCAACTCGATGGACATGAGTTTGGGTGAACTCCAGGAGTTGGTGATGGACAGGGAGGCCTGTTGTGCTGTGACTCACAGGGTTGCAAAGAGTCGGACACAACTGAGTGACTGAACTAACCAACTATCTATAGTAGAGTTGGGAATAGAATTTTAGGAAAATGATTATTTTCTTTTGTCACTCTAAAAAGAATATTTCCAATGGTCTTCTGGTTTGTTGCTGTTAAGAAGTTTGCTTCAACTAAACTATGTTTCTTTTAGGCATTGCTTTATTTTGTTTGATTGCCTTCAAGATTACATGTAGTAATTCTTTAGATTCACTACAAGCTGACTTGGTGCAAATTTACTTCTGTTTATTCTGCTTGAGACTTTAGTTTCTTTAAATTATTTAGACTTTCTTGTCCATTATCCCTTTGAATATTTTTCTCCCAATTTTATCTATTCTCTTTCTGAAAATCTTATTAGACCTTTGTTGGAATACTCATTCTGTATTAGTCAAGGTTCTTCAGAGAACCAGAACCACCCTTCAGTTATTTGAAAGATAGCTTTCATATCTTTCTCAAGTCTTCTCCAAATAACTTCTGTTCTTAAAAACTAAATCTTACGTGCCAGTCGTTCTTTAAAAAATTTCAAGTGCCACATATATAATTGTGAATGAATTTTTCTCATTGAACTAATAAGCAGAAAAAGAGTTTCTGCTTTTACTTCTATATTCCAGGACTTTTCACTACATATTTCTATTCCAAATATGTTCATATAATGTGATATCTGGTTTATATACTTCTGTCTATAGCTAAATTGGTGATCTAAGAGCAGGAATTGAGTCTGGCATATAATTGGTCCCTAAAATGGCTATCTAAATTTACAAAATTTAATATTACCAGACCACAAAACATCTCTTTTTCAGTGGAGTTGGAACTGAACTATATCCATGGGTAAAACAGGTGAGACATAGCTTGCTGCTGCTGCTGTTAAGTCGCTTCAGTTGTGTCCAACTCTGTGTGACTCGACAGATGGCAACCCACCAGGCTCCCCCGGCCCCAGGGATTCTCCAGGCAAGAATACTGGAGTGAGTTGCCATTTACCATTGTCTTCTCCCGAGACATAGCTTAGCTGCTGACAAAAGCCCAATATGACTCAATCATATGTTGTACAATTTTAGACAAGATGCTGTCTTGAGTGCAGAGAAGTCTCACATCAATTGGAAGAGTAATTTTGTGTTGTATGAATGAATGGCAATCGTAACAGAAGAGATGCTGGCATGGTGGTGTCTACTTAACAGAGAAACACAATCTGGTGAGGGTAATAAAAGAGAGATGTCCAGATACCTAAACAGTTGCCAGAAAAGAAGGAGTAGGACTTTTCTATGTGGTTTCAGTAAACAGGACTGTATATACTCAGTAGAAGTTAAAGGCAAATCAATTTGGGCCTAAAAGAAGACATTTATGACAGTCTAAACTATACAAAAATAGAATGGACTTTCTGGTGTTGAAGAGATTGAAACACAACTTATTAGAAGTGTTGAAGGAAATTCAGGAGTTTAGAATAATGATACATATCATATGAATCATTAAAAAAAGAAAAACTGAATTTTTCAGGGTTCTGTCAAACTATGGATTTCAATATTTCATGGTCAAAAGGTAAAGCTGAATCATTATCCCCCAACCCACACCCGACTAATTCTACGGTAACCTCTTTGCCTTTATTTTTTTTTTTTTTAACAAAAGTTCAATCAGACTACTGATTTGAATTGAAATTGCAGTCAATTTGACAATCAAAGATTTTTGCACATATAAAAATGGAAAACTTGACATAAAGTATATTTCTTTGCTGAGGTTTGTATCATTATTCTAAATTCTTAAAAACATTTAAAATTCTATATCTACTATTTAGTGTTATATAAGCTCATCCAGATTTCTGCTATATACCTAGTCTCTGTTCTTTATATCCTTATATAGTCCATTGACAGAAACACTGGTACTTACAATAAAGCTTAAGAAAGTCCTTCTAGGTGAACTGAGCTTTATTAAAATTTGATTCCTTTTTCTCTGTTCTGTCACCAGTGGTATCATGGCATACATTCTCTAATGTTTTGCTAACATTTATCTATGCTACATACACTCCATTCTTCTAATTAAAAGTTTTTGTAAGATACAGGAGCACATGAGTTCAGTTAGACATAATATTTTTCAGTGATCCTATCTTAGCTCATAGTTATTATCACTATGTGAGTATTACTTTCTTTTCTCACAAGTTAGTCATTTCAGGCCCTCCATCATATGGTTTGGGATATTCACTTAACTCATTTTCAAAAAATCTGGGCCCTTATCTCTAGTCTTCTAGTCCATTGTCTTTAATTTTTCAGAAATCCCCCAATGGATTTTTTTTAAAAAAATTTATCAGCAGGCACTGGAGCATATTTATTTTCTTGGGCTTTTCTTTATTTTCTTGGGCTCAAAAATCACTGCAGATGGTGACTGCAACCATGAAATTAAAAGATGCTTGCTCCTTGGAAGAAAAGTTATGACCAACCTAGATAGAATAGCAAAAAGCAGAGACATTACTTCGCCAACAAAGGTCCATCTAGTCAAAGCTATGGTTTTTCCAGTGGTCATGTATGAATGTGAGAGTTGGACTACAAAGAAAACTGAGTGCCGAAGAACTGATGCTTTTGAACTGTGGTGTTGGAGAAGACTCTAGAGAGTCCCTTGGACTGCAAGGAGATCAAACCAGTCAATCCTAAAGGAAATCAATCATTAATATTCATTGGAAGGACTGATGCTGAAGTTCCAATACTATGGCCACCTGATGTGAAGAACTGATTCCTTAGAAATGACCTTGATGCTGGGAAAGATTGAAGGCAGGAGGAGAAGGGGACAACAAAGGATGAGATGGTTGGATGGTATCACTGACTTGATGCACATGAGTTTGAGCACACTCCAGGAGGTGGTGATGGACAGGGAAGCCTGGCGTGCTGCAGTCCATGAGGCTGCAAAGAGTCTTACACCACTGAGCGACTGAACTGAACTGCACTGGAGCATATTTCATCTGGCCAAGGGAAATTGAACTAACTGAAGGTAGTTAGATGCTCTCATTATTTCTGTGTGTTTTGAGCTTCATCTTTCCCAGTTGGGAAATCTTTTTGTTACCCAATGGAAAATTCAAAATGGGAAAAAGTGGTTCTATTCTTCTCCTTTTGTTCTAGGCTCCTTCTCCTTTATTCTTACACTTAATTTGATAACACGAATATATACTTCTTTATCCTCATACATTTTCCCTACAGTTCACCTAATCCTGACTTCACACTATTCTTAAGAGATTTGTGGCAGTTTTAAATATTTTCCCCATCATATATTGATACTTGATATTTTTTCTGCAAAAACATATCCTTCTTCAGTTGTGTTCAAATGGTGTTCAACTTTGTACCAATTTTGTAAATGGTGTTCAAATTTGTGCCCTCAGAGCTAATTGAGAAAACAAAAACAATGACAACCACAACAGAAAACCAAGAATAAGGAATTGTATTTGATTGTATATTGATAGTTTATACAAATCAACCATTTATCCAGTTTCCTTTTAAATGAAATGGGGACTCACCAGGCAGACCTGAAGTAATGCTTAGATAATGCCACACAGGTGATTCCTGCTCTCTTCTCTGGATTATGCCTACTAGGAAGAGCTCAAGTTAGTGAGGAGAGGAACAATGAGAGAAATTTGCCTTCACTTTTCCTACATTTTGGTGCAAAAACCTTATATTTTGCTACAACATAAAGGATGTTGGTTACATTACATTTATAGTCACATCCAGTTCCAAATAAAAGAAGTTATTTCAGGAGGGGGCTCAAACTAGTGTTTAAGAAGGAGATACTGAGCATCTAATAAGTCCACAGCAGTTTCTAACCATGTGACAAATTTATATCCGTAAGTTCTAGTGAGTTAATGACACCCAGAACATAATGATAAGCCATCTAACATCTTTGTGGCACGTAATCTCCTTGCCTTTTAAAACGCATCTGTCACAGTAATTTAACATGTGACTTGTAAATAGACAGGGGTCTATTCCAAACGCAGAATAAATGAGTAACTGATATCAGACAACAGTCTCCAGTATGTTCCAAAAGAAACATGAAAAAGATTTTGGAAAACAGCACTCCTCTCTGCTATCTGCAATCACAGAAGTCAATAGAGAAAATAGCACAGGACATGAAAAGACGAGTTATAATAGGAGGCCCACTGCTATGCTGTGACACAGCCCAGAGCAAATGACTGCAAAAGATCATCAGTTCACCCCTAACGAGCTGTTGTTAGTGCTCTGTTCCACCTTCCACTAGTCACCAATTATGCTTACAGTTAGCAGTTTGAGTACATATTTACTTCTCTGGAGAGTGGGTTAGGTGCAGAGTGTGGTGAATGGATCACAACATGGCCCTCAGCCCTCAAAACACAGGCTCGAGGAGACCCTGCATAGAGTTGATCTGGGCTGGAAGAAACGGGAAGGAAAGAGGAGGAGGCAACAGTTTGGTGAAAAGGGCTGCAAAGCAGGGTAGGACAGGAGTGGAGGCTGTGGACTGGCTTTGCAGTCCCTAACAGGAAATTACAGCAAATCCGAAAGGCTTGGCCTGTGACTAAAGAAGCATTTGTTCCCGACCATTAAACCTGGCTTGCTCACCAGAAGGATTTTACAGTCCCTTTGACCATGTTGAAAATTTGAGGATGGAGATAATCCCTTTCACTCCCTGTTTTTGTTGGTCTGCAAAACTGTTTGAGAGATTGCACCTTGGGCATTTGTCAGAGAGGTCTAATGCACATTTTGCTCTCTTTCAACGGGTATTCAGCAGACTTCACATCCCTAAAAATTCGACTTAGTCCCTGCCTATTTTCTCATCTATGGGGGCTGGGCAGCTCAGCGTTATCTGAGAGGTGGCAGCTGTTGCTGTTACAGACAGTACTCAGTGGTTCATTTATCTGAATATGTACTGTTACTCGGCAAGATCTCAGGAAGGAGACTTTGTTGTGATGGTGATGCACTCGTTTTTTGATGGGGCTCTTGAATAAATATCATTTTTTAAAAGAGAGGGTTCTCTGAGTGAATTTCTAATACACATCCTGACTTTAGCAGCTGAGAGCTATATGAAAATACCTTGCATATCCACAAGGTTTTATATATATATATATATAGTGTTCAAAAAGCAAATATCTTTCTAACTACAGCACTGAATATTACTCAGAATACAAATGAAAACAAATAACTACATTAATTAGTCTGGTTGCAATTAACATGTTCAATTATTAGGTGATATAAAATGTTGAACTGAAGGTGCAAAACTGATTCAAAAGTATGTAACTTCACTAAAGCCATTCAGTGTGCTTTAATTAGTAAATTACACTCTTCTGACCTCATGAGTGTCTTAGTGTTAATTTCACATCAGGGGCCTGGGCTTAGTCATCACTTTCAATTAAGCTAACACAAGAAATCAAGGCCTAGAATTTATTCAAGTAAACACATTCTTTTTAAAATCCAAATGTATAAATCGATCTTTAATTCATAAAATAGTTAATTATTTTCCCCTATAGTAGACTCTATCTATTGTTTGATAATTGAGTGTAATGTCTGTACCTGTTGACTTAAATATCCTTAGATATTTGGTTTAAAGAAATTGTAAAAGCCTCAAGTTAAATAAGTATTTTTCAGCAATGCCATTATGACTTTTGAAACTGCAAGTGAATGCTTTAAGTGAAATAATTCAAAGACCAACTACATGGTAGCAGAAAGAAAAGTAAAACCAGTATCTATTATCAATAAAAAGATAGGCCAAAGAAAAGCTAGAGATGAATAACAGTTTGAAGACGGTTGAGGGCCAAGAAAAGGAGTTTGAAGATAAGTGATGCAGTTATAGAAGTCAGAATGATTAAAGATGTGATGAAAAGAGGCATATAGCTATCTATCTCAAGGGCTGAATATGCCTGAAGAGAGGGAAAAGCAGTTTTAATTTGACCCCAAAATGTTCAAAGCAAGTTTTAAAATATAAAGGAAAAATATGAGGATGTAATGGTATAATAAAAATTAATTTGGAGAGAAGAGAAACTTGCTGAATAAGTAAAAATCTAAATTGCAAAATATAATAAGAAATGCAATTTCACTACTTTAGCATATGTAAAGTAAACTGTCTTTGATTCATAAAGTATTTCCAGGTAGTGCCCCATTGGATCTGCTTTAGGGATTGAAAGGGTATTCTACAGAATCTCAGATGAGGGAGGGAGTATGACACAGCCTATTTTGCAGCCACAAGTAGTACTTAAAGAGTTTTTGCCTTCCCACAGCCCATTTTCAATCCTGTTATTTAAAAATCCTTTCTCACACTGAGCAAAGACAGATCCTGAGGATACTGCTGAAAGTCAAAGTCATCTGCATCAAGAAACTTACAACTTAATGAGAAAGACAAAAGAACAAGAGTGGAATTTATGAGCATTGCAACAGAAGGCAACGATTATATGCATCATGTGCCACTGAGTTTCAAAGGAAGATTTCTGTTTATCTGAGCCTGAGCTCAAGTGAAGAGGACAGGGAAAGAAGGGGTTTCTTAGAAATGGTACCATGTCAACTGAGTTTTTAAAATGTATAGAAGCTAACAGTGTAAGTCATGGAATGGGTATTCTAAGCAAAGCCAACACATTTAAAGGCCTAGAGCCTGAAGAGGAATTTGATGTGATCATGGAGCCTCTATATACATGGAAAAGACTGAATAGGTATATATTCCTTTTTCAATGACAGATCCAGAAGTGACACAAGACTCTAGCCATGAGACCAGCGATTAGTTGGTGAACAAAGGAAGAATAATTTCCTTATATTTCTGTTCCAAGTTTTCTTCTTTCCTTTCTAGTTTATCTGACCTCTGTGGACCTGAACTTGGGCCTACTCAACAACCATCACCTCTAGTCTAAGATAACTCTTGGACTTCATTCTTCTTCACCAAGCTTGGGAGATGGTCCAGTTGGAACTGGTTTATTTGGGAGCTAGTACTTGTGGGGGTGGGTAGCAGAGTTGGAATTAGTTCATTTGTTCTATAGGGTACACACTCAAATCCCACCTTAGATTTACTTTGTTTTTCTTTTTTTTTTTTTGCTATACAAAATGGTAAAGAAATTTCTAGTTTTATGTATAATATTACTTATTTATTTTCAGCATATAGGATTCCTTTTTCCTTTGGCAGACACTGATTCCACGCCCTATCCCCCGGGTCACAAAGTTTTAGGGTATTTACCCTATCAATCAGGGAATTGGTTCATCTGTATGCACTGATGCTGGAATCTGTTTGTGCTGTTTTTGTTGGAATTTGTTTGCATCTTTTACATTTTCACACACGTACCAAGCTTGTTTGGTTACTGGCCCAGATCAGGTCTGACATAAACTCTTGGTGTAAGTTACTTGAATTTCATTATGTTTAAAACTTTTGGGGAGGGACTTATTTTAGGAGCTTGAAAGAGGATAGTGAAAAAGTTGGCTTAAAGCTCAACATTCAGAAAACGAAGATCATGGCATCTGGTCCCATCACTCCACGGCAAATAGATGGGGAAACAGTGGAAACAGTGTCAGACTTTATTTTGGGGGCCCCCAGACTCACTGCAGATGGTGACTGCAGCCATGAAATTAAAAGACGCTCACTCCTTGGAAGAAAAGTTATGACCAACCTGGAAAGTATATTAAAAAGCAGAGACATCACTTTGCTGACTTAGGTCCATCTCGTCAAGGCTATGGTTTTTCCAGTAGTCATGTATGGATGTGAGAGTTGGACTGTGAAGAAGGCTGAGCACCTAAGAATTGATGCTTTTGAACTGTGGTGTTGGAGAAGGCTCTTGAGAGACCCTTGGACTGCAAGGAGATCCAACCAGTCCATTCTGAAGGAGATAAGCCCTTGGATTTCTTTGGAAGGAATGATGCTAAAGCTGAAACTCCAATACTTTGGCCACCTCATGTGAAGAGCTGACTCACTGGAAAAGACTCTGATGCTGGGAGGGACTGGGGGCAGGAGGAGAAGGGGACGACAGAGGATGAGATGGCTGGATGGTATCACTGACTCAATGGACGTGAGTCTAAGTGAACTCTGGGAGTTGGTGATGGACAGGGAGGCCTGGCGTGCTGCGATTCATGGGGTCGCAAAGAGTCAGACACAACTGAGCGACTGAACTGAACTGAACTAAAACTTTTGGGGGACTTATTTTGGGGGCTTATTCTCATTCCCTAGACTTGTGATACACATTATAACACTCGCAAACATTTATTGAGAGTTTTACTCTGTGGCAGGCACACCTCTGAGCACTTCCCATGTATAAACTCACTTATTCCTAATATTACTCTATTATTTGTCTGTATCGATTATCCATAGTCTGATATTTAAACTGTAACTTTTACACTCAGGAATGTACAGAAGGTCACAGCTAGTCAGTGGAGGAGCCGGTGCATTCGCTCAGGCAATCTGCCTTCCAGGTCTGTCCTCCTAACCCTGACACTGCACTGCCTCAACTGTTTGGCTACATCATGCCTTAGTTGTAGTAAATTAAGCTCCTATACCTTGGGCTATTGACTGCATCTCTGCTTAAGTGCTTTACTGTAGCAATGGATTGATCAACGAATATTGAACGAGCAGCATCTATGTGCCAGGCTCACTGTTCTAAGCATCTAGATACACGGAAGTGGGGAGGGGAGGAGTCATGTGGTCGATATTCTTATGTAAATTAAATTCTAATGGTGGTTGAAATTACAGATCCTGTGAGGTGGAACCTGTAGGGGGATCCAGAAATCATGAAATCCAATTTACTGATTTAGCAAAACAGGAAAGTATGATCCCAAACTAAGATTCATTGTAAATACACACACACACACACACACACACAAAAATTAAAGCTATAAACACATAATTAGAAAAATGTGAACTAAAATCCAATCTCTGTATTCCATCACCCTGGTTTTGTCTCACACTGTGAAACTCCTAAACAGTATCTGTGTTAAAGAAGAGCCTCTGAGCAAGGTGATGAATGAGCCTCTTGGATCAATGCACCAAAAAATGCTTTAAAAAGATTAGGAGTACATTTGCCAAAATACTATCAGTATTTACTTTTCCATGATACTGTAGATAATTTTTTAAACTGTCTTTTATAGCTTAAAAAGGACAGACACTGAAGATATACAAATAGGAAAATGTTTAAACTGGAGAAAGATCCTTTTCTTAAAAAAAAAAAAAAATTCTGATCGTTTAGAATCACTTTAACCACTGTTACAAAATTCCTTGAAGTTTGAGTTCTTGCTCTGCCCACGTTCCTCTAAATCAGAAGCTCCTCTGTTATCTTTCAGCCACTCTAGACCACCTGAGAACTCAAGAGATTTCTCAGACTGCACCTCCAGTGACTTAGCTAATGACTCATCCCAACTATTGGAAAATGAGTGACTCCATATTTAGGAGCTCAGGTCTAAATTATTCCACGTGCTTTGGAAGGCTTGCTTTTTCCTGAGATGATTTATCAAGCTGTGTTATCTCTATAGTAAACTGACTGGGCAAAAGAACTCAAAGGTAAAAACAGCATTGGAGCTGGAGAGGCTACACACATTTCCTGATAATGGTTCTAATGATTAAGGAGAAAAAAATAAGATTAACCTGGAATTTTCAAATTGTCCCTTTTAACTAAATGGACTATAGTCCATTTTCCAAACTCCAGTGCAGCAATGTGTGTGTGCTATATATATATATATATATATAATATATTGATATAAGAAATACATTTATATATATATATACACACATATGTGCATATACATTTATATATCAATACATTTATATATATTACAAACATATATATTTGTATAGAATAATGATGGTACATAAAACCAATAGTGGGTTTAACAAAAGAACCATAGGACTTTTCTCAGATGGTCCATCCTAAAGGAGATCAGTCCTGAGTGTTCATTGGAAGGACTGATGTTGAAGCTAAAATCCCAATAGTTAGGCCACCTGATGTGAAGAATTGACTCATTTGAAAAGATCCTGATGCTGGGAAAGATTGATGGTGGGAGGAGAAGGGGACGACACAGGACGAGATGGCTGGATGGCATCACTGACTCAACAGACATGAGTTTGGGTGGACTCTGGGAGTTGGTGATGGATAGGGAGGCCTGTGTGCTGCAGTCCATGGGGTCACAAAGAGTCAGACACGACTGAGTGACTGAACTGAACTGAACTGAACCATATGAGATGGCAAAATCATAGAGAACTATGGGTAGGCTGTCATACTATTTAGAGAAAAATTTGTATTGGGAATATTAAATTGCCCTTCTCTCAGGTCTTGCTTAAAGCTGAGAACCAGTTGCAGAGTCAAAGAAGCACTCCACCTGGAAACCTCTTAATTCAATCTTATGAGATTTCTTTAAGAGTAGTTTTGACATTGCCTTTAAATAAAACCTAGTCCAAAAGTTAATGTTTACAGTAGTCAGCAACTGCTCATTCATCACCTTGACTAAAGAGATCTGGTAGATTTGCTCTACAAATAAGAGAAAGGAAAACAAAGATAGATTTTACATAAAATTGTTGTCAAATCTTTGTTTTGAGAGCATCAAAACCAACAGATATACTGGAGTTTTAACAGTCTAAGCATACTAAATCTGTGTTCGCTTCTTCCAAAAAAATAGACAAATCTCCCAAAACAGCTCACATACTAGAATAACCTATAATGATAACCGATAACATAAGCAGCTTAATAGTTTTCCTGAACTTATGTGCCTCATAGTGTTGTGAGGATTACTACAGTTATTGCAAGTAAAGCACTTACTCGCTGTTCTATATTTTCAGACAATAAAGCAATATGCCAAGAGAGATGTGATCCAGATCTTGATGTTGATGATAAGCACTGTCCTGATAACTGTCAATCAGAAATACACTCTGGCCAACCTTAAGAAACTGCCAGGCCAAAGACTCAATGACATGGGTTATGCCACATGGTACATTCTGTACCTTGACTAATTTAGAAAGGCATTTAAAAATATTCTTACTTTTACCAAGGTTTTAACATGAACACAATTTACACTTACAGAAAAGTCACTCTGTATAGTGAACACCCATATATCTACCACTCAGATTCTACAATTAACATTTTATTATATTTGCTTAGAAAGCCATCTTAATGTCAAAGCTTGGAACACAAGGAGTATTCTCAATACGATGCATTCACTGACAAAATCAGTTGCTCGAGGTTTAACATGCTCTGGTAAAATCCATTCTCCATAATTAGTTAAAATCTTTTCCAAACTCAAACAGAATCTTCTCACTTACTGATTAAACTTTTCACAGCTTCCCACTGGGCTCAGGTTAATGACCTAGCAACATGTTCAGCAATGCCCTGCCTGATCTGGAACCTAAGCTGTTCCTGAGTCTCACCTAACTGGACCTCTCCCTTTCATCTGTACAGGGCTCCTTTCAGCTCTTCGAATATGCCTTGTTCCCTCCACCTTCAAGGCCTTGACACATCTTCTTCCCCATCCCTAATTTATTTTGCTTACTTAGCTTATCAGTGGCCTCAAAGAGGTCTCCAAAGTAGGACGTATGCATCTTATAAGGAAAGAAAGCCAGTTGTTTGGAGACTGGAGAGAGAAAAGATGTTTTATTTCTACTTGTTTTTACCTAAATTAAAGGTAAATTATGCTGTGAAAATGTTGAAATATCCATAGGCAAGAACACATAGAGGTAAATCGCACATAATAAAAGCACATTTGGAGTATAAAAGTGTTTTCAGGTCACTGCTGCAGATCTCAGATCTCAATTGTTACCTCATCATAAATGCCTTCCCTTATTAATCAGCCTGACACAAACTTCCCCCTGTAGACTCAGGGCATGATACATGCCTGTGAAGCTTTAGTGGTAGTAACAATTTTACATTTATCTTGCATGCTAATCGATTATGTCTGTTCTCATTCACTGGACATTTGCACGAGGGGCAGGCACTGAAGTTTAGTTTTGATCCTTTTTAAAAAAGTACTGCTTAATTAATAGCAAATTCCTGATGAACATTTGATTAATACAGAGGTGTGTGTGTGAATATGTGTGCACACATGTGTATATGAAATGTATATATATATATATTAGAAACATATGTATACATATATATTTGAAACATATGTATGTGCATATATATAAAAATCAGCTCTTCAAAGGGAAGGCTGAAGGTTTTTTTTCCTTCTCTATTTGTAACCAATAAACTCTCCATTTCTCCAGTTCCTTTTTCCGCTGATTTCAGTGGACTATCTCTGTGTCATATGTTTGTTTGCTACAGACTTGTCAGGACAAAGCTCAAATATCAGCTGGGTCCATGATGCTCACAGTAATTGCAAAACTGTTTGCTGTAAAACAGATTAAGAGGCCCTACTCAGCAAGCACTGAGCCAAGTTCTTCCCTGGCCACTTCAGGAACATGTGGCAGGACTCTGTAATGTGATGGATAACATATGAAGAGCGGAGGGCTGCCCATATGCTGCTGCAATTTTCCTGGACAGAATGTGCTCTCTGGACTTAATAACAGTGATTTAGGACACTGGTGAAAATTCCAGCTCTCCTTAGGTCTCATTCAGAGTTTCCAGGCAGGGGATAGCAAACCTATAATTCCTCACTGCAGGAAAGAAAATGAAAGAAGGGAAAGAGATCCCTAGGACTGACTTGTATCGGAACTGATTAGATGTGTTCCTTTCTACCTGTCACAGAAAGGAACAGATAATGCTACTAAAATCCTGAAAGTTGAGTAAAACAATGCAAGATGTCATACAAAACCCTTCTAATTTGGGTTGGGGTTCAAGGAAGAAATGCTGGAGATATGTATAAGATATACATATACTTAATATGTATAGTGTTAGTCACTCAGTTGTGCCCAACTCTTTGTGATCCCATGGATTATAGCCCTCCAGACTCCTCTATCCATGAAATTCTCCAGGCAAGAACACTGGAGTGTTGCCATTCCCTTCTCCAGGAGATCTTCCTGACCCAGGATTGAACCCAGGTCTCCTGCATTGCAGGGAGAGTCTTTACCATCTGAGCCACCAGGATATAACCAGTGGTAAAGGGTTAGCAAAACACGTTTGCTGTTTGGGAGAGGTAACAAGATAAAAGAATACACCTAAAAGAATGTTGAGGTCCCGGTGGGCAGGAAGTATGGTGTGATGAGAATATGGCTATTACATACTTTAAGTTGAAGCAACTTTACTTACAGGAAAAAAAAAATCAGAGTGCTACATTTTAAAAGGACACAGAAAACATGAAATCTTTTGGAAGAAAGAGCCCAATATGATGAGATGACACAAAATCATACCTAAAATAAAATGGTTCCAAAAAGCAAGTCATAGTCAGGATGTAACCAGGGGAAAGGAAAGCTCAAGAGGAATGGGATAGGTAGCATTAGGTGGAGAAAGGTGTTTTGTGAAAGGAGTATTTGCTGGAGAATTAGGCAGAGCCTATATAACCTTAAAAAGTAGCATTAGAACTGGTGGCTGCTGCTTAGTCACTTCAGTCGTGTCCAGCTTTGTGTGACCCTATGGACTATAGCCCGCCAGGCTCCTCTGTTCATGGGATTCTCTAGGCAGGAGTGCTGGGGGTGGGGGGGTGCTATGCCCTCTTCCAAGAGATCTTTCCGACCCAGGGATCAAACCCGGATCTCCTGCATTACCAGCAGACTCTTTACTGCTGAGGCACCAGAGAAGCCCAGAACATGTGGAAAGATATCTTAGAGACAAGAGTTCAACTCCATTTTAGGAAAGGTATTCTGTGATGATCAGGTAGCCAGCCTCAAGAAGGAGAGTGAATATGGACCACTGAAAGTGATCAATCATAGCCCAGATAACAGATTTCCAAATCTACCAGATTATCAGGGTCATCTGGGAAACCTCCCAATCACACTCAGACCCAATACAAGCGATTCTTTTGTCTAGGCAAAGTGTAGGACCCCAAGCTATGTGAGCATTCTGTGATGGCACAGATATAATTCAAGCAGGATTAAGTAGATAATTTCTAGGAATCCCTTCATCCCTCAGACTTTGATTCTACCTGTCTTTTACTTTCTAGTTATATAATAATCAAATAACAGATAAAAGGAGAAGGGCATCAGAGAATATTTGAAGAATTTTATGATTCATGATGTTTTTGGTGAGAATTTTTAGTTTCTCCAGCCGTTCTTATGCTTTGTCCTTTAGTCTCTGGTTATGTTTACAAATGCAGTCATTGGCAAAAAGAACAGGTAATGATTCTTGTTGCAAATCACTTTTAAAAATTTAGAAAATTTTCTCTGATGGAAATCACTTTATGACCACTAAAACATGTAGGAGAAATATAGTTCAGTGAAGAGAAAGAGAAGAAAAATAACAAAATAGAAACAAGCAAGGTAAAACTACTTAAAATAAAATGCATTTGGTGACATTTTGCTGACTGATATGTGGATGTGTAATAGGTATCTGGACATATTCTATGAAGCATTTTCAAGCTTCACTGCAGGTAGAAAACATTTGAGAAGTTTGTTAACATGCAGATTTGAAGGCTGCACCCAAGAAATTCTGATTTAGTGGGTCTTGAATGGGTCAAAATTTTGTGTTTTTAATACATAGAGGGAACAACTGCACAGACCAAATTTAGAGAATATTTTATAGTGCTCTTTGACAGAACATTCTGCAATGATGGAAATACTCTACACATGTGCTTTTAATGAAGTAGTCCCCAGCCATATGTGACTTCCGAGTACTTTAAAAGCATCTAGTGCAGGTGAGGAACTGTTGGATTTTATTTCATCTTAATTATTTTAAATTTAAATACCCACATGTGGCTAGTGGCTGTCATATGTGGTTTAGTCACTAAGTCACGTCCGACTCTTGTGACCCCAAGGACTGTAGCTCACCAAGCTCCTCTGTCCATGGGATTTTCCAGGCAAGAATACTGGAGTGGGTTGCCATTTCCTTCTCCAGGAGATCTTCCTGACCCAGGAATTGAACCTGGTTCTCCTGCATTGCAGGCAGATTCTTGCGCTGCTGGCATATTCTTTACCAACTGAGCTACAAGGGAAGCCTGGCTATCATATTGGAGAATTCTATTTTAGAATATACGTACTTTGTTTTAGGACAAGGAACATGCAGTTGTCTTTTGTATTGTACCTACCACAGTAAGGAAACGAGATACTATATTGAAATAAGAATGGCATGATATAATATTTGCAGGATATTCCCATTCAATCCAAGAATCAACACAGCAGTATGATTTTATATTGTCAGAGTAAACATGTTTATTTGTATCCCAGTCTGTAACAAGTGAGGAACGCCATTTTCATAAAGTGAACAAAATGAAACATCTGTGGTTAACTTCATTGATTTGTACTTAAAAATAACTGTACATTAGGAAGGAGGTATGTTATTGGATTATATGGCAATCCCACCAATTAACTTAACAATTTCTCTGCTGATAGCTGATAGGTCAAGCACAGAAGCCTTGACTAGGTGTTAGGAATGGCTGTAGCATAGGTTATGACAGTCTCCAAATCCATAGACCTCCCTTCCTAAGCAAACACTAGGAATATCGACTGTCAAGAAAGTCACAACAGAAGAAACTGAGATTCCAAGTTATCTTATAGTGTTTAGTGCAATATAACCATTCTAAATCAAAGAGCATCAGGGTATAGTATTCACACATCAAAAAGAGATGACACGGCAGACTGTCCTTCCAAAATTAGCTGGATTCCTGTGTCAAGGTTAGCAGAGGTGTGAAATCTTATTTTCACTAGACCTATGCTGAGAAATATTTAGCCAGAAAAGTTATAAAATGTACGCATACAGACACACACACACAAACATATAGAGACACATAGACTAAATAGATGGGGTTTGGCAGGCGAGGGTAGGGAATGGAGGATTGGGATGCTGGAATGAAAGTGCATAATCATGTCAAAATAACTCACCCCCAAGCAGAAAATAAAATAAAAGGGAAGTAGGGCAGAAGAGAAAGAACACTAATGGATCCGCCTCCTTTGCCCCCAGAGACAAAAGGTTCTTTCTGCACATTCACATTAGCATTTTGGCATATGAAAATGAATTCTAGTGCTAGTCTATAACAAATTACTGCTCTACTAGCTGAAATCTTAGATAATCTCATGTGGCTGGCAATAAGTGGTTTTAAAGAATTGCTCTTAGAGAGTGTGTGATTGGCGATACACGTGTCTTGTGTATGAGTTGGTACTGGCAATCTTCCATGACCTGTGCAGCTAGCTTAGTGAAGGTGCCTGGTTCTTGACAGAATCTCCTCTGGAAAACTGGCTCTGGCCTGAAAACCGAGGTAGGGAGAGATTCTGAAGGAGTGTCTCTAAATCTTTCCCCAATGATGCCAGAATATCATGAGGGGTCACTTTTAATCAGAGTTGGGAAACTATTGCCTATTATAATGTTTTCAAAAGCTACCCTCTTCATGGCACATCTCAGCATCCCTTTGCAGCAATCCCTGTGGGTTCAACTTCTTTGATCAGCACTGCCTTTTTAGATGCAAAAGAGGAAGCTTCTATCACTAAAGGTCATTTAATAAATCAGTGTGTTTGGTTTAGGATTAAAATCCTGATTTCCTGATGCTTAATCTCAGGAATATTTTTACAATTCCACATTATTCCCCTATCTTAATACCATGCTTCTAAAAAATTATTAGAAGAAGTTTACAGATTTCATTCACAAGTCATAAAAAGATTCATACCCACTGGTTGTGGGTATTAAACTTTGCACTTACAACTTCATCTTTCTATCTAGGTTTGTATATATGTGTGTGTGTATATACTTTGCATTCCAAGGCTGTAATTGTGCTGGATGCCCTGCTCTTGATAAATCTCTGGGAACGACTGTCTGGCAGCAGTTCTAGGCTTTGTTCTCCCTCTAATAGCATCTCCAGCACAGGCTCTGCTATGGCTGCATAGCATGTCGGTGAGCCTACCTGTCCCCCACCCCCCACCCCACCCTGCCTTCTTACTCTCTGGCCCGCCATGGAACAAGGGATGATTGGAAATTCCTGAGTCTGTGGGAAAAAAAAAGGAAAAGGGCTTCAAGGAGAGGGAAAACAACAAAATGAAAAGGGGAAAAAAAAAGCAAGAAGGCCACGCATGTCTATTTTACAGTTTTCAGATGCTTTCACATTTGGAAATAAGATTCACACATGCATTCCAGGGAGTCTCTGAGATATCTAGACAGAGTCACTGCTAAGGTTAAAGCTTGATAGAAAAGGTTTCAAGTATTACTGACTTTTGCTTTGCATTTTGAGATTGTTCCCACTAAATTCTCAGTTTGAATTGGGTCCTTTGAATCACAAATATACCAAATATGGTACACATGTTAGATAATAGTGATTTTTAACTCAACTACACATGGTACTTCTAAAATCCCTGCCCTGTTTACTTAGGCCACAAGCATCTGATTTCCACAGTCAGATCATTTACCACCCAACAATGCCTGATTTTGCTGGACAGAGGAACAGACGGTCGGCTTAAATCCTTTGAAATTCTCAGCACTGCTCCTTCCCTTTCATTCCTGACTCCATCACCTAAGACTTGTGCCAAATAGTAAGGAAAATGAGTGAGGATCAGGAAGAGCTTTTGAGGTGACGATGTAGGTGTGGAGAAGATGTTTCACTGTAATTAATCTTGTTTCATTTGAAATCAACATGGGGTGGCTTATCCACCTCATATACATGGAGTGCCTTTATATTTCATCTTCTTCTCATTGTTTCAAATATAAGCATGCATATGATGCTTCCTTTGACCTAAAGGAGCCTCTCTAGCTTAGTGAGAACAATACAAGCAAATGGTGTCAGGGGAACATACAGGAGCTGTTCCCATCTAGTAGTACTGAAAGTTAAAGTGTTAGTCACTCAGCTGTGTCTGACTCTTTGTGACCCCATGGATTGTAGCCTGCCAGGCTCCCCTGTCCATGGGATTTTCCAGGAAAAAATACTGGAGTGGGTACCCAGTTCCTTCCTCAAAGGGATCTTCCTGATCTAGGGATTGAACCCAGGTCTCCTGAGTTGCAGGCAGATTCTTTACCATCTGAATCACCTGGGAAGCCAGTACTGAGATATCAGCAATGGCTTCTTGTAGGAAGAACAGCTAATTCTGACTATTACAAGTAAATGGCTTTTATCCACTATTGCCTCTGTCTCCTCACTTGTAGCTTCGATAAAGATCCCATGCAGCTCTAACATTACAGGGATAGTAGATGTAAACATTCGCTGAATCTACCCCTACATGCAGATCACAATGCTTTGTCTAAGCATAAAGTTAGTGTGTGTGAACAGAGATCGAAAACAAGTTGAAATTCTGTACACTGAGCATATAAACCAAGTCTACCTACCTCCACGGTTTGGAGGGGCTCAGGTGCTGGTTTCAGAAGCCTGGCCCTAGCTTATCTGCAGTCACCACTGACTTCTCTTCAGCCAGATCCTGGTTCCACACCACAGTGGTGCCCTATCATTGCAGCTTCCTCTTCTCGTGTTAAATCAATAGTTTATGACATGTACAAGAGAAAGCTGTAAATTTAATTTGTTCCCTGCAGTGTGATTCCCATCTTGTTTGCTGGCAACATAATGAATATGTTTGCCCTCCAGACCCCCTACCCAGTGGAGCAATTGGAGGATACAGAAAGAGAAAACAGGAAAGCACAATTAGGTAGATGGATTAAAACTGGATTAATCAGAGGCTCAGCTAAAGATAGGCATATGCCTTGCTTGTGTGTATGCGTGTGTATATACAGATATTTTTTCCCCAGAAATCCACTAAACAGGAGATGGTAATTAAGGAAAATGTGGGCTCTATCTGTGACTTGGAAATTTAAGAGTGGTTCAGCTAGGTTGTTTTTAATTATGATGGAAACTGAAGCAGAACAGGCTGGCTCTACTGACTCCACAGGCCTCATCAGCTGCACCCCCTCCCTGGCTGCTCTCCACTTCTATGCTACAAAAATGCAAGGTTCCTTATTACCAGGGACCCTGCAATGCTGATTCCCTGAATGTCTTCCCATGCTCTCTGCCTGACTGGCTTCCTCCAACTAAGTTCTCAGCAGCCTTCCTAGCCCATCCAGGCTCTCCGGATTCCT
This sequence comes from Nanger dama, assembly GCA_917880005.1. Classification (NCBI taxonomy): domain Eukaryota; kingdom Metazoa; phylum Chordata; class Mammalia; order Artiodactyla; family Bovidae; genus Nanger; species Nanger dama. The sequence continues at coordinate 4,740,958 of CAKJTW010000011.1, forward strand.
TTAGCCCTGCTGCATAATCTCAAGAGCCTTTCTCATCTGAAAACATCCTGTATCTATCTATCTCTTCATCTATCTATCTGTTAATATCTATCACGTTTTCTTTTTTTTTAATTTTTCTTACTATAATGTGAGTTTGAGGCTGGGGGGTGGGGCAGAGAACTTGTCTATTTTATTCCAAAGCAGTTCTAGTAACCACCATAATACCTATCACATGTTATTGTTCAGTGGCATGCTGAACCAGTGAATAAATGGTATACTGAGGTAGAAGTTACTCAGGGAGAAAAAACAATCATATTTTAAGCACCTTCTGCTATTATAACAAGAAATCAATTGGTACCAACACAGATGCCCTTTAAACAGCACTCACCACATGTCAGGCACTGTTCTATGCTCTTGCATACAAACTTATTTAATCCCTCCAAAAACTTAGGAGGCAGGTACTGTTATTATCCATATGTTTTAGATGAGGAAACTGAGGCATGGAGATCTTTAGTAATTTTCCCATATTCATAGAATTACCAAGTGGCAGCAAATAGTATTTGGACTCAGGCATCTTGACTTCAAAATCCATGCTCTTAGGGACTACACTAAATTGTCTCTCAACTTACACCATTATCACAAGCAATTACAGGCACTCAGCACAAATAAAACAATAAAAACAGCAAAAGGCCATATATGTATGTGTATATGTACATATTTTTAATGATTGCCCCAGACCACTGGCTTCAAAAGACGTAGTCATTGCTACCAGAAAAAAAAATAATAATAAAAATAAAAAACTTAGCATAGACATTCAGAGTCCTGGGACTTGAAGTCACATCACTGAACCTATTAAACTTTGAATTTAAGCAATTTATGCATCTGTATTGTTTATGAGTAAAGACATTTTTCTTCACAGCATCATTTGGGCTAAGAAGTTGTTACAGAAATCTACTCTTCAGAGACTGTAAAGAAAAAACTGGTGGAGTGTGTGTGTGTGGGTGTGTGTATGTATACACAAAGATTATGGAATTTGAGAAGAGGAAAGAAGGGCCTCAGAATCTTATTAAGTATTAACAGCTTTTGTAGCTGGTCCAGATGTCTCTCCATTTATCCATCTATCTATCCATCTATCCATCCAACCAATGGCTGCCATGCATCCATCACTGTGTAAGAGATGTAAGCAGGGCATGTAAGCAGCAACCAAGGCCAATACTGCCCCTGACCCCCATGGAGATACCTCCTGGCAGGTCCTGTTCTTAGCACTTACCACCTCTCATCTCTACAGAGCTATTACGCAGGGCCAATTTGTAAACAGCACAGGGAAAAATCTGTGTGTGAGTGTGAAGACCAAATGCAGATCAGGAAGAGAAGTGCGGGGCATTAGAAGCAGCAGTGCTGGGTAATGAGAGGAAGGACTCTTACGAGAAAAACAGCAAGTAGGAAAACAGGAAATGAAAGTGAGAGGACCTGGGGAAGGGGCAGAATTGAAGAAGGAATGACAGCTTTGTACCAGCAGACTCGGCACGTTGATCCCACGTATGTAGGACAAGTCTAACTATTCAAGTTAAAGTGTTTTAAGATTATGGAAATATAAAGCTGTTTAAATTGTTCTTTTTCTAAAGAACACAAAGGACTCCACCAGCCCATCACCACTGTGTTTGTTTTGGAAAGCTATCCTGAGAGCTCTTGTTTCTCTATAGATGCATGGGTCTGTTATGGTACAGGAGAGAAAATCCCCGGGGAGGAGCTCTCTGTGCCATGTGGGCGGCAGACCCATGGCTACATTTCCCAAGAATCAAAGGACATTCATTTACATTTGAAATGAGAGAGGAAAAAAAAACCCACCATCATTTCATTGTCAGTTTTGTTCCAATCAACCCACCCCTCACCATCACTGCCAAGTAGACCTTTGACAGAAATTCATCCCAGAAATAGGATGGAAAATTTTAATGAGATTATTTTGATGTTCACAACCTCTAAGAATGTTCCCCAAAAGTTATGTGGTGGGAGGCATTTTCTTCTGCTTTTCCTGTGCATAACTCTGCTCCCTGAGGATGTAACTTGGCAAGTCCTGACAAGATCGATTGGAATATTCCTGGCTACACAATATGTGCCTGTCCCTGCGGGGTGAGCTGTCAGGGCAGAGAATGGCCTTGGTGACCTGAGCATCTCCCCTACTGATGCCTCAAAGTTCACTCATTGTTAGTGATAATGCTTAAGGGAAATCAGGGAGTCACTATGGACTAGAAACTTGTAGATTCTGTTTCTTCATTTAATTACCAGAAATCACAGTACAATTCATTATTTATTTCTAAAGTGAAAGTGAAAGTGTTAGTCACTCAGTCGTGTCTGACTCTTTACAATCCCACGGACTATAACCCACTAGGCACCTGTATCCATGGAATTCTCCAGGCAAGAATACTGGAGTGGGTAGCCATTTCCTTTTGCAGGTGATCTTCCAAACCCAGGGATTGAACCTCACTGCAGGCATATTTCTAAATATGAAAGCTAATTATGCTGTCTTACTGGTATTTTTTTTCTAAAATGGAGATTTCCTCAAAAGGGACATCAGATTTGTTGATCAAATAGTTTTACTACTTATACATATGAGATGGGAAAAGGCATATGAGAAAAAGTAAAAGAAATACTCCAACTTAAATTGTTCCATTACCCTCATTATCTGGTGAACCTAAAAGACCCTTTGCTATTTTGAGATTTACATCCAGACTGGAAACCAAAACTAGAGACAGACAGGCTTAGGCAAGGGCTGACAACAGGGTCTGAGGTGTCCACCAGAGGTTAAGCTTCTAGAGTTGGCTTCCCTTCCAGTTCATCCACTTATCTCTCTCTGTCTCCTATGATAAAAGTGTAGGAGTGAACAGCACAGTCCTTTTGCTTGTTTTCAGGAAGTTTGGAGCCCAGCAATGCCAACATGAACAGTGTATTATTTGCAAAGAATGCCACCACCATTCAGAAGGAAGGCCTTCCAGAAATTAAACTTACCTTTTATAGCTTTGGTTTACATTTTAAAAGTAACTCCCCACCCCTAAGATAACTGAGTTTCTTTATACTCATTCCATTCTTTGTAGGAGTAGGAGAACCACTGATGATTTCTGCTAAATAGGTTTTAAAAATCTAATTTATTTCTCCCCACTTCTGCTGTTGATTACTGCCAGTGGGTCCTGCAAAACTATACTCATCTATTTTTAATGTCTGCCACTTGGTACATTTTTAAAATAGATGGATGTGAGTTTGAGTAAACATTGTGCCTCTTGTTACAGGCTGTGAACATCCACAGTGGGCACTGGACATTTTCTTAGTCAAAGCTCACTGTTATTAATAATTGCTGGCCTTAAACCTCATTTATGAGAAATCATACAGCCAGGTCTCTTGTTAGACTATAATCCATTTCTTGTATTTCTTGTGTTTGTGTGCTTTACTATATGTTTAGATGTTTAAGACATCACATTTTTCAAGTTCCTCTTCAATAAGGCAATGCAATAAAAAAGTATACATTTAAGATTTTTAGATATATAAATGTAAATATAATATATATTTAAATATAAAATTTATAGATAAATATATTTAAGCAAAATTCAATTTCAACATTTTTTCAACCAACATTAAAAGCAAGAAAAAGTAAGAAAATTCTGCCTGTAATGCCAGAGACCTGGGGTCTGAATCCTGGGCTGGGAAGATCCCCTGGAGAAGGGAATGGCAATCCAGTTCAGTATTTTTGCCTAGAGAATTCTGTGTACAGAGGAGTCTGGCGGGCCACAATCCATGGGGTTCAAGAGTCAGACACGACTGAGTGACCAACACAAACACACATAAGTAAAAATGCACTTGCTCTTGTGGCTGTGCTTTGACTTAGAGGCTCTGTAAATATAGACATAGATAGATATACAGATATAAATGCTTACATCGACATCTACAGGATTCATAGATATAGATACCTATCTATCTAAGATAGACAGAGAGATGACTTGCCTATTTTAAAATGTAAAACTTGCTTTGTGTTAAAAGCATTGGATAAAAAGTTTATTATTATGGAATAATTTTATGATTGGGGAAGACAGATGTGCAGAATGTTTAAAAACAGGAGTTCTGGAGTCCAGGACACTGACCCCCATCTCTTGCTTGCTGTATGACTGTGGCAGATTAGTTCATCTCTCTGACCCTCACTCTGGAGAGGTGTATAATAAAACCTATTTGAGCTTCTAAGAACAACATAATATGCAATGCATTTACTATATGACAAGAAGTGGGATTAGCATTCAATGTATTAATAACCACTCGGATGCTTCTGACTATAAAACAGAGAAAATTCTGACATCGGATTTAAACCAGGAGGATGCTTATTATCTCCCAGAACAAGAAGAACAAGGTGAGGCAGGCTCCAGGACAGCATGTTAAGATTGTTGGCTTGTTTCTCTGGATTTCTATGTGGGTTCAGTTCTCAGGTGCAAGGAGACTCTCCAAGAAATTTCTAAATAATTTTTTTTACATATCATTGGCCAGAATAGGGTCATGTGCAGGATAAAATATTAAGAGTATGCAAACTAAAATATGATGGCTTGAGCTTGAATTCCAGCATGGCAACTTGTAACTGTTGTCTCAATGATTTTATTTCACTGAACCTCAGAATCTTTATTAAAATGAGGATATCAATACTACTTTCCTCACTGGATTGTTGTGATTATTATTTTGGTTAATAGGAAAAAAAAACCAGAAGAGTACCCGGCACATAATGAATCTTTGATAAGAATTAATTATACTGAATTATAAACCAATCACTGAGAAGAATGAAACTGCTATTATTGGTTTAGATAAATTTGCTAGCTGGAGAAATGGTCACTTTTCACTCAATAATGTGGAAGAATAGAAATCTTAACTTTAATTGAGTTATATTAAGTAGGCAACCAAGTCTGATCACCACATTCAAAGTACCGATACTCTCACTACTTATCCTGCTTTTTAATAACATCACCATATTATATTTCTTCCCAAATGAAAATCCACTGGCTGAACTACAGGTGAGTCCTACTTGATGATTTGATTACTATCTATTATCTTCAAAATAAAACATGTATTTGTCAGCAAGTATATTTTAAAAATATATTTGTACAACTCCTTGTCACCCATGATATCACTGAACTAGGATTTCATTCTAGCCTTGAGTCATTTTTAAGTCAGCTGAGCCCAAAGGACCCAGAAATCCTGAACTTACCTTTCCTCTAGGAAGGTAGGTAAAAGTGAAGTCGCTCAGTTGTGTCCGACTCTTTGTGACCCCATGGGCTGTAGCCTACCATGGGATTTTCCAGGCAAGAGTACTGGAGTGGATTGCCATTTTCTTCTCCAGGGGATCTTCCTGACCCAGGGATCGAACCCAGGTCTCCCACATTGTAAACAGGCGCTTTACCATCTGAGCTACCAGGGAAGTCCAGGGGACAGGAAGGTAAGGGGACATGAAAAGGGAACTTCTAGAGGTAGGAGTGTAAGGAGCAGGTAGAGAAGCTACTAGATGAGAGGGGAAGGGATTATTTATCAGTATCTCTTTGGAATTCAACAAGGGGCCCAGTGCATTGTGTTACCTCAAAAACTTGGCTAATGGAATGAATGGGCATGCATGAATCCTTGATGAGGGGAGCATGTATTCATTCAAATATATTTTATTTACATAATAAAATTAATTTAGTTTGTATACAGTTCTATTAATTTTGGCAATGCATACAGTAATGTGACCACCAACATAGGAAAGACATAGAACAGTTTTATCATGTGTGTTTAGTCATTCAGTCGTGTCTAACTCTTTGTGACCCCACGGACTGTAACCTGCCAGACTCCTCTGTCCAAGGGATTCTCCAAGCAAGAATACTGGAATGGGTTGCCATTTCCTTCTCCAAGTTTTAGCATACTTTCCTTCTCAATTTATTCAATAAGTATCAATCATCAAGTACTGGCTAAGTATCTAGTTATGAGCTGGTGAGTAAAGAAGAATTGGCCTCTCACAATGTAGCATTTTAACTGTATGTTCACAATCCTACATACCTAGATGGCAAAAAAGTTTAAAATTTCACAGTTCCAAATAGGTGAGAAGTAAAACTGGATGTTTATTAGCTATTTTGATATTTTTAGGTTTTTCTTTCAAATTTTATTGAAAAATATTAAGTTCCTTCAAGCTAATTATCAATGTCTCTGACTTCTGCTATAGGTAAGAACATCTATTGGAACCAGATACAAATACCTGTAATTTGTTACTGGGGCTTTCCAAACAACTGATATTTTTTCTATAAGAGTTTGTAATAGAGAAGAGAAAATGTAATGAGGAATAGAGATAACTTTAAATCTAGGTTTTAAGAGTATCTGAAAATTCCCAAGGAAGATGGTAGCAATATTAAAGAGAGGATATGGGGCAGAAATGTAAGCACCTATCATAGCAACTCTCAACTATTCTCTCAAGAAGGTCTGATCCAAGCTTTGTTCAATAACCTAAAGGCTGATGATCAGTTTACTTTCATTGGCACTACTTTCCTACCCCACATCATGGCAGAAAACAGAATAAAGTCTCCACGCCTACAGTGACTACTGGGAGATAGGCAGAAGTGACTGAAAGGAGATAAAAGAGCTCCACTTTCTCATATAAGATACAGAATGAAATAAATTGCCAATAGTGCAATTCCAATAGTTATGCATGGATGTGAGACTTGGACCATAAAGAAGGCTGACCACTGAAAAACTGATGCTTTCAAACTGTGGTGTGGAGAAGACTCTTGGACAGCAAGGAGATCAAACTAGTCAATCCTAAGGGAAATCAACCCTGAATATTCACTGGAAGGACTGATGCTGAAACTGAAGCTCCAATACTTTGGCCACCTGATGTGAAGAGACAACTCATTGAAAAAGATACTGACACTGTCAAAGACTGAGAGCAGGAGGAGAAGGGGGTGACAGAAGATGAGATGGTTGAATGGCATCATGGAGTCAATGGACATGAGTTTGAGCAAATTCCAGGAGATAGTGGAGGACAAGGAAGCCTGGTGTGCTGCAGTCAAGGGGGTTGCAAAGAGTCAAACATGACTTAGCAGTTGAACAACAACAAGCATAATCTACCACCTTCTCAAAAATCTTAATATCTACTTTTTTCAACATGCATAAATTTTATGGTAGTTAAAAGAGCCAGATCAGCTGTACTGCTGCTGCTGCTGCTGCTAACTCGCTTCAGTCGTGTCCGACTCTGTGTGACCCCATAGACGGCAGCCCACCAGGCTCCCCCGTCCCTGGGATTCTCCAGGCAAGAACACTGGAGTGGGTTGCCATTTCCTTCTCCAATGCATAAAAGTGAAAAGTGAAAGTGGAGTCACTCAGTTGTGTCCGACTGGCTCCTCTGTCCATGGGATTCTCCAGGCAAGAGTACTGGAGTGGGGTGCCATTGCCTTCTCCATCAGCTGTACTAGATACTAGTTAAGCAAAGGAAGCTTCTAATTGGGACAAACCCCACCTGCATTTATTTTCATTGCCTCACCCAACTTTGAAACAACAGAGCAGGACATAGATACTGTGTCCTTTTCAGTGTGTCAGTTAAATGGCTAAACACTGATCAACGTGTGGATAACAAAGATCCAATAGAAGAATATTAATGGTGACTCTAGAACTTTTAGTCCTGTGCATAATGACTGCCAATATTTCAGGAGTTAAAAGATATATAAGCTATTTGCCATTACCTTCTGTTACCATTTTCTTTACACCAGAAATAGGGCTTTTAATCTGAAAGACGGAAATCTCTTTCTTTCTATCTCTGTACCTCTTGCTCTGTCTCCAGTGTATATAGCTTTTGTTTTTGATCTGTCATCAAATATTTTGCAAATCTGGAAAATGGATTGTTGGATTATTAAATAAGTTTAAGGGCAAGTGTTTCAATTAAAGGTAAAGATAGAATTTATGTAACAGTTGATGTCAAGGGTGGCATGACAAATGAAACAGAGGAAGTGGGAGAAACAGATTCTTTTTGTCACCATAGGAAAAGCAATCTCTGATTTCTCTTGCCTTCTTCCTCTTCCATCTTTATAGTTCCAAAGATGCATTTCACACAGTTGCATTGTTCTTGGACAATCTATTTCCTACCCCTTTTGAAAAAGTATCTAGCACTTTGATTAAACAGTTTTCGGCCTTCACATTCCCATACTTTCAACTTTGACAGTTTAATTTCCAGACTCAGAACTTTTCCAAATCAGAAAATGCTGGATTTGCACACTGTCACAGGTAAAAATCAAAATGGTCTCGGTTATTTCCAAGGGTTGTTTAGCTGCCGTTGGATATATTTGATATTATGACTCAAAAGATTGTTCCTCACAGATGATGGCTGCAGCATGAGCCACCATTGCAATTAGTTCTTATAAACTCCCCAAGACAACAATAGCAACAGACACTGTTACAGCTACTGGTAATGACATCTTGCATTTATATGGAACCTTTTATTTGATCTGATTCCTAAATATTCTACAAGCCATATTCTTGGGTATCACTTCATCCATCTTCAGTATGCAGCCACCTTAGGGTAAAAACTAATAGCTGTTAACATAGCACTGGCCCACAAAATAACACATTAAGGTGGTTATTCTCTCTTTGGATCTAAGGGGATTTTATAATAATAGCAATCATAATAGCTGTGTCTTTTTATGCTCATTTTCTTGCCCTACTCATAGACCAGAGGCGTTATTCAGTAAAGAAAACACTAGGGCTTCATTATAAAACATCTAAAGAATACCTTATGAAATTACTGGTCATCAAATCCAGTCATATCTCATATTTGTCCTTTCACTTCCACATCAGGGATAATGAACAACTTACTGCAGTATAGGGGGATTTTTGTATCCAATTTTCATATAACTTCCGTAGCTTTCTGCTCCTCTTTTACATATAGCTAAGTCTATTTCAAATACAATATTCACTTAATCCAAATCATGCAGAGTGGCTCCCTGCTGTCTATCTCATCATATGCAAGTTCTATCAATTTCCTTTCAAAATTGCCCATCCACCTTTCTCTTTTCCATTATTGTCTTTGAACTTGACTATGTGTATTATCCTTTGCTTTAACCCATTCCCCATCACCTGGCCTTATTTTCTGTATCTTGTCTTTCTGCATTTGCTAATGCCTCCCATCCTCTGCCCACAGATGGCTTTTCTATCAATATAAGGACAAGTCTAGATTCCAAGAATTCTTCCTTAATAAATAAATCCACCACTGGAACCATCCTTTAGCCGATGTGGTGATACTTTCTCATAGTATATCAATATTGTCCCAAGACATCTAAGATCATCATTCTCTAATTAATTTTTAGGTTTCCCAATTAAGACTATGCTCTGCAAGGCCAAAGACATGCCCTTTTGTTCCTTGACTCTACCAAAGTATCTCAACCCATGCTGGGAAGCCAAGGAGTACTCGATAAATACTGATTCAATAATTATATGATAGGTATACATCCAAGGAATATGAAGACAGAACAGACCTGTGGAGTACTCAAGCTAGCCCGAACAGAACCACAAGCATACACAACTTAGAATCATACTCTTTTGGGAGTGTGGGAGGGGGATACTGGGTCAAAGTTGGTATCACAGAAGAGCAAACAGACATCTTTGCAGATGGGTCATGAAGAAAGCATTTCTGTGCTGAGAAGCAGGGCCAAGTTTCCTGGCATTTTCAGTATAATGCAAAGGACACTGGGCTAATGGTAATTGTATATCCAATGAAGACTCAAATTGAAAGATGTGAAATCCTAACACCCAAAGGCAAACATTTTTCTGTTTATAAAACTGCACTCTTCTGCAGTAACAAAGAATCATAAAATATTAAGAGGTAGAAGAAGTTTAAGGTCACACAGTTTAACTCTTTACTTGATGCATAAATTTCTGATATAATATAAAGCTTGGCATAAGACTAAAGAAACTTGCACTATTTCAATCATCATCCTCACCAATAGAGTCAGAAACACAGAAATAAAATAACTGATATTCAGACATATTACTGAGTACTCTATATGTGCAAATAATTGCACTAGAGACAGTAGGAAATGAAATAGTTCACAAATGGATGAGAAATAATCTTTGCCCGCAAAAGAGGTAGGAAGGTATAAAGCCTGCAGAAAAAAAAATCCACAAAGGGAAAAATGAAAGAAATATTAAGTATGGGACTGGTATAGAAGTTATCATTCTATGTTTTAAATTAGAAAACAATGAATCATTGACAAAGACTGTCAAAGAACAGTTAGTATCATTTCATGATCAAGCCCCATCTTAACTCATCCACTGCCAAGATCTTACCTGTCAAAGTAATGAAGGATGCACCAACCAACCGAGAAAGTAAATAACCAACCAGCCAAGGAAGCAAAACTTCTTCCTTAGTGACAGAAATGATGAATATCAAAATGTACTATCCACTAGATACTAAGGTACACGAGGTTGGTAACTAAGTTTATTCAGCTTCAGGCTGTTACAACAAAACAAAATATCAGAGACTAGATGGCTGATAAATGACAGAAATAAATTTTCCACAGTTCTAGAGGCTGGAAAGTTCAAAATCAGTATGCCAGCATGAATCAGCTGAAGGCCCTTGTCCAGACCATAGACTTCTCCTCAAATCCTCACGTTGAGGAAGGGACAAGGAATCTGTCTGAGGGTTTCTTTCATAAAAGAACAAATTCCATTAATCACCTCCCAAAGGCCCCCACTACTAATGCCATCCACCTTTGTGAATTAGGATTTCAACCTGAGGATTTGGGAGATACAAATAATCACTCTATAGCAGGAACCATAGATAGCTTTTATCTGTATAATTGAACTAGTTAGTTAGACCTAGCAACATACCTAATATCTGGTACATACAAAGACTAAGTAAATACTCATAGAATCTTGAACCATATGATGAGAGAGAAGTGAGTATGAAAGAAAGTAATAACATTCTGCCTTCATAAATGATTTCAGACAGGATGCATATTTTAAAAAGTGAGAAATGGATATCAAAAAGCTTCTAATATTTGAAGGATTGTTTATAGTTGGACCATAAAGATGGCTGAGCACTGAAGAATTGATGCTCTTGAAATGTGGTGCTAGAAAAGACTTGAGAGTCCCTTGGACAGCAAGGAGATCAAACCAGTCAATCCTAAAGGAAATTAACTCTGAACATTCACTGGAAGGACTGATGCTGAAGCTGAAGCTCCAATCCTTTGGCCACCTGATACAAAGAGCCGACTCACTGGAAAAGACTGAATCTTTCTTGATACTAGGAGAGACTGAAGGCAGAGAAGAAGCGGGGTAATATGGAGAGTGAGATGGTTAGATGGTATCACGGGATTCAACAGACATGAATTTGAGCAAACTCTGGGAGATAGTGAAGGACGAGGAAGTCTGGAGTGCTCTGTGGTACATGGGGTCACAAAGAGTTGGACAAGACTTAGCAACCAAACAACAGCAAGGTTAGTATCAGATCTACATATATTTCTGTTTATCCCTAGTATAGTTGATTTCGTTTATTATTATTATTTTTAATCTTTAAAATTTTGTTGTTTTGTGAATGCTGTTTTCCAAAGTAAAATCTCACTGGAAACTCAAGTTATACAAAATAATAAAAGCAAAGTTGGCAGAAGCTGAAGCATTTCGTATTAGGAAACATCTTTAGAAGTAGTTTACAAATGTTAGAAATCATTGGGATAAGGTTTAAAAGCCACTGCCCTGAAAGATTCAAGAAATACATTGCAGTTCTAAGGTATAATGTCTGTGTACTTACTTGTGTTGTAGTTTTGTATGTAACACTGATTATAAGAAAGAATTGTAATTCCCAAGACTGACATTTCTGAATTGTGGTATGCCTCAGAGATTTGGGATTAGGAAATATTTGGTTCTCGCATTTCTTAAGTGACAAAAGAACCTTTTCAAAATCAAAGGAAAGATCTTACCTTCTGATTGACGTTAATAGGAATCCACATACTATAAAGAATATAAACACATAAGGCAGCCACGATATAGCCCTTGTGAGGTTCAACAATTGTAAAATAGGTTTGGAAGTTTTCACAATGTGGCCAAAGAGGGTTTGTGTATATTTTATAATGTGAAAAGTGAAAATGAAAGTTGCTCAGTCCTGTCAGACTCTTTGCCACCCCATGGACTGTACAGTCCATTGAATTATCCAGGTCAGAATTATAGACTATAATTAATATAGACTGTATAATTCTATACAGTCCATAGAATTATCCAGGTCAGAATACGGGAGTGGGTAGCCTTTCCCGTCTCCAGGGTATCTTCCCAACACAGGGATAGAACCCAGGTCTCCTGCATTGCAGGAGGATTCTTTACTAGCTGAGCCACAAGAGGAGCCCAAGAATACTGGAGTGGGTAACCTATCCCTTCTCCAGGGGGTCCTCCCATCCCAGTAATGGAACTGGGGTCTCCTGCACTGCAGGCAGATTCTTTACCAACTCAGCTATCAGAGCAAGATGCTATAATGTGAAATACCACATTATGAACAAGATCAGAAGCAAGTATTATATATAAGAGGAATGTTTTAAAAAGTAATTCCTTCAGAATTATCCAGGAATTAGAAGTATAACAGATCTCAAAGAAGGGTTTTGTAAAAATTCATCTCTCAGAGAGAAAAAAAAGGGAATGGTGGTGATAATTGTATCACTGTTTCTTATGGCCTAGAGGATCTCATATTCAAAATAACCATAAGCAGTCAACCATTTATTCAGCAGGTAGTTACTGAGCACCTACTATGTGAAACCTGTATCCTAGCTTTTTATACGAATGCAGAGCTTGGTAAATGCTGATTTGTGGACTTTCACAATCCAGACAGAGAGACTCATGCTTCCATCACACCACTGCTAGAATACTAGGCAATCATGCTAAATTTTATCAGAGATATTGGAGCTAAGTCAATAGAGAATTCGGAAAGGAGGAATGAGGAGTTTAGATTTTGCATGAAAAAAATAGTGGAAGCAGGGTAAGTATGTGGTGATCTCTTTCTGATAGTCCTATGCATATGTGTGTCTTTATGTGGACTTGCACATACGTGCACACACACACACATACATGCAAAATGGCAGATGTTAAAGTAGGCAGATCAGTTAGGAGGCTGTTCTAAATGTGGGCCTTACTATCTAAACCAGGGAAATGGTAGAGAGGGTGGGAAGTACAAGATGAATTAGAGGCACAGACTACAGTAAAGAATCTGCCTGCAATGTAGGAGATCCAGGTTCGATCCCTGGGTCAGGAAGATCCCCTAGAGGAGGGCATGGCAACCCACTCCATGGGTTGAGAATTCCATGAACGGGCTACAGTCTATGGGGTCGCAAAGAATCAGACAGGACTGAGCAAGTAACACTTTCACTTTCACTATGAGTGCTAGAAAGGATTAGGGTAAGTGTAGGTGACAGATATTCTCCTTCCCTACAGAAGGCTATCACTGAAAAAGGAACATATTCTTGTCACTTGGGAGCCCAAGATAAACCAAATCTATCTTCTGACTATTTTAGCCTCGAAGACAGGTAATAATAAAAATTTTAAATAATGAATAAAAAGGCAGGAAGGGGGTATTTTTGGATAACACTGCAAGCTCTTTCTTGGTAAAAACCTCTTACCCGAAGCTCCTTCAAATGCAATCTGGTCTTACGGTCTTTGCTTTTCATCCTCCTCCTGAAACTATCTGAACACTTGGAGTTTTGTCAAATTGAGTTTTAACGACTTCATAAGGCCACGAAAAGATGTTGCATTTCAGTAAGGGTCTCAGATCATCAAGTTTTAAAACTTTCTTAAACAATTGCCTCTTGACAGCAGTGGTTTCTTCCCATTTCCTGAAGAATGAACTCTGTGCTTGTATCACAGTTTAAATTTCTCCAGGAGTAAAGAATCTGCCCACAATGTGGGAGAACGGTTCAGTCCCTGGCTTGGGAAGATCCCCTGGAGGAATGCCTGGCTACCCACTCCAGTATTCTTGCCTGGAGAATCCCACGGCCACAGGAGCCTGGTGGGCTACAGCCCATGGGGTCGCAAAGAGTCAGACACAACTGAATGACTAAGCCACACATAGCCAAACAAGATGAAAACAAAGACATAAACCAAGACTTCTTCCTGCCTGCTCCTGCTGCTGCAGGTGGCAACCTCAGTTCCCACAAACCACAAAAACCCTTGCAGGACATCTCTTGGAAACAGATTCATCTGCCAACACTTCCTCACACAACTCTTCAGCTCAGCAAACAAACACTCTAGTGAGAGCACTGGGGTGCAAACTTCTGTACTCAGCCACCTCCCAGGGGAAATCCCTGTCTACACTTGATACCTGAGCACTGGAAGATAAATTTCAGTAGATGGAGGTGCTTAGAGAGGAAACAATTGATCAGATGGACATGCTTGACAGTCCCCAAGGATACCAGTGTCAGGAAAATGTGATAAACTTGTACCTTACCAATTGCTACTAGAAAAGCGCACTTCTGACCCTGCGGTCTCTACTGACTTTTTAAAACAACATGCTTGCACCTGACCAAAGAAATCGTATTTGTTCCGAGTATATCTAATATATTTATAACAGCACTATTACCAAAAGTTTGGGCTCAGATTTTAAGGTATGTATTCATTTTCAGTTAATCTTTTTTTTTAATATGACAAATATTTTTTAAGATTTTAGCCATATACTTAGTCTCCAAGACATTAGAGGGGCTATGTATAATAAACATATGTCAGGAACCATGTTTTTGCTAAGGACATATTCCTGGGTTAGATGGACATAGTCCCCACCTTTGAGGAATTCAGAGCTCACATGAAGCAGGGGACACGCATTAAACAAATAACTATTTGATTGAACACTTGATTACAAGGATGATAAAGGAAAGACAGGCAACAAACAAAATGCTATGAGAATGCATTAGCAAAACTCAGAGACATGGAGATTTAGATATTGAGATTTCTTGTCCCACATACTGTGTATCATACTTTCTCTTAAGAGTTAGAGCATTAGACATGGTACTGAGTTCAGTATCTGTCATAGTTAAGAAAAGAGCTGCTCCGCAGGGAAGACTTCTGGAAGGGTGAAGAACATGGGTGGTGAAAGCTGGAAACACTTCTGGCTGTTATAGAAAAGAATGGTCACAAAACCCCTTAGGGTGTAATAAGTTAATCACCCTCAACAAGGGTTGAGGAAATGAAGGAGAAGAAGCAAATATAAAATAGGACAAGATGTGATGACCAACAGTTTTATGGGCTAATCCCTTTGGTACTTAAAAAAGTTATATGGTTTTGTTACTAGATTATGCTCTGGTATATGCTGGCAAAGCAATCAGCACAATAAAATGCATAACTATTATGATTATTATTACTATAAATCCCTTTAAAGATCTGAACAGAGAATAAGGTGTTGATGTGGTGCTTTGTGGTATGTTAAACGTCTACTAATTACTGGTTACCCCAATGTTGGCTGCATCCTAAAGATGGGTGGAGTGATTCTATCAATAATGATTTACAGAATATTAAAATATTAAGAGATTTTTTTTCACACAAAAGACAGCAAATGAGTGCTGCTGAAAATTAGAACAGTCTGGCTCAATGGTAAAGAATCTACCTGCCAATGCAGGAGATGAAGTCTTGATATCTGGGTTGGCATCACTTGCAGGAGGAAATGACAAGCCACTCCAGTATTCTTGCCTGGAAAATCCAAGAGATAGAGGAGCTTGGCACCCCCCACCAAAAAAGGATAAACTTGATAGTGTTTTATACTTCTAGTAATTAAATACTTTTTCTGACATATATGTAGGAGTTTCCAAGTTAGTCAACTTCATTCAGTTATAACTTAACTGTAAAAATAAGAACACTGTCCAATAATTCAAGTACCCTTATTTGAATCATTATTTTTAAACTTCTTTGATAACTCCCGTCAGCAGAGCTGTGCCAAAGCAGTAAAAAGGACAGATTTCCAACCCAAAGTGGAAGGTGCTATTCAGCATGTAGTTCACCTGTTGTCAGCCTCAAATAGAAAAACCTGATGCAAGGTACCCTGATAATGAGTTTTGAACTGACACAATTATTGTTAAAATACTTGATTTAATGTCTACATAGAAAGCTTGCCTCTGTAATGATACACCATCCCATATGCACCTCCTCAGTTCCCTGAGCATGCCCATCATTCACAGAATCAAAACCTCTTGCAGACAGTATTTCATAATCATGATGTAAGTATAACTGATGCAAAGTAAAGGTATAACCATAGTTTATACCTGGAATTTGTACAGCCCACTTAGTTTCACAACGCACTCTCAGACAAATTATTTTTACTACTCATTACAATGTTCTGAGGCAGATAGCCACTGTCGTTCATACACCAGACTTTCAAACTCAGAGCTACTGTGAACCGACACTGTAATTTCCTGCCTATGCATCTGCTTTCCTAAAGAGAAGGAAATAATACAGAATGGGGAAAAGACAGCCTCTTCAATAAATGAGGTTGGGAAAACTGGACATTTACATGCAAAAGAATCAAACTGAACTACTTTCTCACACCATATATGAAAGCAAACTCAAGATGGATTTAAGGTATAAATGAAAGACCTGAAACTATAAAATTCCTAGGGGAAAAAAAGTGTGCAGTACACACTTTGACATTGGTTTTAACAATATTTCTTTAGCTATGTCTCTTCAAGCCAGGGAAACAAAAGCAAAAATAAACAAATGGAACTATAGGAAACTAAAAAGCACAGCAAAGGAAATTATTACCAAAATGAAAAGTCCTCCTAATGAATGGGAGAAGATATTTGGAAGCAATATCTGGTGAGGGGTTAATATCCAAAATATGCAAATAGTTCATACAGATCAATATCAAAAAACCAAACAACCCAACTGGAAAAGGGGCAGAGGGCCTGGATAGGCATTTTCCCAAAAAGATATACAGATGGCCAACAGACACCTAAAGATACTCTGCATCCCTCATCATCAGCGAAATACCAACCAATACTATGAGATATCACCTTCCACTTGTTAGAATGGCTATTATCAAAAAGACAACAAATACAAATGTGAGTGAGGATGTGGAGGAAAGGACTCATCACATGCACTGTTGGTGGGGAGGTAAATTGGTGCAATCACTACTGAAAACAGTATGGAAGTTCCTCAAAACATTAAAAATAGAACTCCCGTGTGTGCGTGCATATGTGTGTGTATGTGTGTGTGTACTCAGTCGCTTCAGTAGTGACTCTTTGTGACCTTATGGACTGTAGCCACCCCCTCCCCCTCCAAAGCTCCTATGAGACTCTCCAGGCAAGAATACTGGAGAGGGTTGCTACGCCCTCCTCCAGGGGATCTTCCTGATGGAACTCTCCAGCAATCCCACTTATGGGTATTAAAAAAAAAAAAGAACTAAAAACCCACATATATGTCATTTGTGACAACAGATTAATCTAGAGGGTATTATGCTAAGTGAAATAAATCAGACAAAGACTAATATTGCATCATTTCACTTCTATGTGCAATACAAGAAAAAACAAGTGAACAAACATAAAATAGAAATGGAGTCACAGATCCAGAGAACGAATAGGTGGCTGTAAAATGGGAGGAGGGCAGTGAGTAAAATAGATAAGGAAATTAAGATGTACAAATTTTCAGTTACAAAATAAATGAGTCATGATGATGAAATGTAAAAGATGGGGAATACAATCAATAATAATGCAATATTACATACTATAATAATTCAATAGAAGTATACTGACAGATGGTAACAGACTTATGGTGATCGTTTTGTGATAAACAGAAATATCACATAATTATGTTGTACACCAGGAACCAACAGAGTGTTGTAGGTCAATTATACATCAACTTATAAACAAAACCATAGAAAAAAACAGGTCAGATTTGTGGGATCAAAGGCAGGGACTGGCATGAGGAAGAACTGGATGAAGGTGGTCAAAAGATACAAACTTACAGTTATATGATACATATATACTAGGAATGAAATGTACAACATGTCTGGTATAATTAACACTGCTATATGTCACGTATGAACTGTTATAAAGAGAATAAATCCTAACAGTTGTCATCACAGGAAAATATTTTTAAAATTTTCTTTTATTTTGTATCTATATGAGATGATGGATGTTCACTACAAGTATTGCACTAATCATTTCATGATGTATATAAGTTAAATCATTATGTTGTACATATGCTGTACATATTAAGGTCATACAGAGCTATACGTTAGTTGTATCTTAATAAAATGGGAAGAAAATATAACAGATTTGCAAATCCTACCACAGACTTTTCAAATGAATATCTGATTGTGTAAGGAGATTTTACACAAATTTTACACAGATTTTACACAAATCTGTATTTGTGTAAAGTTTCCCAGGTGTGTATGTTTTAGTCTATCCAGTTCATTTTAGTTCAGTTCAACTGCTCAGTCATGTCTGACTTTTTGCAACCCTCTGGTCTGTGGCATGTCAAGCTTCCCTGCCCATCACCAACTCCTGGAGCTTGCTCAAACTCATGTCCATGAAGTCAGTGATGCCATCCAACCATCTCATCCTCTGTCACCCTCTTTAGTCCATCCAGTAACTGCATTTAGGAACTATTGATGTGGAATAGTCATGGAGAAAAGTTGAAGATAAGTTACACATTTTATAAAAATGAGTGGAACATGTTTTTCAGCTTCTGTGAGAATGGCCACCCTGCTTGATATAGGCACGCCCTGAATGTGTTTTGTTTGAAATTTCTTTTTATTTAAAGCAGCTGAAAATCATTTCCCTGTGGAAATAGCTTGGTATATACTAGTCGACTCCAAGAACATTCAATAAAACCTCTGTAGCCAATGATGCAGACAAATACCAATGCCATGAGTTACTACTTCAGTTATTCCTTGGGTTCTTTTCAAAAATATATTTTGTGCAAGTAAACAGATATACCATCATCTAGAAATCAATGCCTCATGTATTTGTTCATTCAATTCTATTTAAAAATTATATATCAATATATATGTAACTTCATATGTGTTAGGCATTGTGCAGGGCAGTAGAGATAAGATGGAAACAGTCTCTGTCCTCATGACCCCTGCAATCTTACAGAAGAGTCTGCCATTAAAATAAACAATTAGAATAAGTTATATTAAGTGCTATGACAAAATGCTACAGAAATGCCTGGGGATGGCACCTGATTCTTTCAGCATAGTAGTTTCTGCATGTGTAAATGGAGAGTAAGGGAAAGATTAGAGAAGACAAGAAAATCAACGGGAAGCAAATCTTGCCTAACATCATTTTTTAAACAGAATGAGGAAAAAGGCAGTAAAGAATCACCTGGGGTTTTGATGTTGTTATCTGTCTGTTAATACAGATGCCTGAGTCCCCACATACCCCACTCCAGTACTCTTGCTTGGAAAATCCCATGGATGGAGGAGCCTGGTAGGCTACATCCATGGGGTCGCTAAGAGTCAGATACAACTGAGCGAATTCATTTTCACTTTTCACTTTCATGCATTGGAGAAGGAAATGGCAACCCACTCCAGTGTTCTTGCCTGGAGAATCCCAGGGACGGGGGAGCCTGGTGGGCTGCCGTCTATGGGGTCACACAGAGTCAGACACGACTGAAGCGCCTTAGCAGTAGCAATCTGTGTTTTGGGAGGGGGAGTTGAATCTGGTGAGGTCTATTTTTAAATATCAACAGACTGGTTCTAAATAGGAAAAGGAATACATTAAGGCTGTATATTGTCACCCTGCTTATTTAATTTATATGTAGAGTACATCATGAGAAATGCTGGGCTGGAAGAAGCACAAGCTGGAATCAAGATTGCTGGGAGAAATATCAATAACCTCAGATATGCAGATGACACCACCCTTATGGCAGAAAGTGAAGAAGAACTAAAGAACCTCTTGATGAAAGTGAAAGAGGAGAGTGGAAAAGTCGGCTTAAAGCTCAACTTTCAGAAAAAGAAGATCATGGCATCTGGTCCCATCACTTCATGGGAAATAGATGGGGAAACAGTGGAAACAGTGTCAGACTTTATTTTGGGGGGCTCCAAAATCACTGCAGATGGTGATTGCAGCCATGAAATTAAAAGATGCTTACTCCTTGGAAGAAAAGTTATGACCAACCTAGACAGCATATTCAAAAGCAGAGACATTACTTTGCCGACTAAGGTCCGTCTAGTCAAGGCTATGGTTTTTCCAGTGGTCATGTATGGATGTGAGAGTTGGACTGTGAAGAAAGCTGAGTGCCGAAGAATTGATGCTTTTGAACTGTGGTGTTGGAGAAGACTCTTGAGAGTCCCTTGGACTGCAAGGAGATCGAACCAGTCCATTCTAAAGGAGATCAGTCCTGGGTGTTCTTCGGAAGGAATGATGCTAAAGCTGAAACTGGAGTACACTGGCCACCTCATGCAAAGAGTTGACTCATTGGAAAAGGCTCTGATGCTGGGACGGATTGGGGGCAGGGGGAGAAGGGGATGACAGAGGATGAGATGGCTTGATGGCATTACCGACTCGATGGACGTGAGTTTGAATGAACCCTGGGAGATGGTGATGGACAGGGAGGCCTGGCATGCTGTGATTCATGGGGTTGCAAAGAGTCAGACATGACTGAGCAACTGAACTGAACTGAACTGAATTATAAAATATAGAACATTTTTCTTGAGTTTTTCTTATAATATAGGCTCTGTGCTCTACATTGGTAATACAAAGAGTAAAGGCTCAGACCTTATTATCACACTGACTATTGTTGACTTACTGAGAGAGATCTATTAATAGACGAAGAACACTGGATAAGGTAGGGTCCATAGTCACTATTAATCATAATTGTTGGTCTCTGAATGTTTACAAGTTCATACAATACAGCACCTCTTTTGATCAGGATTTCCCTTGGGTTTCGAGTTTGCTTTCAGAATTGGAATTCAGACTGAGGTAAATGTGTGCTCTTAAATTTGATTATTTGAAATTGGGGGCTATCCACATGTGACATGTAGGTTAAGCATGCTTAAGTTCATAGAGGTAAAACTAAACTAAGTGGATCTCATCTTTAAGGAGACCCCTTAATTTAACACAGAAAAACACACAACACAGTTGCATCCTAGCCTTCCAGCTTAGCCATGCCTATTTGACTGAACAGGGAAGGTCAGTTCACTTCACCATGAGCACATGCTTACTGGGCAAAAGACACAACATGAGATGTTACCAAATATGTACAAGTAAGACACTGGCCTTGGGGTGATTTTAATTTGGGGTAACAGAAGAGAGTATTAAATGGGAAATAAACATAGCCACAGGTGTCAGGAGAGTATAATGTGTTAGTGAGGGCATATATGCTTTCAGGATTCATAAAACTGAGTCTTCCCAACTTTTTGTTTGGGTGATTTTGAGCAAGTTACATTACATTCTAGAGCATAAGTTTCCTTTCCACTAAAATGGTGATAAAGACAATACTGACTTTACTAGATAGAGTTCCTGACACCTTGTTAGCGTTCAATTAATAAATGGTAATTGCTGATTTTAGTATTAACAGTGTAACTATCTTTAGATTTTAGTGAATTAACATTTCTAACTAGGCCATATGGAGGGGATTATAAAAGACAAAGACTAGAGGGGAAAAGTATTTCTGACAATCATAATAAGAAGAAAAATAAAGACATATCAAAATCAGGACACATTTGAGAAAGGACAAGTCAGACACTAGGGTGGGGATGGAAATGGACATATAAGCAGAAAACAAGCATAGGATAGGATACTATATTGATTGAGTCCTAATAGAAAAGTACCTTAAATACCATGTTAATAGGAGTAGGAGACATTCTGTAAGTCATAAGGCCTTGAACAGGAGGGAAAACACTGGTCAGATATTCTTGTAGGATGCCAACTCTGAAAGAAGTATGAATACTGAACTTGAGAGAATAGATAGTGGAATCTGGGAGACCCATTAGAAGATTGTAAAAGATTAGAAGGCTCTGAAATCTACATCTTCATCATCAACATCACCATAATTACAAGTGAATTTATCGAGCACTGCATATATCAACTAATTTAAATTTGAACACAATCCTATGGTATCGTTTACTATGTTCCTACTTTACAGGTGAGAAAACCAAATTACAATGAGATTCAGCAATCTGCCCAAGATCACAGATGTAGTTAGTGGAAAGACAAGAATATATAAGCAGTGGACTCTAGAGCTTGCATTCCTGATCTCCACGTTACACTGAATCTTAGAGGAAAGAGTAGGAGAGATGCAAGGGGTGATAGACTCAAGATGTCAGAAGCAATATGGCCAGATAACTGAATTGGGCATGGAAATTAGGAGAAGGGCGATGTCAAAAATAACCCAGACATTTTGAGCTGGGGTAACTGGGATTTGGGGGTACCCTTAAAATATAACATTTGGAAGAACAGTTCCCTTTTTGGTGAGGAGGTTTGAAGAATGTGCTGTGGGTATCTGCAGGGGCACCTGTGTAGATGCAAATGTGTAGCATTTGGAAGCATTTTGAAATAGAGACCTCTGTGTTAGAAGACAGGAAAGAAGTGAAGGATGTAGGTGGAGTACATCTGTGGGAAGGACAAAGAGACGGAAAGAAGAAATATGGACCTCAAAGCAACTAGTCCAAAAATAATCTTGTAGAGCTGAGCTGAATCAATAGACTTCTGGTTCCCTGATGTCTTTTTCTGTTAGCTTTCCACATTATCTGAAACACTGCCTTTTAACCATGTAAAATCTCTCTATTCATCTACCGTGATCTATCAAACATATCACATTTATTATAGAAAAAGTTCATAGCATTTTTACCCCTGTTTTAATTGGCTTTCCTGTTACTAAAAAGCTAGGGAGAAGACTAAAATTATTATCTAATTAATAATTTACAGAGACTGGAAATTGAAGGGGCTGTCATAGGACTGGAAGAAGTACATAAAATATTTTTACTTGTTAATGAGTACTATCACCTTCATAAAGTGTATATTTGAAGCTTTACAGTGTTAGTCATCTGACCTCTTGTTTTTGTTTTGTTTTGTTTTTTTCCCCTCCTTTGGGAATTCAAGCCCTATAAAAACAAAAGGGAAATCCTGTGCATGCAGAAAATACTTTTCAGTTGATAGAGGAGCCAGAAACTCTGAGAGGATATGGTTTACAATCTTACAGCAAATTCTCAACATTCACATTCTTCCACTTCTTACTAAAATCCATTTGGAACCAGCATTCTGGAATACATAGACATCCTTTATTATGCTATTCATATATATAGCATTTATCACTTTAAGACTAAAAAGTTCTACAAATTTAAAATCTACCAAAGTGGAGAATCTTTTCATTTGTCCTCAAAATTACCTTTTCAAATTTCTAGGGGTGTCCCATAATGCTGTTATAGCACACTCTATTAACAAGTGGTATCCCCCTAAGCACTTTCTGGTTTGATCTGAAGGTAGGCTTTTAAGTTTCATTTTTCCTAGGCTGGGCTCCCATGCCTTTGGTCCTTTAAATCACTTAATCTCCACTTTCTGTGGCTCTATTTTGCCACGTGCAGTTCAGCTGAACCACAGCAGTGTTATGAGGTGTTTAGTTTGAATTCCCATCTGATGATACCATCTAATGACAGATGATTTTACTAACATCAAGTTCAGATGGTGTCAGCAGAAAATAAGACATAATGACTTCCAGTCCTCTGTTACACCCCGTTGACCTCCTAGCTCTCCACACACATCCACACAGCGTGCTCAGTCACGTCTGACACTGAAACTCCATGGACTCCAAGAGCTGACCAAGCTCTTCTGTCCATGGAATTTTCCAGGCAAGAATACTGGAATGGGTTGTCATTTGCTATTCCAGTGAATTTTCCCAACCAAGGGATAGAACTTGCTTGCATCTCTTTGTGTCTCCTGCATTGGCAGGCAAATTCTTACCTCTAAGACATCCTTTATACTTGCCTGTATTGGGTTTTACCTGTCCATTCACTGAACTAATCACAGATTCTCTTGAGAGGTTCTTTCAGTTTATTCCCTCTGAGGTGGTATCTCACAGCCCTGAAAATATTGGCACAATATAGAAGAATTTACCAATTATTTTCTTTAGTGGATTTTTCACAAGAAGTATAATGTGTATAAATTTGTATTAAGCCAATTTTGTGTATTATTTTTATGTTTGATTTCTTATTTTTAAGTAAACTTCATATCAAAGAAACACAAATTTTCCCAGTATGAATTTGAAAGGTTTTTTTTTATATTTTCAAATGTGGTAAGAAAGATTTTAGTAGTTTTGTTTTAAATTATTTCCACTTATAGAAGCTGTGTTACCTTTCTCTCAACAAGGAGGATTTGTAAGTAATAACTAATTCTTTTCATTATATATGGCACTAGTAAGACCAATGTGAAAGTGATTCTATCATCATGTTATCTAGCTATTCTGAATGAAACACTAGTATTGCTCAGAGATTTACTGACCCATTTTATAAATAAATGGAACCAATATTTTGATCAGTTTCTCTGATTTTGCTTTTTTCCTCTAAGCCTGCTATTCATACATTGATCTTCAAGTGATGCTTCAAATTCCCTAAAAGATTCTGTCCCTAGGAGTACAGGTATGGTTGAGTTACACGTGGACATCACCAGAATTTCAAAATCAGATTGATTATATTCTTTGCACCCAAAGATGAAGAAGCTCTATACAGTCAGCAAAAACAAGACTGGGAACTGACTATGGCTCAGATCATGAACTCCTTATTTCCAAATTCAAACTTAAATTGAAGAAAGTAGGGAAAACCACTAGACCATTCAGGCATGATCTAAATCAAATCCCTTACAATTATGCAGTAGAAGAGACAAATATATTCAAGGGATTAGATCATATAGAATTCCTGAAGAACTATGGATGGAGGTTTGTGATATTGTACAGGAGGCAGAGTTCAAGACTATCCCCAAGAAAAGAAATGCAAAAGGCAAAACAGTTGTCCGAGGAGGCCTTTCAAATAGCTGAGAAAAGAAGAGAAGCTAAATCCAAAGGAAAAAAGGAAAGACATACCCATTTGAATTCAGAGTTCCAAAAAACAGCAAGGAGAGATAAGAAAGCCTTCCTCAGTAATCAGTGCAAAGAAATAGAGGAAAACAATAGCATGGGAAAGACTCAAGATCTCTTCAAGAAAATTAGAGATACCAAAGGAACATTTCTTGAAAAGATGGGCTCAATAAAGGACAGAAATGGTATGGACCTAACAGAAGCAGAAGATAATAAGAAGAGGGAGCAAGAATACACAGAAGAGCTAAACAGAAAAGACCTTCATGACCCAGATAACCATGATGGTGTGATCACTCACCTAGAGCCAGACATCCTGGAATGTGAAGTCAAGTGGTCCTTAGGCATCACTATGAGCAAAGCTAGTGGAGGTGATGGAATTCAAGTTGAGCTATTTCAAATCCCAAAAGATGATGCTGTGAAAATGCTGCACTCAATATGCCAGGAAATTTAGAAAACAGCAGTGGCCACAGGACTGGAAAAAGGTTAGTTTTCATTCCAATCTCAAAGAAAGGCCATGTCAAAAATGCTCAGACTACTGAAGAATTGCACTCATCTCACACACTAGCAAAGTAATCCTCAAAATTCTCCCAAGCCAGGCTTCAACAGTACATGAACCATGAATTTCCAGATGATCAAGTTGGATTTAGAAAAGGCAGAGGAACCAGAGTCAAATTGCCAGCATCCATTGGATCACTGAAAAAGCAAGATAGTTTCAGGAAAACATTTACTTCTCCTTTATTGACTATGCCAAATGCCCTTGACTGTGTGGATCACAACAAACTGTGGAAAATTCTTCAACACATGAGAATACCAGGCCACTTTCCCTCCTCCTGAGAAATCTGTATACAGGTCAAGAAGCAACAATTAGAACTGGACATGGAACAACAGACTGGTTCTAAATTGGGAAAGGAGTATATCAAGGTGGTATATTGTCACCCTGCTTATTTAACTTGTATGCATAGTATATCATGCAAACTGTTGGGCTGGATGAAGCACAAGCTGGAATCAAGTTTTCCAGGAGAAATATCAAAAACCTTAGATGTGCAGATGATACTACCCTTATGGCAGAAAGCAAAGAAGAAGAACTAAAGAGCCTCTTGATGAAAGTAAAAGAGGAGAGTGAAAAAGTTGGTTTAAAACTCAACATTTAGAAAACTAAGATGAAGGCATCTGGTCCCATCACTTCATGGCAAATAGATGGGAAATAAAGGAAACACTGACAGATTAATTTAGGGGCTCCAAAATCACTGCAGATGGTGACTTCAATCATGAAATTAAACGATGCTTGCTCCTTGGAAGGAAAGCTATGACCAACCTAGATAGCATATTCAAAAGCAGAGACATTACTTTGCCAACAAAGGTCCATCTAGTCAAAGCTATGGTTTTTCCTGTAGTCATGTATGGGTAACGAGAGTTGGACTATAACAAAAGATGAGCACTGAAGAATTGATGCTTTTGAACTGTGGTGCTGGAGAAGACTCTTGTGAGTCCCTTGGACTGCCAGGAGATCAAACCAGTCCCTCCTAAAGGAAATTAGTCCTGAATATGCATTGGAAGGACTGGTGCTGAAGTTAAAGTTCTAATGCTTTGGTCACCTGATGCGCAGAACTGACCCTGATGCTGGGAAAGATTGAAGGCAGGAGGACAAAGGGATGACAGAGGATGAGATAGTTAGATGGCATCACCAACTCAATGGATGTGAGTTTGAGAAAGCTCCAGGAGTTGATGGACAGGGAAGTCTGGCGTGCTGCAGTCCATGGGGTCGCAAAAGTCAAACAGGTCTGAGCAACTGAACTGACTGACTGAGCTTCAGGTGGGCTCCTAACAGGGATCAGGGTACCTGTCTGAAATGTACTTTTACTATTATGTTTTGAGTACCTCTCAGGAAATCTTCCTATGATTAATTCTTGCATGTTTGGTGCTTGCTCTGGTTGGTTGATTATCCAATTTTTCTAGTTGCTTTTCCCTCCCCCAAAGATGTTTTTTTGTTCCTTCCAACACAGACATTTTGCCTTAGCTGGTTATTCAGTTTTGTTTGGTCTGTTTGATCCTTAAAGGCACTTATCATGAACTTCCAATGAGGTATTTAAAATGTTTTAAGGTTTCTTGTGGTTTATTCAACTTTGTCAATCTTCCCCATAAACTTTTTAAAATTCCCAAATTTTGCCATGATTTCTGCTGCTGGAGTTTAATGACTGGGTGATAGAGTTTTCCATTGTTTTCCTCTTCCTCTAGAAGTGTGTGTGTGTGTGTGTGTGTGTGTGTGTGTGTGTGTGTGTGTGTGTGTGAATGTGTGTCACTTTTTTTATTTGTTTTTACACATTACACAAATATCTCTAGCATTAGTTCTTATTCAAATCTAAGACTTCCCCCAAATATTTCTTCTCCATTTGAATTCTAAACACCTGTTATAGAAATAGTCATCTATTCTATTTGGAAATCTTATCATTCCCTATTTTCCCCCAGTCTGTGCATTTAGACACTCCATATCTGGCAAACTCTTATCCTTTACTTATTACTACTTGTTCTTCTTCTACAGTTTCTCTCTATCTCTACGTATTTTAGAGTCAGGCTCATTTTGGGGAGGAAGACTATCTAGAACATGTCTTTACAGACACATTTGTTATTTGAGTATTTCCACACACTGGAATTCTCTTGTATTGCTGTTGTCTTTGTACTACAGGGTTTTTACTCTGCTTCTGTTTATACTCTCCTTCATATACAATACTTCAGACCTTTCTGTGTAACCTTCTTATAGATTTCAAAGGCCAAAAAGCACCATACTATCTTGGTTATCTTTTCTCCCTCAACACTACCAGATTTTAAAAATAGCTATCTCAACCAGTGTTTAACAGAATGTGAAATATAGTGCAATGCTTTAAAACATTCTAATTATCTTTTATCATTGTTTAGCTGTAAATGAATGTTCAGGCTTTTTTATTCACTGCAGTGCCATGAGTACTTTCTAGGAAGCAATTTTTTCTCTAGCCCATTCCTGCTCTATAACCAGTGTTATTTCTTACTGTTGAAAGCGGGAGAGTTGGGGTGAAGGATGGAAATGGGGGAAAGGCAGCAGAAAAATCTCTCTAGTGTCTTCTTTAAAGAAAAGTAATGACTTTCTCCCAGAAGAAAATCAAAGGCTGCATGAAATTCTGCCCCTTTAAAAATGTAAGCTGATTTTTTTTTAAATGCCAGGCACTTTTATCCTTATAGCTTAAAGGCAAAGAATGAATGAAACGTAGAAAATGAAGAACATGTGACAGCATCAAAGAAGCTAAGCAAAGCTGGAGAGTGTGTGTCTGGCTATGTCAGGCCAGGGTGGGTCTTTCTAGGCAGACCATTAACGCAATCTGGATGCCAGATGAAGTGTTTATGAAAGGGCAGAAAAGATCTAAAAAGACTTTTTGATGTTTTAAAGGAACCTCTCCTTTATACCTACTCCTCCCCCTCCCCCACCACCTCATCTTGTCCCTACCAATGCCATCCCACTTGTGAGGCAAATCACAACCATCTGTAGAAATGTTTTATGTTTTAAAGCATTTGGATCTTAGCTTGATCTCTATTGTGAGGGATACTGGAGCATTTTTCACTTCTGCTGGGAGAAAATGGTGAAATGCTGGGTAGATCAGGTAAATGCTTCTAGGAGATAGTGAGAGGTAGTGGTTAATCAGAGTGGAATTAATCAATTCCTATTTACCTAATCAAGATAAGGATTATTTCTTGAATAGACTTAATTACATCACATTGGCACCATTAGGACATCATGACAAATCCACTCATTTTATAAAGAGGAAATGGAGCTTCAAGGGCTCACAATTAGTCCAGAGAAATTACAGGACTGCAATCCATTTCTCCACGTTCTTGCTTTTTTTTTTTTTTTTAAATTAAATTTATTTATTTTTAAAATTACAATACTGTATTTGTTTTGCCATACATTGACACGAATCAGCCATAGGTGAACACAATCTCTCTCTTTACTCTCAGAAGACCTCAACTGTAATCTCTGTTCCTGCCTTTGTCATCCTTTAGTCTGGGAAAACTACTTGGCCAGCAGAATTAGCATTGGCTGGATACACATCTGTTTGTAGTCAAGCCTATAGCATTGAACAGAGGTGGGTTAGCGTAACAGGAAGGTTCCATTTTCCATGAGAGTATTCCTTGGTGGGGAGAGGGAGGACATGGAAAAGGGCAACACTGGGTGAGGGGATGTTTGTGAAGAACAATGACCATGTTCCCTGGGACAATAAAAGATGCAACAGAGGGTGAGCAGTTGTATCATGCTCTTACCCTGACCACTCTGACATTCACAGTTCTTCTAAATGTCCTAACCCTCTTATCTTCTATATCTATGTCAACTCCGTGGCCCATTTCACACTTTCTCCATACTGCATCTTGATAGTTTAGCTGGACATCATAGTGGAGTACAGTGAAAAGTGTACTTAGGGGAAACCCAAGATCACCTGAATTCAGGCCCTAATTGTCAGTATCCATCTCTGTAGCTTTGAGCACGTTGCACTCCGATTCTTTGTGACCCCATGGACTGTAGCTCTCCGGGCTCCCCATCCATGGGATTCTATAGACAAGAATACTGGAGTGGGTTGCCATGCCCTTCTCCAGGGAAACCTCCTGACCCAGGGATTGAACCCACATTTCTTATGTCTCCTGCATTGCAGATGGTTCTTTACCACTAGCGCCACTGGAAAGCCCCCATTTCTTACTTCTCTGACCCAGAAATAAGAAGTAAAAGGAAGAAAATAGGTTCACTGCTAATTTTATCTAAATACTAGGGGGTAAGAAAGCAGCCTTTCCTTACTTCTTTGCCTGGTCCCTATCCCTTCTTAATTACTATGTTTCTAGTGTCTAAAAATGTTCAGCAGTACATTTTGCAAAGTATCAAGGACTCAGCAGAACATGAAAGCTTTGTATACTTCCCATTCCTTTCCCTCTTGACAGGAAACCTCTTCCTCCATAATTAGTACACTGTAAGTTATTGCATCAGGAAAGTTTCCTCAAATGCATTCAGTATCCTTCTTTGCCCAGGACACAGCTTCTCCTCAGTACCTCCTCACATGCACAAAACAAAGGCATATCATACATGAATTTTTCTCTTACATAGTCACAGAAGTCATACTCTTACCTCTGTACACATCTCTCTATGCAAATAATCCTAACACATAAAAACAACTGTATTTTTATAGGTGTGTAGAGTTCCTTGCTAATGGCAAACATCATACTCACATGTCTGTAAATGCTCTCCCTGTTCTGGACACTTACTAGTGGAATTCTTTGCCTCATTTAGTGATCCACCTATGTATGAGGAAAAGCAGATGTGAAATACCCATAGTCTCAGGCTCATGCCTTTTTCTGAAAGACTCCTCAGGAATAGCTAACTTTGAGACTATTATAGGAGGCTCAATTGAATAGAGGGCTAATATGACATCTTATACCTTATTTATGGATGCCTGGCATCTCTATGCTTTCTGGGGCTCCCATGGGAGCCATTAATCTGTTCATCATCATGGTTGCTTCTTCTTTGCTCTGAGACCCCAGGAATTTCAACTGTTTCTCACTGGCAACTGCCAAAATTCACTACAGCCTGTGACTCTCTGGTCTCCCTCCAGCCTGTTTGTGGAGTTCTCACTGGCCCTGACAGATGCACTCAGATCCCTTTGACTCTAAACTACAATTTTTGCTGAGAGAGAAAATAAGAAAAATAGAAAATATGGTGAGTTCATTCTTTCAGTCTGCACATATTCATTGAGCCTCTCTGCTCTTCCAGGCATAGGAAATTCAAAAGTAAGTGAGAGGGCTTCCCTGGTGGCTCAGAGGTAAAGAATCTCCCCGCCTATGTGGGAGACACAGATTCAGTCCCTGATCCAGGAAGGCCCCACATGCTATGGAGCAACTAAGCCCATGAACCACAACCATTAAGCCTGTGCTCTAAAGCCCAGGAGCCAAAACTACCTAGACAGCACATGCGCTCCACAAGGAGAGAAGCCATCACAATGAGACGCCCATACACCATAACGAAGAGAATTAGCCCATTCACCAGAACCAGAGAAACCCCACACAGCAATGAAGACCCAGCACGGCCAGAAATAAATTAAAAACTCAAGGGAGAAATACTGCCCTCCTCTAAGAGGCCCCAGTCTAATGGACAAAACTCACACATACTCAATACAGACTATGAGAGAAAGATGAAAGCAGAATGGGGAAAACATAGGAAAATGGATAGTTCCTGTTATGTTTAAAGGTGCAAAAATTTTGCAGTCTCATCTCATGACTATTTATTAATCATATAATTTATTTATTAATTCAAGAATTATTTCTGAATATCTGCTACATGTCAGCTTTATTCTAGGTCCTGGAGTTACAATGATGAAGAAAGCCAACTAACTTCCCAGTTTATACACCAGTGGAGGAAACTAATAAAAAACAGGTCAATGTATAGTTTCACATCATGGTAAGTGCTATGAAGAAATAGTGGATAAAAAATAACGTCAATGAAGACCTCTTTGAGGAGGTACCAATGCAGTGGAAGCCTGAAGGAAGAAGGTAGAGAGAACTAGGCCGGGGTATAAGGGAAGAATTTTCTTAGTATAAGGAGGAACAGTAGTAAAATTTCTGGGGTGAGAATGATGTTGACAATTTGGAATCACAACAAGTTTCTCAGATTGCCATGATGGTAGTATTAAACCATGGAAATTGACAAATACTACAAATTAGGGTTTCCCTAGTAGGGGCCACATTTAGGAAGTATTCTGTCTGGGCATTGGAGAAGGCAATGGCACCCCACTCCAGTGCTCTTGCCTGGAAAATCCCATGGACGGAGGAGCCTGGTAGGCTGCAGTCCATGGGGTCGCTAAGAGTCAGACATGACTGAGAGACTTCACTTTGACTTTTCACTTTCATGCATTGGAAAAGGAAATGGCAACCCACTCCAGTATTCTTGCCTAGAGGATCCCAGGGATGGGGAGCCTGGTGGGCTGCTGTCTATGGGGTTGCACAGAGTTGGACACAACTGAAGCGACTTAGCAGCTGTCTGGGCATTGCCATAGATACAGAAAAAAAAAAAAACCAACCCACTTCTCACAGAAGACCACCAGAACCAGCTCTGCTCCAGAGAAAATCTCCAACAGAGATGGAGGGTCGTGGGGGGCTCAGCCCTGTAACCCTAAGGCCTGGAAACTTTTAAAGCTATTTGTTTCCATGCTGAAAGCTCAGAGGTATTTTGATACAGATTTTTTAATGGCCTAAATTATTGTCGAAGAAGCCATGGCATACACACCCCTTTAAATCAATGTAGAACCCCAGTTTGCCTCTTTACTTATTGTCCTGTGAGGTTACATCAGACCTCAGATGTAAATGCTAAATACAAGAGACACTGACCTATAGAAGAGAGGGGGACCCAAAGAAGCTGAATAAAGAATGAAATAATTATTTCATAATTTAAAAATATTGAGAAGGGTTCCTACAGAGAATGAGTATTAAGTAATATGAGATTAAAACCAGTCACCAGGTTGAGCCTCAGGAGCAACAGTAGAAGCATGCACACACACACACACACACACACACACACACACACAATGCATTAATAAAGCCCTACTTTATAAATCTTCGTAAGTCTGCTAGAAGATCTCCCTACCCACAACCCAAATTCCTAGACTGTGCAATTGTTACACAAGAGATTAAAACAATTATATGTGATACTTAATTAAATATCTATACTTTCAGTGAGTGACAGATTTACCTTCTCCCCCCCTTTTTTTTTTATTAAAGACAGCCCAGAGATAAAACCTTCAAGTTATGAGTAATTATACCCTGCTGAGAAAACTGATAGAGTGCTACACTCAGAAGGACTTATCAAGCCCTGAAATTGTGAAGTCGACACTTAAGACTTTTCTTATTATTATTTTCCCTAACACCAACAGTTTCCCAGCTTGCTCCCAGAGGGAGATAAACAAATGGTATGTACCTGCATTTTAATGGGACTAAATAGAACTGGTTCATTCACTTCTTTTTTTTTTTTTTTTTAACTACACTGGTTTCATATTTCCAAACCATAGGGATATGGTGAAAAGTGCACTTTTCATGGACAGTGGAAAGCTGTAAGATAGGAATATTTTCTGTTACTATGGATAGGGTTTTGGCATAAATGGGATCATAACATTTTGTAAACAGAACCTGTCGGCGTAGAATACTCTTTCAGATGGTGCTACGAAATGGGGAAGCCACTAGATGCCTTCTGAGGCTCATGTTCAATGAGATGCTGCTCTATCTTGGGTAACTTCTATGGAGAAAAACACAAGAACTAAGAACCAAGGGTCTTCCCAGAGCAGTGTCCATCATAGCATCACTATCGGGCAACACTGTTTAAGGTTGGAGCAGGAATGACTGAGTTTGTGAGGCAGCCTCAAATTTATTTTTCTAAGATGTATGATTTTATCTGGGCTCAGTGTATACCTTCAACATGGATTCTCAAACTTTGTGTAAAAATCAGCTGTAGGACTTGTTAAAATGAAATTCCTATCCTTCACACACAGAGACTGTTTTGATGGCTTTGGGAGAAGAATCAGGAATTTGCATTTTAGTAAGCTAACACCCTAGGAGATTCTGGGGAAGTGGTCCAAGATGCACACACTGCCAAACAGTCTGCAAACAGGTTTTAGGAAGTCTGTGAATGCCTGATGTTGAGTGCAATAGTTATTGTGTGAATTTTTATGACAACACATTTTTCAGGGTTCCTAAATGAGTCTGCAGTCCACAGAGGGTTAAGAACCTTGGCCCTCCAGATGATTTGAACACCAGGGATTCGATTCAATCTTTGGATCCCCACCAGCCTCCCCATCAGCCTCCCCACCAGCCTCCCCACCAGCCCCTGAGCCCCAGGGGCTTTGCTTGAGAAAGGAAACTCATTTCTCTGTGGTCTATTTTCTTGGTTTAGTTGCTCTGGTCTGAATTTGGCTCTCTGTGCTTTGTCCCAGCATTCCTGCATGATGTCTCTGCTGTTAGCCAATGATATGTTTCAGGGCTTATCAGGGGGCATCTAAGGCCCTATTTTCTAAACTGTGGAAGGTTTTAGAAAGGATGGTAAATGTTAAAAATGCCCAAACAACAGCTCTGGATCCTATTAAATCACATTCTGATTATTTGGTTTGGGAATCAGATTTCATCTCTTCCAACACTGTGTTGTAGTTTACAAACTTGATGAGTGATATCCAGGTACTTAATAGCCACAGGTCTTAGCTTTTTAATCTCTAAAACAGAGTCAAAAGTATCTGTTTAAATTTCTGAGTAACCATGAGGTAAAATGAGATAATAGACATAAACAATTTTTTAAATATTCTATTATGCAAGGTATTTTTTGGCAAGGAAAACTTTAGCATGGCTTCTGTGACTCAAAGAATGTTAGAGCCATGAAAATGCATGACATTATACTAAATATTAATATAACAATTCGTCTGCTTTAACAGAAATTTCTGATTATTCTTATCTGTCAGAGGTGGCTTGAAAATCACCTTTTGCTGAGATGGGAACATAGGAGTAACCCTGAGTTGGAAGAAAATGAAACAAGAAAGGTATAGGAGGAAATATCAGACATCTGCTTTAAAAAAAATTTATATGATTGTAGTTGATCCTGTGTTAATGTCTTCTGTGATTCAGTTAGTTGTTGTTCAGTCTCCCAGTCATGTCTGATTCTTTGTGACCCCATGGACTGCAGCACACCAGGCTTCCTTGTCCCTCACTATCTCCCAGAGTTTGTCCAAGTTCAGTTTCATTGCACTGGTGATGCCATCCAGCCATCTCATCCTCTGATGCCCTCTTCTCCTTCTGCCCTCAATTTTTCCCAGTATCACGGACTTTTCCAGTGAGTCGTCTGTTCACATCAGATGACCAAAATACGGGAGCTTCAGCCTCAGGATCAGTCCTTCCAGTGAATATTCAGGGTTGATGTCCCTTAAGATTGACTGGTTTGATCTCCTTGCTGTCAAAGGGACTTCCAGAAGTCTTCTCTAGCACCACTGTTCGAAGGCATCAATTCTTTGGCACTCTGCCTTCTTTACAGTCCAGCTCTCACACCCATACGTGACCACTGGTAGAACCCCAGTTTGCCTTCTCTACTTACTGTCTTATGAGGTTACATCAAATATATCAAATATAAATGCTAAATACAAGAGACACTGATCTAGAGAAGAAGAGGCGACCCACTGATTCAGCAGGTGAGCATGACCACTGATTCACTTTCACATATATATATATATATTTTTTTACCTTTTCATTTTCCTTTCTATTATGGTTTATCACAGGTTATTGAATACAGTCCCCTGTATTATAAGTTGGACCTTGTTGTTTATCCATTCTATATATACTAACCCCCAAACTCCCAACACATCTCTCCCCGTCCTCCTTCCCCCTGGCAACCACAGATCTGTTTTCTGTGATGAAACATCTGTTCTAAATCCTAGTATTCAAACTACTTCTTTTTAATCATCTTTCTTTCTGCCCAGCCATCCTCATCACCTTTTTGCATTCCATTGCTCCCTAAATTTTTCCAGTTTCTCCAGTAAAACTTTCCTTCCTTTACCTTCTCTCTGCCTGAGTCTTTTACCTTTCCAATTTTGCTCTTTCTCTTTATTTGTCAATATGCTAGGAGGATAACGTTAAATAGAATTGAGTTGGAACATATAAAGGCATGTGAAAATATTATCAGTGAGTGACACCTAGAAAGATGGAAAATTAAAGAAGAAAATTAAGTGAATGAGTTAGCAAATGCAGGCAAATAGAGATTTTGTCTGCCACCCATGTCTCCTACAACTTTGGTAATGGTTAATGCTATGACATTCTCCCCTGGTTTACAGGGAGTTTTCTTATGAAGTAATTCAGATTCTGGAATAGATGATCACTAAGAACCTTTTCAGCTCAGAAAGGCTGGCTGATGAACAAAGCTGTCTAAGCTACAGGCTAATTGCCAGTCTAATTTCTTTTACCTGTAAATGTAATAGGCTTATACGAGTACCAGAGGTGTTTCCGCTACCATTTAATTAGATGACTGCTGTAGTGATACACCAGCCACTACACTGTGACAGAACAACCCCATGGTAGATAATTCATTTCTTGAGCAATTAGAAATGAGGTTTGAAGGTGATGTTAAAATATTTTACTTTTATAATGCTTTAGCATTTATAAAGCACTTTCATACACATGAACTCACCGAGTCCTCATCAAAATCATGAGCTATATATATGAACTATTTCCACATTTTACAAAATAAAAGAGTTCTGAGCTTGTGGTAACTTGATTTGTTCTAGGTTGGCCAGTGACTGTAAGGCATTCTTCTATCTGCCATGAAAGGTGAAGTGCAGCTTTCCCTCCATAGTTCAGGCTACTGTAGGTGTGAATTCAGAAAATCTCTTCCTCAAAGTTCCCATCTATAGAGTTATTTGTCACGAGAGGCATAAGGCTAGAAATCATTAATTGCCTTGGAAAATCAGGGTATCATTTGTCTTTTAATGTGATGATCTTTTCCGATTTAAATGAAATGTTCCTCATCTGAAAGACTTGATGAACCTTGTAAAAAGATTTTTATATTTATGAAAAGAAGGCTTGCTACAAGGCAGACACTGTGCTAGGTAAAGGTTATCCCGTTTTGAAACAATATACATCATCTGGGGATTGGAACTAGCTCAATCTCATTAAAAGCAGAACCTGGAGAAGACTTCAAAGCCTGGCCACCAGAATGTAGGAAAATATACCTAAATCTCTTCACTTCTCAGTCCACATCATCCAACCGTTATGGCGAAAGGAAGTATACAAACCCATGAAAGCAAAATGTTATAAAAATCTTGCTAAAACAACAAAATAATAACTGTAATACTTTTTAAGGATGGGATTACATGCCATACTATCACCAGCTACATAATATTCTCTTTCCTGACCCCAGTTCAGAACTACATCCACTCCTTCAGTGGTGCACAGCAAATTTCAGACAGAAAGCTGAAAGACATTTTTTTTTAGCTGCATTGAGGTTGCTATTGGAACTGGTCTTTCCTAAAGCTTACCAACTAAAGCAAACTCCTTCCCACTAGAAAGAAAGAAGTCAGCATAAAGAAACGCTCACACGAGGAAGAAGTTGAGGAAATGAGGCAGATAGGGAATGAAAAGTGATGACAGCCTAACCTTCAGGAAATGGATACAAGATCTTAATGCTTAAGTCAGGGTATATCAAGCTGAAAATGGCCAGATTCACATGGCCACCACATGAGACAGAGAGAAATGCAGAGAGCAGTCCCGGAACAATTGTGAAGACGCATAGAGAAAAGCTGTTTTCTGTTTCAGTTCTGTGGAGATGAAGCACCACTCTCTCAAGGAATAAAGCTGTGGCACTGCTGTGGGGTAGTCTTAAGTGACCTCCTCCTAACCATTCTTCCACTGTTTGCTGCCTTATGCTCAACAAATCACTGCTTAAGGTTCAGATTCGGTACACTATAAAAAAGAGCTTATAAAGAATATTAGACACAATGTTCTTGGCATTCAAGTGGATTTGGGGGACTATATACCTCTCTGCAGTTTCTTGGCTCTGTTACTCTGTTAAATTAATTAAACAAGGAGGCCATTAGACTGAGGTGGCTCTAATGCCAAGCTGTTCGAGTTTGGTTTGGTGACAAATCAAAATCTAAGGCTATAAATACCTCAAGGTTAGGAGACTGAAACCTAAGGACAACTAACGGATCACAAGCAGCACCAGGTTTCAAGCTGTAGCCAATCAATAATTTCCTTATTTTGCTTCTGTCTTTTCTCTATATAAAATTTTCCCCAGCTCAAATAAATTCTCAAAATTTTAAAATGCCTCAGTTATGAGTCATTCCTCATTCTTCCTCTTCTCTTCTGAGTCGTTGCGGAGTGACTGGTTCAGGCTGCGTTTTCCCAGGCTCCCGTGCATTCAGTGAGAAGCACTGGCAGAAAATGAGAGACCAGGGGCATGGGAGAGGCCGGGTGTCTCTCCACTCTTGTCTCTGCATTGGTCCTCACCTTTGGCTGTGACTACAGCTCCTATGGAGATCAATCCCTTGGTTCTGGTAATGCCAATTCTTCCCACTGACTTCAGCTGGTGCTCGTCTCTGGGTGCCTCTGCTCAGCTTCTTATAGTTCTGTAACTTGTGTAACAAATTTGGGGGATTTAATTTCTTTTAAATGGTTTGAGAGATTTGTGTTTCCTTGGTTGTGCCTTCGCTGATTCAACTATCTTTCTTTTCCGATTTTCTAGTATTAAAATGTTTTAATATTTCTGATTAAGTCATTCTGTCACATTAGTATTAGTTGAACACAAATATAATTAAATAGCCAATATACACAATCTAACCATCACTATAAACAGATTTTGCTACTAATAAGTGGTGGTGGTGGTTCAGTTGCTAAGTTGTACCTGACTCTTGCGACCCCATGGACTATAGTCTGCCAGGCTCCTCTGTCCAAGGGATTTCCCAGGCAAGAATACTGGAGTGGATTGCCATTTCCTTCTCCAGGGGATCTTCCTGACCCAGGGGTTGAGCCCACGTCCTCTGCACTATAGGGAACCTCCTGCATTGAAGGTGGATTCTTTACCACTGAGCCACCAGGACATCTAATAAGTACTCAAGGAGAAAAGATCCATCCATTGTGGCAGTGGTGACTTATCATAGTGACTAGAATAATTTCTGGCTCAAGGAAGTCCTCTGTAAATATTTGATTATAACCTTGTTTTATGCATCTTATCCACAGAACCTAATACAGTGTCTAGCTATCAAGAAGTATTTGCTGACATGAACTGAATGGACAATAATTCTACTAAACCTATTTATTTCATGCACATTTACTAATGGACAGGTGGAAATATTTGAGTACTGTTTCAAGTGGCTCATAATTAATAAGAACATCAGGTTTATTTTTTTCCCCAATATACTACCTAAGCCATCATATTCATTTTCAGGGGTTTTTATTTCAGCTATTGTTGCCAGGATAAAATTTCAGTTTTCAGTGATAATTACACTGGGTCGCAAAGAGAATTTAGGAACAAAAAACAGAAGATTTTCCTTTTCAGCACTGACTTATGAAGTCAAAATACAAAGCCTGTGCATGCCTCAGGTAAAATTAAAGAGGGTTAAGCGTGTCTTTTTCTCTCCCTGTTTTCATCCCTTCTTCCCAGTTGTCTTCTCCTTCAGATCTCTCTCTCTCTCCAGGCACTCCCCTCAGTCAAGATCTCACCTTCTTCTTGGGCTCATATACCCATCTGGCCACATCCTTGCTATCTTTGACTAACTCTCCAAAGCCTTCCATTGCCTGGGCTTTCCATTGTCATCATCTCTCATTCTGTTACTCTCTTCACCTGGGGGAAGCTGTCAGCACCTCCTAAAAGGCCCATTCAATTAAAAAGAGACAAGGCCATCCAAAATTTGTTTCAAATAATTAGTGCTTTTAAGCAGTAGTTTCTAATAAAACTACCACCACCCCCACCACACACACAACTGGTTTCATCACCCACCCCTGAAGCTACTACCCTTGTCTGTGCCTTTCCCATCCTGAAAAGACCAGGGGAGATGCAAATAGACTGCATGAATGCAGACTCTAGGCATAGAATTTATAACTTTGTCCTTGTCACTCCTCCTTCCAAATGTCTCACCTCCAGTATTCACATAGAGCCAGCTGCTTCAAGTTGCAGACAGCATCATTTTTTTTTAACTACAGTGCCAAGCAATCATGGTTTACAAACTAGTATGAAGTATACAAACTCACCTTACTCAGCTAGAACGGCTAAGTTACAACGCTCCAGACTCAGCGTATTAAGTTAAAGATTGCTTAAAGCTCTGTGCCAACTCTTCAAAGCCTTCCCTATTTCACTTTCTAGACAGGGCAGCAGATTTTTGTAACCAAATCATTTGGATTGTCCTCTTCTCTGTACAATCTTAATTTCTCTCTACCAATATTAAACCATCTACTTTATTTTTAATAATGAGAATCTCTGGTTCTTCAGAAAACTAGGAAACTGAGAGCTAGGGGAAATATAGTTTCATTCTACAGATGGGCATATGGGCATCTCTTGAGCACTAGTATAAGCTTGTGTGTGTGCTAAGTTGCTTTAGTCATATCTAATTCTTTGCAACCCCATGGACTGTAAACTGCCAGGCTCCTCTCCAGGCAAGAATTCTGGAGTGGGTTGCTATTCCCTTCTCCAGAGGATCTTCCAGACCCAGGGATCAAACCAGCATCTCTTATATCTCTTGCATTGGCAGGTC
Source organism: Nanger dama (assembly GCA_917880005.1). NCBI lineage: Eukaryota > Metazoa > Chordata > Mammalia > Artiodactyla > Bovidae > Nanger > Nanger dama. The sequence goes on from CAKJTW010000011.1 coordinate 4,781,211, forward strand.
GGTTCTTTATTACTAGAGGCACCTGGGTAGCCCAAGTACAAGACCTAGAACTTTTTCTCAAGTAGATGCAGTCTAGTAGGCAGACATTGGCTTGGCCAGATTTATTATAAGATGATGCATGCTCTCTCTCTCTCTCTATATATATATATATATATATATAGATGGATAAATAGAGGTATAGCTATATTTTTGTATCTATTTACCCATGTCTAACCGCTTAGGAAGTAATTAATTCTTTCTAGAGAATTACAGGAAGATGGCATTGAAACTAGGACATGAAAAATAAATTAAATTTCACCATCAGAAAAAGGAGGCTCTTATACAAATAGGAACACTGTGAAAAATGGCATGGAGATACAGACAAAAATGACTTATGCAGGTGAGCAGAAGCCATCTAGTATGGGTGAAATGCAAGACAGGAATAAAAGAATGAGAAAAGATGACGTGAGAAAAGAGATTAGATGAGACTAAACTCAGGGATATAAGAAGGGAATTTGTCACTATTCATAGTGAGATTTGATAACAATCGTGGCTGTGGGCTAAAAAGGAAAAAAAAAAAAAAGATACGATATTTCTCTGGGAGATAAAGTCTCCAAATGTTAGGGACCAATGTGTTGTGCAGTTTAAAGCAGAAGAATGAGAACCTCAAAATGCCTCCACAGTTTCAAGTTCTAGTGGCTCACTGAAAGAGTATTATCAAATAGGACTGAGTACTCTGGCCAAAAGGAAGCTATATGGGCAGGGGTAATGTTCAGATGTGCTATTTAGAGAAGGAAATTTAGAGAAGTTTCCACCAAGATGTTTGAAATCTGGGTGGAAATTTCTATTAGAAAATCAAGGCTTACTAGAAATTACTGTTGAGATGTAGTGAGTCATCCATGCTTTTCCAGGGTTAAAGCCACAGGAAGTCTGGAGCTGAGTGGGAAGAGGGCTTAGCAGGGAATCTTGGAGAACATTTACTTTTAGAGATACATGGTTAACTCGTTAATGTAAAACTTCAAACTCAATTGCCTCTTCTTTCAAGGTGCCTTCCTTGATGCTCAATCCCACAGGTTGTATGTCCTTTCTCTCTGCCTCCAATCACCCTTCCTTTGCACTACCATGACAATGAACTTGCTATATTATGTTAATTCATTTGCATTTATTGTATCCCCATAGACATAAAGCATATAGAAGCAAGTTAGAACTGGACATGGAACAACAGACTGGTTCCAAATAGGAAAAGGAGTACGTCAAGGCTGTATATTGTCATCCTGCTTATTTAACTTATATGCTGAGTACATCATGAGAAACGCTGGGCTGGAAGAAGCACAAGCTGGAATCAAGATTGCTGGGAGAAATATCAATAACCTCAGATATGCAGATGACACCACCCTTATGGCAGAAAATGAAGAGGAACTAAAAAGCCTCTTGATGAAAGTGAAAGTGGAGAGTGAAAAAGTTGGCTTAAAGCTAGCTCAACATTCAGAAAACGAAGATCATGGCATCTGGTCCCACCACTTCATGGGAAATAGATGGGGAAACAGTGGAAACAGTGTCAGACTTTGTTTTGGGGGCTCCAAAATCACTGCAGATGGTGACTGCAGCCATGAAATTAAAAGATGCTTACTCCTTGGAAGAAAAGTTACGACCAACCTAGACAGCATATTCAAAAGCAGAGACATTACTTTGCCAACTAAGGTCCGTCTAGTCAAGGCTATGGTTTTTCCAGTGGTCATGTATGAATGTGAGAGTTGGACGGTGAAGAAAGCTGAGTGCCAAATAATTGATGCTTTTGAACTGTGGTGTTGGAGAAGACTCGAGAGTCCCTTGGACTGCAAGGAGATCCAACCAGTCCATTCTAAAGGAGATCAGCTCTGGGATTTCTTTGGAAGGAATGACGCTAAAGCTGAAACTCCAGTACTTTGGCCACCTCATGCGAAGATGACTCATTGGAAAAGACCCTGATGCTGGGAGGGACTGGGGGCAGGAGGAGAAGGGGATGACAGAGAATGAGATAGCTGGATGGCATCACTGACTCGATGGATGTGAGTCTGAGTGAACTCCGGGAGTTGGTGATGGACAGGGAGGCCTGGTGAGCTGCGATTCAAGGAGTCAGAAACGACTGAGCGACTGAACTGAACTGAACTGAACTGAGACATAAAGCTGGGACTGTGCCTTCACAATGTTGTAGTCTCAGAACATACTACAGTTTTCAGCATAGGGTAGAAATGCTATGCATGTCTACTAGAATAAATGAATAAAGAAATCACTGAATGAACATACAGAATGAAGAACAGTGAGAAAGATAATTAATAGAAAGATGAGTTGCAGGCAAGTCAAAGTTTCAAGAAGGCTAATAGGGTGCAATGCTGTAGAACAATCAAGGAGAGTGAGATCAGGAGAAGGACTTAATCTACCTAGGGCAGTAATATTCTGGATATTTGGATTTTGGATATCCAATAATATATTAAATGTTTGTTTTCTTTTTTAAGAAAATTATTTCAGGGAGCAGGGATCAGAATTCCATTTTTTGAGGGATGTATGGCAGGGAGGAAGTGGTTCCAGCAACCACTGACTCTTCTCAGAGAAATCTGGAGAACTAAGGGAAAGTGAGAGTACCTAGATATTGATGGTGGGTGACAGGGATTATACTCTTAGAAGGAGGAATCGGGAAAAGATAGATTCCCATGCAAGGGAAACTAAAAAGTTATGTATAAGGAACCAGAAGTGAGGGATATGGTAACAGAATAATCAAGAATAATGAGAAAGTCATCTCTTAATTTTACTGTAGTTCACAATCTCAGTTTCTGTCTGTCTCTGTCTCTCTGTCTTTCTCTCTCTCTCTCTCTCACACACACACAGCTAAAGGTATAGTAGGTATTTTCTAACCATTTATTGCTCAGTGAATGAGAGGCTTAACACTTAATTAAATGCCAGGTATTTATTATGAGAGTGCGTATTCTTTTCTCCTGATACTCTGACATTTTGGGAAGGCTCAACCATGCTGCTGGGAGAAGAGACATATTCACAGCTGTATACAGGGACTTCAGTAAAGGAGACTATAGAAACCCTCTGGGAAGCTGTAAGAGGGGGGTTTTCAGCCATGTGCTCAAGCTAAGCACAGCATTAACTGGGTATTGTTCCCTAGGTACAGAAATGTGGAATATGCTGTCCCCAATTAAGAGTCTGATGCATCATATCTGGTTTCCTAATGACAGTGGATTTTTCCGAGGAAAATGACTGTGACACTCTCATCATTGCACACTGTGGTTTAGTGAAGACAAAGTCCAGGTTTCTGATCTTGTTTCTCTGTAGCTGCAGAACAACCAGCTCATGACCCCAAACAGAGGACGGAACCCCATTGGCTTCAAATGTTATTTGTCATGAAATCACTCAGTCCCTTTTAAAATCTGCCAGAACACTTTATTCCATCGTCTTCTGAAGCAAATTCAACAGGTTAACTCTATATCTTGTGAAAAGTGTTCATCTGTTCTAAATTTACCACCTGCTAATGCTGTGGAGTGACCCTTTGTTCTACTGTGAAGCAACTGAAGAAAAGAAAGTCAGTAGCACAGCTCAGGTGAAGAATAATGTTGCTGTGTTTTCCCTTGTCTTATTCCTCTTCTATTTGTAGGTAAATAAGCATCCAAGCTCCTGTCTATAAAATTCAGTCCAAGCTCCCACCACCTTGTCAAACTCTTCAAGGGAAACATTATTGCCTTAATTGCTTAAACCCAATTTGCATAATATGGAGTTCTGACAGCCACAAAACAGGGATGCAAAAGGAGATTAACAAGTGAGGTGCACGCTCAGCCAAGCCTGTGCAGTTTGGAATCGAGAGCAGAGAAGAATGCATCGGATGGGTGGGTTGCCTGTTTCACCTACTCCCTGGCCCTCCCCGCTGCCCCTCCTTCTCTCCATCCCACCTTTGGGTTTGTTTGTTTTTATTTGCATGCACTGGCTCCTAGCTTGTGCCTAGACTGTTAAGCAAAGCCTCCTCAAGCCCTGGTAAAGCTCAGGCAGCACCAACCAGTACAGTTTTAAAAGCAGGCTGGCCTCTTTACAGCAAGCTCATCCAAACAATCAAAATATTAACACTTCCTGGGAAGGCAGGGATTGTGTCTTTTCTCATTTTTTTTTGTGTTAGTGTCTTTTCAGATGACTAAATTGCTTTCTCTTTGGAAGAGTCATGGATGGTCAACTCCTCTCTGTGGTTCCCATCAGGATGCTCCTCTGAATGCCCCCGGCCCCCATGGCAGACGTCTGTCTGTGCCGATCTCTTCTCGGTGTGCTTCGGGGACTTCCTGTTGTCTACAGGCTAACAGACCCTTAAAATGGCTTCCAATCTAGATCCAGTCACTCCGCATTACTTTTGAAAAGGAAAATGTTCCATCGACTAAGGCACATGCCCAGGAAGATACAGCAATCAAATGCTGCTTTTATTGCACCTCATCTAACCAGCTGAAACTGCTAACGCACCGTGAACACTGAGACTCCTCCAATCTCCAGAGCTTTATCAGACCAAACTGAAGACTCATTCCTGACCAGTGAGAAGTAGGGCTTATTTTAATCAAATGTGTAGATACCAATGGACTCATTCCAGGGGCCTAGATTTTCATTCTCAATTAGCATCACCTTATCTCATTGGAAAAGACTCTGATGCTGGGAGGGATTGGGGGCAGGGTGAAAAGGGGATGACAGAGGATGAGATGGCTGGATGGCATGACCGACTCGATGGATGTTGAGTCTGAGTGAACTCCGGGAGTTGGTGATGGACAGGGAGGCCTGGCGTGCTGCGATTCATGGGGTCGCAAAGAGTCAGACACGACTGAGTGACTGAACTGAACTAACTGTCTCTTTGTATGCTCAGTTGTTCAGCTGTGTCTGGCTCTTTGAGACCCCATGAACTGTAGCCCACCAGGCTCCTATATCCATGAGATTCTCTAGTCAAGAATACTGGAGTGGGTTTCCATTTCCTTCTCCAGGGTATCGTCCCAATGCAGGAATCAAACCCAGGCCTCTTGCACTGCAGGCAGATTCTTTACCTCTGAGCCACCAAGGGAGTCCCCTCAATTAGCATAAACACCATGAATTCTCATCTTCCATTATTTATAAACACTTTATATTTCCCTTCAGTGAACTTCTCAGTGACCCTCTTCACTGCTGTTGGCTAGCAAGTCAGACTCACTTCCTTCCTTGAGACCTTTGATTATTCCCTGTCTCAGAGGGTAGAGAATCTGCCTGCAATTCAAAAGCCCCAGGTTCTATCCCTGGGTCAGGAAGATCCCCTGGAGAAGGGAATGACAACCCACTCCAGTATTCTTGCCGTGAGAATTCCATGGACAGAGGAGTCTGGCAGTCCATGGGGTTGTAAAGAGTCAGACACGACTGAGTGACTAACACTTTCAACACTAACTAACATGTGGAATTCTGTGTTGGCCCTGGCCTCCATCTTTATATTATTGTACATATCACTTTAGCCAAGACTACCCTGGTCCCACCCACCCACACCCTTTTCTTGACCCATTTCTACCCATACTGAATACTAGTTCCAATGACTCTGCTCCAGGATAGCCTTTCCTCATCCAAATAAACTCCCTCATGTGCTGCTACTTCGGCTTCCTGCCCTGGAAGTCCTCATCTCTTTGCAAGTTAAGCATCCAAGCCCCAGTCACTATATGTAAACATCACTAAAGTTACCTGAGGAGAAATAGAGAAGTATGTTTTTTGTGGTGAAGTATGCAAACACAATTGATTTTTGTATATTGATTTTTGTATTCAACCATTTTTCTATTTTATAGTTCTCGTAGTATATAAATCCTCTTATTTTATGTAGACAATCATATTTTCTTCAAATAATAAAAGCTTTATTTCTCTTTCCAATCTTCATGCCTTTTATCCTCTTTTTTGCCTTACTGTAAAAATTATGAAGCTTTTACTGTGAAATTGGGTTATGAGGAATCTTCGTCTCATTACTAGCTTTCAAGGCAATGCTTCATCATTATATAGTTTCCTATATTTTTAGTGATTTCCTTTATGAGGTTAAAAAGTTCCTTTTAATTCTAATTTACAAAATGTATTATGAATATATATAAAATCTATCAATTTTTTCTCAATTATTTTTATATAGATGCCTCTTTAAATTCTACTCTTTTCAGAAGCATGTATATTTTTATTTGTTTTTCCCCATACATATAGTTTCCATTTTATTTTTCATACATGAAAGATTATTTAAGGCAGTAAGCTTTAAACTGAGCTGTCTTCTGCATCCACTGTGGCTTCAGTGTGTGTATATGTTCTAATGTGTTTCAGGGGGGGGCTTTAATTTTGGAGAACTAACAAGAGTTTAGTTGGAGTCCAGAGGAAAGCACATGGGATCAATGAACTGGTATTTAGTTCTTAGTCTAGAGTCTCAAACTGAACAGATAGATCTGGGGATTTTACTTTTGACTACTCACTTAACAGAAAATTATTTAGAAATAAATACTATGTATCTAGCTTTAGTGTCCCATGTTTTATGCGATGATGTTGATGGTGATCATTATCATTTGTAAACATAAATACATAGTTTAAATCAGTAATACAGAAAACTTCTAATAGTGAATGAATGAATGAAAAATCCAAGACGGATGATCAAAAGCAATAATCAAGATTATATTAAGCTAGACTGACTTTAAACTCTCCCAACCCCAAAACACGGGGAAGCCAAGGGCTCTTAGGGTACTTAAAATAAATACTGAGAATCTGAAAAGAGGATAATGTGGGCTGACTCATTATTCACAGACTAAATATAGTAGTGGGCAGTGATGTGCTGATTTTATGTGTATGTGATTGAGTTCTTATTAGATGTTCCATATTTGAGTCCTGGATTTACAAGAACTAGTCATTTTAGAAACAATGACAAGTAATTTGGGGTCTGAATTTATCTTGAAGGAAGAGGTCCATATCTCTTTTTGTTTAATGAGGATTCTCCCATCTATCAGCCCTTATTTTCAGATATAAACAAAATGTGCAGATAAGGGAGAGAGATCACAGCAGGAGACCTTGGTGTTACATGTTAAAGTTTGTGTCAGTATTCTGATTGTGCTTCCTCACATGTAATGGAAGACAGAAGTCAAGTTGGATTCTGTGATAAAGACTATGAAAAGAATGCCAAAGAAGCAGACTTTTACCCAATCCAGTGACGCAGGGTTTTATTGCTTGACACAGTTTGTTGAGCAGCCATGAGGCAATTCACAGTCTAGTACTTCTGAGAAATAATGAACCGTGTGTGCTGTGATATCAAATAAATGGAAGTTGGAATTGAAAGAATGTTTATGATCAGTCAATCGGAAAGATGCACAAAGTTCAGTTTTCGGTGCAAAATGATTCAGGAGTGATGACAAAGTTACCTTTGAGCAAATTTTAAAGATGTGAAAGATGAAGCTTTTCTTTCCATTTATGGTAATACCATAATATTCCCTGATAAACATCAGAACAGAAGGAAAAGCCAATTTTAAACAGCATAGAGAAGGAAGTAATTGAGAAACTAATCCATCCAGACTGACAGTTTTTCAACCATATTCACTATGCAATTTCACTTTTACCATTTACCCTATTAAGGCAGAGATTCAATTTAGAGAATTTTGTTTAGAGACAAAATAAAACTTCAAAGAAACTATAGAAGTAAAATTAACTTCAAAGACACCCTTCTGAGTTGATTAGATACAACAAATGTTTACTTAAGCATTTAATAACCATCTAACTAATGTTTAAAGCTTATAAAAATCATGGAAGCAGTCTTTGGAGTTGCAAGTTTATGTAAGTGCTAGTTCATGTAGCACTCTTCCCTTTCATCAGTTGGCTGGGTGCAACCGCAGGGAGATACACTGGGGAGCAGCACTTTGCAGAGAACCTGACTAATTTGTTCCTTTAAGCACCAAATACTGTGGCTTTCCTGTGCAAATAATGAACCTGTGTGAAAATGTAAAGATTTCAAGTCTCATCAGTAAGCCAGAGTACTATGAGAATCGTCAGTGTATCACTATGCAATTTGTACATTTTAAACCGTGAACTTTGGGGTACACGGTTTAAAACCACGCCAGCCTGGGGCTTCCCAGCTGGCACAGTGGTGAAGAAGCCACTGGCCAATATAGGAGATGTGGGTTCCAGTATTCTTGCTTGGAGAATCCCATGGACAGAGGAGCCTGGCGGGCTACAGTCCAAGGCATTGCAAAGAGTCAGACATGATGAGCACACACAAACACGCAAACTATATTCACAGATTCTGAAGGGTCACTGTCTTTTGCCAATTCTCTTTTAGAGGAACTATGGGACATTAATTTTAAAGCACAGAACCTTCAAGCTGAAAAAGACAATGTTAAAATTACTGTTAAATCTAAGACTGTAAATTTTAAACGTGAACTTATTACTAAACTCTTAATAGAATCAGTAGCAAATTATTATTCTGAACAACCAAATATACTGTTATAAAAAGATAAAAATAAAACAACAAACCCTCAAGTAAATAACCCTGAGAAGTTGTTGTTGTTGTTCAGTCACTCAGTCATGTCGGAGTCTTTGTGACAACATGAACTACAGCACACCAGGCTTCCCTGTCCTTCACTGTCTCCTGGGGTTTGCTCAAACTCATGTCCATTGAGTCAGTGACGCCATCCAACCATCTCATCCTCTGCTCCCTCCTTCTCCTCTTGCCCTCAACCTTTGCAAGCATCAGGGGCTTTTCCAGTTCTGAGGGGTGACCCTCATAGTTGTGGGATGTTCTCCAAGGTCTATTCTCCCTTTCATTTGCAATGGAATATAAGCTAGTCCCTGGCCACTCAAGGAAGTCTCTATTCCCTAGTCTTCCTTACAGTCAGTGCAACCACGAGACTAAATTCTGGTTAAGGCAATGTGAGTGAAGGTGATACACGCCACTTCCAAGTTTGCACTTTAAATTATTGATCATGCACTGCTTTGCACCTTGCCAAAAAGTACTGCTGCAAGAAGGTGAGAAAAGGAAATGTTTCTTGGGCCAGACACAGAAGCCATTTATTAAACATGCAAAACCGCCCTCATCAAGATTGCCTGTTTCTGAGATGTTACCCAAGAGAGAGGAATGACTTTCTTTTACATTTCTGCCACTGTCTTTTGTTTGTTTGCTTGTTGATCTTTTTTCCTACTACATTTGCTACAGACTCTTGGTCTAAACCCTAACTAATTCAGCTACCAACCAACTAGAGAGGTGAGTTTAATTTGACGACACTTTGAGCTGACTTTGAGGGAGATACAGGTGTATATTGTCCAGGAGTTAGTATGGGTGTGCAATGATACATCAGTCAGGAGAAACCATGGTACATGGGGACAACTGAGTGGATTAAAGCAAAAATAATTCACTATGAAAGTGATAAATAGCAACTGAGATGTCCTTCAGTTGGTGAAAGGATAATTAACTGGAGTACATCTAGACAATGAAATATCATTTGACACTAATGGGACATGAGCTATGAAGTCATGAAAAGACATGGACTAACCTTAAATGCGCATTACTCAGTGAAAGAAACCAATGTGAAAAGGCTATATACTATATGAATCCAACTATATAATAATCTGGAAAAATAAGCCTCCAACATTACAAAGATGGGGAGAAGATCATGGATACCAGGGCTGGCAGAGGAGAATGGATAATAAAATTATAGAGGAAAGTTAAGGTACTCTTATGGCAGAAAGCAAAGAAGAACTGAAGAGACTCTTGATGAAAGTGAAAGAGAAGAATGAAAAATTTGGCTAAAAACTCAACATTCAGAAAACTAAGATCATGGCATCTGGTCCTATTTCTTCATGGGAAATAGATGGGGAGACAGTGGAAATAGTAACAGACTTTATTTTCTTGGGCTCCAAAATTACTGCAGATGGTGACTGCAGCCATGAAATTAGAAGACACTTGCTCCTTGGAAGAAAAGTTATGACCAACCTAGACAGCATATTAAAAAGTAGAGACATCACTTTGCCAATAAAGGTCCATCTAGTCAAAGCTATGGTTTTTCCAGTGGTCATGTATGGATGTGAGAGTTGGACTGTGAAGAAAGCTGAGCACCGAAGAATTGATGCTTTTGAACTGTGGTGTTGGAAAAGATTCTTGAGAGCCCCTTGGACTGCAAGGAGATCCAACCAGTCCATTCTAAAGGAGATCAGTCCTGAATATTCATTGGAAGGACTGATGCCGAAGCTGACACTCCAATACTTTGGCCACTTGATGCAAAAAACTGACTCATTTGAAAAGACCCTGACCCTGGAAAAGATTGAAGGCATTAGGAGAAGGGGATGACAGAGGATGAGATGTTGGATGGCATCACCGACACAATGGACATGAGTTCAAGTAAATTCTGAGAGTTGGCGATAGACAGGGAGGACTGGCATGCTGCAGTCCATGGGGTCACAAAGAGTCAGACACAACTAAGCAACTGAACTGAACTGAAGGCAGTGAAAATAGTTTGTATACTATAATGATGGATACATGTCATTACACGTTTGTCTAAACTAATAGAAAGTATACCAAGAATGAACCTTAAGGTAAACTATGGACTTTGGGAAATCATGTATCAAGGTAAGCTTATCAACTATAACAAAAGTGCCACTCTAGTAGAGGATGTTGATAATGGGGGAAGCCATTCATGTGTGGGGACAAGAGGTACTTGGGAAATCTCTGTGCCTCTCAATTTTGCTGTCAACTTAAAACTGTTCTAGGAAAGTCTTGAAAAGCTCCAATGTTAATTTAGATTCAGTGATTTTTACATGTAAAATACACCTCAATAAATCTGTTTATAAAAACAAAAAGTGGAAAAGAAAGAAAATGGTGAATAATAAGATTTATATATGGAAGAAGCACAATCATTTAGCATTACAGATAATCCAAGAGGTCATGCAGTCTATTTGCCTTCTCTATAACTGAATACATCCTACAAAATGTGAAGTACGTTTTCATGCACTTGCTTCTGCTACAGGAAAGTCACTATCTCACAAAGGTGTGCATCACGTTTTATAGAGATCAAACATGAGTGATATCTTCTTTAGATGGATCTGAAATCCAACTAACCCTAGTCCCTTGTCAGTGGTTTAAGTGTTATTCTTGTAAGTGACAAAAAAAAAAAAAAGTTTACTCCTCCTACTATGTAACATTCCTTTAACTCTTAGTTTGTCCTGTTTTCCTTTAGTCTTTCTGTTTTCAAATGAACTCCTTCAGGGTTTTTAACTTGTCTCTTACTTCTCATGACATCCAGGCCCATTGCCATCTGCGTCACTCTATAATGAATCTTCTTCAGTTTGTTGATGTTCCTTAAATGTGCCCAGAACTGAATGTGCTACTCTAGGTATGCCCTGATGAGGACAGGGAAGAAAAGCAACATTCACTGCCCTTGTTTTAGGCACTGTACATCTTGTAATAGGGCACAGGATCAAATTATCTTTTCTTCTTTTTTTTTTTTTCTGATAGCCCTGCTTTATTATCTGAAACCAATCACTCTTCCAGCTTTTCTGAGATGGCCTGAACGTGGGAGAATCTAGAAGCAGGGAAACAGAAAAGATTTGTGTAATAATCTAATGGTGAGATGATATACAAGAGACACGAGACATTGTTTAGAGTAAAAATAATAGGCATAGTAATGAATTAGATATGAATAGTAAAAAAAAACAAATATAGTATTGTAATTAAAAAATAAATAAATTTAATAAAAAAAAGAAACATTCAAAAGAAAAAAAAGGAGGGAGGAGGCAACCACATTGATAACTACTAGTTTAAACAAGAGATTTAGGAAGGAGGAGTCTGGGAAGGAGCTATTAGAAAGAAGTGAAGAAAGGGCTTCATTGATGGCTCAGCGGTAAATAATTCACCTGTCGCTGCAGGAAATGTGGGTTCAAGCCCTGACTTAGGAAGACCTCACATGTCATGGTGGAACAAATAAGCCTGTGCACCACGGCTACTGAGCCTGTGCTCTAGAGCCCAGCAGCGCAACTACTGAAGCCTGTGTGCCTTAGAGCGCATTCGTAGCAGAAAAAGAAACCACTGCAATGAGAAGCCTGGGCACCGCAACTAGAAAGTAGCCCCCACTTGCTGCAACTAGAGAAAAGCTCACACAACAATGAAGAGCCCAGAAAAAAAAAAAAAAAGTTTTTCAAAAATTAATTTAAAAAGGAAAGAGGTGAAGAAGATTCTTTCAGTTCTGCTGAAAAGTTCACTGCTAGCTTTGCTTTTCATGATGGAGAAAGGAAGAAAATAAGCTACTTTGGAAACAGATCTTGTTCGGATGCAAAATGGGACAGAGAGAGGAACGCTTGCTCTTATGTACAACAGCACATGGAACCATGACGGGAGAAGAACAGATGGTTTGGTGGTTAAGATAAGCACTTAAAGTGAGGCTGTTCTTATCCTAAACTTATTCCAAACACCCAAGTTTCTTGAATCTGCAATATGACATTGGAAATATCACAATCAGGAAGCTTTCAGATGGGATTTCTGGCACTTCCTGAGGCAGTTGTATTCTCCAAGGACTGTTTTAATTAAGACTCAGGAGATGAGTTCTCACTGCTGGTGGCTGTTGTGGTTTGAGCCCACACCTTCACCAAACAGATAAATTCATTCAGGTAATTGAGCCAAAACCCTTTACTATCAAGTCCCGAGATTTATGGCTGTTTTTATCACCAAGCCTGCAAAGCTCCAGGAATTGTGCTTGAAAAAGCAAGGGCTTATCCTCCATGAAGTAAAGAAACTAAAGAAAGCATTTATATTACAGAACACTGACTAGTAGTACACAATAAAGAGCATTTAGCTTCAACGCCAGCTCTTTTAATAATGGATGACTTTGGGCAAGTTATTTGATCTTCTGAACTCTAGTTTTATGATTTCTTCATAAATGCTTGCATTCCTGCACTCATTACTTGCAAATTAATTAAGTGCCTACTATGTTCTGCACAGATACTTACATAGTCTCTGCTCCAAGGAGTTTATATCTAGTGGGAATAAGCCCAGTGGATTTCAGTTTTCTAGTCATTTGCTTTACAATGATACCATGTACAAAGTACTATGCTAAACACTTTATACAGTATTTGCTTATTTTGCACAAAAATTTTATGAGGATATTTGTATCTCCAACTACAAATGGGGCAACTGAGAATTAAAAAGTTTAAATAATTCACCCAGTTAATGATTTAAATCAAGTATTTCTAATCCTGGTGCTTTTGTTCCCAACCTCCATACCACACTAGTCATATCTGCCCACATGCTGCTATGGGAGATGAGAGAGGACCACGGGAAACCCTAAGGGGTTCCCACCACAGGCCATAACCCAAAGGATAGTAAAATATTTAGTACATAAGGGTTGGAAGAGGCGTTTATCTCTACAGAGGTTCAGGTGAAAGGACAGCACAATTTTAAAATGGACACAAAGCAGGTCAAGTTTTAAAATCAATCAGCATGTGAAGATGCTACCGAACAATCTGCCCATGCAAGAAAGAATAGTGGATGTGGAACCTTTGGTCCTGGTGCTCAGGAGTGGGAGGCAAGCGCCGGGAGTTGGGGAGGGGGAGGAGAAGAATAGGAATCCATCCTTACATATAGTCACCTTCCAAGAACAAGAGGGCCATGCGATGGTGGAAAAAGCAGACTTACAGACTAGATTTAAAACTAATGCAGACTAATGATGCAATCCATCCCAGGAGGAAATAACATGGACCACAGTCAACATATTACCTATGGAATGCAATGGATCTTAAAAGGGCTTATCTGATGAACTTCGTTTTAGAAAGTATAAAAAGAGTGGGTTTCTCCTAGTTATTTGTCACCAGAACATACTCACAGTTTCACTAACTTAAAATGCTTCTTGCCACCACTGCATCTCCCTATCCCACTGTATCCCCCACCTGCCAACAGTTTGACACAGATTTGATGAATCTGCTTCCCAATTTTACAGCACTGAGGTCTTCTCTGTACTCAGCAGTACTGCGTGGAGTTCACTGATAATCTCCCACGACCAGGTGCTTCTCTTTTAAATGGGCTGCCTCTCTTCCCGTTCTGCTTTCATTTTTAGTACCGTGTAATCAGTCTTCAGCTTTTTAACTTGACTCTGAGTGGGCTCAAATTTTTATTGGTAACAGCTTATGCTTCTGCCCTTGAGCCCTAGTAGCAAAATAACTACATACATTTTAATAAAGTATCTTGCCATTCTGCCCTGTCATTTGCATACCTGTGTGCATGAGTATGCACATATATGTGCATACAAATACATATTGTGTGTAATACACACACACACACTCTCACACACACACACACACACACGATTGTTCCAAAAGGAACAAAGAACCAGAGGAGGAGGTGCAGTGACAAGAGATGAAAGAAATTGAGGTTGGAACAGAAGCTAAATATGGGAAAATGTATAATAGAGGATAATTTGTCAGTCACTAAAAAAGAGAGTACTGTGACTTGGGGACATTTTGTGCTACCAAGCATTAGAAGAGGTGGACAGTTCGAGATGCCAATTTCTTATTCCTATCATTTCTCAGAATTTGTTGTGATATGGAGCAGTAATTTTGGGTTCGCAGGCATCATAACTTTAGGAGTTTTCAGGATTTCTATTTCTCAAACCAGAACTGAGGAATGAGATAAGGGATGTAGGGCCCACGTAGTTCCTACCAGAATCAAGCACCAGGCATTGGAAATAGTTCTGACATGAGCAGGATGACCAGCCATTCTGTAGTCAAAAGAGTATTCAGTGGGATGCAGAACGCATGGTTCCAGCCCTAACCCTGAGACAAAGAAATGGGAAAATGACAAACAATCGAAACATTTTTTTTCTAATACTGAAATTACCAGTGTATATACCAGTGTGTGTGTGTATATATATATATATACACACACACACATATATATATATATATATACACATCTTCATTTCATTTTAAGGTACTATCCTATAGAAAAAGTGCAATTCAGTTCAGTTCAGTCGCTCAGTCGTGTCCAACTATGTGACCCCATGAACCGCATCCTATTTCATAAACAAGAAAATAGAGACTCAGCAAGTTAAATAACTGATCTGAGTTAACAAACCTGATAAACTAAGAGAGAAAGGCTTCATACCAAGAACCTCAGGATTTCTGATTGTAGCCCTCTTTGCTTTCCCTTCTCACCTCCTGACTAACTAGGGAGGTCACACAGCCATGCCAGCTGTCTTGAGCCTCCAGGGATTTGCTGGGAAAATTAGATAACTTGTCTAGATCAGTAGTTTCCAAATGTGCATACGTATGGGTACATGCATGTGTGCCTATGTGCTTGAGACAGGCAGAGCCTTTCTGAACACAAAACCTTACACAGAGTTTGCTGGATGTTACAGACACTGGCAGAGCCACGCTGATTAAAGACTGGTGTCTCACTATCTCCATCCTCACTGTGACCCTCAAGAGATGCCAAGGAATATACAAGTTTGTAGAGAACAGCTTGAAAACCTCCGTGTAACATTCTTTGAACAAACGTGTGTGTGTGTGTGTGTGGGGGTGGGTGCACACACGCACATGTGTGTGCATGTGTGTGGTCAGGAGAGGGTGGTAAACCCAGTGACATGGTCTTTTTCTATTGTTCATCTTCAAAAGACTTTTCGGCCACAGTTTCAGAGTGTGGGAATACATTTGAAAGATACTTATTAAGCATCTATTAAGAGCAGAGCCTTAAAAGCCAGTTTCACCTCTGTACTTGTAATTGGCAGCTGCTTCTCTTCCCAGAAGACAGTCCCATAAAGATGAGGCTGTGCAAATCCACTGCTCTGGGTTCTAGCTCCACCTCCAATGCTAAGCTCCATGATTTCTGGAATGTCACCACTCTCTGAATGTGGCTCCTCATTTATAAAATGAGGGTGATCTCTAGGACCTCTTGCAGCTTTAACATTCTATGATATTATGCCAATTTTACGACTTCAAAAAAACAATTAGATTCTTTTTTATTTCCACAGCACTACATCCTATGGGCTGACAGTTGCCTGCCATGGATGAAATTACTTTTTAATAACTATGTATTTGGTGCTCATTTTAAATTTTTAAAGTATCCCCTTCAAGGCATAAACATGTTTCTATATCTAGCTATTTAACTGTGAGGGAGGAAAAGGCTAAAACTCGTAATTTTGCATTCTAATTTTGTAGATTAGACTTTCAGTCTGGGTGTGAAGTCTGGGCAGTAAGAGCCACATTTGCGAGCTGGGCTCCTTGAGCAGAACACAAAGGGGGCTTGGGGACAAGAAGAGGAAGAAAGGCGATGTGCCCCACTTACAGAAACTAGGGGTGGGCTTCCTTACCTCGGCTGGTCTTTTTTCTCATGTTTCACCATCTCACCCATTTTCTAAACAGGTCTCTGTAATTTTTCCACAAAAACCCTCTTTAAAAATTTAAGAATTACACCAAGGGTAAAGTATTCTTTAGATAATAGACACAATGCATGCAAACTAAAGGAATTATTAACCTAGATTCATTTTAAAGTGTTTAACAGGGTAACAAATACTGGAGAGGCTGAAAGTAAAAGGTACTCACATAATTTGGTCACATTGTAAAACGTACAAATCTTTGGATAAGGAACTGAGATTCCAAACTCAGAATGACATTCCTGACAATACTAGCCAAGAAAGTCTCATCATCAAATATTTATCAAGCACTTGCTTTATAACAAAACTATTTAAATTGGTCAAAAAAAAAAACAATCGAAATTTATCTATAGTAATCAAAAATTAGAGCCAATATAAACATCCAAGTATAGGAGATCGATCTAGTATGGCTTATCAATGCATTCAAATACTATAAAGCCACTGAATCTTAAAATACATAAGCCGTTTAACATTAAAACATGGTGGTGGTTTAGTCACTTAGTCATGTCTGACTCTTGCAACCCCATGGACTGTAGCCCACCAAGCTTCTCTGTCCATAGGATTTCCCAGGCAAGAGTAGTGGAGTGGGTTGCCACTTCCTTCTGCAGGGGATCTTCCCAATCCAGGGGTCAAACCCACTTCTGCATTGCAGGCAGATTCTTTAGCAACTGAGCCACCAGGGGAGCCATGTGTTTAGGCTATCATGTTAAACAGAAAAGCGAATCAGAAAATGGTTGTACATTAATACCTAAAACTATGTAAAATATCACTCATATGGTCAGCAATGTGAAAGAAATATGAAAGAGTGAAATGAGTTTTTATTAAAGTGATGATATTGTGTGTGATCCTTTTGAAGATGGTGTTAAATGATGATATTAGAGTACCTTTGTCCAGCAACAAAAAGGGGCTGCCTTCCCTAATGGCACCTTGTGTGAATGTGATAGCATTTAGCTACAGGAGAGACTTCTTAAGGTTCATGGTGATTCCAGTTCTACAATGTGGCCGCCTGAGGTCTGACCATTTGTGCCGCCAACTACATAGAAGATTATATAACCTTTTGCAAACTTTCACAGCTCTAATTCTTTCTCTAGGGGAATACTGGAAAGTGGCTCCTTTGCAGATTTCATAAATTTTCATTTTCCAACTTTCCCCTTCAGTCTCTTCTAATGAATTTTCTTTAAAAAAAAAAAATTCCTTCGGAAGTTTCATGCTGTAGTACTACCTGTGGGTATGATTCCCCATGTGAGGATGTCAAATTTAATTAGATTTTGCTCTCTGTTACTTAATGACTCAACTAGGCTCACAAGTCCAAGATCATAACCTCCCTACTAGGCTGCCAAGTTAGCTATTTCAAGGAACAACTATTTGTGGTACCCAACCATAATTATTTCAAACCATGCCCAGAAAATAATAAAACTAGTAATACTGCTTAATTATATCCTCCTTCTGAGGATACTCAAGCATTTCACAAGATTTCTTCACTCAGTCACATGCATAACACACGCAAGAAACAGGTGAGCAATATTAAAACATATTTCTAAGGGCTTCTTTAACAAAAAAAAAAGACATCCTCAATTACCTCCTTTTCCTATAAGAAATTTTCAGTACACTGAGCAGATTCCAATGATATCTGACAAAAGCATAAGGAATCCAGAACTAAATTAAAAATAAATATTTTTTAAGGCAAGAGGATATATTTTTCTGGGTCCAAAAACATTCTGTTCTGAAAATCTTTGGAGCCTGTTCACTTTCTAGGTCTTCATTGATCACTTTGGTCTATAAAGTGCCAATAAACATGGAACCAGTAAACAACATATAACAAAAATGTCGAGATCTGAGGAAAAGCCTTATCAACTCTACAGAAGTCAAAAGGCACACAGGAAAAGGCAGCCTCATAGCCTTCTGGAGGGTCTCACACCAGCAGCCCATCTGGCTTGAAGCAACACTGATCAGATAATGATGCTCTGTGAGAGTGCTGCCAGCCCTAGAATGAACTTCTGAGTGATTCCCTGTCTCTTTTGTTCACCACTGTCTCTCAGCACCTGGGACAGCGTATCTTGCCTACAGTAAGTGCTTAGTATCAATCCATACTTGTTAAATAAATGAATCTACACTGCTTTTGATTTACTGATCAGAAACAAATTTTCCTGCTGTAACTGAAACTGTTCAATAAATGGACTTTGACAGTGATTTGAACAAAGAAAGTGAAAGTCGCTCAGTCACGTCCGACTCTTTGCAACCCCATGGAACTCTCCAGGCCAGAACACTGGAGTGGGTAACCGTTCCCTTCTCCAGAGGATCTTCCTGACCCAGGGATTGAACTGGGGTCTCCTGCATTACAGGAAGATTCTTTACCAGCTGAGCTAGCAGGAAAGCCCAGAATGAGACCTTGTCACCTGAACAGGGACTTGAACCCTAGGCACTCAGATTAAAAATCCGATGCTCTACCAAATGAGCTATCCAGGCTCCCTAAGCCAGCTGTAAAGAGTATTTTGGGGAAATTTGTGATACAAATGACACCTCTACAGCTTCTCTTGCATTAATCAGAATATGCATTTATATAGTGCTTTGGGGTAAACAGTTACTTCCCTCTCTTGTCTCCAAGTTGCATGTCCATTTTCTTCATCACCATATATTAGCACAGAGGCTTAAATGAGTGCATATACTTAAATGAGTGCATATAACATATATTCAAAGTCCATATTACCTTGTTTAAATTGTGTCTGAAAATACAATTTTAGACTCAAGTTTGTCTCTTAGAACAGAATTTTCCCTTCTCTTCAACTTCTCCATTTTCCTTTTCCCTTTTCTCATCATATTAATCACTCAGTCGTGTCCTACTCTTTGCGATTCTATGGACTGTAGCCCACCAGGCTCCTCTGCCCATGGGATCTTCTAGGCAAAAATACTAGAGTGTGTTGCCATTTCCTTCTCTGGGGATCTTTCCGACCCAGGGATCGAAACTGGGTCTCCTGTATTGCAGGCAGATCCTTTATCATCTGAGTCAACACGGAAGGCTTTTGCTCTCTTCTCTCTCTTATTTCTATTATCATTTCACCACCCTCCTTCTTCTTCTAGTCTCTCTTCCTTGCCACTCTATGAATTTTATGAATGACAGCTCACACATGGAAGATATGTTCCCACTTACTGTCTATTAGGTAATGAACAACAAAAATGAGAGTCGACTCATATTTTAAAGGGTCATAACTTTCAATCACATAATTTTGCCAAGCATTCCAACAGCTGTGATTGTAAAAGTCATCAAAATTCAGTCATGCTGGTACTGCTTCAAAATAGACTGAAGATAAAGCATTCTACTAATTTATATTAACCATATACAGAGATGTATCTAACTAAACACATGCTATGTATTTGTACATAGGGAGCACAAGCTGTTTTTGTTTTGTTTTGTTTGGAAAAACTAGTCTAAGCCAGACGTAGAATGCAAAATATAGGTGTGCAAGGTAAGTAAACTGTGTTAGTCATTCAGTTGTGTCCAACTCTTTGTGAGTGTACGTACTGGGTGGGGCCTGCTAGGCTTCTCCAGCCATGGAATTCTCCAGGCAAGAATACTGGAATGGATTGTCATTCCCTTCCCCAGCAGATCTTCCTGAACCAGGGATCAAACTCAGGTCTCCTGCACAACAGGCAGATTCTTTACCATCTAAGTCACCAGAGAAGACCAAGGTAAGCCAAGTTCAATTCAGTCACTCAGTTGTGTCCAATTCTTTGCAATCTAATGGACTGCAGCACGCCAGGCTTATCTGTCCATCAACAACTTCTTGAGCTTGCTCAAACTCATGTCCTTGAATCAGTGATGCCATCCAACCATCTCATTCTCTGTCATCCCCTTCTCCTCCTGCCTTTAATCATGCCCAGCATCAGGGCCTCTTCCAGTGAGTCAGTTCTTCAATCACTTGGCCAAATTATTGAAGCTACAGTTTCAACATCAGTCCTTCCAATAAATATTCAGGATTGATTTCCTTTAGGTTGGATCTCCTTGCAGTCCAAGAGACTCTCAAGAGTTTTCGCCAACCCTACGGTTCTAAAGCACCAAGTCTTTGGTGCTCAGCTTTCCATATAGTCCAAACCTCACATCCATACATGACTACTGGAAAAAACCATAGCTCTGACTAGACAGACCTTTGTGGGCAATGTAATGTCTCTGATTTTTAATATTCTGTCTAGGTCGGTCATAGCTCTTCTTCCAAGGAGCAATGGTTTTTAATTTCATGGTTTCAGTCACCATCTGCAGTGATTTTGGAGCCCAAGAAAATAAAATCTGTTACTGTTTTCATATTTGCCCATCTATTTGTCATGATGTGATGAGACTGGATGCCATGATCTTAGTTTTCGGAATGTTGAGTTTAAAGCTAACTTTTCACTCTCCTCTTTCACTTTCATCAAGAGGCTGTTTAGTGGCTCTTTGCTTTTGCCATACACTTGGTGATATCTGCATATTTGAGGTTACTGATATTTCTGCTGGTAATCTTGATTCCAGCTTGAGCTTCATCCAGCCCGGGATTTTGCATGATGCACTCTGCATTTAAGTTAAATAAGCAGGGTGACATTATAAAGCCTTGATGTGCTCCTTTCCCAATTTGGAACCAGTTCATTGTTCCATGCCCAGTTCTAACTGTTACTTCTTGACCAGCATACAGATTTCTTAGGAGGTGGGTCATGGTCTGGTACTCTCATCTCTTTAAGAATTTTCCACAGTTCCTTGTGATCCACACAGTCAAAGGCTTTGGTGTAGTCAATCCAGCAGAAGTTTTTCCTAGAACTCTCTTGCTTTTCCTATGATCCAAAGGATGTTGGCAGTTTGATCTCTGGTTCCTCTGCCTTTTCTAAATCCAGTTTTATCATCTGGAAGTTCATAGTTCATGAGCTATTGAAGCCTCACTTGGAGAATTTTGAGGATTACTTTCCTAGTGTATGAGATCAGTGCAATTGTGCAGTAGTTTGAACATTCTTTGGCATTGCCTTTCTTTGGGATTGGAATGAAAACTGAACTTTTCCTGTCCTGTGGCCACTTCTGAGTTTTCCAAATTTGCTGGCATACTGAATGCAGCACTTTCACAGTATCATCTTTTAGGGGTTGAAATAACTCAGCTGAATTCCATCTTTTCCATAGCTTTGTTCATAGTGATGCTTCTTAAGGCCCACTTGACTTCACATTTCAGGATGTCTGGCTTTAAGTAAGTGATCACACCATCATGATTATCTGGGTCATGAAGATCTTTTTCATACAGTTCTTCTGTGTATTCTTGCCATTTCTTCTTAATATCTTTGCTTCTGTTAGGTCCATACCATTTCTGTCCTTTATTGTGCCCATCTTTTCATGAAATGTTCCCTTCAGTTCAGTTGAGTTCAGTCGCTCAGTCATGTCTGACTCTTTGCAACCCCATGAATCTCAGCATGCCAGGCCTCCCTGTCCATCACCAACTTCCGGAATTTACACAAACTCATGTCCATCAAGTCAGTGATGCCATCCAGACATCTCATCCTCTGTCATCCCCTTCTCCTCCTGCCCCCAATCCCTCTCAGCATCAGGGTCTTTTCAAATGAGTCAACTTTTCGCATGAGGTGGCCAAAGTACTGCAGTTTCAGCTTCAGCATCAGTCCTTCCAATGAACACCCAGGACTGATCTCCTTTAGGATGGACTGGTTGGATTTCCTTGCAGTCCAAGGCACTCTCAAGAGTCTTCCCCAACATCACAGTTCAAAAGCACTCATTCTTCGGTGCTCAGCTTTCTTCACAGTCCAACTCTCACATCCATACATGACCACTGGAAAAACCATAGCCTTGACTAGACGGACCTTTGTTGGCAAAGTAATGTCTCTGCCTTTCAACATGCTATCTAGGTTGGTCATACCTTTCCTTCCAAGGAGTAAGCATCTTTTAATTTCATGGCTACAATCACCATCTGCAGTGATTTTGGAGCACCAAAAAATAAAGTCTGACACTGTTTCCACTATTTCCCCATCTATTTCCTATGAAGTGATGGGACCGGATGCCATGATCTTTGTTTTCTGAATGTTGAGCTTTAAGCCAACTTTTTCACTCTCCTCTTTCACTTTCATCAAGAGGCTTTTTAGTTCCTCTTCACTTTCTGCCATAAGGGTGGTGTCATCTGCATATCTGAGGTTATTGATATTTCTCCCGGCAATCTTGATTCCAGCTTGTGCTTCTTCCAGCCCAGGGTTTCTCATGATGTACTCTGCATAGAAGTTAAATAAGCAGGATGACAGTATACAGCCTTGACATACTCCTTTTCCTATTTGGAACCAGTCTGTTCTTCCATGTCCAGTTCTAAGTGTTGCTTCCCGACCAGCATATATGTTTCTCCGGTTTCTCTAATTTTCTTGAAGAGATCTCTTGTTTCCCATTCTATTGTTTTTTTCTTGCACTGATCACTGGGGAAGGCTTTCTTATCTCTCCTTGCTCTTCTTTGGAACTCTGCATTCAGATGGGTATAGTTTTCCTTTTCTTGTTTGCCTTTAGCTTCTCTTCTTTTCTCAGCTATTTGTAAGGCCTGTTCGGACAACCATTACTTTCTTTTTCTTTTTGGTGATGGTCTTGGTCACTGCCTCCTGTACAATATCATGAACCTCCATCCATAGTTCTTCAGGAACTCCATCTATCAGATCTAATCCCTTGAATATATTTATCACTTCCATTGCATAATTGTAAGGGATTTGACTTAGGTCATATCTGAATGGTCTAGTGATTTTCCCTACTTTCTTCAATTTAAGTCTGAATTTTGCAATAAGGAGTTCTTGATCAGAGCCACAGTCAGCTCTTGGTCTTGTTGTTGCTGATTTATAGAGCTTCTCCATCTTCGGCTGCAAATAATATAATCAATCTGATTTCAGTATTGACCATCTGGTGATGTCCATTTGTAGAGCCGTATCTTGTGTTAATGGAAGAGGGCGCTTGCTATTCCAGTGCATTCTCTCAACAAAACTCTGTTAGGCTTTGCCCTGCTTCATTTTTTACTCCAAGGCCAAACTTGCCTGTTACTCCAGGTATCTCTTGACTTCCCACATTTGCAATCCAGTTCCCTATAATGAAAAGGACTTCTTTTTTGGTGTTAGTTTTATTAGGTTTTGTAAGTCATCATAGAACTGCTCAACTTCAGCTTCTTCGGATTAGTGGTTGGGGCACAGACATGCCTTACTGTGATACTGAATTGTTTGCCTTGGAAACAAAACTGAGATCATTCTGTCATTTTTGTGACTGCACCTAAGTATTGCATTTCGGAGTTTTTCATTGACTATGAGGGCTACCCCATTTCTTCTTCAAAGGGATTCTTGCCCACAGTAGTAGATATAATGGTCATCTGAATTAAATTTGCCCATCCAAGTCCATTTTATTTCACTATTTCCTAAAATGTTGATGTTCACTCTTGCCATCTCCTGTTTGACGACTTCCAATTTACCTAACATTGGACCTAACATTCCCGATTCCTATGCAATATTGTTCTTGACAGGATCTGACACTACTTCCATCACCAGTCACATCCACAACTTGGTATCGTTTTCACTTTGGCTCCATCTCTTCATTCTTTCTGGAGTTATTTATTCACTCTTCTCCAGTAGCACATTGGGCACTTACCAATCTGGGGAGTTCATCTTTCAGTGTCATATATTTTTGCCTTTTCATACTGTTCAGAGAATTTTCATACTGTTCAGCTAGTTTTCATACTCTTCAGAGAGTTCTGACAAAATGTGCTCCACTGGAGAAGGGAATTGCAACCACTTCTTGCCTTGAGAACTCCATGAACAAGGTAAGCAAAGCCTGCTTTCAAAAGGAAGAAAACATTATTCCTGCTGGTTTCTCTAAACTTCATTGGTTTGCTTATTTAATCCTTTTTATTTTAAGTGAGCCAGTTTTTCCCACACTCATCAAAACTCTTCTTGAAGATGGTGCAAAGTATCAGAGAAGACATCCCTTCATAAAGCCTCCTGTGACAATTGTTCAGTTGCTAAACCATGTCCTACGCCGTGACCCCATGAACTGCAGCACACCAGGCTTCCATGTCCTTCTCTATCTCCCAGAGTTTGCTCAAATTCATGCCCATTGAGTTGGTTGCCATCCAATCATCTCATTCTCTGCTGCCCCTTCTTCTTCTGCCCTCAGTCTTTCCCAGCATCAGGGTCTTTTCAGTAGGTCAGCTCTTCATATCAGGTGGCCAAAGTATTGGCACTTGAGCATAAGCATCAGTCCTTCCAATGAATATTCAGCATTGATTTACTTTAGCATTGACTGATTTGATCGCCTGGCTCTCCAAGGGTCTCTCAAGTGTCTTCTCCAGCACCACAATTTGAAAGCATCAAGTCGTTGGTGCCCAGTCTTCTTTATGATCCAACTGTCACAGCTGGACATGAATACTGTAAAAGCAATATGCTCTTTAATACTCTGTCTAGGTTGGTCACAGCTTTTCTTCCAAGGAGCAAGCGTCTTTTTATTTCATGGCTGCAGTCAACATCTGCAGTGATTTTGGAGCCCAAGAACATAAAATTGCCACTTTTTTCACTTTTCCCCCATCTATTTGCCATGAAGTGTTGTGACTGTATGACATGATCTTCATTTTTAGAATGTTGTTTTAAGCTAGCTTTTGCACTCTCCTCTTTCACCCTCATCAACAGTCTTTCATTCCTCTTCGCTTTCTGCCATTACAGTGGTGTTATCTGCATATCTGAGTTTGTTGATATTTTTCCTGACAGTCTTGATTCCAGCCCGTGATTCATCCAGCCCATCATTTTGCATGAGGTAGTCTGCATATAAGTTAAATAAGCGAGTGACAATATACAGCCTTGATGTACTCCCTTCCCAATTCTGAACCAATCTGTTTTTCCTGTTCGGTTCTAACTGTTCTTCTGGATGTACATACAGCTTTCTCAGGAGACCACCTTAGGTGGTCTGATATTCCCATCTCTTTAAGAATTTTCCACATTTTGTTGTGTTCCACACAGTCAAAGATTTTAGCATAGTCAATGAAGCAGAAGTAGATGTTTTTCTGGAATTCCTTTGCTTTCTCTATGATCCTATGACAGATGTGATTATAAATCAATGTTGTCAAGGTTAAACAATATATTAATCATTCTTAAAGGATACATAACTGTGAAAGAGGAAACATACCCAAATGCAGAAGCTCACCTTTAGCATCAGTAGAATAGCTACAACTCAATCTCTGCAATTAAGACAGACCGAGCTTTGACTTCAGGTTTCACCTTTATTGATCATGTCACTTTAGACAAAGCATTGGATTCTCTGAGTCTCACTTTTCTTATACATAAAATAAAGGTATAAAAATATCTACTAAATATGGTGATTAAATGGGCCTGAAAAGAAATGTGGAATACAGTAGTAGGTACATGGAGTAAGTACTCAATTGTTTTTGTTTAATTGCAAAGTCATGTATTACTCTTTCATAACCCCATGGAATGTAGCCCACCAGGCTCCTCTGTTTAGGGAATTCTCCAGGCAAGAATACTAGAGTGGGTTGCCATTCCCTCTTCGAGGGGATGTTCCTAACCCAGGAATCGAACCTAGGTCTTCTGCATTGGCAGGCAAGTTTTCTACCACTGAGTTACCAGGGAAGTCCAAGTACTCAATTAAATGATAGTTATTACTACTACTGTGATTCTCATCAGTAATGCTATGTTATTGCAGTAGTGGTGGTGATCACCTCATTCTTGTCACGTGCTAAAAGAATGTGGCAAAATAAGGGAACCCAATTTTAAGTGCCATCATGTGGAAAATATATCAAATAAAATGTATGTGCTATAAGAAAACTAACCTGGACTCTCAAAAGGAGACTAACCTAATCCCCCACTTACTCATGAAGGAAGGTGAGGGCATTGGGGTCAGCAGATAGCCTATTCAGGCTTCACTTTTGGTTCAATTGGTAAAGAATCTGTCTGCAATGAGGAAGACCTGGGCTCAATCCCTGAATCATTTTCTCATCCAGTATTTCCTACAAGCTTTTCAAATAATGACTTGAGGAAGCATTTAGGTAACATCAGCTCTATCATGTTACTCTAGGAATCAGTGAATATGTCTGAATTTAAAAAGTTATAAAAATGTTTGACAAATTCAAGTCCAAACACATATTTAAATTCAAATAAAAATTTGAATAAATCCCACAATTAATTTTCTCCAGTTTCATTTTCATTATTTGTAAGTTAGCTTTATCATGGAAATTTCACAAACAAAAATATCAAAATTTCTTTTGAAAGTGTTTTCTTGGGGGATTATAGCTTTAGTCTACCAAATTAAGACATTCAGAGAAAAATGAACAGAAACATTTGCATTTTTCTCATATCCTCAAATAATAACACATGATCAATTACCTATGTAAAGAAAACAAAAAGGAAATCTAGAAGTTACAAAATATTCTCAGAGTAGTCATGAATAAAATCTAAATTCAGATGTTAATACCACAAATAAACTTAGCTGGAAATTCCTGTTTATTTTAGGTTTTTATAGGCTAGACATAAATTTGCTATTAATATAGATAGCACTGAGTTGTACTTCAGAATACCAATAACTACAGGCAATTGCCAATATACAAAGCATGCATTCCAAAATTTCATTTATAATTCAGTCATTTGGAACTTGCAACAGCTTTTCCCATATAAATACTTACAATTTGTGGTTAAGTTCATATGTAAGGCCACATATGCTACTTTTACATGAAATCATTATAAAACATTTATATCTACAGAAGGAAACTAATATATACTTTCATTAATAAAACATAAACTAAAATAATACAATGTTAAACTGAAATAAAGTTTATTATTATATATTTATTCAAAACTGTATGCATTGGTGCAAAGAATGGCAAAACTCAAAAGGGAAGAAGTGTGGTATGTTTGGTAGAATTCCTAAGTATCTTCAAGGACTTAGTTATTTTGGGCCAAATTCTCTTTTTCCTAAATAATTTCAGATCTTACAGAAGGTACAGGTAGATTTTCAGAACCATATTTAAATATTATCAGTTACTGACTAAAAATGTAAATAAAAAGAAGAGAGGGTAAGTGAATTACAAGGAACTGCAGGGAGGTAAATTTGAAATAAGCAAGCAGAAATGTCTGGAAACAAAAGAGACTGCCTGAGAAGAAATCTGAGCTACACGCAGAGAATGCCAGAGGTGCAGGATTGTGTATAATCCTTTGGTAGCAGATTAAGAAAGTGCTGGGGCAGAAATCTGGCCAATTTGTCCTATGAGCTGACTACAAAATGGCAGGGGTGCTTCTTCATGACATTTTGGTTGCCAGAGAACGTGCACAAATTATAAGAAGGTAAACACTTAGCAGGCTCTGCTGTGATGCTGTTATAGTGCCTTTCATGCTTGGGGGTGAAACACTTTTTTTGTCTTTACCAGGTTAACATGCAAGCCTTATGATCTTAGAAACACTCAACATTGGTTGGTCTTCTCTAGCCATGTGTTGGGTATTGGGTTTTAGCTTTTTAGCACATTGTGATATTGCTTCTTAATTAGTGGAATAAAAACTAAATGGGTGGTAGAAAAAGGACATTTGATATTACAGTCATACATACTGTAGTGTAGTGCTATGCTCGTGCAGCTATTTTCATATATTTCAAAATGTGTTTGATTTGTGACTTCCCATCTGACAATAGACCCAGCGAGAAGTCCAAACAGACTCTATGAATAACCTTTTGCCTGTAATGCAATCGTGCTGTCCCTAGTCTGTGCACTATGTCACCTCCAATTAAACAGTGGCTCAATCGGTGTGAAGACAGCCTTCATATTGTTACCGTAGAAAGGTTTCTCCTCTGTGACTAAGCCTTTTCCAGCTGTCGAGATGTTCACCAATTGCTGCCTCAGCTCCTTGGAACCTGCTCGGCTTGTGAGCACCGATGCATTTACT
The DNA here is from genome assembly GCA_917880005.1 of Nanger dama. Classification (NCBI taxonomy): domain Eukaryota; kingdom Metazoa; phylum Chordata; class Mammalia; order Artiodactyla; family Bovidae; genus Nanger; species Nanger dama. Next base: position 4,809,470 of record CAKJTW010000011.1, read on the forward strand.
GTACTAGTAATTAACGCCGTTAGCATTGTAATTAAAAAGAAAAAAAAACTTTTTCCCTTTATACTCAGGGTGATAATGCTGCAAGTAAAAATTAATTAAAATGAGATGAATTGCCTTCAGTTAAACGAAACGGAAAGAGAAAAGGAGGGGTTGGGGGAGGAGGGACCTGACAAAGAGTTTGCAGCCTTATTAATGAAGCAAACTGAGGAGGCTGGGCTTCACATTTTCCCCTGATTCTTCTTCCTTTGTGTTACTGTCTGGGTTAATGGAGCCCAAAGCTATCAGTTGGTGAGGCAATACAAAGAAGTTCCATTTTTGCTCCATTTGGCTATGGGTCACTATGAAGACCGCAAACATGAGTGCCCATGTTTGTCAAGCCCCTCTTTAATATCCCCTTATCGGTCTGTTTGAAGTAATGGGCTGTGAAATTGACTTCTATATTATTATTAATTAGATATGATGCCTGATTTTTCTTAACATTTGATACAGTGAAAAGTCTGGTTCTTTGTATAGGACAAAATCCTGACAAATTCAATCATCGATTAAAACAGAGCTTGAGTGGGAAAGTCTGATCTCTTCTCATCCCGAAAGCAAAGACCTGGTGATCATCTTCCAGTCTCCTGTTTTTCTGAATTTAGCCTCCTAGTTCTGACTGAAGGACACAGATCCTTTAAATCAAAGTAATACACCAGTATTCTAAATTTCATAAAGGAACAACAATCAATTAATCAATAAGCACATTCTTAATGAAATCCTGGTGTGTACCTTAGGATTATGTCAGTGCTCCAGAGGATACAGAAACAGTGAAAAAACAACCCTTGTCTTCGAAGAATTGATAAACTCACTAAAAAAAAAAAAGCTTAGTTGCATAAACCACTTATAAGTGGGTAATTGAAGCCTAAAGGCTTTGACACTCGAGTGAAACAGGTTTGTATAAAAGAAGGGACACTGGTCTGGAAGTCAGTAATAACTGCATGGGAGAATAAGCAAAAGAAAAAAGAGAAGATAAAGAGACACAGTTAAAGAGGGAAGAATTTTCATTACAGCTCACAGAATATAATTTCTATATATCTCGTCATTGGTCAAGAAGGGAAAACTACCCGCAGCAGGTAAATTTCTGCTGGAATTTCCAGTAAATTTCTGGAATTTCTCTAGTGCTCTGAGAGGCTTCTTTCATACTCTAACAATTACTGACGAACTCCTCTGGTTCTGTTTGGTGTCCTGTGGACTGTCACACATTGGACATTCTACCCTTTTAAGCCTTGATTCTCTGACATACCTTCGTTCCATTTTTAGGCAGAAACATATTCCCACAGCTTAGAGATGGGAATCTCACTACATGGTTCATCTTTCAGAGTTAGGGCCCGACTCTTGGTGCAGGAACTGAGCTCATTTAGAAGAACAATGCATCGAATCAACAGCTCTCAGCATGGGCTTTAAAATTCGTACAAGAGATTCTGGGGAGCCTTCAGATAATTTCTTGAAAGTGCTAAATATAGTTCTTCAAATTCCACAGTCATCTCATGTTTGGGGCCACTTCACTAGCATCACCAGGTAACAGCTTTCCAAGAAAACGGTAGTAAGTGTGACCATATGACTTACTTTTTCAACGTCTGTTCGTGGGTTACAGATTGTAAAATTAGATTCTTCAGATTTAAGAGCAAAGTTGATATTCTCTTTGTGAAGCCATCTGTATTTGTGCAAAGGGAATTTCTTAAAGTCCCTTCAACCAAAGACATTTCAAGAAAAATGTTCACTTGGTCCGTTCACTATCTAGATGGAAAGCCTGATGACTGTCTGTTGCACCCTAGAGAAGCTGCCCAGATGCCTTATGAAGGCTGTGGCTTGGCTGCAGAACATCTGCAATTTCCAAATAGGGGAAATCAATCCAAGCTCCAGCTAGTTCAGCCTGAGACAGCCTGAGAAACAGGCAGTTTGAGAAGCTTTTTTTTTTTAAATTTTTTTAGCAGCAGGGTAGATTTGCTGCCTGAGGCAAGGAAGGTCTTGAGTCTCAGATGTGCACAGGTCTTAAACACCAAGAAAGTAGAGCTATTAGGGTAAATGAACCTAGCCGGGCCTTGATGGATGTCAAATGGGCTCAGAGCAGCTGCTGAACTACCCAAACTAGGGAGAGGCCTATACCAACCAGAAGCATCCTTTTGCTACACTAGTCAGAAATTAGCAAGCAGGGGAAATGTATTTAACCCTGCCCCCTTTCTGTGATGGACTGCGAGTGTACTATCAAGCTGTGTGGCATTGACACAACTGAAATACACAGTTAATTCTTTCTCTAGCTGCTTTTAATCATTTCTTAGAACCTTATAGGGAGTAGGCAATGGCACCTCACTCCAGTACTCCTGCCTGGAAAATCCCATGGATGGAGGAGCCTGGTGGGCTGCAGTCCATGGGGTTGCTGAGGGTCGGACACGACTGAACGACTTCACTTTCACTTTTCACTTTCATGCATTGGAGAAGGAAATGGCAACCCACTCCAGTGTTTTTGCCTGGAGAATCCGAGGGACGGGGGAGCCTGGTGGACTGCCGTCTATGGGGTCACACAGAGTCGGACACGACTGAAGTGACTTAGCAGCAGCAGCAGCAGCAGAACCTTATAGAAAAAGCAACTATAGTTTAGAATACCAGAGAGCCATAAGAAAAAAGATGAAGCCCTGCTTTAATTAAGAAATGATGGACTTGATTATACTTGTGTGTGTTAGTTGCTCAGTTGTGTCTGACTCTTTGCGACTCAAGGGCTGTAGCCCACCAGGCTCCTTTGTCCATGGGATTTTCCAGGCAAGAATACTGGAGTGGGTTGCCATGCCCTCCTCTAGGGGATCTTCCCAACCCAGGGATTGAACCCATGTCTCCTGTGTCTCCTGCTTTGCAGGTAGATTCTTTACCCATTGAGCCATCAGGGAAGTCACTTGATTACACTTATGACACAAGAAAAGACAGACCTTGAAGTAATGAAGCAGTGTGGGGGAAAATGGGCCATGGAAAGAAACAATGGTAAATTACTAGTTTATGGTGCATTGCTGATTTCCTGTGACCTCTATGAATTCCACATTGTAGTTCAGTAGGTAATAGTCACATGGTTTACTTGATTCTCCCTTCCTAATTCCAGGAGGCATAGCAACATGCTCTGTGAGCAGCAGAAAATTCTCCCGCTGACTGGTTTGCAGACTCTCCACTTGAAGTGCTGGACTTACAATCTGGTCGCAGCAAAGAACTGCTGACTGGCAGCTGGCACCTGTACAACTACTGGCTTGCATACTTTAAGGTCTGGCTCTTAAAAACAAATACAGTGAGCTCTGGGATCTTGGTGTTGGCTGCCCAGGACACAGTCTATCTCTATACATACTATCCCTGTGGTAGTACAATGTTCTGTTGTATATGTTGAATGGGGGGCTTTTCTTAGGTTTTCACAGGTCTAATTACAGATCCCATGGATTGGAAAATACAGGCTCATTCATTTTTCATTTTAACTTCTCTTGGGATATGAGAGTGGATAAAGAAGAAGGAATGAAAGGGCATACACAGAGAATAATTCATGAAATGACCAAATGCTGTCTGATAAATAAAAAGGTGGAATTTGGCAAAAGACAGACACAGTGAAGAACACTATAGCCAACTTTGAGACTTCATCTTTTCTCTCCCACCGCCCCCATTCCTGTCTCTCTACCTATCATTGTCTCTCTCCTCTCTCTTCCTCTCTCTCTCTCTCATTATCTCTCCATGTCTCCACATTTCTATCCAAAAAGAATCGTATTCCACCAAAGGAAAATGATAACTTGTTTAAAATCTCAATCATAAAATTAGCATCAGAGCTGACTGCATTAGTCCTGACAGAGTAGGTTATTTGAAAAGAAATGCATTTTCTTTTAAATGCGTTAACTGAAAGATAACAAAGACAAGGCCTCTTCTGAGAAGTAAAATTTATCTTTTCTTCCACATTCCAATTTTTAATTCTCTGTTCTTGTATTGAGCACATGAGTACTTGGACTTCTTGATACTGAAAATGAAAACAGCTATTTTTATAGACCTTTGCTCTATCACTTTCAATTCTGAAGTGCAATGAACCTCACAATATGGTGTTCCTTGTAACATGTGGGTTCTTTGGGAAATGTTTGAGATAGTTTAGATAATAATATGCTTTTAGAAATCTACAGCCCATATAAACATACTAAAGGCTATGAGAAGTTCTGTAAAAAGAAAGTCTTTAAGTCAAAATTCACCAAATTTATCAAGAACTTTTTTTTTACACAATTATTTTTGCTACACAATTATTTCTACAGAACAAATACTCTAAAAGACATGATTTCGGACAGGACATTACAGTGCAAAGGTTGACACACAAATAGGCCAACATTCAAATTTTTGCTTTTCTACTAAAATGTGTTCTTATTAACTTTGAAAATAACAGTACATATGCATAAATACAGAGACGGAAGAATGCAAGTAGAAAGGAAGGGAGGCAGACAAGCACAGAGATGGAGAGGGAAAAAAAGAGAACACAAAGAGAAATTAATTTTGCCCTAAATTTTAAATAATTGAAACTCCAAATCTTTGTTTTTGTATGTAATAGTAAGAGTAGTGTTATGTATTGGTAAAGAAAATGGAAATGAAAATTGAATATCTACCATGTGTCATTCACTTTTAAAAGATACATTATATACGTTATTTCATGAAGCTATCAAAATTATTGCAAAGATCATCTTGTATGATAACATCAGGATAAATCTAAGAAAATTATATACTTTCTCAATTTCTGTGACTACATTCTGTTCTTGGATTAAATAAAGGACTGAAAGATAAATCTTATCTGGATAAGATAAGGATATTCTTTTAATCTGGGTGCTACATGGGATTTAGACTAAAGTGAGTCTTTCTTTCTAACTTTTAGATCACACTTCCAAGCATTACTCTTCCCCACATGTGTCAATAAACATTTTAGGATTATTTGAATTATTATTTTTCTGTGAAAAATGCTATTGGTATTTTGTCAGGGATTGCACTGAATCAATAGATTGCCTTGAGTAGTATGGTCATTTTAACATTACTAACTCTTCCTGTTAAGGGACCAGACCTGAGCCATGACAGGCTCAACAAGCTATACTAAGCCTAAGATTCAGATTCTTGTAAAACCTGAGTCATGATTCCGGGAAACATACCCTGAGAAAGTCCCGCTCATGCCAAACATGAGCCAATCAGAATTGGGATTTTGATTCAAACCTGAGCCAATGAGATTTTGTGATTTGTGTGATTTGACCAATGAGATTTTATGATGTGTGTGATTTAAAATCATACACACCATGCGTGTGCATGAACTAACCAATCGCTGTTTGCCAACTCTTCTGTTGCAACATTTGAACTGGGCTAAATGTATAAATACTGCTGTAATCCAGAGCTCAGGGCTCTCGTCAAGACTCCACTGCGCTAGATGAGATGGGAGCCCTAGCTCGAGCTAGCAATAAAACCCCTTTTTGCTTTTGCATTGCCATGGACGTCTTATTCTCTTGGTTCTGGGATCTAGACTCTGGGCATAACATTTAGGGGCTCATCTGGGATCACTTTAACTGGGAAGAATAACACTCTCCCAGTAGAAGGGTTTCCTCACTACGAGGAAAGATATCTGAACACTGGTGTTAAGTTTGGTTAAGCTAGCATAAGGCCGAGGCCCAGGGAGCGCACTGGAAGGCAGCTGGCTCTGGTAAGAAGAAAGCTTTCGTCAGGTTTGGTCGGGGCAAATTAGTCGTCCTAGCTTGCATAAGGCTGAGGCCCAGCGAGTGTGCTGGAAGGCAGCTGGCTCTGGGGTGGAGACAGAAGTTCTCTTGATCCCTAATCTGGTGAGCGGTGGACGCCCTTCGGTAAGGTAACCTCGAGGGATAAGAAGGTTCAGGGGGCCCTAGGAAGGTTCAGGGGGCCCTAGGAAGACCTAGTACTGTGTTTTCGGCTGATATTTGTCTGTCGTCTGTTTGTCGCATCTTTGTGTGTGCAGGCATTGTCTCCGCTCTCTATGTGTTCGTCTTGTCTCCCGTGTTTTACTCTGTAATCATGGGACAAGCAGCTTCCACTCCTCTGTCCCTTGTGACTGACCATTTTTTCTGATTTTAAGTCTAGAGCGCAGAATCTATCGGTGAAGAAGAACAAATTAGTAACATTTTGATAGTCTGAATAAGCTACTTTTACCGCTAACAACCTGTCTGCCGTTCAGGCGGTGAAATCTGTATAATTTTGTCCTCGTTGACCTTCTAGAATCTATCCTTTTTACTCATAATCCCACTTGGGATGACTGTCAGCAGCTGTTACAGGTGCTCTTCACTACAGAGGAATGCGAACGGATTTCGTCAAAAGTGCGGAAAAACGTTCCAGAGGTGGACGGAAGACCTACCACGCAGCCTAATCCAATTGACGAGGGATTTCCTCTGACACAACTCCACTGGGATTTCAAGTGCGCTGAAGGTAGGGAGCGTCTCTGAGTGTACCGCCAGACTCTCATGGCTGGCCTTTGAGCAGCCAGCTGCCAGGAAACCAACAAATTTGGCCAAGGTAAATTTGGTTAGACAGGAACCAACAGAGCCTGACAGCCCTTTAAGAGAGGTTAATGGAAGCTTTCAGACACAGGCTGATGAGTCACGTGCGGCAGTTATACTAGCATTTTGTGAATCAGACAGCCCCGGACATTAGGAAAAATTTGCAAAAAAAATAGACAGGCGAGGGAAAATCTAGTGAGGGTGGCAGAAGATGAAGCAGGGGTGACAGTGGCTGATGTAGGCCATGAAAGAGACTATTCTGCAGATTCCTGAGCCGGTGACTCCTTGCCAAGTGAAGGAACTTCTAGGGACTACTGGGCACTGCAGACTGTGGATCATTGGGTTCACTGAGAAGGCCCAACCACTGTATGAAAGAGGTTAAAAAAAAAAAAAAAAAGCCAAAACTAGACTTGGACTGAACTCGTGAGGTGGGCATTTCAAGAGCATATTCATGGCCCAATATACAAGGAACGGGGTTTCCTAATGGCAGAGGGAAAGGTAGTCAAGAACTTGCCTGAGATCCGTAGACTCTTGGCAGTGGTCCACCAGCCTTGGGCAGTAGCCATAGTGCATGTTCTGCAACACCAAAAGGGGAAAGATCTCGGGGCTCGAGGCAACTGAGCCGCCGACACAGCAGCTCGCCAAGCTGCCACGGGAAGCTACGGGACCCACATACTGGCTGTGGGATTGCCGGCCCCAGGAATGGGGACCCTGCCACCGGCCCCCAAGTACTCCCCCCTCTGATCAGGACTGGATTCGAGAAAACAGTAACCGTTCTACGAGTAAGGATGGATGGTACCGGGAACAGGAGGACAACCTATTGCTCCCCGCTGATCTGGGCCTACAACTCTGCACGCACCTACACCAGACCGCCTATTTGGGGGAAAGGAAGACTCTATCACTCTTACAGACAGCTTGCCTGCAGGTTGCCTAACAAAAAAAAAGCAGCCATACAAGACATAGCCTGTGCCTGTAAAGCGTGCCAGATGATGAGACCAGGGAAGGGACAGCACACGGGTATAAGGTACCGAGGGGGAGAGGGCAGGACAACATTAGGAAATAGATTTCACTGAGGTAAGGCCAGGCACGGTTATTGTTAGTCTTGGTGGATACCTTTTCTGGGTGGGTGGAGGCTTACCCCACTAAGAGGGAGACAGCAACGGTGGTTGCCAAAAAGCTCCTAGAAGAGATAGTGCCTAGGTTTGGGCTGCCGGTAACTATGGGCTCTGATAATAGACCTGCTTTTGTGAGTCAAAATGTTCAGGGACTAGCCTTAGCCCTGGGGACCAAATGGAAACTGCATTGTGAATACAATCCCCAGAGCTTAGGACAGGTAGAAAAGATGAATTGGACCCTAAAAGAAACTTTAACAAAGTTGGCAATAGAGACTGGCAGGACTGGGTGACCCTCCTTCCCTTCGTGGACTGGGTGAATGCTGAGGAAGATTCCTCAGTATAACTAAAGACGGTGGAATGTTAAGGGACCAGACCTGAGCCATGACAGGCTCAACAAGCTATACTAAGCCTAAGATTCAATTCTTGTAAAACCTGAGTCATGATTCCGGGGAAACACACCCTGGGAAACTCCCGCTCAGCCAAACATGAGCTAGTCAGAATTGGGATTTTGATTCAAACCCAAGCCAATGAGATTTTGTGATTTGTGTGATTTGACCAATGAGATTTTGTGATTTGTGTGATTTGAAAAATCCCACGCGTGTGCATGAACTAACCAATTGTTGTTTGCCAACTCTTCTGTTGCAACATTTGAACCAGGCTAAATGTATAAATACTGCTGTAATCCAGAGCTCAGGGCTCTCTTCAAGACTCCACTGCACTGGATGAGATGGGAGCCCTAGCTCCAGCTAGCAATAAAACCCCTTTTGCTTTTGCATTGCCATGGACGTCTTATTCTCTCGGTTCTGGGATCTGGACTCTGGGCATAACACTTCTGACCCATAAGCATGGTATATTGTTTTTCATTTTTGTGTCATCTTTGATTTCTTTCATCAGTGTCTAGAAGTTTTCCAAGCATGGATCTTTAACCTCTTTAGTTAGATTTATTCTTAGCTATTTTATTCTATTCAATGGCATTATAAATGGAATTGTTTTCTTAATTTCTCTTCCTGATAGTTCACTGTTTATGTATAGACATACAATGGATTTCTGTATATTATTTTAGTATCTTGCAATTTTTAATTGATAAGTTCTTCTAATTTTTTGATACCTTTATATATCATCATGTAACTGCAAACAGTGATGGCTTTACCTTTTCCTTTCAGTTTGGATGCCTTTCATCTCTTTTTTTGGTCTGATTGCTGTTGCAAGGACTTCCAATACAATGCTGAATAAAAGCTGTGAGAGTGTGCATCGTTGTCTTATTCTGATCTTAGAGGAAATGCTTTCTGCTTTTCACCACTGAGTATGATGTTACCTATGGGCTTGTCATATGTTCTTTTTACTATAAGGAGGTATGTCACTTTTACACACTTTGTTGATAGATTTTATCACAAATGGATGTTGAATTTTGTTTAAAAGGTTTTAAACAAAAGAGCAAGTCCCAACAGTTTCCAATAGACACACTAGGATGGATTCTCCTCATGGATAGTCTAGATACCCTTCAAACCACTGTTTGTGGAAGCTATTTAATCAGTCCTTAGTTCAAGAGGAATCACTCTAAATGTACATGCAGATTCAGTGTGCATATTCAAGAAGGTGTGTTCAGAGTCTCCCTATAATGCCGTCTGGGACAGCTTTCAATTTTTTTGTAGATTATTTATTTGTAAAGCAAAAAGAGCTATACTAGATGATTTATAAGAACATTTCCATACTCCAAAACACTATCTCACAATTTTAACAATATATAATAGCCCTACCCATCAACACAAAATTAGATTAAAGATTTATAAGCATGGCCCCGCCCATCAGAAAAAGATACGTTTCCCTCAGTCAGTTTCCCCCACAGTCAATTTCCCCCATCAGGAAGATTCCATAAGCTGCTTACCCTTAGCCCTCAGAGACAGAGTGAAAAACCCAATCACAGAAAACTAATCAAGCTATTCACATGTACCACAGCCTTATCTAACTCAGTGAAACTATGGGCCATGCCACGTAGGACCATCCAAGATGGACAGATCATGGTAGAATTCTGACAAAATGTGGTTCAATGGAGAAGGGAATGACAAACCACTTCAGTATTCTTGCCTTGAGAACCCCATGAACAGTATAAAAAGGCAAAAAGATAGGATGCTGAAAGATGAACTCCCCAGGTGGATAGATACCCAATATGCTACTGGAGAAGAGTGAATAAATAACTCCAGAAAGAATGCAGAGATGGAGCCAAAGCAAAAACAACACCCAGCTGTGGATGGGACTGGTGATGGAAGTAAAGTCCAATGCTGTAAACAGCAATATTGCCTAGGAACCTGGAATGTTAGGCCCATGAGTCAAGGTAAATTAGAAGTGATCAAACAGGAAATGGCAAGAATGAACATCAACAATTTAAGAATCAGTGAACTAAAATGGACCATAATGGGTGAATTTAATTCAGATGACCATTATATCTATGACTGTGGGCAGGAATCCCTTAGAAGAAATGGAGTAGCCATCATAGTCAACAAAAGAGTCTGAAAAGCAGTACTTGGATGCAATCTCAAAAATGACAGAATGATCTCTGTTCATTTCAAAGCAAATCATTTGAAATCACAGTAATCCAAGTCTATGCCCCAACCAGTAATGCTAAAGAAGCTGAAATTGAATGGTTCTATGAAGACCTACAAGAACTTGTAGAACTAACATACAAAAGAGATGTCCTTTACATGATACCTGGACTAACAGTCAAATTTGGCCTTGTAGTACAAAATGAAGCAAATCAAAAGCTAACAGAGTTTTGCCAAGAGAACACATTGGTCATAGCAAACACCCCCTTCCAATAACAAAAGGGAAGACTCTACACAAGGACATCACCAGATGGTCAATACTGAAAACAGACTGATTATTTTCTTTGCAGGCAAAGACGGAGAAGCTCTATACAGTCAGCAAAAACAAGACTGGAGGTGACTATGGCTCAGAACATGAAATCCTTATTGCCAAATTCAAACATAAATTGAAGAAAGTAGGGTAAACTACTAGATCATTCAGGTATGACCTAAATTAAATCCCTTACAATTATGCAGTGGAAGAAAAAAAAATATTTAAGGGATTAGATCTGATAGACAGAGTGCCTGAAGAACTATGGATGGAGGTTTCTGACATTATACAGGAGGCAGTGTTGAAGACCAACCCCAAGAAAAGAAGGGAAAAAGGCAAAATGATTGTCTGAAGAGGCCTTATAAATAGTTGGGAAAAGAAGAGAAGCTAAAGACAAAGGAGAAAAGGAAAGTTATACCCATCTGAATGTAGAGTTCCAAAAAGAGCAAGGAGAGATAAAAAGCCTTCCTCAGCGATCAATGCAAAGAAATAGAGGAAAATGATAGAATGGGAAAGACTAGAGATCTCTTCAAGAAAATTAGAGATACCAAAGGAACATTTCTTGAAAAGATGAGCACAATAAAGGACAGAAATGGTATGGACCTAACAGAAGCAGAAGATATTAAGAAGAGGTGGCAAGAATACACAGAAGAACTATACAAAAAAGATCTTCATGACCCAGATAACCATGATGATGTGATCACTCACCTAGAGCCAGACATCCTGGAATGTGAAGTCAAGTGGGCCTTAAAGGGAAGCATCACTATGAACAAAACTAGTGGAGGCGATGGAATTCCAGTTGAGTTATTTCAAATCCTGAAATATGATGCTGTGAAAGTGCTGCACTCAATATGCCAGCAACTTTGGAAAACTCAGCAGTGGCCATAGGACTGGAAAAGGTCAGTTTTCATTCCAATTCCAAAGAAAGGCAATGCCAAAGAATGCTCAAACTACTGCTCAATTGCACTCATCTCACATGCTAGCAAAGTAACGCTTAAAATTCTCCAAGCCAGGCTTCAACAGTACGTGAACCGTGAACTTCCAAATGTTCAAGCTGGTTTTAGAAAAGGCAGAGGAACCAAAGATCAAATTGCCAACATCTGCTGTATCATGGAAAAAGCAAGAGAGTTCCAGAAAAACATCACTTCTGCTTTATTGATTGTGCCAAAGCCTTTGACTGTATAGATCACAAAAACTGTGGAAAATTCTTCAGGAGATGAGAATACCAGATCACCTGACCTGCCTCCTGAGAAATCTGTATGCAGGTCAAGAAGCAACAATTAGAACTGGACATGGAACAACAGACTGGTTGCAAATTGGGAAAGGAGTATGTCAGGGCTGTATATTGTCACCCTGGTTATTTAACTTATATGCAGAGTACATCATGTGAAATGCCAGGCTGGATAAAGCACACGCTGGAATCACGATTGCTGGGATAAATATAAATAACCTCAGGTACACAGATGACAACATTCCAATGGCAGAAATAAAGAGGAACTAAAGAGCCTCTTGATGAAAGTGATAGGGAGTGAAAAAGCTGGCTTAAAACTCAACATTCAAAAAATGAAGATCATGGCATCCACTCCAATCATTTTATGGCAAATAGATGGGGAAACAATGAAAAAGAGGATAGACTATTTTCTTGGGCTCACTGCAGATGGTGACTGAAGCCATGAAATTAAAAGACTCTCACTCTTTGGAAGAAAAGCTATAACCAACCTAAACAGCATATTAAAAAGAAGAGATATTATCTTGGCAACAAAGGTCCATCTAGTTAAGGCTATGGGTTTTCCTGTGGCCATGCATGGATGTGAGAGTTGGACTATGAAGAAAGCTGAGCACCGAAGAATTGATGCTTTTGAACTATGGTACTGGAGAAGACTCTTGAGAGTTTCTTGGACTGCAAGGAGATCAAACCTATAGGAACTCAGTCCTGAATATTCATTGGAAGAACTGATGATGAAGCTGAAACTCCAATATTTTGGCCACCTGATGCAAATAACTGACTCATTGAGAAAGACCCTGATGCTGGAAAGATTGAAGGCAGGAGAATAAGGAGATGACAGAGGATGAGATGGTTGGATGGCATCACTGACTCAACAGACATGAGTTTGAACAAGCTCTGGGAGTTGGTGATAGACAAGGAAGCCTGGCATGCTTCAGTTCATTGAATCACAAAGAATTGGATGTGACTGAGCAATTGAACTGAACTTGTACTTTTTCTGACACAAATCTCCCATTTCAATAACCATTTCAAAATCTAAAACCTAAAACTTAAGACACTAGGACTCGTTTCTGATGATGATGTTGAAAACATGCCTGTACACGTATGATTCAGTTAGATTACAAGGTTTGTGTTGTGCTTAGTCACTCCACTGAGTCCCACTCTTTGCCACCCCATGGACTATAGCCCGCCAGGCTCCTCTGTCCATGGGGAGCCAGGCAAGAACACGGGTGGGTTGCCATGCCCTCCTCCAACGAGTCCTATCTTAACATGCTACTAAAATCCACTCTTCATTCTTTACATTCTTCAAAGAGCCACACAAAGGTTAGCCTAACATCATTATTAGAAACAACACAGATTCTACAAGCAGTGTGTTCTTTTCATCATAAAAGGTGCAACTCTTTGTTCAATATGCTAATAAGAAAGTGCAGCATCCAAATCATTAGCAATTTGATAACTTATCTGTTGTTTTCTCTCTTCTTTTGCTTAGACTCTATGGTAGCAAAGCAGAGCAGGAAAAAAGGAGAGCAAAAAGTTTTTCCATTATATATAAAGTAATGAGGGCTTCCCCAGTGGCTCCGCAGTATAGAATCTGCCTGCAATGTAAGAACCACAGGAGATGCAGGTTCAGTCTCTAGGTCAGGAAGATTCCCTGGAAGAGGGGCATGGGAACCCACTGCAGTATTCTTCCCTGGAGAATCCCATGGACAGAGGAACCTAGCAGGCTGCAGTGTATAGGGTAGCAGACATGACTAAAGCAACTTAGCATGCACACACAAGGTAATGAAGTATAGAATGGAAACCTAGTACAGTTCTACTGAGAAGGCGATGACACCCCCACTCCAGTACTCTTGCCTGGAAAATCCCATGGATGGAGGAGCCTGGTGGGCTGCAGTCCATGGGGTTGCGAAGAGTCGGACTCAACTGAGCAACTTCACTTTCACTCTTTACTTTCATGCATTGGAGAAGGAAATGGCAACCCACTCCAGTATTCCTGCCTGGAGAATCCCAGGGATGGGGGAGCCTGGTGGGCTGCCATCTATGGGGTTGCACAGAGTCAGATTTAGCAGAGTCGGACACGACTGAAGTGACTTGGCAGCAGCAGCAGCAGCAGTATAGTTCTAGGTACATGAACTTCATACATGCTTTTGAATCCAATCAACACAGAGGTATAGCAGTTACAGGATATCTACTTCAATCTGCTTCATTTATTTTCACCATCATTTACTAAATATTCACAATAACACTGAGTCTTCACTAAAAATCTAGAGATACTGTGAGCCCTATTTTATATATGAAATATTGAGGTTTAAAGAAAATTCTAAGGGGCCAGAAGTCATAAAACTCAGTGAGTGGGACTCAAGCCCAGGCCATTTAAGTCTGAAACCCATGTTTTATATCTGCACAATTCAGCAACACACTAAACCAAGTTCTCCTGTGTGTCTCAGAGAGATGTGTGACAGAGAGAAAGTGTATCAGTGGGCTGACTTATAAAGGCCAATCTGAATAAATTTCTTGAGCAGGGTTTCTCAGCCTTAGCACTATGACAATTTTGGAAGAATAATGCTTTAATGTGAGGGACAGCCCTGTGCATTGTGGGATATTTAACAGGTTCTCTAGATTCTGTTCACTAGATACGCTTACATTCATACCTTCCTCCACCAAGATGGGACAACCAAGACTGTCTCTAGACATTGCCAACTGTTTCTCTGGAGGATTAAACGTACTTCCGATTGAGAAGCTCTATTCTAGAGAAAAGATGTCTTTACCATGACCACCCAAGTCATCAATCCCCACAAGGGTTTCAATGTTTATTAGAGGCCTTCTGGGGCTTGGTCCTTCCTGATTCTCTCCTACCAAGGGACTGACTCTCTCAAAGGTTCACTAAACAATATGATTATTTTGGCCTTCACACACTAATTAAGATTTTTTGGGTCACTGCATCACTGTTTTGATCCTGCCTGACATTTCTGAGAAATGATTAAGATTCTAAATTAAAGCATAAACTAAGGGCAATTTTGAAAGCATTTTTTTGTGATCTTTTACTATCCCTGCATAATTATCCCTGCATAGTCCCTGTGCTCTGCTTAAATACCTGCCCTGACTGCTACAGATCATTACTCATGTTTGGGACCACAGCTAAGCAGACAGTTCTTTCTGAGTCTGCGTCTAGAGTACTTACTCCATGACCCATAACTCAGGTACAAGATATCCAGGAAGGGGAAGGTCCAGAGACGAGGAAGGAAATAACTGTGTCTAATACCTTTATACAAAACTTATTTAATGGATAGTACTAATGCCCCTTTACCACGTTGTCATGTCAGTTTTCTAATCTCTCTTCCCTGTGCCCAATATAATCAGCCCATAAGATTCCAGTCCAGCTGCTCTCCTCTAAAGTTAGCTAAAAAATACTAACCTTGTATTAAGCCATTCCATATGTATTAGTATTTCCTGACTTGAGTAGAAAATGTGCTTGCTTAATATAAAATCAAAATGATGGACTTTTTTTTTTTGAAGTAGCAATGCTAATCCACTCTACCTGCAGTCATAAAAAGAGACTGAATGTTGTGCTTTTATTTTTCCTCTCACCTCATTCATCAACATTGCATTTTCTAATCACAACCCAACTGACAAGGTTTTGATGATTCACAAGGTGAGAGTGAGTTTAGCTGAGTTCTCCCTAGGTGGCAAGGTACAGTTATGCTGCTGGAAACTATGAGTAGTAGACTTGCATTTGTCCCGTGTCACCTGTGATAGTCTAGAATAAAAGGAATCTATTCCAGTCGCTCTTCTGTGCAGGTTGCTGACCTCACCTCAGGACTGTGAAATATATATATAGTCCCCTACAGGGAGAGTAAAGGAGATGACTTGGGGTTCCAGTCATCATGTTCTGCTGAATAAATGGTCAAGTGGGAGCACACATGTATGCACACAGCCATATGTCTCTGTCTTGATAAATTTCACTTACTGAACTAGAGAAAAAGTGGAGTGACTTCCTGACTTACTGGGCTTGAGAATTACAACTTTGAGTTCCAAAAATTGTAGGTATGCAATCCGAAAGGTATTTTTTGTTTGTTTCTTTGCAAAGGAGAAAAAATACTGGTGAAATCAAGATCTATTGAAGGCCAAGAATCCTATTCTTAAATTCCTGATTAAATTTAAGACATGGTACTATATTAAGGAATGTGTTATTTGATTCATTGAATAAATTAACATGTCATATAGATAAGAAATGATTAACTTTTTAAATGATTGAAGCAGAAAAGATAAATCTGCAGAATAATCAGGAGAGACCATTGTGTGTGTGTGTGTGTGTGTGTGTGTGTGTGTGTGTGTGTGTGTGCTTTCCAATTAGCAGTGGGATACAAGGAATATAATAGTTCTGTAAAAGAGTCAACACTTTAGATTTAGAATAATTTTCAAGCTATAATTCTTATTTTACCCATATGTAGAAGGCCCTTAATAAGCTTCCTAACTAACGGTCATCTATTCTCTGTTTGAACACTTCCAGGGCTAGAGAGCTCACTGTTTTAAAGGTCTATATTCTTCTGCTGGATGCATTTACTTGTTTAGTCATTTTAATATTAATCTGACATCTTTCTATCTCACCTCCTCCACGTATCTCATTCTCACTAGCCTTAGTTCTGACTATGAAGAATTAGTTCTACTAATTCAGAATTAATATAATGCTTCTTCCCATCCCAGTCCTTTATGAATTTGCGGAGAGTAATGTCTGTCTCTCTGCTCTAGGTTAGATTTATTCATGTAGGTTACATTCCTTGCATTAACAAGTATATGATCTGCAAATTCTGACACTTGAGATTCCCTCAGTTGAACATACTCTAGTTGCTATTGCGCACTTCAATTTTTTTCTCACTTTTTTGATCATGGTGTATATAAAGTTAGTTACATATAAGTCACTAAGTGTCATATCACAACTATTTTTTCATGTTTTTAAAGATTTTGTTTTTAGAGCAATTTCAGGTTTACAACAAAATCAAGCAGGCTTCCCACATACCCTCTGCCCTCACACATATATAGCCTCCCCATTACGGACCTCAGTCACCAGAATGGTACATGTTTTTAACCTATGTTGACGTATCATAATCATCCCAAGCCCAGAGTTTACCTTAGAGTTCTCTCTTGCACTGAACATTCTATGGGTTTTGACAAATATATAATAAAAAATATCATTATAATATCATGCAGATTATTTTCACTGCCCTAAAATTCCTCCATGCTCTGATTATTCATCCTATCACTCCCCTCTGGCAACCACTGATTGTCCTGTTGTCTCCAGCTTTGTCTTTTCCCAAATGTCATACAGTATGTAGCCTTTTCAGCTAGCTTCTTTCACTTAGCGATTGCATTTAAGATTCCTCTATGTCTTTTCATGGCTCGATAGCTCATTTCTTTTAGCACCGAATAATATTCTATTGTCTAGATGTATCACATTTATTTATCCATGCAACTACCAAATGACGTCTTAGTTGCTTCCAAGTTTTGGCAATTATGAATAAAGCTGCTATAAACATCCATGTGCAGGTTTTTATGTGAATATGAATTTTTAACTCTTTTGGGTAAATACCAGGGAGCACAATTGCTGGGTCATATGGTAAAAGTATGTTTAGTTTTATGAGAAACTGCCAAACTGTCTTCTAAAATGGTTGTACTATTTTGCATTCCTACAAGAAATGTCTGAGAATGACTGTTGTCCCACATCTTCACCAGCATTTGGTGTTGTTATGTTCAGGATCTGGGTCACTCTATCAGATGTGTAGTGATAGCTCACTGTTGATTTTAGTTTGTATTTTCCTAATGACATATGATATGGAGCATCTTTCCATACTGTTAATTTTCCATCTGTGTATCTTCTTTGGCGAAACATCTGATAAGGTCTTTGGCACAGTTTTCAACTGGGTTATTTTCTTATTGTTGAGTTTTAAGAGTTCTTTGTATATTTTAGATAGCATTGCTTTATCATATGTGTTTTTCAAACAATTTTTCCCAGTCTGTGGCTTGTCTTCTAATTTTCTTGATGTTATCTTTTGCATAGTAGAAGATTAAAATTTTAATGGAGACTAGCTTATTGATTTTTTTTTTTTCATGGATTGTATCTTTAGTGTTGTACCTAAAAACCCATCATTTACTCAAGGTCACCTAGGTTTCTTCCTTATATTATCTTCCAGAAGTTTTACTGTCTTCTATTTTATATTTATGCCTATGATCCATTTTGAGTTAATTTTTTGTGGAGCATATAATGTCTCTACATTCTTTTTTTTTTTTTTTTAATATTTGGATATCCCAGTTGTTCCAGTACTTGTACTAGTGTTAAGTCAATTCAGTCGTGTCCTACTCTTTGTGACCCCATGGACTGTAGCCTGGCAGCCTCCTCTGTCCATGGGATTCTCCAGGCAAGAATCCTGGAGGGGGTTGCAATGCCCTTCTCCAGGGAATCTTCCCAACCTAGGGACTGAATCCATGTCTCCTATGTCTCCTGCACTGGCAGGTGGTTTCCTTATAACTAGTGCCACCTGAAAGTCCAGTTGTCCCAGTAGCATGTGTTAAAGAGACTATCTTTGCTGAATTGTGTTGTCTTTGCTACTGAGGCAAAGATCAGTTGAGTTTATTTATGTCAGTCTATTTCTGGGTTCTCTGTTTTGTTCCACTGGTCTATTTATCCATTTTATTTCCAATACCATACTGTCTTGATTATTGTAACTTTATAGTAAGTCTTGAAGTTGGTCAATGTCAGTCATCCAAACCTGTTCTTCTCCATCAATATTCTCTTGGCTATCCTGGGTCTCTTGCCTCTTCATTCAGACTTTAGAATTAGTTCAGTTCAGTTCAGTTCAGTCGCTCAATTGTGTCTGACTCTTTGTGACCCCATGAATTACAGCACACCAGGCCTCCCTGTCCATCACCAACTGCTGGAGTTCACTCAGACTTACGTCCATCAAGTTGTTGATGCCATCCAGCTATCTCATCCTCTGTTGTCCCCTTCTCCTCCTACCCCCAATCCCTCCTAACATCAGAGTTTTTCCAATGTTAATTTGTTGCTATCCATAAAGTAATTTGTTGGAATTATTTTTTCTTATTTTTACATTTATAATGAAAAAATATTCTCAAATTATATAATTAATAGTTGTTACAAAGAAGTGTGTTCTGAGAACAAGTCAAGAAGCTCTACCATAACAAATATAGTTTAAACTTCTCTTTATGAAGGGGATGTTCAGGAATGAGTGCTGAAATGAACAAAAATAATGTTTCTCATGAGTGATATTTATAAAACAAGAGGAGTGCAGGTCTCTTGAAGCTTCTAAAAGACCCATAAGTTTCCATAATGTCTACCATTAGACCTTAATGAGAAAACCACATCACTCAACCTGGATTTGTTGCTTCGGGGATATCAAAACAAAACCTTGTCACTTAGCTCCAGGTAGGGGGGCATGAGGGGTGGGGAGAACCCACAGTAAGAAGATTAAAAAAAAAAAAAAAAAAACTTTGTAGGGAATTTCCTGGTATTCCAGTGGTTAGAACCCCATGCTTTCACAGCTGAGGGCCAGGGTGTAAGCCCTAGTGAGGAACTAAGATCCCATGTGCCTTGCAGTGTAGCTGAAAATTGAAATTAATTAATTAATTAATTAAAATTTAAATATATATATATATGTAGTAAGTAAGATTGTTATATGGGATTCCCAGGTAGCTCACTGCTAAAGAAACCACCTGCCAATGCAGGAGACACAGGAGAGGCTGGTTCAATCCCTGGGTCAGGAAGATCCCCTAGGGGAGGAAATGGCAACACACTCCAACATTCTTGCCAGGAAAATACCATGGACAGAGGGGTCTGGTGGGCTACAGTCTGTGGGATCACAAAGAGTCAGATACGATTGAGCAACAGAGTGCACACACACAAATGCTGTATTATTAATTTATGTTGAGAAATATATATCTGTCAAGTAAATCAAAAATTTTTACTAGACCTGGCTGGTATAATCTTTCCCCTAAAGAAAACACTGCAGAAGAAGGGAAATTGACATTAGAAGCTCAGTTGATGAGCAGGAGATCTGCTGCTGCTGCTAAGTTGCTTCAGTCATGTCCAACTCTGTGTGACCCCAAAGACAGCAGCCCACTGGGCTCCTCTGTCCCTGGGATTCTCCAGACAAGAATACTGGAGTGGGTTGTCATTTCCTTCTCCAATGCATGCATGCATGCTATGTCGTTTCAGTCATGTCTGATTCTGCACGACCCTATGGACAGCAACCCACCAGGTTCCTCTGTCCACAGGATTCCCCTAGGCAAGAATACTGGAGTGGGTTGCCATTTCCTTCTCCCATGAGATCAGAGTAAAGTCAAAATGAAAAATGATCTATATAGCTCACAGCACCAACTACAGAAGTTGCATTCTTAACACATGTCCATAGACTCTTTAGATTTTAAGGTATATGTGAAACCCAAAATGTTGTAAGGAAAAAAAAAGTGTCCTTAGAGGCAAATGTTTATTTTTCAGGAGTGAAAAAAACAATAGTTTCATCAGATCCTCAAGAGAGTTCATAAAACAAACAATGTTAAGCATTAAATAATATGTCCTGCCAAGTGAACAGGAAATCTTGTCATCTGTACAGAAATTTATTTTCCTAACACAACTTACAGACACACACATTTTTCCCTTCCACTCACTTTGTTCCAGGTTTTTAGCAAGCCACCCTTTTTGCTAATATGTTCTTAATGTACACAATTTCTTAATGTATACTTTTCTTTATATTAAAAACTTCCCATAAAAATATGTAAGATGATGACACATATCACAGCATTTGGAGTATACTTGCTTCCCAAGTTTCCTAATCACATATATTAAGGACTGTTTCTAAGGTAAGGTAAGGTGAAGTCGCTCAGTCGTGTCTGACTCTTTGCAACCCCGTGGACCGTAACCTACTAGGCTTCTCTGTCCATGGGATTCTCCAGGCAAGAATACTGGAGTGGATTGCCATTTCCTTCTCCAGGAGATCTTCCCGACCCAGGGATCGAAGCCGGGTCTCCCGCAATGGAGGCAGATGCTTTAACCTCTGAGCTACCAGGGAAGCCCAAGGACTGTTTCTAAGGGGCGGCTGTATCTACCATCTATAACATGTCATCCCCTGAATATCTCCATGTTCTAAGGGCATCACAGCGATATTTGCAAAGGCATATCTATTGATGTTGGGGATATAAACTATGCAAAGAACAGTGGATTTGTATTCACTGCTTTTTACCTTTACATATAGTATTTGGTAACTTAAGAGTCAGAAATTTGACACAACTGTACAACTACCAGAAACGTAAGACTTTTAGACCCAACTTGTGAGGCTTCCCTGGTGGCTTAAATGGTAAAGAATAGACCTGGGATAGGAAGACCATGGCTCTCCATTCCAGTATTCTTATGACTTCCCCAGTGACTCAGGTGATGAATTTGCCTGCAATGAGGAAGACCTGGGTTCACTCCCTGGGTCAGGAAGATCCCCTGGAAAAGGGAATGGCTATTCCAGTATTCTTGCTTGGAGAATTCCATGAATTGAAGAGCCTGGTGGGCTGCAGTCTTTGGGGTCGCAAAGAATAAAACACAAGTGAGCAACTTACACCTTCAATACTAAGCACTCAGGTAGGTCTTCCCCTCCTCTCTCAAGCACTGAAACTGCACACTTCCTCCCGCGTATTATTTTGCTCAGTGGCTTCTATCTCTGGAATATGAGAGCCGAAAACTACCTAAGACAGAGGAGTGAAATGAAACAAACTGCCAAGGAGAAAACATCCAAAACTCATCACAGAGAAAGGGAAAAATTGAGGTCTCCACAGATGAGTGCTTTTAATTAGGAAGAGGGCTGAACGGCAAAGAGCTTATGCTAATAAGCAGCCTCTTTTAATCAGCTTATTAAAAAGAAACATTTTTAACAGCCAAAATAGTTTCAAAAATGGTAATTATTAGAAAAACATTAGCAGGCTGATGGTGGGGGAAGGAAAGAACTGGTCACGAACTGAAATTAAAAAGCTTTTAGATACGCTGGGCAGGACCGGTAGTCCTGAAGAAATGGGATAGTGCCAGTGTGGGCATGTTCCCTGTCAGCATCATCATTTTTCTTTTATAAAACACTAACTCTTTTCTTTTCCAGGTCCCCTGGCTTCCCATTTTCCTTTCTTTTCATTTTTTTTCTTCTTCTGACCCTTTTTCATTTCTAACGTGTTTCTTCCCAATATTTTTCCTGCTTTTTTTGTTCAAGGCTTTGGTCCCACTTTCTTTCTCCTTATAAATGCTTTCCTTGTGCACAATCTCTGCAGTCCAAACTTGTTCAACCTATCCAACTTGAATTTTAACATGAAAACCAATCTATTAAGATTTGGCTTGTAAGAAATATTTCCAGCACTTTCACTCTGTTCTGCATCTAGTTAGAAAAAATTTGAAATAGTTACTGAATTATATTCTAATATGGATTAAAATATCTAGATATCTTCCCCTAATGTAAGTTCCTGTCCAACTCTTTGTGACCCCCGTGGACTGTAGCCTGCCAGGTTCCTCTGTCCATGGGATTTTCCAGGTAAGAATCTTGGAGTGGATTGCTATTCCCTTCTCCAGGGGATCTTCCGACCCAGGGCTGGAACATGCCTCTCTTGCATTGGCAAGCAGATTCTTTACCATCTGGGAAGCTCTTAAATCTGTAGTAGTAATTTTACTGTTAGTTAGGGTATAACCAGAAGACATAATTCTTTGAGTCTTTAAAAGCAAAGGAAATTAATGTAAGGTCTTGATAAACAGATGATGGAAGAGAATCAGAAGCCAAACAGAGGACTCTAAGTGATTAGCAACATTGGTTATAAAGACAGTGGAGATGGTATTACTTGACCCAGGTGGCAAAAGCCAGAACTATACAGGCCTGTCCTAGGAATGTGGAGTCACAGAGGATCTCAGCAACTGCCCAAGATACTAAGTGCAGCAAAGAGAACAGAGAGGAAATACTTCCGCTGTTCCCTTTCTCTTACTCTCCAGTTTCTCACAATGCCTCCCACTAGCTGAGCCCAGCAAGAGGCCAGCTTAACAGAGGAAGCCTTGGAACCAAAGTCTTTGCAGGCCAGACTCCAGCTACAGAGAAGGGAGCAACACAGTGTGAGGACTGGACTGGAGGAGCAGCCGGCGTGGGGCCAGCACACTCTAGTTCTTTAGTACAGGAAGGAAATGGAATCTTCTCTTTTCTCATGTTTTATCTTCCATATGTTAGCAAATTGTCACTGTCTGGGTCAAAATATAATTCAAATACCAAATACCTATAAGATCCCAAATATGAAATATTTGGAAATATCTTAAGTTCTCAAGATCTTAACTACTTAATGCATGTTTTAGCTTTGAAGTAGCCACAGTGAGGGTTCAAGAACTAGCCTGCTTACAGACAGAAATTTCCCCTCTTTATCCGTATGTTCTATGCTTAGTCGCTCAGTCGTGTCTGACTCTTTGGAACCCCGTGGACAGTGGCCCGCCAGGCTCCTCTGTACATGGGGATTCTCCAGGCAAGAATACTGGAGTGGTTTATCCATATGAGATGGGAAAAACAGCTTTTGCTGTCTAGGCAATTTGATGTTGTTCAGTTGTCAAGTCGTGTCCAACTCTTCATGACTCCATGGACTGCAGCATGCCAGCCTTCCCTGTCTCTCACCATCTCCTGGAATTTGCAAAATGCCCAGGCATTTTATAGTCTAATAAATCTGCTCACACCCTGAATCTGGACACTTAAATAAGGACTGGAGTTGAGGGTGCCCACTGTCACTTCACTTTTACCTGGGCACCTTTTAGAGTAACCATTAAGAGTTAAGTCCACAAAAAGTTAGTGACCTCCATCCCAGTCATCTTATAAAGCCATATGTGCTTGCTACTCAACCTTCTGTTCACTGGTGGCCTAGTTTGGAGCACTGTCCTTCCCCCAGCCCACAGCACCCCCTTGCTTCTGAGATCTGCAAGTAAGAAACCTTGTGGGTGTTGGAAAGGTATTGAAGATACACACCTTCAATCAAAACAGTCCTGTGGTTCATGTCCCCAGAATGGGACTCAGATGCCGAGGGAGCTCCCTGCTGCCTCTGTGTGAGTGTCTCATTGTGACCTCCTCGTTCAGCAGGTCATAATCTGCATATTCCTAAATCAACACATAGATCCAGCTTCTCAGCACAACTGGCACCAAGGAGCATGGGACTGTGGGAATAGCTTGTATCCCCTTACAACTCCTGAGAGCTGGGAAAAGGCCTCATAACTTCCTCTCAGTGTCTCTGGGAAGGAAGCAGGCCTTGCTGGTGCTGCTGGACATCACTGCCACCAGACGCCGCTGGGAACCCCCCACCCCAAATTGTCGCAGTCATACAAAGTCAGATCCCCCATAGAGACCAACCAGCGGGCCTCAGTCTGAGATGGGCATGTTTCCCATTAGTCTCTAAATGAGACCCATTCTGGCAGAGATGGCTGAAATCATAGAGCCCTGCACTGAGCCCAGAGAAGCTCACCAGGATGCAAGGGCTCTCAGGTCCTGGGAGCCAAGAAGAGTTGCTCCACCACATTAATGTCAATAAGGGAGGGTGGTGGCTGGCTCCAATGTGTCCCCAAGGTGTTGAGTTTGAGGAGCTGGTCCTAACCCGTGACAGGGGCAACTCCATCATGGCATCCCAGGTAGGCAAACCCTGCTGGAACAGGTGCCTCCTACGTTGCTACATTCCTTGCTGCTGTTGCAAATTTCCCCCTGACCCCCAGGGATATAAGGAATCCCACCCCTGGCATGGTAAGCAAGACAAATACTTGCTCAGAGCAGATACTTGCTCATAGCACCAGCTCCTCTCAAGTTCCCAGAGAGGTCAAAAACCATTGCTCAAATGGCTTGGGATTTACTGCACATCATGGCACATCAACATGTCAAATCACAGGTGCTACATTCTTGGGACTTTTCATTTTCCCAAGTACATTGCCAAACACCATACTGGTAGAGGTGGACCATGGGCCCTCAGAGGGTGGTTTGGACACCCTAGATTGGGAGGCAGCAACATATGAGTTGGGGATGACCAAGAGTCGGCCTTGTATGGGCAGCTCCAGAGGCCCTGGGCTCCTATTCACTCCATCTCAGGTCAGCCAGGGCTGAGCTATTAATAGAAGCCTTCGCTCAAGTGTTGCAGGCTCTTCAGGAAACTGCCAGCACAATGAGGGTAGATGCTGTCCCGTCTTGGAATGCTCCTGCCCTGGCAGCAGAATCCAGGATTTCATACTGTGATTTTAGAAGGTGGTGGTTACCAAGGCCCCTGCCCTAGGGAACAGGGTATTCCCTGGAGGTCATCCCTCCTTCTCTTGGATGCATGCGTGTTAAGTTGCTTAGTCATGTCCAACTCTTTGTGAGCCTATGGACCATAGTCCCCCAGGCTCCTCTGTCTATGGGATTCTCCAGGAAAAATACTGGAGTGGGTTCATGCCCTTTCCAAGGGATCTTCCCAACCCAGGGATTGAACCCATGTTCCTTACATCTCCTGCACTGGCAGGCAGGTTCCTTACCACTGTTGCTGCTGCTGCTGCTAAGTCGCTTCAGTCGTGTCTGACTCTGTGCGACCCCACAGACGGCAGCCCATCAGGCTCCCCCATCTCTGGGATTCTCCAGGCAAGAACACTGGAGTGGGTTGCCATTTCCTTCGCCAAGGCATGAAAGTGAGAAGTGAGAGTGACTTGCTCAGTCGTGTCCGACTCTTAGCGACCCCCACAGACTGCAGCCTACCAGGCTCCTCCATCCATGGGATTTTCCAGACAAGAGTACTGGAGTGGGGTTACCCATCTCCTTCTCCTCCTTAGCATCACACATATACTTCTCTAAATATCCTTCTGGACACACTAAATAGACAACATTCTACATTCTCATTGACTTTGAGAGCCCAAGTTAGAGTGCTTCCTGGGAACCTGTCCAAACAAGCCAAGAGCACCCTCTAAATTACAAGGCATAACATGAAGAATCATAGAGGGCTTCCATTAGACATCACTCTTGGAACAATGTTTGTTAAAAAAATAACTTTTAGTGGCTGTGGTCCCTTTGCCCTATACTTTCTGGTTAGAGGTGTGAATGCCTTGATGTGCTACTATGCCATCTGGAGCAAACTTTGATTCCTGGAGGAAGCTGCACATTGGGAACTCAATACTGTCGCACCTGATTAAGACTTCAAATACACCCCAATGTCACTTGTGTCAGGGGCCTGAAGGACTGTGGCCCATAATTCAAGATTTATTATAGGAAAGAATCATTAAACACACCATTTCTCCTTTCAATTTCCCTATTTGGCTGGTATTAAAGCCTATTCCTAATGAGTGGTGCCTTATAGTTGACTGCCCAAATGTAAATGGTCAGGTGCCCCCATTAAGGCTCCCATTCCCAATGTTGTCTGGTTAATTGAGAACATCCAAAGGGCTCCAAGGGCTATTTTGCCATGATCAATCTCACTAATATGTCCTGCTCAGTACTGATCATTGAGGAGTCTCAGCTACAATTGGCCTTCACGTTCAAAGGCACTCAATATACCTTTACCTGGCTGCCTCTAAGCTATCTTAAGAGCCTGGTTATTGCCCATGATCTTTGCCAGCAAGACCTGATGCCCTTACAGTGTCTGCTTTGTACCATCTGGCACTAGACTGATAACATTCTAATCAGGGGTCCTTGGAGGATGCAGCATGTGAGACCCTAATACTGCTGGTGATGCACCTGAAATATACAAGTTGGGCTATTGTCTCATCTAAAACTCAAGGGTCAGCCACCACTGTTATATTTCTGGACATTAATTAGTCCTGTAACAGCTAAGAAGTTCCACTTGCAGTTAAATGTCAATTGTTAACTATTCAGTCTCACTATGGCAAGCCCAAGTCTTAGGTGTCTTCACATTATGGCAACACACACAGCATTTACCCATCCTTCTTAGACCATTTATGCAGTCACATGCAAATCCTCCACATCTACAGGGCTGGGGGAGGCTCCACAGAAAGCCTGATGGCTGGCACAGAGGTCCATGCATCAAGTCTTCTCCCTGGTTCCCCTGGCTCCTCCTTCTGGTTGAGACACTGGCCACCATGGACTGTGGTCCAGGAGGCTATGGACTAAACACAGCTCCTCCTGGCTGCCTATGGGCTTCTGGAGCAGGTGTCTGCTCTTCACAGTCACCCATCACAGCCCCATAGAACATCAGCTTCTGGCTGCTTACTGATCTTTGTTAGAAACAGAGACACTCCTAGGAGAAGGCATAACATTCCCATGAAGATGTGAATATGGGATGCCTCACAAGAGCAGCTCAGCACAGTTAGAAACACCTCTTTGCTAAAATGGAAATGGTACCTTCAAGAACAGGCTAACCTGACATGGTGGGTCTTTCCAAATTGCAGGAGGATGTTACTTCCCTGCTCGTCAGCCCCCTCCCATGGGCCCTGAGGAACTGGTGGTGGTACCCACTTTGTGTATGCCTCTGGAGACCTGGGGTACCCCTGGGAAGAGCTGATGGAGCAAGATAGGAAGTCTGTGTGCTTCTCAGATGGCAGTGCTACCATCATCAGTGGTGATGCCTCCTGAAGAGCAGCAGCTCAGCGGACCATCCTGCCAGCGGCACCACACGCATCAAAGACAGCAAGTCAGGGCTGACTCAGCTCCCGAGCTTGTGACTGTACAAATGGCTGGGAGACTGCTGCTGACCAAGAAAAGCCCCTTGTCCACATTTTTACTGACTCATAGGTGGTTGCTAAAAGCTAATCCTTTGGTTGAGTCAATGGCAGCAACATGATTTTCACAATCAAGGCCATCCCATTCAGGGTCCCCCACTTTGGAGGCACATCACCTAGGCACAATTGAGATTACTCATGTTTCATCACTCATAAACGCTACTATACCAGAAGGTGTCTTTAACCACAAGGTGGATGCCCTTGCCCAAATCCAGGTCATCAGCCTTTCAAGGTTCTCAATCACTGACTCTTCACCAACAATTCTGTGGGTTCCACCCATCACCACAAAACCACAGCCTTCACTATCAGTCAGTCCTCGGTTCCTACTAATCAGGCTTTCCTTAGTCACTGCTTTCATATTCCTCATTCCCTGGCAGAATGGTCCCATATCTCATGTGGTTATGGAGAGCTGCTGCCACCTGGGCCTCCTGTTGCAGGGATGTCTGGCTTACAGAAGCCCTTATAAAACACATTGCTTGAACTGCAAATTATGCTCCCAAACCAAATAGTGGAAAGTGCCCCACCACACTTTGGTTCTGCTCAGGAACAACCCTTTTAGTCCTCTGAGTTCACAAGGCTGCTTCCTCTTTTGGCAGGCACTACCCACTTTGCTATTACATGTGTGGGTACTTTTAATGGCTTGCTGGTTGCTGCAGTCACCAGGAACGCTTCTATGGACTAGGTGATCTCTTTCCTTTCTAAGTATATCCTTTTCCCATCCCTCCTGACATCACTCACTCAAATAAAGTATCTCATTTTACCCATATAACACAGCACTGGGCTCTCCAACAGAGCATCCAATGGAATTTCACCTCACTTACCAGCCAGAGACCTCTGGCATTACTAATCCCCACTATAGTCATATAAAATCCTTGCTCCTTAAGTTATAAGGTGGTAAATGGACTTCTTTGTGCCAGAGGCACTTACTACTGTAAACTCTAAGCCATATGGCCACCATTCTCCTTATACCAATTAAGTTCTCCTGGTCACAGAGCCTATGATTGCTACCATGGGGGTGTCTGATGCCTTCACCTTACAGGGCAATATTATTTACATTTTCTCCTTACAGATTTAAAATGTCAGTCATCTCACCTTCCAGTATGCAATGGTAATCCAATTAGGAACGAGTGGTTAGCTATGAGCCCCTGGCCCATTAGAACACAGACCCACCATGTTGCTTCTGGTACACACTTCCTGCTTGATTCCAATGTTCAGTGGCTTTAGTGGATAGCTCCTCAGCATACCTCCCCACAGGAAGTGGAAATAACTGTACCTGGACCCACTTAGAAATAGTATGGATCTCTCAAGGGGATAAGAGGTACTCAGGTTGATTGTCATCAGTGACATTAGGAGATTGGGTGGCAATATAAGGACAACACTTGGATCTACTCCACTTTAGAGGAGACCACCACTGAGCTAGTGACCCCACAGGGGCCCCATAATAAGTGTTTAGTGGGCAAGCACAAAATTTCAGAATACAAATGCTCACTGCTTCAGGCCTTACTCTGTGCTTTTGTATGATATCATCTAGATCATCGCGCTTCTCCTCCACCCTAGAAAGTCAACTCTAGACAGTTGCTGGAGTTACACAGCAGTCACCTGTAATTGCAACCCAGGATGTGGGGCAGGGGTGGGGTGAGGCTAGGGGGCAGCAAGTGCTGACAGTCAGCTCTAGAGGGGCTGTGCTCAAAATGCCACCAGTGTGGATCCTAGCCAGCTGAATCAAGCCCGAATCTTAAATGGGACCAATAGTACAGATGCTTAAAGGTCACCAGCCCTGCCCATATGGTCGAAGACATCCTGACCTCTGGCTGTTACATTGCTCTAACTTCAACCCCAATTGGCCTTATGCAGTTAAGGCCCACCTCTGGTAATACAAGGCCAAACAGTAAATTATTGGGAGCATAAAACTGTATTTTCATTAAACCAAGGCAACACATGTGCCTCCA
Source organism: Nanger dama (assembly GCA_917880005.1). Classification (NCBI taxonomy): domain Eukaryota; kingdom Metazoa; phylum Chordata; class Mammalia; order Artiodactyla; family Bovidae; genus Nanger; species Nanger dama. The sequence goes on from CAKJTW010000011.1 coordinate 4,838,875, forward strand.
ATCTTTACTATTTATGGACGGAAACCTCCTATGCTTCAGAGGGAAACAGTGCCCAGTCATCTGCGAAGTGACATCTGCCCCAGAGAACTCCAAAATTTACTGACAATCATTGATACCAGTGAATGCTTCTGACAGATCAAAAAAAAAAAAAAAAAAAAAACACATTTTAATGTGGACATTCAAAATCTATGTGACCCTGTTAAACCTCTTGGCCTCTCACTCAGTTCCCTCCTGGGTGGTTCCCTCCACCTGTGACAACCCTGAAGATGACAAGGCCCAGATGAAGACATCACAGGACACAGCCGCATCCTGAATGGCGCCTCCTCAGCTTTCCACTGCAGTCGTCATGACACCAAGGAAGACGGCAGGGATGATGGGGAGCACCTCCCAGGACTTGCGTGTTTATCTAATTCCCTGCTGGGGTGCCCCTTGAGAAGCATTTTGCTGAGTTAACATGTTTATTCAGAGTCCCCTTGCTTACAATTGATATAATGTTTGCTGCTCGAGTGTGAGGTGATCCGGTGACTGCCAACCGGCTCTCTGCTGCACCTCTGAGGTGTGGAAGGCCCAGGTGTGTATCAAATTCATAACCTTGCAGGGGCCCCTTGAAACACCCCACTTAGCTGCTTGCCCTCACACCCATTAAACACTGTTTAATGGGTGTGACATACTATGTAGGACACACTAAGTGTCCTACTGAGTTGAAATTAATTACTGAACCACTCCTTAGCTACAGATGCTACCACCACCACAGGACCCCCCACCCCCCTCCCAGGACCAGAGCTGCAGGGTCACCTCCCTCACTGCCCTAAAGGGAAACTTCCCCACCACCACTATTCAGGGCTCCACAATCCTCTCATTCAAGTTCAACAACAGTCTGCATGTTTTTATATACCAGGTAGAAACAGCAGCTCATTTTGGTGGTGCCTGTAACTGGAGCCATTTTACTGAGCTCAGTAAAGAGTGGGCTGCTGCTGCTAAGTCACATCAGTCGTGTCCGACTCTGTGCGACCCCATAGACGGCGGCCCACCAGGTTCCCGTCCCTGGGATTCTCCAGGCAAGAGTACTGGAGTGGGTTGCCATTTCTTTCTCCAATGCATGAAAGTGAAAATGAAGTCGCTCAGTCGTGTCTGACTCTTCGCGACCCCATGAACTGTAGCCTACCGGGCTCCTCCGTCCATGGGATATCCCAGGCAAGAGTACTGGAGTGGGGTGCCATTACCTTCTCTGAAAGAGTGGGCTACCCAGCCACTTTATTTACTCAGTCCCCACGTGCCCAACAGAAAACACACCATCTATTTCTGTGGCTCACCTGGCCACCTTCTATGGTGCTCAACTACTCCCATGCAGGAAACTCTGCAACACAGTATGTGGCACCCAGCAGGAACCCTCATGGTTTTGGGCCATGGAGCCCCACCATTTAGAGAGAACTCCGACTTATTTCAGTTTCTCTGATCATGCAGCTGGTGTTCACGGTGGGCCCAGTGCCCAAGGGCATCACATGTACATGTTTTTCCATACGTGCACTTCTCCCCTCTCAACCTCCAATGCACTTGCCTCCTTGTTGGTCCCTGGGGGAGTGCAGTCTGTTCATACCAATGTACTTCAGTCTTCCAGGGACTACCCTTATAAATCACTGAACAGGACTGCCATTGGGCTGTTACATCAAAGCCAAACCTTAACGAAGCAACAACATGATTCTTCAGCACAGATGGTTTCGGATAACCATTTAGCTCTAGATTACTTATTGGGCTGGGGAGGAGGTGTATGGGCTGAAGGGACACCACGGGCTGCATGTATATTAAGAGTTCTGCACAAATTCAGACAAATTTATAAAAGATGACTCAACAGGTACAAGTATTCCATAAACTCACCCAAGTTTTTAATCAAATACATACCGTAACTCTTATCTAAGGTCTTTTACTTTTTAGCTGAACCCCAACAAATGGTGAGATGGTTATGGACGTTTTTCGAACTGTTGTTTGCCTATTGATACTGCAGGTTGCCATTTTTGCTTTGCTTAAAGGTTTCCTGTGTGGGGAGACCAAAACCCTGCTGGGAGCTTTTAACAGTTCCATTATCCAGACAATGTCTATGATTTTCCCTTAAGATTGATGCCTAGGCATTATGGGGTCATATGTAGTAGAGAAAAATAACTTTTGGGAAAAAAATCTATGCTTCTCTGAGTTGCTGCCTAGGTATGTTACAATATGGAATCTGGATATTTAGATAAGGACTGAGTATATGATGCCCACCATGAGTTCCTGCTTTACCTTTCCCCATGCACTTTTCAAAACACTCACTTAGGGACCGCCCTGGTGGTCCAGTGGCTAAAAACTCCATTCCTACTGCAGGAAACCAGGTTTGATTCCTTGTCAGGGAACTAGATCAGGCATGCCAAAACGAAGATTGAAGATCCTACAATAAACAATGCAGGTGCGGCCAAATAAATAAATTTTTTTAAGTTTTAAAAAAATACCCCCTTAGAACTAAAGCCTAGAAAGTGAGTGACCTCTGCCCCAACCACCTTATAAGCAACAGGTGCTTGCTACCATTTCTCTATCTCCTGTTCTCTTGTGACCTGAGATGGAGGGCTGCCTTCCATTACTTATTATGTGCCCTCACTTCTAGGATCTGTAAGTCATAAGTCTTGTGACTCTACTTCCTTGCTGTGGGTGCACAGTATTGAAGCTGTGTCTTCAATCAAAACCACCCTGTGTGTTTCACTTCCCCAGAGTGGGAGCTTGGATACTGAGGGAGTTGCCTACTGCCCCCACGCAGGTGGCTCACGCCTCCTCATGCAGCAGGTCGTAATCTGCATATTCTTAATTCAATACACCAGCTCTAGCTTAGCACACCATACAATTTGGGGAAAGTCGGGGCTAGCAAAAGATAGGGTATCTGTGCAGCTGCAACCTCCATTTATTCCACAAATCATATGCTGCTAACAAACTAAATGTGTATAGGGTGTGGTAAGACGATGTGGAAGAGTAGACAGAAATAAAATTTATGGCAAGCGTTTTTGATTCAAATGCCAAACTTAGTTTATTATAAATTATCTGCAGATTCACAATTACGAAATTTATATTTTTATATTATCGACATGGTGAGTGGCAGAAAAAGCAGAATCAGGTAGTCTAACTTCAGTGGAATAGTCAATGTGCTTGGTAATTTTTTTCATATGTTTGAACTCCTTAGTTCAGTTCCAGTTCAGTCACTCAGTCATGTCTGACTCTTTGCGACCCCATGAACCATAGCATGCCAGGCCTCCCTGTCCATCACCAACTCCTGGAGTCTACCCAAACACATGTCCATTGAGTTGGTGATGTCATCCAACCATCTCATCCTCTGTTGCCCCCCTTCTCCTCTTGCCCTCAATCTTTCCCAGCATCAGGGTCTTTTCCAATGAGTCAGCTCTTCACATCAGGTGGCCAGAGTTTTGGAGTTTCAGCTTCAGCATCCGTCCTTCCAATGAACACCCAGGACTGATCTCCTTTAGGATGGACTGGTTGGCTCTCCTTGCAGTCCAAGGGACTCTCAAGAGTCTTCTCCAACACCACCGTTCAAAAGCATCAATTCTTCAGTGCTCAGCTTTCTTTATAGTCCAATTCTCACATCCATACATGACCACTGGAAAATCCATAGCCTTGACTAGACAGACCTTTGTTGACAAAGTAATGTCTCTGCTTTTGAATATGCTGTCTAGGTTGGTCATAACTTTCCTTCCAAGGAGTAAGCGTCTTTTAATTTCATGGCTTAAAGGTTCCTAAATTTTTGCCACTGTGCTTTAAAGTCCTTATCCCAAAGACATTAAAATAAATTCCTCTAGCTAAGACTTTCCTTAATTTTCCCTTCCCATGGCTTTAGTACATAAGTTTATTCACCTTTACTTATTCCCTGTCATAAGGGAAGCACTGTGTCCATTCTCTCTGGAGTCCTATGCTACCCTGGGCTATAGGTCCTATCTCCTCAGCTCTCTGGCAATTGTTTATATACTTAGGTTCTTTCTTTGAAATTGTCTCCTTTATCTCTTTCTCAACCACAATCATCACTTGAATTTTCCTCTATAATTTGGTTATACCCAAATATATGCCCATTGATGTACTCTCTTATCATGCATCTCCAGCTGCCTACTAGACAAACCCATGTCCTCATTTGATATGGCCTATATGCAGTTATTACCCCTTCCAAAAATTCTCTGCTTCCTTTATGCTCATCTATTTAAATTCCACAACAGAAGTCCATACCTGCCCCTGGAATATTTTTCCTCCCAATCTTTATGAGTCTGGATCTTTCCTATGATTCTCCTCTTTGCTTCCATGAGACTTTCCTCATCATACCAACTGAAAGTAGCTGTCCTGTTGGTCTGGCACAGCAGCCCACAGCACTACACGGCGTGATAATGATCTGCAGAGCACCGCCGTCACTGGACAATGTCGTTCATTTGTTCTTGTTTTGTCTATCCCCTCCCCATTAGAAAATATGCTCCCAGGAAACAAGGATTCAGTGCTATTTATTGCTCACACATTACAAGTGTTCAATAAATATGTATTAAATTAATTAACAAACAGTAATGACCTGATTCCATTAGATACACAATCAAGAACCAAATTTTGTTGATCCTACCTCAGAAATATCTTCCCATGACTATTTTAATTGAGATTCTTAGCACATTTTCCCAGACTACTTCAAATGGTCTGAGATTCCAGTCTCTCTTCAGGTAAAACATCCTCTAAATTACAGTCAAAATCTTAACTATTATAAAACAAGTGATCTGATCATGATACTTGGTTTTGTACATAAAAATCTGTTTCCTTATTTCTTAAGGAGTAAAATTCCTTTTTTTTTTTTTTTTTTTAGATAGGAGTACAAAGCCTTCAGAATCCAGTCCACATTTTTCTCTTAATCTTGAATTCCTGTTTTTCATTTAAATCCTATATTTAGGCCATATAAAATTTCTCACTCTTCTCTAAACATCTGACCTTTTCTTTTTTTTTTTAATTTTATTTTTACTTTATTTTACTTTACAATACTGTATTAGTTTTGCCATACATTGACATGAATCAGCCACAGGTGTACACGATGACCCGCACTTCTAATATATAATGTTCCTTCTGCATAACATTTTTATTTGTTCATTGGAGAAATTATACCAGTTTCTCTAAAACACAACCCAATGCAGTCTCTTTTGTGACACGTTTCCCATATCTTCTTATCAAAATTGGTTCTTTCCCTGTGTTTTATTTTAGCACTTAACATCACACTTCAAACATATGCAGAAGGTATGCCTCCCGCTAGATGGCCAATCCCTACAGGGCAGGGAACCTCCTTATCATCACTGTATCCTAGAGCCTAGTACCTGCCTGCAACAGAGTTTGTTGAATGAATTAATACATAAATTTGTTAATTCTAACACATGAGAAACAACATCCATTTTCATGGAAGTTGCATATTTTCTCAAAGGAAATCAAAATTGAGGCACAGAAATATTGATTCTAAGGGGAGAGAGAAAGAAGAAAGGGAAGAAAAGTGGAATGTACTTCAGAAATAAAATGCAACCTGAGTCCTGAGGTCGTTTTCATTGTGTTCTTTCACTTTTCCCTTCATTGTTCACTCTTATAAATAAATAAAGTTAAAAGCACACACATAGGCCAAAAGGTATAAAGGTGGCCTGAATTATTGTTTCATTAGTTTGCATAGAAATACCTAATCAAATAAAATTAGAATTAGAAAAACACCTTAGCAATCACCCAGTCCAAACTCTTTTACTTTACCAGTGAGAAAAACTGTAAGTCAAATAGGTTTGAATTGTTTAAAGTTACCCAGTTAATAAGTAGTATAACTTTAATTTGAATTTTATAAAACAAAGATTAATGATCCCTTCATCACCTCATATTTCTCTTTTAGACATCTGTTAGTTTCCAGAATTTAAAACACATTCTAATCCTGCCACTGTTATTATTTCTACTTGTTTCACACACAGTCTACATGCTTAAATGCAATTTTCTGACATCACTAACCAAGAAGATTTATGGGAATAAATAGGAAGATGAATACAAAAAAGCCCAATCATATACAAAATTCTGCTTAATAAAGAATGTCAGAAGTTCAGCCATGTTATATTAACATAACAGGAGCCTATAGCACCTAAATGAATGTATTTAAAATCTCAATGCCTTTTCCACAAAAGTACCTTGTTTTCATTGTTATGTTTTGATGTGGATGACTACAGCAGGCAAAGCCAGTATTCACAGTCCTAGTCCTAGTTTGTCTGAGAAAATTATGCCAAGCGTGCAGTGCCATCTGCTCCTGTAGCGATGCCATCCTTCCATTTTTCAGCACGGTGATAAACAGCCCAACTGCAGTCATTCTCTGAGCTCCATAAGCACCTCAGGGCAGGAGGAGGGAGTGGATGTGGACCCCTATGTCAGATGCAAAATGATGCATATGAAACAGAAACAGACTTGAAGATATAGAGAACAAACTAGTGGTTACCAGTAGGGAGACGGATCAGGGCACAGACAAGACAAGCGAATGGAGTTAAGAGGTACAGACTCCTATGTATAAAATAAGATACAGGAAATAAGTACTGTGCAGCACAGGGAATACAGACAATGTTTTATAATAACTTTTTTGTGTTTGTTTAGCTGTTTTTGGCTCTGCCACAAGGCACATGAGATCTTAGTTCCCCAACCAGGGGTCAAACCTGTGCCCCTGCAGTGGAAGTGTGAAGTCTTAACCACTGGATGGCGAGGGAAGTCCTTATAATAACTTTAAATGGAGTATAATCTATGGAAATACTGCATCACTATCTTGAATACCTGAAACTAATATAATATTATAAATCAACTATATATCTTTTTAAAGTGATGCCCATGGCAGGGTGGAAAGGAAGAGGCACTAAGTGAACACTAAAAGTGATGAGAGAGGGCAGTCCTAGAAATACTAAAAGAACCCCAGCACAGAAAGATGCTCTGATACTTTGCAAGTGTCCTGGGAGTGGCGGTGGTAGGGTAGAAGGGCGGCAGAGTTGGGATGGGAGTGATGTTCATTTCAGAACACTTTGAAATCAACAAGCCTCATGTCCACTTTTCCATTCATAATTCTTTTGTGACTCTGGTCATCTTCTAACTAATAAGCAAATCATCAAGAAATGGATATATAATTAGAAACTAAGCTGGTGAAATTGATTAGAATGGGGTAGTGTTAACAATTCATGCAGGGCTTATATATCATTTTCAGGGAGGCACTGAAGTGAGGTCATAGAACTCTGATCTCAACAAAATGATATGAAAGATGAGAGAATGGCAAGTCTGAGAGTGGCCATTATCTAACATTTAAATTGCTTCTGCTGTGTCCCTACCTCTGTATTGAGCTGCTTTCTGTTTGTCCACAATCAGTGATAAGAAACTCATTACCTCATTCTATCAGACCAAGACCTTTGTTTATATTCCAGACTTTCCAGATCTTTTTTGATATGTATCAGTCACACAGTCTCTTCAGTTGTGAATAAATTTTTACATGGTATCAATGTCATCCTCTAAGACACTAATAAATAAGTTGAAGAAATTTTTAAGAAAGGTAATACATCAAGAGATATTTTGCTTATTTAAGAATGAAAATCCTATAAATATGACATAGAAGTATTTGGAGATTTCTTTGGAGAAATTGTGGGGAAAAAAGTATACACTTTTGGAAAGAAAGAAGTTTGAGGACTAGGATGAGATTTTGGTTGTACTCCAAGAGAAAAATGTGTCTCTATAATTAGAAACCATGAGGAAATATGAAATGGAATTTTGTCCTTAAACCAACATGGGGTGCAGAAAGAAGAGTCTTTAGCAATTAATGCATATGCCTGGTCTTCCCTGGTAGCTCAGATGGTAAAGAATCTGCCTGCAGTGCAGGAGATTCAGCTTTGATTTCTGGGTTGGGAAAATATTTAGTCTTTGACTACTTAAAGTACAGATGAATTATATAGTTAAACTTAAGGTGACAATACAAACCAACCAAAAGGAATTTTTATTAGGCCAACTTGACCCCTCTGAGAGAAATTTACTGTGATTTACTTATTTTTCCCTGAAATTATAATGAAATAGCACATGTGTACCTTGAGATCTAAAGAACATGGTGGGTTTGAGTCCACACAGTAGAGTAGAGAAATCACAGGAGAAAAACGAAAAGAATGGTGACCTCAAGAATATATTCTTTAAACGTGGCACTATTGATCACCTGAATAGTGACAGTTACCAAACTGTGCCAGATAACATGAAGATACAAATATGAAGCAGACATATGAAGGTAGACATACTACCTCTAGAAAAACATTCATAGATCAGAAGGAGAGCTTGATGTAAACATAATGAATTCGCTTGGGAGGAGGGAAGAGTGCCTGCCTTCTGGGGAAGTCAGAAATGGCTTCAGAGAGGAAATAGGATTTGAACTTTCAGGATTTTGAAAGATGAGTGTGGTTTTAATAGTTACAAATGGAGAAAAGGGCACCTACGTAGCTGTGATATAGGGGATAAGAACTATGAGGCACAATAACCTGTTTGGTCTATATCCTCCATTCTGCAAACATTAGCTTGACTTGGAAAAAGTCAGGCAAAGGATCAGGGCTGTTGTCCATAACATGGCCTACCTATTCAATTTCCAGGCCAGTCACTTCCAGAACTTTCTGATCTCAAGCTCTCCTCTACCCTAGCCTGCTCACACCTCATCAAGGATGCTTAAGTAAGAAGCCAAGCCAAAAGATGCCTGTGTATGTACAAAACCAGGCATTTACTTCTTAGGCTGATAAAATCCCCATTTGAAGAACTTTTAATGGACTAAAGTTTAATAAGACTTTTGATACTAAGAGAATCAGGGGATGCACTGACCTAAGGTATGTCCAAACTATTATATCTGGACTTTAGGATTAATGAGTTATCAAGTTCCTTTATCTGATATTATTTTTGCTTTGGTGCCTAGATGACACAGCAAGCTTTCTGTCTACTTCTGGGAGACAATAGTGCTCAGATGCTTCTGGAAACTAATAGAAGATCCTCTAATGTCTGGCCTTCTGGGCATTGCACACCCAGAAGACTCCCAGAAAATACTGCTGTTAACGAGCCCTTTTAGCTTAAGTTTGTCCATAGCCAAAGGTATGTACATGTATACATGTATACTACTATACTACTCTATGGCATAAATTTATTAGTGTTATTATAATTTTGAAAATGATAATATCATATTTTCAATAACACCTGCCATTAAAATGATCATTTATAATTTATAAAATATGACTAAATGCATTATCTCACTTAAGTTTCCCCTGAGCCCTAAGACTGAGAATTATTATGACCCCTTTTACAAAAAGTAGGCTGAGATCCAGAGGAATAACTGACTTACCCTGAATCACTCAGGTATTTGGTAGGGTTAGCTCCTTCACTCTGACTTCCATTCATTTTCAACTCATCTCTCTCAAGAAAATACCAAAAAAGAACCAGATCTGATAGAGATCACTGAAGCAGCCATTTCCTAACTCCTCCTTTTGAAAGCTGTGATGGGACCAACTCAAAGTTGTGATGGAGAAAAGAAAAAGGGAAAGCAAAGAAACTAAGAAAAGAGAAGGAAAAATAAAACACTGTTGTCAATATGTCCACTTATAAATTAGAAGTGGGACAAAATATTCAAGCAGAGAATGGATGACCAGCTCATTCTTCAGCTGGGATTTCTTCAAGGCACAGAGGTTGGCTGTCCAGGTGCTCACCTCTATTTTGTTGCCGTATGTTCAGTCCCCCTCCTTGCTAAGACACTTTACCCCCTTTCAGACACATGTGGCCCCAAGCAACAGTTTCCATTTTTATAAAACATGTCCCTGCCTCTTACATGGATCAACTGAAAAAGCAAACTATTAGAAAAAATATTGTTAATTTAAGGTAGAAACATCTGGCTTCGGGGGCAATTTGACTTCACAATTTCTCTGAAGAAATCCTCATTCAAATTTTATAAATTCTAAAATCCAAAATTACCATTTCAGTTATAAAGTTTAGTTTCCATTTTTGAGGAGCGTATGGTACATACAAAAGGAAGAGATAAGAAAGAGGTAGTAAACACATGAATATCATGAAAACCTTTCTAACCACTGTGGACCATGGGAGGCAATGCCAACAGCAGGTGCTTTACCCATAAGGTGAAACACACAGAATCCAGGTGGATTCATCAGCAAAGGAAAGGTTGTAGATACAGATACAGGTGGGCGAGAATAGATAGTTTAAGTCTGGTGGGTCATTCCTTTCATCTCAAGACTGTAGAGGGCAGCTCTTTCAAAGAAACAACTAGGTAGGGCAAAATGTTCAAGCAAGAATAGATGGCTGGGCCATGCCTCAGGAGGATTCCTATAAGCTCAGGCTGAATGACATTTAAGAACAATTCCAGGACTAAGATACTATGAAAGACTTGAATTTGAAATTACCTTAATTCCACCTTATGGGAGCCTCACTGTTTTTATACAAATTCAGAGCTTATCACGTAAATCATATTGTACTTTTAAATTTAAATGGATGGTAAACAGCATTATTTGTTAAGCCTAAATCCTCAAAGATGGAAAAACTCATTCTGCTTCTCATGCATTTGACCAATAGTGACAAATCACCAGCTGTAGGCAGCCCAAGCAGCCAATGTTTATTAAATGTCTCACTCAACCCCACACCTCATGAATTGTTTAACATACAAGAGAGACAAAAAGCCAGTATTTTTCCTTGTGTCAGATCTTGTTAGGAGCGTCTCTGCTCTGCTTCTCTCCCCTGCTGGCTAGCAACAACATTAACATTCATTGTTCTTAAACACACAGGGGCTTTGGGGGCCTCTGTATACACAGCCAATCCAGTGCCAAGTTTCTATAAATGCACACCCAATGTGCAAGCACAGAGAAGCGAATGTGAGCACCACACTGATGATATACATTTAGGAGGGCAGGGCAGTGGGCAGAACGTTCTGTGACCACCAAAGACAATTCAGACATGCCAGAGAAAGAACCCAGTAAACTCACACCAAGAAAAATCCCTTGCTAAATCAACAGAGATAAAATGAGACTCTTCAAGTCACCCTTTTAAAGTTAGCAAAGGGGACCTGGGTTAGGTAGCTAGTGACCCGCAAGACTGAGACTCTCATCCAGTCTCAGGCATAGCTAAAGAATCTCTCCAATTTTACTTTTTCCCCTTGCTGCTACCCTCCATGATTGGTGGGAAAGAATGGTGGTACTAAAGAGCCCACCTGCCAATGCCAGAGACACAAGAGACATGGGTTTGATCCCTGGGTCAGGAAGATCCCTTGGAGAAGGAGATGGCAACCCACCCCAATATTATTGCCTGGGAATCCCATGGACAGAGAAGTGGCAACAGTTGATGGGGATGTAAAGAGTCAGACACAACTAAAATGACTTAGCACTGTTCGGGTGGTAGGTCATCTATTCGGAAAGTCTCCAGGGGAACTTGTAATCATGAACCTCTGGGATTCAAAGTAGCTGGACAATTGTAATAAATAACTTGGATTTTTCTCTGAGAATACAATATTCTAGCATTATAGATGTGAAAAGTTCAAGGAAAACTTTATTTCAATAAATGTCTGCTTAAGAGATATTCGATGCTACCATGTCTATAAATAGGTTTCAGCTGGCCCCACAAAAGTCACCAGTAAGTTAATCTTAAAGGATTTTTTTTTTTTAAGCTTTGTAACAGCCTCCAGGAAGGCCAATTATATGACACTCATCATTAAGAATCAGGGGACAACTCCAGTGAGTTGGAAACATAAATTGTGATCAACAAAGACAGAGTTCTCTTTGTTCTACAATATTTGACCCTATTAAAATGGACCCTGAACACTGAATAAGTCTACGTCTTTCTGGAGTTCTTTGATCAATGAAATCTTGAGCTCAAGCAGCAGCCCCAGAGCAGTTCTAGATGGGAGCATAGCACGTGGCCTTGCTTTCTCTCTCCTCTTCTTTCCTGAAGGGAGAGCTAGGGGTCTTCTTGTTATTACTTCTTATTACCACTGCAAAAGGGTCTAAGGGATAGATACATTTTCCAACTGAATAAATACAGAAATAAAACAATTTACCATCTGCACATACCAACCAACTATATAACTTAATTTGTAGTAATCAGAGGTCATCCACAGAAATACAGAAAGCTGGAGGTGGTATTTTCCATTCATGACATCCAATCCCCAAGCAAAGATTTTCTCTGGTGACTGTAAACAGCAGCTGAACTCCTGGAGAAACACATTTTTCTAGAACACTGCATATATGTGGTTCATACAGCATGTTTTATTACTGTTATTTGTCTCTTATCTTCCACATATCTTTGCAGATGAAAAGTCACAAAGACCCAAAATAAGACTGCAAAGGCAAGGGGAAAAGAGAGTCCTAGATAACGGTAAATGTAATAAACTATAATAATTCTCTCTTGCTTGTTCACATAGCTGAAGCTAATCTTCAAATATAGAAATTTTTCATTTTTTTGTTCTACATTGGACATCAGCAGTTGTTGTGCTTCAGTGAACTCAAAAGTTTTAGAGTAGCAAGAAAAAGTGAAAAATTTTTAAAAAGCTAGGAATTTAAGAGTGGAGCACATTGCCAGGAAAACAGTAGAGTGACATGATTCAAGCGGCCGTGTGGGTCAGGCTGATAGCTCTTCTTTCGCAAGATTGTTCTCATCCTCTAATCATTATAACATTTTATAAAGTGCTCATTTATTTTCAGGCCATCAAGTCCTTCCCAATTTAAACACTATGTGCTTCACATTACTTCGTTTCTCTACAATTCCATGATGATCTTCTATCCTCTAAAGTCCTATAGCACTGACTGCACGTCCTTCATGGGGAACATTTACCATGATAACCTGTAGTTTCTCTTTAATACACTCTGATTAAATATGAAATATTCCCTAACAACCAAGACCATGATATATCACCTCTTGGTATCTCCAATTCCTATACCATCCATCCAACACAGAGATGGAGGTAAAAATCACCTATTGATAATAAAAGTTTCTGTATTCATTTTGTAACCAGCAGTCTGTACATTACTTAGAGCTGGATTCAATACTTCTCATATCCATTCATGCAACAGACTTATAGAATTTCATTCACCACTGCCTACTTGCTTATCAGAAAAGGACAATGACATAATGTGGCCAGAGCATGAATGAGAATGTAATAGACTATTAAAAACAGAGTAAAAGATTAAGAAAAGGCAACCTAACATGCCATGGTAAAAATGCCTGTTGCCTCCATCTCTTGTGGGTAAACAAAACCAGTTCCTCTATTAATACCTTCTCCTGTCAGTAATGTCATAAGCATAACCCTTCTGGACTCAAATTTTAAGCAAGTGCTAGAACTTCATCAGGGGAGAGAAAAAGCCAGCATGTGGCTTTACACAAATCTCTGACTACAATTTGTTTAGTGATTTGACTTGTTAGTTTCAATCTCTTTTGGAAGAAACTGTAACAGTTGGCACTATTTCCCAAGAAATTTCCCAGAATCCAAAAACTGCTCCATAATGTATTTTTTACAAACCTCTTTTGATAAAAACTCATAACTTTTCAAAAATATTCACTTTTGCACTGGGTGTTATCCAGGCTCTCAGACCTCACCTTTTGTTTCTCTGGGGAGAATATCTAATAGGAAATTTACCCCATGCTTCTTCCAGTTGGAAGGGATTCTTTACCAACTGCAGAATAGGACATCAGAAAAGCACCTTTCTCCTTGGCTTTGTGGTCTTAATATGTCTTTCTTTATATGATACAGTGCGAAACTTAATTTCTTTGTTTCCATTAATTTTAAAGGTTTTTATACACATGACCCACCTCTTGTTGATCCACCCACAATCACTGTGGTGATGTTTGTTTCAATAACCTACTTATGTACTGACATGACAATTATGGAACTAAAGTGAAAAAAAAAAACAGAATAATCGAGTGAACTAGATTTAAAAAGAAAATCTAAAAGCATAATTATATTTTAGCACATAAGTTAAGAAAAGGAAAACTGACCAGAGAGATGCATATGAATTCAAGAAAGAGAGAAAACTTAGGATGCTTTAAACACGCATTTATTGACAAGATTGCTACAGGGTAAAAGTCTTCAACTGGAGCAGACACAGTGAGGGAGTATGCATGCTAGAACAGTTTGGTTATGTGCCAGAAGTCTTTTCAATAGCCACTTTGAAACATGTATATTTATAGACAAAGAGAACTATAAAAATTGCATACGGTCTCCTGACCACTTGAGCACTTAACTTTAGATAGAGAAGTGAAGTAGAAGCCAATTTAATCTTTATTTCCCAATTTTTTAAAATACTTTGGTGGCACAATATTACACCTACTGTTACAATTTGCTCCTCATAGGCAAATCCCTGAAAGCCATGCTGTGAGATTCCTAAGAGATTCCTAAAACAAGAAGCTGAAGGATGTTATAAGGGGCAGATTTGAGCTTCCATGATAATTCAACAAGAAGCTCCTCTAGGAATCCAAATCAGCTTGGGCTTTAGGAGGGAAATACACGCTTTCAGGAAAAAAGAAGAGATTTGTATTACCCACATAGCTGAGTGGTGAAACCATACTTAAACAGGAGAGTTTGAGAGGGTAATGTGTTCATATTTACTTATTCAGTGACAAATTGAATCATAATGGAAACAGACACCAATGAGTTATTGATATGACCATTTTCCTTCTTTCCTGGTTTTCCTTTTTCTTGCTGGTGCTTCCCTGTTTATCCAATCTAATGCAATAAAATGCATAATTAATTTCTAAACGCTTCTGTTGAGCAGTGCAATTTGTCAAGTCAAGTTGTTAATAGAATTAAGCTTTTTATCAGTGATTAGCAAAAGAAAGTTAAAAAAATTAATTATGGAATTGTATGCCTCCCTGGTTCAAAGCCAGGTTTTGTATTAAATGTTCAATAAAGGTTTCTTGACACATTATAAAACATTTAGCAAAAGCTACTTTTCTCTAGTGTGTTTAGACCCTATCTCTGTGCAAAAACAACCAGCAAGGAAAGAGCATTTGGGTAGACCTTTGTGCACACCAAGGTGGAGAGACAGAAAATCACCCACACAACCTAGTGAATAGGAGAAGATATTTGCAAATCCCATATCCAATAAGGGGTTAATATCTAAAATACATAAAGAACTCATACAACTCAACAACAACAAAACAACCCACCCAATTTTAAAATGGACAGAGGATCTCAAACACATTTTCCCAACAACAACAACAAACAGATGGCCAACAGGCACCTGAAATCAAAGGTGTTCAACATCACCTATTATTAGGGAAAGCAAATTGAAATCACAATGAGATACCATCTCACACCTGTTAGAATGGCTTTCATCAAAAAGACAAGAAACCAGTTTTGGAGAGGATGTGGAGAAAACAGTTCATATACTATTGGAATAAAATTTTGGTGTAGCCACTATGGAAACAATATGGAGATTCCTCAAGAAATTAAGAAGAGAAATACCATTCAATCCAACAATTTCACTTCCAAGTATTTCTCCAAAGAATTTGAAAATAAAGATTTAAAAAGTCATGGGTACCCCTATATTCACTGCAATATTATTTAAAATAGCCAAGATATGAGAACAAACTAAGTATCTATTAATGGATAAAGAAAAAAATGATATACATGTATATCAGTTCAGTTCAGTTGCTCAGTTGTGTCTGACTCTTTGCAACCCCTGGACAGCAGCACGCCAGGCTTCCATGTCCATCACCACCTCCTGGAGCTTACTCAAACTCAAGTCCATCGAGTCAGTGATTCCATCCAGCCATCTCATCCTCTGTCATCCCCTTCTCCTCCTGCCTTCCATTTTTCCCAGCATCAAGGTCTTTTCTAATGAGTCAGTTCTTTTCATCAAGTGGCCAAAGTATTGGAGTTTCAGCTTTAGCATCTGTTCTTCCAATGAACACCCAGGACTGATCTCCTTTAGGATGGACTGGTTGGATATCTTTGCAGTCCAAGGGACTCTCAAGAGTCTTCTCCAACACCACAGTTCAAAAGCATCAATTCTGCAGTGCTCAGCTTTCTTTATAGTTCAACTCTCACATCCATACATGACTACTGGAAAACCATAGCTTTGACTAGATGGATCTTTGTTGGCAAAAAAGTCTCTGCTTTTCAATATGCTATCTAGGTTGATCATAGGTTTTCTTTCAAGGAGGAAGCATCTTTTAATTTCATAGCTGCAGTCACCATCTGTGGTGATTTTTGAGCCCCCCAAAATAAAGTCTCTCACTGTTTTCCTTGTTTCCCAATCTATTTGCCATGAAGTGATTGGACCGGGTGCCAGGATCTTAGTTTTCTGAATGTTGAGCTTTAAGCCAACTTTTTCACTCTCCTCTTTCACTTTCATCAAGAAGCTCTTTAGTTCTTCATCGCTTTCTGCCATAAGGGTGGTGTCATCTGCATATCTGAGGTTATTGATATTTCTCCTGGAAATCTTGATTCCAACTTGTGCTTCACCCACATACATACACACACACACACTCACACTCACACACAATGGAATACTACTCAGCCATAAAAAAGAATGAAATTGTGCTATTTGCAACCACCCTGATGGACCTCAAGGATATTATGTTAATAGAATAAGTCAGACAGAGATGGATAGATACCATCTTATTTCATTACATATGTCATCCAAAAGCAAAACAAATGAACAAACAGAACAAAACAAAGACAAACTCATAGACACAGAGAATAGACTGGTGGTTACCAAAGGGAAAAGGTTTGGGGGTGAATAGACTGGGTGATGGGCAGCAATTAGACCTTCAGGGGTAACCACTTTGCAGTGTATACAGATGCTGAATTATTATGTTGTACACCTAAAAGTGATATAATATTATACATCAATTTTACCTCAATAAAATTAATCACTTTTACAAAATACTAACGAAAACACTGGTTTCCCTCATAGTACTAAAGAGAACAGACAAGCTATGACCTCACAGGTGTAAAAACCAAAATTCTTTAATGTTTGATAGTGTGATTTGTAGCTGGAGCAAAGCTGAAGAATTAGTTGGACTGAGTAATAGAACAGTGTATTGATGACATGAGTAATATAACATGTCTTCACTTATATATCACACACCCACCAAGGTTACATAAAGGGCTAAAAGTGAAGAACTGAAAGGTAACTCAGAATATATTGTTATTGTTCAGTTGCTCAGCCATGTCCGACTCTTTGTGACCCCATGGACTGCAGCATGCCAGACTTCCCTGTCCTTCACCATGCTTGCTCAAATTTATGTCCATTGAGTCAGTGATGCCATCCAACCACCTCATGTTCTATTGTTCCCTTCTCCTGCTGCCTTCAATCTTTCCCAGCACCAGGGTCTTTTCTAAAGAGTCTTTTCCTCTTTGTTTCAGGTGGCCAAAATATTGGAGCTTCAGCTTCAGCACCAGTCCTTCCAATGAATATTCAGGGTTGATTATTTTAGGATTGACCTTACAGTCCAAGGGACTCTCAAGAGTCTTCCCTAGCACCAGTTTGAAAGTATCGATTCTTCTCTAAATCTCTAGTTTATCCCCTTCTTCTATGCTTATTACTCTATTCTCTCTCATGGGAACTTGTCACCTCATTTTCCTGTAAAGTTGAATAATTCAATCTATTTCATTCTCCCACTTTCTCCAGTCCACGTGAGAAGGAAGGAGAAAGGATGAATCTGATGGGTTAGACCTGCCTCCACTGAGACACTTGTACCACTTATATGAGTGGTACAAGTTACTGTTCCCCAGTAGCAGGGACCTGAAAGTGTTAAGTCGCTCAGTTGTGCCCAACTCTTTGCAACCCTATGGACTGTAGCTTACCAGGTTCCACTGTCCACGGGATTCTCCAGGCAAGAATACTGGAGTGGATTGCCATTTCCTCCTGCAGGGGATCTTCCCAACCCAGGGATCGAACCTGGGCCTCCCACATTGTAGGTAGACTTTTTGATCAGTACCAGGAAACAAGCCCCACTTTACCTTGATTTGGCTGCTTCTACTCAGGAGCAGCAAGCACTTCTGGCCTGCTCTTCCACATCTGGAGCTACCATGCTCAGGCTGTTTACTTCCAAATTGCATGCTGGGGGCACTGTGGGGCAAGGGCAGGGCATGGTTTCCAAAGGAAAGTTTGTGCTCTTCAAAGAAGGTATACTCATTGTAGAAATCCCAAGCACCAAATTTAGAATGGAAGGTCAGTGGTTGCCCTCTAGCCTCAAAGTGAAGTCATGTTCTCTAGTCCCTCTTATAGTAGCAGAGAGGCAGGGAAGTTACAGGGAACTTTTACAGACAAATAAAATGGGCACACATTTACACACAGAGTATATGCAATATATACATCATATATATGTGCATATATATATATATATATATACTATCCCCTCAGAAACCTGGGTGGAGAAGGAGTGAGTGGCAGGCACCAAATACACAGTACGTAAAGCACTCTGCTTCTCTTGTGGGCTCTTAGTTCAAGGTGCTATAACAAAATACCAGACTGGGTGGGTTAAGCAACAAACATCTATTTCTCATCAATTCTGGAGTCTGAGAAGTCCAAGATCAAGGTACCAGCAGATTTAGTGTCTAGTGAGAGTTTCTGGTTCATAGTTGGTCATCTTCTCACTGTGTCCTCATGTAAGTGAAAGGGTAAGAGCCCTCTGAGGTTTCTCTATTACAAGGGCACTAATCTCATGTATAACAATCCCATCCCCATGAACCAATCACCTCTCAAAGTCCCTGTCTCCTCATACATCACACTGGGGCTTAGGATCACAATTTATGAATTAGGGAGGGAATAGTGAAGCACTCAGTCTGTACCAATGTTTACTCATTTCCTCTGTTTTCTTAGTCCTCTTTCTTTCCTTTATTTATACTCTTCTATATTTTCTGCTTTCCAACATACTTTAGATAATTTCTTGACTACACATGTAGGACTTAATTTTAAGAAGCATTTAGAATAGCACAGTAAGACTATTTTATATAACAAATTTGAATTCTATGAAACAATGTTGTTATTTTACTTTTCTATATAAATTATAGACTTTTTTCTAGATAATTGCTGCTAATTATAAAATAAACAATAACAAAACAACACAGAATCAGCTTTGCTATCTGGTTGAGAACTGTAATGAGCAACGTGATTTTTCTAGTTCTTTGAGCTCCATGAACTATGGAGACGTTTTTACCTTGCTTATTGATATTATCCAGAGAAGGCAATGGCAACCCACTCCAGTACTCTTGCTTGGAAAATCCCATGGACAGAGGAGCCTGGTGGGCTGCAGTCCATGGGGTTGCCATCACTGTAATCTCATTACACAGAGTTTCTGATTCAAAGCAGGTTCTTCATAAAGAACAGTTAAATCCATGAACAGTTAAGTGACTGTTTTTCTTTGTGTCTTTTTCTTATTTCAAATCTTCTACTGAAATGTTTTAAAAAGTATTTCTTTGCTTGCTTCCTCAGTAAACGTGGAGACATACTTTGACTCTCCCTAATGACTCAGAATTTTGCAGTGCCTCATTAAGTACAAGTAATATTAATTAGTACTATAAAATTAATAATCTGACAGCTATCAGGTAAAATGAGAGAAATTAAAACAGATTCTCACTGACCCTAACTTGTCAGCCTGCTTGTTTTTTTTTGACTGATTCCTTGGTTGCAACTTGTTTTCCTGTACTTTATCTCATTCCCATAAAAGAATGAAGAATGTTCAATTCTATGGCCTTTTAACTGAATTTAACACAGTTGCCTTTCTACAAAATTAATGAGTAAATCTAAGGATGAATCTATCTTCTCGCAAATTGGTTTCCAACCTTCATTATCTTTCTTGCCATTTGTGTGTCTCCTTTGAATTTTGTTAGCTTTAAAATATTTTTATTAGCTAAGCATTAACAGTAACTTAGTTAAATATGAAAGTTTTACCCATTTTTTTAATTGAGTAAGAATACTCTCTATTTAAAAATTAGTATATTTGAGAATATTGATCCTTACTAAACAGTGTCAGGGACATTTTTCCAAGCTTTTCTTTCTTATTAAAATTTTGTAGAACTCTAGAAGAAAACAACATTGTAAAAAAATCCTATACTATAATGAAGTGACAAAAATCTCTTTTACAGAAGTCTATCATATTCTAAGTAACACGTAGGTCCATACTTTGAATGAACAAAGCAACAATCACCAATAGGAAAATGATAAAATATTACCATAGCTCTGCTTTTAAAAATGAGCACAATCGCCTAACAATAAAATAGTATTTTCAGCCAAGCACATGCTGCTACAATGGTCCCTTTGCGTTAATATACAGTGACTGCATGTGTAGCAAAACAAAGGGATCCCTCAACAGAGAAAAGAAAGAGAATCACATTTATGCATAAATTTGTACTTCATTAGCAAATGGTTTCTGTATAACACCACTGAAAACCATTATAATGATTTTTCATTAATAAAATTTTTTTTTTTAATTTTGTTGTTCTGTCTTTAACCTAATCTTTAGATGTTCAAATTTGGTTTGACTCTACACAAGGACTGAATTTTCTTTTTATCAAAACATATCACTTCCTTCATGCTCTAATACTGTTCAGCATATTTAGTAATCAAGATAACAAATTCAAAATTCTGTAAAATTGTGCAGTTGCTAAGCATTTAGCTGATAAATTTTCACAATGTAAATGTAGCTATCCAACAACATGTCAGTCTTAAAATGCCAACGGTATCTTCTCAGCAATGCACATGCCTCAGTCAGTTCAGTCAGTCAGTCAGTCATGTCTGAATCTTTGTAACCCCATGGACTGAGGCACGCCAGGCTTCCCTATCCATCACCAACTCCTGGAGCTTACTCAGACTCAAGTCCATCAAATTGGTGATGCCATCCAACCATCTCATCCTCTGCCATCACCTTCTATTCCTACCTTCAATCTTTCCCAGTATCAGGGTCTTTTCCAATGAGTCAGTTCTTCACATCAGGCGGCCAAAGTATTGGAGTTTCAGCTTCAGTCCTTCCAGTGAATATTCAGGACTGATTTCCTTTAGGATGAACTGGTTGGATATCCTTGCAGTCCAAGGGACTCTCAAGAATCTTCAACACCTCAGTTCAAATGCATCAATTCTTCAGTGCTCAGCTTTCCTTAGAGTCCAACTCTCACATCCATCCATACATGACTACTGGAAAAACCATAGCTTTGACTAGATGGACCCTTGTTGGCAAAGTAATGTCTCTGCTTTTTAATATGCTGTGTAGATTGATCATAGCTTTTCTTCCAAGGAGCAAGCATCTTTTAATTTCATGGCTGCAGTCACCATCTGCAGTGATTTTGGAGCCCCCAAAATAAGGTCTCTCACTGTTTCCATTATTTCCTATCTATTTGCCATGAAATGATAGGACCAGATGCCATGATCTTCCTTTTCTGAATGCTGAGCTTTAAGCCAACTTTTTCACTCTCCTCTTCCACTTTCATCAAGAGGCTCTTTAGTTCTTCTCCACACATGCCTCAATCAATATTTACTTTAAAATATTTATTTTATTCCAGATACATTGGTCTAGAAAAAGCAGTTGAAAACATTCAAATAAAATACAGTCTGTATGTTCTAATACTGTTCTATGAGTAAAAGACAGTACACAATAGTTACATTTGCTCCCAAATGGTAAAGAATTGAGATTGGCTCATTTTTGCTCCTGATAGTCTTCACTATAGACTCAAAACTGGAAAACACTGTTCAAGGTTTTCCTTACCTTCATTAGTCCTTAAAATTATATGTGCATTTTCCTATTTTAAGGCTCATACCATTTTGATAGGTTCCTTTTCGATCTTTCACAACTAGCAGCCAATTTACCAGTGATATGTATGGAACTAATACTCTATTAAAAGCACTGTATGATGTGTAGTTGTGGTGCTGGTGGGGTTGGTAGTGATGTGCAATGATGTGGTCTTGTTACCTGCAGTAATTGCTTATCTTCCAGCGACTGAATGTATAAGTGACTGGGAAATTCTTCTGGTAACAAATGTCCTTAGATAAAAAGTGTTTGATTCTCCTACTTCACTCCTTGCCATTGTAACTGCTAGCCTTATCCTCTAAAATAACTGTGCTTTATGCACCTTTTTCTCTCATTTTGCCTCATCTCACAGTATCTCTTTTCTCCTCAGTTTTCTACCTGAAACTCCCCAGGTATGGATTGGTGCTTGAGAGGTTATATTTCCAAGTGTAAGTATTTGCTTCACAAATAGGTTCACATCTCTGGTTTGCATTCAGGAAAGGAAGATGTTGTCAGGTGATTGATGGAATCACCAAGGAAAAGGATGCCAAACTTTCCTTCCTTCTGAGTCTTTCAGTAAATATCCTTCTTTACATGTGCAGCACATTTAACTTTCCCAAGGAATGACACAAACACACTTCATTTCACGTGATATTTACTGAGACCTCCTGGTTGTAAGGAGGGTTTTAACCTCTAAGCATCTCCCTCCTTTCCAGTAATGCACAGATTAAGAAATAATAATCATTAAAGCACACGACCTCAATGTATACATATTTACTTGTTTTAAAATAATATACCAAAGCTTCTTTCCTAATATATTACAAGGCATACTAATATAAGAGCTTTTCCAGGTGGCTCAGTGGTAAAGAACTTCCTGCCAGTGCAGGAGACATGGCTTCAATCCTTTGATCAGAAAGATCCCTGGAGAAAGAAATGGCAATCCACTCCAGTATTCTTGCCTGGAAAATCCCCGAGGAGCCTCGGGGGCTAGAGTTTATGGGATCACAAAGAGTCAGACAAACGTAGCAACTAAAGAACAATATATTATAAATGCAAAATATATTAAAATAGAAGTAAAAATATAGAATTTCTAACCATTTCTTTAAGACCTCAGTGCATAGTCTTGGGACTGTCTCAGAGCACTGCATGATCTGCCAAGCCAGTAGCAGCTGCATTTGGATATTTAGAGGGAGCACAGATCACCAGGGGAGCCTCTTGGGAGGCATAATATTTGTAATGCCACAGCAGCATAACCCCTAGGTTCCTACCTCTGTTCCCATTTTCTCTGACCTGAGCCAGATGAACATTTGTGAGACTTACAATAGTGGAAGCTAACTGTGTGCATTTGTGCCTTGGGAGGGAGAACTTGGGCCCAAGGCCCTAAGTCCAAGACAGAATTTCCTGCGGAAGATTCGGCCTCCCTGCAAAGAGCATCTCCTTGAGCATTTGTTGGTGGCGGCAGAGTAGCAGACGGCTTCCCTGGTGTCTCAAGGGTAAACTGCCTGCAGTGTGGGAGCAGCAGAAGACACGGGTTCAGTCCCTGGGTTGGGAAGATCCTCTGGAGGAGGGCATGGCAACCTACTCCAGTACTCTTGCCTAGAGAATGCCATGGACAGAGAAGCCTGGTGGGCTACAGTCCATAAGGTTGCAAAGAGCTGGACACGACTGAACGACTTAGCACACACCCATGTAGCGGTGCAGAGAGACAGCACCATCGCCTGGGGGAGGGCACAGCTGGTTACCATTCTGGGCATGTGACACAGTTTGTGTAAAATTACCTTTTCTGAACCATATCCCAGAGCTTTCAAATTATGTTTTGTGTAGTGTAATTCTATCCTGTTACTCTTAGCCACGTACACCTTGGTATCATGATATTGTAAATTACTCCTTTGCCTCCGTAGTGTTTACAACTTTCTGATAAAACACTTGTAGATAGTGATCATGCATATTCCATCCTAGTTATCACACCACAAGTAGAGCTATTTTATTCTTCTAATCTTTCTTCATGTGTCCTAAAGTTCTTAAATCATTTTTGTTGTTGACTTCATCTTTCATTTCTAGTTATCAGTATCTTGCTGATCCTGGGGCACTCAAACTTAGAAAGAGGATGCCAGCTAGAGTCTCACCTTACTGTATAAATAGGAGCCCTGGGCTACAGTGTTCCTGTTCTGTGATAGAGTGTCTGTTTATTAAGTTGGTGCTCTTATACATTTTTATTATCGTAGTATCAGGGTGAATTGTCAGCATGTCACCTTGCTATTTAGAAAGCTGTCATCTGATTCCCTCTTCTTCCTGCCATCCTCTACTTTAGCTCAGTCTTTCTCATAGCTTTGAATTCCATTTCTTCCAGTTTTGTTTTGCTCAATATAGTGATCTGTGCATGCATGCTAAGTCACTTCAGTCGTGTCCAACTCTGCAACCCCATCAGGCTCCTCTGTCCAAGGGATTTTCCAGCCAAGAATACTGGAGTGGGTTGTCATGCCCCTCCTCCAGGGGATCTTCCCAACCCAGGGATCAAACCCACATCTCCTTGACTACTGCATTGCAGGCAAATTCTATACCTCTGGGCCACTGGGAAAGCCCCCATAGTGATCTATGGTTTGCCCCATCTTCTGCTTAATAAACAACTGCCTGCCTAGGAAATTAGCATACTATCTTGCATCCTATCATTCTGAAGACTAGGTTCTTCAGAAAGTTCTTGGCCAACTGTGAGCAGGTTTGCAGAAAGTACTGATCTTGGAAATCTCCTTTCCAAAATGTGCTATCTTTGATCTGTCTCTTTGCCACTAGAATGTGTTGCTATTCTCCATTTGTGTATATTTACATTCACATATTTTTCTAAATTAAAGGAAGAGAGGATTTAACAAATATTTTAATACCATATTTGGTCAGTGTATACAATTGAAGAATAATCTGAGAATGTAATAAATACTAAATCACTTCCCTAATGAACCTAATGAATCCTCCTACCATTTTCTTATTATTTTTCTGACCTAAATAGAGGTTGAAATATGCATACTTTATTTGCTATTTTAGGTTTTTCACCCAAGTCTAAGGACTTGTGCTAAATAATAATAATAAAGATATTACAGTGTCTCCCACTGGCTATGGAAGCAGAACCAACAATTACCACCTGTTATGCCTTTCACTGGGTGATATTGAATCTACAACTTGATTTTAAACATCAAGAAGTAGCAAACATAAACTATAGATCCTACACTGTGGCATGGGAAGATTTCAGTCTTCTTGGGCTTTAGATTTTAGAGGATAAATGACATAATTGCTGACAAATTTCCCTCCTGACTCCTTAAGTAAATCCTCCCCAAAACACATCTTTTTGTGTTAATGTTTTGGACAGTTTTGACTATCAAAATGTTCGTGGTACTTTCTGAGATTCTAGGTTTTGGGGGTAAAGTCATATGACTTTCTACTCACTCTGATTATTATCTGTGGGCAACAGAGAGGTGGCAGGCACTCTTTGGTACATGTAAATTACAGTTGCTAAAACATGTCTAGGGACTACCATATCAGGAAAGCTACAGTGGTAAAGAGATGAATGCAGTAAAATTCTGATCAGAGATCACGTAATACATCTTGTTAAGGGAGCAGGAAAAGAGTTTTAAAAGATATCTTGTGATTAAGAGGGTAGTGAGAAGAAAGAAAAGGATCTTTACTGGGGAAGCATGAAATCATCAAAATCAAAGCAAGCCACATAATTTCCGATCTTCCATGCCTGGCAACCTCTTCTAGGTCCCTCATGAGGCAGGGGTAGGGGTTCAGATGCATTCAGAGAAACTGGTATGATGAGTGCCCAATGAGTAGAAAGCACACTGACCTTGTTTTGAGGCTCCTAGAGCAAAGAGCAAAGGTTTGGTTAGGGAGATGTTCTAGGGTTGGGCTCCATCACTCTAGCCATCCTCATTGGGGAAACTTGTCTGCTCTCTAACAGCCAGAGAGAAAATAACACGAGGTAGAAGAGGGAGAAAAAGAACATTGGCATAAGGGAGCTTGTTTAAATTATGATTATGAAGACACAAAGAATGTGCTCAGGACAGAGAAAGGAAGGTTATCACGATAAACTATGTGTGCTCTCAGTTGTAGGTACTGATGAATCTGCTGTATAAAAGGATGGATTTTGTTTAGTCATAGTTTTGGTAAGAAAGTATATATTGAGTTGAATATTTTCTGCTTCATATCTATGAAATGAAGCATACTTCTATGTAACATATATCAAAATCACAACAGTTTTTATATTGCTTCTCATTAGATCAGTGGTTATATGTTTTTAAGTACAGAGTTCCAGAAGTGTGAGCTTGTATTTATAAGACTCAATACAATTAATGACTTGATTCCTTAACATCACTAATATTTATCTACATGGAAAATATATTACTTTGCTGCATCTTTGACTTCTAAGGAATTATGGCAGCATGGTTTTGAGGCTAGGATTCTTCCTGAAAGTAGAAGGGAGTCATCTGTAGCTTCTTTAGTCAGATAGGAATGGAGCACACTCAGGTGCTTGGAAGAATAAGAAGCAAGAACAAAGTGTAGATCAGTTCCAAGAGGCTCCCTCTGAAAAACAATAGTGTGTTTTCAATGGTAGTGTGACCATGTGCAACAGTAGTGTGTTGCTACCAGGCAGGATGGCAGTGGAACACTCAGACTGCATTTGGCTAATACCACCTGCCTATCTTTAAGGGAAAGTGCCACCTTTTAGTATTAAGCCATCTGCTAGTTCTGCAGGACGCTAGTTAGGTGTAATAGCTCAGTAAGTTAAAGCCGAAAATGCTCAGTATACTCTGCTGCCTCCTTGGTCTCTTCCTCTGTATTTGGTAGAACCTAAAAATTCACTCTTCTGTGAGGAAGAGAAAAACATTTTTCCTCTCTTTTTTTTTTTTCAGATTTTATTCTTAATCTGGACCTCCAATCTGGATTTCATTTGGGGCCAAGATGGAGAGTTATCTGGAATTGGCTGCCTGCCAAGCTAGGACAATTCTGAAATGTCTTTGTGATATTTCCCAAAGAGGGGAAGGGGGCGGCTTTGCAGACACTTAAACCATAGCTCTAGTGCAGCCCAGCTGAATGCTGGCACAGTTCTGCTTCTGATGTCAGACTCTTTGGGAGGCTCACAGGAGCTAAGGGAGATTGTTCAGTGTTTCTGCTTTGCTGTGAAAAACAAGGGATACAGAAGAATTAGAGAAAATGCAGGTGGGGATAGGTAAGCATTAAACTCATCAGCCATATTCTATTTATGTTTAATCCACTTATTTCCCAAGTCTCTATTTTAGAGTCATCTATTTCTTTGACAGCCTCTCTAGTGATACGACAAGTGCTATCTAATTTCCACATATTACATGTGCATTATTATCTCTCTATATATATTGATTTTCAGTTGAAAATGGCTGGTTAGAGATTACGCTGTCATTTTAAGCAGGTTTATAATGCTGTACACACTTTACTGAAAACCATCTTTGCCCTGAAAAAGTATCTGCTCATGAGCACCAAAGCTGACTTTTTTTTTTCCTTCCTGAGGAAGGGTCACCTACAGAAAAACTAAAGTTTATGTTGGGGGAAAAATTAAATTGGGAATCTGGCACTTGTCTGTAGTAGTTATGACTTCTAAGAGATTACATGACTGTATTACTATTAATGTTCAATGTGGAGTTCATTTGGTACTTATATCATAACAGGTTTACATCTGTCCTTTTGATGATATGGTAACTTCAAATCCACATATAGCGGGCTCAGAGCGCTGCCATCTGCTTCCCCATGGAAGAAACACAACAGTTTACACTTTGCCAGAATATGGCTCTAGTTTCTATGCCCTGCTGCTCTGGCCACAGTGATTTAAATGACTGTTCCAGGGTGAGGGAGTCAGGAGGGGAAATTTTCCCCCAACACTGTGCTCCATATCAATGTCATAACAACTATGGAGAGAAGAGACACATTATCTTTCTGCAGGTGAGAGAACGCATTACAGCCGGCAGCATAACTAGCTTGGTCATTCTCTGGGGCTCACATATAGGCCCGCTCAAATGTTTCTGTGCTGAACAAATAAGGCTGCACTAAGGTTCCTTTCTCAGCTTGTGATTTGGGCACTTATTTTCCCCTTGTCCTCTTCCTCTGACCTGGGCTGGCTCTCTAAAAATACACTGTACTCTCATATCAAAATCTCATATCTTTGGTTTAAATTTTTAAATGTTTTTCCTTCAAATATCAGCATGAACAGAGAGCGGGAGGCTTTTGTCTCTTGATTTTTTTTAACGTAAGGGAAGAATGTTATTCTCTCCTCTTGAGAGTTTGCTAGCTGTTTTCTCCAGGGTCACAATTACCTAAAACTTTATACTTAGCATTTAGCACCACTTCCACCAATAGCCGACCTCTTTCCTAGCTTTTTCTCCCCCACACAAGGGGAAACTGTAGAGAAATGCTACTTAATTATCACACCACGTAACTAATTAAAAGCAGGATGCTTGTGTATGGTATGCTAATGAGCTATTAGAGATCCAGCATATTTTAGTGACAAGACATGGGTTCCTATTCTGCCCTTCACCTGGCTGTGGATATCCAGTTGACAGTTAATGATGATGAAATGGGAATTTATTATGCCGCTTGCAAGCCAAGGACTTTGGAAGAGGGCAGAAAGGTCAGAATCACTCAGAGGTGAGATGAAACCAAGAGACAAGAAAAACCTGAGGATTTCATTTATAGGGAACCATGGTATGTGCAGAGCACAAGATAGAGGGTGTACAATAAATAGGAAAGTTTCACTATTATTTTCGGTGGCGATGGAAGATGAACACATTAGAGGTGAACTATTGATTAGTTGCTTGTATGTGCGCCTTCAGTCCCGATTTGACTAGATTAGTTTCAAAGTTCTCCAAAGATACCCTAAAAAGACTGGCATTTCATAAAGAGGTGAGTTCAGGGGCGTGCAGAAAAGCCTACAGGGAGGAGAGAAAGAGGATACAAGGAAAGAGGGGGAATGGGAAGAATAACTATTTACTTTTGTCTGATGTGTGAGGAAAAGATTAAAAATGGAACAAGCAGGGATGTTAGCAGGGAGATAGCCACAGGAATGCTAACAATAATGATAATCAACACTGGGTGTTCCTTTCCTTTCCTGGAGGCTAAGCACTTTAAGGCACCGTTTCACAGAAGCCTCATCCTAGTCTTTGGTGACACCAGTTTAGGGGTCTGAAGCAGAGTGTTTCTGACCACTACCTCCACATAGAGTGTCAGGACTCAGAACTTCTGCAGTACATCGAGGACAATGGGCTCCCACTGTGTACACGCAGCCAGAATGCAAGGCAGGTGCTGCATCTGTTAAATGTCCATATTCTCTGCATCCAGAATATAATAGATACTCATTTAAGTGGAAAGAAACAGTAGAACTTCAACAATGTAAGTGAACTTTGAGGAGGTCCATCCCTTTTTGTTAACAAATAGTAATAAAGGTCAGAGAGAAGAAATGGCTTTTATGAGTTGATGCTGGCACCACCACGTATTTTGGATATATTCAGTTCAGTTCAGTCGCTCAGTCATGTCCGACTCTCTGCGACCCCATGAACCGCAGCACGCCAGGCCTCCCTGTCCATCACCAACTCCCGGAGTTCACTCAGACTCACCTCCATCGAGTCGGTGATGCCATCCAGCCATCTCATCCTCTGTCATCCCCTTCTCCTCCTGCCCCCAATCCCTCCCAGCATCAGAGTCTTTTCCAAGGAATCAACTGTTCGAATGAGGTGGCCAAAGTGTTGGAGTTTCAGCTTTAGCATCATTCTACTTAACCTCTATTAAGAAAAACACATTTTGAAGCAACAGAATTAACATAGCAAGGAACTATATTTTGCCATCTCCCCAGTGTTTGCACAATGTTACTAAAATACTTCTGTCACTGTCTCCTTTAAGTCAGAAAGAACTATTCCCTTTCTATTTAAGTTTTATTATCAACTCAAGGTAAAGCAGCAGCTGGAATTTACAGGGAAGTCCCTTCCTTGCAAAAGAGAGAAGATACTATGCCAGGCTCGTTTCTGCCCCCACCCCTGGAACCCCAGAGTTAAGTGGCAGAGATATTGTCACTAGAACAGCAACTCCCATAGGGAAGGGCTCATAAAGGTAAGGAATCTCTGTTTTCCTCTCATCATGTGCAGTTTAATAATAAAAATGCAATGTGTTCTCGCCAATATTTATTCTTCCCATCCCCATTCATAAGAAAATATCTGTATTACTGCCAATTAGTTCAGTCAAAAACCTCCATTCTACAGCCTCCTTTGCGATTAGAGTGGCCCCGAGAGACATAAGTGAAAGTCAATGGACAGAGGCTTCAGGACGTTCTCTGAAGGAGAGATGAAACATAATGTTGGGCCCTCCAAAATGCCCTTGAACCTTGAGGATGCAAACCCTACATTAAAGATGGCAGAGCCAAATGACAGGCCCAGAGCAGTTCTGATATAATTTCAGCCCTGGGTATCTCTTCTGGACTATTTCACATTAAAGAAAACAAAAGTCCTCATTTATTTAAGCTGCTTTATTTGGGTTTGCTATAATATGCAACTAAATCTAACCCTAATTCATCCTTTTTCTAGTTCTTACTATTCCTATACTAATAAGAATGGCCATTTCCAATTTTTCTTTGTGGTAGGTAAGACACCACCACCCATGTTACTTTAGTTTAAAAAAAGGATTCCATTTGGTAAGCAGAATAGCCATGTCGGCTTTGAATGTGTCTCTTGCATGGCTAATCAAACTCCTTTTCATTGCTATAATTCAAAGGCTAGGCATAAATCCATAACATTTATGTAAGGCATAAGATTTTTTTTCTTCTTTCTTTCTTAACTGTATCTGAGGAACTTGTGGGGGTTGGTGAAGGTGTGGAATGAAAAACAACCAGCTTATTTATATGCTAGTATTGCCAGATGGGATTCTTGGAAGTTCATGGCATCTCTTTAACATCTGTTGGACCTTGTAATTTGTGAAAGAAAAAAGTGAAGTCACTCAGTTGTGTCCAGCTCTTTGCAACCCCATGGACTGTGGCCTACCAGTCTCCTCCATCCACGGGATTTTCCAGGCAAGAGTACTGGAGTGGGTTGCCATTTTGTGGGAGTACCACAAAGAAGCATTGTTTTTTGGAAACTTTACAAGTGTAAAATCCCTTTGTTTTTTTATTTTAATATTGTGTGTGTGTTTCAAGATTTCTAAAGACCTTTCTTTTCACTGTTTTTTTTTAAAATTAATTAATTAATTAATTTATTTATTTTAAATTACAATACTGTATTTGTTTTGCCATACATTGACACAAATCAGCCATAGGTGAACACAATCTCCCAATGCCGAAGCCCCCTCCCACCTCCCACCCCACATCCTCTACTTGAATCATCCTTTGCATCAGCCCCATGCATCCTGCATCCTACATTGAACATAGATTGGCGCTTCGTTTCTTACACGAAAATATACATGTTTCATTGCCATTCTCCCAAACCATCTCACCCTTTCCCTCTCCCTCAGAGTCCAAAAGTCCACTCTATACCTCTGTGTCTCTTGGTTGTCTCACATACAGGGTCATCATTACTGTCTTCTAAATTCCATATATATGTGTCAGTATACTGTATTGGTGTTTTTCTTTCTGGCTTACTTCACTCTGTATAATTGGTTCCAATTTCATCCATCTCATTAGAATTGAGTCAAATTTATTCTTTTTAAGGGCTGAGTAGTATTCCATAGTGTATATGTACCACAGCTTTCTTATCCATTCATCTGCTGATGGACATCTAGGTTGCTTCCATGTCCTGGCTATTATAAACAGCGCTGCAATGAACATTGGGGTACATGTGTCTCTTTCAATTCTGGTTTCCTCGGTGTGTATGCCCAGCAGTGGGATTGCTGGGTCATAAGGCAGTTCTATTTGCAATTTTTTAAGGAATCTCCACACTGTTTTCCATAATGGCTGTACTAGTTTGCATTCCCACCAGCAGTGTAAGAGGGTTCCCTTTTCTCCACATCCTTTCCAGCATTTATTGCTTGTAGACTTTTGGATCGCAGCTATTCTGACTGGTGTGAAATGGTACCTCATTGTGGTCTTGATTTGCATTTCTCTGATAATGAGTGATGTTGAGCATCTTTTCATGCGTTTGTTAGCCATCCGTATGTCTTCTTTGGAGAAATGCCTATTTAGTTCTTTGGCCCATTTTTTTATTGGATCATTTATTTTTCTGGAGTTGAGCTGTATAAGTTGCTTATATATCTTTGAGATTAGTTGTTTGTCAGTTGTTTCATTTGCTATTGTTTTCTCCCATTCAGAAGGCTGTCTTTTCACCTTGCTTGTAGTTTCCTTTGTTGTGCAGAAGCTTTTAATTTTAATTAGATCCCATTTGTTTATCTTTGCTTTTATTTCCAGTATACTGGGAGTTGGATCATAGAGGATCCTACTGTGATTTATGTCGGAGAGTGTTTTGCCTATGTTCTCCTCTAGGAGTTTTATAGTTTCTGGTCTTACATTTAGATCTTTAATCCATTTTGAGTTTATTTTTGTGTATGGTGTTAGAAAGGGGTCTAGTTTCATTCTTTTACAAGTGGTTGACCAGTTTTCCCAGCACCACCTGTTAAAGAGACTGTCTTTACTCCATTGTATATTCTTGCCTCCTTTGTCGAAGATAAGGTGTCCATAGGTGTGTGGGTTAATCTCAGGGCTTTCTATTTTGTTCCATTGATCTATATTTCTGTCTTTGTGCCATTCACTGTTTTTTTAAAAATTCTGTTTTGTTTCTTCTGGACTTTAAAAATTTTAGAAACTGTTGCACATTTAAAAAAATATTCTTCCTCTTTTGAAGGATAAAGAACAGAGTTGGTAAGGGGGTAAGGATTCCATGAAGTAAAAGAGGAATTAACTTTTGGGGTATTGCACAGTAAATAAAATGCATGCGACCAGATGGAAGAATCTATGGAACAGCAGATGTTTCTGTGGGCTGGACAGCCATGTTATCTCTGTCAGTGTATCCATGTGGGTCTCAATTTCCTTATCTAGGTAGGATCTAGACATACTCTCCCATTGGGTGGTCCCAGCAGCTCAGGAAACTGCTGTATTGAGGAGAGCTCTACTCATTCCTTTTCATCATCACCTTCTATCCGTTTCTACCCATAAACTAAGCACAAGATTCTTTCATGAATCTCTCAATTAAGCCTAAAAGGTAAAATAATAGGAGGATAAGTATAACATTTTAATAATGAATGGCTCTAAATGCCAACTTTACCATACAGAGTTGGGTAGTAATAAGCAAGATATAAAATCTCTGAAAACCCCTTTCCTCATTTATACAGTATGAATTGCAACCTCTCTTATGAAATATTAAATGAAATATACAATGTATATTTTATATATTTTGCTCATTTAAAAATCACATTTGAACCTCTGGCATCCTATATGCTGCTGCTGCTGCTAAGTCGCTTCAGTCGTGTCTGACTCTGTATGACCCCACAGATGGCAGCCCACCAGGCTCCCCGTCCCTGGGATTCTCCAGGCAAGAACACTGGAATGGGTTGCCATTTCCTTCTCCAATGCATGAAAGTGAAAAGTGAAAGGGAAGTCGCTCAATCATGTCTGACTCCTAGAGACCCCATGGACTGCAGCCCACTAGGCTCCTCCGTCCTTGGGATTTTCGAGGCAAGAGTATTGGAGTGGGCTGCCATTGCCTTCTCCGATCCTATATGCAATGTTCAATAAATTATTCAAAAATATTTATTGGCACACATGCCCAGGAAATACTTGCTTAAGTTTGAATAATATATAATGAACTAATGAATGAATGTCCTAATGACACTGCTTTGAGTCCTGGCTGAAATTTACATGTGTAATGCCACTCTATTTAAGCTAACAATGATCTTATTCCATTGTATAGCAACTCTAACATTAAAGTGACCATGTAATCCAAACCAGGACACGTTTGAGGATGAAGGGAGACACTGTTAACAATTACTTCAAAACAACTGATATAAACTGTGACTGTCTTGGGAAAACAGGGACATATATATGATCATCTTCTTAAATCACTTATAATTCTTTGTTTTATCCCTTGGTCAGAATCACAAGTGAATGTGTAATTGTGAAAGTATGCACGAGTTTGATTCCCTCAAAGTTTAAAGCTAAGAGAAGTCCCCAGACATTGTACAAGCATGTCTTAATCTGCACAGTGGACTGCTTCCTGAACAAGTCTATTAGATTTTTAATAAATGAAAGCTCATATATACTTTCCCATGAACAGTCTATAAAGAATCGCCAGTCTAGGTTCGATGCAGGATACAGGATGCTTGGGGCTGGTGCACTGAGATGACCCAGAGAGATGGTATGGGGAGGGAGGTGGGAGGGGGGTTCAGGATTGTAAACACGTGTACACCCGTGGCAGATTCATGTTGATGTATGGCAAAATCAATACAGTATTGTAAAGTAAAATAAAGTAAAATTTAAAAAATGAACCATTTTTAAAGTGATAAAATTCTAAAATATGAATAATCAATCCTTACTGATTATAAATTTCTTAAAATTA
This sequence comes from Nanger dama, assembly GCA_917880005.1. Taxonomy (NCBI): domain Eukaryota; kingdom Metazoa; phylum Chordata; class Mammalia; order Artiodactyla; family Bovidae; genus Nanger; species Nanger dama. The sequence goes on from CAKJTW010000011.1 coordinate 4,873,179, forward strand.
TGGTTTGTTTTGTTTAGTTTTATATTGAGTTTTCCAAAGTATGGCATACCTTTAGATGACTCTTGCATCATAATAATGTGTGATCCGTCAATTAGTCACCCAGCACACTCAGTTGTAGTGTGACAATTACTGTGATGAAAGTTGCCCACTTAATGGGTGATAGAAGTGGTAGAGAATTGTCACTGAGCGATGTAAAAAGACAGTTCCCTCCAAGATAGCACCCCATGTCCCTGGATGGCCACAGAACTAACATATTGGGTCGATTCCAATTGAGGTTGTGGAATTAGATGGATTTCAAAGCTTCTTTATCGCATTTGAGATTTAGATTGTGATTATCTTAGCAGCTGAGTTTGTCCAAACAATTTCAGTAACACCAGAGATGGCTCTGGTGCCACCACCAGCAGCCTTGGCCCTTCAGTGGCCAACAAGGACTAATTAAGAAGTGAAACATTGGTTAACTTGCTCTCACTTAGGTCCAAGATAATGTATTCCTGGAAGCACCTGGGCACTGTAATTACTAGACCCTGAATAACTTTGACTGGCTAAGGGAGCTTTAATGTTTAACATATATTGGAGGTTTACTGAAAACCTTTCAGCTGTGACTTTTATGAGGGCTCTCAGTTTATCCTGTTTTAGCTGCAAACACAGAATACCACTTTATGAAGATGTTAATAACACTTTAACATGCTAAACCCATGCTTTTCGTACCCATCCAACACCCACTTGAATAGTTCTATACAATAAGCAGTAATAAAACCATAACTTAAAGTCAAGAAAATTTCAAGTGCAATCCAGATTGTGTTAGTCATTAGCTCTAAGATCTAGACATAGCCTGTTTACTTATTCAAACTAATTACTTCATGTGTAAAATTAGAGAATTTGATCCATGTATATTAAGGTTCTTTTATAACTAATAATTTAGGAGTAATTCGTTGAAGTCTCAGATAGAAACCTAGGATGTAACAGAATGATATAATGATTTCCCATGGCTCCATGGCCAAGAAAGAAATTAACTCAAGCCAATAAAAAACAGAATTCAGCCTTTCTAGGTCATTTCCAGCATGTAAAGATAAGATATCCTGCTATTACTACCATAATATGTTTTTAGTTTAAAAATTACCCTCTAATACATAACTGTACTCCTTATCTTACAGAAGAAGGAAAAGACTTAAAGATGCTTAAAGGAGTTAAGTATCTTCCCCAACTATGCTAGAACTTCATATAGTCCAGATTTGCTTATTCCCAGTTAGTTTGCTTCATATTTTAGAGTTCTTCAGTCGGAAAAGAACAACAAAATTGGACTATGTTAATAAACAGCTGGCACAATTTACTCTAGGATTTTGAACAAGAATATTCTACTTTACCAACAATAGGAAACAAATGGAAATATTTTTCTTTAAATCTCCCATCTTATACCATAGAAGTACTTTGTAAACAGAGGATAAAATGCAACTTGCTGAGGAGCAACAAGCCAGCTTGCAGTTAGTCTAAAAGAGAGGCTGAATTTTTATTCCTGTTTTGTGGGAGAAGTAATCCAATAATGATACCCAAACCTGGGCTCCTTTCTACTATAGAGAAGAGCTAGAAACTATGAGAGAAATAAAATATACAGTGGAGTATTTTCCTATATATGCTATCCGACTTGAGTTCAGCAGTGTAGGGATGGACTGAGATTCTGTGCTGAAAGGGGGAAAAAAAAGCAGTGGTGAAATGGAGATTCCATTTTAGAAAAGCAAGTAGAGTGAAAGAGGAGATAGATATAAAGACAAGAGAATTTCCCGAAGCCCTTTATCTCTCTTCGTCTTTGCATTGACCACTTAAACATATGCTTTGTCATTTATAGAATCACAAACAAACATGCACATAAAAAAAAAAAAAAAAAACAGAGAAACCACACATGTGTTAATAACATTTCTGTCTAGTGATACGTTTGTGCATGGACAGAGGCTTATCATGAATCTCATTACAACATGGGAACACAAGCCATTAATTACTTGGAAAAAGGCAAAAATAACACTAGAAAACAAAAACTAAAACCTACAACATCAAGATTTTCAATTGATATTCTTTCAGTGGTCAAAGTAAATCCCATTGTTTGATACAAAAACCATCTGGTTACGTCTTCTTGAATTCACTGAATGATTATTCCCAAGCTAACTGTATGATAATGGCCATAGGTAGTTCAGTATAAATCCTCAAATATGTTGTATGATGGCCTACTGGCTAATGAGAAGATGTATTTTCATGAAGAATTAACCTAATTTTTGTCGGCTTTCTATTTTGAATCAAAGCCTCTGAACCATATTGATGTTTTATGTTTCCCTTGGTCACGTTTTCTTGTTTTTGCTTTGCTTTCATTCAAAGACAATAGGAATAACTGTTTATCTCTGGTAGAGCCATTACTTTCTGCATGATTTTGGCCCCTACAGATGCAAGGCACAATCATATAATGTCATCCTTTCTTTATAGGGATCTGTTCTAAGTAGTTGATAGAAAAGTTGATTAATATGAAAAAAATTAAAAATTTTGGCTTGCTATTTAAATGTCTTAGCTGTAATGAATTTCTTTTTTAATTTTCTATTCTTTCATGGAAGAAGTACTTTGAGTATAAACAATGTCTCAAAATCAGGGCTTTAGTTCTAGGGCTTTACGACATGCTAATGTGTTCCTCTGGATTTCCTGAGTCCCTCTCAGGTGTTATTAACTGCTATCATTCATTGTTTGAACACAACTTCGAATTGCACACTGTTCCCCAAAAGGTCATCAAAGCACTTAATAACTTTAGAAAGAGATAAGCAGGACAGAAGGCCTTAATTATATATCAAATGTGAGGTCATGTGTGGCCCGCTGCACCAGCCACTCTGCTGTCCCTGTCAATCCCGCCTCCCCCTCATCCTACCCCTGATTAACACAGCGCTGAACGAGGACTCCACAGTTCCTCATGCCGCCATCCAAACTGACGTGCCTCATAACCTCTGAGTGGTCGCAGATGGAAAAGTATCCTCATGTTAATATAAAAAGGAGGCAGAGAGGAGTAAAATATTTCATGGAAAATATATTCAGGAGAGAGGGAGGACCAGAACTCTGGTCTATAAAAGTTATTAAATCCAAAAACTTGTGGGGGGGCGTTGTAATTTCTGTTTCAGATAGAAGTTAATTACCGCTGTTGGGAGAAATATTTAGAATGTGGAATTAGGACATTTTATATTGAATTGCATATATGTTTAATGCATTCTCTCTTTCCATCTCTTCGTCTACATCTCTTTCTGATTCTGTGTGTGTGTGTCTATGTGTCTGTCTGACTCTCCAGTAAAGCCTGAATGGCCACTTATTTGACCATGGACTAGAACAGCCCCAGATAACTAAAATTCTCATTTTAAGATTCTCCTCTGGGCTTCCCAGGGGGTGCTGTGGTAAGAATCCACCAACAATGCGGAGATGAAAGAGATCCAGATTTGATCCCTGAGTCAGGAAGATTCTGCCGGAGAGGGGAAAGGCAACTGGCTCCAGGATTCTCGCCTATAGAATTCCATGGACAGAGGAGACTGGTGGGCTACAGTCCAAGAAGTCACAGAGAGTCAGACAAAACTGAGGATGTGCACACACACATCTGCCTCTGGTCTGTCATATTCTATCTACTTCCTTTCTATTTTCTCATTAAATTTCACCTCTTCATTGTGAGTCATCTTGGAAGACTTTTCCTGTCTGGCCTGCCTCACATGTAGTATATTAGTTTCAAAATTTACATGTTCTCTTCAGACTGCCTTTGAACTTTGCTCTGAGTTTCCATTCTTAGTCTATGTATTAGAATTTGAAAGACAGAGAGGTTGTACTGGAATATGATTAAAAATAAGTTGTTATTATATTGGGTAGTGTGTACTTCTGCTTCGTTTTCTCATTATTATCTTACTGATCCTTTAATCAGGATTTCAGTAATGGAAGAACAGATACTTGTCAGGAGCTTTTAAGAACTGGGAATATAAAGGAAAGAATGTTAATACAACTGGTGATTTTCTATGTAGTTAGTATTCTATGACTGAAGTCTATACCACTGTTCTGTTTACTTTTAAGAAAATTTTTTACGCTTAAAAATATTGGTCTAAATGAAATAAACTTCCTTGATACATGTATTAGAATTTCAATAATTAATTCAAAACATATGTATTGACCACTTACTGAAAACCCACACCAGTGCTCTTGCCTGGAGAATCCCAGGGAAGGGGGAGCCTAGTGGGCTGCCATCTATGGGGTTGCACAGAGTTGGACATGACTAACATGACTTAGCAGTAGCAGATGCCGAAAAGAGTTTTTTCTCATATCTCAAGAACTTAAAACCATACCTACTGCTGCTACTGCTGCTAAGTTGCTTCAGTCGTGTCAGACTCTGCACAGTCCCAGAGATAGTAGCCCACCAGGCTCCTTCGTTCCTGGGATTTTCCAGGCAAGAAGACTGGAATGCATGAAAGTGAAAAGTGAAAGTGAAGTCACTCAGTCGTGTGCGACTCAGTGACCCCATGGACTGCAGCCTACCAGGCTCCCCCATTCATGGGATTTTCCAGGCAAGAGTACTGGAGTGGGGTGCCATTGCCTTCTCCAAACCTACATAAGGTTAAAAATGATGAAGCAGTGAAACAAAAGATATTTGTCAGTAGAGTTGCCAGAAAGTTGTTTGTTAACTTTTTTGTTTGTTCTTACCATTTTATAATTAAAAGATTTTTACAGGAGAGGATGACATTTATTTGCATGCTATAGTCTTTTTCTCAGCACTAACAAATTAAATACACAAAACTCAATTAATTCATCATGTATGGCATTATATCCACATCTATATCTATCAGTTCAGTTCAGTCACTCAGTCATGTCTGACTCTTTGCCACCCGATAGACTGCAGCATGCCAGGCTGCGTTGGTAATGGTACCAACGCGTGGAATTTGCTCAAATTCATATCCATTGAATTGGTGATGCCATCCAACCATCTCATTTTCAGTCATCCCCTTCTCCTCCTGCCTTCAGTGTTTCTGAGCATTAGGGTCTTTTTTAGTGAATCGGCTCTACATATCAGATAGCCAAAGTACTGGAGCTTCAGCTTCAGCATCAGTCCTTCCAATGAATATTCAGGACTGATTTCCTTTAGGATTGACTGGTTTGATCTCCTTGCAATCCAAGAGACTCTCAAGAGTCTTCTCCAACACCACAGTTCAAAAGCATCAATTCTTAGGTGCTCAGCTTTCTTTATAGTCCAACTCTCACATCCATACATGACTACTGGAGAAACCAGAGCTTTGAATAGAACCTCTGTCAGCAAAGTAATATCTCTGCTTTTTAATATGTTGCCTAGATTGGTCATATCTTTTCTTGCAAGGAGCAAGCATCTTTCAATTTCATGGCTGCAGTCACCATCTGCAGTGATTTTGGAGCCCAAGAAAATAAAGTCTCACCGTTTCCATTGTTTCCCCATCTATTTACCATGAAGTGATGGGACTGGTTGCCATGATCTTAGCTTTCTGAATGCTGAGTTTTAAGCCAGCTTCTTCACTTTTATCAAGAGGCTCTTTAGTTCTTCTTTGTTTTCTGTCATAAGGGTGGTGTCATCTGCGTATCTAAGGTTATTGATATATCTTCTGGCAATCTTGATTCCAGCTTGTGCTTCATCCAGCCTGGCATTTCATATGATGTACTCTTCATATAAGTTAAATAAGCAGGGTGACAACATAGAGTCTTTATGTACTTCTTTCCCAATTTAGAACCAGTCCTTTTTCTATGTCCAGTTCTAACTATTGCTTCTTGACCTGCATACAGATTTCTCAGGAGATAGGTCAGGTGGTCTGTTATTCCCATCTCTTGAAGAATCTTCCACAGTTTGTTGTGATCCACACAGTCAATGGCTTTGGTATAGTAAATAAAGCAGGAATAGGTGTTTTTCTGGAACTTTCTTGCTTTTTCTATAATCCAAAGAAACATTTCTATTATCCAAAGAATGTTTCTGTGATGTTGGCAATTTGATCTCTGGTTCCTCTGCCTTTTCTAAATCCAGCTTGAACATCTGGATATTCTTGGTTCACGTAATGTTGAAGCCTTGCTTGGAGAATTTTGAGCATTACTTTGCTAGTGTGTGAAATGAGTTTAAGTGTACAGTAGTTTGAACACTCTTTGGCATTGCCTCTCTTTGGGATTGGAATAAAAACTGACCTTTCCCAGTCCTGTGGCCACTACTGAGTTTTCCGAATTTGTTGGCATATTGAGTGTAGCACTTTAACAGCATTATATCTGAGTATACTTCCATGATAAATGGGAATAGTATCAAGGATTAATAGCATCATCCAAGAAACTGTTGCTCACAACAGACTTTTCTTTTTCAATTGCTGAAAACACTTGTTGTTTTATATACATGATCACACAGGAATTTTTGTTTCCTGTCTTCTTCTTCATAAAATAACTTCTGAAAAACATTTATGTTTAACCATCTCAGGCATTTTTGTGAAAAAAATCCAATGCATGTCTGTAGGTGGGGGTGAGGGGAAACATTTACAAGTTAAAGAAATGCTAGTTATCTAGATAAGTATTGAACACGACAGTAACAGAAAAAAACAAAATCACATAGGATGTCACTGCATTTTCTATTCTTTTAGCCTCATTTTTTAGGCTTTTAGACTAATGCAGAAAAATCTTTAGGACACAATAATACTCTTCCTAGACTTTTGAATGAGGAATTGTGGGTAAAAGTTCAAAATTAGCTTCTTAAGAGGATGAGAACATCACTAGCAATAATAACGAGTAAATCTTCCCCATCTCCTTCTCTCTATGTACATCTCTTATCTCCATGATTCCAATCTGGAACCTATATATCAATTAATTTTATTCCCATACCAGACAAAGAGGAGGAAGTCAGGACAAGTCGTAGGATCATTCTTCACTTAACTGAACACACCCAAATTGGGCAAAGGCACAAAGGTGAACTTATATGAATTTTAAGTTCTTGAACTATTTATGAGCACATGTGGAAGGAGATTAAAAAAAGAAAATCTGAAGGCTATTGGTGTTAAGGGCAACAGAACTTAGAAGTGGTTATTTTTTAATATTAGAGCTAATTGATTTGATAGAGCCAAAAACTATTCCTTGGAAGCATAAATAACAGATATCTCAGAGAAATATTTCTTTAAACAGTCAGACCTCTAAAATTGCAGCTTCCACATCTGCAAATTCAACCATAAATTAAAAATATTTGGGAAAAAAATCCAGACAGTTCCAACTGCAAAAGTTGAATTTGCCACATATAGCAACTATTTGTATGGTATTTACATAGTTTTAGGTATTGTAAGTGATCTAGTAGTCATGTAGTCACATAGCCAGATTCTGCTGAGTGCAGAAGAATTGATGCTTTTGAACTGTGGTGTTGCAGAAGACTCTTGAGAGTCCCTTGGACTGCAAGGAGATCCAACCAGTCTATCCTAAAGGAGATTAGTTCTGGGTGTTCATTGGAGGGACTGATGTTGAAGCTAAAACTCCAATACTTTGGCCACCTGATGCAGAGAGCTGACTCATTTGAAAAGACCCTGATGCTGGGAAAGATTGATGGCAGGAGGAGAAGGGGAAGACAGAGGATGAGATGGTTGGATGGCATCACTGACTCGATGGACATGGTATTGGGTGGACTCTGAGAGTTGGTGATGGACAGGGAGGGCTGGTGTTCATGGAGTCACAAAGAGTCGGACACGACTGAGTCACTGAATTGAACTGAAGTGATCTAGAGATGATTTAAAGTATACTGGAGGAATTGCATAGGTTATATGCAAGCACTATACTATTATATAAATGGGAATTTTACATCTCTGACTTTGGTATTGCAGGGAAATCTTGAAACCAAATTTCCATGCATGCTGAGGAACAACTCTATAGTGTATACAAATTTAGTATAACTGCCCTACAGCTTAGAATATTTTTTTAATCCTGTGAGTTGGTGGTATAAGAACATTACCTATATCTGAGAATATTTGGATTGCAAAGTAAATGCATCTACCTTCTTTCTTTTGTGAGGGTTGGATATACCTCTTAAAGTCTTCAAAAAGATACATTTGAAATGTAAAGAAATATGTTATCTTAGTCATGATTACTCAACCTAAGAATTTAAGGATTAACTTCAAAAGTTAGTTTAGGCTGGAAATAAAGATACCTAAAAAAGAATTAAGTTTCATAGGTAATAGATACACATGATATTATTAAGAGAAGAGGGTCTTTGTGGCAGAGACTAAGATTCAAAGATTTAAGTCTCTGATGAAATCCCAAGAGGAACAGAATCTGAGTCCAAAAACATGGAGCTGGCCTGGAGGAGCAGTTCTTATTGAGAACATCCTAGAAAACCTGCTGAGAAAGGCAGCCAGGTGGAGTGTGCATTATTGAATGGCCTGGTCACCAAGGAGGAAATCTGGAATGAAAAGGATACCAACGAACAGGATCTCAGTGTATTCATGTTCCCCACATTTGTTCATGGTCACAGTCATGGCAGATGCTGTCAACCCACAAATTAATACACAGGGAGCAGAGGACATAGAGCTTGGCGAATGAAAAGAAAAGCCAGTAGTGGCAGTAGGGCTTGCAGTTTTGGATACTAGGTCTATGCCTCTGTGAACACTTAATGATCATCAAGCAACGTGCAACAGAATATGACCAATGATAAGGAAGGTCAAACAATATTACATCTATAAATAAAAATAAGCCATTATATTCCAGAGGGAAATTTCATATGGTTAATATGTGGCTAATATTATCAGTCAGCATCTGTCCATTCAGGCAGTATATAAACTTTCTAAGGAGGTAACATCATTCTAGATAAAAGAATTTCCAGGGCTATTTTGTTCAGATTATTTGTTCAACATCTGTTCTAAATGCAGTAATTTATTTGTTCTTCTTGTGCCATTTTGTATACATCTGCAAAAGAATGTAACCACAACCTGCCTATCCATGCAGACATATGTCAGAGTTGTATCAGTCACCTGGCATATGGGTTGCAAATGTCCCAGAATAGATACACTATTTGTTTAGACAGACATGATGGACTCAACCTATTCTTATTTTCATCACATAAAAGAAAGTCATGTTTACTGCTTCTTATAGGAAGTTGTCCTATCTTTCGGACACCTAAATGATATTGGTACTGTGATGCATGAGATTTCACTGCAATGTTTAATAATCATTGTAACCCCATTTAATGTTATTTATCTGTATGAGATATTGTGGTGACAAAACTACACATTTAAGAGAGGGGCTGAAAGCAATAATCCTATAATAAAAGTGAAGTGTATTAAAGATGGAAAGCACTATTACCACAGGTAAAATCCTCTGAGGGCGCTGAACGTTCCTCTTATTTATAATTTAGTCCCAGCAGGGTAACTCTTCTGTGTGCTGATTATCAGAGCAATTCTAGCTTTGGGGTGCAAAAAAGTTACACGCAAACCCAGAAGCTGAAATAAGCTTTTCCCTTCATGTGATTTAAGAGCTATTGTCACTCTGTGGAACTCTGCAAATTATTCCATTCGAAAATAATTCAGCTCCTAGATTATATATTGTCTATGTTTCCTTTTCCTGCTCTTTACTACTGAGGACACTTAAATGAAACTATTAGCTGATTTTTTTTTTTTCCTGCTGCTTATTCTCCACCTGAAGTTATTATCCTTGCTTCACGATATCATATTCAACTGCGAAGCAAGCAAACAAGAACATGAATTCAGTGGGGGAAATAAAATGAATGGAGGGATCTATAAGGCAGAGTCAGGAAGAGGGGGGTCCCTGAGGAGACATAGGGACATATATGTCTCTTTACCTAAGTTGCTGTTTCAACTGTACCTGGGTTTGAAGTTACCAAGAATTGTTTATTATTGTGATGTAATAGTGGTCATGGGTAAAGTAAGAAACCCATTTTCTGTTGAATAAACAATCTACCATAATTAGCTCCTAGAATGGCAATGTTGTCCATGTTTAATATGAATCACATTCCAACTCAACATCCAACAGCTAGCCCAGAAAATGGCTGTTTCTCAATAGATTTTCGTTGACTAGATACTGAATAAACACATCTTTATTGAATTAGAATGTACATCTGCCAAACTGAATGCTTTGTTAATCTTTCTGTTTTAACTTATCTAGTTTAAACAAGATGGGTGGCTCTTCTGACCTAGGGTTACCTTCCAGGGACAGCTGAGGAAAGCTCTATTCTGCCACTGCCCTGGGAGGCTGTATGTGATGCTTCATTCTACAAAACTGTCAGCAAGTCTTTGCACCTGTTTTTGGCTTTTTGCTGTAGGAGGGTTTCCATTAAGATTCATTTTGCTAGTACTCGCCACTTGAATAAAATTCAGATGTGAGTCACAGGAATGTATTCACCTTTTTTTGTCCTGTTTAAAATTATCTTAAATGTTATGTGTCCTCAGGAAAAGAGAGGCATAGAGGAAATCCTGAGAGAGGTGAAGAGCCTTCTGCCTTGCCCTCAAACAGATACATGTCCCTCCTTAATAAATTACTGGTCACAAGAAGTCTGCCTTCAGGAGAAAGCAGAATCACACGAGTACCACCTAAAGAATGGTCTTCTCACAAAAGCTTGATTTCAAGTTGAGTTTTTCTAAAATGATGGCATCCCTGATACTAGCTTTCTTGGTTGCCCAGAAATTATAATTCCATCTCCAGACCAATATCTCTTCTTTAGTTTAACTCTTGTTTCTGACTAAAATCAGGGGTAGAAGGGGACTTCCCTGGTGGTCCCATGGCTAAGAATCCACCTTGCCATGCAGGGGACACAGGTTTGAACCCTGTTTGGGGAGCTAGGATCCCACATGCCTTGGAGTACCTAAGCCGAGGCACCACAACTACTGAGCTAGCAAGCCCCAGCCAGTCTGTGAACCGCAGTGAAAGATACCACATGCAGCAACTGAGACCTGATGCAGCCAGATGAGTAAGCAAAGAAATAAATATGTTTAAAATATTTATTTTAAAGAGGTAGAGAGTAGGAAGCTTATTAGTGAGTGTCTGTCACACAAGAGTCTCTGTGCTGACTTTTGCTTGTACTAGTCTCAAATTATGGAAAGTAATGTAAACACTGCACATTTTTTAAAGAATTATATGCTTGCCTAAATAAAATACACTCTTGGTTATTATATTTTATTGCTTATAATTATTGAAAAAAATAAAATTATGTTCAATAATACTGCTACTTTTATATTGCTGACTGTTATATATTATCTGTACCGAATTTTGGAAATCTGTTATAGAGTATATGAAGATTTCATCTAAAATAGTAAGCCTTTCTGGAGACACATTTTCCCCAAATTCTACAAGTTAATGATTATTGAACTCTGTTGTAAATGAGTTTTGCATATACTATGATAGATTGGCTGCATTTACCCTTTTACAATATCATCTGTTCTGATAAATGTCAGGAATACATTCCAAGCACTTACTATTATTTATAACCAGTCCTAGTAAGGAAAACAGTAAACTGAAAATCTGAGTTTGCACCAAATATGGAGGCTGTGGTACAGGCGTTTAAAGGGACACCTTTATATTTAAAGAAGACATCTTTATGTGTATGTTTAGAGAGGACATCTTTATATTTAAAAACATTGATGGCTTCAGTTACTGAATGAACCTTGTAAACTTTCTGTTTTGGTATAACTTAAGACATGACAAAATCTGACAAGAAACATCTACACCAGAAAAGAAAAAACAACAAAAAGTGATAATGATATTAAACCAACACATAGCATTTCTTTTTTAAACTTCATGTCAGTTTCCCACCATGACAACTGACTGAGGAAGGCACAGCCAATCAATTCACTGCAGAGATGACAATGCAGAGGCTTTGAGAAGTGAAGCATCTCCGGGTCACATGACCAGTGAGGGGACCTGAGGGCCTGGACCCAGCTTCCTGAGCCCCAGTCTTCTGCTTTATTCCTTGTACTAAACTGGAAAGAGGGGCATTTTCAGGGACTGGGTGACAGGAACTTTCCATTTATATGTGCCAAATTGTTCTCCTTTCCTAAAGTAGCTTGGCTGTGGGTCAGAATTCAATAGACTAAAGAAAGAGTTCCAGTATTGGCATCCGTTTTCACAGTGCTGGCCAGAAATATTTTAAAATTCTGTGCTGCCGGATGATGCTGAGGGGCTGGGGCTTCTAAACAAACTTGTATAGACTTGGAAATAAACATCTTTTGAGAATGTGGTTCACCTGCAGAAGGAGGCAACTGACGGCATTTGCTAGGTGACTGGCTTTTGTCCTGGAGCTCCTCTTTCTTGCCAAACGTCTCATCTCTATCCTTTCTGATTCTCCAGCCAGGGTACATGATCACTCAGTGCAAACATAAAGAATGGAATAAGAATGACATGCTGCATGGGAAGTGTATTTTTCTTCCTGATGAAATATCTATCTAATAAATAAAAGAAATCATTCCATCCTCAAGAAACTGAAAGACATCAAACACACAAATGAAAGGAAAAGGAAGAAAGGAAACGGAGGGGAGGAAAATATAGGTGGTGGAATAAATATGAAGGAAAAATCAGTAGTCACATCTGAAACAACAGAGTCCTGAGATGTCTGAGATTGCTGAAATGGGAGAAGACAAGAAGTGCAGGAAGTTAGACTAAAGAGGCTTTGTGGAAGAGAATTTTAAAGAGGTTTGAGGAGGGAAAAAGAAGGATATTAAAGATGCATAGCAGTGAATTAGAGCTTCCCTGGTGGCTCAGTGGTAAAAAAATCTGTCTGTAATGTAGGAGACCCGGATTCAACCCCTGGGTCTGGAAGATCCCTGTAGAAGGAAACTGCAACCCACTCTGGTACTCTTTCCTGGAGAATTCCATGGACAGAGAGGAGCCTGACAGACTACAGTCCATGGGGTCGCAAGACAGTCCATGGGGTCGCAAGAATCGGATACAACTTAGCAACTAAACCATCACCACTAGCAGCAGTGGAGTAGAGGAGAGGCAGGGGGAGACAACCTGTAACTCCTTTGAAACTCTTACAATCTATTTTTAAGCTTCACATCAGTTGACATCTTGCTGTTTTCAAAAAGGAGTGCATGTTAGGAAGGTTGGTGAGACAGTGCATTTCCTCTGGTTCCTGACAATTATCCATTTTTTAATTAGATGAGAAAGAGTTACAGCTATCATAACTCATAAATGTATACAGAAGAGTTGTACTTTATCTCTACAATGGCCAGATTCACACATGACTGAGTGTGCATTAAACACAATCTGAAACACAGGTACAAACATGGTATCTTAACAGGACTTTTTTTTTCTTATAGGACCCTTGTAAAGGGCTAAATTTGAATATGAAACTATTTTATAAAATATAAGATGCTACACAAGTAATAAAATGCTATTACTACTATTAATATGAGTGCAATTTCAAGGACCTATTTCTTCAAGTTGGGTAGATGGTCTGTCATGTCTAAAGACACTAGCAACATCTTTTGAGAGGAAGATGATTTTGTTTAGAATATGACTGCAATCTGAAACAGATTTAACTGAATTTTCTATGGCTATTGGGTATTTACCTATATCAACATCATATTTTTTAATGTTAGCTATATACTTATACCTGAGAGGTGTCTGTCTGAAATGAAAACATCCTTCTTCACATTAACAGTCTTATTAATTAACCTCTGATACTGCCAATAAGAAGGTTCACTGCCGTTATGGAAAGAAATGATATTTAAGTGATTATGCATGTGCTGCCACTTTGTTTATTTTCAGTAAGAACATCCAGATGCTCTTTAAAAACATCTTTAGTGTCTACTAAAAGGGAGCATAAGTTTGATAAATTTCCATGCTTAGAACACAGACCAGGCTCATGCTGAGCAGAACTTAATTGAAACAGTGACAATCAGGTTTGATGCAATGGAAGAGATGTAGAGAGAAGGGGTCAAAAGTCAGGATCAGAGCCACCTGCAGCTGGTTTCTTTCATCCCCAGTTTTACAACAATGAAAACTTCAGGTTAATACCCAAATATAAATCTTGGGTAGTCAGCCTAAAAATAGAAAATCCAAAACAAAGCTCCACGATTCTTGTTTCAGTCAATGGCAGACATAAGCTCTTCTTAAAAGTTATTTAATTGGCATTAGTCTGTCATTGTAAGATTCTTTTTTCTTCTCCTAATATGTTCTTTTCTTTGTTGTTGTTCAGTTGCTCAGTCGTGTCTGATTTCTTTGTGACCCCATGGCCTGCAGCATGCCAGGCTTCCCTGTCCTTGAGCTTGCTTAAAGTCATATCCATTGAGTCAGTGATGCTATCCAACCATCTCATCCTCTTGTCATCCCCTTCTTCTCCTGCCTTCCATCTTTCCCACCATCAGGGTCTTTTCCAATGAGTCAGTTCTTCGCATCAGGTGGCCAAAGTATTACAGCTTCAGCTTCAGTCCCTCCAATGAATATTCAGTTCTTTCCTTATTCCTTATGAAATAAGTCATGATATAGCAGGAATGAGGGTTACATCTTACATATGTCATACATAGCAGGGTTCTATAAACCCTGCTCCCATGCTCCTTAATCGGTACATCCGTGCGTTTTCAGGCTCTGAAACTTATATATTCTGGCATGTGGGCATTCAGATCTGGACTCTGTGCTAGCAGTCAATATAGGGAAACCAGGACAACAACAACCAACATGCTCTGGAATGTAAGTAAACCAAGGATGTTGTGGCTTATTGTTCTGACAAACAGAAGATTTCTCATTAAGTCAGGAATTAAAATTATATTTCTAGGAAGGAAATATGGGAAGCAAACATCTATGGCCCACTTTACAGCTGACAGTGAGATCTAAAGTGATGCCAGTGTCTATCACAGACAAAACAAACCTCAGCAAACTCATGCAAGTGTTTGGCTTAGATGCTTCACCAGTTTTGATTTCCATGCCTCTTATTCTCTCTTCCCTTTCCTCTCTTCCAACAAGCTGCTCATTGCCCTCATCCTGCTTTTGGCTATCCGTGGTCTCAAAGCCATTCTATAACACTTTGCCCTTCCGTGACAGCTAGCCACTGCTGGACGCACCTCTCTGCTTTCCTCTCCTGAGTGGACTGTGAGAGTAGTGATGGAGCAGGAACAATAGCAGGGGCAGTAGCAGTCAGAACGATTTACATTTGATGGATTCTTTAAGCTTGTACTGTCCTTAAACAATCATGGTCTTATTTAATCAATATGACAAGCCTGTAAGAGAGATATTTATGACCACATTCTGCAAATGAGTAAATTAAAATTCAGAGAAGTTATATCTTGCACCACTAGCAATAAAATCCCATAGGTGTTGAGTGAAGAAATGGAAATGGTTCAAGCTTGGGTTTTCTGACTCTAATTCAAAACAAATGCTCTCATGCTGGACTTCCAAAAACCATGTAAGTTATTATTAGAGGTAGAGAAGACAGTTATTAAAAAGCATAAAGGTCTTCTGGGTTATTAAATTATGCCACAGAGATAAACTGCCTATAAATATCAATAAAACTGTGCATACTCAGGCTATCTATTCAGGTACATTAGGTGAAATAAAATAAATATTTTCCAAGTACACACTTGGATAAAATTTAAAGTCTATATTAGAATCTATACAAGGCTTCTTAATAAATGATGCAATAAGAAGAACAACTTCCTAGGTGGATATTAATGAAGACACAGCCTGCTACATGTAATAAGAGCTGCTGAGAATATTATAGTATAAGGTTTGATGGAGAGAGATATCCAATACCAACGGGATTTCATTTAGGGGAAAAAAATACCAAAGGGATTTCATTTTACATTAGAAGATTTTAAACCTCTCACCAACATAAAAATAAATAAATAAAAGGTTTGAAAGCTACAAGGTATGAAAAGAGAAACCCTTAGCCATAAGCTGTGCTATGAGCCAGTTGCCAGTTGATTGATAGCTCCCCAGTCATTTTAAGAGTGGCTTCAACAGGACTCTCTGAGAGCTTTTGGCAGTTAGGGGTTACAAGGTACTTGCATCTGATTCATCTGAACATTCAGAAAGGCAACAGCTAGACTGAAAGTGGAGCTAAGATAAAGTGATTATTTGGTCTTCACTTCCTAGTATTTCCAAGAATCTTGGAGTATTTCCTATGCTCTAGACACATTCTTTATGTGGCAGAGAAGCAGGATGAGGCCCCATTAGGTCCTTTTCAATATGGTAACCTGTAGAGGAAAGCCGAATGAAGCAAAATTCAACTGAATTAATGCAACTTGTTTACAAAGGCTTTGAAAGGATTCAGTCACCATTGGAAAATAAAATGAATTCAGAGTGGTCCAAAGAGCTGCAGGTGAGTATTTTCCGGAGATGCATGGGGTCTCCTAAAATCCTAAAAGGTATCTATTAAAGTTAACAAATCTTTCCAGGATTAGCAAAAGCAAAACTGTCTTATGATAGTACCATCCAGGTAAGCTGCTTCTTGTTCTCCTTATCCTTTCTCCCTTCCTAAACCACCAATCCCAAATAAAAAGGAAAGTAAAAAAATACTTACTGACTTACTGAGTGGGATGGAAGGGGAAAATAAGCTAGTACCCCCTTTCACTGTTTAAAGTAGTTTTTAGATGAGAGAGAAAGCTTTTAAATTGTTAACTTTAAAATTGTTGACTGTCAATAGGTCTTGATAGTTTATTCTTTAATCAAATCTATGTTTTTACTTAAAATGCTTTGTATTATCTGAGTGACCATCAGGACCTTGGTCAGATCATTTTTCCCCTAAAAATACCCCAGTGAATAAATTTTGAAATGATTCTAAAATAAAAAACAAAGATGATTTATAATACAACATATAAGTTTTGCTTTTTCACAGTCCAGATAAAGGGTGTGATTGTATGAGGAGTCTACCCAATAGAAAATGACATTCCCATCTCTACCTTCTCTAGTTTTAATTTTTCTTCTTATTATAATTGTCCCAGCTTACTCAAAATATTTTATTTATATATAGGCTTGTGATTTTACATGTGGTCAGAAAAGAAGGTTAGAAAAATGGGACAAGTATATGAAAAACATTGCTATTATTCTGTCTTCCAAAAAATAAAGATGGAAAAAGTGATTGGAAGTCTAACTAGAGCTTCAGCACTGTGAAGGTCATTTTGTTTCAAGTCTTAAATTCCTTCTCTGTTGTCACGTTCCCTCTTGTAGAATAATTCACTACTGGGACTTCCCCAGGAAAAGTCCAGCGGCTGGGAATCTGCCTTGCAATGCGTGGGTGGGTTTGATTCCACATGCCATGGGGCAACCAAACCCTTACGCTGCAACTAGGCAACATTCTTTGTGCTGCAAGTAGAGAAAGACCACGTGCAGCCATGAATAGCTTGCACGCTGCTATGAAGACCCAGCACAGACCAAGAAAAAAATCACTACTTAGGTCCTTTAATTCAGTGTTCTATACCCACCCTCAAAATGGTCGTTTTTGTATGTATTGATTTTACAAAGCTATCAGTATAGTTTTGAAGATTCTTCTATTTTCTTGAATAATTTTTCCCTAGGAGAGAACTTATACATTCTTTATGACTCAAAAGGACCTAGAAGGCATGCAATTTGCCAATAATGCATTTGCATGCTTCTGGTTCAACAATTTAAAAATTGAATTTTATCTTCTCCAAAGCCAGTGGCTAACCTATCACACATCACAAACAATATCTGAGAAATTCCATCTACCTTCTTTCTTACCACCAGGTAAGATATTTATAGTGTTCCATTCCCTTCACTCCCTTTTTTAAAGAAAGCCAGGCTGCTGCAGGCAGCACTTCATTTGGATGTGTCTGTTGTCTTAGAAGCTGAACCACCCTATGTTGTCCTACAAATAGACCTTGAGAGCTTGTTTGGCAAGTTCTAGCAAGAAAGTGCATATAGGTTTCCATTCTGACTGCAGCCCAGGGCACTGCACATTTGGTACTAAAGCAAGGATAACTACTGAGTTTATTTCCCTTACAGATGCTACTCTGCTGTATAAAAGACAGCCCAACAGCAGCCTTCCTTGTTTTTCATTAGCTCCCAAACCAAAGAATACAGTGGACAGTTTCGAAACTTCAGAATCCCCCTAAAATGCTCAACTTCATCTGAAATTTAAATGCTTGCTTTCTGAAATGACCAAGTCCACTCATAATTCCAAATCATCTGCTCATCAGTGCTATTTGAAGAAATATGAGGTATGCTACAATTGCTACTTTCAAAGATAGAAACTAGAAGGAACAAAGAGAGTAAAGGTCTTGATCTCAACGTTGAGACCAAAATCTTTGATCTCTGAGGCAGGCGGACATGAAGCTGGAGTTATAGAGTTGGCTTAGCCTCAAACGAGCTACGTGCTTTGGGGAACTCTCTTCAATTTCCCAACCCTTAGTTGTACCGAGTTACCTTTTAGAATGTGAGTTATCTCATGTCACTCTTCTGTACTGATCGGTGGGTTTACTTGCCACCAGCCCGTGCTCTACTCTTCCTCCTCTAGATATACTGGCAACCCTGCCATTCTCAGGCAGCCGAGTCTTTTGGGTGCCATTGCCATTGCATTTCTTTTCCCTTGAATGCTCTGCCTCCAGACTTTTGCATGGCTCCTTCTCTCTTTTTCTAGGACTGTGCTCTAGTGTAACTGCTCCTTAGATATGTGTGATTAAGAGTATATTATTTTAAATATCTACTATCCCTCTAGAAATCCACTGTGCTGCTTCAGTTTTCTTCCTAGAATTTACATAAAAATCAGGGGAGGGGAGTTGGTATTGTGATCTATTTATTGTCTTATCTGGCTTCCCTGGTGACTCAGATGGTAAAGAAACTCCCAGCAATGAGGGAGATGGTTCAGTCCTTAGGTTGGAAAGATCCCCTGGAGACACAAATTGGCTACCCACTCCAGTATTATTGCCTGGAGAATTCCATGGACAGAGGAGCCTGGCTCTACAGTCAATGGTGTCCCAAAGAGTCAGATCACAACTGAGCAACTAACACACACTGTCTTATTTCACTAAAATATAAGTGTTATGAAGTAGCGACTGCTTCCACACCAGGTATTTCCTCCATCTAGAATGGACAAGGTGACCAAGGGTATAGTAGGTACATTCTTTGTGACCCCATAGACTGCAGCCTGCCAGGCTCTTCTGTCCATGGAATTCTCCAGGCAAGAATATTGGAGTAGACTGCCATTCCCTTCTGCAGGGGATCTTCCAGACCCAGGGATCAAACCTGGGTCTTCTGCATTGCAGGAAAATTCTTTACCATCTGAGTCACCAGGGAAGCCCCCAATGGATATCAGTCCCAGGTAAAAATAAACATCCTCTTTCTTTCTGCCATTCTTTTTCCCACACTAGTATCAGCTATAAAACACTTAAAAGGAAACTGCATTTGTGTGAGTCTATTGATGGGAGAATAGGAGAGAGGGAGGTTATGAGCTACTCTGGAGTAGTTCTCTTAGAGAAAAGAGCTGAAAGGGGTAAAGCTCTTTTTAAAGAGGACAGGAAAGCAGTCTTCATCTCCTGGGCTTACAAAAAGGAGGGCAAAGACTGTGAAGGAGCCAGTCTAGGTTCAAGACATGCCCCAGAGGGCTGAACCATAGAAAGTGTCCTGCGGTTCACAGCAGTCCTAGCCCATGCTTTGAAATTCCAAGAGGAGGAAAGGGCATTTGAGGCAATGTCCTCTTCATGTCCTAGGAAACGAGGGATTTTTACAATGCATATGGAATCTACTCTGCAGCCCTGGCAGACATCCTGCCTTGGGAATGACTTTCTTACTTCAGCCAAAGACCTTGAAATGGAGACCTCATGTGTAAATATGTGCAAATGTTGAACTAAATTTATCCCATAAAATTTTTAGGAAACAACCTTGCCATCGATACAAGCTGTTGAATACATTATCTGCTGGGGTTAACAGGGTTTCCTTCTGCAGAAATAAATAAATTAAAAGGAAGCACTGAAAGGTTCACTACTCCAGATTTGTCTTTAATAACATTCCATTAAAAATGACGGAGAGGCACAGCTCTCACAGTAATTCAGGCTTAGAGCGTCACTGTTCTCTTTCAGGCTCATGTCCTCAGATGAAGCTTCTGTGGTTTTAATCACTGCTCTTCTTCGAACTCACCCCCCCTTCAACTTTTTTTTTCTTTCATTTTTTTGGTCTATCTTTCCATCCATCTGACCATGGCTCATTTACCTTGATTAGCAGAGGGACTGCTATCCCATTTTTCAATAAGGACTGGTAATTTTTAAGCTATTTAGACCAAAAGTTACATAAATCATCTCTACCATGCAAAAACAAGAATCTATGATTAAAATATGTATTTAGCATCAAGCTAGTTTTTATCAGTACAAGAACCTAATGTTGAATATTAATGCCAGAGGCTCTTCCTCGTTCCACATTTCCTACTTTTGTACAATGTCTGTCATCTCCAAAGTTAAAAAACAGAAGGTAAGTAGGGCCTAAAAGTTCTGTAAAAAGACACTGTCACCACCAGCTCTGACTATTTTATTCCTTTACATCTATGCCCATCTTGATATAAGATGAAATATTCCACTCTAGTCTCTTATTGCTTGCCTCCTAATAGCCACTTATGGTATAACTAGAATTGGTTTAAATTTGTAATGTTTTCTTAAATGTTTATATGGAACTTGTTCTTTTTTAACTTTTAAAAACTTTTTATATTAGAGTAGAGCCAAGTTGTAAGTTTCAAGTGAACAGGGAAAGGACTCAGCCATATATATACATGTATACATTCTCACCCAAATGCCCCTCCCATCCAGGCTGCCACGTTACACTGAGCCAAGTTCCCTGTGCTATACAGTAGGACCTTGTTGGTTACCAATTTTAAATGTAGCAATGTGTACATATCGATTGTAAATTCCCTAAGTTAACTC
This sequence comes from Nanger dama, assembly GCA_917880005.1. Taxonomy (NCBI): domain Eukaryota; kingdom Metazoa; phylum Chordata; class Mammalia; order Artiodactyla; family Bovidae; genus Nanger; species Nanger dama. Next base: position 4,894,013 of record CAKJTW010000011.1, read on the forward strand.
TTTGTGGGTTGGCAGTGTGTGTGTGTGTGTGTGTGTGTGTGTGGGGTGTATGCAGGTGTGCATGCAAAGTGGAGTGGTATCACACATAGAAAACCAAAATTGATCTTTGTACATAGACATTGGTATGGTACTGTTTGCATCCTGGAGATGAGGTCAGAACTGCTGAGCACTCACCTACAGCCCTCACCACACGACGCTGTGATAGGAAAAGAAGCACTCCCAAGCATGAAAGCTTAATTTACAATCCACACGTATCCCTGAGTCAAAGTGGGTTAAGGGCAAACTCATCAGACTTTCATCCAGGGCTGTGTGCTTGTGCACACTGGTGAAGAGAGGCTGCCTGGGAAATGTTTATTCCTTCCTGTGTGTGTTACATCGAGCTCCACTGCTTAGTGCAGCTTGACAGAGTTAACAGTTTCCAAAGACAAAGAGGTGAAGATTTAAAACATTAAGGACTTTGAAAGCAAAGCCCATTTTCAGTAGAAAAATCAACCCCAAAATATGAATATAGGAAAGGGAAGAAATTTTTAAAACATTGCTTCCTTATCAGATGAAAAAGCAGCAGAAAACAATGCCATTTATCTAACTTTACTGTTCTCATTACGAGCAAGTCCCAAAGTCGCACCACCAATCTGATTATTTCAGGCTCGAAACACTAACCTGTGATTCAGATTTTTCCGCTTGCTCTTATAGAGCTTTTAGTTTGCCCTCGACCACGAGTATTAACAGGCAGCTTCCCTAAGTACTCTGCACAAGACTTAGACTTTATGTAATTCCAAACCAACTGGCTTAGACTCAGGAAGCATGATATTTCTTCTTCATTTCTAATAACTTTGACCTTGGAAGACAAAACAGTGCTGCTTCCTCCAAACAAAGGCAGAAGAAACTTATATAGATTACTAGGACCATATAAAAAAGGACAGGATATGTTTCTTTATTTTAAAGGAAGGAGGTGGGAGCTTATGATCCTGGTGGTTCTGGGGTTACTGTTTATCTGAGGTGGAGGGAATGGGGGAAAGAGCAAGACAAAAATGCCTGATGAATACATGTGGGCCAGGTGACACACAGTGCCCTCTTAGAGGCGGATGGAAACTACTATTGAGCTCACCCCTATCGTCTTGCCCTTTTTCACCATCTGCTTTTTCTGTTTTCCTCTCTGTATGGATTCCTCAAAGAAAAGACAGAAGAAAAGAGGCATGTTCAAATGTGGGCAACATGACGTAGTTGTTGGCGAAATGACAGAACTATCATTAGCCCGAGCCGTCCTCCCACCATGACGCTTACAAGCAGCGAGTCAAAATAGGGGTTCACTGGTGTATGTGGCATTATTCTCATATTGCTGATTTCCCACTGGGGACCTACAGAGTAAGAGTTCTTGAAATTTCTAACTCATTAAACTTTAAAAAGACAGGTCTCCATTTTACTTTTCTCTCTCTCACCAAAAAAGGGGTTTTTTTGGTTTGTTTTTGGATGAGCCTCTACAAATATTGAGAGTTTCAATTTGCCAATTTCCTATAATATGAACCAGTTGACTTTTTTTTTTTTTTTCAGTTCACCCCCATCTCTTGGGTCTTCAGCACACCACTATTCATTTTCTTGGTGTAAAGCAGTGAGAAATTTATTTTGCTCTCAAATTATCTGGTAGAATATTTTTCATAAAGTGACCTCAATAACAACTGGATTCTGGTATTAACCACCCTAGTATTTAAGGCATGCCAAGACCAAGAAAAGACAAAAAACAAACTGAAGTCCAATTCATCTGAGAATAAATGAAGTGAAGATCAAGTTTCTATAAATGTTTAAGCCATTTCACACATAGTAAAAAAAAATCTGTGCTTTTCCAGTCTTGAATCCCATGGGTTTATTAGACTGGCTTGAAATGATTTACCTTAAAATACAGTGCATGCTTAGAGTTAAAAACTAAACACATGAAACTCTGAGTTGTTTTTTGCTATTTGTTTATCTGTTTTGTAAAATTCCATGAAAGAAATGATCAACAGTACCTACACCAAATAACAGAAGGTCTAACACAAAAGAGAACACACCAATTTATGAGAGACAGGATCTAATCAAGACTGATATTCCCCTGAGACATAAACATTTTCTCCAAATATAAGGGCAGGGGTTTGCATTGTCAACTACAATGAAAATCACTGCACATTGTACCATTATTTAAAGATATTCACAATGGACCATAACATTAAAAAGGTTAAAAGTCCTACTTTTCAAAAACCTCATTAATTTGGTTAAACTGTTAAACAGCAATTCCTATCTGTATTTAACTTAGAACAGACATTTTTCCCCAGGAAAATGGAATACTCACAATCATTTATAGGATGGTCTGGGCTGTGTGTCCATCCCCATGGAATAGAAATGCAAAAAGCAAAATGGCTGTCTGGGGAGGCCTTACAAATAGCTGTGAAAAGAAGAGAAGCAAAAAGCAAAGGAGAAAAGGAAAGATATAAGCATCTGAATGCAGATTTCCAAAGAATAGCAAGAAAAGATAAGAAAGCCTTCCTCAGCGATCAATGAAAAGAAACAGAGGAAAACAACAGAATGGGAAAGACTAGAGACCTCTTCAAGGAAATTAGAGATACCAAGGGAACATTTCATGCAAAGATGGGCTCAGTAAAGGACAGAAATGGTATGGACCTAACAGAAGCAGAAGATATTAAGAAGAGGTGTCAAGAATACACAGAAGAACTGTACAAAAAAGATCTTCATGACCCAGATAATCACAATGGTATGATCACACACCTAGAGCCAGACATCATGGAATGTGAAGTCAAGAGGGCGTTAGGAAGAATCACTATGAACAAAGCTAGTGGAGGTGATGGAATTCCAGTTGAGCTATTCCAAATCCTGAAAGATGATGCTGTGAAAGTGCTGCACTCAATATGCCAGCAAATTTGGAAAATTCAGCAGTGGCCACAGCACTGGAAAAGGTCAGTTTTCATTCCAATCCCAAAGAAAGGCAATGCAAAGAATGCTCAAACTACCGCACAATTGCACTCATCTCACATGCTAGTAAAGTAATGCTCAGAATTTTCCAAGCCAGGCTTCAGCAATATGTGAACTGTGAGTTTCCAGATGTTCAAGCTGGTTTTAGCAAAGGCAGGGGAACCAGAGATCAAATTGCCAACATCCGCTGGATCATGGAAAAACCAAGAGAGTTCCAGAAAAACATCTATTTCTGCTTTATTGACTATGCCAAAACTTTTGACTGTGTGGATCACAGTAAACTGTGGAAGATTCTGAGAGATGGGAATACCAGACCACCTGACCTGCCTTTTGACAAACCTATATGCAGGTCAGGGGCAACCGTTACAACTGGACATGGAACAACAGACTGGTTCTAAATAGGAAAAGGAGTACATCAAGGTTGTATATTGTCACCCTGCTTATTTAACTTATATGCCGAGTACATCACGAGAAACACTGGGCTGGGAGAAGCACAAGCTGGAATCAAGACTGCCGGGAGAAATATCAATAACCTCTGATATGCAGATGACACCACCCTTATAGCAGCAAGTGAAGATGAACTAAAAAGTCTCTTGATGAAGGTGAAAGAGGAGAGTGAAAAAGTTGGCTTAAAGCTCAACATTCAGAAAATGAAGATGATGGCATCTGGTCCCATCACTTCATGGGAAATAGATGGGAAAACAGTGGAAAGCATATCAGACTTTATTTTGGGGGGCTCCAAAATCACTGCAGATGGTGATTGCAGCCATGAAATTAAAAGACACTTACTCCTTGGAAAGAAAGTTATGACCAAACTAGACAGCATATTCAAAGCAGAGACATTACTTTGCCAACAAAGATCCGTCTAGTCAAGGTTATGGTTTTTCCAGTGGTCATGTATGGATGTGAGATTTGGACTGTGAAGAAAGCTGGGCGCCAAAGAATTGATGCTTTTGAACTGTGGTGTTAGAGAAGACTCTTGAGAGTCCCTTGGACTGCAAGGAGATCCAACCAGTCCATCCTAAAGGAGATTAGCCCTGGGATTTCTTTGGAAGGAATGATGCTAAAGCTGAAACTCCAGTACTTTGGCCACGTCATATGAAGAGTTGACTCACTGGAAAAGACTTTGATGCTGGGAGGGATTGGGGGCAGGAGGAGAAGAGGACAGCAGAGGATGAGATGGGTGGATGCCATCCCTGACTCGATGGACGTGAGTCTGAGTGAACTCTGGGTGTTGGTGATGGACAGGGAGGCCTGGCGTGCTGCGATTCATGGAGTCGCAAAGAGTCAGACACGACTGAGCAACTGAACTGAATGACTGACTGACTGGGCTGTGTGTGTGCTAAATTGCTTCAGTTGTTTCCGACTCTTTGCGGCCCTATGGAATTGTAGCCAGCCAGGCTCCTCTGTATATGGGGTTCTCCAGACAAGAATACTGACATGGGTTGCCCTCCCTCGGGGGTGTCTACATCCCCTGCATTGGCAAGCAGGCGCTTTACCACTAGTGCCACCTGCGCTGCCCTAGTTTGTTAAACTCAGAGAAATGATCGGTTCAGTCAACAGCTCAATCAGCTGAGCTATTGGAACTCTTAGTCCACTATTTCCTACACAAACCTCAGTAAGTTTTTAATCATCAACTTAATGACATAAAAATTAGCTTAGTATACTTATCCGTTTGCTACAACTGGACACTCAGGCTACTTTAAGAAAAGAGCATCTACTGTAAATATATGTAGCCTGAAGTGAAACCCGAACACAAATCTTGTCACACTACAAGGAGGCTGTATGAACTAGTTACTTGTCCCATTTCTCTCCCTCTTTGGATTTCTTCTGACTTCTCTTTTTATTATCTACTGATTCATCCTCTCATATTTCCTAAGACAAATACCTGAGGCAGCTACTTGGATTGATTAGCAAGTCATGAGTTACCCTATCATGCAGAATTCTTTATATCAACGGATCTCATGCATTCTAAAGATGACATCTTTGCGTTGTGTATAAACTCCCTCTTTTGTCAAAAAGGCCTCTATTCAGGCAGCCTAAAGTGACTTTCATAAGAAACTGAGTTAGTGATATTTTAGTTCATAAGAGACAATGTGGCAATTTCCTTAAATGTCATGTCCGTGTACACTGGCCCCTGCTACAATGATGTCAGGAAAATAGTAAATTTCACTGCCTAATCTATACCACATTCAAAAACCAGTGGACATAAAAATTGGAATCTGTATATTGAAGAGTTTCCCCCAGATATATATAAAATAACTTAGACAGAAAAATACTTTCCTACTTGGTCTTCATACCTATAAGTTTTTCCTGATACAGTCAACTCTATTTTCTGCTATTACATTACTCTAAATTAATAATGGGCTTCTCTGGTGGCTCAGTGGTAAAGAATCTGTCTACAATGAGGGAGACAGGAGACACGGGTTCCATCCCTGGGTTAGGAAGATCCCCTGGAGAAGGAAATGGCAATCCACTCCAGCATCCTTGCCTGGAGAATCCCTAGGACAGCAAGCCTCGTGGGCTATAGTCCACAGGGTTGCAAAGAGTTGGACACAACTGAAGTGACTTAGCATGCAATCAATGGTTAGGCAAACCACTATTCTCTTCAAAAATTTCCAGTTTCTCTCCTTATACTTAGGATTCCACTTAAATTCTGAAATTTCCCTGAAGATTCTCTCTATATTCTAACCCTGAACTATGTCTCTAAATTTATGTGTCCCTTTAGTCTAAAAGGAAGCTGTTAGTCTTCACACTGGTTGCTAAGGACACCAGCCAAATTCCACATATAAGTCTTTTCTCAGGTCCTTCTCCTTGCTGGGCATGTTCCTCTCTGCCTCTTTACCCTAATTCAGCCTACTTACTCCTTTTGCACATACGTGGTCTAAATTATAAGCTTGTGCCTTACAAATGAGGTTGACACATACAGGTAGGTGAATTCGAAACAGAATTTAAAAGGAAACAATGATCAGCTTAGATTTTCTGAAGGCAGAACTAGATCTATGAGGACTCTGCCATATGGCTTGGCCATATGGACAGACTATATTGAATCTGACCAAAAGCACTGGCCTAGTAGTCATGAGATTTGGGCTCTAATGCCAGATATGGTACTAACAAGCTATTTATCCTTGGGCAAGACACTTAACCTCCTTGGGTTTCATTATCTTCATCTGCAAAAGAAGTGTTTTGGCCTAGATGATACTGGAGTGTTTTCAATTCCTCATAGTCTATGACGATGCCCTGATAGATGTTTTTATTTTAATATGAGTTAGCCTCATTGGTATGCCATAACTAACATTAGATTAGGAAATTACCTAGGGTAAACTGGGAGATGGGAATTTATCCCAAAGCCTCATTTCAGGTATACAGTCAAGCTTGAGTGGCTTCTTTCTTTCTTTCTTTAAAGCCCAAGTATTTCTCACGCCCTGCAGCAACTTCCTGCAACCATCATAGCTTTAGAAAAACTTGGGTACTGGAAACTTTAGCAGACTCCCCAGTTGTGAAACAGACACAAACCACTTGCAAACCAGACTTCAGGAGTTGTATTCATCTACAGTTCTTTTGGGAAAAAAAATAGCCCTTGATTCACACATGAAAGCACCTGGCAGAGCTCCCATTGTTATGGAGCAATCAGCCAGACAAGCGTTCTTTGGAGTTTGTTTTTTTCTTCTTCTTCTTACTCTCTTCCACAGCCTACAAATTTTCCCAGCTCTAAGGGCACCACTCAGAACTCTTTTTCAAAGTAAGCTATGTAAGAGCAACTCTAGTTAAAAAAAAAAATTCCTAGAAAGACTCAAATGAGTCACTTTTTAAACAAATTATGAGAGCACCATTCATATAAAATGATGCCCCTCACACACACACACACACCAAAAAAAAAAAAAACCACACACAGAGGAGAAGGTATTTTCTCTTCTGGCCTACAGAGTGGTGAGTTAATTTAAAATTTATCTTTGATAATCTCCTTTACTTCTTTTACTTATTTCATTTCTGTAGTCTAGATGGAATGTATATTTTATAATTAAATGCAAGTAGGAAATAATATCACACTGACAAAGCTCCTAATCTCCCCAAGATATTAATAGTCAGTACATCAGGTCAATCCATCTTTAATCCTGGGTCTCAATATGAAAAAGCAGCATAGGAGAATGAAAAGATGAGATCAACCATAACTTCTAAAACTGTGATGACAGAGGACTGTGTGTATATGATAGAAATGAATTGTGGATGTGGAAAAATACACCATGTGCCTTATGTGTTGTCTACCTCAAAGGTTAAGTGAGAAAAAATTTTCTACTATGAAAGAAGAAATCAGGTTTCTAATCTCAGCCCAGCCACTATTTAACTGCAAGATCCTGGGCAAATGCACCCAGTGCATTCTCAGGGTTTCCTGAGAAATCAATAAGACAAGGCCAACATTTGAGTTTATAATTTGTGGTGTGATTTACAAATGTGAGATGCTGTTCATAGATCTTTTACTTAACCTCAGTGTATCTTGATATAGCCTCCTGACTTCTGATTCATAGTATAAAATTTATAGCAAAAAATGACTGCACAAATGACCATGTTCCCCACCTTTATTTTCCAGAGAAGATAACTGGAAGCTTACAAAGTTAAATGGTTTGCTCATACAGTTTTTTTCTGTTGTTCTAAGAGTGTTTGTTTACAAGATAGTGAACCTAAGGGCAAGTGAGGGCAAAGCTCAGAATAATGTAAATGGGTAATGACCTAAAGGCTATCACATTACCCTTTCTTAACTCTAGATCCTATGGGAGGGTTACCTTTTGAACCTTATCCTGTGAACCTTAACAAAAAAGACCAAACACAATTTATTTCCCCATTTATTTTCTTCGTCATCAGTACCAATCCAGAGGTCTTCATTAGTAACACCCTCACCTTCTTATACCCACCATCATTTTCTTCAAAGAGTGTTCATCTTGAATCTTTTTGCTCTTTTCCTGTGAGGTCAAGACACCTCCTCTGAATGTCCCTTGTTACTGGTGCTGCCACCAAGGTGATATCTCTTTGAAACAGTACCATTTCCAGATTGCAATCACATCAGGAAACCTTAGGAAGGATGTGGTTCATAACTATATATAGATACCCCCTCATTTCAAATTCTACTAAAGGCTATCAGTAGTCCTGAAGATCACCTCCTAAATCTGAACATTTTGCAAACTATGAGGGTTATACAAATGTTGCTGCTGCTGCTAAGTCACTTCAGTCGTGTCCAACTCTGTGTGACCCCATAGACGGCAGCCCACCAGGCTCCCCGTCCCTGGATTCTCCAGGCAAGAACACTGGAGTTGATTGCCATTTCCTTCTCCAATGCATGAAAGTGAAAAGTGAAAGGGAAGTCGTGTCCAACCCTTAGCATGGACTGCAGCCTACCAGGCTCCTCCATCCATGGGATTTTCCAGGCAAGAGTACTGGAGTGGGGTGCCATTGCCTTCTCCGTATACAAATGTTAGGTTGGGGCAAAAATAATTACTGTTTTGCATTGTTGAACTTTGCCATTTATATCTGAATACATTCTTAAAATAAATGTAGCAGTGTTATACATCATTTTAATGCACATTTCTTGCTTTATGGTTTTTGCTAATGAATTATTACTTGCTATTTATTTTACATGAATTTTAGACTATGGAAATGATGTTAAACAAAAAGCAAATATGAGCAATTTTCTTACTCAAGTTCAAAAATGGGTCATAAAGCAGCAGATACAACTTGCAACATCAACAATGCATTTGGCCCAGGAACTGCTCATGAATGTATGTACAATGATGGTTCAGAAGTTTTGCAAAGGAGGTGAGAAACTTGAAGATGAGGAGTGCAGTGGCTGGCCATCAGAAGTTGACAACGACTGATGATTCAGCAATCACTAAAGCTGATCCTTTTACAACTACACTAGAAGTTACCCAAAACTCAACACTGACCATTCTACAGTCATTTAGCATTCAAACCAAATTGGAAAGGAGAAAAAGTTTAATAAGTGGGTGCCTCATGAACTGACTATAAACCAAAAAAACTTGTCATTTTTAAGTGTTGTCTTCTCTTATTCTACGCAACAGCCAACCATTTCTCAATAGGATTGTGACATGTGATAAAGAGTGGATTTTAGGCGGCAACCAGTAATGACCAGCTCAGTGGACAGACTGAGGAAAAGCTCCAAAGCACTTCCCAAAGCCAAACTTGCAACAAAAAAGGGTCATGATCAGTGTTTGGTGGTCTGCTGCCTGTCTGATCCACTACAACTTTCTGAATCCTGGCAAAACTATTACACCTGAGAAGCATGCTCAGCAAGTTGATGACATGCACTGAAAACTGCAATCCCTGCAGCTGCCACTGGTCAACAGAATGGGCCCAATTCTTCTTCACAACAACGCCTGACCACACGTCATACAACCAGTGCTTCAAAATTTGAATGAACTGGGCTACGAATTTTTGTCTCAGTTGACATATTCACCTGACCTCTTGCCAACCGACTACCACATCCTCAAGCATCTTGAAAACATTTTGCAGGGAAAATGCTTCCACAACCAGCAGGATGCAGAAAATGCTTTCCTTGAGTGCACTGAATCCCAAAGCACAGATTTTTATGCTACAGGAATAGATAAACTTATTTCTCATTGGCAAAAATGTGTTGATTGTGTTAGGTAGTTAGAATAGGAAAAAGGAGTCTAAAATGGCAGTGGCTAAAAGATACAAAAAGGAAAAAGCCTGTGAAAATGGAATAAAAGAAAATCCAAGGACCAGAGTGAGAACCTCAGGTGAAACAAACAGCCCTCCTGGCTAGCACAATTTGCATACGGCAGGCCCAGAGGGAGGACAGAAATGAATAAAAGGAGGAAGCCAAGATGGATTGAGGCCTCTCCTTTGAGGTCTCATGCCTCAAGAATGTACTATCCTTTGCTTGCTGAATAAAACTCTGAGCTGTAACCAAACTGTAACATGGGTCTGCCATTTCAAATCTTTGCTGTGGTGAGACAGAACGGAGTAATGGTTCCTATTTTGATTAATGAAGATATGTTTGAGCCTAGTATAACAATTTAACATTCAAGATCCAAAACCACAGTTACTTTTGCAACAACCTCATACAAAGTGAAAGTGAAACTGTTAGTCACTCAGTTGGGTCTGACTCTATGAGATCCCATGGGCTATAGCCCACCAGGCTCTGCTGTCCATGGGATTTTCCAGGCAACAATACTACAGTGGGTAGCCATTCCCTTCTCCCCGGGGTCTTCCTGACCTAGGGATTGAATCCGCGTCTCCTGAACTGCAGCCAGATACTTCACCTTCTGAGCCACCAGGGAAGTCCCCATTACAAGGTAATAATACTTTATTTTCTGTTTCCATTAAAAGACATTTTTGAGATGGGAAAGAAATTCAGCGTTCTTAATTTACAAAATAGACGTTAAGAAGTATTATCTATGCTTCATGGAACAGAAAAATGAAGTTTTTAATCTGACTATAAATAGGTCATACAGAAGTGACCAGTAAGAGAAATGAGGGTAGTTTTATAATCAAACAGAGCTGAGAAAATTAGGGGATGGTTTGAAAAAGTAAAATTGTTATATATTATAACATGAAATCAATAAATAATATCTGAAATAGATAAATCATTAACATGATTGTAACACTACAGTGAGGTATATGGAGTTAACATAATTAAAACAAATTATTTTTTAATTTGTTTTAAAAAGTAGGATTGGAGAACGGATAAGGCAGGAGACTATTCTATACTGTTTTTAGCTACGTGCATGTATTACTTTGAAAACATATACACATATGAAAAAACACAATTTTTTTCTCTGCAGGTGATTTACAACATAAAATATATACATAATGAACTCAAAACTTCATTGGTTGTTCAGTTGTCTAGTTTGGCAATGAATAAATAAATAATTGAATAAACTGAATACATGATAGAAGGCATCATCATTATCATCATCTTGAACCTATACCTTCTACATACATACCTACTAACTCCACAGTGTAAGAATCTAGACCATGGTAGGTACCTGAGGAACAGCCACTTAATGTTGAACAATGGTTACAATCAGTTCATCCAATATCTTCACATAAAGATTACCAACTATTAATGTTTGTACTTCAAGAAAGAGGCTGGAAGCACAATGCTTGGGGAACAATATTTCCAGGCAATTTTGAGTTCTGATTTTACTATAGTTATTTCATATGTTGATTGCTATGTCTTACCACAGTCTACTAAAGCATTTGAATATTCTAGGATTCAGAAATAAGGAGCAAAACAAAAATCACTTCTATTTCAGAAAAGTAATTTTTACAAAATGAATAAAAACTGTAGAAATCAATCTGAAATATAAAGAAAACCTTTAACAGACTCATTTTAACAATGAGTTATAACAAAGAAAGGATTTTTTTTTTTTTGGTTACCATAGTGGCAATGATTTTTAAATACTATTCAGACAGATTTAGCATTATAGTAATCAGTGTTTCCTATTGTGGTTCAAGGTATTAAAAGTAACATACAATGTTAGAAGCTTAGACTGCTATTACCTTTAAATATTAAGAAATGTTATGAATCAAAGGTTAATTTATATGTTGTCTGGATAATACCTGATGTGGGATATTATAGGCCCAGTCATTTCACCATTAACATCAAATAACATAAGCAACCTGCACTTAACTTTCAAGCCTGCAGTGATTAGATATGGGGGCATGTAGTGAGGCAGGATGACAAAGCATATAAAAATTTTACTTTTTGCTAATAGTACTCATAGAATTTACACTGACTTCAGGCCTAATCAGATATAGCCATTGCACAGGTCTTCCTGCAGTCTTTACCCAAGGTTCAATTAAAATTTATTCACAAAGGAACACAAAATCAGAAACTAATAGGGATGATTTATCTCCTGGCCTTGGGGGAAGGGGCGGGGGTTAATAAGCATTCCCCTGTATGAATCACAAAAGACTGATAAAATGAAGGTGATAAAAGAGGACATGAAAATTGTATCTTATAGTTGAGCCACATAGAAAAAGTGGCCAGAATTGGTATCGTACAACTGTCCTCCTCTTAGGGAGTCATACATCTGGCAAACACTAACTGGATTTTTAATTCTGAATAAAAGTAATGCTGAGGAGAGCCTCCTTTCCTTGGTTTCTACCATCCAGACGGAGGGACTGCCAGTACAGGAATACCCTGGTCTCTGACTCTCTAAGACAGAGTTATCTGAATATCAGGTGACATCCATGGAGCCATACTTCTTGACTAGATGGAGCCAATCTCCATTTAAAAGTAGGCTATAGAAATTTATTTATTCTTTCTTCATCTTGAAAAGCATTTAGCTATAATTCTAGATGAGTGTGACTGTTCTACAGGGGTAAACTTTCTATTATGTGGTCTGTTCCAAGGTCTAGACACCAAGGACAAAGGAAGTAGAGGGAAATGAGGGACAGAAAGTATTATCACATCCTTTTGGAACAATTTCTAGAGCTTTAGTCTCCAGTTGGCTTTATCAGTAATAAATAAATCATTATTTCATTATATCAGAGGATGTACTTATCTTTTGTATTAATGGATCAGAACTCAGAAGGGCAACAAAAGGGATACTATAATATTGACACCCCTCAAAGCTCCAAAAAGGTAGATCCTATAACTATTTTGCTATTAAAATAAATGCATTAATGAGACATTATCTGAGGAAATACACATACTTCTAAACTTTCAGGCCTTAGATTAAAAGAGAGACTTGAGTGGTTTTGTGCCTTCATAGTAGCATACTAAGAAATCCACATACTTGGTTAAATAAATTTGGATGGGATATTAAAACCTAGCTTAGAATCAGGTACCACTGAGCTTCCAAGGCATGTGTCTGTGCATGCTAGATGCACTGTGCCATTCTGGCCACATAATGCAGTGAGTATGAGTATATAAAAGTATGTTCATTGCAAACAAAGCACATGGAAACAACTAAATCAATTGACAAAGAACCTGAAATGGACACATATTGTAGCAGTCATCTGTACCCTTAATTAATCACCTATTGAACTTTGAATACATAGAAGACTTTCTTCTTAGGTTTTGAACAAAACAAAGTTGCTAAACTCTATGGATTGTTTAAATCCTGAAATTTCACTTTATTATAAAAATATCCTGCAAAAACTCATACTGAAAGGGAGTTGATAGGAATAGCCCAGAACTACACTGTTTGACTACAGCAGGTTTTGCTTTGCCCAAAGGAGGTAGTTTCATGTTCAGAGAGTTCTTTAGATGTTAGTCTTATACTGGAATAAGGATTTTTTTTTTTTTAAGAAATCCGTAAATATCTACCAAAATCCACTCCCACAGGTAATACATTAGACCAAGTTTTGTGAGGAGTTCAAAGAAACTGTAAAATGTAGTCCTCGTGACATGAGGGCCCCTAAAATCTATAACTGAAAGAACTTTGCAAAATACTCCAAGTTCCTGATTTTACTCAAACTCAAATGACAAGAATCCAGAGGACTGGAATGAAAAGCCCCACAGCCAGCTGGGATAGACCTGAAATGAAAGCCCCATGTCCTAAATGCCCTCATCTAATTTATAACTTTTGTCTCTGTAGATGTGAAAAGTAGAGCAAGAAAGATGTCAGGACTCTGAAAGCATGATTTATGTGTTTTCCAGATTTTCTGCAAAACCTACAAATAAAACAAAATGTTATGACTGGATCTCTTGTGGGTCTTAGTGAAGAGACGGAATTCGTATCTAAACTGAAGACAGGTGAAAGAGAGATGAGAAGACACACAGAAAACATGCAAAGAAAACTATAAACTAAAATCTCGAGGAGACCACTGAACCTCCTCAGGATTCAACATCATTGGCATGGTCAAAGAAATCTGTCCTGGGTAACAAAGGGTAATGAGTCCCTCTAGCTGACATCAGACATATGAAATACTATTCCATCTGTAAGAGAAAATACTGCTTGATATTTTTTAAAATAAAGTCTATTTGATATATTATTGTTGTTGGTTGCTAAGTTGTGTCCAATTCGTTTCAACTCCATGGATTGTAGCACACCAGGCCTCCATGTCCTTCACTACCTCCCAGAGTTTGCTCAAACTCAGGTCCACTGAGTTCCTCCTGCCCTCAATCTATCACAGCATCGGGGTCTTTTCCTAAGAGTTAGCTCTTCTCTTCATGTGGCCAAAGTATTGGAGCTTTAGCTTCAGCATCAGTCCTTCTAGTGAATATTCAGGGTTGATTTTTCCTTGGATTGACTGGTTCGATCTCCTTGCTGTCCAAGGGACTCTAGCCTTTGTGTTATTCACTGGGAGCCAAAACCAATACTTTTTATTATACAAGTGATAATATCATCTATATATTTTTTTAATTTACTAAATTCTTAGAAGATGATGCTGTGAAAGTGCTGCACTCAATATGTCAGCAAATTTGGAAAATTCAGCAGTGGCCACAGCACTGGAAAAGGTCAGTTTTCATTCCAATCCCAAAGAAAAGCAATGCCAAAGAATGCTCAAACTACCACACAATTGCAGTCATCTCACACACTAGTAAAGTAATGCTCAAAATTCTCCAAGCCAGGCTTCAGCAATACGTGAACCATGAACTTCCACATGTTCAAGCTGGTTTTAGGAAAGGCAGAGGAACCAGAGATCAAATTGCCAACATCATATTGCCAACATCCACTGGATCATTGAAAAAGCAAGAGAGTTCCAGAAAAACATCTATTTCTGCTTTATTGACTGTGTGGATCACAATAAATTGTGGAAAATTCTGAAAGAGATGGGAATACCAGACCACCTGACCTGCCTCTTGAGAAACCTATATGCAGGTCAGGAGGCAACAGTTAGAACTGGACATGGAACAACAGACTGGTTCCAAATAGGAAAAGGAGTATGTCAAGGCTGCATATTGTCACCCTGCTTATTTAACTTATATGCAGAGTACATCATGAGAAAGGCTGGGCTGGAAGAAGCACAAGCTGGAATCAAGATTGCTGGGAGAAATATCAATAACCTCAGATATGCAGATGACACCACCTTTATGGCAGAAAGTGAAGAAGAACTACAGAGCCTCTTGATGAAAGTGAAAGAGGAGAGTGAAAAAGTTGGCTTAAAGCTCAACATTCAGAAAACAAAGATCATGACATCTGGTCCCATCACTTCATAGGAAATAGATGGGGAAACAGTGGAAACAGTGTCAGACTTTATTTGGGGGAGGGGGTGGTGGCTCCAAAATCACTGCAGATGGTGACTGCAGCCATGAAATTAAAAGACGCTTACTCCTTGGAAGGAAAGTTATGACCATCCTAGATAGCACATTCAAAAGCAGAGACATTACTTTGCCAACAAAGGTCGGTCTAGTCAAAGCTATGGTTTTTCCTGTGGTCATGTATGGATGTAAGAGTTGGACTGTGAAGAAAGCTGAGCGCCGAAGAATTGATGCTTTTGAACTGTGGTGTTGGAAAAGACTCTTGAGTGTCCCTTGGACTCCAAGGAGATCCAACCAGTACATTCTAAAGGAGATCAGCCCTGGGATTTCCTTGGAAGGAATGATGCTAAAGCTGAAACTCCAGTCCTTTGGCCACCTCATGAGAAGAGATGACTCATTCAGAAAGACTTTGATGCTGGGAAGGATTGGGGGCAGGAGGAGAAGGGGACGACAGAGCATGGGATGGCTGGATGGTATCACCGACTCGATGGACATGAGTTTGAGTGAAGTCCAGGAGTTGGTGGTGGACAGCGAGGCCTGGCGTGCTGCAATTAATGGGGTCACAAAGAGTCAGACATGACTGAATGACTGAACTGAACTGACCTGAAACTCTAAATGCTAAGTTTGGGTCTGATCATTCAGGATGCTACGTTTCAATCTCTTTAAATTATTCTTTTCAGCCTTGTCCTGGGAAATGTCATTCTGGAAATGTCTTATCCTGGGAAATAATCATGAGATTACTGTTGGACACACTAAGCAAACTGATAAAGTCAGCTAAACTTATCCATACAGTGATTTCTTCATATATAATACGAGAGCCAGAAATTATCTTTTGGGGAAAAGTATGTATCCTTTGAGCTCATACAAGGGCGAAAAAGCATAGTATTTCAATTTAGCTCATGTTGTCTAATTTTATCTTCACTATTCTTTGGTGATACCCCTACTTCCACCTTTCTTTTCTTCCAGAATCTACCAACCTGTACTTATAATAGATTTTCAGCTTATTGGCTCTCTCTCTCCTTTATCTTCTTTATGTGTGGCATCTCTGGCAGCTAAAGAATCTTCCGAAGGCATTCTGTGACACAGTTCCTCAGTGCACATTCCATTTCTCTTTATCACCCATCTAGGTATCTATCTATAAATCCATCTAGCCATCCATTGTGCTTTTGTTGCAGCCGCAGCTACCTAAAATATAATGCAACAATTGACTTACTCTCTTGGAAGCTAAAGAAACCTTCTGTCTGATTCTTCTCTTCTGGCTCCAACAGAAAGCCCTACAGAGCCATGGACAGAAGGGAGAGACCCTCCTTCTGTTCTCCTCTCTAATTTTCTGCCCAAAATCATGCCCAGTTTTAGCAAATAAATCATGGGCTTAAAATCAGCAGCTTTATATCTGCTGGCTCCAACATGTCTGATACGTTTGACAGATATGTGTGTGTTCAGAAGTTAAAAAAAAAAAAAAACCAGAAAAGGAGATACAAGGCTTTTCTCTGATTTCTGAAGTTTGTGAGAAAGGGAGAGCACTGGAGAAGGGTGCAGAGGCACAAAGGAATCTAGGCAGTATTGTTCACTGGAAAAATGTATTTCAGTGTTTTCTTCTCAATCTCAAAAGATGCAATCATAAATCTACAGCATTTGGGGGGTGGGGGTGGGGAGGAGGAATCTAACTCATAGAATTATTTCCTTACCTATCAATTAAAGTACGTTATATATGTTTTGAGAACTAATTTCAAGGGGGCAGTTTCACTTTATTTCCTGTTCTTCATGTTGTGGGCAGAAATGATTTTCCAGTCAAGCTTAATTAAGCACTTGGAATTTCTAAATCTGCAAGAGCCTGCTTAGTGACACTGGTTTATTTCCTGGTATATTTAGAGTTCCCGCTCCTTTGCCACATTCTTGGTACAAGGAACAGAAATAGAAACAACCTATCTTTGCAGAGCTTTTCAAAGCTAAGCAGCAACTACCCTTAATCTGGTATATATCTGCCAATCACTTAGGGACTTTGGGAAAAAATGTGTGGGGTGTAGAGGGGAAAATGGAACCAAAACAGAAGGACAGGATAATGGAGCCTTATTCAAATGACAGGGAGGTACCTTACAGACTATAGACTGTCTTGTGTTTTGACTTTCTAAGCATTCTGCCCTTTTGAGTCTCTAGGGAATGACCACTCATAAACCTTTAACTGGTGGAGTGGGTGAAGCAGAGACACAATGACTAACCTCTTCTGAAACAGGAGCTGTGGAGGGGAAAGGATTACTATCAGTATGCTAAAAGGTCACTGATGTATTAGCTGTGACAGGTAGAGCCTCCAGGAGTCAGCATGCCATGTAATGAGAACAGTATAGATGAAGAGCAAATTCTTAGCAAATATTACAAAAACATGAGAAGACTGTGAACAATCACTCAGGACTTGGGCCATTCCTTCAATATCCATTTGATTGAGAAAGTGCACAGTGATGAGAAATTGCTATAAATTCAGAACTAATTTAAATGAACTCAAATTTTACTCACTATAATAAGCAGTAGTTGCACTGGGAAACAAAAGCAATACATATATGAGTTGAGTCTGTTCTTCATTCTACTTACAGATGTTTCTTAGCATGTGCATGTTTTGAGGCTCTGCAAAATTTCTCTGGCTCTCCAGGTATCTGCAACCACTAGACCAATGGAACAGCTCAGAACTGGGTCCAGCCTTAGGGGCAGAGATTGAGATCTCCACTGAGGCTAGTTGCATATGACTCAGGAAGTGCTATGAAGTGGCCTACAGCTCAAGAAAGAAAAAAGTGGTCTGTGGAAAGGTCCAGTCCTGTGGGGAAGGCCTAGAGATCCTGGGCCGTTAGAATATCTCAGGAAACCAAAAGCCAGTGGGGAAGCCGATAGCTTGCTGCAACTACAGCCACAAGTCAAGTAAGCACCGAGCCCGACAGCTCAGGAAAATGACCCACTTCTTGCCGACTCAGACAAAAAGCTTCACTTAGGCCCAGGGAAAGTGTCTTTAATAAGGCCATCCGTTAACCGCGTCGCCTGAGTCCCTTGCAGCAATTCTTCATTCCCTCCCTTCTCACCTCCCACCTGAAGCCAGCCATTAATGCAGCAGGCACTGAGGAAAATGAAGCTGTTGGGCTCAGTAAATATTACTGAGCTCCACAAGGAAACGCAGCTCCATTATTTAGGCGCCCGTGTCTAAGGCACACGTTGATCACATCCATTTAGCAAAGAGGTGAAGGGAGGAAGCAGGCTGGCTGTGCAGCAGCCCTCAGTCACCCATCCCCTTGGTCAGCAGAGCCACAAGGCAGCAGAAGAATACACTCAGCCACAGATCCCAAGGGTTGGAACCCAGAGCGCATATGACATGAGGGGCCACAGAATCACACGGAAGGGGCTCTGGGCAAGTGTTCAGGGGTCTTGTAATTTCTTCTCTTGTTCTCCCACTGAGTTGATTTGTATCATGCATAGAGTTGCTTAAATGTGTAGCAATAATCTATCTTTCACATCTATGATGGAGCTATTACTCTTTACTTCATGACATAAGACTGCATGATATTCATAAAATAAAACACCAATCTAATATTTAGAGGGCATCCCAGGTGGCGCTAGTGGTAAAGAACCTGCCTGCCAATGCAGGAGACCGAACAGACATGGGTTTGACCCCTGAGTTGGGAAGATCCCCTGGAGGATGGCTGGCAACCCACTCTACTATTCTTGCCTGGAGAATGCTATGGACAGAGGCTGGCAGGCTACAGTCCATAGGGTCTCAAAGAGTCAGATATGATTGAAGCAGTTTAACACACACAGACACTAATATTTAGAAATAGGATACTCATTTTGGGGAAATGATTTAACTCTTTCAGATCATCTGTGCTGTCTTAATAAAAACAAAAATAAATAAATAATTTTTAATACCTGGTTTCTAACCTAATGTCTCTGAATATTATTTCACTTGAAAATAAGAAAAGTTAATATATTAGACATACTTTAAATATGTCTTTAATATTTGAAAATGAAAGGGAAAAAATTTGATATCACCATAACTAAAATTATTTTAGTTTAAATATGTCTGCTGAAATGAAAATCTAGGACTAGAAATAGGCAATTAAAATGTCACACCCATATGCTTGAGACTTAATAGTATTTTAAAAAGGCTGAAGGATAAGATCACCAAATTACAGGTAGGATGCAATTGAAAAATGTCCCTCTAATAAACAAATATTGTTAATGACAACTGACACTGAACAAAAGAGAAAAGTTAACTCAATGTCAACAAACAAATAAAATAAAATGTAACCAATGATAAAGCCTTCAACAAACAGAAGCAGACAAGGGAAGATGACAGAAGATTATGTCTATAATATTTTTTAATATTCTTTTATCTTGGAAAGAGGTACATTGTCTGCTGATATTCAAGATATATCTATTCTCCAAAATGATTTCTTGAGAGAGCTGTCCACCATGAAGGTTGGGGAGCTATTTTCAATAATGGCCTGAGATTTTTGCATTTCATCAGCTGAGTCACTGGAGATATGACTGGGCCTCATTCTTCATACATATATTCATAGTAAAAAGTATTCCTGCCAAACTATGGAATGGAGGTTTTATAAAGTAAGGGGTATAGTTAGAATAAAAGTATAAAGTTATAATTTTAGAAATTATAAAGACAGCAAGTAAAATATTTCCTTGACCCAAAGCCATCATGATACAACTTGCAATTTGATTCTAATTGGCATGTCTCTCTTTCTCAGTGAGGGATCCCCTGGTGGCTCAGTCAGTAAAGAGTCTACCTGCAATGCAGGAGACCTGGGTTCAATCCTTGGATTGGGACAATCTCCTAGAGGAAGAAATGGCAATCCACTTTAGTTTTCTTGCCTGGAAAATTCCATGGATAGAGGAGCCTGGTGAGCTGCAGTCCATGGGGTCACAAAGAGTCAGACATGACTGAGAGAATAACACTTTCACTTTCCTCCTAAGTGAAGAGTTTCAGAAAAATGGTTGATTGTAGCTATGTGGGCAAGGTGAGAATGTACCCTCTTATCTATCACCAAGAGCAGCTCTGCTGGACAAAGACAGGCAGATTCTCCAGCTCAGATCTCTTCTTTGTAACAGACACTGCCCAAGGGCTACAAATATTAATTCTACACTCATTTACTGTAGAGACCATGGCGATCAGTCAAGAAGGAAGAATGTGATTTGAAATTAAGGCACTGGTAATTGTGACCCAATAATGGAACAGAAAAGGTCCACTTGTTATGGTAATTGCCAGTGGCATTCTAAATAATGTGTTCAGTTTGTTTATCATGGCACATTTTCAGAAAATGTTCCTTTCCAAATAAACATGCCTAGGCTAGCTCTAGGCAAAATTATATGTAAGTAACTTTGTTCCCCTATAATTCACAACCCCTCTATAAGTATGCTCATTTTACCTGCTCCTTCTTCCATTACCTAGTTCTCAGCCTTCATCTTTCTAAGTTCCTTAAATAATTTTTCCCAACAGTTATTTATAACAGCAATCGCTTCTATAAACTCCTCCTTACACAATCCATTTTATATAAAGACCATCTGCATTCTGCTAACTTTCTGCAACAGAAAGGACAGCACATCAATGCTAAATGCAGCGCCTGACACATAAGAGGTACTCGATGACTTTTGTGGACTGCTGAATAAGGACCTCTCACTAAAAATATGAACTGTACTTGATTTATAAGTCTGAATGGTTATCAGGTTTTACCATGTGTTTACTTTGATAAAACATAATAGCATTCAAACTTAACAGTTCTGCTTTTTATTTCTTTAAGTGATTTTTCTAAAATGCTTTTTATGCATGGAACACAGTAGAAAGTAAATAACTAGTTGTGGGATCAGAAGAATATATAAATGGATCACTGGTTAGATGGACAGCCGATAACACTATTGGGAGAAAGCTGACCTTACAGTAGCAGCTAGATTCCATTGTTTCATTACATATTCCGTTAGGATATACAAGATGGAAAGCGCTGGTTTACAAGGTAGTCACACATGCATTTGTCTGTCTATCGAGTAAATACACAAATTTTCTAAATCAGAGAATCCAGAATTTTAAACTATTTTGACATTTGGCTCTCCATGGTCCTGAGTTCTAAACCGCACATATCCTGAGTTTGGGGTTGGGTTTTAACTTCATTTTTTCATGAACTCTGGAAGTCCGTGGCTTCCTGGTGGCTCAGCTGGCAAAGAATCCACCTGAGGCAAAGGAAACCTGGGTTCAAAGTTCAATACGTGGGTTGGGAAGATCTCCTGGAGAAGGGAACAGCACCCACTCCAGTGTTCTGGCCTGGAGAATTCCATGGACTGTATAACCTGTGGTCACAAAGGATCAGACATGACTGAGAAACTCTCACTTCACATGAACACTGAAAAATGAAACAACTAGATAGCCCTTTTCAATCTCATGCAAGTGTCTGGCTTCATTTTGAATGAGTGTAAATAGCAACTGACTTGTCAAGTTGTCTCTGACTTGAATCAAGCAAACTGCAGAAGCCACGCCTCTTGTAGAAGACATTTGGGAGGAATACAGATTCTGAAAAAAAGTACCATATGTCATTAAAGTTTAGAAAAATATAAGAAAGGTCTGCATCATTTTGCTTCTTTCAAATCAAAAACATTGAAGAAGTAGATTTTAAAATGAGGGGCTAACCTGGAATCAAAGAACTGGATGCCCATCTAGAAATAGATATATTTTGGCATGCAGGCATAGCATAAGTAATCTCTACGGGATCTTTCTTTCTCTCTGATTTGAAATTCAATGTCTATTATGTCTGAGACAGAAACAAATAAAACCAGAAAAATGTGCTGTTTTGATTCTCCTTGAGTTTGAGGAGCACTGCATTATTCCACACTAGTAAACACTATACCAATAGATATCCAGCAGCATCTCGGTGATTCAGGACATCTTCACAATCTGAACAGGACCCAGAGTAAGTGCTTGTGAAGTGTACAGAGAGGTTAATCAAAAATGTTACAGTCACTAACCCTGCAAGCGAATAATCTGTATGTGCAGACTGGCACGAGCATTACCCAGAGCACAACAGATTTAACAACTGGATGCACAGAACAATCTTTTACATGGTGTGTGATAGTTGGACTGCTATCTCTTATATCATTGTGAAAAGCAAGTGTGAACTGATGGAAGTGTTAAAACAGTCAAAGGAATTTAAGGGATGGCATCACTTGAAGGTGGGTAAAAGGATCTTAAATGACAGGGCTGGAGTTATACCTCTGAAGGAATAAGATTAGAAGGCAAAGCAGGTTATGAAGCCTGAATAATCATGCTGCTGCTGCTGCTAAGTCTGACTCTGTGCGACCCCAGAAATGGCAGCCCACCAGGCTTCCCCAGCCCTGGGATTCTCCAGGCAAGAACACTGGAGTGGGCTGCCATTTCCTTCTCCAATGCATGAAAGTGAAAAGTGAAAGTGAAGTCGCTCAGTCGTGTCCGACTCTTAGCGACCCCATGGACTGCAGCCTACCAGGCTCTTCCGTCCATGGGATTTTCCAGGCAAGAGTACTGGAGTGGGGTGCCATTGCCTAATCTGATATAACAAGCTTGTATTTTAAAGAAAGATCAGAAAAAAAGCAGCCTTCTTTTGCTTAAACACATTGTTCCAATGTCCTGCCTATTTCTGTGATAGTTCCAAAATATTACAGACATGCATGACTGTATCATAGCTCCCCTCATAATATATCCTGATTATAGCTTATAGTGTTTATTATAATAGCAGAAATATTTTATTATAGGACTAGCTCTTTTACACAAACAGTTTAATAAAAGTAAACAGGATTACTGGGTTAAAAAAGAGATGAGAGCAAGAGGACAGCCATAAATTTTCTATGGTTCTATAATCTAGGACCACAGCATTGTAGCATCTACCCTATCCTAACTCATTTTATCTTGAATAAAGAAGTCCTAGAAACCCCCAAAGGCTGAATCGAGAAGCCCTTAAATCAAGAAGAATCTGACTCAAGCACAATCTATCATCTCTCATCTCATTTCCTTCTTATTCTTCATCTCCTTTAGGTTAAAATAATGTATGGAACAGCTCACAGGTAAAAAATAAAAAAAGAAGGGGTGGAAAAAAATACAATACTGTTCAGAAGGTATAAATATCAAAGCCCAATGAAAACAAATGCTTCTTAATTTCACAAAAATAAGTATACTATGTATATCCATCACAGTTCTGCAATTATTCCTAAAGTCCCTCATAATACTCATTCTGTAATAGGACACTAAAAAATGAAATGTCCTACCTATTTAAAGTATAACCATATTTAAAAAAAACAAAAAACAAAAAACTTATCTGTCAGCTTGAAGGAATCTGAACTTCTGAAGAATATTTTTCCTGTCTCTCACATGAGCTTATCTCTTCAGCATTTTTAATCATATGTCTCTTTTTCTTGAGTTAATATTTTGAGTTTTTATTCTGTGCCCAACACATGCTTAAGCTTCTATATTAGACTATTAGCTCCCTGATCGCTCAGAGGGTAAAGAGTCTGCCTGCGATGCAGGAGACCTGAGTTTGATCCCTGGGCTGGGAAGATCCCCTGGGAAAGAAAATGGCAATCCACTCTAGTAGTCTCACCTGGAGAATCTCATGGATGGAGGGAGCATGCTGGACTGCAGTCCATAGGGTTGCAAAGAGTCAGACATGACTGAGCGACTTCACTTTCACTTTCCTTTGGAGTAATATTTATTTAATTAACAAATATTTATTGTTAGTCTTGACAGACTATCAACTACCAGAGTTTGTGCTAGACCCCGGAAAAAGTATGGTTTGTAAATGAGGTTACACTCTTTAACCTCAAAGGGGAAGGGGGTGAGGAGAAGTGAAGGGATTATTCTTCTTACACAGAAGAGGGCATCCCATACCCCCTTCTCCAAGCTCCATTATAATAGGAAATGGAAGGTTGAAGGATTAGTGGAGGTGTAGTCAAATTAGAATGTTTAAAGTCAAGAAGGTAGAGTGTTCTCATATGAAAAAATCTACAAGGCAAGATCATTTGTTGAGGGAGCAGGAGAGGGCAGGGTCAGAATCTTTTATTCACATGTATATTCCTGGCAACTCTACCACGACTCTTAGCACATAACTGGTACTCCTGAAATGGAGAAAGCACTGGCAACCCACTCTGGTACTCTTGCCTGGAAAATCCCACGGACGGAAGAGCCTGGTAGGCTGCAGTCCATGGGGTCGCTAAGAATCGGACACGACTGAGCGACTTCACTTTCACTTTCCACTTTCATCCATTGGAGAAGGAAATGGCAACCCATTCCAGTGTTCTTGCCTGGAGAATCCCAGGGCTGGGGGAGCCTGGTGGGCTGCCATCTCTGGGATCGCACAGAGTCGGACACAACTGAAGCGACTTAGCAGCAGCAGCAGCAACAGTACTCCTGAAATGGTGATTACATAGACGTTTTTAAATGGGAATGAAAGAATGAAGAATTGAATGATTTTATTGCGTTTGTACTTAAAGTGCCTGACTGGTCAAAAATTAAGAAATCTCAGGGCTGCCAAAGTGTCTATCAAAGCAGATATTACTAGGTCTGTAACCTGGGAGTAGGGCTTCCCACATGCCTCAGTGGTAAAGAATCCTCCTGCTAATGCAGGAGACGCAAGAGACTCAGTTCAATCTCTGGGTCGGGAAGATTCCCTGGAGTAAGAAATGGCAACTCACGTCAGTGTTCTTGCTTGGAAAATTCCATGGACAGAGGAGCCTGGAGGGCTACAGTCCATAGGGTCGCAGAGTCGGACACAACTGAGCACAGTCAGAGAGAGAGAGAGAGAACCTGGGGGTCACCCCTGGGCTTAGTGGAAGAAACGTCCAAGAGATTTTACTGTCTAGATTTCATAGCTTCTGGGAAAAGAGATGGGTTGGAGAAGAGAACTATAAAACAAAACTTACAATAAACGATAATAGGATCATTGTTTTCTGCATGTCTCTTGTTCTATTTTCTGAAAGCAGGCACATTTTGAGTGAAAACAGGTTTTATATCCCAGCAATAAAGAGGTATAACCATAAAAATATATGTCATATCAGCAAGCATGTCTCTAAGTAGAATGTTTTACCAAGTTTCCCAAGAGGCATCTGAGGCCCTTTAAATTATAGGGTATATAAGCTTCCCTACAGGGCAGCCTTTGAACTACAACTCATTGTCAGTCCAAAGCAGGGGTGGGAAATGAACCTTTTGGAAATGAGGAGTGTGTTCTTCGCTCAGCATTGCTAGGTTTCTTTCTTAAACTGGATGCCATCACCAAGCAAGAAAAGAAATGTAAAATCAGTATGGGTCAAGTAAAGCTTAGTAATTGTAATTGCATTCATTTAGGGAAAAAAAAATCTCACATCTTAACCTAAACCTTCACGTGTCTCTCTGCCAAATTTGACTTAGGGCAAAGCAATAAAAAACTACCAGCGTTCACTTAAATGGACAGAGCTATGTAATAAGTAATTCAGAAGAGCAGATCATTCAAAGATCACCTCTGTTTGGGTTTATAATAACAATTTTCAGCTGATTTACCTTCTTAATTATATTTCTCTTAGGTTATTAAATTTGTGACCCTTCAGAATATACTAACTGGCAGAGGCTTGGAAAAAATCAGCTCTTCTGAAGGAGCCAACTCAGGTCACATAATACAGTGGGGAGAATTCCCAAAGAGAATAATCCAAAATAGAGTGCATCAAGTGTGTGCTCCAGCCTTCTAGAACTGCTTTCCCTCTTGGTGACAGTCTAAGGAAATCTCACGGGGCTTTCTCCTTTAGGTTGGGCCTGTGAAGAAAACCCTAATTCACAAAATTGTCACGCAGTGTTATTCAAAATAGTGAAAATTGGACACAACTTAATATCCGACAGTAAAGGACTAGTTAAACAAATTATAATACATCAATAAGATGGGTTCTTGTACTATTAAAATAGCATTTATGGAGAATTTTAATGACTTGAGAAACAGCTTATGATATACCATAAAAGGGAAGAAAAATCAGGTTATAAAACTGCACAGTATCATCACCACTATGTGGTTAAGAGCACAACTGCAGGAATCTGGCTGTGAATATCTGATTCCTGATTGTAGCAGTTATTAAATATTTGACCTAGAGTAAATTGCTTCACCTTTCTGAGCCTCAGTTTCTTTACAAACACAGAAAATAACAGTACGCATCTCATAGTATTGTTATGAGGATGGGGAGACACTAAATGTATTTATAAAATGCCTGAAACATAGAAAGCACAATTAAGAATACTATTTTTATTTGCTTTAAAACAACATAACTCTGCTCATGCTGTTCGTTCTACTTAGAAATACTTCCTCTTAAAAATTTAACCTATAGCTCTCTCTTTCCATCTTAAGGTCCAGCCACATGTCACTACACAGAGTATGGAGCTTTCTCTTATGACCAACCCCCTAGTCAGAATTAATCACCCCTTTCTTTTCAACTCCAGAGCATTTTGTAATAAGCTCTACCACTCATCTATGCTATAGGATGGTAATCAACGTGTCTCTCTTTCTCCATCAGAATATGGGCTCTGCCAAGATTAGGGGCATGTCTCATCATTCCCTGTGGAAGACAGAGGAGCAATACTAGTCTCCAGAGCCTCACCAAGTGCCTGGCATAGGAGAAGTCCTAGGTTCATCCTGGATTAATTAATGAATGTAATCTAAGTTCCACATGTGAAGCAGGAAGGAAGGAAAGGTGAAACAGCGGTCTTTCCCTGTGACTTCCAAAGACTCAGGTGTACTCTTTTGAAAAAAGAGGAATATTTTCAGTCTTTATTTTATGATTCTAAAGCCTCAACATTTCTATTCTCTTTCTATTGTTGTCTTTCCTAAATTATAATGAGGAGGGCATGGCAATCCACTCCAGTATTCTTGCCTGGAGAATCCCATGGACAGAGGAGCAATACTACTCCTGATATCTGGAAATGGGGTGGAAAACAGAATCAAAAGTGAACTTAAGAGTCAAAAGCCTGGGTTCTATTGCTGACACTCAAATCTCCTAACCTTGAATAAGTAACTCAACCTCTTTGAATGTAAAATAGGAATGATAATATATACACCTTGCCCCTAGCTCCTTCACAGTGTTATTTCAAATATTAATTAGAGAATGCATGTGAGAATATTTGGGAAAAGGTGATATAAAAATATATTACATCATTATCCTTTGCTTTGGTCATTTAGTTAATATCAAACATTTTACATATTTACAGTAGTGATGCTTTTGAACTGTGGTGTTGGAGAAGACTCTTGAGAGTCCCTTGGACTGCAAGGAGATCCAACCAGTCAATTCTGAAGGAGGTCAACCCTGGTATTTCTTTGGAAGGAATGATGTTAAAGCTGAAACTCCAGTACTTTGGCCACCTCATGCGAAGAGTTGACTCATTGGAAAAGACTGTGATGCTGGGAGGGATTGGGGGCAGAAGAAGAACGGGACGAGAGAGGATGAGATGGGCTGGATGGCATCACAGAATCGATGGACGCGAGTCTGAGTGAACTCCGGGAGTTGGTGATGGACAGGGAGGCCTGGCGTGCTGCAATTCATGGGATCGCAAAGAGTCGGACATGACTGAGCGACTGAACTGAACTGATAATTCTCTGACAAGATGAACGATAACCTTTCAGTATTTCTTTTTGCCTCATTTTACAGAGAAGTTGTTGGAAATATGATAAAGTTTAACACTGTTAGAGTTCTATGGAATATACCTAAAATGAGGAATGTGATTCACATTAGTATTTAAATGTACACTATTCTTTGTTCTATTTATAAAGCATCAATTAGCAATTACATTAAAGTGCCCACATAATTTCTACTTTGTTGACAGCATCCTTTCCCATTACACAGACAAACTGAAACACAGCTGGGTCTAGGAGTATTATTATAGATTACCAAGTATTATCTGGCACAAGAATCGAGAATTCCTTTCTAACTTAGAGCTGCCAATAGAATTGTCTATGATCAAAGAAATGCTTGATAGTTTGCACTATTCAGTATAGTAGTCACTAGCCATATGTGGCTTTTTAGCCCTTGAAATGTGGTTTACATGATGGAGGAGCTGAATTTTTAATTTAATTTTGATTAATTTAAAGTTAAATAGCTGTATTTGGCTAGCGGTACTTACTAAATTAAATGGCACAGTTTTAACCAGTCACTGTATTTAGCATGAGGATTTGCTCATTAGCCAAATGAACACTTAAAAAGAATGATGATATGTTATTTTATAATGTGAAAGAAAACTCCCTCACAGACTGTCAGCATGGCCAGAGTCTTTTCCTCATTGGAAGGACATTATGATGAGAGGTTAGTTTAGGGGGCATAGAATCAGAATATGAAGGTTTATTCTGATGATTAGATGATTCAGAATAGTTATAAAAACCGGGCCAATAGAACAAACTGGTTTTATTGCCAGAATACTTGGTCCACCAGCCAAGACTTTCCTTGGTTATTGCTTTGGCAGGTATTGCTACCCTTGCTCTGGTGACTCTCCTTGTCAACCCCCTTTCTGGTTGACAATCCTTCCTGCTCTTTTTCTCCAAACTCACACTTCACGTGTCCTGGCAGAAAGAAAAGTCTGTCTCATCTTTTTGGCTTTGCTCCCCCATAACTCTCAGTCTAAGACACAGATCTCCCCTTTCATCAGGGAGAGAAATGCTGAGAAGGCACAGAAAGGAAAGAATATTTTAACCCTTCTGATAAGAAAAGAACTCAACCTGTCTGGGAAGCCATTCCTTCTTTTCCTTCAGATATACCATCAAGAACATCTTAAGGTCAGACTGTAAATCATGTAAAATATCCTTTTCAAGGCAGTTTTTCACCTATATTATAATCAAGGACAAGAGAGGTCACAGAATTTTGGCAATACAAGTCCTTGCAGTGGCAGGTGGGAGGGAAACTTTTACTACTGAAACTGCTCTCACATAACGAATGCAGGTTCTGGGAGGTGCTCCTTCTCAGTCAAGATGAGGTCCTTGGCTTCCCAATTTGGAGTGTAAGAGAGTCTGATATTCATTAAAATGACAGGCTGACAGAGTGAGGCATAGGCAACCTTTACCCACTTGTCAGCTGTCCAGTCCTGAAAATTCTGTTCTATTTCGATCCTCTAGGCTCTGTGTATATATAGCATTTCAGACACAAGCCTCAAATCTGCCCAGCAAGATTCCTAGCTATCCCAGAGCTGACCTTTGAAGTAGTGATTCTATATTTACTGAATTATAAAGAAGTTTCCCAATTTGAAAGAAAACTATCTCAAGATAATTGAGTACTGATGAATGACAACCCAAGATCTCAATTTCAAGGATTTTCATAACTTTTAGTTTACTTAGTTTACTTACCAATGTCCCCTTTACCATAGATAGGGAATTTGGGTCCAGAGAGGTGAAATGGAAGATACAAATAGTGTCTAAGCAAAAACGTTAACAGTTATAGCTGAAAATAATGATGGTGATGATAGTATTTTTTTACTTCCATAAATATGGTAACTACATTAGGAGAATAAGTAAACTGAAAGGTGAGAAGATCAAATTAAGGTACTGACGTACATCAGTTTAAGTGTACTTTAAAACATAAGATCGATTCAAGCTAATGAGGGTTAAAGCCAGTCATTCTAGAATTAGTGGTACTAGTGTAAAGCTACTGACAACTAATTTTCACAAATCATGTGATTTCTAATACCTAAATATCCTCAGAAATTAAAATCAACTAAACAACCTCAAATAGGTTTCCCTAATCTCCACTTTTTGGTTGGATCTATGTAACCTCCGTATAATAAGGGGTAACGTATTGCTTTGGCTATCAGCAGTTCTTGAAGTTGTCTGAACTCTGGAATCAATGGAGATTTTTTTACATTTTGCTTTTTTTTTTTTTTTTTTCCACATTATAGATTCCTTGGTCCCAACCCAGGGTTCCTTGATTGCAGTCTCCAATACATATTTTTAATAAATTTCCCCAAGCAACTCTGATGCATCATTTGAGAATCACTGTTCATTCAATGCAATATTCAATACTACTTACATTGAATTAGAGTTATTTCTGAATCTCTTTTCAGCCACTAAATTTTAAATAGTGGACAAGAATTAATTTTATTCCATTTATTTATTGGTCTGGTCGCCAACTTTATTCCTTGCCCAATGATCTATACAATGGGTTAGAACCAAACACATCTCAGTTTGAATTCCAGCCCTACCACTACTAATTACATGACCTTAAGTAAATTATAAAATGTCAATGAGCTCCTGTTGCTTGTATATCTACATACATATCAAAGTAAAATATAAATAAGATGTGCCAAGCAAGTAAATGATAACAATATGAGTTTTTGATAAATGATAACTAGAAGTTATGGATTCCTCATGGCTCAGTGGTAAAGAATCCACCTACCAATGCAGGAGATGATCCGCAGGTCAGAGGTTTGATCCCTGGGTCAGGAAGATCCCCTGGAGAAGGAAATGCCTGTCCAGTATACTTGCCTGGGAAATCCCATGGGCAGAGGAGCCTGTCGGGCTATAGTCCATGGGGTCTCAAAGAATCAGACACTACTTAATGGCTAATGACAACAACAACTAGTGGTTATTGTAGTGAAGGACAGTGGTATTAGAAGTAACAGCAGTTACTAAAGGTAATATTAGTAGTACTTGCTCAATAATTTTCTTTTGATTTAACTAAGGAAAAATAAAACAATCTATATATTAATAATCTAGAAGAAATAAGACCCAGACAACTAAGACCTATATAAGAAGTAAACCCAGAGCCAAGCCATATAAATTTCATCTCAGACAGAGTGGTAAGCCACTTAGAAAGGAGAAAACAACAAATGCAACCTGTCAATCAATAATGGTTTTGATTCACTTCCATTTGGCATTCTCGTAAGATGGTAAAAAGTGGTAAAGATCTGTGCAGCTAAAATTCTTTTATCACACAACTCTAAACCTCCCTCTACATTCTCACTTTTCTCTCTGCACCTCTCTCCAAGTAAAGCAAAAATTTTAAAGAAAAAAAAAGTCATTGTGTCAGATAGTGAAAGATACATTTATATGGGGGTTGGGCACAGATAACAGAAAAGGAACTCCTCTTTAGAAATACTGGCTAAGCATCCTTGATGGTCTCTGAACTTCTCTTTGTCCTTTCTACAGGATACGACAGACCACCTAAGCATTATTCTCCAGTCTAGGAACCTGACACAGTCAGTCCCCATGCAGCACCAAAACTGACAGGTGGTGGCACATACCCCTCCTGGACCACACTCACTTCCTTCTCTTTCCCTCTTTTCTGCTCTGAGCTCTTATTTGCTCCCTCCTTCACTTCCTTGCACCTTTTCATAATCCATTCCACTTCCCCTTCTCCATATTTTCTCCCACTTTCTATGCCTTTTAACCTATACACAATTTTCATATGCATTTCTCAAGTATACCAGAGTACACAGGGCCTAGCAACTGTCCATATTCCTGACAAAAAGCAGTATGGGTCTCCCACACACACACACACACACCCACCCAGAGGATTCTTCTCAAGAACCTGAGGCCATAGCAAGGATAAAGGCAGTCACAGTAATACCACAGTAGGAGATTAATAAGGTTATTAAACAAAAGATTTTTTTTTAAATACCAACATGTGTCTCTGCAAGTATGTGTATGTCTTTTGATCTGTTGACACATAACTGACTCAGAAAACACGCCTTTCACTCACGCCATTGCTCCGCAACACAATTTTCTCTAAAATGTGACTTCCCTCTTGATTTTGCAGTGATTGCCTTAGTCAACTGTTAAGGATTTAGTAAGATAAACACAGACTCTGAGTTCCTTGAAAGAAAAATGTATTCTAGTGAGGTGTGTGTACGTGCTCAGTTGCTCAGTGGTGTCTGACTCTTTGTGACCCCCATGGACTGCAGCCCACCAGGCTCCTCTGTCCATGGGATTTTTCAAGCAAGAATACTGAAGCGGGCTGCCATTTCCTTCTCCAGGGGTTCTTCCCAATCCAGGGATCAAACTTACGTATCCTCCACTGGTGGGAGGATTCTTTACCATGGAGCCGTCTGAGGACCCCATAGCTAAAAACAGCTTCGTGGGTCTTTTTTTTCTAACAGTCTCAGCTGGACTCCTTAACATCCTGCTTTGCTTAACCCGTGGAGGCCAGGCCATGCGGTCAGCCTATCACTCCATGGCCTTGTAACTTGTCCTTCAATTCATCATCGCAGCTTTATAACACTTCGCAGTGCTCTGCTGGAGTCACATGAAACAAAGTGTGCCCTTCTGCTGACAAAACTTTGCTGTCAGTGGCGACGTCTCAGCCTGCTGCCTGGATAATTACACGTGTAGCTCACATTAGTGACACAGAGGGATGTGAGGCGAGTGCGTGCAGCCGGGCCACACAAGGCCCTGCAGATGTGATGGCCCCTTGCCGTCAGAGGTCGCTGGAGTGGCAGTTGTGATAACCCCACCCAGCTCTGCCCTCTTCATCATCGTCTGGGACTGTCTGTGCATCCCCTGCTTCACGTGGGGGCAAGCACCTTCTGGCCGATGGGGGTTGGGCACTGACTGAGACAGGATGTCATGTGCCTTAGCAAAGTCAAGATTGGTTCACAGCCCTCTCGGGGCAAAGAAGGGTGAGAAAGCAAGGAGAACCAGCATTTATAAAAACTGCAAAGGGAGCAGGCCTTGTCCTAAGCACTTAGACACACATCATATAACTTAATTCTCACAACAGTCCAGTAACAAAATGAGGCTCAAAGAAGTGAAGATAATTGCCCAAGGTCACTGAGCTTGTCTGAAGCAGACCTGTGACTAGAGATCACGTTTCCTAGTGCCCTATCTGATGTTCTTTCTACCAAAATGTACATAATAGCGTTTGCTCCGTTTATTCACACATTCAATCAGCAAAAACTCATGTTTGTATGTTTGATATTTAAGACACAGGTTCTAGAGTTAGATGGAGTTCAAATCCTAGCTCTAACATCTACTCATTACACAACTGGATGATTTCCTTACCCTCCACATACACCAGTTCCTTATTTGTAAAGGAGGATTAATAATAATATCTACCTCATAGAATTGTTATGGAGGCTAATAAATAGCCATGTAAAAGTCTTAGCATACTACCTGAGACATGGCAAAGATTTCATGAAACACTGATAAGAGCTCACAGGCTCATGGGGAAGACAGGTGTGTAAACAAATAAATTATCCTACAACATGTCAAATACTGAAATAAAGTTTAAAAGAAAATGCTGTGGGATTTTAGAAGAGAATCCCTGCCTAGCACTTCCCATCCTATAAAATCTGAAATGAGCCTACTCTAATAAGAGGAAAACACAACCCACAATGGCTGTCTATGGAAACTGGCTGTGCCAAAAAATAGAGGTTTAACCAGTTAAGGTCAGATAAGGTGCAACCAGTCCATTCTGAAGGAGATCAGCCCTGGGATTTCTTTGGAAGGAATGATGCTAAAGCTGAAACTCCAGTACTTTGGCCACCTCATGCGAAGAGTTGACTCGTTGGCAAAAACTCTGATGCTGAGAGGGATTGGGGGCAGGAGGAGAAGGGGACGACAGAGGATGAGATGGCTGGATGGCATCACTGACTCGATGGGTGTGAGTCTGAGTGAACTCCGGGAGTTGATGATGGACAGGGAGGCCTGGCGTGCTGCGATTCATGGGGTCGCAAAGAGTCGGACACGACTGAGCGACTGAACTGAACTGAAGGTAGTTCCAGAGGCCATTTTTCACTCAGAACTCTCTGGCTTGTTTCCGGCAGCCCTCTGGGGTTGCTGTATCAAATAGTTAGCTTGACCTTTAGTACTGTGGTTTTTAGAGCTGTCAATGTTTATAAAAAGCTGAACTCATCTTATTCAAACATGCCATATATAAGGCTTAAGAACGAATCATTTTCCCTTAAAAAGAATCTCACAATTTTCCCAAAATGGAAAGCAATATGATTTGCTAGGTTTTTTGTTTGTTTGTTTCAGCTACTAAATGATGATATTTAAGCAACGTATATCAGATAAAAATATCACTGACCCTTAAACAGAATGATCCTCAAGTATTTCACTCTAATTTTCCAATTTTCTATCGATATTCTGCTACACCAGCTAAACTGAATGACTTGTAATTTCCCTGAACAAGTTTTCATGTTTCCTGGCCTACAGACTTTGCTCATTCCATCCCTCCATCCGAATAGATCTTAACCACATCCTAATCTCTAGCTCTCAAGCTCTATTTACCAAGCCCCCAAGATTTACACAGTTGCCTACTCCCTCCTAAAGTGGCTTTAAAATGTCAAACATTTCTCCAGATGTAACAGGGACCCAGTCTCATCTACATTATGTTTTTCTAAAGCCCCCTGGTTCTATACTAGTTCTAGACAGCCTCTTAAACTGAGACCAACAGCACATGGCATATATTTTTAAAAAGTGGTGAAGATGATCTATTGTCTATGTTAGGTCAGGGACAGAGTCAAATGGAAAAAAAATGTGTGTGTGTATATATATTTATATATTTATTTATTTATTTATTAAATACCTTAATCAATCTAGTTTTCATTATAGGTCAAGGACCACAGAGAGTTCTTCCATTGGCTACAGAAGAAATAAAAGACAGCATTTCTGCTTCTAAAGAGTTTATGCTTAAAGAAAGGAGATGTATACAAAGAGAATAGTTAATTTCAAATGTAAATGTGAAATAATAGCCTCTAACATTTGGCTGACTGTTTACTTTCAATCAAGAACTGCTTGTTCTAAGTGATGAAGTGGCATCTCGCTCCATCTACCTATCTGTCTTTCTAGCTACCATTTATCTACTTGCCTATCTATCTCCTCATTTTATCTTCTCCAATAACTCTAGGAGATTGGTGCAATTACTATCTCCATTTTACTGAGGAGAAAATAGAAACATGTAGCCATTGTTCAATTGGTAAATGATAAAAACACTGACTCCAAAATTCATGTCTTTGATGTACTGTCTTTGGTATATGACAAACAGTTACATTTTGGAATTCTGAACACAGGTCAGAAACTGATGGCATTTTGAGGGGGAATAAGTCAGTATAGTCAAATAAGAATCCACGTGTTTAGAGAGAAGGGCATTAAAACAGAAAATACTCCTTGAACAGGTGGAGAAGATGAAGTGAAACATTAGGGATAGAGGGAATGACGTCTACAAAGTCACAGAGATGAGAGCTACTTTGGTTTGTGTGCAGAGAATGAGTGACACATAAGGACCAATAGCTGGAAAAACAAAACAAAACAAAACAAAACATGATGCAGGGCCCTAACCACAAGTTAAAGAGCTGAGATATGACAGCTCAAGTAATATGGAGCCATCACAGGTCCTACTGAAGCAGCATGATGCTAGACTGAACCTATTACTCATTTAAAATTATATTTGTAAAGTAGGATTTCACATTGTATTACACAATCCTATATTCTTTCCAAGATTCTCTCCTTATAATGCTTCTTAGGTTGTTTTAAGAATCATTTACTATTCATCAGTGTACCCTCCATGCCTAGCAAAATCCCAGGCAAGTGGCAGGTGATTATAAATGGTTGTTAAATGAATGTATGAAAAGAAAGTTGGGAGAAAATAGGATAGGACAGTATGGGAAGGCAAGAAAAATAAGCACATGCTTCAAACAGGAGGAGGTAAGTCTAAGAGTTAAAGCCAAAATGAAATAAAGGAGGATGAGAGCTAAGAAAGGGTCATTTAATTTGGCAAGAAGGGTATTTGGATGGTATTCAAGAATACTGTAATGACAGAAAGAGCACAATCAAATCTGCATGTTAAAGGAGAAAATGAAGGCAACAGGACAGCTCATAATTTTTGTTGTCAATGAGTAACTTAAAAAGAGATTTGTTGTAAGTGAGCAATTGGATCAAGCATCCATTTCTTATAAGAAGCCAGATGTCTCTTCATTTAACCTGTTAATGCAAATGCCCTCTGTGAACTCAGTGATTAAACATTCCCTCTCACCTCTGATGCCTACAAAGATGCATCAAACCCTTGAGGTCCCTTGGACAACCTACATGATACTGATAGAAAGTTGTAGCTTTGACAATAGGTTGTATGAACCAGACACTGAGGAATTAAATCATTCATCTAAAGAATTCCTAGCAAGTCACAGACCGATGTAGAATCTCATCTTTATTTAGTCTCCATATGAGAAGGAAGGGATTGGGCATGACCATCTCTGAAGCTCTGCCAGTCTGACATTCTCTGTCTACGCAGATTCTGTCTCCTCACTGCCATCCATTACCCAGGAATCCTCCTGCTTCTCCCCCAAGCCAATGGCCAAACTGACCTTTGCAAATGATTTTTACTTGTCTAATTAGCTCCAAGTGAGATTTCTATCATCCCATGGTTATAATTTTAACTAACTTGAAATTACAAGTAAAGTTAAATAACAAAAGTAATTAAACATATTGCAGTTAACATTCAATGTACACATCTAATTATTGCCAATACCCACATGAAGACAAAATTCATGAAAACAAAACTCAATGCAATATATTTTATTTGGATACTTTAGCAAAGGGTTTCTTTAAATATTTTCTCTAGAAGAGGAACATTAGGGGATGATTAAAGATAATTAAATGCTGTAAGAGTAGTGATCCATTTGACAGAGGGAATTAAAGCTATGAATCATTTCTAATAGAAATGTGATCTCCCAACCTGTATTCTACCAGGCTGGCACCCTTTCTATGAGAGGCAGAAGGAGTGGAGAAAAGGGAAAGCCAAAGGAGCTGAAGGCCAAGTTTAAGGCTCAACATTTATGTCCTAAGATAGTTATAAGCTAGTTCCTTTGCAAGACAAATAGTGTTGCATAGGACTGGTGGTGGGGGAGGATTGGGAAATAATGCAAACAGTAATTTATAAACTGAATTCATGGATTATGCCAATGTATTTTACAGAAAAGTCACATGCAAATTAACCTAAATTTACTACACTTCTTTTCCATTATAAAAGAGTGAGCAGATTAAAAATTTAGGTTTCCCTATAATTTGATTTGAAAGTGTTAGTCGCTCAGTAGTGTCTCCCTTGTAGCAACCCCATGGACTATAGCCCACCAGGCTCCTCAGCCATGGCATACTCCAGGAAAGAATACTGGAGTGGGTAGCCATTCCATTCTCCTGGAGATCTTCCTGATTCAGGGAATGAACCTGGGACTCCTGTATTGCAGGCAGATTCCCAATAATTTGGATATCCCTATTCCCAGTTGCACAGAGTATGCTGTCGACCATGTTGGTTGTCAGACATCACCCCAGACTCCCCATTCAGGAGGCCCACTATGGAGACAGATATGCAATTTCTTTTTCTATTCTGTATTTTAAATTGGCACCATCACCATTCATATTACATATGGCAGTGCAGCCATACAAGCTAGCAAAGCACTGGAAAAGACTTGCATGCCTCTAGCTGATTCACGAAACACAAACATTAAGGAACAAAGTTTGTTTTTAATCAAATTTTTTTCCATTAAAGTAAATATAAAAAGGAGATTAGGTAGAGAGTGCGTACATGAGAAAGAAAAGGGATATGTGTTCAATTCCTCATCTCCCTGTGGATTGGCACCCCTCTAAAGGTCAACTCACTAGCCTCAGGTTTAATTCCCTTTCTTGCTGCTACTGTT
Source organism: Nanger dama (assembly GCA_917880005.1). Lineage (NCBI taxonomy): Eukaryota > Metazoa > Chordata > Mammalia > Artiodactyla > Bovidae > Nanger > Nanger dama. The sequence goes on from CAKJTW010000011.1 coordinate 4,931,785, forward strand.
CAGAGGTAAATGCTTGCTTTTTATTAAAAATCAAAAGCACAGGAGCTTGTAATCCTCTAGACAACGTTTCTCTCCCCCCCCCCTCTCTCTCTCTCTCTCTCTTTTTTTTTAATAAAAATGGAAAGTTTAGCTCAAAGCAATAGCAGCTAAAATTAGAGTGAAATCAGCAGCTGCTCCCCAGGGAAAATGAAAAACCAAACAAAGGTTTGTTTTTTTCTGACTATATTGTATTTTTCCTCCTTTAAATTTGGAAGATTTTCCAAGAATTTGCATGTGTCAGCCAAACAATATTTTATGTTTGTAACCTCTCAACTGAACACCTCCCAAGTAATGTCAGTCACAAGCCTTTCAGGTAAAACGTATTAAAAACCCACTATTGTGTTTTCAATGTCATGGCCCTTAGAAACAATGGCAGCAATTAATAACATTACCAAGGCATTAACCTGCACCTTCAGCTAAAATTTCCTGCATTTCTCCCTCAGTACAGTTATGTCAATACACATGACAGCTGGCACAAACCAGAAAGACCAGGTTCTCTGAGGATGCTGTGGCATCCAACTGGTTGCGTTGCTCAAAAATTGTGGTCAAAATGGGACATGAAACAAATACAGATACTGAGCTTAAATGCCATTTATCCTCACTCTCACCTGCCTCTCTCCACTCTGTTCTCTGCTTCATTCTTTCCACTGTTCTCTTGACAACGGATGTTAACAAAACTTACTGTGGCAATCATTTTCCAATAAACACATATATCAAATCATTATGCCGTACACCTAAAACTAACACAGTGTTGCTGTTGTTCAGTTGCTAAGATGTGTCTGACTCTTTTAAGACCCCATGAACTGTACATCACCAGGCTTCTCTGTCCATGTGATTTCCCAGACAAGAAAACTAGAGTGGGCTGCCATTTCCTTCTCCAGGGGATCTTGTCGACCCAGAGACTGAAACTGTGTTTCCTGCATTGGTAGGCAGACTCTTTACCACTGAGCTACCAGGGAAGCCCAAAACAAATATATATGTCGATCATATCTCAATTAAAAATATTTTTTCTCCCTCTCACCGTTTACCACTTCAAACCCAACACTTATTATAGTGGCAGCCCTAGTACATGCCTGGCAAATCATAAGGAAACAGTGACTAGGATCCTATGCTTGGGTAAGCTTGCTCTCAACATTTTTTTCCTTCATCTGCCTTCAGAATTGCCTTCAGGATCATGGTGAGGGCATTTAGGATACACATTTTTATTATAATCTTCTTTATAAAAGAGTTTCCTGGACCAAACCTGCTCCTTACCCCTCTTAATCACTTGTCTGTAGGTATATTTTACATTCAGTTCAGTCCAGTTCAACTGCTCAGTCGTGTCTGACTCTTGTATGCCAGGCCTCCCTTTCCATCACCAAATCCTGGAGTTCACTCAAACTCATGCCCATCAAGTCAGTGATAACATCCAGCCATCTCATCCTCTGTAATCCCCTTCTCCTCCTGCCCCCAATCCCTCCCAGCATCAGAGTCTTTCCCAGTGAGTCAACTCTTCACATCAAGTGGCCAAAGTATTGGAGTTTCAGCTTTAGCATCAGTCCTTCCAATGAACACCCAGGACTGATCTCCTTTAGAATGGACTGGTTGGATCTCCTTGCAGTCCAAGGGACTCTCAAGAGCCTTCTCCAACATCACAGTTCAAAAACATCAATTCTTCAGCACTCAGCTTTCTTCACAGTCCAAATCTCACATCCATACATGGCCACTGGAAAAACCATAGCCTTGACTAGATGGACTTTTGTTGGCAAAGTAGTCTCTGCTTTTTAATATGCTATCTAGGTTGGTCATAACTTTCCTTCCAAGGAGTAAGCATCTTTTAATTTCATGGCTACAATCACCATCTGCAGTGATTTTGGAGCCCCCCGCCTTCCCGCCAAAAAATAAAGTCTGACACTATTTCCACTGTTTCCCCATCTATTTCCCATGAAGTCATGGGACCAGATGCCATGATCTTCATTTTCTGAATGTTGAGCTTTAAGCCAACTTTTTCAGTTTCCACTTTCACTTTCATCAAGAGGCTTTTAGTTCCTCTTCACTTTCTGCCATAAGGGTGGTGTCATCTGCATATCTGAGGTTATTGATATTTCTCCCAGCAATCTTGATTCCAGCTTGTGCTTCTTCCAGCCCAGCGTCTCTCATGATGTCTTCTGCATATAAGTTAAATAAGCAGGGTGACAATATACAGCCTTGATGCACTCCTTTTCCTATTTGGAACCAGTCTGTTGTTCCATGTCCAGTTGTAACGGTTGCCTCCTGACCTGCATATAGGTTTTTCAAGAGGCAGGTCAGGTGGTCTTGTATTCCCATCTCTTCCAGAATTTTCCACAGTTTATTGTGATCCACACAGTCAAAGCCTTTGGCATAGTCAATCAAGCAGAAATAGATGTTTTTCTGGAACTCTCTTGCTTTTTCCATGGTCCAGCTGATGTTGGCAATTTGATCTCTGGTTCCTCTGCCTTTTCTAAAACCAGCTTGAACATTTGGAAGTTCATGGTTCATGTATTGCTGAAGCCTGGCTTGGAGAATTTTGAGCAAAAATTACTTTGCTAGCGTGTGCTGCTGCTGCTAAGTCACTTCAGTCGTGTCTGACTCTGTATGACCCCATAGACAGCAGCCCACCAGGCTCCCCCGTCCCTGGGATTCTCCAGGCAAGAACAGTGGAGTGGGCCACCATTTCCTTCTCTAACGCATAAAAGTGAAAAATGAAAAGGAAGTCGCTCAGTCATGTTTGACTCTTGCTAGCGTGTGAGATGAGTACAATTGTGCGGTAGTTTGAGCATTCTTTGGCATTGCCTTTCTTTGTGATTGGAATGAAAACCGACCTTTTCCAGTCCTGTGGCCACTAGACATTTAAAAAGGAAATCTCTATACTTATAGGAGCAGGCTTAATCACTGCAACTACAGGAAGAGCCATGGTCGTCCTTACTATTTTACCTTCATTTGTTTTTGTTTTTCATTCACAAAGTCCTGTCTGACTCTTTATGACCCAATGGACTGTAGCACACCAGGCTTCCATGTCTTTCATTATCTCCTGGAGTTTGCTCATACTCATGTCATTGAGTTGGTGATGCAATCCAACCATCTCATCCTCTGTCACCCCTTCTCCTTCTGCTCTCCATCTTTTCCACCATCAGGGCCTTTTCTAATGAGTCAGCTCTTCGCATCAGGTGGCCAAAGTATTGGAGATTCAGCATCAATCCTTCCAATGAATATTCAGGACTGATCTCCTTTAGAATGGACTGGTTGGATCTCCTTGCAGTCCGAGGGACTCTCAAGAGTCTTCTCCAACATCACAGTTGCATCACAGAAAGCATCAGTTTACATACACACACACACACACACACATACACACACACACACACATACACACATACACACACACACACACACACACACTCTCTCTCTCTTAAGGCCTGGAGAAGAAAGAGTAAATTACTTCTCCAAAATCAAATGATTGGGTCAAGTCTGGGGCTGGTGGTGAGAGAGGGTTCAGACTGTGAATTTGGCCCCAGTTACTTTCAACATGTTTCCCTGATTTGAAGCCTCAGGCATTTTTAAAAGTTGTTTTCTAAAATCCATTCAGTCCATAGGATTGGTGATGTTCAATTAATATGTGAAATGATGACACTAGAAAATAAATTGAGGAAGACACATGATGACTGCAATACCATTTTAAGGGAAGACATAGTATTTATTGGACAATAAAAGAGATCTGCAGTTACATTATCCACTGAAGCAAAGTCATGCTGTAAGGGTCATCAACCCATATGTTTTATAACATAAACTGATCAACCAAAAGGGTTAGGAGAATATTTCCCTTGGGCAATACAGTTTGGGATAATTAGACACATTTGAGGGATTTTAACACCTTTCTCAGTTGCATCCTACACTAGCCATTTTGAAAACTGATAAACTGTCAGCCACTTCTGGTATAGTAATTTTATGATCCAATATAAAAATAAATTTTATTGTGTTATTGAAGTGGCCATAACCATTCTATTGAGTTGTTATATGGAAATATGCCTTCCTCCTTTATACATATTCAACCAGGGATATCCACATATTTTTCTTTAATATTTTTTGGGCTCTGGAAGTAGGCTTATGCTTTTTTAAAAAAAAATATTAGTATTAGATGGAATCTTGGTACACAAGTAACATGCAAACATCACCCTGTATTAACCATTTGGCTATGTTTATTTTGTGTTATACTTGGAGGCATATTGTTTACTTAGAAGATTTAAGCCTTATATATTTGAGCATGCAAAATTTTTGAAATAGACTCTCTTATTTCTTTTGACAGATGGTATCTTTAAAAGTCTTATTATAGGTCCACAAACCTTCTTACCTCCAAACTCACTTAGGGGAATTTGCTAACTACTTATTGGACCATCCAGATCTTTCCATCTTTATTTCTCTGAGTCTTCTTTCCCCCTTCCTTTTCTCTCTCTGCCCTAACCTTCCTCCTTCTCTGCTTCCCCTACCATCCTTTGTCTGTTTTTCTCTTGCCCCATTCTCTGAAAACTGAATCAGGTCAGCTAAGAGTACAGCACTCATATTTTCAAATCATGAACAGAACCAACTTCACTAGCTGTATGTGAACAATGGGTATTCATCTAGAGTTGAATAATAAATCAAATATTCATCAAATGTCAAGATTGTGCCAAGGAAAACTGGTTGTTTGTTCATCATATGGGTTTTAATCTATATACTTTGTTCAAATAGTAGGTTTACCACAAAGAAAAGGGTTTTACTGTAAAGATATGCTGTCTAGTGAGCCAGGGGAGTTGGAAACTCTAAAAATCAGCAAGAGCAGTAATTATAATAGAACAAGATTGTAGCAAGAGCACAAATTGGTTAGTAGGAATCTACCACAAATTTGACTTAGCACAGGAGATCCCACCCATGACAAGGTCATGTGTAAGAGACCTGATGGGCAAGGTGGATCAGGACTCAAGGGACCCCCCTAGACCTGCTCGAACATCTACCCCAAAACCAGAGTCTGTCTGTCTTACTATTTTATGCCTTCCACCAATTCCTCTGATACCAATGGGGGCTATCCCTGACCACCTTTCTCTGAAGAAAATCAACTTAGGGCTCTAGTTAATAAGTCTCCTGGACATAATAGGGATGTTTCCATTCAAACCCCTCTGATGGCTCTCTAACTTGCCTGACAGGTTTATACGGACTTTTACAACTATGCTTGTGATTGTTTACAGCCTCCCAACTGCAAGAGGCATGAGAAGCTTAAATAACACCTTTTAAGGAGTTAAAATTATTAAAATGGTACTGGTGAAGGGTCTCATTGTTGAGCCGATGTTTGCTGCCAAGTTTTCATATCGTGTGCATTAATTAACATAGTTGATATATAAAAATATAAGTAGTGGCCTTGCTCACCAAAGCTTGGTCTCCTGTGTCAGTCTTTTTTTCTCTTTCTCTTTCCTTTTCAGGTCGACTCCCTGGAACACAAGACCCCTGAGTTCACTTTCCTGCCCAGACTTCTAAGACTCTCTCCCAAACTGGGGCACCTTCACTACACAGAGAAGGCATCTATGGCCTACGTAAACAGAATAAGTCCCATACAGGGGCTTTATTGGCTTTCTATGTAAACCAAAAATATCAACCTCTTCTTCTCCTCTGTTTTCTTAATTACAATATTCTTTCTTTCTTTCCCCCCACCCTCGCCGATGCCATCTCCCCTGAAGATATCCCTAGATCCAACCAAGGCTGGTCCCTAGTAAGCTACTCTCCATAAATCTCCATCTCTGAATGCCCACCTCTCTTCCCAGTGCCAACTGGACTGTGAGTTCTCTCCTGTTACCTTGGTGCACCTTTTTCTCAACTTCACAGCTGGCTGATCACAGGTTGTGTTTTCTCACAACTTGAGCTACTTAGGATAATAAACCTATAAATTGTACTCATGATTCAGTTCAGTTTAGTCACTTAGTTGTGCTCGACTCTTTGCGACCCCATGGACTGCAGCATGCCAGGTTTCCTTGTCCATCACCAATTCCCAGAGCTTGCTCAAATTCATGTGCATCCAACCATCTTATCCTCAGTAGTCCCTTTCTTCTCCTGCCTTCAATCTTTCCCAGTATCAGGTCTTTTCCAATGAGTCAGTTCTTCATATCAAGTGGCCAAAGTATTGGAGTTTCAGCTTCAGCATCAGTCCTTCCAATGAACACCCAGGACTGATCTCCTTTAGGATGGACTTGTTGGATCTCCTTGCAGTCCAAGGGACTCTCAAGAGTCTTCTCCAACACCACAGCTCAAAAGCATCAATTCTTCGGCACTCAGCTTTCTTCACAGTCCAACTCTCACATCCATACATGACTATCGGAAAAACCATAGCCTTGACTAGACAGACCTTTATTAGCAAAGTAATGATTAAGTTTCAATTTTCTTTGCTAACTAAGCCATTTTGTAGTAACACTCCCAATATGAAGTCCAGAACAAGTCTCTTAGCCCAGTTTATTATTTTGCATGGGCTATACCTTTGGCCAACTTATATATTCAGATCCCAGTTGACAGATACCCACTGCAGTCAGTGAATTGTGGCACAGTTGAAATGAGAACAGTTTGGACTAGAGGGCAAAACCTCATCAGGCCTCGCCAGGCTTCCCTTTCCATCACCAACTTCAGGAGTTTACTCAAACTCATGTCCATTGAGTCAGTGATAACATCCAGCCATCTCATCTCATCCTCTGTCGTCCCCTTCTCCTCCTGCCCCCAATCCCTCCCAGCATCAGAGTCTTTTCCAATGAGTCAACTTTTCACATCAGGTGGCCAAAGTATTGGAGTTTCAGCTTCAGCATCGGTCCTTCCAATGAACACCCAGGACTGATTTCCTTTAGAATGGACTTGGTTTCTCAAAAGAGGCAGTAGGTAAAGGTGGGGCAATTCTCTTCAGATGGGGTTGTGTTCACTGCAGGCAGCATGATGAAAATGTTTACCTGGAATATTATAAACCAACTATGGAGAGAAAGCAATACTTCCTACCACCTTTCTTCAGATTACCTGATCTGGATGTTTCTGCATCTATGTGAGTTTTCTTCATTCTTGATAACTTTCCTTATTTCTACTGTCATTAATGGACAGAGCTGTTTATCTCAGGTTCTTAGGTTCCTGGAAAAGCAGAATCTTTTTTCCATCTAAGGTCTATTCCACTATCTCTTTAGGTTGAGATGAACTCTTCCAACAAATATGTAGACTCACTTATAGACTTTGATCATAGCTCCCAGAAAGTCTTAGAACATACTATCCTACTTTCTGAGTACAGAGACCACTTAACTGTCTCCATTAGAACATTTTTACAGCTTTGACTTCACCACTTCTTGCTTGCTGCTGCTGCTGTTTAGTCACATAGTCATGCCAGACCCTGTGCGACCCCATGGACTGTAGCCCACCAGGCTCCCTGCCTGTTTGATTTCCCAGGCAAGAACACCGGAGTGTGTTGTCATGTCCTTCTCCAGGGATTTTTCCAACCCAGGGATCAAATTTGTGTCTCCTGCATCTCTGGCTTGGCAAGCAGATTCTTTACCACTTACTGCTTCAGTTCAGTTCAGTTGCTCAGTCGTGTCTGACTCTTTGTGATCCCATGAATAACAGCACACCAGGCCTCCCTTTCCATCACCAACTCCTGGAGTTTACTCAAACTCATGTCCATTGAGTCAGTGATAACATCCAGCCATCTCATCTCATCCTCTGTCGTCCCCTTCTCCTCCTGCCCCCAATCCCTCCCAGCATCAGAGTCTTTTCCAATGAGTCAACTTTTCACATCAGGTGGCCAAAGTATTGGAGTTTCAGCTTCAGCATCGGTCCTTCCAATGAACACCCAGGACTGATCTCCTTTAGAATGGACTGGTTGGATCTCCTTGCAGTCCAAGGGACTCTCAAGAGTCTTCTCCAACACCACAGTTAAAAGCATCAATTCTTCGGCCCTCAGCTTTCTTCACAGTCCAACTCTCACATCCGTACATGATCACTGGAAAAACCAGAGCCTTGACTAGATGGACTTTTGTTGGCAAAGTAATATCTCTGCTTTTTAGTATGTTATCTAGGTTGGTCATAACTTTCCTTCCAAGGAGTAAGCGTCTTTTAATTTCATGGCTGCAATCACCATCTGCAGTGACTTTGGAGCCCAAGATGTAAAAACTGAAGATCCAAAACAATCTTCAACCTTTCTTCACAGGGTCAGATTACAATTGTTAAAAGAACCATTGCATGGCCTTTAGGCTGAGACATTGTTCTTGTCACAGAACACTAATAATGACTTATCTGCACTGAGGTCACCTTATTCTTGTAAAGGCCAGGAGAACTGAACTCCTGCAATTAACATAAAATGAGGTATTTCAATACTGTTTATTTGATTAAGTTTTGGTATGTTTATCTTATGGGAAATTGTTACTGGAAAATAGACACAATTGATGATAGCTCTTTCTGAAGTCTTTTTATGAATAAAAGTGACAGTTTTCTTTCTAGGGTGAAAATGAAAGTTGCTCAATCGTGTCCGACTCTTTGCAACCCCAGGGACTATACAGAACATGGAATTCTCCAGGCCAGAATACTGGAGTGGGTAGGTTTCCCTTCTTCCAGGGATCTACCCAACCCAGGGATTGAACCAGGGTCTCCTGCATCGCAGGCAGATTCTATACCAACTGAAGTATCAGGAAGCCCTCTTTCTAGAATAGAGGAAGCGTATTCTTCCTAGAGGCAATGACAAATTTGAAGGTGTCACTACATCTAACGAGCTCCTGAAATTCTTCAATTTCCTGGTTCAGGAACTGTGGAAGAGAAAGACACAGTTCCCATTTCTGACCTCATAGAACTTAATAGCACACTCTGACTATATTTTTTCTTGTTTTTAAATATATCAATAGCCACTCTATAGTTATTTTGCCTAAAATATCACTAATCTCCAAATCCACCTTAAAAGATAACGAAGTCTTCATTGTATAGGTGAAAAAGTGAGGTTCAGCTAACACGCCAATTAGCTTAAAGCCCATAGGACTGGAAAGTTGCAGAGTCAGCATCCAAACCAGTTTGATTTTAAAGACCACAGTTTTTCAATTCATTGCACAGACTTCAAGATTAGTGAGGATCTATCATTTGCATATGTGCTAAGAAATAGGGTTCTAAAGAGGTATAAATAATTGCCTCCAATCTTAACATATTTTATAATCTAATTGGAAAGCATATTCTTTCTTACACTGATATTTACCTAAGTGTCATTTGAGTGACTGAAACAAAAGTGTTCCTTTAAGTCAAATCTCATCTTTGAACCAACACTATGAATCACTACTCAGGATTAATATTCTTATATCTGAATTAGGCAAGTGAATGAAGTTACTTGTGGAATAATAAAGTATTTGGGCATCTTTGAAAAAAACTACTGGTCTATAAGCATATTAACCTCAATTTCATTTTTAACAAACAAGTATGTACATTCAGCAACTGCCATCATTAAACAAAATTCCATTCCTTACAGTAGCTTCATTAAGTAACCACCATGCACATAGCACTGTATTAAACTTAAAGACAATTCTTTGAACTCTGTTGGAACTGAAACCAGTCTTTAAAGGGCTACAAAGTCCAGAGATGTTTTTGTTATGCTTAAGAAACACTGCAACTCTAGAAAACAGAGATACGTGACCTTCATAGACTCATAAGGAAAAACTGACAATTTCTGTTTTTGAGAAAGAGAAAGAGAGAAAACAAGAGAGAGAGATTCTTTCTTAAAAAATTTCAGGACTTTGCCATGTTAGCAAATTATTTTTTTAATCTCTGATCTGTATATTCTGAAATAAACTAGGTATTCCTTATCTTCTGCTATATGTATGTATGTTGCTGACATAATATGGCTTCTTCTCACCATAGGTTTCAAATGACACCACAAAGAGGCCTTTCCAGACCACCCGATATAAGCAGTCTATCCTGTTTATCTTATTTAAGCAATGAAATCTCCATAAAGCCATCTTATTTTCTTTCCACATAGGAATTTCGCCATCTGAAATAATCTTGTTTAGCATTTGTTTTTGTTTTTAATGTGTCTTTCTCTCCTGGTCTATAAGCTCCATGAGTGCAAGAACGGAGTTTGTGTGGTAACAATCATGTACTTAGTACTCAGAACACTTGCTGGTCATTAACTAGACATTTAAGTGTTATTTTATAGAATGAATGAACATACAAACAAATGAATGAATGGACAAATTAAGTCGATGATAAACAAGGTGGCACCACAGCTCATATTCCAGGGCTTTTCCTTTTTTTTTTTAATAATTGTTATAAATGTGTCAAAGTATAGGCCTCAAGTGACAAATTCAATTTCTCTTCTAAACTTGTGACGAAGGGCTTCTCACCACACTCTTGGCTCTGAGCTGTAGCAGGCTTCTTGGCTTGCTTCTGTCTAGGTGATATTCAGCCTACCCAAGACCTTTCTAAATCTTAAATTTTGCCTTTGGAATTAAGCAGACATAGTCCACAAAATATCAATCTCAGTTTTTAACTGAAATCAGATGCCAGAAATTTGATCATTTTATATTACATTACCAGATCAATATAGACATCCGTATACTATGTAACTAATAAACCCTTCCATGAATAAACTAATGTCATGGTCTACTCATTCTGAGCTCTTAGATACCTGACTACAAGACCTTGTTTTCCTCTAGATGGCCTCCTTTTGATTTCCTTGAATTCATCTTCTTGCTACACATCACTTTAGATGCCCATAGCCCCTGAGTGAATAGCATTTTCCGTTTCATTGAACTTATTTTCCTCTTCTGCAGCTTGTCTTCTCTAAGCTGGCCCACACCAACCAAGTTACCTCAGCATTACCTGCAGCATTTGAGATTTTACAAGCAATTACATTCTGTCTTAAACACTTCTTCTTTTCAAAGATATAAACTGTCAATTTATTTTTGACCCTTCCAAGCTTAGATTGGGCCCCTCAGCCTCTCACCCCTTCTATTGCCCTTCTTCATAGCATTTCCTGATAGTAAGGTATTGATCAACACCTATGTTTGCTGATATAGTCCAAGACACTGACACTTTTAAAAATGTTTCTTGAATATTTCTAGAAGATCTGACCTCAGATGACTATGTTAGCACATAAACTAGTTAATTTTTTTTTTTAACAAGGAGTCATTACTTGTCTCTTCCAGCTGCCCTCTGCTCTAATCTAATCTCACCTTAGTCACACATACTTATTCCCTGTCTTAGTGGTGTTCCCAAGCTTATGAAGTGAATGACAAAGAAAGAAGGGAAAGTTATCTTTCCCTTAAAGGTTAACATTTTTATTCCAGTGAAGGCATAGATGTCCCTCAAATCTTGAAATAAATCAAAGAGGTTTTTATTTTTTTTTCCCCAATAGGAGGTAGAATTCCCAAAGCTGGGGGAAAAAAAAAACAAACAACTAATATATAGTAAAAAGAAACCATCATATTTCTATTTTCTTAACTTTACCTCTCAAATATTATCCTTTCCCTCTGTGGTTTCTACTCTCTGAATTTATAACAGTTATATTCTTTTCACATGCATATTAGATGCAGGATTTTAGGGTTCAAGCAACACTATTTGCTTCTGAGTTGAAGGTACCAAAGAACTGAATACAGAGCTAATTTGAGCCCTTAATGATCAAAGTATTATTTGGGGACCCCAGTGGCAGAGCACTTCTATTTTGATAATATGAAAGCATGTTATATATATATACATACTTCTCTCTACCAGCCAAAAAGAGGTTTAGACCCAAAACTCTCAAAGGAAACAGAGTGAAGAGAGCACAAGCAAATAAAAAAATACTCATGATTTTCCCCTGGATCTCTTATCCTTGCTTCAATTGACGAACACAGGCTGAACAATTGAGGAATGGGAAATTTTATTCTACCTATGTTTGAATATTCAGATACATCTCTGTAGAATCTTTATTTCCAGTTTAACTATATGAGCAATGGCTGATCTCAGTTTAATCAATCAAATCATCTTTGAAGACATTTCAATTCAATCATTAAGATCAATTCTAAATCTTAGACTGGCCATAATTCAATGGAGTGGTTTTATTCTAAAGACATGATATTTTGTACTCTTGAATAGTGAAAAAGGAAAGGAAGGCGACTTTCATCAGAATTTGATTCTTGTTCTTAATCAGAATTCATCTAAAATTAATTAAAATTTTTTCCTGCCTCTGTTCTGCCTCCCTTGGTAACTGCTTAGAGAGTAAAAAGAATGACATTGCTTTAACATTTAACTAAGTCCCAACTCCTCTGAACAGGTGAAAACAACCATCCTCTAACAGACCTCTGCCCTGAGTGTCCCCCAACTCCCATTATTCTTGGATCCTCCATTGCAAAACGATGCAAGAATACAATGCAGCACCAAGGACCAATCAGGCCAGGGCACCATGAGCTCACAGGCTAGGAGAGCAGCTTAGAGAAGAGGAAGACTCATTAAACTTCACATTAGAAAACCTGGATTTAGTCTGTATTTTGCTTCTTCCTCAGCCATGTGACTTCAACAACTGACATCACTGTCTCAATTATTTCATCTGCAAAACGAGGAAACTGATCATGATCTCACAGGGCTGATGTGAGAAAAATGTATGTGAAATATTGACAACCATGATGCAGTGAAAGAATATTAGCTGTTAACATTAGCCTTCAAGATTTTCCATGGTGTATTTGCCAACTTCATTTTACCCTCATATACTCAAGGTTTTCCTTGCCTAGGTTTTCACTGGTAAGGGTCTCACTGAAATCAAGCAGCAGAAAGCAAGAGTTCAAGGGCTAAAGTTACTATAACAAGTTTATTCTTGGTGATGAAGGAAAAGAAAAAGGTAGAGATTGGCTGAGGAAAACTTCTAGTCCCTAGCTTCCAGTTATGTTTTCCTTAGATCTGTCCACATCTGCTACACCAGCGCTTTTCATGCTTTCCTGTGTAAACAGATCACCTGGGGATCTTGTTAAAAATACCGATTTTGATGTAGTAGGTCTGGCTAGACTATTTTCAACAGGTCCAGCCAAAGTCAATACTGAGGGTGATGGGTAATAACATTTGGAGTAATAAGGTCCTACATGATCCTCCGTGATTTGCTGTCTGCTTCTGCCACCACATGTCTTACTCATGTTCCTGCACTTACCCCATGGTGAGACCAAACCGTTGTTGCCAGGAACACTCCAGTGATGCCTTACTCTATACTTTGAAAGTGAAAGTGTTAGCTACTCAGTCATATCCCACTCATTGCAACCCCATGGACTGCAGCCACCAGGCTCCTCTGTCCATGGAATGCTCCAGGCAACAACATTGGAGGAGGTTGCCATTTCCTTCTCCAGGGGATCTTTCCAACCCAGGGATTGAACCCAGGTCTTCTGCATTGCAGGCAGATTCTTTACCTTTGACCCACCAGGAAAGCCCACTCTATACTTTAGCTCAGCCTAATTTCTCTGTTTAGAATACATTTCTAACGTCACTTTTAGACTCTGTGAAAAGATTATCCTCTCCAGGATTTTATCCTGTAAACCACCAATCTCAATTGCTGCCTTGTTCTCTATTCTACAGTACCTTCATATCAAGGTTTAAGGTCATATGACTATTTCTCCCCAAGTTATTAAGAACAAGAACTCCATATGAGTTTCTATATCCTAGGCTTGTAGTACTCTTTGTTGTACACTAGAAAACTGTAAATACTTGCTCACTAAGTAGTGTGTAAAGAGTACACTGAATTTTAAACCTATAACTGACTAATCAGATAGTTGATGACCATGCAGAATGTCAGTCCTTAATAACAGCCTACTATGCTGCTTACTAGGAAATAATTTCCAGTCAGCAATGAGTGTGATTGTGACAGAAGTCAAGAAAAGAAAACAACAGAAAGTCCATGTTTAAAAAAATTTAAGTGGCAGAGTGGATTAGGTTAGCATTTGCGTGATATGTCTTGAGGACATCAGTGATGTCATACCCATCTTAGTTGTGCTGAGACTTTACAAAGGTCAGGATGCTCCAAGTACAGTTTGTTGTGCCACCAACCCAATCAGTTACTGAGTTCTGTTCCTTATTTACAGGGCACTGATTCCCTTATCTCCATTCCTCTTGTATTTATTTTTCTTGCCAGTGCTCTCTCTGTGGTCCTCTTGATGCTCATTAGCCAAGAATCGAAGGGTCTAGGCCTGCTTCTCTGCTCTCATCTTTCTTTCCCCAAGCTGGATAGAAGGAAGGGTGGTAAATCATCATATAAAAGAAGTGACCTCCCACAGTCACTGGGGCACAAAAGAGATGCCAGCCAAGAATATTTCCCTGCATCACATTCTCTCTTTACATTATGAATTCCAGCTACTCTTCTCTGGGCTTAAGAGATCTTTCCTGCAAGCCAGACACTGCTAACAGAAAATCAGATAGAGAATTCTTCACTGACACAGATTAACAGACATAGACTGAGAGGTGTAGAGGTGTATCTGTGTTCCTACTGTGACCTCCAAATAGCACATTCTATTCCCAACGTACAAAAGAAACGCAAATTAGAGATGAACACTTTAGGTAATATATTTTGGCATTATGTGCCTAATATGCTTCTATAAACATTAATTATTAGGATTGTCATGTAAAATGAGAACCATTTGTTAACATTTAATATACTGAACATGTGGAGAATCAGAAGTAATAAATGAAGGTGGTTAGGAGGTAATGAGAAGAGCTAAAGAGTGATAGGGGCTTCATCATTAGTACCTTGTCAACAAAGAAGGCCCATCTGTACACAAACACAGCAAAGCAAAATGGGGAAGGGATGGTGCTTTTATACATGGTTGATGAAAATAAGCTAATTATCTTTTTCAAAGAAGGCCCATTTTTAATCTACTTTCTTTTCAAAACTAATGTATATTTTTCTGTATGCTTTTAGTGAAAATCATTGTTGTTGTTTTCTAGTTGCTACATCTTGTCTGACTCTTCTGTGACCCCATGGACTGCAGCCCGCCAAGCTCTCTGTCCCTGGAATTTCCCAGGCGAGAATACTGGAATGGGTTGCCATTTCCTTCTCCAAGCGATCTTCCCAACCCAGGGATCAAACCCAAGTCTCCTGTATTGCCAGGAGGATTCTTCAGCACTTCAGCCCCATAGTGAAAACTAAGAGGATATTATTCTTACTATTTACCATTGAAATAAATCTCCACAATAAAAATAAATAAATCTCTACAATATAGTACAACAGCTTGACATACATAGAAATAAAAGCAAATGATTTTTAATTTCCAGATCTTTATAATGCAAAATTTAATTGTCAGCAAGATAGTTTCATAATTATGATTATATAAAACATTACCCAACTCAGAGTAACTTGGGGTAGAGAACTGTCAGCTTACTAAAATGTATGAATTATAGGGTAGTTTTTAATCAGACTAGACTATTGCATGTAAGTAGAATTTAATATATGTTATAAACTTGTCTGTTTAATTAATAATTGGAAGCATGAATCTAACTTTAATAAGCTCCATGCTAAGTACTGAATGTATATTTTCTAATTTAGTTTCACAACAGCCCAATGAACTGGATCCTTTGTTCATTTCTATTTTAGGGTTAAAGAAACTAAGGCACAGTCACCCAAGGCATATCAGCTATAAGTGAAGAAATCCATACATAATGTCTTTTAACATTCAGTCAATGTTTTATGAAAATTGTTAAACCAAAGTAATTTTAGTCATTTCTGGCTTTATGAAATACGTTGAAATTAAAGTAATTTCCTTATTACGCATAAGAATAAAAATTGTTATCAGGAAAAACATATTTAATAAAATGACTTGGATTTTGGCTGCTTTATCTCAAAAGCATCTTAATCAAATCTAAAACTCTGTGGTACTATATATGCAAATACTTAACTATCAGAAGGAGTCACAAATGTAGTGGTATCTAAATTTTCAAGATTCAATAGTAATTCTGCCAACACTAGGTGTTCAGACATTTTCCAAATATTACGGATTACAATTTTATGATATAATGGTGAAGACTGGACTAGAACAAATGACCATTCAACTTCACTTCAAATGTTCAATGGCATTAGATCTAAATCCTTTCCCAGTCACTTCCATTTTACCTTCAGTGATCCCTGTCGGGGAGGATAATTAGTGTCATGCATAATAAATAAGCAATAAGAATCTACTTAACTTATGTATACTGATTTATATATATATATAAATACCCAAATATATATATATATATATATATATATATATATATATAAAGCCTACTTGCATTGGATTGAAGAAAATTTTTAATGTCAATAACCTAACACAGTGCTTGGCACACATCAGGTGCTGAATAATTATTACCTTCCATTATTTTTTTTTCTCTATCACTCTTTGAAGTTCAGTTCAGTTCAGTCACTCAGTTGTATCTGACTGTTTGTGACCCCGTGGACTGCAGCACTCCAGGCCTCCTGTCCATCACCAAATCCCAAAGTTTACTCAAACTCATGTCGATTGAGTCAGTGATGCCATCCAGCCATCTCATCCTCTGTTATCCCCTTCTCCCCATGCCTTCAATCTAGCCCAACATTAGGGTCTTTTCAAGTGAGTCAGTTCTTTGCATCAGGTGGCCAAAGAATCAGAGTTTCAGCTTCAGGATCAGTCTTTCCAATGAATATTGAGGACTGATTTCCTTTAGGATGGACTGGTTGGACCTCCTTATAGTCTAAGGGACTCTCAAGAGTCTTCTATACCACAGTTCAAAAGCATCAATTCTTTGGCACTCAGCTTTCTTTATACTCCAACTCTCACATCCATACATGACTACTGGATAAACCATTGCTTTGACTAGACAAAACTTTGTCAGCCAAGTAATGTCTCTCCTTTTTAATATACTATATAGGTTGGTCATAACTTTTCTTCCAAGGAACAAGCATATTTTAATTCCATGGCTGCGGTCATCATCTGCAGTGATTTTGGAGCCCCCAAAATAAAGTCTGACACTGTTTTCCCAACTATTTGCCATGAAGTGATGGGACTGGATGCCATGATCCTAGTTTTCTGAATGTTGAGTGTTAAGCCAATTTTTCACTCTCCTCTTTCACTTTCATCAAGAGCCTCTTTAGTTCTTCTTCGCTTTCTGCCGTAAGGGTGGTGTCATTTGCCTATATGAAGTTATTGATATTTCTCCTGGCAAGCTTGATTCAAGCTTGTGCTTCATCCAGCCCAGCATTTCTCATGATGTCCTCTGCATATAAGTTAAATAACAGGGTGACGATATGTACCTTGTCATACTCCTTTCCCGATTTGGAACCAGTCTGTTTTTCCATGTCCAGTTCTAACTGTTGCTTCTTAACCTGTATACAGATTTCTCAGAAGGCAGGTCAGGTGGTCTGGTGTTCCAATCTCTAGAAGAATTTTCCACAGTTTGTTGTGATCCACACAGTCAAAGGTTTTGGCATAGTCAATAAAACAAAAGTAGATGTTTTTCTGGAACTTTCTCTTTTTGATGATCTAAAGGATGCTGGTGGCTCAGAGGTTAAAGCGTCTGCCTCCAATGCAGGAGACCCAGGTTCAATCTCTGGGTCGGGAAGATCCCCTGGAGAAGGAAATGGCAATCCACTTCAGTATTCTTGCTTGGAGAATCCCATGGACAGAGAAGCATAGTAGGTTACAGTCCACCGGGTCGCAAAGAGTCGGACACGACTGAGTGACTTCACCTCAAAGGATGCTGGCAATTTGATTGGTTCGTCTGCCTTTTCTAAATCCAGCTTGAACATCTGGAAGTTTAGAGTTCACATACTGTTGAAGCCTGGCTTGGAGAATTTTGAGCATTACTTTACTAGCACGTGAGATGAGTGCAACTGTATGGTAGTTTGAGCATTCTTTGGCATTGCCTTTCTTTAGGATTGGAATGAAAACTGATGTTTCCAAGTCCTATGGCCACTGCTGAGTTTTCCAAATTTGCTGACATATTGAGTGCAGCACTTTCACAGCATCATTCTTTTAGGATTTGAAATAGCTCTTCTGGAATTCCATCACCTCCACTAGCATTGTTCATAGTGATGATTCCTAAGGCCCACTTGACTTCACAGTCCAGGATGTCTGGCTCAAATATACTCTGTGTGCACCAGGACCCAGAGGCTCCACCGAGACTAAGACAGACTGTGTTTCAGTGTCTCCTGAGGAGCTACGGATTAGCAGTGGACTGCTGCAGGGGCAGAGTCTCTGGGTGCAGTAGACCTGGGTATGGCATAAGCCCTCTTGAAGGAGGTCACCATTAACCCCACCATAGAGCCATCAGAACTTACACAGGACTGGGAAAACAGATTCTTGGAGGGCACAAACAGAACCTTGTGTGCACCAGGATCCTGGATAAAAGAGCAGTGACCCCACAAGAGACTAACCCAGTCTAGCCCATGAGTATCCAGGAGTCTCTGGCAGAGGCGTGGGTCAGTGGTGGCCTGCTGCAAGGTTGGGGGCACTGAGTGTAGCAGTGCATGCATGGCACCTTTTGAAAGAGGTTGCCATTATCTTCATTACCTCCTCTATAGTTTCACCTCAGGTCAAACAGGGAGGGGACAATATAGTGTGGTCCATCAACAGAAAATTGGATTAAAGATTTACTGAGCATGGCCCTACCTATCAGAACAAGACCTAGTTTCCCCCTCAGTCTCTCCCATCAGGAAGCTTCCATAAGCCTCTTATCCTTCTCCCTCAGAGGGCAGACATATGAAAACCACAAACACAGAAAACTAACCATTCTGATCACATGGACCACAGCCTTATCTAACTCAATGAAACTATGAGCCATGGCATGTAGGGCCACCTAAGATGGACAGGTCATGGTGGAGAGTTCTGACAAAATGTGGTCCACTGGAGAAGGGAATGGCAAACTACTTCAGTTAGTTCTTGCCTTGAGAGCCCCATGAGCAGTATGACAAATTTAAAAGATAGGAAACTGAAAGATGAACTCCCCAGGTCAGTAGGTACCCAATATGCTACTGGAGATCAGTGGAGAAATAACCCCAGAAAGAATGAAGAGATGGAGCCAAAGCAAAAACAACACCCAGTTGTGGATGTGACTGGTGGTGGGGATACTGTAAAGAGCAATATTGCATAGGAACCTGGAATGTTAGGTCCATGAATCAAGCTAAATTGGAAGTGGTCAAACAGGAGATGGCAAGAGTGAACATCAAGAGTAAACATTTTAGGAATCAGCAAACTAAAATGGACTGGAATTAGTGAATTTAACTCAAGTGACCATTATATTTACTACTGTGGGCAAGAATTCCTAAGTCAACAAAAGAGTCCAAAATGCAGTACTTAGATCCAATCTCAAAAACAACAGAATGATTTCTGCTCTTTTTGAAGGCAACCCATTCTATATCACAGTGACCCAAGTCTATGCCCCAACCAGTAATGCTGAAGAAGCTGAAGTTGAATGGTTCTATGAAGACCTACAAGACCTTCTAAAAGTAACACCCCCAAAAGATGTCCTGTTCATTATAGAGTATTAGAATGCAAAAGTAGGAAGTCAAGAAATACCTAGAGTAACAGGCAAATTTGGCCTTGGAGTACAGAATGAACCAGGGCAAAAGCTAATAGAGTTCTCCCAAGAGAACACACTGGCCGTAGCAAACACCCTCTTCCAACAACACAAGAGAAGACTCTACACATGGACATCACCGGATGGTCAATACCAAAATCAGATTGATTATATTCTTTGCAGCCAAAGATGGAGAATCACTACACAGTCAGCAAAAATAAGACCAGAAGCTGACTGTGGCTCAGATCATGAACTCTTTATTGCCAAATTCAGACTCAAATTGAAGAAAGTAGCGAAAATCACTAGACCATTCAGGTATGACCTAAATCAAATCCCTAACTATTATACAGTGGAAGTGACAAATAGACATAAGGAATTAGATATGATTGACAGAGTGCTTGAAGAACTATGGATGGAGGTTCATGACATTGTACAGGAGACAGGGATCAAGACTATCCCCAAGAAAAAGAAATGCAAAAAGGCAAAATGGTTGTCTGAGAAGGCCTTACAAATAGCTATGAAAAAGAAGAGCAGTGAAAGGCAAAGGAGAAAAGGAAAGATATACCCATTTGAATGTAGAGTTCCAGAGAATAGCAAGGAGAGATAAGAAAGCCTTCCTCAGTGATCAATGCAAAGAAACACAGGAAAACAATAGAATGGGAAAGACTAGAGATCTCTTCAAGAAAATTAGAGACACCAAGGGACCATTTCATGCAAAGATGGACACAATAAAAGACAGAAATGGTATGGACTTACCAGAAACAGAGAATATTTAGAAGAGGTGGCAAGAATACACAAAACTATACAAAAAGATCTTCATGACCCAGATATCACAATGCTGTGATCACTCTCCTAGAGCCAGACATCCTGGAATGTAAAGTCAAATGGGCCTTAAGAAGCATCACTATGAACTCTTCCAAGAAACATAGTCAAAAGGACAATTAACTCAACATGGTCTCTGTACAACATTACACTGTTTTATCTGTTGGGTTTTCATAATGATTAGAATGTTATACTACCTCTACTAGTTCTTACATGGCTGAAGAAATTTAGTAGTTATTTGGACAAGCAACTTTACTGAGTTCAAATATAGAAAATTATATCTAACTTTTATTCAAAACCCAGAGGCATCTTTACTGCATTTTGTACTATAGGTAATTATCCTTTAGAATGTTTGCTGACATAATGACAAATTAATATCAAAGAAGATTCTAACTACTTTATAAAGGTCAACTAGTTAATATCAAATTTCAAAAAATCTCCTAGTGCCCTTGAGTCCCCTTGAGGGGCAAGTACAGAGATAGAGAGTGTGCTTGTTAATAAACACCTATAGCAACATTGCTGGCTCTCCCAACATTGCCAGTGACAGAATCCACAATAATACTTCCTCAACTTGAGTATGTTTCGGAATCATTGAGCAACTTGTTACTATTATTAATTCTAATTCCAGGGTCCTACCCCAAGGTTTTCTGAACAGTAGATCTAAGATGGGTTCTAGACATCTTCATATTTTATAAAATTCCTAAGGGATTCCAATGCATCTTCAAGAAATGCTTTTTGAAGATACAGATGGCTGGACTCAGTCTGAAATCACTAAAGAGAGAGGAAGGAAAAAAAAAAAAACTATTTGCTTTTTGCCCTCCACTACCTTACCCAACTCCTGAAAAGAATATGACATGGTTTTCATTGGTTTTGCTTGTTTTATCTACTTCTAAACACTCTCACCTCTATGAAGCATTTGGAGAACATGATTCTACTTGATCACATCTCTTTAGCCTCTGTCAGGTATAGTTATGAAATAGTGGCTGAGATTTATAGATTAGTGGTCCAGGAGGCTTAGCAAGCTGAGTTTGACTTTTCTGCCCCATGGATGAATGCAGCAGGGTTCTCTTCATAGCCTCTCTAATTGAATTGCAGGCCAATCTCCTTAATAACCTGTCCCTTGCTCAAGATAACTACCAGGTGCCTTTCAGACTCAAAGCTACAAAAGCTCTTACTGCAAGCACTCTTTCCTCAAATCCCTTCATCCTCCCCAGCGAGTCTCTTTAGTCTCTTCTCTCCCACTCCATGCATGGATATTAGATGTGTGAAACTACTGACAATCTGAAGACTGGAAACCAGGCAGATAAAACAGAAGCATCCTTTCTCTTTTATTCTTAATTTGAGCAGTGCTTAAAGTCCCATTGAGGTGACTGGTAGCTAATACAGCTGTGAGATATGATGTTTAAGGGAAGAAAAATTTCACAGATTTCATCAGCCGTTCCTCCAGAGGTGTGGACTGCCACCCACTCTCTGGTTCTAAACCACACAAAGAAAAGCTGAAGAGTGCTGACAAGGCTCTATGAAGATGTTTTCATTGGAATGGAGCTGCTGCAGTGGTACCCTGAAGTGGCTCTTCTGTGCACACGTCAAGTTATAAATATGCAAATCAAATCACTGGGTGCTACCAACCCAACCATTCATAGTAGAGTGATTATCAACTGACAGCTTTAAACTGGTCCACCTCTTGCCATGATAGCTTCAGCAGAGATTTTGCTTAAAGTCCTGTCCTCCATCCTTGATGAGATGGGATCAGGACTGCTTTTGTAAATCTAGAGGAGGTATTCTATGAAGCTTCAAGGGCCTTTCCAAAGCAGAGAGAGAAGAGATGAGAATGGCAAACAAGCAGCCGTAATAGCAGAGGCTGAGAGTTTACTAGGTTGGGACAGCCCAATCAAGAGTTGGCCTGGCTGTAGGCTTTGAAAACATCTGCACATATACAGGCAGTGTAAGTAGAATTTAGTCCTTAGATTAGGCCAACTTTCTAAGAATCATGAGAAGCTTAGTAAAACTACAGACTCCCAAGCTCCCCTCCCCTTCAGAATCTTTGGAGTAGAGTTCAGAATTTGATAGGTTTATCAACCAATGTTGATGAATTGCAACCATTGTTAAGAATATGCTATAAGAACCAAAGCCATAAGAAACAGATTTCTTCAAGAATTCACATCAAAACTTGAATTATAAAGATTTTAAATATGTCTGAAAATGAATACTTTCCCAAGGGGAAGGGAGGTCTACATCCCCTCCCCTTGAACCTGAGTTATCTTAGGAAACAGTTGACCAAAGGAGCACAGAGAAAGTGACACTAAATGAATTCCAAGTGCAGGTCATAAAAGATGATACAGTTTCTGCCTGATTCTCCTAAGACCTGATTTCAGAACCTCGATCCACCTACCAGGTGAGAAGTGTCAGGCTGCTACACTTCATAGAAGTCATCACTGTAGGCATTTTGCTGACTGCCCCAGCTGAGGAGCCAGTCAACAGCAAGCGTCACTGGTTATATATCTAAGCACAGATGCCTCCAGGTAGTGAGTCACTCCAAGTCACTGAGTCACCCCCAGCTTTGGATCTTCTCAACTGAAGACCCAGATATCATGAAGCACAAAAACACTGTCCATATTAAGCCCTACTCAAATTCCTGACTCACAGAGTCTTGAATAGGACATGCATCATGGCCAGAAATCATGCAAGGCACTGTGGGTGGAGCAAGGATTAAAGAGTCTGATAGTCCTGCCTCTGTCATTCAATTAAAACTTGTGTGGCTTTGGGTAATTTGCTCATGCTCTCAGAAGGTCTAATTTATAATACGTAAACTGGAAAGAAAAGTATATCTCAGGATTATGGTAAAGATTAAAGAGGCAATGTGTAGGAATGAGCCTGTAACACAGTGAGAATTTAGTAATTATTGCTATGATCTTTGTTACTGTTATAACTAAATATCAAGGATACCTAGATGACTCAGGGGAGATCAAAGCCATTATCCTTAACTATTGAGGAAATCAATAGAATGTATCCAAGTCACAGCAAATAAACCTTATGGTAGAAAAGAGGATTCTAGAATCTGTCATTCCCTACATAACTGCTTTCACAGTTGAGATAATGTGTTGAAATGTTTTTTCAGATCAGTGAAACCAACACTTTCCAATACAAGGAGCTTTTTTTAAATGTTAAAAAAAAAAAAAAAACCCACTGGACACTCATGACAGTAGTATTTGTCCTGGGGGGAAAAATTCATATTTTGTTACTACCCATAACTTCTATGCTTCTTGGGGCTTCCTTGTGGGTCAGCTGGTAAAGAAACCACCTGCAATGTGGGAGACCTAGGGTTCAGTCCCTGGATTGGGAAGATTCCCTGGAGGAGGGAAAGACTACCCACTCCAGTATTCTGGCCCAGAGAATTCCATGGACTGTATAGGCCAGGTAGTTGCAAAGAGTTGGACATGACTAAGTGACTTTCACTTTCTTTCATAACTTTTATATACATATTTAAAGTAGCAGTGTATATTTGTCACACAACTTACAGATTATACTCTGGAAATATTGATTGAAGGCTCTATCAGAATAATTGTCTTTATCGTTCAGTAAACATCAGAATCTAGGGACCCTTATGACAATTCAATGTCCTTTTCCATTCCCCCATGTCTAGACTCTCCAAAAGTGATACTACACAAGTACATCCAATTACGAGCATGCTTTAAAGTTGTCTTTGGCTCTTTCAACTAAACAGAAGGGAAAAATTTCTGATAAGCTCTATATACATCATTAGTCCTCCTGTAAGAGGAGAAGCTGATGTCATTACTTGTGTGGCATATGGAGGAAAGGGAAGCTAAAGGATCCTTTTAGGAATCCAAATGGCCTCCAAGTAACAGAGAGAGTGACATTTAAATGCTTTCAACAGTGATTTTTATTTTAACAACTCCAATCATGCATAGGTAGAATGTAGTCTCCACAAAAATATGTATGAGCACACTCTCAAGAATCTCCATTAAGAAAATAATCACAATTAATTCACATAATTCGAAAATGGAAAGGAGTAGAAAGAATATTCTTGTTATGTATGAAAATAGTACCAAACAGTATTTTTCTTGTAGGGGTATTCTTAGCTCCGGTCCTAATAAATCACTTTTAAAATGACCTGAAAGAAGAGTTATTTTCATTATGTTAATGATCTCCTGGGTAAGGAAAGAGTAGAAATAGCTCATTAATGAAACTTGCAGGTGATAAGATGTATGGCAGGCACTACTGAAGTTCCTAAGATGTTATATAAATGGATCCAAAGAGGGTAGGGTTATGACTCAAAAATAACAAAATGAGATTCAGCTGAGAAAAATGAAAACCAATACATCTTGAGCAAAATAATTCAATGGACAGGAGAAACCTGGAGAGAAGTAACACTGATGGAGACCTGGATCTAATAACAGAGGACAAATTAGATATCAGCTTGCAATGTGATATGGCTGCCAAAGGGGTTGATGGTATTCTGAACTGAATACAATGATCCATTATGTTGGGGAAAAAGAAAATACAGAGAAATGACTCCTACCTTCCTTGATTCTGGTTAGGTTAAACTACAGTCTCAGACCTCTTGACACTTGAAATACGGTGAGAAATTGGGCTGCGTACAGAGGATAGCAGAAGATGATTAAATGCTGGAGAGGGTGTGGAGAAAAGGGAACCCTCTTACACTGCTGGTGGGAATGCAAACTAGTACAGCCATTATGGAAAACAGTGTGGAGATTCCTTAAAAATTGCAAGTAGAACTGCCTTATGACCCAGCAATCCTACTGCTGGGCATACACACTGAGGAAACCAGAAGTGAAAGAGACACATGTACCCCAATGTTCATTGCAGCGCTGTTTATAATAGCCAGGTCATGGAAGCAACCTAGATGTCCATCAGCAGATGAATGGATAAGAAAGCTGTGGTTCATATACACTATGGAATACTACTCAGCCCTTAAAAAGAATAAATTTGACTCAGTTCTAATGAGATGGATGGAACTGGAACCGATTATACAGAGTGAAGTAAGCCAGAAGGAAAAACACCAATACAGTATACTGACACATATATATGGAATTTAGAAGACAGTGATGATGACCCTATATGTGAGACAACAAGAGACACAGAGGTATAGAGTCGACTTTTGGACTCTGAGGGAGAGGGAAGGGTGGGATGGTTTGGGAGAATGGCAATGAAACATGTATACTTTCCTGTAAGAAACGAAACGCTAATCTATGTTCAATGTAGGATGCAGGAGGCATGGGGCTGATGCACAGGATGATTCAAGTAGAGGATGGGGGTGGGAGGTGGGAGGGGGATTCGGCATTGGGAGATTGTGTTCACCTATGGCTGATTCGTGTCAATGTATGGCAAAACAAATACAGTATTGTAATTAAAAAAATAAATAAATTTAATTAAAAAAAAAGAAATGGAATGATGTACTTATGGGAAAAGATTAAAGGAACTAAATATGTATTGTCTGGATAAGTAATAACAGACAGAGCTAGAGTAGCATTAAGTCAACATTTGAAAGGTATAATTCTCCTCAGGTGAGAGGGCTATATAAATGTAAAATAATAGCAATGGTATTAAAACACTATGAAAAAAAGTGTCTAAAAGGGATGGCATAATCTTAGCACACGGTTAGTGTTTGAGATTTTCTTAATGGAGATTCTTGAGAGTTTGCTCATATATATTTTTTGTGGCGACTACATTTTACTTAAACATGATTTGGAGCTGTTAAAAATCACTACTGAAAGTGTTTCATTATCGTATCCGGGAGATGGTGAGGGACAGGGAAGCCTATGTGTCACAGTCCATGGGGTCGCAAAGAGCTGGGCTTGGCAAGAGAACAACAGTAGTGGCTGAGATATCTCACTGGTATCAGCAACACTGCAACAATCGTTGCAGCTGCCATGTTGCTGCTGGTGATCACCGGACAGATCCTCTTCTCAATCTCACGGTAGAGAAACATGAGCAGTTGGCAACTGTTAATCAGGAATAATTAAATTTTGTGTATTTTAGTGCCTTTCTTAACATCGGTCTCCAATACCACATTCTTCAGTCCAAATTTAATTTCCTCATCCTTGCCTCCAGAACCCACATCAAGCCTTGCTTTTAATGACCCATCTCTAGGAACTTTCTCCTTCTAAGTGAAACAACGGAGGAAAGAAAATGGAGGATCTGACCAATTTATACCAAGATACTAATCTGTGAGGTAACCATTTTAATATATTTCTCAAATACATGCATATGGGACAATATCTCCTTCCTCACAAAGAGGTCTGTGCCCAGTGGATGTGGACTTTGTTTTGGTGTGGACCATCTCTGTGTCCTTCAAATCACATTCTCTAAGCTTTCATGTGGCAAATGCTCACATTTGGAAGTGCCCTCAGCACCATTTCAAGCTGCTAGAATAGCTGCAGCACAATCTTAGAGATTGAATGGGCTCGATTTAATAGATGTTTTGGGTTCTGCATTAAAACCCTAAACATCAAGAGCATGTGACATGCTTTATGACATATGAAGCTGCGTGGGGAAATTTTCATGCAGCTACAACAAGCCAAGACATGCTCTATTGAAAGTACGGATGCAAGAGAAATATAACTTTGCTCCCTTCCAGCTCTAACATTCTATGACTCTATAATTCAGTGACTGGAGGATCATTTTCATGATTCAGGAGTCAATATTGATGAATTTCTTCCAAAGTGAAAATGTGAGAAAGAGAGTGAAGGAGAAATGAAAAGTTGTTCCATTATGTGTTAAGTATTCACAATACCAGGGAGATACAATTTGGGAACAGAGTAATGATGAAATATGTAGGATTAGCAAACAAAAGGTGGGGGTGCGTATCTGAAGGAAAAAAAAAAAAAACTGCAGTGACCATCCATCACCGATCTCTGGAGTGGAAGGGAAGAAAATGGGAAATTCCTGCACCTACTTGTGATGTATTTGCAAAGACAGAATATCTTCCTCAGGGGAAACTTTAAAGAGTCAGACATCTGCTATAGAGCAAACACAGTGAAACATGGGTCACTAAAGAGCCCCTAAGTTACAGAGAGGACAATTTTGTGACCCTGAAAGTAGGCAGTGCAGGCAGAGCAAAAGCCTACCCTAGATTTGCCACTGACTGATCTGAAGGGATCGATGGGGAATGTGAAAGCAATAAAATAATCAGCAGGGTCCACCTGTTATTCATATTTTAATAGTAAAGAAAATGGTTTCTTAGGTTTCAGGTAATTTCCTAATACAACTGCTTTAATGGAAAAAAGAGAGTCACCTGAGGCAGCCAGTTTAGCTCAACATGGTCAGTAGAATGCATCATGCCAGGTAGAAAGTGACCTGTACTGCTGGCCACAGGCAGCCTTTATGATAGATTCAGGTCACTTGGGGTTTACTGAAGGCATGGCGCTCTGTGTTGATTATTAGTGGCCGAGCATAGGAACTATTTTTGCCATGTCTCATAAATTTCTTCAGCTGCCAAGGGGCACAGCCCAGATCAACACAACAGAAGCTGAAGGCAGAATGCAGTTCACTCTGAACTGCATAGACAGGCAAGACGAGCCAGCCTGCTAAGTCTGTTTTTGCTTCAACCTCATCCAGGTAGGGATTATTCAGCTACCTGATATCTTCAAATAAACCTGGATAGTCATCAATTTTACTCTATAGACATTGTGAGAGTATAAGTCTATTCTTTATGAGTAAGAGGGAAGTTGCATAATATGTGATGATCTCCTTGCCATGATTTTAAGGCAACAGTTGTACAAAAAGTTTATTTCGAGACTTACAAAGGTATGGTCTATAGCCTGGTAAGCTCATCATGGAGCTTATCGCAAAAAAAAAAAAAAAAAAAAAAGAAAGAAAGAAAAGAAAAATTTAGCAGGAAACTGTGACTGCATTTGAGTAGTGGTATTACTCAGTGCCAGAGGAGTTTTGCCATATGGATTAACTATAAGTTTTAGTTCACAGGGCACCGTGCTCTTGCTTTTAGTCCAACTCAGCTGTGATTTCACAGATACAGACAAGTTCAGTTCAGTTTCGTTCAGTTGCTCAGTCGTGTCCAACTCTTTGCAACCCATGAACCGAAGCACGCCAGGCCTCTCTGTTCATTACCAGCTGCCGGACAAGAGACGTACATAAAGACTTGAGTGGAGAAAAAACTGTGAAATTCTAAAAGGAAAAGCCAAAAAAAAAAAAAAAAAATTCCCTAGTAATTCATGGCTGTGGGACAAAGAAAGTCCAAACGTAGAAGGGACTGATATCAGTCAGTCATTTGGCTATCAAGCCAAAGTGGAGTTGAGGGGGACATTATATTTCAACTCAATGAAACTTTGCAAAGATATTTGAGAAGTCCTTCACCAGAGATTTTATTTAAGCATACCATATTTACTAAAGAAATCTCTACCTCCAGCCTCTTCCATTTCATCTCTCTTAATCATCATATCTGAAATGCACCTAATGCCAACATCTAAAAAACCTCTACAAATGATTCCAATTCCAATTTTCATGCAGGCTCTATAATATTATGATTGAATAATGACTATCTAGACACAAAATGTGTCAGGGGCCTCAAAAATATATTTAATCCATTCAACAATCCTATGAGATAAGTGTTAAAGAAAACTAGGAAGATATATATTTAAACAATCAGTTTAATACTCAAGGTTCAAAGTTAGGCCTGGCTAACTCTAAAGTTTCCAACAGAGAAACAATGGAAAAGAGATAAATAGGTTTCCTTAAATTCATTTAGATCCCACTCTCTGATTTCTGTATCTGCAGGCATTTCTTAAAACTTGCTTTAATTTCTTTTAGGCTAAAAGTAAACAGCTTGTGGTTCCCATGAATGTGTGTCTGTGTGCACACACATGC
The DNA here is from genome assembly GCA_917880005.1 of Nanger dama. Lineage (NCBI taxonomy): Eukaryota > Metazoa > Chordata > Mammalia > Artiodactyla > Bovidae > Nanger > Nanger dama. The sequence continues at coordinate 4,961,002 of CAKJTW010000011.1, forward strand.
TTGTACCTATTTTATTTGTTCAACAAATATCTACTGAACACATAATTCTGTGCTAGGCACTGTGCCAAGTACAAAAATGGATAAAACAATTGGTATGGTCACTGCTCTCACAAATATTACCATCTATCTGTCTGTTCTGCTTGATGAGGTAAAGTTATTTAAAACCAAATAGTAGCTGACTGCATCAAAATATGGAGGAAGTTGATTCCTAGTGACTGATAAAAGGAAATATGAAGCTATATATGGGATCAACCATATGTGAAAGACTGACCATCTCATACCATTGTTGTCATCTCCATCATCATGACTATGCTGCTGCTGCTGCTGCATCGCTTTAGCCGTGTCCCACTCTGTGTGACCCCATAAACAGCAGCCCACCAGGCTCCCCCACCCCTGGGATTCTCCAGGCAAGAACACTGGAGTGGGTTGCCATGTCTTTCTCCACTGCATGAAAGTGAAAAGTGAAAGGGAAGTCGCTCAGTTGTGTCCGACTCTTAGCGACCCCCAGAACTGCAGCCTATCAGGCTCCTCCGCCCATGGGATTTTCCAGGCAAGAGTACTGGAGTGGGATGCCATTGCCTTCTCCACATCATTACTATAGTTATAAACTAATTTTACTATTGTAAAACTGGAGAAATTAGAGTTCTGCAGGGCTGCAAACCCTCAGAGCAAGAGTCACCTGGAGAAACAAGAGCAACTAGACACCCACCCCAAAGTTCAGGACTCACAGTATGTCAATCTTCTCTTTTCTGCAAATGAACAGAAAATTGACTACCTTATATAAATAACAATCATTGAATTAAGATGTCTCCAGAGACTTCTAGAAACAGGCAAATGGGGATGGCTGCTTAATTACATTCAGTAATGAAACTGTGCTCTAAATTTCATTGATTTCCATAATTTCAGTTTTAAAATTTTTAATTTCCCCTGATTTCCTTACTTTTTAGGCCTTCTTTTTTCTTTTCTTTGATTGATCTGAGGAAGAAAATAATGTTTTGTTAATACCTAAACATTATCTCGAGAGACTTAACTGGTGGCTCAGATGAAAAAGCGTCTGCCTACAATGTGGGAGACCTGGGTTCAATCCCTGGGTTGGAAAGATCTCCTGGAGAAGGAAATGGCAACCCACTCTAGTATTCTTGCCTGGAAAATCCCATGGATGGAGGAACCTGGTAAGCTACAGTCCATGGGGTCGTAAAGAGTCGGACACGACTGAGCAACATTTACCTTAAACATTACCTCATGTGAAGAGTTGACTCATTGGAAAAGACTCTGATGCTGGGAGGGATTGGGGGCAGGAGGAGAAGGGGACGACAGAGGATGAGATGGCTGGATGGCATCATTGACTCGATGGACGTGAGTCTGAGTGCACTCCGGAGCTGGTGATGGACAGGGAGGCCTGGAGTGCTGCGATTCATGGGGTTGCAAAGAGTTGGACACAACTGAGCACCTGAAGTGAACTGAAACATTACCCCAGGAAGACCAGCAAGTGTTCCCTAAAATTCAGCATCAGTTACTAGTCCAGCTACTAAGCCTAGGTGAGCTGGTATAACTAGTTGAGGAAAAAGCAAAATCAAACAGAGAAGCAGAAAACAGAATTAGGGATACTAATAACTACTGATTGTTTCCCACCAGAGTGTTCCTTTACTATGAATACCATACTTGTTGAATAAAGACTATGGTATGCCATATACATAATCTAAAGGAAGAATGCATTTTGAAATAAGATGAAGGAAAAACCAAGAAGTACTCTACAAATTAAAAAATCCAAGTATAAATTATTAAAATTAACACACAACCTAAAAGAGTTATACTCTGGAACCTCAGGCAAAACTTATGAAAAACAAAATTACCTTTTAAATGCAAATAATCATATTGCCCAGATAAGCATTTCTTGGAGATGAATGCTACTATGTACTGTCAGATGTCCCTGTTAATGAGATATTTAAATTTTAGGTGCCCTATGTATTTCCAATGAGTACCCCCCACCCACAACCACTAACCTAAGGGTTAGTTGTGTCTTATCAGATAGAGTTCTAATACCTCTCTGTAGTTTGCTTGAGTATCTGTGACCCTTTGGAGCTAATTCCTATTTTTATTTTCATTGTTATTAATTATTATGATCAATCACATAATCTTAAGAGATGAACCAACCCATTTGGATGATTGTATGACATCTTGGTTCAAATGGTAAAGAATCCACGTGCAATGCAGGAGACCTGGGTTGAGAAGATCCCCTGGAGAAGGGAATGGGTACCCACTCCAATATTCTTGCCTTGAGAATCCCATGGACAGAGGAACCTGGTAGGCTACAGTCCATGGTGTTGCAAAGAGTCAGATACGATTGAGCAACTAGCATTTTGAATTTTTGAACTTTGAATTTGAATTTTGAATTTTTGAACTTTGAATTTGAATTTTGAACTTTTATTTTACAGAGGAGAATACTGAAAACCATGTATTGCCACATGTCACACATGTATTTCAGGCAGGGTTGGAAATTTATTCATTCAACAAAGATTCATTAAGTATAGGCCATGGGTTGGTTTTAGTTCCACACCATTCTCCTACAACAGTGTCTTCTGACATAACCATTATCATATTGTCTCCTGTTACCCAATATTCTTAAATCTGTATGCTCGTTTAGTTACCAAAGTAAGAATAATTTATACAACAAATCCCTCTACCCATAAAATCAGTTCTTGGACTTGGTAAATAAACTAATAAAGATGATTTATTTGTGCAATTTTGGAAAATATCCAAGTGATGCTTTTAATTTACGTTAAAAACAATAACACAAGAAATAAACTTTCTACAAAAACGGAAAAATTTCAAAATATTGCTAGAAGAATATAATCTTGCTTAGAGCTATGCACTTAGCACTGAATTGCTGATCATTTTATCCATATAAGATAGAACAAAGTGACAAGAACAACAATCCACCATCCTCATAACTCATTCGTCATGAAATGAGTTTTGATAAAGGTCAGTCTTTACTATTGTACACAGAATTTGCCTCTTCTTCCCTAACCTGATTCTTAACATGAAGAAGTATTTTCACAGTTGGTACGTCAGCCAAATAATTGCTTTAAAAACAAATAATGGCTCTCTTTACACTTACAGGGAAATTCATAAAGGTCTAGTTTAACATGGTCAGGCAGTAACAATGCATGTGCAGAGAACTGACACTAACTGACACCGTTGAAGGATTTGATCATTTATATCAGGGTAGCCTTCTCACCCTTTCCTCCTTTTACTCTCTAGCTCAGTCTCTGCCTTTTTCTCTCTCAGTATCTCTTTTTCTCTCTTTTTATATTCAACTACATTTGTTTTAGAAAAGGCAGAGGAACCAGAGATCAACATCCGCTGGATCATGGAAAAACCAAGAGAGTTCCAGAAAAACATCTATTTCTGCTTGATTGACTATGCCAAAACCTTTGACTGTGTAGATCACAATAAACTGTGGAAAATTCTTAAAGAGATGGGAATACTGGGCCACCTGAGCTGCCTCTTGAGAAACCTATATTGCAGGTCAGGAAGCAACAGTTAGAACTGGACATGAACAACAGACTGGTTCCAAATAGGAAAAGGAGTACGTCAAGGCTGTATATTGTCACCCTGCTTATTTAACTTCTATGCAGAGTACATCATGAGAAACGCTGGGCTGGAAGAAGCACAAGCTGGAATCAAGATTGCCAGGAGAAATATCAATAACCTCAGATATGTAGATGACACCATGCTTATGGCAGAAAGCGAAGAGGAGCTAAAGAGACTCCTGATGAAAGTGAAAGAGGAGAGTGAAAAAGTTGGCTTAAAACTCAACATTCAGAAAACAAAGATCACGGCATTTGGTCCCATCACTTCATGGCAAATAGATGGGGAAACAGTGGCTGATATTATTTTGGGGGCTCCAAAATCACTGCAGATGGTGATTGCAGCCATGAAATTTAAAAAATGCTTACTCCTTGGAAGAAAGTTATGACCAACCTAGAAAGCATATTGAAAAGCATATTGTTTTGCCAACAAAGGTCCATCTAGTCAAGGTTATGGTTTTTCCAGTGGTCATGTATGGATGTGAGAGTTGGACTGTGAAGAAAGCTGAGCACCGAAGAATTGATGCTTTTGAACTGTGGTATTGGAGAAGACTCTTGAGAGTCCCTTGGACTGCAAGGAGATCCAACCAGTTCATTCTGAAGGAGATCAGCCCTGGGATTTCTTTGGAAGGAATGATTCTGAAGCTGAAACTCCAGTATTTGGGCCACTTCATGTGAAGAGTTGACTCACTGAAAAAGACTCTGAAGCTGTGAGGGATTGGAGGCAGGAGGAGAAGGGGACAACAGAGGATGAGATGGCTGGCTGGCATCACTGACTTGATGGACGTGAGTCTGAGTGAACTCCGGGAGTTGGTGATGCACAGGGAGGCCTGGAGTGCTGCAATTCATGGGGTCGCAAAGAGTCGGACACGACTGAGTGACTGAACTGAACTTAACTGAACTGACATTTGTTTTTATGGATTGCAACAGTTTCTATTTTAAAGATAACCTATACAATGGATTTTATTTTTTTTTCACATAGTTTATTTTATTTTATTTTATTTTTTTAATTACAATACTGTATTTGTTTTGCCATACATTGGATTTTAAAAACAGGGATTGTAGGTAATGAGACAGTAGTACCAAAAGGGCAACTATACTGTCAAAACTGACAAGACCATTGCTCCATGGCCCATTGGAACTAGAACCCAAGAGATTCACAGTGAATTTCAGGTGATCTTTTATCTTATTCATAATCTTAACAGTTAGAAATACATACACCATATTTTCAAGATAAAGGAATATAACAATGTGAAAAAATAGAAAAAAAATGAGAGTCAGAAAGAGGGAAAGATATAAAGAAGTAAACAAGATGGAAAACATACTGTCTGTCACCTATTAAATCCTTTTTTACAAATGAACTCTAAAGTATGTACATGGGAGAAGCAGAAAATGCAAGTCGAGGATGTGCGGAGTGATCATACCCCACAGCCAGCTGGCACACCTGTTACCACAGCATCATTGCTGGCAGCCCTCCTTCCACTCGCAAGAGTTTCACAGGTCAAACAATAAATTATACAGTCACCCTAAGGATAGAAACTACTCTCAATAGTTTGGATTTTTCTGCCAGTGAATAAAATTTATCTCATTTCCCATTTATAGCCCATTGTTTATTATACAAAGAATCATATTCTCTTCATGCCTGAATACAATGAATTTGATCCCAGTCAGAATAAACTCAGTCACAGCTGTGTTCTTGGAAACCTCTGGATGGTGGACTAGGTAAATCTCTAGCCTAGCACCAACACACCAACAGCCCAGGGTACTTGGCATTATGACCTCACTGTCATTTGTTCAACCTCCTTTCTTTTTAACAAGGCACCTGACATTCAAGGTTTGGTTCATGGAAAGGAAAGAGTGGTGGTAATTAGAAATAGCATTATTAGGAATAGGCCTTCTCTAATCCCTGTGTCCTTGGTAGTAAATTAAAGGTACATGACTGTGAAACCAACATCAATTACTCTTCACTCCCACTGCATTGAAAGCATTAGTTCATTTCTACTAGTGAAGTAATATAACCACCAGTATTCAGTTCCAATCACAGATTGATCCTCATTAGAAGCTATTTTTGAAAACAGCTTTTCTTTTAACCCATTGTGTCTGTAAAAATTTAAAAATCAACAAAATGACAATGGAAACAAAAACATCAAAAGCTTCCTGATGATGATGGGAGAAACAGACTCTTATTCACTGCTAGAGATGATAACTCTAAAACCTGTTTGGAAATTAATTGGCAACAACTTTACATTTAAACATGTACTGCTTTTGACAAGCTGATCCCTATTTAGTAATTAGCATAATGGTTAAGAGAGCAGACTCTGGATGTAGACTGCTGGGGTGTGAACCTGGACTTAGCTTCATAGCACAAGTGTGACTTTGAGCAAATTTCTTAAAGCCCTTGGGCCTCACTTCTCTCCGCTATCCCATGTATGGAGAAAAAAACTAACCTACAGTATACAACTGCAGGGGATGAATGTAACACACTTAGAAAAGTTCTGACCTAAGAGCAATCAATAACAGCTATTATTTCTATTATGATTTAGAAATGGTGGAAAGCGAAGAAGAACTGAAGAGCCTCTTGATGAAGGTGAAAAAGGAGAGTGAAAAAGTTGGCTTAAAACTCAACATTCAGAAAACCAAGATCATGGCATCCAGTCCTATCACTTCATGACAAATAGATGGAGAAACAATGGGAACAGTGACAGACTTTATTTTCTTAGGCTCCAAAATCACTGCAGATGGAGACTGCCATCATGAAATTAAAAGACTTGCTCCTTGGAAGAAAAGCTATAGAAAACCTAGAAAGCATATTAAAAAGCAGAGACATCACTTTGCCAATAAAGTTGGTCAAAGATATGGTTTTTCTAGTAGTCATGTATGAATGTGAGAGCTGGACCGTAAAGAAGGCACGGTGCCAAAGAACTGATGCTTTCAAACTGTGGTGTTGGATAAAACTCTTGAGACTCCCGTGGGCTGCAAGGAGATCAAACCAGTCAATCCTAAAGGAAATCAACCCCGAATATTCATTGGAAGAACGGATGCTAAAGCTGAAGCTCCAATACTTTGGCCACCTAAAGCAAAGAGCTGACTCATTAGAAAAGACTCTGATGCTGGGACAGATTGAAGGCAGGAGGAGAAAAGGACGATGGAGGATGAGATGGTTGGATGGCATCACCAATTCAATGGACATGAGTTTGAGCAAGCTCCGGAAGATGGTGAAGGATAGGGAAGCCTGGCATGCTGCAGTCCATGGGGTCCCAAAGAGTTGGACACAATTGAGCAACTGAACAACAACAAAGAAATAAAGTACCAACACAAAAGGATAATATTGAAAGTATATTATATTGTTTCTAATGCGGAAAAAATGGAAACAACTGGATAACCATCAGATGAGAATGGTTAAATATATGTTATAATGTAGAATATTATATACTTTACTTTTTAAATGAGTTAGAAATACATCTGTTGTTTTTGCTTGGGTTGTTTAATATGAAAAGCAAACTGCAGACTTTTTGCTCAGTATCCTCTCACTTTTTAAAAAACAAAATCATCATTTCCAAAGAAATTCTCTTTGTATAATATTCATTATACCAATAATTTGTGAGCACTATCAGAGTCTGTTGTAGGACTGAGTTATAGCAGTAATAAAAACAGACACAAAATTTCACCCTAAGAAGCTTATATTCTAGTGGGCAAGGGCCAACAACACCAAAAAAAAAAAAAAAACATATAGTATCTCCTATGGTAGTAAATGATTTAGGGAGAAAATTGAGCAGTGTCGTTGTACATAGGGAGACCCTTAGAAGGCAGTGGTAGTTGGGAAAATCTTAATTTTAAACAGGGTGTTAGGACATGTCTCAGGAGGGGAAAAAAGATAGTTCAGCAAAATTACCAAAAAGAGGTGAAAAGGTAAAGTATACTTCTATGTTTCCTGATTAAGTGCATATGTTTACATATTTAACATGAATATGAAGAAACATGAAAGAATATACCAAGGTATTAAATCTAACAACTTCAGGAAAGATACAATAGGGAAGGGGTCAAGACTGAAGAAGGTTAAAAGTTTTATTCTTTATATTTTTTATTGGTGCAACAATTACTAATAATTAAGTAAATTAGAGTAATTAAGGAAAGATGTAGATTAATAAATTTCCAGTCACAGCACCATAGGAGGTGCTCAGAAAACACAGGTGGAACTGAAATATAAATGTGTCCTCATATCACTCAAGGATTCTCTAGGGTTTGGCAGATAAGGCTACTGACGCCAACAGAGGTTAAATGTTGGTTAAAGACACAAGTTTTAATTGTCTTTATGTACTCTACACCAATCTATCTTCAAGGAGTTCACCTAGAAAAAATCCTCAGTACTTTCTGTAAAGAACTTTCCAAAGGCTGCCTTAGTGAAAGTGAAAGTGAAGTCGCTCAGTCGTGTCCGACTCTCAGTGACCCCATGGACTGCAGCCCACCAGGCTCCTCCGTCCATGGGATTGTCCAGGCAAGAGTACTAGAGTGGGGTGCCAGTACCTTCTCCCATACATTCACTGCTACTGCTAAATCACTTCAGTTGTTTCCAACTCTGTGCGACCCCATAGATGGCAGCCCACCAGGCTCCCTCATCCCTGGGATTCTCTAGGCAAGAATACTGGCGTGGGCTGCCATTTCCTTCTCCAATGCATGAAAGTGAAAAGTGAAAGTGAAGTCGCTCAGTCATGTCCGACTCTTTGCGACCACATGGACTGCAGCCCACCAGGCTCCTCCATTCATGGGATTTTCCAGCAAGAGTATTGGAGTGGGGTGCCATTGCTTTCTCTTAGAGGCTGTTAAACAGGTCCCCCAAGAAGAAAGGAGGGGTATGGGAGTCTGGGGTTGGTAGAGGAGGAGACAAGAAAACTTCTGCTGACAGCAAAGTAAGTTAGTGCACCTTTGGGTCCCACACGCAATATAACTGATTTGTCTGAATTTTGCCTTTGTTTCTTCTCCATATGCTACCTTCCAGTGGACGTGTCCTGAAACAGGAAAAACGATCAAAAGCTAAACATCTGAAGGGAGAAGAAACAGAATGAGGATAACTTTAGCAGCATCAGTCCCTGAATACTGGCTTGAGCAACTGACAGGGGGCCTGCAGACAGGGCTGGCCTTTGCTATGTCAGGAAAGAATCCTGAAGAACTTTCCAGAGTCAGCAGCATATTTTCATATGCACCCATCCACCCTTGCTCCCACATTACATGTAATTATGTCCCTTCTCAACTGAATAAAGTCTTAGCTCCTCAGGCTGGACTAAACATGCTCTTTCTATTGATTGGAAGAATACTCCACTGAAAACTAAGAATGAATAGCAGTGATGACCTATTAATCATTAATAAATAAAAGCATAGCCCCATAAGCTATTGTCTGTTTATCTGGATTGCTGCTGAAAATGTGAAATATGTTACTGCTCTCTGATACCATTCCCTTCAAACTTTCTGCTCTGGCTCACTCAGGATCTGGGTAAACACATTTCTTGAAATGTTCAAGGACAGGACTATCCAGAAGACAAAGGCATTATCTTATTTCTGATAATGCCAACTATCACCTTATTTAAACATATCAATGTCAGCAATCTGTGAATATTATCTTCTTTCAGTTAACAGAGTGAAAATACCTGTGGTGACTTCACAGATAACCCGAGAGATGATGCTGTGAAAGTGCTGCACTCAATATGCCAGCAAATTTGGAAAACTCAGCAGTGGCCACAGGACTGGAAAAGGTCAGTTTTCATTCCAATCCCAAAGAAAGGCAATGCCAAAGAATGCTCAGACTATCACACAATTGCACTCATCTCACACGCTAGGAAAGTAAAGCTCAAAATTCTCCAAGCCAGGCTTCAGAAGTATGTGAACCGTGAACTTCCAGATGTTCAAGCTGGTTTTAGAAAAGGCAGAGAAACCAGAGATAAAATTGCCAACATCTGCTGGATCATTGAAAAAGCAAGGGAGTTCAGAAAAACACCTATTTCTGCTTAATCGACTATGCCAAAGCCTTTGACTGTGTGGATCACAATAAACTGTGGAAAATTCTGAGAGAAACGGGAATACCAGACCACGTGACCTGCCTCTTGAGAAACCTATATGCAGGTCATGAAGCAACAGTTAGAATTGGACATGGAACAACAGACTGGTTCCAAATAGGAAAAGGAGTACATCAAGGCTGTATATTGTCAGCCTGCTTATTTAACTTATATGCAGAGTACATCATGAGAAACGCTGGGCTGGATGAAGCACAAGCTGGAATCAAGATTGCCTGGAGAAATATCAATAACCTCAGATATGCAGATGACACCACCCTTATGGCAGACATTGAAGAGGAACTAAAAAGCCTCTAGATGAAAGTGGAAACTGAAAAAGTTGGCTTAAAGCTCAACATTCAGAAAATGAAGATCATAGCATCTGGTCCCATCACTTCATGGGAAATAGATGGGGAAACAGTGTCAGACTTTATTTTGGGGGCTCCAAAATCACTGCAGATGGTGACTGCAGCCATGAAATTAAAAGACGCTTACTCCTTGGAAGAAAGGTGATGACGAACCTAGATAGCATATTGAAAAGCAGAGACGTTACTTTGCCAACAAAGGTCCGTCTAGTCAAGGCTATGGTTTTTCCAGTGGTCATATATGGATGTGAGAGTTGGACTGTGAAGAAAGCTGAGCGCCAAAGAACTGATGCTTTTGAACTGTGGTATTGGAGAAGGCTCTTGAGAGTCCCTTGGACTGCAAGGAGATCCAACCAGTCCATTCTGAAGGAGATCAGTGCTGGGATTTCTTTGGAAGAAATGATTCTGAAGCTGAAACTCCAGTACTTTGGCCACCTCATGCGAAGAGTTGACTCAGTGGAAAAGACTCTGATGCTGTGAGGGATTGCGGGCAGGAGGAGAAGGGGACGACAGAGGATGAGATGGCTGGCTGGCATCACTGACTCGATGGACTTGAGTCTGAGTGAACTCCGGGAGCTGGTGATAGACAGGGAGGCCTGGAGTGCTGCGATTCATGGGGTTGGAAAGAGTCAGACACAACTGAGCGACTGAGCTGAACTGAACTGAACTGACTCCTTCAGATACTGTGACATGATTTTTCCATCAGCTCATGTAATTTGGTTAAAGGGTTAATCAGGCTTCACTATATGCACAGGTAGAGAACAAATATATCTACCCTAGATATTTAAGCAGAAAGCTCCAGTTGTCTTAAAAATTCACCCTGACTTCTCTGACATTTCCACCATTAAGTTTAATTGTCAACAGAGGGGTTTGGGGTTAACAGTGTGGGGTTGGTTATCAAAGTCTCTGGAAGAGAACAAGGTTCTGATAGATATTCAAGGAAAGAATTAAGATGGGAAAGGAGAAGATGAGACCATTTCAGAGGGTGAGACTTGCCAGTCAAGGCCAGGTACGGAAGGAGCATTTTCATGGGGAGCCAGGGACCTCAGAGGGAGACTAGTGCAAACAGAAACTGAGGAGCAGCAAGAGAAGGCAGAGGTGAAGACAGGAGTAGGAAAAGGCAAACCAGCCTTGTTTACAGCGTAGGCTAGAGACGCTCCAAAGGAGGGTCATTAAATAATCTCCTTTGAAGTTTTAAGCTCTAATATGGAAATAGTCTGTTAGATAAAACTATGGTTGTAGTCCTTTATCTCGCCTCTCTAGAGATGTAGCGTGCCTCAAAGTAACATATTCAAATAACTGAAACATTCAAAAAATATTCAAATGACTATTTCTTTAATCTCTAAAACATGCTTTCATTTTAAGTTTTTCTTGTTATAAAATATATCGATTCATTTTCTTTAATCCACATATATTCCATTTCTGCAAGCATCAGTTGTTTTACTGCCTTACGTTTTACAGTTAAATTGGGCTTCCCAGGTGGCGCTAGTGGTAAAGAATCCCACTGCTAATGCAGGAGCCTCAGGTTCAGTCCCTGGCTCAGGAAGATCCTCTGGAAGAACAAATAGCAACCCACTCCAGTGTTCTTGCCTGGAAAATTCATAGACAGAGAAGCCTGGTGGGGTACAGTTCATGGGGCCACAGAGAGTCAAACACAACTGAGCACACGTACATATGATGCAGCGAAAGAACTTTCTTGGAGTCTTTTAGGATATGTTCATAGGTTATTTGCCCCAATGTGGAATGCTTCAAACATGTCCTAAGTTCTTTAGCTTCTTTCCTTTGTCATTAGTTGCCTATACACAGAAAAAACTGTACCTTTTATAGGATTTGGAATAATTTTCACAAACCTTAAAATGGTAAGTATAGTCCACCTTCTTCTAAAACTCATTCAACTGGGCTCTGTTCCCTCAAAATCTTCACTACTTGCTGTTGTGTTCAATATACCTTCCGGAAGATAGTAATTAGTTCTAGTCTGACCTCTGGTTAATCTGAATATGAGATTTAAGTAAAAATGTAAGAATCATGAGACAGAGATGTAGCTGCAGGCAAACCAAGAAGCTGCTGCTGCATCTACTAAGTCACTTCAGTCGTGTCCGACTCTGTGCGACCCCATAGACGGCAGTCCGCCAGGATCCCCCATCCCTGGAATTCTCTAGGCAAGAATATTGGAGGAAATGGGGGTTAATAATGCCACATGCCTAGGAATGTGACTAAGTTAGAAAAAGGGTTGGGTGACCTAACTGGGAAAATTCAGACAAAGATAAATTATATTCCTCTACTCTTCCTGAATTATTCAAAATGATCAATTAACTCAGGCTAGTTTCTGCTCATAAGAGTTAGAGTTTGAACCATATAATTATGGTACTTGATATTTAATTCAGCACTTTATAATAAACTGTCTTGGTATTGTTATTTAATTGCTTCATGTTCACACGTTTTATGTTCTTACCAAGACTACATACACCTTGGAAGGCAGGGGTCAAGTCTTACTACCATGTGGGGTTTTTCCATAGCTATTTAGATAATCCAGTGCATGTAGAGAACATGCTAAAACTCTGCACTGAATTGAATTGTTATATATGAATCTTTAAAATTAAAGTGAAATTAGGATAACATAAACCTCTTTCTGCTAGTATCCAGCCCAGTAATAATACCAAAATGGGACAAAAGTGTCTAGGTGTGGGTATCTGGATATTATGTCATAAAAGTAATAAAATTCATTTTCTATATATTTTAATATAATGGAATGGCTAAATTATGTAAATTCCATTGAAAGTTTACAGATATGTGCATATTCATATAAGCAGTGGATTATACATAATGAGACCCACTTTAGGAAATAATAATTTGAGTCTAGTAACAGAATGATTCAATTAAGAGGAAGTTCATAAAAATTATTGTAGATGGGCTTAGATCTAAGATACCTCAAATATATATCCACTCAATGATTTATTTTTTGTTGATACCTAGAATATCACTGATAAGAGTGTGGCTGAAAAGAATATTATTAGGATCTGCTAGCACCTTTCCCATCCTTTTCTTTTAACCTTTGAAGCTAGAGCCACTAACACCCATGTATGCGCTTAGTCAACCAGTCATGTCCAACACTTTGCAATGCTGTGGGCTCCTCTCCATGGGATTTTCCCAGCAAGAATACTGGAGTGGGTTCCACTTGCTCCTCCAGGGGATCATCCTAACTCAGGGATCAAAACCACATCTCCTGCTTCTCCTGCATTGCAGGCAGATTCTTTACCACTGAGCTAACCAGGGGAGCCCAATCTTTACATTTAACACTGGTCAGGGAACATTTCGAGGCATCTAAGCTATTAACAGAATAGTTAGTCTTGCTTTGCCTTCACACCTAAATTCTGAAATTAACTGATAATCCTATCCCTTCCAGCCATATCTTGATCCTTTGCAGACCATCCTTGGATTAAAACCCAAAGCAGTCACTCCTACAGTCAACCACTTGGATGCAAACTGCAGACTTTCCCAATGCTGTCTGCCTCTCTACCCGTATCCTATTTACAACCATCATTTTAGAAACACCTGACCACCAGGCCTAGGCGTTCCAGGTTTGACTGTCTCCACTACAGTCTGAATCCTGGTTCTGCTAATTACCAAATACCTTGCCTTTGTTGCATTAACCTTTGTTGAGTTGAGAGAATCATAGATCCCCTGGCTTTTCCTTGATGGTGAAGGAGCTTAAGTATTTCCTTGTACCTATTTAGAATCACCGAATAATAAAAAGTTTCAGAGCTCAGAGGGACTGAACAGATGCTACAAGTTTAAACCTGAATTGGGCAGTTCATGTAAATGCAAAATTTTATGGCAGGTTTCCTTAGGGTCTGCCAGAGGAAAGATAAAACATCTATCTGGCACCCATGTATTCTCCTAGGAAACAGAATGAGATAGACACTAGGGGCACCATCAATGATTTTGTAATTCTGTAAGAAACTGGCGGGAATCCACAGAGTCTAAGGCTGCAGAAAAAGTGCTCTGTTTGTGTTGTGTGTCTCTGTCGTGTGTGTATGTGTGTGTACAATATTTTCTTCAGGAATAGAGGATTCATAAGACTAAGTAAATGTACACAATACTTACATCTAAATAGCATGACTAATTCCCCAGCACTCCTCTCTGGATGTTATTTATTTCTTATATAATATATACAACTGGCTTTTATATATTAATTCAAATAAGAAGCTGACTCTGTTAGCTACTGATTCTGTTAGCTACTGATTCTGTAAAATGAAACCCACTGTGTAAAGATAACTTGGGTTCAGCACATATTTGATTTCCATATATTTATATGTGTGTGTGTGTGCATAAATTCTGAATTTTAAGATTTGAGTAATATCTGTAATAAGGAAAACAAGCAAATTCATACAGTCTGCTTTGCATTTTAAGATTTTTTTTTAATAAGCTTTCCTGCTGATTAGGAATTACTGTATGAAAATATCTTAAAAAATTTTTTCCATAGAAAGTCAATTTTTTTAATAATTATAGACCTAATCAAGAGTTAGGTCCTTAATTTAACCTTACAGCAAGATCATCAAATTACCAAACACGATCACTAGGTCTGACTACCTTGATATTACTTTTTGAGCTAATGTTGAAAACTATAATTTTATAATAAGATAAAAGCAGATTTCACTCATTTAATTAATCTCTATGTAATTAAATGGGAAAATTGGTTATATTTTATTAAAAAGTAATTATTTTCAACATTTTCCCTGAAAAGTAAAGTAGCAGAATTCTCTGTGACAAATATGAATCTTTTGTGAAATCAGTGGAGACTTTATGGAATCAAAGTCTTTTCAAGTTCAAAAAGACAATGACTATCCTGATAAGATTACCCCAAATACTACCTGTGGATGACACCTGTAAGTTTAATAAGTAGATAATCCAAAACTATGCACAATGGTAACTAAATCATTCATGAAAGCCTGGTCTAGGAGACTTAAAACCATAATTCACCCTGTACATTATGAGACAATAAAACAAAATGTTCATATAGAGAATATAAACCTCAAAGAGATGGCCAAGTATGCAAACTGACTGGTATTTTTAAGACCAATTTTATGTATATGCTGCATGGATTTTTAGATAAGGTTTACAACCACTGGGCCCAATTATCTTGTTCCTAAGCTAACACAAATAAATAATAAATAAACCCTGAAAATATACTCTCAAAAAAAAATGTTTTATCAGTTTGTGCTTTATTGAAAGCAACAGAAAATTTCCACTAACATAAAGTGGGGAAATGGAACTGATTGGCTTCACAAGGTAAGACAGAATTTAAAAAAGAAAACAGTTGAACAC
This sequence comes from Nanger dama, assembly GCA_917880005.1. NCBI lineage: Eukaryota > Metazoa > Chordata > Mammalia > Artiodactyla > Bovidae > Nanger > Nanger dama. Next base: position 4,976,326 of record CAKJTW010000011.1, read on the forward strand.
TCAGGTTTTAAGAAAATAAAATACCAGGGAAGGTTCAAAGACTGTGGAGGTAGGAACCCACAGAGCGTCTCCTTAGTTTCACTTCCAGTTGCATGAGTTCCAGTCATTTCCCATCCTGCTCCATGTTCCAGCACCTTCAAATGCTGAGAAGACTTGCTCAGTCCGATCCCCCTCATCCACATAGAGAAGGCTTCACGGTTGACACTCTAAACAACAGGTGGAATGCAAGAGTAACAGTTTCCCGCAGGAAAAGCTAGCTGCATTTATAAGAATAGAGAAAAATGGATCCTAGCAGGTCAAACTCCTTCATTCTATGTGGGCCTTATTCAGGGTAGGCATTTGCTGCCATTTGCTGGAGCTAATGTCTAAGGACATACGAATATGGGAGAGTTGTTGGATGACAACAATCTAGATGCCTTAGGAATAAGGCATTAATTTCAACTGCAAGAAAACACCAGAGGGAATGCCACAGAAGCCTAAAGCCCTCCCCATATTTGGAAGGAAAGTAAGCTTTGCTATGCCAAGCTACATCTGACATGAGAATAAAAAATGAAGCCCATTAGTGCTAAAATATGAAGCTCAGTGCTAAATTACAATAGTAAATTTACTAGCTGTAATGCTTTTTTCAAACTTTGATATGAGTGATCTAGTAAATGAAAGACATTTTGTCTTTACGTAGACCTGTTTCTATACAAAAATGCTGACTGAATAAAAACCCTACTATAAAAATGTGGGATGTTCATGTTATATTTTAATGATAGGTACTGCTGGTTTCAGTATAATTTTTAAAAGAGTAGTACATACAAATAAGAAGCTAAGAACTGTTAATAAAACAAACGGATTTGAAAAATGTATTTGGTAATTATTCTTCCCTGTCAAAGAGCACTTCTGGAGTTATTAGAATGTAAAGAAATGAACAGTCTTTTATAAACTTTGGACTATTTTTAAATATCTGCCCATCTTCTATGATATCTTTATTATGTATGAAATCTCTTTTGCAATACTAAAGAAAACCTAGATTCCATGGAAGAAATTTTGATTTATGTGAGCCTTTCAATGGTAGTTATTATAAAATATCATATTCAAATTATATTTTAAACTTATTGAGAATGGAGACTATGAGTTTAGTTCTTTTTAAGCTAAGGTACACTTATACTATGTATATAATAATATTTTAATTAGCTAATCCATGAATGTGTAATGATTATTTCCCCTTGAATTAATCAGTCCTTAAAAAATAACATTTTTAGTGTGATATAAACACATAGGCTCAAGATGCTGAACCCTTTCAAATGGCAAAAATTATAAAGATATAGACTTGTCCCATCTTCAATACAACATTATGAAATCTCTCTGTATCAGACCAATCATGTCATCTTGGTAATCTAGAATGGGATCAGAGGTCAACATAGCTTTAGGTATTTACATTGTGCAAACACAGCATAGCCTTTAGCAGCTTTTGGGTGGCACTTGAACATTAGGAAATTAAACACGAGGGAACAGAACTTGAAAGCAGGAACTCAATTAGAGTTGCGTTCACTATCCTTAGGATGACGTGTTCCAAGACAATATTCTGGAGAACAAACTACAGTTTACCTTACGGAAACTTTTTGTTGCTGTGGTTCTAGTGAAGTGGGCCAAGAGAGACTTAGATTTCCTTGAAGTCAATACCTTACTTCTATCAAAAGCAACTCTTTTTATGACTCATCAACTTTTCATACAGCTGAAGACCAGGACTGATAAGCAGTAAGAATCAGTGCATTTTTCCAGCAATAGCTTTTGGTATTGACCATTCAGATTAATTTATCACTATATCTTTAAATGGCTATTCATATTTGTCTTCACATAGAACTGCCATTTGGGATCTTCCCACACATACTTTAACATAATTCAATAAAAAGTTTCAAGGAAACATGGAGACAAGTTCCAAAGGATTAAAGAAGTCCAGGCACATGATCTCCAAGGAGTTTTGGAGGAAGTGCCTGAGAAGCCATGGATCTGTTCATTTATTACTTTAGAAAACCATGTATTGAGTAGCAGCTTGGCGCTTAGGGCTGGGAATGTAGAAATACTAGATCAACTCTGTGCTCTTAAGGTTTACCATTTCTGCTTTGCTGTATTAATGGTGGCTGGGATTAGAGAATAATTCTAGGTATCAAAGTCAAAGACCTATTTATTTTGCCCTATTTTTCAAAAAAAATTTATTTTGAATTTTTATCAATTACACCCCACCTCATCTTGAGTCACTTTCTAGCCGTTTGTATTGCCTCAGTTCAGTTCAGTTCAGTTGCTCAGTCGTGTCTGACTCTTTGCGACCCCATGAATCGCAGCACGCCAGGCCTCCCCTGTCCATCACCAACTCCCGGAGTTCACTCAGACTCAAGTCCATCAAGTCAGTGATACCATCCAGCCATCTCATCCTCTGTCGTCCCCTTCTCCTCCTGCCCCCAATCCCTCCCAGCATCAGTGTCTTTTCCAGTGAGTCAACTCTTCGCATGAGGTGGCCAAAGTACTGGAGTTTCAGCTTTAGCATTATTCCTTCCAAAGAAATCCCAGGGCTAGCCCATCCCAAAATAGATTGGTAGGAGAGGGGATGAATTGATTTGCCAGACTTTGGGGGAAGGCAGTTGGCATATCTTGTATCTGGAACAATTACTCCTATGCCTTATCTAAACATTTTCAATTGGTACATTAGACACTAACAACCTGTTCAGTAGCAATTGATTAGATTAATGGTAAGATAATTGGATCCTTTCATTAGAAGAATCCAAGGTATGAACATAGCCCAATAAGATCCTATATTTCTTGAATATGTGTATCTAAGGATTTAAACTAGAGATATCACACACTCTGGCATCTTCAATATGTTGATCTATTTCCTAAGTTGAGCATGGAGTATGTATGTGCTGAATACATCATAAAACACAAAAAGAGAAATCAGACAGCCATCCATTACAAAGACATGAGGACTTAGATATATCTTATGTTTGTATATCCCTTCTATGGCCTCATTTTATACCAAGTGTACTTCTTTCTCACTTAAGTCTCTTGATGTTTGAACAGGGTATTTCTTCCCATTTTTTACATGTATTCATTTTCTTACTGTTCCTCTTATGTCAAATGAAACCCACTGCTTATGAGCAACAGTAATTATTTTCACTTGTCCTCAAATCTTTGTTTTCCCACACATTCCTTTTAGGCCAAATGCCTGTGACTATATGCCATCTAAGAATGTACTGGTCTGTAAGCACAAATGAACATTCTTTTAACCTCAGGATGTGAGTGGCAGGTGAGTAAGTGGGAGCACAATTGCTTCTGGTAAATGCAGGTGGGTGGAAAATGTTAGCTGCCTGATATGTTCTTTTAAATGCTGTAATAATATTTCTGATTTAATTAATAGTGTGAGAAGAGCACTGGTAAAGGCTCAGAGGGATGCCTACAGCATTCAGCCACGCACAAAGAAGGAAAACCTCTCCTGACAGGTTAAAACCATGCTAACACACAGAAAACAGGGCTAAAGGCAATCTAATACTCATAACTCCAAAAGAAGAGATTGCTAAGCATGGGCAGAAATCATATGAATTCTTCTGTAAGCCCTCCAAAATACTTTCATTACTATATGTAGCCGACCTATATCTCAGAAGACATATTTTTAAGCACAGAAAAAGATCGAGTAGGAAGTTGCAACTAATCTTTGTAACTGACAGTGATTATTTAGATTCTACATAAAGCAATGAGACCAATCTGAGGCTAATTTAAACTTGTTCAATAAAACATGCTTAAAGTTAGGTGAAAGTAGTTAGCCTGGTTCTTAATGTACTTTATTAGCTCCTTGTAAAAGAGGACTCATTTGGAAAAGCTGGCTCTAGTCAAATGGGCTTCTTAGCACTCAAATCCAAAGGAAAAACAATGCCTACAATTTAATAGAATTTCCTATCGATGAGTAGGACATGTTGAAGGAACCATTAGTAACTGAATGCTTCATGAAGACAAGCTATAAGAGAAGTCAGTACTTCTATTAATTGTGGGGCTATTTTTCAAAATAACAAAAGCTTCAGCCATCACACACAGAAATCAGAACATAAATGTAATTATTCCTAAACAAAAAACTTGTATTGATATTTCTAAGACCTAAGTAATATGTATGTATAATGGTATACATATATACATACACAAGCATGTATGCATATTATACATATATACATATATGTGTACATATATATGATTTAACTGAAAAAGTCATCTAAGGTTGGCTATAAATTTATCCTATATAAAATTTCAAAAACAAGCACCATTTTAAAAGATGAAACATAAATTCATGGCTAACTAGAATTTTATCTCCTCAGAAAAAAAGCTTATATTTAATAAATCTAAGTATGACATTTAACAACAACAACAAAAATCTAGAACATCTGTGCTAATGGAAGTATACAGGTATTGTTCAAGAGCAAATTCAAGACTGATACTTAATATACAATGTGTAAAATTTAGCTTAAAATTTTAAAGAAGAAATAATTTTATTAAATATGTAACACTGAAAGAAATTCACAGCTTTTCCAAAGGCGTAAGAAGAAAGTTAGAAAAAGAAGGCAGATCCCATCATATGAAGGCTTTCACATGGAGGCTGTGAGGAATACAATAATAAAGACAGAACCTTTGCCTACAGAGACCTTACAGCCTACAGGCTGAGGCAGATGGATGCAGCAAATAGTTTCAATAAATGTCTGGATGTGATACACAGAGAGCAGTCAGAAGAAAAATATTATTTACAATACTAGCTGCAATCTGAGCCAAAGGATAGAAGCATTTATTCCCATGAGAGATTCACTCTTATTTTCTAGAAAACCTCTTTCTGGAATTCATTGATAGTACTCCCTCTCCCCACCCTGGTAGGTCTATCAAAAAAAAAAAGGGAGATCAAGAAGTAATGAAGAACTGGGATGTGGGCCTGCCCACTACCAGCTCTAGAATGCACAGTTGTTTTAGGAAGTGGTACCGGAATCTAGAGAAGATTGAGAAAAAAAATGGTCACATGAGGAACAAAAAGGTATTCTGGAATCTGAGGGGAAATACACTGTTATGGGTTGAATTGTTAATTGTCTAGTCACCAGGTCATGTCCAGCTCTTTTGCTGTGACCTCATGGACTGTAGCCCTCCAGGCTCCTCCGTCCATAGGATTCTCCAGGCAAGAATACTAGAGTGGGTTGCCATTTCCTAGTGCCACCCAAAATTCATACGTTGATGCCCCAACCCCTTGTATCTCGGACTGGTTTTTGGAAATGCATGCATGTGTGCTAAGCTGCTTCAGTCATGTCCAACTTGTTGCAACCCTGTGGACCATAGCCTGCTAGGCTCCTCTGTCCATGGGATTCTCCAGGCGAGAATACTGGAGTGGACTGACATGCCCTCCTTCTTTCATAATGAAAAAATTATTTTACACACATATTTAAAGAAAATGAATGCACTAATTTTAGCAAATTCATAAAACACTAAAAATGAAAATAGTAAATACAAAGACCCTTAGTTCCACCATTTAATGCAGAATGCTACTAAACATTTACTATTTTTTCTTGTGAGGATTTTGGCGTGTATGTGTGTATGCACACAAGTTTGCTTTTGTGTTACATTGTGAATATCAGAATATACATAAAATGTTGCATCTTTCCTTTTTTCTCTTCTTTTTTTCAATAAAAATCACTTTTTGTTACTTATGATAAAACCATTGCTTAAGGGTAGATTTCATGTGAGATACCTGTAAGTCATTCTATTAACTTTTAGAGCTGAAGAATATAACATCATCCTGAAATTAAGAATTGAGAAGAAACTGAGTAAAATCAATAATTTATTTTGAGAACATTCTAAATTATTACTTTAGTAACTGAATCCTCTAGTGTTTTGAGGATTAAAATCACAACACACTTTTCTATATAGTCTTTTTTTTTTATAAAAACACTTCAAAATGTATACATTCATGTGAACTTTTATCATTTGTGACTATTTTCTTTGTAGGATAACTATTGTACATATTTTTTATTATGTATAAATTTTACATTTTTATAATTTTATTTGACTGCAACAGTATATTAAGTCAATTAATGTTCAGAGAGTTTTGCTGCCAGTATAACAGGATTTACTCTTCAGAACTTTAGAAAAATTAGAACAAACTTTGCCAACAAAGTTTTAAAACATAATCTGTAAGAAGGAGAGGTGTGGTCATTAAATGTTCTGTGTGTCATCAATTCCTTACAAAGAATACTCCAAATTCTACAATCATAACAAGGCAAAATACCCACTGTGTGGACTAATTTTAAATATTGATGATAAACTACTCTTGAATTTCATTACCTATTTCTCTAATGTAACAAACCTTGTGTATCTCATTTTAGATAAAATGTGTGATGAAGAAGAATTCTTATTACAATGACAAAATATTTTCTTTTCACAGACCACACCAGAGCTTGACCTGATGTTTCAAAAACAAAAGACAAAACAAACAGCAACAACAGCACTTCTAACATTAGGAGTCTGTAATGGGATTGGAGTTTTACCCTCGAAACTACATAAACACTTTATGAAAGCCATAGTTTAATTTCTGTTGTTAATGGTACTTTGGGTTCATGCAAATAAAGAACATTTCTTTACTATCAGTCAATCCATCTTTAAGCATTTATTCTTAACACAGTTCTTAATTTAACAAGAGCAATGTTTTGATTTATACATTCAGATATCTCCAGATTAGGTATTTTTACTGATGCCAAAACAAAACTTAAAGGAAATTAAAGATGGAGAAAATACTACAAAGATGTCCCTGTGAGGTCAATTAGAACCTATTAATATTTATGTAACCCATCACTTAATGCCAAATCAGTCTTCCTAAAATACTTTTTGTCAATCAGTTCCATAACCTCTCAACAGATATTTTCACATAAAACCTAACTTTTTAGCTCTATATTTTAAGACAGTCACCAACATAATTCATCTTCTCTACTAGACTATTTCTAAGAAAACAATTTCAAGCATTTCACCTTGTATCCATCCTTTCTTCACCCTACTTGTTCAAATACTATTTCCTCTATCACATACAGACTCACTGTCAAATTTATTGGCCACTGTGCTACTTTTTGTTCAAAGTCATAGCCCATTCACCTCTTTTATTTTCATGATTTTCATGACTGCTAGTAAAATTTAACTTCTGAAGAATCCTTTATTCTTTATAAAGAATACATGTACCTGTACCACTTGAACACACATATACATATAATATTTATATATTAGAAAAATATCATTAGCTTCTTTAACCAATACAGTAACAGAAAATGCAGCTGGCTTGAAAATAACTCGCTAACTGGGGGCCAGAATTAGAACCAGCAACTCAATTTAGCACATCTCTCGGAGAGTATCATGCTCCAGGTCCCAACCTACCTGCTCTTCTCCTCCAGACCCTAGAAAGTAGAACCATGACCAGGTTCCTATTCTGAGAGGTGTGGATGGGGGTTAAACTTTGGAGTGCCTTTCTGAGAATGTTTATTTCTGTCTAGGGCCTAAAACCAACCAGAGCTATCCCTCCCCTTCACAGTGCCCACCCAAATGTCCTAAAGGGCACCAAGTCTCACCACTACAGAGTCAACCTGAGGTTCTATGACCAGGTTCAGCTCCAGGTGAGTGGTCTGGTTAGTGAATTGCTCCTGGTGGCTGATATGGTATTTCCTTCAAGAGATATATATGATTAAACTCCCAGAAGGGTGCTGAATCACTAATTTGGGGAACTTTTCATAGTCATATAGATAGATAGAGGCCTCTATACAAATATTTTCCTGTTATCCACTTACCCTCAGGGTGGGTTTCTTTCCATGGGTTTAAAGAAGAATGAGAAGAGGTTATAATAGTGCAGAGAATAATTTAATTCTATACATTTGCAGTGGATTTTAAAATTCATAATATTTGATACTTAGAACTTAAGTAATTAACTCAATAAATATTTATCAAGAGTCTTCTGTTTAGGCACTTAATTTGATGCCAAGGATTCTTAGACATACAAGATAGCTGGTATCTTTGATGTCTTGAGACTTGCAGTCTAGCAGTATAGACAAAAATTTAATTATAGAAATAAATAATCATTGTATAAAACTACAATAATGTTGATTTGAGAATTCCTCGAAGCCTCTCAATTAGAAAACCACTTCACCTAGTCTGTATGGTAGATATGGCCATAAGATAATTAAATGATTTATATTAACAGTTGATTTAATTGAATTTGACGAAGTTAAATTAACCTTGGTCAAGGTCATATAATATGGAGATGGAAGAATTAAAACATATAACACAACTTATGTTTGGCCTGTTCTTTTCTATTAGTAATTGCATACAGCAAGAAAAAGTGAGTCCTACCAGATTTAAATGAGTTCATTCTTATTGAAAAGAGCATTTGTGTGTTAGCATGAATTTCAAATGTTGTTATTATACAAGGTAGATTTTAAAGACATAAAAGTCACCATCACTGAACAATTCAATTGTATTACTAACCATAAGTTTAATTTCTATAGTAATTATAAATAAAGGCTATCACTTTTAACTGATCAAGGACATATTCTTATATGTTCTCATACACAGAAATAAAACAGTCTGCTGGAGCAGAAAGTGACTGGGTGGCCAAAGCTACCTCTCCGAGAAGGTAAGAAAGACGAGGAGGACCCAGACACAGAGATCCAGGGATGGCCATTTAAATAAGTGAGTACAGCAAGTCTGAGTCATATAAAATAAAGTATACATTATTGGAAATGACAAAAAGGCCAGATCATATGTGGCCTTTGTAGGCTGAGGCAGGAATTTAGATTTTATTTTAAAAGCTATGGGAAGACTATGATGAGTCCTAAGAAGAGAAATGGCATGGTATAACAAACTTTCAGAAGACTGTTCAGATCAAGTGGGTATGTGGAATAGAAATAAAAGTTCATACAACTGGAAATGATACTTACAAATCCTCTAAAGAAAGTCATAAGATATTGAAGGAAAAAAAAAAACTGACCATGAGTAGATGCCATAAGAATCAGCACAATCAAAATGATTTGTGATAAACAGAAGAATCAAGGTGAGAAGAAATATTTTTGACAAACAAAGAAAAGGGTGATACATAGATAACCTGATACAATGTCATAATCTGGATTAATGTATAGGCAAACATAGAATTAAAAGAGAAAAACCTAATCATCCTCATAAACTCATAAGCCTTCTGTGTTTAGAATTAATGACTCAGCAATTATATAGTCACTGACTTTCCTATGTGTAAGATTCTATATACCTGGAGCCTTTTTAGGGTACCACCATACACTTGTTATAATAGCAAGACTTAGCTGAGAACAAGGACTCTAGGTGAGCAACTGATTGAACCTCATGGATCTTCTTGTTGGTAAAATGAGGTCATCAGTAGCATCAAACTCCTAGGTTGCTCCTAGGGTTGCTATGGGTAGAAAAAAGATAAGCAATATAAAGTGCTAAGCATAGTACTAGAACTACATGAAATTACAGTTAGCTATTATTATTAAAATTATAGAATTAAAGTTATAGATTAAAGTTATAGAATCTATGATTATTAAAATCAATGTTTCTTATACTTTGGTTGGCATATAATTGATGTATACCTCATTAACTGGCATTATCTAAGATTAATTATGGATTCATGTAATTATACCTTATATTTCCTTTACTTTGATCTTTTGCCTATAGGGCTTCCCTGGTGGCTCAGAGGTTAAAGCGTCTGCCCCCAGTGTGGGAGACCTGGGTTTGATCCCTGGGTTGGGAAGATCCCTTGGAGAAGGAAATGGCAACCCACTCCAGTATTCTTGCCTGGAGAATCCCATGGACTGAGGAGCCTGGTGGGCTGCAGTCCACGGGGTCAAAAAGAGTTAGACACGACTGAGTGACTTTACTTACTTGTCTTTGCTAAGTTGATGAATAAAGAAAAATATCAGTCTCTACCCTACTGGACCCTCCTGAAGCAACCAATTTAAACAGCCATGATGTACGCTGTATTCTTCCATGCTCCTATTAACCTGTATACCCATTAAGGGGGTCATGTTTACAAAGTGGGATTCACACTATATAAATGACTCTGTGACTTAGCAACACATTGTGGACATTCTTCTGCATTAATAGATTCAGATCCAACTCATTCCTATCAGAGATTGCAAAATATTTCATGATATGAATATACATATCAACTTTAAGCATTCTTCAATTGATGGATTTTTAGATTGGTTATAGCTTTATTTTTTGTTTGTTTTTATCTCTTACAACTATTATTATAGTTGGACTTATATTCTTACAATGGATAGGTTCAATGCATCATAATCAGAATGCTAAATCAAAGGTTGCTTCCTGCTTATATTCTTCATTATACAAAGATGTAATATAGGTACAGTTGATCTGAATTCTGACAAAACGAATTTAGGTTTTTAGTCTTCATTAGCACTCTTATGGAAAGGTATACTTGCTTTATTTTAAAGGAAATATTGACTCCCATTTTGTTTCCATCACCTTTTTGGTGTCGTCAGATTTAAATGCATAAAGGATATTAACACGCTGCTAGGTTCTTTTAGATAAAGCATTTCCTTTGGTCTCTCCCTACTAAGGATTCTCTTTGGCAAATGTACAAGTTCTCTGGGTCACTGGGAATATCTGATTAAACAGGTATTAACTACTTGACATAGTTAGCACTGTGTGTTTGTACATGTACACATATGCATGCATGCATTATACATGTATGAAGAACCATGTATTTTGGTTATCTCTTGACTAACTTTTCACAGGCAGCATTGTGTTGGAGAACAAAGTGAATACAATTGATCATTACTGAAAATGAAGAAAATATTAGTATTATAAAGGTCATATTCTTCATCATGTCTTATAATAACATATTTTTCCCCCAAAGAAGCCATTGTTGAAATTAATATGGAAAAAAAAAGGAAAGAAAAAAAAAAAGATTCACTCTGTAATATTCAATTTTAACACTACTTTTCAAAAACACATCACTTGCATAAACTGGAGATGCCATGGACAGTGAGCTATACTTGGAGGCCAAGAAGCTTTTGACAGAATTTGAAGATCTGCTATTTAAGAGTTCACATTACTTATTGGAAAATATATTCTTTGTAAGAAAGGGGTCTTGTTTTTGGTGGCTGTCAAGTTGACTACCACAGAGATCACCTCTTAGATGCCAATTTAATGAATCTTGATGTCCCTACTATGAGCACCTGAATGTGAGCATCTGCGTTCCTCTTGGCCTAAGTGTCTCAGGACTACACAACATGGGCAGGACTCGAAGGCGGGGGTACTAAACTATGACCCAAGGGCCAAATCTGGCCCATGGTCTGTTTTTTTAAACTCTTCAGGAAAAAATTGTTTTTCATTTGTAAAAGGTTGCAGTTCAAGAAAAGAAAGAATATGTGACATGTGGCCTACAGAATCTAAAATGCTTACTCTATCCTTTTATAGAACAAGTTTGCTGACATTTGCTCTACGGTAATGTTTAAGTATTTTTAATTTTTAAAAATATTTTTTAATTTAAAAAAATCTCCAAATTTGCTGTTTGTTACAGCTTTTGCCTCTTTGGAGAGTAAAAAGTACACTCTTTCTCAATTTAACTTGAAGGTGAAAAAGCATATAGTGCCTTACTATGCTGAGTTACATTTGCTGAGAAAGTAAACACACACACACTCACACACACACACACACACACACACACACACACGGGCAGTCTTGAAGGAAAGATTGCTTTAAAAGGTAAACATGCATTATGCAAGTTCACTTTGACTATAAATGTTATTAATCTCCTTTGCTTGCTTCCCATCAACAAAGAAGGGATACTTATTAGCTGCTCCAACTATCTCACAGGATGTTAAAACTGAGATGAGAAGAGATCTGAGCTCATCACTAGATGCTGTACTGATCCATGGCCCTGCTATAATGATACACTGTGTAAGAGATCATTAGTGAAAAATTATTCCACAAGAATAACTATCCTAGGAGAAAGTTTGGATGTGGCAGTGTCAGCTTGCTATGTACTTGGGAGCATGTTTTCACCAAAATACTCCCAAGCATCTGAAAGCTCTATTTTCTCCTTCCTCCACTAAGTCTCTATAGCAGGTAAACTCCATTTCCTGTGCCATTGATTACTAGTAGATATCTGGCTTACTTACATGTCTTATGGTTCAAAAATGAGTCATCACGGTAAAAAGAAAAAAAAAAAATGATGCCATGGGCACACAGAGCAGACATACAAGGGAAATCCAGAATGCCATTATTTTAAAGCTAAAAGGACACTGTCATCATTTACCTAGTTCCTTTATTGTGGCTTATCTGGTTCCTTAGTTCCTATAAACAGACACAGAAATGAAATGGCTTGCCCTTATGGTACAACCAGGATTAGATCTTGAGGCTCTTGAGTTCCCATCCAGTATTTTTTGCAACAAAAGGAAAAGGAAATAGGAAGAAAAGATGAAACATGGAGCTTGGGAAAGAAGAAGATGATAGAAAAATATAAATACATATTTTAAAGTATATAGAAAATGTCATGTAGGATCTTTATGTGAGGACAAATATTAACAGAAAGACTCAAAGTAGGTGATAAACTGGCAATGTATGTTCTTGTTCACCAATGCCAGGATCATCCCCGTGAATTTGGGCCAAAATGCCATGACAATAATTAACTCCAGTACTTTGACAGATCATTATGAAAACATTTAGCAGGGCATTAGTGAGAACCACCCATTTTTCACACATTGATTACACGCCACAGTTGGCTCATTAGTGTATTGGTGCCTAATAGCTGCACTCTAACTAGCACTTTCCTCCTTCATCTGAGATCTACATATGCTAAGCTCAAACCAAGCCATGCAAAGGGACTTTGTTCAATAAGTACAAATCCATTTCACTTCTGGTTAATCAAACCAGAGAATTATTTGGCTCATCTCTGCTTAGCAATGCACTGTAATCTACCACCTTCCTCTTTAAAGTGAGGCATCAGGACTTTCCTGGTGGTCCAGTGGATGAGACATTGAGCTCCCACTGCAGGGGACCTGGGTTTGATCCCTGGTCAGGGGACTAGATCCCACATGCCACAAAGAAAACCTGTTGCAACTAAATACCTAAAAATAAATAAATATTTTAAAAAGATAAAAAATAAAGTGATGCATCATGTGTTTTGAGGCCAAAACCCAGTAGCACCATCTGCCATACTCTGTCTGCTTACTTCCTAGGCTGCTGCTGCTATCCCAGGTCTCAGTTCAGGACGAGATTGCCTCTCACTTTATTGTCATCATTCCAAGGTATAGTCCTATATTTCATCCATCTCAGTCATCAATTGCCTTGACTCATGGAACCACTAAATCAGTTGTCCTCAGCAGCCTGTACATTAGAATCACCTGGAAAGATTTCAAAGAAATACTGACGTATAATCCACGTCTCAGCCCAAATGACTCAGAATTTCTGGAAGTAGGACCTCGGCATCTGTGTTTGCTTATTTGTGTTAGGCTCACAAGATGAGTCTGATGTGCAGTGGGGGTTGGGAGTGACTGCATTTTTCAAATATATATTTAGATTCATTAACCTGGAGGACCAGGTTGCATGGGATATACAGAGGGATAAAGTTAACAAATCAGCTGGATGATTCCCAATATTGATGACAGATGGTGCATTGTTCTCAGTACATGTGAACAATCTAAAATTCCTAAGCAGAGAAAAGGTAACTTTGAGGGGGCGTTTTGTGATTTTTTTTCCCTTTTTTGCATAGCACCACCTGTCCACCCACACAGAAAACACATTTATTTCTGAGTCATATATTTTAGAAGGTGAAATCCTCTCACACAATTTCAGAGTGATTATCTTTGGCTAATTTGAAGAAGTCCAGCATGCCTACCCAGGGCAAAGCTCCCTCTCCTTTCCCTTTCCTTCCCTTTACTTTCAAAAGCTGTATGTCAAAACAAAACTGACTAGAATATGTGAAATGAATTATTGAGATGCTTGGAACTAAGCAGTCTCTGAGACTGGCTAGAGTATAGGACAAGCAGGGGTGTGTATAAGTCCCTGAGCTGCACTCAGTCACAGGGTCACAACTTGGATCCTTTTATTTCCATGAGAAACTCAAGAAGGAGGAATACTACAAGATAAAATCAAAGAGAAAGAAGGTGAGGAGGAAATACTCTGCTTATGTCTCTCTCTCTCACTAAGAGTCTAAAAAGGAAGAGTGAAATTAGGTAGAACTGAAATGAGCTGCACAACTTTGGCCAAGATATTTCCTATCTTATGGATTCAGTTTCCATGTCTATTGCATGAGAAAACTGATTAAAATTCTTGTGATCCTCAGCAAGCAGTAAAGTGCTATGATTCTATGAGAAAACTTCTTAGAGTCCCAAATAGTAGGGGACACATAGCTGCCTTCAGCAATGTAAGGTAGATCTTTGGCATTACAGGATTTTTTATTTTTATTTTTAGTCCCAACTACATGAGAGGACTCTTAAAGGTACAAGAAATAAAATAAAATGTGACCTGTTGAGGGTCAAGTTGAATATCAAGGCCAAAGAGGCTGTGCTATAAGGCAAGCTGTAAGCTGATCCAGCCTGAACATCAAAGTGTGTTTGTATGTGTGTTTGCTGTGTGTTCAGCCATGTCTGACTCTCTGTGACTCCACAGACTGTAGCCCATGAGGCTCCACTGTCCATGGAATTCTCCAGGCAAGAATAGTAGAGTGGGTTGCCATGCCCTCCTCCAGGGGATCTTCCCAATCCAGGGATCAACCCTTCATAGGGCCAAACTACTCATCTCTGCAAACCTAAAGATTCACCAGGATCTCAGGCTCTGTCTCTCACCATTATTAAGAGGCTCTTGTAAGTCTCTTTACAGAAATGCCTTTACTTAATATATTTGCCTATTTTAAGATATCTGTCCTGTCCATTTATCATGTGAGGCAGAATGGAGTAAGTAAAAGATAATGAATGCCTTGGGAACTGTTTGGGGTATGTATTGGTTTTCTAGTGCTGCTGTAGCAGACTTTTTAACTTAAACAACACAAATTTTCTTTCTCACAGTTCTGGAGGCTAAAACTCTGCTATCTAGGTGCTGGCAGGGCTGGCTTCTCTGAGAGCTGTGAGGATCTCTTCCAGGCCTCTCTCCATGGCTTGACCATGGCCATCTTCTTCTTGTGCTTTCATATCCCCCCTCCCTATGTATCCAGGTTTCCTCTTCTAAGGATAACACTCGTATGGCTTAGAACCTATCCTAATTATGACCAACCTAGATAGCATATTCAAAAGCAGAGACATTACTTTGCCGACTAAGGTCCATCTAGTCAAGGCTATGGTTTCTCCAGTAGTCATGTATGGATGTGAGAGTTGGACGGTGAAGAAAGCTGAGTACCGAAGAATTGATGCTTTTGAACTGTGGTGTTGGAGAAGACTCTTGAGAGTCCCTTGGACTGCAAGGAGATCCAACCAGTCCATTCTGAAGGAGATCAGCCCTGGGATTTCTTTGGAAGGAATGATGCTAAAGCTGAAACTCCAGTACTTTGGCCACCTCATGCGAAGAGTTGACTCATTGGAAAAGACTCTGATGCTGGGAGGGATTGGGGACAGGAGGAGAAGGGGACGACAGAGGATGAGATGGCTGGATGGCATCACTGACTCGATGAACGTGAATCTGAGTGAACTCCGGGAGTTGGTGATGGACAGGGAGGCCTGGAGTGCTGCGATTCATGGGGTTGCAAAGAGTCGGACACAACTGAGAGACTGAACTGAACTGAATGACCACATTTTAACTTCATTATCTCGATAACCTATCTCCAAATAAGGTCACATCCTGAAGAACTATTTTGTTTTGTTTGGGGCCAGCAGAGGGGGGGGTGGGGGGAGGGGGTGGGGGTGAAACACAATTTAGCCCATAGCAACAAGTGTTTTATATAGACGAAGAAAGTCTTAGCAGTGGGTGATTTTAGTCAGTGTGTGTACATTGATCTTATTGAAATGTGAAGTAAAAAAATCAAGTAAGGAATATTTATTATTATTGATATTAACACTACTATAAATAGATACCAATTACTGAGTACTTACCATAGGATTAACTTACATATATCATTTTATTTAACCCTTAAAAGAATTTTGTGAAATTTTTAATAGGATATTTCTCATTTTACAGATAAGGAAACAAACTCTGGGAGAGCCCCAGGATCACATGGTCAAAAAGCAGCAGACATGGGTGCATAATTCAGATTTGCCTGAGTACCCTAAAGCTCCAGCAAACAGGAAGAACCAATGACACAGTGGTTGGTCAGTGTGGCACAGTGGTAAGATAGTAAAAGGATTATCAGAGAGACTTTTTTCTAGTAAGTCTTTTATTAGCCACAGAATTAATTTCCCTGAAGTTCTAATGATTTTATATCTCTTACCTCCTAAGTTCTATAGCCTTGAGTAGACACTCAAGGTAATCCACCATCTGGTCTACAACCCACATTGCCACTCTTCATGCCCACTCACCTGCCACAGGTATTCCAGTACAGTCATATGGCATGTACTCTTTTCACTTACTCTAAAATACCATCTTCCAGCCTGGAGCCTCCAGCTAATGGGATCAGAGAAATATTAACAGGAGAAGTAATATTTACACTGAATCTTGAAAGTG
This sequence comes from Nanger dama, assembly GCA_917880005.1. Lineage (NCBI taxonomy): Eukaryota > Metazoa > Chordata > Mammalia > Artiodactyla > Bovidae > Nanger > Nanger dama. Next base: position 4,992,991 of record CAKJTW010000011.1, read on the forward strand.
GACTAGAATATTGACAGGTGGAAGCTGAACCTGGAGGAAGGAGGTGGAAATCCAAGAACAGGTATGAAAAAGTGTCATAGCACAACAAATGTTGCAGAAGCATCAAGAAAACTGGTCAGGTCACTTGACTAAGAAATTAGGACATCATTAGAAATATGCATACACTGACTCTGTTTTTCAGAGTTTCAAGCAATCTTCTGGTCAATTCACCTGAAGGCAGAGATGGGACAATGTTGACTCTTTCTTCATTTAGCTATTAATTGTCAATTACTTTTGCCATTTTTGGGCTCTGGATAATTTACACCAACAACCATCTCCATCACCCAAAAGGCACATTATTTTGCAATTGGCTGGATCTAACAAAAGGACTTTTCTACTTTTATAAATCTTTTTAAAGATGAAAATAAGGGCTCTTTTACTAGATGCCAAGGGAGGGCTTAGAGAAGAGAAAGCAGATAGAATACACACACACACACACACACACACACACACACACACGTGTGTGTGTGGTGGCCCAGCAATCTGGGAAAGGTTCTAATTTTCAGCTTTACTGTCTTCTTTCTCTGTTTCCAATCTCCAATAATCAAAATAAAGAGACATATGAATACAAAATTTTCTTTTGAAGATGACGTCAAAATGATTTGGCAAAAGACCACACTGTAGGTCTTTCACCAGCTCTAATGCTCACGAGAACCATAGTTCTGAAAATTCTGAGCACAAGCACATTTGAAGGTAAATCAAGGCTGTCAGCAGTCATCTTTTCAAAAAGATAAGCCTAATCGAAAACACAAAGAAGAAACAGGAAGCCAGGCCACAGAAAGAAGAGGTGCTCTTGTGAATTTCCAGGAAGGGTTGCTAGGCAATAGCCAGAGGAACCAGTCAAGGGACCCAAGTTCTTATTGCAGATGTTACATTCCAGTCTTGCAGAGATGGGAAGGAGAGTTTCAACTGTCAAACAAGATGCTGAGACTTCTCTCCTGACCTCGGGCCAAGACAATCTGCTTTTTAACTGGAGGCAACTGTAATCCATTCTGTGAACAGATGGCATAAGGGAAAAAATGAAAACACAGGCTCTCTCGTATCTATTCCAAAACCAGCCAACTTCCAGCTGTGGTTAAGACAGGCAAGGGATGATAAAGGTCCTATTGGGTGGGGAAGAGTTGTGTAAAGAGCATAAAAGATACTTCCTAACATAAAAGAAGGATGACAGGCAGAGAAGCCTGCTTTAGTTACAGTAATGCTGGATAAATTCACACTGAGTCACTTTTATATCAATTATACTTCTTAACTCTTCTAGATCATCCATAATTTCTATCTTTAAAACAGGCCTGTGTCTTGTCCAGAGTCTACATTCTTTGTCCTTCTGAATATAACAAAACATTGCTCATTATTATTTATTTTTCATTTTCTCTTCACATCAAACTATTGAAAGCCACAAACTGTATTGCTGAAGTTTGGCCATATGACTTACAAATGTATGACAGGGTCACAGAAAAGACTCAGCAAGAGGATACCCTTCCCTTGACATAAGCGGGGAAAACACACAAGCAAGAGCGAATGTTCATGCTCCTGGAATGTGCAGTGATGGGATAAGGTCAACTGTGCACGTGATCTGTGTATAGATTTTTGTGTTGATAGTCTCCTGACTTCTCAACCTACAAAGTGTTGATCATCAAAAGCACTACTAAATCCATGAAAATTTAGCTTAAATTTCTAAAAACAGAATTTCAGGCACAATATAAACTCTAATTACTTAAGGAAGAGTGTGGAGGTTTTGACCCCAAGCAGCAAGCATTACCACAGCAGATTATTACTGCTGAAAACTGCATAAACAAAAAAGTTGATAGTTTTAGTTAAAACATTATTCAATATAAAACAGAACAAATATCCACTTGTGTTAATTCAACAGATAGAGATTTTTACACTAGGTAGAAACTTGGACGGAGAAGGCAATGGCACCCCACTCCAGTACACTTGCTTGGAAAATCCCATGGACAGAGGAGCCTGGTAGGGTGCAGTCCATGGGGTCGTGAAGAGTCAGACACAACTGAAGCGACTTAGCAGCAGCAGCAGCAGCAGGAACTTGGACATGATTACTTCAAAAGAATCCTCCAAGTCAAAAATTCCATTTGTCTCCTAATATTCAATTTTTTTCATATACATTGAGTTCCAATGAGCAATATTTACTGATACTGTGTGTTAGTCACTCAGTCATATCCAAGTCTTTGCAACCCCATGGTCTGGCCATGGAATTCTCTAGGCAAGAATATTGGAGTGGGTTGTCATTCCCTTCTCCAGGGGATCTTCCTGATCCAGGGATCTAACTAGGGTCTTCTATATTACAGGCAATTTTTTTTTTTTTTAACCATCTGAGCTACCAGGGAAGCCACTGATACTACCACATACCAAATGTGGATCAGGTTTCTAAGTTTTCAAAGACAAATAAAAATGCGGATAACATAATCTAAGTAAGCAGTTATACAAATTAAAAGTTACAATATAGGATATGTCCTGTGCTAGAGACTAAAGGTGCTATAGTTTTATGATGAAATAAGTATCTATTCCTTCAGATTCTGCTAAAGACATCACAAAGAAGGTAAAAAACTTTAGTAGGGTTTTCAAGGATGGGGCAAGAATTTGTCAGCCAGTCAAAGAGAGGAGGTGAGTTAAGGGCATTCCAGAGAAGGAAAATCATGTACAAAGACAAGGAAACATGAAACAGCATGGTGCTTTTCAGATAATGAGGCAGTTCTCTAAAGTTGGAAAGGAATAGGGAGGGAAATGGAAAAAAAAAAAAGCAAGGAATGTACTAAAAAGTAAGGACGACATCCATATTTTGTAGGCAACAGTGCTATCCAGGATACATTCTATCATCAGTGCTCTGTCCATATTGCTTCACATGCCCTGCCTTTTTCACGAATACTGTCTCCAAATGAAGTGCACTTAGAACAGCCAGTACCTAGGGACTCTTGTCAGTGGGTTGTCCTCAGGCTGCTAGAGGTTTTGTTTTGGTTTTGCCTAAATATATAGAATTCTTGAAATGCCGAGGAATTTCTGTCCCCACTTCAATAAAGCCATTAAACAACGGTTCCAGGGTGCTGGAATATAAATATTCAGGCCTTCTTGCTACAGTCAGGACAGCTTGGAGGTATGCCTTACCCACTGTGGGATTTGGCATTATACTGCATTCTCACTTGTGATTCGTCCCCTCCAAAACCCAGTCTCCTATTCCACTACTGGTTTATCTGTGAACATTTCCTGGTAAGTCACTTTGACATAATTTCTCATTTCAGGGTCTATTTTAGGGGAGCCTAGCCTAAGATAAATCCACTCCAGTACTCTTGCCTGGAAAATCCCATGGGCGGAGGCTGCAGTCCATGGGGCCGCTAAGACTCGGACACGACTGAGCGACTTCACTTTGACTTTTCACTTTCATGCACTGGAGAAGGAAATGGCAACTCACTCCAGTGTTCTCGCCTGGAGAATCCCAAGGACAGGGGAGCCTGGTGGGCTTCCGTCTGTGGGGTCACACAGAGTCGGACACGACTGAAGTGGCTTAGCAGCAGCAGCGTAAGATAGCCTTTTAATTTATAACTGTGAGCTATTAAAGCGAATCTGTAGAGAAGCTGTCTCATTGATAAACCATAAAGCCGTGGTGGAATGGGAAATCTGTTTCTAATTAGCTTAAGGTGTATTGCCAGGTTGGTGGCATTAAGAATAGATGAGACTATACCCTTACATATTCACCTAGAACAGCAAGGAAGTGAGGCTTTAGTTGTTTCATTGGCACTGGAGTGCCACTTCATGGATGTGTCCTGGGTTGAAAATGATGCTATTATGGCTAGCAGACTGGTGAATCCGGTCCTCTGACTCCAGGTACTGAGGGCTCTATGTATCTTTATGCAAATGTTTCTGTTTCCTTTCTACATTCCTCTCTATTCAGAACAGGTCATTTTAATCCCACATATATGAGGTTAGAGGACAGTCATATAAGAGGGAAGCTTATTACAGGGGCAAACATCCAGGGTCTGTGTTTATCAACAACATCTCCCTAGTCCCAACCCACTCTTTCCCTTATGGTTATTTCACTGTAAGTCAAAAAAAAGACTCGAATTCCTCAAGAATGAGAAGCAACTAAATGACAATTTGTATACAACACTGATATATGTATACAACACTATCCATGATTATAATAGTAACATGGAGAATAACAATCATAGAGTCCGTTAATGCAACTAAATCCTCTGTTTCCTCTGCTACTCCTGGCCTAATCCAATACCAATTTTGTCAATACACCTAGAGCTTTAGTAATGTTCTCCCCTGAAATCTGACACCTTGCCTTCTGCCCTGCTACCACTGCTACACCAAAGCCTGTCTGTTGTAATTCTGATTTATCAAAGCATGCCTCAGACCCGCCCCCTCATTATGATCACTTTCTAATTACCATGACTGGTCAATTTTAGACAGAACACACACACACATAGTGAGATCTCTGATGCTTGATATTGAGTGACTTTTTATTCTGGTCATGACTCTGTCCTTCTTGCTGCTCCTCACCCCATTCCAACATCCTCAGTTTTCTGAACTAGTTTGTGCTTTTCCTCCCAAATCCATAGCAAGGAGACATAATCCCTCAGCAAGATTTAATATGTAAACTCTTTCCCTCTCATTCATGCTTTCCTTCATCATCAGCTGTTCTAAGCCTAGTGACTGCCAACATACAGTTGCATTTCTATCAACTGACAATGACAGCAAAGAGATCTCAAATCCACTTATTTCCAAATGTTACTGAGTGCTAGGAACCAGCTTCCTAGCACTCTGCCCTCTGTCCTCTGTTCTCATTTCTATAGCTCCTCTCCTCTTTATAATCACTATTTCCCTCTATTTTCTATTCCTTCTGTCATTCTGTTTTCTTTTCGCCCTCACTTCTACCCTGCTTCACATGTAGTGACTTGTAGACTCATTTTCTTTCCTGAAAATAAAATAAGAACTTCAAAGAGGTATGAATGATCTTTCCTGTTTTAATAATTAAAGATGAATCCGCCACAAAGCTTGCTCTGCTGTTCCCAGTGTTCACATTAGATCAGAAATGGCATTTTTAGCCCCAAAAGAAATATATCAGAGTAGTTCCCACCCTGAAATACATGGCACGAAGCCCAGCTTTTCCCTGGAATCAGCATGTTACCAACGGGTCTGTTTCAAGCAAGTGGAGTCGGAATATGGGAAGGAGGACTTGATAGTGTTTGATAATTCACAATTTAACAGCTAAGGAAAGGCGACTTATTATTAAATGCAAATAAAATGAAATGAAGTCCAGCTGTCTGGGTGCAGATAGAAATTACACAAAGCCCATAAGCCACTGTGGAGATCTTAACGACTAGACAGAACAGAGCTCTGGGAGCTGCCAGCAACTACAAATCCCTTCTTTGAAGGGGCCTGCACCCTGTATTATCTCCAGAGAAAGACTCAGATTATACAGTCTGCATGGAAAACTAGGGTGTGACTAGAAACTGCGTAAGTACAGCCACTTCATGGAAGGCAAACACGTTCTGGGTTTCAAAGTATTTTTACCTTCTTAGTTCCTGTTGCTACCTTTCTTTCTACAAGATGGTTTTTGCTGGCCAATGGAAAATTGCCTCTTTTCTTACAGAGTGGAAAGATAGCCTGCCTAGAGCAAAAAGATGCATATTGCACCAGCTATTCAAAATCATAACATTAATATGACTGCTTCCCCATGGTCCTAAGTAACAGTCTTGAGAACATGATAATTTCACATAAACTGCACTTACATACCTTTGCTAGGTCTATTTATATTTTAAAACAATGGAAATATTTCAAAGGTATAGAATCAGATATATCTTTTTTTTTTTTTTTTAAATCAGTTAGGCTTTAGGACTCTGATGGGTTTTGGAGGAAGTACTAAAGCTGGATTTGCAAAGCTAAATAAATTCAATGTGGCTACCTGATTCACTTACTGAAAACAACCCATTGCATATATTATTCACCAATTCAGAAAATCTCCAGAGATACTTTTCACCAGGTCAAGTCCACATCACTTCTTCAGCAATTGTTCCTACTTCCTAACTTCTGGGCCTGGAATACCTCTGTCCTCTGTAACCACTAAAATTCAACAAATGTTCCAAAGCTACTTCAAATCCTGTCTTCCCTCTGGACATTGCCCTCTATGTATATCTCCCTTCTCTCTAAGGAATTATTGTAGCTACTTTCACCATGACTCGTTTTGCTATCACACTCTGTATAAATAAGCTACATCTATTGCTTTGCATTTCTTGTTAATTACTTTTATGTATCTATCAAGTTCCAACCAGTAGATTATACATTCCTAGAGAATAAAGATGGCATTTTAGAGCTACTTTCTATTTCCTGTATTATCTATCATCACATCGTTCTGGACATCAGCCACTGGACTTCAGACTTCTTTATACATCCATCTACTCAACATCTCCACTTGGAAGTCTAATAGGTAATCAAACTTACAGTGTCTGAAACAGAATGTTCCATCTTTTCCCTTTAAAATCTACCCCACACAATTGTTTTATCTCAATTTTTAGATGCTCCACCCTCTCAATTTTCATGCAAAAATATCTTGGATGCATCCTTCTTTCATACTCCATATCTCATCCATTATGAAATTATATCACTTCTATCATCAGAACAAATCCTAAATATAATCACTTCTTCTATTTCCACCACTACTGCTTTTGGCAAGTCATCAACATCACTCTCTTATTACAAAACTACTATAATATGTGAATCGGTCTCCTTGCTTACATCCTTCACGCTGCAATCCAGTATCAACACAGAAGCCAGGAGGTCCTTTGGAAACAGAAGTCAGATCACATCATTCATCTCCCCAAATCCCCTAATGGCCTCACATTTCAGAGTTTGCATCAAAGTCTTAACAGAGTAAGTGCAAAAGTCTATCAGTGACCCATAAAGCCCTGTAGAGTTAGCTAGCACTCCATTATCTCTTTGATCTTATCTCCTTCTCTTTATACCACTCCCTCCACTCCAGCATACTGGCCTCCTTGCTATTTCTGGAACACTCCAGGCAAGCTGATGCCTCAGGGCCTTTTCATTTGCTGTTCCTTCAGCCTGGGGTGTTTTCTCTCTTTAAATTGCACCCACATACAAACACCTTTAGCAATAAGTATATCTTTGGATACTTCTTTCAACTTAACTGTGGTTCTCCCAGTACTTATCTATCACAGGAAAATGTTTACTTATTTATTTCTATTATTATCTGTCTCCCTTCACTATGTGTCTTGTTCACTGCTCTAATGCCCAGTGCTAGAATAATTCCAGGCAATAATTCCAGCTCAAAATTATTTTGATGAAGACATGAATGAATGAACAGATAGGAAATAGAGTCTTGCTAATTGAGCAAGTTCTTAATGAGAACAGTATAAAATAAATTTGCTTTGAAAATAAAAAATAAAAATAAAATGGTTCTGAAAAATCTCGGAGAAAGGCATTACTCAAAGAAAGTCCATTTCATTGGTCAGGGAAGTCTTCTCCAAGAGAGTAAAAGCAGACTGAAGAGTGAGAGTTAGACAGAGTAAGGGCTGGAAAAAGAACTGCAAAAGAGCAAATGGCATATTGGAAGATATAGAAGAAGGTTAGTGTAGTTGAATTTCAAATGTATTAGAAAGCAAGAGGAAGGCAAAGGGGAAAGAAGGAAGGCCAAAGATAATTTAAAATGAGACTGGGGAAGTGAATAAGTACGAACAAGATTACAAAGAATTTGTTTGCCTTACTAATTTTACTTTAAGTATAATAGAGAACAATTGAAGTGTTATAAGAAAAACAATGATATAATTAAAGTAGAATCTACATTTAGAAAGCTCTGCCTACAGTATGTAGAATAGATTAGCAAGGCAATACTGAGCACTGAAGCCAGCTGAAGGCTCTTGCAATGATACAAGCAAAAAATAACACAGATCTGGGTTTGGGTACAGAAGACAGTGGAGGAAAACAAAGGCGGCAGATTTGAGAGATTTTTAAAAAGTGAAATTGGTGCAACACTGCAGAAAACATCATAAGGAAGAGGAAAAGTAATGAGGCAAAGTGTTTAGGATCAGATGGAGAGAAGTAGAACTAGAAATGGGCAATCTGGCAAAATCTCAGATGAGGACTGGTGACAGAACAGAGGCTTTGTGAGCATGGAGGGAAAAAAAAACAGCTAGTTATAAGAAATAGGGTGCCTGGGTCTTCCTTTCTGACTCTGAGAGTTGAAGTCACATGTGCTATGGAGTCACGGAGAGAAAGAATTCCTTCTGATTCACAAGTTTGCACCTCACTGAATAAAATCTGCTGATCAGTAGCCCAAGTCAATGTGAATTACTAACTCTGACATCTCATTACAGTTCATATCCAAACTCCATCTTGGACTCATTTATGTAGAAAGAATGGGCTAGACATGGCAAGAGATGGTGTAATTTAGAGTGCTGGGTATATGTGTTCCTTGCTGGCCAGAAGAGAGGAAAAGAAATAGGAAAGCAAAGAAGAGATGCAAAATTAAACTATTAAAGCAGAATCTGGCACATATCATTTTTTTCAATGTTTCATTCCTTCTGAATTATTCAGGACAATCTGCAGACTATAAAGACTAATGCTGGGCTAATACTTTCCACAAATTTCAAAAGAGCTCTTCAATTTCTCTGCTTTCCTCATATAGTTCAGAAGAAACTAGCTGGTTAATTTATTTTGTTCTTACTTTGCATTGTTGGCATATAATGTGCTGTTGAGAAGACGTTCCTTTCTTCCAATAGCCTTAGTTCACCACTGGGGAGGTGTCAACCTTTGGCATTATCTTTAAGTATCTCAAAAGTTGGATGCTCTTTCACACCTGGCTTGTCGGCGTCAATACCACTTTTAGCAACTTGTGACCTTGTTGCTTTTAGACACCACTTATTTCTCAGTGCACTTTTTTCATGTTACATTTTGGACTCTTTCTTTAGTAATTTATTTGCTTTCCATTAGATCTCTGCAATGGTTGATCTTATTACTATAGTCACCTGTGTATCATGGGATGAACCCACAAGTAAATTATTTCCCATCTCCTCACTCTCACCTTTAGAAAAGAATTCTGTAAGTATAGGTCCTCCAAGAGAAGGGTCATCAATGACAGCACCATACTTCTGCTCTAACTTTATATTTTTCTTGGCCAACTCTGGCCCTCAGAACATTTCGGACATGAGCGAGGGAAGGACTTAAAGTATTCAGTTGAGTTCAGTCACTCAGTCATGTCCAATTCTTTGCGACCCATGAATCACAGCACACCAGGCCTCCCTGTCCATCACCAACTCCCGGAGTTCACTCAGACTCACGTTCATCAAGTCAGTGATGCCATCCAGCCATCTCATGCTCGGTCATCCCCTTCTCCTCCTGCCCCCAATCCCTCCCAGCATCAGAGTCTTTTCCAATGAGTCAACTCCTCACATAAGGTGGCCAAAGTACTGGAGTTTCAGCTTTAGCATCATTCCTCCCAAAGAAATCCCAGGGCTGATCTCCTTCAGAATGGACTGGTTGGATCTCCTTGCAGTCCAAGGGACTCTCAAGAGCCTTCTCTAACACCACAGTTCAAAAGCATCAATTCTTCAGCACTCAGCCTTCTTTACAGTCCAACTCTCACATCCATACATGACCACTGGAAAAACCATAGCCTTGACTAGATGGACCTTAGTCGGCAAAGTAATGTCTCTGCTTTTGAATATACTATCTAGTTTGGTCATAACTTTTCTTCCAAGGAGTAAGTGTCTTCTAATTTCATGGCTGCAGTCACCATCTGCAGTGATTTTGAAGCCCCCAAAATAAAGTCTGACACTGTTTCCACTGTTTCCTCATCTATTTCCCATGAAGTGATGGGACCAGATGCCATGATCTTCGTTTTCTGAATGTTGAGCTTTAAGCCAACTTTTTCACTCTCCTCTTTTACTTTCATCAAGAGGCTTTTAGTTCCTCTTCACTTTCTGCCATAAAGCTGGTGTCATCTGCATATCTGAGGTTATTGATATTTCTTCCGGCAATCTTGATCCCGGCTTGTGTTTCTTTCAGTCCAGTGTTTCTCATGATGTACTCTGCACAGAAGTTACATAAGCAGGGTGACATTATACAGCCTTGACGCACTCTTTTTGCTATTTGGAACCAGTCTGTTGTTCCATGTCCAGTTCTAACTGTTGCTTCCTGACCTGCATACAGATTTCTCAAGAGGCAGGTCAGGTGGTCTGGTATTCCCATGTCTTTCAGAATTTTCCACAGTTTATTGTGATCCACAAAGTCAAAGGCTTTAGCATAGTCAGTAAAGCAGAAATAGATGTTTTTCTGGAACTCTCTTGCTTTTTCCATGATTCAGCAGATGTTGCAATTTGATCTCTGGTTCCTCTGCCTTTTCTAAAACCAGCTTGAACATCAGGAAGTTCAAGGTTCATGTATTGCTAAAGCCTGGCTTGGAGAATTTTGAGCATTACTTTACTAGCATGTGAGATGAGTGCAATTGTGCGGTAGTTTGAGCATTCTTTGGTTTTGCCTTTCTTTGGGATTGGAATGAAAATGGACCTTTTCCAGTCGGGTGGCCACTGCTGAGTTCTCCAAATTTGCTGGCATACTGAATGTAGCACTTTCACAGCATCATCTTTCAGGATTTGAAATAGCTCAACTGGAATTCCATCACCTCCACTAGCTTTGTTCGTAGTGATGCTTTCTAAGGCCCACTTGACTTCACATTCTAGGATGTCTGGCTCTTGATGAGTGATCACACCACTGTGATTATCCGGGTCATGAAGATCTTTTTGTGCAGTTCTGTGTATTCTTGCCACCTCTTCTTAATATCCTCTGCTTCTGTTAGGTCCATACCATCTCTGTCCTTTATCATGCCCATCTTTGCATGAAATGTTTCCTTGGTATATTTAATTTTTTCGAAGAAATCTCTAAGTCTTTCCTATTCTGTTGTTTTCCTCTATTTCTTTGCATTGATTGCTGAAGAAGGCTTTCTTATCTCTTCTTGCTATTCTTTGGAACTCTGCATTCAGATGCTTATATCTTTCCTTTTCTCCTTTGCTTTTCGCCTGTCTTCTTTTCACAGCTATTTGTAAGGCCTCCCCAGACAGCCATTTTGCTTTTTTGCATTTCTTTTCCATGGGGATGGTCTTGATCCCTGTCTCCTATACAATGTCACGAACCTCATTCCATAGTTCATCAGGCACTCTATCTATCAGATCTAGGCCTTTAAATCTATTTCTCAGTTCCACTGTATAATCATAAGGGATTTGATTTAGGTCATACCCGAATGGTCTAGCTGTTTTCCCTACTTTCTTCAATTTGAGTCTGAATTTGGTAATAAGGAGTTCATGATCTGAGCCACAGTCAGCTCCTGGTCTTGTTTTTCTTGACTGTATAGAGCCTCTCCATTTTGCTGCATAGAATATAATCAATCTGATTTTGGTGTTGACCATCTGGTGATGTCCATGTGTAGAGTCTTCTCTTGTGTTGTTGGAAGAGGGTGTTTGCTATGACCAGTGCATTTTCTTGGCAAAACTCTGTTAGTCTTTGCCCTGCTTCATTCCACATTCCAAGGCCAAATTTGCCTGTTACTCCAGGTGTTTCTTGACTTCCTACTTTAGCATTCCAGTCCCCTATAATGAAAAGGACATCTTTTTTGGCTGTTAGTTCTAAAAGGTCTTGTAGTACTTCATAGAACCGTTCAACTTCAGCTTTACTGGTTGGGTCATAGACTTGGATAACTGTGATATTGAATGGTTTGCCTTGGAAGCAAAAAGAGATCATTCTGTCACTTTTGAGATTGCATCAAAGTACTGCATTTCGGACTCTTTTGTTGACCATGATGGCTACTCCATTTCTTCTGAGGGATTCCTGCCCACATAAGTAGATATAATGGTCATCTGAATTAAATTCACCCATTCCAGTCCATTTTAGTTTGCTGATTCCTAGAATGTCTACGGTCACTCTTGCCATCTCTTGTTTGACTACTTCCAATTTGCCTTGATTCATGGACCTGACATTCCAGGTTCCTATGCAATATTCCTCTTTACAGCATTGGACCTTGCTTCTGTCACCAGTCACATCCACAGCTGGGTATTGTTTTTGCTTTGGCTTCATCCCTTCATTCTTTCTGGAGTTATTTCCCCACTGATCTACAGTAGCATATTGGGCACCTACTGACCTGGGGAGTTCCTCTTTCAGTATCCTATCATTTTGCCTTTCATACTGTTCATGGGGTTCTCAAGGCAAGAATACTGAAGTGGTTTGCCATTCCCTTCTCCAGTGGACTCTGTCAGACCTCTCCACCATGACCCGCCCATCTTGGGTTGCCCTGTGGGCCTGGCTTAGTTTCATTGAGTTAGACAAGGCTAGTGTGATTAAATTGACTAGTTTTCTGTGAGTATGGTTTCAGTGTGTCTGCCCTCTGATGCCCTCTTGCAACACCTACCATCTTACTTGGGTTTCTCTTACCTTGGGCATGGGGTGTCTCTTCACGGCTGCTCCAGCAAAGCATAGCCGCTGCTCCTTACCTTGGATGAGGGGTAACTCCTCACCACCGCCCCTCCTGACCTTCAGCATGGGATGGCTCCCCTAGGCCTTCCTGCACCCAGGCAGCCACTGCTCCTTGGTCACCTAATATTCCTCTGTACTTTGTGTGTGCCTGCTAAGTTGCTTCAGTCTTGTCCCTGTCTTTGTGACCCCACGGACTATAGCCTACCAGACTCCTTTGTCCATGGGATTCTCCAAGCAAGAATGCTGGAGTGATTGCCACGCCCTCCTCCCGGGGATCTTCCCAACACACATTTCTTATGTCTCCCGCATAGGCAGGTGCATTCTTTACCACCAGCACCACATGAGAAGCCCTCCTGTACTTTACCACATGCTAAATATCTTAAGAGTTTCTACATAAATTTCAAGAAACACTTGTTAGGTGTACTGTTTGCATTATACTCTACATCTTTATATCACCCTAACCCCTCCCTTGCTGACTTGATCACCCTTCTAATCCTTCAAGACTCACATCTAATCTTCTCTTGTAAATCATACCTAACCAGATTCTCCTGATTCTTCTTTTGTACAGAATTAGGTTTTTCTTCCTCTGAATAGTTCAGAATAAAGCAGCTCATACTTAATTAAGTGAATACTTAATTCACTACTTAAGGACAGAAACCACATAAAGGTTATATATGTTATCCCATATATCACGTGAGCTTTCCTGGTGGCTCAGATGATAAAGAATCTGCCTGCAATGCAGGAGACCTGGGTTCAATCCCTGGGTCAGGAAGATCCCCTGGAGAAGGGAATGGCAACCCACTCCAGTACTTGGGAGGGTAACAGGCAGGAAGGCCAGGGGTCTCCAAGCGGAGGAAATAGCCTGCAAGGGTCAGACATTTTATCTCTCTTAAGTGGCAGGAGGAAACAAACTAGCGATATTTTCTCCTTCTCTATACAAATTTAAAAGAGGTTTCTCTTAAAATTCTGTGTTGCCATAATGACACCTGGTTTCACTTGAAGTTAACCATTGCCTTTTTCTTATGGAAATGTTTATCTTAAGCTATGCTAATGTACTGTGCATTTACCCCAAACTCTGTCTTCAAGTCAGTTCGCCTTTTGGGCCCAGAACCTACTTGATAAACCAGTATGTTATACTCCAATATTGTTCCTCTAATCTATGTAAATGAAACTATTTGTATGGTGATCTGCCCTTCTTCAAGATTCAAGTTAATCATTTTATGGCCCAAGATACACCATTTGGAGCCAAGGTTATCCCAAAATACATCTTATGGGTGAGGGGCCTGGTGCCATTCTAAGTTTTGAGACATTCCTTTCTTTCATTAACAGACTGCTGGTGACTATATAACATCCAACTAAAGACTAGCAGTGGGGTACTCTTTCTGCCCCCTTCTGATGCCTATGTCAGAAGCTTTCTCTATCTCCTTTATACTTTAATAAAACTTTGTTACACAAAAGCTCTGAGCGATCAAGCCTCGTCTCTGGCCCTGGATTGAATTCTTCTCCGGGGGCCAAGAATCCCGGCGTTGTGATTCAACAACAACATTTCATACTCTTGCCTGAAAAATTCCATGGACTGAGGAGCCTGGTAGGCCACAGTCCACAGGGTCACAAAGAGTCAGACATGACTGAGCAAATTCACTGCACTGCACTTCGTATCATATATGTATACATGTATATGGGCTTCCCTGGTGGCTCAGATGGTAAAGAATCTGCCTGCAATGTGGGAGACCTGGGTTCCATCCCTGGGTCAAGAAGATCCCCTGGGGAAGGGAATGGCAACCCACTTCAGTATTCTTGTCTGGAGAATTCTCATGGACAGAGGAGCTTCGCAGGCTACAGTCAATGGGGTCGCAAAATGTCAGACACGACTGAGCGACTAAGCACCACGCATACATACATATGTATGTATGTATGTATGTATGTATACATATATGTGTGTATACATACATATACATACACATACATACACATACATATAATACATGTACACACATATGTATGTATGTATGTATGTATAGGTATATATTAATATATATGTATGTGTGTATATATATATATATACACACACACAGACACACACAAATATGTTCATTCTGTAGACTGTGATTCTGTGATCACAGGTTTGATATTATTTCTGTGTCCTCACTGCCTAGAACCACACTTGACATGTAGTAGGTAGTTAATATTTTTATGAAAAGAAGTAAACTACTTGCCACTCCATGAAGAATCTTATTTCATGCTTCCATTGCCCAATATAGAAAAGCAAAATAGCAAATTCAACCACTGTTATTTTTCAATAATACACTTCACTCTGTCATTGCAGAAAACACTTGGTGACTCATAACCTAAATATATTATAAAAATATCTGATATTATGCTATTTTAAAGTAAGAATTATATATTTTATTTGTAATTATGCATGTTAGAGCTAAAAAAATCAAATTTAGGCTAATATCTCTAAATAGTGGATAGACATTAGCACATCTATTCACTAAGGTACTGTTTGCATTTCTATCATGATGAATAATCATTTTCATTTAAGAAAGATCTTGACTCTTTCTTAAAACTGTTATCCCATGGAACAGCTGACAGAGGACAGGCTTGGCTAGGAAATAAAAAATGTGTATACATTACTTATACCACTCGAAATTAAGAGTAACTTATCTTAAAACTTCAGTGACTAAATGGAGAAAAATTTAAATACAAACAAAAAGTGTCTAAGATACTTGTTTAGGCAAAAAGTCATTTTAATTGCTTATATTAATAGAAATAAAAATATAACCATGATCCTAAATAAGTTTTTAAATAATTAGATTATTATGTATGACATCAAATCAAATTAAGGATATATGTGTGTGTATATATAAGTATATATATAACAGATGGAGTTGATTTATTTATAGTATGTACTATGATAAATAAATAGTATGTACTATTTATTTATAGTATGTACTATGATTATCTTCAGTTTTAAAAGATAAATTGATTATATGATATACTAGATGCTACAAAACCTTGTGTAACTGTGCTTATTGTGCCTCTGTTCAGCATTCCTTGTATAAACCCTGTGCTCCGTCCTAACTTAGTAGACATAATGTGTGTGTCACTTGTGCATTAAGTACATCTTTATGCTTTTCATCTGCTTTTTGCCTTTAGGGACTGTTTCTTTCTCATCCACCTGTGTGGAAGATGCCAAACACATTACTCCCAGTCTCTGGCCTCAGTTGTTAGCATAGGATTCAGATATGGCTAATCACTGTACCTCATTCTTCTAATCACAGTGATTTCTCCAGAGAGGGCATAAATCTAAAGTTCATCAGTCTGCTCCAAGATAGGGTGATTAAACAAGTTATTGCCCAAACTGGGCTTATAGAGTGAAAGACAGTGTTATTAATAGCTATGGGACAAGAGGCTTGCGGACAGTTTCTTGGGCCCAGACAGAGACTAACAGTACCTTTCTTCCCAGAGATTTCCAGCATGGTGTTGGCATGGAAAGCTGTGTTTCCTTTATGGTCATGCCCAGCACTGCCAGCAATTCAATTCTATGGTCCTCTGATAGAGAGAAAATGTCAATGAGCAACCCAGAAGAAAAAAGCCAAAAATGAAAAAAGGTGAAGACAGGAGGTAGAGAGAAAGGAAATAAGAGACAGTGCATACAAGTTAGAAGATGAGATCCCACTGCATCCTGACGCCATTCTCATTCATATCCCTGGAGACAATTATTATTCCTTAAGCTGGAAGAGGCTGGGTTTTGTTACCTGACAAACTCTAAATAAAAGAGGTATTGTAGGCCATAGAGCTCAAGCCCTTTATTTTATAGATAAGGAGACTAATAAGGCCCACATAGCTTAATTATATAAAGGTCTCCAAATGTGCACAAGTAGGCATATAACTCAGGTCTTTGTCTTTTTGTCTATTTTTTTTAATATATGTAACATTTCTTCTAGATCAGAATTATGATTTTATTATTTAATGTTGTGCATACAGTCATTATTTCAAGAGAAGATTGTGGTTCCTTTTTTTAATCTTTCTTTTTCTGAATTAATTTTTATTGGAGTATAGCTGATTTACAATGTGTGTTAGTTTCTGCTGCACAGAAAAGTTAATCAACTATACTTATCCATGTATCTACTCTTTTTAGTCTTTTCCCATATAGGTTACTACAAAGTGTAACTGCTATAAAGAAAACTCCTTGACACACTTCCCACATCCCTAATACAGTGAAAATTTAATAAATACTTATAGAATTAATAAGTGATAAATGAATAAAATTCAGCACTTCATGGTCTGCCTCTGAGTTTCCTTTATAATGACAAAATGGACCAAAGTAATAATTTTATACCATATACCAATGAGTAAATTTTTCATTTCAAAGTTTGAATGCCACCAGAAACATACCTCTCTATAAATACTAAGTATGTGCATATGTGAATGATTATGAAATTATAACAGCAAGAACAACCAGTCTCCAAGAGATATTGGTGCTCAATTGGGAGATGAAAGATATTTCATCTAAGGGATAGCAATGTAGAATTTAAAGAATAAAACATGTAAAAGAATGAAATCTCCATGAGTATAGATATCATTTTCATCTCAATCACTGCTGTCAGTGATTGAGAACTACATTTGCTTGAATGGTAAAAGAGGAGCAGCCAGGTGACTTAACAGGGAAAGTTGAAAGTGAAAAAAAAAAGAAAAAAGGAAGTCTAAACTTGAAAGGAGCCAGGGCAGCCACAGACAGTTCGACAATGGGTGGGGGATTGATAAGGACTTGCAAACAATGGACAGTGGATTTTCACTTCCATAAAAACCACTACAAATGCATTTAGACACCTAGATATGTACCCTAGAGTTTGTTTTTACAATTCATGTTTACTGAACTCTTATGTATCAACCACTGATGCTAGATTAATCTGAAAAAGTCTGTGCATTTTCAAAAACTATTAAAAAAATCCCTTGGTCCAAATATAATCAATCCACAGCTTGGAAAGCATGCGTTAAACAAGTTCACATTAATAAAATTTAGCTAAAACTCTGACTGAAATGATTCTATGTGCTCTCAAAAACATCTGTCTTGAATACACATGGGTTTACTATTTTACATATTTTTTCAAGATTGATGCTGTGTATGTCTTTCATGCATGACTGATTAAACACATGAAAAATTTCAAAATTTTAGTTTGGTTTAGAAACGTTTACCTGTTAAAAATAAGAGATTTAATATGAATTTTTCTTCAAAAGTTTTAATTCACAGTGGAAAAAATTTAAAAAAAAGAAGATGGTAAAAGCTTACCACTTATGTTCTTGTGGATTTTTAATAGCAAGAATGGGTATGGATAATCTACCCATAGTTATATTGATAGCAAGTTTTAGATTCAGAGCACACAAAATCAAATTTAAGTGTCTAGTTCTTATAATCTAATGGGGAAAGCTGAAATTCTCTCGATTTCTTTTATGTCAGACAATATTAACTTCTGCCTGTGCTGTTGCAATTTCTAATAATGTAAAAATAGGTGAATTATTAATGGACTCAACTGGCTTGAATAGATAGTCAATGTAAACTTCTTCACAGCAGCTCCAGACTCCTTACACTGTGCTTCATACAACACGTATGCACAGAAAACCCGTGAGAAACTAACGGATGGAGGAATAATAGGTTGATGAGTACAAACTGTACAAAGAAAAATATTCTGTCATTATTACTACAACAATAATGGTGATGAGTAGGAGGAGGAGGAAAAGGACCAGGAAGAGGAGGAGGAAGAGGACCACTCATTATCCCTATAGGTCACAAAAGAAGTACTGCAATTTAGTGAATAAAGTACACTTTTTTCTTATCAGCTGACCTCAGATCACATGCTTCAAAGGAAGCAGACAAACGTGTTTGTTGGATTAACTAGCAAAAGCCATGCTCAGAATTTACAGGAGAAATATAGATCATACTTTCTGTAGACATTTTCTTCTTGTATGTCATATTTAGACATATGGCAATTCCAGTTTTCTCTCTCTTACTCTCTCATTCTCTAGTATCTAGAGGTTGATGTAATAATACATCTCAGGACTTTAGATACATTAACATTGTACAAAACAGGGATTTGTTGAAAAGAGATGAATCAGTGGAAGATATTAATAAAAACAGTCCCAAACCATTGAACTAAGGGGCCAAGAGTTCTTATTCAAATTAGACTATCCATGAAATATGAATTTAAAAAAGCAACATATTTACTACTTAGAGGTAGGCAGCTCAAAAGACTCAAAGAGCAAGCAAAGCTAAGTAGTGCTGACCATGATTCTTCTGTGAGTCGGAGACCAGATCACTTTACCACTTTTAACAACAGGGCTGTCTGGGTTGCAGTGTGCGGGTGTCTTATTTCCTATTACATTACACTATCAAAATTGCAGGAATGGCAGATGCTATGTCATTACCTTCTAGACAGACAAGCTACTAAATTATTTGTGTGGGGGAAGATGAGCCATTTACTTATCTTCCTGATATGGGCAGAAAGATAGGTGGGGACTGTCTGGGAGACAGACAGTGCTAGGGACTCCACTGTCTGGGATTTGAAAACGCCACTCTTTGAGATGTTCTATCTGACACTGATAGTAACAAACGTATCAGCAATCTGAAATGTTTCCAATATGATAAATCATTAGAGGTGACACTGCTTCTTCTTGACTGTAAAAGAACAAGAACATACAAAACTCCATTCAAAGGAGCACTTCTTGTGATCACAGAGAGCGCTGAGTATAAAATAAGAGGAGAACATTTTTAATGAGTCTCAAATATTTAGATCTATAAGGCTCATTAAAGGTGGTATAGAAGAATCTTTTTCCCCCTCAAGTGAAGAGACTAAATCCACAGATGTGGAACCTGCAGGAGCTCACACAGTTCATTAAAAACTGAGATGGAGTAGAATCCACCTTCTGATCTGTCAGAAAATACACAAGTGTGAATCATGGTGGAGAGGACAGAAAGAACTATATAAAGTTGGACAAACTAAAAACAAGTGAAATTTGAGTTTCTTATTGTTATAAGAGCCTAAAACATTATCTGGGCTCCTGGGCACCAAATAATTTATGAGATTTCTGGGTCATCCCTATGTTCACTTGGCTTCAAGTTTAAATGATATAATTTTCTCATAGCAGTTACATTTCTATCTTTTTATATTCTTTTTTTAGTTCTGGTTAAAATCTGAAAGTATATATCTGCAAAAGAAATGAAAGGTCAACAAACACTGAAAGTATATATCTGCAAAAGAAATGAAAGGTCAACAAACAATATGGTACCCAAAATCCTTTCCTACTTGGAACATTTATTTGAGGTTGGGGGACCTGCTGGATGTACTTCATGAACTAGGACAGGCCACAGATATCAATGGTGAATAAATTAACATACAGAGAGATGCATGCAAACACCCCACCCTTTCCATACCTTGGAAATCATATTATAGATATATAGGTTAAAGTTTACAATATAGAGTCTGGTACCAGTAAGTGACATCGAAAAAGTTATTAGCTTTAAACTCTTGAATCCACAACTTGCTTTCGGGAGAAATAATATACATATTATCGTGAATCTTTCTTTGGCTCTTCCTTCTAGATTAAGCCTTACTGAACCCAATCTATTACTCTGCTGGCATACATTGGTTTCCTGCCTTTTCTATGTATTGAAAGTGAAAGTGAAAGTCACTTAATTGTACTGGAGTAGGTAGCCTTTCCCTTCTCCAGGGGATCTTCCCAACTAGTTTAAATCAAATAACTCCACTTGAACTTCCCATTTCTCTGCATCTTCTTCTCATTCTTTGATTAGGAGTTAGGTAGAAAATGCTTTATTGCAAGAGAGAGGAAAAATGGGAAATTTAGATAGCATTCATGTTTCTTCTCTAAAGGCCTACCTCCCCCTGTTTTCTATTCTGCAGTTCCATGCTGCTACTGCTAAGTCGCTTCAGTTGTGTCCAACTCTGCATGATCCCATAGACGGCCTCCCACCAAGCTCCCCCATCCCTGGGATTCTCCAGGCAAGAACACTGGAGTGGGTTGCCATTTCCTTCTCCAATGCATGAAAGTGAAAAGTGAAAGGGAAGTCACTCAGTCATATCCGACTCTTAACGACCCCATAGACTGCAGCCTACCAGGCTCCTCCATTCATGGGGTTTTCCAGGCAAGAGTACCAGAGTGGGGTACCATTGCCTTCTCCAGCAGTTCCATGATAAAAAGCAAAAACTAAAATAAATGTTTGGTCATTTTTGACGGACATTAGGAGGCAAAAAACTGAGAGAAATGGGGAGATTGCAAATAAAGATTAGCAAATAGGGGAGTGGAATACACAAATGTAAAGAAAAGCAAGATACAGGCTAGAAAGAAGTAAATAAAAGGGGGAACACAGTTAAGAGAAATTATGAAAAGTAAAGAATATAAGGAAAGAAAGAGAAGTGATAGCTCTTTTTAGTAATTCTTAAGCCACCTGTCTTTGATTCTCAAAGCATCTGCTGTGAGAACATGAAGAAAATTTAACTTTCTGCCTTCACTAATTGAATATTTTAAATTAAAATTTCAAGTTCTTCAAGAAGACTGATTAACACAATAGCCAAGCAGATCTGTCAGTGAAGGGAACACATAGTACACTGCCATCAGTTCATCATCCGTTCATGTATCTCTCTCTCTATTCATCTTCCATCTGCTTGTCTACCAGTATATTATTTATGTATGTGTCTTTTCAACCATGCATCCATCAAACACCTATGTGAAGCAGATACAGAGGTGAGTCTATTCTGAACAAGGCAGAAAGAGCTGTGTTATTAGACTCAGAAATGTGAAGGTAATTAAAATTAAAGTCAAATTCAAAAGACCTTAGTCAATAGAAACTGATGACCCCTTGTGGAGTCTCAAGACTGATTATTTGATATCTTAAATAATAATTCACAATGGTAGCAAGCCTTTGAATCATCCCTATGCCACTTAGTTTTGTTTAGTTTTGCTTTTGTTTTTTTCCAGTAAGGAGAAAGCAAGTTACATTCCCTATCTTCAATATAGCCTGAGGATTTGCACAAAAGCAAATGGTACTGCATGGAGGCAAGCCTGAGCTTGTTCAGTCTTAGGATATTGCTGTTTATTGTTCACGTATCATTCTTCCTGACTGTGGTGCAGATTTACATGCCTGATCTGCCCTGTCAGGTAAAATGATGAATTTACAGGCTAGGCCCTGTAAATTGAGCATGACAGGGGCAGTCCAGAGGCTGGTGCCTACTTAAGCCCATCCTCCCAGGTGGACAACAAAGGTATTTACTCTTAATTCCAGGTCCAAATATCACTCGGCAAGGAGACCCATTCTAGTGACACTCTGCCAAGCATAAGCTTCTAGGAACCCAGACTCTAAGTTTTATTATATTTACATAATCCCAAAATATAATATACTCATGTATGGATGTGAGAGTTGGACTGTGAAGAAGGCTGAATGCTGAAGAATTGATGCTTTTGAACTGTGGTGTTGGAGAAGACTCTTCAGAGTCCCTTGGACTGCAAGGAGATCCAACCAGTCCATTCTGAAGGAGATCAGCCCTGGGATTTCTTTGGAAGGAATGATGCTAAAGCTGAAACTCCAGTACTTTGGCCACCTCATGAGAAGCGTTGACTCATTGGAAAAGACTCTGATGCTGGGAGGGATTCGGGGCAGGAGGAGAAGGGGACAACCAAGGATGAGATGGCTGGATGGCATCATGGACTCGATGGACATGAGTCTGAGTGAACTCTGAGAGATGGTGATGGACAGGGAGGCCTGGCGTGCTGTGATTCATGGGGTCGCAAAGAGTCGGACATGACTGAGCGACTGAACTGAACTGAATACCTGTACTATGGGGGATAAGAAGTTAACATTAGAGCCTGATGTGAATTTATTGGGGAATAACCACTGAGGTAACCATCACATAAACTTCTTATCACAGTATTTATTAAGGACAAAACATGGACTCTTTAAGAAGTATGCTCATGGAAACTATCTTGAAAGAGAAATACCAAATACTATTAATGTTTTCCTTATTTATACAAATCTCTGGTATTTAGATTTGATATAATGAGTATATATTGTTTATAATTAGAAATGTGATTTCTATAAAAAGTTACAATGGAAAATAGCAAATGTTACTATAAATAAGTAAATGGATGGATAGACCATGTGTTTGTTCTACAAGTGCAGGGGAAAAAAAATCTGTTTCTTCCTTATGAGAACTTCACTAGAGAATTTGTTTGAAATGGGCAAACTCACAGTCTGTAACTTCAGAAAATGAAATCTGAATAAGGAATGATACTTAGCATCCTTCCACATTAGGCATCTTATACTGATAAGCCATGAAAGTAAAAGATACTTACTCCTTGGAAGGAAAGTTATGACCAACTAGACAGCATATTAAAAAGCAGAGACATTACTTTGTCAACAAAGGTCCATCTAGTCAAGGCTGTGGTTTTTCCAGTAGTCATGTATGGATGTGAGAGTTGGACTGTGAAGAAAGCTGAGTGCCGAAGAACTGATGCTTTTGAACTGTGGTGTTGGAGAAGACTCTTGAGAGTCCTTTGGACTGCAAGGAGATCCAACCAGTCCATCCTAAAGGAGATCAGTCCTAGATATTCATTGGAAGGACTGATGTTGAAGCTGAAACTCCAATACTTTGGCCACCTGATGTGAAGAACTGAGTCACTGGAAAAGACCCTGATGCTGCGAAAGACTGAGGGCAGGAGGAGAAGGGGACGACAGAGGATGAGATGGTTGGATGGCATCACTGACTCAATGAACACGGGTTTGGGTGGACTCCAGGAGTTGGTGATGGACAGGGAGGCCTGGTGTGCTGTGGTCCATGGGGTAGCAAAGAGTTGGACACAACTGAGTGACTGAACTGATAATGATAAGAAGCAGTGGGCATTGAGTTTTCCTGCCTAGGAATTTAATCACACCTGGATGACCAGTACAAACTTTACACTGATAGTCAACACATTGAGAAACATCCAATCCTGACTATGGCCATAGTAAAATAGGCATGTAATCCTTGCAGCCACCGTGCATGATAGATAGTATCTCCCCCATTTTACTGGCTCAGGCAGGTTGGAGAGATTGCACATCTCACAGCTAGTTAAAAGTACCTAAATCTATCTGACTCCAAAGTCAATGGTCTTTCTATTATAGCAGAAACATAATAACGACAAAAAAAAAAGGGGGGCATTACAACTGGCAGGATGAAAATGAGTTAGCTTACTGATACTCAGATATCCAACAATTATGAAACCACAAATACTTCTTTGCTTTAGTTATAAACAGAGTCTTTCTCACAGAAAATTCCTCATTAAGTATGTGGTCCTATGCAGACAGACTATAGTCAAGAGATGTATGTTCTATTCCCAGGGCCACTGCTGAGTTATAATGCAGAAATGAAATAAGTATTTTTGCCCATCTTCTACATCAGTTGCCCCATCTGTACACCAGAAATGGTAGTGCTCCCTAGTTCCTTCAGAGGACTGTTGGGAATGCTAATGAGTTATTGTACCTAGAACTTTCTAAGTTTCTTAGATGAGAGATGCTTTTAAGCACAAAGCTTTAGTTTATCATTGACATTGTTACCAGACACAGTAAAAGCTTAACTACCAGCTGTTTGTCCAGTATTTTCCTTCTGGACCCCTCAAGCACACTGGAAGACAGGTATGATAATGCATAATTTTTCAGGCCAAATTTGGCACAAAGGCACTTCAGAGTGACCTCAGTCATCTTCCTCTTTCCTGATGAGGGACATCTCAATGAGACGAAACATCTCTTTATGCAGTCTTTTTTTTTTTTTTTTTAGCACTAGGAAGTTGCTTTGCATGATGGGGTCTATAGTTTTTACTTCCCTTTTAAAGATGAAAGGCTCTAAGTTATATATATGGGAAACCTGCTCTAAGTTATACATATGAGAAACCATCCTGGTCATGTGGAGAAGTAAAGGCCACAGGTGAAATCAGCTCTCTCCATTCTACCTTTTAGCTGCTGCTGCTGTTTTAGTTGTTTCAGTCATGTCTGACTCTGTGTGACCCTATGAACTATAGCCTGCCAGGGTCCTCTGTCCACTGCATTCTCCAGGTAAGAGTACTGGAGTAGGTTGCTAGGCCCTCCTCCAGGGGATCTTCCCAACCCAAAGATCCAAAGGTCTCCTGCATTGCAGGCAGATTCTTGACCACTGAGCCACCAGGGAAGCCCACCCTTTAGAAATAGCACTAATTAAGGCTGCAAGGGTGAGCAATAAATCCATTGTTGTACCGATACCACTGGTTAGCTCAGAGACACTTTTCCTGCCATTGTTTAATTACCACATATTAATGTATAAACGCAGGCAGACAACCAAAGATGAGGTAGGTAGAGAAGGAGCTATGCTTATTTAGTTAATTATTGATTACTAGAAATTTTCAACAGTGGGACATTAAGTACTTGCTCTTTTAAATGGTAATAAATAGCAGACATATGTCTAATTAAGGAGCTGTAAATGCTCTGGAGGAGCTGAATGGAAGGAGAAGGACACTTATTTACAGACCTATACTGAATAATTTCCTTCTCCAATACTGAATAAAAAGAGAATTATTGTTGCGTTTAAAGGCAACTCTCACATAGTAGCTTCTCAGATTCCTAACTCTCTCTGCCTTCTCTGCCAGGACATTTCTCGCTGAGGCTGGTTCTCCAGGCAAAAATACTGGAGTGAATTGCCATTTCCTTCTCCAGGGGATCTTCCTGACCCAGGGATCAAACCGGGGTCTCCTGCATCGAAGGCAGGTGCTTTAACCTCTGAGCCACCAGGGAAGCCCTAAAGAAGACTCAGGGTTCTTTAAATGGTGTCTTTGAAGAACAATCTCTCAGTAAACCTGACATCTCTATCCTTCCTTAAGTTTTCATTAGTAAAGGATATGATTTTCATAACATGAAGTCAGTTTCTTCTGCATATATCATAATTCTAAGTAATAGGATCCTTAGCGCTCTTTATAGATTGTTATACAAAGTCTATGGAAGGGCAGTTTTTTTTTTTAATCAGACCCTTGATGCTTAGCCCACATCCACAGAGACTGAGATAAACACTGAAGTGCCTGGATGGGATCATAAAGGGAATTTCACACAAAGACTTCCAGTGTCAGGTTAGTCCAATGGACTCTGGCAAAGCTGAAGGACACAGCAGAGCTGAAGGATTAGTGTTAGAGGAAACTCTCTGAACCTTCCTTCCTCACCTGCTGGAATTCACCTCTAAAAGTAACTGCTGGTTTGTAAAAATCTATGTAGGATTACCTTATTAGTCAGTTCTTTCTTACTTTGGCACAAATTTCCTTTGCTTTCTTCTTTTCCTAGATTCTGTTTTGAAATACCCTCCCTAACTGCTTTTTATACCAAAACTTTTCAAAGCAAATTTCAGGTCATAGCAAAATGACACATGGTCAGACAAGTGCACGATGGTTGCCCTTTGGTCTACCCAGGGACTTCTGAGCCAACAGCCCTGTCCACATCAGCTCTCTACTCTTCACTCCCCACTCCCCAAGCTTGGGAACCCTTCCAGAAGAGATGGGGTTTTGGCCAGGCTTTCTTTCTCTGGTCTGACTGGTATTTCCAAGGCATGAGCAGCAAATGCTATATAATGACTTATAGTAAATGCTATAAATGACTCAATTTATCACAGGGCCTTCCTCCATGCAGTGACCCCCGTCCCATACAGCTGCTATATCCCTTCAAGCCATAGGTGGTTGGCCATCTGTAAGAGTATATTACTGAGACTATTATCACCACTGATCCGCTCCCCTAGAGCTCTTCCTGTGCACGGACACAGCTGGAAGTCCTAATTGTTCATATATGATCATACTACCCCAAGCCAGAATGGAGAAGAAAACACAAAATGAACGGGGGAGCCTAGGTGATAGAGTATATTAGGCTTAAATTATACACTCTCTAGGAAAAGTCACAGAGGATTTTCTTGGCTCTGCTTGCCTGGAACTCCCTTAGGACATACAGTATTAATATTGCAGGCTCCCACATCAAGGGCATTGCAAATACTTGCTTTACGGATGGCTACATCTCTGGCAACTCAGTTGAACTCTCTTCCTCCTTTATAGGAAATGTTCTGAGAAACCAAGGACCTGCCTCAAATAAGTTTTTAATAGGAACATAACTTACTGTCAGGCAAGAAATAAGCACTGACCACAAGTTCCTAGCTTAGTAGCATCTTTAGTAGAAATCACTAGTTATAATTCAGCTTGGATCAAAAAAAGCAGTCATACCACTGAGACCCTAAGGGGTAAATAATACCCAAACGTTAGAAAAAAACCCAAAAAACAGGAAATTTTATTGTTTGACATCAGTTTTTGCCCAATTTTACTGAAATAATTGACATACAGCTAACTTCATTATTTAACATCATTATGAGTTGGTAACTTTCTGAACATTACAAAAAATGAGATAAACCTAAATATCAGGAGAAAATGAAAGTCTTTTATTATTCTCAATCTGAAGGAACAAACCTGAATATAAATCTGAAGTGCAGACACTTAATAAACTGTTGGTAAGGAAGCAGAAATTCACTCTTTGAAGTTAATACTAAAATCGTTTCCATGTACCAGGTAGGAAAAATTAAAGTGACTGAATATCAGGGAGTGTTGACCATCAGCAGTGACTAGAAGTGATTCTCAAAATGTGTTTCCTTGGATTGCCCCTTCAGCTTCACCTGGGAACTTGTGAGAAAGGCAAATTACTGGGCTCCACCCAGAGTTACTTAATAAGAAACACAGGTGGTGTGGCTCGGCAATCTGAGTTTTCACACATCCTCCAGGTGATTCTGATGCAAGCTAAAATTTGAAAATCACTATAGTAGTTTCAGTGACCTTAGGACTATTGTCTATAAGTATTGATTACTAACAAAAGAACAAATGATATCAAATTAATAAGCCTTTGGCAGCAAATGCATAATTTTGATATATATATATAATAACATATTATAAATGTACAGAGATGCATAAAATCACATTTCTTTATTTCATTTACAATAAACTAGCTTCTTCTAAAGAATAAACAATTTACTTGGAAAACCTGAAAACTATTTTTAATGCTTTAAAAAATTTCATTTATAAACAAATACTTCCTTGTTTATTGAGCACCTACTTTATACTCAGCACTATCCTAGTCTTTACAGATATTCTATATAATCCTTAAAATATTTATACAGGATATTCAAGTGCTCTCTCCACTTGCTTATATGCCCTCTGACTTGCTTGCCATGAAGGATGAAGAGGTTTAATCTGATTGTTCATAGATTAGACATTCACTGAACCCAATAATTCTATCACCAATAGCAAGGTCACTATACTTTAAACTGGACCAGCACAGCTGCCCTGCACTTTCTCCTCCCTGCTTCCCATTTGCACGCTGCAGGCAGGAAGAGATTACTCTGCACCAGAGTGTTGGCACACACAATCCACAGAAAGTCTCAGCCATTAATCATGGTTCTGGATATCATAGGTAAGTAAACACAGAAAAATCAAGAGAAAAAAAATGTCCAATGAAAGAGGCAAAGGCTTCTCTAGCAAATTGGGAGCTCTGGTCAGGCTACAGAAAGGACAGAAAAGCTTTTTGGAAACAGTCACTTACTAACCTCACAGAAAAGAAAAAAAAATATGAAAATGGTTTTGGAGATTACTCCTTTTTATTTCTTTATACTGCATTCATGTCTCTAATATTTCATCAAATATCAGGAGGTGAAAAAGGCAAGAGGTAGGGAAGTGGAATGGAGTAAAAAAAATGTCCAATAAAAAGAATATACATTATTTTTTTTAAAGAGAACTTTCTTCGTTTTAAACTGACTGTTGTACACTGTCAGATCATCATACCAATTTCCATTTTGGGGAATTTATATTTTTGGAAGGTGAATTTTATAGCTCATCTGGAGACTGTTATTACTGTTTGATATGACACAGTGAAAGCAGAAGTGGCAGAAGTATTCACAATAGAAAAAAAGTCAGTGGAATCTTTATCTTTCCCTAAAATATCTCCTACTCCCTTGGTAGCAGGTTCCTCAAAATGTTCCACCTCGCAGTACAGTGGATTTCTGCACTACATCCATCTTCTGTGGTTTACTACACAATCCCTTCAGCACTTCATAGTGCTGCCTGGCCTGCGCCTTCCAAGTGAAGCGGCTCGGTCATTTGTCACTCATTCATTCACTCACTGATTCTTCATTCATTCATCAGACACGTGCTAAAAATATAGGCCTTACCTCAAAAAGCTCATCTCAACTATTCGGAACAAACAGAGCAATCGTCTGACTCTGAGGCCTTCTCACCTCATGGGGAATTATATTTCAGCCAAACCTAATCTAGTTCACAAGAAAGGCTGACTCGACTCTACAGTATGCTGTGAAGTACTATTAGGAATCGGAGTCAGTGAGGAATCAGACTAGATCCTATTTCTACTGACTTTTGGAGCTTCACGAGGTCTGTGAGTTCTACTCTGCGAAAGTGTTAGTCACTCAGTCATGTCCAACTCTCTGTGACCCCATGTGGACTGTATCCCACCAGGCTCCTCTGTCCACAGAATTCTCCAGACAAGCATACTGGAGGGGCTGTCATTTCCTACTCCAGGGAATCTTCCCAACCCACGCATCAAACCCAGGTCTCCCGCACTGCGGGCAGATTCTTTACCGTCGAAGCCACCAGGAAGCCCGACTCTGTGGGCTTGGCTGCAAAACTCTCCTCTATGGTTGGCTGCAACCACCCTGCTTGCAAGGCCATTCAGTTCCCCTGACGGTCCTCAGCAGAGGTGAGCAAGCATCCCCAACTGTCCATTTCTTGTCCTTCAATTTTGTCTGTTTCCGACCCATCCTTAGTCAAGTTTCTCTTCTTCCCACAGCTCTGAGATCTGCTTACCCCCAAACCTGAGCAGCACTAAAAAGCAGACCTTGCCCCCTCATCCATTTTTCCTGGGAACTGGCTTGCCACAGAGGGGTACTTTCCTACCAGACCCCAGTGGTCATTTCCCCTGGCTTGTCCAGCATCCCCTCAAAGATTTGGCTTCTCTCTGCTTGACCTCTTTTACCCTATAAAAGAAAACCTTTTTCTGTTTGACTTTTGAGACACCTGCAGATTTTCAAGACCAGTGTTCTCCCTACTGTGACAATCTTGTTTTTTAACTAAAGTCTCTCCCTATCTAAATCCAGATAGATTTTTATTTGGCTACTATAGTTATTATCATGACCACTTTACAGATGAAGAACCTGAAGCTCTCAAAGGTCATAAAATGGTCATCTGAGGTCATAAATAATAAATATAGAGAAATGTGTCCAAAAATAGATGTTGAACAAGGTAATGACAAATATTTCCTGGTTCACGATATTACTGAGTTAGAGCTATAGCTGTATCAGCCCAACCTGACAAAGATTAGAGGACAAAGTTAAATTTTCTATAATATATATGGTTAGGTCAATGGGCTTGAAACCAAGAAATAGGTTCCTTGGTGCTCTTGTATATGCATAACTAAATGACTGAGAAGTGGGTTTATTCTCTTTGGAACTGTGGCAGGAAGAGTTACCCAGATTGTCTTAGTTTTCTTGAACTTCTATCTTGGAGAGAGAGCCAACGTGCCCTCAAATTCTGTGTATAGATGATTACTGCAGACTGGCACAATGCAGGCATTTGAAACTTCCCACAGGTAAAGTATAAACTCAAAGTATCATAATAAATAATAATAGTGCTTTACCCTTCATGCCGCACTGTAATGCTGCTGATGTCAAATTAACATAGGCCCTTGCAGAGAATGCAAATGAAAGACTTTGAAATATATCTACAGGGCTTTGGGCAAAGGATGAAGTGAAAAGCAGCCAGAGGAGGAAGACAGGTGGTCTAGTGGGGCATGGGGGTGAAAGGAACAGGGAAATGCACTCACTATATTTTGTAAATTTTAACACAAGATGTTTATTCCAATTCAAACACTTTCCATATACCTATGACATTCACAAAGGCTTCACTGTATATTCTAGGAATTCTAAGCATAGAAGTCATACATAAATTCAAAGAGGCAGAGTTATAATTCACAAGGGCTTTATTTCCATAGATTATAAGTTTACTTTATTCTGTAAAACTGAGGTAGTGTGGGAAATGGTTCTCAGCCATTTGCCTTCAGTCAGCGTTATTGAAATAAATGATTCAATAAGCACAAATTGAGCGCTTCGACATGCCAGAAATTGTGCCGAGGCTGGACAAGACAAGGTCTCAAGTAACTCACATTTGTAGTTTAATCTATTTGTCTTTCCTGTTCCTATGCATGGCAACTCCCTCCAGTATTCTTGCCTGGAGTATCCCAAGGACAGAGGAGCCTGGCGGGCTACGGTCCATAGGTTCACAGAGTTAGACATGACTGAAGCCACTTAGCACGCATGCACATCTTTCCTGCTCCTAGCCCTCTCTACAAACCCCAGCATATTGCTGACTTCATTTCCTTCTTAAGATCCATCCTTGACTAGCCTTCCAGGCATCCTAGACTTTTCCAGAGTCATGTTCCTCTATTCTTTCAGGACCCAACCCCTCTAACTCCTTGCTTTCCAAACTGCTCACAGTTCCTCCTACACGTGCTTTGTCCCAGGACTAGAAAAGGAGTGAGGCATTTTTACTTACAGTTGTGGTGACCTGCAACTGCTAAACAGAGGGTGCTGAGGGAGCACCAGGACTAGAGTGGAGTAAATACAACACTGGATCACTAGTGAGATACTACATTTGGAAAGATGTATAGAAGAAAAATATCAATAACCTCAGATATGCAGATGACACCACACTTATGGCAGAAAGAAGAAAACCTAAAAAGCCTCCTGATGAAAGTGAAAGAGGAGAGTGAAAAAGTTGGCTTAAAGCTCAACATTCAGAAAACAAAGATCATGGCATCTGGTCCCATCACTTCATGGCAAATAGATGGGGAAACAGTGGCTGACTATTTTGGGGGCTCCAAAATCACTGCAAATGGTGACTGCAGCCATGAGATTAAAAGACGCTTACTCCTTGGAAGGAAGGTTATGACCAACCTAGACAGCATATTAAAAAGCAGAGACATTACTTTGTCAACAAAGGTCCATCTAGTCAAGGCTATGGTTTGTCCAGTGGTCATGTATGGATGTGAGAGTTGGAATATAAACAGGGCTGAGCACAGAAGAATTGATACTTTTGAACTATGGTGTTGGAAAAAACTCTTGAGAGTCCCTTGGACTGCAAGGAGATCCAACCAGTCCATCCTAAAGGGGGTCAGTCCTGGGTGTTCATTGGAAGGACTGATGTTAAAGCTGAAATTCCAGTATTTTGACCATCTAATGTGAAGAGCTGACTCATTTGAAAAGACCCTGATGTTGGGAAAGATTGAAGGCAGGAGAAGAAGGGGACAACAGGAGATGAGATGGCTAGATGGCATCACCAACTCAATGGACATGAGTTTGGGTAAACTCCAGCAGTTGGTGATGGACAAGAAGGCCTGGTGTGCTGCAGTTCATGGGGTTGCAAAGAGTCGGACACGACTGAGTGACTGAACTGAACTGATAGAAGAAAAATGGCAATCAAAAAACAGTGGTGTTAAGTGACTGAACGTTAGCAAGGCAGGTGGTGGTGACTCTGCTGCAATTGTCAAGGTGGAACACGTGCTGACTTTGACCCGGTTATCTAGTGGGGCTGGAATTTAGCTAACACACTACCTCAAGTACACCATGTTCCTTCTGCACATGCTGACTTCTCTTTAGAATGCTCCTTCCCCTGCCCTGGTGAACACCTTCCAGGCCTAGGACAACCTGCTTTCATACACGAAGCCCCCATCACACCAGTTTCCTTTTGTTCTCATGGCAAACATTACTTTGTTCTAGACTTCTCACACTGCTTTTGTGTGATTTATCTACCTCCTTGGTCCCCTGCTAAGTTAATGGTATGCCCATGGTGCAGACTTTTCTTGGTCTCCTTGACATTTAGAGAGTATTTTAATAACAGATAATAAGTACTGTTAAACAGAATCAAGAAGATTAGAAGGAATGAAGAAGAAGTAGGCAGGAAGGAAAGATGAGAGTAGGGGAAGGAAAAGGCAAAGGAAGAAAGGGAGAGAAGCCAAGAAGAAAAAGGAGGGAAGGAAGGAATCTCTTTTCCCCTCCTTCATATTTGGGAGAAGTCTTATAATGATATGCTTTTCTATTTTCACTTTTTAAAATCCTATCTTCTCTACTGCCTATTTTTTTCTACTACAAAACTGTGCATCCCTCAGTTCTTGAAATTCAAGAGAGAAAGGTCCCCTCTTTTCTCTTTTTTTAGGTTCAACTAAAAACTCATAAGAAAGACATCTCTATGCCTTTAGTCTGAGTGCCATAAACTAAGCCTAGAATCTGGCCTTCCGCTACAGTAGATTTCAAATCAGAGGGAGGCAAGCTGCGGTTCAATTTCTTTCTTCTCAGAAGGAAGAGATTCTATTGCGCTTTTAACAGCATTGTTCCTCTGTGCCAGCCCCAGTCACATGGACACCTATTTGGGATGCAGCCAAGGGGCTACGCTGGCCATGATGGAGGATGGCTACACCAGAGAGCAAGCAAAGATTAATCAATCCAAGACAACATCTGTCAGGATATTGAGTCTGGCTCTTGTTATCAGCTGCCTGCACTTCAGGCGCTGTGTAATATTCAATTTGATTGTCTCTCACCTGCAAAGAGAAGGATATTCTCTTTGCTTAAAAATCCCTGGCACAAGATGAAGAGGAATTGATCCACTGGAGAAAATAATGACAAGAAAATCAAATCAGAAACAGGACAAAGGGATGAGAAAGAAGGGAAAGAGAGTTTGGCCTACATCCTGGCCTGTTTTTTTGTTTGTTTTATTTTGATTTTAATCAACTGGTTTGTTTCTGTTGCTTTAAGGGAATAAGTCTCTTTGTTTCACTTGTCAGTCCTGATTATGATAAATAAATGATGCCAAGAGGGAAACACAATCCTTTTGTATTTCTTTCGAGGTTCCATTAGTAAAATAGTTTTTCCCTTTGTCTCTGAGTACCAGGACCCTTTAGGTCCTGTGGATTTCCTGCTACAGGGATCACAGCAAGAACCCAAGGCACTTTTGTACAGTGGGAAAGAATATATTAGATCCTAGAGATGTGAGTGACCTATTTGAGACTGATCACAGTGGTTCTAATAACTCAACTCCCTTGAGATAATACTAATGAAATCTGAAAAAGCTGTACCATCTCTAGAGTATCTGTTTCATAAATATGTGTTTATTCTATCTCTCTCCCTCTCACTGGTACCTGGATTATCACTTGGTCATTTTCCTGTACAACCACAGAGAAGTCAATGCTTTTTTATGCCATTTATGTTTATTTTAAAGTACTACTCCTTCTTCATCACTGGTCTCACTCATGAGAGTTAGTCATTTATCTTAGTTCACCAGTTCAAAAGCTTCACAGATATTTTAATGTCATCTCAAACTCAGCAGGTCTGAAAATCAAATTTATCACCTTTCTCTCACCAAAAATATTCCCTTTTCTTAATATTCCATTATTAGCAAGCTTGAAATTTCAGTGACATCTTGGACTCCTCATTAATGCCTGCCATGATAAATCAACAAGCCACGATGCTTTTGATCATTTCTTAAAGATATTTCTGACGTCTTATTATTTATGCCAGTGTCACACTCACTAACTTATCCCTTCATCATTAAACCTCTGCCATACTTCCAGATGATGCCCCTGTTGCCAGGCTTTCCCCACGTCAAGCCATCCCATGAGCCACAGCTATACAGTATATGTCACCAAATCCCTTCCCCTTGCCTGAAAAAAATTAAAATTAAATTCAGACTCCTAAATCTAGTATTCATAGTGGTTCACAATGGATATATTCTACATTTCCAGGTATATCTACCTTCCTTCTCTTTGCAATCTTCCTATTTGCCCAGAGTCGCCATTTCCTAAAAGCACTTGTACGCCATTACTCATGTTAACACTCATACTATGCTTCTATGAGGTCACATAGAGTTGGACATGACTGAAGCGACTTAGCAGCAGCAGCAGCATGCTTCATCCATACCAATGCACTTTCAACTCCCTGAATTTTTCATATATCTTTAAGTGTCTCCACTTGTGCCCATGTTATGTCCTCATCCTGAGACATCTGTCCTTCTTCCTTCTAACCACAATGGGTTAACTTTTCCTTAAATAGTCTATAATGATGTCTTCTTTCCAGCAGCATTTCCCCTTGTCTCCCATTCTGTGTAGATGACTCACAAGGATTCTCCAAAAGCACTCTGTTTTCATTTTCTCTAGCATTTTGCCTGGTAATAAATGAATGGATGAATGATAAATAAATGAAACTATATTATCTGGAATTGTGTACTTTTCTATTCTTCCTATATCTGTACAACATGTTAATCTTACCATCCTCTGAGTATCTTCATTTGCCACATATCTTTGAAGCCCTTCTTGACCATCCCAGATACAGGTGATTCCTCTCTTTAAATCCCCTAAACACTTACTCAGCAAACCATTTACTGCTTTTGTTTTGAAGTTATACTAACTAAATTATTTCCTATGTTTCTGAGAGGTTTAGAGAGTAGGTTAATAAGATTTTGAGTTAACATAATAATTATTTAAATTTTTTTGCTAGAAAATCAATACTCTAGGAGTCAAGTCTAGACAATGGTACTAGGAAAATAGGACAGGAATAAACTGAGGCAGATTGGGTCAAGATTCAGAGTACAAAAT
This sequence comes from Nanger dama, assembly GCA_917880005.1. Classification (NCBI taxonomy): domain Eukaryota; kingdom Metazoa; phylum Chordata; class Mammalia; order Artiodactyla; family Bovidae; genus Nanger; species Nanger dama. The sequence goes on from CAKJTW010000011.1 coordinate 5,028,266, forward strand.
CAAGTAGGATCTCAAAGACACTTAATTTGGGATAAAACAGTACTCTTTAAACAATCCAAAACAGGCAACAAAAGGCAAAAAGGTAGACTACAGGAAACCCAGATTTGTAAATTAACAGGGCACAAACAAACAACATCAAGGTAAAATGAACCATTTTGGGCCACAAACAGTAGGGTAAGTTGCTTATTGTCCAATATGTAGATGGACAAAACTCTCAGTATCCAACTACTTGTAATGGCCATTCAAAAATTAGAGGAAAATATGTTGGATACACAACTGAACAAGCACTAACATATTTATCAAAGTGATTTTTATTAAAACTCCCATATATCAGCTTCTTTTGACTTACAATTCTAACTTTTCTTCATTTTTCTCTTTATAACATCTGAAAGTAATACTGTACCTAGTTTTGTTGATCTGTAGGTAAATTCATATATATAACTCCCACATTAAAAACTTTTGAGAACAAAAAAAGGCCTCATATCTCTTTGTACATAATACAGTACCTAATCAATGAACGGAGTCCTTCTTGTACAACTCTTAGAAAACGAAGCAGTAACAGGCATGGAATACTGGATATCAGGCTTGCTATGGCAATGGCTGAGCTAGGTACAAACTAACAGGTTTCAGCTTCATATGCCTCTATTCCCTCCTGACATAGAGCAACTGAAAAATAGATTGGCAAAGGTACAAAATCAATTATATTGGGATAGGAAAATCTTTTCAATTCCATAGGGATAGGATAATCTTTTCTGAACCAAGCAGATATATTCATGTTGGAAAAGAAAAATGAATTTAGAACCTACTTCATGCCATATATATAAATGAATGAAAAGTGAATCACAGACCTGAATATAGGAGTTAAAACTATACACATTTTAGAAAAACAACTTAGAATAAATCCTTGTAACTTTGGCTAGGTGAAAAGTTTTTAGATCTGATACCAAAAGCACAATCCATAAAAGAAAATAAAGTTGATAAACTAGACTTATCAAAATTTTTACAAATTTGTACTTCAACATAAAAAGATGAGCCATACACTATCAGAAAATATTTTTAAGTTCATATACCTGATAGAAGGACTTGTATCCAGAATATATTAAAATTTCTTACAATTCAATTATAAGATGGACATACCAATTAAAAAGGGGACAAAATATATGATTAACAGATTACCAAAAATATATATAAAAATGTATGTTAAGCACTTGAAAAGTTCAACATTAGACTTCAGGTTAGTACAAACTAAAATCACAATAAGGTACAACTATATACCCAAACAAATGGCTATATCAAAAATACAAACATCAATAAATGTTGGCAAAATATTTTGAAACTGGAACTGTGTACACTGCTGGTAAAAATGTAAAAATTACAGCTATATTGAAAAATTGTGTGATAATTTCCTAAAAGTTAAATATAAATTTTCCATACAATTGAGCAATTCCAATTTTACTATGTATGGAAGACAGTGAAAATATATGTTAGTACTCAGAATGGTTAATAAATGTTCACAGCAACATTGTTCTTAATAGCTGCAAAGCGTCCATCAACTAGGGGATGATTAAATAAAATATGGTATATCCATATAATGGATCATCATTCTGTCATAAAAAAGAGGAAACCAGTGAAGCATGCTACAATATGAATGATCCTCAAAAACAGGCTAAATGAGAAAAGGCAGGTGTAAAAAATTTCATATTGTATATTTCCATTTATATGAAATGTACAGGCTGCTGCTGCTGCTGCTGCTGCTGCTGTTAAGTCGCTTCAGTATTGTCCGACTCTGTGTGATCCCATAGACGGCAGCCCACCAGGCTCCCTGTTCCTGGGAATCTCCAGGCAAGAACATTGGAGTGGGTTGCCATTTCCTTCTCCAATGCATGAAAGTGAAAAGTGAAAGTGAAGTCGCTCAGTTGTGTCCAACTCTTAGTGACCCCAGGGACTACAGCCTAACAGGCTCCGCCATCTATGGGATTTTCCAGGCAAGAGTACCAGAGTGGGTTGCCATTGCCTTCTCTGGAAATTTACAGAGAAAGCAATTAAATAGAGACAAAAAGTAAACTAGTGATTGTCCAGAGTCTGGAGTGGGAAGGGGGATTGACTAAAATGGGAATGAGGGATCGTCTGGGGATGAGGGAAATGTTCTAAAACTACATTGTGGTAATGGTTGCAAAACTTTGTACATTTACTAATAGTCACTGAATTTCATAATATATGTTATACCTCATTAAAACTGCTAAATATAAATAGTGCTGATAAGCTTGTAGAAGCAGCTTTTATGTCTCAGTCTCAATATTACTCCTTCAGAGGGGCCTTATCTAGAAACATTATCCAAAGCATCCCCCTTCATGATTTCTGTTATTATATCCTGTTTCTTTTCAATCATGGCACTAACACAAACTATAACTCTTATTTATATATTGAAATATCTATTTATTATCTTTTCCTTGATTAAAATGTAAGCTCCATGAGGGCAGGTACTTTATTTATCTCATTTACCATTTTACTCTCACAACTTAGGACAGTATCTGGCACAAAGGCAAGCTTAACAGCTATTTGGCAAATACAGGAATAAATAAACAGATGGACAAATAGATAAATGGCTAAGTAAATGGATGATCAACATTTTCTAAGCAAATCAGTTTTATGTAATTTTAGAAGACACAATAAATAACCTCCCATTTCCAGCGGAAAAAATAAGCAACAGAAAGGAAGTAATACTTCCTGATGATCAGGAAAGTAGAATCCCTTCCGCAGATCAGGCATCTGAGACTTTTATTCCCAAGGAGTTTAAGTTGCCAGAACTCCAGAACTGAGCACAGCCAACTTCCACCTCTCTTTTTTCTTTAATCATCCCATTAACAAAGTGATTTTCTCCAGAGTCTAGATCCAATTAAGAGCAAGGGCAGCAGAGAGGAGAACACTGAGTGAAGCAATGTTAAAGACTTTTCCGCACATTCCTCTGGGGGATACAGGAAGCTTTATTGGTATTCCTCCTCCTCCTGCTTCGTTTCACCCTCCATCCCCCACCTCTTAAAACTCCTTTGCAGAAGGCATCGGGACAAAGAAGCACCCAGCATTCAGCTCAGGAACAGAAAATAAATACACTGGGAATACTCCATGGTCCCTGGCTGAATACAGAGCAGTGATTCAGCAAAGAAGCTGTAGCCTCAGTGAGAACAGAGAGCCTGCACTGAACACAGCACCAGGAATAGAGAAAGAAGACAGAGGCAGGGAGGGACAGAGGGAGGGAGAGGAAGAGGGGAGGAGAGATAGAACAGCAGAGACAATGTCTAATGGCTTTACCATCTTTCCTTCTTGCACTATCCCCTCAATAGCACATTTAAATGCAATCGTAAGTTAAAGAAGAAAGTGAATAGGAAATGGAGTGAAAACAACATTGCACAAATGAAGGAGGAATATACTGAGATTTTTTAAAAAATCAGCTTTCTCTAAAATGTAAGATGAGAATGAACAACTAGGATCTAAAACAGGTGGCAAAAAATAGATGATTTAAAAAGGGAAAATAGAGAAATATAAGTAATATCATTTATTGGTTAGATCAGAATAAATGAGGAAGCTGTGTTCCATTCATGTTATATGACCACTGACTTCAGTTATCTGGCTTAAAGAGTCTGAGCTTTATTTGCAATGTGTGTGGTGGGGATAATGTGCATGTCCCCTCTTCCTTCTTCACCAGGGTCTGGTGAGTACTGATGGGAGAAAGGACATGACAGGTCTTTAGGACTTTAGAGTGCTAGGTAAACAGAACGCTCTTCTGAAGTGGCTGTACATTGTTGGTGCTGAATAAACATTAAATCACACTCCAGTTTTGAGGCCGAGCAAGAGAGAGCAGTTTATTGTTCACTGGGGAAAGATTTAAATTTCATTCCAGCATTTCTAAGCTAGTGACAAAACACTACTAATTTTCCACAGCCCTACTTCTCCAAGGGGCAATTATCTGTTGTGGGGGTGGGGTGGGGGGCAGGAATCAAGGAAAGCTCTTACACATGAAAGCAGAGTGTTTTATAATCCAGTGCGGGTCACAGGAAGATGCAGAGGACAGCAGTGTGTGGGTAAAAAGTGGAACTCAGATGAGTATGGGGCAGAAATTATAAGGACTATATCTAGACTTCTATAGAGAGTCAGTCTTACACAGGGAAACAGAGGAGATATTGTGGATTAAATATTATGTTATTTACCCAATAAAATCTACAGAAGCTAGTTAAGTCCAATGCCTTAATAAGAGTCTTAGAAATCTAGGCTTTCCATTCTTCTGATTGATGGGGCTCTGTATGCAGCAAATAAGGCTGGGTGCCAGGTTAATACTCTACATATTAAGAAAACTTTGGGGAGTGTGCCATTTTATTATAATTTCATTTCTCCTGTATGCAGACTTCCATTTTTCTTGCCTTTCAACTAGATTAAATACTGTAAATCACAACTTTATTGATAGGAAAGGAGGTATTTGCATTACTCTTGAAAATGCCTTGCCTAAGAGGCCAACTTCACTAATGAAAAGAGAGTGAAGTTTGCCCAGCCAAATAAATGACCTCCTGTGAGAGAGCTGGGCACTGAAATCTGGTGGTATCTAAGTCAAAAAGTTTTTGCCAGGTCATCAACTCTAGAAATGCAATTATCACCCATAATCAGCATGAAAGTAATTTCAAAACCATTGCTAACCTTTCATATTTTCACTGGCCCTACAGGTCAGTTGGAGAAGGAATGGCAAACCACTTCAGCATTATTGCCTTGAGAACCCCATGAACAGTATAAAAAAGCAAAAGATATTACACTGAAAGATCAAACCTCCAGGGCAGTAGGTATCGAATATGCTACGGAAGAGCAGAGAAATAGCTCCAGAAGGAAAAAAGCGGAAACAATGCAGAGTCGTGGATGTGTCTGGTGGTAAAACTAGAGACTGATGTTGTAAAGGACAATATTGCATAGGAACGTGGAACGTCAGGTCCAGGAATGAAGGAAAATTTGAACTGATCAAATAAAAGATGGCAAGAGTAAACTTTGATGTTGTAGGAATCAGTGAACTAAAATGGACGGCAATGGGCGAATTTAATTCAGATGACCATTATATCTACTACTTTGGGTAAGAATCCCTTAGAAGAAATGGAATAGCCCTCAGAGTCAACAAAAGATTCCAAAATCTTGAATCTCTTTGTCACTACTTGGGTGCAGTTTCAAAAAAAAAAAAAAAAAAAACAGAATGATCTCAGTTCGTTTCCAAGGCAACCCATTCAATATCACAGTAATCCAAGTCTATGCACCAACCACTAACACCAAAGAAGCTGAAGTTGAATGGTTCTATGAAGACCTACAAGACCTAGTAGAATTAACATCAAAAATTAACCTGTCCTTTTCATTATAAAGGACTGGAATGCAAAAGTAGGAAGTCAAGAGATACATAGAGTAACAGGCAAGTTTGGCCTTGGAGTACAAAATTAAGCAGGGCAAAGGCCAACACAGTTTTGCCAAGAGAACACACTAGTCATAGCAAACACCCTCTTCCAACAACACAAGAGACGACTCCACCAATGGACATTACCAGATGGCCAATACCAAAATCAGAGAAACTCTTTGCAGCCAAAAATGGAGAAACTCTATACAGTCAGCAAAAACAAGACTGGGAGCTGACTGTCACTCAGATCATGAACTCCTTATGGAAGAATTCAGACTTAAATTGAAGAAAGTAGGGAAAACTACTAGGCCATACAGGTATGACCTAAATCAAATTCCTTATGATTATACAGTGGAAATGACAAAGAGATTCAAGGGATTAGATCTGATAGATAGAGTGCCTGAAGAACTATGGACTGAAGTTCATAATATTGTACAGGATGTGGTGATCGAAACCATCCCAAAGAAAAAGAAATGCAAAAAATGGCAAAACTGTTGGCTGGGGAGGCCTTACAAATAGCTGAGAAAAGAAGAGATACAAAAGGCAAAGGAGAAAAGGAAAAATATATCCATCTGAAGCAGAGTTCCAAAGAATAGAAAGGAGTGATAAGAAAGCCATACTAAGTGTACAATGCAAAGAGAGAGGAAAACAATAGAATGGGAAAGACTTGAGATCATTTCAAGAAAATTAGGGTCACTGAGAGAGCTTTTCATGCCAAGATGGGCACGATAAAGGACGGAAACGGTATGGACATAATAGAAGCAGAAGATATTATAAAGAAATGACAAGAATATATAGAAGAACTATAAAAAGAGATAGTAATGACCCAGATAACCACGATGGTGTGGTCACTCACCTAGAGCCAGACATCAGAATGCAAAGTCAAGTGGGCCTTAGGAAGCATCATTACGAACAAAGTGAGCAGAGCTGATGGAATTTCAGCTGAGCTATTTCAAATCCTAAAAGATGATGCTGTGAAAGTGCTGCACTCAATATGGCAGCAAATTGGGAAAACTCAGCAGTGGTCACAGGACTGGAAAAGGTCAGTTTTCATTCTAATCTCAAAGAAGGGCAATGCCAAAGAATGGTCTAATTACCACACAATTGCACTCATTTCACATGCTAGCAAGGTAATGCTCAAAATCCTTCAAGCTAGGCTTCAGCAGTATGTGAACCCGGAACTTCCGCATGTAAAAGCTGGATTTAGAAAAGGCAGAGGAACCAGAGATCAAACTGCCAATATCCATTGGATCATAGAAAAAGCAAGAGAATTCCAGGGGAAAAAAATCTACTTCTGTTTCATTGACTACACCAAAGTTTTTGACTGTGTGGATCACAGCAAACTGTGGAAAATTCTGAAAGAGATGGGACTACCAGACCACCTTACCTGTCTCTGGAGAAACCTGTATGCAGGTCAAGAAGCAACAGTTACAGCTGGACATGGGACAATAGACTGGTTCAAACTGAAGGCTGACTGAAAGACTGAAGGTAGGAGGAGAAGGAAGGGGACGACAGAGGAGAAGACAGTTGGATGGTATCACCGACTAGATGGAAATGAGTTTGCGCAAACTCCGGGAGATGGTGACAGGCAGGGAAGCCTGGCACGCTGCAGTCCATGGCGTCTCGAAGAGTGAGACACAGCTGAGCAACTGAATAACAACGACAACAACAGGTTTTACCACCTCATGTTTACTTACGACAGGAAAAAATGTCCCAGAGATGTCCTGCGGTCACTCCATAGCTTTGGCCATATAAGATCCCACAGAATGCAACATAGAGACAAACAGCTCCACTCTGTACCTACCGTTAAAATTAATTACTGAGCACTTTCTACTTGTTCAGCTCTGTTCCAGGCAATATATAGGGCAAAGAAAACAAGGCTTTATGGAAATGGCAGCGATCTAAACTGGGATCCGTTAATAACTAGCTGTTTGACCATAGGAGACTCTTTTATTCTCCCCAGAGTTTTATATCATCTTCTTTAAAATGCAGACAATGTGATATACTTGAGTAAGCACATCAATACAAGTACTGATGGAGAGATACCCAGACCAAGGTACTCGTATGGTCTCTAACCTTCCCTGATTCTATGATTTAGGGAGTTTGCATTCTAGTTGAGGATACAAGCTAAAATGCAGAAAACCATTAAAATCCTTAAGCATGGAACTGTTGGATTTACTGAGAGGTTCCAAAATATACAGACACATAAACAAGGAAGAATAATAAATTAAGGGTGGGATAATTAATAACTGCTTAAAGGAAGAAGGGCTTAGGGTGAGTAGAGTTTATGTAGGTGGAGGGGATAAACTAAACCATATACCCTGAAGGGAAATCAAATTTAATATAAAAAGGAAAGGCACAAGTATCAGGAAACATTCTGACAAAAAGAGGGTGATTATTAGAGACAGATACCCTAAGGCCTGATGGTTAGATACTCTGAGGGCTTTAAAATTGAGGCCAAGGGGACACACACTAGAAGCTGATGACAGTTTATTGAGAAAAGTAAGGAACTGATGAAAACCTGTGTTTGCAGAAAAATCCAAACAGAGGTGAAAATCTAGAATGTTAGACCACAAGCTCTACATTATTTATTTTTTATTGCTAGTACTCAATCCAGGGCCTAGCATGAAGTAAGAACTCCATAGATGAAAAAACAAAGTCAGTTCTGCACTGACAAAGCTGTGGGATCGAGTGACAGCAGTGACGATAAAGAAGCCCCTTTACTAAGAGACGGCTTATTAAATTTACCAAATATAAAGAAACATAAAAGAAAGCATCATCATCATCATAACTGTAACAGCACTGCAGCCCAATTGGGAGACCAAATCTGAAACATAAACATATCTTCTAAGACCGCCCGGTGTCTTTATTCACCCTGAACCCCGGAGTCATCATCACCATCTTTCCCAAATTTGAAGCAACAAAACAGCTGTCACCATCTATAGTAAGGCTGTATCTTGCAGTGAAGAACGATGAGCCAAAGCAGTCTACAGTATGGTGGGCCATGATTATAATTACTCATCTTCCTAGAAGTAAAGATCCCCTGGGGTTTTCCTTCTAGCACACAACCTGAGATTGGCTTACCCTATTTAGCTTGCCCTCACTCCTTTACTGAAGTGCCTGCCTTTCTATTTTTCTCTCTGCCCCCATTTCAGTTTCACCACAAGACTTAAGACTCAGTTCTTTCATTAAAAATGTCCATAGTAACACATCAGCCCACAGCAATTTTTGAAAAGCCATCTGAGCCACCATTAGGAATATATGCCTTTTATTGTTACTTAACTTCTCCCATGCACAAGTTTCTTGATGGATTAAAATAATATGGATACATATTTTTGTGGAGCTTAAAATTTATACAGTATGAAGTCTTTCTTTAAAAAAATAAAATTAAAAATTAAACACAAAGCTTCTGAGTAACTGGCCACTGTAAGGGAAGAATCCTAAAGCTTAACATTCACTGTAAGTTTACTTTTTTTTACATTTATTTAATCCCCATAGAATATATAACACAGGGTTATGCATACTATAGTAAATACCCATGTTACACTCTTTCCCTTATCAATTTCATCTACCGTTTAAACTATTCCTAACAGGAAAATAGTTGGTTATTCTCAGTAACTCAGATCTTTTTTGAACATTACATTCTCATATTTACTTACCAATGGGCAACTCTGCCTGAATAACAGTGGATCTATCCTTACCTAGTGTACAATGGTTTGCAACCTTTCTAAATAAGAGGATCCTTTTGTAATCAAATACATTTTCTTAGCTCTTTTTAATTTAGGAAATGTCCAGCAAAAATAAAAATTCAAAACTCTCATATATTCAGAAAATCTTTAATGCATTTTTCATTATAATAGTCTACAACTGATCTGAAAGAAACTGTTTATTTACGTGTGAGATATAGGATGTCTATACATAATGCTTAAGGTATATATGGAAGTTTGGAGACTTTGCAATGATTATGTAGCTTCCTAAGAGATCAGGGCTTGGGAATTGATTGCATAAACCATTCTTCTTAGGACTAAGATTGAATTTAACTGAGACTTTATCCACAAGGAATTAACTCTGACATATTTAGGACTTTGCTAGATAATTCTTAGGATCTCTTGTCATTATCTTTTAACGAGCTCCATTTTTATTTTAGCATCCACAGACTTTCCATCAGGAAACTGTGACATTCTTGGAAATACTTTCAGCTTTACATACAGATAACCCACTTTGAAATGGGGCTACCTGTGTTCTACTGATATCCTGACACCTGATCCTTCCCTAATCTGCTTGGCCCTGACCTGTCCCTGTTTTTTTCCTTTCTCCCTTGAAATCTCCACTTTTGTTTGCTTGGACTTTCAGAACTCTTTCCAAACTATTACCCAAAATGCCACACTCTGTATTTAAAAGTCATCTGGTTCCACAGATAGAGCCGAGCATCAATGTTTCTTTCACCGTGATCACTGCTAAGGTGATGACAAGGCAATTGGCTAAGTACCTCTCAGCTCAAAAGGAAAGAGATTGGTTTCATACCCTGATAATTGCCATTTCTAAATTTTAACAGCTGAGTTTTTGGGTAAATTAAAGTCATTTTACAAAAAAAAGAAGGATAAAATAAGGAAATATGCCTATGAAAAATAAGAAAACAAAAATGCTGAAGTTGGAGAGAGACTGGGTTCAGCAGGAGGTGGAAGCATGGTTTATCTGGATATACTGAAGGACACAATTTGTTGGGTGACCTCATATTTAGTGAAAGCAGAGGTTATCTAAATAGTAAGAATAGAAAATAAGACCTTCAAGTTTTGTTACTTTTATGGAGAAGGCACTTGATATGAAAAATAAGGGGAAGGAGTACAACAAGGCTGTACATTGTCACCCTGCTTATTTAACTTATGCAGAGTACATCATGCAAAATGTCAGGATGGACAAAGCACAAGCTGGAATCAATACTGCCGGGAGAAATATTAATAACCTCAGATATACAGATGACACCACACTTATAGCAGAAAGCAAAGAGGAACTGAAGAGCCTCTTGATGAAAGTGAAAGAGGAGAGTGAAAAAGTTGGGTTAAAACTCAACATTCAAAAATGAAGATTGTAGCATCCAGTCTCATGACTTCATGGCAAACAGATGGGGAAACAATGGAAAACATGACATACTTTATTTTCTAGGGATCCAAAATCACCACAGATGGTGACTGCAATCATGAAATTAAAAGATACTTGCTTCTGGGAAGAAAAGCTATGACAAATCTGGACAGTGCATTAAAAAGCAGAGACATTACTTTGCCTACAAAGTTCCATATAGTCAAAGCTATGGTTTTTCCAGTAGTTGTGTATGGATGTGAGAATTGGACTATATAGAATTGACCAAAGAATTGATGCTTTTGAAGTGTGGTGTTGGAGAAGACTCTTGAGAGTCCCTTGGACTACAAGAGGATCAAATCCGTCAATCCTAAAGGAAATCAACCCTGAACATTCACTGGAAGGACTATGCTGAAGCTGAAGCTCCAATACTTTGGCCACCTGATGTGAAGAGCCAACTTATTGGAAAAGACTCTGATGTTGGTAAAGACTGAAGGCAGGAGGAGAAGGGAATGACAGAGGATGAGATGGCTGGATGGTATTACCGACTCAATGGACATGAGTTTGAGCAAACTCCAGGAGCGGGTGAAGGACAGAGAAACCTGTGTACCACAGTCCATGGGGTTGCAAAGAGTCAGACACAACTGAATGACTGAACAGCAATAACAAACAAACCACTCCTCAGTGTAAGAGTAACAGATTTACCCACTGACCAATAAAAATAAAGCCCATGGCCACTGCTGCCCCACTTCTATTCTTCTGGAGAACATCCCTGATAATACTTCAGGGTCAGCAGAGGGAAGGTTCTTACATCAAACAGTAGGGAGGGGACTGAGTCCTTTCAGGTCTCAGGCAAACTTGAGAAGTTCAAGGCCTAGGGCATCTAAGGCCTCTGTATAGGAAGAGAGTCAACAGGAAGCATAGACTTGGAGGAAGCATCATGTTTTACTCTCTGTAAACTAGAGAACAATTTCAGCCATGTTGAACAAGAGTTTGAGATAGGGTAGAGATTTGAAAGTTAACATAAAAATTTTGCTTTCAAAATTTATCTTTTTATACTAAGTCCTTGTTGGTTATCTATTTCAAACATAGTAGAGTGCACATGTCAACTGCAGAAACATAGTAGAGTGCACATGTCAACTGCAGACTCCCAGTCTATCCCTCCTCCCATCATCCTTCCTCCATGATGACCGCAAGTTCATTCTCTAAGTCTGTTAGTCTGTTTCTGTTTTGTAAATAACTTCTTTTGATTTCATATTTTAAAAATTCAGATGGCAGCAAGATGGCCATAGATTGGGTTTCAGGCAAAATTAAGTTAACATGAGTGCTGAAAGAATAGAGGGAGTCAGAAGATATTAAGTGATGAGCTCACCATTTGACTTGACCAAACTCTACAAAGCTGCATAAATATAAAAGTATCTTTCTGAGATCAAATTTTATTTTTATATTCTTCCACATAGGAAGATACAACACCTAGATATATCTTCTGTTCTAATTCTACACAGCCCCTCTCTTGACATGGTTGCAAATTCTCCAGTGGGAAGAAAGTATTAATAGGAAATGTATGAATTTTAAAACTTACTAAAAAAATAATTAGAAGAACCAATTCTGAATGGAATTCTTTATAAGCAATCAAAGTTATAAAGTTGTAAAGGGATATGAGCAAGAACATACATAAAATAAACTAGAGTAGAAATTCAGAGTATCACAGAAGAGTAGCAGTAGAGACACTGAGAAATCAACCTTCTACTACACAAAGGTTTTTTTTTTTCCTAAATAACATTTCTCAGTAGTGGTTACCTAGGCTCTACTTAAAAACGAAATGACTAACAGCTTACTTCCTCACAAGCAGATCTATTACACTTAGCAGAATAGCAAATGCCATTTATAAAATAAATACACACATACATACCGCAAATAAGTATATACAGTTGACCCTTGAAAAACATGGAGAAGGCAATGGCACCCCACTCCAGTACTCTTACCTGGAAAATCCCATGGACGGAGGAGCCTGGTGGGCTGCAGTCCCTGGGGTCGCTGAGAGTCAGACACGACTGAGTGGCTTTGCTTTCACTTTTCACTTTCATGCATTGGAGAAGAAAATGGCAACCCACTCCAGTGTTCTTGCCTGGAGAATCCCAGGGATGGAGGAGCCTGGTGGGCTGCCGTCTATGGGGTTGCACAGAGTCGGACACGACTGAAGCAACTTAGCAGCAGCAGCAGCTTGAAAAACATGCATTTGAACTGTACAGGTCCACTTATACTTGGATGTTTTCAATAGTTAATACAGTACCACATGATCCTCGGTTGTGTGACTGAGTTGTAGTTACAGAGGTATCTAGGATACAGAGAAACCAAGCATACAAGAGGCAGATTTTCAAACTGCGCTGAGGTTCAGGGCCCCTGACCCCTACATTGTTCAAGAGTCAGCTGTACATAGTCGTCCCTAGGTATCCACAGAGGATCGCTTCCAGGACTTCCATCCCATGGATCCCAAAATCCACAGATGCTCAAAACCCTTATAAATGGTGTCGTACTTGCATATAACCTACGTACATATTCCCATAGACCTTAAATCATCTTAGATTACTTAGAATACCAAATACTATACAAATACTTTGTCAATAGCTATAAACACAATGTAAATGCTATGTACACAGTTGCCATCAACTCTAGCAAATTCAAGTTTTGCATTTTAGAACTTTTGGGGGATTTTTTAAAAATTATTTTCAACCCACAGTTGGTTGAATCCATGGATGCAGAACCCCGAGATATGGAGAGACAACTGGAATTGTAGATCCTTCTTATTTTATTCTTATAATAACCTACTGGAATAAGACGGTAAATAATATTATTGCCTTTATCATTTTATAAATAAAGGCCTTGAGGCCCGTAGGGATAAGTGATTTCTCCATGTTTGCCTAGCTGGTAATTGACAGACATGATACTTGGAGCTAGGCCTCCTGGTCAGAAGCTGTGCTGTTTCCACTAGGTCATTAAAAATGTTCATCTTTTAAAAATTACTCAAATTAATTTGCTTATTTAAATGATGCATTGTTTAAGGTACAAACTACCCTAAATTCTTCGCCTCTCTTTTCTCTCTTTTTGATTGAGGTATGATATAAACACACATAAACATACGAATAATGTTCTTTTTATGTATGTTAGTTGCTCAGTCGTGTCCAACCCCGTGGACTGTAGCCTGCCAGGCTCCTCTGTCCATGGAATTCTCTAGGCAAGACTACTGGAGCGGCTGCCGTTCCCTTCTCTAGTTCTCTTTATATAGGGCTACATTTGCCTCTCTACAGCTAGCACCAATTTTCATCTCATAAACTTGTCAGCAAAGAGAATCCTTTTATTTTTGTGTCATACCCATGGTAGAAGTTTTGCCCCCTGCTTTCTTTTTATCCAAATATTGACCATGGCCAAGGACAGACTGAGAGACTCCTCAACCACCATCAGTTTCTTTGGCTTGATTGTTCAATCAAGTGAAACAAAAATCTAGCTCATTACAGATCTATAATCTGTTCACAAGTCTATCAGGAGAAACCTGTCAAAATACAGATACTGAGAGTGAATGGCATTTCCCTAATGTACTGGAATTTTGTTTGTTTTAAAGAAATTTATTTCCCTTATTATAGTTTGTTTCTAGGGAACCCATGTTGGCATCTAGTGGTTGTTGCTTCCTTTTCAAAATATTCTAGCATTTATATTTTTGCTGTTGTTGCTGATTCAATATTATTTTCTCCTTTTATTTATAACAGGGCAACATTGTATGCCACCAATAGAATAAAAAATTTCTATTTTCTACAGGTTTTTAAATGTTAGCAATAATATTTCTACAATCATGCTATTAAGTTATTTTAGTGACTTAGGTGTAATACATATGAGACTTATAGCTGAACTTATTTATATTACTCAAATCATTTCTTCACATGCCTTGAGTGTTTAAGATTGAAAAGAGTAAACAAGCATAAATATGATCATTTGACTTGATAAATTGAAATTTAACTTAAATTCTTATTCTTCTCTTTTAGTAGCCAGTTTCTCATCTTCAGGAAAAATGCTTGTTAAGAGATAACTAGATATTTTGGTGACTGAGATGAAAGAAAATAGAACTTTAGTCTAGCATTGGGATCATATATTAAAAAACTGACTATTTTTAAACTATTTTTCATTTAGTTAAGATAGTATTAATTTCTACTTCATAAAATACATAGAAAAAATATAAGATTTTATTTTACTTTCTCAGAACTCTATAACCAACATGTAATAGAAACAAGAAATATTAAGTATGACTTCTCTTTCAAAATAATTCTAGAACTTGCATAATCATTAATTATAGATAAAACATATTAACCAAAACAAATCAAGAAAGCCAGCATGTGATGCTTCTTATATACTGTATATATTCACATCCTTGATAACCTGGAAAACTTGGTTGTTTGCCATAAACTTCCCCCAATTGTTAGTGCACCAAATTAACTAAGTTCCTATTAGAGTGTGCTATGATCCAAGTTCACAATAATATTCACATTTACACTTTGTGTATGCAAATTTTGTGTACATAAAAAGGTACATGTATGCTTTTTCTTTTTATATATAATTATAAATATATGTTGAAGAAATTAAAAATAAAAATGTGCTCAAACACATCTATATAGTACAGATTAAGTATATCTGTGACACAAATTGCTTAAACATAACAGATTCTGTATAAAGACATATTATTTTCCGAATATCTATATTTTGAGCTGTTTCATTTTTATATAAGAATTAAGGCAGTAAGATGTGGAAATATTTTTATTTCCTACACTATGACATTTACGGCTTCCCCTAGTGGCTCAGTTAGTAAAGGATCCTCCTGCAATGTGGGAGACAAGACGTGGGTTCAGTCCTGAGGTTGGGAAGATCCCCTGGAGAAGGAAATAGCAACCCACTCCTTGTATTCTTATGTACATGCCAACACTCCTTGTTGGCAACCCAACTCCAGTATTCTTGCAAGGAGAATCTCATGGGCAGAGAAGCCAGGCAGGCCACATGGGATCGCAAAGAGTCAGACACAACTGTAAGACTAACTTTCTGTTTCATGACATTTATAATATAGGAGTTTATTATTCTTTTTAATTTGAGCATGTCATCATCAATTTATAACATCATGCATTTCATCTAATGTACTCAACCACATTCAAAAATATAATGTCACTTTACCAGACCAACATCTTTGTTTAATGGGTAAGTAGGAATTATACCAGTTTTGGAGGTGAAACTATGGAAACTAATCTCCAACTTTCTACAGGCAATAGTTTTTGTCGGACTAAAGTCTAAATCTCTTGATTTTAAATCTAGAATTTCTCTAATCTAGTAATATCCTATAGACTTTAAGCAGTTCCTTGTCATGGTGATAATATTAGATATTAGTACATCAGATTAGACACCAAAGATACACGGAAGAATAGAGGTCAAAAGAGAGTCAAATAAAAATCCATTCATATGCTAAGCTCATGATTCAGCAATAGAAAATGCTGATCATAAGATATGCTCATACAATTGCATCGTGAACATACACAAGATGACAACAATCTTTGGTTATCTCAAGATGAAGATCAGCCACAAACTGGCAGCCATATGTGATTCAAACTCCACAAAATAAACAGCCCTGATGCAGTATGTCAGAATGAGAAGAAGCACAAAAATTAGGAATAAGAGAACCAATTATTTTTCACAATCAGTATTTTCACATGTATTTTGGTAACTTATGACTTACTACTGAGCTGCATCACTTTCATTGTTATCTTTTGTTTCTAGAAGGATAGTGTGGCAAACAGTAACATGTCTAAAGCACAGCTTCAGAAAGGATGTTATTAACTTTTGAAAACTTCAAGATACAGACATTCAATATAGAAACACATCATCAAAGATTACAATGGGATAAATATTAATGAATTACTGTATGAGAATCTGGGTTGCATTTTCCCTCTGACCTAATACAAACAATGCCCTTGTGCATTATGGCAAGATGTACAAAAGGGAATTTGGGATTATTACAAAGCCCACTGTACATTCAAGCTGGAATTTCTCCAGGAGTGAGTAATGAACCCTACACTGCAAAACTCAGGTAGGCAACATTGTTCAGTGTGAATAATTACTTTGAGTCAAATGAGTTTGAGTGTTCTGCCCCTTGCCTCATTTCACACCAAAGGAGAACAGATGAGGTGCACAACAATCCTGCTCCCAAATCCCCAACTTGGTCCCTGAAAGTTCACGGCCACCACTAGAGGGAGAAAGTCTCAGCAGTTTCCAGAAAGTATATCCTTCTCTAACAGGCAGCTGCTGTGAGGCTGAACTCTTCAGATTATGGATATGCCTCACTTCAGGAGCACTGAAGGTCTCTTGGCTCTGTCACAAGCTGCTCATCTATCAGAGGAAACTGCATAATTGTCTGGGCCGTGTGACTTAAGTTTTGCAATTCTCCTAAAATACCCTATTTGACCTTCTCTAGAAAGCTGTCCTTGAAAATAGCTGCAATGAGAAATGTTCAAAGTATTGATATTTCTAGCAAAACCCCTAATCCACCTCACTAATGATCAGGAAACAATCAATTTCTTATTTTACTACATCTTCTTCACCACACATCCATGATCACTCTAGGGCTGGATGATTCCACCACTAACATAACTTGCTTCACCCATGTCTCCTTCTAATTTAGTTCTTTCATAAACCAATATCTGCTCAGCTTCATTTATAGTATGACTATCCCTCTCTGCTCAATTCAGTGAGCAAATATTTATCTGAGCACCTATGGGATATAGACTAAAAATACTGGAATGAAAAGGTAACATAGATGAGACATGTGACTTTGAAGAGTTAATAGGACATTTGAAGCAAGATACAAGTGAGCATAACTTTTAAGTGTAGTAAATACTACACTGAGATATGCATATACTGAAGTGATCCCACTTCTGGGTATTTATCTGAAGGCAATAGAATTACTATCTCAAGGAGATCTCCACACTCCTGTATTCTTTGCAGTATTATTCAAAATAGCTAAGATACAGAAACAAACTAAGCATTCACAAATGTAAGAATGGATAAAGAAAGCAGGAAAGTGTTATCTATATACACACAGTGGAATATTATTCAGCTATCAAAAAAATAAGAAAATTTTGCCCTCTGGGACAATATGAATAAACCTGGAGGATGTTATGCTGAATGAAATAAGCTAGACAGATAGAAATAAATTCTGCATTGTCTTACCTACATGCAGAATCTAAGTCAAAGTCATAGAGGCAGAAAGCAGCATGGTGATTGTGAGGGGCTTGAGGGGTGGCAGAAATGGGGAGATATTAGTCAAAGGGTACAGATTTTCAGTCATAAGATGAGTAAGTTCTGGGAATCTAAAGCACAGTATGGTGACTATGGTTTTTATATTGTATATATGAAGTTTTCTAGGTAAGTCAATCTTCAATGTTCTCTCTCTCTCTCTCTCTCTCTCTCTCTCTCTCACACACACACACACACACACACAAAGATAACCATATGAGGTGATGAATGTGTCAATTAACCTGATGTTAGTCATCTTTTCACAATTGATACATATATCACATCATCCCTTTAATATACCTTGACTATATGCAGTTTTCTCAACTACATCTCAGGTAAGCTGGAGGGCAGTGTAGAGAGTGGCTGTTGGTGATAATAAATAAGGTACTGAGGAAAATTAGGGAAGATTACTTGAAACAGACAAAACCAGAACTAACCAGGAGCCTACAAAGAGCAGCATAGAGGCAACCCAACAAAGAAGCATGAAGGGAAGGGTGGAGAGGAGAAAGAAGAGGTTCCAGGCAGGGAGAGCATCATGAAGGAAGGAAAGAACCACACATTAGCGTGCTCGAGGGCACTGACTGTAAGTGGTCCTGAATGAGTGGACACAGTGAAGTAGCATTCATGGAGCATTATCCAAGCCAACGAGCTCTGACGTTACATTGTGAATGATGAGAAGGATCTGGGGACATTTCTAGATTAATACTGAAAGACAACAGGCTTGGTTTCAGAAGGCAATGGCATCCCACTCTAGTACTCTTGCCTGGAAAATCCCATGGATGGAGAAGCCTGGAAGGCTGCAGTCCATGGGGTCGCTAAGAGTCGGACACGACTGAGCGACTTCACTTTCACTTTTCACTTTCATGCATTGGAGAAGGAAATGGCAACCCACTCCAGTATTATTGCCTGGAGAATCCCAGGGATGGGGAGCCTGGTGGGCTGCCGTCTATGGGGTCGCACACAGTCGGACACGACTGAAGCGACTTAGCAGCAGCAGCAGCAGTCAGGTGAGCTCAGATTCATGGTTCTGCCAACTATCTGGAGTCTGGAAAGTCTAAGTAGACTAAAGATGTAATCCAGTAAGGTTACCTATAATCCAGTAAGGCAAGTAGTGTCATTCCTACTTCACTGCAGACCTTTGTCTTCATCTTTACCCCACAAAGCTGGACCGGGTTTATGATCCTGAACTTATATAGCAAAAGTATAAAAAGATGGGTTTCAGCATTCTGAGATGAATCTCCATGTCACCCCTTGTTACAACAGCTTTGACACAGAGCTTCAGCTCTAGAGATTACATCCTGCTCTTTTACTCCTTGAGCAAGTTACTTATCTTGGCAATATGCCTGGAGAATATCCCTTATTACTGAGGACTCTGTCCTGTTCAAGCCAGTGTTTAAGCCAAGGACTCTTGTTGCTTTTCTGAGCCTCAGTCTAGAGACTAGGTCTCTACTAGGAGCTGAGAGACCTCCTTGTGCCACTGCCTGCCACCTAGGGGGTCTCACTGAAAGCTGCTGACCTGCTATTTTCCCCTTACTGTGTGCTCTGCTCTCTTCTTGGTGTTCCATGTTGTACCTCCCACGGCTCTGCCACTTACCAAGTAAGAAAGCTTCATGAGACCCTGTCCTCATGCCACACCAGAAACTCCCGAGGCACCTGCAGCAGGGCATAAGTGCCTGCAGCATCCCCGCTGGGGATGGTGGAGACAAGTCTAGATCTATTTCCAGTTCTTCCCAGTTTAACACCATTAGTCCCAACTATTAGCCCAAAGTAACTTTTGTAAAAATTAGAAAAAAATTAAAAAATCTACCTTCAGTGAAAGAATCTGATACAAGTACCAGTGTCTTCAAAGACCGAGTACCCTTTGAGACTGTGCAAAGGAGAGCCTGCCAACTGAGGCCACAACCTTACTGCAGCCATCCTAGTCGAGTCTCCAAGAAGGACAAATCATAGGAGATTTAAACCAAGTAGAAGGTCATAAGTAGCCATTAGAAGGTAGTAGAGCTTAGGAACCCAAGAGAAGTACTGGGCCAAAGAACTTTCAGATAAGAACAAAATCAGGTAAGAATTCAAACAAGAATTCTGAGTAACAGGTAGGGGTATCAGAAGCAGGAAGGAAAGGATTAAAAACAAAAGGAAACAAAAGTTGTTGAGGGTAGGAGATCTCTGCAGAATTTCCATCAAATATAAGAATAGCTTTGAGAATATGATACAATGGAGGCTACACAAAAGAAAATCCATCTGGCTCAGATAGACAGCAAACATGGGAAAGATGCATTTCCTGAAAACTCCCTCCTTGATCAGCACTACCTGGATGATCCTCTACAGGTAAGTTCAGTTTTGACATGCAGGGCTGAGAAAGTGAAGAGAGGAGAGTAAGGAGGAGAGAGAGAGGAAAGGGTGGTGAGAAGAGGGAAGGGTGGGGCAACAATAAAGAAAAAGGAGGCAAAGGGAGAGGAAGGGAAGGACAGGGAGAGGAGGAAAGAGAGGGCAGAATCAGGGATGGAAGGGAAAGAGGAAGAGATGTTTTAACAACTTTTAGAGGGGCAACAATGGCATATCATGGTATAACAAGAAAACAATTTCAGGGGTACTGTGGAATAAAGAACTCTGAAATGAGAAATAGGAGACATCTAGTCTAGTTCTCAAATAGTCACTCAAATCTTTGGACAGCCAACTAAAGTCTTCTCTTCTCAGTTATATCACTTTAAAAAGAAATGGTAGACTGCCTAATCTCCAAGGCCTTTCCTAGTCTAAATTTCTACAAATTTACCCACAGTAATTAACAAACTCTGAAGCAACGTGTTTTCTTCTGAAAGGTTAATCACTCATTAACTTGAGATTATGTTTTGATT
Source organism: Nanger dama (assembly GCA_917880005.1). Taxonomy (NCBI): domain Eukaryota; kingdom Metazoa; phylum Chordata; class Mammalia; order Artiodactyla; family Bovidae; genus Nanger; species Nanger dama. The sequence continues at coordinate 5,048,933 of CAKJTW010000011.1, forward strand.
ACAGGTGACTACAAAAATGTGTTCACTCATCCTGCATTCCTGATAGCAAGCTCATCTATACTCTAAGATACACATTACTTTAAAGGGCTTGAAAAGAATTGATACAAACATCTTAGAGCAAATGGCCAACCTTCTATTTTTATAGGAATACAAATAAAAAGCTTCATTTACAGTTTTCTAATTTTATAAAAGTTATTTCCTACTGTGAATATAATGATAAAAATTTTACTAGAGATTACATTTTATGCCATTTTACGGTTTACAAAACAGTTGGATACACAGTATCTCATTTGATCATAGGAGTAGCTTGCGTAGTAGGTCAAGTAAGTGTCACTTACACACATTTAATAGATCTGACTCTTTCAAGATGTTTAGATCTTGGTCTTCTGACTACAGTTGGCCCTCTGTATCCACAGATTCTGCATCCATGGATTCAACCAACTGAAGATTGAAAATATTTGGAAGAAAAATTCCACAAAGTTCCAAAAAGCAAAGCTTGAATTTGCCAGGGCACTGGCAACTATTTACATAGCATTTACATTTTATTTACAACTATTTACATAGCATTTACATTATATTAGGTATTATAAGTAATCCAGAGATGACTTAAAGTATATTGAGGCATGTGCGTATGTTACATGCAAATATAATTCTGTTATATATAAGAGATTGAGCACCTGCAGATTTAGGTATAGAAGGGGTTCTTGGAATGAATCCTCACAGATATCATGGGACAACTCTACTTTCTGAACATTCTAAACTTATATCCTTGATAAAAACTCTTTTATCTTTGACATAAACACTTGCCTATTAGTTTCAGGTCGACTGATCACCATGTAAAGTTGAGATGAATTCTGCAAACATCTAGCTATTATTTTGTAAATCATATTTGTGGCAAACACGATAACAAAAGTACACAGATGTAAGCCTATTTGAATAAGACCAAAGACATTTTCCTTGACTAAATAAAGTCTCTTTTCTGCCATTAAAAAAAAAAAAAATCTAAAACTATGTTGTATCTTTTGTGTCTTGGCTAACATTAATGAAAGAGAGGACACAAGACAACAGGACATGAAAAATCAAGCTTTAATGCTATTTAAGGAGATATTATAGAAATTGGATCCATATTAAAATAAAATCACTCTATTTTCCATGACACTGTAAGGATGAGACTGTGTGGTGAAGAAATGGATCTATGATGATCTCTTTCCTCTCTCTCAATTGAATTTGTACATCTATGCTGTTGAAATATTTCCCAAACTGCACACATGACTATACTTTTTCCTACATATCTAGAAAGTGCTGCTCTGAACATGGTTTGTAAAAGATTTTTCAACCAGTAAAGCAGTAGTTCTCAACTCTGTACATACCAGAATAATTTTTTTAAATACCTACACCCAAGCCCCATCTCAAACTAATTCAATCAGGATTTCAGAGAGTAGGGAATACGTTGCATCATTCTTTTTAAAAGGCTTCCAGTAGAATATAATGTTCAGCCACAGTTATGAACTCTCTGCAGCACCACTTCTCCAACTCTAATGTGCTTATGAATCACTTGGGATCTTGTTAAATGCAGATTCTGATTTAGCAGGCCTGGGACAGGCTCTGAGATTTTGTAATTTAGCAAGTGACTATCAGATACTGAAGATGCTCATCTACAGAAGACACATGTAGCAGCCAGAATGGGTGGTTCTCAAAGTGTGGCCCAGTCCTGCAACATCAGCACCATCTGAGTACTTGCTAGGAATGCAGACTTCAGCCCCTACCAGAGGTCTACTGAAATCAGAAACTCTGAAGATGGGGGCCAGGTAGTCTGTGTTTTTAATGAGCACTGCAGGTAATTTGGGCTTCCCTGGAGGCTCAGCTGGTATAGAATCTGCCTGCAATGCAGGAGACCTGGGTTCAATCCCTAGGTTGGGAAAATCCCCTGGAGAAGGGAACAGCAGCCCACTCCAGTATTCTGGCCTGGAGAATTCCATGGACTGTATAGTCCGTGGGGTCACAAAGAATCAGACACAACTGAGCGACTTTCACTTTTTCACTTTCCAATTTGGATACACATTCAAGTTTGAGAAACACTGGTCTAAAAAAGAGCTCCCTAGAATCTAAACAATTGGCTACATGTGGTTAGAGAACAACTGACACTTTTTGCTTTATGTAGCAGTTTACAATTTACCAAACTGAACTACTTTATCTCTTGTGGAGTCTTTAAAACAACCCTATAGAATAACTAAAGCAGGTAATTTTGTCATTTTATAAATAAAACCAGCAACTCAAAATATTTAAGAGATATTCTCGTAGCATACAAGGACAGCTCCAAAATTATAGCCCAACACTCCTGAATCATACAAAGTAACAGGCAGGATACTCACAGAAGAGCAAGACCAATGGTCATAAGGGTACCTGAAAGGGTAAGCTCTTTTGGGCTCTGGTGATAACAGCAAGCAGTGCCAGGACACGTTCAGGAAACCTCCTATCAGCTGAGTCACAGACATTGGTACTTGGAGCTCTCAGAGGCCACACTAACACACTAATTAATTTTTTTTTTTTTTTTGCCTGAGTTTGCTATTGCTGCTACTAAGTCGCATCAGTCGTTTCCGACTCTGTGCGACCCCATAGACGGCAGCCCACCAGGCTCCCCCGCCCCTGGGATTCTATTATGCCCACATAATTCCCACCAGCTTCAAGAAACACAAATGTTTAACTCTCACCAACTGATTTAGTAGATGAGTCAGTCATCTTTGGTTCTTCATACCATAATTCTAAAAATAATTCATTCAAAGTGCACAGGACAATTAGCTTAACATGTGTATGTATGAGTTTCATACTTACAGAAACACAAATTACCACAGTTTGAATTTGTCACATGAGATTTGCTGCTGTGTTCCTCAGGACATAAATGAACAGTAAGTGATATAAATGCATAAGTTTCTTTAGTAATGTATATGATATGCCATATTCTTAGACAACAAATATTCACTCCATTATTTACTAAATATATTTGATAGAGCAAATATATTTAATGGGCAAAATGATCAGTCCTTAAAGTGTCAGTAATAACCCACACATTTTGATTACCTTTAGTGAGTTAGCTACAGAAAAGAAAACTTTCTCAAACTCTCCCTGTAGAAACATAAAGTTTGTTTTCAAATAATGAATAATTATAAGTGGTAGAAAAATCACATATTGTGTCAGGAGTTTGTTTGATTGTTGACAATTTGTGAATGTAGGCGTGCCAGATGCTTTATAGAAGAGAAGCCATTTTTCCCTTGAAATCTGCACAAAACTTTTACATTTTGCTGTCAAATAATCACATCTTTTTAATGTTTCTTCTTTTTCTTTTAGTGTAGAAACAAACAAGGAAATAAAGACCAAGAATTTTGAAAAACTAAACATTTAACTATTTTAAACATAGATACTTAGTTTCTTATATCTAATACTTACTAGGTACATTTACATTTAAATGGGAAAAATCTTATCACCATAGAAAGTATTATAATATCCCGAAAGCATCAAATAGGGTCAGACTAGTGAAATAAATGCCATTTCAATACCCCCAATTTTAAGCATTTAAGGTCACAACACTAATGCGTACCCTCTGCATCTCACTACACATGTACTTAGGGAATATGTCCAGATATGCATATATGTCATTTCTACAAAGTTACCTTATGAGCAGATACATTGGAATTGACTATTTGATAATTATCTTTCCAGACATATGCTGCTATTATTGAAAATACTGTTTGTGGGACTGTTAAAAATGAAATTTTAAAGGCCAGATTGGAACATTATTTCCACTCTTCCTTTAATTTATCAAAACGTCTGCATGGTTTTAACCTGCCAAGATTCATCAGGAAGTGAATCCCCATGGGAGCCTGAGTATAAGGAGGAGGGTTGGAAGGACCAGGGCTAGAAACTCATCCAGTAATTGATGAACTCTTCCACTTGTGGGGAGTGGTAGTGAGGTGGCTTCAGAAAAGCAATCGAGACTTTCCCCCAAATGAACATGAGTCTGAGCAAACTCTGGGGGATGGTGAAGGACAGGGAAGCCTGGGGCGCTGCAGTCCATGGGATCACAAAAAGTCAGACACAACTGAGAGACTTAACAACAACAAGATCAGGTGGGTAAATGTGCCTCATACTTTACTGCGCAAACCAATGTCAATACAGATTCTGGTCCAGTAGGATTTAGGAAGGCAACCCAGGTGCTGCTGCTTCTGCCACTGGTCTGTGACCCACACTCTGATCCTTTGCCTTTGAGATGGAATTTGGTGCTGTGGTTTCCTTTCATTCTCACAGGCTCTTATAGAGGCACTCAGAAAGATCTAGAATTCCTTCTGGGAAACAACAGGGTTAGGCAGGTATACATGAAATTCTTTCTCTCCAGCTAGTTTTGTCACCTTCATTCTATGGTCTTTCATTTTTCACAAAAGATAGAATTTAGAGAACAAGACACCAAGATTCATACATGCTCTTCTATCAAGATACACATTTATATCAAAGACCATAGTTATACAAAAATATGCATCAATTCCCCCAGAAAAACACTTGATCATGGAAGTAAGGCAGTGAAGGTAGATGTTTTGGGGACAGTCAGCCAAGGCACCCATCACTGGACCACCAGAATCACAAGCCTCCCTTGTCTCCTGTTGCCATTTCAGATCATTCAGGGCCACAGACTCACTGGAGAGAGGACGTTTTCCCTTTGCCATTTCACTTTCTCCCTGCCAAACATCTACTGTGGCTTCCAATGAATCAAGTTCTCCTTCCTCTCCTCCCCTGGAAGCTCATGCTCCCAGTAAAATGTCACAAATAAAGTGGAAGCAAGCCTTTCCCAGGCTAGACTTGTAAACAGAAAGCAAGAGTGCCATTCTTCAGCAGGAAACTGACCCACAAAGCTTACTGGACTCAGTTAAAGAGATTGAGAAGAAGGTCAGCTAAGAAAACAAAGGGAACTCTCTCCATAGTTACTTCTGATAGAGCTCCACGAACCCAAAAATAAAGCCTTGTCCAAGCAAAGGAAATAAAAAGAGGGCACATTAGGTGAGGTCTGGGAAAGCAATGGACTCTCTCAGGTGACTTCTTTACATGCACTGTTTGTTGTCTACCTTCTCTCTCCCAGGGAGTAACTGCTTCTACATTTATTCTCTATTCTCACGATCTACCATTTCCACACTGCAATGTCTACTAAAGTGTAGTGCTTAAAGAAAACTCTATTTCTTTTGAGACACAGAAGTATGTACATACCATATATAGATATTTATGTAGTGAGACTGCCTCTCATAGACATAGATTTGTATGCATACAGTGCACAAAAATATAAGAATTCCTTTTTCCTTCTAAATTAGCACTGACATGCTTATCTAACTCTTTGAAAATTGTAGCTTAAGACATAGGTGATGCTGAATTACAAAGACATTACAAAGGTCACAGACACATAAATAAACACTTACACACCCAGAGTATTCACTTTTCCCATATTCCTTTTTATAATCAGTGAAAATAAATCTTTCTAAGAATAGCATAAATTTACAGAGATTGCTTCACTTGTAAAGGGTTAATGACGTTAGGGAATATGAATGCTAGCAGTTAAGGTGGCATGCTTATGTGTTTGCAAAAACATTTTCTGCATTATGTCCATATCCCTTTGCAAACAGATAAATTACTCTATAAATCTTATTACTCCGTGTGGATAAATCACACTTGCAGGTTTTACAGGGCTGGAGAGCTGGAAGGGAAAATATGCTTTGGATAGTAGGATCTTTGGGATTCATAATCTAGTGCTCAGGAAATGAAGAAAGGGATACTTACACATTAGGATTTTATTAGTTTTTATACTCCACAGCAACACACACACAACACAACATGAACAATATACACATTCCTCTCTAACAAGGCGAGCGATCCCAAAGCAGGACACCGTGACAGCCAACCAAATTTATTTCTGAGGAAAGGAAGGAAAACTTTGCTGCTGTAGGCAGCTCTGCTACAGAACGGCTCCCTGATGCCCCAGGGTTTATGCACTATCAGCTCCTTGCACACACATTAGAGGCTTCTTTTCTATAGGATACTGCTTTTTATTGCCACAACAAGCAATAATAGCCAGCCAGACAGACTGACACTAGGTCATTTCATTTGGATGAAATAAGATTTTAAAGGATCTCCAAGGAGAACATTCTCTTTCATTCTTTTTTTTTTTTTAATGTTTTTAGTATCTGATAGAAATTCTAGGAAAGCTATAAAAAGAGACAAGGGATATATGCAGTGGATAGAAAAGGGAACGAGAGAAAAGAAATGCAGGAAAACAGGCTAGGAGCTTTTGGAAACAGAATTATGGCTAGGTTCCATCCGAGTTTCTCCAGCTCACTGTCCATTATAGGGGTCAAACTCCAAGGACTTGGGACTCTTCCTTTACAAATTTCAATCCCAAATTACATTTCAGAGTTTGGCAGAAATGCATAGAGATGAGATGTTGAGGTCAACAATCAATTTGAAATATCCATTTTATGCCAGGTTAATTATTTCCTAACCTCTGTGCTTAAGACTTCTACTCTTAAATAACAGCAATTTGGCAAGTTCCTTTTTTTCTCTCCTCCTCATTCTTGTGTTGATGTCGATTCACATACCAGAAAAGGCTCAGTAACTAACCAAAGTTCTAAAGATTGAGTTACTGCCCTCCATTTCAATTAGAAGATCCTTAGGAAAAGACTCCTAACCAAACTACTGCTGGGGCAGAGTGAGAGCCTTTATGTACATACCCACACGCACATACACACAGACATCACGGAGAATGCAATCCTGTGCACACTCTCTAAAAGCCAGAACCAACAACTCTTCTTTCTCAATTAAGGAACCCTAACAAAACTCTTGTGCAAAGCATCTCCAGTCACAAAAGCAATACCGCCCTAATGTTACTAATACCATAGATGAAATTATGCTTTCTCAGTAAGAGAAACAAGATCCGAAGAACCAAACAACATTTAATCAACTCTGCTGGTCCTGGACAGGGACCAGAATCCCCTTGAGATTTGTTGGCAGATATTTCGACCCGACCGTAAAGGCGCACGAAAGTGCGCGCGCGCGCACACACACACACAGACACACACACACACTCACACACACAATCCTCCACAAGCCTGCAGTATCAGGAGCTGGAGTTCAAGGAGAACACACACCCACACACACTTAAGCGCCGCAGAAAAGTTGCCCGAAAGCCCTACCTGAGGATGGCCGTGTCCCCCTGCCTCACGGTGATGTTGTCGGTGCCTCGGTTAAAATCCACGCTGCGGACGGGCAGTCCTGTGGGAAGAAGGCAGAGCAATCTCAGTAGGACCAGAGGCAACTGTTTCCGATCAGGCTGAACTCTGGCGACCATGGTGGCCACGCCGAGGTGCGGGGTCGGGGCTACTCTGGAGGGCGTGTGTGTGCGCGCTGCTCGCCGAGCGGGCTTCACCAACGGAGGGCTTTCATCCACAGCAGAGGCGGAACGCGCTCTGCCAATCTGTGGTCCTTTCCACTTTCCCTCGCGCAGTCTCTTCTCCCTCTAAGACTTCACAAAGCCCTCATAAAACCCGAGCTGAGGTGGGGAAAAGTCAAAGGAACACAATTTTAAAGGTGAGAGTACAAATATAAAACCCTCCAGGAAAGATGGAGAGAAGGCGGCAAAAGGCAGGTGGTCTCTGGTCTCTCTGGCTGGATGCTCCTTGGCCAGCGTCGGAGAGGAGCTTCTTCCCTCCGTAACCCACTTTCCCGGGCGGTAGGCGAGGGAGCAGGCACCCAGCCTGCCAGCGAGTGTAAAGAAACCCACACAACAGCGGCAGTAGCCGGGAGTCTCCCCTCCCCCTCTCCCCTTCCTGTTTCTCCTTCAGTCCCTCCCTCCCGGCCTCGCTCGGCACCTCCCCCGCCCCCGCGGATTTCACCAGCCCCTCCACCTCCCTCGGCGTGGCCCCTCGCTTTGCACAACTGCCCGCTTCAGCGGCAGCCGGCCTCAATGAAAGCCTGATGCGCCTTTAGGTTGTCAGGACAACAGCTCCATCTGAGGCCTGGCTGATTTCCTTAAGAAGAGGGGATGGAGCTTGGAGGTACTGTGCAAGAAAGGGGAGAAGGAGAGGGACTCGAGACTAGGAGAAAGAGTCCAGGGAAGGAGAGGCCAAGAGTGCGGAAAGAAGGAAAAGGGACCGGGGAAGGAGAGAGCACCAGGAGAAGGCAAACCTTGACAGATGGAGGGAGGGAAGCAGAGAAGGGCAGGAAAGACTGAGGGGTGGAGGGGGACCGCTGCTGAAAGATGGGATGAGGAATGCAAAACAGGAGAAACTTGACAGCGGAGTCTGAAGATTAACAGCCAAAGTGGATTTCAAAACGAAATATTCCTGGCAACTGGCTTTTCATGCTCACATCTGTTCATTCTTTCTTCTCTCCTGCACTGTCTTTCACAGGATTAATAAGGTTTATTTTCTCTCCTTCCTTTATCCCCTCCCCCTCTTGGAGCCCCCTTATGAAAGATGGATTGGACACAATGCTGGTATTGAGTTCTCTGGAGTGTGAATGCTTGGTTTGTCTTTTCCAAGTGCCAGCCTCAGCAGCTGATCCCTGATCCCTCACTCTCCAGGAAACCCTTACTCAGTCCCACACGTGAGGAATGGTACTAAGGACTATTGTTTTGGTGGCACGTTGCTGTGGCTTCTCAAGTTTTTACTGGTACTTGCTTCTCAAAACGTCCTTAGGCAAGGAAGGAGACTTGTGTTTCAGAAAGCTTGTCACTTACAGGGTGACTCTCGGGCCACATCCAGCACTGCAGTGAATGGAAGATAGCTTACCATCATTTGTCATTCCTTCTACTCCACGAAGCAATCCAAGTGATAAGGGCCAGAAGGAGTGTTAGTCACTCGTGATAACTCCAAACTATTAGCATCTCCCTAGGTACCGATGCTGAGCATAAAAGGTGGATGGATATGTACCTACCAAAACTTGTTTCCTTTTAGTTTTATTTATTCAAATAGTTAAGGCATTCACATGGTGCCAAAATCAAGTGGTACAGAGTGCTGTAGAGTTATCTTTCCTATCCCTGTCTTTAGACAATCCATTTCTCCTATTTGGAGGCAACAGTAATTTCCAGGTCCTTATATAACTTACCCTAAATAGTCCATGTACATACAAGTAAATGCACAAATATATACATACACACTCATGTATTATACTTACTCCTCTTATTTACACAAATGATTAGGCAAGGATATTTGAAACAAAAGACAAGAATCCTTATCAAACTCCACTAAATTACAAGTCTGTGGAGCTGCTTACTGTGCCGACACTTGCCTCGTCCCCCAGACTATTCAAAGAATTTATCTGCTATATTTTATCAACTGCAAAGTAGATTCATTCTTATGGATTATGTGAGGAAAGGAAGGAAGACCTTTTGCTTTTGTAAGAAAAGAACTTGGGAAGGACTGAAATCTAAAGGGTCACAAATTCAAGATGGATGGAGTTCAATTAATTTTGTTTCTACTATACATTAAATTTACGTAAATCAAGTTTTCCTATATTAAGGATAATAAAGAGTCTCAGATAATAAACCAATGATGCTTTACCACTAATTTGGAACTTAGCTATTTAAAACTTGAAACCCATTTTGCTAAGGCAAAAAAAAAAAAAATGGTTAAGCCAAGTGCAGGTTGAACAACAAAACCCATAATCCTGTGGTTCTCAATATCAATGGGAAATGAGCTTCAAGAGCCAAATGCAGATGGAAGGATTACATAACTCGATGCCAAGAGTGCAAGGAAAGGAGTACCAACCCCCATCCACTGCTGCCAACAAGCTGCATGATCCCTGGCAGGATGCTTCTGAGTTTTCAGAGACGAAGTGTTGGCTGACACAAGTGTTTAGATCTAACATTTCTTTGAGTGGGTGGTGTTTGTCCCATGTTAGGAAGAAGAAAGACACAGAGGACTGGAGCTTCTAGAACATCTCTTTCCATTAATGGTGATAGGTGAACGACGTGACCCTGCAAGGAGAACTATCAATAGATACTGAGGGGAAGGATCAGATATATAAAGGGTATGAAAATTCTCTTGCTTCAGTGGACTACACTTTGAATAAAGAAAGAAGGAGTTTTTTCCAGGGTAGGCAAAAGTATGGTGGGGTGGTAGCGTATCCCTTGCAGAAGCCTAGACATGAGTGTTGACTTGCTATACCAGTAATCTCAAGTTATTTATAAGACTTGTCGAGACCTAGAACAACGAATAAAGACGAACATATTGGGGTACAAAATAATTCACACCAAAGTTATTGGAATGTGGACTCTGTAGCAGATCAATCAGATCTGGAGTTCATCTCTCTAATCACTTTGAGAAAAGGATGTATATGTTGATCAGGATTATAATGATAATCGCAATAGACCTATGCCTAAGCACCCAAGAAAATAAAATCCTAAGTGCGTATTTATATGAAGAAAAATCATGTAATGCAATTATTAAATACTTTCAATATATTTTCAATATTTTAATATTTTCAATAGATAAAGTTCATTTCTTGGCAACTTTTATTGAATTAAATCAACTTACCGTGTGCACTGGAAGTAAAATACAAAAAGAGGACAATATATTTTTAATAGATTTTTTTGATATGGACCGTTTTTAAAGTCTTCATTTAATTTGTTACAGTACTGGTTCTGTTTTGTATTTTAGTCTTTTGGCCATGAGGGAGGTATGTGGGATCTTGGAGCCCTGACCAAGGATCGAACCCACATGGCTTGTACTGGAAGGTGAATTCTTAGCCACAAGGCCTCCAGGGAAGTCACAGCATTTTAAAAATTCTCTTATTTAGGTAATTTGATAATTTAGATATTTGATAATTCAGATTGACTTTCTGAACAATTTCAAAATCATGAAGTTTATTATGTAAGTTTTAAAATATTTATCATTTATGTCCAGGTGGCCCTTCAAATACAGTTTTCTAACCCAACCCTTGGCCTTAGCAGGAACATTCTATAATTAATGAATATAGGAGAAAAGAATGATTGAGTGTCCAAGCCCACTCAGGTGGTTAATCTCATCATTTACACAATAATAAATCTATTTGTGGGTGTACTATAAACTTCTGTTTCAACCTTATGTTCTCTAAGAGCCCTTCCCCTTTGCAGTCTCTCCTCTTTGCAGTCCCTCATGAGCGCCTTCTGATTTTCTGTCCTCTGTGATCTCTCACTGAGATCTAATAGATTCTAACAAATCTGATGGTCTGTATATGGTGATCTCATCCTAATGCTCACTCCTCCACATCTACTCCAATATTAATTCCTCTGCTCGCTTTCCTTAGAAACGCCTAGTAGGAAACACATAGATGAGTTACTGAAATTTACGCAAGCTACTTTTCTTCAAACTACCATATACATTCTTCCAAGAGGGCTGGCAAAAATGAACATTCCTTCGAGTTATTTGTGAGGCAAGTATGGTGTTAGCCATGTGAAACAGTCATCGTCACCCAAGGAAGATGATTTTAACTACCACTTTCAAATAACATAGTGCCTTTCTTTCTTTCTTTTTCTTTCTTTTCTTTTCTTTTCTTTTTTTTTTTTTAAAGGCTTTAGAAGATTCTGGCACTCTCTAGGGACAAATGCTGCAGCAAAAACCAAAACTGGCTAATGTCTGAGAACCCTAAGAAGCATGAAAGGTTTATTCTTCTGTTCAGCTTTGTAAGGTAATAGGCTCACAAGAAAGAAATCCAGATGCAGCCTGGAATGTACAACTAATTTAGTTACATTGGTTGCATTTTGTGCTAAACATGTCTATAATATTATTAATACACCACTCTACATTTCTACAGTTGTAAAGTCTTAATCATCATAATGGCATGCCTGTGCTTTACTTACATAAGTGGAATTAGCATTTCCATATGAACTGGAAATGCAGAATTGTTAATACTTCTCTTTAGGATTCCTGCTCTGACATCCTCAATGATTTCATCATAATTGAGCCATATTCAAGTATCTTGGTTTATGCTCATAAGCATGGCACTATCTCGTGTGAATTTCCTTCAGAACATGGCTCCTTTAAATACAATAGCTTCATTTGCATGTGTCTCTGTGCCTAACAAAATCAATCAGCTTCGAGTCAGTTAAATATTTTTCAAATCTTAACTATAGAACCCTCAGTAGTTAGAGCATTCAAGCCATATTCTGCACAATTAAAAATCGCTCTTTCATGGTTTACTTTTAGCTCATGCCTTTGTGGTTCATTTGTCTTCTGTTTCTTTTTGCACTCATTCTCTTTTCGTAGGTATTAGTGCTTAGATTTGTCCAAGTTTGGTCCTTCAGATTCTTGAGAAGCTGTTTGGGTCCTTCCCCACCAACAAACTAACTTTCATAGATAAGCAATTACTTCATAGACACATACTCACTAGCCCTTGGACCTCCCTCTTTTGAGACTACCCACTCTGCCACCATGCACAAGGAGAGGGCAGGTGCCAAGTAAAGCTGCCTCTACTCTTTTTATCTACCCCTCACATGGGAAGAGCACTGCAACATCTGGAAAGACAGTAGTAGCAGCACCTTCAGTACAGCAAGATGTTAGTAGGAGCAGGTAACCAGGTAATCATATCCTCTATTTGTGGTTGTGGCAATGACTGGATTCCTACAACCAGAGAATAGGTCAGGGAGAAATGAGGAAGAGTGGAGGTTGGTGCGTAATCCCATATACTGACATGTCCAATAAGTTTATGATCCATTCATTCACTCAGTACACTTTTATGAATCAAGAGAGACCAAGACTCTGTTTTCATAGAACTTTCACAGAACTTACATCCTTGATGCAGAGACAGACACTAAACAAGTAAATACATATTAATGTTATTTTGGAGAGTAAATGCCATGGGCAAAAATATTTGTGATAGAGAGAAAATGGCATGAAGGTGTGGTGAGAGGAACATACATCCTGAAATGTAAGGAGGGAGCAGTGCACAATCAGCAAAAAGACCTTTCTCGATAAAAGAAATGGCATGTGCAAAGGCCCTGAGGCAAGAATGAGTACTTCATACACCAGGAACCAAAACAAGAATAATAAACTGGCCTGCACCTTGTGTGTATGTCATGGGAGGTAGCTGGAAAAGCAGATGAGGTTAGAAACTGAGGACAGAGCATCCTGAAGAGACTCCGAGGTGAGAAATTAAGGTTTTTGTTCTAGTGACTTGATGGATCAGTAAAAGATTTTAAGCAAGGGATCGTCATGATCTGATTTACATTTTAGAAAGATTGCTCTGAATACCATATGGACAAAGGACTGTAGAAGGACAATAATGGAAGCAAGGAGACAGAAGGAAATCTTAGTCATCCAGTGTCAGTTGGCTAGGGTGAAGACAGAAATAAGAATGGAGAGAAGGCTGAGTTAACCAGGATTGCTCATGATGGTAAGACTCCCCCAGTAGGCCATGTTCCATCACAAGTGATCAGCAGCTTCCACATACCAGCCTTCCCTGTTGCTGTCCTAGAGCAGTTCTGCTGTTCCCTTTCAGGAAGCTGCCACTCACCCAATAAGAACTGACAGAATACCAAGCAGATTGTCATTTATACCAAATAGAGAAAAAAATAAAATAAGCAAAAACCATGTCCCAGTTGGTGCTTTCCTTCAGATATAAACTTTACTTCCCCTTTATATGGTTATTAGATGTTAATTGTCAGTGTAAGAAAATATTTTGTTACAGATTAAGAAGTGCCTAACAAGATAAGCAGACGCTATTAAATTGCTAAACTTTGCTAAATATTTTCTTCCATACCTAATATCTCTATTTATTTAGCAGGCAATAGCTATCCTGCTAAATCTAAATGGAATGCCTAGTTAAATATCTCTAGGCTGTAAATCATGTAAATAACACTAATATGTTTTCTCGAGAGTTTACTGACGATATTGAGCTGCAGGGCAAGCCTAGTGTTAGGGCATTACATTATTCAAAGGGTCCCAGAAGTTTGCCTACTTAAAGGTATCTTTCTTTACTGTCTGTAAATCACATTCTCGGCCCTCTTTACTTTTAGTAGTGAAGGTAGGAGCACTGCTTCTATGAGAAGAGGATTCACAAGATGTGTCTCATCAGTCATGTTATCATGTACAAGACAATTCATTGAAATAATCAATATTTTTGATGTCTACCATATGACAGGCATTGTGCTAAGCTCTGGGGAAATAATCATGTCCAAAATTGACTCGCTGCCCTAATGCAATCTGATGAAGGGTATGCCACTGAAGGGCTTCCCTGGTGGCTCAGGGGAAAAGAACCCACTTGCCAATGTAGGTTTGATTCCTGGGTCAGGAAGATTTTCTGGAGAAGGAAATGGCAACCCATTCTAGTATGCTTGCCTGGAAAAATCCCGTAGACAGCGGAGCCTGGTGAGCTACAGTCTATGGGGTCGCAAAGAGTCGGACATGACTTAGCGACTAAACAGCAATGCTACTGAAAGCCCCTCCTAGAACAGGGCCAAATATGATCACTGTACAGTGATAAAGCAGGCCTTTCAAATCTGTTCTCCACTATAAAGAAGGACCAAAATTAGTCACCACCCATGCCCAGTCTTCTCTGGTGTTGAGAAATAATGCAAAATAGTAAAATTCAGGATTCTTATCTTCACAAACCCAGAAACTCACACCCGAGATGGAGAAGGAAAGTGGGACACACTGAAGAGAGAATAATATGGATCAGTGAGTCATTGCAAACTGCGTTATAAGAGAGCAGGATCTCAACACAATGGTGGGTCAGAACAGGTGATCAGGAAGGAGGCTTCCTGGAGAAAAAACTGGTATTTTAAGTCTTCTTTGGCACACATGTAAAAGGAGGGTGGAGGAAGGCCACATCTATGCATGGCCATGAGAACACACATAAGAGAAAGAATGGAAGTGGAGGCAGGCTTCCCTGACTAGCAAGGACGAGGAGAGAGAGAAGGCTGGAGAGAGACACTGAATCAGGAAGAGTTCCGAATGCCTGAGAGAAGATTCACACCTCACCGCATCATCTACTACTTAGAAGCCTACTTTAGACTGTAGAGGACTGAGATGAGATACTGATATCTTCAGGAGGTTGTTTTGGCAATGGGAAATTAGAGGTCAGAAGGAAGATGAAGTCGAGAAACTAGACAGGAGATTGATAAAGCTCTTAGTGTCACGATGAGAAAGTTTATTATTGCTATTGCTCTCTAATGATGAGGGATGAGCTCCTTTCATTAGAGACTTTACATTAGTGGGAAAGGTAAGTTGTAGGAAAGCATGTGGGGGTAAAGACAGAAAAAAGTTAGAATGAAAAATGACTGATTTTTTTGGTAAGTTGGGGTCAGTAAGGGTCTTGACAGACATGATAATGAGTGTGGCTTTATTCTATATGCAAAGAAGAGCCATTAAAAGCTTTGAGTAAGCGAGTGACATAATCAGACCTGTGCTTTAAAAAGATGACTAACTGGCAATGGAGTCAAACAAGGATTGGGACAAGTCAAAGTCAGGAAGACCAGTTATAAAGTTTCTGAAATAAGACAGGCAAGAGATGATAAAAGCAGGCCACAGGGCAGCAGAGAGAGGGAAAAGGGTGATGATTTTCAGAGGAAGTTCACAGGGGACTGATGGGATTTGCCAACTGTTTGGTTATGGAGGTTGAAAAACAACAGGCAAAATATTCTTCTACTTTTTGTTGTTGTTGTTGGAGATCCACGCTGATAACATGGGAAAGTTGAGTTAAGAAGCTAGCTTGGGAGAAATTTTAGAAATTCTACTTTTAGACTTCTGGATTGGTTCCTAAACTGGTACTCAAATAGCCTATACCTCCAGATGGACATGCTTAGGAAATTGTCACATGAATGACATTCTTCACAAGGAGAGCTCTCTCTGAGTTCTGTAAGAAACTAAGACCCAAATCAAGATCCTCCCCGCACATTTTTCCTTGCGTTTTCTTTCTTTTCCTCCTAACTTAAATATGCAAATGTAACACTGAGTAAGTAACATTTTTCTAATAATATGAATCTCATTTTGATTTTTGAAAACATGTACACATAGTAGCTAACGGACTCTGTTTCAAAAGAAATATAATCTGAACTTGTCTCCCTCTGCTGGTGGCACATTGAGGCATCATGGGTCTTTTAAAACCAGAGTAATACTAGAAAGAGAAAAAATGTCTAATAATAATTTGAAATGTGCAAATCTGGGACTTTGCGGTCCACAATGCATAGTGACACACATAATTTTACACTTTATTTTCACTGCAACCCTGTGAGATATAGAGTACAAGTATTATTACACCACTTGTCAGAAAACGCTTTGAGACTGCAAGCCATTAAGCTCTCATATGAAATTAGAGATATTAAAGGAAAATCAGGAAGTATATGTAATTAAAATAATTGCATAATGTTATAGCTGCAAAAGACCCAGAAGATCTTCTTGCACAGTGCCCCCATTTTGCAGCTGAAACACAGAAACTTATTAGAGTTTACATGGTTATTTAGGATCACTGAGATTAGTATTCAGAGAGCACAGCTCTCAAAAGTGCTCTATCTATTGTACCCTGCTGCCTGACTAATAATGTCAGGATGTTAATCCTTTACATCATAGCTGAAACATGTACACAAATAGATGAGATTAGAAATGCCTATTTCTCTAAGGCCAGCTGCACATTGTGTCCGATCAATCCATAGCTATGTTAAACTTATAAGCAAGTAAGAAACAAAAACAAAATTAACGTCCATAAGTTGGATAAACAGATAATAAGGCAAAGACCTCTCCTCAATTAGCTATTTCAATAGATTTCTGCAAGGTCCAGTCTGGGGCTCTAGAACCATGGGCAAGGCTTGAGATGAATTTTTAGGGATGCCGGAATATTATAGATTGTTAGCAGAAGAATTGGCATGGAGTTCCTTACCCAATAACTTCCTGGGGCATTCTTTTTCTTCTTTGTACGTCCTCAGTAAACAGTCTACCATAGTTCTCTGGCTATTCACTCAACAGCATACTTTCCAAAATCATCTCCATTCTTAATGGATATTCCCATTCTCTCTTGGCAGAAAAGACAAAAGCTAATTAAGATAATTTATACCTGTGTGTAAGTGACTGGTAAATTCCAAACTCTGAAGGAATATTGTACAAGAGTAGCTTCCCAAACCCAATTAATCTCTAATAGGTGAAATATGCAGAAAAGATATTTTTGAATGGGAAATACTTTCATAACTCTTATTTCTTATTGGCAAGAGATAATGACCTTTGGGCCAAAACTGTGAAAGTACCTTAAGAGATCTAAAATTAAAATTAAAAACATAATCCACATGATCTTTACCCATTAAATCATAATATCTCTCCATACAGGGAAAAGAAAAGCTTAGACCATTGTGCTTATTATGTATCTGGTCCCATTACTTCATGGCAAATAAATGGGGAAACAGTGGAAACAGTGACAGACTTTATTTTTAGGACTTCCCTGGTGGCTCAGAGGTTAAAGCATCTGCCTGCAATGTGAGAGACCTGGGTTTGATCCCTGGGTTAGGAAGATCTCCTGGAGAAGGAAATGGCAACCCACTCCAGTATTCTTGCCTGGAGAATCCCATGGACGGAGGAGCCTGGAAGGCTACAGTCCACGGGGTCACAAGGACTTTACTTTTAGGGGCTCCAAAATCACTGCAGATGGTGAGTGCAAGCCATGAAATTAAAAGATGATTGCTCCTTGGAAGAAAAGTTATGACCAACTTAGATGCATATTAAAAAGCAGAGACATTATTTTGCCAACAAAGATCCGTCTAGTCAAAGCTATGGTTTTTCCAGTAGTCATGTATAGGGATTGTGACAGCCCTAAGTGAAAAAGAGGGAGTGTGAGCCAGCATTGACAATGAGAGAAGAAAATGTATAAGGAAGTAAAGGGAATCTTGCAAGGTGACCTATTATCTCTTAAATAGGATTTTTATTCATCAGTGGATATGATACAGTTTACTATATATAGCAATTGAGTAAAATTATGTTTCTTGGGGGAAAAAATAATCACTTTTAAGGAGTAATGCTGCTGCTAAGTCATGTCAGTTGTGTCTGACTCTGTGTGACCCCATAGATGGTAGCCCACCAGGCTCCCATCCCTGGGATTCTCCAGGCAAGAACACTGGAGTGGGTTGCCATTTTCTTCTCCAATGCATGAAAATGAAAAGTGAAAGTGAGGTCACTCAGTCGTGTCTGACTCTTCATGACTGCATGGACTGTAGCCCACCAGGCTCCTCTATCCATGAGATTTCCCAAGCAAGAGTACTGGAGTGGGTTGCCATTGCCGTCTCCATAAGGAGTAATACTACATGATAATTCACCTCTTTGCACCCCTAACAACCTGGATTACATTAGTTGTGGCTTACAATATTATTAGCAATGATTTTTATTATTTAATTAAATACAAATTTATTGATCACCTACTATGTAATTGGGCATTCTGAAAGATCTAAGGGAACCATTCAGTATGGTCTCTATAATAAGATGCTTTGTAATAAGAAATTTCAACCTTGTTGGGAAAAGATCATCAAATGGACTGGTGAATGATTCAAAAATCGTATATAATTAAGCCTGCAATTTTGAGTAAAGTGTCCTAAATACAAAGACATTCAAACATAAGAAGATCATTTTAACCTTCTATACATCAATAGGATGTTATGCAGTGAGGTCATAAAGAAGCCTAGGGAAAGATTCTTCTCTCAAAGAGTGAACAGCTGGGAAAGAAATACAAATGGTTAAACAATGACAATAATTATAAACTATACAAGCACCTCCATTTTACTGTGTCCATACAAAAGATACCATCTAATCCAGACTGGCAAGATGGTTTTCTGAAAGAGATGGCACCTGAGTTTGTCCTAAAAGAGAAAATAAGACTTGAGGAGGGTCCTTAGGGATATTTTGCATGTATACAGTTAGAAATGAGTGTAAGGTAAAATTCAGGAGGGCTAAAAGAGGATAAATGACAAATTAGGAGCCAACATCTAGGAGCAAAGCACTTGGGCAGGAAAGCATGTGTCCCCAAGCAGAGAGGAACCATGCTGGGGGTAGCAGGAAACTCAGTGATTCAAAGGTTTTAAAAGAAAAGAAGGGAGAAATCGAGTGGGCGAGGGGACTAATTCCTCTTAATCACCTGGTCTGCCATTTGGTTAGCTGTCCCCAGTGGCTCAGGTGACAAAAGAATCTGCCTGCAATGAGGGAGACCTGGGTTCAGTTTCAGGGTTGGAAAGATTCCCTGGAGAAGGAAATGGCAACCCACTCCACTCTTCTTGCCTGGAAAATCCCATGGACAGAGGAGCCTCGCAGGCTAAGTCCATAGGGTCACAGAGAGTTGGACACAACTGAGCAGCTAAGCACAGTATAGCCCTGGAGGGTGTGCGCTCCTTAATGGATTCGGCTGCATCAGCGCAATCGGTATGAGCTTCCCAGATGTGCATAGTTCAGGAGGAAAAATTCCGGAAGGAAACCATATGATCCTTTTCATATGAATGCTTATATTTAAAATTACTTATAAAAAAACCATTAATTGTTCTCTAATGTCCACTCTATAAATGTGATTTGCACTTTGGAACATATCTAAAATACACATAACACCTGGGCTAAAGTGGACCTTCCTAAATTTGTCCTAAATTTCTGTTTAATATAACTCTTGTTTTTAAACTAGTTCTCACTAGATCTCATCTTCAAAGTCTTAGAGAGTTCAAAATATTCCAGCCTATTCTATACTCACTGAATTTGATTGTTCATCATGACCCTTTGCCCTTGATTTTCTTAAACCTTTATTCTAATCTATTTCTAGCTCAGATCCGACCATTAAAAAAATCTGTACTTTCAAACTGCATTCTGAATATCAAATAAAGTGATAGAATAGTTTTTCTAATGATAAATAAATAATGAGCTTTATGTTGGGAATGCTAGATTTGTTTAAATATTAAAGAAGAAATTTACAAAAGATAGTTATAAATATGGAGCAGGGCTTTAATAAAGGATCCAGTAGTGAAACACAGATTGGGGGGCATAATCAGGATATAGGTGAGAGTAGAAATGCATGTGCCTATGTTAGGGGAAATAAAAAGAAGAGAAGGGTCTAAGAGCTGCACTTTGGGTAAGGTTTGCCATGTTGGAGCAAGCAAACAGGGAAGAAGCAAGGAAAGTTGTTTCTGGAAAAGAACAGGTCCAGAATGCATTTCCTTTCATCTGTAGAGCACAAAGTGCTTTCACATTCATTTGTCTTCACTTGACACCCTATTGTACTCCAGAGAACGCTTTGAGAGAAAGTTATTATAAATGGCAGGTATTAAGATAATAAACATAAAAATAATAACAGATATTTAAGACCTTTAAATAGAAGGAGAGTGCTGCCTGTATTCATCACTAAGTGGTTTGGATCGATATCAAAGGATAATGAGAACTCAGGGTAGAGAAAGCTTAGGACATCTCTATGTATGGAATGGGGTGATAAACACCCTGAAGGAGAGGGGTGGTCTCCTCTCCAAATGTTGCCTCTGCCTTATCCAGAGCTCCATTAGGCCTGACACTAATTCAATAGATGATTAGAGAGATTCATCAGCAGATGAATAGAGAGATGATTGCTACATGTATAATGGGACTTCCATGTTCCCATGAGAAATTCTAACATCACAGGCCCTAACTTCATCATTAGCAGATGATGGACCTTTATGAAAGGAATGGTTTAAATACATGTTTGATGTTTTATGGTAAACAACTGAAATGAAATCTATTCCCTAAAATGTCATTTTATAGTAGTTACTCCTGTGTGCAAATATAGTTTGAGATTCTGCTGTTACTCAAGCATTTCACAAATGAAAAAAAATTACCTTTGGTAACTAGCACTAAATCATCATTTTCCCCAAGAAACATTTAAAATATAATTTGAAAAGGTATGGAACATTAGACACACCCCACACACACATACAGGCACACATGCAAAAATATTTCCACTCTAAAGTGTCAAAAACTGGACAGTTGGTGGCTTATTAACCAGATACCCTTCAGTCCAATCAGTCAGTTCAGTCGCTCAGTCATGTCCGACTCTTTGCGATCCCATGAATTGCAGCACGCCAGGCCTCCCTGTCCATCACCATCTCCCGGAGTTCACTCAGACTCATGTTCATCGAGTCTGTGATGCCATCTAGCCACCTCATCCTTTGTCGTCTCCTTCTCCTTCTGCCCCCAATCCCTCCCAGCATCAGAGTCTTTTCCAATGAGTCAGCTCTTTGCATGAGGTGGCCAAAGTACTGGAGTTGCAGCTTTAGCATCATTCCTTCCAAAGAAATCCCAGGGTTGATCTCCTTCAGAATGGACTGGTTGGATCTCCTTGCAGTCTAAGGGACTCTCAAGAGTCTTCTCCAACACCACAGTTCAAAAGCATCAATTCTTAGGCGCTCAGCCTTCTTCACAGTCCAACTCTCACATCCATACATGACCACAGGAAAAACCATAGCCTTGACTAGATGGACCTTAGTCGGCAAAGTAATGTCTCTGTTTTTGAATATTCTATCTAGGTTGGTCATAACTTTTCTTCCAAGGAGTAAGCGTCTTTTCATTTCATGGCTGCAGTCACCATCTGCAGTGATTTTGGAGCCCCCAAAAATAAAGTCTGACACTGTTTCCACTGTTTCCCCATCTATTTCCCATGAAGTGGTGGGACTGGATGCCATGATCTTCGTTTTCTGAATGTTGAGTTTTAAGCCAACTTTTTCGCCTTCCTCTTTCACTTTCATCAAGAGGCTTTTTAGTTCCTCTTCAATTTCTGCCATAAGGGTGGTGTCATCTGCATATCTGAGGTTATTGATATTTCTACTGGCAATCTTGATTCCAGCTTGTGTTTCTTCCAGTCCAGCGTTTCTCATGATGTACTCTGCATATAAGTTAAATAAAGTAGGCTGACAATATACAGCCTTGACATACTCTTTTTGCTATTTGGAACCAGTCTGTTGTTCCATGTCCAGTTCTAACTGTTGCTTCCTGACCTGCATACAAATTTCTCAAGAGGCAAGTTAGGTGGTCTGGTATTCCCATCTCTCTCAGAATTTTCCACAGTTTATTGTGATCCACACAGTCAAAGGCTTTAGCATAGTCAATAAAGCCGAAATAGATGTTTTTCTGGAACTCTCTTGGTTTTTCAATGATCCAGCGGATGTTGGCAATTTTATCTCTGGTCCTCTGCCTTTTCTAAAACCGGCTTGAACATCAGTACTAATGCAACTATGTAATTGGCAGAATTTAAATTTCAGGTTTGCCTCTCAGTCATGCTCAAGTGCCTCCAGATGAGGCAAATGAAGTACCAGAGAACTAAAGACTGAAACCTTGAGCTCCAAGTCTTGGAGAGATGTTTACAGAAGGAAGGCTAACATGTCTAGTGCTATCTCTGGAATTACACGTGGTTTCTGAGCTCAAGTTTTCTTATTTGACAAATGTAAATCCTACAGATAATCAGATATGAGCATGAGATTTAGTACATCCTTACTGTATTTTTAGCCATTTCATTCTGTCACCTGGAACTTGGGGCTCTGTGCAGCACTGATCCTTTATCATCTCCTCTTGCCTAGGCAAAGCCAGACAGAGTGTTATAATGTACTATATGTCAATGTCCCAACTCTTAGCCATGCCTTTCCTTGCCTGAATTTTAAGGGGGAAAAAAGTGTCCTTAATTTCTAGAGAAAAATTCAAATTTATAATCCAAGATTTCTGTGTTACCAAGTAGTAAACCAATTCAGAACAAAGAGATTTTTAACTTGCTATTATTTTTCCTATTGATGAGACTCTAAAATGTTTCCTTTATATGAAACAAGAAACAGGCTAGCTTAGATTGCTTCAATAAGCTATTCTTATATGCCCTAAGTCATGATTTTAGATCACACAGGTTTAGCTGTAGTTCCCACTTTCATTAGATGGGGCCATAGCCAGCATGAATCCAGTCCTTTCATCTTACAAATGGAATAACTGGGATCCAGATATTTTAAAAGCCTTGTGCAAGGTCACACAATCAGTTCAGTTCAGTCACTCAGTCGTGTCCAACTCTTTGTGACTCCATGAGTCACAGCACGCCCAGCCTCCCTGTCCATCACCAACTCCCAGAGTTCCCTCAAACTCATGTCCATTGATTCTGTGATGCCATCTAGTTATCTTATCCTCTGTCATCCCCCTTTTCTCCTGCCCCCATTCCCTCCCAGCATCAGAGTCTTTTCCAATGAGTCAACTCTTCGCATGAGGTGGCCAAAGTACTGGAGTTGCAGCTTTAGCATCATTCCTTCCAAAGAACACCCAGGGCTGATCTCCTTCAGAATGGACTGGTTAGATCTCCTTGCAGTCCAAGGGACTCTCAAGAGCTTCTCCAACACCACAGTTCAAATGCATTAGTTCTTCGGTGCTCAGCTTTCTTCACAGTCCAACTCTCATATCCATACATGACCACTGGAAAAACCATAGCCTTGACTAAACGGACATTTGTTGGCAAAGTAATGTCTGTGCTTTTTAATATGCTATCTAGGTTGGTCATAACTTTCCTTCCAAGAAGTAAGCATCTTACAATGGATCTTAGGAAATCCAGGATGAGAACACATTTTCTTATTCTTACTTCAAAACTCTGATTGATATATGCTGAGAGTGTAACAGGGAACATATATGAGTGCGTGTGTATGTTCATACGTGTGCATGCCTTTGTTTAGGCTGTTTCCTTGGGTAGAATATCCCTGCCCCCTGCCCTCACTCCCTGCCTCTGATTTTTCTGCAAAACCTTACTCCTTAATCAAAACCCAGTTCAAACACCATCTCTTTCCACCTTCCTGATTCATCTCAGGAGGTGCCCACTACTTTACCTTTCCAGAAAGCAGTTGAGTCATTTGGGTAGCACAACTGTCAAACACACCATAGTTTGCTACAAATACATCAGCCTATTCACTGGAGTTGATTATGAACTATTATCATTACATCATGAATTACTTAAGGATAGGAATCATGGCCTCCTTGCCTTGGAATGCATGGTGCCTAGAGCTAGTACTTTATGATGGTAAGCGCTTCTAACTAAATTCTCTAACTAAGAATTGTACTGTTACTGTAGACATCATACTACACTTTACTCAAGGATAAGGACCTAACTTTAATAAGTACTTTGTGGGATGTTGGGGGTAGACCAGGTACTGTGTTTTCAGAAGCTACACCGGTTTATGCCCACAACTTTGATAGCCTAGATAAAATAGACCACATCTTGAAAAAAAAAGAAACAACACTGGCATGTCCATTTCCCACTATGTTTTATTTCTGAAGAAACAATAACTTTTCATAAGCTATGAAACTTTCTTGTGTGAAGAAACTTTTCAGCCATTTATAGCTATTCTGTTAAAGTCCTCAGAGATAAACTGAAATTTCAGGCCTCATCTTAAGTAATGATCTGTTCACTAGCCTAAAGAAATGCTACTAGGGAATATCTAAACGATCATATCTATTACTGCTGCTGCTGCTGTTGCTAAGTAGCTTCAGTCGTGTCCAACTCTGTGCGACCCCACAGATAGCAGCCCACCAGGCTCCCCCGTCCCTGGGATTCTCCAGGCAAGAACACTGGAGTGGGTTGCCATTTCGTTCTCCAATGTATGAAAGTGAAAAGTGAAAGTGAAGTCGCTCAGTTGTGTCCAACTGTTTGCAACCCCATGGACTGTAGCCTACCAGGCTCCTCTGTCCATGGGATTTTCCAGGCAAGAGTACTGGAGTGGGTTGTCATTGCTTTCTCCAATATCTATTTCTATGACACCATAAATAGATTATTTAGAGAAAGCTACAATTTTGGAATATGTGAACAAGATCTCTGAGGACAAGACAAAAAGAGCTAGCTATCTAGTTCAGCTATGTCTCTAGAGACTGACTGTGGCAGTTTATTCATGCTGAGCTCTATGTCCAGACCTCCTTGGACTGAAATATGACAGATATTGACCAGAGGAAATTAGAGGATCACTCACAGTTTGCCTGTTTTAACAAGTAACGTCATGTCTGTCTTGTCCTTTATCTGTTTCCACCTTTTCTCTCACCTTCCCTATACTTGCAATTCATATTCAGTGTAGTTCTTAAAATGTCTCTTCTTTGCATACCTTTATCTTTTTAAAAACAATACCATTTTTTCCCCTTACCTTTACCTCATATCCTCCAATGGGCCATAAAAAATGGAACTTGAAAATTAAAAAGCTTCCAGTATATGTACTAAAAACCTTTTCTGTTTTGCTTTTGTTGTTGTTGTTCTTAATTTCCCATTTCAAAGGTTCCCAAGCACTCTATTTGGGACTGTTCAAATATGAAAAGAGTAAATTAATCCTAAATATTTACTTTTGAAAAAAGGAACAAAAAGGAGCCAGGTACTATGCTAAGTGCTGGGACAATTTTTGAAAAGACAAAGCCCCTGTCCTCAAGAATACCATATTGTAGTCAGTAAGACAGACATACACACAAATTACTTTTTGCTTACATGTGATCTTAGACTGAATTTCAAATTTTGTTCCGTAAGTCACTGGCTCATGGAAATTCAAAGATTCCCACTCTGCATTTTGAAATATTAAATGAGACAAAGAATGGAATATTAAATAAGAATACTAAATTGGGAACATAAGGTAATCCTTCTAGACCTTTATTAAAATTGGCATAGATTCTGAAGACTTGAGACAGTAGTGAGAAGGAGGAGATTTGGAGAGGTTCTAAAACAGAGCCCTCAAAATGATTAAAGCAGTTAGAAAAATCAGCAGATGTCCATGAGTTTGGAGCCAAGCAGATATTGTTGGATCAAATCAGGATCTGCCCAAAGGCCTTAGGAAAACAATTCTGTAATGTTTTTAAACTACGAATACTACCACAACTTCATTTTATTGACTGCCTTAATCAGCCCCAGGTTAGCTCAATTCTCTTCTGAGCCCCCTTCTGTAAGGTTGGGCTTGCCTCGTTTCTAAGACCATCTCAACAGAGAAAGGATGTGATTGTTGGTTTCCTTACTGCCATTCCTTCGCTCGCTAGACTCAGTGGCCCACCCATGAGTTCTGTCCTTCCATTAGATCTCTCTTCTCCCTGCTTTATACTTTCAAGAGAAACTTCACAGCCAGCCAGTCCTGAAATCCAGCATATCACATGCAGGACCCAATTAATCTGCCAGTAACTAGATGTTCTGAGCCTTCTGCAAGATGGAAATTTCTCATAATATTGTGTGTTTATATATATATATATATATATATATTCTAATAGTACTGTAATATTTTAAATAGCACTGTGTATATATACATACATACATTTTATTTATATATGAAACCAGGTGCCAGATGCTAGAGATACAAGAAAGAAGTAGATATAACTCTAATTTCATAGTTTAGTAGAACAGGATATATTACTCAAACTAACACATTAGCACACTAGAAATCTGGATACTGCAATAGTCATCTGCAGGAGGAAGAGTGAAGACACAAAGGTGGGACTGATTAAGTGTTCTCAACGTTGCTGAACAGGGCAAATAATTTCAAGAAAAACCTTCTGGTTAAAGGGATTAAAGTGAAAGTGTTAGCCACGCGGTCATGTCTGGCTCTGTGTGACACCATGGACTGTAGCTTGCCAAGCTCCTTTGTCCATGGAATTCTCCAGGCAAGAATACTGGAGTGGGTAGCCAGCCATTCCCTTCTCCAGGGGATCTTCCTGAACCAGGGACTGAACCTGGGTCTCCCCCAGTGCAGGCAGATTCTTTACTGTCTGAGTCACCAGGGAAGCCCAACAGGGATGCTGCAGCCAGATACTTTTAAAAATTAAGAAGAGGAAGGAGAAGAAATATATACATTATTCTACTCGGTTGGTACCACAAGCTGTTTACCATGTCCAGAAGGAAGTCTATCTATAGAAAATCTAGAGAAATACAGGAGTCAAACACAGCGGGTTTGTACTGACTCTTATCAGCTACCAAACATGAACAGAGTGATGATGCTAGGAAACTACATACACAATCATGTAGGCTGCACTTCTGCAAGGACTCATCATACACACCCCACGTATACTATACATTTCATTTTCTTTCTAGATTGCTGTCATTCAGTTTCTAAGTTGTGTCTCTTTGTGACCCCTTGGATGGTAGCCTGCCAAGCTCCTCTGTCCATGGGATTTCCCAGCCAAGAATACTGGAGTGGGTTGCCTTTTTCTCCTCTGGAGGATCTTCCTGATTCAGGGACCAAACTCAGGTCTCCTGCATTGCAGGTGGATTCTTTACCACTGAGCCACCGGGTAAGCCCCTTTCTAGATTACAGAGGTGTAATGTCACTTATCTGTCCAAATTAAATACTCATTTTAGGGTCTGGCTCAGTTCTGGCCAAAGAACCTAAAATAATAAAAAGTAGAATTGAAATGCTTCCTTCTATTTTCTCCCCAAGTCTCTAAACTTAGTATGTATTCTTTTCTTCTCTTGCACCTCTTCATAACACATACATACCACACACAGACACATACACATAAAGAAAAGTCAAGGGAGACTAGAAAAGATGGACAGAAAAAAAAAAATGGGAAGAGACAAGCCATGAGACCTTCAACTGCTTAGATAAGAAGGAGCTGGAATTAGGATTCCAGTTCCTCTTACTCATCATTTGTTCCATCAGATATTAGCCATAAAATAAGCCGACTCTCCAAGATTATCAAACACACGAAGTGAGATTTCAGCTAAATGTCTAATTTACAGCCCTGAGCCAGGGCATCTGATCTGTAAACCAACAGAAGTGGGTACTATAGAAACTTTTCAAGATTAAAAAATTATTTAAACAATAAGTCGCATGGGCTTGTTACTATATCAGCAATATACAGATGATAGCTGTCAGAAGACTACCCTATAAATGTGTTTTCCCACCCAAAGAAGCATTTCTCCATTTGTTGTCTCAACTCTGTAGCCCATCTAGCAGTGCATTTACAGACCTCTGGGATAATTCAAACTTGGAAATTGAAATTTCAGCCTTAAACAAAAAGTGAAGTGTTTAGGATTTTCCCAAAACTTTTAAATGTCCAACAGTAGCAATCCCACTCTACAACTCAAGAAAGAGTTGTGTGAACATTTTTGGAAAAGTACTGTATTTGTTTTTAATTTTTATTGGAATATAATTGATTTACAGTGGTGTGTTAGTGTTAGGTGTACAGCAAGGTGAATCAATTATACGCATACAGATATCCACTCTTTTCTAGATTCTTTTCCCATATAGGTCATTCCAGAGTTATAGAGTATTGAGTAGAGTTCCTTCTGTTATACAGTAGTTACTTATCAGACTGGGATTGATGATAAATTCATAGGAAAGGCAGGGGACTCCCTCAGTACCTAGCCTTCAAACCCACCCTTTACATGCTGTTACAAAAGGTTGATGGATGAAATTGGAACCGATTATACAGAGTGAAGTAAGGCAGAAAGAAAAACACCAATACAGTATACTGACACATATATATGGAATTTAGAAGACAGTAATGATGACCCTATATGTGAGACAACAAAGAGACACAGAGGTATAGAGTGGACTTTTGGACTCTGAGAGAGAGGAAAGGGTGGGATGGTTTGGGAGAATGGCAATGAAACGTTTATATTTTCTTGTAAGAAACGAAGCGCCAATCTGTTCAATGTAGGATGCAGGATGCATGGGGCTGATGCACAGGATGATTCAAGTAGAGGATGTGGGGTGGAAGGTGGGAGGGGCTTCGGCATTGGGAGATTGTGTTCACCTATGGCTGATTCGTGTCAACGTATGGCAAAACAAATATAGTATTGTAATTAAAAAAATAAATAAATTTAATAATTTAAAAAAAAAAAAGGTTGAATGAACCTTGTCAGATGTCTGCCAAGTTATCTCTTGTTAGGAGTGGGTCACTGAATTCAATATTTCCCACTACAAACCTCACTGAATCATTGAGGAAAGGGAGATAGAATGGAACAAAGAGTGAAAAAAACAGCAGAAATTAAATCCCTCACAACATGTTGCTGGGGTATGTTGTGGCGTATTGCCCCTCTAGGTTGTAAACTTGCTCAGAGTGCATTGGCTATCAAGGAATATATATGGTTCTGTCTTCTGATCCAAGTTACTTTCATGCAGTATTGTCACAGTTCCTCTTCCTACTCTATTTATATGACTGTTTTTTAGAATAGTATTGATTTTGGGGACATTAATTCACCATGAACTAATCTTTCTTTTACAGTGAATATTGTTTCTAGATGTTTGTTTTCAAACCAGTCAGTCAACAATAAGCTTAGTTGACAATCACCTACCTTTTCCATCAGAGTAATTCTTTAACATATAATTTAATTCTCTTCTCAAGGGAATTCAAACTTCTCTAGGACTGTCTGAGTCTCAAACACAAAAATGATACCATTAGAAAGCCCATAAGATGCCATCTACTTCCCCCGTTTTCAAACTAGGATTCTCCAAATTCTTGGATTTTTAAACAGGTGACCCAGGGCCACAGTGTGGAGTGGGAGTAAAGAGAATGTCAAGAAAGGATTCAGCAAAAGAAACAAGACTCTAAGCTGCTTTTATACACTGAGTTCCACTTTCAGTTTTACCTGATAAAAATCTTTCTGTTAGTGGATGAGACGTTCTAGTCTGAGATTCAGTAGCTTGTTGCAGATCACTCAGCTGGTGACAGAGCCGGGATCTGAGCCACGTCTCCAGAGAAGCCCTCATCTATTCATCTGTCACTCTACACCCAACTCTTAATTCCTCTTTCCATCCCATTGACATCTACTTATTCTCTTTTAAAAATTATCCCATTCTCCATATCTTCATTCAAGGGCTTTATAGTTGTGTTTACAGCAGTCAATTTCTCTTTATATTTTACTCAATATTGTTTTCTCCTCAATTCTGAGAGTCATAGTCGACCACCAGAAGACAAAAGGGGCCATTAATATCTCTAGTAATACTAAATCTTCCACACTAATACTATTTTATTTAGAGACTTCCAACTTTAATAGATTCACACACTAACAATATTGGTATAAACTCAAATATCTTTATGAAGGACACGAAAAGGGTACAAAAACTTGGACCCAGAAACAAGCAACATCATGTCAAAAGGTTCACAGCTACAAAGAACCTCAAGCAGAACTGGAGTCCTGTTTCCCAGTCTCCTCTCTTTCCACTTGACCATGCCAAATAAAGAGGATTGGGTGAGGGATGTAAATTCCCACCTGCAAGGGAGATCAGTCTGCTTTTCCTTGACATTTCAAATGACTTGGTTACTTATTAACCATAAACTTACAAATTACTCCTTCACCTTGCAAACCTCACCACCAACCCACTGAAGCAAAGCCAAAGGCCCTTAAGTTCCTTCATAAACTTTTCTCCACAATTCACATGGATGACTGCCCTTTCGTCTGGGCATTTCTGCAGTGTTTAAATTTTGACAATGTTTTCAACACAGTTGATCTTTTGGGGATCTCTCATCAGTCCTACATATTCTTTTCCATTGAATTATTACTCACATAGTCATTCTGCTCTTGCCAGACCAGAATATTTGATTTTGGGGATGTAAGTAAAAGTGAAAGTTGCTCAGTCAAGTCTGACTCTCTGTGATCCTATGGGCTATCTAGTCCATGGAATTCTCCAGGCCAGAATAATGGAGTGGATAGCCTTTCCCTTTCCAGGGGATCTTCCCAACACAGGGATGGATCCCAGGTTTCCCACATTGCAGACAGATTCTTTACCAGCTGAGCTACTAGGGAAACCCAAGAATACTGGGGTGAGTAGCCTATCACTTCTCCAGGGTATCTTCCTGACCCAGGAACCAAACTGAGGTTTCCTGCTCTGCAGGTGGATTCTTTACCAGCTGAGCTAACAGGGAAGCCCATTTGGGGGATAACCCTGTGTAATATGCCACCAAAGCCTTTGACATTACTTTTGCCCCTTTGTAAAGATTCTAATTCTGATCTGAATATTCAAACAGCAAGCATAGGAGACTGGAATAAGGACTAGTAGAGGCCAAATAATGGAGAAGGAAATGGCAACCCACTTCAGTACTCTTGTCTGGAGAATCCCATAGACAGAGCAGCCTGGTGGGCTACAGTCCCTGGGGTCTCAAAGAGAAATAATATGTGCTGGTAAGAATATGGAGAAAAAGGAACCCTTGTATACTATTGGTGGGATATTTAAATTGGTGAAATCACTATGGAAAACCTCATGGAGGTTCCTCCAAAAGTTAAAAACAGAACTACCATATAACTCAGCAGTTCTATGTCTGGGTATTTATCAGAGAAAATGAAAACACAAATTCAAAAAGATATATGTACTCCCATGTTCACTAAAGCGTTATGTACAATGGCCAAGATATGGAAACAACTTGTGTCCATTGGCAGGTTAATAAATAGATTGTGGTACTTAAATACAATAGAATATTATTCAGCCAGAAAAATAAAATCTTACCATTAAGATGAAGCTCAAGGGCAATATGTTAAGTGAAATAAGTCAGGTAGAGAAAGACAGATACCACATGATCTCTCTTTCATGTTGGATATCATCTGCAAGGTCAGAGATGCAGAGAACAGACTTGTGGTTGACAATGGTTGAGGAGGCTGAGAGGTGAAAGAAATGGGTGAATTTTTTTTTTCAGTTTAAATTAATTGAATTTTTAAGTGTTACAAAATTAAAGATGATGAACCACAAATGGTATACAATGACTTTTTAAAAATAAAGGTTTTTGATGCTATACGTCTTAGAAAAAGAAAAGAAAACTAACAATGGCAGGAAAAGGTAGTTCCCCAGCACTGGCATATGCATAACTCCAAGGTAAAATGTGCATATAAGCAATTAGAGATATGAAAGTGAAAGTTGCTCAGTCGTGTCCAACTCTTTGTGACCCCATGGATGATCTGGGCCAGAATTCTGGAGTGGGTAGCCTTTCCTTTCTCTGGAGGATCTTCCCAGTCCAGGGATTGAAGCCAAGTTTTCCACATTGCAGGCAGATTCTTTACCAGCTGAGCCATAAGGGAAGCCCAAGAATACTGGAGTGGGTAGCCTATCCCTTCTCCAGGGATCTTCCTGACCCAGGAATCAAACTGGGGTCTCCTGCATTGCAGGTGGATTCTTTACCAGCTGAGCTATCAGGGAAGCCCAAAGATATGAAAGGAATAGATATATTACATAAATCTCATGCAGCCTCTGAACCCTTACCTCTCTATTCTATAATGGATGTAGAGACCAGAAAAATAGCCCAAGCTAGAGGGAGTAACATATTCCCACCACTACCATGATTTTCATCATAACCTAAAGAGTTGCCAGGAGCTTCCTGCATTTCCTCCATCCTCCAGATGAGGAAAGGCACTTAAATGGTAGCGATACTAATAAATCTTGATCTAAAGCTCATATTCTTTGCCCTACACCAGGCAGTTGAGAGGTTAAAGGTATCAATTCAAACACCTGCTAAAGGGTGAGAAACTTCTTTATGGTATCAGTAATTCAGCTATCTATTGAAAACTAGCATCTCGTAGAAGTTATAGAAAAAGGCATTTCTGGGTCAGTCACGGCAAATGATTACAATCATATTTCTCTACTGCTTGATTGGGCCACTGTTCACTAATGCCCTGTAATGATTAGCTTCTTTGAGCTGTCATCTCATACCTGATACAAACTGTGATGAACTTCCCTAGATCCAGTTTGGAAAGCCAGTTAAAAACAGAAGATGGGTTTCTTTTTCTACTCTAGAGTTTTGAGACATGGGTGGTTGCCTTCCCACTGTGTTTTTAAAAGAAAGAAAATGCCTTCAGTTTGCTGGGAGCCATTTCTTGCATCTCACTAAATATTACTAAGCATCCCACAAGTAATTTATCATCTATTTGCAACAGCACACTGAATGTATTAAGAAAACCTGTTCACAGGGGGTAGAGCTGAGCAACCCAGGAAGCTTTGGGGAATAAAATATCTGACAGCAGGTGGCCGGGGTAGACCAGCTGTATGGCGGGACATAGGCATTGTCACTTAACAAGTTAGGGCAGCTTGTTTCTGTAGCTTGTAAGAAGCTGGACACAATTCTATGCCCTTTAGACACTCTGAGCCACCCCTGGAAAAGCAGGCATTTCATCATGTCCTGTGCCTCCTTGTTCATATGATTTTAGTTTGTACTTGAACAGAACAGCTTCATGTGCAGGAGTATAAACATCGGGCCCAGGAGATACTGGACTATTGACCCAGAGTCCATATGTCAGTAGCCTCCTTCCCTTTTGGGACTGGCCAGTTACCATAGTAACTGGCAGCTAAGGCTTATTAGCCCTTGTTAGTATTTAAAAGATGATTTATAAGCATATAAATAATTGGCAGCTCATTACCAGGTGGGGCTCCTGAACTCAGCTGCCTTTGGCAATTATCTACGGGACTGGAGAGTTGTGCTCCTTCCTGTCCTCTGTGGCTGCATGCTATCCGCCTCAGAGAGTATCAGCCTTGAAAATAAAGCAGTGAGGACACAATCCATCGGTGGCACGGATGGACCCGACTGTGTGACCAATGGTGTTGCTCACCTAGCGGAGGGCACACGAACAGATGGGAGGAGGACAGGCTGCCCGCTTCCAGTTTTTCCTTTAGAAAATATACAAACTGTACCCTGTAGAAAGCCTTTGTTTCTTGGCAAACTCATTAGGAGTGCATGCAGCCAGGCTTACACATTAAGTTGTTGTTTATTTTGGAAGAGGCCCTAGCCCTGCTAGCCCCCCTGAACTAGCAGTCACAACCCTGACGGTGCATAGAATTGGTATACTGCATTACTCTCAGCTGTGTGTGATGCAGTAAGGGGGAGAGGGAGGGAGGAAGAGAGGGGGAAAGAGAGAGGGGTTGAAATTTGAGTGTTTTGGGGAGGTCTTAGAGGAGAATGAGGCTGGGAGATAAACGGGGTAGTTCAATACTTGCAATAGGAATAGACATAATAACTTGGCAGCTGATCGCATTTTGAATAATTGGAGAGGCCCAGGACAGCCTGAGAAGATCTAAGAGAACATAGCCCTGAACGTCAGGAATTGCAAGTGTTTGCTGATCAGAGCCACAGTTTTTTTCAAATTACAATTCTGACAGGTTAGACCTGACTTAGATAATTCTAAGGTTTGGGAGTTTTGTTTTTAATTTTTAGGGACTTTTTTCAGTATGTAATATGTTCAGTGGTTTTGGAGCCCTGAATAATTAAGAAAATATACTCATGAAGAACATAATGCATTCATCTCTCTAAGAAATAATATATTATTATTGTT
Organism: Nanger dama; assembly: GCA_917880005.1. Taxonomy (NCBI): domain Eukaryota; kingdom Metazoa; phylum Chordata; class Mammalia; order Artiodactyla; family Bovidae; genus Nanger; species Nanger dama. The sequence goes on from CAKJTW010000011.1 coordinate 5,083,133, forward strand.
GTTTTGGCTTGAAATATAAGAAAGGAGGAAATGGGAAGATAACTGGAAAATACTACAGTGGTAATAAGAAACAGAGAAATTTTGAAAGAAGGAAAGACTTTAGAGAAAGAGACTAAGAAGAGGAAAAAACTGGATGCTAAAAAGATGTTCCATCTGAAGCTTTCTTTCTTTCATTTATAGGAGATCTCAGGAACCTAGATCTAAGCATAGCCAGGCATTGCTGCTTGAGTGCTGACACAAGAAAAGGTGAGTATCAGCTGTGCATTGCTCTACAGGGCATTCCACCAACTCCAGGAGGAACACAGACCAGCAATGATGATATGTTTCTCAAAACCAGAGGGACTGATTAACCCTTCAATTATTTTAATTTCTATAATAGCATATTTTCTCCCCCACTCAACTAAATACCTAATTCCACTGATGAAGCACCTAACTCACCAGCAACTAGAAAGTGTTATTCAGGTTGATTAAATACTATTTATGGAAATACCCTTTGTTTTAATAATTGGTAGTGGTACCCTCTACAAAGTGGGGGTTAATTTTCTTGATCCCCTCTCCATCTTGCTGAGATTTTTTAACACATTATAATGCTTTCTGAACAAAAGCAAGAAGTAAATGAGAAACAGACCTTTGCTCTATTCCAAATAAAAATAGAAATAAAAAGCACTTACATAATTTTAACTATATTTTAGATATCATCATAACTCATTTAATCCTCTCAAAACATTTATAAATTAGACATTCTTTATCATCCTCCTTTTATATTTGCGAAAACAGAGATGTTAAAAAAATTATTTAAGAATTCAACAAGGAGTAGTAAATCAGAAACCGATCTGGAACTTGAAAACTTAACACATGAGATACTGTCCTCCTGTATCTCTCCAATCCATCAACAATTGTATCAAGAAATGTTTCTATGCCCAATTATGAAGCAGAATGCTATAAGAAAGCATAACTCTCCCCAAAATAAACAAAACCAAGCCAACTAAGGTACAAAATCTGTTTTCCTGAATCCCTCAGAAAAGTGACATTTCAAAGAATCTCTGCTGCAGCTGCTACTAAGTCGTTTCAGTCTTGTCCGACTCTGTGTGACCCCATAGACAGCAGCCCACCAAGATCCCTGTCCCTGGGATTCTCCAGGCAAGAACACTGGAGTGGGTTGCCATGTCCTTCTCCAATGCATGAAAGTGAAAAGTGAAAATGAATTCGCTCAGTCGTGTCAGACTCCTAGTGACCCCATGGACTGCAGCCTACCAGGCTCCTCCATCCATGGGATTTTCCAGGCAAGAGTACTGAAGTGGGTTGCCATTGCCTTCTCCGTCAAAGAATCTTTAAATAAATTTAATTCCAATGATGAACACTTCATAGGAGAGAAAACATACAAAGTTGCTCCCTCTCTGGTTGACTAGGAGGAAAAGAAAAATTTCCCCATAGGCAGGAAATCAGCAGAATTTTAAACAAAGTGTTAAGGCCTTCTGGGATAGATTTGAATTCTGAGCTCCCAGTGGCAGAGTAAATCTGCATTTGCTCACCAACTCTATTGCTTAGGTGCTTACTGAGCGTTCAGGGGCAGTTTACCAAAGGCTTGAAAGCAGGAGAGGAGAACCAAGAGCGATCAATTTCAACTCAGGATTTCAGCTTCTAGGAGTTGGAGACAGACAAGAGTTCTGAGAAAGAGAGTGCTTTGAAGCATTCTGGGCAAAAAGATGGCCCTACGTATAGTGGGACCAGAGGAGAATGCAGAAAATTTCCCCAAAACACAAAGAGCTGGGAACCAGGCTGCAAGAGCTGAGAGATCTTCATGTTTTAGAAAGCTAGTAGTAGGACAGAGAGACATGGGGATCTATGAATCTCACTAGTGCTCAGATCCTAAGCCTACCATAGGTAAATTCTAATTCCAGTTTCAAGACACTTAAAGCCTGTGGTCAAACTAAAATTGCAACAAAATTCAAACATCTCAAAGAGAGATCAGATTTATTTAGTTCTTCACTCTAGATTTTTTCTAAAAATAAATATTTATATCATTTCTACTGTGTTTACATGTCTAGAACCATAAAATTTACAACATACAAAGAAGAAAATGTAAAGCACAGTTATGAAGGAATATACAAAGAAGGAAGACCCAGACATGATCCAGAGAATGGGGTTATCGGTCAGAGACTTTAAAGATAAAATAAAATAAAAAATTAAAAGGCTAAAGGCTCTAGTAGAAGAAGTGGGCAACATGAGGAATAGATGGGGGTTCTGACAGAGATATGAATACTATATTAAACAAAAGGCTACTGATGCTTTCAGAAAAAAGTCTATATCATAAGCACACAGTTCATTAAGTGAATTTAACAGCAGACTGGAGTCAGAAAAGTATCCTTGAAGAAAGATAAATAGAACACCTCATTAGATAAGGACCTGGCACCTGTTTCATGAAATAGCAACTGAGAAGGATTTAGCACTCCCCAGGGCCTGAAGAAAAGCCCAAGGAAGGAGTTAAGATTGAGAACAATGATAATGGTAACTTGAAGCTGGCTGGACTGGATGGTTCTTTGGTGCACTTCAAGATTAAGAGGCATACAGCACTTAGCAAACTAAAGAAGCCTATTGTGAATGACTTAGTTTGTCAGTGAGGCAGACTAGATTCCAGACTGCTAGCTAACAATCAATGAAACAGATGTACCTGCTCATGTACCAGCTGGAAATGAAAGATGAAGGTGCAGTTGATGTTTCTGGCAGTAGACAGGAGATGTCTACTGAAGGGGAATATCCTATTTTACTCCAGACAACACTGTTCACAATTAGAAAACCCAAGTTGGTCCTACCACATCCTAACTACTGCAGAATATTTTTCTCTATGCTTTCATTTTCCTCGTCCCCATTTTTTAATTGTACATAGTTACTTGTGTATATACTCAAGCATACTGCATTAAAAAGTAAATGGCCATTGTTATGCTTTGATCAACACCAAATGGAGATGGGCTGGGGGAAAAACTGGTTCTGTGAAAATACCCACCTTTCTCCATTAGTGGCATGTTCATTCAGCTCTTATTTTTATATTCCAGTAAGTTATTTCATACTCACTATTCAACCAAAAAGGAATAACATAAAAATCCTTATACATTTGGCTCAGTTGGGGAATTTTAATGCTCTTCCTTTATCATTGTAAAATCAAGAATAATATTATACATTTTTTGTATATAGAGCAATCTGCCTTTACACAGAAGTAAATTAGCCTCAAATAAAAGAATAATAGTTTTCCCTTCATGTCAAGCATCTTGTATTCCCCAACTAGGAATTGAATCCAGGCCCCCAGCGATGAGACCATAAAGTCCTAGCCACTGGACCACCAGAGTACACCCAAGCATCTTGCTGTTTAAATACACTTATTGCTTAAGATGGAAAAAAAAATGTCAATAGAAAGTACTCAAACTGAGGCAAAAATAGTGAAAAACTAGAGAAGTGCTTGAAATCTGTGGGACAACATCAAGCCTACCACAAGTGTAGAAAGAGAAGACAGAGAGTAGGGTAGGAAAAAAAAAAAATTTAAAGAAACATGGCAGAGAATGATTGAAAATGACTGAATGACATTAACTTACATATCTAAGACCCTCAGTGGACTCCAGACAGAATACTATAAAGCAAAATACACATAAGTTCTTCATAGTCAAATTACTGAAAATAAAATAAAATAAATAAAAGCAGCCAGTAACAATAGATACATTACTTGCAATGAAACAACAATATGCATGATGGCTGATTTCCAATTAAAAATAATTGTATAATACATCACTGGACAAAGCAATAATATAAATTCTTAAAAAAGTCAACCCAAGAGTTTTATATATAGATCTATCTCTCCTTTACAAAAAAGAGGGGGGACAAATAAAGTCATTTCAAAGAACAAAACTTGGGGAATTTGCCTCCAGCAACCCTGTACTATAGGAAATGGTAAAAGTAGTTGTTCAAGCTGAAGAGAAATGATACCAATGGAACCCCAGATCTGTAGGAATGAATAAAGGGTCTGAAAGACAGTAAACATCTGGGAAAATATAAAACAGTTCTCAATCTGTATCTATATTATATCTATCTATGTGTATCTTTAAAAGAATACAGAGCATTTCAGAGAAAAATAATAACATTTAGAATGCATCGAGGGGTTTTAGCATATGTGGAATTAAAGTACAAGAAACAAAGTGGTTAAAGGGCAGGAAGAAGGCAAAAAGAAAAACAAAACTATACGGTTCAGAGGCATAGCATATTATTTGAAGGTAGGCCACAATGAATCAAGATTCATATTGTAATCTCTAAATATATATGTTCAATAGTCAGTAGCTACATGTCCATATTTAAATTTAGGTAGAAAATAATAAAAATAGATAAAATTTTAAACTTATATTCTAAGTTGCACTAGCCACATTTTAATTATTAAATAGCTACATATGTCTAGAGTCTACCATATTGGGTTGAACAAGTAGAAATTATTTCCATCATTGAAGAAACATATTTTAGATAGTACTGCTCTAGATAAGCCACTAACATACAACACAAACACAGATATTTGATTATTAAAAATAGGAGTAAAAATGTGAAGAAATCAGGAGATTTAAACTTAACTATATAGCTAATTATGTTAAATGTCATTAAATTTAAAAGTCCATATAAAAGCCAAAGATAAGATTCTAAAAAGAAAGAAAAACGTAATTCTATAGATTTTGCATAAAGACAGAGAAGTTGAAAGTAAATGTGTAAAATTTTATAGCATTCAAACACTAAGATTAAGAAATATTTTTAAGGTTAAAATTTGTTGTGTTAAACACACCACCTAAACACTAAGATTAAGAAAACAGTGACACAGAGAATGGACTTGTGGGCACAGCAGGGGAAGGAGAGGGTGGGGTGGACTGAGAGAGCCCTGACATATACAGACCACCATGTGTGAAATAGCTAGTGGGCCGTTGCTCTATTGCACAGGAAATTCACCCTGCACTCTGTGATGACCTAGAAGGAAGCCTGGTCTGCTGCAGTCCATGGGGTCACAAACAGTCGGACACACCTGAGCGACTGAACAACCCCAGAGGGGTGGGATGGGGGTGCGGGGCGGGGGGAGGCTCAAGAAGGAGGCGGTATATGTATACCCATGGCTGTCTCATGTTGTTGTGTGGCAGAAACCAACACAACATTGTAAAACAATTATCCTCTAATTAAAAATAAATTAAAAAAAGAAATGAAACTAAGTTGACTCCAAGGAAAAGAATATTATTAGAGAATTAAAAGAACATTTCATAATTTAAAGGAATTGATTTGTCAGGAAATTGTAACAATTCTAAATGTGTATGCAACCAATAACTGAATTTCAAAATAAATGAAACAAAACCTGACATTAAATGGATACATAAGCCAATCCACATTTGTTGTTAGATATTTCATGTAACCATTACCTCATAACTCTATGTATACAATTCTACCCCTAAAACTATACAGTCTTACATGTGCACATGAATCATTCACCAAAAACAGACTATGTAGAAAATCTTAAAATATTTGGGATTTAATGACTGATTTGTAAGTAACCCATGGATCAAAGAAGAAATCACAAAGGAAATTATAAAAATATTACAAAATGACTTATATTAGAAACATAGTATTTATAATCTGTTTGATTCAGCTAAAGCTGCACTAGAAGGACAATTACAGTAGAAAAAATGAATGATTTAAATGATCAAAAACTCTACTTTAGAAGCTAGACAAAAAAATAAGCTCAGAGTAAACAGAAGAAATAAGATAAAAGCAGAAATCAATCAAATATAAAACAACACATGATCAAAATATCAAAAGTAAAATCATTAAAAGATTAATAAATGACAAATTTCTAGCAATATTTATGAAGAAAAAAGACAGAAAATTAAAATTACCAACACTAAAAAGGGGGATTTCATTAGAGATTCTACAGGGTAAACAATATTATGTCATTGAATTCTGTGAGTTAGATGAAATTTTATCAAGTATTTAAGTAAGGAATAATGCAAATTCTACATAAATTATCTCATGAAATGAAGGAGGAAGTTACATTATTTAATCAATATAATTTGATACTAAAACTTGGCAAAGATAATATAAAAAATATAAACCAATATCAATTATGATCACAGATGCAAAATTCTGTAAAAAAAAACAGAAACAAATTGAGTATACATACAGACACAGTGATACAGAGTGATGCCTCATGAACAGATGTATTTTATCTCAAGGCTGCAAAGTTTGTTCAATATTTTTTCAAAAAGCAATTAATATATAATTCACTGTACTAACACAGTAAAGAACAAAAAATATATATGTAATCATTTAAACTGATGCAGAAAACTGTAACTGACAAAATTGAATATACATTCTGAATAAAAACAGCAAATTAAGAATAGATGGAAAACTTCCTCAACTTAATAATCTATATGTAAAATAATCCCACAGCTAACATGACCCCTAATTGCAAAATTTTATATGCTTTCCCCACACTCAACCAAAGAAGATAAGAACATATTCTCATTATTTCTATTTAATATTTCCTGGACTTTCCCTCCTTTGCAATAAAATAGGAAAAATAAATAAAAGCTTGATGATCTAAAAAAGAATTAAAACTGTTATGTGCATAAAAACAATTACATATGTAGCAATCCTCTAGACTATGAAAAGGGAGTGCTGCCGCTGCTGCTGCTAAGTCACCTCAGTCGTGTCTGACTCTGTGCGATCCCACAGACGGCAGCCCACCAGGCTCCCCCATCCCTGGGATTCTCCAGGCAAGAACACTGGAGTGGGTTGCCATTTCCTTCTCCAGTGCATGAAAGTGAAAAAAAGAAAGTGAAGTCGCTCAGTTGTGTCTGATGCTCAGCAACCCCATGGACTGCAGCCTTCCAGGCTCGGAGCAGAGCTACTAATTTAATGAAATTGCAGGATTCAAAGTCAATAACACAGATCAAAAGTATCTGTATCTACAGCAATGAAAAATTAGAAAAATAATTTGTAATATCATCAAAAATATGAAATATATAGGGGGAAATCTATTGAAAAATATATAAGATCTTGACAAGGAAACTATAAAACACTGGTGAAAAATTTAAAAGGCCCAGATCAATGGGGAGTCATTACTATGCTCATTGACAGAACTTGGTATCTTAAGGATTTTGTTTCTACCTTAATTGATCTATAGATTTATTATAATATGTGTCAAGTTCCCAACAGGCCATTTTGAAAATAATGGCAAGCTGATTCTAAAAGCTGAGCAAAGAAGAAGGATCTAGTGTAGCCAAAACAATCTTTTAAAGAAAGTGAGAGAACCTAACACTTTACTTCAAGATTTAATATAAAGCTACAGTTAACAACACAGAGCAAACTTGGACTTAAATATGTAATATATAGATAGAGCAATGGAAAAGAACAGAGGCCAGAAATAGACCCATAGATATAAAGTCTGCTGATCTTCAGATAAAGCATTGAGTGCATTCAACGGGGGAAAAATTAACAAATGATGCTGAAACAACTCAGCCTTTATACTCCATAAACAAAATATAAATTAGAGATAAATCTTAGACTTAAGCTCATAAAGCACAGAAAAAAAAATAAAGAGTAGTATCTTTGTAACCTTGAGAGTAAGCAAAGATGTTTTCAAAAGGGCAACAAATCAGTAACTCTAAAAGAAAAATGTATAAATAGAAATTCATCAAGGTTAAAATTTACATCTCATCAAAAGAAACATTATTAAGAGACTTAATAAGCAAAAAACAGATTGGGAAAACATTTCCATAACATACATATTTGACAAAGATACATACATTCTGTACGTATCCAGAACACATAGAAAACTCCTATAAAACAATAATAAAAAGGCAACAAACAGTTACAAAATGGTAATGATTTGAACAGATACTTCATAATGAAGATATACGAGCAACCAATAAGTATATGAAAATGTGTTCAAAATGCTCCTCCACCAAATTGTAAAAGACTGTTCATAGGGACTTTTGTACTCATAATTACACAAACATCCTTCTATAGGAGAATGAATAAACAAAATGTTATTACCACGAAATATAATTGTTCTACATAATATAAAAGGGGAAACTACTGATAAACACAATATCATGAATAAATTTCAAGAACACTGTGAGAAGTAAAAGAAACCAGACACAGAAATATATTGACTTATTTAATTTGTATAATTTCTAAGAAAATATAAATCTAATCTATGGAAACAGACATTAGAAAGTAGTCACTTGTGTGGGTGCGTAGAATGAATGGGAGGTTGGCCATCAAATAGCATGAGGAAATTTTCTAGGATAGTATAAATGACATGATAAAGAAAAAGAATAAGTGAGCCACAGACTAGGAAAAAGTTTTCAAAATATGCATTGCTGACAAAGGGCTCATATATAAAATAGTGTCCGTCCGGTCCATTCAGAATAGATGCTCACAGTTTAGTCTGTTCATGGTTATATTGGAGAAGGAAATGGCAACCCACTCCAGTATTCTTGCCTGAAGAATCCCAGGGATGGGGGAGCCTGGTGGGCTGCCGTCTATGGGGTCAGACACAGTTGGACATGACTGATGTGACTTAGCAGCAGCAGCACAGTTATGCACATATAAAATTGCTAAGATTCATCAAACTGAATGCTTAAGTTTATATTACTGTATGTAAATTACATCTCAAAATATATATATTGACCACCTACCAAGTGCCAGATTCTGAGCAACTCATTGGAAACAGAGTAATGAACAAGATTCTGCTCTTATAAAACTAGAATATTCAATAACTAGTCTTTTTGGTTATTCAAGGACTTAGAACTCAACTACAGCCTTCTCTTTATTGTCAACATAAGCAAATTTTTTTTTCTCAATACATAATATACTGAAAATGTGCTACATAAAGAAATCAGGAGTTCAGAGTTTTACTTACATTTCTGCCACTGACTAGTTTTATGATTTGGGGCTGCCTTTTTATCACTAATATCCTGATCTGCAAAGCAAGTGTTATGAGTCCAATATCCTTTTAAGTCCTACATCTTAACTTTTATTTTTGTTCAGTTCAGTTCAGTCGCTCAGTCGTGTCTAACTCTTTGCGACCCCATGAATCGCAGCACGCCACACCTCCCTGTCCATCACCAGCTCCAAGAGTTCACTCAAACTCATGTCCATCGAGGCAGTGATGCCATCCAGCCATCTCATCCTCTGTCGTCCCCTTCTCCTCCTGCCCTCAATCCCTCCCAGCATCAGAGTCTTTTCCAATGAGTCAATTCTTCGCATGAGGTGGCCAAAGTATTGGATTTTCAGCTTTAGCATCAGTCCTTCCAAAGAACACTCAGGACTCATCTCCTTTAGAATGGATTGGTTGGATCTCCTTGCAGTCCAAGGGACTCTCAAGAGTCTTCTACAATACCACAATTCAAAAGCATCAATTCTTCGGTGCTCAGCTTTCTTTATGGTACAATTCTCACATCCATACATGACCACAGGAAAAACCATAGCCTTGACTAGACGGACCTTTGTTGGCAAAGTAATGTCTCTGCTTTTTAATATGCTATCTAGGTTGGTCATAACTTTCCTTCCAAGGAGTAGTGATGATATCATCTATTTACCACTAAGGTACAAATCTGAAGGGAAACTGTTCATTCTGGAGGGAGACAGTCCTAATTTCTTGACTACAATATGGTAACTCTTTATCACTTGCTATTCTATGGCATTCCCACTGAGCCAGTTCTTGTGAGTTAAATCAAGGAGTCTGGAAATACTGAGCTCTTGGAGAAACTGAGTTCTGATTAGTCCTGACTTTATTCAAACTGTAATTCCCTTTTTTAAAAATCAGATTTTTCAATTATGTTAATTTTGAGAAAGAGGGACCAACCCAGAACTCAAATCTTCAAACAAAAGACCTCAGTTGTAGAAAACCTTTTCAGTTTGCCAGGGCTTGAAAGTTGTTTTGTTTTGTTTTCCTAAGTGAATTAGTTGAGACTCAGAGATGGGAGGGAATCTAAAATCCATATGTTCATAAAACATTCTCTCTTGTACACATTTAGAGAACATTCAAGAATAAATTGCTCTTTTATGAGGTCTGCAGAAAAACATAATACATAACTTGCTTTTGTTGTGATTTTTGAATTTCACTTTTCTCTAAAATTGCCTAAACACTTTTTGATTCATGAAAATAAACCTCAATATTGCCAAAACTTTCCACAAAGACCGCTTTCCACACGCAGGGCTGCTCAGTTCCTCCTAAAATCCGTAACCTCTTCTTCCGTGTCCACCCAATGTCTTTTCTTTCTTCCGGTGTACAGTCTCAGCTTACTCCTATCAATCCTTTTCCCCATCATCCTACACTAATAACCCCTTAGCCTTCTACATCATTCTTAACACTTCTTTCCAATAGCCTTAAGTCGTTCATTTAACTTATTCCACAAAAATTGACCGAAGAACAAATAATGTATGCATGGTGCTGCTGGGTCCAAGGATACATGGGTGAAGAAAGTCCATCATCCTGGAGCTTATAATCTGAGAGATACTAAGAAAGAATTGTAAGTGTGATTGTTCTTTATTAAGTCCTCTTTCAACCATTTAATTTGGTCTGTGAGGGTGTGCTTAGATTTACTTCTCAGTGTCCCCTGAGTCAAGGTGTCAAAGTACAACAAGTTTCTGTCTAAACTGCCAACTGTCACTACAAACTTCCAATTGATATATTTCTTGCTTAAGAAATAATTTCTCAACATTCTAAAAATATATCTCCCCATGATCTCTCTAAGTAGCAAAAGAAAAACACTGGTGACAGAGGAAAGACAAGTATAGTCACGATTTTATTCCTTCTGAGGCTCTCTGCTTCTAACATTTTGTCTTTTGCCTTTCACTCTGCCACTTAAACATTCACTTACTAATTCACTGATTTACTTTAAAATGTGTATTTAGTGCTTACTGTGAGCCAGGGACGGTGGTGGATAAGTAATACTTAATCAATGTCAGGGAGGAGCTCAGAATCAAAATTACTGTCTCAGACTATCTTGGTACAACAAATGATAACTGCCTTTGCCAATCAAAGAAGTGGATTTTTCTCACTCTGTTCAAACACGTATTCTTAAAATAAAGAATGTTTAAAGAAGAAAGTGCTGCACTCAATATGCCAGCAAATTTGAAAACTGAGCAGTGGCCACAGGACTGGAAAAGGTCTGTTTTCATTACAATCCCAAAGAAAGGCAATGCCAAAGAATGCTCAAACTACTGCACAACTGCATTCATCTCAGATGCTAGTAAAGTAATGCTCAAAATTCTCCAAGCCGGGCTTCAGCAATACATGACCCGTGAACTTCCAGATGTTCAAGCTGGCTTCAGAAAAGGCAGAGGAACCAGAGATCAAATTGCCAACATCCACTGGATCATCAAAAAAAAGCAAGAGAGTTCAGAAAAACATCTATTTCTGCTTTATTGACTATGCCAAAGCCTTTGACTGTGTGGATCACAATAAACTGTGGAAAATTCTGAAAGAGATGGGAATACCAGACCACCTGACCTGCCTCTTGAGGAAATCTGTATGCAGGCCAGGAAGCAGCAGTTAGAACTGGACATGGAACAACAGACTGGTTCCAAATAGGAAAAGGAGTACGTCAAGGCTGCATACTGTCACCCTGCTTATTTAACTTATATGCAGAGTACATCATGAGAAAGGCTGGGCTGGAAGAAGCACAAGCTGGAATCAAGATTGCCAGGAGAAATATCAATAACCTCAGATATGCAGATGATATCACCCTTATGGCAGAAAGTGAAGAGGAACTAAAAGCCTCTTGATGAAAGTGAAAGAGGAGAGTAAAAAAGTAAAGCTCAACATTCAGAAAACGAAGATCATGGCATCTTGTCCCATTACTTCATGGGAAATAGATGGGAAACAGTGGAAACAGTGTCAGATTTTATTTTGGGGGCTCCAAAATCACTGCAGATGGTGATTGTAGCCATGAAATTAAAAGACACTTACTCCTTGGAAGGAAAGTTATGACCAACCTGGACAGCATATTAAAAAGCAGAGATATTACTTTGCCAACAAAAGTCCATCTAGTCAAGGCTATGGTTTTTTCAGTGGTCATACATGGATATGAGAATTGGACTATGAAGAAAGCTGAGTACCGAAGAATTGATGCTTTTGAACTGTGGTGTTGGAGAAGACTCTTGAGAGTCCCTTGGACTGCAAGGAGATCCAACCAGTCAATCCTAAAGGAGATCAGTCCTAAAGGAGATCAGTCCTGGGTGTTCATTGGAAGGACTGATGCTGAGACTGAAACTCCAGTACTTAGGCCACCTGATGTGAAGAGTTGACTCATTGGAAAAGTCCCTGATGCTGGGAGGAATTGGGGACAGGAGGAGAAGGGGACGACAGAGCATGAGACAGCTGGATGGCATCACTGACTCTATGCACATGAGTTTGGGTGAACTCCAAGAGTTGGTGACAGACAAGGAGGCCTGGCATGCTGCGATTCATGGGATGGCAAATAGTCGGACACGACTGAGTGACTGAACTGAACTAAACTAAACTGAAAGGTAAAAAAGACACTTTCAGTGGTTATATATTCTATGAAATAGTATTTGTTGTCTGAGTGTCTATGTATGTGTGTGTATATATATGTATATATATATAAATATATTTACCTTACATTTTTCTTAGTATCATATTCTTACAGAAGTCTTTCAAATTACCATTAATGCAAACATATTTTAAAACAGCCTTTAAAATACACACACAAAAAAATGAGGTTAGAAGATAATTTTTAGATGATATACTGTATGAAAATTGTAATGTATAGATTTAAAGTATCTTTAGTGCATCTTCCAAAAAGCCAAAATATAAATGATGACAACATACATACACACAAACATTCATTCAATTTAGAAGAGAGTGGCAGTAATTTTGATTTCCCTAATTCATATAACACACGATTACTGTTATAAATAGTAAGGGCTATTCATGTTTCTCAGCAAATATTATGTTTGAAGTTCTTTTAGGGTAACAGTTCATTCAATCAACACTACTCTAAGAGCCTCTCTACTTTATAGGTAAGAAATCTAAAGAAAATAGAGGTGAAAACCTTGGTCAAATACTGAGTATAAAATACCATACAAGACGATAAAATCTGTTAGAAAAGACCAAAAAAATCTTCCCAAAAGGATCTTTAATAATAGATAACAATTATTTTAAAATAATGAATTATAGTACAAAATTATTGAAGGCTGGTTTAAGGACACTACTTTTCTCCTGATTGAAACATGCCTTTGGGAAAATTTTATCTCCTTGCCTTCATCTTCTTTTGGCATTTCATCAAGTCTGAGTTTCTCTTTGCTTTCTTCTATTTCTTCTGCAACTGAAAAGTTTCAAATGACTGCTGAAGAGCCCAAATGCATTCTGTATACCAGAAGGGTTCAAATATAGCATTTTAAGCTTTAAAAACCTCTGTGTCTCTGGGAGAAATATAGCATGCTGGAACCATTTGGAAGCATAAAAGGGACTCCTTTTTTAAAACTTTTCTGTAATTATAAACAGTTCTCAAATGTTTTCATTATTAACTGAATGTATAAAAAGTTTTAATATCATAGCAAGCTCAGCTATTTTTCCATAAAGCCCCACAAGTATCTTATTTTGCCTTCCCTGAGATTTCTGTCTTGTGTTGTCTGTGAAGATTCCTTCCACCTTTTGTCATTTTTCCATGGTGTCCTTATCTAGTTATGCTACACGTTCCTTTCTCCTAATCCTCTTCTTATACCCATTATTTTTCAATATTATTAGCCTGGATCCTTTTGACATAAAGTCTTAAAAGCCACTGCCTATTTCTGTCTGTGTTGCCAACTTTTCATGTCCCTGTCATAGTGACACCTTAAATCTCTGACAGCAAATGTCAGAACTCTCCCAAACTGCACTGTAGACCAGCTTCAGCTAAATTTCATAAAGTATTGGGTAATTCTGATTAAAACAATTGGTACCTCTGGGAATAAATTACATTGGAGTCCAATTCTAAGATACTGGCTATCTCAAAATATAGCCAGATTTTTGCAAACTATGTTCAAAATCATTTAGTTAATCCTTAGTATTCTGATCCACAATTTCAGGGGCTATCTCCAGGTGAATTGGGGTCAGGCTTGAGTAAACTCTCCTAAAAGTTTTAAGTATTTTCTATAGCTTTATAGTAAATAATAGAGCTGTGATACAAAGGTTAGAAAAGGTTAGGATTTAAAAAGTAGATAAAAGGCTTAGTCCTCATGCTCCACCAGTTACCTACAAACTTTTGACTTTTAATTTCTAACCTTGATATACATACCTTGGAGGAAATGCTCTCATCACTCTTGTTTTTTATCCTCATGGCATTTGAAAATATTCTTTTTAACACTTTAAATGTTTCTTCATTTATTTCTGGCTGTGCTGGGTCTCTGCTGCTCCACTGGTGTTTCTCTAGATGTGGTGAGCGGGGCTGCTCTCTAGTTGCAGTGCACGAGCTTCTCCCTGCGGTAGCCTCTTCTGTTGTGGGGCACAGGCTCTTGGGCACCCAGGCCTCAGTACCTGCAGCACGTGGGCTCAGCAGTTGTGGCCCCCAGGCTCTAGAGCGCAGGCTCAGTAGCTGTGGCACATGAGCTTGGTAGCCCTGTGGCATGTGGGAGGTTCCCAGACCAAGGATACAACCTGTGTCTCCTGCACTGGCAGGTAGATTCTTAACCACTGAGCCCACAAGGGAAGCCCTCTTTGTTTTTAATTACTAGTAAATATTTAATGAATTTTCGTTTGGACTAGGGATCACAGCAGATTTGTTCAATTTAGCCACAAAAGCTCAAAACAATCTTCTGAAATGTTTTCTGAACCTTGGTTCAAAAATAGATTTTCCCTCCCTAACCTTTAAAAATGGTTTGAAATGTAAAAGGACAAAGCAATTCTTAAACACAGTCACAGTGACATTCAGCAAAAGCTAAAAATACCTCATTGGTTTCACAGGACAAATTTGTAGCCACTATGAAGTCCTAATGTTATTGTAAATGCCCTGTGATTGGCTACACGGCCAGAGCAATGTGTTTGTAGAATTATATGGCAACTCAAAGAGACACTGATAAGCTGTATTTTACACTTTTGTTCCAGAGGCAGGAAGGAAACATTTAATCCATCTGATTTGATCTAGAAAACTCTCCTAATGACATTTGCAGGGACTTAATGACATTTTCCCTGGTTCCAGCTCTACTGTTCAGCCTTACTCCATCTTATATGATTAGGATTTGTCTTTGCAGACAGTCACGGGCTCTCCTGATAGCTCAGTTGGTAAAGAATCTGCCTACAATACAGGAGACACCAGTTCAATTCCTGGGTTGGGAAGATCTGCTGGAGAAGAGACTCCAGTGTTCTTGAGTTTCCCTTGTGGCTCAGCTGGTAAAGAATCCACCTGCAAGGCAGGAGACTTGGTTCAATCCCTGGGTTGGGAAGATCCCCTGGAAATCAGAAGGGCTACCCACTCCAGTATTCTGGCCTGGAGAATTCCATGGCCTGTACAGTCTATGGAGTTTCAAAAGTCAGACACAACTGAGTGACTTTCACTTTCACTTGCAGACAGTCATAGTGCCTAATCCACCAAGTTCATGATTAGAACACACAGAAAAGTTCAACTTTGCAAAACACTCCTTTCCAAATAATCATGACTAGAAATTCTCTCTCTGTTCCCTGCTGAGCCCTGATCTGTGAACAGTTGCTTAGATGGGGCCATCTCAGATGCGACCACCCTCGGATTTGTGCTAACTGCTCTCATGTTCCAGACTCCTACTATGATTCAGAGTTTACAAGATGCTGCATAAAGTAACAGAGCTATAAGAATGCAGGACTCAGTGGTTGCAAAGTAAGTAATAGGAGGCCATAACTAGAGCACTGGATTAAAAACAGGCAGTGCTATATGTAGGAATGCGTCCCCTCAAAATTCGTGTGTTGAACTCCTGCCTCTCAGTACCTCAGATGTGACCATATTTTTGAATACAGTCATTTCAGATGTGGGTTAGATGAGGTCATTGCTGGGGGAGGGAGCCCTAATCCAACAGGACAGTTGTCCTTATAAGAAGGGAGGATTTGAAATGGACATATACACAGGGAGAGCATCATGTGACGATGAAGGCACTGATCGAGGCAAAGCTTCTAAAAGTCAAGGAGTGACAAAGATGTCCAGAAAACCATCAGAAGCTAGGGGCAATGCACAGAATCTCCCTCACAGCCATAGGAACTGAACCTGCTGATCACAGACTTTGACCTTCCAGAGTTGTAAAACAATATATTTCTGTTGTTTAAGCCCCTCAGTTTGTGGTACCTTGTTATAACACCCCTAGCAAACTCAAACTTGGGAAGATTGCTTGTAGACAGCTGGTGGAGGTACAGAGAAGGAAGGATAGCCTGGTATAAAAGCAGAGACCAGCCATGCTGACTGGCCATTCTGACCTGTGGCAGGGAAAAGACTGAATCCCAATTACCTAGAAATCAAGGATCTCACAAGGTGAGTGCAAAGGCTCAGACCCTGGCAAGTTGATGTCATGTGGAGAGACAGCAAGAGAAGAAGGCAAAAGCAGCTGGTTCCTGTGACAGGGTGGAGGCCAGTGAGACGGCAGAGCAGAACTTTGACTCCGAGGTCTCAAATCCATCACATAGTTACACAGCCTGTTGCGGGGGTGGGGGGCAGGGGGTGGGGGAGTCATTGGAAAGAGTCAGTAAGGAGTTAAATACTGATCAAAGCCCTATGTAAAAAGGTTTCTCTGGCAACTGAGTGTAAAACCTGTATTTTGAAAAGATGAGATGCAGAAATGATTTGAGCTTTAGCTTATTACTTAGCTCTAGCTATCTTGTCTGAAAAAAATAGCCAAGCATACACTCACTGCATTTTGGCAAGGATTAAGTGAGATACCCCCCACACAATGCCCACCACAGTAGCCCATCGATAAACATCAGAAGCTGAGTCAGATATGTACACAGGTACAATTCACATATTTCTTCAAATTAAATGTGTACATCAACATTTCTCCTTGTTCCTTCCTGTCACTTCCTTGAAAACACTACCTGTAACTCATGCTTGATTCTGTCTCAGGCAACACCCAATTATTACACGAAATGAAGAAATAGACATTTAAGGTATGGGTGGATTATAAACGATGCAGAAGGGAGAGGGTATCTGCTGAGTTCCTGCCACCACTCCCCAACCTCTAGCATCTTCTCAACATAAATCTGAGTTCCAGGCTGATTCCATCACAAGAGAGTCAAAACTGCTTGTAAATTCAGACCTCATTTGCTCTAATGAGATTTCACTCTTCCTCCATTTTGGGGGAATATAGAGCACTAAATGGCACAATTCGGAAAGAAAACACCTTTTAATATCTCTCCACATGCTGACCTATTTCAATACTGTATACTTCTCAGAGATGAGCAGTTATGCAAAGTCTAGAAGAAAAAGACGCGACATGCATTCCCACCTCCTCCTGGGAATGTTTCAGCTTCTCAAGATTCTAGGTCATCCCTCTCCCTGATATTTGGAGTTCATTCCCACTGGGAGAGCAATCTGTTCATATAGCTTTTTTTTTTCCTTAAAAAAAAATTATTGTTTATCCACAATCCAATAGAAACCACTTAAAAAAAAAAGCCTTATAGTTTTTCCTTGTAAATTTCATCAGGTAAAATGGGTAAGATGCATTAAGGCAATTTGATTAACTGTGAGTTAAATTAATTGAGCCACCTGAGGAAAGAAACATTTAGCTGTTTACAAATAGCCAAACAGAGAAACTGATGTGACTGATGACATATGTTAGGGTACATTTATTTAGGGACTGAATGGTGTACTGTGGTGATAGGGTGACTGACTAGGAAGCATTCCTAGCCTCTGCTGGGCTAGTACCTTCTTGCTGCAGAGAAAGATGCTCCCTGAAATGACTAGATGTGAATTTCATCATGACCTGCCTTCAAGTGTCGGGGAACCTCCTCTTTGTAAGTGCACCAGGGAAAAATATAGGAAAATATGAATTTGAGACTTGTTAAGATCAGATGCATGTTTGTTTTGATGTGTTGTCTTTTATGGGAGATAAGTGATCAAGCATGGGTAGGATTTCTGGAGACAGGAAGCTCCATTCCTAGATTAGCTTGTTTTACAGGCATTTTAGTTATAATCCTAAACAGTCTTTATGGTTCTCAATCTTGCCGCACTTCTGCAGCAAATATGCAAGTTTCCTAGAATGAGAGATTATGTTCTCTAGGCAGTGGCCTCAATAAAACTACTTTTCAAAGTTTTTCAAAGTAACCCAATTTTCAAAGTTTGGAAGAATGAAGCAGCTTCAGCATGTGGCCTCCAGACTGCCCATGAAATCCTCTTCTCCCACTTAGTTTTCTTTCCCAATTTCTTTTCTAATTGAAGTGTTATGTGTGGTGTGTCTTCGTAGGTGAGTATCTTTGTATGTAGGTGTGTAAGTGTTGGGATTGTTTACTTGGTGTGTATGTGTATATACACATACCTGTGTTCATGAACAGTATCACTGGCTCTTTCCAGACAGAATTTCCTAGGAGGGTACTACTTTTTTTTAAACCACCATATGACAAGGTGGTTCCTGACAGCTATCTGCACTTGTCATTTAACTTTCTTAATTTTAATAACTACCTCCTCACCCCTTGATGCTCCATTACATACCATATCAAATGGGATTAATTTAGAAATTGAGATTAGTTATGATACCACTTGCCTCATTTTAACTTCCAACAGTTAGCATTCTCGCCATTTGGTTTTCTGGAGGGTCTATCATTCTTTTAAAATAAGGGAGAGCTGACCTCAGTGCAGTTTGCAAAATATGTATCAATCAGCATATACAAATGCAAACAAAACTACAAAAGCTAGTTTTTGCAACTGGATAGTAAATGGTAACTGCAGCCATGAAATTAAAAGACACTTACTCCTTGGAAGAAAAGTTATAACCAACCTAGATAGTATACTGAAAAGCAGAGACATTACTTTGCCAACAAAGGCCTGTCTAGTCAAGGCTATGGTTTTTCCAGTGGTTATGTATGGATGTGAGAGTTGGACTGTGAAGAAAGCTGAGTGCGGAAGAACTGATGGTGTTGGGAGAGCCAACCAGTCCATTCTGAAGGAGATCAGCCCTGGGACTTCTTTGGAGGGAATGATGCTGGAAGCTGAAACTCCAGTACTTTGGCCACCTCATGCGAAGAGCTGACTCATTGGAAAAGACTCTGATGCTGGGAGGGATTGGGGGCAGGAGGAGAAGGGGACGACAGAGGATGAGATGGCTGGATGGCATTACTGACACGATGGACGTGAGTCTGAGTGAACTCCAGGAGTTAGTGATGGACAGGGAGGCCTGGCATGCTGCAATTTATGGGGTCGCAAAGAGTCGGACACGACTGAGCGACTGGACTGAGCTGAACTGAGCAAGTGCTGTGATGGCCCATGCATCCCCAGTGCTGTGCACAGTGCTGCACTCACAGTAGGGGGACAGTCACTGTCCATCTGAAGACAGAGCTTCGCAGAAAGCCTGGCACAATTTTCCATTAGAACGCACAGGCTAACCTCCTCCAAAATCAAACAGTTCGTGAAAGACGAGATATGGCGGGTTGATTAAATTGGAAAACCTGCAGCTTCCCAAGATCTACATTTCTTACCTCCACAAAGAGATTATGGAGAAAGAAACTGCTTCAGGGTGGATGGATGTTAAAACACCCCCAATGTAGCAGGGTTCTCAAGAGATAAAAGGGGTCTGGTAAAACAAATGTTATGTATATAAGCGATAACAAGGGCCTGGAATATGAAACAGCCTGCCAAAAAAGAGTGATAAATAATATTTTAAAGGAGGAAAAAATGACCACAGAACCTCAGTCACTGTTTCCTCAGAAGGCACGTGCAGTCCAATGACATCTTCTACACGAAGGAGCCAAGCCCCGCTCCCTGTGCACTGTGAAGGACTTGACAGTCCAGCTGCCTGCAGAGGACGGGATGATCCTGGAGTTCTCCAGCATCCCATCTTCACTGGGAAACTGTTCAAGAGGCTGAACCTATGCCTAAGTATGGACTTAGGGCATGGAACTGGGCCGCTTCATGAGTTGTTTTTTCTGGGACCTCTCTGTCTCCATGGGAGTGCGCATCTGACTTTACGTGTGGTGGCTTTGATTCCTGGATGCATTTCATGTAAGGCTTATATACTTTTATAAAAGCATAGCTTATAATAAGCAATTAATGAAAGAAAAAACAAATGTTTCCTAGTGGTAAAAAAGAGTATGGAAGATTTATCTAGGGCTTAAGTTTTAAGTCCCTGGGTCTCAAGTTGAAGTCTTTCTTGGTCTGTGGCCTACTTAAAGGAGAACAAAAGCTGTATTTAAAAACCAGAGGCCCCATCATGCTAAATCTAAGGTTTTTCACAATCATCCGGGCTTTTAAAAATGGGTGTCTATTCTTGGTGACTTCACAAATCATTTTAAGAAGATAGAGGAAGAGAAGGAAAACAAGTTTGAATATTGTTTTTTCAAAAACCTTGCAGCTTGGGAAGGTAGAAGTTATGCTTATTTTAAAGTATTTGCATTGTGTTTGTTTAAATTGTGTTTGCCATATTCCATGTCTCAAATGATGTAGGTTATTGTAGATTACAGTATTTCAGGGTCATAGTTCACTCTTAGCCTTTTTATTTATGCTTTATTGGCTTATGTGTGTGTGCTTAGTCGCTCAGTTGTGTCCGACTCTTTGCAACCCCATGGACTGTAGTCCTCCGTGCTCCTCTGTCCACGGAATTTTTCAGGCAAGAATACTAGACTGAGTTGCTATGCCCTTCTCCAGGGCATCTTCCTGACTCAGGGATCAAACCTGAGTCTCTTATGTGTCCTACAGTGGCAGGTGGGTTCTCTACCACTCGTGCCAGCTGGGAAGCCTGCAGGTATCCATAGCTCCTCTCAGAAGCAGCCCAAGGTCACTCCCCTTCCCCTATTGAGGTCATCCCAGGTCTAGTGCAAGGCTCTGATGTGGAGTGGTGGGGCCAGATCATTCACTAGGTTGCTGTTGGGGGTTAGGGTGTTACAACTATAGAAATGAAGCAGATGCCCTGCCATCAGAGATCTGGGTTGCTTCTGGAATCCTGATATAACTAACAACACTATCACTGTTCTATGAGATACCTACAGGTATCTCCTGTAGGTGGATATCCTCTGGTATCTCTACAGAGATACCCTAGGCTATCTCTGTAACTAGATGAGTCTATTCCCTCAGCTTTGTTGGCCCAGATCCTGGGTGGTGTGGTGGGGTGGGTTTGGGGGTGGTGGTGAGAGTGTGGCCAGGTATTTGCCACACTTGGGTTCAGGAGATCAGCAAGGGTGCAGCCACCAGTGCAGAACTCTCTCCACCCTGTTTGTTAGCAAGCCAGCATCCCCTCATTCTTGGGAATGGAGCTTAGGCCTCTCCAGCCCTTTTGTCTGTTCCAGTGGTTCTTTCAGAATCCAAGGGGGCCTGTCTCCTTCATATAAGACTCCAGGACTGGGATGGTCAGTTTGTGGCCTGACCTGCTTGCTCCCCAGCTTTAGTGTCTTCCCGTGTGAACCTTTTCTTCATTTCAGATTGCTCTTTGGGGCAGAAGTATCGACCCTTTGCCTTTTCTGCATTGTACTTGGTTACATGTAAGTCTTTCTTGCAACTTTGGTTGTACAGCTGTTCTTTTGCTAGTTTCCAGTTTTCCATGAGAATTTTTCTACAGATAGATGTATTTTTGATGTGTTTGTGGAGGAAGATAAGCTCCACATCCTCTTATTTTGCAATCTTGATCCAACCCCTTCAGAATTCTTTATTATGTCTCAGCTTTTCCCACTGTTAGCTGTGTGATTCTGAGCAAGTCCTAACCTCAATTTATTTTGTCATAAAGTTGTACATGTGTGTTTGTGTGTATATGTCTCTTTCTCAAAAAGATGGGAGAGGGTCAGGAAGATAACAAAATTTTTAATTGGTGCATCCAGTCAAGCAGTTCACCAACAGAACATTAATTTTTATTTTAATAATGTGATTTAATTGAATACTTTGCTAGTGCTGCACTAAATTGGATCTGTTATTTAAAATTAAGAAAGATCATCCCCCTTCTACAACTAACACCACCCCACCCACACTCCCAAATAACATGTTATCCATTTGGGAACAGGCAGAATTTAAATCACTATTCCTTGAGGGATTTTTTTTTTTTAAAGCGAAAGTGGAGTAGGTGTCAATAGACTAAAAGTTATTGTTTTAAAGTAAACAAAAATGCAATTGAAGAATAGATTTTTAAAAAACACTGTGGCAATGACCTCTCACTGTCCATTGAATTCTATTGTTTTCTCCTCCAGTAATATAGTTGTAACTAGGAGCCTCCCCTTATAGCTAGGTGTATCTGTATGACTATGTCTTGCCAGTAGATATGAGAAAATGTTATGTGGGTCAGACCAAGACTATTATAAAATGTGGTGTGTCTCCTTCATGATTGCTTTTTTATTTCTCTGCCTGGATATTTATTATGACATGGCTCTATGAGATAGTGAAACAACATGATAGAGAGAATCTAGTCTCTTAATGAATACTTGGAGTAGTTTTTCTGCTTACCTGAATACTTACCCAGGCATGTCTATTGTGTTACTATTAAAATTTAGGTGTGGGCTATTTACAGTCTAACATGCCTTATCTATTACATGTCTCTCTTTAGTTTGGTTATATTTCTTAATAAGTGTAAGAAGCAGGAAATATTCATTGGTGGATTATCTGTGTCTTCTGACATTTTCAAGGAGAGACGGCTTTTAATAGGCTTTGTATTAGCAGCCTAACATTCTGTTAGTGATCATTATGTCCAAGATTTTGAATATCAGAATTTTTTCATGCTCATAACCATTTTTTAAAGACTGTATTTTGATCGAAGGATAAATAAGGTGAAGACAAAGGAATGTAATATAGGTTTGTAAATAGCAAGTTAATTTTAAAAATGAGTGAGCAAGTAGTATGGAGAGATGAAAGAGGGAAGTCCAGCATGTAGGTGAGGATGCAAAAGGACCAGCTCCTTTCTCAACTTAGAAGTGCACATGTTGCCATAATGACGCATCTTCCCAAGAGGGAGCACAAAGAGTATAGAATTTATAACCACAGAGATGAAAAATGGCATTTGTTGAACGAGCACAATATGTCATGTACTGTTCTATGCATTTTCACATACAGTTTGGACTTTCACATGGATGGTTTCATAGAGACTCTGCAAGGGAAAAACTATGCTATACACGTTTCACAGGGAGAGACAACTGAGGCTCAGTTTTACCATCCCTGAATTATATTGCAGGTATGTGGATGAGCCAGAATTAGAGTTAAGTATTTCTAATTTTAGGACTTGTTTTATTCATATTTTACTATGTATGGAGACTTGGTAGGTAATTAACATTGACATAATAGTGTATACATACAGGTATTATTAAAATTCAAAATGATTACTGTTATCGGTACATTGAGTGAATTTTATTGTATCTTAGAAACATCAAGTCTCCTGTGTTTCATAAGAGAGTGTTTTAGATTAGGCAATAATATATTGATTTTAAGAGAAGTAGAGGGAATAGAAAATAGGAAAGGAAGGAAGTCTGTACTCCAACACCTTCTCCTTGCTGATTTTCTAGAACCCAGTAACTACACTGCCCGCAAGTTCTATTCTCTTCCATCTTCCTTTTCCGTTCTTGACTTCCTATATCCTTCAACCTCATCTTTTTTTTCTGCTTTTTGTCATTACTTTGTGGCCATGTGCAAAAGTGAAGTAAAATCAGCTATTCTAAAGAATTAACCCACATTAGTTGGGTGATACTGTGTTACTATTCAGTGGTTTTCTTTTTCAGATGTGGTGTGTTAAGCCTAAGAGTATATATATAGAAAATATTTGGAGTACTAATGAAGGCTCTGAGAAACTTGTTTAGGGACTAGGATGTGGGGTATAAATAATAAGTACTCTTATGGTTGCTGCTGCTGCTGCTAAGTCACTTCAGTCATGTCTGACTCTGTGCGACCCCATAGACGGCAGCCCACCTGGCTCCTCTGGCCCTGGGATTCTCCTGGCAAGAATCCTGGAGTGGGTTGCCATTTCCTTCTTCAATGCATGCATGCATGCTAAGTCACTTCAGTTGTGTCCAACTCTGTGGGGCCACATGGAGCACCTCTATAAGAATTTTCCACAGTTTGTTGTGATCCACACAGTCAAAGGCTTTGGCATAGTCAATACAATGAAACAGATGTTTTTCTGGAACTCTCTTGCTTTTTCCATGATCCAACAGATGTTGGCAATTTGATCTCTGGTTCCTCTGCCTTTTCTAAATCCAGCTTGAACATCTAGAAGTTCTCGGTTCACGTACTTTTGAAGCCTGGCTTGGAGAATTTTGAGCATTGCTTACATGTGCTGCTGCTGCTGCTGCTAAGTCACTTTAGTCGTGTCTGACTCTGTGTGACCCCATAGATGGCAGCCCACCAGGCTCCCTCTGTCCCTGGGATTCTCCAGGCAAGAACACTGGAGTGGGTTTGCTAGCATGCGAGATGAGTACAATTGTGCGGCAGTTTGAACTTTCTTCGGTATTGCCCTTCTTTGGGATTGGAATGAAAACTGACCTTTTCCAGTCCTGTGGCCACTGCTGAGTTTTCCAAATTTGCTGGCATATTGAGTGCAACACTTTCATGGCATCATCTTTTAGGATTTAAAATACCTCCACTGGAATTCCATTGCCTCCACTAGCTTTGTTTGTAGTGATGCTTCCTAAGGCCCATGTGACTTCATATTCCAGGATGTCTGGCTCTAGGTGAGTGATCACATCACTATGGTTATCTGGGTCATGAAGATTTTTTTTGTAAAGTTCTTCTGTGTATTGTTGCCACCTCTTCTTAATACCTTCTGCTCTGTTAGGTTCATACATTTCTTCCCTTTATTGTGCCCGTCTTTCATGAAATGTTTCCTTGGTATCTCCAGTTTTCTTGAGGAGATATCTAGTCTTTCCACTTTACCTGCTTCCTGAGAAAGGTGTATCCAGGTCAAGAAGCAACAGCTAGAAGTGGACATGGAACAAAAGGCTGGTTCCAAATAGCAAAAGGAGTACGTGAAGGCTGTATATTGTCACCCTGCTTATTTAACTTATATGCAGAGTATATTGTGTGATAAGTGGGTTTGATGAAGCACAACCTGGAATCAAGATTGATGGGAGAAATATCAGTTACCTCAGATATGCAGGTACCTCAGATGACACCATCCTTATGGCAGAAAGTGAAGAGGAACTAGAGAGCCTCTTGATGAAAGTGAAAGAGGTGAATGAAAAAGTTGGCTTAAAACTCAGCATTCAGAAAACTAAGATCATGGCATCCAGTCCCATCACTTTATGGCAAATAGATGGGAAAACAGTGGAAACAGTGAAAGACTTTATTTTGGGAGTTCCAAAATCATTGCAGATGGTGACTGCAGCCATGAAATTAAAAGGTGCTTGCCCCCTTGGAAGAAAAGCTATGACCAACCTAGATAGCATATTAACAAGCAGAGACATTACTTTGCCAACAAAAGTCCGTCTAGTCAAAGCTATGGTTTTTCCAATAGCCATGTATGGATGTGAGAGCTGGACTATAAAGAAAGCTGGGCACCAAAGAATTGATGCTTTTGAACTGTGGTGTTGGAGAAGACTCTTGAGAGTCCCTTGGACTGCAAGGAGGTCCAACCAGTCAATCCTAAGGGAAATCAGTCCTGAATATTCATTGAAAGGACTGATGTTGAAGCTGAAACTCCAATACTTTGGCCACCTGCTGTGAAAAACTGACTCACTGGAAAGGACCCTGATGTTAGGAAAGATTGAGGATGGGAAGAGAAGAGGACGAGATGGGTTGGATGGCATCACCAACTCAATGGGCATGAGTCTGAGTAAGCTCCAGGAGCTGGTGAAAGACAGGGAAGGCAGGATTGCTGCAGCCCATGGGGTCACAAAGAGTCAGACACAGATGAGTGACTCAACTGAACTGATGGAGAACTTAACATGTATCAGGCTCTATACTATTTTACAAGTATTATCTCATTTGATGTAAATAATAAACATGGGAAACAGTACTACTGAGGAAGGAACTGGAGAAGTCAAGTATCTTGCTCAAAGTTACATATTTTGTAGAGAACAGTGGTGAATTATGTGGGTAAACTAGTCAAGGATTATTTTCTATGTGGTGGGATTAAAAATAGGCCTCTCAAATACTTTGAGTATAAAGAAATAGTAGTTTAGGTGGGAAAGGGGCAGGAGATTTGGCTACTGAATCTTAAATCCAGCGAATGAACAGTAGTAGTATTACCCTAAATAGCAGTAAAGTATCTGCATACTAAGAACTTCTGTGACATTCAATAAGGTATCCAAAGGTACGGTAATAAAAAAATGGTTGGTTTGTTAATGAGACTTAAATGAAACCAAATGAAACTTAAACCAAATCTTCAAATGTAGGAGCAGTACTATATTCTGAGGGAACCCTTCCTGTTCTTACTTATAATTAAAGATAAACACTGTCTCTGCCTTCTAAAGGAACAGAGATGACCACTGAATTTGTGTGCCAAGACAGAAGAACTGTACTTTTAAACATCTGCATGTGGAATATTTGCAGCAGGTAGTACTTGTGTCAACTTCTGAAAGTAAAACCAAACCAAACATCCTGTACATTTTTTTGCTTTTTTTTTTAAAATTGAAATATAGTTGATATGCAGTATTATGTTTTAGGTGTGCAACAAAATGATTCTCAATTTTTAAAGTTTATTTTCTAATTTTAGTCATAAAATATTAGACATGTTCCCTATGCTATAACAATATATCCTTGTGCCTTATGTATTTTACACGTAATAGTTTGTACCTCTTATTCTCTACCCCTATGTGCCCTTTCCCTTTCCCTCTGCTGCTGCTGCTGCTGCTAAGTCGCTTCAGTCGTGTTCGACTCTTAGCAGCCTCATGGACTGCAGACCACCAGGCTCCTCCGTCCGTGGGATTTTCCAGGCAAGAGTACTGGAGTGGGGGTGCCATTGCCTTCATGAATAACTAGAGAAGTAACAAAAAGAAACAGACTCACAGATATGGAGAACAAACTAGTGGTTACCAGTGGGTAGAGGGAAAGGGCAGTGGCACCCCACTCCAGTACTATTGCCTGGAAAATCCCATGGATGGAGGAGCCTGGTAGGCTGCAGTCCACAGGGTCGCAAAGAGTCGGACGCAACTGAGCGACTTCACTTTCCTTTTCACTTTCATGCATTGGAGAAGGAAATGGCACCCCACTCCAGTGTTCTTGCCTGGAGAATCCAGGGGCGGCGGAGCCTGGTGGGCTGCTGTCTATGGGGTCGCACAGAGTCAGACACGACTGAAGCAACTTAGCAGCAGAAGCACCAGCAGTATTGTATTATGTATATATACCACATTTCTTTATCCATTCATCTGTCTGTCAGTGGACAGTTAGTTTGCTTACATATCTTGGCAATGGTGAATGATGCTGCTCTGAGCTCTGGGGTACACATGTCTTTTCAGTGTTTTTTTTTTTCCAGACAAATACCCAGAAGTATTCCGCTGGGTCATACGGTAAGTCTATTTTTAGTTTCTTCAAGTTTCTTCAATTTACTTGCATACTGTGTTCCACAGTGACCACACTAATTTTCATTTCCCCAGTAGTGAATGAGGGTTCCCTTTTCTGCACATTCTACCCAGTATTTATCATGTGTGGTTTTTTTGATGATACCCATTCTGACAGGGGTGAGCAATATCTCATTATGGTATTAATTACTATTTCTCTGATGATTAAGTGTGTTAAACATCTTTTCATGTGCCTGTTGGCCATCTTTATGTCTTTTTGGAAAAATTTCTATTCAGTTCTTCTGCCCATTTATAATCAGGTTGTTTCTGATGTTGTTGTATGTACTATTTATATATTTGGAATATTAACCCCTTATCAGTCATTTCATTTGCAAACATTTTCTCCCATTCAACATGCTGTCTTTTTGTTTTGTCAGTGGTTTCAGGTATTCTGCAAAAGTTTTTAATTTTAATTAGGTTTCATTTGCTTACTTTTCTTATGTCTTAGGAAACAGATCCCCCAAAATGTGCTACAGTTAACGTCAAAGAGTGGTCCATGTATTTTGTTTTTCTGGGTGTATTTATGGTTTCCAGCCTTATGTTTAGGTCTTTAAGCCAGTTTGAGTTATTTTTGTGCATGGTGTTAGACCACGTTATAGTTTCTTTACATGCAGCTACTCAGTTTTCCCCACACTGTTTATTGAAGAAATCCTCTTTCCTCCATTCTCTATTCTGACCTCTTGGTTGCAGGTTAATTGCTCATAAAGGAACAGGTTTATTTCTAGGCTGCTTATTCCATTAATCTGTGTGTCTCTTTCTGTGCTAGTACTATGTTGTTTTGATTCCTGTAGCTTTGTACTGTAGCCTGAAGTCAGGGGGCATGATTCCTCTGGCACTGTTCTTTCTCAGGATTGTTTTTGCTGTTTGGGGCCTTTTGTTTTCCATGTAAATTTTAAAATTATTTGTTCTTGTTACTTGAAAAATACTCTTGGTATTTTGATAGGGATTGCATTGAATCTGTAGATGGCTTTGGATAATATGGTCCTTTTAACAATATTCTTCCAATGAGTGAACACAGTTTATCTTTTGACCTGTTGTGTCATCTTTAATTTTTTTCAGCATTGTTGTACAATTTTTCAAGTACAGGCCTTTTACCTTACTGCTGCTGCTACTGCTGCTAAGTCATTTCAGTTGTGTCCGACTCTGTGTGATCCCGTAGACGGCAGCCCACTGGGCTCCCCCATCCCTGGGATTCTCCAGGCAAGAATACTGGAGTGGGTTGCCATTTCCTTCTCCAGTGCATGAAAGTGAAAAGTGAACTCAGTCGTGTCCGACTCTTAGCGACCCCATGGACTGCAGCTCATGAGGTTCCTCTGTCCATGGGATTCTGAGGCAAGAGTACTGGGGTGGGGTGCAATTGCCTTACTAGGTAGGTTTATTCCTGGGTATTCTTTTGGATGTGATGAAAGTTTCACTTTCTTAAGGTTCATTATTAGTTTACAGAAAGGCAACAGATTTCTGTGCTAATTTTGTATCCAATACCAAATTCATTAATGAGTTCCAGCAGTATTTTTGGTGGCATCATTAGGATTTTCTCTCACATCATCTGCGAATAGCGATTGTTTAATTCTTCCTTTCCAATTTGGATTTTTTTTTTTTAATGATTGCTGTGGCTAGGACTTCCAGTACTATGTTGAATAGAAGTGGTAAGGATAGGTATCCTTGTTCTGATCCTAATCATAGATAAAATGCTTTTAGCTTTTCACCATTTACTGTGATGTTAGCTGTGACCTTGCCATATACTGCCTTTATTATGTTAAAGCATGTTCTATGCCCATATTGTCTCTATGTCCACTTTCTGAAGAGTTTATCATAAATGGGTGTTGAATATTGTCAAAAGTTTTTTTTTTTTTTGCATCTATTGAGATGATCATGTGTTTTTTTAATCATTCAGTTTGCTAACGTAGTATATCATACTGACCAATTTGCAGATTTGGAAAAATTTTTACATTTGTGGGATAAATCTTGCTTGATTAGGGTGTATGATCCTTTAGATGTATCATTGGGTGGTTTTGCTGGTATTTTATTGAAGATTTTTGAATCTGGGTTCATCAGTGATATTGGCCTGTGTTTTTCTTCTAATATCCTTTATTTGTTTTGGTGCAGAACAAGTTTGGAAGCATTCCTTCGTCTGCAATTTCTTGGAAGAGCTTGAGAAAGATAGGTGAACTCTCCTCTAAATGTTTGGTAGAATTCATCTCTGAAGTCATGTTCTTTTGTTTGTTGGCAGTTGTTAAATTACTGATTCAGTTTCACTACTGGTAATTAGTCTATTCATAATTTCTATTTCTTCCTGGCTCAGTCTTTTGAGATTGTTCCTTTCTAAAAATTTGTCCATTTGTTTTAGAATGTCCATGTTTTTGGCAAATAGTTCTTTGTAGTTGTCTTTTATGAGCCTTTGTATTTCTGTGGTGTCAGTTTTAACTTCTTTTCCATTTTTAAATTTTATTTATTTGGGTCTTTGCCTTTTTTCCTTAATGAGTCTGGCTAAAGGTTTGTCAGTTTTGTCTTTTTAAAGAACCAGGCAAGAGTACTGGCTGCTGCTGCTGCTAAGTCATTTCAGTCATATCCGACTCTGTATGACCCCATAGACGGCAGCCCACCAGGCTCCCCTGTCCCTGGGATTCTCCAGGCAAGAACATTGGAGTGGGATGCCATTTCCTTCTCCAATGCATGAAAGTGAAAAGTGAAAGGGAAGTTGCTCAGTCGTGTCTGACTCTTCGTGACTCCATGGACTGCAGCCTACCAGGCTCCTCTGTCTATGCGATTTTCCAGGCAAGAGTACTGGAGTGGGTTGCCATTTCCTTCTCCAGGGAATTTTCCTGACCCAGGTATTGAACCCAGGTCTCCCTCATTGTAGACAGATGCTTTACCATCTGAGCCACCAGGGAAGTTGGTATTTTTAATGTCCTCTTGATTTCTTCAGGGATCCACTCATTGACTGGTAAAATATTGTTAAGTTCCCATGTCTTTGTGGTTTTTGTAATTTCTTCTTATAATTGATTTCTAGTTTCATAGCACTGTGGTTATAAATGATGCTTGGTGTGATTTCAGTTTTATTAAATTTACCAAGGCTTATTTTGAAAGAATGTGTATTCTGCTTTTGGATGAACTTCCTATAAATACCTCCCAAGTATATCTGGTCTAATATGTCATTTAAAACCAGTGGTTTTTGTTCTGTCTTTAAATTTTATTGAAATATAGTTTATTTAAAATGTGTTCATGTCTGCTGTACCTCAGAGTGATTCAGTTATATGTGTGTGTGTGTGTGTGTGTGTGTGTGTGTGTGTGTGTATGTGTGTGGATGTGTAGTTCTATTTTTTCTGTTATGAATTATCACAGGATATTGAATATACTTCGTTGGTCTATATAGTTTTTGTTCAGTCACTTAGTTGTGTCTGACTCTTTGTGACCCCCATGGACAACAGCATGCCAGGTTTCTCTGTCCTTCACTATATCCCAGAGTTTGCTCAAACTCAGGTCCATTGAATCAGTGATGCCATCTAACCATCTCATCCTGTGTCATCCCCTTCTGCTTTTGCCTTCAATCTTTCCTAGAATAAGGGTCTTTTCCAGTGAGTCAGTTCTTCGGATCAGGTGGCCAAAGTACTGGGGCTTCATCTTCAGCATCAGGGTTGATTTCCTTTAGGATGGATTGGCTGTATCTCCTTGCTATCCAAGGGACTCTCAAGAGTCTTCTCCAGCCCCACAGTTTAGTGCTCAGCCTTCTTTGTAATTCAGCTCTCACATCCATACATGACTACTGGAAAAACCATAGCTTTGACTAGATGGATCTTTAAGGGAAAAGTGATGTCTTTGTTTTTAAGATGCGTCTTACTTTGTCATAGCTTTTCTTCCAAAGAGCAAGCATCTTTTAATTTCATGGCTACAATCACCATCCACAGTGATTTTGGAGCCTAAGAAAGTAAAGTCTGTCACTGTTTACATTTTTTCCCCACCTATTTGTCATGAAATGATCAGACCAGATGCCATGATCTTCGTGTTCTGAATGTTGAGTTTTAAGCCAACTTTTTCACTCTCCTCTTTCACTTTCATCAGGAGCCTCTTTAGTTCCTCTTCACTTTCTGCCAAAAGGGTGGTGTCATCTGCATATCCGAGATTATTGATATTTCTCCCAGCAATCTTGATTCCAGCTGGAGTTTCATCCAACCAGGCATTTCACATGATGTACTCTGCGTATGAATTAAATAAGCAAGGTGACAATATACAGCCTTGACATACTCCTTTCCCAATTTGGAACCAGCCCATTGTTCCATGTCCAGTTCTTGACCTGCATATACATTTTTTTTTTCAGGAGGCAGGTAAGTTGGTCTGGTAGTCCAGTCTCTTTCAGAATCTTCCAGTTTGTTGTGATTCACACAAAGGCTTTAGTGTAGTCAATGAAGCAGATGTTTTTCTGGAATTCCCTTGCTTTTCTATGATCCAAAGGATGTTGGAAATTTGATCTCTGTTTCCTCTGCAGTTTCTTTCCAGCTTGTACATCTGGAAATTTTTGGTTCATGTACTGTTGAAGCCTGGCTTGAAGGATTTTGAGTGTTACCTTGCTAACAGGTGAAGGGAGGGCAATTGTGCAGTAGTTTGAGCATTCTTTGGCATTGCCCTTCTTTGGGATTGGAATGAAAACTGTCCAGTCCTTTGGCTGCTACTGAGTTTTCCAGACTCACTGACATATTGAGTGCAGCACTTTAACAGTGTTATATTTCAAGATTTGAGAGCACAGGGCTGAGATTCCATCACCTCAATGAGCTTTGTTCATAGTAATACTTCTTAAGGCCCCCTTGAGTTCACACTCCAGGATGTCTGGCTCTTGGTGAGTTGTCACACCATCATGGTTATCCAGATCATTAAGAACTTTTTTGTAAAGTTCTTCTGTGTATTCTTGCTACATTTTCTTAACATCTTCTGGTTCTTTTAGGTACAGAATGTTTCTGTCCTTTATTATGCCCATCTTTGCATGAAATGTTCCCTTGGTGTGTCTGATTTTCTTGAAGAGATGTCTAGTGTTTTCCATTCTAGTGTTTTCTTCTATTTCTTTGCACTGTTCTCTTAAGCCTTTCTCATCTTTCCTTGATATTCTTTGGAATTCTGCATTCAGATGGGTGCATCTTTTCTTTTCTACTTTGCGTTTTGCTTCTCTTCTTTTCTCAGGGATTGTAAGGCTTCCTCAGACAACCATTCGCATTTTTGCATTTGTTTTTGGGGGATGGTTTTGATCACTGCCTCCTATACAATGTTACCAAATGTTACTTAGCCTTTGAGGACTCCTGAAAGTAAGCCCTGCTAGCCTTCAAAGAAAAATGCTCTGGGTGCTTGTCTTCTTGGTGCAGAGTCCCCAGGCTAGGGAGCCTGATACGGGGCTCAGATCTCTCACTCCTTTGAGAGAGCCTCTGCAGTTGCGGTTATTCTCCTCTTTGTGAATCACCCTCCTCGGTGTACAGAATTTGACTGTTATGCAATTCTTTATATCTTTAGTTGTAAGAGATCTTTTCTCACGGTTTTCTGACTCTCATATCCATGGTTTCTCTGCAAATAGTTGTGATTTTGGTGTGCCTATGAGAGAGGGTGAGCTCAGGGTCTTTCTACTCTGCTATTTTGTAGAGTAATCCAGGGATAAATATTTTTGATAGTGTGCTGTGTGTCTTTAAAAAGACTTCACGTTTGCCTATAGAAGTAGACATTGGAAGGGTCACAGCTCCATGTCCTTTTGGAGTCCACTCTGTACATTTTTGTTTGATTTGTATAAAAGGTATTGGTGTATTACAGGGACTCAGAATATGTACTGAATGAAAATACAGTATTTAGAATAAAAGAGAATATAAAAGCAATCCTGGAAGTAGTGGGACAAAGGTTAGAAATGACAAATCAAGAATAAAACTTTCATTTTTCTTAAGACTGCTTACATGGATAATAAAGAAAGGGAACAGTATTTAAAAACTATTAGGTTTTCTCTGGGTATATGCACAATAATGGGGTTGCTGGGTCATGTGGTAGTTCTGTTTTTAGTTTTTTAAGAAACCTCTAGGTTTCCCTCATAACTCAGTCAGTAAAGAGTCTCCCTGCAATGCAGAAGACTGGGGCTTGATTCCTGGGTCAGGGAAGATCCCATGGATGACAACCTACTCCAATATTCTTGCCTGGAGAATCCCAGGGACAGAAGAGCCTGGCGGATTACAGTACATGGGGTCACAAGAGTTGGACGTGACTTAGCGATTAAACCACCACCATACTGTTATCCACAGTAACTGTGTCTGTTTACATTCCAACCAGTGGTATGTGAGGGTTACTTTTGATTCACACCCTTTCCAGCATTTATTGTTAAAATTTAAAAATCTACAAGTTTTAATTGAAGGCTAATTGCTTTACATTTTTTTGTTGGTTTGTACGCGAAGAGTCGGACATGACTGAGCGACTGGACTGAACTGAACCAAACATCAACATGAGTCAGCCATAGTTAACCTACGGCCCCTCCCACTTGAACATCCCTCCCACCTCCCTTACCATCCCACCCCTCTAGGTTGTTACCAAGCCCAGTATGAGTTCCCTGAGTCATACAGCAAATTCCCATTGACTATCTATTTTACATATGGTAACGTGTATTTCCTTGTTACTCTCTCCATACATCCCAGCCCCTCCTCCCACCCCCTAGCTGTGTCCATAAGTCTGTTCTCAATGTCTGTATCTCCATTGCTGCTCTGCAAGTAGGTTCACTGGTACTATATTTCTAGATTCCACAAACATGTATTAGTATATGTTATTTCTCTTTCTGACTCACTTCACTCTGTATAATAAGCTCTAGGCTCATCCACCTCATTAGGACAGACTAAAATACATTCCTTTTTATGGCTGAGTAAGGTGTGTGCTGTGCTTAGTAGCTCAGTGTATCCAACTCTTTGCGACCCCATGGACCGTAGCCCACCAGGCTCCTCTATTCCTGGGGATTCTCCAGGCAAGAATACCAGAGTGGGTTGCCATGCCCTCCTCCAGGGGATCTTACCAACCCAGGGGTCAAACCCAGGTCTCCTGCATTGCAGGGGGATTCTTTACCATCTGAGCCACTAGGGAAGCCCCTCTATTGTTTATATGTACCAGAGCTTCTTTATCCATTCTTGTTTCAGTGGACATCTTGGTTATTTAATGTCCTAGCTATTGTGAATAGAGCTGCAATGGACATTGGCACTGAAAGATGAATTCCCCAGGTCAGTAGGTGCCCAGTACGCTACTAGAAATCAGTGGAGAAATAACTCTAGAAACAATGAAGGGATGGAGCCAAAGCAAAAACAACACCCAGTTGTGGATGTCACTGGTGATAGAAGTAAGGTCTGATGTTGTAAACAGCACTATTGCATAGGAACCTTGAATGTTAGGTCCATGAATCAAGGCAAACTGGAAGTGGAGATGGCAAGAGTGAACATCGACACTCTAGGAATCAGTGAACTAAAATGGACTGAAATGGGTGAATTTAACTCAGATGACCATTACATCTACTACTGCTGGCAGGATTCCCTTAGAAGAAATAGACTAGCCATCATAGTCAACAAAAGAGTCCAAAATGCAGTACTTGGATGCAATCTCAAAGACGACAGAATGATCTCTGTTTGTTTCCAAGGAAAACCATTCAATATCACAGTAATGCAAGCCTATGCCCCAACCAGTAACACTGAAGAAGCTGAAGTTGAATGGTTTTATGAAGACCTACAAGACCTTCTAGAACTAACACCCCCAAAAGATGTCTTTTTCCTTATATGGGACTGGAAAGCAAAAGTAGGAAGTCAAGAAACTAGATGAGTAACAGGCAAATTTGGCCTTGGAGTACAGAATGAAGCAGGGACTAATATAGTTTTGCCAAGAGAACACACTGGTCATAGCAAACACCCTCTTCCAACAACACAAGAGAAGACTCTCACAAGGACATCACCAGATGGCCAACACTGAAATCAGATTGATTATATTCTTTGCAGCCAAAGATGGAGAAGCTCTATACAGTCAGCAAAAGAAGACCGGGGAGCTGACTGTGGCTCAGATCATGAACTCCTTATTGCCAAATTCAGACTTAAATTGAAGAAAGTGGGGAAACAATAGAACATTCATATATGACCTAAATCAAATCCCTTATGATTATATAGTGGAAGTGAGAAATAGATTTAAGGGACTAGATCTGATAGATAGAGTGCCTGATGCACTATGGACGGAGGTTTGTGACATTGCACAGGAGACAGGGAGGAAGACCATCCCCAAGAAAAAGAAATGCAAAATGGCTGTTTGAGGAGGCCTTACAAATAGCTGTTGAAAGAAGAGAAGCCAAAAACAAAGGAGAAAAGGAAACATATACCCATTTGAATGCAGAGATGCAAAGAAAAGCAAGGAAAGATGAAGAAAGCCTTCCTCAGAGATGAGTGAAAAGAAATAGAGGAAAACAATAGAATGGGAAAGACTAGAGATCTCTTCAAGAAAATTAAAGATACCAAGGGAATATTTCATGCAAAGATGGCCTCAATAAAGGACAGAAATGGTATGGACCTAACAGAAGCAGAAGATATTAAGAAGAGATGGCAAGAATACACAGAAGAACTGTACAAAAAAGATCTTCATGACCCAGATTATCACGATGGTGTGATCACTCACCTAGAGCCAGTCATCCTAGACTGTGAAGTCAAGTGGGCCTGAGGAAGCACCACTATGAACAAAGCTAGTGGAGGCAATGGAATTCCAGTGGAGCTATTTCAAATGCTAAAAGATGATGCTGTAAAAATACTGCCCTCAATATGCCAGCAAATTGGGAAAACTCAGCAGTGGCCACAGGACTGGAAAAGGTCAGTTTTCATTCCAATTCCAAAGAAAGGCAATGCCAAAGAATGCTCAAACTACCGCACAATTGCACTCATCTCACATGCTAGTAAAGTAATGCTCAAAATTCTCCAATTAGGCTTCAGCAGTATGTGAACTGTGAACTTCCAGATGTTCAGGCTGGTTTTAGAAAAGGCAGAGGAACCAGAGATCAAATTGCCAACATTTGCTGGATCATCGAAAAAGCAAGGGAGTTCCAGAAAAACATCTATTTCTGCTTTATTGACTGTAACAAAGCCTTTGACTGTATGGATCACAATAAACTGTGGAAAATTCTGAAAGAGATGGGAATACCAGACCACCTGATCTGCCTCTTGAGAAACCTATATGCAAGTCAGGAAGCAACAGTTAGAACTGGACATGGAACAACAGACTGGTTCCAAATAGGAAAAGGAGTACGTCAAGGCTGTATATTGTCACCCTGCTTATTTAATTTATATGCAGAGTACATCATGAGAAACACTGGGCTGGGTGAAGCACAAGCTGGAATCAAGATTGCCAAGTTAAATATCAATAACCTCAGATATGCAGGTGACACCACCCTTATGGCAGAAAGTAAAGAAGAACTAAAGAGCCTCTTGATGAAAGTAAAAGGGAAGCGTAAAGGAGTTGGCTGCAAGTTCAACACTCAGAAAAGTAAGTTCATGGCATCTGGTCCCATCAATTTATGGCAAATAGATGGGGAAAAGGAAACAGTGGTTGATTTTATTTTTCTGGGCTTCAAAATCACTGCAGATGGTGACTGCAGCCATGAAATTAAAAGACGCTTACTCCTTGGAAGGAAAGTTATGACCAACCTAGACAGCATATTAAAAAGCAGAGACATTACTTTGCCAGCAAAGGTCCATCTAGTCAAGGCTATGATTTTTCCAGTAGTCATGTACGGATGTAAGAGTTGGATTGTGAAGAAAGCTGAGTGCTGAAGAATTGATGCATTTGAACTGTGGTGTTGGAGAAGACTCTTGAGAGTCCCTTGGACTGCAAGGAGATCCAACCAGTCCATCCTAAAGGAGATCAGTCCTAGGTGTTCATTGGAAGGACTGATGTTGAAGCTGAAACTCCAATATTTTGGCCACCTGATGTGAAGAGCTGACTAATTTGAAAAGACCCTGATTTTGGGAAATATTGAGGGCAGGAGGAGAAGGGGATGACAGAGGATAAGATGGTTGGATGGTATCACTGACTCAATGGACATGAGTTTGGATAGATTCTGGGAGTTGGTGATGGAGAGAGAGGCCTGGCAGAGGCCTGGCATGCTGCAGTCCATGGGGTCGGAAAGAGTCAGACATGACTGCATGACTAAACTGAACTGAACATTGGAAGGTACATGTGTCTTTTTCAATTTTGGTTTTCTTAGCGAATATGCCTAGTAGTGGGATTTCTGGATCATATGATGTTTTTAATTCCTAGTTTTTAAGGCATCTCCATACTGTTCTCCATAGTGACTGTATCAATTTATATTCCCACCAACTGTGCAACAGGGTTCCCTTTTCTCTACACCCTCTCCTACATTTATTCTTTGTAGATTTTTTGTTAATGGCCATTTTGATTGGTGTGAGGTGATATATCTCATTGTAGTTTTGATTTGCATTTCTCTAATAATGAGCGATGTTGAGCATCTTTTCATGTGTTTATGAGTCATCTGTATGCCTTCTTTGAAGAAATGATGTCTGTTTAGCCTTCTGCCCACTTTTTATTTTTGGTTTTATTTTTTTAATATTGAACTGCATGAGCTATTTGTATGCCTTGACTGTTGGTTCATTTGTAAATATTTTCTGTTTAGCCTTCTGCCCACTTTTTATTTTTGGTTTTATTTTTTAATATTGAACTGCATGAGCTATTTGTATGCCTTGACTGTTGGTTCATTTGTAAATATTTTCTTCCATTCTGAGGTTTTCTTTTCATCTTGTTTATCATTTCCTCTATATTACATATTTACAATGGAATACTATTCAGCCATAGAAAGGAACAAACTGAGTCATTTGTAAAGATGTGGATGGACTTCATGCTATACAGCGAGAAGTCAGAAAGAGAGAAACAAATATTGTATATTAACACATATATTATGGCACCCCACTCCAGTACTCTTGCCTGGAAAATCCCATAGATGGGAGGAACCTGGTAGGCTGCAGTCCATGAGGTCACTAAGAGTCGGACACGACTGAGCAACTTCACTTTCACTTTTCACTTTCATGCATTGGAGAAGGAAATGGCAGCCCACTCCAGTGTTCTTGCCTGGAGAATCCCAGGAATGGGGGAGCCTGGTGGGCTGCCGTCTATGGGGTTTCACAGAGTCGGACATGACTGAAGTGACTTAGCAGCAGCAGCAGCAGGAACACATATATGTGGAATCTATGAAAATGACATAGATGATCTTATTTTCAAAGCACAAGTAGAGACACAGACTCTACTCACACAGATTGGGACTGACATGTGTACACTATTGATCCTATGTATAAAACAGATAACCAGTGATAGCCTGGGCTTCCCTGGTGACTCAGAGGGTAAAGTGTCTGGCTGCAGTGTGGGAGAACTGGGTTCTATCCTTGGGTTGGGAAGTTCCCCTGGAGAAGGGAATGGCGACCCACTCTAGTACTCTTGCCTGGAAAATTCCATGGACAGAGGAGCCTGGTAGGCTACAGTCCACGGGATGGCAAAGGATTGTGCATAACTGAGCAGCTTCACTTCATGAATGGTAGCCTACTATGTAGCACGAGGAACTCTACCCAGCGCTTCTGGTGGCCTAAAAGAAAGGAAATCCAGAAAAAGGGAAGTATGTCTAGCTTCTTCACTTTGCTGTACAGTGAAACTAATGCAACACTGTAAAGCAACTATACTCCAATAAAAATGAATTAAAAAGAAAGATTGAGCTTAAAAAAACTATCAGGAGTAGCAATGTCTTTTTATTATTGGTTCAATGTTATATTGTGACATTTTTCTTTCCCTCTGCAAAGATAGCTAATATTTACTTTGAAACATAAGCATATTAATGTTAGGATGGTAACTACATAATTTTCCATTGTATGACTTTTGTCTTCTTTCCATGAAAACATTTGACTCTCATTATTCCTACAGGATCTAGAGTTTAATTGTAAAATAATTTTATTACTGTATCTTTATATAGTTATGGGATGCTAGACAGTCATCCCACTAGAGATAATTAAGGGCAGTTCAGCATAGAGAACCAGGGTAACATTAGGAGCTTGTAGTCTGAGCCAAGAAAGACCTAATGATTTAGTGGAAAATATCAATCATCTCTGCTTTGCAATAGAACAGGGATATAGGAACTATTCAGATAGGATACTAAAATGTGATAGAAACACAATAAACTGATGATTGTAAATATACAGTGATTTTTCCCACCAAATTTTTAGCACCCTGAGAGCAGACACACCATGTTAGTGTGGCCTTAATATCTGGTCCTTAGGAGTCAATTTCTTGCATTAGAAGGAACTTGGTAATGGGAGTGAGAGGTGGATAGGAATATAGGATGATGATGTGAGACCAACTAACCCCCAAGAAAGTAAGGTGATCTGTCATGAAAAAATAGGACTCCTATAGATGACTATACCATAGGGTAGGACTAGTCCTACCAGCAGGTTAGGTAAATCAGATAGGAAAAAGACAGTGAGCAAGGGCTTCCAAGCATCGAGAGCCACAGGAGAACAGATAGTTTGGTGTTAGGGAAATCATGACCAGTGAGGTCAAAGCCTGGCAAAAGCATGAACTTCCACCCAACCTAGAATGAAAAATATAACCCTGGGGTCTCTACCTGTAGATGAAAATGAAATCTGGGTTATGAGAGGGGCTGAAGATGGAAATCCTTATGGTTAAACCAAATGAACCTTGAGGTAGTCATTCAAGTGTCTCAGTCAGCTGGATATTCCTCTACATTTAAGTATCATATATTTGACATGAAGAAAAAATAACAATTTTCTAAGACAAGCAAAGACTTTTTTGATAATTATTCATATGAGGTCTTGGTTCTCATTGTTTTTTTGTTTGTTTTTATTTAAACTCACTTTTCTAATCAACTGAAACATAGTTGTGTTTTAGTTAAGTGCTAGGGAAACTTTATTTTCCACACACTATTTAGGCTATGTAGAGGGATTAATTGGCCTTTGAAAGTGAGATATAGGATATGGCAGGGAAGGGACAGTTAATCTGGGCAGAGAGTACCCAGAGAATGAAAACAGGTGTTTGAACATGTCTAAAACTTATGGGAAACAACTAGAATGCACCTAAAAGAAGAGTGAGAATCTGGGAAGGAAGACAGTGCTGAGAGCAAACTCCCAGGAAACAGAAGCAATCCATGTTTTTCTGCAGTTGTTATCTGGACATTGTAGACTGACACTTTATATTATGCATTAAAATGTGCTGCAGATGAACTCACTGTGTTTAAGATGATGAGGCAAAGAGGGGTAATAATACACAGAGGGAGAGTTAAGACTGAAATTCATGATTAGTAGAAAAACTTCAGCTAGGATTCTGCCATTTTTATCGAAAAACTAATATATGGTCAAAAAACAAGGCTGATTCACAGACTGAACAAAGTCTAAGACTTCTTTAACAGACACAGATTTGTACACTTTCCATTATCACTTGTTTAAATTGCTAATCAAATCACCAACATCATAATATGCAATAGATAATAGATATTAACTAAACACGGTTATAGAAAACAAGTACTTTTGCATTTTTCTTGACACTATGATGAACTGAATGTTTATGTCCCCTATAGCCAAATTTGTATGCTGAAATCCTAATCTCCAATGTGATGTTATTAGGAAGTGGGGCCTTATGAGGTCATTAGGTCATGAGCCCTCATGAATGGAATTAGTGCCTTTACACAAAGGTGCCCCACAGAGCTCACCTTCTTTCTGCCATGTGAGGATACAATGAGAAATCAGCAGTCTGCACCCCCAGAAAACAGTTCTCACCAGAACCTAACCATGTTGGTACCCTAATCTAGCATTTCCAACCTCCTGAAGTGTGAGAAATAAATTTATATTGTTTATAAACCACCTGGTTTGGTTTGGTTGGTGGTTTTAGTTGCTAGGTCATGTCTGACTCTCACGACCCCATGGACTGCAACCTGCCAGGCTCCTCTATCCATGGGATTCTCTGGGCAAGAATACTGGAGTGGGTTGTGGTATCTTGTTTTAGCAGTCTGCACTAAGATACTAACTTAATAGAAAGTATTTAGTAATATAGGCAAATTCATTAGAGTCCTAAATTATACATATGTATATACATGTATATATATAGTGTATATACATTTATATGTATATACAATATTCATATATGTATATACATGTATATGGCAGTATTAAATTCAACAAATATTTAAAAAAATTAATTTAGAAAAATGAATGTCTTTGGCAAAATATTTTTAGCCATATGAAAAATACCCTATATACCATCTTTGGATAAATTCTTTCCTATGTCATGGGCTCTCTTGCCGCATTTTCTTTACCTCTCTTCACATTGCCAGCTCATTTAAATGAATATAAAATGGATAAAATGTAGGTTGTTATAGTCACTTATTTGAACTGACTCCTTTTTAAAGTATCTTTTCTCTTCTCCTACAGTCTTGCTACTGTGCTGGCCTGATTTTATTGCCTCCGTATCATTTATCTTTCCCCTTATTCTCCTACCAAATGCTACCAAATTAATCTATGAAATTAAATCCTTTGCTTAAAAATCTTCCATTAGCTTTCATTGACTCTGAGAGAGCAAATACCTAAACCTTCTATTCAAGGTCCTCCCTAACCTACCTTGCACTCTTTTTATTTTAATTCTTACCTCACCTGTACCGTTTCCCTGAATATAAAGTGATTCATTAATACGCTTTCACCTTTGCCAGTTGGTTCCATTAATGCACATTCCTGTTCCCCCAAGTTCGTGTCCTGGGTTATGCTATTCCTTTTGCATGGAATGCTAATTTCTGTTCCATACATTTGTATCTGTTAAATTTATACACTTAAAAATACAGTTCAGTGCCATCTCCACCAGGATTGCTTCTCATCCCTGCAGCTAGAGGTGATTTCTTTCTCTTTTAGGTGTTTTTAAATGTATTGATTAGAGCAGCAATAGTACTTCATGTATAATGTTTATCACATGTTGCTTTGTACCACAATTCTTAGTACATTTATTTCTTCAGCTGGTTTACAACCTACTTAAGAGTAGCCATTTTCATTTCTTATGTTTGACCCCAGCATATTATACATGAGAAATACTTAGTAGAGATTTATTGAATGAATGAGGAGATCTTTGTGATCTCTAATTGTGTCTAAGACATGGTATGTGACACCTGGGAGTTAAGAATTTAATTGAAAGGTGGAAGTGAATTGAGTGGAGACCTTGCAGAAAACAAAAATAAGTGTTCATTTCCCTGTTATAAAATTAAGAACTATGGAAGGGGCTTTCCTGGTAGCTCAGCGGTAAAGAATCCACCTGTAATGCAGGAGACATGGGTTCGATCCCTGGGTTGGGAAAATTCCCTGGAGAAGGAACTGGCAGCCTACTGCAGTATTCTTGCTTGGAAAATCCCAGGGACAGAGGAGCCTGGCGGTCTACAGTCCATGGGGTCGCAAAACTGTCAGATGTGACTTAGGTATAACTAAACAACAAACAACT
This sequence comes from Nanger dama, assembly GCA_917880005.1. Lineage (NCBI taxonomy): Eukaryota > Metazoa > Chordata > Mammalia > Artiodactyla > Bovidae > Nanger > Nanger dama. The sequence continues at coordinate 5,126,280 of CAKJTW010000011.1, forward strand.
ATAGGAACAGATGTCTTAAAACTGTTGCATATAAACATGTTACTAATTTTTATCATTTTGTTTTAGTGGTCTAACATTGGTATTTCAACTCCTTGGTTTAGTTTATTCTTAAGTATTTCATTTTGTTGGGCCTAAATTTGAACAGAATTTAATTTTTCTTTCTTGTAATTTGTTGTTAGTGTAAAGAAACACTGCAGATTTCTATATATTAATATTGTATCCAGCTACCTTGCTAAATTCATTTATTAGTTCTTACAATTTTTGTATGGCGTCTTCAGGATTCTTTATATAGGGTATCATGTTATCTGCAGATAGCTTTATGTCTTCTCTTTCAATTTGGATACATTTTATTTACTTTTTCCTGTCTGATTTCTTTAGCTTGAATTTCCAATACTATGTTGACTAGAAATGGTGATAGTGGGCATCCTTGTGTTGTTTCTGAATTTAGTGGGAATATTTTTATGTTTTTGTGGTTGAGTATTATGTTAGCTGTGCATTTATTGTAAATGGTCTTTATTATACGTTCCCTCTATACCCACTTTGATGGGAGGTTTTTCTTTTGTAAATGGAAGTTGAATTTTGTCAAATGCTTTTTCTGTGTCTATTGAAATGGTCATGTGGGTCTTGTCTTTTGTTAACATGGTATATGAAATTGATTCATGTATGATGAACCATCCTGGTGACCATGGGATGACTCCAGCTGGATCATGGTGTGTGATCCTTTTAATGTATTGTTGGATTTATTTTGGTAATATTTTGTTAAGGATTTTTGCATCTACATTTGTCTAAAAATACTGACCAGACACTTTCTTTACTTATGGAGTCTCTGTTTGCTTTTGTTATCAGGGTAATGGTGGCCTCATAAAACGAATTTGGGAGTGTTCCTTCTTTGTAATTTTTGGAATCATTTGAGAAGGATAGGTATAAGTTCTTCTTTATATGTTTGATATTAGTCCCCAGTGAAGCTGTCCACTCCTGGACTTTTGTTTGCAGGGACTTTTTTGTTTATTTTTAATTACAGATACTGTTTCACTTCTAGTGATCAGTCTTTTCAGATTGTTTCTTTTGACTACGCCACGGCTAACTGTGTTTCTAGAAACTTGTGCATTTCTTCTCTATTGTTGACATATTTTCTTCAATGATTTTTTTGTATCTATGTTATTGGTTGTTACTTCTCTTTTTCATTTCTTTATTTAAATCTTCTCTTCTTCTTGGTGAGCTACACTGAGGTTTGAGATTTTAGTTTATCTTTTCAAAAGCCAGCCCTTGGGTTCACTGATGTTTTAAACTCTATTTCCTCTTTGAGCTTTATTCTTTCCTTTTTCTTTTTTTTTTTTTTTTACTTTGGACTTTGGTTGTTCTTTTTCTAATTCTTTCAAGTGGTAGGTTAGGTTGTTTGAGGTTTTTCTTGTTTCTTAAAGAAGACCTGTATCATTATGAACTCCTGTTTTAGAACTGCTTTTGCCACAGTGCATAGATTTTGTAAAGTTGTATTTTCCTTTGTCTTGAGATATTTTCTGATTCATTATTCAATTTCATCATTGACCCATTGGGTTTTTCAGTAATATGTTGTTTATTGTACATGTGTTTCACCGTTTCTCATTTTTCTAAATTCATACCACGGTATTCAGAAAAGATGTTTGAAATCATAGCTATCCTCTCAATTTTGTTGACACTGTTTTTGTGATAGTATGTGGTCGTACAGGACATTCCATGCATGCTTGAGGAGTCTTTGTATTCTAGGTTGGCAGAATGTAGTGTCTTATAGATATCAATTAATTTCAACTGGTCTATTGTGTCACTTAAGACCTATTGCCTTATTGATTTTCTGTCTGTATGATATGTCCATTGATGTCAGTGGGATGTTAAGTCTCTTATATTATTTTATTATTGTCAGTTTCTCTGTTTATATCTCTTAGTATATGTTTTATATATTTTGATGTTCTATAATGGGTGCATAAATGTTAATAAGTATATATCCTCTTCTTGTATTGAGAGCATTTTATAATGCCTTCATTTTTTTCTTATGACCTATGTTTTAAAATCTGTTTTTTGTGATATGAGCATTGCTACCCCCACCTTTGTTGTTTCTGTGTGCATGAAATATCATTTTTCATCTCTTTCTTTCAGTGTGTGTATGTCTTTCATCCTGAATCGAGTCTCTTATAGGTACCATATTGTACGTTGTTTTTTTTTTTTTTAAATCCTATCTACCACTTGTATGTCTTTTGATCAAAGCTTTTACTCCATTGGTATTTAATTATTGATAGGTATGTACTAAGTGCCATTTAATCCTTATTTTCTATTTTTCTTCTTTCTTCATATCTTTTATATCTCTTATATTTTTATAATTTTCTTTTGTAATCTGCTTGGGGTCCTTTCATTTTATTTTTTTGTGAATCTATTGTATATTACTGATTTGTGGTTTCCATGGAGTTCAAGTATGTTGACCCATAACTATACCTATGTGTTTAAACTGATAGCTATCTAAATTCAGTCACATTCTAAAAGATCTACCTTTTTATACTCTCTTCCTCTATATTTTGTGATTTTGATGTCCTACTTTTAAATCTTAATCCTATCTTTTTATTATTTATTATAGTCCCATAGTTATAAACACTGTCACAATTTCTTTTGATTTTTTTAATCTACATATTGGTTTTTAAGTGATCTTCAATCCTTAGTGTATATGTGCCTTTCCTATTGTGATTTTCCCTCTCCTATAGATTATTACTTCTATTTAGAGAAAAAAAAAAACTAACGATGTTTATTTTAGAGTAGGTTCAGTTTTCTTTTAATTTTTCCTTGTTTGAGAAATTATTTATCTCTTCTATTCAAAGTGATATCTTGCTGGGTAAAGTATCTTAGGTTACAGATTTTTCTATTTTAATTCTTTGAGTATATGACTGTAGTCCTCTGTTCTGTAGAGAAATCAGCTGATACTCTAGTGGCTATTCCCTTGTACATGATTTTCTCTCTTGCAGCTTTTAGAATCCTCTCTTTGTCTTTAAATTTTGCCATCTTAATTATTGTATGTTTTGGTGTGGATCTGCTTGGATTCATCTTACTTGGAATCCACTGTACTTCCTATACTTGGGTATCTGTTTCCTTCTTTAGATCTGAAAAGGTTTCAGCTATATTTTCATCAAATATATTTTCAATTGCCTTCTCTCTCTCTCTCTCTCTTTTTTTTTCTTCTGGAACTCTTATTATGCATAACTTGGGACATTTTATATTATTCCATAGATCTCCTATTTTTCTTTTAGTTTTTTAATTTGTCTTTCTATTTGCTGTTCTAATTCATTGATTTTCAGTATTCTGTCTTCAAGATCATTTATTTGTTGTTCTGTTTCATTATTTGGCTATGCATTGCTTCTAGGTTGCTTTTGATTTTGGCAATTGAATTGTCTTTTTGTATGTTATGTTATATTTTCTACTTCCTTCTTACATTGATAATTCACTTTTGTTGATCAGTTCAATTCAGTCACTCTGTCATATCCGACTCTTTGCAACACCATGGACTGCAGCAAACCAGGCCTGCCTGTCCATCACCAACTCCTGGAGCTTGCTCAGACACATGTCCATCGAGTCGGTGATGCCATCCAACCATCTCATCCCCTATCATCCCTTCTCCTCCTACCTTCAATCTTTCCCAGCATCAGGGTCTTTTGTAATGAATTAGTTCTTCATATAAGGTGGCCAAAGTACTGGAGTTTCAGCTTCAGCATCAGTCCTTACAGTGAATATTCAGGACTGATTTCCCTTAGGATTGACTGGTTGGATCTCCTTGCTGTTCATGGGACTCTCAAGAGTCTTCTCCAACACCACAGTTCAGAAGCATCAGTTCTTCAGCACTCAGCTTTCTTTATAGGCCAACTCTCACATCCATACATGACTACTGGAAAAACCATAGCTTTGACTAGATGGACTTTTGTTGGCAAAGTAATGTCTCTGCTTTCTAATATGCTGTCTAGGTTGGTCATAGCTTTTCTTCCAAGGAGCAATCATCTTTTATTTCATGGCTGCAGCCACCATCTGCAGTGATTTTGGAGCCCCTCAAAATTAATTCTTTCACTGTTTCCATTGTTTCCCCATCTATTTGCCATGAAGTGATGGGACCAGATGACATAATCTTAGTTTTCTGAATTTTGAGTTTTAAGCCAAATTTTTCACTCTCCTGTTTCACTTTCATCAGAGGCTCTTTATTTCTTCACTTTCTGCCATAAGGGTGGTATCATCTGTATATCTGAGGTTATTGATATTTCTCCTGGCAATTTTGATTCCAGCTTGTGCTTCGTCCAGCTCAGCATTTGGCATAATGTACTCTGCATATAAGTTAAATAACCGGGTGACAATATACAGCCTTGGCGTACTCCTTTCACAATTTGGAACAAGTATGTCATTCCATGTCCAATTCTGTTGTTTCTTGATCTGTACACAAATTTCTCAAGAGGCAGGTGAGGTGGTCTGGTATTCCCATCTCTTTTAGAATTTTTTCACAGTTTGCAGAGATCCACACAGTTAAAGACTTTGGCATAGTCAATAAAGCAGAAGTAGATGTTTTTCTGGAACTCTCTTGCATCCCTCAGCATTGAGGGATGTTGGCAATTTGAACTCTGGTTTCTCTGTCTTTTCTAAATCTAGCTTGAACATCTGGAAGCTCACAGTTCACATACTGTTCAAGTCTGGATTGGAGAATTTTGAGCATTACTTTACTAGCATGTGAGATGAGTGCAATTGTGCAGTAGTTTGAGCATTCTTTGGCATTGCCTTTCTTTGGGATTGGAATGAAAACTGACCTTTTCCAGTCCTGTGGCCACTGCTGAGTTTCCCCAATTTGCTGGCATATTGAGGGCAGTATTTTTACAGCATCATCTTTTAGCATTTGAAATAGCTCCACTGGAATTCCATCACCTCCACTAGCATTATTCATAGTGATGCTTCCTAAGGCCCACTTGACATCCCATTCCAGGATGTCTGGCTCTTGGTGGTTGATCACACCATTGTGGTTATCTGGGCCATGAAGAACTTTTTGTATAGCTCTTCTGTGTATCATTACCATCTCTTCTTAATATGGTCTTCCCTTATAGCTCAGTTGGTAAAGAATCTTCCTGCAATGCAGGAGACTCCAGTCAATTCCTGGCTCAGGATGATCAGCTGGAGAAGGGATAGGCTATTGATCCCAGTGTTCTTGGGCTTTCCTTGTGGCTCAGCTGGTAAGGTAAAGAATCTGCCTGCAATGCGAGAGACCTGGGTTCAATCCTTGGGTTGGGTAGGTCCTCTGGAGGAAGGGAAAGGCTACCCATTCCAGTATTCTGGCCTGGAGAATTCCATGGACACAGTCCATGAGGTTGCAAAGAGTCAGACAACTTTCACTCCTTAATATCTTCTGTTTCTGTACCATTTCTGTCCTTTATTGTGTACATCTTTGCATGAAAATTTCCCTTGGTATCTCTAATTTTCTTGAAGAGATTTCTAATCTTTCCCATTCTATTGTTTTCCTCTATTTCTTTGCATTGATCACTAAGGAAGGCTTTTTCATCTCTCCCTTGCTATTCTTTGGAGCTCTGAATTCAGATGGATATGTTTTTCCTTTTCTCCTTTGCCTTTGTCTTCCCTTCTCTTCTTTTCACAGTAAGGCCTCCTCAGACCACCATTTTGCCTTTTGCTTTTCTTTTTCTTGGGTATGTTCTTGATCACTGTCTCCTGTACAATGTCACGAACCTCCATCCACAGTTCTTCAGGCACTCTATCTATCAGATCTAATCCCATGAATCTATTTGTCATTTCCACTGTATAATTGTAAGGGATTTGATTTAGGTCATATCTGAATGGTCTAGTGTTTTCCTTACTTTCTACCATTTGAGTCTAAATTTAGCAATAAGGAGTTCATGATCTGAGCCACAGTTAGCTTCTGGTCTTGTTTTTGTTGACTACATAGAGTTCTCCATCTTTGGCTGTGAAGAATATACTCAATCTGTTTTCAGTATTGACCATCTGTCTGGTGATGTCCACGTGTAGAGTCTTCTTTTGTGCTGTTGAAAGAGGGTGTTTGCTTTGGCCAGTGCTTTCTCTTGGCAAAAGTCTGCCTTTGCCCTGGTTCATTTTGTACTCCAAGGCCAAATCTGTCTGTTACTCCAGGTATCTCTTGACTTCCCTACTTTTGCATTCTAGTCCCTATATCAAAAAGACATCTTTTTGGGTATTAGTTCTAGAAGGTCTTGTAGGTCTTCATAGTACTATTCATCTTCACCTTCTTCAGCATTACTATGGGGGCATAGTCTTGGACTATTGTGACATTGAATGGTTTGCCTTGGAAATGAACAGAGACCATTCTGTCATTTTTGAGATTGCACCCAAGAACTAAATTTCAGACTCTTTGTTGACTATGAGGGCTATTCCATTTCTTCCATGGGATTCTTGCCCACAGTAGTAGAGACAATGGTCATTGGGGTTAAATTTGCCCATTCCAGTCCATTTTAGTTCACTGATTCCTAAAATGTTGATGTTCACTCTTGCCATCTCCTGTTTGACCAAGTCCAGTTTACTTTGATTCATGGACCTAACATTCCTGGTTCCTCTGCAGTATTGCTCTATAGCATCGGACTTCACTTCCATCACCAGTCACATGCACACCTGGGTGTTGTTTTTGCTTTGGGTCCATCTCTTCATTCTTTCTGGAGTCATTTCTCCACTTTTCTCCAGTAGCATATTGGGCACCTACTGACCTGGGGAGTTCATCTTTTAGTGTCAATTAGCAACTTTTATTGATAATTTTCTTAATTCTATTAATGCTTGCATAACCCCTTCTTTGAGTGCTGGTGTGCTCTGTTTCATTATTTGTTCTTTCTCACAGTTTTTCTTGCTCTTTTAAGTATGAGTGGTTTCTCTACTTTTTCATTTTACTTAACTTTATCTCTACGAATTTAGGGGAAAATAATCTCCTGTGGTTTTGAAGGGGTGTTTTTATGTGAAGATGTCTTTGTGAATCTAGAATTTCTGTGTCCACAGTCTTTGGTAAGAAGGCTGATTTTGATACACCGGCCATATTTTTCCTCAGAGTGTCCTGGCCATTATCCTCTTGAGTATAGTTGATGTTGGGCCTTTTCAGAATGTGAGGTGGGTCTTTCTCTCTGCTCTGCAGGGTCACCTCTTTCTCAAGGATGAGGTTTTCTCCCCAGTTGGAGTAGAAGCTCCTACTGTAAGCCTCAGTCAGGCTCCAGTGCCCTTTAGTGCATGTCCTGCCTCAAAGGAGGTGGCTGCTCACAGAGGATCTATGCTTTCCCTGTGTAGACACCCAGAGCTCTACTCAGAAGCAGCCCACGGTCACATCCCTTCCCCTGGTGTGTTTGTCCCAGATCTGGTACAGTGCTTTGGTTTAGAGTAGACTGAAACTAGGGGCTGGAATGTTCTGACTGCAGGGGAATTGAGGCGGCTGTGCTGCCACCAGAGTTCTACAGCGTCTCTGTGGTAGATTTCTCCCAGGACCTGTCTGTTTCAGATCTCAAACAAGCTGTGGTATGGAGTGGGCTGAGCCAAAGTGCTCTTGCTGGGAGACAAACCTCTGCATGCTCTTGAGAGTGATATCAGTGTCCACCACCACCCTACCAAGATTACACCTCAGGCTGTCTAGTACATTGTGTGCAACTGTTGTTCAGTCGCTCAGTTGTGTTGAACTCTTTGCAACCCCATGGACTGCAGCATGCCAGGCATCCCTGTCCCTCACCATCTCCCAGAGTTTGCCCAAGTTCATATCCATTGCATCGGTGATGCCATCCAGCCATCTCATTCTCTTATGTCCTCTTCTCCTCCTGCCTTCAATCTTTCCCAGCATCACAGACTTTCCCAATGAGTTCACTGTTTACGACAAGTGATCAAAATACTGGAGCTTCAGTTTCAGCATTAGTCCTTCCAATGAGTATTCAGGGTTCATTTCCTTTAAGATTGACTGGTTTGATCTCGCTGTCCAAGGGACTCTCAGGAGTCTTCTCCAGCACCACAGTTCGAAGATATCAGTTCTTTGCTGTTCTGCCTTCTTTACGGTCCGGCTCTCCAAACCCTATGTGACCATTGGGAAGACCATAGCCTTGACTATACGGACTTTTGGCGAAGATCAAGTGTAGTATTTGTGTGTGTGTAACTAGACCTTGTCTTTTCCAGAGCTGGTTGGCCCAGATCCTGCATCAGTTTGTGTTGTGGAATGAGTGAGTTTAGGGAGTTCACCTCTTTCAGCTAGGGGAGTGCAGGTGGGTGGCAATGTCCAATGCAAGGTGCTCTCTCTCTGCCCTGGTCGTTGACAAGGCAACTACGGAGTTAAGTCTGGGCTTCTCCAGCCCTCTCTCTGTCCCAACAGTCCTCCCAGGGGCTCTTTTCGTCTACATAGGACCCTAGGACTTGAGTGACCAAATTGTGATTCCATCTGCTTGCTCCCCAGGACAAGTGTCTGTCCATGTGTACTCTTCTTTGCAGTTCCCTCCCAGGGATGCGTCAGTTCTTCAGTGCTCAGCTCAACTCTCACATCCATATATGACTACTGGAAAAAACCAAAGCTTTGAATAGACAAACCTTTGTTGGCAAAGTAATGTCTCTGCTTTTTAATATGCTGTGTAGGTTGGTGTATAGAAACGCAACAGATTTCTGTGTTTTTATTTTGTCTCCTGAAACTTTATCAGATTCATTGATGAGCACTAGCAGTTTTCTGGTAGCATCTTTAGGATTTTCTGTGTATGGTATCCTGTCATCTGCAAACAGTGGCAGTTTTACTTCCTCTCCAATTTATATTCCTTTTATTTCTGTTTCTTCTCCAATTGCCATGCCTAGGACTTTCAAAGTTGTGTTGAATAAAAGTGGTGAGAGTAGACATCTTTGTCTTATTCTAGACCTTAGTGGAAATGCTTTCAGCCTTTCACTGTTGAGTATGTTAGCTATAGGCCTGTCATATATGGCCTTGATTATGTTGAGGTAGGTTCCCTCTATGCCCATTTTCTGGAGAGTATTTTTTATCATAAATGAGTGCTCAATTTTGTCAAAAGACTTTTTCTGTATCTAGTGAGATGATCATATGGTTTTTATTCTTTAATTTGTTGATGTGGTGTTTCACACAGATTAATTTGCATATTCTGAAAAATCCTTCCATCCCTGGGATAAATCCTGTTTGTTCATGGTGTAGGAGCCTTTTAATGTAGTTTTGGATTCAATTCGCTAGTATTTTGTTGAGGATGTGTGTGTGTAGTCATCAGTGACATTAACTTGTTATTTTCTATTTTGTGTTATCTTTGATTTTGGTAGCAGGGTTATGGTCGCCTCATAAAATGGGTTAGGTAGTGTTCCTTCTGCAATTTTTTGAAATAGTTTTAGAAGGACAGGTGTTCACTCCTCTCTAAATGTTTGGTAGCATTTGCCTCTGAAGCCATCTGGTACTGGACTTCTGTTTGTTTTTAAATCACGTTTTCAGTTTCACTGCTTGTGATTGGTATGCTCATATTTTCTGTTTCTTCCTGGTTCAGGTTTTGGAGATTGTACTTTCTGAAAATGTGTCCATTTCTTTTAGGTTGTCTACTTCACTGGCATATATAGTTGCTTGTAGTAGTGTCAGATGATCCTTTGTATTTTTGTGACATATTTTTAATTTCTAATTTTATTGATTTGAGCCCTCTCCCTTTTCCTCTTGGCTAAAGATACATCGGTTTTGTTTATCTTCTCAAAGAGTATCAGTGAAATTAAAAGCTGGGTTTTCTATCATTTTTTTCATCACTATTAATTTCTGGTCTGATCTTTATGATTTCTTCTGCTAACTTCGGGTTTTGCTTTTTTCTTTCTCTAGTTCTTTAGGTGGAAAGTTAGGTTGTTTATTTGTGATTTTTGTTGTTTGCTGGAGGTATGATTGTATTGTTGTGAACTTCCCTCTTAGAACTATCTTTGCCATGTCCCATAGGTTTTGGATTGTTGTTCTTTCATCATCATTTGTCTCTAGGTATTTTTTGATTTCCTCTTTGATTTCTCCAGTGATCCATTGGTTGTTTAGTAGCATATGGTTTAACCTCCATGTCTTTGTGCTTTTTTTATTTTTTTCTTATAGTTGATTTCTTATCTCATAGCATTGTGGTCAGAGAAGATGCTTGATATGATTTCAGTTTTCTTACAGCTTCCCTTGTGGCTCAATTGGTAAAGAATATGCCTGCAATGTGGGAGACCAGGGCTCGATCCCTGGGTCAGAAAGATCCCTTGGAGAAAGGGAATGGCAACCCACTCCAGTAGTCTTGCCAGGACAGTTCCATAGATAGAGGAGCCTGGCAGGCTACAATCCATGAGGTCTCAAAGAGCTGGACACTACTGAGCGACTTAACACTTTCTTAAATGTACCAAGGCTTCCTAGTGACCCAGCCTGGGATCTACCCTGGAGAATGTTCCTTAACACTTGAGAATAATGTATTCTGGTGCTTTCTGATGGTTTGCTCTATACATGTCAATTAAGTTCTGGTGTAGTATGTCATTTAAGGCCTGTTTTTCCTTATTGATTTTTCTGTTTGGGTGATCTGTCCACTGATGAAAGTGGAGTGTTAAAATCCCCCACTGTTGCTGTTTCACTATCAATTTCTTCTTTTATGGGTGTTTGATTTGCCATATATATTGAGGTGCTCCTAATTTGGGTGCGTATATATTTACAGTTGTTCTCTTTTTTCCTTGGATTGATCGCTTGATCATCCTGTAGTTTTCTTTTTGTTTCTTATAACAGTTTTTATTTTAAAGTCTGTTTTGTCTGATATGAATATTGCTACTCCAACTTTCTTTTGATCTCCATCTGCAAGGAATACCTTTTCCATCTGCTTTCAGTCCATCTGTGTCCCTAGATCTTGCAGACAGTATATATATGGGTCTTGTTTTGTATTTACTCAACCAGTCTGTGTCTTTTGGTTGGGGCATTTAATACATCTACACTTAAGAAAATTATTGATATATGTTTTCTTATTGTCACTTTGTTTAGTATTGGGGATTTATTTTTGTAAGATTTTTTTTCTTCCCTTTTATGTTCTCTTTGATTTGATGACTAACTTTACTATTGAGTTTGGATTCCTTTTTATGTTCTCTGTGTGTATTCTGGCTTTTTGGTGTGTGGTTATCATGAGGTTTTGATATAGCTGTCTGTTCACACACAAGATTGCTTTTTAAGTTGTTGGTCTTTTCATTTCAAATGCATTTCCAGTATCCTACATTTGTATTCTCCTCTTCCCACACTTGCTGGTTTTGCTATTGTATTTGTGTATGATTTCCTATCTATATTGTATGTTTGCCTTTACTGGTGAGCTTTTCCATTTGTAATTTTCCTGTTCCTAGTTGTGGGCTTTTCTTTTCCACCTAGAAGTTCCTTTAGCATTAGTTGCAAAGCTGGTCTGGTAGTGCTGAATTCTCTTAGTTTTTGCTTCTCTGTAAAGCTTTTGACATCTCTGTTGAATCTGAATCTAAGTCTTGCTGGTAGAGTATTCTTGGTTGTAGGTTCTTCCCTTTCATTGCTTGAAATATGTTGCGCCACTCTCTCCTGGCCTGCATAGTTTCTGCTAAGAAATCAGCTGATAACCATAAGGGAGTTCCCTTGTATGTTATTTGTTGCTAGTCCCTTGTTGCTTTTAACATTTTTTCTTTTGGGGAAGGCAATGGCACCCCAAGTCTTCAATTTCTGTCAGTTTGATTGCTGTATGCCTCACTGTGTTCCTTCTTGAATTTTTCTCGTCTGGCACTCTCTGTACTTTCTGGAGTTGGATGACTTTTTTTTTTTTTTTTAAACATATTAGGAAAGTTTGTAGCTATTATCTCAGGTTCTTTCTTCCTCTCTTGGAGCCTATAATGCAAATATTGATGCATTTAATTTTGTCCCAGAGATCTCTTAGACTGTCTTCATTTCATTCTTTTTTCTTTCTTCTTTCGCACAGTAATGATTTCCACCATTATGTCTTCCAGATCACTTATCTCTTCTTTTGCCTCAGTTATTCTATTGATTCTTTTTAGCATATTTCTTATTTCAGTTATTGTTCATCTCTGTTTTTCTTAATCCTTCTAGGTCACTGTTAAACATGTCTTTTGGCCTCTTGATCTATACCACCGTCTTTTTCTGAGATCTTTGGTCATCTTTACTACCATTACACTGAAGACTTCCTCGGTGGCTCAGTGGTAAAGAATCTACCTGCAGTGCAGGAGACACAGGAGACACGAGTTCAGTCCCTGGGCTGGGAAGATCCACTGGAAGACGGCATGGCAACCCACTCCATTATTCTTGCCTGGAGATCCCGTGGACAGAGGAGCCTGGTTGGCTACAGTCCATAGGGTGGCAAAGAGCTGGACATGACTGAAGTGATGAAGCAAGCACACCATCACTCTGAGTTGTTTTACAGGTAGATTGAATTGTTCTTCTGGGGTTTTATGTTTTTCCTTCATCTGGGACACATTCCTCTGCTCTGCTGTTTTGTCTTCACTTTCTGTGATTGTAGTTTCCATCCTTCAGGCTGCAGGCTTGTAGTTCTTGCTTCTGCTGTCTGCCATAGTGAATGAGGCCGTCTAAGAGACTTGTGTAGGCTCACTGGTGGAGTCGGGGGGACTGGTGCCTGCCCCTTGGTGGGTAGAACTGGGTCTTGTCCTCTGGTGGTCAGGGCCACATCAGGGCATGTTTTTAACTGGCAGCTGTATGCTCAGGAAGACTTCAAACAGCCTGTCTGATAATGGGTGGGGCTGTGTCCCTTCCCTCTTGGTGTTTGGCCAGAGGTGTCCCAGCACTGGAGCTTAATGGGCAGGGCCAAGTATTTGTGGGAAAATTGTGGCCTTTAGAAGGGCTCATGCCAATGAGTGTTCCCCAGAGCTACTCAATGTCTTTGAGTATTCCCCAGAGCTATCAATGTCTTTGTCCCTGCCATGAGTCACAACCACCTCCTGGCTGCCAACCCTCCAGTACCAGCGATTAAATCTGGCTTAGGCTCTTCTGAAGTCATTGCTTTTTCCCCTGAGTCCTGGTGTACACACGACCTTGTGTTTGCCTTCTAGGAGTGAAGTTTCCATTTACTCCAGTCTTCTGGAATTCCTGTGAACAAGCCCAACTGGCATTCAAAGCCAATTCTCGGAGTTTCTCCTCTTAGTCCTGGACCCCCAGGCTGAGGAGTCTGACATGGGTTGCTGAACTTTCAGTTCTGTGAGGAGAAGTTCTGTGATATAACTATTTTCAGACCTGGTGGATATGGGATTTGACTTTATCATGATTGTACCCCCTCCTACCATCTAGTTGTGGTTTCTCATCTTTGGATGTAGGATATTTCTTTTGTAGGTTTCACCATTTTTTGGTCAATGGTTGTTTAGCAGTTATTTGTGATTTTTGTGTTTTTGTAAAGAGAGGTTAGCTTGTGTACTTCTACCCTACCATCTTCAAGACAGTAAATATTTTTATTTTGTCAGCCATGTGCCTTTGACCCAGCTATTTAGTTCTGTTGTGGCAGCATAATCAGCCATGGACAAATATGTAAATAAAATTATAGTTGTATCTAATAAAAGTATTTACAAAAACAGGTGGTGGGCTGTATTTGGCCCATGGGCTGTATTTTGCTTTCTCCTGTCTAAAGCAGATGATAGTGGATCAGATTTTAACAGCAGTCTCATTATTTCATTTTCTGCCAACAAAAAGAACCAGGAAAATGAATCGTTTACATTTTAGCAAAGTGAATAAATAACTAATTTAGTTCAGACATTCATTTTACATAAAGAAATGTGGTATTTGGTTCCACAGCTTATCTGTATGATAGCATTTAAAGTGATCCATGATTATACGATTGTCAGCTAACTTCAAAAAATGTAGCAAGAAAAGCAACAATGAACACTATAATACTTCCTAAAAATATTTGAACTTTTTGCTGAGTTTCTTAAGTCTTAAAGTAATTAAGGATAAAATTACAAGATTCAATAAAACTGTAAACTAAAATGTGCGTATTTCTGACATAATTGGCTTTCCTATTCATCAGATATTGTACCAGGTCAGATACTGTGAGATTACAAATAATGACATTGTTTTGTTAGGTGGTTGTTAAAAATTTAGATTGAAAACTTTACATCTGGCATAGGGAAAACTCCTATCTTCAGTGGTATTGCAGAATGAATATATCATTGTACTCCAAAGTTGGAAGCGTCCTTAAAGTAATGGAAACTAAAGACAACCTTGTCTAGAGGTCTTTTTGTACAACTGCTTTCATTGAGGTTTTTCTTTTATAGAGTGGAAATGGAAGCATTAATGCAGTATGTCTGCTTGATAACTTTGTGGAAGAATTTGTTCCACTGGCCCATAAAGAACCACAGACATGCTTAATTGCTATGCTAATCCAGTTTGTTAACTCAGAAGGAAGCTTCTCATTATTTTATAAAAGAAAAATAGTCATTCTAAAGCCGTGACTCTAAAATCAGCTAAATGTCAGGTACTCTGTTAGGCACTGTAGAAAGCATCTCAGCCTTGGCTGCTGCTGCTGCTGCTGAGTCGCTTCAGTCGTGTCCGACTCTGTGTGACCCCACAGACGGCAGCCCACCAGGCTCCCACATCCCTGGGATTCTCCAGGCAAGAACACTGGAGTGGGTTGCCATTTAAGGTGAAAAAAGCAAGTGAAAAACTGAAGACAATTTTTTATCTATGATCAGGAAACTTTCTGTTTGGTACAAGTTAATATAAGCACTATTCAATAAAACTAAGGAAAAGCCATCACATCTTTTTACGTTTAGTCTAAGGTCTCACCCATTGATGTTAGTCACAAAATTATAGACATTACTACATCAACCTCAGCTTAAGTAACTTTAAAAATATATTTTTCAAAGGACTTCCAACTTATTTTCAAAATACTGTGATAGGCAGTGCATCCTATAATTGTTGATAAATAAGTTCAACTTATTAATCACAGTAAACTTGCTTTTTTATTTTGTCTTATGAATTAAAAATATTAAATATGGAAAAATAAGAAAAACTTGGTAACATTTAAACTGTACTTGCCCTTCATCTTTCCTTCCTTTTAATATTTCTATATTTTATAGTCATTAATATTTGATTTATGTTTCTCTTAATAGAGGAAGAACTTTTAGATTTTAGCTAGAGTAGAGGGAAAAGATTGTGATTGATTGAAGATCAGGGAGCGTGAGTATAAGATGTAAGCTCTGCTATTAACAGGTAGTGTCACCTCAGGTGTCTGGGCCCCGGGGTTTTTATCTGTAAAATGAAACTTCTTAATGACTTATAAGGAGCCTTACACTTCAGAGTGATATGAAATGCTTTTGATATTGGAATCCCTGAGGTCTCACATGGAGTAAAGATGCTGAAAAAAGTTAAAGTAGTCTGTGTGTCTCTCCATTTCTGTCCTCTGACACACTATGTCCTATAGGAGAATCTGCAGGAATTCATCCTACCTCTAATAGAGCTTGTGCACAGCTAATGCCAAACTCTGGGGGTCCTAGATTTATATGCATATTACAGAATACTCACAATTGTAGATGACAGTTGGGTCGATCCATAGTTGATGGATAAATACATAGACATTGATAGAAGGCAAGAGGGAAGAAATAGAAAATAGGGAAGGGCAAAGAGACTGTTAAACTTTCGGTTTGTTAAACTACACCTCTTCTACCCATGATGCTACATAAACAGCAACCTCTCCATGATGACTCTTCAGTGGTTCCAACACCCCTGCTTTAAATTTAGGACTTAATGCAGGACTAGATAGTTGAAGCCAGAAAGCTAATCTGTTATTAATACTACTAAGACTGTGTATCTAGAATTCTTTCTGGCTGTGCTGTTGGAACAGGCTTCCTGGTGGCTCAGATGGTAAAGCATCTGACTGCAGTTCAGGAGTCTCAGGCTCAATCCCTGGGTCAGGAAGATCCCCTGGAGAAGGAAATGGCAACCCACTCCAGTATTCTTGCTTGGGAGATCCCATGCACGGAGGAGCCTGGTGGGCTACAGTCCATGGGGTTTCAAGAGTCAGATACAACTTAGCAACTAAACCACCACCACCATGCTATTGGTACATAAAGAAGAAGAGGAAGGTTATTCTGTTATGTAAACTAATGTCAGTGTTTAATGGTAGGATAAGCATAGAATCTCTTGGTACATTTTGCATTTCTTAGCTGTTGGCCTTGATGATCAGTTAGAATGATGCACCAAGAAAACTGATGAATGAAAACTAAAATTAGAGTAAGGTCCAGCAAGCATAGTAAATATTTGTAATTTGTTCTCAGTAAGTTCTTAGGGGAACATGGATGTGATAAAGTGAAAGTCGCTCAGTCATATCCAATTCTTTGAGACCCCATGGACTATATAGTCCATGGAATTCTCCAGGCCAGTACTGGAGTTACAGGTAGCCTTTCCCTCCTCCAGGGGATCTTTCCAACTCAGGGATCAAACCCAGGTCTCCCCTCGTTGCAGGTGGATTCTTTACCAACTGAGCCACTTCAGAGCCAAAACAAACAAACAAAACTTCTTAGAGACTCTGGTAAAAAGAATTTTCTGTAAAAGGAAAAACAACAACACAGAGTTAGAATAGCTCTTTTAAACTAGTGAAACCATGAATAGTAGTGGTAAGAAACAGTGGAAACCTACCTGATTGAATCTACCTCATATGTGTGAAATCTAGTTGCAAAAGAAACAAAGTATCTGAAACTCTTGAAGACAATCCTCATTTAGACATTTCCATTTGTCTCAAGTAAGGAAATGCTTTTCCTATAATATAGATCTCTCTTTGGCTATGCTATACTTTTATTATCATAATCTAATAGAAGAGCACTGTTATCTCATCAGTGATGCACTGTGAGATATTCTACTGCATTCTGAGTACACTTCTAAGTTTCAATCTGTAACATTTGCATAGTTTGAGTCCTAAATTGTGTGTATATATATATATATATATATATATACACACACACATATACACACACACACACTGTGGCAAACAAACAGGCATAGCTAATTGTGTATAGATTAGAAGACCAGGGTAGGGGGCAGTTAATTTTCCACAGAGATCCCAAACCTCTCCTCCTAGTATGATAAATGGTATTTATAGTTGTTTGATCTATTTGTTTAACTTGGTTCATTTTCTTGTGTTCTTTTTTTTTCTTCCTTATTATTAGTCTTTATACCATGCAGTTTTCTAATGGTTGCACAGTCATCTGGAAAATATGATGAAAGGGGGAAAAACTTCTGCCACATCAAAGGTAAATGAGGTTAAACTACTCCAAGGAAACAAAATAATAAAATCATGTACTAGGTAAGACCTTGAAAGATACTAATTTTTAAAGGCCATTGCCCTTCAATCCAAATTACACCTAAATCATTTCTAGGCTAGTAGTATGATTTTGAAAGTCTTAGTAGGAAAAAAAAAAAACCAGAGGCTTATAACCACTTCAAGTGTATAACATTTTTAGAAAATGATAATATATTTCAGCATGGTAACAAGCCATGGTGTCAAGACAGTCGTCCTTATGTTCAGCTCAATTCTGACAGTGTGTTTTCATGTTCTTTCTTAGTAAAGCCAGGGTATATTTAGAATTAATACTTTGGCTATATGTGGTTTTTTTCAGTGTCTCCTATCATATAGGAGCAGAGAAGTCAGAGAAGACTTGTTTTACCCTTTCAGATACATAACGGAAGGCATTCAATGCCTTAAGAAGAAAAGGTATTGGAACCTTGGGTTTCTTGACTCTTTACCTTCTCAATGGGAGTCTGAAAAATCAAGGGCTGTGTTCCTCAAACATAACCATGGTTCATAGGCTTTGTGAAGGGTTACCTCCTGTCAGATTTTTGGATCCTGGGCTCTCAGTATCTCATGAAGAACTGATATTTTAATTCATAATAGTTATTGGGAGTCAAAGGGGAAAAAAAATAGACTCTTTATATTAGGAACTTTCAAAAACCTTTGTTATAGACCAGTTAGCTTATTGAAAGGTCGTAGTTAATTCCAATGCCATCCTTTGAGAAAAAGTTCTATTACTGGATTGATTATATTTTGAGAACCAAGGTACAGAGTTTATAACTTCTTTCTCTAGTGTCAACTCTTTTTGTAATAGTTCTAGCAGTCTCATGTTAGTTTCATCATTATATCTGCTAACAGTGACCCCACAACCTTCTGCATGCACCACTTCTCTCTTCATTCTGTCCTGAATCAGATGCTGCCATCAGCTTTTAGGCTTCTGTGGTTGTTGTTTAGTTGCCTCAGTCATGTCTGACTCTCTGCGACCCTGTGGACTATAGCCCGCCAGGCTCCTCTGTCCATGGGATCTTCCAGACAAGAATACTGGAGTGGATTGCCATTTCCTACTCCTTTGAGGCTTTAAATGCTACCTAATGAATCCCAAATGTATATGTCAGCACAATACCTCTCCCTTTACCTGGACTCTTTTTGCTGGCTACTGCCATCTCTATATGAAACAAGTGTTTCAAAATCAGTGTGTCCCAGAGAGAACTCATTTCAACCCCTAACACCATTCAACCTGATCCTTCCAATCTCAGTAAATAGCATTTCTATTATTCTAGTCGCTTATGCTAAAAACCATGGGAAAATTCTTGACTCCTGTTTCTTTTACACCTTACGTTCAACCAATGCAGAAAATGTTGTCCTTTCCCTCAAAGTATATCCCCCAACCTGGCCACTTCTTACAATTAACATAGCTACAAACCTTGTCCTAGACATTCTTTCATTTGTCTGGATTATTGTGAACTCCCTAGCCCAGAGTCTGTTTTCTATTCAACAACCAGAGTAATCCTTTAAAAATATGTCAAGTCTCAGCACTCTGTTTAAAAATACCCACTAGTTTCCCATTTCAGACAAAAATCCCATGTTATTCACCTCCTACTTACCTTTCTCTGACTTCATTTCCTATTAATTTTCTTCTACTTAATCTCTTTCAATACACACCAGCCTCTTTGCTAGTCATTGCCTTCTGCCTCAAGGCACTTTTACCCACTATTTTCTGTCTCAGGAAAACTCTTCCTAGATTATCTTGAAGGGCTTGTTTCTTTACTTTCTTTTAAGCTCAACTCATGTAGCTGGTCGAAAATCCTTCCCTGAACATCTTATTTTAGATATGCTGTCCCTTCACTAGCTCCCTGATCACACTTCTATTTTTATTCAAAAACTTTTACACTACATGTGATTTTATCTAGAGCTCATAAACTCTTTTAAGACATATTTTTTAATTTGCTTACTACTGTGTCCACAGCACCTACAGCAACACTTGAATGACTGAAATGTTTTATGTGAGATTTTCTCAGGTGCATTATCTCTAAAACAGAAATGGCTATTTTCTGGGCTGTAGTTACTATAAAACATTGTGTAAAATTATTAGCTAATTTATCAGGACCAAGCAATTCAAGCAACAAATGGATAACATTGTCTAAGCTAATAATTTTACAGAATTCTAAACTTGTAATTTTGGAAGTTTGGAGAAGAGGTACTTAAAAGTTGGCAAGGATTCTTTATTGCATGCACTGGTGAAGTAATTTGACTTGTACATTCATTCACTATTTGACAAATGTTTCCAAGTCTCATTCATGCAAAATGACCTGTTCTGGATTAATGTGAAGTTGATTCAAAGATCTTTCAGGATGGCAGAGTATGAAGACATGGAACTCAATTCCCCCGAGGGATACATCAAAAATGTACCTATGTGTGCAACAATTCTCAGTGAAAAGTAACTGGAAACTGGCAAAAGAACTCCTCTACAACGAAGACTGTAAGAAAGACCCACATGTAGTTGGGTAAGGGTGGAGAAAAACAATCTGGTCAAAAGGAAGACTACACGGATGGGGAGTGAGTGGGAAGAGCCACAGATCAGGTGCTCTGGTCCTGGGGTCTTGTACAGGGAATTTGAGCCCCCTTGGCTGGTTAAAGGACATTTGGGAGTAACAGAAGAGCTGTGGGAAGCCTGGACTTCTCTCATAAGGAGTCTGCATACGTTGGCTGGCCTTCAAGGCAAGGCGGAGAGGCAGGACTGAAGACTGCTCCACTGTTTGCCAGGTTCCCTGCATGTGCCTCAGTGTGCATGCCAGCCCAAGCCGAGTGAAAGCTCTAGCCCCACTTATTCCACAGCAGAACATAGCACTGGATTGAGAGCTGCCATGATCAAGGAAAAGACTTTACCTTGGGACACAGAGGTTACCCTGTCCTGAGGTGGAGCCCGGCTGGGGTAGTAAGTAGCAGCTTTGGTTGGCACTTACTCAAGCAGCACATTGGAAGCAGCCTGGATCTCTGACAGAGGCTGCTCCCCATAGCTCACACGTGGTACATACTACGAGTCCACACATCCCACACCCCTCACCCTGAGTGTGACTCCACAACAGGGCATGGGTAGTGGTGGCTGGAGGAAGTGATCGACAGAGGAACAAAGACTTGGACCCAAGGCTGCATCTGAGTGGAATGAGGGAAGCAATTCCTGGCACCTGCACAAGCAGCACCCTGGAGACAGCTCAGATCTGCCTGAAGCCAGCACAGCTGTGAGCACGGGCACCAACCTCCTACCCCTGCTTCTTTCCTCCCCCACTCAGACAAGGGTCCTGGTCCTGGGAGAGGAGAAAACACACACTTAAAGGGAACAGTGCCAGCTCAGAACTTCTACTCTAGCAACGCGGGACCAAACCCTGCCTCTGATAGGGTGGTGACAGCCACTGAGAAGAGGGTAGGTCCTGCCTTAATCCAACTCTAGCCCCACCTTTTCCCAAAGTGATAGTTGCCAGCTCACCCTGAGGAAGGTGGTGACTTGTGTCCCTGTCACATCTCTCTCTCCCATCAAAGGCACTGGGCACACACAGTCTACACAGGGCTGCTCCCACATAAAAACATCTTTCAAGATCACAATAGGCAATTATTTTGCCTAAACATACAGAGGCAGAAAAAGTTAAGCAAATGAAACGGCAGAGGAACTGGTCTCAATCAAAAGAGCAAGAGGAAAGTCATGAAAAATAATGAGACAGGAGTAAACAACTTACCAGATAAAGAATCCAAAGAATTGGTAATATGAATGTTAACTGAATTAGGGATAAGAATAGATGAACACAGTGAGAATTTTAATGAGGAACTAGGCTTCAGCAATACGTGAACCGTGAACTTCCTGATGTTCAAGCTGGTTTTAGAAAATCAGAGGAACCAGAGATCAAATTGGCAACATCTGCTGGATCATGGAAAAAGCAAGAGAGTTCCAAGAAAACATCTATTTCTGCTTTATTGACTATGCCATAGCCTTTGAGTGTGTGGATCCCAATAAACTGTGGAAAATTCTGAAAGAGATGGGAATACGAGACCACCTGACCTGCCTCTTGAGAAATCTATATACAGGCCAGGAAGCAACAGTTAGAACTGGACATGGAACAACAGACTGGTTCCAAATAGGAAAGGGAGTGTGTCAAGGCTGTATATTGTCACCCTGCTTATTTAATTTATATGCAGAGTACATCATGAGAAATGCTGGGCTGGAAGAAGCACAAGCTGGAATCAAGATTGCTGGGAGAAATATCAATAACCTCAGATATGCAGATGATACCACTCTTATGGCAGAAAGTGAAGAAGAGCTAAAGGGGCTCGTGATGAAGGTGAAAGAGGAAAGGGAAAAAGTTGGCTTAAAGCTCAACATTCAGAAAACAAAGATCATGGCATCCAATCCCATCACTTTATGGGAAATAGATGGGGAAACAGTGGAAACAGTGTCAGACTTTATTTTTTGGGCTCCAAAATCACTGCAGATGGTGACTGCAGCCATGAAATTAAAAGACACTTACTCCTTGGAAGAAAAGTTATGACCAACCTAGACAGCATATTGAAAAGCAGAGACATTACTTTGCCGACTAAGGTCCAGCTAGTCAAGGCTATGGTTTTTCCTGTGGTCATGTATGGATGTGAGAGTTGGACTGTGAAGAAGGCTTAGAGCCAAAGAATTGATGCTTTTGAACTGTGGTGTTGGAGAAGACTCTTGAGAGTCCCTTGAACTGCAAGGAGATCCAGCCAGTCCATTCTGAAGGAGATCAACCTTGGGATTTCTTTGGAAGGAATGATGCTAAAGCTGCAACTCTAGTACTTTGGCCACCTCATGCAAAGAGTTGACTCATTGGAAAAGACTCTGATGCTGGGAGGGATTGGGGGCAGGAGGAGAAGGGGACGACCGAGGATGAGATGGCTGGACGGCATCACGGACTCGATGGACGTGAGTCTGAGTGAACTCTGAGAGATGGTGATGAACAGGGAGGCCTGACGTGCTGCGATTCATGGGGTCGCAAAGAGTCAGACACGACTGAGCGACTGAACTGAACTGAACTGAAGAAAGACTCAATCAAAAATGAAGAATTCAATAGCTGAAAGGAAAGAGAAAAAAAAACACATTGGAAGAAGTGAATAGCAGCCTAAGTGATTCAGAAGAACTCATATGTGATCTGAATGATAGAATAATGGAAATTACCTAATTGGCAAGAAGAAAAAAAGCCTGTTTAAATGATAATAGTTAAAGAGATTCTGAGATAACATTAAGCATACCAATGTTTGCATTATAAGGGTCCCAGAAGAAGAGAGAAGGGGATCAAAAGTATATCGGAGGAAATTATGGCTGAATACTTCTTAACACGAAGAAGGAAACAGATATCCAGGTGTAGAAGCACAGAGGGTCCCAAACAGACCCACACCAAGACACATTATAATTAAAATGGCAAAGTTAAAAACAAGGAATCATATACAGTCTAATCCCCATAAAGATATCAGCTTGGAAACTGAAGCTGAAAGTCTTTCTCCTAGGTTTAGAAACAAGAATGTTCACTCTTGCCACTTCTACTTAACATAATATTGGGAATCCTAGCCACAAAAGTATTTGCAGGTGACACAGTGCTATATACACAAAACCTCCAAGCATCCACCAAAAAAAACCCAAAACACTATATATATATTAGAATGAATAAATTGATTCAGTAAAGTTGTAGGATACAAGATTAATCTACAGAAATATGTTTCTTTTCTATGAAGTAATGTACTATAAAAAAGATATTTTTATAACTCCAATTTAAATCATATACCTAAAAAGAATAAAATACCTAGGAATAAAGTTAACCAAGGAAAGGAAAGACCTATACTCTGAAAGCTATAAAACATTTAGGAAGGAGACTGAAGATGATACAAAGAGATAGAAAGATGTCCTGTGCTCTTGGATTAGAAAAATTAATATTATTAAAGTGGTCATAAATAACATAAAGCAGTCTGCAGGTTTATTGCAATACTATCAAAATGCCCATGACATTTTTCATGGAACTAGAAAGAATAAACCTTAAATTTATATGGAACCACTAAAAGACCCAATATTGACAGAGAAATCTTGACAAAAAAGAGCAGAGCTGAAGTTATTACCCTTTCTGACTTTAGAGTATACTACAAAGCTATAGTTGTCAAAACAGCATGACACATAAAAACAAACATAGTTCAATGAAGCAGAATAAAGAGCCACAAAATAAAGCCACACTTCTGTGGTCAATTAATCTATAATAAAGGAGTCAAGAGTATACAGTGGAGAAGACTGTCTCTTAAATAAATGGTGCTGGAAAGCTGGACAACTACATATTAAACTATTATATTGAACCATTTCCTCACATCATATACAAAAATAAACTCAAAGTGGATTAAAGACCTAAATGTGATACTTGAAACCATGATACTCCTAGAAGAGAACACAGGCAGAACATTCTTTGATGTAAATTGTAGCAATATTTTTTTTGGATCAGTCTCCTAAAGCAAAAGAAATAAAAGCAAAAATAAACAAATGGGACCTAATTAAACTTAAATGCTTTTGCACAGCAGAGAAAACCATCAACAAAGAAGAGATAACTTGTGAAATGGGAGAATATTTTTGCAATATGACCAACAAAGAGTTAACATCCAAAATATAGCAACAGCTCATGCAAATCAATATAAAAACAACAACCTTAATCCAAAAATGGTCAGAAGATCCAAATAGAAATGTTCCCCCAAAAAACAGAGAGCTAATAGGCATATGAAAAGATGTTCACCATCACTAATCATTAGAAAACTGCAAATCAAAATGAGAGATTACCTCACACCTGTGAAAATGGCTATCATCAAAAAGTCTATAGACAAATGTTGGTGAGTATATGGAATGAAGGGAATCCTCATACTCTGTTGGTGAGAATGTAAAGTGGTGCATCCACTATGGAAAACAGCAAGAGGTTTTCTTTAAAAACTAGAAATAGAACTACCATATGATCCAACAGTTCCAATCCTGGGTATTTATCTGGAAGAAAAAAAATGAAAACAAAATTTGAAAAGATACGCCTACCCCAGTGTTCCTAGCAGCACTCTCATACAGTAGCCAAGATGTAGAAACAACTCAAGTGTCCATCAACAAATGAATGGATAAGGAAGATGTGGCATATATATACAATGGAATATTACTCAGAGAAAGACAAATACTGTATGGTATCACTAATATATGGAACCTAAAAAATAAATACATAGAGAAAATAGAAACAGATTCATCGATACAGAAAACAAACTAGTGATAACCAGTGGGAAGAGGGACAGCGAGAAGGACATGATAGTGTATGGAATTAAGAAATACAAACTACTAAGTAAAAGGTAGATAAGCAATAAGGATATATGGTATAACATGGGGAATTATAGTCATTATTTTATAATAACTTTTACTTGATTATAATCTGTAAAAAATACTGAATCACTATTCTGTACATCTGAAACTATATTTCAATATGTTACATAATTTATAATAGGAAAAAAATAGTTGATTCAGAATTTGCCCTCAGCTTATTCATCTAAAACAAAGGTTGTGATTCACAATAACCTGCTTTCAATTCACAGTGGCTACTTATGTTCTAGACATTCCCAATGCAAATTGGTACTCTAGAAATAATGAAAACCCAATGTATTTCATTATAAAATAATAGCAAGAATAAAATTATTAAGCAATTGGAATTCAGAACTGCCTGAAAACCCGAACTTTATTATGCTCTTTGCCTAGATTCTAGAATGACATTTCTTGAAATTGCTTAGTATTTCCATTTATCATTTTACTAATCAAAACCTGAGAGTTGTATAAAATACATAATATAGAATATTACTGTTGGTTCCCTTTTACAAATGGTCATGTTATATGATTTTATTTTAATTGGAAGTTGACTACCATACCTTTAGAAACTTCCAAACTCAGGGATAATGAACTATTTGTTCAATTTGCTATTGTACTATAGGACATCAATATGAAAATTACTTAGCAATAATTCAACTATGAAGATGTAGGAATTTATATTTCAAAATTAGAAATCAAACTGTAATTAAGATTGCAGAAGTGGGCCAAGTAATCTTGAATTGTAAACATAAAGACATATAGATTACTTTAGAAATGGAAATCATATCTAATAAATATTGAAGTGAACCATTTAGAGAGATGAGACCACTGAAACATACTTCATGGCAATTAAGATAAACATTTATTAAATGTACTAATTTATTAGGCTGTGTTAGACTAAACAAATATAATTTGATATCTTATTTTTCAGGCTGTATCATATCTCATTCTGATACAGGCTTCATTAAATCTGACGTCTTGGATTTGAACAGGGATATCACATGTTCCCTTCAGTTTTTAATCTCATTGAAATATCAGTTTGATTCTTGGGAAGGCTCTGAAAGTCAAAGACTGAAGTCTCCTGATTATCAATGAGGCTGTTCTGCCAGTAGTGTCCAGAGAACACAACCTGTTATGAGGAATATAAACCTCTATAAGGGCAGAGATCTTTGTCATCACCAAGCACCTAGAATACTGCATGGCATTGCAAGGCACATGTTGAGGACTCAGTATTTATGTCTGTATCTGAGTTACTCCTTATTCACTTATAAAATTAAGTGATTTAATTATATAAAAATTTCCTTAAATGGGATCCTAAGAGGCAACAGATATTAAAAGGTATTATCTATGTCTCAGATATGTTTGGGAATCAGGGGGTTAAATAAAATTAGTAGGATTTCTTTACTGAAACTTTTATATACAAATGTGCAAGAGAAGAAAAGCATGTGTAACAGTTCTCAATCTTTCTTTTTCCTATAAAGCATCTATACAAATCATAATACATAAATTACCATATTTCCTCCCATCACTGGCTTATGAAACTGGTCTCTGCTCATTGTTCAATATTGCTCCATTTCAGAAGTACTAATAATATTCTTTCTTACTTCCTCTACAGCTACCTGGATTACATAGCAAAAGAAAGCCACTTCGTTTTGCTGTTGCTCTGTTCCTACTAACATAGACAAATTAAAGCTGACATTTGAAACATTTCTGAAAGTAAATTTAATGCAAAGCTTCATGAAAAGCAATGGGCTTAATGCTCCATGTCATGTAAGCATTGTCTGGGTAGCTAGCCCTGCTCCTTAGTTTTCTTACCCTCTAAGAAGTGTGTCCACAACTCACAAACAATCTAATGTTGGGAAAAATAAAAAACCTAGTCTCAGTGTAGGTTGTTCTTAAGTTTCTAACGCCATCTGGGAAATCTATTCATAAGACGCTAAACAAGTATCTGCAGGTATCATCTCTTAGGTGATGTAGGTTTTTTTTGAGTAACCAATTTTGATGCCTAGATGTAAGTCATTTCTGTTCCAGGATTTATCTTCTTTGGGTTCCTGGGAAATCTCTTCTGTGATAATGTAAGAAATTCTGGAAGTGTTGGAACCCACCATCATTCTCTCCTCAGACCTTGATTTCTGAAAAGTTCTAGACTTTTCTTTCTCTTCTCTCATTTTGTAATGAGCTGTCCATCAATACACTCCCCTGACTCCCTAAACATGGGGGCTTTATTGAGACTGTTGGTTCTATAGTGAGTCTGAGTTAAAAATTCCAACTCTACCATTTATTTCTTGACAACTAATTTCTCGACCTCAATTCCTTCTTTTGGAGGGGACAATGACATTTTTTAACCTCAAAATTATTGTGAGGATTCAGCAATGAGTGGCATTAGGGGGCTTAGTGGTGAGTTTAACCTAAAATAAGGTTTTCAGTGAATGTATGTTATTAATACAATCTTGTTTAACAGTCCTCCTATTTCCCAACATTGTGCTGCCCCCCATCCCCAGGGACCTCTACTTTTTTAACCTGCTTCTTTCTGAGATTCTAAATGATACTGACTTGCCTAAATTAGATAAGCAACTGTTGTTTCTACAATAACATTTAGCTATAGTGTTTACCATATAAGCGCAAACTGACAACTTTGGTACCTACCAAACAGAGCACATTTGAGATGTGTGAAAAGGAGGATTTCTGGGGTAGGGAGAGCAGAGAGGATAGTAAGTGTTGAGAAATACTGAATTTTCCTCAGTGGTGGTTTGTTCTGATTAGTCACCACTTAATTATTCAGCAGTATATTTCTAGTCTATAAACTCTTGTTTCTCTATGTCTGTATGACACGTCTAATCTGCAGTAGCATAGCTGATTCTGCCCCCACCACAGACACACACTTTCTCCCCTGCCATATTAGCAAGTGATAGCCAAACAATTAATCACAGCTAGACTACGGTGCTCTGAACAAGCTGTCAAAGAAGCTAAAATAACTAGACCAACTAAGACACAATCTGCTTATTTTCAGTTTTCTTGAGCATGGCCTGAATCTCTCGTTTCATTCAGTTCTGGATTAACTCTTATCTCTCCTGGAAGTTAGTTTTCCTGTTTTTACTGAATAATGAGGGGACAGTGACAGAAACAGGGATATAAAAAGTTGAGCACAGTCACTTGCCACAGTTGTACGGGAGATGCGTAGAAGACGTGACAGCTGGTTGTGTCCAAGGGCAGCAAACAAAGAGTGGACTAGCATTGTCCCTCAGACTCCTGATCAAAACTTTCTAGGTACATTAATGAAATGTCTGGCTTAAGTATTCAGTATGTCAGCACATCATCCTTTCCTTTATTATATTTTTTTCTTTTCCCAGGAGAAAACAAAAGAGAGGTTGCTCATCTCCACAGGAATCATGCATGACAAATTTTATTCAAAAAGGTAAATTTACAAGGAAAATGTGTGACACCAAATGTGTGGAGGGACTTGGAAAGTAAGCAGCCAAAACTGTAACAAGTAGCTAACAAGCAGCAACTTTCTAATGAGTACAGCCAGCCACAGTGACAAAAGTAGATGAGGAATGGGCTGAAAATGGAATGGTAGTCAGGCTAGCAAGGATAAAAGAATCCTGGGCTTCCTTGGAGGTTCCACAGCAAAGAACCCGCCAATGCAGGAGACATGGATTCAATCCCTGTTTGGGAATATCCCACACACCACAGAGAAACCGAGCCTATGTGCCAAGAAAAATACATGGCACTACTGGCATCTGGTCCCATCACTTCATGGCAAATAGTTGGGGAAACAGTGGAAACAGTGTCAAACTTTATTTTTGGGGCTCCAAAATCACTGCAGATGGTGATTGCAGCCATGAAATTAAAAGACGCTTACTCCTTGGAAGAAAAGTTATGACCAACCTAGATAGCATATTGAAAAGCAGAGATATTACTTTGCCAATAAAGGTCTGTCTAGTCAAGGCTATGGTTTTTCCTGTGGTCATATATGGATGTGAGGGTTGGACTATGAAGAAGGCTGAGCGCTGAAGAATTGATGCTTTTGAACTGTGGTGTTGGAGAAGACTGTTGAGAGTCCCTTGGACTGCAAGGATATCCGAGTCCATCGTAAAGGAGATCAGTCCTGGGTGTTCATTGGAAGGACTGAGGCTGAGGCTGAAACTACAATACTTTGGCCACCTCATGCGAGGAGTTGACTCATTTGAAAAGATCCTGAAGCTGGGAGGGATTGGGGGCAGGAGGAGAAGGGAATGACAGAGGATGAAATGGCTGGATGTCATCACTCACTCGATGGACGTGAGTCTGAGTGAACTCCGGGAGTTGGTGATGGACAGGGAGACCTGGCGTGCTGCGATTCATGGGGTTGCAGGGAGTCAGACACGACTGAACGACTGAACTGAACTGAACTGAATGGTAAAGAATCGGTCTGCTAGTGCAAGAGACATAAGAGACGCAGGTTTGGTCCCAGGGTCAGGAAGATCCCCTGGAGGAGGGAATGGCAACCCACTCCAGCATTCTTGCCTAGAGAAGCCCATGGACAGAGGAGCCTGGCAGGCTACAGTCCATAGGGTGGCACAGAGTCAGACATGACTGAAGAGACTTAGCATACATGCATACACACACACATAAAGCAATAATCCTAATTTATAGTTAATCCCAATTCAAAAGTAGGAAGCTTTTCTATTAGTAAGTGGACTAAATAATGTTCCTTTCTCAGAGTCTTTTCATAGTGAGAAGCCACCATGGTCATAGGAGTCAGAGGCATTGCCTTATCAGTGTCATCAAAGATATTGTTTCATACATTAACCTCTGCCCACTTTAGGAGTATCCGTGATGAAGCTTTTTTTCAGAATAATGTTCTTCCTGCCATAATGGTTTATTTTATCCTTGTCATGTTTGGAATCTCATTTTGACATGTGTGGATCACAATAAACTGTGGAAAATTCTGAAAGAGATGGGAATACCAGACCACCTGACCTGCCTCTTGAGAAACCTGTATGCAGGTCAGGAAGCAACAGTTAAAACTGGACATGAAACAACAGACTGATTCCAAATAGGAAAAGGAGTACGTCAAGGCGGTATATCATCACCCTGCTTATTTAACTTATATGCAGAGTACATCATAAGAAACGCTGGGCTGGAGGAAGCACAACCTGGAATCAAGATTGCTGGGAGAAATACCAGTAACTTCAGAGACCCAGATGACACCACTGTTATGGCAGAAAGTGAAGAAGAACTAAAAAGCCTCTTGATGAAAGTGAAAGAGGAGAGTGAAAAAGTTGGCTTAAAGCTCAACATTCAGAAAACAAAGATCATGGCATCTGGTTCTATCACCTCATGGGAAATAGATGTGGAAACCGTGGCTGACTTTTCTGGGCTCCAAAATCACTGCAGATGGTGACTGCAGCCATGAAATTAAAAGATGCTTACTCCTTGGAAGGAAAGTTATGACCAACCTAGACAGCATATTTAAAAGCAGAGACATTACTTTGCCAACAAAGGTCTGTCTAGTCAAGACTATGATTTTTCCAGTGGTCATATATGGATGTGAGAGTTGGACTATAAGGGAAGCTGAGTGCTGAAGAATTGATGCTTTTGAACTGTGGTGTTAAAGAAGACTCTTGAGAGTCTCTTGGACCGCAAGAAGATCCAACCAGTCTATCCTAAAGGAGATCAGTCCTGGGTGTCCATTGGAAGGACTGATGTTGAAGTTGAAACTTCAATACTTTGGCCACCTGATGCAAAGAGTTGACTCATTGGAAAAGACCCTGATGCTGGGGGGGATTGGGGCAGGAGGAGAAGGGGACGACAGAGGATGAGACGGCTGGATGGCATCACGGACTCAATGGACATGGGTTTGAGAAAACGCCGGGAGTTGGTGATGGACAGGGAGGCCTGGCGTGCTGCAGTTCATGGGGTCCCAAAGAGTCGGACATGACTGAGCTACTGAAGTGAACTGAACTGATATATATATATGTTCATTTTATTTTGGCTTTCCCAGGAAACTCCTTCAGAGACAAGGATTCAAGTAAAAGTAGTATATTTGGGAAGGACAAGCAACGCTAGCAAAGAAGCGGTGAGGTAGTACACAAAATGGGAGGACATGAACACCTATCAGAGTGAGGCTGCTAGAATTCAAGCTCCCAGAGAGACGCTGGGAAAGGGTGGAGCACATGCCTTTGGACAGTCACTCCCAAGTGATGGGGCAGTAGAGAGATTTATAGATCAACTGAATAGGAGAAGGAGTACGTCAAGGCTGTATATCGTTACCCTGCTGATATGACTTATATGCAGAGTTCATCATGAGAAACGCTGGACTGGAAGAAGCACATCCTGGAATCAAGATTGCCAGGAGAAATATCAATAACCTAGATATGCAGATGACACCACCCTTAGGGCTGAAAGTGAAGAGGAGCTAAAAAGCCTCTTGATGAAAGTGAAAGAAAAGAGGGGAAAAGATGGCTTAAAGCTCAACATTCAGAAAACGAAGATCATGGCATCTGGTCCCACCACTTCATGGGAAATAGATGGGAAAACAGTGGAAACAGTGTCAGACTTTATTTTTTGGGCTCCAAAATCACTGCAGATGGTGACTGCAGCCATGAAATTAAAAGACGCTTACTCCTTGGAAGAAAAGTTATGACCAACCTAGACAGCATATTCAAAAGCAGAGACATTACTTTGCCGACTAAGGTCCATCTAGTCAAGGCTATGGTTTTTCCTGTGGTCATGTATGGATGTGAGAGTTGGACTGTGAGAAAGGCTGAGCACCGAATGATTGATGCTTTTGAACTGTGGTGTTAGAGAAGACTGTTGAGAGTCCCTTGGACTACAAGGAGGTCCAACCAGTCCATTCTGAAGGAGATCAGCCCTGCGATTTCTTTGGAAGGAATGATGCTAAAGCTGAAACTCCAGTACTTTGGCCACCTCATGCAAAGAGTTGACTCATTGGAAAAGACTCTGATGCTGGGAAGGATTGGGGGCAGGAGGAGAAGGGGATGACAGAGGATGAGATGGCTGGATGGCACCATGGATTCGATGGACGTGAGTTTGAGTGAACTCCAGGAGAGGGTGATGGACAGGGAGACCTGATGTGCTGTGATTCATGGAGTCACAAAGAGTTGGACACAACTGAGTGACTGAACTGAACTGAACTGATGGCTGGTCTTTGGTTGAGGCTTCTCTGGGATGTTACTTTCTCCACACTTCTGTCTGCTTCTAAAGTTCTGGGGAAGAGTCCTAGGCACAGATGTAGGTTGCTGGGAGCCACCACGGGAGATCCCACCCATGACAAAGGTCATGTGGAGAAGACCTGATAGGCAAAGGCGGATCAGGATTTGAGGGGCTCCCTGGACCTGCTTGAGCATCTACCCCAAAACTAGAATCTGTCTGTCTTACTATTTTATGCCTTTCACCAACTCTTCTGACATTAACAGGGGGCTATCCCCGACCACCTTTCTCCTGAGAAAATCAACTTAGGGCTCTAGCTAATAAGTCTCTTGGGCATGAAAGGAGTATTTCAAATCAAACCCCCCTCTGTTAGCATTCTAGCTTGCTTGGCAGGTTTATCCAGACTCTTGCAGCTATGCATATGATTGTTCACAGCCTCCCAACTCTGAGTGGCATGGGAAGCCTAAAACATAGAGCCTTTCAAAGAGTTAAAAGTTATTAGAGTAGTGCTGGTGTAGGATTTCATTATTGGGCCAATGCTTGCTGCTAAGTTTCCATATCTCTTATCCACTGTGCACCTGGGAGTGCATTAGTTAACATAGTTGGAATGTAAGAAAAGCAAGTGTAGCCTTGAAATTAACCACATCAGACCTTTGATGTAGTTCTTTCTTTGTTGTAACTCACTGCATCTTAGCTCCTTGAGAAATGTAACTCTGTTTAGCATTTTTGGAGGCTGACATAGATTAGAAGTATAAAGAAAAAACATTTCAAGGGAAAATAAGTCTTCTGGTTGAGCAACCTTTATCAAAAAGGGTCATAAAATGTTCACAGGCCTCCAAGGCCAAAAGATAATATACAGAATATTGTTTATGGGAAAGGTATGCAGAAAAATTCCTGGTTTTGATAAAGACAAAACAGATGTAATGTTTGGGCTGACTCTGTATGACTTTGCATCTTTCATTTCCTTTATGTACAAGTCAAGGTATAAAGTTCTTTTTGAAAAAAAGTTACAGGCCTCGCTCACTGGAGCTTGGTCACTCCATGTCTTTCTTTTCTTTCTTTCTTTCTTTCTTTCTTTGTCTCCTCTATTTTCTTATCTGCAACATTCTTTCTTTATCTCTCTCTGTAAATCATTTTCTTCGCTGACACCATTTCTCCTGAGGGTTCCCTGGATCCTGTGGGGGCTGGACCCCAGTAGTAGGTAAAGTCACCTAAATGCTGGCTGCAACATACAAAAAGGGCTGACAATAGGGGCCAAGTGCTATAGCATCTATTACAGTGTTACTGGTTTGGTTTTGTGTTTCATTTCACTATTGACATCTATAGAGTACCAAATGAAAAGCAAGCCCATATCTAACAACTGTACAAGACAGTATTTCAGGTATTTTTGTACAGTTCTCTTACCCCTTATTCCACTTATTCTTTGTACTCATTTTCTCCTTGTCCTATTTTTTATACATTTACTTTTATCCCTTTATATTTCCTTATATCACTTTTAGAAAGAGATTCCATATAATCCAACCCCCCAAAAAAACCCTCAGTGATTAATTCAACAAGTGGTTGCCAAAATATATATGGTATCTATGTTTACTGAAGGTATAGTCTATAGTCTGTTTAGATTCTCTTTGATGAACTAGAGGAGATGACATAATTCATTTAAATAAAATCTATAAAAGATCTGTATTGTGTTCTCAATATCTTGTAAGAAGGAGATACTAAAAGTTGCAATACTTTTATTTCCTTCTTGGTAATTCTAACTAGTTAGTATTACAAAGTTACATAGAGATTTCAAGTATGAAGAATATATCAGATATCCACTGTCCATCCAGACTCATTAGGGAGTCTTTGTTACTGCTTTTAATTAATTCAAACAGTATGAGAGCCTACTTTGTGCCAGGCATTTAGATAGACTCTGGGGGTACAAAGATTAACAGTATGTGATTTCTACCTTCAAGGAACTTACATGCTGTCTGGGAGAATGACAAACGAAGAGACAAGGACAGTGATAGAGCCAGGGTGTGCAGTGAAACATCACATGACCTACATTGTTGTTTCTATAGCATCAGATATTATTCCTGTCAGCCGGAAATTTGGGGAGGCAGTATTTAAAAGCAGAAATATTTACTACCTTAACTGTAGTTGAATTGAACTAGATATGATATGAATATGTTCAAAATGACATGGTCCTGTCAGAAGAGCAATTGATAACCCCCTTTAGCTCCTCAGTAAAGAATCTGCCTGCAGTGCAGGAGAGCCGGGTTCAATCCTTGGGTTGGGAAGATCCCCCGGAGAAGGAAATGGCAACCCACTCCAGTATCCTTGTCTGGAAAATCCCATGGACAGAGGAGCTGAGTGGGCTGCAGTCCATGGAGTCACAAAGAGTCGGGCATGACTGAGTGACTAACACTTTTAAACATCTATCTCTCTGATATAGATATAACAACTTGTCCCCACCCTGGTTGCACAAAACTGAATTCAAAACTTCCATAGTCCTGCAGCCTTACCACAAATCATTCTGCCTAACAAGTCTTTGGTATGGCGTTTAGATGTAGAAAGATTGGGTAAAACTATCTGCTACACATTCACCCAAAATTATGACCCTCATTTATGGAGTCTAAGCTAGGATCCAAGACTGATAATGTCAGTAACTCAACTATGGAACATCATTTAATTAGAAAGAACTCTGCTCTACCAGTTTCACTTCTGGGAATCTAGAAAAGAACCATGCCCTTCCCACAAAAGTAGGTTTTAATCTGTTTTGGAAAACTCAAAATAGACATGGGATCAGTTTTTAGGCCTGCTTTCAGAAGTTAGCTAATTATTGGCAATATACCTTAGGCAGAACACTTACCCAAAATTTGTCACATATGTTTACATTCTGAGGTCCCTGGATAAAATCTAACAAAGAACTCTTAGCATTTGTATAGATATGATGTGGAAATGTTTGCCCTCCTTTAAGATCTGAAAATGAGTATATAAATACTGGTTTTCATAACAGGCACAGGAGTTGGAAGAATAAGGAGAAACTAAGCTCAGAGTGAAGTCAGCATCATGGCACCATGAATAGCTCCTTTTTTCTCTCTCCTTTTACAACTAATTGGACATTCATAGCTAGAAAAAGAAGAAAAACCACCTTTGCACATCATACCAGGACGATCAAGAGCTACATCCATCTGTGTACCTGAAAGGGGATAGACTAGACCCGGGAGGAGGCAACAGAATGACGTAAGCGGCAGTGCAGCTGCCATCAGAAGAGATGATCAGAACAGAGAAAGCAGCAGCTAGTCCAGCAGTGAGCCAGCACAGCCTCTCTGGCAATGGAAAACAGCGGCCACGCAGGGGATGGGGCAGAGGTTAGAAATGGCATTTAAGGATACAAACCTGTATCAAGTAAATAAGCCATAGAGACCTAGTGCACAGTATAATAACTATAGACAGTAATGATATACTATGGTTTATAAAGTGATAAATATCACTCTTAAGCAGCCAATCATATTATAGTCTGTAAATATATCAAAGTAACATGTTGTACACTACCTTTACACAATGTTACACATCAAATACACTCAATTAAAAAAAAAAAAGTCAAGAAAGAAACTAAGCTGTAGATCTACCTAACAATTTGGGACTTTGGCCAAGTCAAAAGCAAACAAACCCAGTGAAGACTGAAAATGGTTACTAAGATTTCTTCTGGCTCTAATAATTTATTTCTTGCTGATTTTTCAATACAAAGACAAAACTCAAGATGACGTGTGTTCATGTAGAAGAGAGCAGTTTTCCTCAGGAATAGTATTAATAGAACCCGTATTAGACCTAGGGTTTCCCAAGTGGTGCTAGTGGTAAAGGACCCATCTGCCAGTGCAGGAGACAGAAGAGGCATGGGTTTGATGTGTAGGTCTGGAAAATCCACTGGAGGAGGGTGTAGCAACCCACCAGAGTATTCTTGTCTGGAGAATCGCATGGACAGAAAAGCCTGGCAGGCTACAGTCCATGGTGCTGCAAAGACTCAGACATGACTGAAGTGGCTTAGCACACAGCACACACACATGCCAGACCTGACTTAGGTGAAGGCCAGTTAGGAAGGACCCAAGCACTACAGCTCTCCAAACGAGCCAATGAGGGATCTCCGCGTAACTGCAGGAAACAGCCTTTCTTAGGCCTCATAATCAAGGGTGGAATGAGAAAATGACGTACCAGCCTCTGTGAGGTACTTCATACAGAGTATCTCATTTCATCTTCAAAATGATGAATTTGTTATCTCTGTTTTACAAGTAATAAAATCAAGGCTCAGAAAAGGCAAGTAATTTAATCAGTATTAGCAAACTAATGAATTCTGAAACTAAGATTAGCAGTGGTATTCACAATCTCACTCAATACAACCAAAAACTTTTGCCTAAACAGAACAAAAAAGCCCAGCTATCTTAAGAGTTGAAAACTAGATAAAAGCAGGAAGAATGTGAAGGAGCAGAAACCTTGGAGAGGAAACATGCACGGAGATAACTTCTTGCTCTTGTTCTCCCTTCCCTCAGAAAGCCATCTCATTTGGAGGATACTACAGGCAACTAATACTTTGAAAAAGACCCAGCTATCTTTGTAGTCAGAGAAAGCACAGAATGGGACCTGAGCACCTGGAGAGTAAGGAGGAAATCCAGCAAGGATTAGAATAACAAAGGGGGCCCTCAGTTTCTATATAGAAACCCATCTAAATCTTATTCTAGACCATGAACCATGCATGCTAGCAATCATGAAATAAGATAGGCTGAGAAAATTCAGTTGGGACACGACAACATCCTGTGAAAGTAAAGACAAATTTATAGTCAGTCTAACGTGATTGCTGGAAAAATAAAAACTAGAACATTCTCCAAAGGATTATAACAAACCAACAACATCACATTCAAACTTATTCACTATATAAAAAACCAGAAAAATTCCATCCATTCTTAAAAACATGGCAGTCAAACATGGTAAGAATGAACCACTCTGAAAATAAAGATCTAATGGTGAAGAACAGAAACAAAAAAATGTTTGTTTGTTTTTTAAAATGAACAGATATTTAAGTCGATTAGTTCAGTTCAGTCACTCAGTCGTGTCTGACTCTTTGCGACCCCATGACTCGCAGCTTGCCAGGCCTCCCAGTCCATCACCAACTCCCGGAGTTCACTCAGATTTATGTCCATCAAGTCAGAGATGCCATCCAGCCATCTCATCCTCTGTCGTCCCCTTCTCCTCCTGCCCCCAATCCCTCCCAGCATCAAAGTCTCTTCCAATGACTCAACTCTTTGCAAGAGGTGGCCAGAGTACTGGAGTTTCAGCTTTAGCATCTTTCCTTCCAAAGAAATCCCAGGGCTGATCTCCTTCAGAATGGACTGGTTGGATCTCCTGGCAGTCCAAGGGACTCTCAAGTCTTCTCCAACACCACAGTTCTAAAGCTTCAATTCTTCGGCGCTCAGCCTTCTTCACAGTCCAACTCTTACATCCATACATGACCACAGGAAAAACCATAGCCTTGACCAGATGGACCTTTGCTGGCAAAGTAATGTCTCTGCTTTTGAATATACTATCTAGGTTGGTCATAACTTTTCTTCCAAGGAGTAAGCGTCTTTTAATTTCATGGCTGCAGTCAGCATCTGCAGTGATTTTGGAGCCCCCAAATAAAGTCTGACACTGTTTCCCCAACTATTTCCCATAAAGTGATGGGTCCAGATGCCATGATCTTTGTTTTCTGAATGTTGAGCTTTAAGCCAACTTGTTCACTCTCCTCTTTTTTTTCATCAAGAGGTTTTTAGTTCCTCTTCACTTTCTGCTATAAGGGTGGTGTCATCTGCATATCTGAGGTTATTGATATTTCTCCCAGCAATCTTGATTCCAGCTTGTGCTTCTTCCAGCCCAGCCTTTCTCATGATGTACTCTGCATATAAGTTAAATAAGCAGGGTGACAATATACAGCCTCGACGTACTCCTTTTCCTATTTGGAACTAGTCTGTTGTTCCATGTCCAGTTCTAACTGTTGCTTCCTGGCCTGCATACAGATTCCTCAAGAGGCAGATCAGGTGGTCTGGTATTCCCATCTCTTTCAGAATTTTCCACAGTTTATTGTGATCCTCACAGTCAAAAGCTTTGCAGAGTCAATAAAGCAGAAATAGATGTTTTTCCTGGAACTCTCTTGCTTTTTCCATGATCCAGCGGATGTTGCCAATTTGATCTCTGATTCCTCTGCCTTTTCTAAATCCAGTTTGAACATCTGGAAGTTGACAGTTCACATATTGCTGAAGCCTGGCTTGGAGAATTTTGAGCATTACTTTACTAACGTGTGAGATGAGTGCAATTGTGCAGTAGTTTGAGCATTCTTTGGCATTACCTTTCTTTGGGATTGGAATGAAAACTGACCTTTTGCAGTTCGATGGCCACTGCTAGGTTTTCCGTATTTGCTGGCATATTGAATGCACCACTTTCACAGCATCATCTTTCAGGATTTGAAATAGCTCAACTGGAAGTCTATCACCCCCAGTAGCTTTGTTCATAGTGATGCTTTCTAAGGCCCACTTGACTTCACATTCCAGGATGTCTGGCTATAGGTGAGTGATCACACCATTGTGATTATTCGGGTCGTGATGATCTTTTTGTACTGTTCTTCTGTGTATTCTTGCCACCTCTTCTTAATATCTTCTGCTTTTGTTAGGTCCATACCATTTCTGTCCTTTATTGAGCCCATCTTTGTATGAAATGTTCCCCTTGGTATCTCTAATTTTTTTGAAGAGATCTCTAGTCTTTCCCATTCTATTGTTTGCCTCTATTTCTTTGCGTTGATCACTGAAGAAGGCTTTCTTATCTCTTCTTGCTATTCTTTGGAACTCTGAATTTAGATGCTTATATCTTTCTTTTTCTCCTTTGCTTTTGTCTTCTCTTTCTTTTCACATCTATTTGTAAGGCCTCCTAAGACAGCCATTTTGCTTTTTTGCATTTCTTTTTCCATGGAGGTGGTCTTGATCCCTGTCTCCTGTACAATGTCATGAACCTCTGTCTATAATTCATCAGGCACTTTTGCCGAGAAAATGCACTGGTCATAGCAAACACCCTCTTCCAACAACACAAGAGAAGACTCTACTCATGGACATCACCAGATGGTCAACACCGAAATCAGACTGATTATATTCTATGCAGCCAAAGATGGAGAAGCCTCTATACAGTCAACAAAAACAAGACCAGGAGCTGACTGTGGCACAGATCATGAACTCCTTATTTCCAAATTCAGACTTAAATTGAAGAAAGTATGGAAAACCACTAGACCATTCAGGTATGACCTAAATCAAATCCCTTATGATTATACAGTGGAACTGAGAAATAGATTTAAGTTGACAGATAACTATAAAAAGATTTTAAAAATATAACTGGAGTTCCAGTGCAGAGTACAGGAAGATTAAGCCTTCCCAGTGTGTGAATGCTGTACATTTTGTACACTCAGTTATCTCCTTAACCCTAGATATGTTAAATCAAAGAAAAATTATATTCTGGGAAAATCATAATCAAACTGATGATAATCAAACATGAATGATATATTAAAAGTAGAGAAAACTGACATGTTATACACAGGGGAACAGTACTTACAAAACCACAGATTTAATAGTTATTTTTAAAAATAAAGGGGGCCAGAAAACAATAGAAAACTTATATGCAGAGTACATCATGAGAAACGCTGGACTGGAAGAAACACAAGGTGGAATCAAGATTGCCGGGAGAAATATCAACCTCAGATACGCAGATGACACCACCATTATGGCAGAAAGTGAAGAGGAACTAAAAAGCCTCTTGACGAAAGTGAAAGAGGAGAGTGAAAAGATGGCTTAAAGCTCAACATTCAGAAAACAAAGATCATGGCATCCGGTCCCATCACTTCATGGGAAAAAGAAGGGAAACAGTGGAAACAGTGTCAGACTTTATTTTTTGGGCTCCAAAATCACTGCAGATGGTGACTGTAGCCATGAAATTAAAAGACACTTACTCCTTGGAAGAAAAGTAATGATCAACCTAGATAGCATATTCAAAAGCAGAGACATTACTTTGCCAACAAAGGTCCGTCTAGTCAAGCCTATGGTTTTTCCTGTGGTCATGTATGGATGTGAGAGTTGGACTGTGAAGAAGGCTGAGCACTGAAGAACTGATGCTTTTGAACTGTGGTGTTGGAGAAGACTCTTGAGAGTCCCTTGGACTACAAGGAGGTCCAACCAGTCCATTCTGAAGGAGATTAGCCCTGGGATTTCTTTGGAAGGAATGATGCTAAAGCTGAAACTCCAGTACTTTGGCCATCTCATGCAAAGAGTTGACTCATTGGAAAAGACTCTGATGCTGGGAGGGATTCGGGGCAGGAGGACAAGAGGACGACAGAGGATAAGATGGCTGGATGGCATCACAGACTCGATGGATGTGAGTTTGAGTGAACTCCAGGAGTTGGTGACGGACAGGGAGGCCTGGCATGTTGCAATTCATGGGGTCGCAAAGAGTCGGACCCAACTGAGCGACCAAATTGAACTGAATTGAAGTATATTTTAAACCTGCCAACTCAAACTACTTTAAACTTTGTACAATGAATGTATCTGTTTATAATGAAGGTGAAATAAACACATTTCATCTAGAGAAATAATAAGATAATTTGATTCAAGCAGAACCACTCTACAACAAATTCTAAAGAGAGTGTTTAAAACTAAAGGAAAATGATGTGAGAGCAACTTCAGGAACAAATGAAGATTATCATGCTAATGGAATAAGTCAGAGAAAGACATATGATGTCACTTATATAGGGAATCTAAAAAGTGATTCAGATGAATTTACTACCAAACAAATAGTCACACATAGAAAACAAAACTTAAGGTTACCAAAAGAGAACGGGTCAGGGAGGGATAAATTAGGAGTTTGGGATTAATAGACACACTACTATATATAAAATAGATTACCAACAAGGATTCACTGCATAGCACAGGAAACTATATTCAATATCTTGTGATAACCTAAAATGGGGAAGAATCTGAAAAAGAATAAATGTATAACAGAATCTCTTCACGCCTGAAACTAATGCAACATTGTAAATCAAATATACTTGAATTTCAAAAAGAAATGCTAAGTATATAAAGATATAAAATATATAATTTTTATTTTGTTCTTTAAAATACAAATGACTGCTTAAGGCAAAAACTATAATGTCTGGTGGTGTTTTCAACTTATACATATATAATACATACTACCTCAATAGACAGCAGAGGAGTAGGGCAGGATATTTTCCTTTATGATTACAAAATCTTTATATTTTACATCAACTAGTGCAACAGTGATGTGAAATGTAGAGATTTTGAGGAAATGGCAACCCACTCCAGTGTTCTTGCCAGGCGAATCCCAGGGACGGGGGAGCCTGGGTGGTTGCCGTCTCTGGGGGTTGCACAGAGTCGGACACGACTGATGCAACTTAGCAGCAGCAGCAGCGCAATATTAACTCTAAGTAGACTGATATTATATTTTTGAAAAAACTATGTGCCCTACCAGTTTTGTAGCAGTGATATATATAGTTGGTCCTTGAATGATGTGGGGGTTAATCTGTGTATAACTTATGATCAGCCCTGTGTATCTGCAGCTCCTTTGTACCCACAGATTCAGCCAATATAAACCAAGTAGTACTATAGTATTTACTACTGAAACACCTCCACATGTAAGTGGACCTGTGCAGTTCAAACCTCCAGGGTTCAAAGGTCAATGCTGTGTGTGTGTGTATGTGTGTGTATACACACACAACCTTTCTTTGCATGATTTAAATATTTTTATAATTACATGATGATTACTAGATTTTGGTTGTGTGTGTACATACATACGTAAAATATATATTTTAAAAGAACAAAACACCAAAAATATTCTCTAACAACATTTGGAATTAAATTAGAAATCAGTAATTACTAACTAAAAATCCTCTTGATGAAAGTGAAAAGGTTGAGTGAAAAAAATTGGCTTAAAGCTCAACATTCAGAAAACGAAGATCATGGCATCCAGTCCCATCACTTTATGGGAAATGGATGGGGAAACAGTGGAAACAGTGTCAGATTTTATTTTTGGGGGCTCCAAAATCACTGCAGATGGTGACTGCAGCCATGAAATAAAAGACACTTACTCTTTGGAAGGAAAGTTATGACCAACCTAGATAGCATATTCAAAAGCAGAGACATTACTTTGCCGACTAAGGTCCAGCTAGTCAAGGCTATGGTTTTTCCTGTGGTCATGTATGGATGTGAGAGTTGGACTGTGAAGAAAGCTGAGTGCCGAAGAATTGATGCTTTGAACTGTGGTGTTGGAGAAGACTCTTGAGAGTCCCTTGGACTGCAAGGAGATCCAACCAGTCCATTCTGAAGGAGATCAGCCCTGGGATATCTTTGGAAGGACTGATGCTAAAGCTGAAACTCCAGTACTTTGGCCACCTCATGTGAAGAGCTGACTCACTGGAAAAGACTCTGATGCTAGGAGGGATTGGGGCAGGACTAGAAGGGGACGACAGAGAATGAGATGGCTGGATGGCATCACCGATTCAATGGACGTGAGTTTGAGTGAACTCTGGGAGATGGTGATGGACAGGGGAGGCCTGGCGTGCTGCGATTCATGGGGTCACAAAGAGTCGGACACAACTGAGCGACTGAACTGAACTGAACTGAATAAGATATCTAGGTAATCTCAACTATCTGCAAATTAATAATCCCGTGGGTAAATAAGAAATTGCAAGATGCAATATTTTGAACTAAATGATTTTAAAAATACAGCACAACAATTTATGAAAGGCAGCTGAAGCAATACTTAGAGGGGCATTTACAAGTTTCAATATGTATTTTAGTGGGAAAAAAGAAATGACCTAAGATAAATTCCTTATAAACCAAATAAGTCAGAAGAGTAAATTAGCCCAAGGTAAGTAGAAGTAATAAAATAATGTATGAAAAATGAATACAGAAAGCTTCCCAAAGCCAAAAGTTGATCTTTTCAAAGAACCATCAAAATCAACATAGCCCCAGTTGGAATAAACAAGGCAAAGGAAAGAACACAAGTCACCAATAACATTAAAAAGAGAAGTTATCACCACATAGAGAACAGACTTAGGGTCACAGCAGAGGAAGGAGATGTAGGACACATCGAGAGAGCAGCGCTGAAATACATATATTACCATATGTAAAGTAGAGCGCTAATGGGAATTTGCTGTATAGCACAGAGAGCTCATCCTGGTGCTCTGTGATAACCTAGATGGGTTGGATGGGGTGGGAGGGAGGTTCAGGGAGTGGGGGACGTTGTGTATACCTATGGCTGATTCACGTCGATGTATGGCCAAAACCAACACAACAATGTAAAGCGATTATCCTCCAATTAAAAACAAATTTAAAGACAAAAGTTATCCCAAAGTCCTGTACACAAAAATGATACTAACAACATAGTAATAATAACATGCAACAAATTAAATGAAACAGACAAATGTATTAAAAGCAGAATTTATCAAAATTAAGAGGATAAGAAATAGAAAATGTGACTAGCCTTATAGCTATTAAAGAAATTCACATTATTATCAAAAACCTTTCTTAAAACTCCAGACTCAGGTATTGTTTCACTAGTGAATTCTGTTACTCTGGGAACAAAAATCTTCCTTTACATGTATTTTTCTAAAAAATAGAGATGGAATACCCCTTGTTTTATGAGGCCAGTATAAACCTAATGTAAACCTTGACAAAGACATAACGAAAACAAAAACAAAAACAGCCCTATAGGATTTTTGTATCACTCATAAATAAATCACTCATATAAATATATTTATCACTCATATAAAATTCTTAAGAGTATTAGTAAATTAAATCCTATATAACATACACACATCTATATATACATGTGTTTAGATATTTTGTTGTTGATAAGTCTTGTCCAATTCTATTGTGATCCCATAGACTGTAGCCCGCCAGGCTCACTCTGTCCATGGGATTCTCCAGGCAAGAATACTAGAGTAGGTTTCCACTTCTTTCTCCAGGGGATCTTCCCATCCTGGGGATCGAGCCTGCATCTCCCATATTGCAGGCAGATTCTTTACCCTTGAGCCGCCAGGGAAGCCTATGCATGTATGTATGTGTATGGGCATGTATG
This sequence comes from Nanger dama, assembly GCA_917880005.1. Classification (NCBI taxonomy): domain Eukaryota; kingdom Metazoa; phylum Chordata; class Mammalia; order Artiodactyla; family Bovidae; genus Nanger; species Nanger dama. Next base: position 5,170,200 of record CAKJTW010000011.1, read on the forward strand.
TCAACGTAAGTGAGGTTTATTACAGAAATGGTAAGTTATGGAAGCAAGTCAATCAAAGCAGTCTCTCGTATTAACAGTATAAAGAAGAAAGATCGGATAGAAGCAAGTAACACTACTATTTGCAGTTGGTAAGACTATCTACTATTTGTAATTGGTATGATTATCTTCATAGAAAATTCCAAGAAATTTACAAAATAATTTCCATAATAGGTAATGAATTTAGCAGTATCATAGGGGTTCAAAGTTAATATGTAAATCAGTTCCTATAAATTAAGGACAATGAGAAAGTAATTTGCTTTTAAAATTCCATTTACAGTAGCACCCAAAAATAGACACTTAGAAAGGTGTTCAATCTTTCTCCACACAGAAAGCTATGAAAGATGTATTAGAAAATTTAAAGATCCAGATAACAGATAAACCTACCATGTTAATTGGTTAAAAGATTGATATTTTTAAGACAGCAGATTTTCCCCAAATTTACTTTTAGAGTTGGCATGATCTCTATAAAAATACCAGAGATTTTTTTTTAATTGACAAGTCAACTCTTAAAATTTAGATAGAAATGCATTGGCCCTAGAACAATTTTAAAAAGAACTATATTGAAGGATGTGGCATACCTCATTTCAAAACTAATTTTAAGGCTAATAGCAATCCACATAGTTTGATACTTGTGAAAAGATCGACATATATACTAATGACATAGAAAGTCCAACATGAACTTACACATTAATAATAAATGATTTTCAACAAAGATGCCAAAGCAAGTTAACCAAGAAAGATAATGTCTTTTCAGCAAATGGTGATGGGACATCTGTGTATATGTGGGGAGTGGAGGATTAACTCTTACTTCATGCCATCTACAAAAATTAACTGGAAATGGATCATAACCCTAAATGTAAAATCTAAAACCATGTTAAAGTGATAGGCTTTGTAACCTTGGAGTAGTTAAAAAGCATATTTAAGAACACAAAAAGCATAAAACATGAACTAAAATTTGTTAAATTGAACACTGAAATTGCAAACTTACTCTTCACAAAATTTCGTTAAGAGAAAGAAAGTGGAAGCCCCAATTGGGAGAAAATATTTGCAGCACATGTATCAGCAAAGAACTTGTATGTGGAATAGATAAATCTTAACAACTCACTAATAATAAGTTGAACACGCTAAAAATAGTTAAAAGATTTGAACATAGCCATTAAGCACATAAAACTTTGCTCAACATCACAAGTTGAGAACTAGTGATGAGAACATCAGAGAACTACAAATTAACCCACAGTGAGATACCACTACACTCTTACTGATTGGCCAGGATGTGCAACAACTGGAAGTTTTCATACACTGGTGGTAGAAAATACAAAATGCTAAAATCATTTTGAAAAATGCTTTGGTAGTTTCTTGGAAAATTAAACATATACTTCCCATTTGATCTTCTCATTCTACACATAGATATTTTACCCAGGAGAAATGAAAACATAGGGCCACATAAAGCCTCATACATCAATGTTCATTGCATTGTAGTAGCTTAAAACTGAAAAAAATTCCATCAATAAGTGAATATTTAAACAGATTATAGTATATCTACATGTAATGCTACTCAGCAATAAAAAGTTACTGATACAAAAACACAGCTAAATATTAGCATCATTTTGTCCAGTAGAAAAGGCCAGACAGAAAGTATACATTCTGGATGAGACCATAGAAATAAAATTCTAAAAAAATACAAATTATAGATGGCAGCTCAGTGGTTGCTAAGGATAGGGTTGGGTGATGAATGGGCTACAAATGGGCAGGAGGAAACTTGAGGGTAATAGAAATATTGATCATCTTGATTCTAGTGATGGTTAGTATACACGTGTCAAACCCCAACAAATTGTGAACTTTAAATATGTACAATGTATTAAAAATCATTTACACATGATAGTTATCCCTATGAATTCAGAAACAATGTTATGTCTACTTGTTTTATTATTGAAGTTAAATATGCACCATTTTCTGAAGTTTCATGCTCTCAAGAAATAATTTTTATAGAAACTCACTCAAATATTGTGGCATTATTTCCATTTTTAGAAATCAAGTATATATTTTATACAATTTTAAAAATGTAATCCAAATTTCTTCCAAGCAGATAATTTTTTATAATGAGTCTCTTAAAGAGATGGAAAAACCAGAACACCTTACCTGCCTCCAGAGAAATCTGTATACAGGTCAAGAAGCAACAGTTAGAACTGGACATGGAACAACAGACTGGTTCCAAATTGGAAAAGGAGTACGTCAAGGCTGTATATTGTCACCTTGCTTATTTAATTTATTTGCAGAGTACATCATGAGAGGTGCTGGACTGGAGGAAGCACAAGCTGGGATCAAGATTGCCGGGAGAAATATCAATAACCTCAGATATGCAGATGACACCACCCTTATGGCAGAAAGCTAAGAGGAACTAAAGAGACTCTTGATGAAAGTGAAAGAGGAGAGTGAAAAAGTTGGCTTAAAACTCAACATTCTGAAAACTAAGATCATGGCATCCAGTCCCATCATTTCATGGGAAATAAATGGGGAAACCGTGGAAATAGTGCCAGACTTTATTTTTGGGGCTCCAAAATCACTGCAGATGGTGTCTGCAGCCATGAAATTAAAAGACGCTTGCTCCTTGGAAGGAAAGTTATGACCAACCTAGACAGCAGATTAAAAAGCAGAGATATTACTTTGGCAACAAAGGTCCATTTAGTCAAAGCTATGGTTTTTCCAGTAGTCTTGTATGGATGTGAGAGTTGGACCATAAAGAAAGCTGAGCACCGATGAATTGATGCCTTTGAACTGTGGTGTTGGAGAAGACTCTTGAGAGTTCCTTGGACAGCAGGAAATCCAACAAGTATATCCTAAAGGAAATCAGTCCTGAACATTCATTGGAAGGACTAATGCTGGAGCTGAAACTCCAATACTTTGGCCACCTTATGAGAAGAACTGACTCATTTGAAAAGACCTTGATGCTGGCAAAGACTGAAGTGGGAGGAGAAGGGGACGACAGAGGATGAGATGGTTGGATGGCATCACTGACTCAATGGACATGAGTTTGAGTAAACTCTGGGAGTTGGTGATAGACAGGGAGGTCTGTTGTGCTGCAGTCCATGGGGCTGCAAAGAGTCAGACGTGACTGAGTGAATGAACTGAACTGAAGTCTCTTAAAAGATTCATAATGCAAATCTGCATTTCTTCTTCCTAATTCCTAAAAATTTATTTTAATGAACTTGGCCATCTGTCAACTCATAAATAGATATTTATGAGAATACTCCTTCTCACAATTTATCTAAAAATAAATTATTGTAGTGACTGCAACCCCTGCCTTTCTCAGCTTCTGAATTACAAGCATCAGAACTTCAAGTGGCCTCTAACTGTTGAGTTTTACTTTCTTCTTAAAGGGAATTATCCTGCTTATCCTTTGATCCATTAAGAGCCAGGTAAGAAATATAGAAACAGGATAGAGAAATATGAAGACACTCAGAAAATTATTTAGGAGAAAACTGAGACATGTCAAATAATTAAATACTAGGTATTTTTGACCTATGCTTTTTAGGTTTTAGGGTGTCTCCCTTAGTACATGCTGGAGACCCTAAAAGTATGACTTATGTACTTCCACTGAAACTAGTAGCTTTAAAAGCTTCCCTAGGCCAGGTTTCTGCTCTTTTGCCTTTAACTTACTTTGTAGTTTCCCTTAAATATATATGTTTTTCCGATTATGTAAAAGTTATATATAGTTTAAATGAATATGCTAGGTATCATGAATAAAGAAGGTGATATAGAAATGTATAACATGGAAGACATATCAATGTTTATTTCACATACCAGTATATAGAAGAACTGTCAAATTCCATATTTCACATAAAAGTACATAGGTCCATTCAATTACCTTGAACTTTCATCCTCACACCTTTTGACATACAAAAAAACAAAGGATTCAAGTAGTGTTATTTCATCAGCCTCTCTGCTGGGCAAAGATGTGTTTGCTGATGGAGCGGAAACGCTTTGCCAGCCCATATTCCGTTGTCTTCAGAAGCTATTCTGAATGGGAGCCACTGCCATTATGTGAATAAGTCATGCATGATCCCTGGGTATATTATCAGCCCCTTGTGGAACATTTTCACCAATGATGAAATGTTATTGTTGTCAGTGTCAGACATTCAGTCTTTATCAGTCTCCTTCATGACAGCCCTCGTTATTCAGGCAGACTTGGGACAACTTCAAGGTGAGAACTTTCAATACAAGGTCAAGTGGGCCAAATTTCTTTCCTATCCACTGCTCAACCATTTCCCTTTCCTTTCATCATGACGCACAGATCAACCCCTCTGTCTTAAGGTCTGCAGTGGGAGGAGTACAATGGCAACCTCATTCTGGTAAGAACCTAGAACCATTTAAATAACAGAAATTTACATTTCCTCGCTGTGTCACTCCTAAAAAATTTAATTATGTCCTTAAATGTTGACACACATCCTTATCTACAAAATTCCTTTGGAATCAATGTTATACGTTAAAAACACGCAAGGGCTTCAGAACCAGAAATAAATTTTTCAGATTTGAACTACATGAACTTTGGCCAGCTGCTTAACATCTCTGGGCCAGAACTCTCCTCTCCAAATGGATCAAATGCAAGCTTTCATGCAGAACTACTGTGAGATTTAAAGGCGATATAAAAGCATTATAAGAATAGAGTAGAAGCAAGAAGCAAACATCATCCTAGATGATTATAGGAGTCCAACAAATATTTGCTTCTTGCTTCTACTCTATTCTTATAATGTTTTGTTGAAAATAACGTAACAACATCTTTACACTTATCTTGACCCCAAATTGAAATCTTTGGGAATGAGAAAATAACATAATCTTAATACCCGGGTGTTTCTTGTAGTTGCCTAAAACTTGAAGCCTACATATTAGAGCTTTGACTCCAGTGTAATTGTTCCTTTGTCCCTTACTCTATTCCCTTTGCCCACTAATTCTGACGCACAGCTGTTTATGCTTTACTAACAGCTAGGGGTGCCCACAATGCTTAGAGGACTGTCTGGATTACACAGGTGAACATGCCAGAATGTCAGCGCTCCACACTAAGACTGGCAGAACTGGGCATGCATTATGTGTAATTAGGCAAGTATTGGAATGATGACGACGGCCCTTCAGTCTCAGAGGAGCAAGGCAGAAGTGATGGGGTTCACAAAGACAGTGCGGGACCAAGTGGAAGCAGATCTTCCACGGCAAAAGACCCTTCATGGGAACACAGGGCCAGGGGAAACATATCTTCTCATCCCGTGTATGCATGTATGTATCTACCATTTTGAACTCTTCATCATCAAAAATAAAACACATCATAAACCTAATGGTACTTGGAACTATAGTCTCTCCAAGAAGCTTCTAATCAGTGACCTGATGCATATGCCAACAAAATTCTGTATCACAGAAAATATTTAAAGCTGCTGCTGCTAAGTCGCTTCAGTCGTGTCCAACTCTGTGTGACCCCATAGACGGCAACCCACCAGGCTCCCCCATCCCTGGGATTCTCCAGGCAAGAACACTGGAGTGGGTTGCCATTTTCCTTCTCCAATGCATGAAGGTGAAAGTGGAAACTGACGAAACTCAGTCATGTCCGACCCTTAGCGACCCCATGGATTGCAGCCTACCAGGCTCCTCTGTCCATGGGATTTTCCATGCAAGAGTACTGGAATGGCTTGCCATTGCCTTCTCCAATATTTAAAGCTAATAGTAGTCAAGTTTAGTGACTAGAAATAATTTAAGAGCATATGGACTGTGAGGGAAAGGATTAAGAGAGCATATCTAAAAGCAGTTATTGTTACTACTATTGAAGAGTGGCTTACAGGGTATAATGTTAGGCCTACTATGTGTGGGTAGTGCAATGAGCACTTTACATGTATTATTTCATTTAATTCGCACAGAAACTCTGAAGTAGCTACTGTGATCATTCATGAATGCACGATGAGAAAACTGAGTCTGGTGGAAACTGATTGTCCACTATCACCCAGTTGGCAGCCATGAGTTTAGAATCTACATTTATCTGATTACAAACTTTTTTAAATTTTGCTAAATTTACACATATGATGAAATTAATGCTGCAGTAACAGCTGTGTTATCTCAGAAGGCAAAGGAGATAGGTTTCTAAAACAGAAATCACTGAAATAATAAAAAAATACTGTTACTTATAAAATTCATTCATTCTTGAGAAAACTCTTGAGTACCAATATACAAAATACCCTAATAGACATCTCAAAATTAGAGTCAGAAAAAAAAAAATCCAAGACTAACAATTACAAAGTCTTAGGAGGCATAATTAAAATATTCTTAATGTTTAGGTATTTAGGTTTTACCATGTGTCATTCACTGAGTTAAAAAAAAAAAAATCTGTTAAGGCAAATATCAATGTAACTGTTACATGATAACTCCTTTATAAGTGAAGCCCTCAGATTGATCACCTAGAAACAAGTCTCTGAGACTCAATAGTCTAGCAACAAAGAAACAGCCAGCATTAAGTGACTCATTTTTCCCCTGGTAGAAAAAAAAGAATGAACTTTTCTATTTCATTCAAAGATATCTGTATAAAGAATATATTCTCAGTTCTACCATATAAAAATGAGCTGGGAATCAGGATCACTAAGTGGTTAAAAGCCCAGGCTCTAAAACCAGATGCTCTGGGTTTGAATCCTGACACTACCATTAACTAGCGGTGAGCTAGTTCACAGCTCTAAAAGCTCTTCAACCTTTCTGGGCTTCACTGAAGTCTGGGGAGAAGATCAAGTGATTTAATACATTTAAAGTGCTTAGGAAAACATGTTAAATAATGGGGATATACATGAAAAACACACAGATGCTAGCTAGATGTTGTTACTACTGTTATCGTTACTATTAAATAATTTTTTTGCTATGGTTCATATTATTGCTCATTATAAAATACCTCTTCTAATTTTAAAAAGAGAGAGCAAACTAAAGATGTATTTCAAATGCAATATCTGTTGGAGAGTAGGAACACTAAGAAGGTAAATAACCATATGATGAAAGAAAAATCAGTCACATTTATTTATATATATTTTCTTGAAGCCTCTTATAATAATTGCTAGTTAACTGTAAGTTTTTAACCAACAACAATGTCCAAAACAATGGAATGATGATGAAAGGCAGGTATCAGTAACATAAAGATAGAAAACAAACCAATCATACATTTGAGTGAAAAAAATAGAGTGGATTTGCCCATTGTAAGTCCTGTTTTAACTACTGTTATTATAAGTTTTGAAATATGGGGTAAACAATGAAATTTCAGGCTTACAGGTTACTCTGAGTTCTTCATTGTATATTAAGATCACACATATACAGTATTTGATAAATAACTTGTACTTGACCATGTTCAAATACCTTTAGGGGAAAAAAATATTCAGAAGGGGACTATGGGCCCTTCACTAAGCGTAAGCCTAGTAGGATAGCACAACCTAGAAAGCAATATGGGAACCTGTTCTGACATGCTGCTATGGGACACGCTCAATTGTGTCCAACTCTGTGCAACCCCATGGACTGTAGCCTGCCAGGCTTCTCTTTATCCATGGAATCCACCAGGCCAGAACACTGGAGTGGGTAGTCCTTCCCTTCTGCAAGGGATTTTCTGAATCCCGGGATTGAACCCACGTCTCTCGCATTGCAGGCAGATTCTTTACCCTCTGAGCCACCAGGGAAGCCCCTGTTCTGATTAATTCTTGAAAAATCTGAACTAGTGTCTCTGTAGGATAAAAATATAAGCAACAGGAGAAAGATCTTCATTAGGAAGGAAATTGCAAATAACATCTAAATCATAATCTTATACATAACAAAATCATATTTTTTTCTCATTTAAACTGGCATACTAATTTTTTGTCATTTTTTCTTTTCAAGAAATAAACACACTTGTGTGGTTAAAATTATCAAGAGAATGGCATCAAGCAATGATGCACCCTGTGATCCAAACTCTAAAAATCCTTCATGCTGCTAAGATGAGGTCACTGAGGGATATGAGCCCCAAACTAATGAAAGTTATGGATGGGATGAAAGTGAGTTTACACACAAAATTCCTTGATATTCAAACAGAGCATCCCCTTTGAGTCTTGAAATAGTTTGTCCTTTCTTACAAAGATAATAGTAAACATTCTAACTTACATCAATATGAGATACAGGTTAGAAAAAGTTTAGATAAATAATGAATGACACACTCATGAGGTGTTTTTAAGAGTGGGGTTACAGGCTTAAACTAAAGAAAGTGCGGAAAACCACTAGGCAAGTCAGGTATAACTTATCAAGTCCCTTATGAATATACAGTGGAGGTGATGGATAGATTAAAGGGTTTTGATCTAGTTAACAGTGTGCCTGAAGAATGATGGAGCAAGGTTTGTAATACTGTACAGGAGGCAGCAAACAAAACCATTCCAAAGGAAAAGAAATGCAAGAAGGCAAAGTGGTTGTCTGAGGAGGCTTTACAAATAGCTGAGGAAAGAAGAGAAGCAAAAGGCAAGGGAGAAAGGGAAAGGTACAAAAACTGAACACAGAGTTCCAGAGAAAGCAGAGAGACAAGAAGGCTGCCTTCTGTGAACAATACAGGGAAACAGAGGAAAACAACAGAAGGAGAAAGACTAGAGATCTCTTAAAGAAAACTGGAAATATCAAAGGAACATTTCATCCAAAGATGAGCACAGTAAAGGACAGAAACGTTAAAGACCTAACAGAAACAGAAGAGATCAATAAGAGATGGCAAGAATACACAGAAGAACTGTACAAAAAAGATCTTAATGACCTGGATAACCACAGTGGTGTGGATGCTCACCCAGAGCCAGACATTCTGGAGTATGAAGTCAAGTGGTCCTCAGGAAGCATTACTGCAAACAAAGCTAGTTGGGGTGATGGAATTCCAGCTGAGCTATTTAAAATCCTAAAAGATGATGCTATTAAATTGCTGCATTCAAGGTGTCAGCAAATTTGGGAAGCCCAGCAGTGGCCACAGGACTGGAAAAAGTCAATCCTCATCCCAATTCCCAAGAACGGTAGTATCAAAGATTGTTCAAACTACTGCACAACTGCACTCATCTCCCATGCTAGCAAGTTTATGCTCAAATTCTTTCAAGGTAGGCTTCAGCATTATGTAAATGGAAAGCTTCCAGATGTTGAAGCTGGGTTTAGAGAAGGCAGGGGAATTGTTGATCAAACTGTCAACATTCACGGGATCAGAGAGCAAGCAAGGGAATTTCAGAAAGAAAACAAACAAACAAACAAACAAACAATCTCTGTTTTATTGACTACACTAAAGCCTTTAACTCTGTGGATCATAACAAACTGTAGAAAACTTAAAGAGATGGGAATACAGACCATTTTACCTGTCTCCTGAGAAGGTAGACAGGTTTGTGGGTCAAGAAGCAACAGTTAGAACCTTGTATGGAACAAATGACTGGTTCAAAATTGAGAAAGAAGTTCGACAAGGCTGTTTATTGTCACCTTGTATATTGAACTTCTATGCATAGCACATCATGTGAAATGCCGGGCTGGATAAGTTACAAGCTGGAATCAAGATTGCCAGGAGAAATATCAACAACCTCAGATATGCAGACGATACCACTTTAATGGCAGAAAATGAACAGGAACTAAAAAGCTTCTTGATGAGGCTGAAAGAGGAGAGTGAAAAAGCTGGCTTAAAGCTCAATATTAAAAAACTAAGATCATGGCATCTAGTCCCATCATTTCCTGGCACTTCCACTTCATGGACACAGTAACAGATTTCCTCTTTGGGGCTCTAAAATCATTGTGTATGGTGACTGCAGCCATGAAATTAGAAGACAGTTGCCTCTTGGCAGGAAAGCTATGACAAACTTAGTATATTTAAAAGGAGAGATGACATTTTGCTGACAAATGTCTGTATACTCAAGGCTACGGTCTTTCCAGTAGTCTTGTATGGAATTGAGAGCTGGACCATAAAGAAGGGTGAGTGGCAAAGAATTGACATTTTTGAACTGTGGTGCTGGAGGAGATTCCTGAGAGTGCCTTAGAGAGCAAGGAGATCAAACCAGTCAATCTTAAAGGAAATCAACCCTGAATATTTATTGGAAGGACTGATGCTGAAGCTGAAGCACCAATACATCACCAGATGATGAAAACAGCCTATTTATTGGAAAAGACCCCAATCCTAGGAAGCATTGAGGGCAGGAGGAGCAGGGGGCAACAGAGGATGAAATGCTTGGATGGCATCACTGATTCAATGGACATGAACTTGGGTAAATTCTGGGATATTGTGAGGGACAGGGATGCCTGGCATGCTACAGTCCATGGAGTCACAAAGAGTTGGACATGACTTGGTGACTGAAGAACAACAATGACAACAAGTACTTAGAACACATCTGTCACACTTTGAAACAAACATAGGTAAAAACAATTATTATATTGTTCTACCTAAGTGCATCCCTCATAACTTTTTTTAAACCACCATTAAAAATAAGCACTGGAGTTAACAATATTTTTATCCACTGTGGTGTTTGTTATATTGCATTCCTTGTTTTTTCATTCATAAATCAACCCATTTTAAATTGTCCATTTAAACCCACTGAATTGTCCAAAAAGGCCACTCAGGAACTTCTTATGGAAAAACCCAAAAAACTTTTGGCTAATCCAATACTTGCTATATGTAAGCATGGTAGTCACAAAGATGACGGCATGAAATGGACAAATATCTGTTCTCTAGAACTGCATATGTTAGTGGGAAAGAGGTAAAAATAAGTTTCAAAATGATAAGGATTAACACAGAAGTATGGTAAATATGGCACAGACATATAAAACATTATATTGTACTTTTTTTCTGAGATGGGAAGTAGAGTGCTACGTCGCTTCAGTCGTGTCCGACTCTGTGTGACCCCATAGACGGCAGCCCACCAGGCTCCCCCATCCCTGGCATTCTCCAGGCAAGAACACTGGAGTGGGTTGCCATTTCCTTCTCCAATGCATGAAAGTGACAATTGAAAGTGAAGTCTCTCAGTCGTGTCTGACTTCGCGACCCCATGGACTGCAGCCTACCAGGCTCCTCCATCCATGGGAGTTTCCAGGCAAGAGTACTGGAGTGGGGGTGTCGTTGCCTTCTCCAGGGAAGGAGAGTAGATGTTCATAAAGCATGCTATATAATCGCATGAGGGTTAAGGAGTCTGAAACATGGAAAGAAACCTCTAAGAGTGCCTAGCAAGAGGGATGGATGACTGGTAGGCCAAGACTTGGCCAGTATTATTATTCACTATGAGAATAGGAGGTAAACAACCCAGAGTTATTTTGTAAGATTTTAGTGGAGAAACTATTTTAAGGCTGTAATAGAATTCAGGCGTAAATTACTAGACTATATTTTAATTACAGGGTAAATGGCATCCATATTCATGACCAATAAGTAGAAAGCAATTGAATGATATAGTACAACATTTGCATACCATAAGTCCAGGCAATGACAATATCTCCCTATTTAAACCACAAATATAAACCAGGGGAATTATGAAAAGCCCAATGCTTACAGTATATTTTCTTCTGAGTTTTCTCCTCTTTTGGTTATTATGGTGTTTTCTGCAATGTCCATTTGTTTAAACTTTCCTCCAAGTAGATATTAGCTTCTGATTAGACTTCATGTCTTGAAAAAAAGTGTGCTTGATAAAGTTGAAAATAGAAAACAAACTTTTTTTCCAAAATATTTTCTTGACATACTTTTCATACCAGAATTTAGAAGACCACAACTTTGAAGAGGAAGGAAAAGACTAAGGAAATTAAGGAAGGCCTAAATTTTGCTCTGGCCACTTTATCACTTTAAATAAGATGGCTTTTTATGAAAGATTTACCAAATAGTGTTAAATATTAATAAAAGCATAGGAGCTTAAATATATATGTGAATAGGGTTTCTACTCAATAGGCACACCAATATAGCCCTCAGTTCAGTTCAGTCGCTTAATCGTGTCTGACTCTTTGCAACCCCATGAACTGCAACACACCAGGCCTCCCTGTCCATCACCAACTCCCGGAGTCCACCCAAACCCAAGTCCACTGTGTCGGTGATGCCATTTAACCATCTCATCCTCTGTCATCCCCTTCTCCTCCTGCCCTTAATCTTTCCCAGTATCAGAGTCTTTTCAAATGAGTCAGCTCTTCACATGAGGTGGCCAAAGTACTGGAGTTTCAGCTTCAACATCAGTCCTTCCAATGAACATCCACGACTGATCTCCTTTAGGATGGACTAGTTGGATCTCCTTGTAGTCCAAGGGACTCTCAAGAGTCTTCTCCAACACCACAGTTCAAAAGCATTAATTCTTCGGCGCTCAGCCTTCTTCACAGTCCAACTCTCACATCCATACATGACCACTGGAAAAATCATAGCCTTGACTAGATGGACCTATGTTGACAAAATAATGTCTCTGCTTTTTAATATGCTGTCTAGGTTGGTCATAACTTTCCTTCCAAGCAGTAAGCGTCTTTCAATTTCATGGCTGCAATCACCATCTGCAGTGATTTTGGAGCCCAGAAAAATAAAGTCAGCCACTGTTTTCACTGTTTCCCCATCTATTTCCCATGAAGTGATGGGACTGGATGCCATGATCTAAGTTTTCTGAATGTTGAGCTTTAAGCCAACTTTTTCACTCTCCTCTTTCACTTTCATCAAGAGGCTCTTTAGTTCTTCTTTACTTTCTGCCATAAGGGTGGTGTCATCTGCACATCTGAGGTTATTGATATTTTTCCCAGCAATCTTGATTCCAGCTTGTGTTTCCTCCAGCCCAGTGTTTCTCATGATGTACTTTGCATATAAGTTAAATATCAGGGTGACAGTATACAGCCTTGACTTATTCCTTTTCCTACTTGGAACCAGTCTGTTGTTCCATGTCCAGTTCTAACTGGAAAAATTAGATACCAAGGGAACATTTTATGCAAACATGGGCTCAATAAAGGACAGAAATGGTAGGGACCTAACAGAAGCAGAAGATATTAAGAAGAGGTGCCAAGAATACACAGAAAAACTGTACAAAAAGATCTTCACAACTCAGATAATCATGATGGTGTGATCACTCACCTAGAGCCAGACATCCTGGAATGTGAAGTCAAGTGGGCCTTAGGAATCATCACTATGAACAAAGCTAGTGGAGGTGATAGAATTCCAGTTGAGCTATTTCAAATCCTAAAAGATGATGCTGTGAAAGTGCTTCACTGAATATGCCACAAATTGCGAAAACTCAGCAGTGTTCACAGGACTGGAAAAGGTCCATTTTCATTCCATTCCCAAAGAAAGGCAATGCCAAAGAATGCTAAAACTACTGCACAATTGCACTCATCTCACACGCTAGTAAACATACTCCTCAAAGATCGCTAGAGCCCAGTCCAGGAGCTTCTGGTGTTCATTTCTAGGGAAACACTATTGCTTGTTTATCTTCCCATCAGCTAGTGGCTGATGGGAGCAACAGAACTTCTGGAGGTACCGAGTATCCTATCTGATGCTCATCTTCCCATCTCTGAATTATACTCTGGAAAAGCCAAGAAAGAAAGGGAGAACAGGTAAAAGGAATAATGTGAGTTTCTAGAGGCACTGACTTGTTTCAGACACTAATGTATTTAGCCAACACTCCAACAATAGAAGTTGAAAGAGGAAGAGGGGACTGATGTTAAATTAAGCTTATCTTCAACAGTTCACAGGTCATACAATAGGTTTTCTTGAGTTTTCTGTAAGCAGATTCTTTAACCTACTGTATTTATCATCTTTCCTAACCCAGAATTGACCTCAGAGGTCTTAGTCACTCCTGGAATTCCAACAGAAATATGGAACAATTAAGGTAACTTTTTCAGAACATTTCTAATTGTCCTGCTTCCTCCTTTTCTCTCCCAATCCTACCCATCCATACATACACAACAATCAAGTAAACAAGGGGAAAAAGAAAAGGGTCTGTTTTAAGGGTGTGTCTCACCTACATGAGTAGAACATTCTACAACATGATACACCATGGAAGGACAAAATTGCCCTTCTCCAGAAGAGGCTCTTCTCAGAAGATTGCCACTTAAGGGGTCACCTTGGATTCAGTTTTATATTCCCTGGTGGCTCAGATGGTAAAGCGTCTGTCTACAATGCAGGAGACCTGGGTTCAATCCCTGGGTTGGGAAGATCCCCTGGAGAAGGAAATGGCAATCCACTCCAGGACTATTGCCTGGAAAATCTCATGGACAGAGGAGCCTGGTAGGCTACAGTCCATGGGGTCACAAAGAGTCGGACACGACTGAGCCGACTTCACTATTCAGTATCTGACTGGTAGCATGTTCTCATTCTCTCCAATTAGAATCATAACATATTCAAATAGCCTGAATTGTCAATCTTATTTTCCCTAGAAAACTGTGAACTCACGTAAGGAGACAGCAGTGGAAAGGCAAGGCTTATTTCTCCATCCCAGCCTAATAGAGCAGGGATCCTCCCCTAAATTTGTCTAAAGGCCCCTGTTTATTCCCAGTTCACCCAGGACACAACAAGAGTGCAGGTAATTAAAAGATAGCACTTACATAATACTCACGACATGCCAGGCACTGCTTTAAGTTGTTGTTTAATCTTTAAGTCATATCCAACTCTTTAGTGACCCCATGGATGGTAGCCCCCAGGATCCTCTGTTCATGGGATTTCCCAGGCAAGAACATTGGAGTGGGTTGCCATTTCCTTCTCCAGGGGATCTTCCTGACTCAGGGATTGAACCCATGTCTCCTGCATTGGCAGGCAGTTTCTTTACTGCTGAGCCACCTGGGAAGCCCTGCTGCTTTAAGTCCTTCCTAATTATTCACTCATTAAATCCTCACACAAACTCATTATATGGCTTCCTCACACAAGCTCATTATATGGCTACAGCTGATACACACACCTGAATAACTTGCTCAGGGTCATATTCTAATCAATGGCATAACTGGGATTCAACTGCAAGTGGTCTAGTCACAGTCCTTAACCATTATGCTATAGTGAAATGGACCAGAAAAGAGGTCTAGGTTAGATGGAAGAAATTAGATCCAGTCTGAACCCTTTTCATTGCTGGGTTGAGCCCAGAAGTCCCCAGCTGTAAGAATCATAAAGCATGCCTTAACTTTCATGTCATTGCTGGTTTCAGTGAGCCAAAACCTCACCTTATCTCAGCATTGAGAAATTCCTTAGGAATTCAGCAATCAAACTTTCTCCCCTTTTAAGCATCTGTAAATAGAGGGATATTAATAAAATCTTCTTCAGTGTGATATAAGAATTCACTAAGATCTTGGGGGGGCAGGGTTGGAATAATGCATCTATAGCATGGTGGCTGACATACAGATGGTGTCTGTATATGGTTATTTATCATCACAAAAACAAATGAGTATGGATGACGGCACAAACCTAAGCATTTAGGAACCACAGAATGTGATATATGGTTCCTGCCCTTAAGAAATTCATAGTTTTACAAATGTGAAGAAAATCAGAGAACAAATCTTTTGAAAGCTAGAGAAATAATTGTTAAATGGAATCAGAACTATATGGCAACTATCTTGGAATCAGACTTCTAGCCATACCTCTATATTATCTCTCTCTCCTGTATTGTTTATAGTCAATGATTACATCGATTCACTGTAGGTTACCATAGTGTTAAATGCTATTTTCACACTCCTCTCATTGGTAGGTGTTCCAAATCCTTCTAAGAATTTACACCTCTCGTTGCTAGTTCAGAGCCATTTTCAGATGGATTTCTTATCCATAGCAAGCTGTTTATTTTTAATAATAATTCTTAATTTAAATTTATATAGAGCCTCTCATAAAATTCTATATACAAAAAGATGATTACTATTAGTAGCAATTATAAGCATTATACTCTGATAATTCCAAATGGCTTATAAGTTAATTTATATTAAATATAGCAGTGTTACTACAGTATATTATGTGTATATTTTCTT
The DNA here is from genome assembly GCA_917880005.1 of Nanger dama. Lineage (NCBI taxonomy): Eukaryota > Metazoa > Chordata > Mammalia > Artiodactyla > Bovidae > Nanger > Nanger dama. The sequence continues at coordinate 5,186,151 of CAKJTW010000011.1, forward strand.
GATATTTTATACTATAATTTTTATATATACTTTTCTTAGATTTATAATTTGATTTTCTTTCAAGTATATTGTACATGTATGAAGCACTAGGATATGGAATGAAAAAAGAATAATTATTGCTGATAATAATTTCTGGTTACTAGCACACTCAAGTCTGGTGGAGAGGGGCCTGCAGGATGGCTATATCGTTTGGGTCTTTAACACCTAAGGAATTCACTAGAGAATTATGTAGGTGCTCATCTCATTACTTCCAATGAAAATCTACTTTCTTCCTCCAGGGGTTTTTGGTGGATTTTGTAGAATAGGGGTTTCCTAGTCTTTCCTATTTGTGAAAGATACTGTACTGATAGATTTCCATGATGAATTCTCTCACTTCTGAGTTCTGAGTGATATTTCATACCTGATATGGAAACGAAGAAAGCAAGGAAGAATTTTGAAAAAAGGTTATGGAAATAGCTGAGAGTCTTCCTGCTGAGCCATCCCAGAACTAGTTTTGAATAATGTATGTTCCATAAATCTAAGTGTCCCACTATGCCACATTTTAGAAAAAGGGAGAGAAAATAATAGCTACTGTCCACACTTATCACCAATAATAAATTGCAGGGCTCCTATGTGTGTGGCGATTAAGGCAAAATGCAACCCAAAACACATAACTAAATAAATAGATAGTTTGACTTTCATGGGGGTTATCTTTCTTCCTCCTCCTTTCTCTCTCTCTCCTCTCTAAATAGAAAATACATTTTTAAAAAATCTCTGGAACACCTATGCTATTCTCTTTGAGACAGAAAAATGGGTTCTTTTTTCCTCAGGTAAAAGTAGGTGTGTGTGTGTGTGTGTGTGTGTGTGTGTGTGTGTGTAAGAAATAGAGGCAAAGTTTCTAAAAGAAAGAGAAACAGAGAGACACAGAGACTGAGAACTCAGTGGCCGGGAGTCTCAGTCTGCAGATTTCATGTATATTAGTGAGATGCAAAGGAAGAGTGTGCAGAGCAGCTACCTAGCAGTAGGAATCAAACATAATCATGTGATAAGCAAATTTTTAGAGGATGAATTTGCAAAGGAACACTGACTCTAATTGATTTCAGTTAGATTCTGAAATACTTTACATAGAAAACTCCCTACATCCTTCAAAATTTTAGATTATGTCAACATTTACATGAAAATCAGATAACTGATCATGCATCTAGACAAGAAAACCCTTTCAGAAGAGTTTTCAAACTCTATCATAAATCACTGTTATCAGTTTTTATGGGACCCCCTAAATACTTCCCTGATAGCTCAGTTGGTAAAGAATCCACCTGCAATACAAGAGACCCCTGTTTGATTCCTGGGTCAGGAAGATCCCCTCAAGAAGAAATAGTCTACCCATTCAAGTATTCTTAGGCTTTGCTTGTGGCTCAGCTGGTAAAGAATCCACCTGTGCAGGAGACCTGGGTTTGATCCCTGGGTTGTGAAGATCCCCTGGAGAAGGCAATTGCTATCCACTCCAGTATTCTGGCCTGGAGAATCCCATGGACTGTATAGTCCTTGGGGTCACAAAGAGTCAGACACAACTGAGTGACTTTCACTTTCTTTTCTGAATACCGCTGTACCCTAGATGGAGCTATCATTTATTGAGGCCCTTCAGTTAATAGGCATTTTACACACGTGAAAGTGTGTTAGTTACTCAGTCATGTTCAACTCTTTGCACCCCTATGGACTGTAGCTCTCCAGGCTCATCCATGAAATTCTCCAGGCAAGAATACTGGAGTGGGTTGCCATTCCCTTCTCTGGGGGATCTTCCTGATCCAGGGATTGAACCCAGGTCTCCTGTATTGCAGGCAGATTCTTTACCATCTGAACCACATAGTTCATATCAGTTTATTTAATCTTCTCACCAAGCTTGTGATGCTTTAGTACTATTATCTTTGTTGTTCAAAGGAAGAAACAGACTCAGAAAGGCTAGGTAAATTTTCCAAAGGCACCCAAATGCAAGGTAGCAGAGGTGGGATTTGAATTCCTTTTCTGGTAAACTCCAAGACTTTTCATTCTGCTATTATGGGGTTGCCAAACAAAATAAGGCCATCCAGTTAAACCTGAATTTCAGATGAATAACAGATTTTTTTTAAAAGCATAACTGTGTCCTACATATTGCATACAATATATTTATACCAAAAATGTTCTTTATCCACAATTCAAATTTGGATATTTCCTATATTTATTGCTATACCTGGCAACCCTTGTCATATGTCTTCTATGGATATATCAGTATCTGTCTTTGAGAGGGAGCAAAGCAATGAAAGAGAAAGCTGCTCTTGGAAGAGAGGAATGGAGTACTGAGGCACCTACCCCACTAAGTGTTAACATCAGTCCACTTCAGTTCAGTCACTCAGTTGTGTCCAACTCTTTGCGACCCCATGGACTGCAGCATACCAGGCCTCCCTGTCCATTACCAGCTTCCAGAATTGATTCAAACTTGTGTCCATTGAGTCAGTGATGCCATCCAACCATCTCATTCTCTGTTGTCCCCTTCTCATCCTGCCTTCAATCTTTCCCAGGATCAGGGTCTTTTCCAGTGAGTCGGTTCTTTGCATCAGGTGGCCAACGTATTGGAGTTTAAGCTTCATCATCAGTCCTTCCAATGAACACTGATTTCCTTTAGTATGGACTGGTTGGATCTCCTTTGAGTCCAAGTGACCCTCAAGAGTCTTCTCCAACACCACAGTTCAAAAGCATCAATTCTTTGGTGCTCAGCTTTCTTCACAGTCCAACTCTCACATCCATACATGACCACTGGAAAAACCATAGCCTTGACTAGACCGACCTTTGTGGATGAAGTATTGTCTCTGCTTTTAAATATGCTGTTTAGGTTGGTCATAACTTTTCTTCCAAGGAGTAAGTGTCTTTTAATTTCATGGCTGCAATCACCATCTGCAGTGATTTTGGAGCCCCCAAAATAAAGTCTGACACTATTTCCACTGTTTCCCCATCTATTTCCCATGAAGTGATGGGCCTGGATGCCATGATCTTCGTTTTCTGAATGTTGAGCTTTAAGACAACTTTTTCACTCTCCTCTTTCACTTTCATCAAGAGGCTTTTAGTTCATCTTCACTTTCTGCCATATGGGTGGTGTCATCTGCATATCTGAGGTTATTGATATTTTTCCTGGCAATCTTGATTCCCACTTGTGCTTCATCCAGTCCAGCATTTCTCATGATGTACTCTGCATATAAGTTAAATAAGCACAGTGACGATATATAGCCTTGACGTACTCCTTTTCCTGTTTGGAACCAGTCTGTTGTTCCATGTCCAGTTCTAACTGTTGCTTCCTGACCTGCATATAGGTTTCTCAGAGGCAGGTCAAGTGGTCTGGTATTCTCACCTCTTTCAGAATTTTCCACAGTTTATTGTGATCCACACAGTCAAAGGCTTTGGCATAGTCAATAAAGCAGAAATAGACATTTAACTGGAACTCTCTTGCTTTTTCCATGATCCAGAGGATGTTGGCAATTTACTCTCTGGTTCCTCTGCCTTTGAACATCTGGAAGTTCACAGTTCACATATTGCTGAAGCCTGGCTTGGAGAATTTTGAGCATTACTTTGCTAGCGTGTGAAATGAATGCAACTGTGTGGTAGTTTGAGCATTCTTTGGCATTGCCTTTCTTTGGAATCGGAAAGATAACGGACCTTTTCCAGTCCTGTGGCCATTGCTGAGTTTTCCCAATTTGCTGGGATATTGAGTGCAGCACTTTCACAGCATCATCCTTCAGGATTAGAAATAGCTCAGCTGGAATTCTATCACTTCCACTAACTTTGTTTGTAGTGATGATTCCTAAAGGCCCACTTGACTTCACATTCCAGGATGTCTGGCTCTGGGTGAGTGATCACAACATTGTGATCATCTGGGTCATGAAGATCTTTTTGTACAGTTCTTCTGTGTATTCTTGCCACCTCTTCTTAATATCTTCTGCTTCTGTTAGGTCCATACCATTTCTGTCCTTTATTGTGCTCATCTTTGTATGAAATGTTCCCTTGGTATCTCTAATTGTCTTGAAGAGATCTCTAAGTCTTTCCCATTCTGTTGTTTTCCTCTATTTCTTTGCACTGATCACTGAGGAAGGCTTCTTATCTCTCCTTGCTATTTTTGGAACTCTGCATTCAGATGCTTATATCTTTCCTTTTCTCCTTGCTTTTGGTTCTCTTCTTTTCACATCTATTTGTAAGGCCTCCTCAGATAGCCATTTTGCTTTTTTGCATTTCTTTTTCTTGGGGATGGTCTTGATGCCTGTCCCCTGTACAATGTCATCAACCTCCATCCATAGTTCATCAGGCATTCTGTCTATCAGATCTAGTCCCTTAAAGTGTTCCTGCTTCTGTGTAAATGGACTTTAAAATGGGACTGGAGGATGTGAAATGGGGAATCTCATACCCACATCCTCAGAAGAATGGAACTTAAGAGCTTATATACTTATTTCCATTAATTCATTATTTAAAAGAGACCAATAAACATCTGCCAGCAATCTCTCCCCATCCTCATATCAGTGAATGTTCTTCTAGGACTCTGGCTAGACTTTTGCCTCTTTGCATTCTTTGCCTGCAAATAAAGCCCACCCCTAAACCTTCAAGAATTAGCCCACAGTTTGCTACACCATGCATTTGCCCAATTGCAATTCCTCTGCTATTCCTGGATAAAAGCAATTTCTGGGTAATTTGAGTTTGCCTCAGTTTACCTTCTTTAACTTGGCAGCACCAAGGTACCTGGTGCTCTTGGGAAGATTATCAGAGTTTGTGGAATCATATCTGGCATCAAGGGCAGCAAAAATGTGGCAGTTACACCATGAACTGACAAGAGTATCTCTGCCAGTCACCTGAGAGAACTGGGTGGTCTCTAAGTTTGAAATTTGTCTTATCTTCTCTACGATACATATAACCAGTCAAAAAAGAAATCTGTACCCAAAGATTTCTGATTCCATTCTATCTTGCCCCTTCAGTTTCCAATTAATGGAAATTCATTAATTTCCATTTCGAATTGTTTCTAGCATCGCATTCACAGGAAAGAAAAATGGTGGAACTGTGGAGGGGGGAAAATCCTAGAACTGTTTCCTAGTAGATATGTTTGAGTGCACCATTTGGCTATGCAGCTGAGACGTCAGGATTATCCTTGCCTACAGCCCCTGCCCCAGGCACCACTGGCTTACTTGGCCTGCTACAGCCTCTAAGATGTGGACCATTCTACCCAGTCTTTTTCCTCCCACAGTTCTACCTGTTATAACCTCTTTGTCCTTTGCCTCACTAGCCTAGCATTCAGTCTTTTGCTCTCTGCTAGGGAACTGATAAATGTAATATAAGCTCATCTGTTAATGACCATTAAAGGGCTTATCCCTTCCAGATAACATCTGTTGCCTTAAATGCTGTTCACACCAAGGCATAAGTAGGCTGGTAGTGGAAATATTTTAGATCAACGAGATGTTTTCATATCACTTCTATATCACATCAAATCAATGATGCCCCAATCCTCCACCCTCACTTCATGCAATTGATTGTATCTGTTTCCCTCACTCCATCATACTTTTCCATTTATTTAAACATGGTATATTAGGAAAACCAATATTTCCCCTGATTATTCATTGAGGTGTAGTTGATTGAATGGAAGTAACTAAATCTGTTGTACAAAAGCCTCGTTAGTAAAACAAAAAAAAAAATACATTAACAAAAATGACTATACCAGGTAAGTAAATTGCTGGTTCTTTTTCCTCACATCCCTACCCTCATTCATACATATTATTTTGAAAGAATTGACTCAGATTCTCTCTCTCTTTAGGATACTTTTTCTTGTTCCCCAAACTTCCCTCATTTATGTGCCCATCGTATCTTCTATATCTTTCCATTCTAGCACTGTGGTTAAACTTAGAACTCAGGAGCTTAGCTGCGAGGTGTAAATCCCACTCCACCATTTAAAAGCTGTGTAACCTGGGACAAGTTGACTTAATCTATGTCTAAAGTTCCTAACTGAACTGGAATAACATGTTTCCCTCCTCACAGGGTTGCTCTGAATGAATGTATATGTATGGGAAGCAGGAGACATATATAGTGCATAGAATGGGTCTGGCACAGAGCAAGCCTATCATGTGTACACACTGTTATTTATTGTATATGTAGGTTTATACATCTGCCTTCCAAAAGTATAAGGTTTTGAAAGGCAAGAAATTTGTCAGCACTCAATAAATGCTTGTGTAACACATAAACACACACATATGGTTTCAATGAACAAAGTGAAAACAGGCTTGGACTCTTGATTTCACGGTTAGAATGCCAAGCAACTGGCAACAGAGCTCAAAAATAACTTTTTTTTTCTGTATGTCTCCAGGGCGGGCTTTCCTGGTGGTCCAGATCAATGCAGGAGACTCAGGTTTGAGCCCTGCTCCAGGAAGATCTCACATTCCCTGGAGCAACTAAGCCCCCACACCACAACTACTGAGCCCACGTGCTGCAGCTATGGAAGCTCCCCCTCCTAGAGCCACATTCCACAACAAGAGAAGCCACTGCAACGAGAAGCCTGTGCACCACGACTGAACAGGAGCCTCTGCTCACTGCAACTAGAGAAAGCCCTCACAGTAACTAGAGAAAGCCCACACAGCAACGAAGACCCAGCACAGCCCCCAATAAAGAAAAGTCTCAAGGCTATTGAAACCTCCAGGCTTCAAGAATGAAAAATAGTGATCCGGCTGATTGATTTGCTTATTTATCTATGCTTATGCAGTCTGTGGGGTTGCAAAGAGATGGGCACAACCGAGTGACTGAAAAACAACAATGTAGTGTCTGGCCTGAAACGACTGATTTTGATTGTGAGTCTCTTTCTTCTATATAGAAAACCCTTCTCTAATCAAGCATTCTCATGTTGTCATTTCATTTTTCAGTTAAGTTCTCATTTATTCAAAATATTTTGAGCTAGTCAGTGACTATTCATGTGTGTATATATCTTTTATATTACATATATATGTTACATGTATGCATGTGTGTATATATATTTGAAAGGCTTCCCTTGTGGGTTAGTGGAAAAGAATCTGCCTGCCACTGCAGGAGACACAGGTTGATCCTTGGATCAGGAAGATCCCTTAGGATCTTCAGTCTTCCTATCTGGAGAATCCCACGGACAGAGAAGCTTGGCGTGCTACAAGTCCATGGGGTTGCAAAGTGTTGGACACGATTTGGCGGCTAAACAACATATATTTACATATATCTATATAGAACAATCTTTGTCTGACTCATGTTTTCTCCCCAGTGTTTGCTGTAAAAAAACTTCATAATATAGATTCAAGTTTCTATATTCCCCAAAATTGAGTCCCCAGGATGCTTGCCCGAGGTATAATTAAAAACTAGGTCACATCTGTTTTTTCCTGCTCCCTTTGTAGCTAGGCTTTGTACCAGCGGGCACCCATGGCCTTCATACTTTCTTTGTTTCCCCAGTCTCTGTGCCTACCAGCTGCCCCAGCTACCACTGCAGTAGGCCAAGATCATTATCTTTTTGCTTTACTCCTTGGGGGTTTCTTTTCTTTTTCAGAGACCTAATCCACTCTTGTGAGCTAATGTGTTTACAGCTGACACTGAATTAGTCTTCCCAGATAAGGGACACATTAAAGTTTACATAACATCCAATCACATTTCCATTACAAAATGGCAACAGAATTTCACCCTGAGGTGGGAGGGAATGGAGGAGTAAGAAAAGAGATGAAAGACTTCTTAAATTCCCTTACATTTCAGCAAATCAGTTTAGATTCAACAAATACATTTGTGAACTGCACCATGAGAAGAAGAGATGGCTCCCTGTTCTCCAGGGTTTGGGTGCCTAGTGGGAATCCATGGCTTATCTGGTCTACTTAGGAAGCCACTGAGCTCCAACCCAGAGTGAATGACAGCACGTGAATGCTTGCAACCGAGGAACTCAAACTCACATCTCAGCATCCTACTATATGTATTATTCCTATTAGGGAGAATGGCAGAGGGCAAGGAAAGATGTATTGGACAAGCTATCTACAATATAAAATATGGGGTATTTCTTTTATGAATATCAAGTGTGATCTATATTAATATATCCTAGGTTTAACTCAATTCTCCAAGGTCAGAAAACTGAATAAAACACTACAAATACTCATATAAGGCCCCCTGAAAAGTACTCTACGAATTTACGATAAACCTAATCTGTTTGCCCAACCTGATGGGGTCATTCACACCCCATCTGGGTCTTTCCCTGACCCCGGGACACTCCATGCAGAACATAGTGATGCACAGTGCCCTACTGGTCACCACAGAGAGATTTTGTTGTGTTGTAAAAACTCAGCTGTGAATGTTACAACTGTCTTTTCTTTTCCAGTGAATAGGAATGAAGAATTAATTCACTCTTTGTAAGTTTCAAGGGGTGGGGGCCTTTGGTGAGATAAAATGAATAATGAACTTCTCTCATTACAAAGGACTAGTAACAGTTTACTCCTGAAAAACATCATCAGTGAGTGAGCAAATGTATACATTTCAAACCTAACAAAGAGAAAAGGATAAAATGAGAAAAGATTCAATATAAAAGGAAAACCAAATAACTCTCAGCCTGTTGTCATATTTTCACAGGGAGCTGACTACAGATAATTATGCTGGGTCCTGAACACATTTTATACTCCTGATTTAACCTCCATCTGGGCAAACTTCAACAGTTTTACTTATCACAATTATAGAAACCTGATATTCCCTAACGCCTAGCTCGGCACCAGAAAAAAATTCCAACATTTCTTTTAATACTGAAATTCTTTGAGTCATTTCCAGGTAAGTGAGCAAACAACTCAGGAGTTATCAATGAGATTTTCTTCTCTTCAGCAACAGCCCATTCTTTTTTTTTTTTTTTTCTGGTTCATGTACTGTAATCAAAATTACCACTCAATAGTGCACGGTTATGTGGAGAAGGAATAGAAGATGGAAGGAGCATGAACGAGCACTTGTTTTTTTTTTTTTTTAATTTTGCCCAAGAGAAATATAAAGTCATTTGTCAGACCAGTGATTTTGCACTGTCATATACTATGACTCTCAAGAAGCCACACACACACACACACACACACAAACACACACACACACTCCACCATTTCATGGTCTTATGAGCCAAGTGAAAGAAGTCCGAATTTTTCTCTTCCTTTTAAGATTTTTAGTTCTTCAGGTGCTAGGTCCCAATGTCCTCTAAAGGCCACCCCAAAGGAATGAAAGTTAAGCTTGAGATGGTATTTTAAGAATAGTGACAGTTTTTAAGGGCTGTGACTGGGTAGGGATATTGGGGAAAACTATTTCTTTAAAAAAGGATAAACATTTGTTCTTATATTTCAGGTTATAGTAGTTTTTTAAGTGGGAACGGGTGGAGATTTGTTGCCACGTGCACCTTGAGGCTTATAATGAGAATGTTTCTTAAAAGCTTTTTATTGTTACGATTTTCTCTCTCTTTTCCCACCTTTTGTATTTTGAATATTCTTGCTATTAACATTATTTGCACTTAGTTTGTAATTGATTTTTAAAAGTTTCTAGTTTTATTAAAAACAAACTTTCATTCATATTAGTACATCAGCATTGCTTAAAGTATATTAAGGTTGAAGAAAATCATGGAAACTGAGAGGCAAGATTGAGTGTAAGAGAGACTGAAAGAAACAAAAAGAGATAAAAAGATTTGAAAATGTATAGTATACATGCTTATTTTATTTATCTTTTAAAGTTTTTAAAATTGTACTACAAACTGCACTTGTGAGCAGGGCAGTGTTTGGCATCAACTACTATATGTCTACATCAGTTCAGTTCAGTTAATTTCAGTTGCTCAGTCATGTCTGACTCTTTGCGACCCCATGAATCGCAGCACACCAGACCTTCCTGTCCATCACCAACTCTCAGAGTTTGCCCAAACTCATGTCTATCGACTCAGTGATGCCATCTAGCCATCTCATCCTTTGTTGTCCCCATCTCCTCCTGTCCCCAATCCCTCCCAGGATCACAGTCTTTTCCAGTGAGTCAATTCTTCGCATGGCCTAAGTATGGGAGTTTCAGCTTTAACAGCAGTTCTTCCAATGAACACCTGGGACTGATCTCCATTAGGATGGACTGGTTGCATCTCCTTGCAGTCCAAGGGACTCTCAAGAGTCTTCTCCAACACCACAGTTCAAAAGCATCAATTCTTAGGTGCTCAGCTTTCTTCATAGTCCAACTCTCACATCCATACTTGATCACTGGAAAAACCATAGCTTTGACTAGATGGACCTTTGTTGGCAAAGTAATGTCTCTGCTTTTCAATATGCTATCTAGATTGGTCATAACTTTCCTTCCCAGGAGTAAGCGTCTTTTAATTTCATGGCTGCAGTCACCATCTGCAGTGATTTTGGAGCCCCCCAAAATAAAGTCTGACACTGTTTCCACTGTTTCCGCATCTATTTTCCATGAAGTGATGGGACCAGATGCCATGATCTTCATTTTCTGAATGCTGAGCTTTAAGCCAACTTTTTTCTCTCTACTTTCACTTTCATCAAGAAACCTTTTATTTCCTCTGCACTTTCTGCCATAAGGGTGGTGTCATCTGCATATCTGAGGTTATTGATATTTCTCCCAGCAATCTTGATTCCAACTTGTGCTTCTTCCAGCCCAGCATTTCTCATGATGTACTCTGCATTTATATTAAATAAACAAACAATATACAGCCTTGGCATACTCCTTTTCCTATTTGGAACCAGTCTGTTCCGTGTCCAGTTCTAATGGTTGCTTCCTGACCTGCATATAGGTTTCTCAAGAGGCAGGTCAGGTGGTCTGGTATTCCCATGTCTTTCAGAATTTTTCCACAGTTTACTGTGATCCACACAGTCAAAGGCTTTGGCATAGTCAGTAAAGCAGAAATAGATATTTTTCTGGAACTCTCTTGGTTTTTCAATGACCCAGCAGATGTTGGCAATTTGATCTCTGGTTCCTCTGCCTTTTCTAAAACCAGGTTGAACATCTGGAAGTTGATGGTTCACATATTGCTGAAGCCTTGCTTGGAGAATTTTGATCATTACTTTACTAGCAGGTGAGATGAGTGCAATTGTGCGGTAGTTTGAGCATTCTTTGGCATTACCTTTATTTGGGATTGGAATGAAAACTGACCTTGTCAAGGCCTGTGGCCATATTTATCCCTACGTTTCATTTAGAAGATGGCAATCTATATGGATGGTCAGTGTCACTAGTAACATAACGTTAGTGTATAGCTCATATATTTTCGTTGCACCATTAAAAGCATTGATAGTTTTTTAACAGTAGAAAGTGTAGGTGGCATTTCTAATATTTACTGGGGAAGTCACCTCTAGTGTGCTGATACCTTCACTCTAATTTGGGTAGGCAAAAGGAGGAAGACAGTCACATCACACGCAGACTATTATAGTCATCAGAAAACTTCACTAGCCTTTATGTTAACAGCCCATTTTAGGAAACAATAGTGGGAAATCAACAAAGTAAATTAGAATCTAGAGCTCTTTCACATTACCCTTCACTAATTCCTTTAAATCAAAAAGTGTAATGTGGAGAGTTTGTCTTTTCAGAGAAAGTCTCTTGCGGTGGGAGGGAATGATTTGCAACTGATGACAGATGGTGTTTACATTTATAATTTCCTTATTTTTCATGTTTGGGAATGGAATCAAAGGGAAGAAGGATCAGGCAACAGTTGCAGCCCCAGATATCATTTACGGCATTTTTCCTGGACATGCGGAATACATTTTCAGAACAATCATCCTGTTCACTGGTGAAATGAGGTCACTGCAGGGCAGAAACCAGAATGGTGGGGGGCGAAAGTGCAGTGTTCTGCTTAGTAGTCCTGGAACTGGCCTTCTCGGGGTTTTATTGCCTTAAGTAAATACCATGTGTAATGTGACTCTCATTGATTACTAGATGATTCCATGGAATTAAGGCTGTAAATTCTAGATTGAAAGCTGGCTAGTGGAATTGCCTATGCAGGAATACATAATTTTGGGGGATGAAATAATTGAATTTAGGAACCAAAGCTATGTGTTTTAAAAAGATTAGTGAGTTTTTACCTTAAAGCGCTACAGTCTTCAGAGTCTTGAGCATCCAGTGTATCTACACATCTGGTCAGTCTCCAAGTGACTAGGTTGTTTGACACTCAAATGCTGTCCTCTGGCAAGAATGCTGACGCTATGAAAAATGGGAGATCTGATGGTTTCTCTCCAATGCAACCTGAGGTAAATAGATGCACACTTGGACCATGGAACTGCTATTCTAGGCTTCCCAGGTGGCGCTAGTGTTAAAGAACCTGCTTGTCAATGGAGGAGACATAAGAGACGTGAGTTCAGTCCCTGGGTTGGGAAGATACCCTGGAGAAGGGAATGGCAACCGACTAGTATTTTTGCCTGGAGAATCCCATGGACAGAGGAGCCTGGCAGGTTACAGTCCATGGGGCTGCAAAGAGTCAGACACGACTGAAGCGACTTAGCACACACACACCACTATTTTAACAGACTGGGACCCTAAACACTTCGTTACTTTTCTCTGACTTGGGGTCAAGGGGTAACTCTGAGAACTCTTGGATTCCTTAACATCATCACGCACTGTCCTAGACTAGAAAGAGACTATAATCCTTAGTGTCAGTTAAAGCAGAGATTTCTCCATGTCCTTTCTAAAGGAACTAGGATGTCAAGAGGCAACACTGAACCATGCTTTGCTTTTTTTCACTCCTCAATTACCTGGGAGTAAATGTCTCAGTATAAACATAACAGAAAATGACTTGCTACATATTGTATTATACTTGGTATAGTAAATAACTTATTATATAAACAGAAAATAAGTTGTTTTATACTCCATTTTAAGTTATTTATATAGCATACAATACATACCATACAGTTCACCCACTTAAAATTATAATTCAATGGGTTCTCGTATATGCAAAGATGTGTGCAACTGTTACCGCAGTCAATTTTAGAACAGTTTCATCACCACAGAGAAACGTTGTAAACTTCAGCCATCACTGCCTGTATGTAATTCCTCACTCTAGCCTTAAGCAATTACTAATCAAATTTCTAGTATAGTATTTATTGACTATTGCATATTCTGGATACTCCATTTAAATGGAATGACATATGAGTTACTTTGTGACTGGCTTTTTACACTGAGTATAACGTTGGCAGGCTTTATCTATGATACAGCAGATAGGTAAACAGATAGATAGATATCAGTACTTCACTCCTTTTTATGGCCCAGTAATTCATTATATGGTGAAATAACATCTTGTTTATCCATTCATTCATTGATGAATAAATGGGTTGTTTTCAGCTTTTGGATACTGAACATAGAGCTGCTCTTAACATTCATACACAATTTTTTTGAACACTTATTTTCAGTTATTTTGGGTATATACCTAGGAGTGGAATTATTGAGTCATACAAAGTTCCATATTTAATTTTTGAGGAACTACCAAACCGTTTTCTACAGTGGTGGACCACTGTACATTCCCATCACAAGCTCCATTTTAAAACTAGAAAATTAGTCTTTATTCTTAATATTGGAGGTAAGTTTAAAATACTGGCTCTTCCCTTTTCCAGTCTAGGCCTTAGAATATGTACATTACATATTCCATTACATGTAATCCAAGAGAGAAAATAGTTAACTGACAGAATTAATGATAAAGCATGAGTTACAGAATTTCTCTGAGAAGTTCTGGTAGTGCAGGCTTCATGGGAGAAGAAAAAGGCTTATGTTCAATGTTTTTAAGGAAAGGGAAGAGGTAGGAAACCCAGACCTTGAATACATCATGAACAAAATCCAGATGGCAGTGGGTGAGGATGGAATGTCCAGGAGACAGTCCATACAACATTCTACATAAAGAAGAATTCACGTAGAAAATTAATACAATGAAAGATTAGGAAAACAAGCCATGGTCAGACAAATTTGGGCCTTAAATGTCACATTAAAGCTTTCTACCAAAAGAAGGCATTTCCTGAAGAGTTTTCAGTGAGTGAGTTATCATCAAAATATGATTTTAAAATGCCATTTAACTGTGAGGAGCAGGGTAGATTGAAGACATCATGAAAAAGAGAAAGAGATGGGGGATCTGGGGACAATTGTAATAATTCAGGACTGTGGTAGTAACGGCCTGCTTTATGGAGATAGAAATGAAAACGATGGAAGAAGCAGAGAAATGGCAGCAGTTGGTGGTTAGATTAGACATAGTGGGTGGAAAAAAAACCCAAAATAACTCAAATTACCATAATGTTTAATAAGAAAATTATGGTGGTTATTTTGAAATTGTAGAAGAAAACTGATCACAAGTCAACAAAGATACAACATCACTGTAGAAGTATTTCATGAACCAGTGGCATGAAAAAAATAGTTTTTAAAAGCATCCCTCTGCTATTTGCGTCTGAAGTGCATAAGCAAAAAACCCAAAGGAGAAAAGATAGGGTGTCAACCCTATTTTGATGCAAATATATATATATATATTCCTTTAAATACTAAATAAATAAAACATGTACATTTTCTCAAGACATAAGGTAAATAATGACTTCAATGTGCTGATATCCTCAAACAAATCATATAATATTTCTCTATAGATCTATTTAAAATAACGTCAGTGTCCCCCAGCAGTTCTTTGCTGGTGGGTATTATTTTAAGTTTTGTTTTCAAATCTTTTGGTAATTCTTCAGAAAATACTGTGATATTCCTGGAAGGTTGGAATTTTTCCAGGATAGTCAGTCAGAGAGTATCCAGGGTCATTCTTCTTTACATATTGGCAGTGGGCTTTAGTAAAGTAAAGAAGCTTTATGTTCAAAACTACTCCAGCTACGAAGATAACGGAAGGGTTGTGGTTAAGAAGGAGGGATAGCACCAAATTTCTGAGGGAAAAAAGAAAAGTTTAGTCTTTGAAGATATTCACCACCTTTTCCATATCCTTAAATAGATGTTTCCTGCGTATTCACCCACATTCATGTTTTGACAAACCAGGAGAAGGACAGTGGGTAGTACTTAAAGAAAGAGAAAGAGCAGAATTTTAAGACATTAGAAAACCTTAGGGTGGGGAGAACAATTTCAGCCAGTGTCCTGGTGCAGTTCCCTGGTGCCTCAGACGGTAAAGCGTCTGCCTGCAATGCGGGAGACCCGGGCTCAAGCCCTGGGTTGGGAAGATCCCCTGGAGAAGGAAATGGCAATCCACTCCAGTACTATTGCCTAGAAAATCCCATGGACAGAGGAGCCTGATAGGCCCCAATCTATGGGGTCGTAAAGAGTTGGACATGACTGAGCGACTTCACCTCACTTCAATCTCAGCTTCACTGGAATATCTGGCAGGGGGTAGGAGGATACACTGGCTCCCTTTAGTAGCATTCTAGGATATTATTTTCATGAAGGACAGACAAATTGAAACTGATATATAAAACATTCCTGCACCAGATCAGTGAGTCCCTACCACTGACATAGTAGTTGTGATCACTTGACTACCTTGAACTAAGTATTGTAATCCAGTGTTACTTAACATTATGAGTGTAGTCATAAAATAGCTAACTTTTTTCTTTTTTTTTCTTTTGGTTCTGAATTCAAACTGATAAAGTAAAATCTGCACATCTCAGTGAGTAAAATTATCTGATTTTCTAATTGTACTTTGAATATTTATGGATTTAGGGAATATTTGCATTGTTTTCTATCTTTTTCATTTTAAAAATACTGTAGAAACTAACACTGAATAGTGTATCCAATTGAGCATCTGCTCCAAGGCATGCATGTCAATTAACTTTCCAAAGTAACTTCTATCCTGTCTCTGTCTACCTTTCCTTCCCATTCTTTTAGGCACCTCTAAACTAGCTCGAAAAAAATTCACACTCTGTTACTAAATATGCAAATCTAAACTTTTTTTTTCTTTGTTAAAGGGTATTTGGCTCTAAATCTAAAGTGGTATTGTTTTGCTTCTGGACCAAAGAGAGAGATACAAAACTGTCATTCCTAGTAATGGATGGTGAGACTGCCAGAAGTAACTTCAGGTTGCTGAAAATTTGGCATAGTGCCAAATATGAAGGAAGCAGTGCTCCAGATCTTTCCCCATCCCTGATGTCTTTGCTACCTCAGAAGACTACATGAAAACAACCTTAAAATGCACCAGTCTATTATAAGAGTTCTGATAACTATTTTAGTTCATTAAGGATATAGAAACACAAAGTACAAATTTAGGGGTAGTTATTAAGATAAATATTCACTTCTTCCTGGATGTGAGAGGAATCCATTGGTCCACCAAGTCCCACAGTGAAAGAACCTCTCCCCCACCACTCCATCTATCATGAAGGCAGTCTGTCTTTACAGTCTTTGTTTAGCAGATTAAATCCAGTTTGAAGACATCCAGGGCCTTTATCTATTTGGTGCTTTTGAGATCCCCTCTCTAGATATTGGAGAAAGTTGGAATTTTTGCAGAAGTCCTTCATAAGCGCCTGTGGGAGGATTTAAATTTTTATTCCCAAGAAAGGGAAATTGTCTCTGGTGAGCTTTAATGTGAGGTAGCATCAATCTTAAGAAAACTAGAATAGGAAACATAGGAGCTGGTTTTATTTCAGAATCCTGACTTAGATATAGTGATAGTTTATCTCCCCTGGTGGCTCAGACAGTAGAGAGTCTGCCTGCAGTGTGGGAGACCCAAGTTTGATCTCTAGGTGGGGAAGATTCCCCTGGAGTAGGAAATGGCAACCTGCTCCAGTATTCTTGCCCTGAAAATCCTGTGCATGGAGGAGCCTGGCGGGCTACAGTCCATGGAGTCACAGAGTCAGACATGACTGAGCAACTAACACTGTACATACATACAGAAAAGGATCTGTGAGAAACTATGATAGTTTATTTTTCAAATCATTAAACTACCATGGATTCTTTCAACATGGGCACTGTACTAGACAGAAAGTATTGCTACAATATATTTTTATGCCACTGGGAAATTTTAGTTAGTTGGAAATCTGAATTGATTCTGCTCCTAAGTGGGGGAGGGAGGAATAAATGCAAATGAAGTATTACTCTACTAAAACATTTGTTTTTACATTTCTTTCTTTTTTTATGTACTTTTTTTTTTCCTGCCAACTGAAAGGCCTTCTCTGTCAGTGCCTGGAGGAGGCTGGTAATGATTAATTGATTTAGCTGTCAAATCAAGGCAGTGTGTATATAAGCAGGAGAATGGTGTGAAGGGCACAGGCCATGTTTGTATGGATAAACTATGTTTGGGGCCCCTTTGTAAAAAGAAATAATGGGAGTTGGTGATGAAGAAAGAAAGATAAATGACTATACAAATGACTGTGTGTCCACAAAGAAGTGCATTAATAAGGGAGATTTTAAGCTTCTGCTACTGCTACTGCTAAGTCGCTTCAGTCATGTCCGACTCTGTGCGATCCCATAGACGGCAGCCCACCAGGTTCCCCCATCCCTGGGATTCTCCAGGCAAGAACCCTGGAGCGGGGTGTCATTGCCTTCTCCAATGCATGAAAGTGAAAAGCTTCTAAATATCTCCTAATCCTTCTAAATGTAAGCACAGATGTCCTTTACTTTTATATACTCCCTGTTAGCTTACAAAGTACCAGTTTACATTCTTTCTCTTTTAAATTTAAGGTTCCTTTATTTATTTATTTAGCTGCGCTGGGTCTTCGCTGCTGGGTGAGCCTGCTCTCTAGTTACAGCGGGCGAGGGCTGCTCTCCAGCTGCAGCCTGCGGATTTCCCATCGCATTTCTCTTGTGTAGCATAGACTCCTCCAGCGTACAGCCTCAGTAGCTGTGACGCATGGAGTTTGTTGCTCCATGGTATGTAGGATCTTCCTGCACCAGGGATCGAACCCATGTCTCCTGAATTGGAAGGCAGATTCTTTACCACTGAGCCACCAGGGAAGCCCTATCAGTTTACATTCCAGCACTGCCCATTTGAATCTTTCCCTGCTTTGGCTGTCCTTGGAGTTTCAGGAAGTTACTAAGTTTACCATATTCTTATTTTTTCTGAAAATGAAAGTAAAACCCATCACAGAGGAGTGCTCTGAAGAAACATACAATCAATAATCTGACAAAAAATATGTAGTCATACTAAAATGGGGACTGTGTAAGGTTTTGTTCTCACATTGTGGGAGGTAGATCTTTGTAATATAACACTATTTCAGTTGGTCAGCTCTCCACAATACATCAGGATTGGAGTTGTTCAACCTTCTTGGTCAAGTGAACACTTAAAATGATTGAAGACAAATGTTGCTGTTTTTGTTAGTTCAGTCCCTTGAACTTATTGATAAGATTGCTGATGAAACTACGTCAAAACGTTGAATTTTCTTCCCTAAAAATCACCTTATTATTAAAAGTTGAAATGCAAATTCTATATTTATTGACATTCTGAAACTCTTGGACTTTTCAAAAGCATTATTCTTATTTACTTTCTCGGATCCAGGTGGGGGAAGGGAAGAATGCAAATAAATCATAAGTCCGATGTTTTCTAAAGTCGTCATCATAATTCAAGAGTCTTATCAACATTAAGAAGGACAGCCAAATCTTGACAGTGTTCAAACTTTTAATCATAAGTTGAGTTGCATGTGTCTGTGTTCACATAGAAGTTAGTTCACTATGCATATCCACTGGTAATAGAAAGGGTGGTATTTGCTTGGTTTTAACCTTTTTAAAAAAATATCGGTGAGCTATGTATCTAGAACCTTATCAATTACATAATGAATAGAAACTTGAAATAGAAAACATCTACTTCTTACATTTAATTTCAGAAAAAAATAGTTCATTATTTTATTATGCCATTAAGTCACTGTATCTGACTTATTGTTTTCAGCACTAAAGATATTACTGTTTTAAAAGTACAAATTATATGCAAATATAAATAGGTATATAGTGAGAAAAAATGAAGTGTATACAAATATCAAGTATGTAAGTGCAAAAATTGCAGTAGCCCCTCTAATTGACAGTTTTAAAAGAGTTCTGTGGATTTAGTCCTCAAGAACTTTGCTGATTTAAATTGTTAAAATAATAATCATATAATTACATTGCTTCCACTAACAAACCTAGAACTTATCTATGCTAATAATGATAATAGCTAACTTTTATTTAGTAGCTACTTATGCCAAACATTTAAGCTCAGGTTACTTAAGCCTTATAGCAGCATTCAGAGGTAGGTTTCATTTTCCATATAAGGAAACTAAGGCTAGGAAAGGATACATAAATGTCCTACAGCCAATGACAAGTTGCTAAACTGCAATTAGAAACCGAGTTCAGTTCAGTTCAGTTTAGTCGGTCAGTCGTGTCCGACTCTTTGTGACTCCATGAATCGCAGCACGCCGGGCCTCCCAGTTCATGACATCTCCTAGAGTTCACTCAAACTCACGTTCATCGAGTCAGTGATGCCATCCAGCCATCTCATCCTTGGTCGTCCCCTTTTCCTCCTGCTCCCAATCCCTCCCAGCATCAGAGTCTTTTCCAATGAGTCAACTCTTCGCATGAGGTGGCCAAAGTACTGGAGTTTCAGCTTAGCATCATTCCTTTTGGAGCCCAAAAAGATAAAGTCTGACACTGTTTCCACTGTTTCCCCATCTATTTGAACCGTGGTGTTGGAGAAGACTTGAGAGTCCCTTGGACTGCAAGGAGATCCAACCAGTCCATTCTGAAGGAGATCAGCCCTGGGATTTCTTTGGAAGGAATGATGCTAAAGCTGAAATTCCAGTACTTTGGCCACCTCACGCAAAGAGTTGACTCATTGGAAAAGACTCTGATGCTGGGAGGGATTGGGGACAGGAGGAGGAGGGGACGACAGAGGATGAGATGGCTGGATGGCATCATGGACTCGATGGACATGAGTCTGAGTGAACTCCAGGAGTTGGTGATGGACAGGGAGGCCTGGCGTGCTGTAATTCAAGGGGTCACAAAGAGTCAGACACGACTGAGCAACTGAACTGAACTGAACTGAACTCTGCCTATAAGTTAAATAAGCAGGGTGACAATATACAGCCTTGACATACTCCTTTTCCTATTTCGAACCAGTCTGTTGTTCCATGTCCAGTTCTAACTTGCTTCCTGACCAGCATACCAGTTTCTCAAGAGGCAGGTTAGGTGGTCTGGTATTCCTATCTCTTTCAGAATTTTCCATAGTTTATTGTGATCCACACAGTCAAAGGCTTTGGCATAGTCAATAAACCAACCAAGTTCATCTGATTCTAAAATTCATCCTCTATCATCCCTCTTATAACTGCTCTCTGACTTCTGCTTTTAAGTCTAGTTTTCTATAAGCAAACACATCTAAAGATTTTTCTGCTTTGTGCCATTCTAACTCTGCATAGATAATAGAATTACTAAAGAGCTCTACACATCTCTTCCAGGAGATAGGCTTCATTCTCTTTTCTTTGCTTTATATGTTTTCATTTTCTTTCCTAATATACTGTTAGAGCTTTTCTTTATCAAGTTTGGATTTATGATCTTGGTACTCTATGTTTGATTCCCTGTTCAACAACTCTACAACATTTTTATAAATGACCTTAAAACTTGACACGATCTAAATACACAAAAACAAAATGAGAACTTTGGACAGTTAAAGTACATTAGAATCTAGGCTGGGAAGCTGAGGATAAGAGACTTATTAAAGTGCAGTCTACAAAGTAAGTAAGATGAAAGGAGACAGGCATGTGAAAAAATAAATTAGAACATGGGTAGTAAATACAGTGGTAGGAACATGAGTAAGTTGTGGCTGTTTTGAGAACTGATTAATTTTATGGAGGTGGAGGTAGAGGTGGAAGAACAAAAAATTAGAAAATGACACCTGAGTTGAGTTTTGAAATATGAATAGTTTTCCTCATGGGGAAGTGAAGGCTTGGGATGGTTATGGGTGGAGGAAGGGATTTTGGGCTAAGGGTAGATATATCATGAGTGATCCAATTACCCAGAGCATGAGTTTGAATTACAATTTCCCAAGGATAACTTTTAAAAAGTGCCTCTTTCCAAAGCCATCATCCTGAAAATGCCAGCACCCAACACATCCTTCATGTCGAGAGCTCAGAATACTATAGTGGTGATTTAAATACAAGTTACAAAACCCACTCCAGTACTCTTGCCTGGAAAATCCCATGGACGGGGGAGCCTGGTAGGCTACAGTCCATGGGGTCGCTAGGAGTCAGACACGACTGAGCGACTTCACTTTTCACTTTCATGCGTTGGAGAAGTAAATGGCAACCCACTCCAATGTTCTTGCCTGGAGAATCCCAGGGACGGGGGAGCCTGGTGGGCTGTCGTCTACAGGGTTGCAGAGTCAGACACGACTGAAGTGACTTAGCAGTACAGCTCTACTCTGTAGGTGTATGTTCTCCAAAGATCTTATTTGACTGTAATTATTCATGTTTCTGTTATTTTATAGACTAATGTTCCTGGATCTGCTTATATTAACAGGATTAATCATTAATACCCATTACAGAAAAAGGAGCATGAGACACTATTATTATTAATTTCTTTAAAATTTAAGAAATTATAACTTCTTTATTAATAAGAAAAGGTCTAGAGAAGAGTGTGATTTTCCTGTCAAAAATGAAAGCTAAAAACTATATAACTGGACTATAGTGCTTGAAGCAAGACATATTGACAAATATATTTTAGCAATTCTTGCATACTAGGCTTTTTTTTTTCATAAGTGGTTTATAGCACTAACTCAATTTAATCTTCACATTATCCCTGTGAGGTGGGCCTTATGGCAATTTCCATATTATAAATGTGTAAACTGAGGCACAGATAAGTTTAGTATACTTGGCTAAGTCACATAGCTCATAGGCATAGAGTTTAGACTCAAGCAGTTTGGCCCCAAAGTCCATGTTCCTAACCACTGACTGTATAAGGCTGCTCACTGAAAAATAGAAAATCTTGTTTCTTTTAAGGTCATTCATCAAATTATTACTCAGCTCAACTTTTTCAGTATTATACACAATCGAGACAAAAGGATAGAAGTCAAAATCTCTGCCGTAAAGGAGCATACAACTTTTCTTTAAAGATAATATTAATATACAAAGCAATCAGAGAGTATAGCAAGATGAATTATAGAAGCAGTAAGCAAAAAAGCAAAATAATGATAATAGAAAAATAAGAATAAAATAAAATTGATTTCATTATTTAATTTTGTGATGACACCTTTGGTTATCTATTAAGTACAGAGCTTTACAAAAGTGTTAATCTGCAATTTCAGGGTCTTCATAATCTAGGGAGCTTTTTTAATACTGATGTGAAAACAAACAGTGACACAAGGAATAGACCATTAGGAAAGTGAGAGAACTAGCTAAGAGATAGTTGTCTAACCTATATGGAGAAAAATTTTGGAAAAGAATACATACATGTATATGTAGAACTGAATCACTTTTTGTATGCCTGAAATTAACAGAATATTGTAATTCAAGTATACTCCAATATAAAATAAAAAGTAAACAAGAAATAGTCATTTAGTGTCTTTTATGCATAAAGTCCTATACCAGGCATAGAAAAATGCAAAATCACTTTGTAAAGAAGATCAGTAATAAGCATTTATTTATAATTTAAGAGGAAAAAGAGAAAACAGGTTTACAGAATTCCTCAAGAAACACTGCTAAAGTAACAGAGGAAAAAAAAGAAAGCTGGCAGTTATGTTGACAAATAAAGTAAAATAATGCAAAGTAGACTGTATATTAAGGTATATGACAATCTTCAGACTCTTGCAGGAAGGTGAGAGCTTTGAGCCACTCCTAAGGAAGTGAAGTCCATGCACTGGGAGGGTGCTGACAGGCCAGTCTGTCCAAGGACTCCAAAACACCATGAAGGAAACGAGTCAATAGCCTGAGGGGGTATGAGGCAGTAGGACTTGACTAGAGCAGAGGCAGGTCAACAGGAAGGATAACAAGCAATGCTACTGGGGAAGAATGGTGCGGGCAATTGACAGAGGGTCTTCAATTCTAGGCTGGGAGAAGAAAACGTGACTTATCAGACATTCAGGAGCCATGCTGGTGGGTGGGGGTAGAGAGGGAAAGAAAAGCTTGTCTGGAAGCTGTGTGAAGGGTAAATTGTATGGAGAGGCTACGGTTAGCAACTCAAAGTAAATGGACTGCTAGGCTAAGGGAGAGGCTGTCGGATTGGAGACAGAGCTGAATGTGAGAGAGATGGAGCTGGAATTGAGGCAAGGGACTGGTTACAAGTTATTATAGTTCCAAATTTGCTATTTGAAATAAAACCATTAAAGGATGAAGAAAAAGGTAGCTATCAGAAAAGGAAGCCAAAGTAAGCTAGAAGAAAGAGAAAGGGGATAAGAGAGGTGGGATAGAAAAGGAAAACTGCATGGGTGTGTGCGTGTGCGTATACGTGTGTATGTTGTGATTCATCTAAAAGAATCATTATACTCATAAGTAGTGGCAGTAAATCAATTCTACAACATTTTCTTTTATCTTTCAATTACTACAGTAGTAGGGGTTTAATCTTTATTGTACATGCACGTGTCTTCAGTGGTGGTAGGCAGATCTCTCTTCCGCTGTCACAGGATGTGTGTTGTACATGTAGAACCAGCAGGGATTAAACAATAATTGGGCTTTATGGAACAAGATAACATTTTTACTGCATTTATTTGCTTCCATAATACCAAGAACATGCAGAGTTTTACCACAGGTATTGCAGAGAATTTTTTTTTAAATATGTGAGGTCTGCACTTAGCATTTCTCATGAATATTTCTAATACTCATTCACAATGCATGCAAGTGTGAACTACAGCACAGGTGGTTAGAAGAACACTGTTTGTAAATCATCATCTTTGTAGAATGCCTGTATTTTTCAAGGCCCTGCAGCATTGAGAATGAGGCAGGGACACTCTGCTCCATCCCTCTCTTGACAATGCATCCAAGCAAAATAGAAAATGATGGCCTCCCAAATCTGCACATTAGTGAACACAAACTCAGCCACACAGTGACATCTTTCTCCTTAAAAATAATGATGCAGGCTGTCTCCATGACTTAAGGAAGCCAGAGCTCACACTGAAAGGTGTCAAAAAACACTGTATTATCCCACTTTGCCTGGAGCTGCCTTGACAGCACCTTTCCTGCCATAAAAGTGGATTACAGGCAGGGTAGTAATCAGCCAAGAAGTTAGTAAAAAAAATAGGTTCTTTTAAGAGCAGGGTGTGAACCTGCGAACATCATAAAAAGAATTTACCAGCACACCGACTAAGGGAACAATTAGCTCCCTGCAGCCTTAAACTAACCAGGAACAGCATGGCCCCTTGCTACAGGGTGGCAAAGGGCAGCAGGGAGTTAATTGGTCCTTTGATGAACACAATGATGAATGCTCTGCAAAGCCTACTAAGTAACAACTATGCTGAGCTCTAAGGATCTTTGGTAAAAGCTGCCATAGGAATGTGTAGAGAAAAACCAATATAAGGAAAAAGTGAGAGACAGATGGGAAATGAAAGAGAGAGAGGCAGGAGAGGAGCTAGATGATATTCAGACAGGCAACAGAAGGAGAATGCAAGAGTCAAAGACACAACGGGAGAGACAGCAAACTGAATTCAGAGTTTAGCTCAACAAATTTAATCCAGTCCAATTCAGCAGCACTTCTCTGAGATGTCCAACAACTGTGCGCGATTACAACAAAGCATGATCCCAGGTGAGCACTAAAGAGGTCCCCTAAGGACCCCACAATAGCAGGTGTTCTATTATTTCTCTAGGTTTTCCACCCACTACCCTAATTAACTCAGTGAACTCTCACCAGCGAACACTGAGATTCTAATGAGACACAAACTCAAGACAGACCCTAGACTAAGGGGAGTCAGTGTTCCATGTGAGTCATAGAAAGTGCTGTGAGGGGAAAAAAAACCCAGACAGGAATAAAGAAAAAAACACGCCATCGAAACTCTTCCTCATCTCTTCTCTTGAAGAGATGGCTTGAGTTGGCTTTGTCTGTCTATAGGAGACCAGCAGTTGGTTGGTTCTCCAACTAAGAGGATAACTGTTGCTGCCATGTTGGTCTCCAGGACATGACATTTTCTTTACATCTTTGTGCCTTTATATCACAAATAATGATGACAGCTATTTAATGAAAACTTACTACGTGCCACTCAGTGTGCTAGATGCCAAAACTGTGCTCTTAATTCTTACAGTGATCCTATAAGGAAGGTGTTTTTATTAGCTTCATTATCCAGAGGTTGGTGCTGGGAGTTCCGAAAAGTTATATTTCCCATGTCTAAAGGCTGCAGCTGACACTCAAGCCCAGATGTGTGAATACCAAGGTTAAATTTGCTTCACTCATCTGGTATGAGCCCTTACTTTTCAATAATTAAAAGCTAGGGTTTTGCTAAGCAACATAGTCTTTGGAGCAATTATAAAGATCAATTAAATTTTTTGATTTGCCAAGCAGACAGTTCATAAAACAGAGTGGACTGGGATCACCGATGTGACTAGATTAAGATCCTGGTCAAATCTCAAAACTTTTCCTCAAATCAGTTTCAACTGGTTCCATTTTCTGAAGTATATTCACTATTTAGGCACACAGACTGTTCTCACTCTCCAGGAAACTCTGCTTCTTAATCCATAGCTTTTAGCTAGTATCTATGCCCAGATGGAGAATTCTTCTGAGCTTCTTTACCAGAGGTCCTACAGTTG
This sequence comes from Nanger dama, assembly GCA_917880005.1. Taxonomy (NCBI): domain Eukaryota; kingdom Metazoa; phylum Chordata; class Mammalia; order Artiodactyla; family Bovidae; genus Nanger; species Nanger dama. The sequence continues at coordinate 5,211,749 of CAKJTW010000011.1, forward strand.
ACATCTTGTTTCTAAATTCTGCTTCTTCCTAGGATTTTCCATTAATTTTATCTTTCCTGTCTAAGAAATGCCCTTAGATACCAGCTCAATTGTATAACAGACATGACCGGCATCTCTAGAGAATAGGACATTCTTTTAAAAAATTGGGTTATATAGCGTCTTGCTCTTGAGGACTGTAACACTGGAATGCATGAGAATCTGAGCACATCTTGTGAACTGTAGGACAACATACACATTCGGCAAAGCCAGCACTGACTCTGGCGCGGATGATTCCCGCAGCCTCCTGCCATGTTGTTCTGCTTTCACTACTTTTCCCCTGTTGTTTATTCTCCCTAGAGTAGAGAACAGCTGGAATTATTTTTTGACATCCTAAGCTAAGATTGTGTCCCTCCTCTCCTCAACACCTCCTCTGGCTTTCCTTCTCACTCAGAGTAAAATCTAAACTCCTTATGTGGCCTCAGTCTCTCCGGGGTCCGTGCCTTGCCTGTCCCCTCCCATCCACATCAGCCTGCTTGCTGTTGCTCATACATGAGCATTTCAAGCCTGTCCCTACCTCGGGAACTCTGCGTCTGCTCGTCCTTCTGTTTAAATGTTCTTCCTCCAACAGTCATGCATCTCTCACCCTCAAGTCTCTTGAGTCTCTGCTTCATTGCCCCGATTAGAAACTCACTTGATTAGTAAAACTTTTCCTGACAACCCACTACACACATTATTTCTTTGATTTAAGATGACCTTTTCTTTTTTAACTTTAACATCTCTGAGAATTAGACATGTGTTACAATTAATGGCATCTTATCATTACAGTTAGAAGCTTTTCTCTTATCAGTGGATAAATATAGGGGCATATTTGCAATTACTCATGTCTTCAGTTTGATGAAATACAGTATTAGAGCCTCACCTACTCACTTCCACATCACCGCTTTTTCTGCCCCATTTTATTTTCTATCATCCTATGGTACACTATCTATTAGTCTAACTGCTCTTTTTTTCCCCTTCTTAACTAGAATGTAAGCCCCATGAGAAGAACTTGCTGCTTTGAGTCATATTGTACTCTGGATTGTAAACTCAGAACTTTGCTTAGCATGTATAAGAAACTACATAAAGCATTTGTTGATGAAAAATTTCTCTCTGATATTTCATTCAAGTATAAGTCTGCCACCCTACTCACAACCACCATATCCTACATATTAAGAAATAGTTAATAGACAATAGATTCTCATAGGTAGTAACAAGAGAATATAGTCTTTCCCAAAACCATATGCATAAAAACTGGAAGCAAACCATTAACCATCCAGTGAAAAGTCATAGGCATATTTCATAATGATAAAATCTTAAAATATTTCCACAGTCCAAAGGGGAAAAAAGTAAACATCTATCAAACATCCTAATAGAACACTTAGCTGATAATCCTGGCCTAGACAAGGGACTCTGTCAGATCATGGAAACAGTTTTTTCCAGAACTATTGCTAGTCATTCATTCAGAAATCTGAAGAACTCCATATTAATAATGGTTTAATGACTGCTTGCAACGTTTTCCTAAAGATTTCTGGACTTTATTCAGAACACCAGCCACGCCGGAGTGCAGTCTTGCCCGTGTCTGTGTATCTACCAGGGGTGGAGGAGGAGCTGCTAAAATGCTGAAGCTACCCGAGCACATCCATTAGCAGAAGATCTAGTCTCTGCACAGATTTCCAAAAGGTGTGAAATATTTTATTCCATGTATATTTGATGGGTTTTTAATGGTTTTTTGTCATAAGCCCCTGTAAATAAATGATTTACCAGTGTAGCCAGTGAACCACAAGATCATTTCCTTTTGTTTTTGTAACTCAGTGAAAACTTTAAAATACTATGACTGAGGTCTCCAGGGAGCAGCTCCCAATCTGCTCAAACACAGAAATTTGCTGAAAATTCCATGAACTCATCTCTGAACAGTCACCAAAATGTGAGGTTTCATATGTTCTTCTACGGACATGAGCATTTCGGTGCTTTGTGGACCACAGACTTGCCTGTGGCGGAAATGCAGCTGCTTTGAGTGGCAGAGATCCCTGTGAATGTCTCTCCCTCACTAAGGTTAGATTTGCTGACTTCTAACTTAATAGCCAGACCAATTTCAAGGAAAATTGGGCTGAGAGAATTATTTTGAGACTGAAGCTTTCTGAGTCAAATACTGCACCCAGGGGCCAATTCATACAGCAGAGGGAGAGCGGGCGTGGAATATGCTGACTGACAGGCCCTGAGGAGGGAGCGTGCCTTTAGGTATCACAATCAACTCCATATATTTTGCCTTGGCCTCAGAGACCCTTAAATAGAAACTACCTCAACTCCAAATGACATATTCGTGGTGACTCCAGAAGACACTGGCCTCCTTTGACAATAAAACAAAAAGCCATGCTCCTCTCTTTCAACTCTGGGTCCTACTTTTCTGGCATTTGCACTTGAAAGTCTTCCAACATGTTTGAATGACAGACTTGAAATTTTTCTGGTTGCTTGGAGTACCTAGTTTGGTAGATCTCAGTGTTCTAGGACAGCTGAGATTTTTCCCCTTAGGTTTACCATGTTATCTAATAGAAAGCCACTTTTTTTTTTTTTTTTTGAGGTATTGAGGGAACACTATCTATTAAAATATGAGTATATTAACTTTAAAAATAAGTATATTTAATGCATCAAGGACTATTAATATACTTTTTTTCCTTTGATTTCTTTCATCAGTGTTTTATAGTTTTTGATATATAGGTCTTTAGTTTCTTTAGGTAAGTATATTCCTAAGTATTTTATTCTTTTCGTTGCAATGGTGAATGGAATTGTTTCCTTAACTTCTTTTTCTACTTTCTCATTATTAGTGTATAGGAATGCAAGGGATTTCTGAGTGTTGATTTTATATCCTGCAACTTTATTATATTCATTGATTAGCTCTAGTAGTTTTCTGGTGGAGTCTTTAGGATTTTCTGTGTAGAGGATCATGTCATCTGCAAAAAGTGAGAGTTTTACTTCTTCTTTTCCAATTTGGATTCCTTTTATTTCTTTTTCTGCTCTGATTGCTGTGGCCAAAACTTTCAGAACTATATTGAATAGTAGTGGTGAAAGTGGGCACCCTGACTTTAGGGGAAACGCTTTCAATTTTTCACCATTGAGGATGTTTCTGTGGGTTTGTCATATATAGCTTTTATTATGTTGAGGTGCATTCCTTCTATTCCTGCTTTCTGGAGAGTTTTTATAAATGGATGTTGAATTTCGTCAAAGGCCTTCTCTGCATCAATTGAGATAATCATATGACTTTTATTTTTCAATTTGTTAATGTGGTGAATTACATTGATTGATTTGCGGATATTGAAGAATCCTTGCATCCCTGGGATAAAGCCCCTTGGTCATGGTGTATGATCTTTTAATGTGTTGTTGGATTCTGATTGCTAGAATTTTGTTAAGGATTTTTGCATCTGTGTTCATCAGTGATATTAGCCTGTAGTTTCTTTTTTTGTGGCGTCTTTGTCAGGTTTTGGTATTAGGGTGATGGTAGCCTCATAGAATGAGTATTAATATACTGAGTGTAGAAAAGTTTCCTAGACTTCAACCAGGAAAATTCTGAGACTGAAACAGGGAAGTAATGAGTCGCTGCAACACGGCTCAAGCACACCAGGGAACAGAAGGAGGTCAACCAAGAGCAGGAAGAGCAAGATTTCTACATTTGAGGAAAAATAACACATCAGCCATGTCTACGCATGACCTTGGGGTTTACAAACTGTTTTCATATGCACATTTAATAACCCTTGTAAAGAAGTTAATAGTATCAGAAGTACCCTGGCAAAATATGTCCAAAGTTAAATTTTTAGGTTTAAGTCTGCTTCACTACTTTCTACCTTTGTGAGTTCAGACAGAAAATTAATCTCTCTGTGTCTCAACACCCTCTTCTGTGTAGAGGCTGCATCAAAGCTCAATAAGATGAACACAGATTTAGTCATCACAGTGTCTGACACACAGCAAGAGATCAAATGTTAACTCTTCTTATTTTTTACTTGAAATGGAAACTAAGACTCAGAAAATGAAGTGGGTCAAAATAGCTTGCCAAGCAGTCTCCCAAGTCCTTACTGCTATGCACATAGATAATATATGCATATATATATATATATATATATATAATTATAAAGAAGAAAAAGCTGTGGCAATGTTATCTGTTGATTCCAAATCAGAATGTATAGATTCTAAAAGCAATTTGTGACAAAAATGCCACTAATCTATAGAAACTCTGGCTCTGTAACAACTACCCTTCCACTCCCCACCCCCTCCTCCATGCCCCTCCCCTTGCCAACTCTTACGCCAATTCTGACACTTCCTAATGCACTGGCTACCTTTCTCAAGGGGAATAAGCTTTAATAGAAATAAATCACCTCCAGCCACTCCTGCAAGAGCAGAATGCACCAAAGTAATGATTTCCTTAAAGCATTTGATCTAAGTGTTAAACAGCAATGGTTAATAAAGCATAACGTGAGATTTTTCCTTCTCTCACTCTCCTAAGTACTGAACTCCAAATTACCCAGTTAGCCCTTGGAGCATGTACTCTACATTATGTTCGGAGGAGACATATTGACAGTGAGAGCACGTAACAAAGCCCACTCGGTGCTCTGAGGTTCAAGCCAGAGAGTATCCATGATCAGTGCACTCGTGGAGCTGTGAAAAGCCAATGTGTACAAGACTCTGGTCTCTGGATGAGCCCCACAGCATGCTTATTAAGTAACAAAACCACTGGACTAATGTGTATCAAGTAGCTAGGTGCAAAGGGAACCTGATCTGGAAAGGATTTTAACCTCTGGTCGCAGCTTCCCTTTCGTTTCTGTCCTGTGGCTTTTTAGTTAAAAGCTTTGACAGAGAAGTAAAAGTGCTGTGAGTCATCTGTTTTTCAATGAAGTAGAGAGTTTTATTTTTCCTTCAGCTTTGTTTTCATATTCACAATTTAGGATTCCCATTCATCTCATGCTATTTGTACGTAAGTCATTATACCCAGGACTGCTGATGGTTAAATGTTTGGAGCAGAGAAGCAATGGTACAAGATTAAACTTTAGGCCTCTGAGCAAAATTCTGCCAAATACTTATTCACCTCAAACTGGAGTCCTCAGGATAAACAGGAAATTTCCTGCCTTAAACCAGGGGACATAGCAAAATTTCATTATGGCACATATACTGTGACCATTAATCTCATGCTGGTTGAATTTTTCTTTTTCCTATAGCTGTAATTTCAGTTCTTTATATTTCCAGCAAAAGTAATTGCAATCCCTATCTACAGACATAGTCCCGCTCACTCCCGTATTTCCCTGGTTAATGTTACCACTCTCCTGGCCTCCTGAGTTCAGATCACGATGAGAAGTGTTCCCCGGCCAGTCATCTGACCGCATGGTGGTGATGAGGTCAAAGATGGTTGCAGGCCTGGTTTGAAATACTAGTGATGCCATACCTTTGAGAGCCAGGCAGGACAGGATTTGCAGCCCCAGACACCAATTCCCCCTGACAGTACACCCAGGCTACTGTTAGATCAGCTTCTGGTTTGGCATGCTGTATGATGACATGTTGGCTGTATTCTGAAAACCTTTCAAATGACAAGCTAGTTTCTGGAATTCATTGTCATTTCAAGTTTGTGTATCTGACAGTATATTCACAATTTCAACTGAGGCAATCCCAACTCAGACTAGCTTAAGAAAAAAAAAAATTATTCGCAATGAAAGTCCAAATATGAATCTAAAGTCAACTACAGCTAGGTCCAGCTCCTCAGAAGACTGATAATCAATCTTTCTTTTTCTCCATCTCTCCGTCTCTTTCCTTTTCTCCTTCTCTTCTTCCCACCTTCCATTCTTCAGCTTTGTTTTTTTTCTCTGCTAGTTTTATTCTCAGGCACATTTTCTTTCCCCACAGAGGGCAAGTTTGTTAGGTACAGCTCTCAGAAGCATCTCCCTCACAGCTTTCATAAATGGCTCAGTGAGGACCCCGAGTCATCAGGCTGGGTCCTGTCACCACTCCTGAACCAATTGCTGTGGTCAGGGTGGGGGTATAGTGTTCTTCTCATTAGCCGGTTGTGAGTCACATACTTTCTCCTGGGCCTCTGGGTGAAGGCAGAGTTATAAGTGAATAGGACATGATGTTTTTCGAAGAAAGGAGCAGGCAGAAAAATTAGATTTCACTTTATTGGTCATGGATGAACAGTTTATAACTGACCAGCACTCTGCCTTTGTATCTCAAAGAGGAACTATGCTTACCTCTTTTCTCATAAGCAGGCTAGTGTACAACCTCTATTTTCTTCAGTTGTGCATTGAACGGTCTGCTTGTTTGCACGTGATAGTGCATGGAAACTACTAAAGACTTCTCCTGTTTATAGAATCCCCCGGCAAAATGTCTCAACAAATGTCTAATGTTGTTCATGACTGTACTGAGCTCACAGGCTTTCCAGCTGCACAGGGAAGGCATTCCTGTGCTGTCCTCCAAGCTTCTTGTGGCTTGCAATACTGTGGTGTAAGGACTAGCATACTAATGGGTCTCCCGTGGCAGTGTTCCACCTGACCGATTATGGGGATAAGGCAGGCTGGGCGTTGGTGGTGCTGAACGAAACCCATCAAGTAGGCTGGGTGAGTTTCTTGGGGGCAACTAAGCTTGTAGTTTTCTAGAGCTTCTAAAGCTCTCAGAACTTTTTAAAGTGAATTAACAGAGTGGATTAATCCTTCCAATTTTACCACAACTGAAATTTAGAAAAAAAAAAAAAAGGAATCACATAGTAAATAGTAGCCAAAATTATTCTGTCATTCTATGAGTCTTTTTTAAAAACTTTTTATTTCATATTGGAGTATAGCTGATTAATGATGTTGTGATAGTTTCAGGTAGACAGCATAGGGACTCAGCCATAGACATACATGTATCCATTTTCCTCCAAATTTCCTCCCATCCAGGCTGCCACATAACACTGAGCAGAATTCCCTGTGCTATGTAGTAGGACTTTGTTGGTTATCCACTTAAAATATAGCAGTGTGCACATGTTGTCCCCAAACTCCCTATCTAATTCTTTCCCTCCATGAGTTTCCTGATTGATGATGTCCTATAGAAGATTATAAGAATGCTAACCGAGATTTCCCATAACATCCAGTGTAGGATATGATTTCAATCCCCTAATGCACTAGGTCAAGCCATGTTGCGGATGTTGTTTTGGTGTTGATGATCAAAATGAAAAGGTAAATATATTCTAATATTACATGCCTTCAGCTAGGGGACATTTTGACATATTTTCCTGTTTATGAATCTAATTGCTAAGAGATAGCTCACTTTTCATAGAGATGAATACCCAAATATTTTGAGACAAGGAGGGCCATGCATGCCCATGCTCCGTATCAAGAACTCTCAAAATGTAATATAATAGTCTAACTTCTTTGCAATTCCAAATCTCAAGCTTCATTCAAGTTATTCCTTCCATTCTCCATCAATGTAGAAGACTGATGAAGAAGGGAACTAGAGAAATACAGTCTAGAACTATGGGTGATATAGTTGATTTTTCCTGTTCCAACATCTCTCGACACATTCTTTTTCCCCTTTGAATTCTTTCTCTCCTTTGAATACTAGTTCCTCCCTCAAAATCATCCTTTAAAGTTTGCACTAGAGCACAATCCAAATCATGCAAGCACTGTGCACTGACCACATGGATGCTACTGCATTTACCTCTATGGATACAGATAGAAACCATCAAATTCACGGATAAGTGCAATAAAATATGAAGGGCATGCCATACCCACAAATCAAAAATACAAGTTAGTATTTATCTTTCTCTTCAGACCAGTAAGAAACACAAAAGTCATTCTTGCCATATTTATGGATGCAACTAAAATCAGCTGCCTGAATGGGAGCCACAGTTGCTAATTTGCCATGTTTTCAGCATTTATAATTCATCTAGATACAACTACTAATTAGCTACTGTTGGTAAACTTAGATTTCTGCACAAGTCAATGCCTTGATAATCTGGTTCCTCTTATTTTCTGACGTATTGGGGGGGATGGTTTCTGTTCCAAAAAGCTGAATGTTCCTCAATTAAAGTCAGTATTTAGAAAAGCCAGTTTAACACCAAATGCAGCCATCCTGTTTGAGAACTGGCATGTTTGGGTAAATGGAAATATTTTACACACGCTAGATGTTGTTGACTGAAATCTCAATGGAAAGCAAATACTGGTGCTAGACTGGAGAAAATAATTCACTTATAAAGTATTTCATTGAAGTTTTACTTTGTGGTAGTTGATTTATCTATTACTCAACTGTCTAATTATCTTTTCTCTTCCTTCCTTAAAAGTCCTAATTAGATTCAGGGCAGCACAGTACTTAGGTTAAAAAAAAAAAAAAAAAAACTCTTTTCAGCATTAAGAGACAGTCATAGCACCTCTTTCCATCTCAATGAGGTGGAAGTGGATATCTGCTAGTGGTTGCTGGGAAAGATTTTTGGTTTCTTTCTTTCTTTCTTTTTAACTGATAAAAGTGAATATTTGTGACTGGCTCTTCATCCCCCCATACCTCCTTCCCCACCCTGCTTTTCTTTCTGCCTTGAATAGAACTCAACTCAGTATCTGAGGTTGAGGCCAACATCCTGTATCATAAAGGAAAGCCCAAAATATTATATACATGTTAACACTGGCAACAATGAAATATTGAACTAAGAGCTACAGCCTCAGACCTCCAGCCTTCTAGAAAAGAAAAGAAAAAGGAATTCTTGTTTTAAAAAAAATCACCAAAAATGGGATTTTTGTTACCTGCAATTGAATCCATGAAGTTGACATGTGAACTTCACTTTCTCTTTAACTGGTCAAGAGCACAACTCAAGTCTAATCACTAAGCGGAAAGGTTCAGCATTATCTAAGACAGTCACAAACACATCCTCCAAATTCCATTTAATTTAAACCCATTACAATTGCAAGAACATGTGAATTATAGTTTTCATTGAGTTTTCTGATATGCATTATACACTTATAAGTTGTTGTCTTAATATTTATAAGTTGTAATTAAACTCTTTCCAAATAAAGGAAACCGTGGGTCTAAGAGGACAAGTAATGTTTTAAAGGACATAAGACCTAATAAATAGCTAAGTCATGACCAAAGCTCAAGGTTTCTGACTCCAGGTCTGGTGTTTCTCTGTAATACACTGCACCTAGGTCAGAGAGGAAGGACAGAGATAATGCAGTCCCTGATTTCAATACCCGCTGCTGCTGCTGCTGCTAAGTCGTGTCAGTCATGTCCGACTCTGTGTGACCCCACAGACGGCAGCCTACCAGGCTCCTCTGTCCCTGGGATTCTCCAGTCAAGAATACTGGAGTGGGTTGCCATTTTCTTCTCCAGATTTCAACACCAGCAGTGGAAAATTCTATCTATTCCAAACCTGGAGGTAATGCAAGTTGCATGTAGGATAGACTGAAATAACAGGTGCTGAAATCTAGGTCGGGGGTGCAAGTGTATGGGTGCAGGTGATGGTGAACACGTTTCTTATGTCAGGAGCCCTGTGGTATCACTGTGAGTCCTGCTGGTTTCATGCTGCTTCCAGGACTGTGATCTCTTCCATGTATGAATCCCGCTCACTGGGGCAGTATAGAAAGCACTAATGATTTTTCATCTTGTTTACAATATGAGCTGAAAAAATATGCTCCATATTTCTCAGTTTCTTTTCTTTTGAGTCATTATTTGTTATTTGGAAGTTAACTATCTTCTTGAACTATGGGAAGCAATTGAGAGAGCTACTTTATACAAATGTATAAATAAACTGAGATACAGCAAGTTATGTTAGAATGTTTAGCATTGGTGACCAAAATCATCAACAGATACTAGAAAGCATTTATTGTGAACAGCAGTCAGGTGCTGTAAGCTTGATCCTCCTGTCATGTCCAGACATTTTAAAATCATGATTCTTGATTTATAATACTTGAGCTTTATGCCAGAGACAAGAGAGGTTCTAAAAGATATTTTCAGTGTGTTGTGTCAACTCAGTGGCTCTTCCAAAGACAGATCATTAGAAGTCATGTAATTAAAACAGGAGGGAAGAGGAGAGGACACAACTTTTAAAAAATGACATACACAAAAGACATGACAGTCTTTTGTGTAGAACTAACTACATCCAAGATGGCAGAATATTCAACTTCCAGTGGCCCTTGGGCCTCATCAGTTAAGTTCAGCTCAGTCACTCAGTCATGTCTGACTCTTTGTGAGCCCATGGACTACAGCACGCCAGGCTTCCCTGTTCAAAACCAAATCCCAGAGCTTGCTCAAACTCATGTCCATCAAGTCAGTGAGTTTTGCCAAGAGAACACCCTGGTCATAGCAAACACCCTCTTCCAACAACAGAAGAGAAGACTCTACACATGGACATCATCAGATGATCCATACCAAAATCGGATCGACTATATTCTTTGCAGCCAATGATGAAGAAGCTCTATACAGTCAGCAGAAACAAGACAGGGAACTGACTCAGATAGCTCAGACCATGAACTCCTTATTGCCAAATTCAGACTTAAATTGAAGAAAGTAGGAAAACCACTAAACTATTCAAGTATGACCTAAATCAAATCCCTTATATCGTAGAAGTGACAAATAGATTCAAGGGATCAGATTTGATAGACAAAGTGCCTGAAGAACTATGGACGGAGGTTCATGACATTGTACAAGAGACAGTGATCAAGACCATCCAAAAGAAAAGAAATGCAAAAGGCAAAATGGCTCCCTGAGGAGGCCTTAAAAATAGCTGAGAAAAGAAGAGAAGTGAAAGGAAAGGAGCAAAGGGGAGATACACCCATTTGAATGCAGAGTTCCAAAGAATAGCAAGGAGAGATAAGAAAGCCTTCCTTAGTGATCAATGGAAAGAAATAAAGAAATATAATAGAATGGGAAAGACTAGAGACCTCTTCAAGAAAATTAAAGATATCTTGGGAATATTTCATACAAAGATTGGCACAATAAAGGATAGGAATGGGTATGGACCTAACAGAAGCAGAAGATATTAAGAGTTGGCAAGAATACACAGAAGTACTATACAAAGAAGATCTTCATGACCCAGATAACCACGATGGTGTGATCATTCACCAAGCACCAGACTTCCTGTATTGTGAACTCAAGTGGGTTTTAGGAAGCATCACTACAAACAAAGCTATTGGAGGTGATGGATTTCCAGTTGAGCTCTTTCAAATCCTAAAAGATGATACTGTGAAAGTGCTGCACTCAATATGCCAGCAGATTTGGAAAACTCAGCAGTGGCCACAGGACTGGAATAATTCAGTTTTCATTCCAATCCCAAAGAAAGGCAATCCAAAAGAATACTCAAACTACCGCACATTGCATTCATCTCACATGCTCGCAAAGTAATGCTCAAAATTATCCAAGCCAAGCTTCAACAGTACATGAACCAAGAACTTCCAGATATTCAACTGGATTTAGAAAATGTCGAGGAACTAGAGATCAAATTGCCAACATACGTTGGATCACTGAAAAAGCAAGAGAGTTCCAGAAAAACATCTACTTCTTTACTGATTATGCCAAATCCTTTTACTGTGTGGATCACAAGAAACTAGGGAAAAGTCTTGAGCCTCATAAGCTCATTGTAATTTATTAGCATATATTAAATGACCCACCAGACCATGACTGTTCTCAGGCCAACCATAAAAGGCCAAAAAGTGGGCACTGACCCAGTACCTGGAAATCCCTACCATTTACCTCCTCCCCTAAATAGTTGGAATAATCCTTCTGTTCACTGACCTGTGAAATTACCCAGCCCATAAAAACTAACCATTCCAACCTTCAGGGCTCTCTCACCTTTTGAAATGGCCCACACACTGTCTGTGGAGTGTTTCTCTCTAAATAAATAATTCACTTCCTACTTATAACTTTGTCACTAAATTCTTTCAGTGACATCAAGAACCTCAGATCCACCAGGAATATTATTAAGGCCATCTCTCTCTCTCTCTCTTTTTAAAATTGTGGTCTAATCATTCACAGGCCAGCTTTGTGGTTCTCAACTGCCTATAATTTGGCAAACACCCTTCCACTGTAAACTGGTACTATCATGCCAGAAACACGGTACCATTAGCTATTTCAGTCACAAATGCTTCTCTGGAAAAGGACAGCATCTATACTCTTCTCATCTTCCATCACCTTCCTCACAGTGTCTTGCACAGAGTAGGTCCCAAGAAAAGGAGAAAGCCTAAACAAGAGGAAAGGGATATAAAAGGTGGAAACCAAAGATCAACTTCAGATTTCAATTGTTTTACGGTTTTGCCTTATGTTAACTTGGCCTGGGAGAAAACACACAGGCGGCTCCTGGAGCCATTCCAGTCCTGCGTTTTGCCTGAGGCACAGCAAGACGTTGGTTCTTTCCTTTGTAAGTCAGTGACCTTTGTGTGTCTGGCACTGACCTGAAGGCATAACAAGGATGTCAGGGACGGTGTCTCTCTTGTAGAATCACATCCCTCGAATAAAAGAAAGATTGCCTTAAGGTATTAGGGTGATGAGAATGAAGACAACATAGCTGCAACACACAGGAAAGCATCCCTGCTGCAAACATTTCCCTATCAGTCTATTTATCACCACTTCTGGTCCACTTGGCCCCAGTCCTATACTAAGAGAGAAAGCAGTTGGTTGGAGGAGGAGTGTTCGAGAGCATTAGCCAAATCCCAGTTTGAATGCTTAACAACTGACAGTGTTTACTAAAAGTACTTCATTCACTACACAAAAGCACATTAACTAGACATCTCTGTTGGTGATGTCACCCCTAATTCCCATGACATTTGAAGTGGGCATCAGATCCTTCTTCCATTTCATGTGAAGCATTTATGGAGCTGTATATCTGTTAAAGAGGGGCCATGTTGTTTCCTAGAACTGGCTGCATGTCAGCAATGTCTAAAATCGTACACAGCAGATCATCTTTATCACTTAATGAACAGTGTGTGAATCTAGCTTGGAACATAATTTGGCTCGGAATCTTTAACATGATTTCTCCAACATAATGAATGATATGGCATTAATAACATTGTAACTAATACACAAAAATGGATTCTATTTATTCCACTCATTACCCATCCATGAAACATTAACTTTTGGATTATCTTTTAAAAAGTTAACCCTTAATTGGCTATGCTCCAATATAAAATGAAAAGTTAAAGAAAAAAATATGTTAAACCTAGACTGAATCCTTTTACCACTTTGTTGGCCTTTAGGTCATCATTTCTGCCTTCCCTTGTCTCTTCTGAAAAAATACCAGCTTTTTAGTTTTGACTACTGAAAGCTGAATGAACGTGAGCAAGATTCATTGTAAACATCCGATGGCATCATGCATGTGAAGATGTCTTATAAGATATAAGCATTATGCAAATGTGAATGATTATTACTATTATTGATAACTTCTGTAATTATACAGAGTGGTCCTCAGGTAACAGGCATTGTCCTGTTGTTCAGTTGCTAAGTTGTGTCTGAATCTTTGTGACCCCACAGACCGCAGCATGCCAGCCCTCCCAGAATTCGTTCAAATTCATGTCTGTTGAGTCAGTGACAATGGACTCATTGTCCTGAGAGCTTTGCATATATTATCTCACTTAATTCTCACAATAATCCTGTCACGTGAATACTATCATTACTGTAGTTATACAGAAGAGGGAAACAGAACCTAGGGAGGCTAAGTAACTTGGCTAGCATGATACAACTACCAAATGTTGAAGAGGTAATGAAACCTAGTCCCCTAAAATTGAGTTCCCATGATGAGCTCAGGATGAAACTTCCTATCCAAAACTTTATTCCCTTTCTTGTATACTCCCAACCCCCATTCCCCTAAGGGTTGAGGAATATCAAAGAAAGGGGGAATGAAACCAAGCAGGATCATGTGGTGCCCTTGCAGGTCCAAAAGCCATTCTATGTCATTTCTTTTTACAGGAGAAAGCTACAGCTTCCTAGGGCTTCTGTTGAGATTCAAGCAGTTGCTAGTTAGGGAAGTAAGGGAATGCAGAATCAAAGGAAAAGCAGTCCAGAAACAGTAGTTCAGTGATAAAACAGAGTCCTCGTTCTCCCTGAAGGGATACACAGGGCAATCTGACACAAGTCTGAATTGTTCTGCAGGAACTGAGACCCCCTTCCAGGTGGAGGGTGGTGACTACACGCACAAGCACAGAGATGCTAGACTGATCGAAACGGGAAGGCTGATGATTGAGATTCCTGGAGCACCACCTTGCCACCTCATCACCAACCAATCAGAAGAACCCCCGCAACCCTCAACTGTAGCCTTTAAAAACCTTATGCCTTGGCTGGTCGGTAAGACAACCTGCTTGGTTCTAAACTCTAATGTTTAGATTTGCTTGGTTTCAGAGTGCATTGGCCATGCAAGCTTAGAATCAGCAATAGTAAAACCTGATGTGAAACCAAAGTAATACTGTTAAAAAACAAATATAAATAAAAATTATGAGTAGTTGCTGTTTGGGATTATCACTATCACAGTTTCCCTCTAAAAGTACAGTGAATGGAGTTTTCTTAAATTTCTTTTACTCTGAGAAAGCTTCAGGAAAAATTCATTCTGGGACTTCCCTGGTGGTCCAGTGGCTAAGACACTGTGTTCCCAATGCAGGGGGCAGAGTTTCAGTTCCTGGTCAGAGAACTCCATCCTGCAGGCCGCAACTAAAAGGTCCTCTACACCACAACAAAATCAAAGATCCTATGTGCCACAGCTAAGACCCACTGAAGCCAATTAACTATTTTAAAAAAAGATTGAATTAAAAAAAAGGTAAGTTCATTCTGTGCTGATTAAGAAATGGAGAGTGTATCTGTTTCCTGGTCTGTTAGTAAAACTGGAGTCTACCAGCTATTAGCACACACTTCTTGGGGTAAGGGCATGGTATGTTGTTGGACCCTGACCTACTCCAAGACCATCTGTAGCTGGAAATGGTGATGCAACATCTTCACCCACAGCCCACCCCCTCCCTAAATGATCTCACAATTTCCCATTTATTTGCTCTAGACCTTTTAGCTAAAGGGCTTGAGCAAAAGTTCAGTTTGCGCTAAAGCTAAATGACACAACTATTCTCTAGGATCAGTAACTCAGCTTGCTTCATCCCTGCATACAATTACTTCCCCTCTTCCAATGTATCTTCCTGTCACAGATGCAAAATAAGCATGAAATTGCCAACGGTGGAAGTTCTCATCTCAGCCTATCATTCCAACACACACTGGCTCTGCAAATTCTGTGACACAGCTCATACCTCTGTCTCACTGCTGCCTTTGTACCCTGGTCTTCCTCCTACTCTTCACATGAACCAATCTCTTCAGGACTTTTGTATCTATGCTCTGCAGGGGTAGTGCATGCATTTCTGCATCTGCGACTCATGAATTGTTATAATACAAAAGGAGCCCCCAGACCAGCACACACATTTGTGTGTACAATTGCCTTGGCTTGGGCATCTTCTTGTTATTATCCAAAACTCAATTCAAATGGCATTTTACCTGAGAGGCCTTTCTTGAATGCATGATCTAGCTATTCCCCACTGTCTCACACGAAGCTCTTCAGGGGCTTCACTCACTGTCTCACACTTCCCCTTGGTTTTGCTGTTATCCTCAAAACATTTATTCCTACCTGAAGCTGCACTGTTCATTGTCTGTTCACCACTGTACTATTTGTCTTTTCCTTTGGGATTTACACTTCTTGAGAGTAGTGTTTCATTGACCACTGTATCCCCTACGTCTAAAGCAATGCTTCGTAATTTAAGTGTTCAATATATATTTGTCAAATGAAGTAACAAACCGGTTGACACAACTGCTTCACCTTCTAGCATCGAAAGATCAAAAACTTGCCTGAATTACTGCAGTATGAGGTTGACTATATGCAATGTTACATTACACGGAAGAGAGTAAGTGGGAAATTGTATTAGCTGTTTTTTGCCTCTCTAGCTGTTTTTGCCAACATCCAGAGCCCGAGCTTTAGCATTCAGTCATAGCGGTGTGCCGCATTAAAAGGAGATTGCCTTTGAGCACCAACAATGTCTCATAATTGCTCCTTTAATAAACCTCAATGTAAAAATTGGGGTCCACAAAATAAAAAGTGAATTCACAACATAATGTACAGGGAAAAAATATTTAAGGATGACAGTGTTAAAGCCCTGTTAAAATAACTACTCTTAACAACTTTGGAAATAAAAGTCTTGATGTCCCTCCAATATTACAGCATTCTTGTTATATTTAGTAACTGCTAATTAAGGAGGAAACACCAGACCTTAGACTGTGTGTGTGCTCAGTCATGCCTGACTCTTTGCCACCCCAAGGACTGTAGCCCAACACGCTCCTTTGTCCATGGAATTTTCCAGGCAAGAATACTGGAGTGGGTTGCCATTTAGATTCATCCTTTAGTCTGAAGGAAGCAAGGCAGATACAGAGAAAAATATATAGAGGCTCAAACAACACTTCAAGGCTTTGAGGGGGAAAAAAAAGTGCGCGGCAGCTGAATCAAGCTGAAGAAAAGGAGAAAGAAGAAAGTGATGTCAAAGAGGGCACAGAGAAAAATCAACACTATTAATAAGTTAAGAACAAAATGAAGAATCAAAATTTTTGAGTTAATAATGCTTAATACTGTATATTAATTGATATTGGTGATGACTCTCTTTCTATACTGTGTTCCCACTGTTTCTTTGGTATCTAGAATAATAAGGAAGAATATAATCTTAATGAAAAAGCATGTCACTAGAAGGAAATGGATTCTATGTCGGAATTTCTCAAGTTCTTCTGAGCTCTATGATGATACAGCATTTGAAAACATCTAACCTTTGAAAAATCCAAAACCAAAAATGATATACTCCATAATTTCATCATATATCTCAAAGAGTAATCACATTAAAATCATGAACAGGGGAGTTAAAACATACAGACATGCTCCTGCACACATGCACACACTCATATGGCACAGAGGTCATAAGTACATATGAAATCTCTAATAGATGCTATAGGGTATTCCATCAGTGGTAACATGAGATGGATGCATAATAATAAAAATACCTCTGTTTTCTTTTAATTACTATTTTATTTTATGACTTTAAAAGGATTTTCAAAATAAAACTGCTGTCAAGTAGGTGAACTGTTTCTTTTCTGAAGAGAAGTTTCTTGGGCCTATGAGTAATGTTAGAGCCAAGCACTGGTTCTTTCTGTAGAAGGATGCCCTTCATCTACCTCCCAAAGCCCTCAGAGAGTAAATTAAATGATGTCCTTAAAGTTCTCTTAGCTGGCGGTTTTACAAATGTGAGGCAATGTGTAATTGGGCCAGTCGAGACTGTTAATCTGCAACAGCTATAGAGAAGTACAGTTCCTATTACATGGCAGCCCCTTGGAGACAGAGAGAGCCATCTGGCTGCTTACCTTGAGTGAAAAATTGGATTCAGAACTGAAAGAGAAAAGGGTCCCTGGAGGAAGGAATGACCTGGGAACCCACCCAAGCCTGTGAGGCATTTGTACACTCACCCACATGTGCTGTTCCAGGGGACCCTTTGGATTATAACAATGCAAGGAAAGCAGACGTGTAAGTGTGCACACCACCACCAGGACATGGCACTACAATGTAAGAGGGACTCAAAACACAGCAGCCTCAAAAGGCGGCTGATCTGATGAGAAGGGCAATTTTAAAGGCATTTACTTAAAAAGAGTTCTTTAAGATAATGAAAACCAAAACCCAAACCGAAATCCCCCTGCCTACCTTGCCATAGCCAAGAATTGATATTGGTGATGACTCTCTTTCTATACTGTGTTCCCACTGTTTCTTTGGTATCTAGAATAATAAGGAAGAATATAATCTTAATGAAAAAAGCATGTCACTAGAAGGAAATGGATTCTGTGTCGGAATTTCTCAAGTTCTTCTGAGCTCTATGATGATGTAGCATTTGAAAACATCTAGGGGCTCATTCCTTAGAAATTTAGCCCTGCTATTCTTCTTAAAGCAATTTTTAAAAATTAATTTCAAACTTTAAAAGTTTATAAAATATAGAGAACTTTGGTATACCCTTTCCTAGTTTTAATGATTTGTATTACTTCGCCACCACTTTCTCTCTCATTACATTAACTAACAATGTTGGCATATATATTATATATGCACACTGTGGATACATATGTATCTCAAACTCACAAAATTTAACAATGCAATGCTTATCTAATCGATAGCCTATGTATTTCAGTTTTATTAAATCACCCAGTTATGTCCTTTTAGCTTTTCTTTTATTTCTCTTTAGTATAAGATTCAACAGTTCATGGTTATTTATTGCATTTAGTTGGCACATCTGCTCTTTCCTTTTATTTCCATTTAAGTAATATATACCCAGTTGGCATGCTTCATAAGTGATGTGTCCTTCTTAGGGTGTCATATCTGAAGTTACCGTGTCCATCTGTCACTCATTAGTGATGTTAATTTTGATCAACAAGTCAAAGTTTTGTCCATTTTTTTCACTGTACAGTAACTATTTTCCCCCTTGAGACTAATAAGCATTCTGTGAGGAAACAGTTGGAGATTATGCAAATATTCTGTTTTTCAAACTTTTCCTCTAGATCTGGTATTCATTGATAATTATTGTCTAAAAGAATTTGTTCTCTCATGGTTGCAAATAATGTTTTCCCCAAATTCACTATTTTCTCCACAGTGACCAGTTTGGCATCAATTAGGAAGAACCATCCTTTCTTCTCCATTTATTTAATTGTTTGTTTACCTATTATTTATAATTATGCATTCATGGATTCCCATTTTATTCACTGTGTTACATTACATTATGATTCTTAGTTTTGGATGCTGAAATTATTCCAGATGCATACAATGGGATCCCCTTCAAGTTGGCTCCTATTTTCTTTAAAAATGCTTCTTTCCTCTCTCTCTTTTTTTAAAAAAGCACTTCTTCAACAATGTTTCAGGCTTATCTTATACTATCCCTTCCCTAGACCTGGACTTATACATGTATTCAATTAGCCCTAGTATTTTTAGTAGGGAATGACATTCAGAAACCAACATCTAAATTTTAAGCATGCTCATTATTCCCACAGAGAAGGCAATGGCACCCCACTCCAGTACTCTTGCCTGGAAAATCCCATGGACAGAGGAGCTTGGTGGGCTGCAGTCCATGGGGCCTCGAAGAGTCGGACATGACTGAGTGACTTCCCTTTCACTTTTCCCTTTCATGCAGTGGAGAAGGAAATGGCAACCCACTCCAGTGTTCTTGCCTGGAGAATCCCAGGGACGGAGGAGCCTCGTGGGCTTCCATCTATGGGGTCACACAGAGTCGGACACGACTGAAGCGACTTAGCAGCAGCAGCAGCAGCAGCAGCAGTAGCAGCAATGTACACAAATTACTTTTAGAGTTGTTAAACCCAAGAGTTTAAGAAATCATTTGCAGATTTCCTCCAGATTGAGGAAAATCACAGTACTCTTCAAAAGATAGGTGTAGATACTTAAAACGTAAATTGAATGTAAATTATATCTTGGTAAGTGTATGCTGCTGCTGCTAAGTCATGTCAGTTGTGTCCGACTCTGTGCGACCCTATGAGACCCCATAGATGGCAGCCCACCAGGCTCCTGTCCCTGGGATTCTCCAGGCAAGAACACTGGAGCGGGTTGCCATTTCCTTCTCCAGTGCATGAAAGTGAAAAGTGAAAGTGAAGTCGCTCAGTCGTCTCCGACTTCTTCATGACCCCATGGACTGTAGCCTACCAGGCTCCTCTGTCCATGGGATTTCCCAGGCAAAAGTACTGGAGTGGGTTGCCATTGCCTTCTCCAAAGGTAGGTGCATAATTATATTAAAATATTGGCATTAGTTCTTTGTTTGTTTTTTTTTTTTCAATTTTGACTGTGCTCTTCTTGAGATTATTTGTTTCTGGTTGGAGCTAGTTATCAGTTTTATTCTTCCTTTCCTTCCCGATTTTTAAATTTTGAATACTTAGAACATTAATAAACTCCCCAAAGCCCAAACTGTACAAAAATTGGACTCAGAGAAGTGTTACCTACTCTACCATTCTAACTTGCTATCCTGCCTTTGTTTCAGAAACTAATAATCGAGAAACCAAGCACCACACTCGGAGAGTTGGAGAACTCAGGTTTATTATGCCAGCGGGCCCAGAGGAGTAACACTCTAAGCTCTGAGTCCCGAACAAAGGGGTTACAGGGTTTTTATAGACAGACTATAGTGGGCAACACTAGTTGCTAATAGGCTGGTTTAAATTAAGGGGTTTCACAAGAACGGGAACATCAGTCAAGATGGGGAGGGGAATGCCTGACCTTTAGATGGACAAGCATGATTAAGCAGGTTTGCAGGGGCTGGGCAGTTGCAAAGAGCAGGATAAGGGTGAGTGAGATAAGCTCCAGTTCCTAATATAAGTCCCTACTTTCTGAGACTACGTGACATATGTGATCAAGACTTTGCAAGGAGCAAGCTGAGTTACAGAGGCAGAAGGAGCAGGAGGCTATATACTATATAATATTTTAACTTTTCCTCTTCACCATTGCCTTGTAGATGTAAGTTATTTGGGTTAAGTCTACTGTATTTCTTTTGTAAAAGTAAGTGGATACACATATATTTTCTTTTTATACTTTTCTCCTTAAACAAAATTTAGTATGTGATATATATATATATATGCTTGTATAGTAACCTACTCGTAAATAAGACAAAAGTTAAGAAAGAAGATAAAAGATATCCTACTATTATGTAATTATTTTTATAAATACCCATTAGATGCATAAAAACACAAGATGAAGAGAGTTTTTCTTGACCTCCTCTTTAATTCTGGAGTCTTTTATCCAGTTGTTCAACTCTAGTATATTTATAGATTATTTATTAATAATTAGATAAGTAGACTATATGTTACTTTTTAGTAACTTTTCAACTATGGTTCAAAACCTTCCCAGTTTCATTAATGCAATGGTCTTCTCTAATTTCCCCCACCATCCCTGGTGGCTCAGAGGTTAAAGTGTCTGCCTGGAATGTGGGAGACTCGGGTTCGATCCCTGGGTCGGGAAGGTCCCCTGGAGAAGGAAATGGCAACCCACTCCAGTACTCTTGCCTGGAAAAACCCATGAAGGGAGGAGACTGGTTGGCAGAGTTGGACACGACTGAGCGACTTAAAAAAAAAAAAATCTTTTTTTCCAACCTTCAGCAACAACAAAAAATGCAATCCTGGGTTGTTCTTTTTGAGTTAAGTTCTATATAGAATTTTTCTCTCTACTCTTTAGTCCTTTCTCTTTAATAACAGATTTATCCTGATTTATTAGGCTCCTGCCCTCACTTGGAAGAGGTCATGGTATGCCTTCAGGTCTAAAATCAATAATTACCACTATTTCTCTATACATTTTGGATTTTTCAAGATACTTTACTGTAACAGCAGCTATAAAGTACATTGCCTATTAGGTGAACATTTTGCATAGTGAGATAAAAAAATTCTGGACAAGAGGCCAGGACATTACCTTGATATCCAGTTCTTTCCTTGAACTTCCTTAAGCCACATTAGCAGTCTGGGCTATGCATGTGTTTGTGTAGCATTTGTGCTTAGCTAAAGAGAGATCTAGCCTTTGCCATAGCTCCTAGGAGGCAAGCTCTAAAGCCATGGAATTTCCCAAGTGGTAGATGTGTCTTTATTATTGATAGTGACCTTTCCACCACATCTGATAGTTTATGCTAACAAGGGGACAAGTAGAGGGTCCCTAGATAGTTTATGCTAAGGAGGTGACTCATGATGAGGGCTAGCCACTCCAGAATGTGACTGAAGAGTTGGTGCTCAGGGAGTATAGGTGGGAGGCTGGAGACTGAGTTTAACTGCATAAGCAATAATCCAATTAATCAAGCCCATGTAATGAAACCCTAGTAAAAACACCAGTGCTCGAGTGAACCTTCCTCACTGCAGTACTCCATGTATTGCTATGCACTAATGTTGGGAGTGTAACAGGTCCCTGAGGACAATGGAAACTTCACACCTGGAAACCTCCTAGATTTTTCCCTACACATTTCTTCTTTTGGGTGGTTCTAAATTATATTCGTTTACTCTAATAAAACTGCAATAATAAGCATAACACTTTCCAGAGTTATGTGAGTCATTCTGTAAGTGATCAGACTTGAGGCTGGCCATGGGAATCGTTGAACTTATAGGCAGGTGCACTGAAATGAGAGGGGCCTTTGAACTATGACTGGTTGTCTTCAGGGGATGGCAGTATCATCACTGAGGGATGATAACTATTTGCAATGTATTTTTTAAAAGCAGTTAAAATATGACTTTAAACTCCTTTACACCCCTAAAATTCCAATTCTGTGCTACTTTCCATTAAATTTCCATTTTTCCAATTTCATGGTTCATTTTAAACCTGAGGGAAACAACCTATTCAAATATATACATACATTGGCAAATGAGGAAAATAAACAAAATACCCATATAACACAATCTTGCTAATAGAGATAGGGACAAAGAATTACAAAAAGAGGCTTTCCTTCCAAATTATGTTTACAGTTTATGAATGATCTAAAATGGTAAAACACATGCCTTTTAAGCATGCGATTCCCCGTGTCTGTCTATTAAGTGACATCACTGCTGTTCCTCCAAAATTATGAATTTTTAATTATTCCTATCCTAAAAACAAGGGTCCACTTTCTGTCTAGTTATGACCTGCCTGTGTTAAACATTGCTCAGGAACATGCTCTGTTCTGCATAATTACCTCACAGTGAAAAGTTAGCAGATAAAACAGAGATCTGCTTTTCTCCAAGCAATTGAAAACCTGAAAATTAGATGTCAACATTCACTCAGATCCAGCTCTGTTTGGTGCAGTGCAGTAATTACTAAATGAAAAAAAATTAATTCATTGCATTTTTTATTTACTGCCTTGTGCCTTTTTGAAAATAAGCCATCACCCAGGCAAAGAAATAAAGCAAACAATGGGAATATATACTAGATAGTGGGTAGTAGCTATACAAGAAGACCTGCCTTGCTAATTCCAACCCCTGCCCCAGAGAAAGCCTTGCTAAGATGCCTCCAGGTGGGCTCCATCAGGTGGGTCATGTGTCCAGTATGACAACCACCTCCAGGAAAAGAGGCTGAGTAAAGGAAGCAGCAGGATGTGGGAAAACATTACTGAATAATGTAGGAAAGTCTACATAGAATGATTTTTCCTTAACAAGGCTATACCTAAAGCAAGGTTTGTGCAAATTAATGCTAATTTCTAATCTTTTCAGGTTAATGTTGGTTCTAGGAATGAAGAAGGAAATGACCAGCCAGCACAGAATCAGTACATCTCTGAAGCCCATTTTTCCTTTCACTTATATGCAATATTTATTGAACATTTACTAAGTTCTACTCATTGGAAAAGACTCTGATGCTGGAGGGTATTGGGGGCAGGAGGATAAAGGGACGACCGAGGATGAGATGGCCAGATGGCATCACGGACTCGATGGACGTGAGTCTGAGTGAACTCTGGGAGATGGTGATGAACAGGGAGGCCTGGTGTGGGGTCGCAAAGAGTTGGACATGACTGAGCCACTGAACTAAACTGAACTGAGGCATGGTTTAAGTACTGTGGATACATAGTGTTTTGTTAGATAGATATGTTAATATCTGCAGTCTATGTAACTAACTTACAGAGTATTGAATGCATAAGCACCCACAAGTGAACAGAACCAGGGAAATGGAAGTAAATAATTGATCCTTGAAATTCACACTGGTATATTAAGGGTAGAGAACTTTAGTTTTATATGGAACCTAGAGAATGGACAAGAAACTTATCATTTCAGTACTTGAGAAGGTCTCTAGCACAATAGTTTACTTTCGTTAGATGTCCTAACAATGCACAGGCATAGTAAAAAAAAAAAAAAAAGAGGAATATTTCTCTACAAGCAAAGTATCTTTAAGGTATCCTAGTAGAAATAATACAGAGGGAAAACATAAATAACAATTTTGCTGAACAGTTCTGAAAACAGACATGAAGGCAGACAAATTCTGTCTTACTCACTCTTTTATGCCCAGTGCCAAAGAAAATGGTCAGAATGCATTAGAAGCTCAACAATCTCTTGTGGAATGAATAAACAAATGGGAGATTTAGAAGATGGGTATGACACAGAAAATAGGGAGAAAAAAAAATCTGTATTTCTTAAAATAAAGTCATCCTGTCTTTTCCCACAGCAGCTGAAGAAGCAACTACATCCCATGAGCCACATTTTATTCAGGAGAAATTATAGGCACTAATAAATTCAAGACACCTTATCACAGACCTTAGAAGAAAGACATGAGCATAGTCACTTACAGAAGTATCTTTATGTAGGTTGACAGGGCTGATTGAAGACTTTATTATTTTCCCAGAGCACTTCTCCAAGGGTGATGCTGTGCCTCCCAAGACTCATCCAACCCACCATTTGCCACCCACTTTGTTGATTCAAGTGAGAACAAATGGTTGAGCCAGAGGAACCCTGGAATGTATCTGTAGCCACTTTTACCTTGGACAAGTCATTTCCTATTTCCAGGCTTTGTTTTTGTTATTGTCAAAAGAAGAGGGTTGATGTCAATGGTATTTAGGTTCCCCTCATGAACCTCAATTCTATGACTTTCAAGACTGACTAGAAATTATGGATGCAAGTAGAATTTTCATCTAAATTTAAAGATTATGGCTTTGGAAGAGATTTTTGCATGTAGATATTCAGAGTGAAGATAACGCTACAGTGTCTCAAATGAAAACATGCCAAATGATGGCTTTTAATGCCAAAAAATATGGATTTCTAGAAAGTATACAGTACATATCACAGAATGGGAAAGAATGCTGGGCAGAAGACATGAAATCTTAAGAGGATGAAAAAGAATGCTCATACAACATCAGATATAATAGAGAACTACAGAGCTGATGGAGAAAGGAGAAAAAAATGTGTGTGCATGTGTGTGTGTGTATGGGGGTACTTTTCACTGTGATTCTCCAGAAATAAAATGTGACAGATCTATGACTTCTGGTACTATAAATCAATGCACGACATTTGGGGAAGTACAAGTGGCCTTGGATTTTTAATAGATTTAAATATGACCTTGGTTTTTAGGAAATAAGAACTGTGGTGATGGTATAGAAATGCAAAAGAAATTTTCTGATCTGGCAACATAGTGGAAAGTATTTTGGTGAAAACAGTTAAGATGATTCATTGAAGAAATATCCCACACATATCTCTATTATGGTCTCTGTTATATTGCATTGTAGTGACTGTTCAAATATGTTTCTTCCTAGATTGTAAGCTTCATGAAGGCTGAAACTTTCTCCTCAGGACTTACTGTAATTGCAAGAACAGAGTAACTCAATTTATTGGAATTAATTCTAAGCCAGTGTTAACTATGTATCAACTATTTGAATAAAAACTTAAAGATAGGCAAAATACTGTATGATTCCACTTATCTAAGGTACTTAAAGTAGTCAAACACAAAGGAAAGAAAATAGAATGGAAATGGCTAGGGGCTGGAGGCTGGAGGAAATGAAAAGTTGTTCAGTGTTACAGTGTTTCATTTTTGCAAGATGAAAAAGTTCTATATATCTGTTGCACAACAATGTGAATATATTTAACACTACTATTGAATTATGCACTTAAAATGGTTAAAGCTATAAATTCTATGTCATGTGTTTTTTTTTTTAACATAGCTAAAATTAAATAAATAAATAAAAGCACAGACCATAATCTATAACAAAGATACTTTACCAGTATTGCAAAGTATATCAAAGATACAGATAGACAGCCGGTCTTAGAAGCCAGGGAAGAAATTACTTTTCAGAAAGTCTATACAGTTTTTACTGTAAACACTAGAGGAGCAAATGTTTAAAGAATGAGTAGTAATTGGCTAACTAGACTCTCAAGTTCATCCTGGAAGCACAGCTCCAGTGTCTCGCTGCTCAAGGACTCCTCCATCTGACCCCATCTAAGGAGGCATGGACAATCTCCATGAATAATGCTCCTCTCACCCTCCACTACACTGGTCTCCATAGCCATGAAGGGCAATGTGTCCGTTTATAATTCCCTTGTGACAACTGGACTCCCTTCTGTGAAAGAACCTGAAACTCAATTAAAGAGGATGTGGCACCTGCAATCTTTCATTGAGTGGTTTAGCAGCAAACACAGCTATAGACATTCCTTTCCTCCTCCCCAAGAAGCTCTTCCTGGGTTTTAATTGTGAATAAGGAGGGATGTAGGGGATTCTTCAGAATTCAGTCCTGAAAAACAACTTCTCAGATGGAAATTTAGAGAATGTCAGTAAGCAATCTCATGCTCTAGTAGGAAGATGAGGAAGAATGGATCTGATTGCATCTCCTATCAATACTGTTAAGGAGAAGGAGGGGCAGGAGAAAGGTGGTAAGTTTGACAGTAATCGTTTTCAGCAGCTCTGACAAGCCAAGAAACTTCATCCGTTCATCACACTTTCCCCTCTCTGCTGATTTTAAATGCAAGCCCCTTACTTCAAGCCTGACTGACTTCTCTCTTGATTCAGAGTAATTGGGATCCTCAGAGTCTTCCCAAAAGGAAACATGTGCTGGTTGTATCATCTCTGGGTATTAACACTAGATAGTGGTTTGGCTTATGTTCAGCATCTTTGGATATCATGTTGGGGACTGAGAGTGTTGGGCTGCTGAAACCCAAAAAGCCCCAAAATGGGGGAAAAGTCACTGTAGCAGCTTCTCCTTTCTTACCTGGATCATCACCCATTTCAATTATATCATGTAATAGAAACCATGATACAGCCTGAAATCTTAAGCGGTAAAACAATCCTGAAATATTTCCAATCTCTCTGAACCACTCTATACGTATGCATATGTGGAAATACGAAAGCATTAAGCACATACTGCAATTACATTGATTACCACTTGTCATCATTACAGATGGGCCTGATGGAGTCTAAGATTTTAATGAGCCCGTATGGATTTGGTGTTCTACCTTTGGGCTGAGAGACAGCAGTAGCTCCTTTCAGTGGGGACTGATTCCTGTTCGGTGAAATTTTTAAGGTCAGTTGTTTCCCTTTGGTTTGGACTCTTATTTTATTAAAGGGGCAAAACACAAGAATCAGATCATTAGGGGAAAGTAGAAGGAAGAAGAGAGTGATTTTCTAAGGGAATATGATTTATTAGAGAGTTAGCATGGATAATTCAGAACTTTTTCATCAACAACTTTCAATATCTAGCTGCTTCAGCTCTTCCTTCACTTTGCCTAATAAAATATTAGAAAAAGCATTACTTATAATATCCTCCAGTATCTAGAGCACATTTTCTTTGAACTTAGCAGAGAGTTTATCTTTTTTTCTTCACTTATCTGATCACATATTTTAACAGTAATATTCGTAAGGACATTGTTGTGTACACTTGATGGGAGAACATTTTGTAGATGTAAAAAATCATCATTTTTGTGACTGTCCAGGGACTCTTCAGCCAAGATTCCAGCCACTGCCAGCTTGGTGTGAATGGACTCTCTCATGACTCCTTCCCCCTGTTTTATTTATTTATTTATTTTTGATAAGTAGTTTTGTTGTTATTGTTTAGTCACTGAGTCATTTCTGACTCTTTTGTGAGACTTATGGACTATGGCCTGTCATGCTCCTCTATCCATGGGATTTCTAAGGTAAGAATACTGGAGTTGGTTGCCATTTCCTTTTCCAGGGGATCTTCCCAATCCAGGGATCAAA
Organism: Nanger dama; assembly: GCA_917880005.1. NCBI lineage: Eukaryota > Metazoa > Chordata > Mammalia > Artiodactyla > Bovidae > Nanger > Nanger dama. Next base: position 5,239,395 of record CAKJTW010000011.1, read on the forward strand.
CTCAGGTCTCATGCATTTCAGGCAGATTTTTTTTTAACCTACCAATGACCCACTGGGGAAGCAAGTATTTAGTAGAATTGACTAATACTTCCTCATCTCTACAGTGCTACTGTAAGCCTGATTCTTGGAAATGCTTGAGTTGAGGAGGAAAGCTTGATAAGCTAAACTCTTTGGCTATAGGTCATATGAGTACCCAGAAGAGTCTCTCTCTTCTCAAAAAAATGAGTCCACAGATGAGATGATGCTAAATTTCCATTTTTTTAAGGAGGTTGAGCGAATATAACTTTGTGAGCCAGTAATCTCCAACCATTTGCATCTCCCTGGTCCTGGCAGATTGGAATTTGGAAAGAAGAGCTTTGTATTAAGAGTGCAATTGTCACAGCAATCAATCCATCAAGAGGCTCTTCTTTTCCCAAGGGGAATATAAAAGGATGTGAAACTTCTGAGTGAATGCAGGAGCAGCTGAGACTTGAAAACAGAAAACCTGTTATCAGTCAGTTGTCCTGTAATTTTTGGTCAAAGCTTGCATACCTTTGGATTCTATTTCCTTCTGACTTTCCCAATCACCATGTGTTCTGATTTTTGCCTTTCCTGTCGAGTCAATTTATCTCTTTTTAAATGTATTCTCTCACTAAAACAACCTCTTCTTGCCTTATCTTTTCTCCTCCCACTTTCCAAGCACCATTTTAATTAAGGTGGATATATATAGAAATATCACATCTCTTACAGAAACTATGGAGAGAGCAGATGCAAAACAAAAGCCTTCAAGACACAAGTGTTCTTATCAATAAGCTTCAGAGACTGTCAGAAAAAAAAAATGTCTTAGAAAAACAGTCATAATAGTTTACTTTCTATTTCACCTTTGATTCAATATAAGAGACAAAGGGTTCCGTTTGACAGCAAAATAATATTTTCCTTTCTAACTGATAATCTAACTTTTGAAATAGAGCTTTTAATAAAAGCTCACTAGAAGAATTTGGGATGAGGGGTAGTGAAAAGATAAGGTTAGCAACAATATTGATTTTATCATTTTTAACCATGAAAGGCAAGTGTGTGTGTGTGTGTGTGTGTGTGTGTGTGTGTATGTGCGCACGTGTGCACATGTGCTCACAGTGTGTAGCATATGTGTATCTGATTCTGAGGCATAATGAAGGAGATAGATAGAACTGACAGCTGTAAAAAATCTCCCAGGAAGTGTTGATTTCCTACCATCAGTATGTTTGTGATCTCTGTTTCTAAACTGATTTCAGAATTCCAGTAGGCATATTTCTCCTTGCATTACTCCGAGATCTCTTTAGGCATTTTCTTCTTCCCACTGTTGCTCACAGACCTCCCCACTCCAGCTTCTAATTCAGACCCAATCTTTCCTGTCATGCTACACACTCCAGAATTCTGAACCTTTGAGTAAACATTTGCTTATCCATTGTCTCATGCATGTTTTCTAAGGCAGGTTTGTCCAATAAAATGAGCTAGATTATAACGTAGAAGATATTGCAAGGAAAAAGATAGATCTAGATGAAATTGCTTAAATAAACAGTGCAGTTTTCACCATTTGCTTAGATCATCACCAGAATTTCAGCTGAAAGACTTTGGGCATCTGTACTCAATAATAGCAACCCTAATGGTGAAATGTATTAAGTACAGTGAACGTACAAATAGGCCAGGAATGTGTCATGGCTTGCTCAGAAGTGCAATATTACTAATTTGCATATTTTGCAAGTTATCACTGAGATTTGATGATTTGTCCAAGTAAAAGTACTTAAAAATATAAAACTTTAATGGGTTCATAGTCCATTGCACTTTCTGACATTGCCTGTTGACATATCCTAGCATATTTTAATGCTTTTTCACACTTGACATGGTACTACTGTACAGTAATTAAGTTCCCATAAATATGTTCAGTAATGATTGTTATTTAAACTGATTAGCCATTGATTTGTTCACATCAATTCAACGACAACTCTGTTTCTCAAATTAAACAAGTCAACAAGATTATGACAGTCTTAACTTACATCATTTAATTTGAAGTAGAAGACTAAGAATAGACCAGGACAATATGCTTGGCATTGATCACTGTAAATTCATTTTTAATAACTGTTGAGTTTTATACAGCATTTTTACTTATGTTTTCTTACAAGGATGAAAAATAAGGATTCATGTGAAAAGTACTCAATTTACAAAATGTCTCTAGGAATCCAGAAATAAATTGTAAAATAAATATAAAGGGCTTATCACACATTTGCTTCATCTCAGAATATTTACCTTGGCTAAATTGATCAGATGAGTTTATGTTGTTTTACATGTACATAAGATTGCCGGGAGAAATATCAATAAACTCAGATATGCAGATGACACCACCCTTATGGCAGAAAGTGAAGAGGAACTAAAAAGCCTCTTGATGAAAATGAAAGAGGAGAGTGAAAAAGTTGGCTTAAAGCTCAACATTCAGAAAACGAAGATCATGGCATCTGGTCCCATCACTTCATGGGAAATAGATGGGGAAACAGTGGACACTAAGGCTGATACTATCAGACTTTATTTTTGAGGGCTCCCAAATCACTGCAGATGGTGACTGCAGCCATGAAATTAAAAGACGCTTACTCCTTGGAAGGAAAGTTATGACCAACCTAGATAGCATATTGAAAAGCAAAGACATTACTTTGCTGACTAAGGTCCGTCTAGTCAAGGCTATGGTTTTCCCAGCGGTCATGTATGGATGTGAGAGTTGGACTGTGAAGAAGGCTGAGTGCTGAAGAATTGATGCTTTTGAACTGTGGTGTTGGAGAAGACTCTTGAGAGCACCTTGGACTGCAAAGGGATCCAACCAGTCCATTCTGAAGATCAGCCCTGGGATTTCTTTGGAAGGAATGATGCTAAAGCTGAGACTCCTGTACTTTGGCCACCTCATGCTAAGAGTTGACTCATTGGAAAAGACTCTGATGCTGGGAGGGTTTGGGGGCAGGAGGAGAAGGGGGACGACAGAGGATGAGATGGCTGGATGGCATCACTGACTCGATGAACGCAAGTCTGAGTGAACTCCGGGAGTTGGTGATGGACAGTGAGGCCTGGCGTGCTGCAATTCATGGGGTAGCAAAGAGTCGGACATGACTGAGCGACTGAACTGAACTGAACTGAACTCTTTTAAAATTAAAAAAAAAAAAAAAAAAAGTGAGTATTCTGCCTGAAAGCATCCCCTAACTGTTTACTTTCACTTTGAATTCTTCTGAAAATACTCTTTCACCTCAGATTTCTTCATAGCTCAGGGACAATATCCAAACTACATAATCTAGCATTTCAAGGCCCAAATTTGATTTTTCCAGCTTCTCTCTAACATGAGCTCTCTTTCAGAGGCTTTAGTCTACCCTCTTTCAAACCAAAACTCCCCAGAATCTCCTGTACAACTCTCCCCCAGTCACCGATTCCCTTGCCTTGATCTCCCTGTGAAATACATATTTTATTTTAAACAGCACAAAAGGAGAAGAACAAAATGAATGAAGAAAATATTGACTCTATCCATGTATCTGCCCAGGTCAGAGAATCTTCCCTTCATGATCAGTCGCCTTGTTTCTTTACTTGTTTTTCTGAGTGTACATTGGGAAAACCAATTTATAGAACAGTTTGGCAAAGCTGAAGATTCTCATACATAGAAAGTCTGCTCCTGGGTATACACCTTGGGGCAACACTGGTACAAGTGCATAAGACTGGTACAACATCATCACCATTTGTTGTGTTTCAAGTGGGGCAAATGGTGAGCTTGGTTGATAGGCAGAAACAGAGTTTGGTATTTAGATCCTGGTGGCTCAGAGGTTAAAGCGTCTGCCTCCCTTGCGGGAGACCCGGGTTCGATCCCTGGGTTGGGAAGATCCTCTGGAGAAGGGAATGGCAACCCACTCCAGTATTCTTGCCTAGAGAATCCCATGGACAGAGAAGCCTGGTAGGCTACAGTCCACGGGGTCGCAAAGAGTTGCACACAACTGAGCGACTTCACTTTCACTTTCACTTGATCTAGGGAGCTATCTTGAAACTGGGAATTTGACCGCAATTATCTTTCCAGGCTGTGACTTTACACTGACAATAACCTCATGCCAACCTCTTTTGTTGGTTATTTGTGCTGCTGCTAAGCGCTTCACTTGTGTCTGACTCTGTGTGACCCCATGGATGGCAGCCCACCAGGCTCCCCTGTCCCTGGGATTCTCCAGGCAAGAACGCTGGAGTGGGTTGCCATTTCCTTCTCCAATGCAGGAAAGTGAAAAGTGAAAGTGAAGTCACTCAGTAGTGTCTGACTCTTAGCGACCCCATGGACTGCAGCCCACCAGGCTCCTCTGTCCATAGGATTTTCCAGGCAAGAGTGCTGGAGTGGGGTGCCATGGATACAACAAAATTTGATCTCTATTTTCTAATATTCCTGATTAAAACAAAACAAAACACTTTTTGGAAACATTTTCCTATTTTGGCTTCTCAGACATTCCATGGTGTTGTCTACCTCCACTCCCCAGTCCCGTGATCACTCTTTCCTCTGCTTTTTATTCATTTTTTAAGAATCCTTTTCTGATTTCTATTCTCTTCTTGTTCCTCCAGTGGTCATGCTTTAAGGTTCAGATCTCTACCTTCTGTTTTTCACTCTATACTCTGTCTCAGATACCTCATTTAATTATCACATTTCCTGATCATCTCTTTGTAGAAGAAGAAGAAGAAGGTCAGTTTATTCATATATTCCTGACCTTTTCTCAAGCTTTGTGCCCCTGTTTTCAATGCCCTATTGAACATGATCAATGGGACATGCTGCCATCCAACAAAATCTAACGTGTCTAAATAAACCTTGGGCTTCCCAGTGGATCAGTGGTAAAGAATCCTCCTGCCAATGCAGGAAAGGCAAGAAATGTGGGTTTGAGCCCTGGGCTGGGAAGACCTCCTGGAGAAGAAAATGACAACCCACTCCAATATTTTTGTCTGGGAGACTCCATGGATTGAGGAGCCTGGCGGGCTACAGTCCATGGAGGAGGTGGTCACAAAGAGTCATCCACAACTTAGCGACTAAACAACAACAACAAATAAACCTTATTCTGGTGAATCCTTCCTTCTCTGAAACTGTTAATGTACTATCAGTCTTCCTCCCCTCAAGGATTAAAACCTTGAAGCTATCTTTTTAATTTCCTTCTACTTATCTCCCCTAAAGCCCTAATCATCAGTAATCAAGAGGTGCTAATAATTCATTCTAAATTACTTCCCACATCTGGCACTTTTATTACATTCATATCATTATCATAGTACATGTTCTTATTACTTTACATCTGGATTCAGATTACAATGTAGGAATTATTTAGTGAGCACCTGCTAGGTGCCAGATTCTGCTAGCTGCTTTCATAAACACTTAATGTTTCTCTAGATTGGCTTTCTTTCAAACTATCCTCAACCTAGTTTTTAGATTAATATTCATAAAATACTAATTTAGTAATTTCTCTTTTCTGCTGGATAAATACTTCTAGTGGCAACTATATTTCTTCACTCCTTTTCACTACTCCACTGAAGCTACATCTTTGTTCATTTCTTTACACACTGTGACATATTAGGAAGAAAAAAAAATATGTTAGACTTCCCATCCTCACATGAATACCACTTTGTAACATGAATCTGTTCTTCCTCCAATCAAAATATGGCATCTATTTCTCTATGTTGTCTTGTGACTAGCTTTGGCCAATGGTGCAGGAGGAAATACGACTCAAGCAGTGACTTGAGAAGTGGACTTGCATAGTTCACTTGCCCATTCTTCTTGCGCTTGGAAACTTGGGAACAAACACCATGTTGATAACCCTAAGCCAGCATGACAGAGGAGCATGCTAATTTAGAGACACCATGTTGATAACCCTAAGCCAGCATGACAGAGGAGCATGCTAATTTAGAGTGGAAAATCACCAGAGATGGAAATGAGGCCTTCCTTCCTTAGCCAGAGCCACTCACACTGCAGAAGAGAACCTGCAGAAATCAGTAAAACCTACCTGGACTAGAACAACTATTCAACCATCTACAAAATCATGAACTAAATAAATTGGTTATTTTAAACCTCTAAGTTTTGGTGGGGATTGTTAGGCAGCAAAAGCTAATTAATAACTAGGCTTAGTTGCCTTCCTTTTGATGTCTTTAATTGTACACTGATTCTATGCTCCTCTTTTGTTCTGACTCTCATGGCATGCTGACTATACCAAGAGGTCCCTGAGAACCTGTTACTTTTCTCATGCAAGCTTACCAGTGCATCTTTCCTGGGAACAACTGGTCTGTACTGCCACTGATCAGGCACTTGACAATATCCTGTCTGATTGTTAACATTATATAAGACTAAGTTTGTTTTCTCAAAGTAGATAACATTTCTGACCTATCTCCTTATAATTTTGGTATCATTTCAGAATTTACCAGCATCCCATGACCAAAGTAAGCATTCAATAAATAATTATTGATTAAACAAAAGGCCCTTCCACAATTAAAAAAATTAAATGTTAAACCATTTTAGTACAAAAGCAGGTTGACAGTTTGCATGACTAAAAATACCATATTCAACAAGGTTGTACATTTGAGCATGGTTATTTGTCCTCCTCCTGCACTCATCTCAGAAATCCAACATAAGCGCTCCCTGCCCAGAGAGATACACAAGAGCAAAACACAGGAAAGGGTAAGACCCTGACTTGCCCTTCATAGGTTTTTCTAGCCCTTCATCATAAGTAGTACAGTGAAAGTGGTTTATCTCATTTATCTTTCAGCTTTATGTCAAATGTGCATTGTAATATGCACATGATACACAATGAAGCTGAGAGTTTTCTTCGCAGGATCATTAAGTTAGAAATTTCTGGCTTTTATTTTCTGGAGTGCCTACAGCATTTTTACTTCAGTGCTGCATTAAAGTAATTTTTACATTTAGGATGGAATAAAGGCAAAGCTGTCTCACAATGCCCTAACCACAGGTATGTGGGCGAACAGTTGTCTACAGATTATAGCTTGGAAACGGATTCAAAGGAAAGCTAAGAAAGGCAAAACAACTCAATTTGGAATGTGAATCGGCCTTGGAATTGGCATGCCTCAGTGAGAATGGTGTGTTTTCTTTCCTGCTTCAGAGATGGTTCCCCAATACAAATTCTGCTTCCAAGATATAAAGGGTGTAGTATTCCAATCTGGAGAGGTTCTGAGGCTCCTTAAGCACAGAATTTCTTTAAAAAGGAATAACAAATGCAAATAAATGCTGACATATAGCTATCATCTCTAGGTATTTTATCTCCTGATTACCTATAACTTTCATACCTTAAAGTCCTAGTCCATGAAATTCCAGAAATGGGAAAATTTATAGCATCTGAATTAAAAGTACAGTAGTTATAAATTTTTGCAATTATTTCTGATGGATGTATGTTTGATTTTTCTCTTTTATGTCAAAGGGCCTTATTCATAATACTCTTTCAGGAAAAGAGTATAATGATACAGTCTTCTTTGGTTTTGGATTAATTCTATGCTATGTATAATAAATTCACAGAATTTTCTTTTGCTTCAAAAGCTACACTCCTCAATGATAAGCAGTTGGAATTACATTTCCAGTTAAGTAGGCAGGGTGTTGGCAAGGAAGAAAGAGGCAGCAGAGAAGTTGAGGTTGAAAGAAATGACAGGCCTTAGATTCTTTCCCTGTTCTAAATCTTCAAGGCTGAAGATACTGTTTTGTTCACTCACATATTTCATTATTTCACTGATAAAAAAACAAAAACAAAAACAAAAACAAAACAAAACAAAAAACAACTGTGCCAGAATGGAAAACAACAAGATCTTTCTTCATACGTGAATAAAGAAACTGTGATATGGCCATATCATGAAATATTATTCAGAAATAAAAAGAAATGAGTGATTGAGTGATAAAAACACATGGATGGATCTTAAATGTATATTGGTATGTAAAATAAGCTTGTCTGAAAGGCTACATATTGTATGATTCCAATTATATGATATTCTGGAAAATACAGAACTATAGAGACACTCAAAAGATCATAGTTTCCAAGGATTCCAAGTCTGGGTGGAGGGCAGTGAATAGGTGAAGCATGGGTTTTCTTCTATATGATATAGTAATAATGGACATATGACACCATTAATCTGTTAAAACTCATAGAACTGTTAAGCACAAAACATGAACTAACTTAATACATACAAGGATCTCAGACAGTATTGTAAAGTAAAAAAAATTAAAAAATAAATTAAAAATGTGAAATACAAAACAAATTAATTATATCATAAATGTATGAAGCCATTTATGAGGGTGGGGGAGAAGGTGATGACCCAAGTAACTTTGGAAGTTGATGAAACTGCTTCCCATGGAGGGACAGATTAACAATTCTCAAACCATTTTAGCTATATAGTGAAATCGAAGTGGGAAACTTAATGCAAGGTCAATGAGAACTTTCTATACCATCTTAAAAATTGTTCCATAAATCTAAAGCTGTCCTAAAACTAAGTATTTTACAAATATTGTGCATATACTTTGTTATATGCTATTCAAGACTAAAAAGAAGAAACTGGGAGTTTATAATCTAGTGAAAGGATATGGTAGAGCAGTGAGGTTTATTGAACATCTAATATATTTTTATAGATGCTATATGATTTAATCCACAATGTTATCTCCATTTTACAGATGATAAAAATGATTCTTAATTTAATTATAGACTTTTCCAAAGGATAAATATCCAAGACTAACACTGTAAGTCTACATGCCTCAAAGCTCATGCCTCTTGAACCACTAAGATTTCCTTCCACCTGAATAGATAGGATGGACACATGCTTAGACCATGGGATTCAAAACAGCTGTTATCAAGTTCTATGAGTGCAACCAAAAAGATAGTGCTCATTCAAGGAGGGTGAGATCCACTGGGATTTACTGTAGAAAGAGCTTTTGAGTTGGGCATTAGAGGCAAGTAATATAGGTGAGGAGGTTTTCCCTGGTGACTCAGATGGTAAAGAATCTGCCTGAAATGCAGGAGACCTGGGTTTGATCCCTAGGTCGGGAAGATCCCTTGGAGAAGGGAATGTCAACCCACTCTAGTATTCCTGCCTAGGGAATTCTATGGACAGAGGAGTCTAGTGGGCTATATAGTCCAATGGGGTTGCAAAGAGTCGGACATGACTGAGTGACTAATACTTTCACTTTCAAGATAGGTGAGGAGAGGGGAAAGTGATTTCACAAGGAGGAAATGGATGGAGTTAAAGCCCCATAAGACAGTATCTGGAAATAAGACCTGGTCTAGTTTAGACAGAAAGTAGTGTTTATCTATGCCAATACTGGGACAAAACCGATGAAAGGTTTCTTCCCTTTCATTGCCTTTCTTTCCCAAAGTCCAGACGGAGCCTCATCAAAATATCATTATACGGAGATCCCTTAATCCCTCAGTGAACATAGCCAAGTCCTTTATGAAAGACCTAATAGAACTGTCATGTATAGACACACACACACACACACACACACACACACACACACACACAAAGCTAATACACATTAAGTTTCAACTCATTAGCAATAATGTGAAAGTGGCTGTTTATTAGACCTCATTATTGTCAGCCTTATACTAAGTAAGTAAGTAAAGTCACTCAGTCATGTCAGACTCTTTGCAACCCCGTGGACTGCAGCCCACCAGGTTCCTCAGTCCATGGGATTCTCTAGGCAAGAATACTGGAGTGGGTTGCCATTTTCTTCTCCAGGGGATCTTCCTGACCCAGGGTTCGAACCCCGGTGTCCCGCATTGGAGGCAGACGCTTTAACCTCTGAGCCACCAGGAAGCCTTATACTAGGTCCTTTTAAATTCATGTAGCAGATAACTACTGTGAACTAGACAGTATTCTAGACAATGACAGCACAGCAGCATAGTCCTCTCTCTTTCTCAAGGTAGTATGACTATTCATTTATATGTCTACCTTTCCTGCTAGATTATGAATTCCTAATGTGCAAAAGATCACGGAGGAAGGCAGCTTCCTTCTCTGACTTTAAAATACCATTTCCTTCTATTGTTTACACTGAAATAATCAAGTTGAAAGCAATTATTTTATAGAGAAGTAAAACTTTTTTTTTCCTGCCTGAAAACAAAATCTTTTAGTCTTGGTCTAATGATCCCTACAGACAAATTATTCCTGGGGGCAATTTTCTTGGCCTAAGAATCTAGAAAAAGTTGGGTTTCAAGAAAATTTTGAAAAAGAAAAGAGAGTATGTGTTAACCTTGCATTTTACCATCTTGAACACTATAGATTATATGTAAAATATTTCATTTACTGAAAAAAAAAATTATGGCCCATCAGTCATGTGTCAGGCACTGTGCTTCTTGCTGTTGCCTCACTAATAGAAACATATTTGGTCTGCCCTCAATGAGAGTGCAGTCTGGTGGAGAACAGACACAAGTAATATTCACAATAAATATATCCTATCATTAACTTTTAATTGAACATCTTCTATGTACCAAGCATTAGCCTTGGCAGTGAAAATCTGTTGCTAAACAAAAGAGACCCAGTATTTCCTTATGAATGGTATAGTTTAAAGAAGATAGAAAACAAATCTTTATATCTTATCAAATATAATTATAGATTCTACACCAGGGTTTCGCAACTCCAACACTATTATCATTCTAAGAGGAAAAGTTCTTTGTGTATTACAGGATGTTCAGCAGCATCTGTGGTCTCTACTGCCACTAGATGCCAGTTGTACTCCTTTCTCCCAGTGGTTCCCAAATGCCAAATGGCCCTGGGAGGGATATTGCTCCAGGTTGGGAACATGTATTATATTGGTGGTGGTTTATTTGCTAAGTCGTGTCCAACTCTTGTGACCCTATGGACTGTAGCCCGCTGGGCTCTTCTGTCTATGGGATTTTCCAGGCAAGAATACTGGCATGAGTAGCCATTTCCTTCTCTAAGGAATCTTCACAATCCAGGATCTAACACCAATCTCCTGCACTGCAGGCAAATTCTTGACTGACCAAGCTACTGGGGGAGAAACTGTATTTGTATTAGCACTGTAATACAAAATGCTGAGAAATCATGGAACTGAGGGATTTAACCTAGCCCCAGGGGCCAGGGCCAACCTTCCTAAGGAAGGGATATTTAGGTTGAGCATTGTTTGTGAGAGATCTCATTAACTGAAGAGTAGTGAGAGGGACTAACAGGGATAGATACCATTGTAACTTGGCTGTCAGCAAGAGCCTTCATATGCTTTGAGCTCTAAATAAAGTAAAACTGAAACCCTCCCCCAGAATCCCCTACCTCTGTATTTGAACTTCTCTTTCTGTATTATGTTGTCTCTGATTTACACGGAATTGTCTCTGGTGTGAAAATCAGTCCTTCCTTGATTGTACCCAAACTCCCACCCACCCTCACATACATACATGTATACAAGACAGCAAAGTAGCAACTTCTTGAAGACATTAAGGAGGAGGCAAAAACGAGGTTCAAGAAATGCAAACAACTTCACATCGAACATTTAGCACATTTGCTGTCAAATGCCCTTCAGCCTCCCCTATAAAAGTGCTAGTCTACTGATTCATCACCCTCAAAGTCCCTAAGCACACATTGGCTCCTTTTCCTCAGAACCCAATTTCAAATAAAAATCAGTTTCTCAGCAGAGAAGTTTTAATGCTCTTTGTTGCTTGGGATCCTATTGACATGTAGATACTCATTATTGTTCCTTCTACTGAGGATAGCTGCCTAATGTTTTCCCCCAAAGAAGGGTCATGTGCAAAAAAAAAAAAAAAAAAAAAAAAGACACTGGTGCCAGCTCTTAAGATAAAGACTCATCTTGTTATGCTGTGACAGTCATATGAAAGCTACAAAGAAGGGACACATGAAGGAAAGTATGCCCAAGCTGGTTTGTTATATTATCCAAAGAGAAAAAAACTTACAGAATTTTGCAGAAGAGACAGTAGCTTGTTAGGATAAGGAGAATGGAGAGGCATTTGTAACCTGAATGGAGCAGTGTGACTTGAGTGTGGGAGGAAGTAATAGGAAAAGAGACTGGAAGCGAATGAAGGAAAGACCGGCAAGAGAGGAAAACAGTAACTTAATGTGACAACACACTCCGTGATTTGGAACTTATCATACAAGCAATGTTGGAGTCACTGTAGGATTTTTATCTAGTAGAATCAATTGAACAGATTCTCATTTTAGAGCGGAAAAAACAAACAAACAAACAAAAAAACCAATCCCTGACAGAGTCTGCCACCTGGTTCAGGGAGGCTAGTTAGGAGGACAGTGTAATGAGTACCCCAAGTGGGTGATGGTGATGCTGAATCTAAGGGGAGGTGGTGGTGTTTCATGGTTTAAAATAAAGAAAATAAGCACTAAAGAGATAGCATCCACAGAATGCCCTATGACAAGAGCTAAGTTCTTTATACTTATAAACTAAGCTACAAAATGATCTTATGAGGTCATTATCAATGTTGTCTTCATTTTACAGAAATGGTTTCTAATTTGGTTGGTCATACAGCTTGCAAGAGGTAGAACACTGATTCTAATAGAGGTCGGATTCTAACTTAGGCCACCCGATGCCAACTTTTGTGATCCCATGGACTGTAGCCCTCCAGGCTATGGAATTCTCCAGGCAAGAATACTGCAATGGGTAGCTGTTTCCTTCTCTAGGTGATCTTTCCAACCAGCAATTCAACCTGGTACTCCTGCACTGCAGGCAGTTTCTCTACCTTCTGAGCCACCAGAGAAGCCCATTACTATTCTTCAAGGGAACCAGATTTTCTTAATGAATAAAATCAAATTTAAAGGATTTTTTTTTTTGGCTTTTAAACATACGTAAATTTTCTTTTTTTTAAAATGAATATGGTTTCAAAAATTTTTAGGCTAGAGTGAGAAAAAAGATATAACTAAAAGGTTATTTTTAGTGAATATTTTAAATATAAAGGTTGCTAGGGATTGGTGCATGATGACTGAGATATAATAGTAAGAGAGAGGGAAGCATCTGGAATGACTTCAGTTTTTGATTGACTTGAACACCACCCAACCAACCATGAAAAAAACTGTGGAGAACAAGGATGGAATGAGGTATTAAGTCTCATTTTAAACATAGCAGTCTTGGGATAGTTAAGTACATTTCAGGTAAAAATGTCTAGTAGGCTGTTGAACATAGGAATCTAGATTTTCTTGAAGATTTCTGAGAAAATATTTTTAAAACATTACTTAACAGCCAAATCACAAATAGCTTCCAAAAAAAAAACCAAAAACCAAAACAAACAAACAAACAAAAAATAGATTACTATCTTGTTTCGACTGCTGTTCACATCTTTAAGTGTTTCCACTTGGAGACCAAATACACATATATGTTATCTCCAGATACTGCCAGTCAAAGTTATCTGAACAGTCTTCCTCATTTTAGTAAATAGCAACTCTGTCTCTCCATCTTTCTATTTGTTTGTCAAGCCAGAAAACTTACAGACTTCCTTGATGTCTCCTCTTTTCTCATAAACCACATCCAACCTATTAACAAATCTTGGTTTAGAATCAGAACAAGTCTAAAATTAGACCTGCTGGCACTGTTGTTCAAGCCTATTACTTGAATTATTTCAATAGTTTTTTTAACAGTTAACTTTCTTTCTTTCTTGCATTTCCCATGGTATATTGTCAATACAGGAAACAGTGATCTTTTTTAAAATAGAAAGCTTGTTCGGTAAACTGATGTTCAACCAAGCCAATGAATAAGAAAAGTATTTTTAACACCTGGATTTCTATATAAGAAAGAAAGAAACAAAAAACAGAACTCTTCGATTCTATTTTATTTTATATACAAAAATTTAATTTGAGATACAAAATAAAGCTCAATGTAAAAGACAAAATTAGAAAACTTCTGGAAGAAAACAGAGAATAGCTCTGTGAACCTATGAATATGTACTAAATAGGACATATAAAGTACAGATATGAAAAGTTTTTAAAATGATTAACTGGATTTCTCCAAATATAAAAAATTCTGGTCATCAAAACTTTCCATTAAGAAAGTGATATAGGAAAAAAATTAAACACAGGGAAAAATATTTGCAGTATTAACATATGAAAATAGCACCTTTTAGGGTTAATATGTAAAGAACTGCTGCTGCTCTCCTGCTAAGTCACTTCAGTCGTGTCCGGCTCTGTGTGACCTCATAGATGGCAGCCCACCGGGCTCCCCGGTTCCTGGGATTCTCCAGGCAAGAACACTGGAGTGGGTTGCCATTTCCTTCTCCAATGCATGAAAGTGAAAAGTGAAAGGGAAGTTGCTCAGTCGTGCCCGACTCTTCATGACCCCAAGGACTGCAGCCCAGCAGGCTCCTCCATCCATGGGATTTTCCAGGCAAGAGTACTGGAGTGGGGGTGCCATTGCCTTCTCCGAAAGAACTGCTGCTGCTGCTGCTAAGGCGCTTCAGTTGTATCTGACTCTGTGCGACCACATAGACGGCAGCCCACCAGGCTCCCCTGTCCCTGGGATTCTTCAGGCAAGAACACTGGAGTGGGTTGCCATTTCCTTCTCTAATGCATGAAAGTGAAAAGTGAAAGTGAAGTCAATCAGTCATGTCTGACTCTTAGCGACTCCGTGGACTGCAGGCCACAGGCTCCCTCCATCCATGGGATTTTCCAGGCAAGAGTACTGGAGTGAGGTGCCATTGCCTTCTAAGAAAGAACTGCTACAAATCAATAATATAAAGACAAGTGGCTCATTACAGAAAGGCAAAACATGTGAAATTGCCAATCACAAAGGTGTAGGAATGGCCAATAAGCATAGGAAATGTGCTCATCATCTTTAGCAACAGACAGATGTGAATTAAAAAACAAAGACAGACCACGTCATACTTACTTGTATAAGTAAAATTTTTAAAAAATACTAGCAATACCAGTGGAGAGCAACCACAACCCTTCTACAGTGCTCGTAGGAGCATAAAATGATACAACTGCTTTGGAGAAATCTTTGGCAGGTTTTTCTAAAATTGACCATAGCTCCACAGCTATGTATATACTCATAAGAAATACAAACATACCCTCACAATCTTCAGATAAATACACAGTACTAAACTTTTGGTGATGAGCACACTATAGTATAAACAGAAATATAATGAAATATAATGTTATATACATAAAATGTATGTTATAAACCAATGCTACCTCTATAAATGAAAATAAACACAAAACAAACAAAAATACGCATATTCAAAAGACATCATAGCAGTCTTTTTCATAACAACTTAAATCGGAAATAGCCCAAATTTCCATCATCAGGAAAATGGATATATAACCAATATCAACAAACATTAGAATACTACACCGCAATAAAAAAGGACTATTAACTTATGCAACAACAAGAATAAACTCTATAGACATTATGTTCAGTAAGAGATACCAAACACAAAAGAATTCAGACTATATGATTTCATTTATATAAAGCTCAAGAATAGAAAAAGGGAAAATTGACTGGAAAAATGTATGAGGGGATTTCTGATGTGATATGTCTTGCTCTGGATGGTAATTATTCAAATATATACCAATACCCCCTGTTAAAAGCTGAAAATTTATAACCAGTGCATTTTATCTATTGTAAATTATACTTCAATATTAAAAGAAAGAAAGAAAGAAAAAAACACACCACACACACACACACAAGGCAGAGCATGTCATCCTGTAAGGAAGCTAACACACCTCAGCAGTCCAGACATGCTCTTCCTGCCTTCAGCCTCACTCTGTTGTGTTCAGACCTCATCTCCTCTACAATCCTTCCCTTCATTCTGTCCTAACCACTCTGGCCTCCTTGCTCTTCCTTGAACATATCAAGCAAAGTCACCCCTCATGCCCTTTATATCTGTAGTTTTCTTTTGGAAAGCACTTCTCCTAAGCTTCATAACTTGCTCCATTGGTTCCTTTAGTATCTACCCAAATGTATCTTATCATGAGACTTTTTCTGCCAACTCTTTAAAAAATAACTTCACACACATGCACACATACACATGAGCATGCATGTACATATATGCACCTACACAATAGCACCTCCCTCAGAATCCGCTTTCCTCATAACTGCTTTATTTCTCACTGCAGCGCTTTAAAACATCCTGCTTACTATAAAATTTACTTATTATTATTATTTTACCAAATATTTCTCCCAAGTAAAATGAGTGCTTATTAGGGCAGGGACTCTGTAGTTATAGTTCTTCATTTCCAGTATCTAGAATAGTGCTTTATATAATAGGCTCTTGAAAAATATTTGCTGAGCAAATATTACTTCAACATAAATGATTCTTTTAAACCTTAAATAGGCTATGAAATCTGAAGGAAAAAAAAAAAAGACTGCATGGCCAAGGAACAGGATGGATAAATGAAAAGATAAGTAATTACACAAAGTGAAAGTGAAGTGTGAAAGGGTTAGTCATTCAGTAGTGTCCAGCTCTTTGCAACTCCATGGATTGTAGCTCGCCAGGCTCCTCTGTCCATGGAATTCTCCAGGCAGGAATACTGGATGGAATTAATAATAGGGCAGCTAGAGTTTTGTAAAAGTTTGTGTGTCAGGTAGTACTCCATGTAGAAGTTTAAGCTAAATTCATGCACATTTACAGCTATTCTAGCTAGAGAAACACATTACTTCATCATAGCCTTGCAAGTGACTGTATTCAGTGTTATTAAGAGACCTGTTAATTGTATCCTAATGAATTAAGAGGTAATAAAGCATGTGGAGCTACTGAGGGAAAGCAGTTTTTTTTTTTTTTAATCCATCCAATCTTTATTTGTGCTTGTAACACAATAAGATAATAATGCTTGTTTTAGTGAAATAAAATATTTTGGATCTCAATAGAAAGTACATTTGTCTATTTAGATCTTTATTTTTAAAGTAATTAATCCTGAATATTCATTAGAAGGACTGATGCTGAAGCTGAAGCTCCAAATACTTTGGCCACCTGATGCAAAGAGGTGACTCACTGGAAAAGACCCTGATGCTGGGAAAGATTGAGGGCAGGGGGAGAAGGGGGGAGACAGAGAATGAGATGGTTGGATGGCATCACTGACTCAATGGACATGAGTTTGAGCAGATTCCTGGAGCTAGAGAAGCACAGGGGAGCCTGGTGTGCTGCTGTGCATGGGATTGCTAAACATTGGACAGAACTTAGCAGCTGAACAACAACACTGTATTAATTTTCTATACTAAATTATGACTGTTAGACTATAGCTAATCCATCCTTCTTTAAGAGTTTAGCAAGAAGTGGGTCCTTTTACCTCAGCTCTACTTTACAGTGTGCAAAATAATTGACCACAATAAAGATATGAATTAAATTTTAAAAGGCTCTTAGGAAGAAGATACATAAAGACAAGAAATTGGAACTTGAAAAAGAAGGTAAAGAATATTATGAAAACACTTTGTAGAAATGTTGTGAAAACACTGAGACAAAAGTAGTTCTTTCACATGCTTCTAGTTTATTCAAAAACCAAAAATAAAAGAAGTTTAGCCCAGAAGTTGTAAGGATTGAATTAGAAACTCTACATACAGGAGGAGGCAAGAAGTAGTCACTGAAAAACAGTTTCAAACAGTTTAAAATTAGAAGGAAGCTTACCCAAATGAAGGAAGGCTGGGTGACCTACCAAATTTTACACACCATAAGTTATATCCAAGACTGTCCCTGATTCTAAAGTAAAAAGCATATAGGGGAAAGGTCACCAGCTTCTAAGAATTGTTACTGGAAATAATGAAGCATTATAGGACCTGAATGCATAAGATATTGCTCCCCATTACATATTTCATCACGCAATCTAGGTCACAATGTACTGATCCTCACCTCAAAGTCTGAAATTCATAATGTCATATCATATGACACATGCAGATCATTAAATATCCTAAGATTTCAAAATAAAATAATTATAATACCTTAAGTACAAATACTTAAGTAGATTTTAAGTATCTTAATCACACACACACACACATACAAAGAGAGACAGGGGGAGAGGAAGGGAGGGAGAAAGGAAGCTGAGGGTATAGAGAAGTCACAAATATAAAAATGAGAAGGGAAACTAATATTTACTGAGAGTTTTCTATGTGCTATTCTCACGTGTACTTGCATTATCTCATCTGATAAATATAATGATAAATCTTAAGTCTATCCCTAGGATTCTGATCATGAAACTTCCTTGCAAGTAAGACTATTTTTCCTTAAGGGATTTAAGTATTTTTAAAATAATGAATATCCTTTAGCTACAGTCATATATGTGTTCATTAATACCAAATTATTTTTATTGTGAATTATGAATTAAAGGTCTAGTGCATATAAAGCGAAAGTGAAAGTTGCTCAGTCATGTCTGACTCTTTTGCAACCCTATGGACTACAGAGTCCATGGAATTCTCCAGGCCAGAATACTGGAGTGGGTAGCCTTTCCCTTCTCCAGGGCATCTTCCCAATCCAGGGATCGAACCCAGGTCTCCCACATTGCAGGTGGATTCTTCACCAGCTGAGCCACCTGGGAAGCCCTATGCTGCTGCTGCTGCTAAGTCGCTTCAGTTGTGTCCGACTCTGTGTGACCCCGAAGACGGCAGCCCACCAGGCTCCCCCATCCCTGGGATGCTCCAGGCAAGAACACTGGAATGGGTTGCCATTTCCTTCTCCAGTGCATGAAAGTGAAAAGTGAAAGTGAAGTCACTCAGTCGTGTCTGACTCTTAGCGACCACATGGACTGCAGCTCACCATGCTCCTCCATCCATGGGATTTTCCAGGCGAGAGTACTGGAGTGGGGTGCCATTGCCTTCTCCAGGGAAGCCTTATAAGTACCTCAAAAAAATTCACTGATGACAGCTTTTGATTTTATATCTATCTATCTATCTATCTATCTATCTATCTATCTATCTATCTATCTATATATATATATATATATATCTGGCTCAGGATATGTCTTTTTCACAAAGTGAAAAAGCAGAACAAATAAGTTATCTGGTGAGTAGTTTTTCTTTTTCTTTAGTCTCAAGCCAGAATCAATGTAACACTTGGCTTAGGATTTGGGAAATGGTAAGTTTAGGAAGTGAGGAATTCTTGTAAAATCCATGCTTGAGAAGAAATTTAATTTAGAAAAAAAAGAAAAGAAAGAAAAAAAAGTATAGCCCAATCTGAAGAAAAAGGATAGAGGCAGATTTGAAAGAGGAACTTTTAACTGTATTAACTTCTTGGCTTTGAGTATAGATGTCATTGGTCAAATGATTGAGCCCTGGGGACATCAGCCAGGAAAATGCTAAAAGAGCACGAGGAGAAAAACGTGTTTGGGCATGGGGGTGCCCTGTACTGTCTGAGTACAGGCAAGAGGGCAGTTAAGGAGAGAGGTGAAAGTGAAAGTCTCTCAGTCGTGTCCGACTCTTTGCAACCCCATGGACTTTAGTCCATGGAATTCTCCAGGCCAGAATACAGGAGTGGGTAGCCTTTCCCTTCTCCAGGGGATCTTCCCAACCAGGGATAGAATCCAGGTCTCCCACATTGCAGGCAGGTTCTTTACCAGCTGAGCCACTAGGGAAGATCAAGGAAAGAGGAGTCATGAAAAGCACCTCAAGACACTTAAAAGGTAAGGAAAACCTTAAGGCAAAAGTGGAATAGGACTGCAGCACCAAACAGCGTAAGCGACCCACTTATATGAATTGTGACACCATCATGTAGGTCCCTCATTTGTGCTTTAAAGAGGAATTACAGTTTAGAGCTTTTCTCTTCCACAGTTATCCAATAATTAAGTAGTCACAATAAATAGACTAGTCTCCGGTCTTCAGTTTTGACCTACTTAATGCTGCTAGATCACAAAAACTTGTGGTTTAGCCAATGCTCAGGTATATATTAGATGATCAATAAATATCTGTCATTTGACATCTAGGTTATGACAAAGGTTTCATAATAGAGTAAAAATTTCATTTCTAACATAGTGTTAAAGGGTTCTTTATTTCAGGTGGGCAGAAAATATTAAGAAAAATCACCTGAGTTGAAAAAGTACACAATTTATTCCAATTAGGGAACCATTAAATATGAGGAGAAAATTCAGAGATCTCAGAAGTCAGTCCTGCTCTATTTGACTCTATCTTTATAAAGAGTTCTGTGTATATTCTCAGATACAGAAAGGAAAGATTATCTGTCATGTAGGATACAAATCATGCTTACTCAGGAATGCTGTCTTAATAGTAAATCAGTAGAAATTACTGCCTAGAAGAAGATATTATTCATTTTCAACAAGCTATCATTTGCAGGTGAGAACATATTTATCTTATTAATATGTACAGTACAAGTGTAATTCACTTTACCAAAGTATTTGTGTTCAGCCCTAGACAAAATGGGCTTCTTCGTAGCTCCCTCTTTCTGTTCAAACACAATTTTCATGTCTTCTCTCTTTAGGTCACCAAACCCACCCATCTTCTGTTCTAAACAACTCTGAGTTTGCATTTCCACATCCAGGCCTGCCTTCAAGTCTACTATGCTGTCCATCTGTAGCTAAATACATTGCTCCTAATCTATCTTTTCACATGTCAATCCACTACAGTTTATGTCTGCTGTCTCCTTTGGTAGGAAGGAAATCCCAGGATATGATGACTAGATGCAGGTTAAGCATGTTAAGACCTGGTGATGGAAGCTAGTGCCACTCTAAATATTTTGATAAGGGAACAATTCCTTGTCTGAAAGGTGGAACTATAGCTATCTGTGGCAACTAGCACGGCAAACTTCCTGTTGCAGAACTTTAGGAAAGAATGTGATCTTTCTCAAAGAGGGTACGTAGAGGAACCAGAGATCAAATTGCCAACATCCGCTGGATCATCAAAAAACCAAGAGAGTTCTAGAAAACATCTATTTCTGATTTATTGACTATGTCAAAGTCTTGGACTGTGTGGATCACAATAAACTGTGGAAGATTCTGAAAGGGATGGGAATACTAGACCACCTAACCTGCCTCTTGAGAAATCTTTATGCAGGTCAGGAAGCAACAGTTAGAACTGGACATGGAACAACAGACTGGTTCCAAATAGGAAAAGGAGTACGTCAGCGCTGTATATTGTCAGCCTGCTTATTTAACTTATATGCAGAGTACATAATGAGAAACGCTGGACTGGAAGAAACACAAGCTGGAATTAAGAATGCTGGCGGAAATATCAATAACCTCAGATATGCAGATGACACCACCTTTATGGCAGAAAGCGAAGGGGGAACTAAAAGCCTCTTGATGAAAGTGAAAGAGGAGAGGGAAAAAAGTTGGCTTAAAGCTCAACATTCAGAAAATGAAGATCATGGCATCCGGTCCCATCACTACATGGGAAATAGATGGGGAAACAGTGGCTGAATATTTTTTGGTCTCCAAAATCACTGCAGATGGTGACTGCAGCCATGAAATTAAAAGACACTTACTCCCTGGAAGGAAAGTTGTGACCAACCTAGATAGCATATTAAAAGCAGAGACATTACTTTGCCAACAAAGGTCCATCTAGTCAAGGCTATGGTTTTTCCTGTGGTCATGTATGGATGTGAGAGTTGGACTGTGAAGAAAGCTGAGCACTGACGAATTGATGCTTTTGAACTGTGGTGTTGGAGAAGACTCTTGAGAGTCCCTAGGACTCCAAGGAGATTCAACTGTCCATCCTAAAGGAGATCAGTCCTGGGTGTTCATTGGAAGGAATGATGCTAAAGCTGAAACTCCAATACTTTGGCCATCTCATGCGAAGAGTTGACTCATTGGAAAAGACTCTGATGCTGGGAGGGATTGGGGGCAGGAGGAAAGGGGTCGACCACCGAGGATGAGATGGCTGGATGGCATCACGGACTCGATGGACATGAGTTTGGGTAAACTCCAGGAGTTGGTGATGGACAGGGAGGCCTGGCGTGCTGTGATTCATGGGGTCGCAAAGAGTCAGACAGGACTGAGCGACTGAACTGAACTGAACTAAAGTGAAAGAGCTGGTGGTGCATCTCCAAGGGATATATTTTTAAAAAGAGTAGTGAAGGCAGTGGTAATTGTGTTTCAAATGTAAGGCTGTATTCTATAATCATCAGAAAGTAAACTCAGTAGTCATTAGCATTTTAACCATTTAACCAGGAATTGTGGGTTTCTTCCTATGTTTGTATTGGCAAATATACTAATGCATTAGTCAAGTTACTTTCTATAGTTTCTTCACAAACACACACCCTCCAAAAAAAAGTGTGTGTGTGTGTATACACACACATATATATTGTTAGCTGCTAAGTCGTGTCCAACTCTGATGACTCCAGGGACTGTAGCCCATTAAGCTCCTCTGTTTATGGGATTTCCCAGGTAAGAATACTGGAGTGGGTTGCCATATCCTTCAGATATATATGAAGAACTTTAAGGAAATAAGAGAATATATTACATTTTTAATATAAATTTATTTTAATTAGAGGCTAATTATAATATTGTATTGGTTTTGCCATACATCAACATGAATCCACCATACACATGTTCTCCATCCTGAACCCCCCTCCCACCTCCCTCTCTGTGCCATCCCTCTGGGTCATCCCAGTGCCCTAGCCCCAAGCATACTGTATCATGCATCGAACCTGGACTGGCGATTCATTTTGTATATAATATTATACATGTTTCAATGTCATTCTATCAAATCATCCCATCCTCTCCCTCTCACACAGAGTCCAAAAGACTGTACTATACATCTGTGTCTCTTTTGCTGTCTCGCATACAGGACTATCATTACCATCTTTCTAAATTCCATTATATGTATTCAGTTCAGTTCAGTTCAGTCGCTCAATCATGTCCGACTCTTTGCGACCCCATGAATCGCAGCACGCCAGGCCTTGCTGTACGTTACCATATCCCAGAGTTCACTCAGACTCACGTTCATCGAGTCCGTGATGCCATCCAGCCATCTCATCCTTGGTCGGCCCCTTCTCCTGCTGCCCCCAATGCCTCTCAGCATCAGAGTTTTTTCCAATGAGTCAACTCTTTGCATGAGGTGGCCAAAGTATTGGAGTATCAGCTTTAGCATCATTCCTTCCAAAGAAATCCCAGGGCTGATCTCCTTCAGAATGGACTAGTTGGATATCCTTGCAGTCCAAGGGACTCTCAAGAGTCTTCTCCAACACCACAGTTCAAAAGCATCAATTCTTTGGTGCTCAGCCTTCTTCACAGTCCAACTCTCACATCCATACATGACCACAGGAAAAACCATCACCTTGACTAGATGGGCCTTAGTCGGCAAAGTAATGTCTCTGCTTTTGGATATACTATCTAGGTTGGTCATAACTTTTCTTCCAAGGGGTAAACGTCTTTTAATTTCATGGCTGCAATCACAATCTGCAGTAATTTTGGAGCCCCCAAAATAAAGTCTGACACTGTTTCCACATCTATTTCCCATGAAGTGATGGGACTGGATGCCATGATCTTCGTTTTCAGAATGTTGAGCTCTAAGCCAACTTTTTCACTCTCCTCTTTCACTTTCATCAAGGCTTTTTAGTTCCTCTTCACTTTCTGTCATAAGGGTGATGTCATCTGCATATCTGAGGTTATTGATATTTCTCCCGGCAGTCTTGATTTCAGCTTGTATTTTTTCCAGTCCAGCGTTTCTCATGTTGTACTCTGCATAGAAGTTAAATAAGCAGGATGACAATATACAGCCTTGACGTACTCCTTTTGCTATTTGGAACCGGTCTGTTGTTCCATGTCCAGTTCTAACTGTTGCTTCCTGACCTGCATACAGATTTCTCAAGAGGTAGGTTAGGTGGTCTGGTATTCCCATCTCTTTCAGAATCTTCCACAGTTTATTGCGATCCACAAAGTCCAAGGCTTTGGTATAGTCAATAAAGCAGAAGTAGATGTTTCTCTGGAACTCTCTTGGTTTTTCAATGATCCAGTGGATGTTGGCAATTTGATCTCTGGTTCCTCTGCCTTTTCTAAAACCAGCTTGAACATCAGGGAGTTCACGGTTCACATACTGCTGAAGCCTGGCTTGGAGAATTTTGAGCATTAATTTACTAGCATGTGAGATGAGTGCCACTGTGTGGTAGTTTGAGCACTCTTTGGCATTGCCTTTCTTTGGGATTAGAATGAAAACTGACCTTTTCCAGTCCTGTGGCCACTGCTGAGTTTTCCCAATTTGCTGTCATATTGAGTGCAGCACTTTCACAGCATCATCTTTCAGGATTTGAAACAGCTCCACTGGAATTCCATCATCTCCACTAGCTTTGTTCGTAGTGATGCTTTCTAAAGTCCACTTGACTTCACATTCCAAGATGTCTGGTTCTAGATTAGTGATCACATCATCATGATTATCTGGGTTGTGAAGATCCTTTTTGCACAGTTGCCATCTCTTCTTAATATCTTCTGCTTTTGTTAGGTCCACACCATTTCTGTCCTTTATCAAGCCTGTCTTTGCATGAAATGTTCCCTTGGTATCTCTAATTTTCTTGAAGAGATCTCCAGTATTTCCCATTCTGTTCTTTTCCTCTATTTCTTTGCATTGATCACTGAAGAAGGCTTTCTTATCTCTTCTTGCTATTCTTTGGAACTCTGCATTCAGATGCTTATATGTTTCCTTTTCTCCTTTGCTTTTTGCCTCTCTTCTTTGCACAGCTATTTGTAAGGCTTCCCCAGACAGCCATTTTGGTATTTTTGCATTTCTTTTTCATGGAGATGGTCTTGATCCCTGTCTCCTGTACAATGTCATGAACCTCATTCCATAGTTCATCAGGCACTCTGTCTATCAGATCTAGGCCCTTAAATCTACTTCTCACTTCCACTGTATAATCATAAGGGATTTGATTTAGGTCATACCTGAATGGTCTAGCGGTTTTCCCTGCTTTCTTCAATTTCAGTCAGAATTTGGTAATAAGGAGTTCATGATCTGAGCCACAGTCAGCTCCTGGTTTTTTTTTGTTGACTCCATAGAGCTTCTCCATCTTTGGCTGCAAACAATACAATCAATCTGATTTCGGTGTTGACCATCTGGTGATGTCCATGTGTAGAGTCTTCTCTTGTGTTGTTGGAAGAAGATGTTTGCTAGGACCAGTGTGTTTTCTTGGCAAAACTCTATTAGTCTTTGCCCTGCTTCATTCCGCATTCCAAGGCCAAATTTGCCTGTTACTTCAGGTGTTTCTTGACTTCCTACTTTTGCATTCCAGTCCCCTATAATGAAAAGGACATCTTTTTTGGGTGTTAGTTCTAAAAGATGTTGTAGGTCTTTATAAAATCGTTCAACTTCAGCTTCTTCAGTGTCACTGGTTGGGGCATAGACTTGGATAACTGTGATATTGAATGGTTTGCCTTGGAGATGAACAGAGATCATTCTGTTGTTTTTGAGATTGCATCCAAGTACTGCATTTCAGACTCTTTTGTTGACCATGATGGCTACACCATTTCTTCTGAGGGATTCCTGCATGCAGTAGTAGATATAATGGTCATCTGAGTTAAATTCACCCATTCCAGTCCATTTTAGTTCACTAATTCCTAGAATGTCTATGTTCACCCTTGCCATCTCTTGTTTGACCACTTCCAATTTGCCTTGATTCATGGACTTGACATTCCAGCTTCCTATGCAATATTGCTCTTTACAGTATCAGGTCTTAGTATACTATATTGGTGTTTTTCTTTCTGGCTTTCTTCATTCTGTATAATTGGCTCCAGTTTCATTACTTCATTAGAACTGATTCAAATGTATTCTTTTTAATGGCTGAGTAATACTCCATTGTGTATATGTACCACAGCTTTCTTATCCATTCATCTGCTGATGGTCATCTAGGTTGCTTCCATGTCCTGGGTATTATAAACAGTGCTGTGATGAACACTGGGGTACTTGTGTCTCTTTCAATTCTGGTTTCCTTGGTGTGTATACCCAGCAGTGGGATTGCTTGGTCATAAGGCAGTTCTATTTCCATTTTTTTAAAGAATCTCCACACTGTTCTCCATAGTGTCTGTACTAGTTTGCATTCCTATCAACAGTGTAAGAGAGGTCCCTTTTCTCCACACCCTCTCCAGCATTTATTGCTTTTGGATCATAGCCATTCTGACTGGCATGAAATGGTACCTCACTGTGGTTTTGATTTGCATTTCTCTGATAATGAGTGATGTTGAGCATCTTTTTGTTAGCCATCAGTATGTCTTCTTTGGATAAATGTTTAGTTCTTTGGCCCATTTTTTTTATTGGGTCGTTTATTTTTCTGGAATTGAGCTGCAGGAGTTGCTTGAATATTTTTGAGGTTAGTCTTTGTCAGTTGCTTCATTTGCTATTATTTTCTCCAGGATATAATAAGAGAATCTATTAGAATTTCACTTTGTCATAGGTCTCAGCATTCCTGCCTTTTAATTTTCATTCATTCATTCATTCATTCAATTGACACCGAGATCTCATTATATGTCCAACAATCATCTTTGTGCTGAATATGGAAAATTTTTTTCATAGAGCTATTTTAAAGGTCAAAGTTCTGATAATTAAGGAATGGGTGTATAGATGAAGGTGAGAGATAGTCGTATAGTCACATGGGAGCTGCTGCTGCTACTGCTGCTGCTAAGTCACTTCAGTTGTGTCCGACTCTGTGCGATCCCATAGATGGCAGCCCACCAGGCTCCCCATCTCTGGGATTCTCCAGGAAAGAACACTGGAGTGAGTTGTCATTTCCTTCTCCAGTGCATGAAAGTGAAAAGTGAAAGTGAAGTCGCTCAGTCAAATGTAAGTGCTATATAAATAGTTTTGGTTTTGGAATTTTCTGGAATTTTTCCCAATATTTTCTGCCCACAATGGTTTCAATCACGAATGCAGAATCCATGGATATGGAGGCCTGACTGTATAGCAATATATACATATATATTTTTTTTTTTCAAAAAGATATACATGGGATGGAATAAGAAAATATAGAGCAAGGCAAAGGACAACATCTGTTTTCTAAGATAATATCTAGGTTAGAGTTTTATTTCAAAACCCAAGTACACATTTTGGGGAGAGTGGATTTTCACATGATTTCTAAATATTCTACCAACACATTTTTAAGAGTGATCTAATGGCATTACTCATTTGGTCTTTCCCAAGTACCTTGCTTATGCTTTGCATCAGCTGAAGCATTCAGTTAAATACAATAACAGTTCAGTTCAGTTCAGTCACTCAGTCGTGTCCAACTTTTTGCGACCCCATGAATTGCAGCACGCCAGGCCTCCCTGGTCCATCACCAACTCCCAGAGTCCACCCAAACCCATGTCCGTCGAGCTGGTGATGCCATCCAGCCATCTCATCCTCTGTTGTCCCCTTTTCCTCCTGCCCCCAGTCAGAGTCTTTTCCAGTGAGTCAACTCTTCACATGAGGTGGCCAAAGTATTAGAGTTTCAGCTTCAACATCAGTCCTTCCAATGAACACCCAGGACTGATCTGCTTTAGGATGGACTGGTTGGACCTCCTTGCAGTCCAAGGGACTCTCAAGATTCTTCTTCAACACCACAGTTTAAAAGCATCAATTCTTTGGTGCTCAGCTTTCTTTATGGTCCAACTTTCACATCAATATATGACCACTGGAAAAACCATAGCCTTGACTAGATGGACTTTTGTTGGCAAAGTAATGTCTCTGTTTTTTAATATGCTGCCTAGGTTGGTCATAACTTTCCTTCCAAGGAGTAAGCATCTTTTAAGTTCATGGCTACAGTCACCATCTGCAGTGAATTTGGAGCCCAGAAAAATAAAGTCAGCCACTGTTTCCCTATGTATTTGCCATGAAGTGATGGGACCGGATGCCATGATCTTAGATTTCTGAATGTTGAGCTTTAAGCCAACTTTTTCACTCTCCTCTTTTACTTTCATCAAGAGGCTCTTTAGTTCTTCTTCAATACGATAACATATATGCTCTAAATGTTTTTATATAAATTATGTATACATATTTTATATACAAATATACTACATATATGCTTTATATACAAATATATATACAAATGTGTGTGTATATTTCTTCTTTAGGGAAGAAATTGCAAAAGAGCCTGAAGTTGGGTAATAGGAAGCTAAGTCACTTTAGTCGTGTCCGACTCTGTGCAACCCCATAGACGGCAGCCCACCAGGCTCCCGCGTCCCTGGGATTCTCCAGGCAAGATAGTCAGTGTAAAATGGAAGCCACTCAGATGAATAAAGTGAGTTCTAGAAGAGGAAACAATCAAGAGTGATTTTTCAAGTATAAGTTAAGTCCAAGCTGAAACAGAGGCAAGAAAACCAAAATGATTTATATGTAATGACAAGTGACAAGCAATCACCATAATGATTTTTCTGGAATGGAGTTCTGCTAATCTCTCCTCTAAGTCTCACGCCAACTGCTCTGGCTCTTGTAATGCTCTTTGAAATGGTATGTGTGTGAGTACAAGCAGCTGAATTGTCAAGAAGGAATTTTTTCTTATGTTTTTAAAACCCAAAATGACTTTTGGTTAGTCATGATTAATATTGAGAAAAAAAAATATTTATGTTTTCATTGTTATGTATGATTCAACAAATGTATCAGATGTGGATAGATTTGTTTGTTTGTATGCTGGGGGATGGGGACAGATGCCTTCAAAGTAAGACTGCAAAGCCCCTTATCTCTGACTCAGAAAAATGTGCTTCTGGAGAGAAAAAATCTATTTCATTACAGATTTTATAAATGGCTTGAAACAACAACAAAAATAAGAATTTAACTGCCAGTCTTCTGCTTGCTCCCTTTGAGGTCTCTCTCAGGATCAAGAAACAGTAAATGAATTTTTAACCCAATTGTTCTGAACAAATGTGTCTCTTATATCCAGAGTCTCAGCTATAGTTGCCATTTTGCTGACCTCACTCTTCCTTCCTGACAGGTGATGGCAGGTCAAATATATTCGACTATGATCACATTTCCTGTCTCTCTCTACTTCCTTGATTCTTTATCATTAAGCAATCAGTTTGAATCATTCAAGAGTCAGCTCAAATGTTTCCTGCTGTGTGAAGCCCTCTGTCACACCCCCTCCCTAGGCAGAATCAATTTCTCCCTACTCAGAATCCCCATAATAATTTGCTTATATGTTTCCTCCTCCCCTGAAGCCACACTCAGCAGCTGGAGGATAGAAACGATCCATTACTCTATTTTTCTATCCCAAGAAGCCTAGAAAAGGGGAGAGGATGAAGAAGGAACTGGGGGAAGAAGAAAAGACTAAGAAGCAAATCTTAATAACAGCTGATATATTGAGTGCTCATCCATGCCAAAATATATAGTATCCGTATTCTATGTATTCATTTCATTTAATCAAAGAGTAGGCCAAGCACCACACATATACCATTGTTTTCAGTCCTCACAGAACTCCATAAACCAGTAGCTATTCATATCATCATTTTATGGCCAATGAAAGGAAGATTCAGAGAGGTTAAATAACCTGCCCAAGGTCAAACAATTAACAAGTTAGAGAAGAGATGTAAAGCCATGTCAAACCAACTCTCAAGTCTGAGATCTAAACAACTATGAAATGCTATAAATTTGTGGAGATTGAAGGAATCTGGCAAATGTAGTTTCATTGTTAAAGATATACACTCTTAGGAAAGATGGTAATGGTAGCAGGTAGGGTAAAATGCCTAGCCTGGAGACTGAGGAGATAAACTGCAGCAATGAGAAAAATTATAGAAGATGCTGCATAGGCAGTGACAAGATGGAGAGGTTATTGCTATGTGTGATAATAGATAATGACTCTGGGCTTATGGATTATGACTCACAGTTCATTCTGGTACAAAGCTTCGTTCCAAACCAGATGTAATTTCACTTTCTCTCTACCCTAATCAGAATGGTGGTTAACTTGAGATATGGTCCTGCTTTCATGTGGCCTGCAGGTTTGTGACAGTATCAGAATCTCCAGGGCCAGCTTGGGCCTTATCAAGTCAAAGGAAAAGCCCCAGGTGAGCATCACTGGGATGTCTCCTAGTAGCCTATTCTCTGAATCCTGCTAATACTTGGCCAGACTGAAAACCCATCCTCACTGATAGTGCTTGTTCAAAGATCAGTAGAGGGTTATATATATTGGTTCACATTCTGAATGGCCTGCAGCTGCTTCCCCGGAGACAGCATCAGAAATAGAGCTGTCAATCACAGAGGAACCTTCTAGAGTAGAAGATGCCAGCCCCTGAAGCACTGCTGTCTGGGGAAGAGTTAGTGAGGGTGTCTGCTGGTGTGTCATACTCCAAACTAAGAGCTGCTGATTACACGCGTTCCCTTCAAACTGTGGCCCACACTTCCCTAGGAGGGTTATTGTGTTCTGCAACAACTACAACAAAATGACAAACTGTAAGAACAATAACAACAAAAGCAGCAACAATCAGCAGTTATTAAACAGTTGCAGTGGGCTAGGAACTCTCATGTGCTTTACATCTGTTAGCCCATAAAATAAAGATAAATGTGTAAAGATGTGAGTATGTAAATTCAGACATCAGCCATACATAGCTCAAACTCAATTAATCCTCACACCTCTGTCCAAATCACCCAATTATCAGTCAGAATCCAGGAAACTTGAACCCTGGTGTTCTCAGATCCCAGGTTAGGGGATATTTATGTCAGTAAACAGTGACAAAACCTAGTGTAGAATGGTAGCAAATCTTTCACAAAGTTTCTAACATTGGATTGGGCAGGAATCTCTTTAACTTAGAGAAGGGCATCCACAAGTAGAATTTGAGACCAGAAAATCCAAGGCCATCTTTAACCCAAAAGTAAATTTTGAGGGAAAATTGTTGGTAGAGCAGTTACAGTCATCACTTTATCCTGGAAGGATACTTAGGAAGACTTAAAAATTAATAAAACAAATTCGAATAATGGATGTTTGTGAACAGGAAACAATTGCCCAGTTATTTGACAAGCAAGAAGAATATCCTGGCAGCTAAATGAAATGTTTTATTGGCCTCTCATTCATGCACCAACCAGTATCTTTTCTTGTATTTAATGTCACCTACTTCCAAAGAAGTCATCTAAAAATACTGTTTGATTCACATCCAGGTAGAAAAACGTGTCCTTTGGATTCAGATACAAAGGATCTAATGCTCTAGGATATGGCTCGAGAGGAGAGGAGGTGACACCTGACTGCCGTATCAGCAAAAGTTTCTTTGCAACCCCAGTAAAAATTAAATTGTGCCAAAGGCAGTCTTCTAATTTCTCTATCAACAGAATATGCTTTGTATTCTTATTCTCACTCCCAAAATCTCTACTCTGATATCTCGTAAGGTCAAATTTATTTGCAGCTTACTTTAAAAATCCTAATAAAAACTTGCCCCTTATTACCTATTTTAAGATGAACCTCATTTTTAAGATAGTTTCTGATCTACATGCACCTACTTACAATGTGGCCTCTGAAATACCTCTTGCTCCATAGTTTTTGAGAGGAACATATAATAAGGTAATGTTAAAATGAAGTTAGACTATTAGCTCATGTGTATGGATGTTACATCTTCCTGCTTCACCAAAACTCTAAATCCAGACAAGTCTTTAGAAACAAGACAGCAATGCTAGAGATACCAAATATTTACACGTATTTATATAAGACACACGAGATTTTCATCTCTTTATTCATCACAATTAGATTTTAAAATGAGAATAATTTTTGTCTTATTTTGTGTATGTATTTTAATATATATATATATATATATATATATATATATATATATATATACACACATGCTGCTAAGTCACTTCAGTCGTGTCCGACTCTGTGCAACCCCATAGACGACAGCCCACCAGGCTCCCCCATCTCTGGGATTCTCCAGGCAAGAACACTGGAGTGAGCTGCCATTTCCTTCTCCAGTGCATGAATTGAAAAGTGAAAATGAAGTCACTCAGTCGTGTCCAACCCTCAGCGACCCCATGGACTGCATTCTTCCAGGCTTCTCAATCCATGGGATTTTCCAGGCAAGAGTACTGGAGTGGGATGCCATTGCCTTCTCCTGTATACACATATATAGGACATATACATATGCATTCAGTTCAGTTCACTCGCTCAGTTGTGTCCGACTCTTTGGGATCCCATGAACCGCAGCATGCCAGGCCTCCCTCTCCATCACCAACTACCGGAGTTCACCCAAACCCATGTCCATTGAGCCGGTGATGCCATCCAACCATCTCATCCTCTTTCCCAGCATCAGGGTCTTTTCAAATGTCAGTTTTTCCCATCAGGTGGCCAAAGTATTGGAGTTTCAGCATCAATCCGTTCAATGAATATTCAGGACTGATTTCCTTTAGAATGGACTGGTTGGACCTCCTTGCAGTCCAAGGGACTCTCAAGAGTCTCTCCACCACCACAGTTCAAAAGCATCAGTTCTTTGGTGTTCAGCTTTCTTTATAGTCCAACTCTCACATCCATACATGACCATTGGAAAAACCATATCCTTGACTAGACGGATCCATGTTGACAAAATAATGTCTCTGCTTTTTAATATGCTGTCTAGGTTGGTCATAACTTTCCTTTCAAGGAGTAAGTGTCTTTTAATTTCATGGCTGCAATCACCATCTACAGTGATTTTGGAGCCCCAGAAAATAGCCGGCCACTGTTTCCACTGCTTCCCCATCTATTTTCCATGTGATGGGACTGGATGCCATGATTTTAGTTTTCTGAATGTTGAGCTTTAAGCCAACTTTTTCACTCTCCTCTTTCACTTTCATCAAGAAGCTTTTTAGTTCTTCTTCACTTTCTGCCATAAGAGTGGTGTCATCTGCATATCTGATGTTATTGATATTTCTCCCAGCAATCTTGATTCCAGCTTGTGCTTCTTCCAGCCCAGCATTTCTCATGATGTACTCTGCATTTAAGTTAAATAAGCAGAGTTACAGTATACAACCTTGATGTACTCCTTTTCCTATTTGGAACCAGTCTGTTGTTCCATGTCCAGTTCTAACTGTTGCTTCCTGACCTGCATACAGGTTTCTCAAGAGGCAGGTTAGGTGGTCTGGTATTTCCATCTCTTTCAGAATTTTCTACAGTTTATTGTGATCCACACAGTCAAATGCTTTGGCACAGTCAATAAAGCAGAAATAGATGTTTTTCTGGAACTCTCTTGCTTTTTTGATAATCCAGCAGATGTTGGCAATTTGATCTCTGGTTCCTCTGCTTTTTCTAAAGCCAGCTTGAACATCAGGAAGTTCATGGTTCACGAATTGCTGAAGCCTGGCTTGGAGAATTTAAGCATCACTTTACTAGTGTGTGAGGTGAGTACAATTGTGCAGTAGTTTGAGCATTCTTTGGCATTGCCTTTCTTTGGGATTGTAATGAAAACGGACCTTTTCCAGTCCTGTGGCCACTGCTGAGTTTTCCAAATTTGCTGGCGTATTCAGTGCAGCAATTTCACAGCACCATCATTCAGGATTTGAAAGAACTCAACTGGAATTCCATCACCTCCTCTAGCTTTGTTCATAGTGGTGCTTCCTAAGGCCTACTTGACTTCACATTCCAGGATGTCTGGCTCTAGGTGAGTATCCATGCCTATATATGCACACATGTTTATATATGTATCTCTATTAAATAAACTTACAAAACTGAATCAAATTGGTAGACATCCAATAATTGCTAAAAAGCAAAGAATAACCTCAGTATTCAGAGAAGGCAATGGCAACCCACTCCAGTACCCTTGCTTGGAAAATCCCATGGACCAAGGAGCCTGGTAGGCTGTAGTCCATGGGGTCATGAAGAGTCGGACACAACTGAGCCACTTCACTTTCACTTTTCACTTTTATGCATTGGAGAAGGAAATGGCAACCCACTCCAGTGTTCTTTCCTGGAGAATCCCAAGGATGGTGACGCCTAGTGGGCTGCCGTCTATGGGGTCACAGAGTCAGACACGACTGAAGCGATTTAGCAGCAGCAGCAGCAAGCTCAATATTTACAATCCCTGGTCTGAAAAAAAAAAAAAAAGGTTTCCATAAGAAAGAAATATTTTAAAGTTTGACCTGGAAAGATGCTACCACTCGACAAGGATATTTTGAGGTATTATATATTATTTGGAGGAAAAGAGATCTTCAGTGTCTGAATTCACAACGGCAACCTGTCTTCCTATACATATAATAATTCAAGAAGTGTAGGATATCAAATGAGTTCAAGGACTAAGGGATTGAGTTGACAGCTGTCATTTCTAGTTGTTTCAACCAAAACCCAATTTAAATTCCCAAATGCAGCTTAGCGTTTCCACATTCTAGTTTTTTAATTTGTAAATTGGGATTTAAAGTCTTTAACCTCTTTGGAGCATATTTAACAATTTCCAATGACATTAGAGCACAGTAATTTGTATTTGTAAAGAGATATGGGACTTTGGAAGAAAACAATTATAAAAGTACAAAATACTAGCATTCCTGTATATCATAAGACAACCTTAAACAAACAAATAAACAAAAAATAGGACAATGCATAATCTATCAAGAAATCACAGGTACATTAAGCTTTCACCTTAACAACAACAGTATTTTTTCCCTGTGGTTTTCAAGCAGGGTTTACTTTAGCAAATATTAAAAAATATATATTGACTATATTAAGTCAACATTTTGGTACATAGATACATGTGGGCTTTTTCTTTTTCTTCCCTGAAAGATGGGATTAGGCTGAGCAGCGGTAGCTGTCAGAAGCTCAAATTCCTGCCTCCCAGAACGGGTACTTGTAATTAAAAGCTTAGCTCACCTTATCCTTCCAGTTTCCCAGGCGAAAAGTCAAAGCCTGCATTTAATTGCATATATATGTGTGCATGTTTCTAACACAAAGCTCCAAAGAGAAGCAGTGCTTAGGAGGCAAGGCTATACACAGACAGATGTTTAACACAGAGTCAGAAATAAAAGAAAACAGAGGAAAGGGATGATGTGACAGAAATGTGGTTCTCCGTTCCCTTGTGATTTGTTACCGGCCAGAATAGGCAGTGCTTGTGGTTTGGCATTTCTATTTAGATAAGCAGCAAAAACAAACCCATCCAAGTATGCTGAATTTGCCTGATGATTTGCCATAAGCATCTGGTTGGCATATTTAATCAGAGTTCGGTCAGAACTCTGACTGATTAGAATGTAGCAGAATCATTCTGTTGAGAGAAAGCCAGCACTGAGTGTACCCAGTGGAGCCTCTCTGTAGCAGAGAAGTCAGGCTGGGTGGTTTATCAAGAGGATGGCCATTCAGGGATCAAGATGCTGACCAACCTACCGGGATGGCAGGATGCAAAGCTCAAGAACTCTGGGCCAGAGACCAAAGAGCTTTCTAGTTTTTGTTTTTAAGTTTCCAACAGCAGCTAATAAACAGGATCTAAGTGGTCAGGTCACAGTAGTAATGGTCATGGGAGGACTGGAAATTAAATAGCACAAATTTAGTTTTTGAGAGGGTTGGACAGCACTCATTTTAAAATATGGAACTTTTGACTGGCTACACAGACCGTATCATGATCATCAGCAGCAAATTGAACTCAGTGATGAGCCTTGTCCTAGACTGAAAAACAAAGCCTGAGGATTATAGAGCAGAAAGGGGAGGCCAGGATTTTCTAGAATCACTGTGCCCAGTGAAGACAGGTCCTTAGGAAGCTACTGTTTGATAAAAATGAATGAATTCTTCCAGTACCAATGGAGAAACTCAGTCCTGGAAGGGAGAAGTGAGCGGTCGATGTTAGACAGTGCATCATCACAGCTAAAATCCAGCTTCTTTCCAAGGACACAGCACTTAACACTGCTCTCTGCTACCTAACCCTGCGGAGCAATATGGAGATGCCCTGGGGCAGACAGTCGGGCACCTGCGGGTGCTGAGGTCAATGGGAGTCAGCGGGCCCAAGCAGGCCTTTATGAGACTGTCACTGACAGTGCAAGAACGACGAAGCAGTCACCCTTTATTTCAAGACAACTGTGAAAAATGCTTTGGTCGTTACTATTTGTGTGGCAATTACGACTGGGGTTTTCTATGGTATACTTTCAGAAAAGACGCTATTCAAGAGGCTGAACCACTGAGAAATAAGAGTTAAAAACACTGGTAACTAGGGGTCACTGGGGTGGAATGTGCCTTTGGAGACCACAGTAACAGAGCACTCACCCTATGCCCCAGTGACCAGCACAAACTGGCCTCCCGGCTTGCATATCCTCATTCCATTTTTGGCCTCTCAGACATTTCACGATCCTTAGAGGTCTGGCCTGATTGACCTCTGGCCAAACTGCTGAAGTAAGTAACCTATTTCCCCTCTCAGGGTCTTAACCCTCATCTAAACATTCATCTTACTGGGATCCTGCATGCAACTAATTCCTCGAAGGCATTTGTTGATAAGGCTGAAGTATTACCATTTACTGGGGTCCACATTCCCTCCTTACCTCCCTCTCTTCCTTCCTTCCAAATGGCATGCATTTAACATGTCAGTTTTTTAATAGGCAAGGACGTGAAACTATGATTGAGGAAATTCAGGGAAAGACAGAATGAGTGAGCACAAAAAGATGAAGAGCAATATAGTCCTTTACTGCTCCTAAATCATACAATGGAGCTAACAACCTCCTAAAGTTTAGCCCTAGACTATGGCACTAAAAAGGGAAGCATACACCAAGGCCCAGCAAACAACTGGTTTATTTCTTCAGGGGTGGAAATGAAAAAATTTTCATTGGACTTAAAGCAGAGGAACAGAGGAAACTGGCTCCAGGAAATTACCAAACAAGACGGGTTCCTTCTCTCCTTCACAGCACCATGGTTTAGGCAGAAAAGCATCCACTTAAGATGCTCTAAACCCCAAACCTCACTCATCTCCTCTTGTGAAACTTTTATATGGCTTTATAGAAAGCAATTTCTTTTTTTAATACTAACTCTTACTTTAAGTTCTGCCTGAAACCCTAGTTTTCTATCTCATCTCAGAAGTTCCTGCTTCAGAAAATCATCTTTGTTATTCTGTTTTCTCTCATTGTGTTAAGGACTAGGAGATTTTGTCTCTGAGTATTCTGTCCTGCTCTCTATAGTATATTCTCTGCTGCACAAGGACACACTATTCCTCTATTTCCAGGGAACATAAGACCACAGGTTTATTGATTTATAGTTGTTTAGCTAGTGTCTCCCTAGCAACTGTTTAAGATACAGAGAGAAAGAGGTTTTCAACTCATAGAATCCCTTAGTACACAAAATAATATAGAACTTTAAGTCCTTTCTTCGAGCAAATAAAAAGGAAATAACATCAAACATAAGAAAGAGGTTGAGGGAAATAAAGAACAAGAGTAGGGCTGGAAGGTCTTCCTCACCTAAGCTCTGTATGGGTTTCTTTCCCTTTGTTGTATGTGTGTCCTGATGGCTGTGTTATATAGAAACATGGCTATTCTTCTGTTGTCTGTGTAGAATCAGGGCATTGATTGATTAAGGTCA
This sequence comes from Nanger dama, assembly GCA_917880005.1. Lineage (NCBI taxonomy): Eukaryota > Metazoa > Chordata > Mammalia > Artiodactyla > Bovidae > Nanger > Nanger dama. The sequence continues at coordinate 5,276,645 of CAKJTW010000011.1, forward strand.
GGGAAGAAACTATCAAGTGCTGGGGAGGGGGCCTGAATTTGTGAATAATACTGTTGACCTGTCCTGATCTATACTTTAGAGAGTCTAGGTAAATAGAAACGTAGTGCTGAGTGCTGGCTATTAAGATGAAGAAAAGACCCAAGAAAGAACAAGTTTTTTGGAAGAAATAAGCAGTAACTCAAGAAAGTAAGATATGGTTTTTCAATCACATTATCTCCACCAGACATGAGTGTTTTTATGTGTAGTTTAATCAGTAAGAGAATCCATGATTTATATTAGATTCTCAAATGTCTATAATAGCACAACAATGAAACATGAGCTCTCTGTTGAGTTTCCTTTAACAGTATGTTGCTTGATTATTCCAGACTTGCCTCAGTTATGGTATAGGCATTAAATGAAGGGTTATTTATCCAGGCTATGATCAGGGTATTAAAAGAGAAATCAAGTCTCATGAGCATATTTGCAATGGCAGATATGAAAATCTTAACAGTAAGAAAATCTGTGGGGAAGGTGGTCCTTAGAGGCAAAGTGGCATTGAATAGTTCAGTTCCTCTTTATCTATAGTAAAGTATCTCAACAGTGCTGGCCATAGAGGTGTGAGTGTTACCTTTACCCTAAACGGTGTTTTTTGATAATAAGGAGTAAAGACTTTTGGGTACAGTGATATCCACTGAACTACATATAAATTATATGCAAATGAAAGGCCAATTGGCACTAGCAGGCTTCTTGTAACAGAATCACAGATTTTTAAATAATAGGTCCAAACTATAAATACACTTATTCTGCCGTACCCTTACCTCTTATTCTACCTCCACAAAGAGATGGTGATGAAAGGCAAACTGAAGAGACACGTGGTGGACCATCAGGGAAGCATGTGTCTCAGAGTTCCTTGGTTTATTTACTCAGTGTATTAGTACATTATAGCTGTCCTGCTTATCTCGCAGGAGAGTTATAAGAGCCAAATGTTCAGTGAATGTGAAAGCATTTTACAAACACCAAAGGGTGTTCCATTATCACTGTGTATATACATATCAGTGCCTGATCCACTAAGCATTCCCCTAGTGAAAAGGAAAATATGGCCCAAACATCAGGTGGCCTGAAAAATTGAATTGTAACTCTAAATATGTGTTCTCTTAGATCCAATGATTCAATGAAAAATACAAAATTATATATCAGAATATAACCAGATTTATATTAGCTATATTTTTAATAAGGTGTTGCTTATAAGAACATAACACTTAGTTAGTTCCCTACATACAAACCTTTAAGTTGCAAACTTTCAAAGATGCAAATTTGTGTGCCAGCTACTGTGTGTCAGCTGTTGTGCTATACTACTGTGGTTTTTAAAGTACTGATGTTGTTTAGTCACTAAGTTGTATCTGACACTTTTGTGACCCCATGGGCTGTGGTCTGCTAGGCTCCTCTGTCCAAGGGATTTCCCAGGCAAGAACACTGGGTGGGTTTCCATTTCCTTTCCAGGGGCTCCTCCCAGCCCAGGGATCAAACTCACGTCTCCTGCACTGCAGGCAAATTCTTACTGCTGAGCCACTAGGAAAGCCCTAGAGATACTGCACTATAAGATTGAATTTTTTTTTTTTTGCATTTGTTTGATTTTTATGTAATATTTGTGTGAAAAGTATTAAAAACCTGTTATAGAACAATACTGTAGCTGATCGTGTCAGCTGAGTACCTAGGCAACGTTGCTGGACTTAGAAATGCACTCTTGTATGGTACAAACCAAACTCATTTGTATATTTGCACTTGCTGTAACCAAAATGCTCCTTAATAACAAAAATATTTGAAGAAATAATGATATTAACATACAATAGAAATCTATGCAGCCGTTAAAAATGATGATGTAGTTCTATGTGGATACAAAAATCTCTGGATGAGAAAGAATACCCTCTTTAAGGTTTTTAGCTCCTCAAAGGCCCAAACAACTAGGCCTAAAATAGTTCTTACCTACCACTGTCAAGATTAAACCATGAAAAAAAAAAAAAGTAGCTATGTATGGTTGCAATTATGTATGGATGTTAACTGGATTACTGTGGTGAGCATTTTGGAAGATATACAAATGTCAAATTATTACATTGTACACTTGAAACTAACAAAGTTATGTCAATTCTACATCAGTTAAAAAAAAAAAAGATAGGACATGAAAAGGCAAAGCAGTGCAAGGATACACATCACCCACTTCCCATTTGCCTGGCAGCCACAGTGCTTATCATCAGCATTAAAGCAAGCATCTCCCATAGACCATCAAGTTTCCAGTGGCTCAGTGGGTAAAGAATCTGAATGCAATGCAGGAAACGCAGGAGATGTGAGTTTGATCCCTGGGTTAGGAAGATCTCCTAGAGAAGGTAAATGGCAATCACTCCAGTATTCTTACTTCAATTAAGCATGATGAAGTCAACATTTTTCCTTCTTTCTTTCCCCTCCCCTTTCTGCCTACTTACTTTTCCTGATGCCAGGCACATTCTCTTTATGCCTTTACATCACAGAAAAGAAACGCTGTTTGCTGGAAAGATGGAAGAGTCATATATTAACAAGTTTCTCTTACTTAAGACTTATATTCCATTTCCTACCATATTGATGTAGATGGAGGGAATAAAGAAGTGATATGTTTTGAGACAGCTCTTAAGGTAAGTTCCTTTTTATGTAAATTTCAAAATTATGTTTTTCTCCCTTATTAAAAATTATCCCTCTCTCATTTAAAATTACCCTCTTTTTCTCCCTCATTTTTTTTTCAGATGCTAAAACCAAAGCACAATAAAGTTCAAGAATTTCTTAACGTCACAAAATAAGACATGGCATGGCATTTTTTGATCTTAGATCTATATGTCTCTAAAGCCAAAGTAATTCAGCAATGTCTATTACTTATTGAATGACATGCCAATCACTATATTAGGTGCAGGTAACGTATAGCCATGGTCTTTGCCTTCAAGAACTTCACACCATAGAAAGATAATCTGTGAGGAAAAACTGTGTCACAATAATTTGACCAGATTCTTTACACAATCTTCTAAAATAATTTGGGTGTAGTAGTAGCTGTCTTGTTATGAGATTTTTATTTTACAAACACACAAACTCAGAAAAAAAGTAAAGAAATTCTCTGAGATCACAAATCTGGCCTTTGGGCTGGGAGGCCCTAAGTTAAGCAATGCATGTAAACTCAGATTATTTGAACAACTTTACACTGCATGCAAATTGTTGTGCTAATTTGTTTTTTAAGGCAAACCTCCACAAATCTGATAATAATATTCACTTACCTAAAATTCAAAATATGATCTAAGGAAGTCGGTTTGAAGTGCTGTCTCTTCTTCTTCTTTTTTTTTTTTTAAAAAAAAGAAGCAAGCCTTTAATCAGAGGAAATTTGGAGATTCAGGCAATATGTTTTAATCTAGACAGTAAACATATTAACCAAAAATTAGATATATAAACACAGTTTTCAAGTGGGGTCATGGCAGCATGGACCATGCTCACTACACTGCTATAGATTAGTTATAATAAGTCCTCACTGCAAATAGGTGGCTTGGATTTCATGGTCATTCACAACATTACAGAAAAATGCTAATTATTTATGTGTGTCTTCCTTAAATAACAGAGTAAAATGTAAGGAATAGATAACTGTCACATTTAGCTACATTTTACACGATGTCAATTTCTTTTATTTTTGTGGTGATATTTTTGCATTTTTGTACCTGCTATCCAAGTAACCTTAATGAGAAGATATGAGATTTCCAAATATGGGAAAGACATTCATTCTTATCTATGTATAAGTGAACAACTAGACATGGAAAAAAAATAATGAAATAAAAGGCTAGAGGTACTCATCATTTTCTCTTTTTCAAAGCTTATTGTACAGAGATGAAATACAAATGAAGAGGGGGACCTGGTAGCACCCTCCCCTCCTGGATTTGTAGCTGCCCTCCACATCTGCCTGTCATGTCATCCAGGGGTCCCCACTGTGAAAGCGCTGGACTGAATATTAATGGTACTCAAATTGCAAGTCCATCGCCTTTTCTTTTGCTTCTAAGTTGTGAATACATTAGCATCTCTGGCTGACTGAGTACCCATCAGCAACCTCAAAATATATCCAAGGCTTAAATTAAAACACAAGAAAGGTGCTTTCAAATGCCATGTCGACAATGTTGCCCATGTGAATGGAATATTAGAACTGGCACTTGGAAATATTATTCAATATTTCATTTCCCCCTTAAATGTACGGTGTCTGTCAGAATGAAAGCTGCTGACTTTTGCTTAGATTTCTTACCATTCACTAAAGGCAGCCTGGAGCCTGACACAGGAATCAACACAGACCAAGAAAGCACCAGAAAGGGCAGAAGAGCTTCGCAGCTGCTTTAAGATAAACTCTTTACTTACTTCATGCACTTCCTAAATCTAGACTGCTAGCCTGATGTCTCTAACTGCTCGATGTCAGTGCATTGTCAAAACGAAGGGTACCGCTTGGTATCTTTTTAATTTGTAGCTTTCTAGTGCTATTTGAGAGCTGGGATGCTTTCAATAGTATGCAGACATTTTCTAATAACAAACTAGATTTAATTTCATGCCAGGAGTATACAGAGTGTGAACAGGGGAAATGTGCCTTGGGTGCTCATGGACTGGGGACTGATATCCGGTAGGATATGGTTTAATCACCAGTCTCCCAGTCAGCAGTCTATCAGACTAGTGACTTTCCAACTTCTAACCATTAGTCTGCCCAGCTTTTACAAAGGCAGAGAGGAAAGAGGGGTACATGCTTCAGGATGATTTATTGGAGTTGTAATGCTGGAACAGCACAAAAACCCCATAAATATTCTTCTTAATGTTTTACTTTATATGACAGCCTGCAAGTGATGTATTGTCTGACAATTTTCAAGATGGCTATATAAACACATTTTTGCTGCCGCCTAATATATGATGAAGTCTTCACAGGCTAATATATGGAACCAGGGTGTGTTCTGCTATGCACAGTCCTGATAATAGAGATTTCTAAATCTAAAAAAATCTGCCTTGACTTCTTTGTACTATGGGTTTCTTCTCAGCATTTCAAAAGCAAAAAAAAAAAAAATGGTGAAAGCAAGAATAAAACAGTCAACAGTGTGACATGACATGTGTTTCCATTCTTATGAGGATCTGATTTTCTACATAAACACAACTCACAGCATTAGAATCTCTTTTCTCATATCTATGAGGCCCTATATATAGCTAATGTTTTGATAGTGCCTTTTAAACAAGATATTTTAAATTAGATAAATGATTAATGTATCTTAGTAAAACAGTCAAAGTCACTAAAAATGTAACAACCTTGCAGAAAGACTTCTCAGTTCAATTCAGTCGTTGTATTCAACTTTTTGCGACCCCATGAATCGCAGCACGCCAAACCTCCCCGTCCATCACCAACTCCCGGAGTTCACTCAGACTCGCATCCATCGAGTCCGTGATGCCATCCAGCCATCTCATCCTCTGTCGTCCCCTTCTCCTCCTGCCCCCAATCCCTCCCAGCATCAGAGTCTTTTCCAATGAGTCAACTCTTTCCATGAGGTGGCCAAAGTACTGGAGTTTCAGCTTTAGCATCATTCCTTCCAAAGAAATCCCAGGGCTGATCTCCTTCAGAATGGACTGGTTGGATCTCCTTGCAGTCCAAGGGACTCTCAAGAGTCTTCTCCAACACCACAGTTCAAAAGCATCAATTCTTCAGTACTCAGCCTTCTTCACACTCCAACTCTCACATCCATACATGACCACTGGAAAAACCATAACCTTGACTAGATGGACCTTAGTCGGCAAAGTAATGTCTCTGATTTTGAATATACTATCTAGATTGGTCATAACTTTTCTTCTAAGGGGTAAGTGCCTTTTAATTTCATGGCTGCAGTCACCATCTGCAGTGATTCTGGAGCCCCCAAAAATGAAGTCTGACACTGTTTCCACTGTTTCCCCATCTATTTCCCATGAAGTGATGGGACCGGATGCCGTGATCTTCGTTTTCTGAATGTTGAGCTTTAAGCCAACTTGTTCACTCTCCTCTTTTTTTTCATCAAGAGGCTTTTTAGCTCCTCTTCACTTTCTGCCATAAAGGTGGTGTCATCTGCATATCTGAGGTTATTGATATTTCTCCCGGCAATCTTGATTCCAGCTTGTGTTTCTTCCAGTCCAGCATTTCTCATGATGTACTCTGCATATAAGTTAAATAAAACAGGCTGACAATATATAGCCTTGATGTACTCCTTTTCCTATTTGGAACCAGTCTGTTGTTCCATGTCCAGTTCTAACTGTTGCTTCCTGACCTGCATTCAGATTTCACAAGAGGCAGGTCAGGAGGTCTGGTATTCCCATCTCTTTCAGAATCTTCCACAGTTTATTGTGACCCACACAGTCCAAGGCTTTGGAATAGTCAATAAAGCAGAAATAGATGTTTTCCTGGAACTCTCTTGCTTTTTAATAATCCAGCAGATGTTGGCAATTTGATCGCTGGTTCCTCTGCCTTTCTAAAACCAGCTTGAACATCAGGAAGTTCACGGTTCATGTATTGCTGAAGCCTGGCTTGGAGAATTTTGAGCATTACTTTACTAGCATGTGAGATGAGTGCAACTGTGCGGTAATTTGAGCATTCTTTGGCATTGCCTCTCTTTGGGATTGGAATGAAAACTGACCTTTTCCAGTCCTGTGGCCACTGCTGAGTTTTCCAAATTTGTTGGCATCTTGAGTGCAGCACTTTCACAGCATCATCTTTCAGGATATGAAGTAGCTCTACTGGAATTCCATCATCTCCACTAGCTTTGTTCATAGTGATGCTTTCTAAGGCCCACTTGACTTCACCTTCCAGGATGTCTGGCTCTAGATGAGTGATCACATGATCGTAATTATCCGGGTCATGAAGATCCTTTTGTACAGTTCTTCTGTGCATTCTTGCCATCTCTTCTTAATATCTTCTGCTTCTGTTAGTCCATACCATTTCTGTCCTTTATCGAGCCCATCTTTGCATGAAATATTCCCTTGGTATCTCTAATTTTCTTGAAGAGATCTCTAGTCTTTCCCATTCTGTTCTTTTCCTCTATTTCTTTGCATTGATTGCTGAAGAAGGCTTTATCTCTTCTTCCTATTCTTTGGAACTCTGCATTAAGATGCTTATGTCTTTCATTTTCTCCTTGGCTTTTCAGCTCTCTTCTTTTCACAGCTATTTATAAGGCTTCCCCAGACAGCCATTTTGTTTTTTTGCATTTCTTTTCCATGGGGATGGTCTTGATCCCTGTCTCCTGTACAATGTCAAGAACCTCATTCCATAGTTCATCAGGCACTCTGTCTATCAGATCTAGGCCCTTAAATCTATTTCTCACTTCCACTGTATAATCATAAGGGATTTTATTTAGGTCATACCTGAATGGTCTAGAGGTTTTCCCTGCTTTCTTCAATTTGAGTCTGAATTTGGTAATAAGGAGTTCATGATCTGAGCCACAGTTAGCTCCTGGTCTTTTTTTTCTTGTTGACTGTATAGAGCTTCTCCTTCTTTGGCTGCAGAGAATATAATCAATGTGATTTTGGTGTTGACCATCTGGTGATGTCCATGTGGAGAGTCTTCTCTTGTGCTGTTGGAAGAGGGTGTTTGCTATGACCAGTGCATTTTCTTGGCAAAACTCTATTAGTCTTTGCCCTGCTTCATTCTGCATTCCAAGGCCAAATTTGCCTGTTACTCCAAGTGTTTCTTGACTTCCTACTTTTGCTTTCCAGTCCCCTATAATGAAAAGGACATCTTTTTGGGTGTTAGTTCTAAAAGGTCTTGTAGGTCTTAGTACCCATTGAAATGAGACACTGTGACACAAACCAGTATTTATTATTGTGTTTTTGAAAACTGGCCAGAGTCTGACACTCTACATATCTTTGCCTGAACCATGCTATGCCTTGCAGCAAAGGAGTGAGGATGAGAAGCTATCTGGAAATAAGGACATTTAGGCTTAGAGGAATAATCCTAATGTAGATGTGATAGTTCCAAGGGAAGAGAGTTTGAAGTCTAAATTGCTAGATTCAGAATAACACTAGGAATCCACTAGGTTTAGGTGAGGTTTCCAAAAGGTCTGATTTAATAGAAGAGAAACAAAGGAGGACAAAAGAGGGACTGATTTGATCCCTAGCAATAGATAAAGCAACTGAGTTAACTGGCAGGGGTTTTCCCTGGGGTTTAAGCGGGCCAACTGCCAGTGACTAAGGCTGCTGGGAATAGGAGCTAGACCTGGAAGAAGAGATCTGCAGGAGCTAGAAGTAGGCAACTGGGCTTGGGCTCGGAGGTCATTGCTAGGGGCCCAGAAGGGCGAGCTGCTCAGGGGCATGGAATGGAAATGCAGAAGGAAGAGAGGGAAGTGTAAACAGATAAAGCAAGCAGAGCTTGATGCTGATGCAGTCTTTGGGAGAAAAAGGACACCTGGTGTAGGGCTACAAACTAATGTTCTTATTCCTGCTGGTAGAGATTTAGTTTCTAATATACCACCAGGCCTGAATCTTAATGATTCAGGAATTAGATGAAGCCGAGCAATCTTTCGGGAGCTCTTCAGGAACCACAGCTGGGAGTACAGTAGCAGGAACTGACAAAGAAATCCATACATAGCTGGGATCTTTTTTTTTTTTTTTTTTTTAGGATATTTTAAATAAATGGGAGAATCCATTTAAAGAGACACATTCGTTGCTTCAAGAATACATAAAAGTTAACTATTTAGAGGAAGTGAATTTGTATAGATGTATATTTTGGTCACTTGCAAATAAACATAGGAAGCCCCGGTGGCTCAGTGGTAAAGAATCTGTTTTCAATGAAGGAGATGTGGGTTTGATCCCTGGGTCTGCAAGATGCCCTAGAGAAGGAAATGGCGACCCACTCCAGTATTCTTGCCTGGAAAATCCCATGGACAGAGGGGCCTGGTGGGCTACAGTCCATAGGGTTGCAAAAGAATCAGACATGATTTACTGACTAAACAACAACAACAACAAAATAAATATATAAGCCACATGCCCAGGAATTATTCTACAGGAGTATAGTATGCATTCAGGCTGGTCTGACCACACTTTGAAGGGAAATGTGCTTCTAAAGCAAGGTCTCGATTCTTGCTGTCAGTATGGAAAGAAATGTAGTATTACGACTACTTCCTCACTAACAAACTAAAACCTTGGAAGAGGAGGGTGTGGAAACATGAATAACATGACAGTTAAGGTCCCTTCCAACCTTAACAGCCTATGATTCTATGACTCGTTCTTTCATGTAGCACACTGACCTACCGAGGGCTGTATTTCTTAAGAAACAGTAGAATTCCATCTGCACAAGGACTGTTTTGGAGAGGAGAGGAATTCTCGATGCCTGTTTGCTCCCTGAATGTGATTATCCAGTAGTGAGGAGCCTGCAGTTCCCCAGCCCCTCTACTGATTCAGACCATTCACCTGTTGGGGAGATGGCAAAGTTTACTGAAAAGAAGACAAACTGCTCCAATATCAAATCAGATGAATTCTGTATTCATCTATACGCATTGAATCTGGAAAGGCAGAAGTTGGAAAGCCTGGAGTATAGCAACTGAGCCTGATTTGGTCACAATGCTTCCTAATCCCATCTAACACTGCTCAAATTAACACGGCATCATTCCTCTTCATGAAAATGAGCTCACTGTCTCAAAGGCCTTTGAAGAGAAAAAAGATGACTTTTCCAGCAGCAAAACTGACAAACACTACATAGGCACTGCTGATTTTTATTTACTGGGTCAATTAAATATTCTTTAAGAAATTCTTGCATATTCTATGACTAGTTTGATAGATGTTCTCATTTTATATATAGTTTCAGCTCAATAACCATTGATTGAGCCAAAGAGATGAAACTAGAAACAAGTAACATCTAATCTCATGGCACTTACCATCCATCCCTCTACTGTTCAATACAGTAGTCAGTATCCAAATGTGACTAGTCTGTATTGAGATTTAATGTAATGTTAAATACACATCAAGTTTCAAAGATTTGGTATGAAAAAATAGAAAATGAGACTTGTCATTAATTTTTAAATTTTTATGTAGATTACACATTGAATGATAGTATTTTGGATATATCGGGATAAAACCATATTAAAATATACTTCTTCCTTTTAAATATTTCTTAATGTGGTTAATAGAAGATTTTAACTTACACATGTGGCTCACAGTAGTGGTTTACATAATATTTTTATTGGATGGAACTCATCTATAATCTGACAGAGACAGAACCAGTAAACTTAAAATGAGACAAATGTGTGTGTGTGTTAGTTGCTTAGTTGTGTCTGACTCTTTGTGACCCCATGGACTGTAGCCTACCAGGCTCCTCCATCCGTGGAATTTTCCAGACAAGAGTACTGGAATCGGTGAGACAAATGTGGCAAGTGCTAAAAAGAGGTCACAAGTGAAATATTATGGAAACCTGGAAAGGCTATAAGCCATAAGCGGTTTTGCCCAGCTCCCTGCTCTTCAAATCTATACATTACTGGGAATCGACATTTAACTTTCTGTCTTTCCTGCTGCTCATTTTAGTTCAGTTCAGTCGCTCAGTCCTGTCTGACTCCTTGCCAGGCTTACCTGTCCATCACCAACTCCCAGAGTTCATTCAAACTTATGTCCATTGAGTCGGTGATGCCATCCAGCCATCTCATCCTCTGTCATCCCCTTCTCCTCCTGCCCCCAATCCCTCCCAGCATCAGAGTCTTTTCCAATGAGTCAGTTCTTTGCATGAGGTGGCCAGAGTATTGGAGTTTCAGCTTCAGCATCATTCCTTCGAATGAACACCCAGGGCTGATCTCCTTTAGAATGGACTGGCTGGATCTCCTTGCAGTCCAAGGGACTCTCAAGAGTCTTCTCCAACACCACAGTTCAAAAGCATCAATTCTTCGGTGCTCAGCCTTCTTCACAGTCCAACTCTCACATCCATACATGACCACAGGAAAAACCATAGCCTTGAGTAGATGGACTTTTGTTGGCAAAGTAATGTCTCTGCTTTTGAATATGCTATTTAGGTTGGTCATAACTTTCCTTCCAAGGAGTAAGTGTCTTTTAGTTTTATGGCTGCAATCAACATCTGCAACCAATAATTAATTAGCCTTCTGTCTAAGGCCAGCACGTTGTGCTTTCCTTGCTTCTTGGAGACCTACTGAACAAGAGTATTTTTAATTTTGATCTTTTCTACTGGACCTTTCTCTGTGTATCTTTTATAACTAGAAACACTTCCCCCCGCCCAACCTATGTTCACCTTTAGCTACCTTTGTCCTTCTTTCTACTCCTTCAGAGCCAGTCTCCTTATAATAGTTCTTACTTGCAGTGTCATTTTGCCTCCCATTCACATCTCAGTTCAAGGCAGCCTTGCTCTGCCATCCATGGGTCTGCTGAAGATTCTTTTGCCAGTGTTCCCCATGATCTTCTTTTGGTTAAATCCAAAAGGCACTTCTCATTCTTCATCTTACACAATTTCTTAGGAGCATTAAATTCCTGTTGATCACACCTTGTCTTATTTCTTGCTGATGTGCTATCACACTTCTGGTTTTTTTCCTCCCACTTCTCTGGCCATTTCTGCTTAGACTTCTTGACCATTCCTTAAATACTGGTATTTTTCAGGGTTATGGGCCTTCCTGGTGGTGCATACTGTAAAGAATCTGCCTGTAATGCACGAGACCCAGGTTTGACCCCTGGATCAGGAAGTCCCCTGGAGAAAGGAATGGCTACCCACTTCAGTATCCTTGCCTGGAGAATTCCACGGACAGAGGGCCCTGGTAGGCTACAGTCCATGAGGTCACAAAGAGTCAGACACAACTGAGTGACTAACACTTTCAGGGTTTTATTTTAGGTTCTCACTTTTGCATATTTATCTTGGTGATATTGTGCTCTGTTACCATCAGTTTATTGAAGATGATCAAATTTGAACTTTCAAATTATCTCTCTCCCCTTTCTTGTTCTCTAAGTGCAATGTCCTATTGGATAAACTTGCCTATCATAATAGGATAGCTCAATCATAACTATTGTAAGTCCTTACTCTCCTCCCAGCATCAGCTTTCATCACTTCTTTGATTTGTTCTATGCTCAGATCACTAGGAAATTCTGTGTATTGCTTAAATATTCTCTGCCTTTTCTCACCCTTAGGCCTTCACATATCTTTTCCATCTGTATCGAGCCTTCTCCCTTTCCCTTATTCATCATCCTGACATGTGGTGAATTTTTATTCCAGCCTTAGCATAGATGTCAGTTTTGCTCAAAATTCTTCCTTCATTGCTCAAGCCTTGGCTAAGTTCAATTTCTATGGGTCACCATAGAAACCTGTGGTTCCTCCATATACCTTTGCACACCTTGTGCTTGTCTTTCACCTTTCCCTTGGCTTAGAAATCCTAAAGGCAGGAAACTCTTTTTGATAAATTATTCATCATGTATTTCTAGCAACTAATGCTGTCCCTAACTAACATATGGTAACTCATCAATAAAAGAGTATTGTCTATGCAAAGAAGTATACAACTTCAGATGGACAGAATGAATGGTTTTCTGGCAGAAATAGCATTAGAGCTGGATCTTGATAGATGATGAAGTTTTATCAGCTGAGATGTTATTTTACATTGTAGAAATAACAAAAGTAACCACAAAATAGTGATAGAAATGTAGGAAACATAGGTCAGTTGGGAAGCAGATCAAATATATGTGGGAGGGATAGTATAAGGGGAGATTAGAGAGAACTTTTGTTATGAAAGACCTTGAATGCCAGGCCAAACTTGCACTTCATTTTTGAGTGAGTCAAGGTTAACAGGAGATCATAAAATATTTTTGAGAAGGAGTGAAATGATTGGTGATGTTTACCAAAAAAAAGTAGCAGTATTTTGTAGGATGAATAAGAGTAAACGTTTTGATATTTTAATAATACTAAAAGTTAAAATTTCTTACTATAAAATATATGGAGTTATGTAAAGTAGAAAGAAAAGAAAAAATGAGTGGGTGTTAAGAGAAACAAGGAAAAGGCTTACCATCTGACTGAGGGCAGGCAAATAGAAACAATCGAAATCAAGCCAAAATAGGGCTTGACTATAAGCCTTAATTATCTTCAAGCATAAATGATCACTAGGAACCTCATAATCCTGCCAATGTATAAATATGGCCACATGTGCTTGTGAAAGCAAACACCAAGGCTGGTACATAAGTAACTACTACAGTTGAATCAGCAGAGATAGGAGGAATTTTTATTTCATTTTTTATCATTTTGCAGCATACAGATCAGTCCAGAAGGGTAAACTAAGTATCATTTTTATCTAGGCATTTGGACTAGATTGATGGATTCTCAGAAATTAGAAAGTGTCCCCTGAAGAGGGAAGGGAAAGATTTTGGCATCATCAAGGACAAACCATTTCCTCTATATCCTCTTAAAAATCAAGCCATTGTGTAGGATGGTACATAGGAATTACTAGTTTGAATAAGAATAGTGTAGAATGGCAAATGGAAGAGACTGTCAAGGGTCATTCAAAAACTTTACTTTTCTCAGTTAAAAAGTTGGGCTGTCCTTTTTGAAAAAAAAACATGCCTTACGTATGCTTCAATTCCTCTATTCCTATCAACATGTTTACCTATAAGAAGCCACCTCTCCATTCTGATGAGGCAAAGGGGCTTCTGGCTCTTAAATAGAAAGGTAGACAAGAAGAGAGAAAGCCCACCCACATATTTAATTACTTTGTTCTTAATTTCAAATCAGCTATTTCAATATACAGATGATAAAGACCGTTCTAGGGGGCATTCTCCTGTAAGCTAGTGACATGAGATGTGAGAAGCAGAAGACACGGTAGGCAGCCACAGAGTCTCTGTTCTTGGGCTCATTCTATTTCTGCCCCATAGGTTTTGAGATCAGGGGGAGCTAACACTTTTATAACTGCATAATATTTAAGATCCATTTAGATTTGGCATTTTTGGTGGGAGAGGAAGGTTTGGTCTTTGTGATAGGCTCTGGGCACAAAGTTTCTAAAATCCTTGGAATTTCCCAAATGATACAAGTGTCCTTTTTATTCAGGAGCCCCTGGGGCCATACCTGGGATTAAATTGATGATACTCATGGTGGCCCCCACACAGCTTCAGGGTGGGACCAGGCACCAGAAGAAGACCAACCGCATGATGAGAGTTGGGATTTTGATCCAGCCTGGCCTCTGGGGGAAAGGAGGCTGGATATTTAGTTCAATCATAAAATCAATCATTTAATCAAGTGTGTTTATTCAATAAGACCCCAATATCCAAGGAGGATGATCACCCTGATTTCATGAAGAAAGGGCCCCTGAAGCTCTGCATTTGGCTCTCCCAAATGTTTCCCGGTATGTCTCTTCATTTCAACTGGCCCCAAATTCCATCCTTTATAATAAAACTCTAATATAACTACAATACTTTCCTGAGTTATGTGTGATACTAAGTGGATTACTGAAACTGAGGGGGTCCTAAGAACCCCTGAATTTTTGGCCATCAGTCAGAAGTGTGAGGCTGGAAAGCCCTTATGTGCAGCTGGCATCTGAAGTAGGAGAGCCCTGCTGGAGATGACAGCCTTCAACCTGTGAAGTCTGACTCTAACGCTGAGTGTTTAGTGCTGGAACTGAATTGCAGTACATTAGCTGGTGTCAGAATAAACAATATTTCCTTGTGTAAGGTCAGAGATAATTAACGCCAAAAAGAGGATGGAACCACTCTTTAACTCAACTTTTAGAACATATGCTTGAAGAGAAGTATGATTGGCATAAGACTGCTAAATTCTAACGAGTTTGGGTGAAAGGCATGAATCTGGTGGCTTTTCTGCCCTTAGTGAATTATAAAGAAAAAGAGTATCATGGCAGCCTTGTAACCTTGTTGCCCTTTTAGTCCTCAAAAAGGTTACTCGTTGTTAGTGCATGCATTAGAAATATGTTAAGTAGACTATGGGTCAAGCTTGTCCCATATAGCATCTCATTTGTGTCTCACAGAGAATTTGAGACTGGTAACCGGAAGCTACACTTGACATCTGGTAAATACTTCCATTTTTCTCTCTCATATAAAACCTGCTGAATCATATTTCAAATTTGCAAGGTTACATTCTCATTCTGCCTGGAGCCTTTGGGTGGAGGAAGGGAGAGAGAGAGAGGGGCACAGGGATGAACACGGTATTAGGTTCCTACTCTCATGCTACCTACCTCTCAAAAGGCTCCTACATCAAACAGCAGTGAGTGATGAGAGACAAAAAGCACCATCAGGTCTCTCTCTACTAAAGAAGTTTAGACTTTCAACATGATGAATTCTCTTTGATAAGAGAATAAAGAGAAATGTTGTCTCTAGAGGAAGCTGCTGGGGTTCCCATGGTCTCCACAATAGGCAAAGCACCAGCCATCCGCCTCTCCTGTCTCCTCCTTGTTTTGTCTCTTCCACACGGCTAAAATGAAAGACACAGATGTCCGATTCTACTCAAATATTTTCTTTTAAACTACGGAGATAGACTGCTACCTCCCTCCATTTGAAGGGTTGAGCTTTTGGGAGAAAAGAAACCACAAAAGGACACTTTCGTTAGAGGCTGCTGAATAATGAGGCCAGGAAGTATCGACGGGACATGAGGGCCTTTGAAAGCATCGTCAGAAGGGTCAGCACAGTAGTCATTCAGCCATTTGCCCAAAGGAGCAAACACCAGGTCCTCTGGTGGCACCGTGCTCTTTCTTCTTTCCCTGTTTCTCTAACGTTTTGATTAAATATTTAATCTTTAAAAGTTATGTCAGGAGCTTGAGAAAAATTAATCTTGCACCAGTCAGTATTAGATTTTTGAGTGAGAAAATGAGTTCCCCTGCCTGTTTCTGGATCCAGCAGGATCATGAGTGATTTCAGTGCTTTACAGGAAAATTGCTTATATCCTGAGAGCCGACCTGTCCTTGGAATCCCAGTTAGTGTCACTTTAAGATTAATGGAATCCTAAAAAATGGAAATTTAGAATTTAAATCATCTGGCTGCCTTTTTTCTCAGCAAGTAGAGCTATTGTTTGAAAAATCTGACCTGTTCCAGTTTTCCTGTTCTTCCTTCAGCCTCTTTTTGTGCAGAGAAACACAATTCCAGATACATGCAGATAAACTCACACCTCCTAGCCAGCCAAGGTCTGCTGGAATCTACATTCACACTCTCATCCTTTACCCATTAAGTTTCAAAACATTTATAGCATTTGTGAAGTCACAGTTCTAGATTCTTGTTTATACTGGAAAACCCCAATTCTTGTCTTATATCCATATTAAAACTTATGATTACATAATTTTATTGGGTGACAGATTGTGACTATAAATCTATCAGCATTTCCAATGATGGAAATTCAAGGCTCAGACTAAAATTCCACAGAGTGGCCAGAGTATCTATGCATGTCAGGTTGATGTTATCTGAGCGTTCTTTCCAGTCTGTACAATATTTATGTATTTTATTCTGGAGAGTAACCATGCTGATGATTGAGAGTCATTAAAAGAGACATGACAATGGATTTTAGTCTTTTACTGTGCTCAGACACATACTCCCACACAGAGATATTGGCCATTTCTGAGTCTCTACCCTAGCTATGGTTCTCTCTTCTCCTGTGTGCTGACGACAGCCCATCATTTAAGCATCACAGACTTCGTCCTTCCTTTCGCACTTCCTAGTCAGTGATTTTTGGTATGGTAATATTGGATATATCTTATCACCATGTTTTAGTTTCTTCATGTGTGAAAATTAGGATAAGGATGCCTACTTCAAAATATGATCCGGTGGATTAAACAAAAAGCTATACTTAAAAGCTCAGTATAAGTGTGACCCATAACAAGGCCTAAAAACATGCTAGATTCCTACTCATGAAGAAAGGTCACAAAGCCTAAAGCATCATCTGAAAAAGAAGGAACCATTAGAACATTTGAGCCAAAGTCAGCAATGTTTTCTTTCCAAGGCAGAGAACTGGTACTCCATTGTGTATGAACATGTCCTAAATCTTCAACTCCTCATCCAAAAAGCTATAAAACTGTTTGCTAGGGAGCCATTCAAAAGGGAGACAGTGGGGAAGAAAGGAAATAAGTGTGCTCCTCCCTCTTCTAGGACACTCTCATTTTGGTTTAAATATCATCATTTGCATATTTTTTATCTGAACTGAGAAAGGCCATTTTCTTATACCTAATCACCAGAATGCAGCAGGCAGCAGTCTTGGAAGCTTTTATCAATATGCCAATTTTTATTTTAGTTTATAATTTAAAAAGTGAGAGTAAAGTGACATAGATATATCATTTCAAAGATTATTTTAACCATATTAAAAAGTTCCCTCTCTCTGTGTGTCTCTTGTGAGACTCGGTAGGAGGAGGAAAAACAAGTAAATTCAGTAGAAAACTAAAATGAGAAATAATTACGATCCAGAGAAGGAAAAAGTAGCAATATCAACCACCCCGACTTCCTGCATTTATCAAAATTATCAGCATGGCAAAAGAACATAAAGGTAGATGAAACAAGAAAAAAAAGTAACAAGGAGGCAGCATAGACTGGAAAAGATAACATCAATACCCCCCATTACTTTAGTTAAAATTATCATTGTGTCAAATGTTTGCTAAACTTTAGTGTATACAGAGGTAAACTGGGCATTAGAAAATTGCATAGAACTGACTTCAATCTGCTTTTTTGGGGGAGCAAATACTTCCAATGTGAATAATAATAATATTGATAATAATATATTTAAATTAAAGTATAACAGAAAATATTTATCTGAAAGTTGAATTTGAAGTACGTTCTTGGAACTTTAACGGGGTGAGGTGGGAGTGTGATGCTCTTTCACCTAAAAAAACATATGTTAGAATGAACACGTCTAACCACAATGTCCACTTTTTCTACAATCTGTACATATGTGTTCAGAGTGACAAGGCAGAATTTCCTCTTCACTTTACTTCCTTTTGCCCTCCCTTCATCACTCCTTGAGTAAGAGGTGCCTTTGGTAAGACAGAGTAGGAGTCAGATATATTTAAGCGTAATATCACATCAAAGTCATGCTATGTGAGTTGGCCAGTGTTATCAAGAGGAAGAGGCCTTTGTCCATAGATGTATGGCTCTGAGGAAAAGATCTTTCAGAAATATCACCAAAGTTGCACAATAAAAAACTGACACTCCCTTCCAGGACAGTCTTATAGACCTTGGGATGTGCTTAGAGGCAGCACAGGTTGGCTGAACTGGGGAATCAAAACAAATGACCAAGGCAAACATGAAGGGATATATACAAAGAAAGGATGCTCCAAGAAGACACTGTGGATGCCCTTTGTCTCAGTGGAAAAATTAGAAGGAAAGGAAAGGAAGATCTTCCCACCTCTTCAGGTCTCTCTACCAACCCAAATCTAACTCTTTTCTTATCTGGCTCCACGTCTTAGTTTAAACTGCTCCAGCTTCATGGCTCCAGTGGCATGCCCCTTTCTGGCTGCTCTTTTTAAATCATGTTATTTAAACCCGGTAAATTTCCTGTACTTATCCTTTAAATGTTGGTGTTTCTCAAAGTTTGGTCTGGTTTCTTCTGTTTTTGTTACTCTGAGAAAGTTCACAGGACAGTTCTTTCTAATCCCATGGTATCAATTGCCAA
This sequence comes from Nanger dama, assembly GCA_917880005.1. Classification (NCBI taxonomy): domain Eukaryota; kingdom Metazoa; phylum Chordata; class Mammalia; order Artiodactyla; family Bovidae; genus Nanger; species Nanger dama. The sequence goes on from CAKJTW010000011.1 coordinate 5,295,216, forward strand.
CTATATGCAGATGACTCACACACACACACACATCCAGGCACACACACACACACACACACCCCCAGGCACACAACACCAGATGTCTCCTGTACTCTAGGCATGAATATCCAACTGGCTAATTAGGCACTTATACACATGCACTTCTGAAAATCAGTGTGTCAAAGCTAAAATTCTTCCCCCTACAAATTCACTTCCACTTATCATGATTCCAGCAATTGCTCAAGTATGATATTTAGTTGTTATCCTTGACTCTACTCACTTTGCAAGCCCCTCAGTCCAATCAATAACTCAGTCTCATAGAATCTAGCTCACCAATCTCTTAAATCTTTCTATTTCCTTCTATCGTTACTGCCACCACAGTCATTCAGGGCAACATAGTTCACCATGAACACTACCAAACCCTCCTAATTGGTCTCCTTAGGACTATGTTGGTCTCTCCAAATCCATTTTCTACTTTGGAGTTAGAGCAGTATTCTAAAAAAATTTCACATGGCACTTCCCTTTGTTTTCTCTCAAATGTAGTTCGATCTCCACCGCACCCACCTCCCTATACACACACTACTGCCCTGCTCACTTTTCCAGCTCTGTCTCTAGCTTCTCCTTCACTAGCAATCCATTCAAGCCATAATAAACGCAGTCCACATCTTCAAAAACCCATGTAGTCTTTTTGTTTCTTTAATACTATTAGTGTAGTATTCAGAAACGATAAAGTTTATCCAGAGGAGACACACAAATGACCAAGAGGTACATGAAAAGGTGCTCAATATCACTAATAACGAGGGGAAGGTGAAGGTGAAGTTGTTCAGTCATGTCCGACTCTTTGTGACCCCGTGGATTGTAACCTACTAGGCTTCTCCATCCATGGGATTCTCCAGGCAAGAATACTGGAGTGGACTGCCATTTCCTTCACCAATAATAATGAGGGGAATACAGATCAATAACACAAGATATCACCTCGCACTTGTCAGAATGGCTATTATCAAAAAAGACAAGAGATAACATATGTTGGTGAGGCTGTGGAGAAGAGAGAACCCATGTGTATCTTTTTGGGGAATGCAAATTGGTGCATTCACAATGAAAAACAGTATGGAGGTTACTCAAACAGTTAAAACTAGAACTACCATTTGATCCAGTAACCTCACTTCTGAGTAAACGGCCAAAGGAAATGAACATAGGATGATCTTGAAAAAAAATGTCTCTAGTCCTTCGTTCACTGCAGAATTATTCATAGTTGACAGGACATGGAAACTTACATGTCTATCAAATGAACAGATAAAGATGTGTGTGTGTGTGTGTGTGTGTGTGTGTGTGTGTGTGTGTCCCCTGGGATTTTTTTCAGCCATGAGAGAGAAGGACATCCTGCCATTTGCAACATTATATAGACCTTGAGGGTATAAGTGAACTTAGCCAGATGGAGGAAGATAAACACAGTATGATATCATTTATATGTGAAATCTCAAAAAGCAAAACTCATAGAAGCAGAGAGTAGAATGCTAGTTACCAGGGGTGTGGGAGTAGGGGAACTGGGGAGATGCTGGAAGAGCACAAACCTCCAGTCTGTAAGATGAGTAAATCTGGGGGATGGACATGGAACAACAGACTGGTTCCAAACAGGAAAAGGAGTACGTAAAGGCTGTATATTGTCACCCTGCTTATTTAACTTATATGCAGAATACATCATGAGAAACGCTGGACTGGAAGAAACACAAGCTGGAATCAAGATTGCCGGGAGAAATATCAATAACCTCAAATATGCAGATGACACCACCTTTATGGCAGCAAGTGAAGAGGAGCTAAAAGCCTCTTGATGAAAGTGAAAGAGGAGAGTGAAACGTTGGCTTAAAGCTCAACATTCAGAACATGAAGATCATGGCTTCCAGTCCCATCACTTCACAGGAAATAGATGGGGAAACAGTGGAAACAGTGTCAGACATAATTTTGGGGGCTCCAAAATCACTGCAGATGGTGATGGCAGCCATGAAACTGAAAGACACTTACTCCTTGGAAGAAAAGTTATGACCAACCTAGATAGCATATTCAAAAGCAGAGACATTACTTTGCCGACTAATGTCCGTCTAGTCAAGGCTATGGTTTTTCCAGTGGTCATGTCTGGATGTGAGAGTTGGACTGTGAAGAAAGCTGAGTACTGAAGAATTGATACTTTTGAACTGTGGTGTTGGAGAAGACTCTTGAGAGTCCCAAACCAGTCCATTCTGAAGGAGATCAGCCCTGGGATTTCTTTGGAAGGAATGATGCTAAAGCTGAAACTCCAATACTTTGGCCACCTCATGCAAAGAGCTGACCCATTGGAAAAGACTGTGATGCTGGGACGGATTGGGGGCAGGAGGAGAAGGGGATGACCGAGGATGAGATGGCTGGATGGCATCACTGACTCGATGGGCATGACTTTGAGTGAAGAGTGAGTCCGGGAGTTGGTGATGGACAGGGAGGCCTGGTTTGCTGCAATTCATGGGGTCGCAAAGAGTCGGACATGATTGAGCGACTGAACTGAACTGAACTGAACATAGAACATAGTGATTGTAGTTAATAAGACTATTTGTATTATATATTTTAAAGTTATTGAAAGTAAACCCTAAATGTTGTCACCATAGAAAAGAAACAGTAGTTATGTGATGTAATACAAGTATTCGCAGGCTTTCCCACGAATGGGTAAGGGGTAAGAATCCACCTGCAAGGCAGGAGACATAGGAAATGCAGATTTGATCCCCTGGTCAGGAATATGCCGTGGAGAAGGAAATGACAACCCACTCCAGTATTCTTGTCTGGGAAATCCAGTCTATGGGGTCGCAAAGAGTCGGACATGAATGATGGATTGACAGGTATTAGCTAAAGCTATGGTATTCATCTTGTGACATATAAAAATATATCAGGTCAACACTTTTTACACCTTAAACTAATATAATTTTATATACCAATCATATCTCAATAAAGCTTGGAAAAAATGATGTTTAGAGATGAGCCTTGATACTGGTGCTTGCTAAATATGTGATTCTCTACAAATGTACTGGTCCTTTCTGAGTTGTTTAAATGTTTCTTGAGTTTCTTGAGTTGTTTAAAATGATTGCAACATCTATCTCATGGCATAACAATAACGGAGTAAGTATTTAGTATAATAATTTACAATTAATATCACTGAACTTCCATTTTTATAACTGTCAGTGAAGGACAATGCTATGGAGTGGTTTAATTGATGTGAAGATTAAAATACATAATATATATTAAAAATGTTCTATAGACTTCACATATTATAATTCTTGCTATTCAATATATATAACTATATTACCTATTACTAATTTCTCTATATTATATTAAACAAATAATATTTACTCAATAAATAGTCCTAAATAGATTTATAAATTAAAGAGAAATACGTCACTTGTCAATATGCTATGGTCAAAAACCACCAGAAACATGTGCACTAGAAAAAATCTGGATTTATCAGTTCATTCTAACAAAAGAATAAAGCCATGTGGAAATATGGGGTGTTTTAGTGAGCATGTCTTTAAGGACTTGTTGTAAGGACCAGGCTTGTATTGGGTGATCTGGGGAAGATTTAAACAATTAGAGCTCACTTGGAACTTGATGCTACGGCCCAGATGGTAAAGAATCTCCCTGTAATGCAAAAGATCTGGGTTCAATCTCTGGGTCATGTAGATCCGCTGGAGAAGGAAATGGCAACCCACTCCAGTATTCTTGCCTGGAGAATTCCAAGGACAGAGGAGCCTGGTGGGCTATAGCCCATGGGCTGCAAAGAGTTGGACACTACTGAGCGACTAACACTTTCACTTTTCAGAACTAGATGCTGTCAGGAAGCATTTGATTTGTCTAATTAAATGTCCTTCTATCACCTCATTAAAAGTATTCACAAAAACACATACATTGTCTACTGTTTTCATCTTGCTTTACATAAAGAGAGGCAGAGGGGCTTGGAGAAGTCTTCATCAAATAATAATTTAAGAGCTTGAAACACAAAATACCTTTTAAAATGACTTAGTTAAAATAATTATGTTGTATTATCTGCTAAAAGCAATATTGATATTCATACACTGCTCTATGTCAGTTTTATCACAATAAAATTGGGAAAAAAACAATACTAATAAAAATTACTTGCAAAACTAACACACTATAAAAGTCAGGTTGAAGATGGCAGAATAGGGACCATTATCTGTTCTACATAGAGCCACCTGAAAGCTATAACACAAATGAAAAGTAAAGAAGGGAACTCCACCTTCTCTGAAATTAGCAGATGGCAACAACTTTAGACAAGATAGGGTGCATTCAGGGTGGTATGGCCGTAGATGAGAGCAACAATTTCAAGCAAAACTTATGAAGAATAGTTCATAGATGCAGATTTGGGACCAAACCAAGGGAGGTTTACTATAGCCAATCTAGCGTTCTATAAATTCCAAAACCAATACAATATTGTAAAGTATTAGCCTCTAATTAAAATAAATAAATTTAAATTAAAAAAATCCAAGTCTATAGACTCCAAAAATGCTACAGCATTTTTCAGAAGCAGTTGGCATGACCCTGAAGATCAAATAGCAATCTCTCATTGGAATATCTCACATGTGGCTGCCAAGATCATCTTGGGTCCCTCTTCTTAGACCTGAGGGAGCCAAAAAGCAGCTAGATAACACTCCAGTGGTTGGTATACTCCATCTCTCCAAGAGACAGGTAGGATGGATTTCAGGTTGGAATGCGTACAAACAAAAGATGGGTAAGAGGCAGCTAAAAACAGCTGGGCCTGTGCATCTATCAAGGCCTGTGCATCTATCAAGCTTGACTGGGAGCATGTGCATCTCCTGCTGATGAAGGAGGCAGAACCTAAAAGAATGAAGACATGCCACACTGGCAGAGAACTCAGTAGATTCAATGAGAAAAAAATGGTCCGAGACAACCTGCCTGAATTGAAGATCTTATGTTCCTAAATTATTCTGTCCACCACACTATTTTTAAACAAACACTTGCTTTATAAAATAATAATTATGAAAACATTATGTATTCTATCCAAGGGATATGAAGAAAGTTGTGCTTGAAAGAATATTTGCATAATTAAAATCTTATACCTTTAAAAAGAAAGAATGAAAATATATGGATTAATTATTCAACTCAAGAAATTGGAGCAACAAAATACAATTAACAGAAACAAAAGGGATGTATTAATAAAGATAAAAGTCAAATAAAATTAATAAATTAAAAACTACAATGATAATAAATCCAAGGGCCACATTTCTGAGGAAAAATATATCATGGATATGATGCTAGTTAACCTAGACAATAAGAAAAAAATCATAGAAATTCAAAATTACAAGGATGGAGAACCACCCAGATATATCAGACAGTGAGAATTATATAAAAGCATAATAAGAGGCTTTTTATTAAATGTATATAGATACTGGCAACACTTGGATGCAAGATAAAACTGACGCAGAATAAAAGCAGTAACAAAAAAGAAAAGAAATGATATATATGCCGTCAAAGGAGGATAAAATGGCAACTTACAGAGTGAGAAAAGATATTTGTAATACATTTATAACGAAGGGTTCAGAAATTGTGATGATAATATATAAGTAACTCCTAAAATAAATAAACAAAAGACGGGCAATTAGGCCAAATGATTTAACAAAACTTTACAGAAAAGGACCTCCAAATGGCAAAAAAAAAAAAAAAAGTATGAAAATGTGTTCAATTTCATTAGCCACTCCTAACATGCAAAGTAAAACCTCAGTATATAACAAGACCCACAGTACAGAATGACTAAAATGAGAAAGATAGAAGTTACGATGGGTTGGTAATTACTTAAACTGGTATCCATTAAACAGTCACTCTTAATTCCCACCCCTCACTACCAGCCTCTGGTAACCAGTAATTGCCACCTGTCTCTCTAGATCTGCTCATTTCATGTACTCTGTATAAAAGAAACCTCACAATACATGACCTTTGTATCTGACTCTTTGCTTAGCATGTTTTCAAGGTTCATCCGTGCTGTAGTGTGTTGTTGTTCAGTTGTGCAGTCGCTCAGTTGCGTCTGACTCTTTGCAACCCCATGGACTGCAGCATGTCAGGCTTCCCTGTCCTTCACCATCTCCCAGAACTTGCCCAAACTCATGACCGTTGAGTCAGTGACAGCATCCAACCATCTCATCCTCTGTCGCTCCCTTCATTACTTTTCAGGCTGAATAATATTCCATTGTATGGACAAATCATATTTTGTTCATCCATGTACCAGCTGGTGGACATTTGCGTTGTTTCCACCTTTTGGCTATTATGAGTCTTGTTCCTCTAAACATCACGTACGAGTTTTGGTGCAAACATCTGTATTAGTCTGCTAAGACTGCCATGTCAAAAACAGCACAGAATGGGTGATGTTAACAACAGTAATTCATTTTCTCACAGTTCTGGAGGCTGAAAGTCAAAGAGGTGATGGCAGGGTTGGTTATTTCAGAAGCCTCTCTCCTTGGTTTGCAGCTACTGTCCCACTGTGTTCTTACATGGCCTTTTTCTGTGCATGTAAGCCCCTATTATCTCTCTCTTCTTGTAAGAACACCCATCATGTTAGAGTAAAATAATGTTGTTATAACATAATTTAATCTTGATTACCTTCTTAATGTCCCTATGCCCAAATGTAATCCCCACTGGAGTTTAGGGCTTTAACATGTGAATTTGGCTTGGGAGGGACACAATTTAGTTGATAATAACATCTTTAGGTTGAGATATATACCTAGGAGTAGAACTGCTGAGACATATATTAATACCATGTTTATTTTGCTGCTGCTGCTGCTGCTGCTAATTTGCTTCAGTCGTGTCTGACTGCGCGACCCCACAGACAACAGCCCACCAGGTTCCCCCGTTCTTTGGATTCTCCGGGCAAGAACACTGGAGTGGGTTGCCATTTCCTCCAATGCATGAAAGTGAAAAGTAAAAGTGAAGCTGCTCAGTCATGTCCAACTCTTAGCGACCCCATGGACTGCAGCCCACCAGGCTCCTCCACCCATGGGATTCTCCAGGCAAGAACATGGGAGTGGGGTGCCATTGTCTTCTCCAACCCATAAAAGTGAAAAGGGAAAGTGAAGAACCACTCAACAGTTCTCCATAGTGCTGCAGCATGTTCAGTTGCCACCAGCAATATCTGAAGGTTTCAATTTCTCCTTATTCTCACCAACTGATACCTTATCAGCACATATATAATAACCACACATACATTCATACAGATTTCTCTCTCTCAAATGGAAAGTGAGTATCATGATTAGGCATGGGACATTTCAATGTATTCCCATTAATTTATGACCCAAAATAGAATTTCCAGTGTCACAAATATTTAACATCGTTCTGTAATTAACACTACAAATAGACAAGGTAAAAAAATAAGGTATGCACCAATAGAAAAGTAGTAGCAACACTGTGATTATTTAGAAATAGTATGCCCAAAACTTCCCTGGTGGCTCAGACAGTAAAGCGTCTGCCTACAAAGTGGAACACCTGGGTTCAATCCCCGGGTCAGGAAGATCTCCTGGAGAAGGAAACGTCAGCCCACTCCAGTATTCTTTCCTGGAAAATCCCATGGATGGAGGAGCCTGATAGGCTACAGTCCAGGGGATCGCAAAGAGTCAGACATAACTGAACGACTTCACTTTCACTTTCTTTTTTCAAGTCTAAAACCAGAGGTGAGGAGAGAAAAAGCATTAGATCAGTAAAGAAATTTGGTAGTCTGAGTGAAAAGTTAACATATAAAAATAAATAGCTTTTCTATCACAATAGCCAAGACAAGGAAACAACTTGAATATCTATCGATAGATGAATGGATAAAGAAGATGTGGTACATATACACAATGGAATATTACGCAGGTACAAAAAGAACGAAATAATGCCATTTGCAGCAACATATAGACACAGAGATTATCATACTAAGTGAACTAAGTCAGAAAGAGAAAGACAAATACCATATGTCACTTATAGACGTAATCTAAAATATGACACAAGTGAATTTATCTATAGATAGGTTCACAGACATACAGAACAGACGGTGGATGCCAAGGAAGGGAATGTGAGGGAGGGATGGATTAGGAGCTTGGAATTAGCAGATCCAAACTATTACATACAGAATGCATAAACAACAAGACCCTGCTGTATAGCACAATATCCTGTGATAAACCATAATGGAAAATAATATGAAAAACAATGTAAATGTATATATTTTATATAATTATATATATATATATAAAACTGAATCAGTTTGCTCTACAGCAGAAATTAACACATTATAAATCAACTATACTTGAATAACACAAATTAAAACAAAAACAATAGCTTTTCTACATACAAGCAAATGGCAGTATAAATACAAAGGAAGAAAATATCCCACTTACATCAGTACCATGATGCAGTAGAACCAGACTTCTAAAGCCATTAACCAACCTTAAGGTTCAATATCCTCATCTATAAAATGGGTATAATAATCCCTGCCTATTCTTTCCTACCTCACAGTTACAACGAGGATGAAATGAGCAGGACCTGGCTTGGCAAGAGACAGAGGACTACCCCAATAGTGCAGTCACTAGCACATGGCAGAGCTGGATGGGCTGCGTCCACTGCTACCAATTTCAGTGGGCAGACACACAGGCATTTGCCCTTTTATAAAATCTTCAGGAGCTCCCGACTCAAGAGATAGTTTGAATTCTGATTCATCTCATCAATTAACGTGTTGTTTTCTTCCCAGGTGGCTGCACAGCCATTCAAAAGAACTAAAAATAGGATTAACTGCTATGACAAGATTTAAAATAGTTGGGAATTATTGTAGTTCTTACAAAAGAAAGGCAATGCAATATAGAAACAACCTAAGAATACTGATTATTATATATATATATATGAAAAGAAAGTAAGAACGTCTTGGAGGAAATAGAGTGCATGGTTACGAATTTTAGGTTAAGTTTAATTACATAGAGTTTGTGTGTTTGCATTATCTTCTCCCAAGGCGTTGTCTTATCTTCTCTAATAGTGTAACACTGAAGGTTGTTAGGGATACTGATCATTGAGTCACTTGAGATAGGGGTTTTATGAGGGTACTCAATTCTGACTATGGACTAGAGTCACCCAAGAAGTATCGATGTTCATGTTTCCCCTCCAGAGATTCTCATTTAAATAGTCTAGACTGTGACTGGGTGTTTTTTTAAGCATCACAGGTGATTGTAATCTGTAGCCAAGGAATGAGAGCCATGCAGTCACTGGACCCAAATGAAAAACCCATTCCACCCTTTCTCCTTTTAACTTCCCTCCTATATCAAGGATTTTTTTTTTCTTCAAGCAAACTATGAAATGCTGGACTTTTATACCATCTTTACATTAAGTGATTCAAACATCTTTTTTTTTTTTTTAAGTGTGAACTACCTTAGTATACATATAAGTAAGTGAATAATGGTCAGGGTACATTAAGTCACTCTTTTGATAGGCTTTAGCAGTGTTAATCAGAGAAGGCAATGGCACCCCACTCCAGCCCTCTTGCCTGGAAACTCCCATGGATGGAGGAGCCTGGTGGGCTGCAGTCCATGGGGTTGCTAAGAGTCGGACATGACTGAGCGACTTACTTTCACTTTTCACTTTCATGCATTGGAGAAGGAAATGCAACCCACTCCAGTGTTCTTGCCTGGAGAATCCCAGGGATGGCGGAGCCCAATGGGCTGCTGTCTGGGGGTCGCACAGAGTCGGGCATGACTGAAGCGACTTAGCAGCAGCAGCAGCAGCAATGTTAGTAGCAGTAACAGGACCACCCCCAGCACCGGGAAATATTGATCTGTCCAAATTAAATTGTTTTCAGGAATTTAGAAACATAGACGATAGTTAACTTGCATTTGTATTTGGCTAAGGTGCCGTGAGTTACAGACTTCCCAGGGGTGCTAGTGGTAAAGAACTCACCCTCCAGTGCAGGAGATATAAGAGACACAAGTTCGATTCCTGGGTCAAGACCTGAAAATCACATGCCTAAAGTAGATCTTTAATACTAGAAAGCCACTTGGATCCTGACTTTATGTATGATCAAAAACTCAGTGTACCCTTAGAAGACCAACTATCCCTGTAAATGAAAGGAGTATTCATTTCTTCACATACATCACAGCCTTAAGTGTACTGTTTATGCTAGGTCTTCCCTGATGGTTCAGACAGTAAACAATCGGCCAGCAAGGCAGAAGACTCAGGTTCGATCCTTGGGTCTGGAAGATCCCCTGAAGAAGGAAATGGGAACGCACTCCAGTATTCTTGCCTGGAGAATTCCACGGACAGAGGAGCCTGGCAGACCCCAGTCCATGGAGTTCCAAAGAGTCGAACATGACTGAGTGACTAACAGACACTTATGCTAGTTACACAATGATAAAGTGATCCACTCAGAGAACAGTTCTGTAACGGCACAGATTGCTGGGAAATCAGATATCTCCAGTCGTCTCTCAACAAAACCTGAAAGAATTTTTAATTTACTATAATTACAAATCAGAACCAAAGCTGTTATACACATAGACACACCCACACACCCACTCTCCACAGATACCCTTTGGTTTTTTTCAAAACCAATCTAAAATTTAAAGTTTATCCTAAGAACATAATATTCATATTAAATGTTTTAAAGAATTCCTCATGGGGCAGATAGTGATAGGGAGATATGGTAACTTCTTGGGAGAATCTTTACCTCTTTCTTCCCTATTTTACTCAGTGGCTGGGGCTTGATGCCCTTTGAGTACCGAGACCTAAAGGCTTTTCTCACAAATCTGCATCCACAGTTGCAGATTTAAATTAAAATTGGGCACCCTCATTCAGATGAACCTAGAGAGTGTCATACTATGTCAAACAGAGAAGGATGAATGTCATATGACAGCCCTAATGTGTGGAATCTAAAAAGAAATGATACAAATGAACTTATAAAACAGAAAGAAACTCAGGCTTATAAAACAAACTTATGATTGCCAAGGAAAAGGGATAGTTAGGGAATTTGGGATGGTCATGTACACACTGCTATATTTAAAATGGATAATCAACAAGAACCTATTGAAGAGCACATGGAACTCTGCTCAATGTTATGTGGTGGCCTGGAGAGGAGGGGGCTTTGAGAAAGAAGTGATATATATATATGTATGGCTGAATCCCTTTGCTGTTCACCTGGAGCTATCACAACATTGTTAACTGGGTCTACAAAAGAAAAAATTCAACAGAAAATAATTAGGCACACCTTACCCCTGCCAACCCAGCCTCTCCTGACACTCGGGAGTTAGAATATGAATCTCGCTTTTCCTTATCAACAGCGGCAGCCCTGTAGAAGATCAAAGTGTCTTTCAGTTAGCAATCCATCTCTGTACTTTCTGTCATTCTGGGGCCCCTGAGCATGGGCATCCTGTGGTGCTAGGAAGTTTGGGGAATCCTGATCTTCTGGAGCTGTCCCTCAGAATCTGCTCCACGTCGGAGTTACCTCTGGCCCTGGGGTTCTCTCGAGTGAGTATGCTGGCTTTATGGTAAACCTAGGAATGCTGGTTCTCAAGAGGAGGACAGGATGTAATCATACCACCAGGATCCAAACCCTTACCGATCAGACAACCATGTAGTCTCACAGGCAAACACCTTGCCTACTATCTAGTCATTGTAGCCACTTTGGCCTTAAAGTAGTCCTTACTTTCAATTTTGTCTCACTGGGATCCCATGGATAACAGGTCCCTGGGGAATTGTAGGTTGGGTAGTGCATTCATCAGATTTATTGGGTTGTAAACAACAAAACTTGACTTTGGAACACTTTAGGCAGTGTTCAAGCTTAGAACAGTATGTATTGTTTTCACAAACATAACTTAAAAAAAGACAGGGACTCAGGTATGCCCCAGAATTTGATTTACAGAAATTTATAAGAGATCTCATTAGGGCCTTTCCATCTAAACAACTGATCTTCAGCCATTTATGTCTTTGGGCCAACTAGATGGTGATGGACATCTTTAAGTAGTCTTATTTTAATCTTTCTGTAACCCCAACATCCTAGGGATATTATGTCATTTTACACTCACTAGAATTTGCCCAGATCTGACTAGTTGATGCTAGAGCTATACTCAAATCCATATTTCCTAAGTCCAAATTTTATGCTCTTTATCTTCTCATATTACTTTCATGACTTAGAAGAAGGAAATTTCTGGAAAGGCATTGAAATAAATATTGTAGTGCTATTCTCTTCACCCAGGAGAGTTTGCTGTGAGATACTGAAAATGCCAGAATGAGGTATAACAGAATGAGGAAAATGCATGGCTTTCTTTAGAGGCAGTATCAGATACAAAAACCAAAACAAACAAAAAACACGTAGTCTTTGTAATCTTATAATCACAAGTTAAGTTCTGGCTTTTTCTCCTATTACCTACATGACCTTGGGCAACTTTCTTGCACTTGCAATATAGGAATAGAAATCCTACTCACAGATTCTTGAAAGAATTAAATGCAATGATGTAAGAAAATCTCCCAGCAGAGAGAACTCAAGAGATTTTTAGGGAAGAAAGAGAAGTAGAAAATAAGAGAAAGAAGAATGTGTGTTACTAGCTCAGTCATGTCCGACTCTTTGCGACCCCACCAACAGTAGCCTCCCAGGCTCCTCTGTCCATGAGATTCTCCAGGCAAGAATACCGGAGTGGGTTGCCATTTCCTTCTCAAGGGGATCTTCCTGACCCAGGGGGTCGAACCTGGGTCTCTCACATTGCAGGCAGATTCTTTACCATTCGAGCCACCAGGGAAGAAATAGGGAAAATTAGATGGAAATAGAATAAACCCATCTAGGGAACATATGTCACTAAACCAGAGGCTGGTGTAGTGGGAAGCTGATACATAGCAGATATAACAACAAGGCTTTTAGGGTTTGATTGTAATCCAACTTTTGACTGGCCTTCTATGAAGCAGAGAATGCATAACTTAGAACATTTTAAGAAGCAGAAGATGTCTGATGGGGATTCAGCACCGTGATTATTCACCAAGGAGAAGATGAGATTTTGTGCTATGCCAGAGATGGAAATATCACCTTAACAAGCATGGACAGCCCCCAATGGACTATAACATTCATTTGGTGGCTGTGATAATTCAAAACAGCCAGGTGGCAAATCAGTAACAAGGGAAGACATAAATTTTAATTCATGTCCTGGTCAGAAAGGGACAAACCCACAACTCTCTGGCTCAATAATTCAATCTAATGGGAAGAAAAATCATTTTGAAGTGACACTCATCACATTAGAGAACCCTCTTTAAAAATGACTTCATCTAGGTATGTACATGGAATTGGTGGCTAAATCCTTGAGGGGTGTAGTATGAGTGGGCAACAGTCAATTTTTGATTTATCTATAAGCTAACACTTCTCATCCTTAAGGCAACTGTTTCTTTACTGAGAGTCTGATGACTTTATTAACTACCTTCAGTCAGTAGGGCTGACCAGGCTTTGTGTCCTGCAGGGAAAAGAAGACTTGTTTATGTAATACAGGCATGACTTTAAATTGAAAATACATTTTCCTTTGCTAACACACTCTAAACATAATTATCTCTTTTTTGAGAAGACACACAAAATGTGGCAGGTACAGTTCATGAATTTCCTAAGTATTCTCTGATGTGGACACATGTTGTTTTTACCCATAACCTACCTTCCTGTGTAAAGTATTGTGTATCCACACATGTGTATAGTGTGTCTAGCACACTGTCCAAGTTAAGCAGCTGCCCAATAGACTTAAAAAGTGACTAAGTCCTGTTGAGTCTACTTTTTAATTTTTAAACATGGCTCACACCTTCTCTATTCAGTCTCTTCCTCTCCTTGATGTACAGATGAATACAACAAGACACATTTATATAGAGGCTTCCCAGATGGTGCTACTGGTAAAGAACCCACCTGCCAATACAGAGGATGCAGGAGATGTGAGTTTGATCCCTGGGTAGGGAAGATTCCCCTGGAGGAGGAAATGGCAACCCACTCCAGTCTTCTTGCCTCGAGAATCCCTTGGACAGAAAAGCCTGGTATAGCATCACAAAGAGCTGGACACAACTGAAGTGACTTAGCATGCACATATTGATATATAGTCATACATGTATATGATACATAATTATACGTATATACTACTACTACAAGTCGCTTCAGTCGTGTCCAACTCTGTGCAGCCCCATAGACGGCAGCCCACCAGGCTCCCCCGTCCCTGGGATTCTCCAGGCAAGAACACTGGAGTGGGTTGCCGTGTCCTTCCCCAATGCATGAAAGGAAAAGTGAAAGTGACGTTGCTCAGTTGTGTCCGACTCTTAGTGACCCCATGGACTGCAGTCCACCAGGCTGCTCTGTCCATGGGATTTTCCAGGCAAGAGTACTGGAGTGGGGCGCCATTGCCTTCTCTATATGTACGTATATAGACCTATCCACTTACTTATACTCCTCTTTACCTCACTGTCAGCCCCTTAGCACAATCATTGCCAACTCCGTCCTGTGCAATTACAATGATACCTAACCACCAATACCTATCTCGCCGCCATAAAAATTAGCCTTCATATATATCACCAGAACTACATTTCTCAGCACAAAACTACCCCTGAAAATAATATTTCCCTGTGTTTCATCTCAGATTCATCTCCATACCCCTACCCCTGGCCCCATTCCACTTAACTGGCTTTATTTGTCATTGTAGCACTTGCTGGCACCTGGCAATATTTGTGTGTTTTTGTTTTCAGTTGCTTGCATATTATTATCCTCCATTCATATTATGTGCTTGAAACAGAGCCTGGCACTAGTAGGGACTCAAAACATAACTTTTCAATAATAATGAATGAATCCCTTTGTTACCTAGGTAGAACATAGCACCTAATACAGAGCAAGCATCAGATGGACACAAGAACATATGAAAATGGAAAACACATCAAAGTTTTCAGATTTGTGAAGAAGTCAAGTCTAGTTTTGACCAGAGACTAAATCTCCTTTTGTCTGTATTACCTTCCTCTCCATCCTCACATTCATCCTTATAGTTTTGCAGTTAATGATAAAGTCTGCATGAATTCTCAGGTTGAGTAGGGCATAGTAGAGCTTATTGGAACAGGTATAGGGCCTCTTCTGCCTGTTTAACCATTCTGGGCACAGCATGCCTTTAGTCTCCACCCCCTTAAAATTGGCATGAACCAGAAATTGATAAATTAACATTATTCTGCTTATATGTGTAATCAATTAACACTCTGCCTACTCATTCACTCCTTTCTGAGCTTCCTCCAGAAGCTCTAAATCTAACAGACAGTGGGGGAACAACTGTGAGACTATTATCCAAATGATTCAAATGAGAATAAAAAGCTTCCAAAACCAGAAGCAAAATATTCACATGTCCCCCCCTCCCGTAGGCTGTTATATGCATATTTCCAGAACATATTTCACAAGAGTATAATAATACTTTAAATCTTTTAAAAATTCATTTTTTCTAAAGCTAAGAATCATGATTTACCTTAAATCTATGTTTGAATCAGATTTCTGCCTTAAAAAAAAGTCAGTGGAGATCTTCTAAGATCAACTATTTAAGATATTTTTCAGCATTCTTAATATTGTAGTCCTCCTAGTCATAATTTTATGGTTATACAATGATTTTAGCACATTTTAAAATATAATAAAAAGTGCTGACAACAAATTTCTTAGAAAAAATATTGAGATACAAATATCTCTAAAACAATTGACCACTCACTTATTCAGCAAATATTTATTGAGTGTTCACCATCTGTCAAACACTGTTCTAGAGACTGCGGATATAGCAATGAACCAATAGACACACATCCATGCTTCAAGGAGCCCCACATTCTATTTGGGCTGGGGGAGACACACATAGAACAAGGTAAAAATGTTAAACATGTAGGTTGTTAAATGGCTTTAAGTGTTTTGGAGTCAAATGAAGTAAGAAAAGAGAATGGAGGGTGTTGAATTGGGTAGTGTGGCACTTTTTCAATGTTCAGGAAAACCTCCTGGATTTATTTACTTCATGGTGTCATCTGAGAAAAGATTGTTCAGAGGTGAGGGAGGAAATGAAGTGAACATCTGGAGAGGAAACTCAGATACCACACCCTATATTTGATTTCATAGGCACACTTATAAAGCATATCTGTGCATACTATATTACTTATAGCAGGAGTTTTGACTAAAGGGGGAAATTATCTAAAGACATTAAATTCTATTCTGGAAGTACACCTTCTTTTCTCAAATTTGTATTTCCCCTCTTTTGTTTCTGGGCAGTTCACTTTCCTAATTTTATCTTGTTACTCATTTTTTTTTTTTTAATAATGAGGTAATTTACATTTTTGGATAGTTCTGTCAAGGGATTGGTTCTCCTACTGCATAACTGTTAGTTAGCACAATCAAAATGCTCAAATTGCTTACAGCTCAAAAATAGGTAGTAAGCTGAACATTACCTGCTCTTTCTGCCCCAAGGCCCATTCCATTCCTTCTCTTAATCTTTTTAAAGGAAATACACAGTAGAACTGGGGTAGTTATTAGCTTGGGAAATTTGTCCAGGCTTAGATGCTCCCATGTTGGATCCTTCCTGTATTAAACTTGATATCAACCAAAGAATAGCAAATTATTTTGCAAGAAGGTCTGATATGGGTAAGTAGCATTAAAAATCCAAGAATTACAGAATAAGAGACTGTTTGGGTTGGAAAAGACTGTGTATGTATCTCTGATGCTAAAATTCAGCTTTGCAACTTAGGGAAACTAAGACACAGAGGTAAGTCTAATGCCAAAGTCACAACAGAAAGCAAAGGAAAAGTGCAGATATTCCCAAAAAAGGGGGGAAATGTGATGAGGTTGAATGAAATGGGACATACACAAAAAGGCACAAAAGTTCGTAATGTTAACATGATAGAGTAAAAGCAGATTTAATTTATAAAGAATTGAAAAGTATGGGCTACTAAATGAAAGATGGTAATGCAATGTTGCTCAAGACTATTTTATTTATGTTATTATTGTCTGACATCATCCTGCCTTATTACATGGTATGTGTGTGTGCTCAGTGGTATCTAACTCTTTGAAACCCTATCGACTGTAGCCTGCCAGGTTCCTCTGTCCATGGGCTTTCCCAGGCAGGAATATTGGAGTGGGTTGCCATTTCCTATTCCAGGGGATCTTTCAACCCAGGGGTAGAACCCATGTCCTCTGCATATGCTGCACTGGCAGGTGGGTTCTTTATCACTGAACCTCCTGGGAAGCCCTATTACATGGCATTCCTCTTCATTTATTTATTTTCCTCCTCAAAGCACTGCTTCTCCACTTTCCCCTCTCTTGGCAAACACTATTGCCATCCACCCAGCTGCTCAAGCAAGAAAGAAGACTTAGCCTTCACTCTCCCTTTTCTTTGCATCCCACCTCCACACCTCCCCCTTCTCTAAACCAGACAGCCATCTTCTGGATTCTGAAACCTGTCTTATTGACGTCCCTGCTTCCAGTCTGCACTATTCTCCAACATCCATCAATCTTCCATCACGTTGTCAGAGCCATCTTTCTAAAACCCAAGTCACATTATGTTTTGTTTTTCTTAAAACTCCCCGATAGCTGCCTGTGAATTTCAGGTTAGACCCAAACTACCAGTGTGTTATACCAGGCTTTTCATGCTGATCCCTTTGTTGTTTCTTAGTAACTCTTGTCACTCCCATTCTACACACTGAAAACACCATTCCTGCTCAGCTTTCCCACTTCTTAGCATGGCCACCTTCTAATCCCCATTGCTTGGTTTGGTTACTTCCTCCTTCCTTTCAAGCTCAGCGCAAGAATTTTCTCTTCCAGGATATGTTTTGTTCTTCCTCTGGCTAGGCAGCGACTGTCCTACATTGTCCTGCAACTCTTTCTATATATTTCTCCTTAAAAGAGTGAATTGAGATATTTATTTCTGTATTTCTAGGCTGTATAACAGTTCAGATATATAGCAGGCATTAATGTTTGGTAAATGGACAATTAAATGAATGTCAATCTACTGGGCTCCTGAAAAGCAAAGAAAAATAAAATGAGGTGACTAACTTCAGAGCCAACACTCCATTATATTTGGTTGTGGATTTCACTAATAGATTCTACAATGATTTAGGTTCCTTAAATAAAGATGCTTTTGAGTTATGGTTTGAACAGCCCTAAAGCTTCATTTGTACTTAAATTTGAAGGACCTTGTTTATTTCCAAGTTGAATTTGAATTTCATTTCATACCATGTTACCAAATTCAAATGACCCAACCTGCCTTTCAATTAAGTGAAAGGAGCAGTGACTTACAAGAACTGTCAGTGTATTAAAAATGTTGCAATCACTTTATTTATAGAGCAACATAAAAATGTAATTCAGGTACTTAAAAAAAAAAAAAATTGACACAGACTAAGCAGAGAAGACGAGCCAGAGGGGATTACTTAGTGATCTAAAACTCCTCTCTGCAGTATCGTGAACCTCAGCTTCAAATCCAGCCTGGGTCAAGACAACCTGTCATTCTCCTGAGACTGAACCCTGCCTATCTCGTGGTTCACTGTGTGTGTTTTTCATATTGCTGGAGGACTCCATGTACTTAAAAACCCTCATGGACTTTTCTCATAAATGATAATGCTATTCCTAATAAGCTTAGCCAAATTCAGAGAACTCCTTGATATATAACTGGCAGCTCTGGATAACGCCCTCAAGTTGCTAACTATTCTACAAAAATCAAATTCAGTCAACACTGCAGAACTTGAATTTGCCAGAAAGTGACCCTATGCTACTTTTCCCCCTCACTCAGTGCTCCCAATAAACTGAGTGTCTAATGACTATTAATTGACTTTGCATGAGTGACAATGTTTCTTAAAACCAGTGAGAAACAAGCCTTTGACTTTTCAAGTACACGGAAGGAAGTGACCTGATGAAGAGTCTCACTTCTATACTTCTAACTTTTTTTTCTTCTTAAATGACAATACAAACAGAATAGAAGGAGATATCTGCATAACTTGGGAATTTTATGGATTGATAAGGCATTATCTTGTCAGCTAAAGACACTAGCATGACAATATTTATGATGGAAGGTGGTTCCTGATTATAAGAAAGAGAGTTTAGTCTGATAAAGGACTTTCAAGATTCTAAACACCATCTCCTTCAGGGCAAGAGGATTAGTGCTGCTATTTCAGAACACAGTCTTATTACAGTCTGAATCCAGCCAAGTGGGGAGAGACAAGGCATTTCACTCTCAGGAAACCAACACACGCACATGCACAAGTGTACAAACAGACTTTAGAGAATATAGAGTGAAAGAGAGGACTCATCAGTTGGGACAGAGAGGACCTTGAGGTCTCAAGGGAAAAGAAGTAGAGCCATTTCAACAGTTGTCTGACTGACTCCCAGCCGAAGGTGTAACAATAGCATTGAAGAAGCTTTCAGTCATGCAGGAACAAAACTGTATTTAAAGTTCAGACACAATGTGTGACCTTAGAGGAGTGACGGAGAATCTTAAAGGCAGGCATAGATCAATGGGCAGGCTGAATTTCAGGCTATGAGTCTTGGAATCAGTCTGACAGAGTTTTTCCTGAGGCTTTTCAAAGGAAAAACAAAACAAGAAACTCTTTGGAAAATCACAACCATCTCAAAGCAAAGATGTTCACATTCTTCCCTCCAGTGCTCCAACTGAGTTTTGAACAGTAGAGATCTGAGGGTGCCTTGCCATGTCAGGAAGACTGAAGTGAGCTTGAGAAACAGAACTTTTACCCTCATGAGCCCTTTTTACTGGGCAGAAGCTGAAGCAAATCACCTTCATCAGGCACCATAACACATGAAATCAAGCTGAGGTTCATCTTCAGAAAAAGTTTCTCAGAAAAGCACAAGGGAAATGTGGCGGCTAGTGAGCACAGTGGAAGGCCTTGACTTGGAGATGGATCAGGAAAGACTGGCTATGCAGGGGCCGGCAGAAATGCATGCATGCCCCCAATTGGCATGCGCACGAGGCTGTGAACTTGCCTGTGAGCCCCAGGTGGTCTTTGTAGGTGTATCTCTGATTTCTTCAGTACCAGCCGTTTCCTCCCTATAAGGCTACTTTCCATCTTCCTTTCAAAACTGGGCCTGAAAGTATCTGTCAGATCAAGACATGGCTGAGTCCAGGGGACGGTGGCAGTTAGAATGATGGTTCCCCCGACAATGTTCACATCCTTAGCCCTGGAATCTGCGAATGTGCTACTTTACATGACATCAAGGATTTTGTAGGTGTGATTAATTAAGGACCTTGAGATGGGGAGACTATCGTGAATTACACTGGTGGGATCAATATGATCATGAGGGTATAGGAGAGGCTGATAGAAGGGTCAGAGAGGAGATGTGGCCAGAGAAGTAGAAGTCAGTGATGTGGGGCCACAGGCCAGTGATAGCAGGCAGCCTCCAGAAGCTGGGAAAGGCAAAGAAACAGATTCTCTATAGTCTCCAGAAGGGATGCAGTCCTACTGACTCATCTCAGACTTCTGACTTATAGAGATCTAAGATGATACATTCATGCTTTTTTAAGCTACAAAGATTGTGCTCATTTGTACCAGCAGCAATATAAGACTAATACACTGGATGAGCCCATTCGAAGATATTCTTCCATGAGAGTATCACATTTGGATCATTCATTTTCTTAGCACATGTTTGTCATTTATATTCTCATTTGCTTTGTGATGAGCCCTTGCTACATTCTATTCACTCTTCCAGGAGCTAGACAGACCAATATCTGGATCCTGTCTTTAGGGGCTTGCAATCAAATGGAAGTAGATACAGAAGGAATAAGGATAGATGTATGCCCGATCTACATGGAACTCAAGGGTGAGGAAGGTCAATCCTATTTAGGAAAATGATAGGAAGGTACTTTCTTAAATGAAAATTTGAAAGGTGATTTGTTAGTTGTCAAATGGAGAAAAGGTGAGAAGAAAGATCATTCCAGACAAGGGGTCAGGATGAGTAAAACTCCAGATGCTGAAACAGCTGGATGTGTTCTGGTGGGAATGTAGGGTATAAGTGTCTATGCTGATAGAAACAAAAGGGAGCCCTAAGTTCAGAACATCGCGCCTGAACTCTTGTGAGTAACAGAGAATGCTAAGGAGAGTACCATTGATTTTAGATCTATGTTTTAAGAAATTGCTTAAGTAGAAATTCAGAGTCAGAGAAACCAGTTGAAAAGTTAAAAGGGTATTGCAATGGTCTAAGCCAAAGGTAATACAGGCCAATTTAAAGTAGTAGCATAGTGATAGAAAGAAAGATGTTGAATAAAGATATATTATGGAGGAAGGATCAACTGGATGATGGCAGACTGGGTCTAGTGGGAAGACAGAGGGAGGAGTTAAGGATAAAACTAAGTCTGAGGATTGCATGGCCACTGTGCTATTTTCTAAAAGAAGATCTGCAGGAGACCCAGCTTGGTACAAATAGAAAATGACTTACTTTTTAAATGCAAGGCTCCATCTTATGTATTCTTTGAGATTCTCTCTATTTCATGGAATAATAAATAGGCTGTATAGAGAGAAGGGGCCATATTTTCTATCTTCAGCATTTCCCTTGCCTAACATAATGTTGGGCACATGATAAATTCTTCTTGAATCGAAAAGCATATTGTGCTCAGCAAGAAAGATATGTGTTTCGATTCCAATTCCGATGTGGAGCTTTGGGCTTAAAATTACCCTGAAGGTCAATCAACATACTTCTGGGCAAAGGCATAGCTCTTAGAAATGGATTAAAGAACTATTGATGTTAGAATTTTTCTTCTGGCATGATGCATTATCTTCAATATTAAGAAAAAGAAACAATTCCCCTTGTACTCTCTTTCCTTCACTTTACACATAACTACTGGCTGGGGTAGAATTTTAGTGTCTTTACCGAAAATCTAAGAAATAGAAGGTATTTTGAGTACCTACTGTATTCAGAGAGTTCCCCTGATATAGAAAAAGAGGTATTCTTTATTCTGTTAAAAATGATTCAAATTTCTGCAAGGCTGATCAAATCCTCTGCTGTACAATTAATGACTGAAAATTTAAAAAATATTGAATTAGGGCCACCACAGCTAATTCAGTCACAGTGGTAGACACGACAGAGTAAAAGAAATTTTAATTCCCCAGAGCTGAATCTACTCAAGCAAAATGGATTTTTCTTTTGATTTGTATCAAACACTATCCCAATTCACCAGTTAATATACTTTATTTTTGCTCTGTAGTCAACTGTGTAGGAAAAAATGTCCTAAGTTTTTCCCATTTTAATATCAAATGGGAGCCAGGACTTCAACAAACAAGCTTCTGAAACTGAATATTGAGAATAGTATGCTAGAAAGACCTCAACACCACAGCAACAAACTCAGGGACCAAAGCAGGTTTGAATATTAATTATATGGTAATATGCAGAACAAATCTGGTGTCATGGCACTTGGGGAGAACAACTGTTTGGGAGAATTTTCTAGATACTTTCATTGTGTTTCTTCACATAAAGCGATAACAAAATGAAAGGTAAGACTGTAGGAGGTAATTATTAATCCATGGTAACTGGCAGAGAAAATGGTGGCATTTTCTGGCAAAGAATGTATCAGTAAATATCATTTCAGGGGTTTAATCTTACAACCAGAGTCAGTAATTGCTTTACTATTCCTTGAGCATGAAGGACTCAGAGAGTAAGTGATTTATAGTTCTGACAACATAGAACAAATTTTAATATTTTGAAAAAAATTGAGAACTATTAATCCTGGAGTGTGTTCCTCTTAAACCCAAGGAAATGAAGAAACATTGATCTAATTTCTGCCTTTCAGGAATGAAATTATATATTAACCACAGAGCGCCCAGCAGCATAGACAACCAGCTTTCCCAGAGATAGTTAGCCTGACATCAGAATTGTGTTTTGCTAGC
Source organism: Nanger dama (assembly GCA_917880005.1). Lineage (NCBI taxonomy): Eukaryota > Metazoa > Chordata > Mammalia > Artiodactyla > Bovidae > Nanger > Nanger dama. Next base: position 5,318,073 of record CAKJTW010000011.1, read on the forward strand.
TAAATACTGATCTGCTGTATGGCATTATACAATTTATTACAAACAGGCTGCTTGATCTAGCAGCCAAGAAATCAAATCAGAATTCTCAGGAAGGACATGATGAAATAAAGGGGACAGACACAAAAGGCAGAAGCCTTTCATAGGGCCTAAGTTACTTGGAGTTCTTTTCAAATGTATATTTTGATTCAGGAGATCTGAGGCGGGGCTGAAGATTTTACATTTCTGACAAGCTCATCAGAGATGTCGCTTACCCTAGGAAACTACTCTTAGTAAAAGGTAGCACTTTTCTCTGTTTAAGAAAGTTCAAACAACCCAAATATTACCTACACTACATATATGCCCCCCAATTTTCTTTTCATATCCTCTTTTATGGAATTTCTTACATATCATTTGTTTTGCTTATTGTTTTAGCCCATTATGTTTGCTATATTACCTAGTGACTTGTTTTCCAGACAAAGAATAGCATCCGTTCCTTTATCCCTGCTTCCCAGTTAGACTATGAAGCAAGCATTGCATCTTTGTGTGACTGTCTCTTTTGAAAGACACCTGCTTGATAGCCTTGAGTGGGACTTCCTACTTGCCCTCGAGAAAGAGGCTGAGTAAATCGCAGAATTCTGCAAAACTCAAGCTAGGGAAGGGGGAAAAAAAACACAAGACTGTCAGTCTCCAAGGAAGAGACTACTGTGATTATTAAAAATAATTTTTAAACCTTTGAAGGACATCCTTCATGCTTTGGTTTTCTCATGTGAAAGACTGGATCGGACCAGAAGGTCTGCTGTGGGTAGGGGATTCAAGTCTGTCTCTGCTACTGTCTAAATATTTCCTCTGCTGAGGAAAAAACATTGCCTATAAATCTTATGCATGGAAGCCAGACACTCTTGCCAACTAGGAAGACAGGGGGAAAAAAAGGAGTCAGGTAAGGGAAAGGAAGAAGAGAGGCACTTCACCACCTGTTTCCTCCTTTAAGAAAAGAGGCACTCCTCCACACACACACACACACACACACACACACAAACTAGAAATTAAAAATAAAAGGGAAACGGAATTAAATAAATACAACACTATGCAGAAGGCGAGAGAGTAGTATAAGACAATGACATTAAGTTTATCCAGATATTTAGTGATGTCCTAAACGTTTGACTTTGTTCAGAAAAATTCTTATGTACTCTTGGATAAATGTTGTTGTGGGTCACATGACTAGTCATGTTAACAAAATAGAGTAGATATACTTCCCAAAGGGTGTCAGTCCCCATTCACTTTGACAAGGCAGCACAGGAAGAAGGGGTTTTGCCACTGTCTGCTTCATGGCCACCATCTGTGAAATGGGAATCCTAATAGTGAAAGCCTCCATAGCTCTCCTGGAGAAATTAAGCTGATGCAGTTTGTAAACAAGTATCACTACCTCGTTATTACTGTCAACACCTAGCCATATAATTTTAGACATATGAGGAGACAGGAAACTTGCTCACATAGGATAGATCTTTTTTTTCTCAATTCAAATTAACTAGTTAAAAATATTTATTAAACACAGATAACTGATACTGAATCAGACACTCCAAAAGAAAAACAAGCGTAAGACAGAATGTCCATCTTCATGCAGCCAACAACCTTGCTAGAAGAGAATAAACCAATACACAGGAAGTGATTTATGAAGTCATTTTAGAGTAGCCTAGACAGTATATAATTGACTATTACACTACACACAGTCAGGCATAAGCACCAAGAAGGGAAGGGGAGGGAAAGATCAATACATGCTAAAATGGAAAGACAGTAACATTTTGTGCAAAGGGCATAATATAAAGCAATCAGAACACCTAGCAGTTCAATGTAATGTGGGGGCCTGGGCTTGGTTTTGTCACCTGTGAAATGGGAATGACATTAACATATACCTCATAGGGCTATTTCAAGAATTAGATGAAATGTGAAAAAAAAATTCTGACTTTGTAAAGCAAGTTTTCTTATTGATGATTAGCCTATATTTTAGGAAATGAGGCTTTATACTGTTCTTGAAAGAAATATGAGCTAGAGGAAAGGGAGGATAGTTATCTAGGAAAAGAGGAAGAGGGGAAGAAAAAGCAGAGGAAGGGCAAGCACTGGGCATAAGAAAGACAAAGCCCAGGAAAGAGGGCAATAAAACCACAGGTAGTTGGCTTCACTTTTAACGAAAAGTAAATACATAGATTCTATTGAAGCTGGAGAATGCCAGGAGTGGGCAGCAGTCAGCAGTAGGCTCCTCAGTCTTGCCCACCCCTATGTTGCTTTCCTGCTTTCAGACTGTCAGGCTCAGGCTCTTTCATCATACATCCCTGGATCTCAGTCTTCCACAAGCTGACAAAATAAAACAAGGCAAGAGAAAAGAAAACAGGGAAAAAAAAATTGCTCTTAGTACTTTGACACACGGGAAAGCAGAGGAGGGGCACAGGGGAAGAAGAGATTAGAAACCATATTAAATTTTCCCCTTGCCTCGGGAATGGTGTTTCTGCACATTACCTGACTTGCTCCCCAGCCAGAGAATGTACTCTACCCCACAGTCACAAGCAAAGCGGGCTGGGTAATAAGAATAATAGGAGATGGCAATTCTGCAGATATAAAAGGTACACATTCAAAAGAAGGAAGGAGAGAAAGGACAGCAATGGAGAATAAAATAAAGGATTAGCAAGAGCCAGAGAAAGATAAAAGAAAGCACAAGAGAAAAACGGTTCATTTGTAGAACTAATACATTAGGTAAAACTCTAAAACATTGTCCCAGGTTTCAAAGACTTCAAGGGGATTTTAAAGAGGACAAGACTACCCAGGATCTGAGTAGATTATACAATATGCAAAGCTGACTTGCAGAGGAAGAATAAGATTTACCACGTGCTCAGCTCCTACTATGTACCAGGCATTCTGCTGGGGCTTTATATTTCTTAAATCCATGAATGTTTGTTGCTGTCATCTATAGGATGTGGCTTCTCAGAAAGTCTGCATTTCCTAATGTTACATTCCCATCCTCCACAGCAACCCTCAATTCCACTACCGCTTGAAATTGCAATTGGAAATTAGTCTTTGATTTCTTCTATTGCAATACAGGCATCTTAAATATAAGGCCACCATTTTCAAAATAATTTAGCCTGGGTTAGCCATCTCAGGGTTGCCATTTCCTACTCCAAGGGATCTTCCTTACCCAGGGATGCCATCTTTTGCATCTCCTGCTTGGTAGGCTGATTCCTTACAAATCCACCACTGAGAAGCCCATACTTTAGTATTTAATTTTTAAAAATTAAAAATGGATGAAGAGGAGAAGAGGGCAGAGGAAGAAGATTCTGGGAAAGAGACACAGCATTCTCTTAATTCAGGATCCAGGCTTCTGAAAGAGGGGAATCTATACCTGCAGCCAGCTGTTTCCTGTTTCCTATTCCAGCAGCTTACCTGGGGCAGGTGCCAATGACCAGTGTGCATGGGAGGATTTTAGAAATATTTCTATCCATAAATATGTGTGTGTGTCTATAAAGAACTCTACTTTTTGAGAATTCAGAATATTTCTAATATTCTGAAAGAGTGAGGCAGTCAGATATCTTAAAGTAAAACTAATTTAAACAGACCCATTCCCTGGAGAACCTGGTTTTGTTAAGCTACAAGGGTGTTACAGGTAATGAAGCCAAAACTCATCTCATTTCACAGGTGGGGAAACCAAGGTCCAGTGAGATCACATGATGCCTAACCACGCCATGACGCCAGTTAGTATAAGGCTTGGAATTGATGTCTGATGTTATTCAGCTAGTATACTCTACATTACCCCATGATGTTATCTGAGGGAGGTGTCACCACATCAAACAGAAACTCCATTTTTAATTTTTAAAAATTAACTACTAAAGTATGGGCTTTGCAGTGGTGGAGTGGTAAAGAATCAGCCTACCAAACAGGAGATGCAAAAGATTGCATCCCTGGGTAATGAAGACTCTTGGAGTAGGAAATGACAACCCACTCCAGTGTTCTTGCCTGGATAATCCAAGGACAGAGGAGCCTGGTGGGCTACAGTCCACTGGGTTGCAAAGAGTTGGACATGACTGAGCATACACGTGTGATCTGGATTGAAATGAAACAGAGCTCAGCAAACACAGGTCTGTAAGACAGTTGCTAATGAGGTATAGTGAACCTCACTTAAGATGCAGTGGGAAAATGTGGGCTTCCTAGTCAAACAGGGGCAAAAGACTCATAATCTAGAATTATTTTTTTTGCCAGTAAATATTATTACTTGGTTGCATATTGTGAAAATTAAATGAAATAATATATACAAGATGAACGTGAGTCTGAGTGAATTCCGGGAGTTGGTGATGGACAGGGAGGCCTGGCGTGCTGCGATTCATGGGGTCACAAAGAGTCGGACACGACTGAGCGACTGAACTGAACTGAAAAGGCAGAAAAATCAAGGAATAACAGTGATGCTATAAAGTGATGCTATAAACCCATCTGCCACACAGATATACCCTAAGCCAATGCTAGTATCTTGAGTATGTGTCTCTTAAAATATTGAACACTCTATTTGATACACAAGTTAAATTTTTCTATGTTTTTGATTTTAAGATAGTTTTCTAGTATTCGATTGGTATGGGATACTTGTTCATATAACCTTTTTAGAATACTCTTGTAGGTTTAAAGTCATTGACAAGGGCATAACTAAAGAAGGTCTAGCTTGCTTTCTCCTCCATCTCAGTGGAGGCCACTTGGAGGTCAAAGGGCTCTGCTCCCAGTGACCTCTCTGACACACCAAGTGTGCAGTAGGTCATGGCCCAGCAAAATATGACAGAAAAGAGAAAATGTCATACGGACAAGATAGTGGAGCTAAAGAAGTAGGAAAGGAGATGACACAAATGCCTCTTTGTCCCAAATATATTAAGGAAATGCATGATCAGAAACGTGATGGTAACCATATTCATGGCTAACAACCACACAATGAGATAACAGAGCCCCATCTGGGGATGGAGCAATTTTCTGTCCCTCAGTTCTCTAACTAAAAATTTTTAAATTCCAATACAATATCTCTTATGAAAGAAGATTCTCAATATAAGTACTGCATTTCACACAATGCAAGCTATTTTCCCATTCTTTACTCTGAAACTCACTAGCAACACTGTTTGCAGAACTAAATTCTTTTTAGACTAACATATTTTAGGAATGAACCCAGTAGTAAAGACGAAAGAAATGTAAGGAGATGTGATTACCTTCGCCACACAATGGAAAACAATAATCAGGTATTCTACTTTTTGTACTACACTTCTCTTTACTATTATCCCATGAAATAATCCCCTTGGATATTCCCAGTTACCCCAGGAGTTAAAGAGAGCATGGTTAATTACTCCATTTACAGGCTCAAAGGCATTGCCCAATGTCACATTCCTGGGTGAACTGAACCTAAACCTTGATTCCTATGAAACCAATTATGAAGCATTGTTAATTGTGTCAATAAATCTTGACCTTACAGTCTCATCTATCAAACCCACATTTTAAGATAAAGATATCAAAGAGAAGATATGAATGAATAATTAAACGTCACACTCTGACTAGGCTGTATCTAAGAATTACCACTGGTGAAAATGTAAATGGGTAGTATGCAGGCCAATACATCTTTAGACATGTTCTCAGGGTACTAAGTACTAAGATCATGTTTTATTTTCTCTGGCAGCTATAATGCTAGACAATGTACATGCTCTAAAGTAACCATCTCTCCCTCCCTCTTCCTTACAGCAAAAAGTAACAGATGGGCCATCTCAACTAAAAATGTCAGCACTTTATTGACCAAACTTCTGCTAAATTTCTTAATAGCAATTTGTGAATTATGATTTCTTTCAGAGACTAAGGGGACATAATTATTATTCAGGAAAACCTGTTTTTTTAAAAAAAAAAATTCTCCCAATTCAAATGTTATTCTATGTTTAAGATATTTGTATTTTTCTCATTTTAAAATAGAGTCCTATATAAGAAGCATTTCCTTTTTGACTCATAATTCAATTCTCAGACTATTAGACCATACCACCTGCTAGAGGGTGACATGCATCTCATTAAGGATAGCTGCCATTATTAATGATCAAGCACAGTTCAATGAGTACAGTAAAACTTTAAACATAAGCATAAAGCAAAGCACAAAAGATAAATAAGGGCTGCAATGAAATGCAGCTTCAATAAAGCATCTGTCTGAAATATCTATACTCAGCTTCAGTCTAATACACTAGAAAATATTAACTATGGGCATTCCACATAACAAATATTTGTACTTTAATCTCTCATTCATGCTATAAATAAACCAAAATCTAAATCTTGAAAGACAACCTAAAAATCTTTCATGGAAACTCTATATAAATATAAATTTACAGAATTTCTTTCTTTTGTAGGATATTTAATAAATTCAGTATTATCTGCATTAGCATGGTACAAGGGATATGCTAAATGTTTTGATTTACTTGATCCAAATATCCCGTATGCTTTCATATTTGATTGAAACATTTCTCAAGATAATATTGTTCATAGATTAGCATTGTTTTACCAAATGTGAGAAAAAGTCTAATTTATGGCATTATGCTACTATGTTTTCTTGTCTTATTAAATGATGCCATTTTTTGCCTTTTTCACCCAAATAGCATCTGCTAGCCACAAAACTAGAAACACATCTTTTAATTAAATGCTTGTTTTATTTTCCCTAGGGACAACAAATTGTAGAATTACTTTTTCAAGATTTACTGTTTTCTTTCCCTTTATCTCAGGCCCCAATATACATTCGACGTGTCCTCTGAAGTAACAACGTCCCATCTGGCTGAGAAGTGATGGACACGGATCCTTAATCAGGCTGTACACTCCTTTCTTAGCACCCCCATACCCGAAAGATATCAGCAAATTGGATGGAATTCAGAGAACAGCAAGAAAAATGATTAAAGAGATGGAGGCATTGACTTATGAGGAAAGATGAAAGGATGAAATCTGTATAGCTTGGCAAAGCAACAACTGAGTTGGCGTATGATAACTGTCTATGAGCGTTTGAAGAATGTAAACACTGAGAGAAGAGAAGAAACTTTTCAGAATAGTCTAGGGAATAAGCCAAGCAAGAGGACAGAACTGAATAAATGAGTGGCGGGGGTTGGGGGGGAAGCGGGGGACTAAGATGGGGTGTTCGCTCATCAATTGCAGTTTCTGATAAATTTACAAAGTGAAATCTAAAGAGAACTGGCATCTCAGGTTTGTAAGTTACCGTCAGAGTTGACCTACACTAAGAAAAGGATAAGGGAGAGAATTGGGCTCTTCTGGTGGCTCAGACAGTAAAGAATCTGCCTGCAATGTAGGAGACTTGGGTTTGACCCCTGGGTTAGGAAGATTCCCTGGAAATGGGAATGGCAATCCACTCCAGTGTTCTTGCCTGGAGAATTCCATGAACAGAGGAGACTGGCAGGCTACAGTCCATGGAGTCGCAAAGAGTTGGACACGACTGAGCAACTGAACTGAACTGAGCAACTAACAAGGGAGGGGATTAGTATTATTTGCATCTGTACATACAATGGCTGTGCTGTTGTTTTCAGTTTACCAAGTGCTTTTGCATGCATTACCTCATCAAACTATCACAATGATCTTATGCCATTGTCAATTCACCTTAAATAAGGACATGCTAAAATTGACACATGTATAAGCATTGAGGCAAATAGGAAAAACATAAGTAAAACATCTCTAACGTTGAGTTTGTAGTATCTTTGCTATCACAGCACTCTTATTCCAGAATTTCAATATAGGTGCTAAGTTGCTTCAGTAGTGTCTCACTCTTTGTGAACCTAGGGACTGTAGCCCACCAGGCCCCTCTGTCGATTTTGTGTTGCCATGCTCTTCTCCAGGGGATCTTCCTGACCCAGGGGTCAAGCCTATGCCTCTTACGACGTCTGCTTTGGCAGGCAGGTTCTTTACAGTAGTGCCACCGGGCAAGTTCAGTTTGGACTGTACTCATACACAGTTCACATAAAGAATCTAAGGTGATGATATAGACAATGGTTTGTCTTCATTCTCCCTTTTTTTCTTGCTGTCCTCTGCTGGAGGAGATTAGATATAAGTACTCTCAGGGGAAATTTTTGTGGTCAGTAATCTCTCAATGCTATAGATGACCCAGTGTGAAAATGATCTCTGCTTCAGGTGTCTGGTTACCCCTTTCCCTTGGATGATGGATTTCACTGCGGCTTCACGTCCTAACTCAGCTAACTGAAGACCTTAATCATTCATTAATGTAAAGTGTTGAGATGTACTTAATATGATATCCCACTCCTTGCAAGGATATTTATTGCATAAACAGAATCAAATTCTTAATGAGATGGAGCTCTAATGTGCTAAGAGATGTCATTTGTGTCTTGTTGCCAGGTTTCAGCTTCCTGAATCCTTTCAACCACCTACCACATGCCGTCTCTGCAATGGAGATCTCCATGGAGAATAAACCCGATGTGAATGCTACTGTTTGTACCTAGAGGTTGGTTATAAATCCATTTGATGGTTTCTAACACTGACAAATTGTTCTGGAATATGTACAAGCTATGAAGACACTTTTTGTATAGAGTCTGGCCTATATTCTCCTTTCTCCTGGTCCATCCAGTAATATCCTTGCTAGTGAAAAAAAAAAAAAAAGGACATATTTCTTATCCATTATGAAACTCCAAAGTACCTATACTATTAACAACTATGGGGAAAAAGTGAAAGAATTGATTCCAAAGTACATAATACAATGAAAACCAAAGATCTCCCCCACATCAGGAGAGTTGTCTTATAGAATTAAGAGTTTTTAGAAATTTTGCTCTTTGCCCTGGAATTATGAACCTTTGCATTGTGTCCTTGATCTAGAGCATATAAAATCCTGTTCTTAGAGAATATACAGAAATGGGGAACACTGGCCTTTACTCTAATATCCACAAGATTCGTACCAAATATAAGGAAGAGGTTAGAAGGTAATGGTTTTGGCATGACAGTCCTTTTGAAAGCTATCATTAAAATAGTGAAATCTACTGTAGAACCACCTCAGCCTGTTAGCTGAATGCAAGCTTTTGGGTTTTGATATAATAATTCAGGGCTAGGGCCTGGTATTCCAAATTTCTAATAAGTTCCCAGGTGATATTGATGCTGCTGGTCCACGTACTACATTTGGAATTGCCAGATTCCATAGGGCATTTTCATTCTGGCTGTACAACATAGCAGTGAAAAATGGCTACAGACAGGTCATACACAGCTCAGGGAAAATTTACTTTTGGTTTACATTCTCCATCTCACAGGGCATTAATAGAACACATTCAGGTAATCAAGCAGGCACAGGTATTTGTAGTTTTACTTATATACAATAGGTGAAATATTTTCCTTTTAATTCAAAGCTCAATTTTTATAAATGTGTCTCTAAATCCATGCTCTTATGAAAACACTATTTTTGAAAATGGACCTGTAGAAAAATAGTCAGAGGGGTCAATTTGTCATGTCCATCTGGCAAAGTCCTCAAATGTAGATTACTGATGCTTTCACCAAACAGGATTAATACCAAGTCAGTTTATTTGTTTCTGATGAAAGACTCTCTAGAACATAAAGTGACAACATTTAGCTTTCCTCCTTTTGCCATATAGAAAGCATCTCAAAAAATAAAAATTAAAAAAAGAAATTAAAACAAAAACAAGGGGCTCTGGCCTGTCTTGACATCTGAGAGACTTTTTGCAAGGAATTTTAAGCTTTAGTCCAAAAGTGGTTTTCTGTACTTTTTCCTAAAGGCTAAAATACAAACCAGGATGATGTACCTATCAGTGGCTCTTTTGGTGGGTGGAGGAGGGGCCACCCAGACCTAGTGAATCACCAAGGAAACCTGAGGCCTATTTTTCTGTGAAGCTGAACTTCAAAAAACAAGCCAAGAGATATAAAGAGAAAAGTGTGACTGCTCTGACAGCAAAAACAAGCAAATATCTCCAGAGGGGATTAGTCCCTCTGCTTCAAAGTAACCAAAACAAAGAGAGCTGAGCCAGCTTCACTGGGAACAACTCCTGTCCATCAAATCAGAATGAGCTCAGTAAACAGAGCGGTTGCCGCTTGTCGCGTGACTCAACAGCCTGGATGCCTATTACCAAGTAATACACTTTCACTATCAAGATGGAACTTTTCAAATTCAATTCCCTCTTATGGAATCATAGGGATATTAGAGACTTTCCAACCCCACCTCCCACTGAAAGCCACTGGCCCATCACGTCCAACCTACTGGCCTGTCTTCCAGGCTCTGTTCTAGCACGAGTATTCCTGGTTTCACAAAACAATTTTGCTGAAAATATATCCTTAAATGGGGACCAAAATTTAAGTTTACTTTATGAAGAAAGTTTTGGCCTTTGGAGAACAAGTCCAATATTACTTCCATGTGGGAACTCTTCAAATAAAAGGATGGTCCTCATATTCCCATGGCATAGCCATTCATCTCATATAGTGGTATACAGATTTTTTTTTTTTTGGTAACCATCCAATACCACTTGTTCCCAATGGCTCTTTTATAGCCAGACATAAGACTGCAGATTTCATCTAATCAGTTCAGAGTTTGTGGACTTTTATCTCTCACATTCGCAGGCTATATTTCTATTAACTCCGTGTAAGATCGTTCTACTTTTTATCATAAGTTGTGCCAATAATCTATGTCTGTTTTTACCTAAAATTATATTAAGTCATATTTCCCCAAATATGCCATAGAAGTTTTAATCTAAGTGTGGGATTTCACATTTATTTCCATTGATTTTAGCTTGTTCACTTTGGCTTACTATTTAAGCTAACAGTCTTCTGAATTTTTATTTTGTTATTCAGGGTATTGTATAGCCCTCACAAATTTTCAACTTTTGAAAATCTGATAAGCAAGCCCTCTACTTTGTTATCCACATCACTGCTGAAAATACCAAATAGGCTCTCTATTTTGTTACCCAAATGACTATTGAAAGAGGCCCAAAGCAGATATAAGTGCAGATGGGTAGGGACTTCAGGATATTTCATAAATCAAACAGATTTGCTCAAATGCTCCATCATTTCTCATTTTCAGTCTTCCATTTACTGGCCTTAAGGAAGGCTCTGGTATTTGGGGGAACAAACTGGACCTGAAAGAATACTCACTTCAACTATGCTTTCTCACTCTTCTAATTTCCTCTACCTAGAGATGAGATCATACCCCAAACTCAAGATAATATTCAGGTAAGACTCAGGCCTAAGTAGCATGTGCTCTAAACCCCTAAGTCTTAGACTACACTGTGCTACTTCTCAAAATCTAGAGAATTCCACTGGACACTCAAGGAGATCATCAGATTAGAGAGTCAAGTGACTCACACTTTGAGAATTTAAACAATAATTGAGACCAGCTGTGGCAATAAGAAACATTCCTTATGGTTGGACTTTGAGGTATGTTTCTACTAAAAATAACATAAAATACAGTTTAGAGAGTTGATTACTTAAGGGACAATGCAGCATCACAGTAAATCAGCAGTTTAGGTTTTTGATCTGTCCACAGAGTTAGATTTTGTTGAAGGTGAAATGCTCAGCATGGTAACTAATCAGCACACTCTCTCCAAACAACCCCTGCCTTTATTTTCGGTTGCTTGTTACTTCAATTCACACCGATTTATCCTCCCTCAAAACTCAACCCACAACTTTCTCATTGCCTGACCTGAGGCATGGATAGCAATTTTCAGTGTAATCAGCCAGAGGATGTAATCAGTGCAATTAACAGATGGATTGGGAATACTACATGAAACCTAAATTAAAATCCCACTAAAATCACTGTACTGTATCTGTATATACCCACACTAAATAAATATTTCTTAGGATACAGTTTCTGGCAGTGAGATGATAATTTTAACGTAAAAGTTTTAATGAATTTAACCCCTATCTACAACCTCACTACACTGATTTGGTATACTTTATTGAGCAGCTACAGTATGCCTATTTTTATTCTGGAGCAAAATTAAAGTAGGATGTGGTATCTTTCCTCAAAGAAGATTGGAGTGTTGAATAAATCAATCTTAAAGTCATGAAAATATTCTGAAAACACTAAGACATGGTGGTAGGCTAGAAATGCAAACAAAAAGCATATTAGGTTGGGAAGAAGTGTTTTATGTTTAGCTCTGCTGTAATCTGTCTGGAATTCCATGGTCATCATTATAATCTCTTTTACCTCTTTCCCCTCTCCTCCATTTCACTTTGCATAACCTCCCAACCCCTTGCTGAACCCATCCATCTCCTGTTGCCTGGTTTATACAGGTGCAGTTAAATGGTGTCAGGAAGGAGAGAGGAGCAAAAACATATAGGCAGCCTGACTGGTTTCACTTGAATTCATTACCATAAACTTACATAGACCCTGATCACTGCCAAAATACTCTTATTTTCTTAAATAAGTATGCTTCACCCCACAAATATATTGTTTCATATCTTTTCACTGTCCTCAAATCTCTTGTTCCTTTTCCCTCCTACTCTAAGTTGATGACCTGCCTTAAACTTTGTTAATAAGACAGACTATAAGAGGAAATTCTTTTAAATTCTCAGTAACAGATTGGAAAAACCAGATTCTGTCTTTGTCCCTCCTCAGTTCTGTTCAGTTCAGTTCAATCACTCAGTCGTGTCTGACTCTTTGCAACCCCATGAATTGCAGCACGCCAGGTCTCCCTGTCTATCACCAACTCCTGGAGTTCACTCAAACTCATGTGCATCAAGTCGGTGATGCCATCCAGCCATCTCATCCTCTGTCATCCCCTTCTCCTGCTGCCCCCAATCCCTCCTAGCATCAGGGTCTTTTCCAATGAGTCAACTCTTCGCATGAGGTGGCCAAAGTATTGGAGTTTCAGCTTCAGCATCAGTCCTTCCAATGAACACCCAGGACTGATCTCCTTTAGGATGGACTGGTTGGATCTCCTTGCAGTCCAAGGGACTCTCAAGAGTCTTCTCCAGCACCACAGTTAGTTCAGCATAAAAACATTACTTCTCTAGAAGAGGGAACACCTCTCTAACTGGATACTGAGTTCCACACTCAGATAATTTCTCAAGGCTTCATTTATTCTTTCTCAACTGCTTAACAAATATTTCCTTCACCACAGATTACCCTCATATTCAAACATTCTCAGGGTTTTTCATCTTTAAAGAGAAGAAAGGAAGAAGGAAAGAAGAAAGGAAAGGAAAAGAAGGAAGGAAGGAGAGGAGGAAGGAAGAAGGAAGCAAGGAAGGGTGCTCTAATCTGCCATCTTCAGCGCTTCTTCACTGTTTTTCTAATCTCCTTCATAATCTCACTTTCTCATCGTTTATTCACCATTTTGCTCACTCTACTCTAGTTTTGAGGGCTTCCCTGGTGGCTTAGGTGGTAAAGAATCTGACCGCGATGTGGGAGACCTAGGTTCGATCCCTGGGTTGGGAAGATCCCCTGGAGTAGGAAATGGCAGCCCATCCCAGTATGCTTGCCTGGAGAATTCTGTGGACAGAGGAGCCTGGCGGGCCACAGTCCATGGGGTCACAGACAGTCCATGGGGTCGCAGAGTCAGACACGACTGAGTGACACATAGTTTCACTTTCAGTCTGATTTTGAACTTTATACTCCAACAAATTGTTTTTCACTAGTAACTTACATGTTCCATATTCCAAGAATGTGTTCTTATTCTGTCATAGGCCACACTTTCTCTTCATCAAACACTTTGCTCAACTCCCATGATACTACTTGCCTCCTGGTTTCTTTCCAGCCCATCATTCACTTCTTCTCCGGCTCCCCTGCTGGCTTCTCCCCCATCAGACTTAAAAATATGATAGTATCTCAGTACTCCTTCCAAGCCCATTTTTCTTTATCAACACCTTCTCCTCATTGATCTCATCCAGACTTATGTCTTTAAATGTCATGTCTATGCTAAATATTCCTACAATATATCTCTTCAGATTTATCCTGTGAGCTCTGAAATGTCTATGAATATCTATCTTTAGATTTTTACAGGATTTTCTCAGTTTTAACATGTTTACATTGAGATTCCTGATTTCTTATTCATCTCTAAAATGCTTTAGAGAGAAATGGATATATTAAGGAAAGAGAGTAAAATCAGATGAAAAATAGTATAAGTGGGGTAAGGGAGGAAAGAAAGTTGGAAGAGTTAATTGTGGATCTGATTAGAAAATGGGATTTTTAAAGTTTAACAGCTAATAAATGAACATTTTTAAGTGATGACAAAGTTGAATCCATATTAATGTGAGTACAGAGAACTGAAGAAAACTGAGATGAAAATTACAAGAGTCAAAGAAGCCAAAGTATTCAGAAATCAGAATGTCGTGCTAATCAGCCACGTGGAACTGATGTAGAAATTTTTAGGCATTCAGTGTAGGACTCTGGGACCTTGGTTTTGTTTTCAGTAAACATCTCATTCCTTTAGCCTAAAGTTATACTCTTTTTCCTGGATTCCTGGGATGGATAATTGGTCTGATAAATTATTAGCACTCAAATATAGGGAAGGTCACTTCAGTCTCTGAGTCCTGTCTGGATCTTTGTGACCCAATGGACGGCAGCGCACCCGGCTTCTCTGTCCATCATCAACTCCTGGAGCTTACTCAAACTCATGTCCATCAAGTTGGTGATGCCATCCAACCATCTCATCCTCTGTTGTCTCCTTCTCCTCCCGCCTTCAATCTTTCCTAGCATTAGGTCTTTTTTAGTGAGTCAGTCCTTTGCATCAGGTGGCCAAAGCATTGGAATTTCAGCTTCAGCATCAGTCCTTTCAATGAACACCCAGGACTGATCTCCTTCACAATGGACTGGTTGGATCTCCTTGCAGCCCAAGGGACTCTCAAGAGTCTTCTTCAACACCACAGTTCAAAAGCATCAATTCTCTGGCTCTCAGTTTCTTTAGAGTTCAGCTCTCACATCCATAAATGACTACTGGAAAAACCATAGCTTTGACTGGATGGACCTTTGTTGGCAGTGATGTCTCTGCATTTTAATATGCTGTTTAGGTTGGTCATAGCTTTCTTCCAAGGAGCAAGCATCTTTTAATTTCATGGCTGCAGTCACCATATGCAGTGATTCTGGAACTTCAAAAATAAAGTTTCTCACTGTTTCCATTGTTTCCCCATCTATTTGCCATGAAGTGATGGAACAAGATGCCATGATCTTTGTTTTCTGAATGTTGAGTTTTAAGCCAAATTTTTCACTCCCTTCTTTCACTTTCATTAAGAGGCTCTTTAGTTCTTCTTCACTTTCTGCCATAAAGGTGGTGTCATCTGCATATCTGAGGTTACTGATATTTCTCTCAGCAATCTCGATTTCAGCTTGTGCTTCATCTAGCCTGGCACTTCGGATGATGTACTCTGCATATAAGTTGAACAAACAGGGTGACAACATACAGCCTTGATATACTCCTTTCCTGTTTGGAACCAGTCTGTTGTTCCATGTCCAGTTCTAACTGTTGCTTGACCTTCATAAGATTTCTCAAGAGGCAGGTCAGGTGGTCTGGTATTCCCATCTCTTTCAGAATTTTCTGCAGTTTATTGTGATCCACACAGTCAAAGGCTTAGGCATAGTCAATAAAGCAAAAATAGATGTGTTTCTAAAACTCTCTTGCTTTTTCGATGATCCAATGGATATTGGCAATTTTATCTCCGGTGCTTCTGCCTTTTCTAAATCCAGTTTGAACATCTGGAAGTTCACAGTTCACATACTGCTGAAGCTTGGCTTGAAGAATTTTGAGCATTATTTTGCTAGCATGTGAGATGAGCACAATTGTGTGGTAGTTTGAACATTCTTTCCATTGCCTTTCTTTGGAATTAGAATGAAAACTGACCTTTTCCAGTCCTGTGGCCACTGCTGAGTTTTCCAAATTTGCTGGCATTTTGAGTGCAGCACTTTCACAGCATCATCTTTCAGGATTTGAAAGAGTTGAACTGGAATTTCATCACCTCCACTAGCTTTGTTCCTAATGATACTTCCTAAGGCCCACTTGACCTTGTGTTCCAGGATCTCTGGCTCTGGGTGAGTCACACCATTGTGGTTATCTGGGTCATGAAGATCTTTTCTGTGTAGTTATATGTACTCCTGCCACCTCTTCTTCATATCTTCTGCTTCTCTTAGGTCCATACATTTCTGTAATTCATTGTGCCTGTCTTCAAGTGAAATGTTCCCATTGTATCTCTAATTTTCTTGAAGAGATCTCTAGCCTTTCTCATTGTATTATTTTCCTCTATTCCTTTGCAATGATCACTGAGGAAGGCTTTCTTATCTCTCCTTGCTATTCTTTAGAACTTGCATTCAAATGGATATATCTTTTCTTTTCTCCTTTGCCTTTAGCTTCTCTTCTTTTCTCAGCTATTTGTAAGGGTTCCTCAGACAATCATTTTGAATTTTTTATTTCTTTTCCTTGGGGATGGTCTTGATCCCTGTCTCCTGTAAAGTGTCATGAACCTCCATCTATAATTCTTCAGGCACTCTGTCTATCAGATCTAAATCCTTGAATCTATTTGTCACTTTCACTGTATAATTATAAGGGATTTGATTTAGGTCATACTTGAATGGTCTCTTGAGAAACCTATATGCAGGTCAGGAAGCAACAGTTAGAACTGGACATGGAACAACAGAGTGGCTGCAAATAGAAAAAGGAGTACGTCAAGGCTGTATATTGTCACCCTGCTTATTTAACTTATATGCAGAGTACATCATGAGAAACCCTGGGCTGGAAGAAGCACAAGCTAGAATCAAGATTGTCGGGAGAATTATCAGTAACCTCAGATATGCAGATGACACTACCCTCATGGCAGAAAGTGAAGAGGAACTAAAAAGCCTCTTGGTGACAGTGCAAGAGGAGAGTGAAAAAGTTGCCTTAAAGCTTAACATTCAGAAAACAAAGATCATGGCATCTGGTCCCTTCACTTCATGGCAAATAGATGGGGAAACAGTGGAAACAGTGTCAGACTTTATTTTTGGGGGCTCCAAAATCACTGCAGATGGTGACTGCAGCCATGAAATTAAAAGACGCCTACTCCTTGGAAGGAAAGTTAATGTCTAACCTAGACAGCATACTCAAAAGCAGAGACATTACTTTGCCAACAAAGGTTCGTCTAGTCAAGGCTATAGTTTCTCCAGTGGTCATGTTTGGATGTGAGAGTTGGACTGTGAAGAAAGCTGAATGCTGAAGAATTGATGCTTTTGAACTGTGGTGTTGGAGAAGACTCTTGAGAGTCCCCTGTACCACAAGGAGATCCAACCAGTTCATTCTAAAGGAGATAAGGCTTGGGTGTTCACTGGAAGGATTGATGTTGAACCTTAAACTCCAGTTCTTTGGCCACCTCATGCAAAGAGTTGACTCATTCGAAAAGACTCTGATGCTGGGAGGGTTTGAGGGCAGGAGGAGAAGGGGATGACAGAGGATGAGATGGCTGGATGGCATCACTGACTCGATGGACATGAGTTTTAGTAAACTCTGGGAGTTGGTTATGGACAGGGAGGTCTGGCATGCTGCAATTCATGGGGTCTAAAAGACTTGGACCAGAGAAGGCAATGGCACCCCCACTCCAGTACTCTTGCCTGAAAAATCCCATGGACAGAGGAGCCTGGTAGGCTCCAGTCCATGGGGTTGCTAAGAGTCAGGCACGACTGAGAGACTTCACTTTCATGCATTGGAGAAGGAAATGGCAACCCCCCACTCCAGTATTCTTGCCTGGAGAATCCCAGGGACAGAGGAGCCTAGTGGGCTGCTGTCTATGGGGTCACACAGAGTCAAACACGACTGAAGTGGCAGCAGCAGTAGCAGCAGCAGCAAAGAGTGGACAAGACTGAGCGACTGAGCTGACTGGCTGAATGGTCTATTGGTTTTCCCTACTTTCTTCCATTTAAGTCTGAATTTAGCAATAAGGAGTTTATGATCTGAGCCACAGTCAGCTCCTGGTCTTATTTTTGCTGACTCTATACAGCTTCTCCATCTTTGGCTGCAAAGAATATAATTAATCTGATTTCAGTATTGACCATCTGGCGATGCTCATGTACACAGTCTTCTCTTGTGTTGTTGGAAGAGGGTATTTGCTATAACCAGTGCATTTTCTTGGTAAAACTCTGTCTTGAAAAGCAATCCTTTGTTCTGTTTCATTTTGTACTCCAAGGCCAAATTTGCCTGTTACTCTAGGTATCTCTTGACTTCCTACTTTTGCATTCCAGTCCCCTATAATGAAAAGGACATCTTTTTTGGGTGTTAGTTCTAGAAGGTCTCATAGGCCTTCACAGAACTATTCAGCTTCTTCAGCTTTAATGGTTCGGGCATAGACTTGGATTACTAGGATAGTGAATGATTTGCCTTGGAAATGAACACAGATCATTCTATCATTTTTGAGACTGCATCCAAGTACTGTATTTTGGACTCTTGTTGACTATGAGGGCTACTCCATTTCTTCTAAGGAATTCTTGCCCACAGTAGTAGATATAATGGTTATCTGAATTAAATTCACCTATTACAGTCCATTTTAGTTCCAGTTCAGTTCAGTCACTCAATCGTGTCCGACTCTTTGTGACCCCATGAATCGCAGCATGCCAGGACTCTCTGTTCATCACCATCTCCTGGAGTTAACTCAAACTCATGTCCATTGAGTCAGTGATGCCATCCAGCCATCTCATCCTTGGTCGTCCCCTTTTCCTCCTGCCCCCAATCCCTCTCAGCATCAGAGTCTTTTCCAATGAGTCAACTCTTTGCATGAGGTAACCAAAGTACTGGAGTTTCAGCTTTAGCATCATTCTTTCCAAAGAAATCCCAGGGCTGATCTCTTTTAGAATGGACTGGTTGGATCTCCTTGCAGTCCAAGGGACTCTCAAGAGTCTTCTCTAACACCATAGTTCAAACTGATTCCTAAAATGTCAGTGTTCACTCTTGCCATCTGTTTGACCACTTCCAATTTACCTTGATTCATAAGGTGATAAGGTGAAGTCACTCAGTCGTGTCTGACTCTTTGCAACCCCATGGACTGTAACCTGCTAGGCTTCTCCATCCATGGGGTTCTCCAGGCAAGAATACTGGAGTGGATTGCCATTTCCTTCTCCAGGGGATCTTTCTGACCCAGGGATTGAACCTAGGTATCCCACATTGGAGGCAGATGCTTTAACCTCTGAGCCACCAGGGAAGCCCACCTTGATTCATGGACCTCTGCAATATTGCTCTTTACAACATCAGACTTTACTTCCATCACCAGTCACATCCATAACTGAGGACTGTTTTCACTGTGGCTCTGTCTCTTCATTCTTTCTGGATTGGAGTTATTTCTTCATTCTTCTCCAGTAGCATATTGGGCACCTACCAATCTGGGGAGTTCATATTTCAGTGTCCTATCTTTTTGCATTTTCATACTGTTCTTGGGGTTCTCAAGGTACAAAAACTGAAGTGGTTTGCCATTCCCTTCTCCAGTGGGCCATGTTTTGTCAGAATTCTGCACCATGACCCATCCATCTTAGGTGGCCCTACATGGCATGGCTCATAATTCCATTGAGTTAGACAGGCTGTGGTCCATGTGATCAGTTTGATTAGTTTTCTGTGACTGTGGTTTTCATTCTGTCTGCCCTCTGATGGACAAGGATAAGAGAATTATGGAAGCTTACTGATGGGAGAGACTGACTGAAGGGGAAACTTGGAAAGTGAAAGTGAAGTCACTCAGTCCTGTCTGACTCTTTGCAACCCCATGGACTGTAGCCTACCAGGCTCTTCAGTCCATGGAATTTTCCCAGCAAGAGTACTGGAGTGGGTTGCCATTTCCTCTCCAGGGGATCTTCTTGACCCAGGGATCAAACTTGGGTCTCCCGCATTGCAGGCAGAGGCATTACTGTCTGAGCCGCCAGGGAAGTCCAAATCCAGATCCAGGGAAGAGCAATAATTAACTTCTGTTCCACATGCCTGAGGGAAAAACAACTGGTAATCATTAATCTTTATTCCATACATCTGGTCCATTGTAATATGGCCAGGGGGCATGAAAAGGCTGGTGACTTAATCCCAGGATCAAGAGAAGCCATAAAGATGTTAAGTTATGCATCTTGAGTTTTAAACTGATTTGTTAAAAATGACATATCTTAAGGACAGAAGCCAACCAGGAATGTGCAGATTAATACTGGTGAAAATATAAAACTGCTGTAATCCCTGTCTTCTGGGGGACCCTCTACTCCTCCGCCCTTCAGAGTTGATGTTGAGAGCATTGTACTTTCCTTCCCTTTAATAAGGACTATTTGCTAGCTACTGTGAATATTTGCATGTTCATGAAGTTCAGTATTTGGCTCTGCAAACAAGAACTTGGATTCCCATTTCAGAACCTGAAATCACACAGATTAATGATAGGTTTTAGGTGGAACAATGTAAAGGAAACTAATTGGAAGGGTACAGACCAAGAATGGTAGAAAATAGATGGTATGAGAAACAATTTAAAAAAGAAGATTGCTTTTATTATATCAGAGAATATTAGTTGATAATAATCAATGGTGATCACAGATAATATGAATTCACTGGCAAAACATCATTCTCCACTTTTTGAAGGGTTTCCCAGGGAAGCAGTACCCTTGGGAGTGAGTCAGTGTTCAACTAAGGTAAGTGGTGGAGGGAAGGAGTTGAAAATGTTTGAGAGTTAAATTATCATTGGTCAGACATTCCAGAATACATAGAAGAAAAGCTGAGGGTGATAGAAAGATAGTTTGGTGAGAGAAATTAGATCATTAGAATAGGAATGAAAGTATGGGAGACAGCAAATGACTAAAGACCTGACATAAAGACTTTAATCAGTGATTAAAGATGGCAAGGATATGAAACAAAATGATTGAATTTACTTAAAGTTTACAAATGGAATTTCAAGGTTATTGTCTCCTCTGATGTATGTACAAAATTTTCCAATGGCTTTGCAACTGTGATGCTCAAAATTAATCAATGAAAATTACGTTGCAAAATTTTTCTTGTTGGACTTTACAAGAGGTTTTAAGCAAGAAACCCATGGTGTAGATAAATGTAGTAGATTTCATTATTAGCTCATTTTTCTTAGTAGACAAGTTGTCTCACATGATATCTGCAGTAAAATAGATTCATGAGAACTATAGATGGAAAAGATACATAGGATGTGTTTTATTTTATCCATTATTTGTCATCTAGACTATCATTCAAGCTGGTTAACTAAATTCACACGGTTATTCTAAGATATCCTCATTCCTACTTCAAATTATTTATTTCTAAATAATCAGTGAAGTCACTCAGTCATGTCTCACTCTTTGTGACCCCATGGGCTGTAGCCTACCAGGCTCCTCTGTCCATGGGATTTTCCAGGCAATAGTCCTGGAGTGGATTGCCATTTCCTTCTCCAGTACAAAAATACAAATGAGCATTTATGAGTGGAGTTGATTTGGAAAATATGAAATATACTTTCAACTGAAAAATCAAAAATTTTTAGAATTTGTTCTGAAATGTAATTTCTCTGAAGATTCAGGTTCAGGTCAGTCGCTCAGTCGTGTCTGACTCTTTGCGACCGCATGAATCGCAGCACGCCAGGCCTCCCTGTCCATCACCAACTCCCAGAATTCACTCAGACTCACATCCATTGAGTCAGTGATGCATTCTGGCCATCTCATCCTCTGTCATCCCCTTCTCCTCCTGCTCCAAATCCCTCCCAGCATCAAAGTCTTTTCCAACGAGTCAACTCTTCGCATGAGGTGGCCAAAGTATTGGAGTTCCAGCTTTAGCATCATTCCTTCCAAAGAACACTCAGGGCTGATCTCCTTTAGAATGGACTGGCTGGATCTCCTTGCAGTCCAAGGGACTCTCAAGAGTCTTCTCCAACACCACAGTTCAAAAGCATCAATTCTTTGGCACTCACTCAGCTTTCTTCAGAGTCCAACTCTCACATCCATACATGACCACAGGAAAACCATAGCCTTGAGTAGATAGACCTTTGTTGGCAAAGTAATGTGTCTGCTTTTGAATATGCTATCTAGGTTGGTCATCACTTTCTTTCCAAGGAGTAAGCGTCTCTTAATTTCATGGCTGCAGTCACTATCTGCAGTGATTTTGGAGTCCCCCAAAGTAAAGTCTGACACTGTTTCCAGTGCTTCCCCATCTATTTCCCATGAAGTGATGGGACCAGATGCCATGATCTTTGTTTTCTGAATGTTGTGCTTTAAGCCAACTTTTTCACTCTCCTCTTTCACTTTCATCAAGAGGCTTTTTAGCTCCTCTTCACTTGCTGCCATAATAGTGGTGTCATCTGGGTCTCTGAGGTTACTGATATTTCTCCCAGCAGTCTTGATTCCAGCTTGTGCTTCTTCCAGCCCAGTGTTTCTTATGATGTACTCTGCATAGAAGTTAAGTAAGCAGGGTGACAATATACAGCCTTGACGGACTCCTTTTCCTATTTGGAACCAGTCTGTTGTTCCATGTCCAGTTCTAACTGTTGCTTCCTGATCTGCATATAGATTTCCCAAGAGGCAGGTTAGGTGGTCTGGTATTCCCATGTCTCTCAGAATTTTCCACAGTTTATTGTGATCCATACAGTCAAAGGCTTTGGCATAGTCAATAAATCAGAAATAGATGTTTTTCTGGAACTCTCTTGCTTTTTTGATGATCTAGTGGATGTTGGCAATTTGATCTCTGAAGATTAAGTTGAGTTAATATTTCTAATATATCCAGTGAGTTAATTATCTCTGCTTCTGCTGCTGCTAAGTTGCTTCAGTCGTGTCCGACTCTGTGTGACCACATAGATGGAAGTCCACCAGGCTCCTCCATCCCTGGGATTCTCCAGGCAAGAATACTGCAGTGGGTTGCCATTTCCTTCTCTAATGCAGGAAAGTGAAAAGGGAAAGTGAAAAGTGAAATTGAAGTCGATCAGTCGTGCCAGACTCATAGTGACCTCATGGACCGCAGGCCACCAATCTCCTCCATCCATGGGATTTTCCAGGCAAGAGCACTGGAGTGGGTTGCCATTGCCTTCTCCATTAATTATCTCTAGGATCAGATAAAACAGATAAACATACAATAGAGAGTTGGCTTCTGAGATTTCTTCTTTAATGTCAGTACTTAAAATTCTTTTACCATCTCACAGTCTTAAACAAAGAGACTAAATGGTCTGCAGATTTAGCTCTCTAGCATCTAAATCTACATCAACTTGATTCCACAGTTCTTTTCTCAATGCCATATGACACCCTGCTCTTCAAGATCTTTAGAAGACTGAGCTGTCTTTGAATGGTTAGCTTCTTTTAATATGCCCCAATGCCATAAATTTGTTTTGCTTGTTTTTGTACATTGTGTAATGAAAGCATATGGGTTTCATGTACATTGTTGAGTATTTATAATTATGCTGACAAATATAAATTTAGAAATGCAAGAATATTCTAGCCAAATTTTACAAGGAAAAATGCCCCAAAATGCCCATTTTGATTTCTTGCAATAAAAATTTTTTCATTTGAAAACTGATAACAATATGATAGAAGAACAAGCATATTATATTCATTAGGCTACAGGTTAGGCTGCTGTGACAAATTAAAAATACAGTGATGTACAGGACAGAGAAACTTCTCTTTCATATAAAGGCCTAGGTAGATGTCTTGGGTATGGTCTGGTAGTTAGATTTTGTATGCTTTTGTATGATTTGGGCTTGAGGGTGCTGAGTATTTCCAGTCTGCCATTTTCAATATGTGGCTCCTATGTCATGATCCAAGATGCTTTAGGTACATCATTATGAATACATTTCTGCCAGAAGAAATGAGGAAGGACATATCCCTTGCTCTTAAGGAAAGAGCCCCAGACTGGAACACAACCGTTCCTGCTCACTTTCTATTAAGCAGGACTTAGTCACTAGATGATACCTTTCTGCATGCGCAGCTTGTGAGTGTATTCTTTATCTGAGCAGCTGTGTGCCCAGGGAAAAGGTCTATTACTGCAAACAAGGGGAAGAACAGATATTGAAAAACAACTAACAGTTAATGCCACACACACAAAATTCCATTCTAAAAAAAATAGCTGGATTTATCCTATGTATCTCACAGACACTATGTATAGCTAGTACAGTTAGTACAACCGATGATTATGTGAGTATTTTAGGCTTCCCTCATAGCTCAGATGGTAAAGAATCTGTCTGCAATGCAGGAGACCTGGGTTTGATCCCTGGGTAGGGAAGATCCCCTGAAGAAGGAAATGGCAGTCCACTCCAGAATCTTGCCTGGAGAATCCCATGGACAGAGGAGCCTGGTGGGCTACAGTCAATGGGGTCATGAAGAGTCAGCTACGACTTAGTGACTAAACCACCACAACCATACATTTAAAAAGTCATTTGTTGTTCATCTTCAGTTCACACTGGGCTCCCCTGGTGGCTCAGATGGTAAAGTGCCTGCCTGCAATGCAGTGAGTATTTTATGTGTTGTTTTAATGTCTATCGCTTTCACCAGATTCTAAATTCCAAAAGAGTAGGGGATCATGTCTATCTTGTTAACCATTGTGTAATTCCCTCATAGCCCAGTTGGTGAAGACTCTGTCCACAGTGCAGGAGACCCAGGTTTGACTCCTAGGTCAGGAAGATTCCCTGGAGAAGGAAATGGCAGTGCACTCCAGTACTCTTGTTTGGAGAATCCTATGGACAGAGCAGCCTGGCTGGCTACAGTCTACGTGGTTGCAAATTTCAGGCATGACTTAGTGACTAAACCAATATTTCTATTACAAATAACTATCTGTTCAGTAAATGACTATGTGAAGGACTCCTCATTGAGCAGTGTTGACCCCTAGCTTCTTTACTAGGATCCATGGGCTCCCAAAGTTGGTGGTTATGAAAAGAAGTCAAAATGGTGGTTAGTATAATATCATAAGCAAGTTTCCCCCACCCCCCTCCATGATCTACAGTTAATCAAGAGTTCTAGGACTAAAGTGTGTTCAGAGGAAAGCTAGATACAGTCTGGTCATAAGGAAGCTTGTGATTTAGTCTGTGCCTCATATGTGAAGCTGGTTCCTATGTCCTATTTCTACCACACACTTGTTTCTACTAATTTCAGATTCCTTTTTAACTGAATGTTCCCATTTGCTTATGAATCCACTCCTGAGAATGAAAATATCTCTGTGTGCATTTATAAGCCATAATATTTTATGAGGATAAGTCTCCTTCAAAGCAGAAAATAAACCAAAAACATAAACATTGTGTTTTGCTTTTTTTAAAGTGTCTTAAGACAGCTAAACACTTAAGCTTAGAGTGAGTAGCATAAATGGGGTTATCTTTTATAACAATTTTGTCATAATTTTGCAAGACGTATATTGTGTCCACTGCATGGGTGAGGAGAACCACATGAGAATGCTGCCAAGGGTATTCACTTTCATTACTTCTAGTCCAGGAGTCTCTGGTTTAGCTTAGAAGTCATCCTTGTATGTCATTCAGGCAGAGGTGGAAGCACTGATGAATGGGAGAAGGAGAGAGAACTGGGGACAGAGAGACAGAGGCAGAGAATGCAAGGATAACTGTCTTGCTACATACCATTGACTAGAGTCAGACCAGCCCATTTATATACAGAGACACCAGATCTGTTCATCAGCCATTTCAGTGCTATGTGATATAGAGAGGTGAAACAACAGCACTGCAAGAAGCTTCAATCAGGCAGTGACTCAGCCACTGTTTTTTGTTGGTTTTGATCTAGAAATTTTCCTTTTCTGCTTCAATGTCTGTCTGAATGCATTGCCTCTTCCCTAGCATCCATGTGGTCTCCTCTCTGAAAGCCCAGGTAAGATGGCGGAAGCACTGCTTCCACAGCTGCAGCTGGCTGCGGTTTCTGGACCCATAATCAAGCCAATCAGGGCTTCCTACACAAAACCTTTTCAGCAGCCCCAAAGCCAAAGGCCCAGTTGATGCCACCAGATTTTTCTTTCAGCTCAAGTCTTACAATTAGGCAGCTTTGTGTTTTTTCACACTTATGCATTATGAAGTTTATTTAGGCTTTTCACAATAGTCTCCAAGAATATGCTTCCCCAACGCAAGCCTGCCTCCTACTCAGCAAAGTTGCTAAAAATGCAGAGATATCCAATGAAGGTCACAAGCAATGCTAGTCATTAAGGGAACAGGCAACAGTTTATCTTCTTGCAGCTTTTTACTGGAAGAAATCACAGCATAGAAACCTCCATGGAGCTTCATGTCCTCCTTTGCCTTTATAGCCTGGTTCCTCATCTTGATACACAAAGAATCTAAGCATTGTGCCTTCAGAGAAATTATGTGATCAAATCCAACCATAACAAGACACAAATTCCACCCACCTTATGTTAAAAAAAGAGAGAAGTGGTCATTTCTGTTGCAACTGTAAAAATAGAGATTTTATTGTAGCTCGTGACATGGACAGCTATACAAAATGTGTATGGACACTTTAGACAAAAGTAAAAGCTATGGTCATCTTTTTTTCTCCATACAAAGCAGTTCTCAAAAGCACCAGCAGTCAAAGTGAAAATAAAAACTCAAAATTAAACATAAACTTATGAATCTCTCATTCTTGATGGAAGAATGATGTTTCAAGATTTAACACAGAAAGTATTATTGCACCACATTTCTGCTCCGTGGGGGTGAGTCAGAAGAAATTAGGATTTGTATTTCTGTTGTACTCCAATTAAGAAATGAAGGTTTTAGGTGTCAAGGTAGAAACATAGATAAGAAAGCAAGACAAAGATTGCTAGGCATCTTTAGGGAAATGTAAGCAAAAACAAGGTATTCCTAGGATGTTAGGTAGTACAGACAATCAACATTTTGCAGACTATTGGAGAGTGCAAGTATCTGTAAGAATCAATAGAAAACAACTCCACTTAAAGTGAACTTTTAACATTTGAAGACAGTTTTGACTAGGCTGATATATGCTATTATGGACTCAGAGATTAAATAAACTGTCTTCAAAAATCCATCTGACAGACTTGATCCTCTCAAGAGTTTAGTGAGTAGACAGAGGTAATGTAAACAGCCTCTGAGAAATTGGTTTACCTGCTGTGACTGAAATTAGCAAGAAGCTACACAGACTAGAAGAGATTAGTCATCTGTAGAAGTGCCAAAGAGAGTTATACAATGTGAAGCTGCAGATTTTTAAGTACTCAAGTTTAAGTAAGATGGCTTACCAAAACAGGACTAGAAAATGAAAAGTAAAATCCAATCACATGATTTTAATCAGCCCAAGAAAAAGAAGAAAATGGTTTGCACAGGTACATAAAGGAAGCCAAGCCGCAAGGTAGTCATGCCAGTGTATCTTTGGCATCAGAGAAGCCAGAGGGTTCTTTGATGAGCAAACATGGATCGCTGGTTGGGGCATTTATGTCTACTGATGGAGTGGAGGGAAGGTTATACTGTTACATCTTGATGCTGTTCACCACCAAGAAGATCTACCTAAATTGCATTGCATTTGTTCCATGCTCTCCTAGCAACTTTCCGATTAAAATAACTGGCTCCTCACGTAGATGTTCTAATAGAGGAGGAGATGCAGTAGCAAGCTGACAGGAATTTTTGGTCAGCCTGAAACTTCCATTAACTTCTCTGTGATTTAGTTTTCACCTCTATAAAGTGGCGTTAATGACACTGTATGTGCATGAGAATTTAATTAATACATGTAAGGTATTTAGAGTAGTACTAAAACACACTAGAATTCCAATTAAATGTAAACCGTATCATTATTGTTACAAATTATTATGCTGACAAGAAGCTGATTTAGAGAGATGGCAATTAGTCTCCAAGACTTGATCACCTTTGAGTATAGTAGCAAAGATATAGAGTGCTGGGGAGCTGAAGTAGTGACCTTTGCAAGTTACTTCCACTTTGTGAAGTCTGAGCCAAACTGTTTCCTTATGTTTGTTTCTCTTCTGCATCACTCCAAAACTGTTCATAGTTCATAGGATGCCATTTTGGGTTATTTTTGTTTGGTTTTGTTTTTTTAAAGACAAACAGGGTGGGAGTGAACTTCTTCTACATCCAAATTTGGAATTCATAGTATATAAAATCCTTATCCTGAATAACTTTGCATTTCTAATGAGATGGAAATAACTTGGGAGAACCACAGATTAGGAGTCAGCAAGCTTTTACTGCCCAAGGAGAGAGAGTGAATATTTTAGCTTTGGAGGTGATATAATTTGGGTACATTCTTGGATAAAATTACATCATGAAAGCAGCCAGAGGAAACACATAAAGTAATGTTTCAATAAAGTTTTAGTTGGCTCATAGGCTATTGCTACTGATCCCTATTATTGATCAAGAATCTGAAGATATATTATCAACCAATTACAATAGAGATGGGAATGACAGAACTTAATTCAGACAAGCTTTGATTAGCTATTTATCTATCTATCTATGTACCTCTTTATGAATTAGAGAAATATGAATACTGACTGCATGTTTGATATTAAGGAATTATTGTTAGTTTACAAAGTGATAATGGTACTAACGTTATATTTTAAAACATTCTTATCTTTCAGAGAAATATACTGAAATATTTTCAGATGAAATGATCTGAAGACTCATTTCAAAATTATTGGAAGAGAGATGAGGTGGAAATATACAGGAAACAAAATTACTAAGAAATTGATAATTGTTGAAATCTGAATATAAATGTTCTACTTTTAAATGTTTTATATTTTCCAAAATAATGTGTTTATTTGAGGTATAAAAATATAAAATGCAGATTCCCCCCCTCCTCTCACACACACATGCATACACGCCCACAGATCCACACAATAAGATGCAGGTTGACAGCTCAAAGAATGGAGGCAAAAAAACAGTTTGAGATAGAGCTACATGGATGGAATATATGACACAGAATGTATTGTGCTGACTTCAAAATTATTGCCTCAAGTTATCTAAAATCATAGTTTAACAAGAGGTGCAATGTAATGCAGTTTTGCTGAAAAATAAAGATTTTGGTCATGGACCTACTACATAGGGTAACACTTACTAACTTTCGGCAAAGGAATTAACAGAAGATAGGAAAAATAGGCATAATTAACCCTAGAGGGCTTCAGTGTTGGAATCCAGCCCATGCAAGGAAAATCAATAATGGAAGTTGGGTGTGAACCTGGGATTCATTTTTAATTATAGTTTACAAAGCAGAACTCCAGGATTTTCCACATGCTATTTTCTCACCTTGGAATGTTTTCTTTCACCTGCCAACTCTCCCCACCAATTTAAGCCTTCTTTAAATGCTACTTTGTATAAATCCCTTATGATTATACAGTGGAAGTGAGAAATAGATTTAAGGGACTAGATCTCTTAGATAGAGTGCCTGATGAACTATGGATGGAGGTTCATGACATTGTACAGGAGACAGGATCAAGACCATTCCCGTGGAAAAGAAATGCTAAAAAGCAAAATGGCTGTCTGGGAAGGCCTTACAGATAGCTGTGAAAAGAAGAGAAGCGAAAAGCAAAGGAGAAGAGGAAAGATATAAGCATCTGAACGCAGAATTCCAAAGAATAGCAAGAAGAGATAAGAAAGGCTTCCTCAGCGATCAATGCAAAGAAATAGAGGAACACAACAGAAAAATTAGAGATACCAAGGGAACATTTCATGCAAGATGGCCTCAATAAAGGAAAGAAATGGTATGGACCTAAGGGAAGCACAAGGTATTAAGAAGAGGTGGCAAGAATACACAGAAGAACTGTATAAAAAAGATCTTCATGACCAAGATAATCATGATGGTGTGATCACTCACCTAGGGCCAGACATCCTGAAATGTGAAGTCAAGTAGGCCTTGGGAAGCATCACTATGAACAAAGCTAGTGGAGGTGATGGAATTCCAGTTGAGCTACTTCAAATCCTGAAAGATGATGCTAGGAAAGTGCTGCACTCAATATGCCAGCAAATTTTGAAAACTCAGCAGTGGCCACAGGACTGGAAAAGGTCAGTTTTCATTCCAATTCCAAAGAAAGGCAATGCCAAAGAATGTTCAAACTACTACACAGTTGCACTCATCTCACACACTAGTAAAGTGATGCTTAAAATTCTCCAAGCCAGGCTTCAGCAATACGTGAACCATAAACTTCCTGATGCTCAAGCTGGTTTTAGAAAAGGCAGAGGAACCAGAGATCAAATTGCTAACATCTGCTGGCTCATCAAAAAAGCAAGAGAGTTCAAGAACATCTATTTCTGCTTTATTGACTATGCCAAAGCCTTTGACTGTGTGGGTCACAATAAACTGTGGAAGATCCTGAAAGAGATGGGAATACCAGACCACCTGACCAGCCTCTTGAGAAACCTATATGCAGGTCAGGAAGCAACAGTTAGAACTGGACATGGAACAGCAGACTGGTTCCAAATAGGAAAAGGAGTACGTCAAGGCTGTATATTATCACCCTGCTTATTTAACTTATATGCAGAGTACATCATGAGAAACGCTGGGCTGGAAGAAACACAAGCTGGAATCAAGACTGCCGGGAGAAATCTCAATAACTTCAAATATGCAGATGACACCACCCTTATGGCAGCAAGTGAAGAGGAACTAAAAAGCCTCTTGATGAAAGTGCAAGAGGAGAGGGAGAAAGTTGGCTTAAAGCTCAACATTCGGAAAATGAAGATCATGGCATCTGGTCCCATCACTTCATGGGAAATAGATGGGGAAACAGTGTCAGACTTTATTTTGGGGGCTCCAAAATCACTGCAGATGGTGACTGCAGCCATGAAATTAAAAGACACTTACTCCTTGGAAGAAAAGTTATGACCAACCTAGATAGCATATTCAAAAACAGAGACATTACTTTGCCAACAAAGGTCTGCCTAGTCAAGGCTATGGTTTTTCCTGTGGTCATATATGGATGTGAGAGTTGGACTCTGAAGAAAGCTGAGCGCTGAAGAACTGATGCTTTTGAACTGTGGTATTGGAGAAGACTCTTGAGAGTCCCTTGGACTGCAAGGAGATCCAACCTGTCCATTCTAAAGGAGATCAGTCTTGGGATTTCTTTGGAAGGAATGATGTTGAAGGTGAAACTCCAGTACTTTGGCCACCTCATGCGAAGAGTTGACTCACTGGAAAAGACTGTGATGCTGGGAGGGATTGGGGGCAGGAGGAGAAGGGGACGACAGAGGATAGATGGCTGGATGGACTCGACTCGATGGACATGAGTTTGATTAAACTCCGGGAGTTGGTGATGGACAGGAGGCTTGGCGTGCTGTGATTCATGGGGTGGTAAAGAGTTGGACACGACTGAGCGACTGAACTGAACTAAACTGACAGTTTTTCTGTGTATTTTTCCCACCTCTTTTTAATATCTTCTGCGTCTGTTACATCCATACAATTTCTGTCTTTTATTGTGTCCATATTTGCAGAAAATGTTCTCCTGGTATCTCTAATTTTCTTGAGTGATCTCTAGTCTATCAATAACCTCAGATATGCAGATGACACCACCCTTATGGCAGAAAGCAAAGAGGAAATGAAGAGCCTCTTGATGAAAGAGGAGATGAAAAAATGGCTTAAAACTCAACATTCAGAAAATGAAGATCATGGTATCTGGTCCCATCACTTCATGGCAAATAGATGGAAAAACAATGGAAACAGTGACAGATTCTATTTTTGGGGGCTCCTTAATCACTGCATGTGGTGACTGCAGCCATGAGATTAAAAGACACTTGCTCCTTGGAAGAAAAGCTATGACCAACTTAGACAGCATATTAAAAGCAGAAACAAAGATCTGTCCAGCCTAAACCTATTGTTTTCTAGTAGTCATGTATGGATATGAGATTTGAACTATAAAGAAACTGAGCACCAAAGAATTGATGCTTTTGAACTGTGGTGTTGGAGAAGACTTCTGAGAGTCTCTTGGACTGCAAGGAGATCTAACTAGTCAATCCCAAGGAAATCAGACCTGAATATTCATTGGAAGGACTGATGCTGAAGCTGAAACTCCAATATGTTGGCCCCCTGATGCAAAGAACTGACTCATTGGAAAAGACCTGATGCTGGGAAAGACTGAAGGCAGGAGGAGAAGGGGATAACAGAGGATAAGACAGTTGGATGGCATCACCGACTCGATGGACATGAGTTTGAGTAAGCTCCAGGAGTTATTGATGGACATAGAAGTCTGGCATGCTGCAGTCCATGGGTTGCAAAGAGTCAGACATGACTGAGCGACTGAAATTAACTGAAATGCCAGTTTGAGGCAGGATTTTACTCTCTGATGCTCTGACTGCTTTTATTAGTCATATCTGGTTGTATCATAATTTATCTGTTTACTAGCATATTATTTCACCCAACTATGATCAGAACCCATTTAAATAGAGAAAGCATGTTCCTGGGTTAGTGAGTAGACTACATAGAAACGAATTCATTATACATCATCAAAAAATGTCTTGAATGACTCCATGCTTATTAATAGAGGAGAAGCAGTACTAGGCAGTGTCTATCCTAAATAAACCCACAAGGTCACATCTAGTCCTCAGAAGGTTATATTAGACTCTCTCTTTCTCCTTGCAAAATTATATTTATCTAGGTCAGTTTCTGTTACTTCTATTGTTAATTCTTTTCCAATCATTCTTTCCATTCCCTTTGAATATCCGCTTGGGAGAGAGAGAAAGGGAGAGAGGGAAAGTGTGAGTGTGAATGTGTGTGTGTGTTTGAATAGAGCACTTTTAGATCACAGTTGAGGATATTTAGCTAGTTGAGGATATTTCTCTTGCTTTCACTGAATTCTGATCTTTAGAGGGTGGGGGCTATGCTTAGCACAGTATCTTACATGGTATCAAGTCTCAATAAATTTGTTTGAGTGAATGAATGCATGAATGAGTTGGATTGTTTCATCCATACAGCTCAAACTTCAAATTGATGTCAAGATTCCTAGTACATCTTTTAATCAGTTTTTCAAGTCTATTTTCTAGAACCTGCCTGGCCTGAAGAAAATTCCCTTAGGAGGTTTCTCTCCATTGTTAAGACGTTTTCAATCTACCTGCCTGTTGGTAGTTAATGCCTTCCTCTCCTGCTATCTCAATAATAACAAAATAATTCCAGTGTCTCTTTCCAAATTGCTCACATTTCCCAACTTTCTGCTTTTCTAATACCTGCTACTTTTCACATTCCTTATCTCTGCTTTTGCCTCCTGAGCACACCTCTGAATCTGTCACCTCAGCCTTGGATACAGCTAGTCCACCATAACCCAGTAAATATTTTATGTTCCTAAAATCAAATGTGCTTTATTATTATGCTCGCCAAAAGCAGACTTGCAAGAACAAATTCACTTGAAAGATGAATGCTTTTATTTTCCTAGTGCTGATGAAAGTGCTTTCTGTTTGTTTTTACTTTTCTTTCCAGCACCTCCATTCCCATAGTTTATCTTCCTTTTCTCTTATTTTTATGATCCAGTGTTTCTGTGAGATTTCGTATCAAGTTTACTTACTTGGAAGTCTTTTCAAATAGTCTGCTGCTTTTCAATTTTAAATTCCTGCTTTTTAATGCTGAAGAAGGAAAATCCTAGTATCTGGAGTTCAACTTTCTAATTTTTATAGCCTAAGGATGACATTATTTTTGTTGAATTAAAAAAAGAGGGAAGGGGGAGAGGGAAAAAAAAAGGAAGCAAGCAGTTGATAGAGTCCACTGCACAGAGTCATAATGGCCAGTAAATTACCTGATACCCAGACATTAAATTACCAATGAGTTATACTGCCAGTTATTTATCCCCAATCTGTTCTGTCATAATACATAGCAGTATGTGTTGGGTCCAAAATACTGTGTAATAAAATTTAGAGCCTCCAAGACCCTCCTGCATGGTTGTACAAATATGAGCTGTGCAAAAGCTTTGGTGAGAAGAATGTGACTTCTGAGATTAAACAAAGCTGAGATGCTACCACCATTAAAATCAATAACAGAGCTTCAGCAGGGCTCATTTTAGACTTGAAGAGAGGCTGCTATAGTATAATGTTTAGAAGCCAGGCTGCCTGGGTTGAAAAGCCAGATCTGCCACTTAGGAGACATGAATTCATTACTGACAAGACTGACTCTCAGTTTCCTCACCTATGAGATGGGGGTAATGATAGTATGTATCTCATGACGTTATTGTGAAGATCGGTTGAGGTAATATTAATATAAGTAAAACACTTAGCATAGTGACTGTCAGAGCAAATGTTAACAACATTATTCAACAGTATATTGACTGATTCATGTATTTGGGTCATGTACGGAGGAGGTCAGGTAGCACTGCCTAAGGATGCTTCCATATGAGCTGCTGAAGGGTGTCTGCTGCAGTAAATAATAATTGTTACTTGCAGGTCTTGTGATCAAATTATTCCATCCAAGGCAAGACTCTGTATAATTTACTGTAATTCAGTTGCATGATGTTCTCTCCCTCGCCAGCTATTGTTCTCAAATTATTCTCATATTGGTTTAGAATAATCCGATTTGACCCTTACTTAACTGTTGCCAGGAAGATTAAATTCTTTGGCAGCCAAAAATGCAAGAGCTCAGACCAACAGTCCTGGACTAATCCCTGTCATCCATTGCCTTAGGGCAGATCTGTACCCTACCCAAGGAGCACCTAGGTAGGCACTTGGCCCAGTTGCTGAAATGCTCCGTGACTAGGCTGTGAAAGGTTATCGCTGAGGAGAACAGCAGCTCAAGACACCACTAAAGTCTCACTCCAAAACAAACCTTTGGCAAGATGAGTTTATTTCTGGTGTAACCCCCTGAAGTGTCTACAGGCTGAAGTTCTGAAAACTGTAGGTATTAAAACAAAGCTTTTTAACCACTGAAACTTAAGATAGTATATTACCAAATGTCTCTAAAGCAAACATAAGGCCACGGTGGTTCAAGGAAGATGTGGGAAATACAGAAGCTTTTGCAAGACGTGGGGAAAATAAAATGCTAGCAACTTTGCAGTTTGATACTTTAGGGCAAGCATTAGAAAAACATGCACACCTGTGAACTCTGAAGCATTCCATACTGCACATAATGTTTGATTAATCACCAAAGTGATTACACTAAGTGGCACCCACAGTAATTTAAGCAGATATATAAATGGTTTGTAATTACAGGATATTGGGCTCTATAATTCACTGCTTAGCAAAGAGGTATTTGTTGTATAATTACTGTATCTTTGAGAGATATTTGCCGTACAGTTATGGTTTAGTTTATCCTGAGCCTGCAGACTACCGGCTGTCTTTGGTTTCCTCATGCCTAAACTTAAGAATTCTTTAGTAAAGGGTAAAGCCACAGTTAACTTGGCAGATGAAGCACTCTAAACTACTTGAGAAGGTTGAGAATGTGAAGAGATTTATGATAACAATATTCAAAAGGCAAAGACAGTTAATGTTTGTTACCCACTGAAGGGTAGCATTGGTGTAGCTAATATGGCAAGTCAGACAATATAGGTAGTTTAATTCAAGTCATGGTATGCATGGACTCATTCTGTGGGCTCCAGCAGTGTACCTCTAAAATGGCTTGGCACCAGGAAACTATGCTCAGTATACACTGGAAAATAACTATATACACCCCCCCATAAATATAATGGTACAGAGTTGAACTGAAATGAAAAGCTGACAGAGAAGAATGAAAAGTGTGTGTGTGTTTTTTTAATCTAACTTTTCCCTATACCCTATACATATAATGAATAGATTTATTCATGCCTGTGAAACAGGCTACTAGGTAATTGCATCCAATTGTCTACTACCACTAATTAGAGAGCAAAAAATAAGTGCAATGTGAAAGAGAGGAAGGGAGGAGAGAGAACTAGCAAAAGGGGGTTTAAACAGAAAGAAAGCTTTAGAGTGTTTGATGATTTTTTTTTCCTGATAATGAATAACAATAGCAGATCCACACACAAATAATCCAGTTAACAGAAAGAAATAGCAGCTAAGCAAGAGATCTACATCTGATGGTAAATGGAAATTTAGAGATTTCTGGATTTCCATAATAATGACAGCCCTGTAGACAGGGAAAGTGTCTGTGGGTAGAAGAATGCAGGGCTCTAGAGAGCAAAAGTAGCCAGGGTCGTCTTGGGGATATTTGGTATTGTCTCTGAGAAAGATAAAGGTGATGGGCAGTCAGTCTCTTCTAACTGTGAGTACATATGTGATTCAGACCTGTGCTCATGCTCAAAAGTCGTTGGTTATTTCAAATACTTTGAGGAAATTAGGGCCTCCAATTTAAATAATAATAAGTATCTAGATATTAGTAGGAGAGGAATGAAGTTAACAAGATGAATAACGTATAATGAATGCTTTCAAGCAAGAAATATAAAGGTATCTGGAAAATCTTCTCTTACACCAAGGAATTAAATTTGTCTGGTTAGGATAGGAGGTATGGTATCTGGGCATATTAAAATAATGCCACATTGGGCATTCATAATCTCAGTCAGAAACGTGAAAAAAATATGTAATAAATAGAAAAGGTTGACTCTCTAAGCTCTATGGTCGTTAATTACAAATGATCACAAATTTTGCTTTCTTTACCTAGAAGAAAAGATCAAACTACATCTGCACAGTGTTTAGTAAACAAATATCTAAAAGTGAAGTTTTTGATAAAAGGCACATAGAAACATGAAGGTGTTAGTGACAGTATGCTTTAGAAATCTCTAGGCATGTCTTCCAGACAAGGCAATGGTACCCCACTCCAGTACTCTTGCCTGGAAAATCCTATGGATGGAGGAGCCTGGTGGGCTGCAGTCCATGGGGTCGCTGAGAGATGGACATGACTCAGTGACTTCACTTTCCCTTTTCACTTTCATGCATTGGAGAAGGAAATGGCAACCCACTCCAGTGTCCTTGCCTGGAGAATCCAAGGGATGGCGGAGCCTGTTGAGCTGCCGTCTGTGGGGTCGCACAGAGTCGGACACGACTGAAGCGGCTTAGCAGCAGCAGGCATGTCTTCAATGATCTCTCTGCCTCAGTCTTTGTGGAGTAGATAGCTCCCTAATATGACAGCCTGACTATGGCAAGGGATCATTGCAGACTTGGTAGAGACTCAGAATATGAACTTAAAGACATGATCCAAAGGTATCTGAACATGTATGTAGATGGAAAGAAACATATTTAGATATAGAGATAAAAACAACATGCTAGAATGATCTTCTCAGTTCAGTTCAGTTGCTCAGTCATGTCCGACTCTTTGCGACCCCATGAATCGCAGCACGCCAGGCCTCCCTGTCCATCACAAACTCCCAGAGTTCACTCAGACTCACGTCCATCGAGTTCGTGATGCTATCCAGCCATCTCATCCTCAGTCGTCCCCTTCTCCTCCTGCCCCCAATCCCTTCCAGCATCAGAGTCTTTTCCAATGAGTCAACTCTTTGCATGAGGTGGCCAAAGGACTGGAGTTTCAGCTTTAGTATTGTTCCTTCCAAAGAAATCCCAGGGTTGATCTCCTTCAAAATGGACTGGTTGGATCTCCTTGCAGTCCAAGGCACTCTCAAGAGTCTTCTCCAACACCACAGTTCAAAAGCATCAATTCTTCGGCGCTCAGCCTTCTTCACAGACCAACTCTCACGTCCATACATGACTACTGGAAAAACCATAGCCTTGACTAGATGGACTTCAGTTGGTAAAGTAATGTCTCTGTTTTTGAATATGCTATCTAGGTTGGTCATAACTTTTCTTCCAAGGAGTAAGTGTCTTTTAATTTCATGGCTGCAATCACCATCTGCAGTGATTTTGGAGCCCCCAAAGTCAAGTCTGACACTGTTTCCACTGTTTCTTCATCTATTTCCCATGGAGTGATGGGACCGGATGCCATGGTCTTCATTTTCTGAATGTTGAGCTTTAAGCCAACATTTTTACTCTCCTCTTTTACTTTCATCAAGAGGCTCTTTAGTTCCTCTTCACTTTCTGCCATAAGGGTGGTGTCATCTGTGTATCTGAGGTTATTGATATTTCTCCCAGCAATCTTGATTCTAGCTTGTGTTTCTTCCAGTCCAGAATTTCTCATGATGTACCCTACATATAAGTTAAATAAGCAGGGTGACAGTATACAGCCTTGACGTACTCCTTTTCCTATTTGGAACCAGTCTGTTGTTCCATGTCCAGTTCTAACTGTTGCTTGCTAACCTGCATACAGATTTTCCAAGAGGCAGGTTAGGTGGTCTAGTATTCCCATCTCTTTCAGAATTTTCCACAGTTTATTGTGATCCACACAGTCAAAGGGTTTGGCATAGTCAGTAAAGGAGAGTGATCTTCTAAAACATCTCAATTTCAAATATCCTTTCTCACAGTTAAGTAAACCTCCCAAATTTGTGGTAATCTCCATTATTCTACCAATTCATCTACATTTTACACTTAAGGCATAAAAATATTTTCAGATGACATTTCTATTTTAAATTTAAAGGCAATACCATATGTATGGTGCAACTCCATAAAATCTTTTTTGAACATTTTTTAACTTCAAAAGAGACTTGTAAATGTACATTATTAGGTTTTCCTTCTCTCTTATAGTTTCAACGTTGCTCTCTTTACCCACGACTATGGCAGCTATTTCTTCTCTTTTTGTCTTTGCTTCAGCATCACCCTGTCAGTGAAGTCCTCACTGACTGCTCTTAAAAACTGCAGAACTTTCTGTGATTACCACCCCTGTCCTCTGTTCCCTCTTCCATGCTCTATTTATCACCAGTTGCTACATTGCACATTTTACCTACTTACTACTACTGGGCTCCCTCTTAAAAAATTCCAGTTCTATAAGTTGTTAGAATCCTTTTGCATTTTACTCATTCTAAATCCTCAGCCTCTAGAAGTCTCTGTGGTCTATAATTGGCTTCCACTGAATATTTGTTGAATAAATGCATTTACTCCCATGATTTCAACTGCAATTTTTACATAGTTCTGAAATTTGTTTCCCCTAGCCTAGGACTCTTTCCTAGGTTTAAAATCCATATATTCAACAGTGTGTTTGAATTACCCAAAGCATCTCAAAGTCATCATACCTAAGACTGAATTCAGTATCTTGCCTCCCCACATCTCTGCATCTCCTCCCCTGTCTCCTATGACTCTTTTTTAATCTCTCCTATAGTGAGTATCAACCATCCATCCATTTACCAAGTGAAAAATTATGCCATAAGTTCTTATTGCTAGATCCTCATCTGCCCTTATATCAGTCTCCTTCCTTTATTAACTTGTCTTAGTATCTTTGTTGAAGTGTATTAGTCACTCAGTCAGGTATGATTCTTTGCAACATTATAGACTGTAGCCCACTCCAGGGGATCTTGCCAACCCAGGGATCAGATCCTGGTCTACTGCATTTGCAGGCAGATTCTTTACTGTCTGACCCACCAGGAAAATACCCTTGTCCAGATAAACATAGTAGACTCCTAAGAGATCTTGCTTTTCATCTCCACCTCTAAATGATCTTTATTGCATACTGCTCCCCCAAATCTAAATCTGGTCATGTTACTCTCCTTGCAAACATTTAGTGGAAGTCAGTGACTACAAAATACCTAGTATAATGTGTGTGCCTGCTAATTGCTTCAGTTGTGTCCGACTTTGTGTGACACTATGGACTGCAGTTTCCTAGGCTCCTCTGTCCATGGGGATTCTCCAGGAAAGAATACTGGAGTGGGTTGCCATGCTCTCTCCAGGAGGTCTTCCCAACCCAGGAATAGAACCCATGTCTCTTATGTCTCCTGCATTAGCAGGCAGGATCTTACCACTAGGGCCACCTGGTAGCCCACTTAGTATCATAGTGAC
Source organism: Nanger dama (assembly GCA_917880005.1). Taxonomy (NCBI): domain Eukaryota; kingdom Metazoa; phylum Chordata; class Mammalia; order Artiodactyla; family Bovidae; genus Nanger; species Nanger dama. The sequence continues at coordinate 5,357,649 of CAKJTW010000011.1, forward strand.
AGTGAAGTCGCTCAGTCGTGTCCGACTCTCTGCAACCCCATGGAGTGTAGCCTACCAGGCCCCTCCGTCCATGGGATTTTCCAGGCAAGAGTACTGGAGTGAGTGCCATTGCCTTCTCCAGGGGATCTTTCCAACCCTGGGATTGAACCCAGGTCTCCTGCACTGCAGGCAGATGCTTTACCATCTAAGCCACCAGAGAAGCCTTAGTATCATAAGGAGACCTTATTTTGAGGTGGCCTTTATTCATTTCCACAGCCTAATTTTTCCATGTACTTTGAGCTAAAATCTCAATGTCATTCTCTTCCAATTTGTATGTTGCTCCATTTATCTGTTTTTACTCATGCTCATCCTTCAACAAAGAAAGCAAGCTGCTCTTTAATCTGCAACCTCCATCGTGTTTTCTTCAGATTTAACCTCTTCTATTAGCTTTATTCTTTTGCTCAGAGAGAATTCATAACTTTTTCCTTTATACTGTGCCCTGTATAGACTCTGACCACTGTTGTTGCTTTTTAGTCGGTCAGTCGTGTCTGACTCTTTGTGACCCCACGGACTGCAGCACACCATAGCATTATACATTTATTTGTACTCATTTTTTTACATATTTCTACTCAGTATTACCAGAACATAAGTTCTTAGAGACAAGGACTATATTTTACTCATCTTTCTAACCTCAGTGTTCCTTGTAGTAGAAGCAAGTACATTAGCTAAAGAAATGAATGAATAAAGAACTATGCATTTGGGTAGAAGTATGAAACAGAACATCATGGAAGGAACTTAACAGTTTAAGTATAAAAGAGAATACGGAGTCATTGTAAGTTCCTAAATAAGGAAGTGATAGAATGCAATTCCTTTTTAAGAAAATTTGAATCAAGTACCAGCATTAAAGTGCTTTAGGTGGAATGAGGACAAGGTCTAGCGATTAGGAAGTCACCGAAGGACTCTAGAAATAAGACAGGGGGAGAAAAACCCCAAACCTATTCACCTGCCTGAATTAGTTGCTACAATTGTATCTCTCCATGTCCTTACACCTAAATTGGTGAAGAGTGTCTGCTTCTCCAACTCCTCCAGACTACAAGCTTCCAAGGTCAGGATGGTGCGTTATTTATCACCATGATGCAAATATTTGCCACAGTATCTTACAAATAGCAGGTAACACAAACATTCTGCATGAGTAAGTGAAGAAGAAAAGTAACAGTCCAGATGAGGGTTATGACAGTGAGAAGGAAAGAAAAGAAGACAAAGTGCAGAATCTCAAAGGAAGATCTTCTGCTGACGTGTTGCCTCCTGGTGTTCCAGTCATGGTGTTCCAGGCAATGCTGATTCAATACACATTACCTCTTCATCTCATGAGGATATCTTTTTTTCTCGCTCTTGATTGTTAAATCTCCACTCCAGTGCTGGCTAGCTTTTTTTTTTTTTGGTAAATAAGCATTCAATAAATCTTGACTGAGCTATATTCTAAGTGTAGGCTCTGACAAACTAGACTTCCTACTAATCAACCCAAATCATATCCTTAAAATTAATACTTAGTTTCCACTTTCTCCATGCCCCACTGAAATGCCCCCCCTCAGCTCATCTGCACTCCATCTGCTTGTACCTCTTTACTACCAGCACCCATTACCACATACTCCCACCCTCACATGGTCCCAAGTGCTCTTTCTCTCAAGCCATGACTCAAGCCAGACTCTACCTGGTCCCTCTCTACTCTGTCATCTAAGAGTGTAACATCTAACAGTGTAACTCCTTGAAAATGTGGGCCTTACATCTAATGATCCTTGGATGCCCACCCAAGTGACTTTATGTAGGACTCTCTTTTTATTTGTGGTGGATTAACTGCTGTGATCTGGTGCAAAAACAAAGGCTCAGGGATTGAATGGTGTGAGCTTTGACCACATCCCCGTCTGTGGCTGCTGTGTATTTGCTTTAACACAGTGAAAGACATCAGATCAGGCATACATATCTATGTATACATTCTTATGTATAATGCATACACACATAGTTGTTTCAAAGCAAGTCAATTAATTTTTCTGATAATATAGTTATTGGAAAGATTAAAACTGTACAGATAAAGAGAAAAGTAAATATTATCTGAAATTCCACTATTCAGAGATAATCATTGTCAATGTATTAAAGATATTATTCCTGACATTTTTTCAAGTTCTATATAAATAGAACAATATACATGATTATGCATATGCCCATATTCCCAAATTAGATCATGTTATGTATTCAGACTTTGAAATTTATATTTTTCTTATTTAAGAATGTATTATGGAATGCTTCTCATGACAAATTATAAATATGTATTTAACATTGTTAAATGTTGCTTATTAAAGTGTTGTGTCAATAGTTAACCAGTATTTCCTAGATAGCATATTAAAAAGCAGAGACATCACTTTGCAGACAAAAGTCCACATAATCAAAGCTATGGTTTTTCCAATAGTCATATATGGATGTGAGAGGTGGACCATAAAGAAGGCTGAGTGCCAAAGAATTGATGCTTTTGAACTGCGGTGCTGGAGAAGACTTTTGCGAGTCCTTTGGACAGCAAGGAGATCAAACCAGTCAATCCTAAAGGAAATCAACTCTGAATATTCATTGGAAGGACTGATGCTGAAGCTCCAATACTTTGGCCACCTGATGTGAAGAGTCGACTCATTGGAAAAGACCCTGATGCTGGGAAAGATTGAGAGTGGGAGGAGAAACAGGTGACAGAGGATGAGATGGTTGGATGGCATCACTGACTCAATGGACATAAATTTGAGCAAACTCTGGGAGATGGTGAAGGATAGTGAAGCCCGGCATTCTGCAGTCCATGGGGCCGCCAAGAGTCAGATACAACTTTGAGACTGAAGAATAATGACAACAACAACTTTATTACATGGTATTTAGTTCATCTCTCTCTCTCTTTGATTTTCATTATACTGTATGCTGTGATGTTCATTTCTGCACATATACCTGCTGTACCTGTCTGATTAGATGATCTAAGCAAATTTCATGAAGTAGGACTTCTAATCCAATAATTCATGAGGTTGTTCAATTCTAAGCACCAGATTATTTTAGTAACTTCCTTTCCCTCCAGTTCACTGATGGCAAGAGAATATGGTCAGGTATCCCTGTGGATCACTTTCTAGTACCAATGAACTGATATGGAATAATACCATTAAAACCAGAATTCAGTTAAGTTCAGTTGTGTCCGACTCTTTGTGACCCCATAGACTGCAGCATGCCAGGCATCCCTGTTCATCAGCAACTCCCAGAGTTTACTCAAACTCATGTCCATTGAGTCAGTGATGCCATCCAACCATCTCATCCTCTGTTGTCCCCTTCTCTTCTCGCCTTCAATCTTTCCCAGTATCAGGGTCTTTTCAAATGAGTCAGTTCTTTGCATCAGGTGGCCAAAGTATTGAGTTTCAGTTTCAGCATCAGTCCATCCAATCAAAATTCAGGACTGATTTCCTTTAGGATGGACTGGTTGGATCTCCTTGCAGTCCAAGGGATTACATCGATTTTTATAGTGACTAATACTGTTTATTAATATTCTTTTTGTTTTTGTTTCAGATTTTGGTTATATAGAATGAAGGTATATTAGAGCAGTCAAAAAGTATATCCTAAAGTAATTTAATAGCCAAAGTGCTAGCTGTGTTTGTCTTTCTTAATCAAGTAAATACATTAGGATATGGGCTGTGAATATTAACAATCACAAACTTCAGGGTGATTTCTTCCAAATACCACTTTCAAACAGAAAAACTACAGACTCTGATATTGAACTTAATTAATGTTGATTGATGGTTCTTAGGGCCAGATAGGAAGCTGCAAACTGCAGGACAATTAAGGAGCACAGAATTGGGCTTTACATGTAGCCTGTACCTAACTCATGCACAAAGGAACTAATCACTGTATCATTCCTGACGTATCTATTGCATCATAGCTCAAGCTCAAGGCTGAAGGTAATGGTAATATTTTCAATATTTTAAAAGATAATTCTAAAAAGATGAATATAATATAAAAATAGCAAAAGAAAGAAAAATACCACTGAATCTTGAATTCTCAGGTATACAAATGTCAAGAATTTCACATTTCTGGTGCTCAGGGTGACTGTAATTGGGGCTCATTGAGCGCACACAATCATTTAGAGTTAAGTGCATATTCGGTAATATAAATTGTTACATATGGTCAAGGGGAGAGGAGTTATGGTTGCTGTGGGAAATAGAACTCTGAATTTCCTGACATTTTTGTTGTGAAATCTCAGATATCAGGTTGCATTAGCATCATTTTCTACATTTAATAAAAGATTGCTCTATTGTCACTTTTAAGAGAGAAAAGTTTCCCCCTTTCTCCTAATGTATTTAAAGTGATGAGATTTATTTTAAATTGAATTAACCAGAAAACACAGGTTCTTTATCAGATATAAGTGACAAGCAATAAGCCTGCATTCTGCCTCCAATTAAATAATTTAATTGAAAAAGTTAGAGTGTTCTTTAAATTTTTAAAATAGTAAATATGTATTAACTGGGTTGACAGACATAACACCTATAAATTATCTTATTCCAAAAATACTTAAGCAGATTATTAAAAAAAGTCTTTCACACAAAACCCTCTCCTCTTGTGGCCACCCACAGCACCAGACCCTGCAGGAAGAAGTAGGCATTGTCTGATTTCTCTGTATAAGGGAATCTAGTTTGGCAGTGATTGCATTTCAAATCATCATCATTGTCTTCTTTATTCTCAAGGCAGTATTTCTACATTGAGGGAATGGGAACTTAAAAGGTTAAGTAAATCACTCATAATCAGAGAAAAAGCTCAGAAAGAATACAGTCAGGTCTGAGGGATGCCCGAGTCTGTGCACTTTCTATTATACCCTGTGGCTCCTGGCCTGTCTTGACATAATTCAAGTATCTATACCCACCTGAAGAGAGATAATAATAGCATTAACAATGATCATCAGCAAAATAATATGCAAAATTCTTAGTAAAATCAACATTAGTGAACTGGACACAGATTCTGTATGCAGGAAGTTAGCAACTGCAGGGGCTTTGTACAGAGACTCAGTATAGTCGGACTGAGGAAAGAACTGTTCTGCTTTGTATTGCAACAATGGATTGGCATGGATGGATATAGCTTAAATCACTGAGGGCTTACAGTCTGCCAGGCACCATTCCAATCACTTTACAACAGTAACTCACTGAATTCTCATGACAATGCTATGTGCCAGTGATTATAATAATCCCAATGTTACAGATTAGAATTCTGAAGCACAGAGAGGTTAGGTAACATGCCTAAGTTAACACAGCCATTAAGTGGTAGAAGCAGGATGTGGACCAGGCTGCTTGGTTTCAGAGTTGTGCTTGCTCTTAACCACTACGGAGAGAGACAAGAGTGTTGTGAAGTACAGTGAGAGGGCTGCACTGTACCTCAGTGTAAAGTACAGAAGGGTGTAAGTATAGAAAGGTGTGTGTTTTTCTCTGTTGGTGCTTGCTTAGGCTTTTATACCACCTCACAAAGAAATATTGTACCACCTCAAGATGACATAAGATCTTGAAAAAATAAAAAGAAAGCCATTACAAGCTACTTTTGACCCTCATTCTTACCTGTAAAGGTCAATTTTTAAAATATCAGGTGCTTTAAAAAAACAAAGCATAGTTGATTTACAATGTTATCTTAGTTTCTAGGATTCAGCAAAATGATTCATATATATGTGTAAATTATACAACATATATAAAATTTTCTTATTCTTTTCTACTATAGTTTATCATAAAATATTGAATATAGCTGCCTGTGCTATACAGTAGGACCTTGTTGTTTATCTATTTTATATATAGTAGTATATATAAATTCATAATTTATCCCTCCCCTTCCACCTTTTTCCTTTGATAATCATACATTTAAATAAATAAATAACTATGTTTTCTATATCTGTGAATCTGTATCTGTTTTGTAAATAAGCTAATTTGTGTCATATTTTAGATTCCGCATGAAAGTGATATCACTGGACACATGTCTTTCTCTGACTTGCTTAACTTAGTATGATAATCTCTAGGTCTATCCATGTTGGTACAAATAGCACTATTCTGTTCTTTTTATGGCTGGGTAACATTCCATTGTATAGATGTATCATATCTTCTTTAACCATTCATCTATCAATGGACACCTAGGTTTTTGCATGTTTTGGCTATTATAAATAGTGCTGCTATGAACATTGGGGTGCATGTATCTTTTCTTTTAGAGTTTTCTACAGATATATATCCAGGAAGGGAATTGCTGGATCATATGGTAGCCCTGTTTTCAGGTTTGTTTGTTTTGTTTTGTTCTGTTTTTAAGGAACCTCCCATTGTTTTCCATAGAGGCTGCATTAATTTACATTTCCACCAATAGTGTAGGAAGGTTCCCATTTCTCCATACCCTCTCCAGCTAAAATATCTACTTTTAAGTCTTTCTGTTTTAAGTGATTCCATGAGCTATTCCCAAACTCCATTTAAAGAACACTTTTTAAAAATTGAAGTATAGTTGCTGTATAACATTACATGTTACAAGTTACAACATAGTGATTTATAATCTTTAAAGGTTATACTCCATTTATAGTTATTATAAAATATGGACTATATTCCCTGTACAGTACAATATATTGGTGTAGCTTATTTTATACCTCACAGTTTGTACTTTTCACACTCCTCCACCTATATTGTCTCTGCCCCTTTCCTTTCCCCAATGGCAATCACTTGTTTTAAAACACTTATTCTCTAACAACAGCTCATCTGTTTCTCTTACAATAGCAAACCTGACTATACATTCCCCTGTTCTGCCTTCCTAGAGATTGTGACTGTCTTATCAACATCTCCTTAAACCAACCTATTACATGTCTTCACTGGAATAATATATTGTGCCTCAGCCTTCTCTTCTGTAGCTTTTAATGTCCCCTTCGATTTTTAGTTTCAACAATGAGACATATACCACAGAGATGTCCCTGAGTATTAGAAAAAGATAATGGCAAACTACACAACATATGTCAAATCATACTATGATCTTAGAACTAAAGAGGACTTTATTTTCCCTGTTACGTATACAAATCCATCAAATCCTGGAAAGCAGTAAGGGAGGAACAGAATTTCATAAAAAAAAAATCTTAACTTAAAAATCCTGAAACAGCCTCAATCTCTTTTCTCCACCCTCCCCAACTTTCCAATTCATCACTTGAATTAACCTCCTAAGCACAGAAGCCATCAGATAGCTGAGGCCCTGTCTGGTCCATCGGCAGAGCCCAGCCACTCCACCGAGGCCGCGCTGAGCCAGGGGCGCAGGGCCCTGGCTGTGTGAGCTTTGATAAGCTGAGCAGAGCCTCCCGCAGACACTGCAAAGCAATTAAAACCGCAAAAGGGCTTTTCTCCCTCCCTTTTCCTCTTTCTTCTCCCTCCAAACTTGAATAAAAATGATTTGATATGTTATTCTTTTCAGAGCTAACCACTCGAGGGAAAAAAAGAAAAGAAAGTAAAAAAGAAAAAAAGAGGGGGAAAGTCACTCTTGAGAACTCATTATTAGCATGAATTCCCAGCACTCTAGCAATCTGTACAGATCCACACAAGAGGGAAGGCAGTGGACTAAAAGGACAGACGGAGTTTTATCTCAAGGCATGCAGGAAAGAGGGAAGCATTCTCCTCAGGCTTGGAGCCCTGGAGGCGGTGGAGGCACTGTTAGGCCTTATGTCTTTGAAAGGCAAACCTCAAACCCTAAGAGTTAACTCAGATTTTGTGGAAGGAAGAAGCATCTATGTTCTCCATCAAGGAAAGGGGGGTGCCCTGAAGCCTGGCTGGTGGAACCTTCACAGTGGGCCAGAGTCACAGTGGGTCAGAGTCACAGAGGGCAAGTCAAATAACTGGGACCCCCTTATGAGGAAAAGGAAAGAAGGCTCTCGAGAGTTTAGCAGGACCTCCAGGGAGGGCTGGGAACTACCAGACAAGAATGTCAAAAACACAAACAACAAACATAAATAATAAGAAAATAAAAATAAAAAATTAAGACATCAATCAAAGCACACACTTAGAAGGCACTCCATAGATATATTTTGCATGAATGAATAGCTTTCTTGCTAAAATTTGCATATAGGAAAGTTAGATTTGTGCAGTCTCCATGGTGTGAAGATGAAGCAGAAATGCCTCAGATTCCAAAACTATTAGAGGTACCATAACAATCACTAAAACCATGAGCCATATTTGAGGAGATGAAAAATGAAGGATGAACCTCCCCTGGCCTCTGAAAGGCAATGTGGAGGACAACCTTTAGACCCTCATCTTAACTCAGGGAACACGAATCCTGATGGGTTGGTAAGAATCTGAGCCACTCAGTCAGCTAGGGACTTAGACTCATAAATAAGATACAAAAGCAAATGACAATTGTCCTGTGACAACGGTGACGCATTATGAGATTGTGCCATGAAAAGGACTCTCCCCAAGCGTTTCTCCTCCCCTGTCCTCAGCTGCACTTTACCTCACTAATGCTGTCACTCCTCTGAACCCGAAACAAATAAAAATTAAAATTAAGTTGCTTTCTCTGGTCCAGTGGAATTGTGACACCTTGTGAAACAGTGATAAGAACGTATTCCTCAAGTAGCCAGGTCTGGAGTGTGAGGGCAGCATACTCTGCGGGCCAAGCATGAGAGAGAAACCGGGCATGTGAATGGCAAATGTTACCGGGAGGCCTGACGCAAAAAGAGGCGGAGGTGTATAATCAGGGATACCTTCCCCCTTACAGCAGAATAGGAGCTCTAGATGGCCAGGTTAAGGAGACGTCCAGTGTCTCTTGGAGACTGTTATTCTTCCTAGCTTCCTACCACATGCATTCAACCCATCATGCTGTTTCAGTGGCCTCTGCCGCCTGAATATTTGCTGTATCAGTCATTAAAGAAGCACCTGGCCTGTGTCACGGCTACAGACGTGGATACAGCACCATAGCTTTCTTCAGGAACTTTCAGCTTAATTGACGAACCAGTTATATAAATAAGAAATTTCAGTAAACCAGTAGGGTGGAAGCTCACAGAGGTGGCATCTAACCCAGACCAGAAAACAGATAGGAAGGCTGAAGAGACAGAGATCTTGAAGCTGAAGATACTGGAGTGGGTTGCCATTTTCTTCTCCGGGGGATCTTCCTGACCCAGGGATCAAACCCAGGTCTGCTTCATTGCAGGCAGACGCTTTAATCTCTGAGCCACCAGGGAAGCTGAAGATAATGAAAGGAAGGCTATTTCCTACTAGAGGAGCAGAAGGAGTTACAGCTCAATAGCATGCAGTAACACAACACAACTTCAGCCACAACTGGTATGATTAGTGTAACATTTCAACCAGTGCAACATATGACTAGAGAGGTAAGTAGGGGCCAGATTACTGCGTAAAAGCTCTGCACTTGGAGATGATCGTGACTTGCACACATCACTTCCATTCATTATCCCACTGTCCTGTGCTTAAAGGGCCATCTGTAGCTTAAAAGATGCTGGGAGATAGTACAGTTAAATAGTTAGTATTCCATGATCAAGGGAAAGATGGCTATTGAGAGCATAACTGGCAGCCTACAACATATTTATCCTGACTTTAGAGAGCTATTGGTGAATCTAAGCATGGAAATTTCTTAACTATATTTGAAACCCCAATAAAGTATTGTAGAAAAATAGAGAATGTACAGAAACCAGCCAGTGGAATGAGTAAGGTGCTGATGGAAATCTGACCAAGATGGCAAGCTTGTGACCTAGAGGTGAGATTAAGTTCATTTAACGGAAGAAAAAATAAAAGAATCATTTTTTGTATGCTTTGTTGACTAACATTTGGTCACCATGTCTCCATCATTTCAAATTATTTTTGCCAAATGACACTCATTTTATCAGTGAGGGCTCCAGGCAAAGGGAATGACTTACATAATGACCTAGACAAAAGATGAAGAGAATGGTTCTTGTCAAAGAATGAAACATTTCACTGCCTGTGCAGATAGATTTTAGTGACAAAAGACTCGAGAGTGGTAGGTAGGTTACAGATTTGGCAGCTTCTCTTAGGCTACGTTACTGATTTGGGACTTGATATGGTAATGCAGAACTAATAGACAAGGGTGAACAAGGAAGTTGCATTCTCAACATTTTTGTTGTTGAAAGATCACCGGGCTGCAGAGCAGGAATTGGATCGGAGGTGAGGAGCAAGGAGACTGGGCATGATGAGGATGATGACTGAAATCAGAGAGCCCATGATACAGTTCCCTCCCCAGGAGGAGAAAGAGGCAGAATTACACCGAGAAGTAATTAACGGGGAAGGTAGAAAGGCAGACAGAGTTCACTGAAGAAAGCAGATATCCTATCCTGACTCAGGAGCCTGCAGAAGGAAGATTATCAGAATACTGTGTGAAGGGAGCAGTTACAAAGGGGCGAGCCAAGGGTACTGTTTTAAAGACAGACTCTGTAGGGCCATCCATCAAAAGTAGCTCAGCCGCTCAGTCTCACTGCTAACAGGTGATGAAACCTGATCCATAAAACATTCCCAGGGTGTCACTGAATTGAAACATTGGAGGGTTTTACTCACCCTGAATAAGAAATCACTTTCAGGGATTGAATTTTAACAGATTACCTTTTTCTCCTGCTTGTCTGACACACACACATATACCCATTTTTAAGTGTGTGGTTGTATTAACTATAGGGCTTTGCTGGTGACTCAGGTGGCAAAGAACCTGCCTGCAATGCGGGAAACCGAGGTTTGATCCCTGGGTTGGGAGGATCCCCTGGAGAAGGAAATGGCTACCCACTCCAGTATTTGGCCTGGAGAACTCCATAGGCAGAGGAGACTGGTAGCCTAGACGAGATGGGAAAGGCAACAGACTTCTCATTGTATGTGCTGCTGTTACGATGGATTCACTCAGTCATTCATGGATACATTCATTTTCAGTATTCACAGAGTTCATTTAGGGCATTTTAGATACTGTGGTGGAAACAAAAGGAGTAGGTGCTCGAGGATCTCTTTTTCAAAGATCATAGAGATTAAAATCATTAAATCCCACGTAAAAGTCCGCTCTTTAAAGCATGTGTGAAAGAAATTTCACAACAGTATTCAGTTAAGTAGTGGACCAGCCTCTGAACCATTCCTATCATAATAGATTTCCTGCCGTCAGGTGGCTTATTAAGAGTTTTCTTGAATACAGCTAGTTTCTAAATTTTATCTGGTAAACTAATTTTTGTCATTTAGGATTTTAAAAAAATCCAATCTCTCTTTCATACTGTAGCAATTCAAGATTTTGAAAACTTTCTCATTCCCCCTCCCCCTCACACACTCTAATTTCTAGGTGAAATAATCAATGATTATTTCAACATTTCCTCATATGTCATGAATTTCAGATATCCCAATCCCTATTTACTTTTATCAACATTTGTTAATGTATCATTTAATTATGCAAAAAGAAACATATACATAAAACTGAGTTTAATACTTAAGCTGTGGTCAGAGTAACTGGAATAGAGATATGCTTTTGCCTCTATAATTCAATAAATTTTACTTCGAGGAATTCTACTTGTGGCAGTACGGCAAACCAGTCACTGTGAGAGAAATGCCCCACCCCTACTACAATACAACTACATTCCAGATAAATGACAAAGTGACCTTTGGAGATGTGATCTAAATGTCCTGGTTGAAGTATAGAAAAATAGCATCAGAATAAACTCAAAGAAATAGAAAAAAAAATTTAGTAGAAAATTAATAAAATAAGAATGGTAAAATAAAGACATCCAACAAAGGCAAAATACTACTAAGAAAAGACTAAAAAAATAGACAAAACTTTGTCAGAAACTGCTCCTAAAAAATAGAGAAAGTAGACATACAAGAATTAAAATGATAGTAACAGAAGTATGTGAAGACCTTTATGCTCATTAATTTAAGAAAGCTGAACACATCCTACACAAATACAACATATCAAAGCTGATCCAAGAAGAATTAGAGAGTTTCAAGAGTCCTATAAGCAATCACTAAAATAGAGTGATCAGTTAAAAATCTTTCCACAAAGAAAAGATTTAGTTTCACAGAAATTTCTATTAAACTTTCAAGAAAGAGGTCATTCAAACCTATTAAATACTTATTTTCTAGTGAATTTACATAAATATTTTTTCTAGTAAATAGAGAAAGAACACTATTTAATTTCATGCAGCTGGGATAACACTGATACCAAAAGCAAGCAAAGATTTTATTAGAAAGGAAAGTATATAAACTAATTCCAGTCATAACCGTAGATGCAAAACTCCTAAATGCAATACTAATAAAATACTAATTAAAAAATTCAAAGTGTGTGAAAAAGATAATACACTACAATCTAGTTGATTTCATCTCAGGTGTCGGAAAGTAATACATTATTAGAGAACCTATCAACTTAATCCACTCACAGATAAAAAATAAAAATATATAATTATTTCAAAAATATGGAAGATGATAAAATTAAGCATTCCAAAATAAAAAAATTTTAGCAAGTTAGGAATAGAAGGGAATTAATTTTTTTCAAAAGCATCTACCCCCTTTATTCTCACTCCCACCCAAATGGCCAGTGGGCAGCTGCATCTGAAGAACAGGAGCTAATGAAAGGGAACCAAGCTGGAGATACTGCCTTGTATTCCTCTGGGTAGAAGTTATTTTTGACTATACAGAAACAAATGCATTTATTCCATCATATGCCCAATTTCATACTGATTTCAACACCAGTTAAAATCTCTACATGTTACCCATACCTGGTGCTTTTAGCCTTTTCTCTCTCCAGGGTATTTATCCTAAACTTCCCCAAGTCTAGAAATCAAAAGTCAGGAAAAGACACACCTTGATGGTACCTTCTGAGTTCCTCACTGCCACAAACCTCCCCTGAGACAAGGGAATACAGAGTCTGGCTACTTGCTTGAAAGAAGAAATGGAGCAATAAGAACAATCTGGGAGAAAGAACAAAAATAATATCTCAGAAAACTGGCCACATTAATAAATGAAGTTAGATACTTTAGGCAATGAGGAACAATTAAAAGTTTTGAACAAAGTGATAATGTTGAAGTGAAATTTGGAGAAAATTCACTTAAAGGGATGGAGGAGGTAGAAACTAAAGGTGAGGAGATAACTGTATTATGATAAACAGGTAGACAGAACATAAATCAGCATTTTCCAATTGTTTCCTACATTCTAGGCATTTTTGTCTCTAGTTGTTCACACTTTTGCAAGCTTTCATCAGATTATTAAAATTAATCAATGGAGTCAGTTTATGCTAATTCATTCCCTGTGATGGTTGGTTTTATTTTATTTTAAAAATTTTATTCATTTATTTTTGGCTGTGCTGGGTTTCATTGCTGTACATGAGCTTTCTCTAGTTGCTATGAGCAGAACTACTCTCTGCTTGTGGCGCTCAGGCTTCTCATTGTGGTGGCTTCTCTTGTTGTGGAGCATGGACTTGTGAGCTTTAGGCATTGTGATGCATTGGCTTAGCTGCATGTGGAATCTTCCCAGACCAGGGGCTGAACCTATGTCTCCTGCACTGGCAGGTGGATTCTTAACCACTGGCTCACCAAGGAAGTCCTGGGATGCTTAATTTTATATGTCAGCATGACTGGCCTTGAGGTACCTGGATTAGACATTATCTCTTGGTATCTGTGAGAGTAATTCCAGATGAGATTAGCATTTGAATCAGTGAATTCAGCAGGGCAGATTACCATTATCCTACTTGGGAGGAGACAACCCAAATCTGAGGTCAGATGCTGGCAGGGAGGAGTTACCCCACTTCTGAGGCTAGTGGCAGCCGGGAGGAGACACCCCACGTCTGATGTCAGGGGCAGCCGGGAGAAGCCACCTCGCGCCCAAGACCAGGGGTGGTGACCCTGAGGAGCCACCCCTAGCCCGAGACCAGGACCGGCGGCCGGGAGGAGCAGCCCGAGGAGTGGTGGTGGCTCTGGTGCAGGAGGGCCTAGAGGAGCTATCCTACGTTGAAGGTCAGTAACGGTGGCAGTAAGGAGATACCTCTCGTCCAAGGTAAAGAGCAGCAGCTGTGCTTTGCTGGAGCAGTCATGAAGAGATACCCCCACGCCCAAGGTAAGAGAAACCCAAGTAAGATGGTAGGTGTTGCAAGAGGGCATCAGAGGGCAGGCACGCTGAAACCATACTCACAGAAAACTAGTCAATTTAATCACACTAGGACCACAGCCTTGTCTAACTCAATGAAACCAAGCCATGCCTGTGGGGCAAACCCAAGAGAGGCAGGTCACGGTGGAGACATCTGACAGAATGTGGTCCACTGGAGAAGGGAATGGCAAACCACTTCAGTATTTTTGCCTTGAGAACCCCATGAACAGTATGAAAAGGCAAAATGATAGGATACCAAAAGAGGAACTCCCCAGGTCATTAGGTACCCAATATGCTACTGGAGATCAGTGGAGAAATAACTCCAGAAAGAATGAAGGGATGGAGACAAAGCAAAAACAATACCCAGTTGTGGATGTGACAGGTGATAGAAGGAAGATCTGATGCTGTAAAGAGCAATATTGCATAGGAACCTGGAATGTCAGGTCCATGAATCAAGGCAAACTGGAAGTGGTCAAACAAGAGATGGCAAGGGTGAACGTAGACATTCTAGGAATCAGTGAACTAAAATGGACTGGAATGGGTGAATTTAACTCAGATGACCATTATTTTTACTACTGTGGGCAGGAATCCCTCAGAAGAAATGGAGTAGCCATCATGGTCAACCAGTCTGAAATGCAGTACTTGGATGAAATCTCAAAAACGACAGAATGATCTCTGTTCGTCTCCAAGGCAAACCATTAATATCACAGTAATCCAAGTCTATGCCCCAACCAGTAATGCTGAAGAAGCTGAAGTTGAACGGTTTTATGAAGACCTACAAGATCTTTTAAAACTAACAGCCAAAAAAGATGTCCTTTTCATTATAGGGGACTGGAACAAAAGTAGGAAGTCAAGACACACCTGGAGTAACAGGCAAATTTGGCCTTGGAATACGGAATGAAGCAGGGCAAAGACTAATAGAGTTTTGCCAAGAAATGCACTGGTCATAGCAAACACCCTCTTCCAACAACACAAGAGAAGACTCTACACATGGACATTACCAGATGGTCAACACCGAAATCACACTGATTATATTTTTTGCAGCCAAAGATGGAGAAGCTCTATACAATCAACAAAAACAAGACCAGGAGCTGACTGTGGCTCAGATCATGAAATCCTTATTGCCAAATTCAAACTTAAATTGAAGAAAGTAGGGGAAACCACGAGACCATTCAGGTATGACCTAAATCAAATCCCTTATGATTATACAGTGGAAGTGAGAAATAGATTTAAGGGACGAGATTTGATAGAGTGCCTGATGAACTATGGAATGAGGTTTGTGACATTGTATGGGAGACAGGGATCAAGACCATCCCCATGGAAAAGAAATGCAAAAAAGCAAAATGGCTGTCTGGGGAGGCCTTACAAATAGCTGTGAAAAGAAGAGAGGTGAAAAGCAAAGGAGAAAAGGAAAGATATAAGCATCTGAATGCAGAGTTCCAAAGAATAGCAAGAAGAGATAAGAAAGCCTTCTTCAGGGATCAATGCAAAGAAATAGAGGAAAACAACAGAATGGGAAAGACTAGAGATCTCTTCAAGAAAATTAGAGATACCAAAGGAACATTTCATGCAAAGATGGGCTCGATAAAGGACAGAAATGGTGTGGACCTAACAGAAGCAGAAGATATTAAGAAGAGGTGGCAAGAATACACGGAAGAACTGTACAAAAGATCTTCATGACCCAGATAATCATGATGATCTGATCACTAATCTAGAGCCAGACATCTTGGAATCTGAAGTCAAGCGGGACTTAGAAAGCATCACTACAAACAAAGCTAGTGGAGGTGATGGAATTCCAGTGGAGCTGTTTCAAATCCTGAAAGATGATGCTGTGAAAGTCCTGCACTCAATATGTCAGCAAATTGGGAAAACTCAGCAGTGGCCACAGGACTGGAAAAGGTCAGTTTTCATTCCAAATCCAAAGAAAGGCAATGCCAAAGAATGCTCAAATTACCACACAATTGCATTCATCTCACATGCTAGTAAATCAATGCTCAAAATTCTCCAAGCCAGGCTTTAGCAACACATGAACCGTGAACTCCCTGATGTTCAAGTTTGTTTTAAAAAGGCAGAGGAACCAGAGATCAAATTGCCAACATCTGCTGGATCATGGAAAAAGCAAGAGAGTTCCAGAAAAACATCTATTTCTGCTTTATTGAGTATGCCAAAGCCTTTGACTGTGTGGATCACAGTAAACTGTGGAAAATTCTGAAAGAGATAGTAATACCAGACTACCTAACCTGCCTCTTGAGAAATCTGTATGCAGGTCAGCAAGCAACAGTTAGAATTGGACATGGAAAAACAGACTGGTTTCAAATAGGAAAAGGAGTATGTCAAGGCTGTATATTGTCACCCTGCTTATTTAACTTCTATGCAGAGTACATCATGAGAAACCCTGGACTGGAAGAAACATAAGCTGGAATCAAGACTGCCGGGAGAAATATCAATAACCTCAGATATGCAGATGGCACCACCCTTATGGCAGAAAGTGAAGAGGAGCTAAAAAGTCTCTTGATTTAAGTGAAAGAGGAAAGTGAAAAAGTTGGCTTAAAGCTCAACAATCAGAAAACGAAGAACATGGCATCCCTGTCCCATCACTTCATGGGAAATAGATGGGGAAACAGTGGAAACAGTGTCAGATTTTATTT
Organism: Nanger dama; assembly: GCA_917880005.1. Classification (NCBI taxonomy): domain Eukaryota; kingdom Metazoa; phylum Chordata; class Mammalia; order Artiodactyla; family Bovidae; genus Nanger; species Nanger dama. The sequence continues at coordinate 5,374,390 of CAKJTW010000011.1, forward strand.
TTTGGGGTTCCAAAATCACTGCAGATGGTGATTGCAGCCATGAAATTAAAAGACGCTTACTCCTTGGAAGAAACGTTATGACCAACCTAGATTGTATATTCAAAAGCAGAGACATTACTTTGCTGACTAAGGTCCATCTAGTCAAGGTTATGGTTTTTCCAGTGGTCATGTATGGATGTGAGACTTGGACTGTGAAGAAGGTTGAGTGCTGAAGAACTGATGCTTTTGAACTGTGGTATTGGAGAAGACTCTTGAGAGTCCCTTGGACTGCAAGGAGATCCAACCAGTCCATTCTGAAGGAGATCAGCCCTGGGATTTCTTTGAAAGGATTGATGCTAAAGCTGAGACTCCAGTACTTTGGCCACCTTATGCGAAGAGTTGACTCATTGGAAAAGACTCTGATGCTTGGAGGGATTGGAGGCAGGAGGAGAAGGGAATGACAGAGGATGAGATGGCTGGATGGCATCATGGACTCAATGGACGTGAATCTGAGTGAACTGGGAAGTTTGGCGTGCTGCGATTCATGGGGTCGCAAAGAGTCAGACACGACTGAGCGACTTAACTCAACTGAACTGAACTTTGGTTGGCACTATCCAGTTCATTGAGTGCCTGAATAGAACAAAAGGCAGAAGTTTGTTTTTGCCTTACAGTTTGAGCTGGGTCATCTCATCCAATTTTCTTCTGCCCTCAGATGGGGATCTGAACTATTGATGAGCTCCTTTCGTTCCCAGGTTTTAGGACTGAACTATAGAACTGGCCTTATTGGGTCTCCATCTTTTAGGCCACACATCATGAGACATCTCATCTTCCATAATTTATGAGTTGATTCCTCATAATAAATGTTAAGTAAATAGATATGTAGACAAACAAGTATTGGTTCACTTTTCTCCTCACCTACCACAAAATCCAAATAATCATTTTATCTTTTACCTTTTTTTTTTTTTTTGACAAGTGGTTGGGCTTATTGTAAAAAACAAAGTTGAAAAAAAGAGAATAAAAGCAATGTTTTGTGTAATTGTTTGCAATTATTAATGTCTTTCAACTTTACATATAACAGCCTTGGAATGAAGTCCCATACTGAAGGAAAAGAAGACAGTTTTTGCCGTTGATGGCATATCTATCCTCCAGATTCTCTCAGTTCAAAATTCTATACTTGAATTCTTTTCTTTACTATGTGAACCATAGTAACTCAGCAAACTAATCCTTCTTGGTATTTCCCACATTTCAATGACTTGCCCATTCTTTTCATTTCCACGTTTCTTACTTCATGTTTAGAGTCCTGTGAACAGTCCCCAGTCGGTTCTCCCTGGGGTCGCTCTGCATCCCACCCATGATGACAGACAGCCAACTGGATTACATTGCTCAATTTGTTCTTCCAAAAACGATCTATGGACCCAGATCCAAAGCTTTCTGGTTAAACGACTCTTTTTATCGATCCAAAATCACCGCTGTCTTATTCCTCAAAAGAGTCCTTTCCTTTCACGAAACGAAATCCAATCTGCGTGGTGCTCTTCACTTGTTAACTCACACATCTGTGTCTTCTTCCTTCATAACAGCACCTTCTCTGCTTTCTGCCAATATGTTTTTATCTTCCTCCAAAACCCATCTCCAGGGAGACTTTCCTGCTTCCTTTGTGTCAGCTCTTACAATCCACACCCGTGTGTGTGTGTGTGTGTGTGTGTGTGTGTGTGTGCGTGTAAACACACAGGTGCACACGCATACTATTATTCACATGCTGTATTGTGATTTCCCTCTAGCTGATTCACTCAGATCTCTTCAAAACTTAACAAAATATCTTGTTAATGTTTTTATTAACAGTTTCACTGGATACTGTTTCAAAGCTGAGATGGACAGTTATCATAATGGATGGATTGAATACCATTTCAACAGGACTTTAGACAATGGTGAGGTTCTCAAAAGACGAAATTATGTAAACAGACGGAAGTACTGCATTTAGGAAGCGGTGGGAAGAGCACTGGTATTGTCATCAACCAGTGTGCAAGCCTGGCAGGCTAATTCACTACTGGACTTTGAATGTTTTTACTTGGAAAACAGATTGCACCACGTGGTCCCTAGCAGTCTTCCCACAGTCCCCTGGTCTTTCTCTTCTTCTTCTTCTTCTTTTTTTTTTTTAATGGTAGCATAGTTAACTTACAATATTTCAGGTATACAGCAAAGTGATTCAGTTATATATATACAAACATATACACACACACATATATACATATTTTTTTCCAGATACTACTCTATCCGGGTTTGATCCCTGGGTTGGGAAGATCCCCTGGAGAAGGAAATGGTAACCCACTCCAGTATTCTTGCCTGGAGAATCCCATGGACGGAGGAGCCTGGTAGTCCATGGGGTCGCAAAGAACCAGACACGACTGAGTGACTTCACTCACTCACTCACTCACTCTATATAAAATAAACAAGGATCTCCTGTATAGCACAGGGAACTATAGTCAGTATTTTGTAACATAATGGGGAAAAAACCTAGTGTTCTTTTCAGCTCTGTTCTTCTGTGTTAAAGGTGGCAGATGTGTCTTCAGTGATGGTTTTTATAGGAAAATTTTTGGCTCCCTATAGAATCGCCACTCTCATCCCTGGGATTGTGAATATGTTACCTTACATGGCAAAGAGGACTTCAAAACTGTAATTAACATTACAAACGAATAGGCCTTGAAATAGGGTGATTATCCTAGATTACTGTGTTGGGTCCAAGGTAGTCACATGAACCCTTAAGAGCAGGAAATGAGGTCAGAGAGCTCAGTAGGATTGTTGGCTTGAAGATGAAGAGGGCCACCTGGAGAGCATAATGGGAAATGGATCCTTCCACAACCAGTGAAGCTGGAAGAAGTCCATGAGCCCTGGATGAGAGCCACAGCACAGCAAATACCTTGACTCTAGCCTAGTAGGACTCGAAGCAGAGAATGGAGCCATGCTGTGCTGAATGTCTTACCTACAGGACTGTGAGATAGTAAATTTGCATAGTTTTAAGGTGCTAGGTTTGTTATAGGAGCTATGGAAAAATAGTGCACTCTCTAAGAGCAGGGTAATGCGTTTCTTGTTTTTCTAAAGCATACTGTAACACAGAGTAATCTTAAAATGTCCAGAGGGTAACTGGATGCAAAAAACTGGAGCTCATAAGAGAAAACAAAGCTGGAGGTACTGACCTTAAGTCATCCAGACAAACACAATTGTTGACTCTACAGAAATGGATGCACTTACTAAAACATCTGAGTAAAGCTGGGAGAGTAGAAGCATTTATGCCTACGTCTTTAGAATTGGCCACATTTTAGTGATAAGAAAATAACGGAGACAGAATTAAGGAGACAGAGAAGAAATGGTCAGATATTAGGATGATAAAAGTACATATATATACACACACATATGTATATAGACACACATGTATACACACAGACACATGTGTATTTTATATGTAAACACACACATAAATACAAAACAAAGATGGTGAATTATTAGAAAGAAATGATGTCACACCAGATGCCCTCCATCAATTCAGTAAGGAGGAAAATGAATATGTTGAAAGTGGTGCTTATTGGAACATTGATATGGAAGTTCTATAGCAGTTTTTACAAGAAGATTCTAGGACATCTATTGAATTCAGTTCAATCATGTCTGATTCTTTGTGACCCCATGGGCTTCAGCATGCTAGGCTTCCTTGTCCATTACCAGCTTCCAAAGCTTGCTCAACCTCATGTCCATTGAGTTGGTGATGCCATCCAACCATCTCGTCCTGTGTTGTCCCCTTCTTCTCCTGCCTTCTATCTTTCCCAGCATCAGGGTCTTTTCCAAAGAGTCAGTTCTTCACATCAGGTGGCCAGAGTACTGGAGCTTCAGCATCAGTCCTTCCAATGAAAATTCAGGATGGCTTTCCTTTAAGATTGACTGGTTTGATCTCCTTGCAGTACAAGGGACTCTCAAGAGTCTTCTCTAATACCACAGTTCATAAGCATCAATTCTTTGGTGCTCAGCTTTCTCTATGGTCCATCTCTCACATCCATACATGACTAATGGAACATCTATTAGAGCTATCTATTAGGACATCTATTAGAGATAATGTAATGCTGCCTCATTGGCATCAGGGCCAGAATGATTTGAGCCAGAAGTATAATGGTGTTTGCATCTCCTTCCAGGGTACACTGTGATTTAGAACCAGAAGAGCACCTGTAACAGACCATTGTGTTCCTAACTTGGGCAATGATACACTTTGTACAGCAGAAGATTAATGAAGGAACATTCAACCTAGAATAGGAGGGAGAACAGATTTTGGAGAGCTCTTATTACAACAAGGAGCAGGCTGTGTGCCAGGCTGAAGTAATTGAGATCCCTACGGGAGGGGTGACAAGGCTTTGTGGTGCTGGAGAATAAAAGAGACAAGCAGCCTTTCTTTCCAACTGCAGCACTTTTTCCACATAGATCATCATATTCAACCTTGTCAAGTTTAAAGCAGGTACTATTTATGCTCATTTTCCAGATACAAAAATAGAAACTCAAAAGTTGATATGGTTTAATCAAGATCCCAGAGCCGATCAGAAACAGAACTAGGGTGTGCAGCCCCTAAGACTGCGGGAGGCTAAGTGTCTGGAAAGCAGTGCAGCAGGAACCGGAATCTCTGATGGCCACGCCTATGCCCTTTTGACATCCTGCCATCTTTCAAAACCACATTCTTAATAGAGCAGGGGACTCTACTCAGTACCGTAAGGGCCTACATGGGAAAAGAATCTGAAAGAGAGCAGATACGTGCATATGTATAACCGATCCCCCTTGGTGTACACCTGAAACTAAGACAACATTGTCAATCAATTACACCCTAATAAAAATTGAAACAAACAAAAAACCACACTCTTAATTATATCCAAGTTCCTTAATAAGCATTCTTATACGTATTGCTCATTTTCTTCTCACAGCACACCTGTGGGGGTGAAGAGTTTTATTCCCATTATATAAATAAGGAAATTGAGGCTGAGATAGCTTAACAGACCTAGCTAAATAACAGTTAGCAAAGAAGAGTTTGCACTCTTAGAGTAGTTTTAATCTTTTTTTTTCCCCCACTAGATACCAGATACCCACATTCTTTGCATCTTTTTCTCTTTACTGTTTCGGCCTCTCTTTCTGTCCTGGTTTAAGTAGCTCAAGTTCTAGCATCCATTTCCTGCTTTGCTCAGTCGGAGGGAACACAAGTGACCCAGCCGTCGCCCGGGAGGAGTACCTGAGTTCAGAAACTACTATGCCCTCTTAGAGATTGTCTTCTGTGGGATAGGAGGTGGCACTGGGATATGACCTTCCTCACACTATTTTAAATCACATAGAACCGATGAAGTGCAATGAGGATGCTTCCAGAAGACTGGCAGCTTCTGTAAAAGAGCTGGCTCAGTTAATTTGTCTGTGAAATGGCAGAACATGAACCTATCAGATAAGGAAAAGAAGAAATAACAGACATCTTAGAGAAGAAAATAGAATAGGGAAATGGAGAGGGAACAACAACAGAAATTCAGAGGAAAAGATAGGACTAGGACCGTGTCACAAGGAAATAAATTCTATGAAAACTGCTAGATAACAACAACAGTAGCATCCCCTAAAATGCAGCCTGCAGGCGACAGAGACGTTATTATATCTCTTTCTTCTTCTCCATTTCATTTATCAGAGAATTTGCTGGATAAATCGCAACTAAAAAGTTAAATAAGGCAATGTTTATTTTTTCTGTCTGACCTTAGGATATCCCTTTATAGCCAGAGTTCCACCCAACAGGTAACTGTGTGCATTTATTATTTATTTTAGTCCTTTTCCTAATCTATCTTACTCCCTCCTTTAAGAATCAGATGAAATGAGAATAGGGGAGGAGGAGACCCATGGAAGGTTAGTCGGACCTTTAGCCAGTATATTAATGAGGCCAGGAGATGCCACAGCACAGCCTGGGGAACAAAATGCCCCAATAATTTCCACCACGAGGGTGGCCATTTCCAGGCTTTGAAATATACGGTGAATCAGAGGCAACATCTAACACTCCATTGGATTTCAGTAACTTTAATTTAGGTAATGAGCAAATAATTTTATGCATTCCTCTTTGTATATAGGCAGTGACCAGCTTTAAAACAGGAGTAATTCTTCCCTCAAATACACTTGAAGATAATTTGTTTTCCCAGACCTCTCAGGACCCCTGCAGAAAACAGGATTTTTATCTTCTGTGGTAGGAGACTCAATTGTGAGATGGAGGCTCCCTCTACTGGACATAGTGTTAGTTGCAGGCATAAATTTTAACGTGCTTTGAGTTGCTCATGCCTTGTGACTAGTGTTTGATTACGCCTAAGGATAATAATATCTAATGAACGTACACACACACTATTCTTCTCTGAAAGACTAGAATGCAACAATCTATTATGAATAATTTAGCATGTATTCTCTAACTCATTTGTACTTTTTCACTGTCACTAGGATTTTTCCCTTCATATTTCTATAACTAGACTTCACATTTAAGAATTGGGTTTCACATCATACTGACCTCAGGTCAAATGAAATTTCCACTTACTTGATTGGAAGCATGGTTTTCCTATTTATTATAAATATTAGCTTGTGCAAGTCTATTAACTTCTCAGAGCCTTGGTTTCTTGATTGTGGGAAATAAAGTAACAGGCTTTCCTAGGCTTTTAGGAATTAAAGAAAATACATGTCGATATATACATAACTTTTGCTGACATGGTAGAAAAATATTCTCTAAGCCATTGATACATGTTAATTTCATTTTCATTCCCTAACCTCCTCATATGGCCAGGTCAACGGATTTAACTAGAAGCATGTGACTTGTAGTAATAAAACACATTGAATTTATCTTAATTTTGAAAAACTATACTGAAATTAACGATCTATCCACTATCTTTTCTGATCAGGCAGTATATTAGAGGCAAAGGGTATGAAAAGGACTGAAATAATAATACAGGGCCCTTCTCTCATCCCCCCTTACCATCCCTATTCCAGATCACATGGAGGAGAGAAAGCTCGAGTTCCTATCTCTGTCTTGGTTCCTGCTGTGCGGCATCTCTGGTGCTGCATTGTAACTGCTCAATGGATGCTGATTGCACTAATTTTCAGCTGTCTTTCTTGGCCTCTACATTCCCCTTTGTGGAGTATAAAATATACTTCCCATCCAGGGCAGCCTCCCATTCAGCACATACTTATTTTTCTCCTCCACATCTCTTTTCCCCACTCCCTTCTCTCAGTGCTTTGAAGATGCTGTGATGGTGCTGCTCTCTCGCTCTGTACCTTTCATGTTGGGAGTTCAATAGCTCCTCTATTGTTAATCCGTATATTCTATTGTTAATGTTTCTCCCTTCTAGGGCACCTTATTCCTCAGCAAAGACTACTACCTCCTGACAGAGAAATAAATATGTGAGATTCAGATTCACTTGAACCTAGAAAACACAGTTCATGCTCTTAATCTGCCTTGAACAATGAGCACCAAATACACTGTATCTATAGGAAATGAAGAAATCTCTGGATTAGTCTGTTGCTACTGGAATCCTGGAGTTCGTAAAATCTGGAGCAATCAAAAGCAGGATATGCAAGTCTGACACACATTCCGTTCTTAGTAGCTTTAAGTTATAACATAAACTGCACTTTCGAAAAGCACATGTAACAAGGCGCTGTAACAACAAAACAAACTGAGAAAAATTCAATGAAAATTAAATAAAATGCAGACTCTGTCACACATAAGAACATTGCTTCATCCATAACAGCCTATAACAAAACAAATAGTTTTTTGCTATGGACTGAATGCTTTTATCCCTCCAAGATTCATGAAATGTCGACTCTTGAACAACAACAAAAATTCATGTACCATTGACTCTTGAATTGTGTGGGTTCAATTTTATATGGATTTTTTTTTGATAGTAAACTTACAGTAATAAACAATTTGCAGTTGGTTGACTCCATGATTGCAGAATTAAGGATACCGAAGGCTAACTATAAGTTACATGCAGATTTTCAACTGGGCCAGAGGGTCAGTGCCCCTATTCCCTGCACTGTTGAAGGTTCAACTTTATTGAAATTCTAACCCCCATGTGATGGCCTTAGGAGGTGGGGTCTTCAGGAGGTGAGTAGATCAGAGTGGCACTCTCACAAACGCAATCAGCGCCCTTACAAAAGAGACTGGGAGAGGTCTCTTTCAACATCTAAGGACATGGCAAGAAGACCACTGTATGAATCAGGAGCTGAGCTCTCACTAGACAATGAATGTGCCAGCACCTTGATCTTGGACTCCCGAGCCTCCAGAACTATGCTCAATAAGGATATGGTGTTAAAGCCACCTAGCCTATAATATTCTGTTATAGCAGCCTGAATGGACTAAGTTATTTTTCCTAGAGTTTTAAGCATGATGATGTGAATTATGACTCTCCAGGAGAAGGAAAAATATATAACACTTATTAATTTAATAAATCCTGGGAACATTTTTATTTTACAGTTCATCTAGGAAATGGCAACCCACTCAAGTATTCTTGTCTGGAGAATTCCACGGACAGAGGAGCATGGCAGGCTATAGTCCATGGTGTTGCAAAGAGTTGGACACATCTGAGTGATTAACACACATTCCCTTGAGTTGAATTTTCTTCTTTGAAAACATAAATCGCTCTAGCAATTACATCTTAAATGTTGTCTTGCAGACTGGACCATAAGCTCTATGAAAGCAAGGATGGTCTTAGCCTTGATCTTGGAGGCATTCCTTGTACTTATTTCAATGCCTAATACACAGCAGGAGCACTAACCATGTGTGCTGAATTCAATTCAACGAAACTGAGCATTTTTCCATAAAATATTTTTTAAAATCCAGATACATTTGAGAGATTGTTATTAAAAGCAAGATTCTGAAATGAATCAGTAGAAGTAGGGCTTTAAGAATATTTAAATCTATAAAAGTTACTGAGGTTTGGTGTAAAAATGGTAGCAGGGGAGACTGGGGTAGAGGGGTGGGGTTTACTACTGTAATGATTTTCTGCCATTCCCTCTCTACTGTCTTTTTCTTCCCTTGCAGCTCTTTGAGTTTTTATATTTGTTTTTCTTAGTCATAGGTAATAACTAAAAGAGAACAATTGAGTCAGACATTCTCTGCCACAGTTAGAATTTCAGCACAGACATGCTTTATATATGAATCCCGGTGAAGAGGAAAACACTTTAAACCCACAGTCACTCTTAATATCCATCTAAGTCTTCACCCCGCTGTACTTCCATAGATTGACTATGTGTCGGTTCTGATGTATCTACCTAGTAACCTTGCTTGGCTGGAGACTGTTATATTTTCTGATATTTTATCACTGCACTGAATTCGCAAAGTATCTTCCTCACTTTCTCCTTACCTTAACAAGGATGAGATTTGGGACTAGGAAAATCAGGGTGGGGGCCAGTCACCCCACAAGAATATCTGCCATGAGAAATTGTGAATTAAAGATCTAGGCAGGATGAGGGACCCTGCTAACATAGCAAAGCCACGAGCCCAAAGCTAATCCAAGAGCCTTGCCGAGACACATGGTTATTGCTAATAATGCAGGATGCAGGACCCTCCACATAGCAATGAATCTGAAAAGACCTATTCTAAGCTGGGACACCAAGAACAGAAGTAAGAGGATGGCATCTCAAATCCAGTTTGACTCACACTGACATTCTGCTGGTCTTTCCACTGATATGTTACTTCTTCTCTGGGAGCTTTTGGCCTCCCCAAGTTTTGTAATGTGACCCTTTTCTCTCCTCTTTTCCCCTCCTCTACCTTTTTCTCACTTTGTTTCCTTTCCCTTCTCCCTCTTATATTCCTTCCACACCCTGCACATCTAAGTCTCTTGTGTGATTATGTCTGTGCACGCCTGTTGTGGGACAGACCTTTGTTCTCAGTTTTCCCAGTATATTCTCCGTTCTGCAGTATTCGTTGTCAAAAATACCATGCCAATACCATCCTCAGGCTGATGGATCCTTAGAGGTACATCCCAGTACTTCCTTAAGAAACATTCAAATGGATAAAATAGCCATGAGTTTAAAAAATGATAAAATAATTCAAACTCTGATAATTAGGAAGAAGAGAGTATGAACTACAAGAGATACATTGTTATTATTTTGGTCCATTAACTATGAAAAAATCCATTAGCATCATAGCTGAATATTATGAAAAGGAAGAAGAAAAAAAGTAGAGTTGCATGAAGGAGAAAACCATTCTCTATTTATTCTCTATCATAAGTCACTGTTATTTACTTTCAGAATAACACGGTGCTTCTAGCTATCCATCTGCAGTGGGAATCTTCAATTATCCAAAGGGATCTGAGCATTAAGACTCATGCAGTTCACGTGGTTGCTGACAGAAGCAATATTAAAGGGATTTTGCCTATAATCTACAGCTGAACCCCGGGATCTTAGTGGCCTGGTGAATCTGAAGCTTAGAATGGAGCTGAAGAAAACCCAATGCCTTGGCTTACACACGGTCTCTCAAATCAGAGAGGCGGGTGAGATGGCCTGATGAGAAGATACAATAAGGGAAGGAAAGAGGATTCTGAATTCAGGTTTGAGGCACTCCAACATTTAGAAGTTGGGAGGGGTTTCCCTGGTGCCTCAGCCTGCCAATGCAGGAGATGTGAGTTTGATCCCTGATCCAGGAAGATTCCACGTGCCTCAGAGCAACTGAGCCTGTTCACCACAACTACTGAGCTTGTGCTCTAGAGCCTGAGAGCTGCAACTAGTGAGCCCATGTGCCACAGCTACTGAAACCTGCCCTGCCCACACTCTGCAACATGAGAAGCAACTGCGGTGAGAAACCTGTGTACCGCAACTAGAGAGCAGCCCCCACCTCCACAGCTAGAGAAAAGCTTACTCAGCACTGAAGACCCGGCACAGCCATAAATAAACCAACTAAATTAAAAAGAAGAAGTCTGGGAGGATACAAAGCAACCTACAAGGGAAACTGAAGCAGAAAGATGGGAATACGACCATGAGAACCCAGGTCAGGACAAGCGGATAGTGTTGCAAGAAGAAAGCAGCTGTGCCGAAAGCTACTTAGATGTAAAGTAAGATGAGGGTTGCAGAGTGTTTCCTGAATTCGGCAACATGTGGATCACTGGTGAATTAAGCAAGAAATGCATCCACGGACAAGAAACACATCCAGGGAAAGGAACTTGGAATGTTAGGTCCATGAATCAAGGCAAATTGGAAGTGGTCAAACAGGAGATAGTGAGAGTAAGCATCGACATTTGAGGAATCAGTGAACTAAAATGGACTGGAATCGGTGAATTTAACTCAGATGACCATTATATCTACTACTGTGGGCAAGAATCCCTTAGAAAGAATGGGGTAGTCATCACAGTCGACAAAAGAGCCTGAAATGCAGTACTTGGTTGCAGTCTTAAAAATGACAGAATGATCTCTGTTTCCAAGGCAAACCATTCAATATCATGGTAATCCTGACCACTAATGCAGAAGAAGCTGAAGTTGAATGGTTCTATGAAGACCTACAAGACCTTTTAGAACTAACACCCCAAAAAGATGTCCTTTTCATTATAGGGGACTGTAATGCAAAGTAGGATTCAAGAAACACCTGGAATACAGGTGTACTCCAGGCCTTGGAGTACAGAATGAAGCAGGGCAAAGGCTAATAGAGTTTTGCCAAGAGAACACACTAGTCTTAGCAAATACCCTTTTCCAACAACACAAGAGAAGACTCTACACATGGCCATCACCAGATGACCAACACTGAAATCAGTTTGATCATATTCTTTGCAGCCAAAGATGGAGAAGCTCTATATAGTCAGCATAAACAAGACTGGGAGCTCACTGTATCTCAGATCATGAACTCCTTATTATGAAATTCAGACTTAAACTGAAGAAAGTAGGGAAAACCACTAGACCATTTGGGTATGACCTAAATCAAATTCCTTACGATTATACAGTAGAAGTGAGAAATAGATTCAAGGGACTAGATCTGATAGACAGAGTGCCTGATGAACTATGGACGGAGGTTTGTGACACTGTACAGGAGACAGGGATCAAGACCATCCCCAAGAAAAAGAAATGCAAAAGGCAAAATGGCTGTCTGAGGAAGCCTTTCAAATAGCTATGAAAAGAAGAGAAAAAAAAAGCAAAGGAGAAAAGGTAAGATATAAGCATCTGAATGAAAAGGTCCAAAGAAGAGCATGGAGAAATAAGAAAGCCTACCTCAGTGATCAATGCAAAGAAACAGAGGAAAACAATAGAATAGGAAAGACTAGAGATCTCTTCAAGAAAATTAGAGATACCAAGAGAATATTTCATACAAAGATTGGCTCAATGAAGTACAGAAATGGTATGGACCTAACAGAAGCAGAAGATATTAAGAAGAGGTAGCAAGAATACACAGAAGAACTGTACAAAAAGATTTTCATGACGCAGATAATCATGATGGTCAGTTTTCGTTCCAATCCCAAAGAGAGGCAATGCCAAAGAATGCTCAAACTACCTCACAATTGCACTCATCTCACAGCCACTCCAATACCCTTGCCTGAAAAATCTGGATGGAGGAGCCTGATAGCTACAGTCCATGTGATCACAAAGAGTCAGACACCACTGAGCTACTTCACTTTCACATGCTAGTAAAGTAATGCTCAAAATTCTCCAAGCCAGGCTTCAGCAATATGTGAACCATGAACTTCCAGATATTCAAGCTGGTTTTAGAAAAGGTAGAGGAACCAGAGATCAAATTGCCAACATCCGCTGGATCATTGAAAAAGCAAGAGAGTTCCAAAAAAACATCTATTTCTGCTTTATTAAGTATGACAAAGCCTTTGACTATGTGGATCACAATAAACTGTGGAAAATTCTGAAAGAGATGGGGATACCAGACCACCTGACCTGCCTCTTGAGAAATCTATATGCAGCTCAGGAAGTGACAGTTAGAACTGGACATGGAACAACAGACTGGTAAAATAGGAAAAGGGGTATGTCAAGGCTGTATATTGTCACCCTGCTTATTTAACTTCTATGCAGAGTACATCATGAAAAATTCTGGGCTGGATGAAGCATAAGGTAGAATCAAGATTACCAGGAGAAATCTCAATAACCTCAGATATGCAGATGACACCACCCTTACGGCAGAAAATGAAGAAGAACTAAAGAGCCTCTTGATAAAAGTGAAAGAGGAGAGTGGAAAAGTTGGCTTAAAGTTCAACATTCAGAAAATGAAGATCATGGCATCTTGTCCCATCACTTCATGGCAAATTGATGGGGAAACAGTGGCTGACTTTATTTTTTGGGGTCCTGAATCACTGCATATGGTGACTGCAGCCATGAAATTAAAAGATGCTTGCTCCTTGGAAGGAAAGCTATGATCAACCTAGACAGCATATTGAAAAGCAGAGACATTACTTTGCCAAAAAAGGCCCATCTCATCAAGGCTATGATTTTTCCAGTAGTCATTTATGGATGTGAGAGTTGGACTATAAACAAAGCTGAGTGTTGAAGAATTGATGTTTTTGAACTGTGGTGTTAGAGAAGACTCTTGAGAGTCCCTTGGACTGCAAGGGGATCCAACCAGTCCATTCTAAAGGATATCAGTCTTGAGTACTCATTGGAAGGACTGACATTGAAGGTGAAACTACAATATTTTGGCCACCTGATGCAAAGAGCTGACTCATTTGAAAAGACCTTGATGCTGGGAAAGATTGACGGCAGGAGGAGAAGGGGACGACAGAAGATGAGATGGTTGGATTGCATCACTGACTCAATGGAGATGAGTTTGAGTAGACTCTGGGAGTTGGTGATGAACAGGGAGGCCTGGTGTGCTGTGGTCCACGGTGTCATGAAGAGTCGGATAGGACTGAGAGACTGAACTGAACTGAACGTCCATGGAACTGTGATGGGTATAGGCCAAGTTGGAGAGGGACAAATAATGGAAAAAGGGAGAAAAGCATTCACAGTTCAATTTTAAAATAATAAAGAAAGAAAATTGATGATAGTGAGTGGGGAGTGACAGAGTAGGGGACAGTATGGACTTTCTGTGAAAGACAAGAAAGAGGTCAGACTGTAGATTGAAGATAGGGCATCGTAGTCTCAAGTCTCATTGTGTTTGTTTGCTATGTGTGTTAGAGTTTATTTAAATGCTGCTGGTGAGGGTATAGTGAAAAGAGAATAAGTGAAGATTTGGGAGATTCTATGTGTTCATGTGTTTATCTGCCCAGATCAGGGTGTTAGCTGTGTGCTGTGCTGTGCTAAGTTGCTCAGTTGTGTCTGACTCTTTGTGACCCCGTGAACTGTAGCCTGCCAGGCTCCTCTGTCCATGGGGATTCTCCAGGCAAGAATAGTGGAGTGGATTGCCATGCCCTCTTCCAGGGGATCTTGCTAACCCAGGAATCAAATCCAGGTCTCCTGCATTGCAGGTGGATTCTTTATCATCTGAGCCACCAAGGAGGCCTGAGCGTGTGTGTGCATGTGTGTAATAACAGATAGAATAGTATCTCTCAGAAAGAGGAAGGAGTTAAGATTCAGAAAATTTGATGAGCTGCACCTTTGGAAGGAGGAGGGAAGCTTTCTCCATAGTGACCAGAAGGAAAGAGAAACAAGATTGTATGTAAAGGCAGATTTATCGATTAGGTAATGGGAAGCAGACAAGGAGAAATGTGCCATTTGCTAGCTGATAGTTTCCCAACTGAGAAAGTTGTTGGAATATCAATGTATTTTCCCATAAAAGCACATGCCAGCACCTTCAATATAGGCAACAATGCCACATGAATATGCAAAATAAGTGTATTGGAAATTGTAGGTGGTTGGAATGTGAGTAATTTCAGAATTTTGGTTTGAGTATGTTATCAAAAGACATAGCACTAAAAAGGGAAGTACAACACGACTAAGAAATCTTCAGCAGCTACACTGCAGTACAGTGTGTGGAGCTTTTCGGAGTATTTATCTTCAAGTCCAGTCTATCCCAGAGCAGTTTCCCAGCACTATGTCAGGGTTTCTCTTGGGGGTATTGTCAAGTGATGTGGCAGTAACTGCCATTTAACCACACTGCCTTTTGGTTTAAGCAGACAGCAACCCCCAGTTGAGCATGTGGGTGTATGCATTTTCTTAACCATGTGCTGATATGTCAGCAAATAAAATTTCAGTACCTGGAAAAATATAATCATAATGTAATAATTCCTGGTTATAGTGTATATTCATAGATGAACAAATGCCTGTTTTTTCAGATTTGCTCAATTTTTAAAAACTTGTAGTTTATTAAAAAGAACAAAGTCACATTACTGCTCATATACAATAAGGAAGCAGCTATTTCATTGTTAATGTTTTTATATTTATATGTTTGATGACATCATCTCTTTATCAGAGGACTAAGGCATTATTCAAAATATTCAGTTTTTTTATACATACTATTAATAATGCTAACACTGTAGTATCTTTGAAGATTTATCTTCCAGTGTTGGTTAATGTCCAGAATGCTATTTAAAACTGAACACTAAATGACAGAAAAACTATTGGGTCTTATGTTTACAGGTTATTCTGATGGAGGTGGTGATGGTGCTGGATTTGTATAGCTAATGATGCTTAGATCTACAGTGCAAGCTCAGGGTAAACATTTTCCCCAAACACTCTCATAAAAATGCTCAGTGGACTGAAGACACTCTTCTTTCACATACTATCTACAATGCCCAAGCAAAGCAGACAGAGGAAGGAGCTGATGGCCCTCCCTGTGCTCTGTAGATTTATAGATAATAAAAATATTTTCATGCTGGTGAAAAAGGACTATTGCTGGCCCAACCAATAAAGAAGAAGGGTATTTTTTTCCCTAGATCAAAAAATATCTCTTAAAAGAAAGATGCTTTGGTCTTTGATTTAATACATCATTCTCTAGGAAGGCTGCCCTATATACCATGAAAGGTGTTCTACAGCTAGTCTTTCTTTACTCCACAAATATGGGAATAAGTGATGACTGGACAGAAGGTCAGCTGATAGGAGAAATAATTCCAGGAAGGAAAAATAATAGGTCGAAAGTTAGAATCAATTCTGAAGTAGAGTGTCACTATACCTACAGAGAAATAGATTAAATCTAGACTCTGTCACTTTAGATGATGAAAATGAGAAAAATAAATTATCTATAAAAATGAAACTAAAGCATTTTCACAGCATCATACTGGAACCATAATAATTTTAGTGTCCACTGATAATAGGTAAATTGTGGAATATTCACACAATGGAATATTACACATTGATGATAAATAAGTAAAATGCTAAGTAAAGAGAAGGTCCCTGAAGACTATATTTATATTTAATATTATTGTATAAATCTTAAAAGCAAGTAAAACAAAGTAATTTATTATTTCAGCATATGTGTATATTATATATATTCAGTATGGCACCCCCACTCCAGCACTTTTGCCTGGAAAATCACATGGACAGAGGAGCCTGGTGGGCCGCAGTCCATGGGGTCACTAAGACTCAAACACAACTGAGCGACTTCACTTTCAGTTTTCACTTTCATGCACTGGAGAAGGAAATGGTAGCCCACTCCAGTGTTCTTGCCTGGAGAATCCCAGGGATGGGGGAGCCTCATGGGCTGCTGTCTATGGGGTCGCACAGAGTGGGACATGACTGAAGCGACTTCACTTTTACTTTTCACTTTCATGCATTGGAGAAAGAAATGGCAACCCACTCCAGTGTTCTTGCCTGGGGAATCCCAGGGATGGGGGAGCCTCATGGGCTGCTGGCTATGGAGTTGCACAGAGTGGGACACGACTGAAGCGACTTAGCAGCAGCAGCAGCAGCAGTACATATTCAATATATTTATATATATATTCAAATGCATACATGCTCATTTGCTTCAGTCATGTACAACTCTTTGCAGCCCCATGGACTGAAGCTTGCCAGACTGTTCTGTCCATAGGGATTCTCCGGGCAAGAATACCAGAGTGGGTTGCCACGCTCTCCTCTAGAATATCTTCCCGATCCAGGGATCAAACCCGCATCTCCTGCATTGCAGGCGGATTCCTCACCATTGAGCTACCAGGGAAGTCCCATGTATTCAAATATCTATTTATATATAAACATAGCTATTTTATAAAAAAGCAAACCAATAACAAATAAAAATTTATTGTATTTTTATAATAGGCAAAATGGGCAAGCTTAGTAGTTATCTTATGGTTATCTTTATTTTCAATGTTTTTTCACCTCTATCTCCAAAAGTTTATCTCTCAAATTTTATGGATTGTTGCTTAAATTCTACTGGGAGAGTCATGAAAATTATAATTGCTTCTGCAGAGTTACAAATATGCTACATTGATTTTAGTCAAAAGATACACTTATCCACATGCACCAAATTTGTTTTCACTTTCAAGGGCTTATATACTTCTTATATACTTCTGAAGCCCACTCAAAGACTAAGGATCTGTGGGCTTATATTGTTGTGCAATTTCTTTGAGTCAACAAGATTAATAAGGATGAGATTTAGATAGCTTGTCATCACTTGCTTGAACTACTATCACAATTTCCTATCTGGTTTCTCTACTGGCAGTTCCATCAACCTCTGTCCTCTACATTGCTACAGTAAGGTTCTTGAAAGTGAAGAGTTAATCCTTTAACATACACATACACCCAGCACTTCCCGCTGGGAAAAAATAAAAAGGTCTTTATCATCATTAGGGAACAAACAAAACAAAACAAAACTCAAAACACAAAAACCCCACAACATTGCTTTGCAAAGCATCCAAGACCCTTGATCTAGTTCCAATCTACATTTTGAGATTCATCTTTCAGTATGCCCATCAGACCCTACGTCCTGTGCTCGCCATGCAATCTCATACTGAGTCTCTGCACAGCTGTTCATGTCTTAAATAATAACCCATGGCTTTATTCTCATGTACAGAATTATTATTTATTTAATTTTCTAAGATCCAGAGTGGATTTCCCCTCTTTCAGGAAGTCTCCTCTAGCCTTCCTGCTGAGTGCCAGATGCTCTTCTATTTTGCTCTTATAATAACCTGTGCAATCTCCTATTTTAACATTTAACAAACTTCCCTAGAGCAGGCAGTTTCCTTCTCTAGGCTGTGAGGTTCTTAACAGCATGGACTGAGTTTTTGTTAACTTTATCCACAGCAACTGCAAAGGAATGCTGGGCATAGTAGGAAAAAATAATAATATATATATATATAAAACAATGTTTGTGTGGAATGGATAAGTGAAAACAGTAGCTGTCAGGAACAAAGTAGTTTAAAGGAAGAAGAACTGAAAGGGACTCCTGAAGATTTTCTAGTCTTGGATCTACTACTAATTCAGTGAAAACCCTTGATAAAGTAGTTTTCAGTTTTCTATTCCTTTATGGAAAAATGAGGTTGTTGGAATAGCTGTTTTCAAAGGTCCCTTTCAAGTGTAAATTTCAATTTTTATAAAGCTTTCTGTTTAGTTTCTCTATCTGCCCAAAATGTACCATATTGGTACATTTTATGATTTGAAGAGAGGTGGAGGAAGAAAAGTTTAAATCACATGCACTCAACCAGAAGACACCAGCCACGGCCTCTGGTAACACTGGAGATAAGCTGTCTCTTCAGATACATTTTGCTACTGTAAAGCAAAGATAAAAATATTTTTTCATGGCACTCTTGTCAATTTTAAGTTGGAAGGAGATGACCAGATGATAGAAATGTAGCTAACCAGTTTACATTCCATAACTCTTTTTAAAGAGTTATTTACATTCCTAAAATGATATTTCAAATAGAAAATAAAATAGAAAAGGCATATTCTTAGCACAAAACTTAGAAATGAAGACAAAAATCTTGTCTGATCTGCTAACCTTAGTTTCCCGCGTGCCAGACGCACATTGATGCTCAGTAACTATTTCTTAAATGACAAGCTTCTCAGCACATTTCTATTCAAATGTATCAAGAAGACTACAGTTCAAATGTGTGTCTGAATATAGGCTGAATGCAGTGTTTATAAAGAAAGATTCTTAAGCTTACCTGGCTGTCCTTAAGTTTCAGAATACGGGTTTAAAAACAATCAAGGAAAAAAATTCCAAGTGTTATTTTTTAAAGTACATATTTACTTACAAATGGTCACTATATTAACTTTGATTCTAACCTGTTCACTGGAGCAATCGCCCTAAAGTATTTCCTTAGTCTGTGTAAGATGCTAGTATACTTTTCTTTTTTTAAAAATGAAAGATGTACTTTTAAAATTTATTTTTTTAAATATAAATTTATTTATTTTAATTGGAGTTAATTACTTTACAATATTGTATTGGTTTCCATACATCAACATGAATCCGCTGCAGGTATACACGTGTTCCCCATCCTGAACCCCCTCTCCCCCTCCCTCCCCGTACTATCCCTCTGGGTCGTCTCACCCACAGCAAACATTATCCTCAATGGTGAAAAATTGAAAGATTTCCTCTAAAGCTAGTATACTTTTCTTTTAGCAAGGTGTTTAATCGAAACTCTTGATTTATACAAAGCAAAATTTTAAGTACAGGTATTTTCTTTATAAGTGCAATATTTTCTAAAAATAAATGTTCAAAATAGATATATGTTCCAATTACCAAAGAAATAGCTATTTCAGATGTGCATGCATACATGCATGCTCAGTTGTGTCTGACTCTTTGCAACCCCATGAACTGCAGCCCACCAGGCTCATCCTTCCATGGAATTTTCCATGCAACAATATTGGAATAGGTTGTCATTTCCTTCTCCAGAGGATCTTCCCCACCTAAAGATCAAACCCATGTCTCATGCCTTGGCAGGCAGATTATTTACCACTGAGCCACCCGGGAATCCCCTATTTCAGATGTACAGAGTGCTAAATGTTTAGATGCTTGATAGAACACAGGATGAATGAGTTGTAATGATGACTGAGGCTCCAAACACCACATAATCTAGGAAAATAAAAGAGAAATATATTCAAAGTAGAAAATATACCATATGCATAGCATGGAAAACACTATCTTTTTTTTGTATAGAGAGCTGCATGGGGGACTATAGGATATCTTTCTTGGCTGGGCATTCAGAGAAGCTGTCATAAAAGAGGTAGGGCGTAAGTGTGGCCTTGAAAGATGGAAATAGTTGAAAATGTGAAAGGTGAGGGGAAGGCAGAGAGAAAGACATGCAAAAGTCTAGAATCCAGCTAACAAGAAGCATACGCAAGGGAGCTGCTCATGACAAGTGAGAGCATAGGGTAGGAGCTTCTGCCGCAAGGACCGGGGGCAGACTCTAGAACACACTGAAACCATGGTAGACATATGGACTTTCCTTCAGTGCTTGGTGAACATCCTGTGAGAATGGACCACAGATGGAGACCCTATCTCACACCACTGTCGTATAACCTACCCACATATCCGGACGGAACTACAGGGGTGGCATCTGAGTGGAAGAACAAGAAAAGGGAGAAAATTTAAGAAGGATCAAGGTAGCACAGAGGTTTCTTTGGAAAATAGATGCATGAAAGAAAGAGTAGTGAGAAATGAATCCATTACTGAGACAACGATGCTGTCACAGAGAGAAAAGACAAGTTGGGAAGGAGAGTGGATTTACTGGGAAGATGATAAAGCTGTTTCATTCATTTTCAAGTGTTCATTTTCAAAGTACAAAGTCCTGACTTCTGGGTAACAGAGGGTGAAGCAAAAAAAAAAAAAAAAAAGCTGGCTGGAGGTTGTGAATTTGTGTCTAGGTCAGAAGAGAGGCGTTCAGAGCTGGGTATACTGGTTCTTCAGAGATTCCTGACAGTGTATTTATTATCATAGCCTAGGACCAATCTATCTTGTTAGGAAATCAGCTCTAGTCGGGGACCTATCCCTCTATACATCTACTCCCCTTGGTCACCAGAAATTTGCCTCAATTAGTTGGAAAGGCTGTGCGCCCAAATCAATGCACTGAGATTCAGCAGCTTGAGTTAAGGTATAAGTGCAACATCTGAAAGTTAACATTGTGAATGGCTTTTAGAAAAACAACCAGCAATTGACAAGTGACTTTGGTGTAAATAACCGAGACTCGGAAAGCCTGGCTACTGTTAATGACAACCCAGTTACACCCAGTTAGCTCAGGAAGAGTGTGCGTGATGCCCATTCAAAAGTAGCCTGGTGTCATAGCCAGAGAGCTGGTTTCTGCCCCTGATGTTGAAACTCCAAATCCCCTGGAAAGAAGGCGGCTCTTTTCCTCTTTGGAAGGGAACCACTTGGTAGCTTATGGTCCCTCAGCTTTTTTTTGTCTGTGACAATCAGTTCAGTTCAGTCACTCAGTCATGTCCAACTCTTTGTGACCCCATGAATCACAGCATGCCAGGCCTCCCTGTCCATCACCAACTCCCGGAGTTCACTCAGACTCACGTCCATTGAGTCAGGGATGCCATCCAGCCATCTCATCCTCAGTCATTCCTTCTCCTCCTGCCCCCAATCCCTCCCAGCATCAGAGTTTTTCCACTGAGTCAACTCTTTGCATGAGGTGGCCAAAGTACTGGAGTTTATAGCTAGGCTCAATTCCTTTGAGAGAGGACAGAGAGGATTTGAGACCTTCTAAGGTTATGGGGGTGGGGAGAGGAACCCACATTGGAAAATGCTCTATCCACCCTAGGTCTCAGTTTCCCTATGAGTCCCTCAGGGGGTAGCTCCAGTGGTCTTTGAGCTGACATCTATGGATGCCATCCTCACCCATCCACAACCAAGAGCAACTGGTGGTCTTGCCATTCCCACCATCCTTGTCTCCTGGTCACCCTCTGCCAAGCGAGGGTCAGGATGTGGGATATTTTAATCTGGGGCTTGCTACAACCCTCGTGTCCATGCTGGTGGGACCCCGAGCTGCTCCTCAGAAGTCTGAGAGGGTGTTGAGGTCCTGTCCTCTCCTAACATCAGGGACAACAGGGACAGATGGCAGAGAAAATGAGTAGAAAGGGCTAGGATAAAGGGTTGCAGCCGAGGGGAGCTGGAGAATGAGGGTTAGGGTCAGAGGCCCGCCCCAGGCTCAGGGTGGCGGAAGCACCCTCCGAGGCCACCAGCAGGGGGCAGAGCTGAGGCCCTGGGCGTCCGTCTCCACTGTCAGGGTGCTCAGTATCCCGCTCGGGCCCTGGAAAAGGACGTCCTTGCTTCACATTCAGTCTGAGGAGTTCGGGAGGGAACATCAGATGCTTATTTCCATCGTTAGATTTAGAAAGTACTAAATCAGTTTAATGCTGATTTCCTCCTAAAAAGCAGACAGGTGGATTAGAGAGACAAATGAAACATAGTTATGAGTCACACACTTATCCTTTCTAGAGATTTTTATCACAGGCCTGCGACATGCCTCGTCGAACTTAAACTTTTGTTGACTCCATTTAGCTGGCAGTCTGGAAAATGCCAGTGATAAGTAGTGCTCCTTGAGGAGCTCAGCGTACATTCTTCTCCCTTCCTTGGCAATTCCACAAATACCACGGAAGGGGTAATAATACCGACAGTAACGAGTGTGCCTTGGGAAATCGCTAAACTTTAGAATTCACAAGAAAGCACAGCTTCCCGTCGCAAAATAGATTCATGTAAACTCCTGGGTTGCTCCCCTAAACTCAGGGACTCTCAAAATGTATCCATTTTTCTGACCAGCTGAGGGCGCAATTGCCCTGCTTTTGCGAATATATCCCACTGAATGAGGCCTTCGGAGAAAAGAGCCGTCAAGCCATCTGCAGAGAGGAAACACGCAGAGCAAGAGGGGACCAGGAGGAGGAGAGAGTGGGCCTGACGAGCCTAAAAGCTGTAACACAGAGCAGCCCCCAAACAGCTTTTAGAAGTATGGGGGAAATGACACCTTCACACATAAAACTCAAAAACTTCTGAAGCGTAAGATTTACAGAACAAACAGGGTGAAGTTTCAGTTTCGTCAGTGTGTATGAAGAAGGTTAATAAAAATTTATTTCTGTAATTTTTAATAAAAGTTTCTCTGGTGGTTCAGTGGTAAAGAATCAGCTTGCCAATGCAGGAGGTGTGGGTTCGATCTCTGGGTGGTAAAGATCCCCTGGAGAAGGAAATGGCAGCCCATTCCAGTGTTCCTGCCTGGGAAATCCCATGCAGAGAGGAGCCTGGTGGGCTACAATCCACAAGGTTGTAAAAGAGTTGGACATGACTTAGTGACTAAACAACAACACTAATTAATAGCTAATTTCCACAAATGTACATTAATTTTAAAAACAAAATAATCCTAGAAGGCTGACTTTTAGTTTCTCAACCTGGCAATACATTGATGGAAGCTGTACTGGTTTTGTAATTAATTTATCACCTTAGTTTAGGTACAAAGTAGTAATGTGAAAGAAAATTATTTTCTGGGAGTAGATGTTTTTCTCTCACTTTGAATGCATAGCCTGACCCTCCAAAATTCATTAATATAAAGCTAAAACAGCAACTCTCCTGGTCTTACCTAAAACTTCATGATATAAGATATCTAAAATATTTATTTGCTGGACTCTTTCACCATAGGAGAGTTGAAGGTTATCTGCAGGATGTCAATATTTACATAGAGCATACTTAATTTCTTCTACTCTCAGGCAGTCTAGACTGCAATCTGAAGCAAGTAGCCTATTGAAAATCACCTCTGCTATTGAAAATGACATATTTCTGCAGAGTACTGACACTCTTGCCTTTTGTCTCAAAATTTTGGGGGAGGCATGATATACCTGTTGAGTCATGGAGTATACATACACATGTAGCTGAGTCATAGGCTTTCTTTCAGGAAGTTTAACGATTTAATCTGCTCTCTAACTCTCCAGACAAGTCTTTTCACTAAGGCAGACATGGATCCTAGAACTCTCTATTTATTTAGAAAAGTAACACTGCCCAAGAAATTCCTGTAAATCTCAAAGTTGTCATGTCCGACTCTTCGCAACCCCATGAACTGTAGCCTACAGTAAGGCCCCTCCCTCCATGGGATTCTCCAGGCAAGAGTACTGGAGTGGGTTGTCATTTCCTTCTCCTTAGGAGAGATAAAGGTCCATAAAGAAACCAATTCATCAACATCAGAGATGTGAGACCAGAAGGGAGATTATAGATGATTCAATTTATACTCTATTGCCAGACTAATCTTGTTAAAAGTATAGATTATTCCCTTTCGCTTCCCTTTTCATTATACACAGCATAAACCCATTCTCCTTGGCCTAAAGGTGGCAGTCCTCCTTGAACTGGCACCAGCAAAACTTTCAGCCTTCTTCATATCTCTCCACCTTCACATCCTTCCATCTTCACATTCCTCCATTTTCATACCCCTTCATTCCTGGCAGGTACCTTTTCCAGAATTCAACTGGCCTGAAGAGTGGCCAGATTTAGTGAAAAGCAGTTTTATTTCTCCAGCTTCACATGTCTACCTGCATGTTTGCTGACCCAACTAAACAGCTTCTGCAGTAAAGCTTCCCTTCATATCATCTGGAGACTTGTACTCTTTCTTAACATGTATTGCATCTACCTCTCTTTCAGTTAGTTCAGTTCAGACGCTCAGTCGTGTCTGACTCTTTGCGACCCATGAATTGCAGCACGCCAGGCCTCCCTGTCCATCATCATCTCTCATAGTTCACTCTACCTCTCTTATGACACTTAATTCCTTCTTCTCAAAATGTAGCTCTTTAAGGACATATATTTTCTGCCAGGCATAAACTGATTGAAAGTAGACTCCATATCCGATGCACCTTTCTATCCTCTAAAACATTTATTACAATGCCCAGCACTCACAGGCACCCAGTGCATGTTTACTGCATGAATTAACAAATGAATTAATTCAGTTTCTACTAAACCAAAGTGACTTTCTAGAGAGATATCTGAAACCTAATAGTGTTCAAGTAATTCCATTCTGTACACAATTAACTACAAGTCAACCATCTAAATAAAGAGGAGTTGGTGCTTATTGAAGAGAAGTTGCTTAATTCAATGGGTACTTGTTTATACATCTCTTCTGAAAGTAGAAGTTTCAAAACACGAGAAAAAGATTGAGGAATCCCTTATTAGAAATCTTCAGCTTTCTAAAAAAAATATATGGAGAACTTAGTGAAACACTGCTTGGTGCCCAGAAATCCTGGTAGCACTTTAGGCCCCAATGATGGAAGCAGCAATAGAAGCTTCCTTGAATTATTTCTCTCCAGGTCTTGTGCTTGATTTTAACAGTAAGACACAGACACACAACTCCAGGGAAACGAAATAAAGCCTCTATACCATTTAAGTCACATGTGTATGTTTCATTAATATTAACTACATATAACATATATTTATATTAAATATTTATAATGAAAACATGAAGTTCAGCTATGCAGTAAGATTTGAGATTCAGAATACTCAGACTTAAAAAGCGCATTTTAAGCTGGTAATAGATTTGAGTTTTAAAGTATTGTTTTCAAGTCTCCCTTTAGTACTTTAATTATTTGCACTCACCATCTACCCTCTTATTATCCCAATATATAGTTTATGCTTCTCTACAAACTTCATAGTAGAGGCATATTTTGGCACCTAAATGCAAATAATCCATCCCTTTCATTCAATACTTATTTTGAACATTGTGAAGCATACAACAGATGTGCAAGATAAAACCTCAGCCCTCCTCACTTAGATGGAAAAACAATTTTTCTAAGGAAATTAATTTATGCCAATATATAATAAAAAAATAACTGGCATGGGTCAATGTATATTCAGGAAAGGAAGAATTAGTAATGACTTCAAAGTTTTTAAGAAAATTGATTGGGATTTTACCTTTGTCAAGGTGGATCCGAATAAGTGAAGATTGAGTAAAACTAGATTTATAAAATGTGGGTAACTAAAAAGGACAGGGTTGAAAATGGAATATTTTTTATTGGACAGTAAAGACATTGAACTGATACAGAGCAAGCATTTACGAAGTATTTACAATGTGACAGGCATTGTAAAACCTCTGAGTGAATGGGTCATACTAGGGTTAGTGGTGCCTAAAGTGTGGTACCCCCGGGCCTGCAGCATCAGTAGGACCTGGAAACTTGTTACCAATGCAAATCCTTTGTTCCCACTCCAGAACTCCTTAATCAGAAGGAAGGGCTTAGAACTCCACCTGTCGGCAAGCCTTCCAGGTAATTCTGATGCTCCCAAAAGTTTAAGAACAGCTCTACTGGAGAAAAGGAAGTAATGACTCTGCTGACCAGTGTGAAAGACCTAGAATTCCCAGCAGAACAGCATTAGATGGACGAGAAACAGGAAGTCACAGACAGATTTTTACAAGACCAGTGGCATCGAGAAAGTGGTGTGTTTTGTTCAGATCACTCAGAAGAAATATCAGCAGAGGCTAGGAGTCTGAAAAGAATTATTTTCAGAATGTCTGAAATCTCTATAGAAGTTCCCTTAAGCCATACAGCTTCTGAAAAACAAGAGACAAATTTAAAGAAACAGTTTCATCTTTTAAGAAAAATAAGTCACTCTCCTTAAAGAAGTTTCAAATAGATACCTATCTAATTTCTTCTCTGCGACTCCTCTGTGATCCTGTTTTCTCTGCCTTCTCTAGAGCAGAATTTGGCAGAGTCAAGAACTCTGCACTTCACCTGAAGCTACTGGGTAGAACTTCTTGTCTATCATCGTTTGAAAGTTTTCTCGATTTTTTTTTTTTTTACATCAACTTCAGGCTTCCCGGTGGCTCAGTGGTAAAGAATTTGCTTGCCAATGCAGGAGACACAGGAGATACAGGTTTGATGCCTAGGCTGAAAAGATCCACTGGAGGAGGAAATGGCAACCCACTCCAGTATTCTTGCCTGGAAAATCTGATGGATAGTGGAGCCTGGTGGGCTACAGTGCACGGGGCTGCAAAGAGTTGGCCATAACTGATGCAAGCATGCATGCATCAGCTATTAAGATGAGGACAAAGAACTGCCATATGCCAGTATTTTATGTGTCTTTATCATAAAATTCAATATTGAAGTAAATCCAAATCTCAGAGCTATTTATTGCAAATATAACTCTTCTCTTGAATACACATGTATACATTTGTATGTATGTTTCTAGGTATGAGTGTATACATTTTAAAAGTGTATGTTCCATTTAGAAATGCTCTGAGGAAGGACACACCTGTGCATTGGGCTCAGGTGCCAAGACTACTGGGGCTGGGAAGGGTTAGAGGCAACCAAGGGTGAGGTGCTTGTGGTTACTTCAGGTGGGAAAGCAAAGCAAGTTTGAGGTAGTACTAGGCAAAGTCTGAAACGCAACGATAAGCAAGATTTTAGACAGTTAAGCATTTTTTGAAAGTTAAGTATTTTGAAAATAATTTTTTAAAAGCTAAAAGCCAAATGTTATAAGAATCAGATTAAATCAAAGGTAGCCACAGAACAATGGGTAGTTCCAGGTACACTGTCATCTGTAATACTTGAAAAACTTCCTTTATTAGCCCAAAGCTCTTTGGAGAAGACTCTGCCCCTTGGAAAGGTTTTCTGGAAGATAAAGGGGATTGACCAGATTATGGAGGGCTATGGGCTGAGAACTATCTGTTCTCCAGAAGCCTCCACCATCTGACCCTTCAGTCTAAATTATAAATTACAGTTGATTTTCACTATTTGGGGATTCCATTATTTGTGAATTGGGCTACTCACTAGAAATTACTTGTAACCCCCCAAAGCAATACTTGCTGTCAATTGTGGACAAGCACAGAGCAGGGAAAATTTTGAGATGGTCAACACATATGCATCTCTCCCAGCTGAGCTGACTTGTTGATTCAGCTCTCAAACTATAAATATATGTTCTTTTGTGGTGTATTTAGTGCCACACTTTTAACATTTTTGTGTTTTTTTATTGGTGATTTCACTGTTTAAAATGGCCCCAAGTGTGGTGCTGAAGTGCTGTCCATTGTCCCTAAGTGTAGGAAGGCTGTGATGTGCCTTATGGGATGTGACTTAGGTAAGTTTCATTCACGCATGAGTTATGGTGCTGTTGGTGTAAGTTCAGTGTTAATGAATCAACAACACACATTCAATATAGTGTCTTTAAGCAGAAACACATAAAACAAGATTATATATTGATTCGTTGATGAAAGCATTGTGACCAAAGGCTTGTGGGAACCTAATCCTGTATTTATTCTAGGAGCAATGGTTCAATATCCGCGAATTCTGTGTTCATGGCAATTTTATAGAATGCGACAAACGTGAATAATGAGAACCAACTGTATCTTACATGTAATTTTCAGTAATAACTCAAACATTAAATTCCTTATTTTTATTTGCTGCTGATCCTATATACGTTTGCTGTTATGGTTCACAATTTTGGGGAGAAGCGGGTAGAAAATGCTGTGTAAAGAGTGACTGCCTGACTTCCGCCTAAGTATTTTGAGCATTAAGAATGAAAATTTTGCCATTATGACTAGAATGACATGGAGACTCAAATTATGATTTACATGTGCCTATATTTATAGTTAACATCTTAAAATATCAACCAATATTAGTAATGAGGAGCCTCTGGGAGTTTTCTGATTAAGAAAGAAGCAAAGCTTTGATACATTATCACCTAGAAAAATATTAAACTCATTGTCTTTAAAGTTTACCCCACATAGGCCAGTTGGGACACTCAGTATCATAGGGAATACTGGAGCAGCACCTTTAAATGTTTTCCTGCGTGCACCAAACAGTATCTCATAGTTTGTCTCTGGTTCAAAGGAAATACAGAGGGATGTAAGCATAGTCTTCACATGAGGAAGTGCAACAGCCAGAGACAAATTTGGCTTAGTTCTGCATCCAACACACAGAGAGCTCCCCTGAGTCCTGTCCTGATCAGCATTTGAGCAAATTAGAGCATGGCAAGCAGGCAGGAAAAGGCGTCACACCCAAATCCTTCTGCTGAGGCACCACCTACCACCATAGGAAGGCCTCTGGGAGCCAACCAAAGGCCGTGGATTGGAAAAACCCGATAAAGAAAGGCACACTGAACAAAACTATATCCTGTATCTGTAATACGGCTCACTCTTCCTATTCATGACAGGTAAGAAATTATAAAAGGTAATTTAATCTTTCTTCCTGTATTACTTTTTTGTCTCCAAGCAAACAGGTGACAGTATTAAAATCCAAATAATTTCCTTCTGTTTCCTTATTCTTTAGACTTTCTAAAGGTCTTGAGAACCAGAAATTGGTAAGATAGGCCTCCATCTATCATCACACAATGTGTGTGCCTGCTTCTTTGTCTCTATCTCTCTCTCTCTGTTCTCCTCCTCCTCCCCACTCTCCCTTGCTCACACACATAAACACACACACACTTCAGACCATCTTTGCAATCAGAACTCTGTTGACCTAAATCAGCTTAATGGCATTAAGAATAAGGCTCAAATTTATTCTTTTTAAGGGCTGAGTAATACTCCATTGTGTATATGTACCACAGCTTTCTTATCCATTCATCTGCTGATGGACATCTACGTTGTTTTCATGTCCTGGCTATTATAAACAATGCTGCAATGAACATTGGGGTACATGTATCTCTTTCAATTCTGGTTTCCTCAGTGTGTATGCCCAGCAGTGGGATTGCTGGGTCATAAGGCAGTTCTATTTGCAATTTTTAAGGAATCTCCACACTGTTTTCCATAGTGGCTGTACTAGTTTGCATTCCCACCAGCAGTGTAAGAGGGTTCCCTTTTCTCCACATCCTCTCCAGAATAAATCTGACTCAGTTCTAATGAGATGGATGAAATTAGAGCCGATTATACAGAGTGAAGTAAGCCAGAAAGAAAAACACCAATACAGTATACTGACACATATATATGGAATTTAGAAAGATAGTAATGATGACCCTCTATGTGAGACAACAAAAGAGACACAGAGGTATAGAATGGACTTTTGGACTCTGAGGGAGAGGGAGTGGGTGGGATGATTTGGGAGAATGGCATTGAAACATATGTACTATCATGTAAGAAATGAAGTGCCAGTCTATGTTCAATACAGGATACAGGATACTTGGGGCTGGTGCACGGGATGATCCAGGGAGATGATATGGGGTAGGAGGTGGAAGGGGGCTTCGGCATTGGGAGATCGTGTACACCTGTGGCTGATTCATGTCAATGTATGGCAAAACAAATACAGTATTGTAATGTAGAATAAAGTATTAAAAAAAAAAGAAGAAGGCTCAGTTACTACTGTGATTTAGAACATGTGTGTGGAATGGTGTTGTCTTTTCTGATTAACCAATGAAAAGAAACCTTTAAAAGGAATTAAACCGTACAATCAGAGGGCTCCCTTACATGAGGAGAGTTGAAGGGTGGTGGTGAGGGTTATTGGTGCTCTGCCTCTTCTTGCTCCATTCTGCACCAAGGGCGCTGAGATAAGAGGACTTTAGGGCTCATGCTTTCTATTGATGATCCACTGTCAAGGGGATTGGAAGAATGACAGAGATAAGCAGACAGGGATTTAGGTGTTTATTTAGGCTGCTAGGTCATTTTATATTGAGCTGAAACTCTTAGGATGAAAATATACTTTTGGAAATGATTAAAGAGTGATTCCCTACTGCCAAAGCCTCTTCGCACTGCATCGCTAGACTATGTTGTTGAGTCTGCTCATACTGACTGTGCCGCTGAAAATTTCCAGGACAGAAAGTTAACCTGCCAGTAGTAAGTAGTAAGAAAAGAGGAAGGATTTCTGACTTTAAAAGAGGTGGTGACTCACCGTATGGATTCCACTGTCTATGGAACAGTGGTTACTCTCTGAGACACAGAAAGGGAGCCGTATAACCTGACAGAACACTGCAGCTCAGAGTAATTTGCCCCGCAGGAGGCAGAGGTATCACCCTGGTTGGAAAAAATGAAAAATGATAGAAAGCCACTCCCCATGACGGCTCTGGGAGAGTGGAGCTTTGAGGTGTCCCCAATAAAGGGAAGAGTCTGCTCATTAAGTGAAGGTGGGGAGAGACAGAAACCCACTTGAGCGGCTGCAGAAGGCAAGTGCGGCCCTGGTGAGGAAGCCAGGCTGCCTCGTGGGGCCGCCCCAGCTGATTAATAGGGAGGAACCACAGGAGAGGGCTTGGCCACCTATGTCTGTTTCAGAAGTCAGGATAGTGTTTTCCAAGCAGTAGCAAAAAGATCTGGATTTGGAAAAGGGTGCAGTGAAAAGTGTCCCTGAGACAAGTCTTTTCTAAATCTGTAGGTTTTCCACAGTGACAAAACAAAAGAAACGGCAGACATGGCTTTTCCTTCCACTCTACAAATGAATTCTCTTTTTCCAGAATATTATCATCATGTAGACCGACTTTTTTGAAAATACATTATTGATATTCACAAAATTATAGGTGTTTTTACTTTTTAGGGAAAGTGACATAATAGAAAAGAATTAAGAAGCCTATATTTGAGAATTTTTAAACTGTATTTTACTTTCAAAGCACTTCTAATTCCAAACCAGGCATCTCCTACATCTTGTAGTTTAAATTTGATTCCTTTTAGACACAGAAAGCTATAAATGCACACATTCCCATAAGTGACTTATGTATGCTAATTTATGCAGTAGTTAAAACAGACATAAATTTAGTCCTCAAGGAACTTGTATTCTATAATCAATATGACTTATATAATAAAGAGACTTTTCCATTAAAAAGTAAATGTGAACAATAAATTTATTTTCTATTAATGAGGCTTATCATGATAGGATATTTTGACCTATGAGTAAAATATAATTGAAGTAATAAACATTGTCCCTTAACTAGTCAGATGGAGTTGATTTTATAAACTGTGCCTAATTTGTAGAGTATTTTAAAATAAAAATAAAGAGTAAAGAATTTCAAGGTCTACGGAGCAAATAAGAAAAGAAAGATGGCGTGAGTGACTGATTATTAATGTGATGTATGGGCACACAAGAGAACCAATGAGATAAAAGATGTTGGTTTGTACAGAGTCTCTTATTAGAGGTTTTGAAGGTGAGGATAAGAAAAGTGTCTTCTTTTCCAATTTGGATTCCTTTTATTTCTTTTTCTGCTCTGATTGCTATGGCCAAAACTTCCAGAACTATATTGAACAGAAGTGGTGAAAGTGGACACCCTTGTCTTGTTCCTGACTTTAGGGGAAAAGCTTTCAATTTTTCACCATTGAGGATAATGTTAGCTGTGGGTTTGTCATATATAGCTTTTATTATGTTGAGGTACTTTCCTTCTATTCCTGCTTTCTGGAGAGTTTTAATCATAAATGGATGTTGAATTTTGTCAAAGGCTTTTTCTGCACCTATTCAGATAATCATATGACTTTTATTTTTCAATTTGTTAATGTGGTGCATTACATTGATTGATTTGCGGATATTGAAGAATCCTTGCATCCCTGGGATAAAGCCCACTTGGTCATGGTGTATGATCTTTTAATGTGTTGCTGGATTCTGATTGCTAGGATTTTGTTAAGGATTTTTGCATCTATGTTCATCAGTGATATTGGCCTGTAGTTTTCTTTTTGTGGTGTCTTTGTCAGGTTTTGGTATTAGGGCGATGGTGGCCTCATAGAATGAGTTTGGAAGTTTACCTTCCTCTGCAATTTTCTGGAATAGTTTCAGTAAGATAGGTGAAAAGAAGAAGTAAAACTCTCACTGTTTACAGATGACATGATCCTCTACATAGAAAATCCTAAAGACTTGACCAGAAAACTACTAGAGCTAATCAATGAATATAGTAAAGTTGCAGGATATAAAATCAGCACTCAGAAATCCCTTGCATTCCTATACACTAATAATGAGAAAGTAGAAAAAGAAGTCAAGGAAACAATTCCATTCACCATTGCAATGAAAAGAATAAAATACTTAGGAATATACCTACCTAAAGAAACTAAAGACCTATATATCGAAAACTATAAAACACTGATGAAAGAAATCAAAGAGGACACTAATAGATGGAGAAATATACCATGCTCATGGGTCGGAAGAGTCAATATAGTGAAAATGAGTATACTACCCAAAGCAATCTACAGATTCAATGCAATTCCTATCAAGCTACCAGCAGTATTTTTCACAGAACTAGATCAAATAATCTCAAGATTTGTATGGAAATACAAAAAAACCTCGAATAGCAAAAGCAATCTTGAGAAAGAAGAATCAAACTGGAGGAATCAACTTGCCTGACTTCAGGCTCTACTACAAAGCCACAGTCATTAAGACAGTATGGTACTGGCACAAAGACAGAAATATAGATCAATGGAACAAAATAGAAAGCCCTGAGATAAACCCACACACCTATGGACACCTTATCTTCGACAAAGGAGGCAAGAATATACAATGGAGTAAAGACAATCTCTTTAACAAGTGGTCCTTGCAAAACTGGTCAGCCACTTGTAAAAGAATGAAACTAGTTCGCTTTCTAACACCATACACAAAAATAAACTCAAAATGGATTAAAGATCTAAACGTAAGACCAGAAACTATAAAACTCCTAGAGGACAACATAGGCAAAACACTCTCCGACATAAATCACAGCAGGATCCTCTATGATCCACCTCCCAATATACTGGAAATAAAAGCAAAAATAAACAAATGGGATCTAATTAAAATTAAAAGCTTCTGCACAACAAAGGAAATTATAAGCAAGGTGAAAAGACAGCCTTCTGAATGGGAGAAAACAATAGCAAATAAAACAACTGACAAACAACTAATCTCAAAGATATACAAACAACTTATGCAGCTCAACTCCAGAAAAATAAACGAACCAATCAAAAATGGGCCAAAGAACTAAATAGGCATTTTCCAAAGAAGACATACAGATGGCTAACAAACACATGAAAAGATGCTCAACATCACTCATTATCAGAGAAATGCAAATCAAGACCACAATGAGGTACCATTTCCACCAGTCAGAATGGCTGGGATCCAAAAGTCTACAAGCAATAAATGCTGGAGAGGATGTGGAGAAAAGGGAACCCTCTTACACTGCTGGTGGGAATGCAAACTAGTACAGCCACTATGGAAAACAGTGTGGAGATTCCTTAAAATTGCAAATAGAACTGCCTTATGACCCAGCAATCCCCCTGCTGGGCAAACACACCCGAGGAAACGAGGTGAAAGAGACACATGTACCCCAATGTTCATTGCAGCACTGTTTATAATAGCCAGGAAATGGAAACAACGTAGATGTCCATCAGTAGATGAATGGATAAGAAAGCTGTGGTACATATACACAACACAAGTATTACTCAGCCCTTAAAAGAATAAACTTGATTCAGTTCTAATGAGATGGATGAAACTGGAGCCGATTATACAGAGTGAAGTAAGCCAGAAGAAAAACACCAATACAGTATACTGACACAATATATGGAATTTGAAAGATAGTAATGATGACCCTCTATGTGAGACAACAAAAGAGACACAGAGGTATAAAATGGACTTTTGGACTCTGAGGGGGGGGGGATGATTTGGGAGAATGGCATTGAAACATATATACTATCATGTAAGAAACGAAGTGCCAGTCTATGTTCAATACAGGATACAGGATGCTTGGGATGGTGCACAGGATGATCCAGGAGATGATATGGGGTGGGAGGTGGGAGGTGGGAGGGTGCTTCAGCATTGGAATATCATGTACACCTGTGGCTGATTCATGTCAATGCATGGCAAAACCAATACAGTATTGTAATGTAGAATAAAGTATTAAAAAAAAAGAAAAGTGTCATGAAGACATTAGACTCTGGAAAATGAGAGTGATTTTTTTTCTTTTTCTTTTTCTTTTTTTTAATAC
Organism: Nanger dama; assembly: GCA_917880005.1. Lineage (NCBI taxonomy): Eukaryota > Metazoa > Chordata > Mammalia > Artiodactyla > Bovidae > Nanger > Nanger dama. The sequence goes on from CAKJTW010000011.1 coordinate 5,408,990, forward strand.
TTTATTCTACATTACAATACTGTATTTGTTTTGCCTTACATTGACATGAATCAGCCACAGGTGTCCACGATCTCCCAATGCCAAAGCCCTCTCCCACCTCCCACCCCATATCATCTCCCTGAATCATCCTGTGCACCAGCCCCATGCATCCTGCATCCTGTACTGAACATAGACTGACGCTTTGTTCTTACAAGATAGTATACATGTTTCAATGCCATCTCCCAAATCATCCCCCCTCTCCCTCTCCCTCAGAGTCCAAAAGTCCGTTCTATACCTCTGAGTCTCTTTTGTTGTCTCACATAGAGGGTCATTATTACTATCCTTCTAAATTCCATATATATGCGTCAGTATACTGTATTGGTGTTTTTCTTTCTGGCTTACTTCACTCTGTATAATCGGCTCCAATTTCATCCATCTCATTAGAACTGAGTCAAATTTATTCTTTTTAAGGGCTGAGTAGTACTCCATTGTGTATATGTACCACAGCTTTCTTATCCATTCATCTGCTGATGGACATCTAGGTTGCTTCCATGTCCTGGCTATTATAAACAGTGCTGCAATGAACATTGGGGTACATGTGTCTCTTTCAATTCTGGTTTCCTCGGTGTGTATGCCCAGCAGTGAGATTGCTGGGTCATAAGGCAGTTCTATTTGCAATTTTTAAGGAATCTCCACACTGATTTTTTTTTAAAGGAGAGAGAGAATGCCAGGCTCTATAGTCAAAGTGGTGAATGAAAATAGAAATTTTAACTCCAGTATTCAAAAGAAGATTCAGATCTTTAAGTATAATATATGGATATAAACAGATTCATTGCTCTAGAGTTACAAGGGACTTTGATCTCATTAAGTCCAAAGGATTGAACTCACAGATTAAGATACTGGGGCTCAGATGAGGAACCTTGTGGGGGCACAAAGTTAGCTGAAGACAGAGGCATGGGTATTACCAACATTTCCTGTTTAAAAACATAGGATTGCTTCTTTGCTAAAGCCTATTACACATTCTAGGACTACATACATTTTCTATTACATTAAAAAAAAAAAAAAGCTTATACAGAAATCCAAAATGTAAACCAGATGACATCTTGCTTTGTTTAAAGAGGTGAGATGAATATTAGGGGCTCAGGTATGTGTGAAGGGTTACGTAGAGCACCCCAACCCCATTGCCTCTTTCAGGGAGCCTCAAAGGGCTCCCCAAGTAGCTAAGACAATTGAAACTCCCTGAAATACATGACCTTTTCTCTGTCTTTTGTTCAAATGAAGAGAAGGCAGATATCTTAAGTAATATTTTCTAAAAGTATAAGCCCTTGAGAAAGTACAACTGTGTTAACAATAAATAATTAAGTTGCACTGCATCATCTTGAGGAAAAAATATACAAAATTTATCTTTTTCATTCTTTAAATTTTCAGTTGGTTATATTTAATCATTTATTTTTAGCTGATTTAACAAACACATATCTAACATTTATTACATGCTAAATGTTGGGCCAGATACTTGAAACACACAAAAAGGTAGTTTTGCTACCAAGAATCTTAAGGTGAAACAAAATTATAATGCAGGATGTTGAGGGCTAGGCTTCAGGTCAGAAGAGGGTGTTTTGGGGAGCATAAAGAAGAATGAAAATCAGGGAGGTTTTCCTTGAAAAGGTGATGCTTGGAGAAGGATTTGAAGGATAAGGAGGGGGCAGGAGGAAATAGCTTATTGGGAAAGGGAGGAAAGTCAAGACAGCAAGTGACAAGACCTGGAGGAAGAGAAGACAATTTGCATTTGAAGAACTTGTGAATGGTGGAGTAAAGCGCTCATGGTTCAGCACTGACTACAATAGTGACTACAACAGGTAAAGTGTTGACACTTCTTTGAATAAATTAACCAATGATAAGAGGTCAAAAATTAAACTAGACAGTGTCTTGACTCAGTTTCCTCCATACAAAGGGGTGAATAACAATAGTACCCATCTCCCAATCATTCTGGAAGACGATTGTACAGGTTCTCACTTTAGATAACCTCCTTCAGTCAATAAGAAACACAAAATTAAGACTACAAAGTGTTACTGTTTTTCATTCATCAGAGTAGGAAAAAATCAAGAAGTTCATGTTGATAAGGGGATGAGTAGAAAGGGAGTTGTACACTACAAGAATGGATATAAATTGTACAACATCTACAGAAGATAATCTGGACATATATTTCTGATTTGTAAAATCATATGAACTCTTTGACTGAGCAACACCTTTTAAGAACTTATCCCATAGACAGACTTAGACGTGTGATAACATAGTTCTCAGCATATTAGATGGGTAAATCTTGTTATTACTTAATAGTATTTCAGACTGAAACTGAAAATACACTGGAACACTGTTTGATTGATGTTTGTCTCTTGGTACTCTGATTCTTACAACTCACTCCTTATGTTAAAGGATGCAAGTTAGTCCTATAACCTAAAACAAGAAAATGGTAAGACTTCAGTGAGCAAATTCATACAGAAATGTCTAGTATGGTGTCTACCACACAGGCCAGTGATCAATAAAAAGAATATTATTGTTAAAAAAAAAAAAACCTTCCACACTAAAAAAAAAGAATGTTATTGTCAGTTCTTATGTACTAGCTATGTCTATATGTCTAGTCATTTTATGTCTAGTCAAGGCTATGGTTTTTCCTGTGGTCATATATGGATGTGAGAGTTGGACTGTGAAGAAGGCTGAGCACTAAAGAACTGATGCTTTTGAACTGTGGTGTTGGAGAAGACTCTTGAGAGTCCCTGGGACTTCAAGGAGATCCAACCAGTCCATTCTGAAGGAGATCAGCCCTGGGACTTCTTTGGAGGGAATGATGCTAAAGCTGAAACTCCAGTACTTTGGCCACCTCATGCAAAGAGTTGACTCATTGGAAAAGACTGTGATGCTGAGAGGGATTGGGGGCAGGAGGAGAAGGGGACGACAGAGGATGAGATGGCTGGATGGCATCACGGACTTGATGAACGTAAGTCTGAGTGAACTCCGGGAGTTGGTGATGGACAGGGAGGCCTGGCGTGCTGCGATTCATGGGGTCGCAAAGAGCTGGACACGACTGAGCCACTGAACTGAACTGATGTACTAGCTAAAGCTATTAAGAATCACTTAGTGATTTTAAGCAGTGATTCAAGAAGATTAGGGTTTAGAATAATCCCTTTACTTGGGGTAAAGGGATAAGGTGGAAAGAGGTGATACAGGTGGTAGGGAAACTAGTTGGAAGGCTATTAAAATTGTCTAGATAAGATGCTACAGGACCTGGGCTACAGCATCGGGGCTGAGAGAAGACAACAGATTAGAAAATCCTGAAGATAAAAAGAAAATTTCAATATGTGGAACTGCCTGAATAGAAGATAAAGGAATTATGAGACATTAACATATCCTACAAATAGTTTGTAGACAACTTTAACATTCAAACATGGGGGATAAAACTGCATTAAATCAAGGGAGGGACATCTTTGCCAGATTTTTATTTTTTTAAACCTGGCAGGACCATGAAACACACACCCACACACCCACACACCCACACATGCAAGCACACAAACACAGGTGCTCACTCACTCACAGAATGTATTTTTTCCCCTTGGGACTAGGATGGTTCTAGTGTCATAGCACCTCAGGGTCAGTATCCTTGCCAAGAAATGCCATCTCCACTCATAACGGCAGTGGAAAGAGGCTCTGTGCCTCCAAAGGCGGCACACTTGTGACATTCAGTCATCAGTCCTAAATTCATAAGCCCAGCAATTCAGGGAGGTGTGTTCTGCCAATATCACCATGGGTTCTTAAGCAATACATTTTTATTTTGAGTCTTCTCTATTCCTAGCATATTTCCTATAATAGACATCAGCTATATTCACTCACTGTGACAAAAACAATTCCTTAATGTTCAAAAGAAAAAAAAATAAAACATGTGATTTAACATGGGACTCCAGTGTACCCTTAGAACCATTCCAGATAATTAGGAAAATGTATTGGTGATTTTATGAAGGAAAAAGAGGCTGATTCACATTTATTTCTGTTTCAACCATGATTTTAACACTACTCTCAGAAAATGTTGCCTTGATTGCTTTCTACCTCTTACATTTCCATACGCCTCCTCAAGCAATTTTTCTGGTCTTTAACTGACTTCAGATAGAGTATATGTGACAAGAAGGCAGTGCTGGTCTCCCCAACCAACCTACCCTGGGGATACCTAAATCAGCTTTTAACCCATAAACATTTACATTCAAACTGAAAAACCTCCCTGAGCTAAGTCATGTCAGGAAAAGTATGGCTCAGAGAAAAGTACAGAAACTGCAACCAGACCAGGCCTCAAGAGGGCAATGCACTCTGGGGTGTTTAATAAATACTTGCCGGTTGACTGATTACTGGCCAGTTTCCAGTGCTGAGGACTTGCTGTCATCTCTGGGCACACAAATAGAGGAGAAAATAAACCATCTAGAACTCTGAACAGCAGGGCTGGCCTCCCAGGCATGTGGGACAGGCATTCAGCCTTGCAATCTGATGAGAGGAGGGCTGCTCAAAGACCACTGCCCCCGGGTAACTTCCCCATCAGCCTACCCCTGTGGTGCTTCTCCACTAGAAATGTCTAGTTGTTAGGTTGAGCATCTGGGCTCTGGGAGTTTTCTGTCATAATGCAACATCGCTGCAGGGATGCCGCCTGCAAAGACTCCTGCATACCTTAAAATGGGTGCCTATCAGGTTGCTTTCTAATATGACTGCCACTTGGCTACAGTCAAACATTGAAGATGCTGTCATATTGGAGGTGGGAGTGGGGAAGGATGGACAGCAGCTGTTACTCAGAAAGTGCAAACCAGTTGGAGACCCTGGAAGCAGGAACTCAAGGGTTGTCATCTGCTTCACCAGTTTGCTTTAACAGGATAGTTCTGCAAATTGAACCTATGAGCAAACTCATCTAGCAAACCAATTTGTATTTAAGAAAGAGAAGGGATTACATTCATCTCTCCCATTATTTTTCCTAGTATAGTAGGGTCACATTTGTATTTTCTGGATTTAAGATGTAATAGTAGGAGAAATTAAGTACTTTAAAAAGTCATCTAATGTCTTTGAAGTTGCAAAGAGTCAGACATGACTGTACAACAATGTCATATAATTTAGGAATAGTGTTTAAAAAGAAATAACACAGGACAAATTTATATCCATGCTTCTCTCTTCCAACCCTGTCTCTGATACTTATATACTAGTGCTTTTTCCTGAGGAAAAAAAAAAAAACACTCAAGGCTGCCTTTAAGGGAAGAAAGTCATAAAGAATACAAGCAAACAGAGAAAGAGAGGTGACAGGCAGCCTAGTCCTAGTAAATGCAGAGTCTACTCAATAACAAACTGGCCTTGGAGTGACTGCAGGGTCTTTAGCACTGAGATAGTTTCCCCTTAGCAGGTGGAGTTGTAGGGAATTTCTTCCTGATACATCGAAGATCAGGCCTTGATTCAAGTCCACTTCCCTTGGCTATGGCACTAGTCTAGCCAATAAACACATCATGTCTGGACATGGAGAGACAACAGATGACTATTTACTGATATCCACATTGCCTTCTTCTCCCTTTTTCATCTGAAAAAAAAAATGACCTTCCAAATACATATATATAAACAGATCTTGCTATTCTCTGGCTTGAACTCCTTGAAAGGGTCCCCAGATCTCTTAGGATAAGAGTCTGTGTCTCTCCAATATCCTGCAGTGGCCTTCCTAGATTTCTCACAGTCCCCAGGCCACTCTCACATGGCCACAGCATTCCAGACACTTGTTTCCTTTCCTTCCTCAAACACGCCAGGTCCATTTCATCCTCAGAACCAACTTGTTCTTGCAAGCTGCAATCCCCTCTTCCTACTTTTCTCATGGCCAAGTTTTCATCCTCTATTATGTCTCATCTCCTCAGAAATAACACTGATTCTTTATTAAGTGGCTTATACCATCCCCAGCCTTATTCTTTGTCAAGGTTCCCTGGTTGTTCCATTCAAGTATTTATCAGAACTGTAAGTAGAGAAACAAAAAGACAAAAACAAATAAACAAAAGAACTATAAGTAGATATTCATCTACTTGTTTCTTGTTCAAATTGACCTAGACTGTAGCTCCTGGAAGGCAGAGAGTCTTCTCTGATTAATATATTTTTGCTTAGTGTCCTACACAAACCCAGCACATCTTATTTATTATTTTTCAGCAAATGAATGAGTCAACTCTGATTTTCTAAGCAGCTCTTCATCCTGACACTTGGTCAGGATACAAAGGGTTAACAGAAAACAATCACTGTATATTGTTCTCCACAAACTAACCAAGGAGCTGAGATGCTTAGGGTTATTTTCCCCAAATTTTGCAAGTTACAGTCAATTTAACACAGATTTTTATTAACTTAAGCTTCCACACCCAAGCACAGAAATTTATATTCTGCTCCTTTGTTCCGAGTTTTGATCTGTGACAGTTTTAGATAAAGGAAAAAAAAAAATTAAGAGACTTGAAGAGGCTTGGTGAGAGAATATAAAATCATCTTTCTTTACCCATCAGCAGTTCGCAGATACCTTTCAAATGTATGGTTTTTGAAAGCTCTTCATTTAAAAAGTACAAACAATATAAGTTAATGTCAAATTTTCTTAAAAGAGATATAATTCTTAAACATTAGTGTGTATATATATGCTAATATGTCATATTTGAATTTTATATGATATTTTGTATAAAAGTGAATTTTAATGGATCAGATTTGTGTGAAGTGGAGAATAACAGCAATCCAAACCCAAGATAGACTTGGGATTTTACTTAAGCATGTCAGGCCTTGGGTCTACCCTGCTGCATGACAGCTATGCCATCTTGAGCAAATAGATTTTGGATACCTGTGCAGACTCTTGGGTTCCAGGGCCATAACAGGTGAGAGTTTCCATCTGCCTCACACAGTAATTGTGGAGTTTAGGATATATGATCATGTTGAAACATCCAGACCAATATCTGGCACATTGTGGGTACTTACTAGTGGCTAATTCAATTTAAATCTCTTCCCACTTTCCAGGAGATTTTAATTGGTCCCTCTGCTAAAAATCACCTCCATCTCTTAGTAAATCCAGTCATGTGTTTGGATTCGTTTGAGCTTCTATATTCTTAATTGGATAATTCAGCCCAGGGTTTATTATAAAAGCCTGGATTCTACAATCAAATTACAGATCAATCAACAATTACAAAAAAAAACAATTAATGGCCGGCAATGGTTCTGATTATATAATTGCGGCCCTGGCTTGCTTTGCTTTCCCTGGCCTCAGACTTTTTCCTCCAGAGGCTGCAGGTGCTCAGAAGGCTCTGAATAGCCTCCCTTCTATTCTAAATTGATCAACTGTGCATGTTCACCAATGAGAGTCTTTTACAGTGTATTTCTTCTACAAATGAGTAGGAGGGGAAAAAGATTTCTGCTTTCATTGTTGGGTGTTTTGAATAAAAGAAGAGCTTCAGTGATGTGTCACTTGAAACATGCCTTCTCAAAAGGGGCAGTCTCAGCCCCAAGGGGGCTGGAAAGATCTTAGCTATCACAGTCATTTGTGGTCTCCCCAGGACCACAGTTCAAGAAAAGGACATACTGGGTGTTATCATATGAAAATTTAATGGGAAGGAGGGCAATTAGAAAAATAATTGTTTAAAAAGGCTCTTGGGCTATGATAACACTGAAAAATGTTGGGGAACACCTGCGATAGTAAAAACCCCTCTTAGAATTCTCCTTTTCCTAAAGCACATGCATTTAGAACACAACTACTTAAAGAGAGTGGAAAGATACCGAAGACATGTGGGTTGCCCTCACTCTTCTTTTGAGTCATGGGCAGAACAGATTTTGAGTCAAGCTGACCTATGTTCCAATCCTGGGTCAGCCAACTTTGCCACATACACACCATGCAACCTTGCACTTGCTATTTAATGTCTGTACAAAAATATAGATTATCAGATTATCATTGGATCAATTCTGTAAGAATTTGTAGGAGGGTGGTGGTTAGAAGGCACAGTGTACCACGCTTGGCCTAGCTTAGACATGTAGTAAATGGGTGCCATTGCTATTTTAGTAGCGATGAAACAGCGCATCAGGGGTGGTGAGTGGGCTAGGAACAGCAGCTCAGAGTCCTGTAGGGGAGCAGCCTTGGGCAACATAAGTTGGGGAAAAGGGGTAAAAACCTAAGATTGCCTTGCCTCCTTGGTGTTTTCCCTTGTGATTTAGTCTTAGCATCATTCAACAGCTTTAGGTTGTGGAGTTATTTTGGTACTGACAGATAATTATATTTTACCATTCTTTCCTCTGGGCCTATAACCTTGCTACTGTGCTAGCTTTATATCTGTAGTGTTGCTGTATATTGCACGGGGGAAGTTATTTGAAATGCTTGTTCCCATCCATGGCTGGAACACAATAGCATTTCAACTAGGAAAGGCTCTCATAGTAAGCAAGGATGCTGCTGCCAGCATCTCCCGACTAGTCACCTGAGGATTGGAACAGCACATCTCTCAGGCTTCTTCCGCAGAATGATTTATAGAGAACATGCAGAGCATAGCAAAGAGATAGATTTCATGGCTTAAAAGGTTAATTCTGGATTTGATTTGTTTTAGAAGTCCTGGAGATTCAGTGGAGGACAAGAAAGACAAAGAGAGAAATTACAGGGCTCCTGCTCTTCAAAGAGAGTAATGGGACGAGATAAAGAAATGCATAGAAAGAATTATTTGATGTTTCTCTAAATTTATCTGTTTAATTTTCTCATAATCCTCTCCTCCAATACTGCTTCCCTTTTGCACATCTTTCCTGCTCAGGTACTAGCTATCCTCTTATTCCGTTGTCATTTCTCTCTCATTTCTCTCAAAATACATCCATTTTCACAAGTGTATCTTGTCTAACGGTGAAAGAAAAGGAAAGCAAGAACAGGAAAGTCAGAAAAAGTGTATATTTTACATGCAGTATAAGGAAGGTATCCCACAATGACAGCCAGATAGTTTAAATGCTTTGTTTTAACTTTCAATTAAGTTTGATGATCACAGATTTCCTGCAGAAAGATGTATGCACAATGCCTTCGGTGAATTTCAAAATGCACTGCTCCAGCTACTTAAAGTGATAACAAACTTCACAACAAAACAAAACATGCTGTTACAATCACCACTAACATTTTATTTATGTGTTTACTTCCTTGTGTTGGGAGTAATGGCACCACTGGGTATTTTGAGCACCTTTTCCCCTTTCAAAGGTGAGAGGTCTGGCTATAGATTTTCAAAAAAATACAGCAGTAACCCCACATCACTACAGAATCTTTCAAACCCTTGGCTGTCAAATATATTTCTCAACAAGTATATTTTTTGCCTCCCTGCATGTAAATGAACATAGTGGGCCAGGCATTTACACTTTCCTATAGGAGGGGATGAAGAAGACTTTCTGGCCTAATTGAAACTGTAGAAAAACTAATTTTGGAAGTCTAATAGAATTTCCTGGGCTGGATGTAAGCCAAGACATTGGAACACATTTCTTCCATCGCCTTAAGTTTAGAAAAAGGACAACTGGGAGGAAAAAGACAGGGTGAAGTTTGACATCATACTCGAAAGCTCACAGACAAGAATACTTTTTCAAAACGTTCTTATAAAAATTTACTTTCTAATATTAGTGAACCCAAATGTCTCTATCTGTCATGCCTCTCACTGTCCTTGATGCGTTTTATTAATTAGCAGGCGCCATCCCACAGTTCGTCTTAGCAAGGGCAGCTCAGGCAGCTGTCTGCAGCCAGCTTTTCTGTTTGGGCACCCGGATGTCAATGGCAGGGCCTGAGGGAACAGCCTGGAGGCTCATCTCGAGTGAGCAAAGCAGTTCATTAGTAGAAACTCCTGCAGAACCACCTGAGCGCTTTTCTTCAGGACTGCTTCAGGGTAGTTCTATCTTCCAAACTTCAAATGCATGCTTTCCTATAACCCATGATGAAATACACTCTCATTGGATGGTAGTTTCTGAAGTCTTTACAGATGGAAAAAGTTTCTTGTTCATTCTCTTTCTCTTTCTTCCATCTTCCTCCACCTAATCTATTGAATTATCATTGCAAATATTCTCACTGGCCTAATTAAGTTTTTGTTGTTCAGTCTCTCAAGTCATGTCAGACTCATTGTGATCCCGTGGACTGCAGCATGCCAGGCTTCCCTGTCTTCCCCATCTCCCAGAATTTGCTCAAACTCATGTTCATTGAGCTGATGATGCCATCCAACCATCTTATCCTCTCTTGTCTTCTTCTCTTCCTGCCCTCAGTCTTCCCCAGCATCAGGATCTTTTCCAATGAGTTAGCTCTTCGCATCGGTGTCCAAAGCATTGGAGCTTCAGCTTCATCATCAGTTCTTCCAATGAATATTTAGGCCAATAAGTTTGGACTTCTTTTATTTATTTTTTAGGAAAAAAATATTTTTAATTGTAGGATAATTCCTTTACAATATTGTGATGGTTTCTGCCATATACCAACACGAAACAGCCATAGGCATACCCATGTCCCCTCCCCCTTAAACTCCCCTCCCACCTCCCCTCTGCATCCTGCTCCTCTAGGTATCACAGAGCCCCGGCTTTGGTTTCTCTGCATCATATAGTAAGTTCCCACTGGCTGGCTATTTTACAAAAATCTTCTTTTCTGAGAGCTTCATGATGATAGGCTGACTGATGCATAATGTGTTATTGATATATTGGGTTGGTCAAGATGTTCGTTTAGGATTTTCTGTAATACGTCACAGAAAAACCTGAAATAATACATATCAGCCTTATACACTCCATTTATTTTTTTAAATACCAAGTCTGGTTCTAAATCCTATTTATGTCATATGCTATCCTGAGGTCCTGGCCAATCATTTCATTTACTGGATCTTAGATTTTTCTTCTGTAAAATGCTAATCATGAGATTACTTCCATCCTATGTTTGTGAGGATTAAATATATAATATATATATAATATATAACATATATAATATGCTTAACATACACCTGGTGCATAGTATGTTTCATTGTTATTATAAATTAGTATTGTTTATTTATAAATTACTTTTGTTATTAACATAAATATATAGACCCCCTCGCTCTTGTTCCCACAAGATGGCATGCATATACGCCTAAGGAAGTTAATGGGTTACTTGCACCCCCACTCCAGTATTCTTGCCTGAAAAATCCCATGGACACAGGGAGCCTGGCAGGCTGCAGTCCATGGCGTCACAAAGACTTGGACACGACTGAGCCTCTTCACTTCAAGGTCTATTTAACCATGTTATTGAAGTAACAGTCATTTAAAACCTACGTGAATACTGCTGTAGAAACATCAAGGACAATCAGATGCTTTGAGCTATGTGTGAGCCATCAACAAATTCAGTGTAAGAATTACAGTATCCTAAGCTGTTTCTCCTGTGCCACAGTTTCTCCACATGCCTGTTCCTTTTTCAGACTGGGAAGTGTTATCATTGCCAATAGCCCAAGCTCCAGGTTTCATTTGCCATTGAATTCAAATTGTTCACTGAATTGTGGTCCAAGTCCTCCTATTTCTCCTCCCACGTTATCTCCCTCCAGTCTCTCCCTTCTCTGGCCCCAATATGATGGCCTTAATCCAGCTTGAAAAGGATTGCTTTAACGTCATGAAGTGCTTTTGTATACCTTGCCACTTACATGAGTCCACCCCCTTCAACACAGAGATGCAAGTGAATTACATCAATGCCAACCAAGTTCTGGAAATGCAGTGTCTCAGTCTCAGCTTAAATGGAAGCAAACTGAAGAAAGGGACATAAACCAGCTGCTACTCTCATAGATCAGATGCTAGAACATGGTGGCCTTTGGAATCACCTTAATCTAAAAACTTAACCAGATAACCTGTCATCACAACTGAATTCTAAACTCCTTTTCAAGACATGTGAGGACTTTTAAAACCACCTCTCCATAATTCTTTAACCACAACTCATGCCACTGCCTCAGGTAGGCACGTTGGTTTAATCACCCCAAATCATTTGCCTTGGACATCTCATGCTACTTCACAGGATCATGAATTGGTATATCCTGCTATCTAGAAAGACTCCTTTTCCTGAACTTACTCTGTGATTTCATTCTGTGAGACTCTATTTATGCATCTCCATCTCTAAGAAAACCTTTCAGTGCTCCTCAGACATAGTCAGGGTCCCTTTTTCTCTGCCTTTGAAAGACCTAAATTGCCATCTCTTACTACACAGAGTTCATTGTCTTATTACTGATATGTCTCTCATGAAAGTCTGAGAAGTACCCAAATGGTTCAAGTTTATAATTATCTTAATATTAATTATATGGTGTTTATGGTTTACTGAATGAAAAATGAAAGATGGAATAAAACAAGGAGTGAACTTCTCTTTTCAAGATTTCCTGATGATTTCTTGGTGTTTCCTTCTCCACAAATCCTTCTGACTTGAAATGCATGTATGACCTGCCCAAACACATATCTGCTGAGCTAATGTGTTCCTACAACTGGTCTGACTGCCTTACTGATTCACAGGAGGGAGAGACAAGGAGACAGGATGAATGGCCCACACACAACATGGAGAAGGACCTGCACATGGATCTTGTTCAACCTTCTACTTCCCAGTGGGACAAACAGGAGGAAAGTTTCAGCTAAGCCTTAGAAGCAGCACTCATGCCTATTTAAGTCTTTTGTTTTTCTGCCTTGAGGAGATGTGTTGAAGAACAAATCCAGTGCCTCCACTAGCTGAAGGTGTTTATCTCATTTTTCAGAGAGCAGATAGTGTACTATTGCAGTAAATGCTAAAATACAGTGAGTTAAGCTTGGAAAAAATGAAAAAAAAAAAAAGGCTGAAATGATCTGAACTAAATGGTAACTGAATCTGCTTGTGATGTGTGTTTGAAGCTTGATGAACAAGAAGAAAAAAAAAGTCTGAATACACTTTGCTTAGCTATTAAACACTTGCAGCATTTTTCTCCTTCCTCTCATTATGGCAGTAAATTACAGCAAGGTGGGAGCCCATTCTCAGCCTCATAGAACTGGCTTCCTGCTACCAGCCCAGTCACAGCCACCCCAATTAGTCACCAGCTGAATGACTATGCAACTACAGATTTAGATCAAAAAGCGGTTTTCGTTTCAAGACTAATTCACAGCAAGAAATGTTCCTTCCCTCTCCCCATGACTGTTCAGAATGCCATTGCTGCACAGAGAATAACACAGGATGGTATCTGCTCTTGGCATTCATCTTATTCTGGATGTTAGAGCAAAATATGGAGGAAGGTGAGGTTAGGGGTGGGGTGGTAAAGTTCTTCCCAGTTTTCAGGTCTTTCCTGGAAGCTCAGCTGGTAAAGAATCTGCTGCAATTCAGGAAACCCCGGCTGGATTCCTGGGTCAGGAAGTTCCCTGGAGAAGGGATAGAGTACCCATTCTAGTATTCTTGGGCTTTCCTGGTGGCTCAGATGGTGAAGAATCTTCCCACAGTGTGAGAGATCTGGGTTCGATAACTGTGTTGGGAAGATCCTGTGGAGCAGGGAATGACTATCCACTCCAGTACTGGGCTTCCCTGGTGGCTAGGCTGGTAAAGAATCTGCAGTGGAGGAGAACTGAGTTTGATCCCTGGCTTGAGAAGATACCCTGGAGGAGGGAACAGTTACCCACTCCAGTATCCTGGCCTGGAGAATTCCATGGACTGTGTAGTCCATGAGGGTCCCAAAAAGTTGGACATGACTGAGTGACTTTCACTTTGACTTTTCACTTTAGGTCTTCATTCAGTGCATATGAACTTTGCAGCATTGTTCTTTGTGGACACTGGAAGAATTCACTAGATGTGGAGAACACAGAAGAGAGATGCTGAAAAGAAGGTGAATATTTAAAAGTCTGTTTAAATGGAACCCATCCAAGAAGAGAAACATGAATAAATTCTTCACGACGCAAGATGCAGGAACAGAGTTGAAAACAAGTTGTTAGTTCCAGCTTTTAAATATATGATCTTGAGAAAGTCATTTAACTTCTCTGATGCTACTATTTTCCCATATACAAAAGAAAGGTATTATACCTCTCCTGTCTTCCATATAGGGTTATTATGAGGACTAAATGAGAATATCTGTATACATAATCAAAGTACACATTTAGACTATAAGAAGCTGTGCAAGTGTCAAGACTTTTCATGATCCTTCAATATAAGGCTTCTCTGCCTACCACTACTTGGACTGTTAAGAGTTGTAAGAGACCTCGAAAACCATCTAGCGACAAGCCAATGCATGGGCCCTCCTCTAAGGCAGAGGTGCAATGAGTATCAGTCTCTGGATACACCCTGGCAGTGATGGGTAATTCACTATCTTGTGAAACAGCACTTCCACTATTAGACACTGTAACTATTGAAAGTGGCTTGATTTAATTAAGAAATGCTTTCATTTTCTTACACTTACTATATACCAAGAAAGGAGTCTACTAAGCAGTTTACAAAAAGGATCTATTGCAGTCCTCTCAACAATCCTAATAAAGCATATTGTTTCCACTACTTTATATATGAGGAAACTGAGATTTGGAGACAAAAGTATTCACCTGAGATCACACATTGGTGAGTGTTAAGCCACAATCTGGTAAGCTTTTTGGATTGTGACAAGTCCAACAAAAGAAGTAACACTGTAGCTGTGGGGGTCTGGTAAGATGTTAGGGGAAGCATGTATGCTTCTTCCTCGCCCTGCCCCTCTTTTCCAGTGTGAATTTAGGAAAATGTGCCTACATTCTCTTTCTCCCTTTATAAACTGCAGAAAATAATACTTTCTAGGAGTCACAGAGAGATGCCACAGAAAATTAATGAGTTAATATTTGTAAGCAGCATTGTGACTCTTTAATAAAAATGTCCTAACTGGGAACCAAATATTACATTACCTAAGGGAGTAGGAAGATAGCTCAATAGTAACACTATAGCCTGGTTTTAAGTTCAGTTTTAATAATAGCATTGTATTAGGTTAACAGAGAACAGGGCACCCCACAGGAACACAATCAAAGCAATTAGTTAATGCAGATCTTAAGGAAACTGAAACAACAGAACCACAGGATTCTGTGAGTGATTTGTGTTGTTCACAGGCTCCACTGATGTTCACACAGATGGCTTTTCAGACCCATCAATACCTCAAGTTGTATACTAACTAGGGAGTTGCGAGGGAATGCATGCAAACGCATGTGCTGCTTGGCCTCTCAGTATAGCCATGATTGACTTCTCCTCTGCTCTGGCTCCCCAGCTTTCTACTGGCTTTTGAAGATGTCATG
This sequence comes from Nanger dama, assembly GCA_917880005.1. Taxonomy (NCBI): domain Eukaryota; kingdom Metazoa; phylum Chordata; class Mammalia; order Artiodactyla; family Bovidae; genus Nanger; species Nanger dama. Next base: position 5,424,215 of record CAKJTW010000011.1, read on the forward strand.
AGGCCAGCCCATTATAGTCACATAGCCAGCAGGCTTAAAAAGAGTACGGAGAACTGGAACATGATCTATACGCAAAAACAGGACTTTCATTTCATGTCAAACTGAGATTAGACTGTTTTCTAGCTTTTAACATCTGGGTGGAAAGAAGCCACTGTATCATTTGCTCCCAACTATAGCTTTAAAACTCAGAACTCTTGTCATTTCAACAATAACAATCTATGTTAAGGAGGATTGCTTCTTCCATAGTTAACCATGATTCCAGATACTTTTCTGTTCAATTATCCCATTGAGTATAGAAACTCATTCTAACGCCAACTCTTCCATGCTTCAAGAAACTTTAAAATTAAGGCATTATCTATTTGGATAGATACCACCAAAACAATTTAGGTAGCATATACTTTGGCCACCTCATGTGAAGAGTTGACTCATTGGAGAAGACCCTGATGCTGGGAAGGATTGGGGGCAGGAGGAGAAGGAGATGACAGAGGATCAGGTGGCTGGATGGCATCACTGACTCGATGGACAAGAGTTTGGGTGAACTCACAGGAGTTGGTGATGGACCGGGAGGACTGGCGTGCTGCAATTCATGGGATTGCAAAGAGTTGGACACAACTGAGTGATAGAACTAAACTGATGCAGGTCTGACTCTCATATTCAAGGCATAACAATACTAATAATAATTAGGAAGAGGGGAAAAATAAGAAGAGAGATAAATAGAAGAGTCATCACCATCAGGTAAGGGTTGTATAAAGAGTAATGACAACCATAAGGTATGAGAAAAAGGAAATGGAAATATGTAAGCAAGAATATGTAAAAGTAGAAAACACGGTATCTTTCAGTGTTTTAAATTTTACGCCTTTTTCTTGATGTTATTTAGAATCTAAGATGTTAAAAATTAGATGAAATATAAAATAGAACAGAATCAGAGATAACAAGAATTTTTAAAGGCACTAGAAAGTAACCTATTCTAATTCTTTCAAATTAGAATCAGTAGTTTGTTAAACATCTATCATATGCCCAGCAAATAGCAGAAACTATAAACATTTAGATTTATAGAAACAAGCATGAGGCTACAGATAAGCTGTTTTTTGAAAGGGAATAGGAAAATAGAGCATTACTCAATTTTTAAAGTTTTATTTATATAATAAATTTGAAATAAATATGACAATATTAATATTTATTAATTCTGTGTGGTGTTGGAAATTTGTGATATTAATATAAACTTGGCAATATATTATACCTGATAATCATGATGATGTGATCACTAATCTAGAGCCAAACATCTTAAATGTGAAGTCAAGTGGGCCTTAGAAAGCATCACTATGAACAAAGCTGGTGGAGGTGATGGAATTCCAGATGAGCTGTTTCAAATCCTAAAAGATGATGCTGTGAAAGTGCTGCACTCAATATGCCAGCAAATTTGGAAAACTCAGCAGTGGCCACAGGACTGAAAAGGTCAGTTTTCATTCCAATCCCAAAGAAAGGCAATGCCAAAGAATGCTCAAACTACCGCACAATCACACTCATTTCACATACTAGTAAAGTAATGCTCAAAATTCTCCAAGCCAGGCTTCAGCAATATGTGAACAGTGAACTCCTTGATGTTCAAGCTGGTTTTAGAAAAGGCAGAGGAACCAGAGATCAAATTGGCAACATCCGCTGGATCATGGAAAAAGTAAGAGAGCTCCAGAAAAACATCTACTTCTGCTTTACTGACTATGCCAAAGCCTTTGACTGTGTGGGTCACAATAAACTGTGGAAAATTCTGAAAGGCATGGGAATATCAGACCACCTAACCTGCTTCTTGAGAAATCTGTATGCAGGTCAGGAAGCAACAGTTAGAACTGAATATGTAACAACAGACTGGTTCCAAATAGGAAAAGGAGTATGTCAAGGCTGTATACTGTCCCCTGTTCATTTAACTTCTATGCAGAGTACATCATGAGAAACGCTGGACTGGAAGAAATACAAGCTGGAATCAAGATTGCCCAGAGAAATATCAATAACCTCAGATATGCAGATGATACCACCTTTATGGCAGAAAGTGAAGAAGAACTAAAGAGCCTCTTGATGAAAGTGAAAGAGGAAAGCAAAAAACTTGGCTTAAAGCTCAACATTCAGAAAACAAAGATCATGGCATCCGGTCTCATCACTTCATGGGAAATAGATGGGGAAACAGTGGAAACAGTGTCAGACTTTATTTCTGGGGGCTCCAAAATCACTGCAGATGGTGACTGCAGCCATGAAATTAAAAGACACTTACTCCTTGGAAGAAAAGTTATGACCAACCTAGATAGCATATTCAAAAGCAGAGACATTACTTTGCCAACTAAGGTCCGTCTAGTCAAGGCTATGGTTTTTCCTGTGGTCATGTAAGGATGTGAGAGTTGGACTGTGAAGAAGGCTGAGCGCTAAAGAATTGATGGTTTTGAACTGTGGTGTTGGAGAAGACTCTTGAGAGTCCCTTGGACTGCAAGGAGATCCAACCAGTCCATTCTGAAGGAGATCAGCCCTGGGATTTTTTGGAAGGAATGCTGCTAAAGCTGAAACTCCAGTACTTTGGCCACCTCATGTGAAGAGTTGACTGATTGGAAAAGACTCTGATGCTGAGAAGGATTGGAGGCAGGAGGAGAAGGGGACAACCAAGGATGAGATGGCTGGATGGCATCATGGACTCGATGAACGTGAGTCTGAGTGAACTCCGGGAGATGGTGATGGACAGGGAGGCCTGGCGTGCTGCAGTTCATGGGGTTGCGAAGAGTCGGACACAACTGAGCGACTGAACTGAACTGAACTGAACTGGAAATACAGAATGAGAGCTCAGTTGGAAATTATGAGATAATTGCATCTCCTATTATCCTAATTTCTTTACCAATATAGTACTCACTGGTATGTAATTCCTTGGATATTTCAAGCCAAAGAAATCGCTGTCCATGACTAAAAATCATATATTTTTCCTTTTCTTGAATTTACTCCAAACTCACACATAGTAGTCATAAAATTATATGACTTTTCCCAAGATTGGAACATTTCTCAATCTAGTATCTTTTGACCATTTTTTCTAATGGGCAATTTTGAGAGAGAGACTTCTCTTTTAACTCAGCCTGTAACAAAGGATCACTAGGTTTACCAGCCTTCTTTATTTTATGCATTTTTATTTTGATATATTATCTAAAAGATTTCCGAGTGTGAGAGTGTAACAAGGTACTGATCAACAGAATTTGGCACAAATAAAAGTAGAATGAGTAATCCGATTTTTCTGTGCTTGAAATTAAGAGAACTGAATTCTATTCCTGACTCATCTGCTACCTTGCTGAGTGACTCTGTGTGGACAAATCATTTTATTTATGTAAACCCTAGCTTTATTATTTGTTATAATGACAATGTTGGACTAAAGTCTTCCTAGATATTTTTCCAACTCATATTATTTGATTTCCATGACAGTGCCAATATTACTTTGATAGCCTTTCTAAATTTTACCATGTGTGGACTATAATATATGCATATACTATAATTTGAAAAGAAAACACATTGAGTATATTACTCACTTAAAATTTGAATTTCACTTGTACTATTTCCACAACATGACTAGAAGCATCAGGTTCATTCAAAATTTTTTTAATCTTGATTAAATACTTTCAGAATATATGTACCAAGTGTAATTCTATAGAGACCCTAAAGAGATAGTTTGTAGGCAAAAATTATTTTTAATATCAATCAGGCCACAGATAATTCTCCTTTAGTAAAAAGCAATATTCTTATCATTGACTGGCTGTGCAGCAGTCAAAACTAGTACTTAGTCACTACTAAAGTGATGCTTTAGTATTGATAAATTATGTCTTTTATCCAAAATGAATTATAAGTATTGGATACATTTTGTCAAAAATCTGGAAAAAAATGCAACTGGCTTATCTTTAAATAAATTAGCATATGCCATTGAGCAAAAACAAGACTGGGAGCTGACTGTGGCTCAGATCATGAACTCCTTATTGCCAAATTCAGACTTAAATTCAAGAAAGTAGGGAAAACCACTAGTCCATTGAGGTATGACCTAACCAAATCCCTTATGATTATATAGTGGAAGTGAGAAATAGATTTAAGGGGCTAGATCTCATAGACAGAGTGCCTGATGAACTATAGACAGAGGTTCGTGAAATTGTACAGAAGGCAAGGATCAGGACCATCCCCCAAGAAAAAGAAATGCAAAAATGCAAAATGGCTGTCTGAGGAGGACTTACAAATAGCTGTGAAAAGAAGAGAAGCAAAAAGCAAAGGAGAAAAGGAAAGATATACCCATTTGTATGCAGAATTCCAAAGAATAGCAAGGAGAGATAACAAAGCTTTCCTCAGTGATCAGTGCAAAGAAATAGAGGAAAACAATAGAATGGGAAAGACTAGAGATCTCTTCAAGAACATTAGAGATACCAAGGGAACATTTCAAGCAAAGATGGGGTCGATAAAGGGCAGAAATTGTCTGGACCTAATAGAAGCAAAAGATATTAAGAAGAGGTGGCAAGAATACACAAAAGAACTGTACAAAAAGATCTTCATGACTCAGATAATCATAATGGTGTGGTCACTTACCTAGAGCCAGACATCCTGGAATGTGAAGTCAAGTGGGCCTTAGAAAGCATCACTATGAACAAAGCTAGTGGAGGTGATGGAATTCCAGTGGAGCTCTTTCAAATCCTAAAAGATGATGCTGTGAAAGTGCTGCACTCAATATGCCAGCAAATTTGGAAAACTCAGCAGTGGCCAAAGGCTGGAAAAGGTCAGTTTTCATTCCAATCCTAAAGAAAGGCAATGCCAAAGAATGCTCAAACTACTGCACAATCACACTCACCTCACATGCTAGTAAAGTAATGCTCAAAATTCTCCAAGCCAGGCTTCAGCAATATATGAACCATGAACTTCCAGATGTTCAAACTCGTTTTAGAAAAAGTAGAGGAACCAGAGATCAAATTGCCAACATCTGCTGGATCATCGAAAAAGCAAGAGAGTTCCAGAAAAACATTTATTTTTGCTTTATTGACCATACCAAAGTCTTTAACTGTGTGGGTCACAATAAACTGTGGAGGATTCTTCAAGAGATGGAAATACCAGACCATCTGACCTGCCTCTTGAGAAATCTGTATGCAGGTCAGGAAATAACAGTTAGAACTGGACATGGAACAACAGACTGGCTCCAAATAGGAAAAGGAGTATGTCAAGGCTGTATATTGTCACCCTGCTTATTTAACTTATATGCAGAGTACATCATGAGAAGTGCTGGGCTTGGAGAAGCACAAGCTGGAATCAAGATTGCTGGGAGAAATATCAATAACTTCAGATATGCAGATGACACCATTCTTATGGCAGAAAGCAAAGAAGAACTAAACAGCCTCTTGAGGAAAGTGAAAGAAGAGAGTGAAAAAAATTGGCTTAAAGTTCAACATTCATAAAACTAACATCATGGCATCTGATCCCATCACTTCATGGCAAATTGATGGGGAAACAGTGGCTGACTTTATTTTTGGGGGTCCAGAATCGCTGCATATTGTGACTGTAGCCATGAAATTAAAAGATTCTTGCTCCTTGGAAGGCAAGTTATGATCAACCTAGACAGTATATTAAAAAGTAAAGACATTACTTTGCCAACAAAGTCCATCTAGTCAAAGCTATGGCTTTTCCTGTAGTCATGTATGGATGTGAGAATTGGACTATAAAGAAAGCTGAACACCAAAGAATTGATGCTTTTGAACTGTGGTAATGGAAGAGACTCTTGAGAGTCCCTTGGACTGCAAGGAGATCTAACCTGTCTATCCTAAAGGAGATCAGTCTTGGGTGTTCATTGGAAGAACTGATGTTGAAGCTGAAACTCCAATACTTTGGCCACCTGATGTGAAGAACTGACTCAGTGGAAAAGACCCTGATGCTGGGAAAGATTGAAGGCAAGAGGAGAAAGGGACAACAGAGGATGAGATGGTTGGATATCATTACCGACTCAATGGATATGAGACTGGGTATACTCTAGGAGTTGGTGATAGACAGGGAGGCCTGGCATGCTGCAGTCATGGGGTCGCAAAGAGTCAGACACGACTGAATGACTGGACTGAACTGAACTGATTCCCCTAAACTCCCCACACTCATAGCCTGCTCTTACTGGTCTTGGACTTCTACAGCTGTGTTTGTTAGCTTACCCATTTTTCCACATTCTTTTTCTACTTAGAAGGACATTTCCCATCCATGTGACACCAACTGTTCAGGTAATATTGAGATTTAACCTTTTCCATGAAAAAAGTAAAATGGTTTTAAAATTTCAAAACCATTCCCATCTGTAAACTCCTTTTATTAGGTTTATGTAGAAGTAATTGTGTTCTTTGCTTGTTGAAAATTTGCATTTGATATTAGAATATATTCTTAAATAGATGTGGTTATGTTATATACCATTTTAATGTGCATTTCTCATTCTTTTTTCTAATGACTTATCACTTCCTGTTTATTTTATACTTATTTTGGATTATGTAAATTATGTTAGACAAAAAGGAAATTCCAGTGATTTTCTTATTTGAGTTCCAAACTGGTTGTAATGTAGTGGAGACACCTCCAACATCAACAACACATTTTGCTCAGGAACTGCTAATGAGCATACAGTGCAGTGGTGGTTCAAGAAGTTTTGCAAAAGAAACAGGAGCCATGAAGATGAAGAGCATAGTGGCCTGCCATCAATGAAAGCCATTATCGAAGCTTGATCCTCCTGCAACTACATGAGAAGTTGCCCAAGAGCTCAATGTTGACCATTCTACGGTCATTCGGCATTTGAAGGAAATGCAAAGGCGAAAAAGCTCAATAAGTGGGTGCCTCATGAGCTGGCTGAAACTCAAAAATATTGTCATTTTGAAGTGCCATCTTCTCTTATTCTGCACAACAATAATGAACCATTTCTTGATCAGATTATGACTTGTGACAAAAAGTGGATTGTATATGAAAACTGGAGATGACCAGCTCAGTAGCTGGACTGAGAAGAAGCTCCAAAGCACTTGCCAAAGCCAAATTTGTACCAAAACAAAGGTCATGCTCAGGATTTGGTGGTCTGTTGCCCATCTGATCCACTACAGCTTTCTGAATCCTGATGAAACCATTATATCTGAGAAGTACGCTCAATAAATTGATGAGATGCACCAGAACTTCAATGCCTACAGCCAGCATTGATCAACAGAAAGGGCTCAATTCTCCACAGTAACGCCCAACTGCATGTTGTACAACCAACGGTTCAAAAGTTGAATGAATTGGGCTGCAAAGTTTTGCCTCATCCTCTTGCCAACTGACTGTCGCTTTTTCAAGCATCTTGACAACATTTGCCGGGAAAACACTTCACCACCAGCAGGAGGCAGAAAACAGTTTCCAAGAGTATGCCAAATCCTAAAACACAGATTTTTATGCTATAGAAATAAACTTATTTCTTGTTGAAAAAATGTGTTGATTGTAATGGTTCCTATTTTGATTAATAAAGATATATTTGAGCTTAGTTATAATGATTTAAAATTCAGAGTCTGAAACTGCACTTATGTTTGCACCAACCCAATAAAATTTGTCAATATTATTGTTTGGAATTTTTTTTAATTTTAATTAATTCGCTTTAAAATCTATTTTTAACTGGAGGATAACTGCTTTACAGCATTGTGTTGATTTCTTCAATACCAAAACATGAATCAACCATAAGTACACATATGTCCCCTCCCTCCTGAACCTCTCCCCCACCAACCCCTCTAGGTTGTCACAGAGCTCTGGGTTGAGTTCCCACTGTCCATGCAGCAGCTTCACACTGGCTATCTATTCACACCTGCTACTGTAGATATGTCAAGGGTCCTCTCTTAACTCAGCCCGCCTTCTCCTTGCCCTGTTATGCCCAAAGTCTGTTCTCTACATTTGCATCTCTATTCCTTCCCTGAAAATCAGTTCATCAAAGCACATTAGCAATTTGCTTCTCCAATCACGTTGGCATTTGTAGTGAGGTATAAGAGATTGAGAGCATTGCTGGGTTTGCTTACAAAGGTGCAAGGCTAACGTGAATATATTGGAGGTGAAGCCATGCCTGTGATACAAAGATCTAGGAGAGTTTAGTCAGATACTCTGGTACCTGTGTGGTGGCTTACTACCCATTTTAAAGGTGAGATGGTCATGAACTCGACTGAGGCAGACTCAAAATGCTAAGCCCAACCTTTAAAATCAGTATAAATATAGTCAGGAAAATAGAATCCATGGCAGATAGTTCATTAGAAGGAATTTAATCCAGGAAAGAAGTTACATGATGATGGAATTGCTGAAAACTAAACAGAGGATGCTAAAGTAAATCAGGAATTATCAGAAAGATCCGTTATCCCTGGACTTCCCTAGTAGCTCAGTGGTAAAGAATCCACCTGCCAATGCAGGAGATATGGGTTCCATCCCTGAGTCAGGAAGATCCTTTGGAAAAGGAAATTGCAACCCATGCTGATCTTCTTGCCTGGAGAATACCAAGGACAGAGAAGCCTGATGGGCTACTGTCCATGGGGTCACAAAGAGTCAGACATGACTTAGAGAGTAAACAGTAACAACTGCCATCCCTAGAATCAAAGGAAGGATAAGTTGTTATCACAGAGTCTGGCCACTCAACAGGAACTGAAATCACAGCAGAGGCTGTCCTATGACTGTGGAAGAAATGCAGAAGCATGCAGAGATGGCAGAATTAGCCTGGCTTATTTGCTCTCACAGCAGTCTCCTACCAGCGTCTCCCATTTGCTAAGCTTAGTAGCAGCCAGTCGGCAGCAGCACTAGGAAAATACAGTTTGTGGGTCAGGGGCCAGTGATGCAGAGCAGAGCAAGGGGAGGTGTGGGAGTAAACATGAAGCAAAATGAACCACTGATTACACGCTATCTGCCACAAATACATATACCCACGCACACACAACAATTTTGAAATATAGTCAAGGTATAGTCAGCAAAGGACTGTAACATCTTGAATTGCAAAACTTAGGTGAATGTCACTATTAAATAACAAACTCTAACAAAATATTTTATGTGTGTATGCATAATTCTTTACAACCCAGAAACATTTTTATAGCTAGTTGCCTTGAGAAAATAAATCCCAAGCTTGAAGTGTATAATGAAATCCTATCTCTACACCTTACTCAATTAGAAACCAAGGTAGGAGGCGAGGGAAACGGTTGAGTTCTATGCTTGTTTACAGGCTACACTGTCTCTCCCCCAGTGGTCATCTTATCCACACTGATACTTAGTGTTCTTTTAAGCTATTCCTTACTCTTGGTTCTAAATTATTTTCTGCTATATCGACTAACTCATTTCTTCAAGTAAATTCTGCTTCAAACACACATTCTCCCCTCATTCTCCAAAGTAAAGGGAAAGGCAACTGAACTTCATTAAATGCCATCACAGTGTGTACTTTACCTCTGGTTCAGTATTTGATTTTGTATACCTTGGACTATAACTGAAAGTAATTGTACCATTCTTGACATATTCATGGTCTTCACCATCCAAAGACTAATAATAATGCTATTTAGAAAAAGTAGCAGTGTTTCTGATAAAACTGCTCATAAAAATATGAAACTTTACTGAATTGTATTATTCAATATTTTCCTGCTATTACATAGTGGAACAGAGAAACAATATCGAAAACACTCGCATTAGAGTCCTTGTTTCTTCTGGAAAAGTGTGTTCTAAGGGAAAATTCACATTTCCATATTTCTGCAGATCAGTCTCTCCCTCTCACTCAAGTGCTGCCTACTACACAGCCCATTCCAGAGTGCTGTCAAGGCTTGCATCATTACACTGAAATAGACACAAATAAAATAGCCCTTGAGACAAATGAGAACAGTAGTACCTATTATTATCAAATACACTTCTCAGTTACCATTGCAGAATAAAATCTGAAAACAAAACTAGTCATGATACACGACTGTTTGTTAGGAATGACAGTATAAGCATAAATAGGAGGTGTCAGAAGAGAATTAAAGATGATAAGTCTGCATCAGAAGAGAATTAAAGATGATAAGTCTGACCTCATTGGTAAGATTTCTGGTACCAGGAACAACTATGAAGCAAATTAACCAAGAACAAAATGCTGAGTTATAAGGCAGAAGTACAACACCTAAAATTTCTCCAGTTTCAGATTTATTCTTTGAAAATGACTTCGGAGACAATTCTACATAAAATAAATCTTTTTACATGTACATATTCTCAGCGATGGTTAAAATGGTCTATAGGAGCATGGTCTATAGTATGAATTTCATTAACTAAATCCAAGAAATAATTATATTGAATTTTAAGAAAAGACCCTCTACTGCATCGAAATTAAAGCTGTTTTTTAAATACTTCAGCATTCAAAGATGAACATAATAAGCACATTCAGAGTTATGAGCCAGGCATATTTCTATCTTTTTAGATATATTTCTATTTTATATTTTAGATATATTTCTATCTTTTTGACTTTTATTTTCAAAACACCTATGAATTTTCCATTCCTATTTTAAAGATGAGGAAACCAAAGCACAAAGGTTTTAAGGAACTTGTCCAAAACTATACTGCTGGTAGTGGTGAAACAGATTCAGTCATAAGCAAACAGAATTCAGAGTTTCAACTCGTAAACACCACTGCCTTAGGCTACACATTTGTAAGGTTCAGCTGCTCTGTTCTAGGGCACATAATCAATAATTTGAAGACCCATGGAGGAATGTACAAGTTGTAGCTTTGTGAAGTAAGAAGTCAAGACAATGAAAAACTGTCTTTATAAGACAATGAAACACGTTTATCTAAAGTACACTATATGCAAAAATCTTAGCTAAAAGATGAATGATCTGTCCTTAAATTTATAACCTCCTTTTCAATGAATTTATAAACCAAAGGAGAAACTTATACTTTTATAGACAATTTACTCATTGTATTGCATGTAAGCATGTATTGCAAAATTCCTATGAAAGATGCAGCATTAAATTAAAGAGAAGAGAAAGTCATGAAATCAAGATTCTTACAATCTCAAAGCCACACAGAGTCAAAAATAGTAATTCTGGAGACTTAAAAATTATTTCATCTAATTTGTCTTTTAATAGACAGTTACATCCTCTAACAGCTTTGTTAAAAACACACTGGGTTCCCCAAAATGACTTTTCTTTCCTGCATCTTGCTCAGGGGTATGATTCTAAACTTCAACAAATTTCTATCCTACTACCAACCCTGTCATAAAAGTAATCCTTTCATGAAGTTTTCTCTTAATTATCCTCTAAAATATTAATTTTTCTTGCACTTATACCACTTATTTTGGTTGCTATATATTTATATTCTGTATTACACTATTTTTATATCTGACTTTACTTACCATGACTATGCTATTAAAGGCTACATGGGGAACACCATTTTTATTCTGTTCATTTATCTATTCTCAACAGTGTTTAGTTCCCAATAATGAAAGATGTTTATTAAATTATTATTGAGTTGACCTTCCTGATTAAAAGATGGTCTACAACTAAATTCATTTTTAATGTGTAATTTAACCAGTCCTATATAAAGAGGATTCAAAACTATAATTGTTTACTAACTTGAAACAATGTTAACCACTGACAATTTTAGCCAGTTTATTTCATATGTGTGCATATCTGTTATACATATAGTGACATATTCCATTCTTACCCCAAGGTTGCTTATATTTAGGAATTACCTAAGTTATGTGGCTTTAGATTTCCCACTCAAGACTACATTATTATAGTTTTGCATTTGTTTATAGAATTGGATGCAAAAATGCTAATATATCAAAAGACTGAGATTATAATTACATAGGAGTTAGAAAACTCTAAGAGTTCCCAAAATAATTTAAATCCTTTTTTAAATATCAACAAAAATATATATTTAAAAATTTTGTTCTCCTGTAGTTAAAAACCTAACACAAAGGAAATCTGAGGTTGCATTTGAGAAGTATGTAATAAAGTAAAAAACCTAAATATGGAGAAATTTCACTATAGTTGAAAAGTTTTCAAGAGCAAACAAATTATGTAACTGATGAAAAGCCCATTTGAATATAAACTATCTTAAAGTTCCAATAATGTAAGGTGTTAATAACTGAGGAAAGCATTTCTAAGATATATAATTTGGGTCTTGCCAAAGACCCTCTAGCTGTAGAGTTGCTATAGCAATGCTACTAAAGAAAATTAATGTTTGTAATTAGACCAAAGCTTTAATACCATAAATCCCACTACAGCTATTTATTTTCAAACTGTTAAGGATCTGGGGCTATTTTCAAGACTCGGTGATTTACATTTGTATTTCCCCTGTTTAAGGCCCACCATTTTGGCAATCCAGAAACAGTTCAGTTAACTCCAATTAAGATTTTGATTTGATTGGATCCAGTCTCACACACACACACACACACACACACACACACACACACACATCCTCTAATAAAATGTGTATGGGGCTCTGTACTTAGAAAAACAGCCATGAATATTGTAGCTTGTTTAGGGAATGATACATTAGAGCAAATAACAGGACATTAAAAATCCCCAGTGGTTAAAAAAATAAAATCCATACAAATTATAAATCTCCATCCTTCACTCCGATTTTTAGGATATTTTCATAATAGCCGTACTTTTATTCCTTATTCTCCAAGTGATATGTTTTCTTTCTTTCTTCCCTCCCTTCCTTCTTTCTTCCCTCATCCTTTTCTTCTCTTTTTCTTTATTTACCTATCTATCTACCTATGTATCACTGAATCTTATATTTACGGAAGCCTAATGAAATAACAGGAGAAAATCAGAAAAGATAATTTAACTTGAGATTTACAAAGAAAAGGCAAAAGGATTTCTAAAATGTGTTATTACCTATATTTGTGCCAGACCATAATCATGTAAGAATGTATGATGAATCAACATAAAGCATAATAATAACATAGCTGTGTAATGTTGATATAGAGAAGTTAACTATATTGAATACCACAATTTTGCACAACCGAGTGTTAAGAGAACGAGTCTCATGTAGTTTTTGAGAACTTATCCAGATCTGTCAGACAACACCCAGCAAGAAACTCACAAAAAGCTGAGTAGCAAACATAAATATATAAACCAACACTGTAGTCCTGTATAAGAGTTTCTCAATGACCGTTTGGCTTACATAAGGTTATTAAACCACCAGGTCCTTGAATATATGAAAACTCTGAACTCTGCAATTAGATATCTATCCAAGTAAAAATGCACAAAGAGAAGCTGTTACTCGAAGATGAAATGTTGAGAAGCCAGAATGCAGTGCTTACCTGCCCCATACACATGACTTTTTCTGGAATAATAGAATTTTAAAAGCAGGAACCACAACTTACCTAAGGAGAGATGGAGAAAAAAAAATAGGTTACTATGATAGAAGTTCAAGAACATTTTAAGGATGACATATGTTGATAGGCAGAGCTGGATCTGTACATCTGAAGAAATCACCTAACTTCACTATGTATTCCTACTATAATTTGCCATTTTCTAAATCCCTTTAAATGTCCTCTTTTTTTCCCATTCCTGGCCTGCTTTCTCCCCCATTCACACTCAATTCACACCAATATTGGTAGTCATATACTTCTCATGATATGAGAAGAATATGGTGAACTCCACTACCACTTAAATGTCCCTCAGAATGTGTAATTTCATCCAAAATAAAGAATGAGAAATTTAGTCTGGATTCCAGACTTTACTTCTTCCTAGTGAAGTGAAGTGAAAGTCACTCAGTCGTGTCCAACTCTTGCAACCCCATGGACTGTAGCCTGCCAGGCTCCTCTGTCCCTGGGATTCTCCAGGCAAGTATACTGGAGTGGGTAGCCATTTCCTTCTCCAGGGGATCTTCCTGACCCAGGGATCGAACCCAAGTCTCCTGCATTGCAGGCAGATTCTTTACTGATTGAGCTGCGAGGGAAGATCTTCCTAGAGTACCACCTTTATCAAGACAAGCCATCTGTGAACTGAAGGTGATTAAATCATTGAATTTAAATCTGCCTCTAGTTTCAGAGTTCTAAGCCACCATAGGAAGACAACTGGAGTTGCCTAAATCATTTCTAAGTAAAATATTAGATTTAACGTCTCTCAGTTAGGATAAAAGGTGGGTAGGCCGTTTCCATGCCAGTTGCTTAGTTTAGTCCCTAGTAGTAGCAGTAGTGCTCAGCTGTGTCTGACTCTCTGTGACACCATGGACTGTAGCTCACCAGGCTCTTCTGCCCATGAATTCTCCAGACAAGAATACCGGCGTGGGGCACCATTTCCTACTCCAAGAGATCTTCCTGACCCAGGGATCTAACCCACCTCTCTAGCACCTTCAGCATTGGCGGGTGGATTCTTTACCAGTAGCACCATGTGGGAAGCCCAATTTTAGTCCCTAAGATTAGCTATTCAGTGCATTGGTGAGGCTGGAGTTGACAGCCAAGGCCCTGAGCGTATAGAAGGCTGCAAACCAGGATTATACAACTGAAGTGCCACCTGTGACGGAGAAGGCACTGGCACCCCACTCCAGTACTCTTGCCTGGAAAATCCCATGGATGGAGGAGCCTAGTGGGCTGTAGTCCATGGGGTCGCTGAGAGTTGGACATGACTTGGTTACTTCACTTTCACTTTTCACTTTCATGAATTGAAGAAGGAAATGGCAACCCACTCCAGTGTTCTTGCCTGGAAAATCCCAGGGGCGGCAGAGCCTGGTGGGCTGCCACCTATGGGGTTGCACAGAGTAGGACACGACTGAGGCAACTTAGCAGCAGCAGCAGCAACACCATCTGTGAAAGAGTGGGGATTGGAGGTAAGAGAGGGGATTGTGGGGATGAGCTGAGATAGCTTGGTAAAATGGATCTAGGTGCCCCAAGATGACTTTCAAACTTCTGAGTCCAAAGCCGATACTGCTCAGTGCACTTGTCAAATGGAACATCTATCAGCACAAGACGAAATACGAATGCCCAAAAGAACATGTAAAGCAATGTACTATATTGTTGGGAGCAGGGAAAGGGCTGGCTCTCTGAGAAGGAAGGTTCTGCAGTGTTTGCAGAGCACCTAGTGTGACCTTCATTTCCTTGGGAACCAGCTTAGAAAATTCTCTAGGTGCACAGTCTTAATGTTTTTCCTACTGGAAGCTGAAGTGTTCATTTTATGTATTGACTAATTTATGAGTTTGGTGAGAAATTCTTTGTAAAATAAATTCTACAGAAGAGAGAGAACCTGAAAATGAATTCCCTCTGCACAACATGTGTGTATGGTCCCATTAGCAGTCGCACAGTGGGCAATCGATTAGGGAGGGAAAAATGGCTTTTTTATGGTAATGGATTTTGAGCCTCCTGGTGATAATTTATTTACTAGAAATTTTGCAGAGCTGGCTAGCACGCTGATGAAAACCCTCCGAACATGTTCATTTAAAAAGAGGAAAAAGTGGCTTGGCTTATTTTTGAGAAATATTGTTATTAAATCATTGGAAACATATTGATAAAATATGCCTGAAAGCTACAGTCCTGTAATTTATAATACAAATTACATTCCTATTGACAAATGGCAATTTAATCCTGCAATTAACTTTAACAATCTGAATTTCTCTGCTACATTTTTTAAAAGAAAACCTTGAAAGACATTCAGTAACACTATGCTAGGATGGTCAGCAGTGCTGGCTTTCTTTAAAAGCATCCCATCTCCCTCTTATTTCCTTTTGTAGAGTCATTCTATCCATCTACAGTATATGTGTGTGTGTTCAGTTGTTCAGCTGTGTCTGACTCTTTGTGACCCCATGGACAGACAAAAGTGTAAAACTGGGATATTTTCACACTGATTTTCAACTCTTAGATGATCCTGAGATAAAAAGGACTCCCCTACCTCAAATTTCCTTAATACAGAATGAGAGTATAGCAATTTCCTGGTTCAAAGCATGTGAACTTCAGAATCAGAATGGCCCTGTTTCTGTTTTACTTTCATTATTTATTAGCTCTGTGAGATTGAGAAAATGCATTCTTTTTCACTGAACCTCAGTTCCTTTATTTGTAAAATGGAGAAAAATAACCCCTATTTTGGAAAAGGTACAGAAAAATGAACATGCATATGCCATACGCATATGCTTATACCTGATATCCATTAGCCCGTGTCCTACATCTCCCATCAAACAATGAGACCTCCGGGGGCTAGCATCCTTGTCCATTTTCAACTAGGGAGAACTCCTCTTTTCCACTCTACTCAGATTATGGGAGTGAGATGCTCATTAGCAGGGGTAACTCAGTATTCATTTATTCAGACACATTCACATAAAACCTCTACAGGACTTAGGAAACACATGAACAGTGAGAAACAGGAAGAAAGAAGTTAGGGACAGTTACTCATAAAGGTGCTTCTCTGGTTGGCCTTGCTAATATCTGGCTATGAAAGCATTATAGGAATAGAGCTAAGGAGGGAAAAAGTATAATAAAGACTTCTGACTGTAGTTACAGGGATTTATGCAAATGAATATAATGAACCAATCAAAAATAAAATTGAAAAAATAAATTACATAAAATACATCAAAAGATAAAACAAGCATGAAAATATATGAATCTAACCATACAGTCCCAAAATATATAAATCAACAACTGACTGAAATATGAGAATTACATAAATCAAATATTTAAATTTAACCTAGACATCCCAGAAGTAAAAAGATAAGCAGGCAAAAGAACAAAATGAGAAAAGATATAGAATATATTAAGAACATGATTTGAATAGTTTAATAGACAAATATAGAACTTCACCTCCTATAACCAAGAGATACATATTCTTTTCAAGTACATAATATAGAACATTCATAAAAATTGACTATATACTAGTCAAAGAAACCAAAAATAAATTTCAAAGATTATTACTAAGACTCTGACAAAAATACAATTAAATCAGAAATTATTCATAAAAAGATAGAGCTAAGATGTCAGTTTGTCTGGATTAAAAAAAAAACACTGTTATTTCTAAACAGGTCCTTGGTTAAAGATAATTTTTGATTTTCAAAAATAACTGCTGAGAAAATAACTATTCAATCATAAAGAAAGAATAACATTTGCAGCAACATGGGTAGACCCAGTGGCTCAGATGGTAAAGAATCTGCCTTCAGTGTGAGAGACCTGGATTCACTCCCTGGGTCAGGAAGACCCCCTGGAGAAGGGAATGGCAACCACTCCAGTATTCTTGCCTGGAGAATCCCATGGACAGAGGAGCCTGGTGGGCTCCAGTCCATGGGGTCACAAGAGTCAGACACAACTAAGCCACTAACACTAGGATGGTCTTGGAGGGCATTATGCTAAGTGAAATGTCAGTCAGAGAAACACAGATACTGTATGATATCAATTATACGTGGAGTCTAAAAAAATACAACAAACTGGTGAATATATCAAAAAAATGACTCACAAACATAAAGAACAAAGTAGTGGTTACCAGTGTCGGGGAGGGGCAACATAGGAATTGGGGAGTGGGAGGTACAGACTGCTGGGTTTAAGACAGATTTCAGGATGTACTGTGCAACACAGAAAATACAGCAAAGATTTTGTAATACCTGTAAATGCAAAGTAACCTTTAAAAATTGCACTAAAAGGAAAAAAATGAAAATAGAAAAATGATAAAATCTTAACAAACTAAAGTATGCTTAAGTGGCATTAAAAACAGTACATTCAGATGTACACGTAGAAGTAATATATTCAAAACTGTTAGGCACAGATAAGTTGTAACTTAGAAATTTATAGCTTTAAGTGCTTTATTTGAAAACAAGATATATTGAAAAAGTAAACTAAACATTTAAGGTCAATAATTTAGTAAATCCAAATATATAAAAATTAAGAACACATTAGAACAGAAAGCATTTAAGTTAAAACAGATATAATTAATAAAAACAAACACCCAGTTTTCTAAGAAAAATAATAAAATATGGAAAGTTTTCACAATAGGTAAGAAAGACAAGTCAGGAAGATTCCCTGGAGGAGAGCATGGCAACCCACTCCAGTATTGTTGCCTGGAGAATCCCATGGAAGGAGGAGCCTGTTGGGCTACAGTCCATAGGGTCGCAAACTGGACACGACTGAAGTGACTTGAGCACACACAGATGAGAGAGGGAAACAGACAGAATGTGCCACTGATAGAAAATGAGAGAGAGAGACAACAGAGAATGAGAAAAATAATAAAATGTTTATAAAGGACAACTATATGATAAGAAATTTCCAAATCTAAACAAAAAACATATCAAAAAGGTAGAAAATGTATAAATTAAAGAGTAGAAAAATTAATAGATAATTATAACCATGGAAATCAAAGATTTTCTTAAAAAAAATGATATCCAAGTGACTTTACAGATAAATCTTGCTAAAATTTCAAGTAATAGATAATTCTCAAATTTAAAAAAATTTTTGCAAAAGAAAAATAGTAACTTGGTTTATTCAAAGAGTTAAATAAAAACAGTACAAGAAATGGAAATTATAGGTGCATTTAAAATTTGAACATAAGAAAATTCTAAATACTCAGCTAATTAAATACATGAGTATATTAAAAGTCTATATTCTGATTAGGAAGTATTTATCCCTCAAATTAGAGATGTTAACATCAGCAAGGTAGCAGTGTAATTCAATACACTAACGGGTGAAGGAAAATAATCATACATCTTAATAAATGATGAAAAATTATTTGCAAATATAACCTATCAATTAAAACAGAAAATTGGGAATAGCAAACATTCTCAATACGAAGAGTATATTCCAAAAACTTATAGAAACTTTATGCCCAATACAGAAAAATCAGAAAAAATAGCAAGATCACAGGATCTTTACAAACTTAATTGTAAAAACTCCCTTAACATAGTAACTGAATAAATTAAAAGATACATTAAGTTCAAGGTATGCATTTTTGTTATAAAGATTATTTTTTCCTAACTTTATAAACTAAAATCCCAACAAAAAATCTAGTATCCTTTGCAGAACCTAGAAAACATACATATACACACATGCAAAGAGTGAAAATAAATAAATAGGGTGAATTTGTTTACAAAGAAAATTAGAGATGGATATTCTCATATCAGATAACGAAAAGCACCAGAAAGTTAGCATTGTATTGATGAAACAGATTTATACCTCTGCAATAGAAAATAAAGTTCTTAAGTATGCAAATTTTGAAGTTTCAATATTATAAAGGTGGTTTTACATATCAACAGGAAAAATAACTCATTTTTAGTAGATGGTATTGAGAAAACTGATTCACAAATATGGAGAAAAATCAACCTGGATTTCTTTCCCATATCATATTGAAAAGTTGACTCAAAAATGTGTTAAAATCTTAAAGATAAAAGGTAAACATAGAAAGCTAAATGAAGAAAACAGAGGAGAATATCCCCATGTCTTAAGTATGGAGAAAGACTTCCTAAGTAAAATCCCCAGTGCAAAACAATTAGATTTAAAAAAAAATGGTTTTGTGTATGACAAAAAGTTACTTGAAATTTTCATTTAACATAGAGTGCTATTTGTACACTTAACAATTAAAAGACTGGGAAGAGATCATTGTTCTATATAAATGACACATGATTAACATTTTGCTTATCCAAGGAACTCTTTAAAATCAATAAAAAGACAGAGAAATCACAAGAAAAATGAATGGAGGATAAATCCTAAATGGTTAAAAACAATATGAAGACAGGTGCAAACTCTTTCACAATGAGAAAAAGTGAAAACTAAAAGCTTGCGCCATCAATTAACATCCATAAAACAAGCAAAATTTAAATCTGAAGTATTCCACGTGTGGAGTGAGTAAGAAGTTGGAAAAAAGTATCCCAAGCATTGCTGCTAGGAGTATAAACTAGTACAATGTAATGGACGGCAATTTAGCAGTACTTAGAGCAATCAATGTGGGCTTCCCTGGTAGCTCAGAGGTTAAAGTGTCTGCCTGGAATGTGGGAGACCCGGGTTCGGTCCTTGGGTCAGGAAGATTCCCTGGAGAAGGAAATGGCAATCCACTGGTACACTAGAGTCCATGGGGTCCCAAAGAGCCCATGGGGTCACAAAGAGTCTGACACGACTGAGCGACTTCACTTTCACTTTCAGAGCAATCAATTAAACATATGGCCTCTGACGCAGCAACTCCCGGACATATAACTGACGAAACTTTTTCACAGATCTAGGAGGAAATCTTAACAAGAATGTTTATACCAGTATTGTTTATGTTAGTGATGTGAGAACAGATAAGAAAAATGCATTGAAGTCATTCAACTCCAGAGTCATGAAGTTATGAGAAGAAACAAATTAAATGTAAATATAAAGGAATGAGTGGATCCTAAAAACTATACTTAGGAAAAATAAACTTTTAGCACAACATCATTTATGTAAAATGTCCCACAAGCCCAGCGTTATATATTTAAGAATATGTATCTAACATACTAGCCTAACTGTCCGGTAGGAAAAAGGGAAACAAGTAAGGAAAAAAAAAAGAAATCAGAGAGGCCATGCACAAGGAAAGGTGGACTACAATATGAAATGTGATTAACTTAATATTCTGCTCCCATGGATAACAAAGTGTTAAGAAAAACCAAAGTGGAAGCCACAGTCTGAAGATACCCCTAGATCAACCATTCAGTCAAGTAACCAGAACTTAAAACTGCCCAGATTTCCCTGGAGTGCTGTCTTCATGACCTTACAGGTTCCTAGATCATCAGCTACCAACAAGTAAGCGTATTCAGTGAAAAGGAATGAAAATTTCTAGTAACCAATCATTAAAATACACATAGCAACAGCAAATGTACTTTCTCATTCATGCTTTATGAACTGACCTATAGCTACTGAGAGCCAAGCTTCTGGACCACTCTTGGTTGGAAGTTTTCCTGTTCTTGAATAGTTCACTTTTTGCTCAAACTACTCATATCAAGTAATGCTCTCTGAATTTTCTTTTGACAGAAGAAAGGAAATAACAGCAGGAAGAGAGAAAAAGAGGAAGGGAGGGTGGAAGAAGGAAAGGAAATGAAGAAATAGTAATCAGTTATATAAAAACAGCTCATCTATGATTCTCCAGGCAAGAATACTGGAGTGGGTTGCCATGTCCTTCTCCAGGGAATCTTCCCAACCCAGGGATCGAACCCAGGTCTCCCACATTGCAGGCAGACGCTTTAACCTCTGAGCCACCAGGGAAGCCCATGATTAGACAAGTATTTTATATATGATTTGCTGGTTAAATAAAAGGACTGAGCTTGGTCAAGAAGCTCAAGATTTCTAGTGTAACAATGGTCAGATGAGAGGGTCCTTGAGTTTTGGAATCTGGATGACTCATTTCTGGATCCCAGAGACTCAGAGACTCAGTGTGTGATCTAGGTTATTCTTCCATGTGTTTGGGGCCCCAGAGCCCTTCTCAAGTTTGGTGAGGAACCAGAGTCATAGCCAGGTCTTGTCATTGCTCCCCTGCAAGCAGATGTTGAGAAAAATTCTGAAAATGTCAGATCCAAAGAGCTAAGATCATTTATTTTAATGATTCTCAACCCTGTCTCTTGCTCAGTGTTCACACTGCACATGTTGAGACAGAATCTCCAGTGACGCAGACTGTAAATCTGTCTTTTGGTGAGCTCTGTGGGTGACTGTAACATGGTCAATTGGAACAAGTAGCTGGACTGGCCACTAGGATACACCCATCCATATCAACTTCCATCCACTGCAAACAATCCTCCCAACAGCTGTCCAGCTCTTTTAGAGAAATTAAAACAAAATGGAAGACTAAGATGCTCACAGCCTGAGAGGAGGGTGCAACCTTATATTCTTGTTACATATGCTTTCTTCAAGCCCTTCCATGATTAGGTTGCTACTAACGGAGCTTGCCTGGAGAATCCCAGGGATGGGAGAGCCTGGTGGGCTGCCGTCTATGGGGTCACACGGAGTCGGACATGACTGAAGCGACTTAGCAGCAGCAGCAGCAATGGAGCTTTACTAAGTGCTGCTTTTCTCTATAACTGGGGCTTCCCTGGTGGCTCAGAAGGTAAAGCGTCTGCCTGGAATGCGGGAGACCGTGGTTTGATCCCTGGGCCGGGAAGATCCCCTGGAAAAGGAAATGGCAACCACTCCAGTACTCTCGCTTGGAGAATCTCATGGAGGGAGGAGCCTGGTGGGCAACAGTCCATGGCCTCACAAAGAGTCGGACACGACTGAGCGACTTCACTATAATGTGTTAATTACAAATATAACAAATAACCCTTAGGGAGAGGAGTAAATAGCCCTTTGGGAGTATCTGAATATGAATAAATGCTAGTAGGTTTGCCCCTTCTTGTCTTCAGCATGCTAATGGAATTTTGTCTAATACGCGTATTGACTTTTTAAAAGACATCAATAATAGAAATAATAGATTTTGAATATTTAAAATCCACATGAAAAATGAAACTATTTTGACAGATTCACTGAAATTGTATGCAAATATAATGCATATTTAATGCAAATATACACATGGTTCTCTTAACTATTTCCTATGCTTCACTGTGCCGCTCAGTAAAATACTAATGGCTTATCTGTGCTTCTTTATTCTATTCAGTAATCAATTGTTAGTGCAGTTTCTGTAGGTACCACACAATGAAAGAAAAGGTCCCTGACATTGAGAATATTATATTTTAGTTGGGGAGAGAATGAATGCCTTCCAATCACCCAAACAGACTCATTTTTGTAAATTACCTGGCTTGCTTAATAGCACCACTCACAGACCTGTGAGGACCAAGAGGAAGCTCTGGGAATTATCCCAGACTCCTTTATCACCTCATAGTCATGCCCAATAAGCCACCTAACACTAGTTATTTTTCAAATCCACTCCCTTCATCCTATTCCAAGACTTCTTTCTTGGTCGAGCTCAGTAGGAAATAATGACATATCTTTAAGAGTATCTCGCTGTTTTTCTGCTTTTCCCCTTAATCCATGCTCTATTCTTGTTCCAGAATGATTTTTTCAAAACTCATGGCTGACCAACCCATGCTTGAAATTCTTCAGTGACTTTCTACATAATATCCTAAATCCTTTGCATAACATTTAAACCTTTCATGAATTTTCCCTTACTAATTGGCTCTTCACACTTTTAACTTTCATTCTGTTGTCAAGTCATAAGCAAAGATTTGCAACCCCTTTGTGCACCAACAATGAAACTTCTGTTAATGACAGCACTTCCCTTGTAACAGCTTTCCCTTTCATCTTCTCCCTTCCTCTTATGTGTTTGGTGAACTCCTATTTATTCTCCTGGAGTCAGCTCAAATGATTACTCTTCCCCAATATTGAGTCATTCTCACACCCCTACATTGACACTGCTTCTATATATTTCCAAAAAATTCTATGAATATTTTGTATCATTTTTCTCCAATGGGGACAAAAAGGAAATCATGCATAATTAATAATGTGTACGTTCTTTTATGTATGTCCCTTTCTTTAGTAACAAATTGAAAGTGAAAGAAAGAAAGTGAAGTCGCTCGGTCGTGTCCGACTCTTTGCAACCCCATGGACTGTAGCCCACCAGGCTCCTCTGTCCATGGGATTTTCCAGGCAAGAGTACTGGAGTGGGTTGTCATTTCCTTCTCCAGGGGATCTTCCCGATCCAGTGATTGAACCTTGGTCTCGTGCATTGTAGGCAGACACTTTACCATCTGAGCCACCAGGAAGGTCTCCCAGGTAAAGGTAGCAAGCTCTATTCAACTTCTACACCATCCAGAATAATATGGGGAACTACTTCAAGCCACACATGTACCCAAATACCTCTGAGTAGCAAACTCTTGATAATGTCCCTATTATTCTATCATTCGGCTGGTAGGATTATAGAGCGGGAGAGAATATAGTTTGCAGTTCATGTCTAAGCTCCAATTAATGGACCACAAGCTACACTAATACCACTACCAGCACTGTATCACAACTGCTATCACCACAACCACTAATATCATCCACAGGAACGAGGGTTACTGATGGAATTGTTTTCTGTCTTTTGTGTGAACTGGGGGCTGAGGCAGGGGTATGATGGGAGTATCTACTTCCTGTGCTCCCCCATTAGACTACACAGTTTCTCAGAGCATACGCCTAGCTCTGTTTCTTTTCTCTGCCTTCTCAGAATCTAGCAGAAAGTCTGGCACATTCCAGGTAGTCAGTGATAAATGGATGGACAGGCATTCAGCGATAAATGGATGTATAAATGAACGAATGAACAAACAAATAAGAGTGAGTAAAGCATAAAGCAAGTAGAGAATCGTTCCAAAACTCCAGATATAAGGGGTGTTTTTTTTTTTCCCGTGTTAATGGGGTCATATTGTTGAGAGAGTTGCTGATTAGGGAAGGATCACTGTGACCTACAGAAATTAACAAGATTTAAGTGAGATTTGAGCTGGATCTTACCAAAAGAAAAAAAATAAACAGGTGGAGATAATTTTTAAAAGCATGTTAATCTCAATATATAAAAGAGTATAATACTGTGAAAGGCAAAGGCAAAACTGCCACAGACAGGATCAAGAGAAACTATGACTAAGTATCCACTGCTGGATTGAGGAATTTACACTGAGCAAGAACAGGTAACCCATGTAAGATGATGCCAGTGTTTGAAGACTTGATATATAAGTTTCATGTTTCATTTCTCAGATGAAGGGAGAAAGAACTATATTGAGTCTCTTATACAAGCAGAGAGTCATACCCTCAGTTCATCATAATATATTACTAGATACATCAAAGGTTCTAAAGCACTTTTTGAATTCTGTACACTAGGATTCCTTTACTGGTAATTGAAATGGGGACATTTTGAGTTCATTATCAGTTCAGTCACTCAGTTGTCCAACTCTTTGTGACCCCATGGACTGCAGCAAGCCAGGCTTCCCTGTCCATCACCAACTCCCGGAGCCTACTCAAACTAATATCCATCCCATTGGTGATGCCATCCAACCATCTCATCCTCTGTCATCCCCTTTTCCTCCTGCCTTCAATCTTTCCCAGCATCAGGATCTTTTTCAATAAGTTGGTTCTTCACATCAGCTGGCCAAAGTACTGGAATTTCAGCCTCAGCATCAGTCCTTCCAATGAATGTTCAGGACTGATTTCCTTTAGGATGGATCTCCTTATGGTCCAAGGGAATTTCAAGAGTCTTCTCTAATACCACAGTTCAAAAGCATCAATTCTTTGGCACTCAGCTTTCTTTATAGTCCAGCTCTCACATCCATACATGAATACTGGAAAAACCATAGCCTTGACAAGATGGACCTTTCTTGGCAAAGTAACGTCTCTGTTTTTTAATATGATGTCTAGGTTGGTCAAAATTTTTCTTCCAAGGAGCAAGTGTCTTTTAATTTCATGGCTGCAATCACCATCTTCAGTGATTTTCAGTTCAGTTCAGTTCAGTCCCTCAGTTGTGTCTGACTCTTTGCGACCCCATGAATCGCAGCACGCCAGGCCTCTCTGTCCATCACCAACTCCCAGAGTTCACGCGGACTCACGTCCGTTGAGTCCGTGATGCCATCCAGCCATCTCATCCTCGGTCGTCCCCTTCTCCTCCTGCCCCTAATCTCTTCCAGCATCAGAGTCTTTTCCAATGAGTCAACTCTTCGCATGACGTGGCCAAAGTACTGGAGTTTCAGCTTTAGCATCATTCCTTCCAAAGAAATCCCAGGGCTGATCTCCTTCAGAATGGACTGGTTGGATCTCCTTGCAGTCCAGGGGACTCTCAAGAGTCTTCTCCAACACCACAGTTCAAAAACATCAATTCTTCAGTGCTCAACCTTCTTCACAGTCCAACTCTCACATCCATACATGACTACTGGAAAAACCATAGCCTTGACTAGACGGACCTTAGTCAGCAAAGTAATGTCTCTGCTTCTGAATATGCTATTTAGGTTGGTCATAACTTTTCTTCCAAGGAGTAAGCGTCTTTTAATTTCATGGTTGCAATCACCATCTGCAGTGGTTTTGGAGTCCCCCAAAATAAAGTCTCTCATTGTTTCCATTGTTTACCCATCTATTTGCCATGAAGTGATGGGACCGGATGCCATGATCTTAGTTTTCTGAATGTTGAGCTTCAAGCTAACTTTTTCACTCTCTTCTTTCACTTTCATCAAGAGATTCTTTAGTTCTTCACTTTCTGCCTAAGGGTGGTGTCATCTGTGTATCTGAGTTTATTGATATTTCTCCTGGCAATCATTGATTGCAGCTTGTGCTTCATCCAGCCTGGCATTTCACATGGTGTACTCTGCATATAAATTAAATATACAGGCTTAAAGTACTCCTTTCTTGATTTGGAACCAGTCTGTTGTTCCATGTCCAGTTCTAAATGTTGCTTCCTGACCTGCATGTAGGTTTCTCAAGAGGCAGGTCAGGTGGTCTGGTATTCCCATCTCTCGAAGATTTTTCCACAATTTGTTGTGATTCACACAGTCAAAGGCTTTGGCATTGCCAATAATGCAAAAGTACATGTTTTTCTGGAATTCTTTTGCTTTTTCGACGATCCAGCGGATGTTGGCAATTTGATCTCTGGTTCCTTTGCCTTTTCTAAATCCAGCTTGAACATCTGGAAGATTATGGTTCACATACTGTTGAAGACTAGCTTGGAGAATTTTGAGCATTATTTGCTAGTGTGTGAGATGAGTGTAATTATGCCATAGTTTGAACATTTCTTGGCACTGTCTTTCTTTGGGATTGGAATGAAAACTGACAGACAACAAAAGCAACTCTGTTCAATAGGGAAGAGCAAAAATTGAAGGTTCTCTAACAAGTTGAATTTATAAGAAAATATAGAAAAGTGATATATATTTTCCCAAAGGGAAATGGTAGGGGACAAACAGTTCAAAGCTGAACATCATGGAATCTTAAATGGCCATAAATGATTATCTTGATTTACATTTTATTTGAAAGAAAAATAACCTGAATTCCCTTGTAATCCTGTACCTTAGACCTAGTTCAGAAATAACTCATGAAAACTTCATTGTTAATTTAATTAGATTTACATCTCATAGAAAGTTTTTTTTTTTTTTAAGAAATGATCTGCTGATGTACCAATACCAAGCAGGATGTGGACAGAAACACAGCTGAGAACAAGGATTATGCTTTATTTTTCTTGGAATCATTAGTTTTTGGCATTTATCCAGCATAGAATGAACATTTGCTGAATGCATAAATCAGCAGTAAGAGGACAACTGGGATCTGAACAGACCATAGGGAAATTTAGTTTAATACTCACTGACTGATTAGCCATAAACTCAGTATAAGAAAATCTGGAATAAACCTATGTATAAAATGTGAAGAGTTTCTTTATATGCAATTATCTATACTTATAGAGAATAAGCTAAAGAGTCCAGAAGGAACACATATAAGGAAAATAAAATTCCTTCTTCAGTTTAAACAGTGATAATTTTCAAGATCACTGTAACTCAAATAAGTTACATTTGGGGTTTCCCTACTTTATATATCACAGAAAGACCTGCTAACTGCTTATGACAAACATCCACTGTATATCCATTTCCATCTTACAATTTAGACCAAGTCTTTGTAGAAAATGAAAGCAACATAAAATATGCAGAGAACATTCATATCCCTTCAGGCTCAGGATGAGTTGAGCACCCCTGAAAATATGCAAATCAAAAACTTTTTCTGTGCAGAGGCTACTTAGCTGGGACTTTCAACACCTTTAGATCTTGGAGCAAGTCAAAGAGATGAATAACGGAATCAGATTTATTTTCAGTAGGTGCCAAGTGAGGGTTCAGCTAATTCTATCAAAGATACTCTCTGCTGTCCCTCCCCACTGGCTGCTCATATTTTAGTAACATAGCAATGTTATACAGAATGCTTGTGTTATTCTTGATATTACACTAGGTTCCACTGAAGAGCACAGCAGGCTGTGTCTGTGTGCTAAGTTGGTTCAGTTGTGTCCAAATCTTTGCAACCCAATGGACTATAGCCCAACAGGCTCCTCTGGCCCTGGGATTCCCCAGGCAAGAATACTGGAGTGGGTTGACATTCCCTTAGGCAGCGGATCTTCCTGACCCAGAAATCGAACCTGTGCCTCTCACACAGGCATTTGCAAGTGGGGATTCTTTACCACTAGCACTACCTGGGAAGCCCAATCGTGGCCTGGGATATAGCCTATTCATTTATCTCAGTTTCCACAATCATTCCTGGTCACTAAAACCCAATTAATCATTTTATGATATGTACTGACTGGTAAACTAGACACCATTTATTTTTTTTAAAGTAGCAGGGCCACAGGCTCCTTTTCAGTCTAGGCAAATAATGAAAAGACAACCTCCTCAGAAGAAACGGTTTTTGCATCTATTTCACCAGATTGTCTTAACTGTCATTCAGGCCCACTAAGGTGTATAGAGACTTCATTGTGCCAGAGAATCATGATCTTGCAGGGCATATTTAAATTAAATATATTAAAATGTTTCCCATCTTACTACGCTGCAGCCTCTATGGCACAGGAAATAAACACCAGTATTCTTCTCTCCCATTGGAGAGAAGGGACTAGAGATTTATATTCCCTATATTTCTTATTAATCAAAGAGTAGGGGAAACATCACAATCCTGAGGACTCCAAACTTAGAGAGCTTAATGCGCCCTCCATGGTGTCTACTGTGTCCCCACTTCTGCCAGACATTTTGGACACATAAGAACTAATTAAAAGATGTATGAACTTCAACATTACTGTGAAAATTTAAAACCCTAAACTGAAGAGTTACAGATCAGTTTTTATCATGCCAGGAAGAACTGTTTTATGATAGCAGTGGCATATGGCTTTATTTGTCCCTTAGGTGCAACTGTTCTCAAATCAGAGCTAATATCAGTTCTCAAATTATCCCTATCAGGAGTAGCTTTGTTTATAAGATCCAGGAGAATATCATCTCACTGTGAAAAATTTCACCTGATCTCATCAGTAGGTAATAGCTTTCCTTATATACTTCCTTGTATAAAGTACATGAATGCTCTTTTAAAAAGAAAAAAAATAATAATAAGCAAGTATTTTTCTTTACACTCTGTATAAAATTCCTTCTAGGGAGACAAGTTTATTACAGATTACAGTTATTTCATTATGTTATTTTAGGTTTGGGGGTTTTGTTTTTGTTGTTTTAGAAAATGACTTACTCTAAATTGCATCTAGTAAAGACTACTTAATACAATTAATCATTTGTCGCCAAGAATTATTTACTTAAAACCAGAATTTGCTGAAAAGCATCACATCATTTTTTACTTGTGGCACTAGAGGTAATTGTGTAATTAGTAACTGGTTTACAGAAGCATGTTTTTCACATGCTGCTGATAACCCAGGTTTAAATCACCCTTTCTATCCAGGATCCAAAGGCACTTTATAAATCATTGTATTTAAGTCTCTACTCACACCTGCTCACACCCACACATAAACTGCAAATGGGGTATATTTAAAGAGGCCATTTAATACTAGGATAACTACTGCAAAGAATTCTCCACTGGATTGAAATGCAGCAAAGTTTTAACAGATGCTCAGTAACAATAGATACCAGTAGAGGCAAAGAAATAAAAACGTCATCTCCAATTAAAACTACAGGAAAGGTTTAGCAGGGAAGAATGTAATTACTCATTTGGACTTTGGCCAGGATACCAGAGCTAATACCCTTCGCTTTGGGGAAACTTTCTCTAAAGCTTTTAAAAACTCATCCATATAACAACTGCACAGTAATATCTCAGTTAAAACAGAATTTTCAGAGAATAAAAGACAAATAGAAATGGTCCTCCTCACCACATCAGCTTCATTATGGCATAATCCATAACCCAGTTGAATATACACGTTTTCAGAGGTTACAAATGGGAAGGGTCGGAAAGACTAGACTGTGGGCACTGAATTAAAGGATAGAACAAGAATATATTCTTGTGCTCAGAATTAGTGTGTTGACATAGAGAATAGAGGCTGCAGGAAAAGACTTTGAAATCCAGTTTAAATAGTCAAATATCCTTTTGTTTTCTAGTCTTACACATCCTCCTCACTTCGAGCCTTATTCTATTATTATAAAGATGTGGTTGTTAGTCACTAAGTCGTGTCCAACTTTTGTGACCCCATGGACTGTAGCCCACCAGGCTCCTCTGTTCATGGGAATGCCCAGGTGAGAATACTGGTGTGGGTTGCCATTTCCTTCTCCATGGATCTTCCTGACCCAGGGATGGAACCCCTGTCTCCTGCACTGCAAGCTTATTCTTTACCAATGAGTCACCAGGGAAGTGCTATTATAAAGATGACCTACTGACAAATGAGCTATAAAAATAATAATGGCATACCTGGAAAGGGATTTAGGGATTATTCCTGATTTGCTGAAGGCCCAGAGAATGTTCTGTGATACACTCAGACATTTGCATTTGGAAAATAACATGATTATGACCGAGGTCCTTGCACACTTCAGATAATTTTAACCTTCATCAAATGTCCGCAATTGGTTGGCCCTGCAGGGCAGAAGCCAGGGAGATTTGTGTGCGTGTGTTTATACGGTTTAATGGTAATCACCTTTCCACCTTATTATTTGTAGAATCAAAACCCCTCTCCATACCTTCGACTAGCAGATGGTGGGGAGAACACGAAGCACAAAGTGACATGAGGAATAAATTGGAAAGGAACATTCATAATAACTATGATTAGAAGAATTGAGCACGGTCCATAGGAAAATATATGCCTGCCAAATCCAATTCCACTTTCACTTCCACCTCCCTAACGATAACACCCTGGGTCCTTAAACACTGACTTGGAATTAAAATGGATTGTTTGCAGCTGCTCACATGCAGGCTTATTCTGTTGGCCCCGCCCCATGTTTACATGTGGCTTGCCTTCCCTGCCTCAGTTCTTGCCAGGGAAGGCCATTTGAAAACAACAGGACTGCAAGCTGAACAGAATGCATTTTATGAGTCAGCTTGATCCTCATCCATGGGCTGGGAGTTCGTAGCGTTAAGCCATTAGCCCTGTTGCCTGCTTTTAAAAGGAACTTGCTCTCTTTGGTTTCCCCCTAACAGAGGGAGCTGCAGGATTCAGGCCTTTTGCTTCTTCAATTTACTTTCTGTCAAGTTCCCTTTCCCTCTGCCCATCTTGTATAAATTTTGTGATGGTTGAGTAACATTTTAAAGCTGAATGGGGATAAAGAACGACATTATATCTGATTGCAGGAGCTAGCAGTAATTTTCAAAACCCTGTTTTTAAGCAAGTGGCAATGAAATTGTTTTTGCATTTGGCCAAGTGGAGCCAGTGGGTGAGTCAATGAGATTAGGTGGGAATAAGAGATGAATGCGGGCACTGAGGTGCCTCAGGTGATGCAGGTCTAAACCGTGGGGAAGGGATTTCCACGGCGGTCCAGTGGCTAGGAGTTTGCACTCCCAAATGTAGGGGGCCTGGGCTGGATCTCTGGTCAGGGAACTAGGTCTCACATGCAGCAGTTAGAGATTCTGAGCGCCACAACTAAAACCCAACACAGACAAACAAACAAATATTAAACATAAATAAACGGGAGAAGTCAGGGTCTAAATAGGGAAGGAGGCTCTGTTTCTTCTAGGAATGGGAGTTCCCTCAACCTAGTGAGTACTTCACTTAGCATGGTTCCACCGGCTGCTGACAGCATAATTGATACATCTCTGGTTGAAAGTTAAAAGTCATTTTGAAAGAAAAGTCATTAATTAAGTAAAACTTAAGCCCTGCCTTACAGGTGTTCAGTGTGGGATGCGATGTGGACAAAGAGTACTGATATGGTTGCTGATGGCCTGCATTTGTCCCTTAAGAAAGAAAGAGTCACTGACAGAGACACCAGTGGCGTAATGGATGGGGGATTTTACAGGTCTGAAGCAAGGTCCTACAGCAACACCTCGCTGTGTGCAGAAGATGGTGGGCAGAACATGGTGGCTAGCTTCCCTCTCAGGCAGTGGGAAATTGCCCGTTATGGAGTAATTGACATCTGGTTGGCTCATTGATTACTAGGGAAACCAGGAGAGGGGCAAGCCCCTGACCACCAGTTTGCCGAGAACAATCACCAGCTGCGACCTGGGACAAGCATGCTGGAAAGTCACTGTGCATAAGATAGAGAGGTGAAGCAAGCATTGGTTGAGCAGGAGACGTACAGAGAGCAAGAGAACAGCCATCTTGAGGGCCTGACCATACTGTTGCAAACACAGGGAACATTATACATTTTCTGCTTATAAAATTATATTCTAGGATTTGCTCAACATTTCCCTAACCTTGCTCAATAAAATAAGAGAAAAACTTGCCAAGTTTTTCTTATAATTCTAAATTGTGCAACTAACAGCCACATACTTGAATACTAATAAAGTCCTTTTTATTCTCTAACCCTTACAATGCCTCATTCTTTCAAGAATAATCATTTTATTTTTGGAATCAACTATAGAAGTACTCAGTAAAGCTGAATGCCATAATCAGGCTCTACCTAAACTCACCATTTGGTTTTTCAGAATTGTAAGTAACTTTCCAACAAGATCTGAGCATAGAGATATAAGAACATATACACTTCTCTCCACAACACTGCTGTTGCTATTGTAAAGAAACAAAACATCATTGAGATAATGTGGGTGAAAATTCAGTCACTTAAACTGTGACTATGAACCAAGCACATGTCATGGGAAAGCACAGAGCTAGGCATGGGAGAGAGTAACAAAAACTGAAAGAAACAATTTGTTATCCTGCATTGGCCTGGCTAGAGTCATGTGTTTCCATAGCTTGGGGTGCATGCCTCTCTCACAGGCATAGCCTCATCACATTCCACTGTCAGTATTTCATCTTTCTTTCTGGCTAGACTATGAGTTTCTTATGAGATCCTGATCGCTTTTATCTTTGTATATGTGCATGTGTGCATGCTAAATTGTTCCAGCCATATCTGACTCTTTGTGACCTATGGACTGTAGCCCACTAGGCTTCTCTATCCATGAGATTCTCCAGGCAAGAATGGGTGGCCATACCCTCCTCCAGAGGATCTTCCTGACCCAGAGAGCAAGCCTGCATCTCTTAAGTCTCTTGCATTGGCAGGTAACTTCTTTACCACTAGTGCCACCTGGGAAGCTCCTGTATCTGTAGAATTTATCATTATTCTTGCCACAATGGGGAAATACCTAAATTAAGATGTTAATTGAATAAATATGGGTGGATATTAGTACCAATGATCATCAAGATTCTCTTTTCATAATACGAGACATCTAAAGAATGAAGGATTATGTAGTTAGGCATCTTTCCTGAAGAGGACTGTGATGAGAATCCTTTGGTATGTGTGAGGGTGGGGGGGGGGGCACGATAAACTAAATTCATTCAAAAGTACTTCCTGAGCCTAGTCTACCCCACGCACACTTGGCCAGGTGTGGGAAACTGCAAGGCTATGCATGGTAGACTCAAACACTGTCTTTGGGAGTTCACAGTCTAATAGAGAAGACATTAAAAAAAAACAAAAAGGGCAAATCTGCTTCCACCAAGGAAACGTATAGCAATGCACCAATGGTGCTCTGGAGCCTGCTTGTACTTCATATGGTTCCTCAAAGTCATTTGTTAAATATTTAGGTACTTTGCAAGCTGGTTCTTGAATCATTAGTTGACTGCCTTTGGCCATGATAGAGGTGAAATCAAATCTGGGACATTTTTTTCACCAGAGAGTAGTCATTAGCTTGCCACTGGTTATAGTAATGTGTACCTAACTCTGAGATTCTTCACCTCTTTTCCTCATCCTTGTCTTTTAAGTGATGATGATAGAAAACACAAGCCTATTTATAAGATGAAGCGAAGTGATAGTTGCTCAGTCATATCTGACTCTTCGAGATCTCATGAACTACAGCCCGCCAGGCTCCTCTGTCCATGGAATTCTCCAGGCAAGACTACTAGAGTGGGTAGCCATTCCTTTCTCTAAGGGATTTTCCTCACCCAGGGATCAAACCCCAGTCTCCTGCATTACAGGCAAAAATCTTTATCATCTAAACCATCAGGGAAACCCTATTATAAGATACTTTCTTTTAAAAGCTTTACATTTTAAATTGAAAAAAGTGCCTGATTAGAACTTTTAACATATTTGCAAGATAAACCCAGCAAATAAAATGCTTCATTGTCTCCTTTCACGTGTGCCTTATCTTAACACATATAAAATAAAAACTAATTATGTTTAGCTCATGCATAATACTGTATATATAATAGTATTCAATAAATATGCTGAAGTGAATCAAATAGAATCAAGTCAAATTGGACTCCACTGCATTAAAATGAACAAGCTAGACTAATTTAAATTCTGCAATAATATAAGATACTTTTACTTTTTGTATTAAATTGAAACAAACTTTAGTACTAAAATATAATTACTTCTTGCTTGAAAAATCATTTAAGTTTATTGTTTATAAAAGTATGTGAGTCAGCAGTGAATGGCATACTTTTTTGGTATACATGCATGAACTGGTTATATTTTGATGATCTGTGCCAGTTTACATCTTTGAAACATTTATAATGCTAGAAAGCAATACCAGAATTTTAAGTTATTTTTCAATCTGGACTTTGTACTTACTTGAAACCACCTTGCAATTTGATGAAATTTATTTTATCTGTAATTTTTGATTCATATGTATTACTACACCATAATTTTCACTGCATGTCAGTATCATCAGTACTTGGGAGATACTGTGAGGTCTCCTGCCATGCTGTGGTAAGTAAGAACAAATCTTCAGTGAAAGTCACTCAGTTGTGTCCGACTCTTTGCGACCCTATGGACTGTAGTCTGCCAGGCTCTCTGTCCGTGGAATTCTTCAGGTCAGAATACTGGAGTGGGTAGCCTTTCCTTCTTCAGAGCATCTTCCCAACCCAGGGATCAAACCCAGCTCTCCCACACTGCAGGCAGATCCTTTACCATCTGAGCCACCAGGGAAGCCCAAGAATGAATACATGGCTCTAAAAGTCTTGGGTCTTGGGCTTGAATTCTACCTAGTAGATTCTGGCCAATTACTTATCTCCTCAAATCCTTAACTTTTTTGTTAGTTAATTATGAGGAACTACCTGTATCACAAAGATGCTTGCTGATGAAATGATGAGTGTAGAAACTTTATTTCAGGGGCATGCACACAGACAGATTAAGCTCTATAAATGTTGGCAATTAAAACACATGAATAAGCAATAAAAGAAAAATCTGAAATCCAAGTGTCTTCAAGGTCTACAAGATATCTGCTGAAACAGCAAAATAATTAGATGATGTTTTTGGTGGGTACACTCAAAATTTAGAACTAGGAAAGGAAAATAAATTTATATTTAATATATAATATATATATATATATATATATATAGTCCAGGAGGAGCACAGTAACAATTACTTTTATTTATTGGCTATCTGCTATGTGCCACACACTTCCCTAGTGTTTCACATACATAAATCATTTAATATTCAAAAGAACCCTTTAACATACTCTTGGTCATATTCTCATTTAAAGATGTGACAACTGAGCTACAGAGAAGGTCTTCTCCAAGGTCTTGCCCAATGAAATGATGGAGCAAAACTTTAAATCTTGAAAGCAAGCATTCAAGAATATTACTCCCTAGACTATTCATAAATGTATATCATATGTATGATATATATATAATATATATTTAATAATATAATAACATATATAATAACATACTAATATATTTTATGGGCTTCCCTGCTGGCTCAGATGGTAAAGCGTCTGTCTACAATGTGGGAGACCTGGGTTTGATCCCTGGGTCGGGAAGATCCCTGGAGAAGGAAATAGCAATCCACACCAGTACTGTTGCCAGGAAAATCCCATGGACAGAGGAGGCTGGTAGGCTATAGTCCATGGGGTTGCAAAGAGTCAGACACGACTGAGCGACTTCATTCCACTTCAATATATTTTATAGTATAATGACATATATAATATGTATTTCCTGTAAAAGGGCATGGCAATCCACTTGAGTATTCTTGCCTTGAGAATTACCAGTGGACATTGGGGACTGGTGGGCTACAGTGGGCTACTGGTGGGCTACAGTGGGCTGCTGGTGGGCTACAGTGGGCTACAGTCCATGGGTTCGCAAAGAGTTGGACATGACTGAGTGACTCAGCACAGCACATAATATATATTTAACAAACTGAGTGTGCTTGTTTACAGGATCTGTTCTAGTCTTTATCAGAAAAATATTAACTTATTACCCTGAAGCTGGGAAAGATTGAAGGCAGGAGGACAAAGGGACAATAGAGGACAAGATTGTTGGATGGCATCACCAACTCAATGGACATGAGTTTGAGCAAAGTCTGGGAGATGGTGAAGGACAGAGAAGCCTGGTGTGCTGCAGTCTATGGGGTCACAAAGAATTTAAAATGACTGAGTGACTGAACAACAGCAAATATTTATAATAAATCTATGATATAGCAGGAGAACCCAGTTCGATTCCTGGGTCAACAGGAAGATCCACTGGAAAAGGAATAGGCCACTCACTCAAGTATTATTTGTCTTTCTTGTGGTTCAGCTGGTAAAGAATCCTCCTGCAATGCAGGAGACCTGGTTTCGATCCCTGGGTTGGGAAGACCTGCTGGAGAAGGGAAAGGCTACTCACTCCGGTATTCTGGCCTGAGAAGTCCATGGACTGTACAGTCCATGTGGTTGCAAAGAGTCAGACACAAGAGTTGCCCTGAGGAACTTTCACTTCACTTATAGGTACTATTATTAATCTCATTTTATAAATAAAATTACTATAACTAAGGCTCAAATAGGTTAAGTAACTTGCCCAGGGTCACACAGATAGTAAATAGCAGGGTGGGATTCAGGCTACAGAATCCCCTGTAGCCAGGCGGTCAGGCTACAGAATCACCTAGCTACCTGGATGTTTACTCCTCAGAAAGGATTTTAATAGTCTGGTTGTATCAGCAAGGTCATTTCTATTGTGGAAATAACTATGGAGTCTGCTACCCAAATTTCTGCATGGAAAAAACTCTGTATTTTTTATGGTCTGGTTATGATTTGTTTTTCCACATTGCCCTCTATACTAGAGATGACTTAAATATTTCAGTTCTTATGATACACCTACACTTCTCAAGGAAAAATTAGTAAACTGATACTGTAGCTTTGTAATTCCCTTTTGAGTCTGATTAATGTGCGTCATCTCCAAGGAGATAAATTTTCTGAATCTGCTGGACTTTTGGCTATATTATAAACAGTTGTAAATCCCCTAAGGTAATAATCTATAAAACCTTTGAGAAGCATCTAATACCTTTCCCCAAGCTACACTGCTCCTCTAAATCTCCATAAGCTATGCCAATGAAAATCTCTTTTCTTAATTGTGTTATTACTGCTAAAAGATTTAAAATAATTTTTTTCAAGCTAGGAAGAAAAAAAAGTTACCCTTCAGTTTGTTAGGTTTGATTCTTGTTGGATAACCCGAAACCATTGGTCTGAACACATTTCTTGAATGGTTGAGTGGTTTTAATTGTGTGTGTTGTCTCTGTGTCTGGACAGAGACTTAATCACTTTAGTTCTAAGGATTTGTTCCAAAGTGAAACAACCTTTCTCTAAACTCTAGAATAATCCTCTGAAGTCTGCTCTCCATCTGTGTTCCCAAGTTTAAAACTCTCCCCTTCCATCTGCTAAATTCAATAATAACTGTAACACCAAGCAGCAGGTAGAACCAATATGCTGGCTCAAAACTGAATCCTGAAAATGAATCTGGCATCCCTGCTGCAGAGTCATCTGTGTTTGCTGATCTGCCCCCATTAATCTCCAGGGAATAAGAGAGAAACATTTCAAAGAACAAAGGGTGGGGGAGATCTTTCTAATTAAGTGAAAACAATAATATCATAAAAGTCATCGGCCTTTTTATCTGCATAAAGACAGCATTGCAAAACAAGAAAATAAAGATGTCACAGATACAGCTCCAAAGTTGGAAGGGGAAGTGTGCAAATGTCACACAAACACCTAACCCACAACACATACCTCAAACTTTCAACACAGAAACTTATCTCAAACACCAAAAATCCCATCTGTCAAATTATTGGTTATAGTACATGCATATAGGGGGCTTCCCAGATGGCACAGTAGTGAGGAATCCACCTGCCCATGCAGGAGATGCTAGAGACACAGGTTTGATCCCTGGGGTCAAGAAGAGTGTGTCAAGAAGATCCTCTGGAGTAGGAAATGGCTACCCACTCCAGTATTCTTGCCTGGAAAATTCCAGACAGAGGAGCCTGGCGGGCTACAGGCCATGGGGTTGCAAAGAGTCAGACATGACTGAGCACACACACATACACACACGAATGGATATAGAGGGCGGAATCATAAGTACGTAGGCATGGAAAGTCAAAAGATTATTAAATGATTATAGGGCTGAGATTTTATGTTTCTATTAAAAAATAATTTCTCTTAGAACAACCATTGAAAACACCATCTTTTATTCCTGAAATGCCTGAATCACTCATTAATCAGAAGCTCAGGATGTGTCAGAACATTCATGTTGCCTCTTCCAGCTGTTTGAGTTTTTAAAGTCAAAGATTGTTCTGTTGGTCTTGGAGCTGAATAAATAAATTGCTTTTGAACACTAGAAGGGGCACATGTAAAGCATGTATATTCTCTTCCCTCCTTTCTGACTGTAGTACACTTTAGCCCACTGTGTGTGTTTTCAAAAGGAACCTTTTACTGAAAGTTCTTCAAGTGAAAGATCAATAGGTTGAAAACAAAACAAGAAATAACCTGAGGAGAAAGGCAAATTCTTCTGCTCCTTCCTGTACAATTTTCCTTGAGTTTAGCCATTATTCAGAAAATCACAGACCTAAGTACTCTTTACCGGTCACTCAAATTTTAGCAGTCTTTCTCACCTTTTTCCCTTCCTTTCCTGACTCGACTCTGACCCCCTCCTATGGCTCTCACACATTATGTTCACTTGCTTCATTTTTATTTACATTGTTCTACGCTCATTCTCTTTCTCCCACAGGTGGGCGATGACTGAGGTTGCCCTGGACACCCCATACTTCTAATTCATTTTTAAGCTAACTTATTTCATTAATTTTTCTGCAAATGTATTCAGCCCCCTCTCTCTTTCTTACCTTCAAATTTCATCTCATGATATGAATATATTACTTCATGTTTATCCTTCCTTCCATTTTTTTAACGGCACTCTCAGCACTTCATACACCGGTAGATGATAGCATATTTTTATTTATGTCTGAATTACATTTTCACCCTCACCTACATAAAATATGTGTGCATGAAGTCTCTTCTCTTGTGTCCAACTCTTTGCAACCACATGAAATGTAGTCTGCCTCTGTCCTGCCTCTGCCTGTAGACTCCTCTGTCCGTGGGACAGCCAAGGAGAGAATAGAATACTGGAGTGGGTTGACTTGCCCTCCTCCAGGGGATCTTCCCAACTCAGGGACTGAACCCGTGTCTCATTATGTCTCCTGCACTGGCAGGCAGGTCCTTTACCACTAGCGCCACCTGAGAAGCCATAAAATATAAGAATATTTAAAATGTGCTATTGGTTTATAAACCCCAAGAAAACAGGGGATGAAACCAGTAAAATTGGTTCATATAATAGATAGCCCTGGAATTTATACTTAAAAAAAAATACCTGTTGGTAACCATGAGAGTAGAGGGAAAAAAATAAATTAAAAGGTTATGGAGATTTAAAAACAAATGTAGAACACACATTATTTTCAAGTATATATAGGATATTAACCACATGACCATATCCTCGGCTATAAAGAAAATAGCCTAAAAGCACCAAATATCAATTTACTGAAATAATCATAGACTACTGTTTCTGATTTCAGTGAATCAGTGAACTAGGAAACATTCATTTGCTTGACTATTTTTCACTTCATTTCTAAATAACCCATAGATAAAAAAATATATATATAATGGGATTTAGAGGTTATATAGAACAAAAAAATAATGAATGTATAAAATATCAAAACTTTAGCTGTGAAATACAACTAAAGTTCTGCTTATCTATCTCAAAACATTATTTAAAAAGAATGACACATTAAACTCAAATAAACAGGGAGAAGATAATAATATAGAATCAAAGTTTAAAAAAAAGTAGAAAACAGACATATAATAAAGGGGTTCAACAGAGTCAATAATTGTTTCTTTGAAAAGAATATTATTTACATACCCTTAGCAAAGGTACTCAAGGGAAAATAAAGAATTAACAAATAACTGATATCAAATGGTAACACCAGCATCACTACAAATCACATAGATATTATATGAACATATTACAAACAAGTTTATTTCAATAATTTGATAACATGGAAAAATGTCAATTACCTAGAAAACATAATCCATAAAGAATTATGCAAGAAACCACACTTAGCAATCAGATCTTGGTTTCGAATACCATTATCCAATTTTAAAAAAGCAAGGTTTCTTGGACAAATAGCTGATTTTATAAAAGGGCTAAAGTGAAGTGAAGTGAAAGTCACTTAGTTATGTCTGACTCTTTGTGATCCCATGGAGTATACAGTCCATGGTATTTTCCAGGCAAGCATAGGGTAGCCTTTCCCTTCTCCAGGGGACCTTCCCAACCCAGGGATCAAACCCAGGTCTCCCGCATTATGGGCAGATTCTTTACCAACTGAGCCACAAGGGAAGCCCAATGAAAGGGGTAGCGAATATATATGATGAACTTAGATTATATTGTGCTACAAGAAAATAAGAAAATGTTCAGAACACGAATAACCAAACAAACAAAACCCCAAAGCCTCATCATATTTATTAGTATGTCAAAGGAATTCAGGATCCAACTGAAAAAGCTTGCAGTAATCAAACCTAGAATAATTTGAGCAACAAATAAAGTATCATCATATTATAACTCTAAGTAAAAATAAACATGCATGAAATCATGGTGATATAAATAAATGATTGGCTAAATAGATAAGTGGGAGTATAGACAAACCTCCTGTGCGAACAATTCCAACTTACACAGATACCTGACCCTTAAGGAGTATAAGTTTACATGTCAGTATGGGCCACATGTAGTGACTTACTTCAAAAAGTGCAGGTTATAAAGCAAGAAAAGAAAAGTAATTTTACCAAGGAGAGACCTGATAAAACACTGCCTCAAGCCAGGAGGTCAAGATTAACATCAACAGTGGAAAGTCATATTGCTAGTATGTACTTTTAAAATAATGTAATTGGTTTTTCTTCCCCAAATACATTATCTCAGTATAATCATAGGAAAAAAAAAATTGCACTCAAGTACATGAACCATGAACTTCCAGATGTTTAAGCTGGATTTACAAAAGGCAGAGAACCCAGAGATCAAATTGCCAATATCTGTTGGATCACTGAAAAAGCAAGAGTTCCAGAAAAACATCTACTTTTGCTTTACTGACTATGTCAAAGCCTTTGACTGTGTGGATCACAACAAACTGTGAAAAACTCTTAAAAAGATGGGAATACCAGACCACCTGACCTACCTCCTGAGAAATCTGTATGCAGGTCAAGAAGCAATAGTTAGAACTGGACATGGAACAACAGACTGGTTCCAAATTGGGAAATGAGTATGTCAAGGCTGTATATTGTTACCCTGCTTATTTAACTTATATGCAGACTAAATCATGTGATATGTTGGGCTGGATGAAGCACAAGTTGGAATCAAGATTGCCCGGAGAAATATCAATAACCTCAGATATGCAGATGATACCACCTTTATGGTAGAAAGCAAAAAAACCTAAAGAGCCTCTTGATGATACTGAAGGAGGAGAGTGAAAATGTTGGCTTAAAATTCAACATTCAGAAAGCTAAGATCATGGCATCTGGTCCCATCACTTCATGGCAAATAGATGGAAAGCAGTTGAAAGAGTGCAGACTTCATTTTGGGGGCTCCAAAATCACTGCAGATGGTGAATACAGTCATAAAATTAAAAGATGCTTCCTCCTTGGAAGAAAAGCTATGACCAACCTAGACAGCATATTAAAAAGCAGAGACATTACTTTGCCAACAAAGGTCCATCTAGTCAAAGCTAAGGTTTTTCCAGTAGTCATGTATGGATGTGAGAGTTGGACTATAAAGAAAGTTGAGTCCCAAAGAATTGATGCTTTTGAACTGTGGTGTTGGACAAGACTCTTGAGAGTCCCTTGGACAGGAGGGAGATCCAACTGCTCCATCCTAAAGGAAATCAGTCCTGAATATTTATTGGAAGGGCTGATACTGAAGATGAAACTCCAATACTTTTTCAACCTGATGCAAAGAATTGACTCATTGGAAAAGACCCTGATGCTGGGAAAGATTGAGGGCAGAAGGAGAAGGGGGCAGCAGAGAGTGAGATAGTTGGATGGCATCACCAACTTGATGGACATAAGTGTGAGTAACCTCCGGGAATTGGTGATGGACAGGGAAGCCTGGCATGCTGCAGTTTATAGGATTGCAGAGAACTGGATACCACTGAGCAATGGAACTGAACTGAACTGAAGAGATATTCTCCAAGATACATAACCTATAATGTTCAAAACTATCAGAAACAAGGGAAGTCCAAAAAACTGTCAAAACCAAGGAGTCCTGATCACTAAATGTCATGTGATACCCTGGATAAAATGCTGAGACAGAAAACGGAACATTAGGGAAAAACTGATGAAATCTGATAAAGTATGAGACTTGGTTAAGCTGAAACAAATAATAGAAGAAATGAAAGGAAAAAAAAACATGGAAAACAATTTTATAAATGATAGATTAAACTGTTGAAAAAGAAATCAAATATGCTTGTTTTTTGGAAGAATATTATGTATCTTTTATCCCCATATCTCAATCACAATAGGGAGAAAATAGTTGTGAGTAGCCTTGCAAAGTAAACACATGATTGAAAATCTTATAAAAGTTAAATACATTTTATTGCTTTCAATAAATAGTAAATATCACCTGAAGGGGAAAAGACTTCCTTTATAATACAGAAAAATAGATTTTGGTCTTTTATTCCATATGCTTTTGGGCATTCCTTCCTTTCATTTTTATAACTGTTGTAAAGATTAGGTAGAATTTCTTAAAAAAAAAAAAAACTACACACAAATTAGGATAGATAATATATTCTGTCATAAACCATTTTCAACAAATTTTAGATGATAGAAATTATTTCAAACATCTGTTCTGACCACAATGGTGTGAAACTAGAAATCAACCACAGAAAGAAAAATGGGAAAAGAAAACAGAAACAACAACAACACATACACACACAGACTAAATAACATGCTACTAAAAGACCAGTGAGTCAACAATGAAATAAAAGAATCAGAAAATACCTTGAGATAAACAAAAATGAAAGCATAATTATACAAAGCTATGGGATTCAGCAAAGCAGTTCTAAGAGGGAAGTTCAGAGTGATGTAGTCCTTCCTCAAGATACGAGAAAAATCTCAAATAAACTGCCAAATGTACTACATAAAAGCATTAGAAAAAAGAACAAACAGAACCCAGTTTGCAGAAAGAAGGAAATAATAAATAATAAATATAGGAAATGAAACAAGAAAACTAGAGGTTAAAACAAATAGGAAAAGAACAATAAAACTGAGAGCTGGGTTTTTGAAAAGATAAACAAAGTAGACAAACCTATAGACAGGCTCACCAAGAAGAAAAGAGAGAATCCAAATAAACACAGTAAGAAGTAAAAGAGGAGAAATAGCAACCCATAGCACAGAAATGCAAAAAACAAAAACAAAAACAAAAAACAAGAGACTACTAGGAACAGTTATATGCCACAAACTGTACAACACAGAAGAAACGGACAACCTTCTAGAAACATACATCTTGCCAAAACTGATTTAATAAGAAAAAACTTTTTTGAATAGGTTAATTACTGGAAGTCAAATAGAATTTGCAATTAAAAAACTCCCTGTAAACAAACATCCAAGGTCAGATGACTTCACTGGAGAATTTTACCCAACATATAATACAAAGCCTGATGAAGGCACTAAATAAAATAAATCAGTAATTATGGGCTAAAGTATTTGATGAATACAAATGAAAAGTTCAGTTCAGTTCAGTTGTTCAGTCGTGTCCGACTCTTCATGACCCCATGAATCATAGCACACTAGCCCTCCCTGTCCATCACCAACTCCCAGAATCCACCCAAACCCATGTCCATTGAGTTGGTGATGCCATCCAATCATCTCATCCTCGGTCGTCCCCTTCTCCTCCTGCCCTCAGTCTTTCCCAGCATCAGGGGCTTTTCCAATGAGTCAGCTCTTCCCAAGAGGTGGCCAAAGTATTGAAGTTTCAGCTTTAGCATCAGTCCTTCCAATGAACACCCAGGACTGATCTCTTTTAGGATGGACTGGTTGGATCTCCTTGCAGTCCAAGGAACTCTCAAGAATCTTCTCCAACACCACACTTCAAAACCATCAATTCTTCGACACTCACCTTTCTTCATAGTCCAACTCTCACATCCATACATGACCACTGGAAAAACCATAGCCTTAACTAGACGGACCTTTGTTGGCAAAGTAATGTCTCTGCTTTTAATATGCTGTCTAGGTTGGTCATAACTTTCCTTCCAAGGAGCAAGCGTCTTTTAATTTCATGGCTGCAATCACTATCTGCAGTGATTTTGGAGTCCAGAAAAAATGAAGTCTGCACTGTTTCCACTGTTTCCCCATCTATTTCTCATGCAGTGATGGGACCAGATGCCATGATCTTAGTTTTCTGAATGTTTAGCTTTAAGCCAACTTTTTCATTCTCCTC
Source organism: Nanger dama (assembly GCA_917880005.1). Classification (NCBI taxonomy): domain Eukaryota; kingdom Metazoa; phylum Chordata; class Mammalia; order Artiodactyla; family Bovidae; genus Nanger; species Nanger dama. Next base: position 5,468,824 of record CAKJTW010000011.1, read on the forward strand.
TTTCACTTTCATCAAGAGGCTCTTTAGTTCTTCTTCACTTTCTGCCATAAGACTGGTGTCATCTGCATATCTGGGGTTATTGATAAATGCAAAGATACTCAACAAATATTTTCAAACTGAATTTAACAATACATAAAAAGCATCATACACCATGAACAAGTCAGATTCATTCTGGGGTTACAAGGATGCTACAATACACATAAATCAATCAATGTGATAAACCATATTAAAAAGAGGAGAGATAAAAAGCATATGATCATTGCAATAGACATACAGAAAGAATTAGACAAAATTCAACATTCATTCATGATAAAAACTCTCAGCAAAGTGGGTACAGAGAAAACATTTCAAAATAATAAAAGCTATTTATGACAAACCCACAGCCAAGATAATACTCAACTGTGAAAAACTGAAATGCTTCCTGCTAAATTCAGGAACAAGAGAAAGCTGCCCATTCTCACCACTTGTATTCAACATACTATTGGAAGTCCTGGCCACATCAATCAGTCAAGAAAAAGAATTAAAAAGATATTCAAATTGGAAGGGAAGAGGTAAAACTGTCACTATATACAGATGACAGTCAATCCTGAAGGAAATCAATCATGAATATTCACTGGAAAGACTAATGCTGAAGCTGAAGCTTCAAAACTTTGGCCACCTAATGTGAACAGCTGACTCACTGGAAAAGACCCTGATATTGACAGAGATTGCGGGTAGGAGGAGAAGGGGGTGACAGAGGATGAGAAGGCTGAGTGGCATCATTAACTCAATGAACATGAGTTTCAGCAAATTATGAGAGACAGTGAAGGACAGGAAGCCTGATGTGCTGCAGTCCATGGGGTTGCAAAGAATCAGACATGACTGAGTGACTGAACAACAACTATACTCTATATAGAAAACCCTAAAGACTCCACAAAACAAAACAAAACAAAACAAAAAAAAAAAAAACTACTAGGATTAATAAACAAATTCAGCAAGGTGGCAGGGTATAAGATTAACACATAGGAATCTGTTGCATTTCTTTCCACTAACAATGAAATAACAGAGAAAGTAAAAAAAAAAAAAGGCATAAACCTAATAAAGGACTTAATGTTTACAAACTGAAAACTATAAAACATTACCAAAGGGAACTGAAGATGATTCAAAGAACTGGAAATATATCTCATGCTCTTGAATTAGAAGAATTATATTGTTAAAAAGGCTATACTACACAAAGCAATCTACAGATTTAATGTGACCCAAATCAGATATTTTTCACAGAGCTAGTAAAAATAATCCTAAATTCTATGACTCAGAAATGCCCAAGAAATCCTGAGGAAAACAGAACAAAGCTGGAAGCAAAACCCTTTTTAGACCTTAGACTATACTACAAAAGCTACACTAGTCAAAACAGCATGGTAGTAGCACAAAAACAGGCATATAGATTGAGAGAACAGAGTAGAGAGCCCAGAAATAAACCACACACCTATGACCAATTAGTCTACAACAAAGGAAGCAAGAATATACAATTAAGAAAAGACAGTCTCTTCCACAAGTGGTGTTGGGAAAGCTGTAGAGCTACATGTAAATCAGTGCACTTAGAACATTCTCTCACACCATATAGAAAAATTAACTCGGAATGATCTAAAGACATAAATGTAAGATCTAATATCATAAACCTCCTAGAAAAGAACACAGGCAAAACATTCTCAGACATAAATTGTAGTAATATTTTCTTAGATCAGTCTCCCAAGGCAAAATAAATAAAAGCAAAAACAAACAAATGGGATATAATCAAACTTATAAGCTTTCACAAAGGAAAAGGGAAGTAAACCATCCACAAAACAAAGAGACAACTTCTGGAATGGGAGAAAATATCTGCAAATAATGCAAAACAATTGCAATAAAAACCCTAACAAAGTGTGTGTGTGTGTGTAAACTGAAAAGCTGATTTAAAATTTCATGTGAAATGCAAAGTCTTCAAAATATTTAAGAACTCGAATTTCTCAAAAAGAAAGTCATAGAACCTATGCAATTATATATAAAAACTTATACAGATATAATAATTAAGAAATGGTAGTGTGCAAGGAAAGATAAGAAGGCAACTGAAAGAAAATAGATAATCCAGAAATAGGCCTGAACATAAATGAAGAGAAAATCAGTTTTTCAATAATTGAAATTGGGTCCACTGGATAGCCATTAGGAAAAATTAATTAATCTTAACTCTTACATCATATAAGTTAATTTCATTTGGACAGCAGAAAATAAATAAAAGCAAAATAGTAAAGCTTCCAAATGTTAACATAAGAAAATATATTGGGCAGGAAAACTGTTAGTAAACAGAACCACTATAAGCACCAATCATGAAAAACAAAATTGAAAACTGGATTTCTCTTCATCAATGCTGCGAAGTCACTTCAGTCGTGTCCGACTCTGTGTGACCCCCATAGATGGCAGCCCACCAGGTTCCCCTGTCCCTGGGATTCTCCAGGCAAGGACACTGGAGTGAGTTGCCATCACCATATTCTCATCAATAGCCATCATTAAGGGAATAAAAAGATGTTAGAGATTAGTTAATGCTTCTATGGCAATCAAATTGCAATATAAACATATCAAAACAATATGTTGTATACCTTAAACATATACAGTGTTGTATGTCAAATATAACTAACTTAACATATGAAAAGAAAAGGAAGAAAAAAAAAGCTACAAAGTAGGAAAGTTCATGTAACTGACAAGGAACATTGCTACAGTTGCTACTTCTGTATAACAAATTATCTCATAATTAATTGTTATAAAATAGCCATTTTAATACTAATGTATTTAGCTGTTAAACATTTAGAAGTAGCAATGGGAATGGCTTGTCCCTGATCCTCACAGTCTGAAGATATGGTTGGGAAGACTCAAAGGCAGAGTGACTAGTGGAATAAGTTACTGAATGAGATTAGTGAAAGTTTAAGGCTGAAGATACAAATCAGAGAATTAGATAATGATAGAGATGTCAACTGAATACCTGAAGAGTAAATATTCAAAATAGACTGAATATACAGAGGAAAGAAGAGATTGGAGCACACAGATTTGGTGAACTTTATTCTTAATAGGAAGAAGAAAAGGAGAGGCTCTTGAAAAAAAGATTAAGAAAGAAGGGTCAGGTTTTGGGGGACAAAAAGGAGAAAGGATATATGTGCAGAAGGCCAAAGAGAAAAGCGTTTCAAAAGAGAGGGATAGATGATTACAGGTGCCAAATGTTAGAGCTGAAGGAAAATAAAGTCTAAAGAGAAGACATGGCATAGGCAGAAAGGACATTTTTAATATCTTGCGAGTGAAATATTTGAGCCAAGTATAGTAACAGGAGATTGCATATATAGGCTTCAGAGAGTAAGTAAGTAGGAGATGGAGACAGAGGCATAGATGGAAGTTTCAAGGGGTTGACAGTCTTAACAGGAGTGATAAAGATGGAGCAGTAGCAAAGAAACACTGTGTTAAGAAAGGTTATCCTCTAAACACAAAAGATGCTTCTGTAGAAAGAAGTTATTTATTAATCATGCTGTGCAATGTCCTATTTTATCAGTAAGAGTTTTCATGAAGCAACTGATGAACAGAATCTTGACATTTTAGAGTTCATAAATGAATGCTTTCTCTTTAAGACAAAATAAAAATATCTTTTGGAAAAGATATTCCCTTCATGATGCATTTAGTAAAATGTTATCTTATTAACAGACTCATTAATCTATGCATCCAACCATCCTACAGAATCTGTCTCAGTTTTTGTCATTCTAAATGAGGGCATCTGTTCATTTCTGCCATCATCGAGATATTTTATATTGGTACTATATGGGTTTTATCTTCTTGGTTTTAACCAATTTCTCAAATTTAATCCAGGTATAATGTGTGCCAATTCAAACTCACATCATGTTACAAGACTCTTATACTTATTTCATCTGTAAATTATGCTTTTTATTTTCCTTTACTTGATTCTATGAGTTGTTAATGAAGTATTCATTAATATTATATTTAGAGATATCTTATTAAAGATTCAATACAACATGTCCCTTCAGATTGACAGTGGCCTATCAATGGTTCCTTCTAAAAGGGGTATGTTAAATTATTTTTCAGTAGTACAATTCACATGGCTATCACTTCTTTCTAATCAGCTTTGTTACTTTCTGTCTGTTAATTCTGTTAGACCTGCATCTCATTTATTCATTAGACTTCCAGTTTTTGCACTGGGAAAAATATCATCTTACTTTGACTAATTTATTCACATCAAACATATTTGGCTTCAACATGATAGCAGATGGGTATAGAAACACATGCATGTATGCACTTTGCCTCTCTTCCTGGCAATGAATTAGTCCACGACATTTTCTGTAGCCTATCTCACATTTAATGTCACAGAAGGGATTCATCTTTTGGCAATGAACATTAGTAGCCCGAAGAAAGGGGGTCATAAATCCCATTTTCATTTTCTATTACAATCATACTATGTCAGGGTCTAATTTTCACTTTTTGCTACAGTGTAATTTATTCAGTGACCTTGGACTATGTTCATTTGCTAACCTGGAATGTTGAATCAGTGTGCTAACCATTTCTGCAACTTCACACAGTTTCCTTTAATATAAGACCTTAAAAAGCTTAGTTTAGCTGAATACTCACTGATAGAAGGAACAATGTTGGTGAACTTGAGGAGGAAAAGCAATGGCCGGTGCAAAACTTTTAAAAATGGAACAAAATCCATGAGCTAACCAGAAAAAATTAAATGTTTATTTATTTATTTATTTTTACCTTTTAGGACTCCATTATCTTCCAACTGAATATCATTCTAGCATAATGTCATTTACTATCTCTTTAGTCTCTCAAATTTAACCATCAATCATTTGAGTATAACTTATTTCTGAACAAACATTAAAAAAAAACAGATTAAGGCAATGGTTAAATACATAAAATGGTTAAACCTAATGGTTTTAGATCATAATGTGTCTTCTTTCTAAGCATTTAATCATTACCAATAGTTTTTTCCCCCGAACCCATCCTTTTGACATAGGTTATAATACAAAATAGTTTGAAAAGATGCAGAGAAAAGGTAGTCACTTTGGTGGCTGAGTGTGATGGCTGTAATGGATCCAGACTCTGGCCAGTGTAGTTCACCTTTTGGTACAGGCTTGTTGCCACTAAAACTTTCCACCACATCTAGCCCCTGATTCAATTCAAAGTTCAACCACTTTCTGTCCATCTCCTGCTTTGTTTTATGACATTCTCATCTGGCTGGCAAAACCCCAAACCCAGATTCATTCTTTAGCCAGCTTTCCCTTCTAATTTCAAATACCTGATTCCTGGTAGAGAAAGCCATATACACTATAGCATATATCTATGGTCTCACATCCATGGGGTCTCAAAGAGTCAGACGTGACCGAGCGACCAACATTTTCACTTTCACTTTTCATAAAAATAGACCAACAGCCTAAAACTAGGTATTTGTGTGAACATGTAAATGTGTATTAAAAAATGAGGTGTGTTTTTTAAATTATAGGTCAAACTATTAGTAGGTTGTATAAACAGTTTAGTAGTTAAAGTATACATTTTTATTTTTAGCAAAATATAAGAAAACAGAAAGATGAGGTCAGACTGTCTTATTTACAGTAAATCAATGTATCATTTCCTAATATGTATGTGCATCATGAGCTATAATGTAAAATGAAATTCTTACTGTGGTTCATAATCAAAATAATTCACTGACCTAAAACTACATAGGATATTGGTGAGAAAGAAAGAAAGTGAAAGTCACTCAGTCATGTCCAGCTCTGCAACCCCATGGATTATACAGTCCATGGAATTCTCCAGGCCAGAATGCTGGGCCTGGAGACTGGGTGGATTCTGTACCAGCTGAACCACAAGGGAAGCCCAAGAATACTGGAGTGGGTAGGTTATTTTTTGTCCAGCATATTCCCAACCCAGGAATTGAATTGAGGTCTCCTGCATTGCAGGCAGATTCTTTACCAACTAGGCTATAAGGGAAACCCAAAGTGAAAGTGAAAGTCATTCAACTGTATCTGACTCTGCGACCCCATGGACTGTAAAATTCTCCAGCCCAGAATACTGGAGTGGGTAGCCTTTCCCTTCTCCAGGAGATCTTCCCAATCCAGGGATCAAACCCAGGTCTTCTGCATTGCAGGTGGATTCGTTACCAGCTGAACCACAAGGGAAGGCCAAGAATATTGGGGTGGGTATTGGTGAGAGTGGGGGACAAATGGAATGCTCATTCACTACTGGTAGAAACATAAGTTTCTCCTCTTTGGAAGAAATCATACTTTCTTATAAAGTTAAACATATACTTACCATATGACTTAATAATTTCACTTCTAAGTATTTACATAAGAAAAATGAAACCTTATGATGACAAAAAGATTTGTACTTGAGTGTTCAAAGATGCTTTATTCATATCAGTGAAAGTGTTGGAAACAACCCAAATGTCCACTGACTGATGAAGTGATAAACAATTTGTGGCAGATCCATATAGTGAAATACTTTTCAGTCATTAAATATAATAACTACTGATACATGCAACAACATATTTGAATCTATAAAGCATGAAGTTAGGTGAAAGAAGGTAGCCAAATCTCACAATATGTTCTATTACTTCATTTATATGAATTTCTAGAAAAGACAAAAAACCATAGTGACAGAAACATCAGTGGTTGTTAGGAACTGGGAGTGAAGAAAGGCTTTTGCTGACACAAGGGCATAAGGCCACACTCAGGTAAATGGAAATGTGTATCTTACTGTGGTTGAGAATACACAACTGTATACCTTTCTTACTACACCTCAAAATGGGCAGTTAAAATTAGTATATTTTATTATACACAAAGTATACCTCAATGAGGCTGATTTTAACACACTAATAGAAAACAAACAAACAAACAAACAAGAAACTTGTATAGATCTTTTTAGATGCTTAAAATGGTCCAAAATATATTCCCTGATAACTACAGTACAGCTAGATTTCTTAACTCAATATTAAATGTAAGTAGTGTATGGTGACTTTGCACTACACTTGATTTTTTTGCTACACTTATAGTTCCCTCTTCTTCCGTTCTCCTTAATTCATCTTTTGATCATATAAATATAAGTATACAACATAAGATTAAACCATACAATTTCTGAATGTGATAAATGGAAGTAGTAAACATATTTTTTTTTCTAAAAGCAAGAAAATCATTTTCCCCCTCACCCCCTGCTTTTTGGAATGTTTGTGGGCTTTTTGTTTGTTTGTTTTCATTTGTGTGAAAAAGGTGCCTTAGACAATATGAGTCAATTTAAATATTAGTCTTTTGGAGAGAAAATATTATTAAATAGATTTTATGTGATGAGTTCAAAGGGTAACTTTCTAGTCATTGATCTTTTCCAGAATTTCTTTGTAATTATTTCTCCCCTTTTCCCACACACACATACACACACACACACACACAACTGCTTCAACCTTTTCCTTAAAAGTATTCCTTTGAGTCTATTCATCTTCCACCAACTCCTCTTCCCATAATCACTGTTTCAGGAGAGTGTGAACTGCTGACTAAGCAATTATCATTCTTTAACAGTGGACATGTTTTTCCCCCCAGGGGAAAATCAGACTGTTTGCTAGCTGCACTTTTAAACAAGTAGGTAAAACAATGTAGCATCTATCCTTGAACAAGAAAATCTCTGTGAAAACCAGTCACTTGGACTCATAACTACAGATGACTTGAAAAAATGTAGGCACAATAAAACAACTAAACTATCGAATGATATATATGTCTTAAAATTAAGTATAAGAATATATGTATGTACTATTTAGCTTTCCTTTCTTTGTTTTTCTGTGTGGAATCCCATAGGCACAGACTGTGGTACAAGTGTAGTTGTATCAAAGTTCACACACTAAGGAATTTCATCTCTCAGGCATAAGAAAGGTGTCATGTAATACTTATGACAGAAAATTAGATTATTTTAATAATTAGTCAATTAATAATTAGTTTATTTTCTGAGTCAATGCCTATGTAATAATTTTCAGCAGGTCTATAAGAACACACAGGTCTACAAAATACCAAATAGAAACTTTGTGTTTCTTTTATTTGCTTGTACAAGCTTTAAAATGCCAGATGACACAAAGTTGTTGAATTATGATGCTAGCAACAAACAGCTGTGTTGGGACACAGATGTCCTGTAATGATTCCAGTAGTCATGTATGGATGTGAGAGTTGGGCTATAAAGAAAACTGAGTACCGAAGAATTGATGCTTTTGAACTGCGGTACTGTAGAAGACTCTTGAGAGTCCCTTGGACTGCAAGGAGATCCAACCAGTCGATCCTAAAGGAGATCAGTCCTGGGTGTTCACTGGAAGGACTGATGTTGAAGCTGAAACTCCAATACTTTGGCCACCTGATGTGAAGAGCTGACTCATTTCAAAAGCCCCTGATGCTGGGAAAGATTGAAGGCTGGAGGAGAAGGGGATGGCAGAGGATGAGATGGTTGGATGGCATCACTGATTCAATGGACATGAGTTTGAGTAAACTCCAGGAGTTGGTGATGGACAGGGAGGCCTGTTGTGCTGTAGTCCATGAGGTCACAAAGAGTTGGACATGACTGAGCAACTGAATTTAACTAAATGATGGGGAGGTCATCCTGGTTTATAGTCTCTGATAAACATTCCTGAACCTTTCAGAATGCCACATTCTTTGTGTATGATAGGATAATTTCTTTGGTAGAAGCTATGTTCTAATGTAGGCAGCTGGATTCTTGTAAAGTTGAAATCAACTCATCCATGGGGTCGCTAAGAATCGGACATGACTGACTGACTTTCCTTTCACTTTTCACTTTCATGCATTAGAGAAGGAAATTGCAACCTACTCCAGTGTTCTTGCCTGGAGAATCCCAGGGACAGGGGAGCCTGGTAGGCTGCCGTCTATGGGGTTGCACAGAGTCGAACATAACTGAAGCGACTTAGCAGCAGCAGCATAGAGTACATTCATGGTTGAGGGAATATCATCCATTACTTTCATTTGGATGAAAGGAAAGAATGGAATTCTGAACAGATATCTAAGCACTTAAACTGCTTGTGCCAGGACCATCACATCCTTAGTATGGGAGTAGTAGAGAGCTTCCTAAAGGGTTTATTGCATATTTTTTAAATATTAGGCTCCTAACTATAATACATTTTAATAGATATGTTTGTTGCTATGAAGAATAAATGAAACATGAGATTCTACTTTATAAGAAGTTAGACACTAAAATCAAGAACACATAAGAAAAATTATACACATGGTTCTGCTCCACTGTATTTCTCTTTAACTACATGTAAGGGAAAGTAGCTCATATAAGAAGAAAGGCCATTATCACTGGTCTTGAACTTAGGTGGTTAAATGTGTATAACTGACAGCTTGGTGGTGTCACCAGTGAGACATGTAAGAATCAAACAATTTATATTGTTGCATTTGCAGTTGTAAATGCAGTCTTGATCAGGATGATCTAAAAATGAGTACGTCTCACATGCAGGAAAAATTTTCTATAGAGTCAGGACTCTATCATAGAATCAAACTATTTCAAAGACTATGGAGAACAACCAGGATCAATTGTGTTAGGATCGATATTATATTTATTAATAGTCATAGTCAAAGTAATAGCACACTACCTCTGGTGTTGTATGTTCTATTGTAGGATAGTAAGTATGTGAAAAATCTATTTGATGCTTATAGATTTTTGGCAATCTTGAGTTTCAGATTTTATAAGAAACCCCATTTATGGATTGTGAGAAAGGTCTGATACTTCAGAAAAATTTGTCTGAGTGAAGGCAATGGATGTCAGTGTACAGGTAGTCAAAGCACAGGTAAGAGATGCTTGGATGCTAGACAAACTGCTTCCCAACTGGACGTGTCTGCTGCTGTACTTCATCTGTCAAAGAAGCCCCAAACTTTGGAAACACACATGGTCAGATAGTCAATCATGGAGGCTTTACATCTTAGCTGATGGGACACGGAACACTTTGAATTGGTCCCACGATAGCTTTGTGGAGCTAGTTAGAGGATTCCTTTCTCTGCTAGAGTCCTGAAGTTCACCAAGTGGTATTCACATGGCGTGAAAGCAGCACTGATCTGGGCAGACTTACTGTGGAAATCTTCCGTGGTGGCTCAGATGGTAAAGAATCTGCCTGCAGCGTGGGAGACCTGGGTTTAATCCCTGAGCTGAGTCAGGAAGATCCCCTAGAGAAGGGAATGGAAACTCACTCCAGTATTCTTGCCTGGAGAATTCAATGGACAGAGGACCCTGGCAGGCTACAGTCCATGGAGGTCACAAAAGAATCAGACGTGATTTAGCAACTATACAACAATGACTATTATCAGTGAGACAAATGGTATTTTGAAGTTAGAAAGCAGACAAAAGAATGATAAGCTATTTGGCAGGTGGGAGAAAGTTGAAACTGATGCTATCAATGGAAAAAGAAAAGCAAGTTTATTTGTACCACAGAATATTAGAAAGGACTTTTCTATTATGTCAAGATAGGAAGCAAAATTCAAGCAGACTCTATGACTTGATAGTGTTGGCTTCAGTCTACCTCAGGGGGATGTAAGTGGAAAGACTTTGGGGGAAAAGACAGTGCTATTTTTATCATTAGGCTATTTGTATTATTTGAATTTTCAAACTATATGTATGAGAGCTTCTCTGGTTCAAGATGGCAGAGTAGAAGGACATGCACTCATCTCCTGCAAGAGCACCATAATTGCAGCCAACTGTTGAACAGCCATTGACAGGAGAATGCTAGAACCCACCCAAAAGAGATATCCCATGTCCAAAGACAGAAGAAGCTGCAGCAAGATGGTAGGAGGGGCACAAACATGATAAAATCAAATCCCACACCTCTTAGGTGGGTGACCCATTAAACACTGGGACCTCACAACTGATGTGAAATTACTTTACTGCCCAGAACAATATCAAGTCATCGTTTTGCAATCAAAACTCCCCAGTGCTTGAGAAAGTGTTTGTATTTAATGTAGTCAACTATGACCATATTGGGCCTCAGAGGGCAGCTAGAATCAATACAATAATGTTAAACATTCTTGACCTTTAAAATGTGTTTTCATCTCTTCCTCCAATGGGAATATCCTTTCCTAAATTATTGCCTTAGAATCTTGAACATTCACTTGAGAGAGACTGTTTCTAATTTGAAATTAGGCACTGTCTGTGACATTCTTTTCTATTTTCTGATTTTTGATAAAAATAGTCACATGTTTAAGTTGGAAAGTAGCTGAGTAAAGCTGCATCTTGAGTATCTTCATAGGATCTATCTATGGCAGGCTCTCAGAACTTGGTCATGGTCCCTCAGAAACTTGGTAAATTCAAGCATCTGACCTAGGTTGGGGTTATTGCCACTTTATTGGCTGCCTCTCAGGAGAGAATTTTTCGCATGAATTCAACATAGGCAAAGAGAAGAGTAAACAGAGTCATACCCATTGTTTCATAAAAGGAATTGTCTTTCATTTTCTCTACTTTTTTAAAGGAAGGCTCAGCCTAATTCACCATTTTTTTTTCTTCCTAAACACATTTTATTCCTTGGGTGGTCTCTCTTCCCTTTGTTTTTACTTGAATTAAATTACTGTATTCCTTGAATTACCTTTAATTATCTTTCAGTTTCCCTCCCTTGGAAACTGTCACTGTTGAAATGTCCACTGTTGGTACTACGTTTTAAAACAAAATAATGTTTGGATCACTAGATGTCTAACAGAAGTTCAAGTTTGCCTCGAACTTCTCTCCTGAACTGCAAAGAGAGAAACTGCTCTATCAAATAGAAGTGGCCAAGAATGTGAAGGGGAACTTTCAAAGTGTTCATAGGAGTTTAAGAAACACGTTTTCCTGTATCTGGGGAGCTCGCTACTTCATCTTTCTTAGTGAAAATGGTGACGATGATCGTAATGACAGAAACAGTGGTGGTTGATATGATAATGAGGAAGATAACAACAAAGAGTAGAAGCTGCAGTAGGGCGAGTGACGGTGGTGGCGGGAGCTGTGAGACTAATGGCAGCAGAGGCAGCAGCAGCAGCACCAGCCCAAGCAGTAGCAAGCACCTGATACTGGCGTTCACTCATGTCCTTCCCACCATCCTGTACCATCCTTTTCATTAGGGTGAGTCATACACTAACTTGTCAATATCCAACCAATTTTGAACCACTAAATGGAATTTTATACACAGATGAGACAGTGAAATTTCAAGAGATTAAATAACTTATCCAAAGTCACCCAGGAAAATAAAATTGGCAGAATTCAGACCTTGGTATATCTGACTCAAAAATCCACACTCTTACATTAGTTCAGTTCAGTTCAGTTGCTCAGTTGTGTCCGACTCTTTGCGACCCCATGAATCGCAGCACGCCAGACCTCCCTGTCCATCACCAACTCCTGGAGTTCACCCAAACCCATGTCCATTGAGTTGGTGATGCCATCCAGCCATCTCATCCTCTGTTGTCCCCCTTCTCCTCCTGCCCCCAATCCCTCCCAGCATCAGAGTCTTTTCCAATGAGTCAGCTCTTCGCATGAGGTGGCCAAAGTACTGGAGTTTCAGCTTTAGCATCAGTCCTTCCAATGAACACCCTTACATTACTCTGTTATTTTAAGCTGCCATGTTTACAAGCTGTTCTATCAAGATTTTCCACGTGTATAAATACAGGAACAGTTGCGCCTTTCTCTTTTCCGATGTTTCTTAAATATCTCAATATTCTATATGAGACTGTTTCTCATATACTATACTTCATTTAGTACTTAATAAATGTTTTAAAATTGGAAATCCATGCCATTTAGTTTTATATGCTTCAAGACAACTATGAGATGCTGAGAACAATAAGTAGTCACAAATCATTCTGGATTAGATGACGGGGAAAACTGAATTGCTCTCTAATGTCCAGCCTGTTGGAACGTCGTTTTACTAACTTTCAGTGAGCTATTCCCCACCTCTTAAATAAGGCAGGCAGGCAGTGTTAATGACATGGTAGCAAATGTGTACAGTCTATTCCTTACATTTTGTTTTGATATGTAACAATGCCAAGTAATATAATCGTCTCACTTTGATATTACTGGTTTCGTGCTTGCAATCAAAACCCTTTTGTTTTGTTTGCTTATTTGGTTATCAGTGATGAGTTCCGCGGTTTGGGGATTATCACAGAAAAAGAAACAGTTCCTAACAGAGTAGTCTAGTTCAAGTAAAATAAGAAAGATGAAGTCCATCTGTCCACAGCCAAAGTAGTCCAGAATTAAGTCTACTTCCCCAGCTGTGAAGTGTAAAGCAGCCACAGGGACACATATAGGTAATGCAACGATTACTGTGCCTTGCTGTGCTTTTGCCAAGGGGCACTGATAAGAGAGACCAGTATCAATCATTTATGTTATACATCACAGCAGCACCCAGAGATGTGTGTGATAGATCCTGGCCATTTCACATATGGAAAACCAGTACAATATGAAGTGATTAAACTCTTCAGTAATCTAGGAGAAATATCTAGATGAGACCTAGAAGACTCACGTGCATATACGCAAACCTTCATTGTTACATCTGTTAAAAATCTCTTTCAATACACAGTTTCTGGTATTAGATGAAAGGAAAAAAAGGCCACATGCAGGAAATAGAAAACCTTCCAATTTGACAGCATTTTCTTGAAAATAAAAAGTTATAATAGGTGAACATGGAAAAAAATTATACAAACACAAAAAGCAATTGTCTTAGTTATTCATTTTCAGCCTTGCCCCATTTTAGAACTGAGGAAGAAAACAGCTTGTTTTTTTACACGCTACTTTTGTTTTGAGTGAGATACTAAACTCAAGATGTTAGGATATACAGGAGAGGAAAACCTACTATTGTTAAAGAAAACTTGTGGTTCTAAAATCTAATCTAATTCAGACAAAAACAAAGAGCAGAGTCCTATCTTGGAAACAATCTATTCCTAGGACCACACTTTGTAGGTGATGGAGTTGAGGTCGATAAGAATTAAAGTGAAAGTGAAACTGAAGTCACTCAGTAGTGTCCCACTCTTTGCGATCCGATGAATTTAGCAATGGCCACAGAACTGGAAAAGGTCAGTTTTCATTCCAATCCCAAAGAAAAGCAGTGCCAAAGAATGCTCTGATTACCACACAATTGCACTCATCTCACACGCTAGTAAAGTAATACTCAAAATTCTCCAAGCCAGGCTTCAGCAATACGTGAACCGTGAACTTCCACGTAGAGATCAAATTGTCAACATCATCTGGGTCATCGAAAAAGCAAGAAAGTTCCAGAGAAACATCTATTTGTGCTTTATTGAATATGCCAAAGCCTTTGACCATGGATCACAATAAATTGTGGAAAATTCTGAAAGAGATGGGAATACCAGACCACCTGACCTGTCTCTTGAGAAAGCTGTATGCAGGTCAGGAGGCGACAGTTAGAACTAGACATGGAACAAAAGACTGGTTCCAAATAGGAAAAGGAGTACGTCAAGGCTGTAGGTAGTCATCCTGCTTATATAGCTTATATGCAGTGTACATCATAAGAAATGCTGGGCTGGATGAAGCACAAGTTGAAATCAAGATTGCTGGGAGAAATATCAATAACCTCAGATATGAAGATGACACCACCCTTATGGCAGAAAGCGAAGAACTAATGAGCCTGTTGATGAAAGTGAAAGAGGAGAGTGAAAAAGTTGGCTTAAAGCTCAACATTCAGAAAACAAAGATCATGGCATCTGGTCCCATCACTTCATGGAAAATTGATGAGGAAACAGTGGCTGACTTTATTTTTCTGGGCTCCAAACTCACTGCAGATGGTGACTGCAGCCATGAAATTAAAAGACACTTACTCCTTGGAAGGAAAGTTATGACCATCCTAGACAGCATACTGAAAAGCAGAGAGAGTACTTTGCCAACAAAAGTCCATCTCGTCAGGGCTATGGTTTTTCCAGTAGTCATGTGTGGATGTGAGAGTTGGACTATAAAGAAAGATGAGCACCAAAGAATTGATGCTTTTAAACTGTGGTGTTGGAGAAGAATCTTGAGAGTCCCTTGGACTGCAAGGAGATCCAACCAGTCCATCCTAAAGGAGATCAGTCCTGGATGTTTGTTGGAAGGACTGATGCTGAATCTGAAACTCCAATACTTTGGCCACCTCATGCGAATAGTTGACTCATTAGAAAAACCCTGATGCTTGGAAAGATTGAAGGCAAGAGGAGAAGGGGACGGCAGAGGATGAGATGGTTGGATGGCATTACTGACTCAATGGACATGAGTTTGAGTAAACTCCAGGAGTTGGTGATGGACAGGGAGGCCTGGCATGCTGTGGTCCATGCGGTCGCAAAGAGTCAGACACAATTGATCGACTTAACTGAACTGAACTGGACTGTAGCCTACCAGTCTCCTCTGTCCATGGAATTTGCCAGGCAAGTGTGCTGGAGTAGGTTGCCATTTCCTTCTCCAGGCAATCTTCCCAACCCAGGATTGAACCCCAGGTCTCCCATATTGTAGGCAGATGCTTTACTCTCTGAGCTACCAGGGAAGCCTATAAAATAAGGGATTGCTAATTATTGGGCAAGCCAGATAAATGCTGTGCTTTACACACATATTCCAAGCTGCTGGAAATCAACCTAAAGAACTATTTAATGCCATAGCTCAGAATAGGGTCCAGGGTAAAAAAAAAGATACTCCATTCAGCCTAGTTCTGCTCTGATAGAAGTGTAAAAGATAGTTATTGCAAATCATGTTAGTATTCCGAACCTCTGACGCCTACATTCTCTTCTTAAGCCACTGTGCACATGCCTGCTCAGTCGCTTTGGTTGTGTCCAACTCTCCATGACTGCATGGACTGTAGCCCTCAGGCTTCTGTCTATGGGATTTTCCAGGCACATCCATGCAATATTCCAGGCAAGTGTGCTGGAGTCGGTTGCCATTCCCTCCTTCAGGGACTCTTTCCAACCCAAGGATCAAACCTGCATCTCCTGCACTGGCAGGTGCATTCTTTACCACTGAACCACCTGAGAAGACCTAAGCCACTATGTATAAATCACATTTTGAGCCAAATTAAATTTTGGACTTCTCTACCTTTGGAAGCAGTCAAATGTTTATGTTTAGTGTCCTCGGAACTAGATGTCAGGTTTAAAAAGATGAATAATCAGTTATTTGTTGTTAAAGAATCCATTCTGTGATCTGAAGACAGATTGTTATAATATAGTGAATTTAGAGAGTTGAAAGGGAGAAGTAATCTACCCTAAAGAAAAGGAATAGATTAGAAAAGCTACACACCAGCTTTTCCTTTGTCTTAAATTCACCTGTTAGAAAGCTCAAGAAGCTAGTTCTAACACTGGCTAGTATGAACCCATTTATGTTTTCCCTAAGTAAAGTTCTCATTACTTAATAAGCCAATGTTATTTATTCCTATTCAACTTTCATAGACAATCTTTACATATCTGAGATTTCCAGTTCTGAAGAGACAGAGGATCATTTCAAAATGCTTGTCTGTCCTCTGAGTGGGCCTCACAGAGATAAGAATAGTTTAAATATTTCCCTGTAAGAGAGAGAGCTGCATACCTTTACAATAACAATGGAAAAAGTCTTTCCCTTACATAGTTTCAAAGAGCCTTTAATTGCATCCCTTTGTAAGTCGGAGGATTTTTCTAAACATATTGACAATGAGGCTAAGATGTGCAACACATATAAATATGCAGAAATCTGATCATATTTTGACCATTCTTTTGGTCACCTGTTTGTTTCCCTTCACTGCACCATCATACTAAACCCTACAGTCAGAATGGGGACACAAGACATTCAGAATAAGGCCCAGCCTTTTGGATGTACTTTAGCAACAGAACAACACGCTGGCCTCACAGGTCATCTATTTAAATACTTTAATGTTGAATGAACCATGATTGACATTCGATCTAGTCTAGAGACATTTAGTCCCAGATTCTGGTGCCTTTTACAAAAAGGAATCAATTCACAAAATGTTCAATGTGTTCTCAGGATACCTGCAACTCTATCATAAAGCCCCATCTGCAGAAAGGTCACCTACTATAGGCATCATGCAAAAACCTGCTTTCATTATGAATAAAGCTGAATATATGAAATCATCTCTTTTAAAGAAAATAAAAGAAACTCCCTGTTGATTGAGATTTCATCTAGAATGGCCTAAAAGTTGCAGAGCATTATTCTTAGGCATATTCTTTCACTGACTTTCCTTTGAAAAAAGAAATTATCAATAAATCAGGTATAGGCTCAAGATATATATGGCTAACTACTTTTATTGAAAGCTTATATGTACCAAGTTCTGAGGGAAAAAAACTCACTTTATATGCTTTTTTCTCATTCAGTCCACTCTTTATGGGTGAAGAAACCAAGATTTAGGAAGGATAATCAATTTGTCCCAGTTCAAATATTCAGTGGATCTTCAGAGGTAAAGAGATGATTTAAAACAAACCATCTGATTTCAGAGAGAGTGTTTGTAATTTCCTCTTGCAGTCATAAAAATGAAGAGGAAAACCTTTTCCTTCCTAGTAATATCATCATGAACCACTGATCTTGAATGATCAAAGGAAACCCAGACATGGTTTTAATGAATACGCTCATTTTATAAATGAGAAGCTGTCTTTCAGCTTCCCATTTTATTTGTATTGACATAATACAAATTATAAGAATCAATATGTTTGGGAAGCTTATTTCAATAAGTACTGTTTATTTTAAATTGAAGTATATTTGATTTATAATTTTGTGTTAGTTTCAGGTGTACAGCATGGTGATTCAGTTATATATAGTCTTTTCAGGTTCTTTGCCTTACCGGTTATTACAAAATGTTAAGTATGGTTCTCTGTGCTATACAGTAGGTGGTAAAGAATCCCACCTGCCAATGCAAGAGATGTAAGAAATGTGAGTTCAATCCCTAGGTTGGGGAAGAACCACTGGAGTAGGAAATGGCAACCCACTCCAGTATTCTTGCTAGGAAAATAACACACACACACACACACACACACACACACACACATATACACTCTATATGTTAATCCCAAATACAGAAAAATACAATATCTTCTTAAGAAAACAGCTAGTTATATTGCTCTGTGGACCCTTCCAAACTTCACATACAACTAACAATGCACACAATGGATATAATAACATTTTCACACTGTGTATTACTTTTCTTACAGTATATTGCTTTACTTGTATCTGGATAGCCTGCACATTCATCATTTTAATGGCTTTGTAATATTCCATCAAGTTGATATACCAAAGATCCAATGCACTGGCTTTATAAAGCATTTGACTTTATTTACTAAATGCAAAATAAGTTTGTGTAAGCATGTGTTAGAAATTGCTAGACACATTTTCAATGAAAAAAAATCACTGCAGAAATAGGCAGATTGTTATCTATGTTCCACAAACCAGATTTGAGAGAAATGCTTTAATGAAATGCATAGAGCTTTATTTATTCTGATTTGAGAGTTTGAGGTCTGGAATAGCAATTCTGTATCTGTCATTTGCAATACAGATTATTGTTATTATGATTATATATGAAGCTTTGTGAATGCACCCTGCACTTTATGAATATATCATAGAGATAAAGTAGGACTCTTCCCCCAGTGCTTATGAAAAACTGGGTAAAGTATAGATAATTATGAACATTGAACAGAGATGCATGTTAGTAGATGAAGACTTCATAGAAAATGTAAGATTTGAGCACAATTTTCAATGAGAAAGGAAAGATCCTAGATAAAAATTAAATTAATAGTGATGGCATCTCTAGGTTTATTTTCAGCTGATGGACTTGATTGAGTGCTTGTCTCAGCACATAATTTAACTTCTGCAATGTTCTATTATCTGAGAGGAGCTTATCTGCTTTTTGTGGACAATTTAATTCTCAGAGGACTAGCTTGTCTATTTGTTTATTACCTGTTAGACTCGTTTCTACCTTCTCTGAGATATTAGCACCTGCCATGCTGAAGTTAACTTTTGCTTAAGGAATGTATCATGTGCCATTAATCCTTTATAGAGTACATTTCGATTTCCACTTTATGAAGTTCAAAAGATCAAGGGAATAAGGAGGAGTTTTTATGGCAACATAGCCACTGATATTGAGTAATAGGGAAGGTTTTCATATTGAGTGAAAGGAAGGATTGTTTGATCCAAGTACTGAAGGAAAATTAGGATATCGTAAAGTCATCAAAGGGCTTCCCAAATGGTGCAGTGGTAAAGAATCTGCCTGCCAATGCAGGAGACACAGGTTTGATCCCTGAGTTAGGAAGATCTCTTGGAATAGGAAATGATAAACTGCTTCAGTATTTTTTTCTGGAAAATTCTATGGACAGAGGCGCCTGGCAGACTATACTCCATGGGGTCACAATGAGTCATATATGACTGAACGACTGAGCACACACACACACTCAGACAGGAAGGGGAGATAGGGCATCTCACAGAGGGAAGCATGGAACATCATGGTCATTATACATGGTGTCTATAATGTCTACAAACACTGACACACACACACACACACACACACACACACACACACATATATATACAAAGTAATTACTGATATTAAAATACATTGCATATTAGAAAACATCAAATGCTATGTTTGATGTGATACCCCTTATTAATGGTGCCATTAAATGGGCTGTAGAAAACTGCAATGAATACAGTGCAGTAATGATGTATTTCCATCAATCTTTGCATATGTATCTATGATTCATTGCTTTAGATGTATTACACCTCTAATTTTCACTGAATAAATCTTCACATTTTACATAGCCCATTAAAAAGTAAGCCTAGGTACAAATGAACTTACAAAACAGAAAAAGACTCACAGACTTAGAGAACAAAATTATGGCTTTTTTGGGGAAGGGATAGTTAGGGAGTTTGGGATGGACATGTACACTCTGCTACATTTCAAATGAATAACCGACAAGGTCCTATTGTATAGCACAGGGAACTCTGTTCAATGTTATGTGGCTGCCTGGATCGGAAGGGAGTTTGGGGAAAAATGGGTACATGTGTATGTGACTGAGTCCCTTTGCTGTTTACCTGAAACTATCATAACTTTGTCAATTGGCTTTACCCCAATACAGAATAAAATGTTAAAAAATGTAAGCCTCGGTATTCAGAAGTAAATCCAAAAAGAAAAAATAAAATAAAACCTACTCTTATCTCTGTTTCTGGACTTTATGGCAATGCTATAGGATCTACTGTAGTTCAGTATGGCTAGCAGATGTACACTGAAGAGGAAAGGCAGGAAAGAAGAATATGCATTTAAGAGGGTCCCAGTCATTCCAGCTATAAACTCAGCTGTATAGTTTCCTTTTGCTGCTATAACAAATTACCACAACTTTAGTGCCTTAAAACAATAAAAAAAATCTCTTATAATTCTGAAGGTTATGTTTAAAATCAGATTTGCTAAGTTAAAAATCAAGGTTCTGGTTCCTTCTTGAGGCTCTAGGGGAGGCTTTTTCAGCACCTAGTGTCTGACTATATCCCTTGGCTTATGGATTCTTCCTCTCTCCAAAGCTCATCACTGAGCCTACGCTTCTGCCATGACATCATCTTCTCATCTGTAGAAGAATCTCCCTTTACCTCCTTCTTATAGTGATACTTGCAATGGTATCATGGGCCCACCTGAATAATCTAGTACACTCCCCCCTTTTCTAGCTTCCCTGGTGGCTCAGAGGTTGAAGCGTCTGCCTCCAATGCGAGAAACCTGGGTTCGATACCTGGCTTGGGAAGATCCCCTGGAGAAGGAAATGGCAATCCCCTCCAGTATGCTTGCCTGGAGAATCCCATGGGTGGAGGAGCCTGGTGGGCTGCATTCCATGGGGTCACTAAGAGTCGGACATGACTGAGTGACTTCCCTTTTCCTCCCCCCTCTCTAGATCTTTAACTTAATCACATCAGAAAAATCCTTTTTGCTATATAAAATAATATATACACAAGATCCAGGGACCAAGAAGTTAGCATCTTGGTCTTGTGGGTCATTATTCAGTCTATGAAACCAGCAAAGGCCATTCTAGACCAGTTAGTCCCAGACAACTATTTTAGGCTTCTATGTTTTGAAGTGGCTTTCTATATTCATTGGGTAATATATATATATATATATATATATATATATATATTTGCAAAATTCTTGTATGAGGAACCTACAGGCTCATCCAGGTGGCCAAATTGCCAAGTAAAATTATGGATCTTGACTTGAGCTGGAAATTTAAAGTCAACTATCTGAATTTAAACCAACAAGCAAAATGCACAGGCTTAATTCCTGTACTATGAGTTCATATGAGTAATAGTAATACCATGGTTACCATTCAATGGAAAGAGTATGGGACTTTGGGTTCTCCTATCCCAAAATACTTTACTATAATTTCTCTTTTTAAGAAGATAAGTCTAATACTTTTAGAAGAAAGCATTTCTCAGTAGAGATTTTAGTTTCAGCTTCTGTCTTCCAACAACAAGCCTTCCCCTAGAAGCTGCTGTGAGGACACAGTGAGGTACAGTACATAAAAAGTTAAAATGAGTCAAATATTTGGTAAAATACCCAGTGGGTGTTGTCTATTTTTATTACCATCTCTTCATAGGGCTTGCACACCATTAAGGGCTCACCATCACCCAGGAAACCATGGGTTACTTCTACTGAGTAAACCTTAAGAGTGAGTTTACTTTCTAAAACCAACAGACAGTCTTCTTATTTCATCTTTGCTGTGAGAGCTTTCTCTGTGAAATGTTAATTCTACAAAGACTAGAAGAGTTGAAAAGAAGCAAACTAAGTTTCTAGTCTCAGATCTACTATAAACTGGCTTTGTCATTTTATTATTATTATTATTTTTTGCTTCATCTAAGGATAATGGCTTTTTAATTTTTTATGTTTTTTTAAAAATTTTATTTTTACTTTATTTTACTTTACAATACCATATTGGTTTTGCCATACATTGACATGAATCCGCCACGGGTGTATACAAGTTCCCAGTCCTGAATCCCCCTCCCACCTCCCACCCCATATCATCTCTCTGGATCATCCCCGTGCACCAGCCCCAAGCATCCTGTATCCTGTATTGAACATAGGCTGGTGCTTCATTTCTTACGTGATAGTATACATGTTTCGATGCCATTCTCCCAAATCATCCCATCCTCTCCCTCTCCCTCAGAGTCCAAAAGTCCATTCTATACATCTGTGTCTCTTTTGCTGTCTCGCATACAGGGTTATCATTACCATATTTCTAAATTCTATATATATGTGTCAGGCTTTGTCATTTTAAACAAGACACTTAACCTCTCTGTGCCTCACTTTCCCTAGGTTCTAATATTTATTTGAGCAATTGTAAAGATTAGAGCAGTTGTGAGGATCAATTGAATCAGTTAATCAATCGAACAGACAAACTGAGCAGTAATGATGGCTTTGGCCATCACTTATACACTGTACTCTGTCTTAGTCCACTAGAGCTGCTCTAACAGCATACAATGGGTGGTTTATAAACAACACAAATTTATTTCTTACCTTTCTTGAGGCTATGAAGTCCAAGATCAAGGTGCTGTTAGATTCAGTGTCTGGTAGGGGGTCACTTCCTAGTTTATAGATATCTGAGAAATGGCAACCCATCCAGTATTCTTGCCTGGAGTATCCCATGGATGGAGGAGCTTGGTGGGCTACCGTCCACGGGTCGCAAAGAGTCGGACATGACTAAGTGACTTCACTTCACTTTCACATGGTAGAAAGGGCGAAGGATCTCTCAGGGTTTTTTCTATAAAGGTACCAATCCCCCCTCACAGAGGGCCCAGTCCTCATGACCTCATTACTTCCAAAAAGCCTCCTCATCCAAATACTATCACAGAGAGGAGTTAGGTTTTTAATATATGAATTTTGGAGAGACATCAATGTTCAATCTATAACACCTATTCCTGGATTAGTAATAAATAAAATGAAACTTCCAAGTTCTATACACAACCATAAATACAGACATTACTTTAAGTTGGGTTGCCATAAACACAGACATTATCTGAAGGTTTGCATTTAATATTGAAAAATCATGCAAAAATACAACAGAGAATGCACATGTATAAATTGTCCTTCTTCAAACTGACAAGAATTAAAGGGGTTAAAACAATTCTTTCAACTATCATATAGGATAGGAGTGGAAATAGCTATAGTTAAGACAAATTGTGAACTCCCTGATGTTCAAGCTGGATTTAGAAAAGGCAGAGGAACCAGAGATCAAATTGCCAACATCTGCTGGATCATGGAAAAAGCAAGAGAGTTCCAGAAAAACTATTTCTGCTTTATTGACTATGCCAAAGCCTTTGACTGTGTGGGTCACAATAAACTGTGGAAAATTCTGAAAGAGATGAGAATACCAGATGACCTAACCTGCCTCTTGAGAAATCTGTATGCAGGTCAGGAAGCAACAGTTAGAAATGGACATGGAACAACAGACTGGTTCCAAGTAGGAAAAGGAGTATGTCAAGGCTGCATATTGTCACCCTGCTTATTTAACTTCTATGCAGAGAACATCATGAGAAATGCTGGACTGGAAGAAATACAAGCTGGAATCAAGACTGCAGGGAGAAAAATCAATAACCTCAGATATGCAGATGATACCACCCTTATGGCAGAAAGTGAAGAGGAGCTAAAAACCTTTTGATGAAAGTGAAAGAGGAGAGTGAAAAAAGTTGGCTTAAAGCTCAACATTCAGAAAACGAAGATCATGGCATCTAGTCCCATCACTTCATGGGAAATAGATGGGGAAATAGTGGAAACAGTGTCAGACTTTATTTTGGGGGGCTCCAAAATCACTACAGATGGTGACTGCAGCCATGAAATTAAAAGACGCTTACTCCTTGGAAGAAAAGTTATGACCAACCTAGATAGCATATTCAAAAGCAGAGACATTACTTTGCCAACTAAGGTCCATCTAGTCAAGGCTATGGTTTTTCTTGTGGTCACGTATGGATGTGAGAGTTGGACTGTGAAGAAGGCTGAGCACCGAAGAATTGATGCTTTCGAACTGTGGTGTTGGAGAAGACTCTTGAGAGTCCCTGGGACTGCAAGGAGATCCAACCAGTCCATTCTGAAGGAGATCAGTCCTGGGTGTTCTTTGGAAGGAATGCTGCTAAAGCTGAAACTCCAGTACTTTGGCCACCTCATGTGAAGAGTTGACTCATTGGAAAAGACTCTGATGCTGGGAGGGATTGGAGGCAGGAGGAGAAGGGGATGACAGAGGATGAGATGGCTGGATGGCATTACGGACTCGATGGACTTGAGTCTGGGTGAACTCTGGGAGTTGGTGATGGACAGGGAGGCCTGGTGTGCTGCAATTCATGGGGTCGCAAAGAGTCGGACATGACTGAGCGACTGAACTGAACTGAAGACAAATCAAGACATTTTTGAAGCTGAAATCAGATGGACAATTCTTGATGATCACAGATGAACGAAGAGTAAGAATCTTTATGATGGAAGCCAAGAAACAAGTGGTTTACTGTCATGGAACCCAGGAAAGTTCCTAGAATAATTATAGAATTATTGGTAGCAGATAACTCTAAAGTAGGGATAAAAATGCAAAGATTGGTTGAAAACTTGTATGTAGTTAGATTCCTAAATCTGTTTACCATGACAAATACACTCCCCTCCTAATCTTTCATATGCATACAGAGATATTACAGTGGGGGGAGTGGGAATAAGGCACTTATTCTCTGGAGTGTTTGACTAAGAGGGCTTCCCTAAGAACCGTGGTTTTCAATCAGGTTCAACATGTCTCCCATGGAAGATGCTGTGGTTCCAAATTTGGGGGTGGTGGTGATGTAGAGGTCAGAGATGCTGCAATTATAGGATGGTCCAAACAACAAAAAATTATTCAGTCCTAAGCAACGATAATGCAGAGGTTGAGAAAGCTTGCTCTGAATATCAGAAAAAGTTGAGGTTGGGATCAAATGTTAAAATCAGAAGAATTAAATGTATATCTACAGACTAAATGATAAGTGATTTTTGAGTCTCTTTTACCCCCTTTACTCACCTAGATCAGCTCTAAAAAACCTAACAATGTGCTTTATCACCTCCAGACAGGAAATCAGAGGCCTCCTTCCATGGGGAAACACTATCTAGGAGAAAAGACCTGTGTATTTCAACAGCTGACCACTCTAAGGTAAAGCCTGCCATCTTCAGTCAGAGTTGTGACACCTTGAGCTCAAATATAAATGGACAGTGAAGCATCAGCAGATACTGAGAAGAGGTATGATCTGAAAGATATAGACCAAAACAGAGGAATAAAGAAAGAAACAAAAACAAGCCAAAACAAGGAAAAGAAATGAAGGAAACACAGACAAGGCAGGAAGTAAAAGGAAAAAATGATGGTTAATATCATCACAGATGTAGTGAGGCCATTGAATCTATGCAATAGGAGAAAAGTGTTTCAGGAAAACACATATTTAAAAAAAAAAAAAAAGAAGAACTCTAAGCATTTTCCAAAAGATGAAAGACAGGGGTTTTTGACACAACCACAAATATTCATCAGGGGTTTGTGCTTATGAATTGGTGACTGATGGTTTTGTCTTATTTTTACACAAATATGATTTATATTATGTTTATTTACATCTCATATTATTCCACACAGTCTGCCACACAAATAACTCATACAAATATTTTGTAAAGTGATATTTATAAAATGTAAGTGGGTAGCAAATAAACAAAGAAAATCCGTACAAAGGAAAATTAAAAATACTTTGTAAGTCAACAGAGAGGTTATATAGTTTAACTTCAAACTTCAGTTCAGTTCAGTTGCTCAGTCGTGTCCAACTCTTTGTGACCCCATGAATCGCAGCACGCCAGACCTCCCTGTCCATCACCAACTCTCAGAGTTCACTCAAATCCATGTGCATCAAGTCGGTGATGCCATCCAGCCATCTCATCCTCTGTCGTCCCCTTCTCCTCCTGCCCCCAATCCCTCCCAGCATCATGGTCTTTTCCAATGAGTCAACTCTTCACATGAGGTGGCCAAAAGATTGGAGTTTCAGCTTCATCATCAGTCCTTCCAATGAACACCCAGAACTGATCTCCTTTAGGATGGACTGTTTGGACCTCCTTGCAGTCCAAGGGACTCTCAAGAGTCTTCTCCAATACCATAGTTCAAAAGCATCAATTCTTCAGCACTCAGCCTTCTTCACAGCCCAACTCTCCCATCCATACATGACCACTGGAAAAACCATAGCCTTGACTAGATGGACCTTTGTTGGCAAAGTAATGTCTCTGTTTTTGAATATGCTATCTAGGTTGCTCATAGCTTTCCTTCCAAGGAGTAAGCATCTTTTAATTTCATGGTTGCAGTCACCATCTGCAGTGATTCTGGAGCCCCCAAAATAAAATCTGACACTGTTTCTCCATCTATTTCCCATGAATTGATGGGACCGGATGCCATGATCTTCATTTTCTGAATGTTGAGCTTTAAGCCAACTTTTTTCACTCTCCTCTTTCACTTTCATCAAGAGGATTTTTAGTTCCTCTTCACTTTCTGCCATAAGGGTGGTGGTATCAGCATATTTGAGGTTTTTGATATTTTTCCCGGCAATCTTGATTCCAGTTTGTGCTTCTTCCAGACCAGCATTTCTCATGATGTACTCTGCATATAAGTTAAATAAGCAGGGTGACAATATACAACCTTGATGTACTCTTTTTCCTATTTGGAACCAGCCTGTTGTTCCATGTCCACTTCTAACTCTTGCTTCCTGACCTTCAAACTTACTTCAGTAAATTTATTAAAAATGAATGAAAGGGTAGTGATATAAACCATCCTTGCTTCTGAAAACACAGTGACAGAGCTGCCCTTCTATTTCTTCTTATTATATTTACTTAGAAAAATATCAGAAAACAGAGCTTCCATAGTTTTTTGATTGGCTTAAGACTGAACAATATAAAATTTTCTGGGGCATTTAAGAGCTGCCTTACTTTACATTCTCATGCAGGTTTTTAGGTCAGCTACCCTGATACCAAGACGTTTCCTTCAAATTAATGTTGGAACGCTGTTCTTACAAATCTCTTTTAAAGGGGTTGTGATACATGTATTCCTCCATTTGTCTGATGCTTTTATAAGATGAGAGCAATCTACTACTAACCTTAGGCATTTTCAAGGAGCCAGTGAATTTGAAAAAGACTGCTGTTAAGGATTGATTTTATTAATAATGAACCTAAGCTCTGTACTTCAGTAATACTTTTCATGTTAAGAGTCTTGAAATACTTTGCAATTTAAATGAATTAAGTCTTTTAAGATCCTTTGAGCTAGAGAAGACTTGTTTTTGAAATAGAAAATCTAAAGAAGAGAGATACAGAGTTAGTTTTACGTTTTTAAAGAAAAGAAAATCACCTTTTCCTGACCATCCCCTCACTTAGTTGTAGAGTAAGGCTACAAAGGTGAGGGGATGGTCCCTCCCTGTTCTCTGGACCCAGCCGTGCTCCAGCCCCTCAGCTTCCCAGACTCGTGGGCAGTTGGTGGTAAATTCTTCCAGAAGCTGTTTTACTGTCTACTTTTCAGGATTTAAAAGAAAAAGTACATATACAAGTTTTAAAAAAGAAAATGCAGAGGGCAGAAGTGATGACAGATTTTTTTTTGACAATTATGCCTTTAAAAAAATTTAGAATTTGTCAGTTTTCCTGTGGGTTGGCTGCTGATGTTTCATCAGGACAACCATTTCTTTGCTGAGTTCAGATGATGAGGAAGAGCCATGCCACCAAAACAAAATGCACAAAACAAAACTACAGAATCAACTTTAACCTTTTATTCAAGGTCTCAGTTTCCCTTAACTTTGCACACAAATTTCAGAGTTGAGTTGAATTGTGCCTGCTTTTTATATTTGGGGAGACTGTGACTATTGAAATTGAAAACTTAAAAAGAAATCACCTTTCCTCCCTCTCCCTTGATTTTCTGAGTTATGCCCCGCTTGCTCTCTATTCCCCTCCTCTCTTTTCCCATGTTCCTCCTTCCTCTGCTTTTTCCATTGTCTTTCTCTTTTCCTATTCTACCAACAGACTCATATGCTCAGACCTCCACCCAAACATGATGGGGATCTTTCTGTATGAAACCGAAGAGAACACTGAATGAATGTGGGGGTTGGGATTAGGAGAGGGACTCCTTTTCCACATAACTTTGTTTACTCCATTTGGGAAGGTGCCTACATCATAATCCTTTCTTCTGCTAAACTCCCTCTTCTGCCCACAGTCCCATTTTCTAGGGGAGAAATCAGTGTCCCACTGTGAGTTCTGGTTTCTCCTTTCTCCCCACTGTGTCCTATTTGGATATGAAGCTCAGGTCAAGTGGCTCTCCCATTCTCAGTGATGGGAGAAAGAGGTCTGGCGATAACCAAACCTGATCTCACATCCTTCCAGGCACCTTACTCTGGTCTGTAAGCCTTGGGATTTGGCAGAGTCCTCTATGACTATTTCTTAGTAGCTTGGAATCAGAGTACCACTGCTTTTGGAAAACAGGTCTTCGCCTCTTCAGGCTGAGCAGAAAGAATTCTCTTTCTAGTTCAGGGGTAGGCAAACTATAGAGGACCAAACCTGGCTGAGGCCTTGTAATGGTTGGTCTTATGTCTCCACTGGAGGATGTTCTAGGAAATTTACATTAAAATCAGTGGATACTGAGTAAAGCAGACCACCCTCCACCAAGTCGGTGGGTCCCATATATTGTTCTGAATAGAAGAAAAGGCAGGAGGGAAGTTCTGCAGCATATGGCCTTCAGGCTTGAGCTGCCCACTGGCTCTTTCCCCAGGGTCTCCAGCCTGACAGCCCAGAGATCTGAACTTCAGTTTCAACTCGTCCCTGGGGCTCCAGCATTCTGGTCTACTCTGCAGATTTTGGACTTGCCTCCCTCCATAATTGCATTTGCTAATTCTTTAACATTGTTTTCTGTATATGGACACGTCCTAGTGGTTCTTTTTCTCAGGAAAGTCTTGGATAATAAAGGCCTGGTTTTGTAAATAGAATGATAATGGAAGATAGCTGCATCTATCCATGTAGGGTCTATATAGCTGCTTTCTCACTATGCTGGTGTAGTTGAAAAAGTGAAACAGAGACACTGATCTACAGAACTGAAAATATTTACTCTCTGGCCTTTCACTGAGACAGTTTGCCAATCCTTGCTGTAGCTGGCACCCCATCTCTCTTCCCACAAGTGAATACTATTCATTTTGCCTCAGTACTCAGGGTATGCCTGCCTCTATCTGAGCATTTAGAACATAATCATATCCATCTCTGTGTCTCACACATGAGGGTGAGCTCCTAGAGGTCTAGAGCTGTCTTATTTATGTTTGTTTGGAATTTTGTTCATGTTCAGAATCCAATAAATATCTTTTGAGGAAATAAATTACTAAAACAACAGTAGCTGACATTTGCTAATTGAGCTCCTGTGATGATGCCGCTTTCTATGTTAAGCTATTTACATACATTAATCTTACTGAATTCAGACAACAGCTCCATAATTATCCCCATTCTGCACATGTAGAAACTGAGACCAAGGGAGGGTGTGACTAGCCCACGGTTATACAGCCAGGAAAGTGCAGATCTGGGCTTTGAGTCCAGACAATCTGACTCCCAAGCCCAAACTCTGATCTATTCCACCCCCCTCCCCACAATGAATAAACTGCAGCTCTGGGCCCACTTTAGACTTGTTGCCTCTGTGATATCTAACAGCTATTATTTTAACAAAATCAATGTACAATCTACTTTAAAATTCAAGGTGCCTGATTAGTCTCATTAATATACATATTTTGAAAACAGCCAATCTGTTAGCTTTCATCTTTATTTAAAAAAGACGCACACACACAAAACTATAGTAGAAACATTTTCAAAAGGAAATAAAAAACATCCACTTTGATGCTGTTGCTAGGTTCCCTTTTTTTAATATGCAGCGCAGTGCCCAAGTCCTATGCTCTGAGGACCGCCTGTGTCTATCAGCCATAGCTGATGATCACAGGTACCTCATGAATGGAAAAGACCCAACAACAATACAAATGATCACAAGCCTCATTTCTTTTCTTTCTGCTTTATGACACCATGGTGCTGCAAACAAAGCATGCAAAAATGTATTTACTTTTTGGTTCAGGTATTCCCATGTTATATTCATTTGATTTCAGTACATCAGAAAAATCTTCTCATAAGACATGGGAAAAGCATTTATAGCATCACGTGAGCCAGCTGATGGTCCTAAAATTTCTGGGGGATGCCCTTGCAGTAATAAGGAATTACCAGATCACATAAAAGCACTTATACCAATACATGAAGGGATTATAAAATAGATCGTTTCTTTATGTGGGCCTTAGTTTGCCGTGTTATTGTTGTGGGAGGAACAGGCATTGAGTAGACGACTCGGGGAATGCACATAACCTTCTTGGAGACTATGTAATACTGTCTCTAATGCTAATTCCACATATTTTTAGGGCAGGCTCTTAAAGACTGGTAGCAGCAACAGAGTGATTTGTAAGTCCTGGTGCAGAAATAGCAGTAGTAACTAGGCACTGCTGGGGATTCTAGCAATTATCTATGATACTCTCTTTACATAAATTTCCTGCAATCTAAGAAGAAAGGAATCTCTAATTCAAGGACATTCTCTCTTCCATTATATGAATGCAAAGTTGAGATTCAATGACTGATTTTTCTCCAGACCACACAGCTTATAAATGGAGGAAACGGGACATGAACTTGATTCTATTTGTTTCCTAAGCTTGTCCTCATTTCACTATTCACAGAAAGGAAGGAATCAACCAGCTCTGTTTCCCAGAAACAGAAGGCATTGTCAGATTGACAGTGAATATGTTTGATGCCTCATGGTAATCTCTTTCCAACACTTAAAGGTTTTGAAGGGATTAAAAAAAAACAAACAAACCAACAAATGTCTAGTCTTCTATATACCCCCAAATATCCTAAAAGCAAAAGGTTACTGCATTTCCAGAGTCAAGGACTTATCTTCTAATTTTTCTTCTGGTGATAGTTTATAGCTCAGATAAGGAGAAATTGTTTTCGGCCCAGGCAGTCTAAAGAAAGTACCAAAGATATCCAATTTAGAGGCATAATTTGAAGAGCTATAGAGGAGATGGGGAAAAAAAAAAAAACAAAACACAACCAACTCATGGAATGGTAGCAAGAAAAGTTGATAGTCCCAGTTTCTTTACTTACTGTATACCTCTAGAAATTTTCTGACCATCTATATACTTCAGTTTTACATTTCTATGTTGTAAAATGAAAATGAAAATAATAATATTGGCTCATAAGATGATTAATAAGTGAGTTGTGATCATATAATTTGATAGTAAAGTTTAATACAAATGTTAGATACAGCTATTTTAATTTCAACACAATTTCTTAATATAACATTTGTGTTATGGGTAGGCATGAAAGTGTCATGGAGACCAAAAAAAGTAGAGGTAACAAAGAAAGCATTGCTGTAGAAGAAAATAAGATTCTACTCATTTCATTAACAACTTAAATAATAAAATTAATTTGTTTTTCCATAAAACAAATTGAGGTGGCAAATTTCACATTTCACCAGGAAAATATCACTAACTTCCTAGGTCTGATACAGTGTCATAATGTTTAGTACTGCTACAGTCTCTTTAAAAATATGCATATTATTTATGAAATGCTCTATAACTAGAAAAGAATGAATATAATTGCATTTTTATGCCAGGGTTTCCAGCTCCTTTCTAAGAAATATATATTCTTTAAAGACTGTTTTAAGAAAACACCTCAAATGTAAATAGCGTTTTAGCTTTGTTTCTTTTCAATACTCCATTCTGGCATTTTTGATGGAAAGTTCTACAAGATAATCTTTTTAAGTCGAAAGAAGATATTCCCTAAGAAAGCAAAGCTTTCTCTAATAAAAACTTTAAGACAGGAAACTATTGCTTTCCTAGGTAAGTTTTAGGGAGAACTAAAGCACACAGTCATTTGGAACTTGGAGATATATATATAGGCTTTGTCTCAGATAGAATGTACTTGTGGGCTGGCCTTGATCTCAGATCAGCCTTTATCTACTAATTCTTAAATCCAGAGTCTCTCAGAATTTTAAGATGTACTGCTTAGTGGATTTATAGGCTACACCATTCTTTCTTTCATCTGGAATTGAACTCCCTCCACAGTATCTGACCCATCATTGGCCAATTTACACTGAAACTCATCCAGAGATAGTTCAGTTCAGTTTCTCAGTCGTGTCCGACTCTCTGCAACCCCATGAATCACAGCACGCCAGGCCTTCCTGTCCATCACCAACTCCCAGAGTTCACTTAGACTCACGTCCATCGAGTCAGTGATGCCATTCAGCCATCTCATCCTCTGTTGTCCCCTTCTCCTCCTGCCCCCATTCCCTCCCAACATCAAAGTCTTCTCCAATGAGTCAACTCTTCGCATGAGGTGGCCAAAATACTGGAGTTTCAGCTTTAGCAGCATTCCTTCCAAAGAAATCCCAGGGTTGATCTCCTCCAGAATGGACTGGTTGGATCTCCTTGCAGTCCCAAGGGACTCTCAAGAGTCTTCTCCAATACCACAGTTCAAAAGCATCAATTCTTCAGCGCTCAGCCTTCTTCACAGTCCAACTCTCACATCCATACATGACTACTGGAAAAACCATAGCCTTGACTAGATGGACCTTAGTTGGCAACGTAATGTCTCTGCTTTTGAATATGCTATCTAGGTTGGTCATAACTTTTCTTCAAGGAGTAAGCATCTTTTAATTTCATGGCTGCAGTCACCATCTGCAGTGATTTTGGAGCCCCCCAAATAAAGTTTGACACTGTTTCCACTGTTTCTCCATCTATTTCCCATGAAGTGATGGGAGCAGATGCCATGATCTTCATTTTCTGAATGTTGAGCTTTAAGCCAACTTTTTCACTCTCTTCTTTTACTTTCATCAAGAGGGCTTTTAGTTCCTCTTCACTTTCTGCCATAAGGGTGGTGTCATCTGCATATCTGAGGTTATTGATATTTTTCCCGGCTATCTTGATTCCAGCTTGTGTTTCTTCCAGCCCAGCGTTTCTCATGATGTACTCTGCATAGAAGTTAAAAAAGCAAGGTGACAATATACAGCCTTGACGTACTCCTTTTTGCTGGAGCAGCCGTGAAGAGATACCCCACGCCCAAGGTAAGAGAAACCCAAGTAAGATGGTAGGTGTTGCAAGAGGGCATGAGAAGGCAGACATCCAGAGATAAGACACTGGTATATACATGTATACATTCATTCATACTGGACTCATCCTTTGCCACATATCTAACATTAATGTGAGACTATAGGAATACAAAACAAGGAGAAAATATGTTCTTTGAATAGGGTCACTTGGCTTCTCTTTCCATGTAAACAATGAAAAATGGCTCAAAGACTTCCTTCAGTTTCATGTGATTTGAAATTCACATCAATACAATTCAAATATTAAGAGTGATCTTATTATTTCTCTCTAATTCAGCATACAGTTAAACAACAATGGCCTTCTTTTTGTCTAAACCATGCTTTAAGCTCTAGAATGCATTATATTAAGTACATGTTTCATCAGACATGCTAACTTTATCTGAATAACCACGAAGTCTTCTATCCTTGCTTCAACTATACTTACAGAAACTGTCAACACCAATGTGGTTGATCAGTGTAGCAATATTGTCTCATGGTTTCCCCTGTTCTTACTGATATGCACTGGCCTCACTCCCCAAGAGGTTTGCACATCATCAATATAAGATTTGGGGGCCCTCAGTCTGTGCCCTTCCTTACCTGCCACATCTCTCACTGCAGTGTAACCCTCTCTCAATTGTCAGTCTCATACATTGTACTCCATCTTCCAGTTCTTCCTGGCCACAAAGTATTCCCTTCTTACCATCTACTTCATGGTTTCTGATCTTTATTCTCTCCTGCCCACCATCCTGGGAAGTGACTGTCTTCCCACACTTATATGGAACCCAGTTATCCATCTCAAATAGCCTTCTTCTCACCGTGGCCACCCACACTATCAAAGCTGAAGACCACTTGCCTCCCAGAAGTCAAGTCCACATTTATCCCCCAAGGGGAGGGCCTCTGGCTCTGTTGTCAGTGATATCTTGCCCAGCACTTAAATCAGGCTTCAGGTACATCATTTACTATCTTCAATAATTACCTTTTTATCTTTGATAATTCACACATAATCCTCTCCCTGGAAAAAGTATTCACTTGAACTACCCCTGTCCTTTAAAACTACTCAGATTTTCTCTGTTTTACACTCTCCTTTTTACACACCAGTTTGATTCCTGCTGTCCTAGCAAGGCAGTTCTCTGAAATCTCTTTATGAATACAGTGGCCACTCTCAGTGCTCATTCTTCACTTGCTTCTGGTGTGCATTTTAAAGAGCTAATTATCCTTACTTACCGAACTGTTCCATTGAATTTTTAAAAATGGCATTTTTTTTCTGTTTTTTTCAGTCTTCCACTTCCATTATTTGCGTTCAGTACCAAACAGAAACGTTCATATGATTATAGTAATAACCACCATGTATTCAGTTTTTAGGATCTGAATTACATTTTACACATAAGCATGAATTCATTTAGTCTACACATGACTTTAAGAGTATAATATTATTTCCATTTACAGGTGATAGAATTTAGTTTCAAAGGGGTTAAATAATTTGCTTAACATCTACCTTAAAGCTTGAGTGTATATTTTCTCTTCTACCTCTGCTCTCTTCCTAGTCATTCCCATTTATTGTTAAGTACAGTTTATACACTGATGAAAAACAGATTATTATCACTAGACCAGATCTGTGTTAAACGACATTTCTGTTTCACTCCTCAAAGGATCGTAACTTTATATTACTAAATTCTTTATTCTTTTCCTCTGTCTCATCTTCTTTTTTTTTCACACATAGGAATGCAGACTTGTTTCTTCCTCCATTTTCTCTCTAAGCAAATGACACCACTATCAGCCCATTTGTTTGCTCAAGCCAACAGCCTAGAAACCAGCTTGATTTTTTTCTTTTCCTTCACTCCTCTAACTCCAATAATTATCCAGTTCTATTAATTCTTTCTTCACACTAACTCCCTTAACTGTCCCTTCTGCTCCATCTCTCATGCCTTCATGTTAACAAAAGTGTTAGTCTCTCCGTCGTGTCTGACTTTGTGTGACCCCATGAATTGTAAGTTCACCAGGCTCCTCTGTCCATGGAATTCTCCAGGCAAGAATACTAGAGTGGGTTGCCATTTCCTAATTTCTCATTTAAACTGCTGGGATGAATTTTCAACTGATCTACTCATTTTCTTTCTTATATTTGCCCCTCTTTTCTCTACACAAAAGCCAGAATGAGGCTTGTCAAGTACAATGGATCGTCACTTCTTTGGTTAAAGTCTCCAAATGGTTTTCATCTGGATAACCACGTGACATATCCTCAGTGTCCAGTTTATCTTTTCCCTTCTTCCCTGACTTACCGGGATAGAGATGTTTCACTTTTTAAGTTCTTGTTGTATTCTAAGTATTCCCTGGTCTCTGGGTGTATACAGGTGCTTCTTCTCTCACTTCAACCTCCCAACCTCAGAGCTCTCTGAATGGAAGTTCTCACTTTAGATATTACATCCTAACTGAGAAAATTTTCCCAGTGTTACTATCTAAGTAACCACTGGTCTCTATCACTAATTTTCTCTCATACCATCCTCTTTGCTTCTTTCCTAAGACATTACAGTTTATAGCTATATTTTACTTGCTTTTTATCTTATATTAGATCGTAAGTTCCAGGAAAGCTGGTGCTATGTCTGTATTTTGTAGAGCTTTCAGTATGAAGCAGAGCACCTGTATGAGATGTCTAGGAATTTAGTAATGAAGTACCACAAACTGGGTGACTTAAATACCAGAAACTTGTCTCACAGATCTGGAGGCAAAAGCCTAAGATCAAGGTATTAGCAGGGTTGATTCCTTCTGAGGGTTATGAGGAAGAATCTAGTCTATGCCTTTCCCCTAACTGGTTTTCGAGAAATCTGGCATTTTTTTGGCTTATATCACCCTGATCTTGCCTTCATCTGCACGTGGCATTCTTTCTATGCCTATATATCTGTGTTTCAATGATCTCTTTTTATAAAGATACCAGTCATAATTGATCAGGGTCCATCTTAATGACTTCATCTTAATTTAACTCATTATATCTGCAATGAGCTTGTTTCCAAATCAGGTCACGTTTTGAGGTATTAGGAGTTAGAAAAAGAAAAAAGGGAAAATGTAACTTGTTCAATCATGTCTTGACTCTTTGTAACTCCAGGGACTGTGGCCCCCACCAGGCTCCTCTGTCCATGGAATTCTCCAGGCAAGAATACTAGAGTGAGTTGCCATTCCTTTCTTCACAGGATCTTCTCAAAACCAAGGATCAAACCTGGGTTTCCTGCATTGCAGGTGGATTCTTAGCTGTCTAAGCCACCAGGGAAGCCCCTGGAATTAGCATATCAACATATAAATTTTGCTGGTGGTGGATGTAATTCAACAGATAATAGCACATGAAGGTGTTTGATAAATACTGAAAGCTAGGAAGTGATGAAAGTAGCATTTGAAACCATGTCTGTCCATCAAACTTCAAGACAGTCTTTTAACCCCTGATCTGTACAGGTCATCTTTTTCCTCTTCTGATGATTTTGCATCTTGGGCATGAATTCTCAGACTTCATCCATGTCAAACAGAATTGGAATATAGTACCAAAACCATGATTCTTTGATCTGCCTGGAACCCAGAATCAAAGGGTTCCTCTAAATAATTCAGTAGTTCATATTCTTTATGTATTATATTGATTAGAACCATTGTAAAAAACAATGATAATGTGTACTATGTAAAATCTTGATTTTTAAAGCTGCAGAGAGTTATCAACTATAAAATTATTATTTGACAGTGTTTTCAGTGATAGGAAGATGAATGTAACAGCTTTAAGGTGGCTGGCCTGCTTCTGTGCCTGACAGAAGGCTACTGCATAGACTGACCTCTGCCAGATTGTTCATGTTTAAAGAGCTCACATAGACAGCTGACCAATTTTCACATATACTTGCTTTAATTGCAAAAATTCAGGATTGAGGTGCAAGTATTCTAGATTCCTCTCTTAATTCAGGTTTTCTAGAAAACAAATCCTGTGGCAAAACTTCTGTACTACTATTTGTTGAAGAATCAGATCTCAGAGAAGCCAAAATGAGGGGAAAAGGAGCAAGGGAAGGAAGGAAGAGAAAGAAATAAAAGAGGGACATCAGTGAGACATCTGGACTATCATTAGAGAGGAGTAAGAGAAGACTGCATCTCAGAGGAGGCTCTCCAAGAGAGGAGTGTAAGACATATTTTCTTAGGCTTGCTCTCTGACCCCTCTCTCCCTTCCAACAAAGTTCACCTGATGTAGCATTAGCTTTCCTGCACGTGTGCATTGTGTCACATGGTCTCTCCATGTAGCTGCCTCTAGAAGTCCAGTCTAGTGGGTGAGCTGACAGTTTCAGCTCTTAGCCAGCACTACCTAGAGCTCAATAGTTTATAACGCTGAGGTTAACAATCATAGAGAGCTGGACCTAGAACCAAGGGAAAAGGACAAGCTGCTGCTTATCAAGAACTGTGCAGGGTCTGAGATTTTACTCAGTTAATCAGTTATCTGCCTCCTGGATGTTGGCAGAAGACATGAGACTGCTGGGCAGTGCTAACAGTAACCAGAGTGCCAGCATCTGTGCATTTCCTCAGACCCAATACCCACTGGGTGACTTGAACAGGGTCAGGTTGCCCTTGATATGTGGTAGGTTGTCCCTTAGAAGAATAACTCAGAGCTTAGGGAACTCACAGGCAGTAAGCTTGCCTGACATTTGCCCTGGAGAAGATACACTCTTACTGATGACAGACATTACTAGCAAATGAAATCCCAGAAGAATTCGCAGTAGAGGTAACAAATGAACTCAATGGATTAGATCTAGTTAACAGTGTGCCTGAACAACTATGGACAGAGGTCTGTAATATTGTATAGGAGGTGGCAAACAAAACCATCCCAAATTAAAAAGCAAGAAGGAAGAGTGGTTATCTGGCCTTAAAGATAGTGGAAGAATGAAGAGAAGTGAAAGGCAAGGGAGAAAGAGAAAGATACATCCAATTAAATGCAGAGTTTCAAAGAATAGCTCGAAGAAACAACTAGGCCTTCTTAAATCAACAGTGTTTAATAATAGAAGAAAACAACAAAAGGGGAAAAGCTAGAGATCTCTTCAGGAAAACTGGAAACATCAAGGAGCATTCTACCCAAAGATGGGCACAATAAAGGATAAAAATGGAAAAGACCTAATATATAGTGAAGAGATCAAGAAGAGATGGAAAGGATACATGGAAGAAGTGTATAACAAAGGTCTTAATGAACCGGATTACTATGACGGTATGGTTAGTCACCCAGAGCCAGACATTCTAGAGTACAAAGTCAAGTGGGTCTTAAGAAGCACTGCTATTAATAAAGCTAGTGGATGTGAAGAAATTCCACCAGAACTATTCAAATCCCTAAAGGGTGGTGCCATTAAGGTTTTGCATTTATTATGTCAGCAAATTTGGAAGATGCAGCAGTGGCCACAGGGCTGGAAAGGTCAATCCACATCTTGGTTCCTAAGAAGGGTAGTTCTAAAGAATGTGCTAACTATCAGATGAGTGCTAACCATTGCACTCATCTCTCATGCTAGTAGGGTCATGCTTAAAATCTTGCATGCTAGGCTTCAGCATTATGCGAATCAAGAAATTCCAGATGTCCAAGATGGGTTTAGAAAAGGAAAAGGATCTAGAGATCAAACTGACAACACTCACTGGATTATAGAAAAGCTAGGGAATTTCACTAGGGAAAGCTCTTAGAGAGATGGGAATACCAGATCATCTTATCCGTCTCTTGAGAAACCTGTATGCAGGTCAAGAAGAAACAGTTAGAATGCTGTATGGAACAACTGATTGGTTCAAGATCGAGAAAGGGGTATGACAGTCTTCTGTCACCCTGTTTGTTTAATCTATATGCTGAGCAAATCGTGAGAAATGCTGGGCTGGATAAGTTACAAACTGGAATCAAGATAGCCAAGAGAAACATCAACAGGCTCAGATATGCAGATGATGCCACTCTAAAGGCAGAAAACAAAGAGGAACTAAAGAGCCCCTTGATAAGGGTGAAGGAGGAGAGTGAAAAGAGCCAGCTTAAAAGTAAATATTAAAAAAACTAAGATCATGGCATCCGCCTCCATTACATCATGGCAAATAGAAGGAGAAAAGGTAGAAGTAGTGGCAGATTTCCTCTTCTTGGCTCCAAAATCACTGTGGATGGTGACTGGAGCCAGGAAACCAGAAGACAATTGCTTTTTGGCAGGAAGGCTAAGACAAATCTAGACAGTGTGTTGAAAAGCAGAGACATTTCTCTGCTGACAAAGGTCCATATAGTCAAGGCTATGTTCTTCCCAGTGGTCACATAGAGTTGGGAGAGCTGGACTGCAAAGAAGGCAGAACACCAAAGAACATATTCCTTCGAACTGTGGTGCTGGAGAAGCCTCCTGAGAGTCCCTTGGACAGCAAGGATATCAAACCAGTCAATCTTAAGGGAGATCAGTTCAGTTCAGTTCAGTTCAGTCGCTCAGTTGTGTCTGACTCTTTGCGACCCGATGAATCGCAGCATGCCAGGCCTCCCTGTCCATCACCAACTCCCAGAGTTCACTCTGACTCACGTTCATCGAGTCTGTGATGCCATCCAGCCATCTCATCCTCGGTGGTCCCCTTCTCCTCTTGCCCCTTATCCCTCCCAGCATCAAAGTCTTTTCCAATGAATCAACTCTTCACATGAGGTGGCCAAAGTACTGGAGTTTCAGCTTTAACATCATTCCTTCCAAAGAAATCCCAGGGCTGATTTCCTTCAGAATGGACTGGTTGGATCTCCTTGCAGTTCAAGGGACTCTTAAGAGTTTTCTTCAACACCACAGTTCAAATGCATCAATTCTTCGGCACCGAGCCTTCTTCATAATCCAACTCTCACATCCATACATGACTACTGGAAAACCATAGCCTTGACTAGATGGACCTTAGTCGGCAAAGTAATGTCTCTGCTTTTGAATATGCTATCTAGGTTGGTCATAACTTTTCTTCCAAGGAGTAAGCGTCTTTTAATTTCATGGCTGCAGTCACCATCTGCAGTGATTTTAGAGCCCCCCCCAAATAAAGTCTGACACTGTTTCCACTGTTTCTCCGTCTATTTCCCATGAAGTGATGGGACCAGATGCCATGATCTTTTTTTTTCTGAATGTTGAGCTTTAAGCTGGCTTTTTCACTCTCCTCTTTCACTTTCATCAAGAGGCTTTTTAGTTCCTCTTCACTTTCTGCCATAAGGGTGGTGTCATCTGCATATCTGAGGTTATTGATATTTCTCCCAGCAATCTTGATTCCAGCTTGTGTTTCTTCCAGTCCAGCTTTTCTCATGATGTACTCTGCATATAAGTTAAATAAGCAGGGTGACAATATACAGCCTTGACATAACTCCTTTTCCTATTTGGAACCAGTCTGTTCCATGTTCTAACTGTTGCTTCCTGGCCTGCATAAGGGAGATCAACTCTAAATATACACTAGAAAGATAGATGCTAAAGCTGAAGCTCCAGTATTTTGGTCACGTGATGCAAAAGAGGACTCACTGGAAAAGTTCCTGATGCTGGGAAAGATTGAGGGAAGAAGAGGGCATCAGAGGATGAGATGGCTCGATGGTATCACTGATGCAATGAACATGAACTTGGACAAACTCCAGGAGATGGTGAGGGACACAGAGGCCTGGCCTGCTGCAGTCCATGGGGTTGCAAACAGTGACTGGGTGACTGAACAGTAACAACAAGATTGTTTGACCTTTGCCCTTGATAAGATATATTCTTACTTATAACAGACACTACTAAGCAAACCAGCCTTTTGTTCTGAAGGAAGATACTGTCTTCATCTCTGGAACAAAGGCAGTCAGTGTTTCTGCTCATAAGACTTGCCAAATTGTAAGAGACCCACAGATGATAATCTTACGATACTGTTCAACCAGAAACCAAGGGAAATGTGAATCTGGGGTAGCTTACAAACTGAGCCTAGTACATCTTCCTCTTTTCATATATTTACTGTTTGCAAATATCATGGCAAAGGACCAAAATATGTAAAAAAAAAAAAAAAAAAGAATCTTCTACACCCAGTTTCCTTTTGCCTTCTCCCCCAAGTAATTGTAGGTTGGTTAAAACATTTACTGAAGTTTTAATACCCAACATAACTATGAAAATATCTTGCTTAGTTACTCTTTTTCTTAGCCTAATTTTTCTATTAGCATATTTAGGTAATCAGAGCTATAGAAATTCTGAGATAAATACTACCTTCATTCTATAGCTCTAAAAACTGTGCCATCTGCATTTAAAAAGTGCTATATA
The DNA here is from genome assembly GCA_917880005.1 of Nanger dama. Classification (NCBI taxonomy): domain Eukaryota; kingdom Metazoa; phylum Chordata; class Mammalia; order Artiodactyla; family Bovidae; genus Nanger; species Nanger dama. Next base: position 5,510,180 of record CAKJTW010000011.1, read on the forward strand.
TGCATGTTATAGAGGAGAAGGGTGATGTGAGAAATGTAAGTAAACTGCAGAAAACAGCATACCTTATCTATAATTTGATTTATAACGAAGGATCTGAAAGCACCCTCATTCTATTTCATAGATTAGGAAGAGGAAATTCAGGAGCATTAAGAAGCTTAAATGAAGACGGAACCAGTATTAACTCCCGATAATAAAATTATACCTAATTTTATGTTCAGTGCTTACAGCTCTCCTTTTAAAGAGTGTCTAACAAATACATAAGAAAAAAAAAGACAATATAAAATAAACATTATAAGCCCTCTCCATTTTTTTTTATTTTTACTGGGATAGACCCTGACATCAAGATGAGGTTGAAGAGAAAAATTAATGCTTGGCTTTAATATCATGTACAAAATAATCTTTGAAGGCTTTCTCTGTGACTTCTGTATTGTCTTTAAGACCTGATCATTCTAAATGGCTCCTTGGAGTAATTCAATTTGAAAAGCTCCATGTTCTACTGTGATTTGCACCAAGATGCCTGCTTGTGTGTGTCTATTATAAATTTCCAGCTCCAACTAGCAATTTTTTCCTATAACAGATACACACTTCACTGAGTGGAACTCAACTATAAACATTTTATTGTCTGAGCGATTCATATGTACTGAGACATATAGTGTTTAGAATTCTGAGTATTAAAGATGAGGAAAAGGAAAGAAAAAGAGGACTAGTTGATGTCTGTCATGGTTTCCACCCTACCCCCAAAATCCACAATGCTAAAAAGTATTCAGAAGTACAAAACTGTAATTTAAATCAATGGATTTTCTCCCCAAATCATAAAAAAAAAAAATCTGCTTCTTAAATTTACCAATATATCACCAGATTCAATTAACATAAAGAGAAGCCCAAGTGGTTTTGCAAAGGGTTAGATTTATGTAGTACTGTTCAGAAAGCAGACTGTATTGCTGTATTTCCACATTGAAAGCATAGAATACCTTTATATGAATGAAATATAAACTACACAAGTACAGAACTGCCATGCAGAAAAGAGAGACCCCAACCCATATCTTAACTTGTGTCACCATTTCCCCAAAGCCCTGACCTTCTTCCTTTTCTCTGTGGTCATCTTGGAAGTGCTAGGATTCATAACCTCTCCTACCAGCTTTTCCCTGTCGGCCAATGGAAAGAAAGAAGACAAATGATTTTAATTTTTATTTCTGCGCTGTCCGCTGTCCAATGCAACTCTGCTGCCAGCTGGTCCTGCTGCAGCCCTGCTCATAGGAGGTTGGGTTCACATGAAATTTGCACACAGACATTACAGGGGTGAAGGAGGGAAGACCAGTGTGGAGAAGGTCTTGCTGCTCATGGAGTGAGATTAAGGTAGCACAGTAGGACAGCAAGCGTGGCACATACAGTTCTGCTTCTGAGTGTTGCACAGTCACAAGTGATAGAGGGATGACGCCAGCCCAAGAGAGGCCTAATGTGCGCTGTGCTCAGTCACTTCAGTCACGCCCACATGCTTGCGGCTTCGTGGACTGTAGCCTTCCAGGCTCCTCTCTTCATGGGACTCTCCAGGAAAGAATCCTGGAGTGGGTTGCCATCTCCTTCTCCAGGGGATCTTCTCGACCTAGGGATCTAATCCGTGTCTTTTACGTCTCCTGGACTGGCAGGTGGGTTCTTTCCCACTACTGTCACCTACAATCTCCCCAGGCGTAATGAATATATAAAAGGTAACATACATACCTGAGCTTATTTCAAAACAAACCAGTGTATAGACTAGTGGCATAGCTTGATGAAAGGACTGTTCTGGACTTGATTTTATTAATGGCTTTTTAAGCATTAGGAGAGTCAAATGCTAAGCTGTTTTGCTGGGAAAGTGCAAATATAGTATCCCATGGGAACAGGTTAAAAGACACAAGGACAGTTATGGAAGGAGAAGGAGAGAAAAAGTCAGTGTAGGAAATAGCAAAAGCCAAGTGACTCTATTTTACCTGAATTCTGTCCCTGACTGTAATCTTACTATGGGAATTTGGCCCGTCTTGGGAGTAGAACCAATTCTTCCTTAGTGGTGGCCGACAACACAGACACACACTCACAAACATATATTATGAGAAGCAGGAAATATAAATGTTAGTGATTAAAGTGAGAGGTGGTTTATCCTGGAGAAAATGTAGGAAGGAGAAAAGTAAGAAAAGAAAAAAACAGCTACTCAGGAAGGAAGTCAGATGGTGACAAATCGGGGGTTTGGTGTGCAATTGCTACTGGTAAGAAAACACCATAGGTATCAGGACCCAGACAATTTCTTTCAGATGTATAAACATTTCCCTAAAGCAAACCTTTGAAGACTTGAAACATCAAACTGTCACAGCAGAGGGCAGCAGGGAGAAATAGTATTCTCAAACCCAGCTCAAAGCAGCACGTAAGAATGGCTTTTTGAAAGGTCTTTGCCAGAAACTTAGATGCACAAGGGGCATATTTCTGTGATCTCTGTAAATTCTTGAGAACAAGTATTTTCCAGGAGCTTAGAACCTACAGGTCCCTTTAGACCAGTTCAATAATAACTGAACTTGAACACTTGTCGATCTTCCGTTCATGCATCACATACATCAAAACTAACCAGGCACACAAAACACTGTATTCAAACCCAAGAAATACACATGGGGAGGGGGGCGCGGAATCAGGCCTTGACCAAGAAATGCTGGTTCTAGGCAGTATGGCAGGGAAGTTTGCAAGAGTCCTCTGCAATCAGTCCAAAGATGTGAGAGACAGGGTGGAGGAAGGAAGACAAAGAGTGAGGAGGAAGAGGAAGGATGAGCAGAAAAAGAGGAAGGGGCCGGGGCAGAGGAGGAGAGAAAATCTTGAACCATTCTTCCTCCTTGGTTGATTCAAATATTTACATTTTCCTTCTTTGTTCCTGCCCATGCCATTCCCTCTCCTGTCCTCTTCATTCATTTCCCTACATCCTTCCTGCCCCCACCACCCCTACTCCTGACAAACTGTTCAATCCTTTGATTTCAAATCTGTTGCCACCTCCTATACTAGTCCACCTGTGAGTTTGTTTGTTTGTTTGTTTTTCATGCTCTCCAGGCTCCCTCCCACCCTCCCTCTCCATCTCTGCATCCTGAAGTAGAACATCCATGCAAGCACACCAGACACACAAACACACAGCTGTCCAGACTTTTCTCTGGCACTCTGCAATGACGGACACTCCAAACATTCAGCAAAAACATGCCAAAATATTGAAGTAAAAATGAGAAGCTCTTCAACTGCATTGCTAATTATTTGTAAACAAGTTCTTTTCAAGGTAGAAATTCTGGCAATGATGTCTGGTGTAGGAGACGCTGGGAGTCTACTGTTGGAAGACAACAGAGATCCCCTTCAGATGCTAGGTGGCAGTATTAACTCACTAACAGGCACATACCTAAGACTTGCCAAGAAACACAGATAATTTAGCTTGAGTGAGACACACATAAAAGTGGAGAACTCATAGAGATGGGCTGAAGCCAGGAAAATAAGTTACCGTGACGGTCCATGGAGGAGTTCATAAACATGGAAAGCTGGGAGTCATTTCTTTAAAAGGCTCAGCCAGAGACAGTTGATATTTTAAGAGCCTGCCTTGTGATTTCAGCATCAAGATTTCAAAGCCATACTGTCTTTTAAAAACATAACACTGGTAGAGAGATTTCCCCAAATGTTTAATATTTTTTCCTTTTCCATCTGAGTTTTCCCATCTGAATAATAGTGATCAATATTTGTAGCTACCAGAAAATATCTGAACATCAAACACTGCTCCGATGATGGGATTTCAGGAGCAGATTGTCTTTCTCTTTGTCCATGTGATCATTACCACAATATCTTCAGTCCCAATTACTCTTTCTCTCTCTCACATTCTAATTAATCACCTAGACCAGTAGATTCACTCATATAAACATTACTCACGTCTACGCTCACCTCTCAATCCCCATTGATCCTGGTTTATTTCGATTTTTATAAATATTCCTTCCTTATAAGATTGTGGCAGACTTTTGACTGAACATTCTTCCTTTTGTGTATTCCCCACCATATACTAACCTAACCAAAGTTACAAGAGATCTCAAAAACAAGTACAGATCACTTAAAAGCACAGATATTCACATAATGTATTATCAAAAGCAGCATTCCAAGGATATTTTATCCTCTTAATAGAGAGAGAAAATCTAATCTAGTCTTGCACCAGCCTGCTTTTAACAATAAAATTCACTTGTTTAGTTAACTTCAATCTAAATCTAGCTAGTCTCGGCCAGCCACAAATCCTCTGTCACTTTCCATATCAATATTCGTTCATCCTTTATTTCTTTTTCCATCCAGAAATAAAGAACTCTAAGACAGACTTACTTTCTTTTTCCTTAATAAAATGCAATTCCATTCCTCACACCTTCTATACTCCAAACATGCATCCTATTTTACTACTGTATACTGAAATGTTTCTTTTATTATTTTATTAGCTTTAATTACCTGTTTAAATTAGAATCGCCAACTCTTAAAAACCTTGATTTTTAGTAAAAACTGAGACATGAGTTTGAGTAGGCTCCAGGAGTTGGTGATGGACAGGGAAGCCTGGTATGCTACAGTCCATGGTCTCACAAAGAGTCAGACATGACTGAACAATTGAACTGAACTTAATTGAAGAAGTAATTATGAACCATGTAGATAGACTGGTGAACATAAATTCCAGAGATAATTTCTAAAACATTTGCTTTCTTATTGAGAGCATCTCAGGGTGGCACCAAACATATTCATTTATAGTTCTAACTTTTTTTCTGTTTAGTAATTGATGTCTTAGAATCTTACTTTGAGAATGACCCAGCTATTCAATAAACTTCCATCATTTAACTTAATTTAACACAGCTCTAAAATCTTGTGTTACCAAACATTTGGAGAGATCACCCTCAAATAGACATTTCTAAAACATAATTATTCCTATAGAATTTACCTAAAAGCTCTAGTAACTGAGGCATCAACTTCACTGGGCAAATCACATGAGCCCTGAAACAAATAAACAAAAAATCTCACAAAATTCTTGGAATTATAACTGTTTCTATTACCCTTTATTAGTCAAGAAAACTAATGGAAAATCTGGATTCAAGCAGAACAAAACTTATTAACATAGGAATGAATGTACTGTTGAGAATAATTATAATTTTATAATTTGTGTTTAAAATATTCCTGGTTCTTCAATGGCCTTTTTTTCCCTCAGATTTAAAACAAACTTTTGTCTTAAACTACCTACAACTTGGTAAGATATACTTTTGTGAACAAATAAGAAACATTTACTTTTTCTCTCTACCTGGTACTTTTAGAATTCAGAAACTGTCAGTGAATATTTTTATTTTCATGCTGTTTATGATAGGACACAATTGGAAACATTGGCTATATGACTAAAACTTTGACTGAAATGATATTCCACATAAAATCTGAAACTCTTTATAAACTGTGCCCACAAAGCGGTCTTAAAAAGAACTTAAATGGTCAATCACTTTTCTTACTGTACTTAAATAAATAATAAGGGCAAATTTTTATGCAAAAAGTTATTTTTACTGTAATTCTCTTTGGTTAAAAAATAGAGCTAATTGTAGAGAATAAAATTATGTTTACACTTTTGTAGATGTTAGATTCTAGTCTTTGGGGGTTATTTTAATATAACTGTAAATTGAACTGGATCCTGAATTCTTCTAGTTTCCTCAAATATCAGCCTATAATTCACCAAACTAACATTTCCAGGTTTTTTTTTTTTTTTCCCCTACCCTTCTGATTTGGAATCAGTAAGAACAGAAAGTGATTAAATCTCCTTAAAGGGGTCTGCACCAGGTCCTTCTCAGTACCCACATGGCAGTCAAACTTCAGGGACTTGATGTATACTTCAGAGCTGAAAAAGTCCCACTTGACACCTGGTACTGCACAAGCATTGGAAACTTCTGAATCAAATTGATGAGGGAAAAAGTAACTGACATTGATGAAAATGACACCTACCCAAGACACCGGATCAAGACTTCCTATTTTAGCTATCCATGAAACTCTTTACTCTTTTCATTCTTTTCTTTACTGACATTGATCTAGAAAGCTAATAACATCATCTGCATTTCCTAAGATACTCTTAAGGGGAGGGAGATAAATCTTTTAGAAAGTGATCTTCTACCAAAGGTTTCAATCTATGAATAGTTATCTAGATCAGATTTGCCCCCACTGGATTCTCACCAGCAGCACCCATCTTTCCAAGGCACTGAGGATGACTGTTTCAAGATAGGAGATTCTCTTCTCAATGTGCGGAAAACAACACTGACCCTTGGCTCGACAGGGCAAATTCAGTAACTCTTGAGAAAGAATCTACTAACAGTGCCACCTTAGTAGTAGTAGGAGTAAAGTCGCTCAGTCATGTCCGACTCTTTGTGACCCCTACCAGGCTCCTCTGTCCATGGGATTCTCCAGGCAAGAGTACTGGAGTGGGTTGCCATCTCCTTCTCCAGGGGATCTTCCCAACCCAGGGATCAAACCCGGGTCTCCCGCATTCCAGGCAGATGCTTTAACCTCTGAGCCACCAGGGAAGCTTAGTGGGAGTAATTTGTGCTATGATGAAATTTGTCCTTGTCTGTGGTGATTATTATTCTCATTGGGACTATAAATGCCTAATGACTGGCATATAATTGGACCATGCCTCTTAAGTTATTTAACTGTATCCCTAACTATTCTAGAAAAAAAATCTACCAGGAAGCCTTTCATAATTCAGGGTTCATTTTCTTTGACAGAACCCTATTACCCTGGTTAGGGGTAAATGCAAATGAAGTCATGATTAGGAACCTTTCCTTAACTCTTGGAATCAGTTCATTGCTAAGAAACCAGCTTCCCAAGAAAGAGCCTTAGACTTTCTGGCCAAAGTTTTGACAACAGAATAGCCCTTGATGATCTTATAACTGAGCCAGGAGGTGACTGGGCTATGGCCACCACTGCCTACTACACTCAGATCGACACTTCTGGGGAAGCTGAAACTCAGTTATATAAGATCACTGAGTAAATCATTTGGCTTAAAAGGTGACTTCTTTAAGGGGTCTTTCTTTGATTTGAATCTTGAGAACCATGACTCCTAAGTACACTCCACACATTGGGAATTAACCTGATTATAGCTATCATAATAATCTCCCTGGATTTATAATCCCAGAGATTATCATAACTCTCCTATATTCTCTCAAAAGCTTTAAATGCAAGTTTGCAGCCAATAACTTCAAAGCAAATGATGTCCCTCAGGCTGAAGTGTCACAAAAGAATGAAGAAAAAAAAATATGACACTGAAGTCATGTCCTGTAATATTACATGAGTTTGAGCCCACCAAAGATCAACAAAGCTGTAGAGCGATAGTTGAGAGTGCTGCTAATGCCTTAAAGTATTACCACATCCCTCAGATAGACTGAGAGTCTGATCAAAAGGAGGAAATTGTTAAAGAGAAAAACCACAGGCCCAAAATGGTGTCACTTGTGCTAATGCCCATTATAACTAACTTAGATTTAATACCTAACCTAACTGCAGTTTCAACCTTCCCCAGAAATGTAATCATAATCAACCAGTTTAGAGTATCTCTGGCCAGAATCAATGAAGTAATCTGTTACATGGGTCCTCCCTAACCCTCAGAGGAAGAAGAGGCAACTATATTAGAAAACTATTGCCATTCCCTCAGTGCTCAAAAGAAGCCCTGGCTTAGAATAATTCTTTCTTTTCATTGTAAATAGCTCCCTTGCTCCATCCTTCTTCCTATAAAAATCTTTCACTTTGTATAACCACTCAGAGCACCCTTCTAGTAACTAGATGGGATGCTGCCTGATTCATGAATTGTCTTATAAAGCAAATTCAATCTTCAAATTTACTCATTTGAATTTTGGACACTTCTTACATCTAATTTTTGACACCTTTTATATCTGAGAGTCCCTTGGGCAGCAAGGAACTTCAGTCCATCCTAAAGGAAATCAGTCCTGAATATTCATTGGAAGGACTGATGCTGAAGCTGAAACTCCAATACTCTGGCCACCTGATGCGAAGAACTGACTCATTGGTGACCCTGATGCTGGGAAAGATTGAAGGTGGGAGGAGAAGGGGGCGACAGAGGATGAGATGGTTGGATGTCATCACTGACTCAATGGACATGAGTTTGAGTAAACTCTGGGAGTTGGTGATGGACAGGGAGGCCTGGTGTGCTGCACTCCATGGGATCATAGAGTCAGACACAACTGAACTGACATCTGCATTTATATCTTCATTCTGTTAGTTCTGATTCGATGGAAAGTGAAAGTAAAAATGAAGCCACTCAGTTGTGTCCGACTCTTTATGAGCCCTTGGACTGTAGCCTACCAGGCTCCTCCATCGATGGGATTCTCCAGGCAAGAATACTGGAGGAGGTTGCCATTTCCTTTTCCAGGGGATCTTCCCAACCCAGGGATCGAACCCAGGTCTCCCACATTGCAGACAGATGCTTTAACCTCTGAGCCACCAGGGAAGCTGATTCAATGGAGAATCCTGACTAATACAGGAGAGGATGGTTATGTGCACTAAATGGTAACAAAAGAGTGGTAGAAAGAGGTTGGATTCTAGATATATTTTGAGGCAGAAAATAAAATGTTAATGGTTAGAATGTAGGTAAGGGCTTCCCTCATAGCTCAGTCAGTTGAGAATCTGACTTCCTTGGTGGTCCAGTGGTTAAGACTGCACTTCCAATGCAGGAGGCCTGGGTTTGATCCCTGATCAGAGAACTAAGTTCCTACAGGCCTCATGGCATAGCAAAAAAATAAAAATAAGTAAAAAATAAAAATAAGTAATATAATAAGAAGAAGAATAAAATAATCAAAAAAAAAAAAAAAGAAAGAAAGACTCTCACAGCAATGCAGGAGACCAGGCTTTGAATCCTGGGTAGGGAAGATCCCCTGGAGAAGGAAATGGCAACCCACTCCAGTATTCTTGCCTGGAAAATCCCATGGATAGAGGAGCCTGGTGGGCTATAGTCCATGGGGTCACAAGGGTCAGATACAACTTAGCGACTAAACCACCATCAGAATGTGGGTATGAATGTGAATCAAAGAGATGAGTCAAGTTTGATTCAGAAATTTTAGATGGAGCAAATGAAAGAATAATGTTATCATTCTGTTGCTGTTTAGTCATTCAGTCATGTCCAAGTATTTGAGACCCCATGGACTGCACCACGCCAGGCTTCCCTGTCCTCCATGATCTCCTCTGGCACCCCCTTCACTTCTTGCCTTCAATTTTCCCCAGCATCAAGGTCTTTTCCAAGTTACCATTTACTGAGGTGGAAATATTGAGGAATTGTGAGGCAATAAAGGGCTTGGTTTTGCACATACTAAACTTAACATGCTACTGTCTGCTGCCCAGCCCTGGAGTGGCAGCTGCATGGTGCTGGAGCGACTGTGAAGAGATACCCCACGTCCAAAGGCAGAGAAGTCCCAGCAAGACAGTAGGTGCTGGTGCAGCAGCTGAGCAGTACTGGAGCGACTTTGAGGAGATATCCTACATCCAAGGGCAAAGGAGAAGCCCTAGGAAGATGGTAGAAGGGGCAAAATTGCATTTAGAATCATACCCACTAGAGATGCTCAGAGGGCTCAAACATACCTTGTATGTACCAGGACCCAGAGACCCCACAGAGATAGAACTGTGTTTGGGTGTCTCCTGAGGAGGTACACGTGAGCAGTGGACTGCTCTGGGGGCAGAGGCTCTGGGTGCAGTAGACCTGGGTATGGCAGAAGCCTGCTTTGAGGAGGTCACCATTAATCCACCATAGAGCCACTAGAACTTACACAGGACTAGGTAAACAGACTCTTGGAGGGCCTAAACAGGCTCTTGGAGGGCACAAACAGAACCTTGTGCACACCAGGACCCAGGAGAAATGAGCAGTGACCCCACAAGAGACTGAACCAGACTTGCCTATGAATGACCAGGAGTCTCTGGTGGAGGCATGGGTCAGTGGTGGCCTGTTGCAGGGTTGGGGGCACTGAGTGTAGCAGTGCATGCATGGGACCTTTTGAAGGACGTCACCAATATCTCCATCACTTCCACCATAGTTTGGTTTCAGGTGACTCAGAGGTAAAGTGTTTGCCTGCAATGCAGGAGACCTGGGTTCAATTCCTGGGTCGGGAAGATCCCATGGAGAAGAAAATGAAGAGTACTCCAGTACTCTTGCTTAGAAAATTCCATGGACAGAGGAGCCTGGTGGGCTACAGTCCATGGGATCACAAAAAGTTAGACAGGACTCAGCAACTTCACTCTCACAGCCCTGCCCTTCAACAGAAAATTGGATTAAAGATTTACTGATCATAGCCCCACCTATCAGAATAAGACCTACTTTCCCTCTTAGGAAGCTTCCATAAGCCTTTCATCCTTCTCCATCAGAGGGCAGACAGACTGAAAACCACAGTCACAGTCACTAACCAATCTGATCACATGGACCACAGCCTTGTCTAACTCAATGAAACTATGAGTCATGCTGTGTAGGGACACCCAAGATGGATGGGTCATGGTGGAGAGTTCTGCAAAACGTGGTCCCCTCGAGAAGGGAATGGCAAACCAGTTCAGTATTCTTGCCTTGAGAACCCCATGAACAGTATGAGAAGGCAAAAGATAGGACACTGAAAGATGAACTTCTCAGGTTGGTAGCTGCCCAATATGCTACTGGAGTTCAGTGGAGAATTAACTCCAGAAAGGATGAAGAGATGGAGCCAAAGCAAAACAACACCTAGTTGTGGATGTGACTAGTGATGGAAATAAACTACAATGCTGTAAGAGCAATATTGCATAGGAAGCTGGAATGTTAGGTCCATGAATCAAGGCAAATTGGAAGTGGTCAAACAGGAGATGGCAAGAGTGAACATCGACATTTTAGGAATCAGTGAACTAAAATGGACTGGAATGGGTGAATTTAATTCTGATGACCATTATATCTATTACTGAGGGCAAGAATACCTTAGAATAAATGGAGTAGCCATCATAGTCAACAAAGGGGTCCAAAATGCAGTAGTTGGATGCAATCTCAAAAATGACAGAATGATCTCTTTTTGTTTCCAAGGAAAACCATTCAACATGAGAGTAATCCAAGCCTATGCTCTGAATCATAATGCTGAAGATGCTGAAGTTGAACCGTTCTTTGAAGACCTACAAGACTTTCTAGAACTAACACCCAAAAAGACATTCTTTTCATTATAGAGGACTGGAATGCAAAAATAGGAAGTCCAGAAACACCTGGAGGTAATAGGCAAATTTGGCCTTGGAGTACAGAATGAAGCAGGGCAAAAACTAATAGAGTTTTTTCAAGAAAACACACTGGTCATAGCAAACACCCTCTTCCAACAACAGAAGAGAAGACTACACATGGATATCACCAGATGGCCAACACCAAAATCAGATTGATTATATTTGCAGCTAAAGATGGAGAAGCTCTATACAGTCAGCACAAACAAGACCTGGAGCTGACTGGCTCAGATCATGAAGTCCTTATTGACAAATTCAGACTAAAATTGAAGCAAGTAGGAAATTCACTAGACCATTCAGATATGACCTAAATCAAATCCTTTACAATTATGCAGTGGATGTGACAAATAGATTCAAGGGATTAGATCTGATAGACAGAATGCCTGATGAACTATGGACAGAGGTTCATGACATTGTATAGGAGGCAGCAATCAAGACCATCCTCAATAAAAAGAAATGCAAAAAAGCAAAATGGTTGTCTGAGGAGGCCAAATTGCCAACATCCACTGGATCATCAAAAAGTAAGAGTTCCAGAAAAACATCTGCTTCTACTTTACTGACTTTGTGACCAAAGCCTTTGACTGTGTGGATCACAACAAACTGTGGAAAATTCTTCAAGAGATGAGAATACCAGGTCACCTGATTTGCTTCCTGAGAAATCTGTGTCCAAGTCAAGAAGCAACAGTTAGAACTGGACATCAAATATCAGACTCATTTCAAATCTGGAAAGAAGTATGACAAAAATGTATCTTGTCACCCTGATAATTTAACTTATATGCAGAGTACATATGAGAAATGCTGGGCTGGATGAAGCACACACTGGGATCAAGACTGCTGGGAGAAATATCAATAACCTCAGATATGCAGATGACACCAACCTTATGGCATAAAGCGAAGAGGAACTAAAGAGCCTCTTGATGAAAGTAAAAGAGAGAGTGAAAACCTTGGCTTAAAACTCAACATTCAGAAAACTAAGGTCATGGCATCTCGTCTCATTACTTCATGGCAAATAGATGGGGAACAGTGAGAGACTTTATTTTGGGGGCTCAAAATCACTTCAGATAATGACTGCAGCCATGAAATTAAAAGGCACTTACTCCTTGGAAGAAAAGTTATGACCAACCTAGACAGCATATTAAAAAGCAGAGACATCATTTTGCCAACAAAGGTCCGTCTAGTCAAGGCTATGGTTTTTCCAGTAGTCATGTATGGATGTGAGAGTTGGACTATAAAGAAAGCTGCTGCTGCTGCTGCTAAGTCGCTTCAGTCGTGTCCAACTCTGTGCAACCCCAGAGACGGCAGCCCATTGGGCTCCGCCATTCCTGGGATTCTCCAGGCAAGAACACTGGAGTGGGTTGCCATCTCCTTCTCCAGTGCATGAAAGTGAAAAGTGAAAGTGAAGTAGCTAAGTCGTGTCTGACTCAGCGACCCCATAAACTGCAGCCCACCAGGCTCCTCCATCCATGGGAGTTTCTAGGCAAGAGTACTGGAGTGGGATGCCATTGCCTTCTCCATAAAGAAAGCTGAATGCTGAAGAATCGATGCTTTTGAACTGTGGTGTTGGAGAAGATTCTTGAAAGTCCCTTGGAATGCAAGAAGATCCAACCAGTCCATCCTAAAGGAAATCATTGGAAGCTGAAGCTGATGCTGAAGCTGAAACTCCAATACTTTGGCCACCTGATGCAAAGAGCTGACTCATTTGAAAATGTCCTGATGCTGGGAAAAATTGAAGGTGGGAAGAGAAGGGGATGACAGAAGCTGAGATGGTTGGATGACATCCCTGACTGAATGGACATGAATTTGAGTAAACTCTGGGAGTTAGTATTGGACAGGGAGGCCTGGCATGCTGCAGTCCATTGGGTTGCAAAGAGTCAGACAGGACTGAGTGACTGAACTGAACTGAATGTCCAAATGAGACTTAATTGTCAGTTGGATAAATAAACCTAGAATTCAGAAAAGTTAACAACTGAAGATCAGTATTTCAAAACTATTGACTTTATAGCTGTGACCTAGATGAGATCACCCAGGAAATGTAAATAAATAAATAAGGGAAAAAGTCTGAGTCCTATACTCTCCAGTAGTTAAGTAGTAAGTTAAAAAAAAAATGAGGAACATTCAGGAAGGAGCTTGAGAAGTATCACTCAATGAAATAAGTAGGAAACCAACACAGAGTTGTTCCCCAGAGACTAAGAAAGCTATTCAAAAGAGAGGCAATAATGGAGCATGTCAAATGCTCTTGGTAGGTCAAAGTGATGACAGAAGGTTTTCTCTTGGATTTGACAATGTGGAGATAACTAGGGGAGATATTATGTTGTTTGAGAACTATATGGATAAAGCTATTAAAGGCAAGGAAATATATACACAGCATTTAAGACAGTGGTAACCTTTTCCCTAGGGAAAACAATGAAATGGGATATAAAGGAACACAGAGGCACATAAAACAGAATTGGTAATGTTATAATTCTTAAACTGGGTTATTCTGCTTTATAATATAAAATGTGCTATATATGTTTCAGGGAAGAGCCAATTATCACTCTATGTTGGAACTTTCTTAGATTTGCTTTTAATTACAAGTGTTATTATAATCATATATAATGGCCTGCCACAGAGAACCATGCCCCTTTGCCTGACCGTTTGACTAAATGTCTTTGATAGTTCATAGGGAGATAATCTGACCCTTCCCACCTGTGAATGGCTGCAGCAAAGAAGAGATTAACGCATCTCCGCCATAGGGTGTCCATTCCCAGAGATGTCTTTCAAAACTGATGGCTTTTTTAACTTTACTTTCTCACTTCCTCTCCCTCTCTATTCTGCCTTTTACTTTATTTCCTCACCTCCTCCTACCTCTGCTCTATAAAAGAATGTGACCCCATAAGATGGTTATTTTGAGATATTAGTCCACCATCTTTTTGGTCTACAGCTTTCGGAATAAAGTTATATTCCTTGCCTCAATACCTCATCTCTGATTCATGGCCTGTTGTACTGTGAGCAGACTGAGCTTGGACTCGGTAGCATATGTAATCTTCTGAATGAACCAAAGATAGCATTATTAAAACTTAATATGAAGAAAGGTATGGGTAGAATTGGAATCAGTTGCCACAGACTATTCTGAAAAGTTTGTAGGGAAATGGGCTAGTGGTTGAAGATGTTGTAAAATTAGTCTTTTTGCCTTGGTTTTTAAGAAAAAAAATGTATTAAATTATGCCTCTATGCTGCTAGGAATCTGAAAGGGGGCGGGGGGAGAAGGGGGAATAGAGGAAGCAAGACAGAGAAAGCTTGTGGAATCTGGGCTTCAGGTACCGGAATCCTGATCCTGTGCTGTCAAGAGTCACACTCCCTGACTTTCATTATTGCTTTTCTCTGTAAAACTTTACGCTGTAGCAAAAGCTTTCTCCAAGATGATAACTCTCAGCTACAGATTCATATCCTCCCCAATTTAGCAAACCTAATAGAACTTAATAGAAGGTCTTTTTCCTGATACAAAGATAATTTTCTTCTCTCAACTTTTGTATACCAAGTCCAGAGGGAATTCTGTTTCTACTTGAATAGTAGTAATTGATGACTAAACTTAAGTTGCATGTCTACACCTGTTGCTAGGCAATGGTATCTATTAACAGAATATATTGTGTGCTGGGCAGAAAAATATAATAAATTAACCTAATCCATTACAATACTGAATATAATTTTTAAAACAAATAAAACCCCTACTACTTACAAAAATATTTTATTGTAATAACAGATGTATCTGGGAAAACCGAGAAAGGAATCAGTGTCTGCTCTTGATGGTGCAGGTATTTTTCACCTTCCAAAGTACATATTCTTCCTTGGTCTATTTTCCTCACTAAAGGGAATAGGAGTTGATGTGGAGATTTTTGTTTAATTGGAAAATATTTAATACAAGACCATATCACACATGAAGGTGTGGTTTTTAAAGAACTATAGGGCAAAAGGAGAGATATTTTGGAATGTGCTATTTGAAGAGAATAGCATGAAGACTTTGAGAGAATCCAGACTGTTGCATTGGGGCCAAGAAGAGAAGAGAACGGTCATGTGTGGGAGTATGTTGGAAACAAAGATTTATTAAGAAAGGAAAATATACAGAAAGGCATATACACACACAGTTTTGGATGTGCATGGAAATATATACTAAGAAATGAGGAAAGAATTTCATCTAAAGCATTATTTTGTATTTAGATTCTTTTGAATGTCATTTGATTTCCCATTGATCACTAGCACAAGAACAGAAAAGAGTTTGCTTCTGAAGCAGTTCAGATCTAAGCATTTTTGGAAGTTCTCTGAGAGACAAACAGTATCCTTTATCTTAGGCCAACACAGCTAAAGCTAAGGTAGATTTATGAGCTTGACACAGGAAATGCAAGTGATTCTCTGGAGTTCACTTCCCAAATGATCTTAGAACCTTATTTGAATTGTTTGCATATTTATAAAAATCCACTGTAGCTACTTCTTGTCTTTGCCATTTGCCAGCTCTGCCACAGTTAGAGACTTCCCCAGAGTAGTTCCTAGCACCTCCTCTTTTCGTCCTCCCCACCTTTTCTGACACCCACTCTATCCCTGCTTACCCTGTCTTGTCCCATCCTTTCCCCCAACTTCTTTCTTTCCATTAGTTTGTTCTAACATTATCACGTCAAAACTTTAGAAAGCTGCAACTCCGCAGCAAAGGACATTAACAGTGTGAGTGGAAATAGGGCTGCAGTAACTGAAAGGAGAAAAAGGAAGCCCAATTACCCATGGAAATGGTTTAGTAAACTGAAACTATAATTGAGTTTGGGCTGAAAGAATGTGGTATTCCCCACATATCATAATTTTGAATTGCAAATACAAGTCTTTAGGTTAACTCCAAGATCTATGAATTGGACAATGTTTAGTGGGATAAACAGAAAATGGATACAAGTATAAGATAAAACAATCAAGTGCTTTAAGTTCCCAAAGGTTTTGCAGCCTGGTGTACACACACTATAGGTACACTCTGAAAGTGAGCTGATGGACCTGCAACTTGCATTGTAAACAATTATTATGGAACATTCTTTTGGTTTTCTTCCACCCTTCATGAGGTTCTCTCTGTAAATACCTTCATTAAATGCCAAAGGCTTTAAGCTAACATATCTTGTTTCCATCCATTGCAAAATGTTTCTATTTATTTTTTCAATAATGCTGCTTTTGTAATAACACCAGACTAGATGTTGGGGTGGGGGGAGGAGAAATGAAACAAGAAAGAGAAAGGTCACAATTTTAAGCCATATGGGATTTTTTTATTGTTATGTTTGAAGTGTGTTTAGCACAGAGACAAATTGTACATTTACTGCAAGTCACCGGGACCTAATGAGCTCCTAATGTGTCCCATACTTCAAGGTTTTTCAGAACAAGCCAGTAACTTAGCAACCACAGCTAAACCTTGACAGGAATAATCATTATTTGTGTTGCAGCTTCAGGCTTCCCCACAATAGGTTTGTTTTAATTTTTTTTTCTTTCCATTTATATATATATACATATATATACATACATACATACATATATATATGTATGTATATACATACATACATATATATTTGTATATACACATATACATATATGTATACATACATAAATATGTATATATATGTATGTATATATACATACATATACATACATACATACATACATACATATATATATATATATATATAGACCCCAGAACCAGGCAGAAAAGTGAAGGCTGGGAAGGGAGAATTTCCCTCCTGCTGCTTCAGGTCACAAATGGCACAACCAGAACATGAGCCTGGAGTTAACAATTATTTCCCAGAGGAGTCACCATTGCAATTGGGAATGCCCATTTTGTAGGCTCCTGGGTCCCCATCGATAGGCACCCAGTGAACGGAGTGGAGGAGTGTGGACCACAGGGACTTTCCAGAACTTCTCCAGAAGATGGTGGAGGAATAGGACAGGGAGACCACTTTCTCCCCCACAAATTCATCAAAAGAACATTTGAACGCTGAGTAAATTCCACAAAACAACTTCTGAATGCCGGCAGAGGACATCAGGCACCCAGAAAAGCAGCCCATTGTCTTCGAAAGGAGGTAGGAAAAATATAAAAGATAAAAAGAGAGACAAAGAGGTAGGGATGGAGCTCCATCCTGGGAAGGGAGTCTTAAAAGAGAGAAGTTTCCAAACACCAGGAAACACTTTCACTGCTAAGTCTGTGGCAAGCCTTGGAACCACAGAAGGCAACACAACCGGGAGGAAAAATAAATAAATTATTAAAACCCATAGACTACGTGCCCAATGGTAACTCCCCAGTGGAGAAGCAGCACAGAGGCCTGCATGCGCCACTAGCAAGCAGGGCTGGGCAGGGAGGCACAGGCTGCGTTGCTTAGAGTAAGGAGTGGGCTTGAATGCCCCGAGGGCAATCACAGGGAACTAACTTGGGATAGCAAACCAGACTGTGGGATAGCTACCAGGTGAAAAGCCCTAACCTGAGACACCATCAGGCCCACGCACAGAACAAAGGACTGAGCAGAGCTAGCCAGCTGCAGCCCGGCCCATCCCCCTCCAGTGACGGGCAGGCGAGGGCAGCCAGAGCCGGAAGGGGGCAATCGCGGCCCCAGAGAGGCATTATCTACCAAACTGCAAGCAGGCTTTATTCCTAACCAAGACTTCTTGGGATTCTGGATGGTCAACATCTGCCTGAGAAGGTGTGCTGGTTGTACACCCAGAAAACTGAGCAGCAAGGACGGGGGAGGTGATAAGTCGCAGCGACTGCACTCACCAAACACCTGGTCACCTGAGCTGCTCAGACCTGAGAAGGGCACAAAACGCAGGCCCAACCGAGTCTGCGCCTTTGAGGACTATCCAAGTGCTTGAGCCTGAGCAGCTTAGACCTGGAAAGTGCATAAAACCCAGGGCTGGCCTCAGACGGTTCCCAGTGGAGCACCCTAGAGCCTGAGCAGTGTGGTCATGGAGGGCACACGCGCCGTGAGCAGGGGCAGGCCCAGTGTGGCTGAGGCACTGCGAGCACACGCCACTGTTATTTGTCTGCAGCGTCCCTCCCTCCCCACAGCACAACTGAACAGGTGAGCCTAGAAAAGTGTCCACCACCACCCTCTTGCGTCAGGGTGTAAATTAGACACTGAAGAGACCAGCAAACAGAAGAAGCTAAAACAGAGGGAACCTCCTTGGAAGTGACAGGTGCAATAGATTAAAACCCTGTAGTTAGTATCGACTAAACCAGAAAGGGCCTATGCTGCTGCTGCTGCTGCTAAGTCTCTTCAGTCATGGCCGAATCCGTGTGACCCCATAGAGGGCAGCCTGCCAGGCTCCACCGGCCCTGGGATTCTCCAGGCAAGAACCCTGGAGTGGGTTGCCATTTCCTTCTCCAATGCATGAAAGTGAAAAGTGAAAGTGAAGTCGCTCAGTCGTGTCTGACTCCTAGCGACCCCACGGACTGCAGCCTACCAGGATCCTCTGTCCATGGGAGTTTCCAGGCAAAACTACCACAGTGGATTGCCATTGCCTTCTCCAAGAAGGGGGCTATAAATCTTGAGAAATATAAGCCAGATCAAGGAACTATCCAAAAGGAACTGACCCCACACTGCCCACAACAACACCACAGAAATTCCTAGATATATTTTTGCTATTTTTATTATCATTCTTTAATTTTTTTAAAAATTTAAAGTCCTCTATTACTCCTTTAATCTTCGTTTGTATAACCTACTATTACTTTGCAAAAAATAAAAAGATCCTATTTTTTAAAACAAACTTCATATATATATTTTATAATTTTGTGACTTTTTTTTCTTTAATATTGAATTTTTGAAAATCTAACCTCTACTCTAGATTTTCAATCTTTGCTTTTTGGTATTTGTTATCAATTTTGTACCTTTAAGAACCCAATTTTCAGTACCCATTTTTACTTTGGAGCAAGATTACTGGCTTGACCACTTTCTCCCTCTTTGGACTCTCCTTTTTCTCCACCAGGTTACCTCTATCTCCTCCCTCTCCCTTTTCTTCTCTACCCAACTCTGAATTTCTTTGTGTATTCTGGATGGTGGAGAACACTTAGGAACTGATTATTGGCTGGATCTCTCTCTCTCCTTTTGATTCCTCCCTTTATCCTCCTGGCCACCTCTGTCTCCCTCCTCCCTCTTCTCTTCTCTGTGTAACTCCATGAACATCTCTAAGTGATCCAGACTGTAAAGCGCACATAAGGAAGTGATTACTGGCTAGCTTGCTCTCTCTTCTGATTCCACCTCATTTCATCCTGGTCACCTCTATCTACCTCCTCCCTCTTCTCTTCTCCATGTAACTCTGTGAACCTCTCTGGATGTCCCTCACTATGGAGAAACTTTTCATCTTTACCTAGATGTTTTATCAGTGGTGCTGTATAGATGGAGAAGTCTTGAGGCTACAGTAAAAATAAGACTGAAAAACAGAAGCAGGAGGCTTAAGTCCAAATCCTGAGAACACTGGAGAACTCCTGACTCCAAGGAACATTAATTGACAGGAGCTCATCAAATGCCTTCATACCTACACTGAAACCAAGGACCACCCAAGGGCGAACAAGTTCCAGAGCAAGACATACCACACAAATTCTCCAGCAACACAGGAACATAGCCCTGAGCTTCAATATACAGGCTGCCCAAAGTCACTCCAAACCTACTGATATCTCATAACTCATTACTGGACAATTCATTGCACTCCAGAGAGAAGAAATCCAGCTCCACCTACCAGGACACCCTAACCAGGAATCCTTGACAAGCCACCTGTACAACCCCACCCACAGTGAGGAAACTCCACCATAAAGAGAACTCCATAAACTGCCAGAATACAGAAAGGCCACCCCAAACACAGCAATAAAAACAAGATGAAGAGACAGAGGAATACCCAGCAGGTAAAGGAACAGGATAAATGCCCACCAAACCAAACAAAAGAAGAAGAGATAGGGAATCTACCTGATAAAGAATTCCAAATATTGATAATGAAAATGATCCCAAAATCTTGAAAACAAAATGGAATCACAGATAAATAGCCTGGAGACAAGGATTGAGAAGATGCAAGAAAGGTTTAACAAGGACCTAGATGAAATTAAAAAAGAGTCAATATATAATGAATAATGCAATAAATGAGATCAAAAACACTCTGGAGGCAACAAATAGTAGAATAACAGAGGCAGAAGAAAGGATTAATGAAGTAGAAGATAGAATGGTAGAAATAAATGAATGAGAGAGGAAAAAGAAAAACAAATTAAAAGAAATGAGGACAATCTCAGAGACCTCTGGGACAATGTTAAATGCCCCAACATTTGAATCATAAGAGTCCCAGAAGCAGAAGAAAAAAGGAAAGACCATGAGAAAATACCTGAGGAGATAATAGTTGAAAACTTCCTAAAATGGGAAAGGAAATAATCATCCAAATCCAAGAAACCCAGAGACTCCCAAACAGGATAAACCCAAAGTGAAACACCTCAAGATACATATTAATCAAATTAACAAAGATCAAACACAAAGAACAAATATTAAAAGTAGCAAGGAAAAACAACAAATAACACATAAGGGGATTCCCATAAGGATAACAGCTGATCTTTCAACAGAAACTCTTCAGGCCAGGAGGGAATGGCAGGACATACTTGAAGTGATGAAAATAACCTACAGCCCAGATTACTGTACCCAGCAAGGATCTCATTCAAATATGAAGTGAAGTGAAGTCACTCAGTCATGTCCGACTCTTCACGACCTCATGGACTGTAGCCCACCAGGCTCCTCCATCCATGAGGTTCTCCAGGCAAGAGTACTGGAGTGGGTTGCCATTTTGTTCTCCAGGGGATCTTCCCAAACCAGGGATTAAACCTGGGTCTCCTGCACTGTAGGCAGATGCTTTACCATCTGAGCCACTAGGGAAATCCTTATTCAAATATGAAGGAGAAATCAAAAGCTTTACAGACAAGCAAAAGCTGAGAGAATTCACCACCAGCAAACCAGTTCTTCAAAAAATGTTAAAAGATCTTCTCTAGACAGGAAACATAAAAAGGCTGTATAAACTCGAGCTCCAAACAATGAAGTACATGGCAATGGGATCATACTTATCAATAATTACCTTAAACATAAATGGGTTGAATGCCCCAACCAAAAGACAAAGACTGGCTGAATGGATACAAAAACAAGACCCCTATATATGTTGTCTACAAGAGACCCACCTCAAAAAAAGGGACACATACAGACTGAAAGTGAAGGGCTGGAAAAAGATATTCCATGCAAATAGAGACCAAAAGAAAGTAGGAGTAGCAATACTCATATCAGAGAAAATAGACTTCAGAACAAAAGCTGTGAAAAGAGACAAAGAAGGACACTATATAATGATCAAAGGATCAATCCAAGAAGAGGATATAACAATTATAAATAAATATGCACTCAACATAGGAACACTGCAATATGTAAGACAAATGCTAACAAGTATGAAAGGGGAAATTAACAATAACACAATAATAGTGGGAGACTTTAATACCCCACTCACACCTACAGATAGATCAGCTAAACAGAAAATTAACAAAGAAACACAAACTTTAAATGATACAACAGACCAGTTAAAATTGATATCTATAGGACATTTCACACCAAAACAATGAATTTCACCTTTTCTCATGCTCACATGAAAACTTCTCCAGGATATATCACATCCTGGGCCATAAATCTAGCCTTGGCAAATTCAAAACAACTGAAATCATTCCAAGCATCTTTTCTGACCATAATGCAGTAAGATTAGATCTCAATTACAGGAGAAAAACTATTAAAAATTTCAACATATGGAGGCTGAACAACATGCTGCTGAATAACCAACAAATCACAGAAGAAATCAAAAAGAAATCAAAATATGCATAGAAATGAATGAAAATGAAAACACAACAACCCAAAACCTGTGGGACACTGTAAAAGCAGTGCTAAGGGGAAGGTTCATAGCAATACAGGCTTACCTCAAGAAACAAGAAAAAAGTCAAATAAATAACCTAACTCTACACCTAAAGCAACTGGAAAAGGAAGAAATGAAGAACCCCAGGATTAGCAGAAGGAAAGAAATCTTAAAAATTAGGGCAGAAATAAATGCAAAAGAAACAAAAAGAGACCATAGCAAAATCAACAAAGCCAAAAGCTGCTTCTCTGAAAGGATAAATAAAATTACAAACCACTAGCCAAAGGGAGAAAAATCAAATCAATAAAATTAGAAATGAAAATGGAGAGATCACAACAGACAACAGAGAAATACAAAGGATCATAAGAGACTACTATCAGCAATTATATGCCAATAAAATGGACAACTTGGGAGAAATGGACAAATTCTTAGAAAAGTACAACTTTCAAAAACTGAATCAGGAAGAAATAGAAAATCTTAACAGACCCATCACAAGCAAGGAAATTGAAACTGTAATCAGAAATCTTCCAGCAAACAAAAGCCAAGGTCCAGATGGCTTCACAGCTGAATTCTACCAAAAATTTAGAGAAGAGCTAACACTGTATTCTACTCAAACTCTTCCAGAAAATTGCAGAGGAAGGTAAACTTCCAAACTCATTCTATGAGGCCACCACCACTATAATACCAAAGTCTGACAAAGATGCCACAAAAAAAGAAAACTAGAGGCCAATATCACTGATGAACATAGATGTAAAAATCCTTAACAAAATTCTAGCAATCAGAATTCAACAATACATTAAAAAGATCATACATCATGACCAAGTGGGCTTTATCCCAGGGATGCAAGGATTCTTCAATATCCACAAATCAATCAATGTAATATACCGCATCAACAAATTGAAAAATAAAAGCCATATGATTATCTCAATAGATGCAGAGAAAGCCTTTGACAAAATTCAACATCCATTTATGATAAAAACCCTCCAGAAAGCAGGAATAGAAGGAACATACCTCAACATAATAAAAGCTATATATGACAAACCCACAGCAAACATTATCCTCAATGGTGAAAAATTAAAAGCATTTCCCCTAGTCAGGAATAAGACAAGGGTGCCCACTTTCACCACTACTATTCAACATAGTTTTGGAAGTTTTGGCCACAGCAATAAGAGCAGAAAAAGAAATGAAAGGAATCCAGATTGGAAAAGAAGAAGTAAAACTCTCACTGTTTGCAGATGGCATGATCCTCTATATGGAAAACCTTAAAGACTCCACCAGAAAATTACTAGAGCTAATCAATGAATATAGTAAAGTTGCAGGATGTAAAATCAACACACAGAAATCCTTGCATTCCTATACACTAATAATGAGAAAACAGAAAGAGAAATTAAGGAAACAATTCCATTCACCATTGCAATGAAAAGAATAAAATACTTAGGAATATATCTACCTAAAGAAACTAAAGACCTATATATAGAAAACTATAAAACAGTGGTGAAAGAAATCAAAGAGGACACTAATTGATGGAGAAATATACCATGTTCATGGAGCAGAAGAATATAGTGAATAAATAGAATATAGTGAATATAGTGAAAATGAGTATACTGCCCAAAACAATCTATAGATTCAATGCAATCCCTATCAAGCTACCAACAGTATTTTTCACAGAACTAGAACAAATAATTTCACAATTTGTATAGAAATTTAAAAAAACCTCGAAGAGTCAAAGCAATCTTGAGAAAGAAGACTGGAACTGGAGGAATCAACCTACCTGACTTCAGGCTCTACTACAAAGCCACAGTCATCAAGACAGTATGGTACTGGCACAAAGACAGAAATATAGATCAATGGAACAAAACAGAAAGCCCAGAGATAAACCCACACACCTATGGACACCTAATCTTTGACAATGAAGCAAGAATATACAATGGAGAAAACACAATTTCTTTAAAAAGTGGTGCTGGGAAAACTGGTCAACCACTCGTAAACTAATGAAACTAGAACACTTTCTAACACCATACACAAAAATAAATTCAAAATAGATTAAAGATCTAAATGTAAGACAAGAAACTATAAAACTCTAGAGGAGAACATAGGCAAAACATTCTCTGACATAAATCCCAGCAGGATCCTCTGTAACCCACCTTCCAGAATATTGGAAATAAAAGCAAAAATAAACAAATGGGATCTAATTAAAATTAAAAGCTTCTGCACAACAAAGGAAACCATAAGCAAGGTGAAAAGACAGCCTTCAGAATGGGAGAAAATAATAGCAAATGAAGCAACTGACAAAGAATTAATCTCAAAATATACAAGCAACTCCTGAAGCTCAGTTCCAGAAAAAATAAACAACCCAATCAAAAAATGGGCCAAAGAACTAAACAGACATTTCTCCAAAGAAGACATACAGATGGCTAACAAACACATGAAAAGATGCTCAACATCACTCATTATCAGAGAAATGCAAATCAAAACCACAATGAGGTACCATGTTACACCAGTCAGAATAGTTGCTATCCAAAAGTCTACAAGCAATAAATTCTGGAGATGGTGTGGAGAAAAGGGAACCCTCTTACGCTGTTGGTGGGAATACAAACTAGTACAGCCACTATGGAGAACAGTGTGGCGATTCCTTAAAAACTAGAAATAGAACTGCCTTATGACCTAGCAATCCCACTGCTGGGCATACACAGTGAGGAAACCAGAACTGAAAGAGACACGTGTACCCCAATGTTCATCACAGCACTGTTTATAATAGCCAGGACATGGAAGCAACCTAGATGTCCATCAGCAGATGAATGGATAAGAAAGCTGTGGTACATATACACAATGGAGTATTACTCAGCCATTAAAAGAATACATTTGAATCAGTTCAAATGAGGTGGATGAAACTGGAGCCTAGTATCCAGAGTGAAGTAAGCCAGAAAGAAAAACACCAATACAGTATACTGATGCATGTATATGGAATTTAGAAAGATGGTAACGATAACCCTGTATGTGAGACAGCAAAAGAGACACAGATGTATAGAACAGTCTTTTGAACTCTGTGGGAGAGAGAGCGAGTGGGATGATTTGGGAGAATGGCATTGAAACATGTATAATATTATATGTGAAATGAATTGCCAGTCCAGGTTCGATGCAGGATACAGGATGCTTGGGGCTGGTGCACTGGGATGACCCAGAGGGATGGTATGGGGAGGGAAGTGGGACAGGGGGTTCAGGATGGGGAACATGTGTACACCCGTGGCAGATTCACGTTGATGTATGGCAAAACTAATACAATATTGTAAAGTAATTAGCCTCCAATTAAAATAAATAAATTTATATGAAAAAAAGAATTATTTCCCAGAAACACTAAAGAAGGTAATGGGAAAAAGGCTAGATGTGGTCATTTCAGGTGAATGAGTGCCAGATATATTTGCTATTCAATATTTATGAATTTAACATTTACAGTTCTGGCAATTTAAAAATCAACATAAAATTCTCTAATGTATATAGAAGACAAATTCAAGGTTACCAAAGGAGAAAGGAGGTGGGGGAGGAATAAATGAGGAGTTTGAAGTTAGCAAATACAAACTACTATGTATAAAAAACATAAATGACAAGGGCCTACTCTATAGCACAAGGAACTATATTCAATATCTCAACCATAATAGGAAAGAATATGAAAAAGAATGTGTGTATATATACGTATATACACACATATATTATGTCTACATAACTGAATCACTTTGCTGTATACCAAAAAATAACACAACATTGTAAATCAACTATAACAAGAAATAAAAATTCTCAGATGTATAAAATATTTTAGCATTACTGAGGTACAAACTTGTGACCTAAGAACCTCCCAGGTAGTCCACTGGTTAAGAATCCACTTGCCAATGCAGGGGACACAGGTTCAAATCCTAGTCCAGAAATTAAGATCCCAGGTGCCCTAGGACAACTAAATTCATACTTCAACTGCTAAGCTCACGTACTCCAGAGCCCTCATGCTGCAACTACTAAACCTGAGTGCCACAACAGGAGACGCCGTCATAAGGGGAAGCCCACACACCGCAACTAGAGAGTAGCCCCTGCTTGCCACAACTAGAGAAAGCCTGTGTGCAGCAACAAAGAGCCTGTGCGGTACAGCCAAGGCCCAGTACAGCTCCAAATGACAAATAAATAACAAGTAAACTTATTTTAAAATATCTGTGACACAAACTCCTTAAAGGTGGCAAGTTGCTTGATCAGTGAGTGAATCTAGCTGATCACCCAGCATCTTGACTGCGGTCCATGTTAGTTGTTCTCTATTGAAGTACTAAAAATAAACTGCTTCATTAAGAATCTCTGAGGTGAAGTCGCTCAGTCGTGTCCGACTCTTTGAGACCCCGTGGACTGTAACCTACTAGGCTTCTCTGTTCACGGGATTTTCCAGGTAAGAATACTGGAATGGATTGCCATTTCCTTCTCCATGGGATCTTCCCAACCCAGGGATCGAACCCCGGTCTCCCGCATTAGAGGCAGACGCTTTAACCTCTGAGCCACCAGGGAAGCCTCCCATTCCCTTTAAAATGACAGTAACAACAACAAAAACTTCTCATGAAGACGATGAAAGGAAAGGGGAGTATATCTAAGCTAGCATTAGTGTCCAACCAGAAAATAAAAAAATTATAGGATAAACCCTAATATGTATGGAGATCCATACAGATCTCTAGGTGTTGCCTATAAATTTCAAAGGTCTATCAGAGTTATGGTTTCTGCAGAATTGAAGACGTCATATCACTGGTATGCTTAGTCGCTCAGTCATGTCCAACTCTTTGCAACCCTTTGGACTGTAGCTTGCCAGTCTCTTTGGTCCGTGAGAATTTTTAGGCAAGAATACTGGAGTGGATTGCTATTTCTCTTCTCCAGCAGATCTTCCCAACCCAGGAATTGAACCCATGTCTCCTGTGCTGCTGCACTTCAGGTGAATCCTTTACCCACTCATAGTTAGGACATTTTAATAGACTTTTTTTTTTATTATTGGGGAGATTGCAGCAATGGTGAAAAGGCTTACTAAGCAAACCTGTTTCTGATTTCACAGGTTGATCCACATAAAAGGTACCAGTTGATGAAAAACACAAAACAGAAGAGAAAATGTGTTATTTTAACACAGTTCTTTTTAATTAGATTTTTTTCAGATTGAGAAAATAAAAGGGACATTGCTTAGTTTACACTCTTTTAAAAAGATAAATAATACAACACTATGGATATTCAGAATGTCTGAGCTCAAGACCTCACTCTGTGATTAACTAACTAGTCAAATGACTATGGGTTATAGTTAACCACTCTGAATCTAGAACTGTTTTAAAATTGTTGTAGACCAGGGTAGTCCCTTATGCTGATAAATGATTTTTGGAAAAAGCACAGTGATAGGACAGGATATTGCCTTACACTGTGAATAGTTCTGAATGAATCTCTGCAAAGATGAATGCTAGTTACTGCTGTCCTTTTTCCTGAAAAGAAAATAATTATAATTGTTCTCAGCATAAACAGGTGCTTGTGGGACCTTATTAATGCATTCTTAGGTCTCCATTAATAATTTAAAGGATAGATACCTTGTAAGTCTGATTAATAAAAATTGCTCCTGCAGGTTCTCATGAAAAATAAGCTTTGGTGAATGATACTGTCAGAGTTTCTTATGCATATATATTGGAAGTAATCAGTTTACTGTCATGTAATTATTTATATGAGCAAAGGTTAATAGCTGATAAACGACAGAGACCTTTTTCTCTTTCTGGACATAACATAAATAGTTCTACATGGTGGAAATAACAAATGGAAGGTGAACACAGATAGTCCAGTAGGAGGTAGAGGACTGTTAATAGAATGAGGAGGAGTCTGGAAGAAGATTAGGACTAGCTGAAAGGGGACTGGTACCCTTGAATGAAAGAATACAAAGTTGGATGCCATGAGAACATGTAAACTTTCAAGATGCTTGGCAAAAGGGACTTGGAAGTTAGACACTGGTATATAGCACAAGGAATTACGATCAGAACTGTCTTATAGTCTTAACAAAGCTTCACTGATTTTGTCTGTATCCCATTTAATTGCCTGAGACCACACTGTTTTATACGATTGCTAAGATGTCCTTTTGCCTAACTCCTGGGAGTCTACATCAATGGTTGTGTACTGCACAGTGCTGTGGGGATGCCATTCATAGAGACCATTCTGTGACAGGTGACTCCTGGAATGTGCAGTATGGAGACTGATAGACTCACTCTTACTAGTCAAATATTTCTGCCTCTGTACATAAATGGACAGAAGTCACTCTTCACTTAAGAAAGCTATAGGGAATTGGGGGGTGTATACGTATGGTGGGGAGTGAGTGGGGAGAGTGATATTCCTAATTCCATGAACAACAGACAGAGCTACTAACTCTCTGTGAATGACAACTGGGATGAGGCTATGGTGCCACAAATAAATGAAAACCCCTCCTTATGGGCTAGAGAAGAATCTGGAGGAAAGGAGAAGACACTGGCAATGTACAGTAGAGTCACGTAATGAACCTAGCTTGACCGTTTCTCAGGATTATCTAAACTGCAAACTGTCGTTTGAGGATAGAGCTTATAGTAACATATGAGTGCTCTCTCAGGGGGAAGAGAGGGGGAGAGAAAGGGGGAAAGAAAGAGAGGGGGGTGAGGGGGAGAGGGAGGGAGGGCAAGAGAGGAGAAGGGATGAGGAGAGGTGATCAATTAGAAGGAGGAAGAGGTGGAGGGGCAGTCAGTTTTAGATGGGAGCTTATTTTAATATATAAGTTTTAGTCCACACACAAAAAGACTATTTTCAATTTCATAGCTAAGGCACCTAAATTCTATGATTTGGGATATTGTAGTCTGGTGGCCTTGGAGAACACAAAGAAAGAATATAAAATAAAGTTTCACCTTTCTTTTCCTTTGCCAAGGCAAGTTTTGTGAAAACAGATATATAACCTCACCTCTCTTCTGACTTTACTGAGAAATATAAAAAAGAATTCTGAGAAGAAATTACTATGAATTTTTATGAGGTGAAATAAACATAGATTTTTTTGGGGGAGGGAGGTGAAAGGAATCTTTTTAGTTACTACCCTGAAGTTATGGGAAACTAAGGACAAGGGGGGATTAATCTCAGATGTGATCAGCCAAGAAAAATGCTCAAATCATGTTCCTTTAAGAAAAAAACAGAAAAAAACTACATGTTCCTTACATGTGATTGGTATATGGGTTGACTCCCAGTTTGTATTAATAGTTTTGATAGTCATCAGCTTTATAGTAGACTGTTTAAACAAACCAGGCAGTAATCCAAAATAAATTAAAAATTGTTCTGTTTCTACTGACTTCAAGAGAAAATTTAAAGTATATATAGAAAAAAATTAAAAGGTGAGCAATAATTAATGATAAGAAAGGCTTATGATGATGGTTTGACGAGGAATTTTCTTTATCTAACAGTATCATTGTGGTACTGTATGACAACATATTGTTGTGCTTTGGGAAACTTGCAATTTTCCTTTCACCATAATCACCTTGGCTGAATCAGTTCAGTTCAGTTCAGTTTGACAAGTATTTATTGAGCATTTTAAGCTGAAATGGAAAGAAACTGGACTTGGTTTCAGATTTCCTGGATTTAAATCTAGCTCTGCTAGTTACCTGCTGTTTGACTTTTACTAAATAAACTTAACTTTTTATACCACGGTTTTTCAATGTGTAAAATGAAAGTTGATGCAAGTAGGGAGGCCCTTTTGGGTATCAAGATGTGAGTATGAACATAACACTTTCCTGGGATTTAAGAGGAATGTTAAAAGTTACATGATCTGAGACTCCCTGTCACTTAGATGACAACGCGAACAGCCACCCCAGGTTGTTTGCTTATTTGCTCTCAGATCTATTAATATGAATATTACTTGCTCCTTTTCTGTCTTGTTCCACATTTCCTGAGCCTTTTTCTTCTTCCTGAAGTTTGACTAATGACAGACACTGCTATAAGACTAGAGAATGTGAAGAGAAAAAAGCCAGAATTATTTTTTCTTTTTCTCTGCCTGGATAGTGTCTAGAGCAGTAGCTCTGGCTCTTGTTAGATCAATGATCCCACATCTTTTTAGCATCAGGGACCAGAGAATTTTCCCATGGACTGGGGTTGGGGATGGTTTCAGGATGATTTAAGCTCATTACATTTACTATGCACTTTATTTCTAATCTGGATTTCCCAGGTGACCATTGGTAAAGAACCTTCCTACCAACGCAGGAGCTGTAAGAGATGCAGGTTTGATCCTTGGGTCAAGAAGATCCCCTGAAAGGAGGCAAGGCAATCCACTCCAGTATTCTTGCCTGGAGAATCCCATGGACAGAGGAACCTGGTGGGCAACAGTCTGTAGTGTTACATAAAGTTGGTTATGATTGAGTTAGGCCTTCCTTGGTGGCTCAGATGGTAAAGAATCTGCCTGTGATGCAGGAGACCAGGGTTTGATTCTTGGGTTGGGAAAATCCCCTGGAGAAGGGAATGGCTACCCACTCTAATATTCTTGCCTGGTGAATTTCATTGACAGAGGAGCATGATGGGCCACAGTCCATGAGGCTGCAAAAAGTCAGACATGATTGAGTGACTAACATACTTTTTATTTCTAATTTTATGCTGCTGCTGATCTGACAGAAGATCAGGTCTGCAGCCCGGTGTTGGACAACCTCCCTCTACAGTATCATCTGACATAGAACAGGCAAGAAATGTCTACCAGGATGCTTCTGGGCTCTGGTGATACTTTTACTCCCTAGATTCTCCAGCTCAAGGGTAATAAATAGAACCTATGTCTTGCTTATTGTACTCACTGGGCTGCTTCCGTGTCTTCTTTCTGGCCTTTACATTTTTTTAAACTCCCAGTACAATCAATTCCCTTCCAGATCCATTTTCTGACTGGATCCTTAACATTATGTAATGAAAAGGCTATAGACGTGGGTACACACACACACACACACACACACACACACACACACATACACACACACACAGTGGAATACTACTCTGTAGAACAAAGTAACGGCATTTGCAGAAACACTGATGGACTCAGGGATTATCATACTAAGTGAACTAAATTAGACAGAGAAGGACAAATACCATGTTACCACTTATATGTGGAATCTAAAATAAGTTACAAATGAACTTATTCACAACAGAGAAACAGAATCACAGACATAGAAAATAAACTTATAGTTACCAAAGGAGAAAGAGGGAGGGATAAATTAGGAGTTTGGGATTAACATATATACACTACTACACATAAAATAAAAACAAGGTCCTCAGTTCAGTTCAGTTCAGTCGCCCAGTCAGGTCCAACTCTTTGCGACCCCATGAATCGCAGCCCGCCAGGCCTCCCTGTCCATCACCAACTCCCAGCGTTCACGCAGACTCATGTCCATCGAGTCAGTGATGCCATCCAGCCATCTCATCCTCGGTCATCCCCTTCTCCTCCTGCCCCCAATCCCCAAGCATCAGAGTTCTTTCCAATGAATCAACTCTTCCCATGAGGTGGCCAAAGTACTGGAGTTTCAGCTTTAGCAGCATTCCTTCCAAAGAAATCCCAGGGCTGATCTCCTTCAGAATGGACTGGTTGGATCTCCCTGCAGTCCAAGGGACTCTCAAGAGTCTTCTCCAACACCACAGTTCAAAAGCATCAATTCTTTGAAGCTCAGCTTTCTTCACAGTCCAACTCTCAAATCCATACATGACCACTGGAAAAAGCATGGCCTTGACTAGATGGAACTTTGTTGGCAAAGTAGTGTCTCTGCTTTTGAATATGCTGTCTAGGTTGGTCATAACTTACTTCCAAGGAGGGAGTAAACAAGGTCCTGCTGCTGCTGCTGCTAAGTCACTTCAGTCATGTCCTGCTGCATAGCATAGGGGACTATTCAATATCTTATAATATAATATAATGGAAAAGAATATGAAAAAAGATAATAGCTTTGTAGGAAAAATATGATGGGTCTCTATCCCAGCTCTACCTACTAACTAATCAAGTGATATAGGGAAAGTTATTTCATCTCTTTAACTATAATTATTTGAATGATAATACTTAGGTTACAAGTTGTTTCTAACGATTAAGTGAGAAAATACATGTGAAATGTTACCTGGCACATGTTAAGTGTCTAATAAATGTTAATTTCTTTCTTTCTATTCCCATGGACTACACAGGAATAAAAAATATAAGTATAATTATAAAATAACACTAACTAGAAACCATATACAAGGATTCCAGGGAGTGCTAATAGAACAAAACTTGCCTACTTTAAGTATCCCACAATTCTAACCCAGTCTACAGACTCTTCCCTCTGCTTTGGAACCACCTGTATTTGTCTGTTTGTGTTGCTATAATAAAATGCTATAGACTTGGTGGCTGAAACAAAGAAATGTATTTCCTCACAGTTCTGGAGACTGGGAATTAATGATCAAGGTGCAGCCAATTCAGTTTCTCCTAAGAGCTCTCTTCCTTGCTTGTAGACGGCCATCTTGCTTTCTCCTCATATGGCTTTTTCTAGGTGTGTGTGTACAGAGGGTGAAAGAGATGATAAGCTCTCTGGTATCTTTCCTTATATACACACTGATTCTATTGAATCAGGGTCCCAAATTTATGACCTCATTTATCCTTAATAACTTTCCTAAAGACACAATCTCTGAATAAAGCCACACCAGAGTTAGAGCTTCAGCATATGAATTTTGGGGGTGACACATTCAGTCCATAGCACCTCCTATAAACACTTTTAAGGTGTGAATAAGGGCTTTTAGGGCTTCACAGGTGGTGCTGGTTTTAAAGAGACACAACAGACTTGGGTTCGATCCCTGGGTTGGGAAGATCCTCTAGAGGAGGGCATGGCAACCCACTTCAGTATTTGTGCCTGGAAAATTCCATGGACAGAGGAACCTGGCAGACTTCAGTCCATAGGATTCCAGAGTTGGAAACAATCAAAGTGACTTAGCATATATACAAAAGTGTGAGTAATTGGGACAT
Source organism: Nanger dama (assembly GCA_917880005.1). Lineage (NCBI taxonomy): Eukaryota > Metazoa > Chordata > Mammalia > Artiodactyla > Bovidae > Nanger > Nanger dama. Next base: position 5,543,322 of record CAKJTW010000011.1, read on the forward strand.
CCTTCCCTATTTAAAATAGCCAATAGGTCCAGTTTGCAAATAGAATTTTGCCAATATTCCTCAATCTAAATTTCCATATATTTCTACTTCCAGGTTCCATAAAACTAAGGATTTTGCAAATCTGAAAGTTCATGTCTCTAGCTAATAATGGACCTTCTCTTTAGTATATCTGAACTCATTTTTATATTAGTGCTGCATTTAAATCTGGAAAAAGAAGAGCTGTTTTGACTTTGGGGGCCCAGTTAATGTCCTGCTTTACAACAACACAAAGACGACTCAAAGAAACCAGGCTCTCTCCCCATTTAAAAGGGTTTCTTAGGTTCAAAGAACACTGCATTTCCTTTTAGACATGAAATAAATTTTAGCTAGTCACATGTAGTAGTGAAATGGAGAAGATTCTGAGGCAAATAAGTAGGTTTGAAAATCAGCCACAGAAACCAAACACTGAGGTCTGGCAGAACTTGGTGTACTGATGGCAAGTGTTTCATTGTAGAAAGCTCAGTTCTACATACTTGCACAAGGAGGGATACAAAACAATCAAACTTTTAGGGATATTATATCATTATTAAATTTGAAAAGCACTTTGAAAATCTATTGTCTTCATAATAAAATATTTTTTAATGACATAAGCATTAACCTAGGGTGGTAAAGAACCTGCCTGCCAATGCAGGAGACATAAGAGATGTAGGTTCAATCCCTGGGTCAGGAAGATCCCCCTGGAGGAGGGCATGGCAATCCCTCCAGTATTCTTGCTGGGAGAATTCCATGGACAGAGGAGCCTGGTGGACTACAGTCCATAGGGTTGCATAGAATCAGACATGACTGAAGCGATTTAGCATGTAAACATTAACTTAACTCATTATTTCATTTCTAACCTATAAAATAGTCATATAACTTTATCTCATTGTAAATGCTGACATCATATATATGATATTTTCTATAACTGAAACTCCTTAAAAGGGTCAAAAAGAATTTTGAGCGGTATTGACACAAATTACTTTCTATATTTACCCAGAAGGTGTGAAATTATTGGTCAAATTTCAAGTGGATGTCTGAAGAAAGGGTGTAAGTAATTACTGTATCTGACAATCTATGAGAAGTTACAATGTCAATGGTTAGTCAGTAATAATAGATTTCTCAGATGTTTGTTTCAAGTTTTGTATTGGATTTCCCCAGGTAATCTTTCCTGGCAAAAACAAGAGGAGCTTGGTCATTGAATCTCACTCTGGAGAGACAGTGGGAGATAACTTTCTTATGCCAAATAACATCTGAAAGTCATCACAGGACCCCTCAACCTAACCTGCTGGTTATACTATACTCATTGGCACAATCCCATTTTCAGCAGGGGAAAAAAAAAAAAAAGAATGAAAAAGTGCTCAAAAAGTGCATCCTACAAAATATTAAAAGCCAGAGAACTTATTATCAGTTTTAATCAAGTAAATCCATTTCTACAAATTCAGCCAAAGTATCCTTGGATTAAGATCAATATATAAAGATGTCCATTATCCCCATGACTGATAATGGTGAAAAATCAGAAGACTCTAAAGGCCCTCTTGAAAAGGAATGGCTAATTATGGTATACTTATTCAATGGAATATAGTAAGGTAATTTAAATTCTATTTAGCAAAAATAACACAAGAGCAAATGTTAGTTTTCATAAGGAGCAAGTACTTTTCTTTAACTTTTTCTAATTTTATGCAGCTTTCAATTATAGCTAAAAGATTAGATAGATGCTTATAAAATCCAGGGGGAACTTACTGGAATCATGAAATTCAACTTTCAAAGTATTTTACAAATTTAGTAATAATATTCCTAAAACATTAAATCCTATTTGCCACATGATAATTATATGCTTCATAAGAAATTGAGTATAATAGCCTTTCCTAGGTACTTCCAGTCTGTCTGTCTTCTAATACACTCATCTTTCTTCATAAATGCTGAAGTGGTGTCTTCACTTTAGACTGAAGTGATGTTGAAGATTTTTGCTTAACTTAGGCTCCTTGGTCTCTCAACTTTAAAATACCAGAAAGTGCCTTCTTCAATCTAGTCCTTAACGTTGAATGACAGGGTATGAAGTGGTCAAGTTCATGAACTTCAGATTCAGATGGTGAGGTTCTACCACCTGTCATATCAGTTCAGTTACCTACTTGCTCAGAAAGAGATTTAAGTTCTCTCTACTTAGTTTACTTTTGTGTCAATCAGGTTCACCCTGAAGATTACATGAATATGTTCATGGCTTACAGTACTGCTTGGCACATAACATTCAATAAATGTCAGCTGCTATTAATATTATTATCATTATTGTTAGAAAGAGCATCAGAACCTCTATGTATCTTCTTTATTGTCACTGAGTAATATTCTGATACCATTTTGTGTATTGAGGAATAATACATCATTGCATTTTTCAAAAGCAGGATGATAACAATTACGAATTGGAACATATTTCATAAGTGGAAGGAACAAATAGGAACATACTGCAAGAGTGGAAGAGAATTCAGAAATTGTTTAGCACAAACAACTTTTTTAAAGGTGTTCAGAGATTTCAGGGCTTCCCATGTGGTGGTAGTGGCAAAGATCTGCACAGGGATCAAACCCATGTCTCCTGCGTCACCTGCAGGAGACACAAGAGACACAGGTTGGATCCCTAGATTGGGAAGATCCCCTGGAGTAGGAAATGGCAACCTACTCCAGTATTCTTGCTGGGAAAAGTCCATGGACATAGGAGCCAGTGGGCTACAATCCATGGGGCCAGAGAGCTGGACACTACTGAGTGACTCAGCACAGCACAGCACAGCAGAGAGCGTCAACTTGAACAAGTCATGCATGCAGTGTGGGGCCAACTAGAAACAGTGACCAGGAGTCCTGGTATCTCCTGACTTGCTTCCGCTGGGAGACTCTGGAGCCTTGTGTTGCCAACATGCAGCTCTGGGAAATGCTGCGAATCACACTGGGAGGGAGACTAGGAAAGTATCACGTGTCTTAATAGCAGATGAAGCAAGAGAGACTGGGAGAAGACTCTCAACATATTATTATAACATCTGAGGTGAATGAGGCAATCTCCTCTTTCATTGAAAACTGTTGTCAGATTCAACAAACAGAACTGCTTGCTTAAGTACGATGGACACCTGTTCCTCACTGAGAAAATATTTTAAACATCAGACGTAAATTAAAATGTTTCATATATTTCAAACAGAGTATAATTCATAACAAAAACTGTTTACATGTTGTGATAAAAAAAATCTGAGCTGGGTGGTTTTGATTTGTTATTTAACAAATATCTCTGTGTCAGTTAGGTTTGTAGGTGCAGCTCTATTCCCTAATGATCAAGTGGTTCTGGCTCCTTATTGCCGACTTTACACTGGAATTATACCAAGTTTTGCTTTTGGTCTGGTCATCAGAACTTCCTAGCTGGGTATAAATAACAATTTATACCATATCAGAGTCTGATGTTTTAGCACAAAATGAAAATTCTAAACCTTAAATCATGAGGACTCTATGGGTTTGATCATTTTTAATGTTTGTGAAACCTTGAAATAGTTTAGGGAATTTTATTATGCATTTCAAACTGCATATTTAATATTTCCAACATTGAAATGGTAATAGAGTTATTCCCCAACTTACAAATGAAACCCAGGAAGGTTCAGGGAGGGCAGCACTCTAGAGGACGGCATCTGAATTCAAAATTACATTGTTAAATTGGAGAAGTAATCAGAAATCAACAAAATGAAGTTTAACAGGGACCAGCAGAAATCATGATAAAAAGAAAGAGAGAGAAAGTGACATGTTGCAGATATGGGAATTCTGCAGGAAAATGCCCTATACTCAACTGATTACACTATTAGAATAAAGTAGGACAAGAACTAATTAAGTCCAATTTCCCCCTTTTTCATTTTCTTCCTTAAATATAGCACTAGAATGCATTAATCCTTGTCCACCAGGCCAACTTAGTCCTCCCTCTTTTACCCCCTTTATTCCTTACTTTCTTCATCCTTGTCTTTTTAACTTTCTTCAAGCTTTATTCTGCCTGGTTAGTCTTGATACTAATGGTGAAAGTGATAAAGAAAGAAAAAAGAACAAGAGTCATACTGAACTACAACTAAAATGACCTGGGAGTCAGTCTATATCACAGGTTAAGACTCTTCTATGTTCCCAGAGGCTCAAGGAGGTAGAAAGTGAGCATACCGTGGCGTGGTTTTCCAGGTGAGTGCTAATGTTTCTCGCCCCCGCCTCCCTGTCTTAAGCAAGTCAGGAATTGTGTGAAAAGAGAGGCACATTAATCAGCCCCTGGTGGCAAACAATACAGCCAGGTTTATCTGTGGCTCTAAACAATGTCAAGAGACTGGGCTGCCTCTCTTACCAACAGGAGGCTGAAATAAGAATTACAGTTACACTCAAGGATCAAGATATAGTTTACTTTCTAAGAAACAGCCAAATAGTTTTCAAAAAATGCTTGTGACACTTTACATATTAATGTTTCTAGTTAGTTAGCTGTGTGCGCAGTTGTGTCTGACCCTTTGTGGCCCTATGGACTGTAGCCAGCCAAGCTCTTCTGTCCATTTCAGGCAGAAATACCAGAGTGGGTTGCCATTTCCTTCTCCAGTGGATCTTCCCAGCCCAGGGACCCAACACATGTCTTTTGCATTGGCAGGCAGATTCCTTACCCCTAAGCTATACGTGTTTCTAGCACAGATGAAACTGTAATTACTCCCCATATTCGCAAGATCTTTTTATATTGTCTTATTTTTCTTTTATTTTAGCCATTCTAGCTAGTGTGAAATGGTATCTCATTGGAGTTTCAGTTTGCATTCCTCATTGAGTTTTCTATTTGCATTTCCAGGATGATTAATGATGTTAAGCACCTACTCACGTTTTTACTGGTCATTCATATATCTTCCTTTGTAAATTGTCTGTTCAATACTTTTGCTCATTTTTAATTAGATTGTTTGTCTTTTTATTATTGATTTTTAGGAGTGTTTTCTATTTCTTGATACAATTTGTTTATGAGAAATGAATTTTGAGTGTTTTCTTCTAGGTTTTTTCTTGCCTATTCATTTTCCTAATGATGCCTTTTGACAAGCAGATGTTTTTAATTTTGATTATCTCAAACTTAATAGGATTTTTATTCTCTATTATGGCTTGTACATTTTGTATTCTAAGAAATATTTGCCATCTATAAGGTTAAAAATAATTCTCACATTTTCTTCAAGAGCTTTTTAGCTATAGTTTTAAATGTATGATTATTTTAAATTAATTTTGGAACATGGGATAAAGTAGTTATAGAAGTCATTTTTTTCCTATTGTGAGCATCCAGTTATTCCAGAAGCATTAGTTAAAATACTTTCTCTCATTTAATTAACATAATGCCCTTGTCAAAAAGTGATTGACCAAGCTCAATATTAATTTGGAAATTATTCCCGAACTGATTCTCAACTGATTTAAGGATTCAACATACTTCCAATCAAAATTCTAGCAGGCTTTATTTTAAAAATTAAATTAAATTTATTTTTGTCTTAAAGTATTTTCTTATTGTATATAAAATCTGTAATGAAGAGAATCAAATTTATAAAGCAATTTTTTAAACATAAGGACAGATAAAACCACTGAATATGAGCAAAACATAAATACATAATAAAAACAACATGTGTGATCTATATAATAATGAAATTGAATGACCTAAGCTACAAAAATCTTAAGGTAAACACATAGAACACAACAATATATGAATCACTCTGTCAAATATTTTCCCTCATTCCCAGACACAGAACCTAGCCTCAGTCCCTACAATAATCTTTTCATATTTTCTTATAGCACATATGACAAAGTGTAATGTTTTCTACTATTCTCCTTCACTTGAAGTGCCATTTTTAAAAGATGGTACATTTATAACTTAGAGTTATACATATTTGTATTTCCACTATAAGTCTCTGCATATATCACACCCACAGTTAATGCTGAATGAAGGAAATAATAAATTAATGCATGACTACCCATTACCACTAAGTAATAAATGTCCTTGTGGGACATTTTGTAGAAGGGTTTTTTTTTTTTTTAATAAAAAATGGCAAGTTGACTTAAAAATCTTTACAGGAATGCAAAGGCTCTAGAATAGATAAAGCAATTAAAAGAAGAACAAAGTTAGAAGATTTATTTGACCTGATTTTAAGACTTACTGTTAAAACTGTAATAATCAAGACAGTTTGGATATTTAGTAAAAGATATAGATCAATGGAACAGAAAAGAGAGTAGAGAAATAGACAAAACATATCTGAATTGATTTTTGAGAAAGGTGCCAATGAAATTCAATGAGAAAGGAAGATTTTTCAATAAATGAATTCTTGTATTAAAAAAAAGTAAACATCTTCCATTACCTTATACCACACATAAAAATTAACTCAAACTGGATTATAGTCCTAAATGTAAAACCTAAAACTGTAAAACTCCTAGGATAAAGTCTTTGTGATTGTGGGGTAAGTAAGATTTCTTAGGATATGATAGGATATGATAAGATGAGTCATATAAGAAAGAAAAAGAAAGATAAATTGAACTTCATCAACATTAAAAATTCTTAACTTCAAAGACACCATTAATTAATCAAAAAGACAAGTCACCGACTGGTAGAATATATTCACACTGATCAGACTAAGAGCTTGAATCTAAGATATATACAGAACTTTTGAACTTAATTATAAAAGTGCTAACAACTCAAGAAAATAGATACAAGATTTGAAAAGATATGAATGGCCAATGGCATATGAAATGATGCAGAATATCACTAGCCACTGGTGAAATAAAAATCAAAAACAAGGAGATATGCTCTATATACCCATTAGATAAGTTAAAACTTAAAAACCACCACTACCACCACAAGAAATAAAATCTAGCCATTTTGAGTCCTAATAAGGATGTAAAATGACTGCAACTCATATTCTTTGAATGGAAATAATAAAACCACTTTGGGATATGTTTGGGGAAAGTTTGGTAGTTTCTTTAAAAATTCAATATATTCCTATCATCCGTCATTTTGCAACTAGTTTCCATCATTTTACAACTAGTTATTTCCCTAACAGAAAAGAAAGCAAATGTCCACACAAAGACTTATATATGTAAATATTCATTGCAGCTTTATTTGTAATAGCCAAAAACTATTGGGAAAATCCAAATATTCATCAAGAGTTGAACAGATAAGCAAATAGTGGTATATCAATGAAATACTACTCAGCAATGAAAAGAAAGAATTACAGAAATGCACAACAATGTGCATTATTCCTCAAAATCTTTATGCTGAGTGAAAGAACTATACCAGGAAAAATAGAACACATATTATGTTATTTCATTTATATGAAAGTCTACAAAATGCAAACTATAGTGTCAGAAAGCAAATCATGTGTTCCTATGATGGGGTGTTTAGATGTAAATAGATTACAGATACTTGACACAGGATACTTTTGGAAAATGATGGGCATATATATCTTGATCAAGAGTGTATATATATATATGCCCAAACTAGTGAAGTTTGGAATACTTCAATTATACCACAATAAAGGTGAATTAATTCACTGTGTGGATCTAGAATTGTCACTCCTAAAGGTTTTATCCAAGAGATAATATGAAATGAAATGAGCCATATGTCCACATAATAGATTTGGAAAAAAAATAATAAAAATGTTCATAGCAACCTTATCCATTCAAGTTAAAAGCTAGAAAGAAGCAAATGTCCACCAATTGGAGAATGTGATAAATCTGGGACTAGAAAATAATGAGTTACTGATTCACATGACAAGACAAATGATTCTCCAACACATTATGTTAAGCAAAAGTATCCAGATATATCTTTGGTGGTGGTGGTTTAGTCACCAAGTTGTGTCTGACTCTTGCGACCCCATGGACTGTAGCCTACCAGGCTCCTCTGTCCATGGAATTTCCTAGGCAAGAATACTGGAGTGGGTTGCCATTTCCTTCTCCAAGACATCTTTATTTACATGAAAAGCAAAATTTGAAAGCCCCATACTGTATGATTCATTGATATAAACTCCAAGAAGGAGCCCAATTATCTACAGAGATAGATATCAGAAATAAGAAAGTCATTTCTTGAGAGAGAGAGTTAGAAGTGACTGGAAAGAGCCAGAGGACTTTGTGTGACAATGTAAACCTTCTATTGGGTTAGTGCAAATGTAATTGCAGCTTTGGACCATGAATTTTAAATCATTATAACTAGACTCAAATACAGCTTTACTAATCAAAATAGGAACCATTACAATCAGTGCATTTTGGCCAACAAGAAATAAATTTGTTTATTCTTGTATTGTAAAAATCTGTGCTTCAGGATTCACGAACTCTTGGAAAGTGTTTTTGCATTCTGCTGGTGGTGGAAGCATTTTCCCTGTAAAAGTTGTCAAGATGCTTGAAGTGGTGGTCAGCTGATCACAGGTCTGATGCATATGGTAGATGAGGCAAAACTTTGGAGCCCAATTCATTCAAGTTTTCAAGCATTGGTTGTGCAACATGCAGTCAAGTGTTGTTGTGGAAAAGAATTGGGCTCATTCTATTGACCAATGCCAGCTTCAGGTTTTGCAGTTTTCAGTGCATCTCATTGATTTGTCGAGCATACTTTTCAGATGTAATGGTTTCACTGGGGTTCAGAAAGCTGCAGTGGATCAGAGGGGCGGCAGGCCACCAAACAGTGGCCGTGACTTTTCTTTGGTGTAAGTTTGGCTCTGAGAAGTGCTTTGGAGCTTCTTCTTAGTCCAGCTACTGAGAAATGGTTCATTGTTGTTGCGTAGAATAAGAGAAGAGGACACTACAAAACTTTTTTTTTTGATTTGCAGTCAGCTCATGGAGCATGAATCTATCAAGTTTTTCACCTTTCCAATTGGCTTCAAATGCCAAACAACCATAGAATGGTTGACACTGAGTTCTTTGGCAACTTCTCGTGCAGTTGTAAGAGGATCAGCTTCTATGATCCTTCAATTAGTCGTTGTCAACTTCTGATGGCCAGCCGCTATGCTCCCCATCTTCACGGCTCCCCTCTCCTTTGCAACACTTGCTTGACACACCACTGCACTGTATGTTCATTAGCAGATCCTAGGCCAAATGCGTTGTTGATGATGTGAGTTATTTCTGCTGTTTTATGACCAATTTTTAACTCAAGAAAATTACTCAAATTTGCTTTTGTCTAACATCATTTCAATAGTCTAAAATGCATATAAAATAAACAGCAATAGTAGATCATTAGCAAAAACATAAAGCAAGAAATGCACATTGAAATGTTGTAATAATATAACCACATTTAAGAATGCATTCCAATATCAAATGGCAGATTTCAACAATGCAAAAATCACAATTACTTTTGCACCAACCTAATATCCAAAATCACTGCAGATGGTGATTGCAGCCATGAAATTAAAAGATGCTTATTCCTTGGAAGGAAAGTTATGACCAACCTAGATAGCATATTCAAAAGTAGAGACATTACTTTGCCAAAAAGGTCCATCTAGTTAAGGCTATGGTTTTTCCAGTGGTCATGTATGGATGTGAGCGTTGGACTGTGAAGAAAGCTGAGCACTGAAGAATTGATGTTTTTGAACTGTAGTGTTGGAGAAGACTCTTGTGAGTCCCTTGAACTGCAAGGAGATCCAACCAGTCCATCCTAAAGGAGACCAGTCCTGGGTGTTCATTGGAAGGACTGATGCTGAGGCTGTAACTCCCATAGTTTGACCACCTCATGCAAAGAGCTGACTCACTGGAAAAGACCCTGATGCTGGGAGGGATTAGAGGCAGGAGGAGAAGGGGATGACAGAGCATGAGATGGCTGGATGGCATCACCAACTTGATGCACATGAGTTTGGATGAACTCCAGGAGATGGTGATGGATAGGGAGGCCTGCTGTGTTGTGATTCATGGGGTCACAAAGAGTTAGACACAACTGAGCAACTGAACTGAACTGAATATATCTTGCTTTAAAATAAAGTTACATATCCCTGGGTTGGGAAGATCCCCTTGAGAAGGGAAAGGCTACCTACTCCAGTACTCTGGCCTAGAGAATATCATGGACAGTTTAGTCCACAGGGTCACAAAGAATCGGGCATTACTGAGCAACCTTCACTTTTACTTTACATATATATACACTTAGGACTTCTCAGGTTGCTCATTGGTAAAGAATCCACCTGCCAAGTAGGAGATGCAGGTTCAATTCCTGGGTCGGGACAATCCCCTAGATAAGGAAATGGCAACCCACTCTAGTATTCTTGCCTGGAAAATTCCATGGACAGTGGAGCTTGGCTAGCTAGAGTCCATGGGATTGCAAGAGTTGGACACAACTGAGTGACTAAACAACAGCAATTTACACAGATCTGTTAAAATATGCCAAACTGTATACTTTAGAAAACTGTGAGCTTTACTGCATGGAGGGAAAGACAGAAAAAGAGAGAATGGGGTGAAGAAGAGGAAAAAGATGGAAGGAAGGTGAAAGAAGAAGGTGGGAGAGGAGTAGAGAAGGAAGGAGAGAAAGGAAAGGAAACAAGTCACTTCAAACATTAACTTCTCTGTAAAGCCTCCATATGACCTTGATCAGAGGTAGCATCTTAAAACAGATAGACAGTTAGACCATCTTCTGTACTTATTGATACTAATCTACTTGGTTTGTTTTACTACATGGATGCTAGGAGAATATTATAGCACAATTCATGGCAATCAAATAGTTGATAAGAAAAATTTTTCATAGAAGAATTCTGGATGGAAAACAATATATAAGTATAATCACTGTTTCATAACCCCTTAATAAAATCATGGCTTAGGCAGTTCTCATCAATGGAAACTAAAACTATTGGGTAAAATATTAATGGAAACCTGAATAATAGGACCAGATGGATAATAGCGGAATCCATTGATTAAACTTAATGTCACTAAAAGTGTGACCACAGCTATTAGGTGCTTTCCTGCACATGTGATGCAGATGCACTAGGCACACTGATCAAATATTCCTGAAGAAAAATAATTGATTCCAAATCTAATCAAACTCTAATTATATAAACTATGTGGAATAGAGGAATAATTTAAACAAGAGCATGAAGGAAAAAAAATAAAATCTAGTTATGGGATACTTCACAACACAAATGGCCCAATTTTCTAAACAAACAAAAATTTTGGAGAAGGAAGCCTATAATCCACTAGAGACTTAAGGGATATTACAACCAAATTCAATTTGTGGACCCTTTTTGGATCCTGACTGGAACAAACCAATTACAGAAAGACACCTCTAAGACAATCAGGGAATGTGAATACATCTAGCTATTAAATAATATGAACAAATGTCTTTAATATTGGTAGATATGATGATGTTACTGTGGTAGTATTTTAAAAGTATGCCCTTGTCTGTTAAAACACACTGTAACATACTAAATTATTTATGAGTGAAAAATGTCAAAATTAGTATTTGCTTTGCAGTACTCTGAAAAAAAAAAAGTAAAGCAGCGATTTATGTAAAACAACATAGGTGAAACATTGATAAATATTGAAATTGATTATGGGTATATAAGGTGCGCTACATGATGGCACCCCACTCCAGTACTCTTGCCTGGAAAATCCCATGGACAGAGGAGCCTGGTAGGCTGCAGTCCATGGGGTCTCTAAGGGTAGGACACGACTGAGCGACTTCACTTTCACTTTTCACTTCCATGCATTGGAGAAAGAAATGGCAACCCACTCCAGTACTCTTGCCTGGAGAATCCCAGGGACAGGGGAGCCTGGTGGGCTGCCGTCTATGGGGTCACACAGAGTTGGACACGGCTGAAGCGACTTAGCAGCAGCAGCAGCACACTACTTTTTCCTTACTGGTATTGAGTGTGTTTCATAATTTTCATAATGAAAGACACAAATGCCTACTAAAAATCTACATTTAAAATTTTCTTCCTAATATTTGAGTTACCACTTAGTAGTATTTATGAATCCCAATCCATAATCATTTCTGATGTTACAAAATGCATCTATTTTTACCTCTTATGACATTTTATGACAGTCAAGTGTGTGTTAGAACATGTTTTTATTTTCAGAGACATACAGATATATGCATAGTCCATTTTCCCATTCTTAACACCCCTTTTTCAAGTATATCTTCCTTTTACTATTAAAAAAAAAAAAAGCACAACAAAATATGCAAAATTCAGTCCTCTCTCAGACACACGTCCTGCTTGCAAAGCCAGAGAATGTCCACATGTTTACATGTTGTCAGCCTGCTGAACACCACCCAGCATGGCCAACAAGTAGACTGGAACGACTGTACTAGAAATAAACTCTAAATTCATATTTTATTTGAGCTTTTCTTCCTCTTACTGTAATAAAAAAAATAACAGCTTTATAAAAGGACAATGGGAAAAAAATTTATTACTTGTTTTTGTGCATCAAATCCTGGTACAAAATATTATTATCCACTTGCTGTCTGTGTTTTAGCCACAATGAATTTGCTGTTCTAGAAACTTCCAAATACATTCTCCATTAGGACATTTGCATTGGTTCCATATTTATTTGAGGTTCAGCTAAAAATCATCTCTTCTCAGAGAGCTTTCTGAGAACCCAATCTAATGTACTCATTTCTCCATCACTTTCTTTCACATTTAACCCATTTATATTCTTCTAAGTATTTATCATTATCTTTTTTTCACCTCTTTTGTATCTGTTTTTCTGTGCACTATTACCCTCAACTAGACTATAATTTCAGAGATTGTGACTATCTGGTTTATTGTAATACCCTCCATGACTCAAATAGTAATGGGATATAGTAGGTATTCAAAACAATATTGTGATTTGAATAATTTTTATATTGATAAAAATTATGTACTATATCATATGTACTGAAAGCAAAAAGCGAAAGTGAAGTCTCTCAGTCATGTCTGACTCTTTGTGACCCCATGGACTGCAGCCAACCAGGCTTCTCCGTCCATGGGATTTTCCAGGCAAGAGTATTGAAGTGGGGTGCCATCGCCTTCTCCGAATACAATAGTAATAGCAACACAAATGATACTATTATCAGACTATTTTCCAAAAAAAATTCTATGTTGAGATATCTTGATTGAAATTGAAGATGGCAGTGTGATAGAAACAGTAAGGACATCAAAAATGAGTGATAATCGTAATATACAAACAATACTAATACTATTAATGAACTGTGTTCCTAAGTAAACTAATAACTCTAGCTGAATAAGTAATAACCAATATTATTAATCTTTATAATAGCCATAGAAACTTTAAGAGGAAGAAGCCACACAAAGGAATTAAATAATTTGGACATAACCATTCAGAATGTCTATCACAAAATTCAAGCCTTCTAACCAAAATTCAATTATTCATCCATTCATTTGTTCAATAAGCACTTATTCAGTTCAGTTCAGTTCAGTCACTCAGTCGTGTCCGACTCTTTGCGACCCCATGAACTGTAGCACGCCAAGCCTCCATGACCAGCAGCAACTCCTGGAGTTCACCCAAACTCATGTGCATTGAGTTGGTGATGCCATCTAACCATCTCATCCTCCGTCGTCCCCTTCTCCTCCTATTATGCGCCTGTCTACTGTCACATAATATGGAGGCAACCAAAGACAAGGCTTGTAAAGCTTTTCAATGCAAAAAAAGAAATTTTTTTTTTCAACTGGACTAAGCCACAACCAAGCCACATACTTTCAGCGCAACAACTGGATCCTGATATTAGCAATGGCACTGCTGATCAAACACATGCAATTGTCTACACAATGAATATTCATTTACAGCTTCCTAATTAAATAACCTATATAAAAATATGGCATTCCACTTCTTCATCTGCTGCTCTTCTTGATCTATCTCTAGAGGAACAGTTCATTTTTTTTTTTCAAATTGTTGGCTTAAACTCTTTTAGAGGTGAAGAACAATAGTTTTCTTTAAAAAAAAAATTTGAGGTCAAATTAATCTACATCTTCAAGTTTTAATTGTGTGAGTAAGAAGGAAAATGGGCCAACCCTCCTGGGGGATCCCGCCTGTCCTGGTTCTAGTGACCGACTAAGCTACTGATTTGACATTCTAGGGAATTGGGATGTGTTCTTCACTGAAGAAATCCCAAACTGCCTGACAAAATCTAAAGCGTTTGACCTTTCCAGTCATACCACTTTCATTATTTAAAATGAAAAGAGAAAAAGAAAAATGAGAGAGCAATTGGAACTATACAAAAATTTGCTTATCAGATTCCATCTTCAGCACTACCGTAAACCTTTTTGAAATGTGAGCACAGAATTGTTAACTTTACTGTGAAATTGGGCCAAATTAAAATGCCAACTCATATTTCATAGAGCCTTTATTGTTATAGTCCCCCAGTGGTAGATGGGAACCCCAAAGCTTATATAAATGTATGTATGTATTACTCTTGTGAATGGGAGGGGGCAGATTTTAATATTTCTATAGCTTATTCTGTTCCTAAGGGAAGAAATGAGTTATGCTATTCCTAAAGAAATCTAAAAGACAGAAGAAAATTAATAATATAAAACTTTAAGAAAACAGGTTCCAAAATAAAATCTAACATGTTATCTTTGGCTCACTTTGTGATTCTGGGAAGATACGATAATGCTAAGTAGACTAAATCCAGTCAAAATCCTATCAGCTTGTATATGTGTGTGTATATCTATAAACATAATTTATTTATAATATGTATAAAATAATATAAATATATAACATTATATATAGGTTATATATTATACATTGCTATATGCTATATATTCTATAATAAAAATATACATATTCCACAAAATTAAGAATTAATATGTAATCATATTTAATTACATTACTAAACATAAATATATTTTGTGAATTTTAGATAGCTATATAGATATGTAGATGTAGTAATATGAGAGTAAAACAAAAGTACCACCTGATGAATTCTTTAAAGTCTCTTTTTCTCTTGGCCATGGAGACCACACATAAGTTGTCACTTGGAATACATATGTTTATTTAGGTATATAAAGAGAGGAAGCATCAGATATGCATATTAGAAACTACAATAATTTTCCTTTGTAATATACTAAACTACATTCATAAATCTTGAGTTCTAATACATTGCCCAAATGAGAAGAAAAGCATTAGATACATAATTGTTTGAAGGTGGAGATCATTTTTCCATTACACATTCTCTGCAAAAGTGGCTTTGGGAAATTTATACAACTGACCAACCTGTCACACAACACTATTTTTTTACATAATAATAGCAGTAATCAGCCCTGTATTTTAACCAGCTTTATTTTGTCTAGGAGCTGGGCTGCAAGTTCATGAACTCTATACAGTCTTAAAATCTCAATCATTATTTTTTCATACAACTTATAGTCAAAGATGAAGGACAAAAACAAGAGGAAAAAGAGGAGGAAGAGGAACAAGAGTGAGAAGAGGAGAAAGAGGAGTGGGGGGAAATACACAAAATTTATTTCTAAAAATTGTCTGCACACGTGTGCTAAGTAGCTTCAGTTGTGTCTAACTCTTTGTGACCTGTAGCCCACTAGCCCACTAGGCTGCTCTGTCCATGGGATTTTTCAGGCAAAGATACTGGAGTGGGTCGCCATTTCCTCCTCCAGGGGATCTTCCCAACCCAGGGGTCAAACCTGCTTCTCTATGTCTCCTGCATTGGCAGGTGGGTTCTTTACCACTAGCACCACCTGGGAAGCCCCCAAATCGTCTACTCCCACTAAATTAACACATGTGTCTTCTATTTTCTCACCATCCCTAAAACCTTGCACTTCCCTGCCCTCTTGTCTGGGGTTGTGTCATTCCTTACTCAGGTAACTCTTCATTTTCTGTCTGCACCTGTTGAATAATCTAGCCTCCCAAGTATCTGAGTCACCCATGCATCCTGGGTTTCCCCATTATCTCTACCTACCCTCGCTTGACTTCATCACTCTACTTCAAAGTCACGTGTTTCATTGTCTTCCTCCAGTTACAAGTTCCTATGTTTTATCTGTCCCCTCTGCTGTTCCTTAGGTTCATTAGATCTACTATTTAAGCTCACTAAGATGTCTAGTTCTCCGAGACCTCAATTTTCCTTCTATCAGTTTTTTCCCCCCTATTTCAGTTCCTTCCACCACCAGCTTGGTTCCATTATTTTGAGCACTTTATATCACTTGCTCCCACTTTACTTTGCTTTCTAGTATCTTACCTCCATTAAACACCTATCTGGGCTCAGACAGTAAAGAAACTGCCTATGATGCAGGAGACTGGGTTCAGTCCCTGGGATGGGAAGATCCCCTGGAGGAGGGAATGGCAACCCACTCCAGTAGTCTTGCCTGGAGAATTCCGTGGACAGAAGAATCTGGCGAGCCACAGTCTGTGGGGTTGCCAGAGGGGGACGTGACTAAACACTCGCATAATTTCAAACTCCCAACTACATACCAATTCTACAAAATCAGTTTCTATATCTACATCAGGGCTGCTAAGTCCAGTTAAAGAAAATCAAATATGTATATAAATGTGTGCCACCGTGTGTTCTGGTTTTCAGTATAAGCTGTGATTGTCAGTTCTCAATGCATAACCATGGTTGACACCCTGGTTCATATACTCATTTTTTTATATATAGCTTTTGTTTAGTCCAAATCCAACTGCTACTTTTCTCACTGCCAGCAAACAATCTACAAAACAAAGAAGAAATGAGATGATATCAACTCATCTCATTTTCATGTGGAATTAAGGTGCTATGGTTTTGAGGACAACAATTTGTCCCAGAGATAAGGAAGAGATGAGAGACAGTCTATGCACTGGCCAGATCTTTTGTTTCTGGGTTCTTTAATGCATGCACTGAAGCTGTTGTGAATTACCAGTGGAGCCATAAGACACTACTCTCAAGACTTTCTCTATCATTACCATGACGAATATTGTCGCTGGCACTTACACTGCCATATCACCAACTTCTTTCATGTCTGCTCTCCCAACATGTAAGGGATTTACAGATGAAGAACATTTCATTAGCACTGTTATCAACAGACTTAGAAAAATGCAAGTTGAAGAAAATACACCAAGAATACAAAGCAACATTTCAAACAATAATAGAACCTAGGCCATTTGTAAATGCCAGATCTTCCCCCTACACATAAAGCATCATATTAAAATTTTGATTTTCACTTTTTCATTACAGAATCCTCTATCTGTTCAGTACTGTATCTTGCAATATCCATCATCACATTATCAAACAGGTGAGTAAACAAATCAGTTTCAATTGCTGACAAAGGAAAATACATATTTATCTTCACTCTTACATTAACCAAGGATTTCAGTTTATTGGAGAATATGTTTAAATTGCTTATCTTCTCCATGACAGGGATATTCTGAAAATTTTGCATCTGATTTCAATCTTAGTGAAAGGCTCTGGGTGCCTTCTTTTATAAAGGTGGTATAAGAAACTCTCCCACAAGGATTCAGACACCAACAGTATGCAACTTAGTTTAAGGGGAAAAATATGGAAAATGAGGTAAAACAAACAGTATTTGGTAGATTTAGATGACATTAAGACTAACAGAGGCTCATCCATAGTGACACTGTGAAAGAAATTCTAAAGAAAACTTTAGATGCCACAGTAGTAATGGTAGTATCTAGAATGAGGGGGTTGATCACCTCTCTTTATTCTGCACTAGTAACACCAGACTCAGAGTTTTCAGAATGCACCATTAAAAGCTTCTGCTGACACAGGGTTCTGTGTCAGAATCACTCCCCTGCAAATTTCTGGTTCTGGAATATTATATAATCCCTATGCCTCAGTTTCTTCATCTGTAAAATAAATACATAGCTGTTATGTGATTATGTAACATCTCTAACTTTCACTTATTTTTTTAAAACGAGGATTATTGTATAGATGAAATGAAACTTCAGAACCATTGGGTGAAAACTATCAAAGAACATCCACTCCATGGAGACAGCCCTGTGTAGGCTCTGTGAGCATTGAAAACAAATATTGCAAGGGGTATTTGGTCCCTGGTCCAAAAAGTGATGTAATGTTTACCTCAGAACTATGAGATATCACAGTCCCAAAATAGTGACCCCACTCTCACTTTTCAACTCTGCCTAAAGTGCCTTCTAATAAGTATTTAGAAAGTTATTTTATTTCCCATACAGAGTTCAACAGTAAACTCTGAAATCAGGGAAAGATCAAGCAAACAAGCTTTTATTTCAGTGGCCTTTCTGAAAGGAAGATGAATATGAATTATGCCATGCACATGGATAAAAGAATTAGTGAAATGCTATTAATAAATCAAGTTTTCAATCAAAGACAAATAAAATTTAAAATACTGCAGCCATGCCCCCAGGGTCCATGGCTTGTTATAATGAGTTCATTTCAAGCCTCTTTCAAATGAGATCATTTTTTTAACAAGGTTCTTTTGGTACTTTTTATATGAGATTGAGTCAGTTCAACCTTATAAATAATTTTATTTAGTGATATGTCATTGCATAACAAGTTTCACTCATGGAATTCCTAAAAGTAAATTTTAAACTCATCTGCATATAAGTAAATTTGAAGCTTAATGAATCAAAATACAGTAACAACCCATATAGCCTTAATGATTCCAGTAGCTTTAATTAGCTTACATATAATTCTTTTCATTGCCAAAAAAGAAGAAAATTTAAGTGAACTTGAAACACTATATTGCATTTAATGAAGTATCAATTGTTTGACAGAATTCACACTGTTAATAAGGTTATACTGAAAATGACACACTAATTCATTGTATTGGCGTTATAAATTGGTCAATTCATATATAAAGAAAAGCGAAACTATGTAGCCAAAAAGCCACAAGGACTGGTACATCTTCTGACTCAAAAATTTTACTCCTAGAATTTATCTTAAAGTAATAATTTAGTATGTAAATAAGATGATCATTGTAGTGTTATTAATAATAGTGAAAAAAGTTAGAGACAATCTGAGTATTTCACACTAATAGAGGTTAGTAAATTATATCATTTTAATATAACAAAATGATGTACAGCTAAAAATTGATTAATACTTAGATAAATGACAAAATAGTTGGTATGTTAAGTGAAACTTCCAGAATAGATAGTAAGAGTCATCTTTTGCATATATAAAATACACCTATGCATGAAATATAGGGGCTTCCTGGTGGCTCAGAGGATAAAGCGTCTGCCTACAATGCAGGAGACCCAGGTTCGATCCCTGGGTTGGGAAGATCCCATGGAGAAGGAAATGGCAACCCACTCCAGTACTCTTGCCTGGAGAATCCCAAGGACAGAGGAGCCTGGTGGGCTACAGTCCATGGGATCGCAAAGAGTCTGACACCACTGAGCGACTTCACTTTCACTTTCATGCATAAAATATAGAGGGCAGTTTTTTAAGGTTAACTAAATCAACTAAATTGTTGATTTAGTAAATTTTTAAATTTCAGTTTTACTGTAGTGGGTAGCTTATCCCTTCTCCATGGGATCTTCCCGACCCAGGAATTGAACAGGGGTCTCCTGCATTGCAGGCAGATTCGTTACCAGCTGAGCTACCAGGGAAGCCCTAAAAAATAATAAAAGACCCCAAATGGACACCAGATATAACTTAGGCAGATAAAGCTGGAAATCAGGTGACAGACTTTTTCTTTATATTCCCATATAATGGGAAGTTCCAAATTCTTGAACCCTTAAAATCAATAATCTCTTGCCAATCCCTTTACTTGCCAAGTTCTAGCTACCTGCTGTTTTTTTGTTTTTTTTTAAGAATAAAGTGATAAAAATAAAGAAAGCTCCTATTATAAAACTTAAGATTTTAAAGTATTTTGAAAATGAAAATATAATCAAATACTGATTAATAAAAATATTAATGGGAGAAGAACAAGCAAAGATTTCCAGGAAAACAAGATTCTCTCCTTCGTGGAAAGTTAGATAATGCCTGTGCGTTAAGAAGGAAGTGCTGTTTTCCCCTGCGACTCCTAAACTAAGTGAGACAAACTCTTTGCTTACTGTAGTTAATTAGAATTACCTGGTACTGTATATTGATGGATCTTTATTCAGTCCCTTGGTTCTTAACAAATAAAAAATCCATTTCCCTAGGCTGACCCATTAATTGAAGTCATTCTTTTGGTTTGGTTTTGCTTTCTTTTTTAACATATGCAATTTTGTCACAGTAAATTTTAATTTCCCAAATGGCAAAACATTTCAGAATATCTCCAAGGTGCTTGGAACTGAAGATCAGCCACAGAGGTATTACAAGTGTGGCCACACTTCCCTCTGAAATCTATCAAAGCTCTTCTAATTAGCCTTTTGCCACATGACATCTCACCAACTTCAAGAGATTTAGGGTTGTTAATCCTCCATCAACAACTGTATTATGAAGATGACTGAGTTTGGAGACTGTAGATAATAAGTAAGCTAGACTTTACAAGTCACTCTTTGGGTTATGCTTTTGGGCTCTTTGATGGAAGATGCCAGAGTTAGAGTTGAGCTTTTTAAATTCTGTCAACTTTGTTGTACTAACTCCTCCCTAAAGCACTTCTTCATTTTCTCCATATGCAAGATAGTGTTAGAAATACCTGTCCTAGCAACATGCTCCCAGGAATATTTGATAGGTAATTAGTTAAAGAGGGCATTCTTCCTTGCTGGGCAAGGGCAAAAGATAAGTACAGGTGAATTCACACGTCTGATCATCTAGTCTGATTATTTCCCTACATCCTTTGTCTATTGTTTGAACTGAGAGATTCGTGATTTCCTGATACAAACTATTTGCCATTGACGGCCACAATTTGTGAACTATTTTTTTTTTTTTGCAATAGCAAATGATACACTAAACACTAATCTCTCATGCATACTTAACTAAAAATTATGACATAACAAAGACTTTGTAAATCAAAAGAAATTTAGAAATAAAAATGGACTCTTTTTCCTTCTCACTGGAATATAGCCTTGTCTCACCAAGGCCCAAATTATTCTGTTTTTTTGCAGTTCCACTGAAATTAAGCTGATATCTAAACTAGGAACACCTTCGTTCCTATAAAATTTAAACAAGTTTTCTATGGTCCCTAGAAATAAGTTACATTGTTCTTATTTTATTTCTTCAAAGGAATTTGAAAGAGCTCTGGTTTTTAGAATCTTGATATTTATTCCTACTACCAAAAAAAAAGTCATAAATAAGCCACTTTATTGGGAAAGTAAACTAGCACATTCACTGTAGAGTTTCTGAATTGATACACTATGTATTTCTCATTTATTAGCTTAATTTTGTTGTCAGCTCTTCTACTGTAACATTATATTTCCCATGGGTTCACATGAGATTTACACTCATTTTTAGCTACTTTATTGTTAGATATTTCCTTCTTATCAGTTATTTATTTAAAGCATTCACCATACCCATTTGATCTGAATAAATTATTGAATATGTACTCTATTTTTATAACCAAGCTCAGCTTTTGATGTGTATTTATATTATATTTTTAATATCAAAAAGATCAATAATTTAGAGAATGATTTTGATTTGCTTTTGTTTTTTGCTCTTTATAGCTGAAGAGAAAGGTAAAAGAAGGACAATAGTATGTGGTTTTTCTCGTTGCTATCCTTCCTTCCAAGAAATTCTGGAATAAGAATTCTTTAAAAATAAGATGTAAGCCTACTTCAATATTAACTTAAAAACTACAACTTGTGAATCACCAGATTTTACCAATTTTTATGTAATTTGGAGATATGGAAAGTCAGAAGTCCAGCTCCCTATGTTAGGAATCTGAAGACTGTCTAAGTCTGCATTAGAGTCTTTCCTATAGTTATAGTGACTGATTTCAGTATAGGTCATTCTTATTTGGTTGCCTACCCTATACTGCCCCTCCTTTTGTAGGAAAATTATCCATTCCCATCTTGTTGGAAGAAGAACTGAGTGCATGATTTGGTTTTCCCAACTGACAATGTTAGAGATAGAGGCTGTAACAGATAGAGGCTACTCCATCAGCTAGAGTATCCTGAGATGAAGATGACATGGAAGAGAATTCATAGTAAATCCATGATACCATGCTGAGTAAGTTGAAATACTTTGATACTATGAGAAATTAGGATTTGGGGGTCATTTGTTACTGTAGCATAACCTAGTTTGTTGTAACTGATACAAGTGTTAATATAGGGATCCTCACAGAAATGAGGTTAAAAGGAAGCCATTCCCCCACAAAGTGTGAGTATACTACAGAACAGGCACAAGAGGGAAGCCCCTCAACCCAGCTGACCTACGGTAGGTTAGGTGTGGAACTAAAGGACTTAGGCAAAAGGCTCCATAGACCTGTATCAATAGTGTAATGTTTACATCTTGCTAAGGCATCAAAGCAAACTCGAAGGAATTGATGCTCAACTCACAGATGCAGAGGACAAACTTGTGATTACCAGTAGGGGGTCGGGGAGTGGGAAGTACAAACTATGAAGTGTAAGACAGACTATGGGGATATACTGCACAGCACAAGGAATAAAGCCTACATTTTGTAATAACTGTAAATAGAGCATAACCTTTAAAACTGTATATTTTTAAAAATTAAGGGAAAAAAAAGGAAAATGATGTTCACGTGGTGGAGAAATTTTGAAGCACAGAATTCTAGGGTCTGGGCCAGACTCAAATAATTAGTCTGTGAGCTGTGTTTAAGACAGTGACTGTACTAGGAGGTTCTAGACATATTTAGGGAGGAAAATGAATTCAGATCTAGGGAAGCAATGCCAAAGACTGAAGGATGGGGAGAAATAATAGCAGAATGAAAATATTTTAATCAAGAGGTAAGGGTGAGTCAAGATATGGAGAGAATTACTTTTCAATTGGCTCAGAGTAAGGAGTTCAGTTTAATAATTCTAAATTTTAAGAGTATTAGCGCCTAAAAGGTGCTATTACTATGGTACAGAAAAGCTTCTAAAAAACTCTATGGATGTGAGCAGTGCTCTCGATCTTTTATACCTCAAGAGCTCTGCAGGCCTAGAGCTTACTTAGCTAAAAATGTCCCCGGATGAGCTGCCTAGAGACACATTTGCATCCTGAATTGCAGTGTACTCCTGGGCTCACAGATCATTCTGACTTAACTGGGAATACTACTCTCCAGTATCTGCATATTTGTGCTGTGAAATTTCCAGTTAAACACATGGGAAGAGAACAGAAGACCATGTGTGACTATGTGATGAGAGATCATATCAACAGAAAAACCCAGTGAATGAGCCAGATCTGGCTACTTTAGTCCTGATTATCTTATTCCATCCTTAAGAAACCAGCCTAAGAAAGTATTATTATTGTGCTCAGTTTGCAAATCAGGGAAGTGAAGCTCCAAGAAGTAAAGTAACTTTCTTGAGATTACTTAACCAGAAACAGTGGGGGGCTGTATTTTTAATCTGCATAGTCTAGCTTCAGAGCCTATGCTTTTTAACAGCTAGCTAAACTGCAGTCCATGTTACTGTTTAAAGCTATTTAGTTCTGGATTTCTTTGTAATTCAACAAAAATTATGGTCAAAATGAGAAAATATACTTCAGATATGCAACATGTAGCCCCAACTACCTATGCTTTTCTCTTCACACATTTTATTTGTGGGAGATGTGATCTGATGGTGTGAAGAAAGAATCAAGGGAATCCTTGCCCAGCATCCAAAATAAGCCCAAGAATTAACATACATTTAACTAAGGATATATTGAATTTTGGGCTTCCCAGGTAGTGCTAGTGGTTAAGAATCCACCTACTGATGCAGGAGATGTAAGAGACTCAGGTTCAACCCCTGCATCAGGAAGATCCCCGGAGAAGGGCACAGCAACCCACTCCAGTATTTGTGCCTGGAGAATCCCATGGACAGAGGAGCCTGGGCTACGGTCCATAGGGTCACAAAGAGCTGGACACGACTGAAGCAACTTAGCACACATGGACGCATATTGGATTTTAGGCTATATTTCCATGAAAGGAGTTAAGAACAGAAAGATCACCTGAGTAATTGGGCAGTGAAAAGAAGGGGGATGCTATTCTTCACTTTCCCCCATTTATCCACTCAGCTGACAGCAATTCAGGTGTTGTCCCTGAATAATTTGTGAAAATGTGCCCTTCTAGGCCTTCCGTGGGCTGTGACCAGATTCTATTTGATCTCTACCTCATTATTCAATGGCAGTGCACTCCAGGTTCAGCAGTCAGCAGTGATGTGTTGAGCAGGGGTGAGTGGCTGGCCCATTACCACTGATAGGCCTTTTACCAAAGACAGCTCCCACTGAGCGGAGCGAGCGAGACTCCAACTGGCTACAAAGAGGGTTTCGGCTAAAAACTCATTACTCTCCAAAATCTAGCTCAAAGACCAGAGAGTTATTCTGAGGAGGCTACAGTGAAGTTCACCTAATTACCAATTACACTCTATCTTCTTTCCTCTTCTCTCTAATTTAATCTCTTAAATTCCTCTTTTGAAATGTTAACAGCTGGAATAGTTTTGATCAGAAACACAACCCATCATAGAATTTTAAGGGAAAGGGGTAAAAGATAAACTGTCCTAGAGAAAGCTTTACTGGGGAAAATGACCTGTGATGTGTAACCACAGTCTAGAGATTACTGGGAAGGCAAAAATGAAAGATGGCAAGACAATGAGGACTATCCACAATGGCACCTGGCAGGGAGGCTCTGTTATCTCACAAGCCATATATGAGGCTCAAAATATAAGAACCATAGCTTAAAAAAGAAAAAAAAAGTAAACATGTGAAAGAGGTCCACTGATGGGGAGAAAGGGGAGAGAAAGTTGTTGTTTGTTTTTAATCTTCCTCAAGTTTGATGCTAATCCTTTGTGATGGGGTGGAGAGCTGTGTGTGATTCTGATAACTGAAGAGCAGTTTCATCACCCTTAGCAGCAGGAAGTCCCTTTCTGCTGTCTTTTGAAAGTTTTGTCTTAGTATAAATAGGATTATATAACCCTCCAAATAATTCCTGTGACCCTAACTTTTGCTAAACTTTCACAGCACATGTTGATCGATTTTGCAAAGTGTTGCAAGAGGACTGGTATTCTGGGATTGGGAACAGCATTCAGAATCTTTCCCAAGATGCTGGAGAGATTCATTTTTCATCTCTCAGAAACTGTTACTCCCTTTTCAGCTATCAAACCATTCAGACCAGGAGAAAAGGTTGGCCAGCCTGCCCCACTGGGTGGTCTTCTTTCCAAAATAAAGCCCCACAGCACCCAGCAGAGAGAGAGACTCATGCCAGCCCTCTGCCCTCTGATTAGTTCATGAAAGGAAGAGCTCTCACTGAGCTCTCACCCTAGAGTCTCTGCATGGTTTCAGAGGCCTTTGGAACTTCTCTGGGTTTCAAGAGGAACTGGAGGCAATCAGAAAAAAAAAAAAAAAAAAAAAGTACAGCTGGCTATTTCTTTACAACTGGAGAAAAATCTCCTAACCTGGATCAGAGAGCATCATGACCTGTCTACAGCCAACCCCAACAGATAGGTTTTCACCATACGAGACTAGAGGCTCTGTGGCTACGGCAAGTGAGCACGCCCTGCATGTGCACTCAGGGAGTCGCTCTGCATGGAGTTTGAGAATCCAAGATCAAGATGCAGCACTGTCACTAATATCTTCAAGGGAACTTTGATGGAGTTGGGGGCAAGGACATTCTAGGTTTGATTTCTTCTTCAGGCTCTGTGCTAAAGGTAATAGCGATACATACTAGCAGGCAGAAATATGCTTTGGGCACACAAACCATAAAAGAAACCATAACAGAAAAGAGCCATTGCCTTAATGTATGCTGCAATATCTTCTATAGCCTTCTTCCAGATATCCCAAATTGCTTCCACTACACCCCTGGCTACAAAAAAATAAAAATAAAAATAAAAAGGGAAGAGCAGGGACCCTTTGGGCTGTTTAGACAATATTATTATTGGATAATTTTCATATGCCCCTCTGAAGAGCATATCTGGGTTTGAAGTGTTAAGATTTTTAAGAAAAACCTGAAAAGCAAGCATTGACCCAATCAGAAAGATTTTGCTATACACACCAGCCATGTTAAGATATAGTCAAAACCAGAGACTTTGGGTGTGGCTATGTAATATGGTTGGAAATATATGTTGAAATGAATTGCAAGATGGCTGATTCCCCACTGGTATTGCCCCAAACAGCAAACCAAGATGAGTATGTTTGGAGTGGCCTCATCCCTAGTTCCCTGACTTTAGACAGGTCTCTCTGCTGAGACTCACTCTTCTTGATCTTATATAAGGAAAGGATAAGGATAATGTTTGCCCAGCTTATTTCACAGAGTCCACAACTTGGACAAGACATTGTAAAAACCCTTCACAAACGATTAATATGCCACAACATAAAGTGGCACCCACCAGTTAGTGAATATTGCTACATACATTCACTTACCTGTGGATATATGTATACTTGTCTTTCCTCAAAATGCAATTTCTTTGAGGAGGGATTGCCATTTTAGGTCATCTGTGAAGAATGGCAAGTTCCTCAGCTGCCCAAGGAGAAGGTTTCAAGTGGTTCTGTGGCCATTTGAGTAACTGTGTGGCCACTGAAAGAGGTCTTCCATGTGTTTGCATCCTCAGTGACAAAACCAGAGTTTGTCACAAAACATTCAAAATAAAGACAAGTGCTCCCTAATGTTCTCATTTGTTTTTCCCTGTGGCTGTTCTCTGTTGAATCATACAATTTACTGTTACTTATTTAGTGGTTTCAAATTATTTTACAGTGCAGTGAGGGAGTAAATGTGGCTATATAGAGCGGATAAATTAGAGGAGCATAACCTTACATGATTAAAAACACAGCCATGCTTAATTTTCTTTTTTTAGTGCTATGTTGAGGCTGTCATAGCTTCCTTAGAGAATTCCAGCCGTTCTCTGAGTCTCAGCTTCAGTGGCCTCTCCTCTCTTGAGCCTTTTCTGGTTTCTCTCAAAGAAAAATTGATCTTGCCTTCCTCTGGATTTCCATGTTACTTTGTCTCCAAGTCTCTCATGGTACTAAATTCAATCTAATATTTTTTATTGTCTTTAGGAGCTAAGACTCTGATGCTCACTTCTTCCTCCTGCCTGCACTATACTGTCCTTGGTTTCATACATAGTATTTGCTCAATAATTACTGATTACTAAATGAGTGATTTTGTGAATAAAATATAAATCCATGTGTGCTTTACTTGTACTGCTACACAGAAAATACAGAGTTACTGGGTGTCTGGAGATAAGGAAGTGATTAGAAAGCCCACTTCAGGCTGTCTCTGGGTTGGGTCCAACCCCACCAGCTCTCAGGAAAGCAGCTAGCCTCCGGGGGTATGAGATCAGATCTTCATATCAAACTCCTATGCTCTGAGTACATATGTATCGAGGAGACGAGATAATGAACATGAATTTCTGCCCCACCCAGCTCTCGGGATCCTTGAAAAGTCAAGCATTCAGACCTCTGGCATTCTCATCAGGGAAAACATGACATTTGTACCTCTTCCTTTGTTCTCTTACATTTAGCCTTAGCTCCATAAATGCTTCATTTGTGTTCTGGTGTGGCTTCTGCCTTCATTAGAATTTTTGCTTTAATTAATTATTGAGCCCTCACTGCAAAGGGTTTTCCACTCTCCACTTTTCGTCACCGAGGTCTTGCAGCCGACCTGCTCCACTGGCCTGGCTGTTTTTGGGTGAACATGGCAAGGATAGGATTTTGTACACATTTCCTCCTGTGTGTGTGTGTATAAAATAAATGTACATGTATTTATATGTACAAACACACACATATATATTTTAACTCAGAAGATCTAGTACACATGCCCTGACTATAGCATAGCACACTAGACAACAACACTAGGACTGCAACTACCTTTAGTAGTTTTTGTTCAATTTTTCCTCCCGTTTTAATTCTATGTGCCAAACTTCTCATCATTTCACCTTTGGTAGAACGAGTTTTTATTTGCTCATTTTGGCCACATTGTTTGTCATCAGTTCTCTGTAACCACTTACATGTTCTTCAGGATTTCTTTGTGCAGCCAGCCACGCTATGCACCTCCTTCCCTTCCCTGGGGCTCTAGGAAGGAAAATTCACTTCCATGATTTTAAAATCACCTAACAGAATTCTTCTGCTTGCTAATGCAGGACACACAAGAGATTTGGGTGGGGAAGATTTCCTGGATAAGAAAATAGCAATGCACTCCAGTATTCTCGCCTGGGAAATCCCATGGACAGAGGAGCTGGTGAGTTGCAGTCCATGGGGCATCAGAGAGTTGGACATGACTGAATGACTGAGCACGCACTTATTCCTACGTTCTTATATCTACGTTCTTCCCTTCCTCTGTCCCCTGACCCTAAGGACAACCTCTGTGCCCCAAGGAAGCTCAATTTCAGAGAAGATGGAGAGAATTTGGTGAGGCACCGACAACTGTTGTCACTTTTAATGGACCCTGCATGGCAACCTTCCCACTTTATCAACCTGGAAGCTGATGAGGGAAGGGCTTACCTGGTGGCTCAGTGGTAAAGAGTCTGTCAACACAGAAGAAACAGGTTCAATCCCTGGCTGGGAAGATCCCACATGTGGACCAACTAAGCCTGTGCACCACAACTATTGAGCCTGTGCCCTAGAGTCTGGGAACCACAATCACTGAAGCCCTAGAGTCTGTGCTCAGCAATAAGAGAAATCACCAGAATGTGAAGCCCCCACACTGCAACTAGAGAGCAGCCCCCACTCTCAGCTACTAGAGAAAAACCCATGCAGCAACAAAGACCCAGCACAGTCAATAAATGTATATATTTTTGAAGCTGATGTGTTTGGGAATTGTCTTTCTATGATATTTCTAAAACCTGGAAAATATGAGGCACTGACCATGGTTTTATTCCAGTGAATCAGTCACTTGTTGTAAATGCTCTCTCTGGTTTTCTCAATCAAGATTGCCAGGAGAAATATCAATAAACTCAGATATGCAGATGACACCACCCTTATTGCAGAAAGTGAAGAAGAACTAAAGAGCCTCTTGATGCAAGTGAAAGAGGAGAGCTTAAAGCTCAATATTCAGAAAACTAAGATCATGTCATCTGGTCCCATTAGTTCATGGCAAATAGATGGGGAAACAGTGGAAACAGTGGCTGACTTTATTTTTCTGGACTCCAAAATCACTGCAGATGGTGACTGCAGCCATGAAATTAAAAGACGCTTACTCCTTGGAAGGAAAGTTATGACTAATCTAGACAGCATATTAAAAAGCAGAGACATTACTTTGTCAACAAAGGTCCGTCTAGTCACAGCTATGGTTTTTCCAGTGGTCATGTATGGATGTGAGAGTTGGACTATAAAGAAAGCTGAGCAGTGAAGAATTGATGCTTTTGAACTGTGGTGTTGGAGAAGACTCTTGAGGGTCCCTTGGACTGCAAGGAGATCCAACCAGTCCATCCTAAAAGAGATCAGTCCTGGGTGTTCATTGGAAGGACTGATGTTGAAGCCAAAACTCAATACTTTGGCCATCTGATGGGAAGAGCTGACTCATTGGAAAAGCCCCTGATGCTGGGAGGGGGGGGAGGAGGAGAAGGGGACAACAGAGGATGAGTTGGTTGGATGGCATCATTGACTCAATGGACATGGGTTTGGGTGGACTCCGGAAGTAGTTGATGGACAGGGAGGCCTGGCGTGCTGTGGTTCATGGGGTTGCAAAGAGTCGGACACGACTGAGCGACTGAACTGAACTGAACTGGTTTTCTCTCTGAACATACACGAACTTCCCAATTTCTCTTTTTCTGCTTGGATCTTGCCCTGCCTTCTTGTAAGTCAGCAGCATTTGGGGAATATGAGAAAGAACCATAGATCTTCAAGGTAGGGAAGTGTCCTCAGTGACATGACCCCTCTGTGCTTCCTTAGGACTTGATCAAACCCATGAACTACTGTGAAATTAAACTGAAGTTTGAGGTTCTACTACCAATGAATTATAAAGGCTGCAGAGAGGTCACTTTACTTCCTCATATCTATAAAATGAGGATAATTAGTTTCCATTGCCCTCCCTCACAAGGATTCTATGGAAATTAATGAGCTAATATTTTCAATTGGCCTCACCCCCTGGCACAAAGATATGAATAGAGTACAAAAAGTAACTGTGACCATTTTGCTTCTGATGACTGAAAACTTTTTTTTTTTCAATCTCCCACAATGAAAATCTAGTTAATTCTCCTGACAAGAAATAAAGTACTTCTGTCTGCCATGATCTGATTCATGAAAAAGACTTTTTCAGTGAGAAGAAATTAACCACGAACTCTCGCTTGCACACAAACAGTTCTCCCTGCCCTTCATATTCATCTTCCTTTTATCACGGTTGTTATTGAAAAGACTGGAGGACTGCATCTCGCACAGCTAAATGAACATCTGCCTTTTCTCTCTGTTCTCAAAATCAGTTGTGGGCACCGATGATGCCAGGGCACCTCAGGCAAGTAAATGAGGGGGAATGGGAGAGTCACATACTCTGATCCAGGTAGCAGTCAGAGAGGACTGACAGTTGGTCAGATCAGGTACATGTTCATACAGAGGGGCAGACAACGCTCAAAAGAATTATGGAAGCTGGCAGCCAAAAGGGCCAAGGCTTACTCTGAGCAGTAGAGAGCTGCACCTTTTACAGGTTAATTGGTAGCCACCCTAGTACCCATGCTTCTAGCACGTACCTTTTCAGTTTCAGGCGCAACAGTGCTGGAAGATTCTTTTCAATGCAAAGGAGTTCACAAAAGGAAAACTGCAACAACTATGAGAAAAGGTTAAAGCATTTTTAATATATGCACCATAGCCAAGTGTTGACTGGGCCATGAGGTAGAGATGATTATGCTTTACCAATAATTGAAAGCATATATGAAAGTGGATGAATTTTTTCATCAAGAATGCTAGGAGTGGGTAGCATAAAAAGAACTAAGTTGGCAAAGGTGGGCATTTGCTTGGAAATGGTAACCAGCTTCCTGATTGGACTGTTAAAGAAATCTCACAGAATGATTTCTTAAAGGATAGCAAATAGCACAGAATCAGAAAGAAAATTAGAGCTTTTAGAAATTAACTCAATTGTAAATTAACCAAATTAAATTAGCACATAACTGCTGTTCTCTTTGTTACAGTATCTCATTAATGCTTGTTATTTTGTCTCCTTTGGCTTTTAATGAGTTGCATGGAATCTAAGCTATCACCAATGAACCTGAGAAATGCCATATTTTTTTTTCACAATTAAATAATCTGACTGTTTGAGCACAGGCTTTGCTGGGGAGTGAATAGGACCTCTTTTAGCCAAGCTGGCAGGAAAATTTTTCCATTTGGAAAAGTAGTGTGCATCAAATAGTAACACAGCTCCTAATATTTGCTCACTATAGTTCCATGAATTTCTCTGGTAAGGAAACAATGAACTCATACGAATTTAGACAATCTCTCACTCATGGCAAGGTATGTTCACATAAGTTTCTCTTGCCCCCCCATCCCCCACCCCCGCCCAAGTTCCATGAGGACAATGTGGGACCATCCCAGGCAGGTGCTGTGCAGTCAGGTCTATGCCAAAGCCTAGAAACACTAAGTGTAAGAAACCAAGTGAAGCCGCTCAGTCGTGTCTGACTCTTTGCGACCCCACGGACTGTAGCCTACCAGGATCCTCTGTCCATGGGATTTTCCAGGCAATAGTACTGGAGTGGATTGCCATTTCCTTCTCCAGCGGATCTTCCTGACCCAGGGATCGAGCCCAGGTCTCCTGCATTGTAGACAGACGCTTTACCGTCTGAGCCACCAGGGAAGTCCAACCTCAGAGATGGCTGCTGGCAAACCAGCTCATCCTTCCCTTTAGAGACAGAGTAGTCTGGGAGGGGTTTGTTTTCTACCATGGGAAGTAAGGGCAAACCTTCTCTGTGTAGAGATGGGTGGGAGACTTTATTATTTTTGAAGGTCTAGCTGGATCTCTATCTTTAGAAAGACAGTAAGTCTGGCTTCTGAAGTTATCTGTAAAGCAAATAATCTTCCAGTGTCTCAGAAGATCTGCAGACATACCAGAATAATAGAGAATTTTCTCAGTGCTTTAGCTTAGTGGAATGCACTTCAGAGGCAGAGATCTGGGTTCAGATCCTAACTTCAATTTTCATTTTAGGAGATTTGGCACATTTCCACATACTCTTTCAATCCTAAAACCCCTCATCAGCAAATACCTGAACTGTTTCAATGCCATATCAACTCTCTGAATGCAATAATAGAGAACTTAGGCAACACCTAGCATATATTAAATGCTCATTAAATTTGATTACCTTACATTCCACTGTCTCCCAAATTCATTGAGCTTCTGAAATGACTCATCAACTATACACTCTGTATTGCTTTAGGTAACAGAGGGTGAATTACCAGGAACATCTCTTTTAAGCGAAAAATAATTAACATGTGCAAGATGTTTGTCCCAGAAAATAGACAATTATTCATTAGCTTCCTGGGGTTGGGCAAACCATCTGACCTATTTGGGTGTCAATTTCTTCATTATAACATATGGAAATTGTTCTAAATGATCTCTAATTGCTCTTTTAAATTCTAAGTTCTATTTTCCTATTTCTGTTTTACATATTTCTATCAGGTACAGGGTAATGATTTTAATTTAACTTACTTTGTGTATTTTTCTTGAACTGTGAATTGACTGTTTCCAAATACTGAAGTTTAAAATTTTTTTCTTCTGCCAACAACATAGTATATTCTCATAACCAAACAAATTTTTTTCTACCACACTTGTTTACAAAGCAGTCATAAATATACATGTTAGGAATGTCTTCCCTCCTTCCCATATGATTTCCTTAATATGTACATATTTATTGCAAAATTGAAGAGGTTTTACAGAAGAATCAATCTTCAAAGATTCACATGAATGGAAAAACAAAGTGAGGAGTATAATCAAAAGCGACACAATTCAAATAACTGATATTTGGCATAGGATTTGTTTACATATTTGCTTTTGTACACAGGTTCCTTTGTGTCCTAGGATGGTATTTTAAACAAAAAGTGAAGGCATACTGAAAGCTTGTTTAAGAAATAGGATGGTTTTGCTGCCCAACACAATTTTCTTATGGGGCTTCCTTGGTGGCTCAGAGGTAAAGAAACTGCTTGCCATAGATGTGGGTTCAATCCCTGGGTTGGGAAGATTCCCCTGATAAGGGAAATGGGAGCCCACTCCAATATTTTTGCCTGGGAAATTCCATGGCTAGGGTAGCCTGGGTGACTACTGTCAATGGGGTCCCAAAGAGACAGACATGACTTAGTGAGTAAACACCACCACAGACTTCTTATGGCAGTCTTGCTTGAACAAAGACCATACATCTCACCATGATTGCTCTGACAAATTCCACCTCCTAATATCCCCTTAGGACTACGATATTGCTTTTATGTACAGATTTATGATTTATTTTTTATCATACATTTGCATGCAGTTTTTAACTTATCTTGTATCTAGCACTCAATTGAATACTATACAGGGACTGATTGACAGAAAAGAGATAAAAGGTAAAACAAGACTAAAGGCAGATTTGTTAGAGAAAGAGAATAAAGAAGTTAAATTGGAATTAAAGGGGGATATACTACTTCTGATCTAAGGATCTGCCAGGGGTCAGGAGGCATCTGCAAGTCAGATTGTCGGGGGAGAAGACTCAGCATAGGCTGAAAGTAGAAAGTCCTTTGAACTGGGGAACATACAAATATGTCAACGATAACCCTGTATGTGAGACAGCAAAAGAGATACAGATGTATAGAACAGTCTTTTGGATTCTGTGGGAGAGGGAGAGGGTGGGATGATTGGGAGAATGGCATTGAAACATGTATAATATCATATAAGAAACGAATCACCAGTCTAGGTTTGATGCAGGATACAGGATGCTTGGGGCTGGTGCACTGGGATGACCCAGAGGGATGGTATGGGGAGGGAGGTGGGAAGGGGGTTCAGGATTGGGAACACGTGTACACCCGTGATGGATTCATGTTGATGTATGGAAAAACCAATACAATATTGTAAAAAAAAATTAAAAAAAGAAACAGATAATGATCTGGGCTATAAACAAATTATGCTGAAGGACTGAGCAAATTTTTGAGGTAGTTTAGTAAAACATAATCCAAGAAACCCTTCTGATATACTATTATATGCAAAATACTCTCCCAGCTGCATCTGTCTCAGTCTTAGAGATCTGGGAGAGCCAGGATCCTAGTTCAATTCAGCAGAATTTCTAGCTTATCGTGAATTTCAATGTCATGTACTTAGTTAGACCTGTGAACTGGAAAAACCCACACAACCTAAAAATTGTATGTCTTGTTTTATTCAGGGAACTTACTCTGGGAGACAGCCTCTCAGACAGCTCTGAGAACTATTTCAAAGAGGTAAGGAAGAAGCTAGGTTATGTAGGAGGTTTGCTGATAAAACAAGAACAAAAACATGTAGTTGAACATCAAAATGTTACTGCTAATCACAAAAAATAGACATCTCAAGTTAATGACCTTCATGCCTTCCTATGTATGAGAAGATCTGAAAGTCTGGGCTCATTGCAGTTATTCCTGTGATATGCATCCTAACCATCTAGGGCTAGTATCCTGTTTTCCCTCCATCCTGAATTCCCCTCAGGCAATTATAGTGACTGATGGCTTGATGACAGCATTAAGTGTTTACCAGAAAAGCAGGCAACATTCTCTGTCCACAGACTAGACACTCTGTACTTTTCTGCCTGTGTGTCCATATGGCATTATTCATAGACAACAGTTTTCTAGCCATGAACACTAGCTTGAAAATGAGTTAAGGACAAGTGAGATTTTGACAAAAGAATGTTTAAATTCTTGATACACATACAAATATTTTAATCAAGATTTTATGAACAGTATTGACTTTCTGTAGAGATAGTATTTTCTGAACAAAACTCCAATTACCAATTTCATTCTTTGATCAATATTCTATATAATGCCTTTACATTTTTAACATTTTTTTCATGCTCACTTTGCTAAAACTGTCTTTATTGTTACCAATGGTTTTTCTGTGTAAACTGTACAATGATTAATTGAGAGATCAAGGTCTTTTGTTCATATTGAAATACATTAATTAGTGTCAGCATTTTGCATGCAGGGCTTTTGTGTTTGTATGTATGTGCTTATTAATTTCATCAAATCCACTTTTCAGTCATTTTCTGCAGATTTAAATCTTGTCAAGAATATTTTATTTTTCTATTAATTTTTAGTCAATAAAAATGTCATTATGTGCAGTTTCAGCCATTCTCAGCTATATTTTGTTCCATTTGTTTCTCATATGTCTAATCTTTTTGCGTCAATTTTTGCATTTCTCAGTGTTCCCATGAGATATTATCCCTGAGTCAGTTTTCACCTATCACAAACTTTCAACTATCACAGTGCAGTTTTAGTTTATATTATTTCTATAAATCTATTTTTTTTTTTTTGCATCAGCTGTGCTTTTAAATTCACCAAGTGTTCCTTATATAACAAACAAAGGATTTAGGTATACTGTGAAATTTACTTATCTTCAGGATCAAGGCAATGACATCAACACTTCCCAGTTGAGAACACAGACAATAAACTGGATTAGAACAATCATTTTTCAAATGATCTAATATAGCCCCAGCCTAGTAACAAAAGATACATATATTTTTGAGGATAAAAATAATTCCTAGTCCCAAGTCTAGCCCCAGAAATTCTGTTTTTTTGCAGGGTAAGGTAATCAGCAGTTTTTAATTTATCTGCAGTTTCTTTTCATAGCTGGTCAGAGAGGAACTTAATGCATTTTCAAAAACTCTTTTAGACTATCTCTCCCTTGGCATCAAAATTCAGGGAGATTCATACTATAGTATCATACCAGAATCCCTAAATAAAGATGGAGACTGAAGAGATACAAGCTAGAGAATAAAGCACAATTCTAATTAGAGATGGCGATTTGAGCATAGATTTATTAATACCTCTGCTTCTTTCCAAAACCTCACTAAACTGACAAAACAAATAAGACATAAAGGACAAAAAGAAGAGTCAATTAGTTTAGTACAACTTTGGGAAAAGGTAAAGCAAAACAGCTGGTGGTAGCTGATGTAAACTGAGCTGAGAAACTCCAACCTAAGGGACACCAAACCTGCCTTATAGAAATAACCCCTTCCTTCAAGAAATCAGGTTTTTGTAGTGTTCGGAATCACTGGAAGTGACATAAAAGCAGAACTGAAACAGGAGGGTATTTTTGAAATTCTGTTGAGTAAATAGATAGACCTTCCAATTTTCATCCTGATTGTTTAGGAAGTATCAGATCCTCCTCTATGCTCTCCTCCCCACTTCCTCCCTCTAAAAAGAGTGGTTCATTCTCTGGAAAGGCTAAAACAGAGGGTCTGCCTTGGGGGATACTACACTGGTCTAAGTCCCTTCTGCATTTCTGTGAGATGTGAGAAGGTGTGTGTACTCTTTTTAAACAGTTTCATGAAGATACCCAGCATGGACAGATGGACAGCTGCAGGTATGATCAAGTTTGCTTAGACAGACACGCTGGCACAAAAGCACAGTCTGATAACAGTGAGAACATCCTGCCACATCCATCCTTCTTTCTGAAAGATGCCATTTATTTTAGATATAAATCGACAGCCAACCCACATAGACCTGCTGTTGCTGCGATACTAACACCGTAAATTATTTACTGCATTTTAGGGAATTTATCATAGAAATTAAGCTGGAAAAAATGCATACAGAAAAAAATATTCTCCTATGTTAGGAAGCTACTGTTACATTTTCAACCTTCATTCTCAAACCTATTACATTTTTGACCTTCATTCTCAAACCCAGTCTGCAACAGGTTAAGAGCTATACCACAAGGCATGAAAGGAGATACTGAATCTACTTCTAACTTCTAGAGTTTTTCATCTGCTTAGCTCCAAGATTACAGAATGTAGCTCTTAATACAGCTCAGGACATAACTGAAAATCTGAGTCTTGGGAATCTACCACCTTCTAGAAATCTGCTGAGCCAGCCATAATTTGCTCACACCAATCTTTCCTGGATTCATTACAGCATGTACAAGGTAACCTACTGGGCTTACTTTTGTCCCCAGACACTCCCATTTATTGTCACAAACTGGTGCAATACCTTCAGGTCAATATCTGCAACAGTCCACTCTGATTTTGCATCTAGATAGAGCGTCCCATCTTTCCTTTCCTCTCCTTTTCTTTAAGAAGCTCTATAAATTACTGGTATTAGCAGTAACAGAAATTCTCAATAGCAAAATTCTCAATAGATTCTAGTCACAACAAGAAGTGGATTTAATCTTTGTGTTTGAATGTTGTGATTATGAAACCCGGTCTCCTTGTGTTCCAACACTTGCACTAATACTTGGTATGTTCAGTCTTCCAGCATGATTTTCTCAAGGGTTTTGTATGGTTGTTGGTCTCCTCTGTTAACCGGTTTCTGTATGTGTAGTGTGGACATAATACAGCCAATACTTGATCAACACTCATGTCCTCCAAAGTGAGTGTTGACCTGGTAGTGAAGAGGACAGACCACGTGTGGGCTCATGAGATGTGTGCTTGGGGTCACATTTAGATCCCAGATCGGCCACTTATCAGGTAAATCTCAAATTAGTTGCATAACTTCCTGAAATTTCAGTTTCTTCAGGTGGAGAAATGAAAAAACAGCAACATTCATCTCACAGAGTTAATGTGAAGAGTAAATGGAGATTACACGGAAATCATGTGGAGAATATGGAGATTTTACATGTACTGTTCCTAAAGAAATTGGTCCAGAGACACACAGTAGGTGCTCAAGATTTAACATGTACTTCCACCAGAAAATAGCTTTGCTGTTAGATTCATTTATGTTGAGCTATTATAGGAGAATAATAGGAGTAATATGCCTATGCCTAGCAGGAAGGTTTCAAAATAATAATTTGAAAAACTGTCAATTTCTTTCTCTTTCAAATTGGAGGCGGGGAGAGAAAGAATGAATCCAAAGACTCATCCTTCTCATTTCTATCTCCTTGGACAGAGAGCTCTGGCTCCCTTGGGAGAACGGCTCCCACTGGCTACACTGCAGTATGAACCATTGTGTCTTTCCAGTTAGTATAGACAGAAGTATCTCTCTTAAATGTGGTCTCCCATCAGAAGCTGTGCCAAGCCAGTGACATCTCCTTGGCAAGAAAATGTCTCACTAGCTGTTTTCTTCATTCAGTGTCAGGTCAATGTCAAGTTCATTTTAAGAATCAACCTTTGGAGACTCTTTTGAGTGTCATTTGCCATTTCCATTAAAGCCTGTCTTTGTAAAGTATTTTTAAAACACTTTTCTTATGAGAATTCTTTTCATGTTTCCCTAGAGATATGGCACCTTTGAAGCTGACCCAAAACAGAGTCAGAGATTCAATGGGATACAGAACTTCTACTCATTCACTGCTCCCTTCTTGAATTTTGACAAAAGAAACAGAGAATGAGGACATGAGAGAGATAAAAGGACATCCCATTAGGGGTCAGGAATTGATTTTTGTTGTTGTTTCCTGGAAATCCACTATGAAATGTGAGAGTAACAAGTTTACCAACAACATTTCAGACTGAGATACTGCCCTCAGAACTATACCACTGAACGCAGCAGTGGTAAATTCAGCATAGTATTGTCTAAAGCCATTAAAGGGGAGCATACTTTTACATATAAACATATATAAGGATTCAACATTTTGCTAGAAAACAAAAGATATATAGGAATCAACTATTGGGGGAAATA
The DNA here is from genome assembly GCA_917880005.1 of Nanger dama. Classification (NCBI taxonomy): domain Eukaryota; kingdom Metazoa; phylum Chordata; class Mammalia; order Artiodactyla; family Bovidae; genus Nanger; species Nanger dama. The sequence goes on from CAKJTW010000011.1 coordinate 5,581,933, forward strand.
AGAGGAAGTCTAACAAATATTTCTAGGTTAAATTAGCTGATTGCAGAGCAATCCATCACTGACTGGGCTATTTGTGGGTGGTGCTTAACAGATAACACAAGAAAACACTCACACATGGACTTGCAGAGGATACTCAAGACTGAACATGTCAAAACTGTGAGAGAGAGGACATTCATTCACTAGGATTCAAGTTAATGGCAAAAGTAATGACCAGATGGGGTTTTCTACACTTGTTATTCCTATGAAAGCAGGGTCCAAATTAAATTTTGGGAACATAAAACTTACTCACCTGGGTGAGGGGCTCTTTAAGAAAATTAATTCAATAGTTGGAATATGATATTACCAGCATCCCTCCTAGGGGCGAGGAGGGGCTTACAAAAATGAGAAGCTTATGAATCATTAGTCTGATAATATATCTACCTCTGGTTAAGAGTTATTTTGAATAACATTTGAATGCTTTCTCTGGGTACCTTCCCTATAAATATCTTGCTAAATTGAGGGCTGACAAAGAAAAATATTGTCAAGACTTAACTAGTAGGTTTGCACTGGAAAGTGTGATATGGGAGAGGAATTTTATTCTAGTTTAGTTAGCCATATTAAGTGACTTACTAAAAGAAGTAATTTTTAGTAATAAAAATAACAATAAAAAGTAAATCAGAGAAATGAAGAAATGCAAAGAACAGTCACAAGAATCATGCATGGCAGGTAGGGGAGTGAGGGGAAGAAATGACCCAAATCATTCAAATTATATTCATAGTACAGTCACTAGTCACTATATCAGATGTTGCCTTACTATTATAGAAGCCTGGGTGATTGACTTTCCCTCAACTTTTTCTCCTTCTCTATTATTTACATATGTTTTTATTTATTTTTATGACTTTTGAAGCATTTCAATTTATAATCAAGCTCAGTGTTGAAGTTTCTGGTTTTAACATAGAAATAATACAGCTTTAGCATATTGGACATCAAATCACTGTAGCTTGAAGATTTAGATTGGTTTAGAATTTCAACAAATTTAGATTTATTCATTTTTGTTGTTCAGTCCTAAGTCATGTCCATGGACTTTGCAACCCCATGGACTGTAGCACACCAGGCCCCTCTTCTCTACTATCTCCTGGAGTTTGCTTAGATTCATGTTCATTGAGTCAGAGATGCCATCCAACTGTCTCACCTTCTGCTGCCCCCTTCTCCTTCTGCCCTCAATCTTTCCCAGCATCAGGGTATTTTCCAATGAGTCGGCTCGTCACATCAGGTGCCTAAAGTATTGGAACTTCAGCTTCAGCAAAATCCTTCCAATGAATATTCAGGGTTGATTTCCTTTAGGATTGACAGGTTTTATCCCCTTGCTGTCCAAGAGACTCTCAAGAGTCTTCTCTAGCACCGCAATTTGAAAGCATCACTTTGGATATGTATGCTGAATCTTGGCAGAAATTAACTCTCTGATATGGAATAGCTACAGAAGCAGAATTTTTCATAAGGTGCAGAAAATCCCTGACTAGATGATTGGCTAACTTCTGGAATGGGGGTCTGATCTGTAATTCCCACCCCTGCCATTTTTCATCTCTCATTTACTGGGAGCAGGGAGGGGGACTGTCTTTTATATTTAAAAAATAGTTTTAATGTATCCAAACAAACATTCCAGAAACAGTAAAAGCTTTTTTGGGTGACTGCCATACTGCCATTCTCCACATAATACATTTCAGAGATAATATTCAGTCTTTTTTTTTTTTTTGCATTTCTATAGCAAGGAAAAAAACAAACAAACAAACAAGGCTAAAGATTACCTCTGTACAGTACATAAATCCCATTGACTTTTTCCCTCCTCCAGTTTATTTTTGAAAGTCCAAGTTTCTCAGAGAGCAACTATTTTTTAGATGCAGAATGGTGTGGACAGGAAAGCATGCATTATAGGTAAGGAACCTTGGATTTTTGCCTTAATATCCTACTGCTGGGCTTTTGCTTTCTGATTAAAGAAAAAAAAGAATTAATTGGGGGATAATTGCTTTACAATATTGTGCTAGTTTCTGCCATACATCAACATGAATCAGTCACAAGTATACATATGTCCCCTCTCTCTTGAATGTCCCTTCCATATCCTACCCCATCCCACCTCTCTAGATTGTCACAGAACACTGAGTTGAACTTCCTACAGCACACAGCAAACTCCCATTGACTATATATTATTGTTAAGCAACACTGAACAATCCTTCTAGATTTAACATCCTAAGATTCTTTGATAGGTTTATATCATTGCTCTTTTTTCATGATTCTGAAGTGTTATCTTGGCAACTGTTAGATTATATTGCTTCTTTTTGTGCAGTATCACAACTTCTGAATTCAGCATCTCTCATTCACCTCAGCTAATGGTGTACTTTCAGGGTAGCAGAGTCCATCCATATCCTATATTCTGTCTGGAGCCAGGCTAATGAACCATTTCTGCAGGAGTTCTTTCTGCTCCCCAAAGGTTCTAAGCATTTTTGATGAGGATTATAGACATGAGTTAAAGTGGGCACCCAATACATGTCAGGAACCACTGCAGGCACTAGGGATAGAATGATGAACAACACAGGTAAGTTTTCTCCTCTCATAATTGCTTAGAGTCTAGTGGAGAATACAGACATGGATCAAATTGTAAAAATAAATGTGAAAATGCAACAGTAACAAGTGCCACTATAGACAAATACATTCTCTTTGAAAAATCTATATTATTTGATCTGTTGAGGGAGGTCCAAGAGCTTTCCCAATAAATTAATGATTAACCCAAGATCTAAAGGGTGTCAGAGTAAAGAACAAAAAAGCAAAGGAAAGAATCTAGGTAGAAGTTATGTCACATGATAATGCCCTGTGATAGCAGGAAGTAAATGGATACATTCAAAAGCAGAGACATTACTTTGCCGACTAAGGTCCGTCTAGTCAAGGCTATGGTTTTTCCTGTGGTCATGTATGGATCTGAGAGTTGGACTGTGAAGAAGGCTGAGCACCGAAGAATTGATGCTTTTGAACTGTGGTGCTTGGAGAAGACTCATGAGAGTCCCTTGGACTGCAAGGAGATCCAACCAGTCCATTCTGAAGGAGATCAGCCCTGGGATTTCTTTGGAAGGAATGCTGCTAAAGCTGAAACTCCAGTACTTTGGCCACCTCATGGAAAGAGTTGACACACTGGAAAAGACTCTGATGCTGGGAAGGATTGGGGGCAGGAGGAGAAGGGGACGACAGAGGATGAAATGGCTGGATGGCATCATGGACTCGATGAATGTGAGTCTGAGTGAACTCCGGGAGATGGTGATGAAGAGGGAGGCCTGGTGTGCTGCGATTCATGGGGTCACAAAGAGTCGGACATGACTGAGCGACTGAACTGACTGAACATGGATATATAGGGCTGATAAAGACCAGTTATAAAGTAAAAGAAGATCCTGCAGAAGATGAGGTTGGAGGTGTTGGTAGAAGTCAACTACCCTTTTGACTCAATAAGAAATTTCATCTCTATCCTAATAGCAAAGGAAATCAGGAATGAGACTGCATGATTAGATTCACTTACCAATCCCCTTCCACTTGACAACAACAGAGTTGAGGCTCACTTCTCCAGTGTTAGTGTGGAGAACAAAAGTCATGTAAGAGCTCTATTACAAGAGAAGACTCTTGAGAGTCCTTTGGTCAGCAAGGAGATCAAACCAATCAATCCTAAAGGAAATCAACTCCGAATATTCACTGGAAGGATTGACACTGAAGATGAAGTTCCAATACTTTGGCCACCTGATGCCAAGAGCCAACTCACTGGAAAAGAGTTTGATGTTGGGGAAGATTGAGGGCAGGGGGAGAACGGGGTGGCAGAAGATGAGATAGTTAGATAGCATCACTGACTCAATGGACATGAATTTGTGCAAACTCCAGGAGACAGTGGAGACAGGAGCCTGGCGTGCTGCAGTCCATGGGGTTGCAAAGAGCTGAACATGACTTACTGACTGAAAAACAATTGCTCTACTGTTATTCTAGATTCTGCTCTGGACTGGTAAAACTTTCTTGTATGTCTCATTTGTGTACAGTTTATCATGGGTTTAGACAGGACAGCACCAGATGGACAATCAGAAATTCTAGTTCTCTGGTTTATTCCTGCATTATGTATGTTACTGAAATGGATTTTGACATCTGAAGGACAGTCGTAGTGCCCACAGGATTCCCAGCAAGCAGACTCACAGCTCTGCCAGGTGAGCGAAACACAGGTATCTGTTCCCCTGGCACATTCTTTAATGAGACTGCAAGTAGCTTGCTAATACAGCCAACAGAGAATACTGGAAATTTCTGAGTTATTCTTAGAATCCATCCTTGGCCTTTGTGATGTTTCTATATTTTCTTCCAATTCTCAATTAAATGTACAATATCACCTTTATTCCTAGAAACTATATAAACCCCATCAGTCAGTTCAGTCGCTCTGTTGTGTCTGACTCTTTGCTGCTCCATGGACTGCAGCATGCCAGGCCTCCCTGTCCATCACCAACTCTTGCTGTTTACTCAAACTGATGTCCATTGAGTCAGTGATGCCATCCAACCATCTCATCCTCTGTCATCCCCTTCTCCTCTCGCCTTCAATTTTTCCCAGCATCAGAATCTTTTCCAATGAGTCAGATCTTTGCATCAAATGGCCAAAGTATTGGAGTTTCAGCTTCAGCATCAGTCCTTCCAATTAATATTCAGGACTGATTTCCTTTAGGATGGACTGGTTGGGTCTCCTTGCTGTCCAAGGGACTCTCAAGAGTCTTCTCCAAAACCACAGTTCAAAAGCATCAATTCTTCAGCACTCCACTTTCTTTCTTTCTTTCTTTTTTTATTTTACTTTACAATACTGTATTGGTTTTGCCATACATCAACATAAATCCACCACGGGTGTACATGTGTTCCCAATCCTGAACCCCCCCTCCCACCTCCCTCCCCATATCATCTCTCTGGGTCATCCCACTGCACCAGCCCCAAGCATCCTGTATCCTGCATTGAACCTAGACTGGCGATTCATTTCTTGTATGATATTATACATGTTTCAATGCCATTTTCCCAAATCATCCCACCCTCTCCCTGTCCCACAGAATCCAAAAGACTGTTCTATACATCTGTGTCTCTTTTGCTGTCTCACATACAGAGTTATCGTTACCATCTTTCTAAATTCCATATATATGTGTTAGTATACTGTATTGGTGTTTTCTTTCTGGCTTACTTACAGATGGTTAACAAACACATGAAAAGATGCTCAACATCACTCATTATCAGAGAAATGCAAATCAAAACCGCAGTGAGATACCAATTCACACCAGTCAGAATGGCTGCAATCCAAAAGTCTACAAGCAATAAAGGCTGGAGAGGGTGTGGAGAAAAGGGAACCCTCTTACACTGTTGGTGGGAAGGCAAACTAATACAGCCACTATGGAGAAACAGTGTGGAGATTCCTTTAAAAACTGGAAATAGAACTGCCTTATGACCCAGCAATCCCATTGTTGGGCGTACACAATGAGGAAAATAGAATTGAAAGAGACACATGTACCCCGATGTTCATCGCAGCACTGTTTATAATAGCCAGGACATGGCAGCAACCTAGATGTCCATCAGCAGATGAATGGATAAGAAAGCTGTGGTACATATACACAATGGAGTATTACTCGGCCATTAAAAAGAATACACTTAAATCAGCTCTAATGAGGTGGATGAAACTGGAGCCACTTTCTTTATAGTATAACTCTCACATCCATACATGACTACTGGAAAAACCATAGCCTTGACTAGATGGACCTTTGTTGGCAAAGTAAGGTCTCTTCTTTTTAATATGCTGTCTAGGTTGGTCATAACTTTTCTTCCAAAGAGCATGCATCTTTTAATTTCATGGCTGCAGTTACCATTGGGAGTGATTTTGGAGCCCCCAAAATAAAGTATGTCACTGTTTCCAGTGTCTCCCCATCTATTTGCCAGGAAGTGATGGGACCAGATGCCGTGATGTGTTTTCCTGAATGCCTAGTTTTAAGTCAACTTTTTCACTCTCCTCTTTCACTTTTATTAAGAGGCTCTCTTGATAAACCCCATAAGAGATTCCAATTCATGCTAACTAGCATCTCACAAGCATGCAGTCATCATTCAAAAATGATGCCTCACCATGTTAAGCGCCAAGAAGCCCACTACCCTCTAGCTTAGAATTTCCATCGTTCTTAAGTAGTGTTAGGGCATCATCTTCAGTAGTCCTGCCCCTACTTCCCTCCAACCCTACCACTGTGGTGATTCTAGATCAGTGAAAGGAGGAGTGGCTGGATGGGACACAGCTCAAAACCTATCTCTTCAGCCTTCTCAATCTCTGTGTCCTAAAGCCACACCAACAAAACACTTCCGCAGGTGACATTCAGTATCACAGTGATTCAGATAATATAAGTGGCCAGACTTTGAATCAGCTCTGGCTCTGGTTAGCAGACAAAATAGAGGGTTAAGACACATCGGGCTCCTAATGAACATCCAAAAGTAATCCCATTACCCTTGTTCTATGACTAAGGTCACTTACCGACCTGGTTAGGCTGGGAATGCTAGACTTGATATTAAGGAACAGGCACAGAGCAAGAGATAAGACAGAGAATGATGCAGTCGGGGGAGCAGATAGACCCTTATAAAGTGGCATGGTCTAGTCAGTGACTAGAGTTTAAGTTAGTCCTTTGTTCCTTTGTGTGCCCCCAAAAATCAGAGTACCTTCCACCCTAAATAGAATTTCTCTGTAACAAAATAAATGGGTAATAGAAAAGAACATCAGTTTATTTGAATAGCTTCAGAAGGCTGTAGTTGATTGTAACCTTCATTAAAACATACCACCAATGACAACAAACATGGAGAAAAAGCATTAGGAGTATCCTTTTTTTCTCCTCTTTTGGAAGAAAGAGATTAGAATACAAGGGAGCATATGAGTACAAATGGAAATGTTTTGCCTACTAGAGCTTTGCACGTTTTTTCTGCTGTTCCTCCAAATAAGGTTAAATGGATTTTATTTGTTTACAGATGGCCTCAATAGTACATCCATCACCTTTTTCTCTTATTATTCTTTCCACTCTTTGCAATTTTTATTAAAATGAGAATAGAATGGTTAGTGGCTGTGATCATTAGCTTGCAGAAGCCGGCTTATGAAACAGATTGTTAGTGCCATAAACACAGTGCGGGGAACTCTATCACCCAGTCCCTGATGTAGCATGTCAATTCTCATGGAATGGCTTAGCCTAAATAGTGTTTGCTGTTATTCATAAATATATAATGACAGTGATCCTTAAGTAAACTTCACCCAAATCACTCAGTCCTGCACTAGTAATGACTGTACACCAGTAAAACGCAGCAAGAAGCAGCTGTTCTAGGCTGTTTGTAATATTAGCTATTATTCAAATACTGTTGTCATTCACCCTCCACAGCTAAAAGGCTAGGCTCCAGAATTTGGAAGAATTAATTCTCTGCTGTGGACTTTTTAAATGTCCAAGGTTAAATGAGAAGAGAAGAGAAAACAATGACACAGGGAAAATGGAATGAGTACTGAAAAGCAAAACAGGTTAGATGAATAATGTAGTTTTCTCTAAGAATTTATACAGGTTATAAACAAAAATTAAGAAAGGATTATGTTAAAAAGATATTCTATTTAGTTACACCATGGAACTGAGAATAAATAAATGGAAATGCATATTTTATCTCTGGGTAAAACTGTAGTAATGATGATAATGTTGGGTGATGAGGATAGCATTTTCCTCTGAACTGACCTATAATACCAGCAGTCTCAACCAGTGTACCAAGGTGACTTCAAGTAGTTTACGGAAAACAAAAGCACATAGAAGAGGCAGAATAATCAAAAGATAATGTGAAATGGAATCTAGAACTACTCAATATGAAAACCTGTTGTTGTACTCATATGCTCATTTGTGTCTGACTCTTTACGACCCCAAGAACTGTAGCCTGCCAGGCTCCTCTGTCCATGGAATTTTTATGGCCAGAATGCTGGAGTGGATTGCCATTTCCTCCTCCAGGTAATCTTCCTAACCCAGAGATCAAACCCATGTCTGCTGCTGCTGCTAAGTCACTTCAGTCGTGTCCGACTCTGCATGACCCCATAGATGGAAGCCCACCAGACTCCCCATCCCTGGGATTCTCCAGGCAAGAACACTGGAGTGGGTTGCCATTTCCTTCTCCAATGCATGAAAGTGAAAAGTGAAAGGGAAGTCACTCAGTCATGTCTGACTCTTCGCAACCCCATGGATCGTAGCCTACCAGGCTCCTCCATCCATGGGATTTCCCAGGCAAGAGTACTGGAGTGGGGTGCCATCGCCTTCTCACAACCCATGTCTATTAACCTGAATTGGCGGGTGGATTCTTTTCCATTAGTGCCACCTGAGAATCCCAAATATTAAAAACCATTAAGCTACAATATTTGAAATAGCTTACACTGGCCCAGATTATCAGAAGAACCATGGAAAAGTGAAATCATATATAGAGATGAATACCCAAAGGAATTTAGTATGTGATAAAGGTGAATGAAAAGTAAATTATGTAGCAAATATTGTTGAGACTACTGACTAGTGACTAAAAACAAAACAAAACAAAAAAAACCAGTTGGATCACTTTCTTATATCATTGAAAACAAATCCCAAATAGATCAAAGAATTAATGAGTAAATAGGAACAGAAAAGAACAAAGTTACTTAAGGACAAAAGGAAAGTTTTTATTTTTTTTCTTAAATATCTGTGGTAGAGAATTAAAACCAAAAAAAAAAATCATAAAATACTCATAAATTTATATAAAATTTAAAACTTCTACCACCTTGAAAATAATCACAAATCAAGTCAAAAGAAATGATAACTAGGAAAAATATTTCTAGCTAATATGATAGTATAAGATTCAGTTCAGTTCAGTCGCTCAGTCGTGTCTGACTCTTTGAGACCCCATGAATCGCAGCACACCAGGCCTCCCTGTCCATCACCAACTCCTGGAGTTAACTCAGATTCACGTCCACCAAGTCAGTGATGCCATCCAGCCATCTCATCCTCTGTCGTCCCCTTCTCCTCCTGCCCCCAATCTCCCAGTGTCAGGGTCTTTTCCAGTGAGTCAACTCTTCACATGAGGTGGCCAAAGTATTGGAGTTTCAGCTTTAGCATCATTCCTTCCAAAGAAATCCCAGGGTTGATCTCCTTCAGAATGGACTGGTTGGATCTCCTTGCAGTCCAAGGGACTCTCAAGAGTCTTCTCCAACACCACAGTTCAAAAGCATCAATTCTTCGGCATTCAGCCTTCTTCACAGTCCAGTTCTCACATCCATACATGACCACAGGAAAAACCATAACCTTGACTAGACGGACCTTAGTTGGCAAAGTAATGTCTCTGCTTTTGAATATGCTATCTAGGTTGGTCATAACTTTCCTTCCAAGGAGTAAGTGTCTCCTAATTTCATGGCTGCAGTCACCATGTGCAGTGATTTTGGAGCCCCCAAAAATAAAGTCTGACACTGTTTCCACTGTTCCCCCATCTATTTCCCATGAAGTGATGGGACCAGATGCCATGATCTTCGTTTATAAACAGGGTGACAATATACAGCCTTGACATACTCCTTTTCCTATTTGGAACCAGTCTGTTGTTCCATGTCCAGTTCTAACTGTTGCTTCCTGACCTGCATACAGATTTCTCAAGAGGCAGGTCAGGTGGTCTGGTATTCCCATCTCTCTCAGAATTTTCCACAGTTTATTGTGATCCACACAGTCAAAGGCTTTGGCATAGTCAATAAAGCAGAAATAGATGTTTCTTCTGGAACTCTCTTGCTTTTTCCATTATCCAGCGGATGTTGACAATTTGATCTCTGGCTCCTCTGCGTTTTCTAGAACCAGCTAGAACATCAGGAAGTTCACAGTTCACGTATTGCTGAAGCCTGGCTTGGAGAATTTTGAGCATTACTTTACTAGCATGTGAGATGAGTGCAATTGTGTGGTAGTTTGAGCATTCTTTGGCATTGCCTTTCTTTGGGATTGGAATGAAAACTGACCTTTTCCAGTTCTGTGGCCACTGCTGAGCTTTCCAAATTTGCTGGCATATTGAGTGCAGCACTTTCACAGCATCATCTTTCAGGATTTGAAACAGCTCCACTGGAATTCCATCACCTCCACTAGCTCTGTTCATAGTGATGCTTTCTAAGGCCCACTTGACTTCACATTCCAGGATGTCTGGCTCTAGATGAGTGATCACACCATCGTGATTATCCGGGTTGTGAAGATCCTTTTTGTACAGATCTTCTGTGTATTCTTGCCACCTCTTCTTAATATCTTCTGCTTCTGTTAGGTCCTTACAATTTCTGTCCTTTATCGAGCCCATCTTTGCATAAAATATTCCCTTGGTATCTCTCATTTTCTTGAAGAGATCTCCAGTCTTTCCCATTCTGTTCTTTTCCTCTATTTTTTTGCATTGATTGCTGAAGAAGGCTTTCTTATCTCCCTTTGCTGTTCTTTGGAACTCTGCATTCAGATGCTTATATCTTTCCTTTTCTCCCCTGCTTTTTGCTTCTCTTCTTTTCACAGCTATTTTTAAGGCCTCCCCAGACAGCCATTTTCCTTTTTTGCCTTTCTTTTCCATGGGGATGGGCTGGATCCCTGTCTCCTGTACAATGTCACGAACCTCATTCCATAGTTCATCAGCCACTCTGTCTATCAGATCTAGGCCCTTGAATCTATTTCTCACTTCCACTGTATAATAATAAGGGATTTAATTTAAGTCATACCTGAGTGGTCGAGTGGTTTTCCCTACTTCCTTCAATTTCAGTCAGAATTTGGTAATAAGGAGTTCATGATCTGAGCAACAGTCAGCTCCTGGTCTTGTTTTTGTTGACTGTATACAGCTTCTCCATCTTTGGCTGCAAAGACTATAATCAACCTGATTTTGGTGTTGACCATCTGGTGATGTCCATGTGTAGAGTCTTCCCTTGTATTGTTGGAAGAGGGTGTTTGCTATGACCAGTGCATTTTCTTGACAAAACTCTATTAGTCTTTGCCCTGCTTCATTCTGCATTCCAAGGCCAAATTTGCCTGTTACTCCAGGTGTGTCTTGACTTCCTACTTTTGCATTCCAGTCCCCTATAATGAAAAGGACATCTTCTTTAAGTGTTAGTTTTAAAAGGTCTTGTAGGTCTTCATAGAACCGTTCAACTTCAGCTTCTTCAGTGTTACTGGTTGGGGCATAGACTTGGATTACCGTGATATTGAATGGTTTGCCTTGGAGACGAACAGAGATCATTCTGTCGTTTTTGAGATTGCATCCAAATACTGCATTTTGGACTCTTTTGTTGACCATGATGGCTACTCCATTTCTTCTGAAGGATTCCTGCCCACAGTAGTAGATACAATGGTCATCTGAGTTAAATTCACCCATTCCTGTCCATTTTAGTTTGCTGATTCCTAGAATGTTGACGTTCACTCTTGCCATCTCTTGTTTGACCACCTCCAATTTGCCTTGATTCATGGACCTGAAATTCCAGGTTCCTATGCAATATTGCTCTTTACAGCATTGGATCTTGCTTCTCTCACCAGTCACATCCACAGCTGGGTATTGTTTTTGCTTTGGCTCCATCCTTTCATTCTTTCTAGAGTTATTTCTCCACTGATCTCCAGTAGCATATTGGGCACTTACTGACCTGGGGAGTTCCTCTTTCAGTATCCTATCATTTTGTCTTTTCATACTGTTCATGGGGTTCTCAAGGCAAGAATACTGAAGTGGTTTGCCATTCCCTTCTCCAGTGGACCACATTCTGTCAGACCTCTCCACCATGGCCTGCCCTCCCTGGGTTGCCCTGTGGGCATGGCTTAGTTTCATTGAGTTAGACAAGGTTGTGGTCCTAGTGTGATTGGATTGATTCATTTTCTGTGAGTATGGTTTCAGTGTGTCTCCCTCTGATGCTCTCTCAGTCAAGTCACTCATTCGTGTCTGACTCTTTGCCACGCCATAGGCTGTAGCCTACCAGGCTCCTCTGTCCATGGGATTTTCCAGGCAATAGTACTGGAGTGGATTGCCATTTCCTTCTTCAGGGGATCTTCCCAATGCAGTGCTTGAACCAGGTCTCCCACATTGTAGACAGACACTTTACCATCTGAACCACCATCCAAATTCTTAGTCTAAGATTAAAGCAGTTTTAATATTAAAGCAATTTTACACATAAAATTTTAAAACTAAGCCTGTGACAGGAAAAGGAGAAAATGACACAAGCAAACAATTCACAGAAACACAAAACACCAATGCTCATTAACATAAGAAAATGTTCAAACTCACTTGTAATTAAAGAGATTTAACTTAAATGTTTGACTATATTTTATACATCAAAGTAATAACAATTTTAAACATTGATGTTACCTATTGTTGAACCAGTCCATTCTGAAGGAAATCAGCCCTGGGATTTCTTTGGATGGAATGATGCTAAAGCTTAAACTCTAGTACTTTGGCCACCTCATGCGAAGAGTTGACTCCTTGGAAAAGACTCTGATGCTGGGAGGGATTTGGGGCAGGAGGAGAAGGGGACGACCGAGGATGAGAAGGCTGGATGGCATCATTGACTTGATGGATGTGAGTCTGAGTGAACTCCAGGAGTTGGTGATGGACAGGGAGGCCTGGCGTGCTGTGATTCATGGGGTCACAAAGAGTCGGACATGACTGAGTGACTGAACTGAACTGAATGTTGAACGGATATATTGAAACACTAGCTATATCTTGGTAGAGGCTTAAATTGTCTTTTGTGCAGCCTTTGGCAATATCTATTACAACATAAAGTCCACCTATATTTTTACCCAACAATTGGACTTCTAGAAATTTATCCTACTGACTCACTCATCAATTTTGCAAAACACACGTATAATGAGGTTCATTGTAACATTCTTTGTAATAGCAAAACAAAACAAAATAGAACAACCATACGATAAAATAAAAACCCTAGAAACAATTTAAAACCATCAAAAGAAACTGAATTACTATGCAGTGATTAAAATTAATGGAGTAAATCTATTTATAACATATGCTAACATTCTGACTGCAGTGTTGTGCGAGAAAAAAAAATTGTACAACAGTGTATATACTTCAACCCCATTTCTGCTTTCTTCTCTGAAAACTATAAATTATATGTAAGCTTCTAGAGTTAAACAAAAGCTAAACAGTACTTCTTTTAATGCACATAACATACCTGATAAGAAACGTTTGGAAGCCTCCAGTTGCCTCCAATTGAAAATCTGAACTTTAAGGCCAACCAGTAATTCCTGCTCCCATCTATCCAAATCTAATTTATTCAGCCACGAGGACATCCAACTGAAGTCTCTTAACTCTTCAAGCATTTGCCTTCTTTAATGTTCCCAGGGACAAATGAGACCACAATATAAGCAAGGACATTGAATGAATTATTCATATCAGAGAACATATGAGGGTTACAGATCTAAAGAAGTCATACTGGGTTGACAAGAAAGTTCTTTTGGATTTTTGCATAACAGCCTATGGAAAAATCTGAACAAACTTTTGGCCAATCCAGTACAGTGGCAAAGATGTCTGAAGAGCAGTCTATTATCAACTAAAGTTTTAAAGTACCCAGCTACATAAGTAAATAATAAGATCTATCAATATAATCAACATATAAATCCTGTTGAATCAATGTAACAGTTAATTCTCAAAAGACCAACCTGTTCAAAGGTGGACAACTGCAAGGCAGTGCATCTTTCAAGCAATGTATGCTGGCATATCTTTCTCCAATTTACAAGAACAACAAAATTTTGTTTGAACCTAAAGGAACTCTGCACATGCCCTAGGGAAGCCAGTTCATCCTCTATGCCTTCAGTCAATCAAAATGAGGAAGCAGAATAGAAGGGATCTGAACTGTCCTCTGCAGGATGTTATCTTCTCTGTGCTAGAACTATGCCATTTTCCTATCTGATTTTTCCAGGCAGTAGAAATGTGGCATAAACTTGTAAGTCCTAGATACACAGGTTCTGAAATCTGCTGACTTACAGACTGCTAATTTGGACAAGTCATTTAAATCCTGAACTTCAATCCTTTCAGTGGTAAACTATGAAATCTATGTCCTAGATTAAAAAAAAAAAGAATAAATGATTTTTAAAAATGTAAGACACTTGAGTGCTCATGCTTCAGTCATGTCTGGCTTTTTGTGATCCCAGGGACTGTAACCCACCAGCATGCTCTGTCCATGGAATTCTCCAGGCAAGGATACTGGAGTGGGTTGCCATTACCTCCCCCAGGGGATCCTCCCAACCCAGGGCCTGAACCCATATATCCTTTGTCTCCTGCATTACAGGTGGATTCTTTATCCACTGATCATCAGGGAAGGGTGCCTAGCACATAGTAAATGCTTGGAAAATGTTATTTTTATATTTTCTTTCCAATCACCTGTTTGAAAAAAATGTCATCTAATGCAGGGTTTGGCTGATGTCTTTCTTTTATTCTTACACCTACCACTTACAGAAATGGTGAAACGTGGCAATGGGCATGACCTTTGACTCTATGTCTCTTTCTTTGTGCTGTTATACATCTGTTCATCCTATGTACCTCCCACAACATTGTAAGCAAGTATACTGCACAGGCTGTACACAGTCTCTTGATTTCCTCTTACCTGTGTGAACATGCACACACACAGCAAATTCCCAATGAATGTGGTTGACTTAGTGCTCTGACAGCTAGAGGGATGCAGCACGTCTAGGTTATAATATTTACTGCCTGCGTCATACAACTGAGTAACTAGTTAACCAGCCATCCAAGGAAGAGAATCACAGGTTGATCAGAACTTATGACAACAGTTCCTGTGGGTCGATTTCAGAATTCAGCGTCTCACTCTTTTAGCTCTCACACGTGTCTCACGCGTTTAGCTCTTTGTCCAGGAAAGACGCTGCGGCTGCTTGTCATATCAGTATATGCGCTGTTGTACAAATGGATGTGGTAAGTAAGGAAGACGCTGCTAACTTCCTCAAGCTCACTAAGCATCACACATGGAGTGTCGTTTTTCCTAACAGATGCAGAACATTAACAGTCAGAATGTTTGCAGGATAAGTCAGGGTCTCATTAGTTGGACCTGTACAGAGCCAAAAGGGAAACAAAAGAAAAATCACTGAACTAGGTCCACATTTAATTACACTTATACTCAGTTAATCACAGCTAATAAAATAGGCAATGTACCAATTTCCCTTATGGTAGAAGCTCAAGCTGATTTTTTAAGGAACTGTGACTCCTCCTAACTGACCAGGTCAAGGAAGTAACCGGAATTACAGAACTGGTATCTGAAGCCACAGTTATGCTTTTCTGGGACTGTTTTTTTCTGTTTTGCTTTACCCCTTGTTGGCTCCAGAGTGTCTAAAAAGGAAGAGATTTCAAGGTCATCTGATTAGAGGAGAAGGATGAGAATTTGCCTCACAGCTGTCTGAACAGAGCAAGCATCCTTCTTATACACTTGGGATGATGTGTCTGGGGGTGTTCTGACAGAGACCACTTAGCCACGCTGTAACACCAAGTCATATCCTCAGGAGGATGAGGGATGGATACAGACTTTCACAGGAAAAACTTAGAAAAGGTTATTCTGAACCATCAAAGTAGCAGCAGATTATCCGTGCGCTGCTAAACTTTCTCATCGATAAAGGAGTTGGACAAAATCTATTCTGGTATCTCACAATTCACCTACTACTAAAATGTCGTTGAAGTCTAAAAAACAAGAAAGATTCTGGAAATTCTATTTCCAGCAAAAACAAAAAAATCTATGGCAAAGCTTCTGTTGAGGAGTGGGTGGGCAGGAGAACACAGAGAAGAGCCTCACTTAGCAAGCATACAGGATGCCATCACTCCAACGTGCGCTCTTGGGCAAGCCCCTTGACCTCACTAAGCCTCAGTTCCATCCCTGTAAAATGGGTGATGGTAACCTCCCAGGTTGCTGCATCTGGGAGGCTGTAAGTACTCAGTGTTAGTTGTTATCATTAGTAAGGGGCCAACAGAATACACACAAAGGCAACTGAAGAAGGATGAAATTCATATTCTATGGGCCAGAAGATCTCTCTGAATCAGTATCATATTTACATAATACATTTTCTCCTCAAGTATAACCAGTTGCCTGTTCATATTGCACTTCTAATAGTAAGATGCTCATTTAATATTTAGTAATTAGAAGCAAGGTTATTGCAGTAACATTGCTCTAGAAGGACCCTTCTCTCCTGGATTTCTAAAATAAATAAATAAATAAATAAATGAGTAAATATGTGAATGACTAAAAACTCTTATCACCTCACACAACAGACATCAGTTTGATTTCTCCCTTTAACTGTCGTGAGGTCACACTCCTGGGTTTGTGATATGGCAGCAGTTGCCATGGAGATGATAGCTTTATCAGCAACTCCACTTTGCAATGACTTGACAGAAAGGTTACCAAGAAGCAGATGGGCTGTGAAGGAGACAGAACCCCTTGTCTAAACACAAATAGCATTGATAATTAATTAGTTGAAGCAGTGGGGGAAA
Source organism: Nanger dama (assembly GCA_917880005.1). Taxonomy (NCBI): domain Eukaryota; kingdom Metazoa; phylum Chordata; class Mammalia; order Artiodactyla; family Bovidae; genus Nanger; species Nanger dama. Next base: position 5,598,439 of record CAKJTW010000011.1, read on the forward strand.
TTATGAAAATGTGTGAAAGGTAAAAGGATTTTTATTTATTACAGATTTGATTGTTCTATTCCTCTTTTGCCAGAGGAAAATCACATCTCTTCCACCCTGGGAAATGTTGCATGGAACACTGAATTAATGTTGCACTAACTGGTTTGAGTACGTAGGGGTTCACTTTCCAGACCCATTGACTTTTTGGTTAAAGTCGTAAAGTTAGTTATCTTAAGTGATTGTATTTTCTAAGGCCCAAAAAAGAGATTGTAGAACAAAACAAAACAAACCTCAGATTACTGAGATGATTAAAGGATCACAGTGTCAATTTATTTCAACTTCTAAAGGCTCAATTTGAACATACAAATCCTCTATTTGAAAATGTATCCTTTGATGATAAAAGCCCTTGTATTAATTTTCTAGGGCTGGGATAAAATATCACAGATCCCGAGTGACTCAAACAACAAAAAGTTGCTTTTTCACAGTTCTGGAGGAGAACAGTTAGATCAAGGTCTGCTTTCTTGCATAAAGTAACACAAAATTGTAAAACAACTATACACTAATAAAAATTAAATAACCAAAATAAAAGTTCTGGTTTCTTTGAGACCTCTCCCCTGGTTCACAGTTGGCCACCTTCTCGCTGCACACTTACATGGTCTTTCCTCTGTGGACACATCCCTGATGTGTTGTTCTGTGTCCAAATTCCCTTGACTTATGAGATCATCCATCAGATTAGATTAGGGCCCACCTTAGTGGCCTCCTTTTTAAACTTGCCTCTTTAAAGGGCTATAATCATACATAGTCACATTCTGAGGAACAGCTCTTCTAATGTGGCAGCCTGGCCCCCTTCACTATGTCATCTGAAGCAGTTTCTATCTCTGCCTTCTTGGTTTAAGGCACTAAGGGGGAGATGATGTATTATTACATGTCTGGTGGGAATTTAAATTATATAAATAATTGTATCTTTGAGAAAAGGGTAGCAATCCATTCTTTCCGCAGTCAGTAGATGATAAGAACTTTGGGAAGTGATAAGAACTTTGGGAAGTGAGAAGAACTTTGAGATGGTTTAAAATGAATGACCTAGTGATTGAACAATTGATGTCCACTCTCTGAGGTTTTTAGAGAAAATGACTAATTTCCCAAGCCTGAAAACAAAAAGCAAACAAAAAATGAAATAACAAATTTTAAAGATGAAGCTAAAAACACTCCATAATCGAAAAGAGATGTTCAGCGTGAGCCAGCTGTCACATCTTTAACCTTTCCATCTGTTGGTACATATTACAAATACGAGGATAAAGCCCTAAACTACATCTAGCCTGTTAGCTGGTAATTTGATTTCCGTGAATTTGGGAGCTGGTGAGGCACGCTTGCCTCCCTGTTTGTTTCAGCATTGAGGCTGGAAATTAACCTTCTTCCCTTAAGTAATCAAAGGTGTCTGCTGGGACCTCAAAGTCAGCTCAGATGGGGCATTATGCTAATGACCTGTTTGAGCAAGACTCAAATTGAAGTAGGAATGGTGGCAGAAAGATGTGGCCTTTCTCTATAGAAATATCTTTATGAGTATAATTAACTGAATAGATTGTGAAAACAAACTTGTTGAGAGACTACTGAAATGGTTTTCAAGTTTTCTTGATGTGAGATGCAAAGAGATATGGAAAAACAGAAACTAAGAAAAAGATAATATCAATAAACAACATGTAGAATATCACAAAGCTTATTTCATTATAAAGTAAAGTATTTGCATCTTCTCTGAGATGTAAACCAAATCTGATGTCTCAGGGGAGATCTGGAATATCTCCACAGAGGCCCCCTCCCTCAGTTCCTCTCACAGCTGTCATTCAAGTGATAATATTTCTATTATGTATTTAGGTCACCGAAATGCATTATATTTCTGGGGCTGAAATCAAATGGGACATGCAGGGTCTCAGAGAATATAGTATGCTGTGCTCTGTCAGGTTCCTGCTGGTGGTCCTCACTGTGATGCCTTACTTCTTCCTCTTGATTATTTAAGATGGGAGGATAGGCAGGAGAGACAGAGTTAGCAGGAATCTTTGCCATCTGGACTGATTTCTCCAACTTACATCCAAACAACATTCTTGAAATTTCTTTATGCCACAGTCTTATGTCAGCATTCTAGCATGATAAAGAGTTTTTGAAGGGCTACATAGTAGACACCTTGAGGTCATTCTTCTCCTTCAAAGAAATGAGAAGTAGAGAGCCAGAGATCACTCCCTTCCTTGTTATTTCCACAGGAAAAATAAGAAACCTACTCCTCTTCTCTTTCCTTGATACCTGTGATCATTAACAAAGCACCAAAAGAATCCATTGCCAATGCAGGAGACATAAAAGATGCAGGTTTGATCTCAGGGTTGGGAAGATTCCCTGGAGAAAGGCATGACAACTCATTCCAGTATTGCTGCTTGGAAAATTCCATGGACAGAGGAGCCTGGTTGGCTTCAGTCCATGGGGCTGAAAAAGAGTTAGACATGACTGAGCATGCACACTCCACTACTAAGTATCTGGGGAAGGTAGTTTTCTGGGGGAGGAGGAAGATAAGTACTTTTTATGTTCTTGGTTTGAATTCTATATACATTTCTCTTGTATATTATGTTTGACTTTTAAAAATAGCTTTATTGAGTATAATTAATATACAAAGTATATTTAATCCATTTAATTTAACAAGCTTGGAGATTTGCATACACCCATAAAACTATCACTACAATCAAGGTGAGAAATATCCATCAACCCCAAAGTTTCCTTTTGCCCCTTTGTTTTTTGTTTGTGTATGTGGTAAAAACATTTTACCTGAGTATCTGCTTTTTTAAGCCACACCGTTTCCAAGTTATCCTAATTTTCCTGAACACTCTACCTGTTTTAAATCGAGACAGATTAAATTCTATTACATTAGAATAATATCTATCTAGTTACTTACCTATCAATCTATGAGAATAGCAATAATAAGTACCTCCTCAAAAATCTACTCCATTTTAATAATACTCAATACATTGAGATTTGATCATCACCAAGAATTTTGATGGCTCATTACTATCCACTTATCTACTCTTAACTTATCAAACAATTATTTGGCATCCATTATGTGCCATATACCATCCTAAGTTCTGGGGACCCAAAGATAAGTTTAAGGTAAGAGACTCTCTCGTGCTTAATGTATTTTACTGAAACAAAATGTTATATGCAGAAACACCTTTTAAAATGGGAACTCATTTCTTTAACCTGGTCTCTCTCACCTACTGAGCAAGTTATCAGCTGGCTGCTCTCAAGTAAGGCAGAGTACTCTCCTTTGAATTAGTCTCCTCTGCATCAGCCCCTTGATTCTACCTCTCCATGAATTTTCGCCAACCTCCCACAGTCCTTGTTTCCATCTTCTTTTTCCCCTGAGTTACTCCTTCATAGATGTTTCAATATAGAGAATGAGATTACCTTCTCTGAATTTCTGTACTCCAAAGCTGGATCCCTTATGTTCCTTCTCATCACCCAGAGCAGTAATTTAAGTCCAAGAGGTACAACTTTTCTAACCCCTTTCTGTCTCTATTTCTGCACAATTTTTGTGTACTTTGCAAAAGAAGAAGTTTAAAATCATATAAAGATAAAATTACAGGGCAGAACATACCACCTACTGTCAAATCTCCTATAAATTGATAGCAAGGGTTTTACAGAGGATTGCTTCTTAATAACATAAGAAAACACATGTCTTGAGATCTTTTACCAATATGGCTTTTCAGATGTGTAGGCTAACAGAATCTGAAGTCTTTAGGGCATTAATACACTTTCACCAACAATTATGGTTACTGAACTGACAAAATGCTGAATCATTCTCTGTCTCTGACCTTCACCAGTCAGACCTGTGAGCTGGCACCCTAGTTCACTGCTGTTTCCTCCTGAGTGAATCATTTAGGCTTAGCCATGTAGCTGTTCCTCTTACTGGGTCTTCTGGTAAGGCCCAGGAGAGGAAAGGAAGGTCAACTTATTCTTTAGTCACTCTTTAGAAAAGGCAAAATAAAAGAGACAGTTAAGCTGGTTTGAAGCCTTCCTACTCCAAGTGTGGTCCACTGACAAACATTATCTCTATTACCTAAGAGTGTGTCAGGGATGCATAATGTCAAGCCCCACCTGAGAAGCACTGAATTAGAACCTCCATTTAACAAAGTCCCCAGTGATTCATATACACACTAAAATTGAGATAAAGTTGAGAAGTATTGGCTTAGAAGGTGACTCTTTCCACTGACAAAGGACAAAGAAAGAAAGTGGCTCATAAATTGGGGTTAAAAACTTTTCTTTGGAGACAGGAGAAAATGATGGCGGTAAAAAGAGGAGTTTGGGTGTCTGTTTCCATCTCATATAAACACACAGACACACAGACACACAGACAGACACACACACACCTCTACCTGTATTTTTCCAGCCCACTCTGGATCTCAGCTGCTAGAAATTCCTCTCAAATGATTGCTGGGTATGTCGACATCTGTTCCTACCTTAGCTATTCACATGAGGTCCTAAGCAGCTAGAGAATAATCCTCCACTTTCTTCGTTAGCCCAAGCATTAGTTTTGATAGAGGTTGTCTTCCTAACATTGCCCTCACTGGCCAAGGGTTAAAAAGCTCACTGAAAGAAGCTCTCTTTTTGATTATTTGAAGCAAGAATCCAACAGTGCTATTTTTCCAGAAGTGGCACATATTTTTCTTGATCATTTGCGCATTTTTCATGTGGCTCCATCAAACAGAGGACTGTTGATTTTCAGTGTTAGAAGGAACCTAAAGGACCAGTTCATATTCTTATCTGATGCTGAAATTCCTGCCACAAGTTAGCTTGTCATTTGCCCAGCTTATGCTTGGAGGAAACAAATTAAAGAAACCTCAAAATTCATGCTCATATGCATACATCAAGCATTCAGTGACACTGCAGCTTCCTCACTCATTATTCGAGAGTGCAACACTCCATTGATGACATTTATCAACCTCTTCTTAGTCCAGTATGTTTCTCTCATCAACAGTTTAGTTTCAGAGAAGTGATGCAAGGAGGGGGAAAGTCCCCTCACAAACAAATCCTTTTGCCTAAGTATGAGAATACAGTATAGTATTCATAAAGATGGCAGTTAGAGCCCAGCATGAGAGAGGTACATTTCTCACACTAATAATAACAATAATAACCATAATAGTAATAAGACACTCTTTAAGAACTACCATTCCAGAGAAAATATTTGCTATTAATATTATTGTTTTTATTATTATTATTGTGTTACTGCTAATAATAATGATAGGTTACTTGCTAAGAAACTGGTCCTTCAGTGTAACTAAGTAAAGCATATTTAGCAAGGGTTTTCCTGAAGGCATTTCTTCAGTTAATAAAGGAGGCTGACAGATCTTCTCACAGCCTACTGCCAGGTACCAATTGATTGCCTCCCTCTAATAACTGTTTAATTTGCTTTCTTGTACTAATATTGTCATGCAAATTGTTGGCCTCTGCCCCTCGTTGACAGAGAGGATGGCATTCCAATAGGCCGAATGGCACTGCCCCTAGTCCCACCTAGCTCCTGCCCTACTCCCATTCTTGGCATTTGCCATCCCTGTACAATTTCCTCCTGCCTGTAACCCAGATGCAGACCTGGCCATTCGATTATCCAGGAAGCCGTTGAATGACAGTGAGAGAGTAAATTGGTCAGACCTCCAGGGCAGCAGCTGGAGGAAGAAAGAAGCATCCCTTTGCCAGGTCTCATGACCTCTTTCTATGCTTAAACAAAGCTCATCAGCTCACAGCACGGATTAGCATGGCCTCATTATAGACACGGAGTTAGGGTCATATAAGGCCCAGATGAGAGCAAGGTGGTTTAAAAAAAAATCAGAATCCCAGGAGGAGGGGAAGTTGTGCTAAGGTGACAGAAGGTGAGGGGATATGGGCAGTAAATGATAAAAATGCATCAGTGGAAGAGAACAACAACAGCAAATGTTCGAGATTCTGAGTCAACATATCAGGGAACCCAGGGCACAATCACACTTGATGACTGAGGCAGAGATAGATGTTGGCAGTCAACACCCCACCTGTTATCATAACGTCCCTCTCTTGATTTAGGGAACTGCCTGTTGAGAAAACTATATGCAGGTCAGGAAGCAACAGTTAGAACTGGACATGGAACAATAGACTGGTTTCGAATAGGAAAAGGAGTACGTCCAGGCTGTATATTGTCACCCTGCTTATTTAACTTCTATGCAGACTACATCATGAGAAATGCTGGGCTAGAAGAAACAGAAGCTGGAATCAAGATTGCCGGGAGAAATATCAAAAACCTCAGATATGCAGATGACACCACTCTTATGGCAGAAAGTGAAGAGGAACTAAAAAGCCTCTTGATGAAACTGAAAGAGGAGAGTGAAAAAGCCAGCTTAAAGCTCAACATTCAGAAAAAAAAAGATCATGGCATCTGGTCCCATCACTTCATGGGAAATAGACGGAGAAACAGTGGAAACAGTGTCAGACTTTATTTGGGGGGCTCTAAAATCACTGCAGATGGTGACTGCAGCCATGAAATTAAAAGACGCTTACTCCTTGGAAGAAAAGTTATGACCAACCTAGATAACATATTAAAAAGCAGAGATATTACTTTGCCAACAAAGGTCCATCTAATCAAGGCTATGGTTTTTCCAGTGGTCATATACGGATATGAGAGTTGTACTGTGAAGAAAGCTGAGTGCTGAAGAATTGATGCTTTTGAACTGTGGTGTTGGAGAAGACTCTTGAGAGTTCCTTGGACTGCAAGGAGATCCAACCAGTCCATCTTAAAGGAGATCAGTCCTGGGTGTTCTTTGGAAGGAATGATGCTGAAGCTGAAACTCCAGTACTTTGGCCACCTCATGTGAAGAGTTGACTCACTGGAAAAGACTCTGATCCTGGGAGGGATTGGGGGCAGGAGAAGGGGATAACAGAAGATGAGATGGCTGGATGGCATCACCGACTCGATGGACATGAGTTTGGCTGAACTCTGGGAGTTGGTGATGGACAGAGACCTGGTGTGCTGCAGTTCATGGGGTCACAAAGAGTTGCACATGACTGAGCGACTGAACTGAAATGAATCGATGCTAGGAGCTTCTGGCTTTTGCTTAGCTTTCAAATTTCTGGCTCACTAAATAAAAGGCCTGAAAAGATTCAAGCACAGAGAGGTGTACATGGAGGTTGGCGTGTGTGCTCACTCAGCTGTGTCCAAGTCTTTGTGACCCCATGAACTGTGGCCTGCCAAACTCCTCTGCCCATGGGATTATTCCATGGAGTGGGCTGCCATTTCCTCCTTCAGGGTATCTTTCCCATCCAGAGATTGAGTCTAAGTCTCCTGCATCTCCTGCAGTAGCACATGGATTCTTTACCACTGAGCCATCTTGGAATCCCACACGGAGGTCGCAAAACGCTCATTTAAACATTTCCCAGAGTACCTAGTGTGCTGACACCTCTAGCTCTTTTAGCACTCTATTCTGCCATCTGGGTGAAATGCTTCACACTTTATGTCAACCATCAAGGCCCATTATGAAGACCCCACCTTCCACATGGAACTTTCTATTCCTAACCAGAGCACAGAGAGACTGCTTCTCCCACAGCATTACTTTGCACCTACTCTTAGCTAATTAAAAGCAGACCCTTCAGTCCTTCACACAAGACCCTACACTCTATCACCTAAAACGCAGTTTTCTATTCCGCCTCCTACCATTGTCCACATTGATCCTACAGCCACATCCTACTGAACCTCATGTTCTCCTCCCCTCTGCTCCATCTCCTTCCTCTCCTCCCATGTTCAGTAATCAAGCACCTCATCCATCAAAGGCCAGCACAAAATCCTGTTCCTTCTTACAAATGCTACAGGATATGATCTCTCTCTGTTAAACCTGATGTCATTTATATCACCTGCACAGATATTTAATTTTGTGGAAAGATTAAAATTTACTCGAGGGGAGAAATTTCAAGACTCTCTGCAAAATCCCCTAGACCTTTTTTTTCCCTCTTGGCCCTAATAGTTTGCCTTGAGTGTCTCAAGAGACATTTTGTAGCAGGTTTACATGGAGAACTTCACGGCAATCTGAAATGTAGACAGTTTGGACTTCAAACAGGAAGTAACTCCCCACCACAAGAACTTTATGATTCCTTGTTACACAGAATGTATATTTTATCAATGGGAAACAAGCTAGCAAAGGGAAGACAGACGCAGGACATTGGGTGTATAGAGAGATGCTGTGCTACTCAGTCACTTCTGCAACCAAGAAGCAGATCCTACTGGAGGAAAGCAGGGCCTGAAGAAGTGTTTTGTTAATATAGATTTGGGACTAAAGATTATAGTGTGAGCAAGGACTTTGGACCCACAGCTCAATACCAAGTTAATATTGATTGTCCAAATGACAATAAAAGGGGAATGTTTGTGGAACCGAAGACTAAATATTTCAAGATGAGACTCAGTAAAACACAATTTGTCCTCAGAGTGTCTCCTGGGTGCCTAACACTGATACTGAGACCAAGCAAGGCCACTTTGGAGGTAGTGGGACTTCTAAGGAGGAAGAGAGAAAAAGGGAAGAAATAGAAATTCAGTAACTCTGCAAAACAAACGAGTAAAGAAATTAAATAAAAAACAACAACAGCAAAAGTTCAACCATATGAAGACTACATAGAAGACAGCAAAGAAGCAACTGCACTCCCAATTGGCAGAAAACCCTCTTGTCACCACCACCATCCTAGTTTACACACCATACTGTCTTGCTGGGATCCACACAACAGTGTCCTAAGATGCTTGCTGGCCTCAGCCTTGGGTCCCATTAGCACATCCTCCACACAGAACACTCTTTCTGAACAAAAACCAGTTCAAGTCATCACCATCCCCACACCTTGCCTGACTAGCTCTGCACTCAGCCTTTTCACTCTCTCACTCAGTACTTATTTAGAATTTATGAGGCATCAAGGGCACAGAAACAAAGCAGAACCAGCTTGATTCCTGCACTAAAGGAGAAACTTTGCCTATAATTAAGTCCAAATGCCTTAATGTGGCACACCAGGCTCACATTCCAGAACTTTCTTATCTCTCCAACCTCCTAGACCACTTTCCTGTGGTTTTGACACTCCCTTCTTAGACTCATTCTGCATTCTTACTTTTGTTTCTCTATTAGCCTTCTCTACACTCTTTTGCTGTCATCTTTTAAAATGATACTTTTTGTACTGAAATACCCTTCCCCTCCAATCTTCCTGGACAGTCCCCTAACTAGCTGCTACTTCTCTCCAGGATACCTTTTATAACCCTCTGTTCTCCCTTTGCGTGTCAGCTGCCTCCACTATACTGATAGGTGAGAGAGATCCCACATTATTTATTGGTAGATAACTCCAGTACTCAGAGAAGGACTTGATTTATGTGGGTGCTCAATTATCATCAGCTGGGTGCCCTAATTACAGTTTGACCTTGTGTTGCTCATTTCTACTAGACTGAGAGGAATAGGTTCAAACTGTGCCTGAGGCAGGGACTTTGGTTCACAGCTATCTTTAGCTTGGTGAATCCCAGGCACAGAATAAATATTTGTTGGATGAATGAATGAAAGAATGAATTAAATTAAAAGAAACAGTTTTAAAATACCTGTACACAAATGTGATTAGAACCAAAACTTGACACTGAGCATTCTTTTGACCAAATAGAAATATGGAACATTCTCAGAAGGGATTAAATATCTTAAGAAAACTACTCATTTCTCTTTTTTAATATAGTAATGCTTATTTTATTTATTCTTTTTTTTTTACCTTTACAATATTGTATTGGTTTTGCCATACATCAATCAACATGAATCCACCACAGGTATACACATGTTCCCCATCCTGAACCCCTCTCCCTCCTCCCTCCCTGTACCATCCCTCTGGGTCATCCCAGTGCACCAGCCCCGAGCATCCTGTATCATGCACTGAACCTGGACTGGCGATTCATTTCATATATGATATTATACATGTTTCAACACCATTCTCCCACATCATCCCACCCTCTCCCTCTCCCACAGAGTTCAAAAGACTGTTCTATACATCTGTGTCTCTTTTGCTGTTTCACATACAGTTATCGTTACCATCTTTCCAAATTCCATATATATGCATTAGTATACTGTATTGGTGTTTTTCTTTCTGGCTTACTTCACACTGTATAATAGGTTCCAATTTCATCCACCTCATTAGAACTGAAACCCTTTTGTATACTCCAGTTTCCTCTATCCTTGCATGGCACAGTAAAAGCACTGGAGTTGAAACCGTGAGAACCTTTACAGTTTTACTTCTGAATTATGAAATGCCATATCTACCAGCCTCGACCAGAAGCAAGGCAACATGAATATTAATGTTTGAAAGGGCCTGAAGTATGCCAGCAGGATGATTTAAAGAGGAGAATAATCAGGGACTTAATCTTAGTAAATAAATCCAAGGTCCAATTTGTTTCGTCTCTCACCCACATTTTTAAAGGAAAATTAATATTCTTTTTCAAAAGCAAATCAATATAGATTTTGAACTGCTGACTTGGTAAGTTTAAAGTGGAAATATTTTTCTTGTCCCCAGCAGCCCCTGGCTAAATTCCTTTGTCCCAGTCTCTTTCTGCCTCATTCCAATACACAGATATGCAGGTATGCCTTCAAAAAATCACTCATGAGGTATTTACTAACTTGTTACTGCCAGGTATCTAGTACCACCTTGCTATTGTGAGGACACAGACCATGGAAGGGCTTTTCTTTGTCTTCAAGGGATTTACAATACCAATGGGGAGAGTACGCACACTCTTACTTAGATCAGTCATATATGCATATAATGATATATAATTGTATTCCATAATGATTTTGTATAATGACATATAATGACAACATATAATTATATCAGGCATATATATATATATATATATATATATATATATATATATATATATATGACTCTTGCTCCTTGGAAGAAAAGCTATGACCAACCTAGGCAGCATATTAAAAGCAGAAACATCACTTTGTGACAAAAATTCGTCTAGTCAAAGCTATGGTTTTTCCAGTAGTCATGTATGGATATGAGAGTTTGACCAAAAGAAAGCTGAGTGCCAAAGAATTGATGCTTCTGAACTGTAGTGTTGGAGAAGACTCTTGAGAGTCCCTTGGACTGCAAGGAGATCAAACCAGTCAATCCTAAAGAAAATCAGTCCTGAATATTCATTGGAAGGACTGATGTTGAAGCTGAAACTCCAATACTTTGGCCACTTAATGCAAAGAACTGACTCATTTGAAAAGACCCTGATGCTAGGCAAGACTGAACGTGGGAGGAGAAGGGGACGACAGAGGATAAGACGGTTGGATGGCATCATTCATTTGAGGGATGTGAGTTTGAGGTAGCTCAGGGAGTTGTAATGGACAGGGAGGCCTGGTGTACTGCAGTCCAAGGGTTTGTAAAGAGTTGGACATGACTAAACAACTGAACTGAACAGATGTATATAATGATATAATGAGTATATATGTTCTATATATGACACACCCTGTTATACATAGCAGGCATTGGTAGTGGCTCATGGGCTTCCCTGATAGCTCAGTTGCAATGTAGGAGACCACCTGCAATGTAGGAGACCCTAGTTTGATTCCTGGACTGGGAAGATCTGCTATATTCACTCTAGTATTCTTGGGCTTCCCTTATGGCTCAGCTGGTAAAGAATCTGCCTGCAATGCAGGAGACCTGGATTTGATCCCTGGGTTGGGAAGATCCGTTGGGAGATCTCCTTTGGGAGAAGGGAATGGCAACCCACTCCAGTATTCTTGCCTGGAGAATTCCATGGACAGAGGAGCCTGGCAGGCTACAGTCCATGGGGTTGCAAAGAGTTGGACACAACTGAGTGACTAACACACACACACTCAATCTCATTTAATCCTCATAGTAATTCTGAGCAGTTTATAATGGTATGACTACTTTACAGATAAAAGGTCTGAGATGTGACTAAGTCACCATTGCAAGATGCTACTTCTAAGAAAGTGGCAAAAATAGCATTTTCAGTTCTGCTCTGCCTAATTATAAACTTCTACTCTTTCCACCATACTCTTTATCCATTAGTTGTCATCTCCTTTTGGCATCATTTTGTAATTTCTCATTATGTTCTAACATTTCTATTCTACTGAGACTAAGCTGATCTACTTGGCACCTCTGAAACAAACAAAGTGTACTTTCTTGTGTTGATTTGCCACCATTGCCTTGAAAAACTTAGGAGTCAGAATAGCAAATAGGTTCCAATGTAGTATCTGAAAGCAAACTGTCTCATATTCAAATTCTGACATCACCTTTTTATAGGTGAATGACCTTGGGCAACTTACTTCACCTACTTATATTTCCTTACCTGTAAAATGAAACAATAATAGTATCCACAAGTATCATTAACTATCTTTGATAACTCATTCTAGTTATTATATTTTATTTACATTAGTGATGGAGAAGGAAATGGCAATCCACTCCCAAGACTCTTGCCTGGAGAATCCCAGGGATGGAGGGAGCCTGATGGGCTGCCATCTATGGGGTCGCACAGAGTCGGACACGACTGAAGTGACTTAGCAGCAGCAGCAGCAGTGATATAGGAATGGTCATCTAGATGAATAAGTCTTAGGCAGTCATTGCTCTGAGGACTCAAAAATAGTGTGAGGATAGGAGTTTTAAATCCTCAAAATACCTTGCCCAATAAAACATAAAATATGATAATTATTTAATGGTGGAAATGGATTTAAGTGTGTATGCATTTTAGTACAACCCTCTCATTTAAGACATGGGAAAACTGAAGCCACCCCTTGCCCCACCGCCCCCCCAAAAAAAAAGGGCCAAATTCACATATCTGGTGGAGGATCTCTCATGAGCAGTTTCTGAGAGTGAAAACTCACTTAGTCCAAAGATGTCATTCCAGACTCTTATCATAACAATCGGGCTCCACACAGGTCTGCTCTACTCTATGCCCCATTTTTAGCCGTTTCTGCATCGGTAAAAATGCTGTTACTTTATGAAGCCCAAATGAACTTTCTTGTTAAGCCCTAGGTGGTGGTGGTTGGTGGTTTAACTGCTACATCGCATCCAACTCTTTGCAACTATTGGATTGTAGCCCAACAGGCTCCTCTGTCCATGGGATTTCGCTGGCAAGAATACCAGAGTGAGTGGTCATTTCCTTCTCCAGGGGAATCTTCCTGTCCCAGGAATTGAATCTAGGTCTCCGGCACTGCAGGTAGATTCTTTGCCACTGAACTTGCTTAGCTGGTTCTTAAGATTTATACTAGCCTAGGTCTCCCACATTGCAGGTGGATTCTTTACCATCTGAGTCACCAGGGAAGCTCATTTAAATTATTGCAAAGCTTAAACGCAGAAATACAGCTTTTTAATGAAACAAATATTTTAATCATGAGTGAAAAATCTAGTTTAACTCATTTAAGTAAATTTGGTCCTGGCACCAAATACTAGATATTGGGAATGATAAGGTGGAATAAACAACAGTGTCCCATCTCTCTTAGGTTAGTTCATCAGGTTTTACATCTTACCTATGGAATCATCTTTTCCTCAATTAGGTTACCTTAATAAGACTAAAATAAACATTTGCTGCTTGAATGCCAGCATATTCTTTTGTCTAATTTTAGGAAGAAATAAAGAATGAGATAAGACTTTAGGAATTTAAGAGTTCCACGTTTCTAAGAACTCCTTGTGGCACATAATTAATTTCATAAACAAGTGTTCCCCTTCCCAGTCATTTTTCTTCTCAAATAAAATCTTTCTTCTGAATATTAAACAAGATTATAAGACTATATGTCAGTTTCTAGAGACCACAGGAAACACACACATATGCGCACACATGTGCACGCATGCACACACACTCATACTCTTTATATAAAGCAGAGTATACCTCAGAATATGTTTCCTACAATCAGATACTAAAATGTTTGTAGAATTTAGGATCTAGTGCTAGGTCTTTGTTATTATTCAATGTAAACCAAAATAATATAACTGCCACCATCACTAATTTTATTTAGTCCTTACAGATTCCATGCTAAGGACTTTATATACATTATCTGGTGAACTCCTACACATAAAAAGGCACTCAATCAGTCAGTCAGTCCATAACTCAGTCATGTCCAACTCTTTGCCACCCCATGGACTGTAGCATGCCAAGCTTCATTCTGCTGCTTTTTGTATGATCCAACAGATGTTGGCAATTTGATCTCTGGTTCCTCTGCTTTTCTAAATCCAGCCTCTGTTGAAGCCTAGCTTGGAGAATTTTGAGCATTACTTTGCTAGTGTGTGAGATGAGTGCAATTGTGCAGTAGTTTGAACATTCTTTGGTACTGCCTTTCTTTGATATTGGAAAGAAAACTGACCTTTTCCAGTCCTGTGGCCAATAATGAGCTTTCCAAATTTGCTGGCATATTGAGTGCAGCACTTTCACAGCATCATCTTTTAGGCTTTGAAATAGCTCAGCTAGAAATTTCATCATCTCCACTAGCTTTGTTCATAGTGATGCTTCCTAAGGCCCACTTGACTTTGCATTCCAGTATGTCTTGCTCTAGGTGAGTGATCACACTCATCATGGTTATCTGGGTCATGAGGATATTTTTTGTACAGTTCTTCTGTGTATTCTTACCACCTGTTTTTAATATCTTCAGGTTTTGTAAGATCCATGCAATTTCTGTCCTTTATTGTGCCCATCTTTGCATGAAATGTTCTCTTTGTATCTCTAATTTCTTTGAAGAGATCTCTAGTCTTCCCTTTCTATTGTTTTTCTCTATTTCTTTGCATTGATCACTGAGGAAGGCTTTCTTTTCTCTCCTTGCTAGTCTTTGGAACTCTGCATTCAGATGGATGTGTCTTTCCATTTCTCCTTTGCGTTTCACTTCTCTTCTTTTCTCAGCTATCTGTAAGGCCTCCTTAGACAACCATTTTGCCTTTCTGCATTTCTTTTCCTTGGGGATCACGGTTTTTCTTGGTTTTGATCACAGCCTCCTGTACAATGTTATGGACCTCCATTCATACTTCTTCAGGCACTCTGTCTATCAGATCTAATCCCTGAATCTATTTGTCACTGCTGCTGCTGCTAATTTGCTTGAGTCGTGTCCGACTCTGTGCGACCCCAAAGACAGCAGCCCACCAGGCTCCGCCGTCCCTGGGATTCTCCAGGCAAGAACACTGGAGTGGGTTGCCATTTCCTTCTCCAGTGTATGAAAGAGAAAAGTGAAAGTGAAGTCGCTCAGTCATGTCCAACTCTTAGCGACCCCATGGAATGCAGCCTACCAGGCTCTTCTGTCCATGGGATTTTCCAGGCAAGAGTACTGGAGTGGGTTGCTATTTGTCACTACCATTGTATAATCTTAAGGAATTTGATTTAGGTCATACTTAAATGGTCTAATGGTTTTTCCTACTTTCTTCAATTTAAGTCTGAATTTCACAATAAGGAGTTCATGATCTGAGCCACAATCTGCTCCTGGTCTTGTTTTTGATGACTGTGTTATAGAGCTTCTCTATCTTTGGCTGCAAAGAATATAATCGATCTGATTTTGGTATTGATCATCTAGTGATGTCCATGTGCAGAGTTGTCTCTTGTGTTGTTGGAAAAGGGTGTTTGCTATGACTGCTACGTTCTCTTGGCAAAAGTCTGTTAGGCTTTGCCCTGCTTCATTCTGTACTCCAAGGCCAAACTTTCCTGTTACTCCAGTTATCTCTTGACTTTCTACTTTTGGATTCCAGTCCCCTATGATGAATAGGACATTTTTTTTTTTTTTTTTTGGTGTTGGTTCTAGGAGGTCTTATAGGTTTTCTAGAACCATTCAACTTCAGCTTCTTCAGCACTGGTGGTTAGGTCATACATAGACTTGGATTACTGTGATATTGAATGGGTTGCCTTGGAAATGAACAGAGATCATTCTGTCGTTTTTGAGATTGCATTTGGCACAAGATGGCAGAGTAGAAGGACATTTGCTCATCTTCTTCTGTGAGAACTCCAAAATTGCAACTAATTGCTAAACAACTCAGCGAGAGAATGTTGGATCCCACTAAAAAAAGATACTCCATGTCCAAGGACAAAGGAGAAGCCCCAACAAGATTGTAGGAGGGGAAAACCACATTTAGAGTCAAACTCCATGCCATCAGAGATGTCTGGAGGGCTCAAACAAAAACTTGTGTGCACCAAGACCCAGGGACTCCACAAGAGACTGAGCCAGACCTGCCTTTGAGTGTTTGAGTGTCTCCTGCAGAGGCATGGGTCAGCAATAGCCTGTTGTGGGGACAGGCGGTCTGGCTGCAGCAGACCTGGGAGGTGCGGCATGTGAGACCCACCACAGAGCCACTGAGCAGACAACCCACAAACTGGAAAACAATTATACCAAAGAAGTTCTCACACTGCTGCAAAAGTTCTAGGGTCAACAACAGATTTCCCAACCTGGAGATCCAGCAAAGGAACTGAAAAACCCCAGGGAATTTAATTTTGAAGGCCAGTGGGAGTTGATTACAGAACTTCCACAGGAGTAGGGAAACAGACTCTTGGAAGGCACAAAGAAAACCTTATGCGCACCAGGACCTAGGAGAAAGCAGCAGTGACCCTATAGGAGATTGAGTCAGACTTTCCTGTGAGTGTCCAGGAGTCTCTGGCAGAGGCATGGGTTGACACTGGCCTGCTGTGGGGTCAGGGGCACTGAATCCAACAGTCCTGACTTAAGTCCTTTTGAAGGAGGTCTCCATTATTGCCATCACCCCTTCCATAGTTTGGCCTTGGGCCAACCTACAGGGAGGGAGTACAGCCCCACACATCAATAGAAAATTGGATTAAAGATTTACAGAACATGGACCCACCTCAGAGCAAGACCCAGATTCTCCCACACCCAGTCCCTCCTATCAGGAAGCTTCCACAAGCCTCTTATCCTTATCCACCAGAGGGCAGACAGAATGGAATCCACAATCACAGAAGACTAATCAAACTGATCACTTAGATCACAGCCTTGTCTAACTCAATGAAACTACAAGGCTGCCATGTAGGGCCACCCAAGATGGATGGGTCATGGTGGAGAGTTCTGACAAAATGTGGTCCAGTGGAGAAGAGAATGGCAAACCTCTTCAGTATTCTCGCCTTGAGAACACCATGAACAGTATGAAAAGGCAAAACAGATATGACATTGAAAGATGAATTCCCCAGGTCGGTAGGTGTCCCGTGTGCTACTGGAGAAGAGTAGAGAAATTGATCCAGAAACAATGAAGAGATGGAGCAAAAGCAAAACAATGCCCAGCTGTGGATGCAACTGATGGTGGAAGTAAAGTCTGATGCTGTAAAGAACAATATTGCATAGGAACCTGAAATGTTAGGTCCATGAATCAAGGTAGATTGAAAATGGTAAAACAGGAGTGGCAAGAGTGAGCATCGACATTTTAGGAATCAGTGAACTAGAATGTACCAGAATGGGGGAATTTATTTCATATGACCATTATATCTACTACTGTGGGCAAAAATCCCTTAGAAGAAATGGAGTAGCCCTCATAGTCAACAAAAGGCATTAGTATCCCAGTTTTACAGATACGACAATTAAGGCTTAAGCCATATAAACTTTTCCAAAGCCAAGTGGTTTCTACATGGTAGAACTGAAATTTACACCCAGGTTTATGTGTCTTCATACTCTTTTGGAACTTTTTGCACAAAGTAGGTCTTTAGTATGTCCTTATTGAATTGCTGAATGCTTAAACAGTAGAAAAGCCACAAAAATGCTCTATTGTGAAATAAACTCCTAGAAAAGCTTAACAACCAGACTTTGAAACAGAATCCCCTGTGATCAGGCCTATATAGATTTGTGAAAGACCCTGAAGCAGCTTTGCAGAAAACGCCCAAACGTGCAGCAGTGAATTCTGAAGGGGTTGTGAGCACATTTTTATTGCTATAGAAAAGAAATAGAATTTTTAGTCATAATTCATCTAATAATACAATCCAAGTTTTGCTCTACTGAGATT
This sequence comes from Nanger dama, assembly GCA_917880005.1. Classification (NCBI taxonomy): domain Eukaryota; kingdom Metazoa; phylum Chordata; class Mammalia; order Artiodactyla; family Bovidae; genus Nanger; species Nanger dama. The sequence goes on from CAKJTW010000011.1 coordinate 5,616,388, forward strand.
TCAGGGGAAAAGAGAATAATAAAAGTATCACAGTTACTCCCTGTATAAAACTCCAGGCTTGGACCCAAACAAAATGCTATTGTTTAATAGGGGGAACTGGGATACCAAATGCTATAGACTCCATGTATAGTTCTCCCAGGCCAGCTCAGGCTTTCAAAAGACATCTGGCTCAACAATTTTAGTTCCCCCAGCACCATCACTAGCTTAACACAGGCATGCACACATACACACCATTTTGATACAGAAATTTTCAGAGTTACATAAAGTAATTCATTGTTGGTCCTATACTAGTGCTTTTCAAAATGTGCTCCACAGGCTAGCAGTATCAGCATCACCTGCTCGTTATTAGAAATGTGGAGCCTCAGGCTTGACCCAAATCGAATGAATAAGAATCCACATTTTACCAAAATCCCTGAGTCATTCATACACAGTCAGGTTTGGAAGGCAATGATCTCTGGGGTGATCTGACTAGTTGCTTCCTTCAGGTACTAAAACAAAAGAGCCACTAAGAAGAACACTGACGATCATTTCAACCACTTGATTTTGCTGGTGCTCTGAAGTACAGCTGAATGTGAGACTGAACTGGGTCTCTGCAGTCTTCCTGTCTGCACCGTGGCCATGCAAGGGCCAAGCAAAGTTTCCTCAGGCAGTGAAGAAGGGGTCACTTTTGATGTGCAAGTCCTTAACTTTGCATCATTAAAATACATCCATTGCATTCTTTAAGTTGGTTACATTTTCTACAAAAGCATTTTTGATCCACCATGCTATTCTAAAGACATTTTACAGGCATATATCTGTGTACTTGGAGTAGGAAATGGCAACCCGCTCCAGTATTCTTGCCTGGAAAATCCCATGGACAGAGGAGCCTGGTGGGCTATAGTCCATTAGGTTGCAAAGAGCTGGACACAATTGAGTGACTGAGCACACATCTGTGCACTAATTTATTCAAATAGTACCAGAGTATGTTCATAGAGTTTCTATTGTTTTGCATTTATCTCCTCATGATTAGCACCTTTCAGTCTGGAACATTGTAATCTACCCCTTATTTAATCCCATATGGGAAATGGGGGAGCCTGAAAGAAATAATTACTGAAAGGGGATTTTGAATCAGATCTACTTCAGCCTTCATTTCTTGGGTTTTGTTTTCCTAAAGAAAACACTATTCTTGGCTTTCCTAGAGTATATGAAGATTCCTAACCTTTGTTCCTGATGGAAAAATCAAACTATACGCAGTAGAGTCATGTTTGGAAATGACAAAGAAGCAACGGTCTGCTCCACTGAGCAAGAGCTGTTTGAGCAGATTTGAGATCATTTCTTACATCAGGGCTTGAGCCTGCTTTGTGGCCCTGGCCACAGCTGTGCAAATCGTGGAGTGCTGACCAGGGGACAAAGAGCTCTGTGCTTGCCTCCTGTGGCTTTTGTTTCATTTAAGTCTCCTCATCCCAGGAGCTTCAGTTCGCAACACTAAGGGTAGAGAAATGACATTCAAAGTGTACTTTTCACAGAAACACAATATTTTTCCTCATTTTTAGGTCACAACTGAAATAGGGTTTTAATGTGAAATTTGCCTTAGGCTCAGCAGATGGTTCCCAAATATCGTAAGCATCCGTTTGCCTTCTGTACACTGATGTGGTTATACACTGTATACACTTGGAAGGGAATTCATATCCTGTCCAAATCTGCCCCTTCCATCTCTCCTATTCCTCCCTTTTTTTTTTCTGTTCATGTTTTTGGTGCCACAACACACACCTTGCTGCATGCAGCCTTGTGCCAATCAGACATGTTTATGATGAGAGGTGAGTGTAGGTGGAACGAGGGAAACATTTCTATGCTAGACTCAGTGGACTCAGATCATATGTTGATTTTCTCTTTTCTTTAAAAAGAAACTCCCTTTAAAAACTGGGGTGAAAAGGTAAGTACATTGCATATTGAATTTATTTATGTAGATGTTATCCCTGATAATTTTTATCTTTAAATCATCCCATAGCTGCACTTCCAACCTTTCTGGACATCAGTATTAATGTTCCCAGCTCCTGGCAGTAGCTGGTAGAGGTAGCATTTCATAATTCAGATGTAAAAATTAAAAGCCAAGTGCTACAGGGGGTATACAGTAGCAGAATGCATCCATCCAATATTTTATTGAAAGCCCTTCAGAAAACCAGCCTGTCTCAATCCTCTCTTGGCAAGGAAAAGCAACATTAACAGTTAAGTAATGGTGGCTGAGAAATTCATTCTCCCTCCTTCCTTGGGGAAATAACTATAAAGACCACAGCATAGTTCCAGAAATATTTTCTCTTTGAGGCTCTTTAGTCAGATCCTTCCTTAATGGGTACCCAAGGGGAAAGGGCTGTGGCAAACCCCACCTAAGACAAAGTTTGACTAACAGTTGCATGAGAATCAATGGCCCCCTAGTCAGCAGGGTGCTGACATCATCAGGTGCCCATCAATGCGCCTCTCACGTCTGCTGGCAGAGAACTCAATGGAGAAAGGTCTCATGATGCCACTTATTCACTAGTCATCAGTCCTATAGCCTTTCTCTTTTTGTCAAAAAATTTCCTTTCATGTTTTTATGTTGTAGCGAACCTAGATCCTCAAGCCTCTTCAGACAGAAGGGCTGCCTCATCATTATTCTCTTCATATTATTATCTTCTTCCTTCAAAAGCAAGTGGATCCTCACATTTGAAAGATGTTTGAACTTGGAAAGCATTTAAGAAAGATCATAACTAATTGTAAATGGAAATAAATGCCTACTAAAACAAAATAATTAAAACAGACTCTTCACTATAAGTTCAATGTGATAAGTCCATCCAAGCAAGGAAAGAAAAGCAGTCTCACTTTATCATCATGCCTTACTAGAACTGTCTCCTTCTACCAACTGCTGATACTGTTTTAGAGCTGGAACAAATAAAATGAAAAGAAAGCAGAAAAAGGAATAAATTCTCTATAAACTCCCTCACCTCTCCCAGTGTTTGTTTGCTTGTTTGGGGAGTCTTGTTATTTTGTCTTTTTGTTTCTAATATCTAGCTCTCTCCAGCAGGGAAGAGAAAGTAGCCTCTTGTCAATTCTGGCCAAGATTCTACTTTCTCAGCCCTTTCTTAAAAACTCAGAGCCAATGTCTACATCCAAATAATTATAAGAAAACTGATTTTTGAAGAATTTCGTACTTAATGAACCTCTGTTTTAAGGCTATTATGAGGCTGCTTTTTCTAAAAACTGCCATGACAGGTGTCTTCACAATACTGTTGTTATTTTCCTGTATCCAAAGATAGGTAAGTGCTTCTTGTTTGAGATTTACTTTACTCAAGTAATTTCTGTCCTAATCATTGCTAAAGTGATTTTTCTAAAGAAGAAAGGCACAGCATTGCTTCTTAGAAGAGTTTAGTTTCCCTTTGTCTTCTGGTTTATTATTTTCTATAAGACGTGTTGAAAATGCATTTCTATTCCCTAGGACTTCAGACCCATAAGCAACTTGTTTGTCAGGCCCTATTAGGGACACAGTACAGACACAACTCCAAAGCCTGAAAAATAAAATTAAAAAAAAAAAATCAAAACAGGCTGTCCATTAGTATGTTGTGAATCTGCATGGAGAATGTCATTACATTTTAGTTGCTTTATTTTTAGCATGGCCTGTTTCTCGGGGCCTGTTTTTTTAACCTGTTTTTTTTTTTTTTTTTTATCCTGTCAGGAATGAGAAGCCAGGGACCAGAAGCTATCATCGTGACAGGCTGTATTCTGCTAACCAAAGCCAGGCAAGGGGGCTGACTCCATAAAGTACTGCAAATATTTGTGTGGTTCAAAGGGGCAAGGAGATGTCCTTGGTTAGGAGGAAGTCTATAAAACATGATGGACAAGAGATTTCACAAGGCTTAACAAAATAAAACGGAGATGCATGGGGAGAAAGGGAGAGAAGGAGGATTTGAGTTCAAACTCAGATTTAGATTTTCGATGAGGACAGTTCAATATGGTTGCAGAGATGGGGCCCTTTTTAACTCTTTTTTCATAAAGGCCAATAAAAATTCCAGACTTGCAACACTCTTCAAGCTGCTCCTGCCACATCTCAGCTTCTGGTCTCCTTCCACCACTCACACTGGCCAGTCTGCTGCAGCATCACGCTCCTGGGTACCACAGCAGATGCTTACCACCCACGTACTCCTCAGTATGTGAAGGCAGAGGAGAGAAATGTCGGTGTCTCTTGCAGCAAAGAAGAGGAGGGGGAAAATCACAAGGCCACGCTCATTGGGATTATCTTGTCCACTCGTATGATTTCTCTTTCCTTTCTTGGAGGGCTCTGTAAGTGTGAAACTTTTAAATAAAGGCATCATTCTCATTATTTGATGAGCTCAATAAACTCTGCCCGAATTTCAGGGTATTAAGTATCAGCACGGAGTTTGAAAGGCCATATCTAGCATTGTTTGACCCCAATGGGCACATTTTCCTGCCACAACAATGGAAGGCTGTGGGAATGTACTAATCTCCAGAGTTACAGGTAGCTGCCACTTTAGGAACCACTTTAGTCCTGCTGCTATCTCTCTTCAGCAAGCAAGACCATCTTCCCCCAGCCTCCCAAAAGTGCCTTCATGGCCACCCCAGTCCTGCTGCAACAGTAGTTCATGAGTTTTCTGTGTTTCAGGACAATTTAGGGGCAGTTTCATCATCCATGGAAACAGAGGGAGACTGGCAAAGACATGCCATCGTTTTCCTGCATGTGAAGGGATTAAATGAACCCAGTGATGCAGCTGGGTTTTCAAAATAATGGGCATCATGTCTTCTGTCAAACAGTCTAATTTCAGCATCCATAAAAACGTATATCAGAATTTGCATTAGAATTCAGTAGAATGGTTCTAGGCTCTAGAGAAAGAGTATAGTGGTAGAGAGAGAAAAGGTAAGCAATTGACTTAACAAGATCTAGGTGTTTCCCCACATTTGGGATAATCTAGAATACACTTTTATTGTCATAAACGATCAGATATGCTCTTTGAACTGATGAGAACTTTCTTTTGCTGTTTTTTGGCGTAACTGTAATTCCAAGCATGGCTCAAGTCAAATCAGAACACTGAATTCTTAACAAATTATGCACTGACTCAGCAAGGAGGCTGTCAGAATACAGGGTTCTAGATTTGGGCACATTACTTTTCTTTGTTTTCTCTTCTGTAAATGCGAATAATAATTGTAATTCCTATCAAGGTTATTGTGAGGATCATGGGATATAATTTCTAATAGGCCAGTGTGTGGTTCTGACACATTTAGGACCTGCTCAATAAATACTAGGCCCTATTATTTTCAATACTGAACACATAACAAAGGTGTGAAAAACTATATCAATTATAATTTTCTTACAAAAATATTTATTCACTGTTGAACTTGATTCTTAATGTTTTTCATCATAGAACAAGGGTTCTGACCTCAATCATCCACCCATCAAATCTGAACTGAGAACTTCCTGTGTATAAGACAAGGATGGATAGGATTCCTCCTCCTGTGTTTGCCTGTTCCAAGTGTCAGACGTTACATAAGAAGTAGGACCTACATCCTAGGCTTCTCAGATGGCGCTCATGGTAAAGAACCCACCTGCCAATGCAGGAGACATAAGAGATGTGGTTTCGATCCCTGGGTCAGAGGAAATAATGGCAACCCACTCAGGTTTTCCTGGCTGGAGAATCCCATGGACAGAGGAGCCTTGTAGGCTACAAAGCTATAGGGTCACAAATAGTCCAACCCAACTAAAGCAGCTTTGCATGCAGATCCTGTTGCTGCTGCTGCTGCTAAGTCGCTTCAGTCGTGTCTGACACTTTGTGACCCCACAGACAGCAGTCCACCAGGCTCCTCCATCCCTGGGATTCTCCAGGCAAGAACATTGGAGTGGGGTGCCATTTCCTTCTCCAGTCTACAAAAGTGAAAAGTGAAGTCGCTCAGTCGTGTCCGACTCTTTGCGACCCATGGACTGCAGCCTACCAGCCTCCTCCATCCATGGGATTTTCCAGGCAAGAGTACTGGAGTGGGGGTGCCAATGCAAGTCCTACCTCCCAGAAATCTCCATGTGACCAAGACTGTAGCTATCTGAGAGCAACCACCTAACTTTGATTCCTGGAATCTCCAGGGGAAAAAGCAAATCATAAAATAAGCCTCAGAAATATCAAATATTTAACTTATGCTGGTGAAATATGCATACATTTATATAACCCAAGTAATGAATTATAAAATGCATGATGCAGTAAGCCCTACACAATACTTTCCAACTGCTCATGGTAGTCTGAAGAACTTTGCAAACGGATAAAATTATTAATATAGCAGATTTTATACAGGCTTTCATGAACACTTGGATTTCAACAGAGGCGGTTTGGAAGTTGGAATTGAATATGGGTGGGCCCGGGTCCCTCATCCCCACTTCATTCAAAGCAGCTCCTCTTCTTTTATCTGTCTTATAGCCTAGATTCTGAAGAAACTCTCTAAAAACTGAGGGTGCATTCTGATGGTAAAAATCAAACAGTTTGAAAATCACAGCATTAAAAAGTTCAATCTGGTGACTTCTGGTGACAATATGGTTAAAGGAAAAACTTTAACATCTCTGAAGCTTACCTGTCACACAAAATTTATAGCAGCTTAATGTTTCAGCATTGTGTCAAGGACTACCCCAAAGCTAATGCTAAATCCTATATGCTCCTTAGTACAGATACCAAGTAAGCATCCTCCTCCGCTTAGGAATCTTATTTATGTATTTTGAATGGGGATAAGGAATTGGTCTCTTACAGAGCCCTGCACTGTACTTCACCAACTGTATGTGTCTGTGTGTGTTTGGGGGTGGGGTGGGGTGGGTGGATATGTTTACAGGACTGAAGGGAGAGAGGATAAATTCCAGGTATAAAAACTTACATGTAAAATAATTACTGTCTCTTTTTTTTTAGTTTAATTTTCTTTTAGCTTAATTTGATCTTCCTAATAAAAAATGCCAGCTTTCCCAGATGCTACTGTGAAGATCCAAGCACAAGTTCTTCTTCATTATCTCTCTCTATGCTTCAAGAACTCATTGATTCACTCATGCATCCATTCAATCAGTTCACTTCAGTTACTCAGTCGTGTCCGACTCTCTGCGACCCCATGAATCGCAGCACGCCAGGCCTCCCTGTCCATCACCAACTCCCAGAGTTCACTCAGACTCACGTACATCAAGTCAATGATGACATCTAGCCATCTCATCCATTCAATAAACCTTGCCAAATTTCTGCCATATTTCGGAGACTGCAGAATGGTGAAATGACTAGATCCAAACCTATCAAAAAGATGTGATGGGCACATACACACACATTGAATCAGCATGCAAAAACCGAATTAGCACAGGCTCTGGGGTGAGACCTGCCATGGTGTGAGATCCATTTCAAAAATTATAAAGTCCGTGAACTTGAGTAAGCCATTTATTCTCACCAAGTCTCAGTTTCCTCATCTGTGAAACAAGGCTTAATAATATCATCTACATACAGTTCTGGTGATTAAATGTGCAACTATATGTCCAGACACTGGTCCCTAACCCAGTATAAAATGATTACTCAGTAAGTAGTAAGAATTAGTTTTTTTTTGAAAGCTCAAGGCCACAAGCCACTGGATTGTGTAAATTCATGGATGGAGTACCCAGGTGGCAGTGCATTAACAAAACAATGTTTTTGGCAAAAGGTTCTGAGGCAGTCTCAGTTGCTCTCAACTTCTCAGGGAAAATTTTGCTATCTTCAAGCATTTTCTAAATTAACAGAACCCTAACTTGGCTTAGAGATGTACTTACTTGGTATAAATTGGCCTTTATTTTGGAAGTGAACACCATGTGAACCCAGGTGTAAAACAGAGAGGGCTCCAAAGTACTCTATAAACATGCATTCTAAAAATGATCATATGAAAGATTAATGTAAATTGATACTGTTCTCGACACAGGAGCAATTCCCTGAGAATGACTTAGGAGATTTAAGCCATCAGCAGTAGGATAACAGCTAACACACTGAAGTAATGATAACTAAATGGTGCTCTGAGTTATTAATGCAATTTCTACAAGAGCTTCGCTCATTATGAGGATATGGTGATCAAACAAAGCAGATTTGGCTCCATAGTACTTGGCACACGCTGCATATTTTTAATGCTTGAGGCTTAAAAAGCTGTGAATGCATTTGGCTTAGTATTGGCGCTTTTCTGGTATATTAGCTTCTTACTGCTGTTATAACAAATTATCCCCAAACTTGGTGCCTTCAAACAGCACACATTTATTATCTTGGAATTCTGTAAGGGAGCAGTCTAATGTGGGTCTCACTAAGCTAACACCAAGTTGTTAGTAGGTCTCCTTTCCTTTATGGAAATTCTAGGGGGTAACCTGCTTCCTTGCCTTTTCCAGCTTCTAGGTGTTGGCCTAATTCCTTCCTGCCTGGCTGGCTCGTTTCCTGCATCTATTGATACAAAGCCAGCAACATTGTATATTTCTGATGCTTATTTCTCTCTTCATCTTCTGACTACAGCTAGGAAAGTTTCTCTCCTTTTAGGGATTCTTGTGAATAGACTGGATTCACCTGGACAACTCAGGATAATCACTCCAGCTGGAGGTTTTGAACCTTGTCATATCTGAAAAGTTTTTTTTTTTTTTTTTTTTTTTTGCCATATAAGGTAAAATACTCACAAATAATGGGGCTTAGGACACCGATATCTTTTATCTGTAGAGGGTCATTATTCTGCCTACCACATGTGGCAACGAGGTGAGTGAGCTATTAAAGTTGCTGTTAAAAGACACATGGCTGTAGGACTTCTGAATGCTCTGCTGTCCACAGTCATTAAGGAAGACATGAACATTCAGAAAGTTCTCCTGCCCTGAACCTTCTGTTAAACTTTATTTCCATCTGTAAAATGACCACTAATGGACCAAGTAACCACTAGCTACCCTTCCAGTTGAAAAGGATGGGATGCCTTCTATATGGACTAAATTTTATGTACTACTCCTTGACAAATTTAGATGATTCAGATTTCAAGGCAAATTAAAGAATCAGAAAAGATGAAAAAAATTTTAAAAAGGACAGAAACGTAATATCTAGACCACGTGGATTACCCAACCTCATGATCTTTGCACTGGCCAGTCCCCACATGCAATACTGTGTTCCTTTGGCCCTGCAGCTTTTGAAAGGAGTGGTCTACACACCTAAGTGAGGCTATGGGACACTAATCAGGAATGTGAGGGGTCTCTCCAGCTTGAACTATAGTGGCAGGAGCAACAAAATGTACTTTGGTGAACAGAAAATTGGGAAATGGGATGAAAGTGGGGATATGATAATGTCTCCTTATTGAAGAAAGGTGATTCCTTTTGTCCAGTAACTAAATCCACGTGGTCATTTAGTTACTCAGTGGAGGGCCAAGGTTAGATTAATGAGTAGAAGGCACAGGAAGGTTCAATATGAGAGGGGACTTTCCAGGAGTAAGACCTGGAGCATGAAAGCAGCTGCTTGTTAGGCAGTTAACTCTGTATGATTAGACTGTGACTGTGACCAGAGGCCGCACAGAGTCAATTCCTCCATTGCTAGTGGCGATATGTGGTATTCCTAAAGATCCCCCTGCCACAAAACCTCTAGAAATGTTATGAATCTGATTACTATAAAAATATATTAAGAAGATAATTATACAAAATTGGTGCTTTAGATTATACCCAAAGAAGGATTTCCATTAAGCAAAGGTAGAAAGATTTGATGATACACAAGCAAAGTTTTGGGATAGATTTTAAAAGAGTTGGCACTTTTTATTAATGCATTATTTATTCTTAAATTGCATTCTTCTTAGGATTAAAAGGTAGACTAGAGCCATGACTTTGAAATTGCATCAGTGGGGTCTTCTGGTCCTTCTGAGTCAGTTGCTGCAGGTATGGGAAGATGAAGGGGAAAAGAAAGAACAGAGATAAAGGAGAGACAAAGGAATAATTGCTAACCATTGCCTACATTCTGCTGTCAACCACAGGAGCTCCACGTTAGGGCTCCTGGTAAAGTTTCCTTTAAAAATGAAGCTCAAATGCTTTTTCAAAAGGTAATATTGGGGTCTAGCAGACTATTCAGACATAAAACTGGAGGATTTGAAATGAAATGAATCTAAAATCCTTTAGTTTAGAGATGTATCACATTTTTGAGACTGCTTTTCAACTTGTGTAAATTTCTACATACCTTCACGTCTTGATATTTCACCATTGGGTACTGCTTTGTAGTGTGATCTAATGGAGACAACACACACACATTTTTAACATCTAAACTTTGATTATACTATATTTCAAGAAGCTCCATAGACACGCCTTATTGAACCCTAAGGGTTCATACAACTGAGATAAAAATCTGCTGTTCCACAGTTTACTGACTTTGACTAAATTCATTAGAACAATTCCTAAGTGTATGATAGATAATAACAACAGACTTCTGCAACTTTTAAAAATAAAAACTATCAAAAGACAAATGACAAACCAAGGGGGACAAACCTACTGCTCATCACTGAAAGCTAATTTCTCTAATAATAAAGGACTCCTAAGACACTGACAAGAAAAAGGCTCACAATTTAACAGAAAGATGGACAAAGGCCAAATATATAGTTAATAAAAAGGAAATGCAAATCACCTTTAAATATATAAAAAGACGCCTAATTTTACTTTTAATAAAGCACATTTAACTGGCAAAATCCAAAAGTTTGATAATAGTACCTTGGTGAGTCTGAAGAAACAGACAAATGTTCTTGTGTGTACTTCCATTTAGGGCTACTTAATAATATTTATCAAAATGATAAGTGAGTATACTCTTTGACACAGCAATTCTAATTCAGAGGATTTACCCTGTAGATTTAAGTGCATATAAAAAGATTTATGTATGAAATTACTCATTATGTTGTTGTTTATAATAACACAAAATTGTAAATAATTCAAATGAACTGACTATACAAATAATGGAAATCCATATAGTGAGATAATATGTAGCTGCAAAGATGAATGCAGTAGCTTTGCATGCACTGATCTGCATGACCTAAATCACTAGAAGATCTTTCAGAAAAAAAAAAACAAGATGCAAAACACTGTGCAGAATAGCACAGTATTTGCCTTTTATGTAAAATGCATCCGGTGATATATAGTCTTGATTGTTTTTATATATATCAAGAACATTTGAAAGTATACTGACACATATTAATTAAATAGTTATTTGTGACTGGATAGAGAAAATAGGCAGAGGAGATCCTGCATGAAAAGGAAGTTATTTTACGGTTACACTTTCATTTCTCTAGTTAGATGAATCTCTAATCTCTGATCTCTTTTTCAAAATTAAATTTAAAAATTAATTAAATGACCACCTTCTGACAAACTAAGATTCACCTCAACAACTATTCACTTTTTTATAAGGGAGCCTATCCTTTAAAAAAGTTTTTTGAAACGAGAACAAGACTGATGTACTAAAAATAATACCATAATCCATGTAGGTGAATGAGAAGTTAAGTATCTCCACCTCCCCTGCTAACATAGATAAAGGGAGTAATCATAAACTTTAATTCCAAACTTTCAGACAATGAAAGAAATACTTTTAAAAAATTGAATTATCTAATTTTTATCATCTGATAAAACATAGCCTACCATCTTTTTCATACTCTATTACTATTATTGTAACCTACAGCAGATTTTATGGAGATAGAAGCATTATTAGTTTTATAAAAATTTAAGAAGATCATTCCTCCTCTTTTAAAATTTACTATGTAGTAATGCCAGAGCTTAATACTTAATACTTCTATAGAATTTACAAAAGCATGTTCATATGAAATAAAGATTAGTTATTTTAGTGAAACAAATGGTCATAAGGCTATTTTAGATAATATAAAGTAGCTAACCTTTATTTAATTCTCTCTCTAAGAGAGACAATGTTAAGTGTTTTTTCCTAAATTGTCCCTGAGCAACAAGCAGTCACTTAATATCCCCTTTACACAAATGAAGAAACAGGCTTTTAAGTTGGGTATCTTGATGAAGGGTAGGCAGCTATTTCCTGAAGAAGACAGAAGCTGAACCCACAGTGAGACTCTCAAGGCAATGTTCTTGACCACCACACACCACGGCCACTCCTGTCCCAAAATAGAAACCTGGGGAAGCACATTTATAAGGAAATCCAGGAAAGCTTGGAATAGAGGGAACCAAGGTCAAGGTGAGAAATCTGGTGTGACCCCGTGGACTGTAGCCCACCAGGCTCCTTCATCCATGGGATTCTTCCATCCATGGGTTTCTCCAGGCAAGAATACTGGAGTGGATTGCCATTTCCTTCTCCAGGGAATCTTCCTGACCCAGGGATCGAACCCAGGTCCCCTGCATTGCAGGCAGATGCTTTAACCTCTGAGCCACCAGGGAAGCCCATGAGTTAGCATAGATTTGGAATTTATATGTTAAAAAGGTCTCCAGATGTTCTCATGCTGGAGAAAAACCTAAATCTGGGAATGGTTGCTGTAGATTTTTTCCTATGAATATGCTGTCATTCAAATGGAGTTTTAACAGGAGCCAGACAGCAGTTGGTTCAAGGACGCATCTCCCCAGATCCTGGAGTGCAGCTATTCCCTGCTGCTGAAGAAAGAGCCATCCGTTTGCTTTGGCTACCACACTCTCAGTTGGCAAGGTCAGCGTTCTATCTTTAGAAGCTGTGAAGGTTGACTTCATTCAGCTGGAGGGCCATCTCCACAACTGTCTCCCTCTGTAGATCTAGCACTGCAATAGATGTGTGTGGCAGACAGCAGACACTGTCCTTGCCCTTGACAAGGTACAGAGCTGTCAGTGAGCAGCTGAGAGTTACATACTTTGAAACAATTATAGAACCATAAAAGACAGTGTGTAATCAAGGGCCAGACTGTGTGGTACGGCTCAGCTTATGCAGAAGCAGAGAAGAAATACAATGAAGCACAGTAAGAAAAGTTTTTACAGAAGGATGGGTCTTGAGTTAGTCCAAGGTTATCAGAGGAAGGAGGTCATATTTAGGGTGTGAAATAAGAGCTTGAGAAAAGGCTGAGAGGCCAAAGTCATATTTTCAGAGTAGTTTAGAGCCAATATAATGTTCATAATTATTTTTTTGGTCCTGCATCATCTTATTCTCATTTTGATAACCTACTGCATGTTTAAACTCTGCTAAGCACAGGAATACAAAGAAGAGTATGATAAGATCTTTATCCTTATCATCTGAGGATGAAGAGTTTACTTCTAGCTGGGGTAGCACTTGTGTATATTGAGAATGGGATGGTATGTATGTTAGAGGGTGATGGCAGCAAAGGAAGAAAAACTCACTGAATGGATGAGAGATGGCAAATATGAATGGAAATATAAAAGGTGTCTAATAAAAGAAACCTGGGAGATGAATCTGGAAAGGTATTTTGTTCCAGAATATGGAGAATCACAAATACTATGATTTGACATCATAATGTATATTGAGAAACATAATTAAGGCAAAGGAAAAATAGTGAAATTCAGTATAAATAATTAAAAAATAATACTTTGGGGAATGGAAAGAACAATATAAAAGTCATGATTTTAAGGACATACTGAAGAATATAAATATAAGAATAAAGCAAGGAATAAAATGAGGCCAGGGAAAATGTCTAGAAGGGTTTGAGAAGAGCCAGGACTAATGTCATCACAAGAGGACTAAAGTTTAAAAGGTTGAGAAGAGAAGTGTTTTAAACTAAAGTTTAAAAGGTTGAGAAGAGACGCCTTTAGAATGAAAAATAATAAGAATACATTTTTTATGATTGAACATAGATTAGGAAGGACTGGATTGACTAAAATACCATTCCCATACTTTTAGGTCTAACATTTGTCCAGCTTTGTATGTGGACAAAAATAAGGATGTTAAGAGAAGTCTTTCTGGAAGCAAAATAGTGGGTCCAATCTTATACATCAAGGGTCTGTGTACTTAAAATGAGATTCTATCCCATGTGTCAAAATGTATCTATAACTAATTGCCTTACAGAATCTACATTTCACACTTGTATTGAGTTTCCTCCTTTCTAAATATCATGTTTCACAACATTACAATTTAATTTAAAAAGAAAAATGAGTTTTAGAATGACATTCTTTCTTTTCTTTTTCTTTTTTTTTTTTTAAGCTCTGAATTATAGTGAGTCAAATTGAGCAGAGAGGCTTAAATGTGCTACCTGAGCAAATCTGCAGAAGTAGTCACAGTTAGAAGCATTTCTCTGGGAAGGATAAAGACCTTGATGGATGATCCAACCGTTTGTACAAGGTCTGATAGAAGAAGCTATTATGCAAGCTGGGATTGTGATTCAAGAGAGTAAATCCAGGTGACTACTGACAAGTTCAGATGAAGAAACTGAGTTAAAGCCACGCATTAAACTCAGGTTACAAGGACTAAGATAAGGAACAAAGTGAGTAAGATGATCAACTTCACTTCAGAACAACTGGACAGGAAGTCCTAAAAGGGTCAAAAACAAAGCAAGATTTTAAGAATTCTGGGATTATCTGACAAAATAAAGGCTGGGCGCACACTCATGGTGGTAACCACTCATCTCATGTGGCCTGAAGCCCAAGAAGAAAACACTGTGGACCAGAATGGGCTGTTCCCTCCTCCTTTGGGGCCAAGACCTACAGGAGATGCTGGAAGTCTAAGTAGAAAGTAAAAACAAGTGGACATAGCATTGATTCTTTTGAGTTAATGAAGAATATTCAAGGTCCCCGTGCTAGGGGAGCGGGGAAAGCACACAGTCAAGAAGGTCCGGATAATCATTCAGATCAAACAGCAAACAAGACAGATGGACTTAGGCCTATACAGTTTGGTTGGATAGATGTTTCATAGAGGCATGGCTTGTGCTGCTGAGGTCAAGGCCAGAAACTCCAGTCTGTGGACAGACATTAAGACTTAAAGAAGCTCTTTCTCTGGAACTGTGTCTGTTTCTTTATATTGATATCCTGACTCGGGGCTTTGTTTTGTTTTCCTTCTACTTTTCTAGTAAACTTCTCCTTGAAAATTTTCCACCGTGTGATTAGAAAGCTGGAGGGCACAGGCGAGGTGATGGCAGCTGCCATCTCAGCTGGAGAACATTCACTCCTCTTCTTTTCCTTTCTCAGCAGCTGCTGAGGCTGAGGCTCAAACAGACAGAAAGGTGAAACCCCTGGAGGAGAGACAAGGCAGCTGTGATCACTGGTCCCTTCCTGCCTAGGGTGTTCTCTCACTGTAAGG
Source organism: Nanger dama (assembly GCA_917880005.1). Taxonomy (NCBI): domain Eukaryota; kingdom Metazoa; phylum Chordata; class Mammalia; order Artiodactyla; family Bovidae; genus Nanger; species Nanger dama. The sequence goes on from CAKJTW010000011.1 coordinate 5,631,582, forward strand.
CTATGTCCCCTTTTAAATATAGAAATGTCCATATATATATGTGTGTGTGTGTGTATATTTACAAATATGCACAAATTAGTGAAGTCATCAGTAGCTACTGCATGCTTCCTTAGTCTTTAACAGAAAACAATTACTGCTTTTGAATTTAAAAGTACAAATAAGCTGCACCTAGAATGGTTTAAGATATTACACATACACTACACATAAATGATAATGCTAGAATAATGTGTTCTAACAGTATACTGTGCCTTTAGCAAATTGCATTCCAACACATTTCCAATTTTATTTTGTGTTGAGAAGGAACAAACCTCCCTAGGCACTTTATAGCTCAAAGTATAAAACATACTGAAAAACCACTGAAAATAGTATTGTATTGTTTCTTCCCTTCACCTGTTGTGCAGTGTTGGTATGTCTTCATCCAGATCAGAAGTAGCTAGATTTCAGTATTAGCACAGGAATAATAGGTAAAGTTATTTCTCCATGCTGGTTGCATTGGATTTCATTGCCTCCAATTGAACCAGCTTCCCACTGATCTCAATAGGAGTGTTGCCTGAGAGAACGTGGTAAAATTAAGCCTTGTAGTTTATAAAGTACCTTGGACTTTTTAAAAATATATAGATTTTTGTACTATGGTAGACCTCTGTGACTCTTCCATGCACTAAATTCTCACTGATTGTGGAGATAATGTGGGACATGGAAAAGATGGGGAAAATCCAAAGCAAATTAAGATCTAGCCAATATCATTATGCGTGAAGAGGCAAATGCTAAAGCCTTTTTTAAAAAAAGAGGAAGTCTAATGCATGTCTTGACTATTTGCTCCACTGAGAAATTGAATATTGAGAAATCAATCTTGCAGCTTTACATGAGCTGAGGTTTATGGGATGGGACAGAGCCAAGCTGATATTGCCAGATTTATTTTGCATATAACCTTTTAATCCTGCAGATATGAAATGCAACATTCAAAGTATTAACTACTCAATAAAGACTTTCTATTGCTTAGAGAAATAGTCAATAAACATGCTATTCTTCTAAGCCAAGATAATATTGCTGAAGCCCCTTGAGATTCATGCTGCCCACACAACCTTTTGGCACAGCTTCTTAAAGTGATCACAGAATACCTGATACTAAAAATTAGACTATATATCAATACAATCATTAAAAACATCATGTTATTTTATATGTCATTCCCTTGCTGGAGAAGGGAACAAAAGCATATATTTTAGGGTGGAATAAAGTGGTAAAAGAGTTCAAGGAAGGATATAAGAATATGTTATCTGAAAATGAAATCAGAGTCCTTGTTGCTGGTCAATAAGGGAAATGAGCTTTTGTGGTACCATTTATATCCTTCTCAAGAAGGAACGTTACAGAAACACCAAGGGCTTGAGAATTATGAAGGATAACTTTGCTGTTCAGAAAACTGGATAGAATGCCATAAAAGGCATAAATAACTAATAAACATGACCCTTCTCTGGGAATTTTAAATCTAATGTAAAAGCTTGACAAACTTCAGTGAACTACATGCCACGTGGAATATTTTCATGGCTTTCAGCATATGGAGATATAATTAGAGCTAAGCCAAACTACACAGAGACATATGCAGTGAAATAGCTATAATTACTGAAGAAATTGCTATTAGCCGGGAAGTTCTGTGAAGGCCTTGAGTTCTGGATAGAGTTTTAAATGAAATGAACCATGGCCCACAGTGAAGAGAACATGTCAGACTAGACATTTCAAAAGTCAAAGTCAAGAATGATGAATTCAGATTTGGAGGCCAGCTAATAGATTTGGAGACAAAAACCAAAAGAGCTAAGAAGGAGAAATGAATAAAAGGCCTGCCAGGAAGCACAGTTAGGTAAAGAAATCACTAAGAATAGGTACTTAAATGCATGTTGGATAAATTAGTATTAAATGTATATTATATTCTATTACCTTAGTACAAGTAGTTCCTGTTTACTGGGTCCCTACCATTTCCCAGGCAGTGTGTTGTTTTACATACATTATCCTTTTGACCCTTTAAACATTGTGAAATAATATTATCCTTATTTACAGAGGAGCATAACTGTATGCAAGGAAATTAAGCAACTTTCCCATGGTATTGTGATTTGATAAAAGAGGCAGTTCAGACACTCAGTGCTATTACTGTAGAATGACAGCATTACAATGACTCTAGAGAAAGACACTTTGTTGTCAACACTTCGGCTAGATCAGAGGAGAGAGAGGCTTCAGAAAAGAATCCTGTGGTGGTTCAAACATGAAGTTAGAGCTGTGAACTGTTGCTGCAGAGGGTTGATCTAAACACTGCAGGATAAAAATCAACAGAGGCTGTAAACACTAATATGCTGTTGTTTAGTCGCTAAGTTACGTCCAACTCTGAGACCACGTGGACTGTAGCCCGCCAGGCTCCTCTGTCCATCGGATTCTCCAGGCAAGAATACTGGAATAGGTAGTCATTTTCTCCTCCAGGGGATCTTCTCAACCCAGGGATCGAATCTTCAAACCTGCGTCTCCTGCTTGGCAGGCAGATTCTTTATCAGTGAGACTCTTGGGCAGCCAAACGATAGTATAAACAACATCAAAGATTTATGACACTGGCCCTTAACATATAGAATATATTTAAGCTAAAAACGTCATAGAAGCATAGTTTGAAACAGGCTAGGAAGTCAGATTACCTAGGCTTGAGGGGATCCTTCCAAGTGCAAACTTTGAGATCTTTGGCAAGTTGCAAAGATTCTGTTATCCTGAGTTTTCTAATTTCAAAATAATTGTCACCATTAATATCTCCTATCCCATGATACTGCTGTAAAAATTAAATTAGATCTTGCCTATAAAATGCATAACATAAGGACTGATTAAGATAATACATCTTCAATAAATGCTACTATTATTGGCATATGGACCTCTAATTGTCTATTCATCTTTACCTATAAAAACCTGGGGAATATGAAATTCATTCTTCCCCCTCTAAATACAGTCACTTTGAAAGGTTTCTGTAGCTTACAATAAGAAAAAGCCTTATGTAATTATCACATGTGCAAGCTGCACACACATTTCATGAAAACACCCTCATTGACTGTTATAAAAACTGATATTCCCTTATATTGAATTCTCTTCTATTTCTTTCTTTTTAAAAATACAAGTTGTGACTCACTAAGTTAACTTTATGATTCACTAAATGGTGTCAGTCCACAATGTGAAAAACATTTCTAAATCTCTCCTTGGGTTAATTGGAATTATTACTGCATTGTGAATCTATATCCCATTGTGTAGCATCTCAAAGATTTGATTTTATTGAATTGAGCTTAGGCATTATACTTTTGGAATATTTTGAGAGGCTTTATAAGAATAAACCTCATGAAATTTAGAATTTTATTCATTGTAGGCATTTTTGAGGGTCTGGTACAAAATCTCACACAACATCTCATTTACAAGAGTTCTTGTATGTTTAGATTTTACTTGTTTTTTTTTTTTTTTTTAATGGAATCTATGGGTCATTCGAGGCAGCAAAATTAAAGGGTCTAACTTTCCTGAGAGAAAATAAGGTAGAAACAATAATAAGATAGAAATTATGTATGTTGTCCTTACCACTGTATTTATCTAATCATCTTATCATATTTTTCTATACTTAATTCCCATTGTTCCATTCACTTTCATACTTTCATGGTATCATTTTTTTTTAATGATTTTTAAAGAGATGCTATTGCTGCATGGTTCAAAATCCAATAGATTCAGAAGGGTGTATGGTCAAAAGTCTCCCTCGCATCTCTGTCCTGCAGCCATCCAGGTCTCTCTCAAATCAACTAATACAATCAATTTCTTGTGAATCTTCTCAAAGATCTATAATACCCCAAGAGGCATAAGGGTAAACTGACATTTCTTTTTATGATCTACTACCTAGCTAGCTAGCTACTTCTCCTCTCCCAAATGTGTTCCCTATTTACATAATTTGGTGAAGGCCATTCCATATCAGTATGTGGCCTCTTCAGTGTTTTCCATGGCTGAATGATAGCCTACTATGGATGAAAATAATTGTTTAACCAACTTCCTACCATTGCATATTTGTTTTTAATGTAATTACAAACAATGACAATTACAAAAAGTACCGCAAGGAGCCCATTTGTATCATTTAGCATGTGTGTACATATGTTTTAAGTTAGACTCTTAGAAGTGGAATTTATGGCTGGTGGATAAGTGTGTTTGTATTTTTGATAACTATTGTCAAACTGCTCTCCATTCAGACTGGCCAATTTATGTTCCCAGTAGCAAATATGATGATTTTGTATGTACTCCTGTAAAATCATTCCAAATCCTCTTTTAAAATTGACATGCCATTGACATCTAATTATGTTATTAAAATGGGAATTAAATTTGGTTATAGGCACAGTAAGATTTAAAATTAGAGAAACTTCCCAGTCACTATATCTTATAGAGAAAGGAAGATATAAAATTAGTGGAGGATTTGGGAACTGCAAACATAAAAATTATAGTTTCAACTAAGAATGGATAAGTTCATTGGATATGAAGATGGATAGGTGGATGGATAGGTAAATGCATGTGGATAGATAGATCAATACATTAACAGACTGATAGATTAATAAGTGATTCCGAGATTTTCCAGTTAGTGGTGAAGGAGAACAAGTCAGCAAAAGAAGATGTATTTACAAGGAGGGGTTAATAAAATATGACAAGGAGTAGGGGAGTACACATATACCAGGTTAAGGAAAGAATTAAGATGGAGAAGAATCTGGGACTTCCAGGGTAGTCCAATGGTTAAGACTCCACAGTTTCAAGTCAGGGGGCAAGGGTTCGAGCTCTGCTCAGAGAACTAGGATCCCACATGCCATGTGGTTTGACCAAAAAATAAAATTTAAAAAAAAAAAAAAGGAGAAGAATCTAAAGAAAAGAAAGGCTATAATGTCCAGAAATAGAAAATCTCTGAGTGTGGCCAGGGTAACAATACTAGTGATGAGAGCAAACCAAGGCAAAGAGAAGGGTGGAAGGCAGGTTTAAGGAAATCAAAAGGCAAGATTTTCTATGGATGCTGACTATAAATGCTGTGCTGACTTTCCAGGAATAGTCCATGTGATTTTGAATATTAAAAAGATGAAAAAGTTCCTTTCTACAATGGAGAGAACCATATGACCAAACTATATTTTCTACATAATTAGAGTATAACTATCATACAACAAAGGAAGGATACAATATGTAAAGGCAAAGACTGCAACTGCTTGGGCCCTCACAGATATGCAAGATAATTAGCACAAGCTTCCTTAAACATCTTGTACTCATCCAGCCAAACTATTTATGGAATGTGCCAGTTCCAAATATGAATAGGTTAATTAAATACTCTGCAGTATTTATAAATACCAACCTGTGGTTAATATAGTTAAAAGACTGTTCACTAGCATGGAGGAATATCTTCCTAGCAATTCGTATCTAATGCGCAATGTTAACCAATGCACATTAAGATACCAAAATAGAAAAAGATGAAAAAGGAGTTACTACTGTTGTAGTGTTTTCTACTTAACATTTTAAAATACTTTAAACACTGTATCCTTTCATCCTTTGAGAAGATTGTAGAGGATAAAGTGGTATGGAAGAAAAGTAAGTCTAAAGGAGATAAGAATTGTGGACAAATGAAGAGTAAAGTAACAAGAAGGAAAAATAATTGTCAGAAATGAGAAACCGAGGACATGGATAAATAGCTGGGAAATAAGGAACTGAGAAGTCCAGCACTTAATATCTAGAAAACTTATTCTGCAATAAAGGCCCTGAAACTGGTCTCAGTGTTACAGTATCTAGAGAAGGGCTTCCACTGCAGCGAGGAGGGGCAGGTGAGATCAACCGGGACTGACATGCATCATAGAAAACACATCTTAAGAGACTGCCTTGTCCAGAACTCTCATTTTATGAACTGGAAAACTGAAATCCAGGGAGGGGAAATTATTTGCCTTTGTCATTAGGCTATCTTGCAGGAAAACTGAAGTTTTTAGTTTCCTCAGACTCTAGACAACTAAAGCCAAAGTCAAGACCCACCAGAGATCACACTCCTTCAGTTCAGTTCAGTTACTCGGTCATTTCCATCTCTTTGCAGCCCCATGGACTGTAGCATGCCAGTCTTTCCTGTCCATCACCAACTCCCACAGCTTGCTGAAACCTATGTTCATCGAGTCAGTGATGCCATCCAACCATCTCATCCAACCATCTCTGTTGTCCCCTTCTCCTCCTGCCTTCAATCTTACCCAGCATCAGGGTCTTTTCCAATAAGTCAGTTCTTCGCATCATGTGGCCAGAGTAGTGGAGTTTCAGTTTAGCATCAGTCCTTCCAATGAATATTCAGGACTGATTTACTTTAGGATTGACTGGTTTGATCTCCTTGCAGTCCACAGGACTCTCAAGAGTCTTCTCCAACACCACAGCATCAATCAAAAGCATCAATTCTTCATTGCTCAGCTTTCTTTATAGTCCAGCTCTTACATCCATAAATGACTATTGGGAAAATGTTTCTACATTCCAATGATTTTACTGAATACTTTCCAAGTAATATCCTCCCAGTCACACATTCAATGGTTCAGATAACTATGTAACCTAATAAGACCTCAGTGGACCCATAGAACAAGTCCTCTATCACTCCATCAACAATGTAGAAAAGAAAACAAAGACCCCAGAAGTTGCTATTCTTAGCTGGACAGTGGTAAGTCTAACACATTATTACTCACCTGGGTCATAATACAACTGCTATCATTTATTTTCCAAAACTGATATGTGATGGGCTATCTATCTATCTAGAGTGAAGTGAAGTTGCTCAGTCTTGTCTGACTCTTTGTGACACCATGGACTGTAGCCTACCAGACTCCTCCACCCATGGAATTTTCCAGGCGAGAGTACTGGAGTGGGTTGCTATTTAATTCTCCAGGGGATCTTCCTGACCTAGGGATTGAACCCAGGTATCCCACATTGCAGGCAGGTGCTTTACTACTTTACTGTCTGAGCCACCAGGGAGATATATATACATATATACATATATATATGTATATATACACACACACACACTCATTTTAATATTTAATCATACAGCACCTGTCATTTTTACTTAGTTGTTCCAGGAGAACAACTTCTATCTTCTCAACTACTCTGTTAAACTCGCAGGAGGCAGAAATCCTGTCTTACATGGTATTTTGTCATCTTACCCCATTAACACCTCAGGCTTGCCCTCACCATGTAAACTGAACCCACCTAAAGATTTGCAGACAGGTGGCTGTTTAGCTCAATCCTTACTTGAGCATGATTCTAAGTGAAAATTAAACTACGTTTCTGAGGACTCTCAGGAGACTCTGCTATGGAGATGCTAAGCCGTTTCTACATTTCGAAGGCTCGCTGACCAGCTAGATGCTCACTTTGAAGAATGCCATTTGACAACTAGCTTTTATTCTAATTCATAATCTCCTTTTCATCACTCACGTTTCTTGAATTTGCTGTCAGTTTAAGCTGGCCCAAGAGAAGTGACTTTTACTATTTGCAGTTTCTCTGTTGTTTAATCATGTGGTGGGTGGAATCAAGGTTGGCTGCTCTAAACTGCATCCAAGCAGGGACTCTTAGAGGGTGGAAATGTCAGCCTACCTACTGGGAGCTATTCCAAAGCCAGCTGGATCTGCCTCCAACACTCTTAATTACCATTTTGTATTTTAAATGTCTCAGCCAATGTGCCCTCTTTAAAAAAAAAAAAAAAAAGTAAAATAAATAAGTTCAGGTAAACATAAAAGAAAGGAGACTCGGCAGAATGCAAGTTTCCCCAAACTTCACCTGGTGGAGATAGCATAGGTAAAATGTTTCTTAGCATGTTTTTTTGAAGAGGGTAGTCAACTGCTGAAATGCACAAAGTGATCTTTCAAGGATTAATTACCACAAGTCATAGCTCAGCCCTCACCTATATTGCCAAGAAAGGCACTTAACTTTGGGTACCCAATGATTTGGAAATTACTCTGCAAATAAAACCCTATAATCCTAGGTGTTGCCAATGACTTCATCAAGGAAGTTAAGCTAATTTGATGAAAGTGAGGAAATTTATGTCAGGCTGCACACAACTGTTTTCATTAGCATCCTGGTTCCAACTTCTTTCTTCCATTTCCTTTGTCTTTGGCCCCACCTTTTAAGCCCAGTTTGTTTTGGTCAACTTCCATACTCTAGTACTCAATGAAGTTGCAATCATAGCTGTCACTGGAATACAACTGAATGGAGAATGGTGCTTGTGGTGGTTTAGTGGCCAATTGTCGACTCTTGTGATCCCGTGGACTGTAGCCTGTCAGGCTCCTCTGTCCATGGGATTCTCCAGGCAAGAACACTGGAGTGAGTTGCCATTTCCTTCTCCAGGGGATCTTCTCGACCCAGGAATCGAACCTAGGTCTCCTGCATTGCAGGCAGATGATTTACCAAGTGAGCTATGAGGGAAGCCCCGAAGGGAGCATATTGTGCATTTATACCATAGAAATGTTCCCTTTGGATATACAGTTCAAATAGACTCAAGATGAGGCTTCAGACAGAATTGACATTTCTTTAACTTTCACTTTATGGCAGCCATCTTCAAAACATAAATGGTAATCCTAGTAACATAGTATCACAGTAATTCACTGTTAGGAACTAAAAATCATACGTCTATATGCATGGGTTACACAATTCTCACTAGAATTTCCTATTTTATATTACATTGTAGACAAAATTAATTTAAGACCAAACTTGTTCAGATCACATTTTAAACGTAAAATCCCTATAATAATAATATTATAGAAACTTTACTTCTTTGGGAAGTAGTGTAGCACCAGTGGGAGGTGGACGGCACTAACTGTAATGGTATTAAATGTGTATTGTGTTTTATTCATTGAAAGATATTTACTATTCTCATCATACTCTTTAGAAAATCCGGCGGGAAACAAGTTTTAAATGAAATTTATATCAGATATGACTTTAAAGAAAAATGCAATTTTCACAGGAGACAAGGGTGGGATTATTTTTGTTATGCATGTGTATATGGGTGTGTATTTCTGTATGTGTGTGCTAGTTTCACAAATAAACTGAATACCCATTCTAAAAGCACTTCCCTTCCCAACATATACTTTGGGAGATCATGATGTCTTTCCTTACTCATTTATGAAAGTCATTTTTGGAATGAGTCTATGAATGAATGGTCATAGAAAAAAGTCATTTTATTAATGTTTTGTCAAACTTTGTTTCAGGTGAAATATAAAACTGTTTAGTTTGCCACAGTTAGTCCCAAATTATATTTAACTGTTCTTAAAAGTAAAATCCACACTTGGCAGACAGATTCACCATGTTTGATGACATGAACATAATGGGGACTGGAGTTTTACGTTATGACCTTAAGAGACCCTTCCACAATTGTTTGAGCCTTGCCAAGATCACAAAAATAGGCATAGCACTTTCAAATATGATTGGGTTGAAAGTGGAAAATTTTGAAAGAGATGGGAATACCAGGCCACTTGACCTGCCTCTTGAGAAACCTGTATGCAGGTCAGGAAGCAACAGTTAGAACTGGACGTGGAACAACAGACTGGTTCCAAATAGGAAAAGGAGTACGTTAAGGCTCTATATTGTCACCCTGCTTATTTAAATTATATGCAGAGTTCGTCATGAGAAACGTTGGGCTGGAAGAAGCACAAGCTGGAATCAAGATTGCCAGGAGAAATATCAATAACCTCAGATATGCAGATGACACCACCCTTACGGCAGAAAGTGAAGAACTAAAGAGCCTCTTGATGAAAGTGAAAGAGGAGAGTGAAAAAGTTGGGTTAAATCCCAACATTCAGAAAAAATAAGATCATGGCATTTGGTCCCATCACTTCATGGGAAATAGATGGGGAAACAGTGTCAGACTTTATTTTTGCGGCGGAGGGGCCGGGGGGGGGGGAATCCAAAACCACTACAGACTGTGATTGCAGCCATGAAATTAAAAGACACTTACTCCTTGGAAGGAAAGTTATGACAAACCTGGACAGCATATTAAAAAGCAGAAACATTACTTTATCAACAAAGATCTGTCTAGTCAAGGCTATGACCTTTCCAGTGGGATATAAAACAAATACAGTATTGTAATGTAGAATAAAGTATTTAAAAAAATAAAAAATAAATAAAGAAAGCTGAGCACCAAAGAATTGATGCTTTTGAACTGTGGTGTTGGAGAAGACTCTTGAGACTCCCTTGGACTGCAAGGAGATCCAACCAGTCTATCCTAAAGGAGATCAGTCCTGGGTGTTCTTTGGAAGGATTGATGCTAAAGCTGAAACTCCAGTACTTGGGCTACCTGATGCGAAGAGCTAACTCATTTGAAAAGACCCTGATGCTGGGAAAGATTGAGGGCAGGAGGAGAAGGGGATGACAGAGGAGGAGATGGATGGATGGCATCACTGACTCAATGGACATGAATTTGGGTGGACTCCGGGAGTTGGTGACAGACCGGGAGGACTGGCATGCTGCGGTTCATGGGGTTGCAAAGAGTCGGACATGACTGAGTGAGCTGAACTGAACTGAAAGCGTAGAACTCATATTAATATATAAATTCTATTTTGTGTAAAATAAAAAGACCTCAGCCATTGTATATTTTATATTCTCATCATGTATATAGGTGGAAGAAAGGAAACTATCATTCATTTATTAATGCACTCTTTTTAATAATTTTTTTGACCATGAACTCTATGTCAGGCATTATGGTAAATACTGGCTATATAACAGGAGACTGTTTATCCCATGGGGCCACTCTCACAGTTTTTACAGTGCCTACAATAATAACTGTATGAACATACTTTGATAAAAAAAACTTTGAAGTAAAAATACAGTGTACTAGGAAAGCAGAATATCAGGGGACCTCTAATCCAGTTAGGAGGGGTCACAGAAGACTCCCTGAAAAAGCAGGAAAAGCTAAGGTCCAGCCACTGTATTAACTGCTTTGGATATATTATTATCATTATTTTATTCCCACAGAAGTCTTAACAGTTATATATTATTTCGCAGAGTTGGACATGACTTAGCAACTGAAATGAACTGAACTCCCATTTTATGGATGGCAAAAACCAAGATTTAGGGAGATTAAGTCATTTACCTCAGTGCACACTGCCTACATGAATCATAATTAAACTTTCAATCATGTCTATCAGATTCTTAAACTTAGGTTCTTTCCACTCCACCACACTGTCTCCAACAATGCCTCAAATACTCTGGCAAATCATGCTGCACTTATTTGCTAAACTTGCAGGGATCCTCAGTATGTTAAACGTCACTCAGTTGACATTGTCTAATGAAAACTATTTGTGCCAAGGGAATTTTGAAGATAATCCAATACAAATCAGTATCATTTTGGATGAGAACAAATTGGTAAATTGATCCAAATCCATCTTTTTCCTTGTAGAAATCAATTTCCATGGAAAATATAGATCCCTTTGGGGTAGTAAGAAGCAGCAATCTGGGACATGGTGGACTGTATCATTCAAACAGATTTTGAACAGATTCTCTGGCTAAATTTGCTTCATCTCTCATACTCAGAGACTGCTGGCACTCTTCACTGGATAAATTCATGTTGGAACAATCCAGGAGTTTCAGTAAAATATATACACATTGTATATGTTCACTTCAACTATATACGTATTTACTGGGCACCTTCTAAAAGGAAAGCTTTGTGTGACGCTTCACCTCTTTTCTCCAGGAATGAACATACCTATCATCTAATAGGATGGTACCAGAACAACTTATTAACTAAAGGGACATAACTTAAAGGAAGTGATTTAAGTGTTGTCAGAACAAAGTGCCAGGAAGATTGAATGGAGGAAAGAAAGAATATCTGGTTGCTGAGAGAAATGGCATTTGAGGTGAAGTGGAGAGAGTGGGTTGGGAGGAAGGAAGAAACCCCATGAAAGGGGGACAAATGTCCAAATCATTGGCTGTGCCGGAAGCTTTGGCATACTTGGACAGAGTGGCTTTTGACTGCAAGACAGAGTAGCTAAGTTCTGGGGGAAGGAGTTGGTAATATCCTGGAGTTGTTATTTGAAGGGTGGTGGTTTAGTTGCTAAGTCGCGTCCGACCCTTCACGGACTGCCAGACTCTTCTGTCCATGGGATTCTTCAGGCAGGAATACTGGAGTGGGCAACCATTTCCTTCTCCAGGGGATTTTCCCAACCCAAGAATCAAAGCTGGGTCTCCTGTATTGCAGGCAGATTCTTCACCAACTGAGCTACTAAGGAAGATTTATTTGAAGGGAACTGGAGAACTTAAGGATTTTGAGGAAAAGATGAGTGTGTGTTAAGGAACATACTTTAGAAAAATAAATTGGGTGAAAATGCAGAGAATTATTGGAATTAGGGGAAGAAGAGATAGGAGAAAATTTTGGATAATATTATTAATAAATATTAATCATGTGAATGAAAGGACCATGATGAGAAAAGGCAGTGGTATATCTACAGAGTACAGTGATTTATAGTACTACTACTGTGTTACTGCTGACTGTAAAACATCTAAGTTCGTGTGTGTGTGTGTGTGTGTGTGTGTGTGTGTATACATATATATAAAGTCTACATTCATATATATATATGAATGTATACATACACAATGCAATATTGTGCTCAATTGTGTCCAACTCATTGTGGTCCCATGGCTCCTCTGTCCATGGAATCTTCTAGTCAAGAATACTGCAATGGGTTGCCACTTCCTACTCCAGGGGATCCTCCCAACTCAGGGGTTGAACCCACATCTCTTGCATCTCCTGCATTGGTAGGCAGATTCTTTTCCACTAGCACAACCTGGGAAGACCCAATGGAATATTACTTAGCCATAATGAAATACTGCCAATTGCAATATCAGGCATAGATGCAGTAACATCATATAAATGGGTAAACCCATTTTGAAAAACTGTTTAACATTAACAAATCTGAATGTACTTACATCTATAACCAAAAATGTCACTCTTCAGTTCAGTTCAGTCACTCAGTCGTGTCCGACTCTTTGCGACCCCACGAATTGCAGCACGCCAGGCCTCCCTGTCCATCACCAACTCCCGGAGTTCACTCAGACTTATGTCTGTCGAGTCAGTGATGCCATCCAGCCATCTCATTCTCTGTTGTCCCCTTCTCCTCCTGCCCTCAATCCTCCCTAACATCAGAGTCTTTTCCAGTGAGTCAACTCTTGGTATGAGGTGGCCAAGGTATTGGAGTTTCAGCTTTAGCATCAGTCCCTCCAATGAACACCCAGGACTGATCTCCTTTAGGATGGGCTGGTTGGATCTCCTTGCAGTCCAAGGGACTCTCAAGAGTCTTCTCCAACACCACAGTTCAAAAGCATCAATTCTTCGGTGCTCAGCTTTCTTTGTAGTCCAACTCTCACATTCATACATGAGCACTGGAAAACCATAGCCTTGACTAGATCAACATTTGTTGGCAAAGTAATATCTTTGCTTTTTAATATGCTATCTAGGTTGATCATAACTTTCATTTCAAGGAGTAATTATCTTTTAATTTCATGGTTGCAATCACCATTTGCAATGATTTTGGAGCCCCCAAGTCTGACACTGTTTCCCCTGTTTCCCCATCTATTTGCCATGAAGTGATGGGACTGGATGCCATGATCTTAGTTTTCTGAGTGTTGAGCTTTAAGCCAACTGTTTTACTCTCCTCTTTCACTTTCATCAAGAGGCTTTTAGTTCCTCTTCACTTTCTGCCATAAGGGTGGTGTCATCTGCTTATCTGAGGTTATTGATATTTCTCCCAGCAATCTTAGGTATGTGCCACATGTATGTGTACATAAGATAAAAATATGTGTATAAGAATGTTAATAGCATTTATAACAGTCCCAATGTTTGGCTGTTCTCATGCAACACAACTGTTCATAAATAGGGAAATGAATAAATGGATGAATGAGTTGTGTTAGATTCCACAATGGAATACTACACAGCAAAGAAAATGAATGAAGAGCTACTGCGCACAACACTGACCAAACGAAGCCAGAAAAAGAACACAGTGAATACTGTTTCATTCGTATAAAGTGCAAAAATAAGTCAAACTAGGCTATAGAATCAGAAATCAAAGCTGTGGCAGCCCATGGAGAGAATAAGTGGTGATGATTGGGAGGGGGCAGACAGGATGTCTTAAGTGCTGGTAAAGTATTGGGTTGGCAAAAAAGTTTATGTAGATTTTTTTTCCTATCAGAAAAACCCAAATGAACTTTTTGGTTAACCCAATACTTTTTCTTGGTCTCAGGGGGTGATTACATGAGTCTGCTAATTTGGTGAAAATTCATCAAGATGTCCACTCATGATTTGTTTGCTTTTCTGAGTGTTCTACTTCAATAAAAATCTATTATGTTAGAAAGATATATGTGGGAAATGGGAAATGTTGCAGAAAGGTGAAGACATTGCAAATATGAACTAGAAGTGATGCCAGCAAGATGCTTAGTCATTTCAAGGTTCCCTGTCTTATTCAAGCTATCACAAGGTGGTCAAACATCTGGCACTTCAACCTTCAGAAAACCAGAAATCACACAGGAAAGATGGATAGGATAAATACAAAATGTAGAATTACCTTTTATTCCCACACACAGCCATTTACTTGGGGGTAATTTGTGACACAGCATAAACACTGTGCATTGAATTAGTTCTAGCTATTTTAGCAAGTATTCATCTATGTGTATTGTCTCTAATGTTGGGGTCTCAAAAAAAGGACAAAGAAATCAATGATCTGACTGTAAGCATTCAAAATATTTGCTTTGTTAAAGTATGTGCTGTCATGTTCTGGCATGGACATTTCCATTACAGATAACAAAATGGTCATTAATGCATGTACACTCATTATTACAATGAATTATATAAGTCTTGCTTGATGGCTGATGATCCAAAGCTGTAGGTACCAAAATCTGGCCTGGCCTTATTATATATGCCCATTAAACTGCATTCACACGATAGTGATCAATAGGGACATCTACTACATAGATAAAAATAAAGGGAATAAAAATTTAAAATTTAATAAAACTTAACAGTCAAACTGTAAGGAGATCCAACCCGTCCATCCTAAGGGGGTTCAGTTTGGGGTGTTCATTGGAAGGACTGATGCTAAAGCCAAAACTCCAGTACTTTGGCCACCTGATGTGAAGAGTTTCCTCACTGGAAAAGACTCTGATGCTGGGAGGGATTGGGGGCAGGAGGAGAAGGGGACAACAGAGAATGAGATGGCTGGATGGCATCGCCAACTTGATGCACATGAATTTGGGTGCACTCCGGGAGTTGGTGATGGACAGGGAGGCCTGGCGTGCTGTGATTCATGGGGTTGCAAAGAGTCAGACATGACTGAGCGACTGAACTGAACTGAACAGTCAAAGAACAGTTTGAATCCCATTGGAAATATTAAACACTATGACTTTTAATTGAAATATAGAATCTATTGGTTCTTTTTCTCATGCTCTAGCTCTGATTTGTCATTTGCAAGCTCTTAGTAATTGATGTTAATGAACTGTCACCCCTGAGCTGATTTTTGGTAGATAGGGGCTAAGGAATGAGCCTAAATAGATTGCCCTCTACGTGTACCAGTTTTAGACTTTTTGGCAGAAACTAGAGACTAACAGTCACAAAAAGGAATTAAGTATCTCTTCATAACAGGGGATAACTTCCTCAAAGGCAGGTCCTTGAGTGCTAAGGGGACAGACTGGCAGAGAGTTTTCACTCTTGGGAGCAATGTCATGACTTCATTGTGGATGCCTTTCTTCTGGTTTGGTTGCCTACTCATTTTCCCTATATTGAATCCACTTTCACAATTTAAATACAAAAAAACATAACATAATAGATTTGGCAATAGGATATGACTGAAATGCTTTGGCACTAATCTATTTTTTTCTGGAATAGGAAGGCAATTTCTGCTGAATCAGAAGGATTCCTCTCTATGTATTGCTGACCAGATCATTGGGTTTTTCAATTCAACACAACGTTCATTCCGGTGCAAGGCAGTGATGGCACATGGAGGTGGTAGTTTAGTCACTAAGTTGTGTCCAACTCTTGGAACCCCATGGATTGTAGCCTGCCAAGCTCCTCAGTCCATGGGATTTCCCAGGTAAGAATACTGAGGTGGGTTGCCATTTCCTTCTACAGGGTATCTTCCAGACCCAGAGACTGAAGCCCTGCCTCCTCATTGCCCGCGGAGTTCTTCTACCACTGAGCCACCAGAGAGGCCCAGCAGCAGTGGCATAGACAGACCCCAGACCCCAGACCCCAGTTCACAGAACAGGACAATACACTTAAGACGTGTGGTATATTTGATAATCACTAACCCATAACATACATAAACACACATAACACACAAGCCATGAGGGAAGACTTGACCTATAAAAGCTGAACCTAACAGGGTCCTTTGCCCAATCAAATTCTCACTAATTCTTTAATCTCATTTGCATCTTTTCTCAAGGTCCCACATAGTGCTAGCCTTCCTCATTTTCACCTTCCTAGTACTAAGGGAATTAATTGATTGTTTTGTTTTAAAAGGCTTCCTGCAGGGCTGTAGACAAGCTGGGTAAATAAAAATAATCATGAGAGAGTAAATTGTGTCTGTACATAATATTATATCCTACTCAATTATGTTAATGGGGGCTAAAATAATTATGAGATGACTATTCCTATTTATGCCACTATGGTGTAAAATTTACTTCCCTCATCTAGGGCTTCATGGGATCTGTGCCTTCTGGGGCCTCTACTTTTTTCTCTGAAAACGTCCATCTGATAATTTAATTTGCTTGATAGTAGGCACTAGGGAAAAAAAAAGTAAATAAGAGAGGTAAAACTAAATCAGTTAAGATATTCATTCAAATATTAGGAGTTTTGAAAATATCAGACACCTATACGCTTTACATCCCTATTATGACCAAAGTTCAAAAGAAGTGAATAACTTGTCCCTGGATGTTTTGGTGAAGATACAGAAAGAAAAATAATCAACGAGAAGAAGATAGTAGTAAATAATTAAAGTTTAATTACTCTGGTTTCCTTTTCATTCTGCAGATGTGATTTTCTACTTCATCTTAAAAATTAGGCTGAAAATCCATTTGACCTCCTTCTAACCTCCAGTCATTCATTTAAAACATGACATCCAATGCACCTCAAGCTTTCAAGTTCAGCAAGAGAAAGGTATATGAGCTGGAAAGGGAAGTGTATTTGCGGAACTGAGGGTATTCGGTATCCCAGAAGCTATCAGGTGTGTTCCATGTTTTGTTCATTTAATTTTTAGAATAATTTTCTAGTAAAAGGATGTTTTACTGAGGTGCAGATAAGTTATATAACATCCTCAATTTCACATTTTTATATATATAGCAAAATCAAATCTATAACCAAGCTGTCTGATCCAAAGTCCATGATTTTTCCAATACATGGTCCTGAAAAGTACATGTGTATTATTACACATTATCATCATTTTTTTTTACTTATGTTATCACTTATGATGCAGTGAAAATAAATTTACCTTAAAATAAGACATGTTTTTTAAAAACTTGGAAAACTGCAGCTACCTCAGCAGGACACTAACAGTAGAAAATACAGCTTCATTTCTAATGCAAACTATCCCCAAATAAGTGGCTTTGTCTCCAAGACTATCTGATTTCTGACAGTGTACCTAAGAGGCAAGGTTACAATGGCAATCATGGAGAGATCAGTAAAAGTGTCAGTCCTGGGACAGAAGATCAATTGTCTGCATTGTGAGTTCTCCTCGCCCAGAACCCCAGGGACTCAAAAGCAATCCCATTCTGCTTTCAATACCTCCTTTCTCTCCGCTCTTGAATAGTCCCATTTGAAAGTAGCTGGTCTAAAGTTCATGGAGAACTAACTCTAGCTCAGAGAGTTCAAACATTTAGTTGAGCTAAGAACCTGGAAGGGCAAATTATTATTATTTTTTTCTTTTTTATCTCAACTACTTGTGACTTCTAAATTAGGATGGTGAGATTTCAGATACAGTATTTCCTGCCTCTAGTCAAGTCATTTAATACTGTAATTTACTGTGTTAATGGTACCATTTGCCACTTCTGATCCCTTCCTGCATGCAGAAGCAGCAGTTTAAAAGGGGTTGCATAAACTCTCCTTCCACTAGGGAGAGAAGGCTTGCGATTATCAATAATGCACTTTGCAGGATAAATAATGCACTTAGCAGAATATAAATCAACATCCTTAGATATCGACTCTGAAGACACTTTGGCAACCTTGATGGCATTACCATTAATAGGCGACTGTAAAGAACATGGCTAAAGTACCTAATGCTATATTTCATACCACATGGTACACAATTGCAGAAGTGAATTTTCACATTACTAAAATAATATCAGAATATAATCTTGTCACTGATTATCAGGGATAACTGAGTAAATAGAACTGCTAGCAAATTGCATATATTTCTAATCAAAAACAATTTCAATAAGGACAATTTTCAACCCTGAGCTGCAGAAATCTAAGATTACTCTTATCATCATCTATCCTTTGTAGTTTTCTTCTCTTTTAAACTCTGCCTTTGTTTGCCAGTCTAATCATAAAAATCAGAAATTGCAATTTCAAGAAGACACAAAGAGACAATATCAACTTTGAACCTGAGTGTTTCTTCTTGTAGAACTCCAAAAGCAGTTTTAAATCTTACAAATTCTCTGTGACAACAATGATTAGAAGTCCAGTGGCTGCTACAGTAATTGCTCCATAATCATATCTGTAATATCCGACCTGGTTTATGCATACAATCTATATTCTAATAGCAGTCAACAGGTCACAAGTTAATAAAAATACCATTAACGTCCCTCTGTGACTAAGGAAGAAAGATACTCATCTTATGAGGCCACAGTGGGCCAATATAAATTCCTTGGCTGTTACCATAATTAACTGTGTTTGCCCGTGGATTTCCCTGGAGGACCTTGTGGGTACAGGCTGACCTTGAGGCGTGCTCTTGGTGGTGTTCTGCCAGAGGGCACAGACTGTCAAGGGTTCAAGTCAGACCCTTGAGTGAGGGTCTGAAGAACATGCCTGTTTATGTAATCTTGCTGGACACCAAAAGCATTTGCACACAGTTTATATTTTTTCAGGTGCAAGTGTATAAAAACAAAGCAACCAACAATAGTTGTGAAGTTGACAGTTTTCTATGATACCTCAAGCCTCTCTTTGAAAAGATAAAGAAAAGTGATAAACCTTTAGCTAGACTTATCAAGTAAAAAAAAAAAGGAGAGAGAGAGAGAGAGGATACAAATCTTCTTGTTCCTCTTTCCAGGCTCAAAACTTACAACTTTTTTTTTTTTTTCCAGACACAACACATTTGCCTGCTTTGCAAAGCTCTCCCTGACCTAATTAAAACACAAAAGCATTGGCAGCAACTTTGAAACCTTGACCAACACTCCATCATGTTAAAGTTCTATGTTTTTGCATTTTAAAGCTTTTTTAATGGATAGAAATTTTTTTTCTCAGTAAAAATGAAAAATGGGGATTCAAGATCTGAGAAAAATGAAGGAATGTTACCACTTATCTTTGAGATGTCTCCTACTGACATTCACAGCAAATTTGCTTTACTGATGTCTAACTGCAGAACCAAGCCAGCAAAGTCATGGTAGAGTTTAAATGTGTGCTTTTTCTCTCCCTCAATCGTAGCTCTGCTGTTCAATGTGGAGCACTCACTGGTCATTTTCAGTTTCTTAATGAAAAAAATTTAAAGGTATAAACATGCAGAGAATAATATTAAAAACACACCTGTAACCTTCTTTTGGTTTTACTTACCTTAATATTTTGCTGTATTAGCTCCTGATCTCTTTTTTTAAAAGAAATTAAGTGGTATAGATACAGATGATATTTCTTTACCTTCATCCTGAGGGAGAACCACTCTCCTAAAGTTTTCTATTGGTAAAGTGCTTTCACTAATAAGCAATCTGCAGCTGAGCTTTTGTGTTTTTAAATTATAAGCGGTGGTACCCAAGTTTGGTGATGAATTGTGCTCTCTCCAAATTTATATGGTGAAGCCCTAGCCCCATTTGGAGATAAGGATTTTAAGGAATTGAGGGTGAAGAGGCTGTGATTGAATGCCCTAATCAATCTGACTGGTGGTGTGAAAAAAGAAGAGACACCAGTGAGGGGCACAGAGAAAAAGCCATGTAAGAATACAGCAAGGAGGCAGCCACCAGCAAGCTAAGGAAAGAGGTCTCAGGAGAAATGATACCTGCCCACACCTTGATCTTGGACTTCTAGACCACACAACTATAAGAAAATCAATAACTGTTTAAGTCATCCAGTCTATAGTCGTTTGTTATGGTAAATCCCTAGCAGACTAATACAACAACCCCGTTCAACTTTTTTTTTTCCTGATTTTTACTTTTTCCTACATTGACACATTGCCTGAGTTCACTTATCGAAGAGTTGCACAGGATTCATCATATGTATGCGCTGCTGCTGAATGTATCCACTCCGTAATGGGCATTCAGGTCACTCACAAAGTTCTGCTAAACTAAGCAATGTTCAGTTGAACTTCCCGCCACACTGCATACTTGAGAGCGGCTCTCTACCTACGTACTTATGTCTAGAAGGAATTTTTTTTCTGTTTTATGAGGTGTAGGATACAGATAACACGACTAGTTTAAGATCCTGTCAACTCACTATCAAATGCGATTGCAACAAAAAACCCTCCTCCTTATAAGTGTAATATGAACAGTATGTTACTTTACATTCTTCCCAAGACTTGGTATTATTAGACTTTTGTATGACTTTCCTAATCTGATGGGTGAGAAGTGTGGCTGTTTCAATTTTTATCTTGCATTTCTTTGATGATAATGAAGTTTGAGCCTCTCTTCATGCTTATTAAACATTCCAGTTTACTGTTCCTAAAATTGTCTAGTCGTGCCAGTTTTTTTCATTTTTAGTTGAATTACTTTACCTCTTTTTACTGATTTGTATGGGGCTTATTTACATATCCAGGCACCTGATCTTTGCAGGTTATATACAGTTGTGAAATCTGTCAAAGGCTATGGCTTGTATTTTAAATTTGTGAATGGTGTTTCTAATTCAATGGTAACAAAATAAATAAAAATCATCTTTACAGTTTGATACTTTTGTGTCTTGTTTCAGAAATTGTTTCCTATATCATTATAAGCATACATATTTTTTTCTAAAAGCTTTTAAACATTGCCTTTCATATTTTATCTTTCAATCATCTGTAGTTCATTATATTGTATGACACAAAACAAAGATTTAATTTTTCATTTTCTATGTAGCCAATTGTTTCCATACCATTTATTGAAATACATCATTACTTCTCTAATTACCCCCTCATCTACTAAATACTACCTCATTTCTATATATGCTTAATTTCTATATACAGTTAAGTCTGTCTTAAAATTGCTAATTCAGTCACCTATCACTGAAGCAATGACACTATGTCCAAATAACTACAGCTTTATAGTAAGTCTTGACTTTCATAGCTGCTGAATTGGAAGACTGGATTGGCTCAAGCTTCTAGCATCCAGGATCCCTGGTCGTGGAGAACAGGACCAGTAGTTACTGTTCAAGGACTTTGGTCACAGATGTGTCAGTGTACTAAAGGAACAGAAGAGAGACGAGGGATGAAAAAATAGAATCGGGATGCACTTTTAGGAGAACAGTGTACTTCAGCCAAGCAGTACTGTGTAAAGAGGAGAGAAAAGGTCTGCAAATCCTAAATGTTTAGAATATATCATTCAGTTCCTTGGTCATTTAATGTTATATAATAAATAACACCTGGCATCTGGGAACGTTTAACACTGATCTTGACTTCAGAATGACTGATAAAAAGTTTAAAAACATTATTATTTCATTTTATAGAACAATAACTATATTTGAAAATATGGGTCATATTAAGTGTATCATTTATTTTATTAAAACAGTAGATGGTCTTCATATGTATTCACGAGTCATGATACACTGTTTATGTGGACTCTAGTGAAGGAGAAAGTCAAGAGAGAACATGAACCAGTGAAGACAAACATCAGTGATGAACCAGTCATGAGTATGATTTTTATATTGGTCTATTTTAGCTCTGAGGTTTCAGATACTAATTTATAGCAAATGAGCAAATACTGAAGCCTTGGACCCGGTTTGTTCAATTAATTGTTGGGTGGTAAGGGACATAAAAGCAAGGGGACTCCAATTAAAAAGCATGACCCATATTTTCTGTCAGTTACACTAGTAAATTGTGCACAAAACAGAGAAACATACGAAAAGAGAGAACTTACTATTCATTTCAGGCTAAATCTTTGAAACTGAGTATGGGGGAAGGGGTTGTTTGTTTATGTTATCTGGTCTCTTTATAAGAAAGAAAATTGAAGAAGCTGAAAATCACTAATTCAATACCATTTCCCATTAATGCCATGCTAGGAAGTAAGATTCCTATAAATATTTCTTACTTTTATAGCTTTACCAACTAAACTTTAGAAAAATGTCCTTTCTATTGAATGTCCCTTGATCTTGAAAGTACTATCCTATCTCCTTAAATGTTACTCCGATGTACCTCTCCCTACCCAAAATGCATCCCAATAGACACAACCATTATGACAAAACTCTCTTCATGGATACAACAGCTTTTCGATTGTTAAGAACAACAACAACAACAACAACAACAAAACAGATACAAGAGTGTTTTCCTGGGTGGATCTATTCCAGGACAGAGGTGTTTTAGAGTCTATATTCTGCAGCAGAGCAATGCATAAAAGTACTTCAGAAGCATCAGGGAGCTGCGAGCCAGCAAAATTCCTATGGTGCACAACGACATCCATCCCCTCTGAGCCATGCTGTTTAGTGTCTGCAGCCTGCTATTTCGGTAATGTCATAACACTAGGGAAATGACTGAAAAGCTGGAATAGGTTTAAAAAATGTATCTATGTACACATCAGGTTTGGGCAGAATGAGTGGTTTTATTTGGCAGTGTGTCCAGATGGTTGCTACTAAAGAGCTATGAAGAAATATATACAAATACATGCAACTACACATAAAAATACCTAAATACATAGGGAATAGGGCCATCAAAGTGCACATCCCAGATAACTCTGTAGGGCCAAGGCAGTCACCATCCCAGGTACGTAGACATGTCCCTGGTGTCTCAGGCTGCTGATGGCTCACAGCCAAATCCCTCTCCAGTGAACGTTTGTTGAAATGCTTCACTTGAGATTATGCCTCTTTCCCCAGGGTAGCATGCATCCAAAAACTGGTCGATATGGTGACATAAGGGTCCGGTTCCCTTGCTTTCGTTGGGGGACAAGGGGTCATCCTAGCTCCAGAACCCCACCGAGGATTGCCTGAGGGCTCTGATGTGTTGCTGTGTTTTACTCAACTGTACCCTCTGCCCTGGCCTGTGTCCCTTCTCAGGTGTTGTTTCCAGGAGCCTATCAAAATTTCTCTATGGAATTCTGAGTCTCTGTCTCAGGGAATCTAACTTAAGACTGTTGATACCAGAAGGGAGCCTAGGGAAGATTTTAAAACAAAACCTGGGAGCCAGATCACCTACTAGCTTGCTGGTGATGAGTCCCTCATCTCGAATGGCAAGTCAAGCACTGACAGCCCCCCATATTTGACTACAGTACTATCGCCCAAACTTTCATCATTGCAGATGTAATACCTCAGCTTTTTGAGAGGTCTAGGGAAATATAGAGAGGACTAAGGAATCTGATATCTGTTGCTGGAGACCAGCAACCATCGTGCCTTGGAGAAAGACAACTAAAGGGTAAAGGTGATTAATCATCAACATAAGGCAAAGTGTGAGAGTCAGAAAGCCTTCCTGTGGACTCCCTTCTCTGACAGGTGAAGGGGAGAAAAAGCTGAGGATCGACCCAAGACTTAATTATAACAGAAGCAGAGCTCCAGATAAGGTTTAATTCCCAACCCGGCCAAGGCTGGTACCAAGGTTAAGAGTGGGACTTAGAGACTAAGGGAGGGAACATCTGGGCCGTGTTCTTAAAAGTAGTGAATTCACAGGATCCCAAAAGCATGCTAAGCTTCCAGCAGAATTCCAGGCTTACCTGCTAAAATTTAGTGTTCATCCCTTATTTAAACATAATGCAGAGGCTTTTGTGTTACAAGACGACAAGCCCTCTGAGAGCTACCACCACTTCTAGATACTAGGCCAGTAACTAGAATCAAATTGCGACAAAACCTGGCTAGGGAGGCGTTGAACCTACTAAAGGAAAGAGGGCTGATATCATGGTACAATACTCAAGGAACTGTAGGATTTAGCTAACATGTACTGGCAGGATTTGGGATTGTGCATATGGGCCTGAATCCTGTGAGACAGTATTTTTCGGAATTGGATCTTGAAGGTGCTGATCAATATGAATGAAATACGAAGTTGGATAAAGAAGAGTCTACCAATTTGGCAGCATTCTCCCATGATACAGAATTTAACACCCTAGCAAGAACACTGGGAAACAATGCTCCTAAGATAACTCAGGAAGACTGGATAGAGTATTGTGTGCCAGTGAGTCACTCAGTAGTGTTTGGCTCTTTGCAACGCCAGGAACTATGGCCTGCCAGGTGCCTCTGTCCATGGAATTCTCTAGGCAAGAATACTGGAATGGGTTGCCATTCCCTTCACCAGGGGATCTTCCCAACCAAGGAATCGAACCCAGGTCTCCCACACTGCAGGCAGATTCTTTATTTTCTGAGCCACCAGAAAGCTCAGATAAAGTGATAGTCCATGCTAATTGAGTAGAAATGCTCAGTGTTTCATGATAAATGGCAGAGAAGCTCAAGGAAGTAAGCTTTCCAGAGTGGATACACTATCTGGGGTCAGAAAATCCAGCAGATTCTGTATTCCATGGAAGATAGTTTCCTTACCAAGGCAATAAGGGATGCACTGGTAACAAAGCTACCAGCATCAATAATCACAGTGATGTCCATTTTTTATAGGCTGGGGCTGATGGTAGGAGACAATATTAAAAGACCTGGGCTCTCTAATAGCAATAAAAATGGCTGGATCCCCAAATAACAGAGGCCAGGTAGAAGCACTAAATCCAGGCAGAAGTGAAGTAGCTTCTGCAGTTATTGTAATGAATGGCACCGTCAGAGCAGCAGTCAGGCTAGAGGAGGGTGGTTTGGGAAACAAGTGTTCTTTGGGAAGCTTTCCACATAGAGCTATGACATAGTAGAACAGTCTTCCCAGGACCAAATTAGATGGGCAGCCAATAAAGATACCATACAATCCAGAAAAAAACAACAACACCCAGATATATGACCAAAAGGCTAAGGGTAACAGCTAAAATAAAATGTCACTATCTCAAGTCTAGTCATCATACCTGGGGATAGTCTCAGATTCGGAGCCGTCTCGGTGAAGATCAGGATAGACCATACCCCTAGCTCTTACCTATGGTCTATGGACATTTACTTAAGTAATCATACGCTGGCATTTGAGACTCTCAGACAAAGGCTTAGGTTAACATTATTACACGTTGACCTGAAGCTTCACAATGGCCCCATGTTAGAGTGGAGGGTGCAAATGTGCTAGGCATCAGAGTCCTGACCCACTCAACTCACAATGAGCTACTCAGTCATCGTTGGACATACTTAACAGCTGACAGAATCTCTACATAGGTTCCTTGATCTGACAATATGAACTATTACAGTGGGGAAGGTGAAATGGAAATTTCTGAAACTGCTCCTATTTTAGTCAAAATTGAAAAGCATGAACAATATTGCATCATGAGAAGATGGAAACAATTAAGACCACCTTTAGAATAGAAAATTCTGAAGGAGATGGGAATACTAGACCACCTGACCTGCCTCTTGAGAAACCTATATGCAGGTCAGGAAGCAACAGTTAGAACTGGACATGGAACAACAGACTGGTTCCAAATAGGAAAAGGAATACGTCAAGGCTGTATAGTGTCACCCTGCTTATTTAACTTCTATGCAGAGTCCATCATGAGAAACACTAGGCTAGAAGAAGCACAAGCTGGAATCCAGATTGCCAGGAGAAATATCAAAACCTCAGATATGCAGATGACACCACCCTTATGGCAGAAAGTGAAGAGGAACTAAAAAGCCTCTTGATGAAACTGAAAGAGGAGAGTGAAAAATTTGGCTTAAAGCTAAACATTCAGAAAACAAAGATCACGGCATCTGGTCCCATCACTTCATGGGAAATAGATGGGGAAACAGTGGAAACAGTGTCAGACTTTATTTTGGGGGGCTCCAAAATCACTGCAGATTGTAATTGCAACCATGAAATTAAAAGACACTTACTCCTTGGAAAGAAAGTTATGGCCAACCAAGATAGCATATTGAAAAGCAGAGAGATTACTTTGCCAACAAAGGTCCATCTAGTCGAGGTTATGGTTTTTCCAGTGTCATGTATGGATGTGAGAGTTGGACCGTGAAGAAAGCTGAGTGCCGAAAAATTGATGCTTTTGAACTGTGGTGTTGGGGAAGACTCTTGAGACTCCCTTGAACTGCAAGGAGATCCAACCAGTCCATCCTAAAGGAGATCAGTCCTGGGTGTTCATTGGAAGGACTGATGCTGAAGCTGAAACTCCAATACTTTGGCCACCTCATGTGAAGCGTTGACTCACTGGAAAGACTCTGAGGCTGGGAGGGATTGGAGGCAGGAGGAGAAGGGGATGACAGAAGATGAGATGGTTGGATGGTATCACCGACTCAATGGACATGAGTTTGAGTGAACTCTGGGAGTTGACAATAGACAAGGAGGCCTGGCGTGCTGTGATTCATGGGGTCACAAAGAGTTGGATACGACTGAGCAACTGAACTGAACTGAACCAGAGTATGCAGAGGTGGTGATTCTCATCATATTGCCATGTATTCACTTTATGGAGTTCGGCCACAACAAAACCCAGAAGGATTCTAAAGGATGACAGTGAACCACCAAAACAACCAAATGATGCTATTAGGCATGACTCAGCAATCTTTGTTGTCATAGGCTAACACAGTCTCAAGTACATATTATGTTGCCTCTGATCTCATTCGTGCATTTCCTCACTATCAGGAAGGAAAACCAGAAATAGCTCACATTCATGGAGGAAAAGCAAGAGTATCATGATCTTGTCTATCAGCCTCTTAAATCTTTCACTCTCTGTCACAATATATACTCCAAAGGAATTTGGATCATTGAGACATTCCACAGATCACATTGTCCTACTATTTTGAGGCTATTTAAAATAGACTCAATAAGAAAAATATATTAGAGGCTTCTTTTATATAATACAAAGATTCAGAGATGTGCCATATGAGTGAATTTTAGGGCTTCTGTCATCTTGACCATGTCAGGACATCCCCTGAAAAGGAAATGACACGTTATAGCATCTTGCATCTCTCACCATGGGGCATAATGCCACCCAGGCTTCTTTGATTTCAGAAGAGTATTTTACATTAAAAAAGAATGTTCTGACCCATTTCCTGAGTGGACTGAAAGGCCAGCATCTTTCAGAAGGTCCTGGAATAGGATAGAGTCCTTCAGGCAGATTGAGACTATGGTGCTGGCAACCCTGCCACTTGGAACTTACGACTCCTGCGACCCTACGGTATTGTGAGCATGTGTCTTGAGAAAAGCACTTATGCAGTCCTGGAACTCCTAACAGGAGAATCACACAGACACCTAGGGTTGTAGAGCAAGGCTATGATATCTATAGCAAAGAATTATATATAAATTGAAAAACAATTTCTAATCCTTGGTAAAAACAGAGTACCTGATGGTAGATATCAAGTGGCCAAGGGAATCCACAGATATCTGTGATGAGCTGGTTCTGTGAGACCCATCAAATCATAAAGTAGGGTGGTCCCAGCAGTAATTCATTGTAAGATGGATGGGAGAAATCTAAGATTAGGCATAAACAAGGCCTGAGAGTATGGCACCCCACTCCAGTACTCTTGCCTGGAAAGTCCCATGGGCCGAGGAGCCTGGTGGGCTGCAGTCCATGGGGTCACTAAGAGTTGGACACGACTGAGTGACTTCACTTTCAGTTTTCACTTTCATGCATCGGAGAAGGAAATGGCAACCCACTCCAGTGTTCTTGCCTGGAGAATCCCAGGGATAGGGGAGCCTGGTGGGCTGCCATCTGTGGGGTCACATAGAGTCGGACACGGCTGAAGCGACTTAGCAGAGAGTATTACAGCAGGGCTGCACGAACATGTAGGTAGTTCAGATCTCATGTCATCCACTATGTTACATCAAAGGCTCTTCCTCAGTTTATACCTAGGGATCAATCTAATATGTATACAGGGTATAGAAGGGAAGTCTCTTTATGATCTGTTGGAAGAACAGTAAAAAGTGGAGGGGACATCTCAGGATACTTGTGCAAGCAGAAAATGGACAGTTGCTCCACTTGAGCTCAATTCAGGGGAGAGGGAAAATACTCTCACTAAGCAGACATTTGAGTGGTAGACCTGAGTATATATATTTGTGTGAAAATAGACCTGTCCTGAGATAACAACATACTGGGGCTCAAAGGCAATAATGTATACCATAGCTGAGTCCTCAAGAACCTGCAAAGAGAATGACTGGAAGACTGTATTCAAGGATATCTGGAGAAGCAGCATGTGGATGGGCTTCCATGAAGCATGAAGAGCTCTGGACCGTGTGTTAGCACTTACCGTAGAGCAACTATCAAGGAAGAAGCACCTGTAAGATGAAGTGGAGGGACTATGCCAGTCCCTGGACACTTGCTACCCTCTGTCATCAGCCATCCCAGTGCTGGCACAATGTCCACACACATGGTGACAGGTACAGAGACTATGTATGAGCCCAGACTCCAAGGAATTCCACTCACCAAGTCTGGTCTTACTATTGACGGTACCAAATGTCCAAACTAGTAGCCAAAGAGACCAACACTAAGTTGGAGAGAGGGCACCATCCTTTAAGGAGAGCAACAAATCACTTGGTAGAGGTTGATCAGGGTGTTACTCTCTGTCTTGACTGGGACAAGCTTGATGTGCCATTTCAGCTCCTGAGGTCCCTGTAGAATGAGCTGAGCTACATTAGTGTTGAGCCTTTCCCTCTGCCCAGCCTTCTTACCTTACTGTCATAGGTGTTGTCCTGAGAGGGCTCCCTAAGAAATCTGTAAACAAATTTCCAATTTCCATCTCACAGTCTGCTTCCCAGGTAATCCAATCTAAGGCAGATGGTAAGGCCAGGGACTTTCCCAAAGGTGAGAGTAATTACCTTCAGAAGAGAACATGCACTGATATCAAATGCCATTTTTTCTGTATCTTCAGATTCAGTAAAATGGTATTACTTCTTATTTGAAATAAGAATTTTCTTTTTGCTCAAGGGTGAGTTAACAGCTACAATTTGGAGAAATAAATTATTTCATTCACATTCTATTAAAGTGACTCATTGTTTCTCTGTCATGACCTAGAAAGTTATAGAATTAGCTCTTACATGGACCCCACATATACATACAGTATACCAAAGTGCTTTAAGCAAGAAACACTGCCTCATTTTATACAGTATAAATGTGAAGTTGAGAGAGATTAGTTGCCTTGCCTAAGCCATATAGCTGGGTTATTGCTTAAGGGGAAATCAGAAGCCAGATTCAGCAATGCTTAATATACTTTTTTTATTCTATTAATATGCTATCTTTCTAAGTCTTTGAAATCCATTAAAGTCTAAGCAAAATAAATCACTTTAATGGGGATATTTCTGGAGTAGGAAATGGCAAACCACTCCAGTATTCTTGTCTGGGAAATTCTGTGGACAGAGGAGACTGGTGGGCTGCAGTTCAAGGGGTTGCAAAGAGTCGGACATGACTGAGCATGCACGCACACACTTACTTCCACATGGGAAAAGAATTATACGTTAGCTAACTTTTTTTATTTTAGAATGTTCTTTCTTTTGACATAGGACACGTGTTAGGCATGCGAAAGTATTTGTTTGAGATTATGCACAAACCCATCCTCTCACTCACTCTCCAGCAGTCCTCCTTTCCCTTTGTATCTGCTGGTACACACTGGTACCTGTGTACCTTTGTATCTTAAGCTATTCTGAACATGCAGTATTGTAGGGACCTGATTCAAAATATGGACTGAGCTTCTATGCACTAAGTCACTAAGACATCAAAATTCAGGGGGAACCAAAGCAGAGGGAGGCAACGGAATCAGTGCATGAATCTAGGACTGTGAGCTTCCAGGGGCAATGAAGAACACAGGAGAAAACATTTTTGATCCTACTTGTTGGAGAGAAATGGAATGTACCCAGAATTCACAGCTCTATGTTTACTACTATCTTTGTTGGAGAGAAAATGAAAGAATTTATCTTTAAGATCACCTTAAGTAGAACTATAGTTGGCCCTTGAACAATGTAGGGGTTAGGGATGCCAGCTCTCTGCAGAGAGGAAAATTCACATAACTTTATAGACCACTTTCCATATCCTTGGCTCTGCATCTGCAGATTTAACTAACCTTGAATAGTGTGGTATTGCAATATGCATTTATTGGAAAAAATCTTCATATAAATGGGCCTAAGCAGTTCAAATCCATGTTGTTCAAGGGTCAATTGCATTAAAAAAAAAAAAAAGGAATGCCCGTTTCCCCCCGCCTCCCCGCCCCAAACCAGGGAAAATGATCCCAGCTTTCACTGGAAAACAAAAACCTTTCAAAGAGCAAAGATTTTTTAATTTAAATTTTAAAGAAAGAATTTCTGACACTTATTTCAATTATCACAGTCTCTACCATCAGGTAAGTGCTCTGAAATAAACTCAAGTCTCTTGAGATTCAGTTCATACTCACTGCAACATTTTCTCTTCTTAGCAGTGATGAGAAATAAACATGAGATGTTACCAGTCCACTCTTTGGACAATAGTTACAAAATTAAAATTCTATGCAACTTATTTATAATTATCCCCTGACTACACACTGTATATCTTTATATTCTAAAGAGCTAACTAAACCAAGAAAATGAAAATACATATAGCTGATAAATAACTCAAGTAGGATTCACATTGAGTCCATTCTGAATTTATCCTAAATTTTTTTTAAAAAAGTGTAATACATAAACAATGTGTAGTAGGCTGCAGTCCATGGGGTCGCAAAGAGTCGGACACGACTGAGCAACTTCACTTTCAGTTTTCACTTTCATGCATTGGAGAAGGAAATGGCAACCCACTCCAGTGTTCTTGCCTGGAGAATCCCAGGGACAGGGGAGCCTGGTGGGCTGCTGTCTATGGGGTCACACAGAGTCAGACATGACTGAAGTGACTTAGCAGTAGCAGCAGCAGAGTATACAATAATAGCCTACCACCAAAAAGTGTAGAAAAACAACAATAAAAAGAAGGACTAACTGAGAATAAAAAAAAAAAAAAGACTGAATGACATGTTAGAAAAATTGAATAATATTGCTTACAGGCAAAAATAAGAAAACTAACTTTCAAATAAAGAAAAGAATGTAGTGATATTTCAAAGACAATATTCAGCTTGCTTTTCTTAGAATATAGGGTTTTTTTGAAAACAATACTTTTTGCTTTTTAAAATATTTTTAATTTATTTTTTATTGAAGGATAATTGCTTTACAGAATTTTGCTGTTTTTTGTCTAACCTCAACATGAATCAGCCATAGGTATACATACATCCCCTCCCTTTTGAAACTCCCTCTCATCTCTCTCCCCATTCCACCCCCTCTAGGTTGATCCAGCACCCATGTTTGAGTTTCCTGAGCCATACAGCAAATTCCCATTGGCTATCTATTTTACATATGGTGAGGTAAGTTTCGATATTACTCTTTCCATGCATCTCACCCTCTCTTCCCCTCTCCCCATGTCCATAAGTCTATTCTCTATGTCTGTTTCTCCATTGTTCCCTGTAAATAAATTCTTCAGTACCATTTCTCTAGATTCTGAATATATGTGTCAGCATACGGTATTTATCTTTCGCTTTCCGACTCACTTCACTCTGTATAACAGGCTCTAGGTTCATTCACCTCATTAGAAGTGACTCAAATGCATTCCTTTTTGTGGTTGAGTAATATTCCATTGTGTATATATATCACAACTTCTTTATCCATTCATCTGTCAATGAACATCTAGGTTGCTTCCATGTTCTATTTATTGTAAATAATGCTGCAGTGAACAATGGGATACATGTGTCTCTTTCAATTTTGGTTTCCTCAGGGTATATGCCTAGGAGTGGGATTGCTAGATCATATGGTGGTTTTATTTCTAGTTTTTTAAGGAATCTCCATACCATCTTCCATAGTGGCTATATCAATTTGCATTCTCACCAATAATGCAAGAATGTTCCCTTTTCTCCACACCATTTCCAGCATTTACTGTTTGCAGACTTTTTGATGAGGGCCATTCTGAACAGTGTGAGATGATATCTCATCATAGTTTTGATCTGAATTTCTCTAATAATGAGCGATGTTGAGCATCTTTTCATGTGTTTGTTAGCCACCTGTATGTCTTTTGGAGAAATGTCTGTTTAGATCTTTTTCCAATTTTTTGATTGGGTTGTTTGCTTTTCTGGTATTGAGTTGTATGAACTGCTTGTAAATTTTGGAAATTAATCCTTTGTCAGTTGTTGAATTTGCTATCATTTTCTCCAATTCTGAGGGTTGTCTTTTCACCTTGCTTATAGTTTCCTTTGCTGTGCAAAAGCTTTTAAGTTTAATCGGGCCCCACTTGTTTACTTTTGTTTCTATTTCCGTTACTCTAGGAGGTGGATCATAGAGGATCTTGCTTTGATTTATGGCATCAAGTGTTCTGCCTAAGTTTTCCTCTAAGAGTTTTATAGTTTCTGGTCTTACATTTAGGTCTTTAATCCATTTTGAATTTGTCTTTCTGTATGGTGTTAGGAAGGCTTCCCTTGTGGCTTAGCTGGTGAAGAATCTGCCTGCAGTACGAGAGACCTGGGTTCAATCCCTGGGTTGGGAAGATCCCCTGGAGAAGGGAAAGGCTACCCACTCCAGTGTTCTGGCCTGGAGAATTCCATGGACTGTATAGTCCATGGGGTTGCAAAGAGTCGGACACAACTGAGTGACTTTCACTTCACTATGGTGTTAGGGTGCTTTTTAAAATTTTTGATTAAAGGATGATTGTTTTACAATGTGGTATTGGTTTCTGTCATACAACATTGAAAATCAGTCATAACTATACATATATATTCCCTCCCTCTTGAACCTCTTTCCTACAATGATTTTTTTTAATGAAGAACTTGACATGATAATAAAAAAAGGAGGAGGTATACTCTGCCATACATAAACTCAGCCACTGTGACTGTACCAAGAAGAAATGAACTTGAGTCAGAGGAAAGAGCCAGGGTACCAGTTCTATATCTGCCAGCTTACTTGCTTACAAAACTCGCTTAACTTCTCTGTGCCTTAACGTTTTATTTGAAAATGAAGCAAGGGGACAGTCAACTGCCATCCATTTAGTCCCATATTCTATGACAATTCTTGTTTTCCCAGGCTTGCTACTTAGGAAGACATAAAACAGTGATTTTAGACATATTCATCGAGCACAGAATCTATTAACAATATTTTCCATTCACATAGAACTTTATACTTTTACAAGTTTATTTGAATTCCTTTAGTTCAGTTCAGTTCAATCACTCAGTCATGTCTGTTTCTTTGTGCAACCCCACGGACTGCAGTACGCTGGGCTTCCCTGTCCATCACCAACTCCTGGGGCTTAATCAAACTCTTCTCCATTGAGTCAGTGATGCCATCCAACCATCTCATCTTCTGTTGTCCCCTTCTCCTCCCACCTCCTATCATTCCTAGTATCAGGGTCTTTTCAAATGAGTCAGTTCTTTGTATCAGGTGGCCAAAGTATTGGAGTTTCAGCTTCAGTATCAGTCCTTCCAATAAATATTCAGGGCTGATTTCCTTTAGGGTGGACTGGTTTGATCTCCTCACAGTCCAAGGGACTCAAGAGTCTTCTCCAACACCACAGTTCAAAAGCATCAATTCTTCAGTGCTCAGCTTTCTTTATAGTCCAACTCTCACATCCATAAATGACTACAGAAAAAAACAAAGATTTGACTAGACAAAACTTTGTTAGCAAAGTAACGTCTCTGCATTTTAACATGCTGTCTAGGTTGGTCATAACTTTTCTTCCAAGGAGAAAGCGTCTTTTAATTTCATGGCTGCAGTCACCATCTGCAGTGATTCTGGAGCCCTCAAAAAAATACAGTCTCTCACTGTTTCATGGTTTCCCCATTTATTTGCCATGAAGTGATGGGACCAGATGCCATGATTTTAGTTTTCTGAATGTTGAGTTTTAAGCCAAATTTTTCATTCTCCTCTTTCACTTTCATCAAGGGGTCCTTTATTTCTTCTTCACTTTCTGCCATAAATGTGGTGTCACATGCATATCTGAGGTTATTGATATTTCTCCCAGCAATCTTGATTCCAGCTTGTGCTTCATTCAGCCCAGGATTTTACATGATGCACTCTGCATATAAGTTAAATAAGCAGGGTGACAATAGACAGCCTTGGCATACTCCTTTTCCTATTTGGAACAACTCTGTTGTTCCATGTCCAGTTGTAACTGTTGCTTCCTGACCTGCATACAGATTTCTAGGAGGCAGGTCAGGTGGTCTGGTATTCCCATCTCTTAAAGAATTTTCTACAGCTTGTGGTGATCCACACAGTCAAAGACTTTGGCATAGTCAATAAAGCAGAAATAGATGTTTTTCTTGAATTCTCTCGCTTTTTTGACAGTCTAACAGATGTGGGCCATTTGAAATCTGGTTCCTCTGCCTTTGCTAAATCCAGCTTGAACATCTTGCAGTTCACAGTTTACATACTGGTGACCTGGCTTGGAGATTTTGAGCATTAATTTGCCAGCGTGTGAGATGAGTGCCAATTCTTTGGCATTGCCTTTCTTTGGGATTGGAATAAAAACTGATCTTTTCCAGCCCCCTGGCCCCTTCTGGGTTTTCCAAGTTTGCTGACATAATAAGGAGAGCACTTACACAGCATCATCTTTTAGGATTTGAAAGAGCTCAACTGGAATTCCTTCACCTCTACTAGCTTTGCTCATAGTGATGCTTCCTAAGGCCCACTTGACCTCACATTCCAGGATGTCTGGCTCAAGGTGAGTGATCACACCACCATGGTTCTCTGGGTCATGATGATCTTTTTGTATAGTTCTTCTGTATATTCTTGCTGCCTCTTCTTCATATCTTCTGCTTAGGTCCATACCATTTCTGTCCTGTATTGGGTCCATCTTTGCATGAAATGCTCCGTTGGTATCTCTAATTTTCTTGAAGAGATCTCTAGTCTTTCCCATGCTATTGTTTTCCTCTATTTCTTTGCCCTGATCACTGAGGAAGGCTTTCTTATCTCTCCTTGATATTCTTCAGAACTTTGTATTCAAATGGATATATCTTTCCTTCTCTCCTTTGCCTTTCACTTCTCTTCTTTTCATAGCTATTTTTAAGGCTTCCTCAGACAACCATTTTGACTTTTTGCATTTCTTGTTTTTGGGGATGGTCTTGATCACTGCCTCATGTACAGTGTCACGAACCTCCATCCATAGTTTTCAGGCACTCTGTCTATCCGACCTAATCCCTTGAATCTATTTGTCACTTTCACTGTATAAATGTAAGGGATTTGATTTAGGCCATACCTGAATAGTCTTGTGGTTTTCCCTACTTTCTTCAATTTAAGTCTGAATTTGGCAATAAGGAGTTCACGATCTGAACCACAGTCCACTCCCAGTCTTGTTTTTGCTGCCTGTATAGAGCTTCTCCATCTTTGGCTGCAAAGAATATAATCAATCTGATTTTGGTATAGACCATCTGGTGATGTCCATGTGTAGAGTCTTCTCTTGTGTTGTTGGAAGAGGGTGTTTGCTATGACCAGTGTGTTCTCTTGGCAAAACCCTACTAATCTTTGCCCTGCTTCATTCTGTACTCCAAGGCAAAATTTGCCTATTACTCCAGGTATTTCTTGACGTCTTAGTTTTGCATTCCAGTCCCCTATAATGAAAACGAGAAGCTTTGTGGGTATAGTTCTAGAAGGTCTTGTAGGTCTTCAAAGAACCATTCAACTTCAACTTCTTCAGCATTACTTGTCAGGGCACAGACCTGCATTACCATGATATTGAATGGTTTGCCTTGGAAATGAACAGAGATCATTCTGTCATTTTGGAGATTGCATCCAAGTACTGCATTTCAGACTCATCTCAATTAATACCCACAATGAAGCTGTGAACTAGGTAATCATGTCTTCACTTTAAAACTGAGCGAAGGGATTTCCCTGGTAGATCAGTGATTAAGAATCCACCTTCCAATGCAGGGGACATAGGTTCCATTCCTGGTTGTGGAACTAAGTTCCAGCATGCCATGGGGCAAACCTGTGTGCCACAGTGAGAGAGAAGCCCCCATGATGCAGCTAAGACCTGACTCAGCCAAATAAACAAATGCTTTTTAAAACAATGAGGACAGAAGGTATGTTCACTCAAAGAAGTTAAGTAACTTGCTGAAGATTACAGAGGATTGAAGGGCAGACCAAACTCAAAGCTGGATGCCCACACT
The DNA here is from genome assembly GCA_917880005.1 of Nanger dama. Lineage (NCBI taxonomy): Eukaryota > Metazoa > Chordata > Mammalia > Artiodactyla > Bovidae > Nanger > Nanger dama. Next base: position 5,668,060 of record CAKJTW010000011.1, read on the forward strand.
CCAACGCTGCACACTATCCAAACTACCTACTATTATGAATGAAGTGCTTTTGCAAAGATTTCACTGGATCTAAGACAGATTCATTGCTCCCAAATTATTTCAGACTTCTCTTGAATATGCAGTGGAAGATTAAGAGAGATGGGAATACAGAAAGTACAAATCTATTTAGCTGAATATTTGTTAATCCCATCTGGGTAAGTTCTTCTGCTTGTACAGGTCTGTAGTTTCAATATATTTCAAAATATAACTAGATTTTAAATAAGTTTTTAAATTATTTTAAAAGTTTTAAAATTATTAAAAATGATCACTTTTCAAAAGGGTTCTATCAGTTCTAACAACTATTCTCTGTAAGATTAAGGCATCTTGCAGTTCCTAACCACATCCTCCCAAAAAGAGACCCTATGGTTCGAAAAGATTAAAGAATTCTGGCCTTAATTAATTGATGTTAACCTTAATCAATGCATAAGTGAATCAGGATGTCTTTTGTAGAGGACATTTCAGAGCCTTTAATTTATTACTATACATCATTATACATCATTAACTATCTAAAGGAGGGGATAATATTCAGTGTTTCTCAGATTTATTCAAGTATTAACTTTTTAAAGGAATATAAGATCTTAAACTTCTGTAGAGTAGACTTTGGGAGTTTTGTCTTCTTACAGCTGAAAAGGGGCTTAGAGAATATTCATTCTAACTTTAACAAGAATCAGTGCATAAAATAAAATCCAGACAGGTTAAGTACCTTGCTCAGAGTCACATATTTAGTGGTCTGGCTCACGACCAGAACCAAGACTTTCTGACTCTCACTAGACTAGTGTATTCATTTCACACACTCTATTTCTATATAATAATATGAATGGTGAAAATAGTTTTGCCACCTGATACATAATTGGCACAGCCAAACTCATTTAACATCATTATAAATAATATGTAGTAATTCTCTTTTCAAATCTAAGATATTCATTTACTAGAGTATGCCTTACCATAAACTCAACTTATTTTTAAACATGTTAATTAGGACACTAAACTTTATAAAACCATTTAATGTTTTGTCTTTTACAAATGTTAGAATCATTATAAAATAAGAATCTACGTTTTAATGAAGAAGGAGAAAGAAAGCATATCAATGGAGTATCTACAGTGTGCCGAGCACTTTCCTAACAATATCTTTAGTTCTCAAAATAATTTTAAAATTTAAAAAATTATTAGTTCTGTTTTCAGTGGGAGATGAAAATAAGCCTCAGAATTTCAATCAAGATGTCTTATCATTTGACCAATTAACAGAGGAATCAAGACTTCAGTGCAAATTTGTATGGGCAATAATTAAATTATTTAATTCTCCATTTTTCCTTTTATTTAATGGGGATAATATCCAATTATATCAAATATGACAATATTAAAACAATTTATATAAAGTCCTCATATACATACAAAGAACTATTACTATTTTTTGCAAAGAAGAAAGGTATCTTAACCGTTTTTCTTAATTTTCAGGTCTTCTAGTAATATACATTTAAAGATAAATATTCCCATCAGGGAGAGACATAAGAAACTTCATGAATTATCCCTTTTGATGTGTTTGTTCTAAAAGTTTCATGTTACTTTTAAAGTTGCAATGTAGGCCTTGATCATATTTGTTGATCAAACATGTGTAAAACTGAATGAACAAGTTTAATGAGAAATGCAAGATTTATGGAATTCAAAATTGCTTAGGGAAATGAAAACACAATTTCATTTATTAATGGTCATTAATGACGTATAATCAAGGCAGCAACTGCTAGGCAAGTAAACAAACAATTAGCTGGTTTATTTTAAGTGTAAGCAGAGGATAATCCAGCAATTTGTTCATTATTCTTATCTGCTGGGCCTTTTAACTCTCAATTCCATAATGGAAAAGGTGGATATTAACTGAATGCTTTTATATTAAATTATGTTTTAAATAGCCTAGGTGAGTTTGTGCATACTTTCTAATTTAAATTCTGTTTATATCTACATTTTTTATTCTGTGTTCCTTCAAGCAGACATTAACAGATTTAAATACAGTAACTCCCCACTTATCCAGAAGGTCCAGCTTGTCAGAAGTCTCTGATAAAGGCCTCAGAGAAGCTGGAAATATCTACCCGAAAGCCATGTATTAAGGCTCTTAGGAATTCATGAGGAACTCTATTGACTTTTTAAATATGCAATTCTTTTAAACCTTAGTTATCTGGCTTCTCAGGCTCTGATAGATTAGTAGAAGCAAACCAGAAAAGGTCAGAAGCTGTCTGAGGCAGGTAAAATATGAACAGAGGTGATGGCTGACGGCTTTTTACCATGCTGTCCAGAAATCCTGGTCCATAATGACTGTCCTGGATCATGAAGAAAGGACTAAATGACATTAACTATGCTTGGGATTTCTGGCTAAGTCATGTGTTTTAGAATACGATCCTCAAATGTGGTTAAGTTCAGGGAGCTGTAAAGTTGAGTGGTGTGTGTGTGTGTAGCTGGCAATGTCTTCACATATGAAGTAGCATTTAAGAAGAGTCTTAGTAAAGGAGAAGAAAATTGCTAGAAAATTTTTAAAATGAGGCAATATTTTGAAAAGAGGGAAAAGAAGGAATAACATAATTAATGTTTTAACAAATTAAAACAGGGGTGAATTTTAAGTTATCTAATATGACTGGAGTACTAAACTGTGGAAAATTCTGAAAGCCATGGGAATACCAGACCACCTAACCTGCCTCTTGAGAAACCTATATGCAGGTCAGGAGGTAAGAGTTAGAACTGAACATGGAACAACAGACTGATTCCAAGTAGGAAAAGGAGTATGTAAAGGCTGTATAGTGTCACCCTGCTTGCTTAACTTCTATGCAGAGTATATCATGAGAAACACTGGGCTGGAAGAAGCACAAGCTGGAATCAAGATTACTGGGAGAAATATCAATAACCTTAGATATGCAGATTACATCACCCTTATGGCAGAAAGTGAAGAGGAACTAGAAAACCTATTGATGAAAGTGAAAGAGGAGAGTGAAAAAGTTGGTTTAAAACTCAACATTCAGAAAACTAAGATCAGGGCATCTGGTCCCATTACTTCATAGCAAATAGATGGGGAAACAGTGGAAACAGTGTCAGACTTTATTTTTGGGGGCTCCAAAATCACTGTAGATGGTGACTGCAGCCATGAAATTAAAAGACGCTTACTCCTTAAAAGGAAAGTTATGACCAACCTATATCTAGGTTGCATATTCAAAAGCAGAAACATTACTTTGCCAACAAAGGTCTGTCTAGTCAAGGCTATGGTTTTTCCAGTAATCATGTAGGGATGTGAAAGTTAGACTGTGAAGAAAGCTGAGTGCCGAAGAATTGATGCTTTTGAACTATGGTGTTGGAGAAGACTCTTATGAGTCCCTTGGACTGCAAGGAGATCCAACCAGTCCATTCTAAAGGAGATCAGTCCTGGGTGTTCATTGGAAGGACTGATGCTGAAGGTGAAAGTCCAATACTTTGGCCACCTCTTGTGAAGAGTTGACTCATTGGAAAAGATTCTGATGCTGGGAGGGATTGGGGGCAGGAGGAGAAGGGGACGACAGAGGATGAGATGGCTGGATGGCACCACCAACTCATCCTCAATGGACATGAGTTTGGGTGAACTCCGGGAGTTGGTGATGGACAAGGAGGCCTGGCATGCTGCAATTCATGGGGTTGCAAAGAGTTGGACATGACTGAGCGACTGAACTGAACTGAACAGAGCCTAAGTGGGAGGGTGACCAGAAGCCTGGATCCATCTCTTTCATTTAAGTATTTACTTATTGTTAAAGTATTTTATTGCCCTACACAATAAATGACTTTATCTTGTGGGGGTGGTTCACTCAGTCATTTATACATTGGTGTGATTAAAGGGTCTGTGATATGATTTGGTTAGGAAGATAAAGGAATAGAGAGCATGGTATCTAGGTATTCTTGAAGGTAAAAAGAAACAGTCACCAAATCTATGCCAAAAATCTACTAGTAGATGTGGTACATGTACCAGTAAAAAAAAAGTCACCAATCTATGTCAAAAATCTACTGGTGGATGAGGCACATGTATACAATAGAAGATGTGGTATCTGTATGTAATGCAAAACTACTCAGCCATAAAAAGAGTGAACTTTTGCCATTTGTGACAACATGTATGAATGCAGAGGGTAAAAAGAGTGAACTTTTGCCATTTGTGACAACATGTATGAATGCAGAGGGTATTATGCTTAGTGAAATAAGTTAGGGGAAAAAGACAAATATCATATCATATCACTATATGTACTATGAAGCACCTGAAACATATAACAATTTTAAAAATACAAAGAAAGGGAACTATGGTTTTGCTTTGAATTCCATAATAGATTATTATAAACAAATTATTATATATTGAGCACAAATTATATTTGTGTGTATATGTGCCTACATATATATGCATATGTGTGTTCATATGCATACATACATATATATATATATATAATATATATATATATATATAGAGAGAGAGAGAGAGAGAGAGAGAATAATGATGATGATGACATATACTGTTGAGCACATGGGTTTGATTCCTGGGTCAGGAAGACCCCTTGGAGGAGGAAATAGCAACCTACTCAAGTATTCTTGCCTGGAAAATTCCACGGACAGAAGAGCCTGGTGGCCTACAGCTTATGGGGTCACAAAGAGTTGGACATGACCGAGCAACTGAGCATATATGCATAATGTTGAGTGTCTATTATCTAGTAGGCAACATATTTTATACACCCTGTTAGTTAAGAATGACAATTCTTATACTAAAAATGAGGAAACTGTGGCCAAAGGATTTTAAATAGTTTTCCAACCATGATATAATTCTAAGTGGTGGAGCTAAATAAACTAGTCTGTGCTTTCCTCTGTTTTGGAATAGTGCCTCTCTAATAGTTCAAAAGGATTAAATTTAGTAGAAGAAGATGGTATGAGACTAGAAAATGAATCCTTAATGATGTTACTGGAAAACAACAGATTCCTCATCACTATATATAATCAGCTGTATGTGTATACATCTATCTTTGGAAATAGAAGCATCAGAATGCTTTGTGTTGTTCATACAACTATATAATTAGTCATAAGAAAGCAGTAAGTTTAAAAGTCTCTACTGTACACAAACTTCTGCTGTTGTTCTAATTTTTATAATTACTTTCTACTGCCAGCTTCCTACATTACCCAAACCAAATGAGACATGGGTGCAGTTTACAGCCTACTTAAGATCATTAGCAATGAGGAAAAAAAAATACTGCAAAATCAGCTCAAGATTTCCAAATGATGTTCTTATGGGACCTGGTTTTGGTGTGCAGTTTTTCGCTACTTCAGCATATGACTTTGTATGTCATTTTTACATGATTGGGTATACTTTTCCCTTCTTATGTTACAATGATTGTTCTTAGCATTGTTCATTCTGCTGTTGTTGCGGTTCAGTCACTAAGTCGTGTTCAACTCTTTGTGACCCCATGGACTGCAGCACACCATGCTTCCTTGTCCTTCACATCTCCCAGAGTTTGCTCAAATTCATGTCCGTTGAGTTGGTGATGCTACCTAACCATCTCACCCTCTGCCACCCTCTTCTCCTTCTACCTTCAATCTTTCCCAGCATCAGGGTCTTTTCCAATGAGTTGACTCTTTCCATCAGGTAGCCAAAGTATTAGAGCTTCAGCATTAGCATCAGTCCTTCCAATGAATATTCAGGGTTGATTTCCTTTAAGATTGACTGGTTTGATCTCCTTGCAGTCCAAGGGATTCTCAAGAGTCTTCCCTAGCACCACAATTTGAATGCATCAATTCTTTGGTGCTCAGCCTTCTTTATGGTACAACTCTCACATCTGTATATGACTACTTGAAAAACCATAGCTTGGGCTATATGGATATTTGTCAGCAAAATGATGTCTTTGCTTTTAAATATGCTGTCTAGATTTGCCTTGGTTTTTCTTCCAAGGAGCAAGTGCCTTTTAATTTCATTGTGGCAGTCACTGTCCACAGTGATTTTGGAGGTCAAGAAAAAAAAATGTCACTGCTTCCACATTTTCCCCTTCTATTTGCCATGAAGTGATGGTACCAGATACCATGACTTTAGCTTTTTGGATGTTGAGTTTTAAGCCAACTTTTTCACTCTCCTATTTCACCCTCATCAAGAGGCTCTTTAGTTCCTCTTCACTTTCTGCCATTAGAGTAGTTGCTGTTGTTGTTGTTCAGTGGCTAATCATGTCCAGCTCTTTGTGACCCCATAAACCGCAGCACTCCAGGCTTCCCTGTCCTTCACTATCTCCCAGAGATTGCTCAAACTCATGTCCATTGAGTCAGTGATGCCAAACAACCATCTCATCCTCTGTCCTCTCCTTCTCCTCCTGCCCTCAGTCTTTCCCAGCATCAAGGTCTTTTCAATAAGTCAGCTGTTTGTATCAGGTGGCCAAAGTATTAGAGCTTCAGCTTCAGTATCAGTCTTTCCAATGAATATTCAGGGTTGGTTTCCTTAAAGATTAACTGGTTTGTTCTCCTTGCAGTCCAAGGGACTCTCAAGAGTCTTCTCCACAGTTCAAAAGTATCAATTCTTTGGCCGTCAGCCTTCTTTACAGTCCAACTCTCACATCCAGACACGACTATTGCAAAAATCATCTGCATGTCTGAGGTTGTTGATATTTTTCTCAACAATCTTGATTCCAGCCTGTGATTCATCCAGTCCATAATTTCGCATGATACACTCTGCATATAAGCTAAATAAGTAGGGTGACAATATACAGCCTTGATGTACTCCTTTCCCAATTTGGAACCAGTCAGTTGTTCCATGTAAGGTTCTAACTGTTGCTTCTGGAACTGCATACAGATTTCTGAGTAGATAGGTAAGTTGTTCTGGTATTTCCACATCTTTAAGAATTTTCTATAGTTTGCTGTAATCCACACAATCAAAAGGCTTATAGTTGATGAGGCAGAAGTAGATGTTTGTTTCAAAGGACAGGGAGGCCTGGTGTGCTGCAGTCCATGGCATCACAAAGAGTCAGACATGACTGAGCAACTGAACAACAACAAGATATTTTTCATTCCCTTGCTTTTTGTATGATCCAACAAATGCTGGCAATTGTAGTCTTATACTGGTCTGAAAAGAACTGTAGACTAGGATCAAAAGACTCAGGTTTGAGCCTTGTTGCTTCTTAATTTTGCAACATTGATCAATTAAAATCCTTTGAGTTTTAGTTTTCTCCTTTCTGAGGTTTTGCTACCTGGCTGGCCTATCTAATAGGTCCTAACATTGAGGATCAAAATGAAATAATGAACTGAAAGTGTATTAAATTCCTTAAAATTTTATAAGACATAAAATAACCCACATGAATGTCTTATACACTGAGGACATATTAAATTAAAGCAATGAATAGTAGGTGAGGGGCCAATATTGAATAAGGTTTAGAAGTGCAGTCCCTGAGTCTGACTGCCTAGGTTCAAACACTGACTTCACAACCTACTAGTAAATAAACTTAGATAAGTTACTTAACCTCTCTGTACTTTTTTCCCCCATACATAAAACAGGGAAAGTAGTATCTGTCTCTTAGGCTGTTTTAAGGATTCAGTAATACATTCCATGTGTTGTGTGTGGTACTGCATTCAGTACATTTAAGTATGCTCTATTAAATAGAAATGTTTTTCATGGTCATTCTTTTTCAGAGGTTCAAATGAAACCAACAGAAGGAAGGAAGAGATTGAGGAAGACTCCATTAAATCTCCTGCCTTTTGAAAAACATCTGAGCATGTGGATGAGAGATGGTTAATTATTATGGACAGAGATAGTTTGAATCAACATCTTCAGTTCCTTCTCCATTACTTCTAAAGGGATAAAGAAACAACACTATCAGGGAGATTATCCAAGACTATAGCAAGCCGCCCCTCTTAATTTCCCCTCCTCCTTCCCAACACTCTTTCTTTCTAAAATCTCAAAAGAATACTGGAAGTCAAGGACATTAGGAGAAATAGGACAGCTAAAAAAAGAGTAGGATATGCCATTCATTTTTCCAATTTTATTTATGACATATAGCATAATTGGATAATTAAATACCTGCAGATGATGTTCTTTGCTTTGCTGAGAACACCTTCTCCTCCTACCCCTGCCTCAAGAACCTCAGAATGTCTTCCAGAACCCAATAGGTCTTCCTAGCCATGTAGGCTGGCCCAACATCCTCTCCTTCACTGTGCTCAGGAATCTCTCTGCCCTTCAATGGCTACATTTTATCAAACACTGAAACTGATTGCCTGTTGGTGAAATTTTTTCAGAGTATAAGTTCTCAAAGATAGGGACCAAACTCATCTTTATATCCCTGAGAGAATATTTGGCCTATATTAGAACTCAATAAATGTTTATTGAAGTAGACTAAATTGGTCTTCTTCTTGATTGTGTTAATGTATCTTAAATTTTAAATCACTTTTGAAAGAAGTTCAAAATCTAGTCTATAATTTGCTTGACCAAATTATTACTCATAAGACTTTATAGATGATTTCTAATAACACAAAACAAATACCTGTTAACCTTCAGAGTAAAAAAGAAAAATTCATTCTACACAATACTCTACGGAAGCTCCTAACTTGTTACGATTTTTAATTTTTTGTAAACAAGTTAACGGTGTCGACTTAGATTTATAATACAACTTAAAAGGACCCACTCTGTCAGTTAACTTTGTATGTAGCCTTCAGATATCATGCCCACATCTGTTCTAACTGCCTGCTCTTACAATTGCCCTGAAGCTAAGTTCCTTAGGCATAAAGATGGAGTTATTTATTAACAAATTATATCCATTGCTCAGAATAGACTCTTCTTACTAAAAAGGGAAAAGATGAATACTCCTTGGCACACTTATAGTGAACTGTAAAACAGTTGTTTCTATTTTCTCTGTTTACCTAACTCTTTGATTCAATCAAGAAAACTTTCTGCCAGGGTAAGGAAAAGTTACCTCCAGAATTCTTTGTCAGGGATTTGTCAGTTTCCCTAAGACTAGAGACTGCCTGGCTACCCTCACAGGATGATGGGCAATTTTATCATGCGTAACTACACTGGCTTATTACACATATACCACAAGTATTTCTTATTTATATTCCACACAAATCATAAGTAACAACTATAAGGCTATATTACAAAATGAACAGTTTTTAAGGCATTTATTTTGTAAAACAAACACAGTCTAGTACTACATTTCAGAAGAATTTATTTTTCTTCCCTTCTCCTGTCACTGTCTTATACAAATATTTTAATACTGATTAGAACTTTACCTGACAAAATATATGCACATCTTCCTCTCCAAACCCTCATATGGCACAAAGTTAAGGATGGAAGTACTGTTTCCTCCTTGAAATCTGCAAAGTCCATGTGAAACAACAGCATATGCCCAGTAGTTTATATATGCCATTTTTGAATATGCAGTGTTTATGTGATTGTATATTCCTCACTATAGAACGAAAAACATTTAAAATTAAAATTTATCATAAAAATATCATAAATTCAACTGAAATGGGCACTTTCAGGAAAAGTTTGAAAATAGCAAAAAGCCAGTACTCAAGAAAAAAAAGGGAGAAAATTGGGTGACAATATAAGTATAGGAGTATCTTCATCTTCAGCTGAGTAAGGATAATGGCTGAACTGGGTGCGTTGACCTCTCCTCAGGCAAAGAATTATGGGTGCCTCTGGATCTATTTAAATGCTTGTGCATTCATACTCTTGTGCACATTTAAGTAGTCACTGATGGTTATACAAAATAGGACACATATTCTCCTGCTAAATAATACAATAGTGATTTCATTAAATTTGTCATTATTGAAAATTGTACTGTAGGAAATCCACCAGCCAATCATCTTCCAAACCATTCAATTTGTTCATGTCCATCTAGAATGAAAGACTTAATGCACAGCTGTGTTTGAGACTGTGTAATGACTTTAAATCTAGGACACAGACTCTTCTTGCATGTCCAATCAATTTGTTAGGAATTTGATCCTGTGCTAATAGGGCTGTGTGTATTTAAATTCTTTCTTTAAAAATTGTATCTGAACTGAATGCTGAATATAGCCTTCAAATTCGATGAACTCAATTTTGCCTTTCCTTTTCAGAAGAGTTTATTTTTTTTCTTTAAGAAGACTACTGTTTCCAGAGGCATAAACCAAAGAGTAGAAAATGTCCTTGTACCAGTGCTATAAATTTCTAAATGAGTGTGTGTTGATTGCACAGTAACAAGATTCAAATGCATGAAGTACATTGCCCCAAGCTCCAAGAAAGTCCACACAATCTTAGAACAATGCTCTCTTACTAATTTTAGATTTGCGACTAAATGCAGTGAGCTCTAAGAGCAATCCCATTTTCAGTGTTAGAAGTGCTTGAGATAAGACCATCAGACAGAGCATAAACAGAAGTCAAATGTGAGGCTATACCAGGAAATCAGAAGTTTATGGTAACAAAAGGGAAAGCAAGATCATGCAATTCTCTACTGTATAAATTCAATTAAAGAAACCTTTTTTCTTAATTTTTATTCATTAGGAAACTCATGGGAAACTCTAAAGTCTAAACTGATTTGTGTCAGCTGTCATCTAATATTATGACTTTCTTGGTTTTTGTAATCTTATGTTATAATTACACAGTCTTTTTTAGATGCCATGGTATTAATCAATTCATGACTGTAATCATTCAAACTGCATACAATCACATCATTCTACCTTGTTTTCATAATGCCATGACACAGTATGAAAATTCTGCAAACCAGTGTTTGGCATGGAGCTGTTCAAGTCATAACAGTGAATGAGGCATAAAAATGTCACGACATGATTATCATACCTCATGCAATGAGGATTATAAATGTCACATCCTGATTATCCAAGCTAGTGAAGAAGCAAAAATACTGTATACAACTACACTGATAACATAAAAATCTCCAGTGACCCAATGCAGTCAAATCCAGTTCCACCTGACCTTCAGAGGAAGGACTCCAGTGATAAAGGAATGACCTTTCTTACTTGTTTTGTGAAAGAGGCATGAAATGTGGTTATCAGATAAGTGACTAAAGATTGAACCTCCAGACATCAAGCAAAAGAAGCCAGTAAGGAGTCCTAAGCTGTCAAGTTCTTGAAGGCAGGAGCTGCATTTTACTCTTACTTTTCTGCTCAACATATCATCACATACATGGTTGTACAAGTCCTTGAAAATATTTTTTGAATTGAATTAACTGATTGGATTATGTGACTGATCACCTTACTCAGAGCAGTAGTTCCTCAAATCAATCACAAAACCAAAGCCACTTACTGGTATGTTCTGCTTTTCAAACATAATTTGAAATTATGATTCACAATGTAAACCATAATGTGAAAAGGCATACCATTTGAGCCTCTCAATCCTCTGAAAAAATGAGACAGAGTATAAACAAATGCCTGATTAAATAAAATCAGTAAGCTATATGTGCTTCACATATTAGTAATTGGTTTCTAAAATTAGAATTTTAGGTTATCAAAAGGTTTTCCTCTATGCATAAACATACAGAAACACAGGCAGCAGATGATGCTCATAGGCTAAGAAAATGAGAGACTAATTTGAAATATATGTGAACAATGAATCAGGGCTGGAAAGTGGAAAAAATGTACAGAGAGAGTCAGAAGCAGAGAGCTCTTGATGAATTGAATTTTCTGATCCTCTCTCTTTTGCATCCAATGATTTTCTTCTCTTTTTCCCCCATGATTCTCCCTTCCTTCCTTTAATTTACATAATCTTTTCTCTGGGCAATGCTCTAAGGACAATCATGAGAAGGAAACGCCTCTAAACTCTTTCATTGTTTCCTCAGCTCATTTCTATAACAGTTAGCAGGTACTCGTTATGACAGAGTGGGCAAATACACCATGAGCAAGTGGAGAGGGACATGGGTTTACACTGCTGCTCTATTCTCACCTCACAGAAGGAGGCACTTTTGTACTGTGGTTCATGTCACCTTATTCATCACAAATTACAAAAATAATTTGCTATGTATTACCTACTATGAATTACCGTTTAAAAAATAAAAATTTAAATACTCTGTAATTGAGCTTTTGTCACTTCCCTACAGGGACTAACTTAACAATTGGGGATAATTTTTCTGCTTATTTTTTCCTATCTGTCTACCTACCTAGTGATTAATCTATCTACCTACCCAACTATCTACATTTTCTACCTATAACCTAAAACATATTCCCATAGGAATGAGTAGGACACTCTTTTCTTAGAAAGGAAATAGATACATGAAATAACTGAAATACAAATACTTCAGAATTTATCATATTTAAATAATAGTTTAGGCTTTAATTTTTTTGCATGTATATCCTGTATTTTAAAAAATTAAATCAATAATTTAAAAATTCTTCCATTATGAAGCTATTCAATATCTTCTGTCTTGCCTCTTAACACGTCAAGATCCTAAGAGCCAGTCTCATTTATTAACTTTGAATTAGTTTTATCTATATCTTATTATCAACACTTGGTAAATATACTTTTGATAGCATATTATTTACATTTCATTGCATATATTTATGTTATGATCAGCATGTAGAAACTTGACCATATATTAGAATATTAGAAATTACCAAGCACTGTATTGGCAACTCCATAGGAAGCTTTAAGACTTACATTGCTTCCTAAGAAGCTAGCTGTAAATACTTAGTAAATGAGTGATTTATTTTAGAAAAAGAAAAGTTATTTAGAAAGAAAATTCTGGAGGGAATTCTCAAATACTAACAACTCACAATGAATTCTGCTATTGAAAATAGAAAGAATGCCTTAGTTTGGGGGTATAAATTAAGGTCTTGAACCCAGCTGGGTACGAAACTGAGCCTGACCCTTCAGGCCTCTCTGTATGACCCCCACCCTGGTATCCCTCAGCTTTTGAAGTAAAAGGCTTTGCTTTGGTCCCTCAGGCCTCCCCTCAGTCTCAGAAAGACTGGCTCAAGGGTTAATGATTAGAAAAACATGAACATGTGGTAACAAAAAATAACAGTTGGACCAGGAAAACTGATAACAATTCAAACAATTCCAACTGATAACAATTTAATAAATCAACCATATAGCAGAGTCACAGAATCTTTAGTTCCTCCCTCAAGGGTATATATGAGGATGCCTGACATGCATTCCTAATTTTTTTTTTTAACTAGAAACCAGGCTCCACCAGATGGAAACTGCTGACCACAAGCATGTAGACCCCAGACCTGTCAGAACCAGAAGATTAATAAATAAGATTCCTGAAACATCATCACCTTGTTACTTCTGTTCAGCCGCTCAGTCGTGTCCAACTCTTTGCGACCTGATGGACAGCAACACACCAAGCTTCCCCATCCATCCCCAGCCCCCAGAGCTTGCTCAAACTCACGTCCATTGAGTAGGTGATGTAACCTCACTATCAACCAATCAGAGGATTATGCATGGGCTGATCATGCACCCTGTGGCCTTTTTCCTCACATTGTCTGTTAAAACCCTTCCCTTCCCTGAAAGCCATTGAGTTCAGTTCTTTCAAACAGGCAGAACCCAGTTCTCCTTGCCTGGTGCCCAACCCTGTACTCTCCTTCATCACAGCAGGTGTCAATAGGTGGGCTTTGCTGCACATTAGGGGGTAGAACCAAGTTCAGAGCAAATTACAGTCAGCCCTTCATTGCCAAGTATTCTGTGCCCTCAGATTCAACCAACCACAGATCAAAACTATTTAAAAAATCCAGAAAGTTCCAAAAGCAAATTTAAATTTGCCACCCATTAGCAACTATTTACATAGTATTTACATTGTATTTACAACTATTTACATATCATTTACATTACATTAGGTATTATAAGTAATCTGCTGCTGCTGCTGCTAAGTCATTTCAGTCGTGTCCAACTCGATGTGACCCCATAGACGGCAGCCCACCAGGCTCCCCCGTCCCTGGGATTCTCCAGACAAGAACACTGGAGTATATTGCCATTTCCTTCTCCAATGCATGAAAGTGAAAAGTGAAAGTGAAGTCACTCAGTCATGTCCGACTCTTAACGACCCCATGGACTGCAGCCTACCAGGCTTCTCCATCCATGGAATTTTCCAGGCAAGAGTACTGGAGTGGGTTGCCATTGCCTTCTCCATATAAGTAATCTAGAGATGGTTGAATGTATAAAGAAGAGTGTGCCTAGGTTATATGCAAATACTACCCATTGTATATAAAGGACTTGAGCACCGTCAGATCTGGGTAACTGTGGTACAGCTGGAGGAGGGAAAGTGTCTTGAATCACCTGTTCATACCAAGAGATGACTGTATGTTTCTAAAATCTGCTGTAATGATATAGCCTTATCAAGCTTTCATTTAATATTTAGGTGTTTCTGTTTCTCTTGCTTCTGTCCTCATGTGAAATGTTTTCAGATCTTATACTACAATTGGAGTTATATGTATGCTGAGAGTTTGAAAATCTAATATTTTGACAGTTATCAGTTCTGAAGGAGCTAGTATGGTAACCTAGATTGTATCATTATTAAAACCTGTAGTACATTTCACCTGTCTTATCAATTAGACTGGAAATCTCAAAGGCTATCAGCATATTTTAAATAGATAATGCTCTATTAACATAAAAAATAAGGCACTCCATATTCAAGAGGAAGAGACTTGAGACATTTACAAATGTATATTTACATAAGTAATATATAATTCACAAACTATTTAAATTGTATATGCCTGTTATTGTCAGATTTGTTTAGAATGACATTTCAATTTGAAGCCGTTCATATATAATGAGCTTTCTGCGGAGGGTGGGCTGAAGAAGCTTTGGATTCAGATATGAGTGGCTCTCAAATGCAGCAAGATAGAAACACAATCTGCTGACCTTGAGGTTTAAGACATATCAAGTTGTAGTGAAATAAACAGGTGTAACCACATAAGAGAAAACAATAGCCTTGCTGGCCATGTGAGACGCTTCCTGGGTGTATGGAACAGCTGAAATATTACCATTTCAAGGATCCCTGCCTTCTTTTTTCTTCTAAGAAAAGTCTGCCACCTGCACAAGCTCTGCAGAACACTTCAGAAGATATCTTTCACTTACCTAAAAGAAAGACAACAACAAAAAAAAGCATTTAAACATCATTTCATGGTGAATTTGTTTTTGCAATCTTAATTTAAAAACCCTTGCATTATATAATAGACATATTTCTAAAACTTTGTATATGCGTTGAAGTTTTGTAAATCAAATCCTGCTTTCTTCTTGTCTTAATATTATAGCATTAGATTATTTTTGATAATTTGATAGTTCATTGGTCATCCTCCATGATAAAATTATTTAAATATCTTGCATAGAGATTTTTCTGTACTACAAGAAAACAATGTCATAATCAAATGTAGAAGAAGGTAGACATTTTCTGGTCTCTTCATGCATTTAACGATTTAATCAATCTTTCATTCCTTCATTTATTCAACAAATACATATTGACTTTGCATGCTGGCTATTATGCTAGCCCTGGAGGTGATCAGAATGCTTACCCTGACCTTAAATGTCCTTCAGTTCATCTAGTCATTCTGGACCAGTGGCTGTATGTACATCTGTCAAAAAAGACTAGACTCTGAAAATCCCTGTCCCTTGGCCCCTGGACATACTCAAAAGTCTAACACAGAAAAGCTGCATATTTCTTTAGTCCTTATTTTTATGCTTAGTTTGCAACATTATGAAAAGCATGATTTTTGGTCAGGAAACACGATCCAAAATAGAATAGGGAAACACAGGGACATAAGAGTAAACAGCATATTAGCAATTTGACAAACCATCGGGAGGGACTTGTACTGCCTAGGTCATAGATGCTCACACCCAGATCCTAGTAATCCCCCACCATTAGCCCCACTGCAGAAGGCTCATCTGTCTGGCACTTTAAATGGTGTACTGAGACTTGGTGTCACTGAATTTTGACTCCCCATTCCTCGGCGTGAGAATGCCTCCTCCAGTCACCAGCCAGTTCTTGTATCTCTTATGCTACAAACCAAGTGAGCCAAACAAGGCAGTCCAGACCCTAGAGGGAAAAAAAAAAATTACTTTTTGCTTTAGATGAAAGCTGTGTTGGTCCGCTGGGGATTTATACTCTGGAATTTCTGATCTGCCATTGGATTTTGCTGATTTATATTCTATTTCATAATCCACAATGGGCACTGGAAGCTCCTGGCTCTCATCCCAACCAGTCTGAAAACAAGAAACGAATTCCTTTGAGTGGACATATGACAAATGAAGCTGTTGTGAGCATCCAGTAGAAGTTACCAGAGCTCTCACAGAGGCTTGTGAGCTGAGCCCCCGCGTGTAGCTGCTGTTCACTGGAGACCGAGCCAAGGCACTCTACTACGTGAAATTGATTAGACGGGATGTGGTGAGTATGGTGACTGCTAGAGTGATCGCCTTTAGGAAGGCAGCCCGGACGGCAAGGAACAGCTTTCTGAATTCTTAGGGTCTACTCAAGTGGAAGATGGCTGTAGTCTTCACTTAGGCATTTCAAGGTGTTTATCTGACTCATTTGATTCTGAAGTAAGACTTTAAAATCACAAGTTCCTCAGAGGTATCAAATGGTAAGATTCCTTTATAACACCAATAGTTATTCAGTGTATCTGAGTATGTCTTAAGAAAGTATTAAAGGACTATGAAAATATGAAGGGCTTTTCCACACACTACTACACTTGTCCTCATGCTCCCAGGAGTCAATGGATGAGCATCAACAAATTCCCATATAAAATAGGCATGCATAACTAAACCATTGTACTAGTATTAAAATAGGATTACGTTGTATTATAAATTTCCACACTCTGACTTGTGAGTAAGATAAATGACATGCTGAACGCTTATGTGGCTGCTTGTGCCTTTGGATATTGACTTGTCTATGTCAAAAATCTGTGATTAAGTAAAGCAATCAGATGAACTCTGTGATACCCAAACCTAATGTACCATAAACATATATCTTGACAAAACTATTGACCATTTGAGGCTTAGTGAACTTGAGGTTAGTATTATTTTAATTTAGTTTATAAGGGGTCATAATAAAGCTAGGAAAGTACTAATGATGAAGCTGGATAACTAATCTTATGTTCATAAGACTTCAAGTTGTTTTGAAGCCAGAAAGAGCTTTTTAAAATGGCAGGAAAAGGCTGAAGGTGGTTTGGGTTGAGTCAGAAGAAGCAGGGGAATTCCCTGCTGTCCAGTGGTTAAGACTCTGTGCTTTCAATTTGTCCCACCCTCTCCTTCCCCTGCTGTGTCAGGATCCATCTCAGGAGGGAGAGGATACATGTATACTTAGAGCTGCTTTACGCTGTTGTACAGCAGAAACAGATGCAATAATGTAACGCAATTATCCTCCAAGGGGAAAAAAAAGAGAGATTCTGTGCTCTCTGCTGAGGGTCAGGGTTCAATCTCTGGTTAGGGAACTAAGATTCCACAAGCCACACAATGTGGCCAAAAGATAAATAATAAATAAATGGACAAGAAATGCAATTTTAAAAAGGATGGGGGACTTCCCTGGTGGCCAACGGTTAAGAATCCACCTGCCAGTATCAGGAACACAGGTTCAATATCTGGTCTAGGAACGAAGATCCCAGATGCCACAGGGCAATGAAGCATGTGCACCGCAACTACTGGGACCACGCTCTAGTATATGACGATGCAAGCCATACAGCAGCTACAGAGCCCAAGTGCCACAGCCTGAGAAAGCCCATGTGCTTTACCGAAGACCCAGTATGGCTCCAAATAAAATTAATTAATTAGTTGATTTAAAAAAAAAGAGTAGATCCTCAAAGTTCTCATCACAAGAAAATAATATTAATAATAAAGGAAGCAGCAGCAATCTGATATTCTGGAGGCAGTATCATGGTGTGATTAAATGAGTATGCTCTGGAGTCAGAATTGCTGGGTTTGAAAAGCTCCTTACACTACACATTCCTTAATTTCTTCATCTGTAACACGGTAATAATCCCTACATCTACCTCACAATAACACCTAGCCTATGTGTGTTCACAGGAGCCCAGTGCTGCTGCTGCTGCTGCTGCTGCTAAGTCGCTTCAGTCGTGTCCAACTCTGTGTGACCCCATAGACAGCAGCCCACCAGGCTCCCCCCGTCCCTGGGATTCTCCAGGCAAGAACAATGGAGTGGGTTGCCATTTCCTTCTCCAATGCATGGAAGTGAAAAGTGAAAAGGAAGTCACTCAGTCATGTCCGACTCTTAGCTACCCCATAGACTGCAGCCCAGTACATGTTAGCTATTATTCTTTATTTTCTCTTGGATAATCTCAGCTACATCTTCTTGCTTTGTTGCAGTAAAGAGGACGTGGAGATAGAAATGGAAGCAGAAACTACATGTAAGTTTTCTTTTATGACTGGGCACAGAATTGGCTAAATGATATCTCTTTGGCAATGGCTTTACTGAGGGAAGGAGGTATCATGAAGATATGAGAAGGAAAATGATACATAGAAGTATGTGACCTTTATTGCTTCCTGAACATCTCATAGGCAGGCTTTCATGGCTCCTCAGGGTTGCAGTGACAACATGGAGGCAAGAATGGGTAGAAGCTCAAGCAGAATCTCTTAGCTTACAGGCAGGTACCACATTCTATGTCTTGGTATTGCTGGGATACTTAAAACTTTCAACACAATATTCTGGCCAGGAAGTAAATGAAACAATTTTTTTTTCAGGTTGTTACTGGAATAAAATGGTAAAGTTTTAATAGTGTTTCAGTGCCTAGATTATTGTCAACAAAAAGAGAAAGAAATGTTAGGAGAAAGTGTGACCCCACAGTATGTCAGCCTTTGTTTCTAGAACCTGGAGCAAAACTACAACTAGAGGTCTATATGCCATATGTCTAAATATTTAATCATTATAAATAAAGATAACAAATTGTTAAAAAGACATATTTTATCCTACTACCTTGATGATATGCCTTCATGATGACCTGTAAGATCAGGTTAAAACTTAAAATTCTAAGACCACTTGGAATTCTGTACCAGAATGTGGTACCACAAAGAGAACTGGCCCCAACCCCAACCTCTGACCCATGGGGTTCCTCCTGTTTCTTTGCATCCTTGTTTCAGTCAACACTGTAGGGGACACAGATTCATGAGGACACCCAGAGACTACACAGTTAACCTTTATCTACACCCATGCAAACAGCTGCAACACTGGGCAGCCCTCTGGCCTCGACATGCACACACTAGTGGTCAAGGCTGCCCTTGGATGAAGAGACCCATGGAAGAGTTCCTGCCAGAGCCTGCAAGCGGGTTCAGGGCTACTAGGACAGGGAATTTAGGAGTCCTCTGAATCTGGATCACGGCCTACAAGAGGTGATGCAGGCCCTGGAAGGGCATATGTCTTTGACCTTCAGAGATTCCTCCACTGCTTGAGATGCATGGAGCTGATGGAGGGGAGGATGCTCTAAAGCAGGAGACTCATAGAAGCATCCTCCTTACTCAAGGTTAAAAGCCATACTGCTCCATGGAGTCTTGGGTAATATTCACAGGGGAGAAGAAAATAGATTTTCTAAGAATAACTAAGGTCATTATTGCCTTCCAAGTGTATATTGAACAACAATCCTAAAAGACTCTCCACCACACACTCTAATTGCATCCCTCCTGCCTCACTCATTGTCGGCCTTGTTTTTGGTTTTTGCCGCCTTCTGAACACTGCAATTTTCTCTGTTTTCAAAGGAAATTTACCACTTGGAGAGCACAACAAGGCAGCTGCCAAACAGTTTCAGCTAAACAAGAACAAGACAATATAACCCAAAATGTCTTCTCCAAGGAACCCTGGACATATGAAGAACAAATGCCCAAACTGGAATTTGGCCAGGCATTGAAACTAACCCTGCCACTCCATCAGATGTGTCATGGGATCCTCAGCCATCACCCTTGATGGGTTTTAAATCTCCTCTGATGGATATAAGTACAAGATCCCAAGAACACAGTGTGAGAAACAAATAGTTCAGTGCTGGTTCATGAATACCATTCTTGCAATGATATTTTTCATAGGAGAGCTCCCACTGGAAGTTCCACATAAATCAAAATCATAAATAAATAATATTGTGTAAGTACTAAATGGACCTAACATCCCTAAGATAGTTTAATCAAAGCTTCAGGCATTTGAAAATCAGATTTGTTTTGATTTTCTTCAGGCTCCATTTTTTACTTCATGATAATGAAACAAAAGCTTTCCTAAAAACAGACAAAAATGAATCACTGCTACCTCGGGTAAAAGTCATTCACATTTCCTGCAAAAGTCACCGTGTAAACTTAATGTAATCAAAACAACAGGAGGAAAATTCTAAACTCTTGTTAAATAACCATTAATTATTTATCCGAAGAGTCCATTGCTTATGAGTAGATGTAATTTTTGGCCTGGAGAAAGAAACAAATAACCAACAATGATTTTTGTCTGTTGAGGTTGTTGAAGTATAATTTCAATTTTTATCAAAGAGAGTCTACAGAAGTGCTGTGGAAAGGCAGAATTTGGCCTATATTATCTACATGAATGGGCTATACTGCCTATGTGAATACAGTTAGCCTGAATGATAAGACAATTATAGCAACTCTGCTCTCAGCCAGGATTCACATTGGCTGGTTAGATGAAACTGCAGTATTGAATGAAGCTCAAACAGTAAAGAATCCGAATCTGCCTGCAATGCAGAAGACTCAGGTTTGATTCCTGGATTGGGTAGGTCCCCTGGAGAAGGGAATAGCAGCCCACCCCTATATTTGTGCCTGGGAAACACCATGGCTACAGTCCTGTGGGTCACAAAGAGTTGGACACTACTGAGTGACGTTCATACTTAAATACGTTAAAAGACTAAAAGTATAATAAGATAGTCTTATAGTTAAGTAACTCTTTATAATTAATTTTTTAACCATGTATCTCATTTCATCCACAAGAAAACGATGTGCAATACTGTGTCTATAAAACATTCTCATCCATCATCTGTCTTTTACAGTTTTCTGTTCCATCTCCAAAGCATACATGGAGAATCACCTCCATTGATAAGGGAGGGAACAGACAGAGCCAGGACTTGTTCTTTTCACCAGGCTTCATTTTCTCCAAGAGCAGTCTCTGGGATTTACACATAGAAGGAAACATCATGCATGTACTAAATTGCATTTTATTTTACCTGAAAATTTATTCATATACTTTTCTTTCCAAATTAAAGGATGAGAACATAGGAAAGAATCATTTGCGTAGCCAGTTATGGAAACAAACTAGTCTTAATAAACTTTCCCTTCCCTTTACTTCTGTGTTGTCATCATTTTCATCTTCTTTTTTTTTTAATACTTTATTCTACATTACAGTACTGTATTTGTTTTGCCATACATTGACATGATAATGGAATTATTCCTTTGTGCTAATTCCCTCATATTATTTATACGTGAATTTACTGATTTTTACTCATTAGCTCCCCCAAAAGGTCAGATGACAAGCTATCTTTTTCTGCTGCATTATACATATTTTTATCTCTGGTAATTTAGGACTTTGGGACAAACCAAAATTAGCACCAAAATTGCAAACTAAATCAACAATGACAATTAGTAAAACTTTTGTCATATTTCAGTGTAAATATCACATCTTCTAGTATCCTTTGCATCAAAATTTACTTAGTTGCAATTGTTCTTTCTAAATTTCATCATCCTCTGTTCCACAAACTCAGACCAAACTATTTAGCTTGCTTTCTTTGACATTCTTTTCTTTCTCTGTCATCATTTAAAACACTTCTATTCTAAAGATGAAGATAAATTAAGAAACTTTCCTGACCTCATACAGCTAGTAAGACTGAGCCAGGAATTAAGTGAGTTGCTGGATGTGAAAGACTTGCCTCTTGACCACCTAATTTCTGCCTCTAGGAAACATCCTCACTCCTCACCATCTGCCTTCGACATTTTTTCTTCATTCCATCTATAAACCACAAGTGGGAAAAAGGCAATGAAGCATAAAGCAGTGAAAGGAAGGAGGACTTATGAATATTTTCTTCAATAATAAAGCAATCGGTATGTGTGTAATAGAGTGAGGCGATTCGTGTGCTTGTCCCTGGTGTTCTCCACCAGTGATTCTGATTTCGCACATGCCACAGATCAGGCCCCATGATCAAGGTCTTTTCTCACACATTCATGTATCCATTATCTAGGAACTGTCCCAAGTTTCATTTTGCTGAAATGCTATTCTACTCACACCCAGATTTTATAGGTAACTAACCTGACTTTGTTCACTGCCACCCCTGAGAGCCGAAGATACTTCTGAAAGTTGCCCCTTTAGCAGCCACACTATCTCCATAACTACTGTGCTTTATCCTTCACGTCCTCTGCTCCCCCTCACTACCCCCTCCCTTTTGCAGCATGGATGGAGGAGTAAATTACATTATATTCCTCTGCTCCATAAACTATGTCAATTTCTGTGGAAACAATATTAAATATGGTAATATCCCCTCTCTTTTTCTTAATTCATTACATTCTCTAACTTCAATCACACCCGAAATTTGAAAGAAAACAACCACAAATGCTTCTGGGTAATGTCATTATGCTAATTTGCTGGCGCTAATCTCTAGAAATCACAAAGTAGCTTTGAGAGTGGTAAGTCTCTGGAAAAAGCATGGCATACCCCCTAGCCCCAAGTCCTCTCTGTGCCTGTAGTCCAGCTGAGCAGTGCTGTGTTTCTGTTGTTTGGAGACTGTGACCCAACACCTGCACCTCTCTCACCTGAAGGAGTGATTGTCAGGGTTGAACTTGATCTTCTGAACTTGGCCCAGGAAACAGAAGAAGGAGAATCCTAGGAGGGGAATCACGTGCCCCTCTGGGAGGGATGGCCTGAGAGCAATTATTGGGAGCAGTATTTCACAAAAGGTGCAAGGTGTCAGCTTTTTCTAATCCTCAGTAAGGAGCTGTAGAGCAGAAAAGTTTAATACAATGACCGTACCACACAACACTGAGTTACGAGGCTGCCGTTTTGTTTCTTTGACCTTCCCTGTGGTTAAGCTTTCCTGTGTGTACTTTTCTTAACATGCCAGAGATTGTTCAGCTGCCCTCAGGGGGCATCAGTGCTCAGTCCAGGACCCCCTAGGGGCTACCAGGAACCACGAATCACAGAGTGGAAAGAGACATGTTCCAAAATGAAAGAAGACAAAGCTGGCCATGTACAGGAGCTTCCCATCTCTCGGGTGCTGGTGTTGACCTTGATGCTTATGAGAGTAACTGCTGCCATGGAACTCTAACACCTAAATATCTCCTTTGAACTCTTAAACTTGTTTGTAGTTACTGCACTGTCTGCATGGGTCTGGAAGAAAGCATTTTGCATCATTTCAAATCTATGGTAAATTTCATACAGAATCATATTTATTTTAGAAATGACAGTCTCATATATTCTAATTGGAATTAGGTATAAATAAATAACCCTCATCTGTCTCCAATTCAGACATACTGCTCAGCTTGAAATTTGTCTAATAATTAGAGCAAAAATAAAAAGGTAAACCATGCACAGTGATGTTTTGTTTTGACATAGCCTCTCAATTTTCCTGCAGTTATAAATGTGTTGAATCCAGCTATATTTTCCCACATATATTTCAGCAAAATCTCTGCATTATGACAGCAGACATGCATTAATTATCTAGACATCGCTTAACCCTATAGCACTGAAAGTACATTATATGAATATGACGTGGAAGAGTAGTAGAGGTTGTGTACGTTGTTAATTCATGTGACAGGAGTGGGCTCAGTACAGTGGGTGTGACCCAGGGTTAAGTGCCAAGCCTCCCAACACCTGTATGTTCTTATTACAGTACTAGTCACTGAAGGGGCTTTATTCCGTGCTGAGATTTTTGGTGAAGGTTTTTGTTCATTTGATTAACACTTTTGAATCTAGAAAATCAGCCAGTTTGCTGCAGATAGCCATATCCCTAAAATAGAGTTATACGAAGGGTAAGAAAGAGCTGTTAGGAGTAGAAACTAGTAATAAAAAGCTCGGTTGACGGGAAGCTTTGCTGAAAAGAATGCTAGCCTAAACTCAGAGCATGTACAGTTGTTAGCTATTAAATACAGTGCAGCACAGTGAGGATGAAACCGACATCTGGGGGAGCCCAAGAGTGATCTGAGCAGGAGGACCCCAGGCTAAGCTGCACTGTCTGTTCTCTTCCGGGCCACAGCACCACTGGCCCCGGCCAGAGCCCTTCCTCCCTCTCAGGGGCAGACTGCAGCCTTCATCCTGCCTGGCTGTAGCCGGTGCTCCTCTCCCACCCAGTCTCCAGAGGCTTCAACTTCCCTCCTCACAGCTTCAATCCAATGCCACTAGTCCTTCGTCCGAAAACCCCACGTGGTACCCAACGCCTCCATGATAAATGGGAACCCCTCACATGGGTTCAAAGCCTTTCACAATCAGGCCACACCCCTCCTGACAGCCTTTCTAGATACCAGCCCCCTCTATGCAGGTCTCACAGGAGCCACAAAAGTTCTCCCCACAAGGTTTATCAACTTTCCCAAACCATGTCTCTTGTCACAGAATTCCCTCTTCCTGTAATGTGTGCTCTCTGTCGCAGGCCTGGCAAAACCCATCATTCTGCCAGCTTCTGTTCAACTGTTCTTCATCCTCTGAAGCTGTCTGCAGTGCTTCTCTCCTGACCTGATTCCTATCACAAGCATCTGTGTGTGGGACTGCAACTCTATGCCCATAGCATCTCCTTTTTATTAACCACCATGTCACACGCTGACTTGCCATCCCTTTAGTTGTTTATGAGCCTGTCTTCCTCCACTAGGTGGCCAGGTCCTCAAGAGCAGAGAAGGCAACTGAATGATTCTGGGTGTTCTGATTCCCAGAAGAGCACCTTGCACCTAGCAGGTGCTGAATTAATATCTGTAGACTCAAAAGACTTCATTAAGCTCCATTCAAAGGAACACAGCATCTCCATTCTACCTATTCAGCGGTGCTCCACAGATAACAGCATGGATCACTTTAACCAATATATTATGCTACATCTGTTTGGCGCATTGTAATTCCCTGAGAGCAACAGCGGAACACAAGGAAGAAAGGAACCCGCAGAAATCTCAGTGTCCCGAAGGCAGAGCTTTGACGGTGTCTGAAGTCGCTTGGGGATGTCTTCCGTTGTCTTTCAACAGAAACAGTTACAGCAGGCTTTGGTAAAGGAGAGAAAGCTAAAACAGCTCTAATTTCCCCCTTTCCTAAAGCTCCTCTTGCTTGGCAGAAGCTCTCCATGTGTGGGAGGGCCTTTGGGACAATTCTCTCCAGGGCTGCCAGGTAGCTGTTTTCCCTGTGTCTGATGAGGCTGCCTGTCAGACTCCCTCCATCCCCTCCGCCTGCCAGGTTACAGGAGGATGAACTGACATTACACGTAGAATAGCAGAGGTTAGATGTGAGACCTGGGTGCTTTCATAAGTGAGCACATTCAGCCCAGTTCCCCGGGGGTAAAACCAATAAGGATACTGACATGGGAAACGGATGTTATCTTTGTAAGATATTCCTAAAGCATCTCTAAAAACAATTTCCACAGTAACATTTGCCTTTTCCTTTTCTACCTTGAGTACCCTCTTCTGACCATCCAGCCTCCGAGCTGAATGCAATAACAGTGGATCCAGAAGAGTAAACAAGAGAGGAAGAGAGGAGTTTAAAAAAACAAAAACAAAAAACCCCTGCTCTCCCGTACAGCGTTTTGAGTTAAGCGTTCAGCTGAATTGCTTA
This sequence comes from Nanger dama, assembly GCA_917880005.1. Classification (NCBI taxonomy): domain Eukaryota; kingdom Metazoa; phylum Chordata; class Mammalia; order Artiodactyla; family Bovidae; genus Nanger; species Nanger dama. Next base: position 5,693,745 of record CAKJTW010000011.1, read on the forward strand.
GGAAATGAGAATCCGCTTCCAGACGGCTAGGGGGAGCCTGAACACAGTTCAACTCTCTCATAAACTGAACTCATTTAAATTTCCTGTCCCGCAGCTTGAGAGCATCTTTTGAAAGTATCCCCTTTCATTGGTTCGAGCAAAAGTCTAGGCGTCTCTGATTGGAGGATGGAAAAGTAAACGCAGCAGAATCCCCCAGATACATTTTAGGGATGCTTTTTTTTTTTAATGGTGTTTGTATCAGACTGTCGGATGATACTGTTTCTGCAGTTGTCCAAAGCCACAGCAGGAGTAACCAGGAAGATCATTTCATAGCTGGATTGGAAAATTCCAGACAAATAGAGACAGTTTGCAGCTGGCTCGTTTTCTCCACCTAACCCACTTAATGTTTAGTTTGATGCCTTGTGTAATAGCATTTTTAAATCTTTTTCAGTGTGTGACGGGGCTTCATACTTCATTTATATATTCTTTGGGCTTTCAAATGAAAACTTTAGGTAGGCAGGAGTGAGTTTGTAACATACAAATCAATAACAATATTCCTAAAACAAGTACGCTAGAGTCAGTTCTTAAATTACCAACAGGTAGTTTACATACTGATTTTTTGGAAGTGGACCATCGTCCTTTAGAAATAAGTAATTTTCAGATGGCAATTAAAAATTGTCATTAAATACAGTGTTCTTGATCCTAAACTGAGATGTAAAATAACATAGTAGAGTTGCTTTATTGTGTGAACTTTCAACAAGCCATTTAACTTGACTGATGATCACTCTTCACTTCAAAGTGAGGACACTTTTGGGTTATTTTGAGGCTTAAAGGAGAAAATGGTTATAAAGTACTTGCCACATTGCTCGGCACACATCAGTTCAGTTCAGTCGGTCAGTCGTGTCCAACTCTTTGCGACCCCATGAATCGCAGCACGCCAGGCCTCCCTGTTCATCACCATCTCTCGGAGTTCACTCAGACCCACGTCCATCGAGTCAGTGATGCCATCCAGCCATCTCATCCTCGGTCGTTCCCTTCTCCTCCTGCCCCCAATCCCTCCCAGCATCAGAGTCTTTTCTAATGAGTCAGCTCTTTACATGAGGTGGCCAAAGTACTGAAGTTTCAGCTTTAGCATCATTCCTTCCAAAGAAATCCCAGGGTTGATCTCCTTCAAAATGGACTGGCACACATAAATGCCTGATATTCTTAGCTATCCAGAACCTGACATAGTGCTTGAAGCAAAATAAGTACTCAAAGAAGTCTGTTAAAAAAAAATGAATAAGTGAATATGTGAAGGGAATTTCACATATCTTCATGGGAAATATACCGGATCCCATGTTCCTGACTACCTTCTCTCACCCCCTGTTGCTTTGCTAAGCTGGGTGGAAGACTCCTCTCCTTAACTACTCCTTGAGGATTCCTCCAACTCTACTCCACTTATACAGCTTCAAGACCCAGTAAGCATAAGGGCTTTGGGTAGAAAGAAGAGAAGTGAGTCTTTGGGGTCGGGGGGTAGGGGAGAGGGGGCATCTGTCAGTGTTTCTGGTCCAGAGTAGAAAAAAGAGTATAAATACTACTTTTGAGTCCCTCAAGAATAAAGGAAGGGAAAGGCTCAGATTAGGAATCTAGGGAGAACCCAACAGCATGAAGGATTTTAGCAGGGGAAAAATCATGGGTATAGTAATGAAAAAGGCAGGAACTCCGGGAGTGCAAAGAGACGACTGACGGGGTGAAGGGAGAAGGAATATGCCGAGATGAGGTCTGTCATAGGATAGTGGGTAGGCAGCAACAGCATGAATTATGCCCATGTTAACAAGCAAAGGCTAAGACAAAGGGGCAGAGGAAGAAACTCTCTCTGCCGAGGAGCAGTTTAATCTCAACATCAGGATGGTAGCAAGGTAGAAACCATACCTGGACAGGTAGTTCAGATGGGGTGATTATATTACTAATTAACCAAAGCTCGCAGCCTCTGGAGGTGGGGAGAAGCCATGGCTTCTGTTCAGGTAGGAGAAATCAGAAAGACACCAGATCAAGGACAAAGCTGGGGGACATAGAAAAAGGCAGGCAGAGACCCAGCTGGAGGATGGTTCCATCAACAAAGTTCAGTGGGACGGGCTTCTCAGCCACCAGAGTGGAGAATCCCCTCTGCACCCGTAGCAGCTATAGCATCCTCGGCCCTTTCCCTTCATTTCCCCACTGGGGACTTGAAGGTCAAGGCTTGATGTTTCTGGTCTGGCTTCACACCACTGTCGCTGTACTCAGTGCCTAAAGACAGGTTGACCGTACTTGGGTAGATCATAATTCCCTCAGTCCTGTGAGTAAAGCTTCCCTGAAGTCTTTTACTCACTTGTCTTCTTCTAGAAATGCATACTCTCATGGAGTAGAGACTAGACTTTAGCAGGAAGCTAGGCCCAAGGTTCATGGTCTCCAGTGAAACCTTCTATGACAAGGAATGAGGGCTGGACCTACTTAGTGCAGAGACAAAGGACCCCATCCCTGGACAGTGATATCTGCCCTGTGAAGATTTCCCTGTTAGTCAGAGTTTACATGGCTGAGCACCTTAAATGTCGGTCTGGTAATTTAATAAAACATATAGTAAAACATTCCTAGTACTTCCAAACTTAAAATCATAGAAGTTGAGCAGACATGCTTTGCTTAACACAAAGAAAAACTTTCCTAGATCTAGCTCCCATGTATTTGTGAGTAACGAAAGTCTATTTGATTTCAATTCTGTCATATTTCATGTCATCACAAAGATAGACTGGGCACCAGTGCCTAAACAGCACCTGCATGAAAGAGGAATGGGTTTTCACACTTTATATATGATGTGTGATGCAATTTGTCATCTTGGGGAAAAAAAAAAAAAACAGCAATAAATAAATTTCACAAACATTTTTATTGTTATGATTTTAAAGGGCTAGTGAAAATTACTAAGATATGTGATTTCTGTGAGGAAGATTACTACCTCTGGAACTACATGCTTAAATAATATGCCCCTTAGTATTGTGAAGATTTTTCCAAGACACAGAAATATTCATTCACTGAATACCTCACTGTGTCTGTCTTCCTGTTTATAAAATGAAAACTGCTATTCAAACGCACAAAGTTGCTGAGAGAACTAACTAAATGCCAAGGACAGGAGGGAAAAGTGTTTAAATGGATACGTATGCAATTTTATTCAAATTTAACATGTTTAGTTATATATATTTATATACATTTAACATATGTAGTGCTGGGAAAGATTGAAGGCAGGAGGAGAAGGGGACGACAGAGGATAAGATGGTTGGATGGCATCACTGACTCAATGGACATGAGCTTGAGTAAACTCCAGGAGTTGGTGATGGACAGGGAGGCCTGGCGTGCTGCAGTTTATGGGGTCGCAAAGAGTCAGACATGGCTGATTGACTGAACTGAACTGAATATATTCAGTTATATGTAATTGTATTTAAATTTATATATCTACCATTGCTTTTTTCTAGCTTATTGGGAGTACACTATATGGAATATATGTATATGGAAGTGGGACTAACTAACATAGGCTTTAATTTGACGTCTCATTGCTATGTGCTTGGTTAAGCTACTAACCTTTTCTGAACCTTGGTTTCTAGGAAGCCCTGATGTGAAAATTCATATGAAAACACTGTGTAAACAACAAAGCATTTTATAAATGTCTGTTTTGCTGGAACCTAAAAGGATCCTAGAGCAAAAAAACATATAGTTTAAACACATTAAGCCACAGGGGGATTTCTTTTTAGCTTACAAATGCCTAATTTAGATTCCAAAGATTAGAATATAAAGGTATTCCAAAGAAAAAGTGTTAGGCTTGAAGTAGCAAATAAGAATATAGATTATATATGTTAGAAACATGTCAAGTATCTTCTCTTTCCACCCAAAGAACAAGCAAAGACTTAAAGACTTTTAAATTCAGAGGGAGGGGAAAAAAGGAATGGAAAGAAAAGGCTACCAGTAACACATGTTACTGGTAGGTATCTTCATAGGAATACGTTTTCTATTGCAGGTAGCATGGATGATGACTGCCGTGGACAGGAGATGCCTGTGCTTGACTTTACTTTTCTTCTCTGAATAGAGTTCCTGGACTCAGACTCTGCCATAGAGCCATGGTAAACAGTGCCCCCACCACTATCTTTCCTCTCCACTCCTTCCCTTTCAGATTGCCCTTCCTTTTGCCTCCTTTGTAGAGGGCAAAAAATTGTGACTGGTACAGGCACAAAAGAGGTCCTCTGATTTCAGGGGTAATTTATCCACTGGGGGCTTCCCAGGTGGTAAAAGAATCTGCCTGTCAATCCAGGACACATAAGAAATTGGATCTCTGGGTCCAGAAGATCCCCTGGAGAAGGACATGGCAACCCACTCCAGTATTCTTGCCTGGAGAATCTCTACGGACAAAGGAGCCTGGTGGGCTACAGTCCATGGAGTTGCAAAGAGTTGGATAGGACTGAAGCGACTTAGCATGCATGCATGCCCGTTTGACTTGTGTGCAGTCTCTCCAACACTCCTAAGAATCCTAAGGGACTCCAAGAAGTTAAAAGCTTTCCTTAAGGTGACATCGCCAGTGAGAGAACAAGGGTTGACATTTGAACCTGGCTGGCTTCAGTGACTCTGTGTGTGTGTTAATAGCTCCGTTGTGTCCAACTCTTTGAGACCCCATGGACGTAGCTTTCCAGTGTACTGTCTGAGACAGCAAGGACTGTATGCTTTCCCAAAGAGCTTAGGAAGAGAGTTCTAGGGGTATGGAATTTGAGGTAAGGAAAGAAGGCACAAAGGGGACAACCAAGGAAGTGTGAGGGAGGTTGACAGTCCCTTCCCCACATCACTTGTTTTTCTAGAACACCGCTCAGGCAATACAAGGAAAGAGTAGACTTGGAAAAGAACCCATTAGGCTGATAGGCCTACAGAGAAAATGACAAGAGCTACTCTGTGGAAGAAGGAGTGAATATCAAAGGGTTGCCTCTGACTAGAACAAGTCAGATCTGCAGTTAGAACCAGAGTGGGAGGAATGAGCTGCCCCCCTCCGACAACCCACCCCTGACAGCTGCAGTGGGCACATCCTTTACCCTCATGGTGAGCCTGACCTCAGGGCTAGATTTGTATTCAATCTCAGCTTGCTGTGCTCAGGAAACCTTTTTGCCCTTTTAGCATTCTCTGTAATGTCTTTCTACATTTATATAACAAACTATAACTCATGTCCTGGTCACTTTTTAGAGGATGCTACTGTAGTCATCTCCTTCCCTTTTGCCACGCACGCCCTGCCTGTGTGACACTTACCTTCCTTCCTTCCTTCCTCCCTTCTTCCCTTCTTCCCTCTCTCCCTTTCTTTCTCAAATGTTAACTGAGCCTCTTCTGTGGGCACTGTGGTAGACACTGGCTCTGCCAAACCTACAGAGTTCCCTATGCTAGTCTCTCAGCTATGTCTGACTCTGCAAACCCTGTGAATTGGGGCCCACCAGGCTCCTCTGTCTTTGGAATTCTCCAGGCAAGAATACTGAAGTGGGCTGGCATTCCCCTCTCCAGGGGATCTTCCCAACCCAGGATAGAACCCAGGTATTCTGCACTGTGGGCAGATGCTTTACCATCTGAGCCTCCAGGAAAATCCATATGGTTTTCATGGCACTTGCATTTCCACTGTTCTCCTGTTTTCTTTTTATGCATAACTTTTAAATGAATCCTTTTGGCCAAATGCTGGAATCAGATTCTTTTCCCTTCATTGTCTTTGGAGGGTCATCCACAGTCTTTTTTTTTTTTAATACAGATTTTCTAATAAGTCAAACAAAAATGTGCATTCAAGACTTTTTTTTTTTCTTTTCTTTTTGAGGTGTCCTTAACATGAACATGGTCATTAAGGAATTTATAACTGTACTTCACTTATTATATCACTTCCTTGAAACTATAAGTAAAATTTTGTTTATGTAGGTGTAGATAATTTTTTCTGAAAATAGTTTTCATCAGATTTTCAAAGGAGTCTATAACCTACAAATAGATAAGGACAACTCGCTGTATAGGTGTTACCATGAGGCTGCCTCTCATACATCATTTGATTCCATAATGATCATAATTGTGATGGACACAAATGAAGACTATTATCACTGAGGATGACTTGATGGTACATTTTAAAGTTTGACTTGTCTCAACATGATACAAAAGGAATTGGAATTACTCACAAGAAGGAGTCAACATAAAATTTAATTTATGATGTATGTTCTACTTCAAATGAAACCATTATAAATATATTCAATAAAAAGCATTTTGATGCATTCACACAGCAGATTAAAAAAAGATAAAACACATCTTTATGGGATCACTGGGGGAACAATGTTTTGAAAGAACAAAAATGAGCAATACATATGTTTTTTAAGTCAGCTTTGCTTAGTACAGCCCTATAGACATGAGGAGCTGGACGCTTGCACAATGGGATCTGATTTAGAGTTGATTATACTATACAGAGTAATAGTTCAGTGGTTTAACATGCCAAAATAATCCTCTCTGCATTTATACACAAGAAGTTTATAGCCTATTCTTGCCTTGTCTATACAGTGGGGTATAAGAAGCCTTCAGGCTGAGTTAGCTGGCCATATCCTAGAAGGAAATTCTGCAGGTGACATCCACTTACTTGAGCATTCCTGATTCTTCACCCTTTTACCATAGTGACATCAGACCAGCTCAGTCTAAATGAGTAAGAAACAGGATTAAGAGTTCTACACGCTTGGACTTCCCTGGTGTAGTGGTTAAGAATATGCCTTCCAATTGAGGGAAGAGGATTTTGAGTCCTGGTGCAGAAAGATTTAACATGCCTGAGAGCAACTAAGCCCAAATGCCACAACTACTAAAGCCCATGTGCCCCAGAGTCTGTGCCCCACAACATGAAAAGCCTCTGCAATGTGAAGCCTGCTTTCCACAGCTAGAGAGAGTTCCTGCTCACCACAACTAGAGAAAGCCATGCAGCAACAAAGACCCAGCACTGTCAAAAATCGAGTTCTCAGTCCTTGATGCTCATTAAATAAAAATTAAATCCTTCACCAAATCATTCTCACACTTGACATTTCAGGTGGCAACACTAGGTTAATTATTCTAAAAACTAGATTTAAGGTGCAATAGGCATTGGAAATACCAGCCTCATTGCATTGGCAGCATATGGAAAAATGAAACTGAGAAGCTTATAGAGAACAATCATCATATTAGTCAATCCATTCAGGACTTCAAACAACAAAGGTGTATGTGACCCACACTAAGCTATGTATCTAAGTGAAAAGGAAACCTGTATGTGTGCTCAGTTGCTTCAGTCATGTCCAACTCTTTGGGACCCCATGGACTGTAGCCTGCCAGGCTCCTCTGTCCATGGGGTTCTCCAGGCAAGAATACTGGAGTGGGTTGCCATGCCCTCCTCCAGGGGATCTTCCTGACCAGGGATCGAACTCACATCTCTTAAGTCTCCTGCATTGGCAGGCAGGTTCTTTACCACTAGTGCCACCTGGGAAGCCTGAAAAATAAAACCTATGTTCACACAAAAACACTTTACCCTAATGTTTATAGCAGCTTTACCTATACCACCCCACAAAGGAAATAACCCTGACTGTCCTTTTACTTGGGCATGGATAAACAAACTATAGTATATCCGTACCATGGGATACTAAGAAATAAAAGTGAGCAAGGTATTGATGCATGTTACAGCATGGATGGATCTCAGCTTCATTGTGGGAATTAAAAGAAGTCAGAGTCAAAGGCCAAATACTGCATCATTCCATCGATGTGGCATTCTGACAAAGGCAAATTATAAGGATGGAGAACAGATTAGTCAATGCCAGAGGTAAAGAATAGAGAAGCCTTAACTACAAAGGATTAATGCAAAAATGTGTGTGTGTGTGTGTGTGTGTGTGTGTGTGTGTGCGCGCATACATGTGTGTATTTGTGAAGGGGAAAGAGCCATGGAACAATTCCACATCTTGCCTGTAAGTGGTGTTACATGACTCTCCATCTGTCCTAACACAGAGAACTGTACACCAAAAGGAGTGGATCTCATTGCATGCATACTGAAAAGCAAATGTTGTAGAAAAGGATGGTAATAAGACAGTCCAAGTTCAAAAGCAATTCAATCCCATTGTTTTTTTGGACACTGTGAGGAGTTCAGAGACGGAAAAGCAAACAACATATTATCAAAATACAAAATCCTTTCCTTTGACCTTAAACATCGCAAACTAATGACCAAAACAAGCTTGTTGGGAGAAACAGAAAAAAAAAAAAAAGAAAGAAAGAAAACTTTAGAAGCTATAGGAGAGGTATGTGTGATTTAAAGGATGAGGAAAATCTATTATTAGTGGAATATATTTTCCTGTCCTGGTCACTTTTGTCAGAAATATATCCTCATAGCTGTGCCTTTTGCCAATAAAACAAATTCAGCTCCCCCAAAGTGAAAGAGGCTTCTGGGGGTTGCTCAGGCTGCCCCAGGTGTTTTTCCATTCTGATGTACTGTGTGAAACTGGTGGGCATCATACCCCCTCCTCCCTTCTACCCCATCACCTCAACCACTGTTACTCATGGTGCATCAGTACACCTGCAGGAAAAGGGAAGGAGGGCAAAGACATCCTCCTCCAAACAGTTCATGGTTTTGGGGGTATCAGTGAGCTATCCACTGAAATAGATGGCTTTTAGGGACTACAGAAGGGGCAAGGTTTATTTCTTTATCTCTGATGGATATATAGTATTAATAGTTTAAAAAATAACTAAACTGCACCTCTTGTAGGCTTTTTTTTTTTTTTTCTTTTCTGCTTTCTCCATCCCCTGGGAGCCAACTGAGCAGCTCCCTTCCTGCCTTATCTCACTGACTACAGTAATGAGCTCCAGGGGGACCTCGATACTGCCTTTGAAGTAACACGTTTCTCTGAATACACTTTGAAATTTCTCTGTACATTGTTTGTTTCTTGTTTGCTCTGACTGTCTCCTTGTAGGGGGTCTGACAGCTGTTGAAGGGGGAGGTGGTCCAGCATGACAGGTCTGGAATGTGTAAATTGAACAACAACAACAACACAAACACAAACACAAACAAAACAAGAAAGAAAAAAAGAAGAAAACGCACACACACAAATCCCTTCCAACCTACTGCCAGAGCAGGAATGGAAGCCCAAGAACTGGTGGAGCAGAAGCATCCTGTTGGCTGCGGGCAGAGGAAGACAGCCAAGGACAGGCACAGCTGGGAGGCTTGAAAACTGTCACAGAGGAAATGGTCTGCTGGAGACAGCTTCTTGTGGGGACAGCTGAGAGACAGTCCAGGGGAGGGGCAGAGAGGAGAGGGACTCTGCCCTCCTCTCCTTGGGATTTCAGTGCACAAAGACCCTGCATCTGAAATAGCTGAGCATCCTGCATACTGAGCAGGGGGAGCACACGGCACAACCATTTTAATCTTATAGCTTCCACACTGCAAAGACCTAAAACAGGTTTTGGAGATTTGGGGAAAGGAGGTTAGATTTAGCATTTAGGAGAAAAGGGGGAGGGGGATACACAATATAAGGAGAAAACCTGGTCTAGACCCTTGATTTAGCCTAGCATTCATAGTCTGAATGAAAGAATTAAATTTCCATTTATGGAGAATTTATCAGCCACTATTTCCAACTAAGTGGATTGCAACTTGACAGTGTATAGTAGTGGGAACAGAGAGAAAACCAGATTGCACTAGTCCTTGAAACAGGAAGCGAGCCATCCCTGGCCCAGAAATTCAGTATAGAAGGGAAAACCAGACTGATAAAGTCAATTCAATATTCTTGGACTTCATTTTTATGAAAATACTTGAGAAGACCATGAGATCTGGAAATACAGGTTGGAGGCCGAGCATATCCAGGGAAACTTGTTTTGCTTCAGCAGAATAGCAGAAGGCAGGTAGAATAAAACTCATCCAGCTGTGAGGACCCTTGAAACTTTCAGTATGGTCTCGCTTTCGCTTCTCTGGGCTCCTTCTGAACTTGTGCCTCTGTTGTTTTTTGTTTTTAACTAATTTTTTAGTTGGAGGAAAATTGTTATACAATGTTGTGTTGGTATCTGCCAAACAACAACACAACTCAGTTATAATTGTACATACATCCCCATCTCACTCCTCTAGGTTATCACAGAGCACCAGGCAGAGCTCCTTGTGTTACATAACAACTTCCCACCAGCTATATATTTGACACATGATAGGCACCCCACTCCAGTACTCTTGCCTGGAAAATCCCATGGACAGAAGAGCCTGGAAGGCTGCCGTCCATGGCGTCGCTGAGGGTCGGACACGACTGAGCGACTTTCACTTTCACTTTTCACTTTCATGCATTGGAGAAGGAAATGGCACCCCCACTCCAGTGTTCTTGCCTGGAGAATCCCAGGGACGGGGGAGCCTGGTGGGCTGCCATCTATGGGGTTGCACAGAGTCGGACACGACTGAAGCGACTTAGCAGCAGCAGCAATGCATATATGTTAGCTCCACTTTCTCAGTTCATCACCCTCTCCTTCCCCTGCTGTGTTTACAAGTCTGTTCTCTATATCTGCATCTCCATTCCTTTCCTGCAAATAGGCACATCAGTACCATTTTTCTAGATTTCATATATGTACATTAATACATGGTATTTGTTTTTTTCTTTCTGACTTACATCACTCTATGTAACAGTGCCTGTGGTTTTATAATCACAACTCAAACTACTGTGTGAACAACAGACTTATAATTTCCTTGACTCTCTTGCCTTACATAGTTAGTAAAATTTTAGTCATCTTTGACTCTTCTGGCTTCTCTTTCCTGTCCTCTAGGTCTAATCAGTCTCTGAGTCGTGTTTTTTCTTCTTTTGTGAGATATTTTATCTTAGTCCTTACCTTCTTCTTACTGCTTCAAGTACCTATCATCACCTAGCTAAATTCTGGAAGGGAAATGAAAGTCACTCAGTCATGCCCAGCTCTTTGCGACCCCATTGACTATACAGTCCATGGAATTCTCCAGGCCAGAATACTGGAGTGGGTAGCCATTCCCTTCTCCAGGGGATAATCCTGACTCAGGAATCAAACCAGGGTCTCTTGCATTGCAGGTGGATTCTTTACCAGCTGAGAGGCTTATGAATGAAAGAAAAGCAAGAAAGAAAAAGTTAAGACTCTCCCGTAGGTGAATTTGTTCCTTGAACTGTGATGGACTGAAACACTGAGGGAGCAATTTCAATTGTTTCCTCCACCTTCTCTCCCCCCTTCCCCCGCCAGCTCCCTCTTTTGTGTGGGCTTGATCTTTGTCTGCCTGTGTTTTATTGCTCCTGGGATCATAGGTTAGAGCTGAGAGCTGCTAAAGCCTCATTAGGGTAAAAAACAGATAAGAAAACCAGATTCTGTTCCAGCTTACATGGAATATTCACAAACGTTAAAACTGCCCCTGTCCAGAGATCCATCAATTTCAATGATTCAACATCCAAATATGTTCTCTAATCATACTGCAAGGAAATTAGAAAAGCGATAATGAAAAAGAGCCAAAGATATCTCCTGTGTCTTGAAACTAAAATGCTTGCTGTTAAATTACTTTCGGGTTAATACATAAATTGTCAGGAAAGTTATGAAATATAAGTGAACGACAATGATATCACCACATATGAAAGCTGGCAGGGCACAACTAAAGCAGAACTTGAGGAAAATGTGTAGTTTTAAAAACATTTATCAAAAAAGAAGAAGAAATAGACTGAAATGAAACAAGCTATGATCCTACTTGATTCATAGGGAAAAGAACAGACCAAACTGAAATCAGGAGACAATTATTGAAGAAAAGGCAGAAATCAAGAAATACAGAACAAAAAATGCAAGAATACATATTGCTCAAATCAAAATATAACTCTTTTGAGACTAGCTAGACAAACCTCTGATAAGATTTGTTTAAGGAAAAAAGAAAAATTTTCAATCAAACAAAATATAGAATATAAAGTTGGACACAGCCAAAAATAAAATAGTGACCAACAAAAGAAAGAACGTTGCAACCAGTACTTCACTAATACAGGTGAAAATGAATGAGATATGTACCTGAAAAGATATAGAAATTCCAGTGGCAGACTGCACTTTTCACAAATGTCTACACGTACTTTCAGAATCTTGCCACTTTCTCATCCAAAATGAAGTTCATTCCCCATCCCTTTGAGCCTGGGCAGGCATGTAACTGCTCTGAGCCACAGAGTGTGGCTATCTGGAAAACGGTGTGATTTCCAATGCCATGTCTTTCTCCACTCTGGGAAAACCAGCCATCATGAGGAAAGTCTAAATTAGCTGACATAGGAAGACACCATGACAAGACCAGATGGAGAGGTCCCACGGGAAAGGAACCCAGGCTTGCACAGAAAGCTGGCATCAACAGTCAGATGTGTGAATAAATGAACCTCCAGATGATTTCAGCTTCTAAACTTCCATTCTTTCAGCTTCAGGAACATCTCATTCGGCAACAAGCCACCCCACTATACTCCTGTCTCAATTTCTGACCCTCATAATCTGTGAGGATAAACAATTATTGTTTTCACCACTAGGTTTCAATGCAATTTTTAACACAGCCATAGTAACTGGAAACAACTGCCAGATTTGGAATAGAAATTAGAAAATTGATCAATAACCATTCAGGTAATTGGAGGCATACTGCTACCTCTGTTTGAGGAAGATCAAAATTTTGAAGAAAAGATCATTCCTATTTTACACAAATTGTTTAAGAAAATAGACCAAACTCTATAGAGCCACTCCCAATAAACATACCACCATTATCAGCAGAATTATTTCAAAGAAATGCAACAAATTTATTCTAAAGATGTATACAAAAGTAAAAATCATAGATCACTAAGTCCACTTTCAAAAAAATAGATCAGAGAAAAATCTTATAAGCATTGATATATATTATAAAGCTATGGTAATGTAAATATTATAAAATTGTCACAAAATTAACAAATAAAACAGAATAAAGGGCTTATTACAAACAGATCTATGCATATATAGTAACTATGTAAATGATAAAATAGTAATACAAATCTATAAAAGAATAATTATGTGAAAGATATTTGGGGAAAAAATAGGTTCATTAAATGGAGACAATAAAGCTGAAACTCTACCTTCTGCATAGATACAAAGGTAAATTCCAAGCAGATTTATAATTTATGTGAAAACTAAAGCAATTATACTAACAAAAGAAATCAAATATATTTGTTACCTTGGGGGTAGGAACATAATTTTAAACAAGACTCAGAAAAAACAAACTATAAAGCAAATAATAAAATAATTATTGGCTTTGACTACACTGGAAATTAAGTATTTATGTTCATTGTAGGTTACTGCTGATAAAATTGAATGATGACACGTGTTGAGAGGATATTTGAAATCTTAAAAGGATTAATATCAAGAAAATGTAAGAAAATTCCTATAAATCCACTAGATCAAGGCAAAGAACTCAAAAGAAAAAGGGCAGAGAATTCAAAGTAAAGTTCACAAAAGAAAGAAAAAATGCACAGCAAAATTATAATTAATCAGAAAATATATAAATTAAAATTTCCTTGAGATACCACTTTACTCCAATCTGGAAAGGAATTTAAAAAAAAAAGCTGACTTAAAACTCAACATTCAAAAAAGTAGATCATGGCATCTGGTCCCATTGCTTCATGGCAAATAGATGGAGAAAAAAATGGAAACAGTGGCAGATTTTATTTTCTTGGGCTCCAAAATCACTGTGGATGGTAACTGCAGCCATGAAATTAAAAGATGATCATTCCCTGGAATAAAAGTTATGACAAGGACTTCCCTGGTGGTCCAGTGACTAAGACTCCAAGCTCCCAATTCAGGGGGCCCAGATTTGATCCCTGGTCAGGAAACCATCACTTCATGGGAAATAGATGGGGAAACAGTGGAAACAGTGTCAGACTTTATTTTTGGGCTCCAAAATCACTGCAGATGGTGACTGCAGCCATGAAATTAGAAGACTCTTACTCCTTGGAAGAAAAGTTATGACCAACCTAGATAGCATATTCAAAAGCAGAGACATTACTTTGCCAACTAAGGTCCGTCTAGTCAAGGCTATGGTTTTTCCAGTGGTCATGTATGGATGTGAGAGCTGGGCTGTGAAGAAGGCTGAGCGCCAAAGAATTGATGCTTTTGAACTGTGGTGTTGAGAAGACTCTTGAGAGTCCTTGGACTGCAAGGAGATCCAACCAGTCCATTCTGAAGGAGATCAACCTTGGGATTTCTTTGGAAGGAATGATGCTAAAGCTGAAACTCCAGTACTTTGGCCACCTCATGCGAAGAGTTGACTCATTGGAAACGACTCTGATGCTGGGAGGGGTTGAGGGCAGGAGGAGAAGGGGACGACCGAGGATGAGATGGCTGGATGGCATCACGGACTCTATGACGTGAGTCTGAGTGAACTCTGGGAGTTGGTGATGGACAGGGAGGCCTGGCGTGCTGCGATTCATGGGGTCCCAAAGAGTCAGACACCACTGAGCGACTGAACTGAACTGAACTGAACTGAACTGAGGAAACCATATCCCAGGAGCTACAACTAAGAGTTTGTATGCCACAACTAAAAGATTTGGTGTGCTGCAATAAAGATCTTGTGTGCCACAACTAAGATATATCACAGCCAAATAAATAAATAAATTTTAAAAAAGTATATTTAAAATCATGGATGTCATTTTGCCAACAAAGGTCTGTCTAGTCAAAGCTATGGTTTTCCAGTAGTTATGTATGGATGTGAGAGCTGGACCATAAAGAAGGTTGAGCACCAAAGAATTGATGCTTTCAAACTGTGGTGCTGGAGAAAACTCTTGAGAGTCCTTTGGACTGCAAGAAGATCAAACTAGTCAATCACAAAGGAAATCTATCCTAAATGTTCATAGAAAGGACTGATGATAAAGCTGAAGCTCTAATACTTTTGGCTATCTGATGCGAAGAGCCAACTCGTTGGAAAAGACCCTAAGATGGGGAAAGATTGAAGGCAGGAGGAGTAAGAGACCACAGTGGATGAGATGGATGGATGGTATCATTGACTCAGTGGACATGAATTTGTACAAACTCTGGGAAGACAGTGAAGGACAGGGAAGCCTGGCATGCTGCAGTCCATGGGGTTGCAAAGAGCAGGACATGACTGAACAACTGAATGACAACCACCACTTTCTACCAATCTGTCAAAAAAATGAAAGGTGGATAATAACAAATGTTATAAGAATATAAGGAAATGGGATTTCATTGGTAGAAATGTATAAAATAGTTCAGGAAAACTAGAGCAATCTGGCAGAATGTAATACATTTATGCATGAGTTGAATTGAGGAAGCTTATTTATTATCCCAGTACTGGGTCTGAAGGGAAAGAGTCTGCCTGCAATGCAAGAGACCTGGGTTCAATCCCTGAATCAGGAAGATTCCCTGGAGAAGGGAATGGCTACCCACTCCAAATTCTTGTCTGGAGAATTCTGTGGACAGAGGAGCCAGGTGAACAACAATCCATGGAGTCACAAAAGGCAGACATGACTGAGCAACTAACAGTCATCGTCATTATCATGAATAGAGGAAGTTCATTTATCCCACTATTGGGTATATACTTTAGCACAGCAGCCTTCAAAAGAGGTACCTCTGAAAGTACAAAAAGAACTACACAAGGATGTATGCAAACATAAATAATTTTTGTTGTTTTTCAGTCATTCAGTCATGTCCAACTCTTTGTGACCTCCATGGAGTGCAGCATGCTAGGCTCCCTTGTCCTTCACTATATCCCAGAGTTTGCTCAAACTCATGTCCATTGAGTTGGTGATGCCATCCAACCATCTCATCCTCTGTTTCCCCGGCTTCCTCCTGCCCTCAGTCTTTCCCAGCATCAGGGTCTTTTCCAATGAGTCGGCTCTTTGCACCAGGTGGCCAAAGTATTGGGAGTTCCAGCATCAGCATGGGTCCTTCCAATGAAAATTCAGCGTTGATTTAATTTTAAGTGAATCAATTTTCTGATCCTCAGATTTCTTGTAGTCTTAAATTTATCTGGTTTTCTTCTATCCCATTATTTCTTTGGTTATTGCTCTTCTTTCACTTTAAGAAGAAAGGCTCATGTCTCACCCAACTAGAGTCTTACTATGGGACATTTGCTTTATTTAAAAAAAAAAATCTTAATTCAAACAAAGGAACAATGTGAAATCTGTAGAGTGATGTATTAAATTAGAAACTGGATATTTTGGTCAATGTTGGGATATTCTGAACTTAAATATATTAAAGAGTGTGGCAGAGGTGAAAAAACATAGTTCTTTATATGACCTCATTTTTCTACCTTGACTACCTCCAAAGAAAGCATGAATTCTGAGGGAGGGTCTGATGGCATAGCAAAGCTAACAAAGTGATGCTAAAAGTTGACAGTACCTTATGTCATCCAAGTAAATATAGTACACAAAGGATGATTCTATGCCTTTCTTAAAATTATAATCTTAAAAATTATAATATTCAAAACCTGTAAGAACTATGATGGATAATTTTGATCTGATATGAAAGAGTCCTTCTCTGCCTATTTATTATTCCGTTATGAGAAAGGCCCAGGGAAATCCTTTTATTCACCCTGTTTAGTCTCTGCCTCAGCTGAATATTTTGCATGATTTGAAGAAAAGGAAGAAACTTCTACCTCAAGTTTTCACAGATTAACCTTACATCTTTAAATTTAAATATATATATATATATATGTGTGGTGTGTGTGTGTGTGTGTGTGTGTGTGTTTGAGGTGTTTTATATGTTTTGAACATTTATTTAGATCCCTAAACATTTTAATGAACTTTTATGAAGTTTATATGCTATACTAAAGCATTAAAGACTTAAAGACATATGATTGCAGAGTTAAGAAAAAGTTTACATTTTAATTTATAATCAAATTTTTGTTGCAGAGGGTTATGATAGGATGATTAACATCCTTTCAAACATAAAACTGTATTTCATTAGAATAAAATTATGTGAGGGAAGTAGAATGGGAAAAAGTTCAAGGAGACAAAAGAACAATATAGAAATTGTTGATAGTTAAAGGTTTTGTTTAGGTATTTCTACTCTAATGAATTTTTACTCTAGTGAATGACAAAACTCTATACTGTGTCCAGACTATTGTCTCTATATATCACTTATGTATTGACTAAAAACAAAACAAAATAACAACAAAAAACCTGCTCTTTTAGGAAGATGGTTGATTCCACAGAACAAGGCATTTATGAGTTTTGCCACAGCTGAAAGAAACGTCATCAAAGACTGCTTGGGTCTTTAAAAGGACACAAACATTAGCTTAGAAAGTTGCCATGGCCCAAACTGGGAAATTCGGAGCCTCACATAAATAAAATAATAACGATGACTGCAATAGACTGAAACATATATTAAAGTCCAGAGGTTCATACTGATTTAAAAAAAAAAACAAAAACCTTCATTGATAATCCTTAAAGGTTGCTAGGGCGACATCTCATTATTCTGAAAACTGATTAAGGGAAAAGATCAAGTATTTGTCTTGCTTTTCCCACAGAAGCTGTTTTTCAGAGTTACCCAAGAGTTGATAAGAAAAAGTTGTGTGGTGTGTGTGTGTGTGTGTGTGTGTTTTTAATAGGAAACCACAGATAATAAATGCAGGAAGAAGGAAAGAATTAGAAAGTCGGAATTTAGTAACCTTAAACCACCAGATATGATGATCATAGATAACTGGGAAAACCATTTGATGGCTTATGGCAGATTTTAATAGATGGAGCGGCTACCAGCCCTTGAAGCCACAGATGAATCTCGACAGCGCTAATAGTAGGACCACCTGCTATTAGGAACCTCCTGAAATTAACAATCTTTAATTAATCCACTAGATCGAACTTTAAATTTCTAGGAAATGTGAAGAAAAGAATGGTTTAAACAAGACCATAAAGACACAACTGTGAAAAATGAAGAGCTAATTTTGCTGGGACATTTTGGGGAATATTTTCTTTCATAATAAAATGAGACAAAGTGCTCCCTTCATGCCCTGGTCTACATTCCTGCTTGCATGACTTTGCCTACTGTCATAAAAAGAATGTGATGGCAGAAACTGCAGCAGCCATTCTGTGAGTAGGAAGAGGCTTTATCTGAGGGTGACAGAAAAAGCTGGAGGTTGTACTCTGCAGACACAAAACCAAGAGTGTTTAGGATCGACATCTGTGAAAGGAAATTGGAGGAAGCTATTTCTGGAAGAAACCACACTCTAATCAGGTCTGATAGAGTCTCAGCTGAAATACAGTGAGCTCTTGAACATGGCATTTCCAGCGTCCTGTGGACCTTACCTTTAAATCCCAACCCCAGCCTTGCTCAGTCACTAGAGCCAAGACTCCCTGAGAAGAGGTGGCTCCCTACAGTTCAGGCTGACCGTGAAGACTCTGAAAGAGAGCAGCTCTATGTGTGCCATACAGCTGGGCTGCAGGATGTTCCTAAAGGGGGAACTTCCCCTGTGTCCAGTAGAAGAAGCTCAGCTCTTTGAGGCTATTGTTGAATCTCTAAACAAGTCAAGAGAGGTGGAGTAGGGCAGAAGCATTTGAGGAACAGGATATACCCTGCCCGGGGCTTGTTCTGAAGGCTAGGTGTGGTCAGAGTAAACAGCAAACAAGGTTCTAATCCCAAAGATTGTATTATTTAGTCACTAAATTATGTCTGACTCTTCGTGACCCCATGAACTGTAGCCCATCAGGCTCCTCTGTCTGTGGAATTTCCCAGGAAAGAATATTGGAGTGGGTTGCCTTCTCCAGAGGATCTTCCTGACCCAGGGATTGAACCTGTTTCTCCTGCATTGCAATCAGATTCTTTACTGCTGAGCCACCAGGGAAGCCAGTAATCCCAAAGGGCCTTCCCTATATTTACTTGCTAAGTGCTTAAAATCATATCATAAATTTTTAACGTCCAATGGGGAACCAGTGAAATAGTTTTAAGTGGAAAGTCAGACTAGATTTTCAGGTTTGATATTTTGCCTACTAAAAATTTGAGTGCTTCAACGCTTAGGATAAGTGGAGCAGGTAAGAGGTACAGTAGCATGCCTTGAATAGTGGCACTGAAAATGGAAATTAGTAAATGTAGCTTCAGCCATGTTTATGTTTTACCTAGTAGCTGACTGAGGGTGCAGACATAATGGGATAAGATTTTCCAGGAGAGAAATAATAGGAGTTGGGGGTGAGCCTGAAACAGGGTACTTAAATAGGAAAATTTAGTCAGAGGGGTTACTGGGTTGAATAATAATCAGAATTACTTCCTACTCAATATTACTTTTACAAAATGCTAGAAAAATTGCATGTGAAGTTATCAGTTCAGTTCAGTCGCTCAGTTGTGTCCGAGTCTTTGTGACTCCATGGACTGCAGCACGTTAGGGCTTCCCTGTGCATCACCAACTCCTGGAGCTTACTCAAACTCATGCCCATCCAGTCAGTAATGCCATCCAACTATTTCATCCTCTGCCGTCCCCTTCTCCTCATGCCTTCAATCTTTCCCAGCATCAGAGTCTTTTCCAATGAGTCAGTTCTTCAGATCAGGTAGGTAGCTAAAGTATTGGAGTTTCAACTTCAGCATCAGTCCTTCCAATGAATTAATCAGGATTGATTTCCTTTAGGATTGACTGGCTTGATCTCCTTGCTGTCCAAAGGATTCTCAAGAGTCTTCTCCAACACCACAGTTCAAAAGCATAACTTCTTCAGTGCTGAGCTTTCTTTACAGTCCAATTTTCACATCCATACATGACTACTGGAAAAATCATAGCTTTGACTAGACGGACCTTTGTTGGCAAAGTAATGTCTCTGCTTTTTAATATGCCGTCTAGGTTGGTCATAGCTTTTCTTCCAAGGAGCAAGCATCTTTTAATTTCATGGCTGCAGTCACCATCTGCAGTGATTTTGGAACAGAGAAAATAAAATCTCTCACTGTTTCCATTGCTTCCCATCTGTTTGCCATGAAGTGATGGATATAGACACATCTATACATTTATATTAAGGGTCTGAAATAGGTTGATCTGAGCCTAAGTTTAAAATTAGCTTGGTTGTCTGCAAGCTACTTACTCTAAGAAAACTTGCTTATTTCTCTTCTTCTAAGTACATACCTCAGAGGTTTGTTGGAAACAGTGATATAAAGTGCCTGATATGTAATAAATCCTAAACAAATGGCAGTTGTTCTTATGATTTATGTCATCTAGGACAGATGAAAATAAAACTTTTAAAAAGATAAACAAACTGGTTCTATAAAAAGGAGAACTGTATCAACATTCAAAAGCATAGCAAGAAAACAAAAAAGAAAGAAAAGATTTAGGACTAGTAATGAATACAAAAATGCCCCATTACTTATAAAGAATGGTTGACTTTAAAGTCATAAATCTGAAAAAGTACATGTGAACCTACCAGATACGTTTTAAGAAATTTGATTTGCATGCACAAGTGCCATACAAATTTAATATATTAATAATATCATTCAATTATATCCAATTAAATCCTATTATCTATTTTCACACCAGACTCTTTTGTTTTCATGACAAATATGTACTCTAGAAAACTTGTTTGCTAAGGACAATTTAAGTTTAAAGTACAGCTATTTATTTGCAAACTTCAGGCTGTGTACAAAATTGATAAGATAAGAAAGTGATATACTGGGCTTCGAATAGGAAAAATAGGTCCCTGATATAATTAGTGGATCATTCATTGTCACTGTTTCCCAAAAGAATGAACCATGCATTTTTTTTAACTGCCTCCCTATGTCAACCTAAAGCAGAAGCTCCATGGATGTGAATCTTGGGTTAATATATTCTCCGTACATTGTAATTTGATGACTATTTTAGACCGAAGTACAGAAAAAGGGTCAATCGTATTTATAGATGACACATGATAGGAAGGGAAAACCATCATATAGGATTCAAAAAGATTTTGGCAGGCTGAAAAATGGGTGTGAACTAGCAAGACGTGATTAAGCCTGGAATAATGTAAAATTTTTCCTTAAGTTTTAAGACTTATGGGATGGGGAAGACTTAATACATTTTCTTAGAGGGGGCAAAAAGGCTGATTTTGTTGACTATACAACAAAAGGAAACAACAGTAGAGTTGTGCTATATACATTCAAGAATGCTTTAGAAACCTATTTTTCTTATAACCTATATCTTCTTATAATACACCAATATTATAATTTGCTAAATCCACCAAATACATTGTCTGTTATGTTATGTGCACAGTATTGTGATAATCTCTGTGAGAAATTCAAAGACCTTGTTGGAGGGTTTAAGATTTACTAGATCAAGAGATAAACTGGCCCCATTGTACCCTTTATATAACTATTGAATCCCACTATAGTTAAAGCATGGCAATGGTTAGGAGGTGGCAACAGGTAAATGACAGCCACTACTTTTAAAAGTCAGTAACTTTTAAAACAGATCATATGTTGGGAGATAGTTTTCTTAAATTTTGAGATTTTTAGGTTTATTACAAAGTATAAGTGCTCAAAGAAATAAATCACATACTCACAAATCTATATACAGATACATTCCTGTACAGAGTGTTCATCATTAAAATATTCAGAGGGTTTACCTCTGGTATTACTCCCTCACCTTGATATCAGTATGGCTGAAATTATATTTACAAGTCTCAGTAGGTCTCAGATCGTCAGGAATTCTAGCCTCTCTGATTGTCCCAGGCTTTTTTTTTTTTTTTTTTTCTTCTTTTAATCATCAGTTTTTAGTCAGTCAGTTCAGTCACTCAGTCCTGTTAGAATCTTTGAGACCCCATGGACTGCAGCACACCAGTCTTCCCTGTCCATCACCAAATCCCGGAGCTTGCTCAAACTTGAGTCCATCAAGTAAGTGATGCCATCCAACCATCTCATCCTCTGTCAGCCCCTTCTCCACCTGCCTTCAATCTTTCCCAGCATCAGGGTCTTTTCAAATGAGTCAGTTCTTTGCATTAGATGGCCAAGTACTGTAGTTTCAGCTTCAGAATCAGTCCTTCCGATGAATATTCAGGACTGATTTCCCTTAGGATTGACTGGCTTGGTCTCCTTGCAAAGGAGACTCCGGAGACTCTCAAGAGTCTTCTCCAATACCAGAGTTCAAAAGCATCAATTCTTTGGCACTCAGCTTTCATTATAGTCTAACTCTCACATCCATACATGACTACTGGAAAAACCATAGCTTTGACAAGACAGACCTTTGTTGGCAAAGTAATGTCTCTGCTTTTTAATATGCTGTCTAGGTTGGTCATAGTTTTTTTCCAAGGAGCGAGCGTCTTTTAATTTCATGGCTGCAGTCACCACCTGCAGTGATTTTGGAGCCCAGAAAAATAAAATTTTTCACTGTTTCCACTGTTTCCCCATCTATTTGCTATGAAGTGATGGGACCAGATGCCATGATCTCGTTTTCTGAATGTTGAGTTTTAAGCCAGCTTTTTCACTCTCCTCTTTCACTTTCATTAAGAGGTCCTTTAGTTCCTCTTCGCTTTCTGCCATAAGGATGGTGTTGTCTGCATATCTGAGGTTATTGATATTTCTCCTGGCAATCTTGATTCCAGCTTGTGCTTCATTCAGCCTCACATTTCACATGATGTATTCTGCATATAAGTGAAATAAGCAGGGTGACAATATACAGCCTTGGTGTACTCCTTTCCCTATTTGGAACCAGTCCATTGTTCCATGTCCTGTTCTAACTGTTGCTTCTTGACCTGCATACAGGTTTCTCAGGAAGCAGGTAAGGTGATCTGGTAGTCCCATTTTTCAGAATTTTCCACAGTTTGTTGTGATCCCCACAGTCAAAGACTTTGGCATAGTCAATAAAGCAGAAGTAGATGTTTTTCTGAAACTTTCTTGCCTTTTCTATAATCCAAAAGATGTTGGCCATTTGATTGTTGGTTCTTCTGCCTTTTCTAAATCCAGCTTCAACATTTGGAAGTTCATGGTTCAGGTACTGTTAAAGCCTGGCTTGGAGAATTTTGAGCATTACTTTGCTAGTGTGTGAAATGAGTGCAATTGTGCAGTAGTTTGAATGTTCTTTGGCATTGTCTTTCTTTGGGATTAGAATGAAAACTGACCTTTTCCAGTCCTGTGGCCACTGCTGGGTTTTCCAAATTTGCTGGCATATTGAGTACAGCACTTTCACAGCATCATCTTTTAGGATTTGAAATAGCTCAATTGGAATTCCATCATCTCCACTAACTTTGTTCATAGTGATGCTTCCTAAGGCCCACTTGACTTCACATTCCAGGATGTCTGGGTTCAGTTCATACTATTGTGGTTTTCTGGATCATGAAGATCTTTTTGTATAGTTCTTCTGTGTATTCTTGCCACTTCTTAATATATTTTGCTTCTGTTAAGTCCATATAGTTTCTGTCCTTTATTTTACTTTGTGAAGTTAAGTAAAGTTTTTACTTAATGATGTTGATTTCTGGATTGAGTTTCATCATGAGAAGAGAGATTTTAATCCATTCATCTGATAATGTGTTTGATTAATTGACAAACATAGGCTTAGGAAAGGAAACAATTTCCCTCATCTTCAAAGGTCATCTGAATTTTGGCAGCTCCATTTTAATCACACTTCATCAATCCTGCTTTCTTAGACCTTGTTTCCAGGCAACTCAACACACATGTAAAGCTAATGTACAACTACTTTGTTTACCATTCTCTCTCTCCTTTCACTTTTTATCTATATAGATTTACTGATAGCTCAGTGCCATTGTCATACTTTACTTATAAAATTGTGCATTCTTACAACTACTTAAATTGCATTATTTTTAGCAACCACAAATAATAATGGAGGATATTTATGTAGTATGCTTATTATATATTTATGTTTATTATTTATTTGGAAGTCTTATATGTACTTTATTCAGAATGACTCATTTAATCCGTCAAACAAACCTATGATGTAGTCACTATTATTATCTTTAAATGTTATGAAGTCTCTGTTGTATTTTGACCCGTAGATACTCACACAACACAGTTTTTGGGAAAACCTAAGAGAAAGTGACTGTGAACTTCTGATGTTCAAGCTGGATTTAGAAAAGGCAGAAGATCCAGAGATCAAATTGCCAACATGCTCTGGATCATGGAGAAAGCAAGAGAGTTCTAGAAAAACATCTATTTCTGCTTTATTGACTATGCCAAAGCCTTTGACTGTGTGGATTACAATAAACTGTGGAAAATTCTGAAAGACATGGGAATACCAGACCACCTGGCCTGCCTCTTGAGAAATCTGTATGCAGGTCAGGAAGCAACAGTTAGAACTGGACATGGAACAGTAGACTGGTTCCAAATAGGAAAAGGAGTACGTCAAGGCTGTATGTTGTCACTCTGCTTATTTAACTTATATACAGAGTACATCATGAGAAATGCTGGACTGGAAGAAACACAAGCTGGAATCAAGATTGCTGGAGAAATATCAATAATCTCAGATATACAGATGATACCACCCATATGGCAGAAAGTGAAGAGGAGCTAAAAAGCCTCTTGATGAAAGTGAAAGAGGAGAGTGAAAAACTTGGCTTAAAGCTCAACATTCAGAAAACGAAGATCATGGCATCTGGTCCCATCACTTCATGGGAAATAGATGGGGAAACAGTGGAAACAGTGTCATACTTTTTTTGGGCTCCAAAATCACTGCAGATGGTGACTGCAGCCATGAAATTAAAAGACGCTTACTCCTTGGAAGAAAAGTTATGACCAACCTAGATAGCATATTCAAAAGCAGAGACATTACTTTGCCAACTAAGGTCTGTCTAGTCAAGTCTATGGTTTTTCCAGTGGTCATGTATGGATGTGAGAGTTGGACTGTGAAGAAGGCTGAGCGCCAAAGAATTGATGCTTTTGAACTGTGGTGTTGGAGAAGACTCTTGAGAGTCCCTTGGACTGCAAGGAGATCCAGCCAGTCCATTCTGAAGGAGATCAGTCCTGGGATTTCTTTGGAAGGAATGATCCTAAAGCTGAAACTCCAGTACTTTGGCCACCTCATGCGAAGAGTTGACTCATTGGAAAAGACTCTGATGCTGGGAGGGATTGGGGGCAGGAGGAGAAGGGGATGACAGAGGATGAGATGGCTGGATGGCATCACTGACTCGATGGATGTGAGTCTGAGTGAACTCTGGGAATTGGTGATGGACAGGGAGGCCTGGCGTGCTGCGATTCATGGGGTCGCAAATAGTTGGACACGACTGAGCGACTGATCTGAACTGAAGAGAAAGTTTGTTTTTACTACAACCACGATACAGGAATATATCATTTGATTTTGTGGCTGTCAAGAATTTTCATTAAGGAGAGAACAATCAAGGTAGGGATAATGGGAAAGTGAAATGCACATTTCAGGTATAGGTATAAAGAAAGTGCAAAGTATATTAGGAAATATTTAGACAGGGACTTGCCTCGTGGTCCAGTGGCTAAGATTCTGCTTTCCAAATCAGGGGACATGCGTCTGATCTCTGGTCCCACAGGATCCACTAAGACCCCACATGCCATGGAGCGACTAAGCCCATGCAATGCAACTACTGAGCCCGTGCACTTTAGAGCCCATGCACCACAACAAGAGAAGCCCACACACCACGATGAAGGCCCAGCATAGACACACACACAAAATAGCTGATTATTCAAGAAGACATTCAGACAGCAGTTGACAAACCAATCACATGGCTTTGAATGCCATGTTGAAGATGTGGGGCTTTATTCTCTTAAAAAACAAAAATTATTTCAAGAATTGAATCATTTTCCCCTTCATATGTAAAATGAACAAAGGGAAAAAAAAATCACTTTACTGATCATCACTTCACAGCTAGCAAATATATCGACCCTTCTTGGAGAAATCTGGGCCTGGCAAGAGTTACTAGGAAAATGCTAGAGTGTGAAGATATCAAAATCTTTTGACCTTCTAGCTGCTTCACTCTTAAATGACTCCTGAGCCATATGACAGCCAAACTCAGCCAACCCAAGCACACCTAATACAATTACCAATATATTGAGTGCCCCAAGTCACAACTACCATCCACGCTTTTTCTAGTTTATCGTACAGTATTTATAGTAACTATGTATGTGAGGTGTGACCATAAGAAAAGACTGGTGTTTTCACAGTCATGCTGGAACTTATATATCCATGTAAGTGTCTCACTTTGTGGGTATTAGCTTGCACTTTACTGTTGATGCTATTGTCAAAAACCTGCAGGGAATGACTTTTACCTGCAGATTCCAAGCCGCAGGAGAAAGGCCATTTTCTATTTTACTTGTCTGTTTTGTTACTGAGGCCAAATGGAATTCCAGTTGAAATTTCCCACTCTACCCACCCTTCTTAGTTTCAAAATGACTTCTGGCTATTCAGAAAAATAAAATGTATACTCAAAGTAAGGAGATGCACTATCAGCATAGGAACAAAAGCTACCATTATTCAGCACTTAAGATGTTCTGGAAACAGTCATGGTAAATGACATAGGTGTATGATTTATTAGGTATGTTAAGCTGGGGGGAACTTTGATATACTTGAGTTAAATATCAATTAAAAAAGTCACACAGACACAATTTAGCAGGAAAAAAAATCTGCATTATGGTATGCAGACTATTTAAAATGATTATTTATGTAGCATAGTGGTTAAGAGTTAGTGACAGAGTGAAGATGTCCAGGGTTTAAATTTTGGCTTTGATACTTGATGTCTGATCTTGGGATAGTTATTTGTAACCTCCCTTTGTTTCCCTCATCTTTGAATTACAGTAAAATGCATACTTGTACATTATACTTAACAAAGTACTTGGTGCTGGTGGTTGGCTGGTTGGTTTAGGGAGCTTCAGCTGGGAAGTCTTGAGTCTACTCCATACATTCCTCCCATCCTTCAACAGGCCAGACTGGACTTCTTCACATGAGGGTTTCTGGACAGTACTCCCAGAGGATGAAAACAGAAGCCTCAAGGCCTCTGCATGCCCAGGCTCAGAACTCCTGCAGCATCCTACCACATTCTTTTGGTCAAAGCATCTCACATGTTTCATTGAGATTCAAGGAGTAGAGAAATAGACTCTACTTTCTGATGAGAAGAGTAGCAGTCACAAGACTAAGTGCCAGGCATATGCATACAGGACGGAAGGAATGAGCTTTTTTTCTTTTCTTTTTTTTTAAATAATATATATACTCCAGTAATGTTAGGAGTTGGGGCCTAAGGGCAAAGAGAAACAACTTCTGAAAACCTTTTAAAGGGGAATCAGTAGAAGATCAAGTTTGCTTTTAAATGATTGCTCTAAAGTGTGGAGAATGGATGGAGAGAGAAAGACTAGGTGCAGAGAACCTAGTTGGGGTTCAATTACAGTAACCCATTTCAGAGACAATGGTGACTTGAAATAGGTGGTGGCAGTAAGACAGATGGAAGTGGACAAATGCAGAAGCTCTTACAAGATACAGAATCAAAAGACTTGGTAAATGCAAATGGTTTTTGGAATAATAAGACCTTTTAACCAAACTAAAAAAAGCCAAGGTGCTGCATGCAAGCCACAGGTTTAAAAGAAAAAAAATACAAAAGATAACAAATTAAAGTTTGCTTGAAATGGAAAGACTTAGCTGCTGGTGACAATTATTTTTGTTAACGTGTCTAGTGATACCATGAAATGGTGGAAAATCTATTAAGAATTAGTTGATAGCATCCTTTTACAATGTCATTTTCAATAGTACTTTAATTTACATTTTATAAATTATGCAATATTTTATAAAGTAAGTAAAATCTTTTAGTATTCTAAAGAGCAACACTATATTTTTGGCAGCTTAGAGTTTTGAACATATAATTTCACATTCCCTGATTCAGTAATAAGCTTTCCAAAAGGTGAGACCTGTGGAAATGTTGAAATGAGTTATTCCATCTCCTTGTCAATTTTTAAAAAAGTAATTTCCACATTAAGTATTATTCACATACAGACCATAATGGGGATGTCTCATATGCCCACAGTAAATGCCTAAAGTAAGTTAATGTTTAATCAGGAATGTTTGTTTTAATCCTTATAAAGATATTAAAGGTAAACATTCCAGTGGCAATTGAAATGTACTCTATTTGCGAGAAAAGTGTACTTTAAGTTTGAGAAAGGGGACAGGGTCCCTTGTACATACCTCATTAACACACGGAGACTTGGTAGATGGTACTGTTCCCAACAAAGTCGATACAGATGCTTTGGGATTTGTGGGCCACTCTGATATGAGCAGCAAAATTTAATTACCTACATGGAAGCTGACCACTTCTAAGAAGTACTGAAACCATTGTTTTGAAGCACTGAAGCCATTGTGTTTCAAATCAGCACAAACAAGATTCTTTACATAATTGGAACCTGAAACTATCAGATACTCGGTAGATGGTGTGCCCTGATCTGTTTAGAGCAGACTTCTGCTGCATATGTAGACTGAGGATTTACAGCCTTATTTCTATGATATTGCTGCATATTTCTAACTGTGTCCAGAGATGCCTGAATTTCTAAGTTCATAATCTATTTCAATTCACTTAAAATGCAAGATATAGCTTTTTAAAAATGATACGGTATGAGTGAAATTGGTGAAGGGGACCAACTGTAGGGTGATGTATGGTTACTAGACTTGTGATGGTGACAACTTTTAGAAAAAAATTATATGAAGTATGCAATAAGAAAGTCATGCATCCTTAAAAACTCTGTTCTTGATTGCATAGATTCCTCCTTAGATACTTCTTAAAGTGGGAAAAGGGAGAGTTATTAAGTACTCTAATTAGTTTTTACATTAATTAATATAAAATAATATTTCATCCAAATTGCATTTTATGTGGATTCAGGGGAGAGAGGAGAGAGGAAGAGAGAGAGTAGAGAGAAAGAACTATGACATTTTTAGCTGCAAGATTAAGTGCTAGTCCATAGGAACTTCTTTCTCATTTTAATGGTTAGAAGAAACTTCAGAAATGAGGTGAGGAGAGATTTTATATTAACTCTTATTGACTATTAAAAGTCATTATTGGACTTCCCTGGTGGTCCAGTAGTTAGGACTCTGCCTGCCAATGCAGGGGTTCGTTCCCTGGTCTGGGAAGATTCCACACATGCCGTGGGGCAGCTAAACCTGTGTGTCACACTACTGAGCTCATCCTCTACAGCCCTCAAGTCACATCTACTGAAACCTTACATTCTGGAGCCCGTGCTCTGCAACAAGACAAGCCACCACAATGAGAAGCCCAAGCACCACAACTAGAGAAAGCCCATGCCTAGCAAGGAAGACCCAGCACAGCCAAAAATAAATAAATAATAATCTTTTAAAACAACAAACATCATTATTAAAAACGAGAACATTTTTTAAACTACAGCATAGATTAGTCATGACAAGGAAGTCATAAAAGACAGCTAATGGAATCGGAGAGTAAAAGAAATAAGATATAATGGACTAGAAATGAAAACAAAGGTTTAAGCCAACTTTGCAAGGGCTTGTAGGATTTTGTTGGGGCTTATATTTCAGTGGGCCCTTGGTGTGTTATGGTTGGACAATACTCATGAGGCCAACTAGACAGAACGCTTTCACAAGCCAAGGGGAGGAAGGGCACTCTTAAACTTGACTTTCTCCTTTACCTCAAATGTGTTGATGAGGACCTTGGCTCCTAAGGCCTGATTTCTCTCTTGCTGTAATAGTCTTACACAGTTTCAAAGACAGATTGTTAGAGTTTTAAGGAGCAATAATGAAACAGACAAAATGGGAATAATTCAAAAACAGTAGCAAAGTCAATCTGATGTTAGCTCATCTTCTCATTTACTCTCCTCTCTCGTTTCAAACTCTGCAGGCACCCAGCTTTGTCCCAGACTTTTTCTATAGCTTCAAAAGGAGCTATGAGGAAGAAAAAAAAAAACCCTCTTTCCTAAGGCCCCTTCATTTTCCCTCCTCCACCATCAGAATGTGGTCTGAATTCTCTCATAAAAGAGAAGTCATATTTAATGAGAAAGTGGAAAGAAGACAGAGATGAAGCAGAAATCACAGTGGCACATAAAAACACAAAAGGACATCACTTTGCTTAATAAATATTTATTGCAAGTGTCTGCCAATTACCTTTCAAAGATTTTTATACACGTCCTATGTCTTTCATCTTTTTCATGTCACAGTTTATTCAAGCCATAAAAAGTGCGTGTGTCAGGTAAATGTTGATTTACATGCAAATTGTATTTGCTAACCTCGCCTCTAAGTGAAAAAGAGATCCCAAAATTTATTATTTCTCTCATTAATTCCTACTTTTTGCAAAATTCAAATATTCAATATCAGATGTAAATAGAAAAGGGTTTGCTCAGTTTTGTTTGGCACTTTTGCCCCCTCCCTCTGCCTCATGGCATCTGGCCCCATCACTTCATGGGAAATAGATGGGGAAACAGTGGAAACAGTGTCAGACTTTATATTTTGGGGCTCCAAAATCACTGCAGATGATGACTGCAGCCACGAAATTAAAAGATGCTTGCCCCTTGGAAGAAAAGTCATGACCAACCTAAATAGCATATTCAAAAGCAGAGACATTACTTTGCTGACTAAGGTCTGTCTAGTCAAGGCTATGGTTTTTCCAGTGCTCATGTATGGATGTGAGAGTTGGACTGTGAAGAAGGCTGAGCGCCAAAGAATTGGTGCTTTTGAACTGTGGTGTTGGAGAAGACTCTTGAGAGTCCCTTGGACTGCAAGGAGATCCAACCAGTCCATTCTGAAGGAGATCAGCCCTGGGATTTCTTTGGAGGGAATGATGCTAAAGCTGAAACTCCAGTACTTTGGCCACCTCATGCAAACAGGTGACTCACTGAAAAAGACTTTGATGCTGGGAGGGATTGGGGGCAGGAGGAGAAGGGGATGACAGAGGATGAGATGGCTGGATGGCATCACTGACTTGATGGATGTGAGTCTGAGTGAACTCCGGGAATTGGTGATGGACAGGGAGGCCTGGCGTGCTGCAAGTCATGGGGTTGCAAAGAGTCGGACACGACTAAGCAACTGAGCTTAACTGTGCCATCTGGAAATCTATGTTGACTGAAATCAACAAGAGCAATATCTTCTTTGGCTGTTTTTCACCACTTCTTTCTGTTTATAGTTGAACCTTGAAAGGATTAACTCAGTCCAAATTCATATGTTTGCATTTACTTTAGGAGGGGTCCCACTCTTATATTACCCCCAAGATAAGACTTCTCCAAGGGGTGAACTGAGACGAGGGGATGCCAAAGAAAGAGTGGAAAAGGTGAAAGATCTAACGGTGAAATTGATGACTTTGATACCATGGTTAAAAATAGTTTATTTCCAGTTTTTCCCTCCATTGGAAAAATGTTAAGCATTTCCTCTAGTGTGAGGAATAGCACAGCCTAGAGTTGGAAACATTTGCCAAGATTGTGTAGCAAATTGTGTAACCAACAAAATACTTTATCTTCATTTAAGATTTTCAACACGAGGAGGAAAATACCACCAATCAGAGATAGATGTGAATTTAGATTTTCCAGAAAGTTCTGGTTGTGATTTCTCACTTTGTTCTCTCCTCCTCAATATCCTTCACTCTAAAACATGTCCTTTCAGAAGATTTACTTACTTCTATAGGTAAGAACCAGGCAACTTGGTTGATAAGCTCTTAATTTAAAAATAGAAAACAAATTTTTTCTAGCTAGACAACAAAAAGCAGGAGTCTATGAGGGGGTTGACGAGTCACAGAAGTGTCCAGAACTCAGGAACAGAGGAATAATTACCAGGGGATGTATAACTCCATGAAAATATGGAGTTACTGGAAATAATTATAGCAACACTTATTGGGTAGCTAGAAAGCAATGACCGTATATTGAAGCTGAAAATCAGAGTTGTTTTAGAGGTTAGCCTCACAGCTACAACCATGTAATGAGAAATATCCAAACCTTATCTTTTGATGAGTCTAT
This sequence comes from Nanger dama, assembly GCA_917880005.1. Classification (NCBI taxonomy): domain Eukaryota; kingdom Metazoa; phylum Chordata; class Mammalia; order Artiodactyla; family Bovidae; genus Nanger; species Nanger dama. Next base: position 5,725,545 of record CAKJTW010000011.1, read on the forward strand.
CACAAGGCTAATAAAACATAAACTTCCAGGCTCCTCCCTAGCACAGACTCTGATGAGTGCTGGGGGTTTTAAGTGAGCAAGGAAGTAAAGGAAGGCCAAGTTGTAAACAGGAGGTATTTCTCAATGAGTATGTTGGAGAAAATGTCCATAGAGATTTCATGACTACAGGTTTCCCCAAATCTTAAATAATTTGTGATTATTTGATTTCTCACTCAAGATAAACATTCTTTCTATGCAAATTTGTAATGATTTATACTGGACATTTATAGTGATTTTGTACACGCAAATTTGTATTCTTAAGAGCTCCCGCAGTTTAATAAACTTTGTTGTCTCGGTCAGTCCCTAAGTCATGACCAACTCTTTGCGACCCCATGGACTGCAGCATTCGAACCCACAAAATCTGGATCATTTTTACGTATGTTATAAAAGTTCACTTTATTTCATACGTTTAACCTAATTTAAGAACTTCTTTCTGCTTTTGATGATTGCTAAAGTGTTTTGTTTTACCCATTTCAATGGAAGAGCTGTCTTTGTTAAGACATAGCAATATAGGAGGAAAAATATTGGCGTTCACAGTAGAATCATGTTTCCTCACAACCACCGGGTGGCAGCATCCCTACAATACAGAATGCAAATCAATGGTTTTGCTTCAAGTATTAAAACAATGTTTACAAAAGAAGCAGAGGCGGGGGAAGGCCTTGCACAAATAACACAGTAATAAACTGCTTTATTTGTTTATATTGTGATGAACTTCTATTAAATCAATCATGAATCTGAAAGAAGAAAATCTCTGTTTCGTTTGACTTCTCGGGTACTACATGCCACATTTTTTATATGAGGTCTCTGGATGATTTTAACAGACAGGACAATAAGTTCTAGGCAATGAGCAACACTATAGTTGGGGCCCATCCATTGCCCACAGCTTGAGGGAAGGAGCACAGACGAGCTGTTTCCCTCATACACACTTCTCAGTGAGTAATGCTATTAAAAAAAAGGAAGAACACGAAAAAATGCCAAAGCTGATCACTGACTGCATTACTGCTGAGATTATAAGGCATTCTTTATGCACTGAAGAGGGTCTTGAATTATATGAAAACTTGGATATATTAAAAAGCATCCCAGGTGGTACTAGTGGTGAAGAATCCACCTGCCAAATGCAGGAGACACAAGAGACCTAGGTTTAATCCCTGGGTTGGGAAGATCCTCTGGAGAAGGAAATGGCACCCCACTTCAGCATCTTGCCTGGAGAATTTCATGGACAGAGGAGCCTGGTGGTCTAGTCCATGGGGTCACAAACAGTCAGACATGACTGAGCACAAGCGTCTCATCTCAACATATTAAAAAGCATGCTAATCTAAGAGGGTATTATGCTTAGTGAAATAAGTCAGAGAAAGACAAATGTTGTATGGTATCACTTACATGTGGAACCCAAAAAGTAAAACAAAATAATGAAATCAGCGAAGAAACTCACAGGCGGGGAGGGAAAGGGGGAGCAAGATAGGGTTAGGGTGTTAAAGAGATACATACTACTATGAATAAAGTAAATAAACTACAAAGATATACTGTACAGTACAGCGAATACAGCCAATATTTAATAATAACTACAAATGAGTATAATCTTTAAGAATCGTGAAGCACTGTGTTGTATACATGAAACTAACATAACATTGTAAATCAACTATTTCTCAATTTAAAAAGCATGCTCATCCTGGTGGCTCCGCTGCTAAAGAATCTGGCTGCAGTGTGGGAGACCTGGGTTCAATCCCTGGGTTGGGAAGATCCCCTGGAGAAGGGAACAGCTACCCACTCCAGTATTCTGGCCTGGAGAATTCCATGGACTGTATAGTCCATGGGGTCACAGAATCGGACATCACTGAGGACAGAGTGAACAATACTAATCCTACTGATTATAATATATTAGGTATTAGAATTTAGGAGAAAAAATTATTGTATGCTTTTGTCAATGGCTCGTGACTTCTGTCTCTTGCTTTGTGGCAGGTTGGACACCTCTGTGAACTTTTACATGGATCCACTAGACTTTCTCGAGCAAAGAAGAGACTCACAGATTCTCTGTGTACTAAACAGACCGTTGGCAATAGCTAAACAGCTGTTGGCTGTATGATACATATTTGGCTAAAAACAAACCCATCTGTATTTAATGCATTATTGCCAAAGTGTAGTAACATGCTGTTTCCAGTCTGAAAACACTGGTACCCTCATGTGAGACGATCAAATTGAAAATCTCACAACATGGCTCTTGCACTTCTTGGCTATGCAAGCGGAAAACCTAAGAGTGTTCCAGAGAATGGCAGAATTTATTTCCAGAGGCTTCAGTTTGTGAGGCATTGAGGATGGCAGTGGATAGGCACAGACTAGTTAATCCTTTCCTTTGGTAGACTCTTCATTTTATCTTGTTTTTTCCAAAAGGATTCCTTGGTATCTATTGCCTCTTTATAAATATATTGTATAATCTTTATTTTTACTGATTAAAAAAGTAATATATTTTTAGTATTAGGAAAATTAGTAAATGCAAAGAAAAAAAAGGGGGGGGGGAGTCATGCTTTATCTTTCCATGCAGTTTACTTGGATGTGCCACTTCTGAATAAAGTTATCACTTAATGACTCAGCTGCTTAAAATGACTCCATCAATCCATTTGCTGGGATTGTTGTACTTGAATGCCAACTAAGAAAACAGACTAAGAGGTCAGGCAGTTCTTTAAGGTTTTTTATCTTTTAAATGCTCAAGCAAGGATTTGAACCCTGGTTTGCATTATTTAGAGCTGAGAGTTGAGGCTTTCACCACTATACAACAAAACACACCTCATGAAAAATAACACCAAGCAAAAAGTTGTCCCCAGAGGTCAATGGAATGTAGACAAATGCATTTGTGATAATTTTATCCATTTGAGGTTTTTAAACTAGAGTATATAATAACTACAACTGGAAGTAATAGCCTAGTTTGTTTATGAGTGAAACAGTCACAAATGTACTAAAATGTATCTCTAAACAATTAGATTTGGGATTTCCTAATATCATTCATTTAAAGAAAAAAATGTGTTAGCTAATGAATTTTTAAAGTTAATTAGTATAATGGAATTTTCCTCTAAATACTAGCACTTATTTCATTTGACAAAACACTGAACAATCTGGAGGGATTCTTGTAGTTTTTTTCATGATTTGAATAATGCATAGCTTTTTTTCTCATAATAGGCAAATGTTCAAATCAACCTCAAAGAAATCCTCACCTGGAAAGCTCTAACTAAATGAGCATTTTTCTCTGCCTACCACTAGCACCAGCCTCCACAGTAAACAGTCAACAGCTGGAGTGGTAACGGAATTCTCAGTGCAGCTAATGAGAGCCCCATATTTCACAGCTCAGAGGCTGAGAATACTTTTCTTAAAAGGAAAAAAAAAGAAAAGGTATTTACAAAAATCTCAGTTCTTTCTTTGAATGTAAACCCAAGGAACTGCTGCTTTTAAAGGGATAAACTCTTTTCACTAATAATCAAGTTCACAGAACTGTAAAATATAAATGAAGATAATTTGTAAAGTGATTGGCTTTGTTATGTGCAATGTCACAATCACATCAAAACAACCAAGATGTGTGTGGAGTATGATTAAATCTAACAATGAATATTTTAAAAACATTATTTTCCCCTACTTCTCAAATGAAAGAAAGAAGGCATGGCAACATTATCCTTGGAAATGTTCAGTTAAATACTGTAAAAATGCATGATAGAATATATTAGTCCCAATACTCTAGAATATCCTTGAATATATATTTTTAAATATGTTGACAAAATGCCACTTCCCCAGGAAGACATTTTTAAATAATTCAAATTAACTATAAAAATTGTTTGCTGAGTCTTTTGTTTAATTCAGGATTCTCTCTTGCTCCCAGCTGGTATTTGGTTAAAAAAAAAAAAAAAAGTTTAGAAGAAATATTGCAGCTACCTCTTACTTCTACTCCTAAGAAAAAGTGAGGGACAACTGGAAAGAACCAGACACAAGATGATATTAGAGCAAAATTTAAGTACTCACAAGAAGCAGATCAACAGAGAGAGACCTGAAAGATGAATTTTCGGTAGAGAAACCAAGCAACCATGAAGGAGTTGAGGGAGAGTTGAAAGATTGGACACTGGGAAAGGAGGCCTCCCCAATAACTCTGTGGGCAAAGAATTCACCTGCACTGCAGGAAATATGGGTTTGATTCCTGGGTTGGGAAGATTCTCCGGAGAAGGAAAATGGCAATCTACTCCAATATTCTTGCCTGAAAAATCCCATGGACAGAGGTCCCTGATGAGCTCTACAAAGGGTTGCAAACATCTGGACATGACTGAGAGACTACAAAGACACATGGGCAGGAAGGGACAACAGGAGAGAAGTGTTAATGTTCCAGAAATAGGAAAAGACCCAGAGGAGAGAAAGCTGCAATTCTAGGTACTGTATCCCTTCAAGTCATTGAGTTCTCAAATAACCCTGTGAAAGAGGAACCATTGACCTTTCTGGTACAGCATCATGGGGAGAAGGATGCTGAATCACTCTAAGCATGTATCAATCATGCGACCTTAAAGATTAGTCTCAGAGAAGTTGCCTCAAAGGTAAAATAGGAATTTTTGAGCCTTAAGCTCTGTGAGCTAGCATATATAGCAACATTTAATATACTTTATGCCTTTCAGATGAATAGATGTTTGATTGGTGATCATTTAGTCTTCACTTTACCGACACTGGCCTTCAGAGAGGTTCAAGGGTTCCAACCTGGAATTACACATTGTTTGTGTTTAAGTGTCCATAAAACACCTCTGCCGCAGTGCTAGCCTATACGGCAGGTTCTCCATTAAACAGCTGCTACCATTATTATTCTGTACTTTGCCCCAGGGTTTGACAGGGACCCTGAGTCTCTTCACCACTCAGAAATAACCTTGGTATTGTCTGATGAGAATTAAAAGAAGGGTGGCTGTGAAAATCTAATCTTTTGTGAAGATAAAAATATTCTAGTTTGCAAAAATCAAGGTGGTCAATAAACATCTGCACTAGATCTCAAAAACGTAATAATTTGGTGTTTGAGGTGGCTCAGATGGTAAAGTGTCTGCCTACAATGCAGGAGACCTGGGTTCGGTCCCTGGGTTGGGAAGCTCCTCTGGAGAAGGAAATGGCAATCCACTCCAGTACTCTTTCCTGGGAAAATCCCTTGGACAGAGGAGCGTGGTAGGGTACAGTCCATGGGGTCACAAAGAGTTGGACATGACTGAGCGACTTCACTTTCACTTTTCACTTTCATTCTAATCAGCTGTTAAAGACAGGCTCAAGCAGACATAATCATGGGTCTGGAACAGCACTGTCCAATAGGAAGGTATTGGGAGCTACGTAAGTAATTTTCAGTTTTCTAGTAGACATATTGTTTTAAAAAAAAGGTGAAATTGACTTGATAATCTGCTTCATTTAAGCAAATATATCTAAAATATTATCATTTTGACATGTAATCAGTATAAAAATGATTGAGAGATTCTCCCCAAAAAAAAAAAAATGTTACCAAGCCTTCAAAATCTAGTGTGTATTTTATCTTTATAGCATACCTTAATTTGAACAAATTCCATTCCAAGGATTCAATAGCCACAGGTTTGGGTGTAGATATAGAAGAACTAAGGAGCATAATAATATAAAGAACCAGTATAGACACTAAACTTCTTTTTTCCCCCATAAAAACTAACTAAAGAAGCAAAACTTCTGAACTTGAAAACCTCCTCATCAAATATTGACTCTAGCTTGCGGCATCTTGTGGCTTGGCTTTACTGTGAAGAAATCAAAGTCACAAAGTATAAATTTCCTCATCTTCTTCTTTTCCTCAAAATGTCTCCACAACCAGACTCTTCTCATACTTCTAAATAGCCAAGGGTTTTACCAGTTCTCTTTCCTCAGTTCTATCTCAGAAGAAAAAGTGTTTTCTTTCATTCTAAGACTTAAATCCCCAACTCCTCTTCCTTTTGTCTGCCTTTTTCATTGCCCCATTCTATCAAACTCAAACTTGTGCAATTTCAGACTCACCTTCTACAATATGAAGTATACTTAATTTCCCTCTCTACTTTCTTAAATGAAGCAGGGTTATACACACAAATAAAGCCAAAGCAGCTTGAGATCCACAGCATCACGAAGTGGAAGGTACAGACATTTCCTGTGTGCTCACGGCACCCCATATGCAGTTAATAACCACATTAACGTCCCACACCAAAATGGTACATGTGTTACAAACAAGGAACTACACTGATACATCATTACCACTCAAAGTCTCCAATTTACATTAAGCTTCACTCTTGGTACTTTACATTCTATGGATTTTGACAAATATACACTGACATGTAACCACAATTATAATACCATACAGAATAGTTCCACTGCCCTAAAAATCTTTCATGTTCTACATAGTCATTGCTTCTATCCCCTTTAGTCCTGGGCAACAATCTTTTATTGTCTTCACAGTTCTGCCATTTCCAGATTGTTTCCAAGATGTTTTGTCAAAGAATCTGTCTTTTCTCCATTGTATAGTCTTCCTTCCTTAAGTGCCTGTTACACTTCTCCAAGAAGACATTCAGATGGCCAACAGACAGATGAAAAGATGGTCAACACCATTAATCATCTGGGAAAGCAAATCAAAACCACAATGAGCAATGTCCTCATGGGTGTTGGAATGACTATCATCAAAAGACACAAACAACAAGTATTGGTGAGGATCTGGAGAAAAGGGAATCCTCATGCATTGTTAGTAGGAATGTAAATTGGGGCAGCAGCTATAAAAAAGTCAAATGAGAAGTTCCTCAAAAAATGAAAAAAATTAACTACTATATGATCCAGCAATTCCACTTATGGGCATTTGCTTGAAGAAAACAAAAACACTAATCAAACAACAAACGATGCATCCCTATGTAAACTGCAGTGTTATTTACAATAGTCAAGATATGAATATTTACAATAGGAAGATATGGACTATCTTTATTTACAACAGCCAACATAAATGTCCATTGGTAGATGAAAGGACAAAGGCATGATAGACACACACACACACACACAATGCAACATTATTTAGCCAAAAAAATGAAAGAAATCTTGCCATTTGTGACAACATGGATGGATCTAGCGGTAGGGGGATGGGGAGATGGGAAGCAGGAAGTTAAAAATTGAGTTTAGGAATACAATATTAATATTCATTTAACTGTTGGTTACTGCAATATTGGTTCATGAATATGAAGAAGTATAGTTTAAGGTAATGTTTTAATTCATATTATGTGAACTCGGCTCACACTTTCATCTGTCCTAATCTCTGTGTGTCCTTCAAGCTGGGATATACTTTTAAAAGTATTACTCGAGCATCCACTTGTCTGCTTAATCTAATCAGTTATCCAACTTCATAGTCTAGTCCCCAGGAATAACTAGGCTATCTTCAGGGACTGAGAACTTATTTCTTATAGAAATACCATTAAAATTCAAGGCCAGTCTCACTAGTATTTATTTTATCAAACACATGCTGAGCACAAAACAATTGTGTGGCATTTTCTAAGTGCTCTACATGTACGTAAAATTTCACAACCTATAATTGTACAGGGTAGATGCTATTATCTTCATTCTCTTTTTATGGATGGGTAACTGAAGCCTTGGAGAAGGCAATGCCAACCCACTCCAGTACTCTTGCCTGGAGGAGACACGACTGAAGCGACTTAGCAGCAGCAGCAGCAACCGAAGCCTAGGCTGACCTGGTGGATCAGATAGTAAAGAATCTACCTGAAATACAGGAGACCTGGGTTGAGTCCCTGGGTTGAGAAGATCCCCTGGAGAAGGGAACAGCTACCTACTCCAGTATTCTGGCCTGGAGAATTCCTGTGAATAGAGGAGCCTGGAGGGCTACAGTCCATGGGACTGCAAAGAGAAGGACCAGACAGCATGACCAATTACACTACCAAAGCCCTGGAAAACTAAAAAAAAAAAAACAAAAACAAAACCTAGCTCAGAGTCACACAGGTTAAGAAAGTACCTGAGACAGAATTTAAATTCAAGTAATATGGTCCTAGAACTTAGGTCTGTAACTGCTAGGTCAAATTTTCTCTGGTTAGTGAATAAGTTAAAACACATTTAGTGCTATTTCATGGTTACTAAGAAGGTTCAGTTTCCTTGAATTGGTCTTGTCATCTTTTTTCAGTTCAGTTCAGTCACTCAGTCGTGTCCAACTCTTTGAGACCCCCAGAATCACAGCACGCCAGGCCTCCCTGTCCATCACCAATTCCCAGAGTTCACCCACATTCATGTCCATCAAGTCAGTGATGCCATCCAGCCTTCTCATCCTCTGTTTTCCCCTTCTCCTCCTGCTCCCAATCCCTCCCAGCATCAAAGTCTTTTCCAATGAGTCAACTCTTTGCATGAGGTGGCCAAAGTATTGGAGTTTCAGCTTGAGCATCATTCCTTCCAAAGAAATCCCAGGGCTGATCTCCTTCAGAATGGACTGGTTGGATCTCCTTGCAGTCCAAGGGACTCTCAAGAGTTTTCTCCAACACCACAGTTCAAAAGCATCACTTCTTCAGTGCTCAGCCTTCTTCACAGTCCAACTCTCACATCCATACATGACCACTGGAAAAACCATAGCCTTGACTAGACGGACCTTAATCGGCAAGCTAATGTCTCTGCTTTTGAATATACTATCTAGGTTGGTCATAATTTTCCTTCCAAGAAGTAAGTGTCCTTTAATTTCATGGCTGCAGTCATCATGTGCAGTGGTTTTGGAGCCCCCAAAATAAAGTCTGGCACTGTTTCCACTGTTTCCCCATCTATTTCCCATGAAGTGATGGGACCAGATGTCATGATCTTCATTTCCTGAATGTTGAGCTTTAAGCCAACTTGTTTACTCACCTCTTTCACTTTCATCAAGAGGCTTTTTAGCTCCTCTTCACATTCTACCATAAGGTTGGTGTCATCTGCATATAAGGTTATTGATATTTCTCCCAGCAATCTTGATTCCAGCTTGTGCTTCTTCCAGTCCACCATTTCTCATGATGTACTCTGCATATAAGTTAAATAAGCAGGGTGACAATATACAGCCTTGACGTACTCCTTTTCCTATGTTCCTATGGAACAACAACCAGTCTGTTGTTCCATATCCAGTTCTAACTGTTGCTTCCTGACCTGCATACAGATTTCTTAAGAGGCAGATTAGGTGGTCTGATATTCCCATCTCTTTCAGAATTTTCCAGTTTATTGTGATCCACACAGTCAAAGGCTTTGGCATAGTCAATAAAGCAGAAGTAGATGTTTTTCTGGAACTCTCTTGCTTTTTCCATGATCCAGCGGATGTTGGCAATTTGATCTCTGGTTCCTCTGCCTTTTCTAAAACCAGCTTGAACATCAGGAAGTTCATGTATTGCTGAAGCCTGGCTTCGAGAATTTTGAGCATTACTTTACTAGCATGTGAGATGACTGTGATTGTGTGGTAGTTTGAGCATTCTTTAGCATTGCCTTTCTTTGGGATTGGAAGAAAGCTGACCTTTTCCAGTCCTGTGGCCACTGCTGAGTTTTCCAAATTTGTTGGCATATTGAGTACAGCACTTTCACAGCATCATCTTTTAGGATTTGAAACAGCTCATCTGGAATTCCATCACCTCCACTAGCTTTGTTCATAGTGATGCTTTCTAAGGCCCACTTGACTTCACATTCCAGCAGGTGGCTGTGACCAGTCAGTGCACTAAGCTTGGCCGAGAGGAGCTACCCCACATCTGAGGTCAGGGGCGGTGGCCAGGAGGAGTTACCCCATGCCCAAGACCAAGGGCGGCAGCCAGGAGGATCAACCCCATGTCCAAGGAGCAGTGGCTGCCTGGGCGCAGGAGGGCCTAGAGGAGCCATCCCACATTGAAGGTCAGGCAGGGCGGCAGTGAGGAGACACCCCTCATCCAAGACAAGGAGCAGCAGCAGTGCTTTGCTGGAGCAGCCATGAAGAGATACCCCACGCCCAAGGTAAGAGAAACCCAAGTAAGATGGTAGGTGTTGCAAGAGGGCATCAGAGGGCAGACACACTGAAACCATACTCACAGAAAACTAGTCAATCTAATCACACTAGGAACACAGCCTTGTCTAACTCAGTGAAACTAAGCCATGCCCACGGGGTAACCCAAGATGGGTGGGTCATGGTGGAGAGGTCTGACAGAATGTGGTCCACTGGAGAAGGGAATGGCAAACCACTTCAGTATTCTTGCCTTGAGAACCCCAGGAACAGTAGAAAAAGCATAATGATAGGATACTGAAAGAGGAACTCCCCAGGTCAGTAGGTGCCCAATATGCTACTGGAGATCAGTGGTGAAATAACTCAAGAAAGAATGAAGGGATGGAGCCAAAGCAAAAACAATACCCAGCTGTGGATGTGACTGGTGATAGAAGCAAGATCCGATGCTGTAAAGAGCAATATTGCATAGGAACCTGGAATTTCAGGTCCATGAATCAAGTCAAATTGGAAGTGGTCAAACAAGAGATGGCAAGTGTGAACATCGACATTCTAGGAATCAGCAAACTAAAATGGACTGGAATGAGTGAATTTAACTCAGATGACCATTATATCTACTACTGCAGGCAGGAATCCCTCAGAAGAAATGGAGTAGGGAATAATGGTCAACAAAAGAGTCTGAAATGCAGTACTTGAATGCAATCTCAAAAACGACAGAATGATTTCTGTTCGTTTCCAAGGCAAACCATTCAATATCATGGTAATCCAAGTCTATACCCCAACCAGTAATGCTGAAGAAGCTGAAGTTGAATGGTTGTATGAAGACCTACAAGGCCTTTTAGAACTAACACCCAAAAAAGATGTCCTTTTCATTGTAGGGGACTGGAATGCTAAAGTAGAAAGTCAAGAAATACCTGGATTAACAGGTAAATTTGGCTTTGGAATGCGGAATGAAGCAGGGCAAAGACTAATAAAGTTTTGTGAAGAAAATGCACTGGTCATAGCAAACACCCTCTTCCAACAACACAAGAGAAGACTCTACACATGGACATCACCAGATGGTCAACACCGAAATCAAACTGATTACATTCTTTGCAGCCAAAGATGGAGACGCTCTATACAGTCAACAAAAACAAGACCAGGAGCTGACTGTGGCTCAGATCATGAACTCCTTATTACCAAATTCAGACTCAAATTGAAGAAAGTAGGGAAAACTGCTAGACCATTCAGGTATGAACTAAATCAAATCCCTTATTATTATACAGTGGAAGTGAGAAATAGATTTAAGGGCCTAGATCTGATAGATAGAGTGCCTGATGAATTATGGAATGAGGTTCATGACATTGTACTGGAGACAGGGATCAAGACCATCCCCATGGAAAAGAAAGGCAAAAAAGCAAAATGGCTGTCTGGGGAGGCCTTACCAATAGCCGTGAAAAGAAGAGAAGTGAAAAGCAAAGGAGAAAAGGAAAGATATAAGCATCTGAATGCAGAGTTCCAAAGAATAGCAAGGAGAGATAAGAAAGCCTTCTTCAGGGATCAATGCAAGGAAATAGAGGAAAAGAACAGAATGGGAAAGACTACAGACCTCATCAAGAAAATTAGAGATACCGAGGGAACATTTCATGCAAAGATGGGCTCATAAAGGACAGAAATGGTATGGACCTAACAGAAGCAGAATATATTAAGAAGAGATGGCAAGAATACACAGAAGAACTGTACAAAATAGATCTTCATGACCCAGATAATCATGATGGTGTGATCACTCAGCTAGAGCCAGACATCCTGGAATGTGAAGTCAAGTGGGCCTTAGAATGTCATCTTTTTGCTGATTCCTAAAATTCCAGGTCAGAGCCTAATCCCTTTAGTGAAAACACACCATCTCCATTCAAATGCAAATATAACCTTATCTGTCCTTTCTACTTTAGTACAAATTGATTTAGCAAGCAGGTTTGTGACAGCAGGTTTTAATAATGGGAGTGTCCAAGGAGACACTGAGACTGAGATTTTAAAGTGAAAACATTTTAGGAAGATGAAGTGTGGAAGGGAAGGGAATTTGAGATTATGACTACATCTCAGGTTTAATTGAACTTCACTGTGCTGGGGAGAAGTGGGTGGGGTGAGGGCGGAGGGATACATGTTTCATTTTCCCTTGGTTTACTGATATTTCTATATCTCCATTTAAGTAAGAAGCTTAAAATAAGACCCAAATTTGCCACAGAACAGGAAAAAGTACAAAAGTCTCCACCTATGGGGTAAATTCCTAGGAGATTGTGGAATCATTAAAAGGCGATTCTTAAAGTTCTATGTTCACCAATTATTCCCTAAAGAGCGAACAAACATTGAAAGTGAAAGTGAAGTCCCTCAGTTATGTCCGACTCTGTGACCCCGTCGACTGTAGCCTATTTGGCTCCTTCGTCCATGGGATTTTCCAGGCAAGAGTGCTGGAGTGGATTGCCATTTCCTTCTCCAGAGGATCTTCCCGACCCAGAAATCGAACCTGGGTCTCCCGCATTGCAGGCAGATGCTTTACTGTCTGAGCCACCAGGGAAGTCAAGCCATATATATATATACACATATACATATACAATCTAAATTATTGATTCACTATATAGATATATATATACAGATACACTATATATATATATACAGATACACTATATATACTATATAGTATATAGTATATACACTATATATATATATATAGTGTATAGTGTGTATATATATATATATATATCACTTTTTCTCAAAATTCCATTCTGTTCAAATCAGTTCAGTTCAGATGCTCAGTTGTGTCAGAATGGACTGCAGCATGCCAGACTTCCCTGTCCATCACCAACTCCTGGAGCTTGCTCAAACTCATGTCCATAGAGTCACTGATGCCATCCAATCATCTCATCCTCTGTCATCCCCTTCTCACGCCCTCAATCTTTCCCAGCATCGGGGCCTTTTCCAATGAGTCAGTTCTTTGCATCAGATGGCCAAAGTATTGGAGCTTCAGCTTCAGCATCTGTCCTTCCAGTGAATATTCAGGACTGATTTCCTTTAAGTAAGAAGGTTAAAACAAGACCCCAATTTGCCAAAGAACAGGAAAAAGTACAAAAGTCTCAACTTATGGGGGTAAATCCCTATAGGTTGACTGGCTTGGTCTCCCTCAAGAGTCTTCTCCAACACCACAGTTCAAAAGCATCAATTCTAAGTGCTCAGCCTTTTTATGGTCCAGCTCTCACATCTGCACATGACTACTGGAAAAGCCATAGCTTTGACTAGACAGAAATTTGTGGCAAGTAATGTCTCTGCTTTTAATTTAATTAAATTTTAAATTAATTTAATTTAATTTATTTATTTTAATTGGAGGCTAATTACTTTACAGTATTGTATTGGTTTTGCCATATATCAACATGAATCCGCCACAGGTGTACACATGTTCCCCATTCTGACCCCTCCTCCCACCTCCCTCTCTATACCATCCCTCTGCTTTTTAATATGCTGTCTAGGGTGGTCATAGCTTTTCTTCCATGGAGCAAGTGTCTTTTAATTTCAAGGCTATAGTCACTGTCTGCAGTGATTTTGGAGCACTCAAAAATAAAGTATGACACTGTTTCCACTGTTTCCCCATCTATTTCCCATGAAGTGATGGGACCAGATGCCATGATCTTAGTTTTATGAATGTTGAGTTTTAAGCCAGTTTTTAACTTTCCTCTTTCACTTTCATCAAGAGGCCCTTTAGTTCCTCTTCAATTTCTGCCATAAGAGTGGTATCATCTACGTAGCTGAAGTTATTGATATTTCTCTTGGCAATCTTGATTCCAGCTTGTGCTTCTTCCAGCCCAGCGTTTCTCATGATGTACTCTGCATAGAAGTTAAATAAGCAGGGTGACAATATACAGCCTTGATGTACTCTTTTCCCACTTTGGAACCAGTTCGTTGTTCCATGTCTGGTTTTAACTGTTACTTCTTGACCTGGTTTCTTAGGAGGCAGATTAGATGGTCTGGTATTTCCATCTTTTTCAGAATTTTCCACAGTTTATTGTGATCCACGCAAAGGCTTTGATGTAGTCCATGAAACAGAAATAGATGTTTTTCTGGAACTGTCTTGACTTTTCTATGATCCAAAGGATGCTGGCCATTTGATCTCTGGTTCCTCTGCCTTTTCTAAATCCAGCTTCAACATCTGGAAGTTCTTGGTTCACATACTGTTGAAGCCACACTTGGAAAATTTTGACCATTACTTTGCTAGCATGTGAGATGAGTGCAATTGTTTGGTAGCTTGAACATTCTTTAGCATTGACTTTCTTTGGGATTAGAATTAAAACTGACTTTTTCTAGTCCTGTGGCCACTGCTGAGTTTTCCAAATTTGCTGTCATACTGAGTGCAGCACTTTAATAGCCTCATCTTTTAGGATTGATAGCTCAACTGGAATTCCATCACCTCCACTAGCTTTGTTCATACTAATACTTCCTAAGGCCCACTTGACTTCACAGTTCATGATGTATGGCTCTAGGTGACTGATCTCATCATCATGGTTATCTGGGTCATGAAGACATTTTTTTAATATAGTCGTTCTGTGTATTCTTGCCATTATACTTAATATCTTCTGCTTCTGTTAGGTCCATGCTGTTTCTGTCCTTTATTGTGCCCATCTTTGCATGAAATGTTCCTTTGTTAACTCTAATAATATTGAAGAGATCTCTAGTCTTTCCCATTCTATTGTTTTCCTCTATTTCTCTGCACTGATCATGGAGGAAGGCTTTCTTATTTCTCCTTGTTAATCTTTGGGACTCAGCATTCTGCCTTCTAAATTAGACATTTATTTATAAATAAATTCAGGATAATTTTGCCATTATGGGTTTTCTCAAGCAATTTGGAGTAAGGAGACATAAAGATGTTGCTTTTTTTTTTTTTTTAAATTGAGGTATAGTTGATTTATGATGTGTTAATTTCTAGTGTATAGCAAAGTGGAGTTTTTTTTTTTTTTTTTCATATTCTTTCCCATTATTGTTTATCACAGAATATTGAATATAGCTTCTGGTGCTATATGATAGGATTTGTTTTTAATCCATTCTATATATAATAGTTTGCCTCTATTAGTCCCACTCTCCCAATCCATCCGTCCCCTGCCTGTCTCCCTTGGCAAGCCAAATCTGTTAACAGGTTGCAGCTTTTAAACTCATACTGATATTATAAGTCACAGTTATAGAGAAGTTTTTGGAATCAAGTTGAACAAGTTTGGTAAGCATCTATGTCTCTTATTAACTTATAAAAATGATGATGCTAAACTCAGATTTTTTTTTCTTCATAAGCATCATATTGAGGTGAAGAGATGGAAATTGTATCTAGGAAGAAAAAAGCATGGGTCTCTGGATCAGCACCTTGGATAGTGCCTGTATAGCCCGATGACTATTTGTGCACTGTTGCTCTGTACTGCTACATGTAGTAACACAACCTTTTCATGCACTCTTTTACCTTTGCCTCTTTAATTCAGCAATTAAAACACTTGTAAAGCCTAACAAATCAAGCTGTGGTTTTCTGACAATTATCATATCTGGATAGAGTAACAAGATCGGTGAAGACACGTGCATTGAAATACCCATTGGGCCACAGACATCAGCTGCATTTGGGATCAAATCAGGCTATTAAACCACAGGCCACAGCGTCTGTGATTTGCATGAGTAATTAGAAATGATTAATAGAATGCCTTGCTTAATTAAACTTATCTCATAAGGGCACCTCTTGAAAACTCGTAAGTTTGACAATTCATAATCACCCTTGATATGTTGAGTATAATATTTTTGGCTCTAATGAAGGGTTTTTTGACTATTTAAGATAGATATGATTTAATGACACAAGACATACTGTCTTAAAATTTTAAGATGTCATAGAAATTTAAGGTGTCTTTGAAATTTAAGAATTCTATCGAACAGTATAACAACCATAAAATGATTATGTTTCAGGAAATGATTTAACTAGGAAAGAAATGTAGGTTGTTACAGTGAGCCTAGCTACTAAGTAAGGCATCCAGCCCTTTAATATAGGACAAATAACATTTTAGTTCAGTTCAGTTCAGTTGCTCAGTCATGTCCAACTATTTGTGACCCCATGAATCGCAGCACGCCAGACTTCCCTGTCCATCACCAGCTCCCGGAGTTCATTCAAAGTCAAGTCCATCGAGTCGTTGATGCCATCGAGCCGTCTCATCCTCTGTCTCCTTCTCCTCCTGCCCCCAATCCCTCCCAGCGTCAAAGTCTTTTCCAATGAGTCAACTCTTCAAATGAGGTGGCCAAAGTACTGGAGTTTCAGCTTTAGCATCATTCCTTCCAAAGAAATCCCAGGGCTGATCTCCTTTAGAATGGACTGATTGAATCTCCTTGCAGTCCAAGGGACTCTCAAGAGTCTTCTCCAACACCATAGTTCAAAAGCATCAATTCTTCGGTGCTCAACTTTCTTCACAGTCCAACTCTCGCATCCATACAATAACATTTAAGAATGCTATAATTGCCATAATTGCCGGAGTCAGTTTGGATTGCAGTTGAGGAACAGTACCATAGACTGCGTGGTGAAATACTTATTTCTTACCAGTCTGGAGGCTAAGTATAAGATGAAGGTGCTGGCAGATTCAGTGTCTGGTGGGAGGTCTCTTCCTGATTTGCAGGCAGCTGGCTTTGATGCCCACATGGTGGAGAGAGAGACATCTGGGTTCCTTCCCTCTTTCAATAAGGGCATCAATGCTAGAGTGGGGGTTCCGTCTTCAAGATGTCACCTAAACCAAATTATCTCTCAAAAATCCATTCTAAATATATTAACCACTTTGATGTACACTTGAAAGTAACACAACATTATAAATCAACTAAATCAACTATACTTTGATTTTTTAAGTTATTGCAATAAATACACACATACATACCACCATACTGGGGACTCAGACTTTGATATATATGACTTTGACAATGGATACAACCACTCAGTCCATAGCAAACTAGCCAAATGTTTATTAAGCTTTTAGTTCAACAGTTAACACTGAGACAAAATCTGTAAAGTATGTGCTAGGTACCAAGTGTTAGCGTAAATGTTTCCATAAATATAAATGAGAATAAAGGTTATGTTTGAACTTAAAGGATACAAAATAGAATGAGAACAATATTTTTAAAAACACATGCTTATATCAAATAACTTAGTTATGATTTTGAAGCCAGGGAAGATGAATTCAGAGCAAAGTTCAGGAGGTAAAGAAGCATTAAAGATGGAGTTTGATCACTTACAAACTCTAATGTTAATTCCAAACAGGTGTGATATCTTACCAATATTTTTTATATTCACTGGCAGGATTTATTTCCTGTCATTCAGAGGACCCTCTTTCTATCGTTCTCTGAGAAGTTTTCTCTTTCTTTACTTTTTCCTGTTAGTTGATTTCCCCTGGTCTTAATTACCTTACCTACTTCTCATGTACATAAATGCTTCATCATTACTCAATAACCAGACATTTTTGAAGGTCCCAATAATTATTGAAATTCAAAACAAATACTTAATCTTCAGTGTACAATCTTAAATTAAAAATAATACATTAAAAAATACTTCCCATAGAGTCCCCTCCCCCAATTTTTCAGTGAATCTATGCACAGCCTAAGTAGAGTGGGTTTAAGGAATTGGAAAGATGAGTACTGGGAGGCATTATACTCCTCTGAAACAAGCTCTGATGAAATTATTCCCACGAAACTGTTTATATATTTAGGAGAATCCTTGATTGCATATTCTGCTCTATGTATGTTTTTCCATAATTGAACAAGAATCTGAGAAGCTAGAAAACTTCTTTTCAGCAAACAATAAATTATTGTTCCAGCATGTGGCAATTTGGAGTTCAAGAGTGACTAAGACAGCAATTCTGTGCTCTAAAGTGACTGAACTTAACTGCTTACAATGGTAAATGCATTTGTCATATGTAAGGTAACAGCTTTTACTTCTACCCACAGAGTATGCTACTTCAGAGGCTGTTTTTGCGTGAAGAAAACAGTCAATAAAACAAATTATTTGGATCACAGTGAGGTATTATTCAGATCTAGATTTATATTGTTAATCTAAACCATTAATGTGCTGAGAATTGTCACTAAAATGGATGAGGAAATGTGTTTTAAAGAAGAGACACATAGTAGATTGGATTTAATTAATCCATTTTTTTCTCATGAATGGTGCCAGGTTTCACCTCCAAATCTTCTCTTTGTCATTCACCCGTGCAAATATGGTTTTAACAATACACTGAACTCCACATAATATCAAAAAGCAAGTATATCTTAAACCTCTTTATGTGAAGATGTATAAGGACAAAGCCTCTAATTTTAAGATATTTCAAAATTCTTTTTGAGAAGACAGAACACAGAGAATCAGAGCAAGCAGGCAACACATGGTAATTACAGTGAGAATGTATTTACTCTAAAAATTGTGATGTTTTGTGCATTCTGCTCCAGGGTGTACATTCTGGCATTGTTGCACATATTCAGTAAGTCAGTCAGTTCAGTCGCTCAGTCGTGCCCGACTCTTTGCGACCCCATGAATCGCAGCACGCTAGGCCTCCCTGTTCATCACCATCTCTCGGAGTTCACTCAGACTCACGTATATCCAGTCTGTGATGCCATCCAGCCATCTCATTCTCTGTTATCCTCTTCTCCTCCTACCCCCAATCCCTCCCAGCATCAGGGTCTTTTCCAATGAGTCAACTCTGCACATGAGGTGGCCAAAGTACTGAAGTTTCAGCTTTAGCATCATTCCTTCCAAAGAAATCCCAGGGCTGATCTCCTTCAGAATGGACTGGTTGGATCTCCTTGCAGTCCAAGGGACTCTCAAGAGTATACTCCAACACCACAGTTCAAAAGCATCAATTCTTCGGCGCTCAGCCTTCTTCACAGTCCAACTCTCACATCCATACATGACCACAGGAAAAACCATAGCCTTGATTAGATGGACCTTAGTCGGCAAAGTAATGTCTCTGCTTTTGAATATGCTTTCTAGGTTGGTAATAACTTTTCTCCCAAGGAGTAAGTGTCTTTTAATTTCATGGCTGCAGTCACCATCTGCAGTGATTTTGGACCCCAAAAAAATAAAGTCTGACACTGTTTCCACTGTTTCCCCATCTATTTCCCATGAAGTTATGGGACCCGATGCCACGATCTTCGTTTCTGAATGTTGATCTTTAAGCCAACTTTTTCACTCTCCACTTTCAACTTCATCAAGAGGACATTTAGCTCCTCTTCACTTTCTGCCATAAGGGTGGTGTCATCTGCATATCTGAGGTTATTGATATTTCTCCCAGCAATCTTGATTCCAGCTTGTGCTTCTTCCAGTCCAGCGTTTCTCGTGATGTACTCTGCATATAAATTAAATAAGCAGAGTAACAATATACAGCCTTGACGTACTCCTTTTCCTATTTGGAACCAGTCTGTTGTTCCATGTCCAGCTCTAACTGTTGCTTCCTGACCTGCATACAGATTTCTCAAGAGGCACGTCAGGTGGTCTGGTATTCCCATCTTTTTCAGAATTTTCCACAGTTTATTGTGATCCACACAGTCAAAGACTTTGGTATAGTCAATGAAGTAGAAATAGATGTTTTTCTGGAACTCTCTTGCTTTTTCCATGATCCAGCAGATGTTGGCAATTTGGTCTCTGGTTCCTCTGCCTTTTCTAAAACCAGCTTGAACATCTAGAAATTCACGGTTCACATACTGCTGAAGCCTGGCTTCGAGAATTTTGAGCATTACTTTACTAGCATGTGAGATGAGTGCAATTGTGCGGTAGTTTGAGCATTCTTTGGCACTGCCTTTCTTTGGAATTGGTATGAAAACTGACTTTTTCCAGTCCTGTGGCCACTGCTGAGTTTTCCATATTTGCTGGCATATTGAGTGTAGCACTTTCACAGTATCACCTTTCAGGATTTGAACCAGCTCTACTGGAATTTCATCACCTCCACTGAGTATAAAAACAAATATATATGCTCATCAGTTCAGTTCAGTCGCTCAGTCGTGTTGGACTCTTTGTGACCCCATGAATTGCAGCACGCCAGGCCTCCCTGTCCATCAGCAACTCCCAGAGCCTACCCAAACCCACGTCCATCAAGTCGGTGATGCCATCTAGCCATCTCATCCTCTGTTGTCCCCTTCTCCTCCTGCCCCCTATCTCTCCGAGCATCAGGGTCTTTTCCAATGAGTCAACTCTTTGCATGAGCTGGCCAAAGTATTGGAGTTTCAGCTTCAGCATCAGTCCTTCCAATGAACACCCAGGACTGATCTCCTTTAGGATGGATGGTTGGATCTCCTTGCCATCCAAGGGACTCATGTAGGGAAAAATGGGTCACTGGACTCAAGTGTTGAGTATCTCACTATTGAAACGTAGAAGGCTTATGTGTAAAGGAAGACCGTTGATGAATGGTTCATGATGACCAGGGAGAGCTAATTTATTAGTTTGGTACAAACATAATTGTGAATTCAGGCCATAAATTTTAAATCATTATAACTAGGCTCAAACATATCTTTATTAATTAAAATAGGTATCATTATAATCAATACATTTTTTGCCAATGAGAAATGAGTTTATTCATTCCTGTAGTAAAAATCTGTGCTTTGGGATTTGACGGACTCTTGGAAAGCATTTTATGCATCCTATTGGTTGTGGAAGTGTTTTCCCTGCAAAAGTTGTTGAGATGCTTGAAGAAATGGTAGTCATCTGGCAAGAGATTAGGTGAATATGGCTGATAAGGCAAAACTCCGTAGCCCAGTTCACTCAGGTTTTGAAGCATTGGTTGTGTGATGTGCAGTCAGGCACTGTCATGGGGAAGAATTGGGCCCTTTCTACTGATCAATGCCAGCTGCAAGCACTGCAGTCTTCAGAGTGTCTCACTGGTCTGCTGAGCCTACTTCTCAGATGTAATGGTTTTGTCAGGATTTAAAAAGCTGTTGTGGATAAGACAGGCAGCAGACCACCAAACAGTGATTAAGACCGTTTGGGGGGGTCCAAGTTTGGGTTTGGGAAGTGCTTTGGAGCTTCTTCTCAGTCCAACCACTGAGCCAGTTGTCACCAGTTGTCATATAAAATCCACTTTTCATCACACGTCACAATCTGATTGAGAAATGGTTCACTGTTGTTGCATAGAATGAGAACATGAGTTTTTTTGTTTGTTATCCGCTCATGAGGCACCCACTGGTTGAGCTTTTTCACCTTTCCAATTTGCTTCAAATGCTAAAAGGCCACAGAATGGTTGACGTTGAGTTTTTCAGTAACTTCTCATGTAGTTGTAAGAGGATCAGCTTTGGTAATCCTCTCAATTGGTCATTGTCAACTTCCTATGGCCAGCCACTGTGCTCCTCATCTTCAAGTCTCTTATCTTCTTTGCAAAACTTCTTGAACCACCACTGCACTGTATGTTCATCAGCAGTTCCTGAACCAAACATGTTGCTGGTGCTGGAAGTTATCTTCACTATTTTATCAACCATTTTTAACTTGAATAAGAAAATCAGTTTGCTGGGAGCCAGGGTAAGGAACTCTACCCGTGGCAAAGGTCATGAAGAAGGAGGCTTCAGCATAAGCAAAGGCGGGATCAAGCCTCAGGAAACCTCTTGTTCCTGAGCATCTACCCCCAAAACCAGAGTCTGCCTACTTTACTGTTTTATGGTCTCACCTATACCTCTGACTTTATGGGGGGCTCTCCCCCATCACCTCTCTCAGAGAAGGAGTCAACCTACAGCTCCAGTTAATAAAAATTCCTGGGTATGACAAGAGTGTTTCAACTTACGAACTCCTCTGAAGGTTATCTAGCCTGCCTGTACAGGTTCATCCGGTCACATGTGATTGTTTACAGCCTCCCAACCATGAGAGGCATGAGATGTTTTAGACTTACTAAAGGCAGATTCTTTTAGGAAGTTAGAAATTATTAGTATAGTGGGTTGATTAGGAATTATATTGGAGAAGGGTTTTTCATTTGTTGAGCCAATATTTGCTGCTAAATCTCCATATTCCCTGCCCTTATAATGAATATAACTAACATATAGGAGAAATAAGTATTAACCTTTAAGATTAATCATGTTAACCTTAGGCTAAGTAAATTCCTTTCTTAATTGTAACCCACTACACCCCTCACCCTATAGGAATGCAACTTTATCTGGTACCTTCAGAGGGTGGTGCCTGGTTTAAGAAAAATTACCCCTGGAAAATAAGTTTTTGGTTGACTGACCATTATCAGAAAGAAAGGATCATAAAATGTTAGTAGGCCCCTGGCCAGAAGATGATGAAAACCCCTAAGACCTTTATGTATACATTTATATGAAGCACCTGATTTTGCTAAAAGTCAGGACTGCTGACCCCTGCGTGACTTTAAAATTTCCATTTGTCTCTATGTGTAAAAAAAGGTATATAAACAAACCTGAAAATAAAGAAAACGGATCAGTTTCTGGAAAGACTGATTCTCCCGTGTCTTTCTTTCTTGTTCTCCATTTTTCTGGCTGAATTCCTATCTGGAGTGTGGGTACTCACCAAGCCTGCTAATTTTGCCCTGGTTTCTAAGATCCACACGAGAGGGAGCCCAAGGCAGGGCACCCTCTGCTATTCAAGTGGGTGCCGGTGGCCTATGTAGGTGGTGCAAATCTCTTGTCTTGAGATTTTATTGGTACCCCATGTAAACCAAGTTATTCAGCATCTTTTTTCCACTAGTATTTTCCTACTACACTATTTCTTTCTAATCTCCCTCCATATCTTTAATTAAGCAATTAATTCCTAGGATGCTGATTCTGTCCCCGCTTCAAATTACCCTGGATCCACCAGGGCTGGACCCCGGCATCAGCTGAACTTCCTTTCTGTCTAACATCATTTCCCTAGTCTAAAATCAATATAAAATAAACAGCAAGTAACAAGTCATTAGCGAGAAAAACATAAACCAAGAAATGCACCTTAAAATTGTGTATAACATAAATACATTTATTTAAGAATGTATTTCAATAACAAATGGCAAAATTCAACAATGCAAAATAACAATTACTTTTGCACCAACCATATAACTCCACTGTAAGTAATATAGCAGAAAAGGCAGCATTCTGTTATGATTTTGAATCTGTCAATAATTAGTGCTGTAATTTGGATAAATTTCTTAATCTTTGTGAACGTCAGCATCCCTGCCATAAACTGAAATGGAGCAGGATTTGGGCTAGAACAATTATATGACCTCTTAACCTCTTAATATGCCCTAAAATTCTATGATAGTGCCTTCCAAAAATATATCCTAGAAGAACTTAGTAAACATTCTGTGAGAATGTGTTCTGTGACAAAATAAGTTTGCTAAAAATTTGTATTAAAAAGGACTTTGTTTTAAATGATAGGACTTCTAATGACTTTAGCATGCTAATGTGCATTTTGTCACTCTTCAATAGGATCTCCTCAAGCTTATTTGACTATGAAATTCTTTATTTTTATGTAAATCCTATTAACTAAAGGGATGATCATATTCAACAGAATCGAGTTTAGCAAAGGCATAAAGTTTTTGAAAATTCCTTGATAGCCCTTAGACAGAGCTTGTCACAATAACTAATATTCCAGCTAATTCCATCCATCTTTATTGAGAATTTCCAATGTGAAAAGCTCTTTGAATACTATTATAAATACTTTCATAACAGACTGTGGATGTAGATATTACTATCTCATATTACAGGTGAAGCAATTGAGTTCTGAGGGATTACATGATTTGCCCAATGTGACAAAATAAAGGAGTAAAATTATAACCCACTATTCAGATTCTACAGTGTTGTCTACTTTGCCTCACAGACTTTTATCACCACCAAAGCTATACTTTAACCTTGCTGTGTAATCTGATTAGGTATTCTCTGGATGGGAGTGGCATTTCACAGGGAACAATGACCATGGGCCACTTGAAAGAAAAGAATTAACTACCTATGTTCTCCTCTAGGAGTTTTATAGTTTCTGGTCTTACATTTAGATCTTTAACCCATTTTGAGTTTATTTTTGTGTATGGTGTTAGAGAGGGGTCTCCCAGTATACTGGAAATAAAAGCAAAGATAAACAAATGGGATCTAATTAAAATTAAAAGCTTCTGCACAACAAAGGAAACAATAAGCAAGGTGAAAAGACAGCCTTCTGAATGGGAGAAAACAATAGCAAATGAAACAACTGACAAACAACTAATCTCAAAGATATATAAGCAACTTATGCAGCTCAACTCCAGAAAAATAAATGATCCAATTAAAAAATGGGCCAAAGAACTAAATAGACATTTCTCCAAAGAAGACATACGGATGGCTAACAAACACATGAAAAGATGTTCAACATCACTCATTATCAGAGAAATGCAAATCAAGACCACAATGAGGTACCATTTCACACCAGTCAGAATGGCTGCGATCCAAAAGTCTACAAGCAATAAATGCTGGAGAGGATGTGGAGAAAAGGGAACCCTCTTACACTGCTGGTGGGAATGCAAACTAGTACAGCCATTATGGAAAACAGTGTGGAGATTCCTTAAAAAATTGCAAATAGAACTGCCTTATGACCCAGCAATCCCACTGCTGGGCATACACACTGAGGAAACCAGAAGTGAAAGAGACACATGTACCCCAATGTTCATTGCAGCGCTGTTTATAATAGCCAGGACATGGAAGCAACCTAGATGTCCGTCAGCAGATGATTGGATAAGAAAGCTGTGGTTCATATACACTATGGAATACTACTCAGCCCTTAAAAAGAATAAATTTGACTCAGTTCTAATGAGATGGATGGAACTGGAACCGATTATACAGAGTGAAGTAAGCCAGAAGGAAAAACACCAATACAGTATACTGACACATATATATGGAATTTAGAAGACAGTAATGATGACCCTATATGTGAGACAACAAGAAACACAGAGGTATAGAGTGGACTTTTGTACTCTGAGGGAGAGGGAAAGGGTGGGATGGTATGGGAGAATGGCAATGAAACATGTATATTTTCCTGTAAGAAACGAAACGCTAATCTATGTTCAATGTAGGATGCAGGATGCATGGGGCTGATGCACAGGATGATTCAAGTAGAGGATGGGGGTGGGAGGTGGGAGGGGGGCTTCGGCATTGGGAGATTTTGTTCACCTATGGCTGATTCGTGTCAATGTATGGCAAAACAAATACAGTATTGTAATTAAAAAAATAAATAAATTTAATTAAAAAAAAAAAAAGAATTAACTACCATTAATGAATGATATGATGTGAGGACCACAGCCCTGTAATATTTAATTGTTTAAGCACTCAGGGAGATACCTGGGAAAAACTGTTCCTTTTATTACCCCTAGTGAGTCCACACATATCATATTCTAATAAAGGGAGTATATATATATATTCCATATATACAAGAGGAATACATATATGCAAGATGGAGATGTATATATATATATAGCTAAACAGGAATTTTTATGCAACTTCTTTGTTTAAAATTTGGGAAATCAATATACTTTTCAACCACTTGCTTTCCATGAATTTAACAGTTTTCAAAGCCAGGTAAATTGTTTATCTTCACAACTCTTCAAGAAGTATCTCCTTGTTTTATACAGAGGAAACTGGTGCATTACAAAATTAATGACTAAAGAAACCTTAACAACTCAATAGTTTCCCAGAATTTAAAGACAAACATTAAATTTTCTTTCTTAGTCTGTGGCAAATGACTCTAGACATTGACCATTCTGTCTCCCTGGCTTCTGAGTGGAGAATATTAAGGATCTCAGTGAGCATAGGTTCTCTGATAGATCAAAAAAAAAAAGAATTAGAGATAAAGAGGACAGACAGAAGGAACAATAATCAGCCACAGCTAAGTAAGAGAGTTTTGACAAATCTACAGAAGAATTACTGTAAACCAAACATATATTGAATGTACTGTTTCACAGTAATCAATAAGTTCAGAGAAAAAGGAATTCCAATAATGATATATCCCAAATGGAGGTTCTACCCATAAATAAATAGTTTTGAAGTAATAGCCTATTAAGTGTTTTTTCAAAATAAAATATTATTCCATTTTCAAACTTTTATAACCAAACAATAGGTTCAAAGCCTACATTTTGACTGCAATGAATACCATCACCAAATAGATAACTAGCCTGGCAATATATTTCCATGTGAATCAGTGTATTGTTTCTCCCAAAACTCATATAACAAGAATGCATTGGAGGTAATTAGAGTACGGAAGGAAGAAACTAACTAACAGAAGATTTAAGCAATATTCCATGCATCACTTTTCATATTTGTAAACTAGGGCTAATAATTCTTAGTCATTAATGAGTTGCAATCCAGATAAACAAATTGCAGTTAAATAGACTATATTCTAGGTGAGTACATTCTTGAAGCAAGTTTCACAGTTTTCCTTGCCTCTGAATTTTCTAGAACTAGCCCTTGATGAAAGGCCTGTGAACTTGAAAACAGCCAACACCAGCAAAGAGATCAAATGACCCTCTGTGATCATCAACTACAAAGTCCCGTCAAACACTAACCAGTGCTTCTAACCTCAGCCAGACTTACCCAGAAAGAACATCTTAGAGTTAATAGAGAAATGGACTCTAAAGTCCTGAGTCCTACTATGGACTCTTTCACAGAGGTTGTTTGGCTTTGGCAAGTAGCTTAACCTTTCTAAGCCTGACTCCTCATCTGGGGCCATTGCTCTTGGTCTCCCTGCTTCACAGGGTTGTGAAGAGGATCGAATCAAACAATATATGAGATTGTTGGAAAGTACACAATGCTATGGCAACAGACACACAGAGCCTCTAGCCTGTAGGATATTTGACCCTGTCTATCTCTGTAAAATTTCTCTTCTTCATGGTGACATCTGAGACTCTTTTATTTAAAGAAAGGCTGACTAGGAAAAGAACTATCCCATGGCCAGAGACCCGCTGCTCATGTGCATGCCTAAGACTCTTGCAGCTACTGTCGTGAGATCCCTGTATAGCTTCCTAGGCAGGGTTACCAGACTCTGTACTGCTGTGAACAAAATATACTCAGCTTTGTGATGTTCTGTAACCTGGAGCTGTCACCAGTCAGCTTCAGTGCATGGGTGAAACTGATGCAATCACCCAATGGTGAACACATGGAAGAAACTAAAACAAGGAGTAGGAGAGATTTAAGAACACATTCGTCACTGAAAGTGTAAAGTGATGCTACTGGAAAAAGGATCAAATCATGTAACAAATTTTCTGGTGCCAGAGTGGAGCAACATGGATGGTCATTAGGGAACTGAACCAGATTTTATGGGAATAGGAACTTAAACATAATAGATCATATCTTTATGCACCCTAATTCTCTGAACTGTCTCTTGTCCCTTTCAACATGGGGCCAGAGTCAAATAGGATCTATTAATAAGAAACCCTGAAAAGACATTTCAGTGATCATTCAAATATTTCAAGTGTTGACAAGAGGGAATCCAAAAAGTTGTCACAAGATCCTTTTCAGGGTAGGAAGTCCTCCAGGTAGCTCCTCAAAATAATTAAACTAACAAATACAAAAACACTGTTTTACTTCACACCCCAGTCTCCAGTCCTCGCTGATCAGTTTGACTGATTCATCTCTCTCTTTCAGAGCACCTTAAGCCCTAATTTTTACATCAATCTATCCTTTTTTTTTTTTAAGCTCCTTTAAATTCTGATCCTCATTCCATTTCTCCAATTAGACAAGTCAAATGAACCTCAGATACCTGAAGTTTGTTGCCTGAACAACAAATGCTGGACAGGAAGAGAAAAAGAGGAGAGAGGAAAGGGAATTATGAATATATTTCCATCATTCAGTTTGTTTTCAGCCACATATGGGCAGGTGGGAAAAGGTTTGATAATGAAAGACTGGTCCCTATCAAAACATAACCACATTTATAGGTGTGTGGAGATGAAATACTCTGAACATGCATGGGTTTCGAGGACAATATGTCTGTTTTACAGATGTGGAGACTGAGGCCCAGAGAGTTATTGTAAAGGCTGACACAGCTCCACCGTGGTAGAGCAGAAATATCATTCTTGTTTCCCAAACCAGTGATTCTTCCTCCATGTATCAGATATAAGAAGCTGATTAAAACAAGCACATACAAATAGGCACCTCTAAGTGAACAAGTTATAAGATATTGTTAAATGTTTGATTTCTAGAGTTATAGGCAATATGTTAATGCAGGAATAACTCACGTTAAAGACAGTTCATTTTGGCTTACTCTGGAGACCATTTCTGTGCTTTATTGGCTCTACCTTTATAAGTAAGGCCAAAGGCCAGCAAACATAACTAAAAATAATACACACGACTAATACAATTTCAATTCTGTGACTATAAGGTGTTTTCCCTTCAGCTGATTTTGGATAGTATTTTATATAGTTAGGCTTTTACTAGTCTCTTCATTGTACTTTGCAACTGAAGTTCTGGCTTCTTATTAATTGGGTCAGTAAGCAATCATTAATAAAAATAACAAAAATCCTCATTAAAAATCACCTTTCTTCATGAATTTTTGAAGTTGAATTTTCCTTAATCTCAGCAGTACATAATAGCATGTCTCTGGGATGTATTTTCCTGTCGTCTGACTAAAAGTGATATCAACATGGTCCCTGGGTCATGGTCTCTACTCTGGCTTATTCCAATTAGTCAGCAGCACAATCCTCAGATGCTCTGCTTCAGTGATTTCTGGGAAGCCGGACAGAAAGCAGCCAAGCTCTTATGCAAACTGGAGCAAGACAGTGAATTATTATCTAGTAGCAACTTCCCCTTCTTCCCACTGTATCCTATCTTCACATAACAAGAGCCTATTTGGAGTTTTTTGCAGGATAAGATTGTTGCGAACTAGTGTTCCTCCAAGATATGCTGATTACTCAGTCACAATGAGGATGGTTTGTTCCCAGACCAGAAAAGAGAGGTTTTAAATAATTTATCCGGCAGGAGTCTGAGAGAAAAATGTTTAGTTTTTAGAGACCTTTAGGGATAAGAAGATGCAGCTGGGGACCAGAAGGAAAAAAAGGCCATGATGTTTCAGAGATTCAGAGCTGGCTCCACCTCAGGCTGCATCTGGCATACAGAAGGTGGTCAACAGTTGCTTGAGAAAGGGAGTAACACTGCCTGGAGGACATAACATAGTGGGAGGCGGTAAAAGGCAGGGATCTGTGTTTCTGAGCTTAGAATGGAGCCAGCTATCCTGATGGGAATTCAAGAGGGAAAGCTGATGGCTACAGAAACACAAAGTAAAAACTCAGAACCCATGTTCTTTTCCTGAAATCATATCAATTCCAAGGTACGAAGTACTCCTAGCTTACCAAGATCAGAAATTCAGGAATTCAGAAAGAACAACAATAAATTTGAGGGGACTGCCTTGGTTTAATGAATGAACTGGTGGTTGGGAATCTCCATCCTTGGGGAATCAGGAGCTCCTGTTCAGTGTGTGTGTCCTGAGTCAAGCAGACAGGGTGAATCACTTTAGCCTATTAGACCTTCACTTCCTCATCTGTGAGGTGAGTGAGTTGTCATAAATGGATTTACATGAGATCCATAATCCTTGAATCTCTCCTCTGCATCTGCCATGGGAAGCTTGTGAAAGAGCAGGAATGGCAGAGATTGTGCTAAATTATTTCACAGTCTTCCCATGACTTAATCCTGTATCATTCCTTTAAATTATGGATTCTTGCCTCCCCCACCTCTTTTTAAATAGAAAATTCAAGGCTTATAATGGTTCCAGAACATGTTCAAGGTCACACAGCTAGTAAATGGCAAAACTGGGAATCTAACTTAGAGCATACTTGTTGCAAATTTTATAGACAGATTAACAGGAAGCAGCCTCATCTCATCCTGCAAACAATAAAATGATGATCACTTTAGATTGCATCCTGGTGCTTAAAATAGAACTGTGACAAGAATTGTCATGAGATGATTATTTTTCCCTTGTGCCAAATATAAATAAGTGGGAACTGCAGTTGAAACTTGAGAAAAATCTCCGTAGGGTTTTGAAATCATCATTGGGTATATAATATAACGGTACTAAAACTCCATTAACCCGTGCCCTTGCTTCAATCAACAAAATTTTATTGAGATGTCAAACGTGGATGGAATGCTAAATGGAAAATCCAAGTTGGCTTACCTTAAAATCCTGTAGCACATGAGGAAATAATACAAGAAGTTTGTGTTCATGAAAATAAAAATAGGTACAGAAGAATTTTAACTGGCCTAAAATAAGACTTAGAGGTATAAACAGATTCATCTTATAAATATTCAGAGTCAGGATATTTATACACAAACACACACATATATGTAAAATTTGACATATTTATGCGACTTCCCTGGTGGCTCAGAGGTTAAAGCATCTGCCTCCAAAGCGGGAGACCCGGGTTCGATCCCTGGGTTGGGAAGATCCCCTGGAGAAGGAAATGGCAACCCACTCCAGTATTCTTGCCTGGAGAATCCAATGGACAGAGAAGCCTAGTAGGTTACAGTCCACGGGTCGCAAAGAGTCGGACACGACTGAGTGACTTTACCTTACCTATGTGTGTATGTGTATGTGTGTGTATATACATATATATACTCCCAGACATATATATGTCCATCTATTTTTAAGATCTAAATATGACAGGATATTGGGCAAAAATAATGTCAGGATCAGTCAACAGATAATTTTGTTTCCTGTGCTAACCTCCAGAAATTAATTCCAATTTGTTCAAAAGGAAGATGGGGAAGTAATTTCTGCACTGGGGCATATCGTCTCTAATTATTTTTCTGCACACACACATGCACACACATATACTCACTCCAAATTGTAATTAAATTTTACTTGAGTTACCTCATTTCACTAATTGTGACTAATAGTTATTATCATATAAATTTAAACACATGTGTGCAAATACATATGTACATAAATATATAACACTTGTATATGAGTGTGTTTGCATGTATCTATCCATCTTTCATCCATCCATCCATCAGGCAGATTTTACACTGCAAAAAGTGACTATAAACTAGAGAGACTGACTTTAAGTCCTTTGTATTTTACAATCATGGAAAACTTATTTTGACCTCATACTTCTAATATGGAAGCAATAGATCTGTCAGACATAGAATTAATCAAAATCATGAAAGAATATGCATCGTGTGCTATGTCAGGCAATAACATGAAACAGATACACTTCAGAAACACTACATTCTGAAGCCTTCACTTTAGACAAGAAAGTATTAGCAACGTGGGGGAAATGTCTGAGGAACTGCTGACAAATTGTACACTTTCTATAGGGACTTGGATCTTGTTCAGCTATTAAACTCACTGACCTTCTTATTTTTTGACAAACAGCAAGAATGCTATATCTACTCTATCTTTTAATTCTTTCTGAGGGTAGAAACCACTGCTGTCTTGAATCTGCGCTTCTCCAGTGGTGAAAATATGACTTGGAGCTGGGGAATGAAAAGACAGGTATATTATAGATACAAGATGGTACTGGTTGTCACTTTGCTTTGTGGTATTAGGCCCAGCTCCTTGCTAAAAATCTTATAGAGACTCAGTCTGAGTCAGAGTCAATCACTTTCAGGGATCTTGTTTTGTGTCCTTGACTGCTGTAATCATTTTTGTTCAGGTTTTTCCTTTTTCTTCTGCGTTTTTCTTTTCCTTGCATCCTGCACACCTGATTGTGACAGTATTTCTCATTACAACTTTGTATTGAAGCTTCTTTTCTGAAGGTGCTGATGAATTGGTCTTCATCTGAATAAATATGTTGTGACCAGAGAGATAAGCAGCAACTCAACACACGCTACTGTTTTTAGTGTTGTTCTTCACCATGCTCCCTGCAACACAGATCCTCCAAGGGGCGGGGGAAATTTCATAATTTCATTAATTCTCAGTCATCAGACCACTTAATCATTTCCCTTGACTAGAGGGGAGACCCATGAATGGATGGATAAATGTCAGAAAATAAGTTATTTGTAGATTGAGGAGAAGGACCTAGAATTTCTTACAGCTCTGGCTGTGAAACAGTTAAAGAGCAACACCTCCCATGCTACTGAAAAGGGAATCCATAATGTTACTGCTTTCATCTCAGACTCCATCAAAGCAGTGGCTTTCTTCACCAAAGAGAATGGAATAAGACCCTTCCTTTGCAAAGAGCATTAGGCCAATCAAATAGAAAAATAAAGTCATTTCTGGTGTTAAAATATAGCACAGTATACAACTTTCTCTTGCAGGTTACCACCTAGAGTTCAAATCTTGGTTCCACTGCTTTTCCCTGGAAAAACGACTTAAACTCATTCTAAACTCAATTTCCTATTTTTAAAAAGTGGAGTAGAAATTTTCACCTTTCAGAACTACTGTAAACATTAAATAAGAAAATGATGTAACATGAACAAAGTAGGTGATAGTAAACATTCAGTAAATATTAATTCTCTTCTCCCTACTTTTGTCACATTTGGGAGTGAGGAAAACCTATAATTTGGTAGACTTTTGTGAATGAAAAGACCAAGGCCATCTACAAATAATAAAAGCCCTGAATGTCAGTCATTATAAAACATGGGTAAGAATTGAGTGGAACAAAAGATCAGTAGAAATAAGATAATACAAACTGATGACAAGTGAGTTATCTGGTTAAGCATTATCACCAGGGTTTTAGGGAGGAGGAAAGCCATTGGTACTTTCCCCAGAATAGGAGCTTGTGAGGTAATACTGCCTAACTGTAAAAGTATCCACTGGAGAGGCAGACTGCCTGGTTTTGAATCCAAGTTCTATCATTAGAACTACGTGATTTTGAACTAGCTATTTTATTCTGTGTGTGTCCCACTGTAAAATGGAAATGATATTAACAGAAACCCAAAGGGTGATTTTGACGACTACACGAGTTAATATATACGAAGTGCTTATATGAGTGCCTCGGACATGATAATCAGCATTTGACAAGGCCAGCATGTGTGTGTATGTGTGTGTGTGTATGCACATGGGTGCACACACTTTTAAATTCATCTAATAAATTACATATTGTAATTTCAGAGTAAGGAACAGTCATTTCTGAATAAATCAATTTGCCATTTCATAAAGCCCATGGGCTCTTGTAGATAATTTTAAACATAGAGGCCTTGGCTGGAGAGAATTATATCTGAATAATTCAGAAAAGATACAATGCTTATAATTGATAAAACAAACAGTATTATCCTTTAAAAGTGGTGCTTCTAAGAGCATAGAATTTAGGTCACTTGCATAAGAATCACTTGCGACACTTGTTTTAAAATGAAGGTTCCTAGATGCTGTTCCTAGGGTGACCACATACTCGACTGATCAAACCTGGACATGTTTGAGAGTGAAAGGGATGACTATAAATAACTGTACCAGGTTAACAAGCATAACTGTACTGCCCTGGGTAACACAGAACATAGGGTATCCCTGTACATCCCAGAACTACAGCACTTTGGAGTGCCCCAGATTTGTAGTTCTATTAAGTTTTCATGATGATTCTTTCGTGGTGTCAATTTGAGAAAGGCTGTCTTGAATTGTATCATTTTAATAAAATTTAATTAATGCAGGAACTCTGTGAAATTTATATCATACCTGCATTTCTTAAGGATATTTCTTTGTGATAGGGAAGAATGTAAAAGAGAAAGAAAAGGACCATTTAGTAACCATCTACTCTTGCTCAAGTTTTCCTTCCCCCTTGGCATGGCACTGTCTTCCATAGTCTACAAAATAGGTTTACAGATCTTTGCTCTTGAAACTGAGTTAACCTCATGTGATTATGGTAAACCACATTCCCTAGCTAAGGAACCAGCTCTATAAACAATTTAAAGAGACTGACTCTGGGAAGAAAGGAGGCAATGCTTAGCTAACTACCTTAAATAAAAGGACAGCAAGAATAATCAGTAGGAATTAACCCATCGTACTCTCATCTGGCTTACAGCATCTATTATCAGAGGTATAAGCCTCCCAGTCATCTACCAGACCTTGGAATCAATCTCCTGAAGCTCTAATGAAACCTGTAGTCTGACCTAAACTTCTGCCCTTTTTCAGGTTCTCCCCAAACACTTCAACTGCCTTTTAAAACAGTCTCTCATCAGCATATTTCCCTTTACCCTCAACATTTTATCTGAATAGGCTCTCCTTGCATTTGTCCTAAATTAAATGTAAATATTCCTTGAGATCAAAGCTGCCCTGTGGCTCTCCCAGGGGAGGGCTCTCCCAGGGGAGGGCTCTCCCATGACCTATCCTCACCTCTGAAAACATGTCCTGGAGGTGGGGGAGGTTTCCTTCATACTCTTCATTGCCACACCAGACCATCTCTTTCTTCCTCCTTCAATGACTCAAGAGTCTGAAGCATGTCTCCATACCACCCCATCTACTGACCAAATGATCATGCCTTCTTTCATTAAAAATATTTAGAATTTGCTCACTGTCATTGAATAAACTTGAATCACTGTTCTGTTCACCAAAATGGTAGATACTCTAGCACTCTGCATTATCAATTTCTTGTTCTTTTCACATCCAGTGATCTTTCCCTTAACTTCAGCCAATCATTCTCATGGTGTCCACTGCACGTTGTTATCTTTAGCTCCAAAATCTTGATTTTAATCAATCCTATCTCAGTTCCCATTTCCTATCCTTTAAAGTCATTTGTCACGTCCAAGGTCAAGGGCAGCGGCCGAGAGTGCCAGGCTGCGACTGCACAGGAATGGCCGAGAGGAGCTACCCCGCATCCGAGGTCAGTGGCGGCCGGGAGGAGACCCCGATTCTGAGGCCAGAGGAGGTGGTTGAGAGGAGCTACACCACGTCCGAGGTCAGCGGTGGCCAGCAGGAGACACCCAGAGTCCGAGGCCAGGGGCGACGGCCGAGAGGAGCTACCCTGCGTCCGAGATCAAGGGCAACTGGAGAAGCCACCTTGCACCTGAGGCCAGGGGTGGCGGCCAGGAGGAGCCCCTGAGGAGCTTTGGCTGTGCAGGTGCAGGAGGACCTAGAAGAGCTATCCCGGTTGAAGGTCAGGAAGGGCGGCAGTGAGGAGACACCCCTCGTCTGAGGTAAGGAGCAGCCACTGTGCTTTGCTGGAGCAGCCGTGAAGAGATACCTCACGCCCAAGGTAAGAGAAACCCAAGTAAGATGGTAGGTGTTGCAAGAGGGCATCAGAGGGCAGACACACTGAAACCATACTCACAGAAAACTAGTCAATCTAATCACACTAGGAACACAGCCTTGTCTAACTCAGTGAAACCAAGCCATGCCTGCGGGGAACCCAAGATGGGCGGGTCACGGTGGAGAGGTCTGACAGAATGTGGTCCACTGGAGAAGGGAATGGCAAGCCACTTCAGTATTCTTGCCTTGAGAACCCCAGGAACAGTATGAAAATGCAAAATGATAGGATACTGAAAGAGGAACTCCCCAGGTCAGTAGGTGCCCAATATGATACTGGAGATCAGTGGAGAAATAACTCCAGAAAGAATGAAGGATGAAGCCAAAGCAAAAACAATACCCAGCTGTGGATGTGACTTGTTATAGAGCAAGGTCAAATGCTATAAAGAGCAATATTTCATAGGTATCTGGAATATCAGGTCCATGCATCAAGGCAAATTGGAAGTGGTCAAACAAGAGATGGCAAGACTGAACATCGACATTCTAGGAATCAGTGAACTAAAATGGACTGGAATGAGTGAATTTAACTCAGATGACCATTATATCTACTACTGCAGGCAGGAATCCCTCAGAAGAAATGGAGTAGCCGTCATGGTCAATTAAAGAGTCCGAAATGCAGTACTTGGATGCAATCTCAAAACGACAGAATGATCTCTGTTCATTTCCAAGGCAAACCATTCAATATCACAGTAATCAAAGTCTATGTCCCAACCAGTAATGCAGAAGAAGCTGAAGTTGAACGGTTCTATGAAGACCTACAAGACTTTTTAGAACTAACACCCCAAAAGATGTCCTTTTCATTATAGGGGACTGGAATGCAAAAGTAGGAAGTCAAGACACACCTGGAGTAACAGGTAAATTTGGCCTTGGAATGCAGAATTAAGCAGGGCAAAGACTAATAGAGTTTTGCCAAGAAAATGCACTGGTCATAGCAAATACCCTCTTCCAACAACACAAGAGAAGACTCTACACATGGACATCATCAGATGGTCAACACCAAAATCAGACTGATTATATTCTTAGCAGTCAAAGATGGAGACGCTCTATATAGTCAACAAAAACAAGACCAGGAGCTGACTGTGGCTCAGATCATGAACTCCTTATTACCAAATTCAGGCTCAAATTGAAGAAAGTAGGGGAAACCACGAAACCATTCAGGTATGACCTAAATCAAATCCCTTATGATTATACAGTGGAAGTGAGAAATAGATTTAAGAGCCTACATCTGATAGACAGAGTGCCTGATGAACTATGGAATGAGCTTCGTGACATTTTACAGGAGATAGGGATCGAGATCATCCCCATGGAAAAGAAATGCAAAAAACACAAAATGGCTATCTGGGAAGGCCTTACAATTAGCTGTGAAAAGAAGAGAGGCGAAAAGCAAAGGAGAAAAGGAAAGATATAAACATCTGAATGCAGAGTTCCAGAGAATAGCAAGAAGAGATAAGAAAGCCTTCTTCAGTGATCAATGCAAAGAAACAGAGGAACAGAACAGAATGGGAAAGACTAGAGATCTCTTCAAGAAAATTAGTGGTACCAAGGGAATATTTCATGCAAAGATGGGCTCAATAAATGACAGAAATGGTATGGACTAATAGAAGCAGAAGAAATTAAGGAGAGGTGGCAGGAATACACAGAAGAACTGTACAAAAAGATCTTCATGACACAGATAATCCTGATGGTGTGATCACTCATCTAGAGTCAGACATCCTGGAATGTGAAGTCAAGTGGGCCTTAGGAAGCATCACTACAAACAAAGCTAGTGGAGGTGATGGAATTCCAGTTGAGCTATTTCAAATCCTGAAAGATGATGCTGTGACAGTGCTGCACTCAATATGCCAGCAAATTTGGAAAACTCAGCAGTGGCCACAGGACTGGAAAAAGTCAGTTTTCATTCCAATTCCAAAGAAAGGCAATGCCAAAGAATGCTCAAACTACCACACAATTGCACACATCTCACATGCTGGTAAAGTAATGCTCAAAATTCTCCAAGCCAGGCTTCAGCAATACATGAACTGTGAACTTCCAGATGTTCAAGCTGGTTTTAGAAAAGGCAGAGGAACCAGAGATCAAATTGCCAACATCTGCTGGATCATGGAAAAAGCAAGAGAGTTCCAGAAAAACATCTATTTCTGCTTTAATGACTATGCCAAAGGCTTTGACTGTGTGGATCACAATAAACTATGGAAAATTCTGAAAAAGATGGGAATACCAGACCACCTGACCTGCCTCTTGAGAAATCTGTATGCAGGTCAGGAAGCAACAGTTAGAACTGGACATGGAACAACAGACTGGTTCCAAATAGGAAAAGGAGTACGTCAAGGCTGTATATTGTTACCCTGCTTATTTAACTTATATGCAGAGTACATCATGAGAAACGCTGGACTGGAAGAAACACAAGCTGGAATCACGATTGCCGGGAGAAATATCAATAACTTCAGATATGCAGATGACACCACCCTTATGGCAGAAAGTGAAGAGGAGCTAAAAAGCCTCTTGATGAAAGTGAAAGTGGAGAGTGAAAAAGTTGGCCTAAAGCTCAACATTCAGAAAACAAAGATCATGGCATCCAGTCTCATCCCTTCATGGGAAATAGATGAGGAAACAGTGGAAAGAGTGTCAGACTTTATTTTTTGAGGCTCCAAAATCACTGCAGATGGTGATTGTAGCCATGAAATGAAAAGACGCTTACTCCTTGGAAGAAAAGTTATTACCAACCTAGAAAGCATATTCAAAAGCAGAGACATTACTTTGCCGACTAAGGTCCATCTAATTAAGGCTATGGTTTTTCCTGTGGTCATGTATGGATGTGAGAGTTGGACTGTGAAGAAGGCTGAGCGCCGAAGAATTGATGCTTTTGAACTGTGGTGTTGGAGTATACTCTTGAGAGTCCCTTGGACTGCAAGGAGATCCAACCGGTCCATTCTGAAGGAGATCAGCCCTGGGATTTCTTTGGAAGGAATGATGCTAAAGCTGAAACTCCAGTACTTTGGCCACCTCATTCGAAGAGTTGACTCATTAGAAAAGACTGAATGTGGGAGGGGTTGGGGGCAGGAGGAAAAGGGGACAACAGAGGATCAGATGGCTTGATGGCATCACTGACTTGATGGATGTGCGTCTGAATGAACTCCGGGAGTTGGTGATGGACAAGGAGGCTTGGTGTGCTGCAATTCTTGGGGTCGCAAAGAGTCAGACACGACTGAGACTGAACTGAACTGAACTGTTGTGGTTCTGTAGCTGCTCTAGTTCTAGTTGCCAATGAAAATACCAACCCATGAATCACCACTTCACTTTTCTTTCTGTCTCCTTGGTTTTTTTTTACTTTCTTTCTTTTTATTATTATTATTATTTTTTTTTTGGTTACTAAGCTTAGACACCATGATTCATCACTCCAAGCAATTGTGTATAAACTACATCAACTCAATTTTGGTTTTTCTCCAAAATGTCAAATCCTAGTTGGTAAAATCTAATCTTCCTCTTACTTCACTACTGTATGTGAACAGATTAAATAAGTAGAGAAAAACAGCAAACTCTGTTGACTGGACTCATTCTAACTTGTGACCACACATCTGAAGTAGGACTTCAGTACTGCCAGCAACTCTACACTATTTTCTACGCAGTTTAGTCTCTCATTTTTTAAGAGGAATATTTCACACCTTTCCCCCTGAATATCCAGTAAAACCTAATCCTACATGATTATCAATCAATGACCTCAAAATTTAATTGAGAAAATAGAAGCATTCTGAATGGAATACTCACTTGTCTCCCATCATATCTGCTAATCTGCCTGCATTGGGATCAATATACTCTGCCTTTCCTCCTGTTAAAACTGATAAACTGTTGTCACTCTATCTAAAGCCAACCCCTGAACTTGTGTGCTGGAGGCCAGTTCCCTTCACCTGCTAATGGATTTTGTTTTGAACTTGTCATCTCTTTCTTCTACATCAACTTTCTCTACAGCAAGTCATTTTATCAGCATATTTACATTTAATAATATGGAAATAGAAAAGTAAAATTCCCCCTTGACACTATATTCCCCTCTGACTTCTTTTCCATTTCTCTGCTCTTCTTCTCAACAAATCACTCTGAGTTATTTACATTTGCTTCTTAAATTTCATCACCTGCCATTCTCCCTCAACCTATTCCAATCAAGACTTTGTCCTGATCATTTCAAGGAAAACACTCTGGTCAATGAGTTTTACCTTGTTAAATCCAATATTCAATTATGTGTGCCTATCTCATTCCACCTCTCAACAGCATTTGACACAAGAGAAATACTATTTTCACTTGGCTCCCATGATACAGATTCCCCTAGTCTCCTTTCTACTTCATTATAAGCTCCTTCTATCTTCTTTACTAGATTATCTTCCTGATCTCCAAATTTTCTAATGCTCCAAAACTCAAACTTCACCTCTATTTATTCTCTTTGTAGATAATTTTGTTTAGGACATGGTTTTAAATATCAACTAGGTCATTAATATCAACTAGTATATATAAATATCAACTAATATATACTAACATATGTATGCATTCACTGATAAAACAGTATGACATTTGGAGTTTGCTCCAAAATAATATAAAAGAGAAGAAAGGGGAAGGAATATGGATGAAGTAAGGTTAGCCATGAGTTGACAATTATTAAAGCTAAGTGATGGGAAAATTGGATTCATTATACTATTCCATATCATACATATATATTTGGTTGCATGAGGACTTTTGTTTGTGGCATGAGCTAATCTAGGTCCCTGATGGAGAATGAACCTGGGCCCTCTGTACTGGAGTGTAGAGTCTTAGCCACTGGACCACCAGGGAAGTCCCAGTAACATATATTTTTGAGATTTTCTATAAAAATATATTTTAAAATACCATCTCCTATTTGCTTCTCTAGCTCCCAAACCTTCCAAGTTATATATAATGTGTGTGTGTGTGTATAAAATTTTCTATTCCACATATTTCCTTGGATTTCAAAGTCAAAAAATTAACATATCAAAAATAGAACCCTTAATGTTCCTTTGTGTCAAATTTATGCTTTCTGTATGTCCCCAATTTTAACAGAGGCATTACAACAACCCTTTGGCTAAGGCCCCAAACTTACAAGCCGTTATTGAGTTCATCTTTATTCTTGTAAACTGCTGCTGCTGCTGTTAAGTCGCTTCAGTCGAGTCCGACTCTGTGCGACCCCATAGTCGGCAGCCCACCAGGCTCCACCATCCTTGGGATTCTCCAGGCAAGAACACTGGAGTGGGTTGCCAGTT
Organism: Nanger dama; assembly: GCA_917880005.1. Classification (NCBI taxonomy): domain Eukaryota; kingdom Metazoa; phylum Chordata; class Mammalia; order Artiodactyla; family Bovidae; genus Nanger; species Nanger dama. The sequence goes on from CAKJTW010000011.1 coordinate 5,765,869, forward strand.
CCTTCTCCAATGCATGAAAGTGAAAAGTGAAAGTGAAGTCGCTCAGTCGTGTCCGACTCTTAGCAACCCCATGGACTGCAGCCCACCAGGCTCCTCTGTCCATGGGATTCTCCAGGCAACTACAGCTTATCTATTAACAAGACTTATCGGTTTACCTTCCAGAATATAGGAAATTTGTATCATTGCTTGCCATCTCCAGAGCTACCGTTCTCATCCAAGCTGCTATCACTTTTCACTCAAACCACTTCAGGAGGCCACAGGCTCATCTTATTTTCTTCATTCTTGTCCTCAAAGAATCTATACTCATTTGGAAGCATGGTGACTTAAGAGAGTTTTTATAATTCCCTTGGTCATTCTTATAGTGGTGTTCTTTCTAATTAAAAAAAAAAAAAATCCAGAGTCTATACGATAGGCAAGACCCTGTGTGGTCTATTGTCTGCTTCCCTCTCAAAACTCATTTGCTGCACATGTTCCTCTCTTTTATCTCCTCCTGCTAAAATGGCCTCCTATTGCCCTCAACTATGTCAGGCTCCTTGTTACCTTAAGGAGTGCACATGCTTCTCCTGTCTGGAATGTTCTTCTCCCATATGTTCACATGGCTCATTCGTATCTGGGTGTCAGCTCATTAAGAGGCTTCCCTGACAAGTCTTTCACCTGTCAGAATCTTATCTCTTGCTTTATTTTTTCTTCCTAGCACTGATTGTTACTTAAAATTGTATCCTATCCATATTATTTTATTTGTTCATTTTTTGTTCCCCCGACTACAGTGCAAACTTGACAAGGGCCACCTTTTGCTATTGAATCTGTGGAGCCTAGATAGTGAAAACAAACATGTGTAGATGATCTAAACAAAATTTTAGACTCTGCTATGTATTTTCACATAAAATTCCATGTATATGCAGGTGAGAGGAAAAAGCTGTGGCTAAGAAAACAAGCTTTTTCTATTTCATAGCTTCTACGTAGTGTCAAGCTTGGCTAATTCAACAGGTACTGAATACCTCCACAAAGGCAGACCAGCACCCCAGAGGGATAGCGGGCTCCAATGAAGCTATGAATTCTCCAGAAGTAGTCAGCCTAGGCTTAATAGTTCGTGCTGTTTCCTTGACAGTTTCCTTTACCTACAAACCACCCAATCTCTTAATTCCCAAATTATAAAACATGCAGATTGCCACAGGGGAGACCAAGAAACCAAGAGACTACCTTCTTAGTAATTCAGTATTAATGAGGCTTTTACTCTGAGTGATATTTCAAGAATAATCATCTCCACTCCTCTGACCAGGTATTTTCAATAAATGAACTACAACCCTAGGCAATGTGTAAACACTGGATTTAACCAATCCTCAGTCAGAGTTCTCTTTTAGCTAAGTACAGAGTGAAGTTCAATCACAATTTGACTCTACTAAACAGTTTGTGAGTTTACTTTACTTCATTCTGAGTTAATTTTGCCCCAGTCTCAAAAGTGGTCATAAAAGTGGAAATTTATTTCTAACTTTCTTCCTAATAGGTGGCTCTTACCCTAGTTCATGAGGTCAGTTATAATACACGTTTGCTGCTGCTGCTGCTAAGTCACTTCAATCGTGTCTGACTCTGTGCGACCTGATAGACGGCAGCCCACCAGGCTCCCTCGTCCCTGGGATTCTCCAGGCAAGAACGCTGGATAGGCCAAGAGAAAATTCTTAGTACAATATGAATGCCTCATGAACTTGAAATAGTACATTCATTTGAGGTGATCTTTAAGAAGATGTGTTCTCAATGTGTGCTTACATATACTTTCTTTGGAGGTTTTAGTCACTGACCCCTGGCTTGAATGTAATTCATCCAGGAAAGAACTGGAACAAAAAAAGATGTATTTCTATTTCCAAAATATAACAAGGGGGAAAAAAAGGTCAAAAAGCTCATTTTCTTCCCACAGTGCCAAAATCCAATGGATTTATCTGCACATTTCTTTTTCTCCTTTGCATTTCTTTCTCTCCCACCTGCCTGAATTGTACCTGTGCTTATATGATACACCAATGAAATAGTTTATGGAGCCCAACCATCTGTGCCTTTTTCTTCCTCCACTGCATAAAACCATAATCCATATACATAAATTCATAATCCATGTGCATTGCTTATAGCTCTATTAAGATAGTGAATTTTCCAGTGCAATTAAACTGTGAGCTAAAGAGATGATTGCAATTTCAGACTGTATCATAAATACTCAAGCCCTTACAGCTCTACACCTGGTGAGAAATTGGGACTGATTTGTATTTTGAAATACCTTCAGGTAAAACTGAAAGAATAGCATAAAGCCACAAACTCTTTTCCCCTGGATATGCCAACTCTCACTATCCAAAATCAGGATATAAGAGTTTGATCTATTTATAAAACATCCCTTGCTCTCTGAACCTTTTCTCTGAAACAAACAGACAAAAAATCTTCACAGATTCAGAAACATTTGTATCCCTTGCTGATTAAATCTGCTATTTGAATTCACATTATCCAAATCCAGGAACTGAATAGATCTGGGTAGTGAAATATACTTGCACTCTGAAACCACAGCTTTGCCACCTTTTAAAACGAGTCTACATTATGGAAGGCGGTAAGAACTATTCTTGTTTTATAGGATTTGTAGCAGGTACTAAATGTCACATTCTATAGATAGTAGCAAAGTCACTTCGGGTATTGCAAATTCTAATGATTAAATGGCTCTGTGCATTCATGGGGGCTTCTCTGGTGGCTCAAATGGTAAAGAATCTGCCTGCAATGCAGGAGACCTGGGTTTGATCCCTGAGTTGGGAAATCCCCTGGAGGAGGGCAGAGCAACCCACTCCAGTATTCTTGCCTGGAGAATCCTCATGGACAGAGGAGTGTGACGGGCTGCATTTCGTGGGGTCACAAAGAGTCGGACATGACTGAGCGACTAAGCATGCGCACACATGCATTCACTAGCAGTGTTGTAAGATCTCTTAGTGAATTTGTTATGATCATAACACACAGACAACCCTAATCATTCAGTCATCAGAAATCACTGTGAACTAAGTGAAGCAAGCCAGACAAAGACAAATATCTTATGTAATCACTTATATGTGGAATCTAAAGAAAAAAAGACATAAGTGAAGTTATTTAATAAATAGAATAGACCTACAGACATAGAAAACAAATTTATTGTTACTAAAGAGGAACGAGGTGTTCATGGGTGTAATAAATCAGGAGGCTGGAATTAATATATACATACTCCTACATATAAAAGAGATAACTGATAAGGTCCTACTGTATAGCACAGGGAACTATACTCAATATTTTGTAATAACCTACAAGGGAAAAGTACCTGAAAAAGAATACACACACACAAACACACATATACATATATTTAACTATATATATGTTTAACTGAATCACTTTGCTGTACAGCTGAAACTAACATGACATTGTAAATCGACTATACTTCAAAAATAAATAAATAATTGTGAAGGATACAATGAACTATATTGTTTCCATCCCCCAAGACTATATTTGAAGCCCTCTGAAAGTGAACTGCACTTGATTAGGTCAGTTTATTAAACCTAGATTTCACCTGGCATTTTTATGGAGCTAAGTACAGTGCCTTTCGGAGACATGATATTCTGTTACTTATTGAGTAACAACAGATTTACTTATAAAGGTTTATTTTGAATTGTCTTCTGAGCCCTGAGGTAGAGAACTCTGAATTCAAGGAAGAGGCAAGTCTGTAATGAAGATCGGCATGGAGGAAAACTTGTATCTGGGAAGCAGATATATATACGAAACTCGAAACTAAGGGCCACACAGAACCATGTTAGTTTTTAACTTTCAAAGGTCCATCTGTTATTTATATGTGAACATTTGTATAACTCAAGGCTGATTATGGCCAGAGTAATTCTGTGTTGGGAGTTTTTAGGACATAAAAGAAACAGTTTCTCTGAGGCTCAAAAATTATGAGTATGCCAGAAGTTCTGGGTCCAAACTCAAGTCTTTGGGCCAAAGTTTGTCAATGAGATGGAAGGTATGAAAACCTCATTAGTCAACTGGATGGATTTTTCCCTAAGGTGAGTGAGCATCTTAAGTGGATAGCTTCAAGCATCTATCTGGCAGAGGATGGACTTGCTACGATTATCTTTATTTTTATAATTTTTTGTAGAGATGTAATTTTTATTTAGTGAAGTGCAGAGACCTGAAGTGGGCAGTTCTTTTACAAAAGCAGACACTTGCATAGCCCACACTTCATCAAGATGTAGAACGTTTCCAACTACAGAAAAATTTCCTTGTGCATTTCTAGTCCATCCCTCTTCTACCCCAAGGGCAACTACTGCTCAGCTTTTTCAGCACTGTAGGTTAGTTTTCTCGCTCTAGAAACGTATTTAAGTAGAATCCAGTGGTACATATTCTGGTATCTGACTTCCTCTCCTCAAAATGTTTTTGAAACTTCTCTATATTATAGAGATATTTCTTTCCTATTGCTGAGTAGTTTTCCATTGCAGGAATATAGCAAAATTTATTTCCCCATTCCCTCGATATTAGTATTCGGGATTTTTCAGTTTGGAGCTATTACAAAGAAAGCTGCCAGTAACATTCTTGATTAAGATTAATATGTTTTCCTTTCTTTGGAATGGGATTGCTAGGTCACATGGTATGTAAGTATTCAATTCTATAAGGAACTGCAAAAAATTTCCTAAAACGACTGTACCATTTTATACTTCCATCAGCAGAAGCTAAGAGTTCTGGTTGCCTCTGCGTGCTTAATAATGTTTCACTCTTTTTCCATTCTAATAACTGTGAAATATCATCTTGTGAATTTAATTTTTAACTTTCCTGATAATTAATGATGATGGTGCTTTCTTATGAATATATTATAGCCACGCCTTTCTTTGTGAAGTGCTGTTCAAGTATTTCCCATATTTTACTGCATAAATTCTTTAAATATTTTGGATATTAGTCCTTTATAAGATACATGTATGAAAACGTTTTCTTCCTGCCTGTGGCCTATTTATTTTTCTTAATGGTATAATTTAATTAACAAAATTTTAAAATTTTGGTAAGATTTGCATTATCCATATTATTTTGAGTTGTGCATTCTCTGTCATCTGTGAGAAAACTTGATGCATCCCAAGATCTCACAGTCCTCTCCTATTTTTGCTTCTGAGAAGTTTTATGGTTTTGGCTTTTATGTTTAGGTCTGTGATTCCACTTGAATCAATTTGTGTGCATACTATGAGGTAGGGGTTGAGTTTCATATGTAGATAGCCAGGTCATTTTCTGAAAACCATTTCCTTTCCTAGTTGACAACTATAGTTTTTAACTGTTAACATTAAGTAACCTCCACTACTTTTAATAATATGGGAAATGTTACTTTAAATGAAATTGTCCCAGACAGATAATATTCCATACCTGATAGATACAGCAAGCACAGAGGAAGAAATTACTTGTCCTTTGACATATCTGCTTTAATAGATTAGGATTTAGCTGAACTATCCCTATTCTCTTAACACATCCATAAAAACAGGCTCATGCTGCTAGGATCTTGTTTATTGATGTGAGTAGTACCCTGGACAGGAACACCTAGCCAAGGGGAACCAGTGGGAGCTGAAATTCCCTCTGTTTTCTACCTGTCAAGCTGCTTCCCCTCAGGGACACAGGTAGGAAGAGTTACATCTACAACATGAAAACGTCCCCTTTGTCCACAAACAGGAGGTCTTCTGCATAACTCATTCAGAGGCAATACTTAAAGGTTCACCTAAAGGTGACACCTTTTCAAACTTGTATAATGCAGCTTTACGTACCAGCATAGGCTCTGGTACGTATCTAACCTTTTCCTGAAACCGCAGTGCTTAGTCACTGCTTGTTCTAATAGTAACAAGTTTCTTCAGCGTAAAACTGGAGAGACACCGTAGGGACCCTGCCTCTGTTGCATCACTCAAGTTTCGATTATTTTTTTCTTTTTACTTGCGCTATTTGTTGGCTTATTACCTTCCTTGATAAAATAGACATGACATTCAGGACAATCTTCTCCCTAACTAATGGCTTGGTGAATTCAAGCTAATTGCAGAATCCATCACAAATGTTAAAATGGTGCTGTGTTATTTTAATCTGAACAGTAACTGTACACACAATCACCTAAGGACATTCTGTTAAGCTCTTTGATGACCAGCTTCTTTATTCCCTCCACCTCCAATCCACTCATTTTCCTGCTTCTAGGGTACCTCTCTTGCCATGGTCTCCATGTTCTCAGTCATCAGAATAAGCACATGGATATGAAATTTGACAAGTTAGATTGCCACAGTACTTACAAGATTTTAGAGATTCTGCCTGAACATGTCTGTTTCTATATCAGATGCCAGCAAACTTTTCATTCACATATCCCTCTTTAGAGCTGAGGAAAGCGACTCTAAGAAATTTAAAGAATTGCCCAAGTTTAGCTAGCAATTTAGAAGCAGAGGTGCATCTAGAACCTCTGTCTCCAAGCTAGTCTTGACAACAACCTGCAGGCTTATTCTCTCCCGGTAATTCCAAACTCCTTTTATGTTAAAGGGGAAACTCTGTTCCTCTTCCCTTTAAGCTAAATAACAAAGTGTATCAGAACTGGGTAGGAATAGGAGAGGTTGGGGAAATGGGAAGATATTTGATCAAAGAAGTGGGGAATATTCACCTCAGTGACTTGGAAGGGAAATTCACTAGGAAAATACAGTGCTATTGTTGGGTAGTACTGAAAACCTGTTTGAAACCCACGGTCTTATAATTAAAGTAGGGCAAGCTGGTATAGTGGGCTTTCCTGGTGGCTCAGAGGTTAAAGCGTCTGCCTCCAATACGGGAGACCTGGGTTCGATCCCTGGGTCAGGAAGATCCCCTGGAGCAGAAATGGCAATCCACTCCAGTATTCTTGCCTGGAGAACCCCATGGACAGAGAAGCCTAGTAGGTTACAGTCCACGGGCTCGCAAAGAGTCGGACACGACTGAGCGACCTCACCTCACCTCACCTCACCTCAAACTGGTATAGTACTGTAATGTTTTCCAAGTCAATTTGCCTCTTTAGATGGATATGCAAAAAGATCAATATTTTGTATGTAATTAGGTTTGGGATTTCATTCCACATGAAAGAAATTCAGAGAGAGGGACCAGGGAGGTAAGCATGTATGGAAGGTAATGATTATATTGAAAAATAATGTCATCTTATAAGGAGCCAAGTGAAGACATGAGAAAAACGTTACTCTATGAAAAAGAATTGGTCTTGATGGGGCCAGCAACTTGTTGGAGTAAATGAGTTTGAAATATAAGAAGGATTGGCAGGAGGAGAAGGGATTGCAGAGGATGAGATGGTTGGATGGCATCACCGACCCGAGTTTGAACAAGCTCTGGGAGCTGGTGATGGACAGGAAAGCCTGGCGTGCAGCAGTCCATGGGGTCACAAAGAGTCGAACACAACTGAGTGACTGAACTGAACTGAATTAAAGTAGCTATTTTAGTAGCTGAGTTATTGGTAGGTTTATATTTTATACAACAGTAGAGGTAGCACAAAAGAGAGTGAGCCAGTTACTAGAATCTGGAGAATGGCAGGCTGATTGAAATAAAGAGTGATAGGGCATGATGTAGTCTGATGAGGAACTAAGGGTTTTGAAAGAAGAGGGAAGAAAAGTAGTCTGAAAACAGACAAAGACGAGCAAAGACCTCAATTCAAACTCAATTCAACCAACATGGAGGGTACAGAGAAGAAGGCAGTCACCATGGCAACATCTGGAGCCTCAAGTAATGGTCAGGGTTCCATTAAATAAAGGGGTTCAGTGACATGGGGACTGTCAATGATGACAGGCTGAGAGTTCTAGGGGCAAACAGGACCAGGAGGGAGTGCCTGCTAAATCAAGCTGGATGAGGTGTTCATCTCAGTATGGGGAGATGGATGAGTGGACGCATGAACTTCCAGGGGTGATGGGGATGAGAGTCCTGATGCTGTCTGTTCTGTTGGTCTTGTGGGGGAAGGTGAGTACACACAGACACATAGACATCTGCACACATACTAAGCGTAAGGTTTATTCAGAATAAATCAGTGTCTCATGAATTGGTGGGGTAGGTAATCTATATGTTTCTGAAACATATCAGTGTTTGTTTTTGTGTTTTTAATAATTTATTTTCATCTTGGAAAGGAATAAGGTAGCAAAAGAAGAGATGACTGAAGTCACTGTGTAACTAATTCAGAAAACCAGAGATAAAGCTGCAAGAAGGGCTGTCTGGATTGCTTAAGCTTTTTTTCTCAAATGCCGTGATACGTTGTTAGGCACAGTCACATCCATGAGAATGAAAGAAAAGATGAACACAGGAGCAACAACAATAACGAAACAGAAATACTGCATTTTCAAGAGAAGAAAACATCAAGAAAACTAAAACAAAGTGCTTCTCATTTCCTCTGGGGATCCCTGTTACATAATTTCCATTTTAAATGAAGCAAAAATACTTCCAATAACCAGAGAAACACTTAAAAATTAAGAAACACTTGTTCTAGTTAATGTGTCTGAATAGTACTAAGGAAAAAAGTCTCCCCCAGGAGGTCATTATTATTCAAAAATTACTCTAATTAGGTCATGAATACATTAGGCCTTATTCAGTGCCAACAAGAGAAAAAATAGAATTAGAAATGTGACACGCATAACACTCCCAATGTGTTAGGGCGATTTTATTCCAAAATGCCATTAAAAGATGAAAAGGTCACCCTGTAGGGAAGTAATTGGTACAGCACTCTTGTAACTGATTAAAGGGGCTTTTATTTAGGCTTTTTTTTTTTTTTTTGCTTGCTTTAAAATAGAGTCTTTCTAGACAGAAAAATGTATATGTGTTTATGTATGTATATACATATACACATAGGTGTAATTCTGACTTGATGACTGTTTGGCTATTTTAAGACAATAAAATAGCAAAAGAGAGAAACAAGAGCACTTGATATATCAAAATAGACACACTTGTATACTGAGAGCAAATTCCAGAGAATATCTTAAGAAAATATTTAAAAAGTATAGTTATTTTCTTGTATGATTTTTTTTTCATTCAATTACTTTATCTCTGTGGTTTCTTAGAATATCTGCTGCATAGACAAGTTCTGCATTTAATTAGAAAAGAGTATGAAATTTTAATGAGTTGGTAAATCCCAAAGTAAGAGGCTAGGAGGTTGAAAGCCTTTTATTTTTAATTTTTTCTTTTTCTTAAAGAAACTCAACAGACTCTGATAATAAAATCCCTGGTGGAGTTTGATGGCTGAATTTGTGAATCTCCAGTAAGTAATATCAAACTGCACACCTATAGCCTAAATAAAGCATCCACAAGGTTTACACATGCATTTATCTCCTATCAAAAAGTAAAAACAGAGATACTGCTTTACCCGTTGTAGCATGAATTCTATCTTTCCTATACAATCTCATAATGTGAATATAGCTTTCCATAATGACAGTTCGCAACCTTCATCAGAAAAAATTACTTTCTTTAAAACTTGCTAAAGTCATCAAATATGCAAGAATTCCATTTAAATGACATGATGTCTAGATATGAAACAACTAAAAATTCACCTTTTGCCCTTTATCATTAGCTTACAAATATTCTATGTCTTACTGTTCTTTAAGAAATCTGAGAGTAAACTGCAGGTGGGATCAGGTATACCAGGTGTCTAAGTCATTTAGTTTTTTAATTCCTAATGATAGTAGAGTTAATTTGTATTCTCATTCCCTCACTTTGCCACTCATTCATTCAGCAATATATTTCTAATTGTGACTTTTTATTGTGACATAATATCAGAATTACAAACAAATTGTAAGACTTCTCATACATACTATCCTTATTTAGATTCCCGAATGTATACAGAAACACACAAAAATAGATACTCTGAACCATTTGAAAGTAAGTTACAGATATTATGCCTCCTTTACTCATAAATATTTCAGTATGAATTTTCTAAATGTAAGGATATTCTTCTACATAACTACAGTATAATTCTCAAAATCAGGGAAATAACAATACATGAATATCTAATTTACAGATCTTATTTAGATTTTGCCAATTTCTTGACAATTGCTTTTTTAATATAGAGGATGCTATTGTATATAACACATAAAGGGTAAAGGACTTCTGAGAAAGTGAAAGATTCCAGGAGTTTGCTTATGAGAATACATTTTATTTTAGTGGATAAATATTCAGTACCTTTTAATTCAATAAAAAGTACTGGGTATCAACTTATATGTATAAAATAGATAATGTAACTTACATTTGTTGAGTACTTATATTGAGTCAGGCACTATATTATTATCTTCATGTGAACTCTTTAGTTTCATTCTTATAAAGTAGATAATATTTTATTCAGGAAGAAACAAAGGCTCAGAGAGAATAAGCAACTTTTTGGTTGCAGAGCTAGTGGACTAGTTGCACACCTGGAATAATCGTCCAAATCCTTCTCACTTCAAAACCGAAATTCTTATTCATGCCACCATTTTTCTCCTAGCATGAAACAACAGACACTGATGATGCAGTTCATACTGTCCTGGAACTTTTCATTTCCTGGAGAGAAATATATAAATACAAACTCAAAACTTCAGAGTTGGAAGTCTGTCTTCATTTAAAGTTGTAACCCAGCTGTTGACCTGCCTCTGGTGCTTCTTCCTATTCCTCACCTACTTTCTGTTTACCCCTTATCATATTAACTCACTATATGACATGCATATTTAGTAAGTTAATATTGTATTTTCATCCCACACAAATGTAAGTGCATGAAAGTAACAAATTATTGTTTTTGTTTTCCCACTGTTCAGTCCCCAGCACATAGACAAATACATTGCATAAAGTGAGCATTAATATAATATTTGTTGAATAAAATTCCTTCAAAAAATTGAATTCCTTCAGAGGCTGAGAAAAGTGAAGACCGAGTTACTCAAGGTCAAAGTAATTTAATGACATGAAATGTCATTGAGTTGAATACAAATAGGACTCACAGTGAGTGATACAAGAAGAGTCCCATGGGAGGAAAGAGAAAGAGGAGATCTAGATGGAATGAGGGAGAGCAAGCCTCACAAAGCCAGAAAGAGACAAAGTTGACCGTAAACAGTATGTAGAAAATCTTTAATGAACAAAGACACAGGTGGGAAAATTAACAGGGTATATTAGATGACTAGAAATAAAAGAGAGGAGGGTACGGCAGTCTGCTGTAGTATTCTTGCCTGGAGAATCCCCATAGACAGAGGAGCCTGGCAGGCTACAGTCCATGGGGTTACAAAGACTTGGACCTGACTGAGTGACTAAGCACAGATAAAGAAGGTCAGTTATGGGAAATAATGAAAAATCGGAAGAAATAATGCTGGCAGACTACGAAAGGTTTTTACTTTATGTAGAGAAGTATGCATTCCTGCTGGCACAGTAAGTTGTTTATTTTCTAGCAGAGAAACACATAAATCATCAATAAACTAACCTCATTTTCACCCTATTCAAAAGCAGTACAATTGATAAGAGATGCGTTTGAACTGTGGTGTTGGAGAAGACTCTTGAGAGTCCCTTGGACTGCAAGGAGATCCAACCAGTCCATTCTGAAGATCAGCCCTGGGATTCCTTTGGAAAGAATGATGTTAAAGCTGAAACTCCAGTACTTTGGCCACCTCATGGGAAGAGCTGACTCACTGGAAAAGACTCTGATGCTGGGAGGGATTGGGACAGGAGGAGAAGGGGATGACAGAGGATGAAATGGCTGGATGGTATCACTGACTCGATGGCCGTGAGTCTGAGTGAACTCCGGGAGTTGGTGATGGACAGGGAGGCCTGGCGTGCTATGATTCTTGGGGTCGCAAACAGATGGACACAACTGAGTGACTGAACTGAAATAGTGATTTTCTAGAGTTAATTTGTATCTTTATCTCTCATTTCCTAAGTTAGTCTCTCATTTTAATGCTTTTGATACATCATTGCTCAGGGAATAACTGAACAAATCATACCCTCAATTGATATTCAGAAATTCTAATAAACTGTAAAATAGTAAATAATAGAGACAGCTGCCAGATATGGGATAAAGAAGAGAAAATATGTATGGGTAACACTTGGCACCACAGCGCTAGTGAAATCAGGTTCTGACCATTCACTTGTCTCTTTTAAGTTTCAGTTCATACAAACCAATCCCAGATTTAGGACTGTGTAACTTTCGGAGCCATCATTTTCTGGTCATTCTGACTTAGAGCCTAAGTTGATGAACATAGGTAAAGGGCAATCTTTAGGTAAAGCAACAATGGTAAAAGGAGCTATGAACATAGCTCTGACATAGGTAAAGGGAGATCTAAAAATAAAGTATGATGTATCTTTTCTAAAATCAAACTTTCATTTGCTTTGTATCATATTGTGTATGTCTCTTTTTAAATCACTCTCTCTGATTTGTTAAAGATTATTATTCTTATTTTACAGGTGAGAAAGCCAAGGATCAGAGGGATCAAGAAGCTAAACACTCACACCCAGTGAATATAAAGACCAGAATCTTTATTTAGATCCCTTAACTTCAGGTTTTCTGCTATTTCCATTACATCATACAACAAGTGTCCAAGTTGGTTATCTTTGCCTATCTTGCTTTTGTGATAAAAGTAGCGAACATACTTCCTCATTTAACGCACAGTTACCCAGTGGGTAACGATATTATGTGATTGAGAAGTACTGTCATGGATCCACGGTAATGGAAACTCCTGTCTTTTCCAGTAATATTTGTGAGAAACTTCTTGATAGCATTACCAAGCCTGAGAGGAATAAGACACATCATCTTACTATTACTATCAGCAGCAGTAGGAAGCTGCTGGCTTCCTACTTTATTCACAGATTTAAAAAGAGTATTATTACAACTACTACTCATTAATACATGTTGATCAAACAATAAGCCAGAAAAGCTATTTAAAAAAGGAAAATAATAATCTTCCTCCTTCATATTCTGACCTCCATTTCTATTTCTAAAATAAAAACTCTGCTTTAGTCTAGTTTTGTTTTTTATTAGCATTTTTTTCTTCTTTTGAAATATGATTTTTAGGCTTTTTCTTAAAATAAAATTTATTGCTTCTTCTGCATAATATAAAAAGTATCTTCCCGGAAGACTTCAAAAAAAGCACTTAAGCAAATTTCTGGTGCCATTTCTTTTTGGTGCCTGGCTGTTTGATAACGTTTTCAGTGTTTGTTTCTGGTAATTTATATGATTAGTTACTACGTATTTTATGTAAATTTAGATAATTTCCAACATTTCAATCTTTAATTTCATTCATGCTTTCAAACTGTTTTTGAGAGAAGTTTAGAAAAATATTCCATTATTATTCCTCTAATTTTTTTCCTCTCTTGGAGACATTTGATGTCTCCAAGATGATTTTGTACCTTCTTTCTTCATTATACTGATCCCTTTGCTTCTTTATATTTTTATAATCAACAGATTTATTTATCATCATTTTTAAAATTTAAATCTTTACATTTCCTCAGAACTGTTTGTTCTTTTCCTACCTTTTCAGTTGAAGAGTTCTCAAGCATTATTGTTTAGTTACATAGTTCTTCAAGGCCAGCATTTTCCTCCAAAAACATTTCTAATAGGCATCACAGAAGTCTTACTGCAAACACTATTCTCTAGGTATTCTGTATGTTCATAAGACATGTGCTGTGTGCTGAGTCACTCAGTCACGTCCAGTTCTTTGTGACCCCACGGACTGCAGCCCACCAGGCTCCTCTATCCATAGGGATTCTTCAGGCAGGAAAACTGGAGTGGGTTGCCACACCCTCCTCCAGGGGATCTTCCCAACCCAGGGATTGAACCTGGGTCTCCTGCAATATAGGCAGATTCTTTTTCAGCTGAACTAGCAGGGAAGCCCTCATAATACATACATTATTTATAATATGTATTTTGCTCATTTTATTTAATGTCCATGTCATTGAGCACATGGGTTTCTATTTTTGCCAATGGATTCTGGAATAATTATAGTTTGGTAAAAATTTAATAACAACAAAGTAATAGTCTGTACTATTTCTTTTTGGTTTCAAATTCCTTAAGGATTTCTTATGGAGCTAACGTATGGTCAATTATTTTGTAACCCATAAAAGTATGTTTCACTTTTTATTTTCTAGGACTGAAGTTTTGTATATACTTAGTAAAGTAAATATATTAATTATATTATTCAAATTCTCTAGGACCTTTTATTTTATTTATGATTTATTGGAAGCTAACTCTTAAAAAATCTGATCAAACACATAACTAGAGAGAGGAATATGACCTAAACAACTACCAAGACACAGTGCTAAGTTGTTTAAAAAATGTTATTGAAGTATAACTGACATATTATACTAGTTTCAGGTGTTCAACTTAATTTTTCAATATTTGTATCTCTTGAAAAATGATCATCACAACAAGTCTAACAAACATCCATCACCATGAATAGTTACACACATTTTTTTTCTTGTGATGAGATTGTCTGAAGGCCTATTCTTAGAAAAATTCAAATATGTACTACAGTATTATCAACTAGAGTCACTATGCTGTACACTACCTTCCAAAACTCATTTATACCTTGTGTTTAGCACAACACCCTCAAGGCCCACCCACATTGTCACAAATAGCAAGATTTTAATCTTTTTATGTAGCAATATAGCTGAAAAAGCAAGAGAGTGCCAGAAAAACATCTATTTCTGCTTTATTGACTATGCCAAAGCCTTTGACTGTGTGGATCATGACAAACTGGAGAATTCTTCAAAAGATGGGAATACCAGACCACCTGACCTGCCTCTTGAGAAATCTATATGCAGATCAAGAAGCAACAGTTAGAACTGGACATGGAACAACAGACTGGTTCCAAATAGGAAAAGGAGTACTCAAGGCTGTATATTGTCACCCTGCTTATTTAACTTCTATGCAGAGTACATCATGAGACATGCTGGGCTGGATGAAACACAAGCTGGAATCAAGATTGCCAGGAGAAATATCAATAACCTCATATATGCAAATGACACCAACATTATGGCAGAAAGTGAAGAACTAAAGAGCCTCTTGATGAAACTGAGAGAGGAGAGTGAAAAAGTTGGCTTAAAGCTCAACATTCAGAAAACGAAGATCATGGCATCTGGTCCCATCACTTCATGGCAAATAGATGGGGAAACAGTGGAAACAGTGGCTGACCTTACTCTGGGGGGCTCCAAAATCACTGCAGATGGTGACTGCAGCCAAGAAATTAAAAGAAGCTTGCTCCTTGGAAGGAAAGTTATGACCAACCTAGACAGCAAATTAAAAGGCAGAGACATTACTTTGCCAACAAAGGTCCATCTAGTCAAAGCTATGGTTTTTCCATTGGTCATGTATGGATATGAAAGTTGGACTAAAAGAAAGCTGAGTGCTGAAGAATTGATGCTTTGGAACTGTGGTGTTGGAGAAGACTCTTGAAAGTCCCTTGTACTTCAAAGAGATCCAACCAGTCCAGCCTAAAGGAGATCAGTCCTGAGTGTTCATTGAAAGGACTGATGTTGAAGCTGAAACTCCAATACTTTGGCCACCTGATGCGAAGAACTGACTCATTTGAAAAGATCCTGATGCTGGGAAAGATTGAAGGTGGGAGAAGGGGATGACAGAGGATGAGATGGTTGGATGGTATCACAGACTCAATGGACATGAATTTGGGTGGACTCCGGGAGCTGGTCACAGACAGGAGGCCTGGCGTGCTGCAGTCCATGCGGTTACAAAAGGTCGGACACGACTGAGCAACTGAACTGAACTGATACCTCAATGTATATGTAACTACATCTTTTTCATTAATTCATCTGTTAATAAATACCTAGGTTATTTTCATATCCTGATTACTGTAAATAATACTGCAATGAATATGAGCATGCATATATCTCTTTAAGATATCAATTTCAGAGGGATTTCTGGATCTTATAGAAACTCTATTTTTAGTTTTTGAGGAATCTCCATACTGTTTTCCATAGCAGCTGTAGTGTTTTACATTTCTACCAATAGTGTAAAAGGGAAAAATTTAAATATGTCCTAAAATTACCTTTCTTTTGAAATATGAATTACCAGTCTGTCACATGTATATAGGGCTTTGCAGGTGGCTCAGTGGGAAAGAATACGTCTGCCAATGCAGGAAACACAGGTTTGACCCCTCGGTTGTGAACAATCCCTAGAGAAGGGAATGGCAACTCACTCCAGTATTCTTGCCTGGGAAATCCTTGGATAGTGGATACTAGTGGGCTACAGCCCATGAGGTCTCAAAGAGTCAGACACGACTCAGTAACCGAGCATGCACATCCATGTATGTGTTCAGAGATATTAGTGGTACATATTAAATTAATTTTTTTCAGGAAACTGGATGCCTTGTCAGTGACAAACACAGAAACAGTCATCTCAGGAAGCATTTACAGGTTGGTAATCGATTTCTATCAGTGTGAAGAAGAAAGAGCCAGGCCATACACTTCTCCTAGGGTCTTGATGTTCTCTGCTAGAGGCAACGCTTGCTAAACATAGCCCTTTCTATCCTAGGTTTCCTGGGGACAATCTGATCATTAGAATCTTATCAAATAACCTATTACTCTAAACTTTTAAAGCATGGCCTTGCTCTGAAACCCCTTTGAGGAAAAAAAAAAATTGTTCAAATATAAGTTCAATACTTCCCTCTAATATTTATTTTTTCCAACAGAGTTAATTTGGGTGAAGACAGATGATATAAGTAGGATTTAAACACGGAGTTTCATTAAAGTACCATCACTATCTGTAACAGAGAACTGATCTCCGGATGCAGAGATGGAAACATGATGATCACACAGAGAGTTCATTTCCATCAACGAAAGCATAGCTTCCTCTCTGGGTCTTTTGTGGTCATGAGTGTTTCAAGTCTTTTCAGAAACTGCCAGCATGTCCTTTCTTTGATAAAGGATTACAAAGTGGTGCTGAAAAATATGACATGGATCCTAAAACAGCAGATGTCTAGGGAGTGAACCAAACACCAAGGAATATAGAGCACCATTTGTTTTTGTTGTAAGACAAACGGATTCTCTTCTTTGATGAAGGCTCAGTTCTAGGTATTTTGTTTTAATAAACAATATCCTATATCCTATCACTGTGGCCAAAAGAGGTAGTTACTAATTAGATGACTCATTTCTTCAAAATATCATGTAAACAAATGCACTGTTTAGGATAATACTATCTTTCCCCTCTTACCCATGCTGCCTATCCAGAGTAGGCCTGTGTTGGCTTTGCTGAAAATATCAAATGCTGAGAATTCTGGAATGTGGCTGAGGACAATGTTTCTCAAAATGCACTTCCCAAACACCTGAGTCTCAATCAAATGTGTACCCCATCTCTACTGAACTGGAATTTCTACAGCAATTGGCTCAGGAAGCAGTATTTTTAACAAACCACCCAGATGATTTTTGCCATGCATGCTAAGTCTCTTCGGTCATGTCAAACTCTTCGCGACCCTATGGATTGTAGCTTGTCAGGTTCCTCTGTCCATGGGGATTCTCCAGGTAATAATACTGGAGTGGGTTGCCATGCCCTTAGGGGATCTTCTTGACCCAGGAATCGAACCTGTGTCTCCTGTGGCTCCCGTATTGCAGGCAGATTCTTTTCCACTGAGCCACTGGGGAAGCTCTCAGATGATTCTTAGGCATACGAAAATTTCACAGACTTTAGAGATTTTCTTCTCAAGCCACTGCTGACATATATGATGACACATTGCTGAGTTACTTAAAGTGGCTTAAAGAAAGTATTACAATGGCCTCATGCCTTTGAAACTATGCTTACATGTGGTAACAGGTAGCCATAAACCTAAAAACATTAGCTGCATTTTATAAATTGTGCTCCATGGAAAAACCATTAAATCTCCTGTGCCTATTGGAGCCTCTTAAAACAAGGTTTTTCTAAGACTTAAGTTACTCTTATTCCGGGCACTTGAAATACAAACATTTCAAGATCCCTGCTCTTGTTAAAGCGTATAATTCATCTTATGCTACACTTGAAATTATTATCCCTCCTAAAATTATATGAAATATTATGCAAATACACTTTTTATGATGGCTATGGGTTGGTTCAAAGGTTTCAATGGATCCAAAATGGGATAAGTTGCCCCCTAAATGCATGGAGCCATTCTTGTTCTTTTAGAATGTCTCTGGGATGTAGGAGATCAGAGTTAGATCTCTAATCTGGTTGTTTTATCTAGGAAGGCACTTTCTGTTCTCTTCTATAACTCATAGAGAGATTGATCTCTTCAGTTTGCTGAGTTTAGCTGCCTCTCCTAGACTGGGATTTAGGAGAATTAACCCAGGTGTTTTCACACAAGGTGGTTTGCTCAGACTAGAAGCTAGAGGAAATTCTTTCCTGGACTCCCTGGAGAAAAGATCAGTAAAAGCATCTGCCTACAATCCAGGAGATCCAGGTTCGATCCCTGATTCAGGAAGCTTCCTTGGAGAAGGAAATGGCAACCCACTCCAGTACTCTTGCCTGGAAAATCCCAAGGACGGAGGAGTCTGGTAGGCTACAGTCCATGGGGTCAAAAGAGTCGGAAACAACTCATTTATTTCACTTTCACTTTTAACACAAGGGGATTTATTCACAGGAAAAATTAATAATAATAATAAGGTCATATCTTCTTATCTTACATTCACTGCAACCTTGAAGAATCTCAGAATGCTAAATGATAGTGAGTCATACATACTTATACAGAATAGGATTGAGCTGAATATCCACACACACCTTGCTTTTTTTTTTTTTTTTTAACAAGTCATCTGTAGAAAGCCTGATGGTGATGATTGATTAGTAGGCTGATTAGTGGTCTCCTAAAGATACCTAGTTCTAATCCCTACAATTTACAAATTATCTTCTTTGAAAAAAGGATTTTTGTAGATGTAATTAAGTTAAGGATCTGAGATAAAGAGATTATTCTGGATAATCTGGGTGGGCTAATTAAATTCCATCACAAATGCCCTTATAAGAGAAAGACAACAGAAAACAACACACAGAGAAAGGATGGCAATGTGAAAATGGAGAAGAGACTGTAGTGGTGCACCTGCAAGCCCAGGAATGCTGGTGCAGCTGCCAGCAACTAGAAGAAGCTGGAGGAAATTCTCTCCTGGACTCCCTGGAGGAAAGATCAGTTCAGTCATTCAGTTGCGTCTGATTCTTTGTGACCCCATGGACTGCAGCATGCCAGGCTTCCCTGTCCTTCACCATCTATCGGAGCTTGCTCCAACTCATGTCCATCGAGTTGGTGATGCCATGTAACCATCTCGTCCTCCGTCATCCCCTTCTCCTCCTGCCTTCAGTCTTTCCCAGCATCAGGGTCTTTTTCAATGAGTAAGTTATTCACATCAAGTGGCCAAAGTATTGGAGCTTCAGCTTCAGCATCAGTCCTTCCAATGAATATTCAGGACGGATGGATTTAGGATAGACTGGTTGGATCTCCTTGCAGTCCAAGGCACTCTCAAGAGTCTTCCCCAACATCACAGTTCAAAAGCATCAATTCTTTGGCGCTCAGCTTTCTTTACGGTCCAACTCTCACATCCATACATGACTACTGGTAAAACCATAGCCTTGACTAGATGGACCTTTGGTGGCAAAGTAATATCTCTGCTTTTTAATATGCTGTCTCAGTTGGTCATAGCTTTTCTTCCAAGGAGAAAGCATCTTTTAATTTCATGGCTGCAGTCACCATGTGCAGTGATTTTGGAGCCCAAGAAAATAAAGTCTGTCACTGTTTCCATTGTTTCTCCATCTGTTTGGCACAAAGGATAGAACTACTGAATTTTGGACTTCTGGCTTCCAGAACTGGGATAGAATAAATTTCCATTGCTTTAAGCTATCAAATTCATACTAATTGTTAGGAAACTAATATAGCTGCCTTGCTTTATACCATGTGCCCACCATGATGTGGTAATTCTCTAGGCAGCTTGGTTCAGTCCTAGAGGAAAGTTTTCAGAATCCTTTATTTGTTCATGTACCTTTACAACAAGGCTCTAATTGCCTGTGTGACACTATTTTTCTGTTCCTTGGGACATGAAATTGTCTAAGACACTCTGCCTGTGAGCTTCTGTTTTCTACTCTTCAGCAGCTTCTCAGCTGTCTCCTTCACCTGACCAGTGTCCTTGAAGAATGAAAACTACTTGTAGTAAAGATTTCTGTAATACTTAGTATGATTTCAAAATAAAACAGCAATCAAATGTTTTCCATAAAAATAAATAATGGGCATTTTAAGTTATTTTGGCTTATGTGTTGCACTCTTTTCCTCCAAAAGTTAGCAGAACTAAAAAGTATGGCATAAAATGAAAGACTAGTATTGGGATGGCTAAAAAGTTCATTCAGTTAATGAATATGTTGGTAAGTTAAGTTCTCAGTGAAAATGAAAGAAAAAAAAAGTCTCTTATGCTTGTTTAAGAACAAATGAAGTTTTTGGCCAAACTAATATTTTAACAACCATATCAGAATTATACACATGTGACAAATTGAATATGAACACAACATATTTGTAGTTCCTCCCATCAAGAGGTAAAATCTACTTCTAATAGTTTAAATTTGGCTAGTTTTTTATGACTTGCTTTGACCAGAGAGAATGTAACTTTTTTCTCTTTGGGGAGATAGAATAACATATAACATTCATTATGTAGTTTTAGACAAACAACATATAATGATTCAACATTTGTATATATTGCAAAATGATCACCACAATAAGTATGTAACATACATCATTACAAATATTTTTCCTTTGTGATGAGAATTGTTAAGATCTACTCTCTTAGCAACTTTCAAATATGCAATACTGTATTATTAAATATAGTCACCATGCTGCACACTACATTTCCATGACTTATTTGCTTCACCAAAATGAAAGCATATGAGTTCCAAAGTTTGGGTCTCAAAAGACCGTACAGATTTTCCCTATGCCTCTTGGAGCAACTGCCTTGTGATTTGCATGCAAGGAAGCTGGGTCAGCCTCCTGTGAAAACAACTGAGCATCCTTCTTCTAGAACTAACTGCCAGTTGTCTCAATGAGCCCATTGTGTATCTTTCCATCCAGAGGACTCCCCTATGAATGCAACCATGTAAGTGAGCCTGTGTGAAACTGGCAAAAGAATCACCTGACCGCCTCACAGAATTGTGAGAAACATTTTTTTTTTTTTTAAAGCCACTAAATCCTTAGATGTCTCGTTATGCAGCAAAAGATAACTGATGCAACATCCAAGGAGGGTTTTCCTTCAGAGAGATTTTCCTATGAGAATTGCCTTCAGATTCTACTTAGAAGCCACACTACTCTGGACTGACTTGTGTCCGCCTCTACCCAAAATTCATTTGTTGAAGCAAAATTCATTGGTTGAAGTTCTAACTCCAGTAACCTCAGAATGTGGGTGCATTTGGTAACAGGGTTTTTAAAGAAGTAATGCAGCTAAAACAAAGTCATTAGGGTGGGCCCTAATCTAATCTGACTGATGTCCATATAAGACAGGAACATTTGGACATGTACAAGGGGGGAACTGAACACAGGGAGAAAACAGCCATCTCCAAGCCAAAGACAGAGGCCTGGAACAGATCTTTTCCTCACGGCCGTCAGAAGAAACCAACCCTGCCAGAAGACACCTTGATCTTTGACTTCTAGTCTCCAGCACTGTGAGAAAATAAATTACTGTTGTTTAAGTTATCCAGTTGGTGGTATTTTATTACAGTGGCCCTAGCAAACCAATACACCCACCCAGGCCCCCTCCTTCCTGCACACACAGATACAAACTTTGTTGCTCCTTCAAGCAAAATGAAAAAAATACTAAAGTAAAAATGGCTACACCAAATTTGAATATCTACCTTTCTAATAGGTAGATTAGAATTCTTACTCTCAAAGAATGCAGGTTTGCTTCTCTTAGGGCCATCCAAATAGCATGCAAGAGACTCTAGAAGCAATTTCCAGGAGAAGAACTCTTAAATATTTTGACAGTGACAGCATAATTAGAAAATACACTGCTTCCTTTGGTTAGCACATTGAAGAGAAAAGCCGTATATGTATAACCATATATATGCACACATATATATATATAGAGAGAGAGAGAGAGAATGCCATCACTTGTTGTTGCTTATTAAATCATCTCCAACTCTTTTGTGACACCATAGATGGTAGCCTGCCAGACTCCTCTGTCCATGGGATTTCCCAGGCAAGAATACTAGAGTGGGTTGCCATTTCCTTCTCCAGGAGATACAATTATTTTTTTCCCCAAACAAAAACCATCATTCTTTTACAGCCACATTTTTAAATATATTTTACCTTGTCCCTCATTTGGTACGTGTTTTGGGGGTAGCCCTAGTCTGTTCAAACCTCTATATTAACCAGGAAATAGTGTGGTCTTGGAGTTAAACAAACGTGCTATGGCAGCAATGCCTCAGTTCATTTTATGAGTCCACTCAATCTAACACAGCTCTTCCCTCCCAACCATGCATCTCCACCCGTCCCTGTCTTTGGCATTATTAGATAAGTAGGAAAAAAACTTTAATAACAAAGAAGATAATAAAAAAAAGAATTTTATTATCTGAATTGATGGGAATAGGAAGAGTGCCAGTTAGACAAAAACCCTAATAAAGAATGGATTAATTTCTGCATTCTCAAGTGGTTTCATTTGATTGCTTCCCTTGCTCTCTCTCACAAGATATATAAGTAAATGAAAGAGTTAGGGCTACAGATTTAATAACTGTTGTTTGTTAAAGCATAGAGATATAATTCCCTGACACTTCCCTGCCAATTAAACCTCAGGTAAATGAATCTTCCATTTTGTATCAATCTAGAGTGATGACAGTCACTATATTAAAGAGTTATGTCAAAGCAACCAAAAAATGTGACTATCTAGTTTTTTAGTTGGTAGAGTACTAGGTAGGACAACCTTGTTTATATTCCCTTTCCCTTGACTGTGCTTGGTTTGTCTTATACAAATCAGAGCTATTTCTTTCTAAGACAATGGCCTGGCGAGCTCAAAGAATATTAGCTCTGGGAAGAATTATAATAGTAATTCTTTGGACTACTCAGCCAAACACAAATCAACAAGTCTTTCTCTAAGTTAGAAGTGCCTTTCTCTAAATGCCCAGGTTAATATCTAATTGTCTCTACATGGTAGAAAATGGCAAGGTTGTCATGACAACTGGGTGGAAAGCTTAGCTAGAATAATGTTTTCTTTTAAAGGAATGAAGCAATTTCAAGCTTTTAGTGCTATCTGGAATTACAGAAATTGTTTTATATCCCCATTTTTAGATTGCAGAAGGTGATTGATCATTTTTTAAAAAGTGACTTGAGATTCCCTTAACAGGTTTTTGAAAAAGTGCTTTTTTTTCTCTCTCTCTTTTAGCTTTTTTTTTTGGTAGCAGAATTCTACTCTTGTGAATGAAGCCAATCGTTCTCTTGTTCATTAGTTCACTGGACCAACAGCACCTGAATAAAATGAATATTTAATTGCAATTCAAATTCATTTGATTGGTATATTGTAAAACTATCCTAGAAATAAACCTCTGGTTACTAAATGAAAAGAAACAGTACATTCCCGTTTACTTTGCAAGAGAGTAAAGGAGATGTATATCTGAAATTTTTCAAATTGATGCCCACTAACGAGACATGGCATAGCTCTGATCCTTGGAAAGAAACACGCATGGTTCTCTCTTTTATTCTCCCGTTCTCTTTTCAGTACAATTTTCTTTCTTCTCTTTTGAGAAGCTCTTTTAATTAGAGTTCCCCATAACTACATAGGGACTTCTAGAGTGTTGCCTTTGGCCATTGTATCTAACCATTCTGAACAAATAACGGACAGAGTGCTTTAGATAAACTAACTGCTATTTCTGTAACACTAGTGGTGCTTGTTAGTCACTCAGTTGTGGCCTACTTTTTGTGACCCCATGGACTGTAGCCCACCAGGCTCCTCTGTCCATGGGATTCCCCAGGCAAGAATACAGGAGTAGCCTGCCATGCCCTCGTACAGAGGATCTTCCTGACCCAGGGACTGAAGCTGGGTCTACCTGCATTGCAGGTAGATTCTTTACCATCTGAGCCACTAGGAAAGCCCCTAGAGGTGCTTGGGGGTAGCCAAAAGGGAGGGATACTTTTCAGAATATTTGCTTCTGGGAATATGGACCTCAAAGTGAGGGGGAATTTATGTGAAAACCTACTATAAATTTTGATATCACTGTGTTTATCTTTCCTATTTCAAGACTTAGCAGGGAAAGGCTCATAAATCCGAGTGAAACAGACTCTAGATGGCAGGAGTCAGGATGGAAAATGACACTGATCGCAAAAGCAGCCCCAGTGCTGGGGGCAGGGCTGGGAGAGCCCCTGGCAGGGGCTGGAAGGCACTGTCAGTGCAACAGAGTCTTCCCAACAGGAATCTGGGGACAGCGCCAACCTCAGTGCAGGGGTTTTCCTGGCTGCTCAGATGGTAAAGCATCTGCCTGCAATGCGGGAGACCCAGGTTTGATCCCTTGGTCAAGAAGACCCCATGGAGAAGGAAATGGTAACCCACTCCAGGAAACTCTTTCCTGGAAAATTCCATGGACGGAGAGAGGCTACAGTCCATGGGGTCATAAGGAGTTGGGCACAACTGAGTGACCTCACTTCACTTCATTTCCTATCTCAGTGCAGGTATCAGGACCAGGAGGTCCAGAATGAAGTAACAGGGGCACCACAGCCCATGCTCTGCGTAGGGGCAATAAAATGTCAAGGGCAGAAAACAGAGAGAAAGAAATTATCAGAAAAAAATTATCTTGAGAGTATGGCCACCAAACAGATTTGGGGGCCATGTGCCTAACCTCTGAACAAAAATTGATAACAGAAAGTCAAGGTCCCCATTATAAAAAGACTGTGAGCTCTCTGTTCTTTATGTTCATTCATTTGCTCAAAACCAGAAACTTGGTAGACAGCTTGGATTTTCCCATATTCCCTCATTTTCCACATTTATTCCTTTACCTATACCTCCCATACAAATACTCAGTCCATCAACATTTCCAACCCACTGTTTTCATTGGGGGAACTCTTAAAACAAAAACCTTGATTCCACTTTTCTTCTCGCTCATGTGTTCTTCAAACAATAGGCAGGCTATTCTTTTATAATTCAAGTCATCTAATGTTCCTATTTAAGTATCTTCCCTGGTTTCCCATTGCATTTAGAATACAATCCCAAATCTAATATATAGTGCAAAGCCACACATGGTCCTTTCCCTTTGTAAATCCCACCTTCATCCTCAACCACTTTCCTTGGCTCACTATGCTGACTCTCCTCCTTTGTGTTCTGAGAACTGGGATGTTGCTGAGTCAGCAAATGTGGCTAAGCAGTCCTGCTGCCCAAAAACCAGAACAGTGTAGGTTGGGAATAAGATACAGCTTGACTCCATTCTGAACAAAGACTTTTATTCCCTCTTCCCCATCACCGTATTGTGGGTTTGTAATAATCTGCCATTGTTCCCAGAAACATACAAGCCTATGAAGTGATATAGATACAGGGAAAGGGCCCTCATTGTTGGAAATCTGTTATATGGGAAAGAAATGGCCTCCCTAAGCGTGTGTGCATATGCACATGCCCCCATGGGCCTGTCACGGGTTCCTGAGGTGGTAGACTCTAGGGGCCACTGAACAATCTAGCCCTTTGGTTAAGGAATGAACATGCCTTGGGCCCACCCAGACTGTGATGACTTTGCTTCTCTTAACCCCCTTGCCCAAGGTCGGGCGGCGGCTGAGAGGAGCTACCCCACACATGAGGTCAGGGGTGGTGGCCAAGAGGAGCAACCCCATGTCCAAGGAGTGGTGGCTGCGCGGGCATAGGAGAGCCAAGAGGAGTAACTCCACGTTCAAGGTCAGGAGGGGTGGTGTGAGGAGATACCCCTCGTCCAAGGTAAGGAACTGCGGCTGCACTTTGCTGGAGCAGCCGTGAAGAGATACCCCACACCCAAGGTAAGAGAAACCCAAGTAAGATGGTAGGAATCAGAGGGCAGACACTGAATCCATAATCACAGAAAACTAGTCAATCTAATCACACGAGGACCACAGCCTTGTCTAACTCAATGAAACTAAGCCATGCTATGTAGGGCCACCCAAGATGGGTGGGTCATGATGGAGAGGTCTGACAGAATGTGGTCCACTGGAGAAGGGAATGGCAAACCACTTCAGTATTCTTGCCTTGAGAACCCCATGAAAAGGCAAAATGATAGGATACTGAAAGGGGAACTCCCCAGGTCAGTAGATACCCAATATGCTACCAGAGATCAATGGAGAAATAACTCCAGAAAGAATGAAGAGATGGAGCCAAAGCAAAAACAATACCCAGTTGTGGATGTGACTGGTGATAGAAGCAAGATCTGATGCTGTAAAGAGCAATATTGCATAGGAACCTGGAATGTCAGGTCCATGAATCAAGGCAAATTGGAAGTAGTCAAACAGAATATGGCAAGAGTGAACATTGACGTTTTAGGAATCAGCGAACTAAAATGGACAGGAATGGGTGAATTTAACTCAGATAATCATTATATCTCCTACTGCAGGCAGGAATCCCTTAGACGACATGGATAGCCATCACAGTCAACAAAAGAGTCTGAAATGTAGTATTTGGATGTAGTCTCAAAAACAACAGAATGATCTCTGTTCATTTCAAGGCAAACCATTCAATATCATGGTAGTCCAAATCTATGCCCCGATCAGTAATGCTAAAGGATTTGAAGTTGAACGGTTCTATGAAGACCTACAAGACCTTCTAGTACTAACAAACATCCAAAAAATATGTCCTTTCATTATAGGGGGCTAGAATGCAAAATTAGGAAGTCAAGAAACACCTGGAATAACAGGCAAATTTGGCCTTGAAGTACAAAATGAAGCAGGGCAAAGGCTTATAGAGTTTTGCCAAGAGAAGGCACTGGTCAAAGCAAACAGCCTCTTCTAACAACACAAGAGAAGACTCTACACATGGATATCACGAGATTGATTATATTCTTTGCAGCCAAAGATGGAGAAGCTCTATACAGTCAGCAAAAACAAGACTAGGAGCTGACTGTGGCTCAGATCATGAACTCCTTGTTGCCAAATTTAGACTTAAATTGAAGGAAGTAGGGAAAAACACTAGACCATTCAGGTATGACCTAAATCAAATTCCTTATGATTCTACAGTGGAAGTGAGAAAAAGATTTAAGAGCCTACATCTGATAAGGATGAACTATGGAATGAGTTTTGTGATATTGTACAGGAGAAAGGGTTCAAGACCATCCCCATGGAAAAGAAATGCAAAAAGGAAAATGGCTGTCTGGGGAGGCCTTACAAATAGCTGTGAGAAAAAGAGAAGTGAAAAGCAAAGGAGAAAAGAAAAGATATAAGCATCTGAATGCAGAGTTCCAAAGAATAGCAAGGAGAGATAAGAAAGCCTTCCTCAGTGATCAATGCAAAGAAATAGAGGAAAAGAACAGAATGGGAAAGACAAGAGATCTCTTCAAGGAAATTAGAGATACCAAGGGAATATTTCATGCAAAGATGGGCTCTATAAAGGACAGAAATGGTCTGGACCTAACAGAAGCAAAAGATATTAAGAAGAGATGGCAAGAATACACAGAAGAACTATACAAAAAGAGCTTCATGACCCAGATAATCATGATGGTGTGATCACTCAGCTAGAGCCAGACATCCTGGAATGTGAAGTCAAGTGGGCCTTAGAAAGCATCACTACAAACAAAGCTAGTGGAGGTGATGGAATTCCAGTTGAGTTATTTCAAATCCTGGAAGATGATGCTGTGAAAGTGCTGCACTCAATATGCCAGCAAATTTGGAAAGTTCAGCAGTGGCCACAGGATTGGAAAAGGTCAATTTTCACTCCAATCCCTAAGAAAAGCAATGCCAAAGAATGCTCAAACCACTGCACAGATGCACTCATCTCACATGCTAGTAAAGTAATGCTCAAAATTCTCCAAGCCAGGCTTCAGCAATACGTGAACTGTGAACTTCCAGATGTTCAAGCTGGTTTTAGAAAAGGCAGAGGAACCAGAGATCAAATTGCTAACACCCACTGGATCATCGAAAAAGGAAAAGAGTTCCAGAAAAACATCTATTTCTGCTTGATTAACTATGCCAAAGCCTTTGACTGTGTGGATCACAAAAAACTGTGGAGAATTATGAAAGAGATGGGAATACCTGACCTGCCTCTTGAGAAACCTATATGCAGGTCAAGAAGCAACAGTTAGAACTGGACATGGAACAATAGACTGGTTCCAAATCGGGAAAGGAATACGTCAAGGCTGTATATTGTCACCCTGCTTATTTAACTTATATGCAGAGTACATCATGAGAAACGCTGGGCTGGTGAAGCACAAGCTGGAGTCAAGAATGCCGGGAGAAATATCAATATCCTCAGATATGCAGATGACACCACCCTTATGGCAGAAAGTGAAGAGGAACTAAAAAGCCTCTTGATTAAAGTGAAAGAGGAGAGTGAAAAAGTTGGCTTAAAGGTCAACATTCAGAAAATGAAGATCATGGCATCTGGTCCCATCACTTCATGGGAAATAGACGGGGAAACAGTGGAAACAGTGTCAGACTTTATTTTTGGGAGGGATCCAAAGTCACTGCCGTTGGTGACTGTAACCATGAAATTAAAAGATACTTACTCCTTGGAAGGAAAGTTATGACCAACCTAGGTAGCATATTCAAAAGTAGAGACATTTCTTTGCCAACAAAGGTCCATCTAGTCAAGGCTATGGTTTTCCCAGTGGTCATGTATGGATGTGAAAGTTGGACTGTGAAGAAGGCTGAGTGCTGAAGAATAGATGCTTTTGAACTGTGGTGTTGGAGAAGACTCTTGAGAGTCCCTTGGACTGCAAGGAGATCCAACCAGTCCATTTTAAAGAAGATCAGTCCTGGGTGTTCTTTGGAAGGAATGATGCTAAAGCTGAAACTCCAATACTTGGCCTCCTCATGCGAAGAGTTAACTCATTGGAAAAGACTTTGATGCTGGGAGGGACTGGGGGCAGGACGAGAAGGGGACTACAGAGGATGAGATGGCTGGTTGGCATCACTGACTTGATGGACATGAGTTTGAATGAATTCCTGGAGTTTGTGATGGACAGGGAGACCTGGCGTGCTGCAATTCATGGGTTCACAAAGATTCGGACACGACTGAGCAACTGAACTGAAATGAGAATCCTACAGTCTTTACTGAATTGTGTGCCAGAATCTTGCCAGTGCAAATCACTAACTAAAGTAATCGGAAATATTCCCTCTCTGGTTGAGTGGATTCAAAGGGAAGGCAAGAAACCCAGTGACTAGAGGAATCATGAAACAAAAGTGAACATCTCCCCAACAGTGCCTCGGGGCTGATGACAAAACCAGGAGGACCCTTGTCCCTTCAAGTATCACTCCTTTGAAGAAATTTAAGTTTATGGCAGAGCAATTAGAAGCAGCACCATGGAGTGCATTGCAAGGGCCCCCTTCACTACCTCAATCAAAATATTTCCCTTGTACAAGGAGCTCATTCAGAGATGTAAGGAGCTCGTTTCACCTGATTCTCCAGGGTGAGCATTGTGTCATGTGAGCCCGCCAGCACTTCGTGCTCTAGTTTCAGCCTCTTATTTCTTCACTGCCTAGAGTAGACAAGGCTGTCACTTAGAAGATGAAATACATTTGCAAATTAATTAACTTTGTCCAGCAACAGGAGAATTAGATTTCTGTTAAGGGTTCTGTCTGAGTGATGGATTCTCAAGACATTGAAGGAATTAAATACCACTTTTTTTTTTCTTTTTCCTTTTTCCTGCCATAAGATCATACATACAGCACTCATTGTTCCAATTCTTTCATCCATATTCCACTTATGACCACATTTCACCTACAAAGACAGCAAAATTTGCTTTGGTAGATGATGACTCTTGTGAGGATTTTTAATCTCTATAAACTCCTTATCAATTCATTACAAAACCAAGGAGCTAATAAATATGAGGTTGAAGAGCAGGAGGCAGCTGCATTAGAACAGCACATTCAAAGAGTTTCTTTCTTTGACTGGCTCTTTGTTCTGATTTTGAAATTCACAAGGAAGAGGCCAGTAGAATATAAAGTGGAGACCAGAGTTTACAGGATCCTGGATGTGCAACGTAAGCCCATTAAGAGATTTTGCAATTAAAAATCTCAGGCAGGAAAAAAAGCATTTCTGCTTCTCTCTTGACCAGTATAAAAGCAACACAGTATCCTAATGGGGACTATTGTGTTTATTTGTCTTCACTTTGGATTGAAAACAAGATATGCAGAGCAGTGTTTTAATGACAATGGCACGTATATGTGTACATTTTGTACATTTGTACAAATTGTTTTAATGTCAAGGACATTAGGGAGTATTACCCTAATAAAACAGAGAAAATACGAAGAGTATTTCAAGTACATGTTTACTCAGATTGTGGTTAAAAATGAGGTCCTAAAACTTCGAGTTTTTTCTTTTTCCCTTTCTCTTATTAAAAACAAATATCACACAATCAATGTACTGAAGAATCTTGACTTATGCCTATTATACTTTTAATAATTTATTTCTGGCAAATGAATAAGTAAACAAAAAATATAATTACTAGGAGACTATATTCAAAATGGTGAATATGTGCATGGACTCGTTTATAAATACATAGTGTAAAACTGTCAGACATCCAGGGCGAAGAAGAAAAAAAAATGGGAATTAAAATATTTGTGGGTGTTCATTTTAATACTGTTGGGAGTAGAATGAAAATGACATAAAGAAAGAATCATAGAATCAAAAGGTCTGCTAAATAGAATCGAATTTGAGCTCCTTGAGGATGAGAACAGTATCCTTCTGCTTTGTACATCTAGGGCCAATTAAGGTACCTGAACTACTGAGAAGATTCAATACATATTTCAATGATGGCAACAAACCAGTTTATCTTTGGTAGGAGCTTCAGTGGATAGCAATTCCTTTTTTCAATTCTTATAAAATCTTTTTCAAACTTACGGGATATCCAGTAGTTGAATCATCAAGGTCAACTTCTTGGTATTTTGTTAGTCAATTATCTAAAGAAAATGTTGAAACTAAACAGTATAAAGAATTGTCTACCCCTTTTTAATAATTCCCCAAAGACACTCATAGGTAAATCTTGTAGCTTCTCCTGGACTAAAGAAAATGAGGCCACTCTAAGAAGAGTAAAGCTTCAGAGCCCCAGAGAAAGGTGATTTAAAGTACCGTTTTTCTGTGCATGTGTAGATAAATGGCTGAATGGCAACAGGAGTGATGCACTGCTGAAAGTACCCGCTCCAGGGATGAAATCCAACACTTCTCATCTGACACTAGACATGTACTATCATTTTTTTAAATAATTTTTTACTATTTGATTCATATGGTCTTTCCACTTGGTAAAAGACTATTTTGTTTCATGTGAAGTCATCTGAATTTTACCAGCTTTAGCTGCTGAAGCTTTCGTTATGAATTGAATATACTTTGTTTTGCTAAATATCCTACCTCAGCATTCCAAGAGCAGCAACTAATCTTTGACTTTTATATCATCAATTCTAATCTATGATAAGGTATACATTTACTGAGGAAAGTGAAAGTTGCTCATTTGTGTCTGACTCGCTGCAACCCCATGGACTAGTCCATGGAATTCTCTAGACCAGAATACCAGAGAAGCCTTTCCCTTCTCCAAGGGATCTTCCCAACCCAGGGATTGAACCCAGGTCTCCTGCATTGCAGGCAGATTCTTTACCAGCTGAGTCACAAGGGAAGCCCAATGAGGAAAATAATTTGTAAATAAACCCTTGCTTTGTGCTCTCTTATTGGTTAAGCAGAGTTCTCTCCTAGCTTCCCATCTACTATTATAGCTAAGCCCTGACAATTAGAGTCCCTGGGAGATTAGAAGATAAAATTTTAGCAAGTTCCTTCCAGAAAGGAAAAGGAAAAAGAGAGATGGTCCTCCATTCGCATGTTAGAGAAGCAGCTTCTGACTTTAATGTGTAGAAAATGTTATAAAGACAACTAGAATCACTAGACCTTTTGCCCCTTTTCTTCACCTTTTTTCTGTGTGTGGTGTTTTTTGTGTTTTTTTTTTGGGTGTAAACAGAGAGAGCTGTGCTGGAAGGCCTTGTTCCCAATTCAGGAAAATTGATGTTGAAGAAAACTGGCTAGAGAGATGGTTCTGAGACAGAGTTCCCCATCTCTTGGAGGTGGCATGCAGGGGGCACAGACAATTCTGTGGGTTCTACTGAACTGACATGAGGGTGCTGTGAGGGCAGATCAATTACCAGAGGCCCAAGGTTGGAAGGAAGAAGCAGAGGACTAGGACCAGGGTCCAGCAGTCTTCTCTAGCACATCATCCCTAAAGGCCATATGGGACCAAAGAGGACATCTATGGTCATCAGCTCAAAGCTCAGACCAGATTAGCCACCCAACTGCAGAAATGAGCTCCACTGCTAACATTCAGGCTCATTCCAAAACTCTACTTTCCACCCTTCAGGCTAGCAGCTAGATGCTGGGTTAGGATGCACACAGGAGAAAGTATCGTGAATGGCTCTATTTGTCTAAAAGATACCTGGATGGATATCCAAAACAGATTGTGTGGACTGGAAGAGACAAAGAGACTTAAAGGTTAAACACACTCTTCTTCCCTACTTTACCCTAACTTTACTCTACTGAGCATGGAGAAGACTGGGAGAAATATTAACATAATTACAGACAATTAAAGAAATGACATTTCTTCCTGTCATCTGAGTAATAGTGTGGAAATTTACAAATCAATTCAATACAATCATGCTGCTGCTACTGCTGCTAAGTTGCTTCAGTCGTGTCCGACTCTGTGCAACCCCACAGATGGCAGCCCACCAGGCTCCGCCATCACTGGGATACTCCAGGCAACAACACTGGAGTGGGCTGCCATTTCCTTCTCCGATGCATGAAAGTGAAAAGTGAAAGTGAAGTCGCTCAGTAAGTGTCCGACTATTTATGACCCCGCGGACTGCAGCCCACCAGGCTCCTCCATTCATGGGATTTTCCAGGCAAGAGTACTGGAGTGGGGTGCCTACCACCACATAAATGCAAACTATTCTTTCTATGAGTGTTTATAAAATGGTAGAATCTCAGGAATCTTAGAGTTTCCATATTAACCCATCTAATACATGATTCCCCTCTAGAATGGGAACCCCTGATCCACTGTTCAGTCAATTCTTACATAACTCTTGTGACAGGGATATTATTACCTTGCAAGCCAGCCTATTTCCCCTTTTAGCTGCTTTGAATGAAAGTTTTCCTTACAGTAATGTTTCTAGTAGCATGCATATTTCCATCTAAATTCTACCCTTTGTGGTTTATACACTTAAAAGCTTCATGGTGAAACTGATGAGTAAATGCATTAATTGTTCAGAGAAGGGAAGGGAGAAGTTAGGACTGTAGCAGGTAATGTAAGTTTGATCTAGGGTTAGAAGAATGCCCAGGGTTTAAATAATTAAACAGGGACAGCACATAATCCAATAAAGGGAAGAGCAGAGTCAAGGCTCAGAGGCAAAGATAAGGGTGAGAGGCTCAGGGATTCCCTCTCTCAGAACAGCTTGCACTTTGGAAGGAGCTGACGGTTCAGATCAACATTTTCCTTAGCAATGAGGACCAGGTCTAAAAATAGTACTGCACTTGGCCCCAGACCCTCCCTCTGAAAAGGAAGATGACATTCCATGTTTGTGAAAGTCCAGAAATACTTCCGCTTTAGGTAGGAATTTCATATAATGCCACCCACTGAGAGTTGTAGCTGTCCTGTGAATTTACATACCAGGGGACAATTAGGCTGTGCATCCGGTCCTACGATCCGGATAAACTTAGACAGCTAATGAGTCATAGGTGTGGCTGTTGTGGGTTGATTTGCAAAACTATCCAGATTTGCATAGCTCCTGAGGGGAGAGATAGGGTAAATCACATCCTTGAAAATGGTTCTCATCTGATAACTAGAATGATAGTGAATTTTCAGTAGCTGTGACCAGCAGGTCTGTATCCTAGAAACTCAGGAAGGATTCACAGTGTCTAGAGATATGTACACATTTTAAAATTCATAGTAAAGCAAAGTGCTACTGACTCTTAGAGCAAGAAAGATTGCCTCAAATAAAATACAAAGATAAGAGTTACATTCCTATTTTAACCCATACTTTGCCTTCCAAACCATTCTTGAATTGTCTGAGCAGTTTTTCCAATCATCTTAGAAAAAGGCTTTTGAATGTATTTTCTCTTCTCGACCAGGAAATTTGCACCTTCTAAAGACACATACAAATCTTATTAGGTTCGGGAAATTATGAAAAATCTTTTTTGCCCAATGTATACTCCCCTCTCCCAAAGAAAAGTCCTACAAGAGGTGAAGAGTTAACTTTGACAGGCTGACAGTTTAAAAAACCCAATGGAAAAATCATATAGGATGGCTTACTGCACTTTCTTAAATACAGATTTAAGAAAGACAAATCTTTCTGGAGGTGGAAAGTGTACCACCATTCTCTGTAACTTTATTGGACTCAATATTTTGGCTGTGAAATTAATCAATATCCTACTATGATAAGGAGTTCATGCTCTATTTGATGAACTGTAATACTCTGTAGAATGGAAAGATTCATATATTAGAGCTCAAAACATGAGAGCAAACATTTTTATTTGCTTATGTGTGTTTGTTTTTCTTAGTATTTTTCACAGGCACTAAAATATGTAAATATTATCATGCAGCACTTGGTACTAAAAGAATATACTGACAGCAGTTGGTATTTCAAATTATTCAGGATTCTCTCTTGATTCCATAGTACAGTCACAGGTTTGTGACTGTACTATGAGTAGAAGTATAAAAGGTACATGGGATACAGAAGAGGATTTTGGTTCAGGAGTTGGATGAGTGGCTTTCTAATAAGAGTAGCCACTGTTTCTTGAAGGCCTACTACATGCCAAGCACTGTAGTTTCCAGATATTATCTCATTTAAACCTCAAGACAACTCAAGAGGTAAACACCGTTGTGCCCCTAATGTACGAAAGAGGAGCTAAAGCTAAAGAGGTTAAAACAGAACTCGTTTAAGGTCATCCAGCTACAGAGTTGGAGCCAGATTCCAATTTCAGGAATCTGGGGGTTTGTCAGACCCCCAAGCCCTCACTTTTACCTCCTCTACAGTCAGTGAATCTTGTCATTTGCTTACTATTAAATGTGACTGCGTGTGGGGTTTCCTAGTGGCTTAGAGGTAAAGAATCTGCCTGCAACGCAGGAGACTTGGGTTTGATCCCTGGGTTGGGAAGATCCCCTGGAGAAGGGGCTAATGTGTGACTATTATCCTTCCTGCCTCTATTTCCTCATCTGTTAAATGGGGGCGATCTTATAGCAGCCCTATTCAATCCATACAAGTGAGGTGAAAAAGAAACAGTATTGCATACATGAGAGTGCTTTGTTGATTGCAGAGCATAAAGATGCTTTAATACTGCTGCACTTATTAATTCAGTAAAATAAGGAGGTTTTGCGAGTTCATTCTCTGTTGAACAATTCGCAACACAAAACCATCTTCTAAGGTTTCTGTTTAGTTCTGTCGGTCGGTATTAACCACTCACAAAGCAGGTAATTGAGCACAGAGAGTGACTCCTGGGGAACCTCTGTCTGTGGCCTCCAGGTGTCTCAATATCACAGGGGAGCTTAGGGCAAATCTCAGGAAGGCTTAAGGCAAAGAGCAGTGGTCTCCAAAAACAGATAGAAGAGCTGGGACTCAACTGGTACTAGAGGAATGCACTGATTGTGAACATACTGGAAGGTTTTGACTTCAACTGCAGAGATAAAGCCACCGCCTTGATCCCCTCTGCCCCATGTCTGCTTCTCAGCAGTGACCACCACAGCCCCACCCCGGGACCTCCCGGGCCTCCCGTGCTCCAGCAGCTAAACTAACCTGGGGCCTGCAGGGGGCCTTTGGGGCACTGCACTGTAACCGGCTCATGCCACTCCGGTTGTTAATTTTTCTTTTTTCAAATTTAAACTCTGGAAATACTCCTGATGAAAGATCACATTTCAAACTTTATCATCATGCATTTGTACCTTATTATGAATAAGAGTTAGTGGGCTCTTTTCATCGCTAGGGAGGGACTTGCTCTCCAAGGTGTCTCTGTTAGCACTTTCCTAAACGTATCCCTTTGGAGGTTTGGCAGGATTGTGCTGTTTTGTGTGTGGGTCTATTTGCTTCTTACCTCTCTTCCATGAAGGCAAGAACTGTTTTTATCCTAGCACCTAATACAGGGGCTCCAATAGTGGTGACAGTGAGATAAAGCATTAACATCAGGATAATAGGGACTTACCTGGTGGTCCATGCTCCCAATGCAGGGGTCCCAGTTTGATCCCTGGTCAGGGAATTAGCTCTCACATGCCAAAATTAAAGCTCTTACATGCTGCAACTAGGAAGTGGTGCAATCAAATAAAAACTAGATACTAATAAATATATATATATATATATATAAAATGAAAAAACATAACCATTGAGATAAGAGACTGGGAGGGATGAGGGAGGAAAGACCGTGGACAGAGAGAAATAGCAAGCCTACTGAAGCTGTCTAAATGTGACTCAGATAGCCTTATAGTCAGAGGTGGAACTCCCGATTTTCTGAACATTCTTAGACAAATTACTTCCATTCATGCTCTGTGTTAGTTTAGGTCATTTAAACGTTCCTGTTTCATACCATCCTCAAGAAAACCCTGGGATTTGCCTCTGATAGACTGAGGACAGCATAGGATTCAATACCAGAGAGACCTGAGTTTAAATTCTGTCCCCATTTAGAAGGTGTGTGATAACAAGTAAGGAACTGTGACTCACTGAGCTTTAATTTCCCTCCATGGAATATGGGATTCATAATATATACCCAATTGCATGAGATGTCATGAAAATAAAAATTTGCAAAGAACTCCATCTCATCTGGTCTTCAATGAATGATGATTCCCTAACTTTTACATGACACATTAGATTTAAACTTCTATAACAACAGTCAGAAAATAATCAGGGAAAAAATTAAAATGAGGCCCTCAGTATCCTTTCAAACCACATGATAGAGATTTGCTTCACTAGGTTGGCAACTGCACCATCTACAACTCCATGTCTTGCTGCCTACAGAAGCTGTCCAGTGCGTTGGAAATGCAACAGCAACAAACAGCGTTGAAGGCTGCACTCTCCTTATTATAACTTTATGAACCTGGGTAAAATACATCTCTTCTTGGAGCCTTCATATCCTCATCTTCCAAATGGATGTGTTATAAGGACTAGTTTAAGTAGCATATGTCCAAGAGGTGTGTAAATGCTGGAAAACCATCTCAACATCTGTGATGTCACCATCATCACCCCACATGGCACAACATACGTTCTTTCAGAGATCTGAACTGCTGCTTACTGGACATTTTGCTTCATCACCAAAACATGGGGCCTCTGTGGGCTGTAACTCTCAGTTTTGATTCTAATGGACAAGATTAAAGGACAGTATGAATTGCTTTTATCTTTCTAAAAATAATTACTTTAAGAATATTAGTATGCTCTCTTGATACAAGAAGCCCAAATGTGAACTAGAGAAGACTTTGAGATTGCAAATCAGCAACCTGTTATATTGGAGTCACATGAGTGTCGAGTTGTTCATCATTTTTTTACTGTTGCTGCTGCACAGCTGGTGTGCTCTGTTCTGGTGGCCACAATGCCATGGGGGGCAAAGAGGCTTCTCAGTATGTTAAATACGCTGTGCAGTGATTGCTAATTCAGTGTATTGGGATCCACTGGGGTTGGAGGCATTACAAAAATAGACACAGGGAAGCAGGTTATCATTAGCAAATGTTCTGATTTTTTTTTTAAGGGAAAAAGGGATCTTCTAAAGCAGTTGCTTTCTAATTTCACTGGAACGGAATTCAGTTCATTTTAGGAAAGTGGTGTGTTGGATGACAAAAAGGCAAGTTTGTCATATAAAAAATAAAGGCTGTCCTGCTCCTGATGTAATGTTTATTTTAGAGGAGAAGACACAAAGGTATGAGCATAATTTTTTCATCAGTCCTTCCTAGATGTGAATGTCAAAATTCTGACATAGTCATATTTTATTGGAGGTGATTTTGAACAGAAGCCCTCATTGTATTCACCTGGTTATATGGAAAGAATCACACTTTTTCTTTCTACTGTCATGATCAAAGCCCAATGCACAAGCTCCTTAGCCCAGCTAGGGAGTCATCAGGGGCTGCCACAGTCAGTCCTCTAACCATGAGAACATGTGTTTCTCTGCCTGCCTTCTTTGGCCCTAGGAA
The DNA here is from genome assembly GCA_917880005.1 of Nanger dama. Classification (NCBI taxonomy): domain Eukaryota; kingdom Metazoa; phylum Chordata; class Mammalia; order Artiodactyla; family Bovidae; genus Nanger; species Nanger dama. The sequence continues at coordinate 5,804,084 of CAKJTW010000011.1, forward strand.
TGTTCTCCTTACAAGTGGAATCAAACAGTAGTGCAAGGAAGTTTGTGCTCTAGGAGTAGCACTCAACCAAGGAGAGATGAGAGTTTGTGAAGAGAGACTGCATTTTCCTTGCCTTTCAGTGGAACAGTTCAGAAATGCATTCCACAGAGTCTCTCAGAGGATCTCAGCAGGACCAAGTCACTGCTGCTGATAGGGATCATGTGTTTCTTGATGGACTACATTGGTTTTCAACCAATACTTCTCCCAGAGCCATATTTGGTAACAACCCAAATTAGGTCACTTTTATCCTGAAAATAATTTTAGTTCTGAGAATTTAAGCCAATGTATATAAAGGCCACAGGTGCTCAGTAACTCACCGATCTATATTTTTCATCTTGTAATCTCCTCAAGCGCATTGTATGCAGTCTAAGATGAGGCACAGAGTGCCAATTCTCAGTTTCTGCTGCTCCTTGAATCCTGAAGACTTCTTCTCTGCCACTGAATTATGCACTTAATGAGTCATCTCCCAAATACCCTAGAATCCTTTGGATTTTACCCTGTCACCTTTCCTCAGTTTCTCTTCCACATGCCAACTTGGAACTGGTATCTTTGTCACTTTGCCTTTCACTTCTCTAATTACAGATTGTTCTTTTGGCACTGACCTTTGGTTTATAAGTTTTCTCCTCTGCTAAAATACCAATTTGCCCTTCAGATCATTCCCAGCTTTGGCCGTTACAAGCACACTCCAGCCCAAACCAGAACTGCTGTTAACTCTTCACACAGGTAACTTTTCAAAGGTCAAAGCTGCTATGTATCCCTAAATTCTTGCAACTAGGCAGGGGTGTTTTGCTCAACATTTACTGGTAATGAAGGGGATGACAGAGGGTGAGATGGCTGGATGGCATCACCGACTCGATGGACATGAATTTGAGTGAACTCTGGGAGTTGGTGATGGACAGGGGAGGCCTGGCGTGCTGCGATTCATGGAGTCGCAAAGAGTCAGACAGGACTGAGCGACTGAACTGAATGTAAATTATGCCCAAATAATTGATATGCATGCTTTGAAAAAGAAAATAGGAAAACTTGTGATTTATAGAGAATCAGGGAATTTCTAAAACCTGTTTGTGAGGATGCTTTCCTTTCAAAAATCTCCTAATGAGGGAGATGCTTAGTCAGAGATCAGCCAAACTGGACAGGACGGTCCTGGTAGATGGCAGAATCAAAAAACAGACACCAGGAGATGAGATGATTATCATAAAGGAAAGCAGGCCTCCACGAGGGTAAGGGAAAGAAAATAATGAGGTCCAGATGAAAGAACAGTCAGCTGTCAGAAATGAGGGAAAGAGGGAAATAAAATATCCTGAAGACTGACACACAATGATACATAATATGCTCTTTCACTGGATCCTCAGAAACCCTGTATTATAGGTGTTAGAATTTCCACTTCGCAGATGGTGAAAGAAATCCCAATTAAATTACTCATTCATGTTCAGCTAGGAGGTGATGGTCAGGGTCTATGGAACTATCAGACTCTAAAGTCAGGTCTCTTCCTAATATCACACTTTAAGCAAACATTTCAAAAACAACAAATTTTACAGTATATGTGTGTAACAACAATTGTGTTGTACACTTTAAATATATACAGTTTTTGTCAGCCATATCAATTAAACCAGGGAGGGCAGGGGTAAGCCTGTCAAAATGATTAGCCAGGCCAAGGTTCCTGAATGTAGAGGGTCATATCTGTTTCTGGAAAAAAATTGGTTAAACCGAGAGTGTAGATGTCCAGAGCCCACAGATGCAAAAAGGAGGACAGATGTGCCTGGTAGGGGGGGAGTGCGAGGGGGGTGGGGGAAATGCCTATTGGTTCTGACAGATGGGAAGAACCAAAAAGACAGACTTCTCTGAACTGGGAAGACTCAAAATTGTACTAATAAGCCCTTTCCACCATCACCCACAACCTGACATCCAAGGCATCTATGATGAAACCAGTATTATCATAAGGGTCTTATTTTAGAGTGAAGTAGACAGTAAAGCGTTTGCCCACAATGCGGGAGATCCGGGTTCGATTCCTGGGTCGGGAAGATCCCCTGGAGAAGGAAATGGCAATCCACTCCAGCACTCTTGCCTGGAAAATCCCATGCATGGAGGAGCCTGATAGGCTACAGTCCATGGGACCTGCAAAGAGTCTGACACTACTGAGCGACTTTACTTTAAAAGATACTACATATAGTGAAATCTCCATGTTCTCACATGACAGTAGGCTCTGGTGGGTAAGGAGATGCCGAGGCGGCAGGGATGGCATTCAGAAAGACTCCTGAGAGGCTGGGTAAGTGGGCATGAAAAGTGGCGCATCAGCACATGAGCTCCACTCAGCGAGAATAAATGGAAGGTAATATGTTTGGGAGGGAAAGAACCCAAATGATAAGACAGTGGGCTCCAGGCAATCGCTGAGAGTCCTGGAGCATCATTCACTGAACATACATATTCACCATGGCTGAGAATGCTGCCTGGACTAAGAAACCAAAGAAACACTGTGCTGCCTCCTAGGTTTTCGTATGAGCAAAAGCAAAAGCACGACCCCTCCTTGCACTGCAAATTCAGCAAAATTAAACAAACATAAGGAGCAATGCCCAGGTGCATTCTGTATTTGCTCTTGCTCTCTAGGATACAGAGGAAGCTGGACAAGATCCACACTAACTAGCATGGCTGGGGTGAAGGGGTTTCCCTGGAAGATGTTGCAGTTAAGAATTTCCCATTTGATAAGACATCAACTGTGCAAAGTAATGATGGAAGTGTCCATTTTCTCTTAGATTATATTTAAATAATAATTGGAAGCATCCAAAATTCCATAAAAAGTGCTTCAAATTCAAAGTACTGTCCAGAGCACCATACAGTTATTGGAGCCCAAGCTTTCAGCCGTTACCCCCCCCACACACACATTCATGCATTTGTCCCTGGGTCAAACAACAGTGCACTGGTTCTGATTAAGTTCTTGACATTGCATGGGTGTTGGGATTAGGCTTGGGGATACAGAAGTAGACAAGTTATTTCTTCAGAGGGTTCATCAGACTTTAAGAGTAAAGCAAGAAAATATGTAATTACAATATGGTGTGATTTTTGTTATTAACTGAATGTGGCAGCTAAATCATGATGGTGGGAAATAAATCTTGAACTGATTCAGGGAGAGGGTTTGATAAAGCATGTTTTCCATTATGTGGCTTTGTATATGCTTTCCTTTTTATATTTCTTTTTCAATTCCACACTGACTTTATCTAAATGGAATAATAGAGAAAAGAGAAAAACAGAGAAAAGTGGATAGAAGCAGTACAAAACTGAGTATTTAGCACGCCAAAGAGCTTTTCTTCCCTAGTGCTAACAATATAGTGATTCTCTATTCCTGTAGACTCCTACATGAACAAATTTACATTGTATGTACTCTTTTACTTTCTTGGTAAATACTTATCATGATATATGACATTTATTTTTTTAAATGCATAGTGCATTTTGGTTTTCAGAACTTATAATACTAGAGTTTTGAGAACTTTTGAAAGCTTAATCTCTTAACTTTGACACTGCATCAACATGAGATGTTGAATTTAATAATATATTGCATTTTCATATACTCTTCATCACCATAGATGCAACCACACCTTATTAACTATAATGAATGTTTTAGATGTAGTCATCCCAGAAGCTGTATCTCAACGACAAAGTTAAATCTCTCACGTGGCAAGAAGAATTAGTGAAATCTGATGAGGAAATCCCAAGACTGATCTAGCAAGTTTAGCGTATACCAGTATATGTTACACCAAAATGCCTATTTTAGAAAAGTTCGGTTAATTCTCCATAATGTTACTGTTCATATTTAATTCTACAGCTTAGCACTTTAATATATCATAAATGAATGTAGTTAGAAAGATTCAAGATTCATTTATAATGTCTAGGAAATAAAGGTGTTTAAAAATTAAGATCATGGCATGTGGTCCCATCACTTCATGGCAAATAGATGATGAAACAATGGAAACAGTGACAGACTTTATTTTCTTGGGTGCCAAAATCACTGCAGATGGTGATTGCAGCCATGAAATTAAAAGATGCTTACCTTGGAAGAAAAGCTATGACCAACCTAGACAGCATATTAAAAAGCAAAGGCATTACTTTGCTGACAAAGGTTCGTTATAGTCAAAGCTATGATTTTTTCCAGTAGTCATCTATGGATGTGAGAGTTGGACCATAAAGAAAGCTGAGCACCAAAGAACTGATGCTTTTGAACTGTGATGTTAGAGAAGACTCTCGAGGGTCCCTTGGACAGCAAGGAGATCAAATCAGTCAATTCTAAAAGAAATCAGTCCTGAATATTCATTGGAAGGACTGATGCTGAAGCTGAAGCTCCAATACTTGGCCACCTGATGCATAGAGCTGACTCATTAGAAAAGACCCTGATGCTGGGAAAGACTGAAGGCAGGTGGAGAAGGGGACAGAAGGGGATGAGATGCTTGGATGGCATCACTACCTCGACAAGCAAGCTCCGGGGGTTGGTGACAGACAGGGAAGGCTGGCGTGCTATAGTCCATGGGGTCACAAATAGTTGGACATGACTGAGCAACTGAACAAGAACAACATCAAATTAATAACATTTAGAAAAACATTTTCAGGGGGATTTTGACAATGTTTTTTGAGGAGAATTTGTATCATTTGATGAATTTAGATACAATCATTCAGAGATACATTTTGTTACCCCCTTTTGCTTCACTGTCAATTTCTGTGCAGTGGGTATATATATTAGAAATCATGTCACTGTCTTTCTCCTGTGTTTGAAAATGAAAAGTCTCTCTTTTTATTTCTTGAGTAGCCATCTTATCTGTCCCAGCAGCTTCACTTTGCGCCCTAATATATTCAAGTCAAATCTGCCTTTAAAATGCATAAGTCAGCCCTCCCTTGTGTTGAATTTTTCAGACTTTGATTTCTCATCAGATTGTTATTTCACAGTGTCAAAAAGCTTTAAATTTTGTCTTGAATGACCAGACTCATAGGCACTCATTACTAAGCCTGATCCTAAAACCACAGCTTGCCTGATACTTTGTAACTAAAGAAGTAGCAATTAATAGAAGATGGTTTTGTACTTTTTAGCCAATTTTTGAAAGTTATAAAAGTAATGGAACAGATGCATTTCATATTCACATACATTCAAATATGTTTATGAAGACCCTTCCATTATAAAGATTTCTCTTTCTCAGTCTCCTTGGATGGCCTAAATGCTTCCTCAGAGTCCAGGGCATTTCTTTCTTTTTTTTTTTTTTTTTTTCCAGGGCATTTCTGAGCACCCTACTGGAGACTGTCTTCAGTGCTGATTTACCAACAGGACAAGCAAGAACAATAACATCCTAGCACTTGATTGTCCCCTTTTCTCTTTCTTTCATTATCTCTGGCTCTTTAGCTTCTGGATAGCTCAGTGGGTAGAGAATCCCACCTGCAAAGGTTGCAGGAGACAAGGGGGACAAGAGTTTGATCCCTGGGTCAGGAAGATTCCCTGGAGTACCACTCCAGTATTCTCGCCTAAAAATCCCGTGGACAGAGGAGCCTGGTAGGCTGTAGTCCATGGGGTTGCAAAGAATCAGATACAGCTAAGCAACTATGCACACATGCACTCTGACCTTTTATTCTTTCTCATGCACAGACTGACTGAAGGCTGTGAATCTTCAAGGAAATACTAACCTGAAGCTGCCTTGAAGCAAAAAGTAAGTGGAATAGGAACTGTACCTAGTATAAATCCCCAAAATCAAATACTGTTATTAAATTTCTCAAAAGTAGGAATGACACAGTTTGGACCATGTATTCAGAAAAACAGTTATCTAATTTTAATGAGAATAGTGTCATCAGGTTAAATCTAATAAATATTTCAAAACTTACAAACCATTTGAATTCTTGAAGAAACTAATGTAAGTGTTCTCCTCATCTAACATGTCTCATAGAATATGCTTTCTGAGTACAATTTTTAGAATTTTCCCCAAAGTCAACATCAAAAGGCCCTACAAAATGTGCATTGAAAGTACATAAATAGTTTTGTCTCTTTTCTAGCTTTGTGATTAATCCATACAACATAGCGTGTTGAGGTTTAAAAAAATAAAAGGAAAACAAACAGAAGTGAAATTGTAATGAGAGTACCACCAACAGGGGATATAGTAGAGGTTTTCCTAATACAGATGAAAGAATTAACACAGAGGTAAAATACAGTCATGACTCAAATGGGAAAGAATCCACCTGCAATGCGGGAGACCTGGGTTCAATCCCTGGGTTGGGAAGAAACTGTGGAGGAGAGGTTGGCAACACACTCCAGTATTCTTGCCTGGAGGATCCTCATGGACAGAGCAGCCTGGCAGGCTACAGTCCATGAGGTCACAAAGAGTCAGACATGACTGAGTGACTAAGAACACAGCAAAACACAGTAATGATGAAAAATTCAGTTACCTGCACTTCTGCCCAAAATGTTGTACTCAAGTATAGCATCTGATCAACTCCAGATAAGACTAGAGGAGGAGAGAAGGGTGGATATTGCCCTGACTGCATTTGATCCTAATTCCCATTGAACATCTGTATTTTTTAGTCAACTTTTATTGCAGTATAGATGATTTACAATGTTGTGTTTCAGGTGTAGAGCAAAGTGAATCATTTATACACACATAAATACATTCTTTTTAAGATTATTTTCCCATATAGTCATTACAGAGTTTTGAGTAGAGTTCCCTGTGCTATACTGTAGATCCTTATTAGTTATTCCTTTTATGTACTCTAGTTTGTATATATCGATCTCAGTCTCCCAATTTACCTCTACCCCTCAGAGAATATCTTTATGTGATTATAAGGTAGTTTCTAAAACATGTGAGAATATTCCATCTGCTCACTGAATTCACACACAAAAAGTATATGATGGTTTTAACTGTGACCAAAAAGAAGTTGAATTGGACTGGAAGAAGTTAGGGAACCCTTAGGAAAAAGTGTCCTTATGATATGGAATAAGAGGAGGAAGGAAAGCAGAGAAGTATTTTGTTATATTATTTTCATCTTACCTCATTATACAAAGAATTTGTGGTGATTCACAATGATTCAGACATAGCAAATTACAGGAAGTGTAAGTCCCAAGTAAAGCTATTACTGTAATGCATGGCATGAATTCCTATACTGCACACATTTTGATGAGTCACACATTTAGATTTAATTTTCTTGAAAAGAAAGCAAGACCAGTTAAAAAGACTGAAAGGAAAATCATAAGCCTTCCAGATACAGAATACAGAAATGGCTCAGAGTGAAGACAAAGAAACATGCCAAGCCTCAACAATAACCTATATATAAGGAAAAGCAAGGATTTCATAGGGATATTTCTTGTCTTGGGATGTCCATTTTAGGACATGATATTGTATCAAAATGAAATCCACTTAAAGAAATACATTGATGTTTGACCCATTATAGAATGATTGTTTCTCTCTACTGAGCCTTTAAAACCATTCAGGGATAACAGTTTTGAGTTCACATTTCATAAAAAGTACCTGGAGGAAAGTGTGTTTCTGCTTCCACATATGTATGGAGTGGTATGGGTTTAACAGGTAGGACCTTCGGAAGTAGGATTGACATTCTATAAAACTTAAGGAATCAACAAAAAATTACAGCCATTTCTCTATTAGAGGGAAACAAAGCTGGATTCATACAAAAGCTGTTTCTCAAGGGAGTGGTTTTGTATAAAGATTCCTCACAGAATCCCTCCTCTACACAAAATTGTTTAAAATATCTGTATCTCGAATTGAATTATTTAAACTATCTGCAGCTAAAGGAGATGAGAAATTTCAGAAAAGGTTTGAATCATTATTTTCAGAAAAGAAAGACACGATTAAGTTAATACAATTGCATAAACATCTCTTGCTTATATTTTAAAAGTTATATAATAAAATATGAAAAGGGAGACATAAAGATAGATACTATACATTCTGTGAAAATGTAGACAAATATCAAGAAAGCTTAAGGACAGAATGAATCTCAATTGAGAGGTATATCCTAATTCTAAAAGAAAAATGTGCCTATATTTGTGAGGATTATTCAGAAAAGCCTTTGGCTTAGGGAAGATACTGACCTAGCAAGAAATGGAAGAAGGAAGCCGGGATACTCAACTCTTGTGTTTCATCCAACTTCTCTAGCAAGAAATCAAATCTTCCAGTAGAGGAGGTAGGATAAACATTGTAAAATCAAATTAACATCCTGGCAGATGAAGCCATAGTAAATTACTACCTGGGCAATTTAAATGTCTCCAAATTTCCAGGCCCAGAAAGATTTTATTGCAAGAATATAAAAGAATGAGTAGTAAATCATAGAGATTAAAGTGGGACAAAAATCTCAAGTTTAAGAAATGGGAAAAATTATGGATTGAAGAATGTAATGTTGATTTCTAGCAAAATTCTAGAATGTACTGGAGGACGGATCATTTGTAAGCACATAAGAGTTTGTTTCTGGTTATGATGGAAATAAACTTATTTCTGTTTTCCATAAAGCCACAGATCAAGAGAAGTCTTTTGACCCTTTTATCTTTATTTCAGCCAAGCATTTGAATATGCATATGGAAAAATTAAGGAGATTACAGTCTGGATACTAGTTCACAGTAGTTGATTGACTCATATACATCAAATTATTTGAAACACTTCATGCTCTTCTCCTTCCAGATTGCTATATTGATTATTGGTGAAAAGTAGCCTGCAGGTACATGTTCCAAGATGTGCCACAGGACATCAGTGTCTCTATCTATATCACCTATGTGTTCTTCTATCAATGGTTTGAATGTAAACAGAGAGTATTTATGAACTGTAACACCAAACTGGAACCGACAGAATTAGAATGCAAAGTGTTCCTAAAATATGAAGTCATTAAGTTCTTTAACTTATCATCAGACATTCTGTTTGAGAGTCTATTATGTACCACTCATAGTTATAAGCACAGGAATAGAAATATATATTTTAAAAAAAGCCAACCCAGCCCTTAGGATGCTCAAAGTTTATACAGAGAGGGACAGAGGGCCTTGAAAAGAGAAAACAGAAGTGACAAAGTGGAGTGGGTAACCATTCCCTTCTCCAGGGGATCTTCCCAACTCAGGGATTGAACCTGGGTCTCCTGAATTGCAGGAAGATTCTTTACCTTCTAAGCCACCAGGGAATCACCCACAAAGTGGTGTAGCAGGAAAGCAATGGTGCTGTGCAAACCCAGAGGAGCAAGTGCCTGTCTCTGCCTGGGGCACAAGGAGCCAGTGACTAAAAGGGTATTGAAACGTGAAACCCGAGTTCTGAGTCCTGTTCACAGAGTAGACGAATTTAGCAAACTTGCAAACACTCACACAGGCATAGTTTATTTTAAAGGACAGAGATACAAAGCTCTCAGCATAGACACTGAGAGGGAGTGAAGTCCCCCGCAAAAGGTGGGGATTATAGCAGTTTATGTCTTTACTAGAATTTGTACATTTTTGGTTGGCTCATAATATGTCATTTTTGACCAATCAGTTTGAAGATTACAGCACCTAATTTGACATTTTTATGGCTTTTTTTTGAATCCCAGTTTTTCAGTTTTCTCAGACATTGAGGCGTCAGCCTGCAACCTTTTCCTTCGCCCCAGGCAGCTGCTTAAGGATCAGATGTATGTTAAAGAGTTAATGGTACCCCAGTGTTTTCTCCTTGATATGTTGGACAGCAGTTAATGATTGTCCAGTCCTGGATCTGAATGTTTTATGATGTACCAGACCAGGGAGCCATTCCTCTGAATGCTTGGAAACTGGAACAGAGTTTAGGTTAAAAAGTGAGATGATTACTTGAGAAAACAAATTGAGATTAAAAAAAAGGAGCCGAGGTCTCAGAGTCACATACTGTCTAGCAATTTCTGCCCCAGTATCACCAAGGAAGTCAGTCTCCAGGCAGGTGATGCTAAGAAAGACCAAGAGAGAGAGTTGAGAGGAGGGAAGCTTACAAGGAAAAGTCCTCAGGGGTCAAAGTTGAAACAGTCTAAAAGATTATCAATAATTTATTTTGTTGGAGACTTAAAAAAAATTCCTATCACTTTCAGAACTCTTAATAGAAACACTGAGCCTGGATTAAAAGAGAGAATAAGGGGAAACCCTTGACATACATTTTGGCCCTTTCTGTCTCTCGTTCTCCACAGAAAATAGCCAGGTGCAGTAAGATGATTATGTTTTATTAACATACCTTCGAACTGAATGGGAACCTCACACTGTTGAAAGCACCTTCTTACCTTCCTCACACCACAAAAGAAGAATGCAGTTGTCTTTTCATGAAAACTCATCCACAAAAACATTTTAGGTCTATAAAATATGCCTAAACAATAAAGCAAAGCTAAAAGGTTTCTTTTGTTTTTAGATCTTTTAGTCTCTCTTTTCTCTTATCTTGTGTGAACACAGCCTTCACTAGAGGAAGAAAACATCGCAAGAATAAAGTTATTCTTGAAAATTGTGCAGTAAATAGCCTCAAACTTGAAGAAAAAATATTTTCGATTACTATATTTTGCTTTCATTAAGTGGAAAAAAATGTAATTTCAAACAACTAGGGAAGATCTAAAAATATAGAGAGATAGATAAATCACAGTAACTGAATTATCATGTTCAGAAATCCAAGTGCAGACACACACACACACACCCTTGCAGAAACACAGATTTGGTCCTTAATAATCCAGTCACATCAACTAACAACAACCTGCTTTTCAGGAGGGGTTCTAAAAGACATGGTTATACAGATGAAAAGAGTCCCCATACTTATTTTTTAACAGTCTCATTTTTCTTTGAAAGCTCTCTGCTTTTTCTTTGAAAGCAGAGAATCTCAAGTTGCCTAGGTAACCGAAGAGTTGACCAGAGTAGCAACAGGTAAGTTCAAAATCAATCTACACTCCAACTGAAGTGGTGAGGAAGTTGGAGATGCTATGGCAATTCAGGACAAACGATCGTTTATGCAGAGATTAACCTATTCTCATGTAAACTAAATTAGTCCACACAAACTTCTTTGGATAGAAATAACCAGTCAGTTTAAGCAAAATTTACTTGATTTGTTGAACTGCAATTCAACTGTATGACTGAAAATGGATTACAAAGCACCAGCATCTACTAAATTTGTTTAAAACATAAGAAAACCAGGACCATATTCAGTTCAGTTCAGTTCACTCATTCAGTCGTATGCATGCTAGGCTTCCCTGTGCATCACCAACTCCTGGAGCTTACTCAAACTCATGTCCATAAAGATGGTGATGCAGTCTAACCATCTCATCGTCTGTCATCCCCTTCTCCTCCAACCTTCAATCTTTCCCGGCATCAGGTCTTTTCCAGTGAATCAGTTCTCACATCAGGTGGCTAGTGATGGGGCCAGTAAAGAGTCTTTTGATGAAAGTGAAAGAGGAGAGTGAAAAAGTTGGCTTAAAGCTCAACATTCAGAAAACAAAGATCATGGCATTTGGTACCATCACTTCATGGCAAATGGAGAAACAGTGGAAACAGTTTATTTTGGGGGGCTCCAAAATCACTGCAGATGGTGACTGAAGCCATGAAATTAAAGACATTAACTCCTTGAAAGAAAAGACAACCTAGACAGCATATTAAAAAGCAGAGATATTACTTTGCCAATGGAGGTCTTTCCAGTCAAGGTTATGTTTTTTCCAGTAGTCATGTATGAATGTGAGAGTTGGACTATAAAGAAATCTGAGCACTAAAGAATTGATACTTTTGAACTGTGGTATTGGAAAAGACTCTTAAAAGTCCCTCGGACTGCAAGGAGATCCAACCAGTTCATCCTAAAGGAAATCATCCCTGAATATTCATTGGAAGGACTGATGTTGAAGGTGAACCCAGTACTTTGGACACCTGATGCAAAGAGCTGACTCATTTGAAAAGACCCTGATGCTGGAAAAGATTGAAGGCAGGAGGAGAAGGGGACAACAGAGAATGAGATGGTTGGATGGAATCACCGACTCAGTGGACATGAGTTTGAGTAAATTCCGGGAGTTGGTGATTAACAAGGAGGTCTGGCGTGCTGCAGTCCATGGGGTCATAAAGAGTCAGACACAACTGAGCGACTGAACTGAACTGAACTGATGGGACCAGATGCCATTTTCTTAGTTTTCTGAATGTTGAGCTTTAAGTCAACTTTCTCACTCTCCTCTTTCACTTTCATCAAGAAAATTTCTTTAGTTCTTCTTCACTTTCTGCCATAAGGGTGGTGTCATCTGCATATCTGAGGTTATTGATATTTCTCCTGGCAATCTTGATTCCAGCTTGTGCTTCTCCCAGCCAAGTATTTCTCTCGATGTACTCTACATATAAGTTAAATAAGCAGGGTGACAATATACAGCCTTGACGTACTCCTTTTCCTATTTGGAACCAGTCTGTTGTTCCATGTCCAGTTCTAACTGTTGTTTCCTGACCTGCATACAAATTTCTCAAGAGGCAGGTCAGGTGGTCTGGAATTCCCATCTCTTTCAGAATTTTCCACAGTTTATTGTGATCCACACAGTCAAAGGCTCTGGCAGAGTCAATAAAGCAGAAATAGATGTTTTTCTGGAACTCTCTTGCTTTTTCCATGATCCAGCAGATGTTGGCAATTTGATCTCTGGTTCCTCTGCCTTTTTAAAAACCAGCTTGAACAGCTGGAAGTTCAAAGTTCACGTATTGCTGAAGCCTAGCTTGGAGAATTTTGAGCATTACTTTACTAGCTTGTGAGATGAGTGAAAGTGTGCAGTAGTTTGAACATTCTTTGACATTGCCTTTCTTTGGAATTGGAATGCAAACTGACCTTTTCCAGTCCTGTAGTCACTGCTGAGTTTTCCGTATTTGCTGGCATATTGAGTGCAGCACTTTCACAGCATCATCTTCCAGGATTTGAAACAGCTCAACTGGAATTCCATCACCTCCACTAGCTTTGTTTGTAGTGATGCTTCCTAAAGCCACTTGACTTCTCATTCCAGGATGTCTGGCTCTAGGTGAGTGATCACACCATCTTGATAATCTAGGTTGTGAAGATCTTTTTTGCATAGTTCTTCTGTGTATTCTTGCCACTTCTTCTTAACATCTCTACTTCTGTTCGGTCCATACCATTTCTGTCCTTTATTGATCCCATCTTTGCATGAAATGTTACCTTGGTATCTCTAATTTTCTTGAAGAGATCTCTAGTCTTTCCCATTCTATTGTTTTCCTCTATGTCTTTGCACTGATCCCTGAGGAAGGCTTTCTTGTCTCTCCTTGCTATTCTTTGGAACTCTGCATTCAGATGCTTGTATTTTTCTTTTCTCCTTTCCTTTTCACTTCTCTTCTTTTCACAGCTATTTGTAAGGCCTCCCAGGACAGCAATTTTGCTTTTTTGCATTTCTTTTCCATGGGGATGGTCTTGATCCCTGTCTCCTGAACAATGTCATGAACCTCCATCCACAGTTCATCAGGCACTCTATCTAACAGATCTAGTCCCTTAAATCTATTTCTCACTTCCACTGTTAATCATAAGGTATTTGATTTAGGTCATATCTGAATGGTCTCGTGGTTTTCCCTACTTTCTTCAATTTAAGTCTGAATTTGGCAATAAGGAGTTCATGATCTGAGCCACAGTCCACTCTCAGTCTTGTTTTCACTGACTGTATAGAGCTTCTCCATTTTTGGCTGCATAGAATATAATAATCTGATTTCGGTGTTGACCATCTGGTGATGTCCATGTGTAGAGCTTTCTTTTGTGTTGTTGGAAGAGGGTGTTTGCTATGATCAGTGTGTTCTCTTGGCAAAACTCTATTAGTCTTTGCCCTGCTTCATTCCGTATACCAAGGCCAAATTTGCCTGTTACTCCAGGTGTTTTTGACTTCCTACTTTTGCATTCCAGTCCCCTATAATGAAAAGGACATCTTTTGGGGATGTTAGTTCTAGAAGGTCTTGTAGGTCTTCATAGAACTTTTCAACTTCAGCTTCTTCAGCATTACTGGTTGGGGCATAGACTTGGACTACCATGATACTGAATGGTTTGTCCTGGAAACAAACAGAGATCATTCTGTTGTTTTTGAGGTTGCATCCAAGTACTGCATTTTGGACTCTTTTGTTGACTGTGATGGCTACTCCATTTCTTCTGAGGGATTCTTGCCCACAGTAGTAGATATAATGGTCCTCTGAGTTAAATTCAGCCATTCCAGTCCATTTTAGTTCACTGATTCCTAAAATGTCAACATTCACTCTTGCTATATTCTGTTTGACCACTTCCAATTCTCCTTGATTCATGGACCTAACATTCCACGTTTCTATACAGTATTGCTCTTTACCGCATCGGACATTGCTTCTATCACAAGTCGCATCTACAATGGGGTGTTATTTTCTTTCGCTCTGTCTCTTCATTCTTTCTGGAGTTATTTCTCTACTGATCTATTAAGTGTAAGTAAATAGTTACGGATAAATGAAATATTTATGTAAATAGATATTATTTACTGCTAGACTTTTATTCTTTTGATAAAATTTCAACTCTAAAATAGATAAAAGTAGGAAAAAAATTTTGGTAGATTTAGCAAAGGAATAAGATGATTATTCTTCAGCCAGATAATATGTATTTAAAATTAGTCGTATTGAATGATATTTTGCAACAATGACATAACTATGGTGTAGACTGCTAACAATATTGCCAAATTTATGCCAGGCTTAAAACAAACTGGTGAAAAGATAACGTTGCTGGAAAGTTGTAGGGGAGCAAAACTTTCCACTCCCAAATATCTCTGGTACATTGTCTTAAAGTGGTTATTTTCTCAGAGATGACAGATTCAGGAAAGGTTCTAAAAAATATGGAGGAGCTGCTCTTTTGTAAAAAACATTAATATGTGTAAAGGAAATCTCCATTTTAAGGGTGTCTCCCTCTCTGCACCTGGAAGAGGAGAAAGGCCAAATTTCTATGAAATGCTTACCTGTGGAGAAGGCTAGGGCCTAAATCTATATCATAGTCCACCTGTTTTGTTTGTTTGGTTTTAACCTCGCCTGCTTTTCCTGGTAACCTCCCATAACCAACTTTCCCCACCCTCAACAATTGGTTGTCTTTAACTGAGGGTTATATTTAAAGTAAGGACTTTGCCATCTTGGTGAATTACTCAGCTTTCCTGTCTCACATGTATACATGTTATTAAACTTTGGTATGATGTTCTCCTGCTAATCGACTCATTGGAAAAGACTCTGATGCTGGGAGGGATTGAGGGCAGGAGGAGAAGGGGACGACAGAGGATGAGATGGCTGGATGGCATCACGGACTCGATGGACGTGAGTCTGAGTGAACTCAGGAGATGGTGATGGACAGGGAGGCTTGGCATGCTGTGATTCATGGGGTCGCAAAGACTTGGACACAACTGAGAGACTGAACTGAACTGAACTGAATCTGTCTCATGTCAATTTAATTCTTAGGCAAGCCAGAAGAACACAGAAAATTAAACAAAATGTCTTCCTCCTTGAAGACTGGTGAAAAAATGAGATGCTACTTCACTGGTTGCACACTACTTTGTCCCAAAGCTGCTGCAGTTAAAAGATGCTGGGATCCTTGACAAAAGCTGGCAGAATCTAAGAATTCTTACCACTTCACTCAAGTCTCCCAGATCTCTGCCTTCAGCGTCTGTTGGAAAGAAGAGTGACAGTATTGCAGGGAGGAAGCCAGTTGTGACTCCATGTTGAAAACTTGTTTCCTTGACTTGCTTTTTATTACTACAGTCATACTCACTGGCTTGCCTGGAGGACCCTGTCCCTCTGCTTGACTGTAAACTAAAGTGCCTTTGTTCAGCTCTTGGAGAGATGGTTTGTCCCTGCCCACGTGTAAATACAAGAGATTAATACACTTCTTCTGGAGGCTGGTCTTACCTGGTGGCCCAGGGTCTGCCTGCCTGCAGGCAGGAGTCTACCTGCAATGCAGGAGATCCAGGTTCAATTCCTGGGTCAGGGAGATCCCCTGGAGAAGGAAATGGCAATCCACTCCAGTATTCTTGCCTGGAAAATCCCATGGACAGAGGAGCCTGGTGGGCTATAGTCCGGGGGTCACAGAGAGTTGGTCACAGTTAATCACGACTGAGTGATTAAACTCTGAAGGCTGGACATTCTCTGGAAGATGTTTTACAAGACTGAAGACCCTTTCACTTTACTTCCCCACTGCACCTCCCTCCCTTTCTGCCTTTTGTCTTTAGTTCCTCATTGCTTCTTTCTCTCTGATCTATAAAAGAACCTGATATCCAGACCCAAAGAAGATGGTTATTTTGAGGCACTAGCCTGCCATCTTATCTTGTCGGTCTGCCAGCTCCTGAATTAAAGTCTTTCCCTTGCCTCAAAACCTCATCTCTTGGATTCACTAACCTATTGTGTGTGGTGAGCAGAGGAAGCTTGGACCTGGTAACAACAAGAGCATTTCTCTTTTAAAAATTAGATTTGCAGGATAAAATATTTGTAGCTCCTTGGACTCAGCAACTCTTGGTTTGAAATTTGTTAGAGTACTCTTGGTACTCTCTTTCCTCCCAGAGATGGTCACTGTTTTTCTTTCTCTCTGTCTTTTGGTCCTTTATCATAAGAAGAAACACCATCAGGTTTTCCTTTCTTCTTGTTCTATATCTTGAGAACTTGGCTTGTTAACTAGTGACAATACTCTGTCTGGTCTCTGCTGTCCGGAAGCTGCACATGTTGGAGTGCAGTCAAACAATCTCTTTGCTTGTGCCAATTCTCAGGAGATTTTGTCATAAGGGGCCCAGTCCTTAACGTTTGTTGCTTTGTTAATTATTCCACAAAGTCCTTTGCTTTCTCAGATTATTTTGGGGAGTGACTTTTCCAGGTCTTGTGAGGGTTGCATGCTTTGCACTGTTGTGGGCACACTTCTTATGTCTTACTGGTTTAAGTCACTATTAAGATCCTACTTGTCAGTGACCAGATGATGGATCCTCTGGGTTGCTTATTTGAGCTTGACTTGTCAAGGGCAAATACAAATCTTACATGCTTTCTTTATAAATATTAGTAAATATAGTTTAGCCATCTGAACAGGTGGCTTTGATTTTTTTTTCCTCATCTGCCAAAAACCTGATCTGAATTCAACTCCTTTTTGCGACTGGTGGGGTCTGTATTATTGTATCTGATTCACAGCTGAAATTTTGAAATATGGCAATGGAGTCTTTGTTTGAGTCTGTATTTTTGTGTATTATAGATGTGCGGTGTTTTTCACGCTCAGATGATGGTATTGCCAAATTTAATTTGTAAAAGAGTTCTATTTAGTTGACTTCAAGAAAGTTAAGAATTCACACAAATTTTCAGAAATAATGAGAATGCAAATGATCCTTCACTAAAGAATGTTCAAACTACTACATTGCACTCATCTCACATTCTAGCAAAGTAATGCTCAAAATTTCCAAGCGAGGCTTCAATAGTACATGAACCAAGAAGATCCAGATGTTCAAGCTGGATTTAGAAAAGACAAAGGAACAAGAGATTAAATTGCCAACATCTGTTGGATCATAGAAAAAGCAAGAGAATTCCAGAAAAACATCCACTTGTACTTCATTGACTGTGCTAAAGCCTCTTACTGTGTGGATCATAACAAACTGTGGAAAATTCTTAAAGAGATGGGAATATTAGACCACCTTACCTGCCTCCTAAGAAACCTGTATGCAGGTTAAGAAGTAACAGTTAGAACTGAACATGGAACAATATACTGGTTTCAAATTGGGAAAGGAGTATGTCAAGGCTGTATATTGCCACTCTGCTTATTCAACTTATATGAAGAGTTCAGCATGCAAAATGCTGGGCCCGATGAAGCACAAGCTGGAATCCAGATTGCCAGAAGAAATATCAATAACCTCAGATATGCAGATGACATCACCTTTACGGTAGAAAACGAAGAGGAACTAAAGAGCCTCTTGATAAAAGTGAAATAGGAGAATGAAAAAGCTGGCTTAAAACTCAACATTCAATAAACTAAGATAATGACATCTGGTCCCATCACTTCTTGGAAAATAGATGGGGAAACACTGGAAACAGTGACAGATTTTATTTTCTTGGGCTCCAAAATCACCACAGATGGTGACTGCAGCCATGAAATTAAGATACTTGCTCCTTAGCAGAAAAGGAATGGCCAACCTAGACAGCATATTAAAAAGCTGAGACACTACTTTGCCAATAAAGGTCCATGTAGTCAAAGCTATGGTTTTTCCAGTAGTCATGCATGGATGTGAGAGTTGGACCATAAAGAAAGCTGAGCAGTGAAGAATTGATGCTTGTGAACTCTGATACTGGAGAACACTCTTGAGAATCCCTTGGACTGCAAGATCAAACCAGTCAATTCTAAATATTCAGGAAATCAATCATGAATATTCATTGGAAGGATTGATGCTGAAGCTGAAGCTCCAATACTTTGGCCACCTGATGAGAAGGACTGATTCACTGAACAAGACCCTGATGCTGGGAAAGACTGAAGGCAGGAGGAAAAGGAGACAAGATAGCATGAGATGGTTGAATGGCATCACTAACTTCATGAACATGAGTTTGAGCAAGCTCCAGCAGTTGGTGATAATCAGGGAAGCCTGGCATGCTGCAGTCCATGGGGTCTCAAAGAATCAGATGTGACTAAGTGACTGAACTGAACTGAACATAAATGAATATCAGCTTCACATAACCTAGGAAACTACTTGGTATTGAAGCTAGTTTGTGCTTTTTAGTTTAATATAGATATGTCCTTAGAGTTATTAAGGATACTACTTTTACTATACCTAGTTTAACTAGAAGTCAAATAAGACCGTGATATCTCTGTTACACAATTTGTCATGAAGAAAAACTGCTTGGGATGATGACTGACTTTGTCTAGATCTCATGAAATTTTAATGAGTAATCTAATAAACAATGCTGGGAACAAGTGCTTTAGACAGATAGAGATGGGGTAAAAGTAGTTTAGTTGAACAGTTTAAAAATAGTTACATTTTATGGTATGTCTTCTTAAAAATGATTTCTCCAAGTCTTGCAATTATGATTGGAACTTGATAAAACATTCACATTATTTTGAAGCCACTAGTTTAAAGGAGATAACAGCTGGGGTGAACCTCTTGGTTGGCATAAAAATGGAATTGGGTAATGTTTTCCATGGACTTTCCATGCAACGAAATGAGTCCCAAGTTAGACCAAAAGGTCTAAGCTATACTGTATTTATTGGACTAAAAGGTTAATGCAATAAGTCTTTGTATGTTTCAGAGTTGTTAACAGCCAGGAGCAGCCACAGAGATTCAGTAATTATTTAACGTAGGTAGACAATTCCTACCTACTCAGCTCTGTATGTATGCCCTTATAATTGATGCTTTTATATTTAATATGTATTCAAAAATAATCAGAGTCAGCAGGTAATCTGACAATGGTGTCAGGTACTTCACTAGGTGCTAAGGATATAAGACTTTACTGGACCTGCATGGATTCTAACTTCATGATACCTACAATTTAGAGAGGAAGAAAGGTTCTAAACAAATGCTCATGAACATAATGAACACCACAAAAAGTAGAATGGGCCTTGGGGAAAGATAGCAGGTAATCCCACCAAGCAAGGGACATCTAAAGAAATGACATGTTTGCAGAGTCCCAATATCTGAGTAACTTAGGGAAAGAATTTCAGGCAGAAGAAATAAACCCCATGACCAGAGAGTACATGGACTTCTGCTCTTTAAGATGAACTGAAAGAATTCTAAATCACTCAGAGTCAAGAGAACTAGTATAAGGCAGGAAAGCGAAATCATGAAAGGGCATAGAGGCCATATTAAGTACTTGAAACTTTATCATAAGGGTGTGCTAAGTCGCTTAAGTTGTGTCCAACTCTTTTGTGACCCCACAGGCTGTGGCCCACCAGGCTCTTCTGTCTATGGAATTCTATGGGCAAGAATACTGAAGTGTGTTGCCATGCCCTCCTGCATCTCTTAAGTCATTAGTAGGCAATGCCAAAGAATAATCAAACTACCGTACAATTGCACTCATCTCACAAGCTAGTAAAGTAATGCTCAAAATTCTCCAAGCCAGGCTTCAGCAATGTGTGAACTGTGAACTTCCAGACGTCCAAACCGGTTTTAGAAAAGACAGAGGAACTAGAGATCAAATTGCCAAACATCCACTGGATCATGGAAAAGCAAGAGAGATCCAGGAAAACATCTATCTCTGCTTTATTGACTATGCCAAAGCCTTTGACTGTGTGGATCACAATAAACTGTGGAGAATTCTGAAAGAGATGGGACTACCAGACCACGTGACCTGCCTCTTGAGAAACCTACATGCAGGTCAGGAAGCAACAGTTAGAACTGGACATGGAACAATAGACTGGTTCCACACAGGAAAAGGAGTACTTCAAGGCTATATATTGTCACCCTGCTTATTTAACTTATATGCAGAGTACATCATAAGAAACGCTGGGCTGGAAGAAGCAGAAGCTGGAATTAAGATTGCCAGGAGAAATATAAATAACCTCAGATATGCAGATGACACCACCCTTAAGGCAGAAAGTGAAGAGGAACTAAAAGCCTCTGGATGAAAGTGAACTGTACAAAAAGATCTTCAAGACCCGGATAATCACGATGGTGTGATCATTCATTTAGAGCCAGACAACCCGGAATGTGAAGTCAAGTGGTCCTTAGAAAGCATCACTACGAATAAAGCTAGTGGAGGTGATAGAATTCCAGTTGAGCTATTTCAAATCCTGAAAGGTGATGCTGTGAAAGTGCTGCGCTCAATATGCCAGCAAATTTGGAAAACTCAGCAGTGGCCACAGGACAGGAAAAGGTCAGTTTTCATTCCAATTCAAAAGAAAGGCAATGCCAAAGAATGCTCAAACTACCACATAATTGCACTCATCTCACATGCTAGTAAAGTCATGCTCAAAATTCTCCAGCCAGGCTTCAGCAATATGTGAACCATGAACTTCCTGATGTTCAAGCTGGATTTAGAAAAGGCAGAGGAACCAGAGATCAAATTGCCAACATCTGCTGGATCATGGAAAAAGCAAGAGAGTTCCAGAAAAATATCTATTTCTGCTTGATTGATTCTGCCAAAGCCTTTGACTGTGTGGATCACAATAAACTGTGGAAAATTCTGAGAGAGATGGGAATACTAGGACCACTTGACCTGCCTCTTGAGAAATCTGTATGCAGGTCAGGAAACAACAGTTAGAACTGGACATGGAACAACCAACTGGTTCCAAATAGGAAAAGGAGTACGTCAAGGCTATATATTGTCACCCTGCTTATTTGACTTATATGCAGAGTACACCATGAGAAACACCAGACTGTGAGAAACACCGGACTGTAAGAAACACAAGCTGGGATCAAGATTGCCGGGAGAAATATCAATAACCTCACATATGCAGATGACACCACCCTTGTGGCAGAAAGCGAAGAGGAACTAAAAAGCCTCTTGATGAAAGTGAAAGAGGAGAGTGATAAAGTTGGCTTAAAGCTCAACATTCAGAAATCAAAGATCATGGCATTCAGTCCCATCACTTCATGGGAAATAGATAGGAAAACAGTGTTAGACTTTAGTTTGGGGGCTCCAAAATCACTGCAGATGGTGATTGCAGCCATGAAATTAAAACAAACTTATTCCTTGGAAGAAAAATTATGACCAACCTAGATAGCATATTCAAAAGCAGAGACATTACTTTGCTGACTAAGGTCCATCTAGTCAAGGCTATGGTTTTTCCTGTGGTCATATATGGATGTAAGAGTTGGACTGTGAAGAAGGCTGAGTGCCAAAGAATTGATATGTTTGAGCTGTGGTGTTGGAGAAGACTCTTGAGAGTCCCTTGGACTGCAAGGAGATCCAACCAGTCCATTCTGAAGGAGATCAGCCCTGGAATTTCTTTGGAAGGAATGATGCTAAAGCTGAAACTCCAGTACTCTGGCCACCTCATGCGAAGAGTTGACTCATTGGAAAAGACTCTGATGCTGGGAAGTATTAGGGTCAGGAGAAGGGGATGACAGAGGATGAGATGGCTGGATGGCATCACTGACTCGATGGACGTGAGTCTGAGTGAACTCCGGGAGTTGGTGATGGACAGAGAGGCCTGGCATGCTGCAATCCCTGGGGTCGCAAAGAGTCAGACACGACTGAGTGACTGAACTGAACTGAACTGATGAAAGTGAAAGAGGAGAGTGAAAAAGTTGGCTTAAAGCTCAACATTTAAAAAACGAAGATCACGGCATCTGGTCCTATCACTTCATGGGAAATAGATGGAGAAACAATGTCAGACTTTATTTTTGGGGGGGCTCCACAATCACTGCAGATGGTGACTGCAGCCATGAAATTAAGAGATGCTTACTCCTTGTAAGGAACGTTATGACCAACCTAGATAGCATATTTCAAAGCAGAGACATTACTTTGCCAACAAAGGTCTGTCTAGTCAAGGCTATGGTTTTTTCCTGTGGTCATGTATGGATGTGAGAGTTGGACTGTGAAGAAGGCTGATCGCCAAGGAACTGATGCTTTTGAACTGTGGTGTTGGAGAAGACTCTTGAGAGTCCCTTGGACTGCAAGGAGATCCAACCAGTCCATTCTAAAGGAGATCAGTCTTGAATGTTCTTTGGAAGGAATGATGGTAAAGCTGAAACTCCAGTACTTTAGCCACCTCTTGTGAAGAGTTGACTCATTGGAAAATATTCTGATGCTGGGAGGGATTGAGGGCAGGAGGAGAAGGGGGCAACAGAGGATGAGATGGCTGGATGCCATCACGGACTTGATGGACGTGAGTCTGAGTTAACTCCGGGAGCTGGTGATGGACAGGGATGCCTGGTGTGCTGCAGTTCATGTGGTCGCAATGTGTTGGACATGACTGAGCGACTGAACTGAACTGAACTATTCCCACATCTGGATAAGAGGCCAAAGGGAGAAGAACCAGAGGAGAAGTAACTACATATGGTTACCAATAAAAGCTGGCAGCAGCGTAGTGGTGCATCCAAAGGATCTAGATCGGTATGTGTGTGAAATATATATATATATAATCTGTTTTCTGATATCCTTTCTGCTAACCAGTTAGAAATGAAAAAATTATCTAGAACCAGGGATGTTAGTTAGGACTCATCTATTTCATCCCCTCTTCCACCTGAAATTGACAATCATTTCTACGTGCTCTCTTAACCGCCTGGCACCTCAGTTTTCTTCAAGAATAAAGCAAGAATAATGCATTTAATTTATATTTGTGATTATGGAGGAAATGGTCTTGAACGAATGAAATATAATTAGAATGATGGTAATCTTTTTAAGGTGACTCTATTCTCAATTAACTGTATTATTCTTACAAAATATAAAACGTAGAAGGATGTTTTCCCTCTACACTTGGCTTGTGGGTGCTAGATAGGAAGATGTCTACAAAAAACAAAATGAAAACCCCACACAAAAATCTTGAAGCATTGATTCTAAGTAGACATTTACTGTTTTTGAAAATTTTAATAGTTTCTACAGTCATGATTTATGCCATTTGCAAGGTCAAGCAACCAATGAAAATGACAGAGGAGGAAGTGAAATGTTGCAGAGTGCTCATTCTTTTACTTCCTTCTCCTGCTAGCTGTATTCCTGTTAATATCTGTTAACATATATGTTTAATATGGATATCACTTCAGGGTTTTCTAAGAAAAATTCAAGAAGTGACATTTTTCAACATAGCCTAGTGCAGTTGTTAAATCGTGAACTCTGGAGTCTGGCAAGTTCAACTCTTGGCTCTGAATTTTCTGGTTGTGTGACCTTAGGCAAGTTAATTAATCTCTCTACGTCTTGGCTTCCTGATTAACACAATAGAAGTAATAATAGATCTACCTAATGGGGTTGTTGTTAGGATTTAAGAAATTAAAACATGAAAAGGACTTAGAATTGTATCTAGCATACACTAAAAACTCAATAAATATTAGCTATCATTATCACTACCCTTTTAGTCCTTCTGTATTTCTATTCCCTGCTTGCTTTTTTACATTAATATCTTCTAATTGCCCTAAAGAGGAATAGGGCTGGTGAGAGGATAAAGAGAATACTTTGATGTCTGAAGATTTGTGTCTCAATTATCTTTCTTACGTTAATTGTAAAAATTGCTGATACTTTTCAGGAAACAGAGGAAAACGACAAGACAAAGCCCACCTACTCATGTGCCTATCTACACACACCCACCCCTGTGGAGAAAAATGAAAACTAATGGGGTTAGAAGAGGAAAGAGCAAGACATTATCTTCAAATATCATTTAGGGAGTTGAAGAATAATACAGTTTAATAATAATATTTTACATGAACAAATTTCCTTCTTTTGAGTAGAAGCTTAATGTGCTTAATTTGGTTTTCATTTATATTAATCATTTCTTATCTATATTAAAGCACTTATCACATTGTATTGCAATTTATCTATTTATACGTCTGTCTCTCCTACTCGACCATGAAATCCTTGAAGACAGAGGCTTAGTATTATCCATCTTTCTGGCCTCAAGGCTAATATAGTGCCCTTGGAAAATAACAGGTACTCAATATTTGATGACCAAACAAGTGGGTGAAATTCTCAATCACATTGTTGGTTTAATGAATTCCTATTATAGATAGTTCCAAGTCATACATGCTTAAAGCAAGCCTATAAAAACTCTACATGAGCAATTTAAGCAGTAAAGTTGCAATAATCCACAAAAGAGTGATTTTTAGAAAGTCAAGGCACAGACTTTTGAATAGCAAACTTCCTGGTAGTCCAAATTTTGGTGCTTGAAAGTTTTTGTGCCAAACTGTCCATGCCATTCAGAGCTAACACTCCTCTCTTCTTGGGCCAGCTTGGATGGAAACAGCTTGAATTTTACTTCTCTGCTTCCCACCCTCGAGACATACCCTGTTTGCAGTGCTCTAACTGATGGCTCAGTGTCAGCCTCTCCCTGGTCCTAAGCAGAATATAAAGATCCAGTCTTAGGAACAGGATCAGTGTGAACCCAGTGTTCTTTTTCTTCATCCAGAGCATAGCCTGTAATTGATCTCCGTCTACCTAGACAAGGTCTGTTTATTTACCTTGTTGCCCTGTATTTCTAGACAGTCTACACCCCTGCCCTGTGTCTCTAATCTCTGATCTCCCAGAGAAATGGCCTGGGCTACTTGCTGTAGGACTGGATTTGCTTCTCAGATTATAAAATAATCCAGTGATTACACTGGACAAGAATTAAAGAGTCAAACAGATGAGAAACAGCAAAGACTAGAAAATTATAGTGACTTTTCCTAAGTGAACTGTGCAGACCAGTGTCAAGGGGAGAGCTAAGTGTCTAGGTCTAAAGGTTTTTCATTATATCATGGAGAACTGGCTATCCTGTCCATAGCAGTCCCAAGACTGGCGACCCTATATTCTCACCTGGCTAACATAGCAGGTCTTGAGTAATGTCTTGCCACGATTCCAGACTGAGCAGAACTTTCATATCACCCTACTCTTCTGTTTTTTCCTCAACAGTTGGGCCTGTTCTCTTTTTTCCTTTCTATATATTCTTTTGAAGACTCTGAACTGACAAATCCCCTACTGGCTTCCTATAAATGGTCATCCAATGTATAACTAAGAGATGCAATCTTTTGACAAATATTTGAGAGCCTGTCATAGACAAAGTTCCAATTTAATTTAATAAAGAGAATTCCAGTGAGACAGTATATCCTCTTATTCATCTCTGAGATTTTACATTTACTTGGATGACTTGACTGGTTTGGGGCTTTAATATTGCAAATCTCAGCTTCTGACATTAAATACATAATTTCTCGATAGCTATCTTGACCTACTATTTACCTATAGCTCTGCATTTCAAAACACATATTATAACATATTAGTCTGTTATGAAGTCAATTTAATGGGTTTAATACATTTTTAATAAAAAATGGGATAGAAAAGAAGGGAAAATAGAATATGCCATGCATGTAAGTCTCATCATTTCTTTTGTAAAATTTTAAAGTAAATACATATAAATATGTAACAGCCCACCAGAGTCCTCTGTCCAGTGAGACTTTTCAGGCAAGAACACTGGAGTGGGTTGCCATTTCCTTCTCCAGGGGATCTTCCAGACCCAGGGATCAAACCCGCATTTCCTGTGTCTCCTACATTGCAGGCGTATTCTTTGCCTGTTGAGCTATCAGAAAAGTCTCATAATATGCATACACACATTTATAAATAAATAACATGCATATATATGTATGTCTATATATATCTGACTACTATGTAGTATGTGTTTTATTACAGGTCATGATCAAAAGCCCTGAAAGCCACTGAGCTACACTGTATTTATTTTCCTTCTAATGAAAGGCTAACATAGTGACATGACATTTTTCTTAAAAATTATTAAACATTTAAAAATCAAGTATATTTACAGAAATAGGAGGAGCACAATGTAAGTCACAATCCCCACTTCAGCCCTTTGAAGGACAAAAATGTATCATCAAGTTTCTAATGCTGGTGAACTGCAAGTCTAGTGCAGTCTACTGCAAGTCTTTACGTTTTAAAGACAGGATTTATATGCAGCTTTTCTGAACACCAGGCAATGTAACAGAGAAGGCACATGGATTCTCTCTCATTAACACCTGCAGATTAGTCAATCCCTGGCTCTTTGGTGCTTTCCTTGCTTGCATATTGTTTTGCTACTCTTGACTACATTAAAATCTTAAATGATTTGACCTTTATCCTTGGAGCATATAATGACTGTGGATGTATGCTATTCTGAGTAAACGGGGGAGGCCAAAAGTAATGAAGAAACAACTCCTTGTAAAATCCTTTATGTGTATGAAAGGTCCATTAGTGAAGAAGAAAAAGTAAAGGATGATCTGAGATTGAGGATTTTAAAATCAGAAAACAAAAAGTATCTTCCAGTCACCTACACTGCAAAGTTTTCAGTTGTTTTTCTGTTTTCATATTTAAAGGATAAAATAGATATGCAAACTTGACAGATAAAAACAATAAACAGGAATGACCTTTTCTGGAAGACCAGAGATAAAAAGGAATGCATATAATTAAAAGGCTGAGAAAGGAGATGGTTGTAAATCCAGTTGTTTTCCATCATACTCAGTGTGATTTATGAATCATTATGGCTACTTCTGACCGCAGAACAAGAATAGTTGGGAAATGTCCCCTCCACTTGTTTTATTACATTAGGTTTGAGTGACAAATTTCTTCTTCACTAGTTGGTACAACAAAACTTCCTAAATCAGAAAGTGGATAAATCTCACAGAGGTGCTAGAGTACAGGTACCACTGGGTGGAAAACTGCCCACAAAGCCCTCAGCCCAGCTCTTGTGGTCTGTAAGGCTGGCCTGACTCTTAATCTTTAAAAATATATGTTTTTTATCTTAATTTTCTTTTAATTTTATTTTATTGAGTAAGAACATGTAACATGAGGTCTAACTTCTAACGAATGTTTGCTGCTGCTGCTAAGTCGCTTCAGTTGTGTCCAACTCTGTGCAACCCCACAGACGGCAACCCACTAGGCTCCTCTGTTCCTGAGACTCTCCAGGCAAGAACACTGGAGTGGGGTGCCATTTCCTTCTCCAATGCATGAAAGTGAAAAGTGAAAGTAAAGTCGCTCAGTCATGCCCAACTCTTAGTGACCCCATGGACTGCAGCCTACCTGGCTCCTCTGTCTGGGGGATTTTCCAGGCAAGAGTACTGGAGTGGGTTGCCATGTTTAAGTATACAGTATTCAGTCCAATACTAATTATACAACAGAGCTCCAAAATGTACTCATCTTGCGTAACTGAAATTTTATCCCCAGTGGCTAGTCACTCACCATTTTTCTTTCCTCCCAATATCTGGGAAAAACCATCATTTCACTCTTTAATTCAGTGAATCTGAAGTTGTACTGATTCTTAAGGGGAACCCTTGTTTTATTCAGTCACCAAGAACAACACAGGAAGAGTCACAGAATTTAGAGAGGTTAAAGACTTTATTTAGGGGGCTCCAAAATCACTGCAAATGGTGACTGCAGCCATGAGATTAAAAGATGCTTACTCCTTGGGAGAAAAGTTATGACCAACCTAGACAGCATATTCAAAAGCAGAGACATTACTTTGCTGACTAAGGTCCGTCTAGTCAAGGCTATGGTTTTTCCTGTGGTCATGTATGGATGTGAGAGTTGGACTGTGAAGAAAGCTGAGCACCGAAGAATTGATGCTTTTGAACTGTGGTGTTGGAGAAGACTCTTGAGAGTCCCTTGGACTGCAAGGAGATCCAACCAGTCCATTCTGAAGGAGATCAGCCCTGGGATTTCTTTGGAAGGAATGATGCTAAAACTGAAACTCCAGTACTTTGGCCACCTCATGCGCAGAGTTGACTCATTGGAAAAGACTCTGATGCTGGGAGGGATTGGAAGCAGGAGGAGAAAGGGATGACCGAGGATGAGATCGGCGTCTGGCATCACTGACTTGATGGACGTCAGTCTGAGTGAACTCTGGGAGTTGGTGATGGAGGCCTGGCGGGCTGCGATTCATGGGGTCGCAAAGAACTGGACACAACTGAGCGACTGAACTGAACTGAACTGAAAGATCTTGAACATCATCTACCTTTCTGATTGGTTAATAGGAGCATGAGTGCAGAGAGAAATAAAATTTCTTCCCAAATTTATACCAGTTTTAATGCCATAGCTAACTCTAATCACTGCTAGGCCTGTTCTACAAAACTACCACCACCCACATTTGTTTAGATAAACACTTGAACTCTGATAGTGCTCCTAGTAACTCTAAAGGGAAAGTGTATGTTTTGATTTAACCGAAGCCCAAGACCATGTTCACCACTGTCACTGAAACTGAGAGGACATTTTACAAAAGAGACATTGATTGCAATGTCTAACCAAGCCCAATATCCCAAATAAGTCTTCTCATTTGGAGCAGCCAAGTCAATTCATTTGCCCGCGTTCATATAGTAAGTAGGCGGTGGAGTTTGGGACCACAGAATATTTGATTTCCAAGGCAATTCTTTCACCTCTATGCTGTTCGGCCAAAGTGACATTAGTAGCAGCAGAGCTGAGAAATAAAGTCCAAATATAGTCTGTCTCCTAACACTTAACTTTCATAATGTTTTGGAGTTAAATGTGGTTGAGTAAAGAGAGAGAGTACATTTGTGAACTGAAGTTTATCAGAAGTGCTTTTCATTATGGCTTTATTAACACATACTAGAGTTCACAGGCTGGAGATGTACATGGCAAGCAATCCTTAAGTTGTGTACAATTGGAAATATGTTGATTTTCCTGAACTAAGACAATGGTATTCATAAATGAGTTTCAGTGAGTTGGTCATAATTACAACCAGGGTATAATTTAGGGACTCACTCTTACATTATAAATGGTGTTTCTCCTGTTTCTCTTTTCGTGCTCTTGCAGATTTCCTGCTCTTTTCGTATCTAAAGGTGCCCTCTAATCCAAAGAGCAAACTTATCTGCGCATGACTTCAGTTTTAAACATTACCTATTTACTCAACACATTCCTACTCTTTTCTAAAATATAATGATATAAAACAGTTGAAAGAGAAAACAAACTGCACAGTGAGAGGTAAAGTACCCCCTGATTACTCCTGTGGAAGATTTCTCTGATCAAAGAGACAGTGACTGATCCTGTGACAGTCCGTGGGCCACAGAACAGGGACCCTTGGTTCCAGCTAGTGGGCTAAGCTGTCAGTTATTTCTTCTGGACCTTCTAGTACCTGTCTTCAAGACAGAGAGATGAAAGTGTTTCACTTAAACAAATATCAGAGTGGCATCATCACCATAGCAACCAGAAATAAGACTTTTTCTTAAGACAGAAAAAAGTGAGCCAGGGAAGGAGATATATTATTATTTATTTTAGATTAAATAAAATGCATGCAAGTTTAATAGTTGAAAATAGCCTAACATGTTGAAAAAAGATAATAGGATAGCCTGCCTCTTTTGTTCCACTCTAACATTTTACCCACTTTCCATTATTGTGACCAAAATCAGAATCACCCAGTGGAAGAATTCAGCCTCCTTTCATGATGAATTCCAAATGATACCTATTATTCAAGCCATTTATTATTAAAAATCTGATAGAGTTCATTTGGAAAATAAATGGGTGTGCACCCTACATCTTTAGAGAAGAGAAATTGAGAGGAAGAGCATGAGTCTCTCGGGAGAGATCTTAAACATCCAGTTCTGAATCTTACATAGCTCAAATAGCAGTCAACACGTGGATCTTAACAGCCTTGTTGGAGAATGGAAAAAGGAATTTAAATTTGCCAGCAGAGTTGGTAGGTTAGTTTGAACACCTTAATGGATGAATTTCAATCCCTGTCAAACCAGTCGGAGTGGCATATGTGCACATTACCTATGCCTATTTCTTATATCTTTCTTTTGCTTTCAAAATTCGTATAAAATTGTACACAACACAGAGCAATTGTATTCCTAACATTACATATATGCTTAAATACATTTAATGGATTTTTTTTTCAATCTGGAGCCTGAAAGTGTTTCATTGTTTAGTCCTGTAGTATAGAGACTCAGAAAAAGCTCAAACTTCATATTGTTCAGAATGTCATTATTTTTATTGTCCTGGAGAAATTAAAGGCAAAACTAGAAGCATTAGTGAGAAAATTACTGACTTCTGTTTTTTCTCTAACATAGAGTTGTGCGACTACCTCTGTGTGAGACAAGGACCCTGCTGTCTTAGTGACAGAACAGGGGGTGAGAAATGAGGGGATCATTTCCTCTCATTTGTTCTTTGGGATTCTCTAGATACTATTTTCTGGTGCCACAGAAATTTCTAAATGAGGGAGTGTGAGGCCGACTTCACAGAAACCATCTCCACCCGCTGATTTGGGGAGCAGCGTAGTGCTGGCCTGAAACAATGACTGGAAAAGAAATTGACTGACAATTCAGTGTTCCCATGTTTTATTTTGTCTGTGTGAAATAAGCCCTGCTAGTTCTAAATAAAGTTTTCAGTTTAAACACACCTTACCAGCAAGTGTAAGCAGATTCCTCTAACAACCTTAGGTAGATAACTTGGCACTGTCTATAATTCCAGTCATGTAAGTTTTAGGGGAAGCACACTGACTGACATCACCCACCCTGGCCAGGCAACATAGTAACCATTTGCATGAGTTGTTTTGCGCAGGAGGTCCTGGTAAGGAAAACAGAACTAATAAGCCACCATCCAGTCCGAAGACTTCGGGAAAGGTCAAAAGGAGACAACACATGTCCGACCACCTCCCACAATCCTTCTTGCAGGCATCTATCTCAGCTGAACAAGGTGTGCACCACCAGGAAAGACTCTGAGTCAGAATGATTGGCTAAAGACAATCCGGAAGCTAATCCTATCACCATAAAACCCGGAGACTGTGAGCCATGTGGCAGAGCAGTTCTCCTGGGTTTCCTTACCCCACTGCTCTCCACCTGGGTGCCCTTTTCCAATAAAATCTCTTGCTTTGTCAGCACATGTGTTTCCTCGAATAATTCATTTCCGAGTGTTAGACAAGAGCCCAGTTTTGGGCCCTGGAAGGGGTTCCCCTTCCTGCAACATAAGCACTGCCTATAATGGAAACAGGAGTGGAGGAAGAAACAGTAAATGATAGTAACGTCAACTCTGGTCAGAATGAGGTCAGGGAGTCTAACTGTCATGAGCACTCACCCCTGGGCACCTTTACGTGTGCCAAGATTTGATTCATCTTGCTAGTTTCGGAAAAACAGCAATGGACAGAGAATGGGGATGCCCAGGCTATTTCCATTCCTTCATGGTTTGCTCTGTGAATGTGGGACAGCAATATCTTTCAAAGCAGAGAGACTATTAGGGGGTTCTGAGAATTTGAGAAATTATTTCAGGGTTTCTCACTGAATCTTTTAGAATAATTATATTACGTGTTAGTTCAGTTCGGTTCAGTTCAGTCGCTCAGTCGTGTCCGACTCTTTGCGACCCCATGAATCGCAGCACAACAGGCCTCCCTGTCCATCATCATCTCCCGGAGTTCACTCAGACTCACCTCCATCGAGTCCGTGATGCCATCCAGCCATCTCATCCTCTGTTGTCCCCTTCTCCTCCTGCCCCCAATCCCTCCCAGCATCAGAGTCTTTTCCGGTGAGTCAACTCTTTGCATGAGGTGGCCAAAGTACTGGAGTTTCAGCTTTAGCATCATTCCTTCCAAGGAAATCCCAGGGCTGATCTCCTTCAGAATGGACTGGTTGGATCTCCTTGCAGTCCATGAGACTCTCAAGAGTCTTCTCCAATCAAACGCATCAATTCTTCAGTGCTCAGCCTTCTTCACAGTGCAACTCTCTCATCCATACATGACCACTGGAAAAACCATAGCCTTGACTAGACGGACCTTAGTCGGCAAACTAATGTCTCTGCTTTTGAATATGCTATCTAGGTTGGTCATAACTTTTCTTCCAAGGAGTAAGCATCCTTTAATTTCATGGCTGCAGTCACCATCTGCAGTGATTTTGGAGCCCCCCAAAATAAAGTCTGACACTGTTTCCCCATCTATTTCCCATGAAGTGATGGGACCGGATACCATGATTTTTGTTTTCTGAATGTTGAGCTTTAAGCCAACTTTTCACTCTCCACTTTCACTTTCATCAAGAGGCTTTTTAGTTCCTCTTCACTTTCTGCCATAAGGGTGGTGTCATCTGCATATCTGAGGTTATTCATATTTCTCCCAGCAATCTTGATTCCAGCTTGTGTTTCTTCCAGTCCAGCGTTTCTCATGATGTACTCTGCATATAAGTTAAATACTGGAAAAGGGCATGGCAACCCATTTCAGTATTTTTGCCTGCAGAATACCCATGGACAGAGGAGCCTGGTGGGCTATAGTCCATAGGTTCACAAAGAGTCAAACACAACTGAAGCAACTTAGCACACACACACACAAGCACATATTTTTACAATTGGTGTCTGTTACTACACTTTAAGAAAACTAGTTATAAGTCCCTTATACTGGAAGTTCTACATGTCCTTTGTGAGAGTGAGATATAGTTTCTCCTACACCTATGTGATTTTCACTGAAAAAGATATCTCCAAGGCACTAGGTAATCCATCAGAAGTATCAGGATACCCAAGGCCCTTCTGTAACTTTTTCCTTTAAATTATTTTCTCATATATTTGCTTACCAGATAGTGAGAAACCATGTAAGTCATTGTTTTCAATTTTGTGGGAGTTGTAACTAAACTGAAACTGAAGCTAAGAACAAAAGGCTCTGAATCCTCCTTTCTGAGTCATTCCCACACAAAGTGGCTGAATGGTGCCATTTCAGCTGAACCAGCAATAGAGCCCACTTTTCCTACAGTGAAGAAGTCTAAAGTTAAACATAAACTTACACTATGATCTATTTTATCCTAGGTATTTATTTAAGAGGAAAAGAAAAGTGTATGTGTGCACAGATATAATACTTACACATGAATGTGCATATCAACCTTCTTTATAACATCCTCAAATTGGTAACAGTCCAAATGTCTATCAACAGATGAGTGGATCAACAATATGTGGTAAATCTGTATAGGAGAATACTACTCAGGAATATAAAGGAATAGACTTGATATATTCAACACCATAGATGAAACTCAAAGTCATTATATTGAGTGAAATAAGCCAAAGGAGAGTACATGCTATATGATCCCATTTATATAAAATATTAGAAAATTCAGATTATAGGAACAGAAAATAGACCAGTGGTTGCCAACAGACAGTAGGAGGCCGAGAGTGGAAGAGAGACAAATTATTAAAAAGCATGAGGAAAACACTTGAGGATGATGAATATGGTTATTACCTTGACTGTGCTATGGTTTCACAGATATGTACACACATCAAAACTATTGTAGACTTTACATAACTGCAGTTTGTTGTATACTGATTATATTTAAAATTTTTAAAGAAAACTAAAAACTGTCACTAGGTAAGGGAAAGAATGCAGAAATAAAGGAAAGGCAGTCAAGAAACAACACTGTAGTGATGGGGCAGGGCTCCCCCACCCCCCCACCCCTGGGTCCCCCCACCCCCCCCACCCCCAACCCCTGCCCAGGTGGAAGATGGTAACTGCAGGCCAATATGTTATGGGAAAGAATGAAACATTTTAAAGCTTGACTAGGTCCTCTCTCCCCCACAACAGACTGCCCACATGATTTCCAGTAATGCATCCACAGTTTGCCTTTCAGAAAATCCCGTCATGAGAACCCCTTGTTCTTTTCCCTACTCTAGAGGACATAGTATCTATAAGATAGAACTGTTGATTGTTTTTAAAATAATATTTCTATGAATTATCACTGTGTGTACATAAAGGCAGTTCTCTTGGCAATTAGTTCTCTGGTGTGCTCCCAGCTCTAACCTTTCTTCCTGTGAATTCTCATTGTTACTCAAACATTTTAAAGCTGCTGTGTCCAGGAATATTTTTCCAGTAGCATCTGAACATTAAAGAACTTCTAATGGTAAGGGATGACTCACAGATGTTTTATCGCTAACTGACATAGTTACTGAGTATCATCAGATTTCAGAACTTCTGTTGGAGGTACTTGCTTTTCACATTTATATGATGTGCTCAGTGTGAGAGAACTAACAACATAGAATTTTTGTGCTATTTAAAAACATATTTGTATTTGTATTATTTGTGGTATGTTTTTAAATGAAATGAATCCTTTTAATGAAGTAACTTTAAGGCACAAGAATAGTTTTTACTGTTCTTATTCTGCTGGCTAGATTAGCACACTTGAAGATAAATGTTCATTTTCACATCTCTTAAAGAAAGACAGTGTAGGAAGAAACAGAAAGTCCAGACAAGTCAATGTTGAAGTCAAAAACTCATGGATCAGGAGCTTCTCTTGAGTTTCTCTTACTTTTGCCATTAATTAACTGAAATTTTAGACAAATTGAGTAATCCTCATTGGGAACATGGATTCTTTATCTATTGGATAAAAGATCATAGCAAGTGTTTCAAAGATACTTTCAAGCTCTTCATTAAACTCAGTACTTTCCTTATGGCATAAAATGGGACAGACATTAAAGTCACACTATCTTTAATTGCAGGTTCCTTTTAGTTATACCCTCCTGCCTTGGTGGCTCAGATGGTAAAGCATCTGCCTACAATGTGGGGAGACCCAGGTTCAATCCTTGGGTTGGGAAGATCCTCTGGAGAAGAAAATGGCAATCCACTCCAGTACTCTTGCCTGGAAAATCCCATGGACGGAGGAGTGTTGTAGCCTACAGTCCATGGGGTCGCAAAGAGTCGGACATAACTGAGCGACTTCACTTTCACTTTCACCTGGTGGCTCAGAGGTTAAAGCATCTGCCTGCAATGCAGGGGACCTGGGTTCAATCTCTGGGTCAGGAAGATCCCCTGGAGAAGGAAATGGCAACCCACTCTAGTATTCTTGCCTGGAGAATCCCATGGATGGAGGAGCCTGGTGGGCTACAGTCCATGGGGTCGCAAAGAGTCGGACACGACTGAGCGACTTCACTTTCAATTTCACTATACCACTGTACAAAACTGTAAGTTTTCTTCTTATTACCTAGAGTAACAAGAAGTGTCCTTTTTCTAGAATAAGGTACTTACACCATTTAGTACCATGCATTATCGATGTTGCTGTTTAGTTGCTAAGCTACGTCTGAATCTTTTGTGACCTTATGGACAGCAGCCCACCATGCTCCTCTGTCAATGCATTAGGTATTATTTATACAAATGTTTCTTTATATTGTCACAAATATAACTGCCCTATTATAAATACTCTGTGTGTGTGTGTGTGTGTATGCTGAGTTGCTCAGTTGTGTCCATCTCTTTGTGACTCCATGAACTGTAGCCCCCCAGGCTCCTCTGTCCATGGATTTCTCAGGAAAGAATAATGGAGTGGGTTGTCATTTTATACCTAATTCTGCCCCTTAGTTATACTTGTGGTGATTCAGGACAGGTGTCCACATTGCACCAACAAAATGAAATAGTAAGATAAACATGATAAACTTATATTAAATAATAGCTCAGCAAATACTTCTGTTAGATTATTTTAGGCCTGAAACAATATATTTTTCTTGGTAATTTGGAAACAATGGATGACAAGTCAATGCCTAGAGCTTAGAATTAACTCTCCTTCCCTGTCCTCCCCTCCTCCCCCACTGCCTCACCCCCTGCCCAATGCCCAACTTCTCACCCTTGTGGTTGTATGGAATGTGCTGCAGGAAATCTAAAAGATTTACACAGTATAATCTGTTTTTATTCCTATGACCCATTATAATGTAAAACATTTTTGTTTTCAGTACCATACTATTCAGTCTTGGCCATCAGTGTGACAGGTATAATTTTTTTTTCAATGGAATAATAAAAAATTGTTCTGAGTACCAGGACTAACATAAAACTAGAGAAAACACTGGAAAAGTGATCATAGATTGTCCTTAAGTGACAGCCAGGAAATATTGATCTCAAAGTGTTATATCTGCCATCAGGAATACAGAAGGCAATAAAAGAATTTAGTGGATACTCTTATAATTGACCATTTCCATTTCTCCTAATGGTATCAGTCTCTAAGCCATTAATCACTAGGTTTTTCAGAATCTTTCTAAATCTCTCTCTTCCTTCCTCCCTCCCTCCCTCACTTCCTTCCTTCTTATTATCATTAGGAAGTCTTTAAAACTTTCAATTCTATGTGATTATTTTCTTGAACTTCACATTTAAGAGTGTGCTATACAAAGGAATTTGAAATAAACCCCATTTACCCCTGAGGTGGTCTGTGCCCTCCTGTGAGTCCGTGGGTTCTTCCTGGTCATGTCACTGACTGAACCTGTAGTATCAGGCCTTGGAAAATCCTGCCTTTTGTTTATTGTTCAAACAAACTATTTAATAGCAGCACATGTAAAAGAAAACTTTAGAATTTAACTTATTCCAGTATAATGAGGCTGCCAAGAAGAGATCAACATAAAAGCCAACCTTCCTATTTTTAAAACAGAGTGCATAAGAGCTTGCCTCATTTCCAGTCTTCTCCAAAACCTCCTTCCTCTGGTAGGCATCTTACACTCCATCCATACTCAACCACTTACAGTGCCCATCAGATTCTTTCCTCCACGCCTTTGTATATGTACATCTATTGCTTGAAATGCCATTTTCCTCTCCTTCTCCTCTCCCAGGCTGCTTTAATTTGTCCTCCAAGACTTGATTCAAGGCTTCCCCTCTGGGAAGTCGAAGTCTTTTCTCCACAACCCGCCACCAGCTTCCAGCCAGGAACAGATGTGTAGGGTTGCTCTGTGTTCCCATTTTATACCAATGAAAATCATAGCCCTTCACTCTCAGAATTACAGTTATCTCTGAATATCTGTCTCTTCAAACAGGCAGTAATCTTCTTTAGATGTGGTATTGTTTGTTCACCCTCTCATCTCCAGATCTAGCCACATGTTTGGTCTCAGTAGTCAGCCAGTCAGTTTTAGATGCATGAATAAATGAATGAAGCACCCACCTTAGGAATGCAGAGTTTTAGCCTGGAGTACAGGATTCTAAGAGGCACACAACAGGGGTGTAGGTATCCTGAGGTACTAGCATTACCATAATAATAGTTAATCTTTACTTAGGGCTTAGTAAGTATCTTGCCATGTTTTAAAAATTTTATATGGATCATGTCATTTATTCCTGGACAAAACTCAGTACTATAACTATTCTCATTTTGCACATAGAAAATCTGAGATACAGAGAAGTTAAGTAAACCTCACAGACTTGGGAAGAACAGGGTGAAGTCAGGTGTTAAACCAGAAGGTTTGACCCCAGCGCCCACACTCTTAATTACCAGTACAGGGTGACTGCCTTGTCTGCTACTATAGAATAAGGAGGAAACTGTTTTCAGAATCTAAGCACAAAGCTGGCATATACTATTAACTCAGAAACTGTCTCTATGATGCTTTGCTTTGAGTGACCAAAAGGGTGGAATTTTGTTGAAGAGGCGGCTATTGACTCAACAGAAAACATATCAACAGTTTTTTGTTTGTTTGTTTGTTTTTAATTACAGCTATCCAACAACACAATGGGCTAGCTCTGAAGCCATTCACTTGGAAAACTAAGCAGAGACTGAGCTACTACTTAGTGGGGGATTTTAGGTCTGGGATGTGTACGTATCAAAAGGATTAGGTGCTGGTAACTGTCTGCATTGATGCCACTGGAGCTATGACTTGGTTAGCCATATGTGAGATGTAGAGTATAGTATAGAACTTGTCCAAATGAGGTCAGTGAATACTTTCAACACTAAGACACCATTCAGGCCCCAACTCAAGAATTTTCCAAAGTAGAGATGAATAAAAGGACAGTGGAAAGCAGGTGGAATGAAAGGACAGAAGACAGATCTGCTTCATTGTCAAGGGACAGTGTCTGCATCATTTAACCATTCAGAGACTCAGTTTCTTCAGCTATAGAATGGGGGTAACAATCACTTTCTTATGTTCACTATGTGGGGATCAAACAATTTTTGAAAGTGGTAGAATATGATATAAATAATTGCCATGAAGGAGATATGAAAGAGATGCAAAGTTAGGAGACAAGGGGAACTTAAAATCAAATGTGTGTGTGTTAGGCAGTCATGTCTGACTCTTTGGACTGTAGCCCATCAGGTTCCTCTGTCCATGGAATTCTCCAGGTAAGAATGCTAGAGTGGGTTGCCATTCCCTTCTCTGGGGGATCTTTCCAACCCAAGGATCAAACTCAGGTCTCTTGTATTGCAGGCAGATTCTTTACCAGCTGATCCACCAGGGAAGCCACAAAATCAAGTGTACACACACACACACACACACACACACACACACACACACACACACATACATACACATACTTGAAGTGAAGAAAAAGTCACTCAGTCATGTCCAACTCTTTGCGACCCCATGGACTATATAGACCATGGATTCTCTAGACCAGAATACTGGAGTGGGTAGCCTTTCCCTTCTCCAGAGGATCTTCCCAACTCAGGGACTGAAACCAGGTCTCCCACATCGCAGGCAGAT
This sequence comes from Nanger dama, assembly GCA_917880005.1. Classification (NCBI taxonomy): domain Eukaryota; kingdom Metazoa; phylum Chordata; class Mammalia; order Artiodactyla; family Bovidae; genus Nanger; species Nanger dama. The sequence goes on from CAKJTW010000011.1 coordinate 5,842,992, forward strand.
TCTTTACCAGCTGAGCCGCAAGGAAGCCCAAAATACTGGAAGGGGGTTGCCATTTCCTTTTCCAGGGAATCTTCCCAACCCAGGGATTGAAAACATGTCTCTTATGTCTCCTGCACTGGCAGGCGGGTTCTTACCCCCAGCACCACCTGGGAAGCCCTTTGTGCGTCTATATATATGCACTTATTCAGCCTATAATTACTATCAGCTCTCAAAAGTTTCAGCATGATTCAGGCATCTTTGTCAAAAATACACCCTCTCATGTACTTTAACATATTGGTTTACCTCGTATGAGCTGGTACTTTTCCTGGATGATATTTTCTGTGTCTCAGCCCTTATACTAAGACTCAGTATATAAGCAGCCTTGACTATTTACAGCTCTTAAGTTGTTGAGGTCAGAGACACCTTAGGAATTTTAAGGTTGCTAGTCTGAGAATCATTTTCTTTCCCTTTGCTATACAGATACCATCCACTGAGCATGCACAGTAACAGCTTTCTTTTGGCAGTTATACCCACAGGAGCATCTGTGGTTTAATTTCAGTGGTAGGCAGCCTTGGTCAAAGCAAGAAAAATTCTTATCCTCAGGTTACAGAATCACCGTTGGTATAAAGCACACTCTAGACATCAAATTGTCAAAGCACTTGTAATGGAATTAAAGAAAAAAGTAGTGCCAGAACAAACGAGAAAGGATAAAGGAAAAAAAAAAAACTAAAAGAAGAAAAGAATAACAGGAAAAAGTAAAATAAGAAGATGAAGAAACTTAAGGAGATAAAACAACAGAATGAGAAAAGTAAAACAAACAAAACGACCCATTGAAGAGTACCTGTCTTCAGTACCTGTTTTGCTGGACAATTGAAGGGGTCCCCTGAACCCTGCTGTTATCCTGATTTTCAGAGATGGATTAGCAAAATACAGAGTGAGCATAAATTTGCTAACTGTGTTGGTACAGTCACCTCGGACCTCATCAGCATTGCTAAACATCACCCGTAACCCTTCCATTATCACCGAGGGTCTGCTTAGCACCAGGCCCAACTTGCTCCAATAATTTCAATTACTTTCCTGACAAATTTTATGTTTCATGTATTTTAGTGGCCTGATAATTATGATTTCTCTCATTTCTCGCTATCAAGCTTAATGGGTTCCAGCATGAGTGTGCGGTTTCAGAAATGAAGTTCCACTTGAATTCACAAGTTATTATCTACTTTCATAAATGGAATTGGAAAAGAGAGAGTGGAAGAGATAAAGAATGAGGAATAAGAAAGAGATGAGTGAGCAGGAGGAGAAAAAAAAAAGAAAACAAAAGGCCAGGATTAAAGAAAAAAATCAGCCAAATGTGAAAGGAAAAATCAGACTGAGTGTATATAGAAAGTAGAAAGGAAAGTATGCAGACAACCTTTTCTAAAAAATATGAAAAGCACTGAACAGGTTATTTCCATTATTAGGCACATGACTAATAAAGCAGCCTGCTGTGTTAAAAATTCAGTCTCTTCAGCTAGACCACACTGAGTTTGAGGAACCTGGTCCTTTTATTTTTTCCACTAGCTCTGGGATCAAAAACATGTTACTTGAACTTGCTCAGATGTATCTGCTTTCTTCTTTGTATGGCTAAGAACATTGACTTTATGGACTAATTTCCTTTCTTCTTTCTTAATCCTGAGTATGTGTATATGTGTGCATGTATATGTATCAAAGTATTTTAATGGAATGGCAATTACATACAAGAAAGTGCTGGTGCAGGGAGATGGGCTTTCTGAGAGGTGGCAGAGGCAGAGGCAGAGATATGTGAGAGCGTAGGTTACTTGGGCCCTGACACAACTCACCTTCCACATGTGAGGTGATGATTCAGCTCCCACTATCTGGCATAATAAATAGAAATATCTAGTTTTGAAGACACTCTCATCAATGGAAGGCTTAGTAAAAAATATTTGTATCTTTTGTGTGATGGATAGACTAGAATAGAATTACAGTTCTATGTGATGATCAGTTAAGCCCCAGGAGGAAAGGACTGTGATGCAGCAAGTTATCAAGGGTTCAGATCCAGGGACCTCCCTGGTGGTCCAGTGGTTAAGACTCTGTGTTCCCACTGCAGGGGGCACAGTTTCGATCCCTGGTCAGGGAACTAAGACCCCATATCCTATGTGGCAAAAAAGGGGCTCAGATCCATTAAGACTTTGGGAAGTGAGCATCACTAGCAGCTGTGTGAATTCTGATTTTGAGCCAAATAATTGGTAACTTAATCTGACCTTATAGTTGGGTCCTGCATGTTACCTCTTATAACCAGCATTTAGTCCATTGAAAAGATGTAGCAGGAAAAGTAGGACATAGAGAAATGAAGAAGACATAACTCTTGACTTCAAGAAGCAAACAATGTCATAGGGGACATAAAATAGGCAAATAAGTATAATAGAAAATGAATATGGTGAATGGTATAAAGATATACAGATGATATCACTATAATGGTAGAAAGCAAAGAGGAACTAAAGAGCCTCTTGATGAGGATGAAAGAGGAGAGTGAAAAAGCTGGTTTAAAACTGAACATTGAAAACACTAAGATCATGGCATCCCATCCTATCACTTTATGACAAATAGAAGGGAAAACAGTGAAAACAGTGACAGATTTTTACTTTCTTGGGCTCCAAAATCACTGTGGATGGTGATTGCAGCCATGAAATTAAAAGACACTTGCTTCTTGGAAGGAAAGAAATAAGAAACCTAGACAGTGTATTAAAAAGCAAAAATATCACTTTTCCAGCAAAGGCCCATATGACTTTGTAGTAACCGTGTACTGATGTGAGAGTTGGACCATAAAGAAGGTTGCCAAAGCAATCTTGAGAAAGAAAAATGGAACTGGAGGAATCAACTTGCCTGACTTCAGGCTCTACTACAAAGCCACAGTCATTAAGACAGTATGGTACTGGCACAAAGACAGAAATATAGATCAATGGAACAAAATAGAAAGCCCTGAGATTAACCCACACACCTATGGACACCTTATCTTCGACAAAGGAGGCAAGAATATACAATGGAGTAAAGACAGTCTCTTTAACAGGTGGTGCTGGGAAAACTGGACAACCACTTGTAAAAGAATGAAATTAGACCCCCTCTCTAACACCATACACAAAAATAAACTCAAAATGGATTAAAGATCTAAATGTAAGACCAGAAACTATAAAACTCCTAGAGGAGAACATAGGCAAAACACTCTCCGACATAAATCACAGCAGGATCCTCTATGATCCAACTCCCAGTATACTGGAAATAAAAGCAAAAATAAACAAATGGGATCTAATTAAAATTAAAAGCTTCTGCACAACAAAGGAAACTACAAGCAAGGTGAAAAGACAGCCTTCTGAATGGGAGAAAACAATAGCAAATGAAACAACTGACAAACAACTAATCTCAAAGATATATAAGCAACTTATGCAGCTCAACTCCAGAAAAATAAATGATCCAATTAAAAAATGGGCCAAAGAACTAAATAGGCATTTCTCCAAAGAAGACATACGGATGGCTAACAAACACATGAAAAGATGTTCAACATCACTCATTATCAGAGAAATGCAAATCAAGACCACAATGAGGTACCATTTCACACCAGTCAGAATGGCTGCGATCCAAAAGTCTACAAGCAATAAATGCTGGAGAGGATGTGGAGAAAAGGGAACCCTCTTACACTGCTGGTGGGAATGCAAACTAGTACAGCCATTATGGAAAACAGTGTGGAGATTCCTTAAAAATTGCAAATAGAACTGCCTTATGACCCAGCAATCCCACTGCTGGGCATACACACCGAGGAAACCAGAATTGAAAGAGACACATGTACCCCAATGTTCATTGCAGCGCTGTTTATAATAGCCAGGACATGGAAGCAACCTAGATGTCCATCAGCAAATGAATGGATAAGAAAGCTGTGGTACATATACACTATGGAATACTACTCAGCCCTTAAAAAGAATAAATTTGACTCAGTTCTAATGAGATGGATGAAATTGGAACCGATTATACAGAGTGAAGTAAGCCAGAAAGAAAAACACCAATACAGTATACTGACACATATATATGGAATTTAGAAGACAGTGGTGATGACCCTATATGTGAGACAACAAAGAGACACAGAGGTATAGAGTGGACTTTTGTACTCTGAGGGAGAGGGAAAGGGTGGGATGGTTTGGGAGAATGGCAATGAAACATGTATATTTTCCTGTAAGAAACGAAGCGCCAATCTATGTTCAATGTAGGATGTAGGATGCATGGGGCTGATGCACAGGATGATTCAAGTAGATGATGTGGGGTGGGAGGTGGGAGTGGGCTTCGGCATTGGTAGATTGTGTTCACCTATGGCTGATTCGTGTCAATGTATGGCAAAACAAATACAGTATTGTAATTTTTTTAATAAATAAATTAAAAAAAAAAAAAGAAGGTTGAACACCAAAGAATTGATGCTTTCAAATTGTGATGCTGGAGAAGACTCTTGAGAGTCCCTTGAACAGAAAGGAGATCAAACCAGTCAATCCTAAAGGAAATCAACCCTGAATATTCCCTGGAAGGACTGATGCTGGGGCTCTAATACTTTGGCCACCTAATGCGAAGAGCAGATTCATTGGAGAAGATCCTGAAGTTGGGAAAGATTAAGGGCAGGAGGAGAAGGGGGCAACAGAGAATGAAATGGTCAGATGGCATCACCGACTCAATGGACATGAGTTTGACAAAACTCGGGAAACATTGAAGGACAGGGAAGCCTAGTATGCTGCAGTCCATGGGGTCACAAAAGAGTCAGACACAACTTAGTGACTAAACAGCAACAATAAAATGTCACATTGGATCAGATAGGTTTGAGAAGGAAAATGTTGTATCTTTTATAAAAGATCATCTTTTAAGAAGGGCCCAAATTTTAAGCCAAAGGGATGAATCCCTAGTTTTACAATGTTAAGCATCAATATGCTACCTGGGAAAATAAAAGGAGGATTACAGAGTACTTTCCTATTTCCATAAAAATATACCACTTAGATGGCAACAACTGAGCTCTGTATTGTATGCATTTGATGGAATAAAATGAGAAAGAAAGTCCCAAAGAAATATTGGGATTGAAACATATTAAAAGCTAACAAAAAACAGCTCTAGTGAAAAATTAAAAACAACAGCAACAACAGCAAAGCCCCCACCATATATGGAAATAGCTTAAGGGATGATTCATATAAAATGCCTATACTCTGTATTGTGCAACTGAAAAAGGTTATCAGTTTTCTCCAATAATCCTAATAGAGACCACTGAAAGATGGCTTATCTTCTTCAGTTCTATCAAAATGAAGTAAAAATAGAGGCTCTTAAAGTGGACTGAAAGAAAATAACTAATTATCTGTCAATGTGATCCTCTTTCACCAACTATCTTTCTGCCAACACAGCTAAAACTAAAGACAACTGGACATTTTTTAAGGTTATCTATATTTTTCAGTGAATATGGTAAGATAAACCATTGTCTAGGAGGTATCTGACCAATTTATCAACTGTTTGACAGTCTTATATCAGCTTTGGCTTTCAGAAAAAGTATACACCCACTAGAAAACCATGACTTACCTGCCTCACTCTAGGGAGTATGTGCAGCACGTGGGATACAAAGATAGGTGAGGAAATCCTGCCCCTGAAACTCTAGTACTTTATTTGGAGAAACAAACACAAAGAAAAACAAAAATTATAGCCTCTGAGAGAGAGTGCAACGGACACTGGTTGCTGGTTGGGGAGAGGTGATAATGCAGTGTGGCAGAAGGGTGGAAGTTTCATGAATATGCCAAATTTCAACCTGGCCTTGAGGAATCCCGGGAGCTGACCTGGTGGTGATAGGAAGGGAAAGAGTCTGGTCATGTATTGAGAAGGGTCTATATAAGCCGCTGTTTGCAAGATTAGTTAAGGATTCAGGCATGTACTGTTTGTCTTACAACCTGTTTTGTTTTGTTTCTGACAATTTCCAAGATAACTTGACTAAGATAATGCTAGTGGCCCATAGAGGATTTTGGTAGTAATTAAAAAAAAACAAAAACAAAAACAAAAACAAGTGCCACCTCTAGGGATTTGGCTTCTTTGGATCACAAGTCTGTTTTATCTCAGCAGGATCACAGTAGACCCAAATGAAGAGATCTGACATCACTGTCTGTCTAGTCTCATTATCTTTGAAAGGGCTTGCCTTGCCTGAGTTAATTATGGCAGGGAAACACTGAATCTGAGAATACAGATGGTAAAGTGAGGGGACTTAAGGGAAACAGCTTCCTGTGCTCTGAAATCACTGGCTCATCACAACCTGTCATGGAGGCCAGGGCCCAAAACTCAATTAGCAACCATGAACCCCAAACCTCAGAGACAGGTCTTAGGTACCCTGGAGTCTTTTGAGCTCCTTAAGTATCCTGCTTTGGTTTCTATCATATGGACTTAACTTTCCTCATCCTGGGCTTCCCTGGTGGCTCAGAGGTTAAAGTGTGTGCCTGCAATGTAGGAGACCTGGGTTTGATCCCTGGGTCAGAAAGATCCCCTGGAGAAGGAAATGGCAACCCATTCCAGTATTCTTGTCTGGAGAATCCCATGGACGGAGGAGCTTGGTGGGCTACAGTCCACAGGGTCGCAAAGAGTCGGACATGACTGAGTGACTTCACTTTCACTTTCACTTTTCCTCATCCAAGAGTTAGCTGTAATAATAAACACACAGAAAGCTTGTAAAGTCAAATCTTACATTTTAATTTAAAGATTCCATAGCCTACTAAAATGACTCCTAATGTATTCTGAAGAATAAAACCTTCCTTATCTAGAGGACAAAACATTAACAAAGGATTTCTTTTAGGAAGTAAGTGTATGTTTCTTTAACTACATTAATTTTGGGGAATCTCCACCTAGTCATATCTAGGTAAGAACAATGTGAGTAATCCCATGTTGGCTGGAACTTTCTGTCTTTTTTTTTTTTAAGGCAATGGAACAAGTGGCTTCCTAAGAGTAAATGTAATTTTTGAAATAAAATATGGACTAAAGTGCTCTTTTAACCTTTAGATCTTTAATGTCCTTCATATCTTAGTATCATCCTCAAAATGTTATGGATATTTTTAATCAGTATCTGTTGAAAATAAGGCTCCCAATAAAACACTAATGGAAACAGGAAAATAGAGAAGGACAAAAGGTGTTGAAGATGTTTTTATAAAAGGTTGGTGGGATTTATATGTCCTCGTTATCTGCCCTAGCCCACGGTCCTGATCCTAATTGTCCCAGTAAATCATTTACCTGTATGATTTGTCGGGTGAAATAATACTTGAATCACTTATTAAAGACCCATTTTATGTCACATGCCTTTATATAATTTAAGTCTAATTTTCAGAAACATATTTATCACTGATAAAACTGACTCAGAGAGGTCAAGAGACTTACCTAAGTTTACAGATTCAAGTTAACACCATGAGAGGATTTGAACACATGTAATCTGAATCCCAAAGCAAGTGTCTTCCCCCTTTCTGCTAACTCCTACTTAGAAGACTTGTGATAGAAGAATGCAGAGTCTCTCTTCCAGCTAAGTAGTTCCAGTCAGGTTGCCTGTTTTCTTTTTTTCCAGTACACAATAAAGACACACATTTTTAAAAGAAACAGTAAAATGCCATTTCTATCTTCTGGTTTTAAAAGGTGGTCTTAATATTATCTGCATTGTAGAAGAAGGAGGAACAGATCTGCCTGAAAGTGTTTGAGCTGTAGGGAGGAATATTAAATTGGGAGAGAGGATTCTCTTGCAGAAGAAGTTTGGAATATGAAATCTAACTCAGAGATGTCTCTACGACAGTTGCCGTCCGATAAAAATACAATCCAGGCCACACACACAAGCCACATGCTTAAATTTAAATCTCCTAATAATCATGTTTAAAAATGTAAACACAAAGAGAGAATTTTAATTTTAAGAAGACATTATGTATCTGAAGGAGTACCATTCTAAGATATAGTCAACACAAGACATTCACGATCTGTTTTACATATATATTTTTGTCTACGAAGCTTTTAAAACCTCTGCTATGTGTCTTACACTTGGAACACATCTTTATTTGGAAAGCTTTGTTTAAAGTGCTTGAAAATGACCTGTGGTCAAAGATAACCATACTGCACAGCAGAGTTCTAATAGCTTAAGAAAGAGACGGTGATCAAAAGAAGTCTGCATTAAAAAGAACTCATTTCAGAATGAGGGGACTGATCACACACACACACACACACACACACACACACACACACACACACACATTGATATATATATCAACAACTGGAGGTAGGTAAGATTTCCATTCACTGGCAATGAGATAAGACAAATTATAGGAGAATTGTGTGGAGTGAAATGAAGAAAGGAGAAAAACAAACACTTGGAGAGCAGGTATTTCTCATCCATTGTCACTCACTCAACAGAAAGTTTCCATTCTCACCACTGCATAAAGGAAACTGCTAATGCTGAGAAAATTTTAGTTACTTGCTCAAATTTCTGCTTTCTACTAGTCTATGAATCTGTGACTACCTGAAATCAATAGTTTGTATATTTTATTCTCATTGCTTATATTTAAAAAAAAAAAAAAAAGACAGACAGAAAGAAAGAAACAAAGATGTAATCCGCCAGTTGACCTGAGTCTCTGTTGCCAGCAAGACCCAGACAGAGGGGATTTGCAAAGAGCAGGGTGGGAGGAGGCTAAAAATCTTGCCAAAGGCTGTTTCAAAGGCTGTGGCTCCAATCCTTAAGCCTGGAAGGTGTTGGAGGCAGGGAACCGGGCCCACAGCAGCTGTTATACTAGACAGTTATTATTCTGGGGATACGGGCCTGCTGTTCTCTTGGCACGGTTAAAGACAAAAAGCAAAAGATTGGGTCTGACATGTAGACAGAGAGCATTGGTAGAAAAACTGGAGAAACTCCTCACATGAGGTTGGTTAAAAATCAGGGGAGCTTGTCCAATGACCTGCTCTGGATTTTCAGACACTAGGATAGACTCTTGTCTGACTTACACAAGTTCAGTATGCTTCTTAGCTTGCATTTTAAAATACAAAATAACAGTCAGTCATACTTCAAACTGTCCATGTGAAATGCAGACTATCTTTATTTGGTGATGTACTCTGCTTGCGTCATTGTGGTGAGAAGATTCTTTATCACATCGATCTCATGCAGTCAACTCTTTTAGAGGAACCTGGGAGATGGAGAAGGGGCATCAGCTTTACTTTCATGAAAACTGATTTTCATGAAAGTCAAGTTATTTTCAGTTAAAGATCACTGGTGAGAGGAAAGAAAAAAACAAATGAGTGGAAGAGTAATAAGGCTGTCTTTAAAAATGGGTTCATAATAAATTCTCATTTCTAGTTGAATAAGTAATTTATGCATAATTACTTAACCTATAGGATTGTGAATTAAAAAGTTGACTGCTGCTGCTGCTGCTGCTAAGTCGCTTCAGTCGTCTCCGACTCTGTGCGACCCCACAGACGGAAGCCCACCAGGCTCCCCCATCCCCGGGATTCTCCAGGCAAGAACACTTGAGTGGGTTGCCATTTCCTTCTCCAATGCATGAAAGTGAAAAGTGAAAAAGTGAAGTCGTTCAGTCAGGTCCAATTCTTAGCAACCCCATGGACTACAGCCCACCAGGCTCCTCCATCCATGATGGGATTTTCCAGGCAAGAGTACTGGAGTGGGGTGCCATTTTGACTACATTCATTCAGAAGTTCCTTCAACAGCTGTTGTTTGAGCATCTCAGTTCAGTTCAGTTGCTCAGTTGTGTCTGACTCTTTGTGACCCCATGAACTGCAGCATGCTAGGCCTCCCTGTCCATTACCAACTCACGGCATTTACCCAAACTCATGTCTATTGAGTCGGTGATGCCATCCAAACATCTCATCCTCTGTTGGCCCCTTCTCCCACCCTCAATCTTTCCCAGCATCAGGATTTTTCAAATGAATCAGCTCTTTGCATCAGGTGGCCAAAGTATTGAAGCTTCAGCTTCAACATCAGCCCTTCCAATGAACACCCAGGACTGATCTCCTTTAGGATGGACTGTTTGGATCTCCTTACAGTCCAAGGGACTTTCAAGAGTCTTCTCCAACACCACAGTTCAAGAGCATCAATTCTTTGGTGCTCAGCTTTCTTTATAGTTCAATTCTCACATCCATACATGACCACTGGGAAAACCATAGGCTTGACTAGGCGGACCTTCGTTGACAAAGTAATGTCTCTCCTTTTTAATATGCTGTCTAGGTTGGTCATAACTTTCCTCATCTACTCTGGGCTAAATGCTATTCTTGGCTCTGACCATAGACTTGTGTGACAAAGGCTGCTGGTTGATTCCTGAGCCCATTTCCTCTTCTTGGGAAAACAACAATCAGACTATATTTTCTAGACTTTGGAGTGAGGTTTGGATATGACTGAGTACTCACCAACAGAATGTAAGAGAAAATATTACCTCTGCCCCTGCCATGTGCGATTCTCCGTGAGAATCTTTCAGCGACTACAGTGACCTTGGGAACTATATGGAAGATAGTGGAACCACACTTAAGAAGGTGGCAGAATCACTGCTTAGAGAAGAACAGTAAGAAAACTGGTTTTAGAGTTGAGGTGAGCTAGAAATAAACTTGTTATAGCAGCTAGTGCTACCTTGGCTAATATTAACATAAACAACAGACTTGTTCAATCCCCTCTGGATCTTATATCCCAATGAGAGACAGGCAGTAAGCAAGCATGCCACTAAATATAGACATCTGGTTGTATATGAAAATGTTAAGCCTAGTTATAGCAGAAATTCTCATAGCTCAGGCGTACACTAGGTGCATGCATACTAAGTCGCTTCAGTCATGTCTGACTCTTTGCAACCCTATGGACTGCAGCCCTCCAGGCTCCTGCATCCATGGGATTCTCCAGGCAAGAATACTGGAGTGGGTTGCCATACCTTTCTCCAGGGGATGTCCCCAACTCAGAGATCGAACCTGGGTCTCCTGCATGGAAGACAGATTATTTACTGTCTGAGCCACTAGGCAAGCCTTTTATCAGGTTCATGCTAAAAGATGAAACCACTGTTGCTACCAAAAAAACAAAAAATACATTTGACTTTGGAATGAGCAATCTCTCTCTTCATCCTATTGACCCCCACCTCTTCCCAACTTACACATGTACCTGTTTTACCAAGCAAAGCCTGTTTTCTTAAACAGTGGTGGACTCTGTATGGTATAAATAAAGGTATATATGTGGGGGAAAAAATCACTTCATCCTAGAGATTTCAGTTCCCTGTTTTTCTTTCTGCATGTTAAGCCACTGGCTTAAAGCTCAGCATTCAGAAAACTAAGATCATGGCATCTGGTCCCATCACTTCATGGGAAATAGATGGAGAAACAGTGTCAGACTTTATTTTGGGGGGCTCCAAAATCACTGCAGATGGTGACTGCAGCCATGAAATTAAAAAACGCTTACTCCTTGGAAGGAAAGTTAGGACCAACCTAGATAGCACATTCAAAAGCAGAGACATTACTTTGCTGACTAAGGTCCATCTAGTCAAGGCTATGGTTTTTCCTGTGGTCATGTATGGATGTGAGAGTTGGACTGTGAAGAAGGCTGAGCGCTGAAGAATTGATGCTTTTGAACTGTGGTGTTGAAGAAGACTCTTGAGAGTACCATGGATTGCAAGGAGATCCAACCAGTCTATTCTGAAGGAGATCAGCCCTGGGATTTCTTTGGAAGGAATGATGTTAAAGCTGAAACTCCAGTACTTTGGCCACCTCATGTGAAGAGTTGACTCATTGGAAAAGACCCTGATGTTGGGAGGGATTGGGGGCAGGAGGAGGAGGGGATGTCAGAGAATGAGATGGCTGGATGGCATCACCGACTCAATGGACATGAGTTTGAGTGAACTCTGGGTGTTGGTGATGAACAGGGAGGCCTGGCATGCTGCGATTCATGAGGTCATAGAGAGTTGGACACGACTGAGCACCCGAACTGAACTGAACTGAAGCCACTTGTAGAAAGATATAAATGCATCCTTTCTGTAGGCAATAATGAAACATTGGTTAGCTAGTTAAATTTCTTCCGTAAACAAAAACAAATTCTGATTGTATCACCTAGTAGTAGAGCAGCAGAAAGATGAAGAGGCAGTGGTCAGAGGTCTGAGATCCTGTCCTAATTATATGATGTGAGCTAAAGAAACTACTGCTGAGGTCTTAGTTCTCTCATGTACAACACTGAAGCCTCGGGTTATGACATATGATTCCGCAAACTTCTGTTTCTAACTTTTAAGCCTACACCCAAATCTTTTTTTTTTTTTTTTTGCACAGAAACATGATATATGTGTGGCTGAAATGCAATGCTTGGGAGACACGCTGCCTGGTTTATGGATTCAAATGATAGGACTCAGCATATGAATTCAGAATTCTTGACTCTCCATTAGAGGCCTGAAAGGAGGCTAAAGAGACATTGGAAAGTGCCTGGTGATTCAGAGATTCTGTGTGAATTATCCAAAATCTTCCCAGGACTTTTACTTCATTTGACCCTGTCCCCTGTACTTCTGAAGTGTGTGTATATATAATATACATATTATATATATACACATATATATTGTGTATATATATGTATATATACATATATGTACATACATACACATATATGTACATATATGTATACACACATATATACATATATATGTATATATGTATATATGTATATATACGTATATATGTATATATATATGTATATATATATATAATGTGTATATATAGCTCTGAATTCTGAAAGCTCTGAGCCTCCTTTGTCCTTTGAAGCTTCAGCTTTTCCAAATGTAGCTGTTATTGTTTCTAACAATTGAGTCTTTCTCCTCAGCTTCCCACCCCCTGCTCAGCTCCTGTCTTCTCTGTGTTCCATCTTGCCCCTCGCAGCTGCCTGGCTCCTGCTGGTATGTATTGTGATTTAAGGTACTCTGCGTGTTCCCTTCCTTATGACGGTGCCTTTGATTCAGATACAGACAGATACATTATTGATCAGATTTCAGCTGCTGTTCCTCGCTTGCTGGTGCTGCACTAGCAACTAATAAGCTAATAAGAGAAGCGGAGTGAGGAGAGTCTGCCTCCTTTCATAAAGCAAGTGGATGCCAACACCACAGCCTCCATTTTGGCATCTTTGAGAAATGCTACCTGCTTTCCTGCCAGTAGCCCTGGTTTGTCTGGTCAGGGCATGTCACTGAGCAGATGCTAGTGGTCCCCATGGCAGGTGGAGAAGCCCCACTTGCATGAAGACAACATTTATGTAGATGGAGGACCATTCTTGGTTTTACAGTGGATATGTGGTTGGACTTCTTTTATTTATTTATTTTTAGTGGCTGAACTTCTTTCTAAGTGTTCCATATAAATCCTAAGAAGACATTTTGAACTAGATTCTTAATAAATCTGTCTATTTTTTGCCACCAATTTAGGATTGGGTCTTCAGACTCTGAACCTACATCCTTGTCAAGAGGTAGAAATACTGAGAATTCTCTCCTGAGACCTTTTCTCCAACATCTTATGAGGCATGACTGGAAAAGCTACAAGAAAGATTTCTTTTTTCTTACCTAAAGTTTCCTTCTTCTTTACATATTTAACTGCCTTATTTCAAAGTGTCAAATTTTTTAGTGCTTCTGTCCTTTAATCTAACAATTCTACTATTGTAGCTACGCTTACAACAGCATGTATGTGTGTGTATATGTATTTGTACAGATATATACATACAAATATAAAATAGCAAACTCTAGAAAAAAATTGAGGGCTACTTAAATAAATCACTGGTTATCAATAGAGATCCTTTGGTGGCTCAGATGGTAAAGAATTTGCCTGCGACACAAGAGACCTGGGTTTGATCCTTGGGTCAGGAAGATGCCCTGGAGAAGGGAATGGCACCCACTTCAGTGTTCTTTCCTGGAAGATCCCATAGACAGAGAAGCCTGGCAGCTTCCACGGGGTCGCAGAGTTGGATATGACTGAACAACTTACCCCTGAACAGAGTTGAACAATATGCAGCTATTTGAAAAATGAGATAGCTATATATGAGGATTTAAAAAAATCCATTCTACTACAAAATGGAAAACATACTTGTATAGGCTGAACTCTTTTGTTAAAATTTTTATATCTACTATGTATTATCTGTCTTTCTTTCCATCTATTTGTCATTCATCCATCTAGATATGTCTGCTTGTTTATGTCTTAAACATTTTGTATTTTACTGACAGTGCAGATAAAATCTGTTAAGAGCAACTTTCACTAGGAAGAATGACTCCAGGAAAGGGAGATTCACATGTTATAGTTTACCTTTTTTGAACTTCTAACTTGGTGTGGATATTGGTTTTATTCTTTGAAAGATGTCATGCCAGCTGAGGTAAACTGGATTCTGATATTATGGAGAATTCTTCTTCTTTTTCTCCTTATATATTTCAAACCTATATGTCTTATTTTAAAATGCTCTCATATTAAGGCTTAATGGTTATATAAAAATATGATTCTGGTCACTTTCCTGAAAATGAATTTCGAAATACAAAAGGAGAAAGTCCCAGGGGCTGTGAATGCCTGAGCAGTGAGAAGGCGCTGAGTGGGCAGAGGGAGGGCGAGCGGCGACACTGAGGGATGCGTCCCTGCGTGCACACAGGAGAGGCGGGCGAGGGCCGGCAGTTAGGAAAATTGGATTCTAGCCCCGCTCTGCCATTTCCTGCCCTCTTACACATGGCACTTAACCTCTCCTAACCTCAGTTTCCTCATTTATAAAATAAGGGAATTGCGTTAGATGATTTCTGAGGTGCTTTCTAGCTCAGAAATCCATACATTTCTGTGAAACAGCAGCCTTTTTCCCACCACATAACTGGCAGGAGGTGGTCATGAAATAAGGTTCAGTATGTGATTTATCTTTCAATGCACATTTTCTCTGTCCTTCAGATGGAAGTACTCAATAGGTCTTGTTTTTTTCCCTCCTGTTACCCTGATAATAAGTGAGGATAAACTCCCTCTAATGGATGCCACAGAGACTTTTATTTATATGCAGGGGGAAACTGAGGTGGCCCAGAAATGCTCAGTTGACAGAATACACTTCTAGTCAGAGACAGCAAAGGCAGGCACAGTGAATGAACCGGATCAGAGTGATTAGAGTTTCCGTGAAAGAAAAAAGAAAACAAACAAAAAAAGAAAACAAAAATAAAGAAAAAGAAAAAATACATCACTCATCATTTGCAATTTTGCAGTCTGTGATATTTTGTTTTTTGTCTGATTCTGTCCACCTGTCCTTCCTAAGGCATTTCAGCTTGACTGTTTTCTACTCCAAACCTACAGAGAAGAAAGAAGCCTGACCCGCTCTCTCCCATCCCAGCAGACTGTCAAGTTCCTTCAATCCTTTAAAGCCCTTGGTTTGGGATTATGGAAATAGTATCAACCAAAAGCTGGATCATCAAAATGTAATAATGTAAACTAGGAAGACCAATGTAATGTGAGAAATACATCTTGAGCCCCTATCATATATTTGGCATCATGCTAAGCATTCAATACACAAAGGTCAAGGCCCTACCTTGAAGAAGATAGGAGTCTAAAGGGGGAAGAATCTACATATCTGTAGCCACAGGTCAAGTCCTACACTAGAAATATAGACCAGAGCTATGGAAATACACAGTAGGGGCCATTTAGCTTGGCAAAGAGTCATTAGAACTGAGTCCTTAAAAACAAATAACCAATATCCAGGATCTCCTTTTGCTAACAGTTCCTGGCCTTACTGTAGCAAGGAAAATATCTCCATTTCTCTGCATACAACTGCCCCAGAAGCATGCATGTGTCTGAAGAGCAGGTCATCTGAAAGATGGATGAAGAAAGGCCCCAAAATAGCAGAACTGATTTGAGGATGAGGAAGAGTAAACACTGGGAGCAAACCAGGAGAAGAATGGATTCTGTTAGGAAGTAATGGGGAGCCTGAACAGCAAAGGGAGTGGGGTGAGGCACCATGAGGGGCTGTCCTCCTAAGACATTGTAGATTTCATCATGCAGTGGTCTTGTTTACCTTCTTTCTTCAGGGACTGTGTTTCACTGGGCATCCTATAGTAACCATAGATAGTAATAGTCAGAGTGCATCTCTCTTCATATAAAGCTCCCTGCCGTCATGAGTCATCATGAGCACAGTGAGTTTTGTCCTAAAGCCTTTGGGAAAGTAGAACAAATCTGGCCGCACCTCTAAAGCACAGACACCCTGCTGGAGTGAAGATGAATGGAACCACAACCAGGAAGTATTTCACAACCAGGTGTGAAGAGGTGGAGAAAGGGAAGAAAATATTTCTATCCTGGAGTGATTTACACTAGATTTAGACTAAGACGCATAGCCAAGTGTAGAAGTCAGCTGTAGGTCACTTGGGAAAAAACAACTACTGTATTTTCCCCCCTTGAGCAATGCATATGTTTAAATCAAATCAGCAAGTATTTTATAATAATATCATTGTTCCCCAAATGTTGTCATCCCTTGTTTTATTTCCTTTTCTTCTAGCAGAGTCAGGCTCAGAACTGCTGGTGTCACAGGGTCAGGGAGAATAGGACCTGATATTAATGGCTGACTGATTCTGTTTTCTATTGAGGAATATATTAAGAGTCTCACATCCCAGCAGCCTGAAATTGTTGAGGCTAGAGCTGTCCCTGGGCTTAAGAATGATGAGTTTCCATAAAGGTCCTATTCAAATGTCAATGAATAGGGCAATACCTGAAGTCATTAACATGTGAAGTCATTATGCAGAAAGAGTAATTTTGCTGTGTGCTTGTGGAGGAAGAATCAAGGTAAGACAGTACTCCATTTTGATGCCTAATAAGATATCACAAAAGAAGAAGAGATATAATGACAGATGTTGTCTGTTTCATTATTTTGTGTGTTGGCTTGGGGTCTGAAAAATATTTACCAGCCATGAATTTCTCAGTGTTGTTGTTAGAATATCTGAAATTTTGCAAAATGGGGCTGTGTGTTTCAGGTGCTGGGGAACTGACAATATGTAGTTAAATGGATTGAGCTGCAGACTGCCCTAAATTCATATTATTAAGAGCCATATTGTTACATAGTTTTAGCTTTATTGTATACATGTAATTAAGGACTTCAGATAGACAATTTTTCCTTCAAATTACAAAGTGGAATATTCAAAGTCCTTATTTGAGCTGTTTTGATACTATGAAAGCAAAATCAAAATAGAACTCTGAGCTCCTAATTCCCAGTCCAGTGTTTTCTATAGATTTCACTGTTTCTTAATTGGTAAAGAGAAGAATTATAGAGAACACTTCATTACAAAAGTCACAATTCACAGAGAAATCAGAATTTTCAAAGCTAACTTACTGGCAAACCCATGCCTTTTCCTAGATTTCATCTCAGCCCTGGAACTGTCAGGTTCAGACATTGTGTGGTTTCATGCAGAGTGTATGATCTGCAGCTTGGCAGGCAAGCTAAGGCTGCCTGAGAACCCAAGGGAGCTTGATCATGAGTATGTCCTAGAGGCAAGTCTAGAAATTAAGATGAATAAGAGAACTGTGGGTACAAAAACTTCATGTAGTAGCTTTCTGTCTATAATAACCAACTTGATCCTTAACCTATGAGCAAGTATCTACTTTGAACAACCTACCTTCTCAATACCATATAAAGACCTACAGAGATGAGTGATGAACATTTAGAAGAAAATCAGCGATCTGAGACTATTTTCTTGGTTAATTCTCGGTCCATCTCAGTAGTTCCACCCTTAATTAACCTGTCCTGATGACATGCTATTCTTGGCATCAGATGGTAAGCATTCTAAAGGTAAATGATTTTTCCTGATTCCTGACAACCTTCAGGATGACTTAGTATAGATCTATTATCATTTATCATCTTCCTGGCTTTAGGGAGGCACCTCACTGATGCTCGGTCATTATGTTATTCCTTATAAAACTGCTGAAAGTAAAGTCATAGCATTCAAAGTGCTTATTTTGCACAAAATGAATTAACACCTTTCACCTGAAGCGTGCCAACTTTTAACGTTTAATAGACTTAATGCTGTACTTCACCATATTCCTGAAAGTTATCAGTCAATATTGTTTGGACATATCAAATTACATATAAATGCACAGTAAGAGTTGGCTTTTTAACATGGCTCTAATTCAACAACTTTTCCTAAGAATTAATTTCATTGCAGGCATTGAACTAGGTGCTGTGGATGTGCAGATGAATATAATTTGATTTCTGTCATCAAAACCTCTGAGAGTTTAGTGTAAGAGAGAGATACATTAATACCAGATGTCAATATTGTCTGCTGAGTGCAAACACAGAGGCTAGCATAGGGTACTGTGAGAGAACAAAAGAGGAGGAACTTGTTCCTCCCTGGAGATCAGTAACAGTGCCAGGAAGAAAAAGAAATGGCTGAGCTGAGCTTTCTTTAAAACAAGAATGAGGATTCTTAAAGAAGTCTCTGGCCCAATAATCATTTCTTATTTATTTGTATTGTTTGTATAACCTCAGCCAAAACACAGCCTTATTTGTAACTTCAATTGTAGAAAAGAATTAAGAGCAAACTTGCCAGATGTATTGTTAAGGTCAGTTCCATGTTGGTGATAGATACAGTCTTTGATCCTTTCCTGTAATTTTTTTCCATATAGAAAGTATTCTTAATGCAAAGCACCCCTGCCTTGTACTGTAAATGTTATCAATGTATTTATATTTAACTGAAAATATAATGGGAAATGAGTATTAGTGGTACCACTAACAAGTCTTACATAGAAAGTTTAATCTGGGAGAAAGGAACAGAGCTTTGTTTTCATGGCTACATTAATGGAAAAGCTTATACAATGGGGAGGGAATGGTCTCCTGGAGAGAAAAAAGTTGAACCATCATAAAACATCAAATTCTCAAATTTTGCCTTTTGAGAAGTGTCTCTGACTATATCTGTTATCTTTGTATATTAATCTTTACTTTCAAATAGCTCTACCTTAATTAGCATATTAGTGAAGAAAAAGTTTTTATCGAATAGATTTACATTTATTTTCTCAGGGCTTTTTTTTTTTCGGTGTGGTGTGGAGGAGGATACTGATGATAGAATGATGTAAATTCAAAGGTTCTGACTGGAAAGGTATTCAGCCATGCAAACAATCATAGCTAGTGTGCAGGAGCACATGATGTTAGGGGCAAGAGATCATTCCCCAGCTCCATCCATATGTACAGTAAGGACACGCTTCCTAAGTTCTCCCACATATCCTGCTTCCTCATCTGTAAAACACAAACACCTAGGTATACTAGAGATTGGGCTTTCTTTGTCTATAGTTATGGGGGAGTTGTTGAGTCATCAAAATACTATATTATTGATCTACTAAAGAATAATCTACAGGATAGTGAAAAATATCTAAAAATTAAAATGGACACGCATTGTCTATAAGTTGAGGAAAACCACTTTCTAATGAACTGCTTTAGGTGACACATGCCTTATCCAAAATTTGGTAGTACTGAAATCAAAGACAAAACCCACCCCCAACAGAGAGAGCAATAAGCAAGGGAGCCTTGCTAAATGTATTGTCACCTGCTAATACCCAGATGAAGATGTGTATTTAATTAGCCTTTGAATTTTCTATAAATGCTTGCCTTTATTTGTTTCAGTTCAGTTCAGTTAGTGGCTCAGTCGTGTCCAACTCTTTGAGATCCCATGAACCACAGCACGCCAGGCCCCCTGTCCATCTCCAACTTCTGGAGTTTACCCAAACTCATGTCCCTTGAGTAGGTGATGCCACCCAACCCTCTCATCCTCTGTCATCCCCTTCTCCTCCTGCCTTCAATCTTTCCCAGCATCAGGGTCTTTTCAAATGAGTCAGTTCTTCGCATCAGGTGGCCAAAGTAATGGAGTTTCAGCTTCAGTATCAGTCCTTCCAATGAACACCCAGGACTGATCTCCTTTAGGATGGACTGGTTGGATCTCCTTGCAGTCCAAGGGACTCTCAAGAGCCTTCTCCAACACCACAGTTCAAAAGCATCAATTCTTCAGCACTCAGCTTTCTTCACAGTCCAACTCTCACATCCATACATGACCACTGGAAAAACCATAGCCTTGACTAGACAGACCTTTTGTCCCCTAACAGTTGCATAGTATATGGAGAATCTTAATTGGTACATGCTAATGCACCTTTTTGGGCTCCAAAATCACTGCAGATGGTGACTGCAGCCATGAAATTAAAAGACGCTTACTCCTTGGAAAAAAGCTATGACCAACTTAGATAGCACATTCAAAAGCAGAGACATTACTTTGCCAACAAAGGTCCATCTAGTCAAGGATGTGGTTTTTCCAGTAGTCATGTATGGATGTGAGAGTTGGACTGTGAAGAAGGCTGAGCGTCAAAGAATTGATGCTTTTGAACTGTGGTGTTGGAGAAGACTCTTGAGAGTCCCTTGGACTGCAAGGAGATCCAACCAGTCCATTCTGAAGGAGATCAGCCCTGGGATTTCTTTGGAAGGAATGATGCTAAAGCTGAAACTACAGTACTTTGACCACCTCATGAGAAGAGTTGACTCATTGGAAAAGACTCTGATGCTGGGAGGGATTGGGGGCAGGAGGAGAAGGGGACGACTGAGGATGAGATGGCTGGATGGCATCACTGACTTGATGGATGTGAGTCTGGGTGGACTCTGGGAGTTGGTGATGGACAGGGAGGCCTGGCATGCTGCGATTCATGTGATCACAAAGGGTTGGATACAACTGAGCGACTGAACTTAACTGAACTGAATGCACCTTCATAAAGACCACCTTTGGTAAAGCTCTTTAACATGTTGATATAGCCTTGAGACTAATATTTTATAGTGCTTCTGACTTAAAAAAAAAAAAGAATACATAAGGCTTTGTGTTTTTTGGCCTGTCAAACATTTACCAGCCAGTGGTGGTTTTTAAATAGTGTGTTTTTTTGTTTGTTTGTTTATTTTGTTTTTAAGCAGGGAAGTTAGAGTTTACAAACTCAGCATTTATGCACTCAGACTAACAATATCTAAAATGCCTGATTCATTTCTCATATAGAGTGTATATCTGAGGACTTCCAGGTTGGAAGGCTTTTTTATCCATATGGAAACGAGAAATGCACATCACCTCTTTCCTACATCCATGGCCTAGAAAGATCAGATGCATAAGGAAAAATGGATGATAATCTTTTGACAAGAATATAGATTTTTATGACTAAACAATAAATCTTCTATCAGGTGGGTAGACCAGTTCCTGCTTCCAGCATCCAACTGATCCTGGGTGGAGGCAAGTGGGGTGGAAAAGTGATACAGAGCAGGCAGGGCTCTAGGCTTTGCAATTCCAAGCCAAAACCTTGCCTATTCATACACAGGTGGGCCTTTTTTTTTTTTTTTAAGTTCAGAGTACTATTATTTTCCTAAACACTGAGATCTAATACTTAAAGGTGGGTTGGAGCACGGGTGGGTGGAGTGGGGGGGTGGCAAGGGAGGTGTCTTTTTTCCCTCTCTGACACAGTAATATACTGAAGGAAAGCCTTTAGAGTCAGACAGACCTGGCTTCAAATTACAGTGTCCTTATTTTGATTTGGGATACCTATAAAATGAAATGACTAAGTCTATCAAAGTACAAAATAAATCACACAGACATTACCTTTGTACACACACATATATGTATATAAACAAACACATACACACATGCATGAGTCAATAAATGAGCTGCAAGAAGAGAAGGATGCTGTCCATGTAGCTATGCTACCATTCCACTAGCATTGCTGTTCAGCGTCACCCACAGTCATGCTACTAGTTTTACTCTAAACAATTGAGAACTTAACAAGAAGGAGACAGACAAAAGAGATGAAAAATAGCTGCTGTTGTTGTGGGCTTGTATTAAACTTTACGTCTGAAGCCCAACATGCTGGAAGAAGGCTGTGCGGAAAAGCTGCAGGCAATGGAGAGGTTGCCAAAGGGATGAGCAAGGTGCCCGTGCATTCAAGACAAACTGGGTTTTTACTGCAGCCCCCTCTGCTGATTCCCAGCACAGGAAGGCAGACTGCAGCCCCTGGCAGGCTCCCTTCCTGTAGAAAGGGCAGCCTCCATCACACAAACCCATTCATCAGCAGCTCTGGGGCCAGTCTGTGTTCAGCTGGGGCCCTGACACCTCGCAGGTGTTATACTTACCCTCAGACTCCTCTCTCTCTCACAGTCCACAGTCTCTGAGATTTCAAGGAGGCTTAGTGATCTCTCATTGAGCCAACTGGTCACCTTCATTTCAGCATGTGATGGCTCTAGGTAATATCTGTCTCTCTTGAATGCACACACAGGCTCAGAGTTTAGTTTTCACTGACTTTACCACCTCATATTTGCACTACCACAATCAGGACATTTCACCCAAAATTAACATTGCAGAGCTGATACTAAAGAGAAGCAAGAAAGAGACAAAGAGCAGAAACCCCTCCACACTTCCACTCACAGCCTTAACAACTATGGGCCTGGTTCCCTGTTATGTCAGGGTTGCATCCGAGCTCCTCTCCTTGGGTCCTCCTCAAGGCAAATATTGACAATGTTTAGTCTGGCTGGACAAGACATATGGCCAGACATCAACACACAGGACACATTCTGAAGAATACACCACGAATTCTATGTAATTTTGGACATTAGGCATTTCTGCTACTTTCCCACTCAAGAAAAAGCATCATAACATAAAGTGAGCATGGTGTTATCATAAAGATTATTTTAAATCTTCTAATTTATGAAAAATTTGTTTGCCAGCTTTTATACCATATCATTAGATTGTATTAGTTGCAGACAACTTGAAACTCATCTTGACATATTCACTGAGTGAGTGAAGTCGCTCAGTCGAGTCCAACTCTTTGTGACCCCATGGACTGTAGCTTACCAGGCTTCTCTGTCCATGGGATTCTCCAGGCAAGAATACTGGAGTGGGTTACCATTTCCTTCTCCAGGGGATCTTCCCAACCCAGGGATCGAACCTGGGTCTCCCACATTCCAGGCAGACGCTTTAACCTCTGAGCCACCAGGGAAGCCCTAAAAGTTATCATGAATGGAAAAATCTCATCGTCATACTTGTCAAACAGGCTAATAGTATATATTTATGTTACTAAATGTGCAGAAACCCAGTGTCCCATTTTACTTATCATCACACTGTACACCTATCTGTGGTTTTGTTGCTTTCTAGCCCCTCATTATTACAGAATACCAAGGAATGCAGAGACTTGAAACTATTTAATCTGAGCAACCCCAAGATTTCCATGGCTTTCTGCCAGTCACCAAGTGAGAAAAAGCCCAGACAACAAGTGATAAAAAGAGCTATTTATGCAGATAATTAATAAGTATATGTTAATGAAACAGCTTTCTATTTCTTTCACTAAAATATTCCTGCATTTCAAGTGCTTGGAAAAGAGAGAGTTTGAGTTTGCTCATAACTTTAAACCACTTTTTGTGTAAATTTTAGGTATTTGGGGGAAAATTGAGTACACTGTTTCCATTGCTTTTCCATCCTAATTGAACTCTTCTAGTCTGAAAATACTGGATTGCTAAGACAGTTGAGGGGAATGCTTAATGGAGAGTCTAGGCTTATCTCTGAATTTACAGAATTTGCTCTCAGGCGTCTCTTTGTCAATACAAGAAATCAAGGACTAACCATAATCCCATCAAACAATCTCCAGGTCTTCTGCTGGTCCTCTGAGATAGCCTTGCATGTATTATGTATGGTACTCATCTGATATTAGCAGTTAACAATGTTAACTGTGGTGAGAATGATGATGGGAAGTAAAAATTAAAAATAGAATATAGCCTTACCAAATTAGAAGTTTAATAAGAAAAGATCTCTCCTCATTAAAATCTTTCCTGTCTCTTCTGAAACCAATCTTTGTACCTCCTACTGTTATGCCCATTTGATTCTTCAAACTAAGCTTTAAGCAAGAAGTTCTACCTTTGATTAAGGAGGTTCAATTATTTTATTAATGAAATGACTAATTATATCAAAACTCACATAACATACCTGCATTATTCTTCACTTAAATGAGATTGGGTTGATGTAGCTCTTCCCTTGTGGAAAGTAGTTTATAGTTGCAACTATCTTTAACTAGTTAGGTAAGCTCAGTTCAAAATTAGAGATATATAATTCTGGACCAATTGAGGAACTGCAGTGACATAGGATAAAGTCATTTCTAATGTAAAAGGATTAGCAAATTTTAATAAAATCCATTATAATATCTTTGACCAGTACTTAGGCTGTGGAATTCTGCTTTGTTGTGACTTTGAAAACCAGTTCTTACTTGAACAAGATTTATTTGACAGAGTCTCCCTGGACAATAATAAACAGTTGATATTAACAATTATTAGTAACGAATAATCATTGTCTGATTTTATATCAAAGGATAAACATGATACAAACAAGACAGGAATCAGTGTTTTTATAAATCTTGCTTGTTTTGTTTTGAAATGGAGATAAGCAAGTTGTGCCATGGCACTGAAATGCTGGACTCTGAAGAATAGCCTGGGTTCAAATTTTGTTTCTTCACCAGCCAGTTGGGACTACTAATCATACTAACCTCATCAAGATGGTATTACAATGAAAAGAGATAATATATGCAAAGCATTGAAGGCATCAAATAACTAAAAATTTAACAAAACTTGTGTCTACTTTAGAGACAGATATCCCTTGGTATTAGAGATATTTTATCCCTTCCTTCTCCTGTTTTTCTTCTTGCTTTCAAGCAACATTATTATTTTTACTTACGACCTTTGAGTATTAAAAAAATTTATTTTTAGCCGCACCACACAGCATGTGAAACCTTAGTTCCCTGGCCATGGATTGAAGCCACACCTCCACATTCAATATGTGGAGTCTTAACCACTGGACTGCCAGGAAAATCCCCCTTTGAGCATTTTAAAGGCGTGGCCTCTTCTTGAGGGCCAGAGTTAAAACTATAAAATAAACACTGATACTAAGAAAGCCAGGGGAAAAAGGCAGGGAATAAGCAAAGTAGGTGTCTCAGGGGCTGCAGAACTGTTCAGAGTAGCCTGGAAGGGATTACAAGGCAGAATATTCTTAAAGGAAGGCCTTGGAGAAAATATGTAGAAGGATGTGTGTGTACATGGACCGGTGTAGAGCTCCTCACTGTCTTCTCAGGTGCTTTCCTTAGCAAATGAGCTTAGCAATATTCCCCTGAAATTGCTTGCTCTGGGGTGCTTAACAAATGGTTGGCCATTTAATGGCCCGAGGCAGAGCCAGGGAAGGTTAACGCTGTGACAAAATGGGCATTAACTATGATAACAACTGTTTTCATGGGGGATTATTGCTATTATAAACCTTACTCAACACCATAATGCTAGCAATAATTTTTCTTTTTCTCCCATTTTAAAATTAAGCCATGCACCAGGATGTATACGATACAGAGGAGATCTGAAAACTCAAAGTGTTAGACCTTTAATGTAATTCTTAGACCTTTTGTTATTCTCTGTTGTTGCAAAAAAAAAAAAAAAAAACACTCAGATGCATATTCTAATACTTGGATAGATTATATTACTCACAGAAGTGTATTTAGGAAAATAAATGGCAATTTATTAGACCCTATTGTGATAAAGATGCATACTTCTCTCCCCCAAACCTGACCAAACTTCATTTTGACTGTATATGATGTCCATGATTAGGGCCGCTACTTTGGCTTGGACAACAAAAGATACTATGTATTTATAAGAAAAATTTCTGTCCAATTGCACATTGCCAGGTTGGGAAAGAAACAACCTGAAGATGTATGTAACCTGATCTCATTAGCACAGAACATGCATAATTTATCATAGAAGCATTTGGAAGATAAAATGCTTGTGTGATGTCAAATTATTATGTAGTACATCTGAAAGTAACATAATGTATGTCAAATATATTTCAATAAAAACAAATTTAAATGTCTGTTTAGGAAGAATGAGATATTTATCTGGTAATCTTCAGTGGTGGAACACAAGTCAAGAACAGTATGCACGAGGGTACATCATCTGAAGGAAGGAGCGGTTTGCTGGAACCAGGACAGTGGGACCCTTAGTGGATGTGTTAGAGAGGGCTGGCCCTGGATGAGGGGCTCTTGATGGAGACTGTTCCTGAACTAGTGTTTTCCTCCAAAAGAGGAAAGGGAGGGACAACATCCAGTGTCTTACTTCCTAATTCAGTCCAAATCAGGACTGATAAATAAACCTACTGTGAACTTGCTGAGTAAACATTTGCAACTGAGTCCCAGCATAACCAGTTCTCAAATGAGCTGATGGCATTTCTGACTCCATTCACAGACTGAGTTTTTCCTTCTGTCAACTGAGTCCAAGCAGATTTGGCTTTCTCTTTTCCTTGTGTATCCTATTCATTTCTCAGATTCATTTTCTTACATTTTTGGCCTCCATTTCTACTGTTGATCCTCTTTGTTCTTAGTTTTGAATTACCTTTCTTGGCTATTCCCTTTTCCTCTCTATTTTTAGAAGTTACTTTCACACACACACACACATTCTCTCTCTCTTCTCTCCCTCTCTCTCCCAGAACACAGAGATAAACTTTAGGATTCCTTTTCTTTTGGACCACTCTGCTCCCAAATCCTTTGCTATGCCAGCTGGCAGCAACTCCCCTCTAACTGGCAAGGATGTCCCATCACTCTCCACCAATTCTGGAAAACAGCCAAGAGGCTTTGCTTTAACTCCTTCTTTCTGCTTATACCTTTAGCTCAACTTTAATTCTCCAGTTTCAAATCACCAGCAGCAAGTTCTCTATATACTCCAAGATATGCAGTATCAGATTTAAGCCTCTTTCACATTATCTTGTTTTTGGAGTTTGAAACAGGATGGCCAAATACTTTTGATATAATTGTATGTTATTGTATGCATGTATGTATGTTCAATTTGATATAATTGTGTTTATTGTGTTTATATTTTCTCAGGTCATTAGGAAACAGTGACCATTTGAGATGTTTCTGATGGGTGGTCATGTAGTCTCTGCTTGATCACTTCCATTGAAAACAAATCCACTACCTTCTAAAACAACAAGCATCATTTTATTCTTAGTTTGACTTAGTAGAATATTCTTCTCTGCTCTTAAGACAAAATTTGCTTCCTAAAAGCCATTTCCTGTGGACAATTTTTCTTCCACGTTAAGTGTATACTTTCATGTTGGGTAGAATTTTAACTGTTTCTAAATAGGTATCCACTCTGAGTTTTCTCTCAGCAAAATCCTTTTGTTCTCTTTAATATTCATCTTAAGGGAGATGAAGCACAGTTTTGACCAGTCTCATTTATCACTAACCTGACAAGAGCCATGGCACACACAGGTCCAGGCTAAGTCTTAAAGAACATGCTCCTTACTTACCAAACAATTTTAAAAGGTAAGATTCATGAGCGTATCTGGCTGATCCCATTATCCCCTTAAGCTAGCCTAACTGGAAATCAAGAAAACCAGGAAGAAATAAAATATTTTTGCTTTAAATGCCTCAGTTCAGTTCAGTTCAGAAGCTCAGTCGTGTCTGACTGTTCGCAACCCCATGAATCGCATCATGCCAGACCTCCCTGTCCATCACCAATGCCCGGAGTTCACTCAGACTCATGTCCATCAAGTCGGTGATGCCATCCAGCCATCTGATCCTCTGTGGCCCCCTTCTCCTCTTGCCACCAATCCCTCCCAGCATCAGGGTCTTTTCAAATGAGTCAACTCTTCGCATCAGGTGGCCTAAGTACTGGAGTTTCAGCTTTAGCATCAGTCCTTCCGATGAACACCTAGGACTGATCTCCTTTAAGATGAACTGGTTGGACATCCTTGCAGTCCAAGGCACTCTCAAGAGTCTTCTCCAACACCACAGTTCAAAAGCATCAATTCTTCGGTGCTCAGCTTTCTTCACAGTCCAACTCTCACATCTATATGTGACCATTGGAAAAACCATAGCCTCGACTAGATGGACCTTTGTTGGCAAAGTAATGTCTCTGCTTTTGAATATGCTATCTAGGTTGGTCCTAACTTTTCTTCTAAGGAGTAAGTGTTTTTAAATTTCATGGCTGCAGTTACAATCTGCAGTGATTTTGGAGCCCCAAAAATAAAGTCTGACAATGTTTCCCAATCTATTTCCCATGAAGTGATGGGACCAGATGCCATCTACTTCGTTTTCTGAATGTTGAGCTTTAAGCTAACTTTTTCACTCTCCTCTTTCACTTTCAACAAGAGGCTTTTAGTTCCTCTTTACTTGCTGCCATAAGGGTGATGTCATCTGCATATCTGAGGTTATTGGTATTTCTCCTGGCAATCTTGAGTCCAGCTTGTGTTTCTTCCAGTCCAACATTTCTTATGATGTGCTCTGCGTATAAGTTAAATAAGCAAGGTGACAATATACAGCCTTGATGTACTCCTTTTCCTTTTGAACCAGTCCATTGTTCCATGTCCAGTTCTAACTATTGCTTCCTGACCTGAATTCAGGTTCTCAAGAGGCAGGTCAGGTAGTCTGGTATTCCCATCTCTTTCAGAATTTTCCACAGTTTATTGTGATCCACACAGTCAAAGGCTTTGGCAGAGTCAAGAAAGCAGAAATAGATGTTTTTCTGGAACTCTCTTGCTTTTTCAATGATCCAGCAGATGTTGGCAATTTGATCTCTGGTTACTCTGCTTTTTCTAAAACCAGCTTGAACATCTGGAAGTTCATGGTTCACGTATTACTGAAGCTTGGCTTGGAGAATTTTGAGCATTACTTTACCAGGATGTGAGAGGAGTACAATGGTGCAGTAGTTTGAGCATTGTTTGGCATTGCCTTTCTTTGGGATTGGAATGAAAACTGACCTTTTCCAGTCCTGTGGCCACTGCTGAGTTTTCCAAATTTGCTGGCATATTGAGTGCAGCACTTTCACAGCATCATCTTTCAGGATTTGAAATAGCTCAACTGGAATTCTATCACTTCCATGACCTTTTTTGTAGTGATGCTTTCTAAGGCCCACTTGACTTCACATTCAAGGATGTCTGGCTCTAGGTGAGTGATCACACCACTGTGATTATCTGGGTCATGAAGCACTCTTTTGTACAGTTCTCCTGTGTGTTCTTGCAAACTCTTCTTAATATCTTCTGGTTCTGTTAGGTCCATACCATTTCTGTCCTTTATTGAGCCCATCTTTGCATGAAATGTTCCCTTGGTATCTCTAATTTTCTTGAAAAGATCTCTAGTCTTTCCCATTCTGTTCTTTTCCTCTATTTCTTTGCATTGATTGCTGAGGAAGTCTTTCTTATCTCTCCTTGCTGTTCTTTGGAACTCTGCACTCAGATGCTTACATCTTTCTTTTTCTCCTTTGCTTTTCACTTCTCTTCTTTGCACAGCTATTTGTAAGGCCTCCTCAGACAGCCATTTTGCTGTTTTGCATTTCTTTTCTATGGGATGGTCTTGATCCCTGTCTCCTGTATAATGTCACAAATCTCCATCCATAGTTCACCAGGCACTCTATCACACCTAATCCCTTAAATCTATTTCTCACTTCCACTGTATAATCGTAAGGGATTTGATTTAGTCATACCTTACTGGTCTAGTGGTTTTCCCTACTTTCTTCAATTTAAGTCTGAATTTGGCAATAAGGAGTACATGATCTGAGCCACAGTCAGCTCCCAGTCTTGTTTTTGCTGACTGTATAGAGCTTCTCCATCCTTGGTTGAAAAGAATATAATCAATCTGATTTCAATGTTGAATATCTGGTGATGTCCATGTGTAGAGTCTTCTCTTGTGTTGTTGGAAGAGGGTGTTTTCTATGACCAGTGCATTCTCTTGGCAAAGCTCTATTAGCCTTTGCTGTGCTTCATTCTATACTCCAAGGACATATTTGCCTGTTACTCAAGGTGTTTCTTGACTTGCTATTTTTGCATTCCAGTCCCCTATAATGAAAAGGATATCTTTTTTGAGTGTTAATTCTAAAAGGTCTTGTAGGTCTTCATAGAAATATTCAACTTCAGCTTCTTCAGCATTACTGGTTGGGGCATAGGCTTGGATTACCTTGATATTGAATGGTTTGCCTTGGAAACAAATGAAGGGATGAAACCAAAGCAAAAACAATACCAGTTGTGGATGTGACTGGTGATAGAAGCAAGGTCTGATGCTTTAAAGAGCAATATTGCATAGGAACCTGGAATGTCAGTTCCATGAATCAAAGCAAATTGGAAGTGGTCAAACAGGAGATGGCAAGAGTGAACGTCGACATTCTAGGAATCAGCAAACTAAATGGACTGGAGTGGCTGATTTTAACTCTGATGACCATTTAAATGCCTAGGCAACTATAACAGTCATAACTTTTTTATGATTTTTCAGAGCTGTATCTACCATGGCTTTCCTAAATACAATCCAGATCTATTAGATGTATTGTATGCCTCCCACTTTATCCAAAACAAAAACCACCCAGCCCTGAGAGGAGCTTTCAGGATGTTTTTTTTTTTCCCATAGTGGCCAGAACCTGAGCCAGTCTGGCCACTGGCTCAGTCACACTGAGGCTTCCTTGAGTCTTGACAACCAGATTAGACCAAGCCCCCTTGGGTTCATCTGCCACCAAAATCTGGGGTCTTAGGCATATTAAGTCTGATGTTATACAACCCCCTCAACTATTACAAAGTTGAGGGAGATTATGTATAACCAGCCTAGCTTGCAAATCTCATAGTATTAATTAAAGCTCACTGGTCTAAGAGCAGCCAGTAAAGAAAGTATTGTTTTGATGTTCTACTTGGCATGCTTATCAACCTTAACCTTTGCTATCTGACGAATTGCAGAGGAAAAGATATTTGACTGAGTCTAAGAGTCTAATAGAGTTTTGCCAAGAGAACACACTGGTCATAGCAAACACCCTCTTCCAACAACACAAGAAAAAACTCTACACATGGACATCACCAGATGGTCAACACTGAAATAAGACTGATCATATTCTTTGCAACCAAAGATGAAGAAGTTTGATATTGTCAGCAAAAACAAGACTGGGAGTGGACTGTGGCTCAGATTATGCCAAATTCAGACTTAAATTGAAGAAAGTAGGGAAAACCGCTGGACAATTCAGGTATGACCTATATCAAATTCCTTATGATTATACAGTGGAAGTGACAAATAGATTTAAGGGATTAGATCCAATAGACGGAGTGCCTGATGAACTATGGACAGAGGTTCATGACATTGTACAGAAGGCTGGGATCAAGACCATTCCCAATAAAAAGAAATGCAAAAAGCAAAATGGCTGTGTAAAGAGGCCTTACAAATAGCTGTGAAAAGAAGACAAGTAAAAAGCAAAGGAGAAAAGGAAAGATTTAAGCATCTGAATGCAGAGTTCCGAAGAACAGAAAGAAGAGATAAGAAAGCCTTCCTCAGCGATCAATGCAAAGAAATAGAGGAAAACAACAGAATGGGAAAGACTAGAGATCTCTTCAAGAAAATTAGAGATACCAAGGTAACATTTCATGCAAAGATGGGGACAATAAAGAACAGAAATTGTATGGACTAACAGAAGCAGGAGGTATTAAGAAGAGGTGGCAAGAAGACACAGAACTACACAAAAAATGATCTTCATGACCTAGATAGTCATGATGGTATGATCACTAATCTAGAGCCAGACATCCTGGAATGCAAAGTCAGGTATGTCTTAGAAAGCATCACTACAAACAAAGCTAGTGGAGGTGATGGAATTCCAGTGGAGTGCTTTCAAATCCTGAAAGATGATGCTGTGAAAGTGCTGCACTCAATATGCCAGCAAATTTGGAAAACTTAGCAGTGGCCACAGGACTGGGAAAGGTCAGTTTTCATTCCAATCTCAAAGAAATGCAATGCCAAAGAATGCTCAAACTATTGCACAATTTCACTCATCTCACATGCTAGTAAAGTAATGCTCAAAATTCTCCAAGTCAGGCTTCAACATTACGTGAACTGTGAACTTCCAGGTGTTCAGCTGGATTTAGAAAAGTCAGAGAAACCAAATTGCCAACATCCGCTGGATCATCGAAAAAGCAAGAGAGTTCCAGGAAAACATCTATCTCTGCTTTATTGACTCTGCCAAAACCTTTGACTGTGTGGATCACAACAAACTATGGAAAATTCTTCAAGAGACAGAAATACCAGACTACCTGACCTGCCTCTTGAGAAATCTGTATGCAGGTCAGGAACAACTAGACATGGAACAACAGACTAGTTCCAAATAGGGAAAAGAAAATGTCAGGGCTGAATATTGTCACTCTGCTTATTTAACTTCTATTTAGAGTACATTATAAGAAATGCTGGGCTGGATGAGGTACAAGTTGGAATCAAGATTTCCAGGAGAAACTTCAATAACCTCAGATATGCAGATAACACCATCCTTAGGGCAGAAAGCAAAGAACTAAAGGGCCTCTTGATACAAGTAAAAGAGGAGAGTGAAAAAGTTGGCTTAAAGCTCAACATTCAGAAAATGAAGATCATGGCATCTGGTCTCATCACACCATAGCAAATAGATGGGGAAACAGTAGAAATAGTGATAGACTATTTTCCTAGGCTCCAAAATCACTGCAGATAGTGACTGAAGCCATGAAATTAAAAGACACTTGCTCCTTGGAAGAAAAGTCACGACCAACCTAGACAGCATATTAAAAAGCAGAGACCTTACTTTGCCCAAAGAGGTCTGTCTAGTCAAAGCTATGGCTTTTCCATTAGTCACGTATGGATGTGAGAGCAGGACTATAAAGAAAGCTGAGCACAGAAGAATTGATGCTTTTGAACTGCAGTGTTGGAGAAGATTCTTGAGAGTCCCTTGGACTGCAAGGAGATCCAACCAGTCCATCCTAAAGGAGATCAGTCCTGGGTGTTCATTGGAAGGACTGATGTTGAAGATGAAACTCCAGTACTTAGGCCACCTGATGCAAAGAACTGACTCACTGGAAAAGACCCTGATGCTGGGAAAGATTGAAGGTGAGAGGAGAAGGGGACGACAGAGGCTGAGATGGTTGGATGGCATCACTGACTCAGTGGACACGAGTTTGATAAACTCCAGGAGTTGGTGATGAAAAGGGAGGCCTGGCTTGCTGTAGTCCATGTCGTAGCAAAGAGTCGAAGACAACTGAACTGAACTGAGAGGCTTAGAGACCTCTGCAGATGTGAGAGGATTCTACTTCTCCATTCAACATTGCTTATTTGATCTCCAGCAGCATCTTTTAAACGGTTATGTGTTTGGGCTTAGAATTTATTTTGCATTCATTGTGAAGACAAGAAGACTTCATCTTAGAGAAAAGAGTGTGACTTTATCAAACCTAAAAGGATGCTATAAATCTAACCAGGCCTCATGTAAGAGGGTTATCTCACCTTAACTCAGTCTAGCTCTGAAAGACAGCGATGCCCAGGGCACAACCCAAGGTCTGGCTGAGCTAGAATCTGGGAATTAGAGACACAGACCCATACTTTAAATCAATGTCAATTCCATCTGAACACTGTATTTGAGGAAATTAATCAATTTCTTTCTTTTTCCTTCTGTGTGTGTGTGTGTATATATGTGTGTGTGTGCGTGCGCTATGAAATAGGTTGCCAAACAGAAGCAAATGGGTGACAGACAAATTGCTATGTATATCACTGCCCTTTGAAATGATTTAGCTGTGGCTGGCATTTGTACAATATGCAGAGTGGAAATTCATATACTATCCAATGTGTCAGACCTCTGCCCACTCATATTCTGAGCTTCAGCTGCCTCCAGCTACTGTTTCCCCATTCCCGAGTGCGTTCCTGCATCTACTTTTCTGTACCTGTAACCAGAATATGTTTGCACTGCTCCTAATTTCTTAACCACACTGTGTCTTGTCTGTTAACTCCACTGTTTAGATATTAAAGAGCAAGTAAGATTTATCGTTTCATGTCAGTAGCATTGCTTAGTAGTAGCTGTTTGGGGAAAAGTGAGAAGGCTATGTTGGACACCCTGTGACAGAAAAATCCTGCAGTGGGTACATGGGTAGCATGTGTGCTACTCTTGGATAGTTTCTAATTCAACAATCTAAGACAAATGGGCAGCTGAAGTGTATCCTGACAAGGTATGCGTGTGCAAGAATCATTGTATGCCTACTGGCTGCCTATATGGTAAATCCATCATCAATAATGGATACTACAGCTGTCACTTACTGAGCAAGACCAAGGTGCCAGCCACCATGCTTGGTGGCTTGCATGTATTATCTCTAATCTCTTCATCAACTCTACAAAGCACGTGTTATTGTTTACATTTTGCAGATGACAAAAGAAGACTCAACAAGTTTCCAAAGCCACATAAATCAGTGAGGAGACAGGCCCAAGACAAAACGGCTCATCATGTGCCAAAATGTAACAAGAGAACAAACGGAAATTCTAAGCATCTTCAAGAAAATTAGAGATACCAAGGGAACATTTCATGCAAAGATGGGCTTGATAAAGGACAGAAATGGTATGGATCTAACAGAACCAGAAGATATTAAGAAGGGGTGGCAAGAATACACAGAAGAACTGTACAAAAAAGATCTTCATGACCCGGATAATCAACATGGTGTGATCACTCATCTAGAGCCAGACATCCTGGAATGCTAAGTCAAGTGGGCCTTAGAAAGCATCACTATGAACAAAGCTAGTGGAGGTGATGGAATTCCAGTTGAGCTATGTCAAATCCTGAAAGATGATGCTGTGAAAGTGGTGCACTCAGTATGCCAGCAAATTTGGAAAACTCAGCAGTGGCCACAGGACTGGAAAAGGATAGTTTTCATTCCAATACAAAAGAAAGGCAATGCCAAAGAATGCTCAAACTACCACAGAGTTGCACTCATCTCACATGCTAGTAAAGTAAATGCTCAAAATTCTCCAAGCCAGGCTTCAGCAATACGTAAACTGTGAACTTCCTGATGTTCAAGCTGGTTTTAGAAAAGGCAGAGAAACCAGAGATCAAATTGCCAGCATCTGCTGAATCATGGAAAAAGCAAGAGAGTTCCAGAAAAACATCTATTTATTCTTTCTTCACTATGCCAAAGCCTTTGACTGTGTGGACCACAATAAACTGTGGAAAATTCTCAAAGAGATGGGAATACCAGACCACCTGACCTGCCTTTTGAGAAATCTGTATTCAGGTCAGGAAGCAACAGTTAGAACTGGACATGGAACAACAGACTGGTTACAAATAGGAAAAGGAATATATCAAGGCTGTATATTGTCACCCTGCTTATTTAACTTATATGCAGAGCACATCATGAGAAACACTGGACTGGAAGAAGCAGAAGTGGGAATCAAGATTGCTGGGAGAAATATCAATAACCTCAGATATGCAGATGATACCACCCTTGTGGCAGCAAGCGAAGAAGAACTAAAAAGCCTCTTGATGAAAGTGAAAGAGGAGAATGAAAAAGTTGGTTTAAAGTTCAACATTCAGAAAATGAAGATCATGGCATCTGGTCCCATCACTTCATGGGAAATAGATGGGGAAACGGTGGAAATAGTGTCAGACTTTATTTTTTGGGGCTCCAAAATCACTGCAGATGGTGACTGCAGCCATGAAATTAAAAAGACGTTTAGTCCTTGGAAGAAAAGTTATGACCAACCTAGATAGCATATTCAAAAGCAGAGATATTACTTTGCCGACTAAGGTCTGTCTAGTCAAGCCTATGGTTTTTCCTGTAGTCATGTATGGATGTGAGAGGTGGACTGTGAAGAAGGCTGAGTGCCAAAGAATTGATGCTTTTGAACTGTGGTGTTGGAGAAGACTCTTGAAGTGCCTTGGACTGCAAGGAGATCCAACCAGTTCATTCTGAAGGAGATCAGCCCTGGGAGTTCTTTGGAAGGAATGATGCTAAAGCTGAAACTCCAGTACTTTGGCCACCTCATGCGAAGAGTGGACTCATTGGAAAAGACTTTGATGCTGGGAGGGATTTGGGGCAGGAGGAGAAGGGTACAACAGAGGATGAGATGGCTGGATGGCATCACGGACTCGATGGACGTGAGTCTGAGTGAACTCCGGGAGTTGGTGATGGATAGGGAGGCCTGTTGTGCTGCGATTCATGGGGTCGCAAAGAGTAAGACATTACTGAGCGACTGAAATGAACTGAACTGAACTGAAGCATCCATGGCCCCTCTGCATCCCTGAAGAGTCTCTATTTTCTAAGAGACAAAAAGGAGCCAAGTGAAGGGACTTGGGCTCAAAATACGACCTAGGATCCAAAATGGTTGAGAGTTATATATAAATGTTAAATTAATCTTTAATCAAAATGTTTTCAAAGGTTAGAATTATGATTTATGAACTAGGATGTAAAAATAGGCATCATTTCCTTTTAATTTTAAACTGTGATTCATAAGATAAGAGTACTGGTGCCTACAACCTAGATGATAAATTCCATGAGGTCAAGGGTCCATATTCTCAATTTTTCTTCCAACTTGCCACAGTTAAGACCAAACACAATTCCTTAAGAATCCCCACAAATGCTTGTTATCTAAGTGTGCATTCTCCTTAAACAAAAAATAATAATAATAACCTACAGGATGTTTATTTTTCTTAATTCTTTGTAAATCATGGAAAGTAAAGTGGATGGTTTATAATCAAGATGACAAAAGAACTTCCAAATTCTTAACCACTAAATGATCCAATTTATCCAATGTGTGGATAAATTCCTATCCTATGATAAAGAAGGGGCTTCCTTGGTGGCTCTATGGTAAAGAATTTGTTTGCCATTGCAGGAGACATGGGTTCAATCTCTGGATCAGGAAAATCCCTTAGAGAAGGAAATGGCAATCTACTCCAGTATTCTTGCCTGGGAGATCCCTTGGACAGAGAATTCAGGTGGGCTACAGTTCCTGGGGTCACAGAAGAGTCAGACATGACTTAGTGACTAAATAACAATAATAAAGAAGAGATTCTTAGGAACTGAATGGCAGTCTTAAAAATATAGCTGAGCATGCACACACCTCACACACACACACACACACACACACACACACACACACCACAAT
Source organism: Nanger dama (assembly GCA_917880005.1). Taxonomy (NCBI): domain Eukaryota; kingdom Metazoa; phylum Chordata; class Mammalia; order Artiodactyla; family Bovidae; genus Nanger; species Nanger dama. The sequence goes on from CAKJTW010000011.1 coordinate 5,879,886, forward strand.
ATAGCCTAGTTTAAGGTGGGCAGAGAGAAATTCTATGGCCAGAGCCAAAACATTATTTCACTTAACACTCATGAGATGAAAACAAAGAACTGCAAGCTAAGAGTTAAATAATTCAAGCAGAAATAGCAAAGTTATCCTACAAGTGGTGGGGACAATGTAATGCTGCATCATCTCATTTTAGTAGCTGAAGCAATTATTTATGTGAAATAACCACAAAGCGATTATTGCCAACATAATGATTAAGGTTTATGGTGCAATGTAGAAGGCCAAACTTGTTATACAAATGGTAAACCTCAATAACTCAGTTTTTTAATAACAGTTTGAGATTTAATCAACACAAAGTAATTGCATTAAATCTGAATTAAATTCACACTAGAGACATGATAATATCAAGCAGAACATCACATTCCCTTTTCTCATATTTAGAACAGATCCCATGATCGTGTGAATCAATGCAGTTCAATTCAAGTTCACTGAAGAAAGAGTTTTCTACTAGAGACCATGGGTAGTATATTTCTGGCAATGTTCACACATGGATCTTGCTAGTAAGTCAGATATATATCTTGGAAATTTACTAAAGTTTCCCCATATTTAAAAAATATATTTATTTTAATTGGAGGATAATTATAATGCTGTGATGTTTCTTGCCATACATCAGTGTGAATCAGCCACAGGCTTACATGTGTCCCTTCTCTCCCAAACCCTCCCCGCCTTATACAGAATGAAGTAGGTCAGAAAGAGAAAGACAAATATTGCATATTAATGGATATATATGGAATCTATAAAGATTGTAACCATGATCTGACATGCAGGGTAGCAAAGGAGACTTGGACGTAAAGAACAGACTTCTGGACTCAGTGGGAGAAGGCGAGGATGTTATGATTTGAGAGAATAGCATTGAAACATACACATTACCACATGTAAAACAGCCAGGGGAGTTGATGCAGGGAACCCAAAGTCAGTTCTCTATACTTTTTATTCAAACTATATTAAAACTGCTTTTAGCATTCGCAGGTACTATTTTACTGCTCTAGGCCACTGCATCTCAAATTTTAGCAATGCAGAACACCTATGACCTAAGAGAAATGCACTGTTCCCCTAGGAATCTGGGTTCACAATCCACCAAAACTAAACTTTATATAACATACGATATTTTATCTTTAAAATTACTGTAAAGTTTGCATTATCTTCCAGGATATATTTGACTTTGACTTTGTTCTTATGTCAAGCTGCTGCTGCTAAGTCGCTTCAGTTGTGTCCAACTCTGTGTGACCCCATATACGGCAGCCCACCAAGCTTCCCCATCCCTGAGATTCTCCAGGCAGGAATACTGGAGTGGGCCGCCATTTCCCTCTCCAATGCATGAAAGTGAAAAGTGAAAGTGAAGCCACTAAATCAAGAACATTTTAAGTTGCTATCAAAGAGAAAAAAAAACAAACAACTGTGTAATGTTTAACCTTAAATTCTGCACATCTCCAGTTTGAGAGGCCCAGCTTCAGATCCTCCGTTTAAGTACAAACAGTATAAAATAAATATTTACACAATGGGCCATAATAAACTCATTTTACTGGTCTTTCTGAGTTGCCAAATTTGAAAGGTCAATAATCTTCTTGAAGTTTCTAACAAAGGTTAAAATGTACCTTAGCAGTTTCTATTTCCTCAAGGATAGATCATATCAACATTTAATAAAAGTGTCCTTGAATCCTGAGGAAACCATAATTGAAAAACAAATTGAAAATGACACATGTACCCCAGTGTTCATTAGAGCACTAGTCACAATAGCTAGGATGTGGAAACAACCTAGATATCCATCAACAGACAAATGGATAAAGAAGTTGTGGTACATATACAGAATGGAATATTACTCAGCCATAAAAAGGAACACATTTAAATCAGTTCTAATGAGGTAGATGAACCTAGAACCTATTATACAGAATGATGTAAGTCAGCAAAAGCAAGACAAATATCATATATTAATATATATATATATGGAATCTAGAAAGATGGTACTGATGCACCTATTTGCCAAGCAGCAATGGAGACACAGCTAGTGGGCAGACTTGCAGACGCAGTGGGGGAAGGAGAGGGTGAGACAAGTAGAGTAGCACTGACACACATACATTCAGCTCAGTTCAGTCGCGTCCGACTCTTTGCGACCCCATGAACCGCAGCACGCCAGGCCTCCCTGTCCATCACCAACTCCCGGAGTTCACCCAAACTCAGGTCCATTGAGTCAGTGATGCCATCCAGCCATCTCATCCTCTGTCGTCCCCTTCTCCTCCCACCCTCAATCTTTCCCAGCACTGGGGTCTTTTCCAGCGAGCCAGTTCTTTGCATCATGTGGCCAAAGTATTGGCGTTTCAGCCTCAACATCAGTCCTTCCAATGAACATCTAGGACTGATCTCCTTTAGGATGGACTGGTTGGATGTCCGTGCAGTCCAAGGGACTCTCAAGAGTCTTCTCCAGCACCATAGTTCAAAAGCATCAATTCTTTGATGCTCAGCTTTCTTTATAGTCCAACTCTCACATCCATACATGGCTACTGGAAAAACCATGGCTTTGACTAGAGGGACCTTTGTTGACAAAGTAACATCTCTGCTTTTTAATGTGCTATCTAGGTGGATCCTAACTTTCCTTCCAAGGAGTAAGCGTCTTTTAATTTCATGGCTTCAGTGATTTTGGAGGCCCCCAAAATAAAGTCAGCCACTGTTTCCATTACCTTAGGTAAAATAGTCGGTGGTATGATTAGGGAGATCAGACCTGATGCTCAATGACAACCTACAGGGGTGGGATGGGACCTATGACTGATTCATGTTGATGTATGGCAGAAACCAACATAATATTGCAAAGCAATTGCCCTCCAAGTAAAAATAATTACAAGTTTAAAATGCATGCTTGAATGTGCTATTTTTTTTTGTTTTGTTTTGTTTTTACCGCTTTGGCATGTCAGTGAATCTAGATGTCTGTTCTTCCTATCTGAAGTAGTATCACTAACATAGGAAAAAACTTCCTGAAGACTTTCAGCTGAATTATAGTCTTGTAAGATGACCTACCCATAAGAATAGGATTTCATGGTCAAATAAGTTTGGGAAATGAAGCACATGCTTTTTTCTAGTTTTATAATAAACACTGGAAAATAGAACTTACTGAGAAGTCTTGTAGTAAGTCTCATAATGCTCAATTCTTATCTTAACAGATTAGTTATTAACCGCTGGTATAACTAGTGCATCACAGAACACACTTTCTAAGAAATATACACTATTGATCTCATTTGCTTATATTATAATCCATCTCAGTATTTGCTTTTCTAAACTGAAAAAAAAAAATATCTATTTTCATTTAGCTTGTTGCTTTACTTTTCTGTTAAATTTGAAAGAAAGTGAAAGTGAAGCCGCTCAATTGTGTCTCTCTGTGACCCCCACGGACTGTAGCCTACTTACTAGCTTCTCAGTCCATGGAATTTTCCAGGCAAGAGTACTGGAAGGGGTTGCCATTTCCTTCTCCAGGGGATCTTCCCAACCCGGGGATCAAAGCTGGGTCTCCTGCATTGCAAGCAGACACTTTACTGTCTGAGCCATCAGGGAAGCCCTCTGTTAAATTTAGAACTGCTTAATCTCTGTAGGTCAATAATGTATATTTTGTGTTTTGGTAATAAAATCTGTATAGAGGCATTTCTGTTTGGTTTGTTATAACTTTTCCAGTGATGCCTATCCATATGTCTCTCTTAGCTATAGAAAAACATTGGGTTTATACTATTGACTTATAATTACTTTCAAGTTCCTCCTGTTTCAATAGTGGATGTTTAAAGACTCATCATGTTTACTATTGCTTCACATTTATATTTTTCTTTATATCAGTTATCATGAGTAGACCACTTTGGTGCCCACCAGCTACTTTTAAGTTCATGCAGACATATTTCTGAAATCATTCTAAAAATCTGTATCAATCAACTTAGACATTTTCATTCACTCTTTATAATAACAACTTATTTCGAAATTTTGCATTTGTTCCTATCAATCCATTGAATGCATCAGTAATCCTTTTATTTCCCATTCCCAAAGATGTATCTATTCATTTTACCCCTTATTTCCTCTCTCTCATCTTGCTCCTCTCCAAGATAAAATAGTAAAATAGCAAATAACATTTGGTTAACCTATTTTACTTTACAAAGATCTTTACAGCACGTTATGTCATATGATTTGGACACTGAATAGTGAAAGAGCTACAGGGAAGGAGAGTGGGAAATGGCATAACCCAGTGGGAAAATTGCATCGGAAAGGAATAGGAACCCACAGAAAATATCCAAATAAAACAAACTGGAACATGAAATGGAAACCTGAGGGAAATGGAGTGGAAGATGGCAGAGGGCAATGATACATTTCAAAACAAATAGACTCTAAGAGAGTTTATAGGAAAAAAAAAGTCATAGTGGGAGTGTATCGAATGGAGAGACGCCTAGGGGAGTTGATTGTTAACCCTCAAATGCAGCAAAGGACAGAAAAATGCAATCCAGTAGTCTGGGGAAGGCTGAAAGAAGAAAGGAAACTGCAATGTAGGAAGTCTCATTTCACAACTCAGCAACAGTTTCATTAATTTCCTATATATTCTGTCTAATAAAAATAATTCAGCATGAACTGGGGATAAATAAGCAGTTATAAAATAAATTTCCTGGAAATTATTTACCCAGTTTAAGTTGGTTTTGTTGTTGTTGTTGTTTTTATGAAGCTATTTTATTGGGTATATAGGTGGAGTGGCACAGAAGGGGACACTCAACTCAATGATGTGAGACTTAGGAGACTCATGTTTAAAATAGATGCTTCTAGAGGGCAATGGTAATGTTGGTGCTCCATGTGATGTTTTCTGAGTACCTAATATATAATATAAATTCAATAAATATTCAATATTGAAGAAAATGATGATGAAGACCTTGCTTCTCCCTGTAATGTGTTCTATAACCAAGTCAATCTGCCTCATGGTTTTGTTACAAGGATTTATAACTCACTTAGAATTCCATACAAGATGAAAGATGCCATAATAGAAGGCATAATGGGAAACAAAAGCGTGAGTAGCATGAACACTGAGATCTGGAAATAGGGGGAGGGGTGGCAGATTTCTAAAGGACAGAGGGAGCAGGCAAATCCGGCTTCACATACAGATGAAGTGTAAGCAGGTGGGGCGCAGTGCTTGGTGAGAAAGGTGAACAGGTAGAACGCAGCTCAAATAATAATGATGAGGATAACAACAGCAGCACTAGCCGTTTCTGTTGTGTCCACCCTGTTCTAGGCACTATACTAGCCACATGTATGTTCTTATTTACTCCTCACATCATCCTGTAGTTAAATGCCATTTAAGTAGGTATTATTATTCCTCAACATTCAGAAAACTAAGATCATGACGTCCAGTCCCATCACTTCATGGCAAATAGATGGGGAAACAGTGGCTGACTTTGTTTTTCTGGGCTCCAAATTCACTGCAGATGGTGATTGCAGCCATGAAATTAAAAGACGCTTACTACTTGGAAGGAAAGTTAGGACTAACCTAGATGAAAGTGAAAGTGACGTCGCTCAGTCGTGTCCGACTCTTTGCAACCTCGAGGACTGTAACCCACCAGGCTCCTCTGTCCATGGGATTCTCCAGGCAAGAATACTGGAGTAGGTTGCCATTTCCTTCTCCAGGGGATCTTCCCAACCCAGAGATTGAACCCAGGTCTCCCACCCTGCAGGCCAACCCTTTTAACCTCTGAGCCAACAGGGAAGCCCAAGATAAAATATTAAAAAGCAGAGACACCACTTTGTCAACAAAGGTCTGTCTAGTCAAGGTCATGGTTTTTCCAGTAGTCATGTATGGATGTGAGAGTTGGACTATAAAGAAAGCTGAGCATAGAAGAATTGATGCTTTTGAGCTGTGGTGTTGGAGAAGACTCCTGAGAGTGCCTTGGACTGCAAGGAGATTCAACAAGTCCATCCTAAAGGAGATCAGTCCTGGGTGTTCATTGGAAGGACTGATTTTGAAGCTGAAACTCCAATACTTTGGCCACCTGATGTGAAGAGCTGACTCATTTGAAAAGACCCTGATGCTAGGAAAGATTGAGGTCAGGAGAAGGGGACAACAGAGGATGAGACGGTTGGATGGCATCACTGACTCGATGGACATGAGTTTGGGTGAACTCCGGGAGTTGGTGATGGACAGGGAGGCTTGGCGTGCTGTGATTCATGGAGTCGCAGAGTCAAACATGACTGAGTGACTGAATTGAACTGATTATTCCCATTTTGCAGATAAAGAATCTGAGGCTCAAAGAAGTTAAATAAGTTCCCCACAATTGCACAGCTAGTAATTATTTCCAAATCCAATTCTGCCCGCTTGGTTAAAATCCTTTCCCCTTTCCCATTTAACAACCTACATCGTGCAATCTCAATATGAAGCTCTTTTATAGTTCTAAAGGATTTGGATTAAGCTGAAGTATGGACATAATCCTTGTTGAAAACAGGAAAGAATCCCTGGAAGAACTGGAATGTTACCTCAGGGAAAGGAACATTATTGTGTAGCTATTCTTGACTGGGCATCCAGGTGGCGCTAGTGGTAAAAAACAATAACAAAACCCTGCCTGCCACTGAAAATAGATGTAGGAGACCGGGGTTCGATTCCTGGGTCAGGAAGATCCCCTGGAGGAGGGCATGGGAAGCCACCCCAGCATTCTTGCCTGGAGAATCCCATGGACAGAGGAGCCTGGAGGGCTACAGTCCATGGGGTCGCACAGAACTGGACACGAATGAAGAGACTTAGTACTCACTCACTGTATTCTCAATTTAAGGGGCCCAGATATGACGTTAGGTAAATCTGACTCAACGCATGATCTTGAGGAAGGCTTCAACTTTCAAATCCTTTTTTTCACACCATCATAATGGAGTTAATAATACTGGGAGTAATTTCACACCTTCAGAGCTGGGATAGTAAAGAAAGCAAACACATTGAATCCCTAGTCTTCAAGACTTCTCCTACTCCTCCGGCATCCATCCACGTGGATGGCAAATCCATTGTCTTACCCCTGAAGTCAAACACTGTGCTTTCTCCCCTGGTTTCTCTCACTCACACAGCACATTCATTCTGCCATGAGACTGTCTGATCATCCTAAAGAGAGCTCCACACACATTTTTTCTCACCACCACAATGCCACCCTTATCAGGGTCACCATCTGCTCTAGTCTGCAGTACTGCAGTAGTCGAGCCTGTTTCCTGCTTCCTTCATGTTCTTTTACTGTATGTTCTCATAGCAACCAAAGCGATCACTTAAGGATATAGGCTGGAGCTTGTCATTTTTTCTGCTCAAGATTACAATGGTCTCACAAAGAGAAGAACCTCAAGTCTTTAAGTGCTCTAGGGCTCCTTTCCATCCAGACTGCTGTTATCTCTCTGACTTTGTCACTCCCTTAATCAGACTTCAACAGCCACACTAGCCTCCTTTCTGATTTTCACACGTACCAGGCACACACTTGCCTGAGTTTTTCGAACCTGATATTTCAACCCTCAAGCATCTGAATAGCTAATTTTCAAGTCTTTTACTCAACTGTCAGGAAGGGGTCTAAAATGCGAGCCAGTATATCTGAAAATTTTCCCACACCTGATTATTTCTATGATGCTTCTTTCCCCCTCACTACTCTTAATATATGATAGTGTTTATTCTGTTGCTGTTTCGTTTTCTGCTTCTCTTTCCTAAAATGTGAGCTCTTTAAGGGCTTGCTTTTCTCTGCTTCCATCACTGCTTTTTCTTTTGCATTTACAACATGTAATGTGTTTCAGCAATAAATGAGTGAAATAATGTTGACCCTAAGATTTCTTTATCACTCTCTTCAACTTTCTCATATTTTGTGTTGATATCATTCTCTGTATGTCTGCTCCCAAAAGAGATTTGTTATATGTGGATACCCATATGCCCATGTATATGTTAAATTTTGGACTATAAAGAAACTGAGCATCAAAGAATTGATGCCTTTGAACTGTGGTGTTGGAGAAGACTCGTGAGAGTCCCTTGGATTATGAGGAGATACAACCAGTCAATCCTAAAGGAAATCAGTCCTGAATATTCACTGGAAGGACTGATGCTGAAGCTGAAACTCCAATATGTTGGCCACCTGATGCAAAGAACTGACTTACTGGAAAAAAACCCTGATGCTGGGAAAGATTGAAGACAGGAGGAAAAGGGGACGACAGAGGATGAGATGGTTGGATAGCATCATTGATTTGATGGACATGAGTTTGAGTAAGCTTGAGGAGTTGGTGCTGGACAGGGAAGCCTGACGTACTGCAGTCCATGGGGTTGCAAAGATTCAGATATGACTGAGTGACTGAACTGAACTGGTATTAAATTTTAAGGTCTTCATGCCTGGATCTGTGTCCCATGTGTACAGTGCTAAGGATAATCATTCTAAGTATATATAAATACTTTATAAAATGCCTATAATTGATGTTGATGAATCAACTACAAGCAAACTTTTTGATTATGTGATGTATATTTCCATTTGCCGTACAGAAAAATGAACAGGGTAAAAACTATAAACACATTTTCCCATTAGTCACTGTGAATAAACCTTCAAAGCTGCCTCCATCTTTCTTCTATCTTCCCTTTTGTTCCATTTGCTTTTTTTGTTATGAAACAAGTATTTATAGCCAAGGCAGGGCTGAGTAAGATGCAGTGATTATGGCTGATTTTATCACAGCTGTATTACTTAGCTGCAAGGTGAAGCGCCGTGGCAAAATGGATCATGAATCCCTGAAATTGACTACCCGTCACCTTTATAATCCTGATGGAAAGGCAGGTCAGATCAGGCCTGACAACTTCCCATGCAGACAAGAGCACCAAAGCAATGTTCCCGACTCAATTTGTCTGGAAAAGTAACTACTGAACAATAAGATAAAGATGGAAAAGGAGCCACCGTGAGAACACAGAGTATTGTATAGAGCTTTACCCTAATACACAGACTGTATGCAAATAATCTAAGTGGTAGAAGAGTAGACACACATGTTTACAACAGCCTCAGATATGATCAATTAACTCCTACAGTTGCAATTCTTGCCCTTAATTCAGAATTCTCTGTTTCTTTGAGTTGAATATATCTTGGATGTTTCCCCTAACAAATAAAGCAGGAGTCTGATAAAGATTTGTTAAATAGATGCATGACTGAATAAATCAATGGATGGATATTTAATAGTCATCTAAACTTTGTTTTGTCTTTATAGAGATATGGAGTTCATCACCTCATAAGAAAACCCATTTCATTATTGAAGAATTTTTTAAAAATTTTAGCACTTTCTTCTTGTAATGAATCCAAATCTTCTTGACTGCAACTTCTATTAGGAATCATCTGACTAGGAGTCAATAGTTTTGATTTGATTATCTCTTCCATATACCAACTTACTGAATTTTTAGTTTGGCATTTTCTGGTAGATTTTAAATTATTTCTGCACTTCATAAGATGCATTATTCAAAAGCGTGGGAGAAATACCACTAGGGTAACTCAGGTTCTTCTGCCTTCTGACTGGAATGATCCCTCGTGATGGAGGTGCTCTCCAGACCACCTAAATTAGAAACTGTGTATGTTCTTCCTTCAGCTGTGTGGTACCACCTTCTTCCTCTCTTTTCAGCTATCTATGGGGTGTACTACATTTCTACCTAAATGGTCTCTGGGATTTCAGTTCATCATTGAGTGGCAGATAAGCATTTCAACACTGAACAGTCTATCTCAAAGAGCCCTAATCATTGCACATGTATTTCTGCATTTTCTGTCTTTCTCTTGGACATTTTGGAGAGATTAATCCTTATAATCCAAGCTTTACTTGTACTTTTCTGCTGTTCTAAATCCAAGCTACCCCTCTGATAGGAATGCATGGGCTCTCTGAGACAATAAAAATGCTGTAGGGCTCAATCACATCACATTTGTGAAGTACTGCAAGTTTGGCTCCATTTCTTCATAAGGAAAAATATAGAACTCCATTATGTGATGGGGCTACCAATTACTTGGAATATCATCTGTTTAAATAATGCTGCAATAATAAACCCCATTAGCCCAAATGTGCTTTTCATTCCTTTCTTCTTCATGAGAAGATGGTTTGGTTGTGTTCTCTATCTATTGTGTGTGTGTGTGGTGTGTACACGTGTAAGATTAGCTGTCTTTGCTATTCATTTGTTACTTGCTAATGAAACCTCTGCATCACTAACAAAGCAGAAAATAAAAAGGTAAATAGCACTTCCTAGAAACAATTTGTTTCTTGTTATATGTGCTCTTGTTAAACACCATCTGAGGGGACATTTTGCAGAGCAAGGAAAGGGAAAAGCTGCTAACACAATTAGCTGAGTCAAAAAGAAATAATAATATAGTCACAATGCAGTCAAATAGATATTGCGACACACACACTGTGGACTAGTAAAGAAATGGAGCATTTTATTCAAGGATATCATAGGGAAAATGGTGCATAAGGGCACACAGAGCTGATGATTGCCTGAAAAACTCTTTGTACTGGTTTCATTTAAAGCCATAAGTGAGCACTCCTGACCCTCACAGCCAACCACGTGGAGTCACACTATCCCTGAGTAACACTCAATAGGAAGCAATAACTGTCCTTAAAATATTACTGAAACATATTTTTACTGAACAACTACTATGTGCAAGCAAATTCACTTGAAATGCTAATGACAATATGTTAGGACAGCACTGTACCGGGAAAAAAATGAATCTGATAAAGTAGTCACGATAGATATGATAATGAGCATTGCATGCCCCAAAGATGAATTGAGAACTGATGGCAATTCAGCATGTTTGGCTGAACACAATTCATAAACTCTCTTAAAAACAACTGAAGCAAAACAGCTTACACGCTGCAGGAGGGTGAACAGACGATATAGACGTGCAGTCATGTCATGCTTTCCCTTGAGTTATGTTCCCAGAATGGAAGCTTTTCATGACCAGGCATAAGAGATTAACATTCTATTAAGCTTGAGGTGCTGTATTATGGAACAATTTTGAAAATCTATAGTGAACTATACCCTTCTAGCCATGGTTTAAGCCATGTTTGGAGCCATGTTTGCAGCCATGACTTAATTATAATCTCTTAAATCACAGGGTGGAGACCAGTGGTTACAAAAACACTTCACTCCACTAGGGGTGGGGGATATCTCCTTAATATGAGCTTAGTACTGGAGGATATCTATAGTTTTACCTGGGTTCAGAAAAGAATATTCTTTATTTTATTTCTACTTTACTATAAAGTTTCGTAACTGGAATCTACCCAATTAAGGTTGTGATCTTCTTCATAGAAGGCGTATCTTTTTCCCTACAGCTTGCACAGTGCATGAAAACCAACACGGGGCTCAAGAGATATCAGTTCAGTTCAGTTCAGTTCAGTTCAGTCACTCAGTCGTGTCCGACTCTCTGTGACCCCATGAATCAGCACGCCAGGCCTCCCTGTCCATCACCAACTCCCAGAGTTCACTCAGACTCACGTCCATCGAGTCCGTGATGCCATTCAGCCATCTCATCCTCTGTTGTCCCCTTCTCCTCCTGCCCCCAATCCCTCCCAGCATCAGTCTTTTCCAGTGAATCAAGTCTTCACATGAGGTGGCCAAAGTACTGGAGTTTCAGCTTTAGCATCATTCCTTCCAAAGAAAGCCCAGGGCTGATCTCCTTCAGAATGAACTGGTTGGATCTCCTTGCAGTCCAAGGGACTCTCAAGAGTCTTCTCCAACACCAAGTTCAAAAGCATCAATTCTTTGGTGCTCAGCCTTCTTCACAGTCCAACTCTCACATCCATACATGACTACTGGAAAAACCATAGCCTTGACTAGATGGACCTTAGTCGGCAAAGTAGTATCTCTGCTTTTGAATATACTGTCTAGGTTGATCATAACTTTTCTTCCAAGGAGTAAGCGTCTTTTAATTTCATGGCTGCAGTCACCATTTGCAGTGATTTTGGAGCCGAGAAAAATAAAGCCTGTTTCCACCGTTTCTCCATCTGTTTCCCATGGAGTGATGGGACTGGATGCCATGATCTTTGTTTTCTGAATGTTGAGCTTTAAACCAACTTTTTCACTCTCCTCTTTCACTTTCATCAAGAGGCTTTTTAGGTCCTCTTCACTTTTTGCCATAAGGGTGGTGTCATCTGCATATCTGAGGTTATTGATATTTCTCCCAGCAATCTTGATTCCAGATTGTGTTCTTCCAGCCTAGCGTTTCTCATGATGTACTCTGCATAGAAGTTAAATAAGCAGGGTGACAATATGCAGCCTTGACGTATTCCTTTTCCTATTTGGAACCACTCTGTTCCAAGTCCAGTTCTAACTGTTGCTTCCTGACCTGCATACAGATTTCTCAAGAGGCAGGTCAGGTGGTCTGGTATTCTCATGGGTTAACTGAATTCATTTGAGTGAAAATATGTATGGTTCTTATGGCTCTAAATCACATCATTCCCCATAATTTTTAATAAGTGTGTATTTCATACAAATCTGTGAAGTGAGCAATACCATCTCTGGTAAGGCTTAATAAACTGAACATCTGGCAATGGTTTTAAAACCATCCAGACAATGGAAGAACCACAATGTGTTCCAGTATTAAGTTCTCAATAGGTATTCCCAATAATGATGTTCTTGAGTATTTTATTTCTAGACCACTCAATCCCAACCTTCTTCCACATCCCTTCTTCCCAGGACCTATCTGCCAATCCTATGATAGAAGCCAGTGGGAACTTCATCAATGCAATAAGATTGATGCTACAGTTCTATAGAAAATGCTGTAAGAGGCATGCTGAACACCGACCCCTACATTTTACCTGGTAGATAAAAGTATTATTCCTTGAACCCCCTTGTCGCTACTGCTCATTACTTGTATCGCCAACCACACGAACACTTGTGAGATTTTGATCAGGAGCTGAGAAACACTGAAGGGGTAAGGCCTAGGTGTCTATATTTTGGTAAGGATCTCGGCAAAGAAAGTATGGATTTCAAGCCAATAATTTTAGTGGCAGCTTCCTGATCTCACTACTTCCTGATCAAAGCAGCAGGGGAATGGTTTTAGTGCTGGCTGCTGGGATAATAGCCTCCTAGCTGGGTGGGTGGCTTTCTTATTCAGCAGCTTTCTAGATTCTAGATTACTGCAAAGACAGCAATTCACTTGGTGACCCAGTTCTATGGGGAGATGTTAGAAGCCATTCTTGGGTATTCAGCTTGGGATTTGTTTCTTCAGAGTTCTCAATGATTCTGAGCTATCTTTAACTTCTTTTTTTTTAAGCTTAAAAAGGTAGACTGGATTATATTGTATATAAATAAGAGTCCTGATCACAACATAGAGTCCATTTTTCCGTATTTGCCTAGGTGAGGAGGGAACTCTGTCTTCTAAAATATGTCTTTGAAATCTATTTAAATAGACAATATTTCCTGTAGTATTCTGTCCTGACTCCAAGTCTCTTCTTTGATAACCTCTTTGCTTTTTTAGAGACTTATAATGGACAGAGGAGCCTGACAGGCTATGTCATCCATGCGGTCATAAAGAGTTGGACAGACATGACTGAGGGATTGAGTGCTCATGCACACACATACAATGGGCACTTCATTGGGTATAGCCCTAACATGGGGATATACAACCCAAAATTATAATGATTACTATGGTCTTTCATTTTGGAATTTCAGAAATTGAAGGCTGATTCAGAGGAGCTACCTCATCCTCTGCTTAAGTTCATTGTTGGGATAATAATACTGTACACAGAGTACAATTATTACTAAAGTAATTATTCTTGAAAGCTGATCTTATAAAATGACTGATAGTAAATTCAAATAAGAGTATTATGGATTATTCACTTATCCAAAGGGATTTCTGATCATCTTTTAAAAGTTCTCTAATGATACAGAATCTAGCACCTATAGATGAGGCTCTAGGGAATCAATGTCTTCAGCACATTCAAGGGAGATTCTTAATAATATCAGCTTCTGTTCACACTGATGAAGTTCCTTTAATGTTTATTGAACTCCCCGCTTCAGTTTTTCTTCAGGGTTATGCTCCTATATAGTTTCATGCATTCAGTTTGCCTATTTAAGCTTAGCATAGCATTTGTGAAAAGGGCTTGGAAAAGATCACCCTCCTAAGATTTCTACCCTTTTCAACCTGGTATTCATTGACTTTTGAAATGGTTTCCTCTTTTCCATGAACTAGTAGAATACTGACTTTTTTTGTGGCCATCAATAACTGGCAGAACAAATCCAGTGCCTCATGTCACTGCCACTTGGGGCTTAAGGAAGCACAGAATGTTAATCTCTTTCTCCAGAAGGAAAGGATTTTTTTTTTTTATATATATAATCATACTTCCTGTGTACTTTTGTTCTGCTTTTACACACCATTCTAACATGTCTGCACCTGCTCTCTACTAACACTTATTATCAGCAAGGATGAGCATAGAAGATGAGAGGTATTCTTATTCTACTTCATAAAAATGCTGTTTTCAAAAATAATTGGAACCTTTGATATCTATATCCCATGCTGATGTTTTTCTTTACCAGAAGTTATTTGGGCTAGTTAAGCTTGGCAAGGTTATTTTCTTGTCTATCCAACAGATAACTTCTGGAATTAATAGCAATAATATTATTTGAATAACAAAGTGTTGAGGTTCATAACTTCAGAAGCAAAGTCATGTTAAATATTTCCTGATTTAATCAGATGAGGGTATGACTCATACATGGAAAGTAGGTTTTGTTCATCTCTATAAAGGAATAGATTTCATTCATTGCTAACTGTACTTTCTGATAAATACTTCAGTGGCTCATCCCTTGAAAGCAGCTAGCAGCTTATGGAATATGTGAAACCAGACAAACATCTTTCATTCTGGCTGTCTTCAAGTCTCCTGTTAATCTGCGTGAGACCTAAGTAGATTTGTTTCCCATAAGATCTTAGCCTGTGACCATCTATTAAGTTTGATTCATTTCAATGAATAGTGTGGGTCATTTTTGTTAAGTTTGTTGTATTAGTTAAGGTGAAGGCTAAGTTACTGTTAATAAATAAATAAGTCAAAAGCTTCAACAGTGGTTTAAGAAGGTTTGTCAGTTGCTCACAGAACTCACAGAATGAAGTCATTGGTCCAGGCTTGCAGACAGCTTTGCCCCTGAAATCATTCAAAGGTTCAGGTTGCCTTAATTTTGTTATTTTGTCCTGAACACCCTACCCTCTTTTACCTAGTTGATACATTAGGCTGTGGACACCTCCATGCTGTCACTCGTGAGAAGAGAAAAGAAAGAACATGGAGGAATACATGGCCGTGGCTCAGACTGACACACACCACTCATCACTCCCACTCACGCTCCACTAGGAAGGACTGGATCACTGCAAGGAAGGATGGGAAATAACAGGCCCAAATGAGGCACTGTGCACTCAACTACAGCTCCATCACCAGGGAGGAAGGGGCACATGGGTCTCTGCTTCATTTGCCAATCTTATCAACCAGTCAGTTGATTTCAGCTGGTTCACCTCACTTAAGGTGAAGATTTTTTTTTCTAACTATACACAAGTCATACGTGGATTTGATCCCTCACTTTCTGCCCACAAATATGCTCTACTGAGGGATATTTAAACATATCCCATTCATTTTTCTTATTGAGTTCTTTAAAATCTGAACAGTTCTTATTTTATTGGTTAAGCATGACATATAATATTGAGTGATAACATTGGGAGACTAATCATGTTTCTCCCACCTCCCTTCAAATTATATTGGTTCTAGAAAGGTGGAGTCTTGAAGCAAACAGGGGTATCCCTTGGTGACAACACATCAAAAGTCTTCCTGGCCTATGTCATACTCTACACTGATATTTTGGTTCCTCAAACCACTTTATAAAGGTTATGAAGGATGTGCTTTATGAATCTCTTATTGCAGCACTGCAAAACTTTTTAATAGCAATGCAACCATCACAATGCTGTTAAAAATAATTAATAATTCACTGGGTCCCTATTTATCTCACTATGGCTGCCTAACTTCACATAAAAAGATCAAGCTTCAGAGGTGAACCAAGGCGTTAACAGGTGTTGCAGGATCACAAAGGTGATTTCCCATTAGCCATGTGGTAAATGTTCTGGAAACAGCATCAGGAATGCTGCAACTCAGTGCTGGCTATGTATCAAGTCATTTATATTAAATGAAGTTATTATTGTGGTTAAATAAATTCCAAGCCATTATTATCAACACATTAATTAAGGTAATGATGTAATGAAACAGGTTTACTGTTAGCTCCACACATGTTATAGAGGTGGAAACTGGAACAATTCAGCTTCAATGAAGACCTCAAAATGACACTTTGAACATGAAAGGGCATCGCATCCGAGATGGAAACGTATTTTCTGTCTGGTCAATGCCACTGTCCAGATCCAGAATTAGTAAACTTTTGCTGAAACAATTTAGCACAGTGATGAAGAGAGCACAGACTTTAAAATGAGAATGGTTTCTGCTTGATTAGAGGTTCTTTTGCTTATTTCTGGGTGATCTTAAGCAGCATTACTTAGCTAAAATTCAGCAACAATATGTGTAAAATGAATGTATTAACTGTTGTTGTCTCCCCTTGCCCTTTTAAAAGCTGAAGGACATTTGACATACAATATTGTATTAGTTTTAGGTATAATATAATGATTCGAAATTTATATACCTTGCATGCATGCATGCTCAGTTGCTTCAGTCATGTCCAACTCTTTGTGACTCTATGGACTATAGCCCACCAGGTTCCTTTGCCCATGGTATTCTCTAGACAAGAATACTGGAGTGGGTTGCCATGGCCATCTCTAAAAGATCTTCCCAACCCTTGAACCCACGTCTCCTGCATTTCAGGTAGATTCTTTGCCACTGAACCACCAGGGAAACCCCTTATATACATTACGAATTAGGCCAGTCATGTTAAGCCTAATAATCATCTGTTACTATGCAAAGTTATTACAATATTATTGACTATATTCCCTATGTTCTACACTGTATTCCTGTGACTTGTTTATTTTATAACTGGAAGTTTGTACCTCTTAATCCCCTTCACCTGTTTTGCCAGCCCCACTTTCACACCTCTAGCAACTTACTAGTTTGTTCCATGCCTCTGAATCTGTTTCAGTTTTGTTTATTCATTTCTTTTGTTAATTACTATTTCCTTATACCATTGTTGTGAGAATTAAATTAGAACTTCTATGTTAAGCACTCTGTACAGGGTCAGGAGTAGTAAAGGGGCAAGTAAACCTTAACACATCATTATTATTACCCTCAAAATGTTTATACTGCCTGCCCACTCATATGGTTAAACACTGGACCTTACATTCAAAATAGAAGAATTGGATTATGTTGTATATAGTTGACAAGATCAATACATATTTTTTCGCCCAATAGGAAACTTTCACATTCTAACCATAGGATACTGGAATGCAGTATTTGAGGAAGGAGACGAAAACACAGGACATAATGGATGACATGTAGGTGACAATATAGGCATGAGGAACCAAACTGCTGATTCTGCAAACTATCAGAGAAGAGAACCTACAGGATGGTGAGTAGTTCTTTAAAGTGAGAGCTGAGGAAATGAGTTTTAAACAGCAACTGAGTGATACATATGAGGAATTTTTTATACCCATCAGTAGGTATAATTGGAAGGAGGAACACGACTTGGATCGTAACTGTTTACCATGTTTGAAGAAATCGTCATTATGAAATGCCTTCAAGAACTGACCTCACTGAAAACTTGAATGAGGAAGTGAAAGTCATTGAGACTGTTATTACACACACACACACACACACACACACACACACATATATTGCCCCTGGGTTTGCTATAAAAGGATCTCAGGGGTTATTACCATCTTATCAAATATTCCATTAAGACTAACAGCCCTAAAAGAGAACTGTCATTTGCCAAAATTTCCTCTGAGCTCTAGGAATCGTTTTTGTCAGTGTCATGCCTGGACTAGGATTCAATGCAGAGAAGAATGAAGTCAGAACCTGGTTAATATATAATTAGCAATAAAAGAAGCTGGGACATTTGAATAATACATCACATGGTCACATGAGAAGAATCCCAAGAAGATGGAGAGAACATGGGCTAGAGATAAATCATGTGTAAGTAGTAAGAAGGGAAACTGGATGGTACATAGAAGAGATGACAGCAAGTAGTAATAATGTCTTCTATTTGTATCTACTCTTTCTTTAAAGTAGTCCCCTGTTAATACTCACAGTATGTGCAAAAGACGCCTGGAACAAGTATCCAAATCTTTATTTTAGAAAGAAAAAAATTAGGATGATAAAGTTATTTGTACAGGGCTTCTCTAACAAGTCAGGGGCTCTGCTGGGACTTGCTCTGAATCCCCTGCTACAGCCATTAAGACACACAGCTGCCTGGTAGTCAAGAGGGAAGCACAAAACACTCCCCACATGCAAATCCATCCATGTCCTTTCTTACCATCTAATACTGAGAGGATAGCACAATTTAGATGTCCCTGTTTATGGTACCTCCTTGTATACTGGAGGTCTTACTGTCACCATGAAAAGGAGTGAGTATTGCTCTAAATCTGTGCTGGTATGATGTGAGAACCAGAAGCATCAATAATAACTGAGGCTTCTTAGAAAGGTAGAAGTTTAGATCCCACCCTAGACCTATTGAATCAGAATCAGCATTTAGCACAGTTCCCAGGTGTTTTCTCTGTTCTCAGTCACTCACAGTCAGGCTTCCTTTGCAAGAACTATGTTGACAAAGTGCCTCAACTCACATTTCCCTAGTTTAGTTTGCCTTCACATACATCAACATCAGGCAGGGGAAGGAGGATACATATTTTGATCTTTTTTTCTGTTTTCAGTGATGCTAAAGGCTATGTCAACAACACCACTTAGTCTGGTATAGCAGAACTCAATGCCAGTCTTCCCATCAATGCTCAGAGAAGTCCAACCCACCGTTACTCCGCCTGCTCCACTACATTCATATCTCCAAGGTTCCCCTAGCAGCAGAGGCCTTGAAAGGCAGGATTGAGAGTGAAGGTACACTGAAACTGCTCCCCAACCCTACCT
Source organism: Nanger dama (assembly GCA_917880005.1). NCBI lineage: Eukaryota > Metazoa > Chordata > Mammalia > Artiodactyla > Bovidae > Nanger > Nanger dama. Next base: position 5,898,933 of record CAKJTW010000011.1, read on the forward strand.
CCTGCAAGAAGAGAGAACTTTGCAAGTCTTCATTTTTTAACACGGGTGATGAATGTAGTCATTGCCCAGGTAACAGGTGAGACACCTTAAAAGGTACACTCATGGAGTGGATTGAGGACTGGTGTGACCTGAGCATTGTGTACTCCTGCTCAGTGAAGAGGATGAGCACACGAGAGTGTTCTCTCTCAAAAGTCTGGAAAAGACAAGTGGTCTGGACAACATGAATATATTAGAACAGAAAATAGTGGAAATTTTAATGATGCAAATATGAGTTAGATAAATTTGACTCTTGACTGATTCTGCTTTCAAGAAGTTTCATAATAAATTTGAAACAAGAACATAAGATTTCAGACACAGACCCTAATATACATTAAGCACAAAGTGTAATACAATTTAAATACAGCTCATATTTGAAAAATCGTAAATTATGTCATCAATCCCTATACATCCTTCGGTATGTCTGCCTAGCTTATTCTAGTCTGTTATCCCGGACTCTTCAAGTAGGCTACTCTGAGCTTGAGAACAAAGAGATTAAAGAGACAATTACTTAACTTTCTTAGTTAAAAAAAAAAAAAAAAAAACCACTAAACTAAACAACTGGTATGATTGAGCTTGTGCTTCCATAAATGGATGGGTAAATAAAAATCAGTGCTAAAATTAGATAATAACTGTTATCAGTTCAGTTCAGTCACTCAGTCGTGTCCGACTCTTTGCGACCCCATGAATCGCAGCACGCCAGGGCCTCCCTGTCCATCACCATCTCCTGGAGTTCACTCAGACTCACATCCATTGAGTTGGTGATGCCATCCAGCTGTCTCATCCTCTGTCATCCCCAGAAAAAGAAAGATAGCTGACTACAGAAGAGGAGGTCAGAATGATGTTTAATAAAGAGGCTTCAACCCACTATTGCAGGTTTGCAAGCTGAAAGAATGGGGTCATAAGCCAGGGAAGGCAAAGACATGCATTATCCCTAGAGCTTCCAGAAGAAATGCAGCCCTGCCAGTATTCTGATTTCAGCCTGGTGAGACCTGTGTCAATTTTGGACAGACTATAAGATAATACATTTGTATTGTTTTAAGTTCCTGTGTTACTGATAACTTATTACAACAGTAATAGAAAACAAATACATTTCCTTTGATATCAACAAAGAGAGGGCTCTTTTGTCACTTCCTAATACCTGGGTGTTCTTTGGAAGCACTGATGCTAAAGCTGAATCTCCAGTACTTTGGCCACCTCATGTTAAGAGTTGACTCACTGGAAAAAACTCTGATGCTGGGAGGATTGGGGGCAGGAGGAGAAGGGGACGACAGAGGATGAGATGGCTGGATGGCATCACCGACTCGATGGACGTGAGTTTGAGTAAACTCTGGGAGCTGGTGATGGACAGGGAAGCCTGGTGTGCTGCGATTCATGGGGTCGCAGAGAACTGGACACGACTGAGCAACTGAACTGAACTGAAGACCTAGGTGTCTGTGTGCTTAGTCACTCAGTCATGTCTGACTTTTGTGACCCCACGGACTGTAATCCACCAGACTCCTCTGTCTTTGGAGATTCTCCAGGCAAGAATACTGGAGTGGGTTGCTATGCTCTCCTTCAGGGCATCTTCCCAGCCTAGGGATTGAAGCCAGGTCTCCCGCCTTGTGGGCAGATTCTTTACCATCTGAGCCACCAGTGAAGCTCTATGTTTAAATAAAAGAACAAAAGAGGAGGGATAACTGCAAGCTTATTGATAGACTGTGTTCCTAATTTTACTAAGTGGCATCAAGGACTGTTAACACACATACAAAAAGGACATTTGTTTAGAAGAATTCATAGTTAGATGTTTACATCTTGTTGATCTATGTCTAAAACTTATACAAGTCATCAAAACAATGGTGTCATATTTGAACAAATGCCGGGATAGGATATATTTGAATATACTAGAATACATAAATGATCCTACTGTTGTAAATGACTTTCCAGTCACGTGAGAGTCACAGCTACTCAAGATGATACCCTATTTTGTGCTCTGGGAGGCCATGGCCAGCCAGTTTATATAATGGCAGATACAACCTGGTTTGGACTGATTTGAAACATAAAACTGTTTTAGAGTGATTAGTCCTTGGGTGCACCTGAGAAATCCATACCACTCAGCAACTGGGAATAATGGGGCACTCAACTCATGATAGTACTCCAAAGAACACTTCCCAGGTGGCACAGTGATAAAGAATCTGCCTACAAAAGTAGGAGATACAAGAGACATGGTTTTGATCCCTGGATTGGAAAGGTAGCCTGGAGAAGGAAATGTCAATCCACTCCAGTATGCTTCCCTGGAAAATTCCATGAGAGAGGACACTTGCCATGGAAAGTTCCATGACCCCATGGGCTACAGTCCATGGAGTCACAAAGAGTCAGATATGACTGAGAACATATGCTAAATACCTAGAAAGGTGCTGGGGCTACAGCTGGAAACAAAACAGACGTGACCAGAAAGTTCACAGGCTGATTGGACGGAGACTCACAAGCAGAAGCTAATTTGGGGCCAGGGGAAATCTCAGAAGGAAATACCAAACGAAAGCAAATTTCTCGAGCTAATTCTGATCTTGAATATAGTCATTAAAAGTGAAATTCTGGATGAAGCCCACACAGCAAGAATGACAAATTCAAGACACAGAATTTTTAGTTAATTACATACCAAATACTGACTTCAAACTACCAGCTCCCACAAAGAAATCAGTAACATTTCTATAAACAGACAGACCCATCGAATTATATACTACAACACAAATATTCTGACCCTATTTCGGGCCATTTTTTTAAGTAGGAAAGTAAATTACACTTTAATAAAATCCTAGCAATACTGGATCCCAAGATAATTTGTGTGATTCTAGGAAACTCAAGAGTTGTACTATGACAAAGCTAAATTGTTTGATTAGAGATCCCATCAATGATTTTAACTAGTGTTACTTAAAGAAAGAAAATACCACAAGGAAAGAACAGATTAGAGGTGAAATTCTATATGATCTAGAAATGCATTAAATGTCATAAATGGTGGCACAGCCTTCAAATTTTAAATAATTTTCAGTTTTACAGCATATTTCCTAGTAACAAGTATATTCACAGCAAAGTTTTAGAGTGGTGATAAAAAAAAATTTCTCCAGCGATGAATTAAAAAAAAAATACACTTATTTTCTTTATAGCAGTAAACCTTAGTAATAGAAGTGATTCAAATGAGAATATCTGTTTCATCTAGAATGCCTGTAGCCCTCTGTAGAGTAAATAACATGTCCCTGAACAGCATCTTTAGAAGTTGAAATTCAGAATGTATTGATTCATTTTACAGTGGGAAAGTAATTTCTGTCATTTTTTTAAAAAATGAATTTCCATTGCTGAAGTCAACAGCAGTTTATAAACTGGGCTAAAAAGACTTATAGAGACTGGCCTTGACCAAGAGGGAGGACAGAGAAAGTCTTCACTAAAGTAGCTTCATTGAATAGCTTTTAAAATATCTTTACTAATTTTTCATTTTCCCCCTTTTTCTTGAAATTATTTGCAGTGAAGAGTTGATTGGTACAGATGGGGGAAAAAAGCGCTTAAACTATAAAGAAATATAAAGAATTTTTCAAGGACAATTTTGAAATACTTGGAAGAATAGTTCTATTCTATTCTAATATTATATTCTATAACTATTCCAAATAGTTATATATTTAAGGATGTGTTTGGAATCAAATAACACTTGTCTAATTGGGGAGTAAATGGTATTTGTGTGCCTGTGTGCATATGTGTCTATACTTTGTCATCTGTCCCTATTGCCCTCCAAAGATTTGTTAATTGCTCTGATATGCTAGGTAATTCTGCCTAATTTAGTTTCTTCTGTATCATCTTTAGCATCGATAATAATTACTGAGTGAATATTGTAAACATTGAAAGATTTTTGTACCAATCTGCTCAAAGAGCTCCAGTTCTAGAAAGTAGATTTTATATGGGAGAAAATGTTCTACTTTCTGAGTCTCACGGTCCATTCAGTACTGCAATTTATTTCTGAGAAGAACATTAAAAGGCATGTGTGAGCAGGTCTACTAAGCACCTTGATTTTAAAACAGACCAAAACCACAAATATACTTAGCTTATTGTAAAATGTTACAGCACTGGATAATAGAATTTTCTGTTTTTTTTTTTTTTTTTTTCAAATGTAAGTAGTGCAGCATGTGATGATATTCTTTTGAAATCACTCGGAACTGAATTTCAATTCTACGTCCACCGTGTACTACCAGTTAATGTACCTCAGTCCAGACCATAAATTTCTCGAGTTCAAAATGGATTTGTTACTACCTCTCTCATCCGTTTATTGATGGAATTAAAGGAGAGAACACAAGCAGACTGAGAATCACAGTGCCTGAAATTTGGTTGATATTTAATAATATTTTCTTCCCCCTTTCTAGTCAGTGACATAATACTTCCTATAACTTTCTTTAGGAAGTGTTATATCACTGACTAATTACTCTTATAACTTTTCTTCTTCCTAGGTAGGACTCATTTTTATTTATATTAGAAGCACATTAATATATTAAAAATAATTTTTAATTTTAGAATGATCAGATTTAATAATACATGCTTCCCTGATAGCTCAGATGGTGGAGAATCTGCCTGCAATGCAGGAGACCCAGTTTGATTCCTGGGTCAGGAAGATCCACTAGAGAAGATAGAGGCTACCCACTTCAGTGTTCTTGGGTTTCCCTCGTGGCTCAACTGGTAAATAATCCGCCTGCAATGTGGGAGACCTGGGTTTGATCCCTGGGTTGGGAAGATCCCCTGGAGAAGGGAAAGGCTACCCACTCCAGCATTCTGGCCTGAAGAATTCCATGGATTATATAGTCCATGGAATTTCAGAGTCAGACATGACTTTCACTTTTCACTTTCAGATTTAATACACAAATATTTAGCTTCTTGCATGATTTTAATCTTATATTTTCAAACTAAATACTAATAAATATCTTCATTTATGTTCAAGAATATTTCTTAGTTTCCTTGATCATTTTTATTGATTTACAGACAGTTGTCTCTGATTTATACCTCTTTGCTAAATCATATATTTCTTGAAATGTAGAGACATGAACTACTTGAGAAATTTAAGCTATAAATGCCATATGTAATGGAAGTTAAGGGCTTCCCTTGTAGCTCAGCTGGTAAAGAATCCATCTGCAATGTAGGAGCCCTGGATTCGATTCCTGGGTCAGGAAGATTTCCCTGGAGAAGGGAAAGGCTACCCACTCCAGTATTTTGGCCTGGGGAATTCCATGGATTGTGTAGTCCATGGGATTGCAGAGTCGGATACGACTAAGCGACCTTCACTTTCACAGAAACCTTTACTTTTCCTGAAACTCCTACTACTTAGTTAACCAATTATATCTTCAAGAAAATATTCTTCCAGTACATGCCAGTTTTCTGCTTCAGTCTTTACTATTGAAATTTATTACGATATAGAAAAATCTGAACTTTAGTCTTTCTTTGTAGACTCTAATTCTTTACTACTTAGTCTAAACCATGCATGCTTATGCATGCATTTTTCCACTCCCACTGTGCATTGTGGAATCCCCGGTCTATTGGGAATAAATGCCTTTATTTTCAACCTTTTCATGAAACAGTCCCTCTATAGGTGCTTTAGGTTTGGCATAAATGAAATTCAGCATCATGGTTGGTCTGTCACAGTAATTTGCTTAAGAAGGATTCATATGCTGACAAAAGCACATAAAAAACAGTTGATGTTGGTGGAGAAGTGAGAGATGGTACACCTGGCGGTGGTGGTAACAGCACAGGTGAAGGGTGGACAATGGTGGACTGGCCTGGGTATGGCTCAAATGCTGGTCCTTCAATTTCTGAGGGAAGAAGCAACCCAAAGCCCAGGTGAAAAGTTGTAATGGAAGAAGAGAAATGGAACAATAACTCTCTGAACGGGGTAGTGTGTTTCTACTTTGTAGATGAAGAAGATGGAGAGCAGAAAAACTGAGCAACATGTCGAATGTGATAACAAAGAGCAAGTAGCCAAGCTGGGATGTGAACTAAAAGAGGATTATTAGGCACTGCAGAATGAAGCAGTAGTCTCTAGAGGACTAGGCACTTCTTACCTTAGTTGACTGTAATTCTGATACTTGGAGGCATAAGTAGTAGTTTCCATTCCAGCATGCCTTAAAGATATTTTGCTATTCTAAGACTAGCTCTTAGATTATCTGAATGGTGACTCTCCATGACCATCTATTTAATAAAAACTTCTTCAGTAGCATCTGTTCCATTTCCCTCTAACTCACACGGTCAGAAGGACAAGGTGGCCAGGATGCTTACTGCCTGCTATTTACCACCATAACCAGTCACTGGCTTGACCAATACTACTATCTTTTCCTCTTCTGAAATTAGCCACATTCACTTGTACTAACATGTGGTCACGAAAATGAGGGTTTTTTTTTTTTTTTTTTACTTTTTAAAAAAAATTTTGTATTGGGGTATAGTTGGTTAACAATGCTGTGACAGTTTCAGGTGAACAGTGAAGGGGCCCAGGCATACACAGGCGTCCATTCTTCCCCAAGCCCACCTCCCAACAGGGTGGCACAAAACACTGAGAGAGTTCCATGTGTCATACAGTAGGCCCTTGTTGGTTATTCATTTAAAATATATCAATGTGCATATGCCCATCCCAGACTCCCTGACTCTTCCCCCTCATTCTTCCCCCAGACAACCATAAGGTCATTTTCGAAGTCTGTGAGTCTGTTTCGGTTTTGTAAGAAAGTTCACTGTATCATTTCATTTTAGATTCCACACATAAGGGATGTCATACAATATTTCTCCTTCAAAAATAAGCTGTTTCAATTTTCTGCTGCACAGAGCAGAGTTGACCGATAGTCCTAGTTTGTGTCCTCTGGGAAACGCCACATTTACACTGAGACCACCCTTTCCTGGACTGCTCTCTGGCAAAGATTGATCACGGCGATGATGCTAATTCATGTCTATTTCTGAGGTATTTGGGACTCCTCAGATGGGTGACTTTGGACCAAAGAGGACCCATCAGTCTGGCCAAAACATATTAGAACTATACCAGAGTCTAAGATTTTTACAGAGGTGAGACTTTCATAGTGGTATAAAGGCTTTGCTGTCTATTCTGGTTCTTTCCTTTTTCCTACAAAGATGTTTCCACAAAGTAACTCCTACTCATCTAAAGCCATTTGCCTGCTTCTCGGAAGATCTAAACTAATACCACTACCCAAAACCCTTCTCATCCCTTGTGGTGAGTCTTACTACTCCACGGCCTGTCTTGATGGCCTCAGGCTCATGAATGTCCTTTATCTTCATTGAACTGTCACTTTTCTATTATTAACTTTCTATTATCATCACTCTAAATTTTCTCCAACCCCAAATCATACAATAAATCTCTTCACACTGATATATGTTTAGGAACATTCTCTCTGTACTTCCAATAAGTACTGAATTTCTTTTAATAACATCCTACCCTTGCTAACTGCCTGCCCATTAATAACCACTGTTATCTGGCTTCTATACAAACTACTTTTTTGAAGGATTGTTTTCTTCAAATTCAATAGACATTTTTTTTCTTTCTTATTTTCTTCAGGTTTCACATAGTATTTGATATAATGGATCATTTCTAGCTTTACTTTACCTCATCACTCACTTTTGTAGAATTCTTGTTTATTTTTTTCTACGAATTCTATGACTGGAATTTTTGTGAATTCATTGTTCCCTCTGCAACTTTAAATGTAAATCACCTCCCAAGAAATTAATTATCAAAGGAAGTAACATAAGAAGTAAAAGAGAGTAATCTGATTCAGTTTCATGGCCTCAGCGATCAGCTCTCATGGATGATGAACAAATCACAGTCCTTGGCTTGAATATCTTTCTGAATTGCTATATTTCAATTACATGTTAAATATCTAACTGTATATTAAGTCCCACAAATGCATTTTATACCAAACTTTCTTTTTTTTTTTGAATACAGAAAAAGTACTCAAATTTTATTTGGTATGCTCATCATGTTTCTAAACATGAAAGAACAGAAAATTAAAAAATAAACACAGATTAAGTTGGATATCTGATGCATCCTCCTTATTCAACTTTTTCTCTTAATGCATTTTGCTTGTTTCTGTCCTACTTATACTATATACATATATTTTTTTAACCAAACTTACTTTTAAAACCAACTTGGCTTTTTAAACTAAGCTTACTTTATTACTCCCTAAACTTATTCTTTCTCTTGAATTCATAAGTTCTTTTAATGGCATCATCTTCCTACTCAAATTCTCACTTGAATCTTTACTTAATTTGTGACTGTTCTCCTGGCCACAACTGACCACCCACCACAACTCGCTTCTCTTATCTAACCCAGTTAGGTCTTGAAAAGCATTGGCCTGTAATAACTGAAAAGTCTAGGCTCTACTCCATTTTCACTGGCACTTCCAAAGTTCAGGTCATCATTATCACTTAATTAGATATTAAAATAGCATCTCAGACTGAAGTTTCCTTCAGTCTGCTTTCTCTCATAAATAAACGCAATTACCTTCTAACATTGCAAGGGCTTCCCAGATAGCTAGGCTGATAAAGGATTTGCCTGCAATGTGGGAGATCCCGGTTCAATTCCTGAGTAGGGAAGATCCCTGGAGAAGGGATAGGCTACCCACTCCAATATTCTTGGCTATTCCTGGTGACTCAGACAGTAAAGAATTTGCCTGCAATGCAGGAGACCTGGGTTCAATCCCTGAGTTGAGAAAATCCCCTGGAGGAAGCCATGGCAACCCACTCCAGTATTCTGGCCTGGAGAATTCCATGGACAGAGGAGCCTGGCAGGCTACGGTACATGAGGTTGCAGAGTCAGACACAACTGAGCGACTAAGCATAGCACAGCATAGTTGCAATGTATTGCTGGAAACAAACAAACAAACAAACAAAAAACCTGTACTAATCCAGAAAAAAATCTATTTCTGATTTATTGACAATGCCAAAGCCTTTGACTGTGTGGATCACAATAAACTGTGGAAAATTCTTCAAGAGATGGGAATATCAGACCACCTAACCTGCCTCTTGAGAAATCTGTATGCAGGTCAGGAAGCAACAGTTAGAACTACACATGGAACAACAGACTGGTTCCAAATAAGAAAAAGAGTACGTCAAGGCTGTATATTGTCACTCTGCTTATTTAACTTCTGTGCAGAGTACATCATGAGAAATGCTGGACTGGAAGAAACACAAGCTGGAATCAAGATTGCTGGGAGAAATATCAATAATCTCAGATATGCGATGATACCACCCTTATGGCAGAAAAGTGAAGAGGAGCTAAAAAGCCTCTTGATGAAAGTGAAAGAGGAGAGTGAAAAAGTTGGACTAAAGCTCAACATTCAGAAAACAAAGATCATGGCTTCTGGTCCCATCACTTCATGGGAAATAGATGGAGAAACAGTGGAAACAGTATCAGACTTTATTTTGGGGGGCTCCAAAATCACTGCAGATGGTGACTGCAGCCATGAAATTAAAAGACGCTTACTCCTTGGAAGAAAAGTTATGACCAACCTAGAAAGCATATTCAAAAGCAGAGACATTACTTTGCCGACTAAGGTCTGTCTAGTCAAGGCTATGGTTTTTCCATTGGTCATGTATGGATGTGAGAGTTGGACTGTGAAGAAGGCTGAGTGCCAAAGAATTGATGCTTTTGAATTGTGGTGTTGGAGAAGACTCTTGAGAGTCCCTTGGACTGCAAGGAGATCCAACCAGTCCATTCTGAAGGAGATCAGCCCTGGGATTTCTTTGGAAGGAATGATGCTAAAGCTGAAACTCCAGTACTTTGGCCACCTCATGAGAAGAGTTGACTCACTGGAAAAGACTCTGATGCTGGGAGGGATTGGAGGCAGGAGGAGAAGGGGACGACTGACGAAGAGATGGCTGGATAGCATCACGGACTCGATGGACGTGAGTCTGAGTGAACTCCGGGAGATGGTGATGAACAGGGAGGCCTGGCGTGCTGCGATTCATGGGGTCGCAAAGAGTCAGACACGACTGAGCAACTGAACTAAAATGAACTGAACTGAATCATGACATTCTCTTGCTTAAATCAGACTATTTCCACAGCCCGTAGCTGTGGACCTCAACCCAGTTACTTCAACACAACAGAGCATATCATCTATTTTGATATGTGTCAAAAGAAAATTGCTATCATTTAATAATTAAAATACTTATGTTTGAGCATGACTTACACTTTAAAAAAATTTTAAATTCATGCCTGTTCTTATTTTTAAAAATCATTCTTGTTCACTTACATGATGATCATTTCTTGAAGAGATATAGTCTTTTGTATAAAACTTTTGCTATAACTACATCCTGCATGTGATAACATCATCTGCCATGTATGCTAAGGAACAAACATATGGAGAATGCTTAGTCTTCAGGATCAAGACTAAATTCCCTAACATGATATGTAACACAATTTGGCCCTGACCACCTTCCCTACTTCCACTTGCATAAGCTGTGCTAACAAGAAAACCACAAAGTCTAAATTCCTTATTGCTCACGTCTATCATTCATGCCCATTCCTCCCCCACTCTACCTTTGCCATGTTGTTCTTCGTGCTTGAAAGCTTTTTATTAATAGAAAGGCTAGAGGTCTAAAGGTCAAGTGTAAATGTCATCACCTTCATGAAAATTTGACTCTTAAGCCAGAAGTAAATGCTTTGCACTCTAAAACTTAGTGGTATTTTACTTACTCTTATGGGGGTCAGGTAATACTCTCTGCTTAATCTTCTGGTTTTAAAAGTAATATTTTAATCATACAGTAGAATATTAGCCACTTGAAAGTACAAGCTATTTATTTGTATTCCCCTCAATACTTGGCACCTGGTTTGCGTTCAAAAAAATATTTAAAAGACTTTATAAGTTCATTGTCAAGTTTATTCATTGGTTTGGCATGTTTTGCAAACCTGGTACTTTTCCTTTGTAAGATTTCTCCTAAATCATCTATTCAAGCATTTAGTCAAACTAACCTCAGCACATTTTCCCCAGAAAGAACACTGTTACCATATCGCCATCCAAAGAGAAGAAAATTTATCTCTAAACTTAAATTTCTTTTTCTTAGCTAATGCTATTTTTCTCTCAATCCTCTGATGTCTGGGAGGAAAAAATCTTATTGTGAACATTTTAAATTACAACATATCTAATGTTCTTATCAATTACCTCAAAAGAAAGTAATGAATTAAATATCATTTTTCCCTTAGAGAAACTATACTCACCTTCTCATAGAATGCTTCAGAATCAAAAAGCCACATCTCCTGATTTCCAGTTCTGCACTGAGCTTCCTTCTCTGCTAAATCTACAGGCTACAGAGCAAGAAGTAAGGTCAGTTCAACTTGAGTGGAGCTGAGCCTGACACAGGGTGGAGAAATTGCTTCAAAAAGGAAAATAATTCCAAAATGAAATCATAATCACATAATGTGTGTTACTGCAGAGGGCATGAAGGACCAAGAGAGGTCACTTAGTTAATCCCTTTGTCCTGGGGACAGGAATACCACTAACCTTTTCTGAAACAGTGGTTTTTAGCCCTCTGGAAAGAAAGAATCTGGAGTGTAGACCATAGTTTCCTTTTTCCCCCAAAGATTTTATTTCCCTGTGCTTATAAGCAATAGGAAAAATTTGTCAATAACCTCCTTCTGACAGAAGAGGTACACTGAACCCAATTTCCTGAGTTATAACCTTGCATTTGGCATAAAATTTTTGACAGTTTGATCCACTTGGCCTTTTAGGAACTGAAGTATAAGCATTTACTTTCCACTAAAGGAACTTAATTTTCTAAGACTGAAATTGAAAATTTTGATAAAAAGTGATAGATGTATTACTGCTCCCATTGGTGAAAAAGAGGAAACAGAGATAGATGCAAAATAGAAGGTTGATATGTACCAATGCCTTCTACCACTCCTCAGTGACTACAAGTTTAGAAAAGTGAAGATATTTTCCCAGGAAGATAAAAGGCTTAAGTTAACTCAAAGCAACTTTTGAGTACTTCTCCAAGGGGGAGATGGAATACTAAAATCTTCAAGGTTCTTCTCAACTTTAGCAAGATATATTTATATGAGAGAAGCCATTTGGTATTTAGGACTTGATGGAGACTACATTCCTAAAACTGCTGATTCGCCATGGGAGTAAAGGAATTTGTCACAAACATTATGATTTTCTCACATTGGCGGACTTTCATAAATCATCTCTTATTGCAGACTCCATGGACAAATGTCACAGAAAAGACTGAAGGTCTTTTCTGATCTCACAATGAAGTTTGTTTCTCAAAGGCAGAAACTATCAGCAGAATTTTCAAGGAGAAAGGATAGTCTGTGTGCCAAATCACCTCAGATCATCAAAATAATATGAAAGAAAGAATCATGTCTTTGAATATCACGCACATGCTTACAAATTCCCTTGCTCCTGCTCTTTCTAATATACACACGCACACTTATACTACCCTGTCCTTTGTCAACCAGCTCAATATTTCAGACCCAAATAAGATGAGCTCAGGGAAAGAAAGATTCATATTGAAGTGTGAAAACATTCCAGGAAGAAAGAGACAGATCTGTTCAAGAGTACAAATACACTCAATAAATCATGGTGAGTGTGGTGGGATGACTGTTCTTCCTTCTGGCAGCTTTGTAATTACTCTCGATACAGCAACAACTTTCTTTGGAAACAGACACTCTATATGCAAGACAATTACAGCACCAGGTATCATTGCTGGTCAAAGCCCAGAGTACATATGTCACAATCCATTAGGTAGGAGATATATCTGAACAGCCTGAAGTTTATTAAACCCAAGTTGCCACTTTTCCTGATCACTTTTCTCAAGGTCTCCCAAGGGCAGTCATTGACTTGGTCTAATAGTCTATCCATTCAGTTTGCAAATCATTCTCAAGTCCAGACTTTATGAATTATTAATCTGATCTGTGGAATCTGGTCACTCTCAGTTCAGCTTCCCCCAAACAATTTTCTGATCCTTTGTTATAGCTCAAAGTTAGAAATTCTCAGAAGACACTACAGTGAAGAACTTTATTTCACTTTACCTTCTGAGAATCTGATTTGTCTGGATTTATGCCTGAGCTCTCTAGAGTATAGTCTTGGGAATTTCAGGTAGACTGAACAATGACACCAAAGATATTTTTGCTTTTCAGTGTTCCTGAGACCTCCCTTGTCTGAAATACTTAAAATATGTCTCCTTTATTCACACCTTTTTTCACAGTCAAGTATGTAGTATCTTAAATTATCCTCTAATTGATACACATATAAAAGCATCATTTTTCCAATTAGTCTATAAGGAAAAGATCAAGTCTTGAATGGTCTCATTTTGCCAGCAGTGATGTGCTGGAGCTGGCTTGTACAAGCTGGTGAGGGCCAACTTTAAATCTTCAGAAAATTCTGCCAGCCATTTAAACAAACTAAGGAGATCCAACCAGTCCATTCTGAAGGAGATCAACTCTGGGCTTTTTTGGAAGGAAATGATGCTAAAGCTGAAACTCCAGTACTTTGGCCACCTCATGCGAAGAGTTGACTCATTGGAAAAGATTCTGATGCTGGGAGGGATTAGGGGCAGGAGGAGAAGGGGACGACCAAGGATGAGATGACTGGATGGCATCACGGACTCAATGGACGTGAGTCTGGGTGAACTCCGGGAGATGGTGGTGAACAGGGAGGCCTGGCGTGCTGCGATTCATGGGGTCACAATGAGTCGGACACAACTGAGTGACTGAACTGAACTGAACTGAAGATATATGGATCTGCAATTAAATTACATTAAAAGCAAAGGTAATAATCTCTGCTTCATTTCACTGATGAGACTTGGACTGAATTTCTTTCAGTGTTATAAAAATACAACCTAAGAATATTTTAACCCTTTTCATTAGGCATAGACTGACTTATATACAAACACCAATGATAAAGTTATTGACTGTAGTTCATTTTAAACTTTGGGAATACCAGTTTAAAGAATAGGAAGAGTGGTTATCTCAGATTTATTGAAAATCCTCATGAAACATTCACATCAGAAATGATTGCTTCTGCTCAGTTCACATCATTTTGATGCGAAGTGTAATTGTGCTTCCCAGTACCTGTGTGTTAGCTCTTTGAAGAACAGTAGAGTGAAGTTAAAAATAATGTCACATTTTACCTTCTGGAGTCCTCTGTAACTCTAATGGGTGACTAGTGAGGCTGAGATTTCATGACAGATGATGATGAATGATTTGAAATGATTAGAAATGTTAAAAGGAAGGGAATAAAAGCATGCATGTGTGTGTATAGACTTATACCTTCACATTACTTGACAGTTGTTCTAGAACAGGTCTGTGCTTTGGGACTCTCTGCTAACATCAGGGGCTTAAGCTGCACTTCCAAATATAGTATTATACAGTGGAGACAGAGAAGATTTTATTAACACAGAAAGCAATTGGACAGTGCTTCTAGAAGATGAGATTGGAAGAAAGTTTTGAGAAAAAGAAACCCTGGACAGGGAAAATGATGCGGCTGAACATGATGTGAGGGTGGTTCTCTAAATGCTGGAGAGGGAGGAATAATTAACAACATGTTAAGCATCATTTTCCTTGTGTGGATGCAGAGACGTGCAGAGGGCACAATAATGTGACTCCTCGTCTCTCCAATGAGGTCGCCTCAAAGAACCCGGCGTGAATGACACAAACCTTCTGGCATGGTTGTGATTAGAGAGAAATGCATTTCAGTAGGACAGTGGGTTTCTAAACTACCAAAATTTTTAAAAAAGAAACAAGCAAAAGAAAAAAGCAGACTCCCATGGTTGAGGCCAGCAACTCTCATCACACATTCTTGTAGAACGCGGGCTCTGAACGAGATCTCTGTTAGCAGTGTGCTGCCATCGCTCCCTCTGCTCCCTCCCTCCTGCCAAGTCACAGATGAATATTCATACCAGGCTATTTTAATCATGTTTTCCTTGATGTGATATAATTCTACATAATGTATTTTCCCTTCTAGGGAGTTTAAAAAAATCTCTCTCTTTTTTTTTTTTTTCCTCCACTGTCAAGTCCAAAACTTCTTATTTTTCTTTTCTGGCCCTGAGACAGACTAGGACATGGGACGACAGAGAGAGGGGACTGCGCTGGCATGTTACTATTGGAAATCAATGCCCGTGTCCTTGGCCTGTTCTGGGGAACGTAACCGTCTGGAACACTAAGCTCGGCAGCTGGACCTGAGATACCTCAGGGAATCATCAGGGCCAGAACATCCAGGTCACAGAGGGTCTGTGTGGCTCTAATACCCCTGTAAGAGCGAGCCTTCCATAACAGACATATTCCAAGCCAGCCTCAAGGTGGTATTTCCAGCAGTGAATGTGGAATCCAGTGTAAATCTACCATTTTAGTTTCACTGTGGGGAAGAAGGGGTTGGGAAAGGAGATCTTCAGGATAAAAAGAGAAAAAAGAGCCAAAGATGAACAGAGAGAGATACAAATGCACCCACACACTCAGAGCAGACAAACACTCAGACAAATTGAGAGAGTCATAGATAGAACACAAAATGCTTCCTAATACATTTCCTGCTTTTTCTTTTTTTTCCTGAACCCTCAGTAAGTCCTTATGCAATAGAAATTTCTAGTTTGCTCAACATTACGTTTACTCTAAGTAAGAATTAAGAAATTCTATATGGTGGACAAAGTTCAAAACCAAAGAGAAGAGGGTGAGGTTTTCAAGAAAGATGTCCATTTAGCTTTAATTAAGAACGAATACAATTGGAAAGACAGTAATAAACACCAACAAAGAAATGACTAGTCTGTGTCTCAATGTTGCTTTCCTCTCATTCCAGAAAGAGAAGCTGTTCATTTTCGTTACACTCTACTGAGCTGTTTGTAAAAGGAAATACTCCCCAGAACCTCAACCAAGAACAATCTCAGGACCTGGCACTTGCCTCACTTAACTGTCATTATGAAATGAATAAAAATCAAATGAAGCAAAGAAATGTTTGTTGGTCTTTTCTAAGCAGAGATTATTCCCAGATGCAAGTGCTTGCTTTTCTTTTTATCAGTTGTTAGTTTCTGTCTTTCTCATTTTGGGAAGGGAGTTGTTTTGTTTTCCCTGAGGGTACAAACAGAAAACTCTAGAGCACTGTGGCAAAAGTTGGGTTCAGTCAGGGTTCTACTAAGTTCCACTGTTTGCCTGGGGTCATTACAGTATCTGCACAGGATAGGATGCTGAAGAAGCTATGAGGCTGGATAGGACATCAGAGATGTTTGAGTCTGGACCAAAACACTGTGTTTCATACCATTAGGTGCATGCAAAGTCCCTTCAGTTGTGTCTGACTCGTTGTGACTCTATGATGGTAGCCTACCAGACTCCTCTGTCCATGGGATTTTCCAGGCAAGAATACTGGAGTGGGATGCCATGCCCTTCTCCAGATTTTCCGGACGTGGGGATCAAACTCGCATTTTCTGTGTCTCCTGCATTGGCAGGCAGGTTCTTTACCATTGCACCCCATAACTGTTTTACACACACACACACACACACACACACACACACACACACACACATTTACAGCTGATTTGAATTGTTATACAGCAGAAACCAACACAACATTGTAAAACAATTACGTTCCAATAAAAATTTTAAGAAAAGACAAAGATTCAAATAAAACCTCTCTAAAATGTCCAAGTTCTGAGCACTGCAATATTTGCATTTTATAGAAAATGTTTTAAAATCATTTTAGTAAGTGGAATGCATTTTCTTTCATGAACTGTTAATACTGAATTCTTAATAGCTTCCCCAGGGTTTTGGATCTTGGTATGAAACCTTCAGTGATTTCATCATTGTTAAGGCATGGTAAACAATCACAGTTTATGCTTATAAGCATAAAATTCCCCATCTATTGCTAGTTTTTATATTCTTAAAAATAGGAAACTTATTTTCCATGCAATCTGAATACAAGACAACACTAAATTGGTTAATAAGCCTAGTGAATATTGGTATAAACATTCCTAAATTGCTTTAATGTATAATATCAGCATTTGAACTCATAGAGACAATTATGCTTTCAAATTTTTCAGGTTTTTAAATACGACACTGTTCTTTTCCTTTGTTGGAGTTAATCTTCCTTTCTGTTTCTGGTTCTTATTCTTTGTTGATAAAAAGACTATGTCAATTTGTCCCTCTTACAAGTAACACCTCTAAACCCAACTTAAAAATCTTTAATTTCTAGTCTCACTTCTAGATATCTTTTTAAAAAATATATTACAGATCTCTATTTGAGCATGGTACAAACAAAAAGATCACATGAAAAAGGTACAAATAAAAGATACTACAATATATGAATCCACTGATTGTTTCCAACTGTAAAATGCATGTTCACTGTCAAAAACAGGGGAAATTGTAAATATATACAGAAAATAAGATTAGTATTTAACTTCTTAGATACACGTCTCTCATATATCAGTGAAACTCCCTCCGCTTATTCTTCACATACTTATGTAAATACTTAAAACCAGTATTTTTAAAAAATTGATAGAACTAAAATAGAATATAAAGTTTAATACACTGCTTTTTATTTTAAATTGCTATTATATCTTAAGCACTTTCTCACTTTATTTTCTGTTCTTCATAAACATGATTCTGCATTAAATTTTGCTACACAATTGTGCCACAATTTATATAACTATATTGCTGTTGGGAGGAATTTGCTTGTTTATTCACCTTTAAAAATGAATAAAAATAAATAAAATTTCCCCTAAATATTCTACTAAAACTTCCAATTATTTTTATTAGGATACATTTCTCAAAGAGCATTAAAGATTTAAAGGGCATCATTCAAATGTAACTACCTATTTACTTACAACTATATAAAGCCTATAAAATAATATGGGAAGAAATACACATTCTGAAATTCTATTCATTTTTAGTCATGTCTTATATTTTCCTCTATATAGATATTTTTTGTTTGTTTTTCTTAATTGGATCTTTTACCTCATGATCTACGATAGGTTTATATATTATTTTTGTTTATTCTTTTTGTATCTGGTAACTTGACCTCTCTTCTTGGAACTTTTGTACTAAAGTACAAAAAAAGCTTGTTGTAATAGCATTATTGTAGAACTGTTATATGAAATTAAACTTTTACTTTGTCCTGATCTAGATTTATTTTATTTCTAACTCTGTTTTAAAAATGTGTCTTGTTTCAGTTCTCCTTGTTTCCAAGTATACACACACATCAACAACAGTAAATGTTACTCTTTTTCAACAGATGCAAATAAATAGCATTCTTGCCTTGCTCTTGATTTTAATGGTTATACTCCTAGTATTTCTAGAGTTATACTTCCATTTCCTTCTCCAAAATATGAAACAGGCTGATGATTTCTGATGCTTATTCTTTATCAGGCTGAAAGAACATCATCCTTCTCCTAATACATTAACATTTTAAAAATCATTATGTATGTAAATTTTAATCAAATTACTCTTCTGGCATCTATCAGGATGATCACTTTTTTTCATTTGATGTGTTGCTATTTCCTAAAAATGAGGAAAATAATAGAATAGAATGAAAAAGAACAATGTAAAATAACCGACTAGATTCCTTTTTATTAAACTATATGATATTCATGAATCTTCCCAACTCAGGAATCAAACCAGCATCTCTATATCTCCTGCATTGGAAGGCAGGTTCTTTACCACTAGGCCACCTGGGATGCCCATTCATGGTTCCTACTATGACTGAATACGAACTGCAGTGAGAAGGCCAGACATCAAATAAGCAATCTCAAGAATAATTCCAAGTATTTTCCACTGGGACTTTGTATACATTTTAAAATATTCCCTTGATTAAAAAAAAAAATAAAACTGTAGCTTCTTTTTATGGGGTACAAAGATATACACAGCGAGATAGATCTATAGATATACACAAACTGGTGAGAGTCATGGACCTTTTTCGAGGATATGATAGCAGTACCGCGTTTCTGGTAAAGTTCACAATCATGCACACACAATTTACATAAAGCTTTAGGGTTTAAAGAACTCAAGAAGCTCATCCCTATATTTGAGGTTGAGCAATATATTTCATGTCACTATTTTCTTTTTGTCTCTTGACATCGAGAAATGTCAAGATATTAAATTCACATATAATTTTCCTTGCATTTCTAATAATTGCATCAATTATTTAACTGTTAGAGTATTCTGCACATAAAAGCTTTTACTTCTTAAATGTTCATTATGGAATCTCCTTTTAAAAATATAAAATAATCTCCATATAGCATTTTTGATTTTTGTCTTTATATTTTGGCTAATGTTAATATTTAATTAACATTAAGTGCTGCTTTCTTCTTCTTTTGGCTGATGTGACAAAAACACTGAACGTCTTTAATTTTTTTTTGTCTTTTAAAAAGATGTATCTTTTGGCTAAATTATTTTTTATCAACTCAATCTATGAGATTTTCAGATAATAATACTTGATTCATAAGATTGTCATGAAGATTAAATGGCATAAAACACTGAAAGAATGTAGAATAACATAGCATAGTGAAAGGCAGATATTGAGAAGTAATAAATGATGAGAATAACAGTAAGAATCTACCTACAGTGCAAGAGACCGGGGTTTGATCCCAGGGTCAGGAAGATCCTTTGGAGAAGAGAGTTACCACATCCTTCAGTATTCTTGCCTGGACAATTCCAGGGCTACAACTCGTGAAGTCATAAAGAGTTGGCATGACTGAAAGACTAACACTTCCGGAATAATTTATAGCAATTCTCATAATGGAGCCATGGTTTTACTTTTGTCATTTTGAGTATTTTTCTGATTCTTTCCAGATTTTCTGTATTTTCCTGTATTACATTTTCTTGTGTAGTATATACCTTGCTTTTTTTTTTGGTTGACATACAGGTACATATTTTGTTTTTAATTCTACTTAGTGGCTATCTTTTAGCTTCTAAAAGTGATATTTTAAAATGTAAAACGTTACAAATATTTGGAAAACTGCAGAAAGTAATACAACCTACAACAGACAACAATGTTGCAGCATATTTTGCAGCTGTTAATATTTGCTCTACTTGCTTCAGATTTTCTCTCTCTTAAAGAAAGAAACCATTATGAGTGGCACCAAAGCCCTGTTCCACATTCCCCAAAGATAATATCTATACTGAAGTAAGTGAGTAGCAGTTCCATGCATGTTTTATACTTTTCTTATAGGACTCTACATTCCTCTAATTGTAAAAGTTAATAATTAGATAGTGTTCTTGAGTGCCATGGATGTAAAATTAGGAATTAAGCATTTTTCACTACACTACATTTCTTGCTCTTGCTATAGCTTCAAGTTTTAGATGTAGAATAGTATGCTTTATTAAATTATGATTTTATATAACATACCTTTTAATTCAATAATTAGTTCAGATATTTGACTTCAGTTTTATAATAATTTACCACAACTTATAGTTCTGTTTTTAAATGGTCTTAATGATTTCTACCAATCCTTTACATGCAATTTACCTGTAATGGACATTTTAATGCTCTTTCATTTCCTGCTAAGCTAGCTTTATATTTTAAAGTAATTAAAGGGTGATATCTGGAGAAGGCAATGGCATCCCACTCCAGTACTCTTGCCTGGAAAATCCCATGGATGGAGGAGCCTGGTGGGTTACAGTCCATGGGGTAGCTAAGAGTTGGACATGACTAAGCGACTTCACTTTCACTTTTCACTTTCATGCACTGGAGAAGGACATGGCGACCCACTCCAGTGTTCTTGCCTTGAGAATGCCAGGGACGGGGGAGCCTGGTGGGCTGCCGTCTATGGGGTCACACAGAGTTGGACACAATTAAAGTGACTTAGCAGCAGCAGCAGAAGCAAGGATGATATTTAGACATTACATTTTATAAGTCATTGAATTTTGAGAATAAATTTAGAACTCTCTTCACAAGGAAAAACTACCTGTGAGGCAATAAACACATCCCCAAATGTTATTCCCCACTAGGTACTTTGCAGACACTGTTCATTATTCATTGGCCTATGGTTGCTGTGGGCAGCTATGGACAGCCTTCAGCATACCTACTATGGAGAAAACAAAGACTTTTCTAAAGTTGACTCTGTGACCCATGATGGTTATTAGAGATCTGCTCTGCCACCCAAGTTTCTATTATTTCCTAGGCTGTGTCTTTTTTTCTCTAATCTCTTTGCATTCCTATTTAGTCAACCTCAGATAGAGACCAAATTGATTCAGATATAGTTTTATTAATAGATACGGTATGTAGATTGCCTCTTTCCTTACTCTCCATTTACTTGAGGCTGGCCAAATATTTTTAGATTCACTGATAGACAGAAAGTTATTATGCACAGTTCTTGGTCTAATTCCTGATGTCGTCAATCTTTTGTTCTAATGTAGCTCTACTGGACTAAAGCAGCATGATGTTTTATTTCAAGTATCTGATTAATCAACAAAAAGAACAGATGGTAAAGTGAGAATCCGCAGTGTCTGTTCTGTTGACATGATCTTTTTTTTTTTTTTTTTTTTTTGCCTCTGTACCATCTCAAAACCTAGCTCTTTTCTTATTGCAACTACACCTCCCCCAAATACAAAACAAGCTTGTCTTCCATTGCATCTCAACTCTTTTCTGGAAGATAGAGTCTCAAGTTGGATGCAGAAAGATGGACAAATATAAGGTAGTAGGAGAAATGAAGAGCATTTGGCTGCCTGAAACCAAGCACCTGTTTCGTTATAGGATCCACTCAAATCATCTGATACAGACTATCTTATTTCTGATCCAGGACACAGATAACAAGAAGGAAGATGTTTCTCCTATTCAGGTTCAGGCGGGCAATTGTCTTCTTTCTGTTTTTGGTTCATTGCTGATGCACATCTTTCAACTCAATTCTCTCTATTCTATAGTTTCAGATGGTAAGAGTGATAGCTTGACTTTTTGACAGCAGCTTGATATTTCAACTACCATTAGTCTCAACTCAGAGTCTAGGAGATGTAAACAGAGTAGAAGTTATTCCTATGTCAGGAGTTTGGAGGTATGTTAGGCTAGGAGGGTGGGCTTTCCTGTTAGCTCGGCTAGTCAAGAATCCACCTGCAATGCAGGAGGCCCCAGTACGATTCCTAGGTCAGGAAGATCTGCTGGAGAGGGATAGGCTACTCCAGTGTTCTTGGGCTTTGCTGGTGGCTCAGATAGTAAAGAATCCACCTGCAATGTGGGAGACCTGGGTTCAATCCCTGGGTTGGGAAGATTCCCTGGAGAAGGGAACGGCTACCCACTCCAGTATTCTGGCCTGGAGAATTCCATGAATTGTATGGTCTATGGGGTTGCAAAAATCAGATATGACTGAGTGACTTTCACTTCTCTAGACTAGGGTGAGGATAGCTTTGATCCCCAACTTCTTGTGTACAGGCTCTGTTTTATTGCTCTGTTGTGAATGGTCTGGATTTCCAAGGTCACATCATAGACCAATATGACCACTGTCACTCAACACAGTGACATTCTAGTCAAGAGGAAAGACGAGACTAAGAAGAAAGGACAAAGGACATGCACAAGCTTTCCATAAAGGGACATTCCAAGAAGCTGTTACAATTTTGCTACTTATCTCTTACTGACTAGATCTTAGCAACAGGATCAGAAGGGTGAGCGTTACAGGAAACACTCTTGTGAACAATCACGTGCCCATCTGAAAGTAAAGAGGACTAAGACTGATGAAAGGGAGAAGAAAGATTGAGGACAGCTAGCAGACTTGCCAGAGTCATGACTTCTCATTTTTTAGGGCATATTGTCATACCAGTCCTCATTTTAAACCAAAAGAGAAACTTCGTTAATCCTTCAATATGTCAAACAATTTTATCTTTTAACAAACTAATAAGATGCATTCATACAACTCCACAGCTATATCTACATATTTTAATTGGGAAAGTTTCCAATGTCACATCTGTTTTTGGCACTAAGATCTTGATTTACCCATGAGAAAAACACTTGTGTATCCTTAAGAGAAATATTTTTGCCCCTTTCCTTCTGAGAGTATCTTTATTGTGTCTGGAACAATTCTTCACATCAGTAATATAGGCATGCCCCACACCCATTGGCATTTCAAGTGGCCTAGTCAGACACAGATGTAGGAAACTCTAAGTGGAAGAAGAGATTACAGGTGAGATGTAGTTGTGGGGTGCTGGAAATGGTCCCTTGCTCCTAATCTTTTCTCATCTCTGTACACATAATTCCACCTGACAGTCCCCATCAAGTTCAAGTCATATAATTTTATATACCAAACTGCCTTCTCGAAAACAGAAGTTTTTAGTCACTATAAACTTTTCTTTGTTCATGTGGTCACTTATCTTTAATTAATCCTGTTATTATCTCATACATAGCCTCAAGTTCATTGAAACAAAATTTCCATTGTTAATATCTCAAAAATGATTTTTTCAATAGCTGGTCTCTACTGTCTAATCATTAAATATGTCCCACCTAATATTATCATCATCTATTTTACACCCAAGCCACAGACCATTGCTAGATTAAGCCCAGATCACTAGAAATAGATTTTTTTTTTAACGTCAATTCTGTCTTTGTGGTTACTTGACTGTGCTATTCATTCATCTCACTGACTCCACAGTTCACACCATATAATGACCAAGCAAACTTTCTTCAATTTGTTATTTATCCTTGTTATTATCCTTTAATATTTACCTTTTAGCTCAGTTCAGTTGCTCAGTCATGTCCAACTCTTTGCAACCCCATGAATCGCGCACGCCAGGCCTCCCTATTCATCACCAACTCCCGGAGTTCACTCAGACTCACATCCACCAAGCCAGTGATACCATCCAACCATCTCATCCTCTGTCATCCCCTTTTCCTCCTTCCCCCAATCACTCCCAGCATCAGAGTCTTTTCCAATAAGTCAGCTCTTCACATGAGGTGGCCAAAATATTGGAGTTTCAGCTTTAGCATCATTCCTTCCAAAGAAATCCCAGAGCTGATCTCCTTCAGAATGGACTGGTTGGATCTCCTTGCAGTCCAAGGACTCTCAAGAGTCTTCTCCAACACCATAGTTCAAAAGCATCAATTCTTCGGTGCTCAGCTTTCCTTACAGTTCAACTCTCACATCCATACATGACCACTGGAAAAACCATAGCCTTGACTAGACAGACCATTGTTGGGAAAAGCTACTCTTTGGTAATTCATATTCCATCAATTATAGAATTAGTTCCATTCTTGTTTTCTTACTAAAATTTCCCTACCCACCTGCCCATTGCAGTCACATTCTTCTACCAAATCCATCTTCTGAAAACAAAGTAGGGGAAGACTATCGTGAGAGAGGTATTTTTATGGACTGAACATACATGTGTCCCTGTTGTTTAGGTGCTCAGTCATGTCCAACTCTTTTATGATCACCAAAGAGTCTGTAGCCCACCAGGATCTTCCGTGAATCAGATTTTCCAGGCAGGAGTACTGAAATGGATTGCCATACCCTCCTCCAGGGGATCTTCCAACCCAGGGATCAAGCCTGCGTCTTTATGTCTCCTGCTTTGGCAGGCAGGTTCTTTACTGCTAGCACGATCTGGGAAGCTGTCAACAGGAACCAAAATCATTGCCACTTTAACTTGGACTTCTAGCCTCCAAAACTGTGAGAAGACTAATTTATGTTTTCTAAGCATCCAGGATATAAAATTTTGTCATGGCAGCCTGAGTGGACTAAGGAGGGTGTCTCTAAACCAGATCACGACTAGACAAAAATGCAAAAGGAGGTTTGAAGACTTCAGCTTGATGGAAAGTGGTACCATATGGCATAAACACCAAGGCCGTTCAGGGGCTTTCCATTTATTCTTTGCTACCATCTAGGTCAGCCTGGGCACCAAGTGGTCTTTAGTCATGTCTGCTTGGACTCACATGGCTAAGGGAATGCCCCAGCAGGGATCTGAGACAGCTCTTTTCACTCCCCTGAAAGCTTTTGTCTCCCTGGTCTTGATAGGGTTAGGCTCTGTTATTATTCACTAGTTATCCTTTACATTTTAGTTTAGTGATGAAGATGAGGAACAGGGTAGAGAATAAGAGGACCTATTAGACTCTATCTTGCTGAACTAGAGAAGGCAATGGCAAACCCCAGCAACCTCTATTATTCTTGCCTGGAGAATTCCATGGACAAAGGAGCCTCACGGGTTACAGTCCATAGGGTCACAGTCGGACACAACTTTGTGAACTAACACACACACACACATCCAGTTGAATAGGACTGAAAGCCAAAACTTTAACAAGATGGTGGGAAGAGTATAAGTCACGTCATTAGAGAATAAGGACTTACTTCATGTCTAAAGTTTTTGATGCACTTATGAAAATAAAAGTGTACAGAGAAAAGACTGGAAGGAAATTTTCCAACAGTTTAAGAAGGATAACCTACAGATGGCCAGTTGAACGGTCATTTTCTAGCTTCTTTCTTCCAGAGGGTTCTTGTATTACTTCATAAGTGGATCAAAAGCAAAATGAAAAGATGGCGTGCTGTACATATTTCAAATTTAAATATTATAGACTACTATCTCCAAATCCTGATTCTTCCCATTACTTGAGTTTATATTCTTGGCTGCATCTTTGCAGCTTTGTGACACTGTAAAGTTCAAGTCACAAATCATGCTTCACAGTGATTATCAGTGAAGCAAAGTTTGAATAAGCTTTTACATTATTTTCACTTAATAATGCACATTATTTCACTCTTTCCTGTTTCCATCACATTAGTGGGAAATCTGTTTGAATGAAAGCACTGCTTTTCTAAGAACACACCTTGTTTTGAATCAAGGATGATTTGCATTTTTAACACAGCAGGAGTTTGGGGGAATTTCTATGTCTCAACATCTTTAAAAGATCTCCATCTCCACAGGCAGATGTGGAATGTTGAATATTTAGCATTTGTTACTAGAGAAAGGATTGCTACTTATATTACCGATGTAAGTAGTTGACTGCTTGCTAAAGTGCATGCTGCCATTCAGTTGACTTAGTTGTTTTTATTGTTGGAGCTGTATTGGCAGTAACCTGGTTATCTTTTCAAAAATGAAATCTATGAATAACCAAAGGGCACACAAAATTCACAGAGAAGCCCAGCAATCTATTCCTGCTCTAGCCTCAGTAGCATGATTCCCTCACCCCAGGAAGCAGGGTTTAGAACAGGCTCGTGTACTTTAGGATCCTTTAAATGGTAAACAGTTGAGTCTTTTCCAAATGGTAAATGGTATGGACAGAGTGGGGCCATGCTAATTGTCCCTACTCCCTCAAAAAAACAAAACTGGCAACTGCTGATAATATAAGCTCTGCTGTCAAAAAACAGAACTGCAAGCAACAGATTGAAGGCACACCATGCAAAGAAGTATCTCAAGAGGGATAATTAAAACACACATGTACACACAGAGAAAAATAGATGACTTCTGTGCCACCCCTCCCAGCCCCCATCCCAAACCTTTGTATTTTCGATAAGTCATAAGACAGGAGAAAGGGGTTGTATGCTAGAGTACCTCTAAAATTGGCAATTAATAAGGATGCTGCTTTAACTAAGATTTCCTTCCTGGTAAATATTTAAATATATCATTCTGTTTGCCTCCACCCACATTCCATCTGCTTCAGGGAAGAATTCTTGGTCCTTCTGACTTTTCTGACTCCAGATGTGCACAAGGGGACCTTTTCCTAAATGGAAAGATTTGTCTCTGTGTGTACCTGTCTTCATAGGTATATGAGTCAGAGTGAGCTAGAATGAGCTTTTTTTGCAGATACGCCCTGAGAATCTGTGGAGTGTGTGTGTGTGTGTGTGTGTGTGTGTGTGTGTGTGTGTGTGTGTGAGTGAGACAGAGAGGGACAGACAGAGAAATTAAAAACATAACCCCTACCCAATATCTTGCTCTTGATACAATTTATCTGGATGCGGTTTTAAATGGTCTCAACACTTTCTCTACAAAGAAAAGCTTGAATCTAGATCAAGAAAAAATAAAAACCAAAAAGGAAAGTTTTGTTTTTTTTCTTTTCCTTTTAGTTGTATTATATCCAGTGCCTGGGATTATCATTGCTCACAATAGGGACACAGGCATCCAAGTGCCTTTTGTCTCTCCTGTGGGTAAAAGTTGAATGGGGATGCAGATAAAATGACAGTGGTGGAAGGGTGGAAGACTGGAAGAAAGCTGCATATTCCCATTGGGAGGTAGGGAATTTTAAAGATTTCAGCCATGTGATGCTGTTCATTATCCAGATCACTTTAGAGAAGTCTGAAGACTGCATCAATCTAAATTTAAGCTTTCTTATAAATATAAATATTTATTCATTCAATAAATATTTATTGGATGCATACAATGTGCCAAGCATTCTGGAGGATACAAAATGAAAAATACAGTCTTTTTCTCAAAGAGTTTACGATTGTATAGAGGATGATAATATATATATGCAAATAACTGTATTATTTTATTTAGGAATCTTTCAGTTGCAAATGACAGAATCCAAAAACAAAGTCACTTACACAGAAAAGAAATTTATTGGTTCAGGTAACTAAAAGTTTTGACTAGCTCTTTAGGCATAGCTGAATTCAGGGACTCATTTGATATAAAGTTGCTCTTATTCTCATCCTCCTCCCCTCCCCAGTACTTCAGTTTCTTTGGATTTGGACTCTTTGGACAAATCATTACAGACAAAGATGTTATACTGTGACCACGGGAAAATGGTCAAGGGAGTCGAGGCTATGGGGAGATTCAGAGCAGACTGAAAAGGGGTGAGAAAGTGAGAGATGTTAAAGTGATCGTGAGACTTGATGGAAAATGAGTCTGATGCAGTGTTGCTAGGCAACTGAAGTCGAGAAGGAACGGAGGTCACAGGAGTTGAAGGGACTAAGGCACAAGATGTTAAGGTTGTGGGTGAGTCTTGAATTTGCAACTGTAAAATATGAAATCATACAGACAGACCCAACCCTCAGGGTGAGTAGTGGGGAGACTGGTAGTGAGGTGAGAGAGGGGGTACCATCGGTGGGGGTGAGTGACCTCTGGGGCTGTGTGTTCTATCCATCACCATTTGTAAGCAGTGCTAACAGTACCATCTGGGTCAGCCCTGGCCAGAGACAGGTCAACAGGTTCTTAGACAGGAGGTGTGGAAAGGGTAATCAGACCTTGCCTGATGCACTGAGAGGCTGTGGACAGAGTGGGTGGCTGTATAGGTACATTGTTTTCTGTTTTGAGCCTTTAATTCCTTAAAATAACTGAAAGTAGAGACATCTTCTACCTCACAGTCCTAAAACCAGCCCTTGCTAGGTGCCCCAAAACTGGAGAAAATTTCTCTAATCGTGACTTCCTAAGAAAAGTTCACCGCTGCTTTAACATTTACACTCTTAATCTATGTCCTAAATTTCCTTAATCTATCCATTTGCTTGCTCATGTAGTTCTTTTATGTCTAACCCCTCTGTTGAGAGGGCTGCCCACGTGGCACTAGTGGTCAAGAACCAGCCTAAGAGATGTAGGTTTGAACCTTAGGTCGGGAAGATCCCCTAGAGGAGTGGATGGCAATCCACTCCAGTGTTCTTGCCTGGTGAGTCCCATGGACGGAGGAGACCAAGTCTTGGGATCACAAGAGTCGGACACAACTGAGGGACTAACACTTTTCTCTCTTCAGAATGTAAGCTTCAGGAGGGTATGGCTCTTTGTTCTATTTTATGTTTCCAGTTTTCTTCCCTAATCTGTGCCTTTCTTATAGAAGTTGAACACACACACACATACACATTATATATATAATATATATGCATATATATTCTTTGCAATTACCTGTGCAAGTTTTTCTGATAATATTTTAGTGCAAAAGGATCAAAATAAAATTGGCACATACTAAATAGATGAAACATTTCTTCTTCTCTTGTCAAAGTGTTCCTAAATAGCTTGCTTTGGTGTTATTTAAAGGATATTAAAGTGTAAGAGTAAGGAATTAAATTATGTGGTGTAGCCCTTTGTCTTTCCACACCTGATATTAACTATCTCTTAGTACAGCTGACTCTCCTGCCTAAACAAAGCAGAATTTGTTCTCTTTCTCTTTCCTCTGCTTTTCTCCCCTTCTTTTCTACACCACAACCACTTACTACATCTTCATCCTTAAACCTATTTGTCAGATCTGTGATTTCCATGTAAGCACTCCAATTCACCCTCTCTTATGAATACTTCTCTAATTTGCATCACTAATGGGGATAATGAAATTTCTAGATTCAGTGCTATTCTTGTTGTATCTTTATAATCATCATCACATTATTAGAATAATGAAAGCAAAATGTTCTGCTGCTTGGAGTTCAGTGCTAATGAGGTCAAGGTGGTTGGTTCAATCTCTAGGCAGGCTAGTTAGTATTTCACACAGGAAAAAAAATAGTTTCATAGCTATGGACTGCACCCTTAATCTTAACTAGCCATCTTACAAAGATGTATCATTGCTTGGAAGCAGACTGATGAGAGAAAGGGGAAGCCTAGGGCCATTCTCATAACCAGCCCAGTTATCCTGGACCCCAAATTAAGGAATCAAGCAAGTAGAATTAACTTTAGCAAATGGCAACTGGAAATATTTCAAGAATATAAGAACAAATCAGATAAAGATAATCAAAGGTAAGAATCAATATTAAACAATAGGTACCATATGGAGATGGCAATGCCAGAAACTGTGCTAAGCTCTTTACAAGTATTAGTTAACTTTAGGGCCCCTTCATACAGCTGCACGGCTTGTAGACTGCACAACTTTAAAGGTACCCTTTCACTTCTACTATGACGTGAAAGTGCCACATAAGGGCATTGGTTCTTTAATCTTCACAACATCTTCATAACTTAAATTCTGCAATCCATTACTGTCCCCTTACACATGAGGGAAAAGGAAACTATTAGAGAATAAATAATTTGCCCAAGTCATACAGATAACGAATGCTGGTGATAGGATTCACAGGTATTCCACTTCCATTAAAAAGTATTCAGAATGGGGAAAGTAAAGACTATTTAATATTGGCAGGATAATGTATTGAAATCTAAGAGAAGTCCTCTGAGACCAGAAAGGGATGTGACTCTATTACTTTCAGAAAAACCCACAGGAAACATGAAGAACAGTTCAGGGTCACAGAGGATGACCTACAGATTCCAGAGCTAGACACAGGCAGAGAAAGTAGTGGATCTCACCAGTAATCCTAATTTGTATCTTTATCATAGCATGTCCTTGTTTAGGGCACATTTTATTGGCAAGGAAAAGGTATAAACACTCACCTATGGTTCATTTTCCAAACCTGGAAAATAGAGAAAACTACCCTTCACCCAGGATAGAGAAGATAAAATGGATATCCTTGTGTATTTCATTGTTTCTCCACTGGTGGAGTGGGATGCTTGTGAAATGCAGGTTACTGAGTTCTACCCTTGAGCTATTCAATCTCCAGGTGACCAGAAGATACTTAAGCACATCAGAATTTGGAAACACTGATATAGAAGATGGCTGAGGTAATAAATGCACTCAATTTCTAAAGCACATAGATGGGCAGAGGACTTGGGAACAGATGAAAAGAGAAACCCTCAAAGGGCAATCAGGGACATCAGATTCAACCGAAAACACCAAGTCTCTTTCTTGGACTCTCTCCTTAGAGATGGATGTGCAGCTGGATCATCATTCAGTGCTGCATCACATGCTCCAATCCACGTTAGGATCAAAGCTGCGACCCCTGATACGATGAAAGACCGGGGGCTGGGAGTCAGAATAGGTGTGCATACACATGGTGTGTGTGCCTTGTTGTGTCCAGTACTTTGTGACCCCCTGGACTGTAGCCTTCCAGGCTCCTCCGTCCATGGGTTTTCCCACGGAGTGGGTTGCCGTTACCCTCTCCAGGGGATCTTCCAGACCCAGGGATCTAACCTGTGTCTCTTAGGTCTCCTACATTCTTTACCACAGAGCTACTTGGGAAGCCCTGGGAGTCAGAATTACTCAGATCCAAATCCCAGCTCGGCCTCTCACCAGTTGAGAGGGCAAATAGTTTCTTTAGGTACCTCTTGGCAAATGGAATACTTTCTCCAGCCTCTTTAATAGTATAAACTATTAGGATAACAATCAGCTCTTATAGTATTATGAGGATAAAATAAGATGATTTACGTAAAGCACCTGGTGTAAATTTGCATTGATGATATTTTTAGTTGTAGTTATTGCAGTTGGACAACCATTGGTTGTAGAAAGAAAAGTCACAGTTGTTTTCAGGTTGGGCAAAGGAATCAGCCAAATTGGGCTCTTACTAGTTAAACAGTGTTAAATTACTCAACTTCAAGTCTGAAAACAAATTTGGCTTTGGAAGTGTCTTCATTGTACTACTTAACGTGGAATTATTGCAAATGAAAAGAAAAATATTTACGAAACACAATGGCAAGAAGGAAAAGACTGAAGGAGCCTCTGATCCCACTGTACCACTTGGGTCTTTCTGATGTGGTTGAGGGAGAACCGTGAGAATAAGCCTTTAAAGAGAAGAGAGAAGCATCTCTGAGTGAGGAGGACAAGGCAGCTAGACCATTGAGTTTGCTTCATTTTCAGGACTACCATGAAAGGAGAAAGAATTAGCGAGCACTCACACGAGGATGGTATAGTGGAAACGTTGCTGATAGGGTCAATGGCTGATATTATGAGATGTTCTCTTCCTGATTTTTATGAGTGGGAGGAAAACATTCGGCAGAAGCTTCAGGAAAGGTATAATGTTTTAGTTAGCTTAGAGGAAAAAAATAAACAGCAACAAGTCTAACTGCTGGTTAGACTTGGCAAAATTGCCACTTTGAGGAGTGATTGAGAGAGGCGGCTTGCATGCAGGAGTGTACATTTCCGCTAATTCAGGATGTCTGGGAAGTGGCAGTGTGCTGGTTAATTGAACATTATGCTTTCCCGAATGTTTCCATCATGATGCAGCACATATGGATCACAATTTTCAGATAAATGGAATGCATGTGGAATCTTAAAATATTCTGAGATTGTCTGGTCTATGGCTTCCATTTTATAGATAAGGACATTTAGGGCCCATTAGGCATAATTTGTGAAGTCACAGCTGATTAGTAATGTAGCCAAGATCTGAACCCAGATCTTTTCATTTTTAGGTCAATGTTTGTTTCCACTATGCCAGTGGTTACAGAGCTCCTATCATTCTTGAAGAATTTTCAGTGATCGAGAATTTCAAGTACCTTGGAGGTCACCATCGCTGGTACCTGTTTGCTCTGAGCCAGGCTAAAGGACAGAAGTTAGACAGGTAGGACACTGGGTTGACTGTCTTCCCACTCAATACAGTAGCCCCAAACTTCCTATTTTAAACAAACTAGTGACAGTCACTTGTTCATTCACCATTTCCTCCTCTCTCACAAACTTTTATAAAATATGCAAATGAAGGTGATTAGGCTTTGTGGGTGTTTCAGAAACTGTACTTTTGATGGAAATTTAGAAATGAAATAGGCGCATAGAAAAATATTTCAAAATAGGATGATTAAAAGAAGGCTCATTAAGTATATTAGAAGCAACAACCCACAGGCTTAAAATTTGGTTTTGTAAGGCTACTGCAGTGCAGGTTAACCTGACACTCAGTTGAAATACTGGAAGACACAAGTGGAAAAGATGCTAGATGTAATTTTAGGGAAAAATCCCACCTCTACAACTCACGAAACCTGTAGCCAATCCACCTTGAAAATAACACTGCTGTGGAAATAAATCTGGGGACATTCAGTTCAGTTCAGTTGCTCAGTTGTGTCTAACTCTTTGTGACCCCATGAACCGCAGCACACCAGGCCTCCCTGTCCATCACCAACTCCCAGAGTCCACCCAAACCCATGTCCATTGTGTCGGGTGATGCCATCCAGACATCTCGTCCTCTGTCATCCCCTTCTCCTCTCGTCTTCGATCTTTCCCAGCATCAGAGTGGCCAAAGTATTAGAGTTTCAGCTTCAACATCAGTCCTTCCAATGAACACCCAGGACTGATCTTCTTTAGGATGGAATGGTTGGATCTCCTTGCAGTCCAAGGGACTCAAGAGTCTTCTCCAACATCACAGTTCAAAAACATCAATTCTTCGGTGTTCACCTTTCTTTACAGTCCAGCTCTCACATCCATACATGACTACTGGAAAAACCACAGCCTTGACTAGATGGAACTTTGTTGGCAAAGTAATGTCTCTGCTTTTGAATATGCTATCTAGGTTGGTCATAACTTTCCTTCCAAGGAGTAAGCGTCTTTTAATTTCATGGCTGCAATCACCATCTGCCGTGATTTTGGAGCCCAGAAAAATAAAGTCAGCCACTGTTTCCACTGTTTCCCATCTATTTGCCATGAAGTGATGGGACCAGATGCCATGATCTTAGTTTTCTGAATGTTGAGCTTTAAGCCAACTTTTTCACTCTCCTCTTTCACTTTCATTAAGAGGCTCTTTAGTTCTTCTTCACTTTCTGTCATAAGGGTGGTGTCATCTGCATATCTGAGGTTATTGATATTTCTCCCAGCATTACTTGCATTTGAAGATACAGTGGAGAATATTGTTTAATGTTTATTCACATGCCTATGTTTAATCTCACTAATAAATTTACATTTAGTCCCTAAGACAGAGATAGAATTAAGGGCTGGGAGTCTTTGGTAGATTTCTAGAACAGGCTTTAAGACTTGAATATGCATATGAGTGAACTTGGGAACGTGCCTGTGCAGACTGGGATACAGTAGGTCTGGGGTGGAAACTGCTATTCACATTTCTAAACACTTTCCAGGAGATGCTAACTCTTGGTCCTTGGACCACATTTTGATCAGGAAAGGTTGAGAGGAGTGAGAAGAAAAGTGAAGAATAAGAGAGCTCTACTACTCAGGGAAATTAGGTCTGTATGGTTGACCAATTCTTCACTAGAAACACAACTAATAATTACTATAGAACAAAGTGAAGAGATTTTAAGGACTTGTAACTCAAAGGCAACATGTTTTAGTGCTAAAAATAAAATGTGTGTACATATGTGACTCTGTATATGTGTCCTGTCCTCACCATCTACCACACTGTAATCAATGTAATCTTATTATAAAACTTTAAATCACTCAGTCACTCTCCTTTAAAAAACTGTTCAGTAGCCCCCTTTGTACAGATAATGTGCAAACTCTTAAAAGCTGACATCATTCCCCTGCATCTGGTTACTTCCTCATGTCTCATCACTTATTACTCTCTAAACATACCAAACATCTGTTAGTCTTTCAATAACATGTTTTCTTTCCCCTGTAGGCCTTCATAATACTGTTCCTTCTCCCCAAAACACTTTCTCTTCCCCTATCATTCTACTATATCTTCTCTTCACACAGTATCCCTTTTGTCCCCCAGAAGGAGTCTTCTTCAATGTATCATGTAAATTAAAGAACCTCTGTTCTAGAACTATATGGCTGCTTGGTTTTACCCTGTCAAAACCTATCATACTGCCAATGGTCAGTTTATTTGAACATGGTTCCCACTGCACTCAATTCTCCTTGAGGACAGAGACCATGTCTTTTTTGCCCATTATGTGTCTTCTTTTCTTGGCTTGCCCATCTTTAGGTAACTGGGAATTACTGAATAAATAAATGAATGGGTAACAGCTGCAATCCTGCATGGGAGTGTGGGAGAGGGATGATGCAGGGCATTATCCAGAGAGTGTTGAAAATATTGGCTGGAGTAACCTAATGAGGTGTGGGCTGCCAGAATGCATTTTTCTAGAAGAGGAGGACCAAGATCATGAAGAATCCATACTGGGCAACTGGAATTGGGAAGGGAAGGCAGAAATGAGAAAGTTTCCAAGGGAAGGGAAGAAAAGTATAGAAGACAAAATATATAGATCTAACTGTGGTTCTCCTGGGGCTATTTAGATAACAAAATAGAATATCTTGGGCAGAAAGAAAACCTGCACTGGGGATAGACAGAAGGTAGAGTGGAAAGTGGAATAAAATATCTTCTCCAAATCCTTGCAGAATCATAGGGTAGCTAGACTGGGAAGCCTGAGACTGCTGACAGTATGGATTTAGGAGGCATTTAATTGCTTAAATACTTAAAGATGTAAGAACAGGCTTGTAATAGTTTACAGAACAAAAATAACATCTTGTGAGACCCACGTGACAATGAAGGACATATTTGTGAAATATCCTATATCCAGAAAAGAATAGGCAGGAAGAGAAGAGAGGATGCAAAGGGCTCCTAAAATAAAACTTGCCTTGGGCCTGGTGCATGCAGGGTGATTATTCACATACACAAGTCAGGGAGGCTCTTGTTAGTTTTCAGTGGTGACACTTCTGACACTTGGATTTGATTTCTCAGGATATCCCCTAAAATTGTTGTTATCAAATCTTCTAATAAGCAATGACCCTTTTGTCAAATAAAATATTACTCCTTAGACGGGAGCGAATAATCAGGTTGAAAAGAAGCCTGTGGAAATGAACAATGAGTCCAACCTCCCACACCCTACCAGCATCCCATCTTAGGTTTTTTGACAAAGCGTCAAGGCTTTGGAATAAACACTCACAGTCCAATTTCTATTCTCTATTGGTCTCCCTTCCCAAATACTTAGTGACTGACATTTGCTCAGACTACATGGACTGCCTTTCCCACTGATATCGTTTAAATTCAGTTTTGACTCCAAGTGATACTTCATATATATTATATATAATATATATATTATATATATCAGTTCAGTAGCTCAGTTGTGTCTGACTCTATATGACCCCATGGACTGCAGCATGCCAGGCTTCCCTGACCATTGCCAACTCCTGGAGCTTACTCAAACTCATGTCCATCAGGTCAGTGATGCCATCCAACTATCTCATCCTCTGTCATCCCCTTCTCCTCCTGCTTTCAGTCTTTCCCAGCATCAGGGTCTTTTCTAGCGAGTCAGTTCTTTGCATCAGGTGGCCAAATTATTGGAGTTTCAGCTTCAGCATCAGTCCTTCCAATGAATATTCAGAACTGATTTCCTTTAGGATGGACTGGTTGGATCTCTTTGCGGTCTAAGAGACTCTCAAGAGTCTTCAACACTGCACTTTGAAGGCATCAATTCTTTGGTGCTCAGCTTTCTTTATAGTCCAAATCTCACATCCATACATGACTACTGGTAAAAATATAGCTTTGACCAGATGGACTTTTGTTCGCAAAGTAATGTCTCTGCTGTTTAATATGCTGTCTAGGTTGGTCATAGCCTTTCTTCTAAGGAGCAAGTGTCTTTTAATTTCATGGCTGTAGTCACCATCTGCAGTGATTTTGGAGCCCCCAAAATAAAGTCTCTCACTATTTCCACTGTTTCCTCATCTATTTGCCATGAAGTGATGGGACCATATGCCATGATCTTAGTTTTCTGAATACTGAGTTTTAAGCCAACTTTTTCACTCTCCTCTTTCATTTTATCAAGAGGCTCTTTAGTTCTTCACTTTTTGTCATAAGGGTGGTGTCATCTGCATAGACAAAGTTATTGATATTTCTCCCAGCAATCTTGATTCCAGCTTGAGCTTCATCCAGCCTGGCATTTTGCATGATGTACCCTGCATATAAGTTAAATAAGCCAGGTGACAATATGCAGCCTTGACTTACTGCTTTTCCAATTTAGAACCAATCTATTTTTCCATGTCCAGTTCTAACTGTTGCTTCTTGACTTGCATACTAAGGTTTCTCAAGAGGCAGGTCAGGTGGTCTGGTATTCCCATCTCTTTCAGAATTTTCCAGTTTATTGTGATACAGTCAAAGGCTTTGACATCATCAATAAAGCAGAAATAGATGTTTTTCTGGAACTCTCTTGCTTTTTGATGATCCAATAGAGGTTGGCAATTTGATCTCTGGTTCCTCTGCCTTTTCTAAAACAAGCTTGAACATCAGGAAGTTCACGTTTCACATATTGTTGAAGCCTGGCTTGGAGAATTTTGAGTGTTTCTTTACTAGCATGTGAGATAAGTGCAATTGTGTGGTAGTTGGAGCATTTTTTTGGCATTGTCTTTCTTTGGAATTGGAATGAAAACTGACCTTTTCCAGTCCTGTGGCCACTGCTGCGTTTCTGAGTGCAGCACTTTCATAGCATCATCTTTCAGGATTTGAAAGAGCTCAGCTGGAATTCCATCACCTCCACTAGCTTTGTTTGTAGTGATGTTTGCTAAGGCCAACTTGACTTCACATTCCAGGATGTCTGGCTCTAGGTGAGTGATCACACCATCATGGTTATCTGAGTCATGAAGATCTTTTTTTGTACAGTTCTTCTGTGTATTCTTGCCACATGTTCTTAATATCTTCTGCTTCTTTTAGGTCCATTCCATTTCTGTCCTTTACTGCACCCATCTTTGCATGAAATGTTTCCCTGGTATTTCTAATTTTCTTGAAGAGATCTTTAGTCTTTCCCATTCTATTGTTTTCCTCTACTTCTTTGCAGTGATAACTGAGGAAGGTTTTCATATACACACACACAGAAAGACACACACACATATATACACACACATATAATGGACATATGTTAATATATATAGATATAGGCTCCCTGGTAAAGAATTTGCCTGCTAATGCAGGAGGTGTGGGTTCGATCCCTGGGTCAGAAGATCCCCTGGAGTAGGAAATGGCAACCCACTCCAGTATTCTTTTCTGGGAAATCCTATGGACAGAGAAGCCTGGTGAGCTACAGCCCACTGGGTTGCAAAGAGTCAGACATGACTTAATGACTAAGGAACAACAAAATATATACAAATATATCTGTGAATGTTTGAACCACTTACCATTAGATATAAACAAATACAAAGATGTATCAGCATTTAAAGAAACAAAAGACAATAATAGTACATTTTTTTTCCATTTTAATTTTGCTTGTCATCAATCAGTTTTTACAGAATTCTGCATTTCTAAGTTATTCTGGATCTTTTCAAGTCAATGACCTTGCCAGTGAATGATCAATACTGATCAATAATGCAACTGGCTTCATGAAGAGATCCTCTAGAAGAGATTTTTAATAAGCTGCTCAACCTTAACTGAATATATAATAGTCACTCCCTAAATACGTTTTGAAAGATCAACTGAATGAATGAGTGTAGGATTTGGCTCTTTTTAAAAATTGTTATTTTATCACACAAGCCATGATAGGGTCTGAGTTATAGCGGAAATGACTATGCACCTGGAGTCAGAAGATCTGGGTTGAGTGCTAACTTCAAGCAATTTTTTGTTTGACACTAAGTCCTAGTTTCATTTTTCGTAAAGGTTTAGTAGCAAGTATTACTTGAAACTACAAACTGCTATAAATATGTTGTCAATGACTATCATTGGTAATGTCTGCACTCCTCTCAAGCCCTAAAGCATGTTTCCCCAGGAACCTCAAGGAGAAGAGCAGACTTTTTCTGGACTTCCTTTCAATTTGTTATTTTCCTTGTCCATAACTAATCCATCTGAAGATAGTATTAATGATTTTATCCCCAATAGTCTCTCCAGCCAGGAATGTTTGTATTAATTTATGGCAGCCCTCTAACCCCTACTTCAAATGAATATTTCATTAACCTTGAAAGTACTTAACTGTCTCTGCTTTCTAACAAAATTACACTTTTACTTGCCTTTGTAACTCACAGCCAAAAATATTATTTTTGAACAAGACTAACTTTTAAAACAGGGGTCCCCAACATCTGGGCCATGGACTTGTACCTCCTGTCTGATCAGTGATGGCATTAGCTTAGAAATAAAATGCATAATAAATGTAATATGCTTGAATCATCCTGAAACCAACCCCTTCCTCATCTGTGTAAAAACTGTCTTCCATGGAACCAGTGCCAAAAGGTCGGGGACCAAATCCATATGTTAAATCTTACCTCTTTTTTATTATGTATTAGGTGATGGTATTAGGAGGTGGGGCCTTTGGGAGGTGATTAGGTCATGAGGATGGAGCCCTGAAGAATGGGATTAGTGCCCTTATATGAGAATTCAGAGAGTTCCCTTGCCTTTTCTACCATGTGAAGACACAGAAGTAGGTCCTCTATGAACCAAGAAATGGGCTTTCACACCAGACACCAAATCTGCCAGTGCCTAAATTTTAGATTCTCCAGACTCTACAACTGTCAGTTGTTTATAAGCTACCCAGTCTCCCAGTCCATGGTATTCTGTTACAGCAGTTGGAATAAACAAAGTCTCTAATTGTCTTTTGACTTAGGAATATCACTTGGCCTCCCTGATAACCGATTGTACATCCAACCTT
Source organism: Nanger dama (assembly GCA_917880005.1). Lineage (NCBI taxonomy): Eukaryota > Metazoa > Chordata > Mammalia > Artiodactyla > Bovidae > Nanger > Nanger dama. The sequence continues at coordinate 5,938,075 of CAKJTW010000011.1, forward strand.
TTGCACTCATAATAACAGCTAAAGGTAAAGTCGCCCAGTCATGTCCGACTCTTTGCCACCCCACGGGCTGTAGCCTACCAGGCTCCTCTGTCCATGGGATTTTCTAGGCAATAGTACTGGGGTGGATTGCCATTTCCTTCTCCAGGGGATCTTCTCGACCCAGGGATCGAACCCAGGTCTCCCACATTGTAGACAGACACTTAACCATCTGAGCCATAATTCCTCTCAAATTGCTATAAATGTGAAAAGGATCATACAGTGCGTGCACTATATTATCAAGATACATTTCATAAATTTTACCTGCATAACAGGATTGAGAAACCAACTGCAGAATATTACACAGCAGGGTTTAATTAAATGTTAATTAAAATTAACATTTTCTTGCTTTTCTGTTTTAAAAGTATTCTTTACCATATCACTATGCCCAGATTATACTTAAGCAGAAGGGTGATAGCCTAAAATTTTCTGATTTGTTTAGAGAGAAGCACCATTTGCTGAGTTCCCAGCATATACCATATGTGTTTATTTAAACTTTATTACAGCCTCAGGAAGGTTTTATCCTTTGCATTTGATACACTTAGATTCTAAAGCTCAGTCAACTTAATAACCTGCCCACAATTTCACAACACAAAAGCAGTGTGGTGGAATTTCAATTCAGGTGTGAAAGATTTAAATCACAACCTCTCTAACAACCATTTAACTTCCCAAGAGATAAGATGATTTTTAAAAGATATAGAATTTTACATTTTGATATGGAGCATATTTATATATAGATTAGAGTTGTCTAACAGAAAACACTAGATTTAGAATAAACATCAGGTATAATAGGATACAATATTTAACCAAAATCAGAAAATTATTGTCCTTAATAATAATATTCTAGAAGTTTTCTATAATATTCTACAGAAACACATATTCCCTAAGTGCCCTTTGCATGGCTTGCTTGCTTGCTAAGTCGCTTCAGTTGTGTCTGACTCTGTGCGACCCCATAGACGGCAGCTCACCAGGCTCCCCGGTCCCTGGGATTCTCCAGGCAAGAACACTGGAGCGGGTTTTGCATGGCTGGTAAATGCTATTACTTGATTTACAACTGTAACCAATATACAATCTACCTATATTCCTGGCAGTGGTCACCTAGCCTTAAATATTCCCCACACCCAAGTCTAAGCATCTGCCAGAAAAACTATTTAGATAAAAGCTGGACATTATATCTCTAAAATCTAATTTAACTCTAAAGACAAAAATAAATAAAAAGTAAAGCTGAGACATTGATTCTTCTAATTTAAGTCCTGAAAAACAGAAGGAACAGGATGCTCTTTAGTTCATAATATTTCCAGAATTTGATGACCCACACTCCCTTTTTAGAAAATGAAATCAGACACAAAAACAAGAGATAAACCTCATGTGTATGACCTAGTCTCCTTCTCCATCTCATCCTTTATCCCACTTAGGCAACTGGGAGCTAATGGCTGAGACAGAAAATAAGCAGAATAGCTAGTCATCCAAGAAAATCATTAAATCACTCAGGCTTTGATTTCTCCAGGTAAAAATGTGAATCTTGTATACTGTGCCCCTCACTAAAATATTAATTCACCCTCACCCCAGAAACATGCTGGAGATCCACAGCCCATGCCCACTCTAGGAGCAATGATGGATCAATATTGCTACACTTGCCTTCTCACACCAAACCAATGAGGATACAAAGCTGTGAAACTGCAAGAGCAATTCATATTTCAGCACTGTCTCTAACAATGTAAGCATCACTATATGGATTTTGAGCCTTAAATGAGGATAATATCTGAACATTATTTTGCAGAAAACTTAGATAGACTAGGTGCATAGGTGATAGATAATCTGCAAATTGTAACATAGCATACAACTATAACTACCTTGAGAGATTTCATGAATTCTGATTTGTGTAAATAGTATGCATGATTATTCAGGCCAGAAAGGGATACAGCACCCTCTCATGGAAAACTGTTGTTGCCCATGGAAATGACCCTCAGGATGCCAAGGGATTAATGCTGCAGGAATGTTGTCAGTGTAAGAAAACATCAGATACCTTTCACTAATAGCAAAATAAGAAGACACAGGGTCAGAATATGATGCTTCTGATAATGTCTAATTAGCAAAAAAAAAAAAAAATCATTGTCACCGTATTGCCATGTGTCATGAACTTTGAATAAATGATTTTGTTTGCTCTTAGAAAAACACTTTAAAGGTGGACTTATTTTCCCTATTTCTCATATTGGGAAACTGAGGCCCCTAGAGTTTAAGAAATATGCACATAAGAACGAAAAGCATATTGGAAGGAGTGCGTCTGTCTGCTGGCAGCTGTCTGATGTGCCTGGCCCGACTCACTGCAGGACCGCAACGTGCACACCCACAAACACAAAGAGGACAGAGCCAGGCATCTGACTCGGATGAGCTTGACTCCAACTCTTAATTAAGAATTAGTCAGTCCTTTGCTTATTTACTAGCATGCATTTATTTGTTCTTTATACATTATTGGTTAACTCTGGACTTTATCCCTCATTTTGCATTCTGATTTTCTTAATGATATTACTCATGTTTGCTATTAACACCTTATCTTGTGGACCCCTAGTGGGGGAAATCTGTATCCCTTGTGTATGTGTGTGTGGTGTCAGGGTAGATAACATTAAACTACAGCCAGAAAACAAACATACTCACATATACCAATATCCCTTTATCTACATGTAGGTACTATCCATTCATTTACTGCACATAGGCATTAAAAACTATCTTCTGTATTCTACTGACAATGACTGTGGCTCAGATCATGAACTCCTTATTACCAAATTCAGACTCAAACTGAAGAAAGTAGGGAAAACCACTAGACCATTCAGGTATGACCTAAATCAAATCCCTTATGATTATACAGTGGAAGTGAGAAATAGATTTAAGGGCCTAGATCTGATAGACAGAGTGCCTGATGAACTATGGACGGAGGTTCGTGACATTGTATAGGAGACAGGGATCAAGACCATTCCCATGGAAAAGAAATGCAAAAAAGCAAAATGGCTGTCTGGGGAGGCCGTACCAATAGCTGTGAAAAGAAGAGAGGCAAAAGGAAAGATATAAGCATCTGAATGCAGAGTTCCAAAGAATAGCAAGAAGAAATAAGAAAGCCTTCTTCAGCAATCAATGCAAAGATTGAGGTAAAGCACAGAATGGGAAAGACTAGAGATCTCTTCAAGAAAATTAGAGATACCAAGGGAACATTTCAAAGCCCAAAGATGGGCTTGATAAAGGACAGAAATGGTCTGGACCTAACAGAAGCAGAAGATATTAAGAAGAGGTGGCAAGAATACATGGAAGAACTATGCAAAAAAGATCTTCACGACTCAGATAATCATGATGATATGATCACTCATCTAGAGCCAGACATCTTGGAATGTGAAGTCAAGTGGGCCTTAGAAAGCATCTCTATGAACAAAGCTAGTGGAGGTGATGGAATTCCAGTTGAGCTGTTTCAAATCCTGGAAGATGATGCTGTGAAAGTGCTGCACTCAATATGCCAGCAAATACGGAAAACTCAGCAGTGGCCACAGGACTGGAAAAGGTCAGTTTTCATTCCAATCCAAAAGAAAGGCAATGCCAAAGAATGCTCAAACTACCGCACAATTGCACTCATCTCACATGCTAGTAAAGTAATGCTCAAAATTCTCCAACCAGGCTTCAGCAATATGTGAACCATGAACTTCCTGATATTCAAGCTGGTTTTAGAAAAGGCAGAGGAACCAGAGATCAAATTGCCAACATCCGCTGGATCATGGAAAAAACAAGAGAGTTCCAGAAAAACATCTATTTCTGCTTTATTGACTCTGCCGAAACCTTTGACTCTGTGGATCACAATAAACTGTGGAAAATTCTGAAAGAGATGGGAATACCAGACCACCTAACCTGCCTCTTGAGAAATCTGTATTCAGGTCAAGAAGCAACAGTTAGAACTGGACATGGAACAACAGACTGGTTCCAAATAGGAAAAGGAGTACATCAAGGATGTATACTGTCACCCTGTTTATTTAACTTATATGCAGAGTACATCATGAGAAATGCTGGACTGGAAGAAAAACAAGCTGGAATCAAGATTGCTGGGAGAAATATCAATAACCTCAGATATGCAGATGATACCACCCTTATGGCAGAAAGTGAAGAACTAAAGAGCCTCTTGATGAAAGTGAAAGAGGAAAGCGAAAAAGCTGGCTTAAAGCTCAACATTCAGAAGACAAAGATCATGGCATCTGGTCCCATCACTTCATGGGAAATAGATGGGAACAGTGGAAAGAGTGTCAGACTCTATTTTCTTGGGCTCCAAAATCACTGCAGATGGTGACTGCAGCCATGAAATTAAAAGACGTTTAGTCCTTGGAAGAAAAGTTATGACCAACCTAGATAGCATATTCAAAAGCAGAGACATTAATTTGCCGAGTCAAGGCTATGGTTTTTCCTGTGGTCATGTATGGATGTGAGAGTTGGACTGTGAAGAAGGCTGAGCACCGAAGAATTGATGCTTTTGAACTGTGGTGTTGGAGAAGACTCTTGAGAGTCCCTTGGATTGCAAGGAGATCCAGCCAGTCTATTCTGAAGGAGATCAGCCCTGGGATTTCTTTGGAAGGAATGATGCTAAAGCTGAAACTCTAGTACTTTGGCCACCTCATGCGAAGAGTTGACTCATTGGAAAAGACTCTGATGCTGGGAGGGATTGGAGGCAGGAGGAGAAGGGGACGACAGAGGATGAGATGGCTGGATGGCATCACTGACTCAATGGACGTGAGTCTGAGTGAACTCCGGTAGATGGTGATGGACAGGGGAGGCCTGGCGTGCCGCAATTCATGGGGTCGCGAAGAGTCGGACACGACTGAGTGACTGAACTGAACTGAGATGGCATTGATTATAAGATGCACTGTTATTTTACAAGTCACCAAGAAAGAAACACACAAGGCCGATTAAATCATAAAGCTTTCTTGGGCTTCCCTGGTGACTCATGAGGTAAAGAATCTGCCTGCAATGCAGAAGACCTGGGTTTGATCCTGAGTTGGGAAGATTCCCTGGAGAAGGGAATGGCTACTATTCCCTATTACACTATTGGCTACTATTCCCTAATACACTCCACTATTCTAGCCTGGAGAATTCCATGTACAGAGGAGCTCAGCAGGCTATAGTCCATGAGGTTGCAACTCTAAAATATAATTCAATGTCAGAAATATTAATTTGTGAATATAAAGTATATCATTTAGAAGTGATGAGCTATTTCATATGTTATGTAGCTCTTGTAGCATACTGTATTGACTAAGTATACTTTGCATGGATGTAATTTACACGCACAACTCACTATTCATCTGCTTTTACACAGTTCCAGTTTCAGTGGGCATGCATAGGGAGGCTGGCCCAATGTTTGATCATATGGACTCTGGAACCACCCCTGTCTTGGTTCAAGATGTGACTCTTACTACTTATTAGGTCTATGGCCTTGGGAAAGTTTCTTAACCTTTCAGTGGATCACATTCCTCTTCTCTACAGCACATAATAAAATCTAACATAGAGTTATTGTGAGGATTAAATGAGTGAAACTGTGCCTTGTACATATTAAGTGCCTCAAATATATTCACTGTTAATATAGCTGTTACGATGATTACAAAGCACATGAAGATGTAAGCTATACTGTATTCCCAGTGAGAATCTTTACAATGCCCACGGCACTCCATTTCAACTTTAAGATGAAGCCCTTTCCAAGCCTACAGCTGTTCCAGACCTCAGGAATGCATGCACAGGCCATCACCACACCAGTCAGACAACCTGCCATGCAAGCCACATCCATCCAAGTTATATATCCCCAGAGGACATACACAACTATGCATAGAGAACCTGCTGTTTCTTAAGTATATCCACTTTCCATAAATTTACAATTAATATTAATCCAGATCTTGAAAATAAGCTGTGAACCAAAGTAAATCGCCTTAAAACCAGATTTTCATTAATAAGGAGATTTATTGTAACTTTCTCCCTGCCTACCTTCCTTATTTGGCTTTTGTGAGAAACTGCAAAGCATCTTTCCCTTGTGAGACCCACACCATGACTGCTAATACATGGTTGAGAGCACTTTTGTACTTAATTAGTGAAGAAATACAAGTAAGGGGAGATCCTCATTCACCTCCCTCATCCATTTCTCCTCTGATCACTTACTGTGACGTGGCACACTGATAAAGCACCTCACCCAGTCTCGTGCCTAACAAGTGTGTCAGCTCAAGGCCTAGGCAATCTTTAACCTTGTATCCATCCCCATGCACATCTTTGAATATCAGCACTGTACACACGCCCAACTCAAGCATTCACTTAATGTCAAGCACATTTAAAGTCTCCAAGATGGCATTCTTCTAACCTTCACCTCTTCTCTGCTACTCATTCTCCTTGTTCACACTTGTCTGAGCTGTGTTTCGCAGAGAGCTGGATACATGTCCCCATGGCTTTAGGAAGAATCTCCTTTTCCTTTTCCTATAAGTCCTGCAGTTCTGTTAGACAGTAGGAAAAATCATGTATCTAGTGCCCTGGTTCCAAATACATCTAAGATGGGCCAAAGGAGTTCGATTATGGAGGAAGAACCAAAGTCACTCATCAGGAACACATAAAAATAAACACACACTCATTTGTTCATCTTGTTCATCTCTTCTCTATTTATTATTCTTCCAATACAAAGAGAAGAGGGAAAGACAGCATGGCATAGCAGAGTTAAGGATAATGCATCTACCCTGTATAATCTGACCCTGTATAATCTGACCCCGTATCTTTGCAGAACAGGTAACACGTGTAAATCATAAATCATGGGATTGTCTAATTATGAGTCTGTGTCCTAGTCCAACTGATAATTGAACTTTGATCCTTTTCTATAAGGTGGTGAAAATACACATGGCCACAGAGAACGGTATGTAAGACTATCCACTTGATTCATCATAATAGCTTATTAGCCACAGCAAAATGGGGAATTAAAGCTCCTGCCATTCAATCATAACTAACAAGGGAGACTGAGGACCCCTGCTTTGTCGGTAGTGCTTTGAGCTGTACCCACTTCTAATTTTACTTTTGAAACTTTAATTCACCTTTCCTTTATAGTTAGGATCTTTTTCCTGTGAGTTTTCCCACTTATTAATCCAAACAACATGCTACATGTTCTGCAGTCTACTAAATCATCTTGATCAGTTTTTAAATATCTTATGACTTAAGCAAACAACCATTAGACAAATACTAGATGCAAAGAGATTATTTCAGCTCCCAAATAAAAAATGATGCGTGTTTTCTATTGGTCTTTGCTTTTCCCCATTCACTTCTCCTTTTTCTTCCCTTGAAATTTTTCTTACTCATGTCATGTTGAAAATGTCAAATTCTAACAATTTCTGTATGGACTTAAGGAAAAGAGCTCTGAGGATCATGCCTCTCGTCCTTTAGCATATATAGTAGCACATATAAGACACAGGCCCTTGTATTTGAAGAGCCACTGAGGCAAGCATCTCCTTATCCTGAGTCCCTAGCATCTTTCAGTGTCTTCAATGTGGTTCTAATGGGTTAGCATTATGCTAGTCAAACTCTAGCGCATGGGGCTCAAAAATGTCTATGTGGAGGAGTAAAGGCAACACTGAAAACTGCCTACCATTCTTTATAGGATTTGCAGACAATAAAACTATTCATTTATTCATTTTTAACAGTAACAATTTAACAAATAGTTGCTATGTGCCAGCTCTAGGGTCCCCTGTCCCAGATGCATGGGACACACATCTTCATCATCATTATCAGACTTTTTGAGCATTTACTATGTGCTATACTCTGTTCCTACCAGGCTTCCCTGGTGGCTAAAATGGTAAAGAATCTGCCTGCAGAGTAGGAGGCCCAGGTTCAGTCCCTGGGTCAGGAAGATCCCCTGGAGAAGGAAATGGCAACTTATTCCAATACACTTGCATGGAGAATCCCATGGACTGAGGAGCCTGGTGGTTACATAGTCTGTGAGGTTGCAAAGAGTTGGACATGACTGAGTGACTAACTATATACTGTTCTAACTTATTTACTTTTAATAAATACTAAATAAAATACATTTTCCATACCCAAGGAATCGTCATTTTCCTCTTTCTCATGCTCAGTAATTTCCCCCGAGGAATTTTGAAATTAAGGAAATCTCTGGGTTTTACCACTCATTGTCTCTAATTGAAATGAGAGCACAGTTTATTTGGGATCGTCCACCTTAGTAATCAGTCTTATCACTGGCAACCCATTTTACATATTTAATCTCTTTCCTTTTATTAAATTTCAAACTTTTCAAGGTAGGCTCTAGAAAGACAGCAAGGTAGGAGGATACCACAGCAGGATCCTGAGACACAGACCAGACTGCCTCCTGTTAGTCACAACTCACACGCCACCTGCATGAGACAGGTGAATATAACCAAAGAGAATGATACATCACACACATGCCTCGAGGCAGAGATTCCCAGGAAGACTTTAACTGCTTTCTTTAAAAACAACAAACCCAAATGAAAACAAAAACCTAAATGAAGAGAACAATCTTGTCCTGGTTGCTTACTGTGAGGAAAAAAAAAATGGGTTACCCATGGGACATTACATATAATTCAAAACCAACCAAATGCAAAGTAGCTCAGAAGAATGTTGCTCTGGACTTTACTACCCTTTACTGCAACAGATAATTTATTTCTAAAAATTAACATCTGAAAAAATGAAAACAAACAAACAAAAAGATGCAATTCTGCGGGCAGGGCGTGAAGCGGGTGAGATGTGAATAAGGAATGCTGAACAGCTCAGGAGGACCATTATCCATTTGTTTATTAAGTTTTCCAGTATAGTAGATTGATCTGAAAATAACAGAATGTTTATGAAGCATGAAGCGTTGCCTAAGCTTTCAATTAAAATGAAATAAAACAAAATGCTGGATATGTGTTCATTGTAGGAAATCTCATTAGGGGATTGGTCATCACAGCCAGACACAGCTTCATCGCCTGTCCTGTTATTCCAGCTCACTGCCCACTGGCCCATCTCAGGGACCAACGTAAGTGAGGCAGCCCTTCGCTAACATGGGCTTTGTTCTTCAGGGTGTAATATATCATAGTGATATTTTAGAGAAAGGCCAGCACTGTAACCCCACTTTATAGATGGGAAAAAACAAAAAACAAAAAACAGTACATCAACTGGCTTTCCAAAGGAGCCAGAGTAAAAATTAGGAATAGCACACAAATTTCAGAAGACAATGTTAGCTCCCTGAAACACTTAGCATCTCTGTGCTTGTATTTTTATGGTATCTTTTGGCCAGGGGCTTGAACTCAGAGGAGGAAGTGGAGAAAGAAGAAAGCATTAAATAAAGAAGAGTGGGAGAGTACAAGTCAGGGGAGGGAACAGACCAGTGACACGTGCTGATAGCTGGATGCTCGGGAGCACTGAGCAGAGTGCAGCAGACGTGAGCAGTGGAAGACAGAATATCTGTGTCACTGTGATTTATAATAAGAAATATATATTTAGTTTTTATCTCTGTTTCTGGCACAGAAATCATTACATTCTTGGAATTTCCTAATTGATAAGAGCAATAAAACTGTCTTATTATTCATAACAAGCCCTTTTCAACCATACCTGAATTTATATTAATGAGGTAACTTTTGGAGGTGGTTTAGATGCTAAATTGTTTCCAACTCTTGTGACCCCATGAACTGTAGCCCACCAAGCTGTCAGTCCATGGGATTTTCCATGCAAGAATACTGAAGTGTTGTCATTTCCTTCTCCAGGGGATCTTCGGAACCCAGGGATCAAACGCATGTCTGTTATATCTACCTGCACTGGCAGGTGGATTCTTTACCACTAGCGCCATCTGAGGTAACTTTTACATAGCCCCTAAGTGTTGGAGCTGGTTGCCAGGAAACCAACCAACCAAGTGAACAGAGGTGTGGAAGTTTCAGCCCTACCGCTGATCTCCAGAAAAGGGAGGGGGCTGGAGATGGAGTTCATTTATCAACGATCAAAGAGCTAATCAAATAAGCCTATGTGATAAAACATTCATAAAACCCCCAAAAGAAGGGATTCTGAGAGCTTCCAGAATGGTGAATGTGTGGAGATTTAGGGTGAGGACATGAAAGCCCCACACCCCTTCCCACATACCTTGCATTATTTTCTGGCTGGTAAATGGTAATCTAAACAGAAAAATGTTTTCCTGAATTTTGTGAGCTGCTCTAACAAACTAGTTCAACTTGAGGAGGAGGTCATGGGATCCTCTGATCTGTACCTGGTGGGTTCAGATACACAGGTAACAACCTGGACTTGTGGCTAGATCTTTTAGGACTGAACCTTTCACCGATAGGATCTAACACGATCTCTGAGAACACAGTGCCAGAATCCAGTTGAATTGCAGGATACCCAGCTGGTGGTGTGGAGTGATCAGAAGTGAAGTTGTGTTGTAGAAGATGCTGAGAGGAAAGGGAGCCACACAGGAGAGAGGTGTTTTCCTTTACAGGAACTTTGCCTCTTTTCTCAAGAGCCAAACAGAGAGAAGAGCTGCAAGGTCAGTTTGGTTTTCAAGATCCAGGAAAAGTTCAAAAATAAGTACATGAAGAAATGAATGAATTGATGAGTCTAAATCAGAGTCGTTTACAAGTAACCTGTACCAGAAACAGCAGTTAAAGCCAGTACTGTGGTAATTTTCTGTTCTTAGTTTTAATTGTTTTTATATGTTTATTTCCTTGCTTTTTCTCGGACTAGTAAAATCTCATTAAGCTATAAATCAGGGCTGCTTTTCTTCGGAATCTCTTCACTATTGTCTGTCTTAAAAGTACTTCTGCTTTTCCCAGTCCTCTGGAAACATGAACTGCACTGCAGTCACCTATGGGACAAATTGTGGACAGTTTTCACCATCGCCTGAAAGGCCTTAAGACACCCACAGTCAATGGAAAAATCACATATGAATAGTGCATATTTATAACCTGAAATGGCTCCAAAAGGAAGGCAGGGCCAGGTACAAAATAAAGCCTCACACTTCCCATTTTCTATTTTCCCTAGCATCAGGGCAAGATTTTTCCTCTTTTCTAAAGAAAGCCATGGCTCAGTAGTTAAATTTGAAATATAATGAAACTTTTATCCATGAACCCAAAATAGAACTTCTCCTCCTCCTGCTGAACTACTTCTTCTCATCTTGTTCATGAACTACAGTAGAGTTTAGTTGGAAGACTATTGGGTTAAGAGCCAACTAGAAGTGAAGCCACTATGTTTCAGTCCTGGCTCAGTCAGACAGTAGCTGTGTGATCTTGAGCAAATCGGTAAGCTTGGAGCATAATTATGTGCTGTATCAAGGCCTTCCATTCACCAGAAGAGCATGCTACACAAGTAGGCAGATCTGGTGCCTGGTTTAAACCCCACCCCTTTCCAGTGACTGAACTTGGGTGAGTTGCTAGCCAGCTCTCCCTCTATTTCTTCAGGTGCACAGACCTCACAGGGGGCGGTGAGGACTCAATGAGATAAGGCTTTAAGGAGTTTAGAATGGCGCCTGGCATATAGTAAGTGCTCATTGACTTTTGGCTTTTATTGTTATGATGATGTTTAATGGTCTCCAATAATAGTAATTTCCCGAGTGCCTGGTGTGTGTCTTTACTAACAGGTAGACTGGGGAAGTAATGGTTTGGAACAATCAGCACTGGAGGCTGGCTTAAGAAGGAGAGTCTGGCTGTTTGCCATTGTGTTATTTTTCCTTTTTCATGACCCATAACCAGTACTTACTGGAGTGATATGTACTCACAAATTGCTATCCCAGAGAGCTGGAAGGGAAGTTGTTATTTAAAGGCTGTTCAGAATGCCTAGATTGGCATTTTGTGATTACCTCACAGAATAAACTGTTGGAGAAGGGCTGATTTAACTAGCATGGTTTGCCTTGGTGTGTCAGACCTATTCCACACTTTTGGGGTTCAGTTCAGTCGCTCAGTAATGTCCAACTCTTTGTGACCCTATGAATCGTAGCACACCAGGCCTCCCTGTCCATCACCAACTCCCAGAGTTTACTCAAACTCATGTCCATCAGTGATGCCATCCAGCCACCTTATTCTCTGTCATCCCCTTCTCCTCCTGCTCCTAATCCCTCCCAGCATCAGGGTCTTTTCCAATGAGTCAGCTCTTTGCATGAGGTGGCCAAAGTATTGGAGTTTCAGCTTCAGCATCAGTCCTTCCAATGAACACCCAGGACTGATCTCCTTTAGGATGGACACATTTAGGGTAGATGTGGCTAAACAGATAAATAAAAAAATAAATAACTAGAAAACCTAAGATATTTTAATCCTAGAAGTACTTTAGGTTCATTCAGGCATATAAAGGCACCCACAATATGAAACAATGAGGTCTGCTAAAACAGTATGTATCTATACTGATATTCATGATACTACTGAGCTAAGTATAATCATACATTTGAAGGGATATTCTAGGACAGGGAGTTTCAGTGAAGTATGAATTTTCAGGGAATCTTTCTGCTTAATAGAGATTTGTCCACAGGTATTTGAGGGAGGTATGGAATTTGTAGCATATACAGAAAGAATGTAGAAGGAATGGAAAATTAGAGGCAAAAAGGAATTTAAAAAATGAACATTGCAGAGGCAAATTCTGTAAATTCTATCTATCTAGATAAAGCAGGTACTATGAAGAAGGTCTTCACTGGCTAAAGGACAGGGAGGCATAATATCTGTTAGGTAAGAGGCACACATGAGTTCCATATTTCAGATTTTTGGTTTTAATCCATAAAGTATTGAATTTTATACCAGGAAAAAAATATATATACTGAAATAAGTGAAGAATCCAACTGAACCATATTAAATTGCCAATGTTTAACCATTTTTGTTCTACTGAAATGAGAATTTCCTAAGGTTCTATCTAATATCCTAAAATCAATCTGCTAGTTGAATAACCGGCAAGGAGACTAACTTGGAGACTAAATACATTATATAGAGATACAATCTCATAGGCTTTGATAAAAGTGGATATTTGGGACAGGAGAGAAGAGTGAATTTTACTGACATATTTTTTCTTGAGTTTTCTTAAGCTCTCTTCTCTATTTCTTTTTTGGTCTTACTCTTGGAGAAAGCAGAACATTTGCTTTCTCTCATCCTTTTGAGTCCAATTATGATAACTCTGATCTCTTAGCTGCTTAACCTGTAGACCCTCTATGGAATACTGCAAGGCCCCTTCTTAGGGGAGCAACTGAGGTAAGTTTAGTTTCCTAGGCTAAGACTGCTATGCTGGATTTGATAGATGAACCCAAAAATGTATGAATAAGCCCAGGTACTGAGAACAAAATTTCTGTCTCATTATCAAAGTTCTTTGTTGGATTTGGAAAAAAATGTTGTAGGTCTAAGGAGACCAAATCTTCTAAGGAGATTCCTGGTTTTAAACATCATAGAAGGAAAAAAAAAAAAACACTGGTTCTTCTCTAAGAAGACTTGTGAGGCCTCATCCTTGGAACAGCCAAATTTAGGGAGTTATGTAGGAGGTCTGTATAATTAATAAAATAAGAATATATAGTCAATCAAATATTTTAAACTCCCCAAAATGAGCATAGGTTCCATTTGGAGCTTAGGGAAAACAATTTCTTTGAACCATTTCAGTCCACTTTTAATTCTGTGGTATAGATATACAATATACAGCATGACAAAATGTGGCCATCAATTGATGTATATGCAAACAAGTGCAATACAAAGTCATACCAAAAATAATACCATCCAAGTTTTCAGAGTTGGTATGGCAGAATAATTATAATTTGTGTATGTGGTTTTTTTTCCTTACTTTTTACTTACATCATTTATACTTAACGCTAAAGTTTTCTACCTGTGGTAATCTGCCCTTTCTCTTTTTTCCCTCTGGCCTAACTACAGAACTGACTTCCTTGCTTCCTATGAAAATATGGATTTCCTGTCTTTACTCTGGTCAGTGATTCTGAAGACAACACAATACAATACTTTTGCTAACCCACTTGCTAAACAAGTAGCTGGGGGAAAAGGGGGGGGGGGGGGGGGGGGGGGGGGGGTGGGTGTGTGTGTGTGTGTGTGTGTGTGTGTGTATCCAAGGTTTTTCTTTATCTGTTCATTTGTAACACATCCCTTGCCCTCTTTCTCTCTCTCTCCTTACAGAAAAGAGAGAGGGAATAAACGAAAAGTGAAGGAACTTCTCTTTCTAATAATATAGGATCACCCATTAGGTAGGCCTACCAGCTCAAAGTGATTTCCACAGCTCTGCCTGGCCCTGGTGATGTGTCTCGGAAGGTGTATGCCGATCTCCCTCTTTTTGCTGACCCATTAAACTCGGAGTGTTCCTTGACAGGCTGAGTGAAATGGACTCAAACCTTGGTCCAGAGCTGCTTAGCAGTTTGGAAATGTGGGCAGTAATCAGAAATACAGTTGCGCTTTTGCTCCCGCGTCCTTGGCCCATCTCAGCCTGCTGTTTGCTAAACGGGTGGGTCTATTTGTTTCGTGTCACCTGCTTGACTCTGAGCTCCTGGAAATCAGAGCCCCACCAGCCACTTTGTATACTTCACAGCGTGTTGCACACAGACTGAATAACCAGAGTTTTCCAGTGGTAGAATGACAGTGAAAGAAAGGCAAAATAAATAAATAAATAAATAAGATTCAAGAAACTGGAGCAAAACTGGGACATAAGACGGAGGTAGTTTGGGGAATGCAGCCACAAAGAAGAAAGACACAAGCGCCTCTCCCTCTGGTCGGGGGCCAGTGTACAATGATATTTAGTTAGAGATGTTTTCCTTTAATACTTCCTTTTTGGGCTTTCTATTCACCTCCATGTCCTCCTTCCTTTCTCTTTCTCTATGCATAGCCCCCATAGAGAACTACGCGATAAGAGTGGACAAGATCTCAAACCCCAGCTCTCATCAAGGCCGCTGGTCTCTACCTGTGGCTGACTTAACACAACTCTCTCTGTCCTGTTACTTTTTCTAGCATTTTGCCCTTTTCTGTGGGATCCTTGAGGATGGAGAAGAGAGTTGAGAAACGAATCTTGAGTTATTCAAGAACTGCTTTAGTGAGCTCATTGCCCCAACGACAGGAAGAGATGTCATTTTTGCTTCCAACACTTTTAAAATCATCGTTTGTTGAAAGGAAATAACCTTTCTCTCCTCAACTCTTTCCAAAGGGAAGCATCGAGCCCAGGTCTGTGCAGTATTCCTCTGTGTGACCGTCAGCTTTTTCTAAAGTCTGTGCAAGTTACAAAGAGCAAATAAGAAAGCATGACACTCAGCTAACCTATCATGAGGCCAATATAGGCTCATTCAGCACAGAGATTTCAGATCAGTTTGACTGTCCCTCTCTTTTCTTTAAAGTCCCCTTTCTGTTCTTATTCCCCTCTCACTTGACCATTCCCTTGTATGCTGTTTTTCTTCTCTTTTCTTTTTTTGTATTCCCTTTCCTTTATTTTCTGGAATTCAGCTCTTGTCCATTCTCTCTATTTTGATGCAGTTCCAGCCTTTGCCTTCCTTCTCTGTGTTGGTTTTGTCTGCTTTCAAGGAGATTTATGGTGAGTGACTTCATGAGCTCACAATCCCAACCAGGAAAACAGTCCCAAGAGCCAGGGCAGGTGGAAAGGGGCTCTATCTTACCTTGTAACTAGGTTAAGAGTAGCCCATTGTTGTGGGGGTGATGCATTCTGGTCTTTTCTTAGCCCTGAATAGCGGCCTAACAGCTCCATTACCTCTGCATGCAGAGAGATGCTGTTTGCTTTTAAAGCAGCAGGGCCTGGCTAAAAGCCGACGGATCCAATAGAAGTCTCAATTGTGCTGGCTCTCTCTGCATCTCCTCCCATCTCGTGCTTGTGAGGTCCCTAAGTTAATGTTATT
Source organism: Nanger dama (assembly GCA_917880005.1). NCBI lineage: Eukaryota > Metazoa > Chordata > Mammalia > Artiodactyla > Bovidae > Nanger > Nanger dama. The sequence continues at coordinate 5,953,952 of CAKJTW010000011.1, forward strand.
CATCGTAATAATACTCCTTCCAGTCAGCTTCAGTTGTGGTGTCTGGCTAATGACAGGGGGAAAGAAGTGACCTCAGGGCTGCCTATGTGATGCATTCTCACAAGAGAGACCCGAGCTGAGGAAGAGGGGGTAATAGATAGATGGAGAAGGCAGTATTTCCTTTCTAAGAGTCATATTCATCTTTCCATATTATTTTGAATTCTACTGTGGCTCAGAAGCTAAGAGGCTCTTCTGCAAGGAGACACACTGGTCATTCACGTAACTTCAATCACCTTAACTTGATTTATCTTTATCCAGCTTCTCCTGCACCTATCACTGCCATTCTGTCTGCCTCCCTGATCCCTTTCCTCCTTTGTTTTTCTCTTCTCTCTCTCCTAATACATCACTAATTCAAGGCTCTTAAAGTTGTTTTTCTAGCAAATTGTGAAAGAGCTTATGTGGATGAGCTAAAGTTGACCCAATCCTTAATCCTTTCATACCAAGCCTATTTTTAAAATTCTTTATTAGCAGAGAAAGACTCATTTCTTACAGATGTGGCTGAGAATATCATCCTCATGATGCTGTGATGTCTGTTTTCAGTGGCTTGAGGACAGTGTTACAGAAGATGCTGGAGGCACTACACTGACTGTCTTAGTACAGACTGCTATACCAGGCTGGCCAGCTTAGAAACAATAGAAACTGATTTCTCACAGTTTTTGGAGGCTGGAAGTCTAAGATTAGGGTGCCAACATGGTCAGATGAGGGCCCTTTTCTGGGGTGCAGACCTCTCACTGTATCCTCACAAGACTGAAGGGGCTAGGGATCTCTGTGGGCTCTATTTTATAAGGTCACTAATCCCATTCAGGAGACCTCCACCCTTATGACCTAATCACCTCCAAAGATACCATCACACTGGGCATGAAGATTTCAACAAGTGAGTTGGAGGGGTGGGGTCTATGCAAAAACATTCAGACCTTAGCACTGATGAACTCAAGCAATGATGGATAATCCTGTGTTTTCCAGAAAAGTGAGACTGGCTTGGAGTTACGGTTGGACAAAAATAGTTGGCAGCACAAAGGAAAACAACAAAAAGAGGTGAAATAGAAGACTGCTGCTGATACAAATGACTCTAGAGGAAGGAGAAAGAGAAGCCAACGAGGAGTGGAGGAGAGGAAGAATAGCTGAATTCTAAGCAAGGGCAGCCCTGTGTTGTCTCAGTGGGGTCCTCTCATCTGGCACTTCCCTCCCTGGGCAGCCTGTCCTCACTGGCCTATTCATTCTCACGTATCTTCATGTAAGCCAGTCCCTTGCTGCCATGCACGTGGTCACTATTTCACTTGAGGCTGTCTAAATCTGAAGTCCTCCTTCCTTAACTTTCTTTGCTTAGATTTGGAGGGTGACCCATTCTTATCATGCAACCTGTATCTGTCACTTGTCATCATCCTCATCAGCAAGCTCTTGATTTCATCCCTGATGCAGGCTTTATTCATGTCCTACTGGTAATGTTGAGAGGGTCACTGAGATCAGCTTCCTCTGCCAAGGATACCTTCAACACACCGTAGAAAATGTACACAGAAAACTGACTAGCAACTGTGATGGAAATGAAGTTTTCGTCCTGTTCTATAGATCCCTAGGCCTACGGCTCCAACTGCCTCCATTTCGCCCACATTCTCCACCTTTCCATGGCACAGGTTTTTCCCTGAAGAATTTTTTTCTTGGATGCTTCATTATTTTCTATCACTACCTCCTCCCTCACCCTTAACATCTTCCCTGGGCTCTCTATGCTGGCCAGCAGCCAAGGCAGGGAGCAGAGACTGCCTGCAGCCTCCTGCGGCGGGGGAGGGGTGGGGTGCAGATGGCCATGCCACACAGGAGACAGGGCAGGAAGGGGAGCCTCCACTGGGCCGGTTAGCATTTGTGGGAAGAGAACAGGAGTATTTGTTCTGTAGCAGTGGGTTTCTGCCTTAGTGGAGAGGTGCAGACCATGGAGGAGAAGAGAATGAGGCATAAATTAAGTGTTCATGTACAATATTTTTCACTCAGATCTAATGAACAGTCTTGATCGTGAACACTTTCCTTCTTTCTCTCTTTCCTCCTTTTTTTTTTTTTTCCCCCCACCACTACTTTCTCTGCATCCATTTTACCAGGCAGATGGATGAATCTTAACCAGGAAACCTAAAAACCCAAAAGTTTGGGTTTGGACTGTGTTTCTCATGATCTCTTTTATCACTCTCCTTTTTTCCTCTCAAAATAAAACACTAGGTGGTTTTATACTTGATAGGAACTGATTGACGTATCCTAAGTAAACACTTGAATACAATCATCAAAGATTTAAATTGATTATGTATTTGGAAGAAAGTGAAAAGTTTCATACAAGTTGGGCATCAAAGTAGGCAGATACTGAAAACTGCAACAATAATGTTAGATAGTTAAAACAGAAAAAGGAGTTCAAAATCACGGTGGCTAAAAGACAAAGAAAGGGGAAAAACCTTGAAAAGGGAACAAGGGGAAAAATCTACGGACTGGACTGGATTAAGGCATAACAAAATGCCTCCTTCCTGATCAATGATGAGTGCTAGCCCTAATTTGCATAGGACAAATACAAATTGGTAGGAGGTTGGGGAGGTGACAAGTATAAAGAGAGGGAGCCAAGCCAGGCTGATGCCTTTCCTGTGGGATTAGTCTGCCTTCATGCCTCAGGGATGTACTTTCTTTACCAAAAAAAAAAAAAAACTCTGAGCTGTAACTGAGCTGTAACACTGGTCAGTCATTTCAAATCTTTGTTGTGGTGAGACTAAACCAAGGGAATTATGCACTCTTCTGACAGTAACAACAGAGGAATTATTATACATTAAGATTGTGAGGAAACTAGTAACCATCACAAGCTAGTGCAAAAGATTACTCCTTACTTTTCACTTCTATGCTCTCCTTGATCTGATCTCCAGACTGCCTAGACAATAAATTTTAAGCAATGACCCAAGAACTTATTTATATTTTAGTTCAAATCCTGATTCTGTCACTTATCAGGTGGATCATTTAACAAAGAAATTCATCTTAGAATTTGTTTCCTCACTTACAACGTAAGGATAGTCATTGTATTCTTAGAGAAGCTAGTAATTGAAGGATTATTTCTAATGATTTCTGGTATTTCCTACTAAAATATTTCCAGTGGAATATATAAGTGAAATTATGGCATATATATTCAAATATGAGTATAGTGTATTGAACCATTCTGGAAGAAGCTTCCTTTTTCTCCATATATACTTTAGCCCACTTGAATTTAAAATCTTACTAAAAACAGGGGCTTCCCTAGTGGCTCAGACGGTGAAGAATCTGCCTGCAGTGCAAGAGACCCAAGTTTGATTCCTCAGTCAGGAAAGTCCTCTGGGGAAGGGAATGGATACCCATGCTGGTATTCTTGCTTGGAGAATTCCATGGACAGAGGAGCCTGGAGGGCTACAGTCCATGGGGTTGCAAAGAGTTGGATACAACTGAGAGACTAACACTTTCACTATACTTTTCCATTAGTTATAGACGAGCCCTCTTGCATTCAAGGAAACTGGTTTTAGGCCCTTGCACCAAAATTAAAAAGGATTTCTATGGCAAGGGCTTATCCTGAGATTCTTTCTTCTGGAAACTTCCTTAATAATTTTGTTAATGTCATTTTCCTGTAATGAAAATTGACTCAACCAATCAAGAATTGCATTTGCTCTAAATACTCCATCCACTTTTGTTTGATGTTTCTGATCTGTGTTGTTGTCCATGGCTGCACTTGGAAACAATAAATCTTGACAGAGTTTGTACTTCAAATAATGATAAAAACTGAGCCACATAAGGAAAATTCAGACTTTATTGGGATGAGGGTCTGTACGTTGCCAGATTCTAGTATAGAGCCTTTCCAGGAAACCAGAGAAAACTCTGGGGCAGTTTCTCAGGGCTGACAGCAATTCAGTTCAGTTGTCTGACTCTTTACAACCCCATGGACTGCAGTACTCCAGACTTCCCTGTCCATCATCAACTCCCAGAACTTGCTCAAACTCATGTCCATTGAGTCGGTGATGCCATCCAACCATCTCATCCTCTGTTATCCCCTTCTGCTCCCACCTTCTTTTCTAGCATCAGAGTCTTTTCCAATGAGGCAGTTCTTCACATCAGGTGGGCAAAGCACTGGAGTTTCAGGTTTAGCATCAGTCCTTTCAGTGAATACCCAGGACTGATCTCCTTTAGGATGGACTGGTTGGATCTCCTTGCAGTCCAAGGGACTCTCAAGAGTCTCTCCAACACCACAGTTCAAAGGAATCACTTCTTCGGTGCTCAGCTTTCTTGATGGTCCAACTCTCACATCCATACATGACTATAGGAAAAACCATAGCTTTGACTGCTGCTGCTGCTAAATCACTTCAGTCATGTCCGACTCTGTGCAACCCCATAGAGGGCAGCCCACGAGGCTCCCCTATCCCTGGGATTCTCCAGGCAAGAAGATGGACCTTTGTTGGCAAAGTATTGTCTCTGCTTTTTAATATGCTGTCTAGGTTGGTCATAGCTTTTCTTCCAAGGAGCAAGCATCTTTTAATTCCATGGCTGCAGTCACCATCTGCAGTGACTTTGGAAACCAAGAAAATAATACTCTGATGAGAGCAGAGTAAATCTTAATGTATGGCACATTACTATATGGACTAGGATATTTGGGAACATCACTATATATTTGCTAAATTAGTTGTTTATGGTTTTGTTGATATTAAATAAATTCCCCATTCACTTTTGAAAGAAAAATACTTTGGATGATTACTTTCATTTGGGGAAGTCAACAAAACTAGCCCATAGAGCCCAGCTAGGATTTCACTTTATGGTGTCTAGAAACCAGGGGAAAAGCCAGTAAGAAACTTCATTCACAAACATCAAAACCTGGGTCAGTTTATGACTTTACTAATGAAATTGAAACTAATTTAGCATAACTGTATGTACAATTCTCAGTAACCAAAGGGTATTATGTTCTATTAAGATATGTTAAAAAAACATTGGATTATAAGGATAAAATAAAACTCTAAAAGTTTAAGAAACAGATCTCACTTGAAAAATCTTAAGTATTCTCTACTACTTTGGGGGAGAACAATTAAAGGAAACTATAGAGCCTGAACTAGGTTCTAGGAGGTAATTTGAAAGCTTCAGCAAGACAAAAGTATGCAAAAAGAAGCCCAGAAGAGTGCTGAGATGCAGGAGCTGGAAAAGTGAAATACTGTCCGTATTAATAACAATAGTTTTCTACTTGAAAGGGAGTGGGCAGAGAATAAAACAGAAAGGTAGAGAAGAGAGATAAAAACAGAAAGCATGACATATAAATTGGGAGATTAAATCTCATATTTGCATATTTAGTAAAAGAAATGTTTAGGAACAAAGGCGCCTAGTATTCTATTTATTTTGTTTGTTTGTTTGGTTGTTTTTGTTGTTGGTTTTTATTTATTTATTTATTTTAATACTTTATTCTACATTACAATACTGTATTTGTTTTGCCAAACATTGACATGAATCAGCCACAGGTGTCTACGATCTCCCAATACTGAAGCCCCCTCCCACCTCCCACCCCATATCATCTCCCTGAATCATCGTGTGCACCAGCCCCATGCCTCCTGTATCCTGTATTGAACATAGACTGGCGCTTCGTTTCTTACAAGATAGTATACATGTTTCAATGCCATTCTCCCAAATCATCCCACCCTCTCCCTCTCCCTCAGAGTCCAAAAGTCCGTTCTATACCTCTATCTCTCTTTTGTTGTCTCACATAGAGGGTCATCATTACTATCTTTCTAAATTCCATATATATGTGTCAGTATACTGTATTGGTGTTTTTCTTTCTGGCTTACTTCACTCTGTATAATCGGCTCCAATTTCATCCATCTCATTAGAACTGAGTCAAATTTATTCCTTTTAAGGGCTGAGTAGTACTATAAGCAAGGTGAAAAGACAGCCTTCTGAATGGGAGAAAACAATAGCAAATGAAACAACTGACAAACAACTAATCTCAAAGATATACAAGCAACTTATGCAGCTCAACTCCAGAAAAATAAACGACCCAATCAAAAAATGGGCCAAAGAACTAAATAGGCATTTCTCCAAAGAAGACATATGGATGGCTAACAAACACATGAAAAGATGCTCAACGTCACTCATTATCAGAGAAATGCAAATCAAGACCACAATGAGGTACCATTTCACACCAGTCAGAATGGCTGCGATCCAGAAGTCTATAAGCAATAAATGCTGGAGAGGATGTGGAGAAAAGGGAACCCTCTTACACTGCTGGTGGGAATGCAAACTAGTACAGCCATTATGGAAAACAGTGTGGAGATTCCTTTAAAAATTGCAAATAGAACTGCCTTATGATCCAGCAATCCCACTGCTGGGCATACACACCGAAGAAACCAGAATTGAAAGAGACACATGTACCCCAATGTTCATTGCAGCACTGTTTATAATAGCCAGGACATGGAAGCAACCTAGATGTCCATCAGCAGATGAATGGATAAGAAAGCTGTGGTACATATACACAATGGAGTACTAGTATTCTATTTAAAGCTGTGTGTGTGTACACTTAGGTGTAAACACCAGTGTCTCAACAAGTTAGAAACACAAAAATCTTGTGTGAATTGCTTTTGTTTACTTGAATGTGTATTTTTAAATTGGGGGAAATTCAGAGTAAATTCTAGTTCTGAGTTTCACACGTGAGTTCACACTATGTGTGACAAAAATAACTCATGATGGAGGATGAACTGGATTACAAACTGAATTAATTGAGTAGAGGCTGAAGGTTAGAGTGACATGTGATCATAAACTCATAAGCTCTCAAGAATTTACAGGTACTTGGAGAGGGCACTGGAGAGTCCATTGGAATGAATTTTCTAGAGAATTATCTATATTTAAATAAACAGAATAATACCACTTAATATCTGGAGAACAAAATCCAAATGTATCAAATGTACAAAAGCAAACTCTTAGTCAATAGGAAATCCTCCATATGAAGATTGATAGCTAAGAAAATAATTCACCCAAGCTGTTTGCTGACCTGTGCTATCTCCTGAGATTTAAGTTTGGATATCTTATAGCATCCAGGATATTGCTTAAAATCAAATGAGGTCTATGATAAATTCTATTATAAAGAACAAAACTGTAATTTACGTGCAGAAAATTTTTATGTCTCAGTATCCTTTGTGCCTGTGTTTCCTTTGTGTTTAGTGAAATCTACTGGAAAATGACTAACTATCTTGTGTAGAGTATAATGAAGGAAAAGGAATGACATCCATACTTAGGCCAGAGCTGTCAATGTGGAGTTGCAAACCCAGAGGAATATTGAAAAAGGAGGGTTGAGAAGGAAGGACAAAGAAGAAAGAGTATGTGAGAAGGTGGGGAGGGGATGGGAGGAAAGAGATGAAGTAGGAGGGGAGGAAAGGGAAGACCTCGCTGCTGCTGCTGCTGCTGCTGATGATGATGATAGAGAGGAGAAAGACGAGGAGGAAAATATGAGAATTGGCAGGGAAGTGGAGGATAGGAAATGTGTGGAGACAGTAGTGAGATGAGCATCAGAGCCACACAGCTAAACAACACAGCCTTTCACCCTCTTGTTTAGTCTCTTCAAATTTTAGAGCAGACCCCCATTCTGTCATTTGCACCATACCTGTGAGATCTCAAGAAGTGACCACAGGTCAAATTCTAGATAGGAATGACAAGCAGATTAAAATAATAATAATAAAAAAAAAACTATCTTTTTTTTTCTTCCTATCTCTATTTATCCCTGGAATGAATTAGAACTATCTTAAATCATCCCAAACTCTTATCTTAGAAACATAACTTAATGATTTTCAAAAATTTTCTGAGCATCATTTGGGGTAAATTCTTGTGGCTCTTAATTTTTCAATTGTTATTATCTCTGGCCAAATAATTTTTAACTCTTACTTTTTTTAGCTGTTTTTTAAGCTGTTCTGTGTAGCATGAGGGATCCTAACTCTCCGACCAGGGACTGAACCTGTGCCCCTGCAATGGAAGGCAGATTCTTAACCACTGGACTGCCAGGGGTGTCCCTCTGGTCGAATAGTTCAGTTTGTGTCAACTGTTGTGACTTACTGATTGACATAACAAAATTTTGGCTGCTTATAAAACAACTAGACATATTAATGCTTTTAGTTTAAAGCAAGAATGTGGACAGGAAAAAGAAAGCCACTTAATGGGAGGCCTGTTGAGCTGCAATTTGCTTTTCCCCATACTTGCGGAGCTTTCTTTTTTTAATTGATAGGAAAAGATGCAAAATAAAATATATAATGTAATAGACATATCTTCTGTTGGGTTAACTCAAAAGTATAATAAAAAACTGTTTAGAGTATCAGCAAAGTGTAGGAATAGCAAATAATAATTATGCTGATAATAATATTAATAATGGTTTAAGAATCTTTGAGATTTCAATATAAAAGTACCAGTAAAGTTCATCATAGTTAAAGAAGCTTTTTGTACTTCCTAACATAGACAGCATATTAAAGAGCAGAGACATTGCTTTGCCAACAAAGGTCCGTCTAGTCAAGGCTATGGTTTTTCCAGTGGTCATGAATGGATGTGAGAGTTGAACTGTGAAGAAAGCTGAGCGCCGAAGAATTGATGCTTTTGAACTGTGGTGTTGAAGACTCTTGAGAGTCCCTTGAACTTCAAGGAGATTCAATCAGTCCATTCTGAAGGAGATCAGTCCTGGGTGTTCATTGGAAGGATTGATGCTAAAGCTGAAACTCCAGTACTTTGGCCACCTCATGCAAAGAGTTGACTCACTGGAAAAGACTCTGATGCTGGGAAGGATTGGGGGCAGGAGGAGAAGGGGACAACAGGGAGTGAGATAGCTGGATGGCATCATGGACTGTGTGCACATGAGTTTCGGTGAACTCCAGGAGTTCGTGATGGACAGGGAGACCTGGCATGCTGCAATTCATGGCGTCACAAAGAGTTGGACATGACTGAGCAACTGAACTGAACTGAACATACTTATGGTAATTTCACCTCTGTTAATATTTTGAGTTGGGGTAGGAAAGGGGGTATTACATTTTCAATACTTGCAGTCCTCAAAGGTCTTAATCTGACCTTGACCATCACATTTATATACAATTAGTAAAGGCAGGTAACACTCTTTTAAAGCCTATGAAAAGACTTTACAATTTCATAATGTATATTAGGAGTCCCCATTATAGTGCTGGGCTTTAATCAGAATAAGGATGGCATCCACATTATGACAAAGACACACCATGTGTTAAGACACATGTATGGAATATGATTTGATCTGCCTGAAAATGAAATCTTTGATACATCAAAGTAGTTCATGAATTTCAAATAGGTTTACCATTCAGAGTCCGAAATGCTCTTTCAAATTCCATGTTATTAGAAAATTGTTTGTTTCTTTTCTCGGAATGTAGATAATGTCACTCTCGTACTCTGCTACAATTTTGGACTTAGCCCATCTCCAAATAATTTTTCTCACCCCCCCACAAACCTGAGGTTTGAATAATTGGCTGTTAAAGATCTTCAGATGTGCAGGCCACTCATTCTTCAGCTCCAAATATTTAGGATGCAAAGGCATTTACTACCTTCCACACATCAAATCATTAGCACATTTTTAAACGTATGTCATCTCAATCATCAAGGCAAATTTATACAACTCCTAATATCAAGAATAAAATTAATTTTCTTACAGAGCAATCATAGAAAAGGAAAAAAATACCTTACATTCAGAAGGCAGAAGGCACTTCCACTTTCTTACAGCCTGTTATCTAGTCTTAAATGCTGGGTTCCATCAGTTAACTTAAAGATCTCACTGAACCTTCTTTCAAAATTGACAAGCAGAGGTTGTTAAAATTAATCTTTACTTTGAACTTCATACGCTGCCTGCTGGAGTTGGGAAGGCAACAGCATCTTTATTGATGGCACTTAGGAGTTTCTGCTAATTAAGATCTGTTTGCCTCAGCCAAGCAATTGGCTATACTCTATGTAAGAAGAAATGTTCTTTCTGATCTCACTGGTCTTTCTATGCATTAGTTAAGGTGGCTAGAAGATGATAGCTGACTAGCAACTTATTCTGGAATAATGTTATGTTGTTCAGTTGCTAAGTCATGTCCGATTCTTTGCAATCCCATGGACTGTAGCCCACCAGGCTCCTATGTCCATGGGATTTTTCAGGCAGTGATACTACAGAGGGTTGCCATTTCCTTCTCCAGGGGATCTTCCCAACCCAGGGATCAAACCCACATCTCCTCAGTCACCTGTGTCGGCAGGCAGATTCTTTACCACTGATCCACCTGAGAAGCCTAGAATGATTTTATGCCCCTTCAAAAGAAACCAGAAATAGAGGATATGTAATATTTAAGTGCTTTACTTTGCTACAGTCTGTTTAGCTCCTTTTTTCCCATATGGAAATGTGCAATAATTTAAAGATGCATTAAGTTTTGAATTGGTGACCTTTTTCATAAATACAACATAAACCACAACACATTTTTAAATAGATCACTAATTCAACCACTACTTAAACAGTTATATCCACCACATTTTTTAAAAGAATAGGCTTGTACTCAATGTTATAATTTACATATTTTTTCACTAAAAACACTAATTCTTATTAAATTCAGGAGATACTTGCATGATACATGTATGCATAAGTGCTTTGACATCTACCATTGAGTTATTGAAATATCCATTTCAAACTCATCTTACCACAATCAATCAAGTCTTTGAACAGTGTACAGAGAAAATAAATATCTCAAACTGTCTATTCAAGTGCTCTTAAAGTTTAAAGAGCATTGGATAGGACTATCATCAAAGAATGAAACAATATATTAAAATCGTTTAAACTGCATTACAGAAGACTAATCTTTCCATTTTGAAAACAAATTATATTAATACATATTCACCATAGTTGTATACACAGACATACACACACCACATTTCATCCAGGAAACATTATAACAATAGGAGAACACCCTAAAGGGATGGGTTGGGATTTACTGAACATAGTCACTCATTCCCTATAGGCAGCACGACTTCCACACTTGGGGTAAGTAGGTGATTGATGGAGGATGTGGCAGGATAAGAAAGATAAGAAACAAAGAAGGCCATCAGCAGCTTCCAGTGCTCCTGCAGCTCTCACATTCATGAAGCCCTGCTGGTGGGCAGAGGACAGTGATTAGTAGATTAGACAAAATGATATCCTATTCAATGGAGCTATGTCATCACCGACTCAATGGACATGAATCTGAGCAAACTTCGAGAGATAGTAAAGGACAGGGAAAATTGGTGTGCTACAGTTCACAGGGCTGCAAAGGCTCGGATATGACATAGCAACTGAACAACCAAACAAACTTGTGACAACTGGTCTTACTTTCAATCTACACTTGTATAACACAGGAACAACCCAATAGGTATATAGGATGTTTTCCATACTGACACTCTTCAAGGCTGAAACTCAAAAGGCTGTCAACCCTAAAGGCAATTACTTTAGACAGTTTTGAGAAATTGAGAAGATCCAAAGAACACACAGTGGTGACACTAGAGCCATGAATAAGGAAGAATTACTTTAATTTTTAGAGCTCCATCTTTTCATATATCTGTACATTGCTTCTGGAGAAGGAAATGGCAACCCACTCCAGTATTCTTGCCTAGAGAATCCTGTGGACAGAGGAGCCTGATGGGCTGCTGTCCATAAGGTCCCACAGAGTCGGGCACGACTGAAGCGACTTAGCATGCATGCATGCATTGGAGAAGGAAATGGCAACCCACTCCAGTGTTCTTGCCTGGAGAATCCCAGGGACGGGGGAGCCTGGTGGGCTGCCGTCTATGGGGTCACACAGAGTCGGACACGACTGAAGCCACTTGCAGCAGCAGCAGCAGCAGCAGCAGCAGCAGACATTGCTTCATCAGTGGTTTTACTCCATATTGCCTACCCTAAAAGCAAGAGATCTCTTTTCTAAAGTTTATTCCATTTAAGAGAATCTCTTCTCTACATATCCAAAGCCAAATGCCTGGTCTTAATTTCCAAATTTGGGTCTTCTCAAATATTCTCTATCTGAGGGAAAGGAGTCATCATACATTCAGTTCAGGCTATAAAGCAAGGAATCAAACATGTCATTTTCTGTTTCCTAATCTCCAGTAGCTGGTTCATCACAAAACTCTTGCCAACTTTTACTTCTAAATCGGCTTCCTAAATCTCACTTACCTGTACGTGCATATTACCACTAATTCAAACTCCTTCAGCCTCCTGCCTGCTTACTGCCAGGGGCATGTGTTCATTGTTCACACTTGTCATCTCCAATCAGCTTTCAAACTGCACCCAGAGAAATGATTTATTTATTTTTTTAATGTTTGCAATGTCTGGCAACACTTTTATTTTTTATTTTTTTTAATTTTTATTTATTTATTTTTTAAATTACAATATTGTATTTTTTTGCCATACATTAACATGAATCAGCCACAGGTGAACATAATGATTTTAAAACACAACATCAAGTCTGTCATTGCTGAGAGGTGAGGGTTAACTTATTTAAGACAGATCTCCTGGGAATTCTGTAAAGATCCAGAGTAACCAAGGAAGGATCTGAGCTTAAGGCAATCAGTCCTGGCTGCCTACAAGAGTAAAACGCTAGGCCCCTCTCGTGCTAAGGGAGGGGCCCGTGTTTTCACAAACAGAAAGTGGGGAATTCTGTTACTTACTTGTTACATCATATACCTCTGAACTTCAGTGCCCTTTTTAAGTCACTGTGGAGTCTGGCTCTACCCAGAATCATGAATGCTGAATATGGCTGGGGCCAAGTTTCTGGCTCATAATATTGCTATTATTTTTATGCTCAGCTACTAGTCACATTTTTCGTGCTTCCCTAATCAAGCGGCTTCAAAGTCCCAAAGGTCTAGGGGAGGTTTCCTCTTAAAGTCTGGTATATCCAGATATGCTAGATCTCTGTAGCATATTCTAGAATACAAACGCACCCACCACTAAGTTGGTCTCCGTGAGATAACTTGGAGGTTAAACTTTAATTTCCCAAATGCTATCCCAGCAGGTTTGGCGTCCTTGTTCGCATAACAACTGCCAAGTTTAAAACCCTTCAGAGGCACCAACATCATTCTTAGGATAAATACCGAAGTCCTTAATAGGGGATGCCGAGCTCAGCATGACCTGATCTGGCTCCTGCCTCCTCTCCCAGATTCACTTTGCAACCTCTTGTTTAGTCTGTTTTGGTTAACTTGAATTCTTTCATTTTTCACAAATGCAATGCGTTTCTTTCTGCCTCAGGACCCTCAAACAATTTTTCCCAAAGCTGGAACATTTCTTCCCACTCAACCTTCTGATTAAGATCAAAAGTCATTTCTCCGGGGAAGTTCTCCCTGTTCTTCCAGACTAACATGGCTGTCCTTTCAAAAAACAAAGAAAAGCCAGAAAACCAGGGGTCTTTTATGTTCTTTGCAGCTCTTATTTCAAAATTAAAGTTGAAACCTAACAGGAAAGGCTTATGCTATTAATCATCAGTTGCAGAAAAATGTGTTTATGGTAATAGACGTGTTTTCAGTATGCACATTCACTCCAAAAGAGACCATTTTGTTAAAAAAATTGAGCTCTTGTTCCTCTCAGTAGAATGCTATCCACTCTTCCCATTGCATTTCATACATGTCCCCCACACTTATCATAGGTGCTATTACATGAGTAAGTGTGAGGCTGACTGAGTTATTTCTATCTTCCTCTCTAGACTCTGTTTCCTGCATGCAGGATGGGACTTTGGTCGGTTTCTCACTGCACTGTATTCTCACTGCATAGCATAGAGCCTGGTACGTAGTAGGTATTCCACAACTGTTTGTAGAGTTAAAAAGTGATTTTTTAAATAGGTGTCATTTCTAAAAAGAAAAAAAGAAATAAAAGATATTAACATTAAAAAAATACATGATACTTATAGAAAGTTAGGAAGGGAATAAAAAAAATATTCATAATGCCATCCATCAAACATATTTGGCTTTTTGTTTAAATTTACTAAAGCCCAGTTTCTTTATCATAAAAATATATGTTACTTCTTCACTCACAAAAAGGGAAAAAATGAAGGACTGAGAAGGTAGGACTTGGGACCTGGCTGACAAACATAGGCTTGAAGCTTTTGTAGTGAGAAAAGAAAGGGTAGAACATGCATTCCTGACTTGGTCTTTATAAGCGAAGAGTAGGCTGGGACATAAATGAATGATTTGCTTTCGTTTTTTAAGGAATATGTTCGAGGGAGTCTCATTTGCCAAATGTCTTTGGAAACAGGCAAGGGAAACAGACGAGAATTATTAGATCAAATAGTGGTTAATGTACAAGATGTTCTACACCTAATAGATAAACAAGACGTAGAAAAATCACCAGGACCAGATGGCAGTTCTTATGTCCTTTCATATGTAGGATTTTTCTCTCCAAAACAGAGATGAAGCCCACAAATGTGTCTGGGTTTAGACTAACTGCAAGGAGCTGAGGGAGGAAGATAAGTCAGTCTGTTTCTAAGGTTGCCATCTTTCACTAATTTTGCATTTAGAAATAAAGAACCAATAGAAATGTCACACTCTATCAAAATCTTCTGTAACTTTCATGACCACAAAATTCAGTCTGAAAACAGAACAGAACATCTTCACACAGAACTTATGCTTAATCATATAATAATCTCAATAAAGTGAGTCTTTGGCAGTACATCTGCAATTAGACACAATGGCACTCAACAAGATAAACAAGTACAGCGGATTTGTATTTTTTTTCTTTACCATTAACATGAGATTATTCAATTCTGGTTCTGGTATTTCCAGCCAGAAGGGATCTAGACAGCTGGTTGAGTGAGTCATTCCACATATTCTCAGAGATAGGCATGAGATTCATTTGCTCTTTGCTTATGGGGATATATTAATGAATCTTCAATCTTGCTCTCACTGTCCCCCATGGGCGTGATGCATTTGTAGAGAAAACAGGTTTACACACAGAAAGCTTTCTGTCAATAGTACTAAACCTGCTGTTATTTATCTTCCTCATCTTGGAATATGGAAAGGAGGGACAAGAAAAAAAAAAACAAACTCAAGAATGGTACGTTTAACAATAAAATACAGGATTATCTTTTAGTTTTGGGGTTTTTTTTCCCTTTCCCTTGTGGTTGCTATTCACAACTGTGAAGTTGAATCCTAATGGGGGAGCCTGTGATATTAGCCAACTGTTCTGCAAAGATGTCTTTATGGTAACTGAAGTAATTTGGACATCCATATTCACTCTTAAAAAGAGCCAATCTTTGTTTTCTTGAAACTTAGTTCTTTCGTCAGAGACTTTCTGCCTCCTGCCTTCTTTGGTGGGGGCTGGCTATTTTGAATCATCTCTTATTACTAAGATGATTCTTTGATAGAGCACTGAACAGCAGACATGGTGATCAAAACACATGAATAAAGGATCAGGGAGGTATACAGAAGCAGAGCTTGAAAAGCAGATCGTACTGTGCCAAGTGTCTGAGCAAAAGCAGCCACTGTTTTTGTTTGGCCTATGGGTGATTTCATGCTGTACCAGGGTTTGTGATGTGGAAAAGGGAGAGGAAGAAATACACTGAGAGATAAGCGGGATTAGCAGGGTGAGCCTCTGTTGGTGAAACCCTCAAGGACACGAAAAAGCAGGAGACAGTAGGAAAAGGCTCTTATGTTGTCTTCTATTGTGCCACTCTGTGAGGAGTGCCCCCTGGAATGGTACAGTACAGAAACTCTAGAGATAAGAGGCATGGCCTTTACCCTTCTACTTTTCCAGAACCACCCTCCTACACTGTTGGTGGAAATGCAAACTGGTACAGCCACTATTGAGAACGGGATGGTGGTTCCTTAAAAAACTAAACATAGGGTAACCATATGATCCCACAGAGCCACTTCTGGAAATACATCTGGAGAAAAATCTAACTGGAAAAGATACATGTGTCTCAATGTTCATAGCAGTGCTATTTTCAATACCCAAGACATGGGAGAAACCTAAATGTTCAGAGACAGATGAATGCATAAAGATGTGGTATATACATATAAGAAAGTTTTATTCAGCCATAAAAAGAATGAAATAATGCCATTTGCAGCAATATGGTGGGCCTAGAGATTATCATACTAAATGAAGTAAATCAGAGAAAGACAAATACCATATGATATTACTTACATGTAGACTTAAAAAATGGTACAAATAAACTTATTTATAAAACAGAAACAGAGTCACAGATGTAGAAGACAAGCTTACGATTACCAAAGGTGAAAAGGGTGAAAACCGTTGAGGGGGAGGAGATATAAATTAGGAGATTGGGATTAACATATGTATACTTCTACATTTAAAATAAACAACAAGGAATAATTATATGGTACAGGGAACAATATTTAATATCTTGAAATAACCCATAATGGAAAAGAATTTGAAAAAGAATATATACATATTTGTGCATAACTATGTCATATGTATGCATATGTGTGTATACCTACATATATGTATGTATTCTGTTTAGTTGCTAAGTCATGTCCAGCTCTTTGCAACCCATGGACTATAGCCCGTTAGGCTCCTCTTCCATGGAATTCTTCAGGCAAGAACACTGGAGAGGCTTGCCATTTCCTTCTCCAGGGAATCTTCCCAACTCAGGAATCAGACCCAGGTTTCCTGCTTGGCAGGTGAATTCTTCACCACTGAATCACCTGGGAAGCCCATATGTATGTATGTGTGTGTGACTGAATCACTTTGCTGTGCACCTGAAATTAACACAACATTGCAAATCAACAATACTCCAATGGAAAAAAAGAGAAAGTGGAAAGGAAAGCACACAGATGCAAGAGAGGGTCCTGAATGGCTGCCCCTTCTTTTCCCTTTTGTGTCTGACATGAGGAAAGAATGTGTTGAACTATGGACACATGTATGCTGTGTATAAGGGAAATGGTGAAGAAAACCCAAGCTGAATAAACGAATCCTACTGTGTCCAGAAAACCTTCATTATAAACTCTTCCCTTAGGAAGGGTATCCATTCCAATTGTATCACAAGATGTTAAGGTATTACGGCACCTCCCTCTGAGGGTCTGAAAGTTAGGCTGGTGGCTGAGTGGCTACTGTAGGGATGGACTGCGAAAGTGAGAATGCACTGGTATCAGGATGGAAGGCAAAGAACAAGAAGACATGGAAAATTAAGTCTATCCACTTCATACTCTGCCAGCGGTCAATCCTCTGAAGGCACAACTATAAGACCACATTTATACAAGTTTTAATTCTGTAAGCTCCATTATGCCCCCTCCTTTCCATTCCTGTGGCAACTGCAGATGTTTTTCTATTGTTTTTTGGAGTGGTGCAAAAACCTCTCAGTTTTTATTTCTCTAATCCCCTTCCACAGAGAGATTTGTAAATTTTCCTAAAATGCATTTTAGCTACTTACTACCACCATCAAACACCCCTGACGCTTCACAGAAGCAAGTTCAAATCCCCTGCTATTGCACTCAAGACTCCTATGACCTGATCTCTTTCTAGTCTGTCTTCCCCCACAACTTACCATGAGTGCCAGGCTTCAAGTATATGTAAGTTATTTGCCATTTCCAAATATTCACATTGATGACACTGTGCCTAGATCACACCAATGATTCTGGAATTCCCTTCTCTTTGTGTAAAATAACCCAATGCATCCATCATGTCTCGCACACCTCTGAAGCCTCCCTGATGTTACCAGCTGGGAATTCAGTACTCCTTGCATGCATCTTTGCACACCATCACTTATATCGGAGAGGAAGCACTTTTCAGTTCTCCACTGTATTATTGTTTGTCATTATATGTAAACCTAAGTAACTCATTTCAAGTCCCTTCAAGTAATGCTCTTATTTTATTCTTTTCAGAATATCTACAATGTTTCCCATCTAATATTCTCATAGAATAGTAGTTCAATGACCAGCTAACTAATTAGCAAAAGCTAAGTATATAACAAAATCATTACACAAAACTGATTGCAATGGGGCGTAAGACTGTCTTTATGGGACTTTCCTGGTAATACAGCGGAAAAGAATTCACCTGCCAATGCAAGGGACACAGGAAGATATCACATGCTGTGGAGCAACTTAGCCCACATGCCACAGCTACTAAAGCCTGCATGCTGTAGGACCCATGAGCCACAACTACCGAGCATATGTGCCACAGCGACTGAAGCCTGCATGCCTAGAGCTTGTGCTCCACAGCAAGAGAAGCCCTCACAATGAGGAGCCTATGCACTGCAATGAAGAGGAAGCCCCGCTTACTGTACCTAGAGAAAGCCTGCACACAGCAATGAAGGCTCAGTGCAATCAGAATTAATTAATTAAAAAGGAAAGACATACCTTTATGAAGTTAAAACTTCTTCAAAACTGGGATTATATACATGCATATAGAATAAACAATTAAAATGATATCAAACTCTTGCTAAGGTAGAAAGTAAAGCATTTAATAAAGCTGAAGAAAGTATTAGGGCTGCAGGAGGTTAGCCCAGTATCCATACTATCATACCATGAGGCCAATCTCCTAAGAATGAAAGCATGGAAAATGCAGAGGCTAAGAATGTGGACTTTGGGGCCTGGCATAACTTTAAATCCTGAGGTCATCCCTTACTAGCTTTGTGACCTTGGGTGAGTTGCTCAACCTCATCAGGTTGAGGAAGGTAGGATAATGCCTATCTCAATTATGTATTGTTAAATAATGTAAAAGGAAGGTGCTTCGCACAAAATAATTGTTGCCATTTATTGAATAGTTAATTTTTTTTTTTTTGGTCTGAGAATGATCATGCTAATCTAAGTAAACCTCTGAGACCTTTAAAATTTGAAAGTGTCTTCATTGCAAAAGCATAATGACTTGAAGCATATGATTTTCATTCATCTGGGGTTGGTTTGACCTAAACACTTAAAAATAAAGATAATTCATCAATTCTACATGCCAAGATAGAATAGAAATTCTAGTGCATAAGAAACAATTCAAGTCTGAACAGTCAAGAGACAAAGAGAAGAAATAAATGTAAATATACACAATTATTAAAAATAGATTTTGAAGTAAAACCATTTTTTCTCATTTAGCTTTTTGGCCTTAAGAATTATTTGATATGCATATCTGAGGTGCTTTTAAAAAATATATATTTTTAAATGTTTTATAGTAGGTCCTCATTGGTTCAGTTCAGTTCAGTCGCTCAGTCCTGTCTAACTCTTTGCAACCCCATGAACCTCAGCATGCCAGGCCTCCCTGTCCATCACCATCTCCCAGAGTTTACCCAAACTTATGTCCATTGAGTTTGTGATGCCATCTAACCATCTCATCCTCTGTCATCCCTTTCTCCTCCTGCTTTGAATCTTTCCCAACATCAGGGTCTTTTCAGCTGAGTCAGCTCTTCACATCAGGTGGCCAAAATAATGGAGTTTCAGCTTCAACATCAGTCCTTCCAATGAAAACCCAGGACTGATCTACTGGTTGGATGTCTTTGCAGTCCAAGGGACTCTCAAGAGTCTTCTCCAACACCACAGTTCAAAAGCATCAATTCTTTGGTGCTCAGCTTTCTTTACAGTCCTCCTCTCACATCCATACATAATCACTGGAAAAACCATAGCCTTGAATAGATGGACCTTTGCTGGCAAAGTAATGTCTCTGCTTTTGAATATGCTGTCTAGGTTGGTCATAACTTTCTTTCCAAGGAGTAAGCGTCTTTTAATTTCATGGCTGCAATAACCATCTACAGTGATTTTGGAACACCCCCAAAATAAAGTCAGCCACTGTTTCCACTGTTTCCCCATCTATTTCCCATGAAGTGATGGGACCAGATGCCATGATCTTCATTTTCTGAATGTTGAAGTTTAAGCCAACTTTTTTCACTCTCCTCTTTTACTTTCATCAAGAGGCTCTTTAGTTCTTTTTCACTTTCTGCCATAAGGGTAGTGTCATCTGCATATATGAGGTTATTGATATTTCTCCCGGCAATCTTAATTCTAGCTTGTGTTTCTTCCAGCCCAGCGTTTCTCATGATGTACTCTGCACATAAGTTAAATAAGCAGGGTGACAATATACAGACTTGGTGAACTCTTTTCCCTATTTGGAACCAGTCTGTTGTTCCATGTCCAGTTCTAACTATTACTTCCTGACCTGCATATAGGTTTCTCAAGAGCCAGGTCAGGTGGTCTGGTATTCCCATCACTTTCAGAATTTTCCACAGTTTATTGTGGTCCACACAGTTAAAGGCTTTGGCATAGTCAATAAAGCAGAAATAGATGTTTTTCTGGTACTCTCTTGCTTTCTCCATGATCCAGCAGATGCTGGCAATTTGATCTCTGGATGCTCTGTCTTTTCTAAAACCAGCTTGAACATCTGGAAGGTCACGGTTCACGTATTGTTAAAGCCTGGCTTGGAGAATTTTGAGCATTACTTAACTAGCATGTGAGATGAGTGCAACTGTGTGGTAGTTTGAGCATTCTCTGGCATTGCCTTTCCTTGGGACTGGAATGGAAACTGACCTGTTCCAGTCCTGTGGCCACTGCTGAGTTTTCCAAATTTGCTAACATATTGAGTGCAGCACTTTCACAGCATCATCTTTTAGGATTTGAAATAGCTCAACTGGAATTCCATCACTTCCACTAGATTGGTTATCCACCTTAAATATATCAGTGTGAGAAGGGACAGATTGGGAGTTTGGGATTGACATATATACACTGTAGCTTTTTAAGAATAATGTTAAGAATCATAGAAGCTGTTCCATTGTACATTACCAATATAAAATGTGTTTACTTATCTTTTGTGCATTTCCTGACAAAACTTAGCAATGAGTAAGGAGGATACTACCCTTACCCATGAAGAACTTTCCAAAGGCATCATCAAAAACAACAAGGTCAAGCGCACTATTTTCAAGTTAGGACATGAAAGTAACCTAAATGTCCATCAATAGAGGAATGGATAAAGAAGATGTAGTATATATATGCAATGGAATACTACTCAGTCATTAAAAAGAATGAAATTGTGCCATTTGCAGAGACATGGATAGACCTAGAGACTGTCAGAAAGAGTGAAATAAGTTAGAAATGGCAAAACTAATCATATACCAACACATATATGTGGAGTCTAGAAAAATAGTACAGATGAATCTACTGGAAAAGCAGAAATAGAGACACAAACATAGAGAACAAATGTATGGATCAAAGAGAAAAAGGGAGGATGGGATGAGTTGGAAAACTGAAACTGACATGTATAGATCACTATGCATAATGTATAAAGTAGATAACTATGAGAACCTACTTTATAGCACAGGGAACTCTACTCAATGCTTTGTGTTGACCTAAATATTGAGGAAATCCAAAAAGAGGGGAGATATATATATATATCATATATATGAAATTTCATATATATATCATATTTATGAAATATATATGATATATATTTCACTTGACTGTACAGCAGTCACTTGACTGTACAGCAGAAATTAACCCAACAATGTAAACCAAATATATTCTATATTCCAATAATAATAATAATTAAACAGTGAAGGCAGCTGTATCAGACCGCTATCAGTTAACTATCCTTTTTCAGAGGTAGAAAACTAGCTTCCTGTTTATAACTAAATAGTGTTTAAAACTTACTTCTTTTGGTTAGTTTCTTTTGATACAAATCCTTTCTTTTAATATATATCTCTTCTTCTGATACACTGAAAAATAAAGAAATTAACCATAAAAAGGACATTTCTTAGAATTTTTCAGTGAAGATGTCAGTAGAATATGGTATCTCTCAGAAAGCTGTGAGGCTCAGAAAAGTGACACAGCGGTTAGAGAAAAAACAATCTCAGTTCTCTTAATTTTGCAGAAACAGGAAGACAATTTGACTTGCCAGTCATGGCTAAAAATTGTGCTGATTGGGCCTGGGAGCGTGTCCCATCCCAAATTTCATAACACACATTTTTTTAATGCTTGCTCTCTGTTCAGAGCTGAGTACAAAATGAATAAGGAAGGCATTCTTCCCACCTAAATGCTACAATCCATTAGAAATACATCCTTGAGTAAAAAAACCACTTACTTTCCATTAGAGTTACCTTTATACTCATAATGCTTTAAACAGAAAGCTTCCTCTCCACAAATACGAGATGAAGCTTTGATGCATAAATTCATGCTATATTTTTTTGATGAAGAGGAAACTTAATTACACTTTAAAAGAAAGGGATTGTAAACATGTGACTCCAGTAATTAGGGCTCAAATATAACGAGCCATTTAAAAATAATGTTGCATTACATTTTCAATGACACTTAATAGTTTACTCATTTACATAATGTGTTACATTCACTTTTTTCATTTAATCATTCTGACGACTCCATGAAGCAAGCATTTTTACCCTCATTTTATGAATGAGCAGACTGTTACTTAGAGGAGCCATATTATTTGCCCAACAAATCACATGTAGAACAGTTACTTAAGTAAGAGTGCCAGGAAGAAAATCTGGCCCAGTTCCTGTTGTGTCATTGGGCTTAAGGCATCACTGCAAACGTGAAGAGAGAGCAGGATCGGAGTTCTGCCCCATGGTTTCACTGTCTACTGCTTTAAATTTTATATCTTGAAACCCCACCCCTAAAGTTTTACCTAATAGAGGCAGATTACTCAAACAGATTAGTGTGTGTAACATTCCATATACTCTGTTTATAAATATTTCAAAAGGTAGAATTTAAAACACCTACCATTATAAGAAATTGAATGTACTTTAATATTTATTTGACACAATGTCTTTTAGCATTTTGCAGATCTCAATATTATGTCAGTAGGAGTGGCAAATCAAGTTGAATCTGTTTTCGGTCACAGCCTAAAATCTTTTTATTATGGTCACTATTTGTATATTTATTCAGCACTTGGTTTCTTCTACCTGGAGTACAAAAAAAAAAGCTAAGAGGTTCTACTCTCATGCCCGTTAATAGAAATGTCTGGCTAACAGAATGCTAAGTAAGCCAAATTTTGCCTTGTTTAATTCACAACCATTTTTAGAAATAGTAGGGGAAAATGATTACTTAGGAAAACTGCCTGCTAATACTGTATTCAAGTTATGCCTATGTGACCTCATGTTTCTTCTTTCCTAGAATGTAAAAACAGAAAAATTTAGAGACATGTGGTCTATCTACTTCTTTCCATATTTGAGGCAAATCATGTGCAAAGAGGAGAAAAAACTTATTAGAGACCTATTAACAAGTTTTGGAGAAGGAAATGGCAACCAACTCCAGTATTCTTGCCTGGAGAATCCTATGGACGGAGGAGTCTGGTGGGCTACAATCCATGGGGTCACAAAGAATTGGACATGACTGAGCGACTTCACTTCACTTAACAAGTTTACTCTAAAATTTCTGGAATTATTTGGAGGTTGGGATGGTCCTGACTTCTACTCCAGCTCTGTATGTATATTTCATATCACATATGGTGTGGACATCTGTGGTAGAATGGTAGAGATCAGCAATGATATTTTAACATAGAGGAAAGTTCTCTCTGAATAGATGACACCCTCAAATTAAATACAATACTTCTCATCTGGCAATGATTTGATCTTGTTAGTGTTTCTGCTTTCAATAGTAAGCTCTTCATCAGTTCAGTTCAGTTCAGTTGCTCAGTTGTGTCTAACTCTTTGCGACCCCATGAATCGCGGCACGCCAGGCCTCCCTGTCCATCACCAACTCCCGGAGTTCACTCAGACTCGCATCCATCGAGTCAGTGATGCCATCCAGTCATCTCATCCCTCGGTCGTCCTCTTCTCCTCCTGCCCCCAGTCCCTCCCAGCATCAAAGTCCACTGGATAAAGGAATGGCAAACCACTTCAGTATTTTTGCCTTGAGAACTCCATGAACAGTACGAAAAGGCAAAGTGATAGGATACTGAAAGAGGAACTCCCCAGGTCAGTAGGTGCCCAATATGCTACTGGAGGTCAGTGGAGAAATAACTCCAGAAAGAATGAAGGGATGGAACCAAAGCTCTTCATAGGAAGTTTCAAATCTACATAAAGCCCTGAACAACACATCCTGTAAAATTTGGTGTCTTTAAAATGACTTATGTTAACTCCTGTCTTATATAAAGGACAGACAACTTTCAATTAAAAGTGACTGGTCTTAGCATATTATTGTGGCCACTTGATTTCCTTGCTTACTTCTTTAATTTCTGATTCAAATATATTTTATTATTTATTACAATCTGCACATGATTGAAGAGTTAAAAGAAAAAAATAATCCAAATTAATCTCTTTATTCTGATTTTTGAGGAGGGGATTGGAAAGGGCAGTCCACCATTGGCCAATATGATGTTTTTATTTTACTATTTGTAAATTAAATTGACTCAACCCATCTGCATTTACTATGATATGTAAATAAAATTAATGAAGAAATGGCAAATTTTGCATTAAGTCCCTTCTATATGACTAGGGTGGAAAAGGAAATGGCAACCCACTCCAGTGTTCTTTCCTGGAGAATCCCAGGGACAGGGGAGCCTGGTGGGCTGCCGTCTGTGGGGTTGCAGAGAGTCGGACACGACTGAAGCGACTTAGCAGCAGCAGCAACATGGGACTAGGGACATATACCTACCAACCTTATCAATATGGATGCAGATGTAGACTATGACTGCTTAAAATCAGACACAGTGCTCAGGAATCAGGCTTCTGCATACCTCAAAACATAACTAAACTGAGGTGAGGCGAACTGGCTCAGTCAAACCACAAATGGACCAGTAAGCTGACTTTATCATTTACTGTTTAAAAGTCAGCACACTTCAAGACATTTTGATTCGGAAACAGTCTTACATTTTTTTAACGTATAAAAGTTTACAGAATTTTTTTAAAAATTGAAGACAAAATGTTATTCCAAGTTAATATATTCATAATTATAGCATCTTTCAAACATCGTTTTCCAATGAAAGATAACATAGTGAGATAAAACTTTTACAAGACTGAGTACTGTGATTTACACAAACATCAGGGCAAAATGGAGCCAAGTCATTGAGTTCTGAGTTACAACCAACAATGCTGTCATTTAAAGTGATTAAAAAAAATACTTATGCACTATCATAGCATACTTATGCATATCATAGGGGAGGTATAAAATGTACTGAAGATACTGAAGATGTACATAGGAACTGGGCAAATAGCAATGAGACTAACAGTTCTTATATTTATAATCTGTAATTTTGTGAATAAACGAAACCCACTCAAAATGTAATTGTGTTAATTGAGAAAATGGACTTGAAAAGGCATTAAAAACAAAATAAATTGGGAGTTGTGACAAAATGCAACATGTGCATATCTTACAGAATAGTAGGCAAATTGTCATTTTTCTTTACAACAAAGGTCTAAATATATAACTGTATTAGCTATTAATTATCTTCATTATATAATTATATAATGACTATCATTAACTATCCCTTAATCATATTATTATAAAATAACTCTATAATTAATATTATTACTATTGCAATCAATGGACGCATCCACTCGTTCTTCTATCATAAAGATCCCATAGGTGTCAGCATTGTAGTAGAATGTTCTGTGTGCTAAGTCGCTTGAGTTGTGCCCGACTCCTTTCAACCCTATCAACTGTAGCCTGCCAGGCTCCTCCTCTGTTCATGGGATTCTCCAGGCAAGAATACTGGAGTGGATAGCCATGCCCCCTCCAGGGGATCTTCCTGACTCAGGGACAAAACCCGCAACTCTTATGTCTCCTGCACTGGCAAGCAGGTTCTTTACCACTAATGCAGCCTCAGAAGCCCATGTGGGAGTGTAAATACCCTTATGAAGCTTATATTCCATTAGGAAACAATCATAATTCAAGAGAACAAAAGATAATTTCAAAATCTTCAGTATTATCAGAGAAACAAAAGAGGGCAGATGTGATAGTGATTAACTGAGGGTATAGGTCCTTGAAGAGAGGTTTCTTTGATGATATGATAACAAGTGATTTGTGCAGGAAGAATTAGGAAATAAAAATGAAAGCTATAAATCAAGTGTTACCTCTAAGTATGCAGCAAAGAATCTAGAGACACAGTATAAGGAATAAATATCATAAATTAAATATGAAGTTTAGTAAGCAAGATGGAAAGAACATTCTAACAATGGAAAGAAGGAATATTTGCCCTGTTTTCATTGTACTCCAGAGTCTAAATGTGCTCAGAATTAAAAGTGGACGCTATTACTGAAATCCAGGAAGAATCTATACAAACTCCAATGAACGCTTATACATTTTCCCTGGATAGACTCCTCAACGTTTGTTACTACTTCTCTTTATCTTTTACACAAACCTGGGTTTATTTGCTTTCTCAGCACAGTTTTATTTACCACTTTATGGCATCTAGATTTCTTTCAAACATGGTTTTTCATTTCTTCATTTTTAAGTAAATGCCAAACCCCACCAAGTATGGCCAGGGTATGGCATGGAAGGGAAAAGATAAGTGGGTAAAGAAAATAACATTTGTGATTTTCCCAAGAATGTCTTTAGTCCCATTCTGATGGTTAAAATGGCTTTGCTGGGTAGAGAGGAAATGTAGGAAGGGATAGAATGGATAAAACAAAGGTTTTCCACAACTGAACCAACTCTCCATTTTTCCCTTCAAAACAAACATGAGCCTGGAGCATTGACAATAATCAGGAAAAGTCACAATGCCTTGCTTTCCCATGGGTAGGTGTTAAGAATTGAAAGAGAGATCAGGAGTGCCCATCTACTGACTCTCAGAATTTTTCTGGAGTATCTGCCTCTCAAGATTTCTGACTCTTTTAGAATTTCATCTTTTCATCTCCAGGATCAGATATTGCTTGGAAACAAGGAAAACTTATTAAAGGTTTTTTTCAGTTCCTTTCTGAAGTGCAAAATTAAGTAATGTTACTTTTTAATAAGGATGAATATTAATAATCTAGCATGGAACAGATGACATGTTTTTAATAACAACCTGTGCTAAATTAAAAAGACAAACAACAATCTGGCTTTTTCTTCACCAGTGAAAAAGGTACCAATTCAGGTCTTCAACTATATAACCTATGGCAGTCACACAAAGAAAGTGCTGGGGATGAGGAGTAACAGCTGACTCAACCGGAGTTGAACTGAGGGAAAAGAGAAGAAAGTAAAACACGTTCTTAATTGATGGACAAAGGTGAAGCAAGAAGGCAAATTGGTTTTGTTTACTTAAGAAGATTAATGAGATAAAGTCAGGGAGATGCTATAGTTTTATTGTGTACACTAAGTAGTTCTTATCTTAGGGATCAAAAAAGCAGTGCAGCAAGACAAGCGAATGAGCCTGGCAGACAGCTCTCAGGAGGAAAATGTGAGCTGTGTGCATTGCAATGATGATAGAGAAATTAAAAAGAAAGTGCAGAGTTTCCCAATATTGAATTAAGTTTGCCAGGTGGAGTTTGTACTGCCTCTCTGTTATTTGCCAGTATCTGTTAATGACATTCTGCAGAAGACTCACTTTTTTTTTTTCCCCTAGCATTTTCCTGGTAAAAAGGAGTTTAAGGATATTTAAAAGACTATCCTTTGGAAACCACTGTTGCATAAAGCTATGCAGCTGGGCCTTAAACACTATTTTGGGCATTTATAAAGTTGTGTGTAGAGCCTGTTGAATCAGATTAAGAGAATTAGGTTGTTTTTTGTGTTTGTTTTTTGCTTTTGTTTTTTTTTTTTGCTTTGTTCTGTTATCATTTATTTCCAATCAGGTAGTTATAACAAAACAATTTAGCTTCCACTGATTCCTTAATTTATGTCACATTCTTAATTGAAAAGTAGCAAACTTGCCCTAAATGTTAGTTGGACATAAATTTCATACACTAAGAAGCGAGTGTTGCCTGCTGTTTGATGAATTTTCAAAATACGTGTAACCTGTTGAAAGGGGTCTAGGAAGGCTAAGCTCTTTCCAGGGACTTTCATTTTACAAAACGTTATTGTGTATAGCTGATTTGCAATGCTGTGCTTGTTTCCGGTGTATTGCGAAGTGAACCAGTTATGCATACAGCCACTCTGTTTTAGATTCTCATCCCATATAAGTCATTACAGAGTACTGAGTAGCATTTCCTGCACTGTACAATAGGCAAGAATACGGCAGTGGGCTACCATGTCCTTTTCCAGGGGATCTACAGACCCAGGGATCGAACCTGCATCTCTTGAGTCTCCTGCATTGACAGGCAGGTTCTTTACCTCTAGCACCACATGGGAAGCCCAGGTTCTTATTAGTTTTCTATTTTGTATATAGTAGTGTAAATGTCAATCTCAATCTTCCAGTTTATCCAGTGACTTTATTTTGTTTCTCAATCAGACCTACATCCAATGCATCCCTCTAAAAACAGAATCTAAGGAAAAACCATGTGTGTACCATGCACCTTTTGTCTTCAAGGCTAGCTCCTTAGCATCTCATTTTCTTTCCTTATGCTATTATTGCTGTAAGTGCTTCCTTCATAGAAATTTCTGACATCATTTGGCCAGTAACATTCTGAATAACAACATTCTGTTCCCAACCTTATGTTCTAGGAAAACATTTTATCATAATGAAAATAAACACAAATAATCAAAATAAGTTCCATTTGTAGCAAGGGCATCTTTTGTGCAGAAGAAAAATATTTCCTTAGTGCTTGACTATCTTTCAAAGATCCTTTCCTTTATATACACATATTTGTGTAATGGGCTCATTTTAACTAGGGTTTTAGAGACTGAATATACCTCAGTAGTCAAGGAAAAAAAAAACACAGAGGGAACAAAAGAAAATAAAAGAAAAACAACCAAAGTGAAGGGCTGAAGGAAGAGGAGGCATTCCTGTCTCTCTGTAATCTTGCTTGCTTCTTTCCCACTGAGGCAGCTGAAGGGACCTGCCGAGATTTCACCACAAAGGGAAAGTTTCAGAGATAAGAAGCCACTTCAAATTGACACAAGACTGTTTTATCTGTCATTCAAGGCATAAGGTGAAAAGCAGAACAGCAACAATGTCACTAAAATTATATTCCTTTTCTTCAAGTACATAAATATTTTATTTCTTTTTATATTTATTTTCTTATATTGATACATTCCTAGATGTAAAACAGTGCATTTTTTAGTTACTCCGACTTCATAATAAATATTCAAATCTTCCTGGTTCACTGACATAAATTCTGAGTGCAAGACTACTGAAGTTAGAGGTGATGTTACATTACATGGCAGTGGGCAAATGCAACACCCTTGTCCCTGAGGTTGCAGCCTTAGATCTGAAGCAGCTTTTGATAACCGGTAAGTTTTCCTAAGGATGACTGTGGAGCATCAGCAACCCCTCCCACACTGCAAACAGGAGCAGGTGCTGGACTGCTACTGTCCAGAAAGGATACGTATTAATAAAACTAGGGATCAGGGTTTTCTACACCCTTCACAACCTTGTGTGGTTGCACTTCCTGACTGCCCAGGAGATATACCATAGTCTCTCTACATCAAGGTGCAGAGTAACACTGTTTCTTAGGAGGGCTAAGAAGATTTTAACCTTATCTCTGGGAGGTGCAGCCAAAGGAATGTTTGTAGAGAAAGAGACTGAAACCTTCTATTTTAAATTTGATCAACTTTATATTACATAAAGCTGATCAAGGGTCACTGGGGTTCCCAGCAGCTTAGATAAAAGCCAGGTTTCATTAGCCTTAGATGAAGAGATGAAGAAGAGGCTACACAAATGTTTGTTGAATCAATAACAATATTATGTCTCAGGAAAAGGAAAAGCCTTTATATACCAAAAGGAATTCAAAGCTAGAGAAAAATGAAATACTTATCATAACAATACTGAAGGCACAAGGTAATTTCACATATGTCCATGAACAAGCTGTTTCAAAGGGTATATCTAAACAACACATGGGAAGATGACAGAGCGATTGAAAGGAGGAAAATCTATAAAACCATTATAGACAGCATAATCAACCAACAGCTACTTTCTATTTTTTTTTTTTCCTCCTAAGATAGGAAGAGATCATTATCATCATTCCTGCCATTTGTTGGGCACCCCTTGTATGCAAAACTGTGCTAGCAAACACTTTCTATTACTTTCTACAAAGGAAATCAGACACCTCATCCTCAGCTTCCATGGACTAGCTTTAATAAGCAAAGGCATCATAGGAAAGCCTTAAATGAAGTACATCGATAGACACATGGCTGAACCAACTAGGGTACATCTGAAATGGATGAAGCCCACCCTACCCATATTACTTCCAGAATGAGAATTTCACCCCCTTCCCAAAGAAAGTGGAAAAAAGGAAACCAAATACAATCATGTAAGTCCACTACATTCAACATATATTTTAGTATCTACTGGGTATTTAGCTTTATCTCACACCTATTCCAGTCCTCAAAACTTTCAATCCAATTGAGAAGAAAAACTAAAAATCATTTTATTGTAATACCATACAAGTGGGTACCTAAATCAATATTGAAGGGAGTTTAGGGCTATTGACATTGAGAGGGAGGCTCTCTTCCTGAGCGCGAGAGTAAGAATTAAAATAAGAATACAATACACTATCCAATCCAAGGACTGTTTCTGACAATCTCTATTTGGAGAATTTTGAGCTTTGAGTGTGCAAATTGGCTTTTATTATAGTGGGAATCATTTTTTAAGGAGTAAATTTTTCTCCATTAACAAGCTAAGGGTGGTGAGTAAGAAATGGGAGTCAATGAGAATATTTGTTGTCAAGAAAGATATGAGAGCTATTTAGTGAAGAACACATCATAATGAATGTCTGCATATAAATTCAAGAATACACTATCGCTACCTAGGATGGGAGTTATTGAAATGAAGCAGGATCCTACAGCCCTTCCTCGCCATGCCCTCAGCCTGCCTTCTGTCAATGGAAAAACTTTAGCCAAAGAATGAGTTTAATCAGAGAAGTGAGAAAATGCAGAAGCAAAGAAATGCAGTCAAACAGGACAAAACAATAATAGTCTAGTCACTGAGCAAAGTCAATGACGTTTAGTTCCTTCTTATATCCCGTGAGCTGTCTTATAGATACCGAACCCCCTATCAAGTAGAAGTAGTTAACTTCATGATGACCAGACTGTAACCATTATATAAGCTGCCACTATTCCAAGAATTGGCCTCAAGAAAATGGCAATAAGCCAGCCCTGGAAGTGAAGATTAACTGTACTTAATCAAGATGACAGTGATCAGACCACTGCATGACCAATTTCAAGATGAACAGCAGAGCTGACTCTGCTGTCTTTGCTTACAGCCCCTTCCCTCAGTCTATAAAAGCTCTTGCCCCCTGGTTTTTGGGACAAGGTGGGGGATGTAGGGGTGGCAGCCTTTAGGCAGGAGCCCATCCACCCCTGACCCTGCATCCTCTGTTGCCAGCATCCAAAATAAAGCAAACTTTCCTTTCCACCAATCTTGTCTATTGGAATTTGGAGCAGCAAGCAACCAGACCTTACTTTCAGTTTCATCATCTCTGGCCAGTATTGACTCTTACATTCCCCCATGTGCTTGTTACCATCATGTTTCTATTCCTGGTTTCCAATCCTAAATCATGGCAATAAGCATCCCCCCCACCCTCCCCCTCCCACCCCCTGGAGACTTTCAGCAAGAAACTGGAATGCTCCTTAATAGTGCATCTTTCATCAGCAACTTCTGTTGCAATATAAAACCCTTGAACTTCTTCTCTATTTTTCTATTTTTCACAAACGTATTGGAATTAATGAAGCACAGAGAACAAGTCTACCTGGTGATATCTTGAAAGCCGTTTAGCTGGTACTGAATATACAAGATAAATTTATAAATGGATGAAGAGATAACTGAACAGAGATGAACATAAGTAATATTAGCCCAGAACACCTTCAGGATTATTAAGTTTTCATTATATAAAACATATAAGTACCTTCACCAGAAATTCAAGTTAGGAACATAGCTGGGGAATTCAGTCTCCTAGAGTTTCCCCACCCCGCCCTCTGATCTCCAGGCCATGCAATTTCCACAGGGACCTAGAATAAAACAATACTCCGCCCTCGTGCCCCTTTTAGTTTGAACACTCTGAGGTTGTATTGGTAGAACCCTATTTATTCTTTTTTTTTTTTGGCTTAATTTTCTGATGGAGGTTAGTAATATTAATATATATAGACAGTATATTTCAGCAAAGGGCAATGAAAAATATGGGAAAAGATGGCAATTTGATTATATGCCAGAAGAGGAAACAAAGCAATGAAACATTTTTATTCCAACTGTCAGTTCTCTATACAATTTTTGAATTGTATAGTTTAAAGAAAGAGACAAAGGAGCTTTTCTAGAACACAAGATATTATAATTTTACATGGTCTATAACTGTCAAAGATGGTTATGCAAAGGACTATTAAGAGCACATCTTTACCAGTAACATTGATTGTGAACTTAATCACACCAATAACTCTTGATTCCCTTACTTTCCTGCTATTTTGTTCATATTTTAATTACTTCATTTCTTCTCTTTGGGGCTTCCCTGATAGCTCAGTTGGTAAAGAATCTGCTTGCAATGCTGGAGAACTGGGTTCAATCCCTGGGTAAGGAAGATCCCCTGGACAAGAGAAAGGCTACCCACTCCAGTATTCTGGCCTGGAGAATTCCATGGTCTGTACAGTATATGGGGTCACAAAGAGTCGGACATGACTGGGTGACTTTCACTTTCACTTTCTTCTCTTTGCCTATACCTCAGACCATTTGCCTCCCTGACTAGATCTGAATTTACTTCTCTTACGAGGTCTCAATATTGTGAGATGGAGGCCCAATATAAACCACTGTAAAGGGCAGTCTAACAGAAGAAAGAGGGTGCTCCAAGTCCATAAAGAAGAAATACATGCAAAGATTCTTTATAAAGTATCTATA
The DNA here is from genome assembly GCA_917880005.1 of Nanger dama. Taxonomy (NCBI): domain Eukaryota; kingdom Metazoa; phylum Chordata; class Mammalia; order Artiodactyla; family Bovidae; genus Nanger; species Nanger dama. Next base: position 5,986,749 of record CAKJTW010000011.1, read on the forward strand.
CAACACCTGTCCATGAATTGACTACACATTTCACTCTAATGTCTCAATATTGTTAACTTCCTATTCATACTATTTTAGATATATTAAACATTTGAGCTATTTGCACAACCATATTAACAACAGTGAACATTTTTACATAGTATTATATGTGTGGTAAACAGTTTTATAACCACATTAGTTTCCCCTGAAACGTATTTGAAAGGGGGAAGGCAAGGTACTTTAACACACCTGGAATTAAAGCAGTTCGAAGTTGAATTAAAAGTAACATTGCTTATGGTACAAGCAACTACAGTGCAGGATCTGAGCAATTTGAGATGAAAAGTATCTAACTTGACATCAAATCTTTTCATTGCTTGCCTTGCCTCCTCCATCATTCTCTTGAATGCATTTGGAAGATATACTTCAGCATTCCACTTCAGGTCACCCACCACTTCCAAATCAATGTCACCTCCAAATTAGTCTGTCCACAGAGTAGATGTCATTAACCACCACCCAATTTCTACCTGCTATCTAAGCTAGATTCTCTTTTCAAAACCCATTTCTCCATACAGTTCTACCTGTATCCTTTTTATCAGCGTAAATTATTTCTTCCTCCATTAAGTGTTTATGGTTTTCAAACACGTACACACATACCTTCCTTAGCCAAGTTGTACAGACATAATTCTTTCAAACTTTTCCCATAAGTCAGCCTCTTTCCCCTAATCAATTGTGAAACTCTTCTTTGGATTCCTTCCAATCTGTCTACTTATTTTCGGTAGTCAGACAAACCAAACAGAATGGGGCATTCTAGAAGAGGGCTCATGAATGTCACTGGGAGTGGAACTGTCACCCTCTATTCCATGATGAAATGCTCTCAATACAGTGCATCCAAAAATAACATTACCCTTTCGGGTTCCACATCACACTAAAAATGTGTAGTCTTTTCTGTTTTTCAGCTTTGTATCTCCACGTGTCCCCACTAGCATCTCAGGAATAAATCCTGATCAGTCCAGATTCTTAAGAAAGTATGCTGTCTAATATTCTTCATAAACATTCCCAATCAACTTCTTACATTTTAAGTTTTATTTTCTTTATGTAATTCCTTAAGCTCTTCAAGACTCTCTTGTATACCTGTGTGCATCTACCACAGAAAATTCCCTGAGAGCTTTTTTAAAAACAGTTATTTCCCCATTGTTTAAGTCTTTTGCTAAGCATGCATTTTTTCCTTTGAACCTTTTTAGTTTAATTCAATAAACATCTATCTAATTGCTCCAATGTCATTCACTGTATTAACAGAGGAAAAGAGAGGATAGCAATGGAGAAAAAGTATAGCAAAGGAGAAACAGTAACAATCTCTATAGGAGAGACAAGCACACAATTATCAATTCTTTCCTGGACATCCTGAGCACAAGTCTTCCTTTGACTTACTCAAACCCTAAATGCCCCGTATGGGCTTCCCTGGTGGCTCAGACAGTAAAGAATCTGCCTGCAGTGCAGGAGACACAAGTTCAACCCCTGGATGGGGAAGATCTATCTCCTGGCAAAGGAAATGGCAACCCACTCCAGTATTCTTGCCTGGGGAATCCCATGGACAGAGGAGCCTGGTGGGTTACAGTTCATGGAGTTGCAAAGAGTCAGACACAACCTAACAATAAAAAACAACATGAATAACACAGTTAATGTCTGCTCTATGACTGAAAAAACTCAACTGGGCCCCAAGGACAAGGATGAAGATCATTCCATTAGGTGTAAGTGGTACACTGTGGGTCCTCCTTGATAGGTGGGAGCACAGCTCCCAGGCTGACCTATGCATGGGGCATTATTGGTAAACAACCTAGCTTCCATAAACCCCTGGAAATCAGACTTCTTCTAGGAATCCCAACCAGCACTGTATGCAGGTCTTATCACTGACCTCTTTGCTTGTTTCCAGGTTGCCCAGATTATGTCTTAGCTATGTTTGTTCTGCATTTAAATTTAAACTTTTACTCTCATTGAACAAGATTAGTTTCAATCAGGAAAGACAGCTACGTAGAAAAAAAACAGAAGAATATTATAAATCAGAAGACCTAGATTCTCATACAGGTCTTAGCACATCCTTACACCACAGCATGATTTGCCTGAGTCTTGTCTTTGCTCTAAAACCACCAGGATTTAAATATGGCACAAAGAAGAAACAATCACCCAACTTCTCTATGCCTCATGGTTTTGTGTGTGTGTGTGTTTTTCATGTGCAAAGTGGCACCAATAATCTTGTCTCTGTCAGCACTTGTTACCAAGATGAAAGGTGTGGTGGAGGTCTCCGCTCGGTCCTGGCCTGCAGCAAATCTCCATAAATATCATCTGTAGGTTCTATGTTGTGTTGACTCTTTCTGATGATATTTCAGGTTGATTTGCTAACATCAGAGCAGCATCTTTCAAAGGTAAGCAAACTTTCTTTCATTGTCATTCGAATAACATTTATTAATGTGTACCTATCATTTACCATGGCAAGCAAACTCGTTGACTGAGGATGACTTTTCCAGCATCTTCTCTCCAGAAACAGGACAATTAGTGAAGAAGAGGTGGAGAAGTGCTGCTCTGGTATGAGAGGCTGAATTGTTTGCACCATTCCTGATCCTTCCCACAACTTCTCTGGCCTCCTCTGTCTCAATATTGAATCTTTGTGATCCTGTTTCCCATGGCTTCTCTTCTGCACCATTTTTTTTTTTTTTAATTCTACCCCCTAAAACCCAGGGGCAGAAATGCCAATGAGCTTTACATTTCAGAGTTGACATCTTATCCACTGATAAATTTTATGCTGCACTTGTTTTTCTCTAACCTAGATTGAAAACCTCTAAATCAGGGAGGTGCTGTCTTGAATTGCTTGTCCTGCACCACATAAATCATCAGCAGATAAATCATCATAATGATGCTGCCAACTAACCCCATGTCGTGCTGCCAGGCCCTCCTTCTTTCAAACTGTGTCCATTTTGTCTGAATCGTCTTCTAATTCCATCTTAATATTTAAATGAAAGTGAATTAATTTAAAAATCAGAAACCTTGTCACACAGCCTATTTAATTCTAAAATGGGAGGTATAATATTTCTTATATCTATGGCTATAGAAAATTCTTTCTCAAAGAAATTATCCAGGACATTTAGATTGTTTTTTGTCCTTAATATTTTCATTACAACCAGAAGTAGTTTATACTTGGCCTTATTGACTCCTTTCTTTATGATACAGTCAACCACATCAGTATTTATTCACTAGACATTAATAACAGGTATCTTTCTTCTCATTCTCTGGTCTCTTGGATTTATTACTGTATCTTGCTTTTCTTACCTGTAATGTTTTAATTTAGTTGTTTAGCTGTGTCCAACTCTTTGCGACCCCATGGAATCTAGCCTGCCAGGCTCCTCTGTCCATGGAATTCTCTGGGCAAGAACACTGGAGTGGGTTGCCATTGCTGTCTCCAGAGGATCTTCCTGACCCACGGATCGAACTCGAGTCTCCTGCATTGCAGGAAGATTCTTTGCCATCTAAGCATACCAGCAGTCTTCAAATAGCTTATTAGACGGGTTTCCTTATTGTCCCATTTCCCATGATAACATCTTTTGTTTTGTTGTTCCATATTTTCATTATGGTAAAATATACATAACATAAAATTTACCAGTAGCCGTTTTTAAAGTGTACAATTTGGTGGCATTAAGTACTTTTCCCAGTGTTGTACAGCCATCACCACTATCCATTTTCAGAATTTTATCATCAGCCCTGACTGCAATTCTGTTCTTTTTTAATTAAGCATAGTTGTTTTACATTATTTTGTTAGTGTACAGGTGTACAGCATAGTGATTCAATATTTTTATAGATTATACTCAAAGTCATTATAAAATATTGGCTAGGCTCCCTGTGCTGTATATTTGTAGCTTATTTATTTTTATACACAGTAGTTGGTACCTCTTCCCATGGTAACTTTTTTGAATCTTTGACATGTTATATTTTAAGAAGCTGTTGCCTCTGTTTTTATGCAGTCTTGTTTTGTTTTTTTGATCAATTCTATTTACAGATATTCAAGCACATTAATATTTACCTGTCAGATATTTTGACAGGTAAATATTTTATATAATATCATCACACTCAAACTATAAAATATTAATAAAATATTTACCAGAGGTGAAGTTTTCACATGCCACTAAAATATTTGCTGGAAATTTCATAGTTCAACAGTTTCTTAGAGTACTAGCTTTGACCTCAGAATTTTAGCCAATTAGTATGTTTACAGAAATCATTTCTTATTCATTTAACATAATTACAGAACTCTGTTCATGGCTGTAATAGCATGCAGCGATTAGCCCCTTCTTTGACTCTCTTTGGTGTTAATAAACAGGATAGAAACCACTTTTTAGTCTAAATATCTCATTCTTTGTGAAATACCAAGACAGTGACCTTGGCAAAGAGCATCTCAGAATACATTTCTAAGTAGTTTGCCCAGGCATTTGTTGAGGTCTCCTCTGAAACCTTTTAGGAATGAGAGGAAAATAATTTTATATCAAATTTTATGAAAAGAAAACTGAAAATATGGAATTATTATTTTAAAACTATTGAAAATGAAGTATTTATCCAGCCAAGAAGGAGCCAAGTCTAGAGTCTGCCATGAGATCATCACATTAGTAAGTATTCAAGAAACATTTGTTCAATGAACGTTGGAGTAGAGGGTTCATGCAACAGAGAGAAAAGGCTCAGGAACAATGGTAATACTAAGTACCAGTATTATTTATGAATCCTTTCTGTGTGTCAGGCAAGTTATAAAGTTTTTACATGCAATATTTAATCTTCACAATAACTAGAGGAGGATATAATGTTTTAAACCCACTTTACAGATGAGGAAACAGGTTCACAGAAGTTAGTTCCATCATAGAGCTAGAACTGTAACCCAGGCATTTTGACTCTAAAATTATCATTCTCAACGTCTGTTTCCCTCTTTTCCTGACCACAAAGTCTTTCATCTAGCAGGCAGAGTTAAATTGAGCACAGGCTCTGGACAAGGGATTGGAAATTGGCACAAAATATTTATTTGTAGAAAGATTGAGGCTTGGTATTTGTCGACCAAGATATCAAAGTCATTTTATAGAATTCTTTTTCTTTTTTTTTTTTTTGAGGTCAGAACTAGTTTCTGAATAGAAATGTATCTTAATCCAAAAGTGAAAATGAACAATCTCAAGGGGAATAGAGGAGTAGCAGAGCCTGACAATAACTGTTACAAGTTGGTGTAAATAGTTTAGGGGCTCAAAAGCTAAACTTGAGGGGAGAAATGCAATTTATAGATGTTGGAGAGCAATTATTCAGAAATGAAAAAAAATTAAGTATAGTCAAAAGTCATCCCTAATTTAGAAAATTATTGATGGCTGCAAAACTTATCTAAATCTTTTTATAAACCACTCTGCAAATAAAATTACAAGAGCATTTTAAGTTTCACTGAATACTTGGGCTGAACATAGATTCAAATCTCCTCCCAGTTGCTTCTATTTAGGTCAAACCTGGTTGGAAATTTTGAGCCCTATTATCATCAAGACAAAGGATGTTATTTAACTATGTCCAGAATAATTAGGAAAAGCAGGCAAAATCTCATATTCATTTAAAACTTTGGTTGGATAAAATTAAGGTTTGCCTCTGCTGTGGAATGCCTTTCACCTCTAACCTGAGAACTCACTGACCCTGCCAGTAGGTCAGTGTCTGGGGAAGCATCATTCCAGTCATAGGCCTAACCTAATCCTGAATCCAAACCCAATCTTCTCCCTTTAAAGAAGCTCTGTGCAGATCCTGCTCACCTTCAAACACCTCTGAATGTGCAGCTCCAAATATGTTGACAATCTGGATGCAGGGAACAGAGGCATAGGTAAGAGCTCAGGTATTTTTATACTTGCCCCATGATGGAAATAACCTTCCTGATGGTGAAGACTTTGATTTAGGTTGCCAATCCAAACAGGCTTCCCATTTAGTTTCTGTGATACAAATAATTTTCTCCTGTAGCTTAAGGTCCTTGACTTAATTTTCTAAATTTTGTGATATTCAATCCCAGCACTAGATTCTCCAGTTTTAGGATGTTCAATAAATGATGTTTTTGAACTGTGGTGTTGGAGGAGACTCTTGAGAGTCTGTTGGACTGCAAGGAGATCCAACCAGTCAATCCTAAAGGAAATCAGTCCTGAATATTCATTGAAGGACTGATGCTGAAGCTGAAACTTCAATACTTTGTTTGGCCACCTGATGCGAAGAACTGACTCACTGGAAAAGACCCTGATGCTGGGAAAGATTGAAGGCAGGAGGAGAAGGGGACAACAGAGGATGAGATAGTAGGATGGCATCACCAACTCAATGGATATGAGTTTAAGCAAGCTCCAGGAGTTGGTGATGGGCAGAGAAACCTAGCATGCTGTACTCTATGGGTTTGCAAAGAGTCGGACACGACTGAGCAACTGAACTGAACTGAATAAACTGAATATCAACATTCAGAAAGTCTGGCCTGGTTTTTCCAAATAGTGACCCCCCCCACCCTCCCCAACCCCCGCCACCAGGGAAGGGTAAGTAATCTAGAGCAGTAATTGAGTGCATCATTATTTGTCACTGATGATAGCTGAACAAATCAAATATCAATCTACTAAAATGTATCCCTGGTTTGCCTATACAGAATTCCAATTATGTCAAAATATTTAATCTCTAGAGTGGTGATATGCGTGTATGTGTCTCTGCATATATAAGTGTACAGACACTCAAAGTCCTTGAAACATTCAACATCTGCTCAGCCAACATTTCAAGGGTATTTAAGCTTAATGTTACCAATATTAATTCACATATAAAATGAAAGTTTCAGCTTCAATATTTGCTTAACAGTTTTGAGTTGACCATCAACTATCTACTAATGTAGGACCAGTCTCCTGAAAATTGTAACCAAGTACAAAAATATTAGCAAAGAAAGTGTAAGAAGTTGTGGCTAGAGAATATGTCCAGCAAGAGCCCTGGTGAGGACATTTAATGGAAAGCAACGTTAAGGCAGAGGGAGAGAAATTCTAATGGGAAAGAAAATGGAATGCAGTGTTCCCAGAAATACAGTGAAGAAAGGTATTTGTATCAGGAACAAAAGTGGAAGTGAGGTGGACAGGAGAGCCTTGTTATTTCACAGTTGGGAGATGGATTCAAAATGAGAGTGGTGATTGTTTTTGAAATGTACATTATTTCTCTTACTGTGAAGGAGGACGCTTCTAAAACTCGACTTCCTTTGCAACCAAACTGCTGCTTTCACTGCCTCCTAGGTAAGTGTCACCTTCATCTCCAGACCTTGTCTGTCCCTGGCAATGGCTGAAAGGCACTCGCCCTGGACTCCTGTGAATATGTCACCTAATGAAGACATCTATTAATATGTGCACATTACAGCTTGCCATCTGGCTCTGCCTCTTAAACCGCTCTCCTCCCTATAGATCTCCACACACAGCGCCCTGCACTCAATCAATTATTTATCCATTTTCCTCCCTGCCGTAACACATCCAGCCTCCGCTCTCTGCTGCAGGGCTGCTGAGGGCTGATGGCACACATTTCAGGCCTAAAACACGTTTCCACCTGAAATAAACATGGAGTCCTCTCATTCTGTTTTTTTCCTCTGGGTCCCCTTCATGGGTATATTGTGAGCACCCATGGAGTATGATACACCCACCACACGTTCCAGCAGACTCTGGATAAACAAAAATTTCCTTCCAATGTGTGACCTTGCAAAGTTGCTTAACTGTGTTCACCTTGGCTTCCTGACCTGTAAAATGAGATGACCATGGGACCTAAGCTATCAGAATAGGCTTTTTTTGAGTATTAAACAGATAAACATACGTCAAGAGTTTAGATGAGTACCTGGCCCATAGTAAACAAGGTTATTGTGCTGTTATCATTCTCTCTCCTTTTATATTACCACATACATTAATCTGCTCATTCTTTTTTTTTTTTTCACATTCATTTCATGTCTCAGAGTTTCTGAACAAAAGTTGTCTGTATCTCTTCTAAATTATTCCTTCCACACCTTTTAAGACTTTCCCTTTGAAGTAGTAACATGGCGTTGTTTCTCTAACTTGTTCTGACTATCCTCTTTTTCTTTTCAGATTTACTCTTTCTTGTTCACTCTTGTCTTGATTTTCTAATAGTCCTCATTTACATCTTTCTGTCACTTCAGAAACTTTGTCCAGATACAAACCATGAATGAGCTAAATTGCTATAGTGAATTTAATTTTCATAGTATTCTGTACTGAGTTCATTTATAACATAAATACTTAGTTATTATTTAGGTTATTGGAAAACAATAAGTATCTCATTCTCAAATTAAGCTGAGATTGTTTTTCAGCTGTGCTATGACAAAGCAGTCCCATGATGAAAACCAGCCAGTGAGATTCAGATTCTTTCTGCCTCTCTCCTGCAGGCTGTTCCCCCACACACACCCCCTTCCTCCCTACCCGCCGCTTCCTTTTCCTCCCCTGCTCTAATCCTGTAAGAAATATTTTTTAGTACAAGGTATAATATGTATCTTAACTTAAAACTTTCTATTTAAACACTTACTATTTTAAAAATAATATTGACAGTCACATCTCAGGAAGACCTTCTTTGACTTAATGTTTCTCTAGACCTTTGGTTAATGACCAGGGGGTCTAACTTGAGTTATTCTGGTTGAAAGGAAGAGCAGAAAAGCTGGGCTTTACTTTTGAATACTACCTCAGCTGGCATTTATCCATCTGAGAGTTATGCAGATTAATAGGAAAAAAAGTTCTTCCAACAAAGGCCTTTACAGTTCATTAAAACATTTATTCAAAATGCATTCATTCTAGTCTACATCAAGATTCTCCTTGAGCACTGAGGAATGATAGGAAAAAACAGGTGTATCCCTCTCTTGGCTCCTTCCCAGGCTTACACAGATAGGCTTGATTTTAAGAAAGGCCAAGCATCAGGGGCAATATTCTCAACTTGGCAGAATAACTGCTCTGCAGGGAAGAGAAGGGTGATGCCAAAATGCAAATATTCACTGAGCACTGTTCCTGAGGGCATATTGCTCTCTCTGTGTTTAACAAAGATTGGGATGTGGGCCTCTGTCAGAGTAAATGGCTGGCTCTATGTGTTTTTGCAAAATGATGAGATGGGAAAAAAATGAATATTTATGCTGTCTTTGATTCTTCTAAATTTTCTACCAAACTGCCTGCTTATGCTTTAATATTATCATTAATAATACAAAAGTAGAATAATGTAATTAAGTGCCCTTGGGCATCACCTGAGCATTTCTGTACAACTATGATGCCCGAGGCTCCCAGATCCTAATGGTCTCACGCTTAGCACTTCACATGAACATACCCAGGTTGGCTATTTTATTTCTTGCCTGAAACTGCCTCTCTACTCCAATTCTTTGGCTTTGGCTGCAATTAGATTTACACTTTGCTGTGCTGTAAAAATCTCATTCGACGATCCATATCCATCTTCTATAACACTTGGCTCCAGTGGAGGTGAGAGAAACCCTTCACCCATGGCACACAAGGCAACATCTAGGGAGAGGGTCTGGACTCTTCAGTGCCTGATGAGGCCATCAGCGAAATTAATGTTTCCATGCCTTAGGAGTGCTACAGCCACATTACACATTGCAGGATCACTGAAGCTGCTTTCAGTGAAGGATAAAAATGCCATTCATTTTACACACTGAAACCAAATGTTTTATAAGCCTGCTCCTCCCAGATTCAGAAAGCAAGACTGGATTCTTCACATACTGAGAGAAAGGACCAGGGGCAAAACAAATACAGGAAAGAGTCAGAAACCCAGGGTGGAGGGGGAAATCAGACCTTCACAGAAGGTTTGAGAAACGTTGTTAAGTAAGATATGTAAGTATCAGTAAGATTGAACAAGCAGACAGATCTGCAACATATAAGAAAGACAAATCATGAGATGGGCAGTCGTAAAAAGGTTGCTGCTGCTGTTCAGTCACTAAGTTGTGTCCAACTCTTTGAAAGCTCGTGGACTGTAGCCCACTAGGCTCCTCTGTCCATGGGCTCTCCCAGGCTAGAATGCTGGAGGAAGTTGCCGTTTTCTTCTCTAGGGTAAAAAGGCTGAAGAGCATACAATCCAAAGGGCTTTAGGGTAATGCTTTAAAGATTACTGAAACACACAGTCTTTTAAACAGATGCTAAAGGCAGAGATTCTAACTTTTTCTACCCTCCTACACCCTGTAGGGATGACTTTCTGGGCTCAAGGTTACTCCCTTCTTTCCCTGTTCAACTTTCTTCGCCCTCCCTGTACAATAACCTGGAGACTGAGACTAATCCTCTGTGTGACTCTCCTTGGCCAGGAGTGCAGGGACTGCAGAATGATGACCGCTTTTGGCAGAGGCCCAGAGTGGAAAATTTATTTACTACCTTGTCGATGTCTGGTGAGATGGGCTGCTGACTCTCTGCATCCATTATAAAGTGCACGCAGGGCTAGGACAGAAACTGACAAAGAGCTCTGGCTTTGGTAACCTCAATGAAAAGTAAAAAAGACCCAGGACAAGAAGCCACAATACAGAACCAGTCTGCAGGGACACCAGCTAGGGTCAAGGCACGGAGGGAGGAACCACTGCATGCTCACTCTTCAGGGTGCTGGTTTTTGAACCTTCACTCACAGGAAACTAAGACAAACATACATATTAGCTTGTGTTTTAAAGTAAAGTGAATACCACTTGATGGATAAATTCAGTTTTGATGTGAATAACACTGAAAAACAGTATTTATTTAGCAAGTTTTCAAAATACTTTCACCTTCAGTCCTCATTTTCAAGCTAAGGGGAGCTGGTGATTTACCAAGAACTTTTAAAATTAAGGATCATTACTTTTGCTACATTTAAAGTCAAATTACCTGGGAATACTCAATTAATCAATCTTTAAACAATATTAAGACAGTCAAGGCCTGTCACAGTCTCCTCTCTCTGATGGAAAAGGATTCAACATTCCAGCCAAACTAACAAGCCATTCTGAAGGGAGGGGGCTTAATATATTCCACCAGTGTTCTTCATTCAGCCTCCCCCCCGCCCTTTTTTTTGTAATGAAGAAAAGACATATGTCGGTACTGAAATGGCTGTTGCCATCTTACTCTCCCGTCTGGCTGTCACATGGCTAATTGTCCAAAAACAGCTGGATGAAGCAACAGCATCATTAATGGCGCAGCTCAAATATGGTCAGGCAGAATGAGTATCACTGTATGCTTGGTCCTCATACAGCAAAATATCTTCCAGAAAAAAATGTGCTTTTAATATATTGTGTGGCCCTTAAGTCTCTTTTTTCATGACAGTATCTGTTCTTTGTATGATACCCCTGTGCAACAGTTTTTATTTTCTTTCAGAGATATCTACATAAACTGTCTTTCCAAAATAAATAAACAAATAAAAGATACTGTTTATTCTAGGATGCTGAGCATTTTAGTTTGTGATGAAAACTAGGAACATGATATACATGATAATAATGTGTATTTGTCTAGAATTTTATAATCTGAAAATTCATCAAGTCTTTCCTTCATCCTCCTGTAGAAGGCTAATACAAGTTTATGTGACAGCAACTTCGAAATTTTGAGAGATGGTAATTTGTGAATAAATGGTAATTTCCATTCACTGGTTAAGAGGAATATTCTTAGTGCCAGAACATCCCATTTCCAGTCATTCTTAATAAAGGCTGCTTAGCATATAAGACTTCAGAGAAGGCGATGGCACCCCACTCCAGTGCTCTTGCCTGGAAAATCCCATGGACAGGGGAGCCTGGTGGGCTGCCATCTATGGGGTCGCGTAGAGTTGGACATGACTGAGTGACTTCACTTTCACTTTTCACTTTCATGCATTGGAGAAGGAAATGGCAATCCACTCCAGCGTTCTTGCCTGCAGAATCCCAGGGACGGGGGGAGCCTGGTGGACTGCCATCTATGGGGTCGCACAGAGTTGGACATGACTGCGACTTAGCAGTAGCAGCAGCAGCATATAAGGCTTAATATAGAAGATGCTTAGTTTCTACAGTGGGTGTGAGCTACATGGATTGGCTCTTCTCTGAGGTTAAGCAGCTTATTCTCTAAATCAAGACTTATGAATGTACAGGCTGTTATTCTAGATTCTAAAACTGCCTTTGTTAATTATATTCATATAAATGTTCAATCCCCTTTTAGAGTCTTCCTAAATTATCTGCTTAATATTGTCCAGCATCAGTGATTTTCATAGGTTAATTATTCCCCCACATAATAGAGCCTGAGCTTCGTCCAGTCAAAATTTGTTACCTTGTCATTTGATTAACTTTCTCCTCTAGTTCAAAGAAACAGAATAAAGTGAGAAGACATTGACCATCTATCTAAACAATATCCCACACTTACAGAACATCTGTCTGTCTGTCTGTCTATCTACCTACCTACCTGCCTATCACCGTGTCTGCATATCCATAAACGTAAGTAGCAGAGAGAGAAAGAGAGAGATTAGAAGGATCACTAGCTTTATTCCTACTCTATCCCTCCACTCAATATTTAAAGGACAATGTGACCTTGGGTGCTGCCTTCCTGCAACATGTGAGGAAACCAGAAAGGGCATGTTTGATTTGGCTGAAGAATTATAGGGAAAGTGAGAGAGGGGCAATGACAGGTTTTATGTTTAGATGTGAAGAGATACCTTCCGGCTGGCAACTGTGATACCACCATATCCTTTTATGCTGTTTCCCTTTGTCCAACCCTACATGGACATCTGGAAGCTGAAGAATTCTTTGGCCTTAAACACTGAATCTGTAAAAGTAACCCATTAGTTCATAAAAGATGTATTTTTTTTTACTCACCTCCAAAGACTCCCTCCATAATCTATTCCTAGGGCCACAGAACACCTATTCCATCCAGTGTGTCTTTTAATTTTTCTTTAGTCTACTAATGTTCTTTTGGCCCACTAATGTTTAAGCTCCTTAAAGTTGGCGGTGAACTGTTTGTACGAAACATAGTAGGTGCTTAACAATATCTGTGGAAATGAACTGTGAGATCAAGTCTAACTTGGCACTCAAGGCCAGCATAACTAACTACATTTTTGGCATCTTCAACCTGTTGATTTGTAGATGGATCCAATTAAAAGGTCCAAATGGACATTTTATTCCATTTTCAAATCAGCCCCCCACTCCAAATCTTTCTTACCTCAGAAGAACACATCTTCACCCACTAAGTTACTTAGGCTAGAAAATTTGGAGATATCCTTTTCCCTCCTTTTTCTCTCATCTGCCACATTCAGTGATCAAAATCTGTCCATATCTCTCTATTCCCAATGCTGCTTTCATAGTCTGGAAAATCATGATCTCACCTAGACTCCTGAAGTCCCTGAATGATTTTTATCTCTTCTACTCATCTTCGGTCACTCACTCATCTGAGCTTTAGTGGAAAAGTGAAAATGTTAGTCACTCAGCCATGTCCAACTTTTTGGGATCCCAAAGACTGTGGCCTGCCAGTCTCCTCTGTCCATGAAATTCTCCAGGCAAGAATACTGGAGTAGGTAGCCATTCCGTTCTCCAGGTGATCTTCTCAACCTAGGGACTGAACCTGAGTCTCCTGCATTGCAGGCAGATTTTTCACCATCTGAGCCAAGGTTTTATAGTCCCCACCATACTCAGGACAATGGTCCCTGTTCTTCTGGAGCTTACATTCTTGTGTAGGTGAGAGAGAAGAAAGTAGAGACACATGATCATGACATCCACAGTCTGTGATTAAATGCTATAAAGTGAACAAGCAACTCAGACAAAGAAGGATAGGAGAATATTCTGATTTTCCTCATCCTTTGAGAGAGACTGGAGTAGAATTTCTTTAAAAAGGTCCATTTTCATTGTCTTAGCACATAGTGGAAGCTCAATCTTGGTTATTGTTGGATGGATGATCTTACTCTGATCCTTGCTTTCTAATTTTATCTCTCTGGCAAGTCAATTTTCATTCTTCACTGTAAATACTAAAAATGCCAGTCTTTTAACAAAAATTTTAAATGAAGGAACCAGGGTGTGTTTGTGTGTGTATGTGTGTGTGTTCTGTTAAACTAAAATCAACTTGAAATTTAAATCCATTTTTTTACACCCTGAATTACTCATTCATTTTACTTTCTGCTTCAGGAATCAGGTTCTATATTGACTTATTTTCAGTGACTGAAAATTTAGAGAAAGTTGTCAGATGGAATAGCTGAAATGTCAGTTACAATAGAGCACAGGTATTAGTTTAAAATTTGCCTTTTGGCTCATACTGCAGGTAGTTTAAAAATAAATATATCATTTAAGATTTGGGGTTTACGTGTATATATGGAGGTTTATATTTTGTTTCTGTGTTTTAAGATTGACAATCACCATCCAAGTGGCTTGACAGGCCCATTCTTTGCTCAAATTGCTTATCTCCTTTGAATTACAAAATTCTTAAATTCTCATGTACCTCACATTATCCATCTATATTATAAAAAAAAGTAGAAATAATTAAACTATTCTATCTAATGAGCCTCTTTTAAATTTAGATAGCAGTTTTAATTAGATGGCATAGAGAGATAGTGATACTGACAGATACTATTTCCACTGACCCTCAGATTGGGGCTATCTCCTCTCCTATTATCTCTATCTATCAATCAATCATATATCTTTCCTCCCTTCCTTCCTTCCTTTTCTTTTTCTTCCTTTCTTCCTTCTTCCCTCCTTTTCTCGTTCTCTTTTTCTTTTCTTTTCTTCCTCCCTTCCCTCATTTCCCCCTATTCTTAGGGAGCTACTTTGAATGCATCATAGACTATGGCAAAGTGAAACTCTGTCCTTTCCTTTGATCATCTCTTCTGGCCCGGGAAATCTAGGGAAGTAGCAGAAACTCAACACAAACCATAGATGCATTTCCAGTATCGTCTGTGTATGTCTGTTAGTTGCTCAGTCGTGTTGGACTCTCTGGAATCCCATGGACTCTAGCCTGCCAGGCTCCTCTGTCAATGTAACTCTCCAGGCAAGAATACTAGAGTGGGCTGCCATTACTTTATCCAGGGGATCTTCCCAACACAGGTATCAAACCCATGTCTCTTACACTGCAGGCAGATTCTTTACTGTCTAAACCACTAGGGAAGACCCATTTCTAATACTGACTCCCATGAAATTAAAGACATATTTCCCTTACATTCATTTAGGATATTATTAGGAAGTCCCGTTTATTACTAATCCTGGTACAGCTGAGGTAGTGAAAGTAACACTCAGTATGTCAGTATATAAATATGTTATACCTGACCAATGACTTTCCTACCAATAGGACATAAGTGCAAGCATTTTTCACATTTTAGATACTGTGCTTTGTAAACATTCCAAGCAATGTTTGTAATAATTCTGAAACAAATTTGTAAATTAGTTTTCTCAAGTATTAAAAAGGTATTGGATCTTTTGCTATGAGACTTATAAGAACAAATCATTAGCATAACAAAGAAACAGAATATATAATTGAATGTCTATTCCTGGAAATAAAATTTTCCTGACAGTGAAATAAAAATTACACTAAAAGCATGTGCATAAAAGCATGTGCATATTCACTCATAAAAAATACAGAATACATAAAGACTGAGCAATATGATATAAATATATTAACTAGATTTAAATATATATTTATGTTGCATGCATGCAAAAGATAAAAAGACTGAACAAAAATGTAGGAAAATATTAATAATATATCAAGGTGATGCTCTTGAGCATTTTAATTTCTAAATACTTTTCTCTGTTTGTTAAAATTTCTGTGTTGAATATGGGATATAAATGTTTTGAAAAGATAAACTACAATCCATAAATTCTGATTAATCATAGCTAGCAGTATAAGATAAGATATATCATCTGGCTGAATCAGGAATTTTATTAGATACCTGGATTCAAACTATGACATGTACTTATGCCTTCAGTTTCTCATAGGATGTATAGAAGTTCTACTTTCTTGTTTTCCTTCCTTCATTTTCATCACTGAAGTGGTATCAATACATTAGATTTAGGAAGCAATTCATCATTTGCCAAGAACTTTTATGTGAATTCATCATTTATTGTTTGCAATTTGTTCATTACTGAGTAAACAGGGGGAAAAAAAGCCTTCCCTGGAGGCTTGGATGGTAAAGAGTCTGCCTGAAATGCAGGAGTTAGCAGAAGATGCATTCTCATCCCCATTTCACAGATAAGGGCTTGCCTAGGATCACCCAGTCAGGCTGGAATCTCATCTGAAAATCCAAGTCAAGTATTATTTATCTAAAATGACCTGTGGCTAATGCTCATACTTCCAGTCATTGGCCCCTAATGGCAGCTGAAAGCAATCGATACAAGTTAGTAAATATATGTATCAAGTACCTATTGACTGAGACACTGAGAGAGAATGGAAATGCCTACTCTTTTCACATACTTAATTTTCCTAGTCTGCTATCCTATGCTCATTCTATAGAACAGAATACTAATATCATATAAAATTTTCAGGGTATATCTCTGGCTTTTGACCAAATGATTAATATAAAGGGAAAAACAGTGGAGTGGGATCCCACCAAGGGGACAGGGAATTGTTTCCTTGTATGTGCTCAGAATGAGTCATGGCCTTACCACAAATCTTGCAGCAACCACAATAATATAGATTTCTGCTTAAATGTGTTAAAGTGATTGACATTATGGATTTCATCCAAGGGCTGTATTTGACTAGAAATCACTGGGGACTATCAGAAAACAGATTAAAGCAGTTAGTTAACTAATTTATAAACAAGACTTTGGGAATTGCTCAATCTTACTCACAGGGAAAGTAGATAAAAGAGGCACAATTCTAGTTCATTTCTGAACTACCAGAATGTCCAGCCACTGGACATGTACCAGCCCTGTCAAATGTCTGGCTTAAAGCTTGGTGGAGAATGTACTACATTATTCAGGATCTCTTTAAACCAATACGTTTTTATGTGTCTTTCTGCAATTTCAACATCCATTTCAAAGGTAGGTAGGAAAAAGAACACTTTATACCATATCATAAAACGATATAATAGCTATTGAAAATAATGTGTTCACAAAAGAAACATTTAAATGATGACATTAACAAAATACAATTAGAACTCAACTGGTCTGCACTGTCCCCTAGAGGTTCATAAACCCACAGATGAGGCTCTGAATTAAGAACCAGATATGGCAAGATCATCTTAATAGCATCTTATTTAACTTGACCAGGAAATGTCTTGGATCAGATGTGATTTTATCTTTTGCTTTCCATAATTTTTCTTTCAATAAATAATGACTTTCAAATATAGAAAGGAAAACCATTACAAAAGCGTGGAGTTTTGAATTCCAAAGAACAAGGTTGAGAGGATCTTTTTGCTGTTGAGGGATGGTAACTGCATGGTATAGAAAGAAGGGAGAATCTATGAATTTCATGGATTACATGAGTAGTAAGTAGCTTAATTTCATTGTTTAAGAGAGCAACTGAGTGAATTACCACTTGCTCATAATAAAATAAGCGCATATATATATGCACATATACACAGTAGCCAATATACAGGCCAACTGCAGAACTCAACTCAGCTACAAGTAAGGGTTATCACTGATTCTTTACTTAAAAATAACTAGAAGTTATATCTTTAATAGTTTGTATAAATATATATTATAAAATGCACAATGTTTATGGTCTAATTGGTAGATTTAGAGTGAGGATTCAATCATTTTAAATAAATTCTGTTCATATCTCTATCTCTGTCTATACATATATTTATCTAAATATTAGAATCTTTATATCAGATTTTTAAAGGCACACACAGACTTTGAGGGTAAGTAGAGACTACCCTGTTACAGTCAAGATTCAAGTGTCCTGAACAGGCAATAATAAATAATTGGTTCCCTTTATAGAATTATGTTTTAACAAGGCTTATTTCTGTCTGGGTGTGCTACATAATACATTAACTTATTTATAAAATACTCTCTATCTGGGGTCAGGTTGTAGTAGAATAGACCAGAATTCCTCGATAAAACTAGAACCAGACAAACTCTGACATTTTTGTAGAATATTTTCAAATGTCACAAAAGTTTTTGGAAAATATAGCTTTCTGCCAATTTCAAAGTAAATTATGTAGTTTGTCTCAGGTTTAACATAAAATCCAGGTAAAATTTAGAAATATAATTTGAGTGTTACACTGAGGCTTTGTGGAAACTTAAACTGGTAATTAAAAATCTAAATGCACAAAATTGCAAAAATGGAAAGTCAAAATGAAATTTACACAGTTTTTCTGAATACGTACTCTAATGATTTCTCCCACCTACAGGCTTAGATTATGCCCTACAAGACATATGATATAATGAGAATAAAATAGAAAAAAAAATTGTGTTGGAAAGAAATATAAGAGCAATGAGTTTCACATTGTGTGGGTAGTTCTGACTAGATGACTGTTCTACATTATTTGAATGGTTTATTATATAATTCAAAATGATGTAATGACATGATTTTCTAAGTTAATTGTCACCAATAAAAATGCAACAGTGTCAGGTATCAAGACGAATTAACTGCTGATAGATTCAGCTAATGAGTGGCTCTTACTGGGTATACAGTGCATACATTCCTTCTATTATGATCAAGATGGTCCTGTCTTCAGAGAATTTGGAGGAAGCCCATACTATTCCACAAGTAGCTAGTGATGTTAGAGCTGAAGCCAGTGATGCAGTATTGGCATATCAAGATGACTCTTCTTAAGGGGTTGAAACAGTGAAACTGGTATTTAGATGAGGATTATCTCATGACAACAATGTCTACTGTTTAATGGTGGAAAAGCAGTTGATGGACTTAATTTATTTCTCTGTAAAAGAACAACTGATAGGAAGAAAACTTAGCAGTGGTGGCCAACAATGAGAATTTGGAAAATGAAAATAGCAACAACAATATGACCACTTCCTCCTGGGAAGAGATGAATTCTCTTTCTTCAGTTTGCTGCTGCTGCTGCTAAGTCACTTCAGTCGTGTCCGACTCTGTGTGACCCCATAGACGGCAGCCCACCAGGCTCCCCTGTCCCTGGGATTTTCCAGGCAAGAACACTGGAGTGGGGTGCCATTTCCTTCTCCAGTGCATGGAAGTGAAAAGTGAAAGTGAAGTTGCTCAGTCTTGTCTGACCCTTAGCGACCCCATGGACTGCAGCCCACCAGGCTCCTCCATCCAAGGGATTTTCCAGGCAAGAGTACTAGAGTGGGGTGCCATTGCCTTCTCCTTCTTCAATTTGACTTTGTATCAATTACTTCATCAAAAACATTTCTATAGGTCTCCAATCACTTCTTTATATATAAAAGCCTTGATAGTATATTCAAAATTTGATATCAGATGGTCTTTGGACAGGAAAAGAAGGAGATAAACTATAGAAGGAGCTCACATTGCAGTATGTGTTAATTAAAACTTCAAGAAAAAAGCAATCCGTGTTCCATAGAATAAAGTCACATTCTAACTCAGGAAAAGGGGCAAAAAAATTGTTGCAGATATTTTTTCTAAAGCTATCAGCCCCATGTGTTTTTGACTGAAGTAAGAAAGAGGACTTAGAGTACAATACAAGAAAGTGATTTGGAACAAAATACAGTTCAAGGAGAGTGGAGATGTACTAGGATGTGTGACTGTAGCATTCAGTATACAACTGGACTAATTCAACCCTAAGGCCTCACTTGGTCTTACATGTTAGAATTAACAGAAGTTTATGAGTCTCTTCCTTTTAGTTTTCTTCTGATTTACTGGGCATTTACTTCAACTCCAGTATGAAACATTTATCTCTTCCTTTCTCTCCTAATTTGAAGAGGATCCCTAATTAGCCTGCCAGTCCCCTTTGTATCTTTCTCACTGTACACTTTCCCTAGTATTTACATGCCCCATATTCAGGGTTGGCTTCTAGAATGCATATGTCTAAATCCTCCTCACAGCCCTAATATCTGTTCTCCCCAAATCTCTATCATTTATGCATAAATGGAACCCAAAAAATATTCTTCGCTTTTCACCCTCTTTCTCACCTTCTAGTCATGTTAAGATAACCAATAGTATTTCACAGGTAGGATAAAAGATGCAGTGCATGACCTTGAATGTCCTTTCCTGCTTGGAGATTAAATAACTTAAATTTGTGATATCAAAACCAGTTTGAAATCTCACTCTTAGTCTGCTATAATAGGTTTATTCCAACTACACCTCTCATCTATAGCAACTATAATACCCATTATAGATCTGTGTATTTAATGCACTTATCACATACTGCTCTATACTGTTACCATATCTCATATATGTTACCCTCGTTAGTGTCTTAAGCAGAAATTATAGTTTACACTGTTGTTCTTGGTGGCATCAGCAAATACATCTTTATCTCTATCTCCTTCCTCCTCCCTCTCTGTCTCCTGCTATCTTAAGCCTCCTTGTATCATGTGACATTTTTTTCTGAGTAATCATACTCTCCTTTGTCCATTTATTTCCTCTTTGAGGCCACCTCGTATCACATATCAAACCTATTAAGCTTTTATTATTTTTTATCAAAACATGTATTCAATTTTACCTCCTCCACTGAACCTTCCTTGTTAAGAAATGAAGTGTAGATTCCTTAACACAACAAAGAGATTCAACAAACCACACTTCTCTATGATAAAACATACACATGAATGCAAACACACAACTCCCACCCCACCAGTATAAAGTTCAGTTCAGTCACTCAGTTGCGTCCGACTCTGTGTGATCCCATGGAATACAGGGATCACCAGGCTTCCCTGTCCATCACCAACTCCCAGAATTTACTCAAACTCATGTCCATCTAGTTAGTGATGCCACACAACCATCTCATCCTCTGTCATCCCCTTCTCCTCCCATCTTCAATCCTTCCCAGCATCAGGGTCTCTTCTAATGAGTCAGTTCTTTGCATCAGGTGGCCAAAGTACTGGAGTTTCAGCATCAGTCTTTCCCATGAACACTCAGGACTGATCTCCTTTAGGATGGACTGGTTGGATCTCCTTGCAGTCCAAGGGACTCTTAAGAGTCTTCTCCAAGACCACAGTTCAAAAGCATCAATTCTTCAGCGCTCGGCTTTCTTTACAGTCCAACTCTCACATCCATACATGACCACTGGAAAAAACATAGCTTTGACTAGACGGACCATTGTTGTCAAAGTAATGTCTCTGCTTTTTAATATTCTGTCTAGGTTGGTTACAGCTTTTCCACCAAGGAACAAGCATGTTTTAATTTCATGGATGCAGCCATCTGCAGTGATTTTGGAGCCCCAAAATATAAAGTCAGCCACTGTTTCCATTGTTTCTCCATCTATTTCCCATGAAGTGATGGAACTGGATGCCATGATCTTCATTTTCTGAATGTTGAGCTTTAAGCCAACTTTTTCACTTTCCTCTTTCACTTTCATCGATAGGCTCTCTAGTTCTTTACTTTCTGCCATAAGGGTGGTGTCTTCTGCATATCTGAGGTTATTGATATTTTTCCCAGCAATCTTGATTCCAGCTTCTGTGTTCTCCAGCCAAGCATTTCTCATGATGTACTCTACATATAAGTTAAATAAGCAGGGTGACAATATACAGTCTTGATGTACTCCATCAATAAAACATGTACAAATTTTTTTTTCTTAGTTTGTGCATTCCTAGAATGAGCAGATAAACACATCCTGTGGTTCTGAATATGGCACTCTGACAACCTGAGTATCCAATAAATACCACTTCATGTCGCTGATGATAATAAAATAGCAAGTGATTTTTTAAAAAACACTGTCAAGTAAAATACTGTTAAATCTATTTCATACCAAACATATTTATACATCTGAAATATGTGAGTGTTCATCTGAGAAGAATCTTCAGTTTTCAGAAAATTCATTTCTCTCTTGTACTCCTTCTCTGCCGAGGAGGCAATTTGTCGGGAGGTTTCTGCAGCTGCTGTGGCTGCCATATACTCTCCAGTAAAGAATTTCAGCCTCTAGGGCAGGCAAACGAGCACCTTCCACCAATGCTAATCTCACTTCATTATCCTTTTTATAAAAGGTCACAACTCTTTTGTGTCACACTTTGCTATGGGCACATGCTCATATATTTAATTTGACACAATATAACAAATATGCAACTGTTTAGAGAACTCTGTTGATCACTCCTCAAACAAGTATTATTTATTGCCTTCATTACTAAAGACTGTGGGGAGCAGCGTGCACAAGCCACACAATCCTTGCCTTCCTCTTTTTCCTCCCATAGTTTCTGAAAGGCTCTGTTACATGGGATGCAGACCAGGAGGACAAAGTCCTAAGCTCTGATCATATGTGTGCATACATGCTAAGTTGCTTCAGCCATGTCAGACTCTTCATGACCCTATGCACTGTGTAGCCTGCCAGGCTCCTCTCTCTGTCCACTGGATTCTCCAGTTTAGCAAGAATGCTAAAATGGGTTGCCAGTTCTTGCGCTTGTGCTCACAGAAACCTAATGCAGTGTGTACCACTATCATCCCAATTTTACCCATGAGGAAACTTGAAGCAGGTAGAAATTTGCCTAAGGTCACATGTAGAGGAAATGTTGGCAACAGGATTCAGACCCAGGCAGGTAGGCTCCAGAGCCCCAGTTATTAACCATCACAATATTCAGGGTTCACAGGACTGTGGTACTATGTGTTTCATCATTTGGGCTACTTTAGCTTGCTCATTTAGTTAGAACCATATGTTAATGAAGGAGAAATCTATGTTACAAAAGTTTAACTGGACTTGGCTTGTGATTCCACTGGTTGGAGCTTTGCTGAAGTGAATTAGGCATCCGTCTCTGGGAAGCAGTCAAGGAGTTTTAGTTTTGCCTGTCCCTGCTACCACACGAAGATCTCCTTCTGCACCCGTGTGTGACACAGTTCCAGTGAGAACGCATCGGTTTTCCACTATTAGCAATTGTGTCCTCAGGTGTTTTCTTCTCAAATAGGTATGTGACACACTGGACTAGTTATTGCATTTGTTCATAAGTGGATTAGCCTAGAAAATGCAATTCATAACTACTTGTTAAATGAATAAAAAGAGGATATAGAAGAGAAAGTATGCATGGTTTCATTAACATATCACCTCTATTAGATTAACAAATTAACTAATGAAGGAGACATACCTAGTTTACATTTATATACTAAAGACATACTATTACATCATCTTCAGTTCAGTTCAGTCGCTCAGTGGTGTCCAGCTCTTTGTGACCCCATGAACTGCAGCACGCCAGGCCTCCCTGTCTATCACCAACTCCCGGAGTTCACTCAAACTCATGTCCATCGAGTAGGTGATGCCATCCAGCCATCTCATCCTCTGTTGTCCCCTTCTCCTCCTGCTCCCAATCCCTCCCAGCATCAGGGTCTTTTCCAGTGAGTCAACTCTTCGCATGAGGTGGCCAAAGCATTGGAGTTTCAGCTTTAGCGTCAGTCCTTCCAATGAACATCCAGGACTGATTTCCTTTAGGATGAACTGTTTGGACTGTCTTGCAGTCTAAGGGACTCTCAAGAGTCTTCTCCAACACCACAGTTCAAACGCATCAATTCTTCAGCACTCAGCTTTCTTCACAGTCCAATTCTCACATCCATACATGACCACAGGAAAAGCCATAGCCTTGACTAGATGGACCTTTTTGGCAAAGTAATGTCTCTGCTTTTGAATATGCTATCTAGGTTGGTCATAACTTTCCTTCCAAGGAGTAAACATCTTTTAATTTCATGGCTGCAGTCACCATCTGCAGTGATTTTGGAGCCCCCAAAATAAAGTCTGACACTGTTTCCACTGTTTCCCCATCTATTTCCCATGAAGTGATAGGACCAGTTGCCATGATTTTAGTGTTCTGAATGTTGAGCTTTAAGCCAACTTTTTTACTCTCCTCTTTCACTTTCATCAACAGGCTTTTTAGTTCCTGTTCACTTTCTGCCATAAGAGTACTGTCATCAGCATATCTGAGGTTATTGATATTTCTCCTGGCAATCTTGATTCCAGCTTGTGCTTCCTCCAGCCCAGCGTTTCTCATAATGTACTCTGCATATAAATTAAACAATGCCAAATAAACATGATATCACTATAAAAATGAAACTTCTATTAAAGAAAGCAAATAGGGTGGGGGCACAGATTGCCAGAGTAAATCTGTAGACATCCCACCAGAAGTGCAAGGGTGGAAGATAGCAGGGCAAAGTATTACTAGCATAAGATAGCTAGTACTGGCCTACTGATCCTAGATTACCTCTCAGTTTCCTAGCTTTAGACTATTCCTTTTTGCACTCCATTTTCCTTGCCAACCCTTACTTAACCTTAACCTCAGAGCTCCTGATAAGAATCACTGAAAGAAAGCATTTCTTACGGACCCTATTGCCTCGTATACCACTTAGGAGTCTTGGGACTGCTATGTAAATGATAGAGAGTATATACTGTTTGTTCATCTGGTTAGAGCAAGATGCAAATAATTCCCAAGTTTAATCCTACATACAGTGTCACAGAGTTCTATGGAAATGATACATTACTAGGTGGTGGCTTAGATTACATCCTTGAGGGTCTTTTTCATATGAAAACCAGCACTTTCAACAGCAGTAGTACATTACTTGGCCCTTCCCTGGTTACTCAGAGGTTAAAGTGTCTGCCTGGAATGCGGGAGTCCTGGGTTCAATCCCTGGGTCGGGAAGATCCCCTAGAGAAGGAAATGGCAACCCACTCCAGTACTCTTGCTTGGAGAATCCCATGGAGGGAGGAGCCTGGTGGGCTACAGTCCATGGGGTCGCAAAGAGTTGGACATGACTGAGCAATTTCACTTCAGATGGGTCTTATCTCTAAACCCTATTTTGCACTCTCTGTAGGCTCAATATGGTCATGTCCTGCCTTAGCTTCAATCATATTCAGACAAGAAAGAAATGCTCTTCTTGGTTGTGGAAAGCTGAATTCCTTTTTGTAGTTTGATGATGATGACATGTATTTACTCTTTCTTTAATCTTATGAATGAGCAGTTTCTATGATACAGGTGGAAATGTATTTTATGTCCCAATACAAAGAATGAAGGCGTGATTGTTGAGTAAATGTAAGGTGAAGGTCTGCTGTGCATCTGAAGATGGACACTCTACCATAGTCTCCACTGCTTAGCTGGAATTTCCCATATTCATTTGGAAAACTCAACTGATAGTGCACTACAATCATTTCACACCAGTTTCTTTGACCCTTTCATTATCTTGCTTCACTTCTTGCCTGCCACTGTTATAGGGACTTTCAGTTCCTACTTATTCCTAGCCTCAGAGTCTTTCACTGAGAGAACCTATGCCGCTAGTTCATAAATACTGAATTTTTATATTCCCTAAATAAATTAAGCATAAAATTTCTCCCCTTCTTCTTCCTCAAGAATTATAAATATTCTTACTTGGTCTGAAAGTATAGATGAGTCCAATAATGTTTATATTTGTTAGCCAAGAATTCTATCAAATAAAAATAAATCAATAAATATCTTCAGTTCAGTCACTCAGTTGTGTCCAACTGTTTGCGACCCCATGAATCACAGCATGTCAGGCCTCCCTGTCCATCACCAACTCCCAGATTTCACCCAGATTCATGTCCATCGAGTCCGTGATGCCATCCAGCCATCTCATCCTCTGTCGTCCCCTTCTCCTCCTGCCCCCAATCCCTCCCAGCATCAGAGTCTTTTCCAGTGAGTCAACTCTTCGTATGAAGTGGCCAAAGTACTGGAGTTTCAGCTTGAGCATCATTTCTTCCAAAGAAATCCCAGGGCTGATCTCCTTCAGAATGGACTGGTTGGATCTCCTTGCAGTCCAAGGGACTCTCAAGAGTCTTCTCCAACACCACAGTTCAAAAGCATCAATTCTTCGGCACTCAGCCTTCTTCACAGTCCAGCTCTCACATTCGTACATGACTACTGGAAAAATCATAGCCTTGACTAGACAGACCTTAGTCAGCAAAGTAATATCTCTGCTTTTGAATATGCTATCTAGGTTGGTCATAACTTTTCTTCCAAGGAGTAAGCATCTTTTAAATATCTTCAGATAAATTAATAAATGGAGAAAACAGAAGTATCTTATAAATTCAATTAGAGAAGATGAAAGTCTGTAAAGTAATCTAAGTAATTATAGGAAGAAAACACAAAATGATAGGCATTTGGGACAGTGGATCTGAAATTCATTCATACTTCAACATCACTTTGGGAGTTCCGTAAAATTAGAGATGCTTGGAACTCATATTTACACACCTTGCATCTAAAATTCCATGAGAAGTCACAAGGAATTTTCCTTTTCAAAGGCATATAATATAATTCTAATGAATAGTGATGTTTAGCAATCAGTGGCTTATAGAATTCTTGTGACACTTTGGTTTGTCTGTGGAATATCTATACCAGGGAACATCATGCAGCCCAGATGGAGTGGTAAAGGGTAAAACTCTAGGAAGCTGGAGGCTACTGAGGAACCATTAGTGTCTAAGGAAAGGATAAATATGGCCATGGTGAGAATAAAATATTGTTCAAATTATCTTGGGAAAAAGGAAAAATTTCTCTACAATGAAAACTTGCAAATCACATTAAGAGCATGCTTCAGAAGTTGAGAGAAACTTACAGATACCAAAGTTCCAAGTGAAGATGACAGTAATGAATTGTGGCTTACCATGCTACCACTGGAAGAACTGGGCAAATAGGTATGATGGAAAGAGGGACACCAGAGTGGGCTTTGATGACATCAAAACACAAGCTACTCAGCAGCAGAAGGTTGGGAAAATGCTTTGTAAAGGCTCAGAGTGTCACTTTAAAATATAACTCTAGACCAGGTTCCTGGGGTCAGTCAACTGTTCTTGAAACAGGTTTTATCAAAGGAAGGTTTGTTTTCTGCTGGAATTTTCTCATTGCTAACTTTTCAACTTGAATCAAGGCTTGCATTTACATTATGCAATTACAATGTGTCAGAAAAGAAGAAATAAATCCAGAACCTTGAAGATAAAGAAAAAAAGGAAGAAAGGAACAGAAAGGACTGGCTGTAGAGCCAGTCCTACCTGGAACGGCACATGTAAGTAAGCTCCACAGTCATCAGGAGAGAACAGGAAGTCAGTAATGACATGATTACTAAACGCACATTTGGACAGTTGGACTAAGGGATTCATTCAAACCTGAAACTAGAGATTTGATGAAGTTACCTAAAAAATGGAACTTGAGATTGGAAGAAATTACATAAAATTAGGACTTTGCTACACTGACTTTCATTCACATCCTTCAGAAATTAAAAATATATTCAACTCATTACCGAACAGGAAACAGTCAAATAAAAGCTTCATGCAACGGTGCTTGACAGAATCATGTAGGGTCCTAACAACTGGGAAATTTGGATGCAATTCCTTGCTGCTTTGAGCATATCAAGGGAAGAGAGAGGAAAAAAAAATCACTTGTTTCAGTACTTGTCATTAAATACTATATACAGTAGTTAAGTATTAATAAATAAGTAGTTAACATTTATGCAATGATTCATTTCTGTTAAAATATGCATCAGCTGCTCATTTATTATTTATTATTGCCTCCACAACAGAAAATGAAATAGAGTGGCCAGAAATGCCATTGTTTTTTTTAAATATCACTTTGAGTTTTGAATATCCAGCTCATAAATAAAGGGTTATCTCTTGCACTGGAAAAATCATGATGACAAATTAACGTTGTCGTGGCCTACTTGCACATTCCACATGAAATCATAGCTATGATATTTAGAAAAACAGAGAATACAGTGTGCTGCTTACGACTGAGATGATCATAATAATGAAAATAAATGTTCTGATAACTCAAATTCTTCTGCCACTTCTCACTCACAGGCATTTGTACCATGCCCAGTTTGTATCTTCCCTTTCTGTGTCATAGTCAGTAACTTGACTCTACTAAGCAATCACTCAAATACATTTCTGAAAACAAAGAGGATTAATGACTATCCTTGTAAAATTTAGGATTTGGGAAGATGTCAAGAGAATGAAGGTGCTCAGCTCCTCTAATATCTGGTTGACTTGTAAGAGTTCATAGGTTTTGATTTGGGATTTTAAAATAATGTGACCATCATTGCTAATTGTGACTAATTATGTGGCACTTTCAAGTTTTGTATTTCACCTGACTCGAAGACAGCACAATACTTCAAACTCTGATATAACATCATTGCGAATTCAAGCTAAGGTCTTTAGATGTGTCCAGCTAGACATAATAGTATCTAGTACGACCTGAATCCTGACATTTGAACCATGTGCAGGGTAGAAACAGCCCTAGACTAGAATCCAGAGAGACTGTGTTCCAAACTTGGCTTGTACCTTACAGAAGATTTGGACAAATCACTTAAACCCTTTATATCTAAGTTCTTTCATATTAAAAAGGAAATCATAATGCCTACATCAGAGATATGTTATAAAGATTAAACAGAAGCATTCTGTAAACCATAAACACCTGTATAAATGCAAGGAACTGTGATTTAATATGACATTAGGGTAAATATCTTTTAATTAATTATGAAATTCATAGTCTCCGAGATGCCAGTCTAGCTTTTATTATCACAATAATGTCTTTTCCATGAGAACCATGTCTTGGGAGTAAACCTGTTGACAGAACCCGTAGATGGTGCAAGAACTAACAGTAATGACCCTTGTCCAGGTCCAGAGGACAGATAGTAAGGCTTAGGTTCAACTTTCCCTTCCCACACCACACAGCCACTCCAGCGCTCAGACAAATTTCTCGGGAAGTGTGTCAGAATCCTAGAGCCCCACTGCTAAAGGCAGGAAGCAATTAAATATGTAAATCAAGGAAATTACACGGCACTGATGACATTCGGAGCAGGGTTTGCCCCCGCCTCCTCTTCTTCCTTCTCTCTGCTTCCCTTCCCTGGGGGACTGGGGTTGGCGTGAGATCTTCCTCCACTCTGCTCCCTGCTAAATGTTTTTCATTCTCAACCACCTGCCCCAGGCCTTCTCATCAATTATTAATCAAGTGTCCATGAATATGCATAAAAGCCTGTCCCTGGGTTTTATTAAGTGAAATACACACACACACACACACACACACACACACACACACACACAATGAGTGTGTTCTGTGCCATTGTTGATGAAATATCACACAGAAGAAGAGAAGAGGAAGATGCAAGGACAAGTTTTGGGTGTTTTTTTCACCCAATTAAGGGCTTCAGCCACTGATTACATGGGTTCTTTTTTTTTTTTCATTCTCAGTGTGTTACTAAATTAATATTTTAAGAAGTTTAAGCTTTGGATAATGTACCATTCTGAAATATATTTTCTTTTTAAAAATATTATTTAATTTATTTGGCTCCCCTGCATTGAGAGTACAGATTCTTAGTCACTGGACCATCAGGGAAGTTCCTGAAATCTGCTTTCTTTTGATAGATACAATTCCTCATGTCTTGAAGGAGATAGTATTGGTTAGGAAGTGGCTGGACAGGTTACTGACCTATCACTCTCTCTCATTCCAAGATCTGTCACCACAGGCCTGGTGTCCTGAGGTAGGACTGGGGGTGAGAGCGAACTCATGAAAACTATAACCTCATCTTCTGTACTTGGTAATGTCTCGTGGTCAACTCTCTAATAGTTTTCAATTCCCAACTTTCTACTTCATTTGAGGCTTTCTTTCTAAAGAGAAATAATACCTTCTCATCATGAATGATACAGAACAACATGTCTGTTGATAAAAAGACATGGCTTCTGTCTCACCACAGAGGCCTTCGCTGACCCCTTTCTCTCAAATGGCACACATGTCAATCCTGCTGTTGTACTCATCCCTCCCTCACATATAAAATGATTCGTTCACTATGTTTTGTTTCCTGTGCCTTTTCCACTGTGAATTCAAGCTTAATGAAAGAAGCGATTTTGCCTTTGCTCATTAACACTCAAAAATGTTTTTTGAATAAAAAAATGAATGAAAAATATAAGGACACTGTTTTAAAATATCATTTTCGTTATTACTAACATGAGCTTCAGGAACAAACAACTCGGGGTCCAAGCAAGGCAACTAACCATGACAGCCCCAGATGATTTTCATCTTTCTACCCATGCTCCCTCGTTCTCTCTCCTGTCTTCCACAGGTGGATTTACTGCACATGGCCAGCTGACCCTGATGCAAATAGAACCTCAATAGATTGTTATATTAAAAACATATTACAAATGTGTACCTTAATAAAAGGGTACTTGGAAATGGTATTTTATTTTGTTTTGCCAATTACTTATTTGTTCTCACCTATATCATAGCTGTATAGAAAAAAATATAAATGTATTTATCCACATGCAAGTGAAAAAGTGGTCTAGGTTTGTGCTTTCTGTTTTTTTCACATCATAGGACTCTTGATCCTATGCATCTTCCTATTTTCCTGTCTCTCATGTTTTGGCATATTAGGCATTTAGCATCTATATGCCTCAAATATTTTTTTCATATATAAAAAAGTATATTTTGATTAGATAAACTCCAAGAATTAATCACATGAGCAACTCAGGAGAAAAATGAATGCTTATAATTTCCTTGCTTACAGCCCTCAGTTTCTTATTTGTCATTGAAACTTAATTTTGAATCAGTAGTTAACACTTTTAGTTTGGAATTTTCTACTTAGTTCTACTATTTATCCTCCTTTCTAAAGAATCTCAAATTCAACTTATTGAATATTGTGTTCACCTAATATTACTGAAAAAAATCTAGTTTTATAGAGTGCCATTTAAACAGAAATGCCATTTTTCAGTAATAAGGGTCACTATAATGTTTAATGCCTCACTGACTTTTTACCAGCTAAAATGCCCTTTAAACATATACACCGCTTTTATTTCAAATTAAAAAATGAATCATTACACTTTGATGAGCATTCCATCCCACAGACACAGTACTGAAATTTTCCTGTTTAACAATCTCATTAATTTATCACTGCTTTCCTGAACTCTCCCAATGTATTCAATCAGTGCACAGCTTTTGTGAAAACAAACAGCAGCAGGTACAAAGCTCTAATACAGGTGCCATTCGGGGTATGACATTGCACAAGCTCTCAAGATTTGGTGATCTAGGAAAACCCATGGGGCTCTGTAGACAAATAGCTATACTACAAAGTGGCAAAGAATCCACCTACGAATGTAGGATATTCAAGAGACGTGGGTTTTATCCCTGGATCAGAAAGAACCCTGGAGTAGGCAACAGCAAACCACTCCAGGATTCTTGCCTGGAGAATTCCATGGCAAAAGGAGCCTGGAGGGTAGAAGCGTCTGATGGGCTACAGTCCATAGGTCCACGAAGAATCAGACACAACTGAGCAA
Source organism: Nanger dama (assembly GCA_917880005.1). Classification (NCBI taxonomy): domain Eukaryota; kingdom Metazoa; phylum Chordata; class Mammalia; order Artiodactyla; family Bovidae; genus Nanger; species Nanger dama. The sequence continues at coordinate 6,017,970 of CAKJTW010000011.1, forward strand.
CTAGTACACATACTCACAAAGCAGAAGGGTGCCAGGACCATGTGAACAATCCAAAGAAAGTACTACCAGAGGGCCATGGGAGAGGACCACCCTTCAGACTCGAGTGATCAGGAGGGCGTCAGAGGAGCTGTGAGGAGGGCCTCAGGGGACGAAGAAGGATCTCAAGAGTGGCAGCTGTAGGCCAGCCCACCTAAAGCACACTCTATTTTTGGTGCCTTGGATGTTCTGAATGGGAGGAATGAGACAGGCAGATTAAAAAAAAAAAAACTTCTCACACACCTTCCTGTCTTCCTGACTCTCACTGTGAGTAGTCAAGGGAATGAAGAGACCAAGAAAGATGACAAGGCAATGGGGACACTGAGGAAGATCGTTGGTACCAGAGACATCACAAAATCATTTCTCATATGGTTTCAAGAGGGTCTAAGCTAGATCCCAGACACTGAACCTCTCCCAAGTCTCCTAGGAAGAGCACTACGGTCCTCCAAAGAGTAAGCCAACACTCTCCTAACACCAAGATTAAGTAATGCACAGACTAGAAGGCTCAGGCAGTTTCCTTCAAGGAATTACCAATATAGTCTTTAAAGAAAAACCTTTCTTTCCCTATATGACTTTTGCCCCACCGTGTATGTGTATGTGGCAAAAAAAAATTCTACTTTACAGCTCTATAAGTATACCAACATATATCAAATTTTAGGGAATAGATAGCTTTAGGTAATGGGAATATATTAAATAAATCAAACTTATGAATAAATCATTGCCAATTGCTTGGGGATTAGTGCATACACATGGAACTGGTCTGACCCCTGAATGTGAGATTTGTCATCAGCAATGGAAATGGGCCTGAAAACGGGATGATGGTGTAGCCATACAGAGCACTGTGAGAAATGAGGCAAGAGGGCTTTGAACACACAGTTGCCCCAAGCAGTCAAGAGAGATGATTTTTCAATCTGACATAATGGAAGTCCCTAGAAAGACTCATTTTTCATTCCGACATGACTGAGATAATAAGTCAAAAGTTAAAATATGTAATATGAGGCCCAACACAAAGAAAACTATTTTTATTTCAGGAACAGCAGAGTATACCTTGGTCCATGTTGGCTTAAATGGATAATATTTTCCTTATAGAAGCACCCCAGTGACTTAAGCTTAAAAGAACAATTTTTAAGACTAGAACTCATTGAAAAAGTAAAAAAGAAAAAAAAAAGTACTGTTCAAAGTTTAATCTTTGTAGACACTCTGAGAAAAACTCAACCTTTGAAAAATTATTTTTCAAGGCACAGACACTAATAATGATTAAAAAAACCAAACAAACAAATCCTCTCTGGTGAGATGGGAATATCCTTACCCTAAGATTGGATTTCACATTTCACATTATATTTGCAGGCCAGCAGACAGGTAAATTGTAACTGATATTACTAAGCAAAGTTTTCGTAGACCAAATTTGGGATATGACTTAATTTTGATATTCATGAAACATACATAAAAGCTAGTAAAATAAAAATGTTGTCATAATAAATTTTATTTTGTATTATTTATTTTACTGAGACCAATCTTGAATTATTTACTATTGGAAATGCAGTGAAAAAGGAAGAATAAAAATAGGAAAGGCATTACATTAACTTTTATAATAAATATTTTAAAAGAAATCTTAGAAAGCTAAAGTATTAAAGCTCTGGGCTATACTCTTACATGAGATGCCTAGATTGTAGCCGGCCAGGCTCCTCTGTCTATGGAATTCTCCAAACAAGAATACTGGAGTTGGTTGCCATTCCCTTCTCCAGAGGATCTTCCTGACCCAGGGATAAAACCCAGGTCTCCCAGATTTCAGGCAGATTCTTTGCTGTCTGAGCCACCAGGGAAGCCTAGATTGGAGTCAGGTTCATGAAAATAATTTTGAGTGATGCCACTGCCTATTATACCACCTACTGTTGTTAAAGAGTTTGGAGTCTTCCTTTTTAGTAAAATCGATCTAAGTATGACCATAAAGTAAAGGTTTCCAAAAACACCCTACAAAAAGAGCAAAATTACTTATGAATCTCCAAATCACAACTTCTAATAAAATCCTGTATTAGAAGCACTCCAAATTAGCACTCTCTGCAGACATTTTTGAAGTTTCACTTTTTTCCCTGATGATGACCCAACTTAGATTACAGTAACAATCTTACTTTTTCTTCTCCAATATGTAACTTCTGTAACAAAGTTCTCCAGCTGGGTGTTTATCAAGACAACCAACAGATACAAAAAGACAGATATATTCTACTGCATATTAACTCCAGAAGTTTCCACCTCTGCTTTTGAAACCTCTTCAGCATCGGGCTTACTGTTTACCAATCATATCTGCTAGTACAATTCAACATGATTTCTGTAGACCACCCAAAATTCCTATTATTTTTTTTTAAACAAGATTTACCTGTTCCTCTCTCTCTATTCTCACACTTGCTCATTTGTACCCTTGTGGGTTTTTTCTCCTTTTGCTACAACATGCCCTTCTTTCAGCTTTAAGTTCAAGTTCATGCAGATTTCAGCTTTAAGTTCAAGTCAATTAGGAAATCTTGTCCTATGAAATGCCTGACTCTCCAGCTATGCCAATTTTGATCTCCTCAGCATTTATTCCCACTTTGTTAAAGCACAACTTTGTATGGGATTTCACATGTCCTTAAGTTTTTAATTTTCTTGTTGCTGTTGCTGAGCACCCTTGCAGTTCCCCTTTCTTTATGTATCCTGTGGATACTCAATATCTTATAGAAAAGACACAGCGTAACATTACATGATGCTACCACTCTCTATGGCTATCTACTCTTGATGAGGTTTTTTTTTGTTTTTTTTTCTTTTTCTCTATGGATCCAAAAGTTATAGGGTTTGTCTGAGGCTCAGCACCACAGAGTTCTTAAAGCTTTCCCTCCAGGTAATCAGGTTTTCCATTATCTTGGTCTGCCACCATTAGATTTTAACACAAAAATCTCTCCTAGGATCCAATCAATAATCTTTTGTATCCTTAGTTTTTAAGTTTCTCTCTCTGGGAGAAAAAGTCAGAGAGAAATAAGGCAGATGGAGGAACAGGAACTTGAACTAGAAAGGGTCAGAAAAAGAAGGAACGCCTCCCTCTGCCCATCTAGACATGGAGTGATCTTGTCAAGTCTGTGATATGAAGCCTGTCAGGATCTGAGTTTTATTCAATGGACAAAGAGCAGAAAAACAAAGGCTCTCCTCCATTGTGATTGAAATGGAATTCCTTCTTTTCTCTCCTGTGACTTATTCCCAATTACTGAAAAAATAAGTAATAAGTACCCAATAAAGTTCCAGGACCCAGATCCCCCAAACCAGCCAAACTCTCTCTCTTCAGACTCTGCTTAAATGAGCAGCCAATTACTTCAGTGCTATTAGGGTGAACGTGACTCCTGGGGTCACTTCATCTTCTCCCGTATGTCCCCTCAGACTCAAGTCCAAAGGTGGCTCACACAGTATATACCACCTCCACTCCAAATGACCTCTCTCTGCACCATTCCCCTTCTCCCTCTGCCCCCCCAGACACATACTTCTCAAAGGCAAAGAATAGAGAATCCCCATTAAATTAAAAAATTACAGGCTTGACTTGACCACAAAGCTACTACTTGGCAATCTACAGTAAACACTTTAGTTTTTTATTTTTCCTCATTTACTGAATTTTCACCTTCACAATCATTTCCTTGAATTTATTTATAAAAGACCAACTCCGCAGACTACCATTTCTACCTGCATAATAGCTAAGAGCCTTTCTAACTTGCTTTAAACTGCAAGTTGGCCAGGAGTAGAGGAGGGCGCACTGATCAGCATGGGAGAATCCTTGTGACAATGGATTTCCATGTCATTTCAGTTAAATTTAATGGCCACTCCTGTTACCCTGCAGGAGTAGGGTCTTCTCACACCAGTGAAAGAAGATATTCATTTGTAAAATGTCTGCAGAGCTTCAGACCAATGCTATAGATACTTAATCCTTGTTTTCTATTTGAAGTTGTGTCCACGACAATTGATTGTTTTCTGACAGCTAGAGGATACTTCCTGTGTTAACAGGAAAAAGTATTGTTTTCTGCCATTCAGATGCAATATACAGATCATAGGATTTGAGGTCTAGAAAGGGACTGTGTACAAAGCTCCTCTTAAAGATGGGTGCACAGAGGAACTGAGAAGCACGTGAGGGCATGATCTCTCCCACTCGCTCCCAGGACTCCCATGCCCTTTCTGGTGGCACATGGCTCTTGCTCTCACATGTTGACTTGTAAGCACCCCTAACTCTTCAAATTCATGGGTCATTATTGGGTACCAAACCCAACTTGGAGAAATATTACCATAAGGCTATGGCTCAGCAGGACAATGTGTCTTTTGAACTACTCTACCAGGCACCTATTTCCAGAGGTTTTTTTTTTTTTTTTTTTTTACTGTATCTGCAGATCATTTTTCAAATGTTCTCATCTGTCATGGAAGTCACTATCTCCTTATTGTGGGCTTGTTTTCAGAGACTTTCCCATTTCCTATGATTCAATGCTATTAAATTCTTCAAAATATATAACTGGCCCACGGAAAAGAATTGTGCTAACTTTAACGGTTCTCTGCCACTCCTCATCCTCCTATCTTAATTCCAGCTATTTTATTTATGAACCACTGTTATTGTCCTCCCGGGCTTTCGTGACATAGTACCCTCTTGACAGGAATCTCACAGCCAACAATTTCCATAAGTCTTGTGCTGTAATAGCGAAAGAAAACTGTGGAAATGGTGGAGCAGCACGGCCTAGTCTTCATGTGTTCCATCTTAGAGTCAGACAGTATCCTGGGGCAGCCACAGTAGCCGTGAGACCCTGGGCCATTTTGCACTCCACATTTCATTATGTGTGAAAAGAAGAATAATTTCACCTCCTAAAACTCTTGAGACAGTAATGAGCACAAAGCACAAACACAGATCTTTTCCTATATTAATGCTGTTCTAATTATCGGTAGCCTCACTCCCTCATTTAAATTAACATTTGAAACAATGTTCAAAGTAACTAGTGAGTGATAAAGGCAAATAAAAATACCAGTGAATATCTTTTTAAATCATCAACTTGGGAAACATTAGGGAAAAAGTATGACTTCTTGGGGATTTCTATAGTCTAGTGAAACAGGTGTTCTTATATTCTTGCTGGTGGGATTCTTTTGGCATACACTGTCCTGTTGTGTGTGTCTCTTTGTGTGTTTACATTGTCCTTCTTCTTTGAATCTAAATCTCATATGAATCATTCTATTGCCTTCTTTTTAAATATTATTGCTCATATGTAAACATGTAAGTAGCGAGCTAATTTTAGTTATTTTGTTCTTTAGTAGTAAAATTTTATTTTTTCCATATACTATTATATTGTCAATAATCAGCTATATTTTTGCATGCCATTCATATTGGCTGCTGTATATGGCTGCATTGGAAGAATATGATGTAGTTTATTCTTCAACTCTCCAGATGATGTACTTGAGATGTTTCCAAATTTTTATCATGGTGAATATTAGTGTATATTATTCTGCTATACAGGTGCAAGAATTCCCTTAGTTACTTGGGAGTAGAGTTGCTGAGTCATCAGGTATGCAAATATTCAATTTTAGAATACAAAGTTGAACTGTTTTCCAAAGTGGTTACATCAGTTTAAACTCCCAATGGCAAAATCTAAAAGATCTAGTGGAATTTACTCATCATTTGATATTATCTGACTTTTAAGTGGTTGCCAGTTGAATAGGCACAAAGCTGTATATCATTGTGGTCTTTGCATTTATCCAAAAATTAATTTTTAATATATTTATTTGGTTACAGCATTTCCTCTTTTGTGAAATGATGGTTCACATCTTTTTTCTTATTTTTCTTTTTGATTGTTTGTAATCTGTGGTAAATTTATAAAAAATTGTGAATATATTTTGGTATAGCATTTTGAATTCTAGGAACTTATTATATGAAGATAAACTTTCAAAGTTTGCCGGAAAGCATTCACTAAAGCTGTATATGTAACAGCAAAATGCAGCAGGCATGTTAAATGTTCAATAAATGGGGACTATCTAAATAAATTATGAAAACATATTTAAGAAGGATTACTGAATACATTAAATAGTGATGGTGATTATGTATATGGAATCCAAGAAAAATATTCACAATATGATGTCAAAAGAAAATGCTAGTCATAAATGTGTAGATACATCATTCTATTGTGTTTATTTGTGTGCCTGTGTATGGACTTATATGCTAAATGTGAAAAGAAATACATATATTATTCACAGGTTCTATCTCTGGTTGGAGGGATTTAGAATGATCTGCATTCTTTGTTCTTGTCTCTTTGCCTACTGTGAAATTCGGTATTATGCCATTAAACCAAGTCTACACTTTAGATATATAAAATTACAGAAATCTCAGATAATTGACATAAGGACATATAGCTAGTGTGTGGCAAAGTTGGGCATACAATCCCAGGCACACAGTCTTTTAACATTTATTTACTTTTACTCAGTTCACTGGGGTCCTGCATCAGGAATGTCAATATCCCTATCCTTTTGGTTAAGCATTAAACATTGGATGGTAATAAGAATGACCTCTTCCTGTCTAAAAGTGCTACCTGGATGCACAGGTAAAAAGGAAAATCATGCAATGATAATTCTGGGGGTAGGCTGGGTGAAACAAAATCTAACTCTTCTTGTGCATGTACTTAATCTGAAACGAAGTGTTTACATAAAGCCAAACTAGGGAAGGAGGCACTTTTTCACAGCCCTCAGATACTTTCTGACACAGGGATGCCTTGGAAGTATTGTAGATTCAGTTTTGGACTGCCACAATAAATAAAAAATTGTAATAAAATGGATCATATTATTTTTTTTCTGTTTTCCCGTGCATATGAAAGTTATATTTATACCACACTGTAGTCTATGTGTGCAATAATAGCATCATGTATAAAAAAGTATATATCTTCATTGAAAACTACTTTATTACTAAAAAGTGCTATCATCTGAGCCTACAAGTCATAATCTATTTGCAAGAGTAACATCAAAGATCACTGATCACAGACCACCATAACAAATATAATAATAAAGAAAAAGTAGGAAATACTGTGAGAGTTACCAAAATGTGACACAGAGACATAAAGTGAGGAAATACTGTTGGAAACTTTCTCAATGCAGTAGAGACTTTCTCAATGCAGGGTTGCCACAAAACTTCAATTAGTGAAAAACACACAATATCTGTGAAGGGCAATAAAATGAGGTCGACTGTACAAGGAAGGATTTGCTATTAGCATAATTACAAAGGTCATTGCCCCATATGGTCTTTAATAGTCTGGTGACAGATTAGGAAGACTATCATTAGCCTAACATTTGGCTCACATGACTGGATGTGAAAAAGTCAGTGGATTTTTAGGAGAATGAATATCCAGGTGCTTTAATTTTAATGTTATTATATTGAATTTTAACTGTTTTTCAATTCTTTATTTTCACCAGACTCTATTCTTCCCATGACTTTCTCATTATTTTACATAAAATTTTAACCTTGGTTCAGAATATTCCCATGATAGCTCCTGATTAAAACACAATAAAGACCACAAGCATAATATAAAAGGTGACTTGGTATCCAGGGGGCTACTAATCTATTCTCAATTGAAGGTGCTAAATCTATTGAAAATAATTCTTCAAATCCAGTATGACACTGGATATACTACAATCAAAGCTTGTTCTTTATAAACTGGGATCTAAATATGATTTGAATGAAGGCATACCTAAGGAATTGAGGAGATACAAAAGGAAGACAAACTGGAATATAATGTTGAGCCTAGAATTTAAATCTCAGCTACTGTTGTGATCTCTTCTCATTGTCCTAACATTCCTATTATTATTACCGTATCTTCGTTCACCTCCTTCATTTTAGCAGTGTTGGTGACCAGACCCCTCATGGCAACTGTCATTGCTGCGGCATATGAATCTACCTCATCTGGTATTTTTCTAATACATACATAGCATCCTCCTATTAATGAATAACTGAGGGAAAAGCAGAACTGAAATACACTGTATATTTAATGTAAATATGCATATATATTCTATTATTATACATTATAATATAATATAAATATACTATATATAAAATAAATATAGTGTTAATAAATATTTAATAATAACGATTTTTCAATCTCTCCTATAAGCCACTTAGCATTAACTTGGAAGATTTTAAAAGCTTGATGCTTTTCCACAGGCCTAAATATTTGTCAATAATGAATTACTAATTAAATTATCTTGGGATTTTTCTTGCTAGAACGGAATGATTTAAGAACACTGATAACTTACTACACCAAGATCTATTAATGACTAAGTCTTTGCTTGGTCAGTGAAAAACCCTAAGCTTTTCTTCTTTGCCTTTAACCACTTACGTTGATGGCAGATGTTCAGTAACATGCTTACTGTATCTATCAGCCCAAAGGAACTGACTACTTTTAGTTCAGACAAATTTGTTTCTTAAAACAAGGCAATCTTCCTGTGACATCAAAAAATGTTATGGGACAGGAGCATTACATAGCTAGATGACAGATAAGGAAGAAGTATCCCTGGTTCCCTTCATAGAAACACTAACTTAATAGAAATACACAAGCCAAAATCCCTTAATGAAAACTCCAGAAGTCAGTAAACAAGGCACAGTATGAGCACAAAGCTGCATTAAAACAGCTAAGAAAAACTATTTCATTCTACCTACTAGGATCCTCCCTCACAGTGGTACAATTCAGCATGACTGGGAGAAAATATTCAACTTGGAAGTTTTATCCTTGGAAGGAAAAGAGGAAAGTGCAACATGTGTCCAACATTCTACTCTTCTGGGGGTGGGGGTGGTTGCTCAAGGCACTGTTTTTGTCTTGCTTCACAAGGAAGACACAGATAGAACAAGAATACTTTGGATACTTGGGCACTCAGGACAAAATACAGCCAGCTGTCTTAATGCAGGACCAGAGAACCTGAGGGAAAATTGTTGAGATCCCCAAAAAGAAACTGGCAAATCTCTCCAACTGGGAATTATACCCACAAGCACAGAGAAGACATATCCCCAGAAAAAGTTTGAGAGGCTCTGAGAATATCTATCCAGGCCAATCGGTGAAGGTCTTGCCTTGTACGAAGTTAGTCTATAAAGACTGGGAAAAGTGGCTGTTTTTCCAAATAAAACCAAGTCTTGCTGTGGGGAGGGGATAAAGTCACAGTGCATATGAAGAAGCAACAAAGCATGATCCAGTGAAAAGAACAAAATAAATCTCCAGAAACAAACTCTAAAGAAATAGGAGTGTATGAACTATCTGACAAAGAAATAAAAATAACTGTTTCTGAAACTCAATGATCCTAAAGAATACAGAAAGATAGCTAAGTGAAACCAGGAAAACAATGCATGAACAAAATGAGAATACCAACAAAGAGATAGAAAATAAAAAAGAACAACACAGAAAACTTGGAGCTGAATAATATAGCTGAATTTAAAATTTTCCTAGAGAGGTTCAACAGAAGACCTAATCAAACAGAAAAAAGAGCCAAACAATTAAAAAAGAGATCATTTGAAATTACCAATTTAGAACAGAAAAATTTAAAAAATGAAGAGAAGTGAATAAGATCTAAGAAGCTCATGGGAAACCAACAAGAGGACCAATACACATATTATTGGAAAAGAGAGACTATATTTGAAGAAATAATTTTCAAAAATTTCCAAATATAAGCAATGAAATGGACATCTTAATTCAAGAATCTCAAGAGATTCTAACTAGGATAAACCAAGAGAAGCCTACATTGAGGCACATGAGAATCAAACTATCAAAAGTAAAAAACAAAGAAAAAAAATCTTGAAGGCAACCAACTAGAGAAAAGCAACTTATCACAAAAAGGAGTTCTCATAAGGTTATTATTAGATTTCTTAGCAGAAACCTTATAGTACAGAATCAAGTGGGATAATATATTCAAAGTGTTAAGATAAAAGAAAATAAAAAAGCTGACCAAGAATATTCTATCTGGAAAACTACCTTTCAAAAGTGAAGGCAAAATTAAATGTTCCTCAGATAAATGAAAGCTGAGCGAGTTCACTGCCACCAGATTTGCCTTACAAGAAATGCTAAAGGGAGTTCTTCACATTGAAATGAAAGGACACCAGATAGAAATATGAAAACATAAAAATATAAGGTCTTTGGTAAAGGAATATAAATAGACAAACACAGAATCTGAAGTTATTGTAATGGTTTTGAGTAAATCATTTTAACTTTGATGCTGAATTTAAGATAAATGCACAAAAATAACTATACTAATAAAAGCGTATTAATAGATACACATTATGAAAAATGTAATTTGTGTCGTTAAGAACATAAAGTAGAGAAAATACAAACACATTTCTCAAAAAATTAAAAGCAGAATTATTGTATCTTCCAATGATTGCTGGCTTCCTTGGTAGCTCAAATGGTAAATAATCTGTCTGCAATGCAGGAGACCTGGGTTCGAGTCTTGGGTTGGGAAGATCCTCTGGAGAAGGGAATGGCAACCCACTTCAGTATTCTTGCCTGGGAAATCCCATGGACAGAGGAGCCTGAAGGGCCACAGTCCATGGGGTCACAGAGAGTTGGACATGACTGAGTGGCTGGGCATAGCCAACAATCTCACTTCTTGATATATATCCAAAAAATAAAAACAGAATCTCCTTCTCTGTCTGATTTACTTCACTCAGTATGACAATCTCCAGGTCCATCCATGTTGCTGCAGATGGCATTATTTCATTCTTTTTAATGGCTGAGTAATATTCTATTGTGTATATGTACCACATCTTTCTTCCTCTGTCAATGGACATTTAGCCTGCTGCCATGTCTTGGCTATTGTAAACAGGCTTAAAGATGAATTTATGGTTGTTTGGGGGAAAGAAGGAGGGAAGGCATAGTTGTCTCGGAATGAACTTGTACATATTGCTGTATTTAAAACAGATAACCAACAAGGACCTACTGTATAGCATAAGGAACTCTGCTCAATGTTACGTGGCAGCCTGGATGGGAGGGGAGTTTTGGGGGAGAGTGGATACATGCAGAGTCCCTTTGCTGTTCACCTGAAACTATCACAATATTGTTAATTGGCTATACTCCAAAACAAAATAAAAAGTTAACAAAATAAAAACAGAATCCCAGAAGAGCTACTCGCCTGCTCATGTTCTTTGCAGCATTATTTATAATCATCAAGAGATTGAGTAATCTTAGTATTTATCATCAGATGAATGGATAAAGAAAATGTGCTATAGAGAGAGAAAAATCATTCAAACTTACAGAGGAGGAATTCTTGTTATACACTACAATATGGATGAATCTTGAGGATACTATGCTAAGCAAAATAAGTTAGTGATAAAAAGACAAATACTGCATGATTATACTTAAATGAGGTATCTATAGTAGTTAGATTCAAAGCAAAAGAAAGCAGAATGTGTTTACCAAGAGCTAGGGAGGAAAAAAGGGGGTATTTCTGTTTCATGGATATAGTTTCAGTTTTATAAGATGGAAAAATGTTCTAGAAGCCTGTTGTATCACAATCTGTACTATACATAGAAAAATAATTTAAAAAAAAAGAAAAATAGTTAAGATGGTAAATTTTATATTGTGTTACTGAAATAGAAAATTATACAATTGGAACATTAATAAAGTGTTTATGAGCACAAGCTTTGGATTCTAACTAATCTGGGCTTAATTTTGGATTTAGTCGCATAGTAGCCATATGGGCCCAGCAACTTTTCTCTCTGGCAACCTTCCTATTTGGCTAAACAGATATAATAACTATATCTACCTTGTGTAATCATCATTAGACATTTTTTAGATAAGTGTGAAATCATAAGCTCAGTGCCATGCAATTGGTGAGCACTGAAAGTGAAAGGAAAGTGAAGTCGCTCAGTCGTGTCCGACTCTTTGCGACGCCATGGACTGTAACCTACCAGGCTCCTCCCTCCATGGGATTCTCCAGGCAAGAATACTGGAGTGGGTTGCCATTTCCTTCTCCAGGGGATCTTCCCAACCCAGGGATCGAACCTGGGTCTCCTGCATTCCAGGCAGATGCTTGAGCACTGAATCAATGGTATGCAAGTCAGGAAGAGGAAGCACACCTGAAGGACCGAGGATAAAACAGGTGACTTCCTGAAAGTTCAGATGTTTGTAGAGATTGTGAGTAAGTATTTGAAGACTGGCAATATTAACAGCATTGTTGTAGCCACCTTTGGATGAATACCTTAGCCCAGCAGTGGAGAGCTGAGCCATCAGTTCAGTTCAGTTCAGTCACTCAGTCGTGTCCGACTCTTTGCGACCCCGTGAATCGCAGCACGCCAGGCCTCCCTGTCCATCACCAACTTCAAGTTAAGAGATTATATGCAGAAAGTACAAGGTCCTGAAGTACTTTCTGCATATAATCTCTTAACTTTTCCATTAACACCACAGAATCTGATCAGTCTATTCTAAAATGCATTTTGCAAAAGATCATAACCTATTTTCAAACATACTGAAAATATATGATTACATAATTCCCATTTGTGCTTTCATATTTAATTAAAAAGTCATTTCTAGAGGGGGAAAAACATTAAGTTTAGGAGAGTGAAACAGTAAAAACATTTACCAGGACTCAAAGAATACTGGTAGTAAGTAGGTAAGTACAAGATTACAACTACTCACACCCTCCCAATAAATTAGCCTTTTTATAAAAAGATGGCATGTCATTCAGACAAATTAGAAATCAAATTAGAGTTTTCAGTGGTCTTCCTAGAAGAAAGCATTTCAGGAGTCAATCTTCCAAAAGGTAGAGTATTTCTCAGTTCTGCTAATAAAACAAAATGAGGTTATGTAAACAGGTTTAACTACTCCCTTATAAAATTTCCTGATACTCCCAAAGGAAATAAAATCTGCCTTATTTCTTTGCCCACCTTCAGTGAACTTTAAAGTTGGTCTATATATATTCAAGAATCTTAAGTTTATTCTCCCTCTGGGATAGATTCAGCATATGGTCTGCTCCTAAAGCAAACATTATTTAAACTTTAAATCTAAGATGAATCCTTCCGTTTTATTTCTAGTTTTGTTTCCTTTGATCCTGAAAGTAATTAACTTTCAGTGGCAGCTAATTATAAGTGAAGAGAAATCAGAGTCTCTATGGTTGTTTGTTTGGTACAGGCCAGGCAAAGTGTTTTTTAAATTGGAAGATCATTTTGTTCTATGTATTTCAATGCATTTTGCACTGTATTTATTATCCCAGGATTCATATTATAACCATGACCTTTCATCTAATCACAGAATCTCACAGAGAGAAAGAAAATAATTATTTTAACAGAGAAACATAAGACTTATAAAAGAGAAATGAGAGAGGCTGGGCGGGAGTAAATGTGAAACAAGAAAAGCCACAAATCCACTCCCTACTCTTTATCATTATAATTCCATGAAAATCTCCTCATATGAAAAGATACTTGAACTGGGAAATCCTCTTTCTCAAACTTATTTCAGGCAGAAATCAGTTCTTGAAAAATGAAACAGGAATGGAAAGACACATAAGTGCAGATAATTGAGGCCAAAGGTGTTACCCACCATTCCACATTATTACTAATAATCAGGAGCATGGAAGAATCTAAGTTAATGAGCCACTAGTCAAATGACCCTTACCATACTACCCGCTGCTCTGAAAACGACCCTTGCAAAACTCACCAATTCTTTTTGTCATCAATTCCTTACTTTTCAATAGGTAACCAGGCCTTGTAAAATATGTATTGTCTGTTCAAAATAAATAATGTAATAATTTTCTTTTTTAAAGTAACTAAACACAAGGAGGGAACTTAAACGTCTTTCCACCTGAGAGTGGACTCTAACCTTCCTAGCCTTTCCAAATAACTCCTTAAATAAAAATAATCAGCATTCCAGGGAAGCAGCCCTCCACTTGCTCACCAGAAAGGAAAATTGACCTACCTGACTTCTCTTCAGTTAAGGTAAGAACCAGTGCCACAAAGATAGTCCAGGTATTATCCAACTATCTCTCCGTTTATAGAGAGCACATCAGAAAGCAATATATCCAGACTTAATTAGTTTACACCCATGCAGAACACTACCTGTGAGTTATTTCTATGGACTTGGCTTTTTCAGGGGTCGAGGCATAAAATAACCATATCTTTACTTCTTACAAAAATTAATGATAAAGACAATAGTCTCTGTTTTCAAAGAACCAACATGAACATTTTCTTTCCAAATACAGTCCAAGAAAAATGTTATTTCTCCTGAAGAACTGGCAGGTTATCTATTATTAGTAAAACAAACCTTGTAATCTACTGCATATGCTTTAATTTCTGCTATTTCTAGGACTCTCAAGTTAAATACATTATCCAATCACAGTAACTAAGTTAGCCTAGGTGAACTGTATATTTACTTACTCTTACAGATTAATTTAAAATTTCAACTACATTTTAATAGATTTTAAAGTACAGATTTAATCCTCCTACTTTGGGAGGAAATTGACCTTGAATACTCATAAATGACTTTAGAACTTAGTGAACATAAATATTTTCTATCTTTACTTGGAACGGTAAAGATACACTCTTACTAATATACAACTCTACTTCTACTTTTAAGAAATGTGTTAAGCTGTAGATAATTAACTTCACACATGATAAAGAGATTCAAGGTTTTATACACATGACAAGGGATTAAAATGTCTCACTAAGGAGCAGTCAAAGATCACACATTATAAGCCCTTATGTCGGCTACTCCATTATAGAGTTTATAAAGTTTGCTACCTTGAAAATATGGTTGATTGATCCCTAAGAGGTTAAGTGGAGTAGTATCCACGGGCTAGTAAGCATCCATTCATACTGCTGGGAAATTAAGCACAAGTATTTGTCATTGTTAGGGCATTGCTAGTATTACCATCATATACAAGGTTTGTACATTCTTTCATTTTAAGAAACTATCAGAAACTGTTGCATACCAAGTCTTTAAACAATTTCTGCCTCTTAAAACTTTGCTGTCCACACCCATTTCCACTCAGTCCTCTTCTATTTCTAACCTTCCGCAAGCATCTTGAGAAATCAATCTAGACATCATGGAAGGGGTGTTCTGAGGACTATACTATAGCAGATATTTATAGAACGCTCTGCTAACGAGCCATCTTACTCTGATCTGCTGTAGACTCTACTTGAAACAATCTATTAAAAAACAAGAAACTGTTGATCAGGTCACACTTATCTTTTCCAGTGAAGTTTAGTGGTGGTTTCGAGAAGAGTACCATTTTTCTTCACAGGAGAAGTCTGAAAGTAACCTCACTCTTTAATGTGTTATGAATACATCATGCATGAATTTTAGCTTTTACAAAAATTTCCAATAATTAATTCCATGTGTTTTGAGATCTAAGTATTCCATTCTCAAAATTGCAGGAAAAATACACCTCTAAAATATGATAATATTAATACATTTTGAAAAGTTTAAACACATTTTTAATCTTTATAGAACAAATAGTACCGAGTTTTAAAGCATTCCCTCATATGAAAGCTCATCTAAGTGAAATCTCACTTAGAAATGCAATTTCCCTCAGTAAGAAGAGTTCTTGCTCAAGAGGGTTTGCATTAAAGATAATGAAGGTACCTACTTTTTTTTTTCCTGTTTTTATTGTTGTTTGTTTTGCATAATGATATGACCTTTGGTAGAATGGGACAGATTGATTTTTCTCTCGAATGAATGTCTTGCCATGTTCTTCTGCATGGTGAAATACATATACTTTATATGTAGACCATCTGTATCCATATGGAGTGAAGCCTAATTTCATACTGCTGTCTCCAATTCAGATCATTATTACATAGGTTACTATAGTCTCCTCTTCCTTATTCTCCCATCCACTTCAGTGAGGTTATTCCTTACACTTATATTCATATTTTTTGTCACATTCGGCATTTCAACATGGGATTTCCGAACTTCCTAAATGATGCTATTAAAGTTCACTTTTTGCACTGTAAAATTTTATAGGTTTAGACAAATGTTTAATGTCTTCTGGTCACCATTCCAGTATCATATAAAATAACAGATATATGCATGTTCCTCTTTAGCCTGCTAATGTGGTAGATTATATTGTTTGATTGTATTATTAACCATGTATAAGATAGTCCTCCAACACCATGGTTTTAGCTTTCGGACTCTAGAAAATTAACGTAGAATTCAAGCCTGTCTCTCAGCAAATTTTGTTACTTTCTACAACATATTCTAAGCCCTGTGAGACTCCTACCAATTCTTGTAAATGAAACTGGAAACTGAATAGAAGGTGGCCAATGGGCAAATGATCCCTTGAAAATAGAGAATGATGTATAACTGTGACCAATACATGCTTTAAAAGGCAGAAGGCATGCATCTAATATGCTTTAAATCTCTCATATTTCTTAGCTGCTCTTAATTTTATCAGCTATATAGCTATTTTATGTTACTTTATTCTTCTCATATTTTAAGTTATCTTTTTCAAAAAGAGTGGTTGCTGAATTTCACGATTTGACTATGTTATATTTTATGGTTATAAAAACACACATTTTATTATTCAGATTTTCAGATTTTCTCATATTTTACACTGGATTTATGTATGAAAATATATCTCCCAAAACACTCATTCGCTTACTCATTCTTTCTTTCTTACTTTAGTAACTAATTAAGAATACAGAATTTCTAGTATGTGCAAAACTTGGTTTAGGGTGCTTTGGGGAATGGAAAGATGAACAGTTTTCAAGCAGAATCTTTATTACTGACATTTTTTAATAATCCTACATCTAATGAGAAATTATAAAACATGTATTTTTGCCTTACAAGTTATCTTTCTTTTCAAAAATAAATTGTGTAGCACCATAAATGGAGAAAATATTAAGGCAGTAAATCAGTTTTAACCTTATTAACCTAACATTTATGTTATTATTCTTAGTACAAGTTCTACAAAGGAAAAACTAAACAAAAACTGAATAGTCAAGATATAAAGAAGCAAATACTCTTTCAGAAAAATCCTTGATTATTTAGGGCTTTCACTGAACTGTGGCTTCATCTAAGTTAATGATATACAAAGATTATACAAAATGCTTAATTTCATTTAATAAGACAAGGAAAATCCAGAGACTGCTCTCTAATAAGGTGTATCACATTTTCAAGTATTTGTTCATAGCTTAATTCTCTAGGCAGTGGTAGTTTATATTTTCAAAGAACCTCACCTCACTTATTATTATTATTATTATTATTATTGTTTTTTCTGATGGCAACCTGAACACTGTGGAATTAAAATCTAGGCTTCTGATCATTGACTTTAAGATTCTGGATTTTCACAAAAACAAGGGGTATCAGTCACATGTAGTCTTCATAAAACTCCAAACAAATTTAAAATATTAAATTTTCCTTTACTTTGATAGAACAATTTTTATCTACCTATAGTTTCTAGATGCAAAGTGTTAATATACATAGGGAGAAAAAAGTGATAGCTATTTAAAGATGTAAAGTGGACAATTTGTCGGTTAATAAGTGCTATGTGTTCAGAAGAAAGCTCTTCTTTTAAGTTAGCTTTCATATGTGAAATAAACTAACTTTTGAGGCTCTGTCTCCATGTATAATGTTCTTGTATATAATGACTTTATCTTTAAAACAAGGGTAACATCATAAGTACCACAACGTCTCAACAGTTTTCTTTCATTATAATGAAAATATTAAACATACAAAGAAGGGAAGAAGAGAAAAGTAAACGTGATTGAAGTAAGATGCTTTTACCTAGCATTTCTCATCATGGATGTTAAGCTCGAGTATTTTGGAACAAATACAAGAAATACTAGAAGTTGCTATGGCCCCATCTCTTCACCCCATGTACCCTTCTTCCTGGTCATGCTGATGGCCAACAAATTAGTTGGGGCAGAATTAGTCAAGTTCATTATCTCATTCCAAAGAGGGGAAAGAACATCTTTTCAAAGGAAAAATACAGTTAGTAATAAATAAGATGAGGCAGGTATTTATTAATTTGTTTCTTAGCATCTGTTCATGTTAGTTCAAGTACCAGAAACTGAGGAATTCAGTTCTTTTTCAGTTTGACCCTGAGTTTGGGTAGGCTTTGCCTACTCACCCACCCCCCTGCCCAGTACCAGGGAAAAAGCACATAATTCAAACCTAAACCAGTTCACTGCATGCTCCTAGAAATGTTTATGACAAAATCACAGACCACGAGACCCAATGGATCACTGGCTGGGGCTACCATCAGAGGGATCCTCTGTTTTCTCCATGGGATTTGAAACAGTTTATAGAAACTAAGAGGTCAACATCTGAGAGTCTGAGACAAAGTAACTAGATTCTTTGAGCTCTTGCTGAAAGCTGTGCTAGAAGATATATTTATCTCTAGATTTTTTTTTAATTTACACAACCTCACTAATTTCCTTTTTTTCGAAACTAGTTTGTATTGAATATTCTATTACTTGCAACAGAAAAAGTCCTAAAGTATGCTGAAAGAAAACGATATAAGGGAGAGATGATTTTGTGGTGTGTGTAAGCAAGACAATCACGTAAGAATTCAAGAGACCTAAGTAATAGAGCATGTACTCCATACTCGATTTTTGGATTTCCAATTTGAAGTTACTAAAGATTTGCATGTAGAGTAGTCAATACACTGCTGATTTTTTTTAATTTAGTTATGAGAAGCAATTATTACACAAAATATATGACTTGATAACATAGTAACATATAACATAAAGCTATGTCTTAGTGTTTAAATATTAAGATTTCTCTTTTATTTTTCCCCTCTCTTTTAAAGAGAATTCTCACTAAAAACTTAAGAATGGAAACTCTTCTATTTCTTATGGTCTCAACTAATCCCCCTTCCATGTGCTCATTATTTTGTGTGATACCATCAAATAAACGTCCAACCTCATGAGAAAAGGCTTTGAAATAGTCTTCTGGAATAGCACAGAACATGATTCTCATATAATTATGTACAACACAGCAGTAAAACCAAGCATACAAAATAAAATAGCTGACAACACCAAGAATTCATCATTTCAGCTTGTTATATACACTCTCATGTTAAGGAAGATGAATCAAAATCTTTTGCAACTTGCGTCATCTCTGAATATGAAGGACTGCAATATACAAAGCTAAATTTGAGCTTCCTTTAATGGACCATGAAGCTAATTCTAGCAGATGAAGACCGCAGTGCCAATATTCTTCATTCTGAAGCACTAAACCAAAGAGCTAGGTTTTGTAATTCTTTTTTTCTCATTTTCACTGTCACTTTTCACATTTCCTTTAGTAGCTTTTTCGTGGATTTTTAAAATTCATTAACTTATTTAACTGGAGGCTAATTATTTTACAATATTATAGTGGTTTTTGCCATACATTGATATGAATCAGCCATGGGTGTACCTGTGTCCCCCATCCTGAACACCCTTCCCATCTCCCTCCCCATCCCATTCCTTAGGATTGTCCCAGTGCACCAGCTTTGAGTGCCCTGTCTCATGCATTGAACTTGGACTGGCTATCTATTTCACATATGGTAATATACATGTTTCAATGCTATTCTTACAAATCATCGCACCCTCATCTTCTCCCACAAAGTCCAAAAGTCTGTTCTTTATACCTGTATCTCTTATGCTGTCTCACATATAGGGTCATTGTTACCATCTTTCTAAATTCCATATATATGCATTAATATGCTGTATTGGTATTTTTCTTTCTGACTTAGTTCACTCTGTATAATAGGCTCCAGTTTCATCCACCTCATTAGAACTGATTCAAATGAGTTCTTTTTAATAGCTGAGTAATATTCCATTGCATATATGTACCACAGCTTTCTTATCCATTTGTCTGCCAATGGACACCTAGGTTGCTTCCATGTCCTAGCTATTATTAACAGTGCTGTGATAAACACTGGGGTACATCTGTGTTTTTCAGTTCTGGTACCCTTGGTGTGTATGCCCAGCAGTGGGATTGCTGGGTCGTATGTCATGGATGTTTTAAGAAAAGGTTTTATTATCCAACATCACTGCAAAAATATTTACCTGCTGGGTCCTGGAACCTGATACTCAAAAACGCAAACTCCTTTAACTCTCCAAACCAGTCATGGGTGATCTGTAATCTCTGACCATCTATGAGAATTTGAACAACCTCCTTCTAATATACAACATACTAGCAGACTCAATTTTCTTGAAACAACATTCCAAAAATCCAAAGTAGCAAGGATTCATCAAAGTATCAAACTGCCACCCTACTCATGATGAATGATTTCTTTAAAGGATAACACCTAAGAAATGAGCTGATACCAAATGCAACTCAAAAACAAAAAATAATTTCATTGCATTCTGCAATAAAACCAAATTACAGGAAAGATGTACTTACCATTTTCCTAAAGGACATTCTGGGAAGATTTAGAAAGCATTTGCACTTACCTGAAAAAAAAAAAGAAAAGATTAAAACAATAATAAGGAGAATCATGAAGACATATTTTTGGATACATTCTAAGATACAAAAATTGAGCCCATGCCATCTACATAAGAGTAAGTCAGTAAAGGAGAGAGGGGGAAATGCATTTATTTTCCTTGTTATTGCCTTTAGCTAATGCAAGAAGGAAATGTACAGTGATGAGGTGCTTATTTTATGTAATATGTATAACAGAGTCTTTTATATTATCACAATTCTCAATGAAATTGAAAATAGAGCCATTTCACTCTAAGAGGGAGATGTAATTCACAGAGATGAACACAGAAACTAAGTATCTTCAATGGACTCAAGAAAAGTAACTGACAGAAGCTCTATCTTTTAGTTCTTCCTACTCCCAGTCCAGGGTATATATCCAGAAAAGACAACTTAATTCAAAAAGATACATGCACTCCAATGGTCAAAGCAGCACTATTTACAAAAGCCAAGACAAGAAACAACCCAAGTGCCAGTCAACAGATGACTGGGTTAAGACGACGTGAGTAAAATGGAATATTATGTATGTGTTAGTTGCTCAGCTGTGTCTGACTCTTTGCAACCCTGTGGACTGCAGCCCACCAGGCACCCCTGTCCATGGAATTCTCCAGGGGAGAATACTAGAGTGGGTTGCCATTACCTTCCCCAGGGGATCTTCCCAACCCAGGGATTGAACTTGAGGCTTCTGAATTGTGGCCAGATTCTTTACCATCTGAGCCACAGGGAAAGCCCAAAATGGAACATTACTCAGCCATAAAAAGAGTGAAAAATTGCCACTTGCAGCAACATGGATTGACCTAGAGATCATCATACCAAGTGAAATGTGACAGAGAAAAACAAATTTTATATGATATCACTTATACGTGGAATTTAAAAAATAATACAAATGAATCTATATACAAAGCAGAAACAGACTTACAAATGTAGAAAAAGAACTTATGATTACCTAAGGAGAGGTGGGGAAAGGACGATTTGGATTATGGGATTAGCAGATACAAACAGTATATATAAGAGAAATAAGAAACAAGGATTTACTGTATAACATAGGGAACTATATTCAATATTTGACCATAACCTGTCATGGAAAATAATCTGCAAATATATATAGATATACACACATGCACACACACACACACACACATACACACACACATATATATATACATATAACTGAAGCACTTTGCTGTATACCTGAAGCTAATACATAATTCTAAATCAACCACACTTCAATTTTCGAAAAAGAAGAAGGGAAACCTAAACAGACTCTGGTTCCTTACAGAATTTTCTAGGTTCAAATGAACTGGCCTAGTCACAGCTCTCTGAAAGCCTTATTAGGTTTCAAAACTGTCATACTTTTTCATTTTGTTTGATATTAAAATAATTAATATTAACTTTAATATTTAATTAAAATTAAAATAATTTTTGCCCCTCTATAAATTTTCATAGAGAACACTAAACAGGTTTAGTAAGACACCAACTTTTATAATGCTAATTGGTTTATTTTAATGTTACCTTTTAGTCCCTGAGAAATCTAAAAAAGAAAACTGTATAAATCTTAAAAATTCTGATGTACTGGACATTAGTCATAAATACTATCAAATGCTTTTAAAACTCTGCCAACACACAGATACAGTGAAAGA
This sequence comes from Nanger dama, assembly GCA_917880005.1. Taxonomy (NCBI): domain Eukaryota; kingdom Metazoa; phylum Chordata; class Mammalia; order Artiodactyla; family Bovidae; genus Nanger; species Nanger dama. The sequence continues at coordinate 6,040,042 of CAKJTW010000011.1, forward strand.
AATCAGCTCCTTACATACTGGAATTAGTCATTTTAGGAGTTCTTATGTCATCTGTAAATCAAATCCTGGTGCTATGTTACCATTAAAATAGGCTAGAAAGCATATGCCTATCTAACTGCAGACAGGATAACCTATTTCCTCAAAATAAAGAGAAGGAGACAAAGAACAAGAACTGAGTTTTATCTCTAAAGACATGATAGGATGCAAGTCTAATTTATAGAATTGTTACTACTAAAAGCTATGTGGAATATCCTGGTCAATTAGACAGTGTTGCTGACTTGGTCTAATATTTCTACAGTGAGACTGAGCAGCCTAGCAAAAATTTATGCAGATATTTAATTTCTACACTCTCTTTCATTTCCTCTTACTGGAGGCTTACCTAAACCTTAAGTTCCTCTTCTACTGGGCAAAGAAATAACAGATGAATCATGAGGCGGGCAGAATAATTACAGTCCTCTTTTGCTTCATTTCTTTCAACTGGTATAAGTTTCTAGGCACTGAGGACTCATCCACATGCTCACTCCTCACACTATTTCATATTTATTAATAATATAGTAACTGTTGTTGTTTAGTTGCCTAGTTGTGTACGACTCCCTGTGACTCCACAATCTGAAGAACACAGGGCTTCCCTGTCCATCACCATCTCTTGAAGCTTACTCAAACTCATATCCAGTGAGTCAGTGATACTATTCAACCATCTCATCCTCTGTCATCCCCTTCTCCTCCTGCCTTCAATCTTTCCCAGCATCAGGGTCTTTTCCAATGAGTCAGTTCTTCGCATCAGGTGGCCAAAGTATTGGAGCTTCAGCTTCAGCGTTAGACCTTAAATAATCAGGATTGATTTCCTTTAGGACTGCCTGGTTCGATATCTTTGTACTCAAAGGGACTCTCAAAAGTCTTTTCCAACACCACAGTTAAAAAGCATCAATTCTTCAGCATTAAGCCTTCTTTCTGGTCTAAATCTCACATCTATATATGACTACTGAAAAAAACATAGCTTTGACTACACGGACTTTTGTCAGAAAAGTAATGTCTCTGCTTTTTAACATGCTCTCTAGGTATGTCACAGCTTTCTTTCCAAGGAGCAAATGTCTTTTAATTTCATGGCTAAAGTCACCATCTGCAGTGATTTGGGAGCCCAAGAAAATAAAGTCTGTCACTGTTTTCATTGTTTCCCCATCTATTTCCCATGAAGTGATGGGACCAGATGCCATGATCTTGATTTTTTGAATGTTGAGTTTTAAGCCAACTTTTTCATTCTCCTCTTTCACTTTCATCAAGAGGCTCTTTGGTACCTTTTCACTTTCTGCCATAAGGGTGGTGTCATCTGCATATCTGAGGTTACTGATATTTCTCCTGGCAATCTTGATTCTAGCTTGTGCTTCATCCAACCTCGCATTTCCCATAATGTACTCTGCATATAAGTTAAATAAGCAAGGTCACAATATACAGCCTTGATGTACTCCTTTCCAATTCTGAACCAGTCCATTGTTCCATATCTAGTTCTAACTGTTGCTTCTTAACCTGCATATAGGGTCTGTAGGAAGCAGGTAAGGTGGTCTGGTATTCCCATTTCTTGAAGAATTTTCCACATTTCCAGTGATCCACACAGCAAAGGCTTTGGCATAGTTAATGAAGCAGGAATAGATGATTTTTCTGGAATTATCTTGCTTTTTTTTTTGTGATCTAACAGATGCTGGCCATTTGATCTCTGGTTCATCTGCCTTTTCTAAAGCCACCTTGAACGTCTGGAAATTCTCAGTTCACATACTGCTGAAGCCTATCTTAGAGAATTTTGAGCGTTACTTTGCTAGCATGTGAGATGAATGTAATTGTGTGGTAGTTTGAACATTCTTTGGCATTGCTCTTCTTTGGGACTGGAATGAAAACGAATCTTTTCCATTCCTATGAACATTGCTGAGTTTTCCAAATTTGCTGACATACTGAGTGCAGCACTTTCACAGCATCATCTTTCAGAATTTGAAACAGCTCAACTGGAATTCCATCACCTCCACTAGCTTTGTTCATAGGGATGCTTCCTAAGGCCCTCTTGACTTCACACTCCAGAATGTCTGCCTCTAGGTGAGTGATCACACCATCGTGGTTATCTGTTCATTAAGAGCTTTTCTGTATAGTTCTGTGGATTATTGTCACTTCTTAATATCTTCTGCTTCTGTTAGGTCCATACCATTTCTCTCCTTTATTGTGCCCATCTTTGCATAAAATATTCCCTTGGTATCTCTAACTTTCTTGAAGAGAGCTCTAGTCTTTCTCATTGTATTGTTTTCCTTTATTTCTTTTCACTGTTCACTTAAGAAGGCTTTCTTATCTCTCCTTGCTATTCTTTGGAACTCTGTATTCAAATGGGTATCTTTTTCTTTTCTCCTTTGCCTTTTGATTCTCTTTTTTTTTTTTTCAACTATTTGTAAGGACTCTTCAGATAGCCATTTTACCTTTTTTTCATTCCTTTTTCTTGGGGATGGTTTTGATCACTGCCTCCCACACAATGTCATGAACCTTCATCCATAGTAACTGTACCAAAGAGCAAATGCATCTTCTGTACTTTCCCCTCCCAAAGGGCCTCTTTACCTGAACTAAGGTTGAATGAGTTTTACAATAGGACCTAAAACTTCAAAGATTATTTTTTCAATCCTAGAAAAGGTTTGTGTTTGCATGTGTGCTCAGTTGCTAAGTCATGTTCTACTCTTTGCGATCTCTTAGACTGTAGTCCACTAGGCTCCTCTGTCCATGAGATTATACAACTGATTTGTAACTGAAGTTAGTTTAAAACTTAACTAGATATAACTAATTTATAATTTAAAACATAGCAAAGTGCATTGTGTAAATGAATATGTGGCACAGCTAGAGTATCATCTAGGACTATGGATGTTAAATTTTCTAATAACTGAACACACATGTGCACAGTACTTTTTGGTGCTGCATATTTTTTATTACGTTAATTTTCAGTAATGTTTTGTAAATGTTTCACCATAATTTTTTTGATCCACTACATATATTTAACAAATATTCTTTTTTTTTAGGTCAAAGTAAGGCATTTGACTTTCTATAGCAAGTAAGTCTATAGGGCACGCCCTTCAGGTATCCTTTTAAGGACTGACTACAGAAGTCTCTATCATTTAATTCAACAGTCCTTATACAATGGCAGGAATGGGAACAATTACCTCAGGTTAGTGGCAGGGAGGCTCACCATACAACAACTATTCCTATAATTTTCTCTCCATGAGACTGTAAACCAGCTACACCACTCTTTTTCACTCTTTTTTAAAATACTGAAAGCCATTGTATTATTCACAATGTCATGCAGTTTTTCTGTTTGTTAGCAAGGTCTTCACCTGCTGAGAAATGGCCAGATCATAAGCTGAAATCTAACTCAGAACCACGGGTAGCTACTACCTTTGAGTTAATACAAATAAATTACTTTATTTAGTTGTGTGTCTATATAAGCCTGATGGTTATTTGAATGTCATTTCAACCGTAGGAGGAAAACTACATATTTATGTATGTATACATACACATATATGTGTGTGTATGTGTGTGTGTGTATATATATATATATATATGAGAATAATTCTGCCCTTTTCTATTATTTAAAAAGCATGCATCATCAGAAGTCTATTTCTGTGCAATCAGAGTAAATAATTAGTCATTTCAAGCCAGGGCTTCCCTGGTGGCTCAGATGGTAAAGTGTCTGCCTGCAATGCAGGAGACTTGGGTTTTATCCCTGGGTCAGAAAGGTCCCCTGGAGAAGGAAATGGCATCTCACTTTGGTACTCTTGCCTGGAAAATTCCATGGACAGAGGAGCCTGGTAGGCTACAGTCGATGGGGGTCACGAAGAATAGGACATGACTGAGCGAGTTCACTTTCACTTCAGGCCAGGAGGGGAAGCTTTATTTTCAAGCCTAGGTTAAGACATTTGCTAATAATAATTAGAGAAATGGATACTTTTCTCCAGATAACAATTTTATAGTGGAAAATTTATCTTATTGGCTATTGCTGTCTTGAATATGTTAGGGCCGAAAATTCACTATTTTGGTACATCATAGTGCATAACTTACTAATCATCATAAATGACCAATTGTTTAAGTGTGGGCACTTTAATTGTTCATTAACTCCCTGCTTAATTGGCATAAACCAATGTTACTGTTATTTAAAAAACAAACAAAAAACTACATGGGTCCCTGGGGGTTATCTGGGCTTGCCCTAGGGAGTTAATTAGGCAGAAAGCTTGAATTATATCTGATCTTTTGACTTTCTTAGGCACCAGTCAGGTGCCCATCTGATGCTCTGTGCTCTCATGAAGTACTCATGGGACAGATGGGAGAATCTAAGTAGCTCATAGAATGCACCACTTGAGGCCATCATATCTGTTTTCATGACACTAACAGTTTGTCAGCCACTTCGTAAAGTAAAACCTCTTCTCAGTGGATTTCAAGGTCTAGCTCTGTCATGATCTATGACCCTTAAACGCATGCATCTCTCCCCTGTGTCTGATCTAGGCCCTTCATTCCACATAGGCTGACTGACACACTTACATAAAAATCCCCTTCCTGCAGCCCCTCTTTTCTGTATGCTTCTGCTTCCTCTTAGCCTATCTGAATCCCTTTGCCTCTCTTTTTGAGTTCAGCTCTTCTCTAAAGATACACTTTGGCAAGTTCCCAATACATGTCAGTTCCTGCCCCCTCCCATCCCCACCAAGTTCCTTCGACTCCACTGCCTCACCTCATCTTCTGTCGCTTCCTGTCGCATCCTCTCCTCTGCTCCACATTCACAGAGCCACCTGAAGTCCCCCAAGTATATTTCCTTTCTTTACATATTTTATTTTCAGTTATAGCTTTTTGGTACCCCTAAAAGCCAGGTTTTCTGATTTTTCAAGGTTAATTTGTACATTTGTTCTCTCTTCTCTCTTAGACTTTGACATCTCAATTTTAACCTTCTAATAATTGATAATAAATACTAATAACTAGCATTTCAGATTCCCAGAACATTGCTTAATAGAGAACATTGCATAATAGAGAGCATTCAATAAATGTAGAGAGAATTAAGTATGACTCAAACTCCCAAAGTTTTTGAGTTCCTTAAAAGTAGGAGATACATTTTATTCATCTTTCAATCTTTAATGTGCAATCCAGTGTTTGGCTTAGAGTTGGCATAAGATGCATGTATTCTTAGAAGGAAGGAAAGGAATGGTAATTGTGCCTAATGGACCTTCATTTTTGGTATACTTCAATAAATAATTAGAATTTCTAAATGCTATTGTTTTTGGAGATTATGTCCATGATTATTTACTTTCTTACTAAATATGCTGATGGCAAATTTGGTCAGTAGGCACCAACTATCTGGAAAAAAAAAGGCAAAGTTGGAATATCTCAGAGATTTCTAAAGATTTTTAGAATGAACAAAGTTTTTTTTTCTTTTTTTAATGATTAAGACATAAATAAAATTGTCCTGTTTGTCTCTGGATCTCACGTTCTTTCTACATTTATGATTGATTAACTATAAAAATATGCTGGTTCCCTTCAGTTTCATTCTTTATCTTCTTTGCTCAGATAATTGAGAGTATAATATTTTGAATATCTATAGTCTAAACTCTGTGTAACTACCAACATCTTCATTTGGCATCATACAATGCCATACAAAAAACCACAAAAATTTATTTTGATTTTTGACCACAAAAATTTATTTTGATTTTTGACAGTGCTTTCAAATACATTTCAATGTAAAAATTGATACTATATCCTTATACTTTTCTATTTATTCTATTAATTTTTAAGAGTTTGATATTAAAAATCAACCAAAAATCTTAATTTATCTACTTAAAAATAATTGTAATATATAGTGGAACTATATGTAACTTTGTTCTGTATTTTCTAAGTCTCCTGTAAATGTGTTATCATACTTCATAATTTAAAAATAAAAAAGGATGAAAAAATAAAAATTGACCCTAAAATCAAAAATAAGAAAGCAACTGCTTAAGGAAAATCTTCAAAAGAAGAGGACAATGTTTTATTACATCTTGATTATCATAACATTCAAATGCCATTTTTTTTTTTTAATTTTTTATAATATTTATGTTTTTATACTACTGTATTGGTTTGGGCACCCCCCAGACAGTCCTTATTCCTCTGTCTTACCTTCACTTCCTTCCTCCCTCTCTCCTTCCTCCCCTTCCTCTAAGTCTATTCTTTTAAAGTATTAAACAACAGGTGTACATAATGTTTCAGTATCCATAGGATGAACCATCTGGAGCTTTGGTCTCATGCCTTTTGGTCTTTTCAACTCCAGTGCCTTTTACCTCCTTTAAAACTGAGTGACATGCAATAGCTCCCATAGTGTGCTTTGTCATTCTGAAGAACGGGTCCACCTTCAAGATGTACCTCCAAGGGTCTGTCTCTTAATGTTGTGGTTCTATCTCTTTGCCACCTTCTCACCCCCCTTCTCCTGCTCTTTGCCATCTCTTGAATCCACTCTCCGCCCTCACTGTAAGCCTGATGCTGTCAAACACTGACAAGCTTCAGCTGCTCATTAGCCCTTGTCTGACTTTGCTTTCTTTTCTTTTTTTTAATTATTATTAAATTTATTTTTTTATTCTACATTACAATACTGTATTTGTTTTGCCATACATTGACATGAATCAGCCACAGGTATACATGATCTCCCAATGCCAAAGCCCCAACTTCTGCCAGGCATGGGTCAATCTTTTCAAAAGTATTGTCAAAATGAAAATTAACATTCTTCATGTTATTCTTCCAAGCATGTTCCATGGGGAAATTTTTTTCTCAAAATATTAATAGGTGTTTTGAAGGGAAAATTAAGTTCTCAATAAATTTCAGCTAAGTAATATTTTTTGTTCCCATACTAAGAGTTCCTAGTATGTATTCACCCACCAGAGGTTCTATCTAAATCACTTGGAGCAAAGAAGCTAAATGAATGCAATCTAATGCCTATTTGCCAAATTTCATAGCTCTGGTGTCCTCTTTTACCAGTTAACACCCTAGGTAATTTATGTTGTATAGGGAACAGCTTTGGAAATTATTATAAAGTGGAAAAAATACTAAATTTTAATTTAGAAAATTCAGATGATAATCATAATAATGATGATGGTAGTGGATAATATGAAATATGCCATGTACTGCTGTAAGCAATTTACATGTAGTAACACATTTAATCTTATATAAAATAACTATTATTAAAGTAACTATAATTAAAGTAACTATTAGCTCCATTCTACAGATATAGAAACTAAGATTCTGAGAGATTAAGGAATTTGCCTCAATTTACATCATGAAACTGGAATTCAAATTCAGGCAATTCAGTTCAATACAGTTGCTGCTGTGTCTGACCTTTTTGACTCAATGGACTGCAGAATGCCAGGCTTCCCTGTCCATCACAAGCTTCTGGAGCTTGCTCACATTCATGGCAACCGAGTCAGTGATGCCATCCAACCATCTCATCCTCTGTCGTCCCCTTCTCCTCCTGCCTTCAATCTTTCCCAGCATCAGGGTCTTTTCCAATGAGTCAGTTTTTCACGTCAGGTGGCCAGACCATTGGAGTTTCAGCTTCAGCATCAGTCCTTCAAATGAATATTCAGGACTGATTTCCTTTAGGATTGACTGCTTTGATCTCTTTGCTGTCCAAGGGACTCTCAAGAGTCTTCTCCAACACCATCAAAGGCATCAATGTTTTGGCGCTCAGCTTTCTTTATGGTCCAACTCTCACATACATACACGACTAATGGAAAAACCATAGCTTTGACTAGATGGACCTTTGTCAGCAAAGTAATGTCTCATCATCCTAATATGCTGTCTAGGTTTGTCACAGCTTTTCTTCCAAGGAACAAGTATCTTTTGATTTCATAGCTACAGTCATCATCTGCAGTGGTTTTGAAGCCCAAGAAAATAAACTCAGCCAAATCAGGCTTCATAATCTAAGATTTTATGCTATTCTGCTTCTGTTAGCCAACAACTGTGTAACTTGAGGTGAATTACTTTGCCTCTCTAGATCTCTTCTTATTGCTCAGATAGGATTAATGTTTCTAATGTGGTTGCTATAAGAAAATAATCATTTAATAGAGCCTAGGGAAGCATATAGAAATACTGATACTCAGAATAACTGTTTATTAAATAAGACTTCCAGGTGGCACAGTGTTAAAGAATCTGTATGCCAATGCAAGAGACTCAGGAGATGTAGGTTCAGGCCCTGAGTTGGGAAGATCCCCTGGAGTAGGAAATGACAACCCACTCCAGTATTCTTACCTGGGAAATCCCATGTACAGAAGAGCTTGGCAGGTCACAGTCCATGGCGTTGCAAAGAATTGGACAAAACTGAGTGAGTAACTAAGGGCACACTCACACACACACACAAATAAGACTCAGGAACTCATGATTTGCTTATCTTCTCCAGTGTACACACAACTGCTGGTTACCTACCATAATGAGAGGAACAGACATAAAGCTGTGCTGAACTGTTGATTGGCAATCCTTACTCTAGAACTTCAGCTAGCTCCTTAGAGACATTTGTTCCTCCTGGATTTATTCGTATTGATTGCCTACTGCAATTCAGGCATTTCAAACAATGTATGTACTCCCCCAGCCCAGGGTATTCAGGGAGTTTCTCAAACCTCTCCACTGAGAGGTTCTAGGGCGGCCATACCCTTTCATCAGATGTCAGTTCACTTTCATAATCTTTTCTTTCTCAGAGGGAAAAAAAAATTACCTCACTCCAAAGCTAATACTCAAAATATTTGAGTTTATATTTCATTACACTCCCATTTCAATCTATATACCCCATGACTTCCAGGAACTGGCTCCCTCAATCACTTCATCATTCTGTGGATTCTCTCCCTTTTGCCTCTTCCTCCATCCCTCCTTTTTATTTATATAGACACAGTATCTATATAGATCACAACAAACTGTGGAAAATTCTTAAAGGGATGGGAATAGCAGACCACCATACCTGTCTCCTGAGAAATCTTTATGTGGGTTAAGAAGGAATAGTTAGAACCAGACATGAAACAATACTGCTTCAAAAGTGTAAAAGGAGTAGGTCAAGGCTCTATTATCGGCACCCTGCTGATTTAACTTACATGTAGAGTATATCATGTTAAATGCTTGGCTAGATGAATCACAAGTTAGAAGCAAGATTGCCAGGAGAAATAGCAACGACCTCAGATGTGCAGATGATATCAGTCTAATGGTAGAAAGTGAAGAGCACCTGAACAGCCTCTTAATGGGGGTCAAAGAGGATAGTGAAAAAGGTGCCTTAAAACTCAGCATTAAAAAAACTAAAATCATGACATTCAGTCCCATTGCTTCATGGCAAGTAGATGGGGAAACAGTGGAAGCAGTGACAGATTTTATTTTCTTGAGCAAAATCACTGTGGATGGTGACTCCAACCATGAAATTAAAAGACCTTTGCTCCTTGGGAGGAAAACTATGACAAACCTAGCATATGATAGCATATTAAAAAGCAGAGATACCACTTTGCTGAACAAAGATCTATCTAGTCAAAGCTATGGTTTTTCCAATAGTCCTATCTGGATGTGAGAGTTGGATCATAAAGAAGTCTGAGTGCCCAAGAATTGATGATTTCAAACCGTGGTGCTGGAGAAGACTCTTGAGAGTCCCTTGGACAGCAAAGAGATCCAACCAGTCAATCCTAAAGGAAATCAATCCTGAATATTCACTAGAAAGACTGATGCTGAAGCTGAAGCTGCAGTATTTTGGCCATATGACAGGAAGAGCCAACTCACTGGAAAAGATCCTGATGCTGGGAAAGATTGAGAGTGCAAGGAGAATGGGACCACAGAGGATGAGATGGTTGGATGGAATCACTGACTCAATGGACATAAGCTTGAGCAAACTACAGGAATTAGTGAAGGACAGGGAAATCTGGCATGCTACAGTCCATGGTGTCACAAAGAATCAGACATGACTTAGCAAGTGAATTAACAACACAGTATACTTCTGTTCCCAAAACATATTTATAAGCATGCCACCCGCATACCACATTCCACAGCAAAGCACACACAATATTTTATATATAATCCCATTTCTCTATTTTCCTCCTTAACACCAAACTTCTTTAAAAAATCTACTTGCCTAATCTTTTTCCTCACCAAACATTTCCTCTTAAACCCTATGAAACTCAGCTACATTCCTATGATCTATAAACCACCTTCCTCAACAATATCAACATCTTCCTAAATTGCCAAATGCAGTAGTCTTTACTCAGTCATGATTTTATTGGTTTTTCTGAAACTTTGTTATGCCTACCACCTTACTGCAACTCTCTTCTTAGCACTCTCTGGCATTACACTATTGTGATCCTCTTCCTGTCATTTCAGTCCATTTTCAACCTCTCTCTCTCACTGTCTCCCTCTTTTGCATTTTAATCATGGCTCCAACCTCTGCCTTCTGTTATTTTCGTATTAGTCTCTCACTAGGACATTATCCACTCCACAGCTCTGACAATCACTTTTATGCAGATGTGCAAGAAAGTACTGAATTATAATTCTGAAGAAAGGGAATATATGTAAATCATCATTCTAATTTCCACTGTGTCTTGCACTTAATGGGTGTGTGTATATATACATCTTTAATGTATGTATACATATATATGCATATATAAGTGTGTGTGTGTATATATATATGTATATGTATATATATATATATATATATATAATGAACAAATTATTTCTTTGATCTACCTTTTCCAAATAATCAGAACATTGTGTTTAGGCACAGAATAATTATTAACTGTAAAACAAATGCTTGGAAATTGCTCTTCTTCCTCTTAAAGGACTCATGAGCTTAGATGGTTGATGAACTGTGAGCTGGAGACAGGAGGAAGTTGAGGCAGGAAGGAAACACTACGGAGGAGCACGTGGGTTATTTGGCTACAACTGGCACCACAGAGGCAGAGGATGAGCGAGTTCAACTAGAGAAGAGAAGGAAGGGAAAACACCACGTGCTCATGGGTCTCATCCCTTGATCTCCTTTCCCAAATGTCCAAGCCCTTTCTTAATCCTCAGACTCTATCATGCTTAAATTTACGTTAGGAGGGAGAAAAAGGAATTCTTGAGAGGAGGGGCAGGCAGGCTATTTATTTGAACATTTAATAAAACCAGATTATATTCCGTTCCTAACCCTGCATCATTAGGAGCAAAATGGTACATTTGGAGATCATTTAGGTATAAATGCCTGCAACCTTCCTATCAGACCTGTTGACTTTCTTTTACTTTCTTTCTCATTCTCCCTTTTTGTCACTGTGGCCAATTATGTTGAGACACAATTTTTCACCCAGGCAACCTAGCACTGGCATCAGGGAACCAACAATAGCCTGGCTGGAGACCCCCTCAGCCTCTAATATCATTATATTTTGGCAGAGTCATTATGATATTAATAACTGGGGAAAATATCACTATTCGAGGGAAAGAGAAAAACAAAGCAAAACAAAACCCCCATTTAGATAAGCCTACCATTATAACTGGCCTTCCCTGGTGGCTTAGAGGTTAAAGCATCTGCCTGCAATGCGGGAGACCTAGGTCCGATCCCTGGGTCAGGAAGATCCTCTGGAGAAGGAAATAGCAACCTAGTCCAGTATTCTTGCCTGGAGAATCCCATGGACAGAGGAGCCTGGTGGGCTACAGCCCACCGGGTTGCAAAGAATTGGACACGACTGAGCAACTTCACGTTCACTTCCTTTCACCATTATAAAAGGAATCCAAAAGAGGAAGCCTACATAATTTAAAAGTTAAAACGGAAGATGCTCAGTGGTGCAACTCTTTGCAACCCCGTGGACTATACAGTCCATGAAATTCTCCAGGCCATAATACTGGAGTGGGTAGCCTTTTCCTTTACCAGGGGATCTTCCCAACCCAGGGATCGAATGCAGGTCTCTCGCATTGCAGGCAGATCCTTTACTAGCTGAGCCACCAGGGAAGACCAATAAAGTTAAGGTTAATTCTTGAAATTAGTATGGATAATCAAAGAATGAAAGAGGCCAATTGTGTTTTAAATTACTGGGTCAGATCCAATCTTTCCCTGGGATCCATATAAATATTGCCTTACATGTCCGTTAATGTGCTAGTGAGTGATACAGTTCACAATCCGTACTGTGCTTGATAACTGCATGCACTTGTGTGACATGTGCATCTAGACTGCTTTTTTAAGTTTTTTCCCCCACTCTGCTCATATGGTAATTAACCTTTTGAATAACTCCCTTGCAATGCTGATTTACTACTCTTCTTTATTACCATTTCTCACTATTCTGAAGCCAAAACCTAACCAAGAATCTTGACCAAGGATGATGAGAGAGTTTTCGGGAAATTGTGCAGATTTATCCGGGGTGCATCAGTGGCCTTTTGAAATGAGATAGCAATATCTGATTGTGGTTACATCCTGGTTACTTGAAGACCTCAGAACCAAACAAGTTAGCACAGCAGGGAGGAGGTGCCAACGACTCGGAGTTTGAGACACTGGAGAGCTGCAATGAGGCACATAAAGCCCTGCCACAGGAGATAAAGAGATTAAGGCATACTGACCCAGTATAGCATCCCCTAAGTGAAGTCTATAGAAACATCCAGCTCTGAGTACCTGGGCCCCCAGATGCCTACAGACAGGACAGCTGAGCTGCTACAAGGCAACTCTGGAATGCATGAGGACAGGCTGTGACCTGGGCGGGAGGGGCAGGGCGATGAGTCTCAGCCAGAGGACCTTCTTTGTCCCTTCTGTCCCAGCAGGCTCTCAGGGTTGTGCTCAAAGATGCAAATAAACAAAAAGATTCAAAGCTTTAATTTCCATACTGATAAAAATAATTACTTGAAAAAAAACCTGAATATCTGAATAGTCTTAATATCTGAATGTGACATACGGAGACATGTGTGGACATTTGCAACTGAGAGGCTGTTTAGTTGTTTGAAAGAGGAAATGTGTTGGTGTCTATCTAGTGGTAAAAAGTGTTTTTAACTCACATTCCAACTAACTCAAACCTAAGTCAAGGAAAAAGAATAGGAAAAGGAAAAAAAAAAAAATGAAGCAGAGCTCAGTGCTGTTGGCCTAAGCCCAGAATCCTCAAATTATAAAAAGGGTGAGCTGGGGCACAGCACAGTCATTTCTGGCCTAATAAGTAAGGCTGGCAGCCGGCATTATGCAAAGCTCATTGGAAAGAAGCAAAGCCTCCTTGGCAAAACAGTGATAAAGAATTAGAATTTTCTGGAAATAGTAATAAGACCTCAGTACAAAGACTTGGCCAATCCCAGCACATATGGCAGGGGACAAGGAGAAAGTGGACCATACCAAAGAAGATATGCAGAACTTAAATATAGAATGAATACAGAATCAACTAGAAGGGTAGTTAATCTTTTACCTGTTTCTGTGAGTGTTAAACAGTGTCTGTAATTAGCAGCATATTTAAATGATCCCACTCCAGCATTCTCGCCTGGAGAATGCCGGGGACAGAAGGGCCTGGTGGGCTACAGTCCATGGGGTCACAGAGTCGGGCACGACTGAGTGGCTAACAGTGACACTTTAAATGATCTGCTTGATAACTGCATGCACTTGTGTGACATGTGTGTTTAGGCTTTCTCAACTACTCTGTGTTGCTGTCATGGTCCTTAAAGCATGCTTTCAGGTATTTTTATACACAGACATTGGTGATGGCTAGAACTCTGTCAATCTCAGTAGAGATTCTGGTGCCTCAAGCAAAAAATAATTACGCTTTGTGTGTGTGTTTATGTATGCACATGCATGTTGAGTTGCTAGAAGGAAGGGAGGGGGCAGACCAGGAAAGAACATCCCATGATGACACTTCCGGTAAACTTCACTATGAAAACTGGCCTTCTTACTACATCTTAGTATTGATCAGTTAGCAAGTAACTCTTTAAAACTCAAGCTGATAGATCCCTCAGGTATATTTCAAGACAACATCACTATTTAGAGAAATTATAGTCTGATGTTACAAAAATTAGAAGAAAAAAAAACTGCGAAAGCAAATGATAACTTACAAGGTTATAGCCAATTCAGAAAGTTTTATTGATTTCCTACACTATTCAAGTTACAGGGGAATAATTGTGCAAGACAGGCTTCACACTCTAAGGAAGCTAGCAACATTATTGAGGACATCAGAGGAGACACATCCAACCATAAAATGAATTGAAGAGGGAAAGAGATTGGAAAAAGGAAAGAAGTACAGGAAGATGGATTTAGTGTGGTACCAATGAGAGTCACTGAAGGCTTGTGAGAAGGGTAAGAACATAATGAAAAGGGTTTAGGAAGATTAATATGGAAGGCCGGTTAAGAGATAATCACTAAAATAGGCAAGATGTGCTTGTGTCAAGGGCCTTCTCCTCCTGATCAATCAACCAGCCAGTTCTGAAGTGTGCAGACTTGAAGTAGAGCCTCAGTCTAATGCTGTACTTGTACTTCTTAAAAAAGCTTTTTTTTTTTTTTTTTTAGTTTTCACAAAACAGTTTGCTTTTATTTTTTTTCCTGTTGGTTTTCTTTTTTTAATATAAATTTATTTATTTTAATTGGAGCCTAATTACTTTACAATATTGTGTTGGTAACAAAAGATAATATTAATCCTCTCCTTCCTGTGTAATCTCTTGAACCTTAGAAACTACCTATGGAGCTGGTCAAAGGAACAGCATATCTATTTTCCAAATGGACAAACTAAGACTCAAAGTTAAGTGACTGCCTCAAAAATGTAGACGTGAAAGTGTTAGTTGTGTAGTCATGCTCAACTCTTTGCAACGCCATGGACTGTAGCCTGCCAGGCTCCTCTGTCCACGAAATTCTCCAAAGAAGAATGCTGAAGTAGGCAGCTGTTCCCTTCTCCAGGGGAGAGTTAGACTGGAACTCAGCCACCTTCTGTGTCTGATAGCTTTTCTTAACCTCATGATCTTTTTACATAATGCTTGGGACACTACACAATTAAGACTGTTTAAGACTTAGAATAGCTTACATTCTGAAAGAATGTAAAAGATATAAGACTGTTTGGATTGAAATATATGCCTTTTAAAACTGAAGCATAGTTGATGTGCCATATTATATAAGTTACAAGTATACAACATAGTGATTTGCAATTTGTATACTCCATTTGTAGGTATGATAAAATATTGGCTAAATTTTTGTATTATACAGTATACCCTTGTAGCTTATTTTGTACATAATAGTTTGTTGTAATGTATGCCTTCTGAAACTATTAAAACAAGATTTGGTTTTAGGGTTACAGTTCATATCTGCAAACATATAGATAAAATTTTCAAGGGATTTCTATCCTTACATTTTGATAGCACCTTCTAAGAAATATTTAGATAATCTATGGAAGCATCCTATGTCTCCTATAAGTCCTTTCTTCTTCTTCTTCTTCTTTTTAGCTGCTTTTTCCATTTTCTGTAGACCCTCCCGCATGATTGCATCTCCTTTGAAAAATTACTTCTATTAAACTAGATTTCTCTGTCACTGCAAGAGACATAAAATTAAAAACTATCTGTCTTTAATCATGCTAGGCTTATTTCTTGTCTCCCAGGCTCCATTTATCAATAATTAATATATAAAGAAGACTGAAATCCATTTCAATTTCAAAGGCCCAAAAGTTTTGCTGATTAATAAAAAACTGTGCTCACAAAGATGGACAGACATGCCATGGTGTAGTGATGGAGGGCAGAGCATCAGCAGGGAATAGATCTGTGGGGCCACATGTGCCACCCAGCCTGCCTAGATGAGAAATAAGCCACATGCACATGGAGGAACCGTTCTACAGAAGTACCACCCACCAAGCCTGACATCTCTATATATGAGAATCCCTGGCTGCAATTATCATCTTGCTCTATTCCATTTACCTCTCTATCTAGAATCTTGTAAAAACAATAAAAAGGTGAACTTGCATCTAATAACATACTCTCTAGAATTACAAATGCATCGGATTTACCATGCAATTAGTATACATGTTATTATACAGTTGACCCTTGAACAAGAAGGGTTTGAACTGCATGGGTCCACTTATACATGGATATCTTTTAATAGTAAATACTTTTGCACTACATGGTCCATGCTTGGTTGAATCTTCGGATGCAGAGGAGCCACGGAAACAAGAGGGCCAACTGTAAGTTATACATAGATTCAACTCCACATCATTCAAGGGTCAACTGTGTATGTAATACTGTGATCCTATACTGTATGGGCTGGTGAAGCCTATAGTGATGAAGTCTGAGAAAAAAAAGGTTGGGTCTTACTAGCTTTCTGGTCTACCGAGTGTGTGTCTCTTCCAGATCCCTTGACATTCACTTCTCTTGTTCCCTGCTGTCAGTATCTAGGGCTTCCATATCAAGGGAGTTCTAATACTAATTGCAGGGAACTCAGATCATTCAAATGTCCCAGTTCTACGCAAGTGTGAAGTTTTCATCAAACGCTTAAGGTGTAGCACTGCATGGAACTATTAATAGAGACTGTTCCTTCTCCTATTTTCACTTTCCACAACATAACCACAGCAGTTTATTTTATTTTATTTTTTTATTGCTAGTAATTATTTTTATTTTTTAAATTTGATTATTTTTCATTTATTTATTTTTTTAAATTACAATACTGTCTTTGTTTTGCCATACATTGACATGAATCAGCCATAGGTGAACACAATCTCCCAATGCCGAAGCCCCCTCCCACCGCCCACCCCACATCCTCTACCTGAATCATCCTGTGCACCAGCCCCATGCATCCTGCATCCTGCATTGAACATAGATTGGCGCTTCGTTTCTTACAAGAAAGTATACATGTTTCAATGCCATTCTCCCAAACCATCCCACCCTTTCCCTCTCCCTCAGAGTCCAAAAGTCCACTCTATACCTCTGTGTCTCTTTTGTTGTCTCACATATAGGGTCATCATTACTATCTTCTAAATTCCATATATATGTGTCAGTATACTGTATTGGTGTTTTTCTTTCTGGCTTACTTCACTCTGTATAATCGGTTCCAATTTCATCCATCTCATTAGAACTGAGCCAAATTTATTCTTTTTAAGGGCTGAGTAGTACTCCATTGTGTATATGTACCACAGCTTTCTTATCCATTCATCTGCTGATGGACATCTAGGTTGCTTCCATGCCCTGGCTATTATAAACAGTGCTGCAATGAACATTGAGGTACATGTGTCTCTTTCAGTTCTGGTTTCCTCGGTGTGTATGCCCAGCAGTGGGATTGCTGGGTCATTAAGACAGTATGGTACTGGCACAAAGACAGAAATATAGATCAATGGAACAAAATAGAAAGCCCTGAGATAAACCCACACACCTATGGACACCTTATCTTCGACAAAGGAGGCAAGAATATACAATGGAGTAAAGACAGTCTCTTTAACAGGTGGTGCTGGGAAAACTGGTCAACCACTTGTAAAAGAATGAAACTAGACCTCTTTCTAACTCCATACACAAAAATAAACTCAAAATGGATTAAAGATCTAAATGTAAGCCCAGAAACTATAAAACTCCTAGAGGAGAACATAGGCAAAACACTCTCCGACATAAATCACAGCAGGATCCTCTATGATCCAACTCCCAGTATACTGGAAATAAAAGCAAAGATAAACAAATGGGATCTAATTAAAATTAAAAGCTTCTGCACAACAAAGGAAACTATAAGCAAGGTGAAAAGACAGCCTTCTGAATGGGAGAAAACAATAGCAAATGAAACAACTGACAAACAACTAATCTCAAAGATATACAAGCAACTTATGCAGCTCAACTCCAGAAAAACAAACGATCCAATCAAAAAATGGGCCAAAGAACTAAATAGGCATTTCTCCAAAGAAGACATACGGATGGCTAACAAACACATGAAAAGATGTTCAACATCACTCATTATCAGAGAAATGCAAATCAAGACCACAGTGAGGTACCATTTCACACCAGTCAGAATGGCTGCGATCCAAAAGTCTACAAGCAATAAATGCTGGAGAGGATGTGGAGAAAAGGGAACCCTCTTACATTGCTGGTGGGAATGCAAACTAGTACAGCCATTATGGAGAACAGTGTTTAGATTCCTTAAAAATTGCAAATAGAACCACAGCAGTTTATTCTCAGAATTCTGGTCTCTCTGCCCAGAGGCTCAGTGTCCCTGTGCTAAGTAGCAGTGAAATAAATTCTTTCAGCCCTAGGATCTTTGATAGTATAAAGCAATTTCAAGTTGGAGAAAGTTGCAGGGAAGCAAAACAGTACCGAGGTAAAAATGGATAGATGAATGTTGTGCAACTTAAAATCCTTTCTTTAGAGAAGTCCTAAAGAGAGAAATCTGCACACTCCTCACACAGATCCTTGGAGGAAGAGTATTTCACATACCTCAGTGATTTTACCTCAGAACAGCTTGTTCTCATTTGGCTGCCACTTCAGAGTTTAATTCCACATAAAGGGTTGTAAATACCAGTGTTAATGGTGGATGCATTTTTCTTACTTCCTCCTTGATCAGTCTGAGGTTTTCTCTTCTTTTGTTTCTACTACAGCCAGAATTCAGGATTCAGATTTACTGGCTCTGTGGCATGCAAAGTGGAAAAGTTAGAAAATAAGGTATTTCAGGTTAAGATGTAGCCCTAATTTTACGTGTGTGTGTGTGTGTGTGTGTGTGTGTGTGTGTGTGTGTGTGTGTAGGTATGTGTGTGTGTTTTGTTTTATTTGGAAATAGTCACAAACACAAAATGTCACTGAATCAAAAATTTGGGCAGATAGACGGAAGCTTAAAGAACTACTAACTCTTTCTTTCTTATTAAGACTCAATAAGTTTATCAATAGCCATAGGAAATATTTCATGACAATTTACTTTACATGCATTTTGTTAACTATCTGACATAATCCTCTCATGAAATATTGTAATAAGTTTAGAAAGTGACAGTCACTCAGTCATGTCTGACTCTTTGTGACCCCATGGACTATACAGTCCATGGAATTCTCCAAGCCAGAATACTGGAGTGGGTAGCCTTTTCCTTTTCCAGGGGATCTTCCCAACCCAGGGATGGAACCCAGGTCTCCTGCATTGCAAGTAGATTCTTTACCAGCTGAGCTACCAGGGAAGCAATAAGCCTAGAAGCATGTACTATTCCTCCTCATCCCTTTTATAAGTGAGGCTGAGAGACTATTCCTCCCCATCCCTTTTATAAGTGAGGCTCAGAGTCATTTATCCACAGATCTGCTATTCATCATTGCAAATCTGTGACTTGAACTTATGCAGTCAAACTCCAGAGCATGTATTCTTTAGCATCAATCTCTATGATCAAGTTATATTTCTATAAGGGTAGATAGAGCCAGACAAAAATCATACTTTCTGTCCCTCCTATGCAAAACACTTCTCTGCACCTAGAGGGGCACATTTCCCCAAATTAATATTAAGGGGAAAGAGAGTGACAGACTCCACAGTGAAAACAACAGAATCCATGGGACATTTTAATCATGTGATGTGGACAATAAGTCAGAACATTTTAAACCAAGACAGTTCTCTGTGTTTACAGGATGTAAAGTCAAATCACAACACTGGCCGGTTTGAGGCTTTGTTCTGTTGACTATGTCAGCAGTCCCCAACTTTTTCGCAACAGGGACTGGTTTCATGGAAGACAATTTTTCCACAGACCAGGTGGGAGGATAGTCTGGGGATGTTTCAAGTGCATTACATTTATTGTGTGGTTTATTTCTATTATTATACATCAGGTCCATCTCAGATCATCAGGCATTAGATCCCAGAGTTTGGGGACCCCTGGTATGTCCTCTTGATAGATACATGGGCACTATTCTTAGAATCTAAGGAGAATTATGTAGACGCAGACCATTCAATACAACTGGTAAAGCGTAAAGGATGACTGCATGTGAGAGGTCTATTTCTTCCTCCTTCCTGTCATCCCTTCCCTCCTGCTTATACTGTGAAGATTGACCAACGCTATAAACACAAAGGCAACCCTACTTCCAAGACCCAAGAGAACCAACAGCAAACATGATGATATGTGAGTCACTGATAACAAGTCTCTAATTTCACAATTTCATATTTTACGACCAAATGAGAATCGACGTCATTAAGCCACAACAGCAAAAATATTAATTACTGAAACAATTTAAAAAAAATCTCCCTTGTTTTATTCAAAGCAAATACCCTGGGACATAACACTATGTCATTTGATAATTACTATGGAACAATATAGGAATAGGGCATGATTAGTGTCTTGCAAAACAGCAATCACATTTTGCCTTCTAATTATGATGGAGCTCTCAGGGAAACACAGCAAGCAGTGCACCCTGCTGTTACACCATGGCAATAACACTCATTACCCCAGTAAATGCTATGGAAATGCACAAACACACAGGGGCCTCCCTGCTGCAAGGCTTTGGCAGAATCACTCATTAGATTGGGAAGTATCACTCAATCGTCTTTAATTACTTCCAAAATAATGTGATAACCTGTCCACTGCTCCCGTGCAGTGATATCACTCATTATCTTCCCAGCTTTTTTTTAAACTTACTAAGGAAACCTGCGGTAACCTTATTATAACAATGATGTATTGTTACTTACACGAATTTAATCACATAGACTTGTGTACTTTTAGACCTATAAATATGCAGACTCCCGACGTGAAATGAGCATAGAGAAAAATATGCAGAACTACTGATACTGTTCTGGTAACACCCCCTTTTCCCTGTTACTAAACTGTGGCAACACTGTTGTAATCCTTCCCTTTTATCCTGGAAATGAGAGTGATAATTGCACCGTAGCCCTGTGGAATCCAGGGGACTTGTAATTATATCCAGTTACCAAGGAACACAGCAATTTCAAACCTATTACCCACAGGTATCATTTATGTTTATTGCCCTCTTTATGCAGCCAGCAATTCTACTATGAATTCCAAGTGGCAAGATGCTTCAGGAAGGTGCCTGTACAACGGAGAGGTGACAGGAGATAAAAAGCATGTCTGTTCCTTCTCAGAAGTTTGGGTATGACCTTTGCCAGAGAGGGTTTGTCCAGCCTGTTTTTAAATGGAAAACAAACAAACAAAAAAAACAGCTGTTTCCCAGTTCAGTGTGGAGAGAAGTCTCAAAATTTGGGGGTTTTGTGTTGGAAACTTCACATGTCCCTCCATGTGCTGAAAGTAGCCACATTTACAGCAAACTAATTCTTGAGCATGACTTGCCCTGGCATGTGTATTAATGGCTTTCAGAATACTAGAGAAATCATTAAGCCTAGGTGTAGCTGTTTTCAAAGGAAAGAAGAAAATAACTGCTCTGTCAATGTATTTATCCCTTTGGCTTGAACATTCCAAAAATCCGTACTCAGGGGAGGTTTTCATTACTCCATCCACATTCTAAAAGAGGGAGTGATGGATCAGTATTTCCCTCTCCTGTGTCAAGAGTTGAAGTTGATTTGTAAAGTTATAGTTTCATAAGAAAGACCAAGTCCTAGGTTTAGAATAGTCATACTGAATATGTACTGAATATTTAAATCCAAGTGCCACGTAGCTGCAATAATTACTCAAAAACAACATTTTGGCTCTAGTTGTAGATGAGGAAACCAAGGCTCAGAGAGGCTAAGGAGTGTGTGCTAGAGACGAGGCAGCTAGAAAGCGGTGTCCTCACATCTGCTCTCAGCTCCCTGAAGCCCCAGAGCTTGCTCTTTACTATCAGACTACTCCCCATCTGCCTTCAGGTCTACTTCTATTGGCTTTTCATTCTACAGTGCTTCCTAACCAACCCAGAAAACTGGTCTAGAATGTTCAAATAGTGAAAAACTGTCCTCATAAAATTGATCTCTCTTTTAGGTGAGAGAGACTCAGGGTACTTTTAAGCCACACTATTAGTGGTGGTTATCTGTCTGTTTCTTTTCCCTGTATTAACAGCCACTTGAAGAAATATGAAGGTTACATCTTCACCCAAAACTGGGCTGTTTGTCTTATTCATCATCCATAGCCATCTCTAGAAGGCCAATACAAAAAGAAAAAAAAAAAAAGAAGAGGGAGAGAGAGAAAAGAATAAAGAAGAAGATAAAATATATAGAACTTCTAAAAGTTGAATTTCAGAGTCTATTACCAAATTCAAGTATAGAATTTGAGAAAAAGGGCAAGTTCTTTTGCTTGTTCAATTAATTAAAGATCAGATATCCATTTTCTTATAGGATAACATTTTATATGTCATTTTATTTTCCATAATTTCACATTTGGTATAATAGTATTTTTTTGGTAATCTTTTCTTCATTGTCAAACATATTACACATGCAATTAACATTTTTACATAGAAGTGTTTTAAAATAACTTTTAGGTATGTAACCCAGCAAATATACCTTTTTTTTTTTTTTACTAACCTCAATAGATTCCAGACAAATGTGTATAATATGTACACATTTATGGTGGATTTTTTCTCTATTAAAATGAACTAGATTTACTTTTATACCTGTGCTTAAATCAAGTGGTCATTCTGAAATTGAACTATTCTGAAGCAAAAAAAAAAAATTATTTTTCTGATGTTTCTCCAGAGTGAGATTATATAAAGATTTCAAACCTACGAAAGTGTCTTGAGCTTACCCAGGGAGTATGGGTTGTTATAGCAGGTCATTCACTGGGACTTGAATCACAGGCATTTTGAAAGCAGGGCTTGACACTCAATGGTGGATTTCATGGATGCCAAATCACCAGGCAGAGAGCAAGTCCTATGCTTGGAGAGGGTTGCATTTATTCCTGGTCAGGTCACAGACAATAAGTCACCCGGCAAAAGTCTCATTGTCCCCTAGGGTAAATAAACTTGAATCTCCTAAGAAGACATGTCCCTATTCTTCTGAGAAGGCTATTACTCAAAGTAGTCAAGAAAAGCAGCTATCTCTTTGTTATTTAAAACACTGCCATTGTAGAGAGGAACTACTTTACTCAGAGTAAGAAAACTTGCTTGAATTCCAGAACCAATATCTCCTACCCAAAGGCACTTTACATCTCTAGGCACTGTGGCTTCATCCGCAGGTGGTACTTGGCTCAGATGGTAAAGCGTCTCTCTACAATGCGGGAGACT
This sequence comes from Nanger dama, assembly GCA_917880005.1. Classification (NCBI taxonomy): domain Eukaryota; kingdom Metazoa; phylum Chordata; class Mammalia; order Artiodactyla; family Bovidae; genus Nanger; species Nanger dama. Next base: position 6,063,079 of record CAKJTW010000011.1, read on the forward strand.
CGGGTTCGATCCCTGGGTTGGGAAGATCCCCTGGAGAAGGAACTGGCAATCCATTCCAGGACTATTGCCTGGAAAATCCCATGGACAGAGGAGCCTGGTAGACTACAGTACATGGGGTCGCAAAGAGTCGGACATAATTGAGCAATTTCATGCACACACCCAAAATTCTGAGTCTACAGTAGACAAAGGAATGAGGCCTATATTTCAAATTTTGCCTGGAAAAAGATATTTATCTGACATGTAAAAAGTATGCTCTTTGTTCCTTCCTGTAGTATATATGATCTTATACCAGACCACTTCTTTGAGTTTAGTTAAGTGATTAACTTATATTTTGATTTGAATGCTTGATTCTCTGAAAGCAAAGCTGATTTCAGTCTGCAACACTTTGATTTCAAATGTCACATATCTGATTTGTGAAGGTGTTTCAGTTTCCATTTTAAGATGAAGGCCAGTGTTAAGTATCTCTTTTCTCCACACCATGCTCCCTGCACCCACACCACTGCGTGTCCCTGCAGCTGCCATTCTCACTTTTTAAAGTTAACTATGGCAAATTTGGAAGCTCACTAATTTTTGATAATAATTTTGAGATCATCGGGGCAATCTAAATACTAATAGCTTGGGGCTAGATGTTTAGCGTTCTGTCCACAGGGCACAAAGTCATTAGCTCATTAAATTTTGCTTTAATTAACGCTGGCACAACTTTGGAAAGAAGGTACACTCTGGTTTACAGTAAAGCTTGCTGCCTAGAATATATTTGCGCTTTCTTCATCCACAGCATTTGTCCTTGCCATTCATTCTAGTTCGCTTTAACATAAATCAGACAATCACATAAGAAGTGGAGAATTCTGCTGCTTAGTTGAATTTCATATTTTATTTTTATTTTTTTCCTAATTTTTTAATATAATAAGAAATTGTTATGTCACTGGTGTACATGTGTTCCCAATCCTGAACCCCGCACCCACCTCCCTCCCCATCCCACCGCTCTGGGTCATCCCAGTGCACAAACCCTGAGCACCCTGTCTCATGCATCGAACATGGACTGGCGATCCATTTCACATATGATAATATACATGTTTCAATGCCATTCTCCCAATCATCCCACCCTCACCCTGTCCACACTGTTACTTCCAATTACATTTCACTACCATCAAACCAAATTAACAAACAGTACCTTGCATACAATAAAAAATGAGCACCCAAATAATAGGAAGTTGACTGCATTTCTAATAGTCTACACTGCAGGACAAAGTAACAATTAACATGTGTGTAGAATTCAGGCTCAAGCACTATCTCACTCAATTCTTATCCTGCTTTTATAAGACAGAGTATAATGTACCCATTTTGAAGACAAGAACATTGTGGTTCAGATGAATTAAGTAACTTGTCTAACTATGCAAACACTAAATAAGGAGGTATAATATGAATACAAGATGACTTCAACTCTGAATACGAACCTATACACTCCCTGCCATACAAACACAATGAGGTGGAGAGTAGATTAATGGAAGTTATCTGAATTGTATTTGGTGAAAAGAAACATAAAATGCTTTGATATAAAGACCTAGGATTATTCTCAAATCTAATATTTCATGGTCTCTTCAAGTAACTAACAGGTATTAGTGATTATTTTCTGAAGTTTTAAGGGCTTCCTAAGAGTGAGTACTCAAAAAATATTTCTTGATTTTTGAAAAATTATGTATTTTCTTTCACTTCTTTATTCAGTTCAGTTCGGTTCAGTCATTCAGTCATGTCCCACTCTTTGTGACCCCATGAACTGCAGTACACCAGGCCTCCCTGTCCATCACCAACTCCTGGAGTCCACTCAAACCCATATCCATTGAGTTGGTGATGCCACCCAACCATCTCATCCTCTATCGTCCCCTTCTTCTCCTGCCCTCAATCTTTCCCAGCATCAGGGTCTGTTCAAATGAGTCAGCTCTTCACATCAGGTGGCCAAAGTACTGGAGTTTCAGCTTCAACATCAGTCCTTCCAATGAACTCCAGGGCTGATCTCCTTTTGGGTGGACTGTCTGGATCTCCTTACAGTCCAAGAGACTCTCAAGAGTCTTCTCCAACACCATAGTTCAAAAGCATCAATTCTTTGGCGCTTAGCTTTCTTTATAGTCCAACTCTCACATCCATAAATGACTACTAGACATGTTAAAAATATGTAAAAGGAAGAGATAAGTTGGAAATGAGATGTGGAATAAAACTGCACAGGCAAATGAGAAAAACTGGGGAAGATAAGTTGTTTATAGTTAAGGTCAAGAAAAAAACTCCTTTGACTCTGGCAAATGATGTTTGTGTGAGAAGAAAATTATAAAGCAATGTGCATCTCTTAAAGGAATTCTTAAAGGAATTTAATACTTTGGTATGAAATTAGCGTCTAGAAAATCAAGTTATGGCTTAAGAGCAACAAACTGCAAATAGTAAAAAAAAAAAAATAGAATGTTACATTAGAAACATATTTCATGATATTTTAACACAAAACTCGTGGAATCATTTTTAAAAAAAAAAAATGGAAAAGCATGTAGCATTTCGTGAACTCTGGCTTAAATTCTCAGAAATATCACTGACAGCTGATGTCTTCCATGTTCTATATGGCAGATCCCTCTGATTTGCTAGACCTCAAATACCCAGAGGATGTCTTCACTGTGGCACTAAGTAGAACTTGTCCTTGGTTTTTATACCTAGAGGTCTTACTATCTGTGCATGCTCCTGCCAGAGAGACAACGGGATCACAGTTATGACTGACAATAGAAGCTTGGTACAGTGTTAGAATAGATGTCTGAGATTAGGAGAAAGGCAGAAAAGAAGAATGCAAAGGGTCTGGAAATTTGATGAGGGATTCTAGAAGGTAACACACTTTAATTAAGCTTTCTGCAAACCAGCAGGGAGAGAAAATTCAGCTAGTTTTTTTTTTTTTTCCCCCAATCTATTTCTTCAGGGAACACACCCAGAAAATGTTTTGAGGGTGAGCTTTGATATATCTAAAGGACACAATTTGATTATGAACAGGCAGGAACTTGTGAAATATCAATTTTCATTATACCTGCCTTTGAAACACCTACAAAGGACCTTATAAAACTTTACAAAGCATCATGTATTTTAACTAGTCAGCCAGTATTTCAAGTGCTCGAAGTCACTACTACTCAGGGAAGCTAAGAAAGATATGTTTAAATCTATAAGGACAAATTCCTTTGCAATTCCTTCCACTGGCCATCTAGCCAACTTCTATCACCTGTACACATGCACGTATGCACACACACAGAAGCATGCATATGCATGCACACCTATAGAATGCACACATATACACACACCTATAGAATGCAGATAGTTCTGAAATTATGTTCTGTCCAGTTCAGTTCAGTTGCATCCAACTATTTGTGACTGCATGGACTGCAGCATGCCAGGCCTCCCTGTCCATCACCAACTCCTGGAGTTTACTCAAACTCAGGTCCATTGAGTTGGTGATGCCCATCCAACTATCTCATCCTCTGTCATCCCCTTCTCTTCCTGCCTTCAATCTTTCCCAGCATCAGGGTCTTTTCCAGTGAGTCAGCTCCTAGCATCAGGTGGCCAAAATATTGGAGTTTCAGCTTCAGCATCAGTCCTTCCAATGAATATTCAGGACTGATTTCTTTTAGGATTGACTGGTTCAATCTCCTTGCAGTCTAAGGGACTCTCAAGAGACTTCTCCAAGACCACAGTTCAAAAGCATCAGTGCTTCGGCACTCAGCTTTCTTTATAGTCCAACTCTCACATCCATACATGACTACTGGAAAAACCATAGCCTTGAGATGGACCTTTGTTGGCAAAGTAATGTCTCTGCTTTTTAATATGCTGTCTAGGTTGGTCATAACTTTTCTTCCAAGGAGCAAGTGTATTAATTTCATGGCTGTAGTCACCACCTGCAGTGATTGTGGAGCCCCCAAAAATAAAGTCTGCCACTGTTTCCCCATCTATTTCCCATGAAGTGATGGGACCGGATGCCATGATCTTCATTTTCTGAATGTTGAGCTTTAAGCTAGCATTTTTACTACCCTCTTTCACTTTCATCAAGCGGCTTTTTAGTTCCTCTTCACTTTCTGCCATGAGGGTGGTGTCATCTGCATATCTGAGGTTATTGATATATCTCCCAACAATCTTGATCCAGTTTGTGCTTCATCCAACACAGCATTTCTCATGATGTACTCTTCATATGAATTAAATAAGCAGGGTGACAATATACAGCCTTGATATACTCTTTTTCTTATTTGGAACCAGTCTGTTGTTCCATGTCCAGACACTGTTGTTTCCTGATCTGCATACAGATTTCTCAAGAGGCAGGTCAGGTGGTCTGTTATTGCCATCTCTTTCAGAATTTTCCACAGTTTATGGTGATCCACACAGTCAGTCTTTGGCACAGTCAATAAAGCAGAAATAGATCTTTTTCTGGAACTCTCTTGGTTTTTTGATGATCTAGCAGATGTTGGCAATTTGATCTCTGGTTCCTCTGCCTTTTCTAAAACCAGCTTGAACATCTGGTAGTTCACAGTTCATGTATTATTAAAGCCTTCAGGATATTAATAATAATCTTGATCTGTAGGATGTTGACGATAATCTTGGTTGCAGGATTACTGGGAATACATTTTTGCAATGTGCTAAGTTGCTTCAGTCATGTCTGACTATTTGGGACCCTATGGACTGTGCTCCACCAGGCTCCTCTGTCCATGAGATTCTCCAGGCAATAATACTGGAGTGAGTTGCCATGCCCTCCTCCAGGGGATCTTTCTGACCCAGGGATCGAACTGGCATCTCTTACATCTCCTGCACTGGCAGGTGGGTTCTTTACCACTAGCACCATGTAGGAATCCCAATATATGACTAAGGATGCCACAAATATAAGATAGATCTTTGCTCCCAATTTGACTTGTATGATAAGACTGACAGATGTTCCCCCACTCCATTTTAACACTCCCATTAAAAGACTTTCTGGAGAAAGCAGGGCAAGCTTCAAGCACATCCAAAAATGGCTTGAGAGAGCACAGCAGGGTCTTCAGGTTAGGGTTTTCTAATGGGTAGGGAGAGGGCCTGCTGTGAGAGTTGCCTTGCAAAGGCTGGGGCTTGCTTGGTTTGAATCTCCTGCTCTTGTCAAAGGATGGAGCTCCCATGCTTTCTTACCAGTCTGCCCAAATGTGGGGCAGAACGGTAAAAGCAAGTGGCTGGGCTTGAAAGCTGTCAGTCATTAACCTAAAAACGCAGTCAGTCTCATTATTAAAGCAAAGAAAGAATTCATCACAGTATACCTTGTAGATGCCCAATAAATGATAGCTTTTACTATCATTGTTCTTATAATTATCATGCCCATGTCTGCTTCCTGCTGCCTGTCTAGCATGATGAGAAAGGAATTTCAGGGCATAGATCTAAAAGGAAATCAGTATAAATAGGACAGAATTTGAGAAATGTAGTGACCCAAATATTACACCACAGTGTGACAGCTTAGAGTTACATTTAACATCATAGGTATGAAGTACAGTGGACTTGGATTCACTCCATCTGAGCTGAAATTTCAGCTCTGTTCCTAAGAAGCTACATGATTCTCAACAGTGGCTAAGATGCTCTCAAACTTATCAGCTCAGCGCAAGTAACACCACCAGTTCCACTGGGTTGTTATAAATAGGAACAGAAAGATAGTAGAGGTGCCAGCATGTAGCACACTGCCCAGTACTTATTAGATACTCAGTGAACAACAGTTGCATATGATTCCTAATATTACCTACTAGCCACTCAACTTCTCTCAGATTAATTTCCTGCATTTATGATATAAGGATAAGAAAGCTTACCTTACCTATCAGGCAAGAGTGTGATCATCAAGATGAAAAGGAGATTATGTATCTGATTGTACTTTCTAAATGGAAATGTATATATTGATGGGGACATTATTTATTAAGTACACTCTCTATCATAAAAGCACTAAAGAGAAAATGCTGAAGTATGAGTGTCAGAGTCCTGACAGCATTCAAACACATATAGTACTCTCATGGCCCCAAATTCAGGGGAGAATTCTTACATTAGGTTCACATTGTAAAACATTTATTTATTTACCAAGGTTTTTATTTCAACCCATAAATTCTTTTGTTATGTGCATATATACTGTGAAATGATTACCACAATCAAGTTAATTAACACATATATAAATTCCTCTCCCTGATGAGCCTCCCTTCCACTCCCGCATCCCACTCCTCTAGGTCATTGCAGAGCACCAAGCTGAGCTCCCTGTGCTGTACAGCAGGTCCCCATAGCTATCTATTTTATGCATGGTAGTGTATGTCAATACTGTTCTCTCAGTTTGTGCATCCTACCCTATCCTTTCTCCACTGTGTCCACAAGTCTGTTCCCTATCTCTGCATCTCTATTCCTGCCCTGTAAATGGTTCCTCAATACCATCTTTCTAGATTCCATACATAGGTGTTAATATACAATATTTGTTTTTCTCTTTCTGACTTATTCCATTCTGTATGAAGGTTCACTTTTCATTGTATACTGGTTAATCATATTATAGCTGAATGCTCTCCAAAGCCCCGGCATTTTCAAACAGGGCCAAGTAAGATACATTTGTTTAAGGATCCCACATATTCATTCCCTCTCAGCCAAGTATCTCCATCTGTTGGTTCTAGTTGATATTTGAGATAAGGTGCTCCCAGGAACCATCCATATTGAAATTCTGACCTCAGAAAACACACTCCGAAGTTTCAAAAACTTAAGTTTTCATCAAAGGGGAATGACTGAAGAAGAATGAAAAAGGAAGGATTGTAATGAAAGCAGGAACGATAGGAAACAAAGATGTAAGTGGACAAAAGCTAAAAAGTGCTTTGGAAAAAAAAAGGAATGGTGAAGAGGGCTGAGAAACATCTGTTGCACATGTTAGATTCATTCTAAGATGTCCGGGTTAGTAGTCCAACCTCTGGGAGGGACAAAAACACAGCCATTCCCTCTTTCCTTCTTTCCTTTCCCTTGTCTTCATGCCTCTCCGGCACTGAAATGTCATTTCAGAGACATCCATGCCAGCTAGGGATTGCCTTCTAGAACCATCATTCGTACCTAATTATCATGGGACAACTGAAGCAGACAGAGGCAACCCATACATGCTCTACTACGGCCATGTTCTCTTCCTCAACAATCATGGTGGTCAGTATCCTGGAGGGAAGTGAAGCACCATGGGAGCTTTCCCATCTTCACTGTTGCCCCAACAAAATGAGGGAATTTCTTTTTGTTGGGGACTTTCACATCTCTCCTCTTTATCACTCTTCCTGAGTCATCTTACCCATGACTTTTCTCACTTTCTCTGGTCTATTCAGTCAGGCATTCTGGCAGTCACATGGTTACTTGTGCAAAGAAAACATTAGGTGCTTAAATTAACTGGTCCCATCATTTCATGGGAAATAGATGGGGAAACAGTGGAAACAGTGTCAGACTTTATTTCTGGGGGCGGAGGGGGGGCGGGGCTCCAAAATCACTGCAGATGGTGATTGTAGCCATGAAATTAAAAGATGCTTATTCCTTGAAAGAAAGTTATGACCAACCTAGATAGCATATTGAAAAGCAGAGACATGACATTGCCAACAAAGGTCCGTCTAGTCAAGGCTATGGTTTTTCCAGTGGTCATGAATGGATGTGAGAGTTGGACTGTGAAGAAGGCTGAGCACCGAAGAATTGATGCTTTTGAACTGTGGTGTTGGAGAAGACTCTTGAGAGTCCCTTGGACTGCAGGGAGATCCAACACAGTCCATTCTGAAGGAGATCAACCCTGGGATTTCTTTGGAAGGAATGATCCTAAAGCTGAAACTTCAGTACTTTTGCCACCACATGCGAAGAGTTGACTCATTGGAAAAGACTGTGATGCTGAGAGAGATTGGGGGCAGGAGGAGAAGGGGACAACCAAGGATGAGATGGCTGGATGGCATCACGGACTCGATGGACATGAGTCTGAGTGAACTCCAGGAGTTGGTGATGGACAGGGAGGCCTGGCGTGCTGCGATTCATGAAGTCACAAAGAGTCAGACATGACTGAGTGACTGAACTGAATTGAACTGAAGAGGAAAATGTACTTATTTATCCTCATTCAAACTTAGTATTTGGAAACCTGTGGAGACTTTGTAGTGAAACTTTAGTCTTGATACAATGTCCTAGGCCTGAACTCACCAAGTCACAATTTTACTATAGGATAAACCACATTCTGCCATTTTACACTCACTCTTTTTCTTGTCTTACAAAAATTTCTTAATATTGAAAATGTCCTTAATTACTTGGATATATTCTGCCTTCCCAAATGGAGAAATTCCTTGGAGGGATAAAGCCACTTTTTCTTTCATATTTCCACAAAGCACATACGATGCTTTCTGAGTCTAGTTGGTACTCAAGAAATAGTGTCATCAGACTGATAAAATGACTGGCTGACAGCACCACATTTGATGTTTTTAGAAGTTAAATAAGATTCATATTTCAACAAGGGCTTGTTCCTCTGTAAATTACTGATTTAGAAACACAACTGACAACAGTAGAGCTCACCTGCCAAAACAACTTCAAATTAAACAGTAACTTTTGTTACAATATTTGGGAACCATATCTGTAAAATACAACTGACACTGGCATAGAGTAGAAACGGTGTCAACAAGGCAAGAAAAGGCGTACTGACTGACAGGAGTGTGCTCTGTTGCCTTGACAAACAAGTAAGAACCCAGTCACAATCTGTTGGAGTCTCAAACCTCACAAATCTGCCAGATTGTCATCTTTGTGCTGCATGCAAAATAACCGTGGTGCCTAGAAATGATAAATTGTGGATGGCTGGGGTGGGAAGCAACACATTTAATGTCTCTCCTTGAAATCTGCATTCCTGCTAGGAGAGAAGAGTTTCCATTCTTAACTTTTCGCGGTAAGTGTCTCATTTCTCTAATCCTGAGTCATCTTACCCATGACTTTTCTCCATAATCTATTTCGGGTTCAGTTTGTTGATAATATTCATAGACTAGACTTCTGTGACTCCCAAAGGTCTGTAAAGTACCAATTTTTAGCTCTTTATTTTCTTATACCCTTCCCAATCTGGCTTCTCTATCTATCTATCATCATTGTTGTCAGCTGAGGTATCTATGCTTTACTGAGCTTTTACACTGAGTCAGGTCCTATCCTAAAGACCTTACCCAGGGGGTTGTTCTGAAGATAAAAGGGTATTAAATGCATAAAGCACTATATAAATTCAAGTCTTCAAGGTATCAGTCCTGGAAAAGTAGACTCATTTTTAATTCTCTCCTTTAACTTGTCAAATCAAACAGCTATGAATAATCATTATTTTTGAATAACTATTTTTCTCTTAAATTGACCATTATATAAAGGACAAAGGAATAAATCTTATACGAAAGTTAATCATAAAAATTCAAGTGACCACAGTTTCAATTTGTTTTCTTTTTTATCTGACTATTATCCTGTACTTTCTTTCCCCCTTCCCGTCCTCTAAACATACCACCACCCCCACTCTGCACACACACACTTACTGTTTCCTAATTGGTCATTTATAAAAGTTCATTACTGTCATATTAAAATCCAATATGTCACAAATCAAAACTATACTTTCCTGAAAAAAATCTCAAACTCTTTTTTTCTTCACTCTCACCACTGACTCCCATGATGCACATCAAGTTGGTACTAGGGTTTACTACAACCCTGAGACCAGGGTATATTTCCAAAGCACATCCATTTCTTCTGGGACCACACTTGGGATCAGTACAGAACAGACTTCTTCTGTCCAGAATTCGTCTGTCTCCCTCATCTATTCACAGGCTCTGCTCTATTCCTAAACTCATTCTTGTACTTTAGAGATAGAGAGAATAATCGTTACTTTAATAACATAGCTTAATCTACCAATACAGTGATTACTTCCCAACACATTCACTGCATACCTTTGCCCATTTTTCTGAATGCCATCACTGTAGAATGAACAAGATATTTTCATTGTATATTTTCAGAATATATCTTCTAGGAAGCCTTTTATTTCTTATGTTCAATTCAATTCAGTCGCTCAGTCGCGTCCGACTCTTTGCGACCCCATGATTACGTAGCACGCCAGGCGTCCCTGTCCATCACCAACTCCCGGAGTTCACTCAAACTCATGTCCATCGAGTCCGTGATGCCATCCAGCCATCTCATCCTCTGTCATACCCTTCTCCTCCTGCCCCCAATCCATCCCAGCATCAGTGTCTCTTCCAATGAGTCAACTCTTCGCATGAGGTGGCCAAAGTACTGGAGTTTCAGCTTTAGCATCATTCCTTCCAAAGAAATCCCAGGACTAATCTCCTTCAGAATGGACTGGTTGGATCTCCTTGCAGTTCAAGGGACTCTCAGGAGTCTTCTCCAACACCACAGTTCAAAGCATCAGTTCTTCAGCGCTCAGCCTTCTTCACAGTCCAACTCTCACATCCATACATAAGCACAGGAAAAACCCATAGCCTTGACTAGACAGACCTTTGTTGGCAAAGTAATTCCTTATGTAGGCAGTTCTAAACAGCTCTTTATTTTCAGAGTCCTGCTTCAAATCTTTAACTTAAAATTCATCCTTTTTCCTATTTTCTCTTTATCCTTATATATCTCTATTGTCTGTCATGTGTTTATTCTTTTATCTACCACAAACAGAAGTAGTTTCTTTAAAAGTATGTTAGTTTCCCATCTCAAATGGGGAATCAATATATTCTTATTTATTATGGCATTGCAGAAACACAGAACTGAAATAGATATGAAGATACACAGGTAGGCATTTATAATAATGGCTGAAACTAGTAAGTGGGGACATACTAGTGATGTTCAAGCTGGTTGCCACATTTTTCTCAACACTTGATAGGTTGTTGGCATTTCTGAGAGGGAGGACACACAAGTCTACGGGTGATAGCTCTTTCTTAATCCTTTAAGAATCTCTGCTACAGAGGAAACAATGTAGCCCAATTCTGGAAATCTCAGTATTTAGAGTGAGGGAAAGCATGATTTTGCAACACAAAATACTGAGTACTGAGCTGAAAATAACTTCCTTCTTATTTTAAGAAGCTTTTAAGATGGTCATACAAACCTCTCTCTTAGTAGCCTGTTTGCTATTGCAATCACTTTTATGTCAATGAGTCTTAACTGACTCTGGTTCTTAGAAGACACAAAAAACAACAGATCTGAATATTCTGTGTTCAGTTCAGTCTCTCAGTCATGTCAGACTCTTTGCGACCCATGAATCGTAGCACGCCAGGCCTCCCTGTCCATCACCAACGCCTAGAGTTCACTCAGACTCACATCCATCGAGTCCGTGATGCCATCCAGCCATCTCATCCTCTGTCGTCCCCTTCTCCTCCTGCCCTCCAATCCCTCCCAGCATCAGAGTCTTTTCCAATGAGTCACCTCTTTGCATGAGGTGGCCAAAGTACTGGAGTTTCAGCTTTAGCATCATTCCTTCCAAAGAAATCCCAGGGTTGATCTCCTTCAGAATGGACTGGTTGTATCTCCTTGCAGTCCAAGGGACTCTCAAGAGTCTTCTCCAACACCACAGTTTAAAAGCATCAGTTCTTTGGTGCTCAGCTTTCTTCACAGTCCAACTCTCACATCCATACATGACCACAGGAAAAACCATAGCCTTGACGAGACGGACCTTAGTCGGCAAAGTAACGTCTCTGCTTTTGAATATACCATCTAGGTTGGTCATAACTTTTCTTGCAAAGAGTAAGCATCTTATAATTTCATGGCTGCAGTCACCATCTGCAATGATTTTGGAGCCCCAAAAATAAAGTCTGACACTATTTCCGCTGTTTCCCCATCTATTTCCCATGAAGTGTTGGGACCGGATGCCATGATCTTCGTTTTCTGAATGTTGAGCTTTAGGCCAAGTTTTTCACTCTCCTCTTTCACTTTCATCAAGAGGCTTTTTAGCTCCTCTTCACTTTCTGCCATAATGGTGGTGTCACCTGCATATGTGAAGTTATTGATATTTCTCCGGCAATCTTGATTCCAGCTTGTGTTTCTTCCAGTCCAGTGTTTCTCATGATGTACTCTGCATATAAGTTAAATAAGCAGGGTGACAATATACAGCCTTGATGTACTCCTTTTCCTATTTGGAACCAGTCTGTTGTTCCATGTCCAGTTCTAACTGTTGCTTCCTGACCTGCATACAGATTTCTCAAGAGGCAAGTTAGGTAGTCTGGTATTCCCACGTCTTTCAGAATTTTCCACAGTTTATTGTGATCCACACAGTCAAAGGCTTTGGCATAGTTAATCAAGGAGAAATACATGTTTTTCTGGAACTCTCTTGCTTTTTCCATGATCCAGCGGATGCTGGCAATATGATCTCTGGTTCCTCTGCCTTTTGAAAACCAGCTTGAACATCAGGGAGTTCATGGTTCACGTATTGCTGAAGCCTGGCTTGGAGAATTTTGAGCATTACTTAACTAGCATGTGAGATGAGTGCAATTGTGTGGTAGTTTGAGCATTCTTTGGCATTGCCTTTCTTTGGAATTAGAATGAAACCTGTCCTAGAAATTCTTTATTTCAATTGGATGAAGAATCTTCTCAGCTATGCAGATGACATCACCCTTATTGCAAAAAGCAAAGAGGAACTAAAGAGGCTCTGGATGAAACTGAAAGAGGAAAGTGAAAAAGCTGACTTAAAACTCAGCATTCAAAAACTAATATCATGGCATCTGATCCCAACACTTCATGGCTTATAAATAGAGAAACAATGGAAACAGTGAAAAACTTTTCATTTTCTTGGACTCCAAAGTCACTGTGGACGGTATCTGCAGCCATTAAATGAAAAGACACTTGCTCCTTGGAAGAAAAGCTATGAAAATCTAGACAGCTTATTAAAAAGCAGAGACATTACTTTGCTGACAAAGGTCCACATAGTCAAAGCTATGAGTTTTCCAGCAGTCATGAAGGATGTGAGAGATGGACTGAAAAGAAGGCTGTGCACCAAAGAACTGATGCTTTTGAACTGTGGTGTGGATCAAAGCAGTCAATCCTAAAGGAAATCAACCCTGAATATTCACTGGAAGGACTGATGCTGAAGCTGAAACTCCAATATTTTGGCCACCTCATGTGAAGAGGTGACTCATTGGAAAAGACTCTAATCCTGGGAAAGATAGAAGGCATGAAGAGAAGCAGACGACAGAGGATGAGATGGTTCGATGGCATCACTGACTCGATGGACATGAGTTTGAGCAAGCTCCAGGAAATTGTGAAGGACAAGGAAGCCTGGTCTGCTTCAGTCCATGGGTCTCCAAGAGTTGAACACGACTGAGTGACTGAACAAAAACAATGGCATCTTCTAGTTTTCTTTTTCTTGGGGAACATTCCAAATTTTTACCACTTCTCATAGTCTCTCTTCTCTATACCTTTTTTTTTTTAAATCATGCTCTTTAATAGCTATCTATATTGTAAATACCCTTTTGTATTAAAAAAAAACAGATGAATTTTGGGCACACATCTTTCTTTTATAGCTTCATACAAACTCTTTATAATCTATTGCATAATTCTATGGATATAAATAAGGAAAAATATGCCTAGAGGTGAAGTTGGTGTTTTTTTCCAGTTCAGCCAATCTCCAAATTCTCTCTCAAAGTATCCAGCAGTAAGCCATCCCTATCAGCACTGGATGGGTCATGTAGTCACATTCTTCTACATGGTCTTAAGTGTAAGGTTTGTTCTGCCAAAAGAACAAACGCCCTATATCACGCCCTATATCCTAAAAACAAATCCTGAAACAATAAAAAAGAGAAAAAAAAAGCAGTTTCTTTTCTTTCTGAATGCAAGGTGCTTTTTGCCAGCAGGGAATGAAAATTTCATAATAATTGCAGCAAAATTAAGCAGTGAGCAGAAAAAGTTGTCATAACACTACAAGATATTCAGCTGAGAGCTACAAACTATAATTGGTCTGATGAAGAAGAGAGAAGAGTAGTACTATCAAATTTCCCATATTTGAGATTTGTTGTAGTTAAGCATTTTATGGGTCCAGAATCTGGGTTAAAAAAATCAAAACCAGGACTTGAGGCTTATTTCTGGGACTGGCCATTATCATGCAGAACCTTTATATCATCAAGCCACTGCACCCAGAAATGATCTTCAGATATGTCTGGATGTGTTTATAATTAGTGCAGAGCTGAAATATACATGAAGCCACACATTCCAATAGTCATTCATTCTACACATCAGTTCAGTTCAGTTGCTCAGGCATGTCTGACTCTTTGCGACCAAATGGACTGCAGCAAGCCAGGCTTCCCTGTCCATCACCAACTCCCAGAGCTTGCATAAACTCATGTCCATTGAGTCAGCAATGCCATCTCATCCTCTGTCGTCCCCTTCTCCTCCTGCTTTCAATCTTTCTCAGAAACAAGGTCTTTTCCAGTGAGTCAGTTCTTTGCATCAGGTGGCCAAAGTATTGGGAGTTTCAATTTCAACATCAGTCCTTCCAATGAATATTCAGGACTGATTTCCTTTAGGATTGACTGGTTGGCTCTCCTTACAGTCCAAGGGACTCTCAAGAGCCTTCTTCAACACCACAGTTTAAAAACATCAATTCTTTTGTGCTCAGCTTTCTTTATAGTTCAGCTCTCACATCCATATGTGACTATCGAAAAAAACAAAGATTTGACTAGATGGACTTTTGTTGGCTAAGTAATGTCTCTGGTTTTTAATATGCTGTCTAGGTTTGTCATAGCTTTTCTTCCAAGGAGCATCTCTAGCGATTTTGAAGCTCCCCAAAATGAAGTCTCTCACTGTTTCCATTGTTTCCCTATCTACTTGCCATGAAGTGATGGCACTGGACGCCATGATCTTTGTTTTCTAAATGTTGAGTTTCAAGCCAACTTTTTCGCTCTCCTCTTTCACTTTCATCAAGAGGCGCTTTAGTTCTTCTTCACTTTCTGCCATAAGGGTGGTATCATCTGCATATCTGAGGTTACTGATATTTCTCCTGGCAATCTTGATTCCAGCTTGTGCTTCATCTAGCCTAGCATTTTGCATGATGTTCTCTGCATACAAGTTAAATAAGCATGGTGACAATATACACCCTTGACATACTCCTTTCCCAATTAAGAACCAGTCTTTTGTTCCATGTCCAGTTCTATTTGTAGCTTCTTGACCTGCATATAGGGTTTGCAGGAAGCAGGTAAGGTGGTCTGGTATTCCCATCTCTCAAAGAATTTTCCACATTTTGCTGCAGTCCACATAGTCAAAGGCTTTGGTGTAGTCAATAAAGCAGAAGGAGATGTTTTTCTGGAACTCTCTTGCTTTTTTGATGATCCAACGGATATTGGCAATTTGATCTCTGGATCCTCTGCTTTTTCTAAATGCAGCTTCAATGTCTGGAAGTTTACGGTGCATGTACTGTTGAAGCCTGACCTGGAGAATTTTGATGATTACTTTGCTAGCGTGTGAGATGAGTGTAGTCATGCAGTAGTTTGAACATTCTTTGGGACTGGAATGAAAACTGACCTTTTCCAGTCCTGTGGTCACTAATGAGTTTTCCAAATTTGCTGGCATATTGAGTGCAGCACTTTCACAGCATCTTCGTTTAGGATTTGAAATAGCTCAACTGGAATTCTATCACCTCTACTAGCTTTGTTCATAGTGATACTTTGTAAAGCCCACTTGACTTCACATTCCAGGATGTCTGGCTCTTGGTGGTTGATTACATCATTGTGGTTATCTGGGTCATGAAGATTTTTTGTATTGTTCTTCTGTGTATTCTTGCCACCTCTTCTTAATATGTTCTGCTTCTACTAGGTCCATACCATTTCTGTCCTTTATTGTGCCCATTTTTGCATGAAATATCCCTTGGTATCTCTAATTTTCTTGAAGAGATCTCTAGTCTTTCCCATTCTATTGTTTTCTGTGTGTGTTTGCATTGATCTCTGAGGAAGGCTTTCTTATCTCCCTTGCTATTCTTTGGAACTCTGCATTCAGATAGGTATATCTTTCCTTTTCTCCTTTGCCTTTAATTTATCTTCTTTTCTCAGTTATTTGTAAGGCCTTCTCAGGCAAACATTTTGTCTTTTTGCGTTTCTTTTTCTTGGGGATGCTCTTGATCGCTGTCTCATGTACAATGTCATGAACCTCCATGACACAGTTCATAGTTCTTCAGATATTCTGTCTATCAGATATAATCCCTTAAATCTATTTCTCTCTTTCACTATAATCATAAGGGGTATGATTTAGGTCATACCTGAATAGTCTAGTGGTTTTCCCCACTTTCCTCAATTTAAGTCTGAATTTGGCAATAAGGAGTTCATGATCTGAGCCACAGTCAGCTCCTGGTCTAGTTTTTGCTGACAGTATAGAACTTCTCCATCTTCGGCTACAAAGAATATAATCAATTTTATTTCGGTATAGACCATGTGATAATGTCCATGTGTAGAGTCTTGTCTTGTGTTTTTGGAAAAGAGTTCTTGCTATGAGCAGTGCATTGTCTTGGCCGAACTCTGTTAGCCTTTGCTCTGCTTCATTTTGTATTCCTAAGCCAAATTTGCTTTTTATTCCAGGTATCTCTTGATTTTTGCATTCCGGTCCCCTATAATGAAAAGGACATCTTTTTTGGGTGTTAGTTCTAGAAGGTCTTGTAGGTCTTCATAGATCTGTTTAATTTCAGCTTCTTCAGCATTACCAGTTGGGGCATAGACTTGTATTACTGTGATAGTGAATGGTTTGCCTTGGAAACGAACAGATATCATTCTGTCATTTTTGAGATTTCCAAGTACTGTATTTTGGGCTCTTTTGACTATTATGGGTACTCCATTTCTTCAAAGAGGTTCTTGCTCACAGTAGTAGATATAATGATCATCTGAGAAATTCACCCATTCCAGTCCATTTTAGTTCACTGATTCCTAAAATGTCAGTGTTCACTCTTCCCATTTCCTGTTTGACCACTTCCAATTTGCCTTGATTCATGGACCTAACATTCCAGGTTCCTATGCAATATTGCTCTTTGTAGCATCGGACTTTACTTCCATCACCACAGTCACATTCACAACTGGGTGATGTTGTCCCTTTGGCTTTATCTCTTCATTCTTTCTATTGTTATTTCTCCAGTCTTCTCCAATAGCACACTGGGTACCTCCCGACCTGGGAAATTCATCTTTCAGTGTTGTATCTTTTGCCTTCATACTGTTCACGGGGTTCTCAAGGCAAGAGTGGAGGCCGTGTCAGTATAGTTGCAGCTCTCCTGTAGATTCTACTTGTGGGAATCAACACTGAGCAGCTCCAGTTCCCCGCGAGGAAGCTGGCCGTGACAGCTCCAGCCTTCTGTCTCCTGTAGTATCACGTTTTAATTCTGTGTCACTTTGTGATGGACAGACTGGACTCTATTTTGGCTCTATTGGTTCGCACAGCACTAGGGGCCAGAACTACCTTTCATCCATGCTAGTATCTGCCAGAGCACCAAGCATCGGACAGTGCTTGTTGAGTACTTGTTGGATACAGAGTGTGAAAGAGGTCGGGGCTATAGGACAGTTAGGGCAGGCAGGGCCCAGAGGGGACTGCTTCTCCCCCAATCCTGGGAGACAGGGTGGGCCACAGATGGCAGCCATCCAATAGCTGGAGGAGCAAGGTCCATGCTTGTTCCTTCAACATCCCAAGCTGGGGGCTTCCCTGGTGGTTCAGCAGATAAAACTCTACACTCCCAATGGAGGGAGCCTGAGTTCCCATACATATGAATTTTCTGTCTGTGTATTAAACCAGGAAAGTGCCCAAGCATGTTTGCGTGTATTATAATTGGTACATATGAAGTCATCCTATGACTGTCCATATATCTGTTTTCCCACAAGAATGCATCCTCCTCAAGGACCAAGAACAAGTCCTTTCATTTTGTTTCCTTAGTCCCAACAGACACAATGTGACCGAGTATTAAATGAATGGCTTTACAAGAAAGAGTGTGCCTTACACTACATGTGCCATGATGACTCTGAGTGAAGTCTTTCAGCTCTTTGTGCTCTGTCACGTGCCCTATTTCGTGATACACTTAAATGGATTAAGAGGTATGCATGTTTGTGGTGCTTAAGGATTCAACTTTGACATCACATTTCCTTTAGAAGTTTGTGATCAGATAAGTAAACTGATCTTCAAAACAGATATGATCTGAATAGAAATGTACTGCATGTCTAAATGCATTTCCCTTTGTGTCTACCTCTAACACCTAAGCTTTTTCACCTATGCTGTAACATTCTTAGATGGGGTTATTTTACATGAGTAACTTTGATCTATGTTGATTTATCAGCTTTTCTGACTTGGAGGCATGAAAAAGAAACTAATTGACAGAGATATTTATATACCAACTTTCACCTTAGAAATGATAGTTTCCAAATACTCACAAGTGAAGATACCATAAACTTGAGTGACTTAATTAAGTAAATGGTAAAAAGCCATATATCTGGGAGGGTGTTAGTTATACAAGCAGGGGGATTATATGATTTTCAGCAAAGTGGTCTGAAAAGATTTAGGCTTACAACTAGACTCAAAATTCAATTCCTCCTTTGAATGATATTTTCCTGTAGCTTACTCTTTATATTATTTATCTCATACAAAATGGTGACATCATTACATATTTTGAAGAAGTGTTGGGAAATTTTGTAAATTATCCAACATCATGCTGGCTTGTTTTCTCCCCACCTCAACTAATATATGAGAGAGACCAATAGAACTCTGTGGAGTCAACAACCATTATAATAATAGATGCTGCCATACAGGGCTGAGCCATAAAACCATAAACTGAGCTCTTTTCTCTGATGCATCTTTAACTCTATAGAGTACTATTTATGTTTATCATTTCTGAGCAAGCAATTATAACTACTGATTTTAAATAACCAAAGAAATAAATATCTCCATAAAAATTTAGTAAAATGTTACTTAGCAAGTGTCATTCATGTGTGTTTGTTTCTTTCTTTTTTTAATCTTTGGAAAGAGTAACAAATTTGCTTGCAAAGCGAGAAATGCTATGACTTACCAACAAGATCTGGTTGCCTTTGCATGTTATTTGTTGTTACGGCAAGGGACGTTCTAAGAGTGACAAGAAAAGATAACATGGGAACATGAATAAGAAATAAAGCCAGTTGTTATGGCAACCAGTTCTCCCAGAATAAGAGGTTGAATGAGCTCTCTCCTCAGTACCTTCTTCCTATTTCCCAGTTTTGAACTAAAGAAGACATATCCTTAGGCAGACACAAGGGTTATTAAAAACCCCCTTCAGCATACATATTTTTGATCTCAGAAATTCTCATATTTTGAGTGCTACTTAGATTATGGATGTATTATTTTGTGATCTAAGCATTTTTTATTGCATTCTTTGCAGTGGAGATGAATGCTGGTACTGATCAGATTCTAGAAGAATACACCCTGGACTTCTGTCATTGAACTTTGGTGATATGGAGCTAACAGTTAGTGATTAGTGCAGTGTGACAACAAATAACAGAATCCTGCTAGGCAGCTGGTATGGATCACAAGGAGTCAAGGCAAAGTTATGGTAGAGTAATTGGATAAAGTATCTCTGAACCCAGGTTATAAGACTGAAGAAGCATGGTTTATACTTTCTAGGTTCCTACAGTACCTGAGCTGTCTACAAGGCAGCATAAATAACTGGGGTCAAAGGGTTAATGCTTCACAGTTTCTTGGGCACTACAGATAGGAATGTGGAAATAGCCCATGATAGCAGCGACCCCAACAGTGTCAGGGGAATTCCACTTAATTTTATATAGAGACATTGGGCCCAGGAGTTAAAAGAACCTTGCTGAACTCTAAACAGATTTTCCCCATCCATATGCCTTGGCGGCAGAAGTTTCTCTGTATTAATGGGAAAGTAGGGTCCCGAAGTGAAATAGGTTAGAAATTGAACTTTCTGTTTCTTATCAGAAGTCCTTAAAAACTTTCTACCACTATAGAAAGACAGGAGCTATGAAGCAGGCTTGACTTTTCATTGAGCAAACTGAGCTTCAACAACCTAAAATGTAAGCAGTCTCAAAGAGGTTCCTCTCCTGCTGCTATAAGAGCTATTAGCTCATATCTTAGAAGAGAGCATGATGCCCCAAGAAAGCCATGTTCACCATATCTAAGGATGGCTTCAGATGATGCCAGTTCACAATGCTGGGATTTCTGCCCCTATCCAAAGAGGGCATCATTTCAGGGTTCCTCGTCCCCTTACCAGGGCTATCACAGTCCTCAGCTAGTACTCAATTCTGCTCCTCACTCTGTACATGACAGAGAAAGAGGGTGGGGGGAGGTGCTGTTACATTTTGTCTTATGTTTCAGAAATAACCTATTTTCTCTCTACAGAATCATGATTAGGTTTTCTGCCTAATGAATCTCCTACCCTCCTCTGAGTCTAGGTATCAAGTCTTTCTGTGATTTATTTCAACAGGCACTTCTTGAAGCACCTTTATATAATGGTATGAATCAAATGGACAATCAATAAATATTGGATGATGATAGATAAAGTTTAAGCCACAGAGTAAAGACTGTGCTGCTGAGCTGAAGGAAGTCAGTTTCTCTTTGGCACAATAAATAATAATTTCATTTTATGTACAGACTTCTGGATGGTCAGATCATTCAACAGTAGAGCACAATTGAAACAAAATTCCCTCAGTGACCACTGACCACTGGTGAACTTTTAAACATACGATGCAGTTCAATGTGACTACAATAAGCAGGTAATGAAATGCTGGCTTCTGACCTTCCATGACTATTCATTTTAGCTCCTTTCTTGCTCCAGGAGACACACCTTTGGATATGTGTGTAGGCAACCATTCTCTTGGATTTTCTGGCAGTCATTTGCAATCAGTGGTCCTGTCAGACCCAATGCTTCAGTTTCATAACTATAATTGGATTGTCTGACTTCCTATTCAATTGGTACATGATTCTTATTTCTCTTTTTTTAAAAAAATCAATAAATAGTTTGTGGTGCCTTTAATAGAGAGAACCAGGTTTTACCATTTTATGGAGTTGACATTTTCAACAAAGACCATCAAGTCTGTCAAAACCAATGCATAGGTTTTACATTAATTGGATTTTTCTGATCCCAGGGATGTACAATAATATGAATACATTTCATAGTGGAAATCAAAGGGCTATATCACAACTTCTTTGAACTATAATGCGCTGAACACTACACTTAAGAATAGAAACATTTCTTTTTCTTTTTCTTTCCCTCCATTTGCAAATCTCTTGACTTATAATGAAGCTATAGAATTCATGAATTACTTTATGGTTAAGCCTGAGGCTGATGTTAAAATTACTAAAGCACTATGGGTACGAACGTGTTTATACATTTATATGTATATAGAAAGTCCACATGTTTACACATATAAACACACATTCACACATGCATATGTGACACAAAGACCTGGATACTTCCATTTTTAAGAGTAAATCACATTTGGGGCATTTCTGCAAATACTAGGTGACTATATGGAACTTTGCTAAGAGATGAAGATGCAAAAATGAGTAATACAGAGTAACTGTCACCAGAAGTCCTACAGGAGGATAGATGGTTTCTGCACAATAATCAGTACAGCTTGGTTCATTTTAGATCAGGTTTGCACCGCTGATTCTGTACTGACTTGAATAAAAATACATTTCAAAATAATATGGGGTTTCGACTTGGGGCTACTTGCTTAAAATCAGATTCATTCCACATGTCATTGCTATCTGTGAATATTCATTCTGCAGGAGATAGAAGTTTTTCCACTGGATAGAGATCATTATCAAATGTTTCCATCTTCCTCTGAAGCATTCACTATTAACTGCTGTTGGAAGCAGGATTCTAGACTGAGTGGGCCATTGGTTTGTTCTGGTAGGACAGTTCCTGAGTTTTAATGCGCATACACTGTTCGGAAGAAAAAGAAAAAAACTATCGGAGACAAACTTTTAACATTTTATGGAGCACTTAACTGATTAATCTAATGTGTAGAATTTACCATTTCATTTAAAAAAAAATTTAAATTCAATGCTAAACATGAAACCTTGAAGTTCAGGAGTACAAAAGAAAAAAATAAATGTCCAGGTCATGATAAAAAAAAAATCCCCTTATTCAATTCCACTTGGCAGCCAGATTTGCACATTTTCAAGTGGCTTACTTACTGGGGTAGGGATTGATTTAGAATAAGACTCTGTAAAGGGTAGCAGGCACTTTCAGGATTTCAACACAAGGAAGGGAAGCATGGATACTGATTGCTATTCTTGCGGGCTATATGTGATTTCAATCTCATTAGACCTCATTCATCTGTGTGGGGACTAGATTTGCCTAAGTCAGTTTAAAATCAACTATGGAGAAAATATTTTTAACAAAGGCCTGAATTATCTGGACTTGATATTTACTTTAGAAAAATTCAATAGATATACTATTGAACTAATCTGGTCCATTCTATTTTATTATACCCATCTCCTACAGTTGAGAGAATGATGGATATTTTGTGCTATTTGATTCAACCATATGATATAGTCTTAGGACAAAAATTGTCAAAGCCATGTCTCCCATATGGTGAAGGAGCTAGTGCGGGGCTAGAATGTTGGCAAGGATCTTCATATTTTATAAGATATTGCATGTAGTTCTGTGAGGAAAAAATTCCATGTGTAATAAATGTAAAGTTACAATACATTGTGAAGGAAACCCTCTTCAAGATCCACTATGACCAGTTTCACAGTAAAATCTGTGGAAAACTCTGCAACAAATTAAATAATTTATGTAAATGAATTCCTTAAGGAATGTTGTGCTGGACCATGAAGTATCTTTTTCTGATCAAATGCCTATCTGCATTTTAGAGGACAGCAATGTTTCATGATTCCATGTAATACAGCCTGGGAAACTCTGCCCCCAGGCCCAAAGTTTCTTGAGGACCCAGTACTTTTTGCCCTTGAATCTCCAAGGGTTAACACAGCACCTGGGACCACACACGGGGTTAATTTTCCCAACCTAAAAATGAAAGCTTTAGATACACAGTTTGCAATCTAGTTCTCATATGATGCATGCTGTTTTAAATAAAATTATATCTCCCCTTCAGCGAACTGGTATTTCATAAAATAAGCTACGCACTCTGAGTTTGAATAAATTCAGATATTTTTCTTAGAATGCATTTCACAGCTTGGGGATAGCATTCTGAACAATGTAACATCCCCCATCCTTAAAAGGTGTATGTCTGTCTTCTCATGTTAAACTTCCTTTTTGTTCTATGTGTGTCTGTAGGAATGGTCTATGACTTTTGGAATGGGTATATTATACAGGTGTCTTTTATTTTTCTTTTCCTTAAATTATTTTTAAGCACCCAATGTGGAAGCTTGCAGCCTGTGGCACTTCCACAAATATTATCTGAAAATGTTAAGAAATCTAAATCTATCACCAACAGTGACTACTTTCTTTATCCTGGTGGTGATAGTGACATTACTTAGACACAGTTGTAGAGCAAACAACAAACAGAGATACCTTCCTACAGACTCTAGTTTCTGCTGCTGCTGCTGCTGCTAAGTCGCTTCAGTCGTGTCTGACTCTGTGTGACC
Source organism: Nanger dama (assembly GCA_917880005.1). NCBI lineage: Eukaryota > Metazoa > Chordata > Mammalia > Artiodactyla > Bovidae > Nanger > Nanger dama. Next base: position 6,086,611 of record CAKJTW010000011.1, read on the forward strand.
CCCACAGACAGCAGCCCACCAGGCTCCTCCGTCCCTGGGATTCTCCAGGCAAGAACACTGGAGTGGGTTGCCATTTCCTTCTCCAATGCATGAAAATGAAAAGTGAAAGTGAAGTCGCTCAGTCGTGTCCGACTCTTCGCGACCCCATGGACCACAGCCTACCAGGCTCCTCTGTCCATGGGATTTTCCAGGCAAGAGTACTGGAGTGGGGTGCCATTGCCTTCTCCAACAGACTATGGTTTCTAGGCTACATTAATCACAGTGGTACGAAATCACTACCACAGAAGGATTTTCAGTCTGTATTCTGTTGGGCAGATATGTGTGAACAGGCTGCAATTTATTTTTCCCTGTTTGATCTTGGGAGTTGAGGTTGGCAGTCATGCCATAGGCTAATTCTTCTGCCCACTGCTTCTTCCTCCCAGTGTTTCTTCTACCATTTTTCTCCCTTCCTCTGTCCTCCAACTCTCCCTCTGGATTGGTTTCCTCCTCTCAGAGCATGAGTATACTCAAGAATCTTCTCTCTTGGCAGAAAAAAAAAAAAAATCACCCTCCTCCTTTCACTGCTTTCTCCTGATGTCTCTCTCTCTCCTCTCTCTCATGGAAAAGCCACTTGAACGAATATCCTTTATTCTCTTCTTCACTTCCTCATCTCCCATTTGCTACTGAACCCAGGATGTGTGTGCATGCTAAGTCAGTTCAGTTGTATCCCAACTCTTTGTGACCCCATAGACTGTAGCCTGCCAGACTCCTGTCTCCAAGGTATTTTCCAGGTGAGAATACTGGCGTGGGTTGTCATGCCTTTCTCCAGGGGATCTTTCCCACCCAAGGATTGAACCCATTTCTCTTTATGGCTGCTGCACTGGCAGGCAGATTCTTTACCACTAGTGCCACCTGAGAAGCCAGGTGAACTTACTAATCTCTCAGGAGAAGAGATTAAGAAGTCTTCCTTTTCTTTTCCTGCCTCTCACTTTAGGTATGGAAGTGTACCCCACACGGGGCTTTGATGGTGCTTTAAATCCTACCCTCTATTGCAGAAATCACCACCCAATACTGCAATGTTTTTCATGTCTGCTTGTCTTTGTAAAAGGCAGAACCTATGTCTTAATTATCTTTGTATCCCCAACATCCAGCATAGTGCCTGGAGACAACTATAGGGACTTAATCATACCTATTATTAGCATGCAACTTTTTGGATCAGATTTCTAAAACTAGCATGGAAGAAGAGAAATGAGAAAGCTCCCGATCTGCAAGTGTGCTTTGTGTTTTGTGCTGAAAGCCTCTGATAAATTCAGCCGTGTGATTCAATTAACTTTCTAGTACTCAGGAGAGAGAATTATGGGTTCTGCCAACTTGCCATCGACTAATCTTAATTGTCTTTTGACCTATGCTAGTTGCATTGAGGGTAGGGGGATTATTGGTAATGTCACAGTTTAAAGTATTAACATTATCCAGCATATAGATTATATAAAGGAGATTTGACCCCTTTTAGGAAAAGGTAACGGAAGTTAATAAAGTATAGGCAGTATGACTTCACTAATTAAACCAGTACCTCAGAATATTTTTAATATAGAATTTTCCTCTAAGTCTTTGGGCCAACCTAAATGATATATTTAATGCTTCTTACTACAGAATCCTGCTTTATAATATATAAATAACATTTTTTCTTCTATAACTTGAGCAATATTAATGAGCTAATGCACACATGCTGAGTAGTTCTCAAATAAACATTTAACAAGTGTGTATACCAAGGTCTTCCAATGATAACACCTTCCTACCAAATAACACAATCACCCATGAACTGTAGGTCACTAATTCTTACCCTTGCTCCTAAGCTTTGTCTACTCTGAGATGCCATTTGTAAAGAGTTCTCCTTTTTGATCCCTGAGTCACCCTAAGAAACACAACTCACTCAGAGAAGCCACTCTTTCAAGTCATTGCCCCACACCCACAATCACTCCTCCTCCCAACAAGGCATAGAGCATCCCTTCTACTAAAGAGGTCACAAGGGGGAGGGTCACGGGGGGTCACTCCAAGATCTATATGTGAGTCGGGGAAAGTGCTACCTTCCTCAAAGAATGATGGAACACAGCTTCGAATCAGAGGCAGTAGTGTCCTCGTGTCCTCAACTGGAGCCAAGAAGGCACTGACTCAAAGACGCTGTGAGATAAAGCATGGCTCAGTTTCCAGGTTATGGCTATAGCTCTGCTTTAGTATCTATTCATCTGACCTCTTTGAGCTAGCAAGGAAATGGAATCCAAATGCCTTTTGAAAGTGAAAGTGAAAGTGTTAGTTGCTCAGTCCTGTCCAACTCTTTGTGACCCCATAGACTGTAGCCGTCCAGGCTCCTCCATCTGTGTGGTTCTCCAGGCAAGGATACTGGAGTGGGTTGCCATTCCCTTCTCCTGGGCATCTTCCCCACCCAAGGATTAACTTGGGTCTCCTGCATTGCAGGCAGACTTGTTACTGTCTAAGCCACCAGGGAGCCCAGATAGAACTTCATAAGCAATATTCAACCCAGTTCTCTGACCCATAGGTCGATGGTTCTGTTTGTCATAAATTATGAAGAAGAACCATCTGAAAATTTATACCAGCAGGGATCTCACCTGCCCACCTCACTTTCCCCCATTAAACAAATATCCCAAGATGCTACTAAATGAGAACTGGGGCTAATGATGGGAAATGCTCAATAGAGATGACTGACCTTCCCAATATGAAAGGGACTTTTTCAGATTGAAATAATGAGTCACAATCTTGAAACTAAATCCTCAGCCCTCTCAGATTTCCCTTAAGTCATTAGGAATGAAAGTCAAGTCTCCAAAGTTTAAGGGTATAACAGCCTTCAGAGAAGTACAGGGTCAAAGTATATCACTCGAGTAATTTACACCAACCACATATTTTTATCTCAAAGGGAGGCTTTTTCAGGCTTTTTCAGATAACCATGTTAGTTGGACCTAAATTCTCTGGATAATTCTGCCAGTTCTCCTCCCTGTTATGTGTAGATCAAAGTGTAATGTCTTGGCCTAGGACAATTGAAAAATTAATAACCGAAGCAAGAGTTTAAGAAATCCATAGTAATGACACAAATGAGACCTATCAAATTAGAAAACCAAAATGAAAACACACTAAACACTTTGAAATTTAATTAGAAAAGGTTCCAAGTTCAGACCTCACTGAGGCCATTTCAACACCAGCACTGTAGATTGGAATCTGAGGAAGAGAGGCATTATGGTGAACGTGACCTTGGGGAGGAGGAAAGATCTGCTTACTGCCTCCTTTACTCTGTCTGCCTTTAGGGCTTGCCCCTTAACATCTTAAAAAGTGAGGACAACAAAAAGAAACTGGCAGGCCTCTCTTCAATTTAACCTTCACAAGAGACAGAGTTCAGTCTCCCCCTGCCAATAATAACAGTATCAAAATTGATTTGAGACCATTCACCATAAACCATTTAAAAATATTTTCCAAATTAATATATAAACTATGAACCATAAATTGGCTGCTGATCCCTATAAACCATTTCCATTGACTTCTAAGTCCAATACTGTATATCAGGTAAGACTCACTTTTCTCTTTTGCAAAAGAAAAGGGGCTTGCAGGTTATATATGTTTAGAATGAATCATCTTTCTTTTCTATGGCCTCTTTCATACAAATTGTATATCCTCTGAACACTTTATAGACTTCTACAATATGGGAGAGTGTAAAGAATAAATTACAAGGAACAAGGGAGAAGACAAGCTTCTGTTCCTCTCTGAAGTTTATGTGGTACCTATCTCTGAAGGCTCTATATGCTTTGCATTATTAGTTTACACCTTCAAATTTAGCCCATTATGCATTTAGTTCTCAAGTTATTACTATGTGATGTCCAACACTGCCATTAATCACATTTTTATCAGTGAGGAGGCTGAGACAAACTGAGGTTTCTACAAGGTTACATAGTGCATACAACGGTTAAAGGTCATACAGTAAGTAAGCACGCAAACATAGGGTCCATTCAGCACACTTCAGAACGTAAGCACTGGCTGACTTTGCAGGGAAGGGGTGATACAGGCGGGTTATTATAATACATAATGTATCCACCTTCCTCCCCAAACTAGCTTTATGATTTGTAAAGCTGGTATGTAGCAGGCATTTACACACATGCTGGATCCAGTTTTATGAACTGCTTGTATATCTGCATTAAAGTTGTCTTGGATCCTGAACCAAGTCTGGGCAGCCTTGTAACCATCTGTAAATTAGTGTCTCCTTTCCTGACTATCTTTGGAAGTTTCTTTTCTCCTTCTGCCCTGGCCAACCCAAGTCTTTTCCCTCCCACTCCTGGTTGTTATTTCTCATTCTTCCATTCCATAATATTCTTCAAAAATTTAGTTTGTTAATAGACCTTCATTTTCACATTCCTAAGATTAAGCACTAAATAAAAATACATTGCTAATGATTTCTTTCCTCCTCCTCTTTTGAAGAAACTGATTCACAGAGTTGACCTAGGTTGGGTTTCTTTGGTACACACCAAGTTTAAATGCAGCAAGAGTGAGGAGTCCTGCATTCTAGTTCTGGGTCCCTATGTCCTCTCACGGTCACAGACAGGATGACAATGTTGGATGGGAGTGCTTGAGAACCAGGGACTGCCTGAGAAAGGTCAGGGTGTGAGAGTGTCCATGAGCCTGGGACAGAAAACTCGATATGTTCAAAAACAGAGTTCTTCTCTAAAGCAGGCACAGCTGTTAAGAACCTCAAGAGCTTCCACCTCATGAGTAGTGCCAGACCCTTCTCTGAAGATAAAACCAAGAGCGATATTAACTGTCCTATTTAAAGATGCAGACTTTAGCTTTTTTCAGCAAATTTTACACCTTTACCTGGAGAAGCTGGCATTTTCCATGTGCCACAGTTCCTTCCAGGGTTATGTATACAAGAGGATATTTAGTATTTACACACAAACACACTCATACACACAGCCACAGTTTCCTAGTAGAGACAGCAAAATTTTTGGCAAGCTGAGGGTGGACAATTCATGAACACATAAAATACTATACAGAACTGTCTATATCACTGAGTAGACACAGATTATTGTTTCTTTCCTTAGCGAGATTTTTCAGCTACAAAGAAAAATGTTTCCTGGAGGCCATGGGTCCATGAAGTGGAGCTATTACATGATTACACTCTAATAGTGCGCTGTAATTCAACTGTGGTTTTGACTGCCAGTGATCACAACGGGGCAGGGTTGGCAGGAGATCTCCTTCCCACCACAACTCCAGGAGCCTGGCTTTATCTGAGGCCCACCTCAAAGGAAAAGGGAAAGAATGGAGCAGCTTTAGAGAGCCCAACTACTGTTACTCTGGCCTGGAGACCAATGGAAGGAAGCTGTAAATCCATATCCCAAAGCTGGGGTTTCTCCCTCTCTGACCAATCCTTAGTCTGGTTAGTGAATTAGAACTATGGTCGCCAGACTGATATTGTTTCATTGCTCAGTCATGTCTGATTCTTTTGTGATCCTGGGGACACGGCCTGCCAGGCTCCTCTGTCCATGGGATTTCCCAGGAAAGAAAACTGGAGAGGGTTGCCTTTTCCTCCTCCAGGGATCTTCCTGACTCCGGGATCGAACCTGTGTTTCCTGCATTGGCAGGTGGATCCTTTACCACTGAGCCACCTGGGGAAGCCCATCTGCAGACTAGCAAGGATGCTAGTAACCTCTCAGTGTTAGTCTGCTGCTGACCAAGAGCCAGACGGTGCGCTCCCGAGAACCAAGAAAGCCAAAGGTGCAGCTGATGGAGCTGAAGATCCCTCAGGATAACAAGAATAAGGTTTCTTAACCTGAAACTAGACAGAACAACTATTCCCTCCATCAACTCAACCAGCTTCGAATTAATAAAGCTGTGACTTTTCGACATTATAGTCTATAGCTGCAAGACAACCCTGAGTGACAGGTAAATATCAGTGAAAGAATGGGTTTCCATAAATACTTATTTATTTATGAAGAGTATGTGGCATGTAGAATAAATAAAGCTGCAGTCATTGTTTCTTTTTGAAGTCTGTAACCTGTCATCATAGGTTAAATAACTGTCAGGGGAGCTCATACCCATGAAGTTTTAAATAGCAGCTGAAATTGGTGTTTCCCTATGGTAGATGGATGTTTCTACACATTGCCAATTCTTTCCTTTCTACAAAAAGCTATATTTAAATGTACAAAAAATAAATCAAAATATGTATTCCATGAGGGGGAAAGGTATTAGGAGGTGGAATGGAATTGAGGATGAGTAGGAGGGAGGTCAATTTATGTTATATAACTACTCTTTTTAATACTCATTTTTATTTATTTGGCTGTGACCGATCTTAGTTGCAACAGGCAAAATCTTTTATCTTCATTCGCTATGAGGGATCTTTGTTTGCATCACTTGAACTCTTAGTTGCAACATGTGCAATCTAGTTCCCTGACCAGGGATCAAACCCTGGGCCCCTGCATTGGCAGTGCAGAGTCTTAGACACTAGACCAGCAAGGAAGTTCCCTCAACTATTCATTATCTGCAATTAATGTCATGTATTTTCAGTGCTCCACAGGTTAATCTAGTTTACTTGCTACTGTTCCTTACTATTGATTTTAATTGCTCCCCAACAATGGTCTGTGTTATTTAACTGATCTTTGAAAGTTCCATGGAACCATATTTAGAGGCATTGCTCACAGCATCTTTTCTCTCTTCCACTCAGCTTCTGTCCTCTAAATGGGCTTCTCTTTCAGCCTCATTTGCTTTTTATTTTTGCTGGTTTTCCCACTGTCTTTGTCCTCCTCGCTCTCCCTTTCTCTCTATTTTTATAACCGTCCTCTTGACTCGATCCTCTTCTTTCTTGTTGCAGCTGCAGCTTTTTCCAGTTTTCTCTGTGCTGGTGCTTGCTGTTGTCACTAAACACTCTTTTCTTCCTGTCTATATTTTTTTCATGCTTTCCTCATTTATCCTCCCCGTTCCTGTATCTCTGTTAACTTGGAAGTTTTTAGAAAAGCAAAAGAACATGAAACTTAAAAGTTTCACAGTCACAGGGAAATATAACACTCAAGCTTGCCTCAGCAGAGACTGAGTCTCCATTCCTGCAGAATTACAGGAACTAATATAATTAGTTCTCAAAAAGTGAGAGGATATAAGGGAAGCTGCACTGGTTCATATATCATTTAGGTGAGATAATTTAATGTTGAATTAATTGCTCCCATGAGTAGTCACCTTAGATTATTGTTCCTGATAAAGGAAATTAGGAAGTTTCCACCCTTTATGAGAAGCATAGTGACAAGTGTGTCGCACATCAACAGATAAGGTCCAAAAGAAGCAGGCAGTCATTCCGGCTTTATCATTCCAATTCTATCTAGTTTATTTAGACTGTCCTTAAAAGTAGAGGATCCCAGGACTCCCATTTGATTTTTTAACTAAATGGTATTTAGTTATGCTTCACACACACTCACATACACATGGCCATATCCCAAGAATATCACACTCATTGATGAAAGATGAAAGCTAATTAGATAACCAAGTGAATGTGCATCTAGTGTGTTTATCCTGTAGACTCTGTCTGAACAATTTTCATATTTCTTTTCCAACTCCCTTAAGATGTCTGATGCCACATAGATTTCTATACTATCTTGTATGAAGCCTGTTTTTTTCCAGGCCTGCACATAATCAAGTAAGGGATTCACATATTCCCCCTTCTTTTCTCTCTTCTATAAGCAATGTTTATAAGGGGACATTCTTACATTCTACCCGTATCCCCTGTACCACGTAGGTGGCTGTCTTGATACTGTCTGTGCATGTGTAAAGTTACATGTCGGTAAGCACAAAAGTTCAAGTGAAATATTGGCACCCTTCGAAGGAAGTAAGGGAACCTATTTAATTTTTCTGATTCCAGTATACTGTGTTATCCAGGAGCTGAGATAACACAAAGATAGTGCTGAATATGACAAACAGCCCATGGAATGGCAGAGTTCCCAATAATGACACTGCCTGCTGCCCTCTCACTCCCACTGCTCCACCGAGAGGATGCAGTGACTTTGAAAACAGAAAAGGCAGGCATTTATGATGTCCCCAGGGCACTGGGATGAGGAGGACAGCCTTGTTGGACACAGTTTCCTGCCTGCTGCTGTCATTCAGGGAACATATGGATTTTGAAATCTACAGGTCATTAGTTGAATGAAATATTGAATAAGATACAAAACTCTAGTTTCCCCTGATCTCTGCCCCAAGCCTCATGATCTGATGAGCTCCACCTCTCCCATTCTACTCCCACCTTCCACAAAGCCAAGAACCATCATCGAAAGGAGTTTTGCTATCATATCATCTCACAGTCGGATGGTCATCCTGTTACTCTGATTTTGAGAAATTCAAGTCGTTACCTTTGAGGAACAATTAATGTCTATTTCCAGTCCATTATCCTTTTTAGGACAAGCAGTATTTTATGGGCTTTTAAACAGGATATGGATACCCCATCAAATGTTGGTGGTCTGAGCTACAGCGAAGGCACCAGGCAAACTGCCAAAGATGTGGCCAAGTTCAAAACATTCAAAGCTGAACTATATTCCTCTCAAGAACAGTCTAGGCCTGGTAAGGCATACCCAGGCTTTCTATGTGGGAAATTTATCATTCATGCCCAAGATGGAAATTATGATTTCTCCACGATGTGGGAACCAGAAAGGCACTGAGCATCTGAAATAAAATGAAAACAATTTAGCTCTGTTGAATGTCACCCTCTGTTGTTGATTTCCACACATCTGTGCATTTTCCCTTATATGAGACTTCATTTAAATGTGCTAGTTTTTGAGAAAGATGAAGAAAATCCATAATCAAAATTCTCTTGCTCATGGCATTCCTAGTTTTATAGACTCGGTATCTCTCTGAAGGGAGTTACCCTCTTCAGCAGGTCCATACTCAAGACAGATAACATGTGTGTGCATATGTGTGGGTATGTTTCATAATCTGAAAGAGCAAATGCCTCAGCTGGAAAAGTCCCTCTTTTTCAAAGACTATCACTTCCATATCATCCTGGTTAACCAGAAGCCAGCACACAAGCTTCAATGGGGGAGACATATAAAGACCCTCATGCCAGAATGGAGCTAATGCAGCATAGGACTCAGACCTCCCATGGAAGCGGGATATGGGGGTGTCCTTCTCCACTTCTCCATTCTCTGTTTGCTCATGAGGCCAAGGTGTGTCTCCTTTCTAAGTCCTGACCATCTGAAAATGATGAGAAATTCATCTCAGCCCCCTTCCCAGATGACAAGCAAGGCGTACGTTGTATTCACTCCCACTCTTCCCTGTTTATCTGCCCTGACAGTTCACGGCAGCTCTGTGTAGCTGGGAGCCCAGAGGGCATCCACGACCTTTCTCAAGCTGTTCCCAGCTGTCATCAGTGCCTCTGTCCCTCTTTCATTTTTCTATCTGTTGCTTGTTTCAGCTGCTTCCTCTCTCCTTCTAGTCTCTCTCTGGGCATCTCTCTTCCTCCTTCAAATCACCAGCTTCTTTCAACTGTATTGCTTTACAAATTGCTACTTTATTTTCCCCTGCCATTCTTTCCTTTCTTTCGTCACCTTTAGTTTAGAATTTATTTGCGTTTTTCCTCTTTAATTTTTGGCAAGAGGAGCTCAGTACCTGACATAGTATACTAGTGCTTTCAAAAACACTGAATGATAAAAAGAAAAGAAAAACAACCACCAAAAAACTCAGGTGATTACTTTCCTCTTTGTTTCCACACACTGCTCATCCTCAAATATCTCACATCTATTTCACTCTTCTCCTCTTCTTTTCTATACTTCCTCTCTTTAGCATTATTTCCCTCCACTTATCTGTTATTTTAGATCATTAAATATCACACAGTAGTCAGGATGTGACAGAGTACTGGCCTGTGATGCTTACTACCAGAAATATTCTGCAAGTTCAGGCTTTTGAAAGAAACAACAATATATTATGCTTTATATGTCCATTTGGAAAACTTAAGACATATGGGGGCTTGGCAGAAACATCATCAACTTTAGAGTAGTGTTCAATCATTCCCACAGAGAACATTCTTACAACCTATCGCTGCTTCTAGAAAATGGGTACTGACTCTGATGGAAAATAAATGGGAACAGGATAGCTTTAGAAACTGCTTCCAAGTCTTTTGTAGGAGGCCTAGATTAATAAAAATGGTCAGATTATTGGGGTAGGATGGGCTATTTTTGCAACACAATATACCATTGAACCATCACCCTTGCAATGTTCAATCCGTAACTATATGGGTATATTGGAAAAAAAAATATCTCTTTCTGATATTCAGGACTTAAAGTTTCAATTTTGCTTTTTGAATTTTTTTCTTCCTCTTGTTGGCAGAAAAAAACTGTTTCAGATCTCATTTTTGGTTTAAAAATATTATCTCCAATCCAGAAAGGTTCATTCTAAACCAGAGATGACATTTCTGTGCTATGAAAAACAGGAACAAAGATTAGATTCAACTCACTCTTTGGCAATCAATATAGGGAGCTGCTTTGCACCCCTCCCCTTTCCCCCTTCAGTACATTTCCCATGAATGCTCTTCTATATTTGGAGAAGAGCTGGGGGTGAGGAAGGCTGTACACAATGAATTGAGTATGTTTTATTAATGTAACCACAGAACTGTGACCATAAATTCAAATTTTTTCCTTAGTTTTCTTTTCCCCATCACTTACTATTTTTCCTTTCAGAGTAATTTTGTATTCTTTTATTGCTTGGATTTTATGAAATTCTAAATTCTAAATGACTCATTTTCATCACATCAAGTGATCAGGAATATTCTTGTCTGAATAGTTTCAGGGCTTTCTCCAGTCACTAATGCTGATTTTCAAACAGATTATGGTCCAGAACTCTCAAAGACCTAGTTATTCTTGGAAGTTGTGGCCACTGTCATTAATTAAAGTCATTATGCTGGTAGTTAAATATTTAGCAGATTGTTATGAATCAGGCACACTAGACAAAGGCATTCCTTAATGATAAGAACCCTGAGAGATTTCTCCTTTGTTTCCAGGATAAGGAAGTAAAATGACAAGCTCATCTCAGCCAAAGCTGTGATGACCAACAGCTCTTGCTGGCACTGTATATGCTGACAGCACTTTCTTGATATTTCTTCCCACGTCTTTTGTCTTCCTATTTTTTCTTTCTGTATTAAAAATGATAGTCATTTTGCTACTAGGTGATGAAGGAGAAAGAAACGCCTGTTTCACAGATAAAAGCAAGGCACTGCTTTACAGCAACACTGGCTTAGTGTCTTGTATCATCAATCTCTCCGGCTTTATCCATCACCATCACCATTTCATCTCTTGCGGTCCAAGGTTGATGGCAACAAGACAGATATCATCCCTGAATACAAAGAAATGCAGGGAAGAAGCCCTGATTCCAGAACACTGTTGTGCTGACACGCAAACTAAATCCCTTGAGATGCGTGGTCTTCCAAGAGTGTGCACAAGTGCATTTACTCATCCATTTAAACAAGTACTTACTGAGTCGCCATTATCCTTGGACTCTTGGAATTGTCTCCTAATCGGTCTCTCTGCTTCTGCTGGAGCCCCTTTTCAGTCTATTCTCAGCTCAGCATTCAGAATGATCCTATTAAAACCCATCAGTCTCTCCTTTTCTCCAAACATTCTTGGCCCACTGCGACTAAAATCATCCCTTCCTTACACTGGCCCTATACATGGTCCTCAGTTAACTCTCTGACCCACTTTCAGTCTCTCCTCACTTGCTCCACTCCATCCCAAAGACCTTTTCCCTATTTCTCAAACACCAGCTGAGCTCCCATCTCAGGGCCTTTGCACTTGCCCTTCTCTCAACTTCTAGCACTTTTCCTGAATCTGTCCACAGCGAGACCTTTCCTGGCCCTTCTATCTAAAATTGTAGTCCTCCCTTATTCCTTTTCCATGATTGATCATTTTCCTTAACACTTGCCAATGTCTACCACACCCTATAGTGATATTTTAGTTATCTTTCATGTTCCCAACTAAAGTGGCATGAAGGCAGGGATTTGCTGGTTTCTTTGCTATATCTACAATGTCTAGGAAAGTGCTTAGCATAAAACAAACCCTTAATTAATATAAGGTGAATGAACTGGGACAGGGAAGTCAATGGTCAGTAAGACAGGGATGATTGCTGTCCACAGGATATCATAACCCACTGGCACAGACCAACCACATTTAAAGAGACAAGTGGGCAATAGTTCAAACTCTCATAAGCACTATAAACAGCAAACAAAATATTGAGATGAAACACAAAAGGAGGGAAGATGTCATTCAGAATCATTCGTCATGAAAGTCCTTGCTATGAGATGTGAAGGATGAGATAAAGCTGAAACATATTAGAGTAGGTACTGGAGACAAGGGAGGGTGGTAGAGAGAGAATAAGTGTCTTGAGACAGGAAAAATGTTGTCATGCTGCAAGAACAGAGAAAACTTGTGGGGCTGGATCTGAGGAGCAATAACGTCATTGCTCACCTTTATGAGGCTTTATTGAGAGGCCAGACTCTGTTTTAAAGGCTCTTTCTCTAACTATCTTAATAGCCCTACACAGTAGAGAATATCCTATCATCCATTTCATAGGAGGACATGGGACGTACAGCTAATAAGTGGTAGAACTGGGACTGTAGAACCTAGACTCTGAACACTACCTTCCTGCTGCCCTCTTATGCAGCAGAATTCTATGCTTAAATGGAGGTGCTGAGGATCCAAAAATGCATGTGTTTAGTTGCTACAAATCTTTGCATGGAGTATTTAAAAATCAGGCAGTATAATAATTTTTTATGCTGTTCATTTATTTACATATGTTTTGGAGTTATGCCACAATGTTATTTTGGTTTCTGCTGTACAATGAAGTGAATCAGTTATGTGTATGCTTAGTTGCTCAGTCATGCCCAACCCTTTGTGACCCAAAGACTATAGCCTGCCAAGTTCCTCGGTCCATAGGAACTCTCCAGGCAAGAATACTGGAGTGGGTTGCCATGCCCTCCTTCAGGGGATCTGCCCAACCCAGGGATCGAACCCAGCTCTCCCACATTGCAGGTGGATTCTTTCACTGTCTGAACCACCAGGAAAGCCCTATATGTGTACATATATTCCCCCCTCCCACTCCTGCCCCCATCCCCCTCCTCTAGGTCATCACGGAGCACTGAGCTGAGCTCTTCGTGCTTTATAGAGGTCCCTACTAGCTAGCTAGTTTACACATGGCAGTGGATATAGAGCAATGCTACTCTCCCAATTTCCCCACCCTCCCTTTCCTCCAACATGTCTGCATGTCCATTCTCTACAACTGCGTCTCTATTCCTACCTTGGAAATAGGTTCATCTGTATTATTTTTATAGATTCCACATATATGCATTATAATATAATTAAAATTAATAAGGAATAGTATAAGAATAATAAATTAGGAGTTTGGGGTTAACATATGCATTGCTATAGATAAAATAAACAACCAGGAAGGACATGTTATGTAGCACAGGGAACTCTATTCAGTATTTTGTAATAAGGGAAAAAAACTGAAAAAGGAATATATATATATATATATATATATATATATATATATAAAACTGACTCACTTTACCATCACCTGAAACTAAAACAACATTGTAAATTATATGTCAATAAAAAGAGTAATGTAAAATCAGTTTAACAAAAGTTAATCGTGCTTATTATTGTTTTTACCTCTGAGTCAACGAATATACTATACTCTCTTGACCTTACAGAGAAGAAACTGGTGTTTTAACTTCTACAAGTTTACAGAGACAAAGAAGCACAGTGTCAAAATGAAAACCTGTCTACCCTGAAACAGCACAGGGTATCTGCCCTGGATCAATCCATCGTGCCTGTTACATAGCCCAGCACACTGGCAGCTAGCGTCGCACACTTTAGATGCACGGGCGACATGCACATAGGCACACACAGACCTGCTCAGCCAGCTCCTTGAAATAAGCAGGACTACAATCTGAAAAGAGTTTTTGTGTCTCTGAGAATCCTCAAAGACGCTTTGAAAGACTTGAAGAGAAATGATCTTAACAAAAGAACCAAAAAAAAAAAAGAAAGAAACTTGAAAGTGAACAGAAGTTCTGAAGTGTGTGGGGGTGGAGAAAGCTATCTCAGAGAGGAACAGGGAAGGGAGCACTAACTCAAAGCAACCAGAATAGCTTAGTGAGCTAAGGATCTGTGACTTGGTGATTCTGTGCCCTAAGGAGACCGCTGCTTGGCAAAGGAAGGATGGAGCTTACTGCGCCGAGATGGTCGGTTTCTGTACTTCCTACTGTGCACAAAGGGTTAGACCCAGCTGGCTAGGGATTTCCATGTCACTTAACCTGTTGTTAGAAAACCAAGGATCTGATCTGCTGGGTCTCCTGGCTGACCAGAGGGGTTCCTCTGTGAGAAATAAAATTACCATGAACTCCACTGAGCCATGTGCTCTGCCAGGTTCTATGAGGGCAGCCGTCCCTGCTAGCTTCCTGCCCTCCTGGCCAGCCTCACTCCCACCTGTTGGCTCTCTATCACTCCTGCAAGTTCAAGCACAAGCCCCTCTGTTGGCCAGCAGGCTTATGCAGTAGTCATTCCTTTTTATCAGTGTTCATTGTTACCTGTAGCAGAAGCAAGCTAATCAAAGAAGTACAGGCAACAACAAAAAAAGCCAGGTTTGCACAATTAAATGGAATAAACAGCCTGGCTGTACCACATGGAGCTATAGATACAAAGAGAAAGTAAAAAAAGTGACCTGTGATGTTGATGTTTATTTGTTGGAACAGCTGAGAATTATCTCCTGACCTATGTCACCTTCATAACAAGTGGCCCTTTCTGAGTCCCATGGCACCTGGCTAGAGTGAGTATGAAATCTTACTCATGCAGAAAACATGAACGTTTTTCTCCCTCTAAGGAAAAAAAAAAATCACAGGTCATATATGATTGGCTCTTCAATTGTAGTCATTTACTGTATTTGAATTTCTCTGTGGGAAAGGCTGTGTCCTTGCCTATTCCTTAGTTTGTGCATCTGTAATATAAGGAAATTATCAATTGTTCTATTTCCCTTCCTGGAGTTTTTAGGGAAAGCCAGGCAGTAGCAAAAACAAAAACTGAAAAATATGTGAATACAAAGGACAAGGTTGCAAATCAGGTTAAAAACATCAGCAGAGAGTAAAGTACAGTTAAGAAAAATGTCACTTGGTTTCAAGAAATCCATGCCTGCAGCTTCTTTGGTTAAGAATTTTTTTGCTAGGCAGTCAGAGGTAAGTATTGTA
The DNA here is from genome assembly GCA_917880005.1 of Nanger dama. Taxonomy (NCBI): domain Eukaryota; kingdom Metazoa; phylum Chordata; class Mammalia; order Artiodactyla; family Bovidae; genus Nanger; species Nanger dama. The sequence goes on from CAKJTW010000011.1 coordinate 6,101,843, forward strand.
GGACTGTATTTTCCAACATCAATGGCAATTTTGCACAAGTCAGAAAAACCTTGAACCTCCATGTCACACACAAGTCTTCCTAACACTCAGTACTGGAATCTGTACAGTGGGGCCACTGTGGTCAGCTGGATTCTGATAGGCAAGGTCTTTGGTGCTCCTTTGTCACCAGAGGAGGCAGACTGGTGTTCCAGTAGTACTAGGGATTGAAGACTTCTGGACTAGTAGGGTCAGGAGATACCAAGAAGGCAGATAGAAAAAAAGAGGTGGCGGGGGTGGGAAACAACTAGATACCTGCCATTAAGGAAGATCATCAGTACATTGGTCGGAAAAGTTGACATCATTAAACTCTTTTACCACAAAAGCAAGAACAAAGGGATGAGGGACCCGAGATATCATCTTACTTGAAGTCCCACAGTCCTCTTGGTGACTTGAGGACACAGACTCTATGCAAAGGGCTCAAGGTGTGACCTGGACATCTGGCCTCCATAGCAGCCTTATTCATAACTCCACACTGTCATCCACTGGCAAACAGCAGTAGGGCCCCATCCCCATGGGAGATAAGGCATGCTACTCCAAAGAGAGATGGAAGCTGGCTTCTTCTCCAAGCACTCTGGGGTCAGAAGAGGCTTCATCTGAGGGGCCCTGCCCTCGAATTGCTGACACCTCTCCTCACATTTTTCTCTTTTGAATCAGAGTTAGCACCAGGAACACCCTACAGGGTCATGGTTGTCAGAAAAGGCACCCTAGCATGACCTACCTGGTTATGTGGTCTGACAGGCTGTCTGTGTGCCTTCACTATTTACTCAATAGACATGCCTTATTACAAAGCGACTGCCAGAAAGAAAAGGAAACATCTGCAATTTGAATAAAGAATGGGGAAGCTGCAACCTAAGAAGCCCATCAAAATAGACATTGTCAATGGTCACAGACTGAAAAAAACTGTAAATGAATCAATAGGTAAACTGAATTGACAGTCACGGACATACACCAGCCACCTCCACTCGTTCTACTCGTGAAAGCACTGTGTATACAGACATTGAAGTGTCATTAGCAGTATTTATGAATCCCTCCCATGTGCAGGGTTTTACTTTGCAGATCAAGTGAAGTAAGGAGAGAGTAAGAGAGACATGCTGAGACTCCATGCTGCTGGAAGAAAAAACCTTCATTTGTATTCCTAAGCCCTTTGCCATGAATTGCTGATGTCCCCAAACAAAAAGAAAGCTCGTGGTTTCTGTTCTGGTAGATTAAAAAGCCCTTTAGTTTAACAGCAAAGCATCTGTCTACCTTGTTATACATATGGCATCTAATCAGAATGCAGAATGCTAAGGCAGAAGGGAGTGAAGAAAGTGAAAATATTGGGGAGGGAAGCAAAGGAAGGTATTAAAAATAAGATTTAGGGAGTAAATTAAGGCAAGAAATTCTATAAAACAAAGAGCGGGCATAGGAAACAGGACTCAGGAAGGTAAGCAAAAACTAATGTCAGGAAGAGGTGCACAGAAGGACAAGGAAAAATGTGTAAAAGTGAAATGAAGTTGGATGAAGACAGGGGAAGAGAAAGATAGCCGGGCAGCAGATGGAGAGCAGCTGGGGAGAAGGAGAAAGGCTCTGATCGATCGCATAGTCTGCAGGAGCTCAGTCCTGGGGTCGTGATGATCTTTTCAATGGACTGAACTCCGCTCTGGGGGGTTAGGATCCTTGCAGAACCATTTGATTGAATCACGATTTTTCAATTGATCACTTCATGTCAGCCATCTTTGCTGCTATGAGTCATCACCTCCCAGAACCCTGCACAAAAGATACCATTCTGTCTTGAGAACTTTGGTGACATTAATTATTTTTTAAAGAGTCTATTAAAACTTGGACAGCCTCTGTTGACATTCCTCAAGGAGAGAAATGCCCTAGATACAAATAGCTGCTCTGTGATAACATGATGATAAAAAAAAAAAAAAATGTGAAGTAGAAAAAGGAGGCCTGGGAGACTGTAAGTCCATTTCTTCAAGAGCAGAACTAAATCATAGGTTTATTAAGAGTTATACGGATGCTGGTGTGCTTGTTTGGTGTCCACTTGCCCAGTCATCTTGGGATCTTAACAGCTCATCTTTAATTCTGTGACATACAATTTCCTATGGAGATGAAGGTCTTTGGGGTGGAATGACAGGCAGCTACTCCAAGTACGCCTTGAAGTCTTTAGGCTTGTAGACTTGATCACAACCTAGCCGGAGTTAGGGAGACAAGATCCTTTTTCAGCTAAGACTCTTCCTCAGAGCATAGGCTCTGTTTTCTCTCATCATTATATAAAAAAAAATTGTGTGTGTGTGTGTGTATGTGTGTGTGTGTGTATATATATATATATATATATATATATATGTATATGTATATTCTGCCTGGGTAGGAGGAGCTGGCTACAGCCCAATGGAGCGGATTATTCACCAACTTAAATTATCTGCACTAATGCTCCCCTTCATTGGTGAAGGTAATTGAGAGTTAAATGTATTTACCAGGATGGGGCTATAAAGCTGGAACAATTTTACAGGTGTGGTGTGGAAATGAAAAAGTAGAAAAAGCACTGGTCTAGACAGTGCTTTTTGAAAACATATTTCACATAACTCTGGGAAGATTGCTAGGTCCTGAGGGGAGGGGAGGTATTTCAGAAGAGCTATTAGAAGTGCTATTAGGTTTTCAGAGATTTCGGTGGTTATTGAACTTTTTGTATTTTAAGTGAGGATGAGGGGATTGTCTCTGAATTCAATTCCTTTGTCTCCTTCTATTTCCAAAGGAGCTCTGGTCTTCATCCTGCCGTGGAGCAGTGCTCCCAGGAGTGATCTCGCATCCCTGTGGAAAGTGGCCGACCTAAATGTGGCTCTCCAAAGACAAAAATTTTATTCTGGGTATTTTACGATGACCCAGATATGGTATAATATAAAATAGAGAGAATATATTACTGTGGATACCATAATGTCTATTTCAAAGCTTCCTAACCTAATATCTACTTATAGTGTTATTATTTTTAGGTCCTGCCTCTCCCTTTACAAGGACTAAATGACCACAGGGTAGCATACACATTTAGCCTTTAACACTCTGAATAAGAAGCCAAAGTTTTGTTTCTCTTATTTTTTTTTAAGTACACAGATGGCATCTATTTTCGAAAATACTAAAATCACTGGGTTTATAACTTCTTGAAATGCCTATTAGTTTGATGATACAAATATAAATCTACACAAGCATGAATTCATCAAAATTATAACTCCTGATTTGCAGCAGGACAATTTCCTGTTGCTGCTGATCATTAACAAACCACATGTCTTTTCCCCTCAGAGCCTTTGCACGTACTCTGGGTGCCTCCATCCAGCACATGGTTGGCCCATTCATATCCCCCTGGATCTCAGCTTAAAGGTCACCTCCTCAGTAAGGCCTTCCTTGATTCCTCTGCCACAAGGATATTACCTCAGAATTCTATTCATTCTTTATAATAGTACTCTAAAGTACTGTGTAGTGCTTAAAGTATATAGTAATTTATAGTTCTATAGTACTGTTTCTAATTATGCTATTTATTTGTTTGTTTAAAATGGGCCTGTCCTTGTGAATAGACATATGTATCCCAGTGTTCATAGCAGCATTATTCACAATAGCCAGGACATAGAAGCAACTTAAATGTCCATCGACAGATGAATGAAGAAAGATGTGTTATATATATACAATGAAATACAACTCAGTCATAAAAAATAATAATGTCATTTGCAGGAATATTGATAGACTCAGAGATTATCATACTCAGTAAAACAAGCCAGACAAAGACAAATAGCATATGACATTGCTTATCTGTAGAATCTTAAAAAAAAATGACACAAATGATCTTATATACAAAACAGAAATAGACCCACAGACATAAGAATCTACAGTTATCAAAGGAGAAGTGGGGGATAGAGTAGGAGTTTGGAATCACAGACACGCACTACTCTCTATACCATAGGTCAACAAGCACCTGCTGTATAGCACAGGGAACTGTACCTAGTATTTCGTCATAACCTATAAGGGAAGTAATCTGAAAAATATATATTTATGTAAAACAATCACTTTGTCTTACAGCTAGAAGTAACACAATATTGTAAATCAATTACATTTCAATAAAAAATTAAATTGAAAATAATAAAATGGGTCTGTCTTCACAACAAGACTGTAAACCTATTGAAATAGGCATTGGGCTTTTCCTGTACACTCTTTCTTCCCTACTGCTAGCAATGGGCCTGTTCTGGAACCCAGTACATGCATAACTAATGCTGAATTATTAATATGTGAAGGAAACATGTCTGGGTTTTCATTGTGGTTGGTGGATGCCCCTTTCACCAACACATCACTGTGAATCCCTTCAATAATTACATGTCCTGGGTTTTATAAAGGAAATAAACTCTTAACTTTCATAAATACTTAAAATATTTTGTTCCTCTAGTACTCCTGCCAATAATAGTGAAAGTTGTTGTGACACAACTATTTTGCATGCATTCATTTACCCAAGACTCACAACAAATCTGTAAGGAAGTACGTTTATTACTTCACATGTAAGGACAAGAGAGCTAGTGCGGTTGAGGAATTTGCCCATAACAGCTATTAACAAATGACAAGATAGACTCAAAACTCAACTCTATTTGATGTCAAAACTCTCATCATTCATTTACGCATATATATTTAAGTCTCATTCATACTAGAATAATGAACTATTTATTTTTAATTCATATATATATTTCAGTTCAGTTCAGTTGCTCAGTCATGTCCGACCCTTTACAACCCCATGAATTGTAGCACGCCAGGCCTCCCTGTCCATCATCAACTCCCGGAGTTCACTCAGACTCATGTCCATCAAGTGGGTGATGCCATCCAGCCATCTCATCCTCTGTCGTCACCTTTTCCTTCTGCTCCCAATCCCTCCCAGCATCAGGGTCTTTTCCAATGAGTCGACTCTTCGTATGAAGTGGCCAAAGTATTGGAGTTTCAGCTTCAGCATCAGTCGTTCCAGTGAACACCCAGAACTAATCTTGTTTAGGATGGACTGGTTGGATCTCCTTGCAGTCTAAGGAACTCTCAAGAGTCTTCTCCAACACCACAGTTCAAAAGCATAAATTCTTCAGCACTCAGCTTGCTTCACAGTCCAACTCTCACATCCATACATGACCACTGAAAAAACCATAGCCCTGACTAGACAGACCTTTGTTGGAAAGGTAATATCTCTGCTTTTAGAATATGCTGTCTATGTTGGTCATAACTTTCCTTCCAAGGACTTACTGACTTTTAATTTCATGGCTGCAATCACCATCTGCAGTGATTTTGGAGCCCGCAAAATAATGTCTGACACTGTTTCCACTGTTTCCCCATCTATTTCCCATGAAGTGATGGGACCAGATGCCATGATCTTTGTTTTCTGAATGTTGAGCTTTAAGCCAACATTCACTCTCCTCTTTCACTTTCATCAAGAGGCTTTTTAGTTCCTGTTCACTTTCTGCCATAAGGGTGGTGTCATCTGCATATCTGAGGTTATTGATATTTCTCCTGGCAATCTTGATTCCAGATGGAGAAGCTATATACAGTCAGTAAAAACAAGACTGGGAGCTGACTGTGGCTCAGATCTGGAGCTCCTTATTGCCAAATTCAGACTTAAATAGAAGAAAGTGAGGAAAACCACGAGACCATTCAGGTATGACCTAAATCAAATCCCTTTTGCTTATACAGTGGAAGAGAGAAATAGATTTAAGGGACTAGATCTGACAGACAGGGTGCCTGATGAACTATGGACAGAGATTCCTGACATTGTACAGGAGACAGAGACCAAACCATCCCCACGGAAAAGAAATGCAAAAAGTGAAATGGCTGTCTGGGGAGGCCTTACCAACAGCTGTGAAAAGAAGAGAAGTGAAAAGCAAAGGAGAAAAGGAAAGATACAAGCATCTGAATGCAGAGTTTCAAAGAATAGGAAGAAGAGATAAGAAAGCCTTCAAAAGTGATCAATGCAAAGAAATAGAGGAAAAGAACAGAATGGGAAAGACTAGAGATCTCTTCAAGAAAATCAGACATACCAAGGGAACATTTCATGCAAAGATGGGATCAATAAAGGACAGAAATGGTATAGACCTAACAGAAGCAGAAGAAGAGGTGGCAAGAATACACAGAACTGTACAAAAAGATCTTCAAGACCAAGATAATCACAATGGTGTGATCATTCACCTAGAGCCAGACATCCTGGAATGTGAAGTCAAATGGGCCTTAGACAGCATCACTATGAACAAAGCTAGTGGAGGTGATGGAATTCCAGTGGAGCTATTTCAAATCCTGAAAGATGATGCTATGAAAGTGCTGCACTCAATATGCCAGCAAATTTGGAAAACTCAGCAGTGGCCACAGGACTGGAAAAGGTCAGTTTTCATTCCAATCCCTAAGAAAGGCAATGCCAAAGAATGCTCAAACTACTGCACAACTGAACTCACCTCACATGCTAGTAAAATAATGCTCAAAATTCTCCTAGCCAGGCTTCAGAGGTATGTGAACTGTGAACTTCCAGATGTTCAAGCTGGTTTTAGGAAAGGCAGAGGAACCAAAGATCAAATTGCCAACATCCGCTGGATCATGGTAAAAGCAAGAGAGTTCCAGGAAAACATCTATTTCTGCTTATTGACTATGCCAAAGCCTTTGACTGTGTGGATCACAATAAACTGTGGAAAATTCTGAAAGAGATGGGAATACCAGAGCACCTGGCCTGCATCTTCAGAAATTTATATGCTTGTCAGGAAGCAACAATTAGAACTCAACATGGAACAACAGACTGGTTCCAAATAGGAAAAGGAGTACGTCAAGGCTGTATATATATTTATTTGCATATATAATTCTCATAGAACCTGTAATCTCATAGAAACTGCTCTACTGAATTTGTAGAATCCTGGAAACTTTTAATGAGCTAATTAATTACAAAAATTAAGTAAATCTAACTGAATGCTAATCCATTCACAGGCTCTGAGAAAAATATCAAAAAGATTTTTCCTGGGCACTAGATTTCCTTTGGGCTTACTTATCAAAAACTGTGCTCCTCAAAATGTTACTTTTATTAGCAAGATTGGATCTTATGGTACATTTCCTTGCAATTTCATCTGCTGAACAACATAACATTTTTGACAAGTTAAATTATATTTTCCCATCTAGAATACAGAAATTGAAATATTTACCAGCCATCAAACTCTCAGAAATTGAATGATAGGGCTCATGTCCTGGATTTCTTTCTATGGTGTCTCATGCAGGGCACGCCATAGACTGTACACATAGAAGCAGTGGAAGTGTTTGCAGAGTAGAATTTCTGTAAGGAGGGATTCATGTCATAGTAGGATCCCACAGTAAGCCTATTTAAGACTGAAAATATTTACCCTGTCTAATCAACCAAAGGACTAAGGATGATTTTCTTTTTTTATCCGCACCTATTTCTACTAGGAGAGGCACCTCTATCATTTGGATTTATCTCAGCAAGCAATAAAATAAATGAAAATCTGACAAACTGAACGTGGTGAAATCACACCAAATAGCCCATCAGAATAATATGGCCTGAAATTTTGTTTTGCACAGTAGTCTTTATCTTTGCCTAAATTATCAACAATTTCACATATTGGATGACTGGAAGAAACTGAAGTCCTACAACTGTCCTGCTGTTCAAATTAACTGATACAGTCATTGTAATAATTGCCTCTATCCTGAAAGTGGTTTTGCAAACATTCTTATCAAAAATAAATGACAACAACAAAAACCCAAATCAGATGTTTAAAAGCAATATTCTCAATATCAATGCATGCATGTGTATGCATTTTAAAACTATTACAGAATGGTACTTAATTCTTGCATAAATGATACTATTGCTTACCTAAAAAAATACATGAGTCAATTGCAAAATAATTATGATTAATACAATGATCTGAATAACGCAATGATCTGGACAGTTCAAAGCAATGACAAACTTTTTTCTGAGAAGTAGTTTTTAAATAATAAAGTTTTTAGAATTTAGTTTATTTCCACCCATCTTTTATAAGAAAAAAATCTTTTTTGATTTGGAAAATATTGCAATAAACTGGAAGATGAAATCTTTCCAAATGCAGAAACAATCAAATTTCAGAGCTTTAGAATAGTGTAAGCTAAAAACAATAATGGCCTATATGCAGGATGGCTGTGAGCTACTAAATATTAAACACATTTACCTTACACTAAAAAAGGAAAAAAAAAAGGTGTTACTTATATTACTCAATTGTTTTGAACTTATTGCTTTTTTACCTAACATTTTTTTTCCCATTTGTTTGTTTGTATTTCAATACTGAATCGGATCTCTCTCTACACTTCAGTGATCAGAACAATTGAAATATTTGTACATATATGAATCAGAAGACACAGCTAATGAAAAAAAAAAAAAAAACCTCTTCTAGTAAGAAACAATGGAGTAGCTGTTGAAAAATGCTGGCAATTAGTGTTTTCCTTTGTTGCTAGATTTTATGACCTATGTGATTGAAGATAAATACTGTATACTCATTCATTTAACATTTGGAAGCATCTACTCTGGTCCACGTGACTCAGTGCTCCACCTGGGAATTTCATTTCACTAATGCTTACTTTAATCAACATTGTAGCAGGCGGGGGTGGGGAGGGGTGGGAAGAAAAAGAGAGCCCTGGAAGTAGAGCTAAAATGAATTATTTGAGGGCAAACATATTTCTAGCTTCAGAATCTCTATCTTTCTTTTGAAATGTCCAAAGCGAATGGTATATTGATTTTTACAGCATACCCTGCACTTTTCACTGATTGGTATCAAGGTTGTGGAGGCATCTGTTAAGTGAGCTCAAAATTCTCTTCTACGTGTAAACAAAATCCACAGTTTTAATCAAATTTAATGTACTCTGGCCTATATATGTCCTGTGAAAGTCACAGCGGTCTACGTAACAGAATTGAAAGCATATGTTACAAAAACCCTCACCTTTCAGATCTCTTGAAAGCAGAGATTACCAGAGGTAGTGTCGGTATGCTCTTTTAAGTCACCTCTGAAGAGGCAACAGGGGCATGGGAAATGAGATTTGCATTTCAGAGCTGGAACCAACATCAGTTACAAAGATATGGTGAATTACAAAATATCTATATCTGAAGGACAATGAGATCCTGAGCACAGGAGTTTATTTCCTACGGTAAAGAGCAGGGGTTTCAGGTATTCACATCTCTAGTTCCCATCTCAAAAAGCTCCCAATAAGGAGGTAAGAATGCTACTTGCATACTGAGGAATTCTCCTCATCCACAAATGAGCTGGCCCTACCCCAAAGGAAACCTGTGAATGACATCCAAGAAGAATCACACTTGCATGCTCCTCAGATTCTGGAAGTGCTAATTTAATGTACCGTATCACTGAATATGCTTTACGAATAAACTTGATACTATGAAGAAAACTTTTCAGTACAATTACCTTCAGGCCATTTATTAAAAAGTAAGGTACCTATTTAGTATACATCATAAACTTTCCCTAAAGATTTTTACTAACAAAAACGTCTATTGACCTGAACAGGCAAATGGCCAAGTATTGTCAACAGGATAATATAGGGAGAATCTGTGAAAAGAATAATAAGTATTCATGTAAGGGAAAGGGATTTTGGAGTCTGTCCAAGAAAGATGGGAATATGGCATAGAATTATAGCAAAGCTAAGCATTCTGTATTAATTTTTATGTAACCCAAGGCAAGAGATGAACACTTATATGAATCTCGGCTTTCTTATCTGTTAATTTTGGGTGATAATCCAACAGCTCAAGAGTTGTAGTGAGAAGCAGTTTGTTAATCCCTAATTATTGAGAAGCATTTTGTTAATCCCTAATTATTTTATACAGTAATGTTTCCTACACAGGAAGGTATTTAAAAGATATTCAAAATACATATTTTTATTAATTGCTAAGCTAACCCTGATGCTGGGAAAGATTGAAGGCAGGAAGAGAAGGGGATGACAGAGAATGAGATGGTTGGATGGCATCACTGACTCAATCGACATGAGTTTGAGTAAACTCTGAGAGTTGGTGATGGACAGGGAGGCCCAGTGAGCTGCAGTCCATGGGGTCACAAACAGCTGGACACGACTGAGTGAACTGAACTGAAGCTAACCCTATGACCTATTGAGTACATTAGAGAACAGTGTTTCCATAATACCTCTTTTTCCCCTACAAACAGCTTACTAGCCATTCGGTACTGAAGAAGTAGCCTAGACACCAAGCAGTTGGCTGTAACATCCCTTCAGAGCATGGGTATTAAGCTGTCATGATCATGTCCTAGTCAGAGAAGAGTAAAATGGAAAACAGCACAACTTCTTCCCATTATCCAAGGAACAGAAAGCCCTTATCTTTATAAATATGCTAAAGAATCTAACTACCTTTTGGTATAAGTAACAGTTTATTTCATATGACTCTCACTTTTCCACACACAGAAATTAATATTGAGAGACTCTTAACATACCATAGGGCACACACACATATGCACACATGTGCACATCCATACAAACATGTATGTGCCCCTCAAGGTCAAGTTAAGGTTTTGTTTTTTTTTAAATCCTGATATTTGTATTATTTGATATTTTGCTTTGTGTCTCTCCTTTTCTCCCCACTGAAGTGTAAGCTTTGCAAAGGCATTAAGGAGATCTGAATTTATCTGTTCATTTCTATACAGCCATATGTATCAGTTCAGTTTAGTTCAGTCTCTCAGTCGTGTCCGACTCTTTGCAACCCCATGAATCACAGCATGCCAGGCCTCCCTGTCCATCACCAACGCCTAGAGTTCACTCAGACTCGCGTCCATTGAGTCCGTGATACCATCCAGCCATCTCATCCTCTGTCATCCCCTTCTCCTCCTGCCCCCAATCCCTCCCAGCATCAGAGTCTTTTCTGATGAGTCAACTCTTCGTATGAGGTGGTCAAAGTACTGGAGTTTCAGCTTCAGCATCATTCCTTCCAAAGAGATCCCAGGGCTGATCTCTTTCAGAATGGACTGGTTGGATCTCCTTGCAGTCCAAGGGACTCTTAAGAGTCTTCTCCAACACCACAGTTCAAAAGCGTCAATTCTTCGGCGCTCAGCCTTCTTCATAGTCCAACTCTCACATCCATACATGACTACTGGAAAAATCATAGCCTTTATATGCATCTATAAACATGTATCCTCAATTAGCGTACTGGGCTTCTTTCTAGTATCTTTTCTCATTTTCAAGTCCTTAAGAACAGAAGTTATAATTTTTCAATTACTCAAATCCAGAGCCTAGCGTATATATATGTATACACACACACACACATATATACATCCCCTTCATGGATCACTGCCTTGTCATGGCGAGGGGACTCGTGTAACTCAGTGAAGCTATGAGCCATGTCGTGCAGGGCCCCCAAGATGGATGGGTCATAGCAGACAGTTCTGACAAAACATGATCCGCTGGAGGAGGGAATGGCAAACAACCCCAGTATACTTGTCTTGAGAACTTTATGAACTGTATAAAAGGCCAAAAATATGTGACACCAAAATATGAATCCCTCAGGTCTGAAGGTGTCCAATATGCTTGTGGGGAAGAGTGGGAAAGAATTACCAATAGCCCCAGAATGAAGTGGCTGGGTCAAAGTGGATATGATGTGGTTGTGTCTGGTGATGAAAGTAAAATCTAATGTGGCAAAGAACAGTACTGTATAGGAACTAGGAATGCTAGGCCCATGAATCAAGGAAGAATAAACATGGACATTCTAGGAATCAGTGAACTAAAATGGACGGAAATAGGTAAATTTAATTCAGATGACCATTATTCTACTATTGTGGATAAAAATCTCATAGAAGAAATGGAGTAGCCCTCATAATCAACAAAGGAGTCTGAAATAGAGTACTTGGGTGCAACCTCAAAAATGACAGAACATGCTTGGTTCGTTTCCAAGGCAAGCCATTCAACATCACAGTAATCCAAGTCTATGCACCTACCACTGATGCTGAAGAACCTGAAGTTAATCAGTTCTATGAAGACCTAGAAGACCGCCTAGAACTAACACCTAAAAAAGATGTTCATCATTGGGGATTGGAATGCAAAAGTAAGAAGTCAATATATACCTGGAGGAACAGGCAAGTTTGACCTTGGAGAACAAAATGAAGCAGGGAAAAGGTTAATTTAATTCTGACAAGAGAATGCACTAATCATAGCATTAGTTTTCAACAACACAAGATACGACTTTACACATGCACATCACCAAAGCAACACAGAAATCAAACTGATTACATTCTTTGTAGCTGAAGATGGAGAAGCTATATACAGTCAACAAAAACAATACCAAGAGTGATTGTGGCTCAGATTATCAGCTTCTCATAGCAAGGTTCAGGCTTAAACTAAAGAAAATTGGGGAAAACAATACACCAGCCAGACATGACCTAAATCAAATCTCGTATGAATTTGCAGTAGAGGCAACAAATAGATTCAAGGGACTAGATCTAATTAACAGTGTGCCTGAAGAACAAACAAAGCCATTCCAAAGGAAAAGAAAAGCAAGAAGCCAAAGTTTATCTGAGGAGGCTTTACAAATAACAGGAGAAAGAAGACAAGCAAAAAGCAAGGCAGCGAGGAAAACATACATCCAATTAAACATGGAGTTCCAGAAAAGAACTAAAAGATATAAGAAGGCCTTCTTCAATGAACAATGCTTAATAATAGAAGAAAACAACAAAAAGGAAAAGACTAGAGATCTCTTCAGGAAAATTGGAAACATCAAGCAAGCATTCTGCCCAAAGATAGGCACAATAAAGGACAAAAATGATAGAGATCTAGCAGACGCCGAAGAGATCAAGGAGAGAGGGAAAGAATACACGGAAGAACTGTATAAAGACGATCTTAATGAGCTGGATTACTATGATGGTGTGAGTAGTCACCCAGAGCCAGACGTTCTGAAGTGTGAAGTCAAGTGGGCCTTAAGAAGCACTGCTCTAAAAAAAAGCTAGTGGATGCAATGACATTCCAGCAAAACTATTCAAATCCCTAAAGGAGGATGCCATCAAGGTTTTGCATTCATTATGTCAGAAAATCTGGAAGACCCAGCAGTGGCCACAGAACTGGAAATGGTCAATCCTCATCTGAATTCTGAAGAAGGGTAGTACCAAAGAATGTGCTAACCACTGGGCAATTGCACTCATCTCCCAAGATAGTAAGGTCATTCTTAAAATCTTTCATGCTAGGCTTCAGCATTATGTGAACCAAGAACTTCCAGATGTCCAAGCTCAGTTTAGAAAATGAAAAAGCAAAAAAGCAGAGATCAAATTGCCAACATCTGCTGAATTATAGAGAAAGCAAGGGAATTTCAGGGGGAAAAAAATCTATCTCTGTTTCATAGACTTTGCTAAAGCCTTTGACTGTGTGCATCATGGCAAACTGTGTTTCCACAAATTGTGGAATACTAGACCATCGTACTTCTCTCCTGAGACACCTGTTATGTGGGTCAAGAAGAAAGAGTTACAACACTTTATGGAACAACTGACCGGTTCAAGATTGAGAAAGGAGTATTGAGATAACTTCTAGTGTCAACCTTTTTTGTTTAACCTATATGCTGAGCACATCATGAGAAATGCCAGGCTGGATGAGTTACAAGATAGGCGGGGAGAAACATCAACAACCTCAGAAATGCAGATGATACCATTCTAATGGCAAAAGTGAACGGGAACTAAAGAGACTTTTGATGATGGTGAAGGGGGGAGAGTGAAAGAGCTGGTTTAAGACTAAATACTAAATAAAATAAGATCATGGCATCCACCCCAATTACTGCATGGCAAATAGAAGGGGAAAAGATGCACGACTGAGCAACTGAACTGAACTGAACTGAACTGAGTGACAGATTTCTTTTTCTTGGGCTCCAGAATCACTGTGGATGGTGACTGCACCCATGAAATCAGAAGACGATTGTTTCTTGGCAGGAAAGCCATGAGGGAAAGGGCTGATGAATCACAGAGCATATATCGCTGGTCCTCCATATCAAAGAGTTCTGCATTTGTAGGTTTAACTAACATGGATAATCCAAGGATACAGAACCCAAGGATACAGAGGGTCAACTATTCTAAGTTAGGATATATATGAACTTGAACATCAGCAGAGTTTGTTATCTGCAGGGGGTCTTGGAACCAATATTCCATGGATACCAATGGATGACTGTAATATAAATTGAATGGAAATAAGCTGTTGATATTCTAATGAGAAATGTATAGCGATAACTACTGTAATTGATATCAGAAAATCCTAAGTTCCACAGTTCCTAATTAGTCATAAAATTCCTGGAATAAAGGGCAAGTTAAGATGTAATTTAATACATTATAACCTGAAGGTCTGAGGATTCACTTGCTCAGTGGGACAGTCTTCTTAATGTACTGGATCAGATTTATCTAGATACATTTCTCCTGATCCTGTGTAAGAATTTCTCCAGTTGATAAACACAGGGGAATGAATGGTAAGTGAGGGGGAATCTGATGTTCCACCAGGCCAGAGTCATGGTATCTCTGACTAAAACATCAGGTGGCTTCTGTAAATTGAAAAAAAAAAATCACTTATGCCTTTTAAGAGTAAAGAGATTAGGAGTCAGGTCTCCTACTTGTTTTTAATTTTTAAAATATGCCTGATAAAGCTTTTAGATCAATGAGAGTCACTCTGGTTGTAATGAATTGCATATTTTTCTGTTCTTGACTCAAGTTGGCTTACTCTGTTTACACTGGTGACTGGTGTTAAGGTCTAGGGAAAAATTCTAAATTCTTCAGTATATCTGTCTACACACTGGGCTTGGTTGACATGTCACTGCCTATTACATTAATATTTGGCATGAGTCTAACACTCATTCTTTCTAGAGTACCATACAGTATTTGGAGAAAAAGGCTAGGACTTAGTATACATGCTGTATAAGAATAGCACAGCTTGGATTTTTTTACTATTGTTAAAAAAAGCTATCATCCTTCTACGTTCTGGTTCACATCCAAAGAGCTTATTCTCTTTAAATAATGTGGAGGGACCCACATTTATATTTCACACTCATAATACTTACTAGGACCAACATGCCTAGCTTGTGCTAGTCACTAGGGATAAAAGATGACAAGACAATTCCGCTGTTTTCAGAGAGCTCACATGTCATAAAAACTTCAGTGAATTCTTTTTTTAATATAAATTTATTTATTTTAATTGGAGATTAATTACTTTACAATATTGTATTGGTTTTGCCATACATCAACATGAATAAAATGGTTTCCAAGGTCTAATCCAAGAATAGGAGTTCAGGGAGAACAAAACCACAAGTGAGGATGTTCTAACCCTATTAATATTTAAATGGCAGGAATCATTTTAACAAATTCATTAAAACAAAAATGATCTTATACTTATTAATATCTTTTAAAGATATTGCAACCCCACCCCCACTCTCATTGTCAAGCTCTGCTTTTATGGAGCCACTAGCAAGGAAAACTGCTTGAGAAATGGCAGGACTGGAAGAAGTTGGGAAGCTTTTCTCTTTTTCTTAGGGGGCTTTAGAAATTCATAAAGAGGGTTAGGGGTGGCAAAGAATGGTTTTAATACTGAGGGTTCTATAACAAGGGTAAAAGAGTACAGTAGAGCTGCTTTGGGGAAAAATGTGGTCTCTGACTCGGACACCCTGTTCCTGAAATGAATGCCTTCCAAGTATAACTGCAAGGAGTAAATAAAAACTAATAATTTATTAAATTCACTGTATACCTCTTAGTATAGGTGAAGCTCTGTGATGTTAAATGCTTACATGTATGTTCTATCATGCAATTCTTACAATGACCATATTGTATAAATAATATTATTACCATTTTCTATAAATGGGAAAACTGTGGTTTATTTTGAAAACTAATTATTTGGGATTCATCTTCATCTGATTCTTAAAGATAAGATTTTTAACTGTTCGGTGATTTGGAAACCACTCTCTGGTATCCTAAGGAATAAGGTAGGCATTCAACATATTTTGTAGATGCCCAGGAAATCCAAGCCTTTCCAAGACCTTAGTTGCATAATTTCTGGGATGATGAGGTAGTGACTGTTATTCCTTCATGAACAAGCTTTAACTTGGTAACTATAATCTGATAGGTGATGGAGTTTTCTTTTTTTTCCCTACCATGACAGGCCATCATGTCAACATTAGAGGTCCAGTATCTGCTGATGCATGCAGTAAACCCACAGCGACAAAAGCTGTTCTTGTGGAACGAAAATAAACAATCTGAGCAGGCCTCATAAAATGTGAAAATGGAATAGTGGGATTTTTGTAAAGAAACTTTCTTGTAGCCTGTGATACACATGAGAGTGATTCACCCTCATGGGGAGCCAGGGATGGATGCAAACTTCCCCTCCCCGGGACAAGTCTGACATCCATCTACGAAGACCTTGAGGCCTCCCTGTCCTTGCCAGGCTGTTAGTAAAGGAGCTTCTCAAGGCTGATTGCAGCCACCAGATCCCATGGTGCCACCAAACCAAGCCTTTGCAGGACCTTGAGAGGCTTTCTTCTGTCCAAGTTGCCCCCAGGGCCTATAAGAGGGTAAGCCCAGGGCTCAGAGCGCCAGAGGCTGGAAGGGAATTTCATCTTTCCAGCTAGCCTGTTAGCTGAAAGATGACAGCTCCTCCTCTTTTCTGTTATTCCCATGAAGCTGTTAAGCTCAAGTCACCAGAGGAAGAAAAATTTATATCTCCCCCTTCATGCTCTGTGAATTTTAAATCAGTGGATGGTCTCCTCATAATCTCCTTCTTAAATATCAGCTTATTTAAGAGAATCACAAAGACTGAAATCCAGAGCCCAGGGTTTATAACTTGGCTGGGCCAGTGTGCCCTTACAGTGATATACTAATAAGAGTAGAGAGTTATATAGTCACAGAATTCTGATATGAGAGAATCTGTAGATTAACCACCTGAACATGTCCAGTCTCATCTAATCTCAGAAGTTAAGCAGGGTTGGGCCTGGTTAGTACTTGAGTGGGAGACAGAAGTTCTTCAGAATAACACCAAGGTCAGAAAACATGGAGGAAAGATGGAAAAGAGTAATAGATTAAAATATATAAACACATTATCTCATAAAAGTAAAATGCAAATAAGAAACTAGAAAAAAAAACAGGTGCACAGACCAACTTTTAAAAAATATGCAAAGCAAATTAAGTAAGTAAGTAAGCAAGTAAAGTCACTCAGTCATGTCCGACTCTTTGCAACCCCGTGG
Organism: Nanger dama; assembly: GCA_917880005.1. Lineage (NCBI taxonomy): Eukaryota > Metazoa > Chordata > Mammalia > Artiodactyla > Bovidae > Nanger > Nanger dama. The sequence goes on from CAKJTW010000011.1 coordinate 6,119,082, forward strand.
ACTGCAGCCCACCAGGCTCCTGAGTCCATAGGATTCTCCAGGCAAGAATACTGCCATTTCCTTCTCCAGGGGATCTTCCCGACCCAGGGATCAAACCCAGGTCTCCTGCATTGGAGGCAGATGCTTTAACCTCTGAGCCAAAGCAAATTATTTGTCAAGAAATATAAATTAAAAGAAGATGATCATTTGTCCATTAAAGTAACAAAGATAAAAGCAAATGGTTTTCCTAACATTAATGACGGTGTTGCCAGAGTTGTAAATTGGTACAGACTCTGAGGCAGATGTGGCGGTACTTATCAAAATTTTTAAAGATAGGCGAAAACGATTTGATAGAATAATGGTTAGTTCTAAGAATTTATAATAAAGAAGCAATGAAAAATGCCCGCAAAGAATTAGTTGTGGAAATGTTCACTCAAGTTTGTTTATAATTGTGAGGTGGGGAGGAGGGGTAGTCAACCTAAATGTCAAACAATAGGGGGTTGATTACATTTTCTAGAAATCCTTCAACAGAATGCTTGGCAGCCTTTAAAAACAGTGCTGTGGAAGTTTACCTAGACACATACAATGAGGTTATGGTAATAACATAATATTAAATGGAAAAATTCCTTTGCAAAATGATGTACAGGCTAACTGACCATGTGTGCTAAGTTGCTTCAGTTGTATTTGATTCTTTGCAACCCTATAGACTGTAGCCAGCCAGGCTCTTCTGTCCATGAGATTCTCCAGGTAAGAATACTGGAATGGGTCGCCATGCCCTCCTCCAGGGGATCTTCCCAACCCAGGGATCAAACCCACGTCTCTGATGTCTCCTGCACTGGCAGGTGTGTTATTTATCACTATCACCACCTGGGAGGCCCCAATTTACCATAGTTTCTGAATACATACTAAACATGACAGAATACACAACATAATTTCCACACTAGTTATCTACGGATAGTACCACCAGAGTCCATTTTCAGGGCTCTTCCTTCTGCTTTTATGCATTTTCTGATGTTTCTGTAATAAGTATATATTACTTAAGTAAAAATAAAGTTAAAAGTAAAATTTTCTAGAAATTAGTCTGGAAAGAGAATCCACAAATGTAAATTTTCCTTCCTCTGCTAAAATATCCAACTCTATAGAAACACAAAGTTGTATCATATCTCGAAAAGAAAAAAATCCCAAGGCTAAAGTCTATTTTCATTTAGTAGTTCTAATTAGAATGAAGAAAACCCCCAATATGAAATATAATGAGATTGCGGGTTTGACATCTTCTAAAGATCATGTACTTTGTGGCCATAATGACCTGAGACTGGTCTCTGCTTTGTAAAATTTGCAAAACTAACAGCAATTCTCTGAGTCTTTTCTATAAATGTAATATGAAGATACTACTTATGGCACAATGCAGTGAGAATGAATAATAATGTACTAGGAAGCATCTGGTATATGGTAGGTGCTCAGGCACTGTTGTCTTCCTTCCTTTCCTTCCTGAGGCCTTGGTGCTGGGCATCAGGGGCAGAGCAGACCACGGCTTCCTGGGTGAGAAGTGAATGGGTTTCCTCAAGAATGGAGGGACCATCCTCAGAGGACTTGGGAGGCCCATTTGTAGGGCCCTGGACAACAACCTGGCCTCTTCCTTCTCACACTCAACCAGAATCAACTCTGCCAAGTTTCTCTAACTTTACCTTTAGATTTTTTCCTCCTGTTCTTCAGAAATGTCCCTGAATGCTGGGACACGTAAAATGCCCTGGTTTTTCTACACAGTGACAGGAGACACCGGTAAGGATGCTGACTGGAACTTGGAATCAAGAGCCTAGACAAACAGTCCTTGAAAATGAATATAGATCATCAGTGCTCAGGGAAATCTCAAAACTACTGTCTTAGTTACACTGCCACCTTCCTTCTCTCTCTCTCTCTCACTCTCTACACTGCCACCTTCCTTCTCTCTCTCTCACTCGCTCTGATTTCACCAGTGCAGATTGGCTTGCTTTCCTCTCTGCTTTCTTCTCTATCCTCTTTCTCCCTTCCTGCTCCTCCATTTCTGCTGCTGCTACCTCTGTTTTTCTCTTTTTCCACTCTTCTTTCTCTCCCTCTCCTTCTCTTCCTCATCCTCTTTTCTCTTCCTCTTCTCTGTACTCTTCCCTTTTTTTTCCTCCTCCTTTGTATTCTTCCTCTGAATGGAAAGAATTTAATTTGGATAAAGGGCAGATTATCAGATTGTTCTCTACTTGGAGGCCACCAGAATCCTCCCAAACTCTGCCAGGCAACATCCCCTACTATAACAACTTGTCTCATACTTCTCATTTCTCAAAGACTCCCCTGCTGGCTCAGAGGTTAAAGCATCTGCCTGCAATGTGGGAGACCTGGGTTCAATCCCTGAGTTGGGAAGATCCCTTGGAGAAGGAAATGGCAACCCACTCCAGTATTCTTGCCTGGGAAGTCCCATGGACAGAGGAACCTGGTGGGTTACAGTCCACGGGGTGGCAAAGAGCAGGACATGACTGAAAAGCTTCCCTAATTAAATAAAATGAAAAGCTAGAGTTACACTGCACACATTACCATTAGCAAGTCACCAATCCAGGGGGCAGCAACAGGTGAGAAATGTCTCTACTAGAAATCTAATGAATCGCCTGCCATGTTCTTATTCCACCTCAGGGTTGTGCATGATATTTTCTCAACAAGTTAGAGTTCTCATCATCTGGTTGACACTGGATTCATGAAGTTTCAAAATAAAATTATATCTTTATTAATTATATTTTCTGGTGTTTTTATTCAGGAAAATAAACTAAGTTTATTACCTTCTAAATGGGGAATACAGTGACCCAAAAGAGGAAAATCAAGTCTTGCTTAATGACTGTGGGCAGAAAAGAGGGATAAAAATGAGAATTAAAATATCAAAATACAAGATTCGTAGAGAAAGTGAAAAAGACTGAGTCTTGATAATTGGAGGAAATTAGAAAAAATAGAGAAAGGGGAGACAGTTAACATAGTCTTCGGTGATTGTCCTGCATGGGGGACTTTCTATGATTGGAATCCACTGAAATACTCCTCAGTTCAGGCTGAATGGCTTTCAAAGACAGTTTATACACTGAAGTAAGGTAGCACCTACATCCTTGGTGACCTGAGGAGGTTTAATAGAAGTCTGAATGGGAAGCTACAAACTGGAGCTGTCTGGATAAGCTGGTTTACATCGGCTGATGTTCAGTGACCAGAAGGATTTTACTCATGCCGCCCACATCTCTGGTGGTACTATAAGCAGCTTGTGTATGTGTGTGTGTGTGTGTGTGTGTGTGTGTGTGTGTGTGTGCGTTAGTTATTCAGTAATGTCTGATCCTTTGTGACCCCACAGTTTGTAGCCCGCCAGGCTCCTCTGTCCATGGAATTCTGCAGGCCAGAATACTGGAGTGGGTAGCCATTCCCTTTTCCAGGGGATCTTCCAGGGATTGAACCCAGGTCTCCTACATTATAAGCAGATTCTCTACCACTTGAGCCACAAGGGAAGCCCACTGTAAGCAGTTTAGAAACATTCTAGTTTTTCATTCTATTTCATTCTCTTTGATGACTCCCTTGGTCCATTTTTATCTTAAGCATTTAAGAAGGCAAAAACAAAACAAAACAACACATTTCTAGTGTGAGGTCCATGTCACTTTATATAACTGTATCTACCAAACTAATCCTGAGAGCCTGATTAAGACAACAAGGTCCTAGGGTCAGTATTCTACATGCCTCTGCTGACTAATTAAATATCACAACATAATAGCTAAGCTTCCCCTTTGTCACTCCAGAAACAATCACACAGTATTCATTTCCACCCTAAATAATATAAACTCAACAAAATAAAAAATGCATATAAATAAGCACATATCTTATAGTGCTTCTAAAAATAGGATACCAAACTAAAGCAAAAATAAAATAAATTCACTTCTTAATGTGATTGCCTCCGATGGACTGCCACCATCTCTTCTAAAAATAAATTGCTATTTGCCTTACCCCTAGAAGCTGTTCATTCTTGTATGGGAACTGTGCTTATATTTGCCACCTGCCACTGCTGATGACCATTACCAAATCAATTGCTCCTGCTAGGCTAGTATCTTATCAGAGAATAAAGCACCAGGTTTCCTTCATCATCAAATCAATCTCTAGTCTCTCAGCTTTTATTAGTAAACCAAAGTTTAGTCTTTCTGCATTGCACTCTGCCCCTATCCCCTTCAGTGTGGGTGGCCCAGGTCACTTGATGCAGGCTATCATGCCCAGACAAATATCATGGACCGCTAACTCATGTCTTATTATGTGGTGGAGATGGAGGAAATGAATTTATAGACAAGAATGGTGGACTTCCTTTCTTTGACCCGTATGATTTAAATCCCTCTCCTTTTATACAGTTACAAACAATTAGTAAGAAAGCAGGATTCACAGAACAGTTTTGTTTCTTTATCCATAACACTATTTCCGCGCATAATATATTTCAAACATTCTTTAACTCCCATTTATTTATGCATTTAACAAACAGTTTTGCTCAAAAGCTGAAGAGGCAATCTTGGTGGTCAAGGAGTTTTTAGTAAAATAGGAGAAAATGTTAGATCAAAGTTGTGTGGTGGGTACAAAATGCTTCAGATATTTAGAAGAAAAAAGGAATATGACATTTGAACTGAAAAAAACAGTACAGGAAATGTTATTTTCAAGGGTAGACTTTCACTATAGGTGCCTGCCTCTTTTACTCTTATAAGACAAATACAGACCCAAAGCGCAGGACACAAACCTTAATAAACAAGTTGGTAGAGAGGTATTTTCTAGTGTATTCCACAGTAATCCCACAAGGTGCTCCTTCAGCAAGGACCCTGAAGCTACTGCATGTAGGATATGCACCAAACCAAAGAACCACTCACTTGGCTGACTTGCATCATTTTTTCCTTTTTGGAGTAATGCATATTAGTTGTGCTTCTTACAAATACTATTTGTGCATGTGTCAGGCAGAGTTATGCACCCAGAGAAGGCAGTGGCACCCCACTCCAGTTCTCTTTCCTGGAAAATCCCATGGGCGGAGGAGCCTGGTGGGCTGCAGTCCATGAGGTCGCACAGAGTCGGACACGACTGAAGCGACTTAGCAGCAGCAGCAGCTCAATCACTAAGTCGTGTCAGACTCTTTATGATCCCATGGTCTGTAGCCCACCAGGTTCCTCTGTCCATGGGATTTCCCAGGCAAGAATACTGGAATGGGTTGCCATATTTCCTTTTCCAGGGGATATTCTTGATCCATGGATCAAACTTGTGTTTCCTTTATCTCTTGCATTGGCAAGCAGATTCTCTACCACTGAGCCACCTGGGAAGCCCTTCAGTTCAGTTCAGTTCAGTTCAGTCGCTCAGTCGTGTGTGACTCTTTGCGACCCCATGAATCGCAGCACACCAAACCTCCCTGTCCATCACCATCTCTCGGAGTTCACTCAGACTCACATCTATCAAGTCTGTGATGCCATCCAGCCATCTCATCCTCTGTCGTCCCCTTCTCCTCCTGCCCCCAATCCCTCCCAGCATCAGAGTCTTTTCCAGTGAATCAACTCTCTGCATGAGGTGGCCAAAGTACTGGAGTTTCAGCTTTAGCATCATTCCCTCCAAAGAAATCCCAGGGTTGATCTCCTTCAGAATGGACTGGTTGGATCTCCTTGCAGTCCAAGGGACTCTCAAGAGTCTTCTCCAACACCACAGTTCAAAAGCATCAATTCTTCGGCACTCAGCCTTCTTTATAGTCCAACTCTCACATCCATACATGACCACAGGAAAAACCATAGCCTTGACTAGATGGACCTTAGTTGGCAAAGTAATGTCTCTGTTTTTGAATATGCTATCTAGGTTGGTCATAACTTTTCTTCCAAGGAGTAAGCGTCTTCTAATTTCATGGCTACAGCACCATCTGCAGTGATTTTGGAGCCCAAAAAAATAAAGTCTGACACTGTTTCAACTGTTTCCCCATCTATTTCCCATGAAGTGATGGGACCAGATGCCATGATCTTAGTTTTCTGAATGTTGAGCTTTAAGCCAACTTTTTCACTCTGCTCTTTCACTTTCATCAAGAGGCCCTTTAGCTCCTCTTCACTTTCAGCCATAAGGGTGGTGTCATCTGCATATCTGAGGTTATTGATATTTCTCCGGCAATCTTGATTCCAGCTTGTGTTTCTTCCAGCCCAGCGTTTCTCATGATGTACTCTGCATGTAAGTTAAATAAGCAGGGTGACAATACACAGCCTTGGAATACTATTTACTTGTTCATTTATTTAATCCCTTGCCATTTTTTGCAGATTCTTGTGATTCAGTGTGCATGTTTAGGAGCAGATTATGTGTTAAAATCCTGGAAGTGAAAGTTAAATGGGAATAGACAGGGTATGTGCTACTGAAATATTTCTCCATATCATTTTTAACCTTCCTCCTACACCCATCTGTTGCAAATGAGGTCTGCAGAGTGATAGCAAAGCACTAGGTCGAGGGAAACTCTTCAGTAAATATTTGATGGGCATGATTCTTCACAGTTAGCATTTGTGTCATTATCATTATTTTTTTCCATGTTTTTATATGAAAGATAGAGAGGAGTCATTTTGAAATGTATCATCTTCACCACCTGCTATCTTCCTGGTAAATGTCAGTGATCCCTGGGCTTTGTCCTTTGCCCCTTTCATTTGCATCCTTACCCAGGAAGCTTCATCTTTCCCAAAGTCTCTTCTAGCAGCTTTGTTCCCTCCACATTCTCTCATAAGCCCAGCACACAAGTGATGAAGAGCAGGGGAGCTCACAGCAACATAAATGCATGAAAAGGCATATAAACGCATCTCTATAGCAACACTCCTGACTATATAATCAGTTTCCTGGCCTTCACACATCACCTGTCAAAACCATTTTGATCTTTTGAGGTCAACAGAGCTATATTACACAGTGATTAAGAATGTTAAATACAGGCCAGACTTGGTTCAAATCTAAGCTCCATCATTTAAATTGAGAAACCTTGAACAAGATTATTAATTATCCATGTTTCAGTGTCCTTATGATTTAAAATGAAAATATGAGAAATGTGGCCTCATGGGAGTGCTGTAAGAATTAAGATTTGAATACTATTTGATACTGATTAGAATTCAGTAAAATTTAACACAATTGAAATGAAACAAAAATAAGACTTCCAAAAGCCTTTTCTGATAAACTTATTTGAGTTAATTGTTGCTTCTTTGGCATTATTTAGTGAATTAATCCCAACTTTTATCCACTAACACCATTGTGTTTTCTATTATCTGTAGCTTTTTTTTTTTTTTTTTTTACTGCCATGGACTTTAAGATGTGAATTCTTGAAGGTAATGGCTGTCATAGTCATCTTATTAATCGAAGTAAGTGAACACAACGGTTTAATTCATGTGTGTTGATTTGAAAAATGGAGACTGAAGTGCAAAGGAAAACATAAGTGAAGCACAATTAAATATATGAAAGAAGAACAAGTCAGACTTGGGAGAGGACATTTATATCTGGATCCAACATAAGTGTTTATTTAGTCAACTTTACAAACAAAAACAAAAACAAATGTAAAACATATATAATACTGTGATGTGGACTTAACCCTGTCATCTAGGAAAGCTTCAGCACAGGTAGCTTAATGAAGTGCTAGGTGAGAAGCTGTCTCATCCCCTATTAAGCAGTGTATTGTCTAAATGAGTTTAATTACCATGCAAATTACTATGAGCTCATATGCCCAAGGCCTAAAACATATCAGATGGCAGGTCTAAAAGAAATTCAGTAAGCCATGTCTCTCTTTGTAGGAATGTTTCTTTGGAATAAGGGAAAAAAATACGGTGAGTGTAACAAGAATGAAGTGTTATAATTCTTAGCGAAGTGTGGCTAAATTAGTGATATCCAAGGAGGTGGTAAAAATTGTAGTAGATATACAATACAGTTTATATTGAGCAAATCATATTCAAGAATTATTTATTAACCAGCTTGTTGTTCTTCCTCTAAAAACCAATGTCAAATGATTTAATATCTAAGTCCTGTGCCCATGAATGCTTGGAAAAGGACTGTATCACTCATGACACCAGGGTACACTTTGGGATGTGGGCATGGAATGGATCTGGAAGTAAAAGATCTGTGTTCTTGGTCTACTTATTAAATATGTGATCCCCAGCAAATCATGTAATATCTGAGAGCTTCAAATTTTTTCTTCTATAATAAAGACTAATAATATTAACACTAGTCATGGGGTTAAGATATAGAGAAAATGATTTTAAGTATTTTTATAACTCATACAAATATAGCCAACACATAAATGTGTCTTTAAATAAAAGAAACAGAAGATATATTCCTGTTTTTCCTCCCATCTTTACATGGAGTTGGAGTCTCTTAAAACACTGACCACATTTTAAGGTCAACCTAAAGTGCCATCCAGCTAATTTCCCATTCCCTCTCCAGAACATCACATTCCTTACAGTGTAGCCTGACACACTGCAAGATATCCTGAAAGTGCTAAATAAATATGGATAGGAGGAAACAGAGATCTCATTACTATACTGACTTGAGCATCTTTCTAAATACTGACCAAATTACAATGTAATAAGACAGAAGCATCTGTTATATAGTAAATAAAATGATCTGATGGATTCTGGGAAGCAAACATATAAATCAGGTTTTATTTGAAAGATTTCTTTCAGGAAAATCTTTACCAAAATGTGCCTAGGATAAGTCATATCTTAGGAACAATATCCCAAAGAGGCTTGCTCCTATAGCAACTTTCAGACTTTCTTGACTGCAACTCTCAGCAAAATAGATATTATATTACATCATGACTCACAGATAAAACAAAAATGTTTTATTTTACTACGTGCAGTACATTTTGATATTTTTGTTTATCCTATTTACATTATGTGCTACTTTATTTAATAAAAATAATGCTTCTCACAACCTGTTGTTGGGTTGTGACCCACTGTGGCTCAACTGGTAAAGAATCTGCCTGCAGTGCGGGAGACCTGGGTTCGATCCCTGGGTTGGGAAGATCCCCTGGAGAAGGGAACGACTACCAACTCCAGGCTTCTGGCCTGGAGAATTCCATGGACTGTATAGTCTGTGGGGTTGCAAGGAGGCCGACATGACTAATCGACATTATTTGGAAAACACTGTGCTAAGTACCCAGAACTGTCTAAGTATGTAACTGTTTCACAGTTCATATCCTTATTTGGAGAGGTGAGGAAATCAGACCCAGGTGCCCAAGAAGTGAGTCCTAAAGGAATGGATGTGATGTCAGCAGTAAAATGTTTACTTGCAGATTACAAAATGAGGACAAACTGTGAACTTGATTAAAGAGAATTTTTGTTGTGTTTTAATAGTTGTATGCAGGGTCAAAAAGATTGATAAGGTGCTCCCTTACTTCCGCAGTCACTGAAAAACATGATTACATGGACAAAGGAATGTTAATATGGTATTTCAGTAATAGCTCCAATAACAGGATTTAGTGAATTATATCACTGTTTTCTGTTTAGTTTAGACTATTGGGTGAAACTTAAAGAGAGGTAAATGTCTCTTTAATTTGAAGGAGAATTCTGTTTGTTTGTTGTAATCTGAAGGCACCCAACTGAGGAATGTGCTTCTTATGCATTATTAGAATTTACATGTTTCTTATCTGAAAGTATTCAAGAATTGTCTATTACAATTCATCTTTGGAAAGGATATACCAAAGCTCTTATGGAAAAGGTTCCAACACTGGATAATAGAGTAGGTGAAACGTAAACTGTGCTGACGCCCGTTCTGTAGCTATTTTAGGCACCTGTGACTACTGAACATTGTTACAAGTGGGGCACGTGTGACTGAGGAAGTGAATTTTTAGGTTTTGATTTGAATGGTGCTGGTGGTGGTTATTTTCTAAGTCGTGTCCTACTGTTAGGACCTCATGGACTGTAGCTCACCAGGCCTCTCTGTCCATGGGATTCCCCAGGCAAGAATACTAGAGTAGACTGCCATTTTCTTTTCCATTTGCTTTGAATATAAATATTAACTTACACAGCCACAGATGATTTGTGGTGGATGTACTGGACTGTGTAGACCTAGAGAAACCAATGTGCTGATGATCTGATAAAGTAAATATGACAGTCATTAATATATCATGTGAATTCATAAAGCATTCTAAATACTAAAAAGTAATCTAGAACTCATAAAAAGTGGCAAATAAAGTATTGGTATATTAAAAATAGAACAGTTCTAAGACCATGAACAAACCTATGTCAGCTTTGGGTTTTGGTTTTTACACCTCCCTGATGTAAAACAGGATTTTTCTGATTTTCTGACAGGGACTGCTGAACTCACTAACTCATTTAACTCTTACTGGTGCTTTTCACGAAGTCATGCCCCAAATTTCAGCTGATGCTTGCAGGTCAAACTTATGACCCTGAAAAGGAAATTTTGCTAGTCCCTTGAAAATGGACCTGCTTTTTTGCATTTGGGTTGATAGGAGAAATTAAGACAAGAGATGTTTTTGTAAAGAGGAGAACTCCTTTTGAATAAGAATTCATTTGCATCTGATTCCTTCTATATTCAAAGAAGCTCTTGATTATAGGACATATCTATTGACTTAAAAGGAGAACTCACTCCAGATACAATAAGCAATTTATGATATGCCCAAAATAGAGGTGAATGGACAAGGATAAATGATCTGCTTCAGAAATTCAGTCTAGGACATTTAAAAGGACAGCTGTGCTGAAGTACAGCCAATCAAATTGAACTAAGAAATCACTCTTTCCTTGATATTCCCACTAGCAGCAGGATACCATAGAAGATACCAATTAGAAGATTTTAGCACCTCTTGGAGAAGGCAATGGAACCCCAATCCAGTACTCTTGCCTGGAGAATCCCATGGACAGACGAGTCTGGTGGGCTGTGGTCCATAGGGTCGCGAAGAGTTGGACACGACTGAGCACTTCCCTTTCACTTTTCACTTTCATGCATTGGAGAAGGAAATGGCAACCCACTCCAGTGTTCTTGCCTGGAGAATCCCAGGGATGGGGGAGCCTGGTGGGCTGCCATCTATGGGGTCACACAGAGTCGGACACGACTGAAGTGACTTAGCAGCAGCAGCAGCAGGAGCAGCAACACCTCTTAGCTGGTAAAGAATCTGCCTGCAATGTGAGAGACCTGAGTTCAACCCTGGATTGGTAAGATCCACTGGAGAAGGGACAGGCTACCTACTCCAGTATTCTGGCCTGGAGAATTCCATGGACTCATCCATGGGGTCACAAAGAGTTGGACAGCACTGAGCGACTTTCATTTTCATTTTGTATGCAAACAAATCACAAGGAAATGTGCCTTTGCATTCTTCAGCCCCAGGCTATAGAATGCCCCCAAGGGATGTTTTTCAGTTAGTTCTCTGACAAATGAAAAGTTTTGCCTAAATAGGAGTCAGTCCTGTTTCGAGAGGAGCTACCCCACGTCTGAGGTCAGGGGCAGAAACTGGGAGGACCCCATGCCCAAGGGGCGGCAGCCAAGAGGATTTACCCCATGATCGAGGTCAGGGGCAGCGGCCGAGAGTGCCAGGATGCAATGGCACAGGAATGGCTGAGAGGAGCTACCCCGTCTGAGGTCAGAGGTGGCGGTCAAGAGTGCCAGGCTGTGACAGCGCAGGAGCAGCTGAGAGGAGCTACCCCACATCGGAGGCCAGGGGCAGCAGCTGGGAGGAGCAACCCCACAGCCAAGGAGCAGTGGCTGCTCAGGCACAAGAGGGCCTAGAGGAGTTGTTCCACATTCAACGTCAGGAGGGGTAGCGGTGAGGAGATACCCTTTGTCCAAGGTAAGGAGCAGTGGCTGCGCTTTGCTGGAGTGGTTACGCTTTGCTCCAACATAAGAGAAACCCAAGTGAGATGGTAGGTGTTGTGTGAGGGCATCAGAGGGTAGACACACTGAAACCATACTCACAGAAAACTAGTCAATCTAATCACACTAGGACCACAGCCTTGTCTAACTCAATGAAACCAAGCCATGTCCATGAGGCCACCCAAGACAGACGAGTCATGGTGGAGAGGTCTGACAGAATGTGGTCCACCGGTGAAGGGAATGGCAAACCACTTCAGTATTCTTGCTTTGAGAACCCCATGAACAGTATGAAGAGGCAAAATGATAGGATACTGAAAGAGGAACTCCCCAGCTCAGTAGGCACCCAATATGTTACTGGAGATCAGTGGAGAAATAACTCCAGAAAGAATGAAGGAATGGAGCCAAAGCAAAAACAATACCCAGCTGTGGATGCGACTGGTGATAGAAGCAAGGTCCAGTGCTGTAAAGAGCAATATTGTATAGGAACCTGGAATGTCAAGTCCATGAATCAAGGCAAATTGGAAGTGGTCAAACAAGAGATGGCAAGAGTGAATGTCGACATTCTAGGAATCAGGGAACTAAAATGGACTGGAATGGTGAATTTAACTCAGATGACCATTATATCTATTACTACGGGCAAGAATCCCTCAGAAGAAATGGAGTAGCCATCACGATCAACAAAAGAGTCCAAAATGCAGTACTTGGATGCAGTCTCAGAAACGACAGAATGATCTCTGTTCATTTCCAAGGCAAATCATTCAGTATCACAGTTATCCAAGTCTATGCCCCAACCAGTAATACTGAAGAAGCTGAAGTTGAACGGTTCTATGAAGACCTACAAGACCTTTTAGAAGTAACACCCAAAAAGATGTCCTTTTCATTACAGGGCAGTGGAATGCAAAAGTAGGAAGTCAAGAAACACCTGGAGTAACAGGTAAATTAAGCCTTGAAATACGGAATGAAGCAGGGAAAAGACTAATAGAGTTTTGCCAAGAAAATGCACTGGTCATACCAAACACCCTCTTCCAACAACACAAGAGAAGACTCTACACATGGACAAAACCAGATGGTCAACACCGAAATCAGATTGATTATATTCTATGCAGCCAAAGATGGAGAAGCTCTATACAGTCAACAAAAACAAGACCAGGAGCTGACTATGGCTGAGATCATGAACTCCTTATTGCCAAATTCAGATTTAAATTGAAGAAAGTGGGGAAAACCACTAGACAATTCAGGTATGACCTAAATCAAATCCCTTATGATTATACAGTGGAAGAGAGTAATAGATTTAGGGGACTAAATCTGATAGACAGAGTGTCTGGGGAACTATGAACTGAGGTTTGTGACATTGTACTGGAGACAGGGATCAAGACCATCCTCATGGAAAAGAAATGCAAAAAAAAAGGAAAATGGCTGTCTGAGGAGGCCTTACCAATAGCTGTGAAACGAAGAGATCTCTTCAAAAAAATTATAGATACCAAGGGAACATTTCATGCAAAGATGGGATCAATAAAGGACAGAAAAAAGCAGAAGATATTAAGAAGAGGTGGCAAGAATACATGGAAGAACTGTACAAAAAGATCTTCAAGACCAAGATAATCACGATGGTGTGATCACTCATCTAGAGCCAGACATCCTGGAATGTGAAGTCAAGTGGGCCTTAGGAAGCATCACTACAAACAGTGCTACTGGAGGTGATGGAATTCCAGTGGAGCTCTTTCAAATCCTGAAAGATGATGCTGTGAAAGTGCTGCACTCAATATGCCAGCAAATTTGGAAAATTCAGCAGTGGCCACAGGACTGGAAAAGGTCAGTTTTCATTCCAATCCCAAAGAAAGGCAATGCCAAAGAATGTTCAAACTACTGCACAATTGCACTCATCTCACAAGCTATTAAAGTAATGCTCAGAATTCTCCAAGCCAGGCTTCAGCAATACATGAACCATGAACTTCCAGATGTTCAAGCTGGTTTTAGAAAAGGCAGAGGAACTAGAGATCAAATTGCCAACATCTGCTGGATCATGGAAAAAGCAAGAGAGTTCCAGAAAAACATCTATTTCTGCTTTATTGACTATGCCAAAGCCTTTGACTGTGTGGATCACAATAACCTGTGGAAAATTCTGAAAGACATGGGAATATCAGACTACTCGACCTGCCTCTTGAGAAACCTATATGCAGGTCAGGAAGCAACAGTTAGAACAAGACATGGAACAACAGACTGGTTCCAAATAGGAAAAGGAGTACATCAAGGCTGTATATTGTCACCCTGCCTATTTAACTTATATGCAGAGTACATCATGAGAAATGCTGGACTGGAAGAAACACAAGCTGGAATCAAGACTGCCAGGAGAAATATCAGTAACCTCAGATATGCAGATGACACCACCCTTATGGCAGAAATTGAAGAGGAACTGAAAAGCCTCTTGATGAAAGTGAAAGTGGAGGGTGAAAAAGTTGGCTTAAAGCTCAACATTCAGAAAACGATGATCATAGCATCTGGTCCCATCACTTCATGGGAAATACATGGGGAAACAGTGTCAGACTTTATTTTTGGGGGCTCCAAAATCATTGCAGATGGTGACTGCAGCCATGAAATTAAAAGTCACTTACTCCTTGGAAGAAAAATTATGACCAACCTAGATAGCATATTCAAAAGCAGAGACATCACTTTGCCAACAAAGGTCTGTCTAGTCAAGGCTATGGTTTTTCCAGTGGTCATGTATGGATCTGAGAGTTGGACTGTGAAGAAAGCTGAGTGCTGAAAAATTGATGCTTTTGAACTGTGGTGTTGGAGAAGACTCTTGAGAGTCGCTTGGACTGGAGAAGACTCTTGAGAGTCCCTTGGACTGCAAAGAGATCCAACTAGTCCATTCTGAAGGAGATCAGCCCTGGGATTTCTTTGGAAGGAATGACACTAAAGCTGAAACTCCAGTATTTTGGCCACTTCATGGGAAGAGTTGACTCATTGGAAAAGACTTTGATGTTTGATGCCAGGAGGGATTGTGGGCAGCAGGCGAATGAGAGGACAGAGGATGAGATGGCTGGATGGCATCACTGACTCGATGGATGTGAGTCTGAATGAACTCCGGGAGTTGGTGATGGACAGGGAGGCCTAGCGTGCTGCGATTCATGGGGTTGCAAAGAGTCGGACACGACAGAGTGACTGAATTGAACTGAACTGAACCTGTGGTTTGAGCAGGAATGAGAGAGGTTATTATTTGCCAATTTGAACAAGAGCAATTAGAGACTGCAAGGAGATACAATCAGTCAATACTAAAGGAAATCAGTCCCGAATATTCATTCGAAGGACTGATGCTGAAGCTGAAACTCCAATGCTTTGGTCACCTGATGTGAAGAACTGACTCACTGGAAAAGTCCCTGATGCTGGGAAAGATTGAAGGCTGGAGGAGAAGGGGGCCAACAGAGGATGAGATGGTTGGATGGCATCACCGATGTGATGGACATGAGTTTTGAGTGGGAGTTGTGATGGGTAGGGAAGCCAGGCATGCTGCAGTCCATGGGGCCACAAAGAGTCAGAAACAGCTGAGCAACTGAACTGAACTGAAGAGTTAGAGGGCTTCTAAGAAGTTTGGTTTCATAGACATGGGAGGTACCTAGGGTTAAGTTGTACAGAATCCACTGATGACCAGGAAATGAGGTTGGCCTCTGAGAATGAAACGAGTTTGATATAGAGATAATGCGTGCATACTGTCCACCTCTAGGGGGAACAACAAAACAAAACAAAACACATCATGATATTTATAACATGTGAACAAAGAGGTTTGAGCATTCTGTATAACTTCCATCAAGGTGAACTAGGGAAAGCAAAGCAGCAGTCTGATTGAAATTTAATAAGCTTGCTTCCAAGCAATTATTGGGCATCTTGTCCAGAGAAAAGATGAACAAAGTGAGAAAGATTAGCCTGCACTATAGAAAAAGTGAGACCAAGGGCCAGAAGCTTGCTAGAGTATCTTAAACGGCCAAAGTCAGAGTCCCTGTGCCAGAAACGGGCTCTGTTTCTGCAACAGATATACACATTATAGCAGCGTGTTTAAAAATTGGAGTCTGCCACTAGATTACCTGAGCTTTCATTAATATTATTTTCTTGCTGATGTGCTTAGTCATGGCCGACTCTTTGGGACCGCATTGACTATATCCTGCCAGGCTCCTCTGTCCATGGGATTTCCCAGGTAAGAATACTGGAGTAGGTTGCCATTTCCTTCTTCAGGGGATCTTTCCAAACCAAGGATCAAACCTGTGTCTCCTGCACTAGCACTCCCTCGGAAGCCCCTGGTCCACAGTGAGCCCTCAATAAATGTTTATAAGCATCATCAGAGATAAGTATATATGTTTATGTCAACATATATGTGACTTACAGAATGAATTATTCCTGTTTGAAGTCCATGGGTACTAAGTGACTCACTGACCCATGGGAATTGGCCTAGAATGAGGGATGCCCTGGCAGGCTGATTTTCCTATTCTGATCCTCCTGTCACTTTAAATTTATAACTTGACATTTTGGCGCGTACTTCAGACTTTGGTGAGTTTTAGTATTATCAGTCAACCTTCTAAATCTAATCAATTCTGGCCACTGACAAGATTGACATTTGAACCAGTAAGGCTGAAAGCCAGACCCAAAACTTTGATAAATTCACTCAAAGTATGCTAAGTGTATGGTCTTTTGGCAAACAGCTAAAAAGCCATCTCCTGAAAAGCCTCATCTATCTTCTTTCAAACGCCAGTAATTGACAACCAAGATTTTCTCCCAGAGGCCTAGTTTTTGTGTGTGTGTGTTTTTTTTTTTTTGGATGAAAAAAATAAATAAGAAAAGGAACAGAATCAAGCTATATAGGTAAGTTTTGCCATGCTTTCTCTAATGCTTGAGGATTTGGCAATGCCTAGAGACTAAGACCTAAATGTATACAAAAGAGCACACAAAGAGGTCAGTGATTTTTAGTCCAATTATAACAAGTTCCTGCTTCAAATAAATCCATTAGTATGCAAAGTCAGGCCTCAGTAATTCACTTTAAAGCCACCGTGCTACATTTCCAGTAACTAATAGTTGCCCTTATCTCTCTCTATGAAACAAAGAATGCAACAGTCTCTATTCCTATACTGGGACCCTGGAAATCTTCAAGGGAGGAAAAAAATCATGTTTTTCTGCAGCAGATTTAGGATTTTGTCACTTTTAGGAAAAACAAATTAACTTCTGATATATCCTTCCCTGTGTGGTATAGTTGGAAAAATTCCAGGGTCTCAAATGCAGTTTTTAAGATTGCTCTGGACTTTACACTACCAGGCCATCCAACTATCCTCAGCTGAATCTCTTAGAGCTGGGTTGATATTAGGCAAGTTCTCTCGGGATTCTGAGCCAAGACTATACTGGATCCCCTAAGTTATCAAGGGTTCTATTTAGGTGCCTCTGTTTATATAGGATTTTCTTTCCTTAATAACTCAAGTCCAGTTATAAGGGAGCAGAATTGAGCCCGTGAGGTAAGGTAAGACTGCCAAAGAGGATTTTGACAGAAATTTCACAGCTGAGGAGAAAAGAACAGCTGCCACTCTGGCAAAAGGTGAAACTCGCTCCCCTCCTGCCCAGCAGTGCCACACCAGTGCTCTGAACATTAAGCTGAGTTTACTGCCTCCCTCGTGACTCTGCCAGTCACATTTGAGAACATCTGCCACAGCCTTAATGACAGAGCCTGTGGGAACCTGATGAGTGTCCTCCACACCTGCGCGGCTTTACCAGACAGCTGTTTCCCTCTCCTCTGCCTCCTTTCTCGGTCCTCTCCCTCCACGTGTGCTCATTGCTACATCTTCCCAATAGGGTATGGCTGGATTCTCCTATTAGTTCCGTACTTTTGCTAGGATTGCATTCATCTCAGTGTACATGGCAGATCAAGGCAGTGGAGACCAAAAGCATGTCTTTCAGATTGCTCAGACTTCACCATTTGCTATGCAAAAGGGTAAGGTTGGAAACTGAGAAAGTCAACTAGAAGAAGCCATGGACTAAGAGATAACGGGACAAGAAGGGAGAAAGAGAGGAGCTGCTTCCCTTTCCTTGCTGACAGCTCTCAGACATGAATACGGTAATTCACAAAGCCACTGAGACACTTTACAGTTTACCTATGCATGAAATCTCTCTGATCAAAGCATTTTCTGATTGAGAAAGCTGCCCTGTGAAAGGGCTAAATAACAAAACAAAACAAAAGACCTAGTACTCCTTAACAAAACAAGTTTAAAATTCTGGGAATTCTGATTACATTAAAAGTGTTAAAACTGTAGTATGTTGCATGAAAGAGCCTTGGTTTCTTCTGTGTGAACTTTGGTAAGTTATTTAACTTTTCCAAATTTCCATTTCCTAATTTGCTAGATGAGGATAACCATATGGATTTGGTGAGATTATCAAAAATAAATTATACACACTATATAAAGAGTATCACAGAGTACCTGGCACAAACCAAGTGCTTGATAAACTCTAGTATTATCATTATTACCACAGAAAGCCCATTTCTCAGGGCTGTACCATAGGCACTGAAAGAACACTTGCTCTTGTTACATATTTCCTCAGAATAATTCATCCTTTTGAATGACAGAAGGGAAGTGAAATATACCCTAAATGAGAAAAAAAAGAAGCTTAAAATAATTATCTCATTTACTATGTAATCAAAAACTATAAGCTGGAATTATGTAATCAAAAACTATAAGCTGGAATTTTAGAGATATATGACTAAAAGAATGTGGGATTTTTGTGATGATTCATTTTAGTCAGTTCAAAACCAGAGGTAAGAATCACATGTTCTATGATAAGTAGCATTGAAACATGTATATTACCATATGAAAAATAGATGACCAGTGCAAGTTTGATGCATGAAGTAGGGCATTCAAACTGGCGCTCTGGGACAACCCAGAGGGATGGGGTGGGGAGGGAGGTGGGACAGGGGTTCGGGATGGGGGGACACATGTACACCCATGGTTGATTCATGTCAATGTATGGCAAAATCCACTACAATATTGTAAAGTAATTAGCCTACAATTAAAATAAATTAATTTTAAAAAGAATCATATGTTCTATGATAAATAAAAGCCATGTGGTGAAATAAAACTCTGACTATATCAGTAGTCTGTGTTAAAAAAAAATTGTCCTCCATATCTCTACATGGGTAATGTCCAATATGGTAACCACTAGCCACGTGTGTCTACCAAAAATCTGGAATAGCTGCTCAAAAGCTGAAATGTGCTGTGGATTTTTGAAGACTTAGCATTCAAAAAAAGTGAAAAATCTCTTATTAATAATTTTATATTGATCACAAGTTGAAGTAATAATACTTTGCATATATTGAATTACAGTATATTAGAATTAATTTTATCATATTTTCCTCGCTTTAGTTTGTCAATTAGAAAATTAAACATTATGTGTAAATCTTACTGTATTTTTTTGACTAGTGCTGCTCTTAACCAATGGTTCTTAGTTTTTATTCATATATATATTTATACCACGTTTATAAATATCAGCCAAGCAGCTTGAAAAAAATTCACATGCCTGGTCTCTCAGTGATTCTGATTCCAATAGCCAAAAAACTTGTATTTTCAATAAGAGGGGATATTTCTGATGTGCTTAATCACTGGGCCATACTTTGAGAAACACCGCTATAGACTAATGTATCCTAAGTTGAAACAAGATGCTAAGAAACACAGGTATGACTGGGGGATGCTACAGACAACAAATAGGCTAAAAGGAAGGCAGAAAAGGAAGGGGAGAAGCATGATGGTAGAAGATTCCCAAAGACTTACTTTCAGGATCTTTCCACTGCTGAATAGCAAAGGTAAGTCTCTCCTTCTCCCCCATGTTCTAGCCTGGGCTGGGGAGGAGGAATCGTCACTTTCAGTGGTAACTAATAAAATCCCTCTTAGCTAACCTTGTTACTTATTTTACATTCTGCAAATTGACTGGTGATACATATATATATATATATATATATATATAGCTCACATTTTGAAGAAGAGGAATATTCCAGATAGCCCCTGCACCTCACTTCTCCCATAGCAGACCTTAGTCATGAACCATATAGTAATTACTTTTCAGATACCAGGTAATAGAATCACAATCATTAACTATGAGCTACCTTAGATTTATAGAGCCCCTCCCCACCATGTCTAGAATAACAAGGCTCTTTCTTGGCTGCTACATGGGGAGGGCCAATCTTCCAAATAGAGAAGACACACTCTAAGTGGGAAATAATTCATTCAACAAACCCAACCCGTACTGCACTGATGTCAGACCGTTCTTTGAGATTCTCCTACTACACAGGCCCTCGCATTTCTTTCCCACCAACATAGTATCTCGGTCTCAGCTCGTGTCTCCACACAGTTTGTTGCACTATTATCCTGTTGTGTCTTCTGCTGTCTTTCCCCGTCCAGCTCACAGGAGAGGCACGCTGATAGAGCTGTGCTGACTGAATAAGGACTGTCCAAGCCCATCAGGGTACCCCTTTCAAGACCGCCTTTCAAAGCCACAAATCTCCTGAATGACAAAGCTGTGGCCCTGGCTGGGGATTTTTGCAATCAGGTTCCATCTTCATTTACTGAACAAGCCAGCTGGGCAAGCACCTTTCCCACTGAGTGCAGCGTGCCCTCACAGCAAGAGAGGAAGTACACTAAATACAGTTCTCAGGGATGAGAAAGGAACTCCTGGTACAGCGAAGAGCCTTACGGAAACATTTGGTAGCATATTTTCAGCTTCAGTTAATTATTTAGGTTATTTTTAAGTCTAATTTTTTTAACTCTAATATCTGTAAAAAACAATCATACAATTATTGAGTTGGATACTATACTGAAGCTGTTTAGTCCAATTTTTCACATTAAAAAGAATCTTAACTGGATGGTAAACATCTTAAATGTAAACAAGAATGATCAATTAAGTTCTGGACACTACTCCTAGAATTTTCATGATTTAACCCATTTAATCCTCATTATAAGTATTACTAGATTCTGTCCTATATTTACAAATGATAAAACAAAGACAGAGAGAAATTAAGTAACTTTCCCAAGGTTACAAATTTAAGGTATCAGCTAGTATTTGAACTTAGGCGATCTACTTCTAACTACTAGGAAAGATTAGGACTTAAGACAATTCATCTGTATCTTCTAGACCCCAAAGCCACAGTTTTAGAATGGTGAAAGTTAGACCTAGGACCTTTAGAATTTACTGGGGAAAAAAAAAAAAAAAAAAAAACCAGCTTTCTCTTTTCCCCATGATGGAGCACTAAAGACAGGATATAATTGTACTTGGTACTGTCTTGGTGATCCAGAGATGGAAGATGGCCTGGGCTCTGACAAGCCCCTGGATTTAGCTGTGTCTGATGGGAATTTACTCCTTTCTGTGACAGACAAGCCAATGGATTATTTTTCTTTAAATGAGGCTGACTTGTATTTTCTGTCACTTGAAACAAATGAAAGAAAGTTAGTCACTCAGTTGTGTCCAGCTCTTTATGATTCCATGGACTGTAGCCTGCCTGGCTCCTCTGTCCATGGAATTCTCCAGGCAAGAGTACTGGAGTGGGTTGCCATGGGCTTCAAGTAAGCCCTTAATGATTAACCAACTAAGTAACTGACTTAAGAAACATAAGCTGGAATCAAGATTGCCGGGAGAAATATCAATAACCTCAGATATGCAGATGACACCACCCTTATGGCAGAGAGTGAAGAGGACCTAAAAAGCCTCTTGATGAAAGTGAAAAAGGAGAGTGAAAAAGTTGGCTTAAAGCTCAACATTCAGAAAACAAAGATCATGGCATCTGATCCCATCACTTCAAGGGAAATAGATGGGGAAACAGTGGAAACAGTGTCAGACTTTATTTCTGGGGGCTCCAAAATCACTGCAGATGGTGATTGCAGCCATGAAATTAGAAGACGCTTACTCCTTGGAAGAAAAGTTATGACCAACCTAGATAGTATATTCAAAAGCAGAGACATTACTTTGCTAACTAAGGTCTGTCTCGTCAAGACTATGGTTTTTCCTGTGGTCATGTATGGACGTGAGAGTTGGACTGTGAAGAAGGCTGAGCGCCAAAAATTGATGCTTTTGAACTGTGGTGTTGGAGAAGACTCTTGTGAGTCCCTTGGTATGTAGGGGAGATCCAACCAGTCCACTCTGAAGGAGATCAGCCCTGGGATTTCTTTGGAGGGAATGATGCTAAAGTGAGACTCCAGTACGTTGGCCACCTCATGAGAAGAGCTGACTCACTGGAAAAGACCCTGATGCTAGGAGGGACTGGGGGCAGGAGGCAAAGGGGATGACCGAGGATGAGATGGCTGGATGGCATCATGGGCTCAATGGACGTGAGTCTGAGTGAACTCTGAGAGACGGTAATGAACAGGGAGGCCTGGTGTGCTGCGATTCATGGGGTTGCAAAGAGTTGGGGACACGACTGAGTGACTGAACTGAACTGAAAGTTCTAAGCTTATAATACTTAATACAATATCTTGTACATATAGATATAAAATAAAAGGTAATTTTCATTTTTCCTTATATAATTTTCAAGAACAATTATTATATGCTATGTTTCTCTATTTTTTCAGTGCCTAGAAAAGGGCTTAAAATATTTAAAAAATTGAACACACATGGACAGATCAACCCTCAGGCTGAGAACTATATCCCGGAGAAACTGCACCATAAGAATGTACCCAGTCATCTTTTCCACTTTGGGCTCTGTGTGGAACCCCAAGGAGGAAAGTGCTTTCAGTATGGATCACAGGGAAGACTCTCTCAACAGGATTGTACAGATTGAACTTGATGCATATACATAAACTCGCCAGGCTCACCCCTGGGCCACCTGTTTAAGCACATCACCAGAAAGTACCTCCAGAAGAAAGACTTAAGGGAGCTAGAAAAGTGGAAAACAGTTCACTGAAGTTCCTGGCATCTGCCTGAGGGCACAGCTGGCGATATTAGTAATCATTTCCCTCATCAGACCACAGAAAATGAACATGAAGTGAGAGAGAGGGGGAAAAAAAGAAAACAAGTATCTTGCTGCCTCCTGTTTGAATTAATCTCTTCTGACAACTGCTGATTTGGGTTTGTGATTCGATCCTCCATATGTCGAGCTCTATTGGTCAATTAAGTACAGAACATGATTGGGGGAAGCAGTGATGCTCAGCTTGATTATAGGAGGAGGCATCACACAGCATTTAGAACATGCAAAGCAGTCCACGTACAGGGAGCCAAGCAAAGCCAAGGTGGTGGCTGACGCTGACAGGACGGTCAGGGGAGAGTCACTGGGCCTCAGCTCTCAGAGCACTAATAGGGCCAGTGAGACATCAGAGTTAGCTCCCAGGAGCAATAAACAAGTTCTAGAGAATTATGTAGGGGATCCAAGGTTGGTGCAAAATTAAGTCCTCTTTCACCCACTCTGCATCTTATTAACAGATTTTCCAATTAATAAATTGGATAAATTGATGAAACATCACAAAATTTAAAACAAGAAATAAAGTGGTACTTAACTTGGAGAGTACAATTCATACCTTTGAAGAGACTGTCTAACACAGAGTTAAGAAAAAGGACAGGGGGACACAAGTAAAAGGAGAACGACAGAGAAGCAGTTCGGCACTCTTACCACTCCACGGTAAGGAGCACACTTTGGAAACGTGAGTCCTAGTCCAACTTTTGCTAGCGACTTCCTGGTTACCTGGCAGGAAAAAGATCCTTTTCATCATTGCCACTTCCTCATTTTCAAGTAGGCTGATGGAGGTGGTGGGGCACTTTGTAGTTTCATAAATACAAAATCAAACTTGACCTAACAGCTCAAGAGAATGTTTTGACTGCAGTGATGGCAGCCTCCAATTTTGTATGAATTTAATACTGAAGTAGCTCCTGTGACTGTGGAAAAGAATAGCTAATAAAAATGACGGTACACCACTTTAGAAAGAATGTTCTATATAAATGCATAATAATCACCATAGCAGGCAGCAAGCTCATTTCAAAGTAACATTAAGTCAAGTAGCAGCTATGATTTCCAGGATGAGTCACAGACTTATAATGCCATAGAACATTAGTACTTCTCTTTCCCATTTAGAAAAGATCTGATTTAGCATTAATTCTCAGTAATTTACCTAAACTCTGAAAGAAAGGTGACTGATACTTGAACAACAAAAGCTTATGATTTAGGAAGTAACACAGCAAATGTTTCAGTTGTTAAAAATAAATGGAAAAACACAGGCTGGATCTGAAGTAGCTATGTCTGCCGTTAATTGATAGGTATGCGCTTAATCCTAGAGTATTATTACAGGGGTATATCACTCTGAAGGAAAGACTGATAGTCTAGCAAAGGCTGCATTGCAGGCACTATCCTCTTTGACATTTTACGATGACTTGGAATATAATGTATATCAGAATTATCAATGCATTTCCCAAAATTTAAGAAGCAAAGCTAAGGCCTAATGGAAATAAGGTACAAAAGGAACTCTTAGGTCATTTTAAACAGGTTAACAAAAGAAAATCTAACATAGACAAATGTAAACTACTTCGCCTTGATCCACCACTTCTTCATAAGTATCAACTGGAGCGTGCAACTTTACAGCTTTGTATCCTTAGAAACTGTAATTGACTACAAGTCTCATTACAATAAAACAACGTGCTGATGGTGTCAATAGTGCCCATGTACTCTAAGGTTTCATGTAAGTATGGTGGTTTAAGCAAGGGTGTTCATAGATCTCCCACTGTGTGAATGCCATAAAATATATATGTGTGTGTGTGTGTTATATATTTTAACTCTGACCATCATATATAAAGATGTTGACAACAGCTAGGTCAAATGAAGATGGTAGTAAGATCTGGAAGACTGGAAGATCTAGAACACTGTCCACTGAAGAAAAATTGAAGGAAGTAAACCAAAGAAGAAATAATAAGATATTCAAGTTAACTATTTTAAAGACTTTTTAAAAAATACTTTTTATGAGGAAAAGATTTAGACTTATTCTGAGTGAATCTACGAGTAAAAACAATAGGTAAAAATGTCAAAGAAATAGACTTTGGTTCAAATGAAGGGATCTTTTAAGAAGCAGAATGATTTTCCTAATAAATAATGAGTAGATGGAACTTAAAAGAAACTACTCAAAAACTCATACAGTAAAAGAGATTTCAATTAAGCATCTGGACTAAATGACTTCTGAAATCACTTTTAACTCCACACTGCCTTGATTTTATTACAATAAGAGAATTCTATAACTATTATTACAAATCTCGAGGAAACATGCTAAGTCTTGAGATGTATAAATCTCCTAGT
Source organism: Nanger dama (assembly GCA_917880005.1). Taxonomy (NCBI): domain Eukaryota; kingdom Metazoa; phylum Chordata; class Mammalia; order Artiodactyla; family Bovidae; genus Nanger; species Nanger dama. Next base: position 6,144,166 of record CAKJTW010000011.1, read on the forward strand.
TAACTGTAGTGATGGGAAATATAGTATAACATTAATAGAATTAAATATAAATATGTTTTATTAAGTGTTTGGTGGAATGAATAAAATCTAAGGATAACCAGCTGTAGACTTTTCTTAAAAATAAATTGCCTCTAAAAGAAGGAGTAAATCCAGATTACTATGAAAATATTGTATGTGATAGAGTTGTAGAAAGTCATATTTAAGAGTGCAAGCTCCAAATGCTCATGTATTCCCACTGAAAACCTGGCACTGCCCCTTGCCTCTTGGATAACCTAGGGATTGTCACCAATGCCTCTTTGCCACTGCTTTTCCTATGTATTGGCTGACCAAAAGTTCATTTGGGTTTTTCACATGATGTTATCCAATAAAACAAGGATAATAATATACCTACATCATAGGGTCATTTGTGAGAATTAAATAAGTTAATATATACTCAAATTTCAGAACAGTCTCTGAAACAAAGGGGTATATATTAGCTATTATAACCGTTGTTTAATATATCTATGCATTTGACATTAGTCTTCTGGAATAGCTATATGCCAAAAATTGATTTTTGTACTGCTGTCATTATTATTACTGATGAAGGAAGATGAACCACAAAAAACTGTCTATTAATTTTACCCATAACCTAGTTTTGGCAAAAGCTGAAATTTAACAACCAAGAGTAAGATTCATGCATATATTTTTTGCCCTTAAAGCACCCTAACATAGTGGTGTCAGTGAATGACCAAAAGACAAAGTCAAGAAGCAGCTGTCTAATTATTAAATTGTATAATTGACTCCTGAATAAATAAGCGTTGATTAAATATCTAAATTACAGGTTATTAAGCATGAAGAAGGGCATTTTTAAAATAACAACATTCAAATTGGGTGATCTAATGAGATAAAGCTAAGCTGTAGAAGAAAAAAAAATTTAAACAAACAATATCAACAACAAACATTATGAAACATGTAGCATCAATTCATTAATTTCCTAGTTAATATGGTAGAAATTGGCAGAGTATCTTCATATTGTCCACAATGTGAGGATTCCAGCAGAATTATTTTCTTGATTCAGAACCAAGATGTCCATCTTTATATATCTATTTGGACTGTCCAGACTGAAGTACAATTAATGCCAAATAGAGGATGTGAGAAAAGATGACATGCTTAAATAAATTCGATGGAAAAATTCTGCAGTTTTCTTTAGATAATAGATCAAACCTTTTATTTATCCTTTGACCTTCAAAAATACCTATTCTGTCATAGGGTCTGATTAAAAAAAAAAAAAAAGCCATTCTCTGATTTCTCCAAATGCTAATGGTTCCATTCTACTAAACAATTCTAGAAGTTAGGAAGTAGTATTGCTTAGTCATTAGAGCTTAGAACTCTGATTAAAGCTTTAATTCCAATGTAATCTAGCTATATGACTTTGGGAAGGTTTCTTATCTTTTCAAAGTCTTAGTATTCTCACCTGCAGAATGGAGACATAGTATACATCTCATCAAGTTTTGTGAAGAATATGGTACATATTGAGTGCTTAGTATAATTATACAGGTATTATAAAGTGTCTTTATATCAAAATAGGTCAGTCATTGGAAATTTATAAATCAGAGCATAATTTTCCGTAGAATTAAGTTCATGGTCTAGCTATTCCCTTCCCTAGGGGATCTTCCCAACCAGGGACCCAGAGATGGAACCCAGGTCTTATTAGCTGCAGGTGGATTTTTTATCACCTGAGCCACCAGGGAAGCCCTATAGGGTTCCTATAGGGCTCCTCTGGTGACTCTGGTAAAGAATTCACCTGCTAAAGAGATACAGGTTTGAACATTGGGCCAGGAAGATTCCCTAGAGAAGGAAATGGCAACGCACTCCAGTATTCTTCCTTGGAAATCCCATGGACAGAGGAGCCTGGTGGGCTACAGTCCATGCAGTTGCAGAAAAGAGGTGGACATGACTTAGTGACACTACAGTAACAGTACAGTTATTGTTTACTGAGGGTAGAAATAAACTCACAATAAAGCATAGTTTTGGCTTTTGCTATAACATGGTTAAAGGCATTCTCCATTATGATACTAAGTACTTTCTCTCTTTAAGATTTCATAAAATAACTTCATTTTAGCATAAATTACCAAAAAATATGTTTGTCACTCTTAAAGAGATTTCTGAATTCTATCAGTTAATGAAGAAAATAGACTTCTCTTATTATTATTATTTTTTGGCTTCCAGAGAATAAAAAATTAGACTTATCTTTTTGTTTTGGCTTTCAGGAAGCTCAGAGCATATTTTACAGTCATATTTGCATTATACTTTTTCCCAAGACATTTTTCCTATTATGAATATTCCATAAATATGTTAATAAGCTGACTCAGTTTATAAAATGATTCAGAGAAGACTGTACTTTTAAAAGTTCAACGTGGCTAAAATTTATCATATATCACAAAATAATGAACTAGGTTTTATATTTTACATAAATATATGTTCAAATCATATATAGGTAATATCACTTCAAAAACAATAAACAAAGGTAATGTTTACTGCTAGTATAGGTGTGTAAAGAAAGGCATACAGCCTGGTGTTGGTAAAAAAAAATTCATTAAGGAAACAGGCAAATCTTTATAAATCGTCTCAAAAATGTTAAAAGTAATCCAAAAAGAAATTTTGCTTCTAGAAATATATAATTTTAAAAAGCTAATCATAAAGAAGAATAAAAGCTTATGTACAAATACACTCACTGCAGCATTAAAATTGTAAAAATATTTTATGGAAGAATTTTCAACCAAAGGAAGTCATGAACTAATGAAATGCATGTAATTCCAATTGTTATTGTTTTACTTAAAAGAAAATAATGTTAAGTAAAAAGAAGGAAACAGAAGGTAAATTCTGCTTAAAGCCATATTGAAAAATCATACTCAGATACATATGTAATATTTTAAAAGAAGGAAATAGGTCAAAATATTAACATCACTTAAATCAAGGTAATAGTATTATCAATGGCCTTTTTTCCCCCATGTTTTCAAATTTTACACAATGAATATCACATTATTCAGAAAAAGTAAACACAAATATTTTCTGGAAAAAGTCCAGTGTGAAATGGGGGAAAAACATGAACAACTGTGGTATTATTCTAATTAAGAGAATTTTATTAAAATCATAGAAATATATTATCCCACTTACTACACCTTGAGGTAGTGTATTTAGAATGACATTGAGTTCTAGGATAATAAATACATTATCCAAAACACCTTTGGCTCCACAAAGCACTAAAAATTATGGAAAAAAAATAACTGGGAGAAAACTTGACAGCCGCAGTTAAATTTGTTCATAATGGAGTTTTTTCAATGTGTTGGTCCCATGTGTTGGCTACTTGAACTTATTCTAGTAGTACTCTCCATGGCCAGCAGATGATGTATTAAGGCTTTTCTTATTCAAAGAAGTTGAACGACTCAAGTTCACTCATAGCTCTCACAAGTGGGATTTAGACTAACTCATTTTAATTAAATTCCTTAGATTTAAATTCTTTGGGAAAATCATGGGTTAGGAGATTCTTTTTTTTTCTTTTCATGTCCTTCACTATCTCTGCTTCTTTCTCTGTATTTTTAACCACAAGGCAATATTACTTATGGAGAAGGCGATGGCACCCCACTCCAGTACTCTTGCCTGGAGAATCCCATGGACAGAGGAGCCTGGTAGGCTGCAGCCCATGGGGTAGCAAAGAGTTGGACACGACTGAGCGACTTCCTTTTCACTTTTCACTTTCATGCATTGGAGAAGGAAATGGCAACCCACTCCAGTGTTCTTGCCTGGAGAATCCCAGGGACAGGAGAGCCTGGTGGGCTGCCGTCTGTGGGGTCACACAGAGTCGGATACGACCGAAGTAACTTAGCAGCAGCAGCAATGCTACTTACAATTATGCAAACCAGTTAGACCAGGGCCTTGAACACTGCTGAACACTGCTGCTGCAAGAGTATTGGAGTGGGTTGCCATTGCCTTCTCCGCCTTGAACACTGAGTACATAAGTATTTCTTAAGTAAGTAAAAGGAAGATTTTTATATTGGCTTGAAGGAAATATCAGCCTGCATCTCCTTTACAAAGAATCAGTGTTCATTTACCTTTCAAGAGGAAAAATATCCAGTCAAAACTTGCCTTGATTAAGGATTTTTTTCTAATAATTAGCCTCACTTAGATGTGAACAATAGGACTGTACTTATATTAATAAGAAGAGAGTTCCATGTGCCTCTCATTCCATTTCTGTCAGTTAAGCTGCCCCAAACCAAACAGAAGTCGGGTACTGACTGGCTGTAGATGGGGTACATTGTGCAATCCTGTGTGCTTTGATGCTAGCACCACTGCAGTGGGCCTTCAAAATTGGCCCTGTCACTTTAAATATAATAGACAATAAATCATCCCTCTGAGACAGCCCCTCAGGAAAACAGGGAAAAAAACAGAAATAGCATTTAAAAGCCCTTTTCTATTACAGTGCCTCTAGGGAGCTTTTAAAATTGGAGTTCTTTTAAAGTGAGTTTTATGCTTTGGGGGCTTTTAAAAGTGCTTCTAGAATTAACCTTGCAATTCTATGACCAAATCTTCCATTTGATCCTCTAATTTGGAGTCTTTGTTATGCTAGTATTGTCATATTTGCTCATCTTCTCTGAACTGCTATCCTTCCTATTTCAATCAACATGTTTTCTCAATGCTTTACATATGCTATACATTTCTCACTCCTTTCTCTCCATCTCTGACAGTATTTCTTGCTTGTCTTTCTTCCCTTATTCCTTTTCCTTTTCCTTCATAAAACCTACTTTAAGCTGCCTCTCCTTTGAGTTATCCTTTGGTCTTCTGTAACTTAGATATAGATCATCACAATAAGGCAACAATGCAAATGAAACACAATTTTCCAACTGGTGAGATGAAGCCACCTTCCTCCTCCCACAGCAGAATTTTTCAAGGTATAGCTGAACCCCATTCATCTCATAAGCCTTCCCTCTCTTATATCTCTGACCTTTTCTAGTTGATGAGACAACACCAGGATAATAAAGAAATCTGATGTATTTTAGACTGGAAAAGAACTTTCATCAAGTCCCTGAAGGAATAAAGGGCTTCCCAGATGGTTCAGTGGGTAAAGAAACTGCCTGCAAGGCAAGAAACGCAGGTTCAAGCTCTGGGTCAGGAAGATCCCCTGCAGGAGGAAATGGCAACCCACTCCAGTATTCTTGCCTGGAAAATCCCGTGGACAATGGACCCTAGTAAGCTACAGTTCTAACGGTTGCAAAGAGTCAGACATGACTGAGTATGAGCATGGAAAAGAATAAAAAGTAGATATAAATATACAAAACACAGGGTTGTCTGAAGGGTTAGGGTTTACATTAAGAATAAGCAATATAACAATATTCATACACACACACACACACACACACACACACACACACAATAGGTGATACAGAATCACAGCTTCCCCCTTGTACAACCAGAATTCATTACAAAGAATCGAGTCTATATAGCATCGCTTGACTCAGTGAAACAGTATGGCTCCATGGCCTTTACTAGTCTTACAAATTAAAAACTATAATGAACAAAACACAATTCATCTTAATACTGAAAAACACACACATTCAAGAGACAACAGCTGCTTGACACTAGAATGGCATGTCTTCTTAGGTCCCCTGCTCCATAAAGAAAGGAAGAAGAAACCCAACTCAATATTGGACTGGTATCTTTTGATAAATTGGAAAAGCCTAAGTGTGAAGCAAAACGCACGGAGAAAAGATTATTCTGACACCTCTTGGATTTATAGACTTCCCAGACTCCTTAATGGCCATTCATCTCCTCTGGTCTGTCGGAGTTGCTCCAGTCACCTATGGGTGAGTGCTTATTACCAACAAGGCAGCAATCAAATTATTGCAAGGAATTTACTGAGTGAGATAAATTAAAGCTGTCTAAGTCAGTGTTTCTCATAGTGCTTTCTCTGGAACATAAATTCTCTGGGGAAACTCTAGAAACATCCCAGAGACCCTAAGAGTGGTCAACACTGCACATACTGACCCCTCTGCAGGTTCGGTTAGCAGAGAAGGCACCAAGAAGTGCGACCACAAAGAAAGGTGTGATGCTCTCTTTCGCTCAGCATTTATTTACCCAAAACCCATGGCATTCTTATTTTAAGGATAACTGATTATAATTCTTTCAAAACTTTGGAAAGTCTAGACTAGAGAATTGCCTAAAAGAAGATCTTATCTGGGAGAACTATTTTAGAATCTTAGACTTAGGGATAATTTTTAAGCCAAATGATTAGATGCAGAAAAATAGTTAAGAGTTAAAAATGGTTATTGCAGGTTTGTATTACTGATTTCCACCACCGAAAGAGAGAGACATGTACCAGCACATCACAGTCATTAAAAATGACCCATCGGTGGACAGCAAATTACATACTGGGGAACCAGTGCTGGAGAAAAATCAAAGAGGTGGAGGTCATGTTTTATTTCACTTGTAGCGCTTTTCAAATTCAGTCCTAACCAAACCTGATTAAAGTAAATCCCTTTTTACAGCCTGTGGAGTCTATAAGATTATGGTGTTAATGGAAGTACGATTCGATCCGTCAGTAATGGTGCATGTCGGGACCCTGGCGCCTCTGACAAGTCCATTTTTAAGACGTATTTATTGTTTTTTTTTTTCTCCCTTCTGTTCTCTGCATTGCGGGGTTTAATTGAACAGTTTAAAGTGATTCTTCTTCAAGGCCCATTAATTGATTTTATTTGTGTATTCTCTAGGGGTCAAGGAAAAGGGAAAAAAAACACAATAAAATTGCAGCTCTGGTTTTCACTGTCATATTCTCCCTGGCAATTTATAGATCTAATCTTGTGTTTCTTTCCTCCGCCTCAGTATTTTTCTTATGATTTTCATAAGCTGCAACTGTATATGTTTGTTTCATTTTATATTCTATTCAGATGGTTTTCACCATTAAAAAAGAATAAAATGTACCCAAATCTGATATACCATGCAGTATCTAAGAATTCTTTTGTGATAAACTCTATTGAAAGGGGAAGGCTTCAGGGAAATAGTCATAAAACCTTGAATTTTTGGTGTAACAAAGTCTACGGCATTTTCTATCAGTCATAACAGGACAAAGCCTCTTAAGTTTGAGATGGTGACATATACACACACACGATGAGTACATATGATGAGTATCATAGAACCCACCACCAGATCTGAGTGGTTTTAGTAGGTCTGTCAAGTAACAGTGAAGGTGGTATATGGATTGCAAAACAGTATACTCAGAAAGTGGGGATTACCAATGGAAATTGACATTCACATCAACACCTCATGACATCATACCTCAAGAGATTGTTGCCCTATTACATAACAGTGTCTATGTCATGGTATTGTCACAAAATATAACTATCATTTTTGAAAGTCTATTTTTATCAGGCAGTAGCTAATCTTTACAATGATCTTATGAAGTAAGCATTACCTTCACCATTTAATTGTCAAGGCCTGAGTCTCAGAGATGTGAAAGAATCTGTCAAACACATAGATGGGGTTGAACTATAGGTCTGATTTGCTCCAGTGACTCCACTTTTCCAGTTTTTTGGATCTATTATTGCTTTGGAAGCTCAATTTGAAATGACTTTTATTTCATTAAAGATGAAAATAAAGTCATTTACAGAGAATTACGTATTTATTTTAACCACTGCATCCCCAGTGCAGGTGCTATACAAATGTTAGTTCAGAGATCAAATAAAGACACCTGAGCCATCATTATTACATTGTTCTTGCTTTATGGGCACCATGAGACAAGGCTGGCATAAAAGATGAGCAAATGACAAGGCAAACAAACACCAAGCTGCACCCCAACACTTGGTGAACAAAATCCCTCCAGCTTCTTGGTCATCTTTCAATTTCTTATTATGCAATATCCTTCTCTCTGCTCAATCCCTGTCCCTTCCTGCAATTTCCTCAATGGAGTCCCCAAAATTCTTCAGCTTAGGTCTTTCACCAAAATGTAAGTCAACTTTATCTTCAGCCCATACTAATGAAAACATGCCATTCATTTCTGTTCTCAACTGTCTTCTGCTGAAAGTTCTGAGAGAGGTGAAGAGTTTAAGATTGAGATTGAGAGAAAAATTGGGGGAGGGTCTTATATAGGAGTGAATATGTCAGAAATTGTTTTTCTTGCTTTACTTTTATCAGTAACTGAGAAGAGAAAGTGACAAGTTCCAAATTTACTTCTAGATTAATAGAACATCTTCAAGTAAAAAGAACATGCATTTGAGAGTGTGTCAATAAATTAGAAATCACAGAAGGGCATTCTCCCATTGAAAGGATGCAATCTATGTTTCCCTACAGTCATACAGTTCAGAGAAAACACCATCCCATCTCTCATCTGCACATAGCTACATGCCTTGTCTCTTCCCTCCACTTAGGACAGTCCCCTTCCTGGGACTCCTTTATCTCCACACCTTTGACAACGTTTACTAGTTTTGTGAGACTCTTTTCATTTATCACTTCCAGGATTACATGTTTCCTGATGTTGTTTAGTTGCTAAATTGGGTCCAGCTCTGCAACTCCATGGACTGTAGCCCACCAGGCTCCTCTGTCCATGGGATTTCCCAGGCAAGAATACTGGAGTGGGTTGCCGTTTCCTCCTCCAGGGGATCTTCCAGACAATAGACACTAGCAATAAATTCTTCAAAGGGCCAGTAAGGAAAAGTGCTAAGGAGAGCTTTTCCCACTCTGAAGTCAGGTGTAGTAACTAGAGGTGGTGAAAGGAGTGATAGGGGCAGGTAGTGAAGACCACAGAAGCAAAGAAAGCAGAAAAAAAAGAAAAAACTGGTGGGAGAGGAGTTGAAATTCTTACAAGAAAAGAGAATCCTCTTAAAAATGTGAACTGCTTCTAAGCAATGGATAGACAGAGTACACAAAGGTCCACACTCCAGGATATGTGCCTTCTTCTGAGTCTCCAGAACCTACAAATACCCATATCAAAGTACATGTCACATTCTGCCATACGCTTTGGTTTGCATGCTTTTCCCTCAATACTGAATCAAGTCACATTCCTCTCTGTATCTCTCTTCCATCCTTATGTATCAGATATATAAGAGATGGTCAGTAAATTCTAGTGCAAATGAAAGAACAAATGAAAAAGACATTCTTTGTAAGAATTACTATAAACTTGTGATAGAAGTCTAATTCTTGGAGATAGTGGGGCAAGAAAGACACTGGAGCTAAAAGATTGATCCAGAATGAAGATAGGGATGAATTTTTAATTTGGTATTGTTACAGTAAGTAAAGCTCTTGCTGATGGAAAATCCAGTCTTCATATGGAAATTTATTTCAAATTCAAACAACAGGTTTTCACAAAAGAAGTTGCAGAATGCAAACCACCCTGTTCATGATCAAACAACCATCAGCATAGAGAGCTCATAAGTAGAAATAAATATTTACCTCTGTGAGGTAGCCAGCCTTTAGGATCCTGAACCCAGATAATTAGCTCATGCACACTCTTCACTTCTGGAATTGTCAGTTACAAATGTGCCATGTTTAAGGCAATCATTTTGTGAACTTGTGTGGTGTGTGCATAATGGATTGGAAGGAGGACAGAACTATCATCAAAAAAAGTTTACAGAGTGTACATATTTTACTTGGGATAATATAAAAATGAACCAAAACACTTCTCTCATTAATATGTTAGCAGATAGTAACATCTTTGTCTTCATTAGAACACATTACATGTCAGGTTGTTAGAGTGTAGAAGATTCTCTCCAACATTGAGGGAGTGTAAAGAAAATGCTGTATTCCACTTTGGACGCTGCTAACCAACTCACTTTGAGTCAGAGAAGTAGTTGAGAAAGGAGGTGATGCTCTCCTTTTCACAGACCATCTGTCTTTGTTTTTATTATTTGAATTGTATTCTGAGACAGCGACATGATAGTAGAAGATAACTTTCCTGGAAGCAGTCTTGCCCCAGGAAAAGCACAAACAGGCACAGGAAAAAATACAACCAAACTCATTTCACGTAAGAAGAGGGGTTCTATAGGGCATTACTTTGGTCTGCCTTTATGATCAGTTTATACTGAAGTCTCTCATTATGAGAGTACACAATATGCATCCTAGGTTTCTACTTGCAAAGGAATCTGGGAAAGATATTCCTTTACTTGCATTTACAGGTAATTCCAGTAAACACAGTTATCTTCTTGCCTTATTCCTTGTGTAGAGGAGCAAAATCTGCCACCCCAAATTGTGTCTCTTTGGCATGAGGATTCATTTAGACTGATCATTTTTAAGGGCCAAAAGACTCAGGAAGGACCTTTAACCTTCCCCATAACTGCCTAAAAGAGTGTACCTAGAGGGCCCATTCCAGGAAGGGAACTGTCAGCATGTATAACAAGAGTATGAACCAGATGTGATTACTAGGGAAAAATTAACAAAATATGTTTGTGAAAATTCCTTTCTGCATCCCATTGCCTGCATGGTCCAGCAAATACTTGTTTACTGTCAGGGGTGGAAGAAAACATACTCTACCCTTTTAAATTTTAGCTGGTCTGAGAATTAAAACTGACATAACATAGATTAACAGAAAGATCAAACAAAAATTTAATAACGTGTACATGGGAGAGACCTCGAAAATACTGGGTAGCTGATCAAAATGCCTAAAACTCTCATCTTAAGTACTATCTTCAGCTAAAAGCAAAAGAGGAAGTTGGGAACCTGGGGACTGGTCAGGGAGGGGGCGGGGTGGGGGACTTCAAAGGGGAAGAAGGCAATTCACAGAAAGATGGAAAGCAAATACTTGGTAAAAAAAAAAATGTTGGTTCTTGCAGAGACAATGGTACACAGAGTGGATTCTCATCTCTAGATCCTGTGAGTTTCTCCCACCACATCTAGGCTGTGTTTTTTTTTTTTTTTTCATGTCTTCTTTATTTTATTTTTTTTAAAATATTGGTATTTTTTATTATTATTAAATTTATTTATTTTTTAAATTACAATACTGTATTTGTTTTGCCATACATTGACACGAATCAGCCATAGGTGAACACAATCAGAGTACTTTGATGACAGCTCTATTTGGGAACAGGCACTCTATATAAAAATTTTTAGGAATTTACCGGGAAGGCCAAAGTTCTTCCTGAGCCTTGGGCATTAATCTTAGGCATCTCAAAAATAATCTGCATGTCAAAGAGACGCTTGGAGAGCCAAGTTTTGCTCCCTTATATTACCAAACATTTGCTTTTTTGAGGAAGATTTCTTCCTCCTGACACTAGTCTCTCTAAATGGTCAAATTTACAAGTAGACTGAGCGGCTATACTTTCTCCCCCAAATTAAGAAACATTTCTCATAGGCTCATTAACATCTATATGGATAGTGCCTAAATTTGTTCTAAAACTGTGAAGTCCACAAGGATACACTTGGTCAGACTTCATTCTACCTAACTAAATCATTTCAGCTCTACCTAGACCTATCTAATCCTACAAATCAAAGATCCATTATTCTAGTACTTTCTACCATGTAAAAATGCATCATAGTCTTTCAAACTAATCTATCGCTATGAAATCATACATGTACCAACTCAGCAAAATTAAACCTCCTTAATAATAGAATGGATGCCAAGGTATACGTGTCCCCACTTTGCTGTTCTAAGCAGAAAGCAGACAGCATCGCCAGTAGCTAAATCAATATCAACTGTATTAATAAGCACAAAATGAACATGTGCGCCTGGATTCTTTTTCTCCCTCAGTCACTCTAAACCTAGGTCCAAACTACTACTCAGATTATTTTAGTCTTGAATGCCCATCAGAGACACTGAGCTTTGGGCTCTAATGAAGCCACTGTTGAGCCAAAATGTGTGGGGGCAGATGAGAAGAAACTGCCCAACAGGTCTGTAGGGCTTGTCGAGACCTGGAAACAGTGGATGTTAGTTCATTATATTTGCACCGCATAGTTGGCAGAGCTTGTACAACTTTGCTGGAGCCAACAGTTGCTCTCTGCTGAGAGCTAATTCCACCTGATCTATTTAATATTATAATGAATTTAATCCTCTCTACACTCAACCAGAAGCCAAAGAGCACAGTTTATGGTGAAACCTGAATTTGCAGAGAGAAAACAAAAGACCCCTCTGGTGCTAAGAATTAATTCAGAGAAGGGTGCCTATAGAGTTACTCAATCCTTTATTTTGGTTGAGGACTTTTCCTCTTCCAGGGAGCAAGCTTTGGTATGGTTTGAACTGTCCCTTCTCTCCTCTGATTTCTTGGAAATTAGAAGTGAACTCAGACATTATTATGTCTAATTTCAACCAAAATTCATAGGTTGAAATCCTAATCCCAAGCACCTCAGAATATGACTAGCTTTGGAGAGAGGCCCTTTGAAGAGGTGATTAAGCTAAAAGGAGCTTCTGGAATAAGCTGTCATCGAAACCCACTGGTGACCTCATTAGAAGAAATTTGGATGCACAGAGACACCAGAGTGGACACACACACAGAGGAAAAGCCATGTAAGGACCCAGGGTTAAGGCATCATCTGCAAGGAGAGGAGAGAAAGTCCTTGGAAGAAGCCAAACCTGCAAACACCTTGATCTTGGACCCCTAGTCTCCTGAGCTGTGTCAGAAAATGCATTTCAAGTCCCCAACTCTGTCAATTGACAATATTTTGTTATGGTAGCCCTAGGAAACTAATATAGATATTATCTAGTCTAACTCTATGTAAGACGCTCCTCTATAGAATCTCTTAAACTTGGGCCAGAATATAGCCAAGAAAGGACATCTCTGTAACACAAAGAACTGATCACATTTAAGAGCAGATCATTTTATTAGAAAGTTCTGTGTACTGAGGCAGGATGATCCTCCTCATAACTACCACTCACTGTCCCAGTTTGGCAGTCTCGGTTCAGAACCAAATATCAAATGTCTCACTGGGCAGCTCTTCAGTTAGATGAAGGCAGCCATCAGGCCTTCATGCTAATTTCTTAAATTTCCTCTTTTAAGTCAAACCTGTCCCGATACTTTCAAATAGTCCCCACATGCCCCTTCTCTGAGTGAATTCCACAGAATGTCTTCCTTTAAACTCTTCCACCGACTCAGTTTCTATTAAAATGAGATGTGGCTAAAGTTCCTAATTCCCATGTTATCCAGCAGTGTGCAGTGCTTTAGGATTTTTAGTTCTCTGGTTTCAATACCATATTTTAGGGTCCTTTCCATTAAAAAGGATGACATAAACAGACCTTTAAGTCCTAGTATGGAATGGACATGTACTAAGGATCTTGAGGAGACAACCTCCAAACATGACATAAGGAAACTGAAGACGATGCAGTTTCTAATCAGCTAAGTATGTTTAGAAGACATTATTTTAAATGTTAAGAAATCTCAGTATTTTATTTTATTGATATATGCTGTGATGAGTGAGATTTATATATCTGCCTATCTATCTCTAGTTTCAAAAGCTTTATTCAAATGTGTTCATATAATTTTATGTGTGTGGAGATATATATATATTTATTTATATATATCTGGCATATATTGCAGACTCAATTGAGTGGTGTATTTGAGTCTAATGGATTTTTGTAGTAATCCTCACGTTTAGCGTGCTATGGAAATTGGTTCCCCCCTGGAGATACCATAATACTACTTAAGATTTTGGTTTTAGGATTCTAAATATTTGGGAAAATGCTACAGTGTGTGTGTGTGTGTGTGTGTGTGTGTGTGTGTGTGTGTGTGTGTGTGTGTGTGTGTGTGTGTGTGTGTGTGTGTGTGTGTGTGTGTGTGTGTGTGTGTGTCTGTGTGTGTGTGTGCATATATGCATATTGCTGCTGTTGTTCAGTTGCTAAGTCGTGTTCAACTCTTCAGCTCCATAGACTGGCTCTCCTGTTCTTCACTATCTCCTGGAGTTTGCTCAAATTCATGTCTATTGTGTCAGTGATGCTATCTAGCCACCTCATCCTCTGTCAATCCCTTCTCCTTTTGCCATCTATCTTTCCCAGCATCAGGGTCCTTTCCAATATGTTGGCTCTTTGCACCAGGTGGCCAAAGTACTGGAGTTTCAGCTTCAACATCAGTCCTTCCAATGAATATTCAGGGTTGATTTCCTTTAGGATCCATTGGTTGATCTCCTTCCTGTCCAGGGAATTCTCGAGAGTCTTCTCCAGCACCACAATTCAAAAGGATTAGTTCTTCAGTGCTCAGCTTTATTTATGGTACAACTCTCACATCTGTACATGGTTATTGGAAAAACCACACCTTGACTATATGGACCTTTGTCAGCAATGTGACATCTCTGCTTTTCAATACTCTGTCTCGGTTTGTCATAGCTTTCCTTCCAAGGAGCAAGTGTCTTTTAATTTCATGGCTACAGCCATCTGTGCTGATTTTAGAGCCCACGTAAAGAAAATCTGTCAGTGCTTCCACTTTTCCTCTTCTATTTGCCATGAAATGATGGGATCAGATGCCATGATCTTAGGTTTCTGAATGTTAAATTATAAGCCAGCTTGTTCACTCTCCTCTTTTGTGTGTGTGTTAGTCACTCAGTCCTGTATGACTCTTTTCAATCCATGTATTGTAGCCCACCAGTTTCCTCTGTACATGGAATTCTCTAGGCAAGAATACTAGAGTGGTAGCCATTCCCTTCTCCAGAATATCTTCCCAACCCAAGGACTGAACCTGGGTCTCTTGCATTGCAGGCAGATTCTTCACCATCTCAACCACATGGGAAGCCCCCTCGTCCATATATATATATACATACATATACACATATACACACATATACATATGTAAATGCATATAATTGCATTTATGTACACACATGTAATTGTATGCATGCACATACATACATATATAGCATTTTCCCAAATACTTAGAAATCCTAAAATCAAATTCCTAAGTATTATAAAGGTGTCTCCAGGAGTGAACAAATTTCCATAGCGCACTAAAGGTGAGGATTGTTGCAAATACCCATTAAACTCAAATATACCACTCAATTGAATCTGCAGTTTGCAGCCTAAGAGGAAATGGTCAGAAATGATGAAGCCCCTGGGCACTAGTACATGAACAGAATTTCAAAAGTAGAATAAAATCATGTATTTTTGGTTTCTCTGTGCTGATGTATAAATTGTAAGGCAATATCTGACTTCAAAGGACTTTCATGCTTGCCCAATAGATGCTGAAAACAGAACATAATTAAAAGCTTTCCCCCTAAACACCATGCCTTTTAAAAATGTTTACTGTGAGCTCCAGCTGACATGGAAGCAGGATACAGGTACACTGTAGTCTATCCTACTGACTTCCAATAGTTTTCCTATTATATAAACATATCAAAAATACCTGGAGGCTAAGGCAGGGCTATAAAAATGTTTGGTACATGAAAGGGAATTTGAGGGTTAGCTTCAAGGCACAGTAAACAACAAACAGTAGTTATTTCTGTTCCTGGGAAAGGGTACCCAGAGTCTCATGCCCCCACAGCACCTGTTTCCCTCACTCTACTCTAGGAACAATCTCTTACGAAAATCATTAGCCCTGAAATATTTGAGAAACTCCATCACAAATGTAATAACAATATGTTAATGCCTTTCAAACTCCATTGTAAAGACAGAGGTCTACTTTTTGTTGTTGTTGTTCAGTACCAAATGGACTCCCCTTAGTCCCAGATTATTTTGCATTTGGCATTTTAGCTGACAGAAGGTAATGTTGAAAAAGACAGACCGCTTAATGGAAAAGAAAAGTTAATGAACTAACAAGGGAGTCATAATTACTCCACGAATCAAGGGAAAGATGGAATGGTTTCCAAGGGGAATGAATGTATCAAAACGTTTTCCATAGAAACTCAAAGCAGGATGTTTTAGACTAAACTTTGGGGGAAAAGATACAATGGCTGATGACTGCCTTATGACCAAGAAGCTCAGGATGATTATATCACATTGTTTTCCTGAGTAGAAAAGATGCAAGCAGAAAAGGAAGATAAGAGACTGTCTAGTCGCTCCCATCAGGTGAATGGCTTTTCTGCCATATGGCATTAGGTGACATAAAGATGACGCCAGGGACTGGGAGGCCGTTGTGTGGGCCTTTGGAGGCAGCACGTATGCCTGACACCTGTCACACAGCTCAAACACTGAATTACCATATTTACAACTAAATTAGAAAGATTTAACCTTCATTAGCCCCTACCTGTGTTGATGAAGGTACAGAGAGTAATTTACAAAATTGGGGCGGGAGGAAGGATAGGCCTTGATTTGAGACTCGGCGGAAGTTTTATGAATAGAGAAAACGCTGCTGTGTCATACTTTCATGCTATCAGGCTTTCTGCACAGAATTCCATTTATTTAGACACTGTGAAGCCAAAGCCAAGGATACCCAATGCTCTAGTGTTTCCAGTAGAAGAATAAAATGAACTGTCAATTGACAGATTTTTTTTTCATAAAAATGAACAGTCTAGGATTTACAGGGCAAATAAATACTGTGCCAGAACAGCTGGCAAGCATTAGTAAGAGCATAAACTGCTGGTATGTTATCTGCAACCTCCCACACACATACTGTGAGCTGCAACTCAATAAGTGGATGATTACAGAGGTTATAAGAAAAGTAGAAATAAATACTGTGAAGTTCAAAGAACACCTGGTATGAAAGATACCTTGGTTTCCAATGGAGACCTCAGTTTCAAGGGCAGCCGTTTAAGAGTCGTGGTTAAGAAGGCAGACTCTGAAGGTACATAGCCCGGGATCATAATTTCATATAATCAGTCATGAGCTGCAGGATTGGAAAAAGTCACTAAATCCCTTTAAGCCTCCATTTTCTTATCTATACATGACCTGCCTCATAGGGTTATAAAGAGAAATGAATGAGTTACTTTGACAGAGCACTTATCACAGTGCTTAACCACATGATATATGCTTAATATATGTTAGATATTAATATTATCATTCATAGTGTCTACGGTTTTGCATATTCTGATTATGATGACACTGATTTTATTTTCTTGTCCTAAATACCACCCATACCAATCTAAGGCAGAATAGCAGCAGCTTCTTTAGCTGGAGTTGGTGATGATCAGGGAGGCCTGGCATGCTGCAGTTCATGGGGTCACAAAGAATAAGAGTCGGACACGACTGAGCGACTGAACTGAACTGAACTGATGGTGAAAGGTGATAGAATATATGATTTAAGCCTTGTTAACACTCCGGGTGAAAATAAATTTCTGCAAAAGATAATCAATCCATGGCTTGGTTTAAGTATTACCTTATACCTAGGCAAAAATGAAAATAAGATCTTATATATGTTTTTGAATATTGTACATGCAAAAAAGGGGGAGCAGTTGAGCTAATCTAGTTTACTTATTTATTCAGTAAACTTTATGCATGGTCCCACTGGACTCACGCTTTGTCCTAGATCTGTGTCAATATTGCATTGCTGACTTGAGCTTCTGCAAAAGGAGAAAAATGTTCTTTTACAGAAATTCAAGTTAAGTCATTAACAACAGCACAGAAAAAAGTCCATGCAGATTCATATACACACTGATTAACTTCATAAGGCATATTAAGAAAACCACATCCAATAATCTAGTTTTAGCCAGCAGCTTGAAAGCCCCAAGAGTTCAGTGTCCCAAACCATACTGCTTACCACTGCTTACTCTGGATGCAGCCTGCTCCAGAGTAAATGCCCAATAGTAACTGCTAGGACTTCCCTGGCTCAGTGGTTAGGAGTCCACCTGTCAATGAGGTGGATATGGGTTCGATCCCTGGTCCAGGAAGGTCCCACAAGCTGTGGCACAGCTGATCCCGTGTGCCACAGCTGATCCCGTGTGCCACAACTGCTGAAACCTGTGTGCCTGGAGCCTGTGCTCTGCCACAAGAGAATCCACATCAACAAGAACCCTGTGCACAGCAACTAAAGTAGCCAGTCCCTGCTTGCCTCACCTAGAGACAGCAAAGACCCAGTGCAGCTAAAAATAAATAAAAATAGTAACTAATAGATCAGTAATTCATCTGCCTGTGTGTGCATGAGTGCACATATGTATGACATTAAGACTCCACTTATAAAATTTACTTCACTATACTTCCAATACCTTACAGTAATTATAGCTCCTATGTGGATTAAACACCTTATGCCAGATATCTTAAAGATACCAATCTTCATTGGTTTTTACAGAAAAAGAAATTGAACCTCAAATGTGTGAGCCGATTGTGTTCAAGGCTGGATAGCTAGTAAGATCTCGAATCAGACAGGGACCCCAACACCCCAATCTCAGTTCATCATCCCATGATGCTTGCTTCTCAGCTCATCATCCCATGATGCTTGCCAATTCATTCCTGTTTCAGTTCCTGTGTCTAGATCTGTGATATGACTTAAGGTATGCATCAGCATCTCATCAGTGTTTTCTTTTTCTCTTCATGAGAACATCAGTTATGCTACAGGGAGCCTAATTATTCCCTTCACACTACCCATCAAATAAAGATTTATGCTTGTATGAAGCAAGAGTAATTCTCCTTTAATCACCTAAGGTTTTTATAATATATTCAACAAATTCCAAAGAATAAATTGACTATTTCATATATATTTGGTTTCACTATTTGCATAGCCCTTCATTCAGCTGTGTTAGCTTCACCAAGAGAGTTAAACATTACAATTCACCAACCATGTTCCAACATTGGCTCAGAGAGACAAAGGTTTTCAGCTGTAATGGATCTTTGTTTTTATAATCTTCTATCACTGGAAGGAATATGATTGATACATGACTATTTATCTCTTTTAGAGAAAGGTCAGTATTCTTTTGGATGTGCTCAGGTAAACATTCTTGTGTTTAAGATGTAGTAAGGAGGGTTTTACCCACCCTTTTAATTATGAGGAAATGTGAAATTCAGTGGTGCAGAAAATTCATCTACAGTCTTGCCCAAAGGGGATTCTTTTAGGTTAGTTTGTTAAATCTAGATCAGACAGTAAAATCTTCATTCCTTTTTGATCACAGCAAAGGCCAAATTGAAGTCCATTTTCGGAAAAAAAGTCACACAGTTAAATTTCTCAGAGTAAGAATAATAACATTCAATGAAATGAAAAATTTTCTAGAAAAATGTCTCTCACGTTAAATATATGAAAAATAGCAGCAGTGTCTTAATCCTAAGAATGAATGAATTACTGATCCCCCATAAGATAAAACCATTATCCAAGGGACTAATTTAGTTCAAGGAACTAGCTAAATCAACACATATTTAAGAAAAAACCTGCTATTAGTGAAAAGTTAAACACAGGAAGCATAATAAGAGTTCAAAATAGTAACAGTAATTATTATATCTTCCATTTATTGGTAGCTTACTGCGTGCCAGCTCCTATGCTGAGCAACATGCCTTTATTAATTCATTTATCTCTACCTTATTTCTACATGGGAAATAGTATTCACATACCCAATTTATACTGTATCAGATCAAAACAGATGAGAGGAAAGCAACTTGACTGAGATCTCAGAATTAGTGTATGACACTCCCACGGATCTGGCTCCAGGGTATAAACTCTTACCTTAATGCATATTAAGTGCCATAGGCCAATGGTTTTGGTTGTCAGTTCCAATGTTAGGAGAGGTGTTCATTTTTAATATCTTAGCGTCTTCAGGTAAATGAGAAAAATAAACAAAAGGAAACATTTCAAAATGTTAAATTAAGCCTGTTTAGTTATAAAGGAATATCAGTTTTAATGTTTAAAAAAACAATGGTGATGACAAATGATAATCTTGTTTCATTTGTTTTCAAATATGCTTGTTTGGAAAAATGAAGATGTTGGCAAACAAGTGTCAGTCTTCCACATTAAATAACAACTCACTTTCAGGAGTGAAAGGAGAAGAGGCTCTTGGAGGCATTTCTGTGTACTGGACAGGGCTGAGTGTGGTCTGAATGAGGGGTCCCCTACTGGGACAGTGTTAAAAGATGAGCAAGAAGACAGGAAATTAACCCTATGAATAATGGCCTCGATGTGGGAAATACTGCAGCGAAGCAGAAAAAGCAGAAATGGTTATGAGCCTAAATGATTTGGAAAATTCAGAGAAATGGAAAACTCTGAGGGAGGCAGAGCTGTATGATTTGGGAATATGGTGGACTGACTATTAAGCTTCATTTAAGTATGTTGAGTCTGTGGTGAGGTATTCAGGTAAAGAAATATCTGGCAAGCTTATAAAGAAAACTGCTGGTTTCCTGATTAGATAAAACCTGAATTCTTCAAGGTAAGCAATGAAGTTGATCTCTATAGCATGTTGAGAGGTAAGAGATGGTTATTCTTTCAGCCTGAACACCTGTCCCTGTGATTCGTCTCCTCCTTGGCAATTCAGCTTAAGAGAATCTTGTCCCCACTGTGTTGGACTGGAGTGGAGCACATCCTTGCTTTAACATTCTGGCCCAAGCCTAAATGCTCATCCCTTCTCTCAATTTCCCAATTCAGAGTTGAGATCAGGCTACTATAGTCCCCAAAGGCTAAAGGCTCAGGTAACAAAAGGAAATTAACATAAAGCATATAACATATAATTAGATCAGTGGCTTTTAACCTCTTTTGGGTCGTTTTGAGAATCTGAATCTCTCCATGTGCATATGCAATTTTGCACTACAATGGAGAAACTGCTGCAGCATACTTAGACTCCTCAAATCCCAAATCCTGGAAACAAAAGAGTTTTCAGAGATGCAGGAAGGAACTCTCTCTGGTGTTTAAGATACATTTTCATCTGTAGATGACTGGCCTGCCCTACATTTGTTTCAGTGATATTTAACCTGCCTCTTTCATCTATACACAAGTCGAGTCTTAGTTTATGACTCTCAAATGTCAACCATATAAAATACAATAAATTCAACATGAGTACAAGAGATACACATATAAGAGTGTACTTTCATCATAGAAATAACCTTAATAAAACAGGGCTTAGTGGCCCACCAATCCCAAAAGGCCATATCAACTGAGGACACATTCAAGCTAAACACCAATTCACAAATAAACTTTCAGTACCTTGACTAGTCTTGCAGTTGTGTACTGAAATTTTTATTGATGGAACAAGAAAGAAGAGTTGATTCTGATAAATATATAGAGCAAAGATTTCCTAAAATCCTTCCTTATTCTCATCTCTTTCCTCAAAGCTATGTGTATATTTCTTTAATAAATAAAGACACTGATTGGATTTTACTTAGACTTTAGCATTAGAATACTGGTATGGAGAAGCTCAGGCTTTCCTGGTGGTGGGTAAAGAATCCATCTGTTAATGCTGGAGACACAAGAGACATGGGTTTGATCCCTGGGTCAGGAAGATCCCCTGGAGTAGGAAATGGCAACCCACTGCAATATTCTTGCCTGGAAAATGTCATGGATAGAGGAACCTGGCAGGTTATAGTTCATGGACTCACAGAGTCAGACACTGATTCGAATGTATTTTTTTAATGAGCAGCTGAGTAAGAGAGCAAGCAACGGGAAAGAATCACTGGATGTGAGTGAGAATTCTAAAAGACCATGCATAATACAATGAATGAAGCCCTCTTTGATATTATTAACGTGGTATAATTAAAGAGAAGTTATCAAAAGAAGAATATATATGAAGAGAGTACCAAATATCCCAGAAGTGGATCTAGGGGAGGGGAAACAAAAAAGAGAATAAGAATTAGCAATTGGAAAGGCAATTTCTTAAAAAAGAAAGAAAGAAACCATAAGAAGAAACAATAATGTAATAGCATGAATCTATGAGAGGAGAGTTACAGAAGAAATATTTAAGGTCAACAATATATCACTGAAGAGGATCAAAATAGCATACTCCTTTACATCAGTATTTAATCAAAATAATTTCCTTTTGACCTTTTTAATAAAAGTTTCTCCATCTGGTATGGTTTGCAAATAGATTGGTAGCATTGCAAATTTCACAGTATCTGAAACTTCTGTCTTACGAAGGCAAAACAATGAAAAATAATCTGCCTTTTCTCATAGCCCTGAGGACTAAATAGAATACCCCATTTTTATTTTAAGTGCATATGTGATTCTAGATTATTACTGAAAATAATTCATTTCCAGTTTAGCCCAGAAGAGTTGTTTCTCAGGCAAAGAACAAAGGA
This sequence comes from Nanger dama, assembly GCA_917880005.1. Classification (NCBI taxonomy): domain Eukaryota; kingdom Metazoa; phylum Chordata; class Mammalia; order Artiodactyla; family Bovidae; genus Nanger; species Nanger dama. Next base: position 6,166,178 of record CAKJTW010000011.1, read on the forward strand.
ACTCTAGAAAGACCAAAACTATTCCAATTGTGAGTCTACATTTTAATAGATAGTATTGTGAATTAACCTTATAAAGTTTGAGTATTCAATCTGCCAGTGACAAATCTTATTACTAGTAATAATTAACCTATATTATGAGCTAATCATCTGTAAAATTTCAATTAAAATTTTGATTTTAACAGTATAAGGACATTTCAACCATTCCTTAAATGATTGATTATTTTTGTGAATTCCCCCTTATCTCTAAAAGAATGCTTCAGATAAACAGATATAGTAAATATTACTTTATTATATAATATTAAATGACTGATGTTTCAATTAATATAATATGGAAATACAGAGATATCAGAAGATTCTACAAGTGGAGAATAAAATTTATTTTCTCTTTTTCCCTTTATTTTGAACCATCTTCAGCTGTAACTTTAAAATTCATGATTCCCTATGGCCTTTTATCAACCATATTAATTTCTTCAAGGAGATTTTTCTAGGGTAATCTCAAATAAATGCTCACAATAGTGATTTTCAAGTGACTCAATTTCTAAGAACCAAAATCTCTATTTTAGTCTTCTACTGATGATGAAAAAGGTGAAAAGTTATTACTGGTTGCGTTTTGCTTAGTTGCTCAGTCGTGTCTGACTTTTTGAGATCCCATGGACTACAGCCCACCAGGCTCCTCTGTCCATGGGGATTCTCCAGGCAAGAATATTGGAGTATCCTACCCCCTTCTCCAGGGGATCTTCCTGAGCCAGGAATCCAACCGGGGTATCCTGCATTGCGGGTGGATTCTTTACCATCTGAGCTACCAGGAAAGCCCTCTAACTGGTTGAAGAAAGCCTGAATGTAGATTTTAGAAATACCTCATTCACTTCAGCTAAGCTTTATAACATGTTCACTTATTCTGATCATAGCATAATATTTATAGCCCTGGCAAAGCAAAGCATGGCTGGCTCTCTTCTATCTGGAGTGTCTGATTGGTATCTAAAGGGCTTGCTCATTAGGCTGCCTGAGGAGTTGGTAATTCTGACTTATTGCCCAAAAGTATATATCTAATCCTAACCTGATTCTTGCAAATTCTCAAGGGAGACTGCATGACAGTGTTTAGCTAGGTTATTGACATCTACACTTACTCAGTAGCAGAAAAATAAATAATACATGGATTTTTAATAAGAGATTACTGAAATCATCTCTTTGTAACAGTGACGTACTAAGTAAGTATGATATTTATGGAGCCCAGCAGTTTTGAACAACTCCTTAAAACTACACTGCTTATGTTTTGGAGTATTAAATTTTTATTTGGGCTTTCCAGGTGGCACTAGTGGTAAAGAACCTATCTGCCAATGTAGGAGACATAAGAGATGCAGGTTCAACCCCTGGGTTGGGAAGATCCCCTAGGGAGTGCAGGGCCACCCATTCTAGTATCCTTGCCAAGAGAATCCCACGGAGAGAGGAACCTGGCAAGCTACAGTCCATAGAGTTGCAAAGAATTGAATACAACTGAAGTGACTTGGCATGGAGCCTTTATTCAGTTATTTATTAAATGAGATTTTAAACCTTTATAGAAAAGAGAGAACCCCCACATATGCTTAAAGTGAAAGTGAGATGAGAGTCTCCTCATCTATTTACTTTCTCCCCATTCTTATTCTATGAAATGTACAAAAAAAAAAAAAAAACTTCCAGATACACGTTTACCCTGATTAAAATATTAGAAACACCAGAGATCATCAACTGGTTCACTTATAAAACTTTGTCATTTTCCAAGTGCCTAGTAAGGTTGAGATCTAGTTTTTTCTAGCTCTACAAACTTTTGAGGGAATTTTAATGACACTTAAAAAGTTATTGTTTTCCAAAATCACTTGCTTATTAGTATCTGATTCCACACCTCCTAACCAGAGAGTTGGGTTTGAATTCATCTAGATTAAAAGAAAAAAAAAAAAAATCTGTATTTTACAAAGCTGGCCTAGAAATGCCTTAACATAAAGAAATGTGTAAAGCATGCTAAGAGAGATAAATAAATTTTCCAAAGTACATTAGATATTTTTTTGTAGATATCAGGGATTAGTGCTCAAATAGCATTTGATGTTCTTTATATCATACCCTTCTGTAATAGCTTCCTGATGGCTCAGACGGTAAAGCGTCTGTCTACAATGCGGTAGACCCAGGTTCGATCCCTGGGTTGGGAAGATCTCCTGAAGAAGGAAATGTCAATCCACTCCAGGACTATTGCCTGGAAAATCCCATGGACAGAGGAGCCTGGTAGGCTACAGTCTATGGGGACGCAAAGAGTCAGACACGACTGAACAACTTCACTCTGTAATGTCAAGGTGGGAAATCTAAAAACTACATTTTCCAGGTTTTTTTCACAGCTAGTTTATTAGATGTAAGTTTAATTTTTCCAATTGGAACATTTCAATGGGATTTGGAAAGGAAAGGAGAGAGTGGAGGCATTTTGTTGCTAGGAAGCAGGGTCCAATCACTAGATTCACAGGTGCTGCGAAACAGAATCAGAAATATTCTCTATTTAAGACAGTCTTGTCCATGGACCAGTAAGTAGCAGTGGAAACTTCCTGAATACAGCAGCTTCTGGAGTCACAGAAGGGGCATTACTCCCCTTGGTATGATGGCTTAATGATGTGTCTTTGGGAGAAGGGGTGGTCTCCCTGAAAACCTGGTCTGAAATCTATTTCTTCAACCAATCCTTGGATTTTTAAGCCTTTATTATGATTATTTTGATAAGGTTCTATTTTTAAAAATAGCTTGGATTCTCTTCTCTGCAAGTGATTTTTGACCAATATAATACAAATTTTAAAAGCCTATATTAAAATTATCATTGCTTTTAACTTTTCCTCTTCTGTCTCTAGCATCTAGACTTTGGTAGAGAAGTGGGCCTTTCCACTCGGCTTGGTTGGCCTAACTGGGGAATCGCTTTAGGACAGGCTCCTATGACTAGGTGAAGCAACATACTCTGGCCATCTACTTGATGTGAAAAGTTTCCATGTATGTAATATCTCAGCTCCCCCACCACCCATTTAAACGTTTACTTATTTTCTGAAGGTCCTTATTTAAGATCAAAGCACATGAAAGTTAAAAAAAAAAAAAGATGTTACACATGAATATTTAAATAATTGGGAAATTTTTCTTGATATAATATTCCTTGTAAAAAACAGACTATAAAGTATATATGCAAATATTATATTTTTATTAAAAATGTTTATATATTTATCAAAAGAGATTGAAGACTACATCAAAACACTCTTAATAGTGGATATCGTTAGGTGGTGGGGCTGTAAATGGTTTAAACTGGCCTGCTTTGCCCTAGTAATAATGCTTTGTTCTTCTCTCACAAATATGTTGCTGATGAAAGATGATCCAATGCTTTAAGCTGTCTTTAGTGCAGCAGTGACATATGTGTTTAATCTATTTTGTATTCAATATGAAATGATTGAATAGAAGTATCTTAAGCTATTATCACCAGAACAACGTATAACGATGTTACCTGAGAAGAGACAAAGCATTAAAAATCGGAGATCCATTTTCAGCTTAGATGTAAGTAGGAAGAGTCCACCAAAAAGACTTGAAAAATCCCCTTCCTCAGAAAAACTTTGAATACAGAATGCAATCACTAAGATTGGAAAGACAAGCCTTGGACTCCACAGGTTAGAGAATGGGGCAGAAGCTATAAATGACTTTTTTGTATGAATGAACTTGTACTATCCATTAAGAACTCATTTGGAAACAGTGATTAATACAATGTTTCACTTTTGTATGGAAGCTTGAGGGAAGATACAAATATCTTAGTCCAGCAATGGACTCCCTGAAATGCTGCATTTTGATGCTATCAAAGAACCCACAGATGAGGATGTAGGTCAAGCAAAAGGAAATTCTCATGTCTGATCTGGTTGTCAAGTTTTATTTGTCTCTGACTGAGAAAACTGGACAGGATTAGAGTCCAAAGCTAGTCTTTCTCTGATGTTGTATATACAATTTTATAGTAAATAGTGTTTAAATTATTCCAATAATCATTCTCAACAAATGATTTATGTATTTTCATGTGCTCTCAAGATGAACGTTTTAGCATTTTCAACATAAGATAACTAGAACAATTAGCCCATTTCTGTTAAAGTCAAAATTCTGGGGTTCATACTGAGGAAAATGAGGCAAGGAGTTACCACTCCAAATGTGGATAAAGAAGGATCATTTTTGTTTAGGTGTGTTGTATATTACAAGTTCATGAATTCAAACTCATTATTCTTCTTGGTACCTTGTGACCAATTAAATTTTATTCAGAGGCAACTGGTCAAGAGGAGACAGAGGTATATTAACAATGGAAATTAACACACAAAGGAGCTGAATTACTGAACGAAAATTTATCAATTTCACACTCTTTCCAACCTAAGCTAGTCAGGTAGAGTTTTATCACACTGAGTGGAAGTCACCATAAAAACTAAAAACAAACCAATAATATAGACATAAAAGGTCTAAGAAGTATAATAACATTTCTCATCTGTTACATGAATTTGATTTTTCAGTGGAAGAGAGATGGATCTTGGTAGGAAATGTGAAAGGTTTCAAAACTTCCAGAGACTATGGCTTTGCATACGTGTGTGAGGTTTTGTGGGATAGGGGTGGACATTTTTAGAAGAAGCTTTCTAACTTTCTGAGACTTTAGGGCTATCTCCTCCTGGGATTACTTTTTCTTAGAAGCCTCTTTTCACTATTTTGAGTTGGAGGGCACAGGAGAATCCCAGAAAAGGAACTAGGAGTTGGCTGCCCATTAAAGAAACTTATTTCCTTTCTATTTAGGTTATGCAGGGAAGGTTATGAGGGTCAAAAAGAAGCAGGGATTCAAAGTTTTTTTTATCTAGAAATAAACTAGAGTAAACAATTGCAATTTCCTTCAAATGATATTTTTCGAAACCTTGAATAGAGCTTAACAGGCACAGAAAGGTGAAAAGTCCCCGAGAGAAATGCTCAGATTCAGCTTCTCAGTTATAGACCCATATAAAATATCACCAAGTATCACTGTCTACTAGATAGTCTTCTCCTTCTGGTTCCTTGCTATGTTTTCAGAACGTGAACAGCACTCTGCCATGGGATCCTATGTATCATCCATGCCCTGGGTTACATCTACCTCACTTGTTTCAACTGCAACTGGGACAAGCCAGTGATAAAAAACATTGGGCATGGTGTCAATCAGTAAAACTACATTTTAAAATATAAATGATTCACATTTTTAGAGAGGTATTTCATCACTTTACTTCAATAAGTGAAATTAATGAGGTCATGAATAATTCATAATAAGTAAACAAGAAGGCTTCAGCATTATGTGAACCAAGAAATTTCAGATATCCAAGCTGGTTTTAGAAAAGGAAGAGGAACCAGAGATCAAATAGCTCACATTTGCTAGATCATAGAGAAAGCTAAGGAATTCCAGAAAAACATCTATCTCTGTTTCATCAGCTACACTAAAGCCTTTGACTCTGTGGATCATAATAAACTGGAAAGCTCTTAAAGGGATGGGAATACCAGACCATCTTACTTGTCTCCTGAGGAACCAAAAGAAACAGTATGCAGGCCAAGAAGAAACAGTTAGAACCCTGTATGCAACAACTGATTGGTTCAAGATTGAGAAAGGAGTATGACAGAGCTGTCTGCTGTCACCCTGTTTGTTTAACCTATACACTGAGCACATCATGAGAAATGCCAGGCTGGATGAGTTATAACCTGGAATCAAGATAGGCAAGAGACACATCAACAACCTCAGATATGTGGATGATGCCACTCTAATGGCAGAAAGTGAAGAGGAACTAAAAAACCTCTTGATGAGGGGTGAACGAAAAGTGAAAAAAGGCAGCTTAAAACTAAATAAATAAAAAATAAGGTCATGGCACCTGGACCCATTGCTGCATGGCAAATAGAAGGGGAAAAGGTGGAAGTAGTGACAGATTTCCTCTTCTTGGGCTCGAAAATCACTGCAGTTGGTGACTGCAGCCATGAAATCAGAAGATGATTGCTTCCTGGCAGGAAAGTGATGAGAAACCTAGACAGCATATTGAAAAGCAGGACATTACTCTGCTTACAAAGGTCCATACAGTCAAGGGTATGGTCTTCCCAGCAGTCACATACAGTTGTGAGAGCTGGACCAAAAAGAAGGCAGAACGCCAAAGAACTGATGCCTTCAAACTGTGGTGCTAGAGAAGACTCCTGAGAGTCCCTTGGACAGCAAGGAGATCACACTTAAGGGAAATCAACCCTGAATACTTGCTGGAAGGAATGATGCTGAAGCTGCAGTATTTTGATCATCTGATGTGAACAGCTGACTCAAAGGATAAATCCCTGATGCTGGGAAAGACTGAGGGCCAAAGGGGAAGAGGGAGTCAGAGGATAAGATAGCTGGACAGCATCACCGATGCAATGAACATGATCTTGGGCAAACTTTGGGATATGGTGAGGGACAGGGAGGCCTGGTGTGCTGCAGCCCATGGGGGCATAAAGAGTTGGATATGACTGGGCAACTGAAAAATAACAACAAAAGGAAGGACTGATACTGAAGCTCTAATATTTTGGCTACCTGATTTGAAGAGCTACCTCACCGGAAAAGACGCTGATGCTGGGAAAGACTGAGTGCAGAAGAGAGGGGGACAACACAGGATGAGGTGGTTGGATGGCATCACTGACCCAATGGAAATGAGTTTGAGCAAATTCTGGGAGAGAGTGAAGAACAGGGAAGCCTGGCATGCTGCATTCTATGGAATCGCAACAAGCTGGACACAACTGAGCAACTGAACAACAAATAATCCCTCCCGTTAGCCCCCAGTATCACTGTCTTGAGAGTGAGGCTCCTCCAGGTTTCCTCATCCTGTCCTTCTGTTCAGTCTCCTACGCTCTCAGTCCCTCCTTTCTGCTCACTCAAGCTTTACTGCTTGTCCCATCCTCTCAGTTGATTATATTTCTTGCAGCCAAAGATGGAGAAACTCTATACAGTCAGCAAAAACAAGACTAGGAGCTGACTATGGCTCAGTTCATGAACTCTTTATTGCCAAATTCAGACTTAGAGTGAAGAAAGTAGGGGAAACCACTAGACCATTCAGGTATGATCTAAATTAAATTCCTTATGATTATACAGAGGAAGTAAGAAACAGATTAAAGGGACTAGATCTGATAGACAGAGTGTCAGATGAACTATGGACAGAGGTTCGTGACATTGTACAGGAGAAAGAGAGTAAGACCATCCCCAAGAAAAAGAAATGCAAAAAGCAAAATGGCTGTCTGAGGAGGCCTTACAAATAGCTGTGAAAAGAAGAGAAGTAAAAAACAAAGGAGAAAAGGAAAGATATACCCATTTGAATGCAGAGTTCCAAAGAATAGCAAAGAGAGGTAAGAAACCCTTTCTCAGTGATCAGTGCAAAGAAATAGAGGAAAACAACAGAATGGGAAAGACTACAGATCTCTTCAAGAAAATTAGAGATACCAAGGGAACATTTCATGCAAAGATGGGCTCGATAAAGGACAGAAATGGTATGGACCTAACAGAAGCAGAAGATATTAAGAAAAGGTGGTAAGAATACACAGAAGAACTGTACAAAAAGATGTTTACAACCCATATAATTATGATGGTGTGATCACTCACCTGGAGCCAAACATTCCAGAATGTGAAGTCAAATGGGCCTGAGGAAGCATCCCTATGAACAAAGCTAGTGGAGGTGATGGAATTCCAGTTGAGCTATTTCAAATCCTGAAAGATGATCCTGTGAAAGTACTGCACCAAACGTGCAAGCAAATTTGGAAAACTCAGCAGTGGCCACAGGACTGGAAAAGGTCAGTTTTCATTTCAATCCCAAAGAAAGGCAATGCCAAAGAATTCTCAAAGTACCGCACAATTGCACTCATCTCACACACTAGTAAAGTAATGCTCAAAATTCTTCAAGCCAGGCTTCAGCAATACGTGAACCATGAACTTCCAGATGTTCAAGCTGGTTTTAGAAAAGGCAGAGGAACTAGAGATCAAATTGCCAACATCCGCTGGATCATCAAAAAAGCAAGAGATTTCCAGAGAAACATCTATTTCTGCTTTATTGACTATGCCAAAGCCTCTGACTGTGTTTATCACAATAAACTATGGAAAATTCTTCAAGAGATAGGGATACCAGACCACCTGACCTGCCTTTTGAGAAACCTGTATGCAGGTCAGGAAGCTACAGTTAGAACTGGACATGGAACAACACAGTGGTTCCAAATATGAAAAGGAGTATATCAAGGCTGTATATTGTCACCCTGCTTATTTAACTTATACGCAGAGTACATCATGAGAAATGCTGGGCTGGAGGAAGCAAAAGCTGAAATCAAGATTGCTTGGAGAAACATCAATAACCTCAGATATGTAGATGACACCACCCTTATGGCAGAAAGTGAACAAGAACTAAAGAGCCTCTTGAAAAAGTGAAAGAGGAGAGTGAAAAAGTTGGTTTGAAGCTCAACATTCAGAAAACGAAGATCATGGCTTCTCGTCCCACCACTTGATGGCAAATAGGGAAACGGTGGGAACAGTGGCAGACTTTATTCTTTGGGCTCCAAAATCACTGCAGATGGTGACTGCAGCCATGAAATTAAAAGACGCTTACTCCTTGGAAGTAAAGTTATGACCAACCTAGACAGCATATTAAAAAGCAGAGTCATTACTTTGTCAGCAAAGGTCTGTCTAGTCAAGGCTATGGTTTTTCCAGTGGTCATGTACGGATGTGAGAGTTGGACTGTGAAACAAGTTGAGTGCCGAAGAATTGATGCTTTTGAAGTGTGGTGTTGGAGAAGACACTTGAGAGTCCCTTGGACTGCTAGGAGATCCAGCCAGTCCATCCTAAAGGAAATCAGTCCTGAATGTTCATAGGAAGGACTGGTGTTGAAGCTGAAACTCCAATACTTTGACTACCTGATACAAAGAATTGACTCATTTGAAAAACCCTGATGCTGGGAAAGATTGAAGGCAGGAGGAGAAGGGGACAACAGAAGATGAGATGGTTGGAGGGCACCACTGACTCAATGGACATGAGTTTGGGTAAACTCTGGGAGTTGGTGATGGACAGGGAGGCTTAGTGTGCTGCATTCCATGGGGTTTCTAGAGTCAGACACATTTCTGAGCAACTGAAATGACTTCCCTTCTATCCATTGCCACTTTCTTCCTCATGTGTACACAGCTTCACCCACTCTCGGACTCAGCAAGCAGTCTACAGCCTTCCAAATGCAACTTTTCTGAAGATGACTTCTGCCTTAATGCAGAGCTAGTTGATCAGACTGGCTCCAGCCTTGAAGGTGGCAGCCAAACTAAGTGTTTCTCCCAACAAGGAGTGATAACAATTGACATTGATTTGGGTAGAAGTAAGGACTTGAAAAGGTAATGAAGACACAAGATAGAGACTACTTGCTGAGTATGAGGACAATCTCCAATGAGTGACAGAAAAGTATGATGAGAAAAATAATATTCCTCTAATAAATGATGGAAGATTCATCTCCAGAAAGATAACATAATGAAATATGGACAAGAAGAGAGGCATCACAAGAGGAGAAGTAGACTAGACAGAGGGTGAGCCCAAGAGAACCTGTCATGCTTGTGATAGCTAAGGATTCAGATCAGAAAGAAAGGCAGCTCAAGTCCTTATCACACTTGCCTGGGACACTAACAGGTATAGAATCAAGCAGTACAAAATGAGTGATAGGGAAGACTGGTCTCAGTAATGGTAATTTACCAAGGAGATCACTTACCAACTACTGGGGCTACACAGACCTCGTTTAATCCTCAGAGCACCCCAACAAAGCAGATGCTCTTATTCTCAGTCTTTTATAGAGGGTAACCCTAAGGTTTAAAGAGTTTAAATAACTATTGTGAGCATCATGTAATTGGTGGAATTGGGACTTCAACCCAAAATGTCTACCTTCAGAGCACATCAGCTCAGTTCAGTCGCTCAGTGGTGTCAAACTCTGCAACCCCATGAACCACAGCATGCCAGTCCTCCCTGTCCATCACCACTCCCAGAGTACACCCAAACTCTTTTCCATTGAGTTGGTGATGCCATTCAACTATCTCATCCTCTACTGTCCCCTTCTCCTCCTGCCCTCAGTCTTTCCCAGCATCAGGGTCTTTTCCAATGAGTCAGCTCTTCACATCAGGTGGCCAAAGTACTGAAGTTTCAGCTTCAGCATCGTCCTTCCAATGAACACCCAGGACTAATCTCCTTTGGGATGGACTGGTTGGATCTCCTTGCAGTCCAAGGGACTCTCAAAAGTCTTCTCCAAGACCACAGTTCAAAGCATCAATTCTTCAGCACTCAGTTTTCTCTAGAGTCCAACTCTCACATCCATACATGACCACTGGAAAAACCATAGCCTTGAATAGATAGACCTTTGTTGACAAAGTAATGTCTGTGCTTTTCAATATGCTGTCTAGGTTGATCATAACTTTCCTTCTAAGGTATAAGCATCTTCTAATTTCATGGCTACAATCACCATCTGCAGTGATTTTGGAGCCCAGAAAAATAAAGTCAGCCACTGTTTCCCCATCTATTTCCCATGAAGTGATGGGACCGTATGCCATGATCTTTGTTTTCTGAATGTTGAGCTTTAAGCCAACTTTTTCACTCTCCTCTTTCACTTTCATCATGAGACTCTTTAGTTCTTGTTCACTTTCTGCCATAAGAGTGGTGTCATCTACATATCTGAGGTTATTGATATTTCTCCTGGCAATCTTGATTCCAGCTTGTGCTTCCTCCAGCCCACCTTTTCCCATGATGTACTCTGCATATAAGTTAAATAAGCAGGGTGACGATATACAGCCTTGACACACTCCTTTTCCGATTTGGAGCCAGTCTGTTGTTCCATGTCCAGTCTAACTGTTGTTTCCTGACCTACATACAAGTTTCTCAAGAGGCAGGTCGGATGGTCTGGTATTCCCATCTCTTTCAGAATTTTCCATAGTTTATTGTGATCCACATAGACAAAGGCTTTGGCATAGTCAATAAAGCAGAAATAGATGTTTCTCTGGAAATCTCTTGCTTTTTCAATGATCCAGCAGATGTTGGCAATTTGATCTGTAGTTCCTCTGCCTTTTCTAAAACCAGCTTGAATATCTGGAAGTTCATGGTTCACCTATCGCTGAAGCCTGGCTTAGAGAATTCTGAGCATTACTTTACCAGCATGTGAGATGAGTGCAATTGTGCGGTAGTTTGAGCATTCTTTGGCATTGTCTTTCTTTGTGATTGGAATGAAAACTGACCTTTCCAGAGCCCATACTTTCATTTATTTATTTGGCTGTGCCAGGTCCCAGTTGTGGCACGCAGGATCTAGTTCCCTGACCAGGGACTGAATCCAGACTCCCCCACTAGGAGAGCGGAGTCCTAGCCACTGGTCCACCAGGGAAGTTCTGTGAGCTCATACCTTTAGCTATTACTATTGTACACCTAATAGTTGTGATCATGCTAAGTGAAGCTGAGTCAAGATAAAGAGAGGTATTAGGAAGGGATGGCACAATTTGAGCATCAGAAACAGCATCAGAAAGTGTTAGTACTATTTTCTCTGGATTTCTGATCACTGTTGCATCTTTCTTTGAGCACAAGGCCAATTTCAAATGTCTGACAGAAAAGCACCATGGGAAAAATAATGATCTGCTAATAAGTCAAGCAGGAACTATCCCCAGACAGATAATGTAATAAAAACTTTATTGTCCCTTTTCCCACACACCTCAGTGACTCAAAAAATGGATGGATTAATTTTATTACTTTTAAAATGAGATATTTCGGTTGCCTTCAATTAGTTCATTAATATGATTTTAAAATTGTGCTTGTATGTTTTTCAATCACATTTTCTAATTATAAAAAAGAAAAACTGTAAATTGTATAAATTGTTCAGATAGGCAAAAAACATCAGGACAGACTACTCAGCCAGCACAGACTTTCAGCAGCCTATGTACCTGGCTTTATCTTTATGGACAATATTACAGCTATGAATACATCACTTAATTTCTAAAACTACCTTAAATGTGAACTATCTCTTTCCCTTCCTTCCACTTTCATTTACAAAGAAAATAATGTGGTGAGTTAGTATAGGGTGGAGAAAAGAGACTTCTTACATCAAATTGGCAAGGAGGACAAGTGACTGACAGGAGAATAAGTGATAACATCTTTTTCTGGAGTGCTGTTAAGTCTGACGTGTTTTTTCCTTAATCTCACAAATTTGCTCTGTGGCTTTGTTGGCAAATTCTTGTTAACAAAACTACCCAAGTGGGGAATAGGATTAAAGGAAAGGAGAATTGATGGGTCTTCTTTAATTATCATCAGGAAGAGTAAGTAGATACACAGCTCTGGAGTGCTCCCTTTCTAAATCATTCTAACTGTAATCAGTTAATCCAGCCTGCTGGTTGAATGGCATTCATTTAGCCACTCAACAAATATTAATTGTGTGACTCACAAGCACAAGGTATTATAAGACTAGGAAGATGAATATGATGTAGTTTCTATGTTAGAGGAGATAGGAGCCAGGGAGGAGAGAGAAAGAGAGGTAACACATATAGAGAATGTACAAGAAATATTAACTGGGAAGAATGAGGGAGAATTGTAAGAAAGGACTATGAGTTCAGAACATGGTATAGTACAGTACATTATGCTGTGAGGAGAAAGTAAGGCTTCATGGGGGAACTAATTTCTTGAGCAGGGCTTTGAAGAGTGGATTGAATTTGGACACACCCTTATATCTAGATGTAGGGAATAGTGTCAGAAAAGGCATTAAGGCATGAAAGCCTTTAGTACTTTTGAAGAGCAACAGGCTATTAAGTTTGGCCTGAGAATGCAGCGTGTAAGGAGGAATACAGGCAAACAAGAGGTGAGGTCTGTTGGGGTGAGATCATACCATTTCTTAGACCTAGGACTGACCGAGGTCCTAGGAGGACCTAGGACCTCTACTCTCTAACTTAGGCAGCCAAAGCTAAGGCAGTTCACATACTAGGGACAGTGGCAACCTCAGAACTCTTGGTTTCCTCTACTGTCTTATTAGGAAGACTTCACCAGTTTTAACACTTACTCCTAAAATTGTATTTTTCAGGAACATTTTCTAAGGATGGGATAAGTGGTTATAGATAGTATCTTGGGATTGCTTTGCATTTATTTGTACCCAGATCATTTAACTAATTTCACCATCTGCCTCAGTATCTTTTATTATTATGAACAGGATGAGTGAGTCTGTGATTCTAGAATACACAGGAGCAGTTAGCTACCAAATGGGAAGGTTGTTGACCTTAACCTGGCCCGAACATCCAAAAGTCAAGCTTTGACCACTCAAAGGGCAACACACAGCACCAAAACACATGGCCGGCGGCTCAAGTCTGATATAGAGAATCATGGGTTATTTGACCCAGAAGGGACCTTAAAGGCAGGCCAGCTCAGTGGTTCATAGATTTCACTGCCTCTTGTCTTTCCCGAGGGCTACTAAGGCAATAAAGAGGATCAGGAATCTATACTTGACTATTACTTTGAAAAACTAGTGGAAATTAAGCACTTATGTTCTACAGAATCATAGAAGAGCAATCATCTTATTACATAACACATTTTGTGGTATTTTCTATTGATTTTCTCTGTTTTTAATATATACTCAATTTAAAAAATCCTTGATGGAAAAAATAAGGAAAAATAAGTTATCTACGGCAATGTGACAAACCAAGTATTTCCAAATAAAGTGCATATGAATACACAACTTATTGTGCTGAACATACCAGAGCTACATTTATTCCAATTGCCAAGTTATATAAATGGAGAAACTAAGACAAAGGAATAGAGACACTTGCACAGATCACAGAGTTAATTAATGGCTAAGGGGGCATCAGAACCCGGATTTTGTAAATGCTGAATCACTGTTCTTTCTGGAATAGCACCCTGCCAGGTGGACTGTCCAAGAAGATTCCACAGTGGAAGGCAGGGAAGACTTAGTTCAGAGACAACAGATTATAAAATATAAGATGATCTCAGCTACTTCTTCTGAGTTTGTAGAGAACTCGACTCATCAAAAATGCATGATAATAAAAGACATGAGATAATATATTTAATTTATTATTGCCCTCAAACAGTCTTCAAAGTGCCTGACATGTCTGAAGAGTTTGGTTTATGCACTTGTAATATCTTTACTATTTACTGTTACAACATACCACTGAAACTCACATGGGAAGTGATTTTACCCATTTTGTAAATGTTAAAGCTAATGTCCAAGAAAGCTGTGTGTTTTTCCAAAAGCTGAATGTGGTGACATTGTGACTGTAACACAGGGCTCCTAAACTTCATTCCCAATCTATATTATCAATTCTTGGAAATCAATTGCATCAATTTGACTGCAAGTTGTTTTTGGAAGTGCCAGGAAGCAGGTGGAGAAGAGAGATGGGAAACATGAGAGAAAGTTAAAGTTATGTAAGGATTTCTTACATGTTGTTTTTTTGCTTTGATATCTTCCCTCCATGAATTTGAATAATTGAGAATTGCCTGTAAATCACTAACTTCCAGAGGAGCTGTGATCAACTCATTAGCAGCCAAAGGTGTTGGGAACCATAACATGCCATATGAATTCTGATGAATATTAAGAGAAGTGTCATGTATATTCCATTAGTGCAGGCTCCATTGAAATTGACAGTGGAGGCCTGTGTTCTTTACTCTTACTGCTATTCTGATCTGAATGCCATTAGAGGCAGTTTAGTTCAGGTCAATAGGTATCTATGAATTCTAACTCTTGTCAATTCCAATATTGGTTTTAGATAGGGACCATACTACTTACCTCTCCTGGAATAAAAATTTGAATTTTCACTTCTTATTTTCTAGGCATTTGAAAGCATTTCTTTAATCTTTCTGCATCATCTTATATATTTATTTGTGCAACAGCTATGTATGCCTGTTAGGAAAGGCTGAGGAAATTTTAGATCTGGATTATCACAGCGGTTATAAAAATTATATTCACTGCTACTAATGACTGTTTTTACTTCCAGATATGGTCACACTGATATGCATTTATATGTTTGAAAATTGACCAGGCAACTATGGAGTTGGATGATACTAAGAAAGATTAGGTGTTAGAAGGTAAGATTGTTTCGATTCTCTTTGAAAGTGAAAGTCGTTCAGTCGTGTCCAACTCTTAGCAACTCCATGGACTATACAGTCCATGGAACTCTCCAGGCTAGAATACTGGAGTGGGTAGCCATTCCCTTCTCCCAAGGATCTTCCCTATCCAGGGATCGAACACAGGTCTCCTGCATTGCAGGCAGATTCTTTACCAGATGAGCCACCAGAGAATTAATATAAACAAGAAGTGTTTACAAAATAAAAAGTATTAAAGAATTCAGATATATTTTAATATGACATAACTAGGAATGGAAAACAAGAATATGCCTCTAAATTATATATTTTTAAGAAAAGTACAAGGCATATTTTCTATAGAAAGAAGGACTACTGACCTTTAAAATATGTCAAAAAGGTAAGAATCTATGGTTTGTTGTCATCAACTACAAACATAATTTTTCTATTTATAAGTGCATAAGAAAGATAAACAATGTCAACTTCAATTATTTCTTTAAAAACCCAGTCTTTAAAAGAGCAAATTAGCAAGTTACATGTACTCAAATTGCTCAATACAATTCCAGATGCACAGCAAATTCAATAGGGGCACTTTTTTTGTGCTAAAATAAAATGTCTCAATATACAAATTTATCTGTTATTGTGGTCCATGTCCAGGAGTTAGGAGTTTTTAAGTGTGTATAACTGTGTGTGACTTTCCATGCTGCACCTATAAGATATATTAGTTAAAATAACATATTTTGAAAAATAAGTATCTACTAAGAAGCAATGCCCATATAAGTGAGAACAAAGTGTTTTATAACATAAGCTCTAAGAAAAGCTGATCTCCTTGACGCTGAGCTCATCTCATAGACTAAAGTAAATCTGGAGTGTCGATTTTCACGTAAAACTTCCCCAACTGCCCTGAAACAAGGGCTAGCAATCAGAGTCAAGGTATTATGTGCGTGTGTGCTCAGTTGCTAAGTTGTATTTGACTCTTTGTGACTCCATAGACTGTAGACCACTAGGCTCCTCTGTCGATGGGATTTTCCAGGAAAGAATACTGGAGTGTTGCCATTTGCTCCTCTAGGAGATCTTCTTGACCCTGGGATCAAACCCATGTCTCCTACAATGACAGTGGATTCTTTATCACTTTCTTTATCACTGAGCCACTAGGGAAGCCAAAGTATTATGTACTTGAACTCTATTCTTCTACCTACCCTTGCTGCTTCTTTCCAAAATATATTTAGCATTCTTGGTCTAATGTAGTGTATCTTAATATGATTTTCTCTTCTTGGCAAAAGCATCAAGAGAATCAAAGCAATGCCATTAATATACTTGAACTGGCAACATAGTTTCAGTTTTAATAATTGATATCTACTCAGCTAGATTGTAAAACCCCAGTAAAATCAAGGAGGTAAAATGGTTTCTTTATTAATATTTTAATAAACAAGTTTAAGAAAAATGGGTAGTGCTTCTTTGGACAAAAGTCAGGAAAATTTATAATTGAGAATGAGCTTGCTTGAAACCAATCATGAACTATAACATGATAAATAACATGTGTTCACACATGTACTAGTGTTCCATTAATGTAAAGGATTAAGAATTTGGGCCTGGGAGTGAGATGGCTTGTATTCAATCATATTTCCACTATTTATAAGCTATGTGACTTTGGAAAAATTACATCACTTCTCCAATTCTCAATTGCTACACCTATAAAGTAGGCATAATCATAGGGTCTAGCTCAAAGAATTGTTGAAAAAATTATATGTGATAAAATACACAAAGTACTTAGCACAGCTTAGCAGTAAGTAAGCACTCAAATATGACATTATTAGAAATATCCATGCATTTACACAGAGGTCACATATTATAAAGAAGCGAGTAGTGGAGAAATATCCAAAATAGTTAATAAAGTACCAAAAATGTTAAGGTCATTTAGATAAGAGTTGCAAGGTTTTAAGTTGATATATGCAAAGCCCACTAAAACTTATTAAACACACACAGACACACATACATGTATAGAAAAATTAATCTTAAAACCCACAAATAAGGACATCAGACTAGGTAGACTGCTTAGTTATTCTTGTACCCTCTGAATAACTTCCTTTGAAAATACGCTATACCCTATGCAACATAGTTATGGAGCATCTATCAAATACATAAACACCAAGGCCAAAGTACCCAAGAGGTGCTGGGGAAGGCTCAGAATATAAGAACCCTATTTCCCAATAGATGATACAAACATGGCCTCCAAATGAAAGAGACGATACTAAAAATCTGGAGCACAACTTGTGAAAAACATAAGAACTCAGGTCCAGAAAGTCACTGCATGTACCTATAAATATTTTGCCTTTGGCTGTAATTCCCACTACATGGAAACATATTAAAATGTTTAATGTGTATTCACCTGAAGTATCCATATACCCTTATATTTGGGGGAGTTTAACTCGATTAAGAAAGAACAGCACTAATAAGAGTAATGTTTTGTGATACCTGTAAATTTTAAAGAACAGATCCAAGCAACTGGGAGTTGAGTACAAAATAATAACCTCTGGGATTAGTTTCTGCATAAATGGTAGTAGTTTGAGACAAAAGTAGCCATTTCACATAGAGAGGCAATCTGGTAGAAAGCATCAGCAATCACTCACAAAAACAAGTCCTTTCTTTCCCCTCAACTAGTAGAGCATGAGCTTCCTGACCTGATGCTTTAGGACAGATCTCAGGCGATTATGTCAGCTTACTTTTGTAGGTGGTTGGGTGTGAGTGGAGTTCTGAAAAGCAGATCTTTGTTCCTTGGCAGAAATAAGTTACACTCTTAAACAAAATCAAACGTCTTCCATCCTGCTATAAAGTAAATACTGACGTAAGACAAAAAAGCAGTATCTGGAGACTCTAAATGCCTCATACTTTGATTAAAAATGCTTTTGTCAATTACAGATTGATTTTGTAGCTCATTACAGTGATGGATGTCGGGCCTGGCGGAGGTGGTATTTTACCACTTGGCCTGAGGGTGTACTCTGTTAGAAGATGGTGAAATTACAATTATTTTCCAGCACTCTTCTGTGTGCCAACACTGACCCAAAGGGTGCCACTGGGATAATTTGAGAGAATGGCATCACGGGGAATGGCCCAAAGGAGAGTACATCAGCCCCTGCAGAAGGAAAACGTTTTAAACAAATATTTCCCAACAACCTGCTGAGATTCTGGCACATAAGTAACACTGAAGCACATCGGCTGGATTTAGAGGTAAGTTAGAGTGTTTAGCAGAAGCTGCAGCAAGAAACATGCAAATATTCCTGTATGAACAACTATGCATATTAAAACTATACATATTTCTATATAATGTATGTAGGCACATTCATCCACCCCTATAAATACAAATGTACTTTTCTTCCCCCTTGAACATCGGAGGTTGTTAAAAGCGGTAGGGAAATTAGAGGATATAGGTAAGAGCTGCAGAGGGAAGAAATCAATATTCAGTAGTGACTGAAAAATGAAGAAAGGAAATTCATCTCACTCTGTAATATATTCACAACATGCTCTGAACTGACCTGTATTTCTGGAGTCACTGTGTGGTTTCTTACTCCATTATCCTTTGGTTATTCACAGGGCATCCTCTAATGATAACCTATGCATGACTATATCTCTGTAACAACTACATGGCCAAAGCAGTACTATGATCAGATACATAGCATGCAAATCTCCCTTGCTGCATACTTATCACCTGCTACCAAATGACTCAATCTTCAATTAAAATATCAAGAAAATTGATGCTCAATATTAGGAAAGAAGATATTCTTTGAGACTGATTTCAAGCAAACCTTGAAATTAGGAAAATAACAAAAATCATTTCAAATTGAAGATTAGTAGGCTGGCTATACTATGACTATAGCATTATTGGCCATATGTCTACACAATTGCTTTTTGTAATAGTCCACCATGAATACAAACCTATTTATGGCCTACTTTTGTGGTTATATATCTCTTTTCTGCTAGCTGTTTAGAATTCCAATAATGTGAAATGGAACTATGGTGACAAAAAGAATACTTCATATAATGAAATGTCAAGAAATGTAAGTTAAAGTAACATAATATAGGTCCAAGGCATAAAATCTGACCAATGCTTATAATCCAAGTGGACATGGACAGCAGAACATCATTAGAACATGTGGATCATTTTAGAAACTGATTATGTTTGGCATCAAGGACCAGGTTGAGATCTCATTTTCTTATGTGCTTTATTATATTAGTGGTACAGAAACAGAAGGATAAAGTGCTTATAGAGTCTGGAAAAGATATGAGCTAAGTACCAAAGGATTTTTTTTTAAGCAGACAATGCATCTTTAAAAACACACACACACACAACTTTGGGGTATTCAGGGTATAAAAAAGCATATTTAGATATATAAAATTAACTACAATTATAATGGCTACAACAATGTGCTCTATGCTCTATGCTGGTTTTTGAATAAAAAGGGCCAAAATGGGAGTAGAAATGATGTTACATAAGTAATCTCTGTCATAAACAATCCCAGGACAAGTCCTGCTGACGAGATAGAATTTGAAAGAAAAAATAATACCGTCAGCAATAGAAAGTGCTTAGGACAGCAGTCATGGCAGCCATCTCAATAGTCCCAGGCTCTCGATCCAAGTGGGACACAGGGTCTACTCCACAGGCAAAGGTGATTTCAAGTATTAACTTGCAGGCAAGAAGCAAATATCCTCTAGCAAAAACCAAATGAATACCTGCCCTAGTGGCATGCCTATGGAAGAGAAAGGTTCTTAACTCATAGGTTGCTAAAGTCAATGGTCTATCCACCCCTTTCTGCAGAAAAACACATGGAAGGAGACACTACGGATGCCACACAGCGTTTGCCCTTCCACGAACTGTGGCGCTGCCAGACCACGTGGTGATCTCATTGTCTGCACTCTTCTCTGCTAATCCTTTTGTTACAGCTCAACCATACTAACGCACTACTCTCTCCCAGCATTCAGCTTTTCAACAACTGAAAACAAGTCTTGTTAAGTCCTCTGGAGTTCTGAGAGGAATACAGAAGTTTCTCTGCTCAGACAGGCTTAAACTTGGTTATGAAAGTGAAAGTCGCTCAGTCCTGTCTTGACTCTTTGCGACCCCATGGACTATACAGTCCACGGAATTCTCCAGGCGAGAACACTGGAGTGGGTAGCCTTTCCCTTCTCCAGGGGATCTTCCCAACCCAGGGATTGAACACAGGTCTCCTGCATTGCAGATGGATTATTTATCAGCTGAGCCACAAGGGAAGCCCAAACTTATTATAGGTAGCTTATAAGCACCCTGTGCTCTATCCTTCATAGAAAGAAAATCATGAGAACACATCAAAAGGACAAATATGAGTTGGCTTTTTTTCTACATGGTTAAAATACTTTAAAAAATTAACCAAAGACACCATTTTTAATTCAGGTCCTAGTATTTAGAAAATTTTCTGCTGCTTTGCTCTGTGATAGCATTTATCATGTCACATTTATTTTCTGTTTACTGGTCTCTCTTCACTTTATTCTCTGTGAGTTCTGTGAAAAGAGTCTATCTTTGGTTCTATATCTATAATAATTAGTATATTACTTGGATCACAGGAAATGCTCAAGAGATACTAAATGCATGAATTAATATCTCTTTGAATAGCAATCCCTAAATTTCTTACCACCAAAATATCCCCATAATCAATTAAATCAGAAATTTAAATCTTTCATTTAAAGCATATATATTATTTAATTTTAGATTTTCAAGACATCTTAAGACATCTAATATAAAGAATAATTAGGGATAATAGAAGTTTAAAGCATATAGAAAGGATATTGATACTGTTGATAATGATGATAATGAGAATATGAAAGTAGTAGGTGTAATTATGTAAAGTGGTTCATGGTAGCATAGGAGTAGTTTGAATAAAATCAAATTTATAGTGGAAAATGATAATTCTGAAAATCCTGCCATTCTTATATTACACATGAATCTAAGACAATTGCCCTAGTACCAGACTAATGCCTCAGATTAGACTGAGCCTGTCACAAAACCTCTTCAGCAAGAGCACCTCTAGTAGCAATAGCTGTACAAGTAATGAAAAGACTCTGATTATAGTAGAAAACACCTGTGTGATTACTGTATACCAAAAGTTCAAACACACCATTTTCTTCTTCCTGTGCATTGAGCTCCGTCACTCAGTTGCATCCGACTCTGCGGAACTACGGACTGTGTAGTCAGCCAGGCTCCTCTGTCCCTGGGATTCTCCAAGCATAAATACTGGAGTGGGTGGCCATTTCCTTCTCCAGGGCATCTTCCCCAACCCAGGGATCGAACCTGCATCTCCTGAACTGGCAGGCAGTTTCTTTAACACTGAGCCATCAGGGAAGTTCCTGCTCTTCCCCTTGTATGTGTCCTAAAGCCTAATTCTGAAGACAAGTTGATAAGCTTTATAAGTTAATGGCATTCTCTACATAACAAAATGACTACCTGTCTGTATCACTGAGCTGGGGTAATTTCAAACTTTAAGGCAATCTGACCTTACCTGACAGAAGAGCTTGATTATATGACCCGGGTGCAGTATATACCCTACCCAACATATTACACTAATGAACTGGTGAAAGGATACACAATTCCATGTAGGTATTAGGGATGCATTAAATAATGTTTACAAATATGATGAAATGATCAGAAAATGAGCTAAACCAAATCACAAACCTACATTATATTAAGATTTGTATTTTGCTTCCACAATGACACTTGAAATAATTATAAAACAATATCAGTTCAGCTGGGAAATAGAAAATAAGACTAACACTACATGAACATGGTTAAATAGCTACAAGTCAGTCAGAACTCATTGTGTGTTTCTGTAGATGGTGGATTATAACACTTAGGAGAGGAGTCTGGAATCAAAATGCTTGCTTTCACCACTTACAAGTATGAGATATTGAAAAAAAAAATACTACTCTACCTCAGTGTTGTTATCTCTAAAATAGAAAAAGTATCACTTTTCTTACAAACTTATTTGTGCCTCAAGAAATGTTAGCCTCATCAGTGATGGGCCAAGGACAGTGGGGTGGGGGCAGGGGCACTCTCTCTGGGTGCAAGCAATAAGAAAATCAAATACCCTTTACAAATGTGAAGACTTTTAAAACAATAATAAAATCAATGAAAAGTTGGTCTACTCTTTATTATAACCATGTACTTGGCAATTCTAAGCAAAGCCAGATAAAACATTATTGTCCTCAGGGCAGAAACTTCCATCCCTTCTCTTCATACAACACTTAGGGCAAGAATATGCTAAGAATAAAAACGCATTAGATAAAGGAAATACATATCCTTTCTAATCTATCATTAACATATTTTGGAACAAAACCACAGACATTTGTAGAAAGATAAAATAGTCTCTTTAGATTCTCTACACATGATCCCTTCCATATCAATTATTCCCCAGATATCACTAAACAGTTGTGAACCAATCTTCAGCTTTAGTTTCTCTGTCAACTCTAGTTGTAAGCATTTGAATCTTGGTTTACTGGAGATATAAAAAGGACCAATAAAGTAATGTTGCATTTGTAAATTATTTCAGTTCCTAGTATAAAATATACAAAATATGTAGAGTACAGTTTAAGCTATGAATAACAAAAGCAAAATGATGATTACAGTTTCTTAATGGAAATTTCAACAGAAATAAGGACACTTCCATTTATTCTGTGTAATGTTCTCCTCTCCCATCATTGCCCTGTTAATTATTCTCAAGATCACTTACTTTTTACTTGCTATTTTTTAATTTGATGAGATCATTAAATTTATCAGCTATCCAAATACATTTGAAGTTTATTAAGACTCCATGCTGCCTTTGAACTGGAAATAGAAGAGGGAAAGAACTCACTTTTAAAGAAATTAAAGTAATAAAGCAAAATGGGTACCACTTTATTTTAAGTACCCATTAGCCAGAGCATAAGAGATAGAGTTGAAATGGAAATAGCAGAGAAATAAACATGTGAAATACATGCTGTTCCTAACACACAAACACAGAGACATTAGTGCAGTGATCAGTCTACCCAAGATACATGCCAAAAACATTCCAAAGGAGAATACATTAAAGGCTTATTTTCTATTATTAAAGATGGGGTCTCAGTGAAATCTCCATTTGTGTGAATAAGTCATTTAAATAATTGAGAAAATGCTTTCATTTATTGATGATACATCTCAGTTCATTCTCTCTATTAAGCAACTATGAGGCTTTGGGTTGAGGATGACACAAAATGCTTTATATAAAATGATGTGATTCATGACATTTTTATTCCTTGTAAATTGAGTTGATACAAATTTTCTTAAACTGTGGCTATTATTCTTGGTGTCTTGAAGAACTGCTAGTTGCTTCCTAAATCTTCAAAATTTGCTTCATTTAAATATGTTGGCCAATTGCTAGAGTTAATGATGATGAATGGAATCAGGAATAAATTTTTAATAAGCTGGATTGGCTACAGCTTATACAGAGCCCAGCTATGAGCATGTTGAGATCTGAATTTGTCTGAAAAGGTTTGTGATTAAACATATTCTCCTAATATGTACTAAGATCATGGCATCTGCTCCCATCACTTCATGGCAAATAGATGGGGAAACAGTGGAAACAGTGGCTGACTTTACTCTGGGGGCTCCAAAATCACTACATATGGTGATTGCAGCCATGAAATTAAAAGACACTTACTCCTTGGAAGGAAAGTTATGACCAACCTAGACACTAATCTGAAAAATATGCAAGCAGCTCCTGCAGCTCAATTCCAGAAAAATAAACGACCCAATCAAAAAATGGGCCAAAGAACTAAACAGACATTTCTCCAAAGAAAACATATGGATGGCTAACAAACACATGAAAAGATACTCAACATCACTCATTATCAGAGAAATGCATATCAAAACGACAATGAGGTACCATTTCACGCCAGTCAGAATGGCTGTGATCCAAAAGTCTACAAGCAATAAAGGCTGGAGAGGGTGTGGAGAAAAGAGAACCCTCTTACACTGTTGGTAGGAATGCAAACTAATACAGCCACTATAGAGAACAGTGTGGAGAGTCCTTAAAAATCTGGAAATAGAACTGCCTTATGACCCAGCAATCCTACTGCTGAGCATACACATCGAGGAAACCAGAATTGAAAGAGACATGTGTACCCGAATGTTCATCGCAGCACTGTTTATAATAGCCAGGACATGGAAGCAACCTAGATGTCCATCAGTAGATGAATGGATAAGAAAGCTGTGGTACATATACACAATGGAGTAGTACTCAGCCATTAAAAAGAATACATTTGCATCAGTTCTAATGAGGTGGATGAAACTGGAGCCTATTATACAGAGTGAAGTAAGCCAGAAAGAAAAACACCAATACAGTATACTAAGGCATATATATGGAATTTAGAAAGAGGGTAACAATAGCCCTGTATGCGAGACAGCAAAAGAGACACAGATGTATAGAACAGTCTTTTGGACTCTGTGGGAGAGTGAGAGGGTGGGATGATTTGGGAGAATGGCATTGAAACATGTATAATATCACATAAGAAATGAATCACCAGTCCAGGTTCGATGCAGGATACAGGATGCTTGGGGCTGGTGCACTGGGATGACCCAGAGGGATGGTACGGGGAGGGAGGAGGGAAGGGGGTTCAGGATGGGGAACACGTGTATACCTGTGGTGGATTCATGTTGATGCATGGCAAAACCAATACAATACTGTAAAGTAATTAACCTCCAATTAAAATAAATAAATTTATATCAAAAATAAATAAATACATTAAAAAAATAAATTACCTGGAGGTTAGTATTAAACAAAATTTAAAAATAAAAAGCAGAGACATTACTTTGCCAACAAAGTTCCGTCTAGTCAAGACTATGGTTTTTCCAGTAGTCATGTATGGATGTGAGAGTTGGACTATAAAGAAAGCTGAGCGTCGAAGAACTGATGCTTTTGAACTGTGGTTTTGGAGAAGACTCTTGAGTCCCTTGGACTGCAAGGAGAGGCAACCAGTCCATCCTAAAGGAGACCAGTTCTGTGTGTTCACTGGAAGGACTGATGTTGAAGCTGAAACTCCAATACTTTGGCCATGTAATGTGAAGAGCTGACTTATTGGAAAATACCCTGATGCTGGGAAAGACTGAGGGCAGGAGGAGAAGGGGACAACTGAGGATGAGATGGTTGGATGGCATCACTGATTCAATGAACATGGGTTTGAGTGAATTCTGGGAGTTGGTGATGGACAGGGAGGCCTGGTATCCTGTGGTTCATGGGGTTGCAAATAGTCGGATATGACTGAGCAACTGAACTGAACTGAATAGGTACTAAGGCACCTAAAACTTTATTTAAAGTTACTTCTTTAAACCATTGGCTTAATAAAGTCATATTAAAATAAACATCAGGGAGATGTAATGAGGCAGCACCTTAGTAGCTACTTGTTTCTTTATTCACTTCTCATACCACATGGCAGTTTTATAAATCAAGGGATATTGAAAGCATGGGGTACTGCTGAAGTCCTAAGTAGCAGCCCCAAAGGGGCACCTTAGAACCAGGAATGAAGGCTGTGTAATGGCAGAAGAATCACACCTCAAGGAGGTTGGATCTACTTGAAGACTCTTCCCAAAGGCCTGTCTAGA
The DNA here is from genome assembly GCA_917880005.1 of Nanger dama. NCBI lineage: Eukaryota > Metazoa > Chordata > Mammalia > Artiodactyla > Bovidae > Nanger > Nanger dama. The sequence continues at coordinate 6,191,900 of CAKJTW010000011.1, forward strand.
TAATCAACTAACAAGTAAGAAATAAAATGATTTCATAAACAGTTTTTTTCTCCTGCCCCAGCCTTTTCATTTTGATTTTTTTTTTTTCAGATAGCAAAGTTGACTTCAATGAGATAAAGATTGACTTTTATAAGAAAAACACTTATATTCTGCCAGAACCTTGGACAGGGCCTAATTACTGTTCTTTGTAAACGCAAGCTAATTGGTGACTACAAGCTTAAGACGAAAGATTGACCTCCACTCTTGTAACTGAAGAAATTGAGGTGTTAGGCCATATCTTATGCATATATTGTTTCTATTAGGATAATGGCTAAATTTTAATAATAAATATGATAGCAAAATCTCAATATTGATATATTTAAACATTATAGAAACTGTTTTTTAAAATAAAACATCTTCACACATTTACAAGATTTGAGGTCTTATCTGGAAATGTGATTATGATATAGGTTCCACTGTTCCCAAATGACTGCCATTAAAGTAAAACATAATCACTTTACCGTGTGTGTGCTAAGTCTGTTCAGTCCTGTCTGACTCTCTGTGACCATATGGACTATAGCCTGCCAGTCTCCTTGTTCATGGAATTCTACAGGCAAAGATACTGTAGTTGGTTGTCATGCCTTCCTCCAGGAGATCTTTCCGATCCAGGGATCAAACCTGTGTCTCTTACATCTCCTGTGTTGGCAGGTGGATTAGTTTGATACAAAAGTAAATGTGGTTTTACATTGTTGAAATTTGCCATTTGATATTGGAATGCATTCTTAAATGTGGTTAAGTTATACATCATTTTAATGAACATTTATCATTTTATATTTTGTTGCTAACAACACTACTCGCTGTTTATTTTATATGTGCTTTAGACTATGGAATGATGTTAGACAAAAGGCAGATTTGAGAGATTTTCTAATTTGAGTTCAAAATGGGTCATGAAGCAGCAGAGACAACTTGCATCATCAACAATGCCTTTGGCCCAGGAATTGCCCTCAAGCATGCAGTGCAGTGGTGGTTCAATAAGTCTGAGGAGATAAAAGAGAGCCTTGAAGGTGAGGAGCATAGTGGCTGGTGATCAGAAGTTGACAAAAGAACAATAACTAAAGCTGATCCTCTTACAACTGCACAAGAAGTTGTCCAAGAACTCAACGTTGACCATTTGATGGCCATTTGGCATTTGAAGCAATTTGGATAGGTAAAATGCTTGATAAATGGGTGCCTCATGAGCTGGCACAGAAAATCAAAAATCTTTGTTTTGAAGTGTTATCTTCTCTTAGTCTACACAACAATTGGATTGTGATGTGCAATGAAAAGTGGATTTTATACAACAACTGGAGACAACCAGCTCAGTGGTTGGACCAAAAGAAGTTCCCAAGCACTTCCCAAAGCCAAACCTGCACCAAAAAAAAAAAAAAAGTCATAGTCACTGTTTGGTGGTCTGTTGCCCATCTGATCCACTATAGCTTTTTGAATCCTGGTGAAACCATTATGTTTGAGAAGTATGCTCGGCAAATCAAAGAGATGCACCCCAAACTGCAAAGCCTACTGCCAGTATAGGTCAACAGAAAGGGCCCAATTCTTCTCCACAACAATGCTCAACCACATCACACAACCCATGCTTCAACAGTTGGACAAACTGAAGTTTTGATTAAGTTTTGCCTCATCCAACATATTCACCTGACCTCTCGCCACCCAACTACCATTTCTTCAAGCATCTTTGCAGGGAAAACACTTCTACAATCAGCAAGAGGCATGCTTTCCAAGAGTTTGTCAAATCCTGAAGCATGGATTTTTATGCCATAGGAGTAAACACACTTAGTTCTCTTTGGCAAAAATGAGTTGATTGTAATGTTCCTATTTTGATCAATAAAGATGTGTTTGAGTCTAATTATAATGATTTAAAATACACAGTCTGAAACCACAATTACGTCTGCACCAATCTAATATTTGCTAGATATTTATTTGTTGAGATCATGACTTCATGCCAAACAAATAAGCAAAACCAACCAGCCAACAGAATGAATCCATGGCCACAGACAGGAAGGCACTTGAAATCGTATAGTTATCATAGGTGTGAGTGTTTTGCATGCAGTGATTATAGATGGATTGAGTGATTATAGATTATTCACTGATTTCTTACCTGATCATCTTTGAGCATAGGGGGAAACGTGTAAAGTTTTGGTTGAAGACCTTGTGGCTAGGGTGTTGCGGATCTGGATAAGAAGCAGCTTCTCTGAACTATCTGGCCAGTGTAGCACTCCCCCTTAAATGAGCACAGCCAAGGATGGAGAATTTGTAGAAATTCACTTGTTTGATAGCCTATGTCTTGGTGGGGATTTAAAATAACCATATTGGTTAGTGATACTGGCAATTCTACTCTCTTCATGTGAACTTATTTCTAAATTAGCTAGGCCTTTCTTCAACAAAGTACTTAGAGATATGATACACAAGTGCACAGACATGCATGAGAAGTCTGTAATGTGGCTACTTTTTTTCTCCATCGCCCTTGTGTGTGTGTGTGTGTGTTAGCTGCTCAGTCGTGTCCGACTCTTTGCGACCCCATGCACTGTAGCCCGCCAGGCTCCTTTGTCCGTGGGGTTCTCCCTTACTCTAGTTCTAAATAAAGACTTTGGTCTTTGAACTGTCCAATCCAGCCTTTTCCCCTAAGTAAAGAACACTCAATAAATGTGGTCATGTAAAAGAATAATTTATGATGTTTGAGATTAAAAACAAATACCAAACCAAGATTGGAATTAGATCAAAGCCAAGTTTGATATATAACAGTTTACAGGCACATGAGATATGACTGTAAATCATAAGCTTATGTATATATAACTAAGCTAATTGTACTTATTTAAGGTATTTTTCTTTTCAAATCAATGAACTATCTCAATAACTCAAAATAATGAGGAAATATTAATTAAATCTGATAATTACATTTTTTTTTAGTGAATATATTTTAATAGGAAAGATGCACGTGTGAGGGGATATAACCTCATTTCAGAAGACAGAGGTCAAAATAATCAAGGTTTGATGGCAGACAAATGGAACGTATTTCTATTTTTGCTTCACAACATCTATTAGATGGATAAACTGTTTCCTCCAGTGAGTCTCCAGACATGTGAAAATATAAAAGGCATTTAAAAATGATATACTATTCCCCATTTTTCTGGCTCCTACTGGCATCTAAACAAAGTTGTAAGAGAGTCAACTTGGACTGCAAAACCAGAAATCTTTGTATTTACACTAAAATCACATTTCAAATATTTTCATACAAGCATACTATCATACACAAACATGGAAGATCAAAACTGTACAGTTCATGCTTTTTCACCCTCTAGAGGAAAAAATGGCTGAACCTACTTCAGTATTCTTTCCTGGAGAATCCCATGAGCCTGGTGGGCTATAGCCCACAGGGTCACAAAGAGAGACCCAACTGAAGTAGCTTAGCACGCACACATACACACACACATGTTCACAAACTTGACACACTTATGTAGATAGTACCAGATCTAGAAGTAGAATGCTACAGTCGCTCAGAGGTTCCCCTTATCTTTCCTTCTAGTACAAAAATTCATGGATTTATAGTTAGAATTTTTGAAGGGGACTATATAACTGAATATAATACAAATACATAAATGTTTTTAAAATTAAAATCCTATGTTTAAACACAAAAGGTTTAGGGAGAATCCACAAATGCAACCTCTTCCAATCAATCCACATTAAAAAAATGATTCAATACTCAACACCAATTAAGATACTTTAATTAAAATCTGTAAACACTCTGAAAGGAGCTTTATGTGATAAGCCATATCACATTTTCTTTGCTAAATAAATGAACAATGACATGGATATTAGTGGAATTGAGAAATATTAATTGATAATTAAGTTGTTGATAGCATATTTATATAGCATATTTATGAAAAGCTCAAAATCATGAATTCAACCTCAGGACGTGAAGTCCATCCAAATCAGTTAATATCTAAATTAGATATGTCTCTAAGACTAAAAAGCAGCTTTGGTTTATAAGAGTTCATAACAATTCAAAGTAACTTCCTTAGCAGAGATCCTGTATTAATTTGGCTTATTATATATTACAAACTCCTTATTTATAATCAGGAGTTGAATTTCCAGACTATGGATATGTTAAAAATCCCTAAAAGTTATTATCTTAAGTGAAGTAAGTGAAAGTTGCTCAATCGTGTTTGACTCTTTGTGACCCCATGGACTCTCCTTGGAATTCTCCAGGCCAGAATACTGGAGTAGGTAGCCTTTCCCTGCTCCAGGGGATCTTATTGTCTTAAAAACTCATAAAAGATTCCCTGATAATCTTCTTTACAATATTATTTTACAAACGCTTATTGATTTATTTTAATGCTCTGGTCACAAAATTGAAACTAAAGCTCTGAATGAATGAAATGTGGCAAATACTTTGCCAAATCTTTCATATTTTCTTTACATCTTCATGATACTTGGGCATTTTACCAAAGGAAAAGTCCCTTGATCTTCGCCCTACCATTACCACACACCTACACAGAACCTGAGTTCAACTAAGAGTCCATTAGCCATTTCTGCAGAATCTCCACCCATTTCTCACTCTTCTTCTTGCCATACCCTGTATATATTCTGCTGTCTTAATTGCCTTTGATATTTCCTGCCTTTATTCTACAGCATATCTCTATAAAACCATCCTTCCCCTATTACTTTTTTACAGAGAAGATGAAAATGAGTTTCTGTCAGTAATCATCCACCTCACAGTTATTAGAAACAGAATCAGGAGTCTAAAGCATTTCCAAGAGCTGAGTGTCTTTATTATCACAAACACACAACTGGAACTATAAATTCAGCAAATGCAGAGAGTTTATATTGGTTCTATTTTGTATGAGGTTTCACAGCGATGGCACTGCCTCTTAACAGACAACAGAATGTCCAATAGTACGTAGCTAATAAGAACTTGGACACATGGGGTACCTTTGTCAATGGCATTAGTAAGGCTTCTGTACCTATTAAGTACAGCCATGCAGGGAAAGAATAAATAGTTGTATGTCCAGGGTTACTAGACTTCAAGTGAGGAGCAAAAAAAAAACTGGACAGCTAATGACTTGAGGGGATTTCCAGGAGTAGATATTTGCTATGGGTGAAAAATTCAATTCAGTTACTGGAACGTTACCATATACATTAATAAAATACCATTGGCATTGTAAAAAAAAAAATTCGGCCATGTTCACAGTTGATTACAGCATGGTGAGGTTAATTGTTATCATTTAGGTGCTAAGTCATGTCTGACTCTTTTGCAGCCCGATGGACTGTAGCCAGCCAGGCTCCTCTGTCCATGGGATTTTCCAGGCAAGAATACTGGAGTGGGTTGCCATTTCCTCCTCTAGGGTATCTTCCCAAACCAGGGATTGAACCTGTTTCTCTTGTACTGGCAGGAAGAGTCTTTACCACTGAGTCACCAGAGAAGCCAGCGGGGTTTATATTTTGCTGTAAACTATCAGTTCAGTTCAGTCGCTCAATCATGTCCGACTCTTTGTGACCCCATGAATCGCAGTATGCCAGGCCTCCCTGTCCATCACCATCTCCCGGAGTTCACTCAGACTCACGCCCGAGTCTGTGATGCCATCCAGCCATCTCATCCTCCGTCGTCCCCTTCTCCTCCTGCCCCCAGTCTCTCCCAGCATCAGAGTCTTTTCCAATGAGTCCAGTCTTCTCATGAGGTGGCCAAAGTACTGGAGTTTCAGCTTTAGCATCATTCCTTCCAAAGAAATCCCAGGGTTGATCTCCTTCAGAATGGACTGGTTGGATCTCTTTGCAGTCCAAGGGACTCTCAAGAGTCTTCTCCAACACCACAGTTCAAAAGCATCAATTCTTCGGTGCTCAGCCTTCTTCACAGTCCAACACTCACATCCATACATGACCACAGGAAAAACCATAGCCTTGACTAGACGGACCTTAGTCAGCAAAGTAATGTCTCTGCTTTTGAATATACTATCTAGGTTGGTCATAACTTTCCTTCCAAGGAGTAAGCGTCTTTTAATTTCATGGCTACAGTCACCATCTGCAGTGATTTTGGAACCCCCAAAAATAAAGTCTGACACTGTTTCCACTGTTTCCCCATCTAGTTCCCATAAAGTGATGGGACCGGATGCCATGATCTTCGTTTTCTGAATGTTGAGCTTTAAGCCAACTTTTTCACTCTGCTCTTTCACTTTCATCAAGAGGCCCTTTAGCTCCTCTTTACTTTCTGCCATAATGGTGGTGTCATCTGCATATCTGAGGTTATTGATATTTCTCCCAGCAATCTTGATTCCAGCTTGTGTTTCTTCCAGCCCAGCGTTTCTCAAGATGTACTCTGCAAATAAGTTAAATAAGCAGGGTGACAATATACAGCCTTGACGTACTCCTTTCCTTATTTGGATCCGGTCTGTTGTTCCATGTCCAGTTCTTACTGTTGCTTCCTGACCTGCATACAGATTTTTCAAGAGGCAGGTCAGGTGGTCTGGTATCCCCATCTCTTGAACAATTTTCCACAGTTTATTGTGATCCAGAGTCAAAGGCTTTGGCATAGTCAATAAAGCAGAAATAGATGTTTTTCTGGAACTCTCTTGCTTTTTCCGTGATCTAGCGGATACTGGCAATTTGATCTTTGGTTCCTCTGCCTTTTCTAAAACCAGCTTGAACATCAGGAAGTTCATGGTTCATGTATTGCTGAAGCCTGGCTTGGAGAATTTTGAGCATTACTTTACTAGCATGTGAGATGAGTGCAATTGTGCGGTAGTTTGAACATTCTTTGGCATTGCCTTTCTTTGGGATTGGAATGAAAACTGACCTTTTCCAGTCCTGTGGCCACTGCTGAGTTTTCCAAATTTGCTGGCATACTGAGTGCAGCACTTTCACAGCATCTTTCAGGATTTGAAACAGCTCCACTGGAATTCCATCACCTCCACTAGCTTTGTTCGTAGAGATGCTTTCTAAGGCCCACTTGACTTCACATTCCAAGATGTCTGGCTCTAGATGAGTGATCACATCATCATGATTATCTGGGTCATGAAGATCTTTTTGTACAGTTCTTCTGTGTAGTCTTGCCACCTCTTCTTAATATCTTCTGCTTCTGTTAGGCCCACACCATTTCTGTCCTTTATCAAGCCCATGTTTGCATGAAATGTTCCCTTGGTTTCTTTAATTCTCTTGAAGAGATCTCTAGTCTTTCCCATTCTGTTGTTTTCCTCTATTTCTTTGCACTGATCACTGAAGAAGGCTTTCTTATCTCTTCTTGCTATTCTTTGGAACTCTGCATTCAGATGCTTATATCTTTCCTTTTCTCCTTTGCTTTTTGCCTCTCTTCTTTGCACAGCTATTGGTAAGGCCTCCCCAGACAGCCATTTTGCTTTTTGCATTTCTTTTCCATGAGGATGGTCTTGATCCCTGTCTCCTGTACAATGTCAGGAACCTCATTCCATAGTTCATCAGGCACTCTGTCTATCAGATCTAGGCCCTTAAATCTATTTCTCACTTCCACTGTATAATCATAAGGAATTTGATGTAGGTCATACCTGAATGGTCTAGCAGTTTTCCCTACTTTCTTCAATTTCAGTCTGAATTTGGCAATAAGGAGTTCATGATCTGAACCACAGTCAGCTCCTGGTCTTGTTTTTGTTGACTGTATAGAGCTTCTCCATCTTTGGCTACATAGAATATAATCAATCTGATTTCGGTGTTGACCATCTGGTTTTGTCCATGTGTAGAGTCTTCTCTTGTGTTGTTGGAAGAGGGTGTTTGCTATGACCAGTGCATTTTCTTGGCAAAACTCTATTAGTTTGCCCTGGATTCATTCCGCATTCCAAGGCCAAATTTGCCTGTTATTTCAGGTGTTTCTTGACTTCCTACTTTAGCATTCCATTCCCCTATAATGAAAAGGACATCTTTTTCGGGTGTTAGTTCTAAAAGGTCTTGTAGGTCTTCATAAAACTGTTCAACTTCGGCTTCAGCGTTACTGGTTGGGGCATAGACTTGGAGAACTGTGATACTGACTGGTTTGCCTTGGAAATGAACAGAGATCATTCTGTCGTTTCTGAGACTGCATCCAAGTACTGCATTTTAGACTCTTTTGTTGACCATGATGGCTACTCCATTTCTTCTGAGGGATGCCTGCCCGCAGTAGTAGATATAATGGTCATCTGAGTTAAATTCATCCATTCCAGTCCAGTTTAGTTCACTGATTCCTAGAATGTCGATGTTCACCCTTGCCATCTCTTGTTTGACCATTTCCAATTTGCCTTGATTCATGGACCTGACATTCCAGGTTCCTATGCAATATTGCTCTTTACAGCATTGGACCTTGCTTCTGTCACCAGTCACATGCACAACTGGGTATTGTTTTTGATCTGGCTCCATCCCTTCATTCTTTCTGGAGTTATTTCTCCATTGATCTCCAGTAGCATATTGGGCACCTACTGACCTGGGGAGTTCCTCTTTCAGTATTTTATCATTTTGCCTTTTCATGCTGTTCATGGGGTTCTCAAGGCAAGAATACTCAAGTGGCTTGCCATTCCCTTCTCCAGTGGACCACGTTCTGTCAGACCTCTCTCGCAGGCATGGCTTGGTTTCATTGAGTTAGACAAGGCTGTGGTCCTAATGTGATTAGATTGACTAGTTTTCTATGAATATGGTTTCAATGTGTCTGCCCTCTGATGCTCTCTTGGGTTTCTCTTACCATATTACTTGGGTTTCTCTTACCATCTTACTTGGGTTTCTCTTACCTTGAGCGTGGGGTATATTTTCATGGCTTCTCCAGCAAAGCACAGCTGCTGTTTCTTACCTTGAACGAGGGGTATCTCCTTACCGCTGCCTTCCTGACCTTCAATGTGGGATAGCTCCTCTAGACCCTCCTGCTCCTGCGCAGCCTATAACTCACATTAAAAATATGAATGAAAATGCATAAGGGTAAGGAAAACAGTTTCTAATTCTAAAGTGTGGCACCTCTGAACTTGAATCCTGCAATGCTGTGCTTTCTGATGAAGCAAATGTGTGCGTTTTAATTATGGCATTTACTGGAAAGGGCTCATTGAGAAGAGTATTAAAGCTCAAATGTCTTTTGTAGATGCGTCCAGAAAACAATTACACTGGCAGTAACAATCAGATCACAAAGGAAGAGGAAAATGAAGAAAGGTTTTCAACTCAAAAGGCATTTCATAATCACAGGAGGCTTTAGGTAATGTCTTAGCCATAAAGTGGTCTAAAAGTAGCAGGAAGAGGGAATCGTTGTCCTTTGTTTAGTTTTCTGAAACTCAGTTTATATGAAAAGGAAAGCCATTGGTATGGACGTAGGGAAAAAAAAAGATACCATCTCACCTCGGTCCACATTTAAAATATCTTTAGGGGAGGAACAATGAATGACTCTTGAGAATGCCTTCGGCTCAGCTTGAAGCTGCCACTAATGACATGGCAAACAGAACCTGAAAAAAAGCTCCTGGGTCAGTGGACCTGGGACTTTGGTAACCTCGTGCTTCCAATTAGGGCTGAGCCACAGTCCAGCCAGGTAAGCTCGAGTCAGATGGGAGAAAGGAGGAGGGGCAGCACAACAGGAAAGAGGCCAGAGCAGAGGGTGAATGGCCCTGAAGGGGTGCTCTGGTGGCTGGAGAGACCCTAGAAATTTGGCTAAGGGGTCCTCTCTGCTGAGTTCAAGCTCAAAAATGATAAATTTTTCTGGAAATCATTGCTCAGCCTCCACCTGTTTTCCTGATCTCCTCCTCCACTCCCTCTGTGATGTTTTCCTATCAGTAACTCTCTCCTTGCATCTTTGTGTCTCAGGTTCTGCCAGCCACTTCCTTCTGCTTGCAGGTTGCAATTAACTCTAAAGGAACAGTGAAAATTATTTTCTTAGCTCCCAGGTAACTACATTCCTCCCCAGTGGGCAGTGGGCAAGAGCTGAGGTCTTGGTGCCTGGGCTAGTCACGGGTGTTGAGGAATAGGGTAGAATGAGGAATGGTGGGCCTAACCCACAGGCTGCAAGAAATGGAACCAAGGTGATGTTTCTGGAGACAAAATGAACAATGAACCACACACAGACAGTCCCATCAAGGCAGAAAAACATAAAAAGACAACAAAACAGGACAAAATGCTTTGGAACTGAGTATAGCAAGCAAAGCCTAGAGCGTTTTGAAATTGCTTGGAACCGTTCATAGGCACATTTTTTTATGAAGATACTGAGGGTTCAGCTCATTTGGTATATCCTTGAACTGCCATCTCATTTCTGCCATCCCCTTTACCACCAAACTAAAACAAAACAAAACAAATTTATAGATAGTTCTCTCTTCATTTCCAGTTACACACCTATAATCCTTCAACAAGTATCTCTTGAGTTTTACTGAGATTGAATTTTTCAAAGTCACTGGCAATTCTATAGTAGCCAAATTCAATGATCCTTTTCTAGCTCTCAAGCTCCTTAATTTTTGGCAATATTCAATTATAATTACATTGTCCCTTTCTTCACACGCCCTTTTCTTCTCATGAAAACCCACTCAACCTTGATTTTCTATCTCGCTGTTCACTCATTCTTGACCTTCACAAAATAAAGAAAGAACAGATGAAAGAGAAAAAGTAGAGCACACACCTATGAGCTCGCATTAGGACCTAAAATGATTAATTTATCTCCTAAATTCACATGATCTTGGTTATTTAGGCTGACAAAAGAAATTCTACTTCCCTTATATTCTACTTTTGTGATATGCTCTCCTCAACTGACTTCAATGATCATGTTTATTCTGAGTTTTTCTTCCGTTATGTTTGATTCCTGTTTCTCATATCCCCCTCCTCTTCTCTCTCCATTTGCCTCTCAAACACTGTGGTATACCAGAGTTCTCAGAGTCCTTAACTCTTTTCACCTTATGGGTATTTCATCCTTGGTGATGCCAATTCCTATGTGCTAGTCCCCTCCTGTCTCATGAATTCTACATCTTCCTACTGGATCTCTTATTTGGATGTTTCACAGATATCTCAGGCTGGAAATATCCACTGCTAAGTTAAATGTCTTTCTCTCCAAATGTGAATATTCTCTCCTACTGTATTTTAAATTTCTGTCAAAACATATCTTCATCTACCCAGTCATCCAAGTTGAGAAATCTTGGAGAAATTGATACCTGCCTGCCTCTCTCTTACTCACCAATCCATTCAGCCACCGAGTCCTCCCTACACTGCTTCTCAAATGTCTCTTATCTTCCTGTCTTTTGCCCTGTCCTCATTCTTACTACTGTTCCTTCAGATTAGATCCCCATCTTCTGTACAGATTAGTTTCTCTGGTTTTCTTCTCTTCCCTTAATTGGGTTTTCTCCATATGCCTCCAGAGTTATGTCTGGAAAAACAATCAAATATGGCAGAGATTCACTGGCTGCCATGTGACAGGACACAGACAAGGATGCTCAGAATTACCTGTCCTGCTTATCCTCTACCATACATTGCAGTGACGGGGCTTTTTTTCCTTTTCTTTTTATTTTCCTTTTGCTGTTGCATGACCATTCCCCGTAACTCGTGATTTGTCTTTATGCCTTCTATTCTGCATCCTTTTGCCTAGATTTTCTTCCTCTTACTCTTTACTCTTACAAAATCTTAAAACATTCTTCAAAGCCCAGTTTCAATTCCAGTTCTGGAAAGGTGTCCCTGACCCATCTGAGTAAAACTAATTACTCCCTCTCTTTTGCTTGTATATATTTTTTCATACAGCCATTACAGCACACATCTCATTCTGCCAGAGTTAATTTCGAAGTGGTCTAATTTTTCAGCTCGATTGCTGGCTTCTTGAAGGCAACAGCTGCATCTTATTCATCTCTGAAGCCCATACGTTCAGCATAGTACTGGGCATGTAATAGCCTTTCAGAAGTGTTTGCTGAATTAAACTTAATTTAAATGATACATAATGAGGAAAATAATATTTCATATACAGAATTGACAAAATTCACTTTATAGACAACTGTCTAGAGTCATATCTATTTCAAAAATGAGATGCTTCAACAACCACAGTGCAAAAGGAAATAATTAGGTCTGCCATACATACAAACTTAGTTCTGTACTTCCAAAATGACTTCAAAAAGAGATTTTGTGCAGAACTGTTTGTACTGAGCAGGTTCTTGCTCTCCTTCCAGTGAGCATGACATAAAAAAAAGAAGTCTCCAGCGTGTTAACAATTTGTTCTTATGGGAGAATATAGCTGGCAACCCTGCAGCAACTGTTAGGTGGGCTACAGGCACCTTGACATAATACATAACCTATAATACTTGCTGGTCCCCAAGGATGTCACTCCTGAAATGTAGCTGTAGAGTGTTGCTTAGAAATCAATCATGGAGACTAGCTTAGAGGTTTGCATGGAATATCTCACTGAGTGCTTGCCGTATTTGTCTTTTCCTGGGAGTGTGGGTTATTATACTAGCCAGTGTTCAGCCTCAGTGAAAGAATTCTAGCCAGGCAGGTGAAAGGCTTTGAAATGTGACTATATTTTAATCACTGTCTTTCTAATAATAGCTATCAAAGCATTAAAACTGAGATAATGCATGTGCAAAATTATACATAAATGCTATGCAAATGATCATTTATGAGTTAAAATTTATAACTCTGTCTTTTGTTTAATCTTCAATGGTATGGTAAAGTTTGTATATTTATTCTTCTATTATCTTAGTCACTGTTGTGCCCTACATTTTTGCTTCACATTTGTATCTAGGTTTCTGGTCTAGCAAGAATAGCCAGATCTCCTGAGCCCTGGCTGAGAGCTCTCTGCAAAGACACAGTACTTCTCAATTTCATTGTCATCTCAGATCTGAGCAATTACTTCACATTAATCTTTACCAAGTCCTGGTTAAAGGGAAAGAACAAAGCACTCGCTTTCAAGGTCATGGATGGAGAATGCAGAAAATCCAGGAATAGAACTCAGATCTCTGGGCACCCAATCTAGTGCTTTCACATACATTTTGAACAATGGAATAAGAGGAATAAAGACATATGTCAAGGCCAATGGGAGATGAGATGTCAAAGAGGGTGTGTGTGAAGGGAATCTGATGAGAGCTGAAAATAGAAAGAATTGATGAGGAAAGCAATAAAAGCAAGCCGCTCTCAGGAGGCCTCAGCCTTGCAGGGCAATCTTGCTGGTCAATCCACCAGTGGTACTTGAATGCTGGTAGAAGATGATTAAAGGAAGGAAGTTTCAGTTGTGCAAAGAAGTTAACTGGAAGACATAATAGATTTTAAAACCTAAAGTGAATTTGAAATCAGCTCTTTTTTTTAACACCAAGCACAGAGAGAATCTGACTGAACCAAGATCTTAGCTTGTAGCCCAGCCAGGAGTTCACAAGGCCCTGAGAAAACCTCCTGCCTGCCTCTCCCCAGGCCGTGCAGGGTCCCGCAGGCCCTACAGCTGACAGCAGCGGCTGCTGGAGTATGGAGAGTGCTGCCAAGGCTGTCAGCATCGGCCCAGTTAGGGAGACTTGTGCTCATTCACTGTCTCAGCTTCAGGGGCCTTTGTGGGCAACGGCAATTCGCAGTGTGAATTTCAATAGGATCTTTAAACCTCTCAGAGATTTTTCTCTTTTCCAAGGAAATTTCCCACTGCCACTTGTAGATCGACAGCTCCACAGGTATCTCTCTAATATAGCAGTTGCTTTCTTGCTGCTTACTGTACCTAGGGACTTGTTTCCTCAAGGTTTAGGTTTATATGTGTATTTTTACATTTTATTTTGATAGATCTTCTTTTCTAACTGGCATCAGCCTTAAATTAAAATGAATCAGAGCTCAGTACCATATAGAAATATTGTTTTTATAGGCTTCTCAAAGTAGGATATATTAAAAAAAAAAAAGTTTCTGGGGTTTGTGTTGCTATAGTAACCAGTTTAGACTCAATTGAAAGAATGGGGATAAGGGGATGACTTAAGAGACCACCTAGACATGCTCTCCTCAACCATAAAACCTCTGACTGAATTAGATTCCTGCTGCTTTTGTGGCTTTAAGATATAGAACAAGAAGATAGGTGGGTGGGCAGATTTGTGTGTCACCCTTTTACTAAGCAAGGCAGAGGTGAATTACAAATTGGCACAAAAGCGCTCTGGTTTATTTCACAACCATCAAATGACAGAGTTTGGAACACACGATGCTGAAAGAAGTGAAGTGTCTAAGCCATCAAGTGAGGGTACATCTAGGGCAAAGGATAAAATATCTGGCCTCTCCACCAAATAAGACAGCCATGTTCCAAAGCCAAAAGAAGCACTTCCTCCCTTCAGTACTGAAAATTTCTTTAAAGAGATGCTGACCCAGTGGAATCAAGACTGCAACGAGAAATATCAATAATCTCAGATATACAGATGACACCACCATTACGGCAGAAAGCAAAGAAGAACTAAAGAGCCTCTTGATGAATGTGAAAGAACAGAGTGAAAGAGCTGTCTTAAAACTCAGCATTCAAAAAACAAAGATCATGGCATATAGTCCCATCATTTCATGGCAAATACATGGGGAAACAATGAAAACAGTGAGAGACTTTCTTTTCTTGAGCTCCAAAATCACTGCAGAAGGTGACTGCAGCCATGAAATTAAATGATGCTTGCTTCTTCGAAGAAAAGTTATGACAAACCTAGATAGCACATTATATAGCAAAGACATTACTTTGCCAACAAATGTCCATACAGTCAAAGCTATGGTTTTTCCAGTAGTCATGTATGGCTGTGAGAGTTGGACCATCAAGAAGGCTTAGTGCAGAAGAATTGATGCTTTCAAACTGTGGTGCTGGAGAAGACTCTTGAGAATCCCATGGACTGCAAGGAGATCAAATCAGTCAATCCTAAAGGAAATTAGTCCTGAATATTCATTGGAAGGGCTGATGCTGAAGCTGAAGCTCCAATACTTTGGCCATTAGATGATAAGAGCCGATTCTTTGGAAAAGACCCTGATGCTATGAAAGAATGAAGGCAGGAGGAGAAGGGGGATGACAGAGGACAAAATGTTTGGATGGCATCACTGACTCGATGAACATGAGTTTGAGCAAGGTCCGGGAGATAGTAAAGGACAGGGAAGCCTGGCATGCTGCAGTCCATAAGGTCGCTAAGAGTTGGACATGACTGAGCAACTGAACTGAACAGACCCAGTGGAATGGCAACATTATCTAGAATGAAAAAGCCAACAGTAAATAAATATAATGATATCTAAGCAAAATAAACTCTCTGAAGAGCGAAGTAGAAACTGAAATGGAATTATGTGCTTAATTTTTCTTTCACCTGTATGAATACACCCTATGCAATAGGAAAGGGGCAAAGTTCTACATTATTTCTTTTCATTCTCCTTGATGCAGCTAGCTCCAGGTACTGAAGCTGATGGAAGTGTATCTCAGCTAATTAGATCGCTATGGTAACTGTGAAGAAATCCTTTTGTACTCTCTCACCAAGATGAAGCCACCTGACCCCACCCCCACCCACACCCGACACCCCTACACAATACATAACAGGAGTGTTCTGATTCTCTTTAACGCCATCGCCTGTGCTTCACGGGGTCTGTGCTTGACTGCACGTCTAGTTCATTTCTCTAGAAACACACAGCAAGCACCAAATGAGAGCCATAGATACAATTTTAAATTTCCTAGTAACCACATTGATAAAAGGTAAATAAAAAGCAAATTAATTTTTATAAACCAATATTATTTAACCAGATGCCTATATTGTTTCAATGCAACTTGTCATGTTTCCATTTAGTATTGCTTCTCCACAGACCACAGAAGTGAAGAATATGACTCCACAACAAACAAATAACACTGTTAAAATCTTTTGGCACCTAGGACCTAGAAAAGAAGAAAAGAAAAAGTGAAGTTGTTAGTCTCTCAGTCACATCTGACTCTTTGTAACCCCATGGACTGTAGCCTGTCAGGCTCCTCAGTCCATGAAATCTTCAAGCAAGAATACTGGAGTAGGTTGCCAGGCCGTTCTCCAGAGGATCTTGTTGACCCAGTGATTGAGTCAGGTCTCCTGCATTGCAGGCAGATTCTTTACTGCCGGAGACCAAAGAGAGTCCCAAAATGGGCTTATCTAGACTTTTTCCATTTACACATAAAGTATGGATTTGTCAGACTAGTTACAAGGAGGTGTTGAAATGTGAGGCAGACCTAAAAATGGAATATAACCAATGAAAATACACACACATATAATCAATATAAAAAGATTAATGAGACAGTTTAAATCTTTCGTATCAAGTCCTAGAAACCTGGTGAGCACTTCTACACTGGCAGCACATCTCATTTTACACTAGTCACAATTCAAGTGCTCAGACTTTGCACATGTGGCAAGTGGCTATGGTATTGGACAGCACAGATGCAGAAGGTGAGGCCGTGTCTGTGATCTTGAGAGAAGAGGTGGAGAAAAGAATGAACTCTTCTCCCCCACCCCACCCCCCCAAGAATTCCCCACTCTAATTTAAACTTGTCTTCTCTCAACTTTCACTCATAGATCTACTTCAAATTACAACAGAAAATAACTTACCACGTTGTTAGCAGTCCCTATTCACCCAACCGTGTTTCTCTAGATATAAGTACAATACTCCGGTTCCAATGTTTTGGTCACCTGATCAAAGAGCCAACTCATTGGAAAAGACCCTGATGCTGGGAAAGATTGAAGGCAAGAGGAGAAAGGGACCACAGAGTATGAGATGGATGGATGGCATCACCAACTCAATGGACATGATTTTGAGCAAGCTCCAGGAGATGGTGAAGGACAGGGAAGGCTGGTGTGCTGCAGTCCATCGGGTCACAAAGAGTTGGACATGACTTTGCAACTAAACAACAACAAAACAAATATGCAACACAAAGCTAAAAATTTAAATCTAAAATATGATGCACACACACGCACAGCTTCTTTTCTTAAAACCTAGATTATTTACTTGCTTACTGTTTTGCTTGCATAATCAGATAATTACCTTAGTTTCTACTCTAAATTTTCCTGGAGCAAGGTGAGATATAAATAAATAATAACTTTATTTTTGTATCTCATTTCCCCTCTACAGTCACAGCATTAATGTAAAAACTCTATCCACCCAGTAAAATATTTCATCAGAACGTGGACACTCTTGTTTTATCAGAGGGAATTTTTTTTTCACCAAACTACCTTATGACCTTTTGTTATTGAGTCATATATTAATAATATGAAAGGTTCTAAGCAGAAAATTTGAATCAGTGGATAATGAATGCCTAAAGCACACCAGACTCAGGTTCACAATCTCAGTACCTCGGGCGTAAGTGTGAGGGAGGCAGTTTGTCTTCTGTGGTAATATGCTTTTTTTTTCCTCCATGCCCATTTCCCATTTTTATTTCTGCTTCACATTTCAACACCTCCATGTAACTAGCTAATCTGATAAATCCACACCTGTTTATGTGTTAATGGAAAAAGTCTAGTAAAGCCCATTTTGAGGCTCTCTCTTTCTATCTAGGTCCTAAGTGCCAAAAGATATTTTAACAGTGTTTGTTTGTTTGTTTGTGAAGCCATTTTCTTCACTTCTCTGGCCTATGTAGAAGTGATACTAAAGGAAAGCTTCAGGTCAAGAAGAGGGAAAATTTGTATTAAGATAGGTCAGAAATGGGAGCACTGGGGATAGTCTTGTGTGAACTGTGTGTACATATGTCTGTGTGTGTGTGTGTGTGTGTGTGTGTGTGTGCCTGGTATGGTTGTTTCACTAAATCTCCACCACAATATCAAATGTGAGTAGTTTTCTTTTATGTAGGATATTCACACACTCTGAATCATTACATATAACTCAGTTTCTGAAATCAGAATAATTTATTTGCTTCCTCTATCTTTAACCCCCACAAAAAAAACCCTAAACAAAAGGGAATATTTTGCAATAATGCATGAATAACCCCCAATTTGTAAAATAATTCTTACAAACACTATCACAGAAGTCATTTATTTGGAATGTGGCTCTATAGTTTCCCAAAGAAGTAATTTTATAAGAACATGATTGGTAACAGCTACTATTCATTGAGTTCCAAAAATTTGTATGACATGTTATCTTTTTTGTCATAATAATATTGCAAAGAAATTATTATCTTCATGCTATAGATGAGAAAAGTTAATATTAACTAATTTACTCAAAGCTGCAGGACCAAAAACTGGCAGGATCAGCATTTGAGAGGAAGCCTCCAGGTCCCAGACATATATTTTTTAACCAAGTTTCTTCATTTTGTGTATGCTCAGTTGTGTCGGACTCTGTGTGACCCCTTGGACTATGGCCCACCAGGCTCCTCTATCCACAGGATTTTCCCAGCAATAATACTGGAGTGGGTTGCCATTTCCTCCTCCAGGGAATCTTCCTGACCCAGGATCAAACCCGCTTCTCCTGTGTCTCCTGCATTGGCAGGCGGTTTTTTTTTTTTTTTTACCACTGAGCCACCTGGAAATTCCACCAGGGGCTTTCTTGGGGTTCCAGTACTACTCATAGAACAATTTTAACCCTCTCATGTTACATCACCAAGTTACAATGTTGGTGGAAGCATAAATTCTAGAGTCAATTGTACTATATCCATTCTATATTAATCCCACTCCCAGTTCCAGCTTAAAAGACAGAACACATCTGCTTTGGTGCAATCCTGGCTGCACTTAAGTAACAGAGAATAAGGGAAAGGAAGAAAGCAAATGTGGAATTTCAATAGAATGAAAAATGAAAAGAATGTCCTCAGCTGTGACAGGAAGGAACCAGGCCACAAAAATAGCAGTTTTACAAACTAAGGGACTGTTCTGATTAAAGAGATTTTTGTAGGTAAATTGGCAATTAGTGAATCAGAAACTGTTATATTTCTTACTGTAAAATGCACCGAATAACTTGCCACAAGCTTGAATGCATTATGCTTGTACATTCTGATCACTTCTCTGATTCAATAAAAATTGTAATTCAACTCTACCAAGTGTTAGCTATTCAGCCTAATTTGCTTCCATCATAGAATCCTTTTCCTTAGGCCTGGGAAGGACTAGGAACTCTCTAGTACAATAGCTATCAAACTGGCATGAGTAAAATTCAGAAAAGAAGTAACTAAACCACTGTGTCGCCATTCTTAATTTATAAAATATGTATAGTAGAATATATCCATAGGTACTGAGAAGTCAAATAATGAACGTAGTTAAAGTTCTTGTAACAGTGTTGGACACAGAGAAAGTTTGGTACCATCATCATCACCATTATTGCTATGATTTTAAAATGGAAAACTAAGTGCTGGTATAGACCAAATGACTCTGCTTTCCTAAGAGCCCAGAAGATAATGTACATCAGTGCTGTTTTCTAGTTATCAGTTGACCCCCAAATTGAAGTTAATAAATTTGTTTCTTATTTTCCTAGGCTGTTTCTATCTATTCAAACCTGTGTACTTAACAGGATTTAAAAACAAGATTTTTAAATCAACATTGTTGGAAGACAGACTATTGAACTAAACTAAACATTCAGGAAACTAAGATCATGGCATCCAGTCCCATCCCTTTATGGCAAATAGATGGGGAAAAATGAAAACAGTGGTAGATTTTATATTCCTGGGCTCGAAAATCACTGCATATGGTGACTGCAGCCACAATATTAAAAGATGCTTGCTTCTTGGAAGAAAAGCCATGATAAATCTAGAAAGCACTTTAAAAAGCAGAGACATCACTCTGCCGACAAAAGGCTGTATAGTCAAAGTGGTGGTTTTTCCAGTAGTCACTTATGGATGTGAGAACTGGACCATAATGGAGGTTGAGTGCCAAAGAATTGATGCTTTCAAATTGTGGTGCTGGAGAAGACTACGGAGAGTCCCCTGACCACAGTAGATTAAACCAGCCAACCCTCAAGGGAGTCAACCCTGAATATTCACTGCAACGACTGATGCTAAAGCTGAAGCTCCAAGACTTTGGCTTCCTGATATGAAGAGCTGACTTACTGGAAGAGACTCTGATGCTGGGAAAGACTGAGAGCAGGAAGAGAAGGGACAACAGAGGATGACATGGTTAGGTAACATCACTGCCTCAATGAACATGAGCTTGCGCAAACTCTTGAAGACAGTGCAAGACGAGGAGGCCTGGTGTGCTGCAGTCCATGGGGTCACAAAGAGTTGGACACAAGCTTAGCAACTGAACAACAAAAAATTTAAACTAGCATACGTTATATCTCATAATATTTTAGGATCTTTTCATCCAATGGAATAATCAAGACCTGCACCACTCAATAGAAACTTTCATCCAGGACAGAAACTAGTACCTTCTGCCTTTCCACCCACTTGCTTCCTCAAGCTATAAAAACTACAAACAGGGAAGCTAGTCCACTGAACTCCTACAAGCAATCATTTATTTATCCACTAAAAGCAGAATATGGCAGGGGGAATTTGGGAGGAGTGAAATGAGGGTTGTCAGACTAACAGTGACAAATGGGATGCAATTGTTCTCCGAAAGCTTGGAGCCAAGGGGGTCTTCCTTTTTCTCCTCCCCTAAATCCCCACTGCTTCCACCCAGCCTGCACACAGAGAAGGTGGTTAACAGAGGAAAGCCCTGTGAATAAGCCATGACAGCCGTACATTCACAAACTGATGTCATTTCCCTAAATACTGTTTGTAAAATGGTAATTATCTGCCAAGCAATGACAGCTGGCACTTAGCACAGAGAAACACAGAGACAAAAAAGACAGAATGAGAATAAAGGTTCCCTGCGTAATTTACCAAAGGGCTGAAAGAGAGAGGGAAACATAATCAGAAAATAAAATGATTACCAGTGTGTGATGGGGTAAAAATTGCTTTGGGCATTTTTTCCTCAGAGAATACAAGATTGAGTTGGAAGAATGAAGCTAGAGCTTCATGACATACACTGGAAGGGAGGAGGCTGTATTAAGGCCGTGTTTGAAAGGAGACATACACCCAGGGTATGACAAAATAGCAATACAAACGCAGTCTGCCAAACAATACTACTGGATAATACAGCCAAGTAATATACCCAAGATAACTGGCCCCAGTCCATTTGGGTCTGAAGAGTAATGTAGCACCCTCTTCCCTGTTACTTATTATGTTGCCCTTTTTTTTTTTTTTCCTTTCTTTGATGGTGCTCCACAGCATGTGGGACCTCAGTTCTCTTACCAGGGATTGAACTCACATCTCCTGCATTGGAAGCACAGAGTCTTAACTACTGGACCACCAGGGAAATCCCTGTAATTGTTTTTGTGTCAACTTGGCTGGCAACAGTACTCAGTTATTCAATCAAACATCACTCTACTCTGGGAAGGCATTTTGTAGATGTGATCAACATCTACAATCATTTGGCTTTATATAGAAGAGATTATCCAAGAAAATCTAGGTGGGTCTGACTCATTCAGTTGAAGGTCTTAAGTATAGAACTGAGGTTTCCCGGGAAGGAGTTCCCCGTGAAATACAGCATCAGCTCCTGAACACGAGTTTTTAAACTGCCTTTGGATGGCCTGCCCTATAGATTTTGGACTTCTCAGACAGTACTCATAATTGCATGATAATTCCTTGCAATTAATCAACCTCTCTTTCTCTCTCTTCTTCTTGTCTCTGGCTTACATACACATACGCAGACACAAACACACCTCACTGGTTCTAGTTTCTCTAGTGGAATGCTGATTGATAACACTTACCAAGTACACATGCTTAGCCAAGTAGACATGTTACAGGTTGAGCTGTGTTTTCCAAAAATTTGTATACTGATAACCTAACACCCCAAACCTCAGAATACCATCTCATTTGGAAATAGCATTATTATAGACATAATATTGGTTAAGATGAGGTCATTAGGGTGGACCCTAATTATGACTGGCATTCTTATAAAAAGGGGAAATTTGGACACAGGTTCCCATATAGGGAGAAGATCATATGAAGATGAAAGGAGAGATGTGTGATGGTTTTACAAGCCAATCAATGACAAAGATTGCCAGCAAACCACCAGAGGGTGGGTGAGAGGCCTGGAAAAGATTCTCTCTCAGGACACTCAGAAGGAAGCAACTCTATTGACACCTTGATCTTGAACTTTTAGCCTCCAGAAACTGAGACAGTAAATTGATACTGTTTAAGTCACTTATCATGTTGTACTTTCTTATAGAAGCCCTAGAAAATGAATACAAGACATTAACAGGAAAGCTAAGGGAATGGAATTGGAGAAAGTTAAGAAAAAGGTAAAGTTAATTCTAAGAATTTCAAAAAGCTCCATTTTCTCAGTCTTTGAAATACAAACTAATCCTTCTTTATACTTAACCATTTTACTACTACTATCTCTCAGGAAGAGACTTGGCTAATGAAACAGTTACAGATACACAAATGTTCCAAAAATTTCTGAATGCTGTTCTTCAGTTCATGCCTTCATTTGAGTCTCCTTTTGGATACTAGAGGCTTTGAAACCATCCATGACCATCCATCTCTCTGAGTGACCAACCTTGTGCAATATAGCTGTGATCATTATCTTGTAGGAAAAGATAGCTATAGCCACCTGGTGCCCTGCTCCCTTTCCTAGCAAGTGAAGTTAATGGATAATCTATCAAAGGAAAGCTGTAATTGTGCCCAAGGGTTTCACAACAGTTCACAATATGGCATAAATAGAACCCAAGTCTTTTGACACTCCATTCAGTGATCTTTCCAAAGCATTATTTCTATCCATTTGCTGAGTAGGCTATTCTAGTAACTTCTTTCAAATTATCATAACAAATTAGCAACATTTAGAATAAGCTTTTCTTACCTAAATATGTGCATTTTCCCTTATTACCAGCAATGACTTTGGATAAATCACTCATCTTTTTAAGATATGGTTCATCTATAAGATGAAGGAAAAATGCACTGGATAATCTACTTTTGACATTCCATAGTATTAGAGTTGATCTGAGTCCAGCTATTGTCAATTTATATGTGATAGTGGCCAAGGTGTTAGCTTTATTGAACTTTTCTTCCTTCATTTGTAAAATGGGTATTGGGATGATATTTCTTGCACTGAACCATTATAAGGATGAAATGGGACAACACATGTGGGAACAGGTGATAAACTCTACAGTGTTTTAAAGAAGACAGAACTAGGGTAGCATTCTATAATCTTACAAATTTCTCTCCCATCCCACACTGCAGAGGGTGTTACAGAACATCCTATCAAGTGTCACCACACTTGTTCAGAAAGTCATATTTTATCCAAAAGTGTTGGTTCAATATATTTTTACAAGCTTAGCATAAAATTAATTATATCAAGAGACCCTTATCAGGACCTAGCAATTAATGCATAAATGTGGGTGTCCCCACTATGTGATTCAAAGCACTTACCTCATTATTTTTATTACTATTTTTATTTTTATTCAGTTCCTTATCTACACTGTAATCATTTATGACAAAAAGACTACACTTCAGTCACCCTATAGTCCAGCATCCATCTCTTTGAATGAATGAATAGTTGAATAAATACTAGAGTCTTGTTCAATTTCATGTTGACAATATATAACTTCATATGTCTAAGGAAAAAAAAGGTTGTCTTATGTATCATTTAAATGTGACAAATGTAATACACATTTTAAACAAGTTCATTACTAAAAACATTTAACTATTACAAGTAAAATTACTTAAGTCTATGGAAGCTTACTTACTACTATTCTATTAATTTATATAGTTCCCCACATCTAATAGAATCCATTGATTATAAAGTAATTTACTAACATCAACTTTCTGGGCTGAGAAGGCTTTTGAAATTATATAGAAGAGACAGTTGTGCCAAAATTGCATGGTGTAAAGATGTCATAATTTGAAATACAGATTTCAGAATGTAAATGGTGTCATCAGAACAAGATTTCATCTACTCAGAGAAACTTAGATTATTTAATAGAGTCAATGATTCATAGCCACAGTGAGTTAAAACACTTCAGATTCTGAAAGAATATGCTCATTAAATTTATAGAACAGGATTTGAAAATGACCAGCATGTTTGCCAAGGGGTGATACAACACATTAAAGAACACTTAGAGTAGTCCAGTTTTTCTCAAATTTAGTCATCCTTTTTCAAAATTTTTGTCATATTTATATACCATTTGCACTATTATTTAAATATTTTAAAAATATATACTTTTACTTAACATATTTTTGTTAATTGGAACATTATATTATTGCACATAGAAGATAAGTTTCATTTGTTATAGATAAACAAACACGAAAATACTGCAAAGGCAAAATAACAGTATTATCATCTGCTTACATTCTGTTGAAAACTCTGGGCCTAAGACCTATGTTGCATTTGTTGTGTTATTTTTTATTTTTTTTTACAGGAGAAACTACAAAGTTTTTATAAAGATGCTAAAGCTTTATTAGTGCCAAACCAAGACTCTTCTTAGTATAATTAAATAGTTGAAGACATATGGAAAGAGAATTACTCTCTTCCATCATGTGATCCAGTGCCACTGTGAGATTACTTCACCATCTCAAATTATTTTATATAATACTTCAGGAAAAACTAAAGTGATACATTGCAATAGAGTGAAAGTTTATGTCCCCCAGTACTCATATAATGAAACCTAATCCTCAATGCAGATGGTGACTGCAGCCATGAAATTAAAAGATGCTTACTCCTTGGAAGAAAAGTTATGACCAGCCTAGATACCATATTCAAAAGCAGAGATATTACTTTGCTGACTAAGGTCCATCTAATCAAGGCTATGGTTTTTCCAGTGGTCATGTATGGATGTGAGAGTTGGACTGTGAAGAAGGCTGAGTGTCGAAGAACTGATGCTTTTGAACTGTGGTGTTGGAGAAGACTCTTGAGAGTCTCTTGGACTGCAAGGAGATCCAACCAGTCCATTCTGAAGGAGATCAGCCCTGGGATTTCTTTGGAAGGAATGATGCTAAAGCTGAAACTCCAGTACTTTGGCCACCTCATGCGAAGAGTTGACTCATTGGAAAAGACTCCGATGCTTGGAGGGACTGGGGGCAGGAGGAGAAGGGGACAGCAGAGGATGAGATGGCTGGATGGCATCACTGACTCGATAGACGTGAGTCTGAGTGAACTCCGGGATATGGTGGACAGGGGAGGCCTGGCGTGCTGCGATTCATGGGGTCGCAAAGAGTCGGACACGTCTGAGCAACTGAACTGAACTGAATCCTCAATGTGATGGTATTAGGTGGTTGGGCTTTTGGAAGATGGTTAGGTCATGAAGTTGGAGACCTCACAAATGAGATTAATGCCCTTATTTTTAAAAAGATCCCAGAGAGCTTCCTCACTCCTGTCACATGAGGATACAGCAAGGAAATGGCCATCTATGAAGCAAGAAGTGAGCCCACACCAGATAGTGAATCTGCCAGCACTCTGATCTTGGGCTTCCAGTGTCTAGGACTGTGAGAAATACATATTTGTTACTTAAGCCACCCAGTCTATGGTATTTTTGCTATAGAACAAATGGACTAGGATACTATGTGGAATATTTATATGTTCAGGTATATATATATATATACTTATAACACCTACTCATTATGTTGAATGTACAGGATATAAGCTGGATGGGATATCTGACCTTATTTAAATTGCTTTATTTTGCAACTATTTAGCATCCATGTTTTAATTTTTTAACAAAATATTACAGTCTCATATTTTGTTTTCCCAGCTACTTCTCTTCCCACTCTTGCCATCTCCCTCAGTGCCACCAGAGATCAATGCTTTAAGAATGTTTACCAAGGCTCTTCATTTCCTTCCCAGCCTCTAGTGTGCTTCTGGAATGAGGCATGAAGCGTCCTGGGATTCTGACTGAGCCTTCACTGCCGGTCTATCTACGTAGTCAACAAGAGTCAGCAGTGTGAGTTCCACTGCCTCCTGTACTGAGGTAGGAACTGAGGATTTCTATGGTCTCTTATAGCTAAAGGGAGTTGTAACTGTAAAGCATTTTGCTAATACAAATGAGATTAATGCCCTTATTTTGAAAAAGAGTACTAAGGAAATATAATTGAGAGTAATTACTACTGATGATGGCTCAGACAATAAAGAATCTGCCTGCAATGTGGGAGACCAGGGTTTGAGTCCTGGGTCAGGAAGATTCCCTGGAGAAGGGAATGGCTACCCACTCCAGTATTCTTGCCTGGACAATTCCAAAGACAGAGGAGCCTTGCAAGCTACAGCAAAGAGTTGAACAAGACTAACTACACACACACACACACACACACACACACACACACACTGATTTCACACATACACACACTATGATTCCTGATAGTGGTGACCATCTATGATTATCTCTTTATTTCTAGATATTTCTTATACAAATGCTATTTTAACTGACCTTTTTCCTCCCCCAAGTCCAATGGATCTAAAACAGAATCAAGAGAATAAACCTACTTCTAGCAGTTCTAACTACACAAATGATGGTTTTCTATGTCCAGTTAGTTGATTTATAGAGTATCATCCCTTCTTAGTAAACTGGATCTGTTTTTCTATTTTTATATTTTATTTTGTATTTGAATAAGACAGGCTTACTATATGACCACAAATGCATTTCTGTTCTCTCCTGTGAGACACAATTTAGCCTCTCATCCTAAAAATCACAATTCTAGTTCAGTGCAAACTATGATGTATGAAGAGTATATAATATCTAATATCATGCCCCTTAGCCAAGTTACCCATCAAATTCTTATAGCAGTATAGTTTATAGCAATGATACAAATGTTAAATATGAAGTACTAGATTATCTTCATGCCAGAGGAGAGACTGGTTTAAGTATGGAAAAATCATTCTATTAAAAATTTAACCTCATTCATTATGCTGCTATGTGAGTTGAGGGAATTATTTAGAAACTCTACTCCTATATATTTATATTCTTCAATGAAAAAGAAAACTAACTCAAGGCATGTGCACATGTACATGTATGTGTGTTTAATTAATATGTGGAAAATATATATAGCACACATACAAAATATATATATAGCACAAACAGAAGTCAATATTCCTATCATTATTGTTTGGGTTGAAAATTACCACTCATTTTATTGAATTATATGTTATATTTTTCATCAAAACCTTACTAAACTCCAAGGCTAAAAAAATGTGTAACTATCTATACAGAATGGCTAGTATTTAGGATTCCAACAAGCTCTTATCATGTGTAAACAAAAGCACTTATTTAATATTGCATATTTTCATGTCAGAAGTGAATTACAGAATGCAATCATGATTTTTATAATGGTATACTTTGATCACAAAATAGTATTTACCCTTTCATATTAAATAGGAAGTAGAATATCACTGGGGATCAATAAAAATATTTTTATAATGAAATAAAAATTATAATTTAAATGGAAACACTCCTTCAGGCTAGGGGTTAGGGCGGGAACCTCCTTCAGGCTAGGGAATTTAGGCTGGACCTAAAACTATATTAAAAGTATAAAATTTTCAGTCAAACCCACAATTACATTCTACAGAACAAATATTAAATTTCATACTTTGAAAAATCATGTTAAATATATTATTCAGATATTTACTGAAGTAATCATTAAATTTCTGTTATATGCATGTATTTAGAGCTAACATAAATCACATTATTTAACAAATAATAGTTATTTGCATTTTAGGTCTCAGGTGCTGTATTAGAATGGCTTCCCAGGTGGCACTAGTGGTAAGGAACCAATGCAGGCAGACATAAGAGATGCAGGTTTGGTCCCTGGGTTGGAAAGATCACCTGGAGGAAAGTGAATGTGTATAAACACCATGACAGGTAAAATATATAAGGGATACTGGAATGCCATCTAAACTTTGTGTCTAAGCTTCCATGTACCCTCTGTATGCATTACCATCCTTTTTCCTGTTGGTCATTTTTCAATGACCTGTTCTCTGGAGAGTTCTAGTTTCAACTATTTCAAATACATACTATACTGACAATAAAATTCCTGTTCAACCAAAAAGCAAGCAAACTAGGATGAAAAAGGAAGAGTAGAGTCAGATTACAGAGGGCCTGGAATGCAGCTTTAATGAGACTAAAATCTACATGGGATTTGTGCAGGGCTATTACTGACTTTGTGCAGGAAAGTGACTCTCAAAATGTTTTTAAAAGAACACAGAAAGAACAGTTGTTTGCTCATTACCTACTTTATGAGAGGAATTGTAGATAGTATCATTTATCCTTCAGTTCAGTTCAGTCTTCAGTCGTGTCTGACATTTTGCAACCCCATTGACTGCAGCACACCAAGCCTCCCTGTCTATCTCCAACTCCCGGAGTTTACTCATTGAATTTACTCCATTGAGTCAGTGATGCCATCCAACCATCTTATTCTCTGTCTTCCCCTTTTCCTCCCACCTTCAATCTTTCCCACATCAGGGTATTTTCTGGTGAGTCAGTTCTTCCCATCGGATGGCCAAAGTATTGGAGTTTCAGCTTCAACATCATTCTTTCCAATAAATATTCAGGACTGCTTTCCTTTAGGATTGATTGGTTGGATCTCCTTGCAGTCCAAGGGACTCTCAAGAGTCTTCTCCAGCACCATGGTTCAAAAGCATCAATTCTTTGGCGCTCAGCTTTTTTATGGTCCAGCTCTCACATCCATACATGACTACTGGAAAAACTATAGCTTTGACTAGACAAACCTTTGTTGACAATGTCTCTGCTTTTTGATATGATAAGTTGGTCATAACTTTTCTCCCAAGGAGTAAGTGTCTTTTATTTTCATGGCTGCAGTCACCATCTGCAGTATCTTGGAGCCCCCCACAAAAAGTCTGTCACTGTTTCCATTGGTTCCCCATCTATTTGCCATGAAGTGATGGGACCAGATGCCAAGATCATGGCATGACCAGATGCCATGATCTTGAGTTTTAAGCCAAGTTTTTCACTTCTCCCCTTTCACTTCCATCAAGAAACTCTTTAGTTCTTCATTTTCTGCCATAAAGCTGGTTTCTCTGCATATCTGAGGTTATTGATATTTCTCCCGGCAATCTTGATTCCAGCTTGTGTTTCTTCCAGTCCAGCGTTTCTCATGATGTACTCTGCATATAAGTTAAATAAGTAGGGTGACAATACATAGCCTTGACGTACTCCTTTCCCTATTTGGAACCAGTCGGTTGTTCCATGTCCAGTTCTAACTGTTGTTTCCTGACCTGCCTGTAAGTGCAGATATTATTTTCTTTTCACAAAAAAAAAAAAAAAAACAAATCTGAATATCAACTTGTTAACATTATAGCCAAGTTCACATCATATACTGTGGTGTTATTTGATTCTACATTAATCATTAGGTATAATTAAGGCTAATACAAAAGGCCTGATTGTCTTGGCTTTGGAAGTCTATTGTCTGTCCATAATGAGTATTCCGTGTGCATGCTCAGTCATGTCGGACTCTTTGGGATCCTATGGACTATAGCCAGCCAGGTTCCTCTATCCATAGGACTTTTCAAGCAAGAATACAGGAGTGGGTTGTCATTTCCTCCTCCGGGGTATCTTTCTGACCCAGGGGTCAAACCTGTGTCTCCAGAAGAATCTCCTACATTGCACGAAGATTCTTTAGCTCTGAGTCACTGGGGACTGGATCCCATTCAGTAAAGCTCGTTTACTGAACCTGCCCTTCAGGAAGTCATATAGAGTAAGCCTTGTTCTAAAATTTTTGACTTAGAAAACGCTCAAATCACTTAGTACCATCAAAGCTTTTATCAGAATCTGAATCTAAAAAGAGTAAGAGTACAAAGAAGAAAAATCAAAGAATGGAAAATCATTGAAGGAGAAAAACATTTCTACTACCTAAGACCAAATGTTCTACACAGTAAAATATTTAAATAATAAAGAATCCTTTTTGGAAAGCAGAATGATTATGACTATATGTATAATTATTATATCAGCAGGGCATGAACGCTAAGGCCTATCTATAGAACTTTGATTAATAGAATAGAGTTGAGGGACAAGCTGAGTCATCACTTTCCCACTCTGTCAAAAAATTCAAAAGGATAACTCCAAGCTTGACACAGGTTTTCTTTTATATATATATTTTTTAAAAAAATTTATTTTTAGTTGAAGGATAATTGCTTTACAGAATTTTGTTTTCTGTCAAACCTCAACATGAATCAGACATAGGTATACATGTATCCCCTCCCTTTTGAACCTCCCTCCTTTCTTCCCACCC
This sequence comes from Nanger dama, assembly GCA_917880005.1. Taxonomy (NCBI): domain Eukaryota; kingdom Metazoa; phylum Chordata; class Mammalia; order Artiodactyla; family Bovidae; genus Nanger; species Nanger dama. Next base: position 6,221,964 of record CAKJTW010000011.1, read on the forward strand.
CCACCCCATCTCACCCATCTAGGTTGATACAGAGCCCCTGGGGAGCTTACATTACCATATGTAAAATAGATAGCCAATGTGAATTTGCTGTATGTCTCAGGAAACTGCTTTGATATTTTTGGTTGCACTGAATTTTCGTTGCTATGTGCACACTTTCTCTGGTTGCGGATGGTCGGGTCTACTCTTCTGCTGCAGTGTTGTTTCTTTATCTTTTTCCCCTCTTTTATTATTATTATTATTAATTTTACAATATTGTATTGGTTTTGCCACACATCAACATGAATCAGCCACGAGTGTATAGGCGTTCCCAATCCCAAACGCCCCCCCCCACCTCCCCCCAGAACACCATCCCTCCAGGTCATCCCAGTGCACCAGCCCCAAGCATCCTGCACCCTGCATCGAATCTAGACTGGCGATTCATTTCTTATGTGATATTATACATGTTTCAATGCCATTCTCCCAAATCATCCCACCCTCTCACTCTCCCACAGAGTCCAAAAGACTGTTCTATACATCTGTGTCTCTTTTGCTGTCTCACATACAGGGTTATCGTTACCATCTTTCTAAATTCCATATATATGCATTAGTATACTGTATTGGTGTTTTTCTTTCTGGCTAACTTCACTCTGTATAATAGGATCCAGTTTCATCCACCTCATTAGAACTGATTCAAATGTATTCTTTTTAATGGCTGAGTAATACTCCATTGTGTATATGTACCACAGCTTTCTTATCCATTCATCTGCTGATGGACATCTAGGTTGCTTCCATGTCCTGGCTATTATAAACAGTGCTGCAATGAACACTGGGGTACACGTGTCTCTTTCAATTCTGGTTTCCTTGGTGTGTATGCCCAGCAGTAGGATTGCTGGGTCATAAGGCAGTTCTATTTCCAGATTTTTAAGGACTCTCCACACTGTTTTCTACAGTGGCTGTATTAGTTTGTATTCCCACCAACAGTGTAAGAGGGTTCCCTTTTCTCCACACCCTCTCCAGCCTTTATTGCTTGTAGACTTCCGGATCACAGCCATTCTGACTGGCATGAAATGATAGTGAGTGATGTTGAGCATCTTTTCATGTGTTTGTTAGCCATCAGTATGTCTTCTTTGGAGAAATGTCTGTTTAGTTCTTTGGCCCATTTTTTGATTGGGTCATTTATTTTTCTGGAATTGAGCTGTATAAGTTGCTTACATATTTTTGAGATTAGTTGTTTGTCAGTTGCTTAATTTGCTGTTATTTTCTCCCATTCCGAAGGCTGTCTTTTCACCTTGCTTATAGTTTCCTTTGTTGTGCAGAAGCCTTTAATTTTAATTAGGTCCCATTTGTGTATTTTTGCTTTTATTTCCAGTATTTTCAGAGGTGGGTCATAGAGGATCCTGCTGTGATTTATGTCAGAGAGTGTTTTGCCTATGTTCTTCTCTAGGAGTTTTATAGTTTCTGGTCTTACATTTAGATCTTTAACCCATTTTGAGTTTATTTTTGTGTGGGGTGTTAGAAAGTGATCTAGTTTCATTATTTTACAAGTAGTTGCCCAGTTTTCCCAGCACCACTTGTTAAAGAGATTGTCTTTAATCCACTGTATATTCTTGCCTCCTTTGTTGAAGATAAGCTGTCCATAGGTGTGTGGATTTATCTCTGGGCTTTCTATTTTGTTCCATTGATCTATATTTCTGTCTTTGTGCCAGTACCATACTGTCTTGATTACTGTGGCTTTGTAGTAGAGCCTGAAGTCTGACAGGTTGATTCCTCCAGTTCCATTCTTCTTTCTCAAGATTTCTTTGGCTATTCGAGGTTTTTTGTATTTCCATACAAATTGTGAAATTATTTGTTCTAGCTCTGTGAAAAATACCATTGGTAGCTTGATAGGGACTGCATTGAATCTGTAGATTGCTTTGGGTAGTATATTTATTTTCACTATATTGATTCTTCCGATCCTTGAACATGGTATATTTCTCCATCTATTGGTGTCCTCTTTGATTTCTTTCACCAGTGTTTTATATATGTCTTTGTATATAGGTGTGTAGTTTCTTTATGTAGATATATTCCTAAGTATTTTATTATTTTCATTGCAATGGTGAATGGAATTGTTTCCTTAATTTCTTTTTCTATTTTCTCATTATTAGTGTATAGGAATGCAAGGGATTTCTGTGTTGATTTTATATCCTGCTACTTTACTATATTCATTAATTAGCTCTAGTAATTTTCTAGTGGAGTCTTTAGGGTTTTCTATGTAGACGATCATATCATCTGCAAACAGTGAGAGTTTTACTTCTTCTTTTCCAATTTGGATTCCTTTTATTTCTTTTAGGCAGGTTTTCTTAATTACTAAATGTACTTTGATTCCATGTTAAAATGTTCTATACTCACAAGTATGTCCTTAATATTTAAACTAAACTTTATCTGCTGTAGCCCAAGCTCAACTTACTAAATTCTGAATTACTGATGGGAATAATTAATCCCTCTCTCATTTATAGAATCTCTTCCTTCTGTGTTGGTAGTTACCTTGTTTCCCTGTTATCTTTCCTCCAGTCTGAACATGCCCATTTCCTTAACATTTCCGTATTTTCCAAATCTTTTATCATTTGTGCTGCTCTCTTCTGAACTCATTCAAATTTATCTGTGATTCACTTTCAACTGAAGAACAAATACTGAACATAGTTATCCAGTTGAGGCCTAAAGACTGCTGGTAGCGCTAAAAATTACCTCTAATTTCATATATGCTCTGCCTATCAATATGCCCCCAAAGCAGTGTCTAGTGTTTCATACAGCACCATCATATTGCTGACATAATCAATCATTCATTAGAGCTTACATATCCATCCCTATGGAACAATCATTTGTGCAGTTACCTTTGCTTTTATTGAATCCCTTTTTATTGATTTCAGTACCACATCCTATTTATCAAGATGGCTCTTTGTAATACTAACCTCCAATTTGCCTCCAACGGCATACAAATCCCCATGTTCTTAACTGTGTAAGTGATTAGCACATTTTCTGCTTTATCTCTCCAAATCTCTTGAGTACACAGTTGACTGTGTGTGTGTGTCTGACCAAAAAAAATTATGCTAGGATTTTTTTTCTTCTTACTCCTTACATTGCTCTGATTTATTGAGTGCCAATTATATTGCCAAGTCTGAATGCCATTATATTAATCCACATAAAAATACTCTTGAGATCTGATTAACCCAACTTTGAAAAAAAAAGAAAAAAAAGACTGATGACCATATATGCCCAATGACTTTCTCAGTACATAACTAGGAAGGAACCCAGATGGAACTTGAATTAATGTATTTGACTTCACAACCATACATTTCCTAGTACATCAGTAAATACTATAGCTTAATTCACACACAAAAGCTTACTGTACCAACAGATACCTCACGTTCCATACTAGACAGTTTTTAAAACCAGGGCAGCATCTTTACTCCAAGGAGTCTTCTTTAGAAGGATGATGCTGGTGTTATGAATGATGAGGCCATTGTTCCTGGGAACACAGATGAAAACTAGCAACAAAATTATGTTTACTATGAAAGCACTGATATCTGAAAGCCTACTGAATAGAGCTGATCATAGGTTGTTCTCCCACCCCTTTTTAATTCCAGCTAAAGCAAATATGATAATTAACTTGACTTCTATTTGTTTCCTTATTTCAAAGTAATTGAATTCAAACACTATCCATCCAAATCACTGGCCTAAGTCAATGGTTGCTAAATGAGGTGCTAAGGCTCTGTTGAGTATTTTAAAAGTTCCTAAGGGATGCTGTAGATTTTAGCATACTGGAATTAAGAAAGCACAATGCTTGTTTAATTAAGGCTTTATGAGCTGACTGTATGACTTGCCCACATCAGCAACTTAGCCCTTATCTTTTCAAACCCAAAGTGCACATATGCTCATTTAACTGGTGAGCACAGAATTCAACTACTTCAGGAAATGAATACCAAGGCCTGTTTTACAAAATGTGCTTGTTCATACAGTTAATATGAATATTCCTTAGGAAGGGATATGCAAATCAAACTGTAAGGGACAAGAACAAATCATGGAAGATAATAGACTTTTATTAATATTAGGAAGTTTAGAAAATTAAAAATAATTAGCAAGAATAAATGAACTTGCCATTCTAGGACAGTTGCCTAGGAATGGATTTTCAATATCTATACATAGTTCATCCTTCCCTTGAATGAATCTTTGGATGTGTCAAAGGTATGGTTTTTAACAGACAAATGATAATATTATCTATTAAATATAGCTACTTTCTAAGGGATCAATTTAGACAATATTGAGTTTTGATTTTGTTAAAAATGTGTATCAGTTTGGTGGAAAATAGAGAAAATTCTGAGTTAAAGATGACTGCCAAGGTACTTGATAAATAGGCGGCCAAAGAGTGAACTCCTACACCAGGCACAAGTTGGGTGTCTTAGGTATACAGTATAAGAAGAAGACTGCTTGGCCAGGCCTGCGCTGTGTCCCCTGAGGGCCTAACTACAGTCTATGGGCAGATGCATCCATTGTGTCTATTCCGCAAAGTTCTGAGAGTAGTTTAAGTGTGAAATGTGAGGATTCAAAAGGATACAACAGAAGGCAAAATGAAAGAATCAGTTCCCTTATATTTATTATCTAAACACCTCTTCCACCAATTCCTTACTTACTACATGAAGTTTGTTCTCATCAGTTATATATATATATATATATATATATATTTTAAACCCTCAAAACAGTTATTGTAACCTCCCTAGTATTGACTATTTTAATTTATATTAAAACAGGTTCACAATAGGTAGACTATTTTTCTGGGATTAAAATAGTTCTTCATTTAAAACATTCAACAGCACTGAGATTTGACTTCAATTTTATTTTTGTGTTTATGTTAAATTTTCCTGTTCTAATACAGCTTCTCTCAGATTAGTTTCCCAGGATTTTTGTTTGTTTGATTTCCTTATTTTCCTTTTCAGTAATGTGTATAAGAAAGTATATTTAGGGACCATTGTGCTAGTTGCTCAACCATGTCCAGCTCTTTGTGACTCCATGGACTGTAGCCTGCCACGTCCTCTGTCCATGGGATTCTCCAGGCAAGAACACTGGAGTGGGTTGCCCTTCTCTTCTCCAGGGGATCTTTCTGACCCAAGGATCAAACTTGGGTCTTCTCCATTGGCAGGAAGATTCTTTACAGTCTGAGCCACCAGGAAAACCAACATTACGCAGTGTAGTATATCAAATCTTGTTTTAATCACATAAATGTCTATTTTATTTATCCCATTCTAAATAACCCTGGACTGCAAGGAGATCCAACCAGTCCATTCTAAAGGAGATCAGTCCTGGGTGTTCTTTGGGAGGAATGATGATAAAGCTGAAATTCTAATACTTTGGGCACCTCATGTGAAGAGTTGACTCACTGGAAAAGACTCTGATGCTAGGAGGGATTGGGGGCAGGAGGAGAAGGGGATGACAGAGGATGAGATGGCTGGATGGCATCACTGACTTGATGGACATGAGTGTGGGTGAACTCCGGGAGTTGGTGAGGGACAGGGAGGCCTGGTGTGCTGCAATTCATAGGGTCACAAAGAGTTGAACATGACTGAGTGACTGGACTGAACTGAACTGAAATAACCATTTAGATAACCATCCCATTCAAAATTTTTTTAAAATTCATTTGATGTAACTCCTTTTTTAAAGAAAAAAAAATTTACCTCATTGAAATAATAGCTAGACTTTTTTCTAGGTTTTTTTTTTTTTTTGGTTGATATTCTTAATTGCTCTTATTAGCATCTGAAAGGCCTACTGAGGAGAAGGCCTCAGTGAAGCTTCCTAAACCAGTTTTTCTAGTTCAAAAAGTTCTTCGGTTAATTTGACTTTTGTTTTATAGGTACAAACAAAACAGTTGCTTAAAATTGCTATAAATATCTTCGCAATTCTTATAAAAGGATTGTTATTAATTATTAAGAAACTATGCAAAATCACAATATATAATGGATCTATTCTGATGCAATGAACATGTAGCATTTTACCATCTCAATAATTGTTTTAATTTGAAATATTTAATAACTTAGCAGTCCATGGGGTTGCAAAGAGTAGGACATGACTGAGTGACTGAACTGATACTGACTCACTGATTACTAATAAATGACTTATTAATAATAAAAGCATAAGGTCTGACTTATCCACATTTAAAAGGAGGAAATGGCAACCCACTCCAATATTTTTGCCTAGAGAATCCCATGGACAGAGGAGCCTGGTGGGCTACAGTCCATGGGGTCAGAAAAGTTGGACACAACTGAACGACTAATATTTCAGTTAGATTTTAGAGTTCTCTCCTCTTTTTTCTTCAATATTAAACAAAAATGTGGTTTAAACATGTGGCTTTAATGTGGCTTAAAAATGTAGTTTAAACAGAATTTGTCCAACTAAAAAAAACTAAAGACATATAGTTAATTAGACATGTCCTCAATATACCAATTGCACACACAATTTGATTCAGGAAATCAGAAATTTACTAGTTTGTACTGCACCAAATACCTAAAGTAAATAACATTCTAAGAACTATGAAGATGCAGGAGCTGCTAAGTTGAAACCACCAAGAAAAAAACAAAGCTAGCAAACAAAAAAACTAAATATCTCAGATATTTCATTTTGAGTCTTACAAGGAAAACCAAGCCAACCAAAACAAACTTAAAATTTAAAATCATAATTAAATGATAAAAATATATTGTTCTTGATTTTCAACAATAAGCTTATTTCCAAATACAAACTAATTTCTCCTTTTAGTCTATTCAATGGCAAAGTGGTTATACTACTTTATTTGGTTTTCACTAGATTTTCAAGCATGTTAAGAATTGCGAAGTATTTTCTTTCTCCAAACTTAGACAACAAAACATTAAATGACCATTTTTATTCTGTTGACAAGTACAATCTACTTCATGATTTCATAAATTGCTCAGAGGCAAAGATAATTGTATAATTTTCTTATCAGAGTCAATGGTAAAAATTTATTATTAACATTATTTTTAATTTGAATACCAGTAGAAGACATCAGAGAAAGGAGTATGATGAAATATTCAGAAGGAAATTTTAACCTCATATAAAGTAGAACATCACTGCTTCGTTCCTGAATTTTTATTTTGAGCTAAAGAAAAACAAAGTAAATAGGGCATTTGCTATCTCATACTCAGCCTTTTTGTTTTTCATTTAAGTTAATTTTTTTTTCCTCTTTGGAAATTATTTTTATTGTTAGCTGTCAGTATTCTGATGAAGTGTTTCAGTATTAACCATCTACTCTCAGAAATGTTGAAATATTTTTATTATTAGGTCATTTATTTTTGGATATACAAACTTCGAAGGTTCTAATTTTGTAGCGATTGGCACACCTTACACGTTGGAACGTCTGATTATATCAAATAATCCTAAGCAAGAAAATTAATACATATTTCATTAATAGAAGTGGTTATTTAAAGATATTACATATTCAGCCCTGACCATCTTATATCAAAAGTTTTGATAGCTACAAAAAACACAGGCAGTTTTGTTTTTAAAAAAGGAATGCCAAAGATATTAAGCAGAATTCCAGGATGTGAAAAAAATGACATTTAGCAAAACAAAAGTCTAATTTAACTGGGGATATTTGTTATTGTACAGATATTTAAATAAAAGATAATTGTTATGCATACAGCATTATGGAAGTATCTTGTTAGAAACTGTGTTCAATCTAAACAGATTTCATTATCCATTTCTGATAGGTAAGTTAGCAAGGGCCAACAGTTATTAATTACTTGGATATTATGATACTGATATAAATAACTAGTTATTGAGGAATATTCTTTAAAACGTAAGCTTATATTGGCTCAATTAACTCCCACCATGGTGAATGCATGCTTAATTTTTAAATATTTAAGAAAAGAAGCCTTGGTGCACACAGAAAAAAAAAAAAAAAGAACAACTTAGTTCCTGGAAATTTGAATCATTTATTTTTATTCCTGACAAAATTTTATTTCTGGGCCCACAAGACAAATGAAATTTGTCCTTAATATTTACCTAACTGCTATCTAATTGATTTTCTTTTAGACTATTAATGTAACTTTTTGAGAATAGAAGCATATTTTGAGTTCTTTTCTTAAATCTCCTCTCCTGAAAAACATTAAAAATAATTTCAGATATTAATGAATGAAAAATATCTGGAAGCATACCACTTCCATTTACAACTGTAGATTCAGTTCAGTTCAGTTCAGTTCAGTCACTCAGTCGTGTCCGGCTCTTTGCGACCCTGGGAATCGCAGCACACCAGGCCTCCCTGTCCATCACCAACTCCCAGAGTTCACTCAGATTAACGTCCATCAAGTCAGTGATGCCGTCCATCCATCTCATCCTCTGTTGTCCCCTTCTCCTCTTGCCCCCAATCCCTGCCAGCATCAGAGTCTTTTCCAATGAGTCAGCTCTTCGCATCAGGTGGCCAAAGTATTGGAGTTTCAGCTTTAGCATCATTCCTTCCAAAGAAATCCCAGGGCTGATCTCCTTCAGAATGGACTGGTTGGATCTCCTTGCAGTCCAAGGGACTCTCAAGAGTTTTAGGTTTGCCAAATTAAAAAAAAAATGAATACATGATGAAAAAGCAAAACAGATAATGACAGTTCATATATATTTCTGCACATTCCACCTGTGTTTTTGTGAACCACCATCTTCCAAAGTCACTAAGTGTGTCCAAGTATGTAGATAAAATATCCTTTCTGATCCTTACAAAAAGCATGTGTAATTCTTAAGGAAAGATGCAATGCATTCTGGCCTGGCAATGTGGTTTACTGTCACTGGTAGTTCATGGTTAGTTTGTTCTTAGTATAGTAACTTCATGCTGGATCTCAGCACTGGATATTCCTCTTATCTAGAAATTGTTCAGTAAAAATGCCCAACTATATATCTTTAGTTGTCAGCAAAATAACTAGAAAAGAAGAGCAGTGCATGAAAATACCCTAATAAATACACTTATGTATGTTTCTAGAAATAACCAAAACCAAATGGGAAAACCTGATTTTTCAGACCTAAATAGAAATTTGCTTCCTTGTCAGGTCTACTGATAAAGAACTCCTATTGCTTTGTGGCTGTCTTACTACTGCTTGGGCCTGAATGTAAGAGCAGGCCCATAACACCTCTATAATCACTTCATATTTAACCATGCCTTTTCATGAAATAATCCACAGAATTTGGGCATTTTTCTCAAGACAATAATGGTAGCTGAATTTCCCATAAAACCAGAACATTTTCAATTCTTCTGGTAAACAGCAGAACTGATACGAGGCTTACTCGGAACATGAAGTGTTCCACCAGTAGAAGAAACAGCTGTCTTGTGCATGCAAAACAGAATTCTGTTCATCTTCCTCAGAACATATATGTGACTTGACTACCTTAAAGATGATGAGTCAATGGAACTGTGAGTTCCTCAGGGCAGGGATCTTATTCATTCAAATAGCACAAATATTAGCACAGAGAGGGCATTCTAATCTTCAGAAATCAATAAAGTGGATAAGAGAAGTGGAGAATGTCTCTTCTTTGTACAATAGTGTTATGTAAGTGTGTCAGCAGAGTTCAGATCCTTGATGGCTTGAGGGCATCCATGACCCTTCTCTTCCACTCATTCTCTGTCTCATTCAGCACCAAATCACAGGTAATCCTGGAATCTCCATCAGATCTGACAACACTTCAGTCCAAGTTACTGTTGTCTCTGCCTACAATAATGTTTTACTTGGTTTCATTTTAGCCACTCCAGTCCTTCCTAGTTCTTTTTTGTATGCCAGATCAGAGATGTTCGTTTTTCACATGGCTTGGCATATTTTTTTTTAAAGTAGAGCAATGTCCTTATTACCACTTTCTTTCATCTGCTTGCAGTGCCATAATTTTTAAATTTCTTTATTTTAGCTTCATGGGGTCTTATTTTAAACACTCAGGATCTTTGTGCCCCAGGGAGGATCTTTTGTTGTGGTGCATGGACTCTCTAGTTGCGGGCTTGCAGGCTTAGTAGCTGTGGCACATGGGATCTTAGGTCCCCCACCAAGGATTATATTTGTGTCCCCTGCATTGCTAGGCAGATTCTTAACCATTGGACTACCAGGGAAGTGCCTAAAGAGATATTTTTAATCACAAATGAAATGATGACTCCTTCACCCTATCACCACACCCTTAAACCGTTCAGTGGCTTGCCCATTACTTTTTTGATAAAAATTGAAAACTTTGGAGGTTAAGGAGGTTGGCTGTCATGCAAACCAGACATCTGCCCAGAGCAGAAATGGGCCACACTCTCCAAGCTGGTTCCTTTCCTTAGAATGTACCCCACAGCTCCTAGTCAAGTTCTGTTCTTTAGGATTTTAGTTCATCACGTCTTTATTCAGTCAAACCTTCCCTGACCCCTTCAGTTAATATATTTTGCTAGCAATTCTTACAGTACCACACTCCTCCCCTTCAAAGCACTTAACTCCATTTGAAATAATGAATTCATTATGTGATTATTTGATTAATGTCTGTTTTCCTCTTAGGCCATAATTTTCATGATGGAAGAGATCATGGCTCATTTTGTTTGCCTCTACGTACCTGGGATATAAGAGAAGTCCGGCACATAACACTGGCTCTTAAATAATATATGTTGGATGAATAAATAAATGAAGGAATGAACCTCTGAGTGCCTTTTATAGAAATGAGGGCTGGAAAGTGAGCATACTACATACAGATTCTTGCCTACCTTTTATGATTAGCATCAGCATTTTTAAGAGAGATTTATTTTGAGGTTACCATATTTGATTCTGATACATTAATTTTCATGAAAGTATATAATAAGGATCTTTACTAATCTAAACTGACTATACTGAGTTTTTTTTTTTTTACTTTCTCTAACACAATTTTCAAAATCAGCTGGGCTACCCAGATAAGCTTATTTACTATAGCCAATATCTACTGTCTTGAGAAAGATGCTGATATTTCTAGAGAGCTCTCAACCACTTACTGATGATATAATGATTCTTGGATCTGTATTACATGCCATTTATCTAAAAGAAACTGATGAGGTAAATGGATGTGGGTATTATTATCTTCGTGTTACTGCTGGCAACTTTGCTATATTGTAAATCAACTACACTCCAGTTTTTTTTTTTTTAAGAGTAAAACATATTTTGGAGGACAGCCTGTGATACAAGTTTTCATTTGTTTGTTTTTGTTTCTTGTTTTTGTTCCTTCTTAGGATGCAATCTGATGGTCAAATCATAAAGGCTGCTACACAACAGAACACTGGTATATGATACAGTTGCCTTGATTTATAATGCTTTGATGAGATGGAAGAACAACACAGTAGTAAGCAAGGGCATATGCCCTTTTCAAGAGCTTAGAAAAATCACAGCGGAGCTGACTCGGTGTGAAATGAAACGGGGGCAATGAGGAGTACTGCCTAGCAGGATTCTGAGCAGAAGGCTCAAGGAAGCTGAAACCAACAGAGGGCTGTCACAATGTGGGAACACCAACCTTTGAGTCCATGGATTAAAATTCATTCTAGAACTAAGCCTTTTATTTTATTTTGTTTTCGGTAGAAACACCAGTCATGTATTCATAGTCCCAATATTTCAATAGTGTGTTTTTTACTTGCTGGCTTCCATTTGGGATCATGGTTAAAAGCATAAGTTCTAGACTTATATATGATCAGGGTTCACAACCCCTTTCCATCTGTTTCTAGTTATTTTTAACTTGAATTATGGTTCAGTTTCTTCATTGGTAAAATAGGAATTTTAAGCATATTTCCAAGTTTCCAGAAAAAAGTCAGGTATTATAGGGCCTGACTTATATAACCATGTAACTGTGGGAAGGATGTCTCTTTATGAAACAGTATATATACAAAATGTACTTGAGATACATAGCTGAGACACCAAGCTGGGTCTTAGAAGGAGGCAGTGCAAGTGAACATGCTGAAAGCTTAAGCTTTGAAAGCATCATGTCTATTCTTCTTTTTCAATTAAAAAAAAAACAGTGAAGATTAAATAAACTATATAGCACATAATGACACACAGAAAACACTCCATAAATGTCAGTCCTCATCCTTATTATTCAAATTTTAATTTTATTCTTCTGAGGCTAAATGCTAGATGGGACAAAATAGGTTAGTGACAGTGACGCACGTTCAGAAATTATTTATTCATTCACTTGTTTACTGAACAATATATCAAGCAGCTACTCTGTGCCAAGCATGGAGTGGGAAGTGAAACAGGATAGCCACACAGGAAAAGTAAAAAAAATTAAAAATGAGTAATAATGAGTGTGTGTATGGCACAGGATAAGAAGAAGAAGGTACTGAGATAGAGAATGGGACTCCTTGGGTGGTGGTAGTGGTAAAGAACTCGCCTACCAACACAGAAGACAAAGAGATGTGGGTTTGGTCCCTGGGTCAGGAAATCCTCTGCAGATGGAAATGGCAACCCATGCCAATAATCTTGCCTGGAGAATCCCATGGACAGATGAACCTGGCTACAGTCCATAGGGGACTCGGACATGACTAAAGTGACTTAGCTTGCATGCACAAGATAGAGAATAAAGGGAAAGAGCCATTAACTGACTAGGACAGTGAAGGAAGATCTTTCTGGAGGCTGTAATCATCAAGCAGAAATTAGAATATTCTGAAGGATCCCATAAAGAGGAGTTGGGAACACCATTCTAGACAGAAGGGGAAGGCCATGTGTGGAGGCTCTACAGGAAAGAGCATCAACTATTCTAGAATTCCAAGCTGTATAAACTGGTCAGATATTACAAGAGTGATGAGAACGCAGTGATTAATGGCTCATAGAGGTTTCAGGGAGATGAGCTCTTCCAAAAAAAAAAAACCAGAGAGAGGGGAAAGAAAAAGACAAAACAAATTTTTATGAAGCCAAGCATATCAAGCTTGGACTTGGGCTGCTGTAAATGGAATTTCCTCCCTATACTGTGTTGGCCAAAAATTTGGTTGGGTTTTTTTTAAAGATGTTACAGAAAACCCCAAACGTTTGATCAACCCAATAATTATGAGCTCTTAGGATAGACCTATCTCAGTTGACCTTTTCTCTTGGATTACTGAAGCAAGCTTGAATAGGAAAGCAGCAACTAGGTCCCAAACCCAGAACATCCTCACCCCTAACAGGCACATTACAATGGGCTAGAGGAACCCACTCAAGGAGAACTTCTTAAATGTAAAGTAGTGAGTCTTCTGAAGGGATTCAAACAAGTTGGGTTATACTGTCAACAGTGATTTATGAAAAAAGATGTATTCAAGTTGTAAAACTAGAGAATAAGTATTTCAGCCTAGAAGAGTGAAGAACTGGCAGGTATCATTAAAAGTTTCTGAGAAAAGATGTGCTTAGGAAAAGATGAATGATACAAATTGCTGGAAAGTAAAGTGGGTATAGAAGTCACCTCGATTTTAGACTACCAACATAATCCTTTTAGCCACTGGGTTATGTAGAAAGGAGTTTTTCCAAGTAGCAGAACAATATTCTTCACACTGTGTATTCTTTCTTACACAGGGTGTTTCCTTAATCATTATGTAAAGGGAAATTGTAAACCAGTCCAATACTCATTTCAAGGTCTAAATCAAATAAAGATAAAGTACTAATGGAACATCTAAAGTTTCAGGAAATAAGTAAATCTTGGAGGATACAGCTGAGTATAATTTTTTTTTTAATCTTCAGGTCCTAATTTTACACTGATGAAAATATTAGCATTGTTCTAATTGTTCTCTGAAATAATGACTCTGGTTTTACTTACCATCTGCTATGGATTGAATTGTGTTCCCCTTAATTTACCTGCTGAAGCCCAAAGCCCCATTATGATGGAATGTGGGACCTTTGGGAGGTCCTGAGTTTAAGTGAGGTCATGAGGGTGAGGCCTTCATGATGGGATCAGTTCTTTTATAAAGAGGGACACCAGAGAACTTGATTCCTCTCTTTCTCTGTCCACTATATGAGGACACAGGGAGAAAGTGACCATCTGTAAGCCAGGAAAAGTCTCTAAATATGACTGCACCTTGATCTCATACATCTCAGCTTCCAGAACTGGGAGAAACACGTGTCTACTGTTCACCCAGTTCATGCTATTTTGTAACAGCAGAGTGAGCTGACTACAGTGTTAAAGAAATGATTTAAACATAGCCCAGACTCACCCCCAGAAAGCATTCATGTTGACCCCACTCTCTGTTTCGTGTAACTAATTTCATCTGCATGGAAAGAGTAAAGTTGCTGAGTATTTTGTGAAGGCAGTCAATTAATGCATGTTAAACAAAAATGGTATTGGTGGCTCAGATGGTAAAGAATCTGCCTGCAATGGGGAAGACCTGGGTTTGAACCATGGGTTGGGAAGATACCCTGGAGAAGGGAACAGCTACTCACCCCATTCTTGTTGCCTAGAGAATTCATGGACAGAAGAGCCTGGCAAGCTACAGTCCATGGGGTCACAAAGAGTCAGACACAGCTGAGCAACTTTCACATTTCACAAACAAAAAACAGTATAGGCATATGGTACCTTTGGAAAATAGAATTCAAGAGATGCCCCCATCAGTTTAAATAGTGCCACAGAGGTATGTCCATTGAACATCTGTGTTCAGGGTTACTTTGAGGATCCACTAAAATACCAAGTGAATTTTGATGCTATGTGGAAAATATATTTCCTTCCTGTCAACTCTGGCTTTGCAGAAATTGTAAGATTCATCTAGGAGATTCTAACTGTCAATAATAAAGTTCCTGTTCTTCTTATCATCTCTGCTTTCTTTCTTTCTTTCAACATCATTCTAAGATGCTGAGAATCTCAGTAAGAATGAGGAGCTGGAACTCTTATGAAGTCAGTAGTAATAAGAAAACATTCTCAGTTTCTACCACTGCCTGCAGTTAGAAGTCCAAGTCTTCTGACCATCCATGCCTGCCAATTCTATAAATACATATGCTCCAGGAGAATTTCATTCCTGTTCAGATCTGTCAACTTGACTTGAGAAAGGGTTTTCTTAATAATATAAGGGTCTTGCTCTAAGAATTAAGGCTACTGTTTTGCTGGACAGAATATTCTCCTTCAATTACACAATTTAAAGCATTACTCTGCCTGATTCCTCACTTCAAAGGAGATCAGAATCTATATCTATTCCTAATATCTCTCACATTAATGTATTATAGGCATTCAATATGTGCTGAATTAAACTATATTCCTATCTATTATTATTCCTAGGGTGAGAACATCAGTGGCGTGGACACACATATCTCCGCATGAGCTGTTTTGACCATGAGAACATGGCTACCTACACAAACCATTTGGTTCTCAATGAGCCATAACATCTATGCTGGGTAAATAAACACAAAAATAGTGATTCAGAAATAAGCACTGAAAACAGTTGTGTTTGCATTGCTTAAAAGCCTCATAAGCCCTGTATGATTCATTATGATCATGTGCATGCGTGTGCACTCAGCCGTGTCCGATTCTTTGCAAACCCATGGACTGTAGTCTGCCAGTCTCCTCTGTCCATGGGATTTTCCAGAGCAAGAATACTGGAGTGGGTTGCCATTCCCTACTCCAGGGGATCTTCCCAACCCAGGGATCAAACCCACATCTCTGTATCTCCTGAACTGGCAGGCGGGTTATTTGGCACTGCGCCACCTGGGAAGCCCTATGGTCACTTGGACCTCTTATATTGAAATAAGGCTTAGTTATTTTAAGTTTAGTGTAGATTTTGGACAGAAAATAGTATCTTCACAAGTCACAAAAGCTATTTGGACATTTCAATTTCTGACATTTTCACATATGTTGTCTTGACTGATGGACAAGTAAGTTTTTATGCTAAACCAGTAAGGCATAGATTTGGGTATATATTTTATTTTCATCCTAGAAATTTTTAATTTATAAACATTATTTTCTGAATAACTTTCCTCTTTCCTCCCTGTGGTCATCACCTACCATTTATCTGATTATGTCTCAGAAGCAAGCATAAACGTGCATTGATTTAGACTGTTGAGCAGTTCAATTCCAATCTGAATACACCCATGTTACCAAATGGAATGTTACGCAGACCTCTGGTCCTCCCTCTTGTTTTGGAGGGCAGACATTTATACTGTGATCTCCTAGCACATCTGAATTAGAGACATGAGCCCTCATGGCAACTGTCAAAAGGCTGAAATTATAAAGATAAAACCCGAGTCCAGCAAATCTCCCTCTCCTTTCATTTGAAGATTCACATTCCTTAATGCCAAAATAATATTTATGACATTCTTCTTATTTAACAGTTTCATTTTATTTATGTTGAAGACATTTCTAACCAAGTTACTACCTTTTCATTAGTTATTCAGCAAAACTTTGAATAAAATAGTAGATAATGATTAACCTCTGATATACAAAATGCTTTATAATGAAGTCTTATATTGTTAATCTCTTTCTCGCCCTTGCCCTTACACGCATGTCTACAAGTGCATACACACACAAGCACAAGCACACACACCTCCCAATATTTGGACTACCAAATAAACAGTTACTCCTTAGCATACAGAATACTTTTTTGCTTTCAAATATTTCTCCCCTTCACACATACTTATTTCACTCATTCAGTTAAAATCAACATGCATCTTTTGCAGTCCACAGTTGTATATGCTAAAGTTCATATCTCTTAGAAAGATTAATTAATATAGTCATGGCTAATTATCTGTATCTATCTATATGATCAAGGAGATTATACACAGTGAATATTATAAAGATAAGCAATTTTTTTTAGCCTGTCAGCAGAGGTCAGGATAAAGCATTATTATCCTTCATAAACAGTGATACTGGCTATTACTGAAGAGTGAAATCACTACAGGTCCAGTTTTGTTAATGTTTTTCAGAGTTTCAGTCTTAAAAATTGTTTAGTACAGAAGTGGACTTACAGACCTAGAGAACAGACTTGTGGTCTCCAAGGGGGAGGTAAGGTGAGGGGAAGAGTGGACTGGGAGTTCAGTGCCAGCAAATATAAAGTATTATACATAGAACAGATAAGTGATAAGGTCCTACTGAATAGCACAGGGAAACACAGTCAATAATCTGTGACAGAGAGACCATAATAGAAAAGAATATACAAAACAATGTATCTATATACCAAAACCCTTTACTGTACAATAGATACTAACACATTTTAAGGCACTCCACTCCAGCATTCTTGCCTGGAGAATCCCCATGGACAGAGGAGCCTGGCAGGCTACACTCCATGGGGTTGCAAAGAATCAGACACAACTGAGTGACTAAGCACAGCACAACACATTTTAAACTAACTATACTGGTAGCTCAGTTGGTAAAGAATCTGCCTGCAATGCAGGAGACCCTGGTTCAATTTCTGGGTCAGGAAGATCCACTGGAGAAGGGATAGACTACCCAATCCAGTATTTTTGATCTTCTTTTGCAGCTCATCTGGTAAAGAATCCACCTGCAATGTGGGAGACCTGGGTTTGATTCCTGGGTTGGGAAAACCTCTTGGAGAAGGGAAAGGCTACCCATTTCATTATTCTAGCCTGGAAAATTCCACAAACTGTAGAGTCCATGGGGTAGCAAAGAGTCAGACATGACTGAGCGACTTTCACTACTACTACTAATATACTTCAATTAAAATATATATATAATTATTTAGTAAATGAATTCAGAGTGAATGAGGTGACTCATAAGCTTAGAGAATTTTTCTCATAATATCAAAATACTGTGCAATAATTTGAAGCATAGACATATTATAATGACTTAAGAAAATCCCTGAGAAGTTCCTCATTGAGCTAATTTTGAAGGACTGATTGAGAATATTGCCCACAAAACCATGTATTTACCTGCATACCTACGTGTACATGGAGAACGTTCCATATGTCAGATAGGCAGATGACACCACCCTTATGGCAGAAAGCAAAGAAGAACTGAAGAGCATCTTGAAAGTGAAAGAGGAAAGTGAAAAAAAGTTGGCTTAAAACTCAACATTCAGAAAACTAAGACCATGGCATCCAGTCCCATCACTTCATGGCAAATAGATGGGGAAACAATGGAAACAGTGAGAAACTTTATTTTCTTGGGCTCCAAAATCACTGTAGATAGTGACTGCAGCCATGAAATTAAAAGACGCTTGCTCCTTGAAAGAAAAGCTATGACCAAGCTAGACAGCATTAATATTAAAAACAGAGGCATTATTTTGCCAACAAAGGTCCATCTAGTCAGTTAAGGTTTTTCCAGTAGTCATGTATAGATGTGAGAGTTGGACTATAAAGAAAGCTGAGTGCCAAAGAAGTGATGTTTTTGAACTGTGGTGTTGGAGAAGACTCCTTGAGAGTCTCTTGGACTTGAAGGAGATCCAACCAGCCAATCCTAAAGGAAATCAGTCCTGAATATTCATTGGAGGGACTGATGCTGAAGCTGAAGCTCCAGTACTTTGGCCACCTGATGTGAAGAAATGACTCATTTGAAAAGACCCTGATGCAGGGAAAGATTGAGGGCAGGAGGAGACGGGGACGACAGAGGATGAGATGGTTGGATGACATCACTGACTCGGTGGATATGAGCAAGCTCTAGGAACTGGTGATAGACAGGGAAGCCTGGTGTGTTGCAGTCCATGAGGTCACAAAAAGTCGGATGCAACTGAGCGACCTGGTATGTTTCCCTCAGTACCGTCTATAGCAGATACTTATAAAAATCAAAATAAAATAGGTTTCTGAGAAATGGTTCTATATGTCAACCACATGGGAATTATCTGAAAAACATGTGGTATGCACATCCTAGGCTCCACTCTACATTTGCTAGAGTAGAAGCTTTACTTTTAAGCTACTAGGAGATACACATGTACCTTACAGTTTGAAATCCATTGGCCTAGAAACATATTTGCCCTATGGCGCCTATGTATGAGAGTCATTTGAGGTCCTTATGAAAATGATACCTTCCAGAGCTCTGTCAGATCTTCTGAAGGAAGGAGAATTCCAAGAGCAGTGACCTGGGAATCTGTTTAATAAGCTCTTTTCATCCCTATCCTTGCTCTGCCAGATAATTTAACCATTAGGAAAGCAGATGAAACTTCCTCTAAACTGTTAACAGCACTTCCTTAAACGGATAGAAGCACATTTCAGAGAATAACATAATAGCATTTTCTCAATATTTTTATTTTATTATAATCATGTTCATTATTTAAAGCACTCATACATTGAGAAATGTAAACTACAGAATAATACATTCATTTTCTAAATGACTTCTCCCTGAGAAAATAGTCTTGCAGATAAACTGGCATAGTATAAAAATAGGGGAATCTTATAGCTCAGGTCCTAACTTTGCCACTAATGGACTGGTGGGCATGAGGAAGTTACCTAAAATGTAGGAGAATTTGTTCCTTTAAAAGATGCGGGGTGTGGGGAGTCACAATATCTAATTTTCAGGCTAATGTGCATAGTCTAGTGCAGGGTGAGGTATGAGGCATAATTCATCCCGACTCTAGAACTGCAGCAAAATACAGAAAGCATGAGAGGTGCATGGGGTGGGGGCAAGGGCTCTTGTTTAGACCATGGTTCTTCTCTGCCTCAGCAGAGAGAAGACCCCTCATTTGCAGGAGGCCACCCGAGTGCATCTGTTGGCTGGGTCCACATTACAGATCTGTGATTTCCACCTTGTATCTCAGAAGTGGTAGGGACTTCTCACCTCTCCTCATCCCCCCTCAGTAGTACAGAAGAGTAGCATTCTTAAATGCTTGTGTACTTTATTAAACAAGTATTAAATATGCAGTGGTAACTTATATCTGTTAAATGCTATAGAATCTGTCCTCTTTGAGTTCATTGTTTACATGTGTGTTTGATGAAAATAGTAATTTTCTTCCCCGCCCCCCAACATAATGAATGCTCTCCATAATGAAATTCCAATACTTTGGCTACCTGATGTGAAGAACTGACTCACTAGAAAAGACCTTGATGCTGGGAAAGACTGAAGGCAGGAGGAGAAGTGGATGACAGAAGATGAGATGGTTGGATGGCATCACTGACTTGATGGACATGAGTTTGAGTAAGCTCCAGGAGTTGGTGATGGACAGGGAAGCCTGGTGTGCTGCAGTCCATGGGGTTGCAAAGAGTTGGACACGACTAAGCGACTGAACTGAAAGAATGCTTATTGAGCAAAAAAATTATAAAGACTAAATTTAAAATCATCTAATGAAAGTGATTGTTTCTGTTTTTAAATACATAGTTACATTTTCCCTAGAAATAAACATGTTTCCTTTCTTTAATTGGCATGGTTTTTACACAGTGTTTTTCACTTAATGTTATATTATGCACATTTATACACTGGTTCAAATTTTCTTTAAAATGGTTAAAATTGCTTTTTATATCTTTTAAAATAGTTGTATTCTTTGTTTAAATATTCTTGTATTATTGAACATTTAGTTTCTGCTGTTTCGCTTATAAGGAGCTTTAAAACAGTCTTCTATGTAGATTTTTGGATTGCATTTTTAATTATTTTATAAGAACCCATTTCTAGAAGATGAATTACAGGGTTAAAGGGAATAAAGGTTTCTAAATCTCATGATATATATCTTTTCCAAATGCTTTCCAGAAATGTTGCTAATGCAAACTCCATCCCCTCCCTTCTATCCAAGAAGAATCCCCTTGTATTCAACACCAAAGCCTTACTAGTTTTTTTTTTTTTTGCTTATTTCCCCAGTGAAAAAACCCTAAAAGAAATTCCTTTTAATTTGCATATATTTAAGTATTGTTAAGGTTGCTCCTATTCATTCACTCATTGTTCATTTTACACTTTTGACTTATTTTCTTTGGTTCCTTTTCTAATGGAGCACTAATATTTTTCCTGTGATTTCATTTACTACATGAGATAGGCAAGTTTTCCTAGACTGAAATTCACCTTTAGATTTTGTTTAATTTAAACACTAATCTTCATTTTGATGGATATGTTTTTTTTTCTCTAAAATGTCAGGGAAAAAGAAAACAACATTGCATTATTAAATTTTCCAGACATCAGAAAAGTTGTAAAAAAGTTATGTCATGAATAGCTGATACCTATAACTTACAATCTAAAATGAATGTTTTAATTAATTTTATAATTAAGTTTTACGTTTTCATTATATATCTGTCTGAAGGAAATTATTTTAACTGTTCATAGTCAATTCTTTATATATAATCCCACTTCCAGGAACTTAACCTAAGGACATACTAAAGTTCAAGCACCATAAAAGCAGGTGCTCTTTCAACTCTATCCATTCCATTTAACATGACTTTAACACATTGTAGCACTCACTAAATATTTGACCAAATAGCTTTTCTTCAGTGGGGAGGGGAGGGACTTTTTCTGCTCCAGGAAATGAAAAGGACTTTTTAGCGTGTTTAGGCCACAAGATCATAAAATGTGTTTAGTGCAAAGAAGCACAATATAAATCAGTCAGATATGACTTGCCTATTTAGTTCATGTGCTAAATGGCTGAAAAAGTATGCTCAAAATATTATATTAGAAACATCAAATATATTTTATCTACAAATAAGCAAAAGCTTGTGGATAAATTGTCACAAATTCTGGAAAATGGTTTGCATCACTATATGGCACCACCGCATATCTGAGAGGAAATTAGAATTCAAAACATTTTCACTTCCTTCTAGAAGAGGATGGGCTAATACTGAAATGCCTATGAAGACAGAAGAACAAAAGAAAATGTTGCAGGCTAAAACATCTGACAAGAATGGGGGAAAGTGTGTCATGGATTGTAGAATTTATCTCATTGAGAAGGGAATAGAAAAATGATGTATGATACTTCAAAGAGAAAAAAAGTCTGTCATGAATCTTCTGAGTCTGGAGTGCCTGGGTGAGCAGAAACGTAGAAACAAGCTAATTACTGTCTATCTTTTACTCACCTCATTAGGAATAAAAGGAAGAAAGAAGCCACATATTTTCAACATTCACTAACAGGAAAAAGAAAATTTTTTTCTTTTCCATTTTCTCAAGAGTCTTGAAACAAAGCCAACTGCCATGTGGTTGCAGTTAGAATAACTTGAGAAGCTTCAAAAATAAATAAATAAATAAAAGTGTAGTACCCACAGCCTGTGCCAGACTAAAGAAATCAGAATCTCTCCAGGCTGGGGAGGGAGGGAAGGCACTTATATAAAACACTCCTCAAGTCATCCCGATGGGCAGAAAGGAATGCAAAAACTGGATGAAAGGAAGCAGTAGAGAAGGCATGGAGGAGTCAGATTCTGCCAAGTGTTGACTTCCTTTCAGAATCTGCTCTTCCATGATAACAATCAACCCAAATGGGATAAAGGTAAGGAAATGCTTTACAATGATATCAGATGTCATCTACCTGTCGTCCAAATGTCAGCATGTGCACTTGTTACTGTGGAAAAGACTAAGAGAAGCTTTCATCAAAAGCATCATTTCCATTTGCATTTAGGGTAGTGCATAGGTTATGCTAACACTGCTGTAAAGAATGCTTCCTTCTCATGAAATTATTCAAAAACAAGAATGAAAGTGCCTAGCCCAGTACCTGTCACACAGTCTCTAGATAAATCTTAGCCCCTAACTTTTCTGTTTTAGATATCCTAAGGTTAAAAACAAAAATTCAAGTATTCCATGCTTATCCTAAAAGAAAAGATTTTAGTTTAGGAGTAGCAAGGAGGAGGGGATATCCTTCTATCAACTGGTTTTCTAAATGTACTGTTTCCATAAGCATTTTACAAATTATCTCCACTCTATAGACAATGAAATTTTTAATAAATAGAACTAGGATTTGAACTAGAACTACTTGAATCTTAGTACCTGGTGCTCTTATAAATGCAATTTTCTGTATTTACTCAACATATTTATCCATTTTTGACAATTAGAGCATTTCTAATTTCCAACCATTATAAAATAGGTGAATAGTTTCATGTATGTATTTTTACCTCCATATTTAGACTTACACACAGTTTTAGTTTTGGAAATGAGTTGTCAGAGAGTGTGAACATGCTTATGGTATTATGGTATTTTATGTATATGGTGAAACTGCTTATGAAAGGGGTTGTACAAATAGATAACACCTCCAGAAATGCATGACAGACAAATTACAAGAGTATGCATTTTGAATTTAATATATATTTAATATATATATTTATATATATATTTAATATATATTTATATATTATATAATTTAATATATATTTGATATATATATTTATATATATTTATATATAAATATATATTAATATATATTTATATATATATTTAATATATTTAATCTTATGGCTGTCTATTTTGTTTCCTGGTGAATTGAAACATTCCTTGTATGTTTTCTGGATTGTTTACTTATCTATTGGAACCTTCATTTATAAGCTTGGATATAACTTTTTTGTAGGATTTTTCACTGTAGTAATAAATGCTTTTGTGGCATTATATTTAATGCTATGTCCCCAACTAGATAGCAAGCCCCCTTGAGGGCAGGTGTTATACTTATCATGCTCAGTGTTGATTTCTGGTGCCTTGTATCAAGTCTGGTACAGAATATGTGTTGAAGTTATTGATAAATAGAAAGACATATTTACTTAGAATATTTGTTGGAGGAAAATGTGCAGTCTATTATATTTTTATGGTGTTGATTTTATTGTTGTTTTTATGGTTCAGGATAGCAGCAAGGCTAGGCAGTGACCATCACAAAGTAATCCATTCCAAACAGAGTTAGCATTAAGGACTCATAAAACAGGAAATGCAGCTTGAATGGGATGGAAAATGATCTAGGAAACCTTCCTTGAACAGAATGGTTTCTTTCCTGCTAAAACCTTTTCAAATGAAAGAGACATTTTGTGGTACCATTTCTGTTGGAGGTTCTGCTAGAAACCTTTTATAAGAGGTAATGGACCCAGTTGAAACAACCTGATTTCTCCAGACTGTAATGGACTTCTAATCACCCCAATTAATGTGATGGCTTTAATCTGTAAGACAGGTGATGGTTTAGAATCAGATTTCCTTGAGACCACTTCTCTCTTGGTTGTAAGACAGCAATGAAGAGCAGATGAAGAACTCCTAGAGTGGCTAAATATAGTATTTACACGCTGTATTTCCCGCCCCTTCCTGTCCCACAATTTTCAAGAGAAAATAAAAGGTATTTTTCCCCCAGAACTCCCCTTGATATGCCACCTTTGGACACCAACATAGGGAGCAGGTCTGAAGTGACTAAACCTTAGAGTTTGCTCAAGATCAGTCTAGTGGAGAAGCCTCAGTTGGTGGTCATGTATACCCAGGTCAATGTTTCAAAATATTTGAGTTTGCCCTTTTCTTTGGAAATAAACATTATTAATATTATTTTAAAAATTCTAAGAGGAACTATGATGTGTGTGTCTCAGGCAAACCTTTCTTGTCATACCTGCTGAGTCCCATGAGCTGAGAAGCATCACAATAAATTGCCTGCTGTCACTGCCCATGGAATGTCTGATTAGCTCTCTAGCAGTCTGGTCTACAGAAATGGCCCTTCCTTACTATCTCAGCACCCTTTCTGGGAAACAGCAAGCTTGCTGCTCTGTTCAGACTCGACTCTGAATTTTTTTCAACCAATTCCTAGGGGATTCTGATGGTTATGAAAATGTAAAGGAACCAGAGATTTTCAAAAAGAACTACTGAGCTTGATAGGAGCTTGTTGATCTTATGCAGCTAGCACCTGAAGTGAAAATTCCCCTTTGGCAGTTAAAAACAACTATAGATTCCCTGTCTCCTCTCCTTCCTTCTTCCCTTCTTTTGCCTGCTAGCACATATTTTGGACAAGTTCATGCAAATGAAATGGAAACACAGTTGGGAAGCACCACTAGTAATTCCATTGAACTGGCTAAGTATTTTCTGTATCAGTTATTAAAAAGTCATGTTTCTCAAGGCCCCAAAGTTACTTTACACACGAGTGTGTAGTGTTTCTAAACTAATTTATGGACTCTACTGTTCAATACAGTAGTTGTTGGCTTCATATGCCTATTTAGCACTTGAAATGTGACTGGTTTAAGTTCAGTTGTGCTGTAAGTGTTAAATACACACATTTTGAAGACTTGCTATGGAAAAAAATGTGAAATGTCTCAGTAATTTTGTATCCACTGCACACTGAAATGGTCATAGTTTATATAGTCAAAATACATTATAAAACTTCGCCTCTTTATTTGTGTAGTTTATATGTACTAGAACATTTAAAATTATATTAAAATTATGTTACATCATACTTATGTTGGCCAGTCTTGGGATGGAAATACTTAGGCTGCAGCATGGTTGGAGTTCATCACCAACAGGATGATCTCAACACAATCCTATCTGTTGCCTTCTCCCAGCTCTTCACAAACTCTCCATGCAGTGATAGAATTGAGAGGAATGAAGAAGATAAACAATTGCTAGTCAGAGAATCTGGAGTTCCAACGGAACCGACTAGGCTAAGGACGCTAGCACTTCCTTTCCCACTGCCAGTGCTGCCTCAGTCCTTGGACTCGGCTTTACTACAGCAAACATGTGAGGCTCCAGAGGCAAGCTGACAGGGTCACAGTGAGTCCCAGCTCTTCAGTCTTTTGACTAGCAACATATTTAGAAGGACTTTAAGTAGGAACTGAGGTCATATTCTTCACTCTTTTTAAAAGCAAAAAGCTCCACTAGTCATTGATAACAGATGCAAGAATAGTTTGCATTACTTTGCCAATAAAGGTCCATCTAGTCAAGGCTATGGTTTTTCCGGTAGTCATGTATGGATGTGAGAGTTGGACCATAAAGAAAGTTGAGTGCTGAAGAATGATGCTTTTGAATAAACTGTGGTGTTGGAGAAGACCCTTGAGAGTCCCTTGAACTGCAAGGAGATCCAACCAGTCCATCTTAAAGGAAATCAGTCCTGAATAATCACTGGAAGGAATGATGCTGAAACTGAAACTCCAATACTTTAGCCACCTGAGGCGAAGAGCTGACTCATTGGAAAAGACCCTGGTGCTGGGAAAGACTGAAGGTGGGAGGAGAAGGGGATGACAGAGAATGAGATCATTGGATGGGATCACTGACTCAATGGACATGAGTTTGAGTAAACTCCAGGAGTTGGTGAGGGACAGGGAGGCCTGGCAAGCTGCAGCCCACGGGGTCGCAAAGAGTCGGACACAACTGAGCGACTGAACTGAACTGAGTGATATTTGGAAACCTTTGTCATTGAGTAAACACATCATTAAGCCAAGTTTTATCAAAATGAGTTTCTGATATAGCAAAAGCAAATGCTTAGCTGTTTAAAATCCATATTCCAGGACCCTATCCCTAACAATGATGATTTACTAGGGCTGGATCAAGGAAGAAGAATCTCAATTTAAACATCTACAATTATTCTGAAGTATGTGATGTCAATTCCCCCTTGAAGCTATTGTTTTTATTTTAAGTTACTCTGTTTAAAATAAGTATGTTATATAACAGATAGATTGCCATAGTATTATCTGTCTATTTAGAGATAAGAAAATCCATGTTTTCTGTGGAGCACTACCTCCTCATGAGAAGCTGAACACAATTACTTCATGGTTTCTTGACATATTTAAAAACTTACTGGTGGTTTTACTTACACATCTAAAAAATTTTAATAAAAGCACTTAATAAATATGCTGCTGCTGCTGCTGCTAAGTCACTTGAGTCGTGTCCGACTCTGTGCGACCCGATAGACAGCAGCCCACCAGGCTCCCCTGTCCCTGGGATTCTCCAGGCAAGAACACTGGAGTGGGTTGCCATTTCCTTCTCCAGTGCATGAAACTGAAAAGTGAAAGTGAAGTCGCTCAGCTGTGTCTGACTCTTTGCAACCCTCTGGACTGCAGCCTACCACGCTCCTCTGTCCACAGGATTTTCAAGGCACGAGTACTGGAGTGGGGTGCCATTGCCTTCTCCAAATAAATATGCTACCAAATATCGATTATAAATTCAAAATCCCATTATATTTTAAGCAGTTAAAAATTATTGAGATTAGAAAGACTGATTTTTTTAATTCGCAAAATTATCCAGTCCCTGAAGATATATGCAGCAGGAATTTCTTAGAACTTTTAAAATTATACCATGTAAAATGTCATCCATTTTGACTACCCACAGGTATATTGAGGGAGATTTAAAAAGAAATAATTGTTATATTAGAAGTTAAAAGCAAGATACTTCAGACAGCAATATGTGTCATAATGATCAAAACAAAGCAGACAGTACTAATGGGAAGTTATGTCACGTCACAAAGGAAGAAACAGTACATCCATTACAGCAAGCCTGGGTTCTGGTTTGGGGTTATCCACAAACATTGATGTGGACACTGGCTGCCTCATCTGGAAATGATAGCCAGTAAACAAGATGCTACCAAGACTTCCTTTCAGTGGCGACATTCTGTGTTTTTAATCTGCACTTGCAGGGCTATGGACTTGTCAGGGTAGAATCATGACCAGATTGTCTGGGCAAAATTTAGAGCATCTTGGAGGACAAGCTTGTGTGTGGTCACTGTATGGAATAACATGAAATATTGTAGGGCACATGTAGAGCTGAGCGTGGGGTTTCTACAATACTAGCTGCTGCAGATCAAGGCTGAAATATAAAGAAGTGACAGGCAGCTAAGCTGTGGCCAAAGAGGTGACCAGGGAGTGATTTCTGAGTCAGGCTGCTGGAGAGAGGGGACGGGGTTGAGGGCAGGGTCTCTCCCTGGTCACACAAGGCAGATACGCTCTCAGCCCCTCACCTCACGAGGACCACCGTTTAAACAGGAGAGAATAAGGAAGACGTGTGTGAAAGTGGCAAAGCTTCACTTCTCCATGAGAGAGTGACTTTAACGTTTTTATTATTTTCAAAAGAAAACATTGGGAAAGCTGGTCAAACCAGCTACCTCTTGAGGAGACAAAGAACCAGTGTTCAGGGAGCACAGATGGCAGTTAAGAAGGAAAAGTCAGAGGTGAGATGCTTGTCTCCAAACACGAATTGTGTGAAGTTTCTCAAAACTTACATTATAAATAAGTGATATTGTACTGACGGTTTTTCTTTTTCTTCCTTCTCTATTGGCTCACCATGAGACATCAGTTTCACAACCCCTCGCCATTCTGCCATGCTGTTT
Organism: Nanger dama; assembly: GCA_917880005.1. NCBI lineage: Eukaryota > Metazoa > Chordata > Mammalia > Artiodactyla > Bovidae > Nanger > Nanger dama. The sequence goes on from CAKJTW010000011.1 coordinate 6,249,985, forward strand.
TTCTCCTCCGGCTGTCTAGGTTCAGAATAAAAGATTTTGCCTATTTGGTGGATCCTGCCAGAAGCAAAGGCCAGAAACTGTTATGTGAAATATTTAATAGACTCAGAGAACACTTGTTCAAGTTCCTAGAATATCAGAGTTTCGCTCCTGTTATGAAGTTTCTTTTCACCTTGATCTCAGTTAACTACCTTTTCAACTAAGTGCTGTGCAACCAAGTCCATTTAACTCTCCTACCATACCCGCCCTCTGGGAGCGTATGAAAATGAAGCGCAAGTGAAAGTGTCCGTTGCTCAGTTGTGTCCGACTCTTGGCAACCCCATGGACTGTAGTTCGCCAGGCTCCTCTGCCCGTGGGTTTCTCTAGGCGAGAATGCTGGAATGGATTGCCATGCCCTTCTCCAAGGGATCTTCCTAACCCAGAGATTGAGCCCAGGTCTCTGGCATTGCTAGCAGGTCCTCTACCATCTGAGACACCAGGAAACCTTATAATTCAGATATATTACTCCTTTCTGAAGTGTCTCCAGGAAGGCTCTTTCCATGAATACTGAATTTTGACAACAGTGTTATTAATATAATAACTTTTACATGTTGCTTAGTATATGCAAAGCACTTTCAAAAGTGTTTCACATATGTTTATTCATGAACCCTGATTATAACTCTATGCATTGGGTGATATCATTGTCCCCATTTTATACATGCGAAATCAGATACCAAGAGAAGTGACTTGTCCACAGGCACACAAAGAATAAGTGACTGAGCCACTCTATGAAATGCCACTCTTGCATCAGAGCATAAACGTGTGATGGTACCACGTAACATGAACTGGTCAGGGGAGAAGGAACATGAGACGGTGAAGACAAGAGGCCTGGGTACAAATAAAAATTCAGTCACAGACTAGCTGCGTGATTCTTGGACAACTTACTTCTTTGTGACGGGGAAGTTTTGGCATCCCTAAAAATGGAGCTGGCACTCATGGAGGTGATACAAGGGTCAAAAATCACGTATGGGAGGTGTACGTACCTGGAACATACCAGTCACTCACAGCTGATGGTAGCATTAAAATCCATTAGCTACAAAGGCCACCTAAAACTATTGCGCCCAAGTTTTCTTCCCTACTGCAAGGATGTTTCTGCCATTTCTCTGCATGGTGATGCAGGATGCAGGTTAGGGTGCGCACAGTACGAAGGGGCCTCACCAGGCCTGAGCACATGTCTGAGATCCCTATTCACTGCATAGAAGAATGGTTGGTTAAGTTAATCCCAGGGCTGCATTCTCAGTAATGATACATCTCAGGCCATCGATCCATGGCTTTATTTTCAAGCTTATTTAAGCAGCAGCTATAAAAGCAGAGCATCACCTACATGCAATATGGAATTAAGCCTCACCTGCTCACCCCTCTAATTCTCTCAGATGCCTCTTTATTTGCCCTTATTTTAGGAAGCAGAATCCAATAAAGAAGCAGGTTGGGGAAATTTTTAGGGTTATAATTTTCCACATAATGATATGAACAGTTCTGTACAAAACTTCTACCTGGCTAGTGAGAAACCAGAGTCATTTTCTGGAACAGTGTGCCAGAAACAGAAATCAGCATTGCTCTCCATGATGATTCACTGTGGCAATACGGTTGCTATGAATTTTCTAGAAATTGTAAGATATACATTTATAAAAGTAGGCATAGCTTTAGTTTAATAGGCAGTAAGGTTAAATGCATCACATCTATGAGATGTGAAAGGAATGATCAATTTATTCTACTATAGAGAGCAAAGGAAACTCAAGACTCCTTGAGTTTTCATAAAGCGTTATCTTTCTTTCTTCCCTTTCCTTCTTTAGAACTGATTCATGGATAAGAATGGCCATGTGTGTCTGAACAGTCAGGAAAGGAGGCAGGGACCACTTGCTACCTCTGCCTTAGACATTTCCGTGCAATTAAGTTTAAGCTTAAGTAACTCCATTTTCTTCTTTGGTGAGGGAAGGATGATGTGGTTTACGGTCATTTTCCCAAGAAAGTATTATCTTATTCCTTGAATAAAAGAAAAACAATTTGTACAACAAAAGTAAGGTTTATGATATAAAATGAGTCAAAAAAATCTGTTCCTTGAGTTCCACACCATAGGAATAAATTCTGGGATCTAAGTTTTAAGATTAAGTGCCTAAAATTAGGGCTGTTGGTGACCTGCATAAATATATCTCAAGAACAGGGTCTCAGATATATGACACCATAAACTGGCACTTAGTTTAGTTCAGATCAGTTGCTGAGCCATGTCCGACTCTTTGCGACCCCATGGACTACAGCACGCCAGACCTCCCTGTCCATCACCAACTCCCAGAGTTCACTCAAACTCATGTCCATCGAGTTGGTGATCCCATCCAGCCATCTCGTCCTCTCTTGCCCCCTTCTCCTCCTGCCTTCAATCTTTCCCACCATCAGGGTCTTTTCCAATGAGTTGGTTCTTTGCATCAGGTGGTCAAAGTACTGGAGTTTCAGCTTCAGCATCAGTCCTTTCAATGAATAGTCAGGACTGATTTCCTTTAGGATGGACTGACTGGATCTCCTTGCTGTCAAGGGACTCTCAGGAGTCTTCTCCAACACCTCAGTTCAAAAGAGTTGGGTAAAATCAGATCTTGGAATGCTCACTTGTTACTGGTAATTCCTACATAGCTTCTAAGGGGGTTCAACTCTATACGTTATATAGAATGCGTGTTTTTAAGAGCTTTACAGGAGTCACGAGAATTGGTTTCTCTCTATTTGCATTTAATGTTCTAAAAGTTCTTAAGCTGGAAATGGTCTGAGACATCTCAATGGGACTCCTTTTTCAACCTAAATAATCAGACGAATCGTCAGCCAACTCTCAGTTTTATCTTCCTTCAAGCAGTCTTAAAATATATACATATATGCTATAGAAGCTGTTTTCCCCCCCACCTCCCAAAGCTCATTTCATGAGCCAATATGCTTGTTTCCCAAAGGGGGGAAAAATGTTTGTTTCCATGATTTTGGCAGAAATAAGTGTTTTCTTGGGGGCTGTTCAAACTGTTGAATGTTTTCAAGTTTTCTCTTTCGTTCTATTGGGGGAGCACCCCCTGGTGGAAAACTGTGAAAATGTTTGCCACGTGTTTTGACTGTTAGATTCAATAGGCAGATGTGCTTTGAAAATATTATTTTTACATAAAGCACACCCAGAGCTGTTTTTCAATGTTAATGTCTTGAAAAAAAAATCCTTTGCTTCTTTCTAATCATCCAACACTATTTAGAATGTGCTCCCTTGTTTAACATGTTGCACAGAAGCAGGCAGAAATGCCGTTGCAATTTTCAACTTCACAACTAAGTAGAGAAGGGCACTCTGGCATTATGTTCTTATTGGTGGGCAGAGGGGCATCTTTTCTTCCTCCCTCAGTCTGTCCTTCCTGCCATTTCTTCCTTTCCTTGCTTCTCTTCTCTCTCTTTCCCCCTCTCTCCCACCCTCCCACCTCTCCTTCCCTTTTTCTCTTACTCTGGGATCTTTCCCGCCTTCATTCCTTCTTTCCTGCTAGTGCAAAGAAAACTGTATTTCCTAGAAGGTCTCAGCGAGTGAGGCCACCAACAGTCTGATGGGGAGGGAAACGCAGTTACAGAAGAAGTGAAGGTATACCTCTTTCAGAAAAGAGGTCCTATTACAGCAGCCTCAGTGAGACTACAAGAAGGAGATCTTCTTGACCACCTCCTTTGCCCAGAATATGAGCTTAAATAATTACTAAAAATCATATCAGATTAATCAACAAACCTATAATCACTACATTTTGCAGAGGAAACTAAAACACTGTCTCTAGAGTAACTGGATACTATTGCTTACCCTTGCACAGGTTGGATCATGCGCCCCCAAAATTAACACAGTGAAGTTCTAACCCCCAGTAACGCAGAATGTGAGTTACTGACCTATTTGCAATACTGACCCTATTTGGAAATGAGGTCACTGCAGATATAATCAGTTAAGATGAGGTGAGACTGGTTAGGATGAGCCTCCTAACCCAATACGGCTGCTGTCCTCATCAAAGGGAAGCGCTTGAACACTGACACGGACACAGGGAGAATGCCAGGTGAAGATGAAAGCAGAGTTTTAGGTGATACGTCTACAAGGCAAGGAGCAAGCAAGATGACAAGCAAACCACCTGAAGCTAGGGAGACCCAGGGAACAGACTTTCCCTCCATCCTCAGAAGAAACCAATCCTGACAACATTAAATACCCTGGTTTGTGATACTTTGTTATGGCAACCCTAGCAAACCCACCTCCTTTGAAACCAACTGGTGGTCCCTTCTCTTCCTAATACTTTCTTCAGTTCTTTTAAAGGCAGATGGCCAAGGAACCATGGGAAAGAGTAGACCAATCAAACTGAAAACAGAGGTGGGAAAGAGAGAACACACTGCGTACTGGGCAATACGGCCAGTCTCCCAAGTTCAGGTGGCTCTTCCTTACACCAAGAAGCCTAGCAATAATTATTTCTACCACCACCACCTGCAAACAAAATTTAACAGGAAAACAGCAATGGAGCCCAGAGTTTCTTTCCCCTCTTATGTTGTCAATAACCTGAGTGGGGTTATTTCTACCAGCAAACAAAATAAGACAAAACAAAATGAAACAGGTAAATATATATATTTTACTTATAAATAGTATATATTTTACTTAGCATCCCTGTGCTGGCTGGAGTTTTCTTAAAAACTCTCTTGCATGCAATAGAGCTGGCTAGTAGTCTCCTCTATTTTACACCGCCCTGCCCAAGGGACTGTCTTCCACACTGTTCCTCAAACACACTAAGGCCTTTTGCCACTTGATTTGTTCATGGTACAAGCCTCATCCTCCAAGACATTCAGCGCTACCTTCTACATAGACCCTCCCCCAAGCAAGCCAGTCTACATTAACCTCTGCATTCCGGTGAGACGTCTTGACAACACTGCATCCCTCCGTCTCAGTGGACTTTCCTCCCACATCACAGACAACCTTAACTTTGTATTTAAAGATACACTTCACAGCATGCTGTGCTCTGGACCCTACAGTGGCTGAGAAAAGGAGCGTTACTTTCTGAAAGAAAATAAAAGAGCTCTGATTATGTGGCTGGATATCTCCATCTCAGAATCACATACAAACATGTTATTCACGGGTTAGGGTCTGAGCAATATTTTTTCTTGGATGATGCTATGTAATCCTATAGTTCCCTGAGAGATGGAAATTCTTACAATAGCATGGAAGGTTTGGGATGAATTAGAAGGTAATCTAATAAAGCTTTGGAGTGTATTTCAGGCCCATGATTCTCAGGAGATGGTATTTTATAGAAAATTCAACTGCAAGAGAAACATCAAGCCTTTCATTGTTTCCCCTTTATTTTTCTCCTTGTTTTTTCATTTAAGCTCCTGGTTAATGAAACTCCAGGCAGCCTGTGATTATTCACACAACTATGCACCTTGTACCACCCTGAACTTGCATTTCCTGTCACACACTTTGTCATTTCCTTGGTTTTTAAATGATGAAACAAACAACAGGAGAAGAACCATCTAACAAAGCTGCCATTTCCACTCTAGCCAAATACTGAGCTGTTTGCCTGTTCCCAGCCAGGTTGATTAAGGTGTCATCCCTCCTCTTCGTTTATATTTATTATTTTTGGAGGACTTTTTCCCCCCTTAGTGTTTGTGCACCTTTTCCCATTTTTTTAAAAGTCATGAATCACAGTTTGATTCACAATTGCTCTTGGAGGAGATCGGCAACTCTAACGAGGAAGCAGCTGGCAAGCGTAATTAATACCTGCCAGACATGGTACCACATTAGCCTGCACATCCTGGGCTGGGGAGGATGAGGTTGGAAGTGGCCTGCATGGGGCCATGCAGTTGCGCACCCAGGGCATTAGCAGCGATGAGAGGTATGAAGTGGGACGGAGGCTGCAGAGACCTGTGTACCCACTGGTCAAGCACTGAAGGGAGAGCTCAGTGAGAAGGACTGGCAAGCGCATCAAGAAGGGATGTGGAGACAGCGATGCTGCACATGGCTGATGGATCACTCCCATTTAAAACACAAAAAGTAGGGCAGCTTGCCAGAGCAGTCTGGGCCAGTTTCATTAAAACTCTTCGATCATCATACTGCAACGAGGCAGTACGTGTTACTGTGCTGGTGTGGGCCTAGGAGCAAAGCTACTCCAGTTGTGGGTGGCGGCAATTCACCCAGAACAGAGCGGAGGATGAAGAAGGAGATGGTAGGATAGCTCCACCCAGCACGCATTGCATTTGTCCCCCGTGAATTTTTCCCACTGTGGATAGTCAGCAGTCCAAGGGCAGATGGAAAGTCCCAGAACCTTCACAACGGTGCAAAACCAGGAACCCAATTCTTGGCACAAAATAGTCAGAATTATTATCAGTCTGGCTTCTCAGTGGGGATATTGGGGGAACAGCTGCATTTCCATATGTTCCCTTCATAGCTCATGGAAGACCAAGAATTCCGTAAGCATACAGGAATGGGTATAAATTGAAGTTGTGTGTGTGTGTGTGTGTGTGTGTGTGTGTAGGGGGTGCCTTTCCCTTCCTACAAGTAATTTGTGTGATATAACTATGAAAATAGTTAAAATAATAGCATCCAAAAAATGTCCCCAGTTATTTTCCTCAATTTTTCAAAACCCTTTTTCTTTATTTCTAAATATGTTAATGGGGTGAGGGGAACTAGAATCCAATCTTAAAAGAAAGGGCTGGCATAGTATAACTGGGTCTGACTAGTACAGACATGCCCATGGACCTGATTACACAGAGGAAGGGGGAAAAGGCTGCCCAAGCAAGGCCTGACCGTTGTTTCTCATGCATCACTTGCTGTGTCCCTGGCCATGCTATGCCAATCTTTCCAAGGTACAGTGCTCACCCTGAGATATGTCTGACAGTCAGATTATGAAAGCTTGTGTAGTAATGTTGTAGGTGCTAGAAAATGAACAAAATCCCCCATAGCTGTGAGGACATGACTGGCAGTGATGTTGCAAGATGAGGAATGAGCTGCATACATCAAACTTGTCTCCAGGCTTTTGATGGATTCTTTGCTTCCCGGTGATGCCAAGACTCTGCATCGGGCGCCAACACTCAGGCTAAGAGAGAGCATGCATTGTTGAATTACACAGAGCACTTCTGCAGAGGGTTGCTACTTTAATGGTTTGTTTTCTAGGATTAATGTTGGCAATTCCACAGAGTCAACTTTTCAGCCTGGAATACTAAACAGAAATATGGCATCTCATATGTGATATGAAGAGTGATTTAAATTGTGCTCTAATTTTGTTCTTTAAAATTACATTCATCATTCATTCATTTACTCATTCAGCAGCAACATTCTCTTTCTAAAGACTGTCAGACAAATTCTAGGGAATGGAGATGCTGAGATGAGTAAAGTGCAATTGCCCTGTCAAAGGTGTACGTGTGAGCTATGCTTACAAATAATATATCTAAGATAAGAGACATCAGAATGATGCGGCCTCAGGACTGTAAAGATTCCATGAAGAATTCCATGAAGAAGACAAAGTGCTGGCAAGATGTATTCTCACACATGTAGACACACACATACACACCGACACAGATATACAACGTCGGGTTTTGTTGTTGTTGTAGTAACTATGAATTTGGCTTTCAATACTAACAGCAAGAAGACTGCATATTATTTTCCACACTGACATGGAAAAGTAACCTCCACTGAAAATGTGATCTCACCATTTAACCTTGCATTGAATATTTTCACTACTGGACCTTTGAAAACCCTGATGTCCAATCATCTCATATGAGACTTACCTAAATAATCTACCTCCTCACTCTTCCCTGGGGTACAGCTGTTGATGAATGGCTAGTAAAGGGCAAGCAAAGGGAAACCTGGAACCAGAGAGCCTTGGGTAATTATTAGGCTGAATAATTGGCTTCTGCAAAGTGAGAATTGATTGTATGTATCAATTACTGGTTAACAAAAAAATGCATAGGTCTATAATAAAAATTATAACATTTGAAATAGGTAATTTGATGAGAGACCAAAAGTCAAGTGTTAAAAACAAAGGTTATCATTCATCCAACATCGACTGATTAATTATAAACTCACCGTAGCCTAGAATAGCTCACTAACGGGAAAGCAGTGGCTCCATCAGTTTTCCTATCATTGTCAAAAAATTACTAAATGACTGTAAAAGTGTGGATCTTCCATGCAAGGTCTTCCTGGCCCATCCTCAGGCTGTCCAATAAAATATATCTACTTACCCTGCTAAACATAACCTCAACCATTTCTTATTTATTACAGTTGGGAAGGGTAGAGATGGTATAAATAAATCTATAGAAAAAAGCCAAAGCTTTACATTAGCTAACCATTGTAATCTTAGAATTTCCACTTTGCCCTTTGACAATGTTAGCTTTCTACCAAACAAAAAAGATGATGAAAGAAAAATATAGTGCATTTTATTTTTTCTCTTCTCTTTATAATAAGCTTTCAAGGGGAGGAAAACTAATAATGACTGAAACAGACCAAAGAAACAGAAAGGTAGGGTATACTTTAGAAAATGATGCTGAGTTAGTATTGTTCAGAGTACTGAATTAGAATTCCTTTTAGAGGAATCTATGTGCCACCTTCTATGAATTAAAGATTGAGGCAAGTTACAGGACTGAGAGATAAAACAGATTTAAGACAGCATGTATTCAGCCTTATGATGTGCTAAGAGCTATGGATATGTGACCTCACTGAATATTTTTACTACATTTTTAAAAAGGGGTACCACAATCCATTCAACAGGCAAGAAAGCTGAGGCTCAGAAAGAGTAAGTAATTTAGACAAATTTTCATAGCTAGCAAATGGTGAAGTCAGAATAAAACCTCAGTCTCACCAACTCTACTAGACAATTCTTTTCTAGACCACATCATTTTAACTTTTAAGCTGTTTTTCTGTATTGGAGGCAAAAGAGAACATTGAAGACCAGAGCGATACAATTTTTATATTAGGGATCCCTAACTAGGAAGATTTGCTATATACAATCTATCAGGATGCAAGCTGCATACGCAAAAACTACAAGAAGTGATTTATTACCAATGGAGATGTGTCAACGCTGCTTTAGAAAAATCCTTGTTAAGGGGAACTTTTCATTTCATTTTGGACTACTTTCATTTTGATTGGCAATTTTATCAGCACTTTGGAGTTATTTCTCAATTCAATATACTTCACATTATTCTGCAGCCAACAATGAAGACCAATCTCTTAAATAAGATGAGAGGTAATATCTCATATAACCCTGGATTCAAATCTCAGCACAATCATTTTCTACTTACCATGACCTTGAACAAGTTGCTGAAACTCTCTGTGCCTCAGTTTCCCCAAGTTTAAAATAATAATAACATTACTACATGTACCTCACAAGGTTTTGGAGCCATGTATGCATTAACATGTGTACAGTGCTTAAAAGAATGTCAGTATTCAGTTCATGCTATATAACACCTTACTTTTACTATATTGATAATATAGATAAAGTCAAGGCTTGCAACTCGACAGAGGTCAACAATTCCTAGTTCTTTTTCTTCATATGAAAGGCAAGGCTGCTTTTCCTCAGAAAAAATGTGGCTAAATTAAACTCACTCAGTATTCAATGTCCTTTCATTTTTCCTACTCCTTTAATTCTCCTATATGCCTACCTTAGATTTTTACCACCCTTGGGAGAAATACATAATGTTATTCCCACATTTCCCCATATACACACACCACATTATATAAAGCAGATAACCAATAAGAACCTAGTGTATATTATAGGGAACTACATCCAAAACATATATTTATACATTATGTAATAACTTATAAGGGAAAAGAATATGAAAAAGAATATATATGTATAATTGAATCACTTTGTGGTACACCTGAAACAAAACATTGGAAATCAACTATAATACAAAATAAAATTAAATAAAACATTAAACAAAAGATATTATAGAAAATCTGTTCAGATATTACCATCCTAAGGATTTTTTAAAAGATGAAAATTATTTAATTATCCCATATTTTGAGCTGAAATCTTTCTCCCTTTCATTTCCTGGCCCCCTAATTCACCTTCTAGAGAAATGGTTAAACATCATTTGTCTTCTGGTGTTCATGGATGTGTATTCCATCTCCAGGAACATTCATTTCCTTGCTACCAAATATTTCTCACCGAGATACCAATTGATCTCCTCTCCAAATCTCTGACCTCTCTCTGAGGACAGCCTTTGTCCAGGGACTTGTCTGTGCAGGGGCATAAAGTCCTGGTGCCAAATGAGGTCAGCTGAGGCTACTGTTGTGAATGATTTGTGGGTCAGCCCCTCCTTCTGTCCAAACACACTTCCTTCACTCTACACAGGCATTGATCTCAATAGCATTTCTAAAAAGTCTGACTTTTGTCTCAGAGCATGCTACTTAGGAAACTGGACTTGCAATAGCATTTCCATCAATTCAAACTGCCTTGTTCCCAAGACATACTAAATTACTTATTCATTTTTTCACTTCCTTGTTGTTTGTTCTTCATTCATTCATCCGCCAACAAAAATATTTAGAGTAAGTTTAACACATATGCGTAAGGTAACATGCTGGGTTCACCAGTGACAGAGAATGTATAGACAGTTTTTCTTGGCTTTTATGCTAACACAGTTTATAACTGGCAGGTAGGATCGGACTAAAACACCAGGACATAAATAATACAAGAGAGAATATAGGAGATATTGAGGAAGGGAAGGAGGGAGAAGGTGGGGACAGAGGGAGAGCAAGAAAGAAAGAAACATAGACACATACGTAAAAGAACCCACCTACCACTGAACATCATGGGGGGTCTGTGTATGTTTGATGTGTGTGATAACTCCTTAAAGAGATAATTCCCTACTACTTTTCTATACTATAACTTCCTATTATGTGCAGTTTATTTTCCCTCTACCTATGACACCATGTTTCTTTCCAGCTACAGCTTCTTATGGATTATATCTTCTGTATCCAACCTTAGACCCTTTCCTAGGTTTCTATCCTCTTAGGAGTTTCAAGTGTTTCAAATCAGATTTTATGCCTGAAGGATCTTGGCACTTTTCTTTCCCTTAAGCTTCCTACTAATCCATTTTCTCCTTTGTTTTTCTTTTTCTACCATGTGAAGTCTGAAGAGAAATGCCTTAAGGGAGGGGGTTGCAGGAAGTTGGAACTTAAATCTGTGCTCAAGTCTCTCAAAAAGTTATGGTAAGATATTCTAGTCTTTCATTTAGATAAAGGGTTTTAAAATTAAAATCCAATCCTCATTTCCCCTCAATTTTAGTAAAATAAACAGAAATGGAAAAGAAAAACTAAGCCATCTTTGTTGAGACTAAAACTTGCATCAATGCAAAAGTTAGAAGCACAAGTTCTAAAAAATAAATGAGTGAATAAAACAAAATATTTAGCCTAAACCAAGAACAATTTGAAGCATAATCAGCAGAATTACAGTTAAAATTTAATGTCATTAAGCTTTGGGGATATGAAATATTAAATATAAATCCTGTCAATCAGTCAAATGACATTTGTTTCTACCAAGCTCATGTTCCAAGTTTGGCCCTTAAAGGCAAGAGAATTTTAAAAACAAAACAAAGTTGTTTAGGGAATGTCTATTGACAATAATTTCACAAATCCAAAAGGAACTTGTAGCTCCTAATTAGTCAATGATGAATTAGTCAGTGATGAATCCCAAGCATCTAGAATGGTGCCAGGTACCAAGCAAGCACTAAATAATACTTGTGAAGTGAATGAATTCCTTCTTGATGTTTACAGGTATGTTCTCAGTTCAGTTCAGTTCAGTCGCTCAGTCGTGTCCGACTCTTTGCGACCCCATGAATCGCAGCACGCCAGGCCTCCCTGTCCATCATCAACTCCCAGAGTTCACTCAGACTCATGTCCATCAAGTCCATTATGCCATCGAGCCATCTCATCCTCTGCCATCCCCTTCTCCTCCTGCCCCCAATCCCTCCCAGCATCAGAGTCTTTTCCAATGAGTCAACTCTTCTCATGAGGTGGCCAAAGTACTGGAGTTTCAGCTTCAGCATCATTCCTTCCAAAGAAATACCAGGGCTGATCTCCTTCCAGAATGGACTTGCAGTCCAAGGGACTCTCAAGAGTCTTCTCCAACACCACAGTTCAAAAGCATCAATTCTTCAGCGCTCAGCTTTCTTCACAGTCTAACTCTCACATCTATACATGACCACTGGAAAAACCATAGCCTTGACTAGACGGACCTTTTTTGGCAAAGTAACGTCTCTGCTTTTCAATATGCTGTCTAGGTTGGTCATAACTTTTCCTCCAAGGAGTAAGTGTCTTTTAATTTCATGGATGCAGTCACCATCTGCAGTGATTTTGGAGCCCCCAAAATAAAGTCTGACACTGTTTCCACTATTTCCTCATCTATTTCCCATGAAGTAATGGGACCAGATGCCATGATCTTCGTTTTCTGAATGTTGAGCTTTAAGCCAACTTTTTCACTCTCCTCTTTCACTTTCATCAAGAGGCTTTTAGTTCCTCTTCACTGTCAGCCATAAGGGTGGTGTCATCTGCATGTCTAAGGTTATTGATATTTCTCCCGGCAATCTTGATTCCAGCTTTTGCTTCTTCCAGCCCAGGTATGTTCTAGGTCACTTCAAATACACAACTCAACAGACTCAAAATCAGCCCTTTAAACTTTTTTCCCTTGCTGCTCCTAATACTTTTTTTTTTTTTGTCCTTTTCTAACATTCTCTACGGTGATATGCACTGAGCTATTCCACGTGCTTTCCAATTATGTGTCCAATTGGATGTCTGGAAACAATCTGAATTAGAGACATGATATTTTAAATTACATTTATTTTAAATGAAACAATATTTTAACATTCCATTATTACATTATCATCTTGATTACTGAAGTAGCTGTTGTGATACTGTTGTTTCATATTTTATTTGACCAAATGTAAATTAAGGAATCATTAAGATGTAACATAATGAAATATCCTTAAGGGATGAGAGAGAGAAAAAGTAGAAGAAAAATAAATCTAATAAAGTGTATATTTTAAATTACCAGAATCATTTGATACCTATGATTTGTGTTGCCACAAGGAGTGATGGAACTAACAGAGTATTGAAAAATTCCATTGTAAAATATATTCCTATTTAATATTTTTGGTTTGTAAAACTAGCAGTAACTTTTCTTTCTCCAACTAATTATTCTTCCTCTGAAATATTATGAACAATGAACATACACCATAAAACCACCATAAAAGTTTTAATCTTCTTCATGGAAAAGACATTGAATTTGGCCTCTTGTTTTTATGTCTGCACTATCTTCTTTTCCTTCTTTTCCTTCGTCTCCACTTTCAACTGTATTGTGAACCAAGAACTTCCAGATGTTCAAGCTAGATTTAGAAAATGCAGAGGAACCAGAGATCAAATTGCCAACATCCTCTGGATCATAGAAAAATCATGAGAGTTCCAGAAAGACATCTATTTCTGCCTCATTGACTATGCCAAAGCCTTTGACTCTGTGGGTCAAAATAAACTGTGGAAAATTCTCCAGGAGATGAGAATACCAGACCACCTGACCTGCCTCCTCAGAAACCTGTAAGCAGGTCAAAAAGCAACAGTGAGAACCAGACATGGAATACGGAACTGGTTTCTAATTGGGAAAGGAGCATGTCAAGGCTACATATTGTCACCTGCTTATTTAACTTCTACGCAGAGTGCATCATGCAAAATTCAGGGCTAGAGGAAGCAGAAGCTGGAATCAAGATTCCGGGAGAAATATCAATAACCTCAGATATGCAAACGACACCACCCTTATGGCAGAAAGCTTAGAGGAACTGAAGAGCCTCTTGAGGAAAGTGAAAGAGGAAAGTGAAAAAGCTGGCTTAAAACTCAACATTCGAAAAACTAAAATCATGGCATCCGGTCCCATCACTTCATGGCAAATAGATGGCAAAACAATGGAAACAGTAAGGGACTTTATCTTTTCGGCCTCCAAAATCACGGCAGTTGGTAACTGCAGCCATGAAATCAAAAGACCTTTGCTCCTTGGAAGAAAATCTATGACAAACGTAGACAGTATATTAAAAAGCAGAGACAGTACTTTGTCAATAAAGGCCCATCTAGTCAAGGCTATGGTTTTTCCAGTAGTCATGTACAAATGTGAGAGCTGGACGTAAAGAAGGCTGAGGACTGAAGAACTGATGCTTTTGAACTGTGGTGTTGGAAAAGACTTTTGGGCAAGGAGATCCAACCAGTCAACCCTAAAGGGAAATCAGTCCGGAATATTTGTTGGAGGAACTGATGCTGAAGCTGAAGCTGAAACACTAATGCTTTGGCCACCTGATGCAAAGTACTGACTCATTGGAAAAGACCCTGATGCTGGGAAAGATTGAAGGTAGGAGGAGAAGGAGACAACAGAGGATGAGATGGCTGGATGGCATCACTGACTTGATGGACACGAGTTTTGAGCAAGCTCTGGGAGTTGGTGATGGATAGGGAGGCCTGCCATGCTTCAGTCCATGGAATCACAGAGTGTCGGACATGACTGAGAGACTAAACTAACAAAAATTCTATTCAATTAGAAATATTTTTCCCATTGAGTGAAATCTTTATTTAACACCCAGGACATCATATTGCACTCAACCACAATTCAAATATTTCTTAAATGTTGAATAAATGACTTAGGATCAGGTATTTACTATGTATGGGTGAGATAGTATAAAAGCAAAAAAATCCTTTTGGCTGATGTCATAAAAATTCTAGCATTAAAATAAAGACTACACATTAGTAAAAGTCTGTATGTCTCCCATTTCACTCTACAGTTTAATACTTACACTCTAGCAGTACTAAGTTACTGTTACTTCCACAATATTTAAGCTCTTTGTTTTATTTGTTTGCACATAATATTTGCTGGAGAAGACTCTTGAGAGTCCCTTGGAATGCAAGGAGATCCAACCAGTCCATCCTAAAGGAGATCAGTCCTGAATATTCATTGGAAGGAGTGATGTTGAAGCTGAAACTCTAATACTTTGGCCACCTGATGCAAAGAGCTGACTCATTTGAAAAGACCTTGATACTGGGAAAGATGGAGGGCAGGAGGAAAAGGGGACAATAGAGGATGAGATGGCTGGATGGCATCACTGACTCGATGGACATGGGTTTGGGTGGACTCTGGGAGTTGGTGATGGACAGGAAGCCTGACGTGCTGCGATTCATAGGGTCACAAAGAGTCGGAGATGACTGAGTGACTGAACTGAACTGAATATTTGCTCTGCTTGGAATTTCTTTTCCATTTCATGTGCAGATTTTGGTTTCAATGTCTAATCCTTTTTCAGACCTCGTTAGAAATCATACCTTGAAAAGCCTCAGTATGTAAGTATGTCTCTCCTTCTTCTCTCCCTTTCTCCCAACCCCTTACCCCTCTCTCCATCTCTCCTATATTCTCTCTTGAATTATTGATGTACTGATGTTCATGAATGTATAACTGAGATTAATGAATGAACGATGAACAAATTAGGAGAGGCTTTATACCTACTTCTCTCTCTTACTCCCCCCCCCCCCCCCCCCCCCCCTTTTCCCCCCCCCCCCCCCCCCCCCCCCCCCCCCCCCCCCCTGATCACTGACTCGATGGGCATGGGTCTGGGTGGACTCTGGGAGTTGGTGATGGACAGGGAGGCCTGGCGTGCTGTGATTCATGGGGTCGCAAAGAGCCAGACACGAGTGAGCGAGTGAACTGAACTGAAACACTGGTTTACTAAGTTGCTGATCACTGCCCTTGAAAAGAAAGCCATGGTATAATATCTGTTGAAAAAGGCTGCATGCTGTTTCCTTCTCTTACATTCACAAACACATCATTGCAGTAGATATTGCAAGATGTTTTATTGTAAGGGTTTTATTTCCCCACTATTTCCCAAACCTGATTGACAATGGACTCCTTTTCTTTAGTTTCTATCCTATTACTATCTTATAGAATTGCTATTCTGAACAAAAATGGGTACTCTTGCAATTCAATGCTTCATTTGAAGACCAATGCTAAGCCTGCAAATTATTTACTGGTCTATGATAAAATAAGCACAAAAACTCAAATCAAGTATTTGAAAACTTTTATAGCAATTTGATGGAATACCTTTTGTCTGTTGAATCCAATAAAGAATTAGGGATTATATTTTTTATTTTCCCTTCATTTTTTTTCTTAGAAGTTCATTTTTACTAGATTTTACTTAGTCATTTATGTGTTAGAAATTAAAAGAAAAAGAACATGGATTTTCACCTTAGATAGTTTGAGAAGAACTGACTGGAATGAATAGCAACATTATTCCTGAATCTTTAATATGTATTTCCCACTGACTCCATTAGAGCCTGTTAATAGAAAGATTCCTGGGTTCTACCCCCAAATTTTAACCAGAATCTGTAGAGTTATAGGGAATCTATGTATTTACATCTTCCCAGGTTATTCTGACCATACTTTGAAAAACAATGCCTTATACTATGGACAACATGATAATAAAAGTTCATTTATCTTGTTTCATCAGTGATAGATCCACAGAACATAAATATGCTTGTGAAATATATAAATAAAAAGGATCAGATAACAGTATATGAACGTGATGTTAGTGTAAGACTTTTGAGTCCTATGTTCAAGGATAGATTAGGGTCAATCCAAACTGGAAACAAGCTATCTATCCATGTCTTAGCCCATACTGTATATTCATCATATGAATACAAATATTTTAAACCTTTAGCGAAAAGATATTTTTACTAGTTCTTATTTCTCAGCCAGTTTAATATCATTTTGGTATTTATGGACCATGTCTTCATGTTCATACCTATAGAATGCTAGGTGTTTCAAATACAGATTAATTTTTTTCTCATTTTTATGTTGTTAATAAAGTAAGGAATGTAGGTATGTGATTCTGCCCCAGGGTATTTTAAGTCGGTTTGTTGAGAAGAACCTAAACCTCGATCATATACAGTGGCTCTTCACGTGGACTACATTTTGGAATCATTTGAGATATTGACAAAATTTGATATCTCAATCATATACCTAGAGTCTCTGATTTAATTCATATTTGGAATGGCTGAAAATTCAGAATTTTTGAAAGCTCTCCAACGATTCTAATTTATGACCAGGGTTGAGAACCACAAAAGTAACCAGGTACAGTTCCTGGTTACCTTTGTATACAAACACACAGTAATTATTAGACATTTCATATCCAAATCCAAATATTTAAACTGATGCGGAGATCTAAATTCTGGGGGCCCACAGATTAAACTTCTGTGAGCCCACTGTGAAGGGCTTCTTTCATTGACTGAGGATTAAGAAGATGAATGTGTTCAGAGAGAAATATACAACCCTCTCCACATCCCTCACCCTTTTCCTTCTGCACATTCTCAATAATTATCCTCTGCTCATCAGATTAAGGTTGTTCATTCAACAATGAGGAAAAGTTAAGAGACAATGAAAAAGAGGCCACACAGAAGAGAGAAGTAGAGTGATAACGAGCATCTCCATTAAATTGTTTTAAACAAACCCACATAAAATAACTACACAAATAAACAAACAAAAAACAGTCTCTTAAACTCAGGTCCTGGTGTCTAATTTCCTGGACCATCAGGGTCCCAAAGACATGAATGGCTTTTCTTAGGGTCAGACCTTTTCGTGCATAGATACAGCAAAACTCCTGAAAGGACAGGGAGGAGAGAACTGAGATAGGACCATGAGAAATTGTTATTTTGTGGGCCAGAGAGGTTTGCTGTCTCTCCTCTTGGGTTTTCCCATGGCTGGAGGGCTAAAGAGAAAACTTTACAACTAGCCAAATGACTGGAGAAGGCAATGGCATCCCCTTGCCTGGCAAATCCCATGGATGGAGGAACCTGGTAGGCTGCAGCCCATGGGGTTGCTAAGAGTCAGGCACGACTGAGTGACTTCACTTTCGCTTTTACTTTCATGCATTGGAGAAGGAAATGGCAACCCATTCCAGTGTTCTTGCCTGGAGAATCCCAGGGACGGGGGAGCCTGGTGGGCTGCCATCTATGGGGTTACACAGAGTCGGACATGACTGAAGCAACTTAGCAGCAGCAGCAGCCAAATGATAGCACCGGACTTTCTCCTGTACACCCAGAAGTCACACCCTGAGCTCTGATCTCCTTTCACCTGCACAGGTTCTGTGCTGTCACTTCATTAAAGGGATAGTTTTTCACTTCAAGTCTTTGTTCCTGGTAAAGAGTTAGACCTAAATGCCTCAAAGTCTTGAAACAACTAATAAATCATATTTAATATGTAGAAAAGAATCTGTTTTTATTAACAATATGTTATGTCATAATCAAATACAGTTATAACTGAAGGGCAATTTGTTCTCCGGGGTATCACTTTGAGTTAAAGAAAATATTCCTGTTTGTTCTAAACCACCTTCAAATTTACTTTGATTTGCAAATTCAGTGTACTTTGTGTAAACAAACACTGACAGTGAATTAACAATACTGTATGACCCTTTCTTTCATTATACAAACATTTTTTCATGCTCAGAGTATTTTATCTCCCTTTTATACATTTTACCTCAGATCTTAGTGGGTAACCTTGAGCCTTAATAAGTTTCACTTTATATCAAACTCCCTGTTTTTCTTTGATATTTTCCCCAACTATATACAATCTCTATTAAATGAGGAAATAGGGGTGCCTGATGAGTGAGTGGCATTCTGTTCAAAGGACAATTTTTCTATCTTTTCTACTTCCTACTGGCAAATAATTTCCTAGGTGACTACAAGGCAAAATTTAAAGCATTATATTTTGCTGCCCAGCATTATTCAACCGCATCATTTAAGTAAATTATGCTACCTATGGAATTTAAGGAAGATTATTGCTCTGTTTCAATCGATTTCCTCACGTCTATCACCAAACAGCATTCTTCTTAAATTGATTTTTACTTAATTTTCACTCAAAAAACCTTTAACTGAGAACTACCACATCCCACACATCATCCTACATGTCAGAGAATAGTCTAGGTTCATGATTTCAACCTCCAACCTACATGTCAGAGAACAGTATAGACACATAATCTCAACCCTCAAAGAATTCACAGCCCATTTGGGAGAAGAAGTAAGAAAACCAAGGGTAACAATGAGACAGATTGATAGACAGTTACAGGACTGCCATAGGGCTGGGTGCAGTCAGAGTTCAGTTGCTCAGTCGTGTCCGACTTCTTGTGACCCCATGGACTCCAGCACGCCAGGCTTCCCTGTACATCACCAATTCATGGAACTTACTCAAATTCATATCCATTGAGTCAGTGATGCCATCCAACTGTCTCATCCTCTGTTGTCCCTTTCTCCTCCCACCTTTGATCTTTCCCAGCATCAGAGTCTTTTCTAGTGAGTTAGTTCTTCACATTCAGTTTCACACTGAAACTCCAAAGTACTGGAGTTTCAGCTTCAGCATCAGTCTTTCCAATGAACACCCAGGACTGATCTCCTTTAGGATAGACTCATTGGATCGCCTTGTAGTCCAAGGGATTCTCAAGAGTCTTCTGCAACACCACAGTTCAAAAGCATCAATTCTTTGGTGCTCAGCTTTCTTTATAGTCCAACTCTCACATTCATACATGACTACTGGAAAAATCATAGCTTTGACTAGATGGACATTTGTTGGCAAAGTAACGTCTCTGCTTTTTAATAAGCTGTCTAGGTTGGTCATAACTTTTCTTTCAAGGAACAAGTGTCTTTTAATTTCATGGCTGCAGTCACCATCTGCAGTGATTTTGGAGCCCCTTCCCCCAAAAATAAAGTCTGTCACTGTTTCCACTGTTTCCCCACTTATTTGCCATGAAGTGATGGGACCAGATGCCATGATCTTCGTTTTCTGAATGATGAGTTTTAAGCCAACCTTTTCACTCTCCTCTTTCACTTTCATCAAGAGGCTCTTTAGTTCTTCGCTTTCTGCCATAAGGGTGGTGTTACCTGCATACCTGAGGTTACTGATAATTCTCCCGGCAATCTTGATTCCAGCGTGTTCTTCATCCAGCGCAGGATTTCACATAATGTACTCTGCATATAAGGTAAATAAGCAGGGTGACAATATACAGCCTTGATGTACTCCTTTCCCAATTTGGAACCAGTCTGCTGTTCCATGTCCAGTTCTAACTGTTGCTTCTTGACCTGCATACAAATTTCTCAGGAGGCAGGTCAGGTGGTCTGGTATTCCCATCTATTATAGAATTTTCCACACTTTGTTGTGATCCACACAGTCAAAGGCTTTAGCATAGTCAATAAAGCAGAAATAGATGTTTTTCTGGAACTCTCTTGCTTGCTTTTTCAATGAAATGGGCTGCTCCTCAGCATGTGCAATCTACTCGGACCAGGGATCGATCCCATGTCTCCTGCACTGGTAGGCAGATTCTTTACCAATGAGTCACCTGGGGGATTGAGGGTGGGGTTGGGGGCACTTAAAACATTCAAGCTGGTGGGAGGAAGGGAAGAAAAAGTCAAGTAAGACTATCCAAGAAGGGTGTTATTTGAATAGAAGTTATTTGGGAAGAGTAGAGGAACAGGCATGAACGGTACAGAGTTTCAGAAGAGAAAAATCCAATAGAGACAAATCCAAGATTCCTTTAGTGTCAAAGAATGTCAGGAAAATTTGCTTGCAGTAAAACTTACCTATGGAAATCTCAAAAGGTTCCTGTGGAAAGCAATATACTTTTTTCCCATTTATATCACCCTGTATAATAATTTTAGCACATTTATCATTGAGAACCACTACCAGAATAAAGGTAGTAGCAAAGGAAAATCTACGTGAGATATCTTGAGATTGATACCATTCTGCCATTTAGGTAACTATTATGTCAAATCCCTGGTGATGAATGGAGGACCAGAGGACAAAAAATCTCACATTTCTGGATAATTGAAGAGCTTTCAATTCTATGTTGATATTAACATTCTCTTACCTTAATATATGAGGAAGTCATGGCAAGCCACTCTAGTATTCTTGCCTAGAGAATCCCCATGGAGTGGGGCCTGGCAGCCTACAGTCCATGTGGTCACAGAGAGATGGCCATGACTGAACTAAGCACACACACCTTAATATACACTAAAATGTTGGCGATGTGGACTAGACGTTATAGATAAAATCACTTGGCACTAGGCCTTGGCTAATAGTAATAGCTTATATTTTGTGCTTTATTTTGAATATATGTTTTGATTGATCAGGCTTACTGATCAATCAATTGATTGATCAGTTTTGATTGACTTGGCTACCAACTTCTTTTCCAAGTTAATATATCTTTGAGTGGCTTTATTAAATATTTATCCCTGTCATGATCTGGGGACACAATCTGAAATTAAGCGTAATTTCTAAACATGTACTGGGGTATAACATAACTCTTATGGGTGGCTTACCAAGAATAGAAGTATCCATGCACCACCATGTAGAGAACTCTGAGCATTTCCATAAGGATGGGTGCACAGTGCATCTGGAGGGTGCCAGGAGCTGAGACAAAGAAACCAGCGCCCCATGTGTCATATTAAGGAATGATAATTTACCCTGGGTTTTTGGATGGTTTTAAGCTAGTGGGTAACATAAACATTTTGTTTAAAAATGTTCCTTCGATGGTTATATGAAGGATGGATTAGAGCTGAGCACTGCTCACATCAGGGAGAAAAGTAAGGGACCCTGAGCATCATATTAGGATAACACTGGTGCAGAATTAGAAGGGACTAAACCAAGGGACTAACCAAGGGACTTGGTTTAATCCCAAGGAGGAATTGGGCAAAGAAAATGGAGCAGAGCTATTTAGGACATACAGAAACTTGGCTTGATT
Source organism: Nanger dama (assembly GCA_917880005.1). Taxonomy (NCBI): domain Eukaryota; kingdom Metazoa; phylum Chordata; class Mammalia; order Artiodactyla; family Bovidae; genus Nanger; species Nanger dama. The sequence continues at coordinate 6,271,768 of CAKJTW010000011.1, forward strand.
TTTTTTTTAATTGGAAGTGAAGCTTTTGGGTATGAACGGATGAATTCAGTTTTGGTCATTCTGATTTTGAGCCTGCTGTGAGCTATTCAGATGGAACTGTCCAGGTGGCAATTGGATATAAAAGTCTGAAGTTTAGCAAAGGATTACCAGTTAGAGATAATTTCATGTACATTAACATATAACCACACAGAGAATAGAAGAGCATCCAAAGCTGATCCCAGGATAGCTCCAGCATTTAAGGGCTAAAATGTGATGACAGCATAAAAAGTCAATGAGCTAGGATATTATTTAACAAAATAAAGAACACTTGAATATATTTTTAAACAGAAAAAAAAAAAGGAACCACTCTCTTAAAATACATGTAGAAATGTGGCAAAACTTATGAATCAAGAACTTAGAAGTGACAAGGGACCAAGGGACCCCTTCCCATTCTATAGTGCCACCCTCCAGTCTTGGGTTAAATCACAACCCTTCTACCATAAATATTTGTTTATAAGTGAAATTGTAACTGATAACAGTCTTTAAATGGAATGGATGACATCTCAAGATGGTAACAAACTGGGAGAGTGTGTGTCTGCAGAAGGACCTGTCTTCAGACATGGGCTTTAAATGTCTTAATTTGTCAAATAAGATTAAGTCAAAGTGAAGTGAGCACCAATCTGGGAGCCACAAGTCTGTCACTCAGATATCCTTCTAGAAAAGCTGCCTTGTTAGAGAGCAGAGTTGATGAACAGCCCTGGTTGCTACCCCTTTGACTGAACCACTTCATTCTTGCCAAGATCACCTCTTCCTCAGGTTCTTCCTAGCTGATGCATGAGCAGAGCTGGGGCACTGATTCTGGCTCATTACTTTTGGATTTCTCTAACAGGCAACTTCTAGCCAAGATTTCTCAGCAGTCTAGGGCTCTTCCTACAAAGTCTTCCCTCCCATGTCGTCTTTTAGCACTGCAGACCTAAAGCACACCTTGCCTACTTTCTCCTTTCCCTTCTTTTCTCCACACAGACTCCCAGGGACAGAGGAGCCTGGAGGGCTACAGCCCATTGGGTCGTAAAGAGTCAGACATGACTGAGCGACTTCACACACAATAGGCAACTTCTGGCCAAGATTTCTCAGCAGTCTAGGGCTCTTCCTACAGTCTTCCCTCCCATGTTGTCTTTTGGCACTGCAGACCTAAAGCACACCTTGCCTACTTTCTCCCTTTCCCTCTTTTATCCACACAGACCTTTCCCACATAAGTGTCTTCACTTGCAATCCTGTTTTGGCATCTCGGCATCTCTGCTTCGGAGATGACTTGAATTGACACAAAGGGTTACCCTGAGGGCTGAGGATTTAAAGTTAACAAGACAAAGCTTCAATCTCCAAAGATACGTTTAATTCGTCAGTTTCTGATGGAATGTAAGGGCATACATCTTGATTCTGCTTTAGTCTCTAAGGACAGAATGGTCTACATTTGCTTCTTTTTTATTTATTTTTCACCTCGTTGCTTTGATATCAGCAACCTGAGGATTCCTAGGATGGTTTGGCTCCTCTCTCAATTTAACTTTACGCTGATTCTCTTATACCTCTGCCAAGATCTGTACCTTTATGAACACCCCATCATTTATGGCTCTGCAGAGCTACCCCTTGGCACTGTGGCAGAAAATGAGTCATCAGACACCCATGAAGTCTAAGATGATTCTGAGATAATGCAGGAAAGATTAGCTATCACACACCTTTCCCCTCATTCTGTTTTTCATTCTGGCTCTCTGCCCCTAGCTGACAAAATATGCATGTAACTATCTTCATTCTGAACTGCATTCTGAGAGGAGAATGCCTCGACACCCACCTGCCTCTCATCAAAATCCTAACATTGATTTGAAGTGTATGAGTCATTTTATTCATATCTTGGGTTCTGTTTGGGAAAATGCTGATCCTAGAAAACAGGGAAGTCTCATTTCTTCTCCCCTCTTCATTTTCCACAATGCATAATAGCCTATAAAGCACTTCTAGCCCACCCTTCACAAGGTGATAGCTTTACAACACTTCTCAGCCACAAAGTCCCAATACCTGCCAGGGTTGGTGGAATTGCCACCTGATCTGGGGTACCCAGGCACAGGCTCTTTTTCAAGTTCTTTAGGTCTGCCACATTGTGGAGAAAAATTATTCCTTTGGTAGTTATGTGTTCAGAGGAGATTGAAGAGAAGAGGAATTAGGGTTAGGCTGGGACGAGGACTGGGGCATCACTCTCTGTGTGTGTATCGACCCACTGTCTCTCATGGATGACACGATCCATTTCCTCTTTCCTTTAGTTTCTAGAAAGCATTATGAACCATCCTTTACAATCCATTTTGCAATAAAATGCTGCTGCATTCTAGTATTACTGTCTGGAGTTCACTTGAAACTCAACCCCATATCAAAAGGGGAGTAACCTAAGTTGCCTGCTATGTCTCAGTGGATGCTCTTTGGTTGTCTTTGGGGCTTGAAAAATGTCCATGAAAAATCACATCTGAAAACAAGGTACATCATCTATCAGCAGACATGCTTCCATACATTGGAGTGTCGCTGCAGGCCTCCTTTGAATGCAAGCACCGAAGCTTGTAGGTTGGTGCATAGAACTACTTTGTTTCTTCTCACCTACCTTAAATTAATAAACCATCACATTCACGTACACACAACAAGCATGGAGAGTTGGAAGGGTGTCGAGAATAAAGCACCTCAGGAGACTTAAGGACAAAAACAGAAATCAGGAGTGTGGTTGAGTTTCCCCATCACCTCCAATCCTGCAGGCAGACAAGGAGATCCAGGAGGATAGTGTGCTGTGGAGGAAATGCTTAGCTGAGCAGTATTTAGATCTCCAATCTCTGAAAGAGAATGTGGTCTGGCCCCACTTTACCCCTCTCTGTCTTCCAAAATTATGTTCGGTTTCATAAAAAAAAAGTTCCAGACTAATCCTATTAGTCAGTATATTTGTATAAGTGTGTTAACAAAAATACTCACACAGAGACACAGATGTCGAGGTAGACTTACAGTTTTTTCTGTGTGTTCCCATTTAACTGTTTTTCCCTGGTGTGAATAATAGAGATTTTTGTATGTTGGTCCTGCCTTTCACATTAAGTCACTAACTCCTCCAGGGCAGGGATCATGGCTACACAATACATTGTCTCTAGATACCCATCTGAGAAAGGGAGATTATCCCCATGGACAAATAGTGGACCTTAGGGTCAGGAAATCTTGGATCTATTCAGACATGAATTTAGTCAGATAACAATCTCTATGTGCCTCAGACTCCCCTGTTACAAATCAGGATCAGAGGCAATTTCTTTAGGGGGTGGTCTAAGAATTCTGATGATGTGGAGAAATTTATCACGGAAACCTAGTGTGGAAATACACAGTCCATCTTTCACTTTATTCTTCCAGTTTGTTGAGAGATTCAATCCTAATACATTGCTGTCATATTGCATATATTTTATTTTCTAAGTATCTAATTTTGTCCCCTTGTGTGGGATAGGATTATTTACTTTATTTCATTTTAGCATTTAAACATTTATGTATCAATTTGAAACATTTTACCCAGCTACCCTTTTCAGTGAGTCAAGTTACATATTTTCTTTGGTAGGTTCCTGGAGTCACTTTTCCCATTTCTACATGGTTTTTTTTCCTCTGATAAACATACCTGCTTCTGTTTAAAATATAATTCTTCACAAAGCCCCCAATGGTAATATTGATTTGAGGCTTTTCTCTATCAAGTACTTTCATAATTAGTTTTCTTATCCCCTCTTTACTACTTTATAGGGGACAACTAAGATTTAAAGGACAAAAGAACAAAATGTGGTAGCAAGAGCTGAGAGCAGTTTTGACACCAAGGACCGTGATAAAGGGTCCCATCAGTTTAAAAGTAGATTCAGGAAGTTCACTTCTCTCGTCTCTAGTTCCCTGACTGAAGACATATTTTCATTATTCTGATCACTGAGTGACAGAGGTGCTGGTACTTGAGGTATAAATGAATGAATAAAAAACATCAATTTAGATACCCTAGGAATAAACTGCTACAGAACTAAAGTCTAATTGCTTATTTAGATGACAATGAAAACAGGGCTTCCCTAGTGGCTCAGAGAGTAAAGAATCTGCCTGCAGTGCATGTGACACGGGTTTGATCCCTGAGTCCAGAAGATCCCCTGGAGAAGGGAATGGCAACCCACTCCAGTTTTCTTAACTGGAAAATCCCATGGACAGTGAAACCTGGTGGGCTACAGACCATGTGATCACAAAGAGTTGGACACAACTGAATAACATTTTGATTTTTCAAAAACAGGATAAAATTAAGTATTAGCAATATGCTAGTCAAAAAAGGAGAGATCAAACAAGTTGTGAGGATGTAAATGTTCAAGTGATGTAAAAGAAACAAATGATAAAGCTTAAAGGAAACTTAAAGGCTTAAAGGACAAGATTTGGTGATTAATAAAAAATAAATTTAGCAGCTAACAGAATGGAGGATAAGGCTGGAGAACAAGTTTCAAGATTGCCTGGCAAAACATGCCCAACCATACTTTAGAATTGGTTCTGATATTGGTCATGCAATATAGACTATCCCCAGATGGAGAGAACTTGTACCTCTTCCTTCTTTGAAGTGTCTGATCTAAAAGTACACCAGTGGACCCAGGATGCTTGACTGTTAGTGTCGGTCCCAGGCTTATACTCCAGCCGCATAAGCTTCATTAAGCTCGAAAAGATTCAACAAGTATAATGTATTTTTGCTCCTGAATTCTTAGCATCTTAGAGCTATCAATTCAGTTCAGTTCAGTCACTCAGTTGTGTCCGACTCTTTGCAACCCCATGGACCGCAGCACAGCAGCCCTCCCTGTCCATCACCCACTCCCGGAGCTTACTCAAACTCATGTCCACCTAGTTAGTGACATCATCCAATCATCTCATCCCCTGTCATCCCCTTCTCCTCCTGCCTCCATTCTTTCCCAGAATCAGTCTTTTCAAATGCATCTATTCTTACCATCAGGTGGCCAAAGTCTCTGAGGTTCTGTTAAATTTTTCAATCTTTTATTTCTTTGTCTCAGATTACCTTAAAATTCATTGACCTGTTTCTATGTCTCCATTATAATACTGAATTCATATGGTAAGCTTTTCTAGTTAATATTTTTTCACTTCTAAAATTTCCATTAGATTCTTTTTTATATTTTTATTTCTATGCAGAAAGCTCCTATTTTTCCATTCATTTTCAACGTGTTTACATTGACTTCATGGAGCATAGTTACAACACATGATAAAAGACTTCAATTCCAACATCTGGGCTATTTCAGGCTTGCCATCTACTTATTGTCTTTTTCCTTCAATATTGGTTGCATTTCTGTAGTTCTCTGTATATCAAACAACTCAATATTGAGAATATTAGGTAGACTCTGGGTCCTATTATAATTCTCTGTGTTGCTCAGGACATGAAACAATGGAACTCTCATATATTTCTGGTCAGAACATAAAATGGCTTAGTCACTTTAGAAAACAGTTCAGCAGTTTCTTATAAAATTAAATGTGTAGCTACCATATAACCCATCTATTTTGCTCAGTTTAGTTCTGTTCAGTCACTAAGTCATGTTCAATTATTTTTGCACCCGATGGACTGACACGCTGGGCCTCCCTGTCCATTGCCAACTCCAGGAGTTTACTCAAACTTATGTTCATTGAGTCAGTGATGCCTTCCAACCATCTCATCCTCTGGCATCCCCTTCTCCTGCCTTCAAACTTTCCCAGCATCGGGATCTTTTCAAATGAGTCAGTTCTTCACATGAGGTGGCCAAAGTATTGGAGTTTCAGCTTCAGCATCAGTCTTTCCAATGATTATTCAGAACTGATTTCCTTTAGCATGGACTGGTTGGATCTCCTCACAGTCCAAGAGACTCTCAAGAGTCTTCTCCAACACCGCAGTTCAAAAGCATCAATTCTTCGCTGCTCAGCTTTCTGTATAGTCCAAATCTCACATCCATACATGACTACTGAAAAAACCATAGCTCTGACTAGACGGACATTTGTTGGCAAAGTAATGTTTGTGCTTTTTAATATGCTGTTTAGGTTGGTCATAACTTTTCTTCCAAGGAGCAGGCATCTTTGATTTCATGGCTGCAGTCACCACCTACAGTGATTTTGGAGACCAAAAAGATAAATTCTGTCACTGTTACTGTTTCCCTATCTATTTGCCATGAAGTGATGGGTCCAGATGCCATGATCTTCGTTTTCTGAATGTTGAGCTTTAAGCCAAGCTTTTCACTCTTCTCTTTCACTTTCCTCAGGAGGCTCTGTATTTCTTCTTCGCTTTCTGCCTTAAGGGTGCTGTCATCTGCATATCTGAGGTCATTGATATTTCTCCTGGTAATTTTGATTCCAGCCTGTGCTTCATCCAGCCTAGTGTCTCTCATGATGTACTCTGCATATAAGTTAAATAAGCAGGGTGACAATATACAGCCTTGACGTACTCCTTTTCCTATTTGGAAACAGTCTCTTATTCCATGTCCAGTTCTAACTGTTGCTTCTTGACCTGCATACTGCTTTCTCAAGAGGCAGGTCAGGTGGTCTGGTACTCCCATCTGTTTCAGAATTTTCCACAGCTTGTTGTGATCCACACAGTCAAAGGCTTTGGCATAGTCAATAAAGCAGAAATAGATGATTTTCTGGAATTCTCTTGCTTTTTCAATAATCCAGTGGATGTTGGCAATTTGATCTCTGGTTCCTCTGCCTTTTCTAAATCCAGCTTGAACATCTGAAAGTTCATGGCTCATGTATTGCTGAAACCTGGCTTGGAGAATTTTGAGCATTACTTTACTAGCTTGTGAGAAGAGTGCAATTGTGCGAGTTTGAGCATTCTTTGGCATTGACTGTCTTTGAGGTTAGAATGAAAACTGACGTTTTCCAGTCCTGTGGCTACTGCTGAGTTTTCCAAATTTGCTGGCATATTGAGTGCAGCACTTTCACAGCATCATCTTTTAGGATTTGAAAGAGGTCCACTGGAATTCCATCATATCCACTAGCTCTGTTCATAGTGATGCTTCCTAAAGCCCAACTGACTTCACATTCCAGGGTGTCTGGTTCTAGGTGAGTGATCACACCATCATGATTATCTGGGTCATGAAGATCTTTTTGTATAGTTCTTCTGTGTATTCTTGAAACCTCTTCTAAATATCCTCTGCTTCTGTTAGGTCCATTCTATCCTTTATTGTGCCCATCTTTGCATGAAATGTTCCTTTGGTATATCTAATTTTCTTTAAGAGATCTCTAGTCTTTCCCATTCTATTGTTTTCCTCTATTTCTCTGCAAGGATCCCTAAGGAAGGCTTTCTTATCGATCCTTGCTATTCTTTAGAACTCTACATTCAAATGGTATATATTTCCTTTTCTCCTTTGCCTTTTTGCATTTCTTTTTCTTGGGGATGGTCTTGATCACTGCTTCCTGTACAGTGTCACAAACCTCTGTCCACAGTTCTTCAGGCACTCTGTTTGTCAGACCTAATCCCTTGAATTTATCTTTCACTTCCACTATATAATTGTAAGGAGTTCTTCAGGCACTCTGTTTGTCAGACCTAATCCCTTGAATTTATCTTTCACTTCCACTATATAATTGTAAGGGATTTGATTTAGGTCATACCTGAATGGTCCAGTGGTTTTCCCTACTTTCTTCAATTTAAGTCTGAATTGGGCAATAAGGAGTTCATGATTTGAGCCACAGTCAGCTCCTGGTCTTGTTTTTGCTAACTCTATAGAGCTTCTCCGTTTTTGATCTACATAAGAATATAATCAACCTGATTTCAGTATTGACCATATGGTGATGTCCATGTGTTGAGTCTCTTCTTGTGTTGTTGGAAGACAGTGTTTGCTATGACCAGTGAGTTCTCTTGGCAGAACTCTGTCAGCCTTTGACCTGCTTTGTTTTGTACTCAAAGGCCAAATTTGCCTGTTACTCTAGGTAGCCTTTGACTTACTACTTTTGCATTCCAGTCCCCTATAATTAAAAGGACATCTTTTTTGGGTGTTAGTTCTAGAAGGTCTTGTAGGTCTTCATAGAACTATTCAACTTCAGCTTTTTCACCATTTCTGGTTTGGGCATAAACTTGGATTACTGTGATACAGAATGGTTTGCCTTGGAAATGAACAGAGAGCATTCTGTTGTCTTTGAGACTGCATCCAAGTATTGCATTCTGGACTCTCTTATTGACCATGATGGCTACTCCATTTCTTCTAAGGGATTTCTGCCCACAGTAGTACATATAATGGTCATCTGAGTAAAATTCACCCATTCCAATCCATTTCAGTTCACTGATTCCTAAAATGTCGATGTTCACTCTTGCCATCGCCTTTTGACCACTTCCAATTTGCCTTGATTTGTGGACCTAACATTCCAGGTTCCTATGCAATATTGCTCTTTACAGCATTGGACTTCCATCACCAGTCACATCCACAACTGGGCATTGTTTTTGCTTTGGTTCCATCTCTTCATTCTGGAGTTATTTCTCCACTGATCTCCAGTAGCATAATGGGCACCTACCGACCTGGGAAGTTCATCTTTCAGTGTCCTATCTTTTTGCCTTTTCATACTTCATGGGGTCCTCCAGCCAAGAATACTGAAGTGTTTTGCCATTTCCTTCTCTAGTGGACCACATTTTGTCAGAACTCTCCACCATGATCTGTCCATCTCAGTGGCCCTACATGGCATGGCTCATAGTTTCACTGAGTTAGACAAGGCTGTGGTCTATATCATCAGTTTGGTAAGTTTTCTGTGATTGTGGTTTTCATTTTGTCTGCCCTCTGATGGACAAGGATAAGAAGCTTATGGAAGCCTCCTGATGAGAGAGACTGAGGGGAAACTGGGTCTTGTTCTGATGGACAGGGCCATGCTCAGTAAATTTTTTATCCAATTTTATATTGATAGGTGGAGTTGTGTTCCCTCTCTGTTGCTTGACCTGAGGCCAAACTATGGCGGAGGTATCTCAGAGCTATGGGGAACCTTAAAACTCCTCCAGTCCAATCTCTGTGATGAAAAAACCAAGGCTCAAGGAGATGAAAAGATATATTCAGTGTCACACAGCTGATTGCTGGTATGCGTACTTCGGTTCAGTTCAGTCACTCAGTCGTGTCTGACTCTCTGCGACTCCATGACCCACAGCACGCCAGGCCTCCCTGTACCTCACCAACTCCCAGAGTCCACCCAAACCCATGTCCATTGAGTCGGTGATGCCATCCAACCATCTCATCCTCTGTTGTCCCCGTCTCCTCCTGCCCTCAATCTTTCCCAGCATCAGAGTCTTTTCAAATGAGTCAGCTCTTCGCATAGTCATGTCCAACTTTTGGGACCCCAAAGGGGTTCCTCTAAGGGATTCTCCAGGCAAGAATACTGGAGTAGGTTTCCATGACCTCCTTCAGGGGATCTTCCTGACCCAGGGGTTGAAGCCATGGCTCCTAAGACTTCTGCACTGCAGGCAGATCTGTTATGCACTGAGCCATCTGGGAAGTAGACGGTACTAATACATTAGTCTCCTCATCCACAGCCAGTGTAGTCCTTGTTCCCCTGCAACAAGTGCAATTCTGAGAGATCCTTACTTCTCGGAAGAATGAAGGTAGCATCTTATTTTCTCCCTGCTTCAGGGAGCCCTCTTTCCATTGAGATGCAGTTATAACTGGACAGGATTGTTCTAAGGCTCTTATAACAAAGCAGTACATGATTAGCCTCTTTAGCCCCAGGCTATGCTCCTTTGACCCCAGGACTTCCCAGTGTTTTACATTTTGTTTGATACAACATATTCTATTCTCTTTGAAAAATCAGAGAACTCCATTTGGGACGTGACTCAGTGGAAAGTAATTATGAAAGAAAGGCTCTGTCCTTCCCAGGAGTGTGGAGTTGCACCCTTCTCTTCACTGTGGGACTCACTTTCCTGATCTGTAATATCAGCACACATTTCTCAGGTTCTTAGTTTGGTTAATTTGCCTTTGTTTCTTTTAGGATTAAATGAAACAAAAATGTACAAATTAGGTGCATAATGAATTTTCACTGAATGAATAAAAGCAAAAACTGAGTGCTGAAGAATTGATGCTTGTGAACTGTGGTGTTGGGGAAGACTCTTGAGAGTCCCTTGGACTGCAAGGAGATCCAACCAGTCCATCCTAAAGGAAATCAGTCCTGAATATGCATTAGAAGGACTAATGCTGAAGCTGAAGCTCCAATACTTTGGCCACCTGATGCAAAGTACTGACTCATTGGAAAGGACCCTAATGCTGGGAAAGATAGAAGGCAGGAGGAGAAGGGGATGACAGAGAATAAGATGGTTGGATGGCATCGCCCACTCAATGGACAGGTGTTTGAGCAGCTCCGGGAGTTGGTGAAGGACAGGGAAGCCTGGTGTGCTGTAGTCCATGTGGTTGCAGAGTCAGACATGAACCACCTAGAAGTGACTTGGGGGCCTACCCCATTGCCTATTGAACACTGATATTAGGGCATTTATAAATACTATTTATTTTGCCTTTTTTGTTATAATAGGCATTTATCTCCCTGTTGCTCACAGACCAAAGAGTATAACGTTTCTCAAATGCATTGGCTTGTTTTTTTAAAATATCTTACTCTGTTTGGTCTAGGACCCTAAATAATTTTTGCTTTCTTAAGCTTCAATGTGCTTGCAATACCTTCTCAGTCAGTGTCCTTCAAATAAATGTGCCATCAAGGTTGTTTATTGCTTTTCCAGGTTTCTAATAAAGACTTTAATCTGTGTGCACCATTTGTCACTGAAATTACTCCCTAACTATATACACTGATAAAGCAGTTCTTTATTAGTGAAATCGCAGCCTGATATAGAAGTAGTCACATATTTTATTCTTTATCAAATGTTTTGTTACTATCGCTTCTGATATTCTAAAGATTTTGACCCTTAAAAATTACAGCTACATCATATGGTTAAATCTCATCTATGCCTTCCTGAAAGAGCACAACACCTGAAGTTAGGAGCCATGAGCTAATTTCTGTCATTGAGTGATTATATGCATTTATTTTTCTTTACCTCTCCAGGCCTCAGTTCTCACAACTTCAAAATAAAGCTTTAAATTAGGTGATTTCTCACTTTCCCTCCAGGCTTTTCAAAATCTATATATACATGTCATGAAGCTTATTCAAACCTGTCTTAAAAAAAAGAGAACTTTAAAATTACATTGTTTAAACTGTTTAAAGGAAAAACAAAAGAGATTTTGGAAAACAGTTCTGAAAAAATTTACATCAGAGGCTATTTGTATAAAATCAGAGATGGGCTCTAACTGCCAAAGGCATTACAGAAGTTAAAAAAAAATACTGTTCTTATTTCAGTAATATCTAACATCTATTAGCTCTTTGGCAATACTGCATGTTTTGATGCCCAAATGGGAGGCACAGGTCAGAGTGAAGCAACTACCTCTCATATGTTTGCTGTTAAAAGTTTTCTGCTACTCACCACTTATCACACAGGATCACAGTCTGGGTCATCCTTGACCTGTGCTCTTTGCTTCCTCCATTCAATGAGCTGCCATGTTCCCACCTACCTGGCTGCTGCTGCTGCTAAGTCGCTTCAGTCATGTCCGACTCTGTGCGACCCCATAGATGGCAGCCCACCAGGCTCCCCCATCTCTGGGATTCTCCAGGCAAGAACACTAGAGTGGGTTTCCCATTTCCTTCTCCGATGCATGAAAGTGAAAAGTGAAAGGGAAGTCGTGTCCGACTAGTAGGGGCCCCATGGACTGCAGCCTACCAGGCTCCTCTGGAGTCCTTCACTAATCCATCAATCCCAAGTCAATCACCCAAAGTCAGGCCTTATCAACTGTCACTATATTATTTTGATCATTTAATAGCTATTCTTCATGCTTTCAAGGTCCTTCTGTTTTAAAATTTAACCAAAGTTAGATATTCAAATGAATTTCCTTAATCTGATCATATTCTCTCAAGCACATACATTAGCTTTCTAACATCTACCAAATATTTTTTTCAATCCCTGGTCTATTAAAAAAGTATCCTGAGATCCAATCTCAGCCATCTCTCTGGATTATTTTTCTACCTGCTGCTTCAAACTATGTTCTTTCAAAGCCTAGTTTCAAGTCAATGCTTTCTTAAAACACCTCTTAGGCATTATAGAAATTGTCTGAACCCTCAAGTGACTCTGTCATAGCACTCATGCCTTTCTCGTACAAATTACAATTTCTTACATATTCACTAGACTATTCTTTCATTAAATGCAGGGATTGTTTCCTCCTTCAGTAATATAGTCTCTTTTATCACTTATTGAGTGATCATTTTATGAATTTAGAATGAATAGATGGTCTGTCTTGTTCCTTAAGGTAAAGTGGAAATATATTTCCTCTGAAGTGAAAATAGTGATATAATTATTTTTATAGTTCATATTTTAACTGAAAAATTAAAATTACAAGGTATGTTTCATTTAGATGACTCCTTTTAAAACCCCATGCAAGTTAAGTTTCATCAGCCGTTTCCTTAGAGAAAAAAAATATTCTTTAAGAAAGGCAGTTCAGGTTCAAAAAATGTGTTTTACTTATTTATTTCATATATGTGTTTCAGTACTTTTCTAAGTAGTGATAACACGTGCTAAGCCCTTTAGTCATGTCTGACTCTATGCAACTCTATGGACTGTAGCTTGCCAGGCTCCTCTGTCCAATGGATTCTCCAGGCAAGGATATTGGAGTGGACTGCCATAGCCTTCTCCAGGGGATCTTCCCAACTCAGGGATCAAACCTGCAACTCTTATGTCTTCTGCACTGGTAGGCAGGTTCTTCACCACTAGTGCCACCTGGAAGATCAAGTAGCTATAGTTCCCAAGTTCAATTCTAACCATAACTCACTGGCTTCGCTATGGAGTTTACCTTTTTTTGAAGCATGCACAAGATAATGTCTATCCTTCCCAACTCAGTAAAAGTCACAAGAGTTTCTTTAGTTTTCAAATAAATATACTTTCCCATCCATCAGGTGGAAGAACAGTATTAAATATATATCAGAAGTAAATAACTCCATTAGTCACAAGAATAGTCTCATCAATCAGCCTCTAAGGTCAAACATTTGACAAGTGGCAAAGAGTGCTTTCAGATATCACCTTCCAGAAATGAGAACCTCAAAAGAATTAACCAAGGTGCTATCAAGGGGACCACCAAATGAAATGGGGAAAAAGACTCCAGCTGCTCCAGTCAAGGTCGGAGGATGAACTCAGAACCAGAATGTACTTTCTTGATGTGGTCAGCTGACCTACACAGGTGAAACTGGTGAGTGGAAGATAAATATCGAACATTTTCATAAAATGTGCTACCTAAAGGTAATTCAATAATATCTGAGCAGAGAACAGTATATAAATTCGCTATTATAAATACAGTCAGGATGCCCCTTGCTTTTTCTTTTTTTTAAAGAAAACTACAACATAGCAATGTAAAGTTGGGCCATACTCTTTTTGCCATGTATAAGGAGTTTTATCAGTCTTTCTAGAAACTTTTTGGAAACAAATTGGAATTTTTCTGACTATTCCCAAGAACATCCATTTCCATACAGTCTTAGCTTAATAAACAAAAGAAAATATATTTCTACTTGCTCTGTTTGAATTAGTACTATTAGTTTCCTAATCACGTGGGCCAAATGAGCTATGTCTCTGATACCGACTCTGACAACAACTCCTTCTTCGTAGACCTCAAGAAGCCCCCACTATTCACTGATCTTACCAACAAACTTCTTTCTCTTGAGTATGAGAACTGGAGTAAATACAGCGACAGGCAGGGCTGTGCATCTTTGTTTTGTTCTTTGACTTTGGACTGAATCCTTAACTCAGGCAGCTGGATGACAAACTCCTACAAAGAAACCCCTTCGGATAAATGGAAAAACCATTTAAGGTTTATACTCAAGGCAAACAGATCCAAAAAACTGCAAGGTTAACAAAAATTAGTATCACCAACAAAAATTAGTATCTTCATTTCAAATGGTCATTACTTCCTGGAGGAGGTCTCTCTTCCCAGGTTCCTACCCTCCATAGACATATTCAGCCAAGTAAGCACTTATATCATGCATAAGCAGCAGAAATAACACACTACTGGTTCCATATTTCTTTCTCCCAGAAAATAGCTTACATTTAATATATGACTTAGCAATAAAGGCAAGGCTATCTCCCCATCACAATTCTCTGCTAGTCTACAACCCTGAAGGCCTGCAACTTCTTCAGAAAGTGATCTTGTTTTCCACTTCAAGAGAACATTTCATCAGTCAGAATTTTAGATTGGGTTTTAATTTTAGGTACTGAGCAGTTATAGCACTGCTAGAGTTATTTAATACACTTTAAGGCCAACCCACATTCCTAGCAACAATGCACTGCTGTCTGCCTAACCAGGATGGAGCGTAGGGAGTAATGCATAAGCATCAGTGAATGATCTTGGTGGCCACAAACCAATGACAAGAGACATCCACCTTCCTGAGAGGCAGAGAATTATGGAGGTAACACTGCATGACGGGATATGTACGTAGAGTCTTGGAAGTTCATGTGTAGATGGAAACCAAATGAGTGATGCACTTAGGAAAATTGCTTTCTACTATCTGGATGTGAATTTATCATGAAGCATTGTTTTAAAGTAAAAAACCTTACATATAAACCTGGACTAAGTGTTTTGTCCAAGGTGACACAATAAAGGAAGCAAGGGAGATAAAAATAGAACACTTGAAATCAGCCTGCCGATCTAATCATCAGACACTTGGCAAGTTTATCTGAAGAGGTCCTAATGCAAAGTAGAACCTTTTGCATAGAGTGAGAGGTCAGCTGAAGAACTGAAGCAGCCCACTGGGCAGCAAGAGAAATGGAATTGATTGCTTCTATAAAGTGATACAATTTTATCAATAATGACACAGGAGAAGAAAAATCTTGCAATCCTATATATCATAAAAGTCTTTTCTCTGCTAAAATGCCTTTGCTAATCATTACCAGACACTTAAGGTCACATGACATCTGACCCTCTTTAATCCTGGCATTTTGGCTTAAATATTAGCAGGCATTTTCATTATGTCATTATCTGTACTTTGAAATTCATTTCTAGGATTTCTTTCACTTATTCAAAGTTTTAAAGAACACCTGCTATGTAGAAAGTGCTGTAAAGATGGAGTGGGGGATAAAAATAAGGAGGTCTATTTCTACCTGTCAAGGAAACTCAAGTTCTGTTGCTCATGGATGTCTAAGTAATCTTTCTGGATACAGGTGGTGAGTGGTTTAAAATCAATGAAGATAGAATCACTGTGGGAATACAGCAGTAAGAGGGAAGAGTGATAGCCGGAAACCAGGCCATGAGAGCTGGGAACTCTGCAGGTGGGTACAAGGAAACGATGAGGCAAAGAAAAGAATTCTGGGCAAAAGAAATAACATGAGCAAATGTACCTCCACTTCAGTTACTTAGATTTATTTGTCACATATTGATTTCCTTCTTTAGACATTTGTTTTTCAACTCAGTCCAGGCTTTATTCCTTTTATTAATCTCAACAATCCCACTTCTTGTATGATGGTGATACTAAGGGTACCTTCCCAATGTTGGTGAGAATTCAGTGAGAAACTCCACACAAGGACTTTAATAGAAACTTGGCAAATTGAGTTCTGCATAGAATTATTACAGTTATTTACTC
This sequence comes from Nanger dama, assembly GCA_917880005.1. Taxonomy (NCBI): domain Eukaryota; kingdom Metazoa; phylum Chordata; class Mammalia; order Artiodactyla; family Bovidae; genus Nanger; species Nanger dama. The sequence continues at coordinate 6,287,401 of CAKJTW010000011.1, forward strand.
AGTGGGTATAGAATATGAGTTAGATGAGGCCATCAGCAGTCCTACTCATGGAGAAACCAGATCATCACCAGTCAAATATGTTATCCCCAGTGGTCTCATATCCTTCAGAGTCCACAAATATTAGGTGGATTGGGTCACTGTTCTTTGAGAAGGAAGCTTTCAACCATTTAAAAAGAAGAGATTAGCTACAACTAGAAAGAACTCAGAGTGCAAGACTGTGAAGACATGGAAAGCAAAGTGACACAGTGAGGATTTCTAGGGCAATAGAACATCAGGGGAACACGGTGCTCAGGCCATTCACCTACATCATACTTTTGCTTGGTGTCAGCCCCCATAAGACTGTTATGAGGTGATGATCTACTAGATCAGAAAGAAACCTTCTAAAATCCATCCTATCAGTAACATGGATAGGAGAGCTGGGGCTACAGGTGAGGTGAATCGCATGATGGTGAGATATGCACTGTTTGTTTATAGGGACTTTTTTTCCCCCAGTTACCTAAAGTAGAGCCTTGTTCAGTTCAGTTGCACAGTCATGTCCAACTCTTTGCAACCCATGAACTGCAGCATGCCAGGCCTCCCTGTCCATCACTAACTCCCGGAGTCCACCCAAACCCATGTCCATAGAGTCAGTGATGCCTTCTAACCATCTCATCCTCTGTCATCCCCTTTTCCTCCTGCCATCATTCTTTCCCAGCATTAGCGTCTTTTCAAATGAGTCAGCTCTTTGCATCAGATGGCCAAAGTACTGGAGTTTCAGCTTCAACATCAGTCCTTCCAGTGAACATTCAGGACTGATTTCCTTTAGGGGTGGACCAGTTGGATCTCCCTGCAGTCCAAGGGACTCTTAAAAGTCTTCTCTAACACCACAGTTCAAAAGCATCAATTCTTTGGTGCTCAGCTTTCTTACAGTTCAACTCTCACATCCATACATGACCACTGGAAAAACCACAGGTTATCATAAATGTTGGCTTTTAGATGATATATTAAAACATGAAGTGTCCGGAATAGAAGTATATGAACTTACTCATTATTTACAAGGTCATTCTGGCCTTCTGCCTGTTTTGTATCACCCGCAGGCTAAGAATGTTTTTCATGTTTCTAAGTGGTTGACCAAAAAGAAATAAAATGAAGAATAATATTCCATGCACGTGGAAATAGTATGAAACTCAAATTTCACTATTTTAGTCAAGGTTTTTTTGAAATGCAGCCATGATTATTCATTTGTCTATTAACTATTGCTATATTCACACAATCATAACAGAGAGGAGTAGTTGTGACAAAGATCACATGACCCCTAAAATCTAAAATATTTACTTTCAGGCCCTCTACAGATAAATTTTCTGTCTGTGGGCTAGACTATATGAGGCAAATGCAGAACCAGAGAGCAGCTATGAGGCACCATAACAATCAAAGTAAAAGATGATGGTAACTGGGACCAGGTGATCAGTGGTAGTGGTGGTGAGAAATCGTCAGGTCCAAAATACATTTGGAAGTTCAGCCAAGTCCCTTTGCTAACAGAAGGCAAGCAGGGTGCAGGAGAAAGAGAGGTCAGGAAAATTCCAAGTTGTAGTACCCTAGACCTGACTCCAAGTCTCCAAACCTCAGTACCAGTCATTCAGGTGTTTCACAGATACTTTATTATTTCTTTTTAATGTGCCTTTAGACTTGTCTCTGGGTTCTCAGTTTCATCAATGTCTTCTATCTCATTTGCCACTAGGAGAAGGCTCTTCACACCTTCCTTGTCAATTTTCCTCCCCAGATCAAGGCTATATCTTTATCTCTTCACTTTTCTATCTTTGTTTACAGACCAGAAAGTGGGGAGAAAAACAAAATGAAAGCCAGAGAGAAGATATTCAAAGGGAGTTCTAAGATTGTCCCTTTTCTTTTTCTTTCTAGTCAATATTTACTTAGAAGTGGTGGTTCCTTAGCAACTCTGGCAATAAGCAACTTTTATTCTGTCTTTATAAGAGAGATCCCAGAAACAGATGCCTAAATTGACAAGCTACTTTTCTAGAACAAAACATCAAAAATATTTTTCTAAGCAAGTAATAGTATTTTTAAACAACAGTCTAAGAATACAAAATAACTGATATTCCATCCATTTTTGCCAAAGAGCAGACATGAGGTTTTACTGAAGTTGTTAGAAGAGCTTATTAGAACTATGTTTTAGCGCTAAATTTATGACTTAATTTATAATATTTCATTTATGATTTAAAAAGAATCTGAGATGTACAGTTGTCATTAGGGCTTTGATTTTTTTGTTGTTTGTTTCTATAATGTTGCTAGGCATCAGTCTCTTCATCAAAAGTGACATAGGTGGATTAAATTATCTCCAAGGTCCTTTTTATTTTTTAGCATTTTGTGTTTGTGAATACCATTGGGGGTCTGCTACCATTTAAGAAGTTTAGGCAAGAGGATGTGAAATGCTAAATCCTTTGAGGCAAAATTCAATTTCTTGCATTTTAGGCTATCTATATGTTTCCCAACGCTGGCCTCCTGTTTCTGTCCCTACAATGTAGACTTTTGCATAGAAACACTCTTTGTCAGGTCTTTTGTTCGTCTCTAGAATCAGAGGTCAGGTTCCTCAGCTTACAAGGTTACAACTATCCCAATTGGCAAAGGCTGTAGTGAACGCCAATTACTATACTTGCAGTTAGAAGCCAATTATTTTTTTCCTTAAAATAACGTGTGTCCTGTAGTCAAACTGAAGAGTGAAGATAGGTAATGGAAGCACCTAGTTAAAGGTTGAGCAGGAGGTGAAAGATATTGTCAGAGGGGTGAGAGAAAGGTCAGGATATAGTATTCACTAACACAGAACTACAGAATGCCAGAGTTAAACAAGATCTTAGAGATCATGGTGTCAGAAATAATATCTTTGACCCTGACCTAAGCATTGGAAACAGGATGTACCCCACCAGCTGATGACTCAGGAATTCATACGGATCATATAATATCATTTCAGTTTTACATTTATTCTGCAAGCAAGAATGTAATGGAAAAGTAAAAATAATGAAGCATTTTGGGAAAGTCAGACAAATCTAGAGATGAAGCCCAGGTTCACCATTTCTTAGATCTGGAATCTACAGCAATTTAAATACCTTCTCAAGATCCCGCATTTTCCATAGAAAAATGAGGATGACCATACCTACCTTAAGGGAACTTTGAGGTTTATTGATGATGGAGGTAATCATCTGGTACTGAGAAGACACTTGAACAGTATCCTTTACAGTTGCTGCTGTAGTTATGTTTAAAGCATTCCTCCAATCTGCTCCCACTTATAATGCTTTATACAGTTCTGTTCTCCAACCACCTCAAGCTTTCTTAAATAGTTACTATATTTTCCTGAACCTGAGGGAGACCCCAAATCCTTAGATATTCTGCCTCCCAAGGAGTCAGGCTGGGAATTCAAAAGCTCTCAGGCATCCTTTGTCAACTGCCACCACCACTCTCTGCCACCATGTCTAAGAATTCACTTAACATCTGGTGGACCTTCTTGGCAGCTAAACCTCATTATAGAATAAGGTACAAGTTTGCAGGAATCTGGCTGCTGTGGGTGAGCATATGCATGTGATCTGCAGATGACCATACGGTTATGTATCTGAGTGAGGAAGGAACCCTTGAACTTGACCTAGGTTCCCTGGTAAGGATTCCAAGGAAGAGCTAAGTCCATATCCTGTAAGCTGTTCAGTTTTAACAATCCACACCCCACACCCCACACCTCAGTAAGAACAGACTGGGGCACTTATTTCTCGGTTGATAATATGGGAGTAACAATTTCCTGCTATTCCCTCTTTCAAGCAAGTAGGGGTGGAAAGACAATAAATTAGACAACACCTAGTATATTTGACATATTTGCTCAGTGCAAGCGCTCACATTCCAAGGATACTAAATTTCACGGAGCGCATCTACCCTCTGGGAATCCTATAAATTCATGCCCTAGTCAGCCTCAGGGTGTGAAAAGAAGTCACTCAACACCACTAGAACAACTTAAGATCTCCTCCAAGGAAGCCAGGAAAGGCAGAGCTCACTGTCCTCTGGTGCTGCTGCACATATCAGTGATTAATCTAAGGGGAAAGGTCATCAGAAAATTTTTTTCTACATCTATGCAAATGTCATGAAAATCCATGTGTCACATCTGCGTTTGTCACAGGAGCCAGCATTAATAGCATATTTAAAAGTCATGATGTCATCGCCATTAATCGGGCCCTGTGGTGCCAGGCTTCACTGTCATCTATTAATCACCAGTGTCTGCAGATGCGTGTATTTGGAAAGGCGAAGTTTAGATCCATAAAGCAAGATTTACTTTTGTCAAGCAGCATGACCGAAGATGTATGGCCATCTTGTTCTGCTTTGGAATTGCTCACCGCTGTGTCCTTAGGAAAAGCCTGGCATTTCCAAGCTGATATTTAAACAGCTATCCTGAAACAAAATGCAGTTTTAGAGGTTCTGGAAAAGCCACTGATGCACATCCTATGTCTTCTTTAAACAACTGTAACTAGGATATGAGGGGGTTTGGTTTTGTTCTCTCTGAGTCAATGCTTCAGGACAGAGGACACTCCCCAGGTAGGTGAAGAAGCCGCCCGAGAGCCATCTGGAATAAGGACTTTGGAACAAGCCCAATCGATTTCTTTCCATTGGGTCCTGCTACTCATCTGATTTATGGAAAAAGGAATTGCTGGGGATTTCTTGGTTCACAAACAGTAATGCAATCCTTAAGATTGGTCACGTTAGAGAAGAGTCACAGAGGAGAATTAATTCAGTGGTTGGAAAGGGAAATAAAGGCATAAAATGGAAGGGCAAAAACAAGTTTAAAGAAACTGGAAACCAAAAATGAGATGATGGACATAAATCATGAGAAAATAATTGAAAAAATGATACAATGAAGTAGACTGGAGGGAGGAAAAAGAAATGGGTAGTGGATGAGGCAACAGTGGAAGGTCTGAAGGAAAACCATATGAAAGTATGGGGCTCTCAGGCAGTGACTGTCCAATCAGTCTAACTGCACGCATGCTCAGCTGTGGTCCGAGTCTTTGTGATTTTATGGACTGTAGCCCACCAGGCTCTTCGGTGGGATGGGATTTTCCAGGCAAAAATCCTGGCATGGGCTGCCATTTCTTCCTCCAGGGAATCTTACCAACCCAGGGATTGAACCTGCATCTCCTGATGCAGGTTCTTACCACAGGAGTCACCTGGAAGCCCCCTATCAATGCAGGGTACACCATTTTGCTGACTTCTTTTCCCTGGCAGAGCCCTTCTCTTGGATTGAGCTGATCTGAGATTTGGGGCTGGATTTAACACTGGACTGTATATTTTGAACAGGCTTCTACATGTCTCACATGAATAAATAATATCACTTTCTACTTAGTCAATCTGCTAAGATTCTACAAATGCTTCATATGGATTACCTACATAATGCATTTTCCCCATTAATGATACATGATTTAGAAAGTTCTCAGCATTTTAATGACTTCTATTATACATATAAAATCTTGAAAGAAGTAAAAGACTCACCCACACAAGAATCCTCAAACTTGAGATTGCAAACCCTAGAATCATCGTAAAGACTCAACAGGGATTTAGGCATTATTGTTAACTCAAAAGGAGGAAATAAAGCTGTTAACCTTAGTCAACTACAAGAATTATTTTATATGCATCTATCATTTTAAGATTCCATCTTCTTTTCTCACTACAGCCCCTTCTCCCTAAAGTGTGACCACAAGGCCTTTCACATGCACCCAGTCATTATCCATATATCCCAGGAATGCATGCACGGCCTCTCAGTGGAGGCTACATGAGAAGCCACTACTGGTGGATGGGCAGAGAGCTATTTCTCATGTCCTTACCATTTGCCTGCATCAAAAGGAACAACGCAAAACACTGTCCTTAAAAATGCTTTACACATTTCCTATTGACCTAGAAAAGTATTTTGTCATTACTTTGCCTGAAGTGGTATTGTTTGGTTTGCTTCAAACCTCGACGCAAGAAAGATTTTTGGACAAAGAAACAGGAAAGGACCAGTACAGAGGAACTAGTCAAGTTCCAACCACACTACTCACTGCACATCACTGCGATGAATGCAACATAGCTCCTGCTTTAAAAAAATATATACTCTTGGAACAGGTGGTAAATAGACCCCCAAACAAGAAAGGGCAGTAAATTATTAGAGTTCTGTGTTAGAAGTCCATGAAAGCTACTAGAGGCTCACGAGAAAGCATTACTTCCATTATTTAAATGAAGTGGACCTGAAGGGGAGACTAGGAGGGACAAGGGCAAAGAATGGGAACATTTAACACAGAACTTATATTTGAGACAACAGTTCCAGAAGAAAAACATTTTGGAGGCTTTTGGTTTATTTATGGGGTATTAGCAGATGCTATTAAAAGGACCAATGCTTTTCAAAAATAACTCTGCCTTGAAGAAAAACAGATACTTATCAGACATTTGGTACTGAAATTTCAGCCAATGTCAGAGAGCTGGGTAATTAAGATGCAAATAGCAGAATGTATGTTTCTCACTAGATTTTAAAGATCTGGAATAAATCCTATGGACAACTATTAAAGTCCATCTTAGAAATACACTGAATAAAGCAAATAGAAGATAAGTTTCTGATGTTTTCTACTATCCTAGAAGGGATGACATTAACAGTGAAGCATCCTTGTGATCTATAAATGGTGAACACAAATTTAGGTATGGCAAAAACCATCACAATATTGTAAAATAATTATCCTCCAATTAAAATAATTTTAAAAAGAAGCTTTTATTTATAATTAGAAATTATTATTTTTTGGTTTTCTAGAAACAAGTGTTTTATGTATCTCTACAAATGTCAATGGCTATAAGCATACATATTTTTTTAAATTCTGCATTTTTTTTGCATGTACAGAAACTCAAGTCACTTCTATGATTAAAGTATAGAAAAGATGAATGAGCAACTTTTCTATTTTTTTCCTCACATTGTCATGTAATTCTGTAAAGGATTGTGTTTTATACACTGAAACTGAACTTTGAGGTTGAAACTCAAGCTTTCTATTTCACCATCTAAGTGGATGATGGAAATGATATAGCCAAGGGAGTGCTAATGATGAGAGCTGTAAAATCTCTGTGAAAACAAAGAATTAGACACAGTTTTTACCAGTATCTCTTCAGCACACACACATAACCTCCACAAACACACACACACTCTGTTAATGAGATTGTGACTTAGTGGATCAGATATTTCTCAGCAAGGGAGACTCCATTCCATAGGCCAGTCTGTTTTACTCCCAGACACCTCAAAAGGCTCCTGAAACAGCCTGCTTCTTGAGCAAATGGTTCCTTCCTCTCTTTGCTCTTTCTCCTTTTGTGAGGATGTCCTTTGCTGTCTCTGACTATCTTAAGCTTTTCAGGCTGCTATAGCGAAACAAAGAATAGGTGACCTAAACAACATACATTTCTCTCTCAGAATCTGGAGGCTGGGAAGTCCACAGCTGAGTGCCGGTGGATCTGGCAGTGAATGAGAACCCGCTTCCTACTTTGCAGATGGCCATCTTCCTGCTGCTTCCTTACATGGCCAAGGGATAGAGCATCTCTGATGTCTCTCCTTCTGAGGACAAATACAATTCCTTGCTCCCCTCATGACTTATTATCTCCCAAAGGCCACCTCCAAATACCATCCACTGGCAATGAGGGCTTCAATATCCGATTTGAGTGGGGACTCAAACACCCAGTCCACAGCAGCCCTCACTTTCCCAACACAGTCTGTACTCCGAGATCAAGCAGGCACAGGGAGCAGGGACAGGAGCTGGTCCATTTTCTCCAAGAACTAGATTAGTGTCTTTAAAATGGCTCCAGCACATCGGCATGTGTTCAAATCACCTCCTGGCCTTGACTTCATACATTTTTTTCTCAACTTATTTCTCTTATAAGAAAATAATCAAAGAGGGACACATCCTGCCTCCTTTCTGCAGGCTAGGCTGTCCAGACCGTCAGGGTCTTTGGTCTCCTCTCTCTGAGAGCAGCATCTATGTTATTGTGCTTACCACTAGAGCAGAAGCTATTAAAACAGAAAGTGAAAGTGTTAGCCACTCAGTCGAGTCCAACTCTTTGTGATCCTCTGGACTGTAGCCTGCCAGGCTCTTCTGTCCATGGGATTCTCTAGGCAAGAATACTGGAGTGGGTTGCCATTTCCTCCTCCAGGGGATCTTCTTGACCTAAGGATCAAACCTGGGTTTTCCAAATTGCAGGCAGATTCTTTACCATTTGAACTACCAAGCTAGCTACCTTCAAAACAGAGCCACTCCTTAACTCGCTTAATTTATAATGTTGAAGGGATGAAGAAAAACCTAAAATTATTTAACAAAGAACTTAGAGAAAAGGCTAGTAGCTCTGGTTTATTTAATAACAAAAGTATTAAAATTTTTAATTAGATATACACAAAGACAGTAACTACTTTAAAAGTGTCGAGTGACTGAGTGAGTGAGAGTCGCTCAGTCGTGTCCAACTCTGCTACACCAGGGACTGCAGCCTTCCCGGCTCCTCCGTCCATGGAATTCTCCAGGTAAGAATACTGGAGTAGGCTGCCATTTCCTTCTCCAAAAGTGGCAAAGCACTGAGAAAATAAGTTGGACTATTATTTCATAGGAAACTGCAAAGAAAAAAAAAATAGTAAAAGCTATATTTGCAATGGCTTTCATAACAACACATCAGGTCACCTTTTATCACTGGAATTAGGTGTTATAACCAGACCTCAAAGAGAAGACAACAGCATTAGACCTTTATGACTGACCAGGAACACACACGGTACCATCTTCTCTAAAAGAACAAAAAAGAGACAATATTAGGAACTGAAGAGATGAAACAGTTTTCTAATAGCATCTGTGAATGACTTGAGAACAGTTCAGTGTTGTAGTTCAGCTATGGAAGGAGATGGGATAAAACTAAAATAAAATGAAGCTTGCATTTATGACTGCTGACAGAGAATTAGACCAGAGGCATAAAAGAAAAGAAAAAAGTAATGAACGGGAGAACTGAAAAGGTCTTAGTGTAGATTCAATCCCAAATTACTAGAAAAAAAAATGTAACAGATATAAACACACTATTTCTTAGTGTACCACTCCAAATAATTCAAGAAAACTTTAGCTTTCCAGGGCTGGTTATGAAAATAGAGGCATCACTTCAACAAGACAAAGGTGTCATTTCTCAGATTCAATATATTTTAAAGGTGCATAGAAAGCAATTTTTTTAACATTAATTCCACTTCTCCATTGATTTCTATTAAAATACAGCATATAAATAATACCATGAAAAATATATGAGGCTCACAGTAAGAGAAAAAATAAACATAAAATATAATAATTATTTTGACATTGAACCTTTGTTAATATCTGTCTATCCAGCCTTGAGATCTTCCCATTCTCCTCTGTCAGAAGCTAATCAATCCTGTCACTAATCTACCTCATTGGACTGAGCTGTCTACTTCTAGCTATGATAAAGTATCTTGTAACAGACTAACTTATCCCCACTGTGAACAACTATAAAACCTGGATAAAATACAAAAAGTTAAGTAAATGGATCAGAGAGCAACTAAGGTAGCCATAATGTAATGATCCAAGATCCTGAGAAGAAAAACATATCAAGGAAAATTCAACTTTCTCCACTGTTCTTCCCCGCAAGGCATTGGCCAGCTTGTAAACTGTGCAGGACTGAGAATGAAAACTGAAAGTAGGCCCTCAAAACTTTGACAGGCTTATGATATTAAGGAGATGGAAGACAAAGTTCAGAATTACCAAAGTAGTCAGAGCACTAGGGGCTGAGATTGAAGGAAAAGGGAAATACAGAGAAGGGAAGCCTTCTCTATATACTACTTTTTCCTTTGAGTCATTTAAAGGTTCAAAATTATACCAGGCAAGTGACCGAGACTCCATAAATAAATAAATGCAACTAAGAGTCCACAACTGGCTTCCAAGGTGGTACTAGTGGTAAAGAACCTTCTTTTCAATGCAGGAGACGTAAGAAATGTGGGTTCAATCCCTGGACCAGGAAATCCCCATGGAAACCCAGTCCAGTATTCTTGCCTGGAAAATCTTGCTGGACAGGGGAACCTGGTGGGCTACAGTCCACAGGGTCACAAAGAGTCAGACATGACTGAAGTGACTTACGTGCATGCACATAAGAGTCTATAAAGTTAAGGAGAGCTTTCAACAGTCTTAAGGTAATGTGGAGACAAAAATGGAGTTCAGTACCAGTCAAAGAGGGATCAGTAATCAATACCCTATGTTTTTTGTTAGGAGTTCTGAAAGTATACAGCTTAGTCACAAAAGCTGAAAATTAGCCTCAAGCCATTTTAGTGCCTTACTGGATTAAGAAAGCTCTCTAATCCATGCATTCTTAACAAGGCTAATACTGTAAAACCAGTTAATCCTAAAGGAAATCAGTCCCAAATATTCATTGGAAGGACTGATGCTGAAGATGAAACTCCAATACTTTGGCTATCTGATGCAAAGAACTGACTCCTTGGAGAAGACCCTGATGCTGGGAAAGATTGAAGGCAGGAGGAGAAGGGGACAACAGAGGATGAGAAGTTGGATGGCATCACCGATGTGATGGACATGAGTTTGAGCAAGCTCTGAGAGTTGGTGATGGACAGGGAAGCCTGGCGTGCTGCAGTCCATTGGGTTGCAAAGAGTCAGACACGACTAAGTGACTGAACTAAACTGAACTGAAAGGAGGTAAGATTGACCCTTTTGGTGGTAAGAGAAAATCTTAAATATTAGTTCATTTTCTTCCAAAACCCAACTCTATGCAATAAAATCTTATCCTTTATTTTCTGTCATTTGGTTTTCTTGACTATCGCAGGAATAATATTGACATTGAGTTCACAAAATATACATAAAGTGAATGCAATTGGAGGATTTTCTCTTGATTGTTCAATACGGAAGTCATTTTAAGAAGAAGCTGGTATGTGTCTAAAACTTGAGTACCTTACATAGGTAAGGTACATTTTATGTTTGATCCTCAGTACATTTTTATGTGACATGCACTTTGCATATTAAATAAAAATTGTTTATATTTTATTATTTATTTCTATAAAAGTTATCCAACCATTATTAATTATGTCAAGGGCTTAAAATAACAAATGCCAAGAATATCAGAATATCTATTAAAACTTATTTTCCCATATCATGCAAAAGCTAAAAATCAAATTTACTAAAATAGTGTTAAGAAATGAATGCTTTCAATTGTCTGAGTGAAGAAACAATAGCTTTAAATGATTTTTAAATATGATTATATTACTGTTATTATGCATTTACCTAAACATCTAATTTGCACTTGTAATTTAATATATTAAAAGTGTTAATATATTAAAAAAGTGTTAATATATTAAAAGTGTTATATTGCAAGTGTTAATGTTAAATTAATAACTTTTAAAATGTTAGCTATCAATTTTTATTGCATTTTTAGTTCTGTATATAATAAAATTAAGATAAATACTTACTCTTTTTTGTAAAAAACACAGATATACAGACATTCATAAATATATATATACAGTATATCTGAGTTATTACAATTTTATGGGTGAGTAATTAGGAAACAAACTGTCTCTTATTAAGGAACTAGTTTAAAGTGTTTAAGAAACACTAGTTTGTCTTCCAGAGGAAAATTAACTTTTCTCTGGAGAAAGATAATTTTTACCTCACATCATCCAAAGTCTCCAAAAGTCACCACTCACAATGTCTGGCACTTAATAAAATATCACCAACTATGTCAGGAAATGGAAGGATAACATAGAAATAAAAAGATACATGAACAGACAACAGAATCAGACTCACAGATGAAAAACAACTAGAGCTGTGAGGCATAGATTTAAATAACTATGACTAAAAATCAGTACATAGATAACACAACAAAACAGGGAATTTCACCTGTGAAACAGAATTTTCAAAGCACAATGAAACAGGAATTCTAGAACTAAACTTACTTTCTTCTGGAATTTTATGTATCTAAACCGAAAATGTTAATTTTATACTAAAATAGGTATAAATGGATACCATAGGAATATTAGAGAGTGTTTTACAGTAGTTTTTATGTAGACAAGCAACTGTCAACTGAAACTACCTATAGACTTAATTCATGGAAAAAAAAGTAAATAAACCACCATCATCTACTTCCTGGCACACAGACTCAAAATCTATCTCAGTTTAAGTTACAACTTATTCTTGGCTTGATTCTTACATACATTCCAATGGCTGATTCTTCAAATACCTTAGCTGTTTTAAGAACCCAGTATGTACCTGTCATTCAATTTATCTAAATATATTTTTTAGTACTTTATGTTTTAAAAATCTCTTATAATAAGTCTACTAATTAGTAATGACAAATGAATTGCATTATTGGTGGCAAAATCACTCCTACCAACCCCCTTTTTCAAGAACTCTGCTCGGAGTATTTATAGTTCTGACCTAGATTACTGCATTAGATTACTATTCTACACTGTCTTATATTCTTCAAATATCTACTCCTCAGAGTCTTCTGAACATCATATCCTTCATGTTTAAATCATTATCTGGGAATAAATTCTAAGTTCATTAATATAGCATAAAAGACCTTCATAATCAAAACTTTGATTAACTCACCATTTCCTTTCCTATAGTCTTTGAAGAGGCGTTTAATTACCCCTATACACATCACCACACACACATATCTCCATACATAGTTCATAAAGTTCTCACTACTTAGCATACCTTTCCCTTCCTCTTTATAAGTTAAAGTACATCAATCCTTGGAAGAAAAGTTATGAGCAACCTAGATAATATATTGAAAAGCAGAGACATTACTTTGCCAACAAAGGTCCGTCTAGTCAAAGCTATGGTTTTTCCAGTGGTCATGTATGGATGTGAGAGTTGGACTGTGAAGAAAGCTGAGCACCGAAGAACTGATGCCTTTGAACTGTGGTGTTGGAGAAGACTCTTGAGAGTCCCTTGGACTGCAAGAAGATCCAACCAGTCCATTCTGAAGGAGATCAACCTTGGGATTTCTTTGGAGGGAATGATGCTGAAGCTGAAACTCCAGTACTTTGGCCACTTCATGCGAAGAGTTGACTCACTAGAAAAGATTCTGATGCTGGGAGGGATTGGGGGCAGGAGGAGAAGGGGACTACCGAGGATGAGATGGCTGGATGGCATCACGGACTCGATGGACGTGAATCTGAGTGAACTCTAGGAGTTGGTGATGGACAGGGAGGCCTGACGTGCTGTGATTCATAGGGTCGCAAAGAGTCGGACACAACTGAGCGACTGAACTGAACTGAGCATCGATCCTTAAACAATTAGGTTAGCTACCATACCTAGCGTGCTGCAGTCCATGGGGTCGCAAAGTCAGATACAATAGAGCAACCGAACTGAACTGAACTGAAGCATGCTCAAGCATCCTATTCTGAAGCTGTAGACTGTGTTTTAGTGCTTTTCCTCCATATTCTCTTTATACATGATATTGAATTTCTGATTGCATACCTGTTCTCACTCCAAAAGCATAAGATCTTTCGTTTAAGGGTACAGAACTCTTGTAGACAGTGGGCCCTCAATAAAATGAGGATAGCATAGCTTCTAAGAACATATAAATTCTGAAATACAGGCTCATTGGTCAGCATAAATTTAAAATACTCACTGATATTTAAAAATTATCAAAATGCATTTTAAACTTAAACATCAAACAGTTCATCACATCAGATACATTCTTCCCTGACTAGATTCTACAAGACAAAACACTTTATGGCAAGGACCAGTGTATGGCGAACATCATCTGTTGCCAAATCATACCTGACTCAGTCATACTATGGACTCCAGCCGGCAGAGGAAGGCAGGTGAAGGCTCTCATTCATTTGACAGTAAGCTCTTTGTGCTTTTTTATTTTTTCATTTAAAAAAATCTGACCTGCTTACCTAGGCCTGTTCCTTACCTGATAATTACATTTCCACAGGGACATTTGCACAGAATTCTGATTTTATATTGATTATCTGGATTTGATGTTACCCTTTTAATTTAAAACTTCAACTGCCATGACTTACAACTGTCATTCATAATCCCATCCCTTATGTGCAACAACTGCCTCACACCCACAAGGAACCCAGTTTTTGATTTGTCCTTTGGCACAGCAGTATGCAATTTCACTTTCTGAGCCTAAGTACTATATCCTGACTTGAAGTTAAAAGGGAAGTTTATGAAAAGTATGAAAGAGGTCTGTTTCCTGAATAAATGTAACCTTTCTTGATCAGAATCAATCTGTTCAGGAATATGCATTCGACACTGTCTGAATGAAGAAAAACAATAAAAATACTCTGAGAGTAAAAAAATCTAGTTTCTTTACACACAATGGAGGAAGAAAGTGGGTGGAAGTAAAGGGAATAGAAGTGAAATCCTGAAACAGTTTCTCATAAACATGGAACTATTTGGAGCCTCCAAAAGAACTATACCATTGGTTTCATTTCCAAAGCTCACCTTTCCCAACTTGGGATACCCACTGTAAATGTGCTTCTACTGCTTCATCAACTAACAGTGAGTGCCTTCTGAATTCTGATACTAAAATTAGCCTAGTATTAAAAAGTAAAATAAATACACTGAAGGTGAGAGAGTTGAGTTTGTTTTTTTTAATTACAATACTGTATTTGTTTTGCCATACTTAATGAGCCATTTCAAGATGAATTCTTACTAATTTTACAAATTCAAAAATGTGTCACATCTATTCATCCAATAAATATTCATTAATGATATATTTGAGATATAAAATGAACAAGATATATATTCCTCCCTCTTAGACATACAGAGAACAAAAATAAGCAATAACACAAAATTATGCAAGTGATAAGACAGGAAAAAATGTAGTGTTCTGGGTACAAATGACAACAGCACATAATCTAGTCTAAGAGCTAGCATGGAAATATTTCCTTGGAAAGAACTGAAGGATAGGAGGGAGAAAGTCAGTCCAATAGAATAACAGGAAGGGAGCATACAAATTATATCTAATATTATAGATTAAATGGTATGATCAGGTAATCACAGTGATAATAATCAGAGTAATATATTTTAAAAAATAAGAGAAACTTATCTGACAAGTGTTGGTTTACCATATTATTTCTCATCTATGTTCAGAGATAACTTGGATTTTTGCCCCAAAAGGGCGAACTGAGTTCTCATAATATGAAAATTATGATTCTGAGCATTGCTGAAGACAGGAGATTGTGCGAAGGGAAATTCCATGGTCTCAGCCAACACAAATGTTCAAGAATTCTAGCTCTAAAAGGAATGCTAATCATTCTAATTATCCAGATGTTGTTACTTTGGATTTGAAAAAAATAAAGAATGAGGAGGAGGAGGCTGGGGGCTACTAAAAGCCCTGGCGTCACTGCCAGCACAGCCTCTGTCACGGAAAATAACTAGACCAGGGAAGAATAAAATGGCCTGTCTTACTGCCTAACCTTTGTCCACTGAATGAAATGTTAGCTAATAGAAGCTGCTGTCATCTGCTGTGCAGAGTGGCGAGGGAGGGAGCGGGGCATATTTCAACTTACTTGTGAATCAGTACCATTAAGACGTGTCTGTCCTGGCTCTCAGCCCTCTTTTCAGCCTGGAATGAAAGTTGATGTGTATAAATCTTCCCTAATGGATAGGGCTGTCTCCACAGTTTGGCATGCTATTCCATGACAAGAGATCCAACATCTTGTCTGACAAGAAAAACAAAATCAGAACTCTCTGCTTATTCAGCTTGACTCCCTATCTCCTGATAGTTTTGACTGCCTCTGCCTCAGCTCTCACTTGTAGACCCAATTAGGACCCCGACATATCTACCATTTCAGTGTGAAAGGGAAAATTCACCTGTTCCTTTCTTGAATATGTAGGGATTTGTCTAGATTAGGCTTGATGAAGGATGGACTGGGACAGTAGTTTTTAAAACTGTTTAAAGCCATATGACATGCCCTTTAAACAAAACTTTACGAGGAAGCCCATCCACAAAAAAGATGAAGTGAGTCTGCGCTGGCTCAGCCCCTTCCCCTTCTTTAGGGGTTCTACAGCCTAAGGAGTCCCATCATGTTCAGAGTGACAGTCATGTGAATACGGTCTCAGATTCAATACCTGTTACCCTTGCTTGCCTCAGTCACCACCAGTAACCTAGATCTCTCTGGACAGTTGTTTTCACCCAGACTCATCTCCCAATTTTTCTGCTCATCTCCAATTCAGAATCAAGTCCCACCTCTTCACTCCTCCAACAATCTTTCTCCTGTTCATCTCTCAGAACATTCCCTTTACCACTTTACATTAGTTGACCCTAACCTAAATTCTCCTCTGAGAACAGAATTTATCTTCTAACCTTCTCAAGTAGTGACTGTGTTTTCTTATACACTCTATTATGTTAAGGTCAGAAAGTGAGGTTAGTGTCCCTTCTTGCTTCCCCTTGTGGCTTCCAGAGTATTACCACCCCTCCCCTCACAAAAACCACTGCTCCTTTAAAATGCACATCATCTCGATAAATTATTGTCTTATCCTATGTGCTGCAGTTGTCTCCTTATTTCTTGTCACTTCCTTTATTTCCTCAAAAAACTCTACCATATAGCTCCTCTTCACCACAGTGGTTGCCATTATGCACAGTGAGTCCAATGTCCACATTCATGAATCATTCAGTTTGCTTCTCCTTTCCTTCAGGTCTTCATTTTCCTCTATGGCCTCCCATCAATTCAACTACATGGTCAAGGACACCCTGTGCACTTTGCTCATGAGAAACTCAATTTTCAGCACTCTGATATTTAACTACTAAACTCTTCCCCCGCCCATTTGCTCTGGTACCTCAGCTGCCACAAATCTTTGATTTCCGAGATATTCCATTTATCCTCTTCTGTCTCTACTTTCCTGTTTTTCTATGATTACTTATATTATCTCATAAATGTTCTTGGCTTCCTCTGTTATAGTCACCTGGCAAAACTCCAGCTCTGACAGAAGTACACTCATTGCTTGGTATCTGCAGATTGGTTCTAGGAGCCACTGTGGATACCAAAATCCCAAACTCACTCATGCTCAAGTCCCACAGTCAGCTCTCCATACGGTTTCGCACCTGAGATTCAGCTAACCATGGATGATGTAGTACGTGATGTGGAATTTACCGAAAGAAAAAAAAATCTATCCATGTTTAAGTGGACATGCGTAGTTCAAACTCGTGCTATTTGAAGGTCAATTGTATACAATTCACCTTTTCTGTACTTGCATTTAAAAAGCTAAGCTGACTGGTTTCCTTTGAACTGTATGATCATGAACTTTAAATAGGAGCTCAAAACTGTCTGGCAATCCCAACACAGTATACTAGAAAATTCACCTTTTTCTTCACCAAAAAAAAAAAAAAAAAAAAGGAAAAAACTTTCATATATACTTTTCTTTCCTCAAAATCCCTACATTCTCTTTTCCATTTTCAATTAATTGAAGATTTGTCCTTGGATTTCATTATAGAAGACAAGGCTAAATCACTGAAACAAACTTTATTCACTTTCTTGTCATTAATTTATTTATAAACCCACTGCAACTACACTTCTTGCTCTTGCTACTACAGAGGAGGTGGTCCTCATTCCACTAAGGCCCACAGTTTCTGTGGATCCTATTCATTCTCACCATCTCACAGACAACTATCCTTCAGTTCTTCCCTCTCCCTCCAACCTACTTCCCAGCTTCAGTCACAGACACACTTCAAAGATCTGTATACACATTTCCTCTAATGCCTTCCTTCGTGTCTCAATGTACTCTAGACAAAGTACATTATAAATCAAAGTGCACATTACACCACCTTTTAAAGAAGATATACTGATGTATATATAGATTGTAAAGCTAAATATCAGAAAAGCTTTAGTTCTCTCCAAGTGATGAGATTATACCTATTTATTTTTTTCTTTATGCTTGAAGTCATTTCTTATATTTGTGTACATATACACACATAAATATTTAATAATAAAGATATTGCTGAAGCTGGAATTCATATTTGCAAAGCAATTTCCTGAACATTTCGTGAATGCATGTCATGCCAGTGATAATCAAGTTTCCAGATTTGCCTTATTGGGGTAAGAGATCTTGGTACACAGGTAAGCACCAATACTATCAATTCCCACAGTTCTAGCAGGATGCATTGCTAGCACTTATTTAGTTACTTCATATTGTATTTCAGTGAGCTGCAATCCTGCATGCTAGTTTTCATTACAGCCATACTTGTGAGGCAAAACAGCTGGCCCTCTCTGCTGAGAGGTTTCTACATTCTTGAATTCAACCAACCAACTACAGATCAAAAAACAAAAACAGGTAAACAAACTCTCTCTCTCTCTCTCTCTCTTTATATATATATATATATATATGTATATATTCTAGAAAGTTTTGAAAAGCAAACAAATTTGCTGATGCTGGCCACTATTTACATAGTGCTTACACTGTATTAGGTATTATAAGTAATCTACAGATGATTTTCTTTACAGTCCAACCCTCACATCCATACATGGCCAATGGAAAAACCATAGCCTTGACTAGACGGACCTTTGTTGCCAAAGTAATATCTCTGCTTTTTAATTTGCTATCTACGTTGGTCATAACTTTCCTTCCAAGGAATAAGCGTCTTTTAACTTCATGGCTGTAATCACCATCTGCAGTGATTTTGGAGCCTCCCAAAATAAAGTCTGACACTGTTTCCACTGTTTCCCCATCTATTTGCCATGAAGTGATGGGACCAGATGCCATGATCTTAGCTTTCTGAATGTTGAGCTTGAAGCCAACTTTTTCACTCTCCTCTTTCACTTTTATTAAGAGGCTTTTTAGTTCCTCTTCACTTTCTGCCATAAGGGTGGTATCATCTGCATATCTGAGTTACTGATATTCTCCTGGCAATCTTGATTCCAGCTTGTGCTTCTTCCAGCCCAGCGTTTCTCATGATGTACTCTGCCTAGAAGTTAAATAAGCAGGGTGACAATATACAGCCTTGACGTACTCCTTTTCCTATTTGGAACCAGTCTGTTGTTCCATGTCCAGTTCTAACTGCTGCTTCCTGACCTGCATATAGGTTTCTCAAGAGGCAGGTTAGGTGGTCTGGTATTCCCATCTCCTTCAAGATTTTCCACAGTTTATCGTGCTCCACACAGTCAAAGGCTTTGGCAGAGTCAATAAAGCTAAAGAAAGCTGAGCTCTGAAGAACTGATGCTTTTGAACTGTGGTGTTGGAGAAGACTCTTGAGAGTCCCTTGGACTGCAAGGAGATCCAACCAGTCCATTCTGAAGGAGACCAGTCCTGGGTGTTCATTGGAAGGACTGATGCTGAGGCTGAAACTCCAATATTCTGGCCACCTCATGCGAAGAGTTGACTTATTGGAAAAGACCCTGATGCTTGGAGGGATTGGGGGCAGGAGGAGAAGGGGACAACAGAGGATGAGATGGCTAGATGGCATCACTGACTCAGTGCACACTGAGTTTGGGTGAGCTCCGGAAGTTGGTGATGGACAGGGAGGCCTCGTGTGCTGTGATTCATGAGGTCTCAAAGAGTCGGACACGATAGAGCGATGGAACTGATCTAAACTGAGAGATGATTTTAAAATATCTAGAAAGACGTGTGTAGGTTATATGCAAATAGTATGCCATTTTATATGAGAGACGAGCATCCGAGGATTTTGATATGGGGATGGGGTCCTGGAGCCAGTCCCCTGTGGATACTGGGTGACTTCTATAGTCTTTTAGAATGTCCCTTTCTAAGGTTTGCCATACTGTGATTTGTCAAGCCCTGATAAGCAGGTTTAAAGAGTACTTATATAAACAATACTCTTTGAGAGTAGTTAATGACACAAAAAGTGTCTGTTGCTCAGTTGTGTTCAACTCTTTGCAACCTTATGGACTGTACCCTGCCAGGTCCTCTGTCCATGGGATTTCCCAGGCAAGAATACTGGAGTGTGTAGCCATTCCCTTCCCCAGGGGATCTTCCCAACCTGGGGATCAAACCCAGGTCTGCATCATTGAAGGCAGATTCTTTATTGTCTAAGTCACTGGAGAAGCCCATAATAGCACAAAAGAAAGAAACCAAATGCATCATTAAAATATTAAAGATAGTAGAATTTTGTGAGGATAGGAATAGAATACATGTAAGGAAGAGACAATAAATCCCATGGAGGAAATAGATAAACAAAATAAATATGAAGGTTTTCTTTTTAATTTCTTGGGTCATTGGTTGCAGGAGAATAGTGGGGACATTTTCCTGCCTTAAATTTATGGCCGAGGTTGTCTGTAGCTCACAGATGATGATTTCTTCAAATGTGTCTGGCTATTTCTTGTCCTGTAATACTTTCATTTCTCTATACGGGAATGTCAAGCTGCTGTCATTCTTTAATTCGGATGCCTTTTGGGATGCCTCAGCTTCCTTCTCCACTCTGATTTTAATGCTTCCATGATTGGCCATTTCAGGCAGACAGTGTGTTGTGAGATTTTTCACATCATAGCTCTATTAAATCAATCCTATTTGAACTCTTCCTTCTCACCACTTCGCTGAAAATAACCTCCTGAGGACTGGAGGGTTTGAAAAGGGCAAAAAGCTTTAGTTATTGGTTTGCAGAAAACTTTGTGGGAAAGGAAATATTAGACAGAACTACTTCTATTCACACGTCATGTTTACATGTTCATTTACGGCTACTTTCAGAGGTCATCTGGCATAATGACTATAGAGGGAACTGACTAGAATGGAGAATAAACGGAAATACACTTTATAAAGAGAATAAGAGAAAGATACAACGAATGATTAATGATAACAGCAATAGAAATATAAAATTATATGTGGAAACCACTACATTATTAGGATTCAAAACAGCAAATTCAAAACTCCCCACAAATATTTATCACAGGATATCAACCCTGAAACTGAAGTAAGTAATTCTTTCCATTTCCCCATCCTTTACCTGAACCTTACACACAAAAATAAAGGACTTTTATGGAATATCAAGATATTTAAACCATTGGAACAGTTGCTCCCCAGTATCACCTGTCACAGGCAGCCCTCCATTTTAATCTATAAGACTCCCCTTCCCAGGGAATACAAGTTGCATTCAACCTAAACTCCCATACACATTGTTTGACAACAGTAGTAATAATCCATATGACTGTAATGCATGTGCATGCATGCATAACCTTTTTAATAATGCCAAGAATAAGATTAGTGTCACTGTTCAACCCCCTCTATCAAAGCCTGCTTCTGCAATATTTGAGAAAACTTCCAGTACATTTTTTACAGCCACACACAGTGGATTAAAACTCCAAATTTGAAGGAAAGAATCCACGTTGCCCCCATAATCTTGACTCTTCCTAAGTCATTGGTCCTCCCCATCACTTATTTCTTTAGTTCTTATCAATCCTTCATTCCTCCCTACTTCTCTTCCCATTTGTTTTTTAATATCTTATTAGAAGAGAGTCCTTAATGCAATTATTAGTGTTTCACGGTTTGTTTTACGATGTGTATGACTATCCTATATCCCATGTTATCCTCAGAACTCCATGAGGCAGACAGTCCTAGAATGATCCTAGCTTTCTGAGCTAGACATATAAAGCTCAGAAAGGTAACTAGCCCAAGGATGTAGGTACAACAAGTGCACACCAGTAAGTATCCGGAGCCATTCGAACCCCTTTGGAGATGTGTGCCTGTCCTGATTAAGTCATCATGACCACACACATGCTACACGACTTCAGTTACATGACCCAGTGTGATAAGATCTCTGCACGTGGACCGACAATGGGGCTGTGAGAACAAACAAGACAGCAAATATAATCTAGGGAAAAACGGAAAGAAGAAAACATGTAGGGAACGACAATATACAGCTTTGACGTTTACAAGGACAAACACTGGAAACTAAGATATGGACTATGCGATACTTTGAAAGTGATTGGAAAGATTGAAGGTACAGAAGAAGGGGACAACAGAGGATGAGATGGTTGGATGGCATCACCGACTCCATGGAGATGAGTTTGAGTAAACTCCAGGAGGTGGTGATGGACAGGGAAGCCTGGCATTTGGCAGTCCATGGGGTTGCAAAGAGTTGGACACGACTGAGTGACTGAACTGAACTGAAGGACCATTTGACAAATACACTATACTGGAATGGGACAGTCTAGGACTTCCAAGACAAAGCCTTGAAAAGTCTGTGGGCTGTACCACAGCTACTATGATTCCTAAACCACTTGTGAAGAAGTGCAACTACTTAGCTGGAGATTTGGTGTGAAGAAGCTCTAAAATTACTTGGAAGAGAGAGAGGCTCAGCTTTCTCCCAGTGCACCAGGCCAGTAAGAAAAGATATCTTGGAAACCACTCCTGCCCACAACACAGCTAAATTTCACATTACCCAAGTCAGTGCCCTGTGAGACAGAAAACATGTGCCAGCCAGGCCTTGACTAAATTTAAGAATCTTAAAATCATAATATATGATTAAATGGCTATTATTTCAATTCCAAAAAAAAGTATACTAATACAGAATTATGTATTATTTTTCCTTCAAATTGTACCTTAAATACTGCTATATTATCAGAATGCATAAAATCAAGGAATGATCATTTAGCTTTGAAAGCTGGATGCTATGTTAAATAATAAGTTTAATTTTAAAAACTTGATATATACACACTAGTCTTCTAGGCCAAAACACTTGTATGTGACTAAGAGTTTATTTACCCTCTTAGAAATATTACATGGGACTTAATAAATACCACTGGATACAGCAACTACAACTGTAGGAACTGTGTGTTAGGGTGTCTGCCTTACAATCATGACCTTATCTTAACAGCAAACATTCTGGGTAAAATATAAGGAGTGAGTGAGCAGAGAGTACACTGAAAATTCAGCAGATGTCCACAGCTAACCTAATGTCAGAGCAACCCCCCACCAATTTATGATTTTCACAATGACTGGCCTTTCATTTTTGATCAGATTCTTTTGGAAGTTAGGAGATTATGTAAGGACAGAACATTCGGGGCATTGTCAGGTCATTCGTACTAGAAAAATATGATTTAGCAGAAAGAAAATTAGATGTGATATCAAAAGACCCTTTGTTCTAGTCCTAGTCTGACTCTAAACTGTTCATCATCTCTGAAATAAGGGAATCATTAACTCCTATCTAGTTCCTGTAGCTTTTGTGATGTGAGTGATATACTTGTCAGTTCGATTTTTAGGTCTCTTCTGAAGCCAGCAGAATCTGGGTGGGTGTGGTGGTGCTGTGGGAGGGACTCATGGGAGAATATGCATTAATTGAAAAAGCCAAGAGGAGAAAGAAGCAAAGCAAAACTGAACTGCTCTCAAATACTAAGTATGAGAGGCTTTCTCTTACCAAGTGTTGTTTACTGCTTATAGTTTTCAGCTATACAAAAATCCAGGGTAGAGAAGATTAAAAAAAAAAAACCTTTCTATTACAATTATACCAAGTTATTTTTCACTGTGATAACTGTATAAAAGCAATAATTTTTAAAAAATATATCCTGTGTAACAGTAATTATAAATAAGATTGCATTTCTTAAGTTAATGACATTTAAATCAATTTAAATAAATTTATTTACACAAGTACCCAATGCTATTTTTTGAGTAATTAAAAAGATCCATGAAGCACAAAAGGTTAAAAATGTTACTGTTACTGTTTCACATAAAACTATTAAGAGATATGTGAATTGGGACTGGAATTTTTTTTTCCTCCCAAAGATCAAGACAGAATATCTACTTAACCCTGTAAACATCCTCAGAGGAAAACTATCAAGAACACCATCTTGTGATCTTGAATTATTTTCCTTTCACATGCTATATAATGAGTGAAAGTGTGCTAAATGCTTATTTTTAAATTCTAGTTCCAAACATGATTGCTTTAATTCAAAAGGCAAATAAGTTGACAATCCATGAGAATGGAGATATGATCATAGTCCTTCAATATAACGGAATATTGGAAAATATTTTGGCCCATGGTGCGTGCCTGAGTGTCCGTTGTGTCAGACCCTTTGTGACCACATGGCTACAGCCCGCCAGGCTCCTCTGTCCACTGGATTATCCAGGCAAGAATACTGGAGTGGGTTGTCATTTCCTCCTCCAGGGGATCTTCCTGACCCAGGGATCAAACCCATGTCTCCTGTGTCTCCTACATTGGCAGGTGGATTCTTTACCACTGAGCCACCTGGGAAGCCATACTTTGGTCCATAAGCTATAAGAAATGAGATTTATTGCTAGGACTAGTTTACTGGGTCACTCAGAAGACTGACAATAAGGCAACAAGGTCCAAAATAAATATAATGTGCTTTATGTATATAGTTTTAGATTTTCTAGTTAAAATCTTAAAAAGTAAAAGAAAAGGAATTTTAATAATATATTGTATTTAACACAACTTACCTGAAGTACTACCATTTCAATACATAATCAATTTAAAAAATTATCAGTAGTATATTTTTGATTTATTTCCTAATAAGTCTTTGAAATGTATATATTTTATACTTATAGCACATCTCAACTTGGATATTAACTGTTCATTGAGAATGCCTGGTGTATTTTACAGTTGGTAAAATTTACAGTTGAAAAAGTACATTCACATATCTAAAATGTTCCAAGCATAATTTCAAGTTTTCCAATAACAGAATCAACTGAAAGCTTTAAAAATTTAACTTAATTAAAATTAAACTAAATTAAGAATCCAAGTCCTCAATCCTAGTAGCAACATTTCAATTATTTAATAGTCACATGTGACTAGAGGCTACAGTATTGAAAACGCAGCTGTAGAATAAAGAGATGGATGGTAATGTCAAAGAGTGGTGCTGATAAAAATCCTAGAGAATGTTGATAATTGAATGTCTGTGAGGCATATTATTTACAAGATATTATATCCAGTGTTTTCCTTTCCCTAACCTACATATTAGTTTCCTGATGCTGCTGTAACAAATTACCACAGATTTGGTGGCTTAAAACACTAGAAACTTGTTCTGGCCTTTAAAACTGATTGAGAAGCCCAGATTGAGCAGGGTACCCTGTCCAGGACTCCAGGGAAGAATTCTTCCCTGCCTTTTCCAGCTTCTGGTGGAGAAGGCTGGCATTCCTGGGCTTGTGGCCCCCTACTCCTTCTCTGTCTCTGTCTTCACACTGCCTTCTCTGCATGTGTCTGTTATAGCTCTTTGCCTTGGTCTTACAAGGACACTTGTAAGTAGCTGCTGGTGCTTATGATGGCATTTAGGACCCACCAGAATAAACCAGAGCAATTCCCTCATTTCAAGATCCTTAACTTCATTACATCTTCAAAGACTATTTTTCCAAATATTCATACAAGAAGATTACCAATTTCAGGAATTAGAAATTGCTGTCTTTGGGTGATCATTATTTGACCCACTAAAATGTGTAAGATTCTATTTTCCCTGAGTCTTATAACCTGAAGATTTGTAACTTTGGCAGAGGAATCTTCTATGTGAACAACAAATTCATTCAGTTCAGTCACTCAGCTGTGTCTGACTCTTTGCGACTCCATGGACTGCAGCATGCCAGGCTTCCCTGTCCATCACCAACTCCCTGAGCTTACTCAAACTCATGTCCGTCAAGTCAGTGATGCCATGCAACCATCTCATCCTCTGTCGTCCCTTTCTCCTCCCACCTTCAATCTCTCCCAGCATCAGAATCTTTTCAAATGAGTCGGTACTTCGCATCAGCTGGTCAAAGTATTGGAGTTTCAGCTTCAGCATCAGTCCTTCCAATGAATATTCAGGATTGATTTCCTTTGGATTGATTGGTTGGATCTCCTTGCAGTCCAAGGGACTCTCAAGAGTCTTCTTCAACACAGTTCAAAAGCATCAATTATTCAGCACTCAACTTTCTTTATAGTCCAACTCTTACATCCATACATGACTACTGGAGAAACCATAGCTTTGCCTAGATGGACCTCTGCTGGCAAAGTAATGTCTCTGCTGTTTAATATGCTGTCTAGGTTGGTCACAGCTTTTCTTCCAAGGATCAAGTGTCTTTTAATTTCATGGCCAGAGTCACCATCTGCAGAGATTATGGAGCCCAAGAAAATAAAGTCTCTCACTGTTTCCATGGTTTCCCCATCTATTTGCCATGAAGTGATGGGACCAGATGCCATGATCTTAGTTTCCTGAATGTTGAGGTTTAAGCCAATTTTTCACTCTCCTCTTTCACTTTTATCAAGAGGCCTTTTAGTTCCTCTTTACTTTCTGCCATAAGAGTGGTGTCATCTGCATATGGGTTATTGATATTTCTTCCATCAATCTTGATTCCAGCTTGTGCTTCATCCAGCCTGGCATTTCTCATGATGTACTCTGCATATCAGTTAAATAAGCAAGGTGACAATATGCAGCCCTAATGTACTTCCTCCTTTCCTGATTTGGAACCAGTTTGTTTTTCCACGTTCAGTTCTAACTGCTGCTTCTTGACCTGCATAGTTTTCTCAGGAGGCATTCAAATGCAAACAAATCCAGGACCAACAGCATTTCTGTTTCTAAAGTGTGATGTCCTCAGCCAGCAAGCAACTGTAAGCAGCATGATGACTGATGGAACAAAAAGAGTGATATAAGCTGATACCCTAATTCACACACAAACACCTCCATAAACACACACATGCATCCTTCCACCTTCCTTTCAAGTTATTTCTTGGCAGAAGCCAAGATCTTTCAATATAATCCTGTGGAGATGCAGCTGCCATTGCACAATGTTACATGGGCTAGGGTACAGAATGCTCCAAAATGAAAATTATAAACTACCGAAGGAGCCATTACAGAGAAACACAGATGCTCTTAAAAGGAAGAGATGAGCAAATGGTTTACAAGCATAATTGCACAACTTCCAGTATTCTAGAAATATAGTTATGATGGTCTGCCTATATGCTCATACTGTAATTTAAAAGATACTGACTATAAGAGAAATATTTAGACACAGTTTTAAAAGGTGAAGTTTGAATGTAAACATGGGCCTGGCAGAGGAAAAAAAAATGAAAAGATTTTCCCATGATTCCTTTATCTTCACAGAAATTGATGGCTAAGACTAAGGGTTTAGAAGAATTCTGAGTGAAGCTGAGAAGGCATCTTCTGTCTCTATGAAGAATGTCACCTGATTTATTATCAGACATCTAGAGGTAAGTAAGAAGATCATAGACTCCAAATAATAGCATATTAATAGTTCTACTTAAAAAGAAGAAAAGGGAGACTATCACTTATTTTATTATGGAAATGAAGCAGTTAGTAGATTACTGAAAGTGAAAGTCACTCAGTCATGTCCACCTCTTTGCAACCTCAGGGACTACACAGTCCATGGAATTCTCCAGCCCAGAATACTGAAATGGGTAGCCTTTCCCTTTTCCAGAGGATGTTCCCAACCCAGGGATTG
This sequence comes from Nanger dama, assembly GCA_917880005.1. NCBI lineage: Eukaryota > Metazoa > Chordata > Mammalia > Artiodactyla > Bovidae > Nanger > Nanger dama. The sequence continues at coordinate 6,314,760 of CAKJTW010000011.1, forward strand.
AATCCAGGTCTTCAGCATTGCAGGTGGATTCTTTACCACAAGGGAAGCTTAGTAGATATCTACATAATCCTTTTTGAATTAACGAAGGGAAATGTGCTCAGAAGAAAAATATATTTTAGTTTTTTTTTCCCTGAAGGATGGAACTTTTAATAATCATACGTTTTAGCCTCACTTTGTAGTATATTCTGAATCAGGCCATCATTCCTCTCAATGGAAAGCAAGGAACTGCTATTCAAAGTGTTAAAACAGGTGACAGATAAGCACATTAGTTGTCAGTTATTGTTTACAGTTTCCTAGAAGTCCTAGTATTATCCAATTCAGAAGGGGGAAATATAAGACCTTCGGGGGAGGGGGAACCTGCTGAGTTTCCATCAAGTCAATACAGCAAACATATAACGAACACAGGGTTGGTAGAAGATTCCACAGCCTGTGGAAAAGCCATTTCCCCACAATGGTAAAGGTTATTAAAACACATCAGAGCCTCTGGTAGTCACCGAGTCTGCTGCAGTCTTGAGTCACTGATGAAAACAATTTCATCCTCGAAACAGCTTTCTCTCTCCCTGCTTTTCCCCCAACCCGCAGCATTCCTCCTGTGGCGTATCCTTTCCTGACTTCAGAGGAAGTTCACAATAAGACTGCAAACAAGTGTTGGTAATTGGACTATTATAGGCTTCCATGGATAATCTGGGTAATTCTCAGCATTGTCACCGAATGGCTCTGCAGTCTGTAAGGAAGCTAAAAGTAAGGCAAGCTCATAGATGGGTTTTGAGATGGTTTCTATTTTAAAAGCAGCCAACCACCACCAGATTGGACCTAATTTGCTTCTCTTGTTGGCAATATCAGCAGAGAAGACAAGGGCTGAATGAGCCAGGGAGACTGAGTCCTGCTCATTAATAGCTCAGCCTCTGTGGGTCGGAGTCCAAGCACCCGGGGGAATGGAGCCCACAGCCTGGGCCCTGGTAGCATTACCTGGCTTATGGATAAACGAGACGCCAGCCCAGGACTTTCAGTTTAGCATCCTCACTGGAATAACCTGAATTGATTAAATGAGAATCACAACGAAGAGGACAGAAGGAGAGGCGACAGGACTGAGGGGACACACTCTTTGGTTAAGAGAGCTGAGCAACTGCAACTCAGGAGCTCAGAGAATTTTACTCTGTTGGGACATGTGAAATCTTTGTTCTCATCACCTCTGAGCTGTCACGGGGCTGCTTTGGATATGTTCTGCCTTTACTTTCACAACACAAAAATGGTATTGACTAATGAGGTGGCATACTCAATTTCATTGTGTTTCAGAATGATCTTCCAGGGCAGCCTCACAGTCTTCAATTTACGGTTGTGTTTCTCCCAGGGATTCTGACAGTCTCCAACTTCTATCATAATTTTTATATTTGCTCTTGTTGATTGAAAGAAATGAAACCAAGTGAAAAGGAATCCAAATAAACCTATTTTGGGTCACTTCAATGACCACTTTATACCTCAATTTTGTGAATGCTTTTTCAGGCATATATACATAGTTCACAAAAGTCAAATAATATTGTAGAGCACTGATGGAAACAGAGGTTTCCCAAGAGTACAGACAGAGAAATAGAACTCATTCTTGGATGATCCTGAAGTTGTAGTTTTAGGGCGGTGTGAAAGTATTTTCCAAATTTTTGATATAAAATGATTTTAAATACATGTGTGAGCACATCCATGATGGAGTAAAAGAAGTATAGGACTCTCTCTAAAGAAAGAAGCAATGGGAAAGAATCTCTTACTAGATGGAGGAATAAATCAAAAGATGAAAGTACTTACTACATAGCTAAAACTCACAGGTACTCCTAGCTTTTTTTCCCCATCACTCTCAAATTACACTCATACACATTTATATTATTTATGTACCTAAAATAGTCACATAGATTTTTTGCCTGGTAAGATATGTAACCCTTCAGACTGGAGTTTCCAAAAGCAGCCCCTCTTCTCTTCCTTCTTCCCTCTCACTTTCTCCCTCCCTGTCTTTACCTCTTCTCTCACCCCTCCTTCTGTATGTGAATGTACACGCAGATTTCCATATATGCACCCAAAGTTATATTCTACTATAGAAATACAAAATAAACAACAAAGTTAATTATAGATGTTATTTGCAGAAATCCCACTATGTGGTAGAAAGCATAAATGATTTCCTTACGCATGTTGATGCATTTTATCTTCTCAGCAACCTTCTAAATATGTATTATTTTTACTGATAAGGAAGTGGATACTGGAAGAAGTTAAGTGACTTGCCAAACAACACATAAAATTGCTAGAGAGATCAGTTCTTTCAAACATCAATGTTTGGTGTCTTCCACACTTAGCTCAACACACTGTGAACAATCTTTTCTAAGTTTACTAAAAAGAACATTCTATAGAACTATGGATGCTCCATCTAATAGTATAACTTCCTATTCACTACAACAGAGCAGATTAGCTTAAAGGCTCACTGAGCTAGATGACAATATCTATACGAGAACAGTAAACACCATGATGCTTCATTAAGTATGATACAAATACCACCCATGGCTAAATTACCTGGGATGATGATGGAAATTCTGATTCCTAGGCCAAGCCCTATTCAACAGGTATTTTAGTACATACTTATTTTTAAAATTTGTCCATGGTGCACTCATGGCTTGCCTTTTCAGTTTTCAAATAAGCCATTACACTTTTTTTTTAGTTTGGATCAAAGTTGGTTTAGACATCTCCATTAATATGGAAAAAGCATTCTAATTCATCTTTTTGTCAGGAGCTTCATAAATAAAAGCAGGAATAATATAAAAAGCAAATGTCCTGGGATGTCAGAAATGGCAGTCTATTGTTTAAAAATTCATGAATGTTATCCAAAAAAATAATTAAAATGTACCAGAAGATGCAAAATAAAGACCTACAAGTGATGGGAGAGAGCTGGAAGATGAAGGTTTGTCTTAAAGTGAAGGGAGGATGAGGAAAGTCAGGGAAACATGGAAACAGAGCTGAGAGAGAAAAGGCAGAAGGGTTTTCTGGATAAAATCATCATAGGGCAGAAGAGGCTCTGGATACTGGGATTAAAAACCTTCCACTCTCAGAAAGTCACAAGACTAGACCTCTAGGAATCTTAAATAAGTCCCGTCCTATCATGTACCATCATTTATGATTTTTTTCCCGGAACCCTAGTAACTCAATCACATTTATTCTTCGTGCTGTGCTAGAAGGTGCAGTGTTATATCAAATGAAAAACAGACACAAAAATACATAAAACCATATGGAATTCCCTCATCCTTTACCTGATTACAAACCTGTATAGGTAAAGAGTGGAATCCTCTTATCTTACAAACAGAAAAAAGTTGAAGAGGCAAATAAATATATAAAAGAGGAGTTCTTGACAGATTATTTGATATATTTCTGAGCAATTAAAATAATGAAAAGGAATTTTCTTTTAGGTAGGTGTTGATAGCTTTTTCAATGTCAAGGTGTAAACCGTGGCTGTGGGACTCTGAAAAGGATAACCAAGGGCGCTCTCTCAAAGAGGGGGAGGGATGGAGGCGGCTACTCAGATTGGAAAAGGGCTATGATAACAAAGGAGGAGGCTTGACTCTAACCCAAAGGCCCTGAGGTGGGAAGAAGTAGAAAAGATCAGCATTCCAGTAATGTTAGAAGCTTCAACTGGGGAGAAGGGCAGTGATAACTGTCCGCAAAATGGAAGGATTTCTCTGGGGGTGGTTTTCCAGGCTTCCAATATTCACTATACAGAAAGTGCCAGAGCTGGTCAACAAAAAAGTATTTCAGAAGGGTTCCACCAATTACAGCAGTGACCAAAAAGGGCTAAAAAGGTTAAAAGTCCATCCCAAATTCTCTAGAATTCCTTAAAACACAGGAATTGCATAAAAATTGATGAAAGGGAACCTTCTTCCATAACCGATTGAAGAAATAAAGAACCTGTCATTACAATTTGCCATGATAGAACAAATCTACCTTTTCCTGAGAATTGACACTTGACACTCATGACCATAATGTTTTTACCTTTTATCCTGAGTTTTATCTTTTGCAGACTTGATACTTGCTTGATCCTGGTACGATAGACCTGTATTAAAGTCCAACCCAAACACGAATGCTTCTCATCTGCAAACTTACTCCAGAAACTATTCCTTGGTCGGCTTTGATCTTCAGCTTTGCACAAACCTAGGATCTGATGCTCTGGAAATAACACAGAACTCTGCATTTACTCAAATGTCTCCTGCTGACAACTGTTCCATTTAATCAATGCCGTTGAACTCTCCTTGATCCCATGCCAAGATCATGCTCTGGCTCCTGCGTCTCCCTCAATAATCTTTTCCTCTTGTTGCCCTCCCCTGGAAATTCTTCCACTGCCTCATTACTCTAATATTTCCAGTAGTAGAGAGAGCACAGACATTTGGCTGAAAAGAATTAGAGATACAGGAGAGTATTTGTAAACCAGAAGAATCAAGGGGTTTGAGAAAGAGAAAGGCCAGAATGCTGACGTCAAACTACTTTGCCTGGTATCGGCCCTGCATGCCAGCAAATGTGTTAACCTCTGAAAAAGCTGCACCTGGGGATTGGGTTTTTTCCCCATATACATCTGACAAAGATGGTTTTTCCCTCTGTGGAGTTGGCAGAGATAGTGGAAAGATTTTTATAAAATATTTGTTTCACCATTTTGATTAATAAAGTTATCACCATTGTGAAGCTGAAGAACCATTTTCAAAAATACAGATAACTCCTTTCCCATAAAGCTCAAATATGACAGGTCTCATGAGAAGAAAGAATTTCATAAACAATTTTTAAAATGAAAATGATCAATGCAAACTGATGTGATATAAGGCCCATGGTGAAGTCTGTGAAGACTTGTCTGTGATAGCTGGTGCAAAAAAAAAAAAAAAAAATTAAACCTGTGACCTGCCTCTGTGTGGGGGTGATGCAGTCCTTTTAATTTATTTTTTTAGAGTGCGATAGCATCTCTTTAGATGGGAGATATGATGAAATCACAGGAGAGACTGTTCTGTGTGACTTCAAGGTTAATAAGAGGAAAGCTTGGCAATGACAGGGCCAGTGGAGAGAGAGAAAATCCTCCCTTTAAAGCTACAGATCGAAGGGTTGGAATGATATCTAGGTGACATTTCACCACTGATGTTCCTGATTAATTATCAACAAATCAAAAGAATATCAGTGTAAGAATGGGGAGCTCTCAACAGCTAAAAGGAACATCACCTCATTAAATCTTTGGGATACAGCTTCTCTCAAGTCATTTCAGAGATAGGAAAAATGATCTCAAGTGAAAATCGGGAAGAAATTACATTAAATTCTTAGCATCAGTGTGATTTCAAAAGCGTGCACTGCAGTAGTAGCATTTGCCAGACTACTTGAAACACATGTTCCAAAAACATGCATTATAAGTTAATCAAACGTTTATGGCAGGATTGTTTATAATAAAGCAAAATTAGAAGAGTCAACATGTCAATCAGTAAATTTGCTAAATGAAATATGTTATTTTCATATGTTAGAACTTAACTGTAATAAAGAATAAAGAATTAACCTCATCTATTTGCAATATCTACATAGCTCCTATAGTATGTCAGGCACTGTTCTAAGTGTTTTACTCATGTTAATTCACTTAATTATCACAAAAAACCTGTGAGGTAGATTCTATTACATCTCAATTTTACAGATGAAGAACTGGGGAATATAGAGACATTGAACAGTCTGCGCAAAGCCACACCCAGGCAGTATGGCTCCATAATCCAGGCTCTTAACAATGTGCTTTATTTTCTCTGTTCCATCTCAAAAACTTGTAGGCTTTAAAAAATAACAATTTGCTATATGAAGGACAAACTGAAAGCTGCATCAGGAAAAAACTATCACAATATCTTACTATATTATGCTCTGCTATAGATATTTATTGGAAGTGACGTATATGTGTGTGTGTAAATATGTGTGTATGTATACACACACACAACACATCCACACATGTCTAGGTATACTTTTATATTTGCATATTTATGTGCATATATACATGCATATATCTATGGGTATATGTGTGATGTATATCTATGTTTATGCATATATCGATTGGCCAAAAAGTTCTTTCAGGTTTTTCCATAAGCTATGATGGAGAAACCCAAATGAACTTTTTGGTCAATACAATGTATTTAGTCTAGGATTCTGATAAAGTGATTTTATCTTTCCCTTTAATAGTCTAACTTCTAAAATAAGAATACATGTATGTACCTCTGATATAATTCAGAAAAATTAAAAGAAACCTAAAGCAAGCCTAGACTCCTTTGCTTAAAACAGAGGACAAATGACAACACCTCCTTACTTCTCTTCCAAATTAAGCATGAACTACTTAAGCACCCCCTCCACTTTCCTTTAGATCTTTTCTCCCACCTCATCCCCTTCCACTCAAACTGGAAACTGTTTCTCAAACATGTGGTGATTTACTAACTCTAGGTGTCCACCTGGGTTCTCAGAAAGCCTCTCCTGGGGAAGATGCTTGGGAGTTGTCTAGTCACACCAGCTGGTGGCTCTTGGAGTACAGCTATTTGGCACCTTCCAACCTGTGCTCTGGGTGTTGACCCCAATTACAATAGAACAGGAACATCGCTGTTCTCTATTCTGTCAAGCACGAGTCTTCCTCGGCAATTAGTTATGGGCTTAACAACAGAACAGAGGCTCCAAAAGAGTTGATGAAAAGAGAGGGTCAGGGCCACAGACACGCCATCCTCTGGAGTGGCCCTGAGGAAGATTCGGCGTCACAGGTTCACTGCCTCCACCATCCTTCCTGCTCAGCCCCCAAGGCAGCTCTCTCCTTGCAAGTCTTTATTTCTATTTGAGGAAATAGGGTTTGAAAACATCTGTGCATTCCCAGGACCTAGCAGAAGCCCCATGACCAGTGGAGCGCTAGAATGCAGACGTCCCATCTCAGAATTTGTGTGGTTTTAGAACCTTTGATGAAAGCCAAAACATTTGTATTTCTATGTTTGTAGGAGGTTAGTTTCTCAACCTTCTAGGAGTTTCCTCCTATAGGAGGTGCCCTATGCATCCTGGAGCTACACTCCCCTCTCATCACCCAAGCTATGTATGCTAGGATTTCCCTGAGAGAGCTGCAATAACTAAGAGAACTACGTGGGTCCTTCTGCTGTGGTGGGCTCGCTGTGTGGGTGGTCTGGAAGCCTGGTTGGCCTCTAGCTTGGTTAGCTGCCAAGTCTTGCCTTGCACAGATGCAGCTGGCCACTGTAGCAGGGCCTGATCACAAGGTGGCTTGTGGACCCCTAGGGGGCCCCAGGGCAGTGCTGGCCCACTGGCAGGCAACCAGGGTCTCAAAGCCTCTGGGATTGTTGCCTACCTGCTGGCAGGTGAAGCCAGATCCTGGGATGAGTGCTAGACTACTAGCAGGCAGACCTGGTTCCAGATTCTGGCTGCAGGGCCCAGGGGTCCCAGAGCTCAGTCAGATGACTGGTATGCAGGGACACCCCCTACCCCCATGTCAGATGAACACACATTCCTCTCCAGCCTGCTCAGTAAAAGCCTAGCATTCTTTGTTTTTCCTCTTTTCTCAAGACACTTGCATGCACATACCTCTTGGAGGAAGTCCCTTCTATTCCCTTGCATTTGTTGGTTTCCTCTCTGCTCTTTTCCTGCGATACTAACTACAACTTGGTGTGCAATGTGCTGTTTCCTCACCAGCTACATTAGTGCACATGGACCCGACAGGCATTCACACACATTTTGAGATCCCCATTGATTTTTTTCCCTTTAGTTTCTATTTCACAGAAGTATCAATAAACTAATCTTAAAAGGCACGGACCCCAACAGGAACCAAAAACTCAAAGTATCAACAAATGATCTGAAAACACCAAGAAGCCAGTAAGTGGAACCTGACAGTTCTGAAACATAGACTGCTTCTTACTTTCTTTCTGCTTCCTGTAACCGGAAATAGAGAAGGGCTAGAGCACAGGGAGAAAGATCGAAAGTCTACATTCATACCTTTCTATAAAACTGTCTCCTGCCACTCTCAAACACTTGCATGTATGAAAACTATCAACGTGCTTCAATCCCCAATTCCACTGGCCCAGGGTGCTGTGGAGGTTGGGGGTGGGAATACACAGGTAACATTTACTCAGCATCACTGTGCATGATCCTTAATATCCAACCTTATGAGAGAGGTTCAGGCTCAGAGAGGGAGGTAACTTGACCGAGTCACACTGTGAAATACAGCAGTCAGAATTTAAATCCAGGTCTGCCTAATCCCACAGACGAAGCTATCTCCCCATCACATAGAGCTGCCTTCAGGGCATCAGGGTCAGCCTCTAGGCCAGAATTCCTAGAGGTTAAATCCTATGAACATCCTATAAACATCAGAATCAGTTGGAAACATCTTTAAAATATTGATATAAATTATGGGGTCTTATTCTCAGAATTTTTTTTTTTTTAATTTTTGAAGTCTCAAATGGGGCTATGGAATTTATAGGTACTTTAAAAGTACCTCCAGTTGAGTCTGATGATTAATCAGACTTGAAGAGCACTATTTTAAGGTAGCCACAACCAAAGTGAAATAAGCACTCATAAATATCACATGGCTTGCTTGGACAATTCATTGTGGGTTTTCCCAACTACAACTTTATCAAAACCTATGTGAAGTGACTTAGTTTATACTATTGTCCAAGGGTGGGGGGTTGCAGAAATGTATTCTTGCTATGAACATAGCTACCCTCAACTCCTGAGGTCTCCTGAGGTTTCCCCATGTTTACGGTACTGTTGGGGCAGGTCATCTAGTCTCTGTTGACCTTGGCTGTGCCCTTCATACTCAACAGAGATCACTCTGGGGGAAAGTCATTGATTTAATCTGCTCTCATACAGTACCCTTTTTTTTTTAATCCCTCTGACCCTTTTATCTGCCCTTTTCTAGACATTTTTAGCTCCACTTCCTCTCTTTTAAGGTTCAGGAACAAGACTTACATATAGTTCAGATAAACTAAGGTTTTGTACAAGGGCTCTGCCCTTGGTATTCCTAGAGGATGCCATGTAGGGGATCCTTAAAAGGCAAATCACAGGGTTTACAACCTATAACATGAAATAATATGGAAAATAGAAAGGGAGAGGAAATAGGCATATGAATAAAATCTCTTCCTTTCTTCAGTTCAGGCTGAATCTGTGTATTCTTTCCTCCTTCCTTGTGTCTTAATATTTTATGAGGAAAAAGGCAGGGACTTGATAAGATGTTGAACAAGCTGCAGTGACCTGGGTAACAGAGATGTTCATTATTTCTAGCTGGGCCATAGAAACTTGAGCAGGTTCTAGGCAAAATTGCCTTGGTTATCATCTTTCTAGAGCCTCTACTAATGGGACTCCATCCTCTATTTGCATTCTCTACATCTAAGCTGTCTATTGGCTGCCCAATAGACATCGCCAAATTGCCATCTGCTCACAAACCCTGCCCCACTCTACTCATCTCCCACTTGCAAAGGAAAGTAATAATTCACAGAAGAAATGTTGCTGAGATAGCAGCCCTAAGGAGCTGGTGATCTGATTATCTGATTAAAACCATTTACTCTGTGTGAATGAGTCATATGACCTCCAGAGGTAAGATAAATTTTAAAAGGCATTTGTCAAACTTTAATAACCTATGAGCGTTTTTTTCCATTTTGCACACTGTTAGGCAGGGGTGTCATTGTGTGTGTGTGTGTGTGTGTGTGTGCACGTGTGTGTGCATGCGTGTGTGTGCGGCTGGTTGGTATATAAGGAGCGAAACATACAGATCCTACATTGTGACTGTACAAAATACATGAGTAAACAGAGAATGCTTTAACTGACAGAATCTCAATTTTTCAAGATTCCAAATCTCATAACTATGGAGAAGTTTCTACATTTTAAGTTGTTTCCCCCTTTAGTACCCTTGCCTGTCAACAGTGTTGCTTTTCCATATTCTCTTGCAGGCTGGTAATAACGTCCTGTGGTTCATCACCAATTCCTTCTGTGTATCCTTTCATATTTCTCTGCCTGAAATTCTCACTGCCAACTGCAAATTGAATCTCAGCCCCATTGAAACTTGGCTTTGGAAAGAACCTAAGAAATCATCCAGTTAGACGTGTCACCCTAGTTTTAATAGACATCTGTCATTTTTGCAGTTCATTGTCCACTCATCCATTTTCCTGATGAAAGATTAGCCTAAATTACTTTTCAGAAACTACTCCTGCAAATCCTCAGCCTGGATTGCATGCCAGAATTTGACTTCATCCTCAGTTGGTGGGTGGGGATGGTGGGCCCTGATTGGCTTACATTGTAAAACAACTCTCCTCCACCCCACCACCCTGGCCACAGTAACTGGTCCAGGAGTAGGAAGAGGAGCAAACTATGGCTAAGGAGGATCCAGTCTGGACGTTTCGCACTACTGTTGATGATAAAGATCTTTCCCCTGAATGTAAAACAGAGAATGAGAGTTCTAAAGGACTGTAACCATCTTGCCATCATGAGCTTTCAAAATGAAACCACAGGAAAGGATGGGAAGTGGTTCCTGTGGAGATCATCAGATCCGAGCGTCTAGCTTCTGCATGACTGAGCATACAATAAGCTGGCTATTTCTCAGACAATAAATTCTCCTTTGATTAATGTAATTCTGAGCAGTGTTTTCAATTATTTGCATCAGAGATGATCCAAAATGATAGACCTATGATGGGGAAATCATTTGTTTCTACTGTTGCCTGCTACACAGCTTTTCGGGTATTAGGAAGTTCTGAATATCTTCTTTGAATCTTCTGCTCAATTGTTCAAGTCTTCTATTCAAAGCTCCACACAGATGATTTGAATTTCTTTCATTCTGTTATCCTTCAAGTATTTAAGCACAGTTAGCCTGGCTTGTCCTCTTCAGATCCCAATTTATCAATTCCATGGCTAAACATTTTTTAAGTTTTTTTTTCTTTATATGACAAGTTCCCTTCCTTTGACTTATGTGTGTTGTTATAGTTCTTATTTAAATGTAACTTTTGTAATGGAATACCACACGACCATGTGGGTTTACAGCTCTGTGACACTTGTCTTCCACCAACCCCCATTAAAACTTTATTGTTATTTATACAATTTAATTATACTCTTTATATTAGTTGCTGTATCACTCTGGTGGTAACATTTATCCTCCAAATAACTCGGAAAAATGTTCTTTTGAAATGGAAGTCACCTCTATCTTAAATTTTTAGGATAATATTTCAATCACACAATCAATACATATATGGTATGCAAAATTAGAAGACACAGATAAGCATAAAGAAGAAAATCTCATTTCTAAAATTATTAGCTACAAAAACCAATAACATATTTCTAGATATTCATCCACACATTTTTGTTTTCACATATTTCTATGTCTATACACACATAAACTTCATCTTATAAAAATTAACTATATAATCTTCATCTCTGGCCTTTTTATCTATTGATCATTAACATATTTGCATGTCAATAAGCAGTATTTACTACATAACTTTAATGATTTTTAATGGCTGCTTAGCACTTCAACATGGTAGTGCTAACATTTGTTTGATGAAGTGACTATTAATGTTTTTGTTGGTTTTACTTGTCTGCCATTAAGCGTTTTCCTGATTATTTCCTTAGACCAAGTCTCTCAGGTTGAATACTCAGTTTAAAAGTCATAAACACTTTACAGCTTTGGTTGTATATCTCTACATTTTCCTCCAGGAAGACTGAACAAATTTACAATTTCATCAGCAACCAAAAAAAAAAAATCTTCAAGACATGAATCTTTATCATGGTGGTTTTGACCCAGCAGTTTAGCCCATCAGGATTGTTTTAAGTCTTAATTCTTTCATTTATACATTATTTATATTCACCTCCTGCTACATTATCATCTACAATTGATAAGTTACTTCTATGACATAGTAATAACATTGATAAAAATCTTGACTAAGGCCATGCCTTGTTAAGGTTGGGCCTCTGAGATGTCTCAGTTGATGGTAATTTATAAGTTAACATTCTGGATTTAACAAGCAATTGATGTTATCTCCTGTACTATCACCCAACTTCTACCTTCATCTTGTCCACGAGACTTGTTGTCTTGACAAAAGGAAAAAAAAAAAGCCTCAATGTGGATTTCCCTACCACATCTTCAGCCAGTTCTCCCTTGAGATTAAAATTAAGCCAAAAGTAGCAATTCCCTGCTATAACATCTTCTACCTTAAGAAAGATGAAACTGTCAGCAAAGCAAGTCAGGTCAATAATTTATCAGAGTCTGCTTTTAGGAGATATTTCAGTGTGAATGCCCTCATCTAGACTATTAATAACAATGTCAAAACTGGCCCCAGGAGTAATTCCTGTGATTCTTAATTATTAACTTTCTTTACATATAGAAACGATGTATATTTATTCCTATCTCTTTTCTTCTTGCTTGCTTTTTTCTTCTGGTCCAATCACCTATTATGAATTATTTTTAATACCATAGTACTTCACTTTAATAGTTTATTATTATTAAGCAAAAGTATTAATGAATTCTGATCTAAAAATTCTCCTAAACTTCTCAACAATGTAAATGACAAGAGTGCACATGCTAGCAGAGTGTCTTCTGGGGCATATTCAAATTGGAACGGGAAGAGCTTAGGCAAGTCATTTAATGTGAATCACGGTAGTCTTAGGTTTCATTATCTGTCGATCAGATGAATACATACTATGCATATCTTTCAAAGGTTCTAAGAACAACTGAAAGTGTATGTGTGTATGTGCACATCAACGTGAAGCAAAGAATAAGGTATAGTTATTAACATATTTAGTAAAAGTAAATGTATATAAATAAAAAGTATCTAATTTAATCCACAGTGAAGTTAGGTCATTATCTCAATTTTAACAGCTTCAACGAGGTGCCAAGAGTTTGCTACCCCCTAGAATAAGTGCCAAAACTGAATTCTCAGCCCCAGCACAGAAGGTTTCAAATCAATAGTAATTCAACTTCACAGGCTGTGAAGTATATGGTAGCAAGTAACTTACTATTTATCAGAGAATGTCAAAGTCTGTGAAATAAAGCTAATAATACAAACCACTTAGAACAGTTCAAAATTGTATCTTTATGTCATTCTTACTCATTGAAATGTTATTCTCTTTCCTGTGTGATATAAAAGAGGGTAAAGGCACAGCTACTGTGAAATCAATTATTTATACTGAACATCCAGGCTTTTGAAGGGCCCACAGGGAGCAACATATACTGACACCACTTTAATAATTGCGCTCGCTATAAATTATTTCTGTACCTGACTTCACTATAAATGTTGTTGCGTTCTGTCAAAATCCGGGTATGCCCATGGGAGTGTGTTGAGCATCTGAATGTCATCTGGCATGTGCGTCACAGCCGAAACAATAGCTGGGAATGTGGGACAACCCAGGCTACAACTCGGAACGAGGCATAGAGTGATCTATACACTTCTTAAAAGATGTCCTCGTTGAGCTGAGCTATCTGATTTGTAGAATTATCTGCTCCTCCAAGGACAGGACATTTCATTATTTTAAGATTTGAGCCATAGAACTAGACTTGTAGGGGACCCTACTATAATCCCCCAGCTACTCAGAGTCCATTTAATTAAAGTCCTTAAAACAAAGGAAATATTTCTGGCAGAGTAGATCCTTGGTAGCAGAAGAACAAGTAAAGATGCTTGGAATGGTTGAGACTTCATAGTTATGTTGAACAGCAACAAACCAGGGGAAATAAGATACACAGAAGCCAGAAATAGAGAAGCAGATGCCAATTTCAGTTTTCCTTGGTATTCAAATAATTGCCATGCCACTTCTAGTCTTATAGGATCTCACTTAAACAATGACTGTTAAAACAGCCATAGAGTTCCTTGGGTGTATTTTTGTGTGGGCAAATCTGGTTGCTAATATTAATTTTCAACAATGGGTATAGTTATCTGCTAAAGGTTACTCTTACCAAAATCCTACATAACTGAAAAGATTTATTATTTGACAGTAATTACAGGAAACTCTCTTAATAGACATCACCAAAGAAGGAAGTATTTATACATAAGTAAAGTTTTCTGCATAATTACAAACAGCTATTGTAAGATTCTATTTAGAGCAGTATGTAAAAGTGGCTAGTCTAACTCTAAGTAGGTGCCGACTACAACAATGAACTTTAAGCTCCTGTTGGTGCTCTGACAGTAAGTAATTTGACAGCCAGAAAAAAGCCATGGGCTGAAAAACCTGACACCAAGTCTAAATAAAACATCCCATGTAAGAGTAACAGGCTCTAAAGGATAGTTTGCAGGAAAATTCCTTGAGCTTTGATATATGCATAGCATATACAACTGCGGGTGTGAAAACAGATCCTTGTGGGAACAGATTAAGCAATTGTTCCATGTTGTTCCTCAAATATTATGCAATACCTCTGCTTGTGACAAATCCTGTTTAGTCTGTACTCAGTTGGGAATTGACTCTTCTTGTAATAGGCAAAGTGGATAAATCCCACACCACCTCTCTCTCGTGGGCCAAGCATGGGGAAGAGTGTGAAGGCAGATGAAAAAGAAGCGATGTCAAATAAAGTATGCAGGGTAGCAGCTGCATACATATACACAACAACAGAAAATGTTCTAAAACAGCCAGAGAATTTCTGTTTCACAAAAAGAAAAAGAAATCACCCCTAATCTCTAATCAATGGAAGGCACAATAATACCCTCTTCATCAATAGCTCGTAAGGATTTTTTTTTTTTTTTTAAGAGATCAGAACTCTGAGCAATTGCTGAAGCCAAGGATTAGGTTTCCCTGTAATTAATAACAAGGATCCTGACTAAAACTAGCAACCATCCTGGGCACAATGTAGGAGACAGGAAAAAATGAATAGAACCAACACGATGAAAAGGGAAACCAAGATACAATGCACTGTAGCTATTTCAGACTGAGCAAGAAATTAGAATATCAGAAACCCAGTTCATATTATATATTGCTTCTTGTATTATATCACTCTTTAATAGTATAACAAGCTATACTGAAACTTCAATCCATAGGGTGCATTTAGTCTTTTTAAGCCCCTAAATTGAAGGTTTCTACCAAGTATTACTGTAATACAATTATTAATGACTGAACCAGGGTGACCCTAAACGACAATGGCAGTTAAGGTTCTGGCATACAAAGAGGGTAGGAGTGCAATCGCTGCGTAGCGTATACACAAGCTAACATAGCATGCTCATTTCAGTCTACTAAGTAGTACAATTAATTATTTTTCTTAGAGAGATTTTACTTTTGTTTCCTTTAGGGACAAGTGATTTTTGGATGGCAGTAATATTATTTTACATTAAGAACCCTCTGCTCCCAAGTACATGTCCTTCAGTTTTGAAAATTTAATTTGCAATTCAGAGTAGGCCAACCTGATGCACAATAAACGATGAATAGCATGCCATAATAATAATGATGCAAACTATCAGAAGCTGCTGTTTCCTCAATGACTTTGACTCCTTTGCTGCTTTGTTTCTTCCTTCACTTACATGGGTCCATAATTATGTTGACTTGTACTTTTAGAATGTCAAGCAAATGTTGGAAGAAATATGTGAATGGTGGTGCATACTGATTTAATTTTCAAAGTTTAAATAATCACTTTTTATTTAAATAATATCAGCTGTCTGAAGAAATATCGTAGCTTTTAACTGTACAGAGAATTTAGCACTTGTTGGAGGCTCAGTATATAGTGAAGCATCAGAGCCTTAAAACTCAGATTGTTACTCTCTTCTTTATCTTTCATTATATGTTTATAACAATTCATATCTCTTTTTTTCCCACAGAATGCTACACTTATTCATCACCACCTTATTATCCACAAAAGATATCCTGCACCTTATCTTTCCTATACCTCTGTTACAGCCTCAGCTCCTCTGCCCTAGAGAACTTTCAGAAGGTTAATGTATCTGTATCAAATTATACTTTTTCTTTAAAGATCACTGGTACAGGTTGGGAGTAGGGGAAGATGACCTGATTCTAACAAGTTATATTGGTGAATAGTTCCATCATGTCTAGAAAGTGACAAAATGAGGAATATAAGGTGATATATTTCAATAAAGCCAAACCATCACATGAAATTAACACTAGTACAATTATTCATGGATAAAATAATAGTGCATGCTTCCAGGTATCTTTCCTTCATTTCACTCTTCCTCTCTTTCTGCGTCTATTAGTTGGAAACAGCATCATATAGTTGTTGTTGTGGGGTTTTTTCCCCTTTATACTCATTTGATGGTAGCAGAAGTTGATGAATCCAGAACAACCTAAAAATATTTAGAAAACTGTGCACACACATACATACTCAGAACATATACACATTAATATTTATACATACTTATTTAAATATTGTTGAAGCAGAGTAAGGAAAATTCTAAACAAATTTTAAAATACCAACTAACAGGTTTCCCTGGAAGCTCGGTAGTAAGGAATCCATGTGCCAATGCAGGAGACACAGGTTCCATACTTGACCTGGGAATATTCCACATGTCCTGGAGCAACTAAGCCTATCATATGCCACAGCTGAGCCTCTGCTCTAGAGCCCAAGAGACGCAACTACTGATGCCCATGCGCTCTGTCCTTGCTTCACAACAAGAGAAGCCACCTCAATGAGAAGCCCCTGTGTGCACCACAACCAGAAAGTAATCCCTGATTGCCACAACTAGAGAAAAGCCTGCACAGCAACGAAGACCCACAACAATCATAAATACATATATATTTTTTCAAAATCAACTAACATAAATCTCATAGAACCAAAAAAGCATTATTGGTCAATACCAAAGATGTCAGGTTTATGAAAATCAAGTCTTCTGAACCAGTTTAATCACTTTTCATGAATGACAGGTTAATGTCACAGGTTGTAAGGGAATGAGAGAGATGGCCTTGCCAGATACCATCAAGATTTTGATCTACATGAAATACTACAAAATAAACTGAAATAACATTGTCTTTATGCTTTCACCAGTCTACAAGTTTTAAACTGTTATAACTAAAAACTTTTAGCCTCTTTATGAGGAATATTGCAGCAGGTTGCAAACTGTGAAAACTGCAAGCTTCATCAGAAAGGATATGTATCGATGTTAATTAAGCATTCATTAGAAAAGAAGGCTAAGGGAGCCATGGGAAAAGACAGAGAAAGTAAGCTCTAGCTGTTTGTAATTTAGGAAGTCAGAATAACCTATCTTGATTAGAAGTTAAGGGTCACAGTCCGGGAAGGAATACAGAAAAAAATAGTGTTTTTCCCCCTTACTTTTGTATCTTGCATTTTAGACTTCAAGAGCCATTGTGCAAAAAGAATGAATGGGTTTTTTTTTAAAGGTCAGAAAGGAGCCATGATGTGAGTTTCAGATCTCTTCACAAGGACTGATTAAGAAGGGTATTGTAAGAAAGCGAATGAAGGCAATTAACTCAGCATCAGGCAGAGCAGCTGGTGGGGCTTTTCCAAGCAAATTCGGAACTAGCTTAGATGTCCCACTGTCAATGGCATCATCCGGGGCTCCTGGCTTTTACAAAAAGAGAAAAGTAAATTGTAATTTAGTCCTAGGAATGAATATGAGGGTTAGATTAAGTTGAGAGAGAACTGATAATTACTGAGGAGAAATCAAAACTGTCTAAGTGTAACTTAAAAGTAATAATGTGCACTGACAATGCCTTATAAACTGCAAGGGGCAGCATATTTTGACTTGTTAATTCATCTCATTTGACATCAACTCTAACGTCTATTACTTTAAGGTAAACTTATTTATTTTTATTTTTGGTGAGACCTTGAGCATCATTTTCATTAATTCCATTGTCTAGGTCATCACTCCAGTACTCTTGCCTGGAAAATCCCTTGGATGGAGGAGCCTGGTGGGCTGTAGTCCATGAGGTCACTAAGACTGATCGACACGACTGAGCGACTTCACTTTCAATTTTCACTTTCATGCATTGGAGAAGGAAATGGCAACCCACTCCAATGTTCTTGCCTGGAGAATCCCAGGGATGGGGGAGCCTGGTGGGCTGCCGTCTCTGGGGTCGCACAGAGTCGGACACAATTAAAGCGACTCAGCAGCAGCAGCAGTAAGTCATCACTTACCTAAGAGCACTGTCAGGAATCTAATGGAGAAAATTAAAGCATTGTGTTCTAGTCTCTGGCATCCATCTTTCTAATTTAATTTCTTTGTTCACAAACTAGGGAACAGCTCTCTTCTTCCTGAGGATGTTGTGAAGGTCTTTACCTGACCTTCCTGTTCTTTGGTCTTGCTCCTCTCAAAATTACCACGTGCATTATTATCTACTTGTATGTCATCTCCAAGAAGCCTTCTTTGAACCCTTAGGTTGAGCTCTGCTGTCTTCAAACTATCATATCCCCATTGCTAAATTTCCATGTTGTTTGGGAATTTCTTTTGTTAAATGTCTGTTTCCTCAAATAATTTTTACCCACAGTTGTGACCACCAAGTTTAGAATAACAGCTGACATCTGTGCTTAGTTGCTTCAGTCATGTCTGACTCTGTGACTCCACTGACTGCAGCTCACCTGGCTCCTCTGTCCTTGAGGATTCTCCAAGCAAGAATACTGGAGCGAGTGCCATGCCCTCCTTCAGGGGATCTTCCCAACCCAGGGATCAAACCCAGGTCTCCTGCATTGTGGGCAGATTCTTTACTGTAATGAAGCCCAGCTGACATCTAGTAGATGATAATTATGTTTTTACTGAACCAAAGGCAAATTGGCAATACTCAAAATAGTTATTTTTTTCGGACTAATTAAGTAAAGTTTGTGCTTTGGATTACTTTGTTTGATAGACTACTCTTCAATTTTTATTTCAACTTTATTTTATCTAGAAAATATTGCTAGATTCCAGGAAGGCCAAAGGGTAATATGTTCTGATTTATGGCCCCAAAAGACGAGTGGAAAATGATCCTTTATCAGATGAAAGCAGATGCTCTAGCATGGGTATAGAAGAACAAGGTTCTTCTTACTAGAATGAGAGAATTACAGACATTCCTGTAATTAAAATTTTAAGGACACATGCATAAGAATCTAGGCTTGCGGGAGATAGTAGAACCTTATACTTGGCCCCTATAGGTCCTTGTTGAATTAAGAACCACAGAAGAGGTCAAAACTAATACAGAATAGTTCTGTAGTTCATGACAATTCTAATACATGGGTTTATTACTATTGAAAAGTTTTGCATCGTTCTGTGGGTTTTGTTTCTCTTCTTGTAATATCAGTGAAAGGGAAACACCTCAAAAATGAAAGATTAGTTTCCTAAATCATAAAGATGAGTTTTGTAATCATTTTCCTTTAAGCAAGGAATTAAAGGATAATAAAAACCCTAATTAAGGACCTCGTTAGCTTAACTAGATTTTCATATGCAAAACACTATTACAAAGAACTGCTAGAGAACAGAAATACCTCCTGTCCATGGAGAAACCAAACGGAAGCACTCCTGCCAGGACTTTTCTTCCTCTTCCTTCCTTCTGTCTATTCGGGGTTAACTCCTTTTTCCATGATCATCAATTTTCTTCACCCTCTCCATTATTCCTACTTCTCACCCTTTCAGTTACTCAATCTTTTGCTTTCTTTCATTTTCTTTGACTTCTTTTCACTTTTAAATTTGCCATGATTCATTTGTTCATTTATTAATTCAACTTCCAATTATTGCGCCTTTAACATGAGCCAGAAGGCACAGATTAACATGGCATGTTCTTTTCTATCTCCCTTGTCCTGAGGCTCATTCATTCATCATTGGCCTCCCATGTAATTACTTTCTTGGTCCCTCTTTCTCTAAGGGCAAAATGCTTCTTTAGGAGTGGTTTACAAAGTCCCGTGTTGTTTCAGCTGTCCTCTTATGCAATAACCCTAGTCTTAGAGTAGCTATTCTTGACTTACCTCAGTCCACAGATGAAATTATCATATATTTGGGTTATTCTATGCCTTTCATTATTACTGTGTATTAAAATGTCAGTAGAAAAAACAGGCATATATTTTGTTATTATAGTATATTATTTTAAAATGCAATAAAGCTAAAATGACTGCATGCAGTATGACTGTCTCTGGCTGGGAAAGTGGCAATAACACATTCTCCTCCAACAGCATGAAATCTTTGAAGTTAATATTTAACCAAAATGTTACAGGGCTCATCAGGTTAGGGGCTGAGCATTCTCATATTGTTTTACAGTAAAATTTGTTGGTTTTAACTTCAGATTCAAAATGTAAACAGGAAAGTTAATTTCTCAAACTGAAGTCCTGAGATTGTATGTCAAGCTTATTTGAATAAGAGTCTCCTGTAGGTAGTATTTGAGAGTTGGAATATTTAAACATACTTTAGGAGACTCAGGGACTACACTTTGAGAATCACTGGGGCAAGCTTTGAAGTCAGGAGACCTTGGTTAAGATGCCAGGTCTACATGATTCCCTTCAGTGAACTTTGGTTTCCTTATTTGTAAAGCAGGTTTAATAATATCTAGCATATGGAGTTGTAATTAGGCCTAAATGAAATAATGTACTTTCCTAAAAGTACCTGTAGCTTCCCAGGTGGCACAAAACTCAGGTTTGAGCCCTGGATTCGTAAGACTTCCCAGAGAAGGAAATGGCAACCCACTATTCCTGCCTGGAAAATTCCAGGGACAGAGAAACCTGGTGGGCTAAGGTGCATGGGGTCGCAAAGAGCTGGACATGACTGAGAGACTAAATGACAACAACAAAAAGTATCTAATTTATAAAAAGCTCAAGAACTTAAAATATTTTATATGTATCAGGAAGAAATTTCTCGTATTTTTATATCTTTAAATCAAATAATAGCTGGTTCTACTTATACTTTCTTATCAGCTTTGAGGATCCAAATAATACTACATGGCACTTGGGAACCAAAAACCAAATAGAAAGTTTCTTTGAAAATAAAGTGAAACAGACTAGTAAGATTATTTGATCAAATAAAGTGGAAAAGATGAACTACACAGAGTGAAGGGATGACTTTATGTTTGCTTTGGCAATTTCATTATCACTGCTGTTAATAACAGTTGGGTGCCTATGATGCACTAGACTCTGTTTAAAAAAAAAAAAGAAAAAGCAGAGGTAGAGAGTACCTGGACCCCCAGGAAGTACATTATGGATCCAGGAAAGGCCTCACTGAAGATGTGATTCTAACATAGCAAGATAGTGGAAATGAGTTCTAGAACTCGTGGATAGCAGGACACGGTTCTGGGAGTGAGGAAAGGAGAGGACATAAGAGTTAAATGCAGGCAGATTTCATTCGCATCAGCACCACGAGCTCTGTGGCCAGATGGTGGTGGCAAAGCCTGAGGCAGGAAGTGTAGCAGATTTTAAAAGGGTCAGGACTAAAGGGAGAAGTGAAGTATGGTCTATTCTACAAATATTTCTTTTTAAATTAATTTATTTTAATTGGTGGCTACTTTACAATATCATAGTGGTTTTTACCATACATTGACATGAATCAGCCATGGGTATACATGTGCTCCCCATCCTGAACATCCCTCCCTCTCCCTCCCCATCCCATCCCTCAGGGTCATCCCAGTGTACCACCCCTAGGCCCTAAGCACCCTGTCTCATGCATCGACCCTGGACTGGTGATCTATTTCACATATGATAATACACGTTTCAATGCCATTCTCTCAAATCATCCCAGCCTTGCCTTCTCCCACCAAATCCAAAAGTCTGTTCTTTACATCTGTGTCTCTTTTGCTGTCTCACATATAGGGTCACTGTTATCATCTTTCTAAATTCCATATGTATGTGTTAATATACTGTATTGGTGTTTTGCTTTCTGACTTACTCCACTCTGTATAATAGGCTCTAGTTTCATCATTCATTAAGACGAAGAAAGAAAGAAAAACAAGAAAAAAGATTTGACCATTTGCATCGCATCGTAGATGCTGTGAATATTTACTAAATGAGCAAATGACACAGAAAGGAAAAAGGTGATTAAGAAACAGATTCAAAATGCAAAGGATTATCCTGACATTCAATAAATAAATTCAGAATCTAATATGTAGAGCTATACTGTATATGTGTGTCTGTGTGTGTATTTGGTGAGATTTGGCTATGAAGATCAATAAGACTTCAGGCTTGGACCTCAAGTATCTAGACTATAAAGAATAATAATAGTTCTTATATATATGGTTTGAAAACCCATACAAACCATGACTATTCAATATTTATCCCATTATTAAATAAGCCAAAGAATAACAGAGCATATTGGCTTTCCAAAGAATCCATTTAAGACTTTTATGCCTTGAAATGATAACCCTTCTCAAGATTAGATTTTTAAAATTCATTTATTTTAATTGGAGGTTAACTACAATATTGTATTGGTTTTGTCATATGTCAACATGTATCCGCCACAGGTATACACGTGTTCCCCATCCTGAACCCCGCTCCCTCCTCTTATTTCTCATTAATCTATGTGGATATTTACTAACATAAGATTGCTGGTGTAAAATGACTGTCTCAGAAAAACATCATTTGTTGGCTTGAAGGTCAATGTATCTTCCATGTATAGCCTGAAATAGCAGCTCCTATTTCTGCTCTTTAGCCAGTTTATTGGTGAGAAATGGTTTCCCTAAGGTTTTCAAGGTTTTATAATATGCCAGCTGAATTTGCTGAGTTATGAGCTTCTCTACAGTCACTGAGGGATTATACTATTTTGTAATAAAACATAGCCAAAAGATCTTAGCCATAAAATTCATCTTCTCTAAAATTGAGTAAACATTTGATCATTAGAGAATATTTGTAAATGCTCTTAAAGGTGATAAATAAAATTTGTTTTTACTTGCTATATGATCGAAACAGTGTCTTAATTATTTTCATGTAATAACGTCATTTATTTTTGCCACAAATCTGATGAGGTAAATATTATCTCCATTTTACAGATGAAGAAGCTGAGGCACAGAGAGGTTAAGTAGATGACGAGGCTATACAACTATACTGCTTCTTTCTATCCAATATCAAACTTTAAAAATAAGTACTTGGCTGAAAATTTTATATTCTAGGGGAAAAAAAGAGGGAATGCTAATTTTCATCCCCTGGACACTTTTACAAAATGTATAGATAAACACAGAGGGATATAATGAAAAGCAGAATGTAATCTTTGCCCACATTTTAAGAGAAATGAGTAATATGTACAGTGTGTTATTTTAGAAAATCAGAAATAGATTACCTTTTTAACCCCAATTATTCAGCAAAGCTAGCACCATATCCTTCTTAAGATATTTCTCTCTAGCAGAAGCAAAGGGGATACTTGAGTTTGACATCTGCATTTTCTCAGAGCTAGTATGTCACAGAAGAACAGGGCAACCGGCAGAGAGCTGCCCAGCAAAAGCAGTCTGATGGCAGCAGCAGATGGAAAGTCAAGCATTGGGGGAAATCATCAGACACCACCCTACAGCTGGAGAATCAGCAAGAAGTGAAGACTGCACTTTCTCCTCATTAAATCTGTCACTAAGGTCTCATCTTGTTTCACTGAAATCCTGCTGTGCTGGTGGGGGATACCCTCTTTGTACTGGCATGAGGGAACTCCTACAAATGTCAGAGTGATGTGTTAATCAAAGGACTGTATGGAGATAAAGCAAGGTTGGTAAGAGATTTAGGAAGAATCACAAATAATGAGGAACTTTCCTGTAGCTCAGATGGTAAAGAATCTGCTTGCAATGCAGGAGACCTGGGTTAGATCCATAGGTTCAGAAGACTCTCTGGAGAAGGGAATGGCAACCCACTCCAGTATTCTTGCCTGGAGAATCCCATGGACAAAGGAGTTTGGCAAGTTACAGTCTATGGAGTCACAAAGAGTCAGACACAACTGAGCGACTAACTCTACTACTACAAATAATAAGGAAATAATTCTGATCAATTTCTACTTGTGATATGAGAAGGATATGAAAAAATACTGAGGAATCTGCCAGTTTAATTTTTGATGGTGGAAACCAAAATCAGAAACTCTTCTGCAAGTTTAATAAATATAATTATCTGGCATATATTAAAATAATAAAATATTTAATTTGTATTAGAACCTTTACTGAGACCATAAGAAGTACCACAAAGTCAGATTCATGGTATATTTAGCCAAGTAATTAAATTTGACAGAGGCAATTCTGGATGATTTATATGGGAGAAAATTCTTGTCCTGTCACCTCAGCATTTGTATATGAGGCACATATCCAAATAGTGCTATACTTATCTAATAGTCCAATCTTGATTTGTCATTAACGAATTCATATAAATATGTTTAATTGTTACTATCATACCCACCTATACAACTCTTGAGGTAACAAATTCTGTACATTTATTGATTTTGGCGTGGGTACTTCTTTTATTTATAGACCCATGAATTTCCTCTTTCAGACTTAAAAAACTTGCCCAGTTCTCATTTTCCTGAAATTGAATGTGACAACAATGACCTTTAGTAACTTGGTAAACTAGAGTTACAGCTTTCTGAGTTTTTCTTATTTGGAAACTGCTTGAAATACCTGTTGAATAAAATGCAATTGACTTTTGAAATAACTTTCAACATTGTTTAAACAATCACAATATATCACTCTTCATAAGAATAAGAAAAGTGACATGTAATTGATTATATGTAAATGAGATATAAAACCCAAATGTCTATAGCAGCTATAACATCGAAGACATTTTATGCTGAGAGAAAGAAGAAAGAAGGACCAATAGTCTTGTTTTCTTTTTATGGCTTGGACATAGGCTTAAAATTGTCTCATCCAACTAGTTCCCAAATTCTATCACCGTGAGATTCTCAAAGAGATGTGATCTCCTTTCATTTTGTTATAGAATAGAAAGCCCCAAGAAGCAGAAGGTCTGGAATTGAACAATAAATATGTCACTCACTGGTTGTATAACTACATTCAGTCACTATGCCCAAGGGATAAACCCTCCAAGACCATTTCCTCACACTTCAAATTAGGATAAAATACCCATCTAACATAACGTACATAAAAGTGGTCTGTAAACGGTGAAGGATTGTACAAATGCTAGTTAGTCGAACATGTAACTTGAAAACCTAATAAATGCCTAATATTTTCCCACAGATTTCCATTTTCTTTGAAAGGCCAACACCATTGCTTCCTCAGACATCAGATCCCAATTTCATCTAAGAGGTTCCCCAAAACAAAGAATGACTCCACCATATTTTAGGGAAAGTACTTTTAAAGGGAAACAACTAGATGGTTAAGACTCATTATTTTGGCATTTGATGAAAACTGTCAGATTTAGTATATCCAGGGTTCAATGCATGTTCCAGAACAAGCCTTCTCAAAATTGAATGTGCTCACAAGTTACCTGAGAGGAATATCCTTACCTACGGAACTCAGTACAGAAAGTCTAGGGTAGAGTCTGAGATATTTCATTACTAACCAGTTCCCAGGCGGTGTTAATGCAGCTGGTCTTCAGGCCACTCCTGAGGCGCAAGGCTCTGGGCCCTCATAGGGACACAATCTCCAACATGACAGACAATGTCACATGTATGAAGTGAGTTACATTGAAATTAATTAAAATTCATTTTTTTCTGTAGCAGTAGTCACATTTCAGGCGTTCACCAGCATGTAGCTAGGGGCTGCTACACTGGCCAGCACAGACACAGAACGTTTCCATCACTGCAGGAAATTCTGCTCAACAGGTCTGCTCTAGAGCACAGCTCCGATACTGTGTGTGTTGGGTCGGTGGGTGGGGGTGTTTCCTTGGCCTAACCAGTTTGTCCACTGCCTCTAAAGCAGCATCCTCGTGTATATACTTGGCATTCACGGTTTAACCTACTCTATCCTTTACATAAAAGGATGTAAATGACCTCATCCTAAGACATACACTTGGGGCTGTGATGACAGAAAGAAGATGGGTTGTCTGTGAACCTGAGCTTTTAGATGAAGAAAGAGGAGAGAGATTGAATGACAGTCTCCTACCAGCAGCAAAGAGAAGGGGGCCCCATGATGCCCAGTGAGAGAATGAGGAAGAGCCAGCCTTGCTCCTCTCAGGGGAAGAGTGAAGTGGCATTAATCAGCACACTATTGTATACAAGGAGGTTCTCTCAGGAGAAGAGTAGTGCATCTGTCCCCCTCACACATCAAAGAGGCCCAGCAGCTGAAAACGCTTGTGTCAAATCTCCACTCAGCCTCTTTTTTCTCTTTGCTCTCCTTTCCTGGTTCATTTGCTATTCTGTGGGCTGTTTAGCAATAAGGCCTTCATCTGATTAACATTTCAAACCCATTGTTGGTCTGCACTGGTTTAAATGAACTAATCATCGTTAGTACTTAAAAACTTGTCTGGCTATGCCTATAAGAGGGAAAGAGAAGGAAGAGAAGCAAGATGAAACAAGCCTGAGTCATTAAATACGTCATCCATAAGTAGTTGGTCAAACAAACAGAAACAGAATCCTGACTGATTTAATCAATCATCAAGTCATGGACACAGACAGGAGCTATAGAGGCAGAAGAGGGGCCTTGAAAGTCTATCTATAGACATATATTGAATATATCTACATTGATAGATCTAAATACACATCTATAACTACATATGTGCTCAGTGCTCAGTCACGTCCTGTTTGCAACCCCATGGACTAGAGTCTGCCAGGCTCCTTTATCTATGGGATTTTTAGGCAACAATACTGGCCTAGGTTGCCATTCCCTCCTCCAGGGGATCTTCCCGACCCAGGGACTAAACCCACATCCCCTGTATTGGCAGGCAGATTCTTTATCATTGAGCCACCTGGGATGCCCTATATCTAAATCTATCTATCTCCACTGGGCAATAATGAAATACAGAAATCATCCTCAAGAATATGAGGAAAGGAAGCCTGGAATCCCAGTCATCCTCTTTCCTCTGATTTCCTTTCCCTGTGGAAAATATTAGCTTATGACTCTGATTGTAAAACAAACTTGTCACAGAACTAGTTTTTTATTTTTCTCCTTTATTTGTGGTTGTTCAGTCACCCAGTCATGTCTGACTCTTTGTGACTCACTGGACTGCAGCATGCCAGGCTTCCCTGTCCTTCACCATCTCCCAGAGTTTGCCCAAACTTATGTCCATGGAGTCGAAGATGCCATCCAAACATCTCAGCCCCTGCTCTGTGCCCCCTTTTCCTTCTGCCCTCAATCTTTCCCAGCATCAGGGTGTTTTCCAATGAGTTAGCTCTTTGCATCCTGTGGCCAAAGTACTGGAGCTTCAGCATCAGTCTTTCCAATGAATATTCATGGTTGATTTTCATTAGGACTGACTGATTTGATCTCCTAGCTACCCTTCTCCTTTATTTACTTTGACTGAATTGTATTCCCCAAAGTAACTGAGGTGGGTCACCTTTCCACATTACAGTAGTACTTAGACCATGTTACTTTTAATGTATATTTTGCCTCACATTATAGAATTACAGACTGTAGTTGAACCTGCTGTGTTATTGGACCAGGTAAGCCACCAGCCTGGCTTACTGAGTTGACCAGAAGAGCTTTTTCCTAGATCATACATCCTGAATAAGCATATTCACTGTTTATTCTACTTTATACTAAATTTTTCATCATGATGCCCAAGAAAAGAAAAAAAAGGAAAGAAAGAAAATTCATCTATACTGTTTCCTGTGTCTGTCTGCAAGCCACAAAGAAAGACATAAAGCACATTCTGGATTTAAATTATTAATGTCAAGCTTAAGCAAAAACACATTTCCTTCTTTTCTTTTGAAGTCAACATTTTCACAGATTACCTCAATCCCTGTGATCCAGAAGTATGTTTCCTACTATACATTCCTACATGTAAGAGAGATACTGGTGATGCTACAGTATCACAGCCTTGTGTATCATTGAATCTTATAATGGGTACCATACTTTCTTGCAGTGTTTTGATCAAACAGAAAGTCCATTCTAGTACCTTGTGTATTTAATACTACTTCCACTCACCAATCTCCCATTTTAACAAATAAATCAACCCTTATGCTCTGAGTCTTCTGAGACAAATTTTATCTAGCCAAACATCAGTACTATTTCTTTTCATCAAATTTATTATTTTCACCATTTTCCTTTTATTTACAGCACATTATACTGGTTTTTCTAGTCATGGTAGTAATAAACTGTATATTAAAAATACATTAAGTAAAAGATAATCTTTAAAGAAATATTTGACCTTACAATAAGCAGGCAGATAATAAGAATTCAAAATACTAGTTTTCATCTACTGATAATTTGACTTTTTAAATGAAATCCCTCACATTTGTTTAATCTATAACATTTATTGAGCACCTATTATACTCAACCAGGGGCTTCCCTGGTGGCTCAGATGGTAAAGAATCTGTCTGCAAAATGGAAGACTGGGGTTAAATCCTCGGGTCAAGAAGATCCCCTGGAGAAGGAAATGGCAACCCGCTCTGGTATTCTTGCCTGGAAAATACCATGGACAGAGGAGCCTGGTGGGACAGGTTATAGTCCATGGAATCACAAAGACTCGGACATGACTGAGTGGCTAACACTTTTACTTTCACTAACACTATTCTCAAAACCTTTTGTGTTAGCTGTGTCAAGGATACAAAGTAGTGTGCTGATACTCAAAGTGTGGTTTATAGGCGAGCAGCCCTGGTACCACCGGGAGCTCTTTAGAATGTATAATCTCAGGCTCCAATCCAGACCGAGCAAATGAGAATCTGGATACACACAAGAGAATTCATACACACAAGAAAGACTGGGAAGCTCCATTATAAGAGAAACAGAGACTCTTCAAACAACAGCCCAGTTTGTCAATAACACTGACACTGAAATCATGAAGTTGACAACCAAGGGGTATAGTTAGTATAAATAGTGTGATGTGAGTTTAGGCAAGAGAATGATCTCCAAAAATCAGGGAGGAAGTAGGACAGGAACTGTGTCTAAAACTCTATCCAGAAGAGATGAAGGAGAGAAGCATGCTCCCACTTTGGAATGTAAGGATGACTTTTAGGCAAAAATAGGACAGAACTATAGACACAAGTCATCTTAACTAAAAGAGAAAAAGTATCCTGTGTCACTAGAGCGAAGGACACACGCTGGGGATTGTAGAAAATCAGACTCAATGGAAAGTGAGTGGCAGAGGGTGTGGGGGTGCAGTTTTACTAGCCAAGCAGAGCTGACTTTTCATTTGCGAGGGAATACATGCCATCTCTGAAGAATGTAGACTAAGAAGTCACAGGAATAGACCCAGTCTCCTGCACATAATAAATGCTAAGCACTGGTGAGTTATTTAAATTGTATATTCAGGAGGGATT
Source organism: Nanger dama (assembly GCA_917880005.1). Lineage (NCBI taxonomy): Eukaryota > Metazoa > Chordata > Mammalia > Artiodactyla > Bovidae > Nanger > Nanger dama. Next base: position 6,343,967 of record CAKJTW010000011.1, read on the forward strand.
TCTCTGGCTCCACAGAGGGCAGAGTGAATTGCAGGGGGAAACTGGGAGGGGAGAGGCTGTAAACATCCTTGGTGTGGGATTAGATGCCTTCAATGGTGTCTGCTTAGCAAAAGATAGGCAGAGACACTGAAAGCCATAATTACATGTAAGAGACTAATATAGTTAAACCACTGTATCACAGTGACTATGCTGATTTGAATTTGTCCCAATTAAGGAGCTCTTTCATTGAAATAAAGTTTCTAAAAATGTAACTAAATGGCACTACTGCACTTTTGTTCATTTCATTCGGCTGAAACCCATGTGCTTATTACCTTTGCTTTTATTCCCATGTTCTATTGTAACCAAAACAACACAAGTAAGTATACACTAGGACACTTTAATCCAGGAAGTACCTTTTTTAGAAGGGAAGCAGCCTGCTCAGAGAAGGCGATGGCACCCCACTCCAGTACTCTTGCCTGGAAAAGCCCATGGATGGAGGAGCCTGGTAGGCTGCAGTCCATGGAGTGGTGAAGAGTTGGACACGACTGAGCGACTTCACTTTTCACTTTCACGCACTGGAGAAAGAAATGGCAACCCATTCCAGTGTTCTTGCCTGGAGAATCCCAGGGACGGGGGAGCCTGGTGGGCTGCCGTCTATGGGGCCACACAGAGTCGGACACGACTGAAGCGACTTAGCAGCAGCAGCAGCCTCAGCCTGCTAGAGCAGCCAGATCTTTAGCCATGGAGTCACACAGGCTTGAAACCTGGCCATGGCATGTTCTGTCCAGACACTAGTGCTGTGTGACACTGGCCAGTGACTTCACCTCCTTGACCCTTAGTTTATATATCTAAGGATGGAAGTAGCTATGATCCACTTCCCAAAACTGTTGGCACAAGGCCTGCCACATAATCAGGGCCCCAAAGAAGTGTTATTTACATTTTGATTACCACCACACCCATCATTATAGTCTTCCTTCCCTTCCTTCTCAACATCATCAACTTGATAACAGGATCAAACCAAAGGCAGACATATTACCTTATTCTTCTTAAGGTTATGATCCAGCAATCCCACTCTTGGGCATATATCCAGAAGATATATAATTTTAAAAGATACATGCATCCCACTGTTCATTAAAGCACTGTTTACAATAGCCAGGACATAGAAGCAACCTTAGTGTCCATCGACAGATGAGCAGGTAAAGAAGATGTGGTACAATGTACAATGAAATATTACTCAGCCATAAAAAGAATCAAATAATGCCATTTGTGGCAACATGGATGGACCTAGAGATTCTCATACTGTGTGAAGTATGTCAGACACAGTAAAACAAGTCTCATATGACTTGCTTATATGCGGAATCCTAAAAAATAATACAAATAAACTTATTTACAAAACAGAAACAGACTCACAGATGTAGAAATGAAACTTAGTTCAAAAGGGAAAGGAATAAACCAGGAGTTTGGAACTGACATAAATATACTATTATACACAAAATAGATAACTAATAAGAATCTACTGTAGAACACATGAAACTCTTTTCAATACTGTGTAATGATCTATATGGGAAAAGAGTCTAAAAATAGTGGATATACATATATATATATGTATATAACTAATTCACTATGCCATACACCCGAAACACAACAATGTAAATCAACTATACTCCAATAAAAATTAATTAAAAAAAAGAATACAGCTCTGCTTTTACAATAAACCAAGCTTATTCATAGTGATTCCATATTTAAGCCAGAGGTCTAATTAAGGAAACAAAAGCAAAGAAGAGAAGGCAAGTGCTTCATTTCAGCTGAACAAACGTGCAAGTGCTCTGCAAACATGGAAGTGCACTCAGTGACCAGTGTCACTCTGATGTGCAAACTCAGACTTGGAGGAGGCTGTGAACCTCTTACCCCCTCTCCCCAACTCCTCTTATTCTCAGGTTAGGGCTTATCCTGTGGTTCTATGTACCTTTAACCATCCAGTTTTCTGGCTGTTCCCTGCTGTTCTTCCCCTTCTTTTCCTTCTCTTCTAAATTTAACTCTTCTTTAAATTACAATATGAGCTCTCCTTATCACTCATCCTTCTAACCGGACCTACTCAGAAAAATATTCTTCCTCCTGAAAAGAGGAGAAAATACTCCCGAGTTGCAGCCACATACACGTTCCATAAACCCTAGGATATGCAGAGCTTTACTTCCATTCTCAGCTCTTCAGAGGTCATGGAAAGAGCTTCCCTGGAGGAGCTGAAAAAGACTTTTGATTCACAGTCATGAGTCTGGATTAAGTCCCTGTCTGTTCAATCTCTAGCACTTCTGGTAGCTAAAATCATGCATGCATGTTTTTAAACAAAGAAAAAGTTCTTAATTCATTTGTAATTGAACTGGTTTTTATTTAGAGACCATCTGTTGGGGTCAGGCATACAGTTGGGGAAAAGACTTGAATCTATATCATTGGCATTTATAGAATTTAATCTATCGCACAGATTCTTACAATGATCTTTAAGAATCCAGACATTTTCTTGGAGTGGAATTTCAGATTCAAAGAACCATCCCAGAGCCCAGGGGAATTTCTTCTTCATTGCCTAAAACCAATCACTTATGCAGAGAATCACAGAGGACTGACATGACAATGGCTTAGATATTGAGTCAAAAGTTCTTATTTTTCCATTCAGGAAAGAGACCTTTGAAATGACTGAACCAAGACAAGTTAGGGCCAAATCCATATTTCTCTATATCATAGATTCTCAAAATTTAGGTTGCACTAGCAAAACATGAAGAAAACAACCTAGATGTCCATCAGCAGATGAATGGATAAGAAAGTTGTGGTACATATACACAATGGAGTATTACTCAGCCATTAAAAAGAATACATTTGAATCAGTTCTAATGAGGTAGATGAAACTGGAGCTGATTATACAGAGTGAAGTAAGCCAGAAAGAAAAACACCAGTACAGTATACTAACACATATATATGGAATTTAGAAAGATGGTAATGATAACCCTGTATGTGAGACAGTAAAAGAGACACAGATGTATAGAACGGACTTTTGGACTCTGAGGGAGAGGGAGAGGGTGCGATGATTTGGGAGAATGGCATTGAAACATGTATACTATCATGTAAGAAACGAAGCGCCAGTCTATGTTCGATACAGGATACAGGATGCTTGGGGCTGGTGTATGGGGATGATCCAGAGAGATGATATGGGGTGGGAGGGAGTTCAGGATTGGGAACATGTGTACACCCGTGGCAGATTCATGTCAATGTATGGCAAAAACCAATACAGTATTGTAAAGTAAAATAAAGTAAAAAAAAAAAAAAAAAAACAAACATAATTCTGAACCTTACACACAAGGTTTCTGATTCAGTTGATCTGGAGAGATGTCAGAGAATTTACAACTTCCCACGTGATGCTGCAAGTGTGGGGGTCACATTTTGAAAACTCATACTGCCTCTCAAATACATAGAGACTTTATGGAGTGCTCACTAGGTAATATTTAAAATACTAGTATCAAATACTGTAGCTTCTACTTCTTAGAGGAAAAGGATTTTTGAAAAAGTGAATTATCTACTAAGTTTTATCATCATCTCCCCTTTCTCCTCCTACTCACTTGTCATGATCTTAATATTTATAAAATCCTATCTTTTATGTATTTACCAGCATGTTCTTAGCTCCATGTTGGGTTTTCAAGATCATACTTGGTGACAGATAAAATTAAAGGGACAGTCATCACTGGCCTCTTTAAAAGAAGAAGCTTTTTAATACAAAAAGGCAATACTGCTTGGTTAAAAATATCATACTGTGAACTGCCCTATATTTTCCTTAGGGTGAGTGAAAGGAAAATGTTGATTAAACAAAGTGGATTTTAGGAAGTAAAAGGCTGTAGTGAGAGACTACCAAAAAAGCAAAGAAAAGAAATGGAGAAAAAAAAACAAACAAACAGTATTTTTGAACAGCTACATGTGCCCAACAGCAAAGAGTCACTTTCAAGTGGTTTCATATGGATATCCAGTCTGTTATATTCTGGGTGCATCTGTCTGCATTTTTCTTTCATTTTTCTCTTTCTTTTCTTTTTTTTTTTTTGCTATATTCATTATTTTGTTTTATTTTTTAGATTCCACATATAAATGACAATATGCCATTTCACATATAAGTGACAATATGCAATACTGCCTTTCTTTCTCTGACTTTTCCCTAAACATAATACCTTCCAGGTTCATCCATTTTGTTGCAAATGGAAAATTTCCCATATTTTATGGCTAAGTAATATTCCTGTGCATATGTATGTTTAGCACCTCCTCTTTATCCATTCACCTGTTGATGGACACAGGCTGCTTCCATGGCTTGGCCATTCTAAACAATGCTGCTATGAACATTAAGGGCATGTATCTTTTCAAATTGGGGCTTCCCAGGTGACTCAGTGGTAAAGAATCTGCCTGTGGTGCAAGAGCTGCGGGTTCCATGCCTGGTTCAGACAGACCCCCTGGAGAAGGAAATGGCAACCCACTCCAGTATTCTTACCTGGGAAATCATATGGACAGAGAAGCCTGGTAGGCTACAATCCGTGGGGTCACCAAAGAGTAGGACACGACTTAGTGACTAACCAACAACAGCAACATCTTCTCAAATTAGTGTTTTCATTTTCTTCAGGTACATCCCCAGAAGAGGAACTGCGGATCATCTGGTAGTTCTATTTTTAGCTTCAATTTTTTTGAGGAAAATTTCATACTATTCTTCATATTGGCTATACCAGTTTACATTCCTGCCAACAGTGTACCAAGGGTCCCATTTAGTGCTAAAAGAGAGTTTACATCACAATCTTCCACACAGGTATAAATTCCCATGTTTATGAACTGTACCCATGCAACATGTCTGACCTGCATAGCATGCCAGTAACTCTTTACAATAACCCTTTATTTAACAGTAAATAAGCAACCCAACAGAGATCACATACCCCAGGTCACGTTACTACTGAGTGGTAATGTAGAGACTATAAGACAGGTTTGTCTGAGTCTAGGTCTCCTGCTTTTTCCAAAGGATTAAGGCCATTAAAGAGTATGCTTTTGTTTTTCTTTCCTACTGGACATTACACCTAAGTCTCTGCTGCTAACTGCTAAGTCACTTCAGTCGTGTCCGACTCTGTGTGACCCCATAGACGGCAGCCCACCAGGCTCCCCCGTCCCTGGGATTCTCCAGGCAAGAACACTGGAGTAGGTGGCCATTTCCTTCTCCAATGCATGAAAGTGAAAAGAGAAAGTGAAGTCACTGAGTCACGTTCAACTCTCAGTGACTCCATGGACTGCAGCCCACCAGGCTCTTCCATCCATGAGATTTTCTAGGCAAGAATACTGGAGTGGGATGGCATTGCCTTCTCCACCTGTCTCCACATATAAACAAATGAATCCATGACTGCAGATCCAAGTACCACGTCTCTCTCTTGTCACAGCCCCTCAGTCTTTCCATATGGCTCTACGATTTTACTGCTGGAACAGAGGCAGGGGAGGGACAAGATGTGAGTTTAGGAGGGGTGGGGCTCTTTACGTGCCCCCATCACAGCCCAAGGGTGGCTAATGCACACCACCCCGCCTTGGGAGGATTTTTGGTGTCCCAGATGCACTTCCCTGAAAATCATGAATACTGTACTCATTTCATTCGTGAAGCTGGTCATCACAAAGAAAAGCAAATAGAGCTAAAAAGCTGCTATTAAAAGGCAAGCTGCCAGAAATCTGAGAAAGCATGCAGCCACACATCTCAAGTCTAAAGGGAGAATTCCAAGCCAAGATTTCTGCCTCTCTCTCCACTCTCCAGCCAATCAATAGCAGGGTTTCCACTCTCAAACACATGATCTTTTTACTGGGACACTCAGCAGTCAACTTGCAGATGTTCAGGGTGCAGGCTGAAAGCAGTGGCTTACATTTTACTTCTGGTGCTTGAGGCCACTGTGTACCCTAGTCAGTGTTCCCCACCCTCATCCTCGTACACATAGAATCCCAAATCTGTACAACATGCAGTGTTAAGAAAGGACCCTTCTCTGAAGAACTCAGTGCATTTGTTTTCCCTTTGTTTTTGAAAGGAGAACTGATGCAGGGAAGAAAGGGATCAAGTGCAGAAATAGCACATAGATGCACAAAAGTAGAAATCTGCTCCACTGTATGATATTAGGCCCTGTGGCAAAGCAGTGTGCTAGCTAGAAAGGGCATTTCCTCCTGCTCCTTATGGAATTCAGTGTAACTTAGCTCTTGGCTACCAAATTGAATTCAAAATTGAATTAATTTACTCTTGACACAGCCAATACGGCACAGTGTAAGATGAAGCAGATGCTAATTTAGGTGTAACATTATGAGTCCCTGGGTCTAATATCTTCATAATCAGGAATGTTGCTGTGGACATAAACAAAATTATATTTGCATGTGCTTGGAACTTATGCAGGCCAAAACTAGAGCTTCAGAATTTATTAAGTCCAATGATGGACTGAAGGGAGACAGTTAGGGTTATGCAAATATTAGACAGGATTTTTTTTTTTACAAGTTCAAATGACTATAGATCTGAAAAGATCAGAAGAAGGACTGCCTCATTCCTACACATGCTCACAACTAGCAGAGGTGACTATGTGTGTGTGTGTGCCAAATCACTTTAGTCATGTCCAGCTCTGTGAGATCCTATGGACAACAGCCCGCCAGGCATCTCTGTCCATGCACTTCCCTGAAAATCATGAATACTGTACTCATTTCATTCGTGGAGCTGGTCATCATAAAGAAAAGCAAACAGAGCTAAAAGCTGCTATTAAAAGGCAAGCTACCAGAAATCTGAGAAAGCATGCAGCCACACAACATCTGAAGTCTAAAGGGGAGAATTCCAAGCTAAGATTTCTGCCCCTCTCTCCACTCTCCAGCCATGATTTTCAGGGAAGTGCCTCTGTCCAGGCACCTCTGTCCAGGCATGAATGCTGGAGCAAGCTGCCATGCCCTCCTCCAGGGGATCTGCCCAACCCAGGGGTCGAATCCAGATCTCTTATGTCTCCTGCATTGGCAGGCAAGTTCTTTATCGCTAGCGCCACCTGGGAAGCCCTATAAACCACAGGAAGTAGGAATGACAGCTGAGAGGCAATAGGCTTGGCACTGAAAACTGACAGATTGGCCAGATGGGAACGGTCATTCAAATACATGTCATATTTTGATTAGGATTATCTCCTAATACCTTTGATAATATTTAAATTCTGTAATGGAGACAAATCTTTATATTATACTTACATTTGCCATTTTTCCATTAATAACAGAATAAATCACTTAACAGAAACAGAAGCATTTCATTTTATTTATTGCCACTAGACATTTTACAGTTTATGGTCAAAGTACCATAATAAGATGTAAATACTGTCTTCCAGATGGGAATAGCATATTCACTTACAAAATTTTGCCATTTATAGCCTATGATTGCCTTTATACAAAGTGTTACCACTTTTCTCTCTAGGACACAATTAGAGATCATAGCTTTGTCTTTTGTTCCCCCTCATGGTCTTTTACAAACTAAATTTTCATTACAGTTTCCTGTTTCAACTTAGTCGTGTCTGTATATTAACAAGAAATAGCCACCATATTTAGGAAATGATAATATGAAGAAAAAAAAGGTATACTGGATCTTTAAGCAACTTAAACTCTTAGTTTACTTTCAAGATCAAAGTTAGTCTATTCCTAATCCTACTCTAGGATTACATTTTATTAACTTTTCTTTTTTGTGTGTGCAGAAACAAATTCTCTAAAGTTAGCCTGGACTCTTCACTTCACTGAAAGAACACAAGGCTGGGACTTCCCTGATGGTCCAGGGGTTAAGAATCCACCTTGCATACAGGGGATGCTGGTTTGATCCCCTGGTCAGGGAGCTAAGATACCACAAGCTGCAGAGCAACAACAAGAGGTCTTACATGATGCAACAAAGATCCTACGTGCTGCAACTAAGACCTGACACAGCCAAATAAATCAATATAAATAAATACATTTGAAGAAAACAACAAATTGGCATATCCACTCCCCCCAAAAAAAAAAACCCACAACGCTAACTGCTTAATTCTCATTTTCCCTTTTACTTTGAAAGCCTACTTTAAATGGTTTGCATCATTCAGGATAGATTAGTTTGTATTATAGTAAACAACGCCTGCAGGATCTCAGTGTCTTACAAAAACAAAGGAGATTTCTTTTTGTGTGTATGGTGAGCCCATTATAGGTTGGCTGTGGCTCTATTCCATTAAGAAGCTTTTAGAACCACTGCGACTTGTGTAGCACAAAGATAAGATGTCATATCCATGCATACACTGATCCTTAAAGTGTCTTTTTATAAATGACAGCCATTTCACTGACCAGAGAAAGTCACATGTTCAAGTTCTACACAAATAGCCCAGCAAAAGACAATCTTCCTCTTGGAATAAGCAGAGACTATTTGAGAACCAGAATACAATCTACTACTCTGTACCAATCTTACTCATGCAGAAACTCTCAGCTCAAGGCCAACTATCGAATTGTCCCATTTTAATTCTCACCAACATTTCTAATGTTCTTCAGAAGGTTCTATATATATTACACATATAAGCATGCATCTGTATAATCTTGCAATATTTTTAAAAACAACTTCATTTTTTATCACTCTTATTTTTTTACCTCAACAGTCAACTCTTTTGAAGTGGGAACTATGTTTCAAATTTCTTCCTTAAACATACAGTTTACAGAACTCAGAACTGCAAACTGTAGAGGTTCTACTACTCAAGTATTTCATGTTGATTGGCTTCAAAAATAAGTAATTCTATGCATGTGCTGGGTTTTAATCAAAGTAAGTGAATACCAGACTACCTGACCTGCCTCTTGAGAAACCTATGTGCAGGTCAGGAAGCAACAGTTAGAACTGGACATGGAACAACAGAATGGTTCCAAAAAGGAAAAGGAGTACATCAAGGCTGTATATTGTCACCCTGCTTATTTAACTTATATGCAGAGGACATCATGAGAAACGCTGGGCTGGAAGAAGCACAAGCTGGAATCAAGATTGCCGGGAGAAATATCAATAACCTCAGATATGCAGATGACACCACCCTTACGGCAGAAAGTTAAGAGAAACTGAAAAGCCTCTTGGTGAAAGTGAAAGAGGAGAATGAGAAAGTTGGCTTAAAGCTCAACATTCAGAAAACAAAGATCATGGCATCCGGTCCCATCACTTCGTGGGAAATTGATGGGGAAACAGTGTCAGACTTTATATTTTTGGGCTCCAAAATCACTGTAGATGGTGACTGCAGCCATGAAATTAAAAGACTCTTACTCCTTGGAAGAAAAATTATGACCAAACTAGACAGCATATTCAAAAGCAGAGACATCACTTTGCCGACTAAGGTCCATCTAGTCAAGGCTATGGTTTTTCCAGTGGTCATTCATGGTGTGAGAGTTGGACTGTGAAGAAGGCTGAGTGCCGAAGAATTGATGCTTTTCAACTGTGATGTTGGAGAAGACTCTTGAGAGTCCCTTGGACTGCAAGGAGATCCAACCAGTCCATTCTGAAGGAGATCAGCCCTGGGATTTCTTTGGAAGGAATGATGCTAAAGCTGAAACTCCAGTACTTTGGCCACCTCATGCGAAGAGCTGACTCATTGGAAAAGACTCTGATGCTGCGAGGGACTGGGGGCAGTAGGAGAAGGGGACGACAGAGGATGAGATGGCTGGATGGCATCACTGACTCGAAGGACATGAGTCTGAGTGAACTCCGGGAGTTGGTGATGGACAGGGAGGCCTGGTGTGCTGCAATTCATGGGGTCACAAAGAGTCAGACACGACTGAGTGACTGAACTGAAGTGCAAACAGTACCTTGCCCTCTGTACATACTTTAAAACTAGGTACTTGTAACACAGTTTACTTTTATAACACACAGGAAAACCATGTTAAATATAATATTATCACAAAACTCACATCAAAGATCAAAAATACATTTAACATGATGTGGAAAAGTAAAGTATTAGGACAAACATAGAAATTTTCAAGACAACAGAGGGATTTGAAAAATACAAAGGTACCCAAACAATGAGAAAATAATGAGGCTGAAGAAACCATAACTAAATAACTTTAAACTACATCTAATAATAATTGGAGAAAAACTGTACTTCACATTAGGTCCAATATTAGATTTACTTAAACACTCCAAGTATTCCTGGGGTTTTCCTGCTTGTAACTATAGGAACATCAGGTGTGTACAACTGTATACCAATTACTTTTTAAAAGTGTTTCAGACATTGATAAAATAATTTGTTTGGCACTTGCAGTATTCAAGGGGGAATACAATGGAACCTGAGATAAATACACTGGCCATGTGTGTTTCAGACAAGTTATGTAATTAGGAAATGAGAACATAAGCAGGCAGATACATAACAATATCAGCATTGTAAGAATCCACTTAATAACAATCTGCTAAATGCATCATATGTATTTAGCCCCTTGAAATCATTTCATTAGTGTGAAAATTAAGCATATGTTGTTCCTGAGTGGAGGAACAAGGAAGAAGGATTTGCTCTGGAGATTGGTAAAAGCACGCAAAGCTATTTATCTTGAGATTATAGGTCTGGTTTCAACCAAGAAGCTAAAGACAGTTATTGCTACTTTGTGGCCCATACGAAATGAACTATCATTATCAGTTTAGATGCTTGTTTCAGCAGCCTGTCACCATAATGTGGGTTTGGATAACCCTAATGGATATGGGGACAAATATCTGCTTGGAGAGATAATACACTACACTGAAAAGAGCTCTTGGTGAGAACCAGGGGAATCAGGCCTTGTCCCAATTCTGCCTCTAATATTTAAGTAACATGGGTGTCTCCTCTCTGGGAAAGGTGGGAAGGGATTGAGGGAAGAAATTAGTTGACCTCCCAGATACCTTATGGTCTTAAAGTTGGATAGTATCTTGCATAGGTAAGCTCCTTTTGGATCTTCCCAATGGAAACTTTGTCCCTATCTCCCCCAAGTTATGACCCAAATCATACTTGGCCTTGTTCTTGGATTTCAGTTCAGATATTACTCCTTCCCCCTGTAGATAAAAGGAATAAGATGCTATCGACTCCCTTTTCCCTTTAAATGGCCAATCTACAAATTATCCCTTAACCTAGGACAGATTCTTAGGCCTAGTTATAAGGCCTATCTCCACCTTTGTCTGTAATCTTCATACAAAAGCTTCATCGTGTTTGACTCTGCGACCCTATAGACTGTAGCCCGTCAGGCTCCTGTGTCTGTGAAATTTTCCAGACAAACTCATGCCCTTTTTCTATTACAAAAGCTATAAGGAAATGATCCAAAGCAAATTAGTTTCAAATAAAATTGTAAATAAATAATGATATTTTAAATGTAATATTTCTATCATTTTTTAAAAAGGGAATGGAATGTGATGAGTGTTGGGTTCCTAGACTGCTGAGTTGCCCTCAGTAACCTGAGAGACTCATGCTATTAAAAACAGATCAAAACTGCAACCAGGACAGAATTGTGCATCAGTAGCCCTGGTGGCTCAGTGGGTAAAGAACCTGCTTGCGAGATATGAGTGCAGTTCTTGGGTGGGAAAGATCCCCTGGAGAAGGGCACAGCAACCCACTCCAGTCTTCTTGCCTGGAGAATCCCATGGACAGAGGAGCCTGATGGGCAACCATGCATAGCGTCACAAAGAGTTGGACATGACTGAAACAATCGCGCATGCACACGTGCAACCTAATCACTACCTACTGGTTGTTCTTCCCTTCGCTGGCTATTTCTTGCTGTTTCTTTGAAAAGTTTATGTTTCTTTATGAGAAAGAGCAACATGAACTCAGATTACTAAAAAGAAGATACTTCTTCATTTTCTAATTTGAAACTTAGAGATTTGGAGTTTAAGAAAAGGGACGCTGATTTTAAAGTTTCTGCTCTAAACTGACATTGTGACACCACACTGGACAGGAATGAGGGGATGGTAACAAACATGAATTCACAGCCTCCTGCCCAGAGGGATGGCTCTCTATGCACAGGACCTCCATTTACTTCTCATCTCCTGTTACATTTTAACAACCACAAAGCTCAAGTTGCTTGCCCAAGGTTGCACAGTGATAAAGGTGGGGCCAGATTTGTGCCTCAACCACCTGACAGTGGAGCTGATTCTACAAACCACTAAGCTGACTAGTGATGGTCTGTGCAGGGGGTAGAGGATGCAGCTGATTTTATTTTTAGATTTGTTTAGCTTCGAAACTCATGCCCTTATCATTAGGTCAAGCTGCCTTCCAGTAATGAAGCGACTGGGCATGGAATGTCAATAAACATGAGCCTATCTCCCTCTGCAACACAACCTATCCTGTACCTAAGAATGCTGAGAATTGCTGCATCTAAGGTCCCTAGGTATACTCTGAAAGGAAAAATATCTCCACTTAGGAAAACTCCAAACAGCCCAAGTCACTTTCTGGAAGGGGTTTGGTATGGACAGATGTCAGGGTGGGCTTCCCATGTGGCTCAGTGAAAGAATCCGCCTGCCGATGCAAGAGACTCAGGAGACATGGGTTTGATCTCTGGGTTGGGAAGATCCCCTGGAGGAGGAAACGGCAACCTACTCTAGTACTCTTGTCTGGAAAATTCCACGGACACAGGAGCCTGACAGGCTACGGTCCATAGGATCGCATGGTCAGACACGATGAAGCACGCACGATGCCAGGGTAGGGGATGTCTCTTACCGCTTTTCCATGGACTGATTGTGGGATCTTGACTGAGTTACACAACAAAGATGAGTTCCAGATTCTACATTTGTATTAATAATATGAAGACACAAGATCTGATGTAGATTACTGGTTTTCACTTTTCCACCAAAGCAGTAGAAGCCATTATATTAAGTGCCATCTCAGACCCAAACCCAACATATACACAAAGGCAAGTGGCTTTCTCTGGGTGACAGAATCTATCACCAGCCCTCATCTAACACAATGCCAGAAAAGTAGCTGGAAACTTCTCAGTACCCAGGAGCAAACACCTGGTTTAGATTCCTTAGCTAGTCTCTGAGCCCCTTCCCAACGTTGAGAGCCTCTAAAAGTCTACGATCTCTTTGAGTAGAATCAGGGAATCTACTATGTGTTAGTGAAACAACTGTTGTCTCCTTTGAAGAGTTCTAATAGTAAAAGGGACAATTAGTCTCCTGTGAATTTCAGTTGTGATTTAGTTTTAAACACACTACAACACCTAACACTCAAGATAGATTCACTCGTCAGTTCAAAGGAATGAAGAACTGGACTTTGATCCATTACCACCGTGCCAGGAATTGATTTGGGGGAAGGATGCGTGATTATGGGATAGAATGTGAAATAGGAAGTTTTGGGCCAACCCAACCCCGATTCCCTATTTGTGTGTGGTACAGCATGAGTGACACGGGGTGTGAGGAGGGTTTCATAAGATGTAAAAAGAACTGATTGATTTATCGATCTAGGGAAGACAGTCTCCTTGACGGAGACATGCTGTCAAACAGTGGCAGGATGCGCTGCTAAAAGCCCTCCAGATTGATTACCCTACCTGGCACCTGATCCCTCGTCACTGTGGCAGGTGAAGAGTGCTGGAAATGTACTCACAGCTGCATTAATAAGATAGGAGGAGAACAAACAAGGAGGTCTAGGTCAGGTGAGGTTCTGACTAAGAAGAGGATTTCCCACTGCTCTGAATTTCCTCAAAAAGAGCACCTCACATGGTGTGAAATACACAGATGGAAAATGAGACTAAATAGCTAATCCAGCTGAAAATGTTTGTGGCAGCAATGACACCCCTGGCTTCTGAACTTCTGTGACTTGGTTTCCCTGTCTGTCACCGCTTCTGAAATTTGACAATTCCTGTTTGAATCCTTATCTACTTAGAAAATGATTTGGAAATGGTGTACTAAGAGATACAGCTGGTATAACTGCAAAACACATCTCCTTTTAAAGATGCAAGAGGATCTCCACATGCAAACACTGCCGCATTCTACCTCCCTGAATCAATAATAAAACTTTAAAGAAACATGCACATGTGCACGCTACGAAATTTATCTTTATCTTAGACTCCTTTCGTAGGCAAGTCAGAGGCAAAGATTAAACACCACTGATAATCAGGGAAGGACAAAAAATAATGGGGGAAAAGTCAATTATAATGGGGTTGAAAGAAGGTGCTGATGCTGATTTCTCAGAAAATCAGTGTAATCTGTGATAGTAGAGTCACACCATTTAGAAAAGGGGACAGTCCAAAGTCTTGAAGTGTTAAGAGAGAAATTAGCCAGCTCTGAACCCTGAAAGAAAATTGAATGTTTGGACATAATGCTTGTGCGCTCAAAAGGATAAGAAGTAGCTACAGATGGGAAGCATTAAAAATGTTATTGCAGGGTTTTCAGCACTAAAATTTAAATTGTAAAATTACAGGAATTTTGATCTGGACAGACCAGAAGATTCTCAATTACTTCATTTTACCTGTGAGAAAACCCAGGCACAGCGGGTTTAGTGAATTTCCCCAAAGTCAGACTTCATGTTAGTGGGGGAGGGGATGGGATATGAACCCATTTCCTGACTTCTAAGTCCAGTGATCTTTCCTCTATATCATGAATGTATAATTCACCTCTTCTTTTACCCAGATTTTCCAATGTCTTTTAAAAGTGCTTAAGTCTCCTTTCATTAATTATAACAACAGCAATTGCAACAACAACAAAAAACACAAATTAAAAATATTCTCCTGTGGCCACACCATCACCATTTTTTCATCTTTTACTTTTAGAATCTACTGTGACTGCAGCCATGAAATTAAAAGATGCTTACTCCTTGGAAGAAAAGTTATGACCAACCTAGATACCATATTCAAAAGCAGAGACATTACTTTGCCGACTAAGGTCCATCTAGTCAAGGCTATGGTTTTTCCTGTAGTCATGTATAGATGTGAGAGTTGGACTGTGAAGAAGGCTGAGCGCTGAAGAATTGATGCTTTTGAACTGTGGTGTTGGAGAAGACTCTTGAGAGTCCCTTGGACTGCAAGGAGATCCAACCAGTCCATTCTGAAGATCAACCCTGGGATTTCTTTGGAAGGAATGATGCTAAAGCTGAAACGCCAGTACTCTGGCCACCTGATGCGAAGAGTTAACTCACTGGAAAAGACTTTGATGCTGGGGAGGATTGGGGGCAGGAGGAGAAGGGGATGACAGAGGATGAGATGGCTGGATGGCATCACCAACTTGATGGACATGAATCTGAGTGAACTCTGGGAGTTGGTGGACAGGGAGGCCTGGTGTGCTGTGACTCATGGGGTTGCAAAGAGTCGGACACGACTGAGTGACTGAACTGAACTGAACTGAACACACTTTTGGAGAAGGCAATGGCAACCCACTCCAGTACTCTTGCCTGGAAAATCCCATGGATGAAGGAGCCTGGTAGGCTGCAGTCCATGGGGTTGCTAGGAGTCGGACATGACTGAGTGACTTCACTTTCACTTTTCACTTTCATGCACTGGAGAAGGACATGGCAACCCACTCCAGTGTTCTTGCCTGGAGAATCCCAGGGATGGGGGAGCTTGGTGGGGTGCCATCTCTGGGGTCAAACAGAGTCGGATACAACTGAAGCAACAGCAGCAGCAGCAGCACAATTATGTCTCTAGGAAAGCCTAACTAAAATAGGCTTCTGCCCTTGCCTGGAAGATGATGACCTAACACATGGGCATTCACCATCATTCTAGAAAATGTGTCCTAACTTTTGATGTAGAATCAGAGGTCTTTGAAAGAGAGAAGGTCATTAGGGTAATGCTAATTCAATAGTTCCATGGTAGTAAAGAAAGCAGAACCCTCTACCAACCAGAACAGAGGGACAGAGATGACTGAATTACTGAGTTGACCAAAAAGATGGTTTGGGTTTTTCTGTGACAGCATATGGAAAAATCTGAATGAACTTTTGGGCCAACCCAACAGACCTCTGAAGATAAGAATTTTGATGGAGCAACAGTTATTCTAGACAACTTCACAGCCAACTGAACATTCCTTTCACACAAGGATTGAAATAAAAACCAAAACAAAACAAAAAAACCCAAGTGACTTGTGAAGTTGGACAGGAAAAATACACTGCATCATTGCTTTCGGTAAATGCTGACTGAATTCAGCTTTCTTTCAATTATAACAAAGTATGGTAAGGCCTCCTTGGTGGCTGGGTGGTAAAGAATCTGCCTGCCAATGCAGGAGACACGGGTTCCACCCCTGATTAGGGAAGATACTCTGGAGAAGGGAATGGCAAGCCAATCCAGCATTCTTGCCTGGGAAATCCCACAGAGAAAGGAGCCTGGCGATCTGTAATAGTCCATGGGGTCACAAAGAGTCGGTCATGACTGTGCAACTAAACAACAATAAACTAGGGTAGTATTTAAGGTACTCACGCTGCTGCTGCTAAGTCGCTTCAGTTGTGTCCGATTCTGTGCGACCCCATAGATGGCAGCCCACCAGGTTCCCCTGTCCCTGGGATTCTCCAGGCAAAAACACTGGAGTGGGTTGCCATTTCCTTCTCCAGTGCATGAAAATGAAAAATGAAAGTCAAGCCGCTCAGTACTGTCTGACCCTTAGTGACCCCATGGACTGCAGCCTACCAGGCTCCTCCATCCATGGGATTTTCCAGGCAAGAGTACTGGAGTGGGGTGCCATTGCCTTCTCCGTAAGGTACCCATGATGTTGTTTTTAACAAAATGACAGATCTTTTCATGTTACATTATTTCAGATGCTACAAATTTTCAAAACGTAATTTACATTTCTCCCTATTTTAAAGTTAAATTGTAATTTAACTCATTTCTAGATCTTGTTATTTAGTATATTAATAAAAGAAAATGTATACCATAATTTTATATTGATATTTAAAATAATTTATTTTGAATTACTAACATTATTATTTTTAAACCACTTTGTTGAAGTATGATTGAAAAAAAGCCATGCCTCTTTAATGTATACAGTTTGATAGGTTTGGAGATAACGTCCCTGGTGGCTCAGATGGTAAAGAATTTGCCTGCAATGTAGGAGACCCGGGTTTAGTCCTTGGGTTGGGAAGGTCTCCTGGATAAGGGAATGGCTAATCACTCCAGTGTTCCTGCATAGAGAATTCCATGGACAGAGAAGCCTGGCAGGGTCCATCGGGTCTCAAAGAGTTAGACACCACTGAGTTGGCACCCCATTCCAGTACTCCTGCCTGGAAAATCCCATGGATGGAGGAGCCTGGTGGGCTGCAGTCCATGGGGTTGCTAGGAATCAGACACAACTGAACGACTTCATTTTCACTTTTTGCTTTCATGCTTTGGAGAAGGAAATGGCAACCCACTCCAGTACTCTTGCCTGGAGAGTCCCAGGGATGGGGGAGACTGACGGGCTGCCATCTATGGGGTCACACAGAGTCGGACACAACTGAAGCGACTTAGCAACAGCAGCAGAGCAACTACCACTTTATACACCCTTGAAACCATCACCATGATCTATGCCATAAATATATCCGTCACTTCCACAATTTTCCTATCATTCTATTTAGTTGCTTTGTAACAAGGACACTCAACAGAAGATCTACCCTCTTAGTACAATTCTGAGTATACAATGGGGTATTATTAATTATAGTCTTTTTGCTGTACATTAGGTCTAGGATTCATTCACTCTGTGTAACTGACATTTTGTGCCCTTTGACTAACATCTACCTGTTAACCGCAACATATGCCAAGTTCCTGGCAACTACCATTTTACTACATGCCTTTATTTAGATTCATAATATAAGTGGAATCATTTAGTATTTAGCATTCTAATACTCTTATTTCACTTAGCCTTATATCCATATTGTAACAAAGAGTAACATTTCTTTTTCTTCGAGTTGAATAATATTCCACTGTACGTATATATCATTTTTTTTCTTATTCATCCATCAATGACATGTAGGTTACTTCCATGTCTTGGCCATTATGAATAATGTTTCAGTAAACATGGGAGTGTACCTCTTTGATACCATGATACCAATTATTTTAACTACATACTCAGAAGTGGGATGCCTGGATCACTTTGTAGCTTTAACTTTTTGAGGAAACTCCATATTGTTTTCTGTAGTGGCCATACCAACTTACATTCCCATCAACACTGTAAGGATTCCTTTTTAGTCACATCCTCACCAACACTTATCTTGTGTTTGTGTATATGTGAGTGCATACATTGTTTAAAAATAATCATTTTAACAGGTGTGAGGTGACATCTCTTCGTGGTTTTGATTTGCATTTCCTGGTAATTAGTGATGTTGAAAACTTTTCATATACCTGTTGGTAATTTGCATGTCTTTGCAGAAATGTCTATTCAGCTCTTTTGCTCACTTTTTAATCAGGTTACCTTTCTGGGTGGAGGAGACTATTGAGTTACAAGAGTTGCTCATATGTTAATATTTTGGATATTGACCTCTGTTAGACTAGTTCAGTTCAGTTGCTCAGTTGTGTCTGACTCTTTGTAACCCCCTGAATCACAGCATGCCAGGCCTCCCTGTCCATCACCAACTCGCAGAGTCCACCCAAACCCATGTCCATCGAGTTGGTGATGCCATCCTCTGTCATCCCCTTCTCCTCCTGACCTCAATCTTTCCCAGCATCAGGGTCTTTTCAAATGAGTCGGCTCTTTGCATCAGGTGGCCAAAGTATTGGAGTTTCAGCTTCAAAATCAGTCCTTCCAATGAACACCCAGGACTGATCTCCTTTAGGATGGACTGTTTGGATCTCCTTGCAGTCCAAGGGACTCTCAAGAGTCTTCTCCAACACCACAGTTCAAAAGCATCAGTTCTTTTGCGCTCAGCTTTCTTTATACTCCAACTCTCACATCCATACATTACTACTGGAAAAACTATAGCCTTAAATAGATGGACCTTTGCTGACAATGTCTTTGCTTTTTAGTATACTATCTAGGTAGGTCATAATTTTCCTTCCAAGGAGTAAGCATCTTTTAATTTCATGGCTGCAATCACCATCTGCAGTGATTTGGGAGCCCAGAAAAAGAAAGTCAGCCTCTGTTTCCACTGTATCCCCACCTATTTGCCATGAAGTGATAGGACCAGATGCCATGATCTTCGTTTTCTGAATGTTGAGCTTTAAGCCAACTTTTTCACTCTCTTCTTTCACTTTCACCAAGAGGCTTTTTAGTTCTTCTTCACTTTCTGCCATAAGGGTGGTGTCATCTGCATATCTGAGGTTATTGATATTTCTCCCAGCAATCTTGATTCCAGCTTGTGCTTCCTCCAGCCCAGTGTTTCTCATGATGTACTCTGCATATAAGTTAAATAAGCAGGGTGACAATATATAGCCTTAACGTACTCCTTTTCCTATTTGGAACCAGTCTGTTCTTCCATGTCTAGTTCTAACTGTTGCTTCTTGACTGGCATACAGATATATAGATGGCAAATATTTTCTCCCATTCCACTGGTCATCTTTTTACTTTGTTGTTTCATTTGCTGTGTAGAAGTTTTTGGTTTGATGTCATTCCATTTGTCTATTTTTTTGTCTTGTCATCTGTGCTTTTGGTGTCATATCCAAGAAATCACTGCCAAGGCCATTTGTCAAGAAGCTTTTTTCATTATGTTTCTTCTAGGAATTTGATGGTTTCTGCTTTTATATTTAAGTCTTTAATCCATTTGAAGCTGATTTTTGTGTAGTGAAATGAGTCTAATTTCCTTCTTTCCATCTTTACACTGTCCTTATCTCTGAGCAACCACTAACCTGTTCTTTATTTTGTATGATTTTATCACTTCAAGAATGCAATGCAAGTAGAATAATATAATATGTAATATTTGGGGATTGACTTTTTTTTTCTCAGTATAATTCTTTGGATACTCACTCAGGTTGTTGCAAGATGAGTAGCATTCCTTTGTATGTATATACCACAGTCTGCTTTGACCATTCACTCATTGAAAGACATGTGGCTTGCTCATAGTGTGGAGATATTTCAAAGAAAGCTGCTTTGAACATTCGTGTCCAGGTTTTTGTGTGAACATAATTTTCATTTCCCTGGGACAAATGCCTAAGAGTACATTTACTGGGTCATGGTAGATTCATGTTTAGTTTAGGGTTTGTTTGTTTGTTTGTTTAAGTACTCAACGGCCTTAAAAGATGTAGAGAATTTTGCATTACCACCAGCAATGTATCAGTCATCAGTTTCTTTGCATTCGCATCATCATTTGGTATTCAATTTTTAAAAACTTTTTAGCATTCTGATGGGTATGTAATGCTATTTCATTGTGGTTTTAATTTTCATCTCCCTACTGACTACTGATTCTGAACATCTTTCAATGTGCTTATTTTCCATCTGTATATCTTCAGCAAAATGGCTGCTCATGGTCTTTTGACTAGTCTCCAGTACAACTGTTTGTCTTTTTAACTTTTGAAATTTAGGAGTTCTTTATATACTCTGTATCACAGTTCTTAATAGAATATTTGGTTTGAGATTTTTCTATTAGTCTGTATCACATCTCTTCAGCTTCTTACTAGGGCCATTTGCAGAGAAAACAAAATAATTTTGATGGATTCCAATTTACCAATTTTTATTGTTTGACTGTGCTTTTGGTGTCAAGCACAAAATTATTTGCTGAGCCCCAAATTCTACAGAATTTCTACAGTTTTTTTGTTTTTGTTTTTTTTCCTGAAAAGTTTTATAGGTTTTGCTTAATAATTAAGTCCATGGCTATTTTTTGTTAACTTCTATATATGGTGTGAAACTTAGATTGAGATTCTTTTTCTTTTCTAGAGCATATTTGTGTGCGTATGTTTTTGGGTTACCTATCCTACTTCATTGCTCTATGAGTCTGCCCCTCTGCCAATAGCATCAGTCTTAATCAATGTAGCTATATAATAAATCATAAAAACAGGCAGGCTGGTTTCTGCTATTTATTTTTATTTTTCAAGTTTTTTTTAGCTTTTCTAGTTTTTGAGTATAAATTTTAGAATAATCTTATCTATAGTTATAAAAATCTTTCTGGGATTTTGATAATTGTATTAAATTTGCTTATCACTTTGGAGGAATTGACATATGTAGTATATTGAATTTTGTAACTCATGAAGATAGTATGTCTATTTATTTGTTGTTGCTTAGTGACTAAATCATGTCCAACTCTTATTTATATATTCTTTAATTTCTTTTTTACAGTTTTGTAGTTTTCACCATACAAATTCTGAATATTTTTGGTTAGATCTACATCTAGAATTTTATTTTTGATTAAGAGCAAATAGCATTGCATTTTAAATTTTAGAGTCCACATGAACACTACTAGTATATAGAACATATATAGTATATCGACTTTTAAAAATATTTACATTATATCATATGTCCTTTCTTAATATTATTAATTTTATGAGTTTTCCTATTGGGCCCTTGTGATTTTCTACCTACAAAATTTTGCTATCTGCCAGTCTTATTTCTCCTTTCTGAACTCTCTGCTTTTTATTTCCCTTTATCACTATTTCATTGGTTAGAGCTTCCAGTATTATGTTGAATAAAGTTGGTAAGAACAAATACAGTTGCTTGTTGACAATATTAGGGGAAAATTATTCCATCCTATATCATTAAGTATAATTCTAGCTGTAGAGTTTTAGTAGATGTTCTTTATCAACTTGAGGAAGTTTACCTCTATTTCTAATTATCTGAGAGTTCTTATCATGAATGGGTATTATCCTGCCAAATGATCTTTCTGCATCAAATAATTAGATCACATGATTTTTCTTCTTTAGCTTGTTTAGCTTGATAATAGGATGGATTATATTGATTAATTTTCAAATATTGAACCAATATCCTACTCCTGAAATAAACTCCAGTTGATCATGATATAATACTGTCTTCATCAACTGCTGAATTCCATCAGTAATATTTTCCTAAGGAATTATTTATCTATATTTATAAGGGCATTTTTTTTTATTTTTGTAGAATAAAAAACTTTGGTTTATTTTTTGTTTGGACTTGGTATATGGAAAATGTAAGTGTTATAAAATTAATCAGTATATCTTCTTTCGTCTTCTGTTTTCCAGAAGAAATTTTGTAGTATCAGTGCTAATTTTTCCCAAAATGGTTTGAAGAACTATCTCATGATCTTATCCTAAAGATTTGTATGAGAGTTTTTAAACTACAAATTAAAATTTAATAGTTATAGGATTACCAAAGTTTCTATTCCATATTGGGTGAATTGCAGTAGTTTGTGCTTTTAGAGAAGTTGGTCCATTTCATCTGAGCTGTCAGATTGATGTTTGCAGAGTTGTTCATAATATTCCCTTACCATCCTTTCAAGTCTACAGCATCTGAAGTGATATCCTTTACTTCACTTCTGATATTGGTAATTTGTTTCTTCTCTCTGTTACTCCTTTGGAGAGGGGGTGGTCAGTTTTACAAATATTTGTGAAAGAACAAGCTTTTTAGTTTATAATTTTTAATTTTTTTTTCTGCATTCAATTTCATTGTTTTCTGTTCTTTATTATTTCCTTCTGTTTCTTTTAGGTTTATTTTGCTCTGCATTTTCTAGGGTCTTCAAGTAAGAGCTTAGATGATTGCTTTGAGATTTCTCTCTTTTCTAAAGAGCTATAAATTTCATTCTCATCACTTGTCTTAACCACACTTCCCATTTTTTTAGTATGCTGCCGACTCATTTCCATTCAGTTCTGTGCACTTAAAAATTTCTCTTGGGACTTCATTTTGGACTCACAGATTGCTTAAGTATGTTGCTCAGTTTCCAAGTGCTTCGAGTTTTTCATGTGATCTTGCTGTTAACTGATTTCTTCTCTCTCTCTCCTTTTTTTTTTTTTTCTCTCTAATCTAAACCTGCTGTGGTCAGTGAACATACTCCACATGCTTTCAATCCTGTTAAATTTCTTGGTTTGTTTTATGCCTCAAGGAATTTACCACAATGTTGATCTTCTAGTCTCAAGGTTTCTAACTGATGTGCCTTCTTCTCTCTGCCCTTGCATCTTCTTACATTTCATTTATATATAATGTCCAGTATTCAGCTGTACTTAGTGTGGGAGGGGTAAAACACATCTATTCAATCTTCTAAGAAGTCAAAGACTCAACTCCTGTGTTTTTTGTTTTTCTAATAAAATATTATATTGGGAATGGGTCCATTGGCTTTAACAAACTGCCAAGAAGGTTATGGTGCCTAAGGGAGGAACAAGCCCTTTAATAGGCCTTTCTCTTAGAGTGAGCAGCCCACAACCACTCTGCCCTTCCTTCTGTCCATGAAGCTGGTCAACTATCCAGCTGTATTTATTGGCATTAAGCCCACCCATTATATTTTCCCTATGAGCCAACATGACATCAAATGCCTACCAGAATTCTTGACTTCTCAGGTACTCTCCTACTCTTAAACCAGGTTCTGTGCTGATCTATATCCTGCCTGACTATGGGTAATACTTATGCTTCCCACATGCATGCATACTGCTCGTCTTTAAGCACCATCTACGACGTAAGCCATAGATGGACTCAAGGTCAGCTTCCCCACCCAAGATAATACTGAAGTCAACATGACATCTTTCAAAGGAGGAAAAAAACTAAACTAAAATCCTTTACGCAACCAAATATAGTATTTTTAAAACCAGTGTTAAGGTACTAGGGGAAAAAGATTCATTCATGTCTTTTGAAATGACTATTTACAAATAAAACAACATAATTAAGCTTAAAAATCGGTGGTCAATCAACAGAGTTACTCTTTATATAGGACCAGTCAGCTGTTGCCTTTCTAGCTAATTCCTTTCTATCTTTCTGCAGGGATATAGGTTCCTCAGGACCTCAAAAAGGCCCCTTCACGGATAAGTCCTGTTAGTGGCAATTAGCACAGTTTTGCTAACAGGGATGAGGAGGAGAAAAAGCCAAAGAGAAAGCATAAAAATAGGTGGATTAAAGCAACGGGTGAAACCTCTGTCAGCCAGGATGAAGCCTGTCAGGCTGACTAATGTTCTTAAGCCCATAAGGGGACTTGGCTAGCAGCTGTGGCATTCTCAAGTTGTGAAAAAGAGGGCATTATGCAAGGAAAATATTTATTGATCTGAAGATGTAGAAGGTGTGAAATTTATGATTGAGAAATTATATTAAGTAGTTAATTTATTTACTTACATAAGTGCTGATTTGGATCCTTGTAAATTAACTACAAGGACAGAGTCATGAAAAGGACAACCACGCATCTCTGTGAGGTGAGTAAGAGTAAGTTAGGAAGTATGTGGGGCCTAAACACTGGGCCACTGGACCTGGCTGGATGAACACTCATCAGCTATGTGTGATTTTTAATGATCTGTTAGTCTGTGGGTAAGATGGAGGCTTGTCTAAGGAAGGAAAAGAATACCAAAAGTGGAAAAGTACTAGACAGATTATAAATATGCTCAGTCCTCCTCCACCCTGGGCACTGGAGTTGTTTACATTGCGCCATTTGAGATATACTTCAGGCTCAATCTGTCACTTTCCTTGAATATGAAGAAAAAAATGGCTACAATGCTGACTACAGCTGCAGTCCATGGATTTAGATAACAATGGAACTTAAAATTTAAGCGTAGGCTGAAACCAAAGGAGAATGTCACAAATCTCTTTTACTAATTATCCAGAAAAGAGGTTTTATGTATTACTATAGCATCTGGATACCAGCTAAATACAGGGGGCACACCTGGCCTCCAAACCATGTGGACAGTAATGCAGTGGTTCCCACAACATCCTCAGGTTAAAGTGGCAGCAAAGGTAACCAGGCACAGAGAGAAGGAGCTGGTATGCAGAAAAGAGTATGATAATAGCAACTGCCCTTCCCCATCACTGCTCTACCAGGCGTCTAAAGCAAGGGTTGCAATGGAAAGTCCATCCTTACACATTCCTCTACCCACCTTAGTCCCTATCCCAATTCCAAGCAACTAGGAAACAGTAAATTGAGGACGGGAATGACTGCTAAAATACATGACCTGAGAAAACTATTTTATACAACGTATTATATATACACTCAGAATGGTATTGGAACGTTGCATCAACCAATCAAAAAGGAAAGAGAAGCCATAGAGTTTATCCCCTGCTCTGTGTTTGACTGACAGAAGATATTTAAGTGACTGGATGATGAACCGAGTACCTATCTAAGAAACAGTATCATTCCTTCAGGCTTGTTTTCAGTTATCTCCCAAACTAGATCAATATATGATAGGAAATCACTATGTCATATCCTTCAGCAAAGAACGGAAGTGACAGAACACGGGGACTGACAGGGGACTCTGTTCTGTGCTCCTCCATCAGAGCACTGTCCATTTCTTCATTCTTATTTTCACACTGTTCAGATGATCCAGAAGAAGACTGAGAGGGCCACAGGGGTGAGCTCAGCGAGGTTGTCTCCCCTATATATGCTCAGATGCTCAGCATTTTCTGACTCTTTGCAACCCTATGGACTGTATCCTGCCAGGCTCCCCTGTCCGTGGGATTTCCCAGGCAAGAGTACTGGGGTGGGCTGCCGTTTCCTCCTCCAGGGGATCTTCCCCGCCCAGGGACTGAACCTGGGTCTCCCACACTGCAGGCAAATTCTTTACTTCCCTCCTTTTATTAAAAGCTGTGGAAATATTTCTGCAAGGCAACTATTCTTTCCTTTTGCTGAATTCTAGAATCAACAAACAGTGGAGGGATAAGGTGGTAGAGAGAAGAGGACAAAAAGACGACAGAATAAAGGAGAACAGAAATAAAGAGCATGTATTCCATCTATTCTCCTCTCATTATTATGCCCTGGAATCATGGTAGATTCTCCTTCCAGGGCTCTCTTCACTGTAAAATGCTGGGAAGATAATAGACGTGGAAAAAACAGATTCTGAAACTCTACAAAACACGATCTCATCAATAATATATGCCTTCCCCACAGCTTGGAGAAAATAAAATATTAATATGCCCAATTTTTAAGAGGGAAGCAAGACTGCACAGTGGAATGTTTTTCATCCAGTATTGATGCTCTGATTCACACATACGTGCTTCAGTGAATTCTGTGGTTTCTGTCCTGTCCGCCACCCCTGATTTGGGTGTCTATCCCTCACTTAGGAGAGAGACGCCATAGGCTCCCGGGCTAGCAAACAGCATAATGGTGGTTCAGAGGACGCAAGGCTTGTGGTTCTGTTTGGATGTCATCCGAGTGTTTTTAAAGCTTCCTCAGCACTTTTCCCCCTTATCTTTTCATGCTCTAGTATATAGTCAAAGTATGGGCCTCTCATTGCTCATTTGCACCCTCCAAACTGGCTTTTCACTTGCTTTAAAATATAAAGCTAGTTTTTGAAGAGACATTATAAAATGCTAAAGGATGTAGGTAGGTTTCATATCATACCAGCTCATGGGCAATGTTAATATGTCTTGATGGGACATCATTAAGTCTTTATGACAGTATTAAAGCAATAGTAGAGCTGGTAAGTAAGACGTAATGTCCTTCAGATCAAATTTGGAAAGCTGGTCTTCAGAAACTCTAGTGTTTAAGCTGGAAAATGTGTGCATTCAGAATCATTTATCATATGTATATGTTTCATTAGCCCACTCCAAAAAATGATGTGGAGAAAAAAAAAAACCTACCCTAAAGACCGACGGTGAATTTCATTTTAGCAGCAAGTATTTAGAAGTATTTATCCATTCATGACAATTTTAACACACTTGTTTAGTTGTCATAAACAAAGTGCAGCTAAAACATTCTAAAGATACTTGTGGATATGAAATTACATCCCAAAAGAAATATAAGATACATGCAACACACACACAAATTTACAGATTATTGGTCTAAAATAACCCCATAAAATAATCCAGAGGTTTTAAGCAGATTTTTAAGAGCCCTGGAGCTCTACTGAGCTTCTGGGATGAGCAAAAAGAGGTGAATGGACACCAAATAACTCACTGAAACCAACTTCTATTTTTAGAAAATATTATCTTCTTTGAATTTCTGGGGAGGATTAAGTGAAATATAATCACGTGAAAAAATAATACATGTGTATATTTAATTAGTAAGAGTAATATAAACAATGTATTTGTATAACTGAGAACTTATTTTTGGTTAACAGTTATATGGCATGAGAGTATAACTGAATTCTACAGATTCCCAATGCTGCCAAACGTCCATGTCATGATTTTTTAAACTTAAAATTGCATTATCATATATACAAAATTAAGATTCTAAATTACTTAAAATAAATATGCATGGATGTGCACCTGTGTATTGGCCATGCAAATTAGCATATGCAAATATGCCTGTGTATTAAAATGGATCAGAGTGCTGAAAACTAAATGAAATCAGTTGGTCAATTTAAATCTTAATAAATCCTACCACTTGTGTACATTTAGGTTAAATTCTCATTGTGATTTCTGAGAACTCTTCACCCCAAAAGGTTTCAGATGAACTGTCTGTGAGGGGAAATGGTAAATGCATCATTGATGGGGTAACCAAAAAATCTGAGGAAGATAATGTTTTAAAAAAGCAAGAAGAAAATAGATATACCCATTGAAATCATTTTTAAATCATGGAATAAGCAATACAAGGTATTGTGATATACAGTGCACAAAACACACTAAATCTGCACTGTCCTTATACCCTAGAAGTCTACAAACTGAACAGACCATATATGAGGATGATTATTAATGAGGGCTTGTAAGTAACTACATAGGAGGAAGAATATCTCAGTATCAAAGGATAACAACTGCAATAGCTCGAAGTGATACCAATAATCATAAAATCCAGTTAAAACCCAAAGGCATACAAAGAGAAGGCAATAACCTAAGTTGGTAAAATGGCCACTGAAGATGCTGGCACGGGTTGACTATGGTCCAGATCTAAGGCTAAAAGGGATATCTGCATCAGATCCAAGCGTATAGTAACCATTCCAAAACTATATTACCAGTGACCAATTTTGTCAAGAAGAGCTAAACACAGATATCCTAACTTTTCTTAACTTGGCATTTAATTCAATAAATAAAGCAATAAGGACCAAACAAAACAGAAATTTGACTTACTACCATCGGCCCTATGCTCCCAGAGTTTACAGTTAAGAGAACTGCATTCCATACATAAATGGGGCATGTGGATTCCTAAGCAGACACATGCAGCTTAAATTTCAACTTGTCTAATCCTTTAGCAACCAATTTTCATCATAGAGGTTATAAAGGCAAGAAATACTTTTCTCTGTTCTTTTTTTTTTTTTTTCCATTCCTTAATGGACGGAGGCTTGAAATCTATCCATTGTGAACACTGGCTCCTTGATTTGAGCTTAACACAGTACTGGGCAGCTCAGTGCTGGCCACACTGCAAATGAGTCCCTGCCCCCTCCTCTCCCACATCCTGTTCATCCCTCTACTCTTGATGGCTGTGACATCACCGCTCTGTTGGGTGAGGACTAATCTATCAGGGCTTTAAAGGGCAAGAGTTTACTCCTCCCCGCCAACTCCCTTTCCTATATAGAATTCCAGAAAAACCATGCACACCTGCCCCACAAAAAAGAGCATCAGGTTATTTTAAAGGTTTTAGGTCAGAACATATTTGAATGGTATTACGTTTTCTTTTCTTCCATGAGCCCAGTTTTAAAATTGTTCTACTTGAAAAATATTTTTATTTTGCTATTTTGGTTTCCCCTTTTGGCCAGCATTCATTTCTGTCAAAGGAAGGAAGCAGGAAAGCAATGTTCTACATGTCAGATGGAAGGAATCTGCTAAGTGTCACTGCAATAAAAGACAACAGCCTATATTCTGCAGCTGCTATGCATGAGCGTGCCATCCTTAAGAATAGGGTTAGGGTTCAGTTCAGTCACTCAGTCGTGTCTGACTCTTTGTGACCCCATGAATCACAGCACGCCAGGCCTCCCTGTCCATCACCAACTCCCAGAGTTCACTCAAACTCATGTCTGTCGAGTCAGGGATGCCATACAGCCATCTCATCCTCTGTCGTCCCCTTCTCCTCCTGCCCTCAATCCCTCCCAGCATCAGAGTCTTTTTCAATGAGTCAACTCTTCGCATGAAGTGGCCAAAGTATTGGAGTTTCAGCTTTAGCATCAGTCCTTCCAATGAACACTCAAGACTGATCTCCTTTAGAATGGACTGGTTGGATCTCCTTGCAGTCCAAGGGACTCTCAAGAGTCTTCTCCAACACCACAGTTCAAAAGCATCAATTCTTCAGCGCTCAGCTTTCTTCACAGTCCAACTCTCACATCCATACATGACTACTGGAAAAACCATAGGTTAGGGTTAGAGTAAATAATTCCTGAATTATAGCTTGGGCAAATACTGAAATCTCTAAACAGTGTCTCATAAAAATTAAGTAAGCTTCTTCTTTGATCTCATTTCCAAGTAAATGAGTGTCTTGCCACTTAGCATTACCTTAGAAGTTACCCGGTCATATTTTACCGACTGAGCAGTATTATAGCTTGTCCAAGTGGATAGCAGAGATCTGCAGCAAGTTCCTCTTACAAACAGGACACACTGGCTGACAGAATGGAGTATTGTGTGGTTTTTATTAGGATAACATCAACCAGTAATTTATGCCTAAGCTTAGCAGGTAAATGAAGAGAGTCTTATGTTTTAAAAATACCTGTTAAGTTACTCCCCTGACTTCTCATGTGATGTGGTGTTAAGATAAAGGGATTCAACTGTCCTTTAACTAGTTGAAAAAGTTACATGTTTTACTCAGTTGGAGTTCTCCAAAAGAATTTAAGCACTGATGTGCCTAGGTTAATGCTAGGTACTAAGAAACCAAAAGCAAGCTAAAAGGCCTCCACTTTCAAGTATAAAGATAAAGCACAACATCCAAGGGAGTATTTTGACAAGATAGAAAGATTTATAAATACTTGCATACTTGACATTATAAATATGATCCCTTTGACTGGCTGTTCCAGAGATGCCCAAACTGGAATGAAGACTCAGAAGTTGAGGGCAGAATTCCATGCAGATGGCAGTCTTTGGCCAGGGTGGAGCAGGTAGATGTCATCCCTGGCCTTGTGCCCTCCCCTGAGGCCAAGTAGGAGAGATAATAAGACTCCTCAATGTGAAGTCAAGTGGGCCTTAGGAAGCACCACTATGAACAAGCTAGTGGAGGTGATAGAATTCCAGTGGAGCTCTTTTAAATCCTAAAAGATGATGCTGTGAAAGTGCTGCACTCAATATACCAGCAAATTTGGAAAACTCAGCAGTGGCCACAGGACTGGAAAAGGTCAATTTTTATTCCAATGCCAAAGAATGCTCAAACTACCGCACAATTGCACTCATCTCACACGCTAGCAAACTAATGCTCAAAATACTCCAAGCCAAGCTTCAACAGTATGTGAACTGTCAACTTCCAGATATTCAAGGTGGATTTAGAAAAGGCAGAGGAACCAGAGATCAAATTGCCAACATCCACTGATCACTGAGAAAGCAAGAGAGTTCCACAAAAACATCTACTTCTGCTTTATGGACTATGCCAAAGCTTTTGACTGTGTGGATCACAGCAAACTGTGGAAAATTCTTGAAGAGATGGGAATACCAGACCACCTTGCCTGCCTCCTGAGAAATCTGTATGGAGGTCAAGACTGGACATGAAACAACAGTCTAGTTCCAAATTGGGAAAGGAATATGTTAAGGCTATATACTGTCACCCTGCTTATTTAACTTATATGCAGAGTACATCATGAGAAATGCTGGACTGGATGAGGCATAAGCTGGAATCAAGATTGCCAGGAGAAATATCAATAACCTCAGATATGCAGATGACACCACCCTTATGGCAGAAAGCAAAGAACTAAAGAGCTTCTTGATGAAAGTGAAAGAGGAGAGTGAAAAAGCTGGCTTAAGACTCAAGATTCAGAAAACTAAGATCATGGCATCTGGTCCCATCACATTATAGCAAATAGATGGGGAAATAGTGGAAACAGTGGCTGACTTTATTTTGGGGGCTCCAAAATCACTGCAGATAGTGACTGTAGCCATGAAATTAAAAGACACTTGCTCCTTGGAATAAAAGCTATGACCAACATAGATAGCTTATTAAAAGCAGACATTACTTTGCCAACAAAGATCCATCTAGTCAAGGCTATGGTTTTCCAGTAGTCATGTATGGATGTGAGAGTTGGACTATAAAAGAAAGTTGAGCACTGAAGAATTGATGCTTTTGAACTGTGGTGTTGGAGAAGACTCTTGAGAGTCCCTCGGACTGAAAGGAGATCCAACCAATCCATCCTAAAGGAAATCAATCCTGAATATTCACTGGAAGGACTGATGCTGAAGCTGAAACTCCAGTACTTTGGCCACTTGATGCAAAGAACTGACTCATTTGAAAAGACCCTAAGCCTGAAAAAGATTGAAGGTGGGAGGAGAAGGGGATGACAGAGGATGAGATGGTTGGATGGCATCCCTGACTCGATGGACATGAGTTTGAATAAACTCCGGGAGTTGGCGATGGACAAGTAGCCTGGTGTGTTGTAGTCCACGGGGTTGCAAAGAGTATTACATGACTGAGCGACTGAACTGAGAGAGGAATAGGGGCTATGCATCTCATTCTATTTTGCTACAAACTGGTTATTCCTCATCTGGGAAACTCATCTAACCTACTTCATATTGGAAGGTGAAATATGAAAATATAAATGCACACACACACACACATATACATGAAAGCACTCATTTGAGAGACAAAGAAGAGAGTTAGACAGTCTTATCCACAACAACATGCACTACCCCAGTCTACTGGGTGAACATTTGATCTGCATTCTTGCCGTTGTTGTTTTTTACCTCTCTCCATCTGATTCCTCCTCAGATGAGTAATGTAAGAATTAGGACAAACTCTTATTAAGTCATTAGTAAAGTAGTAGCTCAGCTGAAAGATGGGGGAGAGGAAAAAACAACAACAAAAAAGCAGATCAAATGTTCACCCAGTAAACTAGGATGGTGCATTTTGGTGTGGAAAAGACTTACGTTCTAACCTCTTCTGTCTCTCAAAAAGAGATATAATGAGAACTAAGTTGGTGATGGACAGGGAAGCCTGGCATGCTAAAGTCCATGGGTCTCAAAGAGTTGGAAATGACTGAGTGACTCAACTGAATTGAACTGAAAGTCGTGGCTCTGGAGTGTCCCATCATTCCAAGAAAAGAAGGCCACACGTCCCTCCAGAGTGGGAGCAGTTCCACTTGAACAGTGCAGGAGCAACCAAGGGGCTTACAGGCACAACTGCTGGGACTCTCTCTTCTCCAGGCTCCCAAAGAGAAGTTACTATGGTGACCTGTGTGTGGCTCTCCTTCCTTTAGTGTGCAGAGTCTACCTCCTCTTGGACAAGTAGGATCCTGGCAAGAGGGGATTGATTTCAGGCACACAGCTAGGGACAAAGCTTCAATCAAGAGAAGATAATTATATCCTTATCTCTGAATCTATCACTGAATCAGAAGTACCTTATGGAGTTGCCACACTGGAATAGACATTCCATGAGAGCATGGGATTTGCCACTAAGCCACTGGTTTATACCCAACTGAGCACAGAGGGAGCATATTATGGTCATTACATATATATTAAACTCATACATTAAATGTTAGGGATATTTATTCACATTAAAATTCTCGTTCTGGCACATGGAATTTTAATTGGAGTATATTTGCCTTCCATGAGCAGTCAGGTTTTGCTCTTCCTCCATGTTGTACATCAAAAAATAGCATTATTGTATCCAACCACTTTCTGTGATTGAACCCTGGAGTTTTTATGGAAATGAAAATTTCCTGAACATTTCTGCCTTCTGCGGTGCCTGGAGTAAATGGCCATCATCCTTAGAGGGGCACAATCTGTATACCACTGATTGGAGAGCATCTCCATATTGACTGCAGTTCACCTGGGCTTGGAAGCTTCTCTAGCACACATTTTCTACAAGGGACCTGTTGATGCTACACATATTAGGTTGGTACAAACATAATTGTTGCTTCACACCATGAATTTTAAATAATTATAACTAGGCTCAAACATGTCTTTATTAATCAAAACAGGGACCATTATAATCAACATTTTTTTTCCAATGAGAAATAAGCTTTTATTCCTATAGTGAATCTGTGCATCAGGATTCGATTAACTCTTAGAAAGCATTTTCTCCCTTCTGCTGGTTATGGAAGTGTTTACCCTGCAAAAAGTTGTGCAGAGGCTTGAAGAAGTGGTAGTCAGGTGGTGAGAGGTCTGGAGAAAATGGCAGATGAGGCAAAACTTTGTAGCCCAATTCATTCAACTATTGATAAGCATTGGTTGTGCAACATGTAGCCCGTCATTGCTGCGGAGAAGAACTGGGCCCATTCTGTTGACCAATGCTGACCACAGGCATAGAAGCTTTTGGTGCTTCTCATCAATTTGCATACTTTTCAGATGCAATAGTTTGACCAGGATTCAGAAAGCTATAGTAGATCAGACAAGCAGCAGATCACCAAACAGTGACCCTGACGTTTTTCTGGTGCAAGTTTAGCTTTGGGAAGAGCTTTGGAGCTTCGTCTTGTTCCAGCCACAGAGCTGGTCATTGCCAGTTGTCATATAAAATCCACTTTTCATCACATGCCATAATCCAATCAAGAAATAGTTTGTTGTTGTTGCATAGAATAAGAGAAGATGACACTTCAAAATGACAATCTTTTTTTGATTTACATTCAGTTGATGAGGTAACCACTTGTCGAGTTTTTTAACCTTTCCAATTTGCTTCAAATCCCGAATGACCATAGAATAGTCAACATTGAGTTCTCTGGCAATTTCTTGTGTAACTATAAGAGGATCAGCTTTGAAGATTGCTCTCAACTGGTCATTGTCAACTTCCAGTGGCTGGCCACTATGCTCCTCATCTTCAAGGTCCCCATCTCCTTTTGCAAGACTTCTTGAACCACCACGGCACTGTATGTTTGTTAGCAGTTCCTGGGCTAAATACATTGTTGATATTGAGTGTTGTCTCTGCTGCTTTACGACCTATTTTGAACTTAAATTAAAAATCGTTCAAATTTGCTTTTGTCTAAACATAATTTCTATAGTTTAAAATATATATTAAACAGCAAGTAACAAATCATTAGCTAAAAAACAAAGCAAGAAATGTGCATTAAAGTGATATAATTACATTTATTTAAGAATGTATTCCAACATCAAATGTTAAAGTTCAACAATGTAAAATCTCAATTACTCTTGCATCAACGTAATACTAATGTGTTCTTGCCTGGAGAATCCCAGGGACCAGGGAGCCTGGTGGGCTGCTGTCTATGGGGTTGCACAGAGTCGAACATGACTGAAGTGACTTAGCAGTAGCAATACTAATGCATGTTCTAAAAATGTCTGAAGCTCTCTCCAGGATGTAGAGGAAAAGCTGGAAGAACATCTTTAACAAACATATTTCAAAATCAGTAATAAACAGCGTTTGTACCCAGACACTTATCATTTAAGTAATCCAATATGCTTAAATATACAGCTTTAGGCCTATTTCTCTACATTCTAGTAAAACAAATGTAATTGATATTATTAATAATTTAAAAATATAAAATTTTTTAAGTTTAAATTTTCTATTAGGCTAATAGATCAAATTTGGTCTCCTGCTATCATTAGGTTGGGAAATCACACAAATGATTATTCTTTTCTTCCCTTCCTATGTATGATTGATTTGACGTAAGTACATTAACTATAAGATGAACTAAATATTATCAGTAAATGTATCAACTAACAATTTAAGAGCCTAGGAGAAGAGATAAAGTGTCAAACTGAGTAAAATCAATTGGAAACAAATCCATAGATGTATTAATTAAGAATCTGAGAAACTGCTATGAGCCACTTGGTGCTGCACATCAGGTAGAAAATAAATGAACTGTGGCTCCTGACTTAGTATCTTATAACCCACTGGGGGAGACAGACATTAATATAATCATTGCATAAATATAAACCTTCAAAATGTGATAAGTGTTCTGAATGAAAAGTCAGTTTGCTCAGACAACACGTAACAGGAGACCTGATCCTGTCTGTGTTGATGCAGGGGTGAATTTCCTGAGGCACTCATGTCTGAACTGAGATCTGAAGGAAGAGGAAAGACAGAGGTCACGCAGGCCAGGTGGTTAGTGTAAGAGGAGCACAGTGCCAGCAGAGCACAGGCCCATGACAGGAGGGAGCTATGCTCCCCTGACCTGGAGTTGCCTGTGGCAGCCTGAGCCAAGAGAATGAGGCTGAAAGCAGGCACGGTGTGCCCAAGAAGCTGCCAGGCTACACAGGGCCCTGAGGCCAAGACAGAGACATGGGCTTTATTCTCAAAACAGTGGGAGGCTCGAGGGGTTTGGAAGCATAGGTGATGGGCATTGTGACAAAGTCTTCTCTGCTTGCAACATGGAGAGTGTGAACTAGAATTTGGAAAACAAGTGGGGAGGCTCCTTGACTGTTTTGGGTGAACTGGAGTCATAGTTTGGACTGCAGTTTTGATGGCATAGGGTAAGCAATGTACATAGAATCGGGCAATGTCCAGTAACTAAAAATGTGAGGTTGAGCCTTACATTTGGATGTGGGGAATGTAGGGGGAGATACCAGAGGCACATGATTACTAAGGTACCTCAGAATGTGACCTTATTTGGAGGCACACAGAAGTCATCAAGTTAAGGTCATTAAGAGTAGGCCCTAATCCACCATGCTTGCCTGGACACAGACGGGCAAGCACAGACAAGGTGAAGAGACACCAGGAGAAGATGGCCATCTGCCAGCCGAGGAGAGAAGCCTGGAGTAGATCCTTCCCTCCCAGCCCTCAGAAGGAACAAGATGCGCCTACACCTTGATGTCAGAGCTCAAACCTCCACAACTCTAAGACAGTACACTTCTGTCGTTTAATCCACTCAGTTTGTAGAACTTTGTTCTGGCAGCTGTAGCAAGATAATACAGGCACATACATCCTAAAAGAGCGATTCTTTCCACAAGAGACCCAACCTCAAGCAGTCACAACAGTTCCAGTGTCCCTTTAGCCAACTCCTCTTAATGTCAGCATCTTGTATAACCAAGGCACGTAAGTCAAAAACTAAGAAATTAACATGTTATTAACAACTAAAATGCAAGCTTTATTCAAATTTCACCAGCCTTCCTCTAATGTCTTTTTCACACTCCAGTACTAAACTCAGAATTCCATGTTGCATTTAGTCACTGTGTTTTTTAAGTCTCTGTTTGTGAAACTTTCCTTTTTTTTTTCTTTTCTTTCTCATGACTTTGACAGTTTTCAAGAGTACTAGTCAGATGTATAATATCCTCAAATGAGGTTAGCTTGATTTTTTTCCCCCATGATTATGCTGAAGTTATAGGTCTGGGGAAAGCGTATCAGGCTGGTAGCACACCCTCCTCATCGCATTATATCAGGATTACATGAAAACAACAAGACTTATCACTAGTGATATTAACCTTGATAACGTAGCTAAGACAGCATCTGTAAGATTTCTCCACTGCACAGTTACTATTTCCCCTCTCTATATTCTGTTCTTTGGGAGTGAATCGCTGTCACTCACACATTCAAGGGAAGGAGAAATTTTAGGTTTCCTTTTAAAAACTAAACGAAAATAATCTTCATAGCATATCTATCTATCTACATACCTATCTATCATCTTTCTATCTTTACTATTGGTTCCAACCCATCCATCAACACTGCAATAAAATAACTAACAGGGTGTGATCCAGCTGGCTATAAGCAGAATTTCTAAGTGCTAAGTGCTGCTTTTAGACAGCAGAGAAATTACTAATGACTGAAAGGCAATGCAGATATTGCAAGGCAGAGTATGAGATCAACTGAAGACATTGGGTAACCTAACTACATACAAATTATTTATAAACGCTGCCATGACTTAGCAGATAAAGGGCATCATACATTCGTAGATGGCAACCTCTTCAAAATAAGGTCGGGGATTCCCTAAGTTAAGACAGTCTTGGTGAGGCACAGTAATGAGTAAAAGTAGTTAAGAGTGGTGGTGAACAGGAGACATGGCGTCTACCAATTTTAAAGGGTGAAGAGATCCCCATCCTAGTTCACGCTCATGAAGGTTGCACAGTATTTTGCATCCTGTCAAGAAAGGTTTGCAGCCGTCACTTTAACTGGTGAAACCACTTACAGTCCAGCAAAGGAAGGGTTCTTAGACATCACCCACTGTAATTACCTCCTGATGCAAAATACGGAACCGAGGTCCAGAAAGGTTAGCTGGCATTCTTAAGTTTATAGAAACATATATTGGCTAAGGAGAGACTGGAGGGAAAATTCCCAACTTTTCTCAAGTATTTTTCCAACTATCTCTTGATAGCTCTTAAACTCTAGTCTAAATCCAGGCACAAGATGCAGAGGGTTGCATAATAACTGGCCCAGAGGAGCCACATAAGCCCAGTGAATATAGCATTAAGTGATGATGGTGATGCACAGATAGACTTCACTCTACCTTCAGTTCTAATTACACTCCTTGTATTTACATATATTTTAGAACTCTACTACAACGTGGCTCATAATTTCATAATTTAGCTTTACCTTTGGTCAAAATTTGTGTCCAGAATTTAGCTTTATCTTAGGTCAAAATGTGTTGTCACAAATGTAACAACTCAAAAAATAAGAAGCACTAGGATTTAGAAAATATAATATACCCAGAACTTATTTTATTCTTGTTTTCCAGTACCAACAATATAAATAAGATTGCACATACAAACACAATGATATCAGCTATCCTTCACATTTTTATTTTTATGTTATTGTTCAGCAGGGAATTGCTGATGAAAACCTTTTTCACTGAGAACTCTTGAAACATCTACTTAAGCTTAGATAGTTATATTTACTTTTAAAAAATGAAAATAGGAACAAAGAGAATAATTAACACATACTGGGTACCAAAAAATCCATTTAGATTATTTGTTCAAATATCAAAAATGATGATATAAATAATTGCCAGATATTCTAGAAGTTTGGGCACTCATTCTTTCAAACTACATCAATTCATATTAGCTTTCACTCTGGCAAACAGAGCTATATTCTGAGCTCAAGACACTTTCTGAATGTCAAAAATAAGGATGTGCTCAGAAACCTAGAGGTTCCCTGAATGGGTTAGATTCCTGTAACTCCATGCTTGCATTCATTCATATAACTTGAGCAAGCGAATTTACATAATAATAGTAATAAATAATTATCCCCTTTTTACTGGTAAATTAGCTTGACATAGAAAAGATTCTTCTTCCTACTCTCCTTCCTCCTCCCACTTCATCATTTTCTCAGCAGCTGCACCAGTCATTACTGTAAGAAAACGCCGCGGAAGAAAAAGCCACCTCTAGGACCCGTTAGTAAAAAGGCCTTTATTTGGGCGGGCGGTCGCTCCCGGGCAGAATCCCCAGGGGCAAGCGAGCAGGGGAACAAAGGGAGTCTGCGAGGCGGGCAGGGGGTGCGGGAAAGTTTTATCTTGAGGGCTGGCAGCCGGTCCAAGGTCGTTTCCCATTTAGGTAGCATTTGCAGACTACAGCGGTGATTGGTGTCTATGGTTTCCGTGTTGTCCCTGATTGGATCGGGGCTTCAGGACTCGCCCGTCACGCACCGCACGTTCGTGGGGGACCTGGTGCTGCTGCTGGATCGGGGGCTTCAAGGCCGGCCCCCCTTTTCGGCCATGTTCGGACAGCTCGCCCCTTCAATTACCACTTCAACCCCACTTCCTTCCACACGTTCTCCTCTGTCCTGACCTCCTGCCTTACTCCTGCTGTGTCTCCTCCTTTTCTTCCTTCTGAGACCCATTCCAAGTAACTCACTCCTGGAGTAGGAGAAGAAATGGAATGATTCTTCCACACATAAATGACCGATGAAGAGTCTGGAACCTGGAGGACACCACCAAGGGCTCTGGAGCTATTTTTACAAGACCTTCTAAGTGAGAACCTTGGATCTGTCATGTCCCCATTTCATGTGTATTTAGGTTATCTTCAATTTTACTTTTGTTTTCTAAAGTTTATTCACTTAGAAGCACATTCTTGAAAAGGACTGTAAAGGTAATTCCCAAAATTCTTAAAATCATGTAATATCGGTTGCCAAGATAACACAATATGGGTAGATGAAGGGCACAAGGACATTTTTTTTTTAAATTCTTAAGTTGTATGAATGGTGTGCAGTAGTATAGCACTAATTAAATCATGGGCCACGTCTAAGACTATTCAAACACTTCCCTAGGCAGTTATATATAACAATCTTTCAGTTCAGTTCAATTGCTCAGTCGTGTCTGACTCTTTGCGACCCCATGAACCGCAGCACGTCAGGCATCCCAAATCCCAGAGTATACCCAAACCCATGTCCATTGAGTCAGTGATGCCATCCAACCATCTCATCTTCTGTCGTCCCCTTCTCCTCCTGACCTCAATCTTTCCCAGCATCAGGATCTTTTCAAATGAGTCAGCCCTTTGCATCAGGTGGCCAAAGTATTGGAGTAGGACTGATCTTTAGGATGGACTGGTTGGATCTCCTTGCAGTCCAAGGGATTCTCAAGAGTCTTCTCCAACACCACAGTTCAAAACACCAATTCTTCAGCACTCAGCTTTCTTTATAGTCCAACTCTCACATCCATACATGACCACTGGAAAAATCATAGCCTTGACTAGACAGACCTTTGTTGACAGTGTAGTATCTTTGCTTTTTAATATGCTGTCTAGGTTGGTCATAACTTTCCTTCCAAGGAGTAAGCATCTTTTAATTTCATGGCTGAAGTCACCATCTGCAGTGATTTTGGAGCCCCCAAAAATGAAATCAGCCACTGTTTCCACTCTTTCCCCTTCTATTTGCCATGAAGTGATAGGACCAGATGCCATAATCTTAGTTTTCTGAATGTTGAGCTTTAAGCCAACTTTTTCACTCTCCTTTTTCACTTTCATCAAGAGGCTCTTTAGTTCTTCTAACAATCTTTAGGAGATCATTTTTCAGTATTCTGGTTTAAGTCAGTTTGTTTCTTCCATTTACTTATATACAACTCTTACATGAGCTCCATAAGCTTTACTTAAGACCGTGCCCCACTTCTACTGGTTTTCCCCATAGCAATATTGCGGTTGAGCCACTTAAGCCTGGATATATTTACTACAGGGAATAGCATCAAACTCAGAAATATCACAGAACATAACAGAGGTTGTTAAGGGTACCCAGAAGCCATAGGTAATCAAACAAACAAAGAAACACTGATTTGGCATTCCATTTATCTCAGTACATTGCCAAGAGGAAGAGGGAATATATGTCACAGCCTCACAGTTATCTTCTCACCCATCACCAAATGATTGAAAGCATGAAAAGTTTTCCTATTTTATTATTTTTCAATAAGTATACTATACATTGAATATGGCTATATAACTCAGTGCCCAGCATACTTCAGAAATGAGACTCAATCACACTTTGGGGTATTAGAGAATATGCTCATTAAGGATATTTTGATTTTAGTGGTAAACCGGTATACTTGAGTAACTCATTCCAACTGGTCTAAAGAGTTCATAATACATAAAGAGAATTATGTAATGTATTATTATCATGACTGTTATTACTTAACTGAATATATCATTACTAAATAACCTTGCGGTGCACTCATGAGAAATAATAACCTTGCGGTGCATTCATGAGAAATAAAAGCTTGTGTCACTCCAATATCCAAGGATATATAATACTAAATCACAGGTTTGGGAGTTCTAAGGGATTCATATCAAACTAGCATAAAACAGCGCTTTGCATATATATTTATAACACTTGTCTCTAGATAGTCAATGAAAGAAAATATACATGTTTGTTAAAATAAAGTGATTCAAATTCTACTAAATGTCTAAAATATCCCAAAGACATATCTAGGGAGAATGGCAATCATTTACTTCATCTGATACATCTGACTTAAAAATGTGGCTGCTTCCAAGTTTACTAAGGTCAAATTAAGGACACCAGGCATCTGGTGTCCTCAAGCAAAGAAGTGTTCTTCTGGGTGGATATGACCTAGAAATACACTGAGAGGAACGTTTCAAGTATGGACTGTCTCCTATGGGATTCACCAGCTCTCAGCTCCCTGTGGTTAACACAATGACCCTCTGAAGCGAGCAGGAAAGGGCTCCACCTGGAATACATATAGCACTTAAATTTCCCTCTCAATAAGCCAAGACAGCAAGTTTTCATTTCAAGCAGACTGTACAGTTTTGAGAAGTATTTCAAGGGAACATAGCATACTGGCAATTTAAAAATGTGTGTGGAGGATGGAGGTGATGAAAGACATTGAATGAACTGTAGCAAAGATCATGTGGTAAGAAGTTCGCTCACCTTCACTGTGTTCTTTACCTTAGGAGAAGGGAAAAAAAAATCTCTGTAAGGAATTTAGAACAAAATTATATATACACCTCAAACATATGCAGTAAGTGAGAGAGTAAAAACAAACTAGCACAATGGACTCAGTGTTAGAAAGACTGTCTGGTTTTCAATTTTGATTCGGCAACTGACAGATTTGCTAAAAGATGTGCAAATCACATCACCTCCCTGTACCTCAGTTGTCTCATTTGGGAAATGAAGAGGTTTGAACTCTGCTATCTAAGGTTGCCTTTGGTGCTACCATTCTTTGATTCTAAGACAAAAGTACATGGGCAGGTCTTTGAGGGAAGCTCTTATCTTTGCTCCTTTTATTTCTGGCCCAGTTTGACCCAGATCTCACTGAGAGCTGTCAAACCAGAGAACAGAGGAGCAAGGCTCAGGCCTCTGACAAAGCCACATCACACAACCCGGCCATGTTTGGGACTCAATCTATTTTTCTCTCTCTCCTTCCAACTTTGAAGGCCATTTCCCTCATTCTCTCATCTCTATATGCTTCCTATCTTCCAGCTTCTC
Source organism: Nanger dama (assembly GCA_917880005.1). Classification (NCBI taxonomy): domain Eukaryota; kingdom Metazoa; phylum Chordata; class Mammalia; order Artiodactyla; family Bovidae; genus Nanger; species Nanger dama. The sequence goes on from CAKJTW010000011.1 coordinate 6,385,705, forward strand.
ATGTATAAAAACATGAGTTTCCTAAATAAAGAGATTGCCTTTCCATTAAAAATACCAATGCCTAAGTAAGACCAGAGCTACTGAGAAGCTCCCAGATTTGAGTTTTAAATACCTTCAATGCATCCCCAAGTGGTCCTGGGAGCACTTAACTTTGTAAGTAAAAGCTAGTGCCCTAGAAGGGCAGATACTCAAAACCTGGCACGGCTTATGAGTAGAAGACCAAATGGAAGATGGTCTAGTTAGTTGATTCCATTGTGCCCTGGGGTTTGTGCCTATCTGCTATGGCTGACAAAACTATTCATCAGGTAGGTAGGTATGACTTGGCTTTTGCCAACTATAGCCAAAAACAAAATCCTAAAATTCCCAGTATGAGTGTGTTTGTTTATGCTCAGTTCTGTCTGACTCTTTGCAAACCATGGACTGTAGCTCCTAAGACTCCTCTGTTCATGGAAATGTGCAGGCAAGAATACTGAAGTGGATTGCCATTGCCTCCTCAAGGGGATCTTCCCTACCCAAGGACTGAATCCACGTCTCTTGTGTCTCTGGCACTTGCAGGCAGATTCTTTACCATTAGTGCTACCTAGAAGCCCCAGTATGTATATGCATCTATTAATTAATCCTGTAAACATTCAGTGGCTCACATAGGTTGAGGGTGTTTTCCCTTCTTGAATGAGTGCCTCGCCAGCCGGTCTCAGAAAATCATTTATTGCAAAAAGAGCTTACTACAACACTTGACTGATTAGAACTCAGGACTCTCTGAACTTTTCTACCAATGAACCTTCTACCACCTTCCATCTGGATGTTTGGCTGAGGAAGGAGCACAGATGAGTAGATGTCCCCCTGGTGATGTCCTGTAACCAGTGAAATGTTGTGAGTCTGATATTTCTGGAAGGTGCCTGACCCCATGAAGTCTCCTGTCCCATTCATTCTGTTCCTGGAAGAAAAGAAACTTCAAGCTGTGATCAGGAAGAAATAAGCAAAATGTTCAAAACCAGAAGTTGCTTTCCTTGCCTATCATTTTTTACTTTCCTTTTTTTTTTTTTTTTAATTGTGAATGCCAGTAATTAATGGAAGTACTTGTGCTCTAGGGAGATTTCTGTCCCTCCCTCTCCATTGTCAACATTCACTTTGAGAACCAAGTCTCTCCTATTTGTAGGGCAGGAAGTACACCACAAGGTGTCATGACTTAGAAGGGAAAGAAAAGACAAAGAAGGACAGGAAAAGAGGCAAAGCAACAATGGAAATCTAACCTCTAGACGGAAATAAGCTGGTTATAACTGAGGATTTATGTAATCAATAAGACCACTGCCTCTTGACTTATCTGAATTGACTATTTCAGTTTCAACAAGTATATATGACAAATTATTTGTCTCTGAAAACATGCTTTATTTCCTCCAACTACAAATTTCCCTTACTATAGAGGGGCACACAAGAGCATGCAATGTGAATTTTAGGGGAACACTTGTAATAAGGAGCTCATGATCAAATATCAATACAGAACCTAAATAAATGATTTTATTTCTGTTAACCTTTGTTGAGTGGCAAAGTCTCCACAGCATCATTTTATCTGATATGCATGGAAACAGTATAATGGGGTACTATTATTCCCAACCTTCTACAGGTAATGAAACTGAGGTTCAAAGAGTTTATGGAGCCCTTTGCAAGATCACCCAGCAGAGTTAGAACTACCAAGTATTCATGACCCAGCAATCAGTGCTTTTAAGGATCACTTTATCCTGTGAGATAGAGGGTTTTCTCTGGGAAAGATTATGAGCAAGGTGGTCACAAAATGAGAACAGTGGGTGAGAAGTCAGAAAATAACCTGGGTTCCAATGTGTGATTTTTGTTTGTTTTTGTGTGGCTCAAATGGTAAATAATCTGCCTGTAATACAGGAAACCTGGGTTTGATCCCTGGATCAGGAAGATCCCCTGGAGAAGGGAATGGCAATCCACTTCAATATTCTTGCCTGGAGAATTCCACGGACAGAGGAACCTGGTAGGTTACAAGTCCATGGGGTCACAGAAGAGTCGAACACTACTGAGCAACTAAACAACAACAATTAAATTTTTAAAATTTATTTTATCAAAATATAATTGATTTAGGGCTTTCAAGTGGCACAGTGATAAAAGAATCCACCTGCCAATGCAGGAGACATAGGAGAAAGGGTTCAATTCCTGGGTTGGGAAGATCCCCTAGAAAAGAGAATGGCTACCCACTCCAGTATTCTCGCCTGGAGAATACTATGGCCAGAAAAGCCTGGTGGGTAATAAATAGTCTATGGGGTCGCAAAGAGTGGAACACAAGTGAATGACTGACACTTACTTCATGTGTTTCCCTAGTGACTCAGACAGTAAAGAATCTGCCTGCAATGAAGGAGACTTGGGGTCAATCTCTGAGTCAGGAAGATCCATGGAGAAGGTAACGGCTTTTCACTCCAGTACCCTGAATGGAAAATTCCACAGACAGAGGAGCCTGGCAGGCTGCAGTCCATGGGGTTGCAGAGAGGGCACGTGCAAACACACACACACACACACACACACACACGAGTTGATTTACAATGGTGTGTTACTTTCTGGTGTACAGCAAAGTGATTCCCTTCTATACACATATAATACTTTGCATCTGCTAATCTCAAACTCCCAATCCATCCCTTCCCTCTACTCCTCCCCCTGGCAACCACAAGTCTCCCCTCTGTGTCTGTGAGTCTGTTTCTGTTTCAAGAACAGGTGACTGATAACTCCGTTTGTGTCATATTTTGGATTCCACTTGTAAGTCATGTACGGTATTTGCCAATGTGTATTTATTATACTAACTTCATCAGGTCATTAATTTCTTTATCTATGAAGTGGGCATAATTGCTTGGTGGACCCCATTATTGGCTTGTCCTGAAGATCAATGAGATAAACAGCCTATCACTTAGGAAAACATAACTGTAAAATATTATTTCAAAATTATAAAGAGATATATTAAAAGATGATGCTATGAAAGTGCTACACTCAATATGTCAGCAAATTTGGAAAACTCAGCAGTGGCCACAGGACTGGAAAAAATCAGTTTTCATTCCAATCTCAAAGAAAGGCAATGCAAAGAAAGCTCAAACTACCGCACAATTTCACTCATCTCACATGCTAGCAAAGTAACATGCAAAATTCTCCAAGCCAGGCTTCAACAGTACATGATCAGTGGGCTTCCAGATATTCAAGATGGATTTAGAAAAGGCAGAGGAACCAGAGATCAAACTACCAACATCCACTGGATCATAGAAAAAGCAAGAGAGTTCCAGAAAACATCTACTTCTGCTTTATTGACTACGCCAAAGCCTTTGACTGTGTGGATCACAACACACTGTGGAAAATTCTTGAAGAGATGGGAATACTAGACCACCTGACCTGCCTCTTGAGAAACCTATATGCAGGTCAGGAAGCAACAGTTAGAACTGGACATGGGACAACAGACTGGTTCCAAATCAGGAAAAGAGTACATCAAGGCTGTATGTTGTCACCCTGCTTATTTAACTTAAATGCAGAGTACATCATGAGAAATGCTGGACTGGATGAAGCACAAGCTAGAATCAAGATTTGCCAGGAGAAATACCAATAACCTCAGATATGCAGATGACACCACCCTTATGGCAAAAAGCAAAGAAGAACTAAAGAGTCTCTTAATGAAAGTGAGAGAGGAGATTGAAAAAGTTGTCATAAAACTCAACATTCAGAAAACTAAGATCATCTGGTCCCATCACTTCAAGGCAAATCGATGAGGAAACAATGAAAACAGTGATAGACTTTAATTTTGAGAGGGTTCCAAAATCACAACAGATAGTTACTGCAACCACAAAATTAAAAGACGCTTGCTCCTTGGAAGAAAAGTTATGACCGACCTAGACAGCATACTAAAAAGCAGCAACGTTACTTTGTCAACAAAGATCCATCTAGTAAAGGCTATGGTTTTTCCAGTGTCATGTATGGATGGGAGAGTTGGACTATAAAAAAAGCTGAGCACTGAAGAATTGACGCTTTTGAACTGTGGTGTTGGAGAAGACTCTTGAGAGCCCCCTGGACTGCAAGGGAGATCCAACCAGTCCATCCTAAAGCAGATCGGTCCTGGGTGTTCCTTGGAAGGAATGATGTTGAAGCTGAAACTCCAATAGTTTGGCCACCTGATGCAAAGTGACTCATTTGAAAAACCCTGATGCTGGGAAAGACTGAAGGTGGGAGGAGAAGGGGACGACAGAAGTTGAGATGGTTGGATGGCATCACTGACTCAATGGACATGAGTTTGAGTAAACTCCAGGAGTTGGTGATGGACAGGGAGGCCTGGCGTGCTGCAGTCCATGGGGTCTCAAAGTGTTGGACACGACTGAGGGACTGAACTAAATATTAATATCCTAGTTTCTTAAATTGTGAATGAGGGTGAATGTATAAGCAGAAATATTTTGCAGACACAAGGAGAAGTAAAGAAATTAAAAAATGCAAAGTGAGAAAAATAAGACCCACTGGAGGGAAAAATAAGAGAAAGCTTGGTGGGCTTCATATGGCAATTGGGAGCTCACAGAAAGCAAGCAAAGCCCGGAGGCAGAGTCTATTTCCTGAGATCCAGAGGAATTTGGATGTCCCAGGCCAGACAGAGATTCAAATCTGCTGGGGTAGAAAATTATTTGAGACCCTCTAGAGTCAATCTATTTCCTAGGATACAGAAAAATATAAATCTGACTGTCTGCCAAATCAAACAATAATAAGTACTGCATGCAAATAAAAAACTGAAGTAAACATGGGATGGGATTTGAAATAGCCCAGCTCAAGCTTCGTGCCAAATAAGGTTTTATGTGCACCAATGTGGATGTAGTAAACTTTCTGGTCTTGAACTTGTAGCTTTTATGTCCATTCTCTCCTTGGGCTTCCCTGGTGGCTCAGATGGTATTCTCTGCCTAACCCCTTGTAACTCAGATTCTCTCTCCAGCACAGTGTGGTTCTGATTTCTTCCTATTTCCCAGGCTGTTCCATCTCTGAAAACTACTTTTGTTCCTTTGGACCTTTGAGGGAGATTGTAACACAGTCTCATTGCCCTGTACACATTTAACTTTCAATATGTTGTCTCAGGTCACAGCTTACACTTGTATATAAATAACTCTCAGCCTTCAGCTCCAACCTGTCGCCTTTACTGAGCACCAGTTCAGTTTTCCCCACAGCTTTCTGGTTCACAGTCTGTTTCTACCTACAGCTTATGATCCACCTTCTTTCTTGTTCTGTAATGTATTTCTGCCCTTTGCCTTTAAAAAAAAAAAAGTTATGTTGCCATTTTTCTAATTAGCCAAGTTCAAAACCTCTGCATTGATCATATATGTATATAACAAAGTGAAGTAAAGTCGCTCAGTCATGTCCTACTCTTTGCGACCCCACAGACTGCAGCCTACCAGGCTCCTCTGTCCATGGGATTTTCCAGGCAATAGTACTGGAGTGGATTACCATTTCCTTCTCCAGGGGATCTTCCTGACCCAGGGATCAAACCCAGGTCTCCTGCATTGTAGACAGATGCTTTACCGTCCGAGCTACCAGGGAAGTCCTGCACAGGCTAGATGTGAGTCCTCTGCTGGCAACCTCATTGTGTCAAAGAGGGATTTTATATATATTATAATATACATATTCTGGTATAATATATTAATATATTATATAACAATATAATGTATATTAATAACATTATATAATTATATATTCTATAATATTGTATAAAATATATATTATAATATATATATAAAATCCCTCTTTGACACAATGAGGTTGCCTGCAGAGGACTCTCACATTTAGCCTGTGCATCATACCTTCCTTCCTGTCTGTGGCCCCACCATGTAAACAGGGCTGCTCCATTATTTCTGGGTAGTGTTTCTCCCATCCACCCATCTACTTACCCTTACCCTCTTTTCTCATTGCCATCATTCTAGTTTATGTCATACAACTTATTTTGAGGCAATTCACAGGCTTTTCTAATTGAAACCATTTTAGTCTTTCCAATGCATCATTTACATGCTGCTCACTCCTTGTGATCCCATGGACTGTAGCGACCAGGCTCCTCTGTCCATGGGATTCTCCAGACAAGAATACTGGAGTGGGTTGCCATTTCCTTCTTCACATTTAATTGCTACCAGATTAATATCCCTAAATGCTTTTTTTTAACTTTTAATCAAATAACTTCCTTAATAAATAACACCTTTACTGGGTCACCAATCTAAGAGGACACACCTCACCTAGCCATGTCATTCCTTTCAAAGTTTTCATTCATTACACCCCTACTAAACTTTAGGTTCTCTTAAAACATTTTCTTCATTTCCTATATACACATGGTTTGTACGTTTCTGTCTTTGTGCTATTCAACTCATGGTACCATTTCTTTTTGTGCCTATAACCTTTTATTAACTTTGAGGCATGATGCCTCATATAAACTTTAAGTCTTGTTTTCATTACCTCTCATTTGCTCTTCTAGAACTGTTATACATGGTCTATGTGTGTCTGAATTTATATGTAATGTAAAAAGATAAATGCATATTATTAGACAAGAATAATTTGTCCCAAAGAACCATATCATGATATGAATTCAGATCTCCTCTACCTCACCTTGTCCTTCACTCTTACCTTGAGAAAACATACAGATGTTTCATCATGACCTGAAGGTATGCACTCAAGTTCATGGACAACAGTTCTATGTAAACAAACTCAGATGTCTCATCTTATCCTCTCCCCCATCCATCAAGCTAAGAATCCTGAAGCTGTCACAGATGCTCCCTGTGGCCACCCCCCATGTCTAGTGTTGCTAACCTTGGCAGCCACACCTCACGTCTCACTTCATTTCATCTGGTGATAGAACGCAACCTCGGAGCAGTGGGAAGACAGTGTTGGACTTCCACCTGCTTCCTTTGAGAAGCGGCTCCTGAGCAAGGCACCTGCTGTTGGCCGGGTGCCCAGTGCCAGGGAGTGCTCATCAGCACAGAGGCAGAGCTCTGCCAATAATCAGCGAGGCTCTGCGCTTCCATCCGTAAGTTAAGTTGCAAATATAGCAAAAACAGGAACAAATACAGGCCTAACCCTGCATGGGCTTGGGAGTGGTGGTGAGAAGAGAGACAGAAAGACAAAGAAGGACACAGCAGCCCATGGGGGAGGTAGCCCTGCACTTGATGGTGGGAAACCCAGATGACGAGCTTGAGTCCAATTGCACACGGAATCAAGTTTTCACCCATTAAAAAGACTGGGATATTTTCAGCTCTTTATCTTTCTGTAATTCTATGAAGGAAGTTATCAAAGGAAAGAGAGGACGAGAGAGAGTGCATGTGCTCTTGACTGGAGCCAGGTAGATCTGCCCATGTATTCATGATTACCATTTTCTATCTTCAACATACGATACCTCTGTCATTAATCAGGAACAATTACACAAGTTTACCACTCCCTTTCCTTCTTTCTTTCTTTGCCCCTCCTTCCTTTCTTCTTTGTTCTGTTTCACTTCAATAGCAGCCTTAGCTGCCATCCAAAGCTCAGTGGGGCTCTACGGAGACAGATCCCAGAGGCACCTCTCCTTTTTGTCAGGACAGAACAGAGTCTGTGTTGAAGGGCAGCCAGCAACTTGGCACTGGCCAGAGCGAGTATTAACAAGAGATGAGAGCAGTGAGTCAGGCTGGGGTCCAGTCCTCAACCTGGGCCCAGCTCCTGTCACATCCCTTATCAGCCCACGCCATATTCTGCCAGCACCATTCTGGGGCTGAGCCATGAAAAGGGTGGAAAACACAGCAGCCAGACAGGCCTGCACTGCTCACCCAGGGCCTCCTGACCATGTCTCCTGCCTTAGAAGTAGTCATGTGACTTTGCAAACTCCCTGTATGTCAAGTATCTTCTGATCTCTTTCTCTAGATCAGAGGTGCTTAAGCCTAAATGACAGTGGAAAGGAAGGAAAATCCGAAACTCAATTCATTAGCAAAACATTGCCTTTCCTCTCTTCCACTCACATTTTACCCAGAATCGCTATCTACTTGTTTAAAGGTATGTGCTTTGTGATAGCCTTTCTGGATTCTGTTAAGCTAAATTAGAAATGATAGACTTATATTTTAAGTATCTTTGTGAATGATGGTGGCATACAACTTACAGTTAATATTTAGGAAATGAGGCTATCACCAGAATTAATGAAGGCTGTCATCCTTATGACCCAGTTTCTGTCATGAACCCTTGCACACCTCCCTCATTCAACATGCAGTTTTCTCTTTCCAGTGCAGAGCAGGAAGTATGATATAAATGGATGCACATACAGAGACACACGTACACACAAACACATACCTATTTCCTGCAGACCCCCATCTGCCTACCCACATCAAGGGAGAGACCTCAAGATTGTGATGACTGTGGCAAATAGACTCCTGGAAAAGAAGTCTAAAGAGGCTCTCGGAAATGAAGTTTTGGGCTAACTTTCCAACCAATCTGGTCACTTCTGTCAAAGATAAGCCCAGCTCTTTCCCTCCAATATTCCTTCCCTACGCCTTTTCCAAATTTTCTTTCCTTTATTCCACAACAGAGAATAGGAAACTTCATGGTTAAAAGGAATTCACTTGTGTATATTGTGTATTGGACATCCACAACTGAATTATTTGCCTCATTAACTTATACATTCTTATAAGGTCCAGATAGGGACATTGTAGGATACCCACGACCAGTGGTTGAAGAATGAAGAACATAAATTTACTGCAGCAGATAATGAAGACCATAAAGATGATGATGATAAGGCAGAAGCTAAACTTTCTCAAATATTTACCACATGCCAGGCTTTGTGCTAAAAGCTTTGCCTGTATAGCTCTAACAACCTTAATAAAGAAACACTCACACATTCACAAAGATGAGATTTAAAATCATGTTCATGTTCATCCTGCAAAAACATTTTTTTTAATATTTCACTTGGTTCTGATATGGTGCAAGTCAAGTGTTTGAAAAGTACAGTTATAAAATTGGACAACCAAATTTCAAATTTTAGCTTTCACACTGTTTACGTAAACTTGGAAAATTCTTTATCTCTAGTATTCCATTTTCATCTTATAAAATAAAATAAAACACTCATCTTACAAGGTTATTGTGAAATTTATATTCATCACCCCACAGATCTTGATACAAAATGTGAGATTTGGGTGCTCAAAATTTTTGGTTTCCACCTAGCACCCAGATCTTGATTTCTAATATAATTCTACTATCAAACGATCCAGGGTTTCTTGAAAAAATGGTTCATTCTAGGACTAGGGCAGGAAATACTCAAAATGAATTTTGACTATCTTACAGCACCTGAAAGGAATCAAACCAACCAAAACCCATGATGACAGTCAAAAGGACACAGAAAACAACTGAATGACCTCCCAATAGCCACACCCACATAACTTAAGCAACAAAATAAAAACAGTATTAGATTATACCCCAAACTTATAAACATCTGTATGTCCATACTCTTATAATTACATTATAAATAACTTGCAGATAACAGACAAATATCATGTTCAGAAAAGCTGCAAATGATTTATTCAGATTTTTTACCTTCAAGCAGATGGAGTGAAACTTCCCGCCTCTTAAGTGGGAGCTGTGTACAGTGATTTTCTTCCAAAAAGGAGAATATGAAAAGGGGAAAACAACAGTCACTTTACAGTGGAGAAACTTGCCAAACACTTCCTCAGCCAGGGGATCAAGATCAACATCAACAACGATAAATCATATTGATAGTAAATGCCCTTGATATGATGTGCTGAAAATGGTACTTTACTTCTGTGGTTTTTCTCTCCAAAATCCATAACCCAAATCTTTGAGAAAAATATCAAACAAATGTCAGTTGAAAGATAGTCTACAAAGGATCTGACCAGAATTCCCTAAAACTGCCAAGGTCGTAAGAAACCAGGAAGTCTGAGACATGGTTACAATCTAGAGGAGCCCAAGAAGACATGACGAAACACAATACCAATAAGCACAGCAAGAGACGCTAGATTTAGGCAGTGAGAATAGAGGGTAGTTGTGTATTTAAAGGAGGCTTATCATGACTTCCCAGAGTACCTAGCAGAAGTGGGCAAGCTCACTTCAGTTAAAAGAGGGGTCTTTTTGACCATGAGCCTAGGAAGACTATGAACGACAAAGTGAGGTTAAGAAAGGTTCTGAAGAGCTGAAATGAGGCAGTGCATATTTCTAAAGGCTCTGGCCTCTGGATGTGGGTTGCTCAGTGGACCATAGAGATGTTATTTTGTCTCCTTCAAACAGAAATGATGGAGCCCCACCACATACCATGCCCACAGTCAGGCTACCTGTGGACAACTTCCTCTGCTCACAAATATACAAAGGATTTGCCTGAGGTGGGTGAGGTTAAAAGGGAGAGGACAGCGGAGCCTATTGGGGAAGGGGGAAAGCATAAAGGAAGTGAGTCCACTGAGGAATGGAGGGAAAATAACTCGGATTCTCTACTTCAGCCACAACAACGACAAAAACAATTTCAGCACAAGGGACAGTTCTGTGCTCCTATCTCTAGAACAGCCTAGTGAATTTCCAATGTCCTCATTCCCCAGGTCCCTGTATCAGCAAAAGACAGATGGTCTATGACCGCCAGGCAATCAGAAAAACTGCCAAGTCAAGGAAACGTGTGGAGTGAAATGATGTGGTAACTCCAGGGAGCTTAAGGATGAGGCTCGACCCGCAGAGCTGGGGAGGAGCGTGCGGTACACATGATAGCTCTTTCCACTGAAAGGTATGTTTACAAGCCTGAAACTAGCACCTTTCAACCCCAGCCTCCTCCCACTCCCATTTCTAGAGCTATGAGGAAGGAAAGCTCATATATTATATCTCTGGCATGCACACTGACTGTAAAAAGACAGGGCTGATTTATGTCTGTTGCGTGGAACACAAGCTCTATTGGCATCTGTCTTTCATTGCAAAAGCTGAGCACTCAGATGTTAAAGCTGTATCTCAAAGCAGTTATGCTAATGTCTTAGAGGTTTGTCTGTTTTTTTTTTTTTTTTTCAAAAACAGTCTAGGTAGTGTTCTCCACAACTACTGAAACCATTTCTGCATCAACTTGCCACTAACAATCTCTTCTCCACCTTCAATGTCATGTGATTACAGAGATGTCTAAAGCCAGTGATAAGAAGGATTAAGTCCTAGATCGAGAGAGCTAACTTGCAAGAAGTGACGGTAAAATGGAGGAGGAAGGAACAGCAACTACTGTGTCGTAAACAACTGGGAATTCACAATCTAAATAGCATATTATGGCAGATTTGGACATGGAGTTAGAAGTTTCAGAGTCTAGAGATAAAATGCCTCATCTGTCAATTAAGTGGTACCCAGGTGTGTGATGCTCCAGCCATGAGCTCAGGGCTTACAAAACTTATGGGGCTTCTGTATTTCCACTTGTTGAACTCCCACAGCCCCATGGTGGCCTTGTCAGATTCCAACATACATGCTCCTTCATGTAAAGCCACAGTATGATGGAGACTCAGAAGAACGGGGACAAATGAAAGAAGAATCTAGGTAGTTATGTTGGATTCAACCTCTCTTTCTGCCCTGTGAGCCAGAGAGCCTTCCAGCCACTCCTTACACCCAAGTGACTGGAAGAGGTATCCAAGAAGGATCTCCTTATTTTCTCTCTCTCTCATCTCCATTCCATCAGTGTGACTATCACAATAGTATCCTGAGATTCCATTTATCTCCTGTGTATCTCATTTGCTCAGAAATATGCCACAGCTTTGCTCTCACATCAAGTCTCTTCTCCCTCCTCAGATTCCTTTCAACAACTTTCCTAACCTGGCTCCTTGCTCCCTGGCCAGGCCCTCCCTTCCGTCTCACCAATCAACCCTCTGTCCCCACGTCAGTGGGCACGTGATCTCTGCTGCTAGGAATGCTTTTCTCCTCCTCCACTCCCTCCAAGTCCTACAATTCTTCCTTACAGAATCTCAGCCTGATTATCATTTTGTGTATGGTGTCCAACAAGCATCATTTAGGTCACACTTTTATTATTTTCAAGTATCTCATGAAGGATCTTGATTATTAATACCCCATCCCATTCCAAGGAAACATTAATATATTTTCACAGTTTAGTCTATCATTAGCAGCTAAAAATGTTAAGTTGCTTGAAAGACACAGACTAAGTCTCGGCTTCATTGCCACCTTCAAAGTCCTAGGCCTACAGTCAAGGCTCATGAAGGGAGTGACTGGCTGACTTTGGATGGAATCATTTAGGGTAAAGGGAGAAAATTCTAGAATCAACCCTCGTGGTTAAATACTGGCTCTACCACTGCAGGCACTGACCCTGTCCCATCACTCGCAGAGTTCAATGAAATGCCACATGGGATGTGTAAAATAGTGCCAGGCACCAGGCAAGTGTTCATTTGGAGGCAGGTGCTTTTGTGGTTTGTGTTTTTTTATCCTCATCACTTTCATGTCCACTAACAGGTCTGGTCAGGGCACACATGGTTCAAGACCTTTCTTCCATCACAGGCTCATTCCTGAGCCTCACGTTGTGCCTTTCCACTGCTGTTTCTGCTTTGAAAGGTTTTACCATCATTGCCATACTGCCCTGCCTCTTTTTCCATTCTATCTTTGAAAAATGGTTTCTTCTGAAAGGCAACTTTTCTGGGCTTGTCTATCATTATCCAAGGCAAATCTGGCACCAGAAAGGTGCTCTTTGATGGGTGGTGAGATGTTGTATCCAGGCTTCCCCAAGGAAGCCCAACCACCTGCTGCTTTGACTTCCTGAGTCATCATCATATCTGAAGAGAGTCAACCTTTAGACACGTGTAAGGCACATGGTGGAAAAGGTTATAAATGATGCCAATTAAAAGATTAGTACTCTGAGTTATTAAAAAAAAATAATCCGGGAACAACCTTATGCTGTCTGCTGTCATCTCAAACCACTCGTCCCTCCTCTGGATAGGCAAATGACAGCTGTTGCTCAGAAACTTTAGGGGGATCCATTGTGAGCCAAGGACCTAAGTGCCCTTCTCTCAGCCATGCTTATTGTATGTATCATCTGGCAAGGTAGTATATATCTGGTTACCCTGTTCTCAAGGGCAAGACTATTTCTCCTTATTATGGCAGACTAAACTCTGAAACATTAAACACCAGCCATTCAACCTCTGACACAGTCACACACAAGCCTTATATTATCATGACTCTCCACTGCTCCAATTTTTGTCATTTGCTCTTGTCCTCATAGTTCCTCTATTGCGCTTCTCAGTCCAGCTCTTACCTTCCCACAGACAGGTCTACAGACATCCAGACCTGAGACCAGCCCTCCAGGCACACGTGAGCAGCAAGGCCATCTGGACAGGCTGGCTCGCCTCTCACTGCTCTCACTCACCACCCCCTCTGCCCACGCTTTACCCCCAGTGGATTGTGTGGAAAGCCTGAAACAATCCTGGCAAGGTCATACTGTTTGATTCTCCTGTCAGTTTAAATTATGTTGCAGCTTTTATATCTAAATCAAAATACAAGGGAATGAAAAAGAGAGAGAGAGAGACAGCAAAGAGACATGGCAACATCCTATGGCGAGTGGTGAAATGACACTTCAATTGACCGATTGATCTGTCCCTTGACAGCTGCCCCCTTGCTCACCCCAAATCATTATTTAACATGTATAAACTCTGAGCACACTCCGAGCCCTCCATGGATAGAATGTGTGCCTTCTTCTGGAGGGGAGGGGAATAAAGTATTTTCTATAATGGTAAACACAGGAATATTATTTTAAGATGATGTTTTTCATTAATAAAATCATTGATCATTTAGGTTACAATCAAGCTATTTATTCTCAGAATGTAACACTGTAGTGAACTGCAATTTCCTAAGTTCTTATAGAAAATGTGTGGACTGAAATATCTATAGTTTGTTTCATGTAGCAATAACCAAGATAAGATTTTAAAACAATATACTAATGTTGGGCTGTGTCTAAATAATATCTTCTTGAAGCCAAGGGTAAAAAATGACTGATTTGGTGTTTCTATGGTAGTTCTCCATAGATCCTGAATTTTATACACTCTTATTTAACAAAAGGATAATTCTTTTTGTTCTACAAGTGAGTGGACATGGAATCTTTAACTGAAGAGAGTCCAGAGAGGGTTCTTTAAGACACCTGTCCTTTAGTCTTCTATGACTTCAAAACATAATACAATTGCAAGAAAAGTTGGGGCAAAACTGTTAAATACTACATAGTCTTGAGAGAAAACCACATTCAAACATAGTATGTATTGATATTTAACTGATGATACTACAATTATATCAAAAGGGTTACAGGTTTTTCTTTTTTTTTTTTGATTCTGAGACTATTGCCCATTAGAATAAATAGTTCATTAGGTTTGTAACCTTTCCAGAGTCTATTTTAGAAAAATGTTTTTAAATCCTTACAGTGGAATACATCCTTCACTGTTCATCTTTCAGTATTGTTTGAGTTATTCCCAACTAGCTTTGACACATATCAGCATTTTCCAAAGAGAGTTTACCTTATAAAGCATGGGCTGTCTTGAAATAATTTATAATTAGTTAGAAGTCAGAGTTCCTAATTTCATTTCTACTCTACTACTGCTTTCGAACTTTGGTGTTGGAGAGACTCTTGAGAGTCTCTTGGACTGCAAGGAGATCCAACCAGTCCATCCTAAAGGAAATCAGTCCTGAATATTCATTGGAAGGACTGATGCTGAAGCTGAAACTCCAATGTTTGGCCACCTGATGCAAAGAGCTGACTCACTGGTAAAGACCCTGAGGCTGGGAAAGATTGCAGGCGGGAGGATAAGGGGACAACAGAGGATGAGATGGTTGGATGGCATCACTGACTCAATGGAGATGAGTTTGAGCAAGCTCTGGGAGTTGGTGATGGACAGGGAAGCCTGGTGTGCACAGTCCATGGGGTGGCAAAGAGTTGGACACAACTGAGTGACTGAACTGAACTGAACTGCTGTGTGATCATCAACTGACAAGTTTCTAAAGTTCTCCGAATTTCAGTTTTGTTTTGGTTTGGTTTTCAGTCTGTAAAGTGCAGTTACCACTTCTTGACACAGGTAATTTTCAGTGTTCATGAAGGCTAAAAGTGTGATAATATGGCTTACTTTTTAATTAGATGAGTATAACATATCAGGCTTTAGTGAGGACATCAGCTTTGTCAACCACACGTACTAACCCTCAATGATAATAGGTCTCAAATTCTGCAAAGAAAACAACTTTCTTTGAGGAGACATTATTGCATATTTTTATTCACTAATGACTTTTTGATTTATGCCCAGTGAAATGGTCAGTAGTTAAAAGACACCCATGGTACCATAGAAATTGAATGGTTGGTTGTTACTTTGAAAACTCTTTTTGGAGTAATAGGATTACAGGTGGTTGGGTCTTACAGTCTCCAACCAGAGCAGTAACAATAGAAGAATCCTGCTAATCTTGCTTCCTCTCTATTCCAACAGCAGGAGAAATGCTGACTTCATACCCATATATCCATCATACCCATACAACCTATCACTCACCTTGGGCTTTAACAGTGAAATGGGCACTTGTCAGAATGTGTATCAGATCTCTCAGGAGCAACTGTTGCTATCTCCCTAAGACTGGATATGTTTACTACTTGCACCAACCTAGGTGGGAAAGTACACTCTCTTCTGAATATATTAAGTATGAGAATATCATGACATGGCATCTTAAGTTACTCATATCTTTCTTTGATTCTTGCGCTCAAAAAGTCATTGTTCCAAGTAGGTTTTAAAAATCCGCTTCACAAGTTGCTCCTGTTGCCTAACTCAAATCTTAAGTGGGGGAAAGGAGGAAAAGAACTCTGAAAAGGTGGCAATATTTTATATGGAAACTTAGTCAGTGACTTACTCTCATTTTTGCTATATATAAGACTAAATCTTTTATGCAATTCAATATAGATGGTCACCTTTAAGACACGAAAAGTGAAAAAAATGAAAAAAATGGTTCAGGACTTACATATCTTCTCTAAATCCTTGGTGAGCACTTCCCAAAGCCAAGACAGAACTTAGAACTATTGGGGGGGCATTGTGTATGGTTTTCGTTTGTTTGTATGTGTGTGACCCTTCATTAAAATTTCCTCTACTATGGCCTTGACCTAAAGATCAGTCCTGAAGATGTGTCATTTGATAGCTGGTCTTCAGGACTAGTTAAACCCTTACTAGTCCCAGATCTACTCCAATAAGTTTTAAGAATTCCAACAATGGTGAGAAGAGATGGATCACTGGGGAATTACTTTACAGATTATGTCAGTTCATCAGGAGCGATCTGCTCAATTTTACTTAGCCCAGAGATACACAGGGAAATATTCTGTTTCCTTGCATCACCTCAATGGAGTCATTAGCTGTGGCATCACTGCAAAATCACTTAGGTTCTACAGATCTTGTCTCTCACCAAAAGGTTCTTTGCAGTCTCAATATCCAGCTGTCTCTGAAGGCCAGAGTTTGTGAGATCAATACCTCCCCTCAACCTTTCTCTTAAAGCCCATGTTGTGGCCTTTGCTCATCAAACAGATGCCCATGAAGTCCAGCTCATTTTCAGTAATATTCTAGTGTTGAACATTTTAAGACCCTTTAGAATAAGGAGGGTCAAGTTTTAGGTCAGGTCTCATGGTGTCTACCTTCTCCATTCTTGATACTCTCCAGGTCCAGGGGCTAGAATTGGTGCCTTGTATCTGATGATGCTGACAGGGTAGCTGGAGCAGTGAATTCACAGGCTTGCTACCTCTGGGTGTATCCCTGCCAGGTTACTGAAAATTACAGACTTACCCACAGATAGAAAAGCCACAGATTGAATATAAGTTTCAACAATTCTGCCACACTGAAACCTCCTGGCCTACCAACACTGCCCCGTGTGGAGTTAGGGAGTGTTCACTCAGGATGAGCAATGTGAGTGAAAACTCAAGTACCTTCTTTCTCCTGAGCTGAAGTCATGTCAGCTCAGATATAGTCAATCCCAGCTAAGTAGCTGGCCATGGAGATGAGCCTTGCAGTGGCCTCCATGTTTGAGGCCTGCCCTCACATTACACAGGGCTGGATCCAGCTCTGGTGAGGTCTGGAGATGATAGTCTTTTACATATCTTAGAGACTATATTTAACGATACAAAATTACATACTAAAGGATGAAGAAGCCTCAACCTATTGCAGCTCAGTGGTTGTAACCTTACAAAAATCACGTGACCATGAAAACTCATGACTAGGTTCCCTCAGGGCAGTGGCATGAGCACCGTGTGGGAAAGGCAGGAGAATATATGAAGTTTATGCTTTAGTGGCTTTAAAGCAAACTAGCCTTTAAGTGCATTTTCTAAACTTAAATATTTTTGGGGAAAAAAAAGAAAGACTGACCTAAGTATGAAAATACATAATGGACTAAGTTGCCATTTAAATCATGTGTTGAACTAAAACTTGCAGTATTTCATTAGACAACTCTGCTTTTATTATGTTCCTGCAAAGATGTGCTGGCTGGACTCTGCTGTGAAGACGGTTCACAGATAAGAGTGAATTGCTCCTTACCTATGAGGAGTTCAGAGTTAAGCATACTTCTTAAGAGATTCAGCAGATGATCAACTAATAAAGCTCTGTTAAGTTAGTTCATTTGACAAGAGTGATCTATAAAGACTTCTTCCAAGAGGCAGATTCTGAGCCAGGTCATGAATGCTAAAAGATACTTGCAAGTACATGTGAGAAGAATAGTTATTCACCAGAGAGTCTTGGTAAATGAACAAAAAACTAGAGAAAGAAAATCAAATCGCGTTCAGGAAATAAACTGGTATCATTTTAACTAATATCCAAGGATGTAAAGGGAAGAGATATTTGCAATGAGAAAGAAAAGATTAGGACTTTAGAGAATTTTGATGTGCAAACACATAAATATGGCTGTTTTTCTTTTCTATGGACCACATGAGATCTTCAAAGTTGGTTTGAAAAACTACACTGTGTTGGGTTAGTAAATAAAGATTAAGTAAAAATTATTACCTGTAGAATCCTTGCATCCTTGTGAAAAGGTTGGTGGGTTTTAAAATAGAATAGATTTGCTCTAGAACTCAGTCCTACTGGAGTGATCTTGTGGAAGTTTTTAATCTATTTTGGCTTCATTTTCCTCATCTAAATAAGAGCTAAAACTTATTTTATAGGGCTGCCATGGGATGGGGAGTTGGTGTGAAAACATGCCTCTGGGGCGGCATTTCTATATGGGGGTGGCAGGGACCAGTGACTTGAGGCTGCTATCATGATCTTGGTAAGGGTTGTGAGGGCCTCCCCAAGGATGAGACTGTGAGGAAGAAAAGCAGAGAACGGATGTGAAATGCAAAGAACAGAGCTGAACAGAAGAGCTATACAAGAGAACACGGGCAGAGAGAGAGGAGAATACAATAGAAATCTAAAGTTTAAAGGTAAAGAACACAGTGGTACTCTTAACTGAGATTGAGGCTATCAAAAGAGAAAGATGGTAGGGAGGTGGCAGAGAAGGAAAATAGGTGGCACTCATATCAGACACACAAGGCTATAATATGTGGGTTCCCAAAAGCCATCCTCCGCAAAGAACGCTGCCGATTCTCCAGACCTGAAGCAGTTTCAACCTGCTCTTCAACTTTAGGTCCTTCTCTTAATGGCTCATGACATTTCCCAACTAATAGGATGGCTTCTCATTCCCTCAGATAAGCCTGTTCAGTGAACAGCTTCCTTGGGGAAACCTCCATGATTATGATAATCCCCAAAGTATTCCACTCACATACTTTGTTCTGATGTTCAGTTAGTTGCTCTGATATTCATGTCTGCTTTGTTACTGCTCTCACTTCCTTTTCTGCAGGTTACACTAAAACTTCCCTTAAAATAGACTGCAAATTCTTTTAAAAGCAGAACCAGATTCTATTCTCTAGTACCTCCAGTGACCAAATCAGAACTAGCTGCAAATAGTAGGTGCTTAAAAATAATCACGATCATCATTATAATAAAAGCTAGTACTTACTGAGCATCTAGATTGTTCCAAACATTGTTACATATACCAAATACTATCCAATGGCAATCCTACAAAATTAGTCTTTACTTCTATTTAGATGAGGGCAATAAAGCTAAAAAATTTTAAAACTTCCCCAAGACCACTCAAATAGGGCTGGGTTCCAGCACAAATCCACATTGCTTCAAAGCCCACCAAACTTTTCACATAGATATAAAAAAAAAAATCCTACAGGCAATAATTTCCCCTAAACCCTACACTGAACACAGTTTAATTTTTTCGATAAAAATAAGAAGACACTTTAATATCACAGTATGTCTCACTGTTAGGCTAGACACTGTTAGGCCTGTAGCTGTACTGAGATACTTATTCTTGACATTGATTTAGAGATTAATAGAATCCTGCTTAATATATTTTATGAACCAGGTTTGAAATGAGTGACCATTACAGGAGGTTCATACCTAAATAAATGACTATTTCCTGACATGTTATAAAATTAATTTTTTAATCATTTGTAAATATATTTTTCCATCAATATTATGCTTTAAATAACCAATGGCTTCCCCAAAAGACAGTGAAAGCGTTAGTTGCTCAGCTGTGTCCGACTCTTTGTGGCCCCATGGACTGCACTCTGCCAGGCTCCTCTGTCAATGGGATTCTCCAGGCTAGAATACTCGAGTCTGTAGCCATTCCCTTCTCCAAGGTATCATCCTGCCCCAGGGACTGAACCTGGGTCTCCTGCACTGCATGCAGTCTCCCACACTGCAGGCAGATTCTTTATCATTCAAGCCACCAGGGAGGCCCAGTGGCTCCTCCTGCATTGCTTTTTCACCTAGGATTTATGAGGTATCACTTATCCCATATATAACAGTTAGTTACATATGTTCCCCTTCTTTCCTTTCCTGCTCAAAAAGGACTTATAAGCCTTCTGAAGGCAGCAGACCATGTGCCTTGCCTTCATTTTAATATATGACCTCAATATCTAGTGTAGGCTTAAAATACAACCACAACCTAAAAGTTTAAAGTTACATTTTATTAGATGGGAAATTTTAGGACTTCAAGCCAGGGAGACAAGCAGTATCTCAAGTGACCCTCAGAGAGCTGCTCTGTGGAAGTGAGGGGAGGAGCCACATTATGTTGACATTTTGCCACAAAGGGCAGGCAGTCTGACTATCAAATGATGATTGTTAATTAAAAAAAACAACAAATATCTCAAGTCAAGGAATTTAGCGTCTGTGTATGGGAAGATGCAAGAGTCTGGGCTCATTGAAATCATTCCTTTGACATGCACCTCAGTTAACTGGGGCCGATACTCTAGTCTTCACATCCTGAGTTTCCTCAGGGCTCACCTTAGGGAGTGGCTGCAGGAAGCGGATGCAGCCTGATGGCCTCTAGACGGCAGATACTCTTTTCCTTCCTGAGTTTCCTCAGGGTTCACTGGCTCACATTGAGGGGCTGCAATCACTGAAGACTGTGACATCTTTGTTTACTGATATGGCAGGAAATATTCCATTTCTTACTATCACTGCCCTTTACAAATCATACAAACCCATTCCTCCATTTGTCCTTTCACTCATTACTGTAGTATGTCTACAATAGGCCAGACACTAGGACAGATGCTAGGGATACAAGGTGAGTAAAAGAGGCATGCACTTTGCCATTATGGAGCATATGGTTGATAAGAAGGACAGCGAATATCTACAAAACTATCATCAACTCAATGGACATGAGTTTGAGCAAACTCTGGGAGATAGTGAAGGATAGGGAAGCCTGGCATGCTATAGTCCATGGGGTTGTAAAGAGTTGGACTGAGTGACTGAACAACAATGTTGAAGCAATTAAAAATTGTTGCACACAGTACAAAGAAAAATTATCAGAAGTACAAGTAAATGAGACTTTTTAAGTATGAGAAGTTAGAAGTGAAATAAAAACTTTCACATATAAGAGATAAATTACATCCATAGGTGTACCTATTACAGGTGACTTTTAAAAAACTATAATTGGCTTTAATGGAATTTTAAGTGAGCTATAAATGCAAAGTCATTTACAATCACAATTCAATGAGAAAATACATCCTGACATGCTTATTTAAAGGCTCAAAATACAATCTGAACCCTTTTGACCCTCCATCCTTGGCTGCAAAAACAGACATCTGCCTATTCCTGTTGAGACTTAGGTACAAAGAAAAGTTGACTTCCTTCTGTTACGGAAGACAATACTGCAACTGTGGGACCCATAAGAAGGGGAACGATGGTTTCCAACGCAAAGTGTGAGACCTGATCATAGTCTAGAGCCATTTGTGGGTATTCCTAATTGAGGGTACTTGAAAATTGGCAAGAAAAAAGAGAGAACATCACCATACCATTTTGAAAGTAGCTGATTTCCTTCAGAGTCAATTTCTAGCCCTGTCAAGGCAATGCGAACTATTTCTATGGCTCTCACACAAAGGCTTCTCAAAGAATACTGCCAAGTCACTATTGTGAAGACTGTCTCTTTACAAGTCAGTGTGAGAGCTGGCATGCACCTGTGGCCCCTTGTTATTGCTTTTGCACATGTATAGCCACATGATTAGATTATCCTTGTACACTAAGGCACCTGGGATATTTTGACAATCGCTGATTTTAGATACATTCTAAATAGTATGGCAGATATACCCAGAGAAATAATTAGGGGGACTGGCTTTGATCACTGACTTTTGTGTAAGCCTCAAGTCTCAGTGAGCAGCAATACTAAACTTAATTATTAAATAAAAATCAAATTTGATAAAAACTGAATAAGCTCCAAATATGTCTTTAATTTGAACAAGCCAAAATTAAAACTATTATCTTTCATTTTTAATCTTCATCCAATGTTGCTGATTTTATTCAAAAAGAATTTTTCTCATAAAATAGCTGATTATATGTTTCCTTCCCTTGCTTGTATCTTCTTTTATCTCCTCTCTCCATGGGTTATTTTACTTCCACTCTTTTGAGAAATGACTTCTATTTTTATATTGATTTTGAAATTATGCATGCCCAAACTTTCCTTATACAAGCAACCTTGTATCTTCAATCTTTGTTCTTCTTAATAGAGCATGTTCATTCAACACACATACACACACACACACACACACACACACACACACACACAACAGGCTGTTTTCGAGAATGGCAATGACTTGCACAACTCTCTATTCAATGGATTTTGAATAAATGCAGCATAGAAAAGAACTGATAAATAACTTTATCAGTTATAAAGTTCAGGACAGAGAAGTCTAGTACAGCTTATATCTGAAACGAGCTGGACACCAGGTCCTTATTTTAAGAAGGAAGAATCCTACTCCTCCAGTAGTCCCAGTGCTTTGAACATACTTCTGTTAGCACTTACTTTAAGATAATGTAATTTTTAATTTAGTTGTCTCCTTTCCTCTTCACTAATTTAGGAGCTCTCTGAGGATCAGAATGGTTTCCAGTCTTTTGTATCTCTTAAAGCTGGTTTCAGAGAAGGCAATGGCAGCCCACTCCAGTACTCTTGCCTGGAAAATCCCATGGACGGAGGAGCCTGGTGGGCTGCAGTCCATGGGGTCACTAAGAGTTGGACACGACTGAGTGACTTCACTTTCACTTTTACTTTCATGCATTGGAGAAGGAAATGGCAACCCACTCCAGTATTCTTGCCTGGAGAATCCCAGGGACAGGGGAGCCTGGTTGGCTGCCGTCTCTGGGGTCACACAAAGTCAGACACAACTGAAGCGAGTTAGCAGCAGCAGCAAAGCTGGTTTATAGTAAGTGCTTAAAAATATTTGTGAAGGGAAAGAGAAAAGGGGAGGGAAAAAAGTAATATCATAATAATAAAGAGTTAGGGGATCTGAATCAGTAATTAGGCATCTCGGGTAATCTGTATGCACCCTAAATGTAACTACTCATAAATCACTGGATTTTACTATCTCCAACTTTCTTCTAGCATTGTATTGGGTTAGCCAAAGAGTTCATTTGATTTTTTCCATAACACCTTACAGAAAAACCTAAACGAAACTTTTGGTCAACCCAGTCTCTTTATGGCTGTGAATGGGAGAGGGAATATATGTATTTTGCATGGTGTATATGAAGAGCACTGCTGCGTAAGTAAAAAGCAACACATCTTCAAAAACTGATGACTTTAACAATAAGTTTGGCAGCACTTTTGCAATTAGTCAACATTTCAGATTTTTCCTTTGAAAATTTCTAAATCCTGAATTTATTAGTCAGAATTTGGACAATCTAAGAGGCTACTAAAACCCCAAACAAGAAGAGGAAAAGAAGGAGAAAGACATTTATTGCAGACTTATACTATGCAAGGCACTGAGCAAAGTGCTTCACCTAAGTGATGTAATATAATCCTCATGACAACCTTATTTAGTTACCATCACTCTTTTACAACTGAAGAAACTGAGGTTCTGCTACATGAAGCAATGAGCCCAGCCTACAGAGCTAATGATAGACTTGCCAGTCTGATCTAGTTCTGTTTGCCTCTGAAACATTCTTTCACTATACAAGACTGCATCTGATGATAAAATACAAGCTCTACATTTTATTTACACCACAAACCATGTCAATAAATATTTTACATACTCAAGAACACTCTCGACTTCTCCTTCAAAATGTTCTGGAGACAGAAGAGGAAATGTGTATCTTTGGAACTGGCTGTAGTCACTGGATAACATCTGCTGTAGAGGCAGTGAAGCTTGAATCCACACGTCCCTTCAGCATTAATAGACAGTTTCATCCTCTTAAACAATAGATATAGGTCTGTTTTAATGTAGCAACAACCACCCACTTCCTTGAAACTGGAAAATAAAATTGACACTCCAGAAACTTGTGTTCTGATTTTCACTGGCTCAGAGAGCCCATTCACATTTTCAGACAGGAGTTAGAATATTTACATCTTTGATGACCAGCGATAGCCAGGTCTTTCACAAGACATAGGAAGTTTCCAGTATTTGTCCACAGCCAAGCTGAGGGATTTCTACTTTCTCACAAAAAAATTTGTTATTCAAATGTCCAAAAGCAGTGTTACCCGGTTTCTTGAACCTTAATAAATAAGGGCCCCTGATCTTGTGCTTTTCTTTCTTTCAAGAAATTTTTTTAAAATCTTAAAAGTAGTAAAAGAAGGAAATTAATATTGTGGAAATCTTGGAAAAGGTTTTAGAATATCAGAAATTAAGTTATCCCTCCTGTTTCTACTCAACTAAATATGAAAGTTTTGAAAATTATCTTTTTACCACAGGTATGCTTTCTTTCTTTAATTCAGTGGATCCTAGACCTTTAGAGGTAGATGAAATCTTAAGATTATTTATTTCAACCTCTTTTTCTCTATGTGAGGGAATTGAGACCCCCATGAATGAAAATAACTAGTCTAATGTGACAGAACTAACTGGGAGTAGATCCAGGCCTAGAACTCAGACCTCTCGCTTTATCTCTAAGCAAAGCAGATACTTCCAGTATTAGTCATAACTGGCTTTTCTAAGAGAACATGTGACCTTGCATTTTAATTATATTCAGACAGGCAAACTTCTGAATTAGAACCAATACTTTACATTGCCAGTTGGGCAAGATTCAGCAAGACATTGAATTGCCACTTAGAAGCTGAGAGAGATGAAAGAGACTGAGATGGGTCAGAAATGCCTGCTCTCATCCTTACTGATGGGCTGGCATGGTTCATAAGTGGCAAAATTTGTTCTCCAGCAGAACTGAATTTTGCAGTTTCACAAGCTAATACATTGCTTTGTAATTTGGTTTGATAATCAAAATCCAAAGTGAATTATACAATATCAGTTTTAAAAGAGTATGCCATGGATGTTGATGTTGCTAATTTAATCCAATGTGCTGCCTGACCTCAGTATAAAGTTTATAGTTTTATGATTGGATTAAAACAAATAAGTAGTAGAGGGTACTGGGCTCAATTAATATGTTTTTGTCTTGCTGTTATGAAGATTAAAGGAGTCAATACATGGAAGCCTTTTGAGTAGTTCCTGGCACGTCTTATGACAACAATAATTGTTTGTAAAGGGACTATTTTAGGATCAAGTGCTTGAGTAGAGACAACACGGTGATGACGCTTAGAACTAGGCTGCAGATGAGTCAGAACTGTTTAAGAGGCCTCTGGGATTGTTTCTGCTCGTTTTAGGATTGCTCCTCAGTTTAGATCAGTTCCTCAAACTCCAGGAAGAATTACATTTACATAAAACACCCAAATGGCCAAAGGCATCTTCCAAGACACCAGGAATTCAGAGACATTTTCTCCCTGAACTACAGTTCTGCTCATTTAGCAAAGTATAATTGCAGAAAATTATCCGAGACTTCTGTACCTACAATACCCACTTCTGCAATACCTTGAGGTTATGCCATGCTAAGTCACTTCAGTCGTGTCCGACTCTGTGCGACCCCATAGACAGCAGCCCACCAGGCTCCCCCGTCCCTGGGATTCTCCAGGCAAGAATACTGGAGTGGGTTGCCATTTCCTTCTCCAGTGCATGAGAGTGAAAAGTGAAAGTGAAGTCACTCAGTCGTGTCTGACTCTTAGCGACCCCATGGACTGCAGCCCACCAGGCTCCTCCGTCCATGGGATTTTCCAGGCAAGAGTACTGGAGTGGGGGTGCCATTTTTAAGTAAAGAACTCAAAAGTGCCCTTAAGATGATCCTGGCTAGTCTCCTCTTAATTAGTCAGTTAATAGAACCAAATCACTATTTTCTGCAGTGATTAAAACCCCTGAAATTCATTATGATTTGTCCTTTATCCTGGATCTTTTGGGTTTCACAAATCAAAACTGATATTATATTTATAATCAAACAAATTTCTTTTCTTCTCTTCTGAAAATGGAGAAGAAAAATACATAATCACTAAAATTCACACCAACATTTAGATATATAATATTCACATACATTAACAGAAGATTATATTTATATTAATAAATCACTTTCTCTCTTGATTTCCCATGGCTTTGATGAAATTATCTGAGAAGTTCATCCTGTTAAGTTATTAGGCAGATACATTAAGAATGGTTTCATAGTGTGACTTGTTTAAATAAAAGTGCTCAGATAAAGAATCAGTTTATCTAATACTCAAATCTTTCTGCTTTTATTTTCAACTGCATTTTTTAAAAAAATTTAAGTTTAATATTATAAAGTTAATACATGCACATGGTTGCAATTCAAAATGTAGAGAAAAGTGAATGTTAAATTTAATGGATTTTTTAATAAACTGTGATTCATAATTAAGATTATATTGCCTAGAATATAAGATATGCTGTTTTAAAAAGCACCAAAAGATCAGGGATAAAAATAATATTTACCATTGTATCCTCTTTACCTGAGATATGTAAGGTGGGAGGTGGGGGAGAGGTAATTCTAGACTATACATCCACACTCACTACACTCCATCGCCTCCAAACAGTCTGTCTTCTGGCTCCTTACAGAATGAGTCTAAGAGCTGTAGTGAGAAGCCTCAGTGTAGGCAATGTCCCTACACTTTTGAGAAGTCACATTCAGGTTTGGGTAACTAGTTAACTGAACACGAGTAAGAGGATAAAAGTCTGTTTAAGATGATTCTTGGTTAGACAGACAACAGGGCAAGATCATCTGGAGGCAAAGAGAATGACCAGGATGCCCTACGCTGAAGATTGTAAATCCCTCAACGAGCTCTTTTTCTAGCAGGTATTGGCATGGAGGCCATGGATATAGCCTATCTATTGAATCATCTAATCTAGGAAAGAAAAGCCAAATAAGCCAGTGAACTTTGAAACTTACAATTTTCCAGGGTAGGGAGAAGTAATTATGAGTCTAGGTAATCGAGCTGACTGCAAGTTTAAGATCAACAGAAAATCATATAGGTAATAATTAGGGTAATATGAAAGGAGAAAGAGAACAAAATTGTATCTAGGTGAGGATTCAAAGGTCAGAAACAGGTTTCTTACTGTGCATGTGTGTGATGATGGAGTAAGCCAAAGATGAAGGAGAGTGGGGCAGAAGAAGTGAGGGAGGCAAGTTTGCACTGTGTTTTCAGCATAGAATGGAGCCTTGAAATTTGCTGCATGACATTGTGGTGAGAGCTCAACCAGGGGCTAAGTCTTTGATAACAAGGGTGTTACAGAAAGTGCTGGAAAGTAGGGTGGTACTGTTTCCAAAGAACAATTTGCTTTCTATGAAGAAAGCTAAAAATCACTGCCCTACTGATGACAGGATGCTGAGTGGCATGTTCTATTGGCGAGAATGGTGAACCCCAATGTAGAATGGGTACCTCATGATCTACCAATGACTTCCCATGAATATTATTTTTCAGCAAGTAATATACATGGAGAACACGTACCTTCTTTCCATTTCACTTAATTATTATGAAATCTACTTATTAAAACAGTACTTTGAACTCCTGGTAAATACTCTATTAATATAATATGTAATTATTTATTTCCATGGGCCAGTACATCAGACAATGACTTTTAGATGCATTTTAAGCTGAATTTAATTACCTTTTCTGAAACTTGGAAATAGTTTGTTTCTATTTGGACAGATGCCAGGGCGACATAGCTAGCTGATAGAGGCTGATTTATTCCAACCAACTCTCTCAAGTTAGTATCAGCTGGTTTACAAATACCAGCTAATAGGCTTTTTCAGGTTTCAACAAAATTAATTACATTAGATTTAAATTAATTATGAAGGTGATAAAGGAATTCCCAAGGCACCCTTAAGCTTTAAAGTGTATAACGCTGTCGCTGGTAAACGTCAGATAACCATGACTCTAGCAAGGCCCTGTGTCCTTGCTGTTATCTTCACTACCTAAACGATAACTGAGAAGGACATTCATACACTTTTAGGGTATCTACATTAAATTATTAGATTTGTTGTTGCTGCTTATTTGCTAAATCATATCTAACTCTTCATGACCCTAAGGACTGTAGTCCGCAGGCTCCTCTGTCTATGGGATTTCCCAGGCAAGAATACCAAAGTAGGCTGTCATTTCAGCCTGACTCAGGGGTCGAGCCCACACATCTGTGTCTCCCACATTGGCAGGCAGATTCTTTACCACTGAGCCACCTGGAAGCCCAATGCTAGTTTGTTAGCCAACAGGCCTGTCTTTGCTAGGAGTCAGGATAAGTCCCTGTCCTTACCTACCTCCCAACATCAAACTTCTGTGCCTGCCCCGAAATGGTTTCTAGCACAAGTCACAGCCAGCAAAGCCTTCTCTCTGCGTCTCACTGTAAGTACTCTACTCCAACATGTGGAAAAATGAATTGCTTGACAAGCGCATGTTCCTTCAAATAAGTGATTGAAGTTATTGAGAAAAAGCTATTTGATGTTGCAGATCCTAGTTCCAGAATAGCTATAAAAGACACTTCTAGAACAACTGAGGAATACTGAATATGAAGTGTTTACTAGAGCTAGTGTTACAAAATAATGAATGGCACAGAAAAATTTGTTGTTGTTTAGTCACAGTGCTGTCCAGCTCTTTTCAACGACTGCAGCCCACCAGGCTCATGTCCATGGGATTTCCTAGGCAAGAATACTAGAGTGTGCTGCCATCTTCTTCACCAGGGGATCTTCCTGAACCAGGGATCAAACCTGTGTCTTCTGCATTGGCAGGCAGATTCTTTACCACTGAGCCATCAGGGCAGTGCCAAAATTAATCACTAAAACACATCTATTCAGTGAACATTTATAAAGTATCCCTAATCTGCCAGACAGTATGC
The DNA here is from genome assembly GCA_917880005.1 of Nanger dama. Taxonomy (NCBI): domain Eukaryota; kingdom Metazoa; phylum Chordata; class Mammalia; order Artiodactyla; family Bovidae; genus Nanger; species Nanger dama. The sequence goes on from CAKJTW010000011.1 coordinate 6,414,353, forward strand.
TAGGTTTTGGAGACAGATGTATAAACAGAAGTGTTTAGCTGATGAAAATATCATACAATCATGTACAGTAAGTCTACTAACAAAGACACAGCTATAGAAGACTCATAAAGCTGGGGGTTGTGAATCAGGCTACTATCTAAGGTGGCAGAGACATAAGCCTTCTGTCTGGAATCTCTCAAAGAGTTCTGGCTTGGTGGGCTTGTTATAATAAGCAGGTTATATAAAGAAAGTATCAGCCCAGCAAGCTACTTGATGCATCAAAAGTGTGCTTGAATGAAGCATGCTCAAAGAGACCATTGGCTCTGCTTGCAATAGTTTACATCCTACGATTTTAGGAGGGATTTGACAATAACAATAAAACAAAACTCGATCAGTACATGATGTTCTACTCTCAGCCTAAGAAAGAAAAACAAGTGACATGCTGTTGCAGTTTTATAAGCGTTAAGCACAATTTTGTTTGACTTTCTCATTACAGGTCTAGTAAGTGATGGAACAGAGAATATGGTAACAGATAATACCACCCTGCGTAGGTCAAAGAAGAAATGAATTACACCAAATTGATCTGCTGCAACAAGAAGAAGAAGATTCACCTGATACATGTGGCTTGCTCTATATACCTACCTGATAACCTGAAACAACTGAGGATTTCATGAAGAGTACTGAGAGAGAAAAGAATACTAAGAGGAGGGTACCAAAAATACTTCAAGACAAAATGTACCAAATAAGAAGGAACATGCACAAATCAGAATCTGTAAAACTCTGCTATTTGGGAATGCCTGAAAAATGATCTAAATAAGTAAAAAGTCTAAAATACATAATATATTTAAAGAAATCTTGTTTTAAGGCTTTCAAAGAAACACAGTGACTAACTGCTGACAAAGTTTATCCAAGCCTGCTGGACTAGTTTTAATGAATAGATGAGACTGATTGTAATTAGCAGCACTCATCTGTATAAAATGAGTATCTGATAATTTATTTAAATTGGCTCCCCCTTCCGTAAAATGGTCTGTAGAAGTGCTTTCCTTTAGAGTGAATTAAACTTAATTTTGTTTAGAGGCTTTTTGTGGATATATTGAGACATGTTCAAAACTAAATGGAAGCATTTTGAGTTGTTGTAAAGAAGAGGTTGAAAATCATTTATTTATAACCCTATTTATTGACCTACCAAATTTCAAGATTTTACAATAATGGAAGTAATTATAAACTAGATGATCAAATTTTATGAGATATGCTGAGTATATTTGAATTATAGATTAAACAAAATGGCAAATAAATCTAAGAGAGAACAACCTGTAAATACAGAAAGATATGAGCAGGAAGCTTTTCCTGATTAATTCTTTGGGCAACATGATTCCAGATAAAATGCTGTTAGGATAGAAATGCATAGACACTCATCTTAACTTTACTCCAGGTAAAAAGTAGAGGTTATTAAAACAATAGTAAAAGGCAGATTAGTAAAATTACTAAAGCAATTTTCATCTTTTGAAAATATTATTCGTTTTGTAACAATGATGTACTTTCATAGAAAAAGGTCACATAATATAAAGAAATGTAAAATGATGTATTACTTCAACTGCCACCACCTAGAAATTACCACTATTGATGCTGTTTCATAGTAACTCTTTTAGGATATTTATCCATATATACATACTAATATAAATACACAAGGATACATAACTAGGGAAACGTCCTATATATTATTCTGTAATCCTTTTTCTTCCCTCTAGTTTAACAATATGTTCTGGGCATCTTTTCAAGCAAATTAATTCTACATCATTATTTCAATGGAACTACAAAATCCAATTATAAAATGGGCTATCATTCAATTAAATAATACTTGATGAATATTTAGGTTGTTTTCTCTATTATAATTCCTAGTATAAAACGTTCTGCTATGAATATCTTTATAGTTATAATATTAGCTATAGTAACTTTCTAGAACTGAGACTGTTAGATCAAATCTATGCACAGTTAGCATTGGAATATACTGTATATTAGTGCACAAGAACAGCCCATTCTCCAAATCTTTGTCCAACTGGTTAAAACAACTGGTCTTCCTTTGCCTTCTCTAATCTGCTCTCCCTTCTCCACCCCCTCATCTCTCCCTTTCTATCTATATTAGTCACTCACATTTTATCTTATGTCTGTAGGCTATTCAGATTCTTTGCCAATTTTTCTATTGAGATTATGATTTTTACCCTTGCACACTGGTAACAGATTTTATATATTAATGGTAAAAAGGAAAAAAAAAGTTGTTTAGTGGTATCCAACTCTTTGCAACCCCGTGGACTGTATGTAGTTCCCCAGGTTCCTCTGTCCATAGAATTATCCAGGCAAGAATCCTGAAGTAGATAGCTGTTCCCTTCTCCAGCTGATCTGCCCAATCTAGGGGTCAAATCCAGACTGATTTTTTAAACATCTGAGACACAAGAGATTACACAGTATGCACTGGTAAGAGTGTTTATAAGTTAAGGATACATATGTTTTATTCATAATATTGTCATAAATATTCTTCATTTTTATTTAATTTAAAAATTACCATATGTTGTTCTTTTGTCATTAAAAAGTTTTATAGGGTATACAGTTACATTTATACACATTTGTATTACCTCTGATTCTTAAGATGCTATTAAAATGGGCTTTCTTTATATTTTGTCTTGATTTTTTTGAATAAATTTAATTTTTACATTTCAGTCTTTTATTCATCTTTATCTTCAGTCTAATACAAGGCCTTTAGTCTCAAATAAGAACGGGATCTAGTTTTCCTGTCTTCCTAACAGCTAGCCAGATGTGTCACAATGAACAACCTACCTTTTTCAGACTTTTTGAAAAGCCCTTTTTGTCATACATGACTCTCTCTTTTACTTTTGAGTTTGTCTTAGATTCTCTGTTCTACAGATTCATCACATCAATTAAACAACATTGCTTTCAGTATTGAAGTTTTATAATAGATTTCAAAATTGATAATAGAAATACACGCTTTTTTTTTTTAATCTGTCTTAAGGCATGTGTGCCTGATTTAATCCTGAGATAATATATGCAGCCATGCTAGATTATTTGTGAATCATCTCAGTTAAACACGTTCAACTAAGAAACTGAACTAATGATTTAATAGTTTACGTTTCTGCACTTATGATATCTTGACATAGACAGGTTATTCCACTCACTCCTCTTCATCACAACGGAGCACTATGTATAAAGACAAATGCTGTGCAGGCAGATACACACTTACTTGCCATTCCCTTCTTTAACTCATCTACTAGTGAACTCCCAGCTTTTAAAAGTTACAACAATAAAGGTTTTCTTATCTATTAGACTTATTTCCAGCTTGAAAGCAAAATTTGACCCAGCTTATTTCAAAACCCTGCCCCTCTAGTGATCTGGGCTTTGCACTTGATCCTTTTAGTCTTCCTTTCTCGTGCCCCCTGAATGAAATAGCAAGAGGGATGTTCCTGTAAGGAGTATCTTTCTCTGAAGTGACAAGGAAGCAGCATCTCTCACAGCTGGCAATGCATGCCTGCGTAATACCTGGATGCCAGAAGTGCTCTTGAAGAACAAACAGGCAACCTGTTTCCTCCTTGAGCAGCAGCAAAAGCTGTCAAAACCACAGGTGCACCAGAAACCACCCCTCCATCAAGCTGTTTACATTTCTCCTTCAGTCTAGCATTTGGCTGCTGAGCTTGACTCTGGCCTTGGCAGCAGAGACAATGTATCTCTTAGGATTTAAAACATACAGATGGTGCTGGAATTTTGCAGTTTAATGCCTGCCTCCTACAATGCTATGGTGTCAAAGATCTTGATCCAGGTAGAGCAGCATTGTTATTTAAAAAAATGAAAGATAGGATCATATAAGCCAATTATGCAATTTTTACTCCTGCAACAGGTCTCTGAATTTTTGCCTTGAACCACAGTGTTTGTATAACTGATGATCAATGGCTCTGGAGCTAAAAAATAGAATGAGTTGCACTTACTCTTCTTTTTAAAAGCATATTGAGAATGATTAAGTTTATGAATTCTCATCACATTTGACCTGCAAGAATGTTAATAACTGTCTTTATACTTGCAAAAACTTCTGATCTCAACTATTCAATGTCTCACAAAACTGTTAAATTGTCTATTTTAAAAAGCATTTATGTTTTCATAAATGTGATAGTTTATCTGTAGTCCAAGTTTTGTGACATTACTTAACTAAGCAAGAGATTATTCCATTGGGAGAAAAAAAAGTTAACCATAATTTGATTCAAGGTGTCAGAATGAAATAAAAGTATATAAGGTTAACTCTGCATATGTTTTAGTACTTTATTAAATTTTGCTAAATTAATTAACTTTCACAAAATTTATCACAGGATAGAAAATAATCTATACGTTTAATAATGTTATGGCTTTAATAATAGCTTACATGGAAGCCAAAAATGAATAAATTGCTTGTTCAAGAGCTATTTCTTCTTTACTAGGAAGACAAAACTCAACATAGTAGAGGCATATACTCTGTTTTGGTTACTTGAAGTCTAAACTCCATTCTTTTAACTTCACAACTAAAATGTGAATGTTATTTTAGTAAAGTTTTTTTTTTAATGAGGTTTATTCTAATATGCTTTTAAAAAAGAAACCTTAATTTTCACTAACCTTAATAAAAGAATAGTTTTCAGTCCTGCCAGGGTATTTGAATATGCTTTATTTACCAACCAACTTTAAATAGATAATGCTTCCATTCTCGTATCATTTGCACCAATATGTGCTTCCTCAACATGCTTGGTCAATATACTGACACCCTGTTTCCTAGTTAATTAATGTTTGAAGAGGTAGTATCCTTTTATCATAATCTCTCTTTACTTTGTGCTTACTATAGTGAACTATCATATGCTGGACTCACTGAAGTTTCAGGGCTTTATACAACCCAAAACCCAAATACAATATGTGATATTATACTCATAAAATACAATGAATAGCATTAGGGACTTAGAAATCCACCAACAATCTTTCTGTCAAACACATATCTTACATTATAAGGTTTTCTGCCATCAGGGGACTTTGAATCCATGGGTTGTGTTCTCTCTGTGAAGCTGTGCTCTCAATCTAAGCAGACGAGCCAAAAACCAATAGAAAGATGTTGCCATGGGAAGAACGCAGACACTGCTGCTTTGGAGGCAGAGTCCTGGGCCAGCCCTCTCTCAAATCACTCTACTTAGGAAGCCATCCTTAACCAGACTGGCTCACAAACTGTTTCTGCTTGACTAAAATCAGTAAAAGAAAAAAAAAAAAAATCTTGAATCTTCCAAGATTCTAAAGAGAATGTGAAAGTGTTTGAAACCCCAAGGACTGTAGTCTGCCAGACTCCTCTGTATTATATGAGGTTCTCCAGGCAAGAATATGAGAGTGGGTTGCCATGCCCTCCTGCAGGGCATCTTCCCAACCCAGGTCTCTTGCACTGCAAGCATCTTTACCATCCGAGCCACCCAGGTAGCTGCTAAAGAGAATAGAATGCTGTCATTATCACTTCTGGCCTGGTATCTTCCCTTTCCCAGATGTGTGTATTATCTTTGACCTAAAAAATGATGGTGGATGATCCTTTGGGGTTGCTTGACCTTTTGCAGCTTGACCAGTCAGAGGGGTACAAAAAGTCTGATCATAACGCAACCTTAGTTGAGCTGATGTGCTCTCTTGGCCTCACATTTAATTCATTTATCTGTTTTGAGATTCCCAAGTCAACTTCAAGGACTCTTTTACTCTTGTCTAACAGGTATTTACTTGAGCCAAATCTGGATTCCTAGGGTAATACTGTCAATAAAAAGCCAATACAGACCTACCCATAAAATTTCTAGTCTAATCTAAAGAACATCATTTTTTTTGTTTGTTTGTTTGTTTTAAGTGATCAGCAAGAGATTGGAAAGAGGTGATGCCAAATGAGACCACTCTGTCAACCCTTTGGAGTTAGACAATGTCAGCAAATGTATCTAATACATGTAACATCCAAGTCTGCATTCCTGAGAACTGGCTGGAACAGAAGATAGAGAAATGGGACTCTCCATGGAGACCTACTTCAGCGGCTCTCTCCAGCTAGCTCCACAGACCCTGATGGGGGCATGTGAACTTACTGATGGGGGAATAGAGTCAGCTTCTACATTACTGGAACATAGCAATTACTGCTATGATAAGATAGGTAAGAGGGTCCAATTTCTTTTCTTTTTAAACTCTTTGTTTTGAAGACAAGATTACAGAAGGGAAGAAGGGGTACTCACAATTTTTGAAGTTCTAAATCAGAGTGCAACTGTCTTATTTCTCACCACTCATTGATCATCACTTTCATATTTACTAGGTGAAGGGAATCAAATTCCCTCTGGGGTAATAACGTACCAACATTTCCCTGTACTTCTGGTGAATTGACTGATTTTGATCTACTTTCAAAAGATGAAGTGTTTTCACTCTTTAGATTTACTTCTCTAAGGTTAACTGGATTCTGCTCATTTAACCTATGGACTAATGGTATTCTCACATCTTGGAGAAGGCTGCCTTTGACACAAGCACTCAAGGACAGGCTACTTAGTATACAGCCTTGAATCCGGCATCTTTAAGAGAGCTAATATCTGTAAAGAGTTCTATACTAACCTCAAAGTTGGTCACACTTGTTCAGACCATTCTGGCTATGATAAATCTATGTTACCACCTCCAGAATCCCTCAGGAACATCAAAACCAGCTTCATCCCAGTGGAGTATATTTGTGAATAAAATTTCCAGATTAAAGCATAGACATTCCTGCCATTGACAACTTCCATTTCTACATCAGATGGAAGTGGACAACTCTCTAAATTAATTAGCTTAAAACTCAATGGTAGTAATGCTTTGGCCTCTTTGCATATATATATAGGCATATAGGCAACATTTATGTGTGTGTGCATGTGTGTGTGTGTATCATTTTCTTAAAGTTTGAAGGAATGATCTCCATTTTATCTCCTCCTGCCTCAGATCCTCCTCCTAGGTCAATCTTACCTTTTAATCTTTTTTTTTTCCTGAATGAGAGTTTAGGTTCCTTATCTTATTTGTATAGAGTAGGTACATTTGTTCCCCTGAAAAAAATAAACTACTACTAAGTTTTGTTCAGTTTTACTTGTAATTATATTTTTCATGGTTGGAGTGAGAGGATGGTCCCTGTGTGGGCCTAAGGCTATGGCAGCTGAAGTGGTCAGAAGCACTCTGCTATATACAGGGCTGTCAATATGATATAGTCCATTGATTTTCCCAGCTGAGTTAAGAAGAACACTAGGTCTGAAAGATTTCTGAGCATAGCTAGCCTGGAGGCAAAATCGAAAAACAGGAAAGGTCTGTTTGGTGCTCAGCAAGAGGGGGCCTCTTACTCTGCTTTCCTTCCCGGTCTCCCCCTCGCACTGGCCCCCACTTCCTCCTTAGGAACTGTGGTCCTCGTGACGAGCTCTTCTACCAGATCAAAACTCGTCAAAGAAAGAACCAGTAGGTTTCCTTTCCTACAACAATCCTTAGTCTCTTCACTCACGCATGAAAAATAACAGCCGATTTTCTTTTCAAAGCTAATTAAGACCTTCACTTGGAATCTTAGATTTATTTTTAAGAAATCTCCATCAATGAGAGTCTCTCCCTCCCTCTACTGTCCCCCTCCTCAGTCTTCATTACCCACCTCCTCCACTTGATTTGTCTACTTTTCAGAGACATGTTCCTTATCCTATCGAACCTGTTGTTGTTTAGTCACTCAGTCGTGTCTGACTCTTTTTGCAACCCCATGGACTGTAGCCCACCAGGCTCCTCTGTCCATGAGATTTCCCAAGTAATAATACTAGAGTGGGTTGACATTTCCTTCTCAAGGAGATCTCAGGGATCAAACCTGTATCTCCTACATTGGCAGGTGGATTCTTTATCATTGAGCCACCAGGAAAGTCCCCCATCAGACCTATGAGCAACCAAACAACATACACGAACACAAACATAAGGCCCCTGGTTTCCTCAATCCAGAGATGACCACTCTTCTATTCAATTCCCCGTGCAAGCTCTGGAACCCATATTCTGCCAACATTGCCTTCACTTTCTCCTACTGTTCACTCCTTACCACTTTCCCCTCTGAAGTATCCTTCTTTTCAAAGCGGTGCTCTTGAAAGACTGAAAGGCCTCCAACAATCTAATCCAGTACCCTTTGGGAGGCTGCCAGGCTGCCTCTAACCTCTCTTGAGCATTCATTATTTGCTTTGTCTTTAGTGCTCTTGTTTTTGCCCCTGAGACTCGCTTCCTCTGTCACCAGTTCACCAAACTGCATTTCTCTTTACTTCCTAAGTTCAGTTCAGTTCAGTTCCGTTCAGTCACTCAGTCATGTCCAACTCTTTGTGACCCCATGAATCGCAGCACGCCAGGCCTCCCTGTCCATCACCATCTCCCGGAGTTCACTCAGACTCACGTCCATCACGTCAGTGATGCCATCCAGTCATCTCATCCTCTGTCGTCCCCTTCTCCTCCTGCCCTCAATCCCTCCCAGCATCAGAGTCTTTTCCAATGAGTCAACTCTTCGCATGAAGTGGCCAAAGTACTGGAGTTTCAGCTTTAGCATCATTCCTTCCAAAGAAATCCCGGGACTGATCTCCTTCCGAATAGACTGGTTGGATCTCCTTGCAGTCCAAGGGACTCTCAAGAGTCTTCTCCAACACCACAGTTCAAAAGCATCAATTCTTTGGCACTCAGCCTTCTTCACAGTCCAACCCTCACATCCATACATGACCACAGGAAAAACCATAGCTCTGACTAGACGGACCTTAGTCAGCAAAGTGATGTCTCTGCTTTTGAATATGCTATCTAGTTTGGTCATAACTTTTCTTCCAAGGAGTAAGAGTCTTCTAATTTCATGGCTGCAGTCACTATCTGCAGTGATTTTGGAGCCCCCAAAAATAAAGTCTGACACTGTTTCCACTGTTTCCCCATCTATTTCCCATGGAGTGATGGGACTGGATGCCATGATCTTCATTTTCTGAATGTTGAGCTTTAAGCCAACTTTTTCTCTCTCCTCTTTCACTTTCATCAAGAGGCTTTTTAGCTTCTCTTCACTTTCTGCCATAAAGATGGTATCATCTGCATATCTGAGGTTATTGATATTTCTCCCACAATCTTGATTCCAGCTTGTGTTTCTTCCAGTCCAGCGTTTCTCATGATGTACTCTGCATATAAGTTAAATAAGCAGGGTGACAATATACAGCCTTGATGCACTCCTTTTCCTATTTGGAACCAGTCCGTTCTTCCATGTCTAGTTCTAACTGTTGCTTCCTGAACTGCATACAGATTTCTCAAGAGGCAGGTCAGGTGGTCTGGTATTCCTATCTCTTGAAGAATTTTCCATAGTTTATTATGATCCACACAGTCAAAGGCTTTGGCATAGTCAATAAAGCAGAAGTAGATGTTTTTCTGGAACTCTCTTGCTTTTTCCATGATCCAGTGGATGTTGGCAATTTGATCTCTGGTTCCTCTGCCTTTTCTAAAACCAGCTTGAACATCAGGAAGTTCACAGTTCATGTACTGTTGAAGCCTGGCTTGGAAAATTTTGAGCATTACTTTACCAGCATGTGAGATGAGTGCAACTGTGCGGTAGTCTGAGCATTCCTTGGCATTGCCTTTCTTTGGGATTGGAATGAAAACTGACCTTTTCCAGTCCTGTGGCCACTGCTGAGTTTTCCATATTTGCTGGCATATTTTTCCTAAGTGCACCCCCTAAAGCATGCCATGTGTCCCACTCTTCATTATATATAATTTTTCCCCTAATGATTTATCAATTCACCTACTTAAGTATTATCTTTTTTGAATATGGGCATGAAATCTGTATATTTACCCTAACTCATCTGCACACATCTATCCATGGTTTATAATGTCTTTTGCAAAAAAAAATATATATATATCTTGGTACACAATTCATTCACCAAGCACTCCAAGCTAAACTTTTATTACTTCTTCTCCTCTTATTGTCTCCTGCTATTCATTTTCCCATCACTATTTCAGGCATCACTTCTAAACTACACAGCTTTTAATCTCAGATGCTTCCATTTTCCCCTATGTTGCCACATTCCACGTACCACAACAGTCTTAGCAGAGATCTGTAAAACAGGTTTCTTTCCACATTAGAATCACTGTAATTGAGGCACATTTTGTCTCTTGCCTAAAATAGTTGGTCTTCTTATTTCTACACACTGCTGACAGATTAATCTCCTTAGAGTACAGCTATCATCTTATTATCTTATGCTTAAAAACCATCATTAGCCACTCACTACTTTCAATTATAACCTAATTACTTTACCTGACACTTAAGACCCACATGACAGAACTGAAGCAGTATGGCCAAAATTTCCAGCTAAATAAAATGACAGACTCTTTCCAAAAAAGAAGAAGAAGAAGAAAAAAAAAACACCTAAAATTTTCTTAACTTCAGTGGCTTTCTTGTTATTATGAATACCTAAGAAACTGTTCCCAAGTCCACTTAATGAAGTGATTTTCATCATTCTGGGCCAAGCTACATACCAGTCTTCTCATCACAGTGTTTCTATAACTTCAAAATTCGATAGGATTCCTCTTCTGAGCTACTGAAATATTTGTGTGGTTCCTTATGATTTTGAAATGACAGACATGAAAGTGAAAAAATACAACCATACTCACACGAGGAACTGTCATAGTTTTGCTTAAAAAACAGCTTAAAGTATGACTTTTGTACATTTCATAGCATGTGACAAATAAATGGGTTCTCAAAAACACAATATTTTGTTGAATGGTATTTAATTAATTTTCTCCAGAAATAAATCTCCATGACTGGGTGGAACATATCTTTCAGTGATATTTACACTGAAACCTGAATTCTAATCAGGCAAAGGACTAGCAGTCCTTTATTAAATATGTGGGGTTTTATGAAGTGGGTTGGAAAGTTATTCTCTGTTACTGCCTAGCTGTTTTTAGTGTGCAAAGGGGCTTCTTCCATGTTGCTAAATTTGTGCTAGTTTCTTTCTTGTGGGCTTAAGGGAAGTGCTGTTTCTAGTTTAATAGTTTTTGGAGAAAGCTCTTCTGAGCATGCTCATCTTAAACATGTCTGCATGCAGCAGCCTTCACAAGTGTGTCACGTGTAATACCAGCAGGATGCCAATAGGTAGATTGTAACCTGTCAGTCCCAAATGAAATATGTGACTGGCTCAAGCTGAGCCCAAATTCATTGTCAATAAGTCAGCAGTTAACTCCAGGAGAAATGAATAGAGATGAGGGCATCAACTTCCTTCCATTTTCTATAATCCACTTTGAGTCTACTTTGCTTGTACTGACTTAAACTGAGGTGTGTGTATATGTGTGTGTGTGTGCGTGCACGTTTGTAGTCTGAGAAGAAGTTGGCTGAATGCTATTTGAAATGAGATTAGAAAGCACTGTAATTATTTTGCTCATGTAGAAATATGCAGAGAGCATCTGACCCCTTGTAAACAATGCAGTTTGGGGGACTTAACAGAGGGCTCAGTTCTTCTTCACTAATTAGCACCTCATTAAGCTATCCTAATACTAAAACTCTTGTTAATGCAGAGGCTGCTTAAGAAATCAACAGAGAAATGCCCCTAATAATAGTATCTTCAGAAGACTTGCCTCTGGATACACTCTCCTCTCATCACTTTAGTTTCAAAACACAGTCAGGACCACAGGGCATACTTTTCTTCCCATTTTGCCCCATACAAAGCCGCTGCATATTTAAATCTGAAATGTACCACACTCTGCATGCTGATTTAATGCAGAAAAAGGAAGAGCTGCAATCCTGACTCTCAGTCCTTCTCAATATGCTCAGAGCATAAGAAACAGAAAATGAGAAATGGGTAACTCTCTATGGGAAGACAAGCTCATGCACCTCAAGTTCAAGCCATCAGCCAGGCTGCTGTGGGGGTTTTCAGTTCTGCATCCATGTGTGAGAAAAGCGGTGGGTTTCAGGATAAGTGACACTATATTACAAGAGATTAGAATCAGCAACTGCTGTTTCTCTGTGGAAAGCCGAAGATAAACAGCACAGATGACTTTATTTTTACTTTTTAAGCAAATAGGTTGTGACATTTTGTACCAACTCAGGCCAGTTTTCCTGGATAAGTGCTTTATGTTCATCTGACTAAAAGCCCAGTGACAGAGATGAAGTGGCTGTACTTCGGGGAAATGAGTGTACTGGGGTGGGGTGAATCTAAGAGTAAAACCAAGGGTAAGGACAAGAAAAAGCAGAAGGGGGCATGGCAGGGGGCTGTTGAGTTGAGCTGGCATTTGATTGTGAGGGACCTGACAAAATAGCACCTAAGGCGTCATTAGACTTTTCCATTTATGATACCATGGAGGGTGGTAAAGGAGAAGGCAATGGCACCCCACTCCAGTACTCTTGCCTGGAAAATCCCATGGACGGAGGAGCCTGGTAGGCTGCAGTCCATGGGGTCGCTAAGAGTCAGACACGACTGAGTGACTTCACTTTCACTTTTCACTCTCATGCACTGGAAAAGGAAATGGCAACCCACTCCAGTGTTCTTGCCTGGAGAATCCCAGGGACGGGGGGAGCCTGGTGGGCTGCCACCTATGGGGTTGCACAGAGTCGGACACGACTGAAAGGACTTAACAGGAGGGTGGTAAACGTATGTGATGGAGGGACTTCAGCAGTCATGGAATCCTCATGTTTCCAGCTAATATAAAGGACTACAGAAGGGAAGAGACAAGAAGGAAACTACAGTTTCTTGTTTATCTGTGAAACTGTGTGTTTTTCTGTCATACACTGCACTTTCTACCATATTCATTTATTTTAGCTAACTTTTACCACAACTCTAATAGGTCAGCATTAAGAGAAGCAGCTGAGATCCACCATCATAAGCAGTCACACTTTTATGGGTGTGTGAAGGAGAAGCAGAGAGGTGCCTGTATGGCTGCTGAGGGAAGGAAGCATGTGTGGGGATGCTGGTGTTCAAGGAAGACTGCTTCCAGGAGGCCAGGATCAAATAGCTGCTTGTGTTTCCCCACTCCCCAAGGATGGAGGAAGCTGGAGAAACAAGTGTCATGTGGAACCTGTTTAAAATTATAATTGCAGTTGAAAGTACCAGAGTGGGGCTTCCCTGTGGCCCGGTAGTTAAGAATTCACTGCCAATGCAGGAGACACAGGTTCAGTCCCTGACCCTACATGCAGTGGAATAACTAACACGTGTGTCAAAACTGCCAAACCTGTGCTCTAACGCCTGGGAGCAGCAGCTGCTGAAGCCTGGGCTCCACAACAATAGACGCCATAGCAGAGAAGGCCGCCCACCACAGCTGAGGACAGCCCCCGCTCCCCACAACCACAGTGAAGCCTGCACAGCAACAAAGGCCCAGCACAGTCAAAAACAATCAAAGCATCTTTTTTCTTTTTAAAGAAAGTTATCAAAGTGGATCCTCTTTTCCTTAGTAAAATATAATCAGAGTGTGCTGATATTCAGGCCTCTGTCTATCATATATTAGGTCTAGGGCAATACATGGAGAAGGAAACGGCAACCCACTCCAGTATTCTTGCCTGGAGAATCCCATGGACAAAGGAGCCTGGTGGGCTGTAGTCCATAGGGTTACACAGAGTTGGACACGACTGAAGTGACTTAGCACAGCATGGGGCAATGTAATAAAGAGACTTCTGTGCTATTTATCAAAATAATAATACCATCATATGCCCCTAGAAGGCCAGGTCTACACTTAGAATCCTCAGCTCCTTGAAGCTGTGTGTCTGAGGCAGGCGGGGCTGGAAGAGCGGCTCTGACTACTGATTTCTCTGCTTCTCATCCTGTCCTGGCTTCAGCTCTAGTGTGAATTTGGGAGGGCCCCTTATCCCCACATTCTTATCCGCATGCTCTTTAATGGCCCAGAAGAGAGGCCAGTGCAGATCTAGGGAATGGGTATAAGATTCTCTGGGCAGGGAGTTCTAGGATACCAGATGCGTTTGGGTCATAGAGGGTATTCTTCACTCTTTAAGGAGACATGTGACCTTGGAAGGGCCAGGCAGAGTGTGGAACCCAGCATAGGGTTCCTCTTTCCTGGTCTAGGAAAGAATTAATAAGATTGTTACCCTACCTCAGGCAATCAGGTTAGGCCTACAATCAGAAAACTGCTCAGCTAAGAAATTTCTATATGAACATGAAATAGAGCTTTACATTTACGTCCTAGGTTGATAAGACAGAGCGCCACATATCATGGATCCTATTCTTCTTAGCCACAGATAATAACTTAAAAGAGAAGATATGTAATCATGGATAGAATTCCCCACCCCTAAACTCTAGAAAAATGTATATATTTTGAAATAGAGTACCCTGACATTAAATCTGCTGTTCACTATTTTCTTGTATGGTTTTAGGTAAACAACTTAATTTATTGGAGTTTCAGTTTCCATAGCTATAAAAATGAGGGCTGACACTACTTATTTCTGTCTGTTGGAAGGATTAGATTAGCTATTCTGTACAAATGCAGCTACTCCTGTGTTTGAATACATAGTAGATGCTTAATAAATATTCATTCCCCCTTCCTTCCCCCTCACTATATTTTCTTAAGTTACATTTCCTAGAAAGTCCTTCTAATTAAGTGATAAAAATATATTTTTCTTCCTAAGATTCTTGAGAGCTGACAGTATACATTTTGTGTCTATGTAATTAATTTTTCCGTTAAGGGAAAACAAGTTTCTGTGTTTATTGCCATACATTTATTCTTGTCCCCTTTTGTTTAGCTCTCCTTACTAAAATATATAGAAATGTAAATGGAAGATAAAGGTGCACACTGACAAATTTGTCCTAATTAAAAGTTACTCATTGTACACTGAGACTAAACCATCCCAGGATGGTTGCCTATACAGTTTTGTCTTTTCTGTTTCTCTCTCTCCTCTCTTACCATGTTGTTATCATTCTAACCACAAAAAGAGAGCAAAAGCATTTAATGCTGGGCAAGAGAAAACAGGAAATATGACCACGGCTGGAGACCAGACACAGAGCCACAGGGGGACACGTGAGGCAAACTGGTGTCATATAGGTGGCCCTGCCCTTGCCCCTCATGCCATCATCACCACCTTTGAGATGGGTGCCTTATTCTACTCCTCCCTTAGAATATGCATTTCAAATGATCAGTCTTATCACTCAATATGAAGGGACAAAATGCTATGGCTTCTATTTGATCCCTTAAGTGTAAATCAACAACTCTTCAGGTCCCTGCATAACAGAAAACTATTAGAAATCCAAAATCTTGGCCTCCTTAGACCCTCTAACTTCCCTACCATACAAATCAATGCTTCATATTCATCTGGGAACCCGAACCATTTTTTTATGGGATATGCATTGTGCAGTTCCAGGCCATTAAGCTTTTGTTCGGCTTGAGCGATACTGCTCATGCATAAAGACATGAAACAAGGCAGTGGAGAGACGCAGATACATCTTCTGAACTGAAATGCACACAGCATCCAGCAACCACCACTCCTCACACCTCTCTCAGAAGAAAAGGCAATTGACATATACATGCCACACAAGACGTAAGGGGAGTAAAAGAAACCATGTTCACAAGTTCACTTGGGGATAAGCAAGAGATCATCACACACAGGAAACAAACTGAAGGGTAAGTAAGATGCAAAAAGCAAGACAGACAAAAAGCAGGCATCACTTGACATCAGAGTGTAAGAGGAAAGGGCCTCGGGAGAAACCTTAGTTGTAAAAAAGCATAACAGGGTCACCAAAATAGTCATCTTTCAGAAGAAAGATGGCTTGTGATCACTACAAGGATGAGGTCATTAAAAACACAGGGAAAAAAAAATGAAAGGAGATCAGGACTTTCACATTCAGTGGTGACTGGGGAGGATGGAGGATTTGTCTCTTGCCACTGTGCAGTGGATGGAATGCTGACTTCCATGGATGCAAAGTGGGGAAAGGGGTAAAGTGGACCAAACTAAAACAGAGAAGGCAGATGCTGCTGAAAACAATACTCTTTTTCTCTCACATGCAGATACACACATAACATAGATACATACAGATTACGGCAATATTCACAGACTAGCTGGTGAAAGTTGCAATCAGCAAGGGTATTTCTGCCTGAATGGCCTGTAGGGTGTGATTACAGAATTAAATCTAATGAGAGAGAGAGAAAAGAGGCAGATCATAGGATAGAGTGAATTACAGTGTGGGTCTCTGAAAATTATAGGAGGTGTGTACCTTGGCAGTATCAGGAAATAGAAATCTGTGGTCCTTCCTCCTTCCATTTTTAGAAATACGTGGGTATTACTGGTGCACGTTCCCGTGTAAGCCACATAGAATTCCAGGAAGAATGGTTCTGCAGTGACTTCTCAGAACCCACATTTGGCATATGCCTATTGCCCTTTACAATAGCTGAAGCACAGAGCTGGAAAGAGTTTGCATTGGTTGAAAAGAAATCAGATTATAACCAAAGACTATTTAAAAACCTAGGAAATGTATTTCTCAGCATTGATCTTGAATTTTTTCATGCCTTGAGCTTGGCATTGGCTTTAACACTCAAATGGGGTGGGGTGCTGACACACTTTTGCAGACGGGTATTTTCTAATTATCTGCAAAAGTATATTAGGCAGTTTCTGGGAAAGGGAAGAAATGAACAAATTTGGGATTAGATTCTATTTTCTCTTTTCTTTCCTTCTTTCCTTTTTCACCCACTCATTCTGACATTTACAACACACTTACCCTAATTTATTTCTATCCTTGTAGAGCAAGTTGATGTCATTTAGTTTGATTTAGCCTATTTAGCTCAATCAATTAATTGGTTAATAGAACATCTGTATGCATCAGGTGACAGGAATGCTCATAGGCATGTAATCAGACCCCAGCACACACACACACACACACACACACACACACACACACACACATGCACACAAAACTCTTGTTAAGGATGACTGTGGGTTATCTGAATATTGTTCAGCTCATCCCCAAGAGACTATGAAGATAAGGTTTTCCTGTTCAGCTCTGCATTGCAGCTCTGCCCTTCACATTCAAAGTTCTGCTTGGGAGAGTTCACAGGCCATAGCAGACCAGGAATTAATTTCCATAATTATCTTTTTAACTTCCTCATTATAAAAGGTGGCAAGAAGCCAACCTGCTGACCCCAACAGGACAGTGCTCCACACAGACACCCACGTCGGCATGTGTATCTTTTGTCTCCTTTCAGATCCCATGAGCCAACTGCAGGAATGCTGCCTTTACTGTAAAATGGGGCTACTGGTGAAACAATAATGTGAAATCCTGGCCCTCTGTCAGAGAGGTGTCATGGTGCCATGAGTAGGATGGGGACTTGTTTGTGAGATGACCTTGGATTTGAATCCTAGCTCCAAACTTATAGCCATGTTCAAGTTCAGGGTACTAGCCTGAACCTCAGTTTATTCCTCTCTGAGGGTAGAATGTGTTGACCAGCTAGGATTGCTGTAAGGTCTACAGATCAGGATGTTTCTCCATAAATGGTATATTTGTTAACAAACTAAGGGCTATTTGTTGGGAAAGTTAGCTTAGTTGAGATATTTTAAAAGAAAGCTTTTCAGAGATGTGGAAAATAGAGAGTTAAGTGATACATGATGATGTGAAGGGTGTTTTGTCCTTTGAGTCTTGAGAAGAAGGGCAGCTATGAGCACTTATTAAAACCACATTTATGTGATACTTTATAGTAGATGAAATTATTTTCAATATATTTTACTAAATTACAGTTTACAGAGAGAGTTTCATTTAATCATGTGGTATTATAAGGAACATATTCAGTCTTTGTCCCTGGTGGTGGTTCCTGGCACAGAGATCCTAAAACCCTCAGAATTTTCTGAATGATAAGAGCGTTGTCTTTTAAATTCATAATGAGCCCCTTTCAATTACACTTGAGTTTGATGAGCTGACCTACAGTAGAACCCCAGCTAGCTTCAGGATGAGGCTTATCACTGAAAAAACCAAGTGATGAGAGGATTGGAACTTTCAGACCCTGCCACTGACCTCTGGGAAATGCTGGGGGTATGCAGAGTTAAATCTCTTGCATAAAGAAAGCTAAAGGCTTCTGAATTGGTGAACATAGCCATGTGTCCGGAGGGTGGAGTACCCAAACTCCATGGAGACATAAGCTCTTACACTTGGGGCCCTTCTGGATCTCACCCTATCGACTTCATCATCTAACTGTTGATTGTATCTTTCAAGATAAACACGTAAACCTAAGTAAAATGACTTCCTGAGTTCTGTGAGCCCTTAGCCAACTTGGAACCCTAGAAGGTAGTCATGGGAACTCCAGCTGATAGCTAGCCAGTGAGAAGTATGAGAGGTCCAGGACTTGTGACTGGTGTCTGAAGAGGGCAGGGCAGTCTTATCAGACTGAACCCTTTAACTTGTAAGATCTAATTCACATGTAAATAGTTAATCGAACTCACAGGCAAATAGTGTTTGAATGTGACTGAATTTGGGGGCACTGAGTGACTGTCTGGAGAATCAGAGAAGTGGTTGTTGGTGTTGGAAAACATCCACATGACAACAAATTTGTGAGGTAGCAAAGAGCTGTTATCTCCATTTATCCAATGAGTAAACTAAGTCTGGGGGCTTCCCTGCTGCCTCAGTGGTAAAGAATCTGTTTGCCAATGCAGGACATGAAGGAGATGAGGGTTTGATCCCTGAGTTGAGAAGACCCCTGGAGAAGAGAATGGCTACCCACTCCAGTTTTCTTGCATAGGAAATTACATGAACAGAGGAGCCTGGCAGGCTACAGTCCATGGGCTTGCAAGAGTTGGACATGACTCTGCAGGGGCTAAACAACAAGAGTGGGTAATACACACACCAAGGTCACATTTTAGATTTGAGACTGCAGTCTTCTTCATTGGATACCTGATGCTAAATATGTTAAATGACATCACACCAACTCTTTGGATAGCTCCAGGGATCATTAGTTATGAGAACAAAGAAATGATGAGTGGTCAAAGTGGAGATGATTGGTACACACTTTGTAGAGAAGGAAAAGCCTTGAATTAGTAACACAAGAAGAAGAAAAAAAATGTTATGTGAAGAAAACAGTGAACACACTTGCTTAAGCAAACCGGACCAAATCAGTGGTTCTTAGAGCTAAGTTTAGTGGAAGGAGGGGCAGGGCACTGCGTCTCCTTGTTTGGACTCAGACCTTTGGACTTGGTAAGTTAGGCAACTGAAAGCCCCTGCAGAGCCATTCGCTTGTCCTTCATTTATCTATTCACACATTTGTTCACGTCCACACTCAACTGTAAACTCATTCTTAGGTGAAATAGCCATTATTATGTACCAGAACACTTCTGGATGTTGTGTCTACAAAGAGAAATAAATAACAGACAGACCAGACCATAGGAGTTTATGGTGGAGTGAAGTGCAGACATTTATAGGATATGATCTGCCTGGCACCAAAAATGCAGGAGTGAGGGGTGAGCAACTTGGAGTGACCTGTGAAGACTTCAGAGAGGAGGCTGAATTTGATTCAGGTCACAGAAGATGACTGGAAGTGCTCTGGGGGCCAGGGCATGGGATCGTGGGTAACTGCCTGGGAATGGACAGAGCCTGGGGGAACCAAGGCCACTTAGACCCATTATTGTAATTCAGAAGTGAAGCAATTAGAGCCTAGGGTAGAGTTATGGCTGTGGAAATGAATTGTAAAGGGGGAGATCAGTAACATTTAGTAACTGATTAGATTTGGAGGTCAAAGAAAAGGAAGCCATTGCATAAATTTATGATGACGAGGCTGGGGCATCGAGAGGATCACAGTGAATCATTAATAATTAGAAGATAGGGAAGGGCTGTCGGTGCTGCTTCTCAGTGGATGGCCCTTCTCCCCATCTGGAAAGGGGCTCCTAGACCTTAAAAGTCACAGTGTAATTCTGGCCTCAATCTATCCCTCCTGAATACAATTAATGGGCAAGGTGACAAGAGGAGACAAAAGGAGAGTGGGAGCTGGCCCCTGTCGGGCACTCAATCCATGTGTGCTCAGGAGCATTTCGTCTGAGAGGTGTGAGAGGCAAAGACATCACAGGTGACAAGACAGAGGGCATTCTGAAAGCAGCATGGCAATGTGGCCAGACACAGAGACTGTGGATCTGTGAGACTGTCCTGGGTGAAGTCTGAGCTCCCCAAGGAAGCAGGACATTTAGGACAAATGACTACCTCGTTTGCTCTCAATGTCCTTGCCTGTTAAGTGGAAAGCATAGCACTCTTCACCGTATGGGATACTGAGAGTATTCAGTGAACTAGTGAAATACATCAGTGACTTGACTATACATTTAAAGTGATTAGAAGAGCGAGTGGTACATAGGAAGTGTTCACAATGTTCCCCTGTTATTATCACTCACTGAGAAGCCTGTTGTTTAAGGCAAGGTAGAGACCAGGGGAAAATGCATGCTGAGTACAAGCTCTGAATACCATTTTATAGAATGCCATTTCTATGAGCAGGGAAAATGGAAGCCTATTTCCTGGAGTTCAGAGGGAAGGAGATAGTAAACTAAATCAAACACTAAAGAGAACAGTCACAATTAAGGCCTTGAAGCACAGGACAGGATTTACAACAGGCAGGTTAGGAATGCTTACAGTGGCTCAAAGTATTAATACAGAAAGAAAAGCAGCAAAGCTCTTAAAAAAATCAACAGAGAAAGCATTAATACTACTGTTGTTAATATTATTATCACTATTACTAGTAATTATTATTTCAAGCAAAACCACAGTACTGCTCAAGCCAAAATAAATGTGCAGGAGACAGTCATCACTGAAGCAGGCAAAGGATGAATCTTTTCTGATATCACATGATTCTGAAGAAGACATGCTATACATGGCAAGTATAAGGATATAAGAGCATCAATAAACTGTTCCATTTAAATGAATACATCTATAGGAACAGAAAACAGAGTTTGTTACCAGTTTAAAAATGCAAATCAGATCAAATCTATCAAAATGGACCATAGCATTCACATGAAAAATTTTTAATAGCATAAAGATGGAATCAAACATACTCTCTGCAGTGCAGATGATAACGGGAAAAGCCATATATGTGACATGCATTTGAATCTGAGAGTAGCCACAGCCAGAGTTATCCTGGCCTCTGCAGTCATTTGCCAGGTATTCTCCAAAATTCTCTCTTAAACATTCCCCCTTGACTACTGACAAAATCTAAATGATCTAAAAGCATCTCCAATGAGTACAAGAGGAAAGAATACAATTGTTAGCAAATATGCATGTGAGTGCCAGGCTCCCAAGGTTTTTGAAGTAATAAAAGCCAATTAGATAACACTCAGCAGCTACCGTCAGAGAGAACAGTGCAATCTTACCAGTTCTAATAGGGTTTTAAATAATAGATGGGTTTGTCTCTGCAGAGCTGGAGTTGGAAGTAGCAGAAGTATCAATTGCACAGCATTCTGCTGACCAACACTCAAAGCAAAAATGTGACATGAATGCAGTTGGCCTGTCAGTCAAAGCCGGTCAGTGAGAGACAGAGCTGGACTTTCAGAATGACCATAGGAAACCCTGCATAGATAAGAACTGTAAGAAAAAACAGAAATCAAACCTTCTTCTTAGCTCTATGCACAAGGTTATAACCTACCTCAGGAGGAAACTAGGGAGGCCTAAGTCTGAAGAAATTAAATGTACAAGTTAAGGTGAAATTCTCTGGATCAAGGACATTAGAGACTTTCATGCTATTAAGATGCTAACTTTGATTCTAAGTAGAACCACTATTATCTGTAGGTGGAATAATACTGTACAAATCTTTTGCACTTGATAGTAAGCAACTGACTACTGGGTTTATTTTATTTTTTTACCACATTCACGATTCAGTAAAATTATTTGCCTAATGTGTCTTTGCTTGAAACACAAAAGTATGTAGAAAGTATTTGTCTCGTTGTCATAGAAACCATCATTAAAGTAATTCACCAACTCTACTTAATTCATCATCCCCTCCTCCCTTCAAAACTGTCAAAAGGTGGTCTGTAAAGAGAAGGAAATTGTGTCTTAGCAGAGGCAGTGAGTGGGGGAGGAGATTCAGAACCAGTTTCTCTGTGAGCTTCCTAAATGCAAACTGGCAAGAACTCCACCCCCTTCCAGCTCTCTCTGTACTTTCCTTTCTTTTCTTCCACACCATTCTTTTAAGTCTAATCATTTAGGTTTATGAAAGGAATTTCCTCAGGGCGTGTGGTTATAGTGCAAATTCTGTATGATCAGATCAAGCTTGTGAATAATACATTTGTCTGTGAATAAATTCCCCAGGGCTTGTCCTCCTGGCTGAGCCTCAGTAATGAAGCATTTGACTGTAATTCGGTTAAGAATGCAGGAGATGTAAATATATGTGGGTGGAGAGAGTATAGAAAAGATTTCAAACCACAGTGAAAACCATTTCCTCCTCAGGATTCAGAGTTGCATTCAAATGCTCCTTCCAGAAAGCAGCTGCTGGTTGGCATCAGGATGCACCCTAAGAGCATTTCAGAGACTTCAGAGCAAAGGGGACAACAGATTGACCCTGACCCACAATATACTGGATGAGGCAACATAATCACATGGAAAAGAAATGGACTGCAGTCAAGAGATTATTTCTAGTTCTGCCCCTGACAACTTCAGCACCATGGACAAACCCCCCCCGCCGAATTGTCCTATCTGCAAAGGGAAGCATTAAAGTCACTTACTCTTAAGGTCCCTCAGAAGAGAAACGTGTGTGTGTGCGCACGTGCGCAGTAAAAGAGAAAAAGCAAATTGATTATTTTCTGAAATTTTGCAAAAAGATCAGCAAGGTATTGTTAACTAATGCTTTAGAACTATTATGCTTCCCTTATGAAAGTGAAAATGAAGTCACTCAGTTGTGTCCAGCTCTTTACAATCTCCCAACCCAGGGATCGAACCTAGGTCTCCTGCATTGCAGGCGGATTCTTTTACCAGCTGAGCCATAAGGGAAACCCATGCTTCCCTTTATAGAAATGTATAATTTTAATAATTTCTTCTGAATATGATCATCATACAGTAAATAAGATATATTTTTTATTGACTGTCAGTTCCTTAAAGCCAGTTTTCATGCAGGCATTTACAACACCCATCCCACTATTTGGAATATATGAGGTACTGAGGAAAATACCTTGAATACATGAATAGAGATATGATCAAATAGGAAGACATATTTATGAGTAACTTAGACATTTTACTCTTGAGGTGGGAATATGTTACTGTTTGCAATGCATACAAAGGTGGACACTAGGTAAGAAGCTACTGTCCTGGGTGGGCACCAACACTTCTAAGACTTAACACGTGCCCTCTCTTCTCCGAACACAGGCTCATGCAAGACCACTGTTTCAGGTGCCTGAACCTCCGTCCCTCTCAGGGACAACAACACATTATGTGCTCTGTTGATTTTATGGTCATAGGAGCTGAGGGAAAACTGTTTCTATGGTTAATCTTGCAACCACTGACTCAGTCTCTAATGTGTATAGCCCTTTGCTAGGATGTACGGAGAGTGTCAAGCTGCACGAGGCATAATTCTAGCTATTAAAGCACTTGGATGTCTTTGGAAAGATAGAACATAACACATAGACGCTATAATTGGCCAGAAATGCATGCATCAAATCTGTAGCATTAATAACTCATGACACAGAAATGGGAAGGAATAGTTATTAACCAACTACCATGTTTCTGGTACTATATCTAGAATTTTTACCTGTATTATCTCATTAAGTCCTAGTGTTAACAATGTACATTGCATAAGATTCACTCTTTCAGAAGTAGTGAGACCTAGAGATGTTTTAAATGATGTGACCACAGCTACACTGAAAGGAAGTGGTACAGCAGGAAAGTCTTCCAACCTACTGATGCACATTACAGACGGATACAGGAGCTTCATGGATAAGGGTGCTTCTAATGATGGTGAAAATTTATGAAGATAAAGGAAGAGGACCATTCAAAGGTTGAGATGGAAAAGCAAACGTGCAAATGAGATATTGGTTTGCTTAGAACAAACTAAGTACATCTAAGTAGAGCCTGGAGATGACCCTGAACTAAAGAGTTCATACTTTATCCCATATATAGTAACCTATCATTGAAAGTTTGTAAGCTAGGGAGTGACATAATGAAAGAGGTTAAAGAAATATAATCTGTGGTTTCTGTGCTGCACAGAGGGTGACAATATGTAGGCAGAGAGGAAAATTTTACTTTTTAATTGACTAGACATCAACGAATGAGCAGCTGAGAACACATCATTATCCAGGGCCAAAATTAAAACTGTCTTTTCTAAGCCTTCGGTTCAGTAAATGAAGACTACTGTTCAGCTGGGAACACAGAATTAGAAGATTGAAGGGTTCAGTTGGGAGGCTGACAGGAAGCTGGTGAAGCCCTCATCCATTGTACATGGATGGGTCTCTTCCATGGAAGCATGGATGGGTCTCTTCATGCAGGTGTATTCATCTGAATTAACAGTTCATTGCAAAGGGCATAAGCTACAAAGTGCAGTTATGGAAAACATGTTCCCATTCCACAACACCTTTAAAAAATCCCTACAAAAATACAAATAGAATCCAGTAGATAAAAAGAACCACCAGAAAATCATTTCTTTCCTAGGATGAACCAAGGTCAGAATGTTGGGATCATTTGTATTTTAATACTCAAAAAAGAATATGTCACCATAAGAAAGTTGTATTTTTATAAACTATATTCTCCTAGTTTTATTAAAGATAAATTTAAAAGTTATATATAAATGAAGAGACACTTGAGGGGGATGAAACCAAATGTTTTCCATTGCATGTTTCCAAGAAGCACAGGGAGGGTAGAAAATAATAGCCAAGCCTTAGTGGTTACCATTTGTCAGGTGCTATATTAAAACTTTATGACAATTAACTCATTTCATCCTTACAGCATCATTGTGGGATACTGCTGTAGTACTGTTATTATATAGAAAGTGAGAAATTGAAAGCTTAAGGAAAAATACCCTTGGCCACACAGCCAGAAGATGTCAGGGCTGGGGCTGTTAGACCCTGGGAGTCTGCCTCCTAAGTCCATAATTTTTCTTAATCATTGTTCACTTTTGCCTCCATGACATCATTCTAAACATACTAATGTACTGACTGGGGCTAACAGGTTAGCAATGAACCATTGGGATCATACTCAGGTAAATCAGCAACTCTGGACCCAACTGGAAACACAATGAGTTGTCAGCTGAGTTCTGGTGGGCTGAGATAACTGGAACGAGATGTTCCAAGAGTCAGTGAAATGACCTAGAAAAGTTTGAGGCCTGGAGACCAACAGCAAGGCTTGGGTCTCAGTTCCTTCTATTGAGTTACTTAGTCTCGAAAAAGCTTTCATTCCTAAACCGCTACAAAGAGATAAAAACTAATATCTATATCATAAATGTATTGTAAAGACAAGTAAATGTGAAAACAGTTACAAGACTTGGATAGACTACAAGGCATTCTATGGATACTGTTGCACAAAAATCTGTGTAAAGTGCTTTATCTTAGCACAACTTTCTCAAACAAAATCCTCTCACTCTGCTGGGTGATTCTTCACAGGCACCGTGAGCCCAGGTGCCCCCTGAGCATTCCATATGAGTGCATGAGTTCTCCCCCTACGCTGTACAGCTAGCTGCAGGGCCCGCCAGCAAGGAGCTGCAAAACTCACTGCCACTGACCTCTGACCTAGCCTTCCTACAAAATTACAGTTGCTCTATTGGAAAATCTAGGGCTTATAATGTTTTCTTCTTAAGTCAACCATTTAGAAAATTGTTAAATCAAGGCTTTGTTTTTCTGTATTCATTCGAACATCCTGAGTTAATGATCACTTCCAACCTTTAGGGAAAAAAATAAATCTTTCTATAATTTGGGCTCTGAGCTTACAGAAATTGAAAATATATGGCTTCCTGTCCTGACCATAAATTGCCTTATTTCCAAATGCTGATTGACAAGAATAAGCTCCTAGAATCCCTCCAAGTCCATTAGGTACCAAATTACATTTTGTAGCTCATTTTCTCTTTACTTGGGGGAAAGAGGGCATTAACAACACAGTTCAGTATATACTTGATAACTTAAAATTGGCAAAAGTCAACCATCATGATTAAACTGGTGAAAGAATGAATGAATCTAGACAGACTCTTTTTCATATTTGTCCTGGTGAGTACCTTCTTCCATTGGTCAGGAGAGAGATCATTAATTGTGTCACCTGAATTTATGGACCACTTTGGGTCAGATCACTATAACAATATGGTACCCCCTGATGCATGTATTAAGATGATTTGAGTATTTTATGCTTTCCTTTATTACTTACTCCTATTTTTCAATCCAGAGTAATTACTGATATCAGTCCAAGTAATTGTGTGGGTGGTGACCGAGAGGCACTTAAATTACCCCAAATCCTACAAACTTTTGTCTCTTAACCCACAATTAAGTGGCTTCCTGATTTTAGTTAGGGGATTTATTCATGAATACTCCCCCAAGTTTCTGGTTTTACAGTTCCTTCAGGGGACTACAGCCACAAAGAAGCCTGGCACCCCATGTCCAGGCCTTCTTGCCAGAAGAACTGGGGAAGAGCAGTCACAACTCTCATTCTCCCTTAAGAAATAAACACAGGGGACGTGCCTGCTTTGCTAAGCATTAAGATCCTTCTCATAAATGACCAGCTGCCCCTTTCTTACATACAAGTATTTTTAAAGGTGATCTAACGTGCCATGAGTATGACTAGGCTTTTCTCTCATCCCTTCCTTTCAGAAGTACACTGTGAGTGCTGATGAATACTGAAAGCTTACATGCCTGAAGGTAGCAATATAAAGTTACAAAAATCAACTGAACTTAATTTTTAATATAGCTACATATGCGATTTGGGAGGAAAGAGTGTGAGTGTGTTTGTGGGCACATGTATGTACAGAAAATTGCAGAGAGTACACTTTTATTATCTGGTGTGCTACTTGATTACTACTGAGGAATTCCTGGAAGTAAAGCAATCACTCCAAAGCTTTATATTGAAAGTATATAAAATATTAAAAATATTCTTAGTTAAAATATCAGCCCTCGGGTACCTCAAAATTACATAATAATTGGTTTGTTATTATAATTCATGAAATATTAGCAGAGGGGTGAGCTTAGTTACCGTCTGCTGGGGATCCTCCTGCCTTTGTCCCTAACCCTCTACATTATTGCAGATGATGAGAAATATAAACCACTGAAGGCTGAATATTTCCTTATTTCAATATGAGACGAAACACTGTTTCCCCTTGAGGTCTGGAAAGGCTGCAGAAAGAACTAAGGCACATTCGGATTTTTATTTTTTATTTTTGCATGAGATAATTACTTATTTCTTTTTGTCAAGGAATGACTTGGTTGGCCACACTATTTCCTAGATGTACTAACGTATCACGTGTATGCATGCTTCTTTGCAAACACTACAGCTGCATTGAGAGTCAGAAGGATAAGATGGGCTCTCTGAGGTCTGTACATCTTTGGACAAGAAGGACTACAATTCACATAGTCAGTGAAAAGTGAAAGTGTTCATTTTCCTGTCGTGTCTGACTTTTTGTGACCCCATGACTGTAGCTAGCCCACTGGGCTTCTCTGTTTATTGGGTTTCCCAGGCAAGAATACTGGAGTGGGTAGCCAGTCCATTCTCCAGTGTATCTTCCAGACCCAGGGACTGAACCTGGGTCTCCCGCATGGCAGGCAGATTCTTCAGTGTCTGAGACACCAGGGAAGCAGCTAAGGCCTTTGAGGACACACACTCTTTAAATATCAGTTGAGTCATCCCTCCCTTCCTTCTTTACTGTGCTACTGAACCTTTATGTGAACCATGTAGACTCTTTGAGGAAGGGGCAGGGTGGAAATGGATTTTGGTGTCAGGCATAAAGAGTGTAAAATCTTTTCTTGCTAATTAAAAGACAGAATGAACTAACGCAAATTACTCAAATTTCTGATCCTCAATTTTCTTGTTTTAATTAAAGTGACAGTTAAAAATAAAAGCCTACCCTTGTGTCTGGCTTCTGGTAGGCTCTCAAAAAATGGTGCTGCTCCTAGTAGGACTACTACTACACTCCTCCTATTCTAGTGTAATACGTTTTTTATTACTAACATGATGGTGTTAGTAATAAAACTTCATTCAGAAAACGAAGATCATGGCATCTGGTCCCATCACTTCATGGGAAATAGATGGGGAAACAGTGGAAACAGTGTCAGACTTTATTTTGGGGGGCTCCAAAATCACTGCAGATGGTGACTGCAGCCACAGAAATTAAAAGATGCTTACTCCTTCAAAGAAAAGTTATGACCAACCTAGATAGCATATTCAAAAGCAGAGACATTATTTTGCCGACTAAGGCCCATCTAGTCAAGGCTATGGTTTTTCCTGTGGTCATGTATGGATGTGAGAGTTGGACTGTGAAGAAGGCTGAGCGCCGAAGAATTGATGCTTTTGAACTGTGGTGTTGGAGAAGACTCTTGAGAGTCCCTTGGACTGCAAGGAGATCCAACCAGTCCATTCTGAAGGAGATCAACCCTGGGATTTCTTTGGAAGGAATGATGCTAAAGCTGAAACTCCAGTACTTTGGCCACCTCATGCGAACAGTTGACTCACTGGAAAAGACTTTGACACTGGGAGGGATTGGGGGCAGGAGGAGAAGGGGATGACCGAGGATGAGATGGCTGGATGGCATCACGGACTCGATGGACATGAGTCTGAGTGAACTCTGGGAGATGGTGACGGACAGGGAGGCCTGGTGTGCTGCGATTCACGGGTTCGCGAAGAGTCAGACATGACTGAGCGACTGAACAGAACTGAACGGAACTGAACTGAACATGATGGTGTTGATGAACACATACATCCCTTCCTCTCTTCACAGTACTTTTCCTTTATCATAGCATAGGCAGGCATCTGTTTATCATTTACAACCCAGTCTGAGACTATATCACCCATGGACCTAATTATAGTGTCACTAGTCTGTGAGTGTCCCAGCAACTGCTTAAAAATGGTTAGAGAGCAATTTCTCTATCACTCAATAATTCTTTACAAGTTATAATGAAAGTGGTCTGGTGAAAAGCAATCTGTACTGTGGTACTGTAAGCACAGCTTTTTTTTTTTTTTTTTCCTTAAGTATTTACCAAAAATTCTTAGTAGTTCTTTAACCTAACGAGATTCTGAGCATGGAGCTATATGAAAAGCCTGGCATCACTCACCTCACTGAGGCTCAAGGAGAGAGGTGAGCTGTCAGGGATCTGAACAAAGCAGGGCGTAATGAGACTGATGCTTTGGGCTCAGTCCCTTAAACCCAACACCTCATTAAGTCCCTATCAGAGGGGGAGAGGCTCAAAGACACTTTGCAAATATCAACTTTTTATCTGGCCTTGTTACAAAACTGGCTTCGTGCAGGGAAGGAGAAAGTGAAAGGAGCTTTTCAACTTAAGATCCTCGTGTGAAATCAAGTCAATTTTTTAAAAAGCTATTTATTCAACACAGTCACTCTCAGCTTATCACACTCACCTTCCCATCTACATTTCTCTCTTTCACTTCCTATCATTTCTCTCTCCAAAAGTCAGCCAAGCTATGTGTTCCAGAGAAAACTCCCTGGGACATGTGATCTGCAGAGCAGACTGGATGCTACCCTGTGCCTTTCATGGTTCCTCCCTCCTCACCTGCCTTCTCTTCTCCATGTCCCTTACCTCCTTTCTCCTTTCAGTTTGCCCTTCAGGCCTCTCTTTTCTCTTTCACAGCCTGTGCCAACCAACTTCTAGAGATGACCTCAAGAGCAGCTGGAGACGTGGAAGTCACTGTTCTCACAAACCACTGGTCACAGCAAACCAGCTGTGGCATGAAAGAGACCAGCCAGTAACAAAAGCAACGGAAGAGTAGCCGAGACTGTATCAGTGCCCCTGGTTACCATGGCGGGGATGGCCCACTCCAACGTCTCAAGAATAAAGGAGAGTGACATTCAAAATATCTGGAACCAAACAGAAGAGTTCCTGCAAGTTTTTGAGGACATGCTGGGAAATATTCAGGAAGGCCATCACTGAGTCGTGTCTGACTCTCTGGGACCCCATGGACTGTAGCCTGCCAGGCTTCTATGTCTATGGGACTCTTCAGGCAAGAATACTGGCATGGGTTGCCATTTTCTCCTCAGGGGATCTCCTCAACCCAGGTATCGAACTTGCATCTCCTGCACTGGAGGCAGATTCTTTACCACTGAGCCACTGGGTAACATGGAATGATGTAAAGACACATGTGAAATTCAAGAACAGACAATGTTGTCTACTTTATAAATCTGGAAATGAACAAACCCGTTCTGCCCCTCCAGAAGGGGCAGAATAATCCCAGTAAAAGATGTGGAGAAATCTGGGCAAGACAGCAGCCTAACTGCCTCAAGTTTGTTTAGACCCAACTTGTTTACTAAGAGTGGAGCCTACATTAATGCAGAGAGACAGGAAGTTTATGGGTTAAGAGCAGTTATTCTGAGGCAAGATTGCTGAGGTAAAATTCAGGTTTCCCCTTGGTAAACATCTTATCAGTAAGGAAGAGTTAAAGATAGTACCTCCCTCCCAGTTTCAATATATAAGGTGGTTAATATATAAAGTTCTTCCATCATTACTGGAGGTACAGTAAATGCTTATTATTCTTATAGTTATTATTATTATAACACAGGTATACAGTGTTAACTGTTATTAGAGGGATGCAATTTATTTGCATTTCTAAAATGGACTAAATAATTTCCTTCACATTCTCTAGTTGCTCATTTGCAATTAAAATTTTTGCTTTTCTTGTTACTAAAAAGCCCTCTTAAAAGAGACATCTTAAAGTGACTATTTGAGGTTCCTAAGCATCTAACCTCTTTCTGACTTTTAAGTAAAAGATTATTTGTTTTCCACACTGAGGAATCCTTTGTCAGCTGATAAGCATCTGAAGTTGCAGAAGTTTAAGAAAAGTAGGAAGGACAAAGATGAGCCATGGGCCAACCCAGGGAACTATAGCATCTTAATGGCCTTGTTACATAAATGAGCCTGATAACTTTTAGGCTGGCATTTTCCTCTTAACCAGTGATATACTCTCGGACAATAAGAAAACAGAAAAATGTGCTTATAAATGCTGCATTAAATTTTAAAGTTCCTCAGGTTAAGAACTTTTTTTTTTTTTTTAAACTCTGCAACACCTAATTTCCCCAGTATAAGCAGGGATATCCACAAGAGCAAAAGTCCAGAGATAATGATGTCTCTATTTGAAATATCCTCCTGATTTTCTCTGCATTTAGACCTTAAAATGACGTGGCCAGTGATGACTAAAGTCACCATTCACTGAGTCATGTGACAGATAATTAGTCAAGAGCTCCAGTTTTAATTGTGACAATTCTATGAGTGAGTCCTACTGTTGTTATATGAAATGAGGCTAAGAGAAGTTAGATTATTTGCCCAAAGCCACGCATAGTAAGTACAGAAATAAGAATGACAGCCAGTCTGTTTCTCTCCAAGTTTCCATGCATCAGGAAATAGCATCTAGAACCCTACCTTTCTCCAATCTCAGGTATGACATTCTGCATCTAAAAGATCACTTCCTGTTGGTTTCTCCTGTGGATAACTTTAGCCATAATTCCTTTCTAAGGCAAACAAATTTATATACATTTAATTATGTTCTGTGATTATCATACTATTCTGTTTCATCTTCTGAGAACAGATATCCAAAATTAAACTCCTATCACTGCCAGGTAGATATTTTGAAGGCAGTATAATTTCTTTCCTTTTTGCCTAGACTTAAAATCATCATTAACTGAGGATGCAAAAACTATAAACATTCATCTCACTTCCAAAAGATGATGGATATGTATGGGGGAATAAAAGAAATAATTTTCTATGAACCATCTGAAAGGGGGTGAGGGGAAATTTTGGAAAGATAAGGCCTCAGGCTAATAGAAGATAATTGACATTTTCTTCTAGGAGTTGTTAATTAAAACAACATTAAATATTCCCTACAATCTTTTGTCAGTCAATAGGATAGGCCAGTGGAACTGCCACTGAGGGGCCCATCAAAACCTATAATATTCTCCCAGAGTAGCTAATTACAGCCATTTTAAAAGGTTTCCAATGCACTCACCAACATCTTTTTTAAGAATTCACTTCTATAAAGCATTCAAATGTTAACAACCTGCCATAGAGAAGATACAATGTAGAAGCATTCAATCAACATCTCAGAGCTATGTTCAGTCATCATAATTTTATATAGGTCAAATCCTGTTTTTAGAAGGCCTATAAAGAGATCCAATTATATGCAAGCATACAACATATGACAAAGTAAGCATTAGGAAACGATGTTTAGGGATATGTAGTTAAATAAATGATGTAAGAAAAAGGTTTAGCACTTCATTTGAAAAAGAAGATACATTTTATATCATTCACCCAAATAATTTCTTTAGGTTAAAAAATGTAGCAAAGTATACACATAATACTTAGCAGGTTTGTAGAGAAACTG
The DNA here is from genome assembly GCA_917880005.1 of Nanger dama. Taxonomy (NCBI): domain Eukaryota; kingdom Metazoa; phylum Chordata; class Mammalia; order Artiodactyla; family Bovidae; genus Nanger; species Nanger dama. The sequence continues at coordinate 6,446,773 of CAKJTW010000011.1, forward strand.
AACTTTCTAAGACTTTAAAAGAAATCTAAAAGGAAGAAGTCAATCTATTTTTCTATGTAAAAAATTACTTCTAACAAAAAAATTGCAATATAAAATGGAAGATAGAAAAATTAACAGAAAATATTAAAATTTTAAGGTTTATATTATGTAAATATTCCATTCATATAAATAAAATAAAGATATCAATAGCTAAAGGAGCAAAGGCTAATTGGAAAAATCCTTTTATACAAGAACAGTTACAGTTGAGCTATTGAACATCATGAACCCAACATCTCACTGCATATGTACTATAGAGCCCACACCAAGCTGAGATACCAGCTGATATTTATAAGAGGATAATGACAACTGCAGAAAGCAATTTTAAATATGGTATATTTATAAACTGTAGCAGACAAACTGGGATAGCCCTTTAGAAGATTTGGCTTCATAGTTTACATGTTATAAAAGTTTTCAAACTTTCATCAAGTCAGACCACATTCAGAAATTCACCCTATAAGAAGGATATATATATATGTGTGTGTGTGTGAAGAATACATATATATATATATACACACACATATATATGCATATATACACATGTATATACATATATAAGTATATATAAATATGCTTACAAGGGAGATTTTTAATAAAGGAATTATTAAAAAGAGAATATGTCTATCTTTCAAAGGGAATTGATTAAGTAAGCAAATTATCAACACATATAACCAACTGAAAGAGTCTATGAAGAAGTAACTACATGAAAAAATGCTTATGATTTAATGTTAATAAAAAAGGCAGAGTGGAAGAATAAATATGATCAATCTTGGAACAAGACACAGATAAAGAGGATTCCATTTATTAAAATGGTAGGATTCTGATGACTGTTCTCCATCTTAAAATGTATGATGCTGTGACAATTTTATATGAGTGAAATATGCATACTGGGTTTTCATTAAAGGAGATATTATTGTACTTAAAACTTTCTGGAAATGCCCCTGCTGTGCTGGTGTCACTTGTGACAAAGGAGGGCAGAGTTCTAGGCTGTTCATAGACAAAAATGACTAGCAGTGATTGAAATATTTTTGTGGGCTGTTTTTTCTAAAGTGATAAACTGCTCTTTACTGGACCAACTGGCAGCTCTAAACCTGACTAATTTACTGTGAATGGAACATGTAACACATTCTCTGCAAAAAGCACACAATCAAGCACTTTCAACATAAGAAGGGAAAGACAATTTTATTGGTTTAACTAAAGTATTCATCACTGAAAATCTGTTATAACTCCAGGCTATCCACATCGTCATAGACACAGACATAGAGACAGACACGGCATCTTCAAAAAACATCCTGTGAGGTTTGAAATAGATGTTTATTCATGGAAACTAGAGGACATTTGTCATGTCTTGCTTATTTTGGAAACAGAATGAATCACGATAGTATTCAACATATATTCAGCATTTAATGTATACCAGCCTCTGCGATAAATATACACTGAATATGAAGTGTTTATCAGTCACAGTTAACCTCCATTTTATAGGTGAGGAAACCGAGACACAGAGAAACCAAGCTATACAGTTGTAAAGAAATAGAACTGGGAATCCACTTAGTCTTGGATCTTCATAGCTATTACTCTGTCAACACCATGCTCCTCTTCTCCAATAAAAGTTTATTTGGAATTATATGATGCAGTTTATTCGTAATCCATAGGTCTAGGATTTGACTTATAAAATGGTTCATTTTGCCTTTCTGGACAGTTTTAGGAGACATTATTGAACTTTATCTTTCTCTTACTTACTATAGAATATCAACAATGTAAGCCTCTGTCCTGTATGAATCTGTATTGTGTCAACTTCTAAATGTCTCTTGTTCTAGTACTGTCAGTAAGATGGTAAAAATGTTCCTGGAGCTTAACATTCTCTCCATCACTGAATGGGTGTTTACTCACAGGCAAGATGAACTTCCTAAAACTCAGTCTACTTATTTGTAAGATGGGACAGTAACATCACAAAACTGTAGATGTGTGGTGAGGATTAAATAAGATAATATGATGAACCCTTGACTAACGTGTTAAGGGCATTGAAAATCCACTTTTAACTTATGACTGGCCTTCTTTATCCATGGTCCTTCCGTATCTACAGTTCTTATCTATGAATTCACCAACCCCAGATCATGTAGTAGTATAATAGTATTTATGGGAAAAAACAATCCACATTTTAGTGGACCTGCATACTTCAAATCCATGTTGTTCAAGAGTCAACTATATATGTAAAGTGTCTAGCATATTAGTCTGCACATAGTAGGCACTCATTATTTAGTGGAAAAATATGAACATTTTTCATCATTTAACACATACATATTGAATCCTAACTTGCAAGATGCTGCAAGATGGAGATGGAGCTATAAGCCCAATAAACGAATTCCCTGTCCTGATGGAACTCACATTCTCTTCAGCACAGGAATAAAAAACAGAAATTATTCTTGGGAACAAAAAGGAAGGAAGCACGTACTTAATTTACAACTTTACTTGCCTCAACAAACAACTACTCTGATGCACAGGATAGCACTAATCACTCAATAAGAACCATTGGATAATGAGGGAAAACATCTATCGAGACTGGAAGTGTCAACACAGGCATAAACTACTAGTATGTTAATTGTTGATGGACATTTGCTGGTTCATAGAAATTCACCTTGTCACCCATACAAATGTCGTTTGTTATAGCTTGCAAGGTTCCACACAGGCAGGGATTACTTCTAAACCATACTATACAACTCCTTGTAGAGTAATTAATACATATTCATGATGCTGATATTGCTGCCAATGATGACAAATCTTATGTGTTAGAAAGAGCATTATAAAGATGAAGATATTAATCTTGTAAGACAAAGGCATTCTAACATTGGTTCCAGTATCCCCAAGAGCCTTTAAATACTATAGCATATATCTTTTTTTTTCTTTTGGTAATTGCACTTCTGGGAAATATGGAGTCACGCCCCAGTAAATATCTGTATAAGTTTATACTTAAAATATTTATCTACAAACCATATATATTTTCAATACAGATCCCAGTTTCTAAATATATAAGCACTTGAAACTGTTATGTTTCAAGTCATGGCTACAGTAAATCTAGATTCAATTTTCATTTTGGACTCTTGCAAAAATACTTTTCCAATTTGAATTTCTTCCTATTTACTCTCAGTGTTTTTCCCATCCAGACACACTCTTATCCACAGCAATATTTATTGAGTACATATTATGTGCCAGGCATCATCTTGGGCCATGAGCACACAGTGGTGAGGGGAACAGATGTTACTCCAGCTTTCAAACATTTGCAAACTCCTAGGAAAGATAAATAATAAGTAGGTGAACAAATGCATAAAATAATTGTAAATTATGAGGTTTCTTAGAAATATTCAGGCTGTAGTGATAAAATGTGGTGACAAAAAGTCACTTTGAGGAATTAAAACAATTAGGACCTGAGAAAGAAAAGTGCATCCATCATGTAAAGAAACATGCAAAAATATTTACATGAAAAGAAGAGCATGTGCAAGAACCCTAGGAAGGAAAAGAGTCTGAGATATACCTGAAGTGTAGTAGGCAAGGGAGAGGGCAGCTGGGTAAATGCATAAATGAATGAACGAACTGGCAACGATTTTTCAATCAGTGCTTCTTGACTCATTCATTCTTCACGGGAGTCTAAGTCACAGTCTGAATCCATATCCTGTCAAGGATGAGAATGGTTAGGAGATCCAAGATAGGAATGCAAGCTAAGGCTCTCTCACATCCTTCAGGCTGCTTCCAACCTCTTCCTCTGCAGGTCCTGATGCATCTTCCCTTCTTCCTCAACAGAAACATTCTCCTTCTAAGACAATCTGTGACTAACTCACTGCTTCAAATTTGGGCTCATAGCACTCTTTTATTGGGATACCTTCCATTAGGAATCCCACCTTAGTACTATGGTGCTGTCATTTCTTTTCTCTCAGCACATATGCACTTTACACATTGTCCGAATTTATTATAGATACATGTCATTTTTAAGTGCTTACATGATTCTCATATCCTAAGCTCTAAAACGTACTTAAATGATAAGGGTTAAAGGTAGGTTTTTTTACCTTCCTCATTTAGTTGGAGAAGGAAATGGCACCCCACTCCAGTATTCTTGCCTGGAGAATCCCAGGGAAGGGGGAGCCTGGTGGGCTGCCGTCTATGGGGTTGCTAGGAGTCGGACATGACTGAGCAACTTCACTTTCACTTTCATGCATTGGAGAAGGAAATGGCAGCCCACTCCAGTGTTCTTGCCTGGAGAATCTCAGGGACGGGGGAGCCTGGAGGGCTGCCGTCTATGGGGTCGCACAGAGTCGGACACAACTGAAGCAACTTAGCAGCAGCAGCAGCATTTAGTTTAGTGGTCAACACAGAGGGAGACACTGTCTCCCTAGTTAATAATCAACTCATAGTATCCCTAGATTTTATCATATCAATGGACAAATTGATAAATATAGAAATATAGAGTATATATAGTATGCATTGGTATAAATATATATATATGTGTGCATAGTTACATGTAGTATATGTGTGTGTATAATGTTGTGCGACCCCATAGACGGCAGCCCACCAGGCTCCCCGTCCCTGAGATTCTCCAGGCAAGAACACTGGAGTGGGTTGCCATTTCCTTCTCCAATGCATGAAAGTGAAAAGTGAAAGTGAAGTTGTTCAGTCGTGTCCAACTTCTAGCAACCCCATGAACTGCAGCCTACCAGGCTCCTCTGTCCATGGGATTTTCCAGGCAAGAGTACTGGAGTGGGGTGCCATTGCCTTCTCCGATATTATTTATATAGTATTCATATATGTCCCTCACACATTATAAACATATTATATATATATATATATATATATATTTATCCATCCATTCGCTTACCCATCTATTCATCTATCTATCTTTTTTCATCTTAAATCTAACTGGTTTTATAAATTTTTAAATTTATTATTTAATTAGATGAAAGTTGCTTTACAATGCTGTGGTGGTTTCTACCTACATCGACACAAATGTCTATCCATCTTTCTACCCAACAATACAGAGATAAGTGTAGTACAACAGGGATACATCAACAATCAACACTTAATTTGGGACAATGTCTTATCACAAAACTTACAGAAGTAAATGTATAAATGTGCTTTGGAGATGCTAATGTTTATAATGATCATTGCATGCCTATTGGTTATAGAGGTGAAAGCCAAGCAACTTGAAGAAAGGGTGTCAAGCACTGTGAATGACAAGCAAACATATATGGATGCTTTAGGGCAAATAAATCTTAGAAAGGAATGGTCTGTGGGGCAGATTTTTCTTTCTTACTTGCTATGGAATGGAGAGAAGATTGGAAATGCACAAACTAGCAGGTTACAGTGGAGGAGAGGTTCATACGCTGCTGGAGACTCTGCTACCCTTGCTGAAATCAGGACTGCAATTATGGGTGGCAGGGAGGCTGGTACTGTGCCTGACAAATCTTAGCTCAGCTAAGAAGAGGACATTTTCTAAAAGACAAGCACAACAGCTACTCCCAAACAAGTCACTGAATAATTCAGAAAGAGATAGACTGAATAGTTGCAGGCTGTTTTTATATCAATCCTAGTCATTTCATGCAATTCCTTGGACATGTTTAAACACAGGAAACATTAAGAACTTTGAAATTGTGAATCCAATTAGAAACACAAATAAATCAGTACTATTCCCACATGATGCTTTCTGATGATGTTTGTTAAGATAGGCTTACCAATTTAGAGCTAGGTAAACACAGCATAGGTTATTGAGGCTAATAAGCAAAAAGCCCACATGTATCATTTTAAAAGAGAGACTTTTTGAATTACATTTATATTTTAGAGTATGTGTGTACCATTTTGTCAACAATAACAAAGTATACATCCATAAGTATCTTCTAAAAGACATTAGGTGGGTAAAAGGTTTTTGAGACCCCTGCTGACCACAAAGGAGAATTGCACCCAGGTTGCCATTTACTTACCCGAAACTGAATACATAATTTTTCTGATTAGCCTGGTCACCTTAGGTAAATGCCAGTTCTCAAACGTGGAAGATTCATCATCATAAGATAAATGTATAAAGGTGAATTCTTAAAAGGTGGCAATCTGCTATGCACAGGAATTTTTATTCTGCTTCAGGCTAATATGTCTCCTAAATAATTATGTCTTGCACAATATAAAATTACTACTTGGTTTATTTCTAAAAACTATGAAACACTGTACAACTCTTGAGAAACATACTCCTAATAATATGAGAACAAGAATGTCAAGAATTTTCAAAGATAATGTGATATTCTAATAAAGAATGAGTAATAATGTTAATTTTATCTGAAAAAAAACCATTCATTTCTCCAACAATTTTACTGAGGGCATATTCTCTGTGAGATATTATGCTACGTGTTAGGAATACATCTGTTTATATCAGTCAAGTACTCTGCTTTCAAGAACTTAGATTCTTTGGGGGAAATAGACAATTATATGAGATCATTTCAGATTGCAATGTGTGTGCTAAACATTACAAGATGGAAAGAACACAGAGTGATAAGGAAGGAGGTAACTGTGTAGGGAGAATGGTTCACACTGTTTTTTGCTAAAGAGTAAAATGTGAACTGAAACCCATCTACCTACCTACTGATTAAAACAAACAAACAAGCTTTGTAAAGACATAGGTAGAGCAGCAAGTGAAAGATAAGGAGGTTAAGACAAAGGATAATTATGTAAATAGAAAGATTATACATAATGTAAACGAAGTTGGCTCAGCCTCTACTAGGTTTATAAATTGGATCTTTATATTATCCTCTTTTCAAGGCATCTAGATGTAACAAAATATCAGGACAAACAAATCTTGGGAACAATCCTAAGGCTGCCTAGGAGAAACCTTAGACAAACCTCTCTTGGGTAGCTGTCTCATTGTAAATTATTGAAAACCATATCTACTCAAAAGGTTTCCCTGATAATAAAAACTGATACAGCATGTAAAAAGCCTGCACATAACAGGCACTCAGTAATTTTTCATCACCCTTTCCTCTAATGCATGGGTTCTCTGGGCCTCCCCTTGTTAGTAAGTCTCAGCTCAGGTATGAGAGGCAATGAGATGCAGTGAATAATAATATCCATGAGGCAGGCAGGCAGTAGGAGTCAAGGTGAGCTAGCAAATACCCAAGGGCAAAGATGCCACTTTAGTCTTCTTTGCAAACCCTAGACCTAACACAGGGGCTGACATATAGCAAGGATAAATATTTGTTAAATAAAAATGAGAAATAACTAGTTTTAAGTAACCTATGTAAAATAGCACATGGCCCTCAAGTCATGTGAAAAGAAAATGAAGACTTAATGATCTCAACAGCTCCCAAACACTCATAATCTATGAGACTATGACCTCTTTTGCTTTAAGCTGTAGAAACAATGATATGACTAGGCCAGGTACAACCACAAATCCTTAAGAAACAGCTTTGCTCTATATCTCTGAGTCTCTTTTGTTGTCTCACATAGAGGGTCATCATTACTATCTTTCTAAATTCCATATATATGTGTCAGTATACTGTATTGGTGTTTTTCTTTCTGGCTTACTTCACTCTGTATAATCGGCTCCAATTTCATCCATCTCATTAGAACTGAGTCGAATTTATTCTTTGAGAATGGCATTGAAACATGTATACTATCTTGTAAGAACGAAGCGCCAGTCTATGTTCAATACAGGATGCAAGATGCATGGGGCTGGTGCACGGGATGATTCAGGGAGATGATATGGGGTGGGAGGTGGGAGGGGGCTTTGGCATTGGGAGATCGTGGACACCTGTGGCTGATTCATGTCAATGTATGGCAAAACAAATACAGTATTGTAATCTAGAATAAAGTATTAAAAAAATAAATAAATAAAATTAAATTTAAAAAAAGAAACAGCTTTTGCTAAGAGGTTATTTTATAATGATTGTAAAAGGTTATAGGCATCTCAGCACACCTATAGTGATATCAGTTCAGCATTTCCCAAATTCTAGCATGGTAAAGAACAAGCTTGACATATTTTCACAAAAGTAATTTTCTTTCAATGTAGAGGACTTCCCTTTGAGATTATTACATCAATTTTACTTTTGTGAAATCCATTCTTAAAAAGGTGTGAGAACTTGAGGCACAGCTAATTAAATGAAGAGTGGACCCAAAGAAGGAGCAGTCTGGCTTGAGTTTCACAGGTGAAGCATGTTCAAAGATGAAGGATGGAAGGGGTTAAAAGAAAGTGGAGGGCAACTGAGGCAGAAGTTACATTATAAACAGCTGATCCAATGCAAAACTGACTATGCAAAGACCTGGACATAGTAACTCCCCTCTTGCTTCAGGGAAATCTGGGAGACTGAGTATCTGGGTAACCATGGAGTCATGTCAGCAAAAAAAAAAAAAAAAGGACTAAGATTGAGGGAGATGGAGAGAAGAAAATACTTTCTTCTACACTGTTGCTGAGTCTCTCACTACAGTTCCCAAGATCAAAGTGGGATAAAAATAACACCAAAAATTGGCAGAGTAAAGAAAGATGTAAGGGGAAGAAAGTGAACACTCTGAGAATGTCTGGGCAGACAGTTTCTCAGGATTCCTGATCCTGTACTGATTCCAGTTCAAGCTGAATTAGCTACTTCTGCACTGCCGCAGTTCCATTACTATCATCATCTTCTTAAGGCAGCTTGACTAGGTAAGTGAGTGCTCTTCAAATCTTCTCTACCTTCCTTAATTTTTTCTAATTGCTTGCTACATGTGTCTTCCATGTAAACTTACTAAGAGAACACTTACACCCTCCTTGATCAGACACACTACTCAGCATCCTGTCTGCACTTGTGTAATCAGATTGCACTACAATAATTTCTACTCACGAATATATCGCTGAGTATTCTTAAACCATTTCTGAGCACTGTATATGCTGACTGCTTATGTGTGAGTCTTTTTATCCACTAGAACACCCACTCATCCTGAGGGTCTTGGCTCAGGTTTCTCTCTCCAGCATAGCGTGTCAACGCTGGATTCAAATCCTAGGTCCACCAATAATTAGATGTGTCAGTGTGGGAAATGATTTAACATGTGTTTCTCTGTTTCTTTACCTGTTGGCAATAATAATACTGCTCGGTTTCAGGGAGTTTTTGTGAGGCAAAATATTTAGAAGAGTGGCTGATATTTAGGGAGTGATCAAAAAATATTAGCCATTGTTGTTGGTGGAGGTGATGTTAAAAACTATAGTCTTTGGAACAACACTCCCTGGGATGAAATCCCAAGTCCATCATTTTGTAGCTGCGAGATTTTAAAGTGACTTACGTGACTTCTGCGTATCTCAGTTGCCTCAGTTACAGCAATGAAGATGATTAACCTACTTCAAATGGTTTTAGGGAGGACTAGGAAAGTGAATTTATATAAAGCCCTTAGAAAATACTCACCATGTATAAAGTGCCCAAGTCACTACTGAAAATCAAAGAGGTTTTTTTTTGCTTAAATCGTTTTACTCTCTGAGTTACAGATTTAGGTCAGTTCTCCATCACAAAAGTTTGAATTACTTCTTCCCCTCTGCTCCCTTATTCACTTGCCTCTCTCTTCTTCTCCTTTGCTTTTTGTTTTTGTAATCTGAAATCAATGTTCAAACCAGAGGCTCTTCAGGGAAAAGCTTTCTCAAGAAAATAAAAGGTAACTACTTTAAGTTAAGAAATAAAACTGATTTCCAAAGAAGTACAGTCCTGTGATACTTTTCTGAAAAAGACAACATCTGTAGTTATTTGTCCTGAGATAACTTTGCTCTATCAAAATTGAATCAGTAAGCTACTGGGGACTTGAAGCAACATGTCTGCCCTATGCCCCCATGAAAATGCTAAGACTGCATTCTCTGAGGAGTAGAGTCACTCAGCTCTTTAGCTGTTTAGGATTAGCAGGTAAAACTCCAAGAAGTTAATTACATGCTATATCGAGAACTGGTAAAATTAGTTAAATCATTTGGTGAATATGAAACACATCATAGTAAGAATGACAGGGATATGTATATTTGATGTTTTAAAATATAACTTTAAAGTCTGGGTTGATGGCCCTGTGGAAAAGAGAAGGATAAACATGAACACTACCAGAAGAGAGAACATGGGTCTCAAGAAGAAAGCACTTTCTAATGGACTCATCCAGAGAAAGAATGAAGATTCTCTTGGGAATGAGGGAGGCATCCCAACACAGGTTAGATGATCACTAGATGAAGATCCCACACAAGGTTCAACAAGACTTAAATCTGAGTTCAAATGACCTGTGATCCTTATAAATTCGATTCTGTATTGTACAATATGCACCTGTGAAGGCAGATCACTCACATTCAATCTTAAATTCAAAGTAACCAAATAACTGAAGAAATTCTGAACTGTGGAATTTTTTCCCTTTCACAGTCTAAGTTATTCTTCTATTTTTTTTTTTCTGCTTCCTTTAACACATATGGACCAGCTTGGATAGGCAAAAGTAATTTACAATTCTAGCCTCCCTAATTTGAAATTCTACAAGTCCAAGAGAGTAACCAGATTATGAAAACACTTGATTAATTGTGCAAACCAGCAGTTAAATATTATAGTTTAAAAACTCAAGTCAAAAATATTTCTTTTTCCTTCAGGAAGAAATATGAATGTTAAAAATGTGGCGCTTGGCAGAAGCAAAGCTCCATAATTAATCTGTAGAGCCATCTCCACTGTCAGAAGCAGAAAGGCCCCAGAGGAGCTACTTTTCCTATGGAACGATGATGGCATTGGTGCTAACAGTGATGATCAGAAAGGCCCTAAAAGTATGTGAGAATCTCTTCTAGAATCCTGCTTGGATCTTAATTACAAGAGTATTTCTTGAGCACTTACTACTGACCAGAGACTATTCTGAGTGGGTTCTATGAATTACTTTCTTAATCTCCACAGTGAAGAGGTAGAGTGATTTTTCCCCAAGTCACTGAGTTGGTAAGCGGAGGAGCAGGATGCTAAGAGAGACCATCTAACCGCAGTCTACAAGTACACAGCAACCGTGACAACTACCTTCCACAGCCTAACTTGAGGTATTGTGAGAAACATTATCTTCCTCTAGGGATCAGACACAATACCCGTTATTTGTTTCTGGAGCAGACAGTTTTTCATTGCGTAAATTTGAGTTGCCCTGGCCAGACAACATCTGAAGCTCTAGGTTCAATTCTCCATCTCAACTTGAAGGATACTGACTACCCAGCACATTTTATAAATGAAGATTAAAGAAAATTTATAAACCCTCAACAGAGTATCAGGTATTAACCACTTTGGTATTAAGGGAAAATTCACGTGCTTGTGTATAATGAGTCCTTCAAAAAAAAATCAGTTGACTATGTTTAGATCAGTGTGTTAAGTTTTACAAAAGATATATCTATGTGTGATCACTTTATCATTATTCCACTTCATAAAAATACAAGACAAATGAGAATCCCTTTCTCTTCCAGTCCTTAAAACTGCCACACATCAAACATCTCCAAACGTAGGTAGAACATTGCTACACATGACTATAAGTATGGTTTCTTCAGTCTTTAGTATGAGAGGAAATGATAAAACCCATAGAGGTAACCAATATGTGTGGACTACTATGAAGGTTTAAAGGCACTTTTACATCATTGGTTGAAGGATTTTATTTTCAGTCTTAAAACTATGGAAACATATACATCCATCTATCTTACTATCAGTTCTGCTATACTTCCCTACTATCAGTTCTGCTATACACCCCTACTCTGACCTCTAGAAAGCCAGGAGAACTGAGAAAAATAAACCGAGTTTGGAAAAAAACAGCATAATGTAATGCCAAGATGCATTCCCAGCTCATCACACATTTTCCCGAAAGCAATCAATACAGGTAGCCCGAGGCGGGCAATTTCATCATACATATACTTTCTGAGAGCAGATCATTATTACCAGAAACCTTTTCCTTACTCAAAATGACAGAAAGCATGACAAAAACAATACACACAGACTTGGCCCCAGGGAAATTGTGTAGTAGGCAAAATGCCTCCTACCTCACCATTTAGCCTTCTTTCCTCCTTTCCTTTCCAGCAGAATGACCCCTGCCTCCCAAACTTCCCCAGAAACCAGACCTTCATGATCTCACTCTCCATGACCTGACACACACCACTTTGAGAAATGATTTTATAAACTCATTCCAACAAATGTGTAAATTAACCAGCAGAGTTTTTTGTTTGTTTGTTTTTGTTTTTTAAGAAGTATCAAAGTCTTCTACTCAAAGGATTCAGTTCAGAGGTGGTCCAGACATTAACTAAAGAATAGTATTTTGAGGAAGTGTATCTTTTGAATCCAAATTCAGTCACTTTGAAAGTTTCCACATAGAAAAAAATAATCAAAAGAAAGGAAGTAATGAGGATTTATAAGTTCTCTTGGGTGATACTGAAAAAGGGAATCTTTTTCACATGGTCTTTGCTTCTCTCCCATTCTGGACTGTCAGAGAAGAGACAACTGAAGTGAAACCAGAAGATGCTGGCGATACACCCAAATGACCAATACATCCTAGCACACACTTGCACAACACTGAATTACATAATGAAATGAAGAGCGCTATCCAGTCACTCAAAAGAAGCTTGCTCAGCATAATCGAATGATCAGCAATTACATAAAATCGACTGACTGCCTATCGTCATTATGGTCCTGTATACATGGACCAAGGCTCTCTCACAGAGCTATTCGACAAAGGGATACATATCACACCAAGCTGGGAGACCACAAAGAGAACACATCCCTGAAATACGGAAATTCCCACGGCATCCTCCTATGCCACCAGAGTAGTCACAGCATGCGAAGGATATTCTGTGCAATGTTGGTTGAGGATTAGCGTGCCACAGTGGGCAAGGGTGTGGCCTTCATGCCTCCAGATCAGATACTGCCACTCTCCAGCTGTACAAACAGACTGGTGTCACGTCTCTGACTGGTTTCTCCAACTATAAAATGGAAAAACCAATAGTCTTTATTTTTTTGTTAAAGTTGAATGAGATAAGGTGTTTATATTACCTGGGATATAAAGCTTAGCAGCAGGTTTAAAATGATAGTGAAATGATTATGCTGATAATAAAACACTGGTATCAACAAAGTAAGTGAGTTGAGAAGTAAGGAAATTCTAAGTCATTCAATCTTGTGATCAACATTTATAGTGGTTTAGAACACAGACCTGGAAACCCAAGTATTTTGAACAAATGAAAAATTTCCCATGATTAAGTTTCTCATCTAAAACAGGAGATTGATAACAGTACCTTAATGATATACTTGTTGTAAAGATGAAATGAAGTAACATATGTAAAAACTTAGAATGGTGCTTGACACAGAAGAAGCACAAGATATATATTAGCTATTATTTATTAGCATCCTTGCCAACAGGGGAGGTGAGAATATGGCAAAGATATGGAAATAAATCTTGACAAGAAAGTCACTGTTTTCTAGAAGAATGGGGGAAGTAAATGCTAGAAGGGCCTCATCATTTTCATTCTGGACATGTCCTTTTTCCCATTCACTGATTCACCTGCCCAAGTGGCAACCACAGGAGCCCAGCTGAGATTCCAGTAGTCATACTTCAGAAGTTGCTTCATTAGGACATGGCAGGTCTGATCATTATAAAATCACAACTGAATCTTTTCCACTGAGAACCTATGACTAATAACCTGATAATATAACCATCATTACTATGCATAATACTTATGAAAACAAAACCAAGCGTGGCAGTGAAAACTATCTGTTAGGCGGTCATCTACATGTACTGGGAAATCGTACAGACACACACACTGAAGTACCTAAAAGAAGCTCTGGCATTGGCATTTCCAGGCTCAGAACATCTTTACCATCACCACTGCCACCAGGATCGTTATCAGCATCATCATTTCTTTATATCTGCTACCATTTCTTATCTATGAAATTTTGTTCTTAACATACTCACCTTGACTTCAGAAAGTAACTACCACTATGCCCATTTAATCTATCTTTTTTTTTTTAACTCTTATGTCAGAGGTGCTTTGGTCCTTTCCACTTCTGAAATTAAAAGCTACACAAAGCACAGCAGTGCTAGCATCCTACATTTTCCATATATAGCAAGGCCCATTTCAACACACAATAACAAAACACTGAACGAAGCACTCAACTAACAATGGAACAAAATGAAATGTTTAGTTCACAATAATGTATCACAGAGGGCCAATTCCAACAGTGACCTTCAAGGAAAGCTGTTCAGTCTTTTCCTGCAAGACCATTCCATTGTGCTTTGTAATTAATAATTTCACACCTGGATATTGATGACAGGACTCAAACAGGCAATCAGCAGCCCCTCAGAAAATCCGTCCCTACCAAGTGAGCAGAGGGGCTGGCTTGCTGAGCTCCATCAGCTAGGATAATAGTTAAAAATAAGAAGGTGTGTTGCCTCCTGCAGAGGTAGGGTGCCTGTACTGAATTACATACCAGATACACACAATTCAGTCCAGTGGAACATTGGAGATATCCTCAGTAAATGCAAATAGTCAAACACAGCATGGCTAATGTAGAAAATGAAAACTGAATTGGAAAGCAGAATAAGAAATTGAAGAATCGCTAAGTATAAAAAACCAAGAAAATGGACAAGCCCAGGCCAGAGGCCAAGAGAAGTCACAGCCAATTTTCCAGGAGCAGTCACTGTTCAAATATTTAATAAGTCCCAACTATTCTTTTCTTTCTTTTTACTATTTATCTCCCATCTTGCCAACTAAATCCTACTCTACACTGCACTGCTAAGAACTCATTTTCTTCCAGCCTAAAACCCCTAACCTCCAAGCAGATTTGGATAATGCGATGGAAAAGAATCCATGAATTTTAATACTTTAGACACCAGAGTACACCAAAAATCATACCAATTCCATACTTTTGAGATTATCTTTTATGGAGGAAAGTGACAAAACAGAAGTATCAACAATACGGAGAGCTATGCCTCAAATGATAAGAGAGACACCCCCAAATTTTTAATGTGAATCAAACGAGGAAAAATTCTTGAGAGAAGAATGTTCTTTAATAGAGCTACTAAAGATATTGCTAGTAAGGAAATAATATTTCCCTCAGTGTTTCTCTGCATAAAACTGAGATCTGAATTAGGTTCACTTACCTTAAAGAAGGGTACAGTTAAGCATTATATGGTGATATAGACACGGCCATTTAAATGTTACTCAGTCCTAGATTATTTATGTTATTTAACCCTTCAGAGTTAAGACTCACGGATCAGAGGTGATGGAAGATATCACTCTGTGGAATGTTCAACAGAGACAGTCACCGTACACGAGGCAGTCTGCTAATCACAGTTGTGTTGCAAAGATCGGTTTCACTTACCTAAACATAATAAAAACAGAAAATAGGAGAAAAGTTAATAGATTTCTTTGAAATCGAAAGATTGTGTTTGTTCCTTGCCACCCTCTTCCTCCGAAATTTTCATAGTCTTTTCACTTTCCAGGAAAGAAAAGTGAAGACATTTCCTCATCAGTGCTTCAGTACTGGTGTCAAAGACCACATAGACACAGCAGAGAAGAGGATGCTTATCTTTGGCAATGGACAACAACGAGGTCCACCCCCTCTGCGTATCTTGCTCTGCCAGTGTTTCAGGTAGGAGAATGAGAGACTATTGTGTTTTGAAAGCTGAAAGGCATGGGTCAGTGACCTTTGATTAGAGGTATACCTGCTTCTTGGGTGTTTCTTCCCAATCCTGCTCTCCCTTGTCTCAGGATCTTGCACTGGATCCCCCTTCTTTCAACTCCTCTCACCCTACCCCACTCGATCTTATCAGTCCAGTCCTGCTATGGACACAGTTCTCTCTGGATGCTCAATCTTGAGTTTCTGTTTTGAAACCACCTCCTTTAAGAAGCATTAGAAATACCCTCCTTTAAGAAGCACCGATACATCTTTCAAGCCCACATGAAGTGCTTCCTCTACATGCCTAGCTCCCTGTCCTTATTGACAAAACAGAGGTTAGAGCACGGTCCTATAGCTGACCCTTCACTTGAATGTACCTTCTACAGCATGGGCTCCAGAGAGTAGAATCTGCAATGGACTCCTTGTTTTTCTCATTGTTAACAAAGCATGAACTAGGTCGTGGCCAATTTCGATAAACACTGGAGAATGAAACAATGACCTAATTAATAAGTAAAAGGAAACCAAGTAAGAATAAAAGAAAGACAGAGGGAGCTGAGTGCCTAGGGTGACTCGAGAATCTAGGTTTTATGGGAGAGACCTAAGAATGTTACTCTGTTTCCTATTGCTCAACTTTAGGTTATGAAAACAATCACAGATAAACACAGAAGCTCTGGGCTAGAATATACATATGTCAAGGACAAAACACGGTAGGTCCTTGGTAGGTCCTTTGTATCCAGAGGATACAAAAACCTCTGAGTGACGGTACTTGAAACCGTCCGTTTCATGTGTTTATGAACTTATACAAATGACCTTAGTCTCTAACCCTTACTTTTCTCAAATGTGAATGGAAATTGCCCTATTTGGCCTATCGACATTACCACTTTTTAAAACTTTTTATTTTGAAATAACTGTAGGCACACAGGGAATTACAAATGAGTACACACAGAGCCTTGTGAATCCTTCTCCCAAGCTCCTCAAGGATGACATCATATATACAGTAGGTATCAAAAAAGGGAACATCACCACTTGTTGAGAGAACCAAATGAGATGATGGAAATAAACATTTAATTCAGTGTATTCTTTTCAAAGGTAAATTATTCCTTATTCAGGTCTTTCTGGTGGCTCAGTGATAGATTAAAAAAACCCATCTGCCAATGCAGGAGTTGTGAGTTGGATCCCTGGTTCGGGAAGATCCCTGGGAGAAGGAAATGGCAACCCACTCCAGTATACTTGCCTGGGAAATCCCATGGACAGAGGAGCCTGGTGGGTTACAGTCCATGGGGTCACAAGAGAGTCAGACAGAATTTAGCAACACAACAAAAACATTACTTATTCAACCGTTATTATTAAAGTCTTACTATATGCTAGGTACTGCACTGTATACTTGAGATACATTTGTGATCAAAAGATGATTGTTCCATGTCTTAATGGAGTTTAAATAGAATGGGAGAACACAGAAAGATGAGATGATTAAAAGCCTGTGAAGTTTAATTTGCATAAGTATCTAAAAGCAGGATATCTAATTCAGACTAGAAAGAAGAATGTTATATTCAGATAAGGCTTCCCAAGGTGAATTTTCCAGTCTAGACTCTTTCTGAATGATGAGTTGAAATGAACCAGAGGAAGTACAAACAGGTGGAAGGAAGAGTATATGAAAGGAAAAAAGAAGGGAAAACATCTGGCATATTTTAGTTTGAACAACTATCATACTTGTAGTATGGCAATATTATGATTCAAAATCATAAATCTGCATGACTGTACAAGTGTCACAGTGAAGAGCTAAACCTAGAAAAAAGGAAGGTGGATAAAACAGGGTTTGGAAGGCTAGGATAAGGATTTAAGAATATATTTTAAGAGCAATTGGGATCCAGGGATGTTTTTTAAACAGGGGAGCATTACAATCCAATTGGCATACGCTGAATGCTTAGAGAGAAATGGATATGATGGGCATGTGTAGAAGCGGAGGCAGGGAGAGCAATTAGAAGTCGTAGCATTAAGAAGGGCAAGACCTTACAGCTCAGTTAGCCAAGACAGTGGACAAGGGCAGAGAGAGAAGGGGGGAACTGCTTCATGACAGAACCGACTTCATTTGGAGAGAAGCTGGATCTAGGTGTGAAAGGGAGATGATAACAAAGGAGATGCCCATGTTCCTATGGCCCTGATCAATTCCAGTGAAAGGGCAGCTTTAGGTGAGGCAGGAGAGTGCAAGTACTACTAAAATGTAAATACAGTTTTTCCTATGTTACCATGGGGTTGGTTTCAGGACCCCTGCAGATACTAAAGTCCACGGATACTTGAGCTCCCTATTTAGGATGGCAGAGTATTTTTACATAACCTTTGCATATCTCTCATCTTCTTTAAATTATCTCTAGATTATTTATAATACTAATGCAATGTAAATGCTACATAGAGTTGTGAATATGGTGGAAGTGCCACTGCATGACAGGTTCAGATTTTGCTTTTTGGAATTTTCTTGACTTTTTTCCAAGTAATTTCAATTTGTAGTTGGTTGAATCTGTACATCTGGAACTGTTGGATCTGGAGGGCTCACTGTATTTTCCTATATCCAGAGTATGAATAATACATGCACACATGATTCTCAAAACGATTAGAAAAGAAGTGGCCTACTTTTAGAAAGCAATGTCAGTGCATGGCTCCTACACAGCGTATCATAATTGGTTTGTGGTGCCATTTAGTAATGCCAAGACAATTCATTAAGAGAATCAAAAACAAGCAGGTGTTTCCATTACATTAGAGCATGCTCTAATAAACACACACACACACACACACACATGCCAAAATAGGGCAGAATTAAACTTGCTGAAGCATCCAAAGAATACATTCAAGAAAACTGTAGTAGAGAGGCATTTTTCATTCAAGAATGGAAAGTAATACAAAATGAAAAGGAAAAATTGCTCAGGAGATTGGTAATTTAATAGGCCATCACACTTATTACTTCTCAGCATATCATCTAAACAAATATCAATCAACAGACCCTACATTCTGCCATTGTTTTGTGACTTAAATGAAATTAGAGACATATCAGTCTGAAAGTGCCAGAGATCAATTAGACTATTATTTTTCATTAAAATGATTTTTGATTTGTGTACTGTCTGATCCCCGTACTCGATGATGTGTTGTTTTGAGATGAGGGGACATATCTTGCTTACTTTTGAATCCCACAGAGGGCAGAGCAGAATGTGTTGCATGAAAGGGACATTCAAGAATATTGCTGAATTTTAGGAACTTCATCAGAAATGAAATGCATCCAGTTATACAAAATCGTTTATTTTCAACCTAATAGTACTGCTGGCAATTACTTTAAGAGAGTGCTAGTGTTGGTAAGGCACTTTGTCAACTTTTCAGTAAAACCCCTTTCTCTTAAGTCAACAAAATGTAATTAATTTAGCAGAGGGAAGTAAGGAGAGAAAGGGGTTGTTTTGAATAAATTCCAAGAAATGAACCTCTTTGAAGTAACAGGCTTATTATGTTACTAATTCATACAATATGCCTAACAAAATCTCCGAAACATTCACACCATTGTGTTATTTTTTGAATGTTTCTCTTAAGCATCTATTGCCAGTCCCCTTTTTAACTCATAGCAAATTGTTAATGAGACAGACTGAGGGGAGGAAAATGTGTGGAGGAAACCACAGCTAGCAATATCACATTATTATTATTAACTTTCATTTTGTTCTCCATGGGGAAACCCTCTACTCACGTGACCTAACAAATGATTTTCATGCTCCCTCCATCTTAGTCCAGCGTGATATCAAAGGACCTTAGATGACAGTCTCGCCCTCTCTCAAGTGCATGGCATTTTAAACAATTTCTTATCAGTAGAGACTGAGGAGTCGATATGACTGTCCTGCTTTCACCTCCACTTTACAGCTCACTGGCTTTCTGAAATGACATTCCCAAAACCCAGCAGCTGGAAGAGCAAGGCAGAGGATCACAGCCCTGCAATTAATACACACATGCTGCTGATCTGTTGGTGCTGAAAAACTTTGAAAGCAACAGCAGAAGTGGAGGGGCACTGTATCTTATAAACCCACATGGCCCACATTGTGTGCTGTTTTGCAAAATGTGTTGTATATCCTGATGACATCCTACAATTCCCCCTGATCTTTGAACAAATTACAATCTGTTTGTATAACAGGATAGAGCTAGTTTTCAGCACTACAGTTCCTTGCTTTTTGGGTGGGAGAGAACACTGGAGGTGCCCACCAATATTCTTCACACCAGGAAGTCAGGAGGCCCTGACCCAGAAAAAGTCGCTCACATGTGGATTGGTAAGTGTATCTTAGCTAAGTTCATTATAAGTTCACATACTGTCTGAATAAAATAAAAACTCAGAAACAAAGGCAACTGGAGTAGTGGGTTAATGGTTTAGCCCCTCAGTTGTGTCCAGCTCTTTGGGACCCCATGGACTATAGCCCTCCAGGATCCTCTCTCCCTGGGGTTTCCCAGGCAAGAACACTGGAGTGGGTTGCCATTTCCTTTGCCAGGGGATCTTCCTGACCCAGGGATCAACCCCAGGTCTTCTGTATTGCAGTCAGATTCTTTACCAGCTGAGTCACTGGGGACACCGGAGTAGGGGAAATTGTAATTAAAGCAGGTTAATCTCTCCCATGTTTTCAGAGAATAACCCTGCTCCAGCTGCCTCACACTATATAAGTTTTTTTTTTTTTTTTTTTTTTAATGGTGACAAGCAGGGAAAAATTATGAGAAACTGCCAAGATATCACCATGTGAAGAAGGCTACGCTTATATAAATTTCTGCAGAAAACTCATCGAGTTGGGATTGACTGTTCCTGAGCAGCTTCCTCTCCAGGTACTGACAGGCTAGTCTACAGGGACACCTCCCACCCAGTTCCCCGCAATTCACAAGCAAGTCTTGCAAGTTTATGAGATCACTGCCTCATTTGATTAATCTGTTTGCTTTAGGGAGTCAATAGCATTTAGGGATGAGGGTAATATCCCAGTTCTAGGAACAACTCACGCCTACATGATTCAATATGGCCCTGCAGAGTAACATAGACAGACCTAGAAATCATCATACTACCTGAACTAAGTCAGCCAGACAAACAGCAAACATCACAGGATATCGCTATAGGTGGAATCTAAAAACTGATAAAAATGGACTTGTGTACAAAACAGAAACAGACCTACAGACATAGAAAACAAACTTAGGGCAACCAAAGAGGAAAGGGGGAGGAATAAATTAGCAGTCTGAGATTAATATATACACACTGCTATGTTTATTCGGAGAAGGCAATGGCACCCCACTCCAGTACTCTTGCCTGGAAAATCCCATGGACGGAGGAGCCTGGTGGGCTGCAATCCATGGGGTCGCTGAGTCAGACATGACTTCACTTTCAGTTTCTCTTCATACATTGGAGAAGGAAATGGCAACCCACTCCAGTGTTCTTGCCTGGAGAATCCCAGGGATG
The DNA here is from genome assembly GCA_917880005.1 of Nanger dama. Lineage (NCBI taxonomy): Eukaryota > Metazoa > Chordata > Mammalia > Artiodactyla > Bovidae > Nanger > Nanger dama. Next base: position 6,467,878 of record CAKJTW010000011.1, read on the forward strand.
GGGGAGCCTGGTGGGCTGCCATCTATGGGGTTGCACAGAGTCAGCTAACAAAATAGATAACCAACAAGAGCCTACTGTATAGCACAGGGACCTCTACTCAATACTTCGTAATTATCTGTAAGGAAACTCTGTGTGACCCCATAGATGGCAGCCCCCTAGGCTCTTCCGTCCCTGGGATTCTCCAGGCAAGAACACTGGAGTGGGTTGCCATTTCCTTCTCCAACGCATGAAAGTAAAAAGTGAAAGTGAAGTTGTTCAGTCCTGTCCAAATCATCATGACCCCATGAACTGCTGCCTATCAGGCTCCTCTGTCCATGGGATTTTCCAGGCAAGAGTACTGGAGTGGGGGTGCCATTGCCTTTTCCTATAAAATAACATATATACATACAAATATATATGTATGTATGTATGTATGTATGTATGTATGTGTGTGTGTATATAACAGAATCACTTTTCTATACACCTGAAAGTATCACAACATTGTACATCCACTCTACTTCAAAAAAGAAATTTTTTTAATGGCTCTGCAGAGAAGCTCCCAAGACTCAGTGCACTAAAAGAAACCACTTTTTTTAATTTTATTTTTACTTTATTCTACGTTACAATACTGTATTGATTTTGCCATACATTGACATGAATCAGCCACAGGTATACACGATCTCCCAATGCCAAAAATAAAAATAAAAATAAAATAAAATAAAAAAGAAACCACTTTTGTCTTATCCATTTCATTTGACACCTTTAATATTTTTCATTTGAGCAACCAAATAAGAGAATAAGATTTCAAGGCTGAAAGCTGGAGCTAGTTTTCAACCTTAGGAAGTGTCAAGAAGACATCTGTAGTGCAATAAACTGTCAGAGCTGGCGCTAGTGGTAAAGGACCCACCTGCAAATGCAGGAGATGTAAGAGACGTGGGTTTGATCCGCAGATGGAGAAGAGTAACCCATTCCAGTATTCTTGCCTGGAGAAGCCCATGGACAGAGAAGTCTGGCAAGCTACAGTCAACGGGGGTTGCAAAGAGTCAGTCACAACTGGAACAACACACACATGCAACCTCTCTGTCATTATTAGGTACAGGTGTCTGATAGCGAGAAAGAGAATCCTTTTCCTAAAATTAGTCTGGAACTTTTATTAAGTGGCCTGATATCCTAAAGGGAGAAGAATCCAGTTATAATAAGGATGGAAAGAAAAAATCAAGCACCCTTAAGCAGTGTTTACTCTTTTCTTTTCGGTGGTACCCCACTGGATGGGTCATAGAGTGTAAACAATTATTGACTGTAGCAACAAAAAAGTCAGCTGACTGAAGGAAGTAGCTTTTAGGGCCATCTGACTGATGGGTGCTGATTAGTCAATCTGCAGAGTTTCAGTGGGAAACATCACCATTTCTCTTATCTAGAATGGTACATTAAAGATCCTACCTGAGTTCAAAGAGGTTCAAACAGAAAGTTTATAAACCTCTAAGTTCCATCAAAAAAAAATTCAACACTGTCAGAAGTATGAAATGGGAAGCACTGACCTAAAGTTATAGCTATGGTAGAGGGTCCAAGTTATTTCTGAAACTACAGCTATTCAAGATGAGAAATCATTCTTGGTAAAACTGACTATAATCAAGCCGCATATCTATCTTTGGAATGGACATATTCAGCCCGGAAACATTCACTAGAATAGTATTTTTACTTAAATGAAATAAAACCACCAGTAATATGTGGTCTTCATAGTCAAAAGAGGTTCTGGCTGCTCTCTCACACTGTCTCGGAACAGAAGTTCTGGGAAAGAATGTGAATGTGATCCAAAGGAGCCCCGAAGGTGGCCTACCTCAACCAAGTGCTGTAGCCTTAGAGGGGTTCAAGGGACAGCTCCAGTCTGAACCCCCATACTCTAATCACATTTCCTTTCAGTCAAAATGGGAATGAAGGAGATTATGTCACATGGTTTATTACTGATATCTTCAAATATCTGCTTATGCCACACTGAGTTCTAGCCAGGAGAACCTCCCTCTTTTTCCTTTCCACTTCCTAAGTCCTTTCACTCTGCCTTCTAGAAATAGCTAATAGCAAAAGTTCCACATCATAATTGTATTACTGACTGAATTACTAACTGAAATGAAAACATTTTAATGGGCATAAAAGTCACTTGGTAATGAGGTGAAATGTTCCAGGCACTGCCTGCCTAGATGTGGCCCTAAAAGCAAAAGCTGACAGTCTGATTATTCTGCACATCAGTGTCCTCTAGTTGCTTCTGATTTCTAGAGTGGAGTTCCCTATGTGCGTAAATGTCTCTCCTGATTGTTTGCTCTCCTTTGCATTTATGGGGAAAGCCTGAAGGGTTATTCTTTCCCTCTGATTAATCCCACTCATCACGTTACTGCAACACTGTCTCTCGTTAGCACAATCATAGATGTCTTGCTTTTTCTTTGTACCTTGGTTGGAGATAGGGAGACTCAGATCAATGGCTCAGTCCTCCAAACTGAGTCCTGTCAATACCTATGCTACCTAATCCCTGTTTTCTTTCTGACATTTTCTACTATCTCCACTGCCACCCCACTGTTCCTCTGCCATACCACTCCAGCCACACCAGCATCCTTACTCCACACTGACTCCCTGGCCATGTAACACAAGACACTCACACTAGCTGTTCACTCTAATTGGATAGACCAGTCTTCCCTGAGAAACTTGCATAACTAAACTCTTTCATCTCCTCTAAGTTCTTGCTAAAATGTTAACTTTCCAAAAGGCATGCCCCTGACCACCCCAATTTGATCCTAACACCTGGCCCCAGCCACTGTTTTAAATGCCCAGTCCCTTAATTGTCTCCACTTTTTCTTGTATTCCACTTTTCACTTATTAACCTGTTATTTAAGTGTTTGTGCCTCTCCCACTAGAACTTTATATATATATACATATGACAGGCCATATATGGTATGTTTTTCTATATAAAAGGTATATTTGTAAAAATTATGTATATATAAAATACACACATATGCATATAGTGCATGTATATGCATGTCTCCAAAAATTGTTTTAACTGAATCAATGAAACATGGGCCTCTTAGTGAATCTATTGTTCTCCCTCTTCTTGAAACTTGTAAGCCTTCCAAAGAATAGATTATCACTTGTCCTTCCCTCTCCTAGAACTTGCTTGTCCCTGCTGGCACCCAGCACTTATCTTATTTTGCTGACCCTAATTTTTCTTCTCTTATATAGTATTATTGGCTCTACTTTATTTATTATTAATCAAGTCTTCAAATCTCACTGTCAGTAACTGTAGCAAGAAGGATGTATTCCTGATCGAAAATAAGATTAAGTCTTTAATGTGTAGAATTGAAGGAAATCCAAATATAATTTTCTCTGATCTCATCACCCATCAACCAATCAATGGGAATCTCTTCTCACTGACCTGGAATTCTAACACACCTGTTACCCAAGCTGGAAATCATCAAAGATGAATCTTTTCTTTTGCATGCAAACCATGCAGTTTAGTAATAGTTACTCATTTGGTTTGTATGCCTTTAATCATTCCACTGATAACTGAGTCACTTTAGAAACACTCATTCTCTGCTCAGACTCGCCAACTAAATGCTACTAGAATCTTGTAGTAATAAAACACAGAAATATATCGACTCCCTGCCAACTTGTTCTCTTTCTCTTCCTTTCTCTTCTATGTGTCAGCTAGTGCTATTATGCAGACAGAATACAGAGAGAGGAAACTAGAAGCTAGTAAAAATGAGTGGTCTGTGTCACAGGTGAGGCTGAAAAATGATTCCTCATCTCAGTCCAGAAATAAGTTGGCCCTACTCTCTCTAAATTAAAGATTTCCCTACCCTCTGACTCCCCATCAGTAATTTCAAATCAGCCTGAAAATAACTGGTGGGGACCTTACTCCCAGGATCCTCTCTTCTGAGAACACAATTGATTTTCATCTTCCATCACCAAGCGACAAATGATGGAGGTTTTCTGATGGGGCCATATTTGCATGTGATGATTCACACAGGTTCTACTACAATTGTCTAGTGATCCTATTTGCACTCCACCCTTTGACTTAAAAGGTGTTTAATCATACCTACTGCCTGAATAACAACTTAAACGTTGACTTCTGTTTCCTCTTCTGATATTTATTTTCTATGTGTCTTGAAAGTGTCAGTTCACCACTCTGAGCCTCAGTAACCAGAATGGAAAGATCTGGTTGTTTATCCGCCTTATAGGGATGTTGATGAGTTTATGTTTGTTGTTGCTGTTGTTATTTAGTTGCTCAGCTATGTCTGGGGCTTCCCAGGTGGTGCTAGTCATAAAGCACACATCTGCCAATGCAAGAGACAGATGTAAAGAGACACAGGTTCAATCCCTGGGTTGGGAAGATCCCCAGGAGAAGGGCATGGGAACCCACTCCAGTATTCTTGCCTAAGAAGCCATGGACAGAGGAGCCTGGCCGGCTACAGTCCATGGGGTTGCAGAGAGCCAGATGTGACTGAAACGTCTGAAAGTGCATGCATGCACGCATCATATCCAACTCTTTGCGACTTGTTGATTGAGGCACACCAAGCTTCCCTGTCCTTCACTATTTCCTGTAGTATGCTCAAACTCATATTCATAGTGTTGGTGATGATGTTGGGAACAGTTTATGTATGGGGACATACAATTCTCACCAACTGTTAAGATTCCCTCTAAAATGTCACGGAAAACTTTATTTCGTATTCAACGTTTGAGAGAAAAGGAATGGAGATGTTAAATGATACAGTTGCTCCAGACCCCTAGTTACTGCAGTCAAGGTGAGTGGTTCCATCAGGTCAGGTTTATGCATCATTAGCAAACAGACTAAAGAAAATTGTGCTTACTGTGTAGTCTCTCTTTATAGGAGTGAATTTTGCACCCACTGAGATTTCCCATCATTGTAGAGAGGTCACCTGAGAGTGTAGGCAAGAATGTTAACCCTGCTTATCTTGAAGCCCTACTAGCAAGGAAAAACCTAACCATTCTGAGGTCACCTGGGGCTCTGTTCATGAGATAAGAAGAGTCTTTGCTAAGAACAATTTGGGAGGGTTGAAGTATCATATGGACTTCCCTGGTGGCTCAGACGGTAAAGCATCTGTCTACAGTGTGGGAGACCCGGGTTTGATCCCTGGGGTGGGAAGATCCCCTGGAGAAGGAAAAGGCAATCCACTCCAGTACTATATGACCAACGGCTACTGTGACTTATTTTCTGCAAGACAAAACAGATAGTTTATGAAGGTATATCTTTATTTTGAATATTATCTTCCATGATCAAATACATTTTTAGAACACCCTGATGGAAAGGCCTCTTTTGTCAGTTAATAGTGTCTTCAACTTTGACAATCATTTCCAAATATTAACTTTATCCCCCTCAAACAGAGCTACAACAATGCTGAACACATTTAAAATAAGTGTGTCTAGAAGTGATTCTGAAAAGATTTCTAGAAATGTTTTGAATATTATAGTAGCAGAGTTGGAATAAGAATATACCCTAAGGTAAGTATATGTTTTCTTATACTCTTTTTCCCTCTTGAGGCAGTGAATTGTGAAAGTGAAAAACATGACATGTGGAGTTAGACTTTTACTTTAAAACCTTCCACTGGGGTTTGTGAGCTGTGCTGACAAGCAAGTTGTTTAACCTGTCTGAGGCTTACTATCCCTATCTTTGAAGTGAAGATAAGTATAGAGCCCAACTTACAAGATTATTAAAAGAGAAAAGAGTTTGTATGTTACTCTATGTAAAACACTAGAAAAGAATTGGGTATAAGGCAAAAAAAAATCAGGGGTGCTATCTATTTTACGTATTATTAGTACTAAAGTTAATATTTCAAAGATACAGAAGATGACTGGTACAGTGTCACACCGCAAAAGAGGTCAAGGGATCTATGACTAGAATCTAGTCCTCAAGTCAAAAAGATTTATTCTTCATCACAGCCAATCTACCTGCACTTACATATAGAAGAATCTCCAGAAAAATCACACGATGGACACTCAGATAATGTACAGTGCAAGGGATTTAGTGGCTGAAAAAAAAAAAAAGCCTGTCTCTTGCAGAAAAGCTATGACACTAAACACTGCTTCAGAGATATTTGATCTTTATTTTCCATAGAAGCTTAAGATAAGTGACAGACAGGGCTCTGAACCAACAGTTGGGCTTTAAAACTGTCAGCATATGGTGTTTTTGTATTAATGTGAGCATCTTTCAGCAACTCAAGTGGAATAAATTATTACTTATCCCACCCTCTTAACATCAATGGTTTGTGAACACAGAAGGAAGTCCCTGTGCAGAAATATTCCACTTCATGTTCCAGAGAACAAGCCCAGGGAAAGTAAATACATCATCAGATCACTATTATCAGACGTCACCTTAATAAAAACAGGAACAGTGAAAATGATATGGCTTTTATTTATTTTTCCAACTAAATATAGAGCAGTCATCATCTATGGTTTCCATAATTTCATAATAATAGAAGGCATGCAGTAAATAACGAAGGTCTGCAAGACAGAATTTATTTTCACTGCCATATGTAATTGTACTGCCCTGATAGTCATCATTTTGCCATTGACAAGTGAAAATGTTATCACAAGCTTGTATTTGGGAACAACTCACTTACAGGCCTCTTTGACATACTCTTGGGAGAAGGGTTAGATTGGCTTTGTCTGGGTCCTTCAACTTCCTCATTTCTAAAAAGACACTATTATCTTCTCACCACATCCAGTGGCCTTCTCTCATCCTCCTTAAATGTTTTGACCAGCCTCTTCCTTTGGTTCTTGCATCACCACACCAACCTGCTCTCTCAGGTCATGAATTTCTTTCTTTCTTTCAGTTCTTCATGACTATAATCACAGACTTTCTCTGGGGTATAGTCACTAACTCTTGGCAATACTTGACTACTTTCTCTGAATGGGCTTCCTTTTTTTTTTTTCTTCATACTATCCTTAAGCAAATTGCCTCCTAAGCTTTCTTTCCAGCACCAGCTTCTTCCAAGGTCCGCAAATCTACTGGATATCTCTTCCTTTGTAATTTAATATTACCTCAATCTCACATTTATAACCACTTGAACTTGCTTCCCAAGAGTATCCCATTCTAGCCAATGCGGAAATTTTTCCAGTTCACTGGAGTTTAAATTTAAGATAAACCTGTATTTCTTTCTCCCTCTCACTCCAATATCTAATTTACTGTTTTTCCATATTCTTAATGTCCTATGTCTTCTCATCTAATTAATTTTGTGTTACTAGCTCATAGCTACTCATAGCTGCCTCTTTTCTGCATCACCCCTATATTACCTTCATTAAGAAAGCATCTTCACCCTTTAAACATTTTTTTATTTTATTAAGTCACTTTCCTAAACAAGGATTTATATCACTTCACTTTTGTCTTTCAGATCAAATACAGTCCTCATGGTGGTACGTTGGGTGCCAATGAACTCTTACAGTCATATTTCCCAAGGCTCACAGAGAAGATTGACTTTCCTTGGTCATTCTGTTCATATGCTAAACTCATCCCTGACCCCTAGTCTCTACTCAGCCATTTCTCTCACCCAGAACATCCTCATTCTTTCTCTAAACCAAACAAATCTGACCATGGATTTCCCTTACCTCTATCAACTCAGACTTATTTCTCTTTTCCAAAACTGTCAGCATTTTTATAATTAAGCTCCTCAGAGTCTAATAATTTTAAGTTTGCTATTAATTTTATAAATATCATTCTTATAGCAATTTTTCTATTCCTCATTGTTGTTCAGTTGCCAAGTCGTGCAGCATGGACTTTCTGACCCCATGGACTGCAGCATGCCAGGCTTCCCTGTCCCTCAGTTTGTCCAAGCTTACGTCCACTCTATCGGTGATGCTGCCCAACCATCTTATCCTCTGTCACCCTCCTCCTCCTTCTGCCTTCTATTCCTAAGTGGAGCCAAAGTTTCTTGTTTCTTATTATCTACAGCACCTATCTCCAAGCTGTAGCTAGATGACAAATCTCTAATTTACTTACAGATTACTAGTCATACAAGTATCAAAAAACTAGGCTTTGTTTAGTGATTATTTCTATTTAAATGCATCTTGTAAAGAGGGAGGAAGGAGAACAGAGCACACCACATAGGAAGTGGAGACAAGGCAGCTGGTTCTCAACTCAGCTTTTGATTATTGGAGGGGCATTCCTTAATATGGACGGGCAGAAGAGAACTGCCTCAGATCATGAGATATGGACTCATAATAGGCTGCGAACTAACTGTCCACAGGAGCTTTTTCTTTATTTTTCAATCTCTGTCTCTCTAGCACCTAGAATAGAATATGCTTTTAGGCTCAATAAATTTAGCTCCTTCAAACGAATTCAGGTCTTCATATCAAGCAAATTAAATCCTAGGTTCTAACGATACTGACCCACATAATCTAATATGTATTATCAGTATACTTGTATATCAGCAAAGTTACATACAAATATACTGATAATGAATATGAGAATACATGGGCAAGATAAATATGGCCTAATAATCCCACTTCTGAGCATATATCCAAAGCAAATGAAATCATGTCATCTAAGAGGTAACTGTATCCCCATGTTCACACCAGCATAATTCAAGATAGCCAAGGTGTGGAAACAAATCAAGTGCCTGGCAACAGATTAACAGATCAAGAAAATGTACTGTGTATATGTATACACGCATACACACATACATACATACATATGGTATATATATACAGGCTTCCTTGGCGGCTCAGATAGTAAAGAATCTGCCTACAATGCAGAGGGCTTGGGTCCTATACCTGGGTCGGGAAAACCCCCTGGAGAAGGAAATGGCAACCCACTCCAGTATTCTTGCCTGGGAAATCCCACTGGCAGAGGAGCCTGGTGGGCTGCCGTTCATAGCATAACAAAAGTGTCGGACACACATGAGCGACTAACACTATCAGTGATCAACAGAGCAAGAAAATATACTGTGTGTGTATATATATACACACATACACACACACACACACACACACACACACACACACAGATCTCTCTCTCTTTATCTATATATGCTGCTGCTAAGTCGCTTCAGTTGTGTCCGACTCTGTGCGACCCCATAGATGGCAGCCCACCAGGCTCCCCGTCCCTGGGATTCTCCAGGCAAGAACACTGGAGTGGGTATCTATATATAATGCCACATTATTATTCAGCCTTTAAAAGGAAGGAAATTCTATCATTTGCAACAACATAGATAAATCGAGAGGGCATTATGCTAATTGAAATAAGCCAGACAGAGAAAGACAAATGCCACACGGTATCATTTATGTGTAGCATCTAAATAGATGACTAATTTATGGAAATAGAGTAGGTTGCCAGGAAAAATAGGGAGCATTTGGTAAAAGGATGCAAAATTTCAGTCTTAAGATGAATAAGGCCTGAGGATCTAATCTATAATATGGTGACTATAGTTGATAACACTGTATTGTAACATTGAAATCTGTTATTCTTACACACATAAAAAGGCAAATGTGAGCTGATGGATGTGTTAATTAACTCAATGGGGCAGAAGAATTTTTTCACAATGTATACGTACGTTAAATCATCATCACATTGTACACTTTAAATCTTCTCATTTTATTTATAATTATACCCTAATAAAGCTGGAGAAAAAAATGAAAGAAATGCAAGAAAGATAAATAACAGAACACTGGAGCCAGTAAATGTCCCAGATGTTGAGAGGACAAAGGGGCAAATTTCCTAAGTTCAGGCCAAAAAAATAAACAATTTATCACAAAATTCTAGGAAAGGAAACAATAAATGATGAATTTTGGTCATGAGCTTGTTAATGAATTCAACAAATACCAATTAATGTATCCATGTGTTTGTGGGTACATGTTGGTAACTAAGAGACAGGATGTCGACTCTGATGAAGCTTGAGGTGATGTTGCTCAGTCGTGTCCAACTCTTTGCGACTCCGTGGACTTTAACCTACTAGGCTTCTCTGTCCATGGGTTTCTCCAGGCAAGAATACTGGAGTGGATTGCCATTTCCTTCTCCAGGGGATCTTCCCAGCCCAGGGATTGAACCCGGGTCTCCCGCATTGGAGGCAGATGCTTTAACCTCTGAGCCACCAGGGAAGCCTACGTTGTATTAAATCAGAAAAGAAATCAGTAACCATCAGGTGTTTATGGGCAACTCAATAAAGTAATGTCAAACTTCAGAGACAGAGCTCTTGAGTAGTAAAACAGGGCAGTGCCATAAGCAGTCTTCAGTGCCATTGATTTCTGCTGAGAATTTGACTCTGTCTTCTGAAAAATAAGGTGGTGAAGTGTAGTCTTTGATTTTAATTGCACTTGAAAAAGGTTCTTTCCCATTCGACATTCAATACCTTGTCAAATTTTCAGGTGACATAAAGATGAAAGCAATATCTAATACAGCAGAAGACAAGACTTAGACTCAAAATGGTCTTTGACAAGCTGAAATACTGTGCTGAACCAACAATTTGAAATGTAATAGGAGTAAATGTAAAATCCTATATTTAGCTATAGATATCACTTTTTAAACAGGATGCAGAAAGCAATAACTTATGAAGAAAAATAATATGATAAACTATCAAAATTAGAAACAACGTTCATCAAAACACAACGTTAAGAAAATTAATGGGGCCTATCACAGACTGGAAGAAAATATTCACATAGTGTATATCTGACAAAGGACTGGTAGCCGGGATACAAAAAGATGATCTATAGCACAATACAAATAACTGCAGCTCTCTTGAAAATATTTCAGAAGATGTATCAGAAATAGATGTATGGGTAGAGGAATGAATAAATGCATAAGTGATAAAAACAAGCTTGCAAATGTTAATAATAGAATATAGATAATGAGCACGCGGGTGTTTACAGGTTTTTTCCAACTTTTTGTATACTTTTCCAACATTTTTGTAAATGTTCATAATAAAATGTTGAGAAAAAGAAGGTTAAAATGATATATAAGGCAGAAACTATCTCTTATTTAATAAAAATTTTAAATGCAAAAAGAAAGAGTTTTCAAAAGTAAGTAAAATTCCATGTGTCTATGTTACTGTTTGTATCCTACCGCTCTACTGGGAAAAACTGGCAACAAAAGTTTAGCAGTGGTTTTCTATAGTGAGCAGAGACAGAGAGGGGAAGTAAATTTTCATTTTTACTTATTTGTATTGCGTAGTTGCCCAATAGTGAATGCGAATTGTGTATTTTCAAAATCAGTACTTTTGCATTCATGTTGATGTGTGGCAAAACCAATACAATATTGTAAAGTAATTAGCCTCCAATTAAAATAATTTATAATAAAAATTAAAAAGTTAAAATAAAAATGAAAAGTTCCATATTTTAGATAAAAAGATCATGGGATTTATTGACTTAATTGGCAGTAGCAATGGACAGGCAAACAGAGGGCAGAGTGATGTGGCCTTGGCAGCTGGCTGTAGGGGACTAAGGAGATGAGCAAATCATAAATAAGAGAATTATGCATGGGGAAAGGACACCATGCAGGTCACACTTCCTGTCTCCCCACAATCCAGACACATGGCACTCCTTTCACTTCTCTGAACACAACATCCCTCTCCTCTTTTAGGTCTTTACTTCTCTGCCTATTATATGCTTTCTCCTCTCTCTCTTCTTGTGTAAATGTTACTCATCATTCAGATCTCTCTTCCTCACAGAAAAACCCTGTAACTTCACAGACTAACTTTGGACCCCTTGTCACATCTCCTCATAGCACATGACAATTTTGTATCATTGATGATAATAATAGCAGATTTACTGTGGGATCATTTGCTTATGACCAGACACCCTTGCTAGAATGGATGCTGTTCATCAGAGGAACTGAATGCCCAAAGTAGTGTCTGGCACATTAGAAGGTGTTCCATCAGTACTGCTAAATAAATGAAGTCGCTGAAGTTAGTTCCAGATCAGTTAAATTTACCTCAGTAGAAGAATGTCAAGCTGGTAATGTTCAGCAAGAGTCTAAAAATCTGTGTCTGCGGTCATCTAGAAGAAATGCAACTGGAAATAAGATTGTGGGTAGCATCAGAAAGAAGGTATTTGGTGGTCTGAGAGTGAATGAGTCCTTTCTAAGGAAAATATGTATAAAGAGAAAGGCAGGTGACTTCGGATAAAATCTATCTGGTTGATTTCTTTATTATTCCCCCTGATCCTCTTTTATCTTATGCTGTTTGTGTCTTATCTCATTCTTATTGTAGTGGAAATAGGGTGTCAGCTTAACTAGCACTAAATTAACTACAGCCTTAAGCATGTGAAGTGATGATCTGCTCCAGAACAAGCTTGCTGTTTCAAATCTTGGCAGCTTAGACTTGGCTTCTAAGGTCTCTACTTTTCTGCATGGCTGGGAAAGATAGGCAGCAAGAGCAGGGCAGATTCTTAGATAATACTGTTTCAGTACTAACAGAAATGCCAGGAACTCATAGGGCCCCTTTCTTTCACAGCCAGCAGAATCATTATTCTATTTAAGGTGTTCATTCTGTAAGTATTTATTTAATGCCTATTATATATCAGAAGTTAGGCTTAGTAATAAAGGTCACTGCCCTAATGAGCTCATGGTCTGATAGCCCAAGAGATCATAAAGATACAAATGAACACGTATTCAATTACCAATTTAAGATGCCATTAGGGGTGTGGACAAGCAATGCAACAAAGAAAACAGGGGAGGGGATGGTCAAGTAGGCATGTTTCATATGATTCATCTGAAAATCTAAAAGATGAGATAGATTTAGCTTTGTGAAGGGGAGACAAAAAAGTTTCCAGTGGAAGCAGCAGCATATGAAAGGCTCAAGGCAGAAAATTATTTAGGGTATTTGAGGACCTCCCAGCAAAATGGGAGCAGAGTGGAAGAGAGGAAAAACTCGATTTGCAATGGAGGTAGGAATCTAAATCCTTCAGAGATCCACGGCTGTGCCTAAAAGATGGTGTCAGGGAATAATCACTGGGAAACCATGGATGGGTTTAATCACAGAAGAGCCATGATCCCAGGGAGCAGCCTTAGATATCCCAACACTAGACTTCAAAAAGGATGGTCCCTACCTTTTTTTCCTGGCTGGTTGATACTTGTTTTTTTGTTTTGTTTCTCCCTTAAGCATCCTGAGCCTGTTGAGGGCTTTTCTCTTACTTGTATGCCAAATGAATCTCTTAATTAGAAGTTAGACAGCTAATCTACCAAATCCTTCAAGGAGGAAACCAAGAGAAATTTGAACCATGTATTCATGACAAAATAAGAAACAAAATATAAGCATTTAGTGCTTTTTTTATCTTACTTTAATGAGTCATTTTAAATAAAAAATTAATAACCTGCTATTTATGTCCTCTGATGATTGAAAAAATAGGCAACCCATTTTATAAAGGGGTGAAAAATGGTGAAATGTGTCAATTGCTTTTGTCATATCCCTAACAGAGAAGGCTGTTAAATACTAGCATGAGCTCCCTAGAGCTTCTTCCTGAGGCCATTAGAAATTAGATACTCATTTCTCTGGAATAATTGTGGGACTGCCAGGTCGAAAGTAAAAAGATGGACTGCGTTTTCTTTCAAGTTTCTCCTGTGATGAATAGTCTGAGTCTTGAAGTGACTCTAGGAACTAACGGTTATTCAGTAAAGGGAGATCAGACCTGGAAAATTAGTAGGTGCTTCATAGGTACTAACTGACTTCTTGGGTGAGAAGAGTAGATAGATAGTTAAGTGTAATACTGCTAGACGGGGGGATATCTGAATAATGCTGAGAAGCTGGTTTTTAACAAAAAACCATTTATACTAAGGCACATTCTGCAGAATAGTGCGAAATGTTCTCAGCCACCATGAGTCAGTCAAATTGAATTTAATGTGCTTTGAATAACACATCACACATGAAAGATGGAGGCACCAGGGTCAGATAAGTCAGAGTTACCAGGAGACAGACAGTGGAAGGAGAGAGGGCCGGCCACAATATGGTGACAAATGCATGTTGTGGGTAAGCCTGGCCAATTAGGGATGGTGAAAGCATCGATAAAGGCAGCAAAGTAGAAGATGGAGCCCAAGCAGCCCCCTTGGAAGGAACCTACCCACTGGCACAGGCAGTACACTGCCAGCCAAGGAGAGGATGGCTCAACGGAAAACATCTAAATCAGGTCAGTTCAGCCCACTGGCAGCAAGGCAAGCCAGTCCACGCAGAGCCAAAGGCAGAGTCAGCATATCCAGAGGAACACGAGATGGGCACTATCCACAGCATGGGTTTAACAGAAGCCCACCAACTGGCAAAGGCAGCACATTAGAGCAGAACAGGAGATCAGTGTGCAAAAGCCAAGAGACACGATTTGAGCTGTGCCAAGTGAGCAGAATAGTCTCTAAGGGAGTGTGAGCGTCCTACCAACCAGGAGGGCTGTGGCATTGTGAGGGCTGCATACAGGCTGCCGAGTGCAGAGCGGGGGCAGGGATCACGGCGGTAGGCACGGATGATGCACAGAGGAAACAGCTAAGCTACCCCAGTGTGAACTCACAGGCCCCTCGCATCCCACCGTCCAAAAGCCAAGCTGAAAGACTGGGCGGGCACTGGGAAAAGAGCCAGGAAGTCAGGGTCCCCACTCTATCCTTGCCAAGTGACCATGGACAGAAACGCTAACTTGCCTTGAGAACCCACTTTCTTCCTGTCATCTGGGAACTTCCCTTCCCTTCCCACACTGAATTGCACTGGTCACAGCCGAGCTGGAACTGGGGGTGACCTGTGCGCTCACACTCTTCGCTCATGCCGTCACTCCTCTCTGAGATCCCTAAATGCCTGATCATCTAAGGAATGCCAGTTTTGTAATTCTCCTTCATGCATGCTCCTCCTCCTGCTTTCAGTCTACGCTCTTGCATCCTTTACCTGAGGGCCTGAACTGCTCTCCATCACCTAGAGTTACTCAAGGAATCCTTGCCCAGAGCCCACATCACCTCCATGAGCCCAAGCAGCAGGCTGGGATCATTCCACTTTGGCCTACTTCTTGAAATAGAGTCATCATGCTGCAGGGTCGACATACATCATTTTAAAATTCTCCATTCCGGTGTCCATCAGGAAGCCCGAGACTAACACTCAATGAAAGCAAAGTCAGGTCCACAAATTAAAACTATTTCTTATCTCAGGATATTATCGTTCAAGTGTCTTTTGCCCCTTTAAGACCAGGCTATCAAGGCAAAGGTTTCTTCTTCCTTTAAACTCATAATGTGGAAAAAAAAAGATAATCTGAGTAGTGTGTCCAGTCCATCACATGGCAAAGATGAAACTCCTCTTGATAAATAAATGCTACATGTGCTCACCAAAGGAAAGAACTTTCCACAGTAGTAACAAGCTCACTTCTATAAGCACTAGGGGAAACATCTGTTATTCTTCAAAGGCAATCTCCCCTCCTCTTCTCCTGTCCTCGCCTTTCGTTTAGCTGCACTTCTCTTAGCTTCTTTTCCTCTTTCCTTCCCTCCTTCACACACATTATCTCTCTGTCTCTCTCTCACACACACACATATATAATGATATGAAGTAAGCAGTATCTGCTCAAGGGCCTCATGGGTTATGTTTTGTCATTTGGCTGGAGGAGGAGGGGTTCTTTTTGTATTCAGCATCTGCACTAGGTTCCTTCTGCTGCATCCTCAACACTGTTAGTCTAGACAGCTTTTTACCTATTAGCTAGAGACTCGCAGACTTAGTATGTATAGGTGCATGTGTGTGTGTGTATTAGTTAGTGTTAGTCACTCAGTCGAGTCCAGCTCTTTGCAACCCTATCAACTGAAGCCTGCCAGGCTCCTCTAACCATGGAATTCTCCAGGCAAAAATAGTGGAGTGGGTTGCCATTCCCTTCCCATATATATATGTGTGTGTGTGTCTCTGTGTGTGTGTATACAAACATACCAAGTAAATATATATACTATATATGATACATAGGTATATACTATGTATACCTATACAAAATAAGTAATATACCTGTATACTACCTGTATTATAGTATATATAGTATACATATACACAGTATACCTATAAACAAAGATATATAGCATACCTATACCCATACCTTCCCCAAGAAAAATAAATGCAAAAATGCAAAATGGCTGTCTGAGGAGGCCTTACAAATAGCTGTGAAAAGAAGAGAAGTTAAAAGCAAGGAAAAAAGGAGAAAAGGAAAGATATATTCATTTGAATGCAGAGTTCCAAAGAATAGCAAGGAGAGATAAGAAAGCCTTCCTCAGTGATCAATGCAAAGAAATAGAGGAAAACAACAGAATGGGAAAGACTAGAGATCTCTTCAAGAAAATTAGAGATACCAAGGGAACATTTCATGAAAAGATGGGCTCAATAAAGGACAGAAATTGTATGGATCTGACAGAAGCAGAAGATATTAAGAAGAGGTAGCAAGAATACACAGAACTGTACAAAAAGATCTTCATGACTCAGGTAATCATGATGGTGTGATCACTCACCTAGAGCCAGACATCCTGGAATGTGAAGTCAAGTGGGCCTTAGGAAGCATCACTATGAACAAAGCTAGTGGAGGTGACAGAATTCCAGTTGAGCTATTTCAGATCCTGAAAGATGATGCTGTGAAAGTGGTGTACTCAATATGCCAGCAAATTTGGAAAACTCAGCAGTGGCCACGGGACTGGAAAAGGTCAGTTTTCATTCCAGTCCCAAAGAAAGGCAATGTCAAAGAATGCTGAAACTACCACACATCTGCACTCATTTCACATGCTAGTAAAGTAATGCTCAAAATTCTCCAAGCCACACTTCAGCCATATGTGAACTGTGAACTTCCAGATGTTCAAGCTGGACTTAGAAAAGGCAGATGAACCAGAGATCAAATTCCAAACAATAATTTCATGTATTAGGAGCTAGCTGGTAAGTGCAATCAATATGATTCCAAGTGCTGTTACTGGCTCTGAAAAGTGGAGAGGAGCAATGTCCAAGCAGTGTGCGTGTTAGAGTAGATGTTCGCTGCAAAGTCCCTGCAGTATAGCAGTAGAGAACATCTACACAATGCAGTGTCATGCAAGGGAACACAAGCATGCATGCTCCCAGGCACCCCCGCTGCCACCACACACACACACGCTTGACGAGGAAGGAACACGGGTGATTCTGATTGCCTTTCCGAGGGCCCTCTGCCCGACCTCATCATCTGCAGATTTAAATCTATACAAATGTTAGTTAGTTTAATTTCAGGGACTGTCTCTTGTTTGTGGGACCCATGGTTACAGGGTCACAACCCTATTCAGAGACCTGTTTGGGGCATTTCACCATGAGACACACTTAATCCCTGACATGTCCGTTCTCCCAGGATATATCAGCTCTCATCCTGCCACTCTGTCCCTGAGACCCACCTTGTTTTCTGTTATCTACCTCAAGCATCTTACTTGATGATCCCAAACAACTGCAGACCCCAAGTCCCCAGTGTCGGAGTCGGGAATTCCAGGGTAAAATCTCTCGCCCACCACTATGGCCAGTCTCTTTGATTTATCTTCCCTCCATACCACAGTACTCTCACTGAAGCAGATTTACAGGCCTGGAAAGCTGGCTTTAGAATATCACCATGCTAGGGATCTTTATTGTCACAAGCACTGCTGTTTCATGACCTTGACTGTTCCATAGTGTAGGACCTTGGTCCCACGTGTGACAACTAGCATCATTCACCAAAGACCATTATGGCATGAAATAAGATGCATACATCTGAGCTGGTAGGCACCGTTACCTTATGCTTCAGGTCTCCAGGGAAGACTGCAACCAAATTAGGTTCTCTGGCCCACACAACCCAAAACAGATTTCCTACAGCTTCTTCTTGAGGGAGTGAAAGCTGCTTAGAGCAGCGTGTAAATTCATGGCAAGAAGCAATAAAGGTGAGTTTTATACATTCCCATCATTGCTTCTACGTCTTTGCAATAATGTTTATTGACATGTTTGAACGGAGCACAAGCTGCAGTTCAGTTCAACTGTCTGTGAAAATGGGACATTTGTCAAGAAACAAACCTCGCAGTTTTTAGTGGCTCTGACAGTGGGTATTAGAAATGATATTGATGGGAAAAAAGAGACAGGAGGCAGGCCTAGAAGAGAGTGTTAAGGAGTATACTCAGCACAGATGCCTACAGTAAGGGGAGAAAGGATGGCTGAGGAGGTAAAATTGAACACTAAATACATTGAGCAACTACCGGCTGCCTCAAAGCATATGCCCGTGTGTGGGGAGCAGTGACAGAAGCTCCCTTTGTCCCCAAAGCAAGGCCTCCACAGTGATGCATTCATTCGCAATCTGATGCTCACTTCGCATCTCCCACCCCCTCTGTCTATCTCTGATGATAATCCGGTTCTTAGAGTGTGTGTATCACTCTGTTCTTCAGGATTCTCATGAACCAAAAAGCGAGCACAGCGACTACTTGGCACATAACCCACGTTTAGGCATTGAATCAGTTACTTGGTAACTCACAGGGAACACACCCCCTGTGAGTGTAAGGCATGGTTAGGTGCCAGAGCGCTGCACAGACCTTTCCCTCAAGGAATTGGCAGTCTAGTAGCACAGCATGGCTGCACTCATGGATCATAGGGGGCAGCTCACACAGACCAAGGGATGTAAGTCATCTATGGGTGCTCTTTTGCTTTTCCCCTAGCCAGTGGCCAAATGGCTAAACAGTGGGGATAACATAGGCATTTAATAGATACAACTCACATCCCAAATATGAATGGATTTCAAATGTTCAAGGCAACAAAATAAAAGCGCTGCTGCTCTTTTCTTTTCCTTATTCAAATCAGCACTCTGGAATCTCAGTCATTCATGCCACCCTGGCATGGCCATCTCGGCAGGCAAACTGCCACATTTCTAGCCTCTGCTACCTGGCCCTGATGAATTGATCAGCACCTCCTTCCTCCTAAAGCTCATCAACAGATGAGATGGCTTTGAAATCCACACTTATTAAGGGGAAAGTTTTGTTAATACCTTCTGGACAGACAATGTAAGAAAAAGACTCATGACCACCGAACACATTATGCTTATGATGTCATACTACAGGATTAAGGCTGTCTTGTCCTGGGAAAGGCATCACAACCTCACAAAAAATTCAGAAAAACTATTTGTATCTCTGGGAATTGCTATTGTGAGGACCTCAACTACAAGTTGGCACTGGTTTCTGGCAACCCTGAGTTAACAAAATTCCAAAGCTATAATTTCACTTAAATCCTTCCATAATGTACTTTCCACCTAAATTTTAATCTTCTCTCTTTCTGGTGCCGCTCTAAGCCCACAGCTTAGTATTTCATTTCAGACTTGCCAAAGCCCTGGATTCTTTGCTATCTTTTCCTTCCCAGAGCTCTTTGTGAGTAAATCAAGCCCATCTCCATGACACCACCCATTACATTTAGGACGTTGCCTCTCAGAATGTAAAAGGGATGTTAGTTTAACAGGATTGTTCATCATTACATGGATATCAAGGCACTTATAAAGCCTACTGTTGGCTGATGACATCCAAGATCTAGTTTTGCCCATCTTTCGTGGTCTGCAAGAATGTTACAGTGCTGTGTAAAGTTCTAAACTTGTTTTGACTACTGTAGTGGCACAGAAACTGTTAGGAGGGAAAGAGAAGAAAAGGAGGGGATGGAGAAGAGAATGAAAATGAGCATGTTGATCAGAAATCACCTGGCTCAGAAAAAAAGTAATTCATGGATAAATCATTATCCATTTAGAGGCAACCAGTGTCAGCAAAAGCTGCCTTAAATTAATCTATCTGCAGATCCTTTGAGATTTCTTATGCAGGACAGTACAGTAGGCAACTCAACTCAGCCATGTCACAAAGTCTCTCATAAACAGTAATAAACTGCCATAGATTTTATTTCACATCTCAGCAATTCTGGCCCTAACATGATGAGCAGAAAAGGATGGGGGTTCAGGGCTAGGTTGAAGAGGGGCAGGGAGATGGCAAAATGCCTGCAATGGACAAGCAGGAATACCTCACAGTCAGAACATGAAAATTCAGACAACAAATTTGGTTCGGTTCAGTCACTCAGTCGTGTCTGACTCTTTGTGACCCCATGAATCGCAGCACGCCAGGCCTCCCTGTTCATCACCATCTCTCGGAGTTCACTCAGACTCACGTCCATCAAATCTGTGATGCCATCCAGCCATCTCATCCTTGGTCGTCCCTTTCTCCTCCTGCCCCTAGTCCCTCCCAGCATCAGAGTCTTTTCCAATGAGTCAACTCTTCACATGAGGTGGCCAGAGTACTGGAGTTTCAACCTCAGCATCATTCCTTCCAAACAAATCCCAGGGCTGATCTCCTTCAGAATGGACTGGTTGGATCTCCTTGCAGTCCAAGAGACTCTCAAGAGTCTTCTCCAACACCACAGTTCAAAAGCATCAATTCTTCGGCACTCAGCCTTCTTCACAGTCCAACTCTCACATCCATACATGACCACAGGAAAAACCATAGCCTTGACTAGATGGACCTTAGTTGGCATGAGTGCACTGGACTAGGAATCAGAAGTTATGGTCCTACCAGTTACCAACAGGGTTTTTTTTTTTCAGCAAGTCACCTAACTGAGGTGATAATAGCTACCTAGCAAGTTGCTGCAGAGAAGGCAATGGCACCTCACTCCAGTACTCTTGCCGAGAGAATCCCAAGGACAGGGGAGCCTGGTGGGCTGTCATCTACGGGGTTGCACAGAGTCGGACATGACTGAAGCAACTTAGCAGCAGCAGCAGTAGCAAGTTGGTGAAAATATGAAATGAGATTTTATGCATGAATGAAAACTGCAAAGAGTAAAGAATGTTATCTAATTACAAACCTATAAATTGACCATGTATCTATCACATGCCAAGCACTATACATACACCCAGCTCTCAAAGTGCTGATGATGTAACAGGCATGGGAGAAAACTGTAAATATCCCTTTAGGAAATATTTCAGTCACTGCAAGAGGAGAAACAAGTGCAAAGGGCTAGAAATCAAGAGATGAATATAATTTGTGATGGAAGGGAATATTATCATGTGCCTGTCTGACACATCATTAAGATGTCAATTTCCCTTGGGAATTTGTCAAACCACTTGCACCTCAACACTGAAAATCATGTTTGCTTCTTGCTTCCCTTAGTGAATACAAAGCAACACCAGGAATTAATAATAAATACCGTATTAATTTTAATATCTGGAGTCACTATATATTTGCTGGTATTCTAGTAACTGGTATTCTAGTAACTGGAATAAGTGAGCATCTAATTGTAATTATTATTTATACTTACATGAAATCTCCTTTAGGGAATTGCTTTTAAAATGTTGACTAAAACTCAAAGTACTTATTCCTTGGTTAAACAAGCAGATCAACAGGACATGGGAGGACATTAACTCACTCGATTTTTATACATGTGTTGCTATACTATGTATAACTATGATGCATATCTGTATGACAACATTAAAATGATATAAGAATATTATGTAAATATCATTTAAGTATAGGAAGAACCTTAATCATTTTTATCCTTTCTTGTTGTTGTTGTTGTTATATGACCTTATTGATTCCTCAAGAAGCAACAAACATCTCCTTTCCATTTTACCTGTTAAAGAATAAAGTTTGAGGGCACTCAATGTGGAGACAGAGTCCAAGTCCCAGGGACTCTTGCTGCCTAATTCATTGCTATCAACGATATCTTGAGGCTTTCTTAAGACACCTGTACATCTTAAGGCTGGCATTTGTCATCAGCACTGATCCTACAGGAAAGCTGTAGTTGTTGAGTTCCTAAAATGGTACATTAAATGGCTTGTATACTCAATCAACACTGTGAGTGATTAAAGATCAGAGATTTGATACTTTAAACAAACAGACTCACAGAAGCCACTGCTTTATAAAGTTAGTACTAGAAAAGTCTGAGGAAATCTCAACGGACAGTTTGGAGGAAGAAACTAAATTTCTGTAATATGTACTTAAAATTAAAATGTAAACAAAGTTATAAAAGTCTCTGAATTTGGATTTTATTTTGCTGGAGTGAGGTGCAAAGTTATCTTTATAATATTAGTAAAATACCCATCTAAAATATTTATTTCTGCTTTATTGATTACCCCCAAAGCCTTTGACTGTGTAGATCACAACCAACTGGAAAATTCTGAAAGAGATGGAAATACGAGACCACCAGACCTGCCTCCTGAGAAATCTGTATGCAGGTCAAGAAGCAACAGTTAGAACTGGACATGGAAAAACGGACTGGTTCCAAACTGGGAAAGGAGTATGTCAAGGCTGTCTATTGTCACCCTGCTTATTTAACTTCTATGCAGAATACATCACATAAAATGTCAGGCTGGATGAAGCAAAAGTTGGAATTAAGACTGCCAGAGAAATATCAAAAACCTCACATACACAGGTGATACCACCCTTATGGCAGAAAATGAAGAGGAACTAAAAGCCTCTTGATGAAAGTGAAAAAGTAGAGTGAAAAAGATGGCTTGAAACTCAGCATTCAAAAAACTAAGATCATGGCATCTGGTCTCATCACTCCATGGCAAATAGAAAAAAAATGGAAACAGTGACAGATTTATTTTCTTGGGTTACAAAATCACTGAAGATGGTGACTCAAATTGGTGACTGAAGATGGTGACATGAAATTAAAAGACACTTGCTCCTTGGAAGAAAAGGTATCACCAACCTAGAGAGCATATTTAAAAGCACAGATATTACTTTGGTGACAAAGGTCCATTTAGTGAAAGCTATGGTTTTTCCAGTAATCATGTTTATATGTGAGAGTTGAACTATATCAATGTATGGCAAAACTACAGTATTGTAAAGTAAAAAATTTAAAAAAAAGAAAGCTGAGTGCCAAAGACTTGATGTTTTTGAAATGTGCTGTTGGAGAAGACTCTTGAGAGTCCCTTGGACAGCAAGGAGATCCAACCAGTCCATTCTGAAGGAGATCAGCCCTGGGATTTCTTTGGAAGGAATGATGCTAAAGCTGAAACTCCAGTATTTTGGCCACCTGATGTGAAGGGTTGACTCATTGGAAAAGACTCTGATGCTGGGAGGGATTGGGGGCAGGAGGAGAAGGGGACAACCAAGGATGAGATGGTTGGATGGCATCATGGACTCGATGAACGTGAGTCTGAGTGAACTCAGGGAGATAGTGATGGACAGGGAGGCCTGGCATGCTGCGATTCATGGGGCTGCAAAGAGTCGGACATGACTGAGCTACTGAATTGAACTGAAGCCTAGTGTATCCAATCTTTAATGTGCACATAAATGTAAAATATAGCGAGCAGTTCCTGTCCACACAATTATTTAGCATGTGATTAGATAAAAAACTGCATATATATTGGGTCAGTGTAGGAACAAAGAGTTTCTGGTGAAATGTCAAGAAACTGCAGGCCCTTTTGAAATATAAAAAGCATATTATGTGCCATGTAGTGTCTGCAGACCCTCTGTCACACTGGCTACTGTAAATCTTAAGGCTTGCCTACAAACATCTATTTTGTGATTATTTGGTATTTAGGTGGAAACTTTTAGAGAGTTACAAAGGACTTCTAAAATACTGATTAAACTTGAACTTCTTTAAAACTTCTTATGAGGTGTGTATCATCCTAAGGGCAATACCATGGTGGACTTCTGTGAGCATTTGAGACCTATTTCAAATATACAGTATTTAACACCACTTATGATCTGGGCCCAACCTTCCTCTTCTACTTTAACTTCTGCCACTCACTAGTAAGTGTCATGACCCCTGGAGCCTCCACTGAGGCCTGCGCTGCCTGAACACTCAGTGCAGTAGATAAACTGACATAGCTAACAGGAGCAGCCTTACAGGTTTGCTGATTGCTCAGTTTTACTTAGTACCAAGTTAACAAAAGAGTGATCTAAAAATAATTGGCTGTGTTTACCTGTTTTAGAGTACACATAGTTGGAATTCAAAACCACTAAACTGAATGCGTTGGTTGAAAGAAAGGAACTATTTTTCACAGGGCTATATAAAGATTTTAAGTTAAACAGCAAACCATTTTGAAGGAGGTATGAGAAATGCTGAAAATGGTTGAAAGAAGTAGGATCTCCTATCCATTCCCCCTTTTATTTAAGATAGCTACAAACATCAGTATCTGATGGTGACAAAGTATCACTGACAAAGATGCACGATCGTTTCCAGAAATATCACCTGGTGGTGAGGGAAAAAGCCAAGCACTTCATTCTACTCCATCTTCTGGTTTACAGCCTTTGGATTTGTAGCCACAGTTTCACCCTTTGCCAAAGGCTCCATGCTGCACGCTGTCATTCACACCGCCAGACTGCAACGTCTGCCAGGATTTATGGCAACCACGCTGCTCTCTCAATGCTAAGAGCAGATGGCTGGGCTAAGGGGCAGCAGATTGCCTGAGGGCAGAGACAAGGGTATGTGGGGGGGTGTGGTGTGGTGTGGTGTGGTGTGGGTGTGGGTGTGGGTGTGTGTGTGTGTGGGTGTGTGTGTGTGTGGCAGGGGAAGAGAACGTGGCAGTCATAGGAACACACTTAATTCTCTAATGAGCCTAGGAAAGTTATCCACCACGAACTTCTTTCCTTACAGGCTTTAATCAGGTAAGCTAAGATTCATGAAAGCTTCAGGAAGTTTGAGAAACTCCTAAAAGTGAATACAAAATGCTTAGGCATATTAATGCGTTCTTTCTCCTGGGGAGATCTGCTGCTGCTGCTAAGTCGTGTCAGTCGTATCCGACTCTGTGCGACCCCATAGACGGCAGTCCACCAGGCTCCCCGTCTCTGGGATTCTCCAGGCAAGAACACTGGAGTGGGTTGCCATTTCCTTCTCCAATGCAATGACCTCACTATTGATATTGCAATATGATACCAAGAAGTCTTTTGAAATATCTGAATTATTTCAATTATTTACACAGAATAGACCCAAGGAAGCAGTGGTTTTGATTCAGGAATAAGCAGCAGTAAAATCTGAATTATAATAAGAAATTCTTAAAAAGGTTGATACAAACTACAACAAGAAAACTCACTGACTATGCCCACACTGGATGCTGCAGGTAGTGTCACCTTTTACAGTAGAAGAAAATCTTTGTACAGAAGATCTTTGTAGCAGTGGAGAGAAAAGAAGAATGCTACCAAAATCTATTCCCTCTCACTTAACCTTCTGTCATGAAACAGGAGGTATATTAGGGGAAAAGGAAGGAAATTCCAAAAACAAGATATGAGTCAAGTTTCAAACCAATTATAGTCCCACTCTATCATTCTCCCACATCACCTCCTCTAGACAGCTCTCCCTGATTTCATCATCAGTGGTTATGACGGTTTGCCTTCCTCAATGCTTCCATGACACTCCAGTCCCCAATCCAGCATTGCACAGATCAGGTCCTACTTACCTCTCTATATTCCTATCTTCCTCTCTAGACAGTGAGCTTCTTGAAGGTAAGAATTTATTCTTAAATCATTTTTAAATCCATGGTACCTAATGTGCAAAAGACTTGATGAAAGTAGTTAAACAAATGTACAAAATAGGGCCTTTCTAATAGTGTTATTGCTAATTAATGATAGGGTGGACTGGAGCATGACCATACTCAGTGTGTACTACACAACTACAACTGCAGTCTCTGCATAGCATATGCACTCAGGTAAGACTCGATGCTAGTTCCAGGCAACACAGTCTCCACATACTGAACGTTGGAGTTTGGGAAGGTAAGGAAGGAAATGTTTAAAAAAAGAGGGGGGGTGGTAATTGATGTTAGTGGCTTGGGATTCATTTACCATTTTTGTAAGGTTTATTCTAACCTATCCAAGTACTCTACATGTTAATTTCAACATTAATAAAATCTATACACTTGAATTTCCGAAAGTCAAGTCCATAATTTTTACATAAGACCAGTGAAGCCCAGAGAAGGGATGTGACTTGTCCAAGGCTACCCAGCTAGTTGGTAACAGGATCCAGAACCCAGCAGCAGGAGACTAAGGTCTCCAAAATCTTTACCCTTCCATAGTATCAAGTTGCTACAATTAATGTACATTCTGGCATGCAATAAAATAAATATCAGTGATAACTATTAACACTAATATCAACTGAGCTTTTTCAAACATTCTAAACTGTGTCAGTTAATTGTACAGATCTCTCTGGTTCTGCATCTTCCTGTAGGAGTTTAGAGGTTTTACCATTGCCAGGAATAGAATAAATCCAGGATAATAAAGATGTGGCAGAAAAACAAACACTGTACTTAGGGGGTTAGAAAACCAGATTGAAAACAGTAAAGGGTACACCGAAGACAATGTGTAATGGGTAAATCAGGATGCCAAGCCTGGCACTCCTCCCCATCTGTGTCTGTTGGCGTGGCTCCCCACACTGCCTCTTTCAATTGTCTGAGAAGGTCTACAGTGTACTTGAAAAAGCTCCATGACTCTTTGTACCTGTAGATGTAAAACCACCACGAGGTGCCTCCCAGGGGGAGAATTCTATCACCACTACTAGGAACTGGAAAGAAGGGAGACTTCGTTCAGTCATTCCAACAACATTCTCAGTTATTCCAGTGTTTTAAACAAGGGCTGGTTCCACTTGCTAGGAGTGTTTGGAAATTCATGAGGGGGTATTTTTGATTATCACAGTAACTAAAGGCTTCTGCTGGTATTTAGAGAATAGGAATGCCAGATGCCCTGTACTACAAGGGGGTAGTCCTGGTCAACCACAGATGCCAAGAACAGCCCCACCATGAGAATCACTGAGAGTCTTCTCAGCTCCTGTGCCCTCCAGCAGCTCAGACAAAGGATAGCTGAGAAGCTTCTGTTAAGTCTCTGGTATGGGAGTGCTCCTGGTGGTGGGGGGTTGTCTTCCACCTGAGTGCAGATTAAGTATGACTTTAAGAGAGACATAGAGTACAAAACTGTAGGTACAGAGTTCTTGTAATAACTAAGGGTATTATAGGTGGTTGGGTAAGGAAATCTAGATGTCACTCCTGAATAGTTGGAGAATTATTGAAACTATTCAATAATTATTATCTTCCAATTATTAATCTGGGAATTCCAGTGAGTAAAGGCCTTTAAGGAAAGTAAGGCGACTAGGGTGTGTTCTCTAAACCAGAGTACAATAAAGATACATGAGACAGACCATAAACAATAAGACTCCTGGTTAAACCCTAAAGTGAGGGTAAAGAGATAGCAAATAAGGGTATAGAAAAGCATAAAGGGAAGAAAAATACGTGTATATATATATATATATGTGTGTGTGTGTGTGTGTGTATATATATGTGTATATATATATGTATATATGTGTATATATATATGTATGTATGTGTGTGTGTGTATATATATATATATATATATATATACACGTATTTTTTCTTCCCTTTATACATATATATATATATATATAGTTGACTTTTGAGTAACACATGGGTAAGGGGCACTGACACTACACACAGTCCAAAGTTTCTATATAACTTTAAAGTAGGCCTTCCCTTACTCTGTTGCTTAAGGGTTATATAAATAGTGTCTCTCTCTGTGTGTACACACACTCATATATATATATACATTCAGTTCAGTTCAGTGGCTCAGTCGTGTCCGACTCTTTGCAACCCCATGAATTGCAGCACGCCAGGCCTCCCTGTTCATCACCAACACCTGGAGTTCACTCAAACTCATGTCCATCGAGTCGGTGATGCCATCCAGCCATCTCATCCTCTGTCACCTCCTTCTCCTCCTGCCCCCAACCCCTCCCAGCATCAGAGTCTTTTCCAATGAGTCAACTCTTTGCATGAGGTGGCCAAAGTACTGGTTTCAGCTTTAGCATCAGTCCTTCCAAAGAACACCTAGGACTAATCACCTTTAGAATGGACTGGTTGGATCTCCTTGCAGTCTAAGGGACTCTCAAGAGTTTTCTCCAACACCACACTTCAAAAGCATCAATTCTTCGGCACTCAGCCTTCTTCACAGTCCAACTCTCACATCCATACATGACCACAGGGAAAACCATAGCCTTGACTAGATGGACCTTTGTTGGCAAAGTAATGTCTCTGCTTTTGAATATGCTATCTAGGTTGGTCATAGCTTTCCTCCCAAGGAGTAAGTATATACATTATATTTACATTAATATAACTATATATGATATATATGCAGGACAAGTCCCAGCTACTGTGAAAATGAAAGCACATCAGAGCAAAGAACCCAGAGTAACACCTCTTTCACTGGAGATTCTTCAGCCAAGAATACTGGAGGGGGTTGCCATTTCCTCCTCCGGGGATCTTCCCCACCTGGGGATTTAACTCAAGTCTCTTGCACTGGCAGGCAGGTTCTTTACTACTAGTGCCATTCGGGAAGCCCATTCATGAAATACAGGCCCCATTCTCAACTCCTACTGCTTTGCTGGAAGTATTCAGTGCCTCCCCCACGTCCATAACCTTGAGCTATTCCTTCTTGGATCTGTGAGGAACACTGTCTATTCCCAAATCTGTCCACTAGACTTAATTTTTCATTGTTACCAACTTCAAGTTTCAGTGAGGTAATCTGGTGAATTTTCATTCAATTCAAAATACAGTTATTAGGAAGTCACTCTGTCTTGGGCTGCTTTATAGAATACCTGTTGTATTTTGTTGCTAAGTTGAGTCTGATTCTTTTGTGACCCCGTGGAGCCTACCAGGCTCCCCCATCTATAGGATTTCCTAGGCAAGAATATTAGAGTGGGTTTCCATTTCCTCCTCCAGGGGCTCTTCCTGACTCAGGGATCAAACCTGCATCTCCCACATTGGCAGGCAGATTCTTTATTACTGAGCCATCAGGGAAGCCCTTTAGGGTAAAGCCCATAGGGTAAAGAACAATGTAAATCATTCAACCATGAAGTATTTATTGAAGGCCTGTTGCTTATCAGGTCCTGTGCAATAGGCAGTAGGGGGGATGTAAAAATGAGTAAAGAAGGGAAACAACTCATCTTCAAATAATTCAGACTCTAATAGAGCAACATCGAGTAAGATTTTCAGAGAAAGCCTAAAATACCTGAATTTTGAAAAATCCAATGAAGTAGATATACACTGGAAGAGCAGAAGAAAATGTTCCACACAGAAGAAACTCTGAGTTGAGGGTATACTGGGCATATGCCCTCTCCCTCACCATCCATCCTCTGTGTATCCATGCACAAAGCCCTTGTTTCTGAAAACCTTTCTATGTCTGAGCAACCAATTCACATTACACTACACCACACAGTTCAGAACTTAGTTATTTGTGGTATTAATCATTCAGTAGTTTTATTATCTTTTGTCTCCTGAGACACATGGTAATCACCTTTTGTGTGGAAACTGTACTATCTCTATTTTTTGTAGGTTGCTTAGAGTCACACATAGACCTGGACGTGCAACTGATCATGTCCATGCAAACACAGATTGCCTGGTGGCTTGTTGCCTTGAATAGAAGAAATATGAGAATTAGGGAGGAAGGTAGAGATGGATCAGTTGTCAAGAAAGACTGCTAGTTCAGTAGATATCTGCCAGTCATTGCAGCCAGCACCATGCTTCAGTATCCCACACAACACTTTGCACAAAGTAGGCATGACAAGAATAGTTACTGAAGTTAATGGATGGGACAATCGGTGTCTCTATGGAACTTCTATGATCTTGGTATTTCTATGATTTCCAGGAAGTTAAGCTGCTTGTCATTTGTATGGGAGAGATCTGTAATTTTCTATTCAAAGTTTGGCTCTCTAATGATGGAGGTCATGGGACTTTCATTATCTTGCCCTAAATTGACCCCTTTTAATGCCATGACAAGGGATTAATCAGGGGTGCCCTTTCTAGACCCACCACAGATTGGTGAGAGAGTGCATCTTATCTCTCAGAGTGTTAAAGTAGCTGACACTCTCTGCCCTGCTCTCTCTGGTCCTGTCTCCAGCAGAGGCCAGCATGTGGCACTCTTCTTCCCTGACCCATGTATTTTTGGCTACTGCTCTTTTTATTTACTACACCATTATAAAAGACGCTTACTCCTTGGAAGGAAAGTTATGACCAACCTAGACAGTATATTAAAAAGCAGAAACGTTACTTTGCCAACAAAGGTCCATCTAGTCCAGGCTATGGTTTTTCCAATAGTCATATATGGATGTGAGAGTTGGATTGTAAAAAAACTGAGCACCAAAGAATTGATGCTTTTGAAGTGTGGTGTTGGAGAAGACTCTTGAAAGTCCCTTGGACTGCAAGGAGATCCAACCAGTCCATTCCAAAGATCAGTCCTGAGTGTTCATTGAAAAGACTGATGCTGAAGCTAAAACTCCAATGCTTTGGCCACCTGATGTATGCGAAGAGCACTCATTCGAAAAGACCCTGATGCTGGGAAAGACTGAAGGCAGGAGGAGGAGACAATAGAGAATGAGATGGTTGGAATGGCATCACCGACTCAATGGACATGAGTCTGTGTAAACTCTGGGAGTTGGTGATGGACAGGGAGGCCTGGTGTGCTGTGGTCCATGGGGTCACAAACAGTCGGACACGACTGAGCAACTGAACTGAACTGAAAACCCTCATGTGCTATTATCTTTACTCCTACTTCAGTTAAAACCTGTTTAATCAGGAGTCTTATTTTTATATTATCCATTGTAACCACAGTACCCAACACAATTGTAGGCACAGAGTAGGCAATCAATAAATACTTGTTGAAAAAGATGACAGGCCTTTGCATGAAACTGCTTTCTTAAGATTCTAGTGATCATTTACTCCTGAATCAGGCTATGTGCTTTAGTAATGTGGATTCTTAATCTTCTCTTAGGCTCCTCTGCACAGAAGCACCAATCTTAGAATAATTGGTCTGGGATCTTTTAACATTCTGCATTTCCAATGCTGTTCACTGTCTGTATAGTTAAACCTATACCTGCCCAAGTAGATCCACTATCAATAATGTGGGAGTTGCTTATAAATGGGGCTTATTCTCTTTTGTATCTGTAATATCTTTAGCCAGAATTTGGAAAAGCAGAAAGAAGACCTCAATTATGTATGATTTTGTGAAGTGTGTGTCTTTGGGGGTGGGGAAGTGGAGGATACAGCATATTTTGATGAATAAAGTTTAAGTTGTAGTCCCTGTCAATCTAGTATGATAAGGGTATCCTGAAGATGAGAGATAAAGAAACCAGTATGTTTGGGTTAGGATCTTTGAAAGAATAAGAGGAAAACTATTCATGGAAGATGTGAGTTCTTACCCTTCTAACCTACCCTTTTATTCTGGCCAAGACACTGCTGGTGATCAGTTCAGGAGAGAGGGCCTAGAGCATGAAAGAGATAAAGCGGTGATTATGTCATCTGCAATTCATCCCGAGGAACTGTGATGTGAGCACACATACATTTAAATATTTGAAAAGCATGTTTTAAAATGAGTATCAAAATGATAAATAATCTAAGTCAGAGAAAAATGCCCCAGTGTTTCCCTATCTCCCTTTTCTCATTATGGAGATAAATCCCAGATGAATCTCCAGACAGCAAAGGAGTGGAAAAAATACTAGTAATCACAAGCACAACAGCAAAAGAAACATTGGCAGAAACCTACATGCCCCGAAGATCAGGGCCCCAGGTCTTGCCTGCTGCTTGCTCCTGTAAGAGTAAAATGCAAGAGCCTCTGGGCTCTGAAGAGCAGGGCAGGAGCCAGGATGTAGCTGGGTGGGGAGGGGTGAGAGACTTGTTTACTCCGTATTTCTTCTTCTGATAGCGTGAACTTCAAGGGATTTGGAAGTTTGATTGGGATTAGTGTTCAAAAGCTAGGCTGTTTCTCACAACCTCATCCAGCCCACTTATGTATGTAAAACTGCAGGGGGAATTTCAGGAAAATAAGCTCTCGAGGGAGACTCCCAGCATTGCTGCCAGAAAACCGTGCAGAAGCCAGCCAGCCAGCCAGCACAAACGCCAGCCCTAATGAATCTCTCCCTGTTTATGACCAGAATCTCAAAGCACCAAGGGCTGTGGAAGCAAGACAAGGGCCAATGGGACTCCAGGGGCATTTCTAAGTCCAGGCTTGAGAGGAGAAACAATGAATGGACTTGAGCTCACGGAGAATTTGTGGATCAGCTTCTCCATCAGATCGACAGAGTGCAGGGGTCAGGGACTGGGAAGTTCTGGACCCCTCCCCTGCTACCTCAGCTACCCGTCTGCCCTTCTGGTGGGTTTGTCCAGTGGCTAAAACCAGGCTAGCTCAGCTCCAGGCAGTACCCAGACCAGTCACCCAGCTGCCATGTTATTTTACCTGCAATCTTGTGTGCCACCACTGAGAAGGGCTGGGGGAAGTACAGAGGAGATGAACGCCATCACTGGGAGTACAGCATCTGCCTAAATCACTGTCCAGTACATTCATCCCTAGTGACAGATGAATTCCTTTCTCCGATTTTGCTTCAGAGTATAACACAGAATTCTAATACTCTTCCCAGAAAGAGAGAAAGGAAGGGAGGAGAGAGAGAAGGAAGAGAAAAAGGAGAGAGAAAGAATCTCAAATGTCCCTCTCAAGCAGAGCAAAAAGCAGAATGACAGCGTGTTCAATGAGGAGGGGTTTCGAGAATCTGCCCAGCAGAGGAAGCTCGTGTGGGAATGGCACCGTAGGGTGTAGACTACACGGAAATCCTAGCCACTCACAACGCGCCTCTGCACTCTGCACAGCTAAAGGACGTGGGATGATGACTGTTAGCTATTCTGGGAGCTCAGTATCAGTCCATCTCCGCCTCCCCCTGTAGGCAGGGGAGTAGTATAGTCCAAGGAGGGAAAACAGACCATATGATTTGATGTCCCTCAATTTTAAAGATGTTAAAGGGAACATTCCTCAGAAGTATTCCCTTGGAAAACAGCTCTGAGCAACATGCCAAGTTCACGGAAATGTAAGCTAGGGGAAGGCCATGAGGGAGGAAGGAGGGGAAGCTTTCTGCCTTTCGCCACTGGGCCCTCCTTGAGCATGTTTCTGAGCTGGCACCTGAAAAATGACTGTGATGGCATTTGCAGTTTATCAAGTCTTCCAGCAGAGGTGTCAGGCACGGAGAACTCACTTGTCACTCCAACATTTCCTGGCATTTGCTAACCACAACGAGGGATGGAGGGCAAAAGGATTACAGAATTAAGCGGCGCTGGTACAGCGACTGGCGAGGGGCTGAGATTTACCTGTCACTTTGAAGAAAACTCCATTTCATTTTGTGATCTGGAAGGAGCGAAAGTTAAAACAGGGGGCCAGGCGAGGCGGGCCTTCAGCCAGGCCCACAGGGAAACTCCAGAAGGATGTTCAGCTTGCCCAGGCCTTGCCAGACGCCAATTTGCTCCATCCACTCATTTCCCCTCTGGGTGTGGACGGAAATTCACCACATCCCAGTAAATCCAGTGTCCTTGCTCAGGGCCCTTGATCCACTGGAAACTTCTCTAGGACATCTCACAATTCCATGGTGGCACCTTTACCTGGAATGCAATACCTAGGTTCCTGTGCCTGACACATAACCACTTCTCCATTGAGACCATTTAACCCAGCTCATCGCTTGACACCTGCCTGCTGCCACCAGGAAGTCTGGGACCATCTTACTGAGTATGTTCCCACTGTACTCAACTGCCACCTGGTCTGAAGTTGCCTCTTGTTTGCTTTGCCACAGGACTGTAAGCTCCCTGAGGGTGTAGACTGAGTTGTATTACTCAGTAAACTCCATTGAGAAACATCTGTACCTTGTACTGAGAGCGATACAAGGATGACGAGCGCATAGCCTTAAACTCAGCTGCTGCTGCTGCTAAGTCGCTTCAGTCGTGTCCGACTCTGTGCGACCCCATAGAGGGCAGCCCACCAGGCTCCCCCATCCCTGGGATTCTCCAGGCAAGAACAATGGAGTGGGTCACCATTTCCTTCTCCAATGCATGAAAGTGAAAAGTGAAAGGGAAGTCACTCAGTTGTGCCCGACTCTTAGCGACCCCATGGACTGCAGCCTACCAGGCTCCTCTGTCCATGGGATTTTTCCAGGCAAGAGTACTGGAGTGGTGTTCCATTGCCTTCTCAGAAGAGGGTCTAAAACATATTACGCAATCAGTACATAGGAAATAAAAGGTTTTTCTCATGTTTGTTTCTCATAATCTGATTGAAATATGTCCAGGGACAAGCTGAAACTTATCTGCATATCAGTGGGATATGAAGTTTTAGTTCTGTGTATGTATGTGTGAGTGTCTGTACATTAATTTGGCTTTTTGATCATAGTGAAACAGGGTATATGAGCCAAAACCACACACATTCTGAATTGTTACTCATCCTTTCATTCAAGTAAATTAGAAGGGAGTCATCAAAAAGAGACTGGGACACCAAAGTAAGTCAGGGCTTAAGGAATATGCATGGGAGTATGAAAGGCAAACTGGTGATAATAAATAGGAGGGACCCCTCCTTGCTTTTTTCCTTCAGGTGATGACATGTGCCAGCTTAACTTTTCATTTTTTTTTGTCCATATAGAATTCCTGGGATAAAAATGAATGGGCCAAAGCAACTGGGTGACAGTACATTCAACACAGGACTGATAATCCTGCTACTAGAAGGCAATGGCACCCCCACTCCAGTACTCTTACCTGGAAAATCCCATGGACAGAGGAGCCTGGTAGGCTGTGGTCCATGGGGTCGCGAAGAGTCGGACATGACTGAGCGACTTCTTTCACTTTTCACTTTCATGCACTGGAGAAGGAAATGGCAACCCACTCTAGTGTTCTTGCTTGGAGAATCCCAGGGATGGGGGAGCCTGGTGGGCTGCCATCTATGGGGTCACACAGAGTCGGACATAACTGAAGTGACTTAGCAGCAGCAGAAACCAGTGAATCCCTTCTTCTCAGTCTGTGTAATGGCTATTCACTGTGTTTTCATCCTTGTGACAAGCATATTTTGATTTGAATTTTTCATTAAACAGAAATTTCCCTCATGTTAAGCTTTTAGGGAAAAAAAAACAGATAAATCACAGTAAAAGAAGCTGGTGTCAGGGATTTATTCAAAAGATTAACTTTCAGGTACGGCTTATATTGCTAGAGTTTTGACTCAATCCTTTGGCATTTTCTCCATGAAAATCCGAAGTGAGAAATTTGATGTTCAAAATGAAACAAATCAACATCTTCAATGTTTTAAAAAATGAATCACTGGATTGTGTGTCATGTCATTAGGCAGGGAAGTAGACAAATTCTTTTTGCAAATATTTTTATCACAAGGGTTAAAATGAAACTTTATTTAATGCTCAGTTAATTAGCAATCCTAATTAACCAGGCCATTTGATTTTCAAAATCCTCTTTTACATTCATATACCAATTCATTCATACAACATTCCTTGGTACTGCAAGCCAAGAATGGGGAGAACAACCACGTGGTTCCTCCTCTCAGGACACCCATAGGCTGGTGAGGTGAAAGTTACTACAAAAATAATGTCAAGACTCAAGACCTTGTATTCAACATAAGGCAACTTGGAGCAAAGTTCACTGGTAGCATGAGAAACAGAAATATCTAAGAGAAGGGGACTTCAGTGAATGCTTCCGAAGACATAGTACTTCCATCAGACCTTAAGAACTTGTCAATTGAATGACAGGGAAGAGGAGTAGCCACTCTAGTGTAAGGACTCGGGGAAGCCAAGAATACAATCAGGTAACTGCAGATGCCTTCAGGGAGCTGAAAATTACTTTACCTGGTTGGCAGGGGAAAAGTGGGTAGAAGTTGGTACTGAAGCTGTAGGGATGATAAGCACCAGATCACAAAAAGCCTTGCACATGGTGAAAGTGTTTTCTAATTGTTACAGTAGGGCTTGGCAATCAGTCATCAAAGATTTAATTGTTAAATATTTTCTTATTTCTATTATTACCTCTGTCATTTTCCTCAATGTTCCATCTTTCTGTAATACCCCTCCACTGAATGTCTACATAATTTAGAGTGTGCAACACACAAAGCATCCTTTAATCAGAGATGGTTTTTGTGTATTACTCACTCAGTTGTGTCTGACTCTTCGTGACCCCACAGACTGTAGCCCAACAGGCTCCTCTGTCCATGGGATTCTCCAGGCCAAGAATACTGGAGTGGGTTGCCATTTCCTTCTCCAGGGGTTCTTTCCAACCCAGGGATCGAACCCTGGTCTCCTGCATTGCTGGCAGATTCTTTACCATCTCAGCCACCAGGGAAGCCCAACTGTTTATTGTTCTCCAACTGACTCAAGTACGATCTTGCTTCTATCGACACAACCAGGTTAATATGCTCTGTCAAAACAGAGGTGAGGCTTTCAGTGTTCCCTGGACCTTTACAGTCCTCTGCACAGAGTAGCCATTTCAGAAAGTCCTACTGATTAATATTTAAACTGATAATAACAATTTTCCATTAATCCACTCTAAATGCTGAGACAGATTTTCAGAAACAAAGCAAAACTATATTCCGCTTCAAGTTTTGAAGTACACAACCAACTCAAAATTTTCTGACTCTTCCGCATTTATCATGGCAATTTATTTGCCTGCTCTTTCTGTTTCCCCTGAGACAACCTATCATCTTCTAGTTCTCTTTCCCCCACTGACTACTAGACATGAACGAGCTCTTCTAAGCTGCCTTTTTGGAAAGAGTGATTTTAGATGACATATCAATCAGCAATGCTGCTGCTGCTGCTAAGTCGCTTCAGTCGTGTCTGACTCTGTGCAACCCCATGGATGGCAGCGCCCCAGGCTCCCCTGTCCACAGGATTCTCCAGGCAAGAATACTGGAGTGGGTTGCCATTTCCTTCTCCAATGCATGCATGCATGCTAAGTCGCTTCAGTTGTGTCCGACTCTGTTTGATTCCATGGACAGCAGCCCACCAGGCTCCTCCATCCACAGGACTCTCCAGGCAAGAATACTGGAGTGGGTTGCCATTTCCTTCTCCATCAATCAGCAATAGCATATTTATATCTGAAATGTCAAATAAACACTAGTTGTAATAATTTAAATACTGAAAATGTATTCTATGAACTATAAAATTGTATCTTTAAAAAATTATTCATATCAGCTCCTTGGTGGTAAGTGGTGACCCTGAAGGCCACCTATTTCATCCCCCAAGAAGACATGCTGGTCTCAAGCCAGGAACAGTGCACTGTCACTCTAGGTAGACCTGTGAGAATGGGTTGGTTTCAGATGCCTGTCTCTGAAGGGGAGCCTCACAAGTTGCTGCTCTGGATCACACTGCTGTGTCCCCTATCTTCCTGAAGAGCCCATTATCAATCTGATCAGCTGCAGACACAGCCGTAGAACATTGCATTCTCAGTCCGCCCCTACTCCTCACCTTATTAGACCTAAAGAGAGTGTCAAATGGGTGTTAGAAATGGTATCCTAATGTAGTGAAAATACGTTAATTACGGCATCAATACTGCTGAGCTGTCTCCCAACTCCAAAACTAGGGACTAAAACACAGTCCTATAAATTTATGCATTTCAGCCGGCATCTGTAGTCTCTGAAAATGAAAGTGAAAGTGAAGTTGCTCAGTCGTGTCCGACTCTTTGTGACCCCAATGGATGGTAAGCTACCAGGCTCCGTGGTCCATGGGATTTTCCAGGCAAGAATACTGGAGTGGGCTGCCATTTCCTTCTCCAGGGGATCTTTTCAACACAGGATCGAACCCAAGTCTCCTGCATTGCAGACAGACGCATTACTGTCTGAGCCACTAGTCTCTAATACACTGTAAAACCACCTCAGTATACTTCGGAATACAAAGAGACTGCCAAAAAGGTGTAAATTTTAAAAAGTCAAGTTTGATTCTTTACAGTCTTCCTTAAGACTGTCTGTCTGAGTTCCCACCAGACTTTGCTCTAATGGGGCAGTTTAGCTCGGCCCTAATTCTGACTGTGGGTTGTAAATCCTTCCCCAACTAGACCTTGTCTACGCCAAAGTGAACACCCTTCCTCAAATTATTTCCTTCCATTTCTCTAAACATGTCTTTCATCTTTGAGGTATATAAAAAGGACTGCCTTCACTTTGGTAATCCCATAGAATTTGGATTAAAACATGTAATTTTACTATTGATTTTACAAGCCTTAATGAAACTGTAACTATTTAGCACAGAGAAACATCAAATGAGATACTTTACATGTGATAAAATCCATGACATGAAACTTTAAGACTTAGAGATCTTTGCTTGGTCAGAATTAAACACCAAATCTCTAAAGGAAATCTGCTCCTTTTATAACTGAATCAAGAAGTAATAAAGATGGACATCTTTTCTGACATCCTCAGGGGTGGCTGACAATTGGTCACAATCCTATAACTAATGAAGACCTCAAGAGTCTAACATAAATTACAGAAAAATGGAATTACAAGTGAAACCTCTTTCATAAAAAAGTCCTGGTCATTCTCTGAAGTAGATGTATTCTGAAGGTCTCTTCAATTTGTACCAATGACTTACTACTCTTGAGTCCATTAAGATATAGTGGCTTTCTCAATAACAAACCAAAAGGATGGGGCCGAGAGAGATCAAATTTAGCCAGATTACTTATTCTACTTCTGGGTTCCAGGCTCCTTTCCCCACCCTCCCTTCTACCCTGAAAGCTGTCTTGTGGAGACGTGTCCATCCTCCTTCAAGGAGAAAGGAGGAGAAACACACAAAATGGTATCATATACTTTCATATCATAAATTATCAATAATATTTCTATAACACACCTAGAAACTCCAAGTATTTCTTTTTCATTCAGCTAATGAATATCAAGCACTTACTATCTGCTATGGAATAAAAAATATAGAAATAAATATGACAGAGTGGCCCCCACATTGATTGAACTTAAAAATCCACTCATACTTCCCTTTCCTAAGATTTTAAGGCCAAATCTTCTTATCCCTGACTTAATCCATAAGCAATTCTGAAAGAAAAAAATCTGCATTAATCTAGAAAAAGGATGAAAGATTCAACGCATGGTTCTGAATGCCCGTATCGAGAATATGACTCCTATCATGCAAACTAAAGCATTTATCTAAAATTACAGAACATCTTGACCCGTGACCACTGTGGTTGGGACCAAACAGGTATAAAAGTGAGCTAGGCTTTGAAAAAAACATTTTGTTTCTTTTTCTACACAAAGTCAATGCATGGATTATTTTGAGGCTTAGGTCTCTGAAGCTGTATTAACAGTTGTTTCTGTTCAATCCATGGCAACATATTGACAGGTGTAAATTAACCAAGTATAATCTGAAAAGCTGAAAAAAACTTGCCAAACTGAGGACTTAGGTAAAGGAAATAGAGGACGGAAGGGCATGGCTGTTCATTCCACGAACTAAGCAGGTATAGGAGATGACCAGGCCATTTGCCCTTAGCCCATGTCCTGAGCTGTGTGCGAGCTGTCTGATGGTTCTCATCCAGCTCTTTGGTCATCTTACAGCTTTAATTTGCAAGATGTAAAACCGCAATATTAATGCTCGAATCACAGAATTAACAGTAAGAGTCTTCCTGCTTTATAAAATGGGTGATAATGCAAAGTGGAAGCTGTTTAGTGGTTCCTACACATCAGCTTCCCACAAATGCCAGAGTTGGCTGCTTTTTAGTCAGAAGCAAATATGCCAATTTGTTTCTATTCGAGGTCATGTTGTGGTTTCACTCAGAAGATTGCTCTGAACCCAAAGGGTCACAATTTCCCCATTAAGGTGGTGAAAAGTAATTGGGTCTACCCACTGTATAGTGTTCATATTCTCTCTTCAACTTGACTGTAAATCATAAGAAGGAAAAGAGGGTATATTCTATTATCTTGAAATCTCCTTGGTGTCTAGAAAAACTATCATCACTAGAGCATTTTTTCATCCATCTATTTATTCATCTTGAGTATCTGAGACCTTATAAAACCCATAGTGGTCAGCAGGTGATGACGTAAGCTTCTTGAGAGATGGAAGTCTAACTTAACTTTATACCATAAGGCCACATCAAGCACAGACTTTTTCCTGCAATACGCACTCTTGATTTGTGTATTAGTATATGTTCACTTACCCAATGGAATCCCTTGCATGGCTGAGAAGGCCAGTTGTTAAGCAAAATAGCCCATAACTCAGTGTCAGACGTGAACTATAGATATTCATTGGAGAGCACTGTGGGTTGAAGGCTCAAAGAGAAGGTAATGCTGGAAATGGGTCATGCCATTCAAAAAGGCAAAAAGAAGGAAGCGAGTACCCCCACAGACTCTGTGGGGAAACACAGTGCACAAAAAGCCCTGAAGCCTGATTAAGTCAAGCATGTTGGTAGCAACTGAGCTAGAATATGAAAGGTCCTGAAGAACAATTGCTTTCATCCTGACTCCCATTTATCAAGTGGGAATACCTATTATGACACCTGAGAGTTGCCATGTAAGCAACAGTCCTTGAAGTCTTTGGAAATGCAGTTGACCCTTGAACAACATGCGTTTGAACCATGTAGATTAACTTATATGTGGATTTTTTTCAATAAATACATATATGTACTATAAATATATTTGCCCTTCCTTATAATTTAAATAAAACTTTTTACTACCTTAATTTATTGTAAAAAACAGAGTATATGATACATATATAATGAATCAAATATGTGTTACTTAATTATTTATGTTAACAATAAGGTTTCTGGTCAACAGTAAGCTAATAGCACTAAAGTATAATGGGGGAGTCAAAAGGTATACACATATTTTTGACTGTACAAAGGCTGACAAACCCAACCCCCACATTGTTCAAGGGTTAACTGTATTTCATCAAGAACTATAACAAATTTATATTTCAGTTCAAGCATTTATGGCCACTTACTAACTATGTATCTTAGGGAAGTTGTATATTGCCTCAGAACTGTAGATTCCTATCTGTTTTTTAAGATTATACAAGGTAATGAGTGAAAAGCATTGAGAATTTAAAAAAAAAAACATATATAAGGACAAAGAAAACAATTAATGTATAGTAGTGATATATTTGGCTATTTCTTCCAGGGAAATTGAAAATAAAGATAAAACACAGGTAAAATCAAGAAATAAAAAGCTGCTGCCAATTTTGGCAGCTGTGGCATAGCCTTTTTTCTAGAATAAGAAACAAACACTGTTAGTTGTCTGTTTTTATTCACTAAAAACTAGGGAGAGCTGATTGACTGAATCCTTACAATAAACTTATATGCTAGATATGCATCTTACTCCCATTTTTATATGAGAAAACTGAGGCTTATAAAAATCAGTAACTTACCCATCTATTCACAAATGGTAAGTGGCAACACAGTGAAAGCCAGGTCTGTTTAGCTATAAAATCTGTGATCGTGGCCTCCCACATGCTCAGGAAGCGAGGAATCAGTCTCCAGTTAATTGAGAAACTTTCATAATTAAATGGTCATAGATATGTAGGCAGTGAGGGACTTAATTTTTTTTTAAGGCTGCATGCTCCAAAGAACTGTAAG
The DNA here is from genome assembly GCA_917880005.1 of Nanger dama. Classification (NCBI taxonomy): domain Eukaryota; kingdom Metazoa; phylum Chordata; class Mammalia; order Artiodactyla; family Bovidae; genus Nanger; species Nanger dama. The sequence continues at coordinate 6,509,110 of CAKJTW010000011.1, forward strand.
GAGAGATAAGAAAGCCCTTCTAATTGATCAGTGAAAAGAAACAGAGGAAAACAACAGAATAGGAAAGACTAGAGATCTCTTCAAGAAAATTAGAGATACCAAGGGAACATTTCAGGCAAAGATGGACAAAATGAAGAACAGAAATGGCATGGACCTAATAGAAGCAGAAGATATTACAAAGAGGTGGCAAGAATACACAGAGGAACCATACAAAAAAAAAAGATGTTAATGACTCAGAAAACCATGATGGTGTGATCACTCACCTAGAGCCAAAATCCTAGAATGAGCAGTCAAATGGGCCTCTAGAAGCATCACTACAAGCAAAGCTAGTGGAGGTGATGGAATTCCAGCTGAGCTATTTCAAATCCTAAAAGATGATGGTGTTAGAATGCTGCACTCAATATGCTAGAAAATTTGGAAAACTCAGCAGTGGCCACAGGACTGGAAAAGGTCAGTTTTCATTCCAATCTTAAAGAAAGGCAATGCCAAAGAATGCTCAAACTACTGCACAATTGCACTTATCTCACACACTGGAAAAGTAAGGCTCAAAATTCTCCAAGCCAGGCTTCAATAGTTCAAGCTGGATATAGAAAAGGCAGAGGAACCAGAGATCAAATTGCCAACATCCGTTGGATCATTGAAAAAACAAGAGTTTCAAGAAAATGTCTACTTTTGCTTTATTGACTATGCCAAAGCATTTGACTCTGTAGATCACAACAAACTATGAGAAATTCTTCAAGAGATGAGAATACCAGACCACCTTACCTGCTTCCTGAGAAATCTTTTTGCAGGTCAAGAAGCAACATTTAGAACTGGACATGGAACAACAGGCTGGTTCCAAATCAGGAAAGGAGTACCCAAAGGTTTTATATTGTCACCATGCTTATTTAACTTATATGCAGAGTACATCATGAGAAATGCTGGGCTAGATGAAGCAGAAACTAGAATCAAGATCTCTGGGAGAAATATCAATAACCTCAGATATGCAGATGATACCACACTTAACGGCAGAAAGCAAAGAAGAAATAAAGAGCCTCTTGATGAAACTGAAAGAGAAGAATGAAAAACCTGACCTAAAATTCAACATTCAAAAAATGAAGTTCATGGCGTCCTGTCCCATTACTTTATGGCAAACAAATGGGGAAAAAATGGGAACAGTGAGAGACTATATTTTCTTGGGCTCTAAAATCACTGCAGATGGTGACTCTAGCCATGAAATTAAAAGATGCTAGCTCCTTGGAAGAAAAGCTATGACAAACATAGACAGCATTTTAAAAAGCAGAGATACTACTTTGCCAACAAAGATCCATCTAGTCAAAGCTATGGTTTTTCCAGTAGTCATGTATGGATGTGAGATCTGGACCATAAACAAAGCTGAGCACCAAAGAATTTATGTTTTTGAACTGTGGTGTTGGCAAAGACTCTTGAGAGTCCCTTGGACTGCCAGGAGATCAAATCAGTCAATCCTAAAAAAAATAAATCCTGAATATTCATTAGAGGGTTGATACTGAAGCTGAAACTCTAATAATCTAACCATTTGATGCAAAAGCCAACTCTTTGGAAAAGACTCTGATGCTGGGAACGATTGAAGCCAGAAGAAGGGAACAACAGAGGATGAAATGGTTGAACAGCATCACTGACTCAATGGACATGAGTTTGAACAAGATCTGGGAGATACTCAAGGACAGGAAAGCCTGGTGTGCTGCAGTCAATGGGGTCGCAAGGATTCAGACATGATTGAGTGATGGCACAATATTGACAATGCAGCATGTGAGATCTTGGTTCCCATGTCCCCTGCATTGGGAATCCTCGAGTCTTAACCACTGGACCACCAATGAAGTCCCCTCTGCTTTTTTCTTTTACTTTCTACTTCTACTTAATTTTTATTTCCTCGAATGTGAAAATCTATACATAATGTTCTTTACAAATAAAAGGAAAAGACTCTTTTAGGACATTTTTTAAAATATCAAAATAACAATTTAGAATCACTGAGCACTAACATGATTACACTTTCCCCTCCTCTTGAGCTTAGACCGGGTCTCCCTCTGCAGAATGCTGATGGTCCAGATCAGTCCACCAACCAGCTATGTAATGCACATGACAACAAACAAAAGCTTTGACTATTTTACAAATACAATCACATGGGCTCCTTTGCTCTCTAGCACTTTCAATAGACCCTTTGACTCTCAAAATTCCTAAAGCAGCAAGAACACAGATCCCGAAATTGAACAGCCCTGGGTTCACATCTCAGCTTTGCTACTTGCTGGGACAGTGGCTTGGGGCAAGTTACTTAACCTTGTGTAAGCTCTGACATCTTCAAAGGCATGGTAATGCCCAGTACAGCAAAGCCACTATTATGAGCCTGGTAAGAACAGCAAACAAAACCGGCGTGTCTGTCCTCAGTAGCAGAGGAAGCTGTTCAACGATTTCAAAAATACATAAGGAGTACAAACAATGAAAACTAATAAAAAGCTTTGGGTTATTACACTGAGAGAGAATTTGAATGAATGGCTCATGGTAGATTCTCATAGTAGCAGGCCTGAGGGACATATATATGAGTGCAGTGAAGAGTGAGGGTAAAGGTGTTATGTGAAGATGAAAACGTGTGCAATGGCTTTGAGGTGGGAAAAACTTTCCCTTTGGGAAGCTGAAGCAAAGTCCAGTGGTTTCCTTCTGGAACAGTGGGGATAGAAGAGTAAGCTGAGGTCAGAGTTGGGATCCTAATCTAATAGGAACTCTGACACCCATGCTAAAAGTTGTGGCTTGTTCTAAGAGCACTGGAAAGCTACTGATGGATTTTAAGTAGATACATAAGAGATGTGTCAGGTTTTTTCCACAGGAGGTAGGGGTGGAACACAAGTGAAAACTTGGCATTTGATTATTTGATTATTTGATTATTGAGATTCACATCTCATCCTTCCCTAGATTTGAGGAACCTAGAGTGTGCTCTGATGTCAACAAAAGGTTTGATTTTAATGGATTATTTCATTTAAGCTACAACTACATAACATATATACATGTATTTAGGTGTGTGTATATATATACACACATACATATCTATAGGTGTGTGAACATATACGTACATATGTATGTGTGTGTTTAAAATTAAGAAGGTTATTTGCCTTTCAGCAACTCATTTGGCTTCCTTAAAACACTTATTTCCTCACCTATAAAATGATGAAATAAAAATATATAAGGACAGTACTTAATGCTAGGTCTGGCACATAGAAACTCAAAAACATCAGCTATTATGAATTAGTTGTGACAAAATTATAAATGCAATCCCTGAGATCATAGAAAGGGGCTCTTACAGTCTTACAGATGGTGAAAAGAAATCTAGTATGTCATTATTTCTAGGCCATACATTACAGAAAATATGACAGCGAGTTTAGCAAGAGCCTCCAAACAGTTGTTTGAAGGCAAAAATTTAACTGGTCTATGTGGGTTTGTAGGGCTTCCCTGTAGCTCAGATGGTAAAGAATCTGCTTGCAATGTAGGAGATCCAGGTTCAAACCGTGGATTGGGAAGATCCCTGTAGAAGGAAATGGTTCCGTTCAGTTCAGTTGCCAAGTCATGTCTGACTCTTTGTGATCCCATGGAGTGCAGCACGCCAGGCTTCCCTATCCATCACTAACTCCTGGAGCTTACTCAACTTATGCCCATTGAGTTGGTGATGCTATCCAACCATCTCATCCTCTGTCATTCCCTTCTGCTTCTGCCTTCAATTCTTCTAAGCATCAGGATTTTTAACCATCAGTCCTTCCAATGAATATTCAACCTGATTTCCTTTAGGATGAACTGGTTGGATCTCCTTGCAGTCCAAGGGACTCTCAAGAGCCTTCTCCAACACCACAGTTCAAAGGCATCAATTCTCCCGCGCTCAGCTCTCTTTATAGTCCAACTCTTACATCCATACATGACTGCTGGAAAAACCATAGCTTTAACTGGACAGAACTTTGTCAGGAAAGTAATGGCTGTGCTTTTTAACATGCTATCTAGTTTGGTCATAACTTTTCTCCCAAGGAGCAAGCTTCTTTTAATTTCATGGCTGCAGTCATCATCTACAGTGATTTTGAAGCCCAGGAAAATAAAGTCTCTCATTGTTTCCATTGTTTCCCCATTTATCTGACATGAAGTGATGGGACTGGATGCCATGATCTTTGTTTTCTGAATGCTGAGGTTTAAGACAACTTTTAACTCTCCTCTTTCACTTTCATCAAGAACTCTTTAGTTCTTCACTTTCTGCCATAAAGGTGGTGTCATCTGTGTATCTGAAGTTACTGATGATATTTTTCCCAGAAAACTTGATTCCAGTTTCTGCTTCACCCAGCCCAGCATTTCACATGATGCACTCTGCATATAAATTAAATAAGTAGGGTGACAATATAAAACCTTGAGGTATTCCTTTCCCAGTTTGGAACCAGCCTGTTTTCCATGTCCAGTTCTAACTGTTGGTTCTTGACTTGCAAACAGATTTCTCAGGAAGTAGGTAAGATGGTCTGGTATTCCCATCTCTTGAAGAATTTCCCACAGTTTGTTGTGACCTACAGAGTAAAAGGCTTTGGTATAGTTAATAAAACAAAAATAGATGTTTTCCTGAAACTCTCTTGCTTTTTTGATGATCCAATGAATGTTGGCAACTTGATCTCTGGTTCCTCTGCCTTTTCTAAAACCAGCTTCTATGTCTGGAAGTTTACGGTTCATGTACTATTGAACCCTGGCTTGGAGAATTTTGAACATTACTTTTCCAATGTGTGAGATGAGTGCAACTGTGTGGTAGTTTGAGCATTCTTTGGCATTGCCTTTCTTCGGGATTGGAATGAAAACTGACCTTTTCCAGTCCTGTAGCCACAGCTGAGTTTTCCAAATTTGCTGACATATTGAGTGCAGCACTTTTACAATATCATCTTTTAGGATTTTCAATAGCTCAACTGGAATTCTATCACCTCCACTAGTTTTGTTTGTAGTGATGCTTCCTAAGGCCCACTTGACTTCAAATTCCAGGATGTTTGGCTCTAGGTGAGTGATCACACCATCGTGGTTATCTGGGTCATGATGATCTTTTTGTACAGTTCTGTGTATTCTTTCCACCTCTTCTTCATATCTTCTGCTTCTGCTAGGTCCATACAACTTCTGTCCTTTATTGTGCCCATCTTTGCATAAAATGTTCCCTTGGTATCTCTAATTTTATTGAAGAGATCTCTAGTCTTTCCCATTGTATTGTTTTCATTTATTTCTTTTCATTGATCACTTAGACAGGCTTTCGTATCTCTCCTTGTTATTCTTTGGAACTCTGAATTCAGATGAGCATATATTTCCTTTTTCCCTTTGTCTTTTCTTCTTTTCTCAGTTATTTGTAAGGCCTCCTCAGACAATCATTTTGCCTCTTTGCCTTTCTTTTGGAATGGTCTTGATCACTGCCTCCTGTATAATGTCACAAACCTCCATCCATAGTTCTTCAGGCAGCCTATCTGTTAGATCTAATCCCTTGAATCTATTTGTATAACCTCTTACTGTATAATCGTAGGAATTTGATTTAGGTCCTACTTGAATGGTCTAGTAGTTTTCCCTTTTTTCTTCAATTTATTTCTGAATTTGGCAATAATGAGTTCATGATCTGAGCCACAGTCAGCTCCCGGTATTTTTTTTTTTTTTTTGATGACTGTATAGAGCTTCTCCATCTTTGGCTGCAAAGAATATAATCAATGATTTCAGTACTGACCTTCTGGTGATGTCCATGTATAGAGTCTTCTCTTGTGTTGTTGGAAGAGGATGTTTGTTATGACCAGTGCATTCTCTTGGCAAAACTCTGTTAGCTTTTGCCCTGCTTCATTCTGTACTCCAAGGTCAAATTTGCCTGTTACTTCAGGTATCTCTTGACTTCCTACTTTTGCATTTCATTCCCCTATAATGAAAAGGACATCTTTTTGAGTGTTAGTTCTAGAAGGCTTTGTAGGTCTTCACAGAATCATTCAGCTTCAGTTTCTTTAGCATTACTGGTTGGGGCACAGACATGGATTGCTCTGATATTGAATGGTTTACCTTGGAAATGAACAGAGATCATTCTGTTTTTGAGACCGCATCAAAGTACAGCATTTCAGACTCTCTTGTTGACTGTGAGGGTTATTACATTTCTTCTAAGGGACTCTTGCCCACAGTAGTAGATATAATGATCATCAGAGTTAAATTCACCACTTCCAGGGAGTGGCTCCCCACTTCAATAGTCTTGCCTGGAGAATTCAATGGACAGAGAGAGAAGCCTGGTGGGCTACAGTTCATGTGGTCTGTTTTTCTAGCACCAGGCTTGTTAGTTTTATATTGTTGGCTCAATTTGCAAATCTTTAGAACACTGTACCCATTAGTCCCTATAATTTCATACCTTGTTGTTTTAATCAAGTACATTTTCTTCCTGTCTCAGAAAGAGTTCATGATGACCCATATTATTTCCCTCAACATAACTTGCTAGGTTTTCTCCAAGGGTATGATTATTGAGTATTCTTGCCTAGAGAATCCCAGGGACAGAGGAGTCTGGTGGGCTGCCGTTTATGGAGTCGCACAGAGTTGGACATGATTGAAGAGACTTAGCAGCAGCAGCAGCATGATTATGGAGAGGTTCTTCCTCCAATCAAAACGTTTTATTATTTCTGGAGAAGATTGTTCCAGACTTGCTTTGGTGATTCAGATAGATAATTCAGATATACTTGAAGCCTAATTATGATCATGGTCTCGAGCACAATAAATTCCTTAGCACGGTCTCCCAACAAGTCAGGTCTCTGGAACTTTCTGATCAAAAACACATCTCGTTCTTTCTCCTTTACCTCAGGAGAAACTGAATCTTGAAAATCAATGCAGCTTCCGTATGCCAGTTTATATGCACCATTCCCTGTTCTTGCTTTCCTTTCTTTCACTGTTACAGTACTAAGTAGAGGACATATTACCATCCTCCTCTGTGGCATGCTCCCCATGAAACTCTGCCTATATCAATTTACATTGCTACTTAGAATAAGTCCATCGGGGATAAGATGTTCCTTTTTACTTATAAGCTTTCTGGGAAATCAGTCTTACAGAATTTTTATGGGAATTCTGGAAACAATTCTAACTGAGAAATGATGCTATGTTTGTTTCCCAGTTAACACACTAGAGACAGAGCTGCATATGGCTTTCCTATTAAGAGTGCATGGTTGGAACTGCCTGGGGAAAGAGTCACCAGGTGCCTGTTAGCAGGCACTACGCTCCCCTCTGGGCCCTGGCCTCAGGTAACCGAAGTCCCTAAGGAACACCATGCTGCACATGGATTGCAATGCACCTTTGAAAATTACTTATTGCTGGAGCATGAGATGTGTGAGCTGATAAGGATGCCAAAAATGACAGCAGCAAATGTATAAAGAAATGGATGGGCTTGATGTTGAATTTCATGTTTGAACAATGTTTAAAATGCCCACAGTGTCGTTTTCTGCTCTGGATTTCTGATGTCACCAAAGCAGACATTAATCTAGGAATAAACATGGTCGACCAAAGGATTATAAACCTGAACTATCTCATAAAAATACCTTGACCATATATCCTATTCAACAATGTTGAGGAAATGTATAGTTAAGAAAGCTGAAAAGAAATGCATGTCTAAAAGCAATACTATTCCCATACAAGCACAGCCTCTGATTTAAAAAAGACATCAAAAGGATTAAATCTGAGTTTGAAATGAGGCTAGAACTATGTAACTAGAAGAGTGCTGTGGTATTATACAAGATGCATATTTTCCTGAGGTATAACCATTATCTACTCTGAAGGTATAAATATTTCATTTTCTCTACCTCAGTTTCATCATCTGTGAAATTGGAATAATGGCACCTTAGGGGAAAACACTGAGGATTAGCAACTTAATGTTTACTACTATAATAAGTTCTTTAGAGACTAGAGTGAGATTGTGGTGAATACAGAATGAGGGGAGTAAACTGGCATAAATCAAACCTTTGTATATAGTATATAAATGAAGAGAAAATAAATTACATGGAGAAGGGTAATAAAATATTCTTCTAAGTGGAAGGAAGAAACAAAACCCTAGAAAATACAAAAATGGGTCATTCCTAATGGGTAAAAATATTCCACATAACATACTGCCCATCACCAAATATCTGATTTATACCAGCCAACTGCAATTTGAGGAAGCCTCTAATCTGTATTTATATTTTTAAATGTCAGGAAGATGATAGTCTGAAAAAAAAAAGAGAAACATTTGCAATTGTCTTAACTTTAGAATCCTTTCCCAAGGAAGCATCGGGCTTGCCTAGAGTTTGAAAAATATGTTGTCTTCCATTCAATGGTTATTTCTCTAATATGTTTCATGACCGTGTAATGCTATGTTGCCTACAGTAAATGTCCCTGGGTATCCAGAGAGTCAAACTGCCTGTCTTCATTTTTTCCATACCAATGCCTGTGTACATTCAGTGAAATTATATACTGATAGCTGGAAAATCCAACTCTGTCTAGCAGGAAAATTCAGAAGATAAGAAAATCTTGGCAACCTTAGAAACCAGGGGAATGTTCAAATTTTATCAGCACCCACAGGGTTTACTCAGCTTACTAGTGTTAAGTAGTTAGAATAGGAAAAGGAGTCCAGAATGGAGGTGGCTAAAAGACAAAGGGAAAAGCCAAAAAAGTAGAACAAAGGAAAGTCCGAGAACCAGAGTGAGAACCTCAGGTGAAGCAAATAGCCTTCCTGGCTAACCCAATTTACACTGGGCAGGCTCAGGGGAGGGGAAAAAAATACATATATATAATATGGAAAGAGGAGCCAAAATTGAGCTCTGGCTTCTCTTCTCTTCATTTCTTTTGGGTTAGCCCACCCTCATGCCTCAAGGATGTATTTTGCTTTGCTTGCCAAATAAAACTGAGCTGTAACACTGATCCATTCATCACTTCAAATTTTTCCTACAGCAAGACAGAACTGAGGAAATCACAAACTCCCCCAACACTATTAACATATTTGAATACATTATCTGGCATCTGGTGCAATTCATGACAGGTTATTAGCAGTGGGTGGTGCTCTCAGCATTGAGTCCTCAGCCTCTCAGATACTGCCAAATGGCTGAGAAGTTACAAGTCTCATATAAGTTTTTAAATGTGAAGCTTGCCATGACTCTTGCTTCTCATCCCTCTTCAACCATTTCCAAAACAATGTATGCATAAAAAGAGCAGGAATGGGAAAACTTTGTAAGATTTGTCAAAAATTATCATGAAAACACACAGCCAAAAGATTAATAAATCTAATTACTGCGGCCACACACACAGGTCTCCTTGTGACTCCACGGCAAAAGGGATTCAAATATGAGAATGCATACAAATTCACTTTATAAGATGCACAGTGGTTTCAACTATTACAATGGCCATCACATCTGGTGCTGCATCACTGATGAAGAACAATTAATTGCCTCTTTAGTAAAACCATCTAGGATAGAAAGCAAGACTGCATCTACACCAGTTTGAAAATCTTGTAAGTTCCTTAAAAGCCAAGATCATCTTCTATTACTTGATATTCCCCATAGCATCCAAAAAAACATATATTGGTTAAATTCAAACCTCCAATAAGTATATTGATTTGTTAATGATAGAATTAAATGTAGCAATAAACAGCTCAGTTACTGAATCAAGTGAGGAAAAGAGGGTAAGATGAAGTCTAAAATGATATCAGAGCAAGAAAAGTTAAGGTCTTTGTTAGGAAAAGTAGGATAAGAGAAGGAGATTCCTGTCACAGAGTATAGTAATTATAATGTTGAAAAAATGACAAGAACAAAGGGAAAAATTAAAATTTGATTTTAATGGCTTCTAGAGAAGACTCTACACATGGACATCACCAGATGGCCAACACCAAAATCAAATTGATTATATTCTTTGCAGTCAAAGATGGAGAAACTCTATACAGTCAGCAAAAACAAGACTGGGAGTGGACTGTGGCTCAGATCATGAACTACTTATTGCCAAATTCAGACTTAAATCAAAGAAAGTGGGAAAACCACTTAACCATTCAGGTATGACCTAAATCAAATCCCTTATGATTATATAATGGAAGTGAGAAATATATTTAAGAGACTAGATCTCATAGAGTGCCTGATGAACAATGGACAGAGGTTCGTGACATTGTACAGGAGACAGGGATCAAGACCATCCCCGAGAAAAAGAAATGCTAAAAAACAAAATGCCCGTCTGAGGAGGCCTTACAAATAGCTGTGAAAAGAAGAGAAGTTAAAAGCAAAGGAGAAAAAAGAAAGATATATCCATTTGAATGCAGAGTTCCAAAGAATAGCAAGGAGAGATAAGAAAGCTTTCCTCAGCATTCAATGCAAAGAAATAGAGAAAAACAATAGAATGGAAAAGACTAGAGAACTCTTCAAGAAAATTACAGATACCAAGGGAACATTTCATGCAAAGATGGGCTCAATAAAGGACAGAAATGGTATGGACCTGACAGAAGCAGAAGATATTAAGAAGAGGTGGCAAGAATACTCAGAAGAACTGTACAAAAAAGATCTTCACAAGTCAGATAATCAAAATGGTGTGATCACTCACCTAGAGCCAGACATCCTGGAATATGAAGTCAAGTGGACCTTAGAAAGCATCACTACGAACAAAGCTAGTGGAGGTGATGGAATTCCAGTTGAGCTATTTCAAATCCTAAAAGATGATGCTGCTAAAGTGCTGCACTCAATATGCCAGCAAATTTGGAAAACTCAGCAGTGGCCACAGGACTGGAAAAGTCAGTTTCCACTCCAATCCCTAAGAAAGATAAACCAAAGAATGCTCAAACTACCACACAACTGCACTCATCTCACATGCTAGTAAAAGTAATGCTCAAAATTCTCCAAGCCAGGCTTCAATACGTGAACCATGAACTTCCTGATGTTCAAGCTGGTTTTAGAAAAGGCAGAAGAACCAGAGATCAAATTGCCAACATCCGCTGGATCATTGAGAAAGCAAGAGAGTTCCAGAAAAACATCTATTTCTACTTTATTGACTATGCCAAAGCCTTTGACTGTGTGGCTCACAGGAAAACTCTTCAAGAGATGGGAATACCAGGCCACCTGACCTGCCTCTTGAGAAACCTGTATGCAGGTCAGGAAGCAACAGTTAGAACTGGACATGAAACCACAGATTGGTTCCAAATAGGAAAAGGAGTACATCAAGGCTGTATATTGTCACCTTGCTTATTTAACTTATATGCAGAATACATCCTGAGAAATGCTGGGCTGGATGAAGCACAAACTGGAATCAAGATTGCCGGGAGAAATATCGATAACTTCAGATATGCAGATGATACCACCCTTATGACACCACCCTTATGAAGAAGAACTAAAGAGCCTCTTCTGAAAGTGAAAGAGGAAAATGAAAATGTTGGCTTAAAGCTCAACATTCAGAAACTAAGATCATGGCATCTGGTCCCATTACTTCATGGCAAATAGATGGGGAAACAGTGGCTGACTTTATTTTGGGGAGCTCCAAAATCACTGCAGATGGTGATTGCAGCCATGAAATTAAAAGATGCTTACTCCTTGGAAGGAAAGTTATGACCAACCTAGACAGCATACTAAAAGCAGAGACATTACTCTGCCAACAAAGGTCCATCTAGTCAAGGCTATGATTTTTCCAGTAGTCATGTATGGATGTGAGAGTTGGACTATATATAAAGAAAGCTGAGCACAGAAGAATTGATGCTTTTCAACTGTGGTGTTGGAGAAGACTCTTGAGAATCCCTTGGACAGCAAGGAGTTCCAACCAGTCCATCCTAAAGGAGATCAGTCCTGGGTGTTCATTGGAAGGACTGATGTTGAAGCTGAAACTCCAATACTTTGGCCACCTGATGCGAAGAGCTGACTCATTAGAAAGGACCCTGATGCTGGGAAAGATTGAGGGCAGGAGGAGAAGGGGGACAGAGGATGAGATTGTTGGATGGCATCACCATGAGTTAGGTGGACTCCAGGAGTTGGTGATGGTCAGGGAGGCCTGGTGTCCTGGCAGTTCATGGGATCACAAAGAGTTGGACATGACTGAGTGTCTGAACTGACTGACTGTTAAAGAGAATGATGTAATCGAGTACAAAACAGTCAAACAGTAGTCAACAGACAAATAGTCAAATTAAGTTAGGCTTAGAGAAATGTAGCTCAAGATGGGTGAAGAAATTGGGGAAAAAATCCAATTACTTTAAATGATGTGGAGTTTTCCTGCTAAGACAAATTGCAACCTTGGGGTACTGATAAACCCCACAATTGAAGTAAATTAATTACTTTGAGGGTTTTTAAAGAAACAATTCAGAAGTACATAGTGATGAAGACCAAAGATAGGCAAAGTAGTTGCTTTCCAGAAGAGAAAATGCAAATTGTTTGAACTGAATAATTTTGATGTTGATTCTGAGAAAATAATGCAATTCATATTATGAAATATTATGCATTGACTAGAAAACACCAATTCAGTTTCCAGAACTCATTTTTTTCTCTCTACACAATTATTAAGAATTTAGATACATGAGAAAAGCAGTAGATATAATTTATCTGAATTTTAGTAAAGTGCTTGTCCACAACCTCACAATATCCTTACTTTTAAAGTTCAAGATAGGATTGGATTATAATAATAGCCAGATTTGCAACTTACTGAGCAGTGACAACATTAGGGTATATCTGATGAATGGATTGGTATTAACTAAGCAGAATCTAAATGGTTGACAATGAGCTCTGTTCTGGACCCTAATCTATTCAACATCTAAAAAAAATAATAAATCAGTTCAGTGAAGATCACACTTTGAAGTAAGATGAATATGGGGGACCAGGAAGAAGAAATCACCTGGGTGATACAATCAGGCATTTAAAATAACTAATCAAAGATTAAGACAAATTTAAATCAATGAAATATTTTAAATACAATGCCAGGTATTATTTTTGAATTACAAACAAAATAAACATGTAAATATGAAGGGAAAGAGTGCAGGAATAATAGCTATGCTCTTGAGGGAAATGGCCTAGGTTTATAATTCCTTGGAGCGTCTAAAAATATCTGATGCAAACTTAGGCAGCAATAAACATCTAGGAATTTTCTAGAAAGTAGAAGATAATTCCACTTTACTCTGAAATATTTACATCATTCCTGGAGAATTATACACAATGCTGAGTCCTATAGAGATATCAATAAACCAAAATGCATTCTGAAGAGGGAAAACTCTCAGAACCATCACAGAAGAGACTGGAAGAATGAGGCCGTGTGACCTGAGGAACAGGTGAAGATTAATATGGGCACCCACTGAAAAGCTGAGTCCATTTAGAAAACAGTTCTTTCGGTACTGAGAAATAGCTTCTCTCTTTTAATTTTTTTTTTTTTTGCTTTTAAAGTAATTTTTCATGATTATATCACTGGTAGAAAATTGAGAAAATATACAGCAATACACAAAAGAAGATAGTGTTATTTTGTTAGTAGGGGTCTGTTTCATCGCAGTTTTTGCATATATTTACAATTGTACTATACTTTTGTACAGTCATTTAGCATTATATTATGAAGCTTTATTATATAAATTAACATTTACCTTTTTGTGCAAATATGAAGATTTTATGAACTTATACAGAACACGAATTTTTAAGTTAGTTTTTAAAATGAAACATCTACAATATATTAAATTCTTAGGCACTGTCCTAGGATCTTCACAAAGCATAAGAGAGACAAAATGTCAATACTAGTGGAGTTTACTACTTGAGGGTATGTTTATTGAGGGGATATAAAATGGACATGCAAGCAAGCAAAGAAAATAAAGAAATATTTTCTGATAATGTGTACCATAAAGAGACTTGATATGACAAACGAACTTCTAAAGGTGTACAACATTTGAACTGAGACTCAAGTGACAAGAAGGAGCAAACTATATAGAAAACTCACAACAGATGGTTTCAGGCAGAGGGAATAAAGTAGGAAGGGCTGTAAAGCTGAGATGAACTTGATGTGCTCAAGCAATAGAGAGGAGGCCACTGTGCTTTTAGTTTGTTAAGGGCAGAGGAGGGTGGGACTCGATGAGGTCACAATGATCGTTAAATGAGGTCATGGCAAGGATTTGGATTTTACTCTATAGAGGGAAGTCTGCTGAAGGTTTCTGAGTAGGGAAACATCCTCCTATGGTTTAATCTTTTTCTCTTTAAAATTGAAGTACAGTTGATGTACAATATTATATAAATTACCAGTTAACAACAGTTATTCACAATTTTTAAAGGTTATACCTCATTTATAGTTATTTTAAAATACTGGCTACATTCCTTGTGTTGTACAATATACCCCTGTAGCTTGTTCCTAAGTCGCTTCAGTTGTGTCCGACTCTTAGCGACCCCAGGGACTGCAGCCTACCAGGCTCCTCCATAAGTGGGATTTTCCAGGCAAGAGTACTGGAGTGGGGTGCCATTGCCTTCTTAATACATAATAGCTTGTACCTCTTAATCTCCTATCCCTGTCTTGCCTCTCCTCCTTCCTCTCTCCCCACTGATAACCACTAGTTTGTTCTCTGAATCTGTTTCTTTTTGTTATATTCACTAGTTTGTTTTGGTTTTTAGATTCCACATGTAAGTGATGTCATACAGTATTTGTCTTTCTCTGACTTATTTCACTCAGCATAATGCACTTCAAGTCCATCCACATCATTGTTAAGTATTGGTGATTCTCAAGCTAGATGACTAAATATAGGGACATGGTAGGGAAAAGAGACTAGGTAATCAGAAATCAGTGATTTAAAACATCATTTAGTAAGCACAAATCATATAAACAAATTACATAGCTTAAATCCTTATAAATGAACTCCAAGGAACTACCCTATCTACTTAATTATTACTAAATATTGCTGTTTAAATTTGGACACATGGATGGAATACAGATGGATTTTTGTTGTACTGGGATTAGTTGCCATTGGAATTTTCCTGCGGTTTCAGTTCACATGTTTCAAATATCATTTTGTATGGAAGATGGTAAAGGGAACTATGCCAGGGAAAAAGCAAGAGGTTAAGGAAAGAAATCCCTCAGACTCTTCGGAGCGTTGCCTGGAGCAGGTTGGAGCCACAGGGCAGAGGTGAAACACAACACAGTCCACTGAATGAAGACTGGCCACAGCTATGCAAGGAAAAACTCACCAGCACAGCCATCCCATACACTATCATTAGATCCCTTGAGACAAGCCCACTCCCAACAGCTGCCATTGCTGCTGGGTCAGCCTTAGATGTCTTTCCATTGTTCTTTGTTTACAGGTCTGCCAGTGATGCTTATACTTCATCCAAGAATGGCTAAAAACAGCCAGTATTCCCAGTCTCCATCCTAAGGCCTTTTGAGTAGCTTGGAGGAAAAGATTTTGGAATACACATTTATTGGACCATCAGGTAGTGTCCAATCTCCAGCTGGCTTAGTTTGTTCTTCTGGGTCATCTTCTGGGGCCATGCACTTATCACCCTTGCCACATTTCGATGATTTGATGGTTGGACACATCTTGCCATGTTAACAGTATAAACTCTTTCTCCTGGCCATGTCAAACCCTTTTCCTAACAAGCAAGGAATAAACAAGCAAGCCAAGTCTATCTCCAAAAGCCTACCCCAACTATAGGTTCAATAAGTTCAATGGAAAGTATCCTGTGTGTTGCAGTGATTCTGGTAAGAATTATTACTGAATGTTTCCAAACATTCAGCTTTGGGGGCCTGTGAGAACACCTGTCATAGTGGGACTAAAGCTTTTATGCTAGACTTTCCACAAGAAGCAAAGACTGCCCTTCAGTCTTTACTAATATAATCCTGGAAAGTTCAATTCCAACACAGAGGGGTGCTATGGTTCTCTACACAAAAGCTCAATTGCACTGGCACCAGACTCGTCTCAAGCTTGTCCTCAATTTCTAGATGACCAAAAATGTCAAGTATATGCATGTGTCTCCATGTATATGTGTGGGCACATTGGACTTATCCTTCAATTCAGGGATATTCCACTCTATTTTTTAAAGAGCTGATAATTATTTAAACATGACAACACACAGAATTTCTACTCTTTTATGCTCTTGGCTTAAGAACCAGTCATGCAGTAGGATGTCTGCAAGGTCAGGGGCCCCAAACCACAAACCATGGACCAGTACTGGCCTGTGGCCTGTTAGGAAGCAGGCTGCACTGCGGGGGTGAGCAGTGGGCAAGTAAGCGAAGCTTCATCTGTGTTGATAGCCGCTTCCCGGCTCTTCCACTACCACCTAAGCTCTGCCTCTCGTTAGATAATAAGCATAATAAACCTAATAGGCTTGAGACATCAGAAAACCACCCCCTCGACCCCCTCTCCCCGCATCCATGGAAAAATTATCTTCTTTAAAACTGGTCCCTGGTGCCAAAAAGGTTGGGGACTACTGTGCTAGGACAATGAGAAGCTAGCCTGCTGTCATTTAAGCACAACGTGCTGGAGACCGGCTGTGCTACATTCTTATCTCTCAGAAATTAACTAAATAACGGCATCTAGTGAAACTCTTTTCAGACATTGAAAAGGACTTGTTAACACATATCTCTTAAAAGATATTTTTAGATAAAATGGAAAAAATTAAAATCTGTTCTGGGAAAAACAGATTAGAGGCCATAGAAGGTGATTTTATTTAGCTGCTTAAAAGGACTTGGCATACCATTCGGAGAGTTAAGTGAAAATTATATGCAATGAAATCCCAACACAGTATGGCACTAGAAGAGACCCACACCCCTCTCCATGCGTGCAATAAGGAGCTCTGCCTGTTGTCCTTCTGAACACTGAAGCTGAGAGAGGCATGGCCTTCCTGGGAGCTAGGAGGCAGCCCTAGACTTTGCCTTTGATCAGATCCCAGGAACTGGGCTCTCTGAACATGAGGGCATGATGCTGTGGCTGAGACACCACAGGAATAAACCAAGGCTTTCTCAGAGGCAGCAGGCCTCCACCACCCAAAGGGCTTAGGGCAGAGCTTTATTGTTCCCAATGGAATTAGTATCTACTTTATCACAAAAGGAAATGTAGTAAGCACAGGCTGTTAGAGAGCAGCTGTATGATGTGCTTGACAGAGCGTAAGATCTAGAGGCAGAAAGAATTGCCAGTTTCACTCCCAACTCTGTTACAAGTGATGCTAGCCAAATCACACATTGTCACTGGAAGCATAGTTTCTTTACCTATAAAATGGGAGCAAGAATAGCTAAGGGATTTCAAGCACTAAGATATATTCCACGCACCTGAGCTAAGAGGGTTCTGGACGGGTAATACTCTAGGAAGGTCTACATTCATGAAAATATGCTGCAGGTAGGTCAAGTTCACTGGGAGCTTCCAGTTGCCATATTTTGGGGTCCATGAGTCCTTGTACTAGGGCCATGCTCTTCATAGACAATGACTTAATATGGGTAATATGTGTGGCTATTTCTACCCAGAGCCAGACTATTCTCGAGGCAACTTGTGACCTGGATTGAGTCTCAGAATAGCACTGCAGTCTAAAGCTCTTCCAAACCATCCCTTCCTATTCATTCCTCTGTTCACAGGTTTCAAGCCTGCATTGCAGTCTGCCACCTCCTGCTATCATCCCTCCCTCTTTATCCTTTACCTGTGTTTCTCCTCCCATCTTGGTGTCTGCTTGTTGATGACCCAAACCAGAACATACCAGGCAAATGAGTGAAATGATCTCAATTCATTCTCATGAGACTATGAAATGAATGTTGCTATCCTCATTTTACAAATATGGAACCAAGTGCATAGAGGGATTAAGCTATAAATAGCCTTTATTTCACGAGGCTGTTGTGAAAGTTTAATTGAGATAGTATATGTGAAAGGGCTTTACATTTTTTCAGAGCAGAGGAAAAAAGTCACAAAAAGAATATCCCTCATAGTTTTATTTACTTATACTTGGTTGCACTGGGTCTCTGTTGTGTGCAGCTTTCTCTAGCTGTGGCAAGCAGAGGACATTTTTCCTTGCAGTGCGTGGGTTTCTCGTGGTAGCTTCTCCTGTTGCAGAGCACAGGCTCCAGGCATGTGGCCTGCAGTGGCTGAAGGCAGAGGCTCAGCAACTGCAGGGTGTGGCTCCAGGGCACGTGCACTTCAGTAGTTTTGGCTTATGGGTCCTAGAGCCCACCAGCTTCAGTAGCTGAGATTCCCAGGCTCTGTAGCTGTGCTTCACGGGTTTAATTACCATGCAGCACGTGGCATCTTAGTTCCCAGACCAGGGATCAAGCCTGTGGCCCCTGCAGTGGCAGGTGGATTCCTATCCATTGTGCTCCCAGGGAAGTGCCTCAGTATAGTTTTAAATTACTCATTTTTTCCTAGGTTTTCTACCAGTTTCACATGCTTATGGTAGAAAACTTCACTTAGCCTCCAAAAGTGCCCTGAAAAAGTAACAATTTGTCTTTATCAAACCCATTGCCCCACATACCCTCTTTACCCTTTATTGTTTGAGGACAGAGAAGAGGAAAATGCGGATATATGTGTCAGGTCACTATGACATGCCTGACATGGCACTCTGCTCTTTAAAACCTGAGTTTTAGTCTCCTAACCTTTCTAATCAGTTTAATAGCGTGCAATTTACTAGCAACTGAGGACAGTAAAACTACAGGAAATAAGAGTCTTTCTGCTTTTATTAATGTTCTTCCTAAGTTCTCCAGCATTTCAACCAAAATCCTGTCATCCAAATGTGTACTGTTCAGTGCGCACAGTCAAAAGCATCTTTTTCCTGCTCCGCTCATCGAGTCTGACCTGATTAAAAAGCTCATTTTCTGTTCCTTCTGTGAAACAGAGGCTGCCAGTGATTTTCTCACACACCCACATTCTCACTAGAGTATTTTCCACCATGGCTTCCTGTTTTGCACCCTTGATAAGAACCCAGGCGTCCTTGATCCCCACACGTCCTTCAGGGGCATAGACAGAACCCTGCTGAAACAGCATTTGGACCAGAAACTAGCCCTAGTTGTAGGTACCAGCAGTAGGTAGACAAGGGATCGGTGCAGAAGTCAAGTTCTGGGCCGGGCATTCTTCTCAAAATCCTCAGATGTTAAGAAGGTGCTACTCAGACAACGTTTGGTGTTGCTTTCTGTGAGCGAGGTGGAGAAAGGGTCAGAAGAGGAGGAGAAAGAGGTGTCAGAGAGAGTCATGCCGAGAACTACAAGAGGAACAAGAGAGAAAGCACCGCCGAACAGCTCCTACAAGGAACCAGCAGGCAGTGCATCCTCTTCAGCTTTGCCTTGGATGTGAATGGTCCAAGAAAGCAATGAGGAGAGATCAATTTTATCTGTGGAGGCTGCAATGGTGCTTTGAAGGGAGAAATCCCAGTTAGAATGATGGATGAGTTTGGACGCCTTTGGAGTCAAGAAGTCCATCTCCTCAAGCTGCCTGAATATCAGCCTCTCACAGATTCAGTCATGTCAGAAAATTCTGGAGAGCTTCGAAAATGATCAGGGAACACCACCTCCTCCTCCCTGCTAATTCTGACAGTTCCTGCCCTGATGGAGATGCTGTTCTCAGGATAGAAGAGCCAGCTTGCCCCTCCCACAGGGGCTGCAGGCAACAGGAAACTGAGCCCCCTCTGTGGGTCTCGCCAGCTTCTCCATTTGTTTTCATTTTGCCACCAGACACTTCTATTTAAACTACTTGGAAGGATGTCTCAATAACATCCTTTGCTGAGCTCCATTAGATAGAAAATGAGACTCCATCTGCCTGCTCCTCTGCACCCAAACTTCAACCCTGGTTGATCTCACAGAGCCTATAAGGGCTAAGGACCTTCAACAGAAAAGCCTGTCTTCAGGTACTTATCAGATTAACAAACAGGACAGACAGCTGTGGAGCACTGTCTGAGTATACATTTTAAATGATTAGTTCAAATCCATTCATCACAATAAGGCTTGATAATAAACAAAAAATTCTACATACACTCCAAAAAATAAATCTATGGCCTGTCTCCATTTCCAATTCAAATCTATCTTTTGAAAATCCAAACACTACATACCCCCTGTGAAACAGACCTTGTTTAATATTTACTAAGATTTGTTTTAGATGAGGCCATGCCATACATCCTTGGCCCAAAACTTACAGATGACTTTATGATTATACGAGTAGTTGGGTAAATACACAGTTGGAGAGGAATGCCTTTTCTCTGCTCCTCGTGAGGGATTCTCCCTAGGAACAACCCTTGGTTCTCCCCATCCATTCACTTCTTCACTCTGGATAGGAGGTGTGGCTCTCAGGATGGTTAAATTTTGGGAAAATAGCACACAGCTGGCTCAGCTTCAGTCTTTTGGGAAGGGTCCTACGCACCAAGATCAAAGCCTTCTTACCCTCTCTTCTGTTGGTCTACACCCGATGGGGTCGGCCTCCTGGGCCCAGTCCTGCCATGCTCAGCAGGGGTATATCCTCTATGTCAGGAACTCAGTAAACAATGTGACCAACATGTCCATGGTCATGACCACTAACTTCAATATTATTTGGCACTAAGGTGAAATAATAGCATCTGTTTTCCCTTCATTCTCTTTTTACCTTGCACTGAACCCTGGAGAAGAGATCAGACTGACAGACTTCCTTGGAAACATAAATCATTGAAGTGCCAAAAGCCTGGTTATCTGTGAATAAAATGGCTTTAGTGTCTTCTGCAGATGGATTCTGGACTATTGGGAGGAAAATGATAACTTGTAAACCTTAATAAGCAATAAGGTGGAAGTAGAGAGATTCAACCAGTCCATTCTAAAGGAGATCAGCCCTGGGATTTCTTTGGAAGGAATGATGCTAAAGCTGAAACTCCAGTACTTTGGCCACTTCGTGCGAAGAGTTGACTCATTGGAAAAGACTCTGATGCTGGGAAGGATTAGGGGCAGGAGGAGAAGAGGATGACAGAGGATGAGATGGCTGGATGGCATCACGGACTCGATGAACGTGAGTCTGAGTGAATTCCGGGAGTTGGTGATGGACAGGGAGGCCTGGCGTGCTGCAATTCATGGGGTTGCAAAGGGTTGGACATGACTGAGCCACTGAACTGAACTGAACTGAGAGTAGGAAAACAATCCCCGGGTCAGCGTGTAACAAACACTAAAAAGAAGGCAACACCTAGCAGTGCTTTTCAAACAAGCAAGTGGAATAATGAGGGACAGAAGCACATAACACACTCATTTTTTTCAGGACCTTTACATCAACTTGGTGTTAGTGTCAGCAAAAAAACTCTCATCTCTCATTTCACACACACACACACACACACACACATGCTCACTTGCTCACTAGCCAAGAAATATCGTTAATAAAGAGATAATATGTGTGAAAATAGTAAAGTGCTATTAAAAAACCAATATGGAATATCAATATTATTACCTTATTTCAAATGATGCCTTCATAAGAGATTCAGAGATCAGTGGAAGAAAATGAATGGAAAATATGAACAAAGTTGAATCAAGATCATAAATGTTCTAGTTAGATGCAACTTAGCTACTAAAGAACAACAAGACATTCCTTTTCCAGTGAATAAAAGGCCTACATAGTTTTCTGATAATAAAGTTTACATATTATGATAATTTTGGTAGTTGATAATTATGGTAATGTGTAGTGTTTTTAAATCACTCGGCCATGCATACGTTTCTCATGCTGTTCATATTTTGTTATGAAGAAAAGCTCATTTTTGGCATATTTCATGGCAGGCGTGCCTATTAGCAGTATTTTTTTTTCTGTCTGTTGGTGCCAGGTATATGCAGAGAGCACCAATGGCCCTCCTACGTGTGTAAGACACAGACATAACTAGCCTGGACCTTAACTCCCTGTGAGAAAAGAGGGGGCATACAACAACCAATTCAGAGAAAAGAGTCCTGTGCCACATATGGCACAGCTACTCCCCTGCAGACACTCCTATGTCCTGATACCTGCAATAGCACTAGAGGGCAGGTGCAGAAGGGATGGAGTGGGAGTTTGGGATTAGCAGATGTCGACTATTCTAGATAGGATGAACGAACAACAAGGTCCTACTGTATAGCACAGGGGACTATATTCAATATCCCATGATAAATAATAATGAAAAAGAATATTGAAAAGAACATATACATGCATGCAAAACTGAATCACTTTGTTGTACAGAAGAAATCAGCACAACACTCTAATCAACTACATTTCAATAAAAGGTCACCTCTTTGTGTTGCTCACTTTTTTTTCAAAGGGAGGCAGATACAGCAATTGAGAACTCTCTCAACCAGAACATTACATGGCCCAGCCTAGGCGGAATTCTAAGCAAGTTCATGAAAAAAGTATCCACAATTTTATAATCAAGTCCTCTGTGCTCTAGAGGCAGCAATATTCCTGAAGAGCTCATGGAATGGAAGTCCGTAAGACTCTAATCAATACAAGGCAGTTCCAGGGGTCATTCCTCCTCAAAGAACACTTGCTTCTTTAAATATGTCTACATTTATAATTTATACTGTCCTACATTCAAAATGGATTTGAGAGACCAATAGAACTGACTATAGAACTGACTTCTGTCCAGTTGCTAACTCATTTCAATCCCCATATCATTTTCCCTAATTGAAAGTTTTCACTGAGAATACTGATTATTTTCTTTTTATGCATATCCATTTCTTATAATACTAAGGCTATGTATTTTTGTCACATTTTCAGCTATTAATATATTAATAATTATGTATTTATCTGGTTACATTTATTGAGGCACATGAAAGAAAACAATGAGACATTAATCAAACATTGTTTATAAACAAGTACAAGTGTCTGGTAACCTTGCTTCTTTGGAAAGGTAGATATGCAATTCAGTCATGCCCGACTCTTTGTAACCACATGGACTGTAGCTCGCCAGGCTCCTCTGTCCATGGGATTCTCCAGGCAAGAATACTGGAGTGGGGTGCCATGCTGTTCTCCATGGTCTTCCCATTCCAGGGACTGAACTTGCAGCTCTTAGGTCTCATGTATTGGCAGGCAGGTTCTTTACCACTAGCACCTCCATATTTGTCTGTGTACATACACAATTTTTATTATGAAAATTTGAATATTCTAAGAAATTTAAATTCATAGAAGCAGAAACTCATGTTTCCTGTGTGCACGTAATGGTTGAAATCTCACTTAATTTTATTTTAGATTTGAATCTGTATGAATCACTAATGTCACTTTCTATCAATCCAGCATAGAATCTGGCTTTAGCATACTTATTCCAGTGAGACCCTATTAAAAGACATGGGTGAAAGAGACAGGTAAAAGAAATTGAGGATCGCTCTTATAAGCGTTTCCAAAAGGAAAACCACCATGGGAGAAAAGAGCGGGAGAGGAACAGATGGGCCAGCAGAGTTCTGCTTTCTGTGCGACATTGTACACTTATTATTCACATGAGGACTAATTTATAAACCCCGATAGTGTTTATAAACTCTACCGTCCTAATGGAAATGGAAGCATTAATACAACCAGAGGATTCTTTACTTTCCAGGTTTTAATTAAAATCACAGGCGTTAAGAAGCAAAAGTGTCTTTGTGGAATACAACTCTAATGAAGTATTCCCTTGCTTAGCAGGAGGGTGCGTGGGTCGGTGGGTGGATATGTGTGTGTGTGTGTGTGTGTGTGTGTGTGTGTGTGTGTGTGTGTGTGTGTGTGTGTGTGTGTGTGTGTGTGTGTGTGTGTGTGTGTGTGTGTGTGTGTGTGTGTGTGTGTGGTGTGTGAATGTGCACACACAATCTCAGCTCACTGACATAATCATTTGAAAATTTGACCCCCATGCAACTGAGAAAACTCTCAAAATTAGAAAAGCAAATTATACCACATTTTTCCCAAATAAATACAATTGTCAAGTTAGAATCAGGAAAAATAATAGCAAGTCATATGAAAAATGCACATACACAGCGTTAAAACATATAACAATCGACTAATAAGTGGACTAGAGGCAAATTTGTTTGTACTATGTGCAGAGTAGAAAACTTGAAAGAGTAAGGGAAAACGTGACAGTTGAGAAAAATGGGAATTTTGAGAATTCAGCAAAGGAAACCAAAGAGAAGAAAAGAAGAGGAAAGGGAGAAAAGAATCTCTTGGATAAATAACACACCAGCATAGAAGGATTGAACATCAGTTTTGCTACAAATGATAGAGGAAAAAATACAGAGTCCTAGGAAACAACTTGGACTAAAATGCCCACAAAGTGACTGTTACTCAGTGCCCCGCACTTCTTTTTACCTCTTATAGGTATTGGTCAGCTTATATACAGACAAATTAGAATTGTGGCAAAAGTAAACTAGCTTCCTTGAAAGGGAGGCTGCAACAAGGAACAGTGGGCTACATAGACTGTCAGAGATTTCCAACTGCTCTGTTGAGTGATGGTGATGGCTTATGATGATGACAATATATGCACTTACTCAACATGAATGTTGTGTTCAGCTATGTGTTTGGTGTTTTATAAAGATCATTTCTAATTCTTACACCATATCTGGGAGGTAGGTTTATTATTCACTCTTTAATAGTTTATATATATAAATTACCCCAAATTACACAGCCTTTAAAGAGCTATGTTTGAAAGGAGGGCTTGAAAAGAACAGAATTTTTTAAAAACAGTATTCTTGTTGTCCCTGAAGGCCAAGACACACACACATGCACACACAAATTTTATAGATACAGATACACACACAGCTATTTCTATGTATGCATTATACGTTTAGGGGATAAATGTGAGAAACTAAAGTTTATGAAATGCTGGCTCTTTTGAAGACATATGTTGAGTTCATATTTTATCTCAATTCTCACAATGTCTAATACGATTTTAGCAGTCTTTTGGTGTATATAGGCAACTGAAGCTCTGGGCAATTAAGAAGTTTTAACTAAATTCACTAGAAAAGGGCAAAAGTAGTATTTAAATCTAACCTAGTCTGACCCTAGAAGAGCACCCTCCCAAGGAAATATAATATAGGCCAAAGTGTGAGCTATATATGTCATGTAAAATATTCTAGAGGCCATAATTTCAGTTCAGTTCAGTTGCTCAGTCATGTCCAACTCTTTGTGACCCCATGAACTGCAGCACGTCAGGCCTCCCCTGTCCATCACCAACTCCCGGAGTTCACTCAAACTCATGTCCTTTGAGTCGGTGATGCCATCCAGCCATCTCATCCTCTGTTGTCCCCTTCTCCTCCTGCCCCCAATCCCTCCCAGCATCAGAGTCTTTTCCAATGAGTCCACTCTTCGCATGAGGTGGCCATAATTTAAAACAGTAAAAATGAACAGGTCCTGGTACACACAGCCATCAATTGTTGCCTCAGTCAATTGTAGCCTTCTTTTGCTTCCTGGGTTGGGCCAGTTTTGAGAATTTCATTTTCCTGTATCTCTGGGTATGATACCTCAGGAAACCCCATGACAGCCCTAAGTAAGGAGGCCTGATGGAGTAGGGAATGAGTTCTCAGAGCTGCTCCGCATTTTCTCTAGATACACACCCAGCTCCAACCCCAGCACGGTCACAAGCAGAGCAGCAACACCCAAAGGCACAGACTTCCTCTTTAGCAGCCTAAACATGTGAAGCCATTTCCCTGCCAGTTTATTACACCTTTGTTTGAACCTTCCCATCAGAGAAACAAAATTCCTGTGAGAAGCCAGGTGACAAGCAGTGAAAAATGTATACATATGCCAACTACACTGATTTAAAAATACAGTGTGAGGCTTAAGAATGAGTGCCACAAAGCTGTGCAACAATGGCTGCTATGACGTAGCTTATTAATAATAAGTATTTCTCATTTCAACACTGCAACTGTATTCCTAGACATGTTTACTTTAAATACCATATGGATACACACTGTGATGTGTCTTTTAAAATATAAACACTGATGCCTGATATACTTTTAAATATCAAGCATTACATACTGGATCTTCTTAAGGTGGGGTCAATCCTCTAAGGCATATGTAGGCAAAAGATGGATTTATCCCAATATCTTTAACTGACTGCAGGCAAGCAGAATATAAAGTAATTAATTACTTATTCATTAATCCAATAAAGTTGTTGAAATGATGCAAATAACTAGTCTTTAACTTGACCATAGAAAGCATAGTTTCAGACAAATGGACAGAATAGAAAGTTTACTCAAACATACCTCAGTGGGTTTCACACTGTGTACCATGCATAGAAACAGATGGTCCTTGTCTTTGTGCATTTTTGATGAAAAACAGACACACTGATGATGAAAACATTAAAATGTACAAAATGATAAAAAGTAAGTATGAATGATTATCTTTTCATATTCATGTTCTGTGCATGTGTGTTCACAAATTTTCTAGCCTATCCTACTCTAAACTTACCTATCATAACCCAGCATATGCTTTATGAGTCTAATAAGCTTTAAACAATAGAACTGAGTTTTTGACCAAGTAGACATTTCTCTAATCAAATCAGAACCTTTTATATTATGCATGTTGTATACACATATTAAAAAAAACTTGATAATTTCACATTTCTCTTCTAATACTGATTTAAAGAATCTATTGTATATTCTTCAGAATGTTTAGTGATTAAAGATGTCATTTTTTTTTTCAAGTAAGGAATCTGGTATTAATTCCTATATATCAAGCGCTATGCTAAGTTTGTAAGATACATTACATCACATCATTTAATCCTTGAGCAACCTAAAATATAGATAACATTCCCATTCCACAGATGAAAAAACTGGGAATCAAAGATAATAACCAATTAATCTACTGATTTAAGGATACAGAACTGGTAAGTGTTTGTCAAAACTCTCTGACCTCCATTATCTGGAATGTTCTTATTATCAGAAAAAAGTAATCTTGAATCAAACTGTAAATAAACTATTTGCTCAATCTGTGTAACACTATTTGGTTCAAAAATAAAGGGTGATTCTAAAATGATCAGACTGATATGCTGTGTGATCCTTAATATAATTATGCTCCCCCAAAGGAATTTCCATAATACAAGCAATATTAGCATGTCTAGCATAGTGACCTGAAAATCTACAACAGTCATGTCTACATATATGTTTTAATTTACTTATTCAAGCCTTAATGTCACTATTTTATAGTCTTGAGAGCCTGAGATTTAAATCTATAACTCCTGAAAGTGAATACAAAATACATTGGCCTTTGAGTATATTTCATAATGACAACTACAGTATTAATAATTACTACAAAATTACTGCAGAGTAGATACACCATGCTTGAAAAGCTGAAGGGGTGGCAGGCAGCAAAAGCATTATTGCATAACAGCTGAGTCAGTAGGTGATCCAGGACTGGAAGAAGCCATTGCTATGTTTTTAGACCATGACTAGGTGTCACTTTCCGATGTGTATAAGGTAAAACTAATAATGCCCAACTCACACAGATATTGTAAAGATGAAAAGAAATACTATTAGCCATTGTCTGACTGATAGAAAACATTCAGCATGATTACCTCTCCTCCCTCCTCAGTGAAGCTCACCCATGTCTTGTTCACCAGGAAAAATTCCCTTAGAGTAAAGACAAATGCAAAATACACAAAGATGTAATCTACACTGAAGAGTCACCTTCCTCAGATTGAGAATTCCTATCAATCTGTGAGACTAGTCCATGTATAATCTCTAAATTAGAGAAGAGTGGAAACGAACCCAAGGATCAAGGTGAAAGGAAGGGACGGTGTCCTGCCAGAGTGGCTTCGTCATTTCATTTTAAGTGGTGCAAGGGCTTTCCAGGTGGCTTAAGTGAACTGCCTGCCACTGCGGGAGACATGGGTTCAAACCCTGAGTCAGGAAAATCCTGTGGAGGAGGAAATGGCAACCCACTCCAGTATTCTTGCCTGGGAAATCCCATGGAAAGAGGAGACTGGTGTGCTACAGTCCATGGGGTTGCAAAGAGTTGGACTTGACTGAGTACCCTTGCATGCAAGTGGTACAAAGTGATATGATGTTCCTTCACAACCGAAATGACCTTTATTGAATGGAAGCATACATGCTCCCCTCATACATTTAAAACATGAAACTTTGTGATCTGGTGGCCACTCTACATGTACGCCTAAACCCTCCGCTGAGTCCCTTGGAAAAGGAACAATGTCCACAGAACACTTGACTACAAAGGTTCACATTATATACAGAGATGCTTCTCTTCTCACAACTAGTCTCTCCGTGGATCCAGCCTAAGGAGCGAGGAGGGAGGAAGAGGCTGAACAGAAGACACATTAAGAGTGAGACTCAGAACAGATGACGGATATAAATGTCTCTGGGAAAGCACTTTCTTCATCTTTTCATTTCACACTTGGATGGCTTCAACATATTTATGGGCCCTCCCACCCCCTACCCTACCTCCTGTAAATGTTTTATGTAATGTCAGCCTATCAGCTGCGTGGGTGCAATGAACATGGTGGGCACGCTGCCAAAGCTTGCCCTGAGAAGGAGGAGAGACTAGCGGGGCCAGACCTGAGAGAATGATTGGTATCATGGAAACACACTTTTCTTAAGGTAAGTGCAATAGAAACATCAGACAGTAAGACACTAGCTCTCAGACATCTTGTGCAGGGACTGAATATACCATTGCTTCTGAAAAGACTGTGGACCAAGGACTGCCTGTCACAGTTACTGATCCGCTGGTGAGTGGGATGATGGTGACAGAGCCACCCATCAGCCACAACGGAGATGATGGATGAGCCAGAAAGACCAGGCAGAGAAGCCCAGCCATTCTCCTGCATCCATTTGTTATTTCCGGTCTCTCTTGGTCTCTGTCTCTGCCTCTCTCATTCTGCAGCTAATCAGTAGTGATAGATGAGGGTAGAGGTTCACTTCTTCCCTCAGGCACCCAACTGCATTTTCTCTCCTTTGTCACAGGTTTCTCATCCATTTCTTAACAAATCCTTTATTCAAATAGGAAAGAAGCAGGTCCTTAGCCTAAAACTGACTGTTGATGCAAGATTCCTGGTATGTTGAAAAAAAGTAAGAAAGGAAGGCAGGATCAAAGGGTTTCATTGTTTGGCTCATGAAGTGATAGAGAAAAAACATTTCCAGGAGGAGTGCACTGAGTAATTAGGGCTGAATGTTGAAAAGGAAGTTCAAACAAAAATGCAGCAAAAGGAGAGGACAGAGAGTTGCACAATTTGGCAAGAGTCTAGACTTCAACCCTGTGTCCCCATTTGAACTGGATGCAGTCATTCCAACTGACTCATTAAGGCAGCCGAGTCACAAGAGTGCCTGGTGTTTACAGGACCCTTCCATTTGCATGGCTGTACTGATGACCTACTTAAATAGAAATGGACAAATTGCTGGACATATCTCATTTTTATTTACCATCTTCAATAAGTATGAGCCAGTGAGTAAAGCTGAAATTAAGACTATGGCTGAGTCTGTATAAATATGGTGGGGCCAGAACATTCAGTGCCTCACATTGGCTGAGGTTCATCTTTAGAACTAAGCCACATGGTGGATACTCAAAACATTGGACTCTGCATCTGCATGTGATGCCAAAACAGCCTCACAAGAAACAGCTAGACCGGCTATTTTGGCCCTAATAGGTATGGCTGTGCACATGGGGATCATTTTTAATCAAGAGATCTAAGGTCTGAGGATGGCAATGTTGCTGAAAATTATACCAGAGATGGCAAAAAGATCATCATGTTAAAAGTGACAACCACGATGCAGAGCAGACGGACTCAAAAAACAGTGTATATCAGGATATCCTCTTCCTCAGTGCATTCTTCCAAATTTGCAGGGCAGCAAGAGAGACACAGACAGAGAGAACAGACTTAAGGACACGGGAATGGGGAGGAAAGGGAGGGTGAAATGTATGGAGAGAGTCACATGGAAGCATATACATTACCATATGTAAAATAGATAGACATTGGGAATTTGCTGTGTAACCCAGGCAACTCAAAGGAGGGCTCTGCAACAGCCTAGAGGGATAGAATGGGGAGGGAGGTGGGAGAGAGTTTCTGGAGGGAGGGGATATAGGTATACCTACGGCTGATTCATGTTGATGTTTGGCAGAAACGAATACAATATTGTAATTGCCCTTCAATTAAAAATGTATTAAATTATATTAAAAATGTAGTGGCCACCTTTCCTAAAAAGGACTCTATACCTCCAAACCTTAGAAAACAGTACCTCCTGTTAACTAAATTAAATCTGTGATCTCTTTATAAAACAACCTTATTAATAAACACTTCAGGACTCATCCTCACTACCGGACAGTGGCCTTCCGACACTGACAGAAGGTGGTCTTCCATTTATAAACACTGTTGAATGAAACATGGAAAAATGATCTGGTCATCCTAATTGGTACCACCATCTTAATATCATCTCATAAAAGCCATACAGAGATGTTCCTGCTGCATATGAATGTACTGATAGTATTATTAGATTATCAAGAAGACCAAGTTTTTTAATGTTTTTACCTGAAAAAACTAAAATCAAAAAAAAAATTGTATAGGTTCTTACTTCGCACAAAGTTAAAAGATAAATTCTGAAATATGGAAATTACATAATACATCTTTTTATAGATTATATTTCTGTAATCATAATATATGTCTTTTATTACAATATGAATCCTGGCGGTTAAATATGCAAAGATGCTAGCAGTAGATGTGTGGTGTCTGCTCATGCCTAGCACTATTTCCAAACTTCAATTGCACTGTTATCTATAGTATATAAAATGCTCAAACAGGTTCCCCTGATAACTATAAGACTTCTGTTCACTTCAATTTTTAACTTGGCAGCATTAATATTGCTTTAAAATAATACTTTTTAAAAAATACACTGATCTTATTAGGAAAGTAATACTGGAAAAAATCAATTCAGTGCCATAAATTAGAAAAATGAATGAAGCCCTTTGGGGATTGAAATCATCAGCACTTGACTATCCCTTAGCCTAGAGTCAACATCATCTTCTTTACCCAGTTATAAAATAGGTGCTGCAAACATTACCCTGAAAATAGGTGCAACTATGCAGTTGGAATAACTAGATAATGTTCCCTTCAGTACAGTTATTTAAATTGCTTCGGCAGCCACATTTTCAGCCCAAATTATTTTGTAGCAATCGACCTTTATAAAAGAAGAAAAAGAACCAGCTATGAAGCTGACAATTTGATTACCACCTTAGACTATAATCCATGTTCATGAGTGACCTGGAACTCTCATATAAATTGACTCTTTAGACTGAGAATTCTATTTGTTTTTTGTTTTTTTGTTTTTTATTCAAGCCATGAATATATAAAACAGATAATATTCAGGCCCTTGATTTTCAAATGATTTTCCAGTTTTTAATTCAATGGATTATTATTTGATTCTAAATGTTGCTTTAATTATATAGAATATATTCTGAGAGTTATTTCTATGAATGAGGTTTCAGGACTTGCTGCAATGCACAGATTTTCTTTCCTTGTTCTATCAGAGTGGCCCTCTCTTCTGGGATGGACAGACAACCTG
The DNA here is from genome assembly GCA_917880005.1 of Nanger dama. Classification (NCBI taxonomy): domain Eukaryota; kingdom Metazoa; phylum Chordata; class Mammalia; order Artiodactyla; family Bovidae; genus Nanger; species Nanger dama. Next base: position 6,540,460 of record CAKJTW010000011.1, read on the forward strand.
CCAAAGCAGCGCCAACCTATGAAGTCACCAGCCCTCAGCTGTTGTGCCCTGAAGGCACAAATGTTTGGATAAGTATTGACATTTCACCCTTCATCAATGCTAGAATTTAGCGCTGATTTCTTACAATAAAGGCTTATGTCTTCGGCCTTTTTCTTATTAATCCTATTACACTTGTCTTTATGAGCTCTCCTAGTTCCTTTCACTCCCTCCGGGGCTTAGCTGCAAATGAGATTTCACATCTCAGTGTAAAATAACATGAACATTTTTCTAGAAAATTAAATAAAAGTCTTCCACCCTGGCACTACATGCCTAGAATCCAATTTCTGGAACCAGTGTCTCTCCCAGCACCTCACTGTCTTCTTGTCATCTCACTTTTCTTAGCACTGAGGAGCATCTTCCTGCTTTTGTATTCAGATGATCTATTACTGTGGAAAGGAAGAGAGGGCTGGGTTGCATGGTGAAAGTATTGGAGTAATGGGAGGCAGAACCTGGGAGTTCGGTGACCACATTTCCAAAGAATCACCTGAGTAGGATTCAAAGCTGGTTACCTCTGGCATGCTTATGCAGTTCATAAACCACCTGTTCTTTACACCTTTAAATAGTCTCTGCTTCTCTCTGCCAACCTGTGCCATGCTTTCAGTGTGAACTAGCCACAAAAATCATCATTCAAAGTTTCTCTTTGAAAAGGCGTTAGAGTTTCTATTAAAAAAAAAAAAAGGCAACTCAAAGGAGAACAAAAAGTCCTTGGCACACTCTGAAAGGTTTGACCCTTTCAAACAGTCTCAAGTACAGAAGCTTCACCTCCTAATGGAATTAGGTCCAATCACACAAGTCAACCAAATGTCAGGTAGCTCAGGAGTCCTCAAAGCATTCCATCCAGCACATCCATGTATGATCAGAGATAAAGACAATTGTTCACTTTCTTTTTCTAATTCCAGGTAGAATTAATTTCTAATAAATGGAAACATTAAAAAAATAACAAAATAAAATGATTTATTTAAATATTTAGCAGCACCTTCCAGATCTTGCTTCAATTCAGATGGCAGGTGAAATGTTAATAAGATGCAACTTTCAGAAGTTTTACTTATGTATAAATTGGCAATGTATGGCAATGAATTATGCACATGAAAAATATCAAGTAAATCACAGTGTGGTGAAGAGCATGTTATATCATTATCCTAGATTCATTTGGAGCCAAGAAGAGACTCCAGATTTTTAGATTTCAGAAATTAGTTTGGAGAAGATCTTTCACACCCTCTGAGCCTAATATTTTTAATCACTTTTAAAAAGAGGAGAATCTCTACAAAGACACAAATACAAATGCCTTCAGAGTAGGTAACATCAAGTGGGAAGCAGTTAGATGACAGGTGATGGGGGTGTATCTTTACATCTAACCTGAAGACATTTATATACTCTAACAGAATTATATAAAACTCATGGCAAACAGTGTCCCTAAAAAGTTCAATGCAATTAAAATAACTCACTTATATTGGGCAAGGCTTACTAGATTCTTTTTCCATGGGAGTTCAATCCAAAATTGTTAGATAATTGTTAATTGGATTAAAAAAATACTTCTTACTGCAAAGAATCCTCTTCTATAGAAAACAAAATCTTACTGAGAACAGTGTCATCATTAATTAGAAATATTCTAGCCAAGATTATTTCATATAAAGAAACTTGAATATATATTTAAATATTTAACACAAATTTCAAAAGAGGGGTTGACTGCACTCACTAAACTGGGGACCACCCATGTGATGGGAAGTTTTCAGCCTCTAGAGCTCTACAGCTCCTGGTTTATATTTAAATATTTAACACAAATTTCAAAAGAGGGGTTGACTGCATATGTAGAAGGCTCAGACAGAGTACTTGGAAATATAAGTGTGCATATATGCTACCGATATTTTCTATATCATACTTATAAACAAAGTAAAGTACTTTGAGAGCCCATTATGGAGAAGAGAATTCGCCTGCTTCGTAACTGACCATATTAAATATAAAGTCTACAATGTTAAACAGCAAATGTATTTTGATCGTGTGACTTCCAGAAAATTTGTTCAGGAAAATTCACAGAGAATACACCAGGCCTAACACAGAGGCAAGTACAATCAATAGTGATCATTTTCAAAGCATCACAGCCAAAGTGTTTCTAGGCTCCATTAATGAGATGATATGGTTACATCACCTTCTCAAAGACAGTTTTCAAAAGGCTTAGATTAAAAAAAAAAAAATTATCCTCTTCCTTTGGTATTTCCCCTGGAATGAATAAGAGGCTTCTAAGGCTCCTGATGGATTTACAAATGTCCTTATTGTACTGGCCTATCTTGACTCTATCTTCCTTCACACAACAGAAGACAACTCGTTGATTTGGCCTCTGTATAGAAGAGAGGGCACTTTGGGTTCTTAAACCTAGAACGCATTTGTCAAACAAGCGTGAACATGAGTTCACATCTCAACCATGACAGTTTATACTGCTTCTGGGTGATCCCTACTTTTACATGCCAATTCTCTGAAAGCAAGTAGAATGTTCAATAGCTTCTGTTAAACTGGCACAAGAAATTGAACTGCTCTGCCCAACTTTTTCATAAATTTATATAATCTGACCTTAACCTATCTACCTTCTAAACAAATCAAGCTCCTGTTCTCATCTTCTGTGGCTCACACCTAGCAGTCCAAAGTCTTTTCTCATATTGTTCCTCTTGCTTAGCATTCTCTTACTTGTCCTTTCACCCAATGAAAACTAGCCATCGTACAGCTCAAGCTCAAATTCACTCTTCCATGATGGCTTAACTGACAATCACCTTACCTGATCTCCTCGGAATTTCCACAGAACACAGAGTTTATATTTTCCAAACTAACTATAACTCTCCCACCTCTTAGAATATTTTAATCTTTTCTTCCCAAGTATACTGTGATCTCCCTGCCATCTGGGCTCACATTTTACAATTCTTTGAAATGTCTCACTGTGTTTCAGTTGAGTCGCTCAGCCATGTCTGACTCTTTGTGAACCCATGAACTGCAGCACGCCAGGCCGCCCTATCCATCACCAACTCCCGGAGTTCACCCAAACTCATGTCCATCAAGTCAGTGATGCCATCCAGCCATCTCATCCTCTGTCGTCCCCTTCTCCTCCTGCCCTCAATCCCTCCCAGCATCAGAGTCTTTTCCAATCAGTCAACTCTTTGCATGAGGTGGCCAAAGTATTGGAGTTTCAGCTTTAGCATCAGTCCTTCCAAAGAAATCCCAGTGTTGATCTCCTTCAGAATGGACTGGTTGGATCTCCTTGCAGTCCAAGGGACTCTCAAGAGTCTTCTCCAACACCACAGTTCAAAAGCATCAATTCTTCAGCACTCAGCCTTCTTCACAGTCGAACTCTCACATCCATACATGACCAATGGAAAAACCATAGCCTTGACTAGACGGACCTTAGTCGGCAAAGTAATGTCTCTGCTTTTGAATATATTATCTAAGTTGGTCATAACGTTTCTTCCAAGGAGTAAGCGTCTTTTAATTTCATGGCTGCAGTCACCATCTGCAGTGATTTTGGAGCCCAGAAAAATAAAGTCTGACACTGTTTCCACTGTTTCCCCATCTATTTCCCATGAAGTGATAGGACCAGATGCCATGATCTTCGTTTTCTGAATGTTGAGCTTTAAGCTAACTTTTTCACTCTCCACTTTCACTTTCATCAAGAGGCTTTTTAGCTCTTCTTCACTTTCTGCCATAAGTGTGGTGTCATCTGCATATCTGAGGTTATTGATATTTCTCCCAGCAATCTTGATTCCAGCTTTTGTTTCTTCCAGCCCAGCGTTTCTCATGATGTACTCTGCATAGAAGTTAAATAAGCAGGGTGACAATATATAGCCTTGATGTACTCCTTTTCCTATTTGGAACCAGTCTGTTGTTCCATGTCCAGTTCTAACTTCTTCTTGACCTGCATACAGGTTTCTCAAGAGGCAGGTCAGGTGGTCTGGTATTCCCATCTCTTTCAGAATTTTCCACAGTTTATTGTGATCCACATAGTCAAAGGCTTTGACATAGTTCGTAGGACTCTAATTATATAGCAGTTTTTCTATATGAACTGAATGAAAACAATTGGTCATTGAGCATGAAACAATGAGTACTTTAGGAAACTGATGTTGCCAAACTATTAGAAAATAATATGTCTGTTTATGGTAAGATATGGAGCAGTTCAATTTTCAAGAGATGTTTAAAGTTTACAACTGGCTTGCTTGGAAAGGGCAGCAGTTTGAGAGCTGGCACACTGCACTATCTTTGGATTAAAAGGTCACTGGAACCTTTCCTAACTAGAGATGGTCCTCTTTAGAATGGATTGATATGAACAACTAAAATTAAAGTAGACTTACAACCATGAAGCAGCAAGCATTGCCTCAGATACAGTTTGCACTATATGGAAACAATCCCTTTCTTTGTAAAATATCTGAGAGAGAAACAGTGAATGTAATAAGAGAAACACAAGACAGAGGCCCTTTCTTGACTAAAGTACAAAGTGAAAAGGTGTGACCCCCTTACCATTACTCCTGTGTAGACACTAATGGGACTATTTCTTTTGTAAAAATACCCACTTCTGATAGTCTCCAGGGTTTATTATTCATGGTTAAAATACACAACTGTATATTCACCAAATTTAGCCTAAGAACACATGTACCAAAATAAATGCATTATAGGGTTTGCAAAAAAAAAAAATGCATTTCTGAACTTCCATCTTGCTTTGGGGGGGGAAAAAAAAAGCACTTTTAAGATTATGTGACCTCTTGAGTCTCTGTGTTAATGAAGCCTGGAGACTACTCCTCTCAGTGAAATGACTGCCTCCCTGCTAAATAAAGATTCCTTCAACTTAATTATCATATGAGGATGCCCTGATACTGAAATAAAAGGATAAGGTAATATTAGTTAAGCCATCCCTGTGGGGGTTCTTTCAAACTTGCTGCTGCTAACAAGCAACTGCCTTGCATAGAAACCAGACCCAGTTTAACCAATTTTACATTTAGGTATTAATAATGCATAATAAGCCATGTCTGATATGACAAATTACAATAACTATTAAACCATTTGCCCATCCAATATATCTGATTAATCATGACACACCATGTGACAAAGACAAACCTCTCAAATTTTTTAAGAGAAAGCTAAGTGAATTGAACAATAGACTAAATGCAATAATTCTCACTGGTATTAATGAACCTGATTCCAGATTCCCATATTGCCTTGGCAAAAAAACTCCTGTTACTTCCTTCTTTTAATTCTTTGTGTCCATCAAGCTGCTGAGTGAAAGGCAACTCTTTCTGACAATCACGTTTGTGTCAAAGGCACTTTTCTCCATGAATGCAGGGAGCTGAAAAGATTGTGCCCAAAAAAGCCTAGAGGAAAGACAAGTGATCTGTCAATGGGTTTCACCCTTAAGAATCTCTCTTATACTGGGTCTCACAAGTAGAGTTCCACAGGAACATGTGGAGAATGAATCCTTGACCATTCAAAGCAATATCTAAAATGGTATCCAGGATTGTCAAAAGCCAAGTGTCTAACTGCTCACATTGTTGCTGCTGCTGCTGCTGCTAAGTCACTTCAGTCGTGTCCAACTCTGTGCGACCCCATAGACGGCAGCCCACCAGGCTCCCTGTCCCTGGGATTCTCCAGGCAAGAACACTGGAGTGGGTTGCCATTTCCTTATCCAATGCATGAAAGTGAAAAGCAAAAGTGAAGTCGCTCAGTCGTGCCCAACCCTCAGCAACCCCATGGGCTGCAGCCCACCAGGCTCCTCCGTCCATGGGATTTTCCAGGCAAGAGTACTGGGGTGGGGTGCCATTGCCTTCTCCAGCTCACACTGTAGTAGTGGGAAATAGCCAACTCACAAAATCCTAAATTCGCCCATTTTCTCCTTATACCCTGCTGTCACTGCACTGGAATTTGCCATTGAATCATCTACGCAGATCAATACTTGAGCAGAACACTCCCCTGGAGTCCCCAATGCCACCTAGCCACTCATGTCTATATGTATAAAAACAGTTTGATTATTTTAAAACGATATATGCTACTTTCTGGTCTAGTTCATATATCTGGGAGACTTTGGCTATTTGGACAATGCAATCATAAAGTACACTCAGCTGCTTAGTCAAGGCTTCCCTACCTATATATGAAACAGAAAAACATAAACAGTTTCCACAAAGCAAGTTTTGGAAAGCCAAACACAGATAAAAAAATATTCTCATATTGTGTAATCTTGGACAACTTAACCAATTCTCTTTGACTCAGTCTTGCATGACAAAACATGGTATTAACAGTATTATATACTTATCAATATTAAAAAGTGCTATCACAAAGTGAAGGTTCATAAATATTATCCATTTTTAATACCATTGTGGTGAATGGACCCAAAGGTGGCCCCAGTGAGCCTGCCTGCTGGTGTTCTCACCTTTGTGTAAATCCTCTTTTCCTGAGTTTGGGCAGGACCTGTGACTTGTTTTTATAGACAAAACATGGTAAAAATAATGCGATGTCCTTCCTGGGATTAGGTTCTCTTACACAGCAAAGGTGATGAGAAACGTCACCTCCGTGATTATGTCCCATTATTGAAGACCTCATTTGCTGACACTGATGCCAGAGACTCCTCTAGAGTGTGATGAAGTAAGCAGTCATGCTGGGAACGCCCACATCGAAAGGAACTGCAGGCAGTCTTTGGGAAAAGAGGGCAGTCTCTAGTCATTAGTCAGCAAAAGCTGGGGTTCTCAACTACATAGGTTGTAAAGAAATAAATCCTGCCAAGAACCTAAAAAAGCTGATATGTGATAGATCTTTCAGAGTTGAGCCTCCAGAGAGAGCACAATCCATGTGGCAAAGTGACTGTAGTCTTGTGAGACGTAGAACAGGGATCCTAACCAAAATGCCCAATTTTCTGACCCACAGAAACCATAAGATCATAAATAATGTGTTGTTCTAAGCTGCTACGTCTGTGGTGATTCATTACATTACTAAAGATAGTTAATATAATTAAGTATAGCAAAATTTTAGGCAACAGGAAGAACATACTTCTTACATGAAGAACATACTGCCTAAGATTTTTGAATAGATATTAAACAGAATTGGCAAAGCTTAAATTCTCTTAAAGAGTTCACATAACTTCAAGGTGGAAGAGATGCATCTTAGACATGATCAGGTCTAACCCCTCTTTATATCACTTTGCAAGTAAAACGACCAAGCTCCAAAATGGCTATAGAACAGGCTGGAAGTCATGGTACCAGCTAATTGTAGAGCTGGAACTTGAAATCAAGTCTTCTGACTTGATACTGCCTATCACGACGCTGTTGCCAAAGCTGTGATTTCCCATTTCAGTGAGAATGTGTTGATTTCTGAGCTAGTATTATTTAAATCAAAGAGCAAGGATCAACACTGACTAGACCTTTAATGATCATCTGACTTATTGATTATGCAACATCATCTCCAGTTCACTTACCATCATTCTGATATGGCTTGCTTTTAAGGTAACACTGGATTGATGTGGTATCTAGCAAGCTCCAACTGTAGAAGAAACATAGTAAAAATCTCCAAAATGCAGAGCAACCAAGGCTCTGTCAGAGAGTATAAAAGCACTGAGATGAAGGGTAAAAGGTTCAGTTAATCCATGAAAATGTCACCATCTACTTGGAATCTCAGCCTGAAGGTTAAGTGTCACAGATATTGTCAGATGGTGCCAGCAGCCAGAATGGCTAAATTGACTCGGGTGATGAGTGTGGTAACAGATGCTATAATCAGGCTGCCTGTATGTTCAATCAGATGATGTGACCATATTAAAATCAGAACGCAATTCAAAACAGCATATTTTGTCCCAATTTTTATAGTGTTTTGTTAATCAGATTCTCCCTATCACAAATTAAAAAGTCCAATGTCTCTCCATTTCTCCTCCTCTAACATTCTCCAGATGAAGGTGTTCCGGAGATCTAATGTACAACATTGTTAATGCTGTATTGTATATGAGAAATTTGCTAGAAGAGAAAGGTAAGTATGTGAGGTGGTGCATATGTAAAGTAGCTTGATTATGGTGATTATTTCACTATGTGTGTCTGTATATATGTATATATATATCAGGTGTGTGTATATACATATATATATATATACACATATATGTGTATATATACATATTTCAATGTATATATATATACATTGAAAGTATATATCATATATATAATACATTCAATGTGTATGTGTGTGTGTGTATATATATATACACATATATATATAAAAGCATTAAGTTGCACTCATTAAACATACATTTTTTTCATTGTCAACTATACCTTAACAAAGCTGGGTAAAATGTTTAAGAAATATTATGTCCAGACTATATTAAAAGGTTTAAGAGATATTATATCCAGACTATATCTGTAAATTTTTACATAGAACATATTTTAAAAATATAACTGAATATACATTCTGACAGTGGGACAGAATTTTGGAAATCAGGATTATTCTGAACATTATTGTCATGAATCTGTTTTTCTTACTCTTGTATCTGTTCCCTTCACTAGTTTGGATCACACTTATTTTACTTACTATCTGGTAATTTAAGAGTTATTTTACCACTCTAACTTGGAACCTCTTCATGAATATCTTGCATGCTAGAAGATGGTCTTTGGTATAAACAGAATCATATGTATGTAAAATATTTAGTAGAGTATTGATTATATAAATTGTTGCTTTGTCTTTTCTTTTAATTTTCCCCATGGAAAGCAACTTTCACTCTCTGTAGTCTCTGACCTTGAACAAATAGCATAGCAATCCCAAATGTATTAAGGTATATTTACATTGTTTGAATTGAGAAGCATGTGTTATTACAGTAAAGCTTCAAGTTAAATCTAGCTATGTCTTAAAAGTTTATACAGTGGACAACACGGAGTCAAGCATGGACCTACAAAGCCTGTTTTGTCCAAGCATGGTGAAGGACAAAGATCCATTCCTAGCTATAAGACAGCCAACCTTTTAGCAAATGAGGGGAAAATTGAATTTAAGTCAGAAAGGGGAAACAAATCCTCCTGTCCAGTAAATTTCTTTAATCAACAAAGTGGCTTCTCAAGACTCATTCAATATCACAAAGCTTGCTAAGAGCCCCCTTCACACCCCCCCACCGAGATACATAAGGTCACAGTAAGTTCTTATTTCAGAAAAATCAAGAATAGATTCTCTTAGGAAGAAACATAGAAAATTACACCGGCAAAAAGAATTTGCCAAAATGGCATAAAGGTGTTTAGAAATATTTAATATACTCTCACTTATCTTTAAATCGAGCTTAGAATAGAAACAGAATCAATACAAAAGAAACTATTATTAGTAGACTTGTCAAATATTAAGAACTGAATATACTGTAATTCTCTGGCTTTCTCCCATGGTACAACTACAAATGTTTGAAAAAATAAGGTAATAACACATGTAATTTACCCAGTGATGTTTCACAGCTTGTTTTGCTAGAAAAGGTAAGTAAATGAGCAAATCTGTCAGTAACCCCAGCATAAAATGAGGGTGGAGCTGAGATCACAAAGTAGTAATGTCACATTCAAATACTTTTTAAAAATACTGGTAATACACAAATTTAAGTCTTAAAAATAAAAAGCTTCTATTTACATATTTTACTTTTATCTTAATTTATATATTCCTAATATTCTTTTTAGGTATTGTTTTACACTGTGTCTGTATAATTCTCAGATATGTGAATGAAGAATAACTGATAATTTAAATATGTGAGCATATTACCTATTCAACTCTAAGCATGTAGATATTCTGAAATATCTTAATATCCAGAAATATCCAGCTATTTTATGCCATTTAGAGAAAAGTCATGTATTAAACTAATTTTTAAACATCAGTATCATATACTGAAGTAGATACTTCTATTTGTACAGTTATTTTGAGGTTTTTCTTTTTCTATAAGCTACTGGTCAATTTCCTACTTATAATTTATAATATATTTTAAGTGTTTTCTAGATAAAAAGTATCTTCTCCACCATTACATTGATTCTCTTTTCAATTATTTTGGCAGCCATTGTTTCCTCTTCTTTTCTTATCTTTTCCTATTCTGTTTCCAGATCTTGTGCTCTATACATGTCCGCTGAGTATGTTATTTAGTCTCTTTCTCTGAAAGCAGTATTTTCTTTCTGTAACTGTGATTGTAAGACTGGAAAGGAGAAAAAGGCAAAAGGGCATGTATCTCCCAGCAATCAGTATCACTGAGATGGTTGGGGAATGTTTCTCCCTTTAGCAGGAAGAGAAGGTGGTGTGGGCAACATTTTGACCCATCCACAGAGCTATACAATTGATGTTTCATTTCTCTTTTACATGAAGATGTAAATGTTCCATGGACGGCAGAGAAGCTTACCTAGTCCACAGAGCAAAAGTAATGTGATTGCACCACTTATGTGGCATTTTAATAAACTGGGTGTTTGTTTATAGACTATATAAACAGATATAAATCTATATTTTCTAATCAATTAAGTAGTTAAACACAATTCATGTGTAAATGACTATGTTATATGCAGTGTGATTTCTATAAACTTTATTTTTCAGAATATGGATTCCTCACATTAAACTTCCTCAAATGGATTTTCGCAACCTCCAGACTCTGAAGCATAAATCAGAAATCTGTTCTTCTAGCCCAATGCTTCAAGAACACTCTGTAACTGTCAGATTTCTCTTCGAGCAGCTTTAGTTACCATAGATTCTCAAGCCATTATTTTGTGTGTGTGTGTTCCCCCAGAGAGAAATATACAATGGACTCTCTGTTCTCTTTTTGCTCCATCACTGAATTAAGGTTGGCCTACAAAAATACTAAAAGTTTAATTCCGAGCGCAAGTGCTCAGTGCATGTTTAAGGGAAAGGTGAGTTCACACGAAATGCATGTTGGCTGAGTATACACACGTAAAATGAAGAGGAGGAATGAGACAGAATCTAGACATACTGCAGCAAAAGCATATGTCTGAACCATCATGAGGACTGAGGCCAGACTCTGTAAATGTTACTTTTTGGTAAGACTAAAATACATATGGATTTTTCATTTTACTTTGCATAAGCAGAGGAAACCATGATAATGATTTGGTTTTATCTACTACTTTCTTTACAGAACTCAAAAGGTTTAACAGATATTGTTTTATCTTCTCAGGTATGTTCTTTTTATACTCATCTCTCAACTGCCAAACTTCTAAAACAATTCTAATATTAATTTTTCATTAAATTGATTGTGACCTAAAGTAGTAAAATTCTATAGTAGTCAACCTGTGAATAACAGAAAAATTTAGTTGTTATGGATAGTCACTGGATGCTTTCCCCCACCCTCTTGTTCTCTCCTGCATAAAACCGGGAGTTATTTTGAGAAAGTGTCTCATACATCTCAAACCCCTTCTTACAACCATAGAGTCCCTTCCTATTTTCTTCCCTGGTTACTACAGTCTTTCATCTCATGTTAGATATTCTCACCTCTCTGTTCTTCCTTATACTCCCCAAGCAACCAGGGCAAAATAAAAGACAGAGAAGGGTTCACAGAGAAGACTTGGCACTAACAAACTCTAAAGTAACTAAAAACAGGCATTTTGTTCTTATCCTAATACTCTATTCCTAGACAAATATGCTTTCAAAAAAGTATCCAGTACAAATAATTTTTCTTACTACTGTCCAGTTATGTACCAGATACGACCTATGAGTTACATGAGGGTAAAGCTCACAGTTGTGTGGCATGTAGCAGTGGCTTTGAAAGGTATTTATGTACATAAACAGTGTTCTTAGTAAAGGTTATCAGTTATCACTCTCTAAGTATACCCACATTTGGTTACTTCTGTGCCAATTAAAATAACATTCAAAGAGAAAGAAAGACATTCAATCTTCAGCTTATTCTATTTTCTACTGCTTTGATTTAATACGGACAAAGTTAGGGAAAGAAAGGAAGTACTTTTAAGACTGATGCCAAAAGCTGGGGAGAAGCTTTTTCTGTTCCTTGTTATAAATTTCTATTCATTCCTATTCAAAACTGAGGAGAAAATATAAAGTAAACCAAGGTATATTTTTATTCCTAAATATTAAGTCAAGCTGATCTTGTCCTGAAATTCTTCTAAAGGTAAAAAAGTGGAATCCCAGTCAAATCACTCATTCATCTCAAGACGTTACACGTGCTGACCATAACACCAGGCATAAGATCCCTGGCATTACTGTTCCTCATAAAGCATCTCTGAGTCCATTTTTACATCCCCCCTTGAGAACCAACTATCACTTTTTTGTAAACTCTCTGAGAGTAGAAATTATCTCAATTTTATTTATTCCAAGTGAATGACCTTTTGGATATTTTGAGCCATATATAAAATTACTAATTGTCAATGACTGGGAAAAAGCCCTAGTTCCACACCACCCCCCGTCCCACCTTGAAAAAGAAAAGATGGAGTGCTTTATGGAATAAAGCAGGTTCCAGGCTAGGAAGGGAAAAACATTTAGGGAAAATAAAAAGATACCTTCTCAGGTAGCTGGTAGAGGATAATGGCAGAAACGATGCAGAAAAGTGGGCATGCTTTCATTTAGGTATTAGTTGTTGAGTATCTTTTTTGCTCACCGTTTTTCTAGATGATGGGGATTCACCACTGAATAAGATTGTCAAGGATCCCTGGGAGGAGTCAGATAACAAAAATAATGTCAGATGGCAATAAATTCTATGAAGACACTAAACAAGAATGCTAGGATAAAAGTGCTGGAGTTATTTTGATTAGTTGGTTTTAAAAGGCCTTTGGGAAGATGATATTTGAGTTGAAACCAAAATGACAAGAATGAATCAGTCATAAAAAGATTCAGGTAAATATCTAGGGCAGAAAAACAAGCTGCAGAAAAGAGAGAGAGGATGCAAGGAACACAGGGGCCAAGCACAGGAATCCTTTGTAGACGCTGACCATTCTTGGCATCTAGATAGAGCCAGTTAGATCAAGGGACTTCAGTAGGTTCTGTATACTAAAATGGACAAAACAAGTTGCCTAAACTTTACATTGCCAAGTCTGATAAAAACCAAATGAAAGCAAAATAAAAAGTTAAAGTATTCTGATTACCCTTAGAGAAAGACTGATTTGAAGACTTAATTCAAAAATATCTTGACAGATAAGGATATAGACCAATTCTGAGGCTATAGCTAACTGGAGTGTGTGCGTGAAATCGCTCAGTTGTGTCCGACTCTTTGTGATCCCATGGACTGTAGCCTACCAGGCTCCTCTGTCCATGGGATTTTCCAGGCCATAGTCCCGGAATGGATTGCCATTTCCTTCTCCAGGGGATCTTTATAACCCAGGGATCGAACCCAGGTCTCCGCGTTGTAGACAGGCGCTTTACCATCTGAGCCATGAGCGAAGTCCACAGCTAACTGGAGCAAATGTCAAATGCTTGGGGTGCAGCAGAAGACAGAGTTTTTACTGCTCTGCAGAACAAAGAGTTCCAGCTAGGGCCCATCTCCTAGATGACCCTGGGTTTTCCACCTGCTTCCTCTCTGACCGCTTTCTCCTCCTCCCAGGACTTTTCTAGCTCTTTCATTCTCTAGCACTTTCCTCTAACACTTCTCTTTCCTCCAGGACTACTGCTGTCCTTCCCAAACTTGTTTGTCATACAAAAGTTTACTATTTATATATTCAGGAGCTTCTGAATACATCTGTTTTACAGTAGTTTTCTTTCCAAAAGATCGCTTTTATACATATCAGCAAAATAAACTATATAAGGGCTGTCAGGAAATTTTGGAAATATTCTTGTTATTTAGAAGCAGATGTTAAAATGCCATTTGTGAAAACTGAATTTTACCTGTGTAGAATTTATTATGCATCCTCTCTTCATACAGTGTATTTTCTCATTTTTATATATGTTCTTTTACTAAATGGGTATACTCAAATGGAGCCAACTACAGGCTAACAAAAGTGAAAAGGAAGTCTCTCAGTCATGTCAGACTCTTTGTAACCCCATGGATTGTAGTCCATGGAATTCTCCAGGCCAGAATACTGGAATGGGTAGCCTTTCCCTTCTCCAGGGGATCTTTCCAGCCCAGGGATTGAACCAGAGTCTCCTGCATTGCAGGAGGATTCTTTACCAGCTGAGCTATCAGGGAAGCCCTGAAAGTGAAAGTGAAAGTTGCTCAGTCGTGTCCGACTCTTTGTCCATGCAATTCTCCAGGCCAGAAAACTGAAGTGGGTAGCCTTCTCCTTCTCCAGGAGATCTTCCCAACCCAAGGATCAAACCCAGGTCTCCTGCATTGCAGGTGGATTATTTACCAGCTGAGCCACAAGGGAAGCCCTACACACTACCAAAAGGTTTGCTTAATTCATCCACTACTTTTGTAATATATCACTCTGAAAGGAGAAATACACCTATAATTGTTTGCTACTGACATAACATCATTCATTGCACAACACAGATGAAAATAATCCCCTTTTTGGTCCTGACTTATGAGACTGCTTATATGTTGTTGCTGTTGTTCAGTCGCTAAGTTGCATCTGACTCTTTGTGACCCCATAGACTGCAGCATGCCAGGCTTCCCTGTTCTTCACTCTCTCTCAGAGTTTGCTCAGACTCATGTCCATTGAGTTGTTGATGCCATCCAATGTCTCATCCCCTGAAGCCCCTTTTCCTCCTGCCCTCAATTTGTCCAGAATTAGGGTTTTTCAATGAGTCAGCTCTTCGCATCAGGTGGCTTTTGTATGAGGATGGCCTTCTTAACTTATTTGAAAACCCAGAAATGAATGAATACTCCAGGTTTTCATTACTGCCCTAGATGAATTACCTTCAAATGCTATAAAAATCAGTATCTCCTATAAAGGTAATAGAAGGGAAAATACAAAACTGAAGTATCTCCACTCAAAATGGAAAACAGTGCTCTCTTCAATGTATATGGAATAAGCAATTTGGCCTCCTCAGCCTACCAACTTTATCAGACAGAATCTTAAACATGGTGGCGAAGCAGAGTAAAACTGGTGAAATATTAAGATATTACTGTTGGTACTATGCTTCAGATTCATATTTTTATAAACATGATTTTGTGAACTGGACTGGAAACTGAATGTGGAATATTATTCTGATGGGAAGATGTAGTCCAAGCTCCAAACTGCCTTCCAAATTAATGTGTGCGGTTAAGTGGATTTACAAATCAGAAGCTTACAAGGAAAGAATGTGTCTTAGTTTTTTGCTTAAGAGAAGACAGAAAAACTGTACACATAACAAGTGTTCAGTGTGTACCTAGTCTGTGTTCTATATAAGTTCTTGTCGGGAATGGTAGAAAACTCCTGATATTTTAAAATTGGGGATGGAAATAAAGAATCTCTGTTTTTGCTTTCTGTTGGGGTGGGTTTTTGTGGGGGTTTTGACCTTTTATCTCTAATCAAAAATGTCTTTAATTCTGAGATTAAAAGACAAGTTCATGACTTTTAATATTTTTCCTCATAGAATGTGACTGTCGAAAATACACTGAAAATACACTGAAAGTTGCTTTCAAAAGCATAATGCTTTGCTGAATCTTAATAAACGGCATTTTTTTTTCTTTGGCAAAACAAAACAAAACTAAACTAACACAAAAACAAATATCAAAAAACTTTTGGCAGATATTTGAAGTATTAAATATGAATTTACAATTTAAAAGTATATTTATATACATACAACTGTTCAATTTGGTCATCAAAAGAATAATGACCATAACTGATTATATGACACTAATTAGAAAGTTTCCATTTTAATCCTAGAGATAAAGGGATAACATAAAATTAACACACATAAAATATACTTAGAGGTGACTTTTATACCAACTTCATGCTCTGAAAATTGATATTTGAATGGAAAGCTATCCTGCTTTTATAATAGTAAGGATCAGAGTTCATCGTTATCATGTTGAGGGAAAAATATTAGAGATAAATGCTGGAGATCAATGTAGAAGAAATTCTAAAATGAGAAAATCACCATTCAGCAACCATGAATGAAATAACTGATTCAGAAAGTCAGAATGATCAATGACTATAAAAACCATTATGTCAAAACTTGATAATGCTAAAGTATTACCCCAAAGCTTGCTTGGAGATTTTCTAGTTATTATCTCAATCAACTGAACAAATTCAGTGTCACTACAATTAGGACAACCTGACATTATCTATTTCTTAAACATATATGTAATATGAAGTACTCAGCATTATTTATAAAATACTCTTGCCAAAAATGTTTTGAAAGTGAAAGTAGCTCGGCTGTGTCCGACTCTGCGACCCCACGGATTATACAGCCCATGGAATTCTCCAGGCCAGAATACTGGAATGGGTAGCCTTTCCCTTCTCCAAGGGATCATCCCAATCAGGGATCAAACCCAAGTCTCTCGCATTGCAGGTGGATTCTTTACCAGCTGAGCCACAAGGGAAGCCCAAGAATGCTGGAGTGGGTAGCCCGTCTCTTCTCCAGGGATCTTCCTGACCCAGTAATCAAACCAGGGTCTCCTGCATTGCAGGCAGATTCTTTACCAACTGAGTTATCAAGGACCTTGAGTTCAATTATGCTTTGACATTAAACATACAATTTATAAGAAGTACAGAGGATAAAGGGACAAGTTAAAAATCACCACCAGAAAACAAACAAATGAAGAACCTGGTACCTGTCACAACAAAATTTATCTAGTTTCCTAAAAATAAAAATAAAAAAGTCAGGAAAGAAAATAAAAACAAAGTTGGAGCATTTTTACAAATTAAAACAAATTAAATATAAGAAAGTTGTTTGGATATTAATCGAAAAATTTATAAAAATATTGGCAACACAATTGAGGGAATAAATAAATATACACCATACATGCTATAAAGAATTCCTATTTCTTTTCAGAGATGCAATAATTACTGTGGATATATATAAATCTACCATTATTGAGAGATGTCTAGTAAGCATTTGGAGAAAGCAATAGCACCCCACTCCAGTACTCTTGCCTGGAAAATCCCATGGATGGAGGAACCTGGTGGGCTGCAATCCATGGGGTCGCAAAGAGTCGGACACGACTGAGTGACTTCACTTTCACTTTTCACTTTCATGCATTGGAGAAGGAAATGGCAGCCCACTCCAGTGTTCTTGCCTGGAGAATCCCAGGGATGAGGGAGCCTGGTGGGCTGCCGTCTATTGGGTTGCAAAGAGTTGGACACGACTGAAGCGACTTAGCAGCAGTAAGCATTTAGTGGTATCCATCTATTTGGGAAAGCAGCATTAGTGGTAATTATGTCCAAATATTAACAACTTCCAAATTTCAGTGGGGAGTACACAGGTGATCATTATTAAATTCTCTATTCTGTTTTGGGAAAAATTAAAAATAAAAAGTAAAAAGGAATCAATATAATGTTAGCTTAAGGCAGATTAAAAAAGCCTGAAGCACAAAGAAACATGGTTAGATTCACATAGATTTTTCATCTTCTCAACAGAACACAGAGCCCTGCATATGGTATGAGACTTCTTCCACATTCTCGACTCCTTGATATCTCTTCCATCTATATATCGCTGATAAAATATTAGGGGCTTTGATTTTTGACTCATTAAATAGAGCATATTCTCACTCCATTGTGACCTGTGCTAGGGCCAGTTTAAGGAGCAATCTGTCATGAGATCATTAACACTGAAACTGGCTAAGAAGGTGAAGATATTCATCTAAAATTAATTTCTTGACCTTTTCCACCAGAACTTAGAAGGAAATATTTTAGTGCTCGTAACTGGGGAGCAGCTCCACTTACACCCTGTGTTTCCCAAATGTTGTAATTAGAGAAACAGCCAAGAAGGAGGGACGCAGGCGGCAATCGATGTTTCAGGAACCATCTTGTTGAGGGAATGCCTCAGGCTACCTGCGAAGGGCTGGTCTGGAGAGAAGCAAAGGTTACTCACTATAATGCATGGCCTTAGCCACCTTGATGCTTGAGAGAGGACAGGCAGAAATAAAATCTAATGGAAATGGGTTGTGGCTGCAAAATATTTCAGAAGTCTCAAGCCACTGTGTGGGCCAGTGTCAAATGATTCAACCTTAATCCAGCACAGCAAGAGCTCTCTCATAAATGAGACAATGCCTTAACTTTCATCATAGTCAGAGACAAATATGAATACAAAGCCAAACATTTAGCAAATGCCAGTAAACTCTGAGTCAGGAAGGCAAATCCTCAGATTCATGAGTAACCTTTACAGGGAACTCAGCACTGCCATTTCGAAAATGAAATAGATATAATAAGAAATCCTCTGATGCTCAGAGAAACACATTTGAAAATGAAAATTAATACTTCTCTGCCCTCCCCTCTCATCTCTGTGTAATCTCTAAGTCATAGAGAGCTCTGGGAGTACATATAGAGGCCAGTGAAGATTCACAATAATTTTTTCTTTTTATTTCTCCTTGTTTCTAAAAATGTAATCTTTTCCATGATTGCTAATAGGGCATGAAATTCTGGTTTTGTAACAGCTTTGCCACAAAGTCAGTGATCCAGGCCTCCCTGTCCATCACCAACTCCTAGAGTTTACTCAGACTCATAATACAATATTTCCTACCATCATTATCATAATAACCTGACTCATCAGTTTGTTTTATGAAATAACAGGGATAGCCAACATATTCATTTAGTTCATATGAATTACACCTACTAATTCTCACAATAAACAAGCAGTATTTTTGCATTATGATTATGAGAACATTGAATCTTAGAGAAGATATGTTAAGCAGCTTGTTCAAGGTTATAGAAGCACAAAGTGATAGAAGTAAGATTTAAAACCAGATCTCTATGGATTCAAGTTTAGGTCTAAGTTCCCCATTGCCACAGACATCATATAGTGCCCTAAATTCCCACCAGGATGAAAGGACACTACAATAGCATCTACTAGCAGCTTACTTTACCACCATGAACACCCTGCTCCGTAGAGACGGTAAGTATTGATCCTGAGTAGAAATTTCAAAAGCCCCTCAACATTTGTAAGGATGGAAATATTAGGAAGGTTTTTGAAGAAGGAGGTCTTGGAGGTTTTAGGATAGACTACTGGGTGAGCGGACAACTGGTAGTGGTGGAAATGGAAATTCAGGAAGTAATGGTAAGAATACAATGTACTCCAAAGATAGTGCTGAATTGTTGCTCACTTTCTTTATTTTCTGCCCTGAAACTTGATGGGACTTCTGGATCACCAATCAGATCACAGAGATTGTCCCTGAATTGTATCTTTTATAATGTAAAATTTGGCCAAATTCACTTAGAATTTTTAAAAATGCAGCATTTAGACAAACATGAAAAAATATCTGCCAAAATATGACAACTGTTAACATTTTTATCTATTTCCTTCCAGCTTTTTTTCCTCCCTCTGCCTATAATTTGGGAGTTTTGAAAAACAGTTAAGATGATAACACTTGCACACATTTGAATCTTGTTTTATGTTGCGCTGTAAGCATTTCCCGTGTTATTTTTCTATAGGATTTCACAGTCTGCAATCATAGCCAAGTTGCTTCCCCACTCCCCAACATAAGTTGCTTCTCTCTTTTTACTTATTCTCTACTGCCCTCTTGCCCACCCCATCCCTGACAAAGCAGCAGTTATAACATTGCAAATTACTGGAAAGGGCAGAACCAACATCACAAGGGCACTAGGAGCTGAACCACAATCTCACAAACCATGGCTCTCTTGTGTAAGAGGTCACTTTGGACTAACTGCCCGTTTTCCTTTACCTTCCCTTTCTAAAGACTAAAAAGGTAATGAGCCAAAAAGGAAGAGTGTCATAAATGGAAACATTCTGAGGTCATGAAGCTGACCTACTGCAGTGAGCTCCCTCTAGGGAAGTGGTACATTATCCATGCTACTGAAATCACTTGGGATATCTGGGCCAAAATCCCCTGGAATGTAAACAGGGAGTCTAAATGTTTTGGCTCAATCATTATTCAATCTTTGCAATAAGAGTGGATTATGAATCCATTTTTATATTAGTGCTGTGTTGCAAAGTCACCTCCAATGATCTATTTACCAATTCAATCTATGTTTCTCATCACGAGTGAATACTGAACAAACAAATAGGCACAGTACAATATGAAGAACTCTGCTGCTTCTGACACACTGAAAAGGGTGATCTTTAATACTGAAAAAGAAGCATATTTCATAGGTTAAAATTACAGATTTATCTTAAATTTACTATCGGTCTTGCAACAGAAATCAACATTATGGACATGCTTTGTTTTCATCACTGTTTGCTGAGGGTTTTATTTTCAGTTTTCCTTTCTGATGGTGACAAAAGGAAAAAAAATCAATGCAAATAAGTATTTAGGATTCACTCTTGCCTCTTGATGACATATGAGAGAGACCCTTAACCATTCAAATTATGGGAGAATAAAAATTATCAGTTTTCTGTGAATTAAGATTTGAAATTCCATCCCTATCAACATGAATGGAAGACAGTGTAACACTATATCCAAATGTATTATATGAACATGGAGATTTACAAAGAAGATGACTTAGAAATGCTACTCTTTTTGTGAAAATCTTTTTAAGAAAATATTTCTTTAAATACATCGTGGAAAAATGTAAACATAATATACAGATAGTGTGAATTTCAAGAATATATAAGAAAAATCAGGCTACACACACAGTCTATGTAATCTGCTATTGTCAGGATAGATTTGTAGAATTATATCCATATGACCCAGTACCTATACTGTTATCAACCCTAATTTTACCTCTTCATTCAAAATTTATCCCTATAAATTCAATGTATATAACATTACTGGCCAACACTTGATCTATATAATGCAGCCTGATGTAAAAATGCCATCTTCTAATGGGCATCAGTGCCCAGATACCTACTCTAGCTCAAAATAGTTGTTCATCAACTTGTGTTGGCAGCTTACTCCTATGATCCATTAATATCTACAATAAATAAATAACCTTAGCACCAATCACCAACCTTGGAGATGTCAATTTTCGTGTGTTTCAAAGCGATGGTGTGTGATGTTGAAGGAGGAAAGGAGAGACATATCAAAATTAGCTGCTGCTGCTAAGTCGCTTCACTCGTGTCCGACTCTGTGCAACCTCACAGATGGCAGCCCACCAGGCTCCCCCGTCCCTGGGATTCTCCAGGCAAGAACACTGGAGTGGGTTGCTGTTTCCTTCTCCAATGCATGAAAGAGAAAACTGAAAGTGAAGTTATGTCTGACTCAGCGACCCCATGGATTGCAGCCCACCAGGCTCCTCCGTTCATGGGATTTTCCAGGCAAGAGTACTGGAGTAGGGTGCCATTACCTTCTCCTCAAAATTAGCTAGAAATACCTTAAAAATCTCCAAGCCCTGCTCCCCTGCTTTGAAATCAGGCAAGGTGGAGGAGAAATTAATACACATGTTTACATTGTTAAAAGTTTCAGAGACAATTATGATTATCTTCCTACAGCATGTACCAGTGCCTTAACCATCAAATAAAATGCATGTGAATGAGTCTTTAGTAACTGAGTTTAAGATAAGGCTCTTTCATTACCAACTCTGAGTCTAACGAGTTGTGAAACCTTGGTCATGTATCTTAATTGCTCTATGTCTTAGTTTCTCATTGGTAAAATAAAAGTGTTTTACATTTTAGGTTGCTTACAGGATTAATTATGTGTATACCTGAAACAATGCCTAATACAGAGTTTGCACCCAGTGAATTGTATCTTCACAAAAAATATTATGCTATGAAAAAAAGGGCTAAAATTTCTTTCAAAATCTTCCCTCCCTCAAATATAAATCTTCTGCTCAAATAACTCTAATGAGCTTGAGATCCCAAATCCTCCCAACTACCCATCAGTCTTGGATATTTCAATGGCCCCATAAACTGAACTTAACCTCTGTCTACTCTTAATTGTTAATAGTTGTCCTTTCACTTCTTAAATGGGTCCCCAGTCTTCTAGTTATCCAAGCCAGAGACTTAAGAACCTTCTGAACACTTCTCACCCTCTCCTTCCAAAATTAAAATACTTAATGCCACCATATTCTCTTGATTCTGATGCCCAAATATCTCTTGCATATATGTCCTCTCCAATTTTTATGCTACCACAGTGTTAGGCTATCATATTTCTCACGTGAATAACACTTCTCTGTTTAACCAGTACTTGTCAAGGGCCAGGGAAAGGGAAGGGGTCAAGTAAACAGGCATAGTATGAGGAGGAACTGGGGTGGAGGGGTTAGTGGAACCAATCTGTGTTTTTGACCGTGGGTATAATTTCCACGACTGTATGCATTTTTCAAACTGTATAATAGAAATAAGGAATTTTACTTTAGGTAAAGTTTAAAAGCAGAAACTACAAAATGCATACAAACCAACCCCCAAATACTCTTCCTTTACTTTTCAATGCCTTTATAATAAGAAGCAACATCTTAGCACAGTCTGGAGAGCCCTCAGCATCCTCTGCCCACATCTCCAGGTCCTTCTCCTCCTTGTCTCCCTTGAGCTCTCTCCAAACTAGCTGCATTGGTCCTTGTTACATCCCCTCAAAGCACTGTTCTTTTCACCCTAGAATTTCATGTCTCTAAACAATGTTCTTCTCTGGTCCCTTCCATCTTTTAGCAAGTTAACTACTATATATCCATGAGATCTAAGTTCAGATGTTACATTCTCAAAGATAGCATGCCAATAAATTTCAAGGAAGTCAAGGCATCAGTTCAGTTCAGTCACTCAGTCATGTCCAGCTCCTTGCAACCCCATGAACTGCAATACGACAGGCCTCCCTGTCCATCACCAACTCCCAGAGTTGACTCAAACTCATGTCCATTGAGTCAGTGATGTCATCCAACCATCTCATGCTCTGTCGTCCCCTTCTCCTCCCACCTTAAATTTTTCCCAGCATAAGGATCTTTTCAAATGAGTCAGCTCTTTGCATCAGCTGGCCAAAGTATTGGAGTTTCAGCTTCAACATCAGTCCTTCCGATGAAAACTCAGGATTGACCTCCCTTAGGATGACTGGCTGTATCTCACTGCAGTCCAAGGTACTCTCAAGAGACTCCTCCAATGCCACAGCTCAAAAGCATCAATTCTTCAGTGCTCAGCTTTCTTTATCGTCCAACTCTCACATCCATGCATGACTACTGGAAAAACCATAGCCTTGACTAGACGGACCTTTGTTGGCAAAGTAATGTCTCTGCCTTTTAATATGCTGTCTAGGTTGGTCATAGCTTTTCTTCCAAGCAGCAAGTGTCTTTCAATTTCATGGCTGCAGTCATCATCTGCAGTGATTTTGGAGCCTGCCAAAATAAACTCTGTCACTGTTTCCATTTCCATTGTTTCCCCTTCTATTTGCCATAAACTGATGTGACTGGATGCCGTGATCTTCGTTTTCTGAATGTTGAGCTTTAAGCTAACTTTTTCACTTTCATCAAGAGGCTATTTAGTTCTTCGCTTTCTGCCATAAGGGTGGTGTCATCTGCATATCTGAAGTTATTGATATTTCTCCTGGCAATCTTGATTCCAGCTTATGCTTCCTTCAGCCCAGCGTTTCTCATGATGTACTCTGTATAAAAGTTAAATAAGCAGGGTGACAATACACAGCCTTGACATACTCCTTTTCCTCTTTGGAACCAGTCTGTTGTTTCACGTCCAGTTCTAACTGTTGCTTCCTGATCTGCATACAGGTTTCTCAAGAGGCAGGTCAGGTGGTCTGGTACTCCCACCTCTTGAAGAATTTTCCACAGTTTACTGTGATCCACACAGTCAAAGGCTTTGGCATAGTCAATAAAGTAGAAATAGATGTTTTTCTGGAACTCTCTTGCTTTCTCAATGATCCAGCGGATGTTGGCAATTTGATCTCTGGTTCCTCTGCCTTTTCTAAAACCAGCTTGAACATCTGGAAGTTCACGGTTCATGTATTGCTGAAGCCTGGCTTGGAGAATTTTGAGCATTACTTTACAAGCATGTGAGGTGAGTGCAATTGTGCAGTAGTTTGAGCATTCTTTGGCATTGCCTTTCTTTGGGATTGGAATGAAAACTGACCTTTTCCAGTCCTGTGGCCACTGCTGAGTTTTCCAAATTTGCTGGCATATTGAATGCAGCAGTTTCACAACATTATCTTTTAGGATTTGAAATAGCTCAGTTGGAATTCCATCACCTCCACTAGCTTTGTTTGTAGTGATGCTTCCTAATGCCCACTTGACTTCACATTCCAGGATGTCTGGCTCTAGGTGAGTAATCACACCACTGTGATTAGCTGGCTCGTGAATATCTTTTTGTACAGTTCTTCTGTGTATTCTTTTCACCTCTTAATATCTTCCTCTTCTGTTAGGTCCATACCATTTCTGTCCTTTATTGAGCCCATGTCTATTGAGCTCATGTTTGCATGAAATGTTCCCTTGTTATCTCTAATTTTCTTGAAGAGATCTCTAGTCTTTTTCACTCTATTCTCTATGTCCACCCAAAGCATAGAGAATAGACTTTTTGTCAGTGAAAATTAAAATCACCAGTACCACCACCACCTTTGCAACATCACAGAAAAGACAGCCTCATTATTGTACAGAATATGTACAGAAATTCAGCACTGTTAGAACATCTCATGTACGTTTGTCATTTCTATGGGCATCTGTATATATCTTCAGAGCATTATTACAGTATCAATGCACATAGTTGATCTGGGTGATTTATTTTTATTTTATTAAGCAGGACTCCACCAGTAGATTAGACTTCCCCAGTGGCACTTATGGTAAAGGATCTGCAGGAGACAGACAGTGACAGTGGGTTTGATCCCTCAGTCAGGAAGATCCCCTAAAGGAAGGGACGGCAACCCACTCCAGTATTCTTGCCTGGAGAATCCCATGGACAGAGGAGCCTTGTGGGCTACCAGTCTACAGCATCACAGAGAGTCAGACACTGAAGCAACTTAGCATGCACACATGCACCTGTAGATTTCAGGCTTCACAAGGTTAGAAATCATAGCTATCATCCCACCATTACATTCTGCCAGTTTCTAGCACAGAGATTAACCAAATACATAATGAACAATGAATGGATGGATGAGCAGTAATATTGTCAAAAAGCAGTGAAAATCCAATACTATTTATTCAGTGACTTCCTTTAGACTCTTTCACTTTCTTAGTCTGAACCCAAACCCTGATGATTAAGGCTTCCAAACATCTGCTTTGTCCCATCTTCTGTATCATAGATTTTTACCTTTATTGCAGGCTGAAAAATGACCCTCTGACAAATAACCACATCTTAATCCATAAAACCTGTAAATGTTACCTTATATGTACCGCAGTTCATGAGGGTTGCAGAGTTGGACATGACTGAGTGACTGAACTGAACTGATATGTGGGGGAAAAAAGGCCTTCACAGATATAAATCAGAGATATTGAGATGACAAGATTATTCTGGTTTCTCCAGGTGGGCCCTAAGTGTAATCATATATGTCCTTGGAGAGGCAGAGGAAAACTTCACACACATAGACACACATGTGAACAGGGAGGTAGACTGCAGCAAAGCAGCCACAAGTCAAAGAGTGTCAGCAAGTCACCAGAGGCTGGAAGAGTCAAGGAAACAGATTCTCCTCTCTAGAGCCTCCAGAGGCTCCACAGACACCTTGATTTGCAGTGACACTGACTTCAGACTTCTGGCCTCCAGAACTGTGAGAGAGCATATTTCCATTTGTTTTAAGACACCTAGTTTGTGGCTAATTTGTTACAGCAGCCTTTTAGTAACCCCTTACTCCCAGGAACTGTCAGATTCTGGGTAACTGCCAAGACTCACACAAGGAACGCCTCTACTAGTAACCACTCTCCACTCTTGGGAGAATGGGACTGACTTATATACACTACTGATTTAACCTATAAAATAGATAACTGATGAAGACCTGCCACGTAGCACAGGGAACTCTATTCAAATGCTTTGTGGTGAAAAATTGGGAAGGAAACCCAACAAAGAGGGGATATTTGTTTATGTTTAGCTGATTCATGAACCGTGAACTTCCTGATGTTCAAGCTGGTTTTAGAAAAGGCAGAGGAACCAGAGATCAAATTGCCAACATCCGCTGGATCATGAAAAAAGCAAGAGAGTTCCAGAAAAAAACATCTACTTCTGCTTTATTGACTGGGCCAAAGCCTTTGATTGTGTGGATCACAATAAACTGTGGAAAATTCTGAAAGAGATGGGAATACCAGACCACCTGACCTGCCTCTTAAGAAATCTGTATGCAGGTCAGGAAGCAACAGTTAGAACTGGACATGGAACAACAGACTGGTTCCAAATAGGAAAAGGAGTATGTCAAGGCTGTATATTGTCACCCTGCTTATTTAACTTATATGCAGAGCACATCATGAGAAATGCTAGGCTGGAAGAAACACAAGCTGGAATCAAGATTGCCAGGAGAAATATCAGTAACCTCAGATATGCAGATGACACCACCCTTATGGCAGAAAGTGAAGAGGAACTAAGAAGCCTCTTGATGAAAGTAAAAGAGGAGAGTGAAAAAGTTGGCTTAAAGCTCAACATTCAGAAAATGAAGAATCTGGTCCCATCACTCCATGGGAAATAGATGGGGAAACAGTGTCAGACTTTATTTTGGGGGCTCCAAAATCACTGCAGATGGTGATTGCAGCCATGAAATTAGAAGACGCTTACTCCTTGGAAGAAAAGTTATGACCAACCTAGATAGTATATTCAAAAGCAGAGACAACTAAGGTCCGTCTAGTCAAGTCTATGGTTTTTCCAGTAGTCATGTATGGATGTGAGAGTTAGACTGTGAAGAAGGCTGAGTGCCTGAGAACTGATGCTTTTAACTGTGGTGTTAGAGAAGACACTTGAGAGTCCCTTGGACTGCATGGAGATCCAACCAGTCCATTCTGAAGGAGATCAACCCTGGGATTTCTTTGGAAGGAATGAGGCTAAAGCTGAAACTCCAGTACTTTGGCCACTTCATGCGAAGAGTTGATTCACTGGAAAAGATTTTGATGCTGGGAGGGATTGGGGGCAGGAGGAAAAGGGGACGACCGAGGAGGAGATGGCTGGATGGCATCACGGACTCGATGGATGTGAGTTTAAGTGAACTCCAGGAGTTGGTGATGGACAGGGAGGCTTGGCATGCTGAGATTCATGAGGTCGCAAAGAGTCGGACACAACTGAGCGACTGAACTGAACTAACTGATTCAGTTTGCTGTACAGCAGAAACTAACACATCATAGTAAAGCAACTCTACTCCAATGAATTATTTTTAAAAATGAATGCAGTGATCCTTATACTCCCTGGAGAAGGAAATGGCAACCCACTCCAGCACTCTTGCCTGGAGAATTTCAAGGACAGAGGAGGCTAGCGGGCTACAGTCCATGGGATAGCGAAGAGTCAGACATGACTGTGCAACTAACTTTTCAATCCTAATATTGCTTTGTTATATATACTGCTTGAAATATCCAATGAAGAACAATGCTTTGCTAAATGCCTCTGTCTAATAAGTGCCTAAGAACTTATTCCTTTCCTCTCACCTCCAATTAACTGACTAAATCAATTCTATACAATTATGTTTGTAGAGAAAGAGTTCTGACTAACCTACCTAAATTAGCATCATTCTGAATCTCCATTCGCCTGTTACCTTCTCATCTCTTAGCCTATTTTAGTTTCTTCATAGCCCTACTTTCAATAGCATAGTATACAGATACAGATAGTGCGCTTCAGCCATGACCGTCTCTTTGCGACCCAGTGGACGGTAGCCCTCCAGGCTCCTCTGTGCATGGGATTTTCCAGGCAAGAATACTGGAGTGATTTGCCATGTTCCCCTCCAGGGGAACTTCCCAACCTGGGGATTGAACTCCTGAGACTACTCCTGCATTGCAGGCAGATTCTTTACTGCTGAGCCACTGAGGAAAACATGCATACATATGTGTTCACGGTCTGCACTGCCCCTCCACCACCACGAGGGCAAGGACATGTCCACCATTTTTAATTTTGTACCTCAGAGCATAGTACCGCATACAGATAAGTTGATTAGACAATGTTTTTGAGTAGGTAGATTTTTTTTCTCAGCTAGTTGCTCATAGCCCACTTCACTTTTCTGTGGAGACTTGATTTAATAACTTGAAAGCTGCCATTGTGTTATTATAGAACTAAGCCCAGAAATGAACAGTGGAAACACAACTTTATAAAAGTAAATGAAACCAACAGGCATTATAAAGGTAATTAAAAACCCATAACTATGTCTCCATTATACATAATCTCAACTACACATCTAACAAATAGCCATTTATAAGCATATCTATGCAAAAATCACACTATAGTAAAGTTTGATGAATGCCCAGATGTCAGCTTGTGACTATTATTTCAAACCTGTGATCATAAGCATAATAGAATACTCTGCTTCATCTTTCTCTTTAAAAAAACGGGTTCTGTATCCCTTGAATTCTTTTATTTTGTCCTTTAGTCACTCCAAAAAAAAAAAAATACTTAAAAGTACATATTACACTGTTGCCACATACTTGGCTAACATTTTATTTTATGCCTAAATCACTTCAATCCTTTTGGAACCTCCTAGAGATTTTCTTAACAACTATTATCCTCATAACTCCTAAATATGTCACATGGGGCATTTTGCAGGCAGTAGCTAAATCTTTAGGAACCATGGTATTTTAAGTTTAATGGAGATGTAATTTTACTAGGCTAAATTCTAGAAATTGAAGTTATAGTGCACTTATTTTTAAAAACAAATGTTGACATCATTTTCTCTTTATTATTATGATTTGTTCTCAGATGCTTTTTTCTCCTTTATGCACAGAAAATACTAGCTAAATATCCTGCTGATCTTGCTAAGGAGTTTACCTTATGTTCCTTTTAGACTTCTTAACTCTTCCCTCCACACTAGAGGAAAAGGGAGAAAAATGCTTGGAATGGCTTTTAAAAAATTTAAGCTATCTCATGTTTAGGGCAATGGGAATAAGTTAAACAGCAGAAAGAAAATATGAAAAAAGAAAGTGGAGGAAGTAGCAGCAAGAGAAAAGGAGTGGGAAGGGGACATGATCTTTTAAAGTAAGCATAGCACTTAAAGCCATACTGGGGGCATTTTAATCCTGGCTGTGCTGCCTATTAGTTATGGAACTCTAGGCATTTGGCCCTGTGAGTGGCAGACTTCTTCTCTGAAAAAACTGAATAATAATTAGAGGAATTAATAATTGGAGGAATAAAATAGGGAGGGTGTTCATCTCACTCACTCAGTCACTCGGTCATGTCTGACTCTTTGTGACCCCATGAACCGCAGCACACCAGGCCTCCCTGTCTATCATCAACTCCCAGAGTCCACCCAAACCCATGTCCATCGAGTCGGTGATGCCATCCAACCATCTTATCCTCTGTCGTCCCCTTCTCCTCCTGCCCTCAATCTTTCCCAGCATCAGGGTCTTTTCAAATGAGTCAGTTCTTTGCACAGGAAGCGCGACTCAGTGATAAAGTATCCACCTGCTAGTGCAAGAGACACGGGTTTGATCTCTGGGTTGGGAAGATCACCTGGAGAAGGGAATGACTACCCCTCCAGTATTCTTGCCTGGAGAATCCCATGGACAGAGGAGCCTGGCAGGCAATAGTCCATGGGCTTGCAGAAAGAGTCGGATACGACTGAGTGAATAAAACAACAACAAAAGAGGAACTCAGCAGATGTCCATTCCACTCTTTCAGTCCTTTGTGTGGGTTTCTTGCCTTCTTCAACAGTTTTCCCCTCCCACCATCCACCATAGTAATCCTAAGTTATTTATTAGCCATGTGTTGATTTCTCCCCAGTCATCTTTGTCGCATAGTCTCTGAACTTCATAAATTCCAATGATCTGCTACTTCAAGCAGCCTTACTTTAGCCTCCATATTCTCTCTCTGAGCTCTCTAAATCCATAATCCTCATGTCTTTAATTCTAAACGTATGTCTGCTTTTCACCTTTCCATACCCTTCTATGTTATTCATCATTTTCTCACTGTTACATCTAGTCAGATTTCAACTCTTCCACAGTAGTAAGGCCAGCATTCTGGGACTATTTATCTCTTGTTCTGCAACACATACTTCCATTCAGCAAATATTTAGTGGCTCCTATTACCTGCCACATCAGTGATCCAACACAGAAATATAAAGATGAACAAACTGATCGAGACTCTGCCCTCAAGTAGCTTCGCTTACATTTTAGTGGTAAAAGATAAAGGGAAACATGACTACAAATATATTGCTAAGTGGTGATTAAGAAGTTGCACAGGGGGACAAAATATGGGGGTGGCACTGTTTTAGACTGGGTTTCTGAGACAGACTCTCTGGGAGGATGGATAATGGAGGAACCATGCAGATGTGTGGAGGAAGAGCATCCCAGGACAGTGATTTTCTCCATTACCACTTAGCAATAAATTTTTAGTTATGTTTTCACATATCTTTCACCACCAAAATGTAAGTAAAGCTTTTTGAGGGCAGTCTTTTGATCAGATGGTTCATCTTTATATTTCTTATGCTTGGGAATCACTGATGGGCAGGTAAACAGAGCCACCAAATATCTGCTAAATGCTAAATTTTTGGAAGTATTTATCTGCTAAATATGCAGAAGTATTTATTTCAAAATGAGACTAACCACTTCCACCATGCACACTCTCCACTTTGAATCCATTACTATATCATTCTTCTGCACATCTTGGGTAATGCCACAGGTTTCTTTGTCTACATCTGGGCTTGTAAGTTCTACCTAAGATAAACCACAAAGATGAACTTATTGGTCCTACTGCAAATTATTACCAAGGGTGCCTGGGGAAACTGACAAAGCCTGGTACAGACCAGGCACTCCATACACTTCTGTCAAACATAGCTTTGTCACATGAGTGGATTTTTCAGAATCCTATATTTGAATATACTTTTCCCAAAACAACCATCATCAAAAATCTTGTCATCAACTCAAACAGCTTAAGGATGTAAATCCCCAAGAGTCTTTTAATTCTATATTTTTTCTAATATATGTTACTTTTCTTTATTCACATTGAAAAAGAAGAAAGAAACTTTGAGAGGCAGTTTTCCAAAACCAGAAAGTATTATTGAAAATTATTCAAGTTCAATTTTGAATAAAATCCCCTGAGGTTCCTGTAAAATCTCCACTGAATAAGTTCACAATTCTGAGAGCACCATTTTTAGTATAATCTTCTCTTGGCTTACTTGGTTATTCAGCACTCTGAAATAGGGAGGGTGTGAAGATTAAGGAAAAATGTCCTACTTGAGCAAAGTCCCTAACTTTGGATTTTAGAAAAAGTCTGATAAATCTTATTCTTTGTTACAAGTTAAGTTTGGGGGAAAGTACTTCTCTGTGTTTACTGGCAGTGAAATCTGGGCCTGCTGAACACTTCTGGATCATCAACTGTCTGATTAATCCAAAATGCCTCCAAACTAATGCAGACATAACATTTTCCCAAGCAAAGTGCTTTCTAAGAAAACTGATAGAATCACTGTGCAGCAAAGTAATTTTAGACAATTTCTTCATTAATGTTCTCAATGGAAAACATGATGCTAAGAAAAATTTCAAGTACTTTCTTTTCTTCCTGGTCTATTTTATTGAGTCTTACAATGTGATATTAACATAAATAATTATGAATCAACTTTAAGAGCAAGATGTGCCTTAACTGTGCGGCCTTAAAGAACACTCCCAACCTAAAAGTTGAGAGTTACAGTTTATTTGGTGGGAATTATTAGGACTTCAAGCCCATAGGGCAGCATCTCCAATAACCCAAAGAGAACTGCTCCCAAAAGGCAAGGGCGGAGCCAGATCATACAGAAATGTTAAAAGAAAGGGCAGGTAGTCTGAACATAAAAAGAGTATCAGCAAATATTCCATTTCTCAGTTGGTAGGATAAATAGTTGAAATTGCTTTCCTTGTAGTGCACTAGAAGGAACCAAGAGGCATCTCACTGTGGGGCACTGTGCTTATTTGGGATAGAGACTTTGGTTCAGATATTTTAGAATAAAGCTAAGGAAGGTGGAGAAACATCCTCAACTTCTCCCTCATTCTTACCCCATCTGTCACAGACATTGAATCATCCCTGCCTTGACTGTAAAAGATTATTGTTAAAGAATTCAGCACTTTTCTATGAATGGGAAGATGCAAGAGTCTCGGCTCCCTGAAATCATTCCTTTAATATGCACATCACCTATCTTGTGTTTTCATCACATTCTAAGTTTCCTTAGGGCTCACCATAGGGAGTGGTTGCAAGTTGATGGCTCCTAGATGGCAGGTATTCTTTCCTTCCAAAGTTTCCTCTGGGCTCACCTGCTTACCATCTGTAGTGGCTGCAATTGCTGATGACTGTGGCATCCTTTGTTTACTGATATGGCAGCAAATATTCCATTTCTCAGTTGGTAGGATAAATAGTTGAAACTGCTTTCCTTGTAGTGCACTAGGAGGAACCAGAGGCATCTCAACGTGGGGCACTGTGCCCTCATTTGGGATAGAGACTTTGGTTCAAATATTTTAGAAGAAAGCTAAGGAAGGTGGAGAAACATCCTCAACTTCTCCCTCATTCTTACCCCATCATCTGTCACAGACATCGAATCATCCCTACCTTGATTAGCTATGTGACAAAAGTATGCATTTTTTAGATGGCTAAACAGTATTCAGAGGTATATTTTAGGGACTAAGAATAGAGCTTTGCTAGTTCATTCAACAAAACATTTTTTCAATAAGAATGTCTTATGTACCTATGGCAGACACTGTCCTAAGCATTAAGACAAAGCTGAAAGCAATTTTATGCCTGACTTTAAGCAGTCCATGATATAAAGGGAAAATAGACTTATAAAAAATGGAAAGACTATTATGTTAAACTCAATTTTAGGTATTTTAACATGGTGTTAAGAGAGCACAGAGGACTAACTAACTTACTCAGAAGCCAGTTAATAGTTTCACTGGGAGTTAATATTTGCTTCAGATCCAGAAACTTTAGCTTAGAAATGCAGATGAGGCAAGTAAGCTTATTTGGTCAAACGTTAGACCATCTCTCAATTTGGCCTAATCCATACAGCTGGGCTTCTGCTTTGGCTTTCTAGGGAACTAAAGATGTGGCTGGAGCCCAGCTGAACCACATGACTCTCTTACATCTTCTCTTGCTCTTACATACACTCTACTCTCCTATCATCAATAACTGCTGGCTCAAAGGCATGTACACTGGTTAAAATCTGACTTGAGATCATTATTCCTTTTTTGTTTGTTTGTTCTACATAATAAAGTGACTATCCACCCTAACCCTCACCTTGGAAACATTCCTTTATTCTATTCAGGCCTCCTTCGTACCATATGGTCTCAGATTCTTCATTCTTGTATAGTAGCTGCACTTGTAACATCCAGCATCTCAATGTCACATTGAATAAAAACACATCATTATTTTTAACAAATGGTACTTATATAGGACCCAAAACATGCGTAAGACATTGAGGTACATCACAGGTCTGAAAAACAATAGAGACTCAGTTATCCCTTGCCCCAAATTGCACACATAGTATGAATAGAAACTGACCCTCCAAGCTATATTTTCTAACTCTGAATTATATCCTCTCTTGCTGACCACACAGAGTGGACCAGGAAGAAAGGTCTGGCCCCTCTCTCCCAAGAAGTGTAGTGGAATTCATCATGTTCAGGTTATAACCCTAGATTAAAGAAACAAAAGTCAACTGGAAAGCAACATAATAATCAAGATCTAAATTGAAAAACAGCAAAAACAAAAGCAGAGAATAGGCCAAAAGATGAGGATAAACAAAGCTTCAGAGCTAGAAGTCAAGTACATAACATATTTAAGGATAGTATAGAGGGGGTTGTCCTAAGATGGCAGAGGAATAGGACAGGGAGACCACTTTCTCCCCTACAAGTTCATCAAAAGATCATTTGAATGCCAGGCAACTTCCACAAAACAACTTCTGAATGCTGGTGGAGGACACCAGACACCCAGAAAGGCAGCCCATTCTCTTTGAAAGGAGGTAGGACAAAATATAAAAGACAAAGAGACAAAAGAGTTAGAGACGGAGACCCATCCCAGAGAGGGAGCTGTGAAGGAAGAGAAGTTTCCAAACACCAGGAAACCCTCTCACCAGTGGGTCTGTGGGGGGTTTTGGAATCTCAGAGGGCAACATAACTGGGAGAAAAACAAAAACAAAAACAAAAACATAGACTACGCCTAACTGCAACTTCCATCAGAGAAGTAGCCCAGACGCTTGCATCTGCCACCAGTGAGTCCACACTGAACAGGGAGACTCAGGTTGCATGTTTAGGGTAAGAACTGGGCCTGAATGCCCTGAGGACAATCTGAGGGAGCTAACATGAGACAGCAACCCAAACTGTGGGATAGCCAGAGAGAGAGAGAGAGAAAGAGAGAGAAAACTGTCCCACAAAAGCTCTAACCCAAGTCACAGCCTGGCCCAATCATAGAACAAAGGATTGGGCGAATGCCAAAGGAGAGCTAGCCAGTTGTGGACTGGCCCACCCCCCACCAGAGGCAGAGAGGCAGGCGGGTGACAGCCAGAGCCAGAAGGCAAGGGGCAATCTCAGCCCCAGAGACAGCATCCTCCACCAAACTGTGAGCAGGCTCCCAGTTGCTAACCAAGTCTTTCTGGGATCCTAGACAGTTGACATCTGCCAGGAGGGTTGCAGCCTGAGATTAGCTCTCCAGAGGAGAGACACAGCACACCTGAGATGTTGCTCTTGCTGTGCACCCAGGAAACCGAATGGCTGGGACCAGGAAGGTAAGATGCACAGCCCACCTAGGACAGTGTGCTCACCAAGTACTTGGTCACCTGAGCTGCTTGGACCTGGAAAGGGCACAAAACACACGCCCAACTGAGTCTGTGCCCTTGTGGAGTACTCGAGAACCTGAACCTGAGCAGCTTAAACCTGGGAAGTACAAGAACCCAGGGCCCACTTTAGACAGTTCCCCTGCAAAGCAACCTGAAGCCTGAGCAGTGTAGACCAGAAAAGCACATGTGACATGAGCTGGGGCAAACCCAGTGTGGTCCACACACTGCAAGCACTCCCCCACACACCCCAGTGATATTTGTTTCCAGTGTTCCTCACAGCACATCTGAACAAGTGAGCCTAAATAAGTGACCACCTTCACCCCCTTGTGTCTGGGCATAAATTAGACACTGAAGAGACTTGCAAACAGAGGAAGCCAAAATAAACAAAGAGGGAACTGTTCTGGAAGTGACAGGTGAGACAGATTAAAACCCTGTAGTTAGCATTGACTAAGCACTGGAAAGGGCCTATAGACCTTGATAAGTAGTTCAAGCTGGAACAAGGATCTGAAACTGAACTGATCTCACATTGCCCACACCAGCTCCAGAGAAATTCCAAGATATATTTTACCATTATCATTTTTTTAATTTTTTAATTTTTAAGTTCTTTATTATTCCTTTAATTTTCATTTTTGTAACCTACTATTACCTTGCAAAAAAAGACCCAATTTTTAAAGCAAATTTCCTATATTTTTTAAATAATTTTTGTGATTGATTTTGTTTTGTATATTTAATATTGTATTTTTGAGAGCCTAACCTCTACTCTAGATTTTTAATCTTTGCTTTTGGGTATTTGCTATCAATTTTGTACCTGTAAGAATCTAATCTTCAGTACCCATTTTTACTTAGGGGTGTGATTACTGGCTTGACTGCTCTCTTCCCTTTTAACTGTCCTTCTTCTCTGCCAGGTCACCTCTATCTCCTCCCTCCCCTTCTCTGCTGTACTTAACTCCATGAATCTTTTGGGGTATTCCAGGCTGTGGAGAACACTTAAGGAACTGATTACTGGCTAGGCTGGTCTCTCCCCTCCTTACTATCCCTCTTCTCCTCCTGGTCACCTCTATCTCCCTCCTTCCTCTTCTCTTCTCCATGTAATCTGTGAACCTCTCTGGGTGTCCCTCACTGTGGAGAATCTTTTCACAATTAACCTAGATGTTTCAACATCTGTGCTGTATGGATGGAGAAGTCTTGAGTTTACTGTAAGAATAAGACTAAAAGCCAGAGGTAGGAAGCTTAAATCCAAAATTGAGAACACCAGAAAACTCCTGACACCAGGGAACAATAATTGACAAAAGCTCATCCAAAAGCCTCCATACCTACACTGAAACCAAGCTCCATCCAAGAGCCAATGAGTTCCAGGGCAAGACATACCACTCTAATTCTCCAGCAATGCAAGAACATAACCCAGAGCATTAAAAAACAGGCTGCTAAAAGTCTGCTAAAGCAGACCCATAGACACCTCAAAACTCACTACTGGACACTTTGTTGCACTCCAGAGAGAAAAGATGTGGCTCCACCCACCAGATCAACAATGCAAGCTTTCATAACTAGGAAACTTTGACAAGCTACTAGTCCAACCCCACCTACAGGGAGAAACCTCCACAATAAACAGGAACCACAAACTTTCAGCCTACAGAAAAGCCACCCCAAACACAGCAATCTAAACAAAATGAAAAGGCAGAGAACTATTCAGCAGGTAAAGGGACATGATAAATGCCCACCAAACCAAAGAGGAGAAATAGGAGTCTACCTGAAAAAGAATTCAGAATAACGATAGTAAAGATGATCCAAAATCTTGAAAACAAAATGGAGTTACAGACAAACAGACAGGAAACAAGGATTGAGAAGACACATGAAATGTTTAACACAGACCTAGAAGAAATAAAAAAGAGTCAATCAATAATAAATAATGCAATAACTGAGATCAAAAGCACTGTGGAGGAAACCAACGGTAGAATAACTGAGGCAGAAGATAGGATACGTGAGGTAGAAGATAGAATGATGGAAATAAAAGAAGCAGAGAGGAAAAAGAATGAAAAGAAATGAGGACAACCTCAGAGACCTCTGGGACAATGTTAAACACCCAACTTCAAATCACAGAAGTCCCAGAAGACGAAAAGAAAGGCCATGAGAAAATACCTGAGGAGATAATAGTTGAAAACTTCCCTAAAATGGGGAAGGAAATAGCCACCCAAATCCAAAAAACCCAGACAGTCCCAAACAGGACAAATCCAAGGCAAAACACCCCCAAAGCACATATTAATCAAATTAATGAAGATCAAACACAAAGAGGAAATATTAAAAGCAGCAAGAGAAAAGCAATAAATAACACACAAGGGGATTTCCATAAGGATAACAGCTGATCTTTCAGTAGAAACTCTTCAGGCCAGAAGGGAATGACTGGACATTCTTTACGTGATGAAAGAGAAAAACTTACAACCCAGATTACTATACTCAGCAAGGATCTCATTCAAATATGAAGGAGAAATCAAAAGCTTTACAGACAAAAGCTGAGAGAATTCAGCACCACCAAACCAGTTCTTCAACAAATGCTAAAGGATCTTCTCTAGTTAGGAAACATAGAAAAGGTTTATAAACTTGAACCCAAAACAACAAAGTAAATGGCAATGGGATCATACTCATCAATAATTACCTTAAATGTAAATGGGTTGAATGCCTCCAGAAAGCAGGCATAGAAGGAACATACCTCAACATAATAAAAGCCATATATGACAAACCCACAGCAAACATTATCCTCAATGGTGAAAAACTGAAAGCATTTCCCCTAAGTCAGGAACAAGACAAGGGTGCCCACTCTCACCACTACTATTCAACATAACTTTAGAAGTTTTAGCCACAGCAATCAGAGCAGAAAAAAAGAAATAAAAGGAATACAGATTGGAAAAGAAATAAGAAGTAAAAACTCTCACTCTCTGCAAATGACATGATCCTCTACATAGAAAACTCTAAAGATGCCACCAAAAATTACTAGAGCTAATCAACGAATATAGTAAAGTTGCAGGATATAAAATTAACACACAGAAATCCCTTGCATTGCTATACACTAACAATAAGAAAACAGAGAAATTAAGGAAACAATTCCATTCACCATTGCAACAAAAGAATAAAATATTTAGGAATAAATCTACCTAAATAAACAAAAGATCTATATATAGAAAACTATAAAACACTGATGAAAGAAATCAAAGATGACACAAATAGATGGAGAAATATACCATGTTCATGGATTGGAAGAATCAATATAGTGAAAATGAGTATACTACCCAAAGCAATTTATAGATTCAATGCAATCCCTAGCAAGCTACCAGTGGTATTTTTCAGAGAACTAGAACAAACAATTTGACAATTTGTATGGAAATACAAAAAACCTCAAATAGCCAAAGCAGTCTTGAGAAAGAAGAATGGAACAGGAGGAGTCAACCTGCCTGACTTCAGACTATACTACAAGGCTACAGTCATCGAGACAGTATGGTACTGGCACAAAGACAGAAATATAGGTCAATGGAACAGAATAGAAAGCCCAAAGATAAATCCACGCACCTATGGACACCTTATCTGTGACAAAGAAGGCAAGAATATACAATGGAGAAATCTCTTTAACAAGTGGTGCTGGGAAAACTGGTCAACCACTTGTAAAAGAATGAAACTAGAATGCTCTCTAACACCATACACTAAAATACACTCAAAATGGATTAAAGATCTAAATGTAAGACCAGAAACTATAAAACTCCTAGAGGAAAACATAAGCAAAACATTCTTTGACATAAATCACAGCAAGATCCTCTATGACCCACCTCCCAGAGTAATGGAAATAAAAGCAAAAATTAGCCACTGAGACCTAATTAAACTTAAAAGCTTTTGCACAGTGAAGGAAACTATAAGCAAGGTGAAAAGACAGCCTTCAGAATGGGAGAAAATAATAGCAAACAAAGCAACTGACAAAGAATTAATCTCAAAAATATACAAGCAGCTCCCGCAGCTCAACTCCAGAAAAATAAACAACCCAGTCAAACAATAGACCAAAGAACTAAACAGACATTTCTCCAAAGAAACATACAGATGGCTAACAAACACATGAAAAGATGCTCAACTTCACTCATTATCAGAGAAATACAAATCAAAACCACAATGAGGTACCAATTCATGCAGGTCAGAAAGCTGCTATCAGAAAGTCTACAAACAATAAATGCTGGCGAGGGTATGGAGAAAAGGGAACCCTCTTACACTGCTGGTGGGCAAACAAGTACAGCCATGATGGAGAACAGTGTGGAGATTCCTTAAAAAACTGGAAATAGAACTGACATATGAGCCAGCAATCCCACTGCTGGGCATACATACTGAGGAAACCAGAATTGAATGAGAGACATGCACTCCAATTTTCATCACAGCACTGTTTACAATAGCTAGGACATGGAAGAAAGCTAGATGTCCATCAGCAGACAAATGGGTAAGAATGCTGTGGTACATATACACAATGGGATATTACTCAGCTATTAAAAAGAATGCATTTGAATCAGTTCTAATGAGGTGGGTGAAACTGGATCCTATTATACAGAGTGAAGTAAGTCAGAAAGAAAAACACCAATACAGTATATTAACATATACATATATGGAATTTAGAAAGATGGTAACGATGACCCTAGATGCAAGACAGCAAAAGAGACACAAATATAAAGAACAGACTTTTGGACTCTGTGGGAGAAGGTGAGGGTGGGATGGTTTGAGAGAATAGCACTGAAACATGTATATTATCATATGTGAAATGGATCACCAGTCCAGGTTTGATTTATGAGACAGAATGCTCAGGGCCGGTGCACTGGGATGACCCTGAGGGATGGGATAGGGAGGGATGTGGGAGGGGGTTCCAGATGGGGAACACATGTATACCCATGGCTGATTCATGTCAATGTATGGCAAAAACCACTACAATATTGTAAAGTAATTAGCCTCCAATTAAAATAAATAAATAAATAAAATAGTATAACCCCCTCAATGCTGAAGGATTGAGGCAGCCTGGAAGATCACTTAATGGTCCTACCTTAAGGTTCCAAACACTAAGCCATGTTCGGACATCCATTAAAAAGCAACGATAGGGCTTCCTTAGTTGCTCAAGTGGTAAAGAATCTACCTGCCAATGCAGCAAACACAGGTCTAATCCCTGATTCAGGAAGATAACACATGCTTCGGAAAAACTAAGCCCAGTGCACCACTGCTACCGAGCCTGTGCTTTAGAGCTCAGGAGCTGCAGCTAGTGAAACCCAAGCACCCTAGAGCCTGTGCTCTGCAACAAGAGAAAACACCACACTGAGAAGCCCACACACCAGTAGAGAGTATCCCCTACTCAGTGAAACTAGAGAAAAGCCGCATAGCAATGAAGATCCAGCACAGCCAAAAATAAATAATAAAATTATATATTAATAAAAGAAAAGCAACAGCAAAATCAGATATGGCAGGGATAATATGTCAGGTTTTCTACTTAATAATTCATGACTAAAGGTGGTTAAGATACATAGCTATTAGAACTTTCAGGGAGGACATGAAAGGACAGAACTTATGACTGTTTTGAATTGTTATTTCAATTTGAAGAAGCAGAAAGGATAGCATTTCATATTGAGGAGACTGCATGAATAAAGCCACTTGCTTTGGATCAGTTAAATAAAACAGAATAAAAAGTAAATATGTAGGTTCCCATTTCAGTTGAGATTAAAATCTCCTAATTCAGAAATAATTATTAGCGTATTTGTGAATTATGCCCCCACTGTCAGCTGAAAACATTTGTCTATTTAAAATGAGGTGGGTTTAGTTTATTAAAATCATTACTAGCTATCAAAAAAGAGATAATGCATTTGAATATCCTCAAGTGTGTATAAACTGTATATACATTACCTAGCAGGGGTCCGCTCTCAATCAATATTTTCTCAGAATGACATTTCTCAGGAAGGAAGAAGATCTCAGTTAAGCTAACAAATTATTATCCTTCACAGGAGAACTTCAGACAGAACCCTAATTAATGAATTGGCTTAATAGCAGTTCCTTGTTTATAACTCCAAGCCTACACACACTTATGAACAGTGGGAAGCAGCTCTGCAAGGAGCAGCCTTAGGAGGTGGGTGTGAAGAGGAAGGAGTGTGGAGTGGAGTGTAAAAGATGGACCCAGACAAAGGAGAATAGTGATGTCAAAGTTATGGCAAGAAAACCACCTAAGAGGCTCTATGTCATACAATCGGACTCTGCCCACACTGCATAAGAAAAGAGAGACTCAGAAGAAAACCTTTTTCTTGTAATCACAAATGCCATTTATGGCTGCTTTGATTCATTTCATGGTCTTAAGGACAATTATGCGGCTTTCATTGCTAAAGGTTCTCTTGAAAACAAAAGACTTAAGAGTAAAGAATTCATTTATTTCTTAGTAGCACTATACATTAATTTGGAGTGTGCTTTGTTCTATTAGGTGCAATTTCAAATTACTTCCAATCCACTGTAATGCCATTTTTGCAATTGATAATGTAAGTTTCAATTCATTTTTTGCCACTTTGCCAAATAAATACAGAAAAATGATGTCTTGGTCATATATAATGATGGTGCTGTCTGGAATAATAATTAAATGATACCATAGTTGCTATTTAATTCTTCTGGCTCTGCTGGGTATTTTTAAAATTAAGTTACTGTTCTTTTTCACCATTCATTTCATGTTTCTGTCATTAATTCCATCAATTCATTTCAGGTTCTTTCATAGATCATTCTCAATGTTTTGCCCTCTCCTTTTCTCCATACTCCATTAAAGAAAGCATGTGACCAAACAGCTATCTAGTTTACAAGGGTTATGGACTGAAAAAATAATGAGAAATATGTGATCTGACTTGGACCATTCGCATTTAATATCTAATATTGATAATGATAAATTCTAGAATGGCACTAATTATTTATCAAATTCACAAAGAGCAAAAGTAGTCCCTATATAGATTATGCCAATTATTCTCTGACATAACCCTTCTCTTGGCCTACATTAAAATCACTTTGTGATAACCACTGAGTTGGACAGGAAGGTCCTTTCCATACCCCACAAAGCCCAGGTCACAGATCTTAAATGTGGATGTCAAGTCTCACTCTCCACCCAGCCCTGTTCAATTATATTCCTAGAAAGATTTTGAGTTTTTATCTAAGATTTGAAATTAAGAGAGGTCAATATATTTTCCCTATGTCTCTGGAAATTACGTTAGGCAACATTAGGCAATTATATATATTAACCATGCCTGACTTATAATCATCTAATTAACTCAGACCACCCATAACTATTTTGGAGCAGGTACATTTTATTCCATATTGCTTTTCTGTAATTCACATTTTCAAAGAATGGTTCAACACTGTTAAGTTTCGATTGAGTCATCTTAGTCAAAAACTGTTTATACACAAAGTAGATATTAATTGAATGCCTTGAATACAGTTAGTACCAAGAACTTTAGAAGATTACTAAAAACACACTATATATAATAATTTAACGTAATCACTAAATATATATGATTTACCAGAAGATTTTATAGATCCAAATTCTTATCCCACTGCTCTATAGAAAATACTGCTTCAGGATTATCTTGCATAAGAAGAAATAAATATGTTGTAGAGAAAATCCTGAGACATTAACTCTGTGTGTGTGTGTTGGGGGTGAGAAGGAAGTAAAATGTAGTTATTTTCTGCCTCACAATACCTACAAAACAATTTGTGTTCCTTTGTGCTACCAAAATCATAGGAAAACTCTATGATAGATGTACTGGTGATTAGTGATGCTGAATTTATAGCTGCTATTTAGTTGGAATACTTTTGTGTTTTCTAGTATTTGAGACCAGTCCTCCCCCACCAAAAAATACAACCATAGTGTCCTTAGATACAAAGAGTTTCCTGAAAATGATCTTTTTTTTTTAAATAAAATTCACTATCAATTTTTGTAAGTGATCCTAATGCAAGAGTATTAGTTTCAACTAGGCTGCTTCAACCTTATTTCAAGCCTCTATGGATCTAAACTATAAGAGATCTATTACCACAGTTCTTTCTAATTCAGATGAGCTCTCCGGC
Organism: Nanger dama; assembly: GCA_917880005.1. NCBI lineage: Eukaryota > Metazoa > Chordata > Mammalia > Artiodactyla > Bovidae > Nanger > Nanger dama. Next base: position 6,583,277 of record CAKJTW010000011.1, read on the forward strand.
AGGTTATTACAAGTATTACTCCAGTTCACTCACTGGAGCTCTTCTTTTATCTTCATATAACTTTAAAGTTCCTTTTGGAAATAAAAGTTTATTTTCCCATGAAACTCAGATTTTATAGATGTGAAACAAAGAGTTTGAGATTTCAGCCATTTATTTCAGAATATCTAAACTTTTCTATTCATAAATCTACCCCTAACTTTTGAATAGGAATAAGAAAAAAGTTGTATATTAAACTGAATAAACACTAAATGATTACTAAAAAAATGATGGAATGAAAAAATGAAGAAATTTTAAGTTTAGTGTTAGGATATTTTCCCCTTTGGTTTGTTAAGTTTCTTGTCTCAGGCATCTATTCATATAATTTATTTCAAATGTACTCAGATATAATTTATGTTGTAAAGTACTTCCCAAATACTATTCTCTGAAGACTGTATTCTGGAAGATGATAATAGGTATGTGCAAAAAGTTTTTGAGTTAAATAATATCTGGAAAGCTGTGCAGAATGTATTTCTCTACCTCCTTTAATATCAAAGCCTATGAGAATTTCTGTGATAAATAAATCTTTTAAATTTTGTTTAATAAGGTATTTCTCAAAAATATTTCACTATAGAATGCTATTCATTTTTCCAACTACATAGTCATCCTGGGAACACTGTTTTAGGACAAAAATGCTACATGAAATTTCCTCCTATTTTAAGCAGTGAGCTTTTGAAACGCTGTATCTTAAGCCAATTATTTTAAGAATGTTTAGAAAAGTCATTTTAAGAAAATTTCTAACTAAAGGACTGTTGCCTTTTATATCTAGGACACTAGTAGAAGCCATCAAATGATCTCATAAAAACAACAAAAAAAACCAATTTGTGAATAAAATATTAAGTGGTGAGGTTGGGGATGGTAATTCCACTCTCTAGGCCATATCCATTCCCTGATTTCTTCATTGACTGACTCAGATTTATTCAACATAGTCTACTGATATGTGGCAGTAACTGCTGGGTCACTTTTATATTCAGATTATTTATGAGGATTGCCAATATACCAGCCATCATCGTCTGATGTCATGATTGACTAAGTGTGATCTATAAGGCAAACCTGGGCCATTGCCTGTTTTTACAAATAAAGTTTTATTGAAACATATCTACAGGATTTGTTTATGTATTGCTGCTTTGGCAGGCCTCTCCTGGTGGCTGAGTTGTGAAAGAATCAACTGGCAATGCAGCAGCCATAAGAGACACAGGTTCAATCCCTGAGTCTCCTGGAGGAGGGCACGGTAATCCACTCTAGTATTCTTGCCTGGAGAATCCCATGAGCAGAAGAGCCTGTCGAGCTATAGTCAATAGGGTCACACAGAGTCAGACAGGACTGGAGTGACTTAGCATGCACGCAAGCATGACTGCTTTTACACTGCAGAGGCAAAGTTGAGCAATTGCAAAAGAGACTGTCTAGTAACAAAGGCTAAAATATTTACTACCTGGCCCTTCAGAGAAAAAGTTCACTGACTTCTGTCCTAGATCATCTTCATGTTATGTCATATAATACCTAAAACAAATCTATGAAGAATGTACAGTTTTCCTCATTTCATAAATTAGGAAGTTAAATTTCAGGCTAGCAGGAGCCATTTGCCCTGTGTTACTCAGGTCGTGTCTGACTCTTTGCCACCCCATGGACTATAGCCTGCCGGGCTCCTCTGTCCGTGGAATTCTCTAGGCAAGAATACTAGAGTGGGTAGCTATTTCCTTCTCAGGGGATCTTCCCAACCCAGGGATCAAACCATGGTCTCCTACACTGCAGGCAGATTGTTGACCAGCTGAGCTACCAGGGAAGATCATCACTCAGGTAGTACACAATAATGTATGCATGCATGTTAAGTCTCTTCAGTCATGTCCGGCTCCTTGCAACCCTATGGACTATAGCCCACCAAGCTCCTCTGTCTGTGGGATTCTCCAGGAAAGAACACTGGAGTCTGTTGCCAGTTCCTACTCCAGAGTAAGCAGTAAATCCAGATTCAAATACACGTGACTGACAACAAATTCTAAGATTTTTTTCTACATTCCTGGTAACGTGATGTTACTAAGCACATTTATTTCTTTGGGCAATTAAAACATTTCCAAAACATCTCTGTTACTTTTAGAGTAACCAAAGTAAAATCTATTTCAGAAATCTCCTAGTTTTCTATTTTTGTGGATCTTATTTAGCACATTTCAAAACAATGCATTTGTATTCAGTTTTGAGTACCTGTCTCTCCATCGTAGGCACTGCTCTGCCTAAATAGCTCCTTTGTTCCTTGCCTAATAGTTCTCCTTTCCTGGACTCCTCCTTGTGCAGATCACATTTTGAGAAACACTGTTATGTTATACAAAGATAAAACATTCTTATTTTTGACACATGGTTCAATTTTTCATTCTTGTTAAAGATCTGAAAAACTGCTTCCCTTTGATGGCTTTCCATTTAACTCAGTGTTTGATTTATTTATTTGATTAGATGTCTTGGTCTTTAGAGTACTGTTTTTGTTGATTCATCTAAAAAGGAATATTTCACTATTTTATCTTTATAGATTTGGTTCATTTTCATTTATTTTTGTTTCTATTTTTTTCAGTGTTGAAGGTAGAAAACAAGTCTTTGTTTTGAAACACTGGGTATATGCTTTGTTCTCTGGAGAACATAAAAGATTCAGCCAATTCTAGAATGGAATAAAGATAAGCGTCAATACAAAGAGGTTCAGAGAAGCTTCTCAATCCTAATCAATTCACTTTAATAAGAGTCTATTGAACATCTAAGTGCTGTGGAGTTATATATGGAACAAAGGACAGTGCCTGCCCAAAGGAGGTAATACTCTTCTATTGGGGAGACTTGCTATACCCTGGGGAAAGAGAGATGGTCAAAGCAGCTTCTGTATAAGTGCTATGGGGTATCAATGGCTTATAAACCTATTTATTCTAAAGCCTGAAGATTTCTGATGGTATTTCACTTACATGCAATAGTAAAGGCAAATATAAATTAATGCAATGATCAACCACCATATTGGTGCCAAACATCAAGGTCCCCAACTCTGACCTCAATAAAATCTGATGTCCTATCCACTAGGATCCAGTGACTTTATTTATTGCTTTTTAATGAATATTTATCCAACCAGTTTTTCTGTCAGTAATTATTAATAACGAACAGGCATAATCAAAAGTATTTTCATGAGTTTAGAATAAACTATTTGGAGAAATAGGAAATAGAATTTCAGATGTGGAAGAAACACTCCATATCAACCATTTGCTCACTCAACACATATTCAGTGCCTACTGTGTGAGGCACTGTGCTTGACCCTAGGGAACACATAAATAAGATTCTGTCTCTATGTGTTTAAGAATTTGCTGCCTAGTAAAGGGACAACGGAGAAGGCAATGGCATCCCACTCCAGTACTCTTGCCTGGAAAATCCCATGGATGGAGGAGCCCGGTGGGCTGCAGTCCATGGGGTCGCTGGGAGTCAGACACGACTGAGCAACTTCATTTTCACTTTTCACTTTCATGCACTGGAGAAAGAAATGGCAACCCACTCCAGTGTTCTTGCCTGGAGAATCCCAGGGACGGGGGAGCCTGTTGGGCTGCCGTCTATGGTGTCGCACAGAGTCGGACACGACTGACGCAACTTAGTAGCAGCAGCAAAGGGACAAGGGTGTTACAAAAACATAACAAGGTGAAAAAGAAAATCTTAACTGCTAACGCTTAATAGGTACTTTTGGGAAAAGAACTAGTTTTGAAAATGTGCATGGATAAGCCATTTAGTATAGAGGATGAGCCCCAAATCATAAGTGCTTTAAAATACTTGGTAACTGAGTATAGAGATAAAATGCCTTCAAAAAGTAAAATAATGAAAGAAAGGAGCTCATTCAGAAGGCAGTAGAAAGGTAGTTGCTAAGTAGGGGGTGTAATGGGTTGAGAATCTTTAGATGTTGGACAGCTAAAAGAATATTTAAGGATAGAAAAGTCTAATATAAAAACTTAAACTGAGTCTGTGTGCTGGGAAAATCAGAAGCCCCCTTTTGACTTTTCACATGTGTGTGTGTCGCAGGTGGTTGGTTTTGTTTAGTTCACTTTTACTTTGAATGTTTGAGGAATTAAATGACCGATCTTAAGGTAAATAAGAAGGGTCAAAGTTTCATATTTGACTAAATGTTGTTCAGAAAAGGCAGTTTTCAGGAGTCCAGGGGCAGAAATGACTAAGAAGCATAAGTTCCCTGGATATTCACAGAAATTGTAGGGAATTTGAGAAGGGTTTTAGTTTTCTACAGAAAACTATTAGACAAGGAAAGTTCAAGCCAAAAGACCTTATTTAATTCCTTACTAATGTATGTAATATGTTATTTAATTGTATAGTACAAAAACTGAAATACAACTTAGAAAGCAATGACTCTTCCATACCACACACATGTGTACTAATATAAAAAGTTGCTAGATAATATTTTAAATACATTATGAAAAGTAATGGATTATTTTCACCTGGAGTAGAATTCTAGAGGGCTAAGTAGAATGTAGTGATATAGAGACCATCTCAAGGACAACGAAGAGCAGTATGCAAGACCGAAATGCATATTAAACAGTAATTGTTGGATAAAGCAATCCTTAAAAAGATATCAGGAAAGACTAGAAAGAAATGGGTGTGACATAATCTTCAACTAAAATCCTTAGATTCTAGACTATAGAGCTTGGATTTTTATTCTATAGACAAGGAAGAGAAAGTGAATTTTTTTCCAGAAGGTGGTGATCTGATCAGAGCCTTAGATAAAAACTAATCTAACAAGCGTAACCCAGAAGGGTTGATTTTGACTCCATATTGGGTCTGCTTCTGTGACTTTGAGGTGAGGTGAGGTGAAGTCGCTCGGTTGTGTCCGACTCTTTGCAACCGCATGGACTGTAACCTACCAGGTTTCTCTGTCCATGGGGTTTGGTTTATGCTACTTTTGTTATTATAGCATACATAATGACCTGCCTCAGGGAACCCTGCCCCTCCTCTGTCTGACCCTTAAAGTGCCTTTGTTAAGTTAACTGGAGATAACCAGATCCAGCCCACCTATGAAGGAACATAACATTCTTAAGTTGCTTGTGTGAAGAACAGGCATAAAGGACAGAGGATATCTAACTTTTTGCAATTCACATCTGAATAACCTCTTTTAATGTGGAGAATCCCCTACTGTTTGAGTACTGTTGGGACTAGGACTCCATCTCCCACTTTGGAACTTCATCCTCCCTGTGCCTACTTCAGGGCAAAAACATGGAAGTTAGGTTCAACTAACATGTTGTTTTCTCTCAGTACTTTAAATCTGGATTGTGTAATTCAAAGATAAGGATGAGATCTGAGACAGTGGCAACATCATCTAGCATCAGTGTTTTAATATTTCCTGGAAGAGTTGTGTGTATTTTGTGTCTCCACATTCTCAGCTCCCATTTTCTTCTCAATCCTCTTCAATTGCGTTCTCATCATTATCGCTTGACTGCAAGAGCACTTACTGAATCCCCAGTGGCTCACATCTTGCTGAAGACAATGGTTTACTTGATAGATCAGCCAGATTTGCCAAGGTTGGCTGCTCCTTAACTCATGAATCACCTTCTTCATAAAGTCCCGGATTTCCTCCTATATCTCTGGAGTCTCATTCTTTGCTTATTTCAATGGTTTCTCTTACGAGAGCTCTCTTAGAGTACTTGTTGTTCAGTTGCTCAGTCATGTCCCACTCTTTGTGACCCTATGGACTACAGCATACAAGGATTCCCTGTCCTTCACCATCTCTGGAAGTTTGCTCAAACTCAGTCCACTAAGTCAGAGATGCCATCCAATTATGTCATCCTCTGTCATCCTCTTCTCCTCCTGCCTTCAGTCTTTCCCAGCATCAGGGTCTTTTCTAATGAGTTTGCTCTTTGCAACAGGTGGACAAAGTACTAGAGCTTCAGCTTCAACATCAGTCTTTCCAATGAATATTCAGGGTTGATTTCATTTAGGATTGACTGGTTTGATCTCCTTACTGTCCAAGGAACTCTCAAGAATCTTCTCCAACATCAGATATTGAAAGCATCAAATTTTCAGCACTCAGCCCTCATTCTGGTCCAACTCTCACATCCGTACCTGACTACTGGAAAAATCATAGCTTTGACTATACGGACATTTGCTGGCAAAGTCATGTCTCTGCTTCTCAATACACTGTCTAGATTTGTCATGGGCTTCCCCAGTGGCTTAAACAGTAAAGAATCCACCTGCAATTTGGGAGATCAGGGTTCAGTCCTTGGGTTGGGAAGATCCCATGGAGGATGGCATGGCAACCTACTCCAGCATTTTTGCCTGGATAATCCCCATGGACAAACAAGCCTGGTGGGCTACAGTCCACGGGTTGCAAAGAGTCAGACATGACTGAGCCACTAGTCACAGTACAGCACAGGTTTGTCATAGCTTTTCTTCCAAGGAACCAGTGTCTTTAAATTGCATGGCTGTAGTCACAGTCCACAGTAATTTTGGAGCCCATGAAAATATAGTCTGTTACTGTTATCAATTGTTTCCCCATCTATTTGTCATGAAGTGATGGGACCAGATGCCATGATCTTAGTTTTCTGAATGCTGAGTTTTAAGCCAGCTTTTTCTGGCTTAAAAAAACTCTCCTCTTTCATCTTCATCAAGAGACTCTAGTTACTCTTCACTTTCTGCCAATAGGGATTAAGTCCTTAATTATCTTCCCTTCTCAATTTATTCTTACAACTTGCAAAATGTCATTTTATTTTATGACTTTTGAATCCCCACTACATGATTATAAAGCCCCAAATTGTATTTTGGTTCTTTCTTTCCCTCTGAAATCCAAGCATTTCTATGTGACTGCTTAATAATCATTTCAAATTCAGTATATCCAAAATCAAATTATTGATACTCACTCTCCCTATGTAGTCCAATGCAAGCTCTAGGAAAGCAGAGTCCTAAAACCTTGTTTACTACTGTTACCTACAGACTAGAATATTAACTACGATGAAGAAGGTACATAATAAATACTTAATAAACCAATCCTTACACGAGGATATCTAAAAGGCAGTTAAAAATCCCCCACTTCATTTTATTGATGAAGATACTGAGGTCAATTTAAGTGAAGTGAATTTTCTGAGGTCATGGCACTATCAGGGGCAGACTTGGCTACTCACTCTAATCAAATCAAACAGTTTCACTTGCTATCAATAGCACTTGTTCCCATATTTCAAGCCTGTTAAAGATTCCTCAAGGTTCCATGGCTCTGTTGAAAAGATTCCTCTGCTGTTCCTGAGTTTGTTCTACATGCAAGAGAGGAAGACAATTGAGATTTCAGAAGAACCAAAAGCTTCCCAACAGTACTAGATATCTACGATGTTTTTCTGACTCACTAGTACCTGAATTCTCTTTCTCAAGGATGTGCCTAGAATGCACAAACTTTGGTCAGGACAAGACTCTTCTTCATGCTACAAAAGCTATAAAGGTTCAAACATCCCCTCCTCTTTTCCTCCAGCAGCCAAGTTAGTCTATCTACTAGCAGTCCCTACCCAGGCCTCTGAATCTGAACATCGGAACACAAGAACATGGATTCTCAAAAACAAGAATTCATAGTGCTGGTGGTAGACACAACATAGGAAAGGGGCAGATGGGTATACACTTTAGTGACGCTTTTCAGTGATGAGGGGTTAGAGATAGCATTCTAGGCCGACTTGTGTGGCCTGGATAACCTAGCCCTCTGCTGCACAAGCTCCCTTCATTCCAAATTTACTCATCAGATGGCTGCTGATAAGACTGGGCTTCAAGGAGGAAAGATCTTGGCTTAAATACGGTCCTAAGTCAAGTGTCTGGGCAGCTTTAATAGAAAGATCTGCATAAGACATTAGGGCCTACAATTTACTTTTGTCCTTTGGCAACTTGAGGCAAGAGAGGCAACTAGGACAAGGAAGCATTTATGAATTTCTGGACCTTTATCTATAAGATCTTCTTGAAAATGAAAGTGTTAGTCATTCAGTTATGTCTGACTCTTTGCAACCCCATGGACTACAGCCCTCTGGGTTCCTCTGTCCATGGAATTCTCCAGGTAAGAATGCTGGAGTGGGTAGCTATTTCCTTCTCCAGGGGATTTTCTCAACCCAGGGATCCAACCTGGGCCTCCTTCATCACAGGAGAATTCCTTATCATCCAAGCCCCCAGAGGAAGACCTCTTCTTACATCACCACAATCGCTAACAATAGTGCTTAACTTGATGTGTGTCATAGTTCTTTAAAATAAAATTTAGACTTTTTTTTTACAAGGAAAAATGTAACACACACACATGCACTTGCAAAGTTTTGCACAGAATGGAGTTCACAGCTTAACTCCTAAGCACAGTCATGACAGTGAGTCATCACCCAGATTAGTCGTTTGTTAAAATACTTGGATCACTTTACTGTTAATTGTTTACATAATTCTTGCTATTAAGAATTGTTTACAATTCTTGTTTACATATTCTTGCTTCTTTTGAGGTCCATGAGAGCAGGGTATCTTATTTCTTTTTTTCCAGCACACCTGAACACTATCTGGCATATCTTGGACACTTAATAAATGTTGGAGGAAAGAATAATTCAATCTTTTAAATTGCTTCACATGGATAATATTAGCCAGGTGTCTCATTATCCTACCTATGCATATTTAATCACCCTGTACTTCAAAGATCTTACCTGTGAAGAGGGTATACAATTCTCCTCTTATTTACTAGGGACTCACAAGCATTGCATCTAATAACAACTACCAACAGCCACTCTACAAATGTCAAGAGGAAAAACTGTTGATGAAATAATGGCAATTTATATAATTTGAGTAAATACATATTTACTTGTCTTCCTGGGCATTTCAAGGAACAGAAAAATAGACACAAAGACATTCCAGAATACTCCTATTCCTCCAACAAAGTGAGAACGTCACTGTCAGTAAAGACAAGCACCATAGCCAATCTCTTTTTAACAGCATTTCCTTCTGCTTGTTTTCCAGATCTTGGGAAATCCACTGAATCCTCTGTGTAAAGGCTGAGACCAGTGAGGTGAACAAGACAAACACTTTCATTTCACTGAGACATGTGGATAACTCTGAATAAAGAAAGACTTGTTACCCAGTGACTCCTACACTAAGCTTATCAACATGATGAACAATGTAAAAATGGATCTCGTATTGCTCACATTTGAGAAACTTCCAAAGTCAGAGAGTGTTTCCTCCACGTTTGTCTCACAGTTGGTCCCATGAAATCTATCAATACACCGTCCAAAATGAGTCTAATGCCGGCCCTAGACGGGGGACAATGGATTCCCAGAAAGACTGGCTTGATGAACACTAGACCTGAATCCTCTGAACCAAGGACAGCATGTGCACAGCTTGCACACTGGCTTTCGTCTATCGAGCCTGCATGGGACTTGACCGGCATCACCCACTGGTGTCGATTTTCTCACCTCAAGACAGTGCAGCCAGGAAATGCAAAGGGCTCCCAGAAGGTGCCCACCCTCTGTGCCTACCACAACACACCTGGCAGCACTAATTTTAGGTTCTCATCAGCTGTGACAGCAAAGCTGCAGCACCAGTTAAATCATAATCAGTGAAGGATAAGTGTGTTTATAGACTGTATGTTAGGAAGTCAAGGGGAATCGTACACAGCTTTTCACTTAAGTGTCATCTCGGGTTGGGGGATGGCTTCAGAGGAAGTAGTGTTAGGTATACAATTGTTCTAGGAGGAAAAATGAGTATCTCAGCAGGTCCTAAAAGAAAGAAAGCACTACCCTGGTGTATATCTAGGGACTTCTGCTATAGACATATAAAATTTCCATGATGTTTCTTTTTGTAAATTTATATTATCCAGTTATGGCTAAAATAACAATTTGAAATGCATTTAAACTGTGAGATATAACAAAGTAATTTAGGCAAATTACTTGATCCCTCTGAACTTCTTTAAAAATTAATATAGGGTTGATTTACAATGTTGTGTTAATTTCAGGTGTACAGGAAAGTGATTCAGTTATATATACATATATATATCTTTTTTCAGAGTCTTTTCCCTTATAGCTTATTACAAAATATTGACTACAGTTTTCATGTGCTATACTGTAGGTCCTTATTGTTTATCTATTTTACATATGGTAGTGTATATCTATTAATCCCAAACCCTTAATGTATCCCTTCTTTAACCCTTTCCCCTTTGGTAATCTTAAATTTGTTTCCTATGTCTGTGGATCTATTTCTATTTTGTACGTAAGTTCATTTGTATCATTTTTTGGTCCCTCTGAACTTTAGTTGCCTCATCTCTTAAAATGAAGATGGAAAATAACTACAAGATTATTTTGCTTAGCTCACAGTTCAGTTCAGTTCCTCAGTTGTGTCCAACTCTTTGTGATCCCATGGACTGCAGTATGCCAGGCTTCCCTGTCCATCAATAGCTCCCAGAGCTTGCTCAAACCATCACTAGCTCCCAGAGCTTGCTCAAACTCAAGACCACTGAAGTTAGTGATGCCATCCAACCATCTCATCTTCTGTTGTCCCCATCTTCTCCTGCCTTCAATCTTTCCTAGCATCAAGGTCTTTGTTAAGGAGTCAGTTCTTCGCGTCAGGTTTGGCCACTTTGGCTCATAGTAGGCATACAAAACTGCTTTGTTCACTGCTACTGTCAAGTCTAATAAATTATACACTTAAAGCTAAAACCCACTGCCTTCACTTCCCAAGCCATCCATGACTTTCAATAGTACGCTTGACTTTTATATATTCGCAAACATTTCACATAATTTACATTTCAATGACTAAATCTGAGGTGCAGTGAATGTATTCAATACTGAACATTGCAATCAAGGCAAGACACCTTACTTAAGCTAACAAATGATTACCCTTCATTGCAGACCTATAATTCATCAATTTGTTCCTTACAGAATTTGAAAGGCACAAACTAAAGCAATTGAGGGCATAAGGACACAGTAAACTCTTAGATGCTTCCCCAGCGTCTAGCAGTTACTCTCAGCAAGACACATTCCCTGTCTTCCCAAGCTCAATTATTAATAAGTGAAGCAGAGGTCCATGGAACTGCCTCACACCTATCCAGATTTCCTGTTAGGTATCACATGAGAGAGTCTTTTATACCAAGTATCAGTCACTGCCTCACCACAGTTCTAGAGTATGTCAGAATATAACACAAGCTCTTAGGAGAATCAGAAAGGCAGCAGATGGATAAGAACCTATCCTTCACTCTCTCTACTTTTAAGAAAATCAGAACGTGGCCTTCAGTGTAGAAAGAGGTTCATTGGAAGGACTGATGCTGAAGCTGAAACTCCAATACTTTGGCCACCTCATGTGAAGAGTTGACTCACTGGAAAAGACCCTGTTGCTGGGAGGGATTGGGGGCAGGAGGAGAAGGGGACGACCGAGGATGAGATGGGTGGATGGCATCACCAGCTCGATGGACATGAGTTTAGGTAAACTCTGGGAGTTGGTGATGGACAGGGAGGCCTGGCGTGCTGCGATTCATGAGGTTGCAAAGAATCAGACATGACTGAACAACTGAACTGAACAAGACAATCAGACTTGTTTTAAGAAGATCTTTAGTAGACTGTCCAGGGAAATCAGAGAAGAGTTAAGCTTTCAAGTATAATTTACAATAGTTTAGGTTGGGAATCTTGATCTCCTCACATTATCAGCTCTTCTCTACCTTTAAGCTTTTACTTATCATGAAAGTCAGAATCTGGGAAGTAAAGTATTCCTAACCACACTTTAGAAGAGAGATAATGTATAGGGCAATTGTTACCAAGAGTACAATACTGAGATTTGAGTAAGATACCACTATAATTTCCTCGTCTGGCCTACCTACTTGCTCATTTCATATCACTATCTTGTCTCAGTAGGTAAATTCATGTTCAAGTGCTTTTTCTTTATTTTCTGGGAAAGGAATGTGGCAGACATGGTTAATCAGTTAACTCAATCATGGTCTCAAACTCCTTCCCCTGTCACCTCTACATTAGGAAAATGGGAGAGTAAAACAGTCATATTTTTTCATCTTCTGCAGGCAGGAGGATATGTGTGAGATACAGAACTGACCAGTGGCATGACGAGTGCGATACAAGCAGAAGTCACCTGAAGGCTTCTGTGAAAGCTTTTGGCTTTCCTAATGAAAGGGGCAGAGGAATGATGTAATTCCTTCTGCTCTTCCCTACTCTTTTCTATCTTGAATGTGAACATGATGCCTAGAGCTGAGACAGTCATCTTGGGACTATCAGGCAATACTCATTATGAGAAGTCCAGAAGAATGGCAGAAATATTTACTCACTATGACATTATTGAGCTACTAACAGACAATAATGCATTTTTACTAAAACAGTTAATTCTTGCAGATTGAACTAGTCATTGCTACACAAGATCATTTGCTATGTTCTGCCGGGCCTTCTTTTGAAGGCAATAAGAACTATTAATAAGAAAAAAGTTCCACAGACTATATGAAATCACTTATTATAAGTGATCTATTTAAATTTAAGTATCAGTAGACAGGAAGTAGGGGAAAAATACAAAAATTCTAAGACAAACAGGAAGTGGGTTAAGCAAAAGAGAGACAATCAGACAGGAAAACAAAATGAAAAGTTATTGAGAAACAAAAATGAAAAGGATTCTAAAAATGAATTATTAAACTCCAACCTGGAGGCACTGTACAAAAGACTAGTTAAAGTGATTGCCCTTGACTCTATTACTAGGCTAATCCTTTCTTCTCACTTACCATTTCTGATGGGGAGCTCCTTCCATGTTCCCTCACTCCTCTCTTCCCTTCCAGTTTCCTCCTCCCCATACTCAAGCATAACTCCAAATTACTTGTATTGACTGATAATCCCTCAGGCTGCAACAGAAAGAAGCTATGATACAGTAAGTTTGACAAGAAAAAGCTAACTGTATCAAAGAAAGGCAAGCCATGTCTTCTTAACTGAGAGCATTATATAAGGACCATGGGGTTTAGCACATTTCAAATCTGGCTACTGGATGGGCAATATGGAAAACTGCTCACCTGGCCTAAGCTGTGAGGAAACAGAGTCTTCAGTACAGGTTGTAGGAGCAGAGAGCTTCTATATCCCTTAGCCTTCCCTCCTCACAAGAAAGATGTAACAGAAAACTATCCATCCAATAAAATAAAAATACACTCAAACCTACAACATTATGCATCTCTCTACTAACACTGCTAAGAGGAAAGATGGAAAACTCAAACTCTGTATTAAAACTAATTATAATGATTCTGTTTATGTACTAAATATAAAAGGACCTGCTTCTTTTCTAATTCATAGAATCTCCTTCATTTAAGTCTAGTAATAAAAATGATAAAGAGTAACCTATAAAAAATAAAAACCCTTAATTAATTTTTTAATGAAGTATTATTTTAGAGTAAAAAGGACATAGTAAACTCACTATTCTATGTCTGAGATTACTACCTGCAAATGGAAAATTTTTAATGTACAAAAGCAAGAAAGAAAATATATAAATAACAAAGGGCAGATGTTTTTGTGTAAGGTTTTTGTTTTCTAAAGTGTTATGTACGACATATACTTTATCCCTACCACTTTTATCTAAAATTCAAAAACAACTAAGGGGAACCCAACGGGAAATCCCATAATTTATATACACTCTGTTCCACAACTTAACATTGCCGTATTATAAGAACAATATTTAGAACCCTAATTAGTGTATTGCTTTTCGGTGGCAGAACAGAAAAATAAGGCACAGATTCCTAAGTTCCTGTTCTTTGATGTGTGAAGCACAAGTTGTACAGTCTGAAACCATAACATCAGCATATGCTGTCTCCACATCCCATGGGGACTAGGAAAGTAACATGAAGAAAGAAACCTCAGTAGAAATTGTATAGAAGAGGAAATGAGCAGAATTAATTTACAGAAACTTTATATAGCTCAGCAGCATATTGTATAAGAGGAAATATGCAGTAGCTTTTTTTTTCTGACAGGAGATACTTAATCTTAACACAGCATTAAGAAACAGAGAAAAGAAGAAAGCCATATCTCTGCTCTAGTTGATAGAACAACAACAAAAGCATATGGATTTGAAATTCAGGTTAACTGGTTTTTAGTCCTGACTCTAACAGTCTACACTATCTAGCTTATAGGTTAATAACCTGAAAATCTATAAAAATACTAAAATATTTATATATACTTATATACATTTCCTCTAGGAAAGGTCCATTGCTATGATTAAATACTTGCCAATTTGCTATACATCTGAAATTAACACAACATTGTTTATCAACTATGAAAGTGAAAGTGAAGTCACTCAGTCGTGTCCAACTCTTTATGACCCCATGGACTAGTAGCCTACCAGGCTCCTCCCTCCATGGGATTCTCCAGCCAAGAGTACTGGAGTGGGTTGACATTTCCTTCTCCAGGGGATCTTCCCGACCAGGGATTGAACCTGGGTCTCCCACATTCCAGGCAGACGCTTTAACCTCTGAGCCGGCAACTATATTTCAATATAAATTAAAACTTAAAAAAAAGAGTATCACCCCAAAAATGCTAAGAAATATTATTATGCAAGTTATTTCACCTTTGTCTTGGTTTTATGGCAATACTAGCATTTATCCAACTTTAATCATTGTTAAGGTTTGAAAAGCATACTGAGGAGAAAATATAATTTTTAAGAGTTAATATAAATTTAAATATTTTAGCTATTCCTCTCATATATCTGATAGAAAATTATTTTTAATACAATCATGAAGTTTTCTATAAATTCATTAAAAAAACAGTCTAACTTGTACTTGAACCTATGTATGAAATTCTTGGGGGTAACATTAGTAAAGAAAGAAATATATTTATATGAGAATATTTGCTTTTCTAAGACATCATTATTAAAGGTTAATAATAGTATTGCCTACTAAGTAGTCACAGAATAATTTATAGGAACCTTTCACTTGGGATAATATGTACCAGGGCACATTGTTCATACAGAATGCGACAAATGTAAGCCAAGATGTAGGATTTTTTTTTAATGATTCTACCATGTAAAACAATGCAGCTAATTAGTTTAACTGAAAGTTACGGCCAAAAGTGATTCTCAGAGTCCTTCAGGCACCATTGTGCATATTGACATTTCAAAATCTGATGAGCAAGCCTGTGCTTTTAGTTGCTATGATTTACTAACAATTGATAAGGAAAACATTTGATTAAAACCCTCATTAATAGATTTTTGTTTTCCTTTCTGAGACAAACGCTTAGAAATTTGCTGTAAACATCTCATTAATAGGAATAGAGCAAGGGAGGATAATTAGTTGGTATCATCAATCAAGTTTTCAACTTCTATACCCCAGTCAATGCTCTCAACACTCTTTCAGTATTTAAAGTACAGCAAAGTAAAAGGAACTCAGTGTTTGTGAAACCTCACAAGTATCAGTTGTAAATTAATTTACTTGAACAAACCAACTCTGAGAACCTGCCAGGGGGATCAGAAAATTTTGTGCAAATCCTATGGTAATTGACTGGAAAGATACCATCTCTTCAGAATTTCTAATTATAAAGCTATGAAAACATTGACACAACATAAGAAACCATTTTGGGAGTGAGTAAGCTTTATATCTGATATGAAAGTGATACAGTATAGAGCAGCTAATTCATTGTGTGAATGATCACTAAATGGCCTACTAGAGTTATACATCTGTACAGCAAGCAATGATTCCAAAGAGTAAAAGCAACTGAGATGAGAGTACAGGGGTAGAGCAAAAATCTCACACAAGCAATATGCCCTAACTGCACATACACATGAGATCTCAGTTACTATGGAGAAATTAAATTATAGGAGACAGATCAAAATGGCAGAGTAGGAAGAAGCTGAACTCAGCCCCAAGAACACATTAAAGATACATCTACATGTGGAATAATTCTCACCAAAAACTAACTGGAAAATGATAGAACGACTCTAGTACAACCAAAAATGTAAGAAAGATACACACTTCATCAAGTAGGAACGGAAGAAAGCAATCAGTTTGGGACCTGGGCCACTGGGAAGAGACTCAGAGGAATAGGGAGATTTCACAGGTAGAGAGCCACACTACGGAGTGAGTGGGGAGAGTCACAGAATGGGTGTTCCGGTACTGGGGCTCTATGCAAGGGAGAGAAGCCCCTCTGGGCTGGCTGGAGGGCTGGTAGGAATAGCAAGAGGAAGTGGGAAACCTAGATTCTACTCATGAGAAGTGCACATGCTAGCTTGCCAGGTGTCCACAACCACCTCGCTGTGGACCCCAGCCTGAGCCTAAATGCTCTGCCCCCTACCCCCTTGCTCCACATCAGAGTGAAGCATTGGATCTGGGGTGGCCACAACCGAATAGAAGACCTGACCGTGGACACAGAAATGAGCCAGTCCCTGTGTGGAACCTGTGTTGGTGGAGGCAGCCATTGTTGACACTGAATCAAGCAGCACATCCAAAGCATCCCGGCTCTCTAACGGCGGCTGCTCCATCATAATTCACTTCTCAACACACGCCGTGAGTCCATGTGGGCCCCCAGTCTTGTGGTATGGCTTCACAATGGGGCAGGGAGAACAGAGGCCGGGTGCACTGGTTGACTCTGAGGGACAAAGGAGACTCACACTCAAGACTGCATCTGAGTAGAGAGAAAGAAACAACTCTGAGCACCTGCAAAGGCAGCAGCACATTAGAGACAGCTCAAACTTCTGTCTTCAGCTGACCTGAGACAAGAACCCACACAAACACCACTTTCTTCAGCACCCCTTCTTCTGGGGCAAGAGTCCCAGTGCTGAAAGAGTGGAAAGCAAACAAATAGAACAGAAACAGCTCAATCCTGACCATCAGGGCTTTACCAGACCCCACCCCCATTAGAGCAGAGGAAAAGTCCAGCCTCACACCCAGCTCCAACTCTAGCCCTTCTTTCTTCAGTCCCACCACCTGTCAGGTGATAGCTACCAGCGTACCCCAAGGAAAGAAGGAAAGACATGACTTGCATCCATATCAAACCCAGACCTCCCACCAGAAAGATCAGGCAAATACAGACCATACAGGGACACTCCCACATAAGAACAAGTCTGCCAGACAACAACAGACTTAAATTCACAGAGGCAGAGAAAGTTAAGCAAAATGAAAAGGCAGAGGAACTGTTCCCAATTGAAAGAGCAAGAGAAAACTCCTGAAAAATTAATGAAGCAAAAATAAACCATTTACCAGATAAAGAATTCAATGCATTGGTTATAAAAATGTTAACTGAATTAGGGAAAAGAACAGACTACATAGTGATGATTTTAATAAGGAACTAAAAATATTAAAAATTCCCATTCATGAAAGAAGAATTCAATAGCTCAGACAAAAGAACATACTTAAAGAAATGAATAGCAGACTAAATGATACAGAAAAACATGTAAGTGCTCGGCAAGACAGAATAATGGTAATGGTAATCACACAGAACAGCAAAAAGAAAAGCAAATTAAAATGAAAACCATCTAAGATATCTCTAAAATAACATGAAGTATATCAACATTCTCATTATAGGGGTCCCAGAAAAAGAGAGAAAGAGAAGAGGGTTGAAAATGTATTTCAAGAAATTATAGCTGAAAATAGCAATCTTGAAGAAAAGAAATATCCAGGTACAGGAAGCACAGAGGGTTCCAAACAACATGAATTCAAACAGACCCACACCAAGATATATCATAACTAAAATGGAAAAACTAAAACATAAATAAAATTCTAAAGGCAGCTAGAGAGAAACAAAGAATCATATACAAGGGGATCCCGTAAGGTTATCAACTGATTTTTCTGCAGAAACTTTGCAGGCCACAAGAGAAAGACATGAAAGTTCAAGAATAGTAGTCTTTCCTACAAAAGACTGATTTGAAGGAAACTAAAGTTTGGAGTTGAATACCATGATGTCATCCTATAATGAAGGATTACACTTGAGAAAACAGAGCCTCTGAAAGGTTGAAACATAATCCTCTCCAATTCCAATAGCCAAGGACTAGCTGAATTGGTATTTCCTCAGACAGAAACATGTCACCTACCAACATCCAAGAGTCTTTTAAGCTATAAACCCTTAGGGAACTTATAATTTCATTACTTGTGGGGAAAAAAATTAAACACACACAGAAACAGCTATTGTTGACGTGGGTGTACCTGAATATTAAAATGAATAACAAACGATCTTTCTTCTGTCAGGAATGATGTTGATGTATGGCAAAACCAATACAATATTGTAAAGTCATTAACCTCCAATTAAAATAAATTTATATTAAAAAAAGAAACTAGTACTTGACTAACTTCCAGTGAAAAATAAAGGACTCACATTCTTAGGGCCATCTAAAATTAGAAGAAAACCTTTTCCCCAGAATCTGGAATAATATTAAGACAAAGAGACCAAAGTCTACCCATTCTGCATCAAATCCATCTTCCCATTGGAAAGGAAAAGAAGAAGGAAAAAAAGACTTTATTATTCCTTTATTTCCTACTTCCTGGCTTAGAGATCTAAGCTCTTTGACAAATAGAAAACTAGGCAAGCATTTCCTTACATACAGCACAGGAAGAAACACCTCCTTTCTCCCTTTAAAACAGAGTTCTGGCTTGTTAAAACTATGTTTTTAATTAAGTTTAACAGCTTTTTGAGTTAAAAAGATTTTTGACTACTTTGGAAAAATAAAAATTTGGTAAATTTTATCTTTACTATTTTAAAATATATATTAGTATGTATATTCTTTTAAAAAGAATAGAGCCATAAAATTAAATCAGTGAAGAAATATTAATATAACTAATAAATGCTTTTAAAGTGTAACTCTACTAAATATCAAATAAATGAAAATTAAAATAACAATGAGATAAGTTTATCAAATTGATAAGCATTCAAAAACTGATATCTAGTTTTAGGATTAGTTTCAGTAATATTGTTATTTATGTAAATAAAAATTGAAATCAAATTTTGGAAAGAAATTTATCAATAACATTATAGTAATTGTCCTGAAAATGTTCATACTAATAGAAACAGTATTTTCAAACCAAAGAACCATTTTGTCTTAAGAATATAATCAAAGATACAGAGTAATATTTATACAAAAATATATTTATTACTATATTGTTAACATAGGTAAATTCCACTGTGATAAAGCTATCAAATAACAAGCTGATATTTTTATAAATTACATTTGATGCAATACTCTTCAAACAGTAAAGTTTTTAAAAAATGATGATATGGAAAATGTCTGCCACATCAATGAAAAGATAAGTTTATAATATGGCCCATATTTTTCAGAATATATGTGCATAATTAATAAAAATACAAAAAAGGCTTTCAGTTATCTTTTGATGGGGATCATTATTAACTATTCTTAATTCCCTGTTTTCTAAATATTAATATATATTTTTAAATAACTTCACTCAAATATGCACAGTTGGAAACAAATTTAAAAACAGAAACTCTTAAGCAGATGTTGTGCCAGATGTAAGTGATGAGAATGCAGCTGGGCCAGAGGTTATACATACATGCTGGGGAGAAGTCAGGAATGTAACTGGAGAGCTAAAGCATGGATATGTCTTAGAAAGCCTTGAAAACCCAGATGAATCACAGATATTCTTGAATCAAATAGTGATTTACTGTATATGAAGCTCCCCTTGGATTAACATACAGCAGTGCAGTAGATGGACTAGGTGAAGTGAGGGAGAAGAGGAATCAGCTCAGTTCAGTCGCTAACTCGTGTCTGACTCTTTGCGACCCCAAGAATCACAGCATGCAAGGCCTCCCTGTCCATCACCAATTCCCGAAGTCCACTCAAAACCATGTCCATTGAGTCAGTGATGCCATCCAACCATCTCATCCTCAGTCTTCCCCTTCTCCTGCCCTCAGTCTTTCCTAGCATCAGAGTCTTTTCAAATGAGTCAGCTCTTTGCATGAGGTGGCCAATGTGGAGTTTCAGCTTCAACATCAGTCCTTCCGATGAACACCCAGGACTGATCTCCTTTAGGATGGACTTGTTGGGTCTCCTTGCAGTCCAAGGGACTAAAGAATCTTCCCCAATAACACAGTTCAAAAGCATCAATTCTTCTGCGCTCAGCTTTCTTCACAGTCCAACTCTCACACCCATACATAACCACTGGAAAATCCACAGACTTAATAGATGGACCTTAGTCGGCAAAGTGATAACTCTGCTTTTGAATATGCTGTCTAGGTTGGTCATAACTTTCCTTCCAAGGAGTAAGCATTTTTTTTAATTTCATGGCTGGAGTCACCATCTGCAGTGATTTTGGAGCCCCCAAAATAAAGTCTGACACTGTTTCCACTGTTTCCCCATCTATTTGCCATGAAGTGATGGGACTAGATATCATGATCTTCATTTTCTGAATGTTGAGCTTTAAGCCAACTTTTTCACTCTCCTCTTTCAGATTCATCAAGAGGCTCTTCAGTTCTTCTTCACTTTCTGCCATAAGGGTGGTGTCATCTGCATATCTGAGGTGATTGATATTTCTCCCGGCAACCTTGATTCCAGTTTGTGCTTCCTCCAGCCCAGCGTTTCTCACACTGTACTCATATAAGTTAAATAAGCAGGGTGACAATATACAGCCTTGACATACTCCTTTTCCTATTTGGAACCAGTCTGTTGTTCCATGTCCAGTTCTAACTGTTGCTTCCTGACCTGCATACAGATTTCTTAAGAGGCAGGTCAGGTGGTCTGGTATCCCCATCTCTTTCAGAATTTTCCACAGTTTATTGTGATCCACACAGTCAAAGGCTTCGGCATAGCCAATACAGCAGAAGAAGATGTTTTTCTGGAACTCTCTTGCTTTTTCGATGATCCAGCGGATGTTGGCAATTTGATCTCTGGTTCCTCTGCCTTTTCTACAACCAGCTTGAATATCTAGAAGTTCACAGTTCACATATTGCTGAAGCCTGGTTTGGAGAGAATTTTAAGCATTACTTTACTAGCATGCAGTAGTTTGAGCATTCTTTGGCAAGGAGAGGTATAGAAAAGAGTTACTAATTCAATCTACTAAATGCTTCTGAAAATGAAAGGATAATCATGAACATTCTGAATTCCTCCTCTTGACACAAAGCATCATCTGAGAATCTGCACAAATTCACAGAGAGCGCTGGAGAGATTTAATCAAGCACATCAAGATGTTGTTGAAAGTGTTTCATTCATAAAAAGATTTAGATTCTTCTTCTAATTTAGCTTCTTTGGGTGTAATAGTTGAAGACCAGAGTTCTTCTCCATTCTGAATCTTACTCCCATTGTTTCTGTCCCCCTGTTTGTCTTCCAACATGATGAACTTGCTTCTCTCTACTTGAGACATATTTCCTTTTTTTTTTTTTTTAACTTTCAGTTGTCTAGACTTGGAATACCTCTAAGATTTCATCTCAATTAGTTTGCAGAAATCAGACACAGGTGATTTGAAACTTGTTTCCCTCTTTGCTAATTAAAAGACTTCAAGTTCATTATTTAGTCTCAGTTTCTTTATAAGTAAAATGGAAATAATACTACCAATTCTGACATCTGGTTATACATACAGACTAAACCACACGAGGTAATGGGATATATGTGACACATACTCGAGGCTGTATTATTATTATTTCCTTCATTCTTCATTTCACCTTCTGATACAAGAATGTATCTAACAAAGAGTTTCTAACAAAGCCAAGAAAAATACAGGTAGAGTTGATACAATTGGGGACCGAAGTTGTCCTGGTTCCTATTATTGTTGTTTTTTGCTTGTCTTTATTTGTAATAGTTACTGTGCCACTTTATCAGTACAGGGGGAAACGTTGGAATACTCAGTTGCAAAAAAAGTTTCACTGAAAAGACTATTCTTATAACTTTGCCTATTGGAAAAAAATAAATGATTTTTTAAATAACCTTTAAATTTGAATTTGCATAATATGCATTTTTTCTACCTATACTTCTTAAAAATAATGCTTCATGACCTCCAAGGTAGGGTTCTTCACTTGCTTTCCTTCCTTGCTTGTTTTATTTTCAGAGGAAAGGAGTGAAAATGGATCTATCCACCTGGCCTGGCTCACTCCCTATTGTGATGAACAACTTTCTGTCCCTAAATCAGACCAAGAAATCTGTGGCCACAAAACAGTGAATGATACATAAAGAAATAAGTTGCAGGCTTTTTGCTTCAGTGGCAGCACATATTAATTGAGTTCAACTGGCCACAGTGATACCAAATGAGGGAAAATGTTCTAACTGGTTCAATGCCATGCAGACTTTAAATGCGATGAAGTCTCGAAGATTGCTGCAGGACAGCATCGTGTATTTTACCATATTTATTTTTCATGAGCTCTCTCTTGCCAGGCTTTGTAAAACATTGGTCCCAATAAATGATTTACCGTGGCAGAAAAGTTGCAGGAAATTGCTCTGAGCTCACCTTCAGACATTACGAAGGCTCTGAAGTCTAATCAGATTCTAGAGAGGATTCAGAGGTGGCAGACATTTGTGAACAGAAAAGGGGAAAACACACTAGAAAAACATCATAACGACTCATTATCTGTCTTTCATTTTAACATATGCCTATTCTGAATGCTCCTGCTTTGAAGGAAGGCCGTTCACTTGAAATTTATTTTTAGTTAATGAAGGTAACCTTTTAAACTCCATTAGCAGCTTCTTTCTCAGCCTAAGTGTAGAGAAGCCTGTGGGATTTGGGAGATACCCAGCTGTTCTCCAGGAAGTGTGTTTTTAACAGTGACCTGGGGCTTCCACAAAAGCAACATTCAGAATAAACCAGAGAGCCCACATGGACTCTTCAAGAGCCAGAGTCTTAGGTTTAGAAAACTGTCTAATCAGGATTTCCCTGATAGTTCAATGACAAAAACTCCTCATTCCCCATGCAGGGAACCTGGGTTTGATCTCTGTCAAGGGACCTAAGTCTCACATGCTGCAACTAAAAATCCCTCGCTCCTATGTGCTGCAACTAAGAGGAGTGCAAATAATATTTTTTAAAAAGAAAGCTGTCTAATCTTTGGAGAAATGAAACACTAAGATCCCAGATATCCAGATTTTCTTTACCTTTTACCAGGTTTCACTAAGAAGTCTCATCCTAAGGGGTACCATGTTTTCAGGGAAAAAGAAGAGTTGATTCTTGGAGTAGCTAAGTACTGTTTCACTAAGACTTCTGGATCTCTGGATGTAGAAGTGTAAGCAGGGTTTTAGAACTTGAGCTTGGGATAGAACCAAACTCCTGAGTGTGATATGCAGAACAGGCATAACTGAGTCACACAGTGTAATAAGACATCTGGGTTTGGAGGTCAGACATGGATTCAAATCACAGCTTGTCCACACTAAAGAAGTTATCATTAAATATTCATCTGATACTCTAGCTTAAGTCCTATGCAGAAAGCCCTTGAGTTTATAGAGGAGTTGACATAGGATAATGAAATCAGTGTGCCTTAAAAAGGAAAATTCACACTTGCTATTCTCACTAGTTACCTCTGAGACTTTCTCTAATTTCCAAACTCTGGAATATTATGATATTTTCCCCATAAAGTGTATATTGACCTTTTCAGGCTCTTAGTGAGAAGTCCAGAGTCCAGAGTAATGTGGAACCATGAATTCATGTGGGAGCATGGTCCTGGGTGATGGGCTGCTGATTTGCTTCCATGAACCTGGCTCACAGCATGTGCTTCAAATCCTATCCTTGGTAAATCTATAAATGATTCCTTGAAATAGGCCTTAAGGTTATTCACAAATCTTAGTACCTACTGCACTTCAGAATATATATGCAGTTTGGAATAGGAAAAGGAGTACGTCAAGGCTGTATATTGTCACCCTGCTTATTTAACTTCTATACAGAGTACCGTATGAGAATCCACTGCACTGGATGAGATGGGAGCCCTAGCTTGAGCTAGCAATGAAACCCCTTTTTGCTTTTGCATTGCCGTGGACGTCTTATTCTCTCAGTTATGGGATCCGGATTCTGGGCATAACATTTAGGGGCTCATTGCTATCCAACATTGAAGGTTAGGAACGGTGGTAGTAAGGAGATATCCCTCGTCCAAAGTAAGGAGCAGCAGCTGTGCTTTGCTGGAGCAGCCATGAAGAGATATACCATGCCCAAGGTAAGAAACCCAAGTAAGATGGTAGGTGTTGCAAGAGGGCATCAGAGGGCAGACACACTGAAACCATACTCACAGAAAACTAGTCAATCTAATCACACTAGGACCACAGCCTTGTCTAACTGAATGAAACCAAGCCATGCCTGTGGGGCACCCTAAGATGGGCGGGTCATTGTGGAGACATCTGACAGAATGTGGTCCACTGGAGAAGGGAATGGCAAACCACTTGAGTATTCTTGCCTTGAGAACCCCATGAACAGTATGAAAAGGCAAAATGATAGGATACCAAAAGAGGAACTCACCAGGTCATTAGGTGCTCAATATGCTACTGGAGGTCAGTGGAGAAATAACTCCAGAAAGAATAAAGGGATGGAGCCAAAGCAAAAACAATACCCAGCTGTGGCTGTGACTGGTAACAGAAGCAAGATCCAATGCTGTAAAGAGCAATATTGCATAGGAACCTGGAATGTCAGGTCCATGAATCAAGGCAAATTGGAAGTGGTCAAACAAGAGATAGCAAGGGTGAACGTTGACATTCTAGGAATCAGTGAACTAAAATGGACTGGAAAGGGTGAATTTAACTCAGGTGACCGTTATATCTACTACCGAGGACAGGAATCCCTCAGAAGAAATGGAGTAGCCATCATGGTCAACAAAAGAGTCCGAAATGCAGTACTTGGATGCAATCTCAAAAACAACAGAATGATCTCTGTTCGTTTCCAAGGCAAACCATTCAATATCACAGTTATTCAAGTCTATGCCCCAACCAGTAATGACGAAGAAGCTGAAGTTGAATGGTACAAGACTTTAGAACTAACATCCGAAAAAGATGTCCTTTTCATGATAGGGGACTAGAATGCAAAAGTAGGAAGTCAAGAAACACCTGGAGTAACAGGCAAATTTGGCCTTGGAATAAGGAATGAAGCGGGGCAAAGACTAATAGAGTTTTGCCAAGAAAATGCACTGGTCATAGCAAACATCCTCTTCCAACAACACAAGAGAAGACTCTACACATGGACATCACCAGATGGTCAACACCAAAATCAGACTGATTATATTCTTTGCAGCCAAAGATGGAGAAGCTCTATACAGTCAACAAAAACAAGACCAGGAGCTGATTGTGGCTCAGCTCATGAACTCCTTATTACCAAATTCAGACTCAAATTGAAGAAAGTAGGGAAAACCACTAGACCATTCAGGTATGACCTAAATCAAATCCCTTATGCTTATACAGTGGAAATGAGAAATAGATTTAAGGGCCTAGATCTGATAGAGTGCCTGATGAACTATAGAATGGGGTTCGTGACATTGTACAGGAGACAGGGATCAAGACCATCCCCATGGAAAACAAATGCAAAAAAGCAAAATGGCTGTGAAAAGAAGAGAGGTGAAAAGCCAAGGAGAAAAGGAAAGATATAGGCATCTGAATGCAGAGTTCCAAAGAACAGCAAGAAGATAAGAAAGCCTTCTTCAGAGATCAATGCAATGAAATAGAGGAAAAGAACAGAATGGAAATGACTAGAGATCTCTTCAAGAAAATGAGAGATACCAAGGGAACATTTCATGCAAAGATGGGCTCAGTAAAGGACAGAAATGGTATGGACCTAACAGGGGCAGAAGATAATAAGAGGAGGTGACAAGAATACATGGAAGAACTGTACAAAAAGATCTTCGTGACCCAGATAATCATGATGATGTGATCACTAATCTAGAGCCAGACATCTTGGAATGTGAAGTCAAGTGGGCCTTAGAAAGCATCACTAAGAAGAAAGCTAGTGGAAGTGATGGAATTTCAGTTGAGCTGTTTCAAATCCTGAAAGATGACACTGTGAAAATGCTGCACTCAATATGCCAGCAAATTTGGAAAACTCAGCTGTGGCCACAGGACTGGAAAAGGTCAGTTTTCATTCCAGTCCCAAAGAAAGGCAATGCCAAAGAATGTTCAAACTACCACACAACTGCACTCATCTCACATGCTAAGTAATGCTCAAAATTCTCCAAGCCAGGCTTCAGCAATACATGAACCATGAACTCCTTGATGTTCAAGCTGGTTTTAGAAAAGGCAGAGGAACCAGAGATCAAATTGCCAACATCTGCTGGATCATGGAAAAAGCAAGAGAGTTCCAGAAAAACATCTATTTCTGCTTTTTTGACTATGCCAAGGCCTTTGACTGAGTGGATCACAATAAACTGTGAAAAATTCTGAAAGAGATGGGAATACCAGACCACCTGACCTGCCTCTTGAGAATGTGTATGCAGGTCAGGAAGCAACAGTTAGAACTGGACATGGAACAACAGACTCGTTCCAATTAGGGAAAGGAGTACATCAAGGCTGTATATTGTCACCCTGCTTATTTAACTTCTATGCAGAGTACATCATGAGAAACGTTGGACTGGAAGAAACACAAGCTGGAATCAAGACTGCTGGGAGAAATATCAATAACGTCAGATATGCAGATGACACCATCCTAACGGCAGAAAGTGAAGAGGAACTAAAGAGCCTCTTGATGAAAGTGAAAGAGGAGAGTGAAAAAGTTGGCTTAAAGCTCAACATTCAGAAAACGAACATCATGGCATCCAGTCCCATCACTTCATGGGAAATAGATGGGGAAACAGTGTCAGACTTTATTTTGGGGGGCTCCAAAATCACTGCAGATGGTGACTGCAGCCATGAAATTAGAAGACGCTTACTCCTTGGAAGAAAAGTTATGACCAACCTAGATAGCATATTCAAAAGCAGAGACATCACTTTGCCGACTAAAGTCTGTCTAGTCAAGGCTATGGTTTTTCCTGTGGTCATGTATGGATGTGAGAGTTGAACTGTGAAGAGGGTAGAGCACTGAAGAATTGTTGCTTTTGAACTGTGGTGTTGGAAAAGACTCTTGAGAGTCCCTTGGACTGCAAGGTGATCCAACCAGTCCATTCTGAAGGAGATCAACCCTGAGATTTCTTTGGAAGGAATGATGCTAAAGCTGAAACTCCAGTACTTTGGCCACCTCATGCAAAGAGTTGACTCATTGGAAAAGACTCTGATGCTGGGAGGGGTTGAGGGCAGGAGGAGAAGGGGACGTCCGAGGATGAGATGCTTGGATGGCATCACTGACTCGATGGAGGTGAGTCTGAGTGAACTCTGAGAGATGGTGATGGACAGGGAGGCTTGGCATGCTGCGATTCATGGGGTCGGAAAGAGTCAGACACGACTGAGCAACTGAACTGAACTGAACTGATGCAGAGTACATCATGAGAAACGCTGGGCTTGAGGAAGCACAGGTTGGAATCAAGATTGCCAGGAGAAATATCAATAACCTCAGATGTGCAGATGATGCCACCCTTGTGACAGAAAGTGAAGAGGAACTAAAAAGCCTCTGGATGAAACTCAAAGTGGAGAGTGAAAAAGTTGGCTTAAAGCTCAACATTCAGAAAACAAAGATCATGGCATCCGGTCCCATCACTTCAGGGGAAACAGATGGGAAACAGTGGAAAGTGTCAGACTTTATTTTTGGGGGCTCCAAAATCACTGCAGATGGTGACTGCAGCCATGAAATTAAAAGATGCTTACTCCTTGGAAGAAAAGTTATGATCAACCTAGACAGCATGTTGAAAAGCAGATACATTACTTTGCCAACAAAGGTCCGTCTAGTCAAGGCTATGGTTTTTCCTATGGTCATGTATGGATGTGAGAGTTGGACTGTGAAGAAAGCTGAGTGCTGAAGAATTGATGCTTTTGAACTGTGGTGTTGGAGAAGACTCTTGAGAGTCCCTTGGACTGAAAGGAGATCCAACCAATCCATTCTGAAGATGAGCCCTGGGATTTCTTCAGAAGAAAGGATGCTGAAGCTGAAACTCCAGTACTGTAGCCACCTCATGCGAAGAGTTGACTCATTGGAAAAGACTCTGATGCTGGGAGGGATTGGAGGCAGGAGGAGAAGGGGATGTCAGAGGATGAGATGGCTGGATGGCATCACGGACTCAATGGACGTGAGTCTGAGTGAACTACGGGAGTTGCTGATGAACAGGGAGGCCTGGCATGCTGCAACTCATGGGGTCGCAAAGAGTCAGACATGACTGAGCGACTGAATGAATATAAATTAGTTTCCTCTATCTCTTTTGAACTATGGAAGAAGAGAAGACTCTTGTGAGTCCTTTGGACTGCAAGGAGATTGAACCAGTCAATCCTAAAGGACATCAGTCATGAATATTCATTGGAAGGACTCATGTTGTAGCTGAAACTCCAATACTCTGGCCACCTGATGTGAAGAGCTGACTCATTTGAAAAGACCCTGATGCTGGGAAAGATTGAAGGCAGGAGGATGAGATGGTTGGATGGCATCACTGACTCAACGGAAATGAGTTTGAGTAAACTCCAGGAGTTGGTAATGAACAGGGAGGCTTGGCGTGCTGCAGTCCATGGGGTCACAAAGAGTCTGACATGACTGAGCGACTGAATTGAACTGATCTCCCTATTTAGAATGCTATCCTTAAATGGTATTCTGCTGGAATTTACGCAACAAAGACTTAATGCTCTTTCGAAAAATAACTTGGGGTAAGGAATAAATGAATCCGTAACAGTGGGGTAAACCACTCAACAGCCATTTTGTTGACAGACATTTGGGATTGTCTACATATGATTCTAAAGAGTTAACTTCGATTGTATCAGCAAATATGGTAATCCCAGCAGTAAAACATGTTACACCCATAAGTGAATCATAATATTACCATAAATATACATTCCTTCAGGATCTACCATGGGTGTGAAATCATACTAAAGAAATTATTATTTATAAAGTCAATTGATTTAGTCATTAACTGAGGGCTAAAGACAAAAAAAGAAAAACAAATGCTTCCCAAATATGGACCACATCCATTTAAAAAATAGCCTGACATTCAACCATTGTGCAATTTTAGGAAACTGTGGCAAAACGTACTCAACAGTTATCTGAACCTATACCCCAGCTTTACCCCCACTTTCCCTGATAAGAGCTTTAGCTTCAAAAGTAGGAAATTTTATATATACTAGTCAAAGAGCATAGAAAATCCATCCTCCTACATATCATGGGTTTCACCTACACAGCTAGTTATATGTGAATTTCGTTTACCTCTCTGAAATCTATTCTCTCAAATGAGGGCAGTAAAGCAAATCAGTCATTCTTTCCTTTCTGTCATGCCTACGTACTGAAAAAAACATAACTTCTCTTTCCTTGCAGAGGCCATCTCTTGAATAACCAATAATTCTTTGGCCAATTATTCAAACTATAGTGCCCTTTATCTTTAATCTGTATGCAACAGTTCAGCTCTTGGTGACCCCAGAGATGAGATGCCCCTTTCCAGGAACATATAAATCCAGTCGTAGAACAATGTTGTAATCATGAGCACACTTTGCCAGAGTATTTGTAGGTTTATGGTGATAAAATGATATATCTGAGCTACTATTGATGCAAGACAGTTATGGTCAAGAGAACTGTTCAGCCCACTGAGATAACATCTATGAGTCCATTGTATTCAAGTCAACAAGAGCTTTTGGAAAACTGAGAGGGTACTCCTTTTGTCAAGTGATCAACATCATCTTTGTGAACCTGCATTATCAAGTACAGACATTAGTAGTTACTCTGCACAGAAACAGCTGAAATTTAGATAGCCCAATAGTCCAAAGAGATTGGACTTGTTAAAGGTCAACACTGCCCCCGTGTTTCACCTCATCCTTTCACAATTCTATTTCTATTCCTCTTCATGCAGTCTTATTTTTCTGGAAAACCAAAGCGTCTCTCTCATTCCCATGCCTCATCTCCCTCCCAAGTCTTTGACTTTAATTGTTAACATCTCACCTCTTTCTTTTCCTTCTCAACTTGTGCCTCATTCGCTTCCTAGAAATATTTTAAAGTAATATTTGGATTCAACTCATGCCTATTCCAAAGTTCATGTGTAACATAATACTATGATGTTGGCAACAAGAGATATTGCCCTCTTTTAATAAATGAAGATGAAGACACAGGTTCAGACAGATATATTTTGCTCAAGTTGTCCCCATGTATAATGCTCTGATCTGGAATTAGAACTCTTTTCCCCTTATGATTCTGCCTTATCATAGCTGCCTCTCTCCATCTCTGACTGCTATGGCTGTATATCAAATCTCCTAAAATGTAAGAAAACTCACACACTAGAAAAAACAGATTATGTCTTCAAGACAGGTGGTCCTGCTAATGCTGCAGAAAACTACAGACTAATCCTCTGAGCCTTGGAACTTTTGGGATGTGCTGCAAAGTATATCGTAATTAACCACAGAATCAAGAGATCAATGTAAGCCATCAGAAGTGCAGTGCTGTACCAAGTATAGCACACTGTGGGCAAGCAGGTAAATCCACAGTGCTCACTCCAAAATGCAAATGTGCACCAACAGGCTTACCCAGCCTGAGGATCACTCTGTGACAAGCTAAGCAGTCACATCTCACGTTTTTGTTTTCGTTTTTTTAATGACTGACTAAAATACTATCACTTTGGAGTGTGACTACAACTATGAAATTAAAAGACATTTGCTTCTTGGAAGAAAAGCTATGACACATCTAGACAGTGTATTAAAATGCAAAGACGTTATTTTGTCCACAAAGTTCCATATAGTCAAAGCTATGGTTTTCCCAGTAGTCAGGTACGGATGTGAGATCTGGACCATAAAGAAGGTTGAGTGCTGAAGAACTGATGATTTCAAACTGTGGTGCTGGAGAAGACTCTTGAGAGTCCCTTGGACAGCAAGATCAAACCAGTCAATCCGAAAGGAAATCAACCCTGAATATTCACTGGAAGGACTGATGCTGAAGCCGCAGCATTGGTCACATGATGCAAAGAGCTGAGTCATTGGAAAAGACCCTGATGCTGGGAAAGATTGAGGACAGGAGGAGAAGGGGACAACAGAGGATGAGATGGTTGGATGGCATCATCAACTCAATGGACCTAAGTTTGAGCAAACTGAGGGAGATAGTGAAGGACAGGGAAGCCTGGCGTGCAGCAGCCTAAGGTGCCTCAGAGAGTCAAACATGACTTAGTGACTGAACAACAAAATATTTCAATGACTGCATGTCATTTGACACAAATGTGCATCCCATGATAATAAACCTAGATTATGGAAACAATTACCTTTGATCTTTTGTAAGCATTTTTCCACTCTGGAGTTATGATTTCATTTTTAAGGTTTAGCTGATCTCTAAAGTCCTCTACAGTTTCCACTGATACACATGTAAAATTAACTACACAATCTAGTAGTTTCCCATATAAAAGCTGAATTCACATGCTAGTGATTCTTTTCAACACTGCTGATTTATTTTGCAAAAGTTGGTTTGATTAGTAGAACTTCAAAATCACTCCCTGAAGTCAGTTGTAAATTTTTTCATTTTCTTTGCTTGAGAAGTTGATAAGAAAATTCATCACCAAGGCAAAATCTAACGTCCAGATGAGTCCAAAACAAAGTACAGGGTTGTAGTCCATTTCACACAGAAGATATCATCATGTTCTTGCAAATATTGGGCCGCACTATCTCCTACACCAATCATGCCATGCTCCATTCTGGAAATGTACTAATCTTTCTAGAATGTTCTATACTGTGTTTATACCAACTGCTGCATTTCCCAGCAGCAGAACTGAAAGTACATCAATTCAGAAAAATCTCTTTTCCATCAGAATAAAAAATGCAAACAAATTTCCTTTTGACCACAATAATGAAGAAAAGCATCGGCATGAGATGCTAAAGATTTGCAGTTCAATTCTATGTGTCATCTGGCTTTTCCTGAACTGTCTGGCAGATTGAAAGACAACTGCAAAAGAATTTTTTTTTCTGAGCATTACAGTGATGTACATATTAACACTTAATTTAAGGATGCAGAAGCCCCTGGTATTAATAGAAGGATCTCCATAAAGAAAACAGTTTTTTTAAACATGTGCAAATAGCTAGCTGGTGGGAAGCTGATATATAGCACAGGAAACTCAGCTAGGTGCTCTGTGATGACCTAGAGGGGGTAGGATGGGGGCTTGTGGGACGGAGACTCGAGAGGAAGGGGATATATGTATACATGTTGCCGATTCATTTTGTTGTATAGCAGAAACTAACACAACACTGTAAAGTAATAAAAATTAAAATAAAGAGAATTTTAACAGATTTGGGGAAATAAGGTACAGATTAATAGTCATAATGATTTGGAGTCTGGACCTTTATCTGGACAAATCATTGCAAAAAATGGGGGCAAGAGGCATAGAAAGGTATTTGTTTATTGGTTATCTATACTATCTCGTATCACGTGGTGGGTTTGGTTGCTGATTTAGTGACTAGTCACTGCGTTTCAGTACTTAACATGAAACATCTTGATGTATACAATCACGTTACTCATCTTCCAAGACAATTCATTTGTTATAATTTCACACCTGTATCTAAAAATGCTTGAAGGCAAACTGTACTTTTATTAAAATAAGAGAAACAAATATTTGGAAGCAAAATTTTTAAGAGAGGCAAAATACAATAACATTCATAAAAGTAATTACTTTGTATTGAGTGTTGACTACGTACTGTTTTATTTTCTTAATGCTTTACAAATATTAATTTACTTAATCCTCTCAAAAACTTTATAAGGTAAACAACACAGCCTCAGGGAGGTAAATTTGCCTTTGATTATAAAGCTCTAGGGCTTCCCAGGTGGCTCAGTGGTCAAGAATCTGCCTACCAACTCAAGGAGACCAGGAGACACAGGTTCAATCCCTGGGTTGGGAAGATCTTCAGAGAAGGAAATGGTAACCCAATACAGTACTCTTGCCTGGAGAATTCCATGGACAGAGGAGCCTGAAAGGGCTACGGTCCATAAGGATCACAAAGAATCTGACACGATGGAGTATTCACACACATGCAAAGCTTCAAGTAGCAGAACTGAATTTAAATTAAGACAACCAGTTCCACAGTTTATTTTAACCACAAAACAGCATGGCTTCTCTTTTACCTGGTTGTATAAACTCCCTATTTTAAAGTTCAAAGGTACCCATTGGTACCACCATATACTTATGATCTTCAAACTTAGTGGAGACCTGGGAGGGCTTTGCCATCCTGGTGTGGTCACCCATTTTCCCTCTCCACAAGATTAATCCAAACTACTGATTTTCTTAGATCCTCCACTCCATTTCTGCTCTCAGCTTCATGCTGATAAGAACTCATACTTATCAGAGAAAATTTCTATCTCCACCATGAACAATCACAACTGTTTCATATTTCTGCAGACACACTCATCTCCTCAGAAAAGCAAATGTTAATGCAAACTTGAAGTAAGCCTTCTACTTGGATTCTTGCTGTGAAAATCTTTCTCTTCTGGGATCCTGCTCTTTCAATTACCTTTTCTATTTCCTAAATGTTCAGTCTTCCTCTCCCTACATCCTCAGCTTGTTCTCATCACGTATATGATCTCTTTGCAGTTCATCTTTCTGCCATAGCTCTCTTTTCTCCTCCTTTCTTAGCCAAGACTTTGAAAATATAATTGCTACTTACTGATTCCACTTCACTTTCTTTTCATATTCCCTCATTAGTTTTCTAGTTCTCTAATTCACTGGTAAAGGTCATGAACGATGTCATAATTACCAAATGTGATGTATTCTTGCTATCTCATCTTTATTTCCACCATGTGAAACTCAACTGCTTTTAATTTCAGGGCAATTCTTTTCTGGCTATGCTCCTCACTCCCTGACCCCTCCATCTAAAACTTAATGCAATGATTGCCCACGACAAATTTTGAATGTAGACACTGCAGAATGTTATGTTTTTGTCCCTGTCATACCTCTAAACATTATTTGTACTAGACTGAACTCTCTCCTGCATTTCTAACCCATACACCTTATTGCTTACTACTTACAGAGCTTACTACTTCCTGACACTTAAACTCAATATGGCTTCTGGTAGCCAGCCTCCAAGGCAGTCCTATGATCCATGCCTGTGTAGTCCTCCTATTATTCACACTGTCTCGACATTCTCCCCCATATCAAATTGTGCTGACCTGTGTAACCAAAATGGCAATATATGGCTTATAGGCTGAATCATGAAAGACATGTCTTTTTCCCTGATGTCCCTTGGATCATCTGCTCTGAGAAGAACCAACTGCCATGTTGCAAGGACACTTAAGGAGCCCTGGAGAATCATGCCAGCCACCTGCCAAAAGCCACGAGGGTGAATCATCTTAGAAGCAGGTGCTCTAGCTTCAGTCAAGCCTTCAGATGACTGCAAGTCTATACAACATCTTGAAGCAATCATGAAAGATCCTGAGTTATAACCACTCATCTAAGCTGCTTCCAAATTCCTGACTCAAAGAAAAGGTGAGACAATATAAACTTGTTATTTTAGGATGCTAAAACTGAAGATAATTTGTTATGCAACGAAGAGAAGTCATCATTCTCCACTTATGTATTCCTTTTTTCAATTATTGACAACAGTGTCCATTACATTATCCAAACCACACTACACAGCCTATGATGCCACCAATTCATCGCCCCCCACCACCCATTATTCCTCATCTCCAGCTGAGTTCCAGGTGTTCTGTAATCTCTGCTATAAATCTCTTGAATCCACCCCTCTATCAATAATTCTGATCAGTCCTGTCTTCTACAGTTTCTCCTAGGTTACATCAAGAGAGCAATTATTTCTATAATGTCTCTAATTCACTCTTCATCTTTAAATATAACCACTAGGCTTCCCTTGTGGCTCAAATGGTAAAGCGTCTGCCTACAATGCGGGAGACCTGGGTTTGATCCCTGGGTCAGGAAGTTCCTGTGGAGAAGGAAATGGCAACTCACTCCAGCATTCTTGCCTGGAGAATCCCATGAAGGAGGAGTCCGGTAGGCTATAGTCCATGAGGTCGCAAAGAGTCAGACACAACTGAGCGACTTCACTTCACTTCAGATAATACTCTCCAAAATCAGGCCCCTAAATGGTGTTCCATATGGTGTAAGCCCACTTGCTTGTAACCTTATCTCTTCCCATGTCCTACAAAACCTAATTTCAAGTTCCATACTATTTCATGCTTTTATAAGTTGTTTTTTATTTTTTTTCCTCCTGCTAAAATGTCTTGCTTCTTCTTTCCTCTCCTTGTTCAGGCAATCATGACTTTGACAACTAAATTAAAGAATCATTCCTTTAAACAATACCACTGTATATATAATTGACAACTCCTTCCTTAAAACTACCGTGTTCTGTATACATCAGTGTACTTAAAAATGTTTTTAACATTTGTTAGCTTATATGTCTGCCTTTCACTGCATTAAAATGTAGACTATGTCATTCTTATCTTTGTAGCTTCAAGGTACAAGAGAGGCTTTGTCATACACTGGGCACTCAATTATCACCTGGATAAATAAATGAATGTTAACCAGTTCATTTCATTTCAAAAGAGACACTTAGAAATCCAATAGATATAAAAGAATAAAATATAAGGGAACATCTACTTACCAAGTATAGACATCATCTTAATTCAACAAAACTGTTCCATTCAGATCAATCTACATAAGAATAAGTAGAGTAAATACCTATTTTCAGCTAATTTACTATGACCACAAAAGATATCCCTACATGCTTATTCCCCTAGGTTCACACCATGGAGATAGCCTGGTAAGAATAAAATATGCCCAGTATTTTAGTTCAGTTTTCTTATGCTGTAGAGAATTGCTAAGAAGAGGAAATAGTGAGTATGGAAAGAACTGGGTAGTCTAGAGTCTTTATAGACAAGTACACTTTAATATTGTTCTACATATTCATGCTTGATCATTCATGTTCTACCAAGAAACACATTACTGCCAGCTAGAGCAATACTAAATCACTGATCCCTAGGAGTTCAGTCATGTTTTAAGGATATCTCTATCAACAGAGTTCTCAATCAAAGTTATTACTAAAACTGTCCATGATAAAGTTTTAATAATGAAGTAATATTAAATTACTCAATCCTGTCCTTTAATAATGAAGTAATATTATATTACTCAATCCCACTCAATCCTGTCCTACTTTCTGTGACCTCATAGAATGTAGCCCACTTGGCCACTCTGTCCATGGGATTCTCCAGGCAAGAATACTGGAGTGGGTTGCCATTCCCTTCTCCAGGGGATTGTTCCAACCCAGGGATCAAACCTGGGCTTCCTGCACTGCACGCAGACTATTTACCATCTGAGACACCACGGAAGACTCACAATTTCAAATTAATCAACAACAGAGCAACCGCTTATAGGGTCATTTGTGAAAACACATTTTTATGTTAATACTTGTTATAGTTACTCATATTAAAGGTAAAATTTTTACAACTGTCATTAAAATGCATGTTTTTTATAAAGGAACTGGAGATGGCACTCTGCACATATTTTTCTAAAGAGAAAAATAGTGTTCAGAGAATGTAAACCTGCTGATCAGAACGAGAGATCTATTTATTCCTTAAATGAAAATATTTTTTCCTGATTTAGATGTTTTGATAATTAGTGAATAATATGAAATAAAGAAAAGAGGTCAACTAAGTTCTGAACAACTGGTAAAGGGCCGATAGGGATGAAACCTAAGGCTTTATAAAAAATGAAAGCTAGAAAATATGTTTATTAAGGGTGGGAGGGAAGGAAGGAAATGACCGAAAAGCTAGGTGGAAGAGGAAGGAAAATAACAGAAATAGATCAACCTGCTGGAGGATTCACTCATCTACTTCTCACTAAGAGGCAAGAGCAATTATAATCTTCATTTTATAGGTGAGGAAACTGAGGTATGAATCCAGCCAGCAGCTGGGTGGATTTCAGCAATTATCGATCACTGATGGCAGCCTTTGATTATATTGGGTTGGCCTTTAGGCCAACTCAGTTACACAAGGATTAACGCTACAGGCAGATATGTGTTAATAACTGAGTCATGATGCTGTGTTGGCTATGTCAAGAAAGCCACAATAAAGTGTATGTCTTCTTTTGAGAATCTCAAACATTGCAAAGGAATACGTCCCAGAGTCCAAAAATATCTCTCATCTCTCTGACAGGGAGAGATTTCCAGAATGTCAGCAATGTATTTTAATACCATCATCTTGGGCTTTTGATACATTCCTCAACACTGCTTTTCTTTTTTTTTTTTTTTTAACTTACTTTCCCAGCAGAGCAGTACAGTAGTGTCTTTTTTAACAGGCAAGCCAAGAGAGGTCAATGCAAGGAAGGAGCTTAGGCTTGCCTTTTGTCCAAGTAGACAAGAAGAGCCAAGAAATCTGGGAGTCACCAAAAGGAAAGCAGGGTCAGTAAAGGTTAATGCGTATGGTCTTTGTGAACAAAGTAGTTGCCTGAGGTGAGATGGTTTGCTCTTAATCTCTTACTCTATGTGGGTGGCTTTGTATAATGTGTGCTGATTAAAATCAGGGTTTACTTCACAAGGGCCAAGTGAATAAAACCTATGAGGAAACAAAAGCAAACCCAGCTTCTGTAATGCCTGCCAGGATGGAAATAGTGTGTAACATCTTTTATGCTGTATGTATATTCTAAGGAGAAGAGGGTGTCAGTGGATGAGATGGTTGGATGGCATTACCGATGCAACGGACAGAAACCTGGGCAAAGTTTAGGAGATGATGAGTGACAGAGAAGCCTGGCGTGCTGCAGTTCATGAGGTCACAGAACTGGGAGACTGAAGGACAACAACAGGCTAAGTCCTGTATATGGCTCCTTTGACAGTTGTATGGTGCGCAGTCTCTAATTTAATGCTATTCTTTCAACATACATTTTAGTGCCCCCTTTTCAATGCTTCCACCAGACAGTTTTTACCAAAGGACAGAGTATCTTTTTGGTTAAACGTTCACACCTAAAAGAGAATTGGGTATGCCCAAGGTGACAGGTAATTGGAATCCAGGCAATAATGGGGAGTTGTGGTTCAATAGACTATTAATCCCAGGTTAAAACCCCAGGTGTAAAAAAATAACCTAGAATACATTCTCAAGTACAGATTTATTTTCTTTTCCTTTCCTCTCACCCCCCAGGTCCCTGGATGATTCTGGGAACTACTGCATGATATAGGGTGCACAGGCAACTGGTGAGAGGTTTCCAAGTATCTGACTTCATCAGATATTCCCTTGTGGACACCCTACATGCTGTACTCTTGGTGTTGTAATCTTCCTAATTTACTTGTAAGGACTCAGGATGCTGTTTGAGACAGCTGTTAGGGCTAATGATGCTGGGAAAGTTAAATTCTTCTGTGTATAAGCTCTTATGAAAAAGATCCAGGAGGATACCAAAGAATGGTGTTTCTTCTTTGGCCTCCAGGAGGCCATGTTACTGAAGCTCATCTCTTAGGTGCAAAGGGTGAATAAGAAGTGTATTAAGAATTCAAGTACACATATCCCATGATGGAGCGGCTATACTCAGGGAGAGAAATGACACTCTTGATTTCTCTAAGCATACCACATTAAGGCCTTTTCTGGTGGCTCAGGCAACAAAGAATCTGCCTGGAATATGGGAGACCCAGGTTCTATTCCTGAGTCAGGAAGGTCCCCTGGAGAAGAAAATGGCAACACACTCCAGTATTCTTACCTGTAAAATCCCATGGACAAAGGAGCCTGGGGGACTACAATACATGGGGTCACAAAGAGTCAGACACAGCTGAGCGACTAACATACACACCACATGAAAGTAATATTTATGCAGTGCCCCACTCTTTGGGGCATTCAAAAAGACTGGAAGATAGATGCTGCCTTCAGAGATCATACAGTCTAGTTATGTATTAACTAAAATATGTATCGGAAAATTGGGATAAATACCATATGTGTTCTTTTTCAATACAGAGTCTATGTTATTTTACTCCTTAAAATTTTAAAATAACTTAAAAACCATTCCTATAAAAAAGGACAAAAACTTGTTATCATTTTGGTAAAGCTCATTCCATATTTCTCTCATAATGTGGGTAATAGTTACATTATTTGCATACTTACTATAAACCAGGTATTATATTTAAAAATTTATTCCTATGACCTCTCTCTTAATGTTCATAGTTTCCTCATTTTATAAATCAGAAAACTGAAGAACAGAAAAACTATGTAATTTACTCAAATTTGCACAACTGATGTGAGGAAAATCCAGAATTACAATTTTGGCAGCCTGACTCCAAAGTCCAGACACTCAATCACAATCTCCCAATGTATGCCCCTTTCCCCCTCTTGTAACCATAAGTTTGTTTTCTAGTAATAAGAGCCTACTGTATAGCACAGAGAATGCTAATTAATACTGTGTAATGACCTATATGGGAAACAAATCTAAAAAAATTGAATATATGTATAACTGATTGATTTTGCTATATAACTAAGACTAATACATCACTGTAAATCATGTATAATAAATATTGCTTTAAAAAGACCACATACTCAACAATTATACTATATGGCCTCAAGACTTGTCATTTAAAAAGAGCTATCCATATGTAAAGTTCTACTAACTTAGCCTGCATTATATATTGGAAGCTTTCTTCTTTTACCTAAGAGCTCATTACATTATGAACATCATTCCAGGTCAATAAGCATAGATCTAAATCAGCATTTTAAATTTATGCTAGAAATAGTCTGTAATTTTAAACACATCACATAAACTATTTTATTGACTCTATGTTAATTAAATTTAATTCAATTCAATAAACACTTATGGAGAGTCTGTTAGGCATGGCACTAGAAGAAATGATCTATCTAATCACTGTTCCCAATAGCTCTCAACTATCTTAGAATTTATGTAGTGCACATCTCCCATCCTCACAGGATATACCTCTCATGTCCTGGGCCTATATTCAAGGGGATTTTGTAGATAGTCAGTGAATCTGGGGTAGCAGTGACAATCAATTTAGGGAATTTTGGGAAAGGTTTAGAGATTATCTGTAACCTAGCTCATCTCACCTGTGAGTAATCAACAGTGTATTACAGTAACTTCTAACACGAGGGTCATTCAGTATCTTGCAGGCCAGAATAACCACGCTGTTTCAGAAAGAATAAGACAAGGCTTCCAGTGAAAGACTGGCTGGTTAGGAAATCCATCACATTTAACTGTCCCATTGAATTATGATGTGTCATCCTTCATCTCTTTGTAATGCTTGCACCTTGGCTCATAAGATTCTGTCAGTGTTTAGTCCCTCAATTGTTTAACCCATTCTACCTGTTTTTGCTAAATGTGGAAAAATGAAAAGTCCCTGCCAAGAGGAAGGTAGAACGATAATGGAGAAAGTTTGGTGGTTGCCAAAGAGACTTAATGCTAAAAACCATGTTGACGGTGGGAAGTAAATGAGGGTACTCCTTGAAGAATTTAGTTGGAATCCCATCCCAGCTCAAATATTGAATTCCTGTTTATTCATTTACCTTTTATGTTTATAATTTTATGTTTTCTATTGATAATTTACCTTTGGGGGAGGTAATACTCCATGTCTTTGGGATAATACTGGTACCCTACAGGGCCTTTTGGAGATTATATGAATTGAGTCTTGAAAGCCCTCCAAAATGTGCCTGACAGATAGTTAAGGGCTCACTACATGCTAACTTTATGACCTTAAACAATATTAAATTGTTTGCCAGCATTGATTATCTATGCTTTGTAATAGTGCCCATTTCCTTTTGTTGTTGTTGTATTTCAGCTGCTAAGTTGTGTCCAACTCTTTGAAAACCCGTGGACTGCAGCTTTCAGGGGTCCTCTGTCCTCCACTATCGGCTGGAGTTGGCTCAGATTCATGTCCATCGAGTAAATGATGCTAAGTACCTCATCCTCTGCTACCTCCTTCTCCTTTTGCCCTCAATCTTTCCTAGCATCAGGGTGTTTTCCAGTGAGTCAACTCTTTGCATCAGGTGGCCAAATAATTGGAACTTCAGCATCAATCCTTGTAAAGACTATTCAGGGTTGATTTCCTTTAGGATTGACTGATTTGCTCTTCTTTTGTCCAAGGGACTCTCAAGAGTCTTCTGCAAAACCACAATTTTAAAACATCAACTCTTTGGTGCTTAGCCTTCATTAAAGTCAAACTCACATCCATACATGACTACTGGAAAAACCATAACTTTGACTATATGGACATTTGTGGGCAAAATGATGTCTCTGTTTTTCAATAAGCTATCTAGGTTTGTAATAACTTTTCTTCCAAGGAGCAAGTGTCTTTTAATTTTGTGGCTATAGTCACTGTCCACAGTGATTTTGGACCCCAAGAAAATAAAGTCTGTCACTGTTTCCACATTTTCCCCATGAAAATTTTCCCCATTTTGCCATGAAGTGATGGGATTGGATGCCATGATCTTAGTTTTTTTAAAGTTGAGTTTCAAGCCAGCTGTATTACTCTCCTCTTTCCCCTCATCAAGAGGCTCTTTAGTTCGTATTCCCTTTCTGCCATTAGAGTGCTATCATCTGCATATCTGAGATTGTTGGTATTTCTCCCAGAAAACTTGATTCCAGCTTGCAATTCATCCAGCCCAATATTTTACATGATGTACACTGCATAGACATTAAATAAGCAGGGTGACAATATACAGTCTTGATGTACTCCTTGCCCAATTTTGAATCAGTCCATTGTTTCATGTCTGATTCTGTTACTTCTTGCCCCACGTACAGATTTCTCAGGAGACAGGTGAGGTAGTCTGGTATTCTCATCTCTTTAAGAATTTTCCACAGTTTGTTGTGATCCACACAGTCAAAGGCTTTAGCATATTCAATGAAGCACATGTTTTTCTGGAATTCTCTTACTTTTTCCATGATCCAACAAATGTCAGCAATTTGATTTCTGGTTCCTCTGCCCTTCCTAAATCCAGTTTGTACATCTGCAACTTCTCAGTTCATGTACTGCTGAAGCCTAGCTTTAAGTATTTTGTGTATAACCTTACTAGAATGTGAAATGAGCTCAACTGTAAGGTAGTTTGAACATTCTTTGGCATTGCCTTTCTTTTGGATTGGAATGAAAACTGACTTTTTCCAGTCCTGTGGCCAGTGCTGAGTTATCCAAATTTGCTGGCATATTGAGTAAAACACTTTCACAGCATCATGTTTTAGGATTTTAAATAGCTCCACTGAAATTTCATCACCTCTACTAGCTTTGTTCATAGGAATGCTTCCTAACGACCACCTGACTTCACATTCCAGCATGTCTGGCTCTAGCTGAGCAACTACACCATCGTAGTTATCCAGGTGATTAAGACTTTTCTTCTACAGTTCTGTGTATTCTTGCCACCTCTTCTTAATCTCTTCTGCTTCTGTTAGGTCCTTACTGTTAGCTCCTTTTCTGTCCTTCACCATTTCCATCCTTGCATGAAATGTTCCCTTGGTATCTTTAATTTTCTTGAAGAGATCTCTAGTCTTTCCCATTCTATCATTTTCCTTTATTTCTTTGCATTGTTCACTGAAGGTGGTCTTCTTAGCTCTTACCTTTCCTTGCTCTTCTCTGGAATTCTACATTCAGTTGGATATATTTTTACCTTTCTCCCTTGCTTTTTGCTTCTCTTTCCCCTCAGCTTTGTAAAGCCTCTTCAGATAACCACTGTGCCTTCTTGGATTTCTTTTTCTTTCTGATGGCTTTGGTCACTGCCTCCCTGTACAATGTTACCAACCTCTGCCCACAGTTCTTCAGGCACTCTGCCTACCAGGTCTAATGCCTTGAAACTATTCATCACCTCCAGTGTACAATCATAAGAGATTTGATTTAGGTCATACCTGAATGGCCTAGTGGTTTTCTCTTTTGTCAAATATTAAATTCTGAAATGAAACCAATTAAAACAAAAGACATAAATAGCTTCAGTCAAACATGTTCATCTGCTCACAGGATATTCCCACTTGGATATCCCAAAACTGTAGAAAAATAAATATGTTTAAGACTTTAAAATTCATGTCTTCAGTCCCTTTTGCACTATTTACCTTAATTTCTATGATTATTTTCACGTTTCATCCCTGTATTCTTAATTCTGTTCACATCAGCTCATTATGCTCCTTTCTTCCTCTTCCAAAGCTGTTCACATGTGCCAGTTGAGGATCTCTGTTCTGTGTCAAACAAATTCTTTTACACTTTTGATTAAGACCATTTCTTATTCATGATATGTATGGCTTAACCAAAATTACCATGTGACCATCTTTTCTAAGATTGCCATTTGTTCTTCTCCTGGTCTTACCACCTCTACCCCCTACTCAAGGGCTGAGATGAGGGATCTCCTTATTCTGTGCTCTCCAATGGGCTTCAAATCCACTTTCTATTTTCACCATCTTTGAGGTTCCCTTTCTCCTCTTGTTGGTAATCATTTGCCTCCAGACAATACACTGGCTCATGGTTCCTCAATGTCCAAGAGATGCTCTGGCATCATATTTCTTCAACTCTGGAATCTACCAGTGGTATCATTCCTTATCTTTTATCATCATTTGAAACCAGAATCTCAAATCTGATATTCTCTCTCCCTCAGTCACACAGTAGATTTTCTTTTATATCTTTTATGTTCCAGATACTTTGCTAAGAACGGAAGACAAAATGAAAAATACATCATAGTCTTTCCCTACCAGGTCCAGTTCCATCCTTCCTTCTTACCCTTCCCACGGAATGCACATTTCATCCTCATCATACCCTCTAGTCTAATAACCCTCATTATTCTACCAGTCCATTGGTATGATTCTGCCTTAGCTGACTGAATTATACATATGACTGAACATTTCAGAAGCCAACAATACCCACAAATGAAGGCCCTGGACTCTGCAACATACCTATCTGCTAATACACCCTGAGTTATTCTCATAGATCTATAACATCCCAAGTGTTGCGGGAAGAGTATGCAAAAACATTCTGATGTAATATATATTACAGTTCATTTTTGGCTTGGTGATTCTATTATACATCATTCATTTGAATATTAAAGGCAAAAAAGCACAGGAGTGTAAGATTAAATAGTTGGCAGTAGGATATATGACCATGGCTTTGTGCCTCGTACGACACAGGGGCCCAAGCCCTAGAACTGGGGCACAGGACAAAGCTGAACTGGCAGCCAGAGTAATGTGATTCTGAATCACCTAGGTGAATAAACTGGAGCTTCATAAATTTCTCCTCCCTGGAGTGAGAACTGTCCCAAAATCTGGTTTGGGGTAAGCTGACATTTTGAGGTGGGTAATGCTGAGTATTTCTTCATAATCTAATCTCTTCCAGCCCACAAGAGTCCATATGGCTTTCTCTAATTCTAATTTTGGCTTTAAGTACATACCACCTCTTATCATTATGCACTGTTTCAAAAGATTATCACTTGTATTCTTATATAATCTATGAACTTCTGGAAAGCAGGCTCTGTAATTCACACTGCTTTTTATTCTTCTCCATTCCCAGCTATAAAGAGTATGAAGTCAACGTGTATCTATTGAGTGATAGGACAAATTGGATGAACAGAATGAACAAAACTCTAAATATGGCTCCATCTGTTTTCATTTAAATGAATCCCTACATTATCTCAGGCTTCCCTTGTGGCTAAGCTGGTAAAGAATCTGCCTGCAATGCAGGAGACCTGGGTTCAATCTCTGGGTTGGGAAGATCCCCTGGAGAAGGGAAAGGCTCCAGTATTCTAGTCTGGAAAATTCCATGGATTTTATTGTCCATGGGGTCACAAAGAGTCAGACACAACTGAGCGACTTTAACTTCACATTATCTCACTCTTGTCAGTGAATCTATGCATTTCTGCTAATAATATATTTGAAAATAGATCACTGTTAGAGAAGGAAAAAAAATACCTATGTGCAGGTTGTATGTTGAAACATAATATACATCAATAAAACTATAAATAGCCAAAACTATTATTGAGAAACATGGAGAAATGGTCAACATGTAAGGAGCGAAATTCTCCAACATACATGTGGAAATTATTGACACTGTGTCATTACCAAGGTCACTATTCCTCCAATATTTTGAATTCGGGAAGCAATGTTTTCTCACAATACCTCTCCCTTCACTGTGAACCCAAGCACAGGCACATTAATAATCTCCA
The DNA here is from genome assembly GCA_917880005.1 of Nanger dama. Classification (NCBI taxonomy): domain Eukaryota; kingdom Metazoa; phylum Chordata; class Mammalia; order Artiodactyla; family Bovidae; genus Nanger; species Nanger dama. Next base: position 6,628,275 of record CAKJTW010000011.1, read on the forward strand.
TTAGTCCTCTACAGCCGAACATTATATTTGATTTCCTAGTCATCTTTTCATTTGCATCGTATACGTTTCATATTGAAAGCAGGTGTAAGTCTGAAATAACATTCTCAAACCTGGAGAATATTTTCTTCTTTCATTAGCAGATGCCTCCATCACCTGGACTCCAACAAAATCATGGAACATAATCAATTATTCCTCCCAACCAGCATTTCTATCCAAGACTTCAATTACTATGTACAGTTAATACCTGGAGTGTGTGAGATTATTTCACTATAACATTTAAATAAATTAAATCTGACCAAATGTGATACTCTATAAAAGGAACAAAAAACAACTTGAATTCAATTTTGACTACAGTAGACCATCTGAAAACAAACTGGCAGTCTATGCATTTTCCATATGGCCCTTTTTTTTTTTAATTCTTAACATATTTCAGTGAAGTTTGGTAGATGTGCAACTGCCATGGCAATTCCATACTCTGAGAAATATTTATATCAGGATCAAAGAACCATCAGGTTCCTATATTATATAGACACACATGACATTAGGAATATATCAAGGATTCATCAGTTGATACTATTATCTTTCAGTTCAGTTCACTTCAGTCATTCAGTCGTGCCCGACTCTTTGCACCCCCATGAATCACAGCACGCCGCTTCCCTGTCCATCACCATCTCCTGGAGTTCACTCAGACTCACCTCCATCGAGTCTGTGATGCCATCCAGCCATCTCATCCTTGGTCGTCCCCTTCTCCTCCTGCCCTCAATCCCTCCCAGCATCAGAGTCTTTTCCAATGAGTCAGCTCTTCGCATGAGGTGGCCAAGGTACTGGAGTTCAGCTTTAGCATCATTCCTTCCAAAGAAATCCCAGGGTTGATCTCCTTCCAGAATGGACTGGTTGGATCTCCTTGCAGTCCAAGGGACTCTCAAGAGTCTTTTCCAACACCACCCTTCAAAAGCATCAATTCTTCGGCGCTCAGCCTTCTTCACAGTCCAACTCTCACATCCATACATGACCACTGGAAAAACCATAGCCTTGACTAGACAGACCTTAGTCCGCAAAGTAATGTCTCTGCTTTTGAATATACTATCTAGGTTGGTCATAACTTTTCTTCCAAGGAGTAAGCATCTTTTAATTTCATGGCTGCAGTCACCATCTGCAGTGATTTTGGAGCCCCCAAAATAAAGTCTGACACTGTTTCCACTGTTTCCCCATCTATTTCCCATGAAGTGATGGGACTGGATGCCATGATGTTCGTTTTCTGAATGTTGAGCTTTAAGCCAACTTTTTCACTCTCCTCTTTAACTTTCATCAAGAGGCTTTTTAGCTCTTCTTCACTCTCTGCCATAAGGGTGGTGTTATCTGCATATTGGCTACACTTAATAGTTAGTGTTCAGGATGAATCACTCATCTATGTAGAAATAAGATGATTTCACTGGTTCTCTGGGTAAAGGGATTAGAAATTTGATTATTAATTCTTTAGATTACATGAAACTTAGTAGAAATTAAATTAAAACAAACAAACAAACAAACATAGACTGGAACTCAAAGTTACTTTGAGAAATTGGAGAAATAGCCAGGCATAAATAGCAAGTTCTAGGAATAAAAATGAGTAACACCATTTAGGTCATACCTGAAATGGCCTAGTGGTTTTCCCTATTTAATTTAAGCCTGAATTTTGCAATAAGGTGCTCACGATCTGAGCCACAATCAACTTCAGGTCTTGTTTTTTAATTGACTCTAGAGATTTTCCATATTCAGCTTTAAATAATATAGTCAACCTGATTTTAGTATTGACCATCTGGTGATATCCATGTGTAGAGCCCTTCCTTGTGTTGTTTGAAGAGGGTGTTTGCTAATGACCAGTGTGTCCTCTTGACAAAACTCTGTTAGCCTCCATGCTGCTTCATTTTGTACTCCAAGGCCAAATTTGCCTGTTACTATAGGTATCTACTGACTTTCTACTTTTGAATTCCATTCAACAATCTCAAATATTCAGTAGATATCACTCTAATGGCAAAGCAAAGAGAGGAGGAAAAGGAGAGTGAAAAACTAGCTTAAAACTCAACATTCAACAAACTAACATTATGGGATCTGCTCTATCACTTCATGGCAAATAGAAGGGGAAAAAGTGGAAACTGTGACAGATTTTATTTTCCTGGGCTCCAGAATCACTGCAGATAGTGACTGAGTCGTGAAATTAAAAGATGCTTGCTCTTGGAAGGAAAGCTACAGTCATGTTTGACTCTCTTGCAACCTCATGGACTGTAACTCACCAGGCTCCTCTGTCCGTGGGATGTTCCAGGCAAGAATACTGGAGTGGGCTGTCATTTCCTTCTCCAAGGGCTCTTCCTGACCCAGGAATCGAACACATGTCTCCTGCACTGCCAGCAGATTCTTTTATACTGAGTCACCAGGGAAGTCCTTGACAACCTAGACAACTTATTAAAAAGTAGATACATCACTTTGCTGACAAAGGTCTATATAGTCAAAGCTATGGTTGTCTCCAGTTAGTGATGTATGGAAGTGAAAGTTGGACCATAAAGAAGGCTGAGTGCTGAACAATTAATTGATGTTTTTGAATTGTGGTACTGGAGAAGACTTTTGAGAGGCCCTTGGAGAGCAAGGATATCAAACCTGTCAATCCTAAACAAAATCAACCCTGAATATTCATTGGAAGAACTGATGCTGAAGCTGAAGTTCCAAAATTTTGGCTACCTGATGTGAAGGGCACACTCATTGGAAAAGACCCTGATGCTGGGAAAGATTGAGGGCAGGAGGAGAAGAGGGTAACAGAGGATGAGATGATTGGATGGCATTACAGACTCGATGGACATGAGTTTGAGCAGACTCTGGGAGATAGTGAAGGACAGGGAAGCATGGCGTGCTGCAGTCCATGGGGTCACAAAAAGTCAGACATGACTTAGTGACTGAACAGCAACAACACTGTTTATAAATGAAAATAAACTAAAGAAATAATGGAAAGACAAACATGCAAATACAGAAGTCAAAATTATTAGCCAAATAGCAATGCAGTCAAACATACTCATTAAAGAATTATATACCTCACATCTACTGAATATAAATATTTGTTGTAGAAAAAGCTGTGATGTATGACTGGAGGGCTAAGGTTTAAGAAACCTGACACTCACAGTCCTGCCACAGCCAGAACATCAAACTGGCCAGATTTGTCCTACACAATAAAAGACAAAATATAATTTAGGAAAACAGAGATATGAGGATAATATTTACTGAAAATATTTGAGGAAAAATGTGAGATTGGGATTGTTCACCCTCCAACCAAATACAAATACATGTGGAGTTTTAAATTTTTTTTGTAAGAATGGTGATGAGCAGTTGTTTTCCATTATCATAAAGACAGAACATGAGAAAATGCATCCAAATTTAAGTAGAAATGATTTAAGAGCATTGTAATATTTCCCTGAAAAAAATCAGTATATATTATGAAAACCTAAGATTTATTCTTCTTCCACAGATACCATTAAAGATAGGAAAGATGGTTGCTTCCCTGGGACGGAAAAGAATAACTGATTAAAGATATTAGTGTTTCTAAATCTCTTTGCTTTAGGTCTAGAGAAAAATATGTTGAAAGGAATGGTCAAAAGCTGAATTGAGAAGTCTAAATACTTTTGGACAGGAGGCTACTAAGTAAACAAGATGTCCTATGAAATTTTCACCTTTAGGCCTCCAAGACATGAATCAGGTGATGTGATAAGTACAAACAGGTGATTTGTAAGTGCTAAGTGTGTAAAAAGACAAGATTAAAGAGCCTTCTGACAATGGCATGGCAAGCCATTCCCCACCTGCAGAGTCAAACATGGTACACTGAGGCTCATCCACCTTAATTAAATAAAGGATGGCATTGGGAAATGTTGGCTACATGCTGCTGACAGCTTCTGAGTGAACTGGCATCTTGCCTGCTGCTACTGACAGATAATTTTTTTCTCCAGGGACTCTTCACTTAGACTGGCAATTAAAACTGTTGGCAAGCAATCCAACATGGGAGACCCTGTCTCCTAATTACAATCTTCCTTTCTTTCCTTGCTGGGACCCCTACAGGGGTTAAAAAGATACTTATCTTACTCAAGAAGTCCACTGTGAACACATGGAGTGTACTTGTAAAGATTAAAGCTTGAACTGCACTAGTTTTCTGAATGTTATTGCAATAATATATATGATTATCTTATGCCCACACCTGTATACTGTCACCTTGCTTATTTAACTTATATGCAGAGTACATCATGTGAAACGCTGGACTGGATGAAGCACAAGCTGGAATCAAGACTGCAGGGAGAAATATCAATAACCTCAGATAGTGAAGAAGAATTAAAGGGCTTTTTGATGAAAGTGAAAGAGGTGGGTGAAAAAGTTGGCTTAAAATTCAACATTCAAAAACTAGGATCATGGCATCCGGTCCCATCATTTCATGGCAAACAGATAGGGAAACTATGGAAACAGGGACAGACTTTATGTTCTTGGGCTGCAAAATCACTGCAGATGATGACTGCAACCATGAAATTAAAGGACATTTGCTACTTGGAAGAAAAGCTATGGCCAACCAGCATATTAAAAATGAAACATATTACTTTGCCACCGAAGGTCTGTCTAGTCAAAGCTATGGTTTTTCCAGTAGTCATGTATGGATGTGAGAGTTGGACCATAAAGAAAGCTGAGTGCCGAAGAATTGATGCTTTTGAATTGTGGTACTGGAGAAGACTCTTGAGAGTCCCTTGGACTGCAAGGAGATCAAACCAGTCCATCCTAAAGGAAATCAGTCCTGAATATTCATTGGAAGGATTGGTGCTGAAATTGAAACTCCAATAGTTTGGCCACCTGATGCGAAGAACTGACTCACTGGAATAAACTTATGCTGGGAAAGATTGAAAGCAGAAGGAGGAGGGGATGACACAGGATGAAATGGTTGGATGGCATCACTGATTCGATGGACATGAGTTTGAGCAAGTTCCGAGAGTTGGTGATGGACAGGGAAGCCTGGCATGCTGCAATCCATGGAGTCACGAGTTGGACATGACTGAGCAACTGAACTGAACTATGCCCTCGCTATCCGATAAGGGGGCACTCCAGATTGGAGGTGCACTCTAACAGAAGTTATTGAAATAAGAATTACAACCTATTAATTCCACAGGCAATGGAATTAATTGCAGAGCTACTCATTTTTCAAAATAATGGAATGGAGTAGAAAACATAAAAGGCATCACGTGTAGTAAGGCTAGGCATCACTGTGAAATGGTTCCTTCACTTATACATTTATAGGGGGTGTGGATGTAGGTGTGACTGTAGTGGGCCATGATATAAAACATGGGTTCTGGAATGCAATATGAAATACACTGCTCTAAGAAATTATTAGGGTCTTCAAATTAAGGGGACATCTCGGCAGCTATACTACACTAAACAGTCATGAGAATAAACAAAATTGTCAAACACCAGATGTTTCTAAAACATCTGGACACTTCAGCATGTTGACAAAATATCTGAACGGCTAATTGTCTGTTCCTTTCTCTTCTGGATGTTTACTTTAATAAAACAGAGCCACAAGTTGTGTCTCAGAGATGTCAATTCTAGCAACAATTTCATTTACATCTTAAACTACAAAGTATGCTCATTAAATTTTCTATGCTACTAAACTGCTTTCTCCCCGGAATAGGAGAGATTTAAACACCCGAAATTTCCTTAATTTACAAGGAAATTTTATTAAATAAGTTATTTAAAGTCAAAGAGGATTTTAAAAATATACAGGTAACCAAAGTTGGAGCTAATATATACAATAGGATATTATTTATAAATGAAAATGATACTGTGAGGGGCAATAAGTAGAAAATGAGAAGAAATCATTTGACTCCCTTCAGAATCTATCTGTTCCATTTCAATTATGGCAGTGTCTCATTGTGGTCTCCCTCACATCAAGTTATAAGTAAGTATGTCAGTCTATGAGTTAAGATCAAGATGTAAGAGGGGCATGCTGAGATATAGGCTTAATACTAACAATCATGATTAGATAAATCATGACAGATAGCTATGTTCCTAAGAGAACACTTCTTTAAATAAGTGACAATTTCAACAAAGAGAAGGTTACTAAGGGAAAAATACAGTCTCAAACAGTCATTGTCCAGATTGTAATGATGTTTTTCATTATAATTCTTGACAAAATTTGGGGAAAAGTAAAATAACTTCTCATTCTCATGTCTTCAGCATGTAACTTATTGCAATTCCAAGTTGTTAATTTCAGTGTCATATCTAATTTCTGAAAAGTGAACCTATGAAAAATAAGAAAAATAAGAACTCTTTTACTTAGTTCTTGAAGTATAGTTTTCATGCAGCCCCTCACCAGTGGTCCAAGGAGGTTGAAAGATGAGTTTACATCATCCCAGGAATTTCCATGGGGGCTCTACAATAGATCAGTGGAGTAAGCGTGATGTTCAACAAGGAAAAATTTTGGCTAAGCTAGAAGTTTATTTTCATAGACTCTTTTGAGCTGTGCCTGAGCATAAACCATGAAATGCCAGAACTGAACAGATACAAGAACAGCAACAACAAAAGCCAAAACAAGAAGAACTCCCAATAAAAATAGGAGTAGCCATTGCTGTTGCATAAGCCTTAATTTCAGATTCAGACAAAAAACATAACAGGGAAGTTGCCTTAGAGTTAAAAAATTTAGGATGAATTATAAGACCTCTTCCTGAATGTTCCAGATTAATTACATGGCTAGTCTTCTGGGTTATCGGGTACTTGTGAGATTTTACACCCTCATCTTGTCAAGATTCTAGTCACATTAGATTTGGGACAGACATGTTGCCCTGTTCCATGTAGATGTTTGACATGATTTGACTGGCAAGTTTTAATACACAAACAATTCTAGAACAGTCTAGTTATACTAAAGAAGAAGTATATGATTCACCTGGGAAAACTTCACGAGACAACATTTTCTAACACCAAGAGAAATATGAACATGCTTTTTCAAAAGTAACCTTTGAATAGACTTTCTACTAAGACGGGAAAACAAAAGTTCTTGAGCTGAAGCAAAGCAGATGAAGCTTAAGGCTTTTAGGAAATGACCTCTATAGAGAAACACCGCTTCTAACGGCTACTCCTGTGCCTCCCTCTATCCATTTGCCTAGGAACACTCTCCAGAGTCCTGCCACTAGGTTTATTCATATCCTGAGGCTATCGTAGAAGGGAAGTTTTATTGCACTTTCTGTGTAAATAAAATAAATCTTAAGAGAGACTGAGTAAGCATGTGTTCTAATGAGCATTCAGGTCAATTTTTATTCTATCTGGACTGGTTCTTCTATTTCTTTAACAAAAATGAAAGAGAAAGACAAGAAAAATTTTAACTGAGTAGAAAAACACTTGGGATAGATAAAGCTTGGCAGTATCCCAAGGGGCAGTATTTTCTAGAGAATAGTTCTGTCTCACGTGACACTTTCCAAGCTATTTTATTATCAGCACTAAAAGCCAGCCAAAGGCAGCTGCTCCTCCTAAGACCCCAGCATTTTCTGTTCAACCTCCCACCTCCAGACCACCCCGCTGCAGGCCATAGAAAGAAATGAATATGTCAGGCAATATCCCAGTGACCTGGAACATATGTGGGTCTCAAAAGGCAGCTCCATCTTCACGCACAAGTGCAACCTGTTCCCTGGATAGAGATCTACTTTCCTCCTTCAGGGAGAGGTGAGAAATGACTACCGTTTCTCAATTTGTTTCATCAAATTTGCCCCAGGGCTTCCCTTGTGGCTCAGCTGGTAAAAAAAAAAATCGCCTATAATGCGGGAGACCTAGGTTCGATCCCTGGGTTGGGAAAATACCCTGGAGAATGGAAAGGTTACCGATCCCAGTATTCTGTCATAGAGAATTCCATGGACTGTACAGTCCATGGGGTTGCAAAGAGTTGGACACGACTGAGCAACTTTCACTTTCAAATACCTGGATTGCAATTTTTCTCTTAATTTTATTGCCAGTAAATTCATAAAAAGTCACAGAGATACCTAATAAGCCCGGGTATCTAGAGGGAGAACAGAAAAGTTTGACAACTTAAAAAAAAAAAAACTGTTTCAAAGTCCTGTGCACAGTGCCAAGCAAAGTGATACCTATTCAGACCTCATCTGCAGATGATGTTTTATTCCATTGTCTACAACAGAACTTGACTTGTCTGATTCAGGGTAGAAGGCAATTGACCACCAACAGGGATATCTTCAGAGGAGATCTGTGAGGTGCATTGGCTTTCCAAAAGCAATAAAAAATGACCCATGCTGAGAACTGCTTTCCTGACTTCTACAAGAAACAAGGAAAAAGTTAATTCTGCATGATGCAAAGAGAGAAAAGCACCTGCTGCTCCAGAGGACAAGACTGGCTGCAAACCCCAGTAGACCTGTGGGTTTCTATAAAGGACAACAGCTTCTACTTTCTACCATCCTTCCCTGTCTCCACTTCCTCTGTTCCACCAAAATGTGCAGCTGCTGAAGCCCAGAGTCGACTGTGACAAGGGCAGACACCAAGAACAACAGGGACAGCAAAATATGTTAATGATGCTCTCAATACTGCCAGTTCTTCAATCCATTCAATTATCTGTACTTTTTCTCCTGATTTCCATCACTTCAGGGCGTTATTTATCAAGTGCTCCATAATTAATCAGGCTCCAAGCCTGACTGTGCTAATGAGACTCTATTTACAGCACCCCCTCCCCCAAGTCATTCTCCACCCACCATCCTCACTCCTACTGTATAAAGCTTCTTCCTCGTTCTCATTCTCCTTCCTACAGTGGCCTTGGGGCTTTTGAAATGATCCCCAACAACCAGAAGAGCTCCTCCTGACAGTTTTAAGGAGAATTAACACATAAGCAGTATCAGTTCTGCACCAGTTATCCATCATTACTCCTCTAAAGATAGGAACTTGCTCTGTTCATAGTGAGTGACTCATAAATCCAACGTCCTTCACATTTTTCCTTTCCCATTTTCTCCATCCCACCTCACTTAAAGCTCTATCTGTGATCCACAGTTCCATCACTATCCTTCTTTATATTTTTATTCAACTTTGGGCTATTTTTCTTTTCTTTCCCACTTCCTCATAGTCACAAATTTGCAAATATTCATTCTGTTGTCCCCTGCCTTTTAGTTCTCCTATATAGATACTATTTTTCATTCTATCTAGGAGAAAATATTTGAGGATGTGTAATTCTTCTTTCTCAGTTCTTTGTAGAAGCTTTTCCTGAGTTTTTGAGACAGAATCTACCAGGGAAAAAAGCAGAAATAAAGAAATGCAAGTGGACATTAATTCATGACTATTGTTTTGAATTCTCTCCAACTGAGGTGAAAGCAACACAAACAGTGGAAATATTTGGTATACATTAAGAGTTGGGACTGGAGAAAGTAGCGATGTCAAGATATGTATCTAGAATCTGGAAATTACCTGAAGAAAAGAGAAGAAAGGGCAGGTACTTAGGGAAACAACTAAAGAACAAGCGGCTGAGAACCAAACTTGGAATATGAAGACATCTAGTAGGTAAAGCAGGCTAGAACTAGAGGAAGCAGAAGGACAGAAAGAGAACCCGAATGGAAAAGTACATTATCACAGAAGCCCAAGTAAAAGCAGTCACTGGGACTGTACACAAATATTCTCTCTCTCCTTTTAAGCATAAGACAGTATTGTTTTCCTGCCCACTTAAAGTTAGGAATGATCAAGTAATTTGACTTGTTCAATAAAATGTGAACAGGTTTAAAGTGTGTCACTTCTGGCTAGAAACAGTACGCACTTGCAAGGCTAAGTCATTTCAGTCATGTCTGACTCTTTGTGACCCTATGGACTTTATCTCATCAGGCTCCTCTGTCCATGGGATTCTCCAGGCAAGAATACTGGAGTGAGTTGCCATGCCCTTGTCAGGCATCTGCCCAACCCAAGGATCGAACTCCAGTCTCTTTATGTCTCCTGCATTGGCATGCAGGTTATTTACTACTAGCACCAATGGGAAGCCCAATAAGCAGTATGCTGCTGCTAAGTCACTTCAGTCGTGTCCAACTCCGTGCAACCCCACAGATGGCAGCCCACCAGGCTCCCCCATCCCTGGGATTCTCCAGGCAAGAATACTGGAGTGGGTTGCCATTTCTTCTCCAATGCATGAAAGTGAAAAGTGAAAGTGAAGTCGCTCGGTTGTGTCCGACTCTTAGCGACCCCATGGACTGCAGCCCACCAGGCTCCTCCATCCATGGGATTTTCCAGGCAAGAGTACTGGAGTGGGGGTGCCATTGCCTTCTCCCAATAAGCAGTATAGGGCTTATCAAAATTCTTTCCTCCTGCTATAGTGACTATGGAGATTATTAAGATCATGATATGCATCCTCCATCAGCCTGGGTTCTGGATTGATTATAATGTGAAGAGTGTTCCCATCTCTAGTTCATATTGGACATGCAGCATCAGTTCAGTTGCTCAGTCGTGTCTGACTCTGCGACCCCATGAATGGCAGCATGCCAGGCCTCCCCATCCATCACCATCTCCCAGAGTTCACTCAGACTGATAGTCTTATAAAGGTTCCTTTGTATGTAACAAATTGCCTTGTTCTCGTTGCTTTAAGATTGACTTTTCAACTTTTAACAGTTTAACTGTCTAGGTATGGGTGTCTTTTGATTTATCTTTTTTGGTACATTGTGGGCTTCCTAGATCTGAGAGCCAAGTTAGGGAAGTTTTCAGCCATTATTCTTGATTATGCTTCCACTTGTTTCTCTCTCCTTCTCCTTCTAAGTTGTCTATAATGTGTGTATTGGTCCATCTAATTATGTCCCATTAGTTGCTTAAGTTATCTTTGCTCTTTTTTTCTTCTCCCTCCTCTGATTAAGATGAGTTCTTACTGCCCTATCTTCAAGTTCACTAACCCTTTATTCCACATGATCTAGTGTGCTATTGAATCCTTCTACTTAAATCTTCAGTTCAGATATTATTCTTTAGCTCTATAATTTCTACTTGTTACTTTAAAAATATTATTACTCTGTTGAAATTCTCACTTTATTTTTTCATTGACCTGATCTCAATGAACTTATGATCACTGTTTTGAACACCTCAGTAGGCAAATCACTTATTTCTTATTAATTAAGATTGGTTTCTGGATATTTATCTTGCTCTTCCATATTATCCTGCATATTATCCTGTTTCTTCATTTTCATTGATTCCATGTATTGTTTTCTATGCATTAGATAAAACAGTCATGTCTCCCAATCCTCTTCCACTGATCACATGTAGGAGATGAACCTTGTCAATCAGCCTGGCCCAAGTCCTGGTTGCCTCTTAAACCTTTGATTGTCTAATCCACTGTCTTTGTTATTAATGGTTTCCAGTTGTTGGGAATGTGCCAAGACCCATCAGTGTCCCAAAGAATGGAAAATGGCCATACACAAGTCCAGTCTTTATGAGGATTGTTAATTGCCTGCCCCTTCAGTTTCCCAATACTGGCTAATAGGAAGCCCAACCTTAAGGCAGCAGCTGGAAAAATCAGGATTTTAGATATGCAAGCTAGCCCCTATCAGGGGGAAACCATGAGCTGGATATTTTTGCTTACTTACTCTGTGCTAAATCAAAGAGAATAGCCACTGAGAGAGCTTATGTGCCCAAACAGAAAAACCACTTTTTTTAGTGTAGTCCTGGGGATTGAGTGCCAATACCAATCAGTCCCCAAAGCTAGGTTATATGGGAGCATATGCCCTGGGTGGTAGCCATGAGTTGGGATGCTAGATATGATAACAAGCTCCTTCCGAGGGGAAGCTGGCAACTTGGTCTTACTGTTGGAGTGAGCCAGAGAGAGAAAAAGGGCAAAGTTCTACCAGCTCTTTCAGGATGCTGGGAGGACTACAATCAGCATCTAGATGCAAGCTGATTAGAAGCTGGACACTCTGGCAGCAGCTGGAAGTTAGGCAGTCAGACTCTTTCCAGGAAAAAGCTGGGAGACAGTGTTTTTATCTACTCCCTCTGGGCTGAGTCTGGATGTATAGGCATGAACAGCGTCTGTAACATTTAAACCTATTTTGTTTGCTATAACACTATTAGATTTGTGAATGCAAGGCTTACTGACTTTTTAAACTAGATTCTTTGAGGGCTCATTCCTCAGATGATAGCCTTAAAAACTGGAGTGCTAGACATGCAACCCAAACCCTTCACTACTCATGGAGTAGCTGGTGGCTTCCTCCTGATGAATGCTGCTATGCCAAAGGTGGGGTTTATGATGAGAATGAATCTCAACTTTTGCTATCTATCTTGATGCAGACAGTTTCTCCATTGCCTGATATATTGGGGTAACTCAATTAATGTCTATATTTCTCTTAGAGGGAGGGAAATGCTCCATTTGCAGCTGTATAGTCAGAGTCTCCATGGGAGGAGGGGAATTCAGGAGCCTTCTACATGATCATCTGGGTCCAGAGTCTCCCTGGGGTGGGATAATGTTAAAGCATATGTTCTATGTTGCTTTCCAAAGTCACTCAGTAGGATTCTGCACCAGTTACTCATAGTGGTAATTTGCTTGAAAATGTGCCCTTTATTGGCCAAACTTCCTTCCCTGTTTTACCTCCCCATTTCCCTGCTGGCATTTTCTCCCTCTCCAAACTACACTATTTTTGCTTCCATTCTCATCTTATGGTCCACTTCTGAAAAAAATCCAAACCCACACACTAACACTTATTTAAAAACATAGTCAAACACTTGATTTGAATTGGTGACTATATCTAAACTCTATCCAAATTATTCCAAACTGATTTACAGTTTCCTGCCTAAGACTTTTCAAAGGCCTACATTCAAGTCTTTGTTTCTAAATCTTGCCTACCTCAAATCCATCCTCTACACAGATCAAACAGTAAGCTCTTTAAAAAGCAGATCTACCTGTCAACTACTTAACTGAAATCTTTCAGAGTTCCTCACCACCTGCAAGACAAAGCTCAAGCTTCTGATCAAGGAATGTTAAGATCCATCATGATCTGGTTCTACTTTTCAGCATCATTTTTCCTACATCTCAACACAACGGAAGCAACTTAGCAGAAGCAGCAACAGCATGTTTTATTTCCGCAACACCAATCGAATTATACCCTCCCCCTTCTCCTAATGTACGTATAAGGATAACTAGATTTCACCTCTGTCCTACCTTTTTAAAGAAAACTTTCATTTCCCCTCCTTAATCTAAGTGAAACTTACAACTCTTTACATCTTAGCTCAACATATGAACATCCAAAATAAAATTTCTAACCTTCCAACACAAGACTAAAGTTCACCTACCCTTATATTACTGTCTACATATATTTCTTCCACAGAGTATAATTTTCTATTTCAGTCACTCAGTCAGTTCAGTCGCTCAGTTAGTCCAGTCGCTCAGTTAGTCATGTCCAACTCTTTGCAAGTCCATGAACCACAGCATGGCAGGCCTCCCTGTCCATAACCAACTCCCAGAGTTTACCCAAACTCATGTCCATTGAGTCGGTGATGCCATCCAACCACCTCATCCTCTGTCATCCGCTTCTTCTCCTGCCCTCAATCTTTCCCAGCATCAGGGCCTTTTCAAATGAGTCAGCTCTTCATATCAGGTGGCCAAAGTATTGGAGTTTCAACTTCAACATCAGTCCTTGCAATGAAACACCCAGGACTGATCTCCTTTAGGATGCACTCATTGGATCTCCTTGCACAAGTGACTCTGAAGAGTCTTCTCCAACACCACAGTTCAAAAGCATCAATTCTTTGGTGCTCAGCTTTCTTTCTAGCTCAACTCTCACATCCACACATGACTACTGGAAAAACCATAGCCTTGGCTAGAAGTAATTTTCTATTTATGCTGGAATTATTACTAATTCCTCTTTATAGATCTCCATTCCTTGAATTTCTTTCTCTTTTGAATCCAAATGACATATTTCTACCAATGTTAATCTTCAAAAGGAGAATAGAGAGTCCCAGCCAACATGGCTATCTAACCCTATCTCTAATCACTCCATCTTGATCTTCCATTCAAGTCAGATCAAATTAAATGATTTTTCCTAATTCAATGCCATACTGAAAGGCTCCTGTATGTTACTATGCTCCTGAACATGTCACTGACTACAATGGGTCTACCATCTACTAGTCCATCAGATTTTATCTCAAACATCACTGCTCTGTGGCATTTTCTCTAAAATTTCCCCTATCCACTTGTTAGCAATTCCTTCTACTGGGTTTTCTTAGCATTTGGCAAATATTCCCTTCATAATACTAATCACATTTCCTTGCAATTATTTGTAAGTGCCTAAGGGCTGTTCTTTCTCATCTTAGTTCAATATCTAATACTCAGTAAATGTGCAATAAAGAATTGTTGAGAATAAATAAATGAGTAAATTAATGGAAAGAAGGACTAATTTTTAATGAAGATAAAGAGTTTCACAGAGAAGTAAACAATTTCACTCATAGCAAAACTGATATGTCAAACCATATTTGTCCTTTCTATTGATAGCACAATTCTCACTTTCAAAACTTGAAAGTAAATTTGAAAACCAAACATAGCAAAGAAGAAACTGAGGCTAGAAATGAAGTACAGGAATAAATACAGGAGTCGGGACAAAGGCAAGTTGAACAGAGCACAGGAGAGAGAGGCAGAGAGAATACTGCAAGTCTTATCCTCATCAATTATCACTTTCTAGAGCTGAGGGGTCAGCCTCTTACAATGATAACATAATTCAGCCCTATACGTGGGAACCTCACACTCTGCTTCAGCTCAGAATACACATAATCACAATAACTCAAGCAATGGGAGAGTAAACCTCAATTCCCTTGAAGTACTTTCATTGTCTCATCACACCTTCCCTATTACCCTAGGGATTTAAGCTATTCGCCATGAGAAGCTGCATGTGTACATGCATGCTACGTCACTTCAGTCGTGTCCGATTCTTTAGGCAAGAATACTGGAATGGGTTGCCCTTCCTCTCACCAGAGGATCTTCCCAGGGATTGAACCCGTGTCTCTTATCCCGTGTCTCTTATGTTTTCTGCATTGGCAGGCTTACCACTGGCGCCACCTGGGAAGCCCATTGAGAAGCTGCTTGTGCTTAGTCACTCAGTAGTGTCCAACTCTTTGCAACCCATGGACTGTAGTCCGCCAGGCTTCTCTGTCCACGGGGATTCTAGTGTACAGTGTAGAAGGCGCAGCACGGCTGCTTCTCAAAACTGCCCCTAACTTGAGAACTCGCTCGCGGCTGTCAATATGCGAAGGTCCAGCTGCTCCATTCATCCTTCTCCTGTGGGTTTGACTTTGCCTCAGCCGTTAGTGCCCACTGCTGCTGCTGCTGCTAAGTCACTTCAGTCGTGTCCGACTCTGTGCAACCCCATAGACAGCAGCCCACCTGGCTCTCCGGTTCCTGGGATTCTCCAGGCAAGAACACTGGACTGGGTTGTCATCTCCTTCTCCAATGCATGAAAGTGAAAGTGAAGCCGTGTCCAACTCCTAGCGATCCCGTTGACTGCACCCTACCAGGCTCCTCCATCCATGGGACCTTCCCAGCAAGAGTACTGCAGTGGGCATTAATGAAACTAAGCTCCAGGGACTCAGGTAGAAAGAGTATTAATCAAAATAACATTAATTATTTAATGGACTACAGCCACTGCTGATCACTGCAGTGGCCAGAAGGATGGAAATATACCCAATCCCCTATTGGGTGAGATTTTATGTTTTGAACATCTGTCTGCTATAAGTAAGAATATCTTCTGTTCTATTCAGTCTGAGATATTCAAAGCTCTAACCAGAGCTGGAAATTCAGTAAGACAAACCAATAATTTAGGCTGCACAGAAAGGAGTGTTGATGATTAGGAAAAAAAAAAAAAAAAGATCATTCAGTAAATAGACATAAGATACATATTTGAACCAAATACTGACTCTTAATTCCAATCTGAAGTCAAAAGATAGAAGGTTGTGAAACTAATATACTAATATCTGGACAACAGTGAAATGGTACAGTTACTCTTTTTTTTTTAATTTTTTATTTATTTATTTTTTTAAATTACAATACTGTATTTGTTTTGTCATACATTGACATGAATCAGCCACAGGTGAACACAATCTCCCAATGCCAAAGCCCCTCCCACCTCCCACCCCATATCATCTACCTGAATCATCCTGTGCACCAGCCCCATGCATCCTGCATCCTGCATTGAACATAGACTGGCACTTCGTTTCTTACAAGATAGTATACATGTTTCAATGCCATTCTCCCAAACCATCCCACCCTTTCCCTCTCCCTCAGAGTCCAAAAGTCCGTTCTATACCTCTGTGTCTCTTTTGTTGTCTCACATAGAGGGTCTTCATTACTATCTTCTAAATTCCATATACATGTGTCAGTATACTGTATTGGTGTTTTTCTTTCTGGCTTACTTCACTCTGTATAATTGGTTCCAATTCCATCCATCTCATTAGAACTGAGTCAAATTTATTCTTTTAAGGGCTGAGTAGAACTCCATTGTGTATATGTACCACAGCTTTCTTATCCATTCATCTGCTGATGGACATCTAGGTTGCTTCCATGTCCTGGCTATTATAAACATTGCTGCAATGAACATTGGGGTACATGTCGAAACGAATGAAAATGAAAACACAACTACACAGAACCTTTGGGACACTATAAAAGCAGTCCTAAGAGGAAAGTTCATAGCAATACAGGCATACCTCAAGAAACAAAAAAAAGTCAAATAAATAACCTAACTTTACACCTAAAGCAACTAGAAAAGGAAGAAATAGAGAACCCCAGAGTTAGTAGAAGGAAAGAAATCCTAAAAATTAGGGCAGAAATAAATGCAAAAGAAACAAAAGAGACCGTAGCAAAAATCAACAAAGCAAAAAGCTGGTTCTTTGAAAGGATAAATAAAATTGACAAACCATTAGCCAGACTCATCAAGAAACAAAGAGAAAAAAAAATCAAATCAACAAAATTAGAAATGAAAATGGAGAGATCACAACAGACAACTCAGAAATACAAAGAATCATAAGAGACTACTATCAGCAATTATATGCCAATAAAATGGACAACTTGGAAGAAATGGACAAATTCTTAGAAAAGTACAACTTTCCAAAACTGAACCAGGAAGAAATAGAAAATCTTAACAGACCCATCACAAGCATGGAAATTGAAACTGTAATCAGAAATCTTCCAGCAAACAAAAGCCCAGGTCCAGACGGCTTCACAGCTGAATTCTACCAAAAATTTCGAGAAGAGCTAACACCTATCTTACTGAAACTATTCCAGAAAATTGCAGAGGAAGGTAAACTTCCAAACTCATTCTATGAGGCCACCATCACCCTAATACCAAAACCTGACAAAGACACCACAACAAAAGAAAACTACAGGCCAATATCACTGATGAACATAGATGCAAAAATTCTTCTTAATATATATAATAAATTCCGAGTCCCTACAATCCACTATTTTCCCTGCCAATGAAAATTTCAAAATATGTTAGTTAAACACTGGCAATGCCTAACCCTTCCCTGGCAGGTTCTGAGGTTGTCTTCTCTCAAAAGGATTCTCTTCTTTCACAGATTTTTCCATTAAGCATAGGTCAACTGATGAGAGCCTCGGAAGATACAAGAACATCTGTCCAGTAACTTTCATTAATCAAACAGCAAGACCACCATTCCCCCACTCCCAGGAGTGACATGTTTTTCCTCCCTCCCATGGCCCACTCCCTCATCCCTCTTCTGCTGTCTTTCTGTTTCTCTATCACCTATTATAAAAACAAAAACTTCCTCAGAGCCATCAAACACATCACACCTTGGTTGCAGCGTGAACAAGAATGCTTTTAAAAGGCAATGTCTGAATATGACAAATGACATCAGCCCTGTGTTTGGCAGGGTCACAGCCAGAGCTGAGCCTGGTATTTACAGCATGCTTTATAAAGCCACAAACATATTCTTAAGTCCCATGGGATGTCATGTCACACAGAACATATGCAATTAATCTCTTAGTGTGACATTAATCACCTTTCTCCTCAGGCAAGCCTCTCCCAGCGATGGCTAAGTAGCCATGGCTGGAGCTGCCACTTGTTAGTAATAGTCACATGTGTGTGTTTTTCAGGGTTTGGCATCAGTGCAACATTCTGCCTGAAGCAGCAGTCTTAATAAGGGAGTGATCATTGAACAAGACTCAAACTTAACAGACCACAGAGCAAAATCTTCCTCCGTCGAAATAAAACATGCAAGGCTTGGAAGAGATGCTCATCTTGGGAACTGACTGCTGTTGGTTTTAAGCATTATATGAATGTGCCTTACTTTAGCTCCATTATGACCATTTATTCCAAGACTGAATCCACTGAAATTGCAGTTTCAAAACCGAGAATTTGGTTTTAATAACTATAATTACCCGAGTCAAGGCAATGTTAACAAAAGAACTTGAACAGGTAACTATAGTTTATTGAAAAATATTAAGAAATATCAATAACCTCAGATATGCAGATGACACCACCCTTCCTTATGACAGAAAGTGAAGAGGAACTGAAGAACCTCTTGATGAAGGTGAAAGAGGAGAGTGAAGAGGCCAGTTTAAAACTCAGCATTCAAAAAACTAAGATCATGGCATCTGGTCACATCACTTCATGGCAAATAGATGGGGAAACAATGGAAACAGTGACAGATTTTATTTTCTTGGGCTCCAAAATCACTATGGATAGTGACTGCAGTCACAAAATTAAATGACACTTGCTGCTTGGAAGAAAAGCTACAATAAACTTAGCATATTAAAAAGCAGAGACATCACTTTGTCAATAAAGGTTCATATAGTTAAATCTATGGTTTTTCAAGTATGGATGTGAGAGTTGGACCATAAAGAAGGCTGAGTGCCAAAGAACTGATGCCTTCGAAATGCGGTATTGGAGAAGACTCTTGAGAGTCTTTTGGACTGCAAGGAGATCAAACCAGTCAAACCTAAAAGAAAACAACCCTGAATATTCATTGGAAGGGTTGATGCCGATGTTCCAATACTTTTGCCACATGATGTGAAGAACCAACTCATTGGAAAAGAACCCAGTGCTGGGAAAGATGAAGGCAGGAGGAGAAGGGAACAACAGAGAACAAGATGGTTGGATGGCATTACCAACTCAATGGACATGAGTTTGAGCAAACTCAGGGAGATGGTGAAGGACAGGGAAGTTTCGCACGTTGCAGTCCATGGGGTTGCAAAGAATCCAGACATGACTGCGCTACTGAACAAAAACAGCAACAATCCAAGATTTTAATTTCATGTCCTACTCCTTTCCTCAGACTGGTGTCCAAGCACAAGCCCAGAGCCAAACACTTGAATATTCCAAGCATTATCTCTCTCCAGTATTATGAGGACCTCATTGATGAGGGCTGACCTCCATGTCTCAAGGTCATTATGTAATAGAAAACTTAAGACTTGGTCAGCTAGGCAAGGGCAGCTTATTAATTCCAGCCTGAGCAATTGCCTAAGCAGTAGTTCCCAGTCCTGATGCACATTAACATTTGCTCCTGATACCCCTCCATCAACACATGCAGTATTAAACTCAATTATCACGTGTTGGCTTTAACTCCCATTTTTCTCTAATACTCAAGAAAGTTTATCAATGAGTTAGAGTTAAAATATTCAAAATATTGTTGAATCTCATGAATATAAAATTAAACCACTCACACTAGTATTTCACTATGAATAACACGATTTGTTGTTGTTTAGTCACCAAGTCATGCCCAATTCTTCTGCGACCCTATGGACTGTAGCTCACGAGGCTCCTCTGTCCATGGGTTGAAGTGGGTTGCTGTTTCCTTCTCCAGAGGATCTTCCTGACCCGGGGATCAAAGCCATGCCTCCTGCATTGGCAGGCAGATTGTGTACTATTGAGCTACCGATGAAGCCCCATGAGTAAGAAGATACTTACAATAAAACTCACACTTCATGGGCTGAGTTTAGGGTGTCAACACCCTGTAGTTGACGTATGACTCACCATGATAATCCTACCACTTGCTTATTATAACAGACACAGTGCTAAGGACATATATATGTCCCATAGGATGTCATGTCACACTAGCATATGCAATTAATCTACTGTGACATTTTGCATGTGTGTGTGTGTGGTATACACATGCACACACATATATATATAATTTCAAGAACTTTCTATATTACATTTATCATTATCAGACTTTATATATTATATTTATCATTATCACAGATAGAAACTGTTAGATTACCTGACCAAGGCCACATGACTTGTGTTGGATTTAGGGCTTGAATCTAGTTTTATCCTACTCCAAAGATGATGCTCAACCACTATCCTTATTTATAACCCCCTTCTCACCATCGCCTCAAATCACTGCATGTTCTGCAACAGCAAGAGTATCGATATGAATACAACATATATTTGTAGCCTGATTAGCCCTCATATTTTAAGACCCAGGTCAAATAAATCCTCTCTAATGAGCCTTCTCTGAAAATTTCACAGATGTTATTGTTTTCCTCTAGTGCAACGATTACTAACCAGGACAACTTTGAGCCTCAGGGAACATTCTGAAATCTTTAGAGACATTTTTGCTATCGAAATTGGAGGAAGGCTACTGGTGCCTAACTGTACTATGGATGATGCCAAACATCTACAATGCACAGGAAATCTCTCACAACAGAGAACCATCCCTCTGTCTCAAATGCTGAGAATCCCTGTTGTATATGATAATACAATTTGTAACTTCCTTATGGAATTTAACATTTTTCCCTTGCAAAATTCCAAGAGGTCAAAGATGACATGCTATACAATTTTGTTTTCTACATTTCTTTCCTCATGCTTGATTAACATTTTCAGTTACATACTAGGTAGTCAACAAATATTGAGTGTGGGCAAAATGTCTGAGAATCATTCCAGGAACACTTGACTTTTCAGAGCAAACTCTGAAATGCCTATTGGAAGAACAATGTGGAACAATGGCTATATCATAGAACTGTACAAATTTTGGAGGTGGAAAACATATTAAAGAAACAACAATCTTATTTTAAAGACATGACGAGGAGGGCCAGAGAAGTCAAGCAAACTGGTTAAGATCACAGACCAAGGGCCACTTGCCTGGCCCTCAGACTGGGATGATTCTCAGATAACTGCCAAAGCGATGAAAGAAAAACATCAAAAATAGAAAGCACCTCTTTAAAAGTAAAATTTATCTTTTCCTAAGAAAGTGAAATCTTTCTCATGACGTGTTAAATGCATGAATTGTTTTTTTGTGTGTATTTTTAATCATAAACACGCTATGTATCAGTGCTTCCTCTAATCATAGTGACAGTGGCGATCAATGCCTTTTACAGAGATTTGTGGAAACCACAAAGAGTCAAACGTTGCTACTATGGAGATAAATGTCCTTGAAGGCTCTCAGCCTTAGCTCACCACTAAATGCCTCCTGGGAGGATGTTTTATTTGATCCCCACGTTATTACTGGAAAGGGGCAGTGGTTCAGAACTGACTCAGAAGCTTCTACGTCAGGACCTAAGTTTATGACTCATACAAAAGACAGCTCTATCTTGAATTCTCTTTCTTACCATCTCTAGTTCTTGTCTAGTCCTGGTGGATTTTTCATCTGATTAGTACATGAGATCTCTTAAATAACAAAATGGGAAGTTCTCTATTAACATACACTCAGACACACAAACATTATGATTGGAAATTTGTGTTCTCTGGAGAAATGAATGTCTGTGCCTCCCTTAATTCACCCACATCTGTTAATAAGTAGTTCACAACTGCTAAAAAAGAGACTTAACTGCTTTATATTCTGAAATTTTTACAACGTCTATGGATGTGTGCACCAGCCAAAGAGACCAAAAGTTTTATGTGGCTAACTTCAGAAGGGATTGTCTTGCTTTATCCACAACGGCTTCTGCTCAGCTGAGAGAAACCAAAGAGAAGAGAATGCCACACTAGCCCAAAACAAAAGCAAGACATGCCCTACACCAGTAAGTAAACATTGTCACAAATGATGGAGCAAGGTTAAACTGGCTGTCCACTATCCTGATCCTCAGCTCTCTCTTCCGTTAGTAAACCAGAGGCCTCCTGAGATGCATGAGAAGACAGCCTCCATTGGCCTTCCATTGCACTTGTGGGCAAAAACAAAACAAAAACGGAGGTATCATATTTTCTTACTCAAAGGAGAGCTGCGTCCTCCTCCCAAACTGGCTACAGATCCAAGTGTGAGAACACTGGGGTGCATATCACCTTTTCACATTTTCAACACATCACACAGTCTTAACCCACTCTTCTCACATAGAAAGTAAAATCCTTACATAAATATTAATGAGTAGTAGACCCAGGAGCAGAAAGGTATCAATCTGGCAGCACTTCATAATGATTTCAATTCTCTCCTTCAAAAGCCACAATTAAATCCCAGAGGGAAAATTATCTTTTGTGGATAATGCAAATAATGGGGGTTTTAATATATTCACAGATTCATAATGATATTACTATTATTAATAGTGACAATAATGAATAAATTTGCTACTAGAAAATAAGTAGACAGTCCAGATTTTATAATCCTATTAAACATCTCTGTATTTTATATGTGGCATATTATTTTTTCTTTATGAGATGACCTGAGTCACATATGCACTTTTATAGCTTCCTAGAGATATAAGAAAATGAAGCTATAACTTTTCATTTCTCTCTGTCACATATGATATGTATAAGAATATGCATATGTATAAAATTTTTCTTTTGCTTCAGCTCTTTGATCTGAAGAGTTGAAATTACTTTCCATTTGATTTTATTCAAAAAAGCCATATTCCCCTCCAGAGATGTTTAAATAAAAAGGAAATTATCCACCAAAACAAAACTATCCACAACTAACGTGATGTTTCTTAAGTAACTTTTGTCACTGACCAACACAAATAGGGTAGTCAGCAAGTAATGTTACATGAACATTAGTAACAGCAAGCAATGTTATAAGACTGCGGAACTAATACTGAAGTCAGGCAAAGTATGAGCAATCAACCTGTTGAGCATTTGAAAGATATAAGTGGACCTATCACATTGATGTGATTTCCTAAAATAGCCTTTAATAATCTGCTAAACTCCCTTGTTGCTGCTGCTGCTAAGTCACTTCAGTCATGTCTGACTCTGTGACCCCATAGATGGCAGCCCACCAGGCTCCTCTGTCCCTGGGCAAGAATCCTGGACTGGGTTGCCATTTCCTTCTCCAATGCATGCATATATGCTAAGTCGCTTCAGCTGTGTGATTCTGTGTGACCCTATGACCAGCAGCCCACCATGCACCTCTGTCCACAGGAATATCTAAGCAAGAATATTGGAGTGGGTTGCCATTTCCTTCTTCCCTTACGAAGAGAGATAAGGACAGGAAAACAGAAAAACAAAAACAACACTATCAGAAAGACAGAATGGAAAAGAACACAACTGAATTGATACTTACATTTAAAAGAGACAGATATCGACTGCCTCAAAGGTACTGAAGAATGCCTCTCACTAACTGGTTGATGTTGTGCCCAAACATGTAAATTTGCCAACCATCCAGTGGCTTTATCATTGCATAAGCAGTCACACAGGCTTCCCTTGTGGCTCAGCTGGTAAAGAATCCACCTGCAATGTGCAAGACCTGGGTTTGACCCCTGGGCTGGGAAAATCCCCCGGAGAAGGGAAAAGCTACCAGTCCAGTATTCTGGCCTGGAGAATTCCATGGATTATACAGTCCATGGGGTCAAAAAGAATCAGACACAACTGAGCGACTTTCATGCTGTCATATAGCGTGCAAGAAGAGTAAATGTATTTTCGGTCATCTTGAACTTGAGGAAAAACTTACTGTACAAGTTTTCTATTCTTAGTTATTCTAATACTTGATAAATCAACAAGGTCAGGTATTTTTTGGCCTTTTGTCATACATAATAAACAGTTCTTGGTGTCTTCTACTGTTAGGAAAATATAGACTAAGTCAAAGTTTGGCACTAGAGAGGCAGCATGGAAATATACTGGCAGTTCCCAGGGAAAGTTCAAGGTTAAAAGATCCTGAGGTCCTCAAGTGCCATAGCCACCTCTGATCTTACTACTTGGTGCTCTGAAAAGTTTATTCCAATAAATTTCAAAATTTATTTTACATCAGAATTACCTGGATGGCTTTTTAAAATACAGATTGTCTGGGCCCATCTAAGACTTTCTGACCTGGTAGAGAGAGACCTGACTTGACTTTCTAGAGAGGCTGAAAATTTGTATCTTTAAGGAGTTCCTATATAACACCCATGCTTCTGGTTCAAGAACTACATTTTGCAAATCACTGTTCTATTAAATTGTGTGTGGATTTCCAAGAAAATCTTGTCATAGCTTCTGATACTTAAATCCTATCTCCACATTAAACAAATACTATCACAGTCTTGGATTGAAAATTAAACATTTAAAGAGTTAAATTTATCCGCCTGATATTAAATATTCAAATGGATAAGGCTATTTAAATTCACTGGTAATGATAGCCACAACAGGATACGTTCTATTCTACAGCTATGGGATTTTGTTGAAGAACACTTAATTCTACTGACAGAATAAAGAAAATAGGGGGTATAGCCTCATCCTTCATAATGTCAGTTTTTTATATGTAAAGTAAATATTATGACCAATCTGTAAAAATAATGGGTTATAGATTTGACATCATTTGGTTTTTAATTTTAACAGTTTTGTAAAACCTATCTTCCAAGAGTATTTAATTCAAAAAATACTTCCTTAAACATAAATCTGTAAAATGCCAACTGTGTGCATGGTACTTTGTCAGAAACTTTGGTAGATTAAAAAAAAAATGCAAGTTTCACTTACTTTGAGAAAAATCATACATACACACACTTGTGGAAGCATCCCAACATATAAAAAGTCGAAGGCAAAATTTTAATTTCATAAGAAGATTCAGGCGTCATAAAACAGAGGCATGATACACTGTTGTGGGTAACTCATCTTTTAAAAATTCTGAGTTTTTATTTCATCAAGTAGAGGTCTTCTCCATGTAGAAATAAATTTCTAGGCCCAAGACAGAGCTAGACCTGCCTGGGGTGACACATCAACAAACCAAAACTTGATTCATTTTCATGTCACTGTAATTTTTTTAGTAGAAACTCAGTATGTCTGGTCATCCAGTTCTAAAAGTCAAGCTATCTCTGGGCTCTATACTTATTTCCTTGTTCTTTCTCACCCTAAACAAGGCTATGTTGTCTAAGCCAATCATATATTTTCTACTTTTCTGTCTTATTTTTATCCTATAAAAGTTTTCCACCTTCCATTCCATTTTGCAGTTCACCAAATGGAAACAATTTCCTTCGCGAACAGTTAAATAAAGTTCATTTATAGCATCTAAATTGTCTTCTTTCGTCACTTTAAATATCACCAAATTAATCAGATGTGAAAGTTCTCTTGAACAATCTCTATGTCCCCATTCTATTGAATACTGTTATTTATCTCTTCAATCTTCTAATAAAATTACCCCCAATTCACTGTGCCTTTCACTCAACCAATATGAACAAATTTATACATCAGACACTTTGCAGGCAATGGGGAGCAAATTTGATTGGATTACATGACATCTCCCTAAAAGCTGTTTCTGTCTAATGGGAGAGATGGAAAAGAGGCATTCATGCTATGGTGGGGTAAGCACCAAGACTAGGGAAGAGCTTTTCAGTCAGATATGGCAAGCCTTTCCTTAATGTTCTAATATTGGAGACACATCTTGAACTAAACACAAGAAAGGCCAAAAACCATAGTAGGAATGGAATTACACAACAGATCGAACAGCATGCCTGACAGCCTCCAAGTACAGTAGAACTCATTGTGTTTGTTAAGAAAATGCAAGTTATTCAGTAATGATGGGAAGAAAAAGAAATAGTGAAAATAAAAAGCCCACCAGAAAGTTAGATCCCAAATGAAGAACTTCTGAAGTCATCTTAAGAAACTCAGGTGTAATGGTAAGGCAAATGGAATCCATTAACGTCTATCAGAGAAGAATGGTAGGATGGGTTTCCTTCCAGGAAGATCAATCTTAGTTCACAGTTCAGTTCAGTTCAGTTCAGTCACTCAGTCGTGTCCGACGTTTGGGAGCCTGTGGACTGCAGCATGCCAGGCCTCCCTGTTCATCATCAACTCCCAGAGTTTACTCAAACTTATGTCCATTGAGTCGGTGATGCCATCCAATCATCTCATCCTCTGTCATCCCCTTTTCCCCCCACCCTCAATCTTTTCCAGCATCAGGGTCCTTTCCAACGAGTCAGTTCTTCGCATCAGATGGCCAAAGTATTGGAATTTGAGCTTCAACATCAGTCCTTCTGATGAATATCCAGGAATGATTTCCTATAGGATGGACTGGTTGGATTTCCTTGCAGTCCTAGGGACTCTCAAGAGTCTTCTCCAATACGACAGTTCAAAAGTATCAATTCTTTGGTTCTTAGCTTTCTTTATAGTCTAACTCTCACATCCATATATGACTACTGGAAAAACCACAGCCTTGACTAGACAGAACTTTGTTGGCAAAATAATATGTCTGCTTATTAATATGCTGTGTAGGTTGGTCATGACTCTCCTTCAAAGGAGTAAGCCTCTTTTAATATCATGGCTACAGTCACCATCTGCAGTGATTTCAGAGCCCCAAAAATAAAGTCTAATACTGTTTCCACTGTTTCCCCATCTATTTGCCATGAAAAGTGATGAGACTGGATGCCATAAACTTTTTTCTGAATGTTGAGCTTTAAGCCAACTTTTTCATTCACTTCTTTCACTTTCATCAAGAGGCTCTTTAGTTCTTCACTTTTTGCCATAAGTGTGGTGTCATCTGCATATCTGAGGTTATTGATATTTCTCCAGGCAAATTTGATTCCAGCTTGTGCTTCATCCAGCCCAAAATTTCTCATGATGTACTCTGCATGTAAGCTAAATAATCAGAGTGACAATATATGGCGTTTATGTACTTCTTTCCTGATTCAGAACCAGTCTGCTGTTCCATGTCCAGTTCTAACTGTTGCTCCTTGACCTGCATACAGATTTCTCAAGACGCAGATCAGGTGGTCTGGTATTCCCATCTCTTTCAGAATTTTCCAGTTTATTGTGATGCACACAGTCAAAGGTTTTGGCATAGTCAATAAAGCAGAAATAGATGTTTTTATGGAACTCTCTTTCTTTTTTGATGATCCAGCAGATGTTGGCAATTTGATCTCTGGTTCCTCTGCCTTTTCTAAAACCAGCTTGAACATCTGGAAGCCCACGGTTCACATATTGCTGAAGCCTGACTTGGAGAATTTTGAGCATTACTTTACTAGCATGTGAGATGAGTGCAATTGTGCAGTAGTTTGAGCATTCTTTGGCATTGCCTTTCTTTGGGACTGGAATGAAAACTGACCTTTTCCAGTCCTGCGGCCACTGCTGAGTTTTCCAAATTTGTTGGCATATTGAGTGCAGCACTTTCACAGCATCATCTTTTGGGATTTGCAATAGTTCAACTGGAATTCCATCATTTCCCATAGCTTTGTCCATAGTGATGCTTCCTAAGGACCACTTGACTTCACATTCCAGGATATCTGGCTCTAGATTAGTGATCATACCATCTTGATTATCTGGTTGTGAAGATCTTTTTGTATAGTTCTTCTGTGTATTCTTGCCACCTCTTCTTAATATCTTCTGCTTCTCTTCAGTTCAGTTGTTCAGTCATGTCCGACTCTTTGCGACCCCATGAATTGCAGCACTCCAGGCCTCCCTGTTCATTACCAACTCCTGGAGTTCACTCAGACTCACCTCCATCGAGTCAGTGATGCCATCCAGCCATCTCATCCTCGGTCGTCCCCTTCTCCTCCTGCCCCCAATCCCTCCCAGCATCAGAGTCTTTTCCAATGAGTCAACTCTTCGCATGAGGTGGCCAGAATACTGGAGTTTCAGCTTTAGCATCATTCCTTCCAAAGAAATCCCAGGGTTGATCTCCTTCAGAAGGACTGGTTGGATCTCCCTGCAGTCCAAGGGACTCTCAAGAGTCTTCTCCAACACCACAGTTCAAAAGCATCAATTCTTCGGCACTCAGCCTTCCTCACAGTCCAACTCTCACATCCATACATGACCACAGGAAAAACCATAGCCTTGACAAGACGGACCTTAGTCGGCAAAGTAATGTCTCTGCTTTTGAATATGCTATCTAGGTTGGTCATAACTTTTCTTCCAAGGAGTAAGCGTCTTTTAATTTCATGGCTGCAGTCACCAACTGCAGTGTTAGGTCCATACCATTTCTGTTCTTTATTGCCCCCATCTTTGCATGAAATGTTTCCTTGGTATCTCTAATGTTCTTGAAAAGACCTCTAGTCTTTCCCATTCTATCGTTTTCCTCTATTTCTTTCACTGATCACTGAGGAAGCCTTTCTTATCTCTCCTTGCTATTCCTTTGAACTCTGAATTCAGATGGGTGTATCTTTCCTTTTCTCCTTTGCTTTTTGCTTCTCTTCTTTCACAGCTATTTGTAAGGCCTCCTCAGACAGCCATTTTGCTTTTTGCATTTCTTTTTCTTGGAGATGGTCTTGATCCTTGTCTTCTGTACAGTGTCATGAACCTCCATCCATAGTTCATCAGGCTCTCTATCAGATCTAGTCCCTTGAATCTATTTCTCACTGTCACTGTGTAATCAAAAGGGATTTGATTTAGGTCATACCTGAATGGTTTAGTGGGTTTCCCTACTTTCTTCAATTTAAGTCTAAATGTGGCAATAAGGAGTTCACGATGGCATTTCCTAAATTGCAACCACTGTTTTATTAATAGTTCTCCAAGTGCGCTGTACATTCTCTGAGTGTCTACGCGAAACAAGCAGACCTTAGTAATGAGAGTAACTGAAAACCTAGTCATCCACATGATAAGCTTTTAAAACGTGCAGATGTTCAATGGCCATTCTTGGGCTGATTTTGTTTTACCGTGTCTCTTGAGGTGTTTACTGAGGCACAGTCTCCAGTAAAATAATTCCAGGAATAGATACAGTGGTCCAGTCAAGGCCTGAGTCATGTTGACTATCACTAGGGCAGTCCTCGCTGATTTCTCACAATCACATAACTACTTTTCGCCCATTCCGAAAGGGAGAAATATGCTGACTGGGGGCCTCACTGACCTCCATGATGGCTCCCTATAGTTTCTTCTACCCACACTGCACAAACCTGTTGTCTTGGAGTCATACTCTCAGAACCTCTTCCACAGGGTTATGTCCTTTTCTCTTTCTGCACGTTATTCTCACAGTTTTTGACCACTGTTTAAATTCTCCATCATTGGAAATTTTCACCCTTGGCTTTAGGATACAGCCCCTCCATACCTCCGTTGGTAAAGAATCCGCCTGCAATGCAGGTGATATGAGTTCAGTTCCTTGGTCGGGAAGATCCCCTGGCAAAGGAAACAGCAACCCACTTCAGTATTCTTGCTTGGGAAATTCCATGGAGAGAGGAGTTCGCAGGCTGCAGTTCATGGGGTCGCCAGAGTTGGACACCACTGAGCAACTCACCACTACCACCACAGCTCCTCCATGCCTTACTGCTCTGGCTTTCTACTTTCTCTTTATTTTCTGGTTGAGCCTCACTCTCCATTTCCTGTCTCTCATTTTCACCAAATTAAATTCAATAAATGTATTTTTGTAATGTTTGCGACTTTGTACTAAAGACGTGATAAAGGTATTTTGAGTACAAACCTTAGAAGTAAAGCAAAGAGGAACTAAAATTGTCTGAACTGTAATGGGTTTTTCCCATTTTTGAAGAAAAATTTTCAAATGAATACCTGGAATGTTCTCTAATATCTTTGAAGAAAGCAATTTAATCAAAAATCAGAGTGCTTCTAGTTAATTTAATTCCCTCCAGACCCATATTCCTTCCAAATTGCACGCTTCAAAACTACAGAGCCAAAGAATTTTAGCTGCCCTCTGAGGATGCCTCAAGAGAGGGGGGAAAGGTCCATGAAAGAAAATGAAAATAAAGCTAATTTATGGAGAGAAAAGGAAAAATAGTGAGGAAGTTTCAATGAATCTGTGATTGATTTAACACTTAAGAACTACTGTCAAGAAAGAAAGCAATATTGGAATTTACGTAATTATTTAGAAGCTATTGAAGGGAACACAGTGTATAGGGTATTAATAATATAGCCCACATGAAAGACGGATTGAAACAATGTAGGAAATTACTAGCTTGAAAATGTAAAGCTTGCCATACCATAGGGACACTGTAACTACGAGTTTAAAAATGTAGGGTGGGTAAGAGTACCTAAGACAGAAATGGTTACAGATTGTAACTTGGACAGAATCTTAGGTACCTGGACAGGCTGCAGTCACTGACAACTGGGTTTTGAGATAACTGAAGAGTCTAGGGTAGCCCACTGATTATCTTAAAATAGTAGACCTTCCAGATCTCTATTGCTAGATAAAGGGCAATTCCATTCTATGTAGACACTGTAGTATTTAAGCAAGTCTAACCTGGGTTGTGGTTTCCACAGGAACAACCAAAGTAATTAGAGAAATTGTTTGTCAAAGATGTATTCTGTAAAACTACCAGAGTAACTGACATGCAAATGATGAAATGGATATATGTCAGGATGACAGTTATTCCTTACAACTAAATAAGGAGTTATTCTAACAATAGTTGCTCTTGTCAGTTTTGTTTCTCATCACGGAAATTAATTCTTTGTATGTGTACGTGAAGATGTAAAAGTCTTTTATGTCCAACTGTGATATTTTGGTTTTTACTTGTATTCAATGAGACTGAGCAAGGAAGAATGAGAAGAAACCTATTTCTGCAATTTAGTGTTGAGTGGAATAATGTGCATGCATGTGAGTATGCACCACCATACACACACTCAAATCCATACACATGGGTGTATCCAAGTGACTCTCTGCCTGCTAGGCTCTGTGCTTCCCAGGGTTAGCATGACATATGCATGTGTGTGCTGCATTGTCCTGTGCAGAAACTGTGTAGAAACCCATTTTCCAGGCTCTTTCAGCCTCATCTCCTATCTCATTTTGAAGTCATCACTGTGGTTCTGCCACACAGAGTCCTCTTTCTCTCTGGCTGCATTAACTTCACTGCCTGTCTAGCCATCTTTGCTCTTAATAACAGTGTCTCCAATCCCATAAAGATCCAGGCTCTGTTTCATACACTTAATATGTAATATTTCTAATCATAATTACCAAATAAATTGATGCTACTGCTATTTCCATTTTTCAGGTGAGGAAACAGAGGCTGAAGTATATTAGTAACTACCCAAGTCCCAGAACTAGGAACTAGGACTTGAATTTAGTCTCTGCCTGAAGAATCCACATTCTAAACTCCGTGTTTATAAACTTCTGCCTTGTCTCAAGGGGCAGAGAAGCTGCTAAAGTCAGCATTGTGGCATCGTGGTGTTGTTGCATCTTAGTGTTAATCCCCCTTATCACTGTTCAGAATTAAGCTAAACCCAAACCCACATTTCCCCTGTTGTTGACATGAAACCGTCACGATCCTTTCATCCTTCCTTGCCCATCAGTGGATATTTTGTACTATAAAGTATTCACCATGCAAATTAGGTAAAGCAGCAAAAGACATGCTATTAATATTAGATCCCGGCATTATCATTCAGGAAAAGAATTGAGGAAAATATGCAATGAAACATGAAATGCTTTCTTTCTTCACATGCCTTTGTGGAGGGAGACGTGGACGAATTTTAGACATGTATATTAAGATTTTAGGATTGAACACTTGCTCAAGTTCTATTAAAACTTAGACCAAAAGTTTTAACTTTGCAAGAGGAGGGCTAGAGAAAGTTAAAAAGGACATATTGCTGAAGGCTGGTAGAAAGAACAATTCTAACTTCAGCTACTGGTGGTTCTCTTTTCAGGCTGACCTCCTTCTGCCTCCTAGGGCACACATTAGCATGACTAGAAAGTGCATTAACTTGGGTGCTCCAATCCCCTGCAATATCTGAAAATTTCCAGACTATAGAAAGCTTATCAAAAGGTACACAGAGCTACCCCTGCTGCTATCAATTAAAATGCAATCAATGAAAACTACGGGGACAGTTTCTCTCCAAACTGAAAATGACATGCTGAAGTCCTGTCCTTCAAATATCTCCATTACTCCTGACGATGTTGCTATTGCCCTGTCTATGGAACTTTCTTCTTCACCCTAACCCACTTAACATCAAGCCATGGCACTCTCTCTCCATCTTATTCAGCTCTTACAACACATGACTCACCTACAGTAAGCTCCAATGGAAGGGTCATGAGCTTTGGAGTCTGGTTCAAATGTCAGTCTCATTAGCAGTGAATATTTAACCTCCCCCATTTTCATTAAAATGGGCATTTTAATAAACCTCTTTGGGTTATTTTTGAAGACTGTAAATGTGATAGTGCATGAAATTTATTGAGTGCAATACTGGCTATATTGTGAGCTCTTAGCAAATGGTTGCAAGTGATATCATGTGAAGTCCATCTTAGAACAGACATTCAAGCACACCCAGGGGAAGGATATCACTCATGCTCACATCAAATCCAGCTCTCCACCAAAGGCACTCAGCAGATGCAGACTGTGTAAGAATTCTCCTACACAGGAACATCCCTTCAAGACCCTGATAGGTAACCATTTTACTAATTTCAGAGATACTTAAGCAAAATGAGAAGACCGAGGAATCTGTTTCAATTCAAAGAATAAGAGAAACCCCTGAAAAAGCAGCTAACAAAACAAATAATTTACCAGATAAAGAGTTCAAAGCATTAGTAATAAGAATGCTAACTGAATTAGGGAAAATAATGGATGAACGCAATGAGAATCTTAATAAGGAACTAGAAAATATGAGAAAAAAAAGACAGTTCAAATCGGAGAATAAAATAACTAAAGTGAAAACCACACTAGAAGGAATTAACAGCAGACTAGGTGATGCAAAGAATGCAGAAGTAATCGGGAAGGAAGAATAATGGAAATTACCCAACAAGAAGAGCAAAAAATTTTAAAAAAATGAGAACAGTTTAAAGATCTCTGGAGCAACATCAAGTAAACCAACATTCACATCATAGAGGTCCCAGGAGGAGGAGAAAAAGAAAAAAGTATTGAAAATGAATTTGGTGAAATTGTGGATGAAAACTTTCCAAACTTGAAAAGGAAACAGATCTTGAAATTCAGTAACCACAGAGGGTCCCAAACTAGATGAACACTCCAACACATACTGGAATTAAAATGGCAAAACTTAAAGACAGAGAATGCTAAAAACAGCAAGAGAAAAACAGTCATTTTCTGAGGAACCTTCATAAAAGTAACAGTTGATTTTTCTCCAGGAAATTTGCAGGCCAGAAGGGAGGAGCATGAGATATTTACAGTGCTGAAAGGAAAAAAACCTGCAACCTAGGCTATTCTGCCCAGTAAGATCATCATTTAGAATTGAAGAAATGATATAGAATTTCCTAGTTAAAAACAAACAAACGCTAAAAGTGTTCATCAAAATTAAGCATAAATTAAAAGAAATGTTAAAGGTCTTCTCTAAGTGGAAAAGAGTAGACATTCAATTTATTCTTATCTTGCCATTATTAGAATGACTAGACTCACCTTCCACGCAGTGTATGCATTTAAAATTCACTTCGGGTTTTTCTGTCTCTGGTATGGTTTATCCTATAGCCAAGGGATATATTCTATATGCTGCTGCATGTCATGTTTCTCAAGCACTTAGTACTTAAGATCCCTGAGTGACTCAAGAATATCTCAGAACTACCTGCTGCCTTTAAAATTAAATACAAATTTCTGTTTTTCAATAACATACCTATCCTGCCTATCCTACCAAACACTTTTATCTTTCATAGTCAAACAAGCGAAATGTACTACCCCAGGTATACCTTTACCTATTTCACCTGGAAGCTGAAGAGTTTTTCATTCTGCTTTATTCCACACAGGAAAAATTTCTGTTGGCTTACTATGAATTCATATTTCTTCATTTTTATAAGCCCATGTGCCATTTTCACTGAAGGTTCTTTCACTAACACCACTCAGCACTGAGTTTTTCAGTGCAGTCTATATGTACTCAAAGTACTGGCTTTCAGTTTGCATTTTATTCATGTGTAGTACATCGCTTTGCTTCAGAAATTTTATTCAATATTTGTTTGTCCTTCAGGTTTTAATATGCTCTTTGAAGTGAGATAACAAATATTTTATATGCTATCTATCTAAAACTTAGTGAAAATACCAGGATACCAGAATAAACGTTAATAGGCTGTGCTCTTTAATAGAGTGTCTGCATCTCCCTTCACTTAAGTCTTATGCTATTCAAGTTTCCACCCTCTACTGGAAAAGTCTGGAACTGAAGGAATTCTGATGTATCTCTACTATGTGCTAAGCCACTTCAGTCATGCTCGACTCCACGAGCACTATGGACTATAGCCTGCCAAGCTTCTCTGTCCAATGGGATTCTCCAGGCAAGAATACTGGAGTGGGTCGCCATCCTCCTCCAGGGGATCGTCCTGACCCAGGGATGGAACCTCTGTCTCTTACTGTCTTCTGTAGGTTATCACTAGAGCCACCTGGGGAGCCCACTCTATTGTTCTTACATAAATAACCATCTAGCACTGACTGTTTAAAACAGGCAGCTCATTCACTGAGGCTCAGAACTCAAATCATAGTAGAGTTTCACTTTTTCACTCTTTCATTTTCTTTCTAAGAATGTTGCTATGGAAACTACACTGGGTTTTCATTCTCTGTCTTCGTCATGCTTCTGCTCAAAAGCCAGAGAGAGGGAGACATAGATCAGAGAGGCAAAGTGACAGCCTCTGGGGATAAGGAAGGCCACAGGGAAAGTATGTATTCTCAGGACACTGATTCACAGCTACTTTTCCAGCGAAGACAGGTCGATTTGACCATCCTTTAGGGGGATTTAATTAAAAACCAGTATGGGCCAGACTTTATGTAGTGTGCTGGCAACATGGATCACCAGTATCCAATAGTGGCGTGTCAAAGAAGGTGAGGGTTACTCAGAAATGGCCGCACGCATATTAACAGCTTCTGTTGTGTGTTTCTTTCAAGCAAGAAATTCATTTGGTGCTCATCCTTTTTTACCCAGGGAGATTTACTGACCATGGGTTGAATTCACTTTTCATGTTATTAGGTCACTGGGGGCAAGGAAGGTTGCTTTCTCATCCCTCCTTAGTTCTCTCAGTGGTGGGGACTTTTCCATACTATCATTGATGAATTAAATACTCAGGCTGCAGAAATTATAAACTGCTTTTAAGGTGCTCTCACCCTGGCTGCAGCAATGGCTGCTGCTAATATTTCTGCTGTAATATCTTTTACACATGACTTTACAGTTTCACAGATACCATTTTATTTTTCTACATATTTTCACTTCTTCCTGTATTAGGAGAAGGTAAGGAGCTGTTTGGTGCCTAGAGGCATTCTACAAAGCCCCCTGTGAATCCCTGATGCATCAGCAGTGGGTTTCTGGTTCTTAACTTGGAAAACCCTTCTGTCCATTTGCCAGGCAATGTTTCCTAGGAGTGAACTCTGCCAACTTTCATGGCATCTGGCAAGCCAGGAACACGTTCTGAGAATATGAGATTTGATGACCATATGCAGTTCTCTCATCTACATACACTGTCCAAATCTTTCTACATTACTCTCTCAAGTCTTATACCTGTCCATTCACATCTTCCTTTGCCTTCACACCTGCCCCTCTCTCACTTCCTTCACCTCTAATTCAAATCCTCTATTCAATGGAGCTTTTAAGGTTTCAGACCCTGCAATCACATGGCCTCCACTGTACCTCATCCCTTCCTGATCATATATGGAAAAGGAAAGAAATTCAAGTTCTGAGGGTCTAATTTCTTAACAGTTTTAAGCTGTATCTCTTATGCTAACCAATAATACTGCCTATGAACCTACCACTCAAGCATATGTATTCTTGCCCTATATGTAATATATGAATGTGTGGTGTATGAAGCATTGTTGGTGTCTTTAAGAGCTCCTAATGATAAAACAGTTTTCTTAATACAATAAGTCAATTTAAGATAGTCCTACTTAAAAATACAATGTACCAGGTGCTATTTGAAATTTTGGGAACACAATAGAAAATAATGGTACCCAGCTTATGGAATTATTAGCCTAAGCAGGCAAGTGCAAATAAGCAATAATGAGGTTTGAAGAAGGGAGTACAAAAAAGCATCATGGAGTACAGAGAAGGGGAATACAACTCGGTTTAGAGATGGACAGGTACATGAGTAGACAAACAAGTTGTCTTGGTGGAAGCCATGCCTAGTTTAAGAACTAAACAATGAACATCTATTGGTAGATAAATAGGAAGTGAGATGTGGAAAGTAAGGTGAGAAGTATTTTGGAGGCTGAAGAAACAGCATACACAAAATCATGAGAGTAAATAGAGCATTACACACTGAAAGAACTGCAAGGAATTTAAGATGGCTAAAGTGTTTGGAAATCAAGAGATATCATCTGAGGATTAACAGAGTCCAGATCCCATAGGGCCCTATAAGTGAAAGTGAAAGTGAAGTCGCTCAGTCCTGTCTGACTCTTTGCGACCCTGTGGACTGTAGCCTACCAGGCTCCTCCATCCATGGGATTCTCCAGGCAAGAATACTGGAGTGGGGTGCCATTTCCTCCTCCAGGGGATCTTCCCTGCAGTGGGTTGCCATTTCCTTCTCCAGGGGATCTTCCGGACCCAGGGATTGAACCTGGGTCTCCCACATTGGATGCGGAAGCTTTAACCTCTGAGCCACTAGGGAAGCCATTATCTGAGGATTAACAGAGTTCAGATCCCCTAGGGCCCTATAGATCAAGGTAAAGATTGAGAGATTTGGCCTGACAATGAATGTTTTAAAGCACAGAAATACTCTGATCAAATCCTTACAATACAGTAATCTAGGAAGAGGATTATGATTGCCTGAATTAAGACTGCTGTAATTAGGATGGATAGAAGTGGATGGATGAAGGAGATATTGAAGAGGTGCAATTAACAGAACTTGGTAGACTTGACTCCTAAGGGTAGCAACTGTGCTTACATTCCTCTGTATCCTTCACAGTGCCTGCCATGGTATTTAAAGTGCAGAAGGGATCTGATAAATATTTGTTGAATGAATGAATAAATGAAGCCTCTAAAACCTCTCTCCCTAGAAGAAATATGAATTACATTCATGTTTCATTTATAAGGAATGTGATGAATGCTGAAAGCAGAAGCAAAGCTTTTTCAGCATCAGTCTTGTTGAAGGAGTTAGTAAGTAGGAATTTCGGTGTACTGCTGTGTACAGTCCCAGGGGACCATGGCTGCTTTGAGGCCAAGGATTCAGGGCCTCCATCACAAAGGCAACTGTGGTAACACCAAGCAGTTAAGGAGGTAAAAGGCAGCAGGGAATCTAATTTCAAAGTTTCTCACTGTAATACAGATTCCTGGAAACAAGGCTGGCTTCTAAAGTGCTGCAACTGCCCTTATCAGGAGTTGGAATATGTCACATGAATGCACATGCTGTTCTGAAAAAGCTGTGTTGAGCTTATGAGAAGGCAATGAGATTAACACATGGGATTCTGAAAGGTTCATTCCAACCTGGCCATCTTGGCTAGGCTGCATATAAGTTAAATAAGCAGGGTGACAATATACAGCCTTGACGTACTCCTTTTCCTATTTGGAACCAGTCTGTTGTTCCATGTCCAGTTCTAACTGTAGCTTCCTGGCCTGCATACAGATTTCTCAAGAGGCAGGTCAGGTGGTCTGGTATTCCCATCTCTTTCAGAATTTTCCACAGTTTATTGTGATCCACACAGTCAAAGGCTTTGGCATAGTCAAGAAAGCAGAAATAGATGTTTTTCTGGAACTCTCTTACTTTTTCCATGATCTAGCAGATGTTGACAATTTGATCTCTGATTCCTCTGCCTTTGCTAAAACCAGCTTGAACATCTGGAAGTTCACAGTTCACATACTGCTGAAGCCTGGCTTGGAGAATTTTGAGCATTACTTTACTAGCATGTGAGATGAGTGCAACTGTGTGGTAGTTTGAGCATTCTTTGGTATTGCCTTTCTTCGGGATTGGAATGAAAACTGACCTTTTCCAGTCCTCTGGCCACTGCTGAGTTTTCCAAATTTGCTGGCATATTGAGTGCAGCACTTTCACAGCATCATCTTTCAGGATTTGAAATAGGTCAACTGAAATTCCATCACCTCCACTAGCTTTGTTCATAGTGATGCTTTCTAAGGCCCACTTGACTTCACATTCCAGGATGTCTGGCTCTAGGTGAGTAATCATACCATCGTGATTATCCAGGTTGTGAAGATCTTTGTTGTACAGTTCTTCTGTGTATTCTTGCTACCTCTTAATATCTCCTGCTTCTGTTAGGTCCAGACCATTTCTGTCCTTTATTGAGTCCATCTTTGCATGAAATGTTCCCTTGGTATCTCTAATTTTCTTGAAGAGATCTCTAGTCTTTCCCATTCTGTTGTTTTCCTCTATTTCTTTGCATTGATCGCTAAGTGAGGCTTTCTTATCTCTTCTTGCTATTCTTTGGAACTCTGCATTCAGATGCTTGTACCTTTCCTTTTCTCCTTTCCTGTTTGCTTCTCTTCTTTTCACAGCTATTTGTAAGGCCTCCCCAGACAGCCATTTTTCTTTTGCATTTCTTTTCCATGGAGATGGTCTTGATCCCTGTCTCCTATAGAATGTCACCCTGCTTATTTAACTTATATGCAGAGTATATCATGAGAAACGCTGGGCTGGAAGAAGCACAAGCTGGAACCAAGATTTCCAGGAGAAATATCAATAACCTCAGATATGCAGATGACACCACCCTTATGGCAGAAATTGAAGAGGAACTAAAAGCCTCTTGATGAAAGTAAAAGAGGAGAGTTAAAAAGTTAGCTTAAAGCTAAACATTCAGAAAATGAAGATCATGGTAACTGGTCACATCACTTCATGGGAAATAGATGGGGAAACAGTGGAAACAGTGTCAGACTTTATTTTGGGGGCTCCAAAATCACTGCAGATGGTGACTGCAGCCATGAAATTAAAAGACATTTATTCCTTGGAAGGAAAGTTATGACCAACCTGATAGCATATTGAAAAGCAGAGACATTACTTTGCCAACTAAGGTCCATCTAGTCAAACCTATGCTTTTTCCAGTGGTCATGTATGGATGTGACAGTTGGACTGTGAAGAAAGCTGAGTGCCAAAGAATTGATGCTTTTGAACTGTGGTGTTGGAGAAGACTCTTGAGAGTCCCTTAGACTGCAAGGAGATCCAACCAGTCCATTCTAAAGGAGATCAGCCCTGGGTGTGCTTTGGAAGGAATGATGCTAAAGCTGAAACTCTAGGACTTTGGCCATCTCAAGCAAAGAGTTGACTCATTGGAAAAAACTCTGATGCTGGCAGGGGGATTTGGGTCAGGAAGAAAAGGGGATGACAGAGGATGAGATGGCTGGATGGCATCACCGACTCGATGGACATGAGTTGGAGTGAACTCCGGCAGATGGTGATGGACAGGGAGGCCTGGCGTGCTGCCATTCATGGGGTTTCAAAGAGTTGGACACGACTGAGCGACTGAACTGAACTGAACCATGTAATTGTCAGATTAGTTCATCTAACTCTACTCCTTCTTTCCTTCCTCTCCTCTTTTTCACCCTTTTCTCTAGTGCCCTCTTCCCTTCCCCACTTTCCTCTCTTTTTACCCTTAATCTCTCCTCAATTCTACTCCCATCCCCTTGCCTGAGCCTGGCCTCAATGTTAGAGTCAGAGAATTAGTCAAAGAGTCATTTAAATCTTATCTAAATTGATGTGGGGGAGATAACGCATATTGGCCTTCAGCCCAGATCACCTACCAACAACTTCCACCCACACACACACACACACACACACAGCCAACGTAAGTGGTAGCTGAACACAATCTAATGTCTCTTTAGCAACATTAACAATAAAAAGGTATTAAGAAAATGACTGTACTTGTAGCCTTCAAAATGCTATTTGTAAAGGGACTTAAAAAGATGGGAAATGCTTTTGTTATAGTGTTAACAAGGAAAAAAGTTAGAAAACAAAATTATATTTCAGTAAAGAAAGTTTAGTTGCTCAGTCGTGTCCAAATCTTTGCGACCCCATGAACTGTATCCTACCAGGCTCCTCCGTCCATGGGATTTTCCAGGCAAGAGTACAGGAGTGGGTTGCCATTGTCTTCTCAAAAGGATCTTCCCAACCCAGGGTTCAAACCCAGGTCTCCCACATTGTAGGCAGATGCTTTACCATCTGAGCCACCAGGAAAGTCAGCCAGGTGAAACAGCCTTTAAATACTAGAAAATCACATACTGATGTGCTATGAGTGATTCATTTTGCTTGTTGGTGGTGGTGGTTTAGTCACTAAGCCATGTCTCACTCTTGTGACCCCATGGATTGTAACCTGTCCATGGGACTCTCTAGGCAATAACACTGGAGTGGGTTGCCATTTCCTTCTCCAGGGGATCTTCCTGACCCAGGAATCAAACCCCAGTCTCCTGCATTGCAGGCAGATTATTTACCAGCTGAGCTAACTTTGATTAAGGCTTTCATTTTCCTTATCATATAGTTCTGTAGTTACAATTTGCCTGCAATAAGCATGTGTTAATTCTATTTCATACAGAATATTTTAAAAGGAAGGTACCAACAAGACAATATTTTGTCTATGAATGCCTTTGGGTTCCTCTGTAGTTTGTTGGTTTTTTTTTGTTTATTTGTTTTGCTTTACATCTTTTGGCTATACCTAGCTGTGTACAGGGGTGTGTGTACATATTATTTCCTTGTTTTTTAATGACCAATGTAACTTTAGCTCTCAGTCCACAGTCTCAGGCCACCCTGACAATCACTGCAGCCATGAAATTCAAAGATGCTTTCTCCTTAGAAGAAAAGCTGTGACAAACCTAGACAGCATATTAAAAGCAGAGACATCACTTTGCTGACAAAGGTATGTATAGCCAAAGCTATGGTTTTCCCATAGTCATGTACAGATGTGAGAACTGAACCATATAGAAAGCTGAGTGCCAAAGAATTAATGTTTTCAAATCATGGTGCTGTAACAGTACCCCTGATTTCATTCTGATGTATGGCAAAAAAAAAAAAAAAAAAATTTTTTTTTTTTTTTAATGTGGTGCTGCAGAAGACTCTTGAGAGTCTCGTGGACTGCAAAGAGATAAAACCAGTCAATCCTAAAAGAAACGAATCCTGAATATTTATTAGAAGGAGTGATGCTGAAGCTCCAAAACTTTGGCCACCTGATGCAAAGACCCAATTCATCAGAAAAGACCTTGATGCTGGGAAAGACTGAAGACAAAGGGAGAAAGGGGAAGCAGAGGATGAAATGGTTAGACAGCATCACCAACTCAATGGACATGAGTTTGAACAAACTCCAGGAGATAATGGAGACAGGAGGCTGGCGTGCTTCAGTCCGTGGGGTTGCAAAGAGTCAGAAATGACTTAGTGACTGAACAGCAACAACTCAGTCCAAACAGGCCAAAGGATGCGATTCTATGTGATCTTTGAAAATGTGTTTTAGAATTAGACTTGAATTCAAGTCTTTGATCTGTCAATCATTAAGTGTAAAACTTTTGGTAAACTACTTAATTTCACTTAACAGAATAACAATCAGATAATAATAGTATTGATCTTGTAAGGCTATTGGGAATATCATGAAATTATACATGAAACAAACCAGTTGGCAGAGTGACTGTTCAACAGATGTTTGTTTTTCTTTTGATTACATGGGGACATATAGCAGACTCTGGCCAAGACACTGTCAACACTTTACCTTTTGGTGATGATGACAACAGGACCATGTTCTAACTTCTGTAATTTCCACAGGATTCAACATAACTGAGGATACATTGTTGTTAAGTTGCTAAATCATGTCCAACTCTTTTGCAATGCCACGGACTGCAGCCCACCAGGCTCCTCTGTCCATGGGATTTCCCAGGGAAAGAATACTGGAGTGAATAGCATTTCCTACTATAGGGAATATTCCCTACCCAGGATTGAACCTATGTCTCCTGCATTAGAAGGCAGACTCTTTACCACTGAGTCGCCAGGGAAGCCCCGTTGAAGACACATGCAAACCCTTAGCTCTCCTATCCTTCTGTACCCTGTCTGAAAACACCAACAGACAGAACTTGGAACAACAGTCATAACCTCTTCAATATGTGCAAAATTCATATGTTATTGTCTCCTGACAGCTATTATCCTGTCCTTCATGTGAACTCACTTGCTTAAATGGAAAAAAAATACGGTGACTCTTACGAAAGTGTTGCTGCCAATTTCAAGGGATTATTCGATTTACTAATTGTAGTACAATGAGGAAATATGCTACATAACATCTACAAGAAGAAAATGGCTCCACATAATTAAATGTCCTCTTTAGATCCCAGAACTGAGGTGCAGATGGATGCCAGCAGTGTCATTCACTCTAATGTATTAGCACATTAATGTTCAGCTCTTTCTGAGGATGGTAGGCATGGCTGACATGAAAATGAATGCCTC
Organism: Nanger dama; assembly: GCA_917880005.1. Classification (NCBI taxonomy): domain Eukaryota; kingdom Metazoa; phylum Chordata; class Mammalia; order Artiodactyla; family Bovidae; genus Nanger; species Nanger dama. The sequence continues at coordinate 6,670,734 of CAKJTW010000011.1, forward strand.
TAAAATCAGAATCTCAGGCACACTGATACTTGGGTAGAAATGATTTAGGGATCAAAAAGCTTTTCCATCATATCTCAAATCATACCATATATGTAGTCACCTCTACCATCTGAAAGGTCAACTTAGATCATCCCAGATGCCTCAAAGAAAGGTAAGACAAAATCATCAGCAATGACGTCATAGAAAGTCTACCAGCACAGAAGTGATTCCTGCTACAGCACAGCTCCATTCATCTGGACAAGCCCAGAGGATGGATGGCAACTGTATGGCAGATTGAGTATAGACAGGGTCAGGGGAAAGAAGCCCAACAGTGACATATTAAAACACCACTTCAATAATGTCACACCTCCATGAAATGTTGGGAGCTGTAGCAGCAACATACAGAATGGGCTGGTTTAAATCAATCCCAGAGAGAATATGTCTTTTCCTGTAAGTACAGCCTGCAACCTAAGGAAAGAGGCAAAACAGTAACAGTAAAGACTGAAGAGATAGGAGCTACAGTTATAAAAAAAGAGCAGTCAAGGAGCTTGCTGACCCATTATATATTAACAAAGCTACAGGCTCTTTTTTGGCTTTTTAGTGATAAACACTAAGAAGTACAAACACATACAAATATAAACACACACACACGCACACACACAGAAAGTCCAACAGGCACATTTTTAAATACACAGAGCTACAGAATTATAGAATAAACACAGAAGTCCTTTTCTGCCTCTTTGGTCCCAGTACCTCTATATACATGATTCTTTAAAAACAGAGTTCACATTGTATTCCCAGTTCATGGCATTTTAAGGCTTTTGAATATCTCCTTTTTGCATATAATGCTGTGTACTACCCTAGGCAGCATCTGTGAACTTGCTCAAAAACATCCCAGTGGCATACCTTGTGCATTTCAGGGATGCGTGAATCTGAAGTATGTGTTTATCTTCTAGTGCCTGCTGTCTAGCAAAATGTCATGCCACTCAGTACAGACAGACCTCAAGATTGAAGCTGTCCTGAGTTAAGAATCTGTGAACTGATCTGTTGGAGTTTTAACAGGCCAAAAAATTCCCTAGAGGAACTCAGAATTAATTCTCCCAATAAGAACCTCACTGAACTAGATTCTCCTAACAAATATATCTTACATACGTTAACTGTTCAAAATCCCTAACTTGCCCTGGGTGGGAAAGGATAAAGAAAAATGGAAGTTTCTGGCTACCTAGTTAACTATTTTAACCTTAATATTCCTGAGAGAAAAACGGTGGGCAGGGGTGGTGAAGTAGAAAATAGTACGAAAATAAGAAATTTGTTTAAAAGACACTCTGACCTTATGGTCCTACCCACATACATAAGGATAATTCTTGGGACATTGCAAGTCCTCCCAAAGCCAGATGATGGCAAATGTAACATTTTCTAGAGAGATGATAGCAGGACAACCTGAAGAGGAGAGCAGGGCTTCACCTACTGGAGAATGGAAAAACAGAAAGATTATAAATGCTTGTTGACTATTTGCAGTGCCTCCTCACCACCTTACTACTCAAGGAACAAATGCAGACAGCTGGCAAACAACTGAAGGATAATGTAAGAGAGGAAGCATAAAGATAAGCAAGTAACAAAAAACTGGAATAGTGGAATTAAATAAGATTTCATGGAAGCTTCTGGATAGTGAGAAAGATTTGGATGCCCACCCTTGGGATGTCTACACAAGGTATGCCACTGGTCAAGTCTGATCAGTATTCTGGCTTCATTTGATAAGACCATGATAAATCAGTAGCTATATCTCATTCTAGGCAAGCCTGGATGGATTGCACAACATGGCGAATAAATAAATCTAATGATTACCAAAATATAAGTACCAAGTTCACTAGTTTATTGACAAAATATTATCTAAACACTCATCAAAGGGCAGTTATTAATTTAGGTTTCAATGGTACAACAGTAAAGAAGATGAAGTCTCTCCCTCACATAATACACCTTGTTCAGAAAGACAAATAAAGCAAACAATATATGAGGAAGTGACTGCAAAGAAAAAAAGGTGAATCAGGATAAGGGGGTGAAATGTAAGAGGATGTTATCCTAGATAGGATAGTCAGAAGACTCCTCTGAGGTGTTCATCTTGAGAAGTGACTAAAAAGAAGAATAAACCAGATGCAAATATGTAGTGGAACACATCACTCCAGGAAGAGGAAAAGCAAGGGCAAATGATCTGGTGTGGCTGTGTTGTCATCGTTTAGTTGATAAGTCATGTCTGACTCTTTTGTGATCCCATGGACTACAGCCCACTAGGCTCCTCTGTCCATGAGACTTCCCAGGCAGGAATACTGGAGTGGATTGCCATTTCCTTCTCTAGGGGATCTTCCCGACCCAGGGATCAAACCCGTATTTCCTGCATTGGCAGGTGGATTCTTTACCACTGAACCACCTGGAAAGCCCAATGGGACTGTACCCTTGGCTTATTCTAGGCCCACCAAGGAAACTGGAGAACTATGTGAGAGGGAGATGAGAAGGAGAAGGCTAATTCAGAAAGTTGGCCAGGGTCAAGGTCTTGGAGGTTCTTCTGGGTCATTCTAGGATATCTGGTTCTATTCTACAAGTAGCAGAAAGCAGAAGGAGGGTCAAAAATGGTGGTAGGATCTTATTAACACTGGAATGATCCATGAGGTACCAGAATTACTTTGAATACTTGCATAAAGGTTTCTACATTTTTATTAAAATATCAAGTTCTTAGACTACGTATCAATTACAATCCATTTTTGTTTTTAAATATATTTAAGGAGGATAGTAAATTTTGGGGGGCTTCATTTTAGTAACATTGGCACTTAAAACAGCGAATGCACAGGCATGAGTGGGTTTCACTAAAGAATAAGAGGTTCGGGCAGGCAGTAGAAATTTACCTGGATGACAATAAAGCACAGATTGCTTGAGGCAGAAGTGGCTGTGGTGGCACTGGCCAGCGTATGCACCGTGTACAAGGCACCTGATGTGAAAATCTGGAATGACCAGCAATGAGGACACCCTCTAAAAATTAAAGTGTTACCTAAGTAAAGGTTACCATTAAGAGTCAAATCATTTCTGGATCATAGCAACCTTCCCATGACAATGTATCTAAAGAAAGAAAAGGACAGTTGGAAGCAGAGGTAGGTAAGCTATGGAACCACAGACACCATTCTGTGGTCCCGTCCAGGGAAGGGACAGCTGGCATCGTCAAGCTGCTTGGAATGTCTGTTCTTTCTGGCAGGTAGATGGAGATGGATGCATGCTGCCATTCAAGCCTGATGAGACTAAGCACTTGAAACAGGCATCCTGCTCACCAAGCAACCTTCTGTTAACGTGGCTCCCCATGGAGCTTGCCTACAGGGCAGGAATTCACTGGTTAGACGGATGCAAATGTCTGGTCTACTTAACCATAATATTTTTCATTGTAAATTAATACAGTGGCTTTCCATTAATATGCTTCAGTCTTCTGTGAGTGGGTACAAGTCATCTCCTCTGAATAATCAGCTCTGGGGCATTAACCAGACCAAATGTGAGGACCTGCATTGCTGAGGTCTGGGCTCCAGCTGTGATGAATTCACCCTGAAATGCTACCCTGCAAGGTCTCTTGGCAGCTGGCCTCCTCCTGGGACACACTGACCTTGCCGTATCTGACATCTGAAATGTCGACATATGCATTCCAACACAGGCTCTCCTGGGAACAGTCACCAGTGGGGCAAATGTGCACGGAGTTGTAAGGCATGATTAATTGAATATTGAAGAAATGTCTCTACTGGTGGGAGAAGAATTTTAATTATGTATACTATAGACAAATTCTTTAAATATGATAATAGCTAATCTTTTATTGATTTCCTGAGCACTAAATGACAAACACGATTCTAAGCATTTTAAATATAATTTAAGTACTACATTTATTCCCATTTTAGGGACTGGAAGAACAGAAGGTAAGAATAATTTAGGTACTTGCTCAGGATCATATCAGTAGTAAATGATGGAACAGTGATTTGAATTCAGACCTATTTTCCCCAAAGTTAAGAGAATATGCTCTAGAGTCACACTTGCCTTGACCAGAAACTTGGTTCCACCACTTGATACATTTTTTTTTTTTTACCTTGGATGAAACACCAGTTTTACCTCTAAATATCTAACATGTAGAGTTGTTAGAGAGCAACAATGGACTTATATAAAAAAGTGCTTAGCCATGTAAAGTGCTTCATGTGATGTACCTTGCACAGAGTGAGCTCAAGAAAGGTCATCTATTAATGCAACAGAGTGTCCCAAACATTTACTATGTGGGAAGTAATACTATCAATACATATGCAGATCAGTGCTTGGATCTAGCTTTTCACAAGTATCCTTCTTATTCTAGATAAACACATCTGTTACTTCATAATCTAACTTTATTTATATATGCCTCATTCTAAAATTTTCAATCAGGCTCTACCCTGGTAGCTCAGCTGGTAAAGAATCTGCGTGCAATGCAAGAGACACCAGTTTGATTCCTGGGTCAGAGAGATCCACTGGAGAAGGGATAGGCTACCCACTCCAGTATTCTTGGTCTTCCCCTGGTGGCTCAGCTGGTAGAGAATCCACCTGAAATGTGGGACACCTGGGTTCGATCCCTGGGTTGGGAAGATCCCCTGGAGAAGGGAATGGCTACTCACTCCAGTATTCTGGCCTGGAGAAGTCCATGGACTATAGAGTCCATGGGGTGGCAAAGAGTCGGACACTGTTGAGCAACTTTCACTTCACATCATTATAAAATTTTCAATCAGGTTTCAAAACCATACATAGATAAATATACATAAATATGTGACATACAAAAAATAAAAGAATAGTGAAAGAAAACTAAGGGTGGTAGGCATGTATTTCTGTAACTTTGTATGATCTGCACAGTTCATCTGGCTCTGAGCTCCCAAGAAGCCCAAGCCAATGGGATTATATGGCTGGTTTAAGGTTCACAGTGCCCATAAGAAAAAAACAAACCACTTTTTCCATATTTCTGAGGACTGAGAGAACTTATCCATAACGGTCCTCACAAAGGTAGTATTCTATAAGGTAGCCACATAATTAATCACCTAACCTCCTACAATGCATGCAGCACTATACTCAGTAGTTTTAAAATAGCAAAATCACATTTCAAGAGTCTAAAATAATATCTTCAAAAATAACAGTGTCAGCTCGAATGAATGGGCTCTCAAATGACTTGAAACTGGACTGCTTCACTATCCTGTCCTTGTCCACAGACTGTCTCATCCCTTTGTACCAGGTGCTTTCAGGTCACCTCCAAGCTTGTTGTCATGTCCCGTCCTTGTACAGATTTCCCTCTGCAAAATGTCAGGCTATACTTTCCCTCTCATCAGCTTTTATTCCAAAGACCCTGTGCTTTTTTCCCCATTTCATTTTGGGTTATATTTTCCAATTCTCCAGCAATGCAGAGAAGAGGTCAAAGCCGTTCATCTGGAACTAGGAAAAAAAAAACAAAAAAAAAACCTTCCACCAAACAGCAAGCTTACTATTCCAAACAGTAAATGGCTGGGAGAGAGCAAACGCCTCTGGAACCTAAAAACTTGGCTTCAGACAATAAATCAAAAGCACTTAAGTTAGTTCCAAAGCACCTTGGGCTTTCATACCTGACTGGCAAAAAAATTGAAATAAAAATAAAAAGGATAGTGACAAGGAATAGAAAAAGGCATCCTCCCCTAACGGAGCTGTAAAAACGACTGGAGTGCGGTCTCCGGTGAGCTCGGCGTCTGCTTACATAAGCTGCCCAAACATATCCCACATCAGCATCCACGCTGCAGCTCCCTTGCTTATACCTTCAAGCCCATGGCCTTTTATGTCTCCCCCTCTGTGTGTCTCATCCCTGTGCATCAGGTCTACCATCAGAGGTGACATATAGACTGTCACTGGCTTTTGAAAACACTCATCCTAATCTCCACTTTCTTTTTTTTTCCCCCATCTGCAAAAGTCTGTGCCTGTTCATAGCCCCAGAAAGACCAGAAGGGCCAGGACCAGGCTAGCGTGGAAAGGTCATTCTCACACTGCTTTCCGCAGTCTCAAGTGGGAAGTCCCACAGTTCTCATAGAGGGAGGCTGTCTTTTTCCCTGACATTTCCAGATTTAGCTCCAATAAAATAACTAAAGCCCTGCTTTGGACATTTGAGAACAGCATGTTGTCTGATAGGGCTAGTTCTGATTGCAAATCATATGTTCTGCTCAGCACTCAGCACGTGGTTGATAATCTTCCAGTCGTGGTTTCCGTCTCTCTGGCCAGGGAAAGCTAACTGAACTGCACTGTGCTCTGCCTTCCCGCAGCTTCCCTTCACCCTCTTCAGCCACCATGCTCTATTCTGGAGAGAGTTCTTCCCAGCTGAGTTGTGGCTGCCATCTATGGGGTCGCAGAGAGTCAGACATGATGGAAGCGACTTAGCAGCAGCAGACACAGAAAGGGATGAGATAAAGAAAATGAACTGCCTCCTAATTAATTGAATGCACCACTCCTTGTCACTGGAAATGCAGTAGAAGACAGTCACTACGACTGGTGGCTGCAGATGATCACCTTACCCCCTTTCCACGTTCACTAGCTCCTACACTTTTCTTTCTTCTCACCGAGGTATCACTCACAGCCAGTGGAGAACAGGTCCTATAGAGTCTTGGCCTAAGTCCTCTCTCAAAAGCTCAGTGAGTCTGTATTTAGGTTAAAAATAAGCCTGGTGCAAGAACAGCAATATTGAAGGTGATGATCTTTCCTTTAACAAATGAATTTACAGTCTCCAGTGACTGGGTAGGAATGCGGTGGTATAATTTTCCTAGCACTCTCCTAGAACAGAGTAAATATTGTTCTTTGTCTTCCCAATGACAAAACTGCAGAAAAGAAAGTTGACCTGGCTTGTTCAAGGTCATGGAAGTGTGCCGAAAGTATACATTAAAAAAAAAAAAACAGTTTCCAGACGCCCAAGCTGGCATGGGACCACTTGGCAACCCTGATCTCGGATGCTGTATCCTCGGTCAAAGCCTTGGTGGGCAACGCATGTCTAAGACTGAGTTGAAATGGTGGCAGACGTGAAGTCCCGGCATTATGAACTCGGCACTCTCAGTGTCTCCATCCGCCCCTGATTTAATGTGGACGGCAGTATCTCTGCCACTGACAAGAACAGCATTTCTTGTCGCTCCGTGTACTAATCTATTTCTGCCACGGCATATATCAACTGGACTGGGATCCTGAGGATTTACTGGGAGTGTTAATAACTGCATGTGAGCGAGGTCCCGGCTCCTCGTCTGCAGCCCGGGGAGCCCTGCTAAACGGAGGGGAAGTATATTCTCTTTTGGACAGGAAGCTCATATTTAACACAGAGGTTTGTCTTCCCTGACTGCCCTTTGAAAAATTATGTTTTTAGTAAATAAATATTTAACAGGTTTGCTCGTGTCTGCATGTTCTATTAGTTTGGCAGGATTCAACATCCTGTACTGTAAAAGCACAGTATAAGATAATCCTTTTGTAAAAAAATATTATTTTTATGGACTCTCTTTATCTGTTTACCTTGGTTGTTTCTTAGAGCCACATCCCAGTATTTGTTTTCAACATACAGACATCCATACTTTGGGGCATTTAAACATGTTTTAAAAAACGTAAGTTTGAAGAGCTAGGAAACACATTGATACTATCTGATACTAGGAAATCTAACCTCACAGAAATTCTTCCATGTCCATTTAGTATTCTCTTCTTTTGCTTCTCTGACTCCTTCCCTGAAGCTCACTTTCCAAACTGCTAAGACATGGCAAAATTGGATTTGTTCCATCTTAACCAAAATAAAATTGACTACAACTAAATATATTATGTATTAATTAAATATAAGCAGAGAGCATCTATCTACCCACTTGGTTTCCAAACCATTGCTTATATCAAATTTAACTGCCTCTGGGTTTTGTTAGAAGCATTTCCAGAAGAAGCCAACTGTGGTTAAAATTCACAACCTGTATATCAGATATTGCAATTGCCTGGAGATATTATTTTTATGGGCATTCATTTATTTCCAATTTCCACAACATTCTTGGAAACTTCTGTATGAAAGGCAAAAGAAAAATAAAATACATACTGCCAGGATATATTCTGATGTATATAAATAGATCTCTATCAGTGACTATTATTTCTGTTTCTTAATATTTATAATGGTCATATGCTCTTCTTTGAACTCTGAGTTGGCTTTTGTTGTTGTTTTGCTGTGTATATTATTCCTGAAACACAGACATGTTTCTTCTTTTGGTATTTTATGTTTATATATACATCCTATTAATTAGATACCTTTATAACATGTTAATAAACTGTGTGGTTCATCGTAGCTGAGGAGGAAATGAGATGGGGAAGAAAAAAAGAGACCATGAATTGAAGGAAAGCAAAATATAAATACACTTGCATCTAAAACCCAGGTAGCCTCATGTTAGTACAGACTTGGGGAAAGCTAATCTAACACTTCCTTTTACAGAAGAGGAAACTGAGGTTCAGAGGGGTTTGCCTGATGTCTCAGAGAGAAAGGTACATCTGTACCTAAAGTCAACAGGTCAGCGTTATTTCCATGATGTTGACCCAGAGCGCCTGCACCTAAGGCAGCTGCTCCTTTCAAACAATGTTCTTCTAGTTCTAGTTCCATGATCCTATGCTGCATTTGAAATACAGAATTAACCTCCTACTTTCTCCTCTACCCACCAATAAAAGGACCTACAAAACTTCCTAAGACCTTCTCTCGTCTCGTCATTTCCCTCTTTGTATTTTCCTGCTTAACTATATGAGGACATGCATATAGAAAATAAAATGAGTGTGTGATGACTGAATACCTAGAGAACACGGATACCTCATGCCTAATACAGCAGGCAATCAATTATGTCTTAAATTCTGAATCAATGTGCAAATAAATCAGAAGGGATGTGAGATCTAAAATCATATCCAAGCAAGAGAAGAAACAGTAAGACATTTCTAAAATATCTCACCTGTGTCTATTTATACAAACCTAACAGATAATCCAGGGGTCTCTGCTACACTTAAGAAGACAATTAGAGACTCAAAGGATAAAAATCTATCCACATCACCCTAACCTCCCCTTGTCCAACATACCTGTCTTATATTTTAAATACCATGTAGAAGCATAAAAAGGTGTGAATTTATACAGACCATTAGAAAGCAGTTCCAAACAGACCACATAGAGATCACAAAGCCATCATCTGCTAGTGTTGGAATGTCTGGATAGCTGTGATGAATGCATTTGCAAATATTGCTGTGAAGTAATTTCCTTCCATTTTTGGAGTACTCCAGATAAATTAGATTTCCCTCTAATCACATCTGCTGCCTGTGTATGAGAAAAGAGAGTTTGTCTTATGTATATGTACTTGGAGGGTACTTATGCTCATGTATATGTACTTTGTAATATGTATTTGGAGGGTTGAGGGCGAACAGACTTAGTGGAAAGTTACCACATACCCCAGTATGGCCAAAAAAAAAAAAAAAAAAGCCACACGTTGCTTCTCAAGCTGAAACTCTGTAAAAATGGCATTCCAGTTCTTGCCATGAGAATATTACAGAGCATGCACAATCCACCTGTCAGAGGGTAAAGAGGAATGTCAACAAATAGGGCACCATGTTGAACTGGTTAACCTAGGTTGAGCACTTTAAATAAAAATTGGATTCACCATGCTATTAGTCCAATATACCTACCAATAAAATCAGAAAATAAAGCATTAAGATAGGAGAAGAAAATAAACTGCAACACATTTAATAAAGTGCTACATATACCTAGCTCTAGCCTATGTCAGAATCAGAGAAGAGTCCAACAATTTAAAATAGTGTCTAGTAACAGAGTGTGCTAGAATTCAAAAAGACATTAAATAGAGTGGCCCCTCATATAGTCAAAGGTTCCTCCATGGTAACCTGCTGATAGCAGATGCTATTGGTGAACTGCCCAAATTTACTTGGGAAATTTCATTTCAGAAAATGTTCACTATGTCCTACTGCAAGCCCATGTGACTCTCCACTGGAGGGCTTTCTCTTGGCATTTACAGGGCAGGATAGAAGTACTGGGAAATTAATGTCCCCAGGAACAGCTCTCAACTAATGACAGATGGAAGTGGGAGGACAAATCCTCAGCTTCCTTGCCTTTTTAAAAAACAGAATTTATTGGAGTGTAGTTGATTTAAAATGTTGTATTAGTTTCTGCTGTACAGCAAAGCGAATGTTATACACATACATGTATTTAACTCTTTTTAGAGTCTCTTCCCATATAGGTCATTACAGAGTATTGAAGAGAGTCCCCTGTGCTTTACAATAGGTCCTTATTAGTTATACATGTTATATATCGGTCAAAAAGCTCGGATATTCATTCTTCACAGTGTCCCAACATTTTCCAGTGAAGCTGATCCCTAGGAATACGTAAAACACCCTTGATGGCTTTCTTGCATTCTTGATCCTACTTCTGCATTCCACTACTCATTTCTCCTGAGATTATTTCCCAAATAAACTACTGTCACTCACATCTTGTTTGGAGCCCACTTCAGGAGAAACAAAATTTAGGTATGGCCTGCTCAAAGCTGTATGCAGGACAAAAAGCAGTAGTTAGAACCAGACATGGAACAATAGACTGGTTCCAAACTGGAACTTCTATGCAGAGTACATCATGTGAAATGCCAGGCTGGATGAAGCTCAAGCTGGAATCAAGATTGCCAGGAGAAATATCAATAACCTCAGATATGCAGATGATACCACCATTATAACAGAAAGCAAAGAGGAATTAAATAGCCTCTTGAAGAAGGTGAAAGAGGAGACTGAAAAAGCTGGCTTAAAACTTAACATTCAAGAAACTAAGATCATGTCATCTGATCCCATTATTCCATGGAAAATAGATAGGGAAACAATGACATACTTTATTTTCCTGGGCTCCAAAATCACTGCGGATGATGACTGCAGCCATGAAATTAAAAGATGGTTGCTCCTTGAAAGGAAAGTTATGACAAACCTAGACCGCATATTAAAAATTAGGTTCATCACTTTGCCTATAAAGGTCCATACTGTCAAACCTATGGTTTTTCCAGTAGTCATGTACAGATGTGACAGCTGGATCATAAAGAAGGCTGAATGCCAAAGAACTGATGCTTTTGAATTGTGGTGCCGCAGAAGACTCTCGAGAGTCCCTTAGACTGCAAGATCAAACCAGTCAATCCTAAAGGAGATAACCCTGAATACTCATTGGAAGGACTGATGCTGAAGCTCCAATACTTTGGCCATGTGATATGAAGAGCTGACTCATTTGAAAAGACTCTGATGCTGGGAAAGATTGAGGGCAAGAGGAGAAGGGGACGACAGAAGATGAGATGGTCACATGGCATCACCAAATCAATGGACATGAGTCTGAGCAAGCTCCAGGAGTTGGTGATGGACAGAGAGGCCTGGCGTGCTGCAATTCATGGGGTTGCAAAGAGTCAGACATGACTGAGTGACTAAACTGAACTGATACAGAGTGAAGTCAGAAAGAATAAAGCAAATATTATATATTAATGCATATATGTGGAATCTAGATAAATGTACAGATGAACCTATTGGCAAACAAGGAACAGAGATATAGACATTGAGAATGGATGTATGGGCATGGGAGGTGGGAAGAGGGTGAGATCAACTGGGTGACTTGGGATTGATGTGTAAAATAGCTAGTGGGAATCTGCCATATAGCACAGCGAGTTCATTTTGGAGCTCTGTAATGACTAGTGAGGTGGGATGGGGGTAGGTGGGAGGGAGGTGCTAGAGAGAGGGGATATACATGTATAGATACAGCTGATTGTTGTACAAAATTGTAAAGCAACTATATTCTAATTTTAAAAAAATCTACTGTTGTATGTATTCCAATACCAAAAAAAAAAAGGTTAAAAATCCCATGTATCAAAATGTGTATCTTTTACCTACAATAAGAACAGTAAGCAGTAGTAGGAACACTATGGAAAGAGGCAGAAAACTACCAAAAGAATGCAATGACTTAGGAAGCATTCAGAATAGGGACAACCAGGCTTCAATAACCTAGTAAAACCCGAAGGCTTTAGTACAGTATCTCAGAGTACAGCTCCTATTTATACCAATGATCTGGGGCATTAATCATTACCATGTTGAATAGCAATCACTGTGCTCTAAGAGTGCAGGGGATACACAGAATAATTTGTAAATTTTTACATTAAGGATTGTTAAAAAATAGTTACTTAAAAATTAAACTTCAATTACCTGGAAAACCTATTAATGCAGAATATACCACTTTGCTGGCACTAGAGAAAAAGTAGATGACATGATACAGTTTCAGTATAATTATACCAGGTCTGGTATAACTTATTTGAGTTTGAAAGTGAAAGTGAACGTGAAGTCACTCAGTCGTGTCCAACTCTTTGAGACCCCATGGACTGTAGCCCACCATGCTTCTCCGTCCATGGGATTTTCCAGGCAAGAGTACTGGAGTGCGTTGCCATTTCCTTCTCCAGAGGATCTTCTGACCCAGGGATGGAATCCAGGTCTCACGCATTGTAAGCAAGATGCTTTACCGTCTGAGCCACCAGGGAAGTTGAGTTAGTAGAGTTCAGCAATTGTAATTTGTGCTGTCACTCTACCCAGAAAGTAGAGAGGTAATCAGTAATGTGAGAAAGCTGAAGCATAGGGGAAGTACCCCAAGTTAGGAAAGCATTCATCTCATATTTGACCTGAAAACGTACTGAGCTGATTTTTCATAGTTTCTTAAAATCACATCCTTTTAATTTTAGGACAATTCTGTGCTTGTTATCTTTTATGTCATATGGGCTGAACTTTATTCATACATTAGTCGACTAAGCTTAAGCAGTAAGAGTTAATGTCATGAAAGGACTCAGGCCATAAAACTATCTCCCGATTGATCAATAGTTGCCTCTTTGAAATCCACCACTAGCAACCTGGATCTTTGGTTTAATCATCATTGTGTTTCATCTTATGAGATGAAATGATACCTAAGGGGAATATCATTTCAGGTCACTCACACCTTAGTGTTAATAAATAAAACTGAAAGCTTTGTTTACTGACAAAGTGAAAGTCACTCAGTTGTTTCCAACTCTTTGTGACCCCACAGACTATACAGTCCATGGAATTGGAATTCTCCAGGCCAGAATACTGGAGTTGGTAGCCTTTCCCTTATCCAGGGGATTTTCCTGACCCAGGACTTGAACTGAGGTGTCCTGCACTGCAGGCAGGTTCTTTACTAACTGAGCTATCAGGAAAGCCCTTTAGTGACAAAAGGGACCTCCAAATAAAGAAATTAGAGATACAGCAAAACAGTGACAGGTTAATGGAAATATTCTTAGAGCCATTAAAAAAAAAGTTTCCTTATGAAAGCAGCCTATAATCATATTAGGCTATATAATTCTGGCTAAAAATCATAAGTATAGATGCAAAGAAACTTTTCATTAAAATAAAATGCCAAATATTTAAATAAACATAGAACCTGAAAGGAGAAGGCAATGGCAACCCACTCCAGTACTCTCGCCTGGGAAATCCCATGGGCGGGGGAGCCTGGTAGGCTGCAGTCCATGGGTCGCAAAGAGTCGGACACAACTGAGCAACTTCACTTTCACTCTTCACTTTCATGCATTGGAGAAGGAAATGGCAACCCACTCCAGTATTCTTGCCTGGAGAATCCCAGGGATGGGGGAGCCTAGTGGGCTGCCATCTCTGGGGTTGCACAGAGTTGGACATGACTGATGCGACTTAGCAGCAGCAGCAGAACCTGAAAAAGAACCCATCTGTTATCTGCCCATTTCTGTGAACAGAAATACTGTGGTTCCACATATGTGTGTGTGTGTATACATATGTGTGTATACATATATGTATGTGTATATATATATGTGTGTGTATATATATACATATACATATACAGAGTGAACCAAAAATATATGTGTACATATAATATATATATATACATACACACACAAATATATACACACTCACACACACATATATATGGCTACCCTGGTGATTCAGGTGGCAAAAATATGCCTGCAATGCAGGAGACCAGGTTCAATCCCTGGGTTGGGAAAATCCCCTGGAGAAGGGAATGGTAACCCACTCCAGTATTCTTGTCTGGAGAATCCCATGAACAGAGAAGCCTGGCAGGCTATAGTCCATGGGGTCGCAAAGAGTCAGACACAACAGAAGCGACTTAGCATGGCACGGCATATATGTAGTTCTGTGTCTTCATCTCCACTTCATTTACTTTCTATGCTTTTGTCCAGTTTCCCATTCTCAAAACCTATATTCTGGGAAGTATTCCACACTCTGAGCTCGTCCTGCAATAGTTGACCTTACTCCTTCTGTGACTATGACCTCTATGCAGAAGAAAATCTTTGATGCACTACACATAACTGGCCTAGGCAGACAGATGGCCTGGAATATTACCAATTGCCGAACATAGCAAAAGCAAGCACCAAAGGGGAACCAGTCCAGCAACATCATATGTTATAGGCATCAGTGAGATCAAGACGGAAAGTAAATTTCAGGTGTCCATCCCCACCTTTATTTTCATTGTGTTAAGTCAGATGTGCCTGATGCAATTTACATTTGCTGGGGATCCAGTATTAAAATAAATCATCTCAATTCAAGTATCTTTGTTCTAGTGAGGTGGACGAATCTAGAGCCTTCCATACAGAGTGAAGTAAGTCAGAAAGAGAAAAACATCATATATTAACACATACGTATGGAATCTAGAAAAATAGTACTGATGAACCCATCTACGGGGAAGTAAAGAGATGAAGATGTAGAGAATGGACTTGTGACACAGTGGGCGAAGGAGAGGGCAGGATAAATTGAGAAAGTAACACTGACAGACATAGGCTACCATGTGTAAAACAGATAGCTAGTGTGAAGCTGCTGCGTAACACAGGGAGCCCAGCCAGGTGCTGTGTGACAACCGAGAGGGGTGGGATGGGGGGAGACTCCCAAGAGAGGACATATATATATATATATATATATATATATATATATATATAATTTTATATAACTATGGTTCATTCCTGTTGTTGTATAGCAGAAACAAACACACAATTGTAAAGCAAAATCAACCTTTTTAATAAATCGATAAAACAGTTGTTAAAAAAACACAACATTTTTAAAGTATTGACTCTGTGACAAGCCCTACGTTCGGCGGAGGACAGAGCAATGAACAGGTTACCATCTCCATTCATCTTTAAAATGTAAAGAACCCCTTCATATAACTGTGAAGCCAGCAGCCATCCCATGCAGGCTGTGGGAGGCAATGCCACCTGAGTATACGGGAAGCTCCTTTGAGTTCACCCTGTGCTTTCTGACTGCCACGCTGGTGATTGAACTGCCAGTCAGTCAGAGTGCTTTCTGACTTGATTCCAGAAACTCTGACCTAAAACACGGGAAATCCTGCCAATAACTCACTAAAGTTGGGGGAGGGTGTGGGGAAGCAAGATCTGTCTCTGCTCCTTTTATTTAATTAGCTCAGAAATCTGGCAACCAGAACCCCTGACACAGAGAAGACAAAATAAGGTCTTATTTAAAATACTGCAGGAGGCTGAGTCTGGAATGTCGGCCAGCCCCTGATGGGACAGGGGAGGCAGCTGGGGTGACCTGTCAGGTAGCAGCGGCTCAGCTCCGGGTTCCTATTTGAATTCCCCTGTGAGGCTCCTATCACCCTGCACTGATTTGCATGGATGCCAAAGGCCCCAGAATCCGCAGGCTGGGGAAGCAGACTGGGCGCCAGTGCTCATCCTGGCAGTTCATTCTTCCAAAGGTGTGACAAACACAACTCCTGAGAGGCTCTGGCAGATGGCCAGGGTGTCTGCTGTGTGTATGTTGAAAGGAGCGACACAGACTCCAGAAACACATCATGAGAGCACACTTTCTTCACACTCTGACTTTGATCTGTAATTTTTATTCATCCAAAATTCTCTCTTTTGTGAAAGAAATGAATGGGTTGAATACTGCAGAATATCCCCTTTATAGGTTCAAACTCACTCTTCTTTTTAATCTACATGCTGATCACTAGCCCTAAGTCTAAAAGCCTTCCTCACAAACTCAAAAACGGATGGGGTGTGGAGGCTTCTTTTCACTCCCATAAATCAAAGACTTGAGATGAAAAGGCATTAGGATTTCTTTTCTAATTTTCATAGCTAGCCTTGAAATGATACAAGCCCTCCTACTGAGGCCAGATGTGAATGAGAACATCAATACACGCATGACACCTTTTACCTGAAAGAGGAGGTTTCTAAAGTAGGAAGACGAAATAAAAGTATTTACAAACATCAAGAGTGAGGCAAGGTTTCATACCAACTTAACAAAGCTCTCCACTCACACACCTATGCACACGGATGGGAACAGTGTAACAGCGCAGTGGCCTTTCGTCCATGGGACAGTGTGGTGGCTGGAAGGTCTTACAATACTGAGCTGGCCTGTCAGAAGAGTGAATGACAGATCAAGCAGTGAAGATATAAAGGGCATTTCCGGTGGGCTGAGTTTAGTGACTGAAATCCGAATAGGCACGTCTGAGGCTATTCAAACACTAAGCTGGGAATTTCAGGAAGACTTCCTTTTTAACTTCTTCTAATCTTGCCACTCTTCCCTACTGATTAAACTCATCTCCTCCAGAGCATCCAGGCCAGGGCTGTTGCTGACTCCTTCCTCCCTCTCCACACGCTCCCCTTTGGACAGACCTGCTTGCGTGTTCCCTGGGCAACAGGAGAGACGGCGGAGTTGTCACCCATGACAGGCATAAGTGGCTAGTTTCGGACATCGGCTGCTAACACTGATCTCCGTGCCCCACAATTTGATTACCTGGATGATTAGTGGGATTTTCGTGACAGTTTTATAGCATGTTTCTTCTTCTTTTTTCCTTTCACTTTAATAAAAATGGGATTACCTTATTCTTATCATGCTGGCTCTGAAGAGGAAGTCAAGTTGACAAAAAAAAAAAAAAAAGTGAAAGGTACTTTGAGAAGGGGAGGGCAGAACAGTGTAAGTCAGCTTCATTTTTTAAGGTGCCGAAGTACAGAGACTCCTGTTGTTTGTCTGCCTATGGCCTTTCACTTTCTGCCTGTATTTGGATGCTGAATGCCTCCGTGCCTCAGCCTTCTAGTCTATGAAATAAGGCTAATAACACAGATGTAGCCCAGAGCAAAGCCGTAAGGATTCATTAATAAAACATGATTGTTAAACCCTCTGCAAACATGAAGCCACTTGGTCTGAAGCTACTTGGTTGTAAAGTAATAAAGGGAACCCGGAAAGAACAGGTGCAGCAGCTGCAGGCTCACTGCCCCACGGCTCCCGGTAGCGCCCAGCCCAGCGCGGCCCGCCTTGTTGCCCTCGCCGTGGAAATCTTCGCCAAGTCCCAAACCACAAGCGCCTCCCTGAGACGCTCGGTACCCACACATGCTTCTCTGTTCTTCCACCTGGACCTGCTGTTCCTCTATCTGTGGGCTCATCTTGGTTGCTACATTTTGATTTCATCTTTCTCACAATGATCTCTTGATGGTCTCAGAAGGAAAAAAAAAAATGTTCTTTTCTCAAGTAGAAAGAATTCCTTAATCCCTAATTCCCTCCCACCAATTCAAGTGGCAGTCCTAGACTTGATGCTGCTTCTCCCCCAGCCTCCCTTGCATCTGTCTGTCTGTCTGTCTGTCGTTCTCAACACACACACGTGGTAAGATTACAATGAGTAACTGAGTACTATGTGAGAGAAGACAATGTCTTCTCCGGAAGCTGAATTCTGAAATACTAATTTGGCTTCTTTCAAAAGTTCGATTTAATTGAAACAATAGTTTATCATGTATGCTTTTCTGGAGAGTATTGTGCTAGCCACAGTACAGAACAAGGTAACACGCCCAATCCTTTGCCCTCAGTAGGCAGACAGAGATGAAAAACAATAACACAAGCAGAAGCATGGTGACTGATAAGAGATATAAGCAAAGAGAGAGAAAGATTTCCTCCAGATATAAGGAAGGAAGGAAGTCTAGATGAAAAGAACAGACAGAATAAGACATACCTACAGAGAGACTGGCATGTTCCCATGAAAACACTAAATGCTTCCATATAGGTTACCAAAGTTAAACTTTCCAGCTACTCTATGGGGTAGTATTGTATTTCCAATGTTAAAACTTACAATCAAAAAGTAACTTTCCCAATTGCCAGTGTCAATGCCATAGCACAAAAAGGACACTCACAATATAAAACCTGGGATTCTGTTGGTAGTTCTAAACATACCACTGCTTGTAGCTATACAAGAAGTACCATATTATGTACATTACAATATAAAGAATAAATTGAATGCCTTTAAATTCCAGCATTACGTTAACCATGGAGTTGCAGTCACTAAATGGCTTCTTGGAAACATGTTCAAAGAAAAGTATGACATGAAGCAGGGTCATGACTTTTCTATTACATATCAGAACAAGTAGTTTAGTATGACAACATTCATGGACCAACAATAAAGACAAGTGGCAAAGCCTCATTGAAAACCTTGACCCATCACTGAAAACTACTGTCAACAGCTAAATGTCATGGAGCACTTTATAAAAGGATATGAAACTAGAATGTATTATAGGAATAAGTACAACACATACAATTTATAAGGTAGGATTCAATGTTAAAGATGATCTAGCCTAGCTAAGATATAAGGTCAAGGTGTTAATGTCTATTTTTAATACTATTTAATTAGCTTAATTTTCCATTAACTATCAAATCAGCAGCCTACTATCTATTTCAGAGCAGTCAGGGTATCTGACATTCTTAGCAGCTGTGATTTTCCCTAAGGGTTTAAGGGGTTTGTATAATATTTGTACAAAGTAATATTATCATTATCATAAATGTTTTCTAATTATTTCTTGGGATTAATGGAAGCATGTTGTATTATTGATGGATTAAGTACAATATTTATAAAACAGTGATAGGATTAAAGAGAAATAAATATGTATATCTTTTTGCATGTGTAAATAATAAATATTAATACCCACCATCAATTTTGTGCAAAGTGGTTTAGTACATATTAATAACTACTAAATAGTTCAGTTATCTGTTGTGGATTTGAGGTATGAATAGCATGTTTATTTATCTGCAAGCTGAAGGACTTGGGTAAAGTCCTTGAAGACTGCAGGAAGGGCAACGATCTGGAAAACGGACCCCCAAAATAATGCAAAGGTGTAAGAGTCCCAGAAAATAAACAAAATGTACCAATAAGCTTTCAAGAGGAAGGAAATTGATAAACATATCAAAAACAAAAATAAAAAAGTTTATCAAGGAAAAAAGTCATAAACCTAGATAGCAAATGGTCACATGTATACAGTTGTTGGTTTAAATACACATGTATTATTTATAACATAGTGGCTCTTTAACACCATTCCTTTGATTTTTGACTTGTGTATTCATGATTTTTCTCTGTCCCATTTGGCTGTGTAAGCCCCCTGCAGACAACAATAATGCATCTATGTGATAAACTGTAAAGCAACCAAAATTTGAAGATAGAAGACATAGCTTGGAATTTACACTGCAATTTACTGCCAGGGAGATGTTAGAAGACAGTAATGGCTTGCATCACCAGCTCATTCTCTTGCCATCATTTTCAATAACTAGGTCAATCCTTAACTGCAACCAAGGACTTGGTTTGATATAAATGTAAAGCAATTTCTCTTCCAGAACTGAAAAGTATAATACATTTTAAGGCCAAGATATGAACCATTCCTAAAACATATGTTTGCTGATGAGGTTTTAAAGAAATTACACCAGTGAACTGATGGAAGTCACTTAAGTAAATAGATTCATAAGAGACTACAGAAGTGATCATACAGTTCTGAATCACAATGCTACCTTTGGTAGGTATAGTAAGTTGTTTTTCCTTTGGATTAATTTATTCTAAGGTAAGAGACAATGGTTCAGAAACTGAAAAATAGGAAAGCTCTTGTGTATTATAGTATATAAAAAAATACAACTATGAGTAACAACTTTCTGAATTTCTCATTTGATTAGACTGATCAGTTTAATATCTGTTTTAAATAAGCCTGTTTATAATATACTATTCTTTTCTCCTATGGGTAAAGTTATTGCCAGTAACTCTCATGGCTCATTATCCAGTCCTAAAAGATTAGTTAAGAATGGAATAGCATCAGGTAAGGAGAAATCATTTACAAAATTATAGTCTTTGTCTCAGTATCTAGGTTGATTTTTACCATAAAATGATCCAGACAGTGTGGACTTTTCAGAAGTTTTCCAGCATGACAGGTGGCTATGTAATGACGTGCACAGATGTCTGTGAATACAGGAGGCATCTCCAGGTCACCCCAGAAGTCTGAACTTTCACTCCAGGCATCCCCTAAGGTGAAAGAAACCTTTTCAAATTTTCACCTGTTCCAAAGGATCCAGAATACCCATGACCCTGAGTGACTAAAGCATCTGTTCTTACTGCATTGCATCAGCAGTAACTTCATTATATTGCCAGAACAACATGAAAATAAATATTTCTTCCTAATGTAAAAGAATCTGTAAAAAACCTGTCCAAGGACGAATGACTATGTAGTATATTCCTCAAATTACTTATGCTTTCTGCTGTTTCTGGAAAGCAAGGTTAGTATCATATTTCTCTGAGCAATTTTAGGTGTTGTATATATGCCCAACCTAATTCAGTCCACAAAAGTTATTTCTAACTAGCTTATTTGTGTTTCATGGTCTTTCAACCTGAGAATAAAGGCACTATCTAAGCACATAAGATTCCTGGTTAACTGGTGCCCAGGCAACTAGAGTGATGGAAAAGATACAAATCACTTTTAAGAGGCAGAGAGCTGAGCAACCTGGGCCACAGAAGACAGATGATCTATGTGTAGGCTGCCTTCTGGAAACTTCATTCATCACCACGGTCAGATTTGGTCAGGACTGGTCAAACTTAGGAAATAATAGGCCTTATCATCAATAGGCCAGGTCACGTATTACCCAAATTAAATCTTAGCTGTCTGAGAGAGCATGTTACCTTAACAGAGATGAGTAGAAAAGGAATATCGTCTTATAAATAAAGTGCTATTAAGAATGGTAAACAACTCAATAAATATACTGTTATATTAAAATATAGCTGAGAACAGTGGTTCTCTAATTATGCTCCTCAAACCAACAGTATTACTTGGGAACTAGATAGAAAATTCTTGAACTAGCTCATACTTATTTAATCCAGAACATTAGGGGTGGAGTCCAGCAACCTACCTTTAATGAAGAGCACTGAAGAGAAAATTCTTTCCCTAAATTCTAATCAGAAGCATATTTATTGGAGCCTATTTCCATATAGGAATTAATTTAACTTACAATCCACTAGAAAATTAAGCTAACTCTAATATTCTAGTCCTTGATCACACCTGTTGATTAAAATATTAAAGTTATTTTCTCTACTACAGTGTTTGTGAACTGATATTAATAATTAGAATATCATCTGATTTAGAGTCAGTGGTTTAATTATGATTACAATAACGCCAAAATGTTTTAAATAGCAAGAATACAAGACAGGTGCTTTAATGTTTTTATGTACCTAAGCCACAGCCAGCATATTTATTTTTACATATGTACCAGGTTTTATATCAAAGAAAAAAAAGACAATGTCAAAGCTGTGCAATATCAGATTAACTATTCAGGAGTATTTAGGGTCTCATATGTCTTGAGAGCTGAATATAAAATCTTTGTTTTTAGAAGTCTTCAGTGTAGTTGAGGTGAAGAACTGTAGGGGCAGAAAAATATTCTCATTTCTCTTGGGGGTTTAAATTCTTCTGAGAAGCTGAAAACTAATGTAGAGACCTCCCAATGCTTCTATCTTCCCTCCCATCTTACTCTTGTAATTGCCGTTGTGTGTGTGCGTGTGTGTGTGCATGTGTGTGCAGGTGTGCGCTTAGTCATCCAGTTGTGTCTGACTCTTTCTAGTCCCATGGATTGTAGCTGACCAGGCTCCTCTGTCCATGGGATTTTTCAGGCAAGAATACTGGAGTGGGTTGCCGTTTCCTTCTCCAGGGAATCTTCCTGACCCAGGAATCAAACCCACTTCTCCTGAGTCTCCAGCATTGCAGGCAGACCCTGTACCCACTGAGTTATCTAGGCCAAGCCCATAACCAGGCTTCACAGGTGACAACTAGTAAAGAACCCACCTGCTAATTCAGGAGGCATAAGAGATGTGGACTCAATCCCTAGGTGAGGAAGAATACCTGGAAAAAGGCATGGAAACCCACTCTAGTATTCTTGCCTGGACAATCTCCATGGACAGAGGGGCCTGGTGGGCCCACAATCCATAGGGCTGCAAAGAGTCCGACACGACAGAAGTGACTTTGCATGCACACAGGCAATTCCATAACCACTGGGACAAAAAAGTTCTATCCACTCCTGGAATGAATGATTTCTAAGTTGTAGATAACTCTGTTATGAATTTCATAGTGCTGGAGAAGAAAACTTCAGAAGGTGGAAAGTGAAGGATGAAAGGACTCATTCAGAGGTTGACAGCTGGTAAAGAGATAAAACAGAGACAAGCTAGTCAGGTTAAGAAATGAAGAAAGAGAATTAGGCAAACAGTAATAATGTAGTCAGAGTGGGTCAGGTCAACAGCCAAGGAAAACAAAAACAAGGAAAGTCAAGGATCGACTAGGGAGGGAGGAAACTGCACCATTTCCTTTACCTCCCATCACAATCTCTGTTCTCGGGATTCTGTTAGGTCATTTACAAGACGTGTGTGTACACTCCATCACTAAACCGTGTCTGACTTTTAGCAACCTCATGGATTGTAGTTGGCCAGGTTCCTCTGTCCATGGGATTTCCCAAGCAAGAGTACCATTTCCATATCCATGGGGTCTTCCCAACCCAGGGATCAAACCTGCATCTCCTGCATTGGCAGGCAGATTCTTCACCACTGAGCCACCAGTAAGCCTGGAAAATTAATGAATATATACTTTAATTCATAGACAAAACTTTATGATTCACCACACTATATGGTCTGGAGAAGGAAATGGCAACCATACTCCAGTATTCTTGCCTAAAGAATCCCATGGACAGAGGAGCCTGGTGGGCTACAGTCCATAGGGTCAAAAAGAGTCAGACATGACTTAGCCACTAAACCACCACCACCACCACCACACTATATGGTATGCAGTGCTTGGCTACTTTATACCCTTGACTTGAAGAATACAGTGTTTATCTTGAAGTACTTCAGTTTGATCAGATCACCTTTCTTCCTCCTATCCAAGAAGCAAATACAAGACATCAACTCACAAATTTGCCTGGAGGGAAAGCCACATTGGTTTGCTTTTTACCAGGTTATGAGCTTCAAAAATGAGAAATCTTAATGGCATGATCTGCCTTATCTTACTCTGCATATCCTAGACACCACAGGAGGAGGCCAGGTCATCAGAGCTGAACATTCTTAGCCCCCAGTCAAAACTATATGGACAAATGATAAGCAATGGATCAGGCATCAAATAGTCAACCTCATCTATCTTAATAACTAAAACAGGGAATATTTCATTTTTTAATCATTTGTTGTTGCTTCTCAATTACTAAGTCATGTCTGACTCTTTGCAACCCCATGGACTACAGCACACCAGGCTTCCCTGTCCTTCACTGTCTTCAGAGTTTGCTCAAACTCATGTCCATTCAGTCAGTGATGCCATCCAACCATCTCATCCCCTGTTGACCCCTTCTCCTCTTGCCTTTAATCTTTCCCAGCATCAGAGTCTTTTCCAATAAGCTGGCTCTTCGCATCAGGTGGCCAAAGCATTGGAGTTTCAGCTAAGAACACAGAATCAGATCATTCATTCTGGAAGTGATGGATGGGTTCTGTGATTCCCTAAATAAACTTATATACAAATAGTTGGAAACACATAAAACATATAATATTAACCACTTTTAAATGTACACTTAAATATTAAAGATCATTTTTAGTAAAAATAGAATCCAAGTAGTTACAACATGTAGATATAAACCAGTCCTAGCTCACTAAAGTTGAAAGGAATCTCAGATATGACACTTACAGGTCTTTACAAGTCCAGATCCAGAAAGGTAAAAAGGTCCAGAGAGGTTAAACACTTTACCCAAAGGTCTCACAAATGGACAACAATCAAAATTCAACCTATGGCTCCTCATTCGCAGACCAGTCCTCTTTCTTATTAAGTCAGCCTGAGTTAGGACAGCACAAAATGAAGCACCATGGCAATTATCTGATAAATCTGATGGATGTGTATGGACAAACAGGGATAATTATGGCCAGGAAATCCAATTGAGGTCTTCAATTACCTAGATTGACTGTCTACATTGACCAAATAAACTGGACAATGGCCAAAAATGCACTCTACATCATGTTGGGCACCCCTAACCTGAGAAGCACTTCACTGTGTTTGTGAGATTAATAGGAACACACACACCACTGAGCTAACCATGCTGCTAAGTCACTTCAGTCGTGTCCGACTCTGTGCGACCCCAGAGACGGCAGCCCACCTGGCTCCGCCGTCCCTGGGACTCTCCAGGCAAGAACACTGGAGTGGGTTGCCATTTCCTTCTCCATAAAGTACTATATAGTACAATTGTGAATGGGTGCATTTTCCATCAATGAACAGTTCGGAAAGTTACCCCAAATCTATTTTTTTGGTAAGTTGAGTGAAAATGCTATAGGAACTCATGTACACACATTATAGAATTTCCATGAAGAAGCCAATCACACTGCCTCTGTCCAGATCCTTTGTTTCATCAAGATTATTATTCCTCCAAACGAATCAAATATAATGAGGTCCAAGTGGTAGGATGAAAGACTACAAAAACCTCAATAAACCTAAGTCATTCTTGACTTTATTCTTGAAAGTACATAGGTCTTTGTTTTAAACTTAAGATAAACATCACACTTAGGATGTTTGGCCATAGATGGAAAGCATTTGAGGAAAGGGGTTTTCAGTCAATGCTGAAATAAACTTTCCTGCAAGATGACATGTTTTAAACTAAAAATTCTACCAGCAAAGGCTTCTCCAGCAAAGCACAGCTGCTGCTCCTTACCTTGGGTGAGGGGTATTTCTTCCTGCTGCCCTTCCTGACCTTCAACGTGGGATGGCTCCTCTAGGCCCTTGGAGAAGACTCTTGAGAGTCCCTTGGACTGCAAGGAGATCCAACCAGTCCATTCTGAAGGAGATCAGCCCTGGGATTTCTTTGGAAGGAATGATGCTGAAGCTGAAACTCCAGTACTTTGGCCACCTCACGTGAAGAGTTGACTCACTGGAAAAGACCCTGATGCTGGGAGGGAATGGGGGCAGGAGGAGAAGGAAATGACAGAGGATGAGATGGCTGGATGGCATCACGGACTCGATGGACGAGAGTCTGAGTGAACTCCAGGAGTTGGTGATGAACAGGG
Organism: Nanger dama; assembly: GCA_917880005.1. NCBI lineage: Eukaryota > Metazoa > Chordata > Mammalia > Artiodactyla > Bovidae > Nanger > Nanger dama. Next base: position 6,696,112 of record CAKJTW010000011.1, read on the forward strand.
AGGCCTGGCATGCTGCGATTCATGGGGTCGCAAAGAGTCAGACACGACTGAGCGACTGAACTGAACTGAACCATTCAAATATACAGGGATTAATTTGCCTGTGCACAGTTTCAACAAGAAAAGCAAAAATACATTTCCAAAGTAAGATGTTTCCCCCGATTTTTAAAAATAAATAGGTTTAGAAGTTTCTGTGCTGACATCAGGAACACAAATGACTGTGCATTGTGATTAGAGGCTGAGAAGATAAGCCCGCGGAAAGATGAATCAAAAAGCAAGACACACTGGTGCAGTGCAAATGCTACTGGCCTGGAGTCACGAAACTGGGTTTTACTTCTCCATTTGGCAGGAAACAGCTAGGTTATATGAGACAGTTCACCTTCTCCCTGGACTTTAGTTCCCTTATCTCGAAAATGAGAAGGTTGACTGGAATTGTTTCCGGTTTTACCCTTCTGTAACTTTAAACCAGGGATGAGCAAACTAAGGATGATGGGACAAATACAGACCACCACCTGTTTTTGTAAATAAAGTGTGATCAGAACAGCCAAGCTCCTTCATTTACATACTGCTATCGCCTATGGCAACTTTCTTGCTACAAAAGCAGAGCTGGCTAATTGGCAACAGAGACAGTATGGTCCACAAGCCCAAGATACTTAACTAATCTGGCCCTGGCCCTTTACATAAATCTGCTTATCTCTGCTCTATGCCATTGACATTGTTTTAACCAAAGAGCATACCTTGGCATCACTGCTAAACCAAATCCATCTTTTAATGTATTATGCCAATTTTACTGTGTGGTTTTTCATTACTCTTCTGCCTAAGGCCATGCTAAGTAACACAGCTCATGCAACGATACTTCATTGTTTTCTTCCAGTCTGGCCATTAGATACACTGGATCTTCACTATAACTTCAGTACCTAAGTGACAGTTCATATGGCATTGTCTGAAGGCTTCAATGTTGGTAGGGTTGATGCAGGCAGTTAAAATTCAGTTCAAAACTGACCAGTTCCCCAGTTTCAGGGTCAGGAAGAAGTCCTTCCCCAGCTAACAAAGGATGTTAAGAGATAGATATTAAATAAGAAGGAAAAGGAACAGTTGTTGAATGTCTATATAGTAAAAAATAAATAACATGCATCTAAGACAAAAGTGGAACTCATGTAACTTTCATCTTTTATTTTTTATTAAAGGATAATTGCTTTACAGAATTTTGTTGTTTTCTGTCAAACCGCAATATGAATCCGCCACAAGTATACATATATCCTCTCCCTTTTGAACTTTCCTCTTGAGCAGCACAATTTATGTTGAAACTGAAAATCAATACCCAAATTAATAGGCAAAGAATTGCCTCAGACTCTGAAATTACCTAAATGCCTTAAAACTCAAGTGATGAGAAGGAAGGAAACTCATATATACTCCTCACTATCCAATCAAACTTTTCACAAAACCTCATAATTAACATGGAGGTCTCCCATAGCCACAGCTAGAGGCCTCCATTGCAGACTTATCCAAATACAGCATCTCCATCATCCAAGGGCTTGCCTGTCTCTTCATTCAGAGTTATATTAAAATGTGCTTCCTCAATAATCTTTCTGCTCCCTGCCCTAAGACCCTAGAAAATACTTCCCCTGGAAAACTGAAGCAGCTGGCAAGGATATGCAAGAGTCAGATCTCCACTAAATCAATTGTAGAATTTTTAAACAAACTAGCAGAAACTGCACACAGTCTTAAAACATGTGCATTGCTGCTACTTATGGAGCTAACATGATGAAGAGGACTAAAAGCGGCATTTCAATCACTCTGGATTTAGAACCCTGGTTCTGTCATTTACTTATGATATGACTTATGACTTTAGTTACCTAAAGTCTCTGAACCTTCATTCTAACCAATGAAATGGAGCGCAAAATGCCTCTCTTTTAGGACTATTCAAATATCTTAGAACCATATGCAGCTGTATTAAAAATCCATTGTCTTTTGAGTTATCGCTAGTAACCAGATGCAAATATATTAGCTCACTTAATCCTCAATTTCCTTTATCAAGACTGGAATCAGTAATTCTATTTTACAGAGAAGGAAACTAATGGCTGGACAAGTTAAGGAATCTGGCAACTGCTAAACAGCCATTAAATCATTCATTAGGCACTCAAGTCCAAGCCATTCTGAATCCAAAACCTATATTGTTCCCTCAAATCAACATCACTTCCCAGTGATGATTTCTATCTTTCAATGTCTAGTCTAGTTCCTGGCCTGTAACACTAACTGGGTTAGAGGGTTATGGAGGACCTCAGCTTCATCATTCAGAAACTGTCTGCCTATAGACAATCCAAAAAGCTATGTATATTCTCAGGCACTGACCCCAATACCCCAATACCCCATGCCTGTCATATGCTTTGGCCCAGTGACTAAGGCTACACAACCGACTCAGCCTCCTACTCAGCTTAGAGCTTTCCCTAGTCCATTCAGCTGAGTATATAGAACCTACTTAGTTTCTGATAGTCATCATCTTCTTCCCCCTTGCCCAGAACAAACCACAGGGCATATATCGCCATCTCCCAACCCTTTGGTGGAGTCTGGCCATAGCTAAAGAGAATGCCGCAAAGTGCAGAGATGCCATCTCCACGGATGAGCTGTTGCCAGGGCTTGCACATTGATCAGATTTCATGTTCATGATACAGCAATCACTTCCACTCTGAGATTTACACCCCAAAAGCACATTAAAGACCACAGACAGAGCCAGACATGCTAAGTCTGGACCTTTAACAAAATATGATTTTACATGTACTCTTTTATTTGTCAAAGGGTATGCTTTCTTTGGCTGAACAAATGGGATAAGAAAAATCTTTGCTTAAAAATTTGCATGTTTCCTCTACAAAGCATATTTCAATACTTCATTCTAGGATGTTTGTTTATAACACAGTATAATTTGCTGTGGCTCATGGAGAAGACAATGGCACCCTACTCCAGTATTCTTGCCTAGAAAATCCCATGGATGGAGGAGCCTGGTGGGCTGTAGTCCATGGGGTAGCTAAGATGGACACGACTGAGCGACTTCACTTTCACTTTTCACTCTCATGCACTGGAGAAGGAAATGGCAACCCACTCCAGTGTTCTTGCCTGGAGAATCCCAGGGACGGGGGGAGCCTGGTGGGCTGCCGTCTATGGGGGTCACACAGTCGGACACGACTGAAGCGACTTAGCAGCAGCAGCAGCAGCATCATAAATGCCTGTATAGTCCCACAGGAAGAATGCAGGGGAGATGTTGGTAATTATAAAAAAACTGTGAAGGGAGAAGATGAAGAGGTTTGTCTCCTTTCCTTCTCACCAGCCTCACTCTCTTTCCTTCTGTGTTTAAAGTACATAGAACAGCAGTAAATAAAAAAAGGGAAAAGATCACCCATTGTTGGGTGTCTATTCTGCCTGTTCATATTAGAAGAAAGCTTTAAATTGGGATTATACATCCTTAATCCTTATAGCATAAAGTCTTAAATGAATTAAGAAACTTCCAAGGATGCTAAATACACAAATTTATTTCCTAAAATATTAAAAATTGCATGTTTCAATCATTCTTCTTCAAACATACTAATTCTCTCATGAAAATACTAATGTTTCTATGCTGCATTAGAGCTGTTTTTAAACCTAATACCTCAACTATCAGACTATCTCTGAGTATAGAGTCCATGCCATTTTCCATAGTATTTTCCCCCAGTACCCAGTGCAGTGCCAGGTGCATACCAGGTTCTAAAGTGGGGAGAGGGAAATTATTTCAGATTCTCAGTGCTCTAGAGATTTGTGTTTGCCCTTTCAGGATAGAAAAATGTCACTAGAGAGTGGCCATACATCCAGGCACTGTATTCTCAAATATTCTTGCTCTTGCTGTTGTTTGGACTCCGAGTCATGTCCAATTCTTTGTGACCCCATGGACGGCAGCCTATCTGGCTCCTCTGTACATGGGGTTCTTCTAGCAAGAACATTGGAGTGGGTCGCATTTCCTTCTCCAGGGGATCCCCAATAAATTTTAATTGTGTTAAGCTATTGTGTTAATTGTGTGTTAATTGTGTTAAACATACCTATTTGAGACATCAGCTAGAACTCTAATATAATGAATATATAATTCAATTAAGTGGCTGATTAATGATAGATGATGTTAATATATTAGGTATCAGTGGTAATATATATGATATCATATACCAGTGGTAAAGAATCCAGCTGCCAGTGTAGAAGATGAAGGAGACACAGGTTCGCTCCCTGGGTCAGGAAGATTCTCTGATGTAAGAAATGGCAAAGAGAAGCCTGGCAGGCCAGTCCATGGAGTCACAGAGAGTCAGACATGACTTAGCAGCAGTCTATCTATTAAAAATTAATTTTTGATTATTTAAGTAAAGGAATGAAGATGGAATGAGATTCGTAACTAAGCCAATGAGACTTGCATTTTAGGGCCCTTAACTAGATCAGCTCCCTTCTAAGATCCTGGAAAAGGTCTAGCAAAAAGTTCAGTTTTTGTAAATTTTTCAAAGGCAATTTTTGAATAGATCCCCAAATTATGAAGGCCTCAGAATCCATAAAACTCTGTCCTTGGTTCAACATACAATAGAACGGTGGTATATAATGCATAAAGTATGACATTTGTATTTGTAATGCACAGAAAGTCGATCTTGCCCACTAAAGTTGACTCTTTATTAATCAGAATGTCAAACAATCTAAAGTAGCCTGCTATTTATTGTCCCATTTTCTCTCATTAGTTTTTCTATAATGCCTTATGTAGAAAGAATTGCCTCATTAATAACTTTGACCAATTGCTTTTGCAAGATGTTGATTATTTTTTGCTTTTGCATTTGACAAATGTAAAAGGCCAAAATGTCTTTCTTGTAATAGAGTTAGGTTGGTTTTTAATAATGAGCTAACTATGAGAGGTTTAATCATTTTTAGTAAATTCATCTTTTGGTGTAGATAAACCCTGCATGATACTCAAATTAACACACATTGATACACACACTCTTATAACAATGAGTTGATGGAATGCTCAGAAAAGGGAAAAAAACTAATCAAAAAATGTTTGACTGAAGTTAGCATCCATATATTTAATATTTTGTTAGCTAAGATTATAATCAGAGGGGAGAGATGGCTTATAAATGAAGTAACTTGTGCCTGAGGGTATGAATTTGAGTGTTGAAGGTGAGTATATACAATGGAATATTTTGCCTTAATCCTCGGTTCTAAACAATTGTGTCCAACATACTAAGAGAAGCTTTCTTTAGTCAATCTCTTGAATTTGTTATTAGTCAGGTGATTTGCCTTTTCCTTTATCTCTGCCTAGCTTCTTACAGGAAATCTGTAAGGAGAAAATCATGTATGTATTTTTGTTTTATTTAAATAGCAGCCTGAAGGCAATGGCACCCCACTCCAGTACTCTGGCCTGGAAAATCTCATGGATGGAGGAGCCTGGTAGGCTGCAGTCCATGGGGTTGCAAAGAGTCGGACATGACTGAGCAACTTCACTTTCACTTTTCCCTTTCATGCCTTGGAGAAGGAAATGGCAACCCACCCCAGTGTTCTTGACTGGAGAATCCCAGGGACGGGGGAGCCTGGCGAGCTGCCATCTATGGGGTCACACAGAGTCGGACACGACTGAGGTGACTTAGCAGTAGCAGCAGTTATTTGTTAACATTTTATTATATACTCAATTCTGCTATCAGAATAAAAGGGAAAAATTTTTCTCTCTAGGAAAAATTAATCTTGGAAGTTTTAAAAGCAACCATACCATGATAGCTCATTCAGGACAGTACAACAGAAAATAAAATCAAGGAATTAAAGATTAACACTTGGGTATATATAAGACAGCATTCATGAAAATAGCTAAATGTCCATAATAAAAGCTGAAGATATTTCTATGGTTTATGAAATGAAAGATTTCCCATAAAACCCAGAAGTATTCATAGACGTATGCCGAGTTCACATTTTAATGAAGATGACTTTTTTTTTTTTTTCAGGAACTAAGCAGTTGTGATGTGCTTTCCATACATAAGCAAATGAGCAGCAGCTGTAATTTGTTTTCATCCCCAAAAAATTCACTTTAAAAGCTGAACATTAAAACACTGAACTTAGCATTGAGGAATCTTCATTTACAAAGTTTCATTTTTAATAAATTTCAAATAAACTCTTACAGAAGAAATAAGTGAATTTCTCCCATATGCACTTCATGAGTGAAGGTTTATTGTATTCATACCCATAAAGGTATGCTTCTATTATAACTCCAGCATCATTATCCAAACAGAAATAACGTATTTCTCCTATATTTAATATAGGCTTCCTTTAAGCATAGGCTGTTTGATTATTCAATAATTAACTTTCATCTCAAAGTTATCTCTGCTTTAATTCTTTAAAAGATACTTTTGACATACTAAGACTCCCTAATTTCAGTGGCAGCTAACAGTTAAAAGGACATTAAAGACCTTAAATGCAATTTAATAATTTTCCTAACCACTTGTGAACAGAACCCAGTTGATGAATGTGAACTGTAACAACTGCAAGTGCTGGTAGCTTTTCACTGTCCATGGCCTCCCCATCTCTGTAGCCTAGAGATAGATCAATTGAAACAGCTAGACCGTAGTCGAGATTTCTTCATAGGGCCTCCTGTCTATGGAAGGATTTGTTCTGTGTCCATGAACTTGATATATGGCTGTGGAATCTAAGACACACATTCATCATAAAAGAAGCTAGTCTTTTATCTAGGAGCTGTGAGTTTGCTGATAAGCACAAAGAAAAGAACACTCAAGAGAAGGAAAAGGAGAAAGTTAGAGGGGCTAGCAGTGGCTAGAACGGAACAAAGCATCATGGCGTACTATCACAAGCTAGCTATGCACATTCTAAGTTACAATCACGTAACATTATTGTACTGATACCCATCTAACCCTCCCTAACCTACTACGTGACCTTACAGACAGTAGCTACATCGTCAATATTCCCCACCACTAGAGCACACAAACCATCTGCATCCTTCTCACTTGGTGAATGCGGTCAAAAAAAGCAATGTGGACCAGTGGTACCCACTTCCCTTCACTCATCAGATGGTCTTTCTTGGAGGCCCATCTTCCCTCTGCCCAAACTTTGGCATTTATCGTGGACTCCTTAAAATATCTGGAAAAATGTATTTCTTTTCCAGCCCCTGAACAAAAATCAGTATTCATTTTTTTTTCCTCAAGATGGAATCACAAGAGAAATATGAAAGCTAACTGCATGCGGTATAAATAAACATGGTGTGGGAACACGAGAGCAGAACACGATGGCCCGACACAGACGAGAGACAATTCAGCATAACAAATAGTAAGTTGTGCTTTGCCTGTGGCATTTTCTGGCTCCATCAATAATTATATAATACAACAGTCACTGATTTCTCAGCCCTGGATCAATAATGGGTTTCACATCTCCTCTAGAGCTGGTTGTTGACCAAGGTGCTTGCTCAAACCCCCACCCCATTCATGGTAAAAATCGATCCTTGCATAACTGCTGTGTGCTTAGAATGTCAGCACCAGAGCAAGAGAGAAATGTGGAGTTTAATAGCACTGCAGAATTCACAATGACTTCATATCTGCCCCTACAAGCCCATAGGACTCAACAAGTAGCTTTAAAGGAAAGACCTGAACCCTAAAGATATAATACATTGGGACCTGCCAACAAATTCACAGCAGGCACAAATATGTGGCACAGTCATGGGCCCAAAGCACACTGTGGCTGGAGGCCAGAAGTTTCATCTGACCTACTGTGAACATATCTCCTCTATTCTAACAGAAGAGCTGATAGCATAGCATTCTATATGTTGGGCCCTTGGACGGTAGTGCCGCCATATTTGGGATGAACCCTCTGACTTTCGGCCCAAAACTATTTCATCACATCCCACTGGGCATCAGAAAGCAATTACATCACATCATGAAATATATTTTTCAAAATGTACAGAGGCTCCCAGTCTGTGCAGAGTGGTACATTTTCAAGCATGGATATTCTCTGGAAAGCAACGCTAGTGTGTGTACTAGACATATAAAGAGAGATCGGCAAACCATCATTTTAATCTAATCAAGACACATGGCCAAACTTGATAATACAGATGCCAAAGGAAATTTTTAAAAATCAGATTCCCCAGTCTGATTGTCTGCCTTGATTTAGTAAGCTAGACAATGGCCCTACCTCAATTTCCCGAGTAAAGTCCTAGAGTGGTAGGTAGTACATGAAGGAGGGCAAAGAAATAGTTTCTTTCTCAGCTTCTACTGCACTCTTCTCTATAGGGTCTCCCGGCATAAAAAGGCCAGAGGAATGCCTCACAGACATTAAGAGCCTTTATTCTGTAGTCAAAGTAATTGAAATGAAATCCAGAGAGAATAAGTGAGTTGTCCAAGGTCAGCAGGACCCCCAGCTTCTCATGCCCACAGGACCCATGTGCTATCCACTATGTCAAACCTCCTATTACACTGACAAATGTACTTACAGGCTCCAATGCTATGCTCCTAAATTACCCTCCCCTACCACTCCTCCTAGGAGAAGGAAATGGCATCCCACTCCAATATTCTTGCCTAGGAAATCCCTTTGACAGAGGAGCCTGATATGCTACAAGTTCATGAGGTTGCAAGAGTCGGGCACAACTTAACAACTACACCGCAACTACCATCATCCTTCCCCATATCATTTTTTTTTAATTTCCTCATTTTACTTAGGAGAAGGCAGTGGCAGCCCACTCCAGTGCTCTTGCCTGGAAAATCCCATGGACAGAGGAGCCCGGTAGGCTGCGGTCCATGGGGTCGCGAAGAGTCGGACACGACTGAGCGACTTCACTTTCTTTTTCACTTTCATGCATTGGAGAAGGCAATGGCAATCCACTCCAGCGCTCTTGCCTGGAGAATCCCAGGGACAGCAGAGCCTGGTGGGCTGCCGTCTATGGGTTCGCACAGAGTCGGACACGACTGAAGTGACTTAGCAGCAGCAGCAGCATTTTACTTATGAAATACAAGTGAGAAAAGATGAGCCTGATAAGATTACTCAAAATATAATGTCCCTAGGGCAGCATTTTCTGATCTTTCTCCCTCCTTCCTCTCCCCTATCCAATAACACTTTTAACTGTAGGCTTGCCCCAACTTAGTTGAGAGCAACTCCATTCTTTGAGTTGCTCACAGCAAAATCTTTGGATTTATTTTCACTATTTTATCTAACTATATTACACCCACATCTTTGCAGCCAATCGACTCCTTTCTTGACTTTATACCTTACACTCAATCTATCATGAAATACTGCCAGCTCTACCTTCAGCATGTATCCAGAATCTAGCCATTTATCATCACTTTCACGGCTACTGCTTTGGTCCAAGTAACCATCATATATCACCTGTGTTACTGGGATAGCTTCCCAATTGCCTCTACCACAAGGGGTTACTACCTCTGCCTTTGTTATGCTCATTCTCACCCCCAGGGTACCCTCATCACTGCAGCCAAAATCATCCCTCTAGGAACAAGCCACTTTTCTGATTAAAACCTTTCAGTTGCTCTACATCTCATGAGAAAGAAATTAGGTCCTGACAGTGGTACATAGGAATCTACACAATTCATCTGCTTCTCTGTCTCCTCTTCACCTGCCTGCTGTCTCTGTGCCCTCCATCCTGGCTTCCTTTGCCTTCTTTTCCTGATGCTCTGGCCTCAGCATCTTACAGTGTTTCTTTCTCGCTGGCCAATTTCTCCTCACACATGTACATGATGTTCCCACACCTTTTTCCAGATTCTACCTGAATGTCACCTCCCTTTGAAAGTGTCACCTTCTCCTCTCACTCCTACCCCAGCATTTCCTCCCTAACTTTCTTCAATACTGTTCACTTCTAATGTACTACGTAACTTACTTTTTCTCCTGGGTATTTCCTGTCCTCTCTGATCAGACTATAGGCTCCAAGAATTGCGGAGCTGAGGACAAGGGGTATAAGTAAAGAGGTCTGTTTTGTTCACTAGTCAACCACAGAATCTAGTATGACAGCACACAGCAAGCATTTGTTTACTATTAATCAGTTAATCAGTAAATGACAAAACAAATACCATGTTGAAGGGAACAGAGGGGACAATTGGGGGGCAAAGGAACTTTCTTGATATCCTGTTCATCATCCCCACAGGCATATTCTTTTTCTGACCACACAGGATGTTGCTTCAAGGTCTGTAAGTCTTCTAGGTAATCAGGCTTCTCTTTTAAATCAGTGTTGGAGATGATATAAGACTAAATGATGCTCTTAGACAGAAAAAGCAATTGAAGAATGGAAATGATCTTTTTTTCTATAATTGTTCTATAATTACCCTGTACTATGTGGCTCTCACCCAGAAGGCTTGATTCAGGAGTCAAGTAGTTGTTTCTCCAGCACTCTCTGCTCTTGAGACATACGTTGGCAGAAAATCAGAGAATGAGGGTCTGGAGAAATCAGGAGAAAGTATGAGAGCCTCATGGAGGGAGATAATATGTGATGCTTTCACTTCCTGTCTTCTCTTTATGATTCTCTCAACATCTCTCGCTTCTTCCTTTCTTCCCAGGCAGTGCATGAAATATTGTAAGATTAGAAGATCCTCTACACTGGGAATTGGGATCATATGAGACAATTTTGGGATTTACCAAAATGTTCAGAGGAATCTGATTTTTAAAAGTTACCAGTAAGAATGGAAAATTTAAAGAATTTATGACACCAGGGCACCATCACAAGGGCACACTTTTCTGCTGCCATGCTGATTAGACCAGAGAGGAAACATGAATGGGAACTTAGCACTGACCAGCTACATGGCCAGTAGGGCTCCCTTTCTGAATACAGCCCCATTCTGCTTGCACAAAAGTGGAATGCTAGAAAACTCCAGCTTATCTTTTGATTTTCTTCTTCAGGCATGTACTTCAGCATAGGTCAAAGTGACAGGTGCTCAGATACTCAGCTGTGCCTGACCCTTCACGACCCTAGGGATGGCAGCCTGCCAGGCTCCTCTGTCCATGGGATTCTCCTAGTAAGAGTACTGGCGTGGTTGCCATTTCCTCCTTCAGGGTATCTTCCCAATCCAGGGATCAAATCTGCAAGTCTTACATCTCCTGCATTGGCAGGTGGATTCTTACCACTAGCACCACCTGGGAAGCCCATACTTCAGCACAGTATCCAACAAAGCACCAGCAGAAAGAAACTATATATGCAGTTAGCAAAGGTATTCAGATTTCAACGCACTTTTACTGGCTTCCTTAGAGAAACAGTATGAGCTATATCTGACCCCAATAACCCCATACAAACTTTAATACTTGGAAAACCTAGCATGTAAAAAAGTTAAATGTAAATTAAAAAAATAACTGTTGCCTAGGCAAAGATAGGCTAATGTGAACTACGAATCTTCTTCTAAGAAAATCTACAAATGAAGACAGTGTTAAGGAATTTGACTAATAATAAACAGTAATACTAATACAAATCAAAACATATTCTTAATCAGAGTTGATATATGCAATTCAAAAAAAAATACTCATTCAGGGATCTATTTCACTGACAAGGTAAAGAAGGCATAGTTGGGGGAAGCATAACTTTTGAGTCAGTGTGAATCACCTAGATAAGGTAAAGAAATAATCTTAAAGTAGAAGGATCACCATTTTATTTTAGTGGTTTCCCAGGCCACTGGGCATGACCTGTATTTTCAGAGTTCTGCCTCTTTTAAACACTCTTCAGTGCTCAAGCAGATATCCAAATCTACTCTCATTCCTAGATTCACCTTGAGAGAGTCTATCAAATACTTATTATCAGATACTTATTTCCTTAATTTTGAGAAGGTGCTGCTATTCTAGCTCTCCCAGATTAAAAAAATATTCCCAGAGCAAAGTTCTGGAGAAAAAGAGAAACCTTCCTTTGCATTTGGCTTAAACTAGACAGACTCTTCACCTTAAACATTCTGGAACCTCGACTCTAACTTGGGCCAGAAGGCTGTCTGAAAAAGATTCTCTGTCTTTGAGCAGAAAGATTGCATGACCCTAGAATAGTCTATAGAATTGCATAGTTTTGTTCAAATTGAGCTTCCTGGGACCTAAATAATGTCTCATTTTCAGGCAGAAGTGGTTTTGTCAAACGAGTAATAATGGTCACCTGACCTATATTCCGCGTCACTTTATACACTTTGAAATTTGAAAGCGTTTCTCACACCAGGTTAAGGAATTCTACCCTCTCATCCTGTTTCCTTCACTGCACTTATAATCATTGTAATTCATTAACTTTGGGACTCTGTCTCTGTTCACTGCTTTATCCAAGGCAATTAGAAAAATGCCTAGCAAATAATATTCATTATAAAAATAATCAGTGCACATGTACATTGTAATGCACATAATCAATAATCACATGCAGATAATCATGTATAAATAATCAATTTATTATGAAGTCACTCAGTCGTGTCCAACTATTTGCGATCCCATGGACTGTAGTCTACCAGGCTTCTCTGTCCATGGGATTTTCCAGGCAAGAGTACTGGAGTGGGTTGCCATTTCCTTCTCCAGGAGATCTTCCTGACCCAAGGATCAAACCCAGGTCTCCCACATTGCAGGCAGACACTTTACCCTCTGAGCCACCAGGGAAGCCCATAAATAATCAATAATCATGTACAAACATGAGGATATCACTGTAGATGAATTGGGAAGATCAACTGAGATTTTTCAGGAAAGGCTTAATAAGTATTATAGATGCTTAACAAATCAAGTAACATCAGCAAGCCACACTAGGATTATGCCCTCTGCCTGAACACAGGAAAAATGGCAAGAGAATGTATGAGGACTTCATTTTTTTTCATTTTTCACATTTGTAACAGAAATACAAATACCTATGCTATCTGCTATCCCCATTAACAGCATCAAAATCAGGTAATTCCTGAAGCTGAAAAGTCAAGAAGAGGGTCAAGAAAGTCAAATCTAGGGGCCATGAGAGCCTTGGGTTCACACTATTGAAGGGAAGTATCAAAGAGCAAGAGACATGGACTTTGGCTGTAGGAGTGTTTGTAGTAATCTGCATGTGTGCATGCTAAATCTCTGCAGTTGTGTCTGACTCTTGGCGATTCCATGGACTGTAACCTGCCAGGCTCTTCCATCCATGAGCTTCTCCAGGCAAGAACAGTAGAGTGATTTGCCATGCCCTCCTCCAAGGGATCTTCCCTACCCAGGGATATATATCCAAATAAGAAACAAAATAAATAGCAAAATACCTACAAAACCACCCTGAGAGAAATAAGCACTATCTTGCTAAGTTGTTTCAGTCATGTCTGACTCTTTGCGACCCTATGGACAATAGCCTACCAGGCTCCTCTGTCTGTGGGATTTTCCAGGCAAGAATACTGGAATGGATTGCCATTTCCTTCTCCAAAGCAATTATCTTAGGTAACCAAAACTTAATTCATATTTGGTTCTGTAAAGGCTGTACTTATAATACCTATATTTGTACATACTTATTTAATAAGATTTTTATTACACTAGATTACATGTCATAAAACAATGTTGTAGATATACACATTATAATACTTAATATCATCATATTGAACTATATTTTCTGTGTTCACAATATTATACTATTGTATCATAGTATATTGAACTAAGTACATTTTATACCTTGAGATGGCACAGCTCTTCACTCATACAATGAAGGAAGGTCTGATTGTTTTTTTGCCCCATTGCTCATTCCGTCCATCTCCTTATTCTATATGTGTCTGAAGAATGTCTTTCTCAGGCATTTATAAACAGTCATCTTACAGCCATGCTTATTTCTAAACATGCTGCTTCACACATTCCATGGGACAGGTTAACAATTATTTTTGGTTTTAGATGCCATCTGGTACAGCTTCTCTGGGCCAAAGATCCTGTTTATGTCAACAAATTACTTAATTAAGCAAACTAGGTGATAACAATGATGAGATTTTGAAAATAATATGGACATTCATGGAAACTATGTAATTCACTATTATGCTTTATTTTAAAGAATATCAAAGAGCTGGGGTAGTGGAGTGGTGTAGGGGAAAAGGGTACAGGTAAGAGGGGACTAGCAAGGCCCCTCAGAGGAGTGGGATGGAAAGTGACGTACACAGGCTGAGGAACTTAGATCCCCTCTTATGAGAGCAAAGGAAAAAAGGAAAAACAGGAAAGAAGTCCAATTGAGTTCTCCCTGTGCACTAAGTACAATAGTGCCTACTATGTGACAGGCCACTGGGAATAAAGGCACAGTGAAGTTTCTAAAAGGCCACATTCACTTGACACTGAACTTGACTTCGGAGTACTCTGCTCACTCCCAAGACCCTATTTCTCATTTAATTCATGACTCCATGATGCCCTTTCATACCTAATAAAGACAAGACACCAAGTTAGAGTATTTCTCACATATCCCCTTAAATAATTTTTGTAAAATACTCGCCAGATATAATTTTATCTCAATTGAGAAAATTTGCTAATTCTAAAATTAGCAGATAATTCAAAAATGCTTTTTGATTGTAAATTCATAGCTCCCTCAGATTTTCTATTATTCTGATCATAGGCCAGGATAGAGACACAAGTATTAATACAGAAAACCCTTGGGTTTGCTGTAATTCTAATATTAAAGGGATAGACCTAAACCATGATTATTATCAGGTGTTAAGCCTAACTGCTCACAAAAATGACATCCTCCATATATGACAAGTTACCTCTTGGTTCAAAAGAAGCTTCTAAATATGACTTCTTCAAAAATTCAGTATGTTAAATAATGTTTAATTCAGAAAAATGCTTCCACTATAAACACATTTATGGCAATAACCATAATTATAATAATTTGGGGGAAAGTTCAGTTCAGTCACATCTGACTTTTTTGCAACCCCATGAATCACAGCAAGCCAGGCCTTCCTGTCCATCACCAACGCCCAGAGTTCACTCAGACTCACGTCCATAGAGTCTGTGATGCCATCCAGCCATCTCATCCTCTGTCGTCCCCTCTTCCTCCTGCCCCCAATCCCTCCCAGCATCAGAGTCTTTTCCAATGAGTCAACTCTTCACATGAGGTGGCCAAGTACTGGAGTTTCAGCTTTAGCATCATTCCTTCCAAAGAAATCCCAGGGCTGATCTCCTTCAGAATGAACTGGCTTGATCTCCTTGCAGTCCAAGGGACTTTCAAGAGTCTTCTCCAACACCACAGTTCAAAAGCATCAATTCTTTGGCACTCAGCCTTCTTCACAGTCCAACTCTCACATCCATACATGACCACTGGAAAAACCATAGCCTTGACTAGAAGGACCTTTAACTTCCACTGGACTACTGGCCTAAGTAACCCCTGAGAGTAACATATCACAAGCATCAACATCAGGCACATACAAAAACAAAGTTTTTGAGTTAAGAATAGTGAAATTTCCCTCTTTCAAAATTTTAATAAAAATGTGTATAGTTTATAAAGGAAAAGTGGAAAGTTGTATTCTATATAACTGGAAAACATTATTTTTAATAAGTGGGGGAAAATTGATTAAATGTCTATGATGCCATTCTAATGTGCAGAATTCCTAAGATCTGGAATTCCTGTGGACAACCACGAGGACCCTAAGAGATAGATTATAAACTGGGAGAGAAGAGGAACTAGGTCACCAGAATGGGCTCTACTCCATCCGAATTACCTTCTTTATTATTCCACAAGCAAAGTCTGGGATTCTAATATATAGAATGATCATATGCCTTAGTTTGCTTTTGACAGTACTGGTTTATACCTATGGTCCCAGTGTGATTATTGATAAAGTTCCTTTTTGCTCTCAGAAGTGTCTTGGTTTGAATGACAAGCTACATGGCCATCCTACCAGTAAGCCATCAGCATTACTGACCACCCTTCAGAGTACTCTGACAGTAAAATGAACGGATCACTTCATTATCTGCTGCTGTCATTCCTATTATTTAATATCAAGGAAATAGTATTGGTTTGTTGCCGACAGACATCAATAAAAAGCCATGCTATCAGCTTTCAGGAGGGTGAACAGAACCTCACTGTAGGGAAAGGATTTTAGAAGTGAGTAGCATTTTATGTTCACTAAGATCCAGTTGACTGTCCAGACTCCATGGCAATACTATGGCTTTGGTTTAATATTTAGCTAATAAGTAAAATCTGTATCTACAGAATCCATAAGGCAACAAAAGATGTGTGCCTCTTCTCTGATTCCTTTTGCCTCCACAAAATGTAGGAACTGTTATTATTCAATTGCTCAACCCACAAACTTTTATTAGAAATCTATTACATTTTAGCCCTCTATTTGTCACTATGGCATTTGTAAGAGCCATGGTGCTTGCCTTTAAATAGTTCATATTTTAATTGATGATTCAAAACCAAAACAATCACATGATAACTAAGTATAAAACTATATGACAGTAACTCTTACAAGTGACTTTAAAGGAACAGAATATTGAGTAAAGGACTATTGAAGAATAAAGGTTTAAACTCAGGCCGAAAGGATGCAGAGGGCTCCAAAAGATGGAGAGTAAAAGAACAATTGTGGGAATGAACATATGTACAGATGTTGGTAGCTGAAATTAGACTTTTTTGAAAGGAAACTTTAAAAAATAGATGATAGACATGGTGGAGCCATTTTCCAGAAATGTCTGAAAAGTTAGGTAGGAATATTTAGACTTCATGTACTAATATATGGTATTGACATTAAAGACCACCCAGGGTCGGCCATCTCCATTTTAGTAAGGTTTTCCTATATTGCAATATGAGACCATGTCAACATGATGAAAGTTCTAGAGAAGAAAAGTATCCAGCCCCCTGTTACTTTCAGTCCTCAAGAACAGATACAGTGCACCACAAAAAAAAAAAAGAAAAGAAAAGAAAAACTGATCTAAATCTAATAAGCTACATATTAATTTATAATTTAAACATTTTCAGAAGATTTCTTTGCATAACCAAAGAAAAATTTGTCCTGAATCCAAGCTCACATCTCCCAGTTCCTTTTCTCTTATTTTCCAAGTACTTAGATGATAACTTTAAGATTCAGGTGATTAGATCCTTTCAGGTATGTAAAGATTATCAGTCTAATCCCGTCTTAATCTGCTCTCAACACAGCTTTCATCAAGACTCACTTGTTCTGTGAAGGTGCTTCCAAGTAAACCTCCCTGTCTCCATCCCCTAAAACCACTCCTTTAAGGTAACTGCCAACCTCTCCTTGCCAGATCCATGAATACTTAATGACTGCTATCCAGAAAATACTAATTAATGATGGGTATATTTTAGTATGTGAATCTGTCTTCTCTTTCCTCTTTTAGACTGTGATCACTACAAGGGCAGGAAACTATTTTCTATTTTCTTGCAACCATCATTATGTATTATTATTTAGCATTTAATGAGAAACAATAGTTCATTGTAGAAGAATATGAATCAGTTTCTCACAGCTGAAAGCAGATAATGACCACAAAAAATAGAAACATTAGTACTAGCCAAAGGGATTAAAAATAAGAAAACTAACTATATGTAAAATTTTGAATCAGAGAATAGTAAGAAAAAAAACTCTCTAAATAAATGGGCAGACTTAAAATCAATGACTACTGAACAACGACTAAAACACTAAGTTCATTTTTTTCTGCACTAAACCAAAGAGCAGTGGGCAAACAAGAAGGAATGAAGACACCGCTAAAATAGCTATTGATGAAAGGCTGTTGGGAAAACTGTCAGAACAGCCGAACATTTACAAATAAGGAGTCCCCTGGTAGAGTTATTGAACATAGTGTAATGGGACAAACTAGAGGGAATAAGTAGACTTTTGAAAGTGAAATGTGAGAGCAAAGTGAAAGCAGAAAGTTGTAACATTTTTGAAACAAAATTAATGAACCAGTCTACCAAAGAAACAGTGACTCAGTACAGCCCTATGCAAAATTACTAAATAGACCAAAATTGTTTCCAGGACCACCTCCAACTACTTTCCATGGCCATCCTTTATCCACCGTCCCATCGTCCTGACCCAACACCCTGACCTTTTGCAGCTATCCTGGCTAACGAGGTTAACAAAGGTAACTTTCTCTTCCTGTCATTTTTGCCCAGACCTCCCTCTGTTTTCTAAGATAATAGCCAGTTATATGGTTAAACTAATCAGTGAAGGTTAATGTTGTTTACACATATGTGGTCAGTTAATTTATGACAAAGGTGATAAGAATATATAATGGGGAAAGGGAGTTTATAAAATATGGAGTTGGGGGTTATTAGCATCACACAATTTGCTAGATAGCTACATGCAAAATCATAAATACAATATATAAACTATATTTACAATTTGTAAATACAAATACATCAAATAAATAAAAACATGTACCTTATTTATATACAAATAGATCAAAACAAAAGTTAACT
Organism: Nanger dama; assembly: GCA_917880005.1. Lineage (NCBI taxonomy): Eukaryota > Metazoa > Chordata > Mammalia > Artiodactyla > Bovidae > Nanger > Nanger dama. The sequence continues at coordinate 6,714,446 of CAKJTW010000011.1, forward strand.
CAAAATGGATCAAACACTTAGATATAAGATGTGAAATCATAAAACTCCTAGAAGAAAACACAGGTGATAAATGCCCTAATATTGGCTTTAGTGATGTTTCTGTGAATCTGACTTCCAAAACAAGTCCAAAAAAAAACCCCAAAAATAAACAAATAGGGCTACATCAAATGAAAAGGCTTCCTAAAACTGAAGGAAGCTATGAAAAAAATGAAAAGACAACCTATTGAATGGCAGAAGATATCCGCAAATCACATATTCAAAAGGGGTTATGGCAGAAAACAAAGAAGAACTAAAGAAGCCTCCTCATGAAAGTGAAAGAGGAGAGTGAAAAAGTTGGCATAAAATTCAACATTCTGAAAACTAAGATCTTGGCATCCAGTCACATCATTTCATGGCAAATAGGTGGGAAAACAATGCAAACAGTGACAGACTTTATTTTGGGGGCTCCAAATATCACTGCAGATGGTGACTGCAGCCATGAAATTAAAAGACGCTTGCTCCTTTTCGTCAAAAGCTATCACCAACCTAGACAGCACATTAAAAAGCAGAGACATTACTTTGCCAACAAAGGTCCATCTAGTCAAAGCTTTGGTTTTTCCAGTAATCATGTACGGATGTGAACGTTGCATTATCAAGAAAGCTGAGCACTGAAGAAGTGATGCTTTTGAACTGTGGTGTTAGAAAAGACCCTGGAGAGTTCCCTGGACTGCAAGGAGATCGAACCAGTACATCTTAAAGAAAATCAGTCCTGAATATCCATTGGAAGGACTAATGCTGAAACTGAAACTCTAATACCTTAGCCACCTATTGCAAAGAACTGATTGACTGGAAAAGACCCTGATGCTGGGAAAGATCGAAGGCAGGAAGAGAAAGGGATGACAGAGGATTAGAAGGTTGGATGGCATCACAGATTCGATGGACATGAGTTTGAGCAAGTTCTAGGAGTTGGTAATGGACAGTGAAGCCTGGTGCATTGTAGTCCATGGAGTCACAGAGAATCGGACATGACTGAACTGAATGCAAAATATAAAAAGAATTCAGTAGATGTGAATAGATGTCATCTATTTCCCTAAAGATGACATACATATAGCCAAGAGGCATAAAAGGATGCTCAATAGCCCTCCTCATTAGGGAACTGGAAATCAAAACTACAATGAGGTATTACCTCACACCTGTCAGTGGCTATTATCAAAACAAAAACAAATAACAAATGTTGGCAAGAATGTAGAGAAAAGGGAACCCTCAGGCACTGTTGGTGGGAATGTAAAGTGGTGCAGCCACTATGAAAAACTGTATGGAAGTTTCTTTAAAAATAAAAAACAGAACTATCATATGATTGAGCAATTCCCCTTCCAGATATTTTTCCAAAGAAAATTAAAACACCGATTCAAAGAGATATATGCAACCCTATGTTCAATGCAGCATTACTTACAAAAGCCAAGAAATGAAAGCAGCCTAAGTGTCCACTTATGGATGAACAGAAAAAGATGTTGTATATATGTACAACAGAGTATTACTCAGCCATAAAAAAGAATGAAACCTTGCCATTTGTGACATCATGGATACCTAGAGTATTATGCCAAATGAAATAAGTCAGATAAATACCACATTATTTCACTTACACGTGGAATCTAAAAAACAAAACAAAAAAGCAAATCCCAGACTCAGATACAGAGAACAGATTCATGCTTGTCAAAGGGGAGGGGACTGGTGCAAGGGAGGCAAATGGGAAAGTGGATCAAAGATACAAACTTCCATTTATAAAATAAATAAGTCATAGGGAAGTACTGTACAGCCTGTGTAATACAGTCAACATATTAATGTTGTATGGTGACAGAAGGTAACAAGACTTATAGTGATCTTTCTGCATTGTGTGTAAGTGTTGAGTCACTGTGTTGTACAGGTGAAACTAACAAAATAATGTATGTGAATTATACTTTGATAAGCAAACGTAAATCTAGTTTAATCAATATTCTGCTCAGTGACTCTACACGTCAGGCACTGTGAAGGAGGCGAAGTCGTTTACAGAAGAAGCATGGTCATCTCCGCATTATACAGCTGGGATATGATCATATTTAACACAGGCTCCTGAGAACGAGGTTTAAATTCTTCTACCACACTTCAAGGTTTTTGCTATAGAGTACTGAAACTAACCAAATGGCTACTGCTATATAGCCTGACCTAATAAGATTTGATTTTGCTTTGGTTTTGGCAGTCATATCTCAGATCTTACCTATTGTTCTTTTCCTATTTCTTGCTTTTCACAAGCCTCCCTAAATGCTCCATAGCTTGCCGGTGTTATTCTCACTGTTGTTTTGTTTTATTGTCTGTAATTATACCATGATTCTGGGTAAAAGAGTAAAGACAGTTATGAGTTTCTTGGCTACACATTTTAAATGACCAACAGAAGCTTTCATGACACCTACTTGCCACAATTGGATTTTTCTAGGAAAAGGTCCAAGCTTATTCATAAACAACCAAAAGTAGTTCTGAACATGAGAGATGAACTGGATGGCAAACTAAATACTTAAAAAGGAAGCTTTCCATAATGAAGTTAGGCAAACAGCTAAAATGGAAAGATAATTTTAAGCAGAAAAATGGTTTGAGTGGTAGTATATTAGGTACAGACCTCTTGTAGAACTGGCAATAGCATTATCAAGCAGTTTGAAGACTAATTTTTGGTTGTCCTTTGAACTTGGGAAATCTCATTTGAAAGTAAAAGATGATTCTTCAGAGAAACAAAATGCATAGCTATTCTCTACTTCAAAACAGGTTTTCTCTTTCAAAGGACAACTTAAACCTAAAGCAATCAAACTAAGTAAAATGTATCACTACATTTCAGTGCTATAGACAAGTCAGGAGAGAAAACACAAAAGCATGGTCCCTTCCCTCCAGTAACTTACAATACACTCAACCAACTTTTACTGCGGCAAACCAATGCACAAACAATTCACTGTAGAACTCTATTAACTACATACTATAGATGCAGGAAACAAATAAGCATAATTCCATTAATATATCAGATTTTTACTAAATATGAAATAGATAAATGAACAAATGTTCAGTCTGAGGGGTGTGTAGGCTCTGAGGAACCGGAGTTAATGGAGGAGTGCTTTCCATGTGCAAGAAGTGCCAGAGCATAGGCCACAGGCAGGAATGGGAATGGAAGATGGACTTACAAGTGGCCAACATAATAGCAAAGTGGAAGTGTTAGTCGTTCAGTCCTGTCCAGTCTTTGTGACCCCATCTGTAGCCTGCCATGCCCCTCTATCCATGGGATTCTCCAGGCAAGAATACTGGATTGGTAGCCATTCCCTTCTCCAGGGGATCTCCCCAACCCAAGGATCAAACTCACGTCTCCTGCAATGGCAGACAGATTGAGCCACCAGGGAGACCCCAACATAACAGAAGCAAGCTAAAATGGTGGGAAAGGCTGGACAGCAGGAAGAGCACATGCACATTTCTTCTAATTATGTTTACTTTCAAAAAAAAAACACCTCCTGAGCACAATTTTATTTTACTATAGTGATAATTAAATTATTCTAGGATAATAGTTTAACAAGCTTAAGGATATGAGCACCCAAAATAGCGCAGCAGGAAAAATAATATGACTATAATTGACTTAGTCATGTTTTACTTTAATTTTTATTAATTTGCTTTCTTGATTCCAATCTTTTCCTTCTTTTTACTCTTCTTAGTCTCATCAGCTTTTTTCTCATTGGGTTATTACTTGGGTCACACCTTCAAGTTTCTCTGTGAACTCCAATTTCTTCATAACTACCTATTGTACCTTATTTGCCAAGGTTTTCTGTTTTCAGTCTTCTCTGATCTGCAGATCATTCAATCATTAACATTAAAAATGCATAGCTTCAGTATTTCAACTGTGCAACAAACATGCAGTATGCTGGCCTTGGAAAGAGGCAGGTGTTCCATACCTATATTGGGTGCTCTGATCTGTATGTTGGTCTCCTTACTTCAGCCATTATAATGGAGTCCTAAAATGCTATTTGACCTACATGTGGCTGGTGACAGTCCAGAAGATATTCATGATTCTCCAAAGCTACATACCCATATACTGGTTAGGAAAAAAAAAAAAGACATCAAAAGAGATAATGCAGTCTTATCTGCATCTTTATTAACATTATCTTCATCCATGATTTACATAACAATCTACCATCCATTCAGATTCTATTTATATTTCCAATTCTTTTGCCTTTGGATATAACAAATTCCTTCAATTCACTTCTTAAAGATTAAACAAGCTCTGTGGTGCTATGGAAAAATGTAATGGAACTTGAAATCAGAAAACCCATAATTCAATCTTCGCCTTCTATTTTAAGAACTCAGGAAAGTCATTCAAATTATCTTATTCTGAGTCCTCATCTATCAACCTACTAGAAAAAAAAAAAAAAACTGTTGCATCATCTTTCAATTGTAATATCAAATGAGATAAGAACATCAGAACATTCAAAAATTTTGATCAACACATTTAGGTTTAAGTTTTGATATTTGCTACCTAATCTGTAGTCTATCCTCATTGGCCTTCTCTAAATATTTTATAGATTTTTATCTGTTTTCCTTTCAAGATGTAATGACCAAACAGATTTGAATGCCCCAAAGAGAGCCTGACATGTACTGGGTTCTCAATTAGTACTGTTTGACAAATAGACTAAATAGCTCACATTATAAAATATCATTTAATTCAAGATTAATGTTCCTGTGTGTCTACTTTCAATCCACTTCTTTGTGAATACACAAATGTTATCTCAAAGAATGGTCTATAAAAAGTCTATCTTTTATAAGATGAACAGATAACTCAATTTATTTTTCTATAAGTATGGCCTTTATTATTTTTTCCTAAATGAATTACCTTTCATTGCCCACATTGAATATCATCTACCACTTTTCTGCCCACTCATGCAGGCTGGCAAGTTCTCCCTGCAGTTTATCTCCATCTGCTTGGCATTTCACTACCTGGAAGAGCTTAGTGTCATCTGCAAACTTGGATAATTCACCATGCGTTCGCTTTTCCAAATCATTTATGAAAATGTTAAATAAGACAGGTTCCAGGGCCAATCCCCAAGAAACCAAACTGTTTTTTACTTTTCCATCCAGAGGAGGTCTTATTTATTTCTAGACTATGTTTTTCTTTCCCCTTGATAAAATAAGCTTTGTATAATCACTATGTATGGATATACATATATGTTTCTTCTAGGTACTAAAGCAACTTAAAGTTTGGGGCTATAAAGCTACAGCATACCTCAGAAATATGGTAGTTTGGGTTCCAAACCACAGCAATCAAGCAAACAGCCCAATAAAGCAAGTCACATGAGTTTTCTGGTTTCCCAGTGCATGTAAAAGCTAGGTTTATGCTATAGTCTATGAAGTATGCAATAGCATTATGTCTAAAAAGTGATGTACACAGTTTTATTAAAAAATTATTCATTGCTAAAAAAAAAAAGCTAACAATTATCTAAGGCTTCAGCAAATCATAGCATTTTTGCTGGTAGAGAATCTTGCCTCTATGTTGATGGATATTGACTGATTAAAGTGGTCCTTACTGAAGGTTGGCATGGCTGTGGCAATTTCTTTAAATAACCTAACAAAGAAGCCTGCCATATCGATTGACTCTTCCATTCATGGGTATTTCTCTATAGCATGAAATGCCTTTTGATAGCATTTTAGAACTTCTTTCAAAATTGGAGTCAATCCTCTCAAAATTTGCTGCTGCGTTATCAACTAAGTTTACATAATATTTAAAATTCTTCATTGTCACTTCAACAATCTTCACAGCATCTTTACCATGAATAGATTACATCAAGAAACCAGTTCCGTTGCTTATCTATTAAAGCTGTAACCTAAGATTGCAGCAATTAAGTCACATCCTTAGGCTCCTCCTTCCAACTCTAGTTCTCTTGCTATTTCCACCACATCTGCAGGTTTTTCTCTCACTGAAGTCTTGGAGCCTTTAAAATGACCCATGAGTACTGGAATCAACTTTTTCCAAATTCTTGTTTATGCTGTTATTTTGACTTTCCATGAATCACAAATGTTCTCAACGGCTTTTAGAATGGTGATTCCTTTTCAGAAGGTTTTCAATTTACTTTACAAAAATCTATCACAAGAATCAGTACAGAAGCTAGAGCACAAGGACATATATTTCTTAAATAAGACTTGAAAGTTAAAATTACCTCTTGATCCATGGGCTGTAAAATGGATGTTGTATTAGCAAGCATGCAAAGAACATGAATCTTGTTGTACATCTCCATCAGAGCTAGCTGTTGGATGACCAGGCTAGTTGTTAAATGAGCAGTAATATTTTGAAAGGAATCTTTTATCTGAGCAGCAGGTCTCAACTGTGGGCTGAAAATACTCAGCCAACAATGGTGTACACAGTTGTGCTGCCATCCAGGCTTTGTTGTTCCATTTATAGAACACAGGCAGAGTAGATTCAGCATAATTCTTAAGAGTCTTAGGATTTCTGAATGGTAAGTGAGCACTGGCTTCGACTTAAAGTCACTAGCTTTATTAATCCCTAACAAAAGAGTCAGCCTGCCCCATGAAGCCAGGTACTGACTTTTCCTCTTTAGCTATGGAAGTCTTAGATGGCATCTTCTTCTGATATAAAGCTGGCTTACCTACATTGAAAATTTGTAAATCTACATTGAAAATACTTATCTACATTGAAAATAATCTCAGCATCTTAATTATCTTAGCTCGATCTTCAGGGTAACTTGTAAGAGCTTGTCCATCAGCACTTGGTGCTTCACCTGGCACTTTTACAATATGCAAATGGCATCTTTCCTTCAGGCTCATGAACCAAGCTCTGATGGATTCAAAATTCCCTTCTGTGGCTTCCTCACCTCTTTCAGCCTTCAACTGAAGAGAGTTAGGGCCTTGCTGTGTGGATTTTTCTTACAGGAATATTATGGCTGGCTTAATCTCCTATCCATACCACTAAAATCTTCCCCACATCAGTAATAAGGCTTTTTTTTTTTTTCCTTTCTTACCATTTGTGTGTTCACTGGAGTAGCACTTTTAATTTCCTTCAAGAAATTTTCTTTTGCATTCAGAACTTGGCTCATTATTTGCTACAAGAGGCCTTGCTTTTGGCTTATCTTGGCTTTTGACATGCCTTTCTCACTAAGCTTAATCATTTCTATCTTTTGATTTAAAGTCAGAGATGTGCAACTCTTCCTTTTACTTGAACACTCAGAGGCCATTGTAGGATTATTAATTGGCCTAATTTCAATATTCTCACGTCTCAGAGAATAGGGAGGACTGAGGAAAGAAATGGAGAAACCACCGGTCAGTGGATCAGTTAGAACACACACAACATTTATCAATTTAATTTGTCACCTTATATGAGTACAGTTTGTGGCACCCCAAAACAATTAGTAACACCAAATGTCACTAATCAAAGATCACCATAACAACTATATTAATAATGAAAAATGTTTGAAATATTGTGAGAATTACCAAAATGTAACGGAGACATGAAGTAAGCAAATGCTGCTGAAAATACAGAGCCAATAAACTTGCTGGATCCAAGGTTACCACAAACCTTCAATTTGTAAAAATATGAAGTAACTATGAAGAGCAACAAAGCAGAGCACAATAAAACAAGGTATGCTTGTATCAGAAATGTGTCCCTTCCATAAAACTCCTAGGGGACAAAGAACTTGAGTGACAGTAAGGAAGCTGAACATACAGGACTCTACCTTCAGACTCAATTTCCAATAAAAGCATTTCCATTTTTGTCTATTGTATATGTGAAGACATCAATTCGTGGGCAAAAATGAAAATCAGTGAAAAAACAGTTTTCAGTTTTCAATCTACTAGTCCAGAGAGAAAGCTCTGGAATCAGGATCCCAAAATTTGAGCTTTCCTCTGTACTCTTTTATGCACTACCAGTGGATCCTTAGTTGTTATGTAGTCACTTAAGTCATGTCCAGCTCTTTGTGACCCCATGGACTGTAGCCTGCCAAGTTCCTCTGTCCATGGGCTTTCCCAGGCAAGAACGCTGGAGCGGGTGGCCATTTCCTTCGCAAGGGGGTCTTCCCAACCCAGGGACTGAACCTGCGTCTCCTGCACTGGCAGGCAGATTCTTTACCGCTGAGCCACCAGGAGTCACCTAAGCTTGCTTACATTCTGTTTCTGAAGCTGTAGAGTAAGGAAAATGATGTTTGCCTTGTCTCTCTTGCCCAAGTTATGACCCAAGTTATGAGGATATACACATACGCTCACACACAGACACACATACCTACACAGAAAATGAGCAGTGCACCTATAAACTAATCAGTATAAAGCTATTCTAGCATTATTCTAAGATAGTAATAAAATCCCTCTTTTTAATTTTTGAAGACTGAAACTAGAAGCGAGGAAAAGGGTGAACTCAGTTTCTCTCATGTAACAAATACGACCTCCAACATTCCCATTGTTATGGAGCAAATTGTGTCTCTCTCCAAAATCCGTATGTTGGAAGCCCTAGCCGCCAGTGTGACTGTATTTGGAGATAGAGCCTTTAAAGGTTCAATCAGGTCATGTGGTGGGGCCCCAATCCATTAACTAGTGATCTTTTAAGAAAAAGAAACACCAGGGATGCCAGTACACATAGAAAAGGCCACGTGAGGACAGAGTGAAGGTGCTCACTGGCAAGCCAAAGAGAGATGCCTCAGAGGAAAGCAGCCCTGCCAACACATTGTCCTTGGATTTCCAGAACTGCAGGAAAATAATTTTCTGTTTGAGCTACAGAGTCTCTGCTATTCTGTCATGATATCCCTAGTCTGTGTTCTCATTAGAGCTCTTTCTCTTTGTGCTCAAAATTGAAACAAACCTGAATATCAGGGAGGTTAAGGGTGCTCCCCAAGGTCATACCTCTAGTAATCATGGGTCTGGAGTTAAAATCCAGGTCCATCTGACTCTCAAGGCCATGACTTTTCTTTCTGCCAACAGCTTTAGAACTTGCCACTAGCTTACTGAAAAGACAGTTTTCCACTCCTCAAATAATAATGTTTGTCAAGCTATGAATATTTTCCTAAAGGTGATTGAAGAATACACCATTTGAGACCTGGATGGGGTTAGTAAAAACAGCTATCAACTTCCCCCTCTACTCCTAACTGACAACAAAAACAGGATAGTTTTAAGATAAAATAAACAAACGAAACTCTTAAACTATTTTACAATGCTTTTATCTTTGTTTTGTTGTTTTGTTTTATTGTTAACATAAGCCACATTCACTGTAAAAACGGAAACAGTACAAAAATATATAAAATGTTAATGGACAATTACTTCAGAGGTTTTCAGTTTTTCACTATTGTAAAAAGTTCTATGTATTTGCAATTTCATGTAACTACATATTTAAGAATAAACTTGGAGAAGAAAAACTGTTGAGTCAAAGAGTGTGTGTACGTTAAATTTTTAAGATATTTTCCGATTGTCTTCTAAAACCCTCTCAAGCTCTACCTCCAGCCTCTAAGATCTCCACAGATTTCACCCAGAACAAAGTGCTCTACTAATTTAAAAATACTATTTCCCACAGTTTTCTTTGTAAGAAGGTGTTGACCCATCCTGAGCATATACCCAGGATATTTCACATTCTTAGAACATAAAACATAATATAATTTAAATGCTATCTGTATTTAGAATTATGTTTAAAATTAGTATTAAAGAAAAAAAAACAGTCCCACCTTCCTATTATATTTAGAAATAACCCATCTCCACAAACCTTGAAATAGTGAAGGCTGATTCATCACAACCAATCAATAAGCTTAATAAATGAAGCAAAAATGTGGATTGAAACTGATAGAGCAGTATATGGCAGACTGCAGGAGACACTATTAGCAACCTACCCAATATCTATTCTCTCTCTCTATCAAAACCTTGATTATGTTCAGGGCAGCTATGTGTTTGCAGGGGTAAAGTCTCACTTTCTAGACTTCTAGTGTGGCCATCTGATACACTTCCAGGCACAGAGAAGGGGATAGGTATCTAGCATGGACTCCAAAAAGGTTTCTACTTTTGCTGATAGAAAAGACAGATTTCATTTGCACTGACATCCCTCACCCCACCCTTTCTCCACCATTGCCTTCATCCTCTTTGAACATGAATATATTGCATGAAAATACCATAGCCACTTCTATAAACCCAAAGACAAGTAACATGAAGGAAAGGCTGTGAGAACTACAGAGGTATTAGCCTGCATATTCTCCAGCAAAGGCCTCTTAATATTTGATTTTAAATATATTTAAAATGTATACAGTTTCTCTTTGTTTTAGTTACTGAATTGTTTTGGTACTTGAAGATGGAGACATGACTAACCATGCATATATTACATTAGAAATGTAGATATGGTAAATAAAATTTTTAAAGTTGAATTCTAATAAGCCTTCATTTTTAGAAAAGAGGTGAATGAAGGTGGTGGGTTATCTTTTAAGAAGATGGTAGCCTTTGGTTTGAAAGCAATATGATTAAAAGAAAAGAGGCTGAACTTTGGGATCTCACATATCTGAATTAACATTTCATTTCTGCCATTTTCTACCTCCTGGGGTGGGGAGGGAAGCATGGTTTCCTCACAGATAATTTAAATATATTCGTAAAAGTCTTACAGGTTTCTTCTCTAGATTTCATGTGATGATCACATAGAAGTAATCAACAAACATTGATTCTCTCCTTTCATTCAAAACTGACAATTTTTGTATAAAAAGCAGCCTTGATCTGCTTCTCAGGAGATAATACCATTTCTCATTCTTCACTGGTTTATGGAAAAAGGAAAATAACAAGAAAATAAGCTGATATAGGACTTTTTAATCCCTGAGCTCCATATTTCAGTACGTAGTGTAGGGACAACAATGATTCAACTCAGCTCTTAAACCTTATAGTGGTGCATCCCAAGTAGCTAAAAAATAAAGCTCACCATGAAGGACTATGCAATTCTGCAAGATCCTGGCCTAGAACATTACATTGGGTTCACTCTATCACACTTACCAATGCAGGAAATATTAATAAGGGAGAAAAGAAGAAATGGTTAACTGTTTGGTTTTTAGAACTCCATAAGAATGACTTAACTAAGATTTTTAAAAGGATAATAACATGGACTTTTTTAAAGAGGGTGAAAGTGAATGATCATGTTCATAGCAAAAGGACAAATTTTACAGTTACTCAAGGTTGACAGTTCTGCTGGTTCATCTAAAATAAAAGTATGTGTTTTCTGTTTGCCTTGCAATCAAGAACCATGTTTGTACCAAAACCCACTGAATCGCACATGTTAAATGGGTGAATTGTGAGATATGTGAAATATGTATCAATAAAACCGTATACAACAACAAAAATTAAAAATATATATTTGATTAGATTTAGCGATATGTAATCAGAAAGATAAACAAGGGCTTCCTTGATGGCTCAGATGGTAAAGAATCCACACGCAAGGCAGGAGACCTAAAGAGGGGAATAGCTACCCACGCCAGCATTCTCGCGTGAGAAATCCCATGGACAGAGGAACCTGGCAGGCTGCAGTACTTTGGGTCAAAGAGAGTCAGACACAACAGTGACTCTCTTTCGCAGTTTCAATTAGCCTATTAAAATATTTCTTAAAGTTTGTTCTAAGAAACCTCAGTCCCTCAGGATGCTATGGGAAATTTTCCAGTGTTTAAAATTTGGGAAATACTATAGAATGCATAGCTCCATTGGAGATTTAAATAATATCAATACATTATTATATTATAAACTCTAGGAAGCCTAACCTCTGAGGACACTAACATTTAGCTGAGTACAAAGCCTGGTATTTTTCCAAATGTCTTTGACCATGAAAGTTGTTCTCCAAGTAATACCTATTAACCTCCCACACAAAGAATGTTCTTTGAGATACACTTCAGAAGTTGCTGATGTCTAGGATAGAGTGTGGTAGCCATATGACTATAGTGATACCTATAAAAGCAGAGTAATGTGAAACATATTCTGCTGTCCACTCAGTCTGTCCATGCAGTCAGGTAGGTAATTAAGCTAAGATAGATGGCTTACATCCACTTGGATTAAAGGAGAAAGACTGAGGTTCAGATTTTTTTTTTCCCAGCCCTAGATTTGTATACTCTATTGAACTTACTATTATTTAGAGGAAAATGTTAGCATACATACACAGGTATTTACATATACACACATGCATATGCACATACATGCACATTCTATATGTAACAATTTAGGGATAAAGAACATCACACTATATTACATATTTTGAGATTCTTCTCTCTGCAAATAGTTACACGTTGATAAAGAAGAGAACAGATAACTTTGGTGTTCTAAACTCCAGTGTGCAAGAAAGAGGAGGGTAGTAAAAAACAATTTCCCACAACAACATGTTTCTCCTGAAATACATCAACTTCTAAAATGAATAAAGAACATCAAAATGGAAACCTTAGCATTATCTGAAGTGATGAGCTGTGATTTTAATTATTCCTTGAAATCTGTGTTTCCTCTGAGAGTAAGGTATGGTAAAAGAAGAGGATCTATATGAAGATTTTACTCAAGTGTGAATTGTTAAGTAAATTCTAGTGTAGGGAAGCAGCTGTGCTGCTGTTCAACATAAGATTTTTATTTTCTTATTTTATGTTACATAATAATTACCAATGGATTCTCTACTATGGGTCAAAAACTAGCTGAATGGTGAGAAGAATTTCCTTTTTGTTTTTTAAGATAATCATTATCGCATGGGAGTCTGTAATTTAATTAGAAAGACAAAATATATGCCCAAAAAGCAGGTATCAACACAAAAGAGATATGACTAAGTGCCATGATAAATGATGAATGATAAAGGGGGCAGGTGCCATTTAAAAGGATTAGAGAAGAAAGGTTTCACTATCTTCACAGATATAAAACATCCTAAATTACAAAATCAACCTGATTTAAGTGGATTTACTAGTTGTCTTCATTTTGTATGTGTAAGGCGTTACAGAATTGGGACTCTGCTCACCAGGTAGCCAGAGAGAGAACAGAACAAGCCATTCTGGCTCTGCCATCTGCCCAGTGGCTTCTGCTGCAAATCAGGTGACAGTGTGTATATATCTGCTGCACCATTTGTATTTGCATTGTGGCTGAATATTTCGAGATTGAGATGCAAGAACTGTGAAAATACCTTGTCTCATTATCTAAACTTTCAGTCTGAGGTTTATCCATCCCTGAACAATCAGGGCCAGCACTGAAAGTAAAGATTTATCTACATAAGCACAAATTGTAACAATAAAACTCTGCATTTCTGAAACATCTTCTATTGAAATAGCTCATCCTCAGCACTGTTTACAAGCACTAATTTAACCTCACAAGAGAAAGATAATTTGCAAGAAATAGGTTAACTGCCTGGTTTGAGAAAACACAGTTCCTAAAGTCATTACGAAGTACAGGATTACTCACTGCTAGCTAAAGCTTTGGCACAAGCAGAAAACACTTGAATTCCTTTCTAAATTTTACTTTCAAACACTGACATACTGTCATCATAATAAATTATAACATAGAAAAATAATCAAAAAAATCTTTTCTTATGGCCCCTGTCTTATTACTATCATTCACAATCTTTTCCTGGTAAAGTTTTTCGTCTATGTGTCAGGATTCACTGACATGAAAATCATTATTTGAAGAGAATAATGTTCAAATGTGAAAAAATGTTCAAAGATAGGATGAAAACATATGAGAAAGGTCTAAGACCTCACAGACAGACTTCTTCATTAAATGTATCCTCTAGCTTGTTAATGAAAGTAGTGATCATCAGCATATGAGAGACAACAATGCTGGGTCAGACAAAAATTTGGTAACATTACTTTTCACTAGTGCCCCTGGTGGAAGCCAATGGAAATAAAAATTAGAAGGTCCTATAGAATGTACTGAAGCAGACAGAAAGTGCAGTTCTATGGGAGGGAACAACAAAGAGCAATTATCCTCTACATGTGGAAGCATTATTATTCATCTTTTTCTTCATTTAAATAAATATGTATTTTCCATAACCATTGCACAATTCTAGGTATAGAGTCCGGAATCTTCATAGAAGAAAAATAAGCCAAAAGAGAAATAACAGAGGTGATGTATCAGTTTAGTTCAGTCGCTCAGTCGTGTCTGACTCTTTGCGACCCCATGAATCGCAGCAAGCCAGGCCTCCCTGTCCATCACCAACTACTGGAGTTCACTCAGATTCTCATTGAGTCAGTGATGCCATTCAGCCATCTCATCCTCTGTCGTCCCCTTCTCCTCCTGCTTCCAATCCCTCCCACCATCAGAATCTTTTCCAATGAGTCAACTATTCGCATGAGGTAGCCAAAGTACTGGAGTTTCAGCTTTAGCATCATTCCTTCCAAACAAATCCCAGGTCTCTCCTTCAGAATGGACTGGTTGGATCTCCTTGCAGTCCAAGGGACTCTCAAGAGTCTTCAACAACACAGTTCAAAAGCATCAATTCTTCAGTGCTCAGCTTTCTTCACAGTCCAACTCTCACATCCATACATGACCAATGGAAAAACCATAGTCTTGACTAGACGGACCTTAGTCGGCAAAGAAATGTCTCTGCTTTTGAATATGCTATCTAGACTGGTCATAACGTTTCTTCCAAGGACTAAGCGTCTTTTAATTTCATGGCTGCAGTCACCATCTGCAGCGATTTTGGAGCCCAGAAAAATAAAGTCTGACACTGTTTTCACTGTTTCCCCATCTATTTCCCATGAAGTGACCAGATGTCATGATCTTCGTTTTCTGAATGCTGAGCTTTAGGCCAGCTTTTTCACTCTCCTCTTTCACTTTCATCAAGAGGCTTCTTAGTTCCTCTTCAATTTCTGCCATAAGGGTGGTATCACCTGCATATCTGAGATTATTGATATTTCTCCCAGCAATCCTGATTCCAGCTTGTGTTTCTTCCAGTCCAAAGTTTCTCATGATGTACTCTGCATATAAGTTAAATAAGCAGGGTGACAATATTCAGCCTTGACGTACTCCTTTTCCTATTTGGAACCAGTCTGCTGTTCCATGTCTAGTTCTAACTGTTGCTTCCTGACCTGCATACAGGTTTCTCAAGAGGCAGGGCAAGTGGTCTGGTATTCTCATCTCTTTCAGAATTTTCCACAGTTTATTGTGATCCACACAGTCAAAGGCTTTGGCATAGTCAAGAAAGAAGAAATAGATGTTTTTCTGGAACTCTCTTGCTTTTTCCATGATCCAGTGGATGTTGGCAATTTGATCTCTGGTTCCTCTGCCTTTTCTAAAACCAGCCTGAACATCTGGAAGTTCATGGTTCACGTATTGCTGAAGCCTGGCTTGGAGAATTTTGAGCATTACTTTACTAGCATGTGAGATGAGTGCAACTGTGTGGTAGTTTGAGCATTCTTTGGCATTGCCTTTCTTTGGAATTGGAATGAAAACTGACCTTTTGCAGTCCTGCGGCCACTGCTGCATTTTCCAAATTTGCTGGCATCTTGAGTGCAGCACTTTCACAGCATCATCTTTCAGGATTCGAAATAGCTCCACTGGAATTCTATCACCTCCACTAGCTTTGTTCGTAGTGATACTTTCTAAGGCCCACTTGACTTCACATTCCAGGATGTCTGGCTCTAGATGAGTGATCACACCATCGTGATTATCTGGGTCGTGAAGATTTTTTGTACAGTTTTTCCATGTATTCTTGCCACTTCTTCTTATCTTCTGCTTCTGTTAGGTCCATACCATATCTGTCCTTTATTGAGCCCATCTTTGCATGAAATGTTCCCTTGGTATCTCTCATTTTATTGAAGAGATCTCTAGTTGTTCCCATTCTGTTGTTTTCCTCTATTTCTTTGCACTGATCGCTGAGGAAGGCTTTATTATCGCTTCTTGCTATTCTTTGGAACTCTGCATTCAGATGCTTATATCTTTCCTTTTCTCCTTTGCTTTTCGCCTCTCTTCTTTTCACAGCTTTTTGTAAGGCCTCCCCAGACAGCCATTTTGCTTTTTTGCATTTCTTTTCCATAGGGATGGTCTTGATCCCTGTCTCCTGTACAATGTCACAAACCTCCATCCATAGTTCATCAGGCACTCTATCTATCAGATCTAGTCCCTTAAATCGATTTCTCACTTCCACTGTATAAGCATAAGGGATTTGATTTAGGTCATACCTAAATGGTCTAGTGGTTTCCCCTACTTTCTTCAATTTCAGTCTGAATTTGGCAATAAGGAGTTCATGATCTGAGCCACAGTCAGCTCCTGGTCTTGTTTTTGTTGACTGTATAGAGCTTCTCCATCTTTGACTGCAAAGAATATAATCAGTCTGATTTTGGTGTTGACCATCTGGTGATGTCCATGTGTAGAGTCTTCTCTTGTGTTGTTGGAAGAGGGTGTTTGCTATAACCAGTGCATTTTCTTGGCAAAACTCTATTAGTCTTTGCCCCGCTTCATTCCGCATTCCAAGGCCAAATTTGCCTGTTACTCGGGTTTTTCTTGACTTCCTACTTTTGCATTCCAGTCCCCTATAATGAAAAGGACATCTTTTTGGGTGTTACTTCTAAAAGGTCTTCTAGGTCTTCCTAGAACCGTTCAACTTCAGCTTCTTCAGCATTACTGGTTGGGGCATAGATTGGATTACCATGATATTGAATATATCTTCTCTCTATACACACACACACACACACACACATTTATAATCCATTTATTCAACACATCTGGAACATCTATAATAGGCATTACCAGAATTTCTTAAACAGCACCACTGCTTTGTAGATATCATGCAAAACTGTAGAATTTAGCCAGGGTATTTTTTGTTTGTCAAAGAAACTACAGGAACTCCTGGTATTTACTGGATAAATACCCAGAGACACTGGACATACAATAACATTTAGGATGGTCTCAAAGAAGAACTGTCCTGATCCTGCATGACTTACAAATAAATATCCTACTACACATTTATGTGGTTAAGAAACTAGTTTATAATTGAGATGAGAACCTACCTCCATATTGTATATGCTGTGCTCAGTTGTGTCCTACTCTTTGTGACCCCTTGGACTATAGTCCACCAGGCTCCCTGTCCATGGGGATTCTCCAGAATACTAGAGTGGGTTGCCATGCCCTTCTCCAGGGGATCTTCCCTACCCAGGGATTGAACTCAGGTCTCCTGCATTGCAGGTAGATTCTTTACCATCTGAGCCATCAGGGAAGGTGAAGAATACTGGAGTGGGTAGCCTATCCCTTCTCCAGGGGATCTTTGAACCAAACTGGGGTCTCCCACATTACACACGGATTCTTTACCAGCTGAGCTACCAGGAAAGTCTTGTATATATTTTACAAAGAATGATTTACACAGTTTTAACAAATACTGCATTCTAAGTGTAAATATGTTATCAAAGAAATAGTTTATATAATTCAATTGAGAAGTTACCAACAGGCAATCATTATTTTGGAAAATCACAACATCAAAGGCTATGCCATGTCATTTCAGTCAACAAAACAACGTGGTGTGTCCTATTGAATGTGCCATAGGCAAGTGGTGCCAGGCATACATATATATATTTAATGTATATACTTTAATCACATCTCATGAAGTCATGCTCGAGCATTTACCTATTGAAATACATGGTGTTTTATTGCAGTTAATTACATGTTCTTTCTATTACAGTGAATTATTGACTTTTTAAAAAATTGTGTGTGTGGGTAGGTTATATTATATACTAAATTCAATTCAGGATCATAAAAGTATATTACATTTAGTTGTTATAAATATATTTATATATTTTTATAAACAGTATTAAATATTTGTTATAAATAATACTGAATATTATCAAAAAGTAGGTAAGCCTATGGTACACCCTAGAGATAATGGTGGTGGAAGGTGTCCAGTCCTTGTCTTCACATGCAGACAGTCTGGTTTAAAGAAAAAGTATCCCAACAATGAGCACAAAGATAAATGCAAAATCACTAACAGTTCTAAGTGTTCAAAGGAAAAGGTGACCATGAATTGAAAGAATAGCAATGGAGGGCATAATTTGAATGGTTTAGGATTTGGGGACGCTTCTCTAACCAAAAAGAAAGACCCACAAGATGTTTAATAATTGTCTAGGGAATACACCGTAAGCAGAGGGCAGAGAATGTACAAACACATGCAATCAATATGTACAAGAGAAGAAATAAATTAAACCAAGTTGAAGAATCAGGAAACATAGAAAGAAAGCAGCAGTTCCCCATGTCCCTCATTCTTCTATGTATAATTCCTCCACCTCACGAGGTGCGTGTGCCTTTAAAGGTGATTCAGATCTCTGCTCAGGATCTATTTAACGGACCTTAAATTTCTCCTAAAGAAGAAATATAAAGCATCACTAGGGTGTATGTACCTTGCTTAAATGCCCTGAGATAGATTAAAGTATTCTAATATTTTCTCTAAGTGAATGCCATCTGAATTGACAAATTGGGATTTCTACTCTGTACTCCACATTCCACATGGTTTTGCCTAAATACTGAAGCAAATGTCTCTTTGCCTAAGGGTTGAAAATAAGAAAGTCAAGCAACATACACCTGAGCTCCGCTTGGATCAGTCAATCGAAGGAAATATTAAGTAGTGCTGTTTTCATAGCTACCACTGTGGGGACACTTTGGTATTAAGAGAGAGAACATGAGGCTAATTCCTCTTCTCACAATGCAGTGGAGAAAATTCACTGAGGAAGATTTGTCTCATGATCTACAAATATACAGGAGGTGATGCCAACCACCACAAGGCTTCTTTACAAGAAGTATTTACAGGAGAGGAAACCATCTAGGTCTTGAGGCCAATCATCTCCCCCTTTTGTAATCTCTCACTCACTTGAGGTGGAGACACGAGGAAACTGCAGTCAACTGGAAACCTTTCTGTGAATCTCTTTTCTAACTGTGCAGTAATACAGAAAAATGAAGGAGAGCCCATTCACAGGCTCTCAGCCAATAGCATTTTTCCTTTTTTAATACTTCTATTTTATTTGTAACAAAATCAGAAGGAAGCATATCATTATCTGATTTCAAGTTGGATAGAGTCTTTAGGAAAAGATCTGACTAGCCATGCCGTTCCTGACACAGGTGAACTGAGTTAGGAGGAGCCTATTGCTTCTACCCCCTTTGCCATCATTATCTTCCTTTCATTAGTCAATTGATCCCATTCCTTTCCACCTAATATGTCAAGGAAACAAGAATTAGAACCTCGCCCTATTTCTTTGGAAAGGCTGTGAATCTTCACTTCAAGAATTAATCCTATGAGACAAGGAATTGCTATGCCACTTTCTAGGTTAAAGAAGCTTCTTGGTGAACTTTAAAACAATAATTTTGAATTGCATATGATACAGATGTTGGAAAAATCTTCAACTTGACTGGAATCTGGGTCAGGAATGTGTTTCTGAAAATATTCAAAAATAGAAACTAAATAAAATCCTGTTTCAGTAGGACCTCCATAGAATATATGTCTTCATTTTC
Organism: Nanger dama; assembly: GCA_917880005.1. Classification (NCBI taxonomy): domain Eukaryota; kingdom Metazoa; phylum Chordata; class Mammalia; order Artiodactyla; family Bovidae; genus Nanger; species Nanger dama. The sequence goes on from CAKJTW010000011.1 coordinate 6,733,874, forward strand.
AGAAGTTGTGTTGCACTGTGTTTAACATTTGTGAAATGTGAAGTATGAACTCCAGAGATCCAGTCTATGGCCCCAGTGTGGGAGCCAGTCACATGAATAAAGTAGCACCTGGAGATCCTGGACTAAATTTTAAGAGGATCTACAGTGTCTCTTCAGGTGATTGTCAAGACAAATATGTGGATCTATGAACAACATGACAGGGCCAGTCTACTGCTGCTTAGAAAACCTCTGGGCTTGAAAGCATCTATTCTCGGTACAGAACCTTGAAACCATTTTTAAGTCCTAGTCTTCAATACTCCTAGACTCTGTCTTAGGTGGAAATCTGTAGTTGGATTGCAGATATTCTATCTGGTGACATGGAATTGAGAATGTAGACTTTAGAATTAGATGTGGTCCATAGGTTGGTAATGCATAAAGGCCAAGAGAGAAGAATATGTAGGCTTCATGTTAACAAGACCTTCAACCCACACTGGTCTTCTAAAACTACTGTCCCAGAGAATTTCTTTGGGAAGAATCCAGTAGAAACTGAGGCCTCTATCTGCTTTGCCTCCTGATGTAGCTTTTACTTTGTTACAAGCAGAACGTTGCTAACACCATGAGTATGAGTCCAGATGCTTCGTATCTTCCATATCATGAACATATAGGGCTCTTGGTCTCTCATACTGTGAATGTGCACTATTCTAGAAACTGTCCTAATAGTTACATTATTGGGGGAGGATCATCACCAGAAAAGAGGTCTGAATAAAATGCTCTAGAAAATGTAGCTTCACTTGGCCACTCCATTTGAGGCTTCATATTAGAAACTTATTTTGCTAAACTAGCAAAATGGATGTCAATCTCTGCAGTCACGTATCTTCACGTTAGAGTCAGTCAGTCATATAATCATGAATATGCACTCACAGAAACATCAAATTAATGTAAATATTGCAAGTGGATCCCCACATCTAAGTTCCTTCAATACACCTGACAACATTCTTGGAGAGGGTCTGTTAATTCACATTTCCCCACCTTAGTCTTCATTTGATGATACCAGGGACCTCCTGCACTAGCTCCAGGCAATTATGCCTGCTGCTGCTAAGTTGCGTCAGTCGTGTCCGGCTCTGTGGGACCCGACAGATGGCAGCCCACCAGGCTCCCCCGTCCCTGGGACGCTCCAGGTAAGAACACTGGAGTGGGTTGCTATTTCCTTCTCCAATGCGTGAAAGTGAAAAGTGAAAGCGAAGTCGCTCAGTCCTGTCTGACTCTCATGACCCCATGGACTGCGGCCCACCAGGCTCCTCCGTCCATGGGATTTTCCCGGCAAGAGTGCTGGCGTCGGGGGCCAGTGCCTTCTCCGCAATTATGTCTGAGTTGCCTGCAATGCGAGCATATCCTTAAGGCTAAATAGAATTGAAAAGCAGCTGCTTAAGATTTCCGAATGTTGTGAAAACACCTATATAACTCATTTCTAGAAATGAGTATGTTAAAACCCATTATAAATATATACAGAAATCCACCAAAGTACTCTCTCTCTGATCATGTGGGCTTCCCAGGAAGCTCAGCAGTAAACAATCTGCCCGCTAATGAGGGAGACTTGCAGACATGGGTTCAGCCCCCAGATGGGGAAGATCCTCCGGAGAAGGAAATGGCAAGCCACTCCAGTATTCTTGGGAAAAATCCCACGAACAGAGGAGCCTGAGGGGCCACAGTCACCAGAGTAGCAAAGAGTCAGACACGACTGAGGGACTGAGCATACACGCATGCACATACACATATCCACACATTTTCTGTAAATGGACACATTTTTCCAGTCTTCAGATTGATCAGAGACATTAATAATGCTTAAAGACTCTTCCCACAAGGATTACCCTTATGGGGTCTGGATAATGATGAAAGATGGCTTTAAAGTAAAAATCTTGTTCAGTGTCTCAAACAAGTCACTGTTGAGATCAGAATCAAAAAGATGGGTGAAATTACTTTATCTTGCTGGGATACTCCCTCAAAAGATGTAGCACCTACTAATATTAGTATTCCAAATTGCTTCTCTTTCAATATTTAATGTTTTCAAAAGGAAAGGAGAGAAAATTAAATCCCCAAGCTCTTTACTACCACTGACACAGATCCAGTTGTGGCTAATTTATTTTTAACAAGACACTATAAAAAAAAGATCATCAGCTAACCCTCAGACAACAAAGTATACTTTGGTTACTTAATGGCAGAAACAAGTAAGAAAAATATCTGATGACCGTCATCTTCATATTAAAACCTTTCATCAGTTTTTAAATAAGTCACACAGGCTTCTTCTACAGGATGTCCATTTCTAAGGATAATATGGTTTGTTGTTGTGGAATTGATGGAGCCCTATCTAGGGACCAATTTTATTCAGTATTTTCAGTGATCATCCTGGGAAATCAGGAAAGAACCTTAAAGACATTATTAAATACATTCTGCTGTCCTGAAATACTATCCCTGTTCAACAGATGGTAAATGTGTTCAGAGGTCCTAGTTGCAGTCATTCAGGAATTGCTGTATGCCAATCATTCTGTTCCAGGAGCAAACACTCTATTAAGATATGCAGGAGATCACGGGCCTCAGCGCAGCCTACACAATCATCTGGAATGACAGTCAGGCTAGAGCCACTTGGGTCTGAAGGAAATGGAGCAAAAGAGAAACTTTATGATGGGCACATATTGAAAACAACCCTGAATTCAGCTTCAGTCAAAGGACACTTAGCATTATATTAGAAAACACAATATAGAAATTATGTACACTTCTTAGGGATCACAGCCTGGTACTACAGATCATATATTTACATATATACACAGTTTAGCAACAGTTTACAATTTACCTCATAATGATGCTACTCTAACTCCATAGTAAGTAGAACACAGGCTTATTCCAGACCATAGTTACCAGCATCATTTCTCAGAGAACTGAGACCAGTATTAACAAATTCCCAGCACAGAAATTCTAAAAGCTCTTATTCTTGAACTTCAGTTCAGCATCTGAACAATGGACAGAGGGAAACATACAGGCAGTTGCTCCATGGTGTTTATGCGTGGTAAGAGGGAGCAGAGATTAGCAAGAAGAGGGGAAATATGCAAAGCAATAACATGGTTCTTGGGGGAGGGGAAAAGGAACAAAGATTAACTCCCTTAGAAACTGCATTCTTGTAGACTTTTTGCTTGTGTGTTTAACAAAGGCAGAAAGCAAGGTGTGAAATAAAAATGAAGGACAAACATACATTTATCTTGTCTTCTTTACCTAATAATTTACAGCCATTCATCCACAAAGCCAACTGGAGGAAGGAGCTGCAGGTTAAGGTGTTAGTAGGGTCTTCTTATAAAATAGAGGAGCTTAGGATGTAAGTAATTTGGTGAACAACCACACCTGGAGAACAGTTTATCAAAGGACATGGACTTTGAAATACACTCTCCTCTTGTCATGCCTTGCTTCCTCTTGATAACACCAAGTCTTGGCGACATTCATCACTGGCAGACAAAACAAATGTGGAAGTCTGGAACTCTTTTTCAGGTTTCCTCCTTGCCCCCAGCCCACCTCTTGTACAGCAATCATCAAGTCACCACCACTAAACTCCTCAGATTTTCAGAAATGTGTTTGAAAATCACTGATCTAATCTAATCTGATGCAATCTAATTCAGTGGTTGAGACAATCTTCCCCTGTACTCAGTAAACAGAGGACAGGATTTACAGTCGGGTCTCTGAATTATTAGTACAATCCTTTGTCTACACCTCAAATTAAAGAAAGGATTAGAATCATGCGTAATTAGAGGCTGTGCCTGGATTGGGATGGGGGCAGCACTAGGAAGTGGAGTGGGTAGATGGCTTCCATTGTATATTGTTCATATTAGGAAGACAATGATTGGGGAACATGTGTACACCCGTGACGGATTCATGTTGATGTATGGCAAAACCATTACAGCATTGTAAAGTGAAATTAAAAAGAAAAATAAAATAAAAAACTTTCACAAGCAAAAAAAAAGGAAGACAATGAAAATTTGAAGAATTTACTAAATTTACTCATTGAATAAACTAGTGGCAGATGGCTACAAAATCCATGCTTCAGCCATTACGCTACTCGCACTCTAATTCTTACCCGTGTGATAAGTTCATTTAAGAGCAAAACAATTTTCAAGCACTACTGTCTGTCTGCATTTCAGATTTTTCAAGTCCATTCAACGTTTTTTTTATTATAAGGTTTGAATATATACATGTGTAATATCTTAATATTTTATTTCTTTATAAAACTCTGATTGAATATTTTATCATAACTTTTTTCTTTTTTTTTTTTTAAACTTTTCTCTCCCTGTTTTTATGGCTTTGGAAATCCTTCCATGTCACAAAAGTCACTATTTTTTCCCATTATCTTTTAATATTTATTTAATTTGAAATTCATTTGCTACAAAATGGGGAACTACCTACCTTTTTTTTTTTTCCAAATGGTGACCTAACAAGTCTTGAATGACTTAAGTCAATCTGAATTCTATTTCCTTTTCCCATAGATCTGTACAGCCAGTTAAACGATTCTGATGAAATAGAATGTTCAGTTGCCTCAATTGCAAATATGGATTAAAGAAAGTATTTCCTAGGGCTTGTGTGAGAAGTAAATGAGTTAACACATGTTAAACCCAGATGACCGCCTGTGCCATGACAGGTTAAATATCATGTGAGTGTTAGCTATCATCTTTCATTATCCTCAAGCATCTATATAATTAACTTTAAAATAACTGTGGAAACTTCTGAGAAATTATCTGTAAATGTCGTAGAAAAGGAGTAAGATTTGTAAAATAAGTTGGAAAGAACGTACACATTTGTACTACTTATGAAACAATGATATGTCTTCAGTTATAAAAACAAAGATATGTATGTCTTACACTACAGTTGGTAATTCATGTAAATAATGTGAATCCTCATTACCATTTGCTGTCATTGTCAAAAATATATTTTACTCTTCTTTATACATATTACATGGGTTTTTTGTCATGTGGAAAAACATTGATTTTTAAGTATTTAATAATATCTTGGAGAAGGAAATGGCACCCCACTCCAGTACTCTTGCCTGGAAAATCCCATGGACGGAGGAGCCTGGTGGGCTACAGTCCATGGGGTCCCTAAGAGTCGGACACAACTGAGCGACTTCACTTTCACTTTTCACTTTCATGCATTGGAGAAGGAAATGGCAACCCACGCCAGTGTTCTTGCCTGAAGAATTCCAGGGACAGAGGAGCCTGGTGGGCTGCCATCTATGGGGTTGCAGAGAGTCGGACATGACTGACGCAACTTAGCAGCAGCAGTAGCAGCCGAGTATCTAAAAACTGTTAATTTTAAATGTTTTTGTAGTTGTTCACTCTCTAAGGTTTGCCAAGTAGTCATCCTTTACATAAAGAGAAATTTTAATTTTTTTCTTAATTATGAAAGAATGGTAACATTTATAGAAGACTTGGAAAAAACAGAACAAAGTTACATATAGTTCCACTATATATTACAATTATTTAAGAAAATTAAAAATTTTAGTTGGAGTTTCAATAAATATCAAACTCTCAAAAATTAATTGCATAGACAGAAAAGTAGAAGGATAGAGTAGACCTATGAACCAATTATTGGTAGCACTATTGGTAGCTATGAATTCAAAGCACTATGAACGAATTCAACATAATTAAGATTTATAGAATTTAAGCAACAGCAGGATACAAATTCTATTCAAGTTCCCATAGACTATAAACCAGGAGACACTGGAACATATCCAGGGACATAAGCCAAGGTGAAAATATCTTGTCTCTTACTTTCCAGTAGCCTTAGCCTCCATAGCTTGCATGTGTGCACACTAAGTTGCTTCAGTAGTATCTGACTTTTCGTGACCCTTTGGACTGTAGTCTGCCAGGCTCCTCTCTCCATGGGATTTTCCAGGCAAGAATACTGAAATGTTTGCCATGCCCTTCTCCAGGGGGAATCTTCCCGAACCAGGGATCAAACTTGAATCTCCTGCACTGCAGGCAGATTCTTATAAGAAGCCCCCTCTTATCTTATTAGCTAAAATTTCCTGGAATACACTGAATGAGATTTATCATAGCCAACATCTTCATCTTATTTCTTATTTAATAAAAATGTTTCTAGGTTTTCATTTTCAAGAGTGACATTATTGATTTTCTTTAACTTGCAAGAAAATGTAGAGTTGAACAACAGTATGTTTTAAATGACATCAAACAACATTTAGAGTAGAGATCTGATGAGATAAACAGTTTTACCTTTTAACCAACAGTAAGATTTAAGAAGCTTTTCCATATTAAATTATGCATTCCTAGAAAAAAATTTTCAAATTATATATTCTACTTATATATTTATTATTTTCTTTAGAATTTTTATAACACTATAGAATTTATTTTTTTGCTTTTGTAAAGTTTTACAATCATTACAGTTATCATTATCATGTAGTTTCATAATAACAAAGAGAGGTATTTATTTTACCCAGAATTTTATTTCTCTGAGCCTTTAAGAAATTAATAATGAGAAATAACTTTACCTTAGCATTTCCAAATAAGCTACGTAGAGCAAGAATCTTTAAAGAGGAAATTTTTGGTATTTTAATTCTTATTTTCCAATATTTATCAATTCACTCTCTCAGTGAATTTTGATAATTACAATTTCCTAATAACTCATCCAATTTATTAGGATTAGAAATGTATCTAAACAGGCTTTACAAAGCAATTTTATTTTGTTTTAAATCTCCTCTTCATCATCTCCTCTCCTTCTCTTAAATGTCATCTCCTCATTCACAAAGTTGTAGCCCTTCATCATTCATAATGTTCATATTTTGTTTTCTATTTTGAATTAAAATTTCCAGACATTTGTCCATTAGGTTGATTTTCTCCAAAGATTTTCTGTATTATTTTTCTGTTTTCAGTTAATTAATTTATGCTGTCATTTTATTATCTCTTTCCTTCTGTTTTCACTTTATGTTCAAAATGTATAAAATATTTTAATGAAAGTATGATTTAATGCATTTTTATAAAAGTAACATTACCCAGTTATATCATTTTAATTAAATTTGGTATTTAAAGTGAATATAAATCATTTTAATTTAAATATGTTAAAGTTCCAATACTGCCATTGAATATGAATTGTAATTTCTAGTTAATTTAGTATTTGAATAAAGAGAGTTATGGAGCATTCAAAAACGCTTAACAAGTAAATTTCAAAAGACTTTAAGCTCCTGCAGTAAATCTGCGGAAGTAACTCAGTAAAATTTGAGAAAATACCAACTGCTGATACTTTTTCAAACAAGATGTCATCTCAAGAGGTATTTTTAAGATATGATCTTTAGTTGTGACTCTTCAATAACTCTTAAAATAACTGGCTTGTTTGACTCTTGTACAGGAATAAAACATCAGACAGTACAGATTACCTACTTCTTAAATCCCAAACGTGGCAGGCCTTAAGTACTCATTTCTTTAATCCCTTCATTTTTAAGATGAAGAAACTGTAGCCCAAATAACTTATGATATTAAAAATTCAGTCCAACCAGATACATTCAGCTTGGCCAATGTGCTGGACACCATGTTGGAACTGGGGCAGGGAGGCTGTGGAGAATAAGATGAATAGCAAGGAAGGAAATGGTAACCCACTCCAGTGTTCTTGCCTGGAGAATCCTATGGACAGAGGAGCTTGGTGGGCTACAGTCCATGGGTCACAGAGTAGGACACAACTGAACAATTTCACTTTCTACTGAATTCCAGCCCTGGGATTTCTTTGGAAGGAATGATGCTAAAACTGAAACTCCAGTACTTTGGCCACCTCATACGAAGAGTTGATTCATTGGAAAAGACTCTGATGCTGGGAGGGATTGGGGGCAGGAGGAGAAGGGGGCGACAGAGGATGAGATGGCTGGATGGCATCACTGACTCGATGGAGGTGAGTCTGAGTGAACTCTGGGAGATAGTGATGGACAGGGAGGCCTGGCGTGCTGCGATTATGGGGTCGCAAAGAGTCGGACACAACTGAGCGACTGAACGGAACTGATTTAATTTCAGAAAAGCTCAGTAGAGAGTCTTAACAGAATCACTCAGAATTTTATGGCAACACTCATCACCCGGTTTGATTTTCTCCATTGTATCTATTTCTACCTGAAATCACATTACTCATTGGCTTACCTGTTTACCATCTATGTCTGTACCTTTTGTGGTAAGCCTAACAGAGGAAGCAGGAGCCTCTTTCAGTACCAAATACCCCAAGTTTACAACATTTCCTGGACTGCAACAGCTCAGCAAATGTTTGCTGAATTAATGCATGAAGCTATTTGTTGGCCTTGCAGACTACGTCGAGGCCAATTGTACCATTACATCTTAAAGACTAAATAAAACTGCCACCAAAACCAGATGAGGCTGTAAGTAAGGATTCCAAGACTGAAAAGATGAGGGAGATGTCTCTTTGGCATGGGAGACTTATTACAGCTAGAGTTTTAAGAAATGAGTATAGGTTAAGGAGAAAAGAGGTTACAAGAAAAGGGCCACTGCATGTCAAACCTGAGAGTGTTGACGTTATCCTTCCATCTATTCCAGAATTCTTTGAGAGAAGGTAAAATAGATGGATGTGAGTTTTAGAAAAATCACTGTGGTAGCTTTTCAGGGAATGAACTGGGGAGAGAATCTAAGGTCACACTGATGGGTACCAGTGGAGCAACAGCTAGAATATATTTTCCACTGCACACTGTCAGTTTCACAGGAGCACACTTTTCAATTTCGACTGAAAAAGAGCAATAGCCATTCATTTGGTCAATTAAGGGCCCAATTTTGTGGGATTCCTGGAGGTTTATCTATCAGATTGCTTAGAAAGGTAAAAGGAAACCACTGTAACTAATAGGTGTCAGTGCTCAGATTCCAGATGTTTATTGCCTTAAAAGATAAAAAGCTTGTTAACAATAAGTATGGAGGTTAGAGATAATAGGCTGATCAGTCCTTTTATCTCCACCTAGCACTTTGGAGTTAATTTTTAGGTCTTAACTTTGCTAAAACAATTGTAATTACCTTTGACAAAGACAGTATATGTAAACTGGCTTTTAGAAGTTGAAATAATTTTTTTTTAAATTTTTCAGATGTGTTTGTTCATTTGGCAGGAGTTTTGGGTGTGGATACTAAGGAATAGCTTCCTAATACACAATGAAAATGTATAATCCATTGAATTGGAGATGGTGTCTTTATAAGCCTCTGGTTTAATTAGTTTTAAATTTATACCCACCCTCATCTGAAAGGATTTACAAAGCTTTATATGTCAACTAGTTTTGGTAACTAAAAAATAATCAATATTCATTCAGTCTTATATTGCAGTTATAAATTTCTTTTGAGAACATATCAACATCCACATAAAGCAGAAAAATCTGACACAATATGAATCTCTATAAATCCTATTCAGGTGCTTTCCAAATTTTCTTTTCTCATGTAGCCAGTTAAAATTAACCCAAATGGAATGCCTGAGCTTCATTTAAGTTACCTTAGCATTGATTTTTTTTTTAATGGACTTGTAGAATTTAAGAATTCCTTAATATGCTAGCATTTTAAGAAAAAGAACATTGTCCTCCTCTCTCACACATACTAGCGGCATATGTGAGTGAATCACTTTTAGTAAGAAAAAAATATTTGAAATATGGACAAGAACAAAAAGTTCCAAGATTCCCATTAAAGGACACCAATTTCTTCAATATTCTGATTTTTATAAATTTTACTAAATCAGTGTTTCTAAATGAATACATCAATTTAAGCATTATACTGTTTGATAATTATCTGCAAATATTTTATCTCCTTTACCAACAGACCACAAGTCCCTTGAAGACAGAAGTTTGGTTCAGTGTTTTGACACTGCAGTGACTGCAGTTTCTTCCATTCGCTAATTGTTTGTTGACAAATAATTTCAGGCATAGACAATGCAGTTGTTCTCACTGACATCTCAGCACTGGAGACAATCAGAATTATCTAGCCTAACTCAATCTGGAATCAAGATTCCAGGAGAAATAAAGAATCTCAGATATGTGGATGATACCACTCTAGTGACAGAAAGCAAAGAGGAACTAAAGAACCTCTTGATGAGGGCAAAGAGAATGCAAAAGCTAATTTAAAACTCAGATCATGGCATCTGGTCTGATCACTTCATGCAAAAAGAAGAGGAAAAGGTGGAAGTAGTGACGGATTTCCTCTTCTTGGTCTCTAAAATTACTGCAGATAGTGACTGCAGCCACAAAATTAGAAGCTGATTGCTTCTTGGCAGTAAAGCTATGACAAACCTAGACAGTGTTCAAAAGCAAAGACATCACTTTGCTGACAAAGGTCTATATAGTCAAGGCTATGGTCTTTCTAGTAGTCATGCACAGTTGTGAGAACCGTACCAAAAAGAAGGCATAGCACTGAAGAATTGATGCTTTTTGAACTGTGGTGCTGGAGAAGACACTTGGGAGTCCCTTGGACAGTAAGGAGATCAAACCAGTCAATCTTAAAGGAAATCAACCATAAATACTCAGTGGAAGGAAGGATGCTGAAGTTGAAGCTCCAAAACCCTGGCCACCTGATGCAAAGAGCCAACACGTTTGAGAAGACCCTGATGCTGAGAAAGACTGAAGGCAGAAGGAGTAGAGGGCAACAGAGGATGAGATGGTTGGATCGTATCATCCATTTAATGGACATGAACTTAGGCAAACCCAGGAGATGATCAGGGAAGCCTGGCGTGTTGCAATCTATGGGGTCACAAAGAGTAAGACATGACTTGGTGACTGAACAAAACAACTCCATCTTACACAGAAAAGAATTTATGATTAGTGAAAGCAGGTACCTTATTGATACACATAAAGCACCCAAAGTCTCTTGACTACTATTCCAACTTTTTAGTTTAAAAAATTTGAGGTTTGAGTATTTTGCCCCAGATACCTACAAGTGGGTTTCAAATTTTGATGAGGTATCAATTCAATTCTATGTTCCGCTATCACATACCAGGTATCAGTAGTCCAAATTGCAAGAGTTTAGAGAGAGGTGACCACAAACTCAGGGGCACATGCTCTGCTCAGACAAGTATTACTGTGTTTCTGCAAGAGAATGTCATAGCCATTGAGTCACCTGCAAAATTATGAGGCTAACAGAATGAGAATTGTCTTTCTTACATTTAAATAATATTATAACTTGAAGTTCTCCTTTGATTAAGAACATAAAAGGAGATATTGGAAAACATATAGCTGTGGCAGAGACTATTTACCAAAATGTGTTTCCTCCTCTTCCGGGAAAACAGGCAGACATTTCCCAGTGTTCATTGAATTGAAGTGTAACCAGGAGATTTAATTCTACTCAGTACGTTGTGATCAGAAGGGATGCACAGTACTTCCAACATCCACTATAAAATAATCCCTTGCTTATCCACTCTTACTTTTTTTAATGGACAGATTTAGTTCCCAGGGAAAACTTCTAAGTCATGTGTTAGGGTTTTTAACCTTAACCCAGACTAATCAGTAGTCTGGATTCTGAGTGTCTGTAAGGATCAGAGGCTTCCTGTTGACCTAGAACTCCCTTGGACTGTAAGACACATACTCCTATTATATTCAATCTCTACTATATTGTGGGGAGGTGAGACAGCTATTTGTTACAGCAACTAGTGTTACTTTTATCTCACATTTCTATGATGGAGGAAATTATCTTATTCCTATTAATTAGAAAGCTCCCAACATCTGGACTATGCAGTAAAAACAGAAGACTGATCCACCCTGACCCTCTTTCACATTTTCTATTCGATATATGAAACTCTAGGGCAGGCCTCACTGAGCATCACCACCATGAGCTAATGAAGGTCTCCCTGGGTCTCATTTGACAGGACAATGGTTCTCAAACTCTAGAGTCACCATGCAGGTTTGTTAAACCAGGTAATTAGAACTACCGGGATTTCCCTCCAGAGTGTGATTTTATTGGGTCTTGGGTAGAAGCTGATATTTTGCATTTGCAGCAGGTTTACAGATGACATCTTTATAACTGGCTCAGACCCCATCCTTTGAGAACTGCAGCCACATGGCTTCAAGACTGCTCCTAAACATTTTACCCCATATTTTTATATGCTGGTCATATATAATCAATTAGCACCCTCCCAAAGTTGCACTATCTGGTTAACGATACACCAGATGCAATACTGAAATAGAGACAACAGAATCTCATAGCACCTGCTTAGCAAGCAAGGTGGTGTTTCTTACCGCTGACATGGTAAAAATAGCACTTGTGTTCTGTCAGTCTGGAGGTAGAAAAATTAGCTTATAGGTAAATCAAGCCCTCTTTATAGAACAAAAGGTAAGGTGAAAACTCCTTTGAAGATGAGATGAGATGAGATGTTATGGAGATAAAGATATTTACAGGCCATGGTTCTGGGAAGCTGAATGGATAGTAAGGTATTATTATTAAAGATTTACCAGAGGGATAAACAAAATCTCACCCTAGAATAAGAGGAAGCAGCCAGCCAATTCCCCAGAAGAAAATCCAACAAAAGTTGTTACCAATAAATGAACTTTGGCCCAAAGGAAATGGCATCTCTCTACTACCAAGTACAACTTTGCTTTCCAAACATCAGGAGCTCACTCTCCACTTGGAAGCAACGTTCAGACTGCTCCAAGCTGACACTTGATCTCTAAGGCAGTGGTACCAGCTCAGAACTGATGCTCCCAGCCTCAAGGCCCTGCCATTCAGGGCATGTGTAAAGGATGAGAGTGTGTATCTTGGGCAGTAGCTATCTGATAAGGTCAGTGGGACCTACACAAGCCAGGAAGATGAAGTCAGTCTTCAAAGATCCACTGAGGCCAAGCTCCAAACACAGTGGCAGAGCTGGGGGCTGCTGACAGGCAGGCGAGTCTTGTTTACAAGACTCCAGGAGAGGAGGCCTTTTAAAGCAGAGGCTTGGGGAGATGGAATCTAAGAAGCTGAGCTGAATAAACGTTGACAGGACTGTAAACAATGAAGCACATCTTTATTTGGGAAAGCAGAGAAAGGTTACACATCAGTCTCTGTAGCTGACTGAATGGAGAGAGGTTCTTACTAGCAACACTTTTCAAAGTAAAGGATGACGAATTGTAAGTTTAAAAAGATAAATATTTCTGAATGGATACTGGATCAAGATGATGCCCATATTTAGTGACAGTGACAGCTAAATTTATACGGTGCTTCACAATTTTTTGAATGATGTTATCCAATTTAATATTCATAACACTATGAGGTAGGCAATATCAGGACAATTTTACAGATGCGGAAATACTGTCGTTCATATCCTAATTTTCCGACTTCACTTCTTTCCACTTCTAAAATCGTTACCTCTTAATCGAAGTAATGTATCTAATTTAATCTAAACTAAACAGTGTATTTCACTATTGCCCTCAGCAATACATCGTGTTTTTTTTTTTTTTTAATAAGGGATTCCCTTTTTACAGTATCATCCAAAATGCCTTCTTACTGTGGATGGAAATTTTAGACAATTCCTTTGCTCTGTCAGAGAAAGAATATCTGCCGGGCTGAATGCTGCCTGGAAGACTGACCCTATTTACTCAAAAGATGTATGCTTTCTGTCTCACACAATGTCAAATACTCTCTCTGCTATAGCAGTTGGTATTAAAACCTGAGCCCTTGTATTAAAAAGCTACGTCTCTCGAGCTTTGCTCTGTAAATGTTGCCTGCCTTGCCTTGTAGGGGCTGCACAGCTACACAGCAGCAGCCTCAGCAGTAGCACGGCCATCGCGACCACTGCCTTTAGCACCATCTCTCCCCGCCCATCCCTGCAAGTGGCTTTACATCAACCAAGCTCACTTACACCAGTCACCCCAAAGCAGGCATGCTGGATAACCCAGTACACAAAAACCACTTAGAGCCATGAATGAAAATCCAGAAAGCCTCAAGGCCTTTGGAGACCCTCATTAGCAGACAATGATTACATGTGAGGGAATTCTTAGAAAGAAAAGTAATCCTTATTTATTTCCAAAAGTATCCCCATATGAACATCCTTCTTCATTCTGAAGCAGTGTACATACAGTTAAGTATGTTGATTCTGGAGGCAGACTACCTAGGCTCAAAACCCAGCTCTGCTAGTTTTTGGCTGTGTGACATTTGACAGCTTCAACTTCTCTATGCCTCTTTGTTCACCTGTAACAAGCTAATAATAACTTTTGGAATTAAATGAGCTAATACAGTTAAACTGTTAAGTATTTATTAATATTATTAAATGGTACAGCCCTATTTCACAGAGACCTTTGCTGAAACACAGCCTTTGTGACCTTCAGATATCACGAAGTCTCTTTCCACAATCTGTCATTCCATTCTTAGTAACTGTATTCTGAGTTAGACCAGTATTGTACTAATTCAATTCTGTGCTGGCTTTAAGAGGCCAATGTCATGAGACCATTCCTAACCTTTTTCTCACATGAGGATGAAGAGTGAATTTCTAAATAGAAATCAAAGATGACATAAAAAATGGCACTATCTCCTTTCATCTATGGAAAGACAAATTCTGAGCTCTCCTTTTGTGTCAGACATAATTTTTGAAATATTCCATTGTATGTTCTAAAAGGGAGGCCTGACATGCTGTGATGAGACTTCTAGAGGGGCCAATCTACATGAGGAAATGAAAAGTTATAAAAGAAGTAACTTACCACTAAAAGAAGATTCAGTTTGCAAAACCTGAACAAACCAAAGAATTGATAATTATGGTGATAATTATGGGGGTGAGGTTTGGCAATTGACATCACTGGAACAACAAGCTGCGACTTTGATGATGAATGAAATGCTCTCCAAACCAGCTCCGTAAACCCACAGTTGAGTCTTCTCAGTGCTTGGAAGTTGTGACAGTTTGGGGAGAGGGCATTTTGTTTTGCAGTTTTTTAACAACTTAATCGAAGTATAACTGGCATGCAAAAACAATGCATTTTTAATGTGATAATACATACAATGTAATGAGTTTGGATCTATATATACACCTACATATAATAAACATATCCATCATCTCCGAAAGTTTCCTCAATCCTCTTTGGGTTTTTTGTTTTGTTTTGTGTAAGAATAATTAACAGGAGATCTACCCTAGATGATTTAAGAACAAAATACAGTAGTGTTAACCACAGGTGCTATGTCATATCAGAGAGTTCTAGAACTTACCTTGCTTAACTTAAATCTTATACAACTGAACAACAACCAGCCATTTAGGAAAGGGATGCCCTAATGACAGAGTAAACGTTTCTGACTTTCCTGGTGGCTCAGATGGCAAAGCGTCTGCCTACAATGCGGGAGACCTGGGTTCAACCCCTGGGTCAAGAAGATCTCCTGGAGAAGGAAATGGCAACCCACTCCAGTATTCTTCCCTGGAATTCCTGGAATACTCGTTCCAATGGATGGAGGAGCCTGGTAGACTACAGTCCATGGGATTGCAAAGAGTTGGACACAATTGAGCGACTTCACTTTCACACTTTTCTGAAATCTTGAACACAGGACATTGTAAGGTCAAGACAGTCTTTGGTCTAATTCAAATGGGGGAAAGTATTTTGCCTATTTTAACAATGTGATCCATTATCAGAACATATATGAGATTTGGACCATAAAGAAGGCTGAGCACCAAAGAATGGATACCTTCAAATTGTGGTGCTGGAGAAGACTCTTGAGAGTCCTTTGGGCTGTAAAGAGATCAAACCAGTCAGTCCTAAAGGAAATCAACCCTAAATATTCATTGGAAGGGCTGATGCTAAAGCTCTAATACTTTGGCCACCTGATGCAAAGAGCTGACTCACTGGAAAAGACCCTGATGTTGGGAAAGATTGAAAGCAAAGAAGGCAGCAGCAGAGAATGAGATGATTAGATAGCATCACCAACCCAATGGACATGAATCTGAACTATCTCTGGGATACAGTGGAAAACACAGAAGCCTGGCATGTTGCTCCACAAAGAGTCAAACACAACTCTGAAGCTAAACAACAACAAAATATGAGCCAAATATGAATCCAGAAGGAACAAGGCAACAGGCCTGAATAGGGTGACTTAGAGATAATTGACAAGAACAAAGCACCGTATACCACAGGACAACACAGGATGGTGAAGAGGCTGATAGTAGGAAGTATGCACGCAGCTTCCCTGTGATCTCTTCCCTCTACAGGCCTCACAAACCAATCACTGACCTCTTTCTCACTGAGCCCATACTTGCCACAGAATCCTTAAGACTACAGTTCTCCTTGAGTCACAACGATCATTCTGGAATAGTACATAAAGTGAATCTTTAAAGCCTTATCTGTTCTAGGGACTTTCATCTATGGGAGAGGGATCTGAAAGAAATGAGAGATCTCTGAAACCTGGGAATAGATAAATAAAATACTGTTTATTATTATTATGGATACCTCTTGAAAAACCCATAAAGGGGTGATAGGTTTCATAAAACATTCATATTCTCATTCCTTTTGTGGACAGCGTAACACACGGCAGCATGTTTGACTCAATACAGGTATCAGTGGCAACAGTAATAGGTTTTCCTGTAGGTACATGTATTGCTCTCCTACAATACAGATGCCATTGTTTAGATATATGATTAATTCCACCTTACCAACTAGAGGGTTCTTTTAAATTACCCTACTATGCATTACAATTTAAAATTTACCCTAATTTCAATGTATATAATCATTATAGAAAGGATATAAGAGAAATCGTCCTAACAGAAGTTTCCAGTCTTTTTCAATATATAGCTTATGAATGTTTTAAATTTATTATAAATGATATGAAAATAAATGAAGATACCATATAAAAAGAAAATATATGGACAGAGTGGAGGAAGGAAAGAGTGGGATGAACGGAGAAAGTAGCATCAACATATATACCCTGAAGGGCTTCCCTGGTGGTTCAGATGGTAAAGAATCCACCTACAATGTGAGAGACCTGGGTTTGATCCCTGGGTGGGAAGATCCTCTGGAGAAGAGCATGGCAATCCACTCATACTACTCCAACCCGTATATACACTGCTGCTGCTGCTAAGTTGCTTCAGTCATGTCTGATTCTGTGCGACCCCATAGACTCTGTGCAGCCCACCAGGCTCCCCCATCCCTGGGATTCTCCAGGCAAGAACATTGGAGTGGGTTGCCATTTCCTTCTCCAGTACGCTACTTCAAATACAACTAACAAGACAGCAAAAAAAAACTCAAATCTAATCATATAATACATTAATATCACAGATTGTCAGGACAGACAGCTGGTAACTTGCTCTGTAACACAGGGAAGCCAGCCTGGCACTCTGTGATGACCTAGAGATGTGCGGCGGGGAGGTGGTGGGGGGCGACAACTTTTCAGAATTCTTGGACCTATCAGAACACAAATCTTTTGATAGAATGCAAGTGACCTAGCAGTAATACCAGGAAGCTTCTCAGAGTAAATTATAATCCCATCACTGAGAATTAGCCATGGAAGTTGACAGGCTTTATAAACTTGGATATTTTGTTGGCATGGAATAGCTGCCGTTAGGTAAAAAGCTAGGAAGGGCTACTATGCCTACGATTATTATTATTTAATGTTCTGTGCTACTTTCTAACCAAAATTGGTTTTCAGAGCCATAGTGATGATGCAGTGTCACATCATTTCTACCTGTTTAAATAAACATGTTCATACATGTAGGTGTGTCTTCATCACGATTGATTTGCATATTTGTTGTACAGCAGAAATCTACACAACATTCCAAAGCAATTTTCCCCCAAAAATTAAAAACAAAAAATCTGAAAAGCAAAAGAATAAAAATAGAAAAGAAACTATAGGTAAAGGTTTAGGTATATTTGAAATGAACTTAAAACAACTGAGTTGGAAAAAACAGTTCAATTCCCCTCCAATCCCCTCACAAGATGAAGTGGAGTCTGTGTGTGTGTGTGTGTGTGTGTTTGAAACTCACTCAGTTGTGCCCAACTCTTCGACCCCGTGAACTATACAGTCCATGGAATTCTCCAGGCCAGAACACTGGAGTGGGCAGCCTTTCCCTTCTCCACAGGATCTTCCCAATCCAGGGATGGAACCCAGGTCTCCCACGTTGCAGGCGGATTGTTTAGCAGCTGAGCCACAAGGGAAGCCCGAAATGGAGTCTAGGTGATGTTAACCGACTTTCCTTTAAAACACATGTGGTAGAGCCAAAGCTGGAATCTTTATATTCAGTTTCTCCCTGACAGCATACCGGTTAGTGAAAGGACCATAAAGGTCTCTCTTCTCCAAAGTAGGACATCATTTGCTAGGACCCCAGGAAAGTGAGTGTGGCAATCATTTAGAAGAGATGACAGCAGCCACAGCAGGAGTCACAATGGGAATGCAGACAATTAGCCTAAAACGTTCACCAGTGCTTGAGAAGCAAAAGAACTAATGGGTCCAGCATTTGAAATAAGAAGAGAAAGTGTACTGGTGTTAAATAAATACATGAACATATTAATTTTATTAAATGTTTTAGCTGGGAATTCTATACTTACATAATTAAAATGTTCCAACTGGGAGATATAATACTCTACCTTATTACAACAATGAAACTAAAACCAAATACACATATCAACAATGATGCTTTTGATTAATGCATACTAGGAGAAAAGACAAGGTTTAAAAAAATCTTGTGTGTCTGATAAGCCATACAGCTGCTCTCTGGGATAGGGAGTTCTAAGATGAATAGGAAGGAGGTGGGTTGGGTGAGGGAGCAGGACTCTTTACACAAAGTAGCTGCAGAAATCAGTTGAGGCTAAGCCACATACAACAAAACTCAACCCCACATCCTCGTGGTAGAGGGAAATCCGAAGAAATCAATCACACTGTAATTTTAGAAAAGGAAACAGGGACAAAATGACATCACTGGGTGGGGGGCACCTACAGATAAAAATAACCCACAAGATCTCTAAAAGCTTTTAGAAATATTTTAAAGCCTGGATTAAATGTAAATCAAGGAAAGAAGGAAGAAAGAGTACAGAAAGAAGGTAGGAAAAGTTACAGGGAAGGGGGAGGGGGAAGAAACAAAAGTTGCAAAAGTTCTTTACTACCAACTAATAAAATATATTAAAGGAGAAAAAAACAATAAATATGTACAAAATACAGAAAGAAAAATAATAATAAGGAAGGCTACAAAGGTAATACTTCAAGTGCAACTTAGGAACTATAGGAGTACAAGAAACGCACCTAAGGAAGAGTCTGCAAGAGTTTAGTTTAGAATGTTAAGACCTTTAAATGTAGCAGAGGGAAGGGAACAGGAGGAGAGTTAACCCAAACCGCCTGGCCACAGCAATGAGAAACCAGAGTCAGGGAAACAAAGTCAAAGCCAGGAAACTAGATCTTTTGCCTCAGTCTGTCTCCTGGTCATTACTTGTTTCATATTTTAAATGTACAATAGGATCAAAGGATGCTAGATAGGTGATTTAAAAATAATAATAATTGAGAAGACAAATGTAGATGAGTCATCCTTGCTGGATGGTGTCCATCTACAGTTTCTAAAAGTAACTCAAAGGTGGGACCTTGAGATGGTAGATCAATGCAGATGGGCTTTTAGAACTGCCACATTCTAGACCATGTGAGATTTGCCAGACAGAGTTCCCCACAGGAACCAGGTGAAACTCCCTCTCATAATGAATTCAAATTCAGGTGAACAGCATCAAACAATCGATGCTCTGTCCCCACTGGAGGAGGGACAGGGGAGAGGAAGGGGCACCAGGACAGGGGGAAATTGCTATACAACCGAGTAGTATTTTACCTCTTTAAGTTACTGAGCCTTCTAAGGTCTCAGTTTTCTCATCCTTAAGAGGGGTATAATAATCCCTAACCAAATAGAAAGTAATGACTCAAGATAACATAACCATGATTGTTGAATAACAGCTGCGACTGTTATCCTTAAATTTTCCCCTGTGTTGCCAGGCACTCGACTTGGTGTCTTGCATGCAGTTCTCACACTGCAGGTGGCCAATACTCTAAGCTTTTTTCTTCTCCATAGGGTATTTTGGAGCCCAATGAAGTTATTGTATGTAAAAGCATTTCACAAAATGTAAAGTACTGTGAGCTCATAGGTACTCATGAATAGATCATGGGATCTATTAGCAAGGATATATCACTAAATAAGCAACCAAACAAACTATGGGAGAAAACCAGCATGGTTTCTGAAACAACACTGGATTAATATGCTAGTCAGTTTCCTAAGTCTGCTAAAAACCACTAAGGTCACGAAGCAAGAACAAATTAATTGTGGATGGCATCATGTACTATCTCCCAAGTTTAAAAATAAAAGCACTCACCAAAAATGATATGCAATAGGGCACTGATGAATAAATTATGATATGGGACACTATGCAACCATTAATAAATATGTTGTAGGTGAAGATTTGATAATAGAGAAAAACACTGCATGGCATGCTTTTAAAAGAGAAAAGTAAATTACAAAGTATATGTAAACCATGATCCTAATTTTCTAACTCATGCCTGGGGTGGGAGGCAGTCTGGAATGATACACAACCCAAAAAAATTTAATATAGATTTCTCTAGTACTGTATATATATTTACTTGTCCATTTTTTTCCCAATGCTTTTCTTTCTCATTTTTCTACAATGAACACATTGATTTATACTGAGAACCTTTTTAAAATACAAATGATTCTTTAAACCCTATCAGGAAAAACCGTAGCTTCACTCACTCTAAGAATATATTTTAAAAAAGCAAGCTTTGCTTTGGAATGCAATGGGAAGCACTTCAAGTTCCTTCAGTGCTGCCAAGGTTTATTTAACAATATTTTCTCACCATATATTATACAAGAACAGAACTAAACAGATGGTCTACATCGGAAACCCAGCAATCTAGGAAAAGCTATCCTCACTACCTACTCATCATATATTTCATACTATACATTACACACACAACTCCTTATTTCCTCATTAATAACATACTACAGGACACACACATCTGTGTGTATGCATGTATTTGTCTTCAGAAGACGACATGATGGAGATATTCACATTCATGATACGAGCCGATCTAAAATTTTTCTTGCCTCACAGATTTGTAGATTTTTATACAGAAAAACTAAGCTTGTAATTTGCAGTAAACAAAGGCAAGGCTTGCATTTGACTCAGTATTATGTATGCAAATGGCATCTTGGCATCAAATTAGTCTTCCAGAAGCAACATTTCCTTTATGTCACTTCCTTCCTGAACCAATCAATGGCCCTTTATTTCTTTCAGGATCAAGTACAAATGGCTAAGACTGGCATCCAAGCTTCACACCGAGTCTCCAGGCTTCTTTGTCAATATTTTCCAACATCAACCCTTAACTCTAAGGGCTACGGTCTATACTACAACCCAAACACTGCACATCCTTTCTCTGTTCTTTGTTTGTGTTATTTTTCCCAATGGAAGTATCCTTCACCTTTTTCCTTCCCCATAGAAATCTCCCTAGTCTTTAATATCAGAGTTAAAGTTATGTCCACAATACATTCTCCTCCTCTGGTTTCCCCAACTTATTTTCTGAACCAATCTGTTTTTACAGCTTATCATACTTTGTCTATTACTCTTCAGGAAATTATTTCTTAAGAACACAATACTAGACTTCCAATAAATAGTGAATTAAGCCCAAATGTCCAGTCATCTAATGTTTTATAGAAATGTGGCATAAAATGTAACAAAAAAGAGCTAATATTATGATTTCAGTGATTTAATTGGAAATAAATGATACTACTGCCAATTGCTAAAGGGTTTGGTTCTTTATTAATCTGGCCATAAAATTAGGTCATCAAGACCCTCTCCTTGAAAAGACTTTGCTGAGATTTTTTTTTCTGAATATACCTAGATGTAATAAAACTGCATTTTTAAATACGATATTTAATTCAGTCATTTTGCTAATTAAGACTAGACTTCTCTCCAATCAGAATAAAATCAGTCATCTAATTTTTTGAGCTCAAAGAGACCTTAGAGATTATTTCCAGAATCAGAGACTAACTTGCCCAAGGCCACATAGATTGCTTAGTCAAAAATGATTTTTAAATTCTATAAGTCATTCCCATTGATACTACTATTTAGGGTAACACAGTGTAAGGAAAAGGACCTGAATTCGGAAACAGAAGCCCATGCTTCTAAAACAAGCCCAGTTTTATTCACTTGAAGCTTTGTTCCTGAGCTGTCAAGCAGAAACAATAGCATATGACCTCATAAGGTTATTAGTAATAGGTAGGAACAGGTGAGAAGTAATATATAATCATGAAGATTGTAAATGGTCAACTTTGTGTTTCTCTTGTAAACTGCAGTGGTTGTTTACATAAACACGTGTGCGCCTGAGAAACACATTCAACCAAGCCCTAAGGATTCTGCCCTTGAACCTTTCATCAATGCATTCAGTCTTTCCAGGGCCACAACCTTAGCCCAGACTACCAAGATCTCTATTCTTGCCAAATCAAAGCCTCTGACCTGGCTTCTCACCACCACTTTTCCTTTTCCTATACTGCAGCCAGAGTCCTCTTTCAAAAACTCACACCTTCTGTGACACTGCCCTTCTTTAAAACTCTTCAAAACCTCCTCTTACAATTTAGTCCCCATAAGACTAAATCATACCTATTACAAAGCTTCTCAAGGCCCTGCAGCCTTAGGCTTAGTTCACCCATTAGGTTACCTTGTCATTTTCGCCTTTGGTCTGTGCACTCTCCTCCTCCTGAAAAATGCTAGTCTCCTCTGGACCTCAAACACTGGCAATACTCCTCTTTGCTGGAAAAGCTCTCTCCCCACATAGCTAACTCCTAGTCATCATTCAAATCCAATTACATGTGAATTCCTCGAGAAAAGCCATTCCTAGCTCCCAAGACTAAGCTAAGTCTCCCTAAAATGCATCCTCATGATACCCTAAATTCTCCTTCATTATGTATTTATTACTATGGTAATTAATTTATCTTTTAAGTGCCTGTCTCCTTTGCTGTAAGGTTTATAAGAATGTTTACTTAGGCTCACTAAAGATTAATGGAAGAAAGGAAGGGAGGAGGGATAAAGGAAAGGAGGAATTTAGTTGCTTCTTGCATATCCACCCACATTCTGATTATACTATGCCTTGTATATACCCCAATTAGCTGACATGACCATTCTTCATTCCGCACACACGATACACATGATACAAACAAAAATAACTTTAAACAGCATGCCCACTCTTCTCCTTCCTCCTCAGCTCAAACCACATTATTGCCTAATGGGAAAGACAGGAAATTAAAATTTCAGTAACAAAACCATAGTAGTTACTAGGAGTAGTTTCAAGCTTGCATCTGATATGCCAGCAGCAGGTTGGGCCAGGTCAGTGGGATTGGTCTTATCTCTGATACAAGAGACAAAAATCAGTTTCTCCCCATCGCTCTTCAGACAGAGGTCCCCAGTGGAAAGCACACCTGACTGCAGGCTGCCTGGGCCAGTGACCCAGTCGGAATCTCCCTGAGCATGTCTTAGGACCAGTGAATCTGGCTTTCCTCCCAGCATCTTGCTGCTCTGTCCTCAAGAGACAGAGGCACGTATCCCCCTCTCCAGGGAGTAAGATACAGCTTCTGGGGCCAGAGATTTGAAGGAAGAGATGATGAGGGTGGGGTTGATGGCGGGGGGGTGGAGGGTGTTGGGAGTAAGCCTCTTTTCGCGCCCACCCCAGGAGTACACAATTGCCTTCTCAAGGAGAAAAAGAAGTCAGGTTCCAGGAAACAGAGTTTGAAAAACATTTATATAAATTCTTGCTTCCTCATAAAACACTTAGCATTCACTCAATTTAAAAACAAAATTGTATCATTGGTTTAAATGTACCTAATTCTGCACTTAAGGCTATAAAAACCACTCTAGAAATGACACCTATAGAGAATCCATTTATATCACCGCTATTTTAATGGAAGACAAATACTAATTACGCATGTCAACACCACCAGCATACTTCCCTGCATAACTTCCTTCTTCTTTTTCCCTTGACTTTCTCCATAGTGAATAAGATAGGAGGAACATAACAGAAGAGAAGGGATGGAGGTTATTTGAGCAGCAGAGTTCTGGTCTGCTGACACCCTCAGCAAGATTCATTAATCTTGGAGATTCTCACTCTCATTTACTAAACAACAGTGATTCACACAGAGTTACACAGCCACAGTAGCAAAGTTAATTGGAATCTAGATCCCCTAACATTTCTTCCCTCCTTCAGCAATCTCTCAGTACTGCAAGCTAAAATATTAAGTGAGGCTGTTGTAGGCTTGGGAAGAAAGGAAACAAACAAAAGGTGGCTAGCATGGAATAAAAAATGGACACGTCTTTTCTTTACATTTTAGTTTTGCTCTGCTTTGTGTCTTGGCTTAAGCCCTTTGAGCAAAGGGTTGTGCAACCCCATATCAATACTGGTATCTCCCCTTCACATTAGATTAGCACTGGGAGCTCAATATGGCTCTCACCCAAGTCCAGAGAAATAAAGGATGGAGGCCGGCAGCGAGATAGCTATGAACACTGGCAAATTCTATTCAGTCAGTGGCAAGCAGCCAGATAATCCCTTTTAATTTAACTCTTTATCTTCTCTGGCAGAAACAAACACTGCATCTGCTTGAAGCATCATAACTTTCAAAGCATGCAAATAACAGCAGACACGCACTATTATCCCAATCCAGTAAATGAGAAAACTGACATACATGAGATTGTGGTCTATGTTTCATCAGGAAATTATTAATAGATTTGAAATCAGTACCTACAGTTTATTACGTATATCCCAAGTGTTCCCACTTGACCACCTTCCCTACTTAGTGTCCAGACTAGCTCTTATGTTGCAGCACTGATATTTTTAAAATAGCAAAGAATGATACAGAACACAAGTAAATTTTGGTTGGCAGAGGGGCAATGGTATGAAGGAGAGGATCATGCAACGAAAATTATTTCAAGTAATTCTGCTGTATCAGGCAGTGTAGAAAGGACTATAGTGAAAACAATGTCCTATGTAGGAAAATATAAAATCTTCACAGTACAAATACCGTTATGTGCTAGAAGACAGGGTTGGCTTCAGGATCTGACCACAATTGTGGAAAATAATTTATGATCTTCTGGGATTGGTCTGTAGATATTTATCAACTTGAATAAGAAATCCTAAAGGCCTTCTGGTCAATTGCTTTACTTCTAGAGTATACTATGGCACCCCACTCTAGTACTCTTGCCTGAAAAATCCCATGGACGGAGGAGCCTGGTGGGCTGCAGCCCATGGGGTCGCTAAGAGTCGGACACTGAGTGACTTCACTTTCACCTTTCACTTTCATGCATTGGAGAAGGAAATGGCAACCCACTCCAGTGTTCTTGCCTGGAGAATCCCAGGGACGGAGGAGCCTGGTGGGCTGCCGTCTATGGGGTCGCACAGAGTCGGACACGACTGAAGCGACTTAGCAGCAGCAGAGTGCATTATACATCTCTAGATTGAGCAGCTACTTACAAAGAACTCCCACAAAAAAGAGAGGATATACATTTTCAGCAATCATCATGGTAATTCGAATGGGGTGAGGGATGGGGGAGTGGAGGATGGGACTGCAGCACAATACAAACTGAAAGCTGGTGGAGAGGTCTGTTCAACCACCTATGAAATTCAGAGAAGAATGACACTCAGAGGGTAAAGGCTAGGTTCCTCAGAATGCTCCTGTTAGTGTTGTTTTTAAATACATGATGTCAGTTACTTCCTAGAATGCAAGTGTCTTAGAAAAAGGAATGGTTTCTCCCGTATCTCCAGCAAAGGGACCTCCCTGTAGTCCATGCTCACGGAAACTGTACTTACAGATGGCAGCCGTGAGGATGAGCAGAGCAACATTCCTACTTTGTAGAAAACCAGAATTTATGGATGGTGCCTTAACTCTTAGCTTACTTGGGTAAAATTATAAACTTTATATTTTCACTTTTTAATTACTTACTACCACCTAATACTAACATAACATGCAACGTGGACTCAACAAAAAGTCATCTCCTGAAGGGTCCTGTTTTCTTGTCAGAAAGTGAAAGTGAAGTTGCTCAGTCGTGTCCTACTCTCTGGGACCCCATGGCCTGTGGCCTACCAGGCTTCTTGGTCCATGGGATTTTCCAGGCAAGAATACTGGAGTGGGTTGCCACTTCCTTCTCCAGGAGATCTTCCAGACCCAGGGGTGAACCCGGGTCTCCCGCATTGCAGGCAGACGCTTGACCATCTGAGCCAGCAGGGAAGTCCTTTCTTGTCAGAGGGAGGGGTCAAATCCCACTGGAGAGGTTTCATCCCACATCTGCATTGAACTGTTGGCAGGGGAGGAGGTGGCACGGGTCCCTGTGAGCAATCTAGGCTCTTCAAAGATGTTCTCTAAAGGCAGTCTCCCAAAAGCGGGCCCGAGCACTCAGGCCCTCCCTGAGCAGCTGCTACAGGGCTCCCCTCAAGGGCTGGAATGCTGCCTCTGATGCAGCGTAATGACACTCTTCTCATCTCTTGGCCACTGAGCAGCCCAAATCTGCTGCAGGCAGAGGCCAAGGCGACCTTCATGCCCAAATGAGCCAGAAATGGAGGTGGGGTGGGCCATGTGGGGTTCGTCTCTTCTGCAATCCCCAAAGGACACACAGCTCCTGCTATCCCAGATGCCAAAGGGAGCAAACAGAGCCAACCTCAGTGGAAAGCAGCGGCTGCTCTCTGGCTCTGGAGCACGAGAAAGGAGGGAGAGACGCCAGATGACAAGGCGACCCAGCCAGAGCTGAGCCAATGGCACCAGAGCCTCAGACCACCCGGCACGAACTGGAGAGTTCTGAGCAGTTTCTGTCATTGTCTGCTTGCTAGCTTCCCTTTACCTTTAACACATTCAATTGGATCCTTTTTTTCTTTGCTTGCTCAGGGTTAAAAGTAAACATGACAACAGTGAAATGATGAACTGGGTACTTCTGAGAGCCGTATACCTTTATCAACAGAGTTGTTATTATATAAAATATATTTATCAGATATATAAAGGATAAAACCCAGTTGGGACTCTAATTATATAACCTCTGCATTTCTTCATTGCTTAAGAGTTAAAAGTTGTTCCTATCACTATCAGAGATGTGGCATGAATGAAAATAATCAACTATGGAAAAGTACTCTAGGATTTTTGAAGAAAAAGCCCAAGATAAACTATAGGTTTTTTTAAATCCTGTGTAAATATATCTTGACTAACACATACTGTATCATCTATTTCAAACAATGTTCATGATTCTTACATCACCTAGAAACAGATTACTGAGAACATGAGGACACACCAGTGTGTGTCTGACTTGCCCATGACCACAAAGTCATGGCTTAGACTGCACTAATTCTGTCTCACAAGGTCTATCCAAGCTATTAAAAAAAAATCCATCCACACAGCCCCAAATACTTGCATTAAACACTTTTATTAGTCTAATTTTTAAAATGGACACCAACAACATCTGGAGATCCATGAACAAATCTATGAACGACAACTGTGCTGCAATCTATGGGACTGATTCAAAGGGCCACACACTGACATGGACTATGGTATTAACGTGTGTGTGTGTGTGTGTGTGTGTGTGTGTGTGTGTGTGTGTGTGTGTGTGTGTCTATGGTATTAACGTGTGTGTGTGTCTATGGTATTAACGTGTGTGTGTGTGTGTGTGCGCACGCGTGTGTGTGTGTGTGTCTATGGTATTAACGTGTGTGTGTGTGTGCGTGCGTGTGTGTGTGTGTGTGTGTGTGTGTGTGTGTACACAGGAGAATGGAGCATGTTGTGAGGTAGCCAGGCCCAGACTTGCCATAATCATGGCAGAAGGAAAGAGCATGTGGCAACTGCTTGTAGATGACCCCTATATCTCCTAGCCACCTCTGGCCATACTGCCATTTCCTCCTACCCCATTACTCAAAGTCACTATAGCTTGCTCTATGCCAATTATCAGGGGACCCCAAAGCTAGACAACTGGGACCAATTCCCATGATTTCACTGAACTGGACTGAGCAAACCCTTGAAAATCTTTAGAAAGAACAATATTCTCTAAGAAGAAAAAACTAGATACTTCTCCCAGATAATACTGGATACTCTATTTCAAAGAGTTGCCATGATAGTTAACTTTGGTATTTCTGAAGAAGATTGCAGGGCTTTTTTTTTTTTTAAGTGGAAGATCTTCTGAAATATAATTATATGGCTTGCTTCTCCATTAGACACTCCTAGGCCCTTAGAAATGCCCTGAAACATCAGCACTCTGATCTGCCCTTCGCTCGACTGACCCCAATACTGAGTAATGAATATTCTACAGTTTTATTCAAACTTAACAGAAGTATGTATTAGTAACTTCATTCTTAGCATTTTATCAGAAGAGCTAAGTTCCTAGAGTTAAATGGAATAGGAAGGAAAGGGATTAACCTCTGCTGCTGGCATAGTACAGTCACGATGCTAATGTCTCTATATGAAAAAGCTGAATTGCAGCAGTATCTGAAATTACAGAGAAAGTACTGAGAGCTCTAGAGAGAAAAAAATGCAAAGGAATAAAATATTAAAAGCCAAAGCTGGTTTGGGATTCTATTTTTCATGCAGGCGTGTTTAGTAGAGGAATTATGCATTATAGAACCTCACAATTTAGATGGTAGAGGAATGGGTCATTGAGTTCTAAGATGAGGAAGTTTTTAGGACCTGTAACTTCTAATTGTGTTGTGGGTGAGTTTCAGCTGCTCCCCTAAGCTTATTTCAAAAACATAATTTCAACACAGTATTTATTCACTTGAAATGCTTCAATTAGTGAACAGCCAGGGAGTCTCTTCTCTTTTCATTTGGCAAGAGTGTTCTATAGTGACACAAAATATCCCCCAGCAATGAGAAATGAAACCCACAAATGCAACACTGGCAACCAGCTGTCAAAAGAAAATCAGGAGTAGGATTGCCACTCTGGTAATTTCAAGTCAATGTGTTCATGAGAGAGACTGTGCATGTATGAGTGTGTGTGTGCACATGTGTGTGTAAATGATAGACTTGAGTGTGCAGCAGCATGAGAAACACAAGCGGGTGCAGGTCCTAATGATGGCAGAATGCCCCAAATATGAAGCTGTAGTAGAACCGTCAGCGGTAGAGCAATAGAGCACAGACTCTCTGTGGCCAGTGGTGCAAGGCTTCTCTCATGGGTGGCATAGTGTGAGACAGGTAAATTTAAAATATATTTTTATGTTAAAATTACTTCGTGTTCAACATGGGATGGCAGCTTGTAAATGAAATGCACTGTGTATGTGTTTTCATTTTTAACCTTCATGAATTCATTTCACAGCCTCCCAAAACGGAGACCGAAAAACCTCTTCAAAGTAAACAGCCAACACTAGCTATTTAGTCCTCCAACCAAGGAACATATTGACCATTTCGAGTCAGTACAGCTATTAATCCATGAATTCATTCTTTCTCGCCCTCCTTCTCCATCCCCTTCTCCCCTCCACCCGATTCCCTCCCCCACAGTGGAGTCGAATCTGTAGGGGTTATTTTGCACGGAGGTGCAAGTACCCGGTGCCAAATGCATACCCAGTCTCCTCCTAAACTTAATGCCAATTCCCTCCTGAAAAGAGGAGGAATGCAGTTGTATCAGCACCGGGGACGCGGGGACAGCGAACACCGCGGTGGCGCTTGAAGAGTTTACAGAGGAGCGACCCTAGCTCTGCCGCCGCCACTCGCAGCAGCCCCCACCCCCGCCAACACACACACACAAGCACAGCACGCACACACACACACGGGTTCCAAATCTCCCCATCAGCAAGGCTAATGCAGCAAGTCTGTCCGCACGCTCCTGCACGAGGGCAGGGAGCGCACCGCAGGACTTGTAAATAAACCTCGTTCCGTCCACATTCCGAGCGCTCCTTATTCCACTGACCCCCTACCCATCCCCGAGCCCGGCGGCGTGAAGGAGGGGGTGCGAGGGGGCCGGGGACACCCCTGCTCCTTACCTTGCAGCGAGAAGAGGGACAGGAAGAAGCCCAGCACCCAGACGCTGTGCAGCCAGTAGGTCCTCATGTCTCCGCCGTGGTCCTAGCGATGCTCCCCGCGCGCTCCGGCTCTGCCTCTTCGCTCGCGCTCTAGAAATAACGCGCCGCTCGTTCCCTCGGTTTCCCCCTGGGTTCTCCGGGCTCTGGCAACCCGGAGAGAGCAGGCTCCTGCCGCACGACGGCCGGACCCAGAATGGCTTCGCTCTCCTCCGCAAGAGCGCGAGCCCGCGGCTGGACGGACGCTCGGAGCTGTGTGCAGAGTAAACACAGCGAGCACCCTTCTCCCTCACGCGCTCCGCTCTCCTTCGTACCCTCCTCTCCCTCACTCCCCTGCAGCTCCAACTAAATGCGACTGTACTTAAACAAGCAGCGTCTTATAGGACCGCGAACCGAGCCGAAAGGGCCCCGCTACTGCCATCTAGTGCGCACATCCGGGCATCGCCGCAGCCCCGCGTTGGCTCGTGTGTGTGCGCGCGAGGTCCATCCAAGCCGCCAGTGCCCCCTTAGCTTTGGGTATCACAGGTGAAAGCCCTGCTGTCCTGGGTCCTTGATTTGACCTTGTTATCCCATAAGTCCTGAGTGTCTCTTTTTCACGAGGAGACTCTTGGCACTTACAGCCTACATTTCTTCACTATCCAGTTGCTCCTTCTCCATCTCTCTGAAATTCCCCCCTATTCTCCAACCATCCAATGGAAATGCTCCTTAGATGTCACCGTGACCTCCACCTCAGAGGTCTAATCCTTGTTTGAAGATTTGTCCCACCTGACTTCTACGCAGCATTTCACAGTGTTAGCCACTTCTTTTTATTTGATTCCGAAGTCAAACAGTTCTCCTGGTTTCTCTGACCTTCATTCTAAGAGTCCCTTGGGTCCTCTGCTCTTCTTTGTTTAGATTTTCTCTTATAGTTTTTTTGGTTTCTTTCCTAAATTTATTTGAAAATCAAACACATCTCCGCTGGTTACTCCAATATGGAGGACCTCATCTCTGAACTCCTAGCCTTCAAATCAGACTTCCTAGCTGTGGGTAGATACCAAGCATTTCCAACTGAACGTTCCCCAGGCCTCTTCCAAATGAAGTGAGGGGTTAGATGGGCTCTTACTAATGAGCTCTAACTGGGCGGTCAGGTGAATGTGATTTCAGTTCTGACATTTTGCTTCCATTAGTGAGGAACCTTAACCCAGTCGTTTAATTCCTGAACTTCATTTTATTCATCAGTGAAATAGGAGACCTGAATTACATGATCGCGATGCCTTTGTCCCCTTCCAACTCCATAATATCTATGTCAGTTTTCTCAACTTTGGCACGATTAACATGGCATACCAGGTAACATTTGCTGTAAGAGTCTCTCTTGTGCATTTTAGGATGTTTAGCAGCATCCCTGGCTTCTACCCACTAGATGACAGCAGCACCTTCACTGTCACGCAAACCGAAAATGTCTGCAGGCATTGCTGAATGCCTTCTAGGGAGCAAAACCGCCCCCAGCTGAGTACCTCTGAGCTCTATCTACTGCCATTTTGCTTCAGTAATCATTCCCTGTTTCCAACTTTTTTTTTTTTCTGATAGAAGGATCACTCAATTCCACAGACTCATCTCTTTAGAAGTATCTTTCATGCCTCCCTTCTCCAGTTTTAGTTGGTCATCAATCTCACCAACACAAACACGTCAAAGATGTCTCTATCTTTTATGAGCTCCACTTCACCGTTTCATGATAGAGACAACATGGATTGTGTGCGTTGCACTTTATAAAATATTGCAGGAACGTTAAGTGACTTTTGCCATGGCACACAATGGGCCGTAACAACAAGGTCAGCAGAGCTGAGGTAGGCCTCCTGGTTTCAGAGCTGTTCTAAGCCATCCCTTTAATGTAGGGCTTTTTGTTTTTAATCTCCACATGCCTACATACCTAAAAAGGCTTCTCAGTTGATCCATCTCTTCCATCTTCCATGCTCTGCTGCTGCTGCTAAGTCGCTTCAGTCATGTCCGACTCTGTGCAACCCCATAGACGGCAGCCCACCAAGCTTCCCTGTCCCTGGGATTCTCCAGGCAAGAACACTGGAGTGGGTTGCCATTTCCTTCTCCAATGCATGAAAGTGAAAAGTGAGCATGAAGTCGCTCAGTCGTGCCCGACTCTTAGCAACCCCAGGGACTGCAGGCTACCAGGCTCCTCCATCCATGGGATTTTCTAGGCAAGAGTACTGGAGTGGGTTGCCATTGCCTTCTCCTCCATGCTCCAATCTAGTCTATACATTGCCACCAGGTTAACCTTCTTTAAAACTTTCTTTAAGACTCTTATCTGTTTATGAGGTACAGCAGCTCTCTATGGTCTTCTGGGTACAGATAAGAACCACCTGGAGGCTTTTAAAACCTACTGATGCATGACCCCACCCCACACCAATTGAATCAGTTTTTTTTTTTTTTAAAGATCCCAGATGATTCTAATGTGTAGGGAGGCCTGAGAAACACCAGTCTACCAGACTGAATTCAGATTTGCCATTTTCTACTTCAACATCCTTTGAAACTCACATCTTACCTTTAATAATTTACGTTCTCTTTGGCTTCCCTGGTGGCTCAGAGGTTAAAGTGCTGCCTCCAAAGCAGGAGACCCGGGTTCGATCCCTGGGTTGGGAAGATCCCCTGGAGAAGGAAATGGCAACCCACTCCAGTATTATTGCCTGGAGAATCCCATGGATGGAGGAGCCTGGTAGGATACAGTCCATGGGGTCTCAAAGAGTTGGACACGACTGAGCAACTTCACTTTCTTTCTTTCACTTTTCCTCTAACCACAATGGAGATCTCTCTTCCAGACCACCCATCTTCTTTCAGTTTCTGTACTTCCTTCATGCGCTGCTTGTTTGTCCTGCCAAGATTGTACTACTCTCAGAAAGCAGTTTGCATAGTGGCTGCCACAAGGACTTAGGAGCTAGAACTAGGTAATTCAGGTTCTTCCTAGCCTCTAACAAGCTGTGAGGCCATGAATAAAAGTCTCCATGATGTAATGAATAAGTCTCTCATGATGTAATCAATACTGTCTAGCAGTATTATTTTTCAAGAATCAACCTATATTTCAATGTCAGTATATATCTTAATAAGGTTTCTCAAAATAAAATCTGTGAACTCTGATGCAACAGAATTACTTAGTGCACATGCAAAAATCCAGATTGCTAACTATCTAAGAACCACAAAGTGTTAAGAGCAGTGAGAAACATTTCAGCTCAGTTTCAGTTCTGTTCGTCAGATCATTCTTTGTTGTGTGGGAATATCCTGTGCATTGTAGACTGTTTGGCAGCATCCCTGGCCTCTACTCACTAGATTACGTTAGCACTCCCATCCCCAAGTTGTGACAAACAAAAATATCAGCAGACATTCTACACATCCTCTGGGGACAACAATCTCCCCAGCCTACTCTGCCACTCTAGTGGAGACCACCTAGCTAGTCCAAGCACCTTTATTAGGTAAGGAAACCAAGTCTCAGGGAATGATTTGCTAAGGTCAAACAGTTTTGATTTGGATTTTTCAAAACCAAGAAATGTATTACATCAGACTATGGCCTTCTTAGTTTATATTTAGAATGGCTTTCAACAATTCTTTAGTAGTTATCTCAAAATTTTTCTTGATGCTGAAATTAGACATTTTCCTGAAAACGTATACTGTACCAGTCATGCTATCTTTCTGTTTGTTTCTGTGTTGCTTTAAAAATCAATCTATAATTTCTGCATTAGTGTCAATCTCCAAATTGATTGTAAATACACCTTCCAATTACCTTGAATCCCTTACAGAGCCTAGCAGAGTGAGCAGCTCAGGGCAGACATTTCTTGAATATGGCTAGCAATTGAGTAATTACTTGTGTGTGGAGCCAGAGAAAGAAAGTGAAAGTGAAGTCACTCAGTCGTGTTAGACTCTTCCAGGCTCCTCTGTCCATGGGATTCTCCAGGCAAGAATCACTCATGTATTTATATATCAGCTGTCCAAATAGTTTTTATCAGTTAAGAGACCTTTTTCCCCCATAAATATTCTTTTCCAGGGAAAGAAAGTATCCTATTTCTGCCCATACCCGCCACTTTAGTTCAGGGACACTGCTTACAAGATAGAAAGCTGCTTCTCTAATTGGCTGGGCAAAGTCACCTGTAGAATGTTTATAAATGGTAGATATTCAGGCCCTGTTCCCAGGTGCTTTAATTCAGTTGTGGACAGGGTCACAGGTCAATCTGATGCTTTGTCAGAGTTCAGGAATACCACTTGAAGGTGTGTGTATGTGTGTGTTTTGTTGAAATTTTCTGAATGTAAACATTACCCACATCCTGTGAAGTTCACCTTATGCAACAGTGTGGAGGAGGATCTTTGTTACATGATTAAGACACACCTACATGTATGAACATGTTTGTTTAAACAGGTAGAAATGATGTGACATTGCATCATCACTATGGTTCTGAAAACCAAATTTTGCTTAGAGAGTAGCACAGAACATTAAAAATAATAATCATCATCATAGGCATAGAAGCCCTTCCTAGCTTTTTACCTGAGGGAATGTTATTCCCTTCCCAGCAGCTGCTTTCCAACAAAATATCCAAGTTTATAAAACCTGTCAACTTCCATGGCTAATTCTCAATGATGGGATTATAATTTACTCTGAGAAGCTTCCTGGTATTGCTGCTAAGTCACTGGCATTCAATCAAAAGATTTGCGTTCTGATGGGTCCAACAATTCCTAGAAGTTGTCGCCCCGCTCTGACCTTTCAGTTGGGTTCTCTCATTCTGAATAGAAAATAATAATAATAAATCTAGTAGCACTGGATTCCTTTAGCAATTATCCTTCTTTTATTCTGAGTCCAAGCCCCCCTACAGCAGTCCTTTCCTATTCAAAAGAACCCCGAGATACGTAAGCTGGCTTTTCATAGTTTTATTTCAATAGACCCTCTCTTACCTCTCTCAAAGACTGGCTGAATATTTAAGTCATAATATTTGTGTAAACCACTCTTACCATGGAGTATTCATCCAAAATAAGAACAATCAATAGAAAGATTTTTTTAAGTCCTATACCAATGTCCCAAAATAAAATCAAACAAAGATGGAATACAAATGCATGATACAGTGAATTACAAAACCATCTCTAAATAGAATACTTTCCAACTACAATGAGGTATCACTTCACACCAGTCATAATGGCCATCATCAAAAAGTCTACAAACAATAAATGCTGGAGAGGGTGCAGAGAAAGGGGAATCCTCTTACACTTTTGGTAGGGATGCAAACTGATACGGCCACTTTGGAAAACAGTATGGTAATTCTTTGGGTTTCCCTGGTGGCTCAGGCAGTAAAGAATATGCCTGCAATGTGGGAGACCTGGGTTCGATCCCTGGGTTGGGAAGATTCTCCTGGAGGAGGGCATGACAACCCACTACAGTATTCTTGCCTAGGGAATTTCATGGATTGAGGAGCCTGGTGGGCTACAGTCCATAGAGTCACAAAGAGTCAGACACAACTGAGCAACTAAGCACAGCACATAGGGATTCTTTAAAAAAACAGGAGTAAAACTGCGTATCAATCAACAGTCCCACTACTGGGCATATACCCTGAAGGAACCATAATCGAAAAAGGCACATGTACCCCAGTGTTCACTGCAGCAATATTTACAAGAGCTAGGGCATGAGAGCATCCTAGACGCCTATCAACACAAGAATAAATAAAGAAGATGTGGTATATACATACAATGGAATATTACTCAATTATATAAAGGAATACATTTGAGTCAGTTCTAATGAGGTGGATGAACCTAGAGCCTATTATACAGAGTGAAGTAATTAAAAAGAGAAAAACAGTTATCATATATTAATGCACATTAATCTAGAAATTCTAGATTTCTAGAATCTAGAAAGACACTACTGATGATCCCATTTGCAGTGCAGCAAAGAAGACATAGACATAAAGAACAGATTTTGAACACAGTGAGGGAAGAAGAGGGTGGGATGATTGAGAGAGTAGCATTGTTTTTGTTCAGTCGCCAAGTCTTGTCCAACTCTTTGCAACTCCATGGACTGTAGATGCCAGGCTTCCCTGTCCATCACCATCTCCCAGAGCTCTCAAATTCATGTCCATTGAGTTGGTGATGCCATCCAGCCATCTCATCCTATAGCATCCCCTTCTCCTCCTGCTTTCCATCTTTCCCAGAATCAGGATCTTTTCTAATGAGTCAGTTCTCCATTGAGGTGGTCAGAGTACTGGGGTTTTAGCTATGGCATCAGTCCTTTCAGTGAATATTCTGGATTTATTTCCTTTAGGATTGATTGATTTGATATCTTTGCAGTCCAAGGGGCTCTCAAGAGTCTTGTCTAACACCACAGTTCAAAAGCATCAATTCTTCAGTGCTCAGCCTTCTTTATGGTCCAACTCTCATATCCATACATGACTAGCGAAAAAACCATAGCTTTGACTATGCAGAACTTTGTCAGCAAAGTAATGTCTCTACTTTTTATACACTGTCCAGGTTTGTCATAGCTTTTCTTCTAAGGAGCAAGTATCTTTAATTTCATGGCTGCAGTCACCATCCGCAGTGATTTTGGAGCCCAAGTCTGTCACTGTTTCCCCATCTATATGCCATGAAGTGATGCCATGATCAGGACTGGATGTGATGATCTTTGTTTTCTAAATGTTGAGTTTTAAGCCAGCTTTTTCACTATCCTTTTTCACCCTCATAAGATGCTCTTTAGTTCCTCTTCACTTTGTGCCATAATGGTGATCTCATCTGCATAACTGAGGTGGTTATTTCTCCTGACAGTCTTGATTCCAGCTTGTGATTCATCCAGCCTGGCTTTTGGCATGATGTTTTCTGCACAAAAGTTAAATAAATAGGATGGTAATATACAGCCTTGATGCACTCCTTTCCCAATTTTGAGCCAAAACATTGTTCCCTGTCCAGTGCTAACTGTTGCTTCTTGACCTATATACAGGTTTCTCAGCAGGCAGGTAAGGTGGTCTGGTATTCCCAACTCTTGGAGAATTTTCCACAGTTTGTTGTGATCCACACAATCAAAGGTTTTAGCATAATCAATGAAGTAGATCTTTTCTGGGATTCTCCTGCTTTTTCTATAATCCAACGAATGTAGAGTAGCATTGAAACTTGTACATTGCCATATTTAAAACTAGATAGCCAGTAGGAATTTTCTGTATGACACAAGAACTCAAATCCAGTGCTCTGTGACAGCCTATAGGGGTGGCATGAGGTGGGAGGTGGGAGGGAGGTTCAAGAGGGAGGGGACATATGTATACCTATGGCTGATTTATGTTGATCTATGGCAGAAACCAACACAATACTGAAAAGTAATTATCCTCCATTAAAAATATTTTTTAAAAAGCAATACTTTTTCAAAGGTTTTTATCTAGTTCAGTTCAGTCACTCAGTCATGTCTGACTCTTTGTGACCTGATGGCGTGCATCCCACCAGGCTTCCCTCTCCATCACCAACTCTCAGAGCTTGTTCAAATGCATGTCCATCGAGTCAGTGATACTATCCAACCATCTTATCCTCTGTTGGCTTCTTCTCCCTCTGCCTTCAATCTTTCCCAGCAATAGGGTCTTTTCCAATGAGTCAGTTCTTTGTATCAGATGGCCAAAGTATCTTATCATGTTAGAAAATCCTAAACAATAAGAAAAATCAGAGGAAAAAATAAGAAAACCATTTATTGCAAGTCCAATAAGGTTTAATGTGTGTAGAAGCACATTTTGTCTAGTCCCCTCAGGATGCTATAGGGAAACAAGTAGTCATAAAAGGCTTTGTTGTTGTTTGAACAGATGGATTACAAATTTAGAAGCTGAAGTTGAACGGTTCTATGAAGACCTACAAAACCTTTTAGAATTAACACCCCAAAAGATGTCCTTTTCATTATAGGGGACTGGAATGCAAAAGTAGGAAGTCAAGAAACACCTGGAGTAACAGGCAAATTAGGCCTTGGAATACGGAATGAAGCAGGGCAAAGACTAATAGAGTTTTGCCAAGAAAATGCACTGGTCACAGCAAACACCCTCCTCCAACAACACAAGAGAAGACTCTACACATGGACATCACCAGATGGTCAACACCGAAATCAGACTGATTATATTCTTTGCAGTCAAAGATGGAGAAGCTCTATACAGTCAACAAAAACAAGACCGGGAGCTGACTGTGGCTCAGCTCATGAACTCCTTATTGCCAAATTCGGACTTAAATTGAAGAAAGTAGGAAAACCACTAAACCATTCAGGTATGACCTAAATCAAATCCCTTATGCTTATACAGTGGAAGTGAGAAATCGATTTAAGGGACTAGATCTGAGAGTGTCTGATGAACTATGGACTGAGGTTTGTGACATTGTACAGGAGACAGGGATCAAGACCATCCACATGGAAAAGAAATGCAAAAAGCAAAATGGCTGTCTGGGGAGGCCTTATAAATAGCTGTGATAAGAAAAGTAAACAGCAAAGGAGAAAAGGAAAGATATAAGCGTCTGAATGCAGAGTTCCAAAAATAGCAAGAAGAGATAAGAAAGCCTTCTTCAACGATCAGTGCAAAGAAATAGAGGAAAACAACAGAATGGGAAAGACTAGAGATCTCTTCAAGAAAATAGAGATACCAAGGGAGCATTTCATGCAAAGATGGGCTCAATAAAGGACAGAAATGGTCTGGACCTAACAGAAGCAGAAGATATTAAGAAGAGGTGGCAAGAATACACAGAAGAACTGTACAAAAAAGATCTTCAAGACCAAGATAATCACGATGGTATGATCACTCATCTAGAGCCAGACATCCTGGAATGTGAGGTCAAGTGGGCCTTAGAAAGCATCACTATGAACAAAGCTAATGGAGGTGATGGAATTTCAGTTGAGCTATTTCAAACCCTAAAAGATGATGCTGTGAAAGTGCTGCACTCAATATGCCAGCAAATTTGGAAAACTCAGCAATAGCCACAGGACTGCAAAAGGTCAGTTTTCATTCCAATCCCAAAGAAAGGCAATGCCAAAGAATGCTCAAACTACTGTGCAATTGCACTCATCTCACATGCTAGTAAAGTAATGCTCAAAATTCTCCAAGCCAGGCTTCAGCAATACATGAACCATGAACTTCCAGATGTTCAAGCTGGTTTTAGAAAAGGCAGAGAAACCAGAGATCAAATTGCCAACATCCACTGGATCATGGAAAAAGCAAGAGAGTTCCAGAAAAACATCTATTTGTAGTTTATGCCAAAACCTTTGACTATGTGGATCACAAGAAACTGTGGAAAATTCTGAAAGAGATGGGAATACCAGACCACCTGACCTGCTTCTTGAGAAATCTGTGTGCAGGTCAGGAGGGAACAGTTAGAACTGGAAATGGAACAACAGACTGGTTCCAAATAGGAAAAGGAGTACGTCAAGGCTGTATATTGTCATCCTGCTTATTTAACTTACATGCAGAGTACATCATGAGAAACACTGGGCTGGAAGAAACACAAGCTGGAATCAAGACTGTCAGGAGAAATAGCAATAACCTCAGATATGCAGATGACACCACCCTTGTGGCAGAAAGTGAAGAGGAGCTAAAAGCCTCTTGATGAAAGTGAAAGTGGAGAGTAAAAAAGCTGGCTTAAAGCTCAACATTCAGAAAACGAAGATCATGGCATATGGTCACCATCTTCATGGGAAATAGATGGGGAAACAGTGGAAACAGTGTCAGACTTTATTTTTGGGGGCTCCAAAATCGCTGCAGATGGTGACTGCAGCCATGAAATTAAAAGACGCTTAGTCCTTGGAAGAAAAGTTATGACCAACCTAGATAGCATGTTGAAAAGCAGAGACACTACTTTGCCAACAAAAGTCCATCTAGTCAAAGCTATGGTTTTTCCAGTGGTCATGTATGGATGTGAGAGCTGGACTGTGAAGAAAGCTCAGTGCTGAAGAATTGATGCTTCTGAACTATGGTGTTGGAGAAGACTCTTGAGAGTTCCCTGGACTGCAAGGAGATCCAACCAGTCCATTCTGAAGGAGATCAGCCCTGGGATTTCTTTGGAAGGAATGATGCTAAAGCTGAAACTCCAGTACTTTGGCCACCTCATGTGAAGAGTTGACTCATTGGAAAAGACTCTGATGCTGGGAGGGATTGGGGGCAGGAAGATAAGGGGACAACCAAGGATGAAATGGCTGGATGGCATCACTGACTCGATGGAGATGAGTCTGAGTGAACTCCGGGAGATGGTGTTGGACAGGGAGGCCTGGCGTGCTGCGATTCATGGGGTCACAAAGAGTCAGACACGACTGAGCAGCTGAACTGAACATTAGAGCTGTTTTCCCCCTGTTTAGAGTAGAGAATCACCATTGTGTGGCAGCATAGAACTGTCTTTCATCCCTGCCTATATTATTCTCCCGCTACTTGACTTTTAGACATGAGAAGGTGATGTGCCTATAGCTTCCATGATACTTTGCAATATGGACCAGAGGTTCTTTTGACTGTCCCAATACTTGGGACAGTTTTTACAGCTCTTGGAAATAGCTATGTAAGTTATAATTAGAAAATGAAGAACAAGACTGCAGGTTTTCCTGGGCATCTGAAATGAAACAAGTCTAACTCCAGATTGAAAAGTCTAGAGTAATTGTGTTCATGTACTTCATGGTTGTGGAGCTACTTTATGTGCATGAGCTGATTAATACAGTAATGGAGAAAATTCCAGAAGGGAGGATTTGTCTTCTTGACTTTGACTTGTTCCACCTTAGAAGTTATGGGCTTCCCAGGTGGCGCTAGTGGTAAAGAACCTGCCGGCCAGTGCAGGAGACTTAAGAGACACTGGTTTGATCTCTGAGTCAGGAAGATTCCCTAGAGGAAGCAATGACACCCCACTCCAGTATTCTTGCCTGGAGAATCCCATGGACACAAGAGTCTGGCAAGTACAGTCCATAGGGCTGCACAGAGTTGGACACGACTGAAGTGGCTCAGCATGCATTCACTTTAGAAGCTTACAACTCAATAAGGAAAAGCTAAAACCTAATGTTTCAAGACACCAAATAGCAGAACTTTAAGAGAAAGAGTTTCAGTACTTAAAGGGACCTTAGAGGAGGCAATGTGCTGTGGTACAGATGAAAAATGTAGCTGTAACCTCAAACATACAAGGGGTTTTCTACTCACTGATTATGTATGCTTGGTGTTAGCTTGCAAACTAGTCCCCAA
The DNA here is from genome assembly GCA_917880005.1 of Nanger dama. Lineage (NCBI taxonomy): Eukaryota > Metazoa > Chordata > Mammalia > Artiodactyla > Bovidae > Nanger > Nanger dama. The sequence continues at coordinate 6,774,960 of CAKJTW010000011.1, forward strand.
GAGGACAAGAGAGATGGGGAAAAAAGATACAGCTTATACCAGATTGGTAGGTGGCAGATTAAACAAGCAAGAGAGGTTACATGCAAAGCCTGCTTTGGGTGGCTTCAAGACAAGTACATCTGCACACCTTTTGCCAGAATATGAAGAGTCTATGCAGAGGCCTGAACTGTGTTTAGTCAAGTATCTAGATTCTCTCAACAACACCTTGCTCTCTCAAGGCTGCTTCTTTGAAAACAGCTCCCACTGTGGGAACAATATTCCAACAACAGGAGATGGGGTGAAGAATCTCTGATTTTGGGGTCCAGCTCTTGAGTCAACCAGGGGTTGGGTCCTCTTGATGACCCCCCCAACACAAAGAACTCTGAGCTCTAGTTCTTTCCCTGAGGATACTGTGAGTACCCATTGAAATAAGATATATAATGTTCCTGACATACATTACGTGCTCAGTGAAGGCTATCCACGACACTACATCAAGCACCACTACTCACCTCTGTGTGTGTGCTCAGTCATGTCAGACTCTTTGTGACTCCATGGACTGTAGCCCACCAGGCTCTTCTGTCCATGGAGTTTTCCAGGCATGAATACTGGAGTGGGTTGCCATTTCCTCCTTCAGAGGATCTTCCCAAACCAGGGACTGAACCCACATTTCCTGCTTTGAGGGCAGATTCTTTACCACTGAACCATCTAGGACGCAGCTATGACTTTCTCTAAACCCACTCTGCTGCCCCCAGTTTTTACAAAAGTAGACTAAGATTTCCTTAACTCAAGCAGTGTGTCCAAAAATATGCCTTAGTCCTTCTGATTACTAACAGAGTGTTCTATCGTAGCACATAACTAAAGGTAAGTTTTCCCACCAACCTTCTTACATAAAATGAAACTTTCTCTCCTGTAGATGGTATGACTTTTCAAAATTATTTATGTAAACCCAGAGGAAAACTCAAAAATTTATTTTATTTTATATAAGGACTAGATAATGCAGCCTGGGGTCATTTGAGTCAAGACATTGATTCCTGTCTGGTAAAGGACTTTTGCTGAGGCAGGAGGCTGACAGGTGTCAGAAATAAGGAGCTATAATATCCCCCTTTGAACCAAAATAACTTCTTTTCCCTTAAAATATCCCCATTTGCAACTGAAAAGAAAATAAACTATTCTGGCTGAAGAAATTGCTTTTGCCATTAGGATGCAAATGGCCAAGCAAATTTGTTGCCCAATAAATCTTTTGGGGCATTATATAGACATAGTCTTAGAATTTGTAAAGCCTAAACTATAAAAGCAAATAACATAAAAGGAGAAGAAGCTATAAATTCCAAATCTAGATGACACTTTTGTATGTAAGACTCAGAGGGGGCAAAACACACTCTTAAGAACAAGGAATTATAGGAACCAAATCGAGTTAGAAAAGCTTCTGGCTTCTTTTTTTCTTGTGCCTTCCTATTATCTTGTACTTTTAGCAATTAATGGAGTGACATAGCGGGACCTGACAACTTGCTTTGAGCAATGGGATTGGAAATTCCATTTCTTCATCCTCACTCCCTGTGTTAATTCCAGCCCAAGATGAGACCTTAGGAACAAACTAAATTTGGAGGGAAGGTTTTTTTACTGTTGATTATGTTCCAAAGATTAGAAAGAGGGATCTGAACTCAAAACAGAAAACACTAGGACCCCCTGGAGCTTGTTGAATGCGCAGCCTGACCAATTCTTGTCCTTCACTGATGAGGAAACAGATTCAGAAATGAACAGTAATTATTTTCAAAGAATTGCCCTTACATGGAAAGAGGAGATGACATACATTTTCATCCTTATCTTTCACTACCCTTCCACAGACGCCTCAACCTCTGGCCAAATTATTCACTAATCCCTCAACAAATATTGAGCTTTTTCTTGCTTTTACTCAAGCCATCCACCTACCTCATCACTGATTTTCTTCAAAGCCTCTGTCTACTATGTGACATTTAAGGAACATCTTCTTAGATAAGAATCTGATGCAAGGACTTGCCTGTCTTATTCACCACTGGGTCCTGGAACTAAGCATAGTTCCTTGTACCTAGGAGTGTGTCTAAAAATAACTACTGACTATAGAAATGCATCTTTCATTCAAGCTCCTGGAAGTAAGACCCTGTTTTGTTTATACAATTTATAAGTAACTGACTATATTTGTGTATATAGGTAGTGTACCTTCTCTATTCAATTGCAAGCTTACTGAGAACAAAGATCATGAAACTGAATATAGCCATAGCATCGCTAATTTTTGTTTTAAGCATATAGTTTGAATGAATGAATAACTGAATGCATTTAAAGCTGAGGTTTTTGAGAAAATCCTCTGATTATATTAATAAGAAGCACTATTTGAAATTGAAAAATTTTAAGAGCCAGTAAAGGGTAGAAATCCTATATCTACCCATTTTGGAGTATATCCATTTAAAAATTTATTAAGGAGAATTATTTTTCTAAAATATATATGTACACTTCAGTTGAGAGTTTACAAGTGAATATTTACCACAGTTTTAAAGGAAATCCAAAGCCTTGTCTAATCCTAAAGGAAATCAGTCCTGAACATTCATTGGAAAGACTGATGCTAAAGCTGAAACTCCAACACTTTGGCCACCTGATGCAAAGAACTGATTCACTGGAAAAGCCCCTGATGCTGGGAAAGACTGAAGGCAGAAAGGGACGGCAGAGGATGAGATGGTTGGATGGCATCACCGACTCCACAGACATGAGTTTGAGCATCTCTGAGAGTTGGTGATGGACAGGGATGTCTGGTATGTAGTCCACGGGGTCACAAAGAGTCAGACATGATCGAGTGACTGAACTGAACTGAACTGAACTGAAGGCCTTGTCTTGCGTAAGTTCATCATCTTTCTTACAAGAAACCATCTGATGCCTGTAAAAAAAAAAAAAAATCTAATTATGGAATCGATTCCAGATTTTTTCAGTTTTCCTTGAGTCTTTTATTTTTTTATTTTTTATTTAAATGCATTTATTTTAATTGGAGGCTAATTACTTTACAATATTGTATTGGTTTTGCCATACATCAACATGAATCCGCCAAGAGTGTACATGTGTTCCCCATCCTGAACCCCCTCCCACCTCCTTCCCCATACCATCCCTCTGGGTCGTCCCAGTGCACCAGCCCCAAGTATCTTGTATCCCGCATTGAACCTGGACTGGCGATTAGTTTCTTATATGATATTAGACATGTTTCAATGCCATTCTCCCAAATCATCCCACCCTCTCCCTCTCCCGCAGAGTCCAAAGTTGTCTTGTGCTTGTGTGTGTGCTAAGTTGCTTCAGTCCTGCCCAACTTTTTGCGACCCTATGGACTGCATAGCCTGCCAGGCTCCTCTGTCCATGGGATTCTCCAGGCAAGAATACTGGAGTGGGTTGCCATGCCCTCCTCCAGGGGATCTTCCTGACCCAGAGATGAAACCCATGTCTCATGTTTCCTACACTGGCAGGCAGGTCCTTTACCACTAGCGCTACCTGGGAAGACTCTTAGAGTTGTCTCACCCCCACCTAATTCAACAGCATTTTTTCTAGCTTATCTTTAACAAATATGTCCAAAACATTCAACATAGTTTTCCCTAAAACAGCAAATTTTTTTCTTTTTGCTCCTGTTATTTGTTTGTTTTAAATAGTAATTAGTTAAATTATGTAATTACCATGGCACATAAAGCTAGCATAAATATGTTTGGAAAAATAATTCGCACATGATAAACATAATTTAGTGGATGGGAAAAGAAGAACATGGTGTGTTCATGGTGAGAGCTACTAATCAGGGGGCCCAGTCAGAATAGAGGGAACAGGGTGATGGTTAATTGAGGAAGTGGGCAAGTACAGTTGCATAAGAGATTATTCCCTGTAACACAAACAAATCTAGAGATAGTTGTCAGTCTGTATGTATAGTATCAAAGTGCATTGATAATTTTGAATCTCAGAACAAACAATGTTTGCAACAACAAAAAGAGAATCCATGTGCAGGTGTCATATGCATTCCATCCAAATTTGATAGTCTGTTAACAAACAGGTGCCTATATTTCTCCACTGATAAAATATATTTATGCTTACTGTTGGTTTTAGAAATAATTGATTCTTACTAACATTAAGTGTCATACGTATTCATTGTACTTGTATTATTTCAGGAATGAAGACTATGGATAAATCAAACAAGCATCACTGATCATATATCATTCAGAGAGAGACACAGAAATTGTGATAGATACACATGAGATAGAAATAGTTGACACAGAGTGACTGTCCTCATAGGGGTTTACAAACTAGTGGTAGGAAAAATAATACAATAAATAAATAGAAGTAATGTAAAACGAGGAGACTAAAATATCATCATCATGTCTATTAGACTAAAAAAATACAGATTTAAATAAAATCTCAGCACATGTTGGTATTTCTTGGCCAGGTGCTCTGGTCAGGCCACAGAACACAGAACACAGCCATAATCCAAGGCATTATTTGTAATAGGCATTTGTCTTCCTGCTCTTTGGCAAGGACTCCCTTGTACACCTTGCTATCAGACAGCCAAGGTTTCTCCGGGAGCTTTAAGAGCAGGGCAGGCACAGGTGTTGGTATCTGTCACTATGCTGAATGCATCAAACGCATTCACGTTATCAGTGACTTGCTGGTGGAATGAGTCTGTCACACATTCATGGGTCTTTACATGTACATAGCTATACATTTTTATGCCTTGTACGTGTGTGTGTGTGTGTATTTGTGGTCAGACTGGAGTGGGAGAATTGCATTTCTCTTTGAGAAATCGTCATTTATCAAGTTAGACTGACTATCAGTCCGGAACTGCTTTCAAGGTCAAGGACTGCTGAATGTCCAGAAATGAGATTTCTCATGGATGGGTGCCATAGACTATCAAGAGCCTGATGAATGTTCTCACACCTGGGCAGGCTGATAGACTGAGCAAACTGGATTGAGATTCCATACTTTCCTGTTACCTGGTGATTGGCAGATCCCATCCCCATTTTGGCTTCTGACCTTTGCATAGCAGACTTTTTCTTGCAAATATTGCTTAGGGCTGCCATTATTTTTCTGGTCCATTTCACTAGATTTTTATCTTCTCTCATGTTCTTTGCCACCCCTTGTTTAACAGCTCTCTCTGGCTTTTACTCACTTTCCTTGCCGTTTCTAGGTGTGTATAGGAGCGTGATGTCTAAACACCGGAACCCAGTTTCATTTTAGCATATGTGATACAGATGGTCCAATACTCTTTAACCCTTCTTTGGTAGGGTGAGGGTAGGTAGTTGTAATGAAAGTAAGATTTAATTCTTTTTTATCTGATTTATAATTTTTATATCTCATACATTTACTTAGTTCTTTCCCGTTTACTTTTTCTTCGAATCCTTTCTTTACCTGAAGTTAAAAATTGGCAAAAATATGATGTTAGAACATATTGAAATGTAGCATCTTACTGGAAATGATGTGCCACATGGCAGAGTCAATATTCTGCCCCAAAGGTCTTTCTATTCCTTTCTCCTCATTTAGAACAATCATTAAAAGCCAAGCTCAAGTCCATAAAAATGTTTCCTTAACAGTAAATAAACTTACGGTGATCTCTCCTTCCTGCCAATGCATATTGTCTCCATCATTCATTTGTCTCCTAATCATACATTGCCTTACACTATCCCTTTTGTCATACTCTTCGCATGGTTTTACATTTTTGGTATTTGAGTAGGATCTCTCAAGTTACCAATCTGGTAACACTGAAGATGGACAAACGGGCACTTTGTACCTTGTCCATACCTTGCCCACATTCCTTTTTTTTTTTTTTTTTCTGACTTTTCATTCAGGTTTTTTTTTTTAACCACTATTTGGGCTATAAACTCCATCATGAGCAAAAATTAAGCATTGTATATAATAATCTTAGGGTGACTTGACACCGTGTTATTTCTAACACAAGTCCTGACTTCAATAAAGCACTTATTGAAGAAACCATGAAAAGAGATCTATAGTGTTTGAAACCTGAAAGAACAGAAAATACAGATAGAAGTAACACATTTCAATTCCCTTGTCTAATAAATGGAGCTGACTATATCCATCTGCCAACTTCAGGCAGTGGCATGAGAAAAAAATGAATCATTTAGCTATAAAATATTCTAATAACTTCAAAACCTCTAAAGAGGCCTCTTACTGTCACTCATCTTCATCATTTAAAAAGCTGCTTTACCAAGTTGAACTATGCATATCATAAGCAACCTATTTTCTTACTTTTATTAATCAGATAAACATACACTATACCATAAAATAATTGAGCTACAATATTATCATTATTTTGAAACAATGTAAACAATCACAGTTACTAACTTCACGAGCTCCCAGTGGGTCTAGGACCTCAGATCGGAAATGTGTTCTATGGAAATTTAAAGGTATTATTCTTTTATTATTTATTATTTTTAACAATAATGACAATAATAAACCAAATTGCCTTTTCAAGAGCTCAGTTTTCAGTCACTTTGCCAGTTTTCACCTGCTTTGAATTTCCCTTTTCTGGGCCCATCAGTTAACAAAATACTAAGTGGATAACTAGGGAAGCAAGAGAGGACCATAAGCATCCTGACCTACTGCACATGCCTGCGATGTGTTGCTGAGAAGTCTTCATTCTTACTTTCTCATTGCAAAATAACAATAAGGCCTAATTGCTCTTAAACTGACATAGAAAATCAGCTAAAATAGCAAAAAAATGTTTTTAGTTTTTTTTTTAATTATTAAATTTATTTATTTTTTAAATTACAATACTATATTTGTTTTGCCATACATTGACACGAATCAGCCATAGGTGAACACTTTTCTTGTAAGAAACGAAGTGCCAATCTATGTTCAATGTAGGATGCAGGATGCATGGGGCTGATGCACAGGATGATTCAAGTAGAGGATGTGGGGTGGGAGGTGGGAGGGGCTTTGGCAAAAATATTTTTAAAACTACCTCCAACTACTACAGATTCTCCTTCATCTAAAGTAGGCCCATTCTTGTATTTCTTAGAAAGGTACCCACAAGCGTATGTCAACTAAGCGTTAGGGAGCTGTGACCATCCCCTTTATAATCTTCCTGCAAATCCAGGGAACCGTGTGCTTTGCCTTTTGATAAAAATCAGTTTGGGGGAGACACAAGTTTGGACCTAAGTGAATTCCAACACAATCCTCAAAATTGCTGATGAGGAAATTAAAAGGACTGCATGACTGACTGAAAACAAGTTATTTTCAAATGATAAAACATTTTCTTTGTCAGACAACCTATAGCTTTTTGCAAGGTTAAAGTTTCTTGTCACTCCTCTACACACACATCATAGGTCAACTTGATATAACGTTGTTGCTGTTCAATTGCTCAGTCATATCCATCTTGTTGCAACCCCATGGACTGCAGCACACCAGGCCTCTCTGTCCCTAATTATCTCCTGGAGTTTGTCCAAGTTCATGTCCATTGAATAGGTGATGCCATCCAGCCATCTAGTCCTCTGTCATCCTCTTCTCATCCTGCCCTAAATCTTTGCCAGCATCAGTGTCTTTTCCAATGAGTTGGCTCGTCACATCAGGTGGCCAACATATTGGAGCTTCAGCTTCAGCATCAGTCCTTCCAATGAATACTCAGGATTGATTTCCTTTAGGATTGCTCTCCAAGGTATTCTCAAGAGTCTTCTCCAGCACCACAATTCAAAAGCATCAATTCTTCTGCAATAAGCCTTCTTTATAGCCCAGCTCTCACATAACATTACAAGATAGCTATGATTTTATGGCTGTCCATTTCTATACTAATAACATTTGGGCATGGTCTTTTTGAGGGGATCCTGGCTGAAGAAAGGCAAATGGTCATAATAATTAATAAGTGTGAAGTACACGGCTGCCTCCACACAAAAAAATAGGCCCAGCGTTGTAAAAGCTGGTGGCATTTGTAAGCAAATTTTAGTACCTAATTTACCCAACAGTTTCAGAATACAATGGAGGTACATTGTTCATGTAAAAAGTAACTATAATACTGAAATACAGAGCAGGCAAGTAATCTGACTTGAAAGTAGCTTATCTAAGTTGGCATTTTAAAAATCTTCCTTATATGAGATATAACTAGTCACAATTTTGCTCAAGAAGGTCCTAGAAACATTAGAGGAGAGGAAGGGAGATCCAGACTGTTTTTAGAGTGTTTGTTAATGCCACATCTATTTCTGATTCATTCTTTTTCTAGTATTTACTTACATCTGTGGCAAGGATAAGGGTCAGGAAGGTATTTGTATGGCTGTGTAAGGACCAGCTATTTAAACACATCTCACTCCTACTTAATCAAAAATGCCTTAGTAGAGTTGGAATTCAAGGATAGTTTTGGAGAAAAGTAAGATGACTTGATGGATCATCCTGATAGTTGAAGTAGACTACTTAGCCATCTGTTCTCATCTGAAGGTATCAAGCTTAAGTTGGCAGGAGTGGCTGCAATTGTTGGTATGAGTGCACTAGAGAGACATGTTGCTATGGAAACAGTATCTCTGAGTTACATTATACATTGTAGAGGTCTTGGCATCAAGAATGACCACCTAAAGCATGAAATGAAGACAAACAATCACTGAAAGCTGTCCAGTGATATTTAGTCTCTACCAAGGAAAGCTGCTAATTGCTAAGCAGACTTTTGACATTTTCTGATGTAAAAGGAAGTCATCATATAGGTAAATGCATCCATGTAAGGATTTAGTTCTCTGCTATTACAGAAAAGAGTCTTGTGAAATATATATTCCAGTCACTTGCCTTCTTCCCAGAAATAAACTATGAGATCAAAAGAAAGCTAATCTATTATCAGGTTTTGAAAATCCATCCTAGGACCCATTATATAAAAAATTATAGAATATATTCCTTCATTTTGGAGGCAAGAAAATTCAACATGAACATCATTAAGTGCAAGACTAAGGTCTGAAAGAGATACCAGATCTTCACAGTAGGTTCTCTGACCTCTAAATGTAAAGGCTGGATTATTATACAGAATATTTCAGCCGTTCTTTACTGCAGAGAGGGGAGAGATGGACAAGAGACACACAGAGAGAATATCAGCAACATTCTGTTGGTTGTAGAAATTTTTAGTTAAAAATATTTTTTAAAGAATTGCAAGTTTGATACAAATAAAACCAGAAAATACTCAGAAATAAAAAAAAAAAAAAAGGTTATCCAATAGACTCACCTCTCAAATTCAACATTTATGCCATTCTGGTATAATTTTTTTCCCTCTTTTAACTCTCTGAATCTCTTTAAGCAATACCATTTCATATTACTGAGGATCTGACTCAAACTTAATTCAACTTAGAAGAAAAGAAATATTCAGAAGAATTCAGTCTAGGCACAATACATTTAAATCATCCTCATCTTTCCAGACCACACTTTATCAGATTCCATTCACAGGACCAGAGATTGCCACCACTTAATGGGATCCCAGAGATTGTTTATTCCAATTCACTTATTTCTTAAATGAGAAAACTGGTATCCAAAGAAGGAAAGTTACTTACAGATGTCATACAGTTATTGAGCAGTTAACCTAGATTTACACCATTTTCAAAGCAGACCAGTGCCACTAATTTATTGTTGTGTATTAAAACAAACTTCAAATTATTTGTGACTAGTGGAACTATCTTGTATCAAGCTGTACTTTTCCTGGTCTTTCTACTAGTTGGTTTCTCTTCCCATAAGAAAGGGAAGGTAATTTGCATTGTGCCCACTGCTGCTGGGACCAGATAGAAATCCCAACTCTCTTGTTCATTTTCACGTGGGTAAAAGTGCACTAGCCCATGCTCCTCTCTTCAGACAAGGTGTCCAAGCCCAAGTTAGAAGGAAAAATTACATGTGTTTGCAACAGTTAAATGCAGACTGTCTAAAGCAGATGGATGAACTCAGTGAGAGACACAGGAGCCCACCCTGAAAGACACCTCAAACACAGGGTACCTACCACTCTACTCCCAGGCTCAGTATGAAAATTCTCCCTTTCCCTCTAATTCTACACACCCCAAGTTGAGTGTCTTTCATTCCTCCCATCAGCCTTGCTGCTGTAAAATCTGCAAATCTTTTTCTTCTTTCCTTTCACCCAAACTCAGCATCTTACTTTATGCACGTTGCTATAACAAAATACCATACACTGGGTGGTTTAAAAGCACAGAAATTAATTTCTCACAGTTTGGGAAGTTGTAAGTCTGAAATGAGTGTTCCAGCATTATCTGGTGAGGAACATCTTCCAGGTCATCGACTTCTGACTTCTTCAGTCTGCAGAAGGCAGAAGATCCAAAGGAGCTCTCTTGGCCATTTTTATATGCGCATCAACTTCATTAGTGAGCAGTCCACCCTCTTGGGCTAATCACCTCTCAGAAGCCCCACTTCCTACTACAATCACACTGAGAATCAGGTTTTTAACATATGAATCTTGGGGGGCACACCAACATTCAGATCATAGCACTCAGTCTCACCTGTTTCTTGGAGGGGAAAGCCCAGTCTGCAGACCTCTAAGAAATGTCTCTTCTAGCTCTTTCTTTTAACTTTGGCATTGGCTCAGATAGAGGAAATGGCTGTTAGAGTAAAAGAAGAGGGTGGAAATACACAGATGAAAAAAATCAATATTTGATATTTAAGCCTACCATAAGATTGTATTCAACCCAAAGACCAAAAAGCTAAAGCAGGAAAAAAAAAATTCTAGATTGTTTAGTCCAGATTTGGATGAAGAAATGGAGGCTTAGAAAAGTCAAATTTAATTATATGTGTGCATAACCACCCAAGAAAATGGTTCTAGGCTCAAGAGGAGAATCCAGATCGCCAGTGCATCTGACGCCATAGCTCCCTTCAAATAAAGGGTCTGACAGTCTCAGAGTTGTCAGATACTTCTTGCAGGTGTCAACACTTCTTGCCTATGAAATGATGTGATTTAAAATAGTAACTGCATTTGGAGGCATTCTTATGTGGAAGTTCTCACACTTCTGAAATGCTCAGACTCATGAAAGGCCTGAGCCAACAGCACTTCCTACAGAATGTGTGGTTTCTCTCTGCAATGGTTGGCCGAAGACTTGTATCCCTTAATCTTCCAGCACATATCTGCCTGCTTTCAGAGAACACGTCCTGGGGTGCTGTAATAGTAAACAGGAGTTTGCTGAGCCCCATTGCTTTTTAGGAATCGACAGTGCAAATACCAAGAATCAAGTGTGAAAGGCTAAGCTGCAATCAAGCAAGAGAACATGTCCAAAACAGAAAAGGAAGAGAGAGATGCTGAAGATAACTATTTGAAATGTGCAAAACTTGTCTTATGGGGCTACCTCCCATTTACCCTTCCTTTCTGCTGAACTAACAGATCTCTTATGATGGATTTATGCTTATTTCAGTAAAGTTATACATTTTCCTAAGTATGTGATCATTAAGGGACATTTGGCCATATCATCACCCTCATGATCAGAGAAGGCAGTGGCAACCCACTCTAGTACTCTCACCTGGAAAATCCCATGGTTGAAGGAGCCTGGTAGGCTGCAGTCCATGGGGTCGCTAAGAGTCAGACACGACTGAGCGACTTCACTCTCACTTTTCCTTTCATGCATTGGAGAAGGAATAGGCAGTCTACTCCAGTGTTCTTGCCTGGAGAATCCCAGGAACGGGAGAGCCTGGTGGGCTGCCATCTATGGGGTCCCACAGAATTGGCCATCACTGAAGTGACTTAGCAGCAGCAGCAGCATGCTCAGAAAACCATCCCACAGCTGTCAGTTATTCTCGGATATATCAAGGACCAGTTTATGGTCAGCCCTAAACCTGACCCCAACAGAACCTCTGTGAGATCAGGATGGTCTGATTTTTCAGTTGCAACTTAAGAATGCACTTTTAAAAATCATTTCTAAGACCACTTGGACAACATCTCCCTTGTGGATGACTGCAATAGCTTCCTGAACTCCTGTACTCCTATCCCCAGCAGCTATTTTCTTTTGACAGTAGTCAGAGTGATCCTTTTAAAACATTAATCTGATCATGTTACACCCTTGCTGAAAGCACTGTAATGACTTTCCATCACTTTAGTATAAAATCAAAGCCCTTTACCTGATCTGGTCCTTTCTTACTTCTCTGAACTTACTTGCTCACACTCACCCCTCTCTCTCTCTGAGCATGTGCTTATTTTAGGGCCTTTCTGATGAGGCTTCCCTCTCTGAGATGTTCTTCCCACATGGCTGATTCCTTTAACTCTTTCTAGTGTATGTTCCAGAGAAGGCGATGGCACCCCACTCTAGTACTCTTGCCTGGCAAATCCCATGGACGGAGGAGCCTGGTGGACTGCAGTCCATGGGGTGGCTGAGGGTCAGACACGACTGAGCGACTTCATTTTCCCTTTTCACTTTCATGCATTGGAGAAGGAAATGGCAACCCACTCCAGAGTTCTTGCCTGGAGAATCCCGGTGACAGGGGAGCCTGCTGGGCTGCCGTCTATGGGGTCGCCCAGAGTCGGACACGACTGATGCGACTTAGCAGCAGCAGCGTATGTTCAACTGTTATTCCATCACAGGTGTCCTCCTGGAATACATTCTGTAAAACAACAACACATTTGTTGGTGTGTAACCTGGCCCCCATATATGGAAGACAAAGAGGGATAGAAGAAAGAGGTAGATGACTCCATATTGTGAGGTGGCAGCAAGGAAACTTATATGTGAACCTTGTTTTGGCAGCTGCAAGATGAACTGATCACCACATTTGCCTGCCAGAATCTTTAAAGTTCATGTAGAGGTTTCATCTGGGTTCCATCAGGTTTTCCCTCCAGGTGGTCTCAACAACACATTGCTCTCTCAAGGCTGTGTCCTTGAAATCAGTTCCAGCTGTGGGAACAGTGGACCAAAGGTATATTCCACAGACAGAGGACGAGGTAAGGCACTTCTGGTTGGCTCCACCAGGGCCACATCTTTTCAATGACTTTCTCAAGCTTCATACTCACTTTTTTCTATTCTTTTTTTTTCTTAGTGAGTGAAAATCACTCAGTTGTGTCTGACTCTTTGAAACCCCATGGACTATAGAGTCAATGGAATTCTCTAGGCCAGGATACTGGAGTGGGTAGCCTTTCCCTTCACCAGAGGATCTTCCTGACCCAAAATTGAACTGGGGTCTCCTGTACTGCAGGTGTATTCCTTATCAACTGAGCTATCAGGGAAGACCTATTTTTCTTAAACCAGGTTTTTACTACTCGATGTTATATTTTGTATATGTTTGTTTATGTCTTGAACCTTCCTGTTCCACAAAGGCAGGTACTTTTCAGTTTATTCACTGATGGGCTGGATGAAGCACAAGCTGGAATCAAGGTTGCTGAGAGAAATATCAATAACCTCAGATATGCAGATGACACCACCCTTATGGAAGACAGTGAAGAAGAAATAAAGGGCTTCTTGATGAAACTGAAAGAGGAGAGTGAAAAAGTTGGCTTAAAGCTCAACATTCAGAAAACTAAGATCATGGCATCTGGTCCCACCTTCATGGCAAATAGATTGAGAAACAGTGGAAACAGTGACAGACTTTATGTTGTGGGGCTCCAAAATCACTGCAATGATGACTGCAGCCATGGAATTAAAAGACACTTACTCCTTGGAAGAAAAGTTGTGATCAACCTAGACAGCATATTAAAAAGCAGAGACATTACTTTGCCAACAAAAGTCTGTTTAGTCAAGGCTATGGTTTTTCCAGTAGTCGTGTATGGATGTGAGACTTGGACTATAAAGAAACCTGAGCACCAAAGAACTGATGCTTTTGAGCTGTGGTGTTGGAGAAGACTCATGAGAGTCCCTTGGACAGCAAAGAGATCCAACCAGTCCATCCTAAAGGAGATCAGTTCATTGGAAGGACTAATGCTAAAGCTGAAACTCCAATACTTTGGCCACCTGATGCGGAGAGCTGACTCATTGGAAAAGATCTTGATGCTGGAAAAGATTGAAGGTGAGAGGAGAAGGAGACAACAGAGGATGAGATGGTTGGATGGCATTACTGACTCGATGAACATGAGTTTGAGTAATCTCCAGGGGTTGGTGATAGACAAGGAGGCCTGATGTGCTCCAGTCCATGGGACTGCAAAGAGTCAGACATGACTGAGTGACTGAACTGAACTGAAAAACAACAAACTTAGTCATTGCTCAGCAAGTATTTATCAAGCGGTTGGATAACATGAACTGTTTCTTGTGAGGTGACCCAGACCATTTAGAAGAACTTATGCTGGTCACTTGCTACTTACATACTTTGAAAAAAATAAGTTTTGATGAAAGTAGTTTATCAATGTGACAGAATTAATGTTTATTTTATATACACAAGAAGGAATTTAAGAATTTTCTTGTGTCTCCTTCACATTCTTATGTACTTTATTGAGGATGAGAGAAAAGGGTGAAGCTTAAGCGTGAGTTTAATGGAAGGACATTGAAAACAGAATCACATTCACTACTCTGTTTATCTTTACCAAAGTCTACTTGTTAGACGAGTTATAGAATCAGAATTAAGTGTCTTGATTTTAAAAAAAAATGTTGATCTTTTGTTTTACTATGAAGTAAACAAATACAAAATATAATACCAAGTAGTAAAAAGTTGGTTTAAGAAAAAAAAAAAAAGTAGAGAATAGAAAAAAGTAAGGGTGAGGCTTGTGGAGGAACTCATTGAAAAGATGGGCCCCTGGTTGATGCTGACAGCTAGGGGTGCCTCACCTCCTCCTCTGACTCTGGAATACACATTCTTCCCACCACTCCTACAGATGAAGCTGTTTTCCAAACTAGTGATCCCTTGACTTCATGCTTGGTGTAGACATTAATATGAGGATCCTTTAAAACACATATGTAGCCTTCTCAATATTCTTTGTCTCATCCCATGAACACAGCCATCACTGCACTTAACATTTCTAAAGATCTGAATTCTACTTAATAACATAGTTATAAAAAGCACTTAATGTGGTTCTTAACACACAGTAGGTACTCAGAAACGTTATTTTTCCTTCCCTCACCCTTACCGTGATTTTCTCAGCTGTGACAAGGACAAAAGAAATGTTAGTAAGTTATAACGGTTATCAATCAACCCTCCTTCTAATGTCCTCTTTATGCAAGGTCAGGGCCTCCTTTATTGGGAAGGTTCCAAGTAATAAGTAAAGTGGGAAAGGATATGAACAAAATCACTAGTGTTATTCACACAGTAAAGACCAAGGTGAAGGCGGATGAGGAGGGTCTGCAGTTTGCAGAGGCTGAGTGCACGGAGTATACTACTGAGTTGAAAGCTGAGGGATGACACCTGGCAGCAATGGGGAATAGGTTGTTACCAAACAAGTGAAATAATTAGCAAGCCATGGGAAAACAGGCTTTCTAAAAGTTTAGGGTAAGCATTGTAATTGGAATACCCTTTGTGCATTTTTTTGAAAGGGTTTATAGTCAAGATTCAAACTGCTCCTAATTACATCTTTGTCACCAAATTTTGGCTTTTGTTTTAACTGTAATTTTTGCTTGCTGTGTGCTCAGATGCTCAGTAATGTCCGACTCTTTGTGACCCTATGGACTGTAGCCCACCAGGCTCCTCTGTCTATGGGATTCTACAGGTAAGAATACTGGAGTGGGTTGCTATCTCCTCCTCCAGGGGATCTTCCCAACCTAAGAATTAAACCTGTGTCTCCTGCATTGAAGGCAGATTCTTTACCACTAGTACCACCTGGGAAGTCCAATTAGGCCATGCTTAAAGTAAGAGCAAGTCATCCTGTCTTCACCTAGCCTACTCAAATTCTCTAAGTTTACAGAATTTCTAGATGAAACTTGGATGGGCAATACAAAACTGAATTTGGAAAGATGCCTGGAATTATCCTACATGAATGCCACTCAAACAAGAAGGAAATTTTTAAAAATTGGTTGGCAAAGAGTAAAAGGTATTATAAAGACACATCTTGTCTCTCTTTGTAGAGGCTTATAAAATGCTGACAAAAATACGTCTAGTATCTTCATTTAATCTGCTGCCCAAATGAAAAAGGAAGCCAGAGTGGCTAAGATAATATGCCATAAAGAACTGAGGCTGCAAGGAAGGAGAAAAGTATTCAGAAACAGTATGTATAATGTGAATGGTCAGTTTAAGAGTGTAGAGAAAGAAAATTTGCATGACACGTTTTGACAAGGAAAGCTGAAGAAAATAGAATTTTATAAGCTTTGTGATCTGTTTATTGGTCTTTTCAATAAAGACTGTATTACATGGTCAAACGGATTTTAATTTTTTTTTTTTTAATGAGGCTCTACTTAGACTGGTTTCAGGGAAAGATCCAACTATCCTGATTTGATGCATGTACAAAGAAATAAGCATGCTTTACTTTTACTTTTTAATCCCCTTTTCATTTTCACCTACAGGTAATTTTTTGAGGGTCAAGTTTGCTAATCTTTCCACAGAAACTATGCAACAATACTGGGCACATAATATGCATTCAATGGATTGATTAATGAGTGATTGAGTTAACAATCCAATTTTTCAGAGGAAAAACACCCCAATTGATTGCTGTTGTCTATACTGACAGAACTCATTTATTCTGAATACTTAAAGACCTAGAATATTTTTATTTCAATTTTCTGACGAGGAAGCACACGTTGAAAAAGAATCAGGAATTATGAATGATGCTCATGTCAAAGAGTGGTCAACTGAGTGGCTATTCATATATTTATTAGAAATTTGGTTTCTCGCCATTTTATTTCCATCCAGCCACCAGTGGAAGTGATGCTCATAAATATTTTATTGAATAGCTTTCATTTTAACATAAGCAACAAGTTGGAGAGCAGATGCTTCCACATCTACAGGATTGTCTTTGTGATGAAGCCAAATTGCCAGGGCTACTTCAGCAAGAACTTTCATATTGGCTAGGTCTCAGGATCAACTGTTCTCATCAGGATTTATTCTTTTCTTCAAGTTATCATATAATAACTTTTTAAAATATTTTATTGACTAGTCTGAATAAAGCCCTTCAAATTCTCAACTAAAAACAGCAACATTTTGGGATAATTACTTAACAGCTCCCTTTCTGAACACCTGGCCTGCTACATAGCCTCTCTTCAGCCTTATTCTTCAGAGGCCACTTCCTCCCCATCACTCTGACTTGCAACACGCCTTCTAGCCTTTAGTGCTTCCACGTGAGTGACATGGACATCTCTGATCCAAGTTCAATTCCACACTATCTCCTTTTTCCCTCTGCTGGATCTTTGCTTCTTCCTTTCACCCAACATAGCTCAATTAATTCCACCTTGGACAATTTTCATTTTATACCTGTTAAAGGTATTTTATACTTGTTAAAGGCTGGCAGTGTACTATTTTGACACACAGGTTTCTGAGGGAGATACACAGAAGACAGACATTCAAGCTGAATTAAATGCTTCATATTCGATTTGAGGTGTTTTTTTGTTTGTATTTTTGTTTTTTTGTTTTGTTTTGTTTTGCCATAAATACCTGGTCTTACCTGGTGATATGGACTGTGTCATAAATCAAATATAGTGGCTTAAACAAACAAGTTTATTCATATCACATAAGAAATCCAGAAGTAGTTGATTGCAGGATTGTCTTAGTAACTCAGCAATAGGGGATGAATTCTCTTAGCCTTCCCATTGTGGTTGCAAGACAGTTGCAGAGGCTCTTGCCATCATGTCATCTTTGGCCAAGAAAAATAAAGAAGAAAAAGGAAGCAGCACTAGCAGATGTCACTTGCATCTCATTAGGCTGAAGTCAGTCACATGGCCAAGAGGGATAGGATGTGACTTGGACCAGTCTGCAATATCTGCCACACTCGTCTTTATCACTTTCCCTTAAGATCTAGGCTTAATGCTCTTGCCTTAGTATTTCGAACTGAAGACATCTCTGAAACATCTTACCAGTCTAGCAGCAGGAAAAAGAACCCAACAAAAAAGAAGGCGGGTATTTGTACCACTTCATTTCTCCCACCAAGCCCACTACTACCAAGCACCATGATGATCTCAAGTGGTTCCTCACATGTTGGTGTTTATTTTCTCTAAGGAAGAGAATTCACTTCTGGAAATAGGAAAGGCTCACCTCAAAACTGTATTCTGAATGTACTGTTCGTAGCTTAGGAATGTCAGTTCCAAGCACAAGGGCATTGGTTAGAACTGTTCACGCCATATTTGCTTTTTATCTTTATCCTCGTTCTCAGTAATGTTGAAGGACCAGCAAGTCATAGAAAACAATTCACTTTTATAAGTTTCAATGGAATATTAATATTTCACCTGAATTTCACAACAAGCAAAAATTGTCCAATCTAGGAATTTGGGCTTTATTGTGTTTTTTCCTCAAACTTTTTATTTAGTTTGGAAAATTTGCTAAGAGGGAACAACAAACACCCTTATATCCTTAATTTACATTCACCAATTTTCAACATTTTACCTCCTCTAAATATTTAAGAATATAGCTCCTAAGACCCAAGATATTCTCTTATATAATAATACAATACTCACACTAAAGAAATATTGATTTGTTATAATTATCATATCTTATGCATATTCTAATTTCTCTTACTATTCCAATAATATTCCATATGTCCTTTCCCCCTTTCTCCAGGACTTAATCAATGCATTTAATTGCTATAATGCTCCAGTCTACTGTAATCGAGACTTTTTTTCCCTTGCGTGACACCGACATTTTTGAGAAAAATAAACCATTTGTTTGCACAGTGTCTCTCATTTGGATTTGATTGCTTCCTCATGAGTAGATGCAAATTAAGCATATTTAACATGAATACTATTGATATATAGGTGGTTTTGTATCATTCTCAGTGCATCATATCAGGAGATGGATGATGTCAGTTTGTCCTAAAACTAGTGATATTAAATTCAATCACTTGGTAAAGTTAGAGTTCACCAAATTTATCTTCTGTAAAATTATCTTTTCCCTTTATAATTTATAACTAACCTCTGAAGTAATATGTTGAGACCACATAAGTCCTCTGTTGCCAGTCTACCCAATAGGTTTAGCATCCACTGATAATTTATTCCTGAATCAATTTTTAAAATATTGGTTGCAAATGCTAACTTTCTAATTTGATCTTTCCTCCTATATTTATTAGATGGCACTTTTATTAAAGAAAAAAAAAAACTCCTTTCACTCTCCTTCCTTGGACTTTTGAAAATTAGCTAGTATTCTTGTGGCTTTTTGGTTAATCTCTTATTCAATGTATTATAAATTATTTCCATCATTATTTCTTTTTGAGGCTCAAATTATCCCAAATTTAGCCAATGGAACTTCTTCAAACATGTTTTTATGTCTTGACATACTCCTATAAACTTTTGACAATTTTCTAACAAAGGGCTCTCCAGGTGGTGGTAGTTGTAAAGAACCCACCTGCCAGTGCAGGAGACATAAGAGAGGCAGGTTCAATCCCTTGGTCAGAAAGATGTCTTGGAAGAGGACATAGAAACCCACTCCAGTGTTATTGGTTGGAGAATCCTATGGAGAGAGGAGCCTGGTTGGCTACAGTCCATAGGGTCGTAAAGACTCAGAGAGGACTGATGTGACTGAGCACAGACACATGCACTCTAACATAACAAATACCCTAGACTCACTTTCTTTCCCCAGACACAGACCCAGAGCCTGCCATTATCCAAGAAGCTCTGACTCCTTTTAGATGAGAATGGTACTTACAAAAATAAAGATCTAGCTGCTAAGTATGCTCATTGCCACTAAAGTACTATTGCCATTAGCTTTATTAGTGGACAGAGCTAGGAAGCATGAATCTTATTATTAACATATTGATGAGTCCAATTCAGATTCAACACTCACAGTATTCTTTGTCTCCTCCCATTCCACATTTGCAACTGTTTCCCTCCACAGTGGGAAACAAATGTAGTATCATCAATATCAAAATATGTACTTATTTGTTCAATCATAAAATGTGTGAGAAAGTTTCAGACTTACTCTAACTATACTACTACCACTAACAAATGTAAGAGTTAAAGGTCAACATTGCCTTTTGTCCTTAGAATATAGCTTTCTAAGTATATAGTCAGCTGTTACAATGCCGCATTCAATAGGTCAGCAGATTTGGAAAACTGGGCAGTGGCCACAGTACTGAAAAAGATCAGTTTTCATTCTGATCCCAAAGAAGGGCAATGCCAAAGAATGTTCAAACTATCACTCAATTGCCCTCATTTCGCAGGTTAGTAAGGTTAGATTCTTCAAGCTAGGTTTCAGCAATACATGAACTGAGAACTTCTAAATGTACAAGCTAGGTTTAGAAAAGGCAAAAGAACCAAAGATCAAACTGCCAGTATTCCTTGGATCATAGATAAAGCAAGGGAATTCCAAAGAAACATCTACTTCTGCTTCATTACGCTAAAACCTTTGACTGTCAATCACAACGAACTGTAGAAAGTTCTTTTAAGAGACAGGAATACGAGACCACCTTACCTGCCTCCTGAGAAACCTGTGTACAGGATCAAAAGCAACAGTTAGAACCTTACATGGAACAATGGACTGGTTAAAAATTCTGAAAAGGGTATGACAAGGCTGTATACTGCCACCTTGTTTATTTAACTTATATGCACACTTCTGTTCAGTTCAGTTCAGTCACTCAGTCGTGTCCAACTCTTTGCGACTCCATGAATCACAGCACGCCAGGCCTCCCTGTCCATCACCAACTCCTGGAGTTCACTCAGACTCACGTCCATTGAGTCAGTGATGCCATCCAGCCATCTCATCCTCTGTCGTCCCCTTCTCCTCCTGCCTCCAATCCCTCCCAGCATCAGGGTCTTTTCCAGTGAGTCAACTCTTCGCATGAGGTGGCCAAAGAACTGGAGTTTCAGCTTTATCATCATTCCTGCCAAAGAAATCCCAGGGTTGACCTCCTTCAGAATGGACTGGTTGGATCTCCTTGCAGTCCAAGGGACTCTCAAGAGGCTTCTCCAACACCACAGTTCAAAAGCATCAATTCTTCAGCGCTCAGCCTTCTTCACAGTCCAACTCTCACATCCATACATATGCAGAGTACATCATGTGAAATGCTGGGCTGGATGAATCACAAGTTGGAATCAAGATTGCTGGGAGAAATATCAACAACCTTAGGAATGCAGATGATACCAGTCTAATGACAGTAACTGAAGGGCAACTAAAGAGGTGAGGGTGAGAGAGGAGAGTGAAAAAGCTGGCTTAAAACTCAACTTTCAAAAAACCAAGCAGTGGCATCCAGCCCCATCACTTTGTGGCAAAGAGAATAGGAAAAAGTGAAAGCAGTGACAGATTTTATTTTCTTGGGCTCCAGAATCACTGCTGATGGTGACTGCAGCCGTGAAATTAAAAGACACTTGTTCCTTGGAAGGAAAGCTGTGACGAATTAAGACATCATATGAAAAGAGCACAGGGATCTGTATAGTCAAGCTATGTTTTTTTCCAGTGGTCATTTACTGATGTAAGAATTGACCCAAAAAGAAGGCTGAGTGCCAAAGTATGACACTTTTGAATTGTGGTGTTGGAGAAGACTCTTGAGAGTCCTTTGGAGAACAAGGAGATAAAACCAGTCAATCTTAAAGGAAATCAACCATAAATATTCATTGGAAAAACTGATACTGAAGCTCTAATACTTTGGTCACTTAATGCAAAGAGCCAACTCATTGGAAAAGATCCTGATGCTAGGTAAGAATGAGGACAGGAGGAGAAGGGGGGTGACAGAGGTTAGATAGCATCACTGACTCAATGGACATGGATTTTAACAAACTCTGGGAGATAGTGAAGGACAGGGAAGCTAGATGTGCTGCAGTTCATGGTGTAGCAAAGAGTCAATCATGGTTTAGCAGTTGAACAATAACAATGATCAATTTGATATACAATTATATATTTTCTCACATTTGTATTCAGTTTTAGAGTTTTTGCAGTTCTTTGTTGAATTTCTTAAATATGAAAATAATAACAAAAGTCAAATGTATATAAAAATGCTCAACAAAATTGTATTCCTTTTCCTACTTTTTAAAAATCTGTTTCCACATATCTTCTGTAGGTAACCAATTTAATCATTCTCTGATTTATTCTTCCTGTGTTATTTTACAAAATAAGTAGATGAATGCACCACCATAAATACAAACATACACATTTTCATTTCCCATTCTTTCTTTCTACAAATACATATACCATATTTCTACTTAAACTAGATCAGTTTGAGATTTTTTAAATTCTTTTTTATGTATGTATTTTTAGTTTTCTGAGTATACTTTTGTTGATTAAATTTGTTGTCATTCAGTTGCTTAGTCATGTCTGACTCTTTGCAACCCCATGGACATGCTAGGCTTCCATATCCTTCACTAGCTCCTGCAGTTAGCTCAAATTCAGGTCCATTCAGTTGATGATGTCACCCAACCATCTCATCTTCTGTTGCCCCCTTCTAATAATTAGAGTAATCACAAATTATTGAACATATAGGCAACTTTCCCATAATGTATTGCTCATAATTTATAAATAACATCATAATGAGTGAGAAATGCATTTTGTAGAAGTGTGTTGGGCTTCCCAGATATTGCAGTGGTAAAGAATATGCCTGCCATACAAGAGATGCAAAAGATGCAGCTGCAATCCCTGGGCCAGGAAGATCCCCTTCAGTAGAAAATGGCAATCCATTCCAGTATACCTACCTGGAAAATCCTATGGACAGAGGGGCCTGGCAGGCTACAGCCCATGGGATCACAAAGAAGCGGACACAACTGGGTATGTGCGTGTGCACATGCATGCATGCACATGCACACACACACACACATATGAGTGTGTTATTAAAGGTGTACCTTTAGGGTAAATTTCTAGAACTGATTTCTAGGTCAAAGGGTGTGTGGTTTTGTTGTATATTACCAAATTTCCCTCAATAGAAGTCATATAATTTTTCATTTCTAGCATCAATATTGAAGAGCACCTACTTCCTCACAGTCTGAGAAACAGCCGTGTCCAACTCTGTGCGACCCTATGGACTGAAACTTACCAGGCTCCTCTGTCCATGGGGCTTCTCCAGGCAAGAATACTGAGTAGATTGCCGAGCTCTCCTCCAGGGGATTTTCTTAACCCAAGGATTGAACCCTGGTCTCCTGCATTTCAGGCAGATTCTTTACCACTGAGCCACCAGGGAAGTCCCTTTGTGTAATCTATGAGATATAAATGCAACATTATTCTTCCAAATGACTATGCAGATGGCCAGTTGAATTTATTAAAAGCCGGTATTTTCTACAGTGACTGAGGTGTCATCATTTTCCTATTGTACTTATTTCAGAACTTTCTGTTCTGTTCTACTGTCTTTTCTATCAATTAAGATGCCAATACATAATTGTTTTGATTAAGAATATTTATATTCTTTCAGTATCTGGTAAGTATGCACTGCCATATCTGTCTGTGGCCTTCCCTAAGACTTCGTCATTATTCTTGCATGTTTACTTCTCCACATGAATTTTCTGTATAAACTTGAGATAGGAAGTTTCCTACAAATTTAAATTATGTGAATTTTTATTGAAATTGAATTATATTCATATATTTTTAATACTTTATTCTACGTTACAATACTGTGTTGGTTTTACCTTACATTGACATGAATCAGCCACAGGTGTACACATTCTCCCAATGCTGAAGCCCCCTCCCACCTCCCACCCCATATCATCTCCCTGGATCATCCCGTGCGCCAGCCCCAAGCATCCTGTATCCTGTATTGAATATAGACTGGCGCTTCGTTTCTTATATGATAGTATACATGTTTCAGTGCCATTTTCCCAAATCATCCCATCCTCTCCCTCTCCCTCAGAGGCCAAAAGTCTGTTCTATACCTCTGTGTCTCTTTTGTTGTCTCACATATAGGGTCATCATTACTATTTTTCTAAATTCCATATATATGTGTCAGTATACTGTATTGGTGTTTTTCTTCCTGGCTTACTTCACTCTGTATAATCAGCTCCAGTTTCATCCATCTCATTAGAACTGAATCAAATTTATTCTTTTTAATGGATTAAAGATCTAAACGTAAGACCAGAAACTATAAAACTCCTAGAGGAGAACATAGGCAAAACACTCTCTGACATAAATCACAGCAGGATCCTCTATGATCCACCTCCCAGTATACTGGAAATAAAAGCAAAAATAAACAAATGGGATCTAATTAAAATTAAAAGCTTCTGCACAACAAAGGAAACTATAAGCAAGGTGGAAAGACAGCCTTCTGAATGGGAGAAAACAACAGCAAATGAAGAAACTGAGAAACAACTAATCTCAAAGATATACAAGCAACTTATGCAGCTCAACTCCAGAAAAATAAACGATCCAATCAAGAAATGGGCCAAATAACTAAATAGGCATTTCTCCAAAGAAGACATACGGATGGCTAACAAACACATGAAAAGATGCTCAACATCACTCATTATCAGAGAAATGCAAATCAAGACCACAATGAGATACTATTTCACACCAGTCAGAATGGCTGCGATCCAAAAGTCTACAAGCAATAAATGCTGGAGAGGATGTGGAGAAAAGGGAACCCTCTTACACTGTTGGTGGGAATGCAAACTAATAAGCCATTAGGGAAAACAGTGTGGAGATTCCTTAAAAATTGCAAATATATTCATATATTAGCTTAAAGAAAATCAACATGCTTGTGATATTGAACACCAAAATAAGGAATGGTTTTGCTTCCCTGGTGGCTCAGAGGTTAAAGCATTTGCCTGCAATGTGGGAGACCTGGGTTTGATCCCTGGGTCAGGAGGATCCCCTGAAGAAGGAAACAGCAACCCACTCCAGCATTCTTGCCTGGAGAATCCCATGGAAGGAGGAGCCTGGTGGGCTACAGTCCATGGGGTAGCAAAGAGTCGGACACGACTGAGCTACTTCAACTTTCTTTCACTTCCACTTGCTTTTGATTAAATCTACTTTTGTGTCTTTCTTGTTTTTCTTAAGCACTTAAAAAAATATTTTGTTGCAGTCTAAAAGGGATTCTTTCCCATATTCTTCTACTGGCTATTGTTTTTGCAACTGAAAGCCATTGGTTTTATCTATATTAACTTTTATAGTCTATTATTTAATAGAATGCTTATTATATGAATTTGTCTTATAACATTTCCTTACATTTTCAGAATACTATCAAATCATTTGCAAGGAGATATAGTTTTCCTTCTTTTCCATTTTGGGCAATATTTCTGTTCAGTGTTAAACAAGTGAAGAAATAGGCATCTATGACTTGTTCTTCAGCTCAGTATGACTCCTTCTGTCTTCTGAATGTATGTGTGTATGCATGTGTGAGTTCTTATTCCATTAAATATTATCAGAAAAGTGGGTATCAATGGTGTCAAAGGCCTTCTGAGTAACCATGATTTTTCTCCCCAGAATTAATATGAAGAAATCATGGCAAATAGATGGGGAAACAGTGGCTGGTTTTATATTTCTGATGGTGACTGCAGCCATGAAATTAAAGATGCTTACTCCTTGGAAGGAAAGTTATGACCAACTAAGACAACATATTAAAAAGCAGAGACATTACTTTGCCAACAAAGGTCCGTCTAGACAAGGCTATGTTTTTTCCAGTGGTCATGTATGGATGTGAGAGTTGGACTGTGAGGAAGGCTGAGCACTGAAGAATTGATGCTTTTGAAATGTGATGTTGGAGAAGACTATTGAGAGTCCCTTGGAGTGCAAGGAGATCCAACCAGTCCATCCTAAAGGAGATCACTCCTGGGTGTTCATTGGAAGGAGTGATGTTGAAGCTGAAACTCCAATTCTTTGGCCACCTGATGCGAAGAGCTGACTCACTGGAAAAGATCCTGATGCTGGGAAAGACTGAGGGCAGGAGGAGAAGGGAACGACAGAGGATGAGATGGTTGGATGGCATCACCAACTCAATGGACATGGGTTTGGGTGGACTCCGGAAGCTGATGATGGACAGGGAGGCCTGGCATGCTGCGGTTCATGAGGTCGCAAAGACTTGGACATGACTGAGCAACTTAACTGAACTGAACTGTCTTCTTTAATATGAAGGTAATCGTTAATAGATTTATAAACAATTAACCATATTTATGTTTAAGAACAAATTTCACTTTGTCATTGATGTATTATTTTCTTATACAGATGTTCAATTTGCTAATATTTTACTTAGGATATTTACATCAGTGCTCACAAAGAATATTTGTTTTTGTCTTGTTTTGTTTTCATTAGATTCAGAAACTACTGTTATATTTGTCCCATAAGAAGTAATTTGGAAGTTTCTGTGCACTTTTGAAGCTCAAGAACAGTTTACATAGCATTCAGTTCAGTTCAGTTGCTCAGTCGTGTCTGACTCCTTGCGACCCCATGAATCGCACCACTCCAGGCCTCCCTGTCCATCACCAACTCCTGGAGTTCACTCAGACTCACATCCATTGAGTCAGTGATGCCATTCAGCCATCTTATCCTCTGTCGTTCCCTTCTCCTCCTGCCCCCAATCCCTCCCAGCATCAGAGTCTTTTCCAATGAGTCAACTCTTCGCATGAGGTGGCCTAAGTACTGGAGTTTCAGCTTTATCATCATTCCTTCCAAAGAAATCCCAGGGTTGATCTCCTTCAGAATGGACTGGTTGGATCTCCTTGCAGTCCAAGGGACTCTCAAGAGTCTTCTCCAACACCACAGTTCAAAAGCATCAATTCTTCGGAGCTCAGCCTTCTTCACAGTCCAACTCTCACATCCATGCATGACCACTGGAAAACCATAGCCTTGACTAGACGGACCTTTGTTGGCAAAGTAATGTCTCTGCTTTTGAATATGTTATCTAGTTTGGTCATAACTTTTCTTCCAAGGAGTAAGCATCTTTTAATTTCATGGCTGCAGTCACCATCTGCAGTAATTTTGGAGCCCAAAATTAGGATCATCTAAATGTTCACCATTTCATACAATTCACCTTTAGAAATACTTAGATGGTGTCTTTTTGTTAGGGGAAACTCTTTTTCAAATTTTCACTATTCCCCTTTCAAACTAACATATTTCACCTCTGTGTGCAATATAATTATTTTTTATTTTTACTTAGTTGCACATACCTAGGAAACTATATCTCTTACCTAAGTTTATAATGTTATTTGCATAGTTTCACAAAGTATTCTGCTACACAAAGTTTATTCTTTCTCTTTCTAGTTATTTTTGTTATTACTTTTTATATACGAGATTTATTGCTTTCTTTCTTTATTGTTATTTACCTATTTTTGTTAATTTAAAAAATCAATATTTGGATTCAACATTATTTTTAAATTTTTCTTATTTCTGCCTCATTAATTATTATTTTTTATTTCAATGTTTTTACTTAGTTGTGTTCCTTTATGCTATTTTACAGGTCTGTAGGGTGCAGATAAATGACAGTAATGCAAGTAATTCTCATTTTAAAATGTGCAAATAAATTCTGCCAGTTTTAACTCTATTTACAAATTGCCTTTAGTATTCCTAGTGATACATACATATGTCTGTTCTTTGAATTCCCCTTTGAACTTGTTTTAACATCTGCCTAACCCCTGAATTAATAATTAGTTAACAAAATTTTTAACATATGATTTATATTTATGTGAAAGCTATCATTTTACTTTTATTGGACAATTTTCTCTTTACACAAAATACAAAAATAATTCAGTGCCTGTCACATTAACAGGTAATTTGTTACCCCATACTTCCTTGGAAATTCATTTTATAGAAAATTTTAAAATTGATTTAAACTTTTATTCAGTGTGGTTGATGATTATATATAGGTCCATAGCCACTTGGATAACCAATGAACAGTGAGTAACCAGTTTTAAAATATTTTTAAAGGTAGCTTTGGCTGTTGGAAAATACTTTCTTATATAAGCCAAAATCTTCATGCAATTTCAAACTATTGGTTCTAGTTATAGTTCTTATGCCATACAGAATAAATATAATCCCATTGCTATATAATTATTCTTCAAATATAGAAAATAGTCACATTCATTCTTAACCATTCTTCCCCTTCCGGGGAGAAGTCTCCTGAGTTCTTTAGCCTTCTTGAGACGGAGTCTGAGATGGATTAGAATCACTTAGTTATATTGAACACTCTGATATGACACTGCTGCACAATGTGTGTGAGCGCTAGTCGCTCAGGCGTGTCTGACTCTTTGTGACCCCATGGACTATAGCCCACCAGGTTTCTCTGTCCATGGAATTCTCTAGGTAAGAATACTGAAGTGGGTTACCGTTTCCTTCTCCAAGGGATCTTCCTAACCCAGCGACTGAACCTGGATCTCCTGCATTGCAAGCAGATTCTCTACCATCTGAGCCACAAATGCTGTGTGGATACTGCACAATAAGCCCTATAATTTTATGACTATACACTGATGATTACATTAGCAATTTTGGCAACAGCTTCACTAATTTTTTTCACAAACATAAAATCATATGTGCTTGTGCCCATCCATATTTTCTGTACCTAATATTTTAAGATTTTGAGAGTTACATTTACATTTTAATGATACAGTTGGTGTTTGGTTTCAATTCTATAAAATTATCTTAATTATATTTACATATACTTTATAAATTTGTTTTGAAATATTTTATATTTACAAGGATACTTTTTTGAAATGGTCTTATTTTTTACCTCTTTAATTTTGGGGTCATTTCAGATTTTTATTTTTGTTTACATGGTTAGCTTGGCATATGGGTACCTTTCATAATGAATAATGTTCTTTATTTGGCACTCAACTATTCAACTGTTACTTTTAATTGTTTTCATTTGATCCCTATTACTATGGAATAATCAATAGGCTTTTTCTGCTTTCCTTTGCTCTCATTTCCCGCTTATACTTTTTTAGTTATATTACACCTGCATTGAAAGAACATTTGCTGTTTGTATAATTTTCTCTCTTGGCACCACTTTGCTTCTAAAGAAAAAAAAGACAGGGGGAACACTCTAAATAAAATTTTGCATGGTAAACAGACATACAATGATAGGATAAAACTGAAACCAAAAACGAGTCATATTACAGTATTATAATGGTCAAGATCAGTGTTTTTGCCTGCTTTCCCAGATCATTTGATCTCGATAGAACTTGTTAACTGGTACATTCCTCAGGAAGGGCTTTTGAGAACAGTATCCTCTGTTTCTTGCAGGTTAAGTCTTGTTTATCATTTCATCATAGTTTTGCTGGATATAAAATCCTTTGCTCACAATTTCTTTCCTACACTTTCTGAAAAATGGTATTCTACTGTTGTCCTGTTTTCTATATCATTGCTAATGCAGAGCCAATAATAATTTGTCCCCTTATTATAGGACTTGGTCTTTTTGTCTAGAGTCCTGAGGTTTGATTTTGCTTTGTTTCCTTCAATATTATTTTCTAAAAATCATTTAATGATATGTTTTGGAGTCATTGTTCCTGGCCCAATTTTTCCAGAGATAGTGGGCCCTTCTAACAAATTAATACAGGTGTTTTGTCTCTAGAAATTCTCTTGAAAAATAGTTTTTAAAATGATTCTATTCCATTGTTATTGTTTGCAATTTTTCAGGACTCCAATTACATGTGCCCAGGTCTTAATTTTCCTGTTTTATTTATGAATCACTTTTGCTCTAATTCTTTTATGCTACTTTTAAATTTTCATTTAGCAACTTTTTATGCCATATCTCAATATTCCTAACAGTCTATTTCCTTTGGGGTACCTCATACTGTCTTTATTTATAATTAATCTTTGTCTTTTACTTCTATTTCATTCCTGATTATGATCCTATTTCATAGCTTGATGATTTTTTTCAGTTTTCTGAGTTTTAAAAATCTCTGATATAAGTTGTTCTTACATATCCACAGATACTTGTTTAATAACATTTAATTTGGGTTGGAGTACTATCATTTCCTTCTGCTTCATTACTACTGTTTTAACATTTTTCATGAACTCAAATTTTTATTGTTATTTTCTATTTTCTTTCTAGCTTTGTGTATATGTGGAGACCACTTGTTTAATTTGAGATGTCCTATCTTTCTAGGACTAATAAGTAGTTGCATGCAGACATGGCTGCATGTAAGTTTTAGATAGCTTAGATGCCTTACTAAGTCTTGTTGATTTCATTCTTTTCTCTTGATATAATGATATATAGTCTTCAGGAAGGGATAGTTGTGCTTTCTGATTATATGATTCTGTCTTATTAAGTACAGAGGTCTCTTTCTAGGAGTAATTTTATGTGTGTTCCAACACCCTTAGTCCTCTTGTTCTTCTATCTCTTTCTACCTTTTTCTCTCCCTCACAAGCAGGGGTTCAGGAGGTATCAGTTCAGTTCAGTCACTCAGTCATGTCTGACTCTTTGAGACCCCATGGACTGCAGCATGCCAGGCCTCCTGTCTATCACCAACTTCCGGAAATCACTCAAACTCATGTCCATTGAGTCAGTGATGCCATCCAGCCATCTCATCCTCTGTGGTCCCCTTCTCCTCCCGGCTTCAATCTTTCCCAGCATCAGGGTCTTTTCAAATGAGTCAGTTCTTCACATCAGGTGGCCAAAGTATTGGGGTTTCAGCTTCAGTGTCAGCCCTTCCATTGAATGTTTAGGACTGATCTCCTTTAGGATGGACTGGTTGGATCTTTTGCTGTCCAAGGGACTCTCAATGCAGGATACAGGATGCTTGGGGCTGGTGCACTGTGATGACCCGGAGGGATGGTATGGGGAGGGAGGTGGGAGGGGGGTTCAGGATGGGGAACATGTGTACACCGTGGCAGATTCATGTTGATGTATGGCAAAAGCAATACAATATTGTAAAGTAATTAGCCTCTAATTAAAATAAATAAATTTAAATAAAAAAAAATCTTCTCCAACACCACAGTTCAAAAGCATCAAATCTTCAGCACTCAGCTTTCTTTACAGTCCAATTCTCATATCCATATACAACTACTGGAAAACCATAGCCTTGACTAGACAGACTTTTGTTGGCAAATTAATGTCTCTGCTTTTTAATATGCTGCATAGGTTGGTCATAACTTTTCTTTCAAGGAGCAAGTGTCTTTTAATTTCATGGCTGCAGTCACCATCTGCAGTGATTCTGGGGCCCCCAAAATAAAGTCTGTCACTCTTTGCACTGTTTCCCCATCTATTTGCCATGAAGTGATGGGACCGGATGCCATGATCTTCATTTTCTGAATGTTGAGTTTTAAGCCAACTTTTTCACTCTCCTCTTGCACTTTCATCAAGAAGCTTTTTAGTTCTTCTTCACTTTCTGCCATAAGGGTGGTGTCATTTGCTTATCTGAGGTCATTGATATTGTTCCCAGCAATCTTGATTCTAGCTTGTGCTTCATCCAGTCCAGCATTTCTTATGATGTACTCTGCATATAAGTTAAATAAGCAGAGTGACAATAGACAGCCTTGATGTACTCCTTTTCCTATTTGGAACCAGTCTATTGTTCCATGGCCAGTTCTAACTGTTGCTTCCTGACCTGCATACAGATTTCTCAGGAGGCAGGTCAGGTGGTCTGGTATTCCCATCTCTTGAAGAATTTTCCACAGTTTGTTGTGATTTACACCGTCCAAAGGCTTTGGCATAGTCAAAGCAAAGTAGATGTTTTTCTGGAACTCTCTTGCTTTTTCAATTATCCAACAGATGTTGGCAATTTGACTTCTGGTTCCTCTGCCTTTTCTAAATCCAGCGTGAACATCTGGAAGTTCACAGTTCACATACTGTTGAAGCCTGGCTTGGAGAATTTTGAGCATCACTTTGCTAGTGTGTGAGATGAGTGCAATTGTGTGGTAGTTTGGGCATTCTTTGACTTTGCCTTTCTTTGGAATTGGAATGAAAATTGACCTTTTCCATTCCTGTGGCCACTGCTGAGTTTTCCCAGTTTGCTGGAGGTATATATGTGTGCAATTGGGGTGTTTACTGCCATGACTTAAAGATAGTGGTGTTCTCCATGCCCTATTTATGCTGCAGGAATGAGTCAGGGATGGTTTTATTTCTTCTTCTTTTGGATCTGTATGAATGTTTTGGAAGATGTACTGAAACCTTAACTTATACTGTTGTTATCATGCTGTGAAATTTAAAAACTCAACAGTTGCTTTTAAATTGGTTCTGCTTAGCTCTCATTGAAGCAGAAAGCCAGAATCTTTGGGATATAGTAGGTCACAAAGATATCTGAGAAGACTGACATATAGAACTCTGGGTGACATTAACGTGAAAATTCAAGAATGTGCCTCTTACCAATCTCTATTTTCAATAATTTTAAATACAATTGAGCCCTGATTAATATGCATTAGGGATAAAATACTGTGATTTTAGAATTTTTCTGTTGAATTCCTCTCAAAAAAACAAACTAAAAAAGTTGTGTATATTGAATTATAGTTTTAAATAATTCATGCCCCTCCTATCCTAGTATACATGCATATCATTGTTACTCCTCTGTGGTCAGCAGAATATAATTAGGTACTTCTTTTGAGTTCAGCTAACTGACTTACTTTGGCAAAATATTTTAGTGTATGTGACATAAGCAAAAACTTGAAATGTTTTAACTTATCTGGGTTTGCCTTCTTGAGCTCTTATTTTTAGTCACAAGAAAATTATGCCTCAAACAACTGCCTCTCCATGGAGATTGACAGCCACATGTGGAACTTGGTTTCAATATGAAACTTGGAGGCAAACTCAGTCTAGATAAATGGAGTTAAAGATGACCCGCAGTTGTCTGGAACAGGAAATAAGCTTATTATTGTAAGCCACTGAGTTTTAGGGTGGTTGATTGCACAGGATCATTTATACAGTTGCTACCAGGGAGGGCTATGATAAACATAAAACTGGGGGCACCGTTTGAGAAGTGGCCATCAGGTAACAAGCACATTGCTATAGGAGGAAAGAAAAACTGTAAAAGAAGTTAGAAAAAGTGGAAAAAATGTTAAGCTATGCATGGAGCAGCTAAATATTTGGTAAAACTGTCACTCATTATAATGGGGAGAATAGGAAATATATCTAATGAACTTGTCATGTTGATTGAGCAGAGTTTGAGTTAGACTGCTGAAATCCCAAGGTGGCTGCCACAGGCTGCACATGATGAAGTTCTATAAGACAGGAAAGAACTGGCCAGGGTAAAAATAGAGTTGAGAGGGAATAGGAAGAATCCAGAAGAGCTAAGACTGCAAAATTGGAAAGTTAAACTGCTTTTCACCATATTAAATATATGGTTATTAAGATATAGCCTCAGGGAAGAGAATAATTCTCTGGTAATTCCAATAAAATATAGCCTCAGAGTATGATAAAATTAAATGTGTGGCTATAATATCCATTTTTGAACCTCTGAAAGAATTAAATGAGCATCTAGTAGATCTTTTCAGCTTAAAAAAAAAAATGAAGAGTGTCTCCTGGAAAGCTTAAGAGTGTGGTTCCAGAGATATCTTACACACCCATTTCAATGAAACTATCATTGCAGTGAAATGGTTGTGGTTGTGGCTATTATAATGTAAAATTGACTAGAATCAAATACAGAGAAATTTTGCAGTTTTTGAGACAGTTGTATTGGCAAGATCCAATTTGACCAAAAGAGACAAAGTGTACAAGATATAAAAACAATGTTGAACCTCAGAAGGCAGGTTCAAAAACTCCTCTGTCCCATCCATGCTCAGTCATGTCCCACTCTTTTGCTACCCATGGGCTGTAGCCCAATGGGCCCTTCTGTCCATGGAATTTTCTCTGCAATACTGGAGTACTCCTCCTCCAGAGGATCTTCCTGACCCAGGAATCAAAACCCCCATCTCATTTGTCTCCTGCATTGTGGATAGGATTCTTTCCCTCTGAACCATAAACCTCCTCTACTCTGAAGAAAAGCATATTCTCCCACATGTCTTCAGAAGTGGTCAAGGAACTTTTTTAAAAACAAAAGGCCTCCTGAATGACAGAAAGGAGCAATGGAGAACAACAGGTGAGGGAATCATTCCTAGAGAGCAGACATGGGGCCTGGTCAAAGAGCATCTCCTGCTCCTAGAACAGGTGGATTTGGCATCATTGGTCCAGAAGGAGTATGAAATTTCTGTGGACCATTGGCTGGCATGTGCTTTCCTTTATGACTTTTTTCTGAAGGAGAATGTTTCAGATGCTTTTTCCCATCCTTGTTATACCACTGTACTTTTTATTCTGCTGAAATTTCAATAGTTTATGAATCACAAAGAACTATATCTAGACCTAATGTAAATCTTCTGATCTTAGACTTTCAGATGCTCCTATGACTTCTAGTGAAAAAATTGGGGGGCGGGGTTTGCCTAGAAATGAGTATATTTTATATGTAATTATGACCAACATGGGTTTGATCCCTGTGTTGGGAAGATACCCTGGAGGAGGATTCTTGCCTGAAGAATCCCATGGACAGAGGAGCCTGGTGAGCTACATTCCATAGGGTCACAAAGAGTCAGACACAACTGAAATGACTTAGCATGTATGCATAACGAATGAAGAAGCTATGAAAGATTAAATCATTGTTCTCAAATCTTTACATCCCCTCATTAATCATATACATCCACAGTCCTGTCATGATGGAAGGACAGAACTAACCAACTGTAGGTTTGGGCTTGATCAAAAGAGTTGCTTTAACCATAAGATGTTAGTGGATATGTCATGAACAGAGCCTTTAAATGGTCTTCGAAGCTGAGCTTACATTCTTGTGTTCCTACCTTTACATGTGAGGAATATGCCTTTGGTAGTTTCAGGGTCCAAAAGGAATGACAGATACAAAGAGATAATCTAAACCCAACCTTTAATTTGGATTTAGACACAGTCAAATCCACACAAGCCTATCCAAGACCAGCTGAACCTCAGATCCATAAGCACAAAATAAATATGTATTTTTTATGCAACTAAGTTCTGAAGGTTTTTTTTTTTTTTTAAACGCAATGCACTCTTTCACACTTCACAAATACTTCAAAGAACTTTTGGCTATTAAGGAATGTTTATTGCATTGTCTCAAAGAAGCATAAATGAAGAGGTTGAATTTCTTGGTATAAAAAAGTGATATATATTTGCAAGGAAGACCAGGGTCCCAAGTCAGCGGGAAGGGACATAACAAAAGAAAGTTATCCTGAGATGAAATAACATCTGAATCTGTTCCTTACACGTCTACACTGTTTTTCTGGTAAAACACATAGTCAAAATCTCAAATAAGTGATATCTTGGTGAGTTTACTGAATGAAGTACACAATTATTTCTTCTGATTAAAATAATACTCAAAATTTAAAACTATTCTTCAATCAGTTCTTGTGGGAGATTCTCCCACTTAGCACCTTCAGTACTTTGTAGAAGGAAGGATCCTGGAGTTAGCACATCCAGTTTTGAAATTCAAAAGAAAAAAAAAAAGGCAAAACAAAAACTGGCTTTAAATACACATCAAGGTACTTCTCACTACACTGACAGGTCCTTATGGTAGATGAGCCTCATATTAGTTAGAAAGCTTATGTTATTTTTCAAGGTGGAGTTAAAGAGAATAGTTTTTCCTTTCTTCTTGCTAAGTTGAAATTCTGTCTGGAGCTGTTTAAAATCATATTCCTAATTTTCTGAAAGACGTCTCCCACAAAAGTCTTTAGTTGGAAATAATGAAGTAAACACATGGTAAAAAGCACTGAATGGAAGCAAACAAGACCCTGATAGCATTTAAGTATTTACTCCAGTCATCCTTAATGGTTAGTGTGTATGAAATTTGAAACAGAGTTCAAATCTCTCTTTATTGCTCATGCCAATTCATAGCTAATTTCTGTTATTTTCACTGAAATTTTTCTAGTTAATGTGTTTAGACTTCAATTAAAAAAAAAAAACTCCTTTGGCACTATGATGGGAAAAAAAAACAAACAGTTTACTTATCAGAAGTGGAAAAAAATCCTCAGACTTTTTCACACTTAGGACCTAAGAATAATATCTATTAGTTCTGAATTCTGATTTGATAAAGAGAAAAATTATAAATTAAGATTTTATACTCATTTAAAACATTTTGAACATATATAAAGTTAAATACTTGCATTCTTAAACAAATCAAGAAATACAGCAAATATAAATTCTTAATATCAATTTGTCAGAAGAATCTAACCAAAAACTGAATCAAACAAAGAATGTGGGAATGAAGACACTATACTATGAAAGGATTGGGAGTAAAAACTGAAGACCATGGACTGTGGAGTTGTTATTGAGTTATGACAAAGTAAATGTATGCGTTATGTTTAAAGAAAAGAAACAAAATGATAAAATACTGGGATAAAACATACACCATTTGAAAATAACAATATAACTCGAATGGATTTGACCAAAATTCTAGTATTACAATAGAAGTCAAAGGTCAGGTGTGGGGAAGAAGTGGCAGTAACAACAAATTTCCTCATCATCTAAATAAAAATTTTAATATATAATGCTTCAGCTTTAAAATTAGAAGGCATGAAATAAATATATTAGTATAGTATTTAAACTATAAACATACTCATCATGTAACAAGAAAAAAATACCACATGAATTTTAAGTTGACAGGAGTGGAGTGGAAGGTAGGAAACACAGATCCTATGACAAAATGTAGGCAAAATACAGTAAGGTATATAAAAATAAACTGAACAATTCAAGTGTCAATTAAGGTAAAACATAACAACGTGAATAAATCCTACTATAAAAGTCTATACTGTTTGTATTAACCAAAAGCAAAGGAAAAGCAAGAGATTACATGCAACAAATGTATGTAAAATATAAAAGAATCAAAATAGTCAAAGGATGACAAAGATAAAGCAGGCAACTGTTAATACAAGCAAAGCTGATAATTTCATAGTCATATCAAATAATTTTGATTCAAGGAATTAGTGTATGAATGTGACAAAGAAGGGCATTTCAACAGTAAAGGATACAATTGATAGGTAGAATACTGCTGTCATCATTCTTTAATACACAAATTAACATAATGTTAAAACACAAAGCTAAGACTGCAGGAGATACAGGGAGAAATCAAAGATAGAGAATAGTAATAGGACATTTTAACTCAATATAATATTGACTAATATAACACATATAAAATCTCTGATAAGTATAATATCCTTAATGGACATTTACAAAAGTTTACTTGGACTGCAAGGAGATCCAACCAGTCCATTATGAAGGAGATCAGCCCTGGGATTTCTTTGGAAGGAATGATGCTAAAGCTGAAACTCCAGTACTTTGGCCACCTCATGCGAAGAGTTGACTCATTGGAAAAGACTCTGATGCTGGGAGGGATTAGGGGCAGGAGGAGAAGGGGACAGCAGAGGATGAGATGGCTGGATGGCATCACTGACTCGATGAACATGAATCTGAGTGAACTCAGGGAGTTGGTGATGGACAGAGAGGCCTGGAGTGGTGCGATTCATGGGGTCACAAAGAGTTGGACATGACTGAGCAATTGAACTGAACTGAACTGAACTATATATTAATCTGAAAATACTACCACAAATTCAAATCTAAAATGCTTGAATGATGCACATAACATTTTCAGACATATTACAATATGGTAAATATATATCTGAAATGCTGGACTGGATGAAGCACAAGCTGGAATCAAGATTGCTGGGAGAAATATCAATAACCTCAGATATGCAGATGACACCATCTTTATGGCAGAAAGTGAAGAACTAAAGAGCTTGATGAAGGTAAAAAGGAGAGTGAAAAAGTTGGCTTAAAGCTCAACTTTCAGAAAACTAAGATCATGGCATCTGGTCCCATCACTTCATGGCAAATAGATGGGGAAACAGTGAAAACAGTGGCAGACTTTATTTTGGGGGTTCCATGAAATTAAAAGACACTCGCTCCTTGAAAGAAAAGTTATGACCAACCTAGACAGCATATTGAAAAGCAGAGACATTACTTTGCCAACAAAGGTCCATCTAGTCAAGGCTATGGTTTTTCCCATAGTCATGTATGGATGTGAGAATTGGATCAAAAAAATCTGAGCACAAAAAATTGATGCTTTTGAACTGTGATGCTGGAGAAGACTCCTGAAAGTCCCTTGGACATCAAGAAGATCAAACCGGACTGATTTCACTTAGGAAATCAGTCGTAATATTCATTGGAAGGACTGATGCTGATGCTGAAGCTGAAGCTTCAATCCTTTGGCCACCTGATGTGAAGAACGACTCATTAGAAAAGACCCTGATGCTGGGAAAGATTGAAGGTGGGAGGAAAAGGGGACAACAGAGGATGAGGTGGTTGGATGGCATCACCAGCTTGATGGACATGAGCTTGAACCAGCTCGGGCCATTGGTGGTGGCTAGGGAAGTGTGGCATGCTGCAGCCCATGGGGTCACAAAGAGCAGGATATGATAGAGCAGCTGAGCTGAACTGAACTGAACACAGCAGCCACAAAAACAAAATTACCCACTCCTAAAAGATGAAATGTTAAACTCCCAGTTCAGAGAGGAAATCAAGAATGATATAATGGAACCTTTAGAAAACAGCAGTAGAAAAATATTGTACATTAAAACCCCTAGGTTGAAACTCCATTTGCATCCATAAAGTGATTTGTATCTTTAAATATGATCAATAAAAAGAAAAGAAATTAAGTAGTCAATGCAAGAAGGTAAAAGTCACAAGCCAGGAATGCAAAAA
Source organism: Nanger dama (assembly GCA_917880005.1). NCBI lineage: Eukaryota > Metazoa > Chordata > Mammalia > Artiodactyla > Bovidae > Nanger > Nanger dama. Next base: position 6,813,457 of record CAKJTW010000011.1, read on the forward strand.
GCAATCATGATATGTTGGACACTGACAAATTAAATATATCACAGCAGAATAGGCAGGCAATAAAAAGACGAAGACAATTCAAGGGTCAGTTTATTTAAAGAAAAACAAATTTAAAAAGATAAACAATAGTTATCATAATTTAAAACAAATAACACACCACCAGGCAGTTGTAAAACTGTTGGTTCATATGTAACACACTTAGAGAGACCTCTTCCAAGACAAAAGAGAAGTTTTCAAATAGATTTCATAAAGCCCATATGTCACTAACTTTTCAAACCTAACAAAAACACACGTAAAATAAAAAGAAAACTAAATATTGCTTAAGAATATGTATGAAGAACTGTGAAATTAAATGTTAACACAGAAAACTATGCAATATATGAAAATAACAATGAACTGTAACCATGTATTCTTTGAAGAGCAAGCATGCTTAAAAATAAGGAAATGCTTTTATTTAAGTCTAATAATGAGTTAAATTTTTAAAACTTAAGATAATTTCACTAGCTTATGTAAAGATATTTAACAAAATTAAACATGTATTCCTGATGAAAACAATAATACCAAACTGTTAATTGTTGTTTAGTCACTAAGTCGTGTCTGACTCTTTTGTGAACCCATGGGCTATATAAGCCTGCCAGGCTTCTTTGTCCATGAGATTCTCCAGGCAAGAATACCAGAGAGGACCTTCCGGACAAGGTAACTGAACCCGCATCTCCTGCATTGCAGGCAGATTCTTTACTGCTGAGCTACCAGGAAGCCCAAACAGATAATTTTCATTTTAAATATGACCAAACTAGCAGGAAGCCATGACTAGGCTGAACTGTAAAAACACTAGAAAGATTCTCTTTAAAGTTAGGAAAACTATATGGATACCTACACTGCTGCTGCTGCTAAGTTGTCAGTCGTGTCTGACTCCGTGCAACCCCATAGACGGCAGCCCACCAGGCTCCTCTGTCCCTGGAATACTCCAGACAAGAACACTGGAGTGGGTTGCCATTTCCTTCTCCAACGCAGAAAAGTGAAAAGTTAAGGTGAAGTCGCTCATTCTGTCCAACTCCTCACGACCCCATGAACTGTAGCCTACCAGGCTCCTCTGTCCCTGGGATTCTCCAGGCAAGAACACTGGAGTGGGTTGCCATTTCCTTCTCCAACACAGAAAAGTGAAAAGTGAAGGTGAAGTCGCTCATTCTGTCCAACTCTTCACGACCCCATGAACTGTAGCCTACCAGGCTCCTCCATCCATGGGATTTTCCAGGCAAGAGTACTGGAGTGGGCTGCCATTGCCTTCTCCCTCAATACTGCTACTTAGCAATACTTTGTAAGTACTAGTCTATATATAGATGCTGGAGAATGAAACATAAAAGTACGGAATAGAAAATTTTTTTCTAAAATGGAAAAATGAGAGCAGGCTACCTTTAAATTTAGTATAAATGGAAAATAAATAAATATTAGCAAAATCTTTTTCTTTCTTGTTGGGCTAGACAAATGTAATATATTATAATCCCCAGATAAAAAAAAATTTTAAATATGGAAATTTAGTATATATTAAGGTACATTACAAATAAGTGGGAGGAAATTATATATTATTAACTTCTTCCTTGGTACTCCTGGCCAGCATTGCTACTAGCAGAGTGGGGTTCAGATGTATTCTTGGTTCAATACTTACACTAAAATGAATCTGAAATATAGTAAAGGTTTAAAATTTTAAATATAAAAATAGGATAAAATTTCTAAAGTAAAACATAGGAGACGATGGTTTTTACTATAGTGTGGTGAAAGATATTGAACATGTCTTCATGAAGATTAGAGATGTCTGTAGGAAAGAAATAAGTAATGTAAATAAATGGGGAAATTATTTGCAACTCTATGACAAAGGCAAACTTTTTTAATATAGGAAAAGATTTTAATGTCAAGAATCAACAATAAAAATGTGCATCAAGCACAAAGAGGTAATTTATATAGAAATGTACACATATGAAAAGATGCTCTGCCTCATTCATATTTAAATAAACAATTTTAGGCAATCGTTGTTTTATTAGATTGAAATGATTAAAAAATTATAATAGTATTGGCAAAAGCTTGGGCTAGAAATACTCTCCTATACTATCAGGGAGAGTGATTAGCAAAGTCTTATTGGAAGGATATTTAACAAAATCTATCAAAAACTTGAAGGCACATATCTTAGCTCAGCATGTCCTCTTTCAAGAACAAAGTTTTCTGACAGACCAGCAGAAGTGCCCTAGAACACTAACACCAGAATGTTCATTATTGCACTGTTTATAAGAGTGAAAAAGTGGTTAAAGAAAAGACAGCTCGATGTTTATCAAGAAATAACTGGCTAAACATAGGTGGTGATAGTGGTAAAGAACCTGCCTGCCAACGCAGGAGACACGAGATGCAGGTTCAATCCCTGGTTCGGGAAGATCCCTGAAGAAGGGAATGGCAACCCCTCCTGTATCCTTGCTTGGAGAAACTGATGGACAGAGGAGCCTGGCAGGCTATAGTCCATAGGGTCACACAGAGTTGGACACAACTGAAGTGCCTTAGTTTAGCATGTAAGTACACACACATTGTTGAAGGAGGTCAACAAAGGACCTGGCCACAGGTTAACCTGAGAGCTGGACCTGATTACGCAGAGCCTCTTGACCCCTTGCTCTCTCATTTTGCCTACATTCCCATATCCAGAGTTGTTTTCAAGGATGCAGTCTTATGAGAGCAAGGTAAGAGCATCTGGATAGATAAAAGACTGAACTCAGTTCAGGCCTTTGTATAAACTTCTAAAATTCTGATGGGAGGTGTAGAGATCTATTCCTGATTTGGCCACCCAAGACAAGCTTGGTAACAGTAAGTTTCTTTGACTATTAAACATGACATCTACCAATGTAAGAGGTCTCCCTGGTGGCTCAGTGGGAAAGAATCCACCTGCAATGCAGAAGTGGGTTCAATCCTTGAGTCAGGAAGATCCCCTGGAGAAGGAAATGACAACCACTCCAGTATTCTTTCTGGGAAAATCTCACAGACAGAGGAGCCTGTTAGATTACAGTCCATGGTGTCCCAAAGAATTGGATATGACTTAGTGACTAAGTAAAAATAACAAACCAATCTAGCGTGGGCTGCCACTATCTTTGGCCTTTCTCTGCTTTTCTTGTGCAAAAATCAGTTTCTAATTTTTGCAAGAGAGGTTAATAGTTCAAACCTACAAATGGTGAGCCAGCCAGGTGACTGAGAAACTAGTTTTGAGAAAGAGGCACTCTCAGTGGAAATACTGAGTTAGCCATGGGCTTTTGAATGGAGAGTGGTGGGCTGCATGTTAGATGCTTGTGGACTAAAAAATGTGAACAAGGATTCCTCTTTGTTCCCATCAAATACTCGCTAGTTTGATGTGTTTGTTGACAGCTGTACAATGGCACTGTGGCAAAGTGGAGAAAAAAAGGGCTGCCACAGTGGGCTGGCCTTTCCTGTGAGTAGTTCGGCTGGCCACCGATCCCTAACTACAGACTGAAGCTCGAGTTAGAAAAAGTTAGAACTGAGATTATAGAAGGACATGTGGGTGTCTTCTGCTCTTTTTGATTCAGATCTGGCAGAAAAGTAGGAGAGCAATATAATACATTGAAGACCTTAGCCTGCTATTTTGAAAGTTCAGTTCGATTCAATCTCTCAGTTGTGTCTGACTCTTTGTGACCCCATGGACTGCAGCACGCCAGGCCTCCCTGTCCATCACCAACTCCCAGAGTTTACTCAAACTCATGTCCATTGAGTCAGTGATGTCATCCAACCATCTCATCCTCTGTCGTCCCCTTCTCCTCCCACCTTCAATCTTTCCCAGCATCAGGGTCTTTTCAAATGAATCAGTTCTTCACATCAGGTGGCCAAAATATTGGAGTTTCAGCTTCAGCATTAGTCCTTCCAATGAATATTTAGGACTGATTTCATTTAGGACGGACTGGTTGGATCTCCTTGCAGTCCAAGGAACTCTCAAGAGTCTTCGCCAACACAACAGTTCAAAAGCATCAATTCTTTGGGACTCAACTTTCTTTATAGTCCAACTCTCACATCCATACATGACCACTGGAAAAATCATAGCTTTGTCTAGGTGGACCTTTGTTGGCAAAGTAATGTCTCTGCTTTTTAATATGCTGTCTAGGTTGGTCATGAATTTTCTTCCAAAGAGCAAGCATCTCTTAATTTCATGGATGCATTCACCATCTGCAGTGATTTTGGAACCCCCAAAAATAAAGTCTGTCACTGTTTCCCCACCTATTTGCCGTGAAGTCATGGGACCAGATGTCATAATCTTAGTTTCAAAAATTGGAAGGACACAAGCTGCCTCAAGTTAAGGTTTGAGCTCTTGTGACAAAACCTGACTGGGATGCAGAGAGATGGAATCTCTGGGAAAGTGAGGAGGATTTGTGACTGACAATGGAACAAATGAAACATCCCTCTGATGTTTCAAACAAAGGAAAGCAAAAGCACAGCAACCACAACCCCAGCCAGTGGTCAACCCCCCACTCAAGAAACATAATGAAAGAATACACTCCTGCTGAGCTCACTGATATAGCTGGCAATCTCCAGCAAAAGGCCAGGGAAAGTGTTCAGGCATAGTTAGTGAGGCCATAGGATGGGGGTGTGACAGGGTTTCTCCAGCCAGGCAGGAGGCAGAGAAAATCACCCCACACCCTGCCCTTCAACAGTACCTGAGTGGTCCTGGGAGGTCAGGCAGGGAGGTTCAGTGGACTCCTCCCTTGCAGATCGGTTATTCCAGCCTGCAGAGAGGCTTAGCTTAATAAGGGGGCCTGAAGTACTGGGGACCCTGGAAATCTACAGAGGAGGTACAACAGATTATCAGGGAGTCCCATTGGGAATGAGACTTGCCACCCACACTCCTGTCTTTGAAATCCCTGATCCAGTCAGATTCACTGCAAAAATGAAAGCCAAAATGGTCCAGTCTTCTCTCACACCTCGCATGGGATGCTGGTATCTACTCTGAGTGCAGTCATGGGACAAGATATTCATGATGCTTGGCAATTCATTACTGGTCTGAGGAAAACTGACAGATCTTGAAATGGGTATAGGATGAGAAAGACCTGAGACAGAGAGGAAACTTACAGAGCCAAAGGGCTATTGCAATCTCCTGTGAAGGAGTCAGTAAAAATACCCTGGAAGTAAATGTGGTTTGACCTCAATGCTCCTTTTCTGCCCTGCAGTTTGAGCAGATTTGAGGAATGCCATCAGGGAGTCATCTAGCCAAGGTTAAGCATCAGAACAGAGCTGTTCTTGCCTTCCAGGGCCATGAGTGCCTTAGCTGTGCTCAGTCATTGCCTGGGAGTAACTGGTGGGAACCATAACCTCAGCACAAATGCACTGGTATCTCTCTGAGAACAGCACTGGGACCCTCAATGATCAGTTAAGCCCTGTGTACTTGGAGGGCTTTGAGGCATAATTCCCAATCCATCTTCCAAATTCTTCTCTGGAAAAGGAAGGAGACTATGAATAAGAAGGAAGAGAATGTTGATATTGTTTCTCCTTTTACTGAAGTCTTTGCCTAAAGCACTCATTATTGGTCATAAATGGTAGACTAATACAGACCTAGGATTAGTAATTCACCTTATCAGGGTAATGAGATGGGATATTTTCAGAGTAAAACTAGAAAAACAAAATAAAAATATCATCTAAAGTATCCATAAAAGCTCCTAAAATCCTTTTAAAACCTTAATAACTTTATATCGCATCTCCTCCAATTAAACCTGTCTTTTCTAAAGAACCAACATCATGATAAATAAGAATAATTATTCATTTTTTGTTTTGTTTAATTATATATGTTATGAATTTGAACCTATTTTTTATTTCAAACATGCAATGTTTCAGATGCATTATGCTTAATATAGGCTCATATGAATAATCTGGGATCCCAATTATCATTTATGACATACATGACATAGCTTCTATTAAGAATTAGACTTGAAGTTCCCAAGGATGAATTTATAACTGAGATTTTGGGATACAACCTATTTGCAAGTTGGAGATGTCATGTATTTTTCAATAGCACACTATATGATCTTTGTAAAAATTTCTACCTCTGTTATTTTATTTGAGGCTTTCCCTACCATTTTGGAGTAGGAAAGTAGGCAGTAATTATTTTCAGTTCCTCTTTCTCCATCTGAGATTCATACTGGGATGCCTAGAAACCTCTGCCCTTGCCTGTCTTCATTTTTCTTAACCATCTTCTCCCAATTTACATTTGAACACACCTGTTTTAAAGCAAAACTCATATGTGAGAGTTGCCTGGGATGCTAGAAATTTTCAGTACATTTACTGCTTGGTGTTACATGGATGAATTTAAATGTAATAATGACTTGAGCTCTCCACTTAAGATTTGTGCTGTTTAGGTGATTATAGTCGAATTAATTTTTCTGAAAACTTACCTGCTCTAAATTCATAAGTAACCCTATAAATTAATCAGAGGTAATGAACCATTGTTCACAGTGAGTTATTTATCCTTGCTATGTGATGTATCTGCATTTTAATCAACATCATCATCAACTTTACCCCAAGCCACACAAAGAGAAGGAAGCTAACATTTAAACTTTAAGGGCTAGAGGTTGGTTGAAGGATTTGCTTTAAGATGTTCATTTTTGCATGTTTCAAAACATCTTACTTTTATTTCCAGAGAACAGTTCCTGACTGAGGGTGTTATAATAATGAAGTTGTTACTAGCAAAGGCACAGTGGTGACTAAGTCTATAGCCTGCTGGTAGGAGCCAGTTTTTGGAGAAAAAATATGTTGAAGAAAGTTTGGTTGTGTTGGTTTAGTTGCTAAGTTGTGTGTCCAACTCTTACGACCCCATGGACTGTAGCCTGCCAGGCTCTTCTGTCCATGAGATTCTCCAAACAAGAATACTGGAGTGGGTTGCCATTTCCTTCTCCAGAGGATCTTCCCAACTCAGGAACTGAACCAGGTCTCCTGCATTGCAGGCAGACTCTTTACCATCTGAGCCACCAGGGAAGAATGCCAGTGCAGGTAGCTGTAAGAGACACAGGTTCAGTCTCTAGGTTGGGAACATCCCCTGGAGGAGGGCATCAAAGTCCACTCCAGTTTTTTGCCTAGAGAATCTCATGGACAGAGGAGCTTGGCGGGCTACAGCGATAGGGTCGCAAAGCATCAGACGTTACTGAAGTGAGTCCACACACACACACACACACACACACACACACACACACACACACACACACGATGAGCAGGGAGAAGAATAGAAATTCTCTTTCATTTGTATGAAGAAAAGATTTTCAACCAAATTTTATAATTTTCGAAAGTATTAAATTTAAATAAATGATAACAAACATAGGGCTTTCCAGGTGGCCTTAGTGGTAAAGAGCTCCTCTGCCAATGCAGGAGATGGAAGAGACATGGAACTGATCCCTGGGTCAGGAAGAGAGCCGGGAGGAGGGCACAGCAGCCCACTCCAGCCTTCTCAGCAGGAGAAGCCCACAAACAGCCTAGTGTGGCGCTTATAGTCGATAGGGTTGCAAAGAGTCGGGCACGACTGAAGCAGCTTAGCACATACCCGCACATACAGACACATGAATACCAAGGGGATGGGAGGGGCTGAGATGAGTTGGGAGTTTCGGTAGACATATATACACTATTGATGCTGGGTATAAAATGGATAACTAGTGAGAACCTACGTATAGCACAGGAAGCTCTCCTCAGTGCTCTGTAGTGACCCAAGTGGGAAGGAAATCCAAAAGAGAGGGGACACGTGTAAGGACAGCTGATTCGCTTTGCTTTTCAGTAGAAACCAGCACAGCACTGTAAAGCAACCACACTCCAAAAAATGTTTTTTAAATAAAGCTAAAAAAATCACTTGAAAAATAAGTAAATGAAAATGAACATACAGAATGAACTCATATTTCCATATATGTAAATAAAAACATAAACACATGTCACTTTTATCTTTAAGAAAAATAATTTTGCATCGGTCAACTTCAGAAACTATAGGAGAGGGTGTCACCAAATAGAATGAATTTGGAACTACCACCTGAAATTTAGTGTTTTTATGAATCCTATGATCAGAGCAATATTCCACATTTTAAAAGTCTGCCTGACAAGGAGAAGTTACTGTGGATCAGAGCAATATTCCACATTTTAAAAGTCTGCCTGACAAGGAGAAGTTACTGTGGCATGATCTTTAGGAAATAAAAAGAGCTTTCCTTTCTCTCTGATGGAATATTTTAAATATGCGTATATATTTACAAAGTCAATTAAGACAATTTAGACATAACCCAAGAAATTAATCAGATATACCATGTTTCTCAGATAAAAAAGGAAGCACAATATAAGGGCTTCCATGAGCCATCCATAAAGAATACCACACAAGTTATTCTGTTTCATAACTTTTCCCTTTTCAACACTCACCAAACATAGCTGATAACATGATACACAAACACGTGTGTGAAGGAAGGTGAATACCAGACCACCTTACTTGCCTCCTGAGAAAACTGTATCCAGGTCAAGAAGCAACAGTTAGAACTGGGCATGGAACAATGGACTGGTTCCAAACTGGGACAGGAGTATGACAAGGCTGTATATTGTCACCCTGCTTGTTTAACTTATAAACAGAGTACATCATGTGAAATGCCGGGCTGGATGGAGCACAAACTGGAAATAAGATTGCCAGATTGCATAACCTCAGATATGCAGATGACACAACCCTTATGTCAGAAAGTGAAGAAGAATTAAACAGCCTCTTGATAAAAGTGAAAAAAGAGAGTGAAAAAGCTGGCTTAAAACTCAGCATTCAAAAACTAAGATCATGGCATCTAGTCCCATCTCTTCATGGCAAATAGATGAGGAAACAATGGAAATATTGACAGACTTTGTTTCCTTGGTCTCCAAAATCACTGCAGATGGAGACTGAAGCCATGAAATTAAAAGACACTTGCTCCTTGGAAGAAAATCTATGACCAACCTAGACAGCATATTAAAAAGCAGAGATATCGACAAAGATCCATATAGTCAAAACTATGGTTTTTCCAATAGTCATGTATGGATGTAAGTGTTGGATCATAAAAAAACTGAGCATCAAAGAATTGATGCTTTTGAACTATGGTGCTGGAAAAGACTCCTGAGAGTCCCTTGGACAGCAAGGAGATCAAATCAGTCAATCCTAAGGAAATCAAACATGAATGTTCATTGTAAGGACTGATGCTGAAGCTGAAGCTCCATACTTTGGCCACCTGATGTGAAGAACTGATTGATTAAAAAAGACTCTGATGCTAGGAAAGACTGAAGGCAGAAGGAGAAGCAGATGACAAAGGATGAGATGGCTGGGCGGCATCACCTACTCGATGGACATGAGTTTGAGGAAACTCGGGAGTTGGTGATGGACAGGGAAGCCTGGCATGCTACAGCCCATGGGATCTCAAAGAGTCAGACAGGACTGAACAACTGAACTCACTGACTGATATGCACACATATGTAGCCTCACACCCTAGAATAAAAGCACAGAAAGGGCAAAGACTCTTTGCTTTTTGCTTTTGTCTAGCTGTGAGCACTAATACCTGGGATAAAATAGTTGTTCAGTAAATACATTCTGCTTGTCTACTTCATCACATTCTCTCTTGGGGCTTTAACAAATTACTATAAACAATTAAAATGACAAATTTACTATTTCACAGTTTCTTTAGGTCGTGCCAGGCATATTATAGCTGCTCCAAGCTTCCTAAGGCCAAAATCAAGGTGTTCCTTTCCGGAGCTTCTGAAGATGGATCCCTTTTCAAACTAATTCAGATTTTTGGCTGAATTCAGTTCCATGCTGTTGCAGCAGGAAAGTCCCCACACTATCCTTTGGCCAGACGTCTTTTTCAGCATCTGGAGGCTGTTTACATCCTTTAGCTCATGGCCCCCTTTCTGTATACTCAAAACCAGCAACAGTGACTAGAATCTTCATTGTGCTTTGAATCTCTGGTTTCCCCTTTTGCCTCATTTCTCCTCTGTTCTCCTATTCTGCCACATCACTCTGACTCTTCTACTTGCCTCATCTGTCTTAAGGCCCATGAGATTGCACTATCTTTGGTGGATAATCTTCCTCTTTTAATGTCAATTGATTAGTAACTGTAATTCTATCTGCAAAACTGCTTCACAGGATGAGAATTTCAGGGGTACATATTTAGTATTTTGTCTACTATGGTCCTAAAAATTGAGACAGTGAAAGCGCAAAAGTGGAAGTGTTTCCAACTCTTTGCCACCCCATGGACTTTAGCCCACGAGGCTCCTCTGTCCATAGAATTCTCTAGGCAAGAATACTGGAGTGGGCTGTCATGTTCTTCTCCAAGAGATCTTCCTGACACCAGGATTGAACCTGGGTCTGCCACATTGCAGGCATATACTTTACCATCTGAGCCACCAGGGAAGCCGCCCCCCAACCCCCAGCCCCCACAAAAAATAAGAAAGTATATGAAACACTTAAAGTGCTTGGCTTGGTGGAGAGAAGACATGATATAAACACTACTTGTGACTACTAACACACATAAACTTTGCCTTATCGCTCACATGAAAGTGAGAGTGGGTAGGGAGTTATTTCCACATTCATTCTTTATCCAAACATCCTTAAATGAAATGTTATTAGAATGGTTACCATATTTTAGAGCAGATGCAACTAAGATTCTAGTGAAAACAGTCTAGTATTAAATGAAGCCAATTAAAAGTGGAAAAATATGTACTCCTGGAACTGCATTTCCACTTTTCCTTTTCATACTCATTTTTACTAATACTTTCAAATTAAATACACATTCCCTGTTTGGGGGGGTGGATTTCACTAAGAAAAATGAGGCAAAACAGAGGACAAGAATGATTGGAGGTGGGCTGGAGAATAAGCTTCAAAAAAATTAAGGGAGGGACTTCCCTGGTGGTTCAGTGACTAAGACTCCTCATTTCCAATGCAGAGGGCCCAGGTTTGATCCCTGATCAGGGAACTAGACCCCACATGCTTCAACTGAGAGTTCACATGCCCCAACTTAAGATCTTTCATGCAGCAATGAAGATAGAAGATGCCCTGTGCCGCAAGATGCCATGTGTTACAACTAACACCCAGCGCAGCCATATAAATAAATAAATACATACTTTTATAAAAGAAAAGATTAAAGAAAACACATTTTTAATATAGAAACAATAACTAGAGAAATGAACAGTGAGAAAAGAAAGTTGGCTGAACATAAGGATAAACTAGGCAGAGACTTCAGAGGAATTATAAAATTGAAAAGACTGAGGTTTTTCTCTCTAGTTTCTTCCCTATTTTGAAGTTTTCTCCATTAAAAATTCATTGACAAGAAAAATGACAATCATATACTGATATTAATTAATATGCTTGTTTTTCTTCCAGCTTCCTACTCCTCTATGCAATTAACTCTCCCATCAATAAAAAGAAACAGTGTTGATGCTTGAAACCTGAAGCTACTCAACAAATATCTGCAACCGTTATCAGTGCCATAGATAAGAAGTTTGATTCAGGCATTGGGATAAAGGAAATTACAAAGACTGCATCATACCAGATACAATAGATTACAGTGCTAGCCTTTAATCTCAAAACTGCATGTGTGTAGTCTCAATCCTTGGTTTACCTCCAGCAATTTCCTTCCAGGAGCTGTCTTCTAATTTCCCTTGGTACTTCCCCCAAATTCTCTACATATTGTTCCATCTCTGAAGCTAATATCATACCTATGCAACCTTAGAATTTGAATTGCTGCTCTGATGTTCTTTGGAGACATTCCTAATGAGTTTATTATCAATGTTCTTACTACATATTCCCCTTGTGGGCTTTTACTGACTTCACCCATAAATCTGATTCTCATAACAAATTCATCTTTGGGAGGATTTCCCATCTGCCCTTTCCCCAAAGATTTTGTACTGCTTTTCTCCTCTTCCTTTCCATTCCGTGACTTTGACATGCTTCCTTCTCTGTAGTGAACTTTAGGGAGCAGAGTGAGAGCTAGCACCTGGAGTTACAGTGAACAGTGCTGTCCCCGGGCTGTCATTGAGAGAGTCAATGTCTGTGTGGATGGGCGGAGAGGACTGATGCCTGTCTAAAAGTCATCCCCACGCTGCCTCTCCTGACAGCCTCAGAACAGCCCCCGCTTACTTCATAGTCACCAGAGCAAAGGCTTAATGATGGTTTCCAACACTTGAAGACAGGAGAGTGATCACAGAACTGAAACGTGAAATTCTTGTGATTCATACTCTTCTAATATCTCTTTAAACAGCAAGGCTGGTTTGCAGTAGAGGAAAGAGATGTTAATTTTTGGTTGTCTAGCAGTTTCTAGACAACTTAAGACTAACCAACCTAACTTCCCTTCCTCATTTGAATGATTACATTGCCTTTTGATTTATCCATCAGTCTTGAATTTAAAGGCTATTTACACACACATGACCCAGATACAACCGAACATATTATAAAATCCACCTTATTTTTTCCATTACCAATTTTTCACGTAACAAATCTAAAAGTCATTTGAAAACTGCTTTAGAATTGTGCATTGCATTCTATTACGGTAATGTTTACTCTTTCTTTGAGTGTGTTTGTTGCTGGCATTTAAATATTTTTCTGCTCAAAATATTTTACCCACTGATAACCAAAAAACAAACAAGTGAACAAATAATAGAGTTTTCCTCATTGGTCTAGCTTTCATGGTGTTCCAAAATTTGTACCCAATCTATGTATGCAAACTCAGGAATATTTTCCTCCAAAACCTTCCCCTCTAATTGGTTTCACTCATTGAAAACCTAATTTAAGAAACATTAAAATATCTTCATAGCCAGGCAGTAAATATGTGAAGAAGCTCATGTAAGGTACAAAGGATAGCATGGGCTCAGTCTCTGTCCAAGCTGTTTCTTTCTAAGGACATTCATGATTATTAACTCTCTAATTTAAATTAATGTTTATTGGAATATAGTTGTTTCACAGTGTTAATTTCTGCTCTACAGTAAAGTGAATCAGCTATACATATACATATATCCTGTCTTTTTAGATTACCCTCCTGTTTAGGTTACCACAAGCACTGAGTAGATTTTCCTGTGCCATACAATAGGTTCTCATTAGTTATCTATTTTATACATAGTAGTGTAGTGGGTATGTGTGTGTGTGTATATGCATATCATACCAAATCTCCCAGTTCATTCCACCCCCTCCATGCTCTTTTGTTTTTAATTAATGAACTTTATTTTAAGGCAGTTTTGGTTTTATAGAAAAATAAGCAGAAAATACAGAGTCATATATATATACACACACACACACACACACAGATACCTGCTGTATCTGCCGACCTGAATTAGTCCCCAAGATTCCAGATTGTCACACATGGTTTGGACCATCCTCATCATTCCTTACACTCTTCTCTTGAAAGAAACCGAGCTCACATAAACATCATATAAAAACTGCCCATAAGAAGCAAGCACTAATTTTCATAAAATAAATCACTTATTTTTTTTTCTTACTGTTGGCTAATGAGAACTTGTGTTGGTTATTTCCTCCTATTTACAATGTCGGCAGTTTTGATAAACCAGGTAAAAGAGTTTCTAGCAATTCTGATGCCCTGGTAGGCCTACATGCTAGGCTTTTAAAGGTGTGGTTAACTGAGTCAAAACTTTAATCCAACTATCTTCCAGAGGTATTGTTGTTTTCACATTTTAATTGAAAAGAGATGGGGAGTTTGTTAGTTGTGTCATTTCAGGTTTTTAAGTGCAGAACCAAGTGGGGACTGTGAGAGCAAGAGCCTGACCGGGAGGAAACAACGCTGATGAGAGATTAAGCACTTAGGAGAGAGCTCACAAATGTGATACCTGTGGGGGTGGCAGGGGTTGCAGGGAGCAAAGGATGGGTTGTGAAGAAAAGTGCAGTTCTGACAGTTTCAGCCAAGCTGACAGGGGATCTCCGAGCCAAATGTGCTGGTTAGATGACTCTCTAACAGCAGGAATAATCTGACTCTATTCCCTTGGCCTTGCTTAGTCATTGCCTGGGAGCAGCCCAGAAGTGCCTGTGGTCCATGGTGAGTCTGACAGTCCGGGAGCTAGTGGCTCTCTCGGCTATGCAACCCACAGCAGGTTCCCTTGAAGGGATGTCTGAGCAGAGTGCCACAGTAAGTCAGCCAAGATTTCCAAATGGTACATTTATGCAAAGAACGTACAGTTGTAGCAACACGGCTGCTGCTGCTGCTAAGTCGCTTCAGTTGTGCCCGACACTGTGCAACCCCATAGACGGCAGCCCACCGGGCGCCCCCATCCTTGGGATTCTCTAGGCAAGAATACTGGAGTGGGTTGCCATTTCCTTCTCCAATGCATGAAAGTACATACTATTATAGGTATCATCATTTATCTTCTCAATTATCTTTACTTTTCCTTTTTATTCTTTAACCTCACCTTACATTTCTTCCAGGTGTGATTAGAACTAAATTATCCTGACTCTCCCAAGAGCCTTACAACTTAGCTTTCTTACACTCATATGGTGAAATCAAATATAACATATCCCAGTAGAAGTAGTAATATGATAAAGTAGATATTGCCTTACGCAAGGAATAACTGTATATCTGGAAAAGTTATGTGTAAAAACAGTTTTAAATTAAAACACATTGTAAATGTCATTTTACTGAGAACACTTTCCATTTAAATAGAACATATAAAATTCAATTTATAAAGTGAGTACTTTTTAATAACGTAAACAGTTTTCCACTGTAATTTTCTTTTTACAACCAAAAGTTGCATTTTGCTGTATTCACCTTTTCATGTGCCAATATGGTTTACTCACCTTGGGAAAAAAGTATTAATTTAATACCTGTCATATGCAAAGTACTTAGTTTATTTAGGCTAGGGAGATAATGGCAAAAAAATAATCAAACAAACAGAAACAAAACAAAACACAAACAGTCCTGTCTTCAAAGAATTTTATGATCTATGAGTGAGGGAAATTGGCTTCAAAGAAGCCTGAGAAAACGTTGTGAAGATAGAAATATTATAGTGCTGGCTACATAACTGCATACAGTTTTCAAAACACATAAGAGAGGAAATCAAGGTTTTAATTTTATTATATGTAAATTATACCTCTGTATATAATGATGCATTACCAGAAAAAGTAGATTAAAAACAGTAGTTATAACCTGAGATAAAGAAGGACATTTTATAAAAGAACCAATTTATTAAGAAATGATTAAAATCCTAAATGTATGTGTGTCAAAAGTAGACTTCAAAATACCCAAAAAAAACAACATAGAAATGATAAAACTAAAAGAATAAAAATAATCTTACAATTATACTTGAAATTTCAACATACCTCTCTCAATATTTAATAGAGAAAGTAGATAAAATAATATATAATGTTTGAGTACCTGCATCCGGTCCCATCACTCCATGGGAAATAGATGGAGAAACAGTGGAAACAGACTTTATTTTGGGGGGCACCAAAATCACTGCAGATGGTGATTGCAGCCATAAATTAAAAGATGCTTGCTCCTTGGAAGAAAAGTTATGACCAATCTAGATAGCATATACAAAAGCAGAGACATTACTTTGCCAACTAAGGTCCATCTAGTCAAGACTGTGGTTTTTCCAGTAGTCATGTATGGATGTGAGAGTTGGACTGTGAAGAAGGCTGAGCGCTGAGAATTGATGCTTTTGAACTGTAGTGTTGGAGAAGACTCTTGAGAGTCCCTTGGACTGCAAGGAGATCCAACCAGTCCATTCTGAAGGAGATCAACCCTGGGATTTCTTTCGAGGGAATGATGCTAAAGCTGAAACTCCAGTACTTTGGCCACCTCATGCGAAGAGTTGACTCATTGGAAAAGACTCTGATGCTGGGAGGGATTGGGGGCAGGAGGAGAAGGGGACAACAGAGGATGAGATGGCTGGATGGCATCACTGACTCGATGGACATGAGTCTGAGTGAACTCCGGGAGTTGGTGATGGACAGGGAAGCCTGGTGTGCTGCAATTCATGGGGTCACAAAGAGTCGGACATGACTGAGAGACTGAACTGAACTGAACTAATCAACTTATCTGATATTTAAGAATATTACACCCACACTAGTTCATGTGAAAAATTCACCAAGACAGATGATAATCTGGACAGAAAAGAAGTCTCAATATATTTCAAAGAATTTAAATGATCTAAAGTGTGATCTCTCACCAGAATCAATCTTCACTAGAAATTAATAACAAGAAGGTCTAGAAAATTCCCTAATATTTGAATATTGAATAACATGCCTCTAATAACATAGGAAAAATGAAGAATCACAAGAGAAGTCAGAAAATCTTTGATCTGAAAAACTAAAAGTACAACTTATGAAAATGTGTGTGACTGCTAAAGCAATGATTAAAGTTAAATTTTTAGTATTCAGGGTTTATAATAGATAAAAACAAGTGGTCTCAAATGAATGATCTATGCTCCTACTTTCCAGACTACACAAAGAAGAACAATGTAAATGCAAAGTAAGCATATGGAAGAAAATTATAAAGATAATGACAAAATTAAATAAAATAGAGAACCAACAACAACATAAGAAAATACCTCAAAACCAAAAGCAATTTCTTCTAAAAGATCAATAAAGTTAATATGTCTATAATGAGACTTGTCATGAGAAATGCTGGGCTGGAGGAAGCACAAGCTGGAATCAAGATTACAGGGAGAAATATCAATACCTCAGATATGCAGATGACACCACCCTTATGGCAGAAAGTGAAGAAGAACTAAAAAGCCTCTTGATGAAAGTGAAAGAGGAGTGAAAAAGTTGGCTTAAAGCTCAACATTCAGAAAACTAAGATCATGGCATCCAGTCCCATCACTTCATGGCAAATAGATGGGAAACAGTGGAAACAGTGGCTGACTTTAATTTTTGGGCTCCAAAATCACTGCAGATGGTGACTGCAGCCATGAAATTAAAATACACTCCTTGGAAGGAAAGTTATGATCAACCTAGACAGCATATTGAAAAGCAGAGATATTACTTTGTCAACAAAGTTCTGTCTAGTTAAGGGTATGGTTTTTCTAGTAGTCATGTATGGATGTGAGTTGGACTATAAAGAAAGCTGAGCATTGAAGAATTGATGTGTTTTGAACTGTGGTGTTAGAGAAGACTCTTGAGACTCCCTTGGATTGCAAGGAGATCCAACCAGTCCATCCTAAACGAGATCAGTCCTGGGTGTTCATTGGAAGGACTGATATTGAAGCCAAAACTCCAATATTTTGGCCACCTGATGCGAAGAGCTGACTCATTGGAAAATACCCTGATGCTGGGAAAGATTGAGGGCAGGAGGAGTAGGGGACAACAGAGGATGAGATGGCTGGATGGCATCACTGACTCAATGGACATGGGTTTGGGCAGACTCCAACAGTTGGTGATGGACGGGAAGGCCTAGCATGCTGCGGTTCATGGGGTTACAGAATGTTGGACACAACTGAGTAACTGAACTGAACTGAACTGAATGAGTCTTATCAAGGCTTCCCCTAATAGCTCAGTTGGTAAAGAATCTGCCTGCAATGCAGGAGACCCCAGCTCAATTCCTGGGTAGGGGAAGATCCCCTGGAGAAAGGACAGGGGATACCCACTCCAGTATTCTTGGGCTTCTCCTGTCGCTCAGCTGGTAAAGAATCTCCCTGCTATGCAGGAGACCTGGGTTCAATCCGTGGGTTGGGAAGATCCCCTGGAGAAGAGAATGGCTACCCACTCTAATATTCTGGCCTGGAGAATTCCATAGACTGTATAGTCCATGAGGTTGCAAAGAGTTGGACACGACTGAGTGACTTTCACTTTCTAAGGAGGTTTATCAGTAAAAAAAAAAAAAAGGGGGGGCAAAAGACTCAAATTATGAATAGCAAGAATTAAAATGAACATAATTACAGATCCCACAGACAAAATGAGGATAATAAAAAAAAACACTGTGAAAAAAAGGTTGCTGATAAAACCCACAACTTATATTAAATGGATAGAATATAAATTACCAAACCCCTTCAAGAATAAATAACTTGATTAGTCAAGTAATACTTTAAAAATTGAACTGATAGTTTAAAACCTTGCCACAAAGAAAACTCCAGGCTCAAATGTGTTCACTGACGATTTTACAACACTTTGATGGTAGATGTATTACCAAATCTACACAAACGTTTCTAGAAAATAGTTACTAACGTATGTAAGAATCAAGTATCATCCTGATATCAAAACAATAAAGCCAAGGTATAAAAAAAAAGGTACAGACTAACATCATTCATGATCCAAGATAGAAAAAAATCCATCTTTAGCAAGTTAAACTCAACAATATATAAAGAAGATAATATACCATAACAAAGTGAAGTCTATCTTAAACACATCAGTTTGCCTTAATATTTAAAAATAATACAAATGTGTATTGACAATAAAGAATAAATAAAAATTATATACTCATCTCCATAGATGTACAACTATTTATGAAAAAAGTCTCAGCATATTAGGAATAGCAATCTCATAAAGAACATCTACAAAACAACTACAACAAACACATAAAGACATAAATAGACATTTTTCCAAAAAATACATACAGACTGCCAATAGACACATATACATGCTCAACATTGCTAATTATTACAGAAATGCAAATCAAATCTACAATGAGTTACCACCTCATACCAGTCATAACAGCCATCCTAAAAAAAAAAAAATACAGATAACATGCTGAAGAGGGTGTGGAAATATGGGAAACCTTCTATGCTGCTGGGAAAATGTAGGTTGGTACAGCCACTATGGAAAACAGCACAGAGATTTCTCAGAAAACTAAAAAGAGAGTTTCTATATGATACGGAATTCCACTTCTGAGCATATATCAAAAAAATTTTTTAAAAAACACCCTGTAATTCAAAAGGATAATGCACCCTATGTTAATAGCGGAACAACTGGCAATAGCCAAGACATGTTAGAAATCTAAATGTCCATCCAGGATGAATGGATAAAAAGAAATGGCACATATACACATAGCAGAACACTACTCAGCCATGAAAAGGGATGAAATAATGCCATTTGCAGCGACATGGACACAGCCATAGATTACCCCAGTAAGTAAAGTAAGTCAGAAAGAGAAAGGCGGACACCAAATGGCATCACTTACATGTGAAATCTAAAATATGGCACAATTGAACCTATCTACAAAACAGAAACAGACTCACAGATGTAGAAAGCAGACAGGGTCATCAAGAGTGGAGGAGGAAGAGGGATGCACTAGGTTTGGGGTTAGGAGATGCAGACTGCTGCCTGTGGGATGGGTAAACAACAAGGTCCTGCTGTACATCAATATCCTAGTGGGAACCATGCTGGAAGAGAATATAAAAAGAATTACATATGTGTATGGCTGTGTATTTGCTGTGCAGCACAATATTGTAAATCACTATACTTCAATTTAAAAAGTTTTTTTTTTAAGGTGGAATGAGTGAACTCTAAACAAGTGATCCTAATGAGACTACCCAAATTTCTATGCAAATATACACGTTTACAGGTCTTCCCATGTGGTGCACAGTCACAAGAGACACAGGTCCAATTTCTGGGTTAGGAAGATCCCCTGGAGTAGGAAATGGCAACTTATTTTGTTATTCTTGCCTGGGAAAATCCCATGGACAGAGGAACCTGACAGCCTACAGTCTATAGGGGTTTCAAAGAACTGGAAACGACTCAGCAACTAAATACATAGGCATTTACATTTTATCGAAGAATTATTTGAAAAAAGCACACAATTAATTAAATTTTTACATGGCAGTAAGAATTGCAAATTAATTTGTTTACATAATTTATAATACAGCATCAAAAATATGAAATATTTGGTTAAAAATGAACAAGATAGGTGCTATATCTATGTGCTTAAAACTACAATAATTACTGAAATAAAGGAGATCTAAATGCAGAGAGATATACCATGCTCATGAGTGAAATGATATTATACTGTAAATTCTCTCCAAATTTTTAAATTCAATACAATCTTAAACAAAATTTCATTAGATCATCTGAAGAAACTAACTGATTTAAAAATTTATTGTGTTCACCTATGGCTGATTCGTGTCAATATATGGCAAAACAAATACAGTATTGTAATTTTAAAAATAAATAAATTTAATTAAAAAAAAAAGACCAAAAGATTTTTGAAAGATAAAAATAAATAAATAAATAAATAAAAATAAAAATTTATGTAGAACTGCAAAGCCTCTAGAGTAGTCAAAATAACTTGAAAAGAACAAAATCAGGGAATATGTATACTTGATTTCAAGATTAGTATACAGCATAGTAATCAAGGCAATGTGATATTTGCATGCATATAGGCCTATAGGTGAATGGCAGAGAAAACAGAGTTCAGAACACATGTATGGTTAATTGATTTTTAACAAAAATACCAAGGTGTTTCATTGTGAAAAGTTTAGTCTTTTCAAAAAATTCTACTGGAACAATTGGATCACTATATACAACATAATTGAATAAATAAACCTTGTCTCTAGCCTCATACCTATTCAGAATTTAAGTTGAAATTAATAATAATTCCAGAGCTAAAAATTATAAAACTTACAGAAGAAAATATAGCAGCAAATTTTTGTGACCTTGGGATAGGCAAAGATTTTCTAGATAAGTCTAGAGAAATGGTGAACCATAAAATAAAAATCAATAAGTTGAACTTCATTAAGCTTAGTGAATTTTGTTTTCAAAAGACATTGCTAAGGAAATAAAAGGCACATAACATTCAAGGAGAAATAGAGGAAAAGTTCATTTTTGATGAAATATATGACTAAAAACATGTCCAGAAAATACAAAATATCTTACAACTCAATTATGGTAAGACAAAATTAAAGAGTCGGCAAAAGGTTTGAACAGATACTTCACCAAATATGACATATGAATTGCAATGTTCAGCATCATTCCTCATTGGGTATATGCAAATAACAGCCATAGTGAGATACCATGGCAAAGCCACTATAGGAGCTCTAATTAAAAGGATCAGTAA
Source organism: Nanger dama (assembly GCA_917880005.1). NCBI lineage: Eukaryota > Metazoa > Chordata > Mammalia > Artiodactyla > Bovidae > Nanger > Nanger dama. Next base: position 6,834,441 of record CAKJTW010000011.1, read on the forward strand.
TTCCAAACCCCTGTAAAAACTGAACTTGATTTCTCACACACTGCTGATGGGAATCCAAAATAGTATATCCATTTTGGAAACCATTTGGTAATTTCTCATAAACGTATACTTCCCTATGATCTAACAAACACATTTCTAGATAGTGACCTAAAAGAAATGAAAACACATATCTGTAGGAAAACTTGTATATGAATTTTTCTTAGGAGCTTTATCTGTAATAGTCTCAAACTGGAAATAGCACAAAAGTCCACCATCTGGTGAAGGGATAAACATGTGGTGTATCCTTACAAAAGAGTATTATGCAGTGATAAAAGAAGCTAAACGTTACAGGAAACATAGTGAATAATTTCAAAACAATAAAGACTATGTATTTTATGATATCCTCTATATGAAATTCTAGAAAAGGGCAAACTGCAATGTTAGAAATATATCAGCATGGTTATCTAGGAGCCAGACATAGGAGAAGGGACTGACTGCAGAGAGCTGTGAGTGAACTTTTTGTAATGATAGAAATATTCTGTTTTGTGATACTAATGGGTGCTCACATGACTGCACACATTTGATAAACATATAAAGTTGTACGTTTTAAATCAGCAAATTTTACTGCGTATAAATTATATCTCAATAAAGTTGTTTAGAAACAATATGAATATTTTTAGCACTAAATTCACTAAGTACGTTTTTTGAACCTCCACCAATCAATAACACAGTAGGCATTGTTTGTAAGACAGCTGCAGCCTCTTTCTTCTATTTTATTGGGGTAGCAATAAGCTTAGCACTGAATGGAGTCAGTTTTCCTTTGTATTCTAGTATTTCTGGCTAAAACTCTAGCCTCTTCCTCAAAGGATATGAACAAGACAGATGAAGCCACCTCTTTCTTCTTCTGTTTTTGCTTTATAACTTTCTTGAGGTAATCTATAAGGTGATTTTTTTTCTTAATTTCAGAACTTAAAATTAAGGTAAATTTTTCTTAATTTTAGTTCAAATTAAGAAAAAAACCCTGCAAGTATGTAACACAAATAATTTGATAAGTTTGGACACATGCATGTTCCCATGACACCATCAACACAAAATAAAATAAACATATCCATCACCTGCAAAAGTCTCCTGGTGTCCCTTTGCATTATTTTTTCCTGAACCATTCAAGATCACCCAGAGCGCTACTGAGCAGTGCTGCTCCCTCTGCATCACTTTAGAATCTCTTTTCTTGGAGGAGCCCATCCACTCTTTGTGCCTCTTTTTGGTATGCAAGTACACCTCTCTTTCTATTCCTATCTTTTTTTTTTTGAAACAAAGCACCCCCATCTGGAGGTTCATCAGAGATTCTATTCTGTCTCTTGCTGATTCCAAGTCTCCAATTTACAATGACAAAAATGCTGCCGAGAACTCTAGCAGAATAAAGTTCTGGGTAGGGAAAACTATCTGAGTCATTCTTCACTGCGTGCGCTCTGCCTTCTCTTTGCCTTTCTCCACCAAATTACCGCACTCCATTCACTGCTCTCCCAACTGAGTCCTGTGTCAGCAACTTTCTGCAGCTGCAGGAGCAGCTGCTCATTCTACCTCCCGCTCCTCACCAGAGGCTGTCATCTTGTCCAGTCCAGAAAATCTATCCAGCGGGCCTACAGAAAAAGGAAAGATAAAGAGCTGATAGTACTATACATGAAAATTTTCTAAAATTCCTGTCCTTGCCATAATATAATGCAGTTCTAGAAATTAAGAATGATTTCTGATGTCTCTAAAGAGGAACACTTCCAATGGGGTATCTCCTCAATAGGGGTGATATTTCTAAAGATCGATGCTTGCAAAAACACATTTATCTATATTGAATTATTTCATCTTCCAAACACACCATGGAGCAGATGTCATGCTTACATGCACATGTTTTGGGCTCAAGTATCAATGAAGAAACCCACGAACTGGAGATTGAGAAATTCCTTAACTCCTTTCCCTTGTTATTTGAAAAGTGGTAACAAGGGAACTTTGTGAAAATTAAAGGAACATGTGATTATCTTTTGTTAAGTACCTAAAATTTTAAGCACCTGTGGACCTTGACTTCATATTTAATATACATAATTTTATTGAATATACATAATTTCCTTCAAGAAGAGTTCAGGTCATTATATCTATAGATGTATCAAGTTTTAAATTTAAGTTTCCAAGCTGACACATACAAGGTAAGGATTTGAACAGTTAAGAAAAATAAAATTAGTCAATTATCCATCATTTTGTGATAATGGCACATGAAAATATACATACTCTCGTCCCACTGGTATTTAATTTTCATTTTCTCCTATCTTGATCACCATAGCATAGGCCTGAATTTATGTAAATTATTACAATAAATTGTCTTTTCATGGTGATTTTCATATTTTAAGGATTAATTAGCTTTACTTTAGGAAACTTTAATGTTTAATTAATAGGAGAAATTTAAGTGGTCTCAATTGGGCAAAAAATTCTCTTCTTCTAAAAGTGTATCCATAATACAGAGGCTTAAAAGAAAATGGAAATGTTATATGATACATTTGGCTGTCAAAAACTACCTGATTTTGTTGCTGTTTTGGTAAATGGCATATAGTGGGCAAATCACAAGATAACTATTCTAAGTAGCTGATGAATAGGTAAACACCAACATTTTCTGACATTTGCTTAAGTATGCTCAAAAATTCCTCCCTTAAGATTTAAATAGGTCACCAGCATCTAAATCTCATTTATCACCATCCTCCAACTCTAAGTTTTTCTTAATAACCTCCTGAACTTTTTAATCCTTTTTAAACGGTCCTTATCTGGCATAGCAGCAATGCAGGCAATTCTCTTGTTCATTATCTTGCCCTACTAGAAATAGAAAGTTCTGGGCTATCTGGAATCACCAGGAGTAATCACAATTAGTATTTCAGGAGTGACATTCTGTCTAATGAGTCAGGAAAATGTTTAGCAATAAACTGGAGGTGAAAAGTTATCAAGGTAAGATTTCAGGGTACACACCTGACATATTAGTTACTTTAAAGTGAAAAGATGTGTTTTGTGTCTGCAGATCAAACAAAAGGCCATTAACCACTCCTTCTTCCACATTTTGTCCAGATCACTTTGGGAAGTTTAAGAGAATACTTTCATTTTGGTTGATTTGGTTGTCTGAAGGCAAGTGAAAAATAATGAAGTATGATGTAAACACATCAAATTTAGTATAAACTATTTGAAGCCCCACTTAACCTTTAATGAGAACAGAATGCCTTGAGCTTCTGTGCTTTTAGAGGCATACTCAAAAGCACTCAGAACCATTCACAGGCCACAGAAAGCTCTTTGAATATTCAAAATACTAGTGTTGTTATTAATATTACAGATGATTATATCTATTCAGGATGATGATGCCTTGGAATTGTACACCTTTGTTTGAAACCACAATGACAGATTATAGCAGGCCAACACTACTGTTTCCATGATAAATTTACATATACATGTATAATACAAACTAAAATAATGTAATTTTAAAATAAATTTTGAACTAAGAACCAAGGGGTTTGGTGAAATGAGCACTAGTGGAGAAGTGTTCAAGTAAAGGCTGGAAGTGGAGAGAATCACTCAGAGAAAGGAGGAAAGCATCAAAAGAGAAACTGAGAGAATGAAGACTGCTAGGATGCTTTCCTATCATAGGAAATTGTTGATACAGGTAAGGTCATCAGACAGCCAAATCCCCACTCTCACCCACACACCCACACACACACACACTTCAAATTCTGAGTACATGAGTCACTTGTATATGATTTCAATGTCACACATATCCTAAATGTAGTCTTCTATATTTGTTGATGCATTTTATTATACTGAACAGACAGCTTATTAAAGTTTACTCATGTGCTTCAACATTAAAAATGCTGTTTTAGGTTTTTCAGTCACTATGCTCTTATATTTCATTCTGTAATCAAAGCAACTGATTCTTTTCACTTTCACATTTGTTTTATGGGTTGCCTATAACTACTTTTTACAGACTTACAAATATTGTTTAAACTAGACATGAAATACTATTCCTGCTGCATATTTGCACCGTGCTAACATGACTAATCTGGAAATCTCAGAATTCCCTTCCTTGCATGGTTCCTGGTTAAGACTGACTGCAAGGAAATTTGCATGAGATTTGGAAGCCAGGGAAGTAAAGGTTGAATGGTGTTCAGTCCCCACCACGGCTGTGCCCACCAGTGCTAATATGTGAGTTCCCCCAGGTGGTGATGGGTAGCAGCTGGGCCTTCTGTTTCTCTAGTTCTCATCGTATTTCCTCCTCAGCCTCTCCAAGGACTGGGCCAGTTGCATGCATAGATCCTTGGAGGGAACTCCAGCTTCTTCTGCAGGCCAGCAACCTCATCGAAATCAGAGGTGATAACACATAGATGTGGGTTCCAGTGTGTCCACGTGGGTTCCAATTAATCTCCACAAATTGCATTCTGATCTCATTCTTCCCTCATTCATGTTCGGCTTTGCCTGTTTCTCCAAGTGGGCCTACTGAAGTAGAAACGACAGGCCCACCTGCAGGCACACCAGGCTTCCATAAACAGGCTTCCGCAGACGTCTTCACAAAGAACCACAAGTTTGTCCACAATTATTCTTTGTTTCATATCACTCACAGTAGTGATACGCTCCCCTGACTCAAACCCATTTAACACAAGTGTATTCACTCCATGTTAGAGTGAAAGATATTTTACATCCCTCCACACTTAGGAGTTTATCAGAGAACAACTGAGTTCCATATTTGTGTATCTATAGATTCAAATTTTAAAAGGGAATATCAACATAAATACTAATAAACATAAACACAGTGAGTATTTGCTGAGATAAGTGAAAGTGAAAAGTCTCATGTTTTACTTTAAAAAGCTATCAACTGTATGAAAAATAGTGCTCCCTAAAATAATAGAATATTAGAGTTGCTAGGGGAGAAGGCAATGGCAACCCACTCCAGTGCTCTTGCCTGGAGAATCCCAGGGCGGTGGAGCCTGGTGGGCTGCTGTCTATGGGGTCGCACAGAGTCGGACACGACTGAAGCGACTTAGCAGCAGCAGCAGAGTTGGTAGGGACCCTAGAAATGATTTAATCCAGACTTTCCATTTCACAGTTGAGAAACAGGGAACAGATACTCATCTAAGATTGCAAAATAAAGTAGGAATTATACTTGGAGTAAAAGTATAATCCAGTCTATTCCCCTTTCTCTTCTTACCTTCATAATCCTTAATTTAATATCAGTTTATGTGAAAAACTATAGGGGTGGTTCAGTTGCCTGAAAATTTATTATGATTCAAAAGGGTAATAAATCTGTCAAAAATGCTAATGTGATAAAAAGTGTATTAATAAACTGTACTATCTAGTATAAGTAAGATAATCCAACTGTAGTCTGCCCTAGTCTGATCATATTTATGCATTTGAGTACCTAAAGGAGCCTGCTGCTGCTGCTGCTGCTGCTAAGTCGCTTCAGTTGTGTCCGACTCTGTGTGACCCCGTAGATGGTAGCCCACCAGGCTCCCTCATCCCTGAGATTCTCCAGGCAAGAACACTGGCGTGGGTTGCCATTTCCTTCTCCAATGCATGAAAGTGAAAAGTGAAAGTGAAGTCGTTTAGTTGTGCCCAACTCTTAGTGACCCCATGGACTACAGCCTACCAGGCTCCTCTGTCCATGGGACCCTTCAGGCAAGAGTGCTGGAGTGGGGTGCCATTGCCTTTTTGTAAAGGAGCCTAGGCAAATGATATAGAAAGTGACCAGAATTCTATGGGTGTTAATGCTGTGACATATAGAAGAGAATTAGGACTACTTTAACCAGAGGAGGGAAGACTTGAACAGATATAACTATAACCAAATATTTGAAGAGGTTCCATACAGCAGAGAAATGAATTTTGTGTGATTTTCCAGGGAATAAATAAAATAAATGGTTGGATATTAGAGAGGCTAATTAATATTCAGAAACACTTTGTAAAAAGTAGAGAACTTCAAAGGTGAATGGATTGGCTTCTAATGCAGTGAACTTCCAATCAATAGAAGTTTTCAATCAGAGATTTTGATGACAATCTTAACAGGTAGTTTTATTAATAGCAAATGATTCTTGAAGGGGTGAATGTTAGAATTACTTACTTCCAAGGCTCCTTTATTTCTCTGCTGCTGAGAACCTGTTGTTTGAAGGACAACATTATTGGAATAAAGTAACAACCTCGAGTATTTCAAACTTCTGCTATAAACTATGTGGATGCTCCAATTCATCTTTAAAGTTTAGTTCTAAAGAACCAAACAACTTCCTCGACAGGTTTTTTTTTTTCTAGAATGAGCTAATTATAATCCAGATAAATATATTTGCTAGACTAAAATTCACACTGTCAGAGGTGAAGGTCAAAAATACAGGGTTCTATTGTATAATTAAGGGGAATTAAAGGGAAGATCCTCTGGACAATATTACACTAAGTACATTCTGGACTGTGCCCAAGAATCCCCTTCCACAGAAATGCTGGCTATGAGCCACGAAGATGACATTCAAGTTGCTCCCCAGAGAGTAACAGAGCTTTTACTATGGTATCTGAACAAGGAAAGGGAGGAATGGGAGGGGTCTTATCAGTGGCAGTCCAGCAGGCTGGGCTACTGGAACTGTTTTACCATAGTAGTTACGAACAATAGAAACAGGCCAAGACATCTCTGTTATCCAGAAGTTGACACAAAGGGTGTTGCTAAACTCGCCTATCTTAAAGAAAGAGAGTTAAAGAGAAAAGGGATTTCATGGAAACTGACAATGATGACTTTTACAGAGAAAACTAAGTAATCTTGTTTGACTTTTTTTTTTTTTTAAATTAAAAAGTTGTTCTCCTAGAAATGCACTAAAAACTGTCAGATTCATAGGACAATCTTTGATTAAAAGGCTTCCCTTGTGCCCACAAGGAAGGCACACATCACATTAGCCTGGGGCTTTTTCTGGGAAGAAATTACAAAGTAAAGGAAGTGTGCCTGTGTCTGATTCTTTGAGACCCCATAAACTGTAACCTGCCAAGCTCCTCTGTCCATGGGACTTCCCAGCCAAGGATACTGAAGTGGGTTGTTATTTCCTTCTCCAGGGGATCTTCCCAACCCAGGGAATGAACCTGAGTCTCCTGTATCTTCTGCACTGGCAGGTAGATTCTTTACTGCTGAGCTACCTGGGAAGCCCTAAAGTAAAGCAATCCTGAGTGTATATCAGAAAAGGGGGATGGGGAGTGGGAAGAGCACAAATCAGAATATGATGAAAAAGATTTTAATGTAAAGTAAGATGGGGCATCTGTTGCTATACAGGGAATTCTCTTAAATGGGGCAGGATATCATGGTCACCAGAGTAGTTCATTAGAAATACAGCTAATCACAACTGCACCCTGGACTAAGTGTATCAGAATCTGGACAGCCTTGGAAACCCCTAATCTTGAGCATCATAAAATACTGACCATATTTCTGCCTTGATATTTACACAACCATAACTGCTTTTGACTTCTACTCTGGAGTTTCTTTGGTAATCAGATGTGGTGGATAACATTAATAATTGATAGTAAGTAATGCAATGGCACCCCACTCCAGTACTCTTGCCTGGAAAATCCCATGGACGAAGGAGCCTGGGAGGATGCAGTCCATGGGGTCGCTGAGAGTCACACACGACTGAGCGACTTCACTTTGACTTTTCACTTTCATGGCTGAGAGTCACACACGACTGAGCGACTTCACTTTGACTTTTCACTTTCATGGCTGAGAGTCACACACGACTGAGCGACTTCACTTTGACTTTTCACTTTCATGCATTGGAGAAGGAAATGGCAACCCACTCCAGTGTTCTTGCCTGGAGAATCCCAGGGACGGGGGAGCCTGGTAGGCTGCCGTCTATGGGGTCGCAGAGTCAGACACAAAAGAAGCGACTTGGCAGTAGCAGCAATGATGCTTCCCAGATGGTGCTAGTGGTAAAGAATCCTCCTGCCAATGCAGAAGACATAAGAGACGCGGGTTCGTTCCCTGGGTCAGGAAGATCTCCTGGAGTAAGAAGTAGCAATCCACTCCAGTATTCTTGCCTAGAGAATTCAATGGACAAAGGAGCCTGGAGGGCTACAGTCCACGGGGTTACAGAATCAGACATGACTGAAGCAACTTAGGATACATGCACGCAATAGCAATACTAAATACTATGCAATAGCAGTAGTAAAGCTACATCACCTCATTTAATAATCAAAGCAATCCCAAAATATAACTATGATTTCATTTTACAGATGATAAAACTAAAAGAGAAGCACTTTCTTGCAACAATGATGCTAAATGACATACCTAGAATTTGAACACAGATACAATTCCTTAGTGCATGTTCTTTCCACTATACCAAGTAGAAACAAGTGGAACCAACCACATGAAATAACCAGTATTCAAATTTGTTACCTTCAAAAATTGTGATTTTTATATCGTTTAACATAAGCTAGAATTCATGAAGAAAGAGAAAGTACCATATAAGGGATTACTGTGAAGAGATAAAGCTATATGAACATTGTCTCACAAAGAAATCTTTCTAAGTACATTTATATTTTGGTAAAACTGGAAATAAAATATCCTACCTACTATTGATTGGCTTGATATCTGCCTGCTTGTGTTATTAAGGATGAGTCACGAATCTGTAGCCTGGACCTGAGTGAGAAAATCTGGGCGCACAGGACACAACATTTGGTGGGGCATTTTTTCTCAGGTGCTCATTCAGCTCTTGTGTGAGCTTGAGAATGAAAACCTCTTTACATGTTCACCTTGGACAACCCCTTTGCTCATCTTAGCCCTGACTTCATAATTTATTTCTCTTCCTTTTCTTTTTATTCCAATTTTGTTCATTCTATACCCAAACTATACAAGGCAGGCAATCAAAATCATAAGATGCAAGTCCAAGGCAGCTCTATTTTCTGTGCGTACTGAAAAGATCACTTACACTGCTCTGGGGAGAAAATGAAAAGAACAGGGTAAAATGGCAAGTATGTGGTTAAAAAAGAAAAAAAAACCCAACTTATTCAAAAATGTTCCTTGCTGTACTTATTACCCACCAAGTTATTTAGAGTTGTTTTATCCATGGCATGACAATTCTGGTTATTGTCATCATGACCACCTATTATGAATTAACTTTTGAGCCGGGAATATTTTCTGTGTCCAAAGATATACATAAATAAAAAGCCTGACTGAATCACCACAGATAAGAAAAATGCAACTGAATGTGTTTTTAGAAAAGGGATATCAATGATAGACTCCTACTATAACAGAATGGGTGATGGCACAAAGCCTTGGAGGGCACCTGGGACTCAGAAAGGAGCACCTTCTATAGTGTTTTATAGAATATAATTCTGCCTCTGTCTGAACACTTTTAGAAAAGAACTAATCCTCCATGAGACATCTCTCACCAGTGCCAGAGAGTATTTCCACTATAATGCTCTTTCTTCTAAGCCAAAATCTTCCTTTTACAAGTTTGTCCAAATCTCACCCAGTACCATGTGCCAACAAATGTTACACGTTTTTGTTTCCAAAGTGAGCTCTCAAATACTGAGATAAGCTTTTAATATGTGTTAAGGTTATACACACCATAAAAATCCAGGCTCCTCCAATGAGCTGGACAAAGCCAAGTACTGTTCCTTTAAATACACCCCAGTTTTTCAGTGGGCTTTTAAAACAGATTAGCCAGTTTGCAATGTCCATTCTCACATCAACATAGAACCCAAAGCTCTAACCAGGCATGTAGGTTGGGAAGAAAGGAATAGAACTATCTTTATGTGTCATGACATAATTGTCCATATTGATTGAACTCCAGGAGATAGTGAAGGACAGGGAAGTCTGGCAAGCTGCAGTCCATGAGGGTGCAAGGAATTGGACTCAACTTAGCGACTGAAGAGTGCAGCAACAATTGTCTGCACAAAAAAATCCTAGAGTTTAGAAAACTCTTACATAACTGAATCTAGTAAGGTCATAGATTACAAGTCCAACATACAAAAAACAATTCAATTTCTGTATAGTAACAATAAATATACAGGAATTGAAATTAAAAATACAATACCAATGAAAATTGCTCCAAAGAAAATCAAGTATTTGGGGATATACTTATCAAAACACACATAGGATTTATATCCTTAAAATTATAAAATGTTGATAAAAAAAGAAAAAAGGCCTAAATAAATAAATGGAGAAATATATCATGGATTAGAATATTCAACATGGTGAAGATGTCAATTCTTTCCAAATAGAGTTATAAGTTTAATGTAAGGCCTATTAAAATTCCAGCAAGTTATTTTTGTAGACATAGACAGCTTATTGTAAACTAGAAAACAGGCCCAAAGAAATATGTTCAAATTATTTTTTAAGGTGAAAGTAATTAGTTTAAGAATGATAGCCTTTTCATAAGATGAGTTGAATGACTAGCATTGAAACATATACATTACCATCAGTTCAGTTCAGTTCAGTCATTCAGTCATGTCTGACTCTGCCACCCCATGAATCGCAGCACGCCAGGCCTCCCTGTCCATCACCAGCTCCCAGAGTTCATTCAGATTCATGTCCATCAAGTCGGTGATGCCATCCAGCCACCTCATCCTCTGTCGTCCCCTTCTCCTCCTGCCCCCAATCCCTCCCAGCATCAAAGTCTTTTCCAATGAGTCAACTCTTCCCATGAGGTGGCCAAAGTACATACATCTGAGCTAATGGGAAGCTGGTGTATATATATAACACAGGGAGCTCAATATGTTACTCTCTGACAACCTAGAGGGCAGGATAGGAGTGGGGTGAGGGGAGGTTCAAGAAGGAGGGCTCACACATATACTTATGGCTGATTCATGCTGTTGTATGGCAGAGCCAATACAATATTGTAGAGAAATTATCCTCCAATTAAAAAGAAAATTTAAAAAATGATAGCTTTTTCAATAAAAGGTCTTAGAGCAAGTGAATGTTCACAGGGAAAAGAAAAAATGAACCTCTACTTAAATCTCATACCTCAAATCTTATGTAACAGTTATTTAAAGTGAATCATACACTTAATGTAAAATATAAAACAAACAAAAAAAAGGAACAAAAAGAAAAATCTTTGGAATCTAGAATTAATCAAAGGCTGTTATACTTGACATAAAAGTAGGATCCATAAAAGGAAATTTTGCAAATTGGAGCTCATCAAAATTTAGTGCTTTTACTCTGTGAAAGCCCATATTCTGAAGATGAAAAGACAAGCTACAAGACTGGAAAAAATATTTGTAGATGACAAAAGACTAATATTGAGAATACATCAATAACTATACTGAAGAGTAAGACATAAACAAACAAATAAAATCAACACAATTAGGAAATGGGCAGAAAACATGAACAGACATTTCACTGAGAAGATATGAAGATGACAAATAAAAACACAAAAAAGATGTTTAACATCATCAGCCATCACAGAAACACAAAGTAAAGTCACAGTGAGATATCACCACACACATATCAGTACGGTTAAAATAAAAAAAAGAGTTATAATTCCAAACACTGGCAGGGATTCAGAGAAGCTGCATCACTTGGACATTACTGATGAGAATTTAAGATGCACTAGTCACTGTGGACAACAGTTTGACAGCTTCTTATAAAGCTAAAGATGAAATGACCCTATAAGCCAGCAATTGCACTCTGAGGCACCTATCCCTGAAGAATGAAAACTTTCTTTTCACCTGAAATCCCCACAAAAGCAAATATTCATAACAGCTTTATTTATGATAAATGAAAACCAGAACTAGCCCATATATTCTTCAACATGTGAATGTTTAACTCATCTGTGGGACATATATACCATGGAATATTATTTATCAATAAAACAAATGAATTATTGAAAGCACAAAGTTGGATGGATCTCTATGAACTTAAGCTGAGTGAAAAAAAAAGCCAATCTCAAAAAGTTACAGACTGTATGATCCCATTTTATAACATTTTTGAAATGATAAGATTTTAGAAATGGAGGGCTTGGGGCCAGCGGGGTATAACACACTGACAATGATAAACACACATACATACAAGAGTCCAGGTGAAATGGAAATATGAATAAGTTGTGAATGTATCTTGGTGGTGATATTATTATAATTTTGAAAATTGTTATCATTGAGGAAAACTCAGTTTTTTAAAGAAACTCCGGTTGATTCAGCTTTTTTTTCTTTCTCAGTATCTTTTCTGATAGAGAATTTCAGCTAGAGACTCATTCAGTAAACATTTAAACTTCTGATAGCCTACAAGAAGGCAAGCAAATTATTTCTTATCTAATGTGTTAGCAACAGCAGCAGCATCAGATCCAAGCTAGAGCAACAATCAAACAATAGCTAGTAACTACCTTCTTATAGGCTTTAGAGACTGAAATTGAAAACATGGGCAAAAATACCCTCAAACCCACAGGTTTTCCTAAACATTATTACAGGAATCTTCAAAAGGCAAAATCAGTTTTCTCCAGTGTGAAGAAGCCTTGTTTTGTGTGTGTGTGTATAATTATGTGATGTGGATGTTCAGTTCAGTTCAGTTCAGTCACTCAGTCATGTCCTACTCTTTGTGACCCCATGAACTGCAGCACGCCAGGCTTCCCTGTCCATCACCAACTCCTGGAGTTCACCCAAACTCATGTCCATTGAGTCAGTGATGCCATCCAACCATCTCATCCTCTGTTGTCCCCTTCTGCCCTCAATCATTCCCATCATCAGGGTCTTTTCAAATGAGTCAGCTCTTTGCATCAGGTGGCCAAAGTATTGGAGTTTCAGCTTCAACATCAGTCCTTCCAATGAATATTCAGGGCTGATTTCCTTTAGGACTGACTAGTTCACTCTCCTTGCAGTCCAAAGAACTCTCAAGAATCTTCTCCAACAACACAGTTCAAAAGCATCAGTTCTTTTGTGCTCAGCTTTCTTTATAGTCCCTCTCACCATACAAGAATACTGGAAAAACCATAGCCTTGGCTAGACAGACCTTTGTTGACAAAGTAATATCTCTGCTTTTTAATATACTGTCTAGGTTGATCATAACTTTCCTTCCAAGGAGTAAGTGTATTTTAAATTCATGGCTGCAGTCACCATCTGCAGTGATTTTGGAACCCCCAAAATAAAGTCAGCCACTGTTTCCACCCTTTCCCCATCTATTTGCCATGAAGTGAGGGAACCAGATGCCACAATCTTAGTTTTCGGAATGTTGAGCTAAAGCCAACTTTTTATTCTCCTCTTTCACTTTCATCATGAGGTTCTTTAGTTCTTCTTCACTTTCTGCCATAAGGGAATTGTCATCTGCACATCTGAGGTTATTGATATTTCTCCCAGCAGTTTTGATTCCAGCTTGTGCTTCTTCCAGCCCAGTGTGTCTTATGATGTACTCTGCATATAAGTTAAATAAGCAGCATGACAATGTAACTTCATTGCAAAAATGAGATGACCTCATGCAAAAGGGTAAGCCATTCCTCACTTGTAAAACATGTGGAATCTCAAGCACAAGCTATAGTAATGGCTAGTGAAAAGTTTGCTCAGTAAAAGCTTAGTAAAAGGGTCCTGGCTGGTGGTTGGAGAGAAAAAGTTTCTCCTTTAGTTTTTATACCACCATCTGTTAACAAGTAGCAGAGACAGAAAGGTATAATGGCAAAACAAAGCAAGATGCAGCTCTCGGGAGAAAAAGTAAAGAAATCTGCTCAGAACTGGACCAGGCTAGGAACCTTGGGAAAAAGTGGGCATAGCTCATGAGCTAGGAACTTATGTTTTGTAAAACAGGGAGCGGGGTGGGTGTATTCCAGGTATCTCAGATGGTAAAGAATCTGCCTTCTGTGCAGGAGACCCAGGTTCTATCCCTGGGTTGGAAAGATCCTCAAGAGAAGAGCATGGCAACCCATTCCAGTATTCTTGTGTGGAGAATCTCATAGACAGAGGAGCCAGGCAGGCTACAGTTTCATGGGGTTGCACAGAGCTGGACATGACTGAGTGATTTTCACTTTCACTTTTCACTAACTTGAGATGTCTTGCTTTTTTCCTTTTTTTTTTTTTTTGTTGGTTTTAGGAAACATCTTGACATTTCCAGCTATTCTTAACAGTACGAAAGGAATTTTGTCTGCATTTGAGCCTCAACTTTTAAGGGAGAGAGTAGTGTCCTTTAGGGAAGAACCAGTGGCAATAAATTTCCAGTGAAGCTCCCAAGAGAAAGATAAACCTCATAGAAAAGAGATATGGAGGCCCCCTCGAGGGCCACAGCTCTCCTCTTGCTAAGCTATGAAGTTTGCATGCTTATATTTAAGAAGGGAACAGGGAACAGTGCTTTTATCCATAAGGCAGAATTTTTTTTTTACCTCCTTCATCTTTACCCCCCAAAGTCTATGCTAATGCTAATTACCATTTGCTCTGTGATTTCATGCCAAGGCTGCTATAGTTTACAAGCACATGATCTAGTTCCTGCTCTCATTCTTCTGACTGAAGCACACTGTCTAGATTACTGGTGTCATAGTCTGTGGACGATTCAAAGTCATTTTCTGTCACTTGCTTTTCAGGGCATTTTATGTTCAAGGTGGTATCGATTGACAGTGCACCAGTGTGAGAGCAGGAGGCACTGGATATAAAAGAAATAGAAGATACAGTCTTGCCCTTGGAGAATTTATAAGTCACTGAAAAGGGCTTGGGAAGGCTTAGAAAGCAATTCACAAATAGACATATTAATAGAGTGTAAGCAGAGTATTATATTAAGGTCAGGCAGAATCTACAGAGCAAAGGAAGGACAATAAAAATAACAACTAGAATTATATAGTCGTTTCTAATTTACAAACACCTCTCTTGCCTTATCTCATTGGCTACAACCCTTTCAGATAAATGAATAACTTTTCACTATCCTGTCTAGCTGATGAAGGATCTGAGACTCAAAGTTTATCAATACTGTGGCCATACTGGAGTTCTGAGTCCTCTTTTTTTCTTCTACAACATTCTACGTTCAGAATGTGAAAAGGTGAGATTAATCTGGGAAGTACGTGAGTTAGGAATAGGGCTTTATGGGAAGTAAAATTATGTGTAATGGCAGAGAAAAATGAAAAGAATGCTCCAGGTGCATTGTTAATCTTAAACCCGAAAAAAAAAGAAAGCCTGCATACAATGCAGGAACCATTTGTTTTTAAAGAACTCCTTTTGAATAATGTAAAACCCTGTGTGTTGGGGAGACAGTTTCTGTACACTCATCCTTTCTTGTTTCAATAATGATATTTGTTAAATACATAACCTTGAACAGATCACACAATCAATCCACTCTCCTTGCTCCATGTTGGATATAATAACAACATTTCCATTGGTGGCAACCAGCTCAAAGGCGTTCCATCCTTCTTACAAACATAAATCTTCAATACATCTCTTTGCAGCAAGGAGAAGGCAGGTGTTAATTTTCATGAGGCTGCATAAGGAGATGGTGATACATGAATTCCTTCTAAATTAAAAAAGTAGCCTAGGCAAACTAAGAACCATTTCATAGGCATAAAGCCCATGGCCACGAATGCACATTGGAGGCATAGCATGTCCTGCAAGCTAAAGCTCCCTGCAACACAACACTTAAGAGCAACATAAAAAAACAGAGACTCAGGACAGAGTCACCGAAGAGACAGTGATAATCCTCCCATAATCAAAGGACAGCTATGTATGTTGGAGAGGAAGTGTCATGTTTTTTAACATTAGAGTTTAAGGTCAAATCAATCTGTTTCTGGGGGAAATTGTAATTTTCCCTCCCACAGCTGGAATTTCATTTCCATCTTCCCTGAAAGAAGTCTCCAACCTAAAATGCCATACAGGTGAAAAGAGAGATGTAATACTGGCTTATCATTTACAGCATATATCATATTTCATCAGCACAGAAATGTAAAAACTCAACCAGCAGGATTGCCAAAAGAGCCTTCTGCTTCACCGACCTGCCACCCCACTCTGCTCTTTGTCTACCCAACCCCAGTGTTTTACTTTTTGCCTATGCCTTATTTGTATCATATCATCCACTATTTGTTGAGCAGTTAATTAGAATGTGCTCTCCTGGCAGAGAAGGGATGAGTAAGACATAATTCTTGACCTCAAGGTGGTGAATGGTTAAAAAAATCTGAGTGGCAATCAACAATACAACCTTACATGTGGCAAGGAGCCACATTGCAAGAACAAGAAGAATCTTAAAGGACACTGTGTTGAATTGCAAAGGACTTGGTATTGAGAGCTAGAAGGTCTTTGTTCTATTCTTCACTCTTTCCTACTAAATTATGGCCATAACATTATCTGTTTGTGCCTTAAAGATTTTATCTGTACCATGTAAACAGTTGTCTTTCCTACTGGAGGACATTATTATGAAGAACACATGAGCTTTGACTGGAGTAACAAATTATAAAACTGAATGATGAAAGCAGTTAAGAATGAGCATTAAAGTGAAAAATAACTAGAAAGGGGTCAGGTGGCCACCATGCTAACTTTGGGACAAGTTATAAGAAAAACAAAGATATTAAGATGAGAAAAACTGTAAGCAGAGAAAAGAATTGGACAGGCAGGCAGAATGAAGCAGAAATGCCAGGAGAGGATTCATCAGTGAAGAACAGAGCAATGGAAGAAAGAGAATAGGGAGACAGAAAAACAGAGAGAGAGAGTGACAGAGAAAGAAAGAGACATATACAGAGAGAGGAAAAAAATAAAAGTGTAAAGTTGGAGAGTGGGAGGCATGCATAATACAATATACTAGTCTGTCAGAATGCAAGTATCTGAGGGTAGAGACCATCTTTGAATCCACCTACAATACTTAAAATACTGTGCTGAGTATTGAATCCATAGTAGACACTAACTTCATATTTGCTGAAATTAAAAAAAAAAACACTTGCCATATTAGGAAATCTTTTGATTCTTTTGCCAAAATCATCACAAGGATACATTTTAACTTCTTACAAAATTACCCTTGTCTGTCTTTTTCCTTCAGGCTCCACCTGCCTTGAGCAAATGGAATTCATTTTCTTAAGTGCAGCGACCTCTAAACATACATATCACAAAAGTTAAAATAACATAGACTTCAAAATAACAGATGTGTTACAGCGAATTTTTTAAGAAAACACAGTATAGTAAGTGCATGTGAGACCACCAGAAGCAGATTGAGGTTAGACAACAAGTGACATACAGCGGGATAAAGTACTGGGACGTTGATTTGTGTGCGTGAATGTGCACCTGTTTTTATAATTCTCCCCTCTCTGTTTCCAAGAGATAGACGCTAGTGTTCTATCACTTTAGGGCTAATGGCAGTGTATGGAGACTGCCGCCAGCACTCCAGTGTCTTCCTGGGGAAGGTGGCCGATGACGCCACGCCTGTGAGGCGTTAGGCAAGTCCTTGGCTGAATAAAAAGGACAGAGCAAGGGCAAAAGAGGTTCTTCAAGACCAGAGAAGAGAGGGGCCCCACAAAAACCAGGAGTGCTTGTAGTTCTCCTTGGCAGAGCCACAGCAGGTAGAAAATCTTGGGGGTAGGGGCTACTGGTTGTACAGTATACTCCCAGAGGGTAAACTGTCTGAGTTCAGCTTCTAGCTGTGAGAAAGAGCCTTTTGATCAAGTGTGGCACAACAAACACAGGACCCCTTCAGGGACTATGAGGTCTTTGAAAATGAAATCATATGTGGACCAAAAACTAGAGTAATCTGTCTGAAAGTTATACTTTGAATAAGACCCTTAGAATCATTTTATGCCCTGAAGGGAAGAATCCCAATTAATGACAGAAAATCAATTTCTCATTAGCCTTAGGAAATGGAAGGATTTGTGTCAGATTTGATTTGATATTAGAAAAATAGAGACAACATGATTATGAATATTTAATAGCTGTCCATGTGATTCTCCAGCCTGCTAACACTTAAGAACCATTGCTTTAAGCAGAATATTTTCCCCTAAGCTACAAACAGGAGGTAAACACCAAAAGTGGCAACTCTCATATGCACATTTCTAAAGAAAATAGTAAAAAAAAAAATGAGCTCTTTTGCCTATCCTATATACGCAATGGGAGGAAGATTGAGCCAGAATATGATTATATGTATATAATCAAGAGTAACGGAATCTTGTAATTGCATAAAGGTTTAGGGGTAAAGTTGAATGCCTGAGCCATATGGAGTACTTAGATTCAGGCATGAGTGTGTCTGACAGTGTGATGGCTCTGGCCTGACAGGTGTGTATTTACATGCGCATTCAAAGACTTAGGTGGAAATTTATTCTAAAGGAAGGAAGGAGTAAGCAGAATGTTTAGACTAATAACATAGCATTGTTGTAAAAAGGAGTGATTCTGAGTGTAACCTGGTGTCTGTAACCTGAAGATGCCTTCCGCCTGAATTTGCCCTCCACTTGAATTCCAACTAACTTATTTATTTCTTATTTTAAGGAGAAAAGTAAGAACTAATAAGGTAATTTGTGTTCATTTCTTTAAAAGTATTATAACACAGAGAAGCTCTATTTTGAAACCCAGGTGGCACAGAGAACCTTGCCCTCCTGCTAAAACAACTAGAAAACTATATAAAATATGAAACTGCACAAGACAGAAACCAACTCTTCAGATATTGGGCAACAGGCTAGACTTTGACTCTTGAGAAGAGGTAAAAAATGATGGACTCCTTAGGACAGACTTGCACAGGGATGATCAATCCAAGGAGAAGACAGTGGTTTTACAGAATTGATGTGATAGAGATCTGAGTTGAGGGGACAGGAGTGGTGGAATTTTACAGGGGAGAGTTCCAGAGAAAAAGTACTTATTCAGAGAAAGATCTTTAGAAATTGCACAAAGGTTCCTTGAGGCTTTGGCTGAGTATAAGGATGAGATGGCTGGATGGCATCACGGACTCGATGGATATGAGTCTGAGTGAACTCCGGGAGATGGTGATGAACAAGGAGGCCTGGCATGCTGCGATTCATGAGGTCGCAAAGAGTAGGACATGACTGAGCGACTGAACTGAACTGAACTGAAGCTAAGCCCACAAGATGGAGCTTCATAGGACTGGACTAAGAAACACCTAGAAAAGGAATAGCTACAAAGAATTGCAATCTAAACAAGTCCCAGAGATCACACAGCCTTGGCATATCTTTGATTTCCAACCAACTGGCAGAAGACTCTTCCTTGGAGCATTCAGTTGAAATCCCAGAATGTCCCTGCTTTAGTAGTAGAGTTAAGCCCTACAGTAAAGGACACTCCAGGTCTAAATAAACAAGCCTTAAGGTTAAAACAAAGCTTAAAACAATAAAATTGATTTGCAAGTAACTTTAACTGCCTGCCAAAACAAATAGCAACACTCTAAAAAGAAGACAGCAGAAACCAGAAACTCAGCAAGTTGCTTCATTCTTATCTGGTAGGCATTCAAAAATTACTAGGATAAGAGAAGCAAGAAAATGTATGTGTAATGAGGAGAAAATCAGTCAATGGAAAAAAAAAAATTGAGATGTTGGAATTAGTAGACAAGCACTTTAAAAGAGCTGCTATGAATATGTTCAATGATTTGAAGGAAAACATGAGCATAATTAGGATAGAAGTTGAAGTTTCATGAAAAAAAATTTCCGAATTTAGATAATACAATATCTGAAATTGAAAATTGACTGAATGGGTTTATCATAAAATTAGCACAGCAGAAGAAAAATATCAGTGAATTTGTGAGAGCTGGACTATAAAGAAAGCTGAGTGCTGAAGAATTGATGCTTTTGAAGTGTGGTGTTGGAGAAGACTCTTGAGAGTCCCTTGGACAGCAAGAAGATCCAACCAGTCCATCCTAAAATAAATCAGTCCTAAAAACTCATTGGAAGGACTGATGTTGAGGCTGAAACTCTAATACTTGGCCACCTGATACGAAGAACTGGTTTACTGGGAAAGATTGAAGGTGGGAGGAGAAGGGGATGACAGAGGATAAAATGGTTGGATGGCATCACTGACTCAATGGACACGAGTCTGAGTAAACTCCAGGAGTTGGTGATGGATAGGAAGGCCTGGAGTGCTGCAGTCCATAGGGTTGCAAAGAGCAGGACACAACTGAGTGAATGAACTGAACTGAACACCTAGCAAGAAGATTCCCAAACTGAGTCACAATGAGAAATGCGACTGAAGGAAAAATGAGAATATCTCCTCACGGCGAATGCAGTGCTTATAAGAATACTGATAGACCTGAATGCTTGTATGATTTAAAAAAAAAAAGTTTAAAGTGAAAACTGAGGAAATATTTCTGCTTCAGTCTGAACTTGAACCTGTTCAGCTTATCAAAGACTCCAGAAACTTTCCTAAGTTTATGTCTTGAAGACCCCAGAATTTTTGCATTAGTGCCCAGAAAGGGTGCAAATTCCTGGAGTGAGGCAGGTGAATTCTCCCTAAAATTCAGAGGTAGGGCTGAGAAGTCCTTGACTAGCTTCACAGGTAACAGAGTACTTAGCAGAAGATGGCTTATCAGGAGAAGGACTTGAACAGAGAGGAGGAAAAGACAGAAAACTCATTGTAACTGATATAACTTATTCATAAGTAAACATGAAAGACAAAATACTCAAGGTATTTACCCGAAATAAATGGGGCTTCAGTGGGAGTGGGGTTAGAGATGAGGAATATCTTGCATGAAGTTTAAGGTCAGTGAAACATACGTGATGGAAAATTCTCCCTAACTGAGTAAAACACAGCCACAGGTACAGAGAAGGTCCACATAGTAGTGTTTTTAAAGTTAAATTTAGTAAGACTGTATTAGTTTTCTCTTGCTGCATAACAAGTTACTCCTTAGAAGCCTGAAATAACATTTATTTTCTCACAGTTTTTGTAGGTCAGAAATCCAGGCATGGTTGTTTTGTGTTTTCCTTCAGGGACTCTCAAGGCTACAATCCAGGTGTAGGCTGTGCCTCTAGTATCAAAGTCTCCAATGGAGAAGAATCCACTCCAAGATCACTATGATCACTACTGACAGCATTCCGTTTTCATGAGTGGTGGACAGAGGGTCTCATTTCCCAGAGGGCTTGTGGCTGGAGGCTGCCCACAGACCATTGCCAGGTGTGCCTCTCCAGCACGGCAGCTTGTTTCATCAAAGTGCACATGGAGAAGTCCAAGGGGAGTGAGTCCAGCAAGATGGAAGTCACAACTTTCATAATTTAATCATGAAAGTAGCATCCTGGCACTTTTGTCAGATTCTGTCCTTTAGAAGCAAATCACAAAGCCCAACCCACACCAAAGAACAGGCTATAAAAATAACGGGGTGGGGATCTTTGAGTGCTTTCTACAGATAAGAAACCAGGTTAAGTCAGGGAAGTATTTGTTTAGGCATGATGTCCCTTCTGGAGAGTGATGGCCTAAATAAAACTCAACGTTTGGAGTGGAGCAAGTCCCTCAGCTGCTCAGACAACCAACATCCTCAGATGCCTGGAGTCATCACAGTGAGGCAGGAGATGAGGGAAACGTGTAAAAAGTAGTTAGTAAGGAGAAGGAAATGGCAACCCACTCCAGTGTTCTTGCCTGGAGAATCCCAGGGACGGGGGAGCCTGGTGAGTTGCCGTCTATGGGGTCGCACAGCCGGACACAACTGAAGTGACTTAGCAGCAGCAGCAGCAGCAGGGGAAAAGAATGGTAATGCTAAAGCATATAAGAAGTTTTACTTGGGCCTTCCCTTTGGTCCAGTGGTTAAGAACCTGCCTGCCACTTCAGGGGACCTGAGTTTGATCCCTGGTCCAGGAAGATCTCACGTGCTGCAGGACAACTAAGCCCATGTGTCACAGTTACTGATCCTGTGCTCTAGGCGCCATGCTTCACAACAAGAGAAAAGACCACAATGAAACATCCGCTCACGACAACTAGAGAGTAGCCTCTACTTGTCACAACTAGAGAAAAGTCCATGCATAGCAACGAAGACCCAGTGAAGACAGAAAGAAACAAAGAAGTTCTACTTGCTTTAAAAATGATATTTCCTTTATAATAACAATTTAGTAGACATTTTATTTTTTATTATTATTTTTAAATTTATTTATTTATTTATTTTAGATTACAATACTGTATTTGTTTTGCCATACATTGACACGAATCAGCCATAGGTGAACACAATCTCCCAATGCCGAAGCCCCCTCCCACCTCCCACCCCACATCCTCTACTTGAATCATCCTGTGCATCAGCCCCATGCATCCTGCATCCTACATTAAACATAGATTGGCGCTTCGTTTCTTACACGAAAATATACGTTTCATTGCCATTCTCCCAAACCATCCCACCCTTTCCCTCTCCCTCAGAGTCCAAAAGTCCACTCTATACCTCTGTGTCTCTTGGTTGTCTCACATACAGGGTCATCATTACTGTCTTCTAAATTCCATATATATGTGTCAGTATACTGTATTGGTGTTTTTCTTTCTGGCTTACTTCACTCTGTATAATTGGTTCCAATTTCATCCATCTCATTAAGACCAGAAACTATAAAACTCCTAGAGGAGAACATAGGCAAAACACTCTCCGACATAAATCACAGCAGGATCCTCTATGATCCAACTCTCAGTATACTGGAAATAAAAGCAAAGATAAACAAATGGGATCTAATTAAAATTAAAAGCTTCTGCACAACAAAGGAAACTACAAGCAAGGTGAAAAGACAGCCTTCTGAATGGGAGAAAACAATAGCAAATGAAACAACTGACAAACAACTAATCTCAAAGTTATATAAGCAACTTATACAGCTCAACTCCAGGAAAATAAATGATCCAATAAAAAAATGGGCCAAAGAACTAAATAGGCATTTCTCCAAAGAAGACATACGGATGGCTAACAAACACATGAAAAGATGCTCAACATCACTCATTATCAGAGAAATGCAAATCAAAACCACAATGAGGTAACATTTTACACCAGTCAGAATAGCTGCGATCCAAAAGTCTACAAGCAATAAATGCTGGAGAGGATGTGGAGAAAAGGGAACCCTCTTACACTGCTGGTGGGAATGCAAACTAGTACAGCCATTATGGAAAACAGTGTGGAGATTCCTTAAAAAATGGCAAATAGAACTGCCTTATGACCCAGCAATCCCACTGCTGGGCATACACACCGAGGAAACCAGAATTGAAAGAGACAGATGTACCCCAATGTTCATTGCAGCGCTGTTTATAATAGCCAGGACATGGAACCAACCTAGATGTCCATCAGCAGATGAATGGATAAGAAAGCTGTGGTACATATACACAATGGAGTACTACTCAGCCCTTAAAAAGAATAGTAGACATTTTAAATGGTGTTTTAACATATGATGTTTCATGTGAGTGAACAGATTTTTCTAGTTTCCAAGCCATCACTGAGCTCCTGACAAGAGAAGCTGAAGAAGTCCTCTAAGTGTGATTTGTTGTTCTCTTCTGTAAACTTCAACCATTTAAGCACTTTCTTTGTGCCTTTTTCCAGCTGTATTATTATGAATATATTTTTAAGTTTAATATGTATTTTACTCTAAAAAATATTTAAGACTATTTTTATAATCACTGCTATAATCAGAAATCTATTGTTGAGGCTTCCCTTGTGGCTCAGGTGGTAAAGAGTCTGCTTGCAATGCACGAGTCCAAGATTCAATCCCTGGGTCAGGAAGATCACCTGGAGGAGAGCATGGCAATCCACTCTGTATTCTTGCCTGGAGAATCCCATGGACAGAGAAGCCTAGTGGACTAGAGTCCATAATCACTGCTATGACCAGAAATATATTATTACTAGTCATAAATATTTTTCTTATATATGTCAAAATTAATGTAAGTCTACTAAAATTTGTAAATGTTTTTCTATGTTCTACTTATAATCACCTGTCTCCAGCAAAGGCAGAATGTATTTAGAAAAATGCATATCATGGAAGGAACATGTGCTTTGGGTTTGAATAATCACTTTACTATTTTCTATTTGTTAAAATATGTGTAAGTGTCGGGTTTATTTGAACCTTATATTCCTTTTCTATGAAACTAGGATGATAGTATATACCTTGAAGTACTGTTGTTTGATTTTTAATGAGGTAATAGTTATGAAAAGGACCATATTTAGTATTCAATAACAACTGCGAAAATAGTAAGATTGGCAATAACTAATATTTATTTACAATTATTATGTGCCAGGCACTGTATTAAAACATGTGAATATGTTGTCAATAAAAGTTAATGCTTTGTCAGAAGCTATCATATCAAGTAATTCAAGAGTCCCATCAAGTATTGATTACCATGGGTCCTAAGTTTCTGTAGAAATGAAAAATGTTCGAGGGTGTGCTGTTAGAATAGAACATTGACAGTAAGTCTGATATTACATCTGAAAAAAAGTAATATGATAAAATGGAATTAGGTCTATATTATAGATAAAATTTATGACATTTAAATGTTTCCCTTTGAAATGCATTATAGTATATGGATTCTATCTACTTAGCCCTCATAGTTCATAAACTGGTACATAAAGCCATTGCAGTTGATTATGTCACATCTAAAGGGCAAATATGCTCATACATGTGGGGTTTCCTACAAGGTATAAGAACATAAAGTATGTCAAAAGTGTGTCCTGTGGGTGGTAATGTTCTCTAGAATGTTAAGTATATAAGACATATTCTTTATGTGCCTTGATTCCACTATACCAAGTCTGCAATGCTCTCATCAAAATGTTTAGAAGAGGAACTAAAAAGCCTGTTGATGAAAGTGAAAGAGGAGAGTGAAAAAGTTGGCTTAAGGCTCAACATTCAGAAAACTAAGATCACAGCATCTGGTCCCATCACTTCATTGCAGATAGATGGAGAAACAGTGGAAACAGTGTCAGACTTTACTTTTGGGGCTCCAAAATCACTGCAGATGGTGATTGCAGCCATGAAATTAAAAGATGCTTACTCCTTGGAAGGAAAGTTGTGACCAATCTAGATAGCATATTGAAAAGCAGAGATATTACTTTGCCAACAGAGGTCCATCTAGTCAAGGCTATGGTTTTTCCAGTAGTCATGTATGGTTGTGAGAATTGGACTGTGAAGAAAGCTGAGCACCAAAGAACTGATGCTTTTGAACTGTGGTGTTGGAGAAGACTCCTGAGAGTCCTTTGGACTGCAAGGAGATCCAATCAGTCCATCATAAAGGAGATCAGTCCTGGGTGTTCATTGGAAGGACTGATGCTGAAGCTGAAACTTCAATACTTTGACTACCTCACACAAAGAATTGACTCATTGGAAAAGACCCTGATGCTGGGAGGGATTGAGGGCAGGAGAAGGGGACGACAGAGGATGAGATGGCTGGATGGCATCACCGACTCGATGGACATGAGTTTGAGTGAACTTCGGGAGTTGGTGATGGGCAGGGATGCCTGGTGTGCTGTGATTCATGGGGTTACAAAGAGTTGGACACGACTGAGCGACTGAACTGAACTGAACATATTTCAGTATTGAGTTCTACCTTCCAATGAACTCTGATCTTACTCTGGTGTCACTTCCGCTCCTGGTGTTTTTTGTCTATTCAGACTTTCTCACTGAAGGGGTTTTCATGGAGCAGACTTTCCTGAAGGTTGAGGTGACAGGTTTTTGCTTCAGTCTGCTGCTTAGCATCTAAAAACTCCCTGCTTCCTCTTTTCTGGGGCTTCTTCCTTTAGCTTCCCTGAGAGGCACTCCCTTGTACATTATTATGCAGAGTAACTTAACCCTTCATCACCTGCCCAGTTCAGACCCTGCCACCAAAGTGGACAACGCAAAGCAACAGATTCTTCCAGAAGAGCACAGATGAACAGGAAGATAATTTGAATTTCTTTACTTCCTATCATCTCAACCAGTTTCCATGAGAGAAAAGAAACAGCACATGGAGATAATTTTATCCAAATTCCTTTAGAAAGCAGAAGTATCTATACTTATTTTGGGGTGCTAAGTAATAACTCTTCTGTTATAACTGGATAATTATAGGTACAAACAAGGACTGTTCAATGCTCCTACTCTCAATTCACCTGTTCCCTCTTCCAAGGAAGGAGTTTCTGACTCTACCTTCCAGCATGCTTCACAGTGGCTATGCACACATAAAAACAGAATGACTAGACTTTGGACATAATCAAATCCAGTGCCCCCATTTCACAGAACGGTAAACAGATGGCCACCAGTAACTAAATTTAAATAGCTATTCAAGATGAATAAACAACAGCGCAAATCAACATTATCACACAACTCCATATTCTCAGTGGATCACTTAAGTATCTAGGATGAAAGACTTCCCTGGTGGCTCAGATGGTAAAGCATCTCCCTACAATGCAGGAGACCTGGTTTCAATCCCTGGGTTGGGAAGATCTCCTGGAGAAGGAAATGGCAACCCACTCCAGCATTCTTGTCTGGAAAATCCCACGGTGGAGGAGCCTGGTAGGCTATAGTCCTTGGGGTTGCAAAGAGTCAGACACAACTGAGCGAAAAGTTAAACTTAATTTTTAACTTAGTGTTCTGAGACCAACAGTATCCCCAAGAATTTTCATCGGTGAAAACGTGAGTAGTATTTGGAAGATTCGAACCCTAACTGCATCTGGTCCCCTCTTTACCTAGTACATTCCCTCCTCTCCGCCACATTCATCACTAATTTGCACTCTACCTAACATTTCAGCACACAGGAGGAGAGCAGAGGCCACAGGCTTCTAGAATTCTGAGGTAGCTTTTTCTCCTTGATAATAGCTATGATCCACTTTTCAGTCCCTACTGCAGTCTGTCACTAGACAGCCAAACTTTTGGCTGAAAAGCCAGGAATACCAGCCTAACGATGGTAGCAAGATCCTCACTTTCTCTAAAAATATCAGAGGATTGAAGGGTGACCCCATATGGGCCGGGGCGGATGTGATAAATTGCAAATGTGCAGCTTCCAGTGGGAGAGAGGAGGATGCTGTACCAGGTCGCAGCTTCCAGTGGGAGACAGAAGGATGCTGTACTAGGTCAGAAGACTGGAATGAATGAGGATAGTTTTTAATACTAATGTGACTGGGGGAGGGCTGCTTCCAGATGGGAGGGGCAGCTGATGGAGAAAGGTTTGTGAGAACTGGGAGTGAAAACTGAGCAAGCATATGGGGCTGTGAGGGGAAAAAAGGCTCCAAGGAGGCAGGAGATGTGGAGGCAGGACTCAGACTGCAGCTATCTCAGTAATGATGCATTGGGCTTGAAAAGAGGGAGGCAAGCTCAGGAGATAACCTTGGACAAAGTGGGGATGCTGAAGGCTGAGGTGAGAGTAGTTCCTATCAGAGAGGAAAGGGTTTTACCAGTCCAGCAAAGAGAAATAAGGCTTTCTTAGGATTGGGAACGAAGTAATGAAATAAAGTAATGGGAGATGGTAGAGCAGAATCTCTTTTAGATTTTCAAGAAAGTCATGCAGGCATCCAGGAATATCTGAACATTCTTTATCTCTAAAGATAAAGAGATAATGCAAACAGACCGAAATGCTAGCAGTAGGTGAATCTGGGTAAAGGGTGTTCTTTGGTGTCCTTTCATGTCCTTTGATTGTTCTTATGTTTGCATGGAGGCACCCAATGGATGCAGAGTCACTCTTCAGTTTTGCTCACCACTGGGACTTCACCTACAATAAATGTTAGCTTCTTCCAATGTCTCAGTTCAAGGAGCAAGCAAAGCCTGATAAGGACAGTGAGTTTCTTATGTCAGGCAAGCCACTGCAAAAGGCACTCCTTGCTCTCAGCATCTTCTCTGCCCATTAATTGATGACACACTCTTATCTTAACCCTCACCCCATGCTAAGAGTCTCCCTAACCCCCAAGCTTAACATAGATAGATGATTTAATGCACAACAAACTCTTACTACTATGTAACTCACTACTGAATCATACATGACCAACTGATTTGGGCTTCCTTACTGGCTCAGTGGTAAAGAGTGTGCCTGCCAATGCAGGGAGAAACTAGTTCTATCCACGGGTCAGGAAGATCCCCTGGAGAAGGGCATGGCAACCCACTCCCGTATTCTTGCCTGGAAAATCTTGTGGACAGAGGAATTACAAGCTATAGTCTATAGGATCAGAAACAGTCAGACTTGACTAAATAAGAACAACATTTAATTAGTTCAGTGAGTTTACTAGGAACAAACCATCAAATTTATAAACTATAAGCCACTTTGCTTAAGCAATATTTCATTTCCCAGGTCCTGTATTTATGCTGTGCAAAAATTCTCCAGCGAGGCTCTGCCAAACCCTGAACCACTGACTACATGAGCTCTAATTATTCTTTATCAACCTCTTTTGTCCTCATTTTCAGTTTTCAGTGTATGATACCCATTACCACCTTAACTCCAAGGCTAACACATTAATATTTAACTTATTAATATTTAACTTATTTTAGTGCAAAGGATCTAATGTTGAGGTCTGCCCATATCTTCATAACACTGTATTTTCTTATCACACCACTCTCATTTCAAAATATATTATTGATTTTTAATATACACAAAATTACTTTCACCTAAGTCAAGTCCTGTTTAAATCCAGGCATCTTTCCTAGAAGAAGTTGATTCACATATTATGATGAGGCAGTCTATATACCTTTACCCTATGGCTTCCCTCAAAGCTCAGTTGGTAAAGAATCCACCTGCAGTGTGGGAGATTTGGGTTCAATCCCTGGGTTGGGAAGATCCCCTGGAGAAGGGAAAAGCTATCCACACCAGTATTCTGGTCTGGAGAATTCCATGGACTCGCAAAGAGTTGGACATGACTGAGTGACTTTCACTTTATACCCTTAACAAATAGTCTAGACTTTGAGGTTTGCTCACAATGTAGTGAAACAAGCTGTCTACACAGGCATGGCTTGCCAGATGCTGTCAGCGAAGGACCCTATGTGTAAGAACAACAGAAATGGCAGGAAAAGGCCATATATCTCAGTCACACTATCTCTGTAGTAGCAACTTGTGGGTCCCTTTGAAGTTGACTGCTTCAGCAGAACACAACTGGAAGTCTTCTTTTCGAGACTTCCCAGGGATTCCCAGTTCAATACATATGCCTGTACACAGCCCCTACATCACAGAAGAGCAATGTAAGAGAGGCACATTTCCTCACAACCACATCAGACCCCGACTCCTCTTTGATTGCAAACTTCTAGGCAACCTGAAGTCTCCAACAAAGCTTAACTTCTACCTCAGAACCAACATCTTTCATTACACTCCAGGGTGAACAAGCCTTTCACCTGCCTCCTTGTTGTCTGGCTTAGATTTTAACCTTCCTTTCAATCACATGTGTTTCTCTCACTCAAAAATAGAACAGAGTAGTCGGAGGACACTAGGTCTTTATGATTCTTAAAGATGATGTACAGAGAGACCGTGGGGCGCTGGTCCCTCATAGTTTTATTTCAGACCGTATCACCCGAGAGGCAAGTAGGAAGGAACACTATTGTCAGCATTTCAAAACAACATGCAGTATCACCTTTTGTTTTGACCTGTTCAGCCTTTTCTTTCAAGAAATTGTCCTTTGATTCTCAGACTCCCTTGCCCTTGTCTGAGAACAGAGATCTGGCCCTCCCCTCACTTCCTTTTTAGTGCATAAATCGCTTTAGTCATTTTCAAGTTACGAAGTATGGAGGAAATTTTCATGCAGAGACAATACTTATGATTTTTTATGGATAATTCAAATGTAGTTGAATCTTAGAACTTTAGGATGAAGAATGAAATTATTATGAGTTGGGAAGAAAAAACTGAGCAATCAAAAACCAGTCTTCATATGTGCACAATAAAATTGTGTTTTAAACTGTGTAATCATACCTTTGTGTAACATGGCAGGGATATTATTGTTTGTTTTGATATTGTGCTCTACTGTAAAATGTACATAGTTATGCAAATAAAGTTAGGTAACTCAATCAAGGTACAAGTTTCCTTTTTCTTAAAAAAATTGCCATCTTAGTTTCTTAAATCTAAGGCACAGGAAAATTAAATGCAAAAAGTCAAAAGGAAATAATTGAAATGTTGATGTTACCTCTTCAAAAAATTATATATTTAAAATTTTCATCAGGACAAGACTAATTAACATTACAAGTAAGTGATCCCATAAGTAAAAAAAAAAATGTTTCCAAATTGCGTGTGTCTCTTTGACTCTCCATCATGTTCCAGCTTACCCATCCCCATACTTCTGGCCTTGGCACAATCACTTTTACAGCCTGGAATGCCCTTTATTCCTCTTGTCTATCTGGCTACATCATATTTATCTTTCAAAACGCAGATCTGTTGTTTTCTTATCTTATTCCCCTTACCCTTGCTGGCCTGGAAAATTGTGCTGTGTCTTCACATATTTTTATCTTGAATTAATTTTACTGTACCATAATTTGCTTGTTTTTGTTAGACCCTAGATTGGGTTAAGAACTCCTGATGTTAGGAATTTTATTTTGCACATTTCTCCATCCTTAGCACCTAGTAGACTGCCTAGCCCATAAAGCATTCTCAATATGTTTGCTTGAGTAAATTTGTTTTGTTACTTCCCACTAATTAGTGATTTGATAGATCTGAAAAGCTTTTGGAGCTAATATATTAATCTGAATAACAAAAGCCAGCTAAAATTATTTCCTTTTCAAAAGACTTTGAAAAGTAAAGAAGCTATAGGGAACACGTTAGGCACACTTCCTTATGCTGGTCCTTTTAGATCTTCTCAGAACAGAACTAGCAGGTAGAGCTTCCTCGGTGGCTCAGTGATTGAGAGTCCGCCTGCCAATGCGGACTATCTATCTAACAGAGATAGACACCGGTTCTATCTCTGTTCTAGGAGGATCCCATATGCTGTAGAATTGTTAGGGCTGTGAGCCACGTCGACTGAACCTTTGTTCTAGAGCCCAGGAGCCACAACTACTGAGCCCACATGCCACGATTACTGAAGCCCGCACACCCCGGAGTCCCACGCTCCACAATAGGAGAGGCTACTGCAATGAGAAGCCCACTTACCACAACTGGAGAGTAGCCCCCACTAGCCACAACTAGAGAAAAGTCCATGCAGGAACGAAGACTCCTCACAGTTAAAAATAAATAAATTAAATTAAAAACTGGAAGGTATTGGGTGAATTGTATGAAACTGTCATTGGTCAAAAAGAGTCAAATATTCATAATTTTATAAGATTCAACCTAAGAGATACCTCTCTAGTCAACGCTTCATTATCACCATGAACTTCATCTGGTAAAGATGGAGTTGGGCTTCGGTACCCAGACCCTCTAGCTTACCCCCATTCCTGTTTATCAGAAAGCAGGGTTGCTATTCTGTGGATAAATATTGCTACATATTCCTCACTGTTGTGCATCAATTTAGGAATAAAGCCTCAGAGGAGGAGGAATGGACTGAGTGCATCAGAGGAAGATGTGACGCAGTCTTGGCCTTGTATGCTTACTGTCAGAGCTGACTTCTTCAGTCAGCGAGATTTCTCAGAAAATATGTTCTGAGATATGTAGATTAGGCTTCAAAACTTGTCATATGTGGTATCTTATATTTCACTGGAGGAGACCTCCCCAACATGGTCATTTTCCTAATCCAAAGCAGATTTCCCCATCAGCATTCCTGATTTTTTTCTCCAGGCCATTTTGCTTGTTCTGTGGTGGGAGAGACAGATTTTATGGCTTCCATTTGCTCCCCCAGCATTTTCGTTGACTGGGTCCTATCCTTTCTTGTCTGTTTTAACACCATTTCTTCCAGAAGAATGAGTTAATCTTTCCTGCTTTATGAAGCTAATTACAAATGCATGAATATGGGCTGAATGGTAATACAGTTAGCTGGATTCAAATTCATAGTTGGTTGGAACTATAAACAAAAGCCTCTTTAAAATACCTAAGTTATAGTACTGCTAACTCTTTACCAACTGAGGTGTGACTTATGTTCTCTTAGCATCAAATTTCTTTATCTATAACATGAGAAAAAAAAAGGTTGCCTTTCCTACCTCCCATGAGAATCGTAACAGATGAGATCATATATATGAATATGCTTTTTGAATGCTTTAGCATCATAAAAATATAAAATATTAGTATTATGTGCATTATTATGGGAGTTTGTTCTATCCGACATTTTCATCAACAACTTGAACAAAGACATAAAAGCACAGTTATAAGTTGTGCAGATGATAGACATATGGGAGGAATAGCTAATAAAAAGAAGGGAAGACAGAATCAAAGTTCAAAGAAATCATAACAGATTGGATTGATGGCTAAAACGACTAAAATTTTATTTAATAAAAACAGATGTAAAATATACTTTGGTTAAAAAAATCATGTCAGGGAAGACCTGTTAAGACACCAGTTTATAAGAATCACAGTTATATGGCTCATATATACAGAGTTGAAGGTAATTTTAGGTTTCTTTCATTGGAATACAGTGTCTGGAACAAGAGATAATATGTTATATGTGTTAGGGTCATTGTTTATATATGTAGTATGTAATACCAATGGAGAAGGAAATGGCAACTCATTCTACTATTCTTGCCTGCCTGGAGAATCCCATAGATAGAGGAGCCTGGTGGGCTGCCATCTATGGGGTCGCACAGAGTTGGACACGACTGAAGTGACTTAGCAGCAGCAGCAGTGTGTAATACCAAAATATGAGGAAGTACATACCATATTAGGAAGCTGAAATATGATTTGGGGAAGCCAATTCTAATTTTGAAAATCTTAAAACCATTATCATATGAGAAGCAATTGACAGAGTTAGAGTTGTTTTGCTTGGAAAGTGATGATAAGTATGTCTACACATGTTTCAAGGGCTTGCACATAGTAAGAGTATAAAAATGTTACTACATAGAGTTACCAGGAGATCTAAAATAGAAAACACGGCACATACTAGATTCTCAGTAAATGACAGTTGAATCTAAATCCATTCTGCATTGCTCTATGGGGAAGAATATGAACTTAGGGCTAGCAGGTCAGAAAAATCAAAGGATCAAGTTTCCTGTAGTTGGAAACAATCAAGGAAACTAACATTTATTGTTACTTAAGATGTTTCTGGAATTTGCTAGAAGTTTATGTATAATAGTGTTGTCTAATTGGAGTGAATCACACTGATCTAGTTGCACATCTACATTTGCTCCATGCCCAACCTACAGCTAAGAAGAGTTAATGTAGAAAAAGCCAGTACATTTTCAAAGAAAAAAGGAGGGGGCAGTTAGTGTTATTACCTTTTAAAATTTAAATTATAGAGAGATTATGTAAACTAAATGTTTAATAAATCTGTGATAACATCCCCCGCCCCCTTTTTTTCCCTAAGGTAGCAGTCTTCAAACATTACTGTGTATCAGAATCACTCCGAGGTCTTGCCAAAATACATACAGATGGAACTTACTCACAGAGTTTACGAATGAGTAGATCTGGGGTAATACACCAAAATGTACATGTAACAGATTCCCAGGTGATACCAATGAAGAATCATTGCTCAAAGTGAAAATGCCTTGTTAATACTTCTTACTAAAGAAACAATGTCAATGTGGCTGTACTTTTTATGCAGTAAATAATTCCACAATCCTCAGCTGAAAACTAGAGGTCAGAACCTAATCAAGTCATAGGATGTTCAGTGACCTATAATTTGCCTTGAAATGAAAAAAACAAGAAGTGGAAATGAAGCTTCATCTCTCAAGAATCTGAAAACATGTGCTTTTTTATAGAGAAGCAATTAATATAAGAAAGAAATAGAAAAACCAGCAAGTAGAAAGGAGTGAACAGAGAAGTGGACAGGAGTGTGGCCAAGAAGGCAGAGGAGAAAGACACTGAGCTCACCTCCTTCCATGGCAACACCAAAATTACAACTATTTACAGAGCAAATATGTATGCCAGTGCCAACAGACTAGCAGAAAAGGTACAGTTTGAAAGGAGGATGGGCCAGAATCACTGCTAATCATGGAGAGCCTCTCAGGGAGTCAGGAAGCAACTAGGGCTCCCTCTGGGACGTAGATACTGGTAGCAGGCATTTGGGGGAGATCATTCTACCAATAGGACACTGATGCTGAGCTATTTCGAGATCCTTCCCCTAGCATATTAGTGCCAGGGGCTTTTCCTCCCACTAGCGGTCTGGCGCCAGTCCTAGATCATCTGGGCTACCATGATGATGGAGACAGCCAGGCAGGAACCAAGCCCTACCAGTACCAGCAGGTTAACACCGGACCTGGGCCTCCACACACCCTCCAGAAACCTGCCATGCCTACCAGTGGGTCAGCAGCAACCAAAGAAGACAAAGTTTGGCAGTCAACCAGTCCAGAGGTCAGCCCCATCTGCCATCATGCCCACTGTAACCAGCCCTGCCATAACAGAAAGGTCCATGCAGCCTGCTGAGGAGTACCCCTGGAGCTCACAGCCCTGGCAGCCAGAGCGCAGCGTGAGCGGGGCCCCTGCAGTGCATCACCTATGTTAAACCTCTTCTCCAGGACTGTGAAACATACCTGTCTCTCCTAATACACAGAAATAAACACAGAGAATTGGAAAATTGAAGAGACAGAGAAATGTGTCCCAGAGAAAAACCTCAGAAAATGAACTAACCAGGACAGAGGTAATCAATCTACCTGATAAATGGTTCAAGGTAATGGTCATAAAGATTCTCAACAAACTCAGAAGAATGGATAAACAAAGTGAGAATTAGGAAATCTACCTGATAAATAGTTCAAGGTAACGATTATAAAGATTGTCAACAAACTCAAGAGAAGAATGGATAAATGAAGTAAGACTTTTAACAAAGAGTTAGAAAACATAAAGAAGAACTACACAGAGCTGAAAAATATAATTACTGAAGTAAAAAATACAGTAGAAGGAATCAATTGTAGAGTAGACAGATGATGCAGAGAAGAGGATCAGTAAGCTGAAAGAGTGACGGAACTCACCCAAACTGAACAGAAAAAAAAAAAAAAATTCTTTTTGTAATGATAATAGCTTAAGAGGCCTCTGAGACAACATCAAGCATACTAACATTCACATCCGAGGAGCCTCAGAAGGAGAGGAGAGGAAAAGGGGGGCAGGCAGACAATATTGTATTTGATGAAATAATAGTTGAGAAATTCCAAGTCTGAAAAAAGAAACAGAAATCTAGATCCAGAAACACGGAGAGTCCCAAATAAGATGAACTCAAAGAAGTTCATTCCAAGACAAACTATAATTAAAATGGCAAAAATTAAAGATAGAGAATCTTAAGAGCAGCAAGAGAAAAGCAGCTAATCACATACAAGGGAACTCCCATAAGACCATAAATTACCTTTCACCAGAAATTTTGCAGGCCAGAAAGGACCAGAATGATATACTTTGATAAAAAATAAAAGCTTATAATCCAAAATATTCTACCCAGGAAGGCTATCATTCAGATTTGAAGGAGACATAACAAGTTTTACAGATAGGCAAAGGCTAAGAGTTCAGGATTCCACTGGCTTCACAAGAAATGTTGAAGGAATTTCTCTAAACAGAAAGAAAAGACCACAACTAGATATATCAAAATTATGAAAGGAAAAATTTCACTGGTAAAGGCAAACATATAAGAAAGGAGGGAAAGTCAAAAGACAAAAGCAGTAAAATCAAATATATCCACAATCAATGGTCAAGATATGCATGAAACAAAAATATATAAAATATGATGTCAAAACATTAAACAGGGTGAATAAAAATACAGCGTTGTTAGAATGTGTCTGAACTTAAGACATCAACCCCAAATAATAATATTTGTATGTTAGTATATGTGAACACCATGGTAATCACAAATGAAAAGAAAGCATTTAAACATAATATCAAAGACAGTCATAAAATCAAAAGGAAAAACAACAAAAGAAGAAATGAACATAAAGAACTACAAAACAACCAGTAAACAACTTTAAAAATGACAATAATGGCAATAAACACATACTGTAAATAAACTTAAATACTCCAATCAAAAGACTAGAGTGACTGAGTGGATAAAAAACAAGATCCATACATACACGCTGGTGTTACCTGGTAGCTCAGTCAATAAAGAATTCACCTACAATGCAGGAGACCATGTGCAATGTAAGAGACCCACCTGCAATGCAGGAGACGTAGGTTTGATTCCTGGATTGGGAGGATCCCCTGCAGAAGGAAATGGCAATCCACCCCAGTATTCTTGCCTTGAAAATCCCATGGGCAGAGGAGTCTGGCAGGCTACAGTCCATGGGGTCAGAAGAGTCAGACATGACTTAGCAACTAAACCACCACCATACATACATGCTGCCTACGAGAGATTCAGTTCTGATCTAAAGACACACAGAGACCGAATGTAAGGAAATGGAAAAAGATAGTCCATGTAAATGGAAATAAAAAAGAAAGCTGGAGTATAATGTATATATTAGACAAAATAGACTTTAAAACAAAGACTATAATAAGAGACAAAGAAGAACATTACTTAAATATTACATGATCAATCCAATAAGAAGATATAACATTTGTAAATATATGCACCTAACATTGGAACACTTAAATACATAAAGCAAAAACTAACAGGCATAAAAGGGGAAAAAGAGTAACAGGAGGAAACTTTAACACCTCGCTTCTATCAATAGACAGATCATCCAGACAACAAATCAATAAGGAAATACTGGCTTCAAATGAAACATTAGAGAAAATGGACTTAATAAGTATATAAAATATT
Organism: Nanger dama; assembly: GCA_917880005.1. NCBI lineage: Eukaryota > Metazoa > Chordata > Mammalia > Artiodactyla > Bovidae > Nanger > Nanger dama. The sequence continues at coordinate 6,870,928 of CAKJTW010000011.1, forward strand.
CCATCCAAAAGCAGCAGACTATACATTTTTTGTCAAATGCACATGGAACATTCAGGATATTCTAGGATATATTACATGTCAGGCTGTAAAACAAGTCTCAATAAATTTAAGAACATTGAAATAAAATTAAGCTTTTTAACAATCACAATGCTATGAGCCAAGAAATCAACAACAAGAAAAGAACTGCAAAAACCACAAAAACATGGAGGCTAAAAAATGTGCTACTAAGCAAGCAATAGGTGAATGAAGAAATCAAAGAATAAATAAAAAGTAGCTGAGGACATATGAAAATGGAAATAATAATTCAAAATTTATGGGATGCAGCAAAAGCAATTCTAAGAGAGAAGTTCATAGCCACACAAGCCTATCTCAGGAAAGGAAAAATCTCAAATAAAAAATCTAACATTACACATAAAGGTATTAGGAACAAGATAACAAGCAAAGCCCCACAGTAGTAGAAGAAACTAAATTTTAAAAGAACAAAGCAGAAATAAGTTAGAAACTAAAATAAAATAGAAAAGATCAATTAAACTAAGAAATAGTACCTTGAAAAGATAAATAAACCTTTAGCCAGAATTATCAAGAAAAAAAGGAGGGGGACCTAAATAAAATAAAATTATACATGAAGGAGAATTTACAATCAACACTTCAATAATAAAAAGAATCTTAAAATATTAATACAAACAATTATGTACCAATAAAAAGGACAACCTACAAGAAATGGATAAATTCCTAGAAATAAACAATTCCCCAAGATTGAATCCAGAAGAAATAGAAAATATAAACAGGCTGATTATCAGTATTAAAATTGAATCAGTAATAAAGTAAACACCCACCAAACAAATGTCCAGAACCAGACTGCTTCACAGGTATATTCTACCAAACATTGAAAGAAGAGTTAACACATACGCATCTCAAACTTTTCCAAAAAATTGAACAGGAAAGAATGCATATTCAAATTCATTCTATGAGGCCAGCATCACCCTGATATCAAAACCAGACAAACATACTATGAAATGAAGAAAATTATATGCCAATACCACTGATAAACACAAATTTAAAAATCCTCAACAATATATTAGCAAACCAAATTCAACAGTACATTCAAAAGATCATATACCAAGACCAAGCACTATTTACCTCATGGATGCCAGGATGGTTCAATATCAATCTAGGTGATTTACTACATTAACAAACTGAATAAAACCATATGATCAACAGATAAAGTCAATGTCCATTTATGATTTAAAAAAAAAACAAAACTTCTCAACAAAATAGGTGTTGAAGGAACTTACCTCAGTGTAATAGAGGCCACACCATACTCAATGGTGACAAGCTATTTCAATGGTGAAAGCAATTTCTCTATGATCAGAAACATGTTAAGAATGCACACTCACCATTATTGTTCAACAAAGTACTTAAAATTCTCCAAGCCAGGCTTCAGCAATACGTGAATCGTGAACTTCCAGATGTTCAACCTGGTTTTAAAAAGGCAGAGGAACCAGCGATCAAATTGCCAACATCTGCTGATCATCAAAAAAGCAAGAGAGTTCCAGAAAAACATCTATTTCTGCTTTATTGACTATGCCAAAACCTTTGACTGTGTGGATCACAATAAACTGTGGAAAATTCTGAGAGAGATGGGAATACCAGACCACCTGACCTGCCTCTTGAGAAACCTATATGCAGGTCAGGAAGCAACAGTTAGAACTGGATCTGGAACAACAGACTGGTTCCAAATAGGAAAAGGAGTACGTCAACACTGTATATTGTCACCCTGATTATTTAAGTTATATGCAGAGTACATCATGAGAAATGCTGGGCTGGATGAAGCACAAGCTGGAATCAAGATCACCAGAAGAAATATCAATAACCTCAGATATGCAGATAACACCACCCTTATGGCAGAAAGTGAGGAGGAACTGAAAAGCCTCTTGATGAAAGTGAAAGAGGAGAGTGAAAAAGTTGGCTTAAAGTTCAACATTCAGAAAACTAAGATCATGGCATTTGGTCACATCACTGCATGGGAAATAGATGGGGAAACAGTGGAAACAGTGGCTGACTTTACTTTTCTGGGCTCCAAAATCACTGGAGATTGCAGCCATGAAATTAAAAGACACTTACTCCTTGGAAGGAAAGTCATGACCAACACAGACAGCATATTGAAAAGCAGAGACATTACTTTGTCAACAAAGGTCCGTCTAGTCAAGGCTATCATTTTTCCTGTGGTCATGTATGGATGTGAGAGTTGGACTATAAAGAAAGCTGACCACCGAAGAATTGATGCTTTTGAACTGTGGTTTTGGAGAAGACTCTTGAAAGTCCCTTGGACAGCAAGGAGATCCAACCAGTCCATCCTAAAGCAAATCAGTCCCGAATATTCATTGGAAGGACTGATGCTGAAGCTGAAACTCTAATACTTTCACCACCTGATGTGAAGAGCTGACTCATTTGAAAAGATCCTGATGCTGGGAAAGATTGAGGGCAGGAGGAGAAGGGGATGACAGAGAATGAGATGGTTGGATGGCATCACTGACTCAATGGACATGGGTTTGGGTGAACTTCGGGAGTTGGTGATGAACAGGGAGGCCTGGCATTCTGTGGTTCATGGGGTCACAAAGAGTCAGACACGACTGAGTGACTGAACTGAACTGAAAGTTTGAGTCATAGCAACTGACAAGAAAAAAAAATAATGAAAGAAATTCAAATTCAAATAAAGAAGTAAAATCGTCATTGCTTACAGATGACAAGATATTACATACAAAAAATCTTTAAAATGCCATTAAAAATATTAGAATTAATAAATGGATTCAGTAAAGTTACAGGATACAAAATCAAAATACATAAATCTATACCCTAACAGTTCTTCTGTGTATTCTTGCCACCTCTTCTTAATATCTTTTTGCTTCGTTAGGTCCATACCATTTCTGTCCCTGGGATTTCTTTGGAAGGAATGATGCTAAAGCTGATACTCCAGTACTTTGGCTACCTCATGCGAAGAGTTGACTCATTGGAAAAGACTCTGATGCTGGGAGGGATTGGGGGCAGGAGAAGAAGGGGACGACAGAGGATGAGATGGCTGGATGGCATCACTGACTGGATGGACTAGAGTCTGAGTGAACTCTGGGAGTTGGTGATGGACAGGGAGGCCTGGCATGCTGCGATTCATGAGGTCGCAAAGAGTCAGACATGACTGAGTGACTAAACTGAACTGATACCCTAACATTTCTATACACTAATCACAAACCAATGGCATATTTCATGTAACTGAAACAAATCATTGTAAAATTAGAATGGAAATAAATAAAAAGGACCCCAAGTAGCAAAAACAATCCTGAGAAAGAAAACCAGAGCTGGAGGCATAGCGCTTCCTGATTTTAAACTATTAAAACAATATGTTACTTGCACAAAAATAGATACATAGATCAATGGAATAGAATAGATAACACAGAAATAAACTCACACTTACATGGTCAATTAATCTAGCCCATGGGATTTGCCAGGCAAGAGTACTGGAGTAGGGTCCCATTGCCTTCTCCGAATAAAGAAGGTAAGAATATACCATTTGCAAAAGACAATAAAGGTTGGAAAATCTGAACAACTACATGTAAAAAAACAAACTAAACTACTTTCTCACACCATCTTTAAAAATAAACTAAAAGTGGATTAAAGACTTAAATGTAAGACTTGAAACCATATATTTCCTGGAATAAATCATAGCTCTTTGACATTAATCTTAATAATATTTTTGCACATATCTTCTCAGGCAAGGGAAACAAAAGTAAAAATAAACAAACGTAATGTGAGAGTTGGACTGTGAAGAAGGCTGAGCACCGAAGAACTGATGCTTTTGAACTGTGGTGTTGGAGAAGACTCTTGAGAATCCCTTGGACTGCAAGGAGATCCAACCAGTCCATTCTGAAGGAGATCAACCCTGGGATTTCTTTGGAAGGAATGATGCTAAAGCTGAAACTCCAGTACTTTGGCCACCTCATGCGAAGAGTTGACTCATTGGAAAAGACTTTGATGCTGGGAGGGATTGGGGGCAGGAGAAGAAGGGGACGATCAAGGATGAGATGGCATCACTGACTCGATGGACATGAGTTTGAGTGAATTCCGGGAGTTGGTGATAGACGGAGGCCTGGCGTGCTGCGATTCATGGGGTCAGCCAAGAGTCAGACACGACTGAGCAACTGAACTAACTAACTAACCACATCAAATAAAAAGCTTTTATATAGCAAATGAGATATCTAATAAGGGATTAATACTAATATATTAAAAAACGCATATAACGTACCAAAAACCAAAAAACCATAAGTAAATGGGCTAGGACCTGAATAGACATTTTCCCAAAGAGTACGTACAAACGCAAGCATATACATGAAAAGCACTCACCATAGACCTTGAATGATTATGCTGACAATAGCTGTAGGTTGTAATTTTTAAGGAGAAGCTGCTTTCTTTAATTTTTAACCAGAGGGAAAGGAAAGAAAAATAAAATTTAATAAACACCTAGTGAGTAGTAAGCAATATTTCTTATGGCCTAATTAATGCCAGATTATCTAACTACATTTATCAAACATCTACTGAGTATCTTCTGAAAGTCAGGCTCTGTGGTAGGCATTTTTATGAACATAACTGCAGATGGTGACTGCAGCCATGAAATTAAAAGATGCTCGCTCCTTAGAAGAAAAACTATAAAAACCTAGACAGCATATTAAAAGGAGAGACATCACTTTGCCAACAAAGGTCCATATAGTCAAAGCTATGGTTTATCCACTAGTCATGTGTGGATGCAGTCATGTATGGTGCTGCAGTCCATGGGGTCGCAAGTAGTCAGACATGATTGAGCAACTGAACTTAACTGAACTAAACTGAACATGTATGGATGTGAGAGTTGGACCATAAAGAAAGCCGAGTGCTGAAGAATTGATGCTTTTGAACTGTGGTGTTGGAGAAGACTCTTGAGAACCCTTGGACTGCAAGGAGATAGAACCAGTCAATCCTAAAGGAAATCCTGAATATTCATTGGAGGGACTGATGTTGAAGCTGAAGCTCCAATACTTTGGCCACCTGATGCAAAGAACTGACTCACTGGAAAAGACCCTGATGCTGGGAAAGATTGAAGGCGTGAGGAGAAGGGGATGACAGAGGATGAGATGGTTGAATGGCATCACTGACTTGATGGGCATGAGACTGAGCAAACTCTGGGAGTTGATGAAGGACAGGGAAGCCTGATGTGGTGCAGTCCATGGGATCACAAAGAGTCAGACACAACTGTGACTGAATAACAACAATAAAACAATATTGCAGTCAAGTATATTTCAATAAAATAAAAGGTAAGTAGATAGTCAGAAGAGGATACAAAAATATACACATTAAAATTTATTACAAATAGTCTATGGTATATAAAATATATATATGAAGAAAATATATATGTCATTTCCCTGGTGGCTCAGAGGTAAAGCTTCTGCCTCCAATGTAGGAGATCTGGGTTCGATCCCTGGGTCGGGAAGATCCCCTGGAGAAGGACATGGTAACCTACTACAGTATTCTTGCCTGGAGAATCCCATGGACAGAGAAGCCTGGTAGGCTACAGTCCATGGGGTCGCAAAGAGTTGGACATGACTGAGCGACTTCACTTTCACTTTCACTTTTCTACTATCATAGTTTTAAACTCCCTCTGATCTTTCTTTTGTTTCCTTCCTTCCTCCCTTCTTACTTTATTTCTTAAGAACCTGTTACTTCTGACTTGTGACTACAATATTTCTCTTAAATCTTGATTATATCCATCACAGTTTTTTCAGAAATGTTTTCTTCTCATTTCTCCATTATCTCTCTGGCAGAGGCAGGGTTGGTGGCAATAAATGCAGGAATTTGGGGCTCTGAATCACAGCCAGGACAGGCAACTTTCAAAACCAAGTGTCTAGTAGTGTGGTAAAGAACCTGCCTGGCAGTGCAGAAGATGTCAAAGATGCAAGTTCAATCCATGAGTCGGGAAGATCCCCAGGAGGAGGGCATGACAATCCACTTCAGTATTCTTGCCTGGAAAATCCATTGGACAGAGGAGCCTGGTGGACTGCAGTCATGGGATTGCAAAGAGTCGGTATGACTGGAGTGGTTTAGCATGCATGCACAGTATGATAAATACTTTGAGGGAAAACAAGCCAGGTAAAAAGACGGAGCATGATTCAGAGTGCTATTTTTAAAAAGCTGGTCATAGAAGTCCTCTTTTGAAGAGGTGATTTTTAAGCAGGGATAAAATTATATAAGGGAACAACCAATCAAAATGCTTGGAAGAAGAGCATTCCAGGCAAAAGAACAAGAAATGCAAGAAGTCTTAGATAAATGCCTTATTTAAGCTGAGAAACCTCAAGAAAGCGTGGGTGGATGGGGCCGGATGAGAAAGAGAGGAGTCATTCAAGGAAACGCACAGCAGGATTTAGTTGGTCATGTAGATTTGGTTTCTACTTTTAGTGTGATAGTAAACTATTAAAATGTCTTGTGGGAGTGACTAAAATGAACAGATTCAGGTATTTTAAGCATCTGTCAGGTTGCTGTAGGGAAAACTGAGTGTAGCAGGGGAGATGAAAGAATAGGTGGTAGTCTTTGAGGGGGTGAGAAATGAAAACTATTTGTTGAGGTTTATTAGGGTAGAACCAACAAATTTTGATAAATAGGGGTCAAGCATGAAAGAAAATGAGGAGTCAGAATGACAGCAAGATCTTTGACTTAAGTAGGTAGATGACAAGTTGCGCCATTTACCACATTTGGAAAATTTGCAGAGAAGCTGTTTTGGAGAGGGGATTTACGACTTTTTTCAGTCATGCTGAATTTGATATTTGCCTGTTAGAATGTTGAGCAGGTGCAGATATATGAGTCTGGAATTCTTAATTTATTGGGAAATCAGTTTCTTTGAGGCATTTATATTTACTAAAATAACGCAAGTGATATGAATATACTAAGGATGAGTATTTGTGGTAAAGGAGAGAATTATTTGTCTTGCTTGAATGTTTAAACATTGCTGTCTAATCGTAAATTAAATATATGATTATCATGGAAAATTAGGAAGCTATAGGGAAACATAAAGGAAAAAAACACCATAATATTATTATCCTAAGACATCAGTATTTGTATTTCTGTATATTTCCTTCAGGTGACCTAATATTATATGATGAATATTTTCTGATTGATTAAATATTCACTGAAAATATTTTATCACTGTATAATAAAAGCTACAGTAATTCAATAGTTAAGGTATTAGTACAATAATCAATAGTTAGTTCAATGAACTAGATAAAGACCTCTGAAACAGGTCATAGTTTTTAGCATGAAAATTTAATTTATGGCAAAGGAATCTCACTTGCCAAGAATGAACGTATTTAACAAGCGAAGCTATAATCTTATCTCACACCCTAACCCAATACTAAAGGTAAAATTATTAAACCATAAATATTTGACCATCTGTGAGTCTCCTCTTGCTCTCTTTAGCTGTTTCTCAATAGAGAATACCTTTCAAATGTGTTAGATGATGTCATTCCTTTGTTCAAAATCTTCTAATGACTTCTCCTTTCATTTAAGTTAAGGCTGAAGTTCTCCAAATGGCGTACAAGATATTTCATAATCTGAGCCCTGTTCTCTGTCCAACCATTTGCCTCCTCTCCTCTCCTCTCTCTCTGTTAGCCTCACTGCCCTTCAGGCATGCCAGCATTCTCCCACCTGAGTCTTCACACCTACTGTTTGCTCTGCCTACGATGTTTCCCCCAGATATACCCATGGCTTGCTCATCATTTGCTTCAGGTCTCTCTTCACATGTCACCTTAGGAGGAGTTCTTCACTCATCATTCTATTCAAAATACTGATACCTACATTCTCTCATTCTCTCTCACTGCACCCTCCCCGTCAAGATTATCTTTCATTCTTAACTTCCTTTCTTATTCCACATCAAATTTACTGCTACCTGATCTACTATATATTTGTTTATAAACTATCTTTCCTCATTAGAATATAAGCTTCATAAGGATAGACACTTTTCATTTTACCCCAATACAGCACCTGACATATATCAAGCATTCAATAATTTTTGTTGTGTGAAATTAATGGGAGAGTGAATTAATTTAGGATGAAACAAAGGCCAATTAGCTGACCTTTTTCTTGAAAAGTATTTTCTGAACACAAAATTCATGAATCAAACAAAAAAGTTAGACTTTCCCCAAAAAGCCCAACCCGTTTTAGAAATCAAATGAGAGAAAAGTCCATTTTCTATTTTCTTATTTCCCCTTATAACTGCACTCCCTAAACCCCCTCACTGCACACACACATAGTAAGGAAAATGGGAAATTACAAATCTGAAGAGGGTTTTGGTTTTTGTTTGCTGTAATTCAACATGATTTATCTGCTGAACTCTCAGGTAGGAAACTACAGAATCCAGAGCACCAAACCGACTGAGAAAATGAATAGTAAGTGAATGAAAGGATAGTGATGAGATCAGAGAACAAAACAAAGTAAAGCCATGCCACAGCTGACCGTGCTGAACCCATGGTGGCACACTCTACAAATAATGCTAACGGTGGAGGGGAAGAAATGGTATTTTAAACCCAACTGTAATCTCCTTCTATTTTCCGTTGCTCTGGAAAAGCAGTCCTCACAATGACTCTCTCTATGCTTCCCACGAGGGATTTAGTTACTGTTGTAACCTTTCTGCTGTTCATTGTGAGGCTAGAAAAGTACAATTCCACTACATTTAAGCCACTTTGTAAGAGGAAATACAACTGTCAGCTCAGGTGGCTTTAAGCCGCCACAGCTTGGGGAATAAAACCAACTCATCTCTCCAAAATCCCCACCTGATAAGAGAAGCTGACAGATATCAGTTCTGTCTTCCTGTAATAAACTCTTCCCATGCAATGTAGTGGTCTCACGGAAGTGCACACTGGAAACAACTATGGAACCTTGAAAAGTCTTGACCTCACCCAGTGCTTTGGCCTCTGTGTTGAAATTTCTAAATGCTTTCATGTGATTCTTGTGCAGCCAAAATGAGAACCATCGCTATAGTTTTTCCTTCTCCTTTCTTCCTCTCCCTTTTCCTTTTTGGTTTGCCTAATCAGAATAATTTTCTTTTTCCTTTGACATCTAAATTTGAAATCTGGGCTCAAGATTTTGCTGTTAGTCATTAAAACAAGTATGAGGAAAACTGACTCCTCCCAGCTTCAAGGCTCAGCCTCCTTGGCTTGTCTTAATCAACCCATTGTATTGCCTTGTACACAATCAGGTACAAGGCAGGGATGCACGAGTACTATAAACAGCCAATTTAAGCTGGATATAGGACCCTTGCTTATAAGGTGTATTAAGAACATTTTCTTTCTTCCTTGGCACAATGTGGGAGATGAATGTGAAGCCAAGAACCACCACAGGCATTTTCCTCCAAAGGAGAAGTAGCCCAAATATATATCTCTCCTTAGAAGATGACACAATCATGAAAATTGCAGAGAAATTGCCAGAGTCACAAGCTGGTTTATCCTCAAGTGCACCTCACTTCCAAGATTCCAGTTAGAAAAGCCAGTAAAGGACATTTTTATTGAAGTCATTAGGATTGAGATGTAGCATAAGTATTCAGACATCACCTAATTTACCCCCATGTTCTGTTTTTCTCCATCCCTCTCTTAAACTTGGGCCAGTTATTAAAGGAAGATGCCAATGCCCTCATTCAGTATTTTCAGGGGACTGAAAAATCACTGCAGGTGGTGATTGCAGCCATGAAATTAAAAGACGCTTACTCCTTGGAAGGAAAGTTATGACCAACCTAGATAGCATATTCAAAAGCAGAGACATTACTTTGCCAACAAAGGTCCGTCTAGTCAAGGCTATGGTTTTTCCAGTGGTCATGTATGGATGTGAGAGTTGGACTGTGAAGAAAGCTGAACATTGAAAAATTGATGCTTTTGAACTGTGGTGTTGAAGAAGGCTCTTGAGAGTCCCTTGGACTGCAAGGAGATCCAACCAGTCCATTCTAAAGGAGATCAGTCCTGGGTGTTCTTTGGAAGGAATGATACTAAAGCTGAAACTCCAGTACTTTGGCCACCTCATGCGAAGAGTTTACTCATTGGAAAAGACTCTGATGCTGGGAAGGATTGGGGGCAGGAGGAGAAAGGGACGACAGAGGATGAGATGGCTGGATGGCATCACCGATTCGATGGATGTGAGTTTGCATGAACTCCAGGAGCTGGTGATGGACAGGGGAGGCCTGGCGTGTTGCAATTCATGGGGTTGCAATGAGTCAGACACGACTGAGGGACTGAACTGAACTGAACTGAACTGAAGCAGTCCTGCTAACCACTTTTCATGATTACCTTCCTAGAATAAAGTAAATACTAATGTAAGCAAGATATTCTTTGTCTGATTTGAAATGGAAGTCTTAGTTTCTGGCACCTATATGGGGTCAACGGCAGGAAAAAGTACTTCTATTTCATAATGTTTCTTGATCAATGACCCCACAATAAACAAATTGCCTCTACTGGCAAATCAGTAATCCTGGAGTGGATGATTCATAGGAACACTGTATAAGGAACTATAAATTCAGTTAGAATACTGGAATGAAAGGCATGACCCATAGCCTCAAGTGGTTCATTATTTAATGGAGCAGTTCTCCAGTCTGCTTTCCTATGAGAAGAAACTGTCATGGAGTCATGTGTATGTCTTACCCAATTTCCTATCTCTTTGGCCTTTAGAATGTTGTACCAGAGCATACTAATGCAGATAGCTTTTAGTCTCTTTGATCCATGATCCTTTCTAAACAGTAATCTTTTCACTAGACCCAATAAACTCATGACTTTGTCAGCCTGAAACTGAAAATACAAACATAATGAGGATGAGACTCTTCCTTTCAGTTTCCCCCTTATTATCACTTTTTCTAATTCCAGAAACTAGTCCTCTTAAAGTGACCAGACTTAGTTCTGATGGTTAGACCAGACCATCATCTAATGATGTTTCACTAAGTTTTAACACAAACCGACCTCTTTCAGCTGGAGATCAAATTTTACCATTTATATTCATAAGAAACTAAATTTATTTATGATTCCATAAATTAATCTGCCGAAGAAACCCTCTTCTTCAAGGAATTCTGAATTTTGATTAAAAATATGGCCTTCAGATATATTCCTAGTTTCTTGTGAAATCAAATCATTTGGATTTCATAGGCTGATTTCAGTTAAATTGACAAAGAGGCAGAAGTCTTAGAGATATATTGAGTTTTCCTGTAGGCAGCCACCCACGAAGTTAAAATCCAAGGGAAATCAAATTTCTTTAGTTCAGTCATTTGCCTCCAGTAATGACTTGGTTTTACACCAACCATAACATTTTTCTACCATTATAAAGATTTAAAGCATTTTTGTGTATCAGATTATTTTCACTTCGGACACAGATTTCCCTGCTTCACTGCTGAGCCAATCCAGTGCTCTGAGGTGCTGTCAGTATGCATGAAGTTACCTCCGCAGAGCAGGTAAAGTGCTCCATCATGACTGGCTACACTCAGGTTAGGCGTCTTTACCTTTAGCTCGAAGTAGCTCTACATTTTCTCTTAAATTGTGAGTCTAGAGACCTTAGTTTTTAGACTGCAAGTATAGGTGAGTCTAAGAAGCAGAAAAAGTGATTTTCATAGAGCTCATTTCTGACACATGGGTAGCACTGGAGTGGGCTTAAAAATGAATATAATACCCTCAACCTACCCCGACCCAATCCTTTTGCTGACAGGCCCTGTGATGCTTACTCAGAGACTAATATTTGGGTTTTGACATCATGAGGTCTGTTGACCCAGAAAAAGAGCCTAAACATCTCTCACTACGTTTTTATAGACGCGTTTTTTTGGCTTTTAAACACTTTTATTATCAAACAGAATATATACACAACTGGTAAAGTGTATACAATGCATTTCAGTTTTGTTGTTTAGCTGCTAAGTCATATCCAACTCTTCTGTGACCGCATGGACTGTAGCCTGCCAGGCTCCTCTGTCCATGGGATTCCCAGGCAAGAATACTGGAGAGGGTTGCCAGTTTCTTCTTCAGGGGATCTTCCTGACCCAGGAATTGAACCCATCCATGTCTCCTGCATTGACAGCAGCTTCTTTTCCACCGAGCCACAGGGGAAGCCCTCATTTCATTTTAGTAAATAACTATAAGTAACAATCATGTAAATATTATATAAATCAAGCAAAAGAATATTATCAACATTCCAGAACCCCTACATGTCTCTTCCTAACATTCTCCCCCTTTGAGGTAATCATTAGTCTGATGCTAATAAAAATTACTTCCCTGTTTCCTTTTGGTTCTTATTTATGCATTCCCAAGGGAAATATTTTAGTTTTGCCTCATCTGAATACTATATAAGTGGAATCATGCCACACGTATTTTCTATAACTTACTATTTTTCATTCACTATCAAGATTGTTTCATGAAATCGATATATGTAGAACTATTCATTAATTTTCACTGCTGTGTAATATTTATTACTGCTATTGCTATTTGTTTATCCATTTTACTCTTAAAGAACTCTGTTTGCTTTTGGAAAATTTGAAAAATGCTGCTTTGAGCAGCCTGTATCTTATTTCTTATTGTATATAAGTATACAGATTTGTAGAGTGTACACTTAGAAATGGAAAGACTAAGTCATGGTATATGTGTATTTTTAAGCTATATTATTTTTCTCCAAATTATAGCATTACCTGGTGGCTGCATGGCACTGGAGTGGTGGCTGTGCGGTGCTGGAGTGACTGTGAGAAGATATCCCATGTCCAAGGGCAGAGAAGCCCAGCAAGATGGTAGGCACTGGAGCATCACGTGCATGGCGCTGGAGATATCCCAGGTCCATGGGCAAAGGAGAAGCCCCAGCAAGATGGTAAAGTGAAGTGAAGTCGCTCAGTCATGTCTGACTCTTTGCGACCCCATGGACTGTAGCCTACCAGGCTCCTCCGTCCATGGGATTCCCCAGGCAAGAGTACTGGAGTGGGTTGCCATTTCCTTCTCCAGGAGATCCTCTCAACCCAGGGATTGAACCCGGGTCTCCCACATTGCAGGCAGATGCTTTACCATCTGAGCCACCAGGGAAGCCCCAGCAAGATGGTAGGAGGGGCGAAATTGCATTAAGATTTGAATCCCATACCCACCAGAAATACTCAGAGGGCTCAAACAAATCTTGCGTGCACCAGGATCCAGAGACTCCACAAAGACTGAGACAGAACTGTGTTTGAGTGTCTCTTCTGGAGGTATAGGCCAGCAGTGGACAGTGTAGGAGGGAGGGGCTCTGGGGGCAGCAGACTTGGGTATGGCATATGCCCTCTTGGAGGAGGTCGCCATTAACCCCACCACAGAGCTGCCAGAACTTACACAGGACTGGGGAAATAGATTCTTGGAGGGTACAAATAGAACCTTGTATGCACAGGACCCAGGAGAAAGGAGCCATGACCCACAAGAGATTGACCCAGACTTGCCCGTGAGTGTCCAGAGTCTGCGATGGAGTGGGTTGGCAGTGGCCTGCTGCAGGGTTGGGGGCACTACATGTACCAGTGCGTGCATGGGACCTTTACAAGGAGGTTGCCATTATCTTCATTACCTCCACCATAGTCTGGTCCAGGTAATAACAGGGAGGGAACAAATTTCCACCAATCAACAGAAAAATGGATTAAAGATTTACTGAGCATGGCCCTGCCCATCAGAATAAGACCCAGTTTCCCCCTCAGTCAGTCTCTCCCATCAGGATGCTTCCATAAGCCTCTTATACTTTTCCATCAGAGGGCAGACAGAATGAAAACCACAGTCATAGAAAACTAAACTATCAGTCATGCCATGTAGGGCCACCTAAGACTGACAGGTCATGGTGGAGAGTTCTGACAAATGTGGTCTGCTGGAGAAGGGAATGCAAACCATTTCAGTATTCTTGCCTTGAGGAACCCATGAACAGTATGAAAAAGCAAAAGGATAGGACACTGAAAGATGAACTCCCCAGGTTGGTAGGTACCCACCCAATATGCTACTGGAGAAGAGTGGAGAAATAACTCCAGAAAGAATGAAGAGATGGAGCCAAGGCTAAAACAACACCCAGTTGTGGATGTGACTGGTGATGGAAGTAAAGTCCAATACTGTGAAGAGCAATATTGCATAGGAACCTGGAATGTTAAGTCCATGAATCAAGGCAAATTGGAAGTGGTCAAACAGGTGATGGCAAGAGTGAACGTCAACATTTTAGGAATCAGAGAACTAAAATGGACTAGATTGGGTGAATTTAACTCAGATGACCATTATATCTACTACTGTGGTCAGGAATCCCTTAGAACAAATGGAGTAGCCATTATAGTCAACAAAAGAGTCTGAAATGCAGTACTTGGATGCAATCTCAAAAATGACAGAATGGATCTCTGTTCATTTCCAAGACAAACCATTCAATATCACAGTAATCTAAGTCTATGCCCTGACCAGTAATGCTGAAGAAGCTGAAGTTGAAGATCTTTTAGAACTAACACTCAAAAAAGATGTCCTTTTCATTATAGGGGACTGGAATGCAAAAGTAGAAAGTCAAGAAACACCTAGGGTAACAGGCAAATTTGGCCTTGAAGTACAGAATGAACCAGGGCAAAAGCTAATAGAATTTTGCCAAGACACACTGGTCATAGCAAACAACTTCTTCTGACAACACAAGAGAAGACTCTACACAAGGACATAACCAAATGGTCAATACCAAAATCAGATAGATTATACTCTTTGCAGCCAAAGATGGAGAAGCTCTATACAGTTAGCAAAAACAAGACTGGGAGCTGACAGTGGCTCTGACCATGAACTCCTTATTGTCAATTCAGACTTCAATTGAAGAAAGTAGGGAAAACCACTAGACCATTCAGGTATGACCTAAGTCAAATCCCTTACAATTATACAGTGGAAGTCACAAATAGATTCAAGGATTAGATCTGTTACACAGAGTGTCTGAAGAACTATGGACAGAGGTCCTGACACTGTATAGGAGACAGGGATCAAGACCATTCTGATGAAAAAGAAATGCAAAAAGGCAAAGTGGTTCTGAGGAGGCCTTAGAGATACCTGTGAAAAGAAAAGAAGTAAAAGGTAAAGGAGAAAAGGAAAGATATATCAATTTGAATGCAGAATTCCAAAGAATAGCAAGGAGAGACAAGAGAGCCTTCCTCAGTGATCAATGCAAAGAAATAGAGGAAAACAATAGAATGGGAAAGACTAGAGATCTCTTCAAGAAAATTAAAGATACCAAGGGAACATTTCATGCAAAGATGGGCTCAATAAAGGACAGAAATGGTATGGACCTAACAGAAGCAGAGGATATTAAGAAGAGATGGCAAGAATACACAGAAGAACTATACAAAAAGATCTTCACAGCCCAGATAATCATGATGGTGTGATCACTCACCTAGAGCCAGACATCCTGGAATGCAAAGTCAAGTGGGCCTTAGGAAATATCACTATGAACAAAGCTAGTGGAGATGATGGAATTCCACTTGAGCGAATTCAAATCCTAAAAGATGATGCTGTGAAAGTGCTACACTCAATGTTCTAGAAAATTTACAAATCTCAGCAGTGGCCACAGGACCGGAAAAAGTCAGTTTTCAATTCAATCTCAAGCAAAGGCAATGCCAAAGAATGCTCAAACTACTGCACAATTGCACTCATCTCACATGCTAGTAAAGTGATGCTCAAAATTCTTCTAACTAGGCTTCAATGTTACATGAACCAGAACTTCCAGATGTTCAAGCTGGATTTAGAAAAGGCAGAGGAACCAGATATCAAATTGCTAACATCCATTAGATCAATGAAAAAGCAAGAGAGTTCCAGAAAAACATCTACTTCAGCTTTATTGACTATGCCAAAACCTTTGACTGTGGATCACAACAAAATGTGGAAAATTCTTCAAGAGATGGGAATACCAGACCACCTGACCTGCCTCCTGAGAAATCTGTATACAGGTCAGGAAGCACAGGTAGAACTGGACATGGAACAATGGACTGGTTCCAAATAGGGAACGGAGTACGCCAAGGCTGTATATTGTCACCCTGCTTATTTAACTTATATGCAGAGTACATAATGAGAAACACTAGGCTGGATGAAGCACAAGTTACAATCAAGATTACCAGGAGAAATATCAATAACCTCAGATATGCAGATGACACCACTCTTATGGTAGAAAGCAAAGAATCGAAGAACCTCTTGATAAAAGTGAAAGGGGAGAATGAAAAGCTTGACTTAAAACTCAACATTTGGAAAATGAAGATCATGGCATCTGGTCCCATCACTTCATGGCTAATAAACGTGGAAACAGTGGTATATATTATTTTGGCGGTGGCGGGGAGGGCTCCAATATCCCTGCAGATGGTGACTGCCGCCGTAAAATTCAAAGATGCTTGCTCCTTGGAAGAAAAGTTATGACCAATCTGGACAGTGTGTTAAAAAGTATAGAGATTACTTTGCCAACAAAGGTCCATCTAGTCAAAGCTATGGTTTTTCCAGTAGGCATGTATGGATGTGAAAGTTGGACCATAAAGAAAACTGAGTATGGAAGAATTGATGCTTTGGTGTTATAGAGGACTCTTGAGAGTCCCTTGGACTTCCAGGAGATCCAACCAGTTCATCCTAAAGTAATCAGTCCTGAATATTCATTGGAAGGACTGATGCTGAAGATGAAACTCCAATACTTTGGCCACGTGATGCAAAGAATGGACTCATTTGAAAAGACCCTGATGCTGTGAATAATTGACGGTAGGAGGAGAAGGGGACAACAGAGGATGAGGTGGTTTGATGGCATCACTGACTCAATAGACATGAGTTTGAGTAAACTCCAGGAGTTGGTGATGAACAAGGAGGCCTGGTGGGCTGCAGTCCATGGGGTCACAAAGAGTCGGACATGACTGAGCGACTGAATTGACTCATAGCATTACTAGATAATGTTATATCACTTTTCACAATGTTGTGCTAATTTCCAGTCCTAAGTGATGCATGAGAGATTTACATGTGCCAACACTTGGTATATTTATATGTCAACATTTGCTCCACAAGTATGCATTAGAATCTGCCAATATGGAACATGTGTATTGGAAACTCACTGTTTTATAACATGCATTTCCCTTATTACTAATGAATATCCATGTCAATTTTATCATATTTATTGATCATTTTGATAGTCCACTTGGGCTTCTATAATAAAATACCCTAAATTAGGTGGCTTAAACAACAGAAATTCATTTCTCAGAGTTCTGGAGCCTGTATAAGTATAAGATCAAGATGTCAGCCAATCTGATTTTTGGTGAGATCCCTCTTCCCGGTTTTCAAATGACTGTCTTCCTGCTGTATCCTCACATGATGAAGAGAGTTCATTTCTTCTCTTCTTCAAAGGGTACTAATCTCATTCATGAGGACTCCATCTTACTGACTTAATTATCTCCTAAAGAATTCCCCCTCCAAACACAATCACACTGGGGCTAGGACTTCAATTAAAATTAGAAATTTTAGGGGGACATAAATATTCATTCCATTGTACTTATTTAGATTTCCTCTTTTGTGAAGTGCCTCTTAAAACTGTTAATCTCTCTGTTGTGTTATCTGTCTTCTTTAACTTTGATTTTTGGGAGGCTGTTATATATTTTAGATGGCACCCCATTCCAGTACTCTTGCCTGGAAAATCCCATGGACTGAGGAGCCTGGTAGGCTGCAGTCCATGGGGTCGCGTATGAGTCAGACTGAGCAACCTCATTTTGACTTTTCACTTTCATGCATTGGAGAAGGAAATGACTCCCCACTCCAGTGTTCTTGCCTGGAGAATCCCAGGGATGGGGGAGCTTGGTGGGCTGCTGTCTATGGGGTGGCACAGAGTCGGACACGACTGAAGCGACTTAGCAGCAGCAGCATACATTCTGGATACTTTGTTAGTTATAAGTCTTGCAGATATGTTCTCACTGTAGCTTATCTTGTCTCTATAATGAAATGTCTTTTCATTAATGGAAATTGCTAACTTAATGCTCTCCTCTTTGTATATCTTTATCATTATGGCTCTGTAATTTGTGTCTAGTCTAAATCATTCCTACTCCGAGGTCTAAAGATATTCTTCTATTTCTCTCTTAAACACATCATAGTTTTTTACCTTTTAAAATATAGATCATGAAGACCAGTTTCGATCTTTAAGAACTGGTTTCTCTTAATATGGTGCAAATTAAGAGTTAATCTTTAAACAAATACTGAGAGCAATTATGCTTGCATAGTTTATTTAAGGTCTGTTTTTTTTTATAATTATCTGCACTAATATTTGTGTAATAAGTCAAGTATCCATTTATACTTAGTGCTAATATGAAGTGCTCTATTCTGTGTCATTGATCTTCATTTGCTAAAACCATTCTTCTTATTACTATAGGTTTGCAATATGTAATAATAACAGAGAAAGCTCTCCTATCCTGTTTTCTTAAAATATTTTTTTGGATATTTTTAGCTCTTTGAAATTTCATATAAATTCAAAATTCATTAGCTTTTAGAAAATTTATATGAGGAGATAAAAATAGATTTTTAAATTTGTGTTTGCTAAATGTTTTGATGGCATAAAATAATGTCTTTTATTTTAAAATATTGATTTTTAAATTATATCCTTTATTTACCATACTGTTTTTAAGATTAATCCAAGATATTGATATTATATTTATCAGCAGCTTGTTCCTTTTATTACTGAGTAGTATTCCATCATATTAACATACCACAATTTGTTTATCCATTCATCAGTTACAAACATTGGGTTTTTTTCCTAGTTTGAGTATTAGGAATAACATAGTTATAAACAATCATGTATAGATATTTCTGTAATTCTATATGATTTTTAATGCAAGAAAGTGTGACTTAAAAATACTGCACAGATTTCAGAAAAATACTAGAGGGAAACCAAAGGCGCATCTTTATCTTTGTGTAGAGCCAATTACACATACTGATGTGTAAATGTCAAGCCAACTGTGCATTCCTGGGATAAATCTAAATTGGTCATTTTTAAAAATATGCTATTGAATATGATTTGCCAAAATTTTATTGAAAATATTTCACATATGTTCATGAGGGATATCACTCTATAGTCTTCTTTTCTTGTAGTGTGCTAGTCTGGTTTCACTATCATAGTACCACTATGTCTTGTAAAGGACATTATGAAACTAGTCTGCAATTTTCTGGAAGACTTTGCATTTAAACATGCTTTTTGGCATGGTATGTATTAAATGTTTATAAATTATTATATGGATGACTGAAATTAATATACATCCTGCAGTTGACAAGTTAACTTTGTTAATTACATTTTCTAATATTTTATATCCTGGTACTTTTAAGTGCTTTTCTATTAGTTTCTAAGAGAAGAGTGTTGAACTTTCTGACTTTGAAGATTGATCAATTTCTCATTGCATTTTTGTCAACTTTTGCTGTAAATAATTTGACAGTTTGCTAAAATAGGCACACAATTTTTAAATTGCTATATCATTCTGCTCATTGAATCTTTTACTATTTCAAAGGATTCCATTTTAATTTTACTTATTCTATTTGCCTTAAGATACCTTTTGTTGCTAATTAATGTAAACTATGTCAACTCTCTCTTAATTAAGATTTAATGGCATGTATTTTACCATACACTGAATTTCAACATCTTCTATACCCATGCATTTTACATTTTTTCCTTATAAACAGCATAAACTTTTTCTTCCCAGTCTCATTATCTTGATTTATATACTGAAATATAGTTGATTTACAATATTATATTAGTTTCAGGTGTACAGCATAGTGATTCAATATTCTTATGGATTATAATCATCTGAAGGTATTATTAAACATTGGCTACATTCCCTGTGCTGTGCAATATATCCTTGAGACTTATTTATTTTATACGTAATAGTTTATACCTTTTAATTCCCTATGTTTTTATTGCCCTTCCTCATTCCTTATCTATCCTGGTAAACACTAGTTTGTTTTCTATATCTGTGAGACTGTTTCTGTTTTTACATTTATTTTTTAAAATCCATATATAAGTGATACCATACAGTATGTGTCTTTCTCTGCCTGACTTATTTCACTAAGTCAGATAATACCCTCCAGGTTCATTCATGTTGTTGGAAATGGCAAAATCTTATCCTTTTTATGGTTGAGCAATATTCCATTTTGTGTGTGTATATATTAATACATGTTTACTAATATACATCACACCTTTTTATCAGTTTGTCTGTTGATGGACACATACATTTTGCTGTAAATGGCAAAAATCTCATTCTTTCTAAGGCTGAGTAATATTCCATTTTTTGGTGTGTGTACATGTTAATATATATATTCAGTTCAGTTCAGTTCAGTCTCTCAGTCGTGTCCGACTCTTTGAGACCCCATGAATCACAGCACACCAGGCCTCCCTGTCCATCACCAACTCCCGGAGTTCACTTAGACTCATGTCCATCGAGTCTGTGATGCCATCCAGCCATCTCATCCTCTGTTGTCCCCTTCTCCTCCTGCCCCCATTCCCTGCCAGCATCAGAGTCTTTTCCAATGAGTCAGCTCTTCGCATGATGTGGCCCAAATACTGGAGTTTCAGCTTTAGCATCATTCCTTCCAAAGAAATCCCAGGATTGATCTCCCTCAGAATGGACTGGTTGGATCTCCTTGCAGTCCAAAGGACGCTCAAGAGTCTTCTCCAACACCACAGTTCAATATATATCATATCCTCTTTATCCATTTATCTGCTGATAGACACTGAAGGCTCATCCATATTCCAGCTATTATAAATAATGCTGCTATGAACATTGCGGACCATGTATCTTTTCAAATTAATGTTTTCATATTCTCTGGATATATACCCAACTGGAATTACTGGATCACCTGGTAGTTCGGCTTTTAATTGGTGGTTGTGTCGGGGGGTAGGGGGTGCACTTTACAGTGTCTGCAACAATTTACATTCCCACCAAAATTATGCTAGGGCTTGTTTTCTTCACATCACCAACAATATTTGTTATTTGTGGTATTGATAGACATTCTGACAAGTGTGAGGTGATATTGCATTGTGGATTTGCTGTGAATATCCTTGATATTAAGTGATTCTTAGCACCTTTTCATGTGTTTGTTGGCCATCTGTATATCTTTTTGGAAAAATGTCTATTCAAGTCTTCTGCCCATTTTTAATTGGGCTGTTTTTTCACACTGAGTTGTATGAGTTGTTTATATATTTTGGATATTAATCCCAAATCAATAATGTCATTTGCAAATATTTTCTCCTATTCATTAGCTTGTATTTTTGTTTTTTAATGGTTTCTTTTACAATACAAAAGTTTTTAAGTTTAATTAGGTCCCATGTGTTTACTTTTGCTTTTATTTCCTCTGCCTTAGGAGACAGATCCATGAAAATATTGCTAAAATTTGGGTCAAAGAATGTTCTATGTTCTCTTCTAAGATTTCTATTGTTTCTAGGATTACAGTTAGGATTTAATTCATTTTGAGTTTCTTTTGGTATATGGTATGAGAAAATTTTCTAATTTTATTTTTTACATGTACCTGACCAGTTTCCCCAGGATCATATACTGAAAACACTGTCTTTTCCTCACTGTATTCTTACTTTCTCTGTTGTAGATGAATTTATCATAAGTGCATGAGTTTATTTGAGTTTTCTGACTGCTCCATTGATCACTCTGTCCTTTTTGTGCCAGCACTATACTGTTTTGATTACTGTAGCTTTATAGTACAGTCTGAAGTTAGAAAGCATGATACCTTCATCCTTGTTCTCTTTTCTCAAAATTTCTTGGGCTACTCAAGGCCTTTTGTGGTTCCATATAAATTTTAGGATTATTTGCCCTACTTCTGTGAAAAATATTAAGTATTTTGATAGAGATTGCATTGAATCTCTTGATTGCTTTGGGTAGTAAGGACATTTGTGCAATACTAATTTATCCCACCTACTAATAAGAACAGAGGACATCTTTCTATTTCTCTGTATCATATTTAATTTCTTTCATCAATGTCTTAAGAGTTTTGAGAGTATAAGTATTTCACCTCCTTGATTAATTCTGTTATTTTATTGATTCAGTTTTAAATGGAATTGTTTTCTTGCTTTCTCTTTTTGAAAGTTCATTAATATTATATAGAAAAGATACTGGGTCATAAGGTCTAAATGGATAGAAATTATGCTCATTTTGCATATCATTGGATATTTAATCCTAGTATAATACCTGGAATATGGAAGTTAAATAATATAGATTTAAGTGAATGAATAAGGGAAAGAATAAATTAAGAAGCATAGTCCATATGTTTGTGGTATGTGAAGCCTGGTGCATATCTATTGAACACTTAAGTATCCTTCTTGGTGAACTGATAGTTTAATATTGGTGTCTGATTCTCACCATTTTAAAAATGACATAGATCCAGGAGTATAAAATTCAAGGTTGCTTAAGTTATTACTAAACTCTTAGTTATTCTTAATACCTGGTATCATGTCCCAAGGACATTAGGAAACAATGAAGAGATTTGAAGAATACAAGGATATATTATCCAACGCAGGGAATATAGTAAACAATTTAGATTATAATTATAGTATTATATGCATTAATTTATTAATAATAACCATAAATGGAATATAACCTTTAAAATTATGAATCACTCTGTGGTATACCGAAAAATTATATAGTATTGTACATCAATAATTTAATACAAAAAAGTAAAATAAAAATAAAATTTGGATTCATTTCTGAAGCTGACTAATATGAAGCTATAGTAAGTTTGGTTGTCCTTAAAGTTGTACGCGAAGTTGGTCCTGAGTACTTAACGATACAGATGGAGTATATTGTACTTTTAACTTGGGCTTTGCTAATATGTGTGTATTATTTTCTCTTCCCTCACATTCCTTAGTGCATATTCCTATCTCAGGTAAGAATAGAGTGTCTCTCTCTAAATTTCCCCAGCAAGAGTCTCTTCAGTCTCACATTTACTTTTAGATGAAAGTCAAGTTTATATGCATGATCCTTTATTATATACTTATAGAGCAGATATAGATTCTAGGGCTAGCCAAGGTATTACTAGTGCCCATCTAAATTTTCATTGTATATTGTTCTGTTTTGGTTTATTGGAGTGTACTGATGGGTTTAGAGAGGGTGGCAAGCTCAGTGTTCTAAGCATCCAGACGTTTCCACCTGGAAACGTGGTGGGTACATTTGGAGATGGTAGCTGGATTCAAAACTTTGAGGACTAATGCATTTTTCATCTTTATCCATTCCAACCATTTTCATCATTATGTCAATGCTATATTGACATAAAGCACACAACTTTCACTGGGACAACAATTACATACCACCTATTATCTGAATCTCACTCCCAGAGTTATCTCCTTTTCTTTCTATATGGCACACCACTGACTGCCTTTTAGTCTATGTAATTCAATAAATAGTCTTAAAATGTGCAAGACATGTTGCTATCACTTGGTGATAAAATGTGAGTAATTCATCTTCATGAAACTTAGGATAAATTGAGGAGGCATAGAAATAAATTAGCAAATACATAACAGTGTGATAGGGAAATAGAAAAATGACAGACATCTAAGTGGAATCGGGGCTTGTCAGAAGGATCCTTTTATATTATTATACTCTGGGATACTATTTGCCAAACATATCTTGGTTAGATGTGACTTTGCTGTGTTCAGTGAGAGCACCATATTGCTCAGCTTCAGGAACACCATTCATATGACCAGGCAAATGATGTCCCCTGGATTGTTCTGCCTAGACTCCATGCAACTCAGTTACTCTAATGGCAAAAGCAGCCGTGATTATTTTGAAAAGGCCAATTCTTAAGGAGAAGACAATGAATTATCATAGCTGGTCTACATTATGGGGAGGTGTTTTATCAATAGGAAGTATAAGAGTAGCCTTCCAGGTTTTGGTACATAGTTATTCTATCAATGAAGTAATAGATGAAAGACAGGAATTTCAAGACTTTATGCAGTGCTGCCAAATCAAGACATAAGCTGGTACCAGATCATGATGATTTAATAATTCATTGAGGAAAAGGTGATGGTAGATGGTATATCTTCTGGATATTCATGAGGTTTTAGAAGACTGATTTCCATAAGACAATACTTCAGATCTCCAGAAGATGATCAAAACTAAGAACAGTCATAGAGGTTGACATATTTGAGGTCAAACAGTCCTGGAAGAGGTTATTTCTAATGAAATGGGAGTCCGAGCAGTGTGAGTAAAGGGTCTTACTAAATTGCTTCAATGTGCTATCTGTATATTGTGTAAGATGTCTGCCCTTTGTAAGATAGGGAAAGCACATCCTCACCTAAAAGCACTGGTTTCTAGTTAGTGTGGATGTCCAAAATCCAGGGTGCAGGAGAGCCATGCATGGTGTAGTATACAGCCAAAGCTATCAAGATTACTGACGACCTGAGGTTTAGGTTCTCCAGCCAAAGTCAAGGGGACCTTCTGAGCTGACTGGTCATGAGTCAGAGCATTTAATCAATGAAATGGTGCCTCTTTATAAGGTAGTGTTGGAGGCCAAACCTCCAGTCTGAATATATCCGCTGAGGACATGTGCAGCTGTGCAGTAGAACTACAGAACTTTCTTCTTGTAAACCTGCAACTCTTGAATTATCAATTAGCTCTGATATTTGTAACCTACTAGCTCTGATATTTGTAACAAACCTAAGGAGTGTTTGGAAACTTTAAATCAGCCATGAGTCAAGAATTTTTTTAAAATTTAGTTCCAAAATTCCTGAAGAAAAAAAAAATCAATATTAAGTTTTTCAGCAAGAGTTTTATACACATGGCAAAATAACTATTTATCAGCCTGTGCAGTCAGTAAACTTACCTGTGAAGAATTACATATGAATATAAGAGTTCTCATATATAGAAATAAGCAATTTCTCTTTCAAAACCCAGCGTATATTGCTCTGGGTACTTTGTGTTTGCCTAATCATGAGTCATCTCCTTTTGATGAAGTAATTCATATCTGAATGTTTTCATCATAAAAATGAGAGCCCACTTCAAATTCTCTTTATGAGAAAGTCTGTGCTTTGGACATGAAGTGATCATTCCTCTTGAGGAAACAACACTAAAAAAAAAAAAATCAAACCTTGTTTTTATCACAGAAACTACAGCTCTAAATTTGCTTAAATGGGTTCAGTTTTCTATTTTAATTTCTGTGTCAAATGCAAGTGTGAGAAGAATTTTAGCATTGTGGACAATCTGCAAAACGATGCAACTGTACATCAGGACTACAACAAACTGAATATACAGTCAGAATATAGGAAATGCTGTGTCTTTTTAAATCCATTTTTAATATGAGTGGAAGAAAAGATGAGTATTTGAACTCAAAGACATAAAAAAATCAATATATTCTAATATAGATTATAATGTATAATTTAGATTATCCTAATATTAAGCCTAATCAAGATTGCCAGGAAAAATATCAATAAGCTCAGATATGCAGATGACACCACCCTTATGGCAGAAAGCAAAGAAGAACTAAGGAGCCTCTCGAGGAAAGTGAAAGAGGAGAGTGAAAAAGTTTGCTTAAAACTCAACATTCAGAAAACGAAGACCATGGCATCTGGTCCCATCACTTCATGGGAAATAGATTGGGGAAACAATTGAAATAGTGACAGACTTTATTTTGGGGGCTCCAAAACCACTGCAGATGTCAACTGCAGCCAAGAAATTAAAAGACACCTGCTCCTTGGAAGAAAAGCTATGACCAACCTATACAGCATATTAAAAAGCAGAGACATTACTTTGCCAACAAAGGTTTGTCTAGTCAAAGCTTTAGTTTTTCCAGTAGTCATGTATGGATGTGAAAGTTGGACTACAAAGAAAGCTGAGTGCCAAAGAACTGATGCTTTCATATTAGAGAAGACTCTTGAGTCCCTTGGACTGCAAGGAGATCCAACCAGTCCATCCTAAAGGAAATCAGTCCTGAATATTCACTGGAAGGGCTGATGCTGAAGTTGAACTCCAATACTTTGGCCAACTCATGTGAAGAACTGACTCACTGGAAAAGACCCTGATGCTGGGAAAAACTGAAGGCAGGAGGAGAAGGGGACTACAGAGGATGAGATGGTTGGATGGCATCACTGACTCAATGGACATGAGTCTGAGCAAGCTCCAGGAATTAGTGAAGGACAGGGAAGCCTGGTGTGCTGCAGTCCATGGGACTGCTGAGTCAGACATGACTGAGTGACTGAACTGACTGAAAATTAAGCCAATGAGTTGGAAATTTGGGAATTCAGACAAGAGCTAAAGAGGAACAGAAGGTAGAATTTATTTCCTGAGCCAACTAATATCAGGCTAGACTGGTTGGTTAATTTTTTTCTCCTTTTTGATGAATGGACTTTACCCTTTAAAATATGACCAAACAATACATAAAATTATGTTAATAATACTTATGTTTGGGAAGGGACAAGAGGCAGAGGAAGAAAGCTCTGATACCCATTATAAATATTTTGAACAATTATTTGAATATTCTAATAATATCCAGGAGATGGTGATGAACAGGGAGGCCTGGCATACTGCCATTCATGAGGTTGCAAAGAGTTGGACACGACTCAGCGACTGAACTGAACTGAACTAATGTATATGTGCTCCCTTTTTAAAAATGTCAATAGGTATTTTTAGGTGGAAAGATTCTGAACTACCTACATTTTTGTTTTTATATTTTTTTGTACTAAAAGCACTAATGCTATTTTTGAGCAATATTCATCATTGTAGATAGTCAAGACATAAATGATAAACAAAAATAACAAAACATTCTCAAATCCTATGATCCATTATATCGTTAGCTTTTAGATGTTTGCTCTTCCAGATTCTTTTCTCAAATAGAATATGCTATTAATTTAACACTAATATGTAACTTTCTGGGCATCCCAGGTAGCTCTATGGTAAAGAATCCACTTGCCAATGCAAGAGACATGGGTTTGATCCCTGGGTCAGGAAGATCCCCTGGAGATGGAAATGGCAACCCACTCCACTATTCTTGCCTGGAAAATCCCATGGACAGAGAATCCTGACAGGCTATAGTCCATGGGACCACAAGAGTCAGTCATACCTTAGCAACTAAAACAATAACAACATATAATTTCCATATCACAATATAAATTGGCATTATTGTTTTTAAGGACTATGTATAAAATGTACCATAATTTACTTAATGAGTTCATTCTTGTTGGAATACTAGGTTGTTTTATATTCTTCCTTCTCCTTTCTTATTTGTGCACTTGTGTCATTATTTCTTAGGATAAATTCCTAGAAAAGCATTGCTGGCCCAAAAGGAAGGCATATGTTTAAGGCATTTGATGCAGTTGCCAAATTGTCTTTCAGGAAAGTTGGATCAATTTAGATTACCATTAGCAGTGTATCACAATGTCTGTTTCTTCCAACTCATGCTGTCACTCAGTTTTGTCAGTCATTTAATAGTTGTCAGTATAGTAAGCTAAAAATTAAATCTCATTTTATTTGCATTTTTTGAATTTAAATATATTTTTCCTTTCTTGGATTATCTGTTATTTCCCAGAGTATTTTTTCTTTTTTTTTTTTTCAGAGTATTTTTTTCGATTGAGATGTTGAACAATTACTGCTAACACTCTTTATATGATAATATATAAACATATGTTAATATATATTGTTATTATCTTTCCCAGTTTGGTGTTCAGTCTCAGCCATGATCATACTGTTCTTGCCCCATAGATAAAGAAGTTTTTATATTTTTAAATTGATTTTATTTTATTATTGATTTATTTTTATTTTTAAATTGATTGACAGACTAAACATATAAAAGGAGAACCAGGCCATATAGAAAATAGAACTTTGATCTACAGCAACCTTCCCAGGAAACCAAATCCTACAGTAAACAGTCAGGAAACTAGCTTCCTGTAAGTAAATCAGACTTGCAGGAACAGAGATTCCTATGTCAGGTAGCAATCTAGGATGCTAAACAATGACTTCTGTATCAGTCAGCCCCAAATGGCCAGGATTCATCACTAACTGACAGCTTCCTTAAGGGAAGGACGTTAAGGGGGACCTTAAGGGGGACCTTCCTTTGGTCCCCACTTCCAACTTAGAACAAGCAGAGAAATCCAAATTTGCATCTCTAACCAATCACATCAGATTTGTCCCTTCTAGCTAACTTTGCCAACAGCTACAATCAGGGCATACCAGAAGCCTTCCCTTTTTTCCAACATACAGCTTTTCCACTCATCTTGAGTCTCTACCAAAACACAAGTGATGGTGGCTGATTCCCTTGCTACTGGAAGCTCAGTATACATAAGCATTGCTAACCTTATTTGGCTAATCTTTGTTTATTTCCACAACTTTTATGTATTCTCCTGTTTCTTCTTTGGTGCTACATGCAGAGTTCTTCTTTATCATGTGCATGCATGCTAAGCTGCTTTCAGTCAAGTCTGCCTCTTTGCAAACGTATGGACTGTAGTCTGCCAGGCACCTCTGTCTATGGGGTTCTCCAGATAAGAACACTGGAGTAGGTTGCCATGCCCTCCTCCAGGGGATCTTCCCAGCCCAGGAATCAAACCCTCATCTCTTATGTCTCCTACATTGGCAGGTAGGTTCTTACCACTAGTGCCAAATGGGAAGTCCCTTCTTTATCACAAGTTTATTAATTTTTAACTATTTATTTACATTTTATTGAAGAGCCAACATAGTATGCTGGCTCAAAGTGCTTGCTCAGGAACTAGATTATTTGGATTTTGATGTCCTGGCTACAACTAATCAGGTAAATATTAGGTTGGTGCAAATGTAATCACGGTTTCGGACTGTGAATTTTAAATCATTATAACTAAGCTCAAACACATCTTTATTAATCAAAATAGGAAGCATTACAATCAACACATTTTTCCCCACAAGAAATAAATTTGTTTATTCCTGTCGTGTAAAAATCTGTGCTTCAGAATTTGATGAACTCTTGGAAAGTATTTTCTGAATCCTGCTGGTTATGGAAGTGTTTTCTGTGCAAAAATGTTTCAAGATGATCTAAGTATTGGTAGTCAGTTGGTGCAAGATCAGGTGAATACGGCAGATGAGGCAAAACTTTGAAGCCAAGTTCATTGAACTTTCGAAGCACTGGTGTGTGGCTTGTGGTCCGGCACTGTCATGGAGAACTGGGCCCTTTCTGACCAATGACCAATGCTGGCTGCAGGCATTGCAGTTTTCAGTGTATCTCATTGATTTGCTGAGTGTACTTGTCAGAAACCACTACTGGTTTCACCAGGATTCAGAAAGCTGTAGCAGATCAGATCGGCAGCAGACCACCAGACAGTGATCATGACCTTTGTGTGTGTGCGTGTGTGTGTCCAAGTTTGGCTTTTGGAAGTGCTTTGGAGTTTCCTCTTGGTCCAACCACTGAGCTGGTCTGGTTGTCTTATAAAATGCATTTTTCATTGCATGGCACAATTGGATAAAAAAAATGGTTCACTGTAGTTGCATAGAGTAAGAGAAGATGAGACTTCAAAATGACATTTTTTTTTTTTTTGTGTGTTTTTTAAAAATTTTGGTCAGCTCACAAGGCACCCACTTGTCAAGCTTTTTCACCTTTCTAATTTACTTCAAATGCCATATCACCATAGAATGGTCCATGTTGAGTTCTTCAGCAACTTCTCATGTAGTTGTAAGAGGTTCAGCTTCAAATATGGCTCTCAGTTCATCATTCTCAAACTTCTAATGGCCAGCCAGTATGC
Source organism: Nanger dama (assembly GCA_917880005.1). Lineage (NCBI taxonomy): Eukaryota > Metazoa > Chordata > Mammalia > Artiodactyla > Bovidae > Nanger > Nanger dama. The sequence goes on from CAKJTW010000011.1 coordinate 6,900,646, forward strand.
TCTTCATCTTCAAGGCTCTCATCTCCTTTGCAAAACTTTTTTAACCACCAGTGCACTGTAGAGTTCATTATCAGTTCCTGGGCCAAATGCATTGTTGATGTTGTGAGTTGTCTCCACGCCACTGCTTTACAACCCATTTTCACCTTGCATAAGAAAATTGCTTGAATTTGCTTTTTGTCTAACATCATTTCCATAGTTTAAAATAAATACAAAATAAGCAAGTAATAAGTCAGCAAAAAAAAACATAAAGCAAGAAATGCACACTAAAATGATATATAACATAATCATATTTATTTAAGAATGTATTCCAATGTCAAATGGCAAATTTCAATAATGCAAAAACCACAGTCACTACTGTTGTACCAACCTAATAACTTTGAATGAGTTATCCAACTTCTCTGGACTCAATTTTCCCATCTGTGCAATGGGTATAATATTAGCTTCAATCGTTGATGAGAGGACTCGCAACAATGATTAAAGCAGTGCCTAATATATAGTTAGAATCCAAAGTGTTGCTTTAAAAGTTTATATTTTTTTCAACCATTTGATGATTACATTTCTGAATATGGGAGTGTTTTTACATGTGTCTTATAGGAAGTTACCTATAAGATCCCAAAGCAAAAGAAATGTGAGAAGGCAACATGTTTGTCTGATGAGGCCTTACAAATAGCTAAGAAAAGAAGAGAAGCAAAAGGCAAAGGAGAAAGGGAAAGATATACCCAACTGAGTGCAGAATTCCAGAGAATAGCAAGGAGAGATAGGAAAGCATTCTTAAGTGACCAACACAAATAAATAGAGGAAAACAATAGAATGGGAAAGACTAGAAATTTCTTCAAGAAAGTAAGAGATACCAAATGAAAAAGTCATGCAAAGATGGGCACAATAAAGGACAGAAACAGTAAGGACCTAGCAGAACTAGAGGGGATTTAGAAGAGCTGCAAGAATACACAATAGAACTAAACAAAAAGGTATTAGTGATCCAGATAATCACAATGGTGTGGTCACATATCTACAGCCATCCTGGAATTCGAAGTCAAGTGGGCCTTAGGAAGCATCACTATGAACAAAGATAGTTGAGGTGATGGAATTCCAACTGTACTATTTCAATCCTAAAAGATGATGCTGTGAAATTGCTGCACTTGGTATGTCAGCAAATTTGGAAAACTCAGCAGTGGCCACAAGACTGAAAAGGTCAGCTTTCATTCCAATCCCAAAGAACAACAGTGCTAAAAAAATGTTTAAACCACCATACAACTGGACTCATTTTACATGCTAGGAAGGTAATGGTCAAAATCCTTAAAGTTATGCTTCAGTAGTGCATGAACCAAGAACTTACAAATGTACAAACTGGATTTAGAAAAAAGGCAGAAAATCCAGAGATCAAATTACCAACATTCGTTGGATTACAGAAAAAGCAAGGGAATTCCAGAAAAAAACAAACAAACATATATTTCTGTTTCATTGACTATGCTAAAGACTTGGACTGTGTGGATCACAACAAACTGTGGAAAATTCTTAAGAGATGGGAATACCAGACCACCTTACCTGTCTCCTGATAGACCTGTATGCATGTCAAGAAGCAACAGCTAGAATTGGACATGGAAAAATGGACTGGCTCAAAATTGAGAAAGGTGTATGTCAAGACTGTGTATTGTCACCCTGCTTATTTAATTTATATGCAGAGTACATCATGTGAAATGCTGGGCTGGATGAAGCTCAAGCTGGAATCAAGGCTGCTGGGAGAAACATCAACAACCTCAGATATGCAGATGATACCATTCAAATGGCAGAAAGCAAAGAGGAATTAAAGAGCCTCTAGATGAAGGTGAAAGAGAAGAGTAAAAAAGCTGGCTTAAAATTTAATATTCAATAAATTAGATCATGTCATCTGGCCCATCACTTCCTGGCAAATAGATGGGGGAAAAGTGGAAACAGTGACAGATTTCATTTTCTTGGGCTCCAACACTGCAGACACTGAATGCAGCCATGAAATTAGAAGACACTTGCTCCTTGGAAGGAAAGCTATAACAAACCTAGACGGCGCAGTAAAAAGCAGAGACATCCCTTTGCCAGCAAAATGTCCATATAGTCAGATCTATGGCTTTTCCAGTAGTCAGGTACAGATGTGAGAATTTGACCATAAAGAAGGATGAGAACTGAAGAAATGATGCTTTCAAACTGTGGTGCTGGAGAAGGCTCTTGAGAGTCCCTTGGACTGCAAGGAGATCAAACCAGTCAATCCTAAAGGAAATCAGCCCTGAATATTTATTGGAAGGACTAATGCTGAAGCTCCAATACTTTGACCACCTGATGAAAAGCTGACACACTGGAAAAGACCCTGATCCTGGGAAAGATTGAGGGCAGGAAGAGAAGGGGGTGACAGAGGATGAGATGGTTGGATGGCATCATGACTCAATGGACATGAATTTGAGCAAACTGCAGGACAGGGAAGCCTATGATGCTGAAGTCTATGGGGTCGCAAAGAGTTGGATACCACTTAGCAACAGAACAAAGAAAAATAAATAGGAGGTTATAAGCACAGCCTAAGAATCATTTGAGGAGTAGATTCATGACTTCAATCAATTTAGGCTCTCTGCAATTCAGGGCAAGTATGCATTTACAAAAGCATGAAACTAAGGGAGGCTTAGGATGCTGCTTGGGCCAGCAGGTTGAGAACTGAGGGAATGTTGCCATTTACAGCCAAATAGATGCTCAAGACCCTGTTCCAACCCAAAATGTCCACAATCTGGTTATCGTTTCATCCACTAGAGTGAATCAAATTTTTCTTGACTCCATATGTAAATGATATCATACAGTATTTGCCTTTCTCTGTTTGATTTAACTTCACTCAGCATAAAAACCCTTGAGGGTTTTATCTTCAAGGTCCATCCATGTTGTTGTAAAAGGTAGGTTTTCCTACGTTCTCATGGCTGAATAATATAAAATCATATTTTCTTTATCCATTTACCTATAGAGAGGAGCACTTAGGTTGTTTCAGTATCTTGGCTATTATGAATAATGCTCCAATGAACGTAAGAGTACAGATATCCCTTTGAAATCATGTTTTCATTTCCTTTGGATATGCTCTCAGATATGGGATTTCTCAATCATATGCTAGTTTCTTTTTTTTTTTTTTGAGAAATCTCCATACTATTTTCCATAGTGGCTGTACCTATTTACATCCCCACCAAGAGTGCACATGAGTTCCCTTTTCTCCACATTCTTGCCAAAGCTTGTTACCTCTTGTGTTTTTGACGATAGCCATTCTAACAGTTGTGAAGTGATCACTCATTGTGCTTTTGACTTGCATTTTCTTGATGATTCATAATGCTGAGCACCTTTTCATGAATCTGTTGGCCATCTAGAAAAAAGAACCTACATAGGCATCCTAGATGATTTCGAAGATGATGGTGTGTGGAACCACACTGAAAACAATGCTACAGATTTGCTCAGGGAGAAACTGGTTTGCATTTGATTTTATATGTGAAGTATGAACTTTAAAAAAATGACATGGCATCAGGGGAAGAATACAAAGATTCCCTTGTCCTTCTCTTTCATCTTTTTCAAACAATTGTTAGAGAAAAAAAAGCCTATTATTATTATTTCATCCTTAAGACATTAAAATACTGGGCTTCTTTAGTGTTTCACCTTCTCTATTCTGCAGTTCAGCACATTCTGTCACTGGCATAAATCTTAGTATGTCTAAGGAAACACTGGTCACCTTGACCCTCTACTTTAATTACCAGTATCTTCAGTTTTAGTTAGAAACAGTGTTTTAAACTGTGTTTTTCTTGGAGCTTTTCACACAATAGTAACATTCCTTTTCAATATTCATGAATTAAATTTTGAAAAAAATATAAAGAATGAAGGAAAATATTTTACTTGTTTCACTGTCACACATTCACACAGTTATATCTAGTACTTGGAAAAGATCCTGATGCTGGGAAAGATTGAAGGCAGGAGGAGAAGGGGATGACAGAGGATGAGATAGTTGGATGGCATGATCGGCTCAATGGACATGAGTTTGTGCAAGCTCCAGGAGTTGGTGATGGACAGGAAAGCCTGGCAAGCTGCAGTCCATGGGGTAGCAAAGAGTCAGACACAACTGAGTAACTGCACTGAAATATATGATTTTATACTGTTTCCAATAATTTCACGTTTTTATCTTTTCTTTTCAGCTAGATAGGAAGATAGTTGTAAATTTTATTACTTTTATCTGCAATATGAATTTGGAGGAAAACAAACACATAATAAACATTTTCGGTTAGCATTTTTCTCATTATGATTTGGTCATTTTTACTATTTTATTAATTTTATTCACACTGTACCTTTTGTCTTCTCTTTTTTTCCTTTGTCCGGCTCTTTAAAGTTGGAGTCAACTCCCTCCGCCACACACATATTATTGGAAGCTAGTCCTACATTCAGATGGAATCAGTTCAGTTCAGTCACTCAGTCATGTCTGACTCTTTGCAACCCCATGAATCGCAGCACGCCAGGCCTCCCTGTCCATCACCAACTCCTGGAGTTCACTCAGACTCGCATCCATTGAGTCAGTGATGCCATCCAGCCATCTCATCCTCTGTTGTCCCCTTCTCCTGCTGCCCCCAGTCCCTCTCAGCATCACAGTCTTTTCAATGAGTCAACTCTTTGCATGAGTACTTTGCCCAAAGTACTGAAGTTTAAGCTTTAGCATCATTCCTTCCAAAGAAATCCCAGGGCTGATCTCCTTCAGAATGGACTGGTTGGATCTTCTTGCAGTCCAAGGGACTCTCAAGAGTCTTCCCCAACACCACAGCTCAAAAGCATCAATTCTTTGGCACTCAGCCTTCTTCATAGTCCAACTCTCACATCCATACATAACCACTGGAAAAACCATAGCCTTGACTAGACGGACCTTAGTCGGCAAAGTAATGTCTCTGCTTTTGAATATGCTATCTAGGTTGGTCATAACTTTTCTTCCAATGAGTAAGTGTCTTCTAATTTCATGGCTGCAGTCACCATCTGCAGTGATTTTGGAGCCCCCAGAAATAAAGTCTGACACTGTTTCCACTGTTTCCCCATCTATTTCCCATGGAGTGATGGGACTGGATGCCATGATCTTCGCTTTCTGAATGTTGAACTTAAGCCAACTTTTTCACTCTCCTCTTTCACTTTCATCAAGAGGCTTTTTAGTTCCTCTTCACTTTCTTCCATAAGAGTGGTATCATCTGTATATCTGAGGTTATTGATATTTCTCCCAGCAATCTTGATTCCAGCTTGTGTTTCTTCCATCCCAGCGTTTCTCATGATGTACTCTGCATAGAAGTTAAATAAGCAGGGTGAAATATATAGCCTTGATGTGCTCCTTCAGATGGAATACCCAATCTCAAATATATCCCCCATATACATTCTTGGTTCACACTCTTACTAATTTGATATTTCTGTGACTTAGTTTTCTTAATATGCAAATTATAATAATAGTCATATCTACATTATAGAGTGCTCATGCTTAGTGGCTTCAGTCATGTCTGACTCTTTGCGACCCCATGGACTGCAGCCCACCAGGCTCCTCTGTCCATGGGAATTTTCAGGCAAGAATATTGGAGTGGAGTGCCATCTCCTCCTCCAGAGGATCTTCCTGACTCAGGGACTGAACCTGTGTTTCCTGCATCTGCTGCATTCTTGACCACTGAGCCCCTGGGGAAGCCTATCTATGTTATAGATCAACAAGTTTCAAATTCAGCAAATGTATAGGTTTGTTGCAAGGATTACATAAATTAAAGTATATAAAGTATTTATAATGGTACAAAGAATACAAACAAGAGCTTGGTAAATATCTGTTATTACAAACATCATTTTTCCAACTGAGACTCTGTATCAAGGCATCTCTAGAGTTAACATAGCTGTGTTTTTCATTTATAAAATATGATAAAAAGGTTATTTAATTAAAACTTCTCACAATGGTTTAACGATGCTGCTGCTAAGCTGCCAAGTCGCTTCAGTCATGTCCAACTCTGTGCAACCCCATAGACAGCAGCCCACCAGGCTCCTCCATCCCTGGGACTCTCCAGGCAAGAACACTGGAGTGGGTTGCCATTTCCTTCTTCAGTGCATGAAAATGAAAAGTGAAAGTGAAGTCGCTCAGTCATGTCCGACTCTTAGCAACCCCATGGACTGCAGCCCACCAGGCTCCTCCATCCGTGGGATTTTCCAGGTAAGAGTACTTGAGTGGGGTGCCATTGCCTTCTCCATTAACAATGCTACTTCAACTTTATATACATGTAAGCTGAATATCTGATATGTTAATGAAATTTACTGAGGTAATAGTGTTAAAAGCTGAACATATTTTTATTTTTTATTTTTTGTTTTTGTTTTTGTTTTTTTTTTTTTCTTTTACTCCCAATGCCTAATCCCCCTCCCACCTCCCACCCCCATCCTCTACCCGAATCATCCTGTGCATCAGCCCCATGCATCCTGCATCCTACATTGAACATAGATTAGCGTTTCGCCTCTTACGGGAAAATATACATGTTTCATTGCCATTCTCCCATACCATCCCACCCTTTCCCTCTCCCCCAGAGTCCAAAAGTCCACTCTATACCTCTGTGTCTCTTGTTGTCTCACATGTAGGGTCATCATTACTGTCTTCTAAATTCCATATATATGTGTCAGTATATTGTATTGGTGTTTTTCTTTCTGGCTTACTTCACTCTGTATAATCGGTTCCAATTCCATCCATCTCATTAGAACTGAGTCAAATTTATTCTTTTTAAGGGCTGAGTAGTATTCCATAGTGTATATGAACCACAGCTTTCTTATCCATTCATCTGCTGATGGACATCTAGGTTGCTTCCATGTCCTGGCTATTATAAACAGCGCTGCAATGAACATTGGGGTACATGTGTCTCTTTCACTTCTGGTTTCCTCAGTGTGTATGCCCAGCAGTGGGATTGCTGGGTCATAAGGCAGTTCTATTTGCAATTTTTAAGGAATCTCCACACTGTTTCCCATAATGGCTGTACTAGTTTGCATTCCCACCAGCAGTGTAAGAGGGTTCCCTTTTCTCCACACCCTCTCCAGCATTTATTGCTTGTAGACTTTTGGATCGCAGCCATTCTGACTGGTGTGAAATGGTACCTCATTGTGGTCTTGATTTGCATTTCTCTGATAATGAGTGATGTTGAACATCTTTTCATGTGTTTGTTAGCCATCCGTATGTCTTCTTTGGAGAAATGCCTATTTAGTTCTTTGGCCCATTTTTTTGATTGGATCATTTATTTTTCTGGAGTTGAGCTGCATAAGTTGCTTATATATCTTTGAGATTAGTTGTTTGTCAGTTGTTTCATTTGCTATTGTTTTCTCCCATTCAGAAGGCTGTCTTTTCACCTTGCTTATAGTTTCCTTTGTTGTGCAGAAGCTTTTAATTTTAATTAGATCCCATTTGTTTATCTTTGCTTTTATTTCCAGTATACTGGGAGTTGGATCATAGAGGATCCTGCTGTGATTTATGTCGGAGAGTGTTTTGCCTATGTTCTCCTCTAGGAGTTTTATAGTTTCTGGTCTTACATTTAGATATTTAATCCATTTTGAGTTTATTTTTGTGTATGGTGTTAGAGAGGGGTCTAGTTTCATTCTTTTACAAGTGGTTGACCAGTTTTCCCAGCACCACCTGTTAAAGAGACTATCTTTACTCCATTGTATATTCTTGCCTCCTTTGTCGAAGATAAGGTGTCCATAGGTATGTGGGTTAATCTCAGGGCTTTCTATTTTGTTCCATTGATCTATATTTCTGTCTTTGTGCCAGTACCATACTGTCTTAATGACTGTGGCTTTGTAGTAGAGCCTGAAGTCAGGCAAGTTGATTCCTCCAGTTCCATTTTTCTTTCTCAAGATTGCTTTGGCTATTCGAGGTTTTTTGTATTTCCATACAAATCTTGAGATTATTTGATCTAGTTCTGAGAAAAATACTGCTGGTAGCTTGATGGGAATTGCATTGAATCTGTAGATTGCTTTGGGTAGTATACTCATTTTCACTATATTGATTCTTCCAAGCCATGAGCAAAGGAATATAATATTAGCAAACATTATTTAAACATATATGGTGATCACTGTTTCACATGCATCCATATAATTTATTCTTCAAAATAACTCTAGCTTCACCATTTCTCGGATAGTAAATGGGCATAAAATACTAAGTAACTTGCCCAAACTCATACTTCACAAGTTAAGATAGCCAAGAGTCAAGCTCAGCTATTTTGCAAGCTATAATGTTTCTTTTAGAGACTATTTAATCCCAAATTCAACCCTCTTTGCACAATACCACTCTGAAATATTATGTTATTTCATATCTACTCAAGGACATGAGTGAAATGTATACCCTTGTTACATGAAAAGATACCCTTCTGTTTGCTAAAAATGAGAGAAGTATGTTAGTTTCAATGTCCCATGGTATAAAGAGAGAAAACAACATTGAGATTTAAAGTTAAGTTATCTCCAAGTGGGCATATGAGATTTGCAATTGTTAATCTTTATCTGAGGACTTGATTCGCTTACAAACACTTGATTCAGTCAACTCACAGACTGGAAAGATCTTAATGCCACAAACTCAGGTATCTGGGCCAACCCAACTAGAAAACACTTTCTTAAAACTTTATGCTTCTGTATTTTTAAGACTGAATTTGTTAATTTTAAAATGGGTACTGTCTAAAGAAAATAGTATCCAAAGTTTATGAAACACAAGTAACATATAGTGATGTTAAAAAAATTTAATTCAAGTCGTTTCATTTCTTTATGTCATTACAAAGTAAATAACATTAAATTTATTAACAAATAGCAAGAATACTATAAATTCTCATGACTGAAACTCTGTAATAAAAAAGAGTAACAGGCTATCATATGAAAGGTCAGATATCCCACCAACTCTTCAGCTCCTTCCTACAGTCACCATCCTGTGCAGTTTACCCACTCTCACCTGGATTGATTGCTGCTTCATATATAGAAAATCTACTTCAATTTCATCCATCTCATTAGAACTGAGTCGAATTTATTCTTTTTAAGGGCTGAGTAGTACTCCATTATGTATATGTACCACAGCTTTCTTATCCATTCATCTGCTGATGGACATCTAGGTTGCTTCCATGTCCTGGCTATTATAAACAGTGCTGCAATGAACATTGGGGTACATGTGTCTCTTTCAATTCTGGTTTCCTCAGTGTGTATGCCCAGCAGTGGGATTGCTGGATCATAAGGCAGTTCTATTTGCAATTTTTAAGCCAGAAAGAAAAACACCAATACAGTATACTGACACATATATATGGAATTTAGAAGGATAGTAATGAAGACCCTCTATGTGAGACAACAAAAGAGACTCAGAACGGACTTTTGGACTCTGAGGGAGAGGGAGAGGGTGGAATGATTTGGGAGAACAGCATTGAAACATGTATACTATCTTGTAAGAATGGAGCGCCAGTCTATGTTCGATGCAGGATGCAGGACGCATGGGGCTGGTGCACGGGATGATTCAGGGAGAGGATGTGGGGTGGGAGGTGGGAGGGGGCTTTGGCATTGGGAGATCGTGGACACCTGTGGCTGATTCATGTCAATGTATGGCAAAACAAATACAGTATTGTAATGTAGAATAAACTATTTTAAAAAGAAGAAAAAAAGAAAATCTAAAGGTTACAAGGATGAAAATCTATGACCCTGGAAAGTGTAGTTATTTTTGAAAAAAAATTTAGATAAACACTGATATCAAATTCTACATGCAAATTTAAAAAACAAAACAAAACACCCAATACCTTACCATGAAGCCATGGAAAATGAAAGTATGTTTTTGATGCCTGTTTGATAATTTTAGGTAATTTGACTTTTTAAAAATCTTATCTGTTTGATTCACACTCTGTTATAAGGTAGCCAGCAGCATGTCTGGATTGCAATTTTCCTTAAGAACAAAGCTTCTCGTCATAAACTGCACACAGAGTGAAGTCTATATGGTGATGGATTGCCAGTATCTTTAAGGTGCAAATACAGCTTCTTCTCTAAAGTAATCAAAATTGAGTGGTGTTTAACAAACCTTAAAATCATTTTTTTTGAAAAAATATTTCTTCATTTTTCTGTGCCCTTAGGATGATTTCCAGAAACTTTAAACTGTTTCATTAAAAAAAAAAAAAAACCACACAAACACAATTTTGCCATTTATGTTTTCACCATAATTTTCCCCCATTTCACCAAGGGGTATGTCTGTGGAGATTAAAATGCTGCAGCTCCAGGAGTTTGGGGGTTATCTTCCTATAACATGGTTTTAATTTCATTTTGATGATGACTAATAATACTGTATACTTTTTCTTAATCCAAGGATATTGTTTTATCACTAACCTAAAAAAGAACATACACTTCATTCATCAAAATGGCTGAAATTATTTTTAACAACTTTATTGTAGATATAATTGACATGTAACATATTGTACATGTTTAGGGTACAAAATGATGTTTTGACTTATGTATTTCAATGAAACCATTACCGTAGATAAGATAATGAAACCATACATCACTCCCCATGTTTTTCTCATGTCCTTTGTAATTTATCCTCCTGTCTTTTCACCCACTCCCTGTACACTGTCCTATATAATCATGGATCTGCTTTCCATCAATATAGATTAGTTTGCATTTTATAGGATTTAATATTCATAGGACCATATAATATATAAACTTTTTATTTTTTGGTCTAGCTTCTTCCGTTAAATGCAAGTGTTCTGAGATTCATTCCTTTTGGATCGTGTATCAATAGTTTCCTTCTTTTCATTGCTGGATAGTGTTATATTATATCCATTTATCTGTTGATAGAAAGAATCTTTTCTAATTTCAGACAATTGTTGATAAGACTGTTGTGAATATTCATGTACAAGTATGACTGTGGACATATTCTGTCATTCCTCTTGGATAAATATCTGGAGCAAACGGCTAGATCATATGGTTGTTATATTCTTCCACACTCTAACCAACAATGTATGAAGGTTCCATTTTCTCCATATACTTCCTGATAAATTATATAGTCTTTTTATTTTTATCAATTATAATAATGTAGTATTACATATACTTTTTGCTTTCATTTATTTAATAATGAAATATCTGTTTAAAAAACTTTAACGAGTTGTTTTTCATCCTGTTATTTAGTATTAAAAGTTCTCTATACATTCTGGATATAAATACTTTATAATATTTACAGTTGCAAATATTTTCTTTCAGTCTATGGCTTACCTTTTCATTATTTTAATATTAACATCATGCTTCAAAAACAAACTTTCTAATTTGTCTGAAGTTCAATTGTCTAATCTCTTCTTTTATGGATTATGCTTCTGATGTCATAGCCAAGAGATCTTTCCCTAAACACACATCACAAAAGTTTTCCTATGAATTCTTCTAAGTTTTACATTTAGGTCCAAAATATTTTGGGGGTTAGCTTTTCTAATACAGGGTGAGGTATTTATCAAAGATCTCTTTGGTTTTTGGTTTACCTACACAAATAACCAATTCTGAAAATACTATTCTTGCTACACTAAACTGGCTTTGCAACTTGGTAAAAAACAAAAACAGTTGTCCACATATCTGTGAACTTCTTCCTTAACTCATCTGTTTCATTTATCTGTTTATTTTGATACCAATACCACATAGCCTCCATTACTATTGCTTTAAGCTTTATATTCCTCAGAATTTTTTGGCTGCTCAATGACTTTTGCATTTCCAAATGAAGTTTAGAATAGATGTTTCAATTCCTATTTTAAAATTTTAAATGGAAGAATAGGGCTTCCCTAAAGATACAGTGTGAAACTCTGTGAATCTTCCTCCATAAAATCATTGAAAATTCTAGAAAAAAAATGTCAAAATCAACTTTATCAGGACTCTGGAAATTATTCACAGGTTTGTGACAATGAGAGGAGTATTTGTTTAAAAGCCAAACAAAACAAAACTGCTGTACCTTGGTAACAAAAGCAGAGTTTTTGACTTTTTATGCTTGGCCTATTTCCATTCCTCTCTCCAAAGGTATTCATTATCAATCTAATTTAAAAACTTCATGATAGTCTTGAAACCAAAGAAATTTCACAACCACAACAGCAGTGAAAACCAGGAGTCTTAGAACAACCACAGAGAGCAGGTGAGGACTTCAGTTCTTCAGAACACCCCTTTTCCATACTGTTGTTGTTATTACATTTAAACCTCTAGAAAAGTCCGATTTACAGAGCACTGTCATAATTTAACCTAACTCAGAGCTTACTGCATTACAGAATCTCTACTTCTGTGGCCTTTGTTGGAAAAAATCAATGGCAGTTGTTTACCTTAGCCGTTTCTCAGGTCTGTAATACCACGGAGGCAAATATGAGCCTAACAACAACAACAAAAAGGTTAAAAGTAATATTTGAGGAACAAAATGTCCATAGGAAACTCTGGAAATCATTAACATATTTCTCTAGCTATAAAAGTCTGCATGCTGTGCATTTTCAAGGTTGTGCATATGCCCAAGGAAGACCTGGGGGCACCCTCAACCTCTCAGATGTGGCTGAAATACACATACTATCCAAACAGGAAATGAAGGCTAAGGCAGAGTTGTGACCAGCCTATGTACTGAAGGCATGTATTTACCCACATACAGAGACCCTTTGTAAAGGATGAAAGATTTATCTATTGAAGGCATTTAAATAAATCTCTGATGAATCATTAGAAGATTAGTAATTTTATCAATCAGGTTTCATAGGCAGCACACTATTAAGAATACAGACTTTATAGAATTAGTTCAGAAAAATCACTAAAATAGAAACAACACCAAATTTAACAGAGAGAAAGAAGTTTCTAGAGTTAACATATTATACTATTCAAATACTCATTTGTTAACAAAAAATGAAAAGAAACACAAAAGTACTACCCATACCCAGGAATAAATTAATTCAATAGAAACTATTCCTGAGAGGACCCAGATGTTAAATTTATTAGACATAGACCTAATCAACTAGCATAAGTGCATTCATAAGTGCATTAGGACAAGTATGTCTAAACAATTAAATACAATGATTCTCATCATTCACAGAGAGAATATACACAAAGAGAAAGAAATTTCATAAGAACATAATTCTCTGAAGATCACATAAGACAACTCAAAAACTGGTGCAGCACCAAGAAATACGAACAAATGCTTAACAAATGCCCCAGAGATGAGAGAAAGAAAGAGGCAGAGATACTATTTGAAAAAAAAAGTCTAAAAACGTCCCCAAAACTGAAGAAAATAATTTAGAAAGAAAATACAACAGGTGAAATCATTAGCACAGAAAAGGCTACAACAATTCTGAAATATAGCCAGGCAAATATTGGAAATTCCTGGTAGGTCTCAAAGCCTGCGAATAATTTACTGTGGCTCTGAGTTCTGCCCTCTGGGCTGTCGGTTCTGCCTACTCAGTCATCTGTCCTTCATTACAAAAGGCAGTGATTGTAGCTTGGTAGTTTCTCAGGCTCCTCTCTGTCAATAGAATTTGGGAGGTCCTGAGTTCTCTTTTCATTTAAGGTCCCTTTGTACGGTCTCTAAGTCTTCCAGTCAACTGATAATGTTTCTGTATCTACAATGCTTCAAAAATCGCTGTGGATCTTCTCTGACTTACTGAGCCTATTCCATTAGAAGTTACACACATAAATTTTGTTAACATATGCCCTTTTCTATTTCTGTATTTTGAGCTGCTCATAAAAATGCTGAAAGGAAACACCCTGAAGCTTCCTAACAGCCCTTTAGAGAAGATGTACGAGGCACAACTTTTTTCTATTTGGAGAACATTTTGTTTCACTGAACAGCACCCTGATACATCACTGTTGATCTTCCTAAGATCTTAACAAAAGATTTTACAGTCATTCTCTTGGCTTAAACCTTAGTGCACTAGGATTCATTTTTACTTATTGCTTAATTTAAGCATTTGTTGTCTGTAGAGACAGAATTTTCAAAACCATCAAGTTCCAGTTTCTTCATGTTTAAAAGCACTTTGTCAACATACCTCTCTTCTCTTGAATTTTATATTAAGAAGCAAGGATACAAACAAGAAACACATTCAAAACTGTGACTGGAAATATCCTTAGCCAGATCATCCAGTTCATCAAGTATACTTCCTACTTTCAACATGATGGATGGTGTCCATGTTGAACTTTCTACCACTATATAAGAAGGATCTCCCTTCTTCCAGTTTTCAGTAACATTTAGGTGACGTTCCTGAATGTCCTCAGCAGCAGCCTTATTATCTAAGACAATGAGACTTCTTTTTTTTTTTTTTTTTGAGACTTCTGATAATAGTGCCTTAAAGACATTTAGGTTTTCCCTAACAGACTCAGAAAAGACAGCTGCCTGGTATCAAAGACACACCAACATTTTAGGGTTTTTATTATGACAACACTCTATTCTCAGCACCAAAAGTCTCTACTGTTCACATCAGTGAGTCAGTCAGTCAGTTCAGTCAGTCAGTTGAGTCAGACTCTCCGTGAACCCATGAATCACAGCACGTCAGGCCTCCCTGTCCATCACCAACTCCTGGAGTTCACTCAGACTCACATCCATCAAGTCAGTGATGCCATCCAGCCAGCTCATCCTCTGTTGTCCCCTCTCCTCCTGCCCCCAATCCCTCCCAGCACCAGAGCCTTTTCCAGTGAGTCAACACTTCGCATGAGGTGACCAAAGTACTGGAGTTTCAGCTTCAGCATCATTCCTTCCAAAGAAATCTCAGGGCTGATCTCCTTCATAATGGACTGGTTGGATCTCCTTGCAGTCCAAGGAACTGTCAAGAGTCTTCTCCAAGACCACAGTTCAAAAGCATCAATTCTTTGGTGCTCAGCTTTCTTCACAGTCCAACTCTCACATCCATACATGACCATGGGAAAAACCATAACCTTGACTAGATGGACCTTAGTTGGCAAAGTAATGTCTCTGCTTTTCAATATGCCATCTAGGTTGGTCATAACTTTTCTTCCAAGGAGTAAGAATCTTTTAATTTCATGGCTACAGTCACCATCTGCAGTGATTTTGGAGCCCCCAAAAAAAATAAAGTCTGACACTGTTTCCCCACCTATTTCCCATGAAGTGATGGGACCGGATACCATGATCTTCGTTTTCTGAATGTTGAGCTTTAAGCCAACTTTTTCACTCTCCTCTTTGACTTTCATCAAGAGGCTTTTAGTTCCTCTTCACTTTCAGCCATAAAGGTGCTGTCATCTGCATATCTGAGGTTATTGATATTTCTCCCAGCAGTCTTGATTCCAGCTTGTGCTTCTTCCAGCCCAATGTTTCTCATGATGTACTCTGCCTATAAGTTAAATAAGTAGGGTAACAATATACAGCCTTGATGTACTCCTTTTCCTATTTGGAACCAGTCTGTTGTTCCAGGTCCAGTTCTAAATGTTGCTTCCTGACCTGCATACAGGTTTCTCAAGAGGCAGGTCAGGTGGTTTGGTATTCCCATCTCTTTCAGAATTTTCCACAGTTTATTGTAATCCACACAGTCAAAGGCTTTGGCATAGTCAATAAAGCAGAAATAGATGTTTTTCTGGAACTCTCTTGCTTTTTCCATGATCCAGTGGATGTTGGCAATTTGATCTCTGGTTCTTCTGCCTTTTCTAAAACCAGCTTGAACATCAGGAAGTTCACTGTTCACGTATTGCTGAAGACTGGCTTGGAGAATTTTGAGCATTACTTTACTAGCGTGTGAGATGACTGCAATCGTGCAGTAGTTTGAGCATCCTTTGGCATTGCCTTTCTTTGGAATTGGAATGAAAACTGACCTTTCTAGTCCTGTGGCCACTGCTGAGTTTTCCAAATTTGCTGGCATATTGAGTGCAGCACTTTCACAGCATCATCTTTCAGGATTTGAAACAGCTCCACTGGAATTCCATCACCTCCACTAGCTTTGTTCGTAGTGATGCTTTCTAAGGCTCACTTGACTTCACATTACAAGATGTCTGGTTCTAGGTGAGTGATCACACCATAGTGGTTATCTTGGTCTTGAAGATCTTTTGTACAGTTCTTGCCACCTCTTCTTAAGATCTTCTGCTTCTGTTAGGTCCATACCATTTCTGACCTTTACTGAGCCCATCTTGCATGAAATGCTCCCTTGGTATCTCTAATGTTCTTGAAGAGATCTCTAGTCTTTCCCATTCTGTTGTTTTCCTCTATTTCTTTGCATTGATCACTGAAGAAGACTTTCTTATCTCTTCTTGCTATTCTTTGGAACTCTGCATTCAGATGCTTATATCTTTCCTTTTCTCCTTTGCTTTTCACTTCTCTTCTTTTCACAGCTATTTGTAAGGCCTCCCCAGACAGCCATTTTGCTTTTGTGCATTTCTTTTCCATGGAGATGGTCTTGATCCCTGTCTCCTGTAAAAGGTCATGAACCTCAGTCTATAGTTCATCAGGCACTATATCAGATCTAGTCCCTTAAATCTATTTCTCACTTCCACTGTATAATTATGAGGGATTTGATTTAGGTCATACCTGAATGGTTTAGTATTTTTCACTACTTTCTTCAATTTAAGTCTGAATTGACAATAAGGAGTTCATGATCTAAGCCACAGTCAGCCTCTGGTCTTGGTTTTGTTGACTGTATAGAGCTTCTCCATCTTTGGCTGCAAAGAATATAATCAGTCTGATTTCGGTGTTGACCATCTGGTGATGTCCATGTGAGAGTCTTCTCTTGTGTTGTTGGAAGAGGGTGTTTGCTATGACCAGTGCATTTTCTTGGAAAAACTCTATTAGTCTTTGCCCTGCTTCATTCCTTATTCCAAGGTCAAATTTGCCTGTTATTCCAGGTGTTTCTTGACTTCCTACTTTAGCATTCTAGTCCCCTATAATGAAAAGGACATCTTTTTTTGGGTGTTAGTTCTAAAAGATCTTGTAGGTTTTCATAGAACCGTTCAACTTCAGCTTCTTCAGGATTACTGGTTGGGGCATAGACTTGGATAACTGTGATATTGAATAGTTTGCCTTGGAAACGAACAGAGATCATTCTGTCGTTTTTGAGATTGCATCCAAGTACTGCATTTTGGACTCTTTCATTGACCATGATGGCTACTCCATTTCTTCTGAGGGATTCCTGCCCACAGTAGTAGATATAATGGTCATCTGAGTTAAATTCACCTATTCCAGTCCATTTTAGTTTGCTTATTCCTAGAATGTCGAAGTTCACTCTTGCCATCTCTTGTCTGACCACTTCCAATTTGCCTTGATTCATGAACCTGTCATTCCAGGTTCCTATGAAATATTGCTCTTTACAGCATCAGACTTGCTTCTGTCACCAGTCACATCCACAACTGGGTGTTGTTTTTGCTTTGGCTCCGTTCTTCATTCTTTCTGGAGTTATTTCTCCACCAATCTCCAGTAGTATATTGGGCACCTACTGACCTGGGGAGTTCCTCTTTCAGTATCCTATCATTTTGCCTTTTCATACTGTTCATGGGGTTCTCAAGACAAGAATACTGAAGTGGTTTGTCATTCTCTTCTCCAGTGGACCACATTCTGTCAGACCTCTCCACCATGAACCGCCCATCTGGGTGGCCCCATGGGCATGGCTTAGTTTCATTGAGAGGGCATCAGGGGCAGACACACCAAAACCATAATCACAGAAAACTAGTCAATCTAGTCACGTATTGCTGCATGATAAATTACTGCCAAATTTAGAGGTTTAAAAACAAACAAACATTTCTTATTTCACACTTTCAGTGGATTAGAGATCTGAGTGTGGCTTAGCCAGAGAGTTCTGACTCAAGATTTCCCATGAGTTTACAATCAAGCTGTTGGCCAGGGTTGCAGTATCTTCTGATCGCATATCTAGAAGACCATGTACTTCCAAGCTCAAGCATATGTTTGCTGGCAGCCTTTGGTTCCTCTCTGGCTATCAGCAAAGGACCTGTTTCCTGGTGCATAAGCCAGTCTATAGGTTGTCTGAATGTCCTGAAATAGCTGTCTCCAGTACTAATAATTCCTTAGAGAGATATCATCCAGCATGGAAACTGAGTCTTTTATAACCTGTTTTCAGGAATAACATACTGCTACTTCTGTCTTATTCTAATAAGCATAAGCAAGAGACTAAATGTATCGCACACTGAAAGGGAGAGTAATTAAGCTCTACGTCTTTAAAAGTGTTGCCTGAAAGAAATTATGAGCATATTTTGAAAACCACCAAAACTTAAATGCTAAAAATTTCTCCCTAAGCACTGCTTTAAAAGCACTACATTTCTTATTTTGTGCACTACAAATTTCTTATTTTGTGTTTTTGTTTTCATTTAGCTCAATGCTTCCACACTTCTATGCTTCAATATGTTAGTTCAATACTTTCATTCAGCTTTAACTTTCTTTATGAAGTTAGGACACAGATATTTGGAAATGTGTTATTTAGTTTCCAAATATTTTGGACCTTTCTAGATATTTTTCTGTTCTTGATTTCTAATTTAATTTCATTGCTTTCAGAGAACATAACTCATAATATTAAAAGTCTATAAATTTTATGATATTTGTTTAATGATTCAGAATATGTCCTATCTTTAAAATTTTCAATGTGCACTTGAGAAAAAAAATGTTTCGTGCTGTTATTGGGTCAATGTTTTTATAATGTTAGTTGCAAAAGATTGTTTGATAGTATTTTTCAACTCTTTTTTATCCTTACTGATTCTCTGACTATTTAATCTACTAATTATTGAGAAAAGAGGGTTAAAACATCTAAATATGATCATGGATTTGTCTACCTTTTCAGTTCTACCAGTTTTTGCTTAATCTATTTTTAAGCTCAGTTATTGAAGAGTATGATCATTTAGGATTATTATGTCTACTTGATAAATTGACCCCTTTAATCATTCTGAAATAATCCTCTATTTCTAGCAATATTCTTTGGTTTGAAAAATAATTTTCTGATATTAATATAGCCACTCTAGCTTCTTTCATTAATTTTAGCATGTAATATCATTTTTCCTTTTCCTTTTAATCTATGTGACTATATATTGATGGTGGAATTACTGTATGGATTTGTACATGGATCTTAATTTTTATCTACACTTAAAATCTCTTGTAAAAGTTAGAATATTTAGAACATTTACATTTAATGTGGTTATGAATATGTTTGAATTAAGTCTATAGATTATTTTATGTCCATTCCATTAGATTGTTGTCTCCTTTTTCTACTATCTAGTTAACTTTTTAAGGATTAATTTGAAATTTTATGATTGTATTTTATCTTCTTTGCAGGAATGATAGCTGTACTTCTTTGTTGTTTTTTTAAAAATGAGTGGTGGGCCATTTCCTTCTCCAGTGCATGAAGTAAAAGTGAAAGTGAAGTCGCTCAATCGTGTCTGACTCCTAGCAGCCCCATGGACTGCAGCCACCAGGCTCCTCCATCCATGGGATTTTCCAGGCAAGAGTACTGGAGTGAGGTGCCATCTCCTTCTCCGGAAATGTGAGTAACTGAACAGGAACATGAAAAACTGACATTTCAAATGACACCCATGTTGCAAAAGATGTTTTTATTAACAGTGCTGTATAGAAGAAATATTGAAACTACTGTAAAAATAAGACTGAAAACCAGAAGCAGGAGGCTTAAGTCCAAACTCTGAGAACACCAGAGAACTCCTGACTCCAGGGAACATTAATTGACAGGAACTCATCAAACGCCTCCATACCCACACTGAAACCAAGCACCACCCAAGGACCAATAGTTTCAGAGCAAGACATACCATGCAAATTCTCCAGCAATACAGGAACACAGCCCTGAACTCCAATATATAGCCTGCCCAAAGTACCCCCAAACCACTGACATCTCATAACTCATTACTAGACACTTCATTGCACTCCAGAGAGAAGAAATCAAGCTCCATCCACCAGAACACTGACAAAAGCTTCCCCTAACCAAGAAACCTTGAAAGCCACTGATACAACCCCACCCACAGTGAGGAACCTCTACAATAAAGAGAACTCCACAAACTGCCAGAATACAAAAAGGCCACCCCAAACTCAGCAATATAAACAAGATGAAGAGACAGAGGAATACCCAGCAGGTAAAGGAGCAGGATAAATGCCCACCAAACCAAACAAAAGAGGAAGAGATAGGAAATCTACCTGATAAAGAATTCTAAATAATGATAGTGAAAATGATCCAAAATCTTGAAATAAAAATGAAATCACAGATAAATAGCCTGGAGACAAGGATTGAGAAGATGCAAGAAATGTTTAACAAGGACCTAGAAGAAATAAAAAAGAGTCAATATATAACAAATAATGAAATAAATGAGATCAAAAACACTCTGGAGGGAAAAACAGTAAATAATGGAGGCAGAAGATAGGATTAGTGAAGTAGAAGATAGAATGGTAGAATGGTAGAAATAAATGAATCATAGAGGAAAAAAGAAAAATGAATTAAAAGAAATGAGGACAATCTCAGAGACCTCCAGGACAGTATTAAATGCCCCAATGTTCAAATCATAGGAATCCCAGAAGAAGAAGACAAAAAAAAAAAAAAAAAAAAGACCATGAGAAAATGCTTGAGGAGATAATAGTTGAAAACTTCCCTAAAATGGGGAAGGAAATAATCAAGTCCAAGAAACACAGAGAGTCCCAAACAGGAAAAACCCAAGGCAAAACAGCCCAAGACACATATTAATCAAATTAACAAAGATCAAACACAAAGAATACATACTAAAAGTAGCAAGGGAAAAATAACAACTAACACACAAGGGGATTCCCATAAGGATAACAGCTGATCTTTCAATAGAAACTCTTCAGGCCAGGAAGGAATGGCAGGACATACTTAAAGTGATGAAAGAAAATAACCTCCAGTCCAGATTACTGTACCCAGCAAGGATCTCATTCAAATAAGAAGGAGAAATCAAAAGCTTTATAGACAAGCAAAAGTTGAGAAAATTCAGCACCACCAAACCAGCTCTCCAACAAATGCTAAAGGATATTCTCTAGACAGGAAACACAAAAAGGATATATAAACTCAAACCAAAAACAATGAAGTAAATGGCAACGGGATAATACTTATGAATAATTACCTTAAATGTAAATGGGTTGAATGCCCCCAACCAAAAGACAAAGACTGGCTGAATGGATACAAAAACATGACTCCTATATATGTTGTCTACAAGAAACCCACCTGAAAACAGGGGACGCATACAGATTGAAACTGAAAGGCTGGAAAAAGATATTCCATGCAAATAGAGACCAAAATAAAGCAGGAGTAGCAATACTCATATCAGATAAAATAGACTTTAAAACAAAGGCTGTGAAAAGAGACAAAGAAGGACACTATATAATGATCAAAGGATCAATCCAAGAAGAAGATATAACAATTGTAAATATATATGCACCCAACGTAGGAGCACCACAATATGTAAGACAAATGCTAACAAGTATGAAAGGGGAAATTAACAATAACACAATGATAGTGGAGGACTTTAATACCCCACTCACACTTATGGATAGATCAACTAAACAGAAAACTAACAAGAAAACACAAACTTTAAATGATACAATATACCAGTTAGACCTAATTGATGTCTATAGAACATTTCACCCTCAAACAATGAATTTCACCTTTTTCTCAAGTGCACATGGAAACTCCTCCAGTATAGACCACAGGGCCATAAATCTAGCCTTGGTAAATTCAAAAAAATTGAAATCATTTCAAGCATCTTTTCTGATCATAATGCACTAAGGTTAGATCTCAATTATAGGAGAAAAACTATTAAAAATTCAAACATATGGAGGCCGAACAATATGCTGCTAAATAACCAACAAATCACAGAAGAAATCAAAATATGCATAGAAATGAATGAAAATAAAAACACAACAACGCAAAACCTGTGGGACACTGTAAAAGCAGTGCTAAGGGGAAAGTTCATAGCAATAGAGGCATACCTCAAGAAACAAGAAAAAAGTCAAATAAACAACCTAACTCTACACCTAAAGCAACTAGAAAAGGAAGAAATGAAGAACCCCAGGGTTAGTAGAAGGAAAGAAATCTTAAAAACTAGGGCAGAAATAAATGCAAAAGAAACAAAAGTGACAACAGCAAAAATCAACAAAGCCAAAAGCTGGTTCTTTGAAAGGATAAATAAAATTGACAGACCATTAGCCAGATTCATCAAGAAACAAAGGGATAAAAATCAAATCAATAAAATTAGAAATGAAAATGGAGAGATCACAACAGACGACACAGAAATACAAAGATCATAAGAGAGTACTATCAGCAACTATATGCCAATAAAATGGACAACTTGGAAGAAATGGAAAAATTCTTAGAAAGGTACAACTTTTCAAAATTGAACCAGGAAGAAATGGAAAATCTTAACAGACCCATCACAAGCATGGAAATTGAAACTATAATCAAAAATCTTCCAGCAAACAAAAGCCCAGGTCCAGATGGCGTCACAGCTGAATTCTACCAAAAATTTAGAGGAGAACTAACACCTATCCTACTTAAACTCTTCCAGAAAATTATAGAGGAAGGTAAACTTCCAAACTCATTCTATGAGGCCATCATCACCCTAGTACCAAAATCTGACAAAGATGCCACACAAAAAGAAAACTACAGACCAATATCACTGATAAACATAGATGCAAAAATCCTTAACAAAATTCTAGCAATCAGAATCCAACACATTAAAAAGATCATACACCATGACCAAGTGGGCTTTATCCCAGGGATGCAAGGATTCTTCAGTATCCACAAATCAATCAACATAACACACCACATTAACAAATTGAAAAATAAAAGCCATATGATTATCTCAATAGATGCAGAGAAAACCTTTGACAAAATTCAACATCCATTTATGATAAAAACCCTCCAGAAAACAGGCATAGAAGGAACATACCTCAACATAATAAAAGCTATATATGACAAACCCACAGCAAACATTATCCTCAATGGTGAAAAATTGAAAGCATTTCCCTAAAGTCAGAAACAAGACAAGGGTGCCCACTCTCACCACTACAATTCAACATAGTTTTGGAAGTTTTGGCCACAGTAATCAGAGCATAAAAAGAAATAAAAGTAATCTAAATTGGAAAAGAAGTAAAACTCTCACTGTTTGCAGATAACATGATCCTCTACATAGAAAACCCTAAAGACTCCATGGGAAAATTACTAGAGTTAATCAATGAATATCGTAAAGTTGCAGGATATAAAGTCAACACACCAAAATCCCTTGCATTCCTATACACTAATAATGAGAAAATAGAGAAATTAAGGGAATAATTCCATTCACCATTGCAATGAAAAGAATAAAATACTTAGGAATATATATGCTGGGAGGGATTAGGGGCAGGAGGAGAAGGGGATGACAGAGGATGAGATGGCTGGATGGCATCACTAACTCAATGGATGTGAGTCTGAGTGAACTCTGGGAGATGGTGATGGACAGGGAGGCCTGGAGATCTGTGGTTCATGGGGTCACAAAGAGTCGGACATGACAGAGGGACTGAACTGAATTGAACTGAAAGAAACTAAAGACCTATATATAGAAAACTATAAAATACTGGTGAAAGAAATCAAAGAGGACACTAATAGATGGAGAAATATACCATGTAAATGGACCAGAAGAATCAATATAGTGAAAATGAGTATACTACCCAAAGCAAACCATAGATTCAATGCAATCCCTAATCAAGCTACCAACGGTATTTTTCCAGAGCTAGAACAACTAATTTCACAATTGGAAATACAAAAACTTTGAATAGTCAAAGCAATCTTGAGAAAGAAGAATCAAACTGGAGGGAATCAACTTGCCTGACTTCAGGCTCTACTACCAATCCACAGTCATCAAGACAGTATGGTACTGGCACAAAGACAGAAATATAGATCAATGGAACAAAATAGAAAGCCCAGATATAAATCCATGCACCTAAGGACACCTTATCTTTGACAAAGGAGGAAAGAATATACAATGGATTAAAGTCAATCTCTTTAACAAGTGGTGCTGGAAAAACTGGTCAACCACTTGTGAAAGAATGAAACTAGAACACTGTCTAACACCATATACAAAAATAAATTCAAAATGGATTAAACATCTAAACGTAAGACCAGAAACTATAGAACTCCTAAAGGAGAACATAGGCAAAACACTCTCTGACATAAATCACAGCAGGAACCTCTATGACCTACCTCCCAGAATATTGGAAATAAAAGCAAAAATAAACAAATAGGATCTAATTAATCTTGAAAGCTTCTGCACAACAAAGGAAACTATAAGCAAAGTGAAAAGACAGCCTTCTGAATGGGAGAAAATAATAGCAAATGAAGCAACTGACAAACAACTAATCTCAAAAATATACAAGCAACTCATGCAGCTCAACTCCAGAAAAATAAACGACCCAATCAAAAAATGGGCCAAAGAACTAAATAGACATTTCTCCAAAGAAGACATACAGATGGCTAACAAACACATGAAAAGATGATCAACATCACTCATTATCAGAGAAATGCAAATCAAAACCACAATGAGGTACCATTTCACACCAGTCAGAATGGCTGCGATCCAGAAGTCTACAAGCAATAAATGCTGGAGAGGATGTGGAGAGAAGGGAACCCTCTTACACTGTTGGTGGGAATGCAAACTAGCACAGCCACTATGGAGAACAGTGTGGAGATTCCTTAAAAACCTGGAAATAGAACTGCCTTATGACCCAGCAATCCCACTGCTGGGCATACACACCAAGGAAACCAGAACTGAAAGAGACACATGTACCCCAATGTTCATCGCAGCACTGTTTATAACAGCCAGGACATGGAAGCAACCTAGATGTCCATCAGCAGATGAATGGATAAGAAAGCTGTGGTACATATACACAATGGAGTATTACTCAGCCAATAAGAAGAATACATTTGAATCAGTTCTAATGAGGTGGATGAAACTGGAGCCTATTATACAGAGTGAAGTAAGCCAAAAAGAAAAACACCAATACAGTATACTAACACATATATATGGAATTTAGAAAGATGGTAACAATAACCCTATATGCGAGACAGCAAAAGAGACACAGATGTATAGAACAGACTTTTGGACTCTGTGGGAGAGGGAGAGGGTAGGATGATTTGGGAGAATGGCATTGAAACATGTATAATATCATATATGAAATGAATCGCCAGTCCAGGTTCGATGCATGATACTGGATGCTTGGGGCTGGTGCACTGGGATGACCCAGAGGGATGTTACGGGGAGGGAGGAGGGAGGGGGTTCAGGATGGGGGACACGTGTATACCCGTGCTGGATTCATGTTGATGTATGGCAAAACCAATACAATATTGTAAAGTAATTAGCCTCCAATTAAAATAAATTTATATTTAAAAAATTAAAATGAGTGGTGGTCTTAGGGCTGATTTTATTTGTTACAGTCTAATTTCAAGCAATAATGCATATCTTTATACAAAATATACAACTGTATACTTTTACTATACTTTCCTGGGCCTTTGTTCTGATTCCTCTATCATTTACTTCTATATTTCCTACAATACTATGATAGTTTAGTTTATATATTTTAGATAAGTAAATTTTATAGAGATTAAAATAAGCAAAATATGTTTCATATTTCCTGATGTATTTCTGTTTGCTGATGGTGTGATCACTGACCTAGAACCAGAAATCCTAGAAGGCGAAGTCGATTTTGCCTTAGGAAGCATCACTATGAAAAAGCTAATGGAAGTGATGGAATTCCAGTTGAGCTATTTCAAATCCTAAATGATAATGCTGTGAAAGTGCTGCACTCAATATGCCAGCAAAATTGAAAAACTTAGCAGTGGCCAGAGGAATGGAAAAGGTCAGTTTTCATTGCAATCTCAAGCAAAGGCAATGCCAAAGAATGCTCAAACTACTGCACAATTGCATTCCTCTCACACGCTAGTAAACTAATGTTCAAAATTCTCCAAGCCAGGCTTTAACAGTATGTGAATGGTGCACTTTCAGATGTTCAAGCTGGATTTAGAAAAGCGGAGGAACCAGAAAGCAAATTGCCAACATCTGTTAGATAAACAAAAAAGCAACAGAGTTCCAGAAAAACGTCTGTTTCTGTTTTATTGACTATGCCAAAGCATTTGACTGTGTGGATCACAAGAAACTGGAAAATTCTTCAAGAGATGGGAATATCAGACCACTTGACCTGCCTCTTGAGAAATCTGTATGCAGGTCAGGAAGCAACAATTAGAACTGGATCTAGAACAACAGACTGGTTCCAAATAGGGAAAGGAGTACATCAAGGCTGTATATTGTCACCCTGCTTATTTAACTTATATGCAGAGTACATCATGAGAAACCCTGGACTGGATGAAGCACAAGCTGGAATCAAGATTTCAGGGAGAAATATCAATAGCCTCAGATGTACAGATGACACCACCCTTATGGCAGAAAGCAAGGAAGAAAGAGTCTGTTGATGACAGTGAAAGAGGAGAGTGAAAAAGTTGGTTTAAAACTCAACATTCTGAAAATGAAGATCATGGCTTCTGGTCCCATCACTTCATGGCAAATAGGTGGGGAAACAGTGGAAACAATGATAGACTTTATTTTGGGGGGCTCCAAAGTCACTGCAGATGGTGACTGCAGCCATGAAATTAAAAGACATTTGCTCCTTGGAAGAAAAGTTATAAAACCTAGACAGCATATTAGAAAGCAGAGACATTACTTTGCCAATAAAGGTCCATCTAGTCAAAGCTTTGGCTTTTCCAGTAGTCATGTATGGTTGTGAGAGTTGGACTATAAAGAAAGCTGAATGCCAAAGAATTGATGCTTTTGAACTGTGGTGTTGGAAAAGATTCCTGAGAGTCCCTTGGACTGCAAGGAGATCCAACTAGTCAATCCTAAAGGAAATCAGTCTTGAATGTTCATTGGAAGTACTGATGCTGAAGCTGAAACCCCAATATTTTGGCTACCTGATGCACAGAACTGACTCATTGGAAAAAACCCTGATGCTGGGAAAGATTGAAAGTGGGAGGAGAAAGGGATGACGGGATGAGATGGTTGGATGGTATCACCGACTAAATGGAAATGAGTTTGAGTAAACTCTGGGAGTTGGTGATGGACAGGGAGACCTGGCATGCTGCAGCCCTTGGGTCACAAGATTCGGACATGACTAAGCAACTGAATTGAACTGAACTGATGTTGGGGAGAATTTGTTTGGTTGTCTGCACCAAAGTTCATCTACACTGGCCAGGCAAGAACACTCCTCTGAGTTGCAGGTGGATGATCAGTGGGAGTCAAGGTCAAATATTTAAAGAACAGTCAATACCTATTATTCTCAAATTATTCCACAAAACTGAAAATGAAAGGACACTTCTGAACTCATTCTATGAGGCTAGCATCAACCTGATAGCAAAGGCAGAAAAAGACATTACCAAAAATAAAAGAAAATTTGACAAACTAAACATCCGTTTACAATAAAAACTCTCAACAAAGTGAGTATAAAGAGAATATGTCTGAACATAATAAAGGCTATATATGATACACCCACAGTTAACATCATAATCAATAGGAAAATGCTGAAAGCTTTTCCTCTAAGATCAGGAATAAGATAAGGATGCTCTTCTAAGATCAGGAATAAGACAAGGATGCCTGTTCTTGCCACGTCTATTCAACATAGTACTGGAAATCTTCCCAATCCAGGAATTGAACCAGGGTCTCCTGTATTGCAGGCAGATTCTTTACCAACAGAGCTATCAGGGAGTGACTGAGTGAAGTCACTCAGTCGTGTCCAACTCTTTGCGACCCCATGGACTACCAGGCTCCTCCATCCATGGGATTCTCCAGGCAAGAAAATCTTAGGCATAACAATAATATAAGAAAAGGTGATAAAGTTATTCAAATTGGAAAGGAATACATAAAATTATCACTATTTGCAGATAGGACACTAATTATAGAAAACACACTTAAGAACTCCACCAATAAACTACTAGTGCTAGTAAATGAATTTAGTAAATTTTCAGGATATAAACCAATATACAGAAATCTATTGTGTTTCTATGTATTAATATCAAACAATCAGAAAAAGAAATTGAGATGTCAATCCCATTTAAAAGTACATTAAAAAGAATAAAATAGCAAGGAATGAAGTTAACCCAGGAGATGAATGACTTACACTCTGTAAACTTAAAGACTGATGACAGAAATGGAACATGACACAAATAAATGGAAAGATATTCCATGTTCATGAATTGGAAAAATTTATATTAATATAATGTCCATACTACCAAAAGCAATCTACAGATATGACCCACTCTTTATCAAAATAACCATGGAGTTTTTTTCAATAGAACTAGAATGAAGAATCCTAAGATTTGTATGGAACCCTAAAGGACTCCAAATGGCAATAACAATCTTGAGAAAGTAAAACAAAGCTGGAGGTATCACTCTCTCTTATTTTATATCATATTAAAAAGCTATAGTAACCAAAACAGTGTGGTAGTGGCACAAAAACAGATCAATGGAACAGAAAAGAGAGCCCAGAAATAAAACCATGCTTATATGGGCAATTATTCTATGACAAAGGAGACAGGAATATACAATGGAGAAGAGAGTCTCTTCAATGAATGGGAAAACTGTACAGCTGCATGGAAAAGAATGACCTAGATCACTCTGTTACACACTATGCAAATAAACTCAAAGTGGACTGAAGACTTAGATGTAAGACCTGAAGCCATAATACTCGTAGAAGAAAATAAAGGCAATACACTCTTTGATGTCGGTCTCAGCAGTTTTGGGGTTTGTTTTTCTGAAACTGTCTCCTCGGAGAAGCAAAAGCAACCTTTAGCAAGTAGGACTACATCAAACTAAAAGGTCTTTGCACAGTGAAGGAAAGCACCAACAAAACAGTAGGGCAAGATACGGAATGGGAGAATATACTTGTCAATCATGTGTCCAACAAGGTATAAATATCCATAACATATAAAGAACTCACACAACTGAATATTAAAAAACCAAATAATTTTATACAAAAACATCAGAGTACCTGAATAAACACTTTTCCAAAGAAGACACACAGATGACCAGGTGCATGAAATGATGTTCAACTTTATTCATCATCAGGAACTGCAATTAAAATCCACAATGAAATATCACTTTACACATGTCAGAATGACTATGTTCAAAAGTACAGAAAGTAAGAAGTGTTGCTAAGGATGTGGGCAAAGGGAACCCTTATGTACAGTTGGTAGTAATAATATAAAATGGTAAAGCGACTACAGAAAACAAAATGGAGGTTCCTCAAAAATTAAAAATAGAACAATCATATGATCCAGCATTTCTACTTCCATTTATCTGAAGAAAACAAAGACACTAATACAATAAGATATATGTACCCAGGGCATTCCCTTGTTCACTGCACATTATTTATGATACCTAAGATACAGAAGGCACATAGTGTCCATCAATAGATCAATGGATAAAAGAAAATATGGTGTCTATAAGCAATTGACAATTAGTCATAAAATGAATTAAATATTTCCATTTGTGACAACATGGGCAGATCCAGACAGTGTTACACTACATGAAGTAAGTTAGATAGAGAAAGACAAATACCTATGAGTTCACTTACCTGTAGAACCTAAAAAGACAAAATAAATGAACAATCTCCATAACAAAACACCTCATAGATACAGAGAATAATCTTTTGGTTGCCAAAGATGAGAGAGGGTGATATAAGGGAAGGGAATTAAGCTATACAGATTTCCAGTTATAAAATAAATTAATGGGGATGTTATATACAGCATTAGGGAATATAGTCAATAATCATGTAACAACTGTATGGTAGCAGATGCAAACTAGCCTTACTATAATGACCATTTCATAATGTATAAAAATATTGAATCACTATGTGATTCACCTGAAATTAATATAATTTTGTAAGTCAATTTTGATTCAATAAACAAATAAAACTTGGCAGAAGAGATCACCACAGGGTTCATTATCTTCATTTTGATTTTTAACCTCAAAGCAGATAGTACTTACATTCCTATGAATAAGAGCTATAGAATGTTTAAGTCACAGTGTTATATTTCTGGACTGAAAAAGAGAGGACAGAAGTTGGGGCAGTCCAGCTTCTGGAACATGTAATGTGTGTGGGAAACAGGAATCACAAAAAATATAGAGCCATGAAATCAAATTTTGTGTACAAACTTTGCACAAATCTCTACCTGAGTGCCAAACTGCAAACATTCAGGACAAAAAGGAAGGTGTAAGCAAACCAGCTAATGGCAAAAATTTTTAAACTTAACTGAGATTTGAGTTTTCACTCGAGAATTAGAGTTATCTGTTTAAGTCTGACCAAGTAACTGCCTGTTAAAAAAGAAATGTACATACCTTTCTCAGCTACATAACTGAATTCCAGCCCCATAACACAAATTCACAGTGTCCAGGGTATAATCTAAAATTACTTGAAATACAACAAAACAACAAAATGCAACCCATTTTAGGAAGGAAAAAACTATCGATAGAGGCCAATATTGAAATTACTGAAAAATATAGTTAGTTATGAAGAACTTCAAAGTAGCCCTCATAACTATACTCAATGAAATATAGGAAAATATGGTCATAGTTTTAAAAAAAAGAATCCTAACTGAGAAATTTAAAAAAATATGAAAAATGGAAAATTCTAGAACTGAAAAATATAGTTTTTGAATGAAAAAGTCACTGAATAGACTTAGAAAAGAGTACAAATTAAAAGAAAAAGTCAGTGAAGTTAAAAATAGATAAAAATCAAAATAAGCAGATTACAATGTGAGAGGAAAGAGAACAAGGCAGAAAAAATATTTGAGAATAATGCCGAATTTTCCCAGTCTGGTAAAAAATATAAACATATAGTTTTAAGAAACTTACAAAGCTTCAAGCCACCTAAAGATGAATAAAACCATACTTAAACATATAGTTAATCTGTTGATACCAAAGATAAAGAGAACATCTTGAAAATCTTCAGGGGAATATGGCACATTTTATTCAGAATGAGACCAATTTACATAACTGCTGTCCTCTCATCAGAAACTATAGAGGTGAGAGACAATGGGATTACATTTTTCTGGGAAGAAAAATCAATGTACTGCAATTTCAAAAACAGAAAAATAAGGGAATTTGTCAAACATTTATTGCCAAAAATGCTTATTGAAATTGTTTGACCTGAGTGAAAATAATTCCAAACAGGATTCAGATATTCAAGAAGGAATAAAGAACATTGGAAATGGCAAATAAAAATAAACACAAAAGATGTCCTTTTCTCTTAATTTGTTTAAAAAAAATATATATATATATGTATGTATGTGTGTGTGTGTGTGTATATATATATATATGTGATTAAAGCAAAAGTTATGCTTTGTTGTGTACTTGTAATGTGTGTATGACAGATAGAGAGGGTTGGCTGATTGGGTAAACAGACCTATAGGGTACCCACAGGAAAAGTAGCCTATAAAAATTAGGGATATACATTGAATCCACAGAGCAACTGCCAGAAGATATTCACAAGTATAGTTTTTAAAAGTTATATATATATATATATATATATATATTCACAAGTATAGTCAATAGATCATTTTAATGAATTTAAACATATTCAAATAATCCCCTAAAAATGGAGGAAAAAAGAGGAAATGAACAGAAATAAATAATAAAAGAGAGCTAAATCCAAGCATGTGTGTGTGCTAAGTCATTTCAGTCACGTCTGACTCTTTGCAACCCCATAGACTGTAGACTGCCAGGCTTCTCTGTCCACGGGATTCTCCAGGCAAGAATACTGGAGTGGGTTGTTGCGCCCTCCTCCAGGGGATCTTCCCAACCCAGGGATCAAACTCTTGTCTTTTATGTCTCCTACACAAGCAGGTTCTTTACCACTAGTGCCACCAATGAATATCCTACTGTCTCAGACAGCAAAGAATATACTGCAGTGCAGGAGAAGTGGGCTTGAATCCTGGATCAGGAAGATCCCCCTGAGGTGGGCATGGCTACCCATTCCAGTATTCTTGCCTGAAGAATCCCGTGGACAGAGGAGCTTAGCAGGCTAAAGTCCAAAAGGTTGCAAAGAGTCAGACACGACAGAGTGACTAACATTTTTATTTCATTAAACAAACAGCAATTATAAGAAAGCTGGATAATCCTACTTATGTAAAATAAAATAGATTTTAAGATAAAAAATATTACCAGATATAGAAAAGAATAATTAAGGAACTATTTCATCAGGAAGACATAACGATAAGAAATAGAGATAGGACCTAAATCGTAACTTCAAATTGTTTTAGTCAAAAGCTGACAGAATTAAAGGAAGACTAGCTAATTCCACAATTATAGATGAAGATTTTAACACTCTTCTCTCATTGATGGATAGACTACTAGACAAATATCTATAAATACATAAAAGATATGATAAATGCTCTCTACCATTTGTACTGAATTTATCTCTATACAGTAGTATAATCAGCAGCTTCAGAAAACACAATCTGTTTAAGTGTACATGGTATATCTATCAAGATAGGTCATATCCTGGGTCATGACACCAGCCTCTCTATAAATTTATGTCAGTCAGTATCATACAAAGTACCTTCTACTGCCACAATGATGGTAAAAATCTGAAACAAACAGATTAAGAGTCTATCTAAAATAATCCCACCAGAAATTGAAAGATACACTTCTAAATAATCTATGGGTCAAAGAGTAAATCACAGGAAAATTAGAAAAATAGTCCAAACTGAATGGTAATGAAATTACAACATACCAAAACATGTGGGATGCTGATAACAGAGTACTTATAAGAAAATATATAATCTTACCATGATTATATTAGGAAAGAGAAAGATAGAGAATCCATGACCTATGTTTTCACTTTCCAAGGCTAGAAAAGCAGAGTAAAGTAGGAGGCAATAGTAAAGATGAGAAATTAACAAAAAGTATGAAATATTAATGGATCTATCTCTGCAGCTAATAACTTTATCAAATTCCTCCATTTTTTTCATATTTGTTTTCATTTGGCTACTTAGAGATCCAATCCCTGTGAGTAACTTATAGAAATCAGCCAAAGATTTGAGTATGGTTTACATCAAAATTTGGAGCGCTGTTTCTGTGGTTCCCAACTTTGTGGAATTCTATTTTCTTTCCAGCCATGTTGGTACCTATGAACTCCTCAGGTCAATAGGATTCTGGTTTTCTCACTGACCTTTAACCACACTGTACTAACTGAGTAGTTTTAGAGCAGCCTTGGAGTAAAGTTGTATAAATGCAGTTCTTGTTCTGAGCGGTTCTCTTCATTTAAGAATCTAATTGCTCCAGTATCTCCTGTTTGTGGTTGCCCTCCAAGGTCTTAAAGTTATTTTGCAAAGTTTATCATTGTTTTCAGCAGGGAATTTATTCAGATTTAAGATCCTCTGCTTGAAGTTCTCCATGTAATTGTTCTGTTCAGACAAACCAACATCCAGGGAAAGTGCTTCTCAAGTTTTAATGCACAATTAATCACCTAGAAATGAAGTAAAAATGCAGGTTCTGATTCAGTAGATCTAGAGTGGGGCCTAAGATTTTGCATTTTAAACAAGCCCACAGGGGCTTCCCAGGTGGTGATAGAGACAAAGAACATGCCTGCCAATGCAGAAGACATAAGAGACACGGGTTTGATCCCTCGGTCACAAAGAGCCCCTGGAGGAGGGCATGACAATCCACGCCAGTATTCTTGACTGGAGAATTCCAGTGACAGAGGAGCATGATGGGCTACAGTTCGTATGGTTGCAAAGAGTTGGAAACGACTGAAGTGACTTAGCATGTATACATGCAGAGGCAACATGGATGCTACCATGCACAGATCACTCTTTGAGTACAGAGGCCCTAGAGTACTAATATAAGGAAATACTGGCAGTAAATTTCACAGTGTGCTGCAACAGAATTTTAGAGTTTGAAACAATTCAGATTAACACACTGTTGTTAATGGAGAAGCGTAAGTCGTGATTGTAAATTCTTACTTTCCGGGACCTAGGAATCTGAACAAGTGTCAGTATTGATAAAACCTACCTCCACCTTGTTAATGCTAATGGATTAAACAGCACCATGAGCCTGATTATCTGTTAGCCAATTAAGATAAGCATTGAACTTGTCTTTATAGTATATTTATTGTGATTGGAAATATTGATGTATTTCATGTTAAATACTGGCCAATATATCAAGTACACAAGTTTTCCCTGGGAAGATTCCAAAACCATCGCTGAAAACATATTTTAAAAAGGACAGTTGCTAACTTTTCACACACACAAAACTGGATCTGCATCTTAATGAGTGATAACAATGAAATTTCTTCTAAAGATCTGAAAGGAAGTTATCTCCTCCATTCTTATAATATCCACATTCAATCACTAACATAGGCAGCCCTCCTTAGATAACCCCCTCCCTTGGCTCCAACAAACCCAGCCATTAAATTGTACAGATTTTATCTTCTAAATAATTAACCAATCCAGCTTCTACCAGCTACATCCTTGCTATCACTTCCCTAACTTAAGTATTGAACATCTCTCTTGACTGCTATTCCTTCTTCCTTCAGGTCCATATTCAACTCCACCATCCAAGTAATATGTTTAGCCTCCTCCTTAAAACGTCTACAATACAAAGGTCAAGCTACTCAATATGACATAGAAGGCACTTCATAAGCTTATCTCTGCCTATCATTATGCTTTGTTTTCCCATGAGTCCT
This sequence comes from Nanger dama, assembly GCA_917880005.1. NCBI lineage: Eukaryota > Metazoa > Chordata > Mammalia > Artiodactyla > Bovidae > Nanger > Nanger dama. The sequence continues at coordinate 6,935,315 of CAKJTW010000011.1, forward strand.
TTCAAATTATATTTCAGTGACAATAAACTGTTGTACTCATACTGGCTATGCTATTTCTCCCCTTCATGTATTGACCCTGTTTGCAAAAATTTTTCCTATCTCTATCAGATCTATCCATCTCCTTCCTCTGGACTAGTCTCAATTTCCTTTTAAATGTAACTCGATTGTTAAGGAAGCCACTCAGATGCTCACCACCAAGTTCCTCATTGTACACATAATGCCCAGCAGCTAGTTCTACCACTGGTGTATCCACATATCAATAAACCATCTTTTACTTTTGTCTCCTTCTTAGATTTTAACACATTAGTCAGCTCTAATGTTGCCTTTCTCTTTGTGTAAGAGTCCAGTCTGGTACCAAGTTAGAGTTCAGTAAGGCAAGATAAAACATATTAATGAGAAAATCATTTTCTCAATTATCTGAACAACTGGTACTAAAGTTTCTCTGGCTTTAATTTAAGAAGCTGCCTTGTTCATCTGTATTACATGCAAGGAGTAAAATGTTAAGAGCATTGCCCAGCAAGAAAGAGATAATTAAACTAATAATAACAGGAATTTGGGGATATGGCAGGAGGAAGGACAAAGGTGAAGTAGAATAAGAGAAGGTTGAATAATGTGATAGAAGGCTAGAGTCTGGAGCCTAGCATGATGGGGTGGGAGTTCAAAAGGAAAATCCTAGTGGCTTGGTGGTAGACATTTCCATTTGGGGTTTTTGTTTCTTTCTTTCTTTCCTTTTCTCTATACGTGTACTGTCTACCCAATACTTACCTCTTCCTCCAGACTGTTACAAACATTTAGTTCCAGAGAAATCTATCATGTTCATTCACGTTATTAGGAAATACCAGACACCTTTATATGCCTAGGGGCTTTCCTAGCATGTAGTGATATAGCAACCAAGAAGATGCTACCAAGTTCAAAGTGAGTTTACTAACCTACAAACAGCTGAGTGGCCAAGAAAAGGAGTTGGGGGACAGGGTGGCTGAGGCAAAGTGCTCTACACTGTTGACCACATCTGAATAATCCAGTGGACAGCTGCCCCAAACTGGGTCAATTACAGGCTTTCAGTGACATAACTGTTTATAAACTGACATGCCAAATACCCAATGTTAAGTTTTTGTGAGGTGATCATGTGAACTCACTATTGTAACTCTCTTTTTTACTCCCAACTTTTCAGGAAATATTGCCATATTGATACAGACTTGTTAAGTGATATGAAGAAACAATTAACATAAAGTAGTAAAGAAAAATATGCTACCTCTCCTTCATCCCTACTTATATCCAGCGATATAAATGGAGCATCATTCTGATAAGAAAGAGTGTAACCCAAGACCATCAGGCGGGGATCAGTTTGGAAGACAGTGAACATGTGAAGACAGTTCTGGGATTAACAGGGAAGAGCAGTCTTTCAGTAATGCCTCCACAAAAAGTTTTAATATAAACTCCCATAACCAAGTACATCAGAGTAAAGTTATCCTTAAATGTGTAAGTCTCATGTCTGGGTTGCATTTATATCCTTTCCAAGTGCTTAGTCCCCTGGAAATCAGATAATCCTCTTCCCTACTCACTGCCACTTGGCACTCAACTCTGTCTCCTCTTCTTTTACTCAGATCAAGCAGTATCTGCTACCACACGAAAGTAACTCTCAGTTGGGATCTTGGAAGCAGAGCTGAAACAAGGAGGATGAGAAGTAAGAGAGTCTAATAATGTGACCATTTCTTTCATTTTCCATAGTCCTTGCCTATGCATGCATACACACACAGAGAGCACTACTTGAGCTAGGTAACACTATTTTATTTATTTCTGGGTCTTAACCTCACTTCTCACCTTCCTACTTCTATTTCTGAGTCCCAGCCTAGTCCAGTTCTTACAATAAAATGCTCAGAAAGGCTGATCAAGAGTTTTCCAATGAAATGCAAATGAATTTTCCATCAGTCCTTTGTGGATGGAAAGAGTCAGCATGGATATACAGAACAGTCTTGCTGTTTGTAATCTAAATATAAGCTCTAAAGAATAAATGTATCAGGAAGATCTAGTACTCATATATTTCCTCCTTGTCACTATTCAAAAAATCACTTCAAAAATTTCAAAAAGTTGGAGAGTGTTTTGCCTATATTCTCTTCTAGGAGTTTTATAGTTTCTGGTCTTACATTTAGATCTTTAAGCTGTGTTGAGTTTATTTTTCTGTATGGTGTTAGAACGTGTTCTAGTTTCATTCTTTTACAAGTGGTTGACCAGTTTTCCCAGCACTGTGACCCACCTCCCAGAATACTGGAAATAAAAGCAAAAATAAACAAGTGGGATCTAATTAAAATTAAAAGCTTCTGCACAACAAAGGAAACTATAAGCAAGGTGAAAAGACAGCCTTCTGAATGGGAGAAAACAATAGCAAATGAAGCAACTGACAACTTATCTCAAAAGTATACAAGCAACTCCTGCAGCTCAACTCCAGAAAAATAAACGACCCAATCAAAAAATGGGCCAAAGAACTAAATAGGCATTTCTCCAAAGAAGACATATGGATGGCTAACAAACACATGAAAAGATGCTCAACATCACTCATTATCAGAGAAATGCAAATCAAGACCACAATGAGGTACCATTTCACACCAGTCAGAATGGCTGCGATCCAGAAGTCTATAAGCAATAAATGCTGGAGAGGATGTGGAGAAAAGGGAACCCTCTTACACTGTTGGTGGGAATGTAAACTAGTACAGACACTATGGAAAACAGTGTGGAGATTCCTTAAAAATTGCAAATAGAACTGCCTTATGACCCAGCAATCCCACTGCTGGGCATACACACCAAGGAAACCAGAACTGAAAGAGACACGTGTACTACAATATTCATCACAGCATTGTTTATAATAGCCAGGACATGGAAGCAACCTAGATGTCCATCAGCAGATGAATGGATAAGAAAGCTGTGGTACATATACACAATGGAGTATTACTCAGCCATTAAAAAGAATACATTTGAATCAGTTCTAATGAGGTGGATGAAACTGGAGCCAATTATACAGAGTGAAGTAAGCCAGAAAGAAAAACACCAATACAGTATACTAACACATATATATGGAATTTAGAAAGATGGTAACGATAACCCTGTATGCGAGACAGCAAAAGAGACACAGATGTATTGAACAGATTTTTAGACTCTGTGGAAGAGGGAGAGGGTAGGATGATTTAGGAGAATGGTATACTATCATGTAAGAAATGAATCGCCAGTCTAGGTTTGATGCAGGATACAGGATGCTTGGGGTTGGTGCACTGGGATGACCCAGAGAGATGATATGGGGAGGGAGGTGGGAGGGGGTTCAGGATTGGGAACTCATGTACACCCGTGGTGGATTCATGTTGATGTATGGCAAAACCAATACAGCATTGTCAAATAAAGTAAAAAAAAATTTTTAATCTCAAAAAGTCTCTGTGATTGCTTCAGGTGCAGAAACTTGCCAGTCTATTCCACTGGGAAGGAAACTAGGACAAGCTGTAGAGATAAGCAGGGGTGGTCACAGAAGAGAAAAGTCGCAACCCGGAACATAGCGAAGAACAAATTAATTCCATGGACCTTTGCAGCTCCTGAGCTCTATGAGCCTCAATTATTGAAATTCTCCAACTTTCACGCTCAACATCCTACTTATGCTCCTCTTCATTCCTAGCTCATTGATTTACCAATATTTATTTTGCATTTCTATGTGCTAGTTATTGCTGCTGGAACTGTGGATACAGCTATGAATTGAATATAATCTTGACCTAAAATGCTCTGTACACTAGGAGAGGAAGATAAATAATCAAGCCATTAAATATGGTATTATAAATACTACCATTGGGCTAAGCACAAACTTGTGAGTACTTCCTTTCCCAAACCCCACTCTGACCCCCAGACTAGATATTTCAAAACAAGAACTAGACTCAGGTGAATCTGTATTTGGGGAGCACCTGACAGAGCTTCCCAAGGAAAGCTGCTGATTTTCATTCTTTGTACGTTTCCTGCAGTCACAAACTCAAAACATCTTCTGGGTGGAGCCCTGATTTTGTATGTGTGTGTCTGTTAAGTCACTTCAGTTGTGTTTGTGACTCTTTGTAGCCTGCCAGGCTTCCCAATACAAGGGATTCTCCAGACAAGAATACTGGAGTGAGTTTCCCTGCCCTCCTCCAGGTGATCTTCCCGACCCAGGGATCAAACCTGCATCCTTTACATCTCCTGCTCTGGCAGGAGTGTTCTACACCACTAGCACCACCTGGGAAGCCCTACTCCAGACTATATCACCCACCAAACAGCTGATTAGGAAAAAGCAGTGAGCCATTTCTCATGTAGATGAGAAGTGCTCCTGCCATCTTCAAATGTAAGTCAGGGATTTTTTTTTTTCCCCTCAGAAAATATTTTTATATATAAAGTTCAATTTTATAGTTATATGTCAGATAAATTAAAGGTTAAAGATGATTTTATATACCAGCTTTGGAATTTAAGCACCACTATGATGTAAAGAATAAACATTCTAGGTTCCAAGCAAATGGTTTATAATGAACTTAAAACAACTTGTTAGCAAGCCAGATACTCATGCATCTCAGTTTTACATGCTGGGGAAAGTAAAGTCGCTCAGTCATGTCTGACTCTTTGTGACCCCATGGACTATAGCCCACAAGGCTCCTCTGTCCATGGGATTCTGCAGGCAAGAATACTGGAGTAGATTGCCATTTCCTTCTCCAGGGGATCTTCCTGACCCAGGAATCGAACCCAGGTCTCCTGCATTGCAGGCAGACTCTTTAACCTCTGAGCCACCAGGGAAGCTGGGGAAAAGTTAGACTTAAAATTATCAAGTGACTTTAGACATTTTAATCTTCTTTATTTTTAAAAATATAATTTTAATGGCTTATAGACATGACAAGGAAAATGAAATAAATTTTAAACTAAGGAATAAGAGAAAAAAAATGCCCATAAATTACCTAAAGCTATCTAGAGGAAGAAAGATTATTTCACAGTCCATGACTCAGTATCTCAGTATATTCTCATGGTAAGAGCACTTAAGTCCCTGATGTCCTTGTTCATGTTGATGTACAAAGTTAAGCCCTTTGAATGTGAGACAGAAGAGAGCACAGGATACCCTAAAAGACCAGAAAAGTTTAAAAGTGATCATAAAATCATGGACCCTTAAGGAAGATTACTCATGTCAATTCCAATGAGAATTAACCAGTTTTTCTTCAAACTATTTCTCAGACAGGGTCATAGAGAACTAGTGGCAATTGGAGAAAGGTTTGCATCTCTTTTTCTTATTTAAACTCTGACATAGAAACAGGGATTCTCCTCAAAGTGATAGAAATAACTCAATTTCCCTTGCGTGGAATCCAAAGCAAAGGCGTATCTGCAAGGCTAAAATTCAGGTCTCATGTATAACTATTCCTAGCAATGAGGTCATCTATCTAGTTAAGGAATCAAGATTTGCACTGACTCACCATTTCTGAGCATGAGCTTCTTTTTTCCTTATCTATTTTTCATTCTGTTTCATTTGGCCTACTCGAGAAAGAAATAAACTTGGGAGAGAACAAACTACTGCTGTATATTTTACTGTACCCATTATTTATGCTCTTAAAGAAATACCTCCCAAGACTCTGAATTCTTTGAAAGACTGAATCATTCAGAAGTAATTAAGAAACAATCCATGAAGGAAAGCTGAAAATAATGCTGTTTTTCTGGTCTTATCTACTCAGAACATTAGAATTTTCTTTGTGTATCAAGTATAGTGCAGATATTTACATACAGAAATAGTAAAATAGTCTTTTTTAAATCATGACTTTAGAGAGACAAGAAATTTACTGAAAATGCCTGCACCAATAATCTGAAGTGAGAATTCTGAATGTAAGAAGTGAGTTTCTTACATACACAAAAATTGGAGTATATAATGCTCTCTGATTAGTTGTTCCTGCACCCTGCAAATTAGAAACTGGGAATGACCTTTAAATAGTATAGCTAAAGAATTAGTATGGTCCAGACAAAAGGTTCTCCACTGTAACAAACCAATATAGTCCATTCTTTAATTCTGAGTTCCAAACACCAGTTATCTCTTCAATACTTCAAATATAAAATTTACAGGCAAAATATTGACTAAACTGTTTTTACAGAAGTCTTTGTTCCATTTCAAAGGTTTTGCAAAGACAGGACAGCAAAACGCTGCCTTTTGCCAAGTACATGTACTTTCTTTTCATAATTGTTTTATTTTTGTGTATGTGATCTGTGGTGATCTATATAATGTATGCTGTGTACACACTTTGGAGGAAAAGTCCCTTCTACTTGAAGTCATCAACCTAAAATTTCTGCTACAACATATAATCTTTAGCACCATTTGCCACCTCCTTGGTAACCAAGTTTGGGGCAGAACTTCATACCATTACTGTTTATTGTAGCAAGGCCTCCTAGATTAGGCTGTAGAAAGATGAAAATAGTCGTTCTGTAGAGACAGAGGAGAATCAAAAAGAATGTCAAATGATAGGAGATCATTAGAATAGAATGACAGTGTGAAACACAAACACAAGAAATTTTCTGGGTCTTAAGATTCTTTTCCAAAGAGTTAAAGGTAATCCTGTTAAAGAACTTACATTCTTTCATATGCTATAGAACGTATGAGAGACATAGATATTACAAAATAAGTATCATAAATTCTTTCTGTAGTAAAAATCAGAGACATGTGGTGGTGGTAGTTAGTGATTTTTGTTGTTCAGTCCCAAGTCATGTCCAACTGTTGCAACCCCATGGATTATAGCTCACCAGGCTCCTCTGTCCATGGGATTTCCCATGCATGATTACTGGAATGGGTTACCATTTCCTTCTCCAGGGGATCTCTCCAACCTAGGGATGGAACTGCTGTCTCCTTCACTGAAGGCAGATTCTTTACCTCTGAGCCACCAAGGAAGACCAGTAGCTAGTGATACCCTGCTTCAATAGAATAAATTTGTTTAGTAGCAATCTATTTTTATTGCTTTTTGTTTATTTGCTTCTCAGAATGCCTTCTCCTTCCTTTTGACAGTAACTGTATCTTCTCTTGGTGAACCACCTCATTCCCTCTCTTAGAATAGTAATACAAGTGGTACTAAATTTCCCCTCTGGTTCCAAGAATGCACAGAGAACCTAGACGTGGACAATCAGAATATGACGTCTCCTGGCTACACGCATCACTTCTTGGGATTTTACTAGAATTATCAGGAAAGAGGGACCCTCTCTATCTTTAAGGCATATTTTTGCCTGAAGCCCTTGGGGGTGTTACTGGCTACCAAATGCAGAGCGCCTGCTGTGCAAATCTGAAGATCGGGGTGGAGGTGAGGTTGAGGTGGGAGGTGAGGCCTAAAAACACTGCTTGACCTAAAGGCAAATGTACTGCAATTGTTTTCAATAGTAAATAAATCTCTTTTATTATGCTTTTAACTGAAACTAGCTAAGTTGGATTTCTGTAATTTGAATCTGAGTCACGTCTAGAACATGTTATGAGGCAAACATAATTTTCTCCATGTAACTGCATCTTTAAAAGTTTAAGTCCTAAAAACTATGAAACTAGGAAGTGGCTTAGGCCAAACTGCAACTTTCAAAAATTCATAACTATGAATTATGCTGTCTTCAGGAACACATACCTACTATGCTATAAGAAATTTTCCTATATTTATTGACAGCTATCCAATTAGGCTAACATATATAGGAAATAATAAACAATGTCGACAATCTAATATTAAAGCACTTACACAAGAAAAAAAGTAAAATTAGCCACTTAGTTGTGTCTGACTCTTTGTGACCCCATGGACTGTAGCCCACCAGGCTTGTCCATGGAATTCTCCAGGCAAGAATACTGGAATGGATTGCCATTTCCTTCTTCATAGCACTTTCATAGTCATTAACTTATTCGGGGGCTCAATTTTGCTACCTACTCAATATCACACTGACAGTACTTGTCAGCAAAATAAGGCAAGAAAACAAAAATGCAAGGCATAAAGTAGAAAAAGAAGTAAAACTGCCTTTATTCACAGATGTCATAATCATGCATGTAGAAACTGTAAGGAATTTTAAAGATAGCTATTAATACTAACAGTTGAATTAGGCAAAACTGCAGAAAAGAAACTCATTTTACAGCTGTTTTCTACATACTAGCCACAAATAATCAGGAATTGAATTTCAAATGGCCACTTCCAATCACATCTGAAAACATTAAGTATTTATATAATTTTGTAAAACTTTCTTTTATTTTAAAGTTTCTGAATTTTCTATTTTGTATTTCGTTCTCATTCAGGGTTATTTGGACCAAGTTTCTTAGTAGCTCAGTTTTTGCAATCTTTTTATTATTCAGTATTATTGATACATATATTTTTTGATGGAAGTCTTAATCCTATGAATTCATTTTGCAAACAACTAAGGCAGGGGTTCTCAAACTTTAGTGCACATTAAAATTACCCAGAAGACTTTCTAAAACACAGATTGCTGGACACCATTCCCAAATTTCTGTTTCAATACCTGTGTAAGGTAGACTATGAATTTTTCTAACTATTACTATTTCTCAGGTGATGTTTGCCCTACTACTGCTCTAGGAGCCACAGTTTGAAAATCACTGCACTGTAAGATAAATACATGGAGTTGGTAATTTGAAAACTACTGACAGAAAATTAAAATAAAATGAACTTTCAGTAAAGGCTCACACATGGATGAACAGTACCTTTTCCAAGGCTACACATTTTAAAAACGACAGATCAGGATCTCCAGATTCCCAGAAAAGTAATTATCCAACTGCATCATATCATTTCTTTTGGTTCAGTATAAGATTTAGGATTCTAGAAGTTATATATATTAAGAATGGAAAGGATGAAGAGTTCTATGTTCATGCAGATATTAGAGAATCAATTACAAGAGATCATTTTGAGGAATTTTGTACATTGGACTAGAGGCTAATCTGAACTGCTTCTGAGATTTGAAGCCTTACAGATATTAGAACTCATAGGAGAATAAAACTAATGGCGATAGTTCATGAGAAAGGATAGATTAACTACTGGGCTTTGAATGCAGGAAGACAGATCGAGTAATAATAACTGCTTCGGAGTTACTAGAATTGAAAAATGTGTTAATAGCAAACTGAGCAAATCAAGATAAGATTCTAAATAAAGGGAGAAGGCTTGAGGTTAATATGACATTAAAGCTTTTTAAATGCAATAATTCAATTAGCTAGTACAAAACCCAAGAAATATGATTAATAAAAAAGACGTCATGATCCACAAAATTGGCATAATGCAAACTTTTGTGTTGCTGATTACAATCTGGTTTCACAAGTTAAAATTTATGATGAATGTAATAATTAGAAATGGCAAAACTGGATAACTTACCTAATGTCATTTATCCAGGAAGCCTCATAGCTACTTCCTGGGCTTTGTGAGACTAAAACTACTTTGTTCACTATGCCATAAAGGAGTAGCTTTATCTAGATCTCAAATGACCAAACACATTTTCATGCAAAGCAGGACCTTCGGTTAGTGAAATAATCTATTATTAAAAACAATTTTGCGGGGCTTTCCTGGTGTTCCAGCGGTTAGCGCCTTGCAATGCCAGGAACACCAATTTGATCCCTGATCCAGGAAGACCCCACATGCCATGGAATAACTAAGTCCGTGCTCCACAACTGCAGCCAATTCGCTGCAGCAACTGAAGGCCACACACCCAGAGCCTGTGCTGCACAAGAAAAGCCACTGCAATGAGAAGAGCCTGCACTGCAACTGGAGAGTGGCTCCCGCTCTCCACAGCCAGAGAACGCCCATGTGCAGTAACGAAGACCCACCACAACCACAGCAATAAAGGAGCCATAAAAGTCTATACTCCTTAAAAATAATAAATCTGAGGAAACACAGTAGGTAGCTTTTGGCTAGGACTGTGTTCTGCATCCCATGAGACAATCCAAACGACAAGGAAGCTGCTGATGGAGATGCAGCCACAGCTGCCAAATGACTCTGTTTTGAGATCCATCCTCTAAGCTACTCAAATGTACCTGAAAGCAGCACAATCAAATTCTCATTTTTAACATTCACATCCATTTGTTCTTCCACACTCCAAAACTGCATCCTTTTTCTTTATTCACATGCCTGAAACTTACTATTTCTTGCTATGCTGTTTACGTTATTTCCACAGTCGTTCTGAAATATTCTGCTTCACTGCCTGCCAGCTGGAACTGCCCTTCAATGTCTAACCCTTCAGATCCCTACTTCTTTATGAAACACGATGCATAGTATAATTAAAGTGGACTCTGTTCCACTGTATGTTGTCTAACATTTTGCTTTGTGCCCGAGAGAGCTATTTATTTCAGCGGCCACAGAATCTTTGGGAATTGGTAGCTCCCAACGAGGGTCAGTAGGCAGCATGAAGAACAGATGACAGCCTGCAATACCTCCTTCGCATTTCTGTAAAGAGATCTGACATTTACAAAGTACTGCATGTTGCCTTTCCTCACAAATCTCAGAAGGCTTCATAAAAATAAAAGGTTTAATGATTATTCCTTCACATTTGATATGCTTTTAAAAGTGCAAGATAAGCTATTTTTGATTAAACTGAAGGAGGCCTTACCATTGCAAATATGGTGAAACCATCTCTATGAATATCTGAATGTAGGAATAATAAACGTCAGAAATCTCTTTCCTAGAAACTGCAGTGCTGACTCTGGAGTTGAGAATTGCTGTTCAGGGTAGGAATTTGTGTTCTGAAGAATCAATACCCCTCTTCCTACGTACTCTTACATTTAGATCTGGTAGAATTGGGTAGCATTTGAATTGCCTAAGAGTTAATTAGTCTTCCATTTTCACTGTTCATGAAAGAAATTTGAAAGCAAACAGAAACCCACCCTCAAATAGCAGAGATAAACTTCCTTTAATGATAGAGAAGACCTTAAATTAAAGATTCAAACAAATTCCACAAGTTAGTCTACCCCTGAATCTTTTAAATTGCTTATAAAACCTGCGTGCATTAATAAGAAATGACTTAACTTTATTAAAACTGCTCTATTTTTAATTCTCTGGTCTAAATACAGATTACCAAATAAGAAATTTTCTGTAATATTTCCTTCATGCAGAATTCAGAAAACTGCTGAGATTAACTCATTTTTTTCTGTAGTAAATAATTTAAGCAGAGAAAAAGTTAATCAATATTAAGTAAAAGGAGCTTTAGTGACATTTTAAAGTAAAACTCAAGGACAGTGGTGATGTGTATCAAGTCCCATTTCTTCCTCAGGGTTTCATATAAAACACAGAAAATCTGGCTAAATAAATCAGTACTGGATTTGGTAGGACAGGGAAGATGTGACTACAAGTACATGAGCAGGAGAAATAGCCATTTATAAAGGATATTTATCCAAGTAGATTTTGCAATGAAGAGTTTAATGGAAAGAAAGATGACTCCTTAGCCTTCTTCCTTTCTCCTAGTCTCCATCCCAGCCAGTCTCCTACTAAACAACTACCCTCACAGTTAGGGCTCAGAAAAAAGAACATGAGCATACTTCTTTTCTTAAAAAAAAAAAAAAAGGCTCTTGGGACTTCCTGGTGGCCCAGTGGCTAAGACTCCATGCTCCCAATGCAGAGGGCCTAGGTCAGGGATCCTGAGCAGGAGCCTGGTCAGGGAACTAGATTCCACATACTGCAACTAAAGATCCCTTGTGCTGCAACTAAAGATCCTTTGTGCTGCAACTAAAGACCCCATATAGTCAAATAAATAATTGTTTTTCAATGTGAAGTCATTCAGTCATGTCCAACTCTTTGCGACCCCATAGACTGTAGCCAGCCAGGCTCCTATGTCCTTGGGATTTTACAGGCAAGAGTACTGGAGTGGGTTGTCATTTCCTTCTCTGGGGGATCTTCCTGACCCAGGGATCGAAGCTGAGTCTCCCATGTTTCAGGCAGATGCTTTACTGTCTGAGTCACCATGGAAGCTACTAATGACTCCTGATAATAAAATCTCATAAGTCACATATTGTTTAAACTGTTACATTCTCTAAAATTTTATGAAATTCTTGAATTTGTATTGATTAGTATGAACTATATCTTATCTGAAAATTGAAAGTAAAAGTTGTTTAGTCATGTCCAACTCTTTGTGAGCCCATGGACCACACTTTCCATGGAATCCTCCAGGCCAGAATACTGGAGTGGGTAGCCATTCTCTCCTCCAGGGGATATTTCTGATCCAGGCATCAAACCCAGGTATCCCTCATTGCAGGTGGGATTCTTTATCAGCTGAGCCACAAGGGACGCCCTACAAAACCTATACGCAGCATAGTTTAGAACAAAACTGCATGAACATCTACCTATACACTAACCACCGGTTTAAGAAATATAATGCTACCTGCTCCTTAGATGATTTCTATATATATCCCTGTATGATTGCATTACATCCCCTCTGCTCAGCATTGCCCTGCTTTTCTTTTTCAGTCTTATCATGCAAAAATATGGTATACAGCTTACTTGGTTTTGAGTTTTATAATAATAGATCATTATGTATGTATTTTTATGACATTTTTTCATGTTTTTGTGGTTCATTTATGTTGCTTATATCTATAATGTATACTTACTACTGTAAGGTATATCATTGACTAACAGACCACAACTCATTTATCCACTCTATTGTCAGCAAATTGTTTGGGATGCTTCCATTTTCTAAGGGTCTTCCCAGGTGGCACTAATGGTAAAGAATCCACCTGCCAGTGCAGGAGACATAAGAGACATGGGTTCAATCCCTGGGTTGCGAAGCTTCTCTGGAGGAGATTATGGCAACCCACTCCAACATCCTTGCCTGCAGAATCCCATGGACAGAGGAACCTGGCAGGCTATAGTCCAAGGGTCACAAAGAGTCGGACACAACTTAAGCGACTTAGCCACACACGTTTTCTAAAATCAAATTCTTTGCCCCCACTAATTCAGTTTTTTTTTAAAGTTAACATCAACTAAAGTCGCAAGAATAATGTAGTGTACCCTTCACCTTATTTAAGTCACTTTTTGTCATCTAACTACATTTGTGTCCACTCATTCTCTTTTCCAATACTCAAAAGTGTGGGATACAGAAAAATTTTTGCTTGAAAAATTCTCCAGCTTTGTTGAAGAATATCTCAACTTTTTGATTTGGCTTGATTTCTTCATGATTACATTTAGTTTAAAAACCTTTTAAGAAGCATTACATAGGTGATGCTGTGTCCTCATCTAGTGCATCACATTAATAGGCACATGATTAATCACAGGGTAGATTAATCTAGATTGACTCTGTAGATTAATAATGGGGTAGATCAGACTACCCCGTTATTAGTGATAAGTTTGGTTAGTATTTGGTTAAGGTGGTAGCCGCTAGACTTCTCCATTCTAAGAGTACCTCCCAACTTCATAATAACTAAGGTGACTGTAATTGTTGGAAACTCTAAATATCTTGTCCCCCAACAACATTTCACTCAATTATTTTAGCATCCATTGATGATTATTGATTGCTTTACCCAGTTGTTTAAAATTGATTTTTCTATTCCTATTGTTTTCATTGTGTTCAGTAGTTGGCATTCTTCTGTAAGAAAGAATTGTTTCCTTTTCCCAACCCACTCCTTTAAATTTGTTTAACTGTGTAATATTCACATATGAGTCAAGATAAAACAGCCATAACTTTAAAAATGTTCTATACAGTAGAACTGAAGGCAGTAATAGGCAAAAAGGCATATTTCTTACAGGCAAAAAGTACATCCAGTAAGGATATCTAACAGTTTTCAAAGTGTATGCACCTAATAAAGTCTCAACCATATGCAATGACAAGACTCATAGAACTAAACAGAGAAATACACAAATCCATAATCACTGTAGATAACTGACTGAATAAGCAGATAAAATATTAGCAAAGATAAATATCTGATAAAATCACAGTAAATTTGATTTAATTTAAACCACTGAATCTAATTTGACATACACTGATCAATTGTATAACATACAACATTTAACAAATTTGGGTGACACACTAGACTCAACAAATCTCAAAAAAAAAATTATATCTCAATAAATGTCACAGGATTAAAGTCATACAAATTGTATTCTCTTTTCACAATGGAATTAAATCAGATATAAGCAAAATACATATATCTGGGAAGTCCCTGAATATTCAATTTTTAAAAATCACTAAATAAGACAGTAGCCTAAGAAAGTCATATATTAGAAAACAAAGCTGGAAAAACAAGGAGCTAAGTATCCATTTCAAGAAGTTAAAGAATATCAAAAATTTCCTAAGTAAAATTGAAAAGATGAAGATTACTGAAATGCATCAAGTAGAAATCAAAGAGAAAAGCAACAAAGTCCAATGTTTATTCTTCAAAATGACTTAAAATGTATATAATCCTTGAAAATCAAAAAAAAAAAAAAACACAAATGGCTAATACAAAGAATGAAAAAAAGGTAACCACAAAAACATGCTTCAGATACTAGAAAGATAATTTAAATAAATTTATACCAAAATATGTTGAAATGTATGTAAAATGGATAAAATCCTTATAAATATAAATTATCAAACTTACCAAAAAACCCAAATCAGAAAACTATTTCTTTATATGTTAATATGTATTCATATACATACAGCTGATTTTTTTGTAGGGTGCTCTCAAGGAAAGTGCTTCCCTGGGGGCTCAGCTGGTAAAGAACCCAGCGGCCAATGCAGGAGACGAGGATTTAATCCCTGAGTCAGCAGATCCCCTGGAGAAGGTACTGGAAACCCACTCCAGCATTCTTGCCTGGGAAATCCCATGAACAGAGGAGTCTGGTGGACTGAGGTCACAAAGAGTCACACACAACTGAGCACATGCACATACACACACACACACACACACACACTAGAAAAGAGAAGTGAAAAAAACTAAGAGTAAACAAAGCTATGAAAGACAGTAGTCTCAGTTGACAGTTGCTCCAACTTGATCCTATGGAGAAGTTCTGGCACAGAAATCACACCATATATTCTCACCGTTAGTTAAAGGCGGCTGACTTTTGTACTTGTGGGATGGCAGTGTACTCCACTGGGCAAGGTGGCTTACAGAGCCAAGAGTAATCCTTTGGCAAATATTAATAGTTACCAATTACAGCAGGTGAAGGATCAGTCCACCGGCCAATAAAAGGACCTGGATGGGGCAGCTATCCATCCACTGTGGTTTACCCCTTGTACCATTCAGATTCACTTGTTTATCATGGTATGTTCACCCTATAGAGTCAGAGGTACTTCAGGATTCTGGCTGGTGATGATTTCTGGAACTACTACAAAAGGAAAATTAGGAGAACAAATTATAGCCCCACTGCTATAGTTTGGTCCTGAAGCCATAACTGTAATCATCATCTCCTTCTTCTGTTGCACATTCTGGATTTCTCTGAAGTCTGACTACTGTCTTTGCTCATGTAAACAGCTTGACTGGTAGACTGACCCAGATCCGTGGGTTCCCAAGGGAATCTGGCAATCTCTGAAACATTTTCATTGTCAAAACTGAAGAAGGAGCTCTTCCTTCCTATTGGGTAGAGGCCAGAGGTGCCGCTAAACACCCTCCTGCGCACAGGGCAGCTCTCCTCTACAAAGCACCATCCAGTCTAAAATGCCAGTAAGGCTAAGGTTGACAAATTCTGCCTTAAAAGATTTAGAGAAAATCCTTATGAGTTTGGGGCGTTTCAAGGTCTTTCTTTCTTGCATTGGGACAGTGATTTGGCTTTTTGGAGAAAGGCAACTTTAAAAGCATCTACCCAAGACAAGTCTCCCCAAATCCCCTTTTATTTCATGTAAAATCCCACTAGAGAGTGAATCCAGAGATTTAGTTTGAGCAGTGGCTTTTATGCCAACTAGTTCTGTGTCCTTAGATAAGTCTCTTCAACTCTAGGCTTATATTTTTTTTTCTCGTTTATAAATAGAGAGGAATTATCTGATGTGTATATGGTCCTTTCAGTTCTGACCTTCAGTTCTTTGTGGTTAAATACTTCTTGGAGGAGGGAGATTAACATTGACAATTTAGAATCATTTATTTGCATCTTAGGCTGAATTTGTTCATCAGCTCCTCTTATAAAGGACAGCTGCACAGAGAGTACATAATAATGGGTGTTGTGGGAGGGAGGGCACAACCCTGATAAACTGGAAATTAGCTGGACAACAAAATCATGAAGGGAGGAGCAAATGATGAACAGGAAGACAAGAAGCTCCAGATGTCAGACCAATGGTTAACCCAGGGCTGATCAGCAACCACTACAAGCACAATAGATTTGCATACAGCTTTATGCACATTAGATATTTTAACCCATATAGCAGTCTCATGAGATAGAAAGTGCTGTCTTAATTATCATAATATTACAAATGAAAATTCTGAAGCTAAAGAAGACAAGTGAATGTTCAAGTTATGTTTTAAGGAAGGGTCAGGACTTAAATTCACTTTTGCTTATGTTAAATCCTTGAGACTATGGGAAGAAAATTGGATCGAATATCTGGAGACCTTGATCTGAGTGTAATTCAAGCCTTTTCCAGTTATGTAAAAGCTTGTTTCTTTACATCCAAATTATTTGACTCCAGTTCTAGGGAGGTGTTTTTTTCCATCTTCTCTGCACTCATTAATTACATCCCCCTGAGCTTGAAAGGGGTGATTCACTTTCAGCATTACTAAAAATAAATAAATAAAGTCTTGCCAAAACACAAACATTAGTTCTGCCACATTATTCTTTAGGTCCATAGGCCATGTCTCAAAACCTAAGAGAATAATGCTTATAAATTAACTCTGGCTGTGAAAGGTTTTGAAAAAAATCATGTTCTCATAAAAGCCTGAGAAAGCATGGGTTTTGTGTCAGTATATTTGTATGACCCTTACTGTGTGCTAATTATCAGTTATTTTTAAAGTTGTTTTCTATTGAGTTTCACCACACAGTCTCTTACAGAAAGATTCTTGGAAAATATCCTGAATTCCTGTTTGTAAAACCTTGTAAAACTCTATTATGTAATAGAGTTTAATGTGATTTAATAATTGTTATAGATTTTGTTCAAGTTCATCCAAACTAAAGAAGAGTTTTGGGGTCATAAGAATTTGCGGGGGTGGGGATCAAACTTTTGACTCAGTTCACTACTGAGTCAAACAAGCATACGTGTGAACCCTCTATCACATACTTGTTAGACCTGCTTTGTATCTTTATGGAGTCACTTCTCATCCCAGACATGGTTCTAAGATATTTTTCTAGGTAGACTTTGACTCTTTTGACACAGCATTTCACCTCCATGACATGCTCTGCATCCTTGCCTACTGCCCCCTGATTTCTCTGGTGCCCAAGAATGGGCCTGCAGTGGGAACTCTTCAGGCATAACTCATTTACAGCTGCATAATGATAGGGCACCGGCTCTGCGGTAACGCTCAGTCAATCTGGGATGGGAGTGGATGGATGAATATTCTTCACTGTCAGTCCTTAGATTCAAGTTCAGTGAGGCATTTCATATGACTTCAGAAGATCCCAGCAGGACAAAACTCTGTTTTTCATGACTCAATAATGCTCAACCCACGATTACCTCTTACATTGACTTTTGTTTTCCCCTATTAAACTCTGTGTAGTTACTTGCTTCTATTTCCTGAAATCACCTCCCCAAATAAACTACCCGCTCATAAATCTTTGGGTAGAGCCTACACTAAGACAATTGGTACTAGAAGTAACCCTAGAAATTCTGGACCTGTATCATTCACCATTACTGGTGACCAGAGGAGTCATAATAATGCCAGGCATGCTGTAACATCAAAATTAGAAAAACTGTCACCTATGGTATGTTGGAATAAGTGAAGATGATGTGGGCTATTGGACAGAATTAGGTGGCAATGGTAATTACAAGGTAAGGTTCTTTTGGGTGCATCAGAAACAGTGAAAAGAAAATGAGTTGTCTAATAAGGCAACTATCAACTAAACGTGCATGTGTGTGTGCTCAGTTGCTTCCAACTCTTTGCAACCCCATGGACTGCAGCCTGCTAGGCTCCTCTGCCCATGGGGTTTCCTAGGCAAGAACTCTAGAGTGGGTTGCTCTTTTCTTCTCTGACAACTAAGGGTGAAGTATGAAAGCCATAAAGATCTCTATAGAAGGTTTTGAAGAAATCCTCTTATCCTGCAGCCATAGGGAAGCCTGTGTTGAAGATTATACTCCAGTTTTGCTTTGTTTGTTTGTTTGTTTTTGGAGTGAGACAACTTCAAAGGAGACTGATGCGCAGAAACAAATTGACTTCTGTACCAAAGGAGTTCTGATAGAGGAGAGGTTTGGCCCCGGTACCTGGTATAGGAGTATTTGTGTGGACAAGCCTAAGAAGGTTTAACTCCCCAAATTTCTTATATCCTCTAGGCCAGAAAAAGCTAATTATTTCTTCCTTTAGAGAGGAGAGCAGTCTCCTCTAGCCTGGAGACCATGCAAAGAACTCACTCAAGGTTATGTTTGCCTTCCTAAAGATCAGGCATGCCTTTCCTCTTTCTTACAAATCATTAACAAGAATCAGATCTCACCAAAACCCAAACAAGTAAACAGCATCTCTATTATGAAAGATAATAGACTGTTCACTAAAAGCATTGCACTTTTTGGTTAATATATACAATGAATCATAAGAGTTCCCTTTGGATCAATGAGCAGAACATAACACTGGAAGAAAAGTTATTGACATAGACTCACTCTCCCATGACAAAGAAGTTAATATTCTGGGCTGAATACCTAAAGCCAGTCTAATTACACTACTGGAAGTGCTCCTCAAAGCTCTCGTAGTACTATGGAAGTGAAAGTGAAGTCACTCAGTCATGTCTGACTCTGCAACCTCATGGACTGTAGCCTACCAGGCTCCTCCGCCCATGGGATTTTCCAGGCAAGAATACTGGAGTGGGTTGCTATTTCCTTCTCCAGGAGATCTTCCCAACCCAGGGATTAAACCCGAGTCTCCCGCATTGTAGGCAGACACTTGACCATCTGAGCCACCAGGGAAGTCCATGGTACTGATACTACTATAGGCTACAATAATTGATGTCAGATAGGGGATTACTGTAGAAATTTTAATCAACTTTCAGTTCAGTTCAGTCACTCAGTCATGTCTGACTGTTTGTGACCCCATGGACAACAGCGTGCCAAGCCTCCCTGTCCATCACCAACTCCTGGTGTTTACCCAAACTCATGTCCATTGAGTTGGTGATGCCATCCAACCATCTCATTTTCTGTCGTCCCCTTCTCCTCCTGCCCCCAATCTCTCCCAGCATCAGGGTCTTTTCAAATGAGTCAGCTCTTCACATCAGGTGGCCCAGTTATTGGAGTTTCAACTTCAACATCAGTCCTTCCAATGAACACCCAGAACTGATCTCCTTTAGGATGGGCTGGTTGGATCTCCTTGCAGTCCAAGGGACTCTCAAGAGTCTTCTCCAACACCGAAGCATCAATTCTTTGGTGCTCAGCTCTCTTTATAGTCCAACTCACATCTATACATGACTACTGGAAAAACCATAGCCTTGACTAGACAGACCTTTGTTGACAAAGTAATCTCTCTGCTTTTTATTTATTTTTTATTTTTTTTTCCATAGGAAAAAACTTGTTTTGTACATGGGAAGAAACAATATAAATTCAAAACTTACAGATAAGGGTTAGCTCTATCACTCTCTTTAAAAAGTTTATACAAATATCCAGTCAACACCAACAGGGTTCTCTCCCTTGGAATGTTATTTATACGGATTTCCAAGTAGACCACAGGGATGTATACTGTCTTGGAATGTCCTCAGAAGGCTCTGTCATTGATCAGGTAACAGAGTAAAAACCCCAGAGTCCTTTCTTTCAAATGGAAGAGAGAGACAGGGATAGAAGAATGGAAGAGGGAGTTCTATCCCTGTCTCTGCTTTTTAATATGCTGTCTAGGTTGGCCATAACTTTACTTCCAAGGAGTAAGCGTCTTTTAATTTCATGGCTGCAGTCACCATATGCAGTGATTTTGGAGCCCAGAAAGATAAAATCAGCCACTGTTTTCACTGTTTCCCCATCTATTTGCCGTGAAGTGACAGGACCAGATGCCATGATCTTAGTTTTTGGAATGTTGACGTTTAAGCCAACTTTTTCACTCTCCTCTTTCACTTTCATCAACAGGCTCTTTAGTTCTTCACTTTCTGCCATAAGGGTGATATTATCTGCATATCTGAGGTTATTGATATGGCGGTATAATTTACATACAATCAATGCAGACATTTTAAGTATGTGGTTCCAAGAGTTTTGATTAATGTAAACACCCAAGTCCACCCAATTAATATAAAAAGTATTTTAATTACCACATCTCTATAGACAAGGTTTCCCTGTTGTTATTCAGTTGTTCAGTTGAGTCCAACCCTTTGCAACCCCATAAACTGCAGCACACCAGGCTTCCCTGTCCTTCACGATCTCCTGGAGTTTGCTTAAACTCATGTTCATTGAGTTGATGATGCCATCCATCTCATCATCTATCATCACCCACCTATCCTCCTGTCCTTAATCTTTCCCAGCATTAGGGTCTTTTCCAGTGAGTTGGTTCTTCACATCAGGTGACCAAAGTATTGGAGCTTCAGCTTCAGCACCATTCTTTCCAATGCATATTCAAGGTTGATTTCCTTTAGGATTGACTTGTTTGATCTGCTTGCTGTCCAAGGGAATCTCAAAAGTCTTCTCCAGCATCACAGTTCAAAAGCATCAATTATTTGGTGCTCAACCTTCTGTATGTTCCAACTCTCACATATGTACATGACTACTAGAAAAACCATATCTTTGACTAGATGGACCTTTATCGGCAAAGTGATGTCTTTGCTTTTTAATATTCTATCTAGCTTTTCATAGCCTTTCTTCCATAAAGCAAGCATCTTTAAAGCTCATGGCTGCAGTCACAATCTGCAGTCATTTTGGAGCCCAACAAAATAAAATCTGTCACTCTTTCCATTTTTCCCCATCTATTTTTCATGAAGTAATGGGATCAGATGTCATTCTCTATTCTAGAACCTCACATGAAAAATATCATACAGTGTGTACACTCATGTGCTTTTCTCTTTTTCAATCAGCATAGTATTTCTGAGTTTCAAACATATTGTCGCAAGTCACAATAACCCATGCCTTTTATTACCTCATTTTTCAAATATACCACAATTTGTTTATATGTTTATTTGAGTTGCTTCTAATTTTGAGCTAATGAGAAGAAGCTATTGAACACATTCCTAGCAGGTCTTTAAGCAGAGTAATATTTTCATTTCTCTTGGGTGAAATTAGGACTGTTACTACTGGATTATATAAGAAAAGGTATATGATTTTTATAAGAAACTCTGTCTTCCAAGGTAATTGTATATTTTATATTCCCAACAAGAATGTATGAGAGTTCCAGTTGTTTCAAATTCTCACCAATTTGGTGAGATCTTTTTACTTCTTAAGGTTTTAATTTTAACTATTCTGATATAGTATCCTGATTTGGTCTTAATTTGCATCTTCTCTAATAATAAGTGCTCTGGAAGATTGAAAATATTTCATGTGCTTGTTGGCCATTTGTATATCTAACTTGTGAACATCTGATTGAATCTTTTACCCCCTCTTAAAATTGTGTTTTTTATCTTATCAGTAAAGTGTTCCTGGGTTTTGCTAAGGTATGTCAAATGTAGTTCTTACTCATAAGTGTAATGTTTATTCCTAAAACATCCGTCTAGTATCTCAGTAGATGCTAGAATTGTTATGGAGGTATTAATGAGGTTTTCAACTTTGACTGGGCTGAAATTCCAATATTCTCAGTACATTTTATCATGAGGTATACTGTCTCTGTTCTCTATACCCTGTTGCTGCTGTTCTCTGATAAGTTTCTAGTAGTCTTGACCTGTTGCAATGTGGAAAATTACTTTCATGCAATGGTAGCATCTAAATTATCTCACTCCAAAGGCTACTAAACACAAGTGTTCACAGAACAAACTTAAATGGTTTTCTTAAATTATTTAAAAATACATAGTAAGAAGCAAGGGCAGTGAAGTGGGACAAATTAACATTTTTAGGATAGGTACAAATGGACAGACTAGAGTAGGAAAATGGCAACCCATTCCAGTATTCTTTCCTGGAAAATTCCATGGACAGAAGAGCCTGGCTGCCTATGACCATGGGGGTCACTGGAAATGACTGAACACACACACACACAAATGGACAAAAGGACTGCACTTCTTGAATTATATAATTTTCATCTATCCTCTCTCTCTTTTTCAGCTACAGCAGCTTTCTTGCTGATGGTGTGATTGTAAGATCCAGAATTGAAGTCAGAGCAAGGGGTTTCATACAGAGACGGTGTCCCGGGCCAATGACTCATGCTTGCTTTATCAAAAATATGCAGGGACAAGTACACCTGGCCATCGCAGGAAGCTGGATTTTATTTGCATTTCTTACATAGCGTACACATGGGGCTTTCAGTCTAGAAGAGGCACAATCATGACTTGCTCCTTCTGTCTCTGTCTCTAAATAGTATTCATATTTATTCCATCATCTTGGCTATTTATTCTACCTATCTTTGGAATGTCTTACAGGTTACTGCTCATTTATAATCTGTATTTATCATGTCTCATAAATTTTGCTTATGCATCACAGGCTCCTTGTTTTACTATTACCTATATTTAACATATCCTATGAGATTTACCTGTGTATCATAAGTTCCCAGCTTACTTACTATCTATGGTAGTCACTTATAGGTTTCGTCAGTCCATTATGTTTTATTCCATGGCAGAGTGAATATTCTCAAAAATACAGTATACTCACATTATATCTGTGCCTATGACACTCAATTCTCAGCAAAGCATCCAGCAAATTTCTAGACCCAAGCCAGGGCACATTGATTGAAGGAGAGACTGGGTCCCCTTGAAGAAGGACCTTGGAATGCCATTAAGACATGTATATAATACATATTCCCTGAATCCTCTCCCATAAAGTACTTATGGTCATTCATCAGGGTAACTGCATATTAGGGAAAGGAGTCTACCACAAACACTTTGAGAGCAGTTGAAAACAAGGTCTGAGTTAACATTAATACAAGGGGAGTTAATGCCAGTCAGAGGGTTAATGGAGGACAGATGATTAATGGGGTGTAACAATGGTACAAACTAGTCTTTCCCACTTATCTGAAAGTAGTTAGAGTAATAGAACATTAGAATGGCCTATTACACACTCAGCTAAGGTATCATCTCAGAGTCAACACTTTGCAAGTTTTGATAACCCTTTCCTCCAGGAGGAAGTGTATAAAGCAAACCAATACCATTGTGTCGTGACTCATTCCCAATATAAGAATAAATTCTTGGTTCTGAAAACCAAAACACTGCTATCCATACCACTTATCATCACCAAGTGGAATGAGCTCCTTGAGAAAAATCACTTCTCATCCCTCACACACTAGGGTCTGATGGAAGTCCTGGTTGCAGAGGGGAAGCGTCCACAAGGGGACACGACGGGCGCTTAATTAAATAAGTGTTACAAGTGCCACCTGGTGTTAGAGACCGGAAGCCAAGAAAAGCGCAGCTATGGTTATGACAGATTGACCCTGATGACCACAGGGAGCAAAGTTTGCTTTGCCATAATTGGAACAGGAGGAATATGTCTAGAACTAAAGAAATTCACTGGGACATTTTAAGGGACCTGCACCCAGGTCTGACAAGAACAGTGAATGTACATTTGCAGTAGACAGAATGCAATAAACCTCAGACTACACCCCCTCCCCACCTCGGCCCCTGCCTCCAGTGATGAAGTTCTGTGTCACGCTACTGAGCAAGAAACCTAGGCTAGTTAAAGTGTTAACTGAGGACAGGGGAGCCTAGAAAGAATGGTGAGGGACAGAAAGATAAATCAATTACGGCTTTGGGATTAATATAATAGCAAATAGCTTGTTCCACTACAGGTTTAATATTGTCTTTTAAAAAAGTAACCAATTTTATTAGTCACAAATGAAATATAACATTACATTAATTAAGGTGAATTCTTTTGCAAACTGCAGTTAGCCACTAGTTAGAAATCATGATTTAGGTTTTAACATAGATAATAAACAGTTCTTAGATGTGAACTACTGAATGTATCCTGTGACTGACCCCATCTCCTCAGCCTTATCTCTGATTCCAGCTCAAGCTTTATAAACAAATTCTGTGTGGATTTGACCTGTTCCTCCACTTTCTTTCTTTTTGACTTGGGCTTTTCCAATGTTATGTTATAGGAATCTAGTTGGAACTCAGTAGCATGATGCTTGTGTTGTCCAGAAGAAAGAGAGAGAGTGAGAGAATGAGTGAGAGAGAGAGAGAGTGTATTGCAGGTAGGGATTAAAGATACACAAACACATGAAAAGATGCTCAGCATCTCTCATTATCAGAGAAATGCAAATCAAAACCACAATTAGGTACCATCTCATACCGGTCAGAATGGCTGCTATCAAAAAGCAAATGCTGGAAAGAGTGTGAGGAAAAGGGAACAAGCTTACACTGTTGGTGGGAATGCAAACTAGTACAGCCACTATGGAGAACAGTGTGGAGATTCCTTAAAAACTGGAAATAGAACTGCCATATGAGCCAGCAGTCCCACTGCTGGGCATACACATCAAGGAAACCAGAATTAAAAGAGACAGGTGTACTCCAATGTTCATCGCAACAATGTTTACAATAGTTAGGACATGGAAGAAACCTAGATGTCTATCATCAGATGAATGGATAAGAAAGCTGTGGTACGTATACACAATGGAATATTACTCAGCTATTAAAAAGAACACATTTGAATCAGTTCTAATGAGGTGAATGAAACTGAAGCCTATTATACAGAGTGAAGAAAGTCAGAAAGAAAAGCACCAATACAGTGTATTAACACATATATATGGAATTTAGAAAGATACTAATGATGACCCAATATGTGAGACAGCAAAAGAGACACAGAGATGAAGAACAGACATTTGGACTCTGTGGGAGAAGGCGAGGGTAGGATGATTTGAGAGAATAGCATTGAAACATGTATATTAACATATGTGAAATAGATCGCCAGTCCAGGTTTGATGCATGAGACAGGGTGCTCAGGGCCAGTGCACTGGGACTACTCTGGGAGATGGGATGGGGGACACGTGTACACCCATGGCTGATTGGTGTTGATGTATAGCAAAAGCTACTACAATATTGTAAAGTAATCAGCTTCCAATTAAAATAAACAAATAAAACATACACTAAAAAAAAAAGATACACAGGTAACCACTCAAGGAAGAGTGATGGGAGTCAAACGGTAAATGTAAATGTTTGCCCCCATCAATTCTCTGGTGGACCACTCTGAGAATTGCTTAACTAGCTCTGTCCTATTAGAAGGTTCTGAGGTGGTTCAGTTTCACCATGGTATTAACCACCTTGATATCACACTCTTAAACTGACTTTTCATCCTTTCCAGTTTTATTTGCCCCAGTCCCTTATTCTCAATCCTTATAATCATGACCCTGAAATCTGCTTTACCTAAAGGAGGAAATTTAGACTACGACAAAAACCAATCATATAGCCTTCTTATTGTGTGATGGTGATAAAATTAATTTCTCTTTGTCTTGTCTTACTTACACAATGGTAAGGTTAATGGTACAGAATAGTTATGAGAATTAAGTGACAAAGTATAATGACTGGCACATAATACAAAGTAAATATTAGCTGTTTTTATTACTGTTATTATTGTTATAAAGCTTTTTCCTGGAACACAAAATTAGGGTCTTATAGCTCATTTAGGAAAAATAAAGCAGTGCTGAAATAAGAACAATCTGATTTGAAAATAAGATCAAGACATCCCCACTGTTTTTTTCCTTTAATATGTAAAGCTTCAAGAAATTCTAGGGTCATTAATGGAGTCCCACTGTTTACATACACTTTAATTTAAGAGATCTACATGAAACTGGAACTTCCAACAGTTTTAACTCTTAAAAGCACATGTGAGTGGTGAAAATCTTATGTTTTAATCTCTAAGCAGTTTGCTCAAAATGTCAATCTCAACACAGGTTTAGCTTACAGAAGATTAATATGTAGTACATCTATATGTATATATGTATATGATATATATGTATGATATGTACATATCCATATATGTACACACCTACTTCTAACATCAACTTGAAAATTTTAAGTAAAATTACAATATTAAGACAATATTTATTCTTAATTCAAAGCATAGGATTTAAAGAAATTTGGCTTTGAGTCTCCAGTGTACCACTTTCTACAAAATATTACATTACTTAACTTTTCCAATGACGTTATTCATTTTTTAAAGAATGAATATAGAAATAACACTGCCTCCATAGATGTATTATTAGGGTTAAAGGAGATGTATATGAAAGTGACTTTTATATTACAAATTATTAAGCCTCAATAATAATAAGTCTACTTGCACATATACTTACACATACCTCCTATTTTGACAGACCCACCAATGAACTCAATTTCATAATGGAAGAGCCTCCTTTTTCTTGCCCTCTGAAATTACTTAGTGATTTTGACTCCTGTCCATAGGATGGGAACTGCGGCCATCTTGCCTGTGTGCAAGGGCCAGTTTCTCTTCTATTCAGCCAGGACATGGCTGCAGGGGGGTTGAGAGCCAGCTCTGTTTTAGCCTAATGTGTATTAATCATTCCTGAAATCCTTATCTCCACACCCAATGCAAGAGACCTACATCTCTTAACAGAGTTACATGGTGCTCTTCCCTACTACCTTGATGTTTATTTTCTGGGCTTGTAGGTTTGCAGGACCCACACTTACTCTCAATCAATAAGCTCTCACACATTAAGAACACCCAGGAGTGACTGATTCTTTCCAGCCAGGAGATCAGAGGCAGCTCCAAGGAAGAGGCAACATTTCAGCTGGACTGTATAGGCTTTCAGAAGATAAAAAATGAGATGAGGGCATTACAGACAGTAAAGAGAGCATGAGTAAAGACACAAGGACATGGAATAGTAGTCAAAAAGATTGAGTTAAGTATATGTTGCACTGGGTGTTCAGGCCAGTGGAGAATAACAAGCAGTATAAAAGGTTAAGATCAGATAATGAAGGTCAAATATAAGGAGCACTTTGTGACCAATATGAAGCCATTTGGACTTTAAATTGGATTGAGATGGCATAATTAGAGCTGAATTGTAAATAATTAGGGCCTGAATAGGGCAGTATCATTGAGATAGGCAGGAAAGAAATCCTTTTGAGATACTATAAAGGAGAAAAACAGTGTTTTCATGATGATTAGGAAGAGAAATAATTTTTAAAAAATAACTACAGAGTTGACCAGTGGTGGCTAGGGGAGTGGATTATTAACCAAGGTAAAGAAGACAGGAGAGAAAACCTACTGGGTATACAGAAAGGAGGAGAAACCCATTGTTGGGTTCCAATCATTGATTGATTGAGTCTTTTTTTCATTCATATGGAGATATATATTTAGTTTAGTGCATAAAAATGCATTAATCTTAGGTGTATTTTCACATTTATATTAATATGTGAAGCCATAGTCCAGATCAATACAGATCAATCTCTAGCATACCATAAGGTTTCCTCATGCCTGTTTCTAGTCAACAAATATCCCTCTTGGTGAATTTTCAATTAGACTCATTTTATTTTTATTAAGCAAACATTTACTGAGCTTACAGTAGTGCCAGGAAAATATGGGGAATAGACACAGAAAGTATAGACACAGTTGCTTTCTTGGCCCCAATGGGGTTATTTCATTCACGGTCTAGTGCAGTGGTTCTTACTTTACTGGACATAAAAATCACCTTAGACTACTGTTTAAAATGTGGATTTGGTAGCTCTCTCCCTCAAAATCTTATTTCAGCACTTTTAGCGTTCTAGTTTCAGAGAAGGCAGTGGCACCCCACTCCAGTACTCTTGCCTGGAAAATCCCATGGACAGAGGAGCCTGGAAGGCTGCAGTCCATGGGGTCGCTGAGGGGCAGACACGACTGAGCGACTTCACTTTCACTTTTCACTTTCATGCATTGGAGAAGGAAATGGCAACCACTCCAGTGTTCTTGCCTGGAGAATCCCAGGAACAGCAGAGCCTGGTGGGCTGCTGTCTCTGGGGTCGCAGAGTCGGACACGACTGAAGCGATGCAGCAGCAGCAGCAGCAGCAGCAGCAGCAGCAGCAGCAGCAGCAGCAGCAGCAGCAGCAGGGTTTTAGTTTAGTCTTAGTTTAGTTGCTCAGTCGTGTCTGACTGACTCTTTGAACCCTG
This sequence comes from Nanger dama, assembly GCA_917880005.1. Classification (NCBI taxonomy): domain Eukaryota; kingdom Metazoa; phylum Chordata; class Mammalia; order Artiodactyla; family Bovidae; genus Nanger; species Nanger dama. Next base: position 6,963,507 of record CAKJTW010000011.1, read on the forward strand.
TGGATTGTAGGCTATTAGGCTCCTCCATCCACAGGATTTTCCAGGCAAGAGTACTGGAGTGGGTAGCCATTTCCTTCTCCAGAGGATCTTTCTGACCCAGGGATCGAACCCAGGTCTCCCACATTATAGGCAGACACTTTACTGCCACCAGGGAAATCTTTTAGGGTGGAGCCCTACAATATTCATTTTTAGTGAATGTCCTAGTTTACTTCAAAGCAGATACCTTGAGGTCAGACTAGAGAAATGCAGACCTATAGAGCACAGTAGAAAGGCCTTGTATTCTGTGCTAAGGAGTCTGGACCTAGACCTGAGAGTTTAAGCGAAGCACTGAAGCACTAACAAGGAGATAACAAAGTCACGGGTTTGTATTTGGAAATGATTCTGGTAGCAGCATAGAGAAAGGATGAATTGGACAGAAGATGAATGCTACTGGGTCAGTAGCATGAAGGTTATCACCATGATTCAGATGAGGCAAGAAGTCTTTTTTCTGCAAAGAAGGCACATTCAAAAGACGTTCAAGAGGAACACTCTGAAGCACTCGTGACCAGTTAGTTGTGGGGATTGACAGGATGATAGAGAAGATGACTAGCTGCTTATAATAATGTAGATAAAAAGATTCACTCAGATATTGAAGCCATCCCGACCTCATGACTGCTAACCACATTGGAGGGCTGAATAAGTAAAGTTAGTCTATTTGTCCCAAGTCACAGAGGGCAGATTTTCAGTGCCAAGAGCTAACTGGTATTTATCCTAATACACAGGGCAGCATCAAAACAATAGTCTGTTGGTGTCCACTTAATGAGGCCTTATCAAACTCTCAAAGATTGGTCTGGATGGCTTTCAGGAAGTCAGTTCCAAGAATGTTCCTTCTGCTGGGGAATTAACTGCTCTTTTCTCAACTAAAAACAAAACACTTCCATTTGGGATGGGGAGGGGAGATAAAGCCAAAGAAAATCTTATATTTGGCATTGGGAAAGAAGTGTGGGTGGGGAGGGAGGTAAAGACTAATTGTCAAATATCCTTTCCAGCCTTTGCACAAAGTCTTTAGTCATTATCAGCTGAGAGGTGACAAGGATGGGATGTGACAAATGGAAGCTGTGTCTCAGCCCCTGCTAGCCAACCCATCAACTTCTTGGATAGCCATGGAGAGTCAGAACCAACCTGCAGTTAGGAACTCCAGGCCTCTTCAACCCCACGTCCTCTTTAGAGTGACTTAGACCCATGGTGATAATACCAAATTTTTTCAGAGGCGACACTATAGATCATTATAAACTGTCTTCAAGCTACCTACTTTGAGTCTGACAACAGCCCTAGAAATAAGAAAGTCAAGATGTTTATCTTCCTTTTCAGATGACAACACTGGGGCTTAGGAAGATAAAGTGTCCTCCCTAAGGTCATGCATACATTTCCTGTTGGAATGGAACTAAAGCACCGAGTATCAAAAGACCTGGGTTATTTCTGCAAGACAGCAGTCTCCCAAGGACCAAGGACATTCTGCTAGCCTGTGCTTGATCCTTTTCTCCCTTCTCCTGAAATAGCAGCATCTCTCCACTGAGGATGTACAATACCACAAAGACCCTTGGCCTGGAGCATATTAGAGCAAGAATACAATACAGCCAAGGGATGTACAATCATAATCCTCTGCTCTTCCTCATGTACAAGGTATACACATCTTCCAGATGCTATGAACAGTTGTCGAAGTTGAACGGTGGAAACTACCAATTGTTTTTGTGCCCATGTTATTGGAAGAGTCTAATTAAAAAAAAAAAGAAGAAGAAGAAGAAGAAGAAGAAGCAAACAAACAAAAAACAAAGACAGGAAAATCCTGGTGAGTAATGTACTATTTTTCTTAGTGAGTATTGTACTTTATTTTTCTTTTTATCTGAGTCGTAGCACACTCTCAGCACTCAAACTTAGAACTGGAAAAAGAGATGACAATACTGATTCTTGAAAAATGTTTCCTGTTTCAGATATATAGCTGCCATAGCTGTCAGCATTTGGCTTTGCCATCTGTCGTTTGTCACAGAAATTCAACACTCTTCTATATAAACCTCGCTTAACTGAAATTCACTTAAAACAACTCTAAATATGAAGAATTATTTAATTCAGCAGCAGCTCAGCCTATGGGCCAGAAAAATTCAAAATTAAAATGTTAGATAACTGATGTCATGCCTGCCATCTTGATGGTGCTTAGCTCCATTACTGTATGAGTCTGGGTAAACTCTAGAAATGAGCAAATGTTTGAGACAAAAAAATCATCACTGAAACAGTATGCTAATATTCTAACAACTAACAATTAAGCACACCATTACGTATAAACTTTCCTGTTGCAAATCACACCAGGTTCCCACGAATCTGGTGGGAAGGAGCAGACTCAGAGGTTTTGTCTCCTAGGATGGGACAGGAACAGCTGGAGGAGATACCACTGCAGGCTCTGGGGGTCATCTCACCTGGCAATCAGAACTGAGAAATGGAAGAGGTGGCAGTGGACCTCAGGGAAACCTAAGCAGGAAGACAGTGCTGTTAGAATGAGTAAAGAGATCCAGAGGAGACACAGAAGCCTGGAGGAGCAGCTTTTACACGATGCCCTCTGGCAGAAAAGCAGAGCGCAATGACGGGGAATCCAGAAACAGGCCACATTAGTCAACCAGAAGGGCTTTCTCTGATCTTTGCTTTCTCTCTTTTTTTCTTTTAGTGTGTTTAAAAATAGTTTTCTTTTTCCACTTGCCTCCCACTCTTTACTTGACTGATGTGTTTAGTTGCTGAGTCGTATCTGATTCTTTGTGACCCCACGGACTATAGCCCACCAGGCTCCTCTGTCCATGAAAGTCTCCAGGCAGGAATACTGGAGTGGGTTGCCATTCCCTTCTCCAGGGTGTCTTCCTGACCTGGGGATCAAATCTGCATTTCCTGCATTTAGGGGATTCTTGACCACTGAGATATCACAGAAGCCTAATACTTGCATATAATCAGTTTTCAAGTCAGCAGACTGCTTGAAGCTTTAGACAATCACTTCTAGTACAAAGCTTTCTTTTCATAAAGAAAGGATGCCCTATTTGACTTCCCATTATGGACATGCCCTACCTTTCTGAGAAATCAAGAGTGTAGACAGAATAAATCAGCAATAGGACTGCCTGGACAGGAGTGAGTACAAATGGATTCACCAAGGAAAATGGGAGAGCCAGCTTACAGTCTGCAGTTTTCTCTGCAAAGCAAGGACAAGACTGACTCTGTAACTGAACTGGGCAGGCAGCTGTGTGCCAGTGATGCGGTTATGTGTCCCTGTGACCATCCACTCTGAACAGGCATCCAGAGAGCACAGCATGTTGGCAGTCTTAAGATCTCAAACTTGGATTTAGGTATTTAAACAACCTCCTGGCTTCCAAAAGAAAAAATAAGTTATGATGTTTCCAGTCCAGAAATCCCTGGGGCTCTCTTATCCCAGAACCATGTTAAACAGGTACTTTTGGTTCCATTTATTATCTTGGCCTTATAATATGGAAAGTGATTTGGCATCCAAAGTTTCTTTGTTGCCTGTACGGTCTTTTCTGTTGATAAACTTAAAGCATTTTGTCTTTTTTCAAGTGTGTTTAGTCTATAAAATGCTTCTGTAATCAAAATTATATTAGAGCTAGACCAGTTTTTCCCATGACACTTTACTGATGTCAGCCAGTGTGTCTGTTTTTCATGGTCTTTGCATTTTGATTTTGCTTTTGAAATATATATTTTTATTTGACTTGTACATACCAATTCCTAAAATACTATTAGAATTATTTTTATATTTTTTAATATTCTCCAATAGAAATATACCCTTTAAAGCTACAAAACTAAGGCTACTGAAGCATTATTTGGGAAAACATTTAAGCAGACTATGGTTGTTAAACTTGGATTCAAGATGAATGAAGCACTATAGCTATTCCTAACAGAGTAGAGGTACAAGCAAAATTTTTGCCTAGTGAATTTTTATAAACTAAAGCTAATTCCTGGTTTCCCCTTGATAATGGTAGGCTGTCTCTGTGGAAATGTATTTCAGTAATCAACTGTTAACCCAAACTAACCCTTCCCTATCTCATTCAGTATGAACACTTAGTCCTCTATTTACCTCTGATTTTTCAAATAAACATTGAGAATCATTCTCAGAGTCCTCCAACCGTATGTCTTCCAATTCAACCTTTCAAGGCCAAAATCCACATGGGTCTTTAGAAAACAGAACTCTTTTTCCTCTTCAACATGTTATTTTCTTGCAAATATACCAAGAGTTTGCCACTTTTCTACCTTCCTGTCATTGTACTCCCTTCCCAAAATGCCTCTTCTCATATTCTCAATCAGAAATGACTTCTTGTCCACACGTCCATTCAAACAGTCTCTGCACCCTCTTGCAACTCTGTGTCCCCTCATACATTCTGCTCCCTCATCCCTATCTAATTTTCTGTTCATCTCTTTCCTATGTGGCATTACCCACTCTGTTTAGAACTAGGTCTTCTGCAATTATAGAAGGTATGTTATTAACTCTGCCAGCTGCTTCATCACCTGCACTCACTGCAAGCCAATTTAAAAAATCTTTGTTCTTGGATACTGTGCTTATTCTAATTAGAGAGCTTATCATAGGGCTGCAGCAAAATTTGGCTTTGACAATGATCTTCCCTCCTTACTTCTATAATATAAAGTAAGGAGCAAATTGTGCTGCAGACAGCAACCTCCAGCCCTCATGTTATTAATTTTTCTTAGTACATGTTAACGTGTGGCATCCACTTACTCTACCAAGCCCTTTCTTCTGGACCTTACTAAATATATATATGAGGAAATCATTTGAGAGGTCTAAACACTGAAGCAGCAGCTGTTTTTAAAAGGGAAAATCAGAGAAACAGGTTTTCCTAGCTACATTTTATCTACCTTTTCTCTTTTAATTGAGAAACCTTCTTGCATGTTTTTCCGACTCTCTCATAATTAGAGAGGAAACTGATGGAGGTAACATGTCATTGTTGAAAAGGAGTTAATTTACAGTGTGACATAGAAAATAACCATGAAGGGGCACTACTGAGCAGCAGAAGTAGTGTCTTCCAGGCATTACTGAATCCAGAAGTTTGTTTACTGGTCTCTTCCTAAAGACAATGGCAACCCATTCCAGTATTCTGGTCTGGAGAATTCTATGGACGGAGTATCCTGGCGGGCTACAGTCTAGTCCTAGGTTCGCAAAGAGTTGGATGCAACTGACTCACTAACACTTTTCATAAAGCCAAAATGATTTCTAAGTCTCCATTCAACTAAGCATATGTATTGGTATGCTAGCTATACTTAATATACTAATTCTTTCATTTATTCCTTTATCCATGTATGAATGTATTTATACATAATAATATGTATACATACACATATATATCTATATCAATGTAGATAAAATATGTAAAGATATTTACATAAAAGGTATAAGTGTACACATATAACCATGTATTCACTCATACATCCAATCATTCAACAATACTTAATTGGGAACACCATGTAAGGAATTATGCTACATGCTGAAGACTCACAGAAGGGCAAGTTTTCTCTAAGAAACCTCAAGCTAATTGGAGAACCAAGTAAGTAGAGAGACAATAAAATACGTTAGAACACTATGAATGCCATCAGTGGAGCTGGGAGTAGTTGCCTTTGCAAAAGTCTTAAAAGAGGCATAATTGTGAAATATATGAGAAAGCTTTCAGTTGTATTCATTTTTACTGGGGAGATGCCAATAAAAGTATTTCAACATTGCACAAGTCTGTATAGTAACAATTTTTTTAAAGAGGTATAAGTAATTCTTGGAAGTATTGTCACAGTGAATTATTGCATGTCATTGTATGCCAGGAATACATGTCAGGCATGGTTACTAAAATAGCCACTGTGAGGCAATCTCTGTAATTATCTTTCCATGGCCAGGCGTATTTGTAACAGTCAAAGGAAAATCAAGTTGGTTTAAGCAGGTTACAAAACTGAAAGAAATAAGAGAAAATATTCTCACTTAATTAAGTATTGATAAAGGAGAAAGGGAGTTGAACAAATCAGCAACTTACAACTCACAAAGATGAGTTTATTTTTCTTTTCCTGGTGGAAGGTCATGAGTTAGGGAAAAACTAAACAAACTGATGAAAGAGACATAGGATCACATTTTTTTTTCTCCATCTGAGAAAGAAAAGAACAAATCTGGAAAAGATGTTATTTCAGACTTTCCCTGAAACTAAGAAGATCTTTCTTATTTAGGAGAAGGATTGCCTATCTAGTGAAGCTGAACAAAAACTTGAAGAAGTCATGCCATCAATAACTCTTAATTAACTTTGACAGCAAGAAGAAGTACAGTAAGGGCTTCAAAGGTAGGTGGTTTCAAGAAGCAAAGGGTCAACTGAGATGTGAGAAATTTCTGGTGCCTGAAAATGCCATGTAAAGACAGAGAATATCATGGGAATAGATAAAGACCTAAGCTTAACTTAAGAAATATGTGACAAAATAGAAATTATTAGCATATATTTTTACTTGTACTGTTTATACTTCCATCAGTCTTGCTCAATATTGAATCTAGCCATAAACATATTTATAATTCAATTACAGTGGAATTAATGAAATGGAGTCAGTCCATCGGTGTTTGCTCCAGGAAGCAAACTCAGGGCTGCATTTCCTGAATGTGCCTTTCCCCTTCACATTTCAAGATCCCAATTTGTCTTATGTCCTCAGTTTTCTGAGAAGGCCAAGGAACATCACTAGTTTTCAATTTGTCCTGTTTTTCTTCTTGCAGGACAAGAGTGACGACTTTCGAGCTCTTTATACATCAAGACTAAAAACCAAAATCTTTCAAAGAGCTTTTAACAAGGAAATTGCCTGATTCTATTTTGCCTTTTATAGGATTACTCTGGTGTGCAGAGAAGATTGGAGGACAGCCGTCATGGAAGCACACTGACAGGGTAGGCAGCCACAGTACTCAATGGCTTAAGTAAGGAATGCTGGTGGGCTTCTTGAATGATGACACAATCTGATACTGTTGAAGAGATGTGAAGGACAAAGTCAGGAGATAGGAGAACATCAAAGGACTGAAACACCTTGGATGAATGAGTCTACAGCTGTGTGGTGCCGGTGGTTTAGTCACTAAGTCATGTCTGACTCTTTCATGACCCCATGGACTGTAGCCCACCCAGCCCTTCTGTCCATGGGTTTCCCCAGGCAAAAATACTGGAATGGGTTGTCATTTCCTTCTCCAGGGGATCTTCCTGACCCAGGGATCAAACCCATGTCTTCTGCATTGGATTCTTTGCAGCTAAGCTACTAGGGAAGCCCCTTACTGCTATGACCTTGAAGTTATTCAGGATGAGAGAGGGACTTGGTTTGAAGAATACAACACGTGCAACAAGGAAAGAAATGTCTCAGTAAATGAAGTGGGGAAATGAGGACTTGTTGGATGACAAGATGAAGGAAGGAAGAGCATAAAATATTCAAAAGGCCTGAGACTGACTATAACATAATTATATCTTTCCTCTTATTTTTTAACATCGAGCCGAATGTATAATTGTCATACAGTGAATTTAGGAGAGAATATGACACCTGTTCCACATGTTTACCTTTAAGCACATGGGACACTGAAGCATTGAAACATGAGAAAATGAGCAGTTTCTTCTTAATGTAAATAAAGAAAATGTGGCATTTACAGAACTCCAGCTTTTCGGTAAGGCCCTTCAGTTTACAGAAAGAATAGAAAGTTTAAAACTTTAGCAGAGTGTATTAATCCTGAAATGGGCTTCCTAGATGGCTCAGTGGTAAAGAATCTGCCTGTCAAACAGAAGACCTGGGTTCGATCCCTGTGTTGGGAACATCCCCTGGAGAACAAAATGGCAACCCATACCAGTACTCTTGCCTGTGAAGTCCCATGGACAGAGGAGCCTGGTGGGATATAATCCAAAGAGTAGCAAAAGCTGGATGTGACTTAGCAACTAACAACAAAAGCAACAATAATTAATCCGGAAACAGGTTCTGACACACAAAAGATTTTTGAGAAAAGTAATAAGTGAAATATTTGGTCAGATATAGTAATCAGAGAATACAAAAAAATCAAATAAATGCAAGAGAGACTTGAATCTTCCTTATTATATGTGAGAAGCAAGGGATGCAAAGTTGTGATCCAGGTGACTAGAGTCCATCAGTTCTTAACATCAGTAGGCCTCTGGACCTCACCAAATCCCACTGAGTTTTAGCAGAGTCTGCATGGTTCTGGGGGCATCTCAGGGCAGGAAGGTGGCAGTCACACTGGGCACCACTAATAATATTCTTGTTGCAATTAGATGGCAAGAGAAACAACCACAGTGGGGAGAGAAAGAGGCTGGAAAACACCTCATGACTGCTCACAAAAGTGTGGACATACCACAAGGGAACCGACAATGTTTGATGCATAGCAGTAATTTAATAAATACCATATGCTAATTAAAATTAAGAGTGAAATGTTGGGGGAAGTATAGACAGTAGGAGCAGGTAGAAGAGAACACCTGTTGTTGAACAGAAACAATTGACACTGAAACAGGTCATTCATCTCATGGCAGCCACCAAAAATGAGCAGATATCATCCTTTGCTCTTCTTGTTTTTTTGGTGTTTTTTTTTTTTTTTTTTTTTTTGGCTTATCACATCCTGTCCTCAATCCTAAGGTATTTATGACTTCTTTACAAAGTTCTCTCACTTAAGCTGGACTCCTTACTGTCCAAAACCTCACCAGAAGCATAGCTCTTTTGATCTCTCCTTTTGTTCATTCCTTCTCTAGCCTTTGAAAACCCTCTTTTGTATATAACCAATGCAAAGTTCTCAATGACAGAATTTTTGGTCTTGTTAGTGAAAAAGATTTTGCCTAATTTTAACTTTGTTGGCCCAGGGAAGAACAAAGCATTGTCTGTAGAAAGATGTGTCTGATGGTAGCATACATTAATTATAATTTAATATGTCTATTAGAACAGAAGTCTTTCTTAGGAAAAAGTCATTTTTCAAAAAAAATGTTTTTTACAAGTTTTCTAGGAGGGTGTCAGGGCTGCTATTTAAGAACAGGCTCATGAGTGAATTACACCTAAATTAAGAGTTCTTAGAGGAGCCAGGATAAGAAATTACTTCCTGATAAGGTCTAAGTTCTGATTCTATTTATATAATGTTTTGCCAAAGGTAAATTGTCTTCTGAACAAGACGTTTCCATTAGTTAAGCAATGTGTAAAGGAGTAACTCATGTATTTTCAATCATTTTGCATGAAAATTCATACGGCTTCCAGGAAGAAAAGATGTGGAAAGAATATTTCCCTTAGACAATGTACTCTCCTAGAGCCCATTTAAGCACCAGTGAAACAGGGATGTAAATAAAATTTTAAAGAATCATTATAGAGTCCCTTTTAACATATACTTTGAAAGTCAACTGACTAATTGATTTCATGTTATATTTATTTTAAGCACAATAATATCACTACTTAAGAATTATATAGTTCATCAGAAAATATCAATCATGTTTAAGCAAAAGAGACACAGATGTATAGAACAGTCTTTTGGATTCTGGGAGAAGGTCAGGGTGGGATGATCTGAGAGAATAGCTTTAAAACATATATATTACCATATGTGAAACAAATCGCCAGTCCAGGTTTGATGCATGAGACAGGGTGCTCAGGGCTGGTACACTGGGATGACCCTGAGAGATGGGATGGGGAGAAAGGGAGGGGGGTTCAGGATGGGGAACACATGTACACTCATGGCTGATTCATGTCGATGTATGGCAAAAACCGCTACAATATTGTAAAGTAATTAGCCTCCAATTAAAATAAATAAATTTAAAAAAAAGAAAATATCAATCAAAAGCAAGTCCGTAAGAACTGGGGTAACAGTATACAATTCTTTGTCAGTTACCTCTAGTGGACTTACATGGTGCAATTTAAGGTGCATAACTCTGGCTGAAATAACTGCGGTATAATATTTTCTTCCCATTCATTGTGTACATCAACTTAAGATTTACATTATGAAAACTTCAAAGAGCTGGTTTCAAAGATCATAATGACCCAATCTGAAAAGCTCAAAAATCAAAAATAAAATAATTTATTATTAATAATAGGAAGTGTATTATAGGCCACAATATCAGTTTGCTATTACTGCTGAAATAAATACCACAATCTTAGAACTTAAAAAATGATACTGATTTATTTTTCTCAGTTCTGTGTTAAGAAATCTGAGTTGGCTCAGCTAGTTTTTCTTCTGTAGGTTTCATAAAGCCCAAATCAAATTGCTGCCTGGCTAGTCACTTATCAGGAGGCTGTGGGAAGCCTGTGGGAGGCTCCTTGGCTGCTGGTAGAATCTAGTTCCTTGCAGCTGTGAGACTGATGCCTCCCCATCTTTCCCCACTGGCTGTCAGCTGGGGGCTGCTCTTAGCTTGGAGAGCCTCTCTCTGATCCCTGTACATAGGTCCCTACTTGGCAGAGCTAGCAACAGCATGTCAAATCTTCTCTTGTTTGAAAGAAAAAGTGAAAATGCTAGTTGCTCAGTCTTTTCCAACTCTTTTGTGACCCCATGGACTGTAGACTGCCAGGCTCCTCTATCCATGAGATGCTTGAGGCTGGTGCACTGGGATGACACAGAGGGATGGTATGGTGAGGGAGGTGGAAGGGGGCTTCAGGATGGGGAACACATGTACACCCGTGGTGGATTCATGTTGATGTATGGCAAAACCAATACAATATTGTAAAGTAATTAGCCTCCAATTAAAATTTAAAAAAAAAAAAAAAAGAATACTGGCATGGATTGCCATTTCTTCCTGCAGGGGATCTTCCCAACCCAGGGTTTCCTCCATTGCAGGCAGATTCTTTACCATCTGAGGCTACCTCTAGCTTCTCCTACCAAATTTCTTTTTGCTTCCAGATAGAGAAAGCTCTTAGTTTTTAAGGACTCATTTGGTTACACTGTGCCCACCTGAATAATCCAAGATAACCTCCCTATTTTAAGGTTTCTTAATATTAATTACATTTACAAATTCCCTTCTGCCAGACAGCAGAAAACATTCATGGATTCCAGGGATTACAGCATGGCTTTCTTTGGGTGGGGCTTCCCTGGTGGACCAGTGGTAAAAGAATCCTCCTGCCAGTGCAAGAGCTGTGGGTTCAATTCCTGAGTTGGGAAGATCCCTTAGAGGAGGAAATGGCAACCCACTCCAGTATTCTTGCCTAGGGAATCTCATGGACAGGGGTGCCTGGTGGGCTACAGTCCGAGAGGTCACAGAAGAGTTGGACACAACTTAGCAACTAAACAATATCATCTTTGGGGAGGAGGCATGCTTCTGCTTCCCACACACACCAAAAATAAAAGACAGATGCAAAATCACAAAACAGAAGCTCTATGAAAGAGATGCCATAATACTTGATTAAAAAACACACATTCTGAAGAAACAGCAAAATATATTGTGATGTGTTCAAATCAGAATATGATGTGGGTAAAAAAATTCTGTCTTTAAAGTGTATCTAATAATATTGAAGATATATAAAATATAATTTAACCAAAACCAAGACAAAACTATATTTACTGTATAATCTATATTTTATATATATGGATATACACATATGTGCACAGATATTTATGTCTCTTTATTTAAATACACATGTCTATACATGTATATGCACAAGCACACCCATATGTGCATGCTTTATGTTCTACATATATCTTTATATATCAGTTCAGTTCAGTTGCTCAGTCATGTCTCACTCTTTGTGATCCCGTGGACTGCAGCATGCAAGGCCTCCCTGTCCATCACCAACTTCCAGAGTTTACTCAAACTCATGTCCATCAAGTCAGGGATGCCATCCAACCATCTCATCTTCTGTCATCCCCTTCTCACACCTTCAATGTTTCCCATCATCAGGGTCTTTTCCAGTGAGTCAGTTCTTCCCATCAGGTGGCCAACGTATTGGAGTTTCAGCTTTAATGTCAGTCCTTCCAATGAATATTCAGGACTGATTTCCTTTAGGATGACTGGTTCAATCCCCTTGCAGAGAAGAAGACTCTCAAGAGTCTTCTCCAACACCACAGTTCAGACGCATCAATTCTTTGGCACTAAGCTTTCTTTATAGTCCAACTCATACACCCATACATGACTACTGGACAAACCACAGCTTTGACTAGATGGACATTTGTTGGTAAAGTAATATCTCTGCTTCTTAATATGTATCTAGGTTGGTCATAGCTTTTCTTCCAAGGAGCAAGTGTCTTTTAATTTCATGGCTGCAGTCACCATCTGCAGTGATTTTGGAGCCCCCAAAATAAAGTCAGCAACTCTTTCTATTGTTTCCCCATCTATTTGCCATGAAGTGATGGGACCGGATGCTATGATCTTAGTTTTCTGAATGTTGAGCTTTAAGCCAACTTTTTCACTCTCCACTTTCACTTTCATCAAGAGGCTCTTTAGTTCTTCTTCACTTTCTGCCATAAGGGTGGTGTCATCTACATATCTGAGGTTATTGATATTTCTTCCAGAAATCTTGATTCCAGCTTGTGCTTCATCCAGGCCAGCATTTCTCATGATGTACTCTGCATATAAGTTAAATAAGCAGGGTGGCAATATACAGCCTTGATGTACTCCTTTTCCTATTTGGAACCAGTCTGTTGTTCCATGTCCAGTTCTAACTGTTGCTTCCTGACCTGCATACAGATTTCTCAGGAGGCAAGTCAGGTTGTCTGGTATTCCCATCTCTTGAAGAATTTTCCAGTTTGTTGTGATCCACACAGTCAAAGGCTTTGGCTTGGTCAATAAAGCTAAAGTAGATGTTTTTCTGGAACTCTCTTGTTTTTCTATGATCCAACGGATGTTGGCAATTTGATCTCTGGTTCCTCTGCCTTTTCTAAAGCCAGCTTGAACATCAAAATGCACGGTTCATGTACTGTTGAAGCCTGGCTTGGAAAATTTTGATCATCACTTTGCTAGCATGTGAGATGAGTGCAATTGTGTCGTAGTTTGAGCATTCTTTGGCATTGCCTTTCTTGGGGATTGGAATGAAAAGTGATGTTTTCCAGTCCTATGGCCACTGCTGAGTATTCCAAATTTCCTGGCATATTGAGTGCAGCACTTTCATAGCATCATCTTTTAGGATTTGAAATAGCTCAACTGGAATTATATATCAAAGCATACCAAAATATTAGCATGGCAGTCTCTGAGCAATCATATTTTCTTCTTCACATGTTATATGAAATCATATTTTTCAAAACATTATAATCATAAAATAAAATGCTATGTTTCAAAAAGAATGATATCATGTGTGATTTCTCACATAAAATAGAATATTCTAGCAAGTGAACTCAATGAGTGTCATACACTGAATAGATCTCAGTTTATCATGAATTTACCATAAAGGGAGATCTGGTCCCCTGACATAGGGGTGGGAGTAGGGAGCATGACTCCTACCTTATTGACAGAACAATCACAGAAATAATTGAAGGTTCCCAGAAAGGTATCTGCTAGATAAAATCTTTTCTGAGTTCCCTTCCCTCCAACCTATAGCATGAAAAGTCAGTGGTATTTGTTTGTCTTCCATATCTTGATTTGACGTGTAAGGAATTTTTTTTTCTCTACAGTCTGAGGAAGACTGTAACTCAGGTCCTCTACAGCTGTTTCAAGTCCCTGTGTAGACTTTTAAGGCTCTTATACCATGAGATCCCCTGAAGCAATACCTCTGTCCTTCTCTCTTGATGAGTAGACAATCAAAGGGAGCAATGATCCTTCTCTCACCCTGTATGTCGATTATTCTATGAGTGCAGGGAAAGAGATACTACCCTTTGACAATAAAGAACAGTTACCTATGTTTCTCGTGCATACCCAGTGTCAAAGAAATGTCAGATAGATTTCTACTATCATCTTTTTCTTAGAACAGTAAATCACTGCCAAGACAGTTGAGCTCATTTCTAAGCTCTGTTCCATGCCTTCACATTTTGTTAATATCAACGAAGATGCTTTAAGTGGGGAACACCGACGTACGTCATTACATATGGTTATTACTGTCACTGCTCTATTTTTCTCAATATTACTAAGAAGGCAGTCACTCCCCTTTGGTCTCAATGGTGCTCTTCTTTACAGAAGGGAAAAGTTAGCATTCCTGCAAACCCATAATTGGAGAAAAGGTTTTCCAGAGGTTGAGTGCTTTTAGACATGATAGACAAGCCACATGCCTCTGAGACTCAAAAATAGCACAATAAAGGAACAGAGGATTCAGTTGTTTCCCGTCTTCCCCTAGGAAACCTGATCCACAAGAATTGTGGTGATGAAAGTTTCACTTTATATGTTTACTTTTGCTCATTCAACCTTTAAGAGAAGTAAGCACTGTGCAGAAATTACTCGCTTATTAGAAAGTATTGCAACTAATTAGAAATGCTATATCTTTGTCACATGCTACAAGTTGGAGGTTTGAGTCTCCATTGCCTGTCAAAAAGTGGCAAAGTCTACAGAAACAGGCTCCAGAAACACAACTGGCTTTGAAAACAAGAAAGCCAAAGCCAGACCGGAAATGATGTCTATGAAAAGTAAAGAGAAAATCGCAAGAGAACAGAGTGAGTCTGATGACATAAAGGTCGTATTTAGTTTTTTCAATGGGGTGCATTTGATACTTAGGAAGGAAAACCCAAGGGTCTCACTTCAAAAGAAGCTGTGACACAACTGAATTATAATATGTCCGTAATAATAATCCACCAGCATGACACTTTCTCAGCACCTCCACTTGCCTCTTTGGTCAGCACCTGCCAGCTTTAATATCTGATATCCCTTAATAGTTTTCATGGTGGGCCATTCCCCACACAAATTTGCATCTTTTACTATTATTTTGATATCCAGCTATGTCCCAAACTGACTCCAGGCTTGCTCCCCCAAAAGTAGGACTTGGCTTCCTCCCTACATTGCCTTTGCTATTTCTTTATGAACTCTGCCTTATTTTTGGCCTTGATGACACTGTGATATAGGCAGCCAGATGCACTCTTCTCTGAGGGTCAAGGTAACACACTGCTGGAACATGTATTCAAAACTGACCAGATAATTTTCTAATTTCTCTGCATCACATAGTATCTGACTTTGGTTGTCCCTGGACTGCTCTAGAACAGAACCGGGAAAAGGAGTTTCTACCATTTCTTTTTATGAACTGGAAGAATTATTTTTCAAAATTGCTCCCAAGACCCATTAACCAGATATTTTGACCTAATAAGTCTAGGATGGTACCACAAAATTGCATTTTAGTGAAGTTGGAAAAGACTCTTGAGAACCTCTTGGACTGCAAGGAGATCCAACCAATCAATCCTAAAGGAAATCAGTCATGAATATTCATTAGAAGGACTGATGCTGAAGCTGAAACTCCAATACTTTGGCCACCTGATGCGAAGAGCTGACTCATTGGTAAAGACCCTGATGCTGGGAAAGACTGAGGGCAGGAGGAGATGGGGACAACAGAGGATAAGATGGTTGGATGGCATCACTGATACGATGGACATGAGTTTGAGTAAACTCTGGGTGTTGGTGATGGACAGGGAGGCCTGGCATGCTGCAGTCCATGGGGTCGCAAAGAGTCGGATATGACTGAGCAACTGAACTGAACTGAAGCAGAGAAGAGCTGCTCTATATACTGTGAGAAATGAAGAAAATAGGGTCCTCTAAAAACTAGAAGGAAAATGAAAACACTCTCTGGAATATAAAATATGAAAACATCAACTAATGCATCAGAGCATCAATAGGCAAAATCCTAACTCTTCTGACCATGCTTTGATGTCCCATGTATCTGCCCTTCAGAGAAAGAACAAGCTGACTGGAGAGCAGGAATATTTGTTTCCCTGACAGCTGTATTTCTTGCCTGTGTTCCCGCTTACAGTCTGTCTCTGTGAGGCCAAGCTATGCAAGCCTGCTGTTTGAGACAGACCTATGTGGTGGCCTGAGACTGCAGAGAACACAATTAGACTGCAGTGGATAGATTAAGACAATGAATGCCATCCACTGGGGACCCTGGCTGAAGCAGCAGACCTGCCTGAGGGAGTTACCCACTGTATTGCTACACAGAGGTCACTAGTCTTGATCCTCCATGGTGGCTTTTTAAAAATAGAATTAGAGGTTATTTTGTCATCTGTGAGCTTTAAGGAGCAGAGACCATGTCTCATCCATCCTCATGTCTTCAGAATGTAGTGTAGTATTCAGTAAATGGAGAATAAGTCACTGGATAAAGGGAAGGAGATCACCAAGAAGATGAAAGATAGATAAACCTGATAACTATATACACAGATATGTATCAGTTTAGTTCAGGTGCTCAGTCATGTCTGACTCTTTGCAACCACATGGACTGTAGCATGCCAGGCTTCCCTGTCCATCACGAATTCCAGGAGCTCTCTCAAATCCATGTCTATCAAGTCGGTGTTGCCATCCAAACATCTTATTCTCTGCCATCCCCTTCTCCTCCTGCCTTCAATCTTTCCTAGCATCAAGGTCTTTTCCAAGGGGTCAGCTCTTCATATCAGGTGGTCAAAGGATTAGAGCTTCAGTATCAGTCCTTCCAATGAATATTGAAGACTGATTTCCTTTAGGATTGACACATTTGACCTCTTTGCTGTCCAAGGGACTCTCAAGAGTCTTCTCCATCACCACAGTTCAAAAGCATCAGTTCTTCAACGCTCAGCTTTCTTTATGGTCCAGCTCACACATCCATACATGACAACTGGAAAAACCATAGCCTTGACTAGAGAAACCTTTGTTGACAAAGTAATGTCTCTGCTTTTCAATATGCTGTCTGGGTTGGTCATGACTTTCCTTCCAAGGAGTAAGTGTCTTTTAATTTCATGGCTGCAATCACCAGTGATTTTGGAGCCCAGAAAAGTAAAGTCAGCCACTGTTTCCCCAACTATTTCCCATGCAGTGATGGGACCAGATGCCATGATCTTAGTTTTCTGGATATTGAGGTTGAAGCCATCTTTTTCCCTTTCCTCTTTCACTGTCACCAAGAGGCTCTTTAACTCTTCTTCACTTTCTGCCTTTAGGGTGGTGTCACCTGCGTATCCAAGGTTATTGATATTTTCTCTCAGTGATCTTGATTCCAGCTTGTGTTTCACCCAGCCTGGCATTTCGCATGATATACTCTGCATATAAGTTAAATAAACAGAATGACAATAGCTAGCCTTGACATGCTCCTTTTCCTATTTGGAACCAGTCTGTTGTTCCATGTCCAGTTCTACATGTTGCTTCTTGACCTGCATACAGATTTGTCAGGAGTCAGGTAAGGGGTCTGAAATTCCCATCTCTTGAAGGGTTTTCCACAGTTTGTTGTGATCCACACAGTCAAAGGCTTTGGAATAGTCAATAAAGCAGAAGTAGATGCTTTTCTGGAACTCTCTTGCTTTTTCAATGATGCAGCAGATGTTGGCAATTTGATCTCTGATTCCTCTGCCTTTTCTAAATCTAGTTTGAATATCTGAAAGTTCTTGGTTCACATACTGTTGAAGCCTCATTTGGAGAATTTTGAGCATTACTTTGCTAGTGTGTGAGATAAGTGTAATTGTGAAGTAGTTTGAACGTTCTTTGGTATTTCCTTTCTTTGGGATTGTAATGAAAACTGAACTTTTCCATCCTGTGATCACTGCTGAATTTTCCAGATTTGCTGGCATAAAGAGTGCAGCATTTTAATAGCATCATCTTTTATATGGGTTCCTGGTGACTCTTATTTGAGGGGGTGGAGTGGGGGCTTCCTTTGTGGTTCAGCTGGTAAAGAATATGCCTGCAATGAAGGAGACCTGGGTTTGCTCCCTAGGTTGGGAAGATCCCCTGGAGAAGGGAGAGGCTACCCACTCCAGTATTCTGGCCTGGAGAATTCCATGGACTATATAGTGCATGGGGTTGCAAAGAGCTGGACACGACTATGCTACTATACCTGCCTGCCTGCCTGCCTGGTAAAGAATCTAGCTGCAATGCAGGGGACATGGGTTCAATCCCTTGGTCAGGAAGAAACCCTGAAGAAGGGCATGGCAACCCACTCCAGTATTCTTGCCTGAAAATCCCACTGACAGAGGAGCCTGGCAGGCTACAATCCCTGGGGTCACAAAGAGTCAGACATGACTGGAGTGACTTAGCACAACACACAGATTCATAAGAGAGAGAAGATACTAGTGCTTTATGAAGAAATTACCTCATTCTCTATTCCATCTGATTTACCCCAGACTAAATACTGCTTTTCATTACTCTTCAACTGCATTTAGTCACATAAATATAACCCTCCCCCTCCCACCCCCTTATAACAGTCTACAAATAGAGGACATTTGGTTGACACCATGAAGAAAGTCTTCTACACATTTATATTTATTATTTTCTAAATCTCTTTTATTTCTTCTTTAGAAACCCACTGGTGAGTGAGTGTTAAAGTGCTCTGAAGAGAACGGCTTTTTGAAGACTAATATATGTTCTGTTTGAAAGTACTGCTTCTGGTGTCTAAGAATAATTAACGACACACTTTAATTTATGAATGTCTGTGCTTAAAGGTCTTTCATCTGTGGGAGGGAGAGGGAGAGAAAGAGAGTCCAAGAGGCTAATGGGGAACTTTCCTGTCCTTGTCCGGCTTTGGGGGACTGTCCAGGAGTGACACTGAAGAGACTAGAGGAATCACTGCTGAACTGTTTCACGCATGTGCATTATCAATTGGCAACCTCCATATTTTAGGTTTAGACAAGCCTCTCTCACCGCCAGTGGCTATGATTTAAGAATAACAAAGTGACATGAACATTGAGCTGAGAGGATACGTGAATAAAGAAAAGGGATGGTGGTGAATAATTAAAAGGAGCAGGGGAGAGGAGGAGGAGAAAGACAGTGACTCATGGGGAGCAAAATGTATTTCTCTTTTCTTTGTCTTTTCCATGCACTGTACGTCTCAACTGGAAAAGCAGATTTCTTGGCTCTCAAAGGAAATAAAGGTGGCAATTAAATACAGACAAGAAAAATAATAAAAATAAAATGGAGGAAAAGAACAGAGAGGAAAGACTGCCTCCGCCCTCAAGTTTAATCAGTTGTGACACTGTTTAAGTGACAATCGTCTCCCCATGTACCAACATAAGGAAAGTCAGAGGGTTCAGTCTTTTGGACCTGGGAAGTGGGTTTTGAAATATTCAACAAATGGGTCTATTTTTTTTTTCCCACAACCTCTTTTCTTGTCCTTTCTTCCACTCCCCACCTTCCTAATGAGTCAGCTGCTTGTGTTCACACGTCCCACTGCAGTGCCTCAATTTGGTCAGTCCTGCTCACCAGATCGGCCCCAACTTGTGACAACAGTCTCCTTTCCATCACTAGTGGTCTCAGTGATGGTCTCTGGCTATATTTGGATATGGTGATACCCAACCTTCAATCAACCCCCATCAGATAACATTTCCACTCCTACCTGGGTCCTGAATGCTGCTAGGGGAAAATGTCAAACTAAAAACACCTGCCTGGTCTTCAAGAACACTTCATTTCAACTTCCACTTCCCAGTAAGATGTGTATTCTAAGTAGCCTCCAATAATGCTTCAGGCAGCTCTTCTCAACAACAGTCCCCCTATGGAAACTCAAATGATGCCCTGACCTCTCTGTGCCCTGAACCTCAAAAGATGACAATATTTCTCCCACCTACATGGTAAGATCAAGAACATGCTATGGGCATTCAAAACACTGCCACTACTTCCCATCTGCCCCAATTCATACCCTGTGTCTCCAAAACAGAAGATGAAATGCCCTCTCCTCCTAATTCAACCCTCCATCCACCTACCATACAGCATTCCTATGTAGCCCTTCCTACCCTCTAGCTGGCTAGCCACCACTTTCACCTAGTCCACGCCCTCCCACAAACTTCTAGTTGTCATTAATTTCATTCCTTCCTACCATGAGTGGGCCTCTGAGTGACCTGAATGGCCTCTTCTCTACCTTCATCATTAGCCTGGAGCAGTCTGCCTCTTGTCCTAAGGTACTGTGAAGAACCTCACTCCCACCCCTCAACTCCTGCTACTTTTTGCCAGAACTAATAGTGATCATTCTCTCTCTTATATCTCACATGGTTAAATGCTATCTTCCCCTTGAGGCCTGGTGAAATTTTTTTTTTGCTCCATTCTTCTCCACCTTCTCTTCCTTATTTGCTTCTCTTACAGCCTTTTCAAGGCGCCTCAGCAGCCTATGCCTCAGTGCTCAGCCTGCCTTTTTCACCAGCTGGATTGTAAGCACCAGTGGGGACCACATCAGAGATAAAGCACACTGCTTTCTGCAAAATAGATTTCAATATTTAAGAGAAAACTATGCTCAAGTTTTCTTTCCTGAATTTTCCATGTTGGCTATTCTGGTTTCTATCTCCCTCTAATGCATTTTTAAAAATTAATTTATTTATCTTAATTGGAGGCTAATTACTTAACAACTTTGTAGTGGTTTTTACCATACAACAACATGAATCAGCCATGGGTGTACAGGTGTTCCCCATCCTGAACCTCCCTCCCATCCTCCTCTCCATCTCATCCCTCAGGGTCATACCAATGTACTGGCCCTGAGCACCCTGTCTCATGCATTGAACCTGGATTGGTGATCTGTTTCACATATGATAATATACACGTTTCAATGCTATTGTCTCAAATCATCCCATCCTCGACTTCTCCCATTGAGTCCAAAAGACTGTTCTATACATCTGTGTCTCTTTTGCTGTCTTGCATATAGGGTCATTGTACCATCTTTCTAAATTCCATATATATGCGTCAGTATACTGGATTGGTGTTTTTCTTTCTGACTTACTTCACTCTGTATAATAAGCTCTGGTTTCATACACCTCATTAAAACTGATTCAAATGTATTCTTTTTAATAGCTGAGTAATATTCCATTATGTATATGTACCAAAATTTTCTTATCCATTCATCTGCTGATGGACATCTAGGTTGCTTCCATGTACTGGCTACTATAAACAGTGCTGTGATAAACATTGGGGTACATGTGTCTCTTTCAATTCTGGTTTCCTCAGTGTGTATGCCCAGCAGTGGGACTGCTAGGTCATAAGGCAATTCTATTTCCAGTATTTTAGGAATCTCCACACTGTTCTCCATAATGGCTGTACTAGTTTGCATTCCTGCCAATAGTGTACAGCCATTCTGACCAGCGTGAGATGGTACCTCATTGTAGTTTTGATTTGCATTTCTCTGATAATGAGTGATGTTGAGCATCTTTTCATGTGTTTGTTAGCCATTTGTATGTCTTCTTTGGAGAAATGTCTGTTTAGCTCTTTAAGCCATTTTTTGATTGGGTCATTATTTTTCTGGAATTAAGCTGCAGGAGCTGCTTGTATATTTTTGAGATTAATTCTTTGTCACTTGCTTCATTTGCTACTATATTCTCCCATTTGAAGGCTGTCTTTTCACTGTGCTTATAGTTTCCTTGGTTGTGCAAAAGCTTTTAAGTTTATTTAGGTCCCATTTGTTTATTTTTGCTCTTATTTTCATTACTCTAGGAGGTGGGTCATAGAGGATCCTGCTGTGATTTATGTAAGAGAGTGTTTTGCCTATGTTTTCCTCTAGAAGTTTTATAGTTTCTGGTCTTACATTTAGATCTTTAATCCATTTTGAGTTTCTTTTTGTCTATGGTGTTAGAAAGTGTTCTAGTTTCATTCTTTTACAAGTGGTTGACCAGTTTTCCCAGCACCACTTGTTAAAGAGATTGTCTTTTCTCCATTGTGTATTCTTGCCTTTTTTGTCAAAGATAAGGTGTCCATAGGTGCATGGATTTATCTCCTGGCTTTCTATTTTGTTCCATTGATCTATATTTCTTTGTGCCAGTACTATACTGTCTTGATGACTGTGGCTTTGTAGTAGAGCCTAAAGTCAGGCAAGTTGATTCAACGAGTTCCATTCTTCTTTCTCAAGATTGCTCTGGCTATTCAAGGTTTTTTGTATTTCCATACAAATTGTGAAATTATTTGTTCTAGTTCTCTGAAAAATACCGTTGGTAGCTTGATTGCATTGAATCTATAGATTGCTTTGGGTAGTATACTCATTTTCACTATATTGATTCTTCTGATCCATGGACATGGTATATTTCTCCATCTATTTGTGTCCTCTTTGATTTCCTTCATTAGCGTTTTATATTTCTCTATATATACAAGTCTTTTGTTTCTTTAGGTAGATTTATTCCTAAGTATTTTATTCTTTATGTTGCAATGGTGAATGGAATTGTTTCCTTAATTTCTCTTTCTGTTTTCTCATTGTTCGTGTATAGGAATGCAGGGGATTCTGTATGTTCAATTTATATCCTGCAACTTTACTGTATTCATTGATTAGCTCTAGTAATTTTCTGGTGGAGTCTTTAGGCTTTTCTATGTAGAGGATCATGTTATCTGCAAATAGTGAGAGTTTTACTTCTTCTTTTCCAATCTGGACTTCTTTTATTTATTTTTCTCCTCTGATTGCTGTGGCCAAAACTTCCAAAACTATGTTGAATAGTAGTGATGAGAGTGGGCACCCTTATCTTGTTCCTGACTTTAGGGGAAATGCTTTCAATTTTTCACCATTTATGATAATGTTTGCTGTGGGTTTAAAATATATGGCTTTTATTATGTTGAGGTATGTTCCTTCTATGCCTGCTTTCTGGAGAGTTTTTATCATAAATGGATGTTGAATTTTGTCAAAGGCTTTCTCTACATCTATTGAGATAACCATACAGTTTTTATCTTCCAATTTGTTAATGTGGTGTATCACATTGGCTGATTTGCAGATATTGAGGAATCCTTGCATCCCTGGGATAAAGCCCACTTGGTCATGATGTATGATCTTTTATTATGTTGTTGGATTCTGTTTACTAGAATTTTGTTAAGGATTTTTCATCTATGTTCATCAGTGACATTGGCCTGTAGTTTTCTTTTTGTGGCATCTTTGTCAGGTTTTGGTATTAGGGTGATGGTGGCCTCATAGAATGAGTTTGGAAGTTTACCTTCCTCTGCAATTTTCTGGAAGAGTTTGAGTAAGATAGGTGCTGCTGCTGCTGCTGCTGCTGTTAAGTCACTTCTGTCATGTCCGACTCTGTGCCACTCCTTAGACGGCAGCCCACCAGGCTCCCCTGTCCCTGGGATTCTCCAGGCAAGAGCACTGGAGTGGGGGTGCCATTTCCTTCTCCAATGCACGAAAGTGAAAAGTGAAAGTGAAGTCACTGAGTCGTGTCCAACTTTCAGTGACCCCATTGACTGCAGCCTACCAGGCTCCTCCATACATGGGATTTTCCAGGCAAGAGTACTGGAGTGGGGTGCCATTGCCTTCTCCAAAGATAGGTGCTAGCTCTTCTAAATTTTGGTAAAATTCAGCTGTGAAGTGTCTCGTCCTGGGCTTTTGCTTATTGGAAGATTTCTGATTACAGTTTCGACTTCCATGCTTGTGATGGGTCTGATAAGACTTTCTATTTCTTCCTGGTTCACTTTGGGAAGGTTATACTTCTTTAAGAGTTCATGAATTTCTTCCAAGTTGTCCATTTTATTGGCGTGTAGTTGCTGACAGTAGTCTCTTATGATCCTTTGTATTTCTGTGTTATCTGTTGTGATTTCTCCATTTTCATTTCTAATTTTGTTGATTTGATTTTTCTCTCTTTTTTTCTTGATGAGTTAATGGTTTGTCTACTTTATTTATCTTCTCAAAGAACCAGCTTTTAGGTTTTTTTTATTTTTTGCTATGGTCTCCTTTATTTTTCATTTATTTCTGCCCTAGTTTTTATGATTTATTTCCTTCTACTAACCCTGGGTTTCTTCATTTCTTCCTTTTCTAGTTGCTTTAGATGTAGAGTTAGGTTATCTATTTGATTTTTCTCTTGCTTTTTGAGATAAGCTTGTATTGCTATGAAACTTCCCTTTTTACTGAGTCCCACAGGTTTTGGGTTGCTGTGTTTTCATTTTCATTCATTTCTATGCATATTTTGATTTCTTTCTTGACTTCTTCTGTGATTTGTTGGTTATTGAGAAGCATTTTGTTTACCTTCCATATGTTTGTATTTTTAACATTTTTTTTTCCTGTAGTTGACATCTAATCTTACCTCATTGTGATCAGAATAGATGCTTGAACTTATATCAATTTTTTTGAATTTACCAAGCCTAGCTTTACAGCCTAGTATGTGATCTATCCTGAAGAATGTTCCGTGTGCACTTGAAAAAAAGGTGAAATTCATTGTTTGGGGGTGCAATGTCCTATAGATATCAATTAGGTCTAACTGGTCTCTTGTATCATTTAAAGCTTGTGTTTCCTTGCTAATTTTCTGTTTAGTTGATCTATCCATAGATGTGAGTGGGGTATTGAAGTCTCCCACTATTATTGTGTTACTGTTAATTCCCTCTTTCATACTTGTTAGCATTTGCCTTACATGTTGCAGTGGTCCTATGTTGGGTGCATATATGTTTATAATTGTTATATATTCTTCTTGGATTGATCATTATGTAGTGTCCTTCTTTGTATCTTTTCACAGCCTTTATTTCAAAGTCTTTTTATCTGATATGAGTATTGCTACTCCTGCTTTCTTTTGGTCTTCATTTGCATGAAATATCTTTTTCCAGCCCTTCACTTTCAGTCTGTATGTGTCCCTTGTTTTGAGGTGGTTCTCTGTAGACAGCATATATAGGGTTCTTGTTTCAGTATCCATTCAGCCAGTCTTTGTCTTCTGATTGGGGCATTCAACCCATTTACATTTAAGGTTATTATTGATAAGTATGATCCTGTTGCCATTTACTTTGTTGTTTTGGGTTTGAGTTTATACACCTTTTCTGTGTTTCCTGTCTAGAGAAGATCCCTTACCATTAGTTGAAGAGTTAGTTATGGTGGTGCTGAATTCTCTCAGCTTTTGCTTGTCTGTAAAGCTTTTTAATTCTCCTTCATATCTGAATGAGATCCTTGCTGGGTACAGTAATCTGGTTGTAGGTTTTTCTCTTTCATCACTTTAAGAATGTCCTGCCATTCCCTTCTGGCCTGAAGAATTTCTATTGAAAGATCAGCTGTTATCCTTATGGGAATCCCCTTGAGTGTTATTTGTTGTTTTTCCCTTGCTTCTTTTAATATTTGTTCTTTGTATTTGATCTTTGTCAATTTGATTAATATGTGTCTTCAGGTGTTTCACCTTGGGTTTATCCTGTTTGGGACTCTCTGGGTTTCTTGGACTTGAGTGGCTGTTTCCTTTCCCATTTTAGGGAAGTTTTCAGCTATTATCTCCTCAAGTATTTTCTCACAGCCTTTATTTTTGTCTTCTTCTTCTGGGACTCCTATGATTGGAATGTTGGGCATCTGACATTGTCCCAGGGGTCTCTGAGGTTACTTTCATTTATCTTAATTCTTTTTCTTCCTTTTTTCCTCTCTGCTTCATTTATTTCCACCATTCTATCTTCCACTTCACTTATCTTCTGCCTCAGTTATTCTACTGTTGGTTCCCTCTAGAGTGTTTTTGATCTCAGTTATTGCATTATTCATTATTGATTGGCTCTTTTTATTTCTTCTAGTTCCTTGTTAAACATTTCTTGCATCTTCTCAATCCTTGTCTCCAAACTATTTATCTGTAACTCCATTTTGTTTTCAAGATTTTGGGTCATTTTTATTATCATTATTCTGAATTCTTTTTCAGGTAGACTCCCTATCTCCTTATCTTTTGTTTGGTTTAGTGGGTGTTTATCATATTCCTTTCAGTTCAGTGCAGTTCAGTTGCTCAGTCATGTCCGACTCTTTGCGACCCCATGAATCGCAGCATGCCAGGCCTCCCTGTCCATCACCAACTCCCGGAGTTCACTCAGACTCACGTTCATTGAGTCAGTGATGCCATCCAGCCATCTCATCCTCTGTCGTCCCCTTCTCCTCCTGCCCCTAATCCCTCCCAGCATCACAGTCTTTTCCAGTGAGTCAACTCTTTCCATGAGGTGGCCAAAGTACTGGAGTTTCAGCTTTAGCATCATTCCTTTCAAAGAAATCCCAGGGCTGATCTCCTTCAGAATGGACTGGTTGGATCCCCTTTCAGTCCAAGAGACTCTTAAGAGCCTTCTCCAACACCACACTTCAAAAGCATCAATTCTTCAGTGCTCAGCCTTCTTCACAGTCCAACTCTCACATCCATATATGACCACTGGAAAAACCATAGCCTTGACTAGATGGACCTTAGTCAGCAAAGTAATGTCTCTGCTTTTGAATATACTATCTAGGTTGGTCATAACTTTTCTTCCAAGGACTAAGCGTCTTTTAATTTCATGGCTGCAGTCACCATCTGCAGTGATTTTGGGGCCCCAAAAATAAAGTTTGAGACTGTTTCCACTGTTTCTCCATCTATTTCCCATGAAATGATGGGACTGGATGCCATGATCTTTGTTTTCTGAATGTTAAGCTTTAAACCAACTTTTTTGCTTTCCTCTTTCACTTTTATCTAGAGGCTCTTTAGTTCTTCTTCACTTTCTGCCATAAGGGTGGTATCATCTGCATATCTGAGGTTATTGATATTTCTCCCAGCAATCTTGATTCCAGCTTGTGTTTCTTCTAGTCCAGCATTTCTCATGATGTACTCTGCATATAAGTTAAATAAACAGGGTGACAGTATACAGCCTTGACGTACTCCTTTCCCTATTTACCTGCTGAATATTTCTCTACCTTTTCATCTTGTTTAGATTGCTATGTTTGGGGTGGCCTTTCTGTATGCTGAAAGTTTGTGGTTCCTCTTTATTGTGGAGGTTGCTCCCTGTGGGTGTGGTTGGACAAGTGGCTTGTCAAGGTTTCCTGGTTAAGGAAGCTTGCATCTGTGTTCTTGTGAATGGAGCTGGATCTCTTCTCTCTGGAGTACAATGAAGTGTCCAGTAGTGAGTTTTGAGGTGTCTATGGGTTTGGTGTTTACTTTGGGCAGCCTGTATATTAATGCTCTGTGCTATGCTCCTGTGTTACGGGAGAATTAACATGATATGTCTTGCTCTGGAACTTGTTGGCTTTTGTATGGAGCTTGGTTTCAGTGTAGACTTTTAGATGCGTTCTTGTCAATTAATGTTCCCTGGAGTCAGGAGATTTCTGGTGTTCTAGGGTTTTGGATTTAAGCCTCCTGCCTCTGGTTTTCAGTCTTATTCTTATAGTAGCCTCAAGACCTCTCCATCCATACAGCACCAATGATAGAATATCTAAGATAGTAGAGAAAAGATTCTCCACAGTGAGGGACACCCAGAGAGATCTGCACAGTTACATGGAGAAGAAAAGAGGGAGATGAGGGTGACCAGGAGAAGAGGGGGAATCAAAAGGGGAAAGATCAATCTAGCAAGTAATCAAATCCCTATGTGCTCTCCACAGTCTGAAACACTCAGAGAGGTTCAAGGTTTTACATAAAGAAGAGGGAAGAAGATAGAGATGACCAGGAGGAGAAGAGGGGGAGTCAAAAGGAGAGAGACAGATCTAGCCAGTAATCAGTTCCCTAAGTGTTCTCCACAGCCCAGTATTCCCACAGAGATTCAGAGTTTGGTAGAGAAGAGAAGGGGGAGGCAGGAGATAGAGGCGACCTGGGGGAGAAAAAGGAGAGTCCAAATGGGGAGA
This sequence comes from Nanger dama, assembly GCA_917880005.1. NCBI lineage: Eukaryota > Metazoa > Chordata > Mammalia > Artiodactyla > Bovidae > Nanger > Nanger dama. The sequence continues at coordinate 6,991,032 of CAKJTW010000011.1, forward strand.
GGACAATCAAGCCAGTAATCACACTCATAAGTAAAAATGGATACTGAAGATTGGATTCTTAAAGGTACAAAATTGATAACAAATACCAAAAACAAAGATTAAATATCTAGAGTAGAGGTTAGACTCTCAAAAATACAATATTTTTAAAAAATCACAAAAGTTACCAAAAATATATAATGAAATTTGCTTTAAAAATAGGGTTTTTTGACAAGGTAATAGTAGGTTATAAAAATGAAAATTAAAGGAGTAAAAAGGACTTAAAAATAGAATTTTTTAATTTATAAAATGATAATAGTAAAATATATCTAGGAATTTCTCTGGAGCTGTTGTGGGCAGTATGGGGTCCATTCAGTTTCAGATAGCTCCTTGTCCCAGTTTGTACTTCTTCTCAAGGTCCATAGGCCATTTCCAATGTAGTCAGTGCTCACTATAGGGTTTTAAGCTGTTGTACCTGTCACTTCCAAAATGGTTCCCTCCATTTATTTTGAGTTCCTCTGTTTGCAAGTCTCTTTAGTGTCTAATTTCCGCCCTGACACAAGGGGGTGAAGGTGGTCACTTATTTAGGCTCACTTGCTCAGTTGTGCTGTGGGGAGGGAGGAACACTGCAAACAAATATCACTGGCATGTGTGGGGAGTGCGCGCAGTGTCTAGGCCACACTAGGTTTGCCCCCTGCTCACCGCGAGTGTTCTTTCCCAGTCTACACTGCTCAGGCTCCAGGTTGCTCTGCAGGGGAACTATCTAAAGCTAGCCCTGGGTTATGTGCACTTCCCAGGTCAAAGCCACTCAGGTTCAGGTTCTCGAGTACTCCACAAAGGCACAGAATTGGTTGGACCTGCATTTTGTGCCCTTCCCAGGTCTGAGCAGCTCAGGCAACCAGGTGCTTGGTGAGCACACTCTCCCAGGGTGTGTGGTGAGTCTTATCACCTCCCTGGTCCAGGCTGCTTGGTTTCCTGGGTGTGCAATGGGAGCACCATCTCAGACGTGCCATGTGTCTCTTCTGGGGGAGCTGTTCACTGGCTGTGACAGTCCTGGCAGATGTCAGCCATCCAGGATCCCAGGAAGATGTGGTTAGCAACTGGGAGCCTGCTTGCAGTTTGGTAGAGGATGCCATCTCTGGGGCCAAGATTGCCCCTTTCCGGCTCTAGCTATCGCCCACCTGCCTCTCTGCCTTCAGCGGGCTAGCTAGCTCCACAGCCAGCTAGCTTTCCTCTGGTATTCTCTTAGTCCTTTGTTCTGTGAGAGGGCCAGCAGTACCTTAGGTTAGAGCTTTTCAGGGAAAGTTCTCTCTTTCTCACTCTCTCTCTCTCTCTCTCTCTCTCTCTCTCTCTCTTTTTTTTCCCCCTGTCTCTCTGCCTATCCCACAGTTTGGGTTGCTATCTCAGGTTAGCTCCTCAGATTGTCCTCAGGGCATCCAGGCCTGGTCTTTACCTTAAGCAATGCAGCCCAGCCCATGCCTCCCTATTCAGCCCTTGGCTGCTGGTGGCGGATGGGAGGGTCTGAGCTACTTCTCCGCTAAGAGTTGTGGTTAGGCATGTAATCTGTGTGTTTCATTATTTATTTTTCCCTCCCAGTTATATTGCCCTCTGAGATTTCAAAATTCCCCACAGACCTGCCGGGAGAGGGTTTCCTGGTGTTTGGAAACCTCCTCCTTCATGACTCCCTCCCTGGGACAGGTCTCTGTCCCTAACTCTTTTGTCTCTCTTTTTATCTTTTATATTTTGTCCTACCTCCTTTCGAAGACAATGGCCTGCCTTTCTGGGTGCCTGGTGTCCTCTGCCAGTGTTCAGAAGTTGTTTTATTGAATTTGCTCAGCATTCAAATGATCTTTCGATGAATTTGTGGGGGAGAAAGTGGTCTCCCCATCCTATTCCTGCACCATCTTAGGACCGTCCCTCTCTAATGCATTTCTTTCTGCCTCTGATACTGGCTCTTTTTCCCTCCTTCTCAATAGGATCATCCAGATACTCAATACTCGATGTTGATCTCCTGTTCTTTTTAATAGTTCACTTCTCTCAGAAATCATACTCTTTCTCATTATAGTACCCACTTAACATTTCTTTTGAACTGTCTCACTAACCTACCAAATGCAACAGATCTATAACTAAAGTCAGCATTCTTTCTTCCTTAGGCAAAATCCTGTCAATACAGATCTCCTTTCAACATCCCTGTACATCAGGGTCTCCACTCAATCACGTTCCTTACATTCAAACCTAGTAGTTACCTTTGACTAAGTCCTCTCCTTCACCATACCACTCTCCCCAACTAGTTACTTGTGAATTGTGAAATGCATTTCCTTTTCTGAATTGCCATGAATCCACATCTTTCCTTTTCACTCTCAAAAGATACCCTCTCCATGTCCTGGACCTCAAAAGATTGCAATCTTTCATCCTACTTGTGTGGGAAAATCAAGACCATACCATATGCATTCAGAAAGTTGCTATTATTTCTCATCTTCCCAATTTCATATTCTTTGTCTCCAAAATAGAGGATGAAATGCCTCCTCCTCCTGGTCCAGACCCTCCCCTTTCGGTGCTAGATTACAACAGCAGTGTCCTCTACTCTAATGTTGCTTCTTCACTTCCTGCTTTTCATTGCAATAGCCGTCTTTAATCATCACTTCTCATAAACTCTGACCCAGCTCTAAAACACTCAGGTGATCTCTGTTTTCTCCAAGTCTAAGCTCCTTTGCCAGATTAGATGAAGACTTGGAAATAAGTAATGCTATTTCATTGCTGCCCAGATTCTGACCTCTTCCCCCATCATCTTCTGGTCAGTCTTGTTTTCTCCTGAGTCAGACATATGCAAAGAATATCCTTATCTTACGATCTTTGGAGTCACAAAGTCTTGAATTCAAATCCTGACTCCCGTCTACTAGCTGTGACCTTGAGCCTCAGAATGCTCCTTAGTGAAATGCAGAAAATCATGACACAACAAATGCTTAGCCCCTCACATTCCTTCTTGAATGCTACAGCACCCAGCACAGACCTGAGCACAGCCCAGGTGTTCAGTAACCTCAGGCAGTTGTCAGTTGTGTTTAGCTCACCAATGAGAAATGACCTCAACAATGAAAAGTAGGATTAAATATAGGGATGGGAGAAACATAGTTAGAAGTTTGAAGCAGATGCCTTATGAAGATTACAAAAATAAAATAAAAGACTTGAAAAGTAAAAGACTCTCTAGTAAGCCTGTGTGAAGGCCCCAAGTAACAAAGGCTTACATTAAAGTAGCAGAAAATGAGTCAAAGGAAAGTTTTCAGTGTTTCATGAGAAACTCTGAGGGAAGCCAGGCAGGCCATGCTGCCATCTATTTTCTACCTTTAAATTTTATTTTTCTGGCCCCTCTGTGGGGAGTTGGACCACTTTCTGCATCTGTCTCTTCACTCTCAAATGAGGCAAGGATGATGCTGTAACAAAGGAGAGTGCTACCTCTCTGACTTCTGTTGTTTTCCATAATGTTTAAGCCTATAATTCTATTCTTGATCACTGCATAATTATCTTTACTATACTAGATCATCATATTATCCTCACTTCATAAATGAGGAAACTGAGGTTCAGAAAAATTAAGTGACTCACCTCCTTAAGAAGTCCCCTTAAGACATTAATGTGATTAAATCCCTGTTCCTATTGTAGGCCAGCTGTAAGAAGCTCTTGCATCAAGTTTCTATGACAGATACATATAACAGAAAATCACCGTGAGTAAAAACATCCAGACTTGACAGTCCTAGCCATTATCTAATTTGTCCTCTAGAAACATAAAGTTCTTTTCATCAATGTGTTTGAAATGGAAAAAGTCAGAACCATTCTTTAGGGATGATATTATCCATATTTACTAGGTGGGGAAGCTCTCCTGGAGAAGGAAATGGCAACCAAATCCAGCATTCTTACTTGGGGAATCTCACGGACAGAGGAGCCTGATGGGATTGCAGAGTCAGACATGACTAAAGTGATTTAGCATGCATGCTACACATACACACACACACACACACACACACACACAGATATTGCTGCTGTTGTTCAATTTTTAAATCATGTACAACTCTTTGACACCCTATGGACTGTAGTCCACCAGGCTCCTCTGTCCATGAGATTCTCCAAGCAAGAACACTGAAATGGGTTGCCATTTCCTCCTCCAGGGGATCTTCCCAACCCAGGGATCAAACCTGTGTCTCCAGTGTCTGTTATGTCTCCTGCAAAAATATTTAACTATGCTGCCTCAGCTGTTATGAATTGAGGGATCTTAATGCAGATTTCCAAGAAGAGGAATTGACAAGAAATGAGAAAGACTAGGGCCAGAGAACTAAGCTTTTTAGGTTTGACCTCAAAGAAATTAACCAGTTGCACAGTGTCCAAGCTTCCTGAGGGTCTGAAGTTGGTTACTAACAACAGACTTTGATCTTTATGATAAGACACAGCAATAAGAATATGAAGAAAGTGGTAATATTTGGCATCAAACTTATAGAGAAACCTGAGTACCAAGGGCATCAATCACTTTAAAGCAGGACCACAGGGTGACAAGAGGAGGGTCCAGATCCTAGAGTAATGGGGCTGGGAGGAACTAAAGAGGTTATCCCAGGGAGAGAGCTCATAATCTGAAAGTTTATAGTAAAAGAAAAGAAACTGTAATGTGAATTAAAAAACTGAGGTATATTAATAATACGATTTTTAGTGAGGACTATGTTCCAGGCATTGTTTTAGGCATTTTGTATGAAAATAGAAATGAATTATTTCATTCAGTCATCCTGTAAAAACAGTATTATAATCCTCATTTACAAGAGACAGTAAATTTTTAAAAGCCTGGCTTCAGAGTAAATTTTAGCAAAACAAAGATAAAAATGACCTACCTCGGATTATTCTCATAAGAACCACATGAGTCCATATAATGAAGAATTTCAAAGAATGCCTGGCAAAATATTAAGAAGGGAAGGAATGTTAATTCCTAATTGTTAAAAGTACATATTAATAATAAAAGAAATTGAAATACAAAATTCTTAAGTAACTTGCTCAAAGTTACACAATCACTAACTGGTTTGAGTCAAGCTATGAACCCCTCTATCTGTTTCTAATTGTTGAGGTTGGGGCTACAGAACAGAATCCCACGAGGACACACAGTGTCAGATGGGTTGCGGCATCAAAGCAGTGGGTGTAGCTTGGAGAACATGGAGCCTAGAAGATCATTCAGGCATACAGTAAATAGAATCTTGCTATCTGGGCTCTAATCATATTACAAGACGGTGTTCTTAACCAGGCTATGCTCTGGGTCTGTCCATGGCAGACCTGATGGGTAAACTATGGCAGCATTTGTAGCAAAGGAGACATAAACCACCAAAAACTGTTTGAAGGCTATATGAGGAAAAGGAAGATAGTGATTCTAAACTTCCCCTTGTAGGTAGTCGTGGGTAGGAAATTTGGAAAATATCACCAGATACTTTAATGTATTCAAAAGTAAATTCTTTGAACCTGACTTTATAAATGATTTCCAAGTGCAGGTGTTGATATAATTCAGTTCAGTTGCTCAGTTGTGTCTGACTCTTTGTGACCCCATGGACTACCATGGACTACCACCAGGCTTCTCTGTCCATTGCCAACCCCCAGAACTTGCTCAAACTCATGCCCATCGAGTCGATGGTGCCATCCAATCATCTCATCCTCTGTCACCCCTGGTCTATTATCTGGTGTTCAGTCTTGAATTAACTAGCAGGCACACTGATGGCCTGGTAGGACTGCCCACTAACCCCTACTCAGTTTATAATTTATTATATTACATGACTTAAGTTCCATCTGTTAAATTTTGTATCTAACTTTATACAGTTTGACCATTGTCTATAGATATACTTAATACAGCATTGTGCCTGATCTGTCAAAGGTTGTTTAGTCATTAATTTTGAGAATAAGGTGTTATTCAGAAGGAGAAACTCCACCACTTTGTCTTGAAAAGGGACAGAGATATGAAGTGGGCATTAAATCAGGCATTTCAACAGTCCAGAAATCGGTTTACAATATGGTTCAGTAAAGAATCTCCCTGCAATGCTGGAGACCTGGGTTCGATCCCTGGGTCAAGAAGATCCTCTGGAGAAGAGAATGGCTACTCACTCCAGTATTCTTGCCTGGAGAATTCCATGGATAGAGGAGTCTGGTGGGGTATAGTCCATGGGGTTGCAAAGAATCAGACACAAACCATTGACTAATACTCTCACTTTAATCCTCAAATGTTAAAGGGTCTCTGCATATTTTACCTACCTGTCCTATATGGTGGTAAACACAAGACTAGGAATTCAATAAAGAAAGACAAAAGGTTAAGATAATTCTGAGTGTTCTTATACACAGTATTTTTTTCCACTGCAAGGGATCCTCCAAATTCTTTTGAGATGGAACTTTAAAAAGTGACCATCTGTTTAGATAAGAAAAACACTGTCCATCATCACCTATGGAACTTACCAGTCTATGAATAACTTAAATAAAAATTAAAAACTTGCAAAACTGTATTATTGTACTAAATTAGATAAAGTTGAATTGTTTCAAAGTGTCTTTTTTTCATTTTTTAATCTTGACAGACCACTATTATATCAGGTGAGCATTGCAGCCAGTAATGATATTTAAAATTAAGGAAAATTTTCCATTTCACTGATGCCAATTTTAACATTTACAACGGGTCTTTTGGCATTCCTATTATTTTTCTAATTCTATTAATGCTTTTCATATACGGTTATATTGGTTCCTCTTCTAATGTCACTAAAACTTCATTTGGAGTTGTAGCACTTCATTAATCATGATTACTTACAATTAATCAAAAAATTATTTTCCTTGCATTTAGGTCTCAGAAATGTTTATCTATATGTAAATCATGATTCCCAAATTGAATTTATGTTGTCATTATTTTTGAAAATCTGGAAACTGAATATGCTTCCTCTTCTGAGAAATCATATAATTGAGTAGTTAAAATCTTTGACTCTGGAGTGAGACTTTTGGATTGAAAGCCAGTTCTTTCTCTTTATAGATGAATATGATGAGGAAAGTTACTTAATTTCATTATTCCTTTTTATTTTAACCTCTAAAACTAGAATCACAATAACAATAATACCTAACTCATAGATTATAAATATTCAATAAAATACTATGTGTAAAGCAGTTATAACAGGACAGGCACATAATAAATATTCATCAGGTTAGATTTATTATTTATAAAATAGAAATAATTAGTAAACTGTGGTGTGTGTTGACTTTTACAATCAGACAAGCCAGAGTTTTAATTCTTAGTCTCTGTTCCACTAGCTGCATCATATTATCCAAGTTATGTAACTCTCTTTGCTGAACTTTTCTTAGATTTAGGTACATGTACATATAAATATAGTTAGGGGTATAGGTACTGATAATAACACCATCTTGCAAGTTTGGTGGGAGGGTTAAGCCAAAAATGATTATTAGAGTCAGCACTTAGTGTATATATATATATATAAATATATTCAATTTAAATTGAAGCATTTTTTATTCTATATGAAGCTAAAAACTTATAAGATATTCTGCTCAGAAAGCATTTATAATAATTGACTTAGATATTTTTGTTGTGATATGGATAAAAAGTCTGTGACATATTTAGGATCCATTCATCTATCCACTCTTTAAAAATACCGTGCTGTGATGTGCTTAGTTGCTTAGTTGCTCAGTTGTGTCCGATTATCTGCAATCGCATGGACTGCTGCCAACCAGCCTCCTCTGTCTATGGGGATTCTCCAGGAGAGAATACTGAGTGGGTTGCCATGCCATCCCCCAAGGGATCTTCCCAATGCAGGGATCAAACCCAGGTGACTAATATACTAGCCTTGTGCTAAGAACTGGAGATAAGTATTAAAAGGCAGAGACCCCAGCTTCAAGGGGACTCCATGACCAGCAAGTGAGGCAAGATAACTAAGTAACTGGCAGTGTAGCACTGGTCTATGCTGTGATAGAAGCATTTCTACAGGGTAACAGAAGAATAGAGGAGGAGCAAGAAAAGCTTAGCTACACAACAAATAGACAAAGAAAATTCTGGTTGGGGGTATAAGTTTTGGAAAAGAACTTAGGAATCATGTGGTCAAGTCTGTAGGTACAATGCAGGGAGGAGAATTTATGTTGAATGGTCAACAACAAGTCATTAGGAAGCACACAGAAAACAAGGATCCTTGGAAAAAGCTTATCTAGGGGACTTGTATGAGTAGCTTTGAGTTTAAGATGGGTTCTCAGGTAGAAGTGGGAAGTGTCCAGAAGGGAACAAAAAATGGAGACAGAAAGACACCCAAGTGGTAAATAATTGAGCTCAAATTAGGGGTATTGACATTTATAGTCACATTAATATATTTACTATAACAAAATTGGAGATATATTTAAATAAGTTATTTCATATGCTCTGATTAGATTTTTTTAATTGTTGGCAAATATTCTTTGAAACAATTTTTAAAACTTATTTCCTGTTACCGGAATCTAAGGAGGAGGACCAGATTGGTTGCTATGACATACATGGTTATGGAACCAAATGCCTGACTCTGAAGGATCTAGACATGGTCCCTGCCCTCAAGGCATTCGTAGTCTACAACCTAGATATCCATCAGCAGATGAATGGATAAGAAAGCTGTGGTACATATACACAATGGAGTATTACTCAGCCCTTAAAAAGAATAAATTTGACTCAGTTCTAATGAGATGGATGAAACTGGAGCCGATTATACAGAGTGAAGTAAGCCAGAAAGAAAAACACCAATACAGTATACTGACACATATATATGGAATTTAGAAAGATAGTAATGATGACCCTGTATGTAATACAACAAAAGAGACACAGAGGTATAGAACGGACTTTTGGCCTCTGAGGGAGAGGGAGAGGGTGGGATGATTCGGGAGAATGGCATTTAAACATGTATACTATCATATAAGAAATGAAGTGCCAGTCTATGTTCAATACAGGATACAAGATGCTTGGGGCTGATGCACAGGATGATCCAGAGAGATGATATGGGGTGGGAGGTGGGAGGGGGCTTCAGCATTGGGAGATCGTGTACACCTGTGGCTGATTCATGTCAATGTATGGCAAAACCAATACAGTATTGTAATGTAGAATAAAGTAAAAATAAATAAATAAATAAATAAAAGAGAACTTGGACTAGGAAATAGTGCGTTACATTTCAGTGTTCTGAGTGCTCTGTAGTGGCAGAAGTACTGCTGTGGAAGCATGTAACAGGATGCCCCCCCCACAGGTATGGGGTACACAGAAGACTGTACAGTATAGAATTTCAAAGTCAACTGAAGATTAATAGGATCCAGCTTGAGGAGGCCAGGGAAAGAAAAGAGTTGCAGGCAAACTCAGATATGATGGTCCAAAGGACAGAGGACTTGGCCCTTTATAGGAAAGGGAAAGAGTTCAGTGTACTTGGAGCTTAGCATGTGAGGAGGAGGGTATACAAAAGTCAAGGCTGAAGAAGAAATAAAGAGCCATGTCACTAAATGTATAGACATCACAATAAAAACAATTCGGACGTGGGAAGATTTTGAACTGAAATAATACCATCCTGGCTACCTTGTAGAGAAATGAAATAGCAAATCTCTGGGTATACCAGGTATATAAGCAGAAAACTCGATTCTCAGACAATTCTCAATTCTCCTGCTCATATTTAGATAAAGACTACAATCCCAGAGAGGTAGACATTCTGTTTTCTGAAGGATTTGTAAAAGCCAGCATAGGGGCTGCCAATTGTAAGCACTCAAGTCAGGTTTTCAAATGACTGAATGGATGACAACAAATTCAATATTTAGTGAGAAGTTAATTTTCCATAATTTAATGTTCTATACCTAGAGAGTTCTAATTTATCTATTTGAAATAATGCTGAAGTGAATGTTCCTGATTCAATTTTGAACTACATTTATGCTTTTTTAAACCTTGAAAAAGTTTTTTTAAACTGACTCAGATGCCCACACAGACATGTTGGATCTCAGTTCCCCAACCTGAGATCGAACTCATATGCCATAAATTGGAAGCACAGAGTCCCAACCACTGGACTGTCAGGGAAGTCTCTATATTTATGTTTATTTTACTTAAAATCTTACCAGTAGAATCACTGCAGAGTATGAATATCTTTAAGACTCACAAAGTCTATGCTAAAGAAAGGATATCACAAATATGCTCTAATAATCAAGTATTTGAACATTTGTGTTTCCTCACAACTTCAACACATTTGGATCATCCATAAATTTGATAATAATTTGTGATTACTGAATGAAACACTGGGGAGAAGCTTGTATCTTCATTGTCTATTTATATTTCTCTTGTTAAATGTCTGAAATCATGTCCTTTGCCCAGCAAAAATGTTTATTGATTTTCCTTTTCATTTTAATTTGAAATGAATATATTCAGGCTATAGATTTACCTGTGAGTTAATTTTGGCTAAGTCTTAGAAGTTAATTTACTTATAAAGATATGTAGTGCTATATTTGGTAGAGTGAAATCAATATATCTTTTCCTCAAGGTACTATAGTATTTTGGAATTATAAGCACTTTTTATAAATTAATAAAATCATCTCTTTATCTTGCATGTTCCAATTCATTTCCTTTTGACATTTACCTTTATTTTATTCACAGAAAATTTCTTGACATCCATTATTTTTGTTTTAAAATTTTATTTTTCCTTTTTCCGTAGCATCTTTTATTCTGACTTCATGAGATTAACGTGCCATATATTACATTTCATTTTAACTTCATAATAAAAACATTTACTTGGTTTTCCTATGAGTTAAAATTTTGCTAAACTTTTAGGTTAATTTGCTGTTTGTTTGTTTGTTTTAACAGGTCTTCCCTGGTGACTCAGATGGTAAACAATCTGTCTGCAGTACAGGAGACCCTGGTTCGATCCCTGGGTCAGGAAGATCCCCTAGAGAGGGAAATGGCAACCCACTCCAGTATTCTTGCCTGGAGAATCCCATGGACAGGGGAGCCTGGTGGGCTATAGTCCATAGAGTCACAAAGAGTCAGACATGACTGAAGCAACTTAACATGCAGCATGATTTTTAAAAATTACAATTATGTTTCCAAAATATATGTAGTGCACTGCTTAAGAGCTAGAGTTAGCATTTAAGGCCAAGGCCAAATCTAAGAATTCAAATTCTGGTCTCGCAACAGCTGTGTGACAAACAGGTAGTTTCTTAGTGTTTCTGTATCTTCATTTTTTCATCAGAAAAATAATAAAATACTACTACTTATAGAACATGCAAATATTTATGAAGGGCCTACCATGCTGAAGCACTGATCTAGATGACTGGAACACAATGACAAAGAAACTAGGTGAATCCCTGTCATCATGGAGCTTACATTCTCCTGGGAAATGGACAGCAAACCAATAAACATATAAATATACAATGTCAAGGGGATGATAGTGATCAGAACAAAAATTAGTTGTGGCAAGGATGTACATGGGGCCAATGAACTTCAACTTTAAATAAACTGTTGTGAGTTTATATCACATAACTAAAGTAGTTTTTTCAGGACATAGCATATAATGAATGCTTAACAAATACTAGCAGTTATTAATTACAGTTTAACTTCCTCTTAAACTCACACATTATTCATAGGAATATTTTGTCATTATGTTTGTTTTAATTTCAAATAACAAGATTATATGCACGGTTTATTTTTGTTTGTTGCTTTATTTTATGCTTCTTTTAAGCAGAAAACAGGGCCCACTTCGTGCATTTTGAAATTTTTATTTACTGTAGCTTAACACAGAAATTATTTTAAATATAAACTCGAGGCTATAAAGTTTGTTTTCTGTCTAGAGATGATAAAATTACATATCTATTTTTTTCTATCAAATTACCCTCATCACATTAAGATCATCATCCTTTATTTTTCTTTTGTTCTATAAAGAACTTACACAGATATGCAGTTGCCAACTTCTCTTTATCTAGTAGTTTTTGATTTACACATTTTGATATAATGATATTTAGGACATAAATCTTTATGACTCATATCTTTACTGTGGATTGTATCATTTATCAGAGTAAAATGACAGCCTGTGCACACTTGACTGTCTTTGTTTCAGGTTTGATATCTAGAGAAAACTTCTTTTAGAGTGTTGTTGTGGAAAAAGTAATACAAGGCTATTAGTAAAGAAATGAATACTTTTTCTTTGCTTAAATTTTAAGATCTTCATTTTTCAAGTTTGTCTAACTTTGATTTATACTTTTATATTTTCAAAGTGTCATTATGTTTTAACTGCATCCCTTTAAAGCAGCAAATAGTTTTATTTAGGTTTTAACTATAATTGAAAGTGTTTTAAAAAACAGCATTCATTTATTTTCATTTATTGTTATAACTGATAAATTTATTTTTCATTCATTTTGTTCTATGTTTGCTGACTTCCTTTAATAGAAACTTTTTTGGTGCCATATTGGCTCTATCTGTTGCTGTGTTTATTAAAAATCTGTGGGTTGGGATGTATTTAATCTGTTTTTAAATTCAACTAATGCTTACTTTTAAGCATGCACAAACTTTGTGCACATGCACAAACATATTTTTCTATAATTGCTGTTATGAAATAATCCATATTTATTCTTTACTTCTCAGGCTCTTCTTGTTCCATCTTCTGCTCCAAAAAATAACCTAACGTCTGTAGCATTCTTTAGCCCAATGTGTGCTAAGTGTAGGAAGGCAGTCTAGCTTAGTCTAATAGATACCATGATAATGACCATTTCTCTATAATAAATTTGGTTTCATGTCCCAGAGTCCTGCTCATACCAGAAATTTGCTCTCTGATTAAAATATATCAACTTGGTGCAGACATTCAATAACAGTGGTTATTAAGCCCACATATATACCAAATGATTAGCAATGCAAGAGAACATATAGACATTGTTTACTGTAGAGTGACAACCAATACATCATATGAGTTGTTCTAATGTGTCGCTCCCTAGCACCTTTCTATACCACCTGAATGTGCTGATGGCAGACTCAACTTGAAAAGATAAATTTTACTGAATGAATAATATCCTTAGAATGTAGTACCCTCATAGCCCCTAACAATTTTATGTCCAGTAATCTACAGTCCAACTTATTAGCAACTCCTGCTTCATACAGTTAACAAAAACAAGCTTAAGTCATATTGGTACACACTCATATTTCCACTCATTGTATCTCTTAAGAAATCAATATTTGGGCATCTCTTAGTTAAATTTCTGGAGATCACAAAGAGTCAGGCACGACTGAATGACTTCACTTTCACTTAGTTAAATTTTAAGTAAATAAAACCCAAATCAAAGTCAGTAGGAATAATGTTGTCCAAGACAAATATAAGACGATGATCTGAGTCAAAGCACAAGAAATCCACCTCCAGGTGGACAATAATCCATTAATCAACATGTTTCAGGTAAAACAGTTGTTCCCTGTATTTTTAGGGAAAATTAGGGAGACTTTGGAGTCACTAAGAACTGAAATTTTACTTATTATATGACTACAAGTTTTTCCAACTCTTTATCTGGATGCAAATTTTATCATATTTAGTGTGGTGTTCGGAGCAGGCGATGGCACCCCACTCCAGTACTCTTGCCTGAAAAATCCCATGGATGGAGGAGCCTGGTAGGCTGCAGTCCATGGGGTCGCTAAGGGTCGGACACGACTGAGTGACTTCACTTTCACTTTTCACTTTCATGTATTGGAGGAGGAAATGGCAACCCACTCCAGTGTTCTTGCCTGGAGAATCCCAGGGATGGGGAGCCTGGTGGGCTGCCATCTATGGGGTCGCACAGAGTTGGACACAACTGAAGCAACTTAGCAGCAGCAGCAGCAGCAGTGTGGTATTCAATGAGGATAATTTTTCCAGCACATTTGCTATGGCATTTCTAGTATTTTCATAGGATGAATAACTTAGAATTCTTGAAAAAGAACAAATGAGGCACATTGCTCTGTGATGAGGGGCAAGGATTTTCCAATAAAGAAATGTTAAACCTTAATTTCTAAAGGTGGTGCTCGCATGGGGGGTGGGGGAGGGACTCATTCTGAACTAAGATGGAATCAAGGAATCTGAGTATAGTCTTAGAAGAGAAGTTGAATTTGTCAGGAAAAGATGACTTTTTATGATTTTATGTAACAGCAGTGAATCAGATACTGAGAACATTTTCCAATATGCCCTATAGTAAAACATGTTAAAAAAAAAAAAAGGGGAAAAAAAGCTCACAGAGTAAAGTTCCCCTTAAAAACTAATTCTGGAAGTACTGAACTAACACCCTAGCTTTCTGTTAGCCTAAGAAGGACCATAACAATGCGGCTAATGGGGATTTCGTCTATCTAGTGTTACAGCAGACCATGTTGATGGAGAAAGGAGTACCCAAAGCCTCAGAAGACCTTTAATACCTGATAAGAAGAGCCACTGGGTATCCTGGGACACATGGTTGCCAAAGCAAATACAGAACACTCAGTTACCTTTGAATTTCAGATAATAGCAAGTCATTATTAGTAAAAACGTTCTGTACATTTCACTGTTCATCTGAAATTCAAATTTAACTGGACATACTATATTTTTATTTACTCAGTCTGAAAATGCTCCCAGAAAGTTTTCAGAAAGGTAGGTCTCAAATAGCAGTCTGTATTATTCTTCCAAATGAAAAATTATTTTCATTACCTTGCATATTTCCAACATAGATCCCAACTATAATCATGCAGTTTGATTCAATCTGGAAAAGCCAGGTACCCCCTTAAAAGTGATATAATATTCTTAAATGCTTCTGAATTCCTTTTTATTATGTTGAATTACTTATTCTCCCATCAATATCTTAATATAAGGACCACTGCCAGAACTTAAATTCACTGAGTTCTCTCTGATTGCAAATTCAAGCTCCTTTAAAAAATATGGTATACAAAGAAAGAAAATACTGGCTTAAATGATTGAATATCAAAGAGAAGACAAGAAGAAGGGGGAAAAAATCTGGTGAGTGAAAAAAGAAGGAAACAATTATTATTTAAATCTGATCATTATACTATTTAGTTTCTCTTGTGAGCAAATTAAAATTGAGTAAATTCCCTATTTGTATAGTTAGCTCAATCTAAAGATTTTCATGGCTGGTTTCTAATTCTTCCAGAGACTGATTCCCCAGTATATTCCTCAAGCTTTAGGATGAATGTACCCGTTTATCTTGTCACTTGGACGATTTCAATTGAAAGGCCATTTAACTGATGTCAGTAAGAAAACTACCGCTATTTGTAAAAAGAATCAGAGTGAGGCAGTTTGAAAGTTAGAGATATGTTTCTCCTACCCACTCATGCTCCAGAAGGAAAATAGTCACTTCCATTAAAAACAAAACAAAAATAACAGTTGAACATATTCAAAGATTCATAATGCAATTGGTATGATGAATGCTCGTGTGTGTGTGTGTGTGTGTGTGTGTGTGTGTGTGTGTGTGTGTGTGTAGTATAGGTAAAGGCACTGGGCTCCTCAAGGTAGCTGGAAATACAAACAAGTATCTCATGAAGTGTTCCCAAGGCAGAAATGATAGGTTACTTTTTCAAACCCCATGCAGAGGCTCTTTAAGACCAAAGTATAAGGATATAAAATGCCTGCACATGGTCTCTTAAGCTCTAGCCAAACAATTAATTTCCAGCCCTCACACCATACAAGTCTCACTGATCTCAGATGTTTGTCCTGTGTTGTGCTCCTGGCAAGACAAACCCATTTGGGTTTCAAAGAGCATCTGAGGAGGGTGTGGACAGCTGGTTTGCAAACTGCCGCTTCCCCCAACCCATGAACCCCAGAAATGGAAGGAGATTTCCTCCTATGCTGAACTACTACTGTTTATGGTTATTAGTATACATAGGAGTTTTCAAATTCCCAAGCCTGTCTCTTGGCAAGCCTGTCCACAGCACAGCAGTCCAGGTTTGGTTATTTTTATGGAGCACAGGGAGTGTCAACACAGTTGGAGGTCAATTGATCCTGGCCTATGAAATTAGAGGTGCCCAGCATGGTAAAGGTCATATTCACAGGGACAGAAACATGCTGTGAATTCAAGGCTTTGGAGCAGAAGGTAGCTGTGCTGTGAATCCTGTTCACGGATTTGTGTGTTGTTGTTTTTTTAGGTTAATTCACCCGTAGTTCCATGGTCTCAATCCTAGGATCAAAGTGATGAAAGGACTGTGGAAACCTCCAGCTGCCTGATCATTTTATTTTACAGTGAAGGAAACAACAGTTCTGAAAAGTAACGAAGGAGTTGATTAGGTGATCTCTAATGGCCTTCCAGCACTTTCTTAGCAAGGTGATGCATTTGGTAACAAATCTAACCACAGGGGCTAAACCATAGACAGAGGTTTGTTTTTCTTCACGTAATGATAGATATGAAAGCTAGGTAGCACAGGCTGGTATACAGGATGCCCAGTGCCAAGAAGTAGCAGTATTCCAGTATTTCTGTTCAGTGCATGACTCTAGATTTCATGCTTTTCACCTCCAGTGATAGCATCTGGGCAGGAAGAAGGACAAGAGACAGAGCTGCTCCAGCTGATCCACATAATTGTAAGTATAAAATTTGCTTCAGTAAACATTGATATGTTAGAATTTTCTATTACACAGCAATATTATAGAAATAACTAATCCAGTTGGACCATGGCTAGAATTAGTCATAATAAAAACTTGGAGATTCCTGAGTGGTAACTGGCCTTCAAATTCTGTGGTAATTCTAAAAGAATTCTCAAGGTCGCTCTGACATCTAGGTTTTATTCTAGAAGGAAATACAAAGGACAAAGGAGAGGACTTCAGAACCACAATCAGCTACAAAAAGGGCATTGCCCAGATTTTGTTCCCTCCACTAATTTGACTGGAGGAACTTCCCAGATCCATGCATCTGTTTCCTGATGTACAGGACCCTGTGCTGTGTATTGTGCCTAGTTGCTCAGTCATGTCTCTTTGTGACCTCATGAGCTGCAGTCCTCCAGGCTCCTCTGTCCATGGGGATTCTCTAGGCAAGAATACTGGAGTGGGTTGCCATGCCCTCCCCTGGAGATCTTCCCACCCAGGGTTTGAACCCAGGTCTCCTGCATTGGAGGTGTATTCTCATTCTTGGACCTACTGAGCCACCAGAAAAGCCCAAGAATATCAGAATGGGTAGTCTTTCCCTTCTCCAGGGGATCTTTCAGACCCAAGAATCAAACTGGGTTCTCCTGCATTGCAAGCGGATGCTTTACCACCTGAGCTACCAGGGACCTATACAGGACCCTACTCAGCTTTTAAATTTAAGCATACAAATGCTGTGATACTTCTCAGAAATTGTGTGAAGACCTTCAAAGGAAGGGTCTGTGAAGGTCTGAAGCATTATAATAATGAATAATTCACCACACTACTTAGCTTCCAGAAAAGGGCAGTTGAGGACTCGAAAGGAAATTAGACTTGCTCTCTTCTTTATAATTGACAAGCGCTCCTTGGAACTAACACAAGAATCTTCTCATTAGCCCAGGTCCTAGTTATACTTATGGGCACACAACAAAAACACTACCTCAGCCTCTGGACCCTTGTCGCTTGCAGCCAAAGCCCCCAGGGAAACAGATAAACTACTATTTCCAATGGCAACCAGCAGGCCCCAAACAGTAGGTTGATGTCAAGAGTCTGGAGAGAGTAGAGGAAGAGGCTTTTCCTCAGGAAGCTCCAATTGGCTGCCTATGTACCATAAGGGGATCTTGAGAGACCCTTCAATTCCTTGGCACTCCACTTTTCCTATCTGAAGTAAAACAAACTCAACAGCAGCTACATCTGATCACCAACGAGGGGCTGGCTTCCCTCCCACAGGGCTTTGTAGTTACACAGTGTCCACTCTGGCATCGAGTCAGCTGGCCAAATTCTTCTTACAATTCTATTTTCTGTGCTCTGAACAATTGCTCTTATTTATAATCATCCAGTGACCAGTGAAAACCATAGCCAGGAAGTATATGTGGTTCAGTAAACCCTCTACAAGCATGAGCTAGCCTCAAATGAAATGTGGCTTGTGTGGATGACAGGAAGACTTCCTGTGAAATTAAGAGAGCTGGAGAGCCTATTGAGAAACTACCCTGTCCTCTGTTTTTTAATATAAGGAAAAACAAACATACATGGAAGAATTTTTCTTTTTCTACAAAAGAGAAGCCAAGCTTTTTTGTTCCTAAGATCTGGACTATTCTTACCCACAGGGGATAGAGAAGCAATAACCAGCCTTGTGTTTCCAGACAAAGAGAAGTTTCTAAGTAAATCTGAGCCACTCAGATGATAAACAGGCTTTTTTGTACTGACAGTAAGGACCAGAGTTCACACATGCAAAGCCTTTGTGGAGGAGGCAGACCGTGGAAATGAGCCATGCTGACCTTGAGGGATAAATTCTAGCTGACCTCTGGCTTCCTTGGGAGACAGGAGGAGGTGGGAGAGACTGGGCAAGCTAGAGAGTTCATGTCCTGCCTGAATGGGAGTGACGCCACTCAACTGCAGCTGGCTGTGGCTATTTGCAAACAGAGTGCATTCCCATTCCTGGAACATGGAGCGGCAGCAGCCATGCATGGAAAAGAGCAGGGCTCTCCTCCAAGGGACTAAAGAAGCTTCCAAGGATGCTTCTATGATAGAAGCAGTGCACTGAACACCTCTGCAAAATATGTGACATTGTATGTGACTCCTAGCATGAGGCTGCTGGGGCCTGAACTAGAAACTAATCATCACATCCAGTAAATTCTAGTGTCTTACACTACCATACTGGGCAATACTATAACAACTGTAATTGTAACAACAAATACAATAGGAATTGCTGTGTATCCTAGAATTTACAAATGGTATGTTTTGAGTTGGATCTATCAAGGAGAATTGTGAAAATAGAAAACTGGGGAATGAGTATAGAAAAAGGAAATAAATAGGTGGCAGAAGAAACTGTATTGGAGGGAATATCATAGGAAAAATAAGGGGAAAAGAAGAAAGCAAATCTCTGTCTCAGAGTGATACTCTGGTGTGTAAGGAGGGAGAGAATTGAAGAATATGTAAGAACTATGATAAGTAGATGCTTACTAAGAAGAAGGATATAAGAGTCAAGAATCCCAAGTCACACAATCAGGTGACTAGTGAATATCTGGTTGGAGAACCAGATGAAGGAATAAGGTCTTGCTTAACATATTAAAAATATATGTGAATTAAATAAATGTGAAACAAATCTAGAGCATGCAATCCAGAAATGTATGCATGATACAAGGGATCACAAACGGAAATTAAGAGCACTTACACATCATTCATAATTTAAGATATTTAACGTCCTTGACTTAGAGAACTATATTGATTTTTTTGTATTGGCAGCTGTGGCAAGCCACAGAAACCAAACTATATTGGTTAGATTAGAAGATAATTTATTTGAAGGATATTAGGTAACTCACAAAATCATGAGAGCCAAGTCCATAAAAAGAACAGGGAGTAAGGAGAAGTAAAAAGTAGCCAAGATCCTACCATAGCAAAAGTATCCCTGGATACCATGCCCATGAACACTCACTGCTGGGACATACCGCTCATGATTCCATGGCCACTTCCACCCTTAACCTCTCAGCGTATCCTGACCTATCTCTCAGCTCAAGATTCAAAGTTTTGGAGGCACCATCTAACTGGCCAAGTTTAGGGTGAATCTTAGGGTGATCTGCATCTTAGGTGCCCTTCACCTGTGTATTCCATAATAGGAGCCAGAATTCTCACAGGACTCCCCCTAGTAGAGGAAGGCTGCTCCAGAATGAACACACACACAAATGCCTTTCCATTTATTAAAGTATACTTAGATTCCAATGTTTCTACTGATTTTTCTCTCAAGAAAAGTCTTCTTATATGAGTTCATTTTATCAGTTATAAATTCTTCAAATATGATGAGATTTCTGTTAGCTAAGTCACATAACAAGGGAAAGATTACCATACAACTGTGTGAACCCAGGTCAAACTATAAAAATGTAGCAAAGCTGTTGTGCACCCAATGCCTGTACTTTCTGTCCAGCTAGTCAATATTAGCATTAATGAGCATAAATTAGTGAGCACCACTGTGGCAATGATACGCAGAGGAGGGAAGGAGAAGTTGAGAGATAAAGAAATGGAAAGAAACAGATACATGAAAGACTTGATCTCTAACCAAAAGAATAACCAGAATGAAATGACTTAAGAGCACTCATAATACTTATGCCTGAAACTGAGTACATAAATCGTGAGTTGTGTAGACTGTACATTGATCAGAGTCACTACTGGCATTTCAGTGAGGAATAGATCTGGAGTGGTGAATTTTGATCTAGCTCAGAACAAAGAAAACCAATTCAATAATTCTTTCTTATCAAGTTAGTGATTTATTCATTCACTACTTAACAGATAGATATATATATACACACACACACACACACACACACACGTTATATATATATATATATATATAATATACACACACAAGTATATATATATATACACACACACAAGTATATATATATGTACACACACAAGTGTGTGTGTGTGTGTGTATACACACACACACACACACACACACACACACAGAGGCACTTACTATGAACAGAAAATCAAACAATTGAGAAAGAGCACTGATGAGCAGAACCATATGAAATAGAAAGATAACTTAGTAACAAAAATGTATTATAAAATAATATTTTAAATTTGTCTCATCCTTCAGAAAAATTCAAGAAGCAACAGTGAATGGACAAACTAATTCTCAAGTTCTTAGGCAAATTAGGAATAATGAAAACAATATTTTCCCCTTATTTTATTTTCTAAACTTTTTATTTGATTTTATATTGAAGTATAACAGATTAACAATGTTGTCTGTTGTCAAAATGGCCATCATTAAAAATTGACAAAAAATAAATGCTGGACAGGGTGTGGAGAGAGGGGAACTCTCCTACACTGTTGGTGGGAATAAAATATCTTGAAAGGAAAAGAACAAGTTAGAGGACTTACCAAGTTAAAAATTTGCTACAAAGCTATAGTAACCAAGAGAGTATACTAATGGTCCAGAATAAACTTATAGATTAATGGAATAAAATTGAGAGCCCAGAAACAAACCCATATATTCATGGTCAATTCATTTTCAAAAGGATACCAAGAAAATTGAATGGAGAAAGAATAATCCTTGCAATAAATAGAAGCTAGAAAAACTAGATGTCCACAAGTAAATAATGACTCTGAGTCTATACTCGATGCCATACAAAAAAATTAAATAAAGCAAAGGCTTAAATTTAAGTGCTAAAAATATTTAACTCTTAGAGGCAAATAGGTGTAAATCTATATGACCTTTGATTAGATCAGTTTCTTAGCTATGACATCAAAAGCACAAGTATCCAAGGGTAAAATAGATAAATGGAACTTTAACAAAATTTAAAATTTCTGCATCTAAGGACACTATGAAGAGACTGAAAAGACAGCCCACAAAATTTCAAGCATATATTAGATAAGTGTCTCAGTTCAGTTCAGTTGCTCAGTTGTCTCTGACTCTTTGCAACCCCATGAATCACAGCACACCAGACCTCCCTGTCCATCACCAACTCCCGGAGTTCACTCAGACTCACACCCATCGAGTCCGTGATGCCATCCAGCCATCTCATCCTCTGTCGTCCCCTTCTCCTCCTGCCCTCAATCCCTCCCAGCATCAGAGTCTTTTCCAATAAGTCAACTCTTCGCATGAGGTAACCAAAGTACAGGAGTTTCAGCTTTAGCATCATTCCTTCCAAAGGAATTCCAGAGCTGATCTCCTTCAGAATGGACTAGATGAATCTCCTTGCAGTCCAAGGGACTCTCAAGAGTCTTCTCCAACACCACACTTCAAAAGCATCAATTCTTTGGCGCTCAGCCTTCTTCATAGTCCAACTCTCACATCCATACATGACCACTGGAAAAACCATAGCCTTGACTAGATGGACCTTAGTCGGCAAAGTAATGTCTCTGCTTGGAAATGCAAATCCAAACCACAGTGAAACACTACATGAGACACACTAAGATGGTTGGAATTAAAATAAACAAACCAGAACATCATGTGGTGAGGAGGATGCATAGAAACTGGATCACTCATATTTTGATGGTGGGGATGTGAAATGGTAATGCCACTGTGGAAAATAGTTCGACAGTTCATCAAAAAGCTAAACAGAACTAAAGTTAATTACACGAACCAGCAATTCCACTCCCTAAACATATAGGCAAGAGAAACGAAAATGTATGTTCACACAAAAAATTGTACACATGTTCATAGTACCTTATTCACAACAGCTCAAAATTATAAACCCAAATGTCTACCAACTAATGAATGGATCAACAAAATGTGGTATATCCATACAACTGAGTATTTTTCAGCTATAAAAGGAAAGTAGGGCTGTTACATGATACAAAATCTGACCCAAAAGGCCACATATTCTATTTATATGAAATGCTTGAATTAAGTAAACCCACAAAGACCAAAAGTAGATTATTAATTTTCAGGAGCTGAAGAAAATAGGTATTGGGACTGATGCTAATAAGTAGAGGGTTTCTTTTTGGGTAATGGAAATGTTCTAGAATTACATAATGTGATAATGACACAACATAGCGAATATTCCAGAAAAAAACTCTGAATTGTACACTTTAAAATGGTGAATTTTGTATTAGGTGAACTATATCTCAGTTTAAAAGAAGGGAAACAAAGGCAGTTGTAGCCTCTGAATAAAACAAGAATATACTGTTATGATGGAGAAGGAAATGGCAACCCACTCCAGTATTCTTGCCTGGAGAATCCCAGGGATGGAGAAGCCTGGTGGGCTGCCATCTATGGGGTCGCACAGAGTCAGACACGACTGAAGCAACTTAGCAGCAGCAGCAGCATACTGCTATGAAAACATATTCAGAAAGAAACTGTCCTTACAAGTTAAAACATTACTAATGAAAAAGAAGTAAAAATTCAATGAATCAGAAAATTAATAAACTGTACCCATCTTAAGATTGATTTATTGACATAAAGATAGTTTTAAAAATGACACTTAGCAAAAAGAAATTAACTGAAAAATATGAAAGTATACTTAAGCAATGTGAAAACCAGTTCAAAATAGCACCACTGATAAAATACATTGTTTTTCAGTCTGCAGAGTTAGCCCTTCAGTGAGTAATTCTATCAAATTAGTGCACTATGAATTGTATCTTTGAAAAGAGAAATGGGATAGATGAGAGAGATCTGAATGGTATAGACAGTTATACAGTAATGTGTATATGTATACTGAATAACATGTACATGTATATAGCTCTTATTTTACATTTTAGATTTTGGTAAAAAAAGCTTGATAGTAAATGATGACCTAATGAAATATCAATCATATAGAAATATTGACAATGTGGGAGCCAACACAAACAAGAATAAAAGATAATTCCCTCATAATCTATTAGATTTAAGGAACAATACATGAGGAACAAATAAAAATACATCTAAATTTGCATAATTTTAGAGATCATTTTATATATTCAGTGACTTAGAGGGCAGAGAATAGTGCAGTGCTATCCTCAACCTTCTCAGGGAGGAAAGATTCTAAACCAAATCTTTATATTCAGAAAAATAACAATCAAATACAAGAGAAAAATGAAGATACTGGGTGACAGATAAAAATTCTGAAAATTTACAACATACACTCTTTATGAATAAAAGAAATTACTCAAGAAGGTACTCCAGCAAAATGAACAAAAGGAACTAAGAAAAGAATTACCTAGTATATATGCTCAAGTATAACTCAGAAGAAAGGGAAAAAGCTTAAAAGCATTGAAAAAGTAATTCACTAAAATGAGATGATGAGAAAATTTCTCTGCTACAGAGTTTAAATGACACTGGGAGCAATCAATTCATTCTTTGAGTTAAATACACTTCTTAGTTTTACAGGGAATGGTATGTATACACAAATATAATATTGTGAACTATGTGGATAAGTTGGAAAAGGAAGGCAACCCACTCCAGTGTTCTTGCCTGGAGAATCCCAGGGATGGGGTCGCACAGAGTCGGACACGACTGAAGCAACTTAGCAGCAGCAGCAGCGTGTGGAATAAGTTTCAAATTTTAGAAATCAACTGATGAAGCTGAAATGTGTATGGCATAACAATGATCAATGGTAAGGTTATTCATGTAAATATGATAACAAGTGATAAAAATTGACTTACAGGAAAAGAATGAGGAGGGCAATTGCTCTAATTATTTCATTTTAATATCAGGAAATAATAGAATATATCTAAAGTCAATAAATCAAGAATTTGAAGTTTTAAAGTCAACAACTAGATAAACTAAAAATAATAAGCTAACACAAAAATTAGAGTATAAGCATTTTAGAATTGTTCCCTGGTACATCCTCCCACTTATTAGAGATAACAGAAGAGAGAAAATATTAATATTTCTCAAATCTTATAATGAAAGTCTACTTTGAATGTTGCATTTCTTATGATACCTTCCACGGGGATCATATCATCTCCATGATGTTTATAAAAACTGAATTCCGGTCTTAATATGAAATATTCAGCAGTGATACCACAAAGCAAAACTATTTGCTAAAAGCCTACCATATTTCAAGAATACAAAAATTCTTTCAAGTCAATAAAATACCATTCTACAACCATCAGATGTGCAAATCTTCAAACTATTGACAATGTTAAGTATTGGAACAACTATTCAGAAAAGACAAGTCTCATCGGCAGAGAGTAAGCTGGTACATTTTGGACAACATTTTTAAAAGATCTACTATATTTGAAAATGAACATGTTCTTTGACTCTGTACTTTTGCTTTGAGGAATATTTCCTAGAGAAACTTTGCAGATATTCACAAGGAGACATGACAAACAAACTTATTACACCCTCAGTAGAGAAACACTGGGTGTTGATTTTATATCCTGAAACTTTACTATATTCACTGATTAGCTCTAGTAATTTTCTGGTGGAGTCTATAAGGCTTTCTATGTAGAGGATCATGTCATTGCCATCAGTGAGAGTTTTACTTCTTCTTTTCCAATTTGGATTCCTTTTATTTCTTTTTCTGCTCTGATTGCTGTGGCCAAAACTTCCAGAACTATGTTGAATAGTAGTGGTGAAAGTGGGCACCCTTGTCTTGTTCCTGACTTTAGGGGAAATGCTTTCAATTTTTCACCATTTACGATAATGTTTGCTGTGCGTTTGTCATATATAGCTTTTATTATGTTAAGGTATGTTCCTTCTATGCCTGCTTTCTGGAGAGTTTTATCATAAATGGATGTTGAATTTTATCAAAGGTTTTCTCTGCATCTATTGAGATAATCATATGGCTTTTATTTCTCAGTTTGTTAATGTGATGAATTACATTGATTGACTTGCGGATATTGAAGAATCCTTGCATCCCTGGGATAAAGCCCACTTGGTCATGGTGCATGACCTTTTAATATGTTGTTGGATTCTGATTGCTAGAATTTTTTAAAGAATTTTTGCATCTATGTTCATCCTTGATATTTGCCTGTAGTTTTCTTGTGGCATCTTTGTCAGATTTTGGTATTAGGGTGATGGTGGCCTCATAGAATGAGTTTGAAAGTTTACCTTCCTCTACAATTTTCTGGAAGAGTTTGAGTAGGATAGGTGTTAGCTCTTCTCTAAATTTTTGGTAGAATTCAGCTATGAAGCCATATGGACCTGGGCTTTTGTTTGCTGGAAGATTTCTGATTACAGTTTCAATTTCTGTGCTTGTGATGGGTCTGTTAAGATTTTCTATTTCTTCCTGGTTCAGTTTTGGAAAGTTATGCTTTTCTAAGAATTTGTCCATTTCTTTCACGTTGTCAGTTTCTGATAGTAGTCTCTCATGATCCTTTGTATTTCTATTTTGTCTGTTGTGATTTCTCCATTTTCATTTCTAATTTTATTAATTTGATTTTTCTCCCTTTGTTTCTTGATGAGTCTGGCTAATGGTTTGTCGATTTTATTTATCCTTTCAAAGAACCAGCTTTTAGCATTGTTGATTTTTGCTGTGGTCTCTTTTGTTTCTTTTGCATTTATTTCTTCCCTAATTTTTAAGATTTCTTTCCTTCTACTAACCCTGGGGTTGTTCATTTCTTCCTTTTCTAGTTGCTTTAGGTGAAGAGTTAGGTTATTTATTTGACTTTCTTCTTGTTTCTTGAGTTAAACCTGTATTGCTATAAACCTTTCCCTTAGCACTGCTTTTACAGTGTCCCACAGGCTTGGGGGTGTTGTGTTTTCATTTTCATTCATTTCTATGCATATTTTGATTTCTTTTTGATTTCTTCTGTGATTTGTTGGTTATTCAGAAGCATGTTGTTCAGCCTCCATATGTTTGAATTTTTAATAGTTTTTCTCCTGTAATTGAGATCTAATCTTACTGCATTATGGTCAGAAAAGATGCTTGGAATGATTTCATTCAATTTTTTTTTTTTTTTTTTAATTTACCAAGGCTAGCTTTATGGCCCAGGATGTGATCTATCCTGGAGGAGTTTCTGTGTGCACTTGAGAAAAAGGTGAAATTCATTGTTTTGGGGTGAAATGTTCTATAGATATCAATTAGGTCTAACTGGTCTATTGTATCATTTAAAGTTTGTGTTTCTTTGTTAATTTTCTGTTTGGTTGATCTATCCATAGGTGTGAGTAAGTATTAAAGTCCCCCACTATTACTGTGTTATTATTAATTTCCCTTTTCATACTTGTTAGCATTTGTCTTACATATTGCAGTGCTCCTATGTTGGGTGCATATATATTTATAATTGTTATATCTTTTTCTTGGATTGATTCTTTGATCATTATGTAGTGGCCTTCTTTGTCTCTTTTCACAGCCTTTGTTTTAAAGTCTATTTTATCGGATATTAGTATTGCTACTCCTGCTTTCTTCTGGTCTCTATTTGCATGGAATATCTTTTTCCAGCCCTTCACTTTCAGTCTGTTGTGTCCCTTGTTTTGAGGTGGGTCTCTTGTAGACAACATATGTAGGGTCTTGTTTTTGTATGCATTCAGCCAGTCTTTGTCTTTTGGTTGGAGCATTCAATCCATTTATGTTTAAGGTAATTATTGATAAATATAGCCCCATTGCCATTTACTTTATTGTTTTGGCTTCAGGTTTATACCCTCTTTTTGTGTTTCCTGTCTAGAGAATATCCTTTAGCATTTGTTGGAGAGCTGGTTTGGTGGTGCTGAATTTTCTCAACTTTTGCTTGTCTGTAAAGCTTTTGATTTCTCTTTCATATTTGAATGAGATCCTTGCTGGGTATAGTAATCAGAGCTGTAGGTTATTTTCTTTCATCACTTTAAGTATGTCTTGCCATTCCCTCCTGGCCTGAAGAGTTTCTATTGAAAGATCAGCTGTTATCCTTATGGAAATCCCCTTGTGTGTTAGTTATTATTTTTCCCTTGCTGCTTTTAATATTTGTTCTTTGTGTTTGATCTTTGTTAATTTGATTAATATGTGTCTTGGGCTGTTTTGCCTTGGGTTTTTCCTGTTTGGGACTCTCTGGGTTTCTTGGACTTGGGTGATTATTTCCTTACCCATTTTAGGGAAGTTTTCAACTATTATCTTCAAATGTTTTCTCATGGTCTTTTTTTTTTTTTTTTTGGTCTTCTTGTTCTGGGACTCCTATGATTTGAATGTTGGGGCATTTAATACTGTCCTGGAGGTCTCTGAGATTGTCCTCATTTCTTTTAATTCATTTTTCTTTTTTTCCTCTCTGATTCATTTATTTCTACCATTCTATCTTCTACTTCACTAATCCTATCTTCTGCCTCCATTATTCTACTATTTGTTGCCTCCAAAGTTTTTTTTTTTTAATCTCATTTATTGCATTATTCATTATATATTGACTCTTTTTATTTCTTCTAGGTCCTTGTTAAACATTTCTTGCATCTTCTCAATCCTTATCTCCAGGCTATTTATCTGTTATTCCATTTTGATTTCAAGATTTTGGATCATTTTCACTATTATTATTTGGAATTCTTTATCAGGTAGATTCCCGATCTCTTTCTCTTTTGTTTGGTTTGATGGGCATTTATCCTGTTCCTTTACCTGCTGGGTATTCCTCTGTCTCTTCATCTGTTTATATTGCTGAGTTTGTGGTGGTCTTTCTGTATTCTGGCAGTTTGTGGAGTTCTCTTTATTGTCTAGTTTTCTCACTGTGGGTGGGGTTGTACAGGTGGCTTGTCAAGGTTTCTTGGTTAGGGAAGCTTGTGTCAGTGTTCTGGTGGGTGGAGCTGGGTTTCTTCTCTCTGGAGTGCAATGAAGTGTCCAATAATGAATTATGAGATGTCAGTGGTTTTGGAGTAACTTTGGGCAGCCTGTATATTGAAGCTTAGGTCTGTGTTCCTGTGTTGCTGGAGAGTTTGCATGTTATGTCTTGCTCTGGAACTTGTTTGCCCTTGGGAGGTACTTGGTTTCAGTGTAGGTATGGAGGTGTTTGATGAGCTTCTATTGATTAATGTTCCCTGGAGTCAGGAGTTCTCTGATGTTCTCAGGATTTGGACTTAAGCTTCCAGCTTCTGGTTTTCAGTCTTATTTTTACAGTAGTCTCAAGACTTCTCCTTCTACACAGCACTGTTGATAAAACATCTAGGTTAAAGATGAAAAATTTCTCCACAATTAGGGACACACAGAGAGGTTCACAGAGTTACATGGAGAAGAGAAGAGAAAGGAGGGAGTTAGAGGTGACCCTAATGAGATGAGGTGGAATCAAAAGAAGAGAGAGCAAGCTAGCCAGTAATCATTTCCTTATGTGTGCTCCACAGTCTGGACCGCTCAGAGATGTTCATGGAGTTATGACCCAGCAATCCCACTGCTGAGCATACACACCAAGGAAACCAGAATTTAAAGAGACATGTGTAACCCAATGTTCATCACAGCACTGTTTATAATAGCCAGGACATGGAAGCACCCCAGATGTTTATCAGCAGATGAATGGATAAGAAAGCTGTGGTACATATACTCAATGGAGTATTACTCAGCCATTAAAAAGAATACATTTGAATCAGTTCTAATGAGGTGGATGAAACTGGAGCTAATTATACACAGTGAAGTAAGCCAGAAAGAAAAACACCAATACAGTATACTAACGCATATATATGGAATTTAGGAAAATGGTAACAATAACCCTGTATGCGAGACAGCAAAAGAGACAGATGTATAGAACAGTCTTTTGGACTCTGTGGGAGAGGGAGAGGGTGGGATGATTTGGGAGAATGGCATTGAAACATGTATAATATCATATAACAAATGAATCACCAGTCTAGGTTCGATGGAGGATACAGGATGCTTGGGGCTGGTGCACTGGGATGACCCAGAGGGATGGTATGGAGAGGGAGGTGGGAAGGGGGTTCAGGATGGAAACACATATACACCCATGGAGGATTCATGTTGATATATGGCAAAACCAATACAATATTGTAAAGTAAAAATAATAATAGTAAAGTAAAAAATAATAATAATAAAATAAAATAAAGAGAAACACTGGGAATGACCCAAATGCCCATCAGCAGGAAAATAAATAAATGCAGTGTATTTCTCAAACTTTACACTATATATCAGTGAAAAAGAACTAGAACCACCAATATCAACATGGCTAAACATTTAAAACATAATTTACATAAAAACAAAAAAGTATAAAGAATATTATAGATGATATATGTATGTTCAGTTGCTCAGTCATGTCCAACTCTCTGAAACCCTATGGACTGTAGCCCACCAGGCTCCTCTGGCCAAAGGATTTTCCAGGCAAGAATATTGGATTGGGTTGCCATTTCCTCTTCCAGGAGATTTTTCTGACCCAGGGATTAACTTGCATCTCCTGAATTGGCAGGTGGATTCTTTACCACCGTACACTTGCAAGTCCCAATGTGTGATATCTACAGCATGGTAAATCCTTTGCTTGAAGTTTATAAATGAGCTGAACAATGATGTTTGTGATATATTCTCTTGTGATAATATAAAAATGTGCATGGGGTTAATAAATATGAAATTCAACACAATATCTCTAGGTAAAGAAAGTCATTGTATCTGAACTTTTTATAATTAAAACTACCCACTCCAGTGTTCTTGCCTGGAGAATCCCAAGGATGGCTGAGCCTGGTGGGCTGCCATCTATGGGGTTGCACAGAGTCAGACACGACTGAAGTGATTTAGCAGTAGCAAAATAAACAAGATTAAAATTGACAATGCTTTACAGTAAGTATATTACCCATAAAATTTTCTTTTTGCTTATAGTACCTATAATAGAAATTCTCTCAGTTTCTCTTTCTCTCATACATTCACACACACACACACACACCCTTCTGGGAGGTTCAGACTCATTGGAATAAAACAATTTCCGAGAAAGGATGCCTATAAACAAGTAAGATTCTTTCCATAATGTGCACAGTGTTGCACAAATCAGAGGTAGTCTCTACTCTTATAATAAAATTACCAGCATATTGGGAGAGGCAGATACTAAGCCAATAAACATAAATAACATAATTAGTACTTGTGGTAAGTGCCATAAACTATAAATATTTATTGGAGATGGGGAGACTAAGGGGTAGTATAAGCATAAATGTCTTTCCTGAGATGAAATATGTGAATATGTGAGCTGAGGCCTAAAAGATGAGGAAGAACCAAGAGAAACATGGCAGAAAGCTTCTTCCAGGCACAGGAAACCTCAGGTGTAAAATCCCTGACACCATGAACAGATTCCCAAGTTTAAGGAATTGAAGGGATGGCTGCATTGCTGAACAGGGTGTATTTGAAACTGCAAGTCTTCAGATACAGGGGAAGAGGCCAGGATCAGGAATTTTGATCTTATCCTAGGGGCAATGGAAAGCCATTGAATGTAGTTTATGAAAATAAGTGTTATGATTTGATTTATTTAGAATATTATGTTGACTGTTACGTAGAAAATTGACTGGATAAACAAAATAACTTCAAGATAACAATATGCATACATGTACTATATGTAATTGCTTCAAAATCATTTTAGGCTGATGACTCCTCTGGATGCAAGTAGGGGAGAGAAAAATCCTTTCTTTTACCCTGTACATTCAGCAACTGGAGTCTTGAAAATTCAGGTGACAAAAACATATTAAGATGAGTAAAAGCATATATAACTTTTTAAATGTTAATCTTTTTAGATAGCATGGGGAGGGGCTTCACAGAACATGAAGTAAAAATCCCCCAAAGCATTTAGGCCTGAAAGTTTATGTATCATTTTAACAAACAGTGATAAATTGTGGATTTATATCCATAAGACAAAGGAAAGGGAGTTAGACTTCTACAGTTTTCAAATTGTGGGAAATTAATATATAGGGGAAACTAATGGAAGA
The DNA here is from genome assembly GCA_917880005.1 of Nanger dama. Taxonomy (NCBI): domain Eukaryota; kingdom Metazoa; phylum Chordata; class Mammalia; order Artiodactyla; family Bovidae; genus Nanger; species Nanger dama. The sequence continues at coordinate 7,022,295 of CAKJTW010000011.1, forward strand.
CAGGGTTATGTTAGTAGGTTTGTTTATGAGGATTTAAGTTGCTGTCATCTCCAATGATAAGAATCCTCTTCTCTTCAGGGTACAGGAAAAGGAAGAGAGTCATGTTCACAAAGGGGAATGTATACCCCACTTTTAAGAGAAAGGGGACGAGTATTTCTCTGCATCTGTTGTTTCTCAATTATTTTCAGTTCAAAATAATCCATACGCAAAAATGGCATATTTGGGGGAGGCATATTCTGATCCCCTTCAGTATACTGGTAAGAGTATGGACTTTTGAGACAAAGAATACCGATTTCAACTTTCAGTTTCATTATATACTAGCTCTACAATCCTGGGCAATGATAATACACATTTACTGATTTCTTATTAATAGGCTAGTGTCTGCTGTATAATAAGTTTTACATTCATTATCTCATTGAATCCCCCAGAACAAATCTATGGAGTTCGGTTGTATCTTATATTCACTCCAGTACATATAAGAAAAACTTAGACCACAATGTTTATTAACACATTCATGATGCCTAACTACTTTAAGTGGTGAAGTCAGGTTTTGAACTCAGGCAGTCTTGAGCCCCCATGTTAGGCTGAGTCACCTTGGTATCACAGCATCTTCATTTCATAGATAAACTAAGGATGAGGGGACCAATTCATGGGATTAATACCAGATTAAATGAAATGACCTAGTCAGTCCAATATTACCACAAAGTTGCTGTTTTCACATTTATTTTAAAAGAATAATATAACTTTTCTCTTTTTAAAAAAGTCCTAAAAATTTCAAAGTGCTTTAGTTGCTCATGAATTTCATAGTCCAGTAAGTAAAGAGAAATTGAGAACATTAACGTCATGCACCAATGCATCATTTCCACCTGGCTAAAGTCATAACTTTTCATTGACATCAATGCTCAGAAATCAGTCATCAACAACCGTATCTGGAAAATGCAGCAGAAATAAAGGACTGGTAATCATTTTGGCAATCTTTAACCTGAGAGCCATAATGTTAGAACTGGCAGACAGTGGGCCAACTTGGCAGCTGAGGCCAAGAAAGGTAAAACTGAGGCCTGAAGAAGTAAATACAGTGAGTGAAAAGCTATTCCTTAATCCAGTACTCTGAGTGTTTGAAAATAGATTCACAAACATACACAAATATCATAAACTAATTTTCTGATGAAATAGAGGTGGTAGAGTCAACCTTTCCCAGCCAAAATATGGGCAGAGCAAATCATGGTGTGGGTCTCCACAGTCTTTCTACTTGACATCACTAAAGTAGCCAGGATGTGCCACTTCTAAAAAGATGCCACCTCCTCTCATATGCAAGCAATGTTTTATAAATGGTGGAGCTCCTCAGAAAACATGTTGCAACATAACAGTGATAAACAGTAAGTATCATTATTTCATGAGCATGAAAAGCATATTAAATTATGACTACATCTTGGTGTACTATATTCTTTCTACACAACAGAAATTAAAAGTCAAATAATGAATCAATCAGTCAAGTACTAACTGCCACTCTCCTTCCTGCACCACCCATTCCCAGCTGCCAATCTTGAAGTCTCGCAGCAGCCAGACAATTTATATAAGTCCATTTTCTATTCTGCAGTTTCACAAATGCCTTAATTCTACATTTTACTTCATATGGGAAAAGACAAGTATGTGAAAAGTTAAACTGACCCTAATTAGCAAAATGCTTGCAACATAGATTTTAAAGTGATATAGAGAAAAGTTCTCCTAAGGCTTGCTTAGGTGGGAAAGGTAATACTTTCTCCAAAACCCACCCTTTCCTGCTCCAAGCAAGACAAGGGCAAGTAATCAAAGGTGGGGTTGCTGCTGCTGCTGTGAAGTCGCTTCAGTCATGTCCGACTCTGTGTGGCCCCATAGATGGCAGCCCATCAGGCTCCCCCGTCCCTGGGATTTTCCAGGCAAGAACACTGGAGTGAGTTGCCAATTCCTTCTTCAATGCATGAAAAGGAAAAGTGAAAGTGAAGTCGCTCAGTCTTGTCCAACTCTTAGCGACCCCATGGACTGCAGCCCACCAGGCTCCTCTGCCCATGGGATTTTCCAGGCAAGAGTACTGGGGTGGGGTCCCATTGCCTTCTCTGAAAGGTGGGGTTAGGGAGGAGGGAATAGAGAAAGGACCTTTCTCCTTCATTTGTCCTAATTCTACATCGTGTGTGTGCCCGTTCAGGGTGTCCAACTCTTTGTGACCCCATAGACTATAGCCCACCAGTTTCCTCTGTTCATGGGATTTTCCAGGTAAGAATACTGGAGTGGGTTGCCATTTCCTTCTCCAGGTGATCTTTCCAACCCTAGATTGAACACATGTCTCCTGCATTGACTGGTGGATTCTTTACCAGGTGAGCCACCTGGGAAGCCCAATATGCATTGCTTAAAAAAGAGTAAAGTCGAGATGAAAGATGAAGCTTAATAGAAAAAGTCACATAAAAAGAAGGGGAATGGGATTGGGGGACATGGGCTTTTACACCAGATAGAACTGCCTTTGTATCTCATTATTTCTGCCTAGTGACTTAGTCAAGTTACTTAACCTCTTGAACTCCCATTACCAAGACCAAAAATACTATGTACTTCATGGAGGTTTTCTGGGAAGATGACACGTACATAAAACATGCCGGACACCAGACTAAAGACCTTACATAGTTTATCTCATTTACTCCTCATGAGAACCCTGTGAGATGAGTGCTATTACCAACCTAATTTTATAGACGAGAAAACTGAGGTTCAGAGAATTAAAGTAACTTGCTCCAGGTTATAGAGCCACTAAGTTTTCTAGCCAAGATCAGGCCAGTAGATTCCAAAACCCAGACTCTGAACCACTACTTTACCTATGCTCCTTCTCTTTGGGGTAACAGGTTGCCCTTTCCATGGGGCTCTGCCCATTGAAGTTGTGTCCTCCTCTGTTATAGCAATAATCACCTTCCACGCATTTCCTCAGAGCACTCATCCTAATTTGAAATTATATATTGATTTATGTACTTATTTGTTTGCTATCCCCCATTGGACTGTAATCCTCCCCAATGTAGGATCAAATCTTGGTTTTTTTGCTAACCTTCATGCTGCAGCTCATAAGGCATTTGATGCATAGTAATACTCAAAAATTAAGTCAAAAAGATGGAAAAATAAATGCAAGTGTAAGTGAAAAAGGTCAGAGGAATTTTAAATTCCCTAAGAACAAGGACTGTGATTATTCATCCCACTTCCTGCAGCCTCTGCCACAGTGCCTGATACAATGAGAACTCAATAAATATTGAGGAAATGAATGACTATGACTGGTTATATATAAATAGATTTGTTTTCCTGAATTTAAGTCACTAAACTTCTCCTTTCATTTACTCAGCAGATAACAAGAAAAGCACAAATTGTGACCTCACAGAGTTGCCTTCTAAAAGATGTTAAACAAATTTAAAAGTAATTGAAAGTATTTCTAGCTTTTACCATAAAGTGGCTCTTACCTTCTAGTTGTATGTTTTAAATCCTCTCTCTCTTCTTTTCCGGTTATTTTCATTCCAAGACTCTTTTAAAGCTATGATCATTCCTCTTTTTTCCATGATCTCCTGTATCTAGACCTGGTGCCTCAAAATAAGATCTCTTGTCCTAGCAAAGAACTGCTAGATTGAGGACTTGGAAAAATGGCCAGCCACCTGTTTTAACAACCCCCTAAAAGAACCCTGTTTATCCTGCATCTGAATCACCTGAAGAGCTCATTAACACAAGACTCCTGGACTCCACCCTCAGAGGTTCTGATTCCCAGAAGTATGGGGAGGAGCTTGAGAATTTGCATTTCTAACAACTTCCAGGTGATGTTACTGTTGTGGACACAGGAACCACACACTGAGAAACTCAGTCCAGAGCTAGACATAAGCCTGGAGTTCTCAGTCCAGGCCGAATATTTGAACCACCAGGGGATTTGATGCCCAGGCTGCACTCCAAAACAATTGAATCAGAATATCCATGTGTGGATCCATAGTTTGTAAAGATCTCCAGGTGATTGCAATGTACAGCCCAAGTTCGAGAATCACTTTAGATCAGTTCAGTTGCTCAGTCCTGTCTGAGTCTTTGCAACCCCATGAATTGCAGCACATCAGGCCTCCCTATCAACTCCCGGAGTTCACTGAAACTAACGTCCATCGAGTTGGTGATGCCATCCAGGCATCTCATTCTCTGTCATCCCCTTCACCTCCTGCCCCAAATCCCTCCTAGCATCAGGGTCTCTACCAATGAGTCAACTCTTCACATGAAATGGCCAAAATATTTGAGTTTCAGCTTTAGCATCAGCCATTCCAAAGAACAGCCAGGACTGATCTCATTTAGAATGGACTGGTTGGATCTCCTTGCAGTCCAAGGGACTCTCAAGAGTCTTCTCCAACACCACAGTTCAAAAGCGTCAGTTCTTCAGCACTCAATTTTCTTCACAGTCCTACTCTCACATCCATACATGACCACAGGAAAAACCATAGCCTTGACTGGATGGACCTTTGTTGGTAAAGTAATATCTCTGCTTTTAAATATGCTATCTGGGTTGGTCATAACTTTCCTTCCAAGAAGTAAGCATCTTTTAATTTCATGGCTGCAATTACCATCTGCAGTGATTTTGGAGCCCCCAAAATAAAGTCTGACACTGTTTCCCCATCTGTTTCCCATGAAGTGATGGGACCAGATGCCATGATCTTCGTTTTCTGAATGCTGAGTTTTAAGCCAACATTTCACTCCCCACTTTCAATTTCATCAACAGGCTTTTTAGTTCCTCTTCACTTTCTGCCATAAGAGGGTGTCATCTGCATATCTGAGGTTATTGATATTTCTCCCGGCAATCTTGATTCCACCTTGTGATTCTTCCAGCTCAGCGTTTCTCATGATGTACTCTGCATAGAAGTTAAATAAGCAGGGTGACAATATACAGCCTTGATGTACTCCTTTTCCTATTTGGAACCAGTCTGTTGTTCCATGTCCAGTTCTAACTGTTGCTTCCTGACCTGCATACAGGTTTCTCATGAGGCAGGTCAAGTGGTCTGGTATTCCCATCTCTTTCAGAATTTTCCACAGTTGATTGTGACCCACACAGTCAAAGGCTTTGGCATAGTCAATAAAGCAGAAATAGACATATTTCTGGAACTCTTGCTTTTTCCATGATCCAGCGGATGTTGGCAATTTGATCTCTGGTTCCTCTGCCTTTTCTAAAACCAGCTTGAACATTTGAAAGTTCACGGTTCACGTACTGCTGAACCCTGGCTTGGAGAATTTTGAGCATTACTTTACAAGCATGTGAGATGAGTGCAATTGTGTGGTAGTTTGAGCATTCTTTGGCATTGCCTTTCTTTGGGATTGGAATGAAAACTGACCATCTCCAATCCTTTGCCCACTGCTGAGTTTTCCAAATTTGCTGGCATATTGAGTGCAGCACTTTCACAGCATCATCTTTCAGGATTTGAAATAACTCAATTGGAATTCCATCATCTCCACTAGCTTTGTTCATAGTGGTGCTTTCTAAGGCCCACTTGACTTCACATTCCAGGATGTCTGGCTCTAGGTGAGTGACAACACCATCATGATAATCTTGGTAGTGATGATATTTTTTGTACAGTTCTTCTGTGTATTCTTGCCACCTCTTAAGATCTTCTGCTTCTGTTAGGTCCATACCATTTCTGACCTTTACTGAGCCCATCTTTGCATGAAATGCTCCCTTGGTATCTCTAATTTTCTTGAAGAGATCTCTAGTCTTTCCCATTCTGTTGTTTTCCTCTATTTCTTTGCATTGATCACTGAAGAAGACTTTCTTATCTCTTCTTGCTATTCTTTGGAACTCTGCATTCAGATGTGTATATCTTTCCTTTTCTCCTTTGCTTTTCACTTCCCTTCTTTTCACAGCTATTTGTAAGGCCTCCCCAGACAGCCATTTTTCTTTTTCATATTTGTTTCCATGGGGATGGTCTTGATCCCTGTCTCCTGTACAATGTCATGAACCTCAGTCCATAGTTCATCAGGCACTCTATCTATCAGATCTAGGCCCTTAAATCTATTTCTCACTTCCACTGTATAATCATAAGGGATTTGATTTAGGTCATACCTGAATGGTCTAGTGGTTTTCACTACTTTCTTCAATTTAAGTCTTAATTTGGTAATAAGGAGTTCATGATCTGAGCCACAATCAGCTCCCAGTCTTGTTTTTGCTGACTGTATAGAGCTTCTCCATCTTTGGCTGCAAAGAATATCATCAATCTGATTTCGGTATTGACCATCTGGTGATGTCCATGTGTAGAGTCTTCTCTTGTGTTTTTGGAAGAAGGTGTTTGCTATGACCAGTGCATTCTCTTGGCAAAACTCTATTAGCCTTTGCCCTCTTTCATTCCGTATTCCAAGGCCAAATTTGCCTGTTACTCCAGGTGTTCTTGACTTCCTACTTTTGCATTCCAGTCCCCTATAATTAAAAGGACATCTTTTGGGGGTGTTAGTTCCAAAAGGTCTTGTAGGTCTTCATAAAACCATTCAACTTCAGCTTCTTCAGCATTACTGGTTGGGGAATAGAGTTGGATTACTATGATATTGTATGGTTTGCCTTGGAAACGAACAAAAATCATTCTGTCATGTTTGAGATTGCATCCAAGTACTGCATTTCGGACTCTTTTGTTGACCATGATGGCTACTCCAATCAATGCTCCTCAAAGTTAATGTGCATACCATGGCCTGAAGTCTGGGACCGGCCCTTTGTTCATAAAATATGGTCTGCAGAGCAACAATTTGAACATCTTCTGAGACTTATCAGAAATATAGGTTTCTGGCCCTCCTTCAAAATTCTCCTTTAGAATCTGCATTTTAACAAGATCCTGAGGTAATTCTTAAGCACATTGGAATTCAGATGTGTATCCAGGTACACAAAAGTGTGTACTTCCTCCTAGTCCTCTCATCCTTGCTCTGTTACTGTCCACAATGTGCGCTAGATTGTTCGGCAAACTCTTCTCCTCTCCATCCACTCAAGGTCTTTAGACATCCTGAAGAGGAGAACATTTGCAGTCTGTTTGTGACTACATCACAGAATGCTGTGATTTCCATAATTTTAGAGGAGCAAGGCATCCCAGGGGACAAGCAAGTGGGTGGAGGCACCCATAGGGGAGGCAGCTGTATTAAGATGGGTGGGTATTCCTTCCTAATTCTACTAATGACTGAAGCACAAGAAGCACTCGGCTCTTTATGCTTTCAGAGCAGATGGAGGAAAATTTTAAACTGCCACTGATGACTCAGAAATCCAAGTTCTATTCTGGGTTCTGTGACTTTGGAAAGCTTGTTTATCTAGGTTCCAACCAGCCAAGTTGTGGAATAACTTTGCCTTAAAAAAAATAAAATAAAAGTCATAGAAAGCAGCAGTGCCAACAGCCAGCTTCACATTTCCCCTGTTACTCTGGGGGATAAAAATGGCCGAGTTGGCATCAGATCAACCTTCAGCTTTGGAGAAGAAGCTGGGATGGGGTAAAGAATATCTAAGCATTCCCCTGTGATTAAAAAAATAAAAAGAAAGAAAAAAACGTAGAAAGAATAAAAGAGAGAATAAAGTCTGTACAGCACATATGAAAAACCCTATAGCTATGTCATTGAAATGGCAACAAAGAAAGAAAATAATTGAAGATTAAAGGCAAAATCATCCCTGGATATCTGAAGCCACAGGAAAGGAATGACAGTAATAATAACTGACATTTACGTCATACTTTGTTCTTTGTCTCAGTTGGCCTCACAGTTTTATGAAAGACCTATTACAAGTTTATTCCCATTTTGTAGGTGGAAAAACCTGAGATATAAAAGGTTAATGTCCTAAACAAAATTGCATAGATAATAAACATCAGTGCTAAGGGTAACCGTACCTTATGACTTTAAATTCTATGGGTTTTCTTGGAATATTCTGTGCTTCAAAGAACCCAAATGCTTCCCATTGTTACTTGGCCTTTCATAATGTTTACTCATAGTCTTCCACTAGCCGTGGCATGATGATTCTCCTAATCTAAGAAAATTTCTATGAGAATCCACAGAGAGAGAAAAAGGAGGTAGGTCAATTGCCAAGTTATCATCCAATTTAGTTTTCTCCAAACATTGGTAACAAATAAAAATCACATGGGTGCCTGTTAAACACTTTTTTCACCAGGCACTCTGAAGATTCTGATGTAAAATGTCTTGGATGGGGCCTGGGAAATTTTTAAGTAGGTATATGCATTTTTTTCTTTCATTAGAGAAGATTGGGGAGGACTGATCTTAACTCATGATTCTACAATTGGGATTAGAATTATAATTAAATGAAAATGCATGCCATTTTAGTTGCATGCCACTTCTAATATCTGCCTTTTTAATCCAAGGTGAATCCAAGCATCCCTCCAAAGATCTAGATCAATCCTATTCTGTTCTTTGTGTTTTAATAAAACACCTGGCAATTAAAGGGATGTTTTGATATCATATGATCTATGAGTGAAAGTCCTTGCTCACTCTAGCTTCTGAGGTTTCTACACTAGGCTCACATATCACCTGGATATAAATATGTGAGCCTAAAGCTCTGGTGGGTTTCCCAGGTGGCTCAGACGGTAGAGTCTGTCTTCAGTGCAGGAGACCCGGGTTCAATCCTGGGTCAGGGAGATTCCCTGGAGAAGGGCATGGCAACCTACTTCTGGATTCTTGCCTGGAGAATCCCATGGACAGAGGAAATTTGTGGTATAAAATCCATGGGGTCATGAAGAGTCAGACACGACTGAGTGACTAACACACACCCAAAGCTCTGGTATCTTAGTTGAAACAATCTGGAAACCCTCTCTAGCACTCAGCAACTCATGCTCTCAGGAAAAAAATTTTGCATACAATCTAAACCTTTAACATTTCAATTTAGCTCCTTTTGAAAGTGTTACTAGCTTTCTGATACTGATGTTAACTGCCTAAAATTCTTTTTTTTTTAAATAGATTGGTTATAAATTCCAGTAGATAAATAATCAAAAGTTAGGATGGAAAGACTGTATGGAAAACCAGATGGCCAAAGCATAGAAATCTATGTTGTTGATAGGTCTGTTCAGTGATGAGGATTTATGGAGCTAAGATGGAATTGATTCAATGTATAGGCATAGAGTGAGAACATATGAAATGTTAAATTGTAACATATGTAGATTATGGAAGTTGTCAGAGAAGGAAATGGTGGTAACAACAATTTAGAAATAATATAAAAAAAAAAGCTGGGGCCAAATAAATCAAGATAAAATTTCATTAAGTTGACTTCAGTAAGGAGAGGTAACAAGAACAAAATGCCAAATAATAATAGTAACAAAAATGCTAATAATAGCTCATAATTCAGCATTTACTATGTGCCACAAACTATAATTGCTATTGCAATCTCTGTTTTTCATATCAGTTTCCCTGGTGGCTCAGATGGTAAAGTATCCTGCAATGCAGAAGACCTGGGTTCAGCCCCTTAGTTGGTAAGATCTCCTGGAGAAGGTCATGGCTACCCGCTTCAGTATTTGTTTTTAGAGAATCCCCATGGACAGAGGAGACTGGATGGCTGCAGTCCATGAGGGTGCAGAGTAGGACATGACTGAGCGACTAATCACAGATGTATAAAGAACCTAAGGCAAAGGTTACTAAATTGGACTAAAGTCAAACAGCTTACAAGGGACTGAGGTGACTGGATTCATAAGGCCAATATCACATGATTAGAAATTGTACCTCAAAGTAGCTCCATTCACATACACCCTCCAGCCTTAATCACTGCTAACTTGTAGCTCCCCAACAAATCTTCTTCAGGTTATCTTCAGCCTACAGCATTGAAGGGGAATTCACTTAAGAATAGGATGGGATGGTGAAAAAGTCACACAAACACACCTGAAATGAAGTAGTAGTGTGATGCCAATTAGCATCATATTCATAAAACATAAACAACCAGTCTTTACAATTCAGAACCAAATGACTCCATGCTCTTCATAAATTAGAGTGATTAAATTTAATTAAGGGTAATGACTTCATAATCCCAGACATGGTTCATCTACATTTTTAAATGTGTTTAACTCTTGTTGAGAGGAAGGCTCTTGTGCCCTCGAAGGATTACTGTCTATGTCTGAGACCAGAATACAGGTCTCATCTTACACAAATACTAATCACCTACAATTTGTAGAGTCTATTTTGACTTTCCTGTTCACTTCCCCCATCTAGTTTGAGAAGAAGGCAGAGAATTCTGGTAAATAAGGTAGTCTTTTTACTTAGTACAGAAACTCTTGCAACCAAAAAGAAATCCCTGTGGAAATAGTCTGTAATGGGATTTGAGCTATGATAAGATATGTACATTTATGTGGAGGAGTAAAGATTGATTGACTCTTTTACTCTATGAAAAGAACAAGGTTATTTATCGATTAGGTGTTTTATAGCATCTTTCCTCTGAAAGGTTCAACTTATGCACCGTTTGGGGAAAGTTTGTCCAAGGGCTATAATTTATGGAGGGTGAGGGAAGCAGGTGAGGGAAATAGCAAAAAATCATTAGGAAATATACAACCCCCTGAAAGAGAAGGTAGAGGAAAATACACGCAGTGCACTTGGAGAAAAAGCTGAACACTAGTTTATCAAGCAGCAAAAAATGGATCAAGATGCACATACAAGCATGCAAATATGCACAGATACATAGGATTTTAGAAATGATTAACAGGAATATTTTTAATTAAAGTGATAAAAGCACCTGGAGTCTTGTAATCTCAAAAAATATTGTCAAGGAGCAGGGCCTAGATCTCTGGAGCTCTGTAAGCCCACATTCCCATTTTCTTCTCCTCCCAACACAGAGAAATCTCTTTCTAGATGAAAAGGGGATTAGTAGGGGCTTGATCCATTTCTCCCCTTGTGCTTCTCTGAGACACAGGGCTCTATTCTAAAATGTTCTCCCCTTGTGAGCCTTGGGCACCATTAAATAAAAGCTAGATCTTTTCAGTCTGTATCTGATATCCTCTCTTGCACAAAACTCTCTGAGAAAATGGACATAATATCAGTTACCTATTTGGATGGAAAATGGGAACTAAGGAAAGAATAGGGAGCAAGAAATAAAATTAGTAGGTCAACATATTAGCCATCTACCCTCATGTACCACCACAGCATAAGGTACAATGAAAAACAAAATTGCTGGATAGAGAGATAAGCAACCAAATAGGTTAAGGGCTGAAGGAGAAAATATCTTTAATTGAGGGATTTTTTTTTTTTTCAGCTACACTGGAAGACACCTTAGAATAGCCAAAAGCTCTCAAGGCTTTATTCATCTCTACAAGGAAAGAAAGAATAAATCATCTGTGGCAAAAATGACACTCAGTTCCCAGCAATGTATTTAAAGTAATGTAATATCTTTCCTCAATTAATTAATTGGCAACAACACAAAATAATAAGCCATTTTTGAGGGGTGCTTAACTAGGGAGAGCACAGACTTAACTTGACCCTTTGGTAATTATAGACTAGATCTTTCTCAAAAATAAAATAAGCAAAATAAACCCAGTCATCAATAGACTTAGATGAGAAACTATATACCAAGTGTAAGTCACCCAGTCATGCCTGACTCCTTGTGACCCAATGGACTGCAGCCCGCCAGGCTCCTCTGTCCGTGGGATTTTCCAAACAAGGATACTAGAGTAGTTTGCCAGTTCCTTCTCCAGGGGCTCTTTTTTGACCCAGGGATCTCAGTTCCCCAAGCAGGGACTGAATCTCTGCCCCATGCATTGTAAGCAGAGTCTTAGCCACTGGACCACCAGGGAAGTCCTATATACCAGGTTACCTTGTAAATTGGAAACCATTATGAAATACGCCTTTGTTCTTTTGCAACATCCTAATGTGCACCTATTAGGTACCAACCTAAATTTGTGCCCCTACTCTCTGCCCCTGTACACTCTTCTTACCCACTTGAAATTCCCATTTTGTCTACTGTCATCAGGTGAGTTGTTTCTCCCTGATGCAAGCCCATCATCGCCATTGCCTCCCTCTGCCCACCTGATAGCTCCAACCTTTTGCTGCTGATTGGCTGCTGTTACAGGTGATAGAGGCTGATGCAGATGGATTCCAGCAGTTCTCATGAGTATTTTATGTGCTTTTGCTGATTTACAGCCAGTTCAGCATTCCTTTAAACGGCCATAAATTGGATTGATGTCATAAATCATATCTGGAGAAAGTGCCTGAGTCCCAGCTCAGGCAGCTATGCTAATGTCTGTGAAAATAACAAAGAAACATCCTCATTCAGGCCCAACTCTACTGCATTAAAGGCCAAATTGTTAAGAAGCTGTCAGTTACTGAAAGGGAAAAGGTAAAAGGGATAGAAAGGTCTTTGTGGGGATTATTAATAACACAGCCAAGTAGGATGTATAGATGTGTGCCAGTGAGAATAAACAGGGGTGGGGAGGGGAGAAGCGGGCCCACTGAAAGAGTGATAAAAGAGAGTGCTGCATACGGAAAAGATAAATGCAAATGAAATATACTGTATGGCAATGGATTATATCAGTGGTTGATATATGGGACTGAGCATCAAATTGTTGAGCTGGCAGCCATTAATAAGATATAGTGGATGTGATATGCCAGGTGACGGCAGTCCTGGTGCAGGGAAAATAAAGAGTACACTGCAGTCTTTCAAAACAATGGTTCAAAGAAAAGACAAAAAATTATGGCACTACAAGTTTATAAAACTAAAATCGTGTGAGATAATTATGGATTCTGATAGGGTTCATTATTCTTTATCTATCAGCAAACCAATCTTGTAAAGAAGGAAGAGGCTCCTAAGGCCAGGTGTGTTCTGCTCCACCCAGGGCATCAGGACAGGAGATGTTCCATTCCATCCAGTGGAGCCAGAGTGACCTTGGGAGCTTTCTCTGATGAATGCACTTCTCCTTGACATTTTAGCCAAAAAGTTGGCATGCCCAGGCTTCCTCAATAGAATTATTTTAGCTGGCAATTACCTTTAGGATTCCTAGGACTTCACTCTCAAAATTGCCTATTACTCCAATTCATTCACTAATCCCTTCATCAGACCATTTACTAAGAACCTTTTCTGTATCAAGCACAGTACCAAGGCTTCAGAAATTAATGCAAGGAAGGTTTTGAAACAGCCACCAATTTTTTATTTTCATCTATTCCTTGACCCTTGCATTTGGTTAGTTTGCCCTTACCACATGCTGCAGCTGGTCTGTATTTAAAAAGTCACAGAATACACTGTTTACCGAGATGTCTCCAAACCCAGTGATTCCAGGTCCACTGTTAGTGCTCAGCCTGCTGGCTCCTGGGTTCTGACTTTGCTCTGGCATTTAGCATCTGCTATTAGCACTGAGGTTTACACAACTGGTTACTCTCCTCTCTCTGGCTTACTGGACCTTGCTCAGTGCAGTAGTTGCGGCATCTCTACTCTCTAAAGGCTAGTGCCAGAGGAATCCTTATCTGAGCTTTCCTATTCTCTTCTACCCATCTTGAACATCACCACATACAAACCCCCATGTCAAGCATTACGATAGCCATCCAGCCCCCATGCTAGCAGGAAAGGAATCTTTTTTCTTTTGATGACTCCTTGACAATGCTTCTCTCTTTTCCCAAGTGCCTCTGATTCCATCCCTGGGTGTTCCCCCATTTTGTGCACTCCCTCCAAGCCATTTTAGCCACCTTCCCAAGGATCCAATTATCAAACCCACACACCACCCCCCTCGTCACTGGCCAATCTGAGTCCTCTATCTCCTCTTGAATGCCAGTCCCAATCACCTTGCTGAACTCTGCACCCAACAGGCTCAACTCCACGCCCCATATGTGTTTCAAGTTTAGGAGGGAAAAGCTTCTTCTTCTTAACGCATTTTCTGTCTCTGTTTAAAGTATAATTGTTTTCCTAGTCACACAAATTAAAACATCTGAGTCATCCTGAATTTCTGTCGTCCTTCTCTCTGATTAGTCTCCCTACCTAGTCAGTTAGAAAAGTTCTGCCTGTCCTACTTAGGAAACAACTTTGAAATCTACTCCTCATTCTATATTTTGACAGCCACTGACTGAGTTCAAGCCCTTTTACCATGACACTGGCTACTAACTGAACTCCCCACTTCCAATTTTTCCCATTCCTATTGATCCCATCCTGCTCACTGCTAACTGGAAATCATGCTAAAACAAATACTTATGATACCCCTTCCTTGCTTGAAAATTCCACCTTTATTGCACTAGAAAGAATAATATTTTATAGATATATGTACAAATATATCTATTACTTGTTCAAAGTTGAAAAATCATGGTGTTTAGCAGGCATTCAATATGGTGCTCTCATACTTTCTAACTTTATCTCACATGCATACCCAACACATCATATATTGTTCTCACCAGCACAGAATATTTGCCAGTCTTGAATGCATTTTATGGTGTTCACTGGTTCAGTGAAAGCAGCTCACAAAAGAAATGGACTTCCCCAATGGAGTCCAGAATAAACCTATTACTCTCCATATCTGCATCTCCATTCATAACCCATGTGTGTGGGTGTGCTCACTTGTGTCCAGCTCTTTGCAAACCCATGAACTGCAGCACACCAGGCTCCTCTGTCCATGGGATTTTCCTCAGCAAGAATACTAGAATGGGTTGTTACTTCCTCCTCCAGGGGATCTCCTTGATCCAAGGATCCAAAACAAGTCTCCTGAGTCTCCTGCACTGGCAGGTGGATTCTTCATCACTGACCCACTCGGGAAGCCCATGGCCCCCATAAGAGCCTGAAATCTCCCTAGCATCGGCAGGAGGTTCATGCTTTTGCCATGATCCTGTGGCATTCTTTAACCTGCTGACAAACAGAGTTATCAATAGGAACACCCTTCCAGGAAGAATCCCTGGAGAAGGAAATAGCAACCCACTCTAGTACTCTTGACTAGAAAATCCCACAGATGGAGGAGCCTGGTGTCCATGGGGTCGCAGAGTCAGGACACGACTGAGCAACTTCACTCAGTTTAGACACTGATCAGACCAGGAAGTTACATATTTCAATAGTTCCCAAACACAAGGAATCATTATATAGGAATCATTACAACTTAATAAGATATAGTTTACATGCCATACTCCTAGAAATTATAATTTGGAGATCTGGAGTGTGGTCTAAGAATCTGTATTTCAAACAAGAACACCTAGATAATTATTAAGCACAGACAAGTGTGGAAATCAATGGTTTAAATTAGCTGGATGGCTGATAGAACCAGGATCAGTAATAGGACCAGATTAATTAACCTGGCTTTCCCATTGGAACCGAGCAATTCAGAATAATAACACAAAATTGGCTGGGGAGAGGAGTAGTGATGAGGGGGTGAAGAAGAAAATGGAAGCCACCAAAATACTTTTCAAGTCCCAGAGATCATAACATTTTATTTGAGGCTGATAAATAAAAAAATGACCTCTCCCATCTGGCTTTATGATATGGAAACACTGTTAATGAGACATTTGTAAAAGTGCCACAGAGTTGTTAAAGGACCATGACTATGGTTCTTAAATTCTAAAATATGAGCACCAAGTTTCTCTATGCTCTGTCTTAAACAAACACAAGAGTCACTAATGTGGGCACCTGACATTTCCAAAGGGTCTTATTTACATTTCTCACAAATTAAGCAAATGCTGTTTAAAACAAGTACAAATCTCACTATATATTTCACAATTTTCCTGCTTTAAAATAGTGTCAGTTCTAACTATCTTTGAAGCCACACTATTTATTCTAACTTGGCAGCGGGCTGAATTAGCAGTAGAGCTTGACGTCACGATGGCTCTTCGTGGCCGCTTACAGTGCTGCTCTGGGGCCAGGCTGTCAGGAAAGGTGGAAGTGCAAAAGTTGTCTGGGTGTCCTGTGGCCACCATAGACTCAAATTTCACCTTCTTTCACTGGTTGATTGGATAAGCACCCACTCCTGAAATTGGATGCCACAGAAAACTCCCAGCCTTGGTGATTTTTAACACATATACACAGACTTCATTGTAATTGATTTAATGTTTGTGATTCTGTCATTTATGGCTGACTGGTTTTCATCAAGACCTTTCTAGACTTCAGTTTCTTTACTGGTAAAATGATAATAACCCTTTATCTTGGCTCCTTGTTAAGGATGGCCGGAGAAACCAAGGATGCGTATCTGAGTGAGTTACTAAGGTGTGCTAAGTGGCTGGTGTGGTCTTGGAGCAAGGAGGGGAGACTGAGCTCTGTAAGATGTTACAGTGGCTCAAGCAAGAGAAAAGGGATAAAGCAAGACAAGTCCTGTGAGAATACAGCCACACAGAAACTGGGAAAGTCACAGAACCCACAAAAGCCATGGCAGAAAGAAGATAAAAGGCAGGAGCAGAACACGTTCAGTGTTCAGCCTGGACGTTTTTCTTTCTTCACAACAGTTCAAAGCCACCATCAGTATCATTAAACACAAATAAGAAAACAAACAAGCAAACAAAAAATGGGGATACTGCAAAAAACTGATGAATTGTGATGGGAAAAGGGTAAAGGAGCAAAAAACAGGGAAGGTGATATGAGAAAAGTATGACCACTTTTTGGATGTTGGTGGCCATTATGGCAACAAGAAGAAATAAGGCAAAAGAAATGAAAAACTCTTCCATTTCTGGGACTTAGACATATGCCTTCAAAAGAATTTTTTTCAACCCAAATGTCTTAGCCTCACCGGCCTGGAGCTATAAAATTAAAGATTCAGTTTTGATGGTTGAATCCTCCAGACTACATGACTTTGCAAAGTCCTCCATTTTACGAGGTTTTTCTTTCAAAATGTTTCTGGGGAATGTGAGAATGAACCACAATCAGGCATCTCTGCAGCTTGCCATGGCAGCCGCCCAGCACATTTCATGGCTCCTCTCAACCCCAGGCCTCTGCTCATTCTGCTGCCGGTTACACCTTCCTCTCCAGAGGGGCGTCTCATCAGCAGCTACTGCTGGTTCAGCACTCCTGCAACCCCAGGATCTTCTCTCCCAGCTTTTGCCCTATATTTGTGCAGTGGAAGCAGAGAAAATGTGTCATTTTTCAGAAAATCTGACAAACGGTTTGGAGGTAAAGAAAGAAACACATCATGAAGAATAACTCTGATCTTCCACTAGCTGTGTGTATGCTCTGGCTGCAGAGACCCATACCTACCCTTAAGGTTCTTAAAAGTTCACAGCCCTGATTTAACTCCTCATCTGCTTCTCCAAGCAGAAGCCCTTACCCTAATCCCTTACCCTAATGCAGAGCTTCAAGCCTCTTGGTGCCCTAACACCCACTGTCAAAGACCACAGGAAAGTGGAAGTGATTTCCACCAATATCAATGTCAGGCCCTCCTCCTGAGTGCTCACGTTTTGCCCCAGGATGGATCTTGCAATCCGAAGATTCCCTGCAGGGGAAACTCTGTCCTCACCATTGGCTGTTCTCTTACCCATTTGCCCCAACTGACATCAACAGTCTTCATTTCACAAACCTTTAATAACTCCAAGGGTAGGTAACAACTACAAAGCAGACCAGGCCAAACATATACACATTTGTCTCATTGGGTCTGGTCTTTTCCAGCCTTTGCCTGTTCCCAAGCGGGGCCCTGACTTCCCTACAATACCACTGCTGAGTACTGACAATGTATGGGCTTGAGATACATCCCCCTATTATCCAGTTTTCATCTGTTAACTCCAGAATAACTTTAAATGCATCTTTTTATTGTCAAAAATTTCCTGACTTGGATGATAACTTAAATGGTCACCGCCCTGACTTGACGGGGATTGGCCACTGTGGTGAAGCAAGGCATATTAATGAAGGCCCTTATCATCACTTCCCTGGATCATGGTACAGATTTCTTATCTGTATCTGCCTCCATATTAGCTGCCATTCACTTATCTAGCAAATATTGCTAAGCACTTGCCTACTACATGCTGGGATTGTCCTTGGCTACTGGGTATATAATAATAAAACAAACAAGCTCGTTTTTTTCACAAAGCATACATTCTGATGGATGAAAAACACTCAAGACCAAAAAAAAAAAAAAACCCTGTCCACAAGTCTACCCTAAATCTTTGAAAAGCCCTGTTGTTTGCATACTAAAGTTCAAATGGCTTAGCCTGACTCCAAAGCATACCCCACCTCCAATCCTTCTCTTTTATTCTCTAAACTTGTCTCTTAACATGGCTCCCATTTCACCAACAGTATCCAATAATACCCATATCCTTTCATACTTCAGCCATGTGTGTAAGCTCAGAACATCCCTGTTCACTTTTTCTCTTATATCCCCTACTTATCTATCAAGTGTCAACCTGATGTCATTAAATTTCTATGGTTCCCCTCAGCCTTGAAGGCAGAATTAATCACTCCCTTATCTGTGAGCTCAAAGTACTTTATAAACACATTTGTCTTAGCACATATCACATCATGGCTTGGTTAATATGTTTATGGGTCTTTCTCTCCCACTAGACTGTGAATTCCTCAAAGGCAGGTAAGCACAACTTATTCATTGCTGGGTTACCTATGGCAAGAATATCCAAGTCTCTCGGTAAATATTTGTTGAATTTCAATAGAAATGTAGGATATCAGTACGTTTAAATACAATGTTTTTGTAAGAATTTGTTATAAAATGCTGTTAAAAATATCAGAGGACGTGTTTAGTGGTTTTCACAGAGGGCTGGAAAAATCTAAAAGTTTAGCCAAAAGACATAGGTGAAAAGAATATTTATTCTGTTTGTATCAAAAATAAATGTTTAAGTTATGAAAGAAATAATTGTTTTCCTATTTCCTCAATGCCCTACCTTGAGGTGGAATCACGTAAATTCTGAAATATGCTGGGACATTATATGTCAATATGAACATGCATCTTCCCTCTAAGAATGAGTAAGGAAAATAAAAAGCCAAGGGAAACAATGCAAAGTTACCCAAGCAGTCACTTCCAACAAGTAAAAACGGGTAAAAGTAATGAAACAACATGGAGGTGTCCTCACAGGTGATGGACTGAGCACATAATTTTACATCTCTCCCTGGAAAAATCCTATCAAATAGGAATAAAGAAGTATACACGAAAAAGAAGAAAAATTCCTAACATTGCTAGAAAAGAAGAAAGAGTATACTTGTTGAATTCGAAAGTTCAAAGACTGAAAGATTTCAGGTTGAATCTAACAGCCAAAGAAAGAATAGTAGTAGAGGTAGGTGTTATTCTTTTAGGAGCCCAGAGGAACTCTGCAGAAGAACCACCCACAAGCTGGGAAAAGCATTCTTCTTCACTAATCTTGGCTTAGCTACAGCCTCAGAAACCCAGCTTTAAATATAATATATATTTTTAATAGTGGAAGGAGGGTGTAGAATCTAGCAAGAGAAGAGAAACGGAGTTCAAAATAGCTTTGTAACTCCCAGATAGATAGACAGATAGACAGATATATATAAAATAAAGAGGATGAAAGACATGAAAAGAGGCTTCCCGTGGTGGCTCAGATGGTAATGAATCTGCCTGCAGTGTGGGAGACCTGGATTTGATCCCTGGGATGGGACTATCCCGTGGAGAGGAAACTGGCAACCCACTCCAGTGATCTTGCCTGGAGAATCCCATGGACAGAGGAGCCTGGCAAGCTAGAGTCCACAGGGTTTCAAAGAGTTGGGCATGACTAAGCAACTAACACACTCAAAGTCATGAAAGAAAAATAAAATGAGCAGCATTGTTTTATATGTTAAGTTGTACATATGTCGATTCACACTGTCTCTATCTCTATCCACAATCTACTCTTCTCATTTGAATTTTTATTCTAAATACCCATTTTGATAGAGCATATTTCAGATGACAATGTCAGTAGATTTCAATTTTGATCAAGATGACTGCCTTTGATACACCATAAAATTTTTGTAAGCTAACATTATATATTTATAATATTTATGATAATGTCTTGGTAACAATGTTAAAACTCAATCAAATTTAGCTATTATTAATATTTTCACCATTTTCTCATCTACTAGTATGAATATACAACAATGTATACACCCATTCCCCTTTTGATTAAGTGTGAAATAGTATCTTACATTTACTTGTTAAAAGGAAAATCTGGTAGTAGACACATCTCCTTATAAATGTGTGAGAACATATCATACCTGGATGTGAACAGTTGGATTGAAGAAGGTGATAGATCACTATAGTAATGACGCTCAGTGAACCACACCTCCTGTTTCCAGGCCCTGGTATTATGTCCTCCAATGTTGATTCTGGATTTGTCTGTGTGACTTCTTGGGCCAATAATACATTGTTGGAGATAATTCTTTATGGCTCTCTCACATTTCTTTACATCTCACAAGCAAAGCATTAATTGGTCTTTTGTTTCAGCCTATCTTTTCAAGGATGTTTGTATAGCAAAAGGCAAAGATAAAGGCAATGCCTCCCTGAACAGCTAAGGACAAATTGCTTAACATCCTGTATCATAAAGACAGTGTCTTCTGGGGCAAAAGGCAGATTTCCTTGTAGCTGGTTATAAAGATTTAGGTTCTATAAACTCAGGGTCCCTTGACTGTGATTAAAATCCACTGTGTGTAAAGTCTCCACCTCTGTGCCACTCACCTACGACTTGAGGGGCAAAAAACCAGATGTGAACATGATGCTCAGGCTCCTTGCTGTGTTTTGAGTAACACAATCCTTTGTCTCTGGACCAAGAGATGTGTATCTTCTACCAGCTTCCAGAAAACTACAGCAGGCTAATATGTTAGCTTGCAAGTAAGAGAAAATCTCATATCTACATTTTTCACAATAGTAAATATGATCAAGGGAGATTTTAAAATGTGATAAAAGGAGAGGATTAGAATCTACTTAATCCTCCAGGAGCTAATCTTCCTGGAGCAAACTCCAGAGTTGGTGATAGACAGGGAGGCCTGGCATGCTGCAGTCCATGGGGTTGCAAAGAGTCAGATACAACTGAGCAACTGAACTGAGCTGAGCTGAAAAATCTTCTTGCACAGGGAGGTTTCCCTCTCTGGCTACTGGAAACACTTCTGACATACTGTAAAAAAAAAAAAAAAAACACACACAGGATATTCTCCTCAAGGATGATAAAGAGCTTACAGAGAGAAGCCCAACACATCTCAGTTAAGGCCTACATCTATCAGTGAGTTCAGATGACATTATGAGAAAGCAGGTAAGAACCAGCACAGCAAAAGTTGCTGGTCCACAGAATCATGGGCAACATGCTTTGATCTCAACCACTAATTTTGGAGATGATTAGTTATACAGCAAAAGGATACTTTAGAAATGGTATGGGTAAAACCTAGTATATACCAGATATTGATATAGGTCCTGGAGATACAACAATAAACACAACTGATATATATATCAGTGGATAAATTAGCAGTAGCTTCATTTGATACTGGAAAATTGACCCATAAATGTTTTGTACCACTATTCACTTGAAGCAATTCACTTGAAGAAATGCCTGAATATTCTAACATACTCTTACCCACAGTTGTTATACTAAGATTTTTCCCATCTGATAAATCTGAATTTTTTTAATTTTTATTTATTTATTTTTAAATTACAATACTGTATTTGTTTTGCCATACATTGACATGAATCAGCCATAGGTGAACACAATCTCCCAATGCCGAAGCGCCCTCCCACCTCCCACCCCACATCCTCTACCTGAATCATCCTGTGCACCAGCCCCATGCATCCTGCATCCTGCATTGAACATAGATTGGTGCTTTGTTTCTTACAAGAAAGTATACATGTTTCAATGCCATTCTCCCAAACCATCCCACCCTTTCCCTCTCCCTCAGAGTCCAAAAGTCCACTCTATACCTCTGTGTCTCTTGGTTGTCTCACATATAGGGTCATCATTACTATCTTCTAAATTCCATATATATGTGTCAGTATACTGTATTGGTGTTTTTCTTTCTGGCTTACTTCACTCTGTATAATCGGTTCCAGTTCCATCCATCTCATTAGAACTGAGTCAAATTTGTTCTTTTTAAGGGCTGAGTAGTACTCCATTGTGTATATGTACCACAGCTTTCTTATCCAGTCATCTGCTGATGGACATCTAGGTTGCTTCCATGTCCTGGCTATTATAAACAGTGCTGCAATGAACATTGGGGTACATGTGTCTCTTTCAATTCTGGTTTCCTCGGTGTGTATGCCCAGCAGTGGGATTGCTGGGTCATAAGGCAGTTCTATTTCCAATTTTTTAAGGAATCTCCACACTGTTTTCCATAGTGGCTGTACTAGTTTGCATTCCCACCAGCAGTGTAACAGGGTTCCCTTTTCTCCACATCCTCTCCAGCATTTATTGCTTGTAGACTTTTGGATCGCAGCCATTCTGACTGGTGTGAAATGGTACCTCATTGTGGTCTTCATTTGCATTTCTCTGATAATGAGTGATGTTGAGCATCTTCTCATGTGTTTGTTAGCCATCCGTATGTCTTCTTTGGAGAAATGCCTATTTAGTTCTTTGGCACATTTTTTTATTGGTTCATTTATTTTTCTGGAGTTGAGCTGCATAAGTTGCTTGTATATCTTTGAGATTAGTTGTTTGTCAGTTGTTTCATTTGCTATTGTTTTCTCCCATTCAGAAGGCTGTCTTTTCACCTTGCTTATAGTTTCCTTTGTTGTGCAGAAGCTTTTAATTTTAATTAGATCCCATTTGTTTATTTTTGCTTTTATTTCCAGTATACTGGGAGTTGGATCATAGAGGATCCTGCTGTGATTTATGTCGGAGAGTGTTTTGCCTATGTTCTCCTCTAGGAGTTTTATAGTTTCTGGTCTTACATTTAGATCTTTAATCCATTTTGAGTTTATTTTTGTGTATGGTGTTAGAAAGAGGTCTAGTTTCATTCTTTTACAAGTGGTTGACCAGTTTTCCCAGCACCACCTGTTAAAGAGACTGTCTTTACTCCATTGTATATTCTTGCCTCCTTTGTCGAAGATAAGGTGTCCATAGGTGTGTGGGTTAATCTCAGGGCTTTCTATTTTGTTCCATTGATCTATATTTCTGTCTTTGTGCCAGTACCATACTGTCTTAATGACTGTGGCTTTGTAGTAGAGCCTGAAGTCAGGCAAGTTGATTCCTCCAGTTCGATTCTTCTTTCTCAAGATTGCTTTGGCTCTTCGAGGTTTTTTGTATTTCCAAGCATCTTCTCTGACCATAATGCACTAAGGTTAGATCTCAATTATAGGAGAAAAACTATTAAAAATTCCAACATTTGGAGGCTGAACAACACCCTTCTAAATAATCAACAAATCACAGAAGAAATCAAAAAAGAAATCAAAATATGCATCGAAATGAATGAAAATGAAAACACAACTACACAGAACCTTTGGGACACTATAAAAGCAGTCCTAAGAGGAAAGTTCATAGCAATACAGGCATACCTCAAGAAACAAGAAAAAAGTCAAATAAATAACCTAACTCTACACCTAAAGCAACTAGAAAAGGAAGAAATAGAGAACCCCAGAGTTAGTAGAAGGAAAGAAATCCTAAAAATTAGGGCAGACATAAATGCAAAAGAAACAAAAGAGACCATAGCAAAAATCAACAAAGCAAAGAGCTGGTTCTTGGAAAGGATAAACAAAATTGACAAACCATTAGCCAGACTCATCAAGAAACAAAGAGAAAAAAATCAAATCAACAAAATTAGAAATGAAAATG
Organism: Nanger dama; assembly: GCA_917880005.1. NCBI lineage: Eukaryota > Metazoa > Chordata > Mammalia > Artiodactyla > Bovidae > Nanger > Nanger dama. The sequence goes on from CAKJTW010000011.1 coordinate 7,045,881, forward strand.
GAGAGATCACGACAGACAACTCAGAAATACAAAGAATCATAAGAGACTACTATCAGCAATTATATGTCAATAAAATGGACAACTTGGAAGAAATGGACTAATTCTTAGAAAAGTACAACTTTCCAAAACTGAACCAGGAAGAAATAGAAAATCTTAACAGACCCATCACAAGCACGGAAATTGAAACTGTAATCAGAAATCTTCCAGCAAACAAAAGCCCAGGTCCAGACGGCTTCACAGCTGAATTCTACCAAAAATTTCGAGAAGAGCTAACACCTATCTTACTGAAACTATTCCAGAAAATTGCAGAGGAAGGTAAACTTCCAAACTCATTCTATGAGGCCTCCATCACCCTAATACCAAAACTTGACAAAGACACCACAAAAAAAGAAAACTACAGGCCAATATCACTGATGAACATAGATGCAAAAATCCTCAACAAAATCCTAGCAATCAGAATCCAGCAACACATTAAAAAGATCATACACCATGACCAAGTGGGCTTTATCCCAGGGATGCAAGGATTCTTCAATATCCGCAAGTCAATCAATGTAATTCATCACATTAACAAACTGAGAAATAAAAATCATATGATTATCTCAATAGATGCAGAAAAAGCCTTTGACAAAATTCAGCATCCATTTATGATAAAAACTCTCCAGAAAGCAGGACTGGAAGGAACATACCTCAACATAATAAAAGCTATATATGACAAACCCACAGCTCACATTATCCTCAATGGCGAAAAATTGAAACCATTTCCCCTAAAGTCAGGAACAAGACAAGGGTGTCCACTTTCACCACTACTCTTCAACATCGTACTGGAAGTTTTAGCCACAGCAATCAGAGCAGAAAAAGAAATACAAGGAATCCAAATTGGAAAAGAAGAAGTAAAACTCTCACTGTTTGCAGATGACATGATCCTCTACATAGAAAATCCTAAAGACTCGACCAGAAAACTACTAGAGCTAATCAGTGAATATAGTAAAGTTGCAGGATATAAAATCAACACTCAGAAATCCCTTGCATTCCTATACACTAATAATGAGAAAGTAGAAAAAGAAGTTAAGGAAACAATTCCATTCACCATTGCAACGAAAAGAATAAAATACTTAGGAATATTCCTACCTAAAGAAACTAAAGACCTATATATCGAAAACTATAAAACACTGATGAAAGAAATCAAAGAGGACACTAATAGATGGAGGAATATACCATGCTCATGGCTTGGAAGAATCAATATAGTGAAAATGAGTATACTACCCAAAGCAATCTACAGATTCAATGCAATTCCCATCAAGCTACCAGCAGTATTTTTCTCAGAACTAGATCAAATAATCTCAAGATTTGTATGGAAATACAAAAAACCTCGAATAGCCAAAGCAATCTTGAGAAAGAAAAATGGAACTGGAGGAATCAACTTGCCTGACTTCAGGCTCTACTACAAAGCCACAGTCATTAAGACGGTATGGTACTGGCACAAAGACAGAAATATAGATCAATGGAACAAAATAGAAAGCCCTGAGATTAACCCACATACCTATGGACACCTTATCTTCGACAAAGGAGGCAAGAATATACAATGGAGTAAAGACAGTCTCTTTAACAGGTGGTGCTGGGAAAACTGGTCAACCACTTGTAAAAGAATGAAACTAGACCTCTTTCTAACACCATACACAAAAATAAACTCAAAATGGATTAAAGATCTAAATGTAAGACCAGAAACTATAAAACTCCTAGAGGAGAACATAGGCAAAACACTCTCCGACATAAATCACAGCAGGATCCTCTATGATCCAACTCCCAGTATACTGGAAATAAAAGCAAAAATAAACAAATGGGATCTAATTAAAATTAAAAGCTTCTGCACAACAAAGGAAACTATAAGCAAGGTGAAAAGACAGCCTTCTGAATGGGAGAAAACAATAGCAAATGAAACAACTGACAAACAACTAATCTCAAAGATATACAAGCAACTTATGCAGCTCAACTCCAGAAAAATAAATGATCCAATAAAAAAATGTGCCAAAGAACTAAATAGGCATTTCTCCAAAGAAGACATACGGATGGCTAACAAACACATGAAAAGATGTTCAACATCACTCATTATCAGAGAAATGCAAATCAAGACCACAATGAGGTACCATTTCACACCAGTCAGAATGGCCGCGATCCAAATGTCTACAAGCAATAAATGCTGGAGAGGGTGTGGAGAAAAGGGAACCCTGTTACACTGCTGGTGGGAATGCAAACTAGTACAGCCATTATGGAAAACAGTGTGGAGATTCCTTAAAAAATTGCAAATAGAACTGCCTTATGACCCAGCAATCCCACTGCTGAGCATACACACTGAGGAAACCAGAAGTGAAAGAGACACATGTACCCCAATGTTCATTGCAGCGCTGTTTATAATAGCCAGGACATGGAAGCAACCTAGATGTCCATCAGCAGATGAATGGATAAGAAAGCTGTGGTTCATATACACTATGGAATACTACTCAGCCCTTAAAAAGAATAAATTTGACTCAGTTCTAATGAGATGGATGGAATTGGAACCGATTATACAGAGTGAAGTAAGCCAGAAAGAAAAACACCAATACAGTATACTGACACATATATATGGAATTTAGAGGACAGTAATGATGACCCTACATGTGAGACAACAAGAGACACAGAGGTATAGAGTGGACTTTTGGACTCTGAGGGAGAGGGAAAGGGTGGGATGGTATGGGAGAATGGCAATGAAACATGTATATTTTCCCGTAAGAAACGAAACGCTAATCTATGTTCAATGTAGGATGCAGGATGCATGGGGCTGATGCACAGGATGATTCAAGTAGAGGATGGGGGGTGGGAGGTGGGGGGGATTCGGCATTGGGAGATTGTGTTCACCTATGGCTGATTCGTGTCAATGTATGGCAAAACAAATACAGTATTGTAATTTTAAAAATAAATAAATTTAATTAAAAAAAAAAAAGAAAAAAAATTGACAAACCATTAGCCAGACTCATCAAGAAACAAAGAGAAAAAAATCAAATCAACAAAATTAGAAATGAAAATGGAGAGATCACGACAGACAACTCAGAAATACAAAGAATCATAAGAGACTACTATCAGCAATTATATGTCAATAAAATGGACAACTTGGAAGAAATGGACTAATTCTTAGAAAAGTACAACTTTCCAAAACTGAACCAGGAAGAAATAGAAAATCTTAACAGACCCATCACAAGCATGGAAATTGAAACTGTAATCAGAAATCTTCCAGCAAACAAAAGCCCAGGTCCAGACGGCTTCACAGCTGAATTCTACCAAAAATTTCAAGAAGAGCTAACACCTATCTTACTGAATCTATTCCAGAAAATTGCAGAGGAAGGTAAACTTCCAAACTCATTCTATGAGGCCTCCATCACCCTAATACCAAAACCTGACAAAGACACCACAAAAAAGAAAACTACAGGCCAATATCACTGATGAACATAGATGCAAAAATCCTCAACAAAATCCTAGCAATCAGAATCCAGCAACACATTAAAAAGATCATACACCATGACCAAGTGGGCTTTATCCCAGGGATGCAAGGATTCTTCAATATCCGCAAGTCAATCAATGTAATTCATCACATTAACAAACTGAGAAATAAAAATCATATGATTATCTCAATAGATGCAGAAAAAGCCTTTGACAGAATTCAACATCCATTTATGATAAAAACTCTCCAGAAAGCAGGAATAGAAGGAACATACCTCAACATAATAAAAGCTATATATTACAAACCCACAGCTCACATTATCCTCAATGGTGAAAAATTGAAACCATTTCCCCTAAAGTCAGGAACAAGACAAAGGTGTCCACTTTCACCACTACTCTTCAACATCGTACTGCAAGTTTTGGCCACAGCAATCAGAGAAGAAAAAGAAATACAAGGAATCCAAATTGGAAAACGAAGAAGTAAAACTCGCACTGTTTGCAGATGACATGATCCTCTACATAGAAAATCCTAAAGACTCGACCAGAAGACTACTAGAGCTAATCAATGAATATAGTAAAGTTGCAAGATATAAAATCAACACTCAGAAATCCCTTGCATTCCTATACACTAATAATGAGAAAGTAGAAAAAGAAGTTAAGGAAACAGTTGCATTCACCATTGCAATGAAAAGAATAAAATACTTAGGAATATTCCTACCTAAAGAAACTAAAGACCTATATATCGAAAACTAGAAAACATTGATGAAAGAAATCAAAGAGGACACTAATAGATGGAGGAATATACCATGCTCCTGGGTCGGAAGAGTCAATATAGTGAAAATGAGTATACTACCTAAAGCAATCTACAGATTCAATGCAATTGCCATCAAACTACCAGCAGTATTTTTCACAGAACTAGATCAAATAAATCTGAAATTATATATCATTGCTGTTTTTATTTTTCATTTTCCCAATTGTGAGTGATTCATTTTACATTTGATTTTCTTTTTTTAATTTATTTTTATTTTTAAAAAATTAGTTAATTAATTAATTTTACTTTACAATATTGTATTGGTTTTGCCATACATTGACTTGAATCTGCCATAGGTGTAATGTGTTTCCATCCTGAACCCCCTCCCACCTCCCTCCCCACCCCATCCCTCTGGGTCATCCCAGTGCACCAGCCCTGAGCGCCCTGTATTATTCATCGAACCTGGACTGGTGATTTATTTCACATATGATAATTTACATGTTTCAATGCCATTCTCCCAAATCATCCCACCCGCTCCCTCTCCCACAGAGTCCTAAAAACTGTTCTATACATTTGTGTCTCTTTTGCTGTCTCATATGCAGAGTTATTGTTACCATCTTTCTAAATTCCATATATATGCATTAGTATACTCTATTGGTGTTTTCTTTCTGGCTTACTTCCCTCTGTATTAATAGGCTCCAGTTTCATCCACCTCATTAGAACTGACTCAAATGTATTCTTTTTAATGGCTGAGTAATATTCCATTGTGTATCTGTACCACAGCTTTCTTATCTATTTGTCTGCTGGTGGATATCTAGGTGCTTCCATTTTGGATTTCTATTCAGTGATGAATTTCTAGTTCATGACCTTTACCCATCTTGCTACGGAGGTTTTTTAAGCTTGGTTTGGTTTTGTTTTTATCTAAATGAAACACTGCTGCTACTGCTGCTGCTGCTAAGTCACTTCGGTTGTGTCCCACTCTGTGTGACACTATAGACAGCAGCCCACCAAGCTCCCCTGTCCCTGGGATTCTCCAGGCAAGAACACGGAAGTGGGTTGCCATTTCCTTCTCCAATGCATGAAAATGAAAAGTAAAAGTGAAGTCGCTCAGTTGTTTCCGACTCTTAGCGACCCCATGGTCTGCAGCCTAGCAGGCTCCTCCATCCATGGGATTTTCCAGGTAAGAGTACTGGAGTGGGGTACCATTGCCTTCTCCAAAATGAAACACTAGTCTTTTATCAATTAAGTTGATTGTAAGCATCATTTCCTAGTCTGAGGTTTGCCTGTAAAACTATATGGTTGTTCCCTTTCTCTGAAACACCTTTTTTATGTTTCTTCAGTTTTATAATATATCTCAAAATCAAGGGGGCAAGTTCTTGATTTTCATTCAGTTATCTTCATTAATCCAGTTCCCGTTTGCTTCTGGTATGTTTACCTCCAACTGTATACATCATGTCAAGTTCCACAAAGATCACTATAGTGTTTATTTTTCATTTTAGTTACTTTTATAATATTACACTCTCAGTGTCTATAAATCAAGTCTATACTAGCTCTGTTATTCTTGATGCCATGTAGTGATGTGCCCTTGGCACAGATTTCTTCTCATTGTGGTACACTAGGCTTCTTGGATCTGTGACTTTACAGATTTATTGTCTTTCTGAGACTCCAATTACAAAAACTAGACTGCCTGATGTTTTCTAACAGCTCACATCCAAGCTGCTTCTTTTTAAAAATGTTTTATTTCTGTATGTCATTCTAGATTGTTTCTATTGCCATGTCTTTAAGATAACTGATTTTTTCTTCTACAATGTCTATTTTGCCATTAAACTCATCTAATGTATATTTTTTACCTCTAGAAGCTGGATTTTGGCCATTTTTCTACCTTCTATGTCTCTCTTGAACAAATTCATGCTTCCCTCTTCACATGGAACATATACTATATATCTATAACATGTATTTAATATTCTTGTCTACTAAATTTCCATGTTTACGATTTCTGGTTCTATGTCTACTGATTACTTCTTCTCATCATTATTATATTTTTCTGCTTCTTTTTATGCCTGATAATTTTCAATGTCAGACTTTCTTTAAATACTTCTAAGCTTTGTTCTATTATGCACTTATCTGAAAATATTCTGATCCCTTCAAGTCTTCCTTTTAAGATTTATCAGATGAATTGAGAAACCTATATGCAGGTCAGAAAGCAACAGTTAGAACTGGACATGGAACAAAAGACTGGTTCCAAATAGGAAAAGGAGTACGTCAAGGCTGTATATTGACACCCTGCTTATTTAAACTATATGCAGAGTACATCATGAGAAACACTGGGCTTGAAGAAGCATAACCTGGGATCAAGATTGCCGGGAGAAATATCAATAACCTCTGATATGCAGATGACACCACCCTTATGGCAGAAAGTGAAGAGGAACTAAAAAGCCTCTTGATGAAAGTGAAAGTGGAGAGTGAAAAAGTTGGCTTAAAGCTCAACATTCAGAAAACAAAGATCATGGCATCCGGTCCCATCACTTCATGGGAAATAGATGGGGAAACAGTGGAAACAGTGTCAGACTTTATTTTGGGGGCTCCAAAATCACTGCAGATGGTGACTGCAGCCATGAAATTAAAAGACGCTTACTCCTTGGAAGAAAAGTTATGACGAACCTAGATAGCATATTCAAAAGCAGAGACATTGGTTTTTCCAGTGGTCATGTATGGATGTGAGAGCTGGACTGTGAAGAAAGCTGAGCACCAAAGAATTGATGCTTTTGAACTGTGGTGTTGGACAAAACTCTTGAGAGTCCCTTGGACTGCAAGGAGATCCAACCAGTCCATTCCGAAGGAGATCAGCCCTGGGTGTTCTTTGGAAGGAATGATGCTAAAGCTGAAACTGCAGTCCTTTGGCCACCTCATGCAAAGAGTTGACTCATTGGGAAAGACTCTGATGCTGGGAGGGATTGGGGGCAGGAGGAGAAGGGGACGACAGATGGCTGGATGGCATCATGGACTCGATGGACGTGAGTCTGAGTGAACTCTGGGAGATGGTGATGGACAGGGAGACCTGGCGTGCTGCGATTCATGGGGTCACAAAGAGTCAGACACAACTGAGCAACCGAACTGATCTGAACTGAGATGAATTCAGATAGCCTGGGTAACAAAGAACTCTGACTGATAAGAACAACAACTATTCCAGGCCCTGGTGAATTGTTCCCCCAAACCCTTTCTGATAATACTTTCCCCAGCTTTGATAATTCCATCATCCACCTGCACCAATCAGCACTGAGTAAAAATTCTGGAGGAATCTTGAGCAAATCTCTGGGGCTCTCCTTCCCAGTGCAATTTTCTCTACTCCAGTACTCTTCCCTATGAATTTCAGCACCTTGGCCTCCCGACATCTGGATTCTCTCTTGTCAACCAGTGGACTCACTTTGATTTCTCTCTTCCTGCTCTGCATTCTGGAAATTCTTTCCAGTCATTAAACTGGAAATAAATCATACAGCTCACCTCATTTGATGCTCTTTTCTCAGATCTTACTCTCTTGTGCTGTCTGCTCAATGTTTAAAAAATCATCATTTCAATATTTTATTCACTTTTTAAGGTAAGCGATTCAGTTTCTGTTCTCTTGAATAAAAGCAGAAGTTTTAAGATTTATTATTCTGTATATAATTCTTTTTTAAAAATTGGATTTAAGGCAACATACACCCTCTAAATTGAAGCTCCATTCTGCAAGTATGATTATCATTTTTAAACATTTTGCTATTTTCATTAACATCATAAACTATGTAAAGATATGTATTTTTTATTGAAGTATATATTTTTTAAAGTATGACTTCTGATTCCAAATTTATCAGATCTTTTCAACAAACATTGATTAACATTTATATCCATAATGCATTATAAAGATTTGGTCTGCATGATAATATTTATTTTCTGTTTAATAAAATTACCTCTATGACCTGATATGTAGGTAGCTTTATATGTGCTTAAAAATAATGCTTATTGTCTATGCTGGGGGTAAAGTTTTATTAAAATCAATCATATTAACATTATTAACTGTTGTTCAATTTTTCTACATCCTCAGTAATTTTCTCTTTATATGATTCAGCAGATTCTGAGATATTTGTTAAAAGTTTATCAATCTCTTCTTGAAATTCTTTGCTTAATAATTCCAGTTCAATATTGTTAAAGGTATGAAGTTCATGATTGTTTGTATATTCTGACAAATTTTTCTACTTACCATTAAGCATAATTATTTTTGCCTGCATCTATGGCTTCTTAATGTTAATATATCTATATATTCTTTTAAATATTGCATTTTAAAACCAAACTAACAGTTACAAATTTTATAAATAAAGAGGTAGACATAATCTATTTCACTTTAGTTTTATCATGTAGTAGGAAAAGAAGTATGAATCTGTAAATATATTTACAACAAAATGCATGAGAATAAAATGAAATTATAGCTATTAAGATACTTTTAAGGACAAAATATTCTATACACGCTAAATATCATGGGTTGTGAGTTTATTACTCTTTTGTAGTCATCAAAAATACAGAATCTACCCCCTATCGGTAATTACAAAAACCAAATGCTGTAACTGATCTGCTAAAAATTTTTTAAAATCCATTTCTAAAACTAAAAAGTCCTAGAGCAATTACATAAATTTATGAATTAAGTCATTAAGGGTTACATTACAAAGGATGGATTGACTAGAGCCTCTCATTTTCTTTATATATATATATATATATATATATATATATTTGATTTTGGTAAAGAACTATTTAACAAGGTGTTTTGTCATTATTAACGAGAAATAAGAAATGTCACTATTAATCATCTGCTTATATATGTCTTAGTTTCATAACAAATACCATAGAGTGGGTGACTTAAAAAACAGAAATTTGTTTCTCACTGTTCAAGAGACTGGGAAGTCTGGGATCAGGTTGCCAGCATGATGGAGTCATTGGTGAAGACTCTCTTTCTAGTTTGCAGAAGGTTGCCTTCTTACTACATCCTTACTTGGCAGAGGGAGGAAGTAAACATTCTTGTGTCCCTTTCTATAAGACTCTAAGCCCTTCATGAGGGCTCCACTCTTTATACCAGTTATCTCTCAAAGGCCTCATCACCAGGTATCTTCACATTGGAGATGAGGCTTTGAAAATATGAATTTGGTGAAGATACAAATATTCAGCCCATAGCAATATATTTTGGCTATTTTCATTAGTTCATGTGTTTTGTTACTAAATGTTAAAACCTTTTATATAGTAATATCATTAGACATTGTATGCATTCTCTCATTCTTGTTTTAATAATAATAAAACAATTGATACTAATATATCAATTGTTATTTTTGCAAAATATTAATATGACTATAGAATTTACTATCTTTCCTTTATATATACAATATTTTTCCTAAATCCCTCACTTTCATTTTCCTTCAGTCATTTTAGATTTGGTCCTATTTTTTTGTTTTAACTACTTAATCATCTATAATGTAGCATTTCCCCCAATACATCTTACTTTCTATAAGTAAGTTTCTTAATGTGAACTGTGTCACAGTCTGTATATAAATGTGTTTGGATCTCTTTATGCTTATACTTGGTACAATTAATCAGTCAGTTCTTATCCCATACTATTTTCATGACTTTGGCATTCTCATACTATTTCAATATTAACCAGTACAAACCAGTTCTCGTTATTCTTTTATTTTCAGAATTTGTAGGATGTTATAATCATTAATTTTTCAAAATGACCTTTAGAAACATCTTTAAAACTGTTCAAAAACATCCATTGATATTTTGACTGGAATTATATCATATTATAAATTGTGCAATATAGAGAAGTAATATTTTTAGTATTGAGTCTTGGTATTTACCTCCATATAGTCATTATATTCAGTAGTTTCCTGGCACTTATTTTACATTTCTTATTAGGTTTGTTTGTACATATTTTAAATTTACTCTTGCTGATTCAGTTCAGTTCAGTCGCTCAGTCGTGTCTGACTCTTTGCGACCCCATGAATCGCAGCACGCCAGGCCTCCCTGTCCATCACCATCTCCCAGAGTCCACTCAGACTCACGTCCATCGAGTCCGTGATGCCATCCAGCCATCGCATCCTCTGTCGTCCCCTTCTCCTCCTGCCCCCAATCCCTCCCAGCATCAGAGTCTTTTCCAATGAGTCAACTCTTCACATGAGGTGGCCAAAGTACTGCAGTTTCAGCTTTAGCATCATTCCTTCAAAAAACACCCAGGGCTGATCTCCTTCAGAATGGACTGGTTGGATCTCCTTGCAGTCCAAGGGACTCTCAAGAGTTTTGTCCAACACCACAGTTCAAAAGCATCAATTCTTCAGCGCTCAGCCTTCTTCACAGTCCAACTCTCACATCCATACATGACCACAGGAAAAACCATAGCCTTGACTAGACGGACCTTAGTCGGCAAAGTAATGTCTCTGCTTTTGAATATGCTATCTAGGTTGGTCATAACTTCTTCCAAGGAATAAGCGTCTTGCAGGATGACATATATAACATATCATATTATACTATTCATATAGTAATACTGTTTTAGTTTCACTGTTAAGTTTTTATTGAACTATAGTTGATTTACATTATATTAGTTGTAGGTGTACAACAAAGTGATTAAGTATTTTTACAATTTATACGCCATTAAGGGGGGATGATGAGGTGATAAAGAATCCACCTACCAATGAAGGAGACGCAGGAGACATGGTTTCAATCCCTGGGTTAGGAAGATCCCTTGGAGGAGGAAATGGCAACCTATTCCAGTATTTTTACCTAGAAAATTCCATGGACAGATGTGGGTTGCCGTCTGTGGGGTCGCACAGAGTCGGACACGACTGAAGCGACTTAGCAGTAGCAGCAGCGAAAGGAGGTATTTTTATGGATTCCTGACATTATTGGGACCTCTGAAAGTGAAAAGTGAAAGTGAAGTTGCTCAGTCATGTCCGACTCTGTGCGGCCTCATGGACTGCAGCCAATCAGGTTCCTCCGTCCATGGGATTTTCCAGGCAAGAGTGCTGGTGTGGGGTGCCATCTCCTTTTCCGTTGGGACATCTACTAGCACAATATTATTTCAATATTAAAGAGTTGTTTCATGTTAAGGAGTATCCTTCCTGTTTTTGTTTTGTTTTGTTTTTGTAAATAGTTCTTTAAGGGAAGCATGCTGCTGCTGCTGCTGCTAAGTCGCTTCAGTCGTGTCCAACTCTGTGCGACCCCAGAGACGGCAGCCCACCAGGCTCCCCCGTCCCTGGGATTCTCCAGGCAAGAACACTGGAGTCGGTTGCCAATTCCTTCTCCAGTGCGTGAAAGTGAAGTCACTCAGTCATGTCCGACTCTTAGCGACCCCATGGTCTGCAGCCTACCAGGCTCCTCCAATCATGAGATTTTCCAGGCAAGAGTACTGGAGTGGGGTGCCATCGCCTTCTCCGCGTAAGAGTCTTAAAACAGAATACATGAAATTGCACATGTATAGCTCAGTGAAGCTCGACAATGGTGTAATCAGCACCAGGATAAGATAGAGTATCTCCAGCCCTCTCTAGAAGTGTCTTTCTAGGTCTACAGAATTATAATGTGAAATTGAAAGTGTTAGTCCTTCAGTTATCTCTGACTCTTTGCAAACCCATGGACTTTAGCCCACCAGGCTCTTTTGTTCATGGGATTCTCCATGCAAGAATACTGAAGTGGGTTGCCATTCCCTTCTCCAGAGGATCTTCCTGACTCAGGGATCAAACCTGGGTGTCCTGCATTGTAGGGAGATTAGCCCCAGAATTAAATACTTCCACATAAAAGAAATATTCTAATATATAATACCATATACTAATTTCCATGCTTTTGAAATATATAGATACACACACACAACTTTTTTCCTCATAATACATATTCTTTCATGTCTTGGTTGTTGATAATTATAATTATATTGTATGAATGTATTCAGTTTATTCATTCATTCAGTTTATTTATTCATTCTATTCCTTTTATGGTGATTACACTGGGACTTCCTTATAGTTCAGATGGTAAAGAATCTGCCTGCAATGCAGGATACCCAGATTCAGTCCCTGGGTCAGGAAGATCCCCTACAGAATGGAACAGCAACCCACTCCAGCATTACTGCCTGGAGAATTCCACAGACAGAAGAGCCTGGAAGGCTACAGTCCATGGTGTCACAAAGAATCAGACATAGCTTAGCACAGACATACACCGATATTGCTGCTAGGAAGTATCTGTATATATCTTTGGTGAATATTTCTGATTTACATATTTATAGGAACTTAATTACTGGCTATACTATATATGTCTGTTCAGCCTTAGTAAATACTGTAAAAGACTTCTGCAAAGTGGTTGTGTCAATTAACACAAGCAATGTGAGTGTACCAGCTATTCTATTGTATATCCTAAAATTCACTTATTTTATTAATTTTCTTTTTCATTTTAGCCTTTAGGTTAGTGTGTTGAAATATATCACTGTAAATTTTAATTTATAATTCCTAGATGAGAAATGAAGTTAACATTTTTTCATATATTAATTTGCCTTTGGGATATCAGCTTTTGTGAAGTGCTTATTTAAGGCATTTTTCCATTTTTTGAATTTTTCAATTTTTTTCTTAGATTCATGCAGGTTATTTACATATTTTAAAATTTGACTTAAATAAGTACTTGTAGCAAATATCTTCCATTCTATAGTTTGTCTTATAATCTCTTAAGGTTTTTGATATGTCTTGATAACAAAGTATCTTAGTTTTAACAGTGCAATTAATCAAATGGTTTTTCTATGATTAGTGTTTTATGCCTCACTCAGGTGCTTGAAGACATCCTCCATGTGCTCCTGTGATGTTTTTTCTAAACACTTTAATTTTTAGCCTCTATATTCAGCTCTTTCACATTCCATCTGGTACTGAATGTTTTCTATGGTCTGATTTTGGATGTCAAGATTCATTTTTTTCCATATGGATATCTAATTGGCTCAAAACCATTTTTGAAAAGACATACTTTTGTAAACTCATTATAATGCTAACTTTATCATCATAGGTCAAGCACTCATATATGTTATGGGGGTGGTTTCTAGACTCTTCATTCTATTTCAACAATCTATTTGTTATTATTACACCATTATGATAATAATGCTTCCCCTTCTCCTTTAGCCTTCAGTCTTTCTCCATATCAGAGTATTTTCCAATGAGTCAACCCTTCGCACCAGGTGGCCAAATCCTTCAGCATCAATCCTTCCAATGAATACTCAGAATTGATTTCCTTTATGATAGACTGGTTTGATCTCCTTGATGTCCAAGAGACTTTCAAGAGTCAACTCCAGCACCAAAATTAGAAAACATCAACTCTTTTTGCTCAGTCTCCTTCACAATCCAACTCTCATATCCTTACATGACTACTGGAAAAACCATAGTTTTGACTATGTGGACCTTTATCAGCACAGTGCTGTCTCTGCTTTCTAATACATTGTCTAAGCTGGTCATAGCTTTCCTTCTAAGGAGGAAGTGTCTTTTAGTTTTGTGGTTGCAGTCACAGTTCACAGTAATTTTGGAATCCAGGAAAATAAAATTGTCACTTCTTCTACTTTTTGCCCTTCTATTTGTTATGAGTGATGGGACTGGATGCCATGATCTTTGTGTTTTTGATGTTGAGTTTTAAGCCAGCTTTTCACTCTCCCCTTTCACCTTCATCAAGAGGCTCTTAAGTTCCTTTTCATTTTCTGCTGTTAGGGTGTTTTCAGCTGCATATCTGAAGTTCTTGATATTTCTCCCAAAAATCTTGATTCTAGCTTGTGATTCATCCAGCCCAGCATTTTGCATGATATACTCTGTAAGTACATTAAATAAATGGTGTGACAATATACAGCCTTTATGTACTTCTTTCCCAATTGTGAACCAGTTCATTGTCCATCTCATGCTAGTGCTTCTTGACATACACACAGGTTTCTCAGAAGACAGTTAAAGTGGTATGGTATTCCCATCTCTTGAAGAAATTTTCACAATCTGTTATGATCCACACAGTCATAGACTTTAATGTAGTCAATGAAGCAGATGTTTTACTGGAATTCTCTTGCTTTTTCTATGATCCAACAGATGTTGGCAATTTGATCTCTGGTTCCTCTGCCATTTCTAAATCCAGATTGCAGATCTGGAAATTCTGAGTTCATGCAGTGTTGAAGCCTTGCTTGAAGAACTTCGAGCATTACCTTGCTTGCATGTGAAACAAACACAATTGTACAGTAGTTTGAACATTTATTACTGTAAATTTCTCCATTTATGTCTATTAAAATATATGTCTATAAAATATATTTATGTGCACCTATATTTGTTACATATACACAGATGGTAATGAAGATTTACCATCTTGAACAGGATGTTCAAGCTGGTTTTAGAAAAGGCAGAGGAACCAGAGATCAAATTGCCAACATCAGTTGGATCATCGCAAAAGCAAGACAATTCCAGAAAAACATCTATTTCTGCTTTATTAACTATGCCAAAACTTTGATTGTGTGGATCAAAATAAACTGTGGAAAATTCTGAAAAGATGGGAATACCAGACCACCTGACTTGCCTTTTCAGAAACCTGTATGCAGGTCAGGAAGCAAAAGTTAGAACTAAACATGGAACAACAAATTGGTTCCAAATAGGAAAAGGAGTACATCAAGGCTGTATATTGATACCCTGCTTATTTAACTTATATGCAGAGTACATCATGAGAAATGCTGGACAGGAAGAAACACAAGCTGGAATCAAGATTGCTGGGAGAAATATCAATAACCTCAGATATGCAGATGACATGACCCTTATGGCAGAAAGTGAAGAGGAGCTAAAGGACCTCCTGATGAAAGTGAAAGAGGAGAGTGAAAAAGTTGGCTTAAAGCTCAACATTCAGAAAATAAAGATCATGGCATCCGGTCCCACCACTTCATGGGAAATAGATGAGGAAACAGTGGAAACAGTGTCAGACTTGATTTTGGGGGCTCCAAAATCATTGCAGATGGTGACTGCAGCCATGAAATTAAAAGACGCTTACTCTTGGAAGAAAAGTTATGACAAATTTAGATAGCATATTGAAAAGCAGAGATATTACTTTACCAACAAAAGTCCATCTAGTCAAGGCTATGGTTTTTCCAGTAGTCATGTATGGATGTGAGTGTTGGACTGTGAAGAAAGCTGAGTGCCGAAGAACTGATGCTTTTGAACTGTGGCAGGAGATCCAACCATTCCATTCTGAAGGAGATCAACCCTGGGATTTCTTTGGAAAGAATGATGATAAAGCTACTCCAGTACTTTAGCCACCTCATGTGAATAGTTGACTCATTGGAAAAGACTCTGATGCTGGGAGGGATTAGAGGGAGGGAGAAGAAGGGGACGACAGAGGATGAGATGGCTGGATGGCATCACTGACTCGATGGACATGAGTCAGTGAACACTGGGAGTTGGTGATGGACAGGGAGGCCTGGCGTGCTGCAATTCATGGAGTCGCAAAGAGTTGGACACGACTGAGCGACTGAACTGAACTGAACTGATATTTGGTGCATATATGTTAATAAGACTTATAATCTATTCTTGTATTGATCCCTTCATCATTATATAATGTTCTTCTTTTTCTTTTATTATAGACTTTGTTTTAAAATCTCCTTTGTATGGCATACATATTATTGTGCCTGCTTTCTTATCATTTCCATTTGCATGGAATATCTTTCTCCATCCTCTCACTTATAGTCTATGCTTTTAGTTCTTGAAGTTATTCTTTTAAAGACAACATATAGATGATTCTTATTGTTTTTTTTCCCCCATTCATCCACCCTATGTCTTTCGATTGGACCCTTTAGTCCACTGACTTTTTTTAAGAATTAATTTATTTATCTTGATTGGAAGGTAATTACTTTACAATATTGTAGTGGTTTTTGCCATACACTGACATGAATCAGCCATAGGTGTACATGTGCCCCCCATCTTGAACCCCCTCCTACTTCCCTCCCCATGCCATCCCTCAGAGTTGCCTGAGTGCCCTGGCTTTGAGTGTCCTATTTCATGTATCAAACTTGGACTGGTGATCTATTTCACATGTGGGTATATACATGTTTCAATGCTATTCTCTAAAGTCATCATACCCTCACCTTCTCCCACAGAGTCCAAAAGTCTATTCTACATCTGTCTCTTTTGCTGCCTCACATAAAGGGTAATCATTACCATCTTTCTAAATCCCACATATATGCATTAATATACTGTATTGGCGTTTTACTTTCTGACTCACTTCACTCAATATAATAGGCTTCACTTTCATCCACCTCATTAGAACTGATTCAAATGTGTTCTTTTTAATAGCTGAGTAGTATTCCACTGTGTATATGTACCACAACTTTCTTATGCATTCATCTGCTGATGAACATCTAGGTTGCTTCTATGTCCTAGATATTGTAAACAGTGCTGTGATGAACACTGGGGTACACGTGTCTCTTTCAATTTTTGTTTCCTCAGTATGTATGCCCAGCAGTAGGATTGCTGGGTTGTATAGCAGTTCTATTTCCAGTTTTTTAAGGAATCGCCACACTGTTGTCCATAGTGGCTGTACTAGTTTGCATTCCCACCAACAGTGTAAGAGGGTTCCCTTTTTCTCCTTACCCTCTCCAGCATTTATCGTCTCTAGGCTTTTTGATGGCAGCCATTCTGACCAGCGTGAAATGGTACCTCATTGTAGTTTTGATTTGCATTTCTCTGATAATGAGAGATGTTGAGCAACTTTTCATGTGTTTGCTAGCCATCTGTACAGCTTCTTTGGAGAAATCTCTGTTTAGTTTTTTGGCCCATTGTTTAATTGGGTCATTTATTTTTCTGGAATTGAGCTACAGGAGCTGCTTGTGTATTTTGGGGGATTAATTGTTTGTCAGTTGCTTCATTTCATATTATTTTCTCCCATTCTGAAGGCTGCCTTTTCACTTTGCTTTGCAAAAGTTTTTAAGTTTAATTAGGTCCCATTTGTTCATTTTTGCTTTTATTTCCACTACTCTGGGAGGTGGGTCATAGAGAATTCTGCTGTGATTTATGTTATAGAGTGTTTTGCCTATGTTTTCCTTTAGGAGTTCTATAGTTTCTATTCTTACATTTAGATCTTTAATCCATTTTGAGTTTATTTTTGTGTATGGTGTTAGAAAGTGTTGTAGTTTCATTCTTTTACAAGTGGTTGCCCAGTTTTCCCAGCACCACTTGTTAAAGAGATTGTCTTTTCTCCATTGTGTATTCTTGCCTCTTTTATCAAAGATAAGGTGTCCATGAGGACATGGATTTATCTCTGGGCTTTCTATTTTGTTCCATTGATCTATATTTCTCTCTTTGTG
This sequence comes from Nanger dama, assembly GCA_917880005.1. Classification (NCBI taxonomy): domain Eukaryota; kingdom Metazoa; phylum Chordata; class Mammalia; order Artiodactyla; family Bovidae; genus Nanger; species Nanger dama. Next base: position 7,063,445 of record CAKJTW010000011.1, read on the forward strand.
CCAGTACCACACTGTCTTGATGACTGTGGCTTTATAGTATAGCCTGAAGTCATGCAGGTTGATTCCTCCAGTTCCATTCTTCTTTCTCAAGATTGCTTTGGCTATTAGAGGTTTTTGTATTTGCATATAAATTGTGAAATTATTTGTTCTAGTTCTGTGAAAAATACAGTTGGCAGCTTAATAGGGATTGCATTAAATCTATAGATTGCTTTTGGGTAGTATACTCATTTTCACTATATTGATTCTTCTGATCCGTGAATATGGTATACTTCTCCATCTATTCATTTCATCTTTGACTTCTTTCATCAGTGTTTTATAGTTTTCTACATACAGGTCTTTTGTTTCTTTAGGTGGATTTATTCCTTAGTATTTCATTCTTTTCATTGCTATGGTAAATGGGATTGTTTCCTTAATTTCTCTTTCTGTTTTCTCATTGTAAGTGTATAGGAATCCAACGGATTTCTGTGTGTTAATTTTATATTCTTCAAGTTTACTATTTTCATCGATTAGCTCTAGTAATTTTCTTGTGGAGTCTTTAGGGTTTTCTATGTAGAGGATCATGTCATCTGCAAACAGTGAGAGTTTAATTCCTTCATTTCCAAATTGGATTCCTTTTATTTCTCTTTCTTCTCTGATTGCTCAGTGGCTAAAACTTCCAAAACTATGTTGAAGAGTAGTATTGAGAGTAGGCACCCTTGTTTTGTTCCTGACTTTAGGGGAAATGCTTTCAATTGCTCACCAATGAGGACAATGCTTGATGTCTGTTTATAATATATGGCTTTTAATATGTTGAGGTATGTTGCCTCTCTGCCTGTTTTCTGGAGGGTTTATATATATATATATATATCTCATAAATAGATGTTGAATTTTGTCACAGACTTTCTCTGACTGATCTCCTTTAGGATGGACTGGTGGGATCTCCTTGCAGTCCAAGGGACTCTCAAGAGTCTTTTCCAATGCCACAGTTCAAAAGCACCAATTCTTCTACACTCAGCTTTCCTTATAGTCCAATTGTCACATCCAAACATGACTACTGAAAAAACCATAGCCTTCACTAGACAGAGACAAGCTAATGTCTCTGCTTTTACTATGTTGTCTAGCCCGGTCATAACTTTCCTTCTAAGGAGTAAGCGTCTTTTAATTTCATGGCTGCAATCACTATCTGAAGTGATTTTGGAGCCCTCCCAAAAAAATAAAGTCAGCCACTGTTGCCACTGTTTCCCCCATCTATTTGCCATGAAGAGATGGGAACAGATGCCATGATCTTTGTTTTCTGAATTTTGAGCTTTAACTCAACTTTTTTACTCTCCTCTTTCACTTTCATCAAGAGGCTCTTTAGTTCTTCTTCACTTTCTGCCATAAGGGTCGTGTCATCTGCATATCTGAGGCTATTGATATTTCTCTCAGCAATCTTGATTCTAGCTTGTGTTTCCTCCAGCCCAGCATTTCTCATGATGTGTTCTGCATATAAGTTAAATAAGCAGGATGACAATATGCGGGCTTGACATATTCCTTTTCCTATTTGGAACCAGTCTGTTGTTCCATGTCCAGTTCTAACTGTTGCTTCCTGACCTGCATACAGTTTTCTCAAGAGGCAGGTCAGGTGGTCTGGTATTCCCATCTCTTTCAGAATTTTCCATAGTTCATTGTGATCCACACAGTCAGAGGCTTTTGCATAGTCAATAAAGCAGAAGTAGATATTATTCTGGAACTCTCTTGCTTTTACAATGATCCAGGGTGGCAATTTGATCTCTGGTTCCTCTGCCTTTTCTAAAACCAGCTTGAATATCTGGAAGTTCACCATTCACATACTGCTGAAGCTTGGCTTAAAGAATTATGAGCATTGCTTTTCTAGCATGTGAGATGAGTGCAACTGTGTGGTAGTTTGAACATTATTTGGCATTGGTTTTCTTTGGGATTGGATTGAAAAGTGACCTTTTCCACTTCTGTGGCTACTGCTGTTCTCTAAATTTGCTGACATACTGAGTGCAGCATTTTCACAGCATCATCATTTAGAATTTGAAATAGCTCAACTGGAATTCCTTCGCCTCCACTAGCTTTGTTCATAGTGATGCTTCCTAAGTCCCACTTGACTTCACATTCCAGGATGTCTGGCTCTAGGTGAGTATGAGTGATCACACCATTGTGGGTATCTGGGTCATGAAGATTTCTTTTTGTACAATTCCATGTATCCTTGCTGCCACTTCTTAATATCTTCTGCTTCTCTTATGCCCATACCACTTCTATCTTTTATTAAACCTATCTTTGCATGAAATGTTCCCTGGTATCTCTCATTTTCTTGGAGAGATCTCTAGTATTTCCCATTCTATTGTTTTCCTCTATTTTTTACACTGATCATCAAGGAAAGTTTTCCTATCTCTCCTTTCTATTCTTTGGAACTCTGCATTGAAATGGGTTATCTTTCCTTTCTCCTTTGCTTTCACTTCTCTTCTTTTCACAGCTATTTGTAAGGCTCCCTCAGACAGGCAATTTGCTTTTTGCATTTCTTTTTCTTGGGGATGGTCTTGATTCTTCTCTTTTGTACAATGTCCTGAACCTCTGTACACAGTTCATCAGGCACTCTGTCTATCAGATCTAGTCCCTTAAATCTATTTGTCATTTCCGCTGTATAATAATAAGGGATTTGATTTAGGTCATACCTGAATGGTCTAGTGGTTTTCCCTACTTTCTTCAATTTACATCTGAATTTGGCAATGGGGAGTTCACAATCAGAGCCACAGTCAGCTCCCAGTCTTGTTTTTGCTGACTGTTTAGAGCTTCTCCATCTTTGGCTGCAAAGAATATAATCAATCTGATTTTGGTGTTGACCATCAGGCGATGTCCATGTGTTGAGTCTTCTCTTGTGTTGTTGGAAGAGGGTATTTGGTATAACCAGTATGTTCTCTAGCCAGAACTCTATTAGCCTTTCCCCTACTTCATTCTGTATTCGAAGGCCATATTTGCTTGTTGCTCCAGGGGTTTGTGACTTCCTACTTTTCCATTCCAGTTCCCAATAATGAAAAGGACATCTTTTTGAGGTGTTAGTTCTAGAATGTCTTGTAGGTCTTCATAGAACCGTTCAAATTCAGCATCTTCAGCATTACTGGTCAGGGCATAGACTTGGATTGCCGTGATATTGAGTGGTTTGCCTTGGAAAAGAACAGAGATCATTCTATTATTTTTGAGATTGCATCCAAGTACTGCATTTCTTTGTTGGTTCAGTTCAGTCGCTCAGTCGTGTCCAACTCTTTGCGACCCCCATGAATCGCAGCAAGCCAGGCCTCCCTGTCCATCACCATCTCCCGGAGTTCACTCAGCCTCACGTCCATCGAGTCCGTGATGCCATCCAGCCATCTCATCCTCTGTCATCCCCTTCTCCTCCTGCCCCCAATCCCTCCCAGCATCAGAGTCTTTTCCAATGAGTCAACTCTTCGTATGAGGTGGCCAAAGTACTGGAGTTTCAGCTTTAGCATCATTCCCTCCAAAGTAATCCCAGGGCTGATCTCCTTCAGAATGGACTGGTTGGATCTCCTTGCAGTCCAAGGGACTCTCAAGAATCTTCTCCAACATCAAGCATTGACCATCAAACAGACTCCTTTGTTGACTATGATGGCTACTCCATTTCTTCTAGGGATTCCTGCCCACAGTAGTAGATATAATGGTCCCCTAGTTAAATTCACCCATTCCAGTCTAGTTCACTGATTCCTAGAATGTTGATGTTCACTCTTGCCATCTCCTGTTTGACCACTTTCAACTTGCCTTGATTCATGGACCTGACATTCCAGGTTCCTATACAATATTGCTCTTTACAGCATCCGACCTTGCTCTGTCACTAGTCCCATACACAACTGGGTGTTGTTTTGCATTGGCTCCATCCCTTCATTCTTTCTGGAGTTATTTCTCTACTAATCTCCAGTAGCATATTGGGTACATACCAAGCTGGGGAGTTTATCTTTCAGTGTCCTATCTTTTGCCTTTTCATACTGTTCAAGGGATTCTCAAGGCAAGAATACTGAAGTTGTTTGCCATTCCCTTCTCCAGTGGACCACTTTTTGTCAGACCTCTCCACCATGAGCCAGCAATCTTGGGTGGCCCCACATAGCATGGCTTAGTTTCATTGAGTTAGACAAGGCTGTGGTCCATCTGATCAGATTGGCTAGTTAGTTGTCTGTGATTGTGGTTTCAGTCTGTCTGCCCTCTGATGCCCTCTTTCAGCGCCTACCATCTTACTTGGGTTTCTCTTACCTTGGACTTGGGGTATATCTTCACAGCTGTTCCAGCAAAGCTCAGCTGCTGCTCCTTACCTTGGACGTGGGGTATTTCCTATCAAGGTAGATTGGAAGTGGTCAAACAGGAGATGGCAAGAGTGAACATCAAGAGTTTAGGAAGCAGTGAACTAAAATGAACTAGAATGGGTGAATTTAACTCAGAGGACCATTATATCTACTACTGTGGGCAAGAATCCCTTAGAACAAATTCAGTAGCCAACATAGTCAACAAAAGAGTCCTAAATGCAGTACTTAGATGCAATCTCAAAAATGACAGAATGATCTCTGTTCATTTCCAAGGCAAACCATTCAATATCACAGTAATCCAAGTCTATGCCCTGACCAGTAATACTGAGGAAGCTGAAGTTGAACAGTTCTATGAAGACCTACAAGACTTTCTAGAACTAATACCCCAAAAGATGTCGTATTCTTTATACAGGACTGGAATGCAAAAGTATGAAGTCAAGATATACATGGAGTAACAGGCAAATTTAATCTTGGAGTACAGAATGATGCAGGGAAAAAGCTAATAGAGTTGTGCCAAGAAAACAAATTGGAGGGACATAGCAAACACTCTCTTCCAACAACACAAAAGAAGACTACACATGGACACTGCCAGATGGTCAATACCAAAATCAGATTGATTACATTCTTTGCAGTCAAAGATGGAGAAGCTTGATACAGTCAGCAAAAGTAAGATCAGGAGCTGACTGTGGCACAGACCATGAACTCCTTATTGCCAAATGCAGACTTCAGCTGAAGATAGTTAGGAAAACCACTAGACCATTCAGGAATGACATAAATCAAGCCCCTTACGATTATACAGTGGAAGTGACAAATAGATTCAAGGGATTAGATCTGTTAGACAGAGTGCCTGAAGAACTATGGACGGAGATTCAGGACACTGTACAGGAGGCAGAGATCAAGAACATCCCCCAAAAAGAAATGTAAAAATGTAAAATGGTTGTCTGAGTAGGCCTTACAAATAGCTGTGAATAGAAGAGAAGAGAAAGCAGAGGTAAAAGGAAAGACACGTCCAGTTGAATGCAGAGTTCCAAAGAAAGACCAAGGAGAGATAAGAAAGCCTTTCTCAGCAATCAGTGTAAAGAAATAGCAGAAAACAATAGAATGTGAAAGACTAGAAATCTCTCCAAGAAAATTAGAGATACCAAGGGAACATTTCATGCAAAGATGGGCTCAATAAAAGACAGAAATGGTATGGACATAAAAGAAGCAAAAGATATTAAGAAGAGGTGGCAAGAATACACAGAATAACTGTACAAAAAGAAATCTTCATGACCCAGATACCCACAATGGTGTGATCACTCATACTCACCTAGAGCCAGACATCCTGGAATGTGAAGTCAAGTGGGACTTAGGAAGCATCACTATGAAAAAAGCTAGTGGAGGTGGTGGCATTCCAGTTGAGCTATTTCAAATCCTAAAAGATGATAGTATGAAAGTGCTGAACTCAATATGTAGCAAATTTCAAAAGCTCAGCAGTGGCCACAGAAATGGAAAAAGTCATTTTCAATCCAATCTCCCAAAAACCAATGCCAAATAATGTTCAAACTACCACACAATTGCACTCATCTCACACACTAGCAAAGTAATGCTCAGAATTTTCCAAGCCTGGCTTCAACAGTACATGAACTGAAACTTCCAGATGTTCAACCTGGATTTAGAAAAGGTAGATGAATCAGAGATCAAATTGCCAACATCCACTGGATCATCAAAAAGGTAAGAGTTCCAGAAAAACATCTATTTCTGCTTTATTGACTATGCCAAAGACTTCGACTAGGTGGATCTAGTCAAACTCTGAAAAATTTTTACATAGATGGGAATACCAGAACACCTGACCTGCCTCCTGAGAAATCTGTATGCAGGTGAGGAAGCAAAAGTTGGAAGTGGATATGGAACAACAGACTGGTTTCAAATAGGGAAAAGAGTATGTCAAGTCTGTATATTGTCATTGTGCTTATTTAACTTATATGCAGAGTACATCATTAGAAATGCTGAGCTGGATATCAATAACCTCAGACATGCAGATGATACCACCCTTATTGCAGAAAGCAAGGAAGAACTAAAGAGCTTCTTGAAAGTGAAAGAGGAAAGTGAAAAAGTTGGCTTAAAACTCAATATTCAGAAAACTATAATCATGGAATCTCTTTTCATCACTTCATAGCAAACAGATGGTGAAACAGTAGAAACAGTGACAGACTTTTTTTTTTTTTTTGATGGGGGGGGCACAAAATTACTGCAGATGGTGAATACAGACATAAAGTTAAATGACACTTGTTCCTTGGAAGAAAAGCTATGAACAACCTAGATAGCATATTAAAAAGCAGAGACATTACTTTGCCAATAAAGGTCCATCTGGTCCAAGCTATAGTATTTCCACTAGTCATGTATAGATGTGAGAGTTGGACTATAAAGAGAGTTGAGAGCTCAAGAATTGATGCTTTTGAACTGTGGTGTTGGAGAAGACTCTTGAGAGTCCTGTGGACTGCAAGGAGATTGAACCAGTCCATCTGAAAGGAAATCAGTCCCAAATATTCATTGAAAGGACTGATGTTGAAGCTGAAACTGTAATATTTTAGCCACCTGATGCAAAGAACTGACTCATTTTAAAAGACCCTGATTCTGGGAAAGATTGAAGGCGAGTGGATAAGGGGTTGACAGAGGATGAGATGGTTGGATGATATCACCAACTCAATGGACATGAATTTGAGTAAACTTTGGGAGTTGGTGATGGATAGGGAGGCCTGCCTCTTGAGAAATCTGTATGCAGGTCAGGAAGCAGCAGTTAGAACTGGACATGGAACAAAAGACTGGTTCCATATAGGAAAAGGAGTATGTCAAGGCTGTGTATTGTCACCCTGCTTATTTAACTTTTATGCAGAGTACATCATGAGAAATGCTGGACTGGAAGAAACACAAGCTGGAATCAAGATTGCTGGGAGAAATAATCAGTAACCTCAGATATGCAGATGGCACCACCCTTATGGCAGAAAGTGAAGGGGAACTAAAAGCCTCTTGATGAAAGTGAAAGTGGAGAGTGAAAAAGTTGGTCTAAAGCTCAACATACAAAAAAACGAAGATCATGGCGTCCGGTCCCATCACTTCATGGAAAATAGAGGGGAAACAGTGGAAACAGTGTCAGACTTTATTTTGGGGGCTCCAAAATCACTGCAGATGGTGATTGCAGCCATGAAATTAAAAGACGCTTACTCCTTGGAAGAAAAGTTATAACCAACCTAGATAGCATATTGAAAAGCACAGACATTACTTTGCTGACTAAGGTCCATCTAGTCAAGGCCATGGTTTTTCCAGTGGTCATGTATGGATGTGAGAGTTGGACTGTGCAGAAGGCTGAGTGCCGAAGAATTGGTGCTTTTGAACTACGTTGTTGGAGAAGACTCTTGAGAGTCCCTTGGACTGCAAGGAGATCCAACCAGTCTATTCTGGAGGAGATCAGCCCTGGGGGTTCTTTGGAAGGAATGATGCTAAAGCTGAAACTCCAGTACTTTGGCCACCTCATGCGAAAAGTTGACTCATTAGAAAAGACTCTGATGCTGGGAGGGATTGGGGGCAGGAGGAGAAGGGGACGACAGGGGATGAGATGGCTGGATGGCATCACGGACTCGATGGACATGAGTCTGAGTGAACTCCGGGAGTTGGTGATGGACAGGGAGGCCTGGCGTGCTGCGATTCATGGGGTCGCAAAGAGTCGGACACGACTAAGCGACTGAACTGAACTGAACTGAGGGAGGCCTGGCATGGTGCAGTCCATGGGGTCACAAAGAGTCAGACATGACTGATCGACTGAATTGACTGAAGAAAATTTTGGTAGAATTATCCTGTAAAGCTATCTGGTCCTGGGAGTTTGCTTTTTAGAAGATTTTTTTTTATTACAGTTTTGATTTCCATACTTCTGATGGTTCTGTTAAGATTTTGTATTTGTTCCTGGTTCACTTTTGGAAGGTTATACTTTTCTAAAAGTTGGTCCATTTCTTCCAAGTTGTTCATTTTATTGGCATGTAGTTGCTGATAGTAGTCTCTTATGATCCATTGTATTTCTTTGTTGTCTGTTGTGATTTCTCATTTTCATTTCTAATTTTGTTGATATGATTCTTCTCTCTTTTTCTTGATGAGTCTGCCTAATGGTTTTTCTATATATATTTTTATCTTCTCAAAGAATCAACTTTTAGTTTTACTGATTTTTCCTTTCGTCTCCTTTGTTTCTTTTTCATTTTTTTCTGCCCTATTTTTATGATTTCTTTCCTTCTATAACCCTGGGGTTCATCATTCCTTCTTCTAGTTGCTTTAGGTGTAGTGTTAGGTTATTTATTTGATTTTTTCTTGTTTCTTGAGGTAATCTTGTATTGCTACAAACCTTCCACTTAGCACTGCTTTTACTGAATCTCATAGGTTTTTGGTTATCATGTTTTCATTTATTTCTGTGCATTTTTAAATTTCTTTTGTGATTGGTTGGTTATTCAGAATTGTGTTGTTTAGCCTCCATATGTTTGTATTTTTAATAGTTTTTCCCTGTGACATCTAATCTTACCGCATTGTGATCAGAAAAGATGTTTGACATTTATTTCTAATTTTTAACTTTACCTGGGCCAGATTTATGGCCCAGGATGTGATCTATCCTGGAGAATGTTCCATGTGCACTTGAGAAAATGGTGAAATTCATTGCTTTGGGTTGAAATGTACTATAGATATCAATTAAGTCTAACTAGTCCATTGTATCATTTAAAGTTTGTGTTTCCTTGACAATTTTCTGTTTGGTTGATCTATCCATAGGTGTGAGTGGTGTATTAAAGTCTCTCACTATTATTGTGTTACTATTAATTTCCCCTTTCATACTTGTTAGCATTAGCATTACATATTGCGGTGCTCCTATGTCAGGTGCATATATATTCATAATGATTATATCTTCTTCTTGGATTGATCCTTTGATCATTATATCGTGTCCTTCTTTGTCTCTTTTCACAGCCTTTATTTCAAAGTCTATTTTATCTGATATGAGTATTGCTACTCCTGCTTTCTTTTGGTCTTCATTTGCGTGAAATATCTTTTTCCAGCCCTTCACTTTCAGTCTGTATGTGTCCCTTGTTTTGAGGTGGTTCTTTGTAGACAGCATATATAGGGTTCTTGTTTTAGTATTCATTCAGCCAGTCTGATTTTTGGTTGGCACATTCAACCTATTTACATTTAAGGTAATTGTTGGTAAGCATGATCCTGTTGCCATTTACTTTGTTGTTTTGAGTTCGAGTTTATACACCCTTTCTGTATTTCCTGTCTAGAGAAGATCCTTTAGCATTTGTTGGAGAGCTGGTTTGGTGGTGCTGAATTCTCTCAGCTTTTGGTTGTCTGTAAAGCTTTTGATTTCTCCTTTATATTTGAATGAGATTTTTGCTGGGTATAGTAATCTGGGTTGTAGGTTTTTCTCATTCATCACTTTAAGTATGTCCTGCCATTCCTTTCTGGCCTGAAGAGTTTCTACTAAAAATCATACACACACACACACACAATGCAAGATCAGCTATTATCCTTATGGGGATCCCCTTGTGAGTTATTTGTTGCTTTTCCCTTGCTGCTTTTAATATTTGCTCTTTGTTTTTGATTTCATTAAATTTTATTAATATGTGCATTGGGGTGTTTCACCTTGGGTTTACCTTGTTTGAGACTCTCTGTTTCTTGAAATTGGATGGCTATTTCCTTCCTCATTTTAGGGAAGTTTTCAACTATTATCTCCTCAATTATTTTCTCATGACCTTTCTTTTGTCTTCTTCTTCTGGGACTCCTATGACCTCCTATGTTGAGGCATTTAATATTGTCCCAGAGGTCTCTGAGGTTGTCCTCATTTCTTTTAATTTTTCTCTTCTTTCCTCTCTGCTTCATTTATTTCCACCTTTCTATCTCCCACCTCACTTATCCCATCTTCTGCCTCAATTATTATACTGTTGGTTCCCTCCAGAGAGATTTTGATCTCAGTTATTGCATTATTCATTATTGGTTGACTCATTTTTATTTCTTCTAGGTCCTTGTTAAACATTTCTTGCATCTTCTCTTTTCTTGTCTCTAGTCTATTTATCTATATCTCCTTTTTGTTTTCAAGATTTTGGATCATCTTAACTATAATTATTCTTAATTCTTTTTCAGGTAGACTCTCTGTCTCCTCCTCTTTTGTTTGGTTTGGTGAACATCTGTCATGTTCCTTTACCTGCTGACTATTTCTCTGTCTCTTCATTTTGTTTAGATTGCTGTGTTTGGGGTGGCTTTTCTGTATGCTGGAAGTTTGTGGTTCCTCTTTATTGTGGAGATTGCTCACCTCACTGTGGGTGGGGTTGGACTAGGGAAGCTTGTTTTTGTGTTCTAGTGGGTGGAGCTGGATCTCTTCTCCTGGAGTGCAATGAAGTGTTCAGTAGTGAGCTTTTGGGTATCTGTGGGTTTGGTGTGACTTTGGGCAGCCTGTATTTTAATGCTCACAGCTGTGTTCCTGAGTTGCTGGAGAATTAGCCTTGTATGTCTTACTCTGGAACTTATTGGCTATTTTGTGGAGCTTGGTTTCAGTTTAAGTATGGAGGCTGTTGGATGAGCTCTTATCAATTAATGTTACCAGGAATCAGGAGTTTTCTGGTCTTCTCAAGTTTTGGATTTAAGCCTCCGCCTCTGGCTTTCTGTCTTATCCTTACAGTAGCCTCAAGACTTCTCCATCCATATAGCACCAATGACAAAACATCTAGGTTAATGGTGAAAAGAGTCTCCACAGTGAGGGACACCCAGAGACGTTCACAGAGTTACATGGAGAAGAGAAGAGTGAAGAGGGAGATCGAGGTGACAAGGGGGAGAAGAGGAGGAGTCAAAAGGGGAGAGAGCAATCTAGCCAGTAATCAATTCCCTATGTGCTCTCCACAGCCTGGAACACACAAAGAGGTCCACAGAGTTACACAGAGAAAAGAAGAGGGAGGAGAGTGATAGAGGTAACCAGGAGGAGAAGAGGGGGAGTCAGAAGGGCAGAGACCAATCTAGTCAGTAATCAGTGCCTTAAGTGTTCTCCACAGCTCGGAAAACCCAGAGAGATTCACAGAGTTAAGTGGAGAAAAGAAGGGGAAGGAGGAGACAGAGGTGATCTGGGGGAGAAAACGGAGTGTCAAAGGGGACAGAGCAATCAAGCCAGTAATCACACCCCTAAGTGAAAATGGAACTGAAGACTAGATTCTTGAAGGTACAAAGTTGATAACAAATATGATCCAGAGAGATGATATGGGGTGGGAGGTGGGAGAGGGGTTCAGGATTGGGAACTCATGTACACCTGTGGCAGATTCATGTCAATGTATGGCAAAACCAATACAGTATTGTAAAGTAAAATAAGGTAAAAATAAAAATTAAAAAAATAAAAATAAATAAAATACTGAAAAAAATCTAGATTAGAGGTTAGACTCTCAAAAATCAATATTAAAAATACAAAACAAAGTCAATTACAATATTTATAAATATATATATATATGAAATTTGCTTGAAAAAATAAAGTCTTTTTAGCAGTAATAGTAGGTTATACAAATGGAAATTAAAAGAGTAATAAAGAACTTTAAAAAAACTTTAAGAGTTAAAAAATGATAATAGTAAAAATATATCTAGGAATTTCTCTGGAGCTGTTGTGGGCAATGTGGGGTCAGTTCAGTTTCAGATAGTTCCTTTTCCAGCTTGTACTTCTTCTCAAGGTCTATAGGCCCCTTCCAATGCTTGCTGCTGCTAAGTCGCTTTAGTCGTGTCCGACTCTCTGTGACCCCATGGACTGCAGCTTACCAGGCTCCTCCGTCCATGGGATTTTCCAGGCAAGAGTACTGGAGAGGGGTGCCATTGCCTTCTCCAATGCTTAGTCAGTCTTAACTACAGAATTTTAATCTGTTGCTCCTGTCACTTCCAAAGCAGTTCCCTCTTCTTTGTTTATTTTGGCTTCCTCTGTTTGCAAGTCTCTTCAGTGTCTCATTTCCACCTGACACAAGGGGATAAAGGTGGTCACTTATTTAGGCTCACTCATTCAGTTGTACTGTGGGGAGGGAGGAGCACTGCAAAGAAATATCACTGGCATGTGAAAAATGCTCACACTTTATGGGCCACACTGGGTTTGCCCCCAGCTCATGGCAGCATGTGCTTTCCCAGTGTACATTGCTCAGGCTCCATGTTGCTCTGCAGGGGTACTGTCCAAGGTGTGCCCTACATTTTGTGCACTCCAGAGGTCTAAGCTGCTCAGGTTGAAGTTTTCAGGTATTCTGCAAGGGCACAGAGTTGATTGGGCATGTGTTTTGTGCCCTCCAAGGCTCAAGCAGCTCAGGTGACCAAGTGTTTGACAAAAACACTATCCCAGGTGGTCCAAGCATCTTAATCACCTCCCCAGTCCCTGCCACTCACTATCTCAGTTGTGCCATGTGTCTCTTCAATGGAGCTGATCTCAGGCTGTGACCCTCTTGGCAGCTATCAACCATCCAGTATCCCAGGAAGATGTGGTTAGCAACTGGGAGCCTGCTCACAGTTTGGTGGAGGATGCAGGTCTCTGAAGCCAAGATTGCCCCTTGCCTTCTGACTCTGGCTGTGGCACACCTGCCTGTCTGTCTCTAGCGGGGGTGGGGGTGGGGGTCTGTACACACCTGGATTGCTCTCCTTTGGTATTTACTGATTCCTTTGTTCTATGAGCAAGCCAGGCTGTGAGTTAGGTTAGAGCCTTTCATGGGAAAGTTCTTTTATTTTCCTTTCTCTCTGGCTATCCCACAGTTTGGGCTGCTATCCCACATTAGCTCCCTCAGATTGTCCTCAGGGCAACAGGCCCAGTCCTTACCCTAAGCATGCAATCTTTGTCTCTCTATCCAGCCCCTGCTCACAGGTGGCAGAAGCGAGTGTCTGGGCTAGTTCTCTGCTGGAAGTTGCGGTTAGATGCCTATTCTGTGTGTGTGTTTTTCTTTTTCACTCCTGGTCATGTTGCCCTCTGAGATTTCAAAACTCCCCACAGACCCGCTGTTGAGAGGGTTTCCTGCTGTTTGGAAACTTCTCCTTCACGACTCCCTCCCCAGGACGGGGTCTCTGACCCTAACTCTTTTGTCTCTTTTTGTCTTTTATATTTTGTCCTACTTCCTTTTGAAGAGAATGGGCTGCCTTTCTGGGTGTCTGGTGTTTTCTGCCAGCATTCAGAAGTTGTTTTGTGGAAGTTGCTCAACATTCAAATGATCATTTGATGAATTTGTGGGGGAGAAAGTGGTCTCCCCATCCTATTCCTCCACCATCTTGGGACCACCAGTCCACTGACTTTTAGAGTGATTATTAATAGGTATGTACTTATTGCCATTTTGTTAGTTGTCTTTGTCTTTTTGTAGTTTCTTCTTTTCTTCTTTTAGTTTCTCCTCTTGCAGTCTGATGATTTTCTTTAGTTATTTTATCTTCTTTTGTATCCATTTTTTGTGTGTCTTTTATAGGTGTTTGATTTGTGATTACCACTGTATTCCTATGTGTTGATCTATAGCTACATCAACTTTTTAAAGCTGATCATTTAAGTTCAAACATTACACAAGACAGACATTTGTACTGCTCTCCATATTTGTGTTTTTGATGTCATATTTTACATATTCATGCCTATCCCTAAATTGTTCTAGTTATAATTGCTTTTAATAATATATGTCTTTTCGCCTTCATGTTAGCTTATATAAGCAGTTTATCTATTGCCTTTACTATAAATTTGCCTTTGCCAGTGGGACTTTTCACTTCCTATTATTTAATATTTCTTGTGGTAGCCTTTTCCTTTTCACTTAAAGAAGACCCTTTAACACTTGCAAGTTTGGTTTAGTGTTGATGAACTCTGTTTTAATTTTTGCTTGTCTGAGAAACCCTATCTCTTCTTCAATTCTAAATGATAACCTTACTGGGTCAAGTATCTTACTTTGCAGGTTTTTCCCTTTCAGCATTGTAAATACATCATGGCCTTCCCTTCTGACCGACAAAGTTTCTGCAGAAAAATAAGCTGATAGCCTTCTGAGTATTCCCTTACATATGATTTTTTCTCTCTCTTGCCTTTAAAATGCTCTCTTTATCATTGTTTCCATGTTAATGACATGTTGCAGTGTGCACTGGCACATGGATTATTAATCAATCCTCATCAAGACATACCATTTGTGAAATTTAAGAATACAAATATAAAGAACATTCTAAAATTACAGAAAGAAATCTTAATGTAATAGAAGCCAGAAATTATACGGTATCTCTTAGTGCCAGGAAAAAGTGGAACAATATTTTTAAGATTCTAAGAAAAAGATAACTTTCAATATAAAATTCTCCATTTAACTGAATAATATATAAGATATGATGATAGAATAATATCAATTTAAGATATGTAAGCATCCAAAAACATAACTTTCAAAAATTTTTAGGAGTTCCAAGGAGGTTTACTTTGGTAAGCATAGAGAAGGACATGGATCTGAAAAGAGCAATAACACAGAAACTCTCAGGATAACAGTTTGAAGCAAGACAAAAAGTCAGTACCAATTCCAAAAGAACTAAGAAATAAAAAAAAGGAAGGCCACAAGATTAAAATAATAATAATGGTTGACCAGTTTTCCCAGCACCACCTGTTAAAGAGACTGTCTTTACTCCATTGTATATTCTTGCCTCCTTTGTCGAAGATAAGGTGTCCATAGGTATGTGGGTTAATCTCAGGGCTTTCGATTTTGTTCCATTGATCTATATTTCTGTCTTTGTGCCAGTACCATACTGTCTTAATGACTGTGGCTTTGTAGTAGAGCCTGAAGTCAGGCAAGTTGATTCCTCCAGTTCCAGTTTTCTTTCTCAAGACTGCTTTGGCTATTCGAGGTTTTTTGTATTTCCATACAAATCTTGAGATTATTTGATCTAGTTCTGAGAAAAATACTGCTGGTAGCTTGATGGGAATTGCATTGAATCTGTAGATTGCTTTGGGTAGTATACTCATTTTCACTATATTGATTCTTCCAACCCATGAGCATGGTATATTCCTCCATCTATTAGTGTCTTCTTTGATTTCTTTCATCAGTGTTTTATAGTTTTTCAATATATAGGTCTTTAGTTTCTTTAGGTAGGAATATTCCTAAGTATTTTATTCTTTTCGTTGCAATGAAATTAGACCCCTCTCTAACACCATACACAAAAATAAACTCAAAATGGATTAAAGATCTAAATGTAAGACCAGAAACTATAAAACTCCTAGAGGAGAACATAGGCAAAACACTCTCCGACATAAATCACAGCAGGATCCTCTATGATCCATCTCCCAGTATACTGGAAATAAAAGCAAAGATAAACAAATGGGATCTAATTAAAATTAAAAGCTTCTGCACAACAAAGGAAACTATAAGCAAGGTGAAAAGACAGCCTTCTGAATGGGAGAAAACAATAGCAAATGAAACAACTGACAAACAACTAATCTCAAAGATATATAAGCAACTTATGCAGCTCAACTCCAGAAAAATAAATGATCCAATAAAAAAATGGGCCAAAGAACTAAATAGGCATTTCTCCAAAGAAGACATACGGATGGCTAACAAACACATGAAAAGATGCTCAACATCACTCATTATCAGAGAAATGCAAATCAAGACCACAATGAGGTATCATTTCACACCAGTCAGAATGGCTGCGATCCAAAAGTCTACAAGCAATAAATGCTGGAGAGGGTGTGGAGAAAAGGGAACCCTCTTACACTGCTGGTGGGAATGCAAACTAGCACAGCCATTATGGAAAACAGTGTGGAGATTCCTTAAAAAATTGCAAATAGAACTGCCTTATGACCCAGCAATCCCACTGCTGGGCATACACACCGAGGAAACCAGAATTGAAAGAGACACATGTACCCCAATGTTCATTGCAGCGCTGTTTATAATAGCCAGGACATGGAAGCAACCTAGATGTCCATCAGCAGATGAATGGATAAGAAAGCTCTGGTTCATATACACTATGGAATACTACTCAGCCCTTAAAAAGAATAAATTTGACTCAGTTCTAATGAGATGGATGAAATTGGAACCGATTATACAGAGTGAAGTAAGCCAGAAAGAAAAACACCGATACAGTATACTGACACATATATATGGAATTTAGAAGACAGTAATGATGACCCTATATGTGAGACAACAAGAGACACAGAGGTATAGAGTGGACTTTTGGACTCTGAGGGAGAGGGAAAGGGTGGGATGGTTTGGGAGAATGGCAGTGAAGCATGTGTATTTTCCTGTAAGAAACGGAGCGCTAATCTATGTTTGGTGTAGGATGCAGGATGCATGGGGCTGATGCACAGGATGATTCAGGCAGAGGATGTGGGGTGGGAGGTGGGAGGGGGCTTCGGCATTGGGCGATTGTGTTCACCTATGGCTGATTCGTGTCAATGTATGGCAAAACAAATACAGTATTGTAATTTGAAAAATAAATAAATTTAATTTAAAATAAATAAAATAAAATAAAATAAAATAATAATAATGATGATGATAACAATAATAAAACAGAAAAGGCAGATCTAATACGTGTGCATATTTGGAAAATCTGTTGACAGATCTATTCAAAACTTAGGGGAAATAAAATTATCATAATGGAAAACCCAAAATTTACATAATAAAATAATTATTGCATCCAAAAAACATTTATATGTCAAAGAAAAAAATAATTATAGGGTACCACGTGGCTTATTGAGGAATTATATTTTCATAGTCATAGTAATACAGATTTTTATTTGACCAAATAAAGACTAAAATTTTTATTTAACAAAAATTATGATACAACTATAGCTATAATAGAAAATGGTATAAGATAAAAAGAGAATCAATCCCTCAGCTCTAACAATGAAAGTCAATAATGCCTCAATTTAATAATTTATGAAATGAAATTTTAAGTATGATATATAGAAATGTGTTTAAAGTACCAAAAGAAATGGCCTCGAGATAAGGAAGTGGCTGCCTCTGAGAAATGGATTAGAATAATGGAGCAGGATATTGCTGCTTTTTGTTCACATTAATTAACAATTCAAAAATATGCATGTAATACATTAATAAAATATAAAATTAATTGGGAGTAGGATGAGTTATATATTTAACTGATGTCAATGATTATTCATAATTTTACTTTGTTGAGGTTTTTAATTGTGGACATTGAAATATCTTAAGAAAATTCTTGGTCAGCTATATGGTTTTTCTATTGTCACATGCTTTCTCATCCGAACCATTCTCCCTTGTCTTTCAGAAAAGAACAAATTAACTACATAAATCAATATGTATTTTATTTTGAGGGTTTAATGTTTGAGAGATATTTCAGATCAAATTGATTTTTCTAATTTGTAGGTAACTTAGCTTTGTTTGGCTTGTTTGTTGATGTGTAATATATTTGCCTTTAGTGTTTCTGTTATATCTAAAATCCTTGACATTTTCAGAAATGTGTGCTGCTTGTATCTAAGTATTATGCTCTTTTCTTTAATTTTCCTTAGCACATTGTGAGCTTTGGCCAGATGCAAGTTCAGGAGCGGCACACAAATAGCACTCTTCTATTTTCCAAGACCAGCTGTATGTCTATACTATTTTAATTGCTTACAGTGATCATAAATAAGGTGGCAAAAGTGGATAGATACCTGTGGGTTTTTCAGAATCTTATTCATAAGGATGGGAAAACTTAATTTTCCTTATTGGTGATTCTGCCTTGCTGATGATTCATTATCTAAAGCATAAATATAGTTATGCATTTCCTAGTTGCTCAAATAAGACTCTTTTCTGGCTTTTGATTCCTTCCCTCCCCTTTAGTTACCAGTTCCCTCATTTTTACCTCTCTCTTTTTACATATACTCTCCCCTTTCACGATACACACACACACAGATAACCTTGATTCCAGCAGTGTGGCAAGAGGTAAGAGCACAACTTAAAGGAAATCTATAATGACTTTCTATAATGAGAACAATACTCTTGAAAAAAAAGTACTTGAGAAAGTACTTCCTAATTTATCTTTTTGATAAAATTATAAGAATAGAATTACTTTTAAAAGATGGATATAAGTTCATAAAATTATGTATATAGATGTTGATAATAATTTGAGGTATCATGGAAAACAAGTAGAAAATTCTATTCAAATCAGAGAACTAACATCATTTTAAAATGCTAAAAAGAATTACTCTAGAAATTACAGTTCTATATGCTTAATTTTAGTATCAGGGAAATGCTAACATAATGCAGTAAAAATCTTATTAATTCTTAACACAGGGGACCAGAGAAAGAAAAAAAATACAGAATTGCAATTAACTTGCTTGAGATTATCTAAATTTTTTTATTAAAGTAACAGAGCATCTAGATATCTAGGGACTAACAGTCTTCTTGCCATCCTACACAAACCAATATCACATTAATAAGGTTTTCTGTTAACATAAAAGCAAAGTTTCAAATTCATGGAAGAAAATGGCATGCTGGATAACATGCCTTTTTGAAGAAAACAATTCTTATAAGTATAAGAAATATGATTTTGTAATAGGCCTAAATCATTGTACAGTTATGTACAAAATACCTCATAACAAAATGAAATTCTCTGAAATGCATTTAGAAGAAATATCTAAAACTACAAAGTATTCTAGCAATAAGCAGTGATGATCTAACCCCCGCAAATTTGCTAAGTATCTTATAGTGACAATCTACAACATGCTTAGAGAAACAGTCACAAGAAGAAAATCATTGTGTTCATTGGCTCCAAATGCATGATCCTAATTAAGGATCAAAGGAATAGCACAAAAAAAAAAAGAAGAAGAAGAAGAAGAAACAGGAATGATAGTTAGGGCTTAATATTTCATAGTAAGTACCTGATTCTCAAAATCTTACATAGGAGCCTCAGTAATGATACACTAAAGAATCATTGAGGTAATTTTATTAGAACATAGAGGGAAGTCATGTGATTAAAAGAAAAACAAAAACAGACGTAAAGCCCAAAGACTACTGTTTTAATTGTACTTTATACGGCTGAAAAATAGATAAAAACACACTGGAATCAAAAGTCTAGGTCCAATTAATAAAAATTAGAACATTAGAGTGGGGTAAATTAAAGAAAACTAACTCCTTCAAATGAATAGGGGCATACAAATTGATTAGTTTTTTAATTTAATAATTTGAGAGCTACACTTAAAATTCATATTGAAATATGAATTTTATAATTACCAATACAATTTTTAAAAATCTCAATTTTTCTAACATGTTATGGAAGCTATAGGAAAGCAAATTATGGCCTATAACTCGGCTAATCCTAAAACAGTAGCCATTAGCCACATGTGTCCATTGAGTACCTGAAGTGTAAGAAAAGTCCAAATAGATTGCTGAGGGTGTAAAATGCTCACTGCATTTCATACTTGGTACAAAAAATAATGTAAAATGTCATACATGCAATTTGCATGTAGATTATATGCTGAAGTGAAAATATTTTTGATATATTTGGTTCAATAAAATAAAATATTAAGATTTACTTTACCAGTTTCATAGACTTATTGTATGATTCAGCAATCAGGCTCCTAAGGACTTCTCCAACTAAATCAAAAACTTAGGTCCACACAGGAACATCAACACAGATGTTTCTAAAAGTCAATTCATAATTTCAAAAACTGGAAGCAGTCAAGATTACCCTCAAAAGGCACATGAATAAACTTGTACATACATTCAATGACATACACTCAGTGACATAATATTCAATGATATATGCAAATGCATACATTTGTGCGTGTGTGTGTGTGTGTGTATGTGATAGAGAGACTGAGACAAAGAAAGGGAGAGAGAGAACATATACACTTTTTCATAGAGAAACAATGGTATAAGAAATCAGGAAATATTAAAAATGGTAGCCAACAGACAAAGGGCAGATGGGAGATAGTTTGGGGGGCAAGATAGTTTAGTCTTATCATCATCTATTTTGTTTTGTACACTTAACCTTATAGCTATGTAAATATTTTGCATAATTTTAAATGAAATTAAATTTACAAAGCAAAGCAATACCTAAAATAAAAAACAAGCTGGAAAAAATGAGCCTATCTGTATGTCAAATTGTTGGCAGAGTCACATAGAATATTATTTCAAGGAAGAGAAGGATTTTGAAACACAATATATTAGGGCTGCACTTTCCTAAGGGGAACTGTTTTTGCAGTTCCTAAGGGAACTGCAAAAACAAAATATGCACAAGGACACCTAAACTGCATTCACTCATCTGATTATTGCTAACAATACTGTTTTATTTAGAAACAGAAAGAGACATCATGTGTGATAAGATTTACAGATTTTTTTTTTGTTGGTGGGACACACGCACACAAAAGTGATACTTAAATAGATGAAAGGCAGAACTCTTTGTTATTTATCACTACAAACAAGAAAAGGTCAACACACAGGTCCACACAGGAGGTTGCTCTAGGGACAAGGTAACAATAAGCTGGATCTGGAGGAGGAAGCTTACATGTGAAAAGCAAGAGGAGGTTACCTAGGTTTCAGAGGTTTCCAGAGGATTAGCTGAACTGAATAAGTTCCTGGATAGAGGCAGGACCCTTTTTTTTCATATTTAACCCTAATATAGTAAGGATAAGTGTATAGGATCTCCACAAAGGGAACTGTTGGGGGTATAAACTTAATCAGCTATTCAAGAAGGGCAAATGCCTGGCCTCTAAACAGGACCTCAATATAGTGTCTACACTAAGAAAGAAAGTACTACAGATGGATGTAGATGGATTGAAACAAAGATGATTGATAGATGAGGAGTAAGGAAATATTAGCACCATAAGGATCCAAGATTTTCAGGATAAGAGAAAAAAACATACAACTATTGTAATACTTTAAATAGGGTTAGGGTTATTAATAGCTATAATCTTTTCATTTGAATTGAACAGATGAGAATAAATTCTTGATTTATTTTCCCTTTGTAAACAGTACATATTTTCTGTTTTTGTAAAAGAAACAGCAACTCAGTAGCAATTAGTACTCTTAGTGCTTATATTATTATTCCTAAATCCATCTATACTTAAGAGGATTCAGAGTTTCTAAAGAAGATAGCTGAATCCATGTTTGGGCACAGAAAATGTAAATGTACAAGACTTGGACATGTTGCACCTGAAAAGCAAGAAATTATCTAAGACTAATGGGGTCATTGACACAGGCGTCACATTCAAAAAGCCTCAAATAACCAAAGAAAAAAATTAGTTCATAATCATACTAAAATAATTTATGGACACTGAAGGTAATTATTTTGAAAACCGGTAAAGGGAAAGATTCAGGCATCCATCCTGCCTTTCCTATAGGGATTCACCTGCAGGCCTGGTTCCTCTGGGCAAACACATAGCTAGAAGATGGCTGGGCTGGAAAGTTCCATGTCCACTGGCTCAGGAAGCCAGAACCGACCTAGTATCAGAGAAGTCCACTGATCCAGCCCATTTAAACCCGCATGGTGATGTTATCTCTGTAAGCTCATCTATTCCCAGTCACCAGAATCTTGACAGATTACTCTTAACTACATTGACAGATTGAAGTAACTTAAATCCTAGGGGAAGGAAAAGGTTTCTCAATTCCTTCCTTACCAGAGAGTCCCTAGTTCATTTTTTTTTTTTTTAATTCAAAATGCTCCACACATTCTTTCCTCCTTCCCCCCACCAATAAGCACTCTTCATGCTAAACACATCTACTCTCAAACTCCAGAATATTTCAATTCTCTCCTTACTAAACTCAATAAACCAATAAAAACAAAGCATAAAATTCAACATTAATAGTATGAAACATTAGATTCAAATAAAAAATCTGGAAAAGATCAGTTATTTTATATCAATAAAAGTTCAGTTCAGTTCACTTCAGTCGCTAAGCCACCACCTTCAAAATAAAAATAAATTTGTCTGTTGAAAACAGAATGATATATATAAAGTAAAAATGTTAGAGATACAATAATTGTTGGAGCTCTTAATATAGCAATCTCTTTTTCTAGATCAAAGGAAAAAATACTGAACAAATGTTGACAAAGTTGAAATATTAAGAAAGTTATTATGAAGTACACTTGGATTTTTAACCCTAAAAATAGATTTTAGACATTTTTTCCCAAGAATCCATAGAATATTTATAACTGACAAGGGCCTAAATTCTTATTAACAAGAAGAAAGCAAACGTATTTATTTCTTTAACCACAAGAGATTTAATATTATAAATTAAAATAAATTTAGAAATTAGTTGGAGGGACGGAAAAAGATGGCAGAGGAATAGGATGGGGAGAACACTTTCTCCCTCACTACTTCATCAAAAGAACATTTCAACGCTGAGTAAACTCCACAAAACAACTTCTGAATGCTGGCAGAGAACATCAGGCATCCAGCAAAGCAGATCATTGGCTTCAAAAACAGGTAGGAATAAATATAAAAGATGAAAAAAGAGACAAAGGAGATAGGGAGGGAGCCCCGTCCCGGGAAGGGAATCCTGTCCCGGGAAGAGACTCTTAAAAAGAGAGGTTTCCAAACACCAGGAAACATTCTCGCAGCCGAGTCTGTGGCGAGCCTTGTAAGCACAGAGGGCAACATAACAGAAAGGAAAAATAAATAATTAAAACCAACAGAATATGAGCCCAACAGTAAATCCCCCAGCAGATAAGCAGTGCAAACGCCTGCATCCGACACTGCAAGTGGGGGTTGGGCAGGGAGGAGCAGGAAGCGCCAGCGGCAGTGCTTTCAAGAATCCAGCTGCGGGAGACACAGGCTGCAGGGCTTTTCTCGAGAATCGAGTGGTAACGTGGCCAGAATCGGGTCCACGCGTGGCCAGAATGAACTAACTTGGACTAGCAAACCAGACTGTGGGATAGCTACCATGCGAAACACTGGAACATAAGACACTGACAGGCCCGCGCACAGAACAAAGGATGGATAGGAATTAGCCAGTGCAGACTCTCCGGTGACAGGCAGCCAGAGCCTTAAGTACTGAAAGGGGGCAATCGCAGCTCAAGAGAGACATTACCTACCAAATTGCAAGCAGGCTTCTTTGCTAAGGCTTCTGGGGAGCTCTGGACAGTCATCATCTACCTGAGAAGGAGCCCCAGTGGTACTCCCAGAAAATTGAGCAGCCCAGAAAGGCCAGAAATTGCAGCAATTGCGCTCGCCAAACTCCCTAGCTACTTGGACCTGGGAAGGGCACAAAGCACAGACCCAACCAAATCTGCGCCTCGGAGGGCTTCCTGAGTGCCGAGACACAGTGGCTTAGACGGAGGAGGTACATGAAGCCTAGGGCAGGCCTCAGACAGTTATCCGGCAGAGCGGTGTGCGCTGTTAGCAGGGGCAAGCCCAGCATAGAGTCCATCACCGCCCTCCCTGTGTCAAGACGGAAATCAGACATGGAAGAGATCAGCAAACAGAGGAAGTCAAACAGAGGTAACTGCTTTGGTAGCGACTCCACACAGCCCACAATGCCAGAGAAAGGGCCAGATATACATTTACTACTTTTATGAACAATTTTTCTTTTTTTTTGGTGGGGGGTGATGTGGAAGCGTGATTTTTTTCTTTCTTTCTTTTCTAAAGAATTTTTTTAATTTTTTTCATCTTTTTTAAACTGTCTTTAATTTTTAAGTCCTCTATATCTCTATTTATTATTTTTATAACCTATTATTACTTTTCAAGGAAAAAAACCCTATTTTTAAAGCAAACGCCATATATAGTCTTTTTGTGGTGGAGGTTGTTGTCTTCTAATAATACTGGTGGCTTTTTTTCCCTCCTTCTTATTTCCATTAATATTCTATTTTTGAAAATCCAATCTCTACTCCAGATTTTTAATCTTTGCATTTTGGTATTTGTTGCCAATTTTGTACATTTAAAAACCTAATCTTCAGTACCCAATTTTACATGAGTGCAAGATTACTGGCTTGACCACTCTCTCCTCCATTGGACTCTCTTTTTTCTCCACCAGGTGGCCTCTGTCTCCTCCCTCCCCCTCCTCTTCTCTACCCAACTTTATGAATCTCTGTGTGTTCCAGAAGGTGGAGAACACTCAGGGAACTGGTTACTGGCCGGATCTGTATCCCTCCTTTTCACCTCTCTCTTTTATCCCCCTGGCCACCTCTGTCTACTTCCTCCCTCTCCTCTTCCATGTATAACTCTCTGACCACCTCTGAGAGGTCCAGACTGTGGAGCGCACACAAGAAAGTGGTTACAGGCTAGCTTGCTCTCTTCTCTTTTGACTCCACCTCATCCCATTCTAGTCACCTCTAACTACCCCCTCCCTCTTCTCTCCTCTAAGAAACTCAGTGATCCTCTAGGGGGACCCTCAAGGTGGAGAAACCTATCACCTTTAATCTAGATGTTTTAACATCAGCGCTGTATAGATGGAGAAGTCATAAGGCTATTGTAAAAATAAATCTGAAAACCAGAATCAAGAGGCTTAAGTCCAAATCCTGAGATCATCAGAGAATTCCTGAATACAGGGAACATTATCTAATAGGAGCTCATCAAACGCCTTCATACCTACACTGAAATCGAGCACCACCCAAGCGCCAACAAGTTCCAGAACAAGACATACCATGCAAATTCTCCAGCAACACAAGAACAAGCCCCTGAGCTTCAATATACAGGCAGCACAAAATACTCCAAAACCATTGATGTCTCATAACCCATTACTAGGCACTTCACAGCACTCCAGAGAGAAGAAATCCAGCTCCACACACTAGAACTCCAACACAAGCCTCCCTAATCAAGAAACCTTGACAAGCCACTGGTACAACCCCACAAACAGGGAGGAAGCTCAATAATAAAGAGAACTCCACAAGTT
The DNA here is from genome assembly GCA_917880005.1 of Nanger dama. NCBI lineage: Eukaryota > Metazoa > Chordata > Mammalia > Artiodactyla > Bovidae > Nanger > Nanger dama. The sequence goes on from CAKJTW010000011.1 coordinate 7,088,517, forward strand.
CCCAGAATATAGAAAGGCCACCACAAATGCAGCAATAAAACCAAGATGAAAAGATAGAGGAATACCCAGCAGGTAAAGGAACAGGAGACATGCCCACCAAACCAAACAAAAGAGGAAGAGATAGGGAATCTACCTGAGAAAGAATTCCGAATACTGATAGTGAAAATGATCCAAAATCTTGAAATCAAAATGGAATCACAGATAAATATCTTGGAGTCAAGGATTGCGAAGAGGCAAGAAAGGTTTAACAAGGACCTAGAAGAAATAAAAAAGAGTCAACATTTAATGAATAATGCAATAAATGAGATCAGAAACACTCTGGAGGCTACAAATAGTAGAATAATGGAGGCAGAAGATAGGATTAGTGAAATAGAAGATAGAATGGTAGAAATAAATGAATCAGCAAGGAAAAAAGAAAAATGAATTAAAAGAAATGAGGACAATCTCAGAGACCTCCAGGACAATATGAAACGCTCCAACATTCGAATTATAGGAGTCCCAGAAGAAGACAAAAGAAAGACCATGAGAAAATACTTGAGGAGATAATAGTTGAAAACTTCCCTAAAATGCGGAAGGAAATAATCACCCAAGTCCAAGAAACCCAGAGAGTGCCAAAAGGATAAACCCAAGGCAGAAACACCCCAAGACACATATTAATCAAACTAACAAAGACCAAACACAAAGAACAAATATTAAAAACAGCAAGAGAAAAACAACAAATAACACACAAGGGGATCCCCATAAGAATAACTGCAGATCTTTCAATAGAAACTCTTCAGGCAAGGAGGGAATGGCAAGACATACTTAGAGTGATGAAAGATAATAACCTACAGCCAAGACTACTGTACCCAGCAAGGATCTCATTCAAATATGAAGGAGAAATCAAAAGCTTTACAGACAAGCAAAAGCTGAGAGAATTCAGTACCACCAAACCAGCTCTCCAACAAATGCTAAAGGATAGACTTTATACAGGAAACAAAAAAAGGGCGTATAAATCCAAACTCAAAACAACAAAGTAAATGGCAACAGGAGTATACTTATCAATAATTACCTTAAATGTAAATGGGTTAAATGCCCCAACCAAAAGGCAAAGACTGGCTGAATGGATACAAAAACAAGATCCCCATATATGCTGCCTACAAGAGACCCACCTCAAAACAACGGACACATACAGACTAAAAGTGAAGGGCTGGAAAAAGATATTCCATGCAAATAGAGACCAAAAGAAAGCAGGAGTAACAATACTCATATCCAATAAAATAGACTTTAAAACAAAAACTGTGAAAAAGAGACAAAGAAGGCCACTACATAATGATTAAAGGATCAATCCAAGAAGAAGATATAACAAGTATAAATATATATGCACCCAACATAGGAGCACCGCAATATGTAAGACAATTGCTAACAAGCATGAAAGGGGAAATTAATAATAACACAGTAATAGTGGGAGACTATTCACACTCACACCTATGGACAGATCAACTAAACAGAAAATTAACAAAGAAATGCAAACTTTAAATGATACAATAGATCAGTTAGACCTAATTGATATCTATAGGACATTTCACCCCAAAACAATGAATTTCACCTTTTACTCAAGTGCACATGGAACCTTTTCCAGGATAGATGACATCCTGGGTCATAAATCTAACCTTGATAAATTCAAAAAAATCGAAATTATTCCAAGCATCTTCTCTGACCATAATGCACTAAAGTTAGATCTCAATTACAGGAGAAAAACTATTAAAAATTCCAACATTTGGAGGCTGAACAACACCCTTCTGAATAATCAACAAATCACAGAAGAAATCAAAAAGAAATCAAAATATGCATAGAAATGAATGAAAATAAAAACACAACTACACAAAACCTGTGTGACACTATAAAAGCAGTGCTAAGAGGAAAGTTCATAGCAATACAGGCATACCTCAAGAAACAAGAAAAAAGTCAAATAAATAACCTAACTCTACACCTAAAGCAACTAGAAAAGGAAGAAATAGAGAACCCCAGAGTTAGTAGAAGGAAAGAAATCCTAAAAATTAGGGCAGACATAAATGCAAAAGAAACAAAAGAGACCATAGCAAAAATCAACAAAGCAAAGAGCTGGTTCTTGGAAAGGATAAACAAAATTGACAAACCATTAGCCAGACTCATCAAGAAACAAAGAGAAAAAAATCAAATCAATAAAATTAGAAATGAAAATGGAGAGATCACGACAGACAACTCAGAAATACAAAGAATCATAAGAGACTACTATCAGCAATTATATGTCAATAAAATGGACAACTTGGAAGAAATGGACAAATTCTTAGAAAAGTACAACTTTCCAAAACTGAACCAGGAAGAAATAGAAAATCTTAACAGACCCATCACAAGCATGGAAATTGAAACTGTAATCAGAAATCTTCCAGCAAACAAAAGCCCAGGTCCAGACGGCTTCACAGCTGAATTCTACCAAAAATTTCGAGAAGAGCTAACACCTATCTTACTGAAGCTATTCCAGAAAATTGCAGAGGAAGGTAAACTTCCAAACTCATTCTATGAGGCCACCATCACCCTAATACCAAAATCTGACAAAGACACCACAAAAAAAAGAAAACTACAGGCCAATATCACTGATGAATATAGATGCAAGAATTCTTAACAAAATTCTAGCAATCAGAATCCAACAAAACATTAAAAAGATCATACACCATGACCAAGTGGGCTTTATCCCAGGGATGCAAGGATTCTTCAGTATCTGCAAATCAATCAATGTAATTCACCACATTAACAAATTGAAAAATAAAAGTCATATGATTATCTCAATAGATGCAGAGAAGGCCTTTGACAGAATTCAACATCCATTTATGATAAAAACTCTCCAGAAAGCAGGAATAGAAGGAACGTACCTCAACATAATAAAAGCTATATATGACAAACCCACAACAAACATTATCCTCAATGGTGAAAAACTGAAAGCATTTCCCCTAAAGTCAGGAACAAGACAAGGGTGCCTACTTTCACCACTACTATTCAATATAGTTCTGGAAGTTTTGGCCACAGCAATCAGAGCAGAAAAAGAAATACAAGGAATCCAAATTGGAAAAGAAGAAGTAAAACTCTCACTGTTTGCAGATGACATGATCCTCTACATAGAAAATCCTAAAGACTCGACCAGAAAACAACTAGAGCTAATCAGTGAATATAGTAATGTTGCAGGATATAAAATCAACACTCAGAAATCCCTCGCATTCCTATACACTAATAATGAGAATGTAGAAAAAGAAGTTAAGGAAACAATTCCATTCACCATTGCAACAAAAGGAATAAAATACTTAGGAATATACCTACCTAAAGAAACTAAAGATTTATATATCAAAAACTATAAAACACTGATGAAATAAATCAAAGAGGACACTAATAGATGGAGAAATATACCATGTTCATGGATCAGAAGAGTCAATATAGTGAAAATGAGTATTCTACCCAAAGCAATCTACAGATTCAATGCAATCCCTATCAAGCTACCAGCAGTATTTTTCACAGAACTAGAACAAATAATCTCAAGATTTGTATGGAAATACAAAAATCCTCGAATAGCAAAAGCAATCTTGAAAAAGAAGAATGGAACTGGAGGAATCAACTTGCCTGACTTCAAGCTCTACTACAAAGCCACAGTCATTAAGACAGTATGCTACTGGCACAAAGATAGAAATATTGATCAATGGAACAAAATAGAAAGCCCTGAGATAAATCCACACACATATGGACACCTTATCTTCGACAAAGGAGGCAAGAACATACAATGGAGTAAAGACAGTCTCTTTAACAGGTGGTGCTGGGAAAACTGGTCAACCACTTGTAAAAGAATGACACTAGATCACTTTCTAACACCAGACACAAAAACAAACTCAAAATGGATTAAAGATCTAAACGTAGGACCAGAAACTATAAAACTCCTAGAGGAGAACATAGGCAAAACACTCTCTGACATAAATCACAGCAGGATCCTCTATGATCCACCTCCCATTATACTGGAAATAAAAGCAAAAATAAACAAATGGGATCTAATTAAAATTAAAAGCTTCTGCACAACAAAGGAAACTATAAGTAAGGTGATAAGACAGCCTTCTGAATGGGAGAAAACAATAGCAAATGAAACAACTGACAAACAACTAATCTCAAAGATATACAAGCAACTTATGCAGCTCAACTCCAGAAAAATAAACAACACAATCAAAAAATGGGCCAAAGAACTAAATAGTCATTTCTCCAAAGAAGATATATGGATGGCTAACAAACACATGAAAAGATGCTCAACATCACTCATTATCAGAGAAATGCAAATCAAGACCACAACGAGGTACCATTTCACACCAGTCAGAATGGCTGCGATCCAAAAGTCTACAAGCAATAAATGCTGGAGAGGGTGTGGAGAAAAGGGAACCCTCTTACACTGTTGGTGGGAATGCAAACTAGTACAGCCATTTTGGAAAACAGTGTGGAGATTCCTTTAAAAACTGCAGATAGAACTGCCTTATGACCCAGCAATCCCACTGCTGGGCATTCACACCAAGAAAACCAGAATTGAAAGAGACACATGTACCCCAATGTTCATTGCAGCATTGTTTATAATTGCCAGGACATGGAAACAACCTAGATGTCCATCAGCAGATGAATGGATAAAAAAGCTGTGGTACATATACACAATGGAGTATTACTCAGCCCTTAAAAAGAAGAAATTTGACTCAGTTCTAATGAGATGGATGAAACTGGAGCCAATTATACAGAGTGAAGTAAGCCAGAAAGAAAAACACCAATACAGTATACTAACACATATATATGGAATTTAGAAAGAGAGTAACGATGACCCTGTATGTGAGACAACAAAAGAGACACAGAGGTATAGAACGGACTTTTGGCCTCTGAGGGAGAGGGAGAGGGTGGGATGATTTGGGAGAATGGCACTGAAACATGTATACATACTATCATATAAGAAATGAAGCGCCAGTCTATGGTCAATAGAGGATACAGGATGCTTGGGGCTGGTATACGGGATGATCCAGGGAGATGGTGTGGGGTGGGAGGCGGGAGGGGGCTTCGACATTGGGAGATCATGTTCACCTGTGGCTGATTTTTGTCAATGTATGGCAAAACCAATACAGTAAAGTAGAATAAAGTATTTAAAAAAAAAAAAAGAACACCTCCCCCCAAAAAAAATAAAAAATAAAAAGACAGGAGACTGAAACAGATACTTCACAAAGGAAGAAATCAAATGGCCAGTCAACATTTGAAAAGATGCCCAAGAGTACTGTTCATCAGAGAACTGGAAATTAAAGCCACAGTGAGTCATCACTATGCACCCACTAGAATGGCTGCAACTGAAAAGACCAATTTTTATGAGGATGTGGAGAACTGGAACTCCCATCCATGGCCAACAACGTGGAATGCTGGCAGCTTCTGATAAAATGAAACACACAGCTATTTTATGACCCGGCAACCCCTAAGAGAATTTAGTGTACATGTATATTCTCGCCAAAGATATAAAAGAATGTCTAAATAGCTTTAATAGACTTTAATAGACTATCATGATAGTCCCAAGCTGAAAACACTGTATGTCCATCAAAGGGTAACACATGTATCAGTAAAATACATATTCAAACAACAAAAAAAAGAAATTAGTTGAAAGTTATAATTTTTAAACAAATTAATAGAATTCTGAAATTCTTCAAAATTACTACCGAATGAAAGAGGAAAATAAAATCATAAACTATTTAGGAAATAGGAAAAAAATGAGATCATTGCTTCCTAAATCAAGGGTGAGATATAATATTGCTTTTGCCTCTCCTTATATTGACTTCAGTTCAATTCAGTTCAGTTCAGTTCAGTTGCTCAGTCATGTCTGACTCTTTCCAGCCCCATGAATCGCAGCATGTCAGGCCTTCCTGTCCATCACCATCTCCTGGAGTTCACTCAAACTCATGTCCATCGAGTTGGTGATGCCATCCAGCTATCTCATCCTCTGTCGTCCCCTCTTCCTCCTGCCCCCAATCCCTCCCAGCATCAGAGTCTTTTCCAATGAGTCAACTCTTCACATGAGGTGGCCAAAGTACTGGAGTTTCAGCTTTAGCATCATTCCTTCCAAAGAACACCCAGGGCTGATCTCCTTGAGAATGGACTGGTTGGATCTCCTTGCAGTCCAAGGGACTCTCAAGAGTCTTCTCCAACACCACAGTTCAAAAGCATCAATTCTTCGGTGCTCAGCTTTCTTCACAGTCCAACTCTCACATCCATACATGACCACAGGAAAAACCATTGCCTTGACTAGGTGGACCTTTGTTGGCAAAGTAATGTCTCTGCTTTTCAATATGCTATCTAGGTTGGTCATAACTTTTCTTCCAAGGAATGTCACAAAGCTAAAGACTACATCGTCCAGCCTTCCTTGTAACTAAGACTCGTCATGTAACAATGGTCTCACCAATGAGATTTAGAGAAATAAACAGCACAACTTCCAGGCCATCACCTTATAGACAAAGTTAATTTTTCTGGGACTTTTCTCTCTTTCTAGTCTGTGGACTAGACCTGAGGATTGTGTTGTCTTGGTTCTAATGATGAAGATGAAGGCAACATTGCAGGAATGGCAGAATAAGTAAATGAAAGAAACTTAGGTCCTATGAATTATGCTATAAGGCAGAGCCACTTGGCTTAATTATCTTGACTAGTATATTGGAGAGAAACACATTACTACCTTGTTTGAACCACCATCTTTTCAGATCTGTTTGTTACAGCAGCTTAACCTGCCTCCTCACTAAGAAGGCATGTGGCCAAAACTATTTGTTGCAATTGCATAGCATTAAATTTATTTATTAACAATTAAAGAGAAAGGAAAGTGTTATATATCAAACACAAGTAAGTCATACCCCAAAAAAGCACATTCTATGAAGAGAGTAGCTAAAAGAAGGAAAGATGAAGTTGGAAACTAATGATTTAGAAAAACAGAGAAGTAACAGGAGGAGAAGGGGACAACAGAGGATGAGATGGTTGGATGGCATCATTGACTCAAATGGACATGAGCTTGAACAAGCACTGGGAGTTGGTGATGGACAGGGAAACTTGGCATGCTGCAGTCCATGGGGTCACAAAGAGTCGAACAAAACCAAGCAACTGGACTAAACTGAACAGTAATGGTAAACATAATAAAATAGCCAAACATTTGTAAAAAATTAACATAGAGTCCACTATGAGATCTGCATGAGAAAAAAATATTTTTAAGTGAGGGTATGATGAGAAAGATTAGACAAAATAAGGAATTCAGTAAGATGCAAACTAAACCCAAATTCAGTGTCCTGCCCTTCAAGGAGAAGTGACCCCTTCTTAAAACTCTCATGGAACCACAAGTTCTGCAATAGATGTTCAAGAAGCTCTACTCTACACTGGAGTTTTGGAGGGCATCGTAGTAACTTGACGAAGGCACATTAAACCTGGGATAGCTCTGTGAGCAGTAGACACACACACACACACACACACACACACACACACACACACACAAATCTCTGCTCATTTCAACGGTCTAATGAGTCACTGTTCAGAGAAGTAAAAACATGCCAATTTATAGACTGGGTGTTGTGGGCAATTCACTCCAATACTAGGCCCATTAAACCTTAGTAAGATTGACAATCTCAGCCTGCATGGTAACACATAGTAAGATCAGCATCAGAAAACAGTTGTTATATTCTGACACCATAACCATTTCTTATCAAACGTTTACCATTAACAGTACTTTGCCCCTTCTGAATGACTCATGTTCACAGTATATAAAGTCGTGCTTAGAAGACATTCAAAGCATACATCCTCTGTCTTTGCTGTCTCTTCCTCTGGCACATTTGAGAATAATCATGAGACAACAGAAACAGAACCTATGCTACAATATTGCAGACTACAACAGAGCTCTATTCTCTCATAGGCAGAAAGCTTATCATTCAAATTTAAAACCCCAAATCATTGTTAGGCATTCCCCCTGATTGTGGAGAAATATCATAGAATTATGATAAAGAAAGAATATTCCTGGTAACCTTCTGAAATCCCATTTTTATCTGAATTCAAATAGGTTGTAAGAAGAATTATTCTAGCCACAAGAAGGCCATAATGAGGATATCAACTACTTGGTGATGAAGCCATAAAGCTTGTGTCAGCAGTTTATGAAATTACAAGATTAATCTTCTATGGAGAAATGACAGGATGGGTAGATGGAAGAGAGACAATGGAGCCCCTTTTGACTTTAGCAAGGCTTTACCTTCTTTCCTTCATTACCCCATTATCAAGTCAATGAGAAATTATGGCCCAGACTGCCTAATTGCTAGTTGGAGGGTCATTCAGAATAAATTTTATCCATAAGAGTAATGTTACCCGGAGGGGACATAGCAAGCAGTATTCTGCCAGGGTGAATACTGGGACCAATTTTTTTTAAAGTTCATCAGTGTCCTCGGTAATGGGATAAAAATGTAGGTTGATAGAGATATTTAGCAACATTCAGGTTAAGATGAGAATTCAAACTGATACTGGTAATAAACACAATAGATTTCCACATATATGAGGCAAGGCTACTTTTTTCTTAAGGGTAAACTGCATGGATCTGAATAGGGAATCACTAGTTAGGATAGGAGTAAGAGAAAATGTTCCCTGACTACAGTGGAGGGTGGAGGAAAAGCAGAGTAGAAATTAACACGCTGTGCAGAGGAGAGGTTCAGTATGATGCCCACCAGTCAGGCAACGAGCCGTGCGTGATAAAACACAGGCCAGTCAGGTGTGTCCTTAAAATATATGGCAAATGTGAAACACAGAAGTGATCATAAAAATAAAAGAGTCCTTAAGGATGTTTCTCTCTAAAAAGCAGTATATTTCACACACATACAAAAACAGTCCACTCTGAAAATGATTCAGGAACCACTAGTTATCTGAGGCCCCAGGTGATCCTCAAGTTGATCTGCTCTGGTATTAATATGTATTATATGATGACAGCTCTTCGTTTGTTTTTGACAGAAATAGTAATTTAAAGCTGCATCAGCCTTCCCAGTCATTCAGGTGGGTCAGGAGGGAGAAAGCAGGAGTGGGGGTAGTCGACTGAGGTCTGTATGGATAAGCTTTCTGGACAACCCGACACATCAGAAGTATTGCAAGATGGCAGAATCTCAAATAAATTGTAATATTGCTTAGAAATATTATCAAGTTCACTTCTCCAAGAAGATTGTTTTAGGTAAAGGTGAGCAATATAATATCATTTTTTGTTACAAAATAGCTTTGTTGCCCAAACCCTTTGGTGATTTGAAAGCTTCTTCTGAGTCCACAAGTAATAACCCCATGATTATTTTCATTTACCAGATATATATATACTTGAAAATTACATAGGTCAAATTTGTCCCCTAGCGAATGTAGGATCATGGGGCAGATACAGTTAAGCCAGTCCCTACTTTCAAGGCACATGCAGTTTGGAGACATGAAGACATAAGAAGTTAACAATACTTGTTTTATTTTGGTAGGATTCAAATAAGTAGTTTTCAAAATTAGAACCATAGAAGGGTGATATTTGGGCCTGAGATACATAGATGAATGATAGAAATAATGGAGGGAAGAATGTCGTAAAAAAACTCCCAAAGGAAAGAGGAAAAAAGTCGAGTTACTACCAGAGTTACCATACATGGAAATTATTCTGGAGGGAAAAAAATAAAAACACGTGTAGGGGAGCTGGATAAGGATTGACAAAGAAGGTGTAATGAAACTATGAAAGAAATGTAATGACAAATAAAGCAGTTTAACCTCAGTTCTGTAAGTGATCTGGAGATATTAAAAACCATTGCTCTTCATATAATGAAAGGAATGTTTTTTTAATTTTATTTTTATTTTTTACAATACAAATATATAATATTTTATTATGATTAGCATTTCATTTAGGACTTCTCTTCATACTTCTTCATTCTTTTTTTTTTAATACTTTATTCTACATTACAATACTGTATTTGTTTTGCCATACATTGACATGAATCAGCCACAAGTGTCCACGATCTCCCAATGCCAAAGCCCCCTCCCACCCCACATCCTCTCCCTGAATCATCCCGTGCACCAGCCCCATGCGTCCTGCATCCTGTATTGAACATAGACTGGCGCTTCATTCTTACAAGATAGTATACATGTTTCAATGCTGTTCTCCCAAATCATCCCACCCTCTCCCTCTCCCTCAGAGGCCAAAAGTCCGTTCTATACCTCTGTGTCTCTTTTGTTGTCTCACATACAGGGTCTTCATTACTATCCTTCTAAATTCCATATATATGTGTCAGTATACTGTATTGGTGTTTTTCTTTCTGGCTTACTTCACTCTGTATAATCGGCTCCAATTTCATCCATCTCATTAGAACTGAGTTGAATTTATTCTTTTTAAGGGCTGAGTAGTACTCCATTGTGTATATGTACCACAGCTTTCTTATCCATTCATCTGCTGATGGACATCTAGGTTGTTTCCATGTCCTGGCAATTATAAGCAATGCTGCAATGAACATTGGGGTATGTTTTAAGAAGAACAATATATTTTGGTGAGAAGGCAGGAGCAACAGTAAAGATTGAGTTAGTCATTGTAAGGGCTTCCCAGGTGGCACAGTGGTAAAGAATCTGCCTGTTGATACGAGAGATGAGAGGGACATGGGTTCAATCTCTGGGTTGCAAAGAGCCTCTGGAGGAGAAAATGGCAACCCACACCAGGATTCCTGCCTGGGAAATCCAATGAACAGAGAAGCCTGCTGGACTGCAGTAGTCAGAGTGGCAAAGAGTCAGGAACAGAATGGAGAGCCCCAAAATAAACACTTGCGCTTACTGTCAATCAATCTATGAGGAAGTAGGCAAGAGGATAAAATGGAGAAAAGCGAGTCTCTTCAATAAATGGTTCTTGGATAACCAGACAGCTACATGTAAAATGAGAATAAAACATTTCATACCATACACAAAAGTAAACTCAAAATGGTTTAATGATCTAAATTTAAGAACTGAAATCTTAACATTCTAGAAGAGAACATAGACAGAATACTCTTTACCATAAATTGTAGCAATATTTTCTGGATCTGTCTTCTAAGACAATAGAAATAAAAGCAAAAATATAGAAATGGACCTAATCAAACTTTAAAGCTTTTGCACAACAAAAGGAACCATCAACAAAATTAAAACACAGCCTATGGAATGGGGGAAAATATTTGCAAATGATATGATCTAAAAGGGGTTAATAGCCAAAATATATAAATAGCTCATGTAACTCAATATCAAAAAAACAAATAATCCAATCCAAAAAAAATGGACAGAAGACTAGAATAGACATTTTTCTAAAGAAGACATACAGATGACTAAAAAGCATGTGAAAAGATACTCAATATTGCTAATTATTAGATAAATAAAAAATAAGATATCACTTCACATCTGTCAAAATTGCTACCATCAAAAATTCTACAAATAACAAATATCAATAAAGATTTAGAGAAAATAGGAAAACGTATACACTGTGAGTGGGAATGTAAATTGGAATAGCCACTATGGAAAAAAGTATGGGAGTTCTTCAGAAAACTAGAAATAGAATTACCGTATGATACAGCAATTTCACTTCTTGATATACGTCCAGAAAAAAAATGAAAACAGTAATTCAAAATGATATATGTATCCCAATATTCACAGCAGCAGAGCAACACTATTTATAATATCCATACTGAATCACATTATTGTACACCTGAAGCTAATGCAATATTGTTCATCAACTATACTTCAAAAAAAGTCAATACAGTTGTCTCTGCCATTCAGTAATTAAATCAATATAAACTGACTCAAGCTATTTTGGCTCTCTACTGTAATTTCAATTTTCTGTAATAAGATTGTCAAATTTTACACATACCAAAAAAACTTTTGTGGTTTTGGGGAGAAATTTCATTGAATGTTTATTTTAATTTGAAGAGAACTGACATTTTGATAATATTGGATCTTCCTACCCATGAGTATGGTATTTTTTCATATTTTATGTTTTCTATAATGTATTTAAGAAGGCAAAGGTAATTTTCTTTGCAAAGGCCATGCAACTTTTTTGTTGCTATTGTAAATGGGCATTTTTGAAGTTATTTATAAACAATTTTTTTTACAGAAATAACAACTGGATTGTATTAATCTTATATCAGGTGACCTAACTATATTAGTCAGGGTCTTACAGATAACAGATATCACTCTAGTCCTCTCCCTCAAAGATAAGGATTCAATACAGGGAATGAAGTGCTTACAAAATTGTAGAAAGGAGTAGACTAGGAAACTCTCAGCCAAGATTCCAGGAGGGACAGCTAGAATAGAATCTTAGAACTGACCTGCAGGGAACAAAAGTATATCTGCCAAAAACTGAAGTTTGGAGAAGGAAAACAATCACAATCACTGTTCAGGTGCTGACTCCAAGGCTACAGAAGCTCAGTCACAACCAGGGAGGCATCAAGAAGCTCATCCATAGCTGTTGACTCCAGGGCCCCCACGATGGAGGCTTCTTAGCACCTACAAACTAGGGAGGGTCCAAACACTGGGACACCGTTACTGCCACCCCAGAACACCAAATGCTCTTCCAACTGTCACTGCCAGCAAGAACAACAGACACATGTTCTCTGCCTCATTTTTAGTTGTAAATATTCCCTGTGAGTGCCTGCTTGAGGTAGCCAGATCACATGCGGAAACTGAGCTGAAAGAGAGGCTGGTAAATATATTCTTAGCATTTCTAGATTTTTGTATCCAATAAAGTCATGCTACAAAGTTTGGAATGGCATTTAGAAAGCTGCAATTTGCTATACTGTATAAATTATGTTTATCATGTTTAACTCTCTTGTCTAAATATTTGGGAGATATTCTGTATACAAAATCATACCACTCAGAAATAAATATATCTTTCTTATTCCTTATTTCTTTTAATTCTTTTCTTATCTTATTAAAAGGCTAAGACCTCCAATAAATCCTGACTATAATAAAAATGGCTCTAATGTAAATATTTTGGCCACCTGATGTGAAGAACTAACTCACTAGAAAAAACCCTGCTCTTGGGCGAGATTGAAGGCAGGAGGAGAAAGGAACAGAGGATGAGATGGTTGGATGGCAACACCAATTCGATGGACATTAGTTTGAGCAAGCACTGGGAGTTGGTGATGGAAAGGGAAGCCAGGCATGTTGCAATCCATGGGGTTGCAAAGAGGCAGACATGACTGAGTGCTTGAACGGAACTGAACTGAACTGAATGTAAAACCATAAAATAGTCTGCTTGCTACAGGTTTTTCTATAAATTCTTTTTATCAAGTTAAGATTATTTACTTCTATCCCTATTTACTATGAGGCTGCTTTTTTTGTTTTAAAAACAGGAATAAGTATTGAGTTTTACATAATAATTTGCTGAAGTAGTCAAGATGATTGAAAATTCTTCTCAGTCTTTGAATGTAGTGAATTAATACTTTTTGCAAGGGTGAACAATCTTTACATTTCATGACTATTCTCTTTTATGATGCCTCCTGTCTGTCCTTTCCATGCTCCACTTGCCCCTGTGTTAGTTCATATCCCCATTATCTTTCACCTGCACTACTGTAATAGCCTCCTAATTGGTTTTTCTGTCAAAGATATTTGACTTCTGCAATAGCATTCTTCACATTTAAACCAGAATTATCTTCCTCTTTGGAAGATTTCACTTTGATCCTCAAATCCCTTTAGTGCCTCTTCATAAACTAGAAAGGAAGATTAAAACCAGGCCTTTTCCTATGTTCCAACCAATAACTGCATCAATACTGACTATCAACACAGATGTTTACCATAAATTGGTTATAACAAGGTGCTAGAGTATCCACAGAGCATGCTACAGAGGTTCACGTCTCGAGTCTTTCAATTAGTTTAGCATTTCCCAAAATGTGTTCTAGGGAACACAAGTCTCAGGAGATACTTTGGGAATTAATGGTTTCAAAATCAAACAAATGATAAAAGTACATTTTCTATCTTATCTTAGAGACTCATATTACTTATCAAAATAAGAAATACTGTGAAATCTTACAAAAAAAAAAAGAAATCTCTCTTTTAACTCAGTACTCTCTAGACATATTTATAAATATAAACAGTGACCTGTACTATTCACTAAAACTAAATTTCTATTGAAAATGCTTCATAGGAAAAAAAGCAGCATGTAAGTATATCCTCAGCATAAAGTGTGCCTCCTCTCATTCCTCTCAAGGCTCCTTCCTCTGTGAGTCTCTCTGGATAGCATCTGTTTCCAGTTTGAAATTCATTTTCTAAATCGCTGTAGCACATATTTGTACCTTTAAACCATGTACTGAATCTTTTTTTTTCAAGTGCTGAATCTTTTACCACAAACAATTTTCAGTTCCTTAAGAGCAGAGTTCTTACTGCATTCCAGAGAAGTACTCAGCATATAATAAGTGCTTAATATGCCTGTGTTTATTTTAACCCATTTAAGTTTTTTTCCAACTTCATAGGATTGGGCATTTTATATTTGCATCTAAAATTGTGTTAGATATTGTTAGAGGGACAGAATACATTTGAGACATCACCCCAACCATAAACAATGCATGATTTTGAAAATACACAGTCCAGCTGAAGAGTTAGGTAAATACGTAATAATAAGAATTCAAAAATGCAAACTATAATTTAAATTGCATAGTCTTTAGTCTTTCAGATCACAGAAAAGCAAGTTCAAACTAGAAAGAGCAGAACAGATTACATGAGAGAGCTCTGAATGGAAGGCATGGGTCCATAGAACAAACATGTTCTATATACCATGAAAAGAACCCAGACATGCTGGTGCCCCCAGACATCCCCACTCTGCTTGGTCCTCAAGAGTCTTCACCACTCTTCACCCAAGCACACCCTACCCTTTACTTCACATTCCTTATTGACTACTCTTCAAGTTCTGGGCTTTCCTGATGGCTCAGTTGTTAAAGAATCCACCTGCAATGCAGGAGACCCCAGTTCAATTCCTGGATTGGAAAGATCCCCTGGAGAAAGGATAGGCTACTCATTCTAGTTTTTGGGCTTCCCGCATGGCTCAGCTGGTAAGAAATCTGCCTGCAGTGCTTCAAGTTAACATCAATATGGTTTAACAAGGGAACTAATCACACTAGAGAACAAGTAGAGATATAAGAACCTGACTGGATCCTGGAACCTACATAAGGAAAACTAAATTACATCTGTGGAAACAGATTAAACGCATCCTACACCTTTAGTGATTGTGGCAAATAGAGAGAGCCTGGAAACAAGGGAGAATCTTTCTGAAGATCAAGGGATCTTCTAGAAGTGAGACTGGAGATGAACTGATGAAAACGAGGTGACCTATGATAGTGAGCAGATGCTAAACACACTGCCTAGCCATGTTCAAATCCAGAGAGCAGTGCACTGAAGTGAGGGTTGGAGAGGAAGAAGGGTTCAGAAATGAGCCTGAAAAATTAAGGCGTAGGCTAGTGTTGCCCAAAGGATTTAAGTTATTTCAAGATATAAAGAGAAGTGAAAGCAAAATGTACCCCCAAAATACCAGACATGTTGGTATATACTAATATGACAAGAACTGTAAGAATATTAAGGGTATTGCAGCGGTTCAGCATGTCCCGGCCTGTATATCATCTTCCAGGAATTTTTATCTTTTCCCCTTATCCCTTACCCCTTAGCCATTACTACAAAACTTCCAATCCCTCACTGCATCTTCCCACAATCCTCCTGACATTGTCTTTCATAGCCCTGGCCTCTGCTACTCGTGAAGGAAGGACTGAAAGGATGCAGCAGGACATGGGTTACTCTCACCACCAAAAGCTATCACTCAACATTCATTCATTTATTTGTTCATCATTCTGACAGATTTGATGATATTTTTACCGTTAAATAGGCCCTATAGCTTGAAAGAAATATCTAAATTGAACCATTTAGGAGGGCAGGAAGGAGTGTTCCAGATTGAGAAACTGCATCTACAAAGGCCTGCCTATGAGATAAAACCCACTGTGTTTAGAAAAGGAAGTCATGCTAGTTTGACTGCAGTAAGGAGTTCAAAAAGACAGAACAGAAAGCAGTGGCCAAATGATACTAGGTTTTAGAAATAATTATTAAATGTGGACTTGATCCTATAAGAATATTTAAAGAGTATAAATACTAGTTTCCTTCATTATCTATGCCATTTCTTTTGTATATAGAAAAAAGCATGTGTTTAGTTGTTTTCAAATGTCTGAAATAGGAACTAGAATCCCAGAGGAGTAGAGATTTAATTTACAAAGATTTTGGAGTGACCAAAATTCTTTCCATTTATTTTGTTATTATAGTTAAAATAAAGATATTTCAAGGAAGATAGAAAAAATACAGTGCTTGCTTTTTAGCATCTCTTTGTATATCTAAAGCAATTTTGTTAATTTAGAAGCATAATAATTGGTTTGTTCATAAAATGTTCATGTTTTCTATATTAAATTTTAAAGTATAGTTTACTCAGACCATTACAAATTTACTAGGGGAATGCCTTAAAACATAGTAAATTAAACCACAAGATGCTAAACTCTAAGAAATATATTCTCAATCCCACAAATTTATAAGAAATAGGCAAAATTTTGAGGATAGAAGAAAACATTGGCAATATAGTAAAATGAAAGTATTTCTTTTTCTCAAATCAGTCTCTTCCAATACAATGTCAAGAACTTACAGAAAGCACTGGTTTTCAGAAAACTTTAGAATAAAGGAAAAATGTACACTGAATATTTTTGCCATATGAGAATTTATCTAATTATTACCAGTCCCTGAGGCATCTCTCAGCAATGTTTGCTTCATCTGATGCTTTGATTTGAAAACTGAAGACATTCCCTTTGCAGAAAAACAACTGGTCTTAGGGCCAAGTCTCTGAGTTCCAGAACAGTGTGACCTAGAACAAGTCACTTCATTTCAATAAAACAGCTCTCTCAAGTTCTTTCCCGCATTATGAACAACTGTGGAGTGGAACCATAAAGACGCCTGCCCCAACCAGCCACATGCACCTCTGTGGGAAAGGTCAGGGTGAGGAGTGGAAGGTACTGGACCAGGTGGGTCAGAAAGAGCTTCCATGAAGCTCGAGTCCACAATGACTCATAAGAAACGAGGTTGCAGCCAGAGGAGAGGGAGTAAAAGAAAGACGGTAACCACAGAGCAAAGAGTAACCACAGAGCAAAGAACAAAAGCTCTGTTTGAGAATGGTGTAGGCTTTCTCTTTGTTATCTGTATACCTCAGAGTTAGAGGGGGTCTGAGTACAGTGGAATGTCTCCATGGGATTGCAACTGGAGAGTTAGAATAGTGTGATATGAGAATGATAAAGCCCAAGTCAAAAAAAAAAAAAAAAGGGAAGAAATCAGTGGTATAAAAGTGGGACTTGGTATCTTCCTAAATAAATTTAATATCTCCTAAAATAAATTATTTATATATATATATATTTTTTTTTAGATGTGTTAATATTACTTTACAGAATGTTTTCATGATACATAGTCTAAAACACTAATGCC
The DNA here is from genome assembly GCA_917880005.1 of Nanger dama. Classification (NCBI taxonomy): domain Eukaryota; kingdom Metazoa; phylum Chordata; class Mammalia; order Artiodactyla; family Bovidae; genus Nanger; species Nanger dama. The sequence continues at coordinate 7,106,043 of CAKJTW010000011.1, forward strand.
TGTTTTGCTACAATGGTAGCTAATTTCAAAGAAGATATAAATCAAATAAACCTGGACAATCACAGGAGTCTCAATCTGATCCCTCTGTGGTGGCTATGAGCAGCACCAGGTTTACACACCATTACAAGCTCCACTTTATCTTTGTTTAATGAGCACATCTCTACAAAGGGAGTGATTTCATTCACTGGGTGTAGAAAGGAAGGAATCTGAGACAGATGAGACAGGAGAGCAGAGATTCCAAGGGAGTTAATTCTTGCCACTGTGATGCAAAATGGGCCCCTGTATATTAAAGGGTCCCTTTATGTGTCCCATGAAGAACTGACTCATCAGAAAAGACCCTGATGCTGGGGAAGACTGAAGGCAGGAGGAGAAGGGGACGACAGAAAATGAGATGGTTGAATGGCATCACCGACTCAATGGACATGAATTTGTACAAGCTCCAGGAATTGGTGATGATCAGGGAAACCTGGTGTGCTGCAGTCCATGGAGTCGCAGAGAGTTGGACATGACTGAGTGACTGAACTGAACTTATGTGCCCCAAAAGAAGTTTGGCATTTGTCCTCTTCCTCTGTGAAGTAATCTCTTAAATGTCATCTCTGACAGGAGTCTTCCTGGAGACCTCGGGCCAGTATAGAGAGAATAAAAATGTGACTTAATATGGACTTACATTCAGGATATTGTCAATAAATCAATCACATTGGAATATGTAAAAAGCCCCAATAAAACTCTCTACTTCAGACAAGCTTCATGGTTGGTGATGGGCCATATTTATAGACCAACACCGAAGTGCTTCTACTAGACTCCACGCCTGTGCTTCTTCCCTCGACAAATTTCAGCCTATACCCTTTTTCTGTGGTAGACTGTAACCACAGCGTAACAGCTGTCAGTGAATTCTGTGTGTTCTCCCTGTCTAGTGACTTATGGAACCTGAGGGTGTTCTGGGATCCCCGGAACTTATACTTGGTATTGGAAGTGAGAGTTGTTTTGTGTGGACTGCGTTCTGCCTAACTTCTCAGTTGGCTAAACACCTCACAAACACCATAGGAAAACCCAGACTTTTTTCTTTTCTTTCGTTCTTTTAGCATCTTTATTCAGAAGCCATAAGATTCACACATTTAAAGTATACAACTCAATGAACATTCAAAGTTGTGCAACCATCACTACAATTTCAACATTTTTATTTTCATTATCCCTCAAAAAGAAAAAAAATCCATTCATATCAGCTATCATTCCCCAATCCCCATCTCAGATCCAAGAAACCACTATTTTACTTTCTATGTCTACAGATTTGCTTCTTCTGATTATTTCATATAAACTGAATAATACAATATATCATTTTTTCTAGACTGACTTCTTCAACTTGGCATAATTTTTTCAATATTCATTTAAGTTGTAACATGTATCAGGACTTCATTGCTTTTTATTGCTAAGCAATATTCCATTGTACCACATTCTATCTGTCCATCAGTTGACATATATTTAGGTTGTTTCCAATTCAGTTATTATAGATAACAATGGAAACAGTGAAAGGTTATTTTCTTGGGCTCCAAAATCACTGCAGATGGTGATTGCAGCCATGAAATTAAAAGACGCTTGTTCCTTGGAAGAAGAGCTATGACCAATCTAGACAGCATATTAAAAAGCAAAGATATTACTTTGCCAACAAAGGTCTATCTAGTCAAAACTATATTTTTACCAGTAGTCAAGTAATGCAGCAGGGCAAAGAATAATAGAATTTTGCCAAGAAAATGCACTGGTCATAGCAAACACCCTCTTCCAACGACACACGAGAAGACTCTACACGTGGACATCACCAGATGGTTAACACCGTCATCAGATTGATTTTATTCTCTGCAGCCAAAGATAGAGAAGCTCTATACAGTCAACAAAAAAAAACCAGGAGCTGACTGTGGCTCAGATCATGAACTCCTTAATACCAAATTCAGACTCACATTAAAGAAAGTAGGGAAAACAACTACACCATTTAGGTATGACCTACATCAAATCCCTTGAAATTATCCAGTGGAAGTGAGAAATAGATTTAAGGGCCTAGATCTGATAGATTGCCTGATGAACTATGGAATGAGGTTTGTGACGTTGTACAGGAGACAGGGATCAAGACCATCCCCATGGAAAAGAAATGCAAAAAAGCAAAATGGCTATCTGGAGAGGCCTTACAAATAGCTGTGAAAAGAAGAGAGGTGAAAAGCAAAGGAGAAAAGGAAAGATATAGGCATCTGAATGCAGAGTTCCAAAGAACAGCAAGAAGAGATAAGATGTTTTCTTCAGCAATCAGTGCAAAGAAACAGAGGAAAACAACAGAATGGGAAAGACTAGAGATCTCTTCAAGAAAATTAGAGATACCAAGGGAACATTTCATGCAAAGATGGGCTTGATAAAGGAAAGAAGTGGTCTGGACTTAACAGAGGCAGAAGATATTAAGAAGAGGTGGCAAGAATACATGGCAGAACCATACAAAAAGATCTTCACGACCCAGATAATCATGATGATGTGATCACTAATCTAGAGCCAGACATGTTGGAATGTGAAGTCAAGTGGGCCTTAGAAAGCATCACTATGAACAAAGCTAGTGGAGGTGATGGAATTCCAGTGGAGCTGTTTCAAATCCTGAAAGATGATGCTGTGAAAGTGCCGTACTCAATATGCCAGCAAATTGGGAAAACTCAGCAGTGGCCACAGGACTGGAAAAGGTCAGTTTTCATTCCAATCCCAAAGAAAGGTAATGCCAAAGAATGCTCATACTACCGCACAACTGCACTCATCTCACATGCTTGTAAAGTAATGCTCAAAATTCTCCAAGCCAGGCTTTAGCAATACATGAACCGTGAACTCTCTGATGTTAAAGCTGGTTTTAGAAAAGGCAGAGGAACCACAGATCAAATTGCCAACATCCGATGGATCATGGAAAAAGCAAGAGAGTTCCAGAAAAACATCTATTTCTGCTTGATGGACTATGCCAAAGCCTTTGACTGTGTGGATCACAATCAACTGGGGAAAATTCTGAAAGAGATGGGAATACCAGACCACCTAACCTGCCTCTTGAGAAATCTGTATGCAGGTCAGCAAGCAACAGTTAGAACTGGACATGGAATAACAGATTGGTTCCAAATAGGAAAAGGAGTACGTCAAGGCAGTATATTGTCACCCTGCTTATTTAACTTCTATGTAGAGTACATCATGAGAAATGCTGGGCTGGAAGAAACACAGGCTGGAATCAAGATTGCTGGAAGAAATATCAATAACCTCAGATATGAAGATGACACCACCCTTATGGCAGAAAGTGAAGAGGAGCTACAAAGCCTCTTGATGAAAGTGAAAGAGGAGAGTGAAAAAGTTGACTTAAAGCTCAACATCCAGAAAGCGAAGATCATGGCATTCGGTCCCATCACTTCATGGGAAATAATGGGGAAACAGTGGAAACAGTGTCAGACTTGATTTTGGGGAGCTCCAAAATCACTGCAGATGGTGACTGCAGCCATGAAATTAAAAGACGGTTAGTCCTTGGAAGAAAAGTTATGACCAACCTAGATAGCATATTCAAAAGCAGAGACATTACTTTGTTGACTAAGGTCCGTCTAGTCAAGGCTATGTTTTTTCCAGTGGTCATGTATGGATGTGAGAGTTGGACTGTGAAGAAGGCTGAGCGCTGAAGAATTGATGCTTTTGAACTGTGGTGTTGGAGAAGACTCTTGAGAGTACCTTGGATCCAATCATTCCATTCTGAAGGAGATCAGCCCTGGGATTTCTTTGGAAGGAATGATGCTAAAGCTGAAACTCCAGTACTTTGGCCACCTCATGTGAAGTGTTGACTCATTGGAAAAGACTCTGATGCTGGGAAGGATTGGGGGCAGGAGGAGAAGGGGACAACAGAGAATGAGATGGCTGGATGGCATCACTGACTCGATGAATGTGAGTCTGAGTGAACTCCAGGATATAGTGACAGACAGGGAGGCCTGTTGTGCTGTGATTCATGAGGTCGCAAAGAGTCAGACATGACTGAGCGACTGAACTGAACTGAACTGAACTGAACTGATCTGAACTGAAGTATGGATGTGAGAGTTGGACTATAAAGAAAGTTGAGCACTGAAGAACTGATGCTTTTGAACTGTGTCATTGGAGAAGACTCTTGAGAGTCCCTTGGACTGCAAGGAGATTGAACCAGTCATCCTAAAGGAAATCAGTCCTGAATATTCATTGAAAGCACTGATGCTGAAGCTGAAACTCCAATACTTTTTCTACCCAATGCGAAGAATTGATCCATTGGGAAAGGCCCTAATGCTGGTCAATATTGAAGGCAGAAAAAAGGGATGACAGAAGATGAGATGGTTGGATGGCTCTATGGACATGAATTTGAGCAAGCTCCAGGAGTTGGTGGTGGAGAGGAAAGGCTGGCGTGCTACAGTCCATATGAGGTCGCAAAGAGTTGGACACAACTGAGTGACTGAATTGAACTGAACTGAGATAACATTTCTATGAACTTGTTTATAAGTTTGTGTGTGAGCATGTTTTTATTCCTCATGGTTACATACTGAGTATAATTGCTAGGACATAAGATAACTCTGGGGAGGGGTGCTTCACTGGTAGCTCACCTAGTAAAGAATCCACCTTCAATGTAGTAACCCTCGGTTCATTTCCTAAGTCAGGAAGATACCCTGGAGAATGGATAGGATAAACACTCCAGTATTCTTGGGCTTCCCTGTTGGGTGGCAGGCTGCAGTCACTGGGTTGCAAAGAATTGGACAAGACTAAGTGACTTAAGCACTGCACAGCACATGATAACTCTGGGCTGCCCAGGTGGCTCAGATAGTAAAGAATCTGCCTGCAATGAGACCTGGTTTGATCCTTGCGTTGGGAAGATCCTCTGTGGAAGGGAATAGTGACCCATTCCAGAATTCTTACCTGGAGAATGCCATGGACAAAGAAGCCTGGAGAGTTACACCCCATGGAGTTGCAAAGAGTTAAACATGACTGAACCACTACCACACACACAACTCTGTTTAATATTTTGAGGATTTTCCAAAGCGGCTACATGATTTCACATTTCTACCAGCAATGTATAAGCTTCCAATTCCTCTATATTCTCACCAGCAGTTGTTATCATCTTTTTGAGACTCGGCAGCCTAGTGAATGTGACGTAGTATCTCACTGCACCTTAGATTTGCATTCCCTAAAGATTAATGATGTATATCTTTACATGTGTTTGTGAACCAATCATTTATCTTTTTCAAAGAAGTATCTGTTCAAAATTTCTACTCCTTTTTAAACTGAGTCCTTTGTCTTTTTCTTATTCAATGCTGAGAGTGCTTTTATGTATTATGTTTTTGGGTGCCACTATAAGTGAAATTGTTTTCTTAATTTCATTTTCAAATTTTTCATTACTAGTTTATCAAAATATAACCAGTTTTTATATATTCATCCTGTGCCCTGAAACCTCACTGACTGTATTTAGTTGTTCTGAAAATGTTAGCATATCTCCTAGGATTTTCTACATATAAGAGTATATTACTAGCAAGTACAATTTACTTCTTCCTTTCCACTCAAGTCTGTCCCACATTCCATTCTGATTGTTCCTGAATGTTTATAGATTAAAGAATGCTTTCAGAATTCTCAGTGCTCAGGGTTGACTCTAACTCTAGCAGGTTCTTTTTGGTCGTCTTTCTCATTTGTTCTTTCTGTTAAACTTCTAGCTGACTGCTCTGCCATTCGGCTAGTCTCTGCTAGTAACATGGAGCTATGGAGAATCTTCCTGACTAATCTTCACTGAGGCTTGCACTGTTCACAGCAACACAGTCATGGAATTTTTCATGGTCTTATCCAAATAAGTTAGCCTCCTCACATCTTCATCCTATATGCTGCCTCTCTCCCAGGCAGCACTTCTTTGCCACTACACAAGAACTGGGGACAGGAACAGTAAGCAGTTCCCTTACCTCAGAGTGACATCTCTGCTCTACAATGGGCACTGTGGAAGGTGGAAGCCCCTGTCTTTTCAGATTGCCCCTCCTGGTGTGGAAACTATAAGTAAGTTGGCTCAGGGATGATCAGGTTCCCAGTATTCTCAACTTTCTCTTCCTGGAGTAACATTTCCCTTCATACACAAAAGAGCTGAGTGATTTAAGGGACCTCAGTCTTCCAGCAACACTCAGGAAAAACAGAACTCCTGTAACATGGGTTTGGGGAGGGTGAGAACCCTGTACACTTGATTGCATCCACTGAGAGTAGAGCACCCCAAGTAGAGTCCCCATAAAACAGAGCTTGCATAAAGGGTAAGGGGAGAAGACCATGGCTCAAATGCCATAGTCTCATTCTTCCTATCCAGGTAGAGCAGATTTCCTTTAGTGAATGTTTCTTCATCTGCTGTATGCCCCTAAGAACAATTTCTGGAAACTTTAAATTTAAAAAAAAGGTTTTTTAGTTACATGACTATTTTTCTGGATAAAGAGATTACTACACTCCTCACGTCATTGTTTTTGAATCCTTGGGAATTATTTCTCCTAGATATTACATGTCTGGTCCAAACACCTAATGATGTTCCGAATCTCCAATATTTGAAAACAAGTGTTTAATTTCAAGCCCTTATAGTATTGCCTGTTTTTTTTTTTTTTCTTGTTTTTTGAATCTAGTCAAATGTAGTACAATGATATTGGGATGTATAGCGTGGCACTTAAACTTAAAATTCAAGTTATTTTATCAGCATGGGTTAGTTTGGCACGTTTTTCTTGCATTATTAATAATTTTTGTGTGTCCTTGTTAGAAAAGATACACTTTGCTTCTGAAGACAGTTTTTTTTTTTTTTCCAGACCATTTGGTAAAAAATGTTTGACAAAAATGTACTGTTAGATGATTCCAGGGAAAACTGACTTTAGAAATTTGAAGTTTTGTGTTTGAATTCAGAAATCATCCTCAACTGAATGGTCTTCACATTCCCAGGTGAAGACCACTTTATATTATTATATAAAACCACTTTTTTATTATTCGCACTTTATAATCCTTAACTGCTGTTACTATTATTTATTGATGAGATTCTATACAGTGTAGTAGTATCATAGATAACACTATGACTCTTCTTCACTGGTTTTTACTATAGAACTTCAGTGTTTTTATTGCTTGCCTTCCTTTCTTCTTAAAAGACCATGCTTATAAATTGCATTCTATACACTTATTTCCTATGCTTTTAGAAATATACTCTAATTTTCTATATTTTTAGAAATATACTACGATAGTTGCAGTAGGAAAAATATTTACTACTGACATCAAAGGTAGATTATGCATCTAAACACACATTAGTTTTCTGAGTGCACTGGGAATTTTCTCGGTTGGAAAATGTAGAAAGTAGCCTCTGGAGAGAAGTATAATGAAGTAATGCAAAGGGAGAATGCTGCAATGTGAGAAACAGAGGAAGAAAATGAGGCCAGGGAAGTAGGGCAGAAGCAGAACAGTGAAGGGACTTGACTTTAATTTTATATATCCAAATTTACTAATCTTTTATTTTATAACCAATACATGTGTCTTTTTAATTAAATCTTTTCTATTTGTTTTTTAAAGTCATGCTTTATGTTTAAGTCTCTAGTCCAATTGCAGTTGATTATTGAAGTCAGTGTTCAATTTTCTCTTTTCATGTATAACCCTTTTCCTACTTCCAGTTAAAGACCACTCCCTTTTTCCCACACTTATCTCACCTGCTACCTCAGTCATATGTCAAACTCCATACATCTGTGATTCTGTTTCTTTGTATTTTGTTTCACTGGTCAGTTTACATATTCTTGCACAAATACCACACTATACTAATTACAACAACTTGAGAGTGTTAGATATGACAAGTGTCTCTTGCCCACACATCACAGAAGTACCAGGTGATTCTTTTCCATAGCACTTTTATGATGATCTTTGAATTTTGTACAAAAAGTTGAATGGTGTTAATTAGAATATTTATTTCAATGATGTTTTTTCATAATTAATGCTTGTACCTATTTTCTTTTTCTTGTCTAGGTGGTTAAAATGTTCCCTTTCTTATTGCTGAACTTTATTAGTATGATTTTAAATTTTTGGTGCATCTGTTCTAATATTTCTAATTCTGTCAAACTGCATATTCCAATGTGTTGTTTTGTTTTTAGAAGCCCTTAAATGTCTTGTTATTTTAGTCCTAAGCTTCCCCTTCTCATAAATATCAATAATTCTGACAATGCATATTTATTTCCAAAACCCCAGAGGTGGTGGTATAGAGAATGGTTGAGTCCTCTGGTAGACAATCAAATCACCAAAAAATCACAACTCTCTCACTACAGAGCTACAACCTCTCACTACAAAACAACTTCTCAGATAAAGGCTTCATCCTTTCTCCCTAAACACAACTAATACCAGGGAGAGATTTCCTAGATTGTAATTTAATAGGCCTTGGATTTTGGAGCTGGAGGGATGGGAAAGCATCTGCTCTTAACTACTTTGTCCTCACCAGTTCTTATCAGCACTTCATAAAGTCAGGCCTTCTATAACTATTGAACTTACTCCGGAGAACTTCTGTACCAGAGGGCTGGGTCATCCCAGGTTTGGGAGACAGGCTTTGTTCATCCTAAGGTACTGGAAGAAGAGAATACATAAAGAACTGTAGCACTCACTGTCTCACTCCATTCTCCCACTGCACCTCTCTGTTCCCCAGGACACCTACCCACCCACTATCGTGATAGCTTTTGGGGAAAAAAAATGGGTCAACATGGACAGTATGGATTAAATCAGCTTCCTTTCTAGCATTGTTCTAGAATGTCTGAATACACTGCCAAGGGTGGAATGCTAAACATTCCATTTTACAGACACCCATGCAGTGAAGACTCTGGAGCAAATAAGGCTCCATAAACCAATATCTGAAAGCAGAAGATGTGCATAGGCAATCGGTTTCCTAGGGCTGCCATAGCAGTACCAAAAACTGAACGTGTTCAAGTAACAAAAATGTATCATATCACAGTCCAAAATTCAAGGTGTCAGCGAGACCGGCTCCTTCCAAAATCTATAGGGAAGAATCCTGTCTTGATTCTTCTTAGCATCCAGTGGTGCCTGTCATTCTACGTGTCCCTTGGTTGTGGAAGCATTATTCCAATCTCTGTCTCCACATTTACATGGCTTTGTCTCTGTGTTTCTACCACTGTCTTCCTTCTATGTATATCTGTGTATGTATATGCCTAAATATTCTTTTTGATAAAAACCACAGTTTTGTTAGATTAGGGTCCACCCTAATGACCTCATCTTAATTTCACTATATCTGAAAAGACTATTTATAATTAAGCTTACAGTGTTATATCCTAGGGGTTAGGCCTTCAACTTATTTCATTTGGGTGGGGGAGATAAAATTTAACCCATCTTCCTGACAGTTTTGGCTGGTTTTAGCTACCAAATAAAGTTCTTCTATCATCTCTCTATACCCAGCTAGTTTGTTAGTGTTGAAAGGAAGTTGCAGCAGTGGCTTCCAAATCCTTGGATCATAACTATAGGTGAGGGTTTTTAAATTTAAAAAAAAATTCAGTTGCAGTCTCAAAGGGAATCACTCTTACAGCAAGTATCTTATATAGCATTCTAGAAATCATTTCTGTAGGCAAAGTCTAGATCTAGCTCGTATTTACTTAATGTTTATGTATATGTCACTACTTGTATTAAATACATTTATGCTTAAAAAGCTTTATGCTTGGGCTTCCCTGGTGGCTCAGTGGTAAAGTACCCACCTGCCAATGCAGGAGAAGTGGGTTTGATTCCTGGGTCAGGAAGATCCGCTGGAGAAGAAAATGGTGACCCACTTCAGTATTCTTGCCTGGGAAAACCCATAGACAGAGGAGCCTGATGGGCTACAGTCCACAGGGTTGCAACAAGTCAGACACAACTGAGTGACTAAATAACAACAAATGCTTAAAATACTTGGAAATTTTCTCTTACTTCGTCAAGCCTTGACTGGTGCACATATCCAAAATTTTCATGATCTTAAAACTGATTTTAGACGTGCATTATACCACCAAGAGTGCTTTTGTGACTCGTTTAATGTATAATATGATGAGTGGGTAAGCTATAATAGTTGGTGCTTTCTGTACTGAAGCAATATAACAGCAGCTGAATTTCTTCAAAAGCCAAGTTCAAGAAGAATTACCATTTGACTTGTATCATTAAGATCATGTCCAAGACAATTAACAATTTTAAGTGACTACAAGACACATCTTACACACAAAAATACATTTGGTCATCCTAGCAGCATTTGGAAATGCATATTTCATTGACAGCATTTGCAAAACCCTTTTATCACTTCAAAATAACTTGTGGCAAGCACAGCCTTCCAAATGTTAAAAGTGAGTCTTACAAAATTTTTGTCCATAAAAGTACAATTTCGTTTATATACAAAAATAAAGTTGCCGTTTGTATTGATTTAGTTGTTGTATCTTCTCAAGATCAATCATGAAAATTTCTGATTCTACAAATCTGCACCAAACTTTTGAGGTTGTGAAGACAATTTTGCCACAAAATTAGAAATTAACAGGAGTTTAGCTATTATAGTACTTTAAATTATTATTATATTTTAATAGTATTATTATACCAATAAGTGTTATGGTATAATTTTTGTGGTCTCATACTACTGAAGTCAATATCTTTATTTATATACACAGGAAAAAAAATGTTACTTGTTTAAATAACCCTGAAGAGTAAAGAAGATCTTTACTTCACTATTTTGTTCACACCTGTTTTCCCTGACTGTAAAACTCCACTGACATATTATTACATATGTCAATGTGAAAAAAATATGAACATATAATTTAGAAAAATGTAAGGCTATCTTTCAGACCCTCTGTGAATCTCTCAAGTTCATAGTCCTAAAATGAATCAAAATTCTAACTCCCTTCTGATGCCAGATTATTACATTTGCTCTTATTTTTCTTTGTCTTTTGTCATATGAGAAAACAGAAAAATAAACTTGAATTTCACATTTGAAATAAATGATCAGGGTCCAATCATATTCTAAGACCACTGAGACCTTATCTAAAGGTCTAAAGACCTTATCTAAAGACAAGTATCTATCAACCAATCTCCTGATTAGGAAACATTAAATGAAAATACACATGGATAGAATTCTTCTTCCTTTTCTTGTGAAAGCAGAATCCTATCCCCTACTGATTCCCATCCTATTGCAGAAAGGTCTTTTGCTTTATATATATTCTCAGGTGTTACAGGAAGAAAATACATACACTAAAATTAAAAAATTCTTATCATTATGCTGCATTGAACTATATTGCTAGAAATGATTTAACACAAATTTAATTCAGATCAAATAACTTATTTTCTAAAGAAATTAAAATGTATCAATGTATTTTACACAAATAAAAGATGAAAGCTAGCCAAATGAAATATATAACACCTGGCATATATAAAAGATAAAATAGAATACAGGTACTTTTGAGGAATTCTGAACAACAAAAATAGCAAGAACATTGAAAAATATCATTGGTGTTAGAAAACATGTAAAAGTTATTTCAAAGCAACATGGCACAATATAATCATACTAAATATTATGAAATAGGAATTCCATAGTTCTACAGGACTCACAGAGATTTCTCATTCATACCAGGATCACTCATTCTTTAGTTTCTAGCTTTCTTTTGTCTTACTCTGAAAAAAAAAAAAAAAAAAAAAAACCATGGTCCTAAAGAATGTATGGGTGGCTCTGTGGTAAAGAACCCATGTACTAGTGCAGGCAGGGAGACACACATCTGATCTCTGGATCAGGAGACTCTTGGAGAAGGTAATGGCAACCCATTCCAGTATTTTCACCAGGGAAATTCCATGGACAGAGGAGTCTGGTGGGCAACAGTCCACAGGGTCACAAAAGAATTGGACATGACTTATCCACTAAACAGTAAAAGCTGAGAGTATCATACACCAGTTCTAAGATATTGACATGTACTCACCCAACAAATTATCTAGAAATATATGTAACATTCAGTTCAGTTCAGTTCAGTCACTCAGTCATGTACAACTATTTGCAACCCCATGGACTGCAGCACGCCAGGCCTCCCTGTCCATCACCAACTCCGAGAGTTTACTCAAACTCATGTCCATTGGGTCAGTGATGACTTACAACCATCTCATCCTCTGCCGTCCACTCCTCCTCCCACCTTCAATCTTTCCCATCATCAGGGTCTTTTCAAATGAGTCAGCTCTTCGCATCAGGTGGCAAAAAGTATTGGAGTTTCAGCGTCAACATCAGTCTTTCCAGTGAATATTCAGGATCGATTTCCTTTAGGAAGGACTGGTTGGATCTCCTTGCAGTCCAAGGGACTCTCAAAAGTCTTCTCCAACACCACAGTTCAAAAGCATTAAGCTTTCTTCACAGTCCAACTCTCACATCCATACATGACTGCTGGAAAAACCATAGCCTTGACTAGATGGACCTTTGTTGGCAAAGTAATGTCTCTGCTTTTGAATATGCTATCTAGGTTGATCATAACTTTTTTCGCAAGGAGTAAGTGTCTTTTAATGTCACGGCTGCAGTCACCATCTGCAGTGATTTTGGATCCCTGAAAAATAAAGTTTGCCACTGTTTCCAATTTTTCTCCATCTATTTGCCATGAAGTGATGGAACCAGATTCCATGATCTTTGTTTTCTGAATGTTGAGCTTTAAACCTACTTTTTCACTCTCTTCTTTCACTTTCATCATGAGGCTCATTCTTTCTTCTTCACTTTCTGCCATAAGGGTGGTATCATCTGCATATCTGAGGTTATTGGTATTTCTCCCAGAAATCTTGATTCCAGCTTGTGCTTCATCCAGCCCAGCGTTTCTCATGATGTACTCTGTATGTAAGTTAAATAAACGGGGTGACAATATACAGCCTTGACGTACTCCTTTTCCTATTTGGAACAAGTCTGTTGTTCCATGTTCAGTTTTAACTGTTGCTTCCTGACCTGCATACAGGTTTCTCAAGAGGCAGGTCAGACGGTCTGGTATTCTCATTCCTTCAGAATTTTCCACAGTTTATTGTGATCTACACAGTCAAAGGCTTTGAAATAGTCGATAAAGCAGAAATAGATATTTTCTGGAACTCTGTTGCTTTTTCCATGATTCAGCAGATGTTGGCAATTTGATAACTGGTTCCTCTGCCTTTTCTAAATCCAGCTTGAACATCTGGAAGTTCATGGTTCATGTACTGTTGAAGCCTGGCTTGGAGAATTCTGAGCATTACTTTACTAGCGTGTGCTGCTGCTGCTGCTAAGTCGCTTCAGTCGTGTCCGACTCTATGCGACCCCATAGATGGCAGCTTACCAGGCTCCTCCATCCCTGGGATTCTTCAGGCAAGAATACTGGAGTGGGTTGCCATTTCCTTCTCCAATGAATGAAAATGAAAAGTGAAAGTGAAGTCACTCAGTTGTGCCCAACTCTTAGCGACCCCATGGACTGCAGCCCGCCAGGCTCCTCCATCCATGGGATTTTCCCAGGCAAGAGTACTGGAGTGGGGTGCCATTGCCTTCTCCACACTAGTGAGATGAGGGCAATTGTGCGATAGTTTGAGGAATCTTTGGCATTGCCATTCTTAAGGATTGGAATGAAAACTGAACTTTTCCAGTCCTGTGGCCACTGCTGAGTTTTCCAGATTAACTGGCATGTTGAGTGCAGCACATTCACAGCATCATCTTTTAAGATATGAAATAGCTCAAGTGGAATTCCATCACCTCCACTAGCTTTGTTCATAGTGATGTTTTCTAAGGCCCACTTGGCTCCACATTCCAGGATGTCTGTCTCTAGATGAGTGATCACACCATCATGATTTTCTGAGTCATGAAGATCTTTTCTTTTCAGTTCTTTGGTGTATTCTTCCACCTCTTCTTAACATCTCTGCTTCTGTTATGTCCATACTATTTCTGTCCTTTACTGAGCCCATCTTTGCATGAAATTTTCCTTTGGTATCTAATTTTCTTGACGAAATCTCTAGTCTTTCTCATTCTATTGTTTTCCTATATTTTTGCACTGACCACTAAGGAAGGCTTTCTCATCTCTCCTTGCTATTTTTTGGAACTAGGAATTCAAATGGGTGTATCTTTCCTTGTCTCCTTTGCTTTTTGCTTTTGTAAGCCTCCTCAGCTATTTGTAAGGCCTCCTCAGACAACCATTTTGCTTTTTTGCATTCCTTTTTCTTGGGGATGGTCTTGCTGTCTGTCTTCTGTACAATCTCATGAACCTTGGTTCATAGTTCATCAGGCACTCTCTCAGACCTAGTGCCTTAAATCCATTTCTCATTTCTACTGTATAATCATTAAAGATTTGATTTAGGTCATACTTGAATGGTCTAGTGGTTTTCCCTACTTTCTTCAATTTAAATCTGAATATATATGTGTGTGTATATATATATATATATATACATGCAACATATATTCACAGAAAACATTGAGAACATTCTGAGGAAGTTTCCTTTGTGGTGCAGAACTGGAAAAGGTACTGTAGCCACTGACAGAGGGGTATGGAGGAGCAAAATAGATGAGCTGCAAGAATTGGGAGTATGTCAGTGAAAGGTCATTACAATCCAGGCAAAGCAATACTTGGAATAGTTCAGTTCAGTCATGTCCGACTCTTTGCTACCACATGGGCTGCAGCACTCCAAGCGTCTCTGTCCATCACCAACTCCCAGAGCTTGCTCAAACTCGTGTCCAAGTCAGTGATGCCATCCAACCTTCTCATCTCTGTCATCCCCTTCTCCTCCTGCCTTCAATCTTGCCCAGCCTCAGGGTCTTTTCCAGTGAGTCAGTTCTTTGCATCAGGTGGCCAAAGTGTTGGAGTTTCAGCCATAGGATCAGTGTTTCCAATGAATACTCAGGGCTGATTTCCTTTAGGATTAACTGGTTTGATCTCCTTGAAGTCCAAAGGACTCTCAAGCATGTTTTCCAACACCACAGTTCAATATCATTAATTCTTCAGTGCTCATTATTATTCTTCAGTACTTATTATTACTTGGAATAATGAGGAAATATTATAGTGAACCTATGCCAATAAGTTTGACAAAGTAGCTAAAATGGGCCAACTCATTGCAAGATAAACAAAGCCCATTTAAGAAGAAAATAATAACTTCAATAGCACTGTATTATTAAAGAAATTTATTTCACAATATGATAACTACAAAGTAAGCTCCATACCCAGATGGTGTTACTAGCAAATTCTACCAAACATGTAAGAAAGGTAGCATGATCAATTCTCTATACTTTAAGATTTAAAAATCAGTCAAGTCTACTCTGTTAACTGAATAAAGCAGAGTATACACAAGGTCATTGCAATAGAGGGAGAAAAAGAATGTGACAAAATTCAACATTCATTCATGATGAAAGCACAATAATTGATGAATGATAAAAAGATGTCTACATAAAACCTGTCACCGATACCATATGCAACAATGAAAGACTTAGGGCTTTTCCCATAAGACTGAGGACAAAGGAAAAATGCCCCCTCTCAGTACTCCTATCCAAAATGTAAAATCCTAGCCAATGTAATATAGTGGGAAAACAAAAAACATATGGATTGGAAAGGAGAAAATTAAACTGTACCTATCCACCAATGAAATCCCAAAGAACTTATAAATAAACCCTGAATGAAATTAACCCTACATGAATTTAGCAAGGGCACAGGATACAAGGTCAATATGCCAAAATCCACTACATTTCTATACACTAGTAATGAATATTGAGAATCTTAAATTTAAAATGCCACTTAAAATACCACCAAAACTGAAATACTTCAGTTTCTGTCAAATTTACGTAGATGAAAACTTACAAAATACTGAAGGAAAAAAAATCAAAGGAAACTTAAACACTGAAGGAAAAAAAAAACAAAGGAAACTTAACTAAATGGAGAGAAAAACTGTATTCCTGGGTTGTCAAACTAAATATTGATTAGTTATCAATTCTTTCCAATTTGATAAAATAGATATCAACTAGCTGATCCTAAAATGTACACTGAAATGCAAAGGAAATAGAATAGTCAAACATTTTGGACAAAGGACAACAAAGTAGGATGTGTCATACTATTTGATATCAAGACTTACCATAAAACTACATGTGGAAAATATGGTTTGGAAAAATAATTAGCATAAAGGTCAATGGAACAAAACAGATGGCCCAGAAATAGACACACACAGTTAATTGAATTTTGACCAAGGTGCAAAAGCAATTCATTGAAGAAAAATAATCTTTTCAACAAATGGTACTATAACAATTACACATCCACATGCACAAAAACACTTTACACAAAATAACTCAAAATAGATCTAAATGAAAAAGAAAAGAAGAAGTACAATCATGAAACTTCTAGAAGCAAAGAGGAAAATATCTTCATGAACTTTAATTTAGTAGAAATGTTTAGATATGACACCCAAACCAGAGCCCATAAAAGGAAAATTGATAGATTGTACTTCATAAATATTATAATTGTGTTCTCAATGAAATGCACTGTTAAGAGAACGTAAGGCAAGCTATAGACTGACAGGAAATATTTAAAAGCTGTATATTTGATAAAAGGCATGTTAATAATATAGAAAGAACTCTCAAAACTCAACAGTAAGAAAACCTTTTCATAAGAATAGGCAAAAGTTCTGTTTTATTTAAACACTGAAGATATACAGATGGTAAATAAGCATATAAAAGAGGTTCAACATCATTAGCCACTAGGAAAATGCAAATTGAAATCCCAATGAGATATTAACTATACACCTATGACAATGGCCATATTTAAAAACAAAACAAGTGCCAGTCAGGATAGATAATAAATGGTTCTGTCATTCATTGTTAGGGGTCATACAAAATGATACAGCCATTCTAAGAAATAGGTTTTTTTTCATTTGTTTTAACAAATTATGCATACATTTGCCCTGCTATCCAGCAATCCTACTCCTATTCATTAAATGAACTTATGTTGCAAAGTTTTATGATAATTATGTTTATACAAAAGCCTATACATTAACATTTATAGACACTTTATCTTTAAGCACAAAATCCTGGTAACAAGTCTGATATATTAATACTTCAATGAGCAAATAAGCAAACAATTCCATACAAAGGACCACTAAATGGCAAGGAGAAGAACAACTGATTCATGAATATTAAATGAATTTTGTTCATAAAAAAGTGACCAGGCCCTCAAATCTATATGATCCTATTTGTGTAAATTTTAGAAAAGCCCAAACTATTGAGACTCAGATCACTGTTGTTGGGGGTTGTATGGAGAATAAGTTGACTAAAAAGGGGCAGCAAAAGAAAATTTTGGGGTGATGGAATTGTTCTCCTTAGAATTCTCTGCATTTCTCAGAAACCACAGAAAGAAACCATAGAACTGTGTAACACAAAGAGTGAAGTTTGTTGCGTTTAAATTTTAAAATATCAACCAGACTGTGAGGAGAACTACAGATGGAATACAGACTGTGGCAAAGGCACTGAACTGTAATCTGAATGACATAACCACACTGAAGTGGCTGGGGAGAAATGAGTCGACCTGACTTAGAAAATCATTGTTCTGACTGGATGTTATAACATTAAAGACAAAAAAAGGACTGTACACAAACTTTGTAGCAATGTTTTTCACAGCTCTATGCATATGAGCAATTTTGAAGCCAATTTCTATGTATACAAGGTTAAACAATAGGCATAGGTAAATATATTATAGATATTGAATAGCCAGGTTTCTCACTGTTGGAGGAAGAAATTACAGGTAAGCAAAGGCAGATTGCTACAATGGATCCTGAGTTGCTAGATTGGAATTAGAGGTATCAGTGTGAACTCATGGAGTCTGGAGGGGTATATTTCACAATATCTATTCCGATATATTGACACATTAATAAATATATACGTGGTATGTGTGCACAGTTTGGTAGACAAAGAGATAATTCTTAGCTCTGTTTTCTGAGAGCAGTGATACCTCAATAGCAATATGTTCACTTAGCACCTGGATTTTGGTTTATAAATAACTACTTCCAACAAAAGGAATCAGGCTCTTTAGAGAAGTAGTTAATTCCACATCTGGGGAAAATCCAGTAGAATCCTGGAACATCCAGTGGCCTAGAGAATAAGGAAGTACTCAAAAAATGGAGTAGAGAGTGATAATATATAAAAAGACACAGAGTCAACCTGTAAGAGCACTCAAGGACCAAAACTGGAAATTTTTGAGCAAAAATATAAATAACAATACTATTGGATCATAATCAATCAAACAATAAATATCTATGACACCATAATGACAAAGATAAATCATTGATGAGGTAAATTGAGGGGGGAAGAGGGACAATTCTTACTTACAGTTCAGTTCAGTTGCTCAGTCATGCTCAACTCTTTGTGACCCCATGGACTGCAGCATGCCAGGCCTCCCTGTCCATTGCCAACTCCCAGAGTTTACTCAAACTCATGTCCATTGAGTCAGTGATGCCATCCACCCCATCTCATTCTCTGTCATCCCCTTCTCCTCCCGCCTTCAATCTTTCCCATCATCAGGATCTTTTCCAATGAGTCAGTTCTTCGCATCAGGTAGCCAAAGTATTGGAGTTTCAGCTTTAGCATTAGTCCTTCTAATGAATATTCAGGACTGATTTCCTTTAGGGTGGACTGGTTGGATCTCCTTGAAGTCCAAGGGACTCTCAAGAGTCTTTTCCAACACTGCAGTTCAAAAGTATCAATTCTTCCGTGCTCAGCTTTCTTTATAGTCCAACTCTCACATCCATACATGACTACTAGAAAAACCATAGTTTTGACTAGACAGACCTTTGTTTGCAAATGCTTCCTTACAGAAGCATTCCAATTACTAAATGTAGATGGAATTAGGGAAATCAAACATTACTACTAGAACAAGATCTACTGATGAGAATTCAAGAACAAGGTGTTCACATAGTCTCAATGCATTTACTCCACATATTTAAAAAGTGTGAAGAAAAGTTGGTAATTTTACAATGGAGAAGTCCTGGAAGACACCAACTAAGTGATTATAGTTAACATAACCAGTGATAAGTTCTATTAACCACTGATATACTACATTAAGAAAGCTGCATCACCTCTGTGGAATGCTTGTGAAATACAGATAATTTATATCTAACTATGAAAGAGAAAAAAGTTAGGAAAATCCAAACTGAGAAACATTCTATACCTGATCACTATTCCTCAAAACTTTTAGGTTCATCAAAGTCAAGGAAAGGCTGAGGTATTAAGGAACCAAAGAGATATGATGATTAAGTACAATCAGTTCAGTTCAGTCAGTCATGTCTGACTCTTTGCAACCCCATAGACTATAGCATGCCAGGCTTCCTTGTTCATCACCAACTCCCAGAGCTTGCTCAAACTCATGTACATTGAATTGGTGATGCTATCCAACCTTCTCATCCTCTGTCATCCTCTTCTCCTCCTGCCTTCAGTCTTTCTGAGCATCAGGGTCTTTTCAAATGAGTCCATTCTTTGCATCAGGTGGCCAAAGTATTGGAGCTTCAGCTTTAGCATCAGTGCTTCCAATGAATATTTAGGACTGATTTCCTTTAGGATTGACTGGTTTGATCTCCTTGCAGACCAAGAGACTCTTGGGAGTTTTCTCCAGCACCACAGTTCAAGAGGATCGATTCTTTAGTGCTCAGCTTTCTTTACGGTCTAACTCCACAGCCATACATGACTACTGGAAAAACCATAGCTTTGACTAAACAGACCTTTGTCAGAAAAGCAATGTCTCTGCTTTTTAATATACTGTCTAGGTTTGTCATGGCTCTTCTTCCAAAGAGCAAGTGTTTGTTGTTGTTGTTGTTGTTGTTTTGTTTTGTTTTGTTTTTAATTTCATGGCTGCAATCAACATCTGCAGTGATACTGGAGCCCAGGAAAATAAAGTGCAGTAAGGGATCTTAGATTGAATCCTGAGACATAAAAAGGGATATTCTTTGAAAAACTGGTAAAAATCAAATAAAGGATGTAATTTAGAAAGCAGAATTGATCATTGTGCTATGGTTATATAAGATATCAACCTGAGGGAAAGCTAGGTGAAGAATAAATAAGAACTCTCTGTACTGTTTTTGTAATTCATTCATAAGTCTAAATTATTTCAAAATAAAAGATTTTATCATATGAACTGGAATTACAGGTACTGTAAGCAAGAAAAATGATTATAAGCAAAAATCTAAAAACTTCTAGAATAGGTAAGAGTTCCTAAATCCTAAACCTTGAGATGTAGGAACTGGATTTCATTAATTCTATTCCTACTGAATTTTCCATATCTATTTTGGATTTTCCTTGCCCTGACTATGCAATCAAATACCTTTTCAAGGTGCTTAGTTCATTTTATTGGAGAATGGTACTAATAAACCAAGAACTGGATGCTGGGTATGCTGATTGCTACTGGGGTATTATTGCTCTTGAAAGACAAAACTAGAAAATATGTGTTTTCAATATTAGTGCCATAGCACAAAAGTAACCATAAGCCTGGAGGATATGCTCCCCAGATCAAGAGTCTGAAGAAATAGTAGGTGTTTTTCTATTTATGGTCAATCAAGAGCAGGAAAGGACACATCTACTTGTTTCTTAAAAAACAATTGGGAAAAAAAAAAGAAATATAAGAGAATAAAAAGATATATAACATTAAAAAAAGAAGAAAGGTAAACCACTGCTGTTACATCCCGTAAGAATAGACATGGGGAGAAATAAGACATATTCTAACAATATATATATTTAGCATTCACCATCTCCTGTCCTAAAACTTCAGTAATCCTATGTTGCATTCCAACGTAAGACCAAGTTCTTCAGTGGTGTATTCATAGCATTTCATCATCTGGTCCCAGTGCTTTCACTATAATGACCCAAGGCTTCCTTTTCCATGCCCAGTACCCCAGGCACCCTAGACTAAGTCCTGAATATCTTGCCTTTTTGCCCTTACTTCTAT
Organism: Nanger dama; assembly: GCA_917880005.1. Lineage (NCBI taxonomy): Eukaryota > Metazoa > Chordata > Mammalia > Artiodactyla > Bovidae > Nanger > Nanger dama. The sequence goes on from CAKJTW010000011.1 coordinate 7,126,958, forward strand.
TGTTCCCTCTACACTGAAACTTCTGTGATGATCGATAAACAACTCGTATTACAAGTCCACACCAAATGCCCTCTCCTCTCTGAAGTCTGTATTGTTTTCTCTAAATTAATGCAGTCTCTGCCTCCTTTGAACTCTAAACAGTTTCTTTCCTTTCATGTTCTAACTTGTGTTCTTGTTGCTTCTATCTTGCCTGCACTTACCTAACAATAGATACTTTTCTTTAGAGAGGAAAGGACTTCTATCCACACATCTTGACCTCCCCGGAGGGATCAATGTTATTTCTACCATGTAAGGGTTCCTTCCAAAGGTAATTGTGGAATTACTTTATGAAATATCCAAAACTGTACTCAAGCTGGAAAAAAATTACAAAGTAATGAATTTTCTACCACAGATTCCCTCACTCCAAAAGTCTTAGATTTTCTTGATCATAATTTTTTTAATTATTTTTTATTGAAGGATAATTGCTTTACAGAATTTTGCTGTTTTCGGTCAAACCTCAACATGAATCAGCCATAGGTATATATATGTATATATATATATATATACCCCCCTCCCTTTTGAAACTCCCACCCATTTCCCTCCCCATCCCACCCCTCTAGGTTGATACAGAGTTCCTGTTTGAGTTTCCTGAGCCATACAGCAAATTCCCATCATAATTTTTGAGCAAGGGAAGTCCACATTATCATTTCAGTCAACTTGGTTCTATACCCAGAGAATTCTAGTGGGAGTCACTAATTCTGTTGCTAGGGGATTTGCCAGACACATTTTAGAACAGAAGGACCCAGTGTGGGGAGCTTGCTGATGACTTCCAATAGCCACAGCAGGAGTTACTTTCTTTTCTTCCGTCCCTGGGGAGACGTACTGTGGAGTAGAGAAAAAGAAAAATGGCTCAAGCATGTGATCCAAACTGAGAGGATTTGTGCCTACCTCCTACCAGGCTTCTCTGATGCAAAAGGGAAAGCTGGGGCCCATCTGACAGGAGGAAGCTCCAGGGAGAGGTCACGGTGCTAGCCTAGGGCTTTAAATGAGTCCCTTTCTGTCTGGGTTTAGTGCCAAGAGAGTTGGTGGGAGGATGAGTAGACAGGGCAGAGCCCTTTAAAAAGTGAAAGTCGCTCATTCGGCATGTGATTCTTTGTGATCCACGAACTGTAGCCTGCCAGGCTCCTCTGTCCATGGGATTCTTCAGGCCAGAATACTGGAGTGGGTAGTCATTCCTTTCTCCAAGGTATCTTACCAACCCAGGGATTAGACCCAGGTCTCTCTCATTGCAGGTGGATTCTCTACCATCTGAGCCACCAGGGAAGTCCAGGGCCCTTATAAGCAGAGTCTATAGTGGGCACACACTGCTATGGTGTAGTGTTATGGGCAGATACCCAGTATGCTCACCCTGGAGATTAAAAAGGGTGTCCAGAAAACAGCCCATGGTTCTGTTCCACTCTCAGCAAAAACCACTCTCTGTCTTCCCCTCTGAGATCTCAGTCACCCCAAGGTCACATCACTGGAAGAAAAATCAGGGCTCAGTCAGTCCTGTGTGGTGACAAGGAGTGGCAGACTTCTCTTCTTGTCTCTTTCCTTCTTCTGTACCAGGGACCATCTTGCTGTCATTTTGAAAACCTCTTTTATCTGGAATATTACAAATGTACAGAAAAGTACATAAAGCATAGATGTGCAATTTAATGAACTGTAAATTAGATACCTATTTAACCTCTGTCCAAGGCAAGAAAATATAAATAAATATCAGCAGGATTCAAGATGTCCTCTGCATGTTCCTTGTCAAACAAAATCCATTCTCTCCTCCCTCGGAGTACCAATACAACTGAACTTCATGGAATTTAATTTCTGCATACGTATCATATAGTTTGCTAACCAAATTGCACACTCCTAAACAATGTGGTTTAATTTTACCTGGTTTTTGAAGTTTATGTAAGGAGAATAATAAAATATTTATTATATAATGTTTGGCTTCTTTAATTCAATATTATCTCTTATGATTCACTCTTATTATATGCATCTATAATTCATCATGTTCATTGCAGTATGACATTTATTGTATATCTATAATACAGTTAATTCATTCTATTCCTAATGGACATCTGGGCTTTCCTTCGGTTAGTTTTGTGAACAGGAGTACATAAAGCTACATATTCATCACCAACTGTCTAAGACCTCTGTTACATATTTCTGAATCAAAACCATGAGGGCTTACATGTCAGAGCTCTGTATGAGGAGTGTATGCCTACGTGCACTAATTTTACAAGGCTGTGTTGTATATCACATGTGTGAGATAAGACACCATATGTTAGAAAGAGCACATTCTCCAAGGTGTTCTGTCAGAGCTAGGCCCATGGTATTACTCCTAAAACAGGTGTTCCTGGTCTACATATGTAAATAAAGTTTGAAACATAGGTTACATCTATTTTTTACAAGACCTAAACACCAGAGAGGCATGGATATACTTCAGAACCACTGCTAACTTTTAACACATTTTATATTAAACATGGTTATTTTAAGCTTCACTTCTGTTTCCAAAATCTGTTTTAGCAAATTTATTCTTTCACGGGTTACCATTTAATGAAAGGGTTGATACAGGAGGGTTTAATGGCAAATTAGATGCATACAGACACTCTGGAACTTTTGATGCAGCCTTTCCTCTAAAGCCTTATTAGAAACTCAGCAAACACACAAGTTGTATCTCTTATTAAGAATGTAGGACCAAGCTAAGTAAAGCCAGAGATGGGGAGTTTCACTATGAAAAAGGACTCATACTCTAGGGATTAGGTCATAAGAACTTAACAGAAAGGAATGGCCTGTTTATTACTCCACCTAGACCTAAGTGTTTAAATTGTTAGTGAGCTCTCTAGTTCCAGCTGCTTCCCAACAATAACTGATGTTTATACTTTGGACCTTTGTATTATTCAGAGGCCTTTCTGTTACAGGTGAAAAACTCTATTCCAAAATATTGGAGGTAAAGAAGGAGATTTAACTGTATATATGCCCTGTACTGGGTTTCTCAGGTGGTGCTAGCAGTAAAGAACCTACCTGCCAAAGCAGGAGATCCAGAAGATGCTGGAGATGCAGGATGCACGCTTGATATATACTATACACAACCAACCAAGATGTAGACTCACATTGACACAGAGCCTCAAGGTGGGGGCGGGGGGATGTCTGATTTCACTCCTATTTTCATCTCCATGTCTGTGTCCCTCTTTTGTTTTCTGTCTCTCTACTTCTCTCCAGTTTTCTCTGATTTCTTCTGTCACACTAAAACTTAACATAAAAAAGTGTGAAGTCGCTCAGTCGTGTCCAACTCTGCAACACCATGGACTGTACTGGAGTGGGAAACCATTTCCTTCTGACGGGGATCTTCCCAACCCAGGGATCAAATCTGGGTCTCCTGCATTACAAGAGTATTCTTTATTGTCGGAGCCACCAGGAAAGCCAATCACGTAACAGAGTGGTAATTGAAATACACTGTAGATTACATCCCTATGTCCAAAACAAAATTCCCATGGAAACTGCTGACTGGTCAAGCTGGGTGACACTTACTACCCCAGCAGACAAAGTATAAGACACATAAATACTAGGTCCTTTACAAAGGAGAGGAGGAAGGGGAGGAGCCACCAGAGAAAACAGGAGAACTGTGTGCAGTGAAGAATTTAACGTTGACTAAAGAGAGGTCTGTCTTTTGCCTTCAGCATTTGAGAGATAATCTCTAAATCCTTATGCTGAAAAGAATATCTATGCTTGCCTGTGGTTCCTGGGCCAACAAGACAGGAACAATAATGATCCAGGGTAGGGCATGGAAGCCACACCAACAGTGTGACTTGGGGTGGGTATTTTGACTCGCTGAGGATCTGGAAACAGATCAGCCATGCAGATGGTCAACCACCCCAACAAGACAGAGCTCTTATACGGTCAATAGACGTCAAGACTCAGGTGAGCTTCTCCGGCTGGGGATGCTTCGTAATGCCAGAAAACAACTCTGTCCTGACTGCACAGGGAGAGGGGGCCCGGAAGCTCTGTGTTTGGTCTCTACCTTATCCATCTCTTCCATCAGCTGATTGTGATCTATATGCTTTCCCTGTAATTAACTATCAATGTAAGTTTAACAGCTTTGGGGGTGTTTCATGAGTCTAATGAATTACTTGGAGTGTGTTTTGTGGGCCCCCTGGAATCTTACAATTAGTTGCAGAAGTAAAGGTGGTCTTGTGAACTCTGTTCCCTCTTACTTCACACCTGGAAAAACTTCCCTCAGTAAGAGATATAGTGAAAATATTCTGGGTAGTCACATACTATAATTGACATACACAAACAGTCCACAAATGAAGTTTTATAGACTTTCCTCTAAGGGAAATTAGTAGTCATAGTTTAGAACATTGGAAGAAGAAAAACAAAAAATAAGTCTGCAGAATCAATGACTATTCTCTTAAATTTTCCTGTAGAGGTTTATCATTTTAGTTAAGAAACACTAAAATTTGATAATGAATTTTTGGGATAAAGTATTCACATTTGCTTAAATTATCTGTGCAGTGAAATATACATAGTTCTCATTTCATGAAGGTGTCCTTTATAAAGTTACAAGTTAAATTTCCTGGCATTGTTATACAAGTACATTGTACTTATTCAATGCCAAAGTGCATATATTTTCCACATTTCAATGTTATAATTGTAATCTGCTTCCTGATTTTAAAAACTTTTCTGCAAAGCTATTAAAATACTGGAGTGGGTTCACTTTTCCTTCTCCAGTTATCAATGTAATGGTTTCTATTTTGGTCAATGGCAAAGAAATATTTATAGTGAATTAGTAAAGCCCAGTAAATTGTTAAAGAGTCAGGTATCCAGTAATACTGTGTAAGTGCTGCACCTAATGCGATACCATTTTACATACGTTAGTTTCGAGGGACACTCCACACATCACAGAAAAACAAACTGAATGAGCAATGTGATTTTTAAAATCTTGGATACTGGGACTTGAAACATGAAACCAAAAGCTTGAGTTAAACAATTAGAACCTTGCTTGTCTCATTCCATGTGGTCCCCTCAGTGGCCTCACAAATCCTGGTAGCTTCACCTCCCCTAGGTAGTAATGACGAATCATGATTCTCCAGCCCAGAAACTTCTCCTGAGATTCAGAGTTATATATCCAATTCTTAGTCAGGTGCTTCATGAATCCACTATGTCCTACAGACAAATCAAACTTAACACGCTGAAAACCAGTTATATTTATTTATATATGAATGAAAGCAAAAGTTGCTCAGTTATATCCGACTCTTTGTGACCCCATGGCCTGTAGCATGCCAGGCTCCTCTGTCCATGGGTTTCTCCAGGCAAGAATACTGGAGTGGGTAACTATTCCATTCTCTAGGGGATCTTCCCAACCCATGAAGTGAACCCAGGTCTCCTGCATTTCAGGGAGATTCTTTGCCATCTGAAACACTATATACATAAGCTCAGTTGGTAAAGAAACTATCGTCTGAATGGTTGTAAACCCCCAAAATTCATACGTTGAATCCTAATCCCCAGTGTGACAGTATTTAGAAGTGAGGGCTCTGGGAGTGACTAGGTATCCTCACTAGGGTGATGGAGTACTCATGAATGGGATTTGTGCCCTTATAAAAGAAATCCCTGAAAGATCCTTCTTCCCTTCCACCAGATGAGAACACAGAGAAAAGACACAGAACAAGAAGTGGGCCTCAGCCAGACACAGAATATGTGGGCAGCTTGATCTTAGAATTCCTAGCCTCCAAAATTGTGAGAAATATCTGTATGTCATTTATGCTGCTGCTGCTGCTAAGTCACTTCAGTCGTGTCCAACTCTGCGACCCCATAGACGGCAGCCCACTAGGCTCCTCCGTCCCTGGGATTCTCCAGGCAAGAATACTGGAATGGGTTGCCATTTCCTTTTCCAATGCATGAAAGTGAAACGTGAAAGTGAAGTCACTTAGTCGTGTCCGATTCTTAGCAACCCCATGGACTGCAGCCTACCAGGCTCCTCCGTCCATGGGATTTTCCAGGCAAGAGTACTGGAGTGGGGTGCCACTGCTGTCATTTATAAGCCACCCAAATTATGATGTTTCGTAACAGCCCCAACAAGACTAAGATAGGTCCTCATTCTCTCTCTTATGAACAGAAGTCACATATCTTGACTTGTGTCTGTGACCCTTTCCTTTATACTAAATTTACTTTAAAAATCCATGAATTCCCTTGCCTCAGTAATTGCCACTACTATATTGTACACCAGTCAGACTCATCTGTATTAATGTATAAAGCTGTCCAAATGAACTCATGATATAGACATTATTATTTCCAATTTCCAGGTGGGAAAAACAAAGGTTATGGGGCTTAAATTACTAAACAGTGGAAAATTCAGAATCGGAGATCAAGTCTTTTTCATCCCAAACCAGGGTTTATTCTGCTATGCTGCACAACCTTCTAGCTATGTCACTGTCAAACAGACAAAAAAGAAGATGGGGAGGATGGAACAGATGTTTCCTGTGAAAGCAAGACATGGATTTTCAAAAGAGCAGTTTGAGAAGTGGTACAAGTACACTTAAGAACACTATTTCTTGGGCATATAATTTAGTGAGGTCCATGGAATAAGGTGTCAGGGAAGCTACGTTGGCAACACATTTCCTTGCACAAGTCATATGAAACTGCCTACTGTTGAGCCTGATGAGAGAAGGGAGTGACAGTGGGCATGCCAAACTATCATATCAAAGGAATGTTTTCTAATCATTGGGCATGACTGTAATACATAAAGAAGAAAAATATGCTCATGGATCACTTAAATGTTAAACAGGATAGATTCTTCCCCATTTCTGAGAGAGCCAACAGGTAGCCTGTCAGTACATCATGAGTGTGACAGTAGTGAGTCAGACAAGGAACTGGCAGAGTAAGTGTGGGCTGAGAGAATACAGTTCTCAGACAAAGAACAGCCTTTTTGGAGATGAAGAAAAAAGTATAGCCCTGAGGACAAGTGAAACCATCTAAATAGGGTCTCATGGCCATGCAAGAGTTGACATATTTCTAACAGACATTATCTCAGAGAATTCTCTGACATACACATAGCAAATAAGTAAATCACATTTTTATTGTGATTAATTGTTTGAAGCCTGTGATTCTTTTTTTCATCTTTGACTCAGAGTATATTACTAAATTATTTACTAGTGTTGCTTATCCATTATCTAAATATTAAAAATACAACTATTTAAAGATAAACGAGTTAGAATCCTAATAGGGCTGTAAAACACTGACTCCAGCTAATTAATTTAAAGACACTAATTTGAGTGATAATACAGCCACTCACCTGATAGCAGGATCATGCACTGAGGAACAACTCTTAGGAAGGAAATTAAAAAGATCACCAGGTGTTACTTCCAATACCCTTGAATTCTTGCCACTCTTACAAGAACCATTTCTTTAAAATCCATTATTCTCTGTAATAAAAAATATTTAGCCCATATAATTCAGCTTATTTTTAATATTTGGTCTAGAAATCTATTACATGGTTTTCATCACAGTAAGTTTACTCTTCTAATTAATTTTTAGTCCCATATTACTTGGTTTTAAATAAATGAGATAAAGATAATGCACAAAATGTTATCTGTTTTCTGTTTCCCTAACTTAGAAAAGTTCAGCTGAATATATTCTGTCTAAAAATGTAGTCATTTTCAGCTTTTAATATCCTCTGGGTCCCATCACCACAACTGGAGAACTGGTAATTTCCTCATTACATGGCTTTGTTCATCCTCCAGTTAAAGGGCCCTCCTCCTCCTCCTCCCCTGAAGAAAGCAGGAGTCTGCTTTCATCCCAGGCTGGTCTGGTTCAGCAGTTTGTCCTTGTTCCTAAACACTTCATTTGCTGTGCCCTCCATGATTTCTTCCTCTGAGGCTCTCTGCAGAAATCATACAGATCAGGCACTTCCACAGATAGGCACTTCTAGAGAAAGCAGCTTCCTTATTTTCGCCTAGAGAATCCTGTGGACGGAAGAGCCTGGTGGGCCGCTGTCTACAGGGTCACACAGAGTCAGACACGACTGAAGCAACTTAGCATGCATTCACGCATTGGAGAAGGAAATGGCAGCCCACTCCAGTATTCATGCCTGAAGAATCCCAGGGACAGAGGAGACTGGTGGGCTGCCATCCATGGAGTCGCACAGAGTCAGACACAACTGACGTGACTTAGCAGCAGCAGCAGCAGATGCCTAACTTCTGAACCGTCTGGTTTGGGCATGCTCACCATAGTACCATGTGAGTGAATTCTGAGATTTAAGTGAACACAAATTATGTAAGTGGCCCTGGGGAAGGCGGAAAAACCAGCCTTTAGCAGAATGGAGGGAAGTTTTGCCATCTTTGACATACTGTGTATAAGAAAAGACTTAAGTTGTTGGGGCATGAGCTGTGTCAAAAGATAGGTAGTGACAATGTTGCTGGATATGAATGACTATGCTATAAAGGAATTATTTTCTGGAGTATAAATGGGAGAATTAAATAATGTCTTACTTTTGTTAAGTATTAAAAGTTCTCTATAGTGTGTGCTCCTTCTCAGCCTCTGCTGCTGCTGCTGCTAAGTTGCTTCACTTGTATCCAATTCTATGCGAGCCCATGGATGGCAGCCTACCAGGCTCCTCTGTCCATGGGATTTTCCAGGCAAGAGTACTGGAGTGGGGTGCCATTGCCTTCTCTGTCTCAGCCTCTAATGACCCCTTTATACGAATTTGCTCTGAGGCAAGGCAGATATCCAGCTGAGAAATATCAGTGAGAAGTTGGATTGCAATCAGACTGATGACCACTGGGAGACAAAGTAGCCTGGGAACTGGCTGCTGCTAGAGTGAAAAGACAGAAGAGTGTGGCCAGAGGGCCCCAGTGTGTCAGGAAGGGTGACTCAAGCGAATGGAGGAGTGAAGACTCAGGGCTGTGGAACCCAGAACAACAGAGAAGAGCTTCAGACCTGATCCTACCCACAAAGCCTATCGTAGGAGATGGCAATGAGCTAACTGTACCCTATGATTTGTGGACTCTTCCAAAATATACTTGGATAATGTAGGATAGAGGAAAATAAATACATGAAGAGAAAGGGAAAAAAGGAGAAATGAAGGGAGGGAAGAAGGAATACAGGAAACAACACATAGGAAAGAAACAAAGATAGGAAAAGAAGAGTGCAAGGAAGCAAATATATTGATAGCTTATTATATACTTATTATATTTTATATAAAGGCCTGACGTGCTGCAATTCAGGGGTTGCAAAGAGTTGGATACGACTGAGTGACTAAACTGAACTGAACATTTTACATACATTTACTCTAGAGGCAAGGTCGACTATTTTCACCATTTTATATATGAAGAAACTGAGGCTTAAGGAGGTTGAGAAAACTCTGAAAGTTCATGTACCTAGTAACTGGCAGAGCAGAGTTTCAATTTACAAAAATTAATTCCAGTAAAAACAAGCTATAACATAATAAAATAAAAAGTATGTTCTCTAACAGATGTTCTGAAAGCACAAAGGAGGAAACAAGGTTAATAGCATAATCTCCATCTTCTCTCTGGGACTCTTGCCATTTGTATGGTTTAGGGCACATTTGGTTGTTTTTGTTTAAATTTATTACAAATCAATATTGTTACTTTACTCTTTTTATTTAGAAAGTGCTACCACTACATGCTATCATTAGAAAAGACCCTTATACTGGGAAAGATTGAAGGCAGGAGGAGAAGGGGATGACAGGAAGAGATGGTTGAGTGGCATCACCGACTCAATGGATAAGAGTTTGAGCAAGCTCCAAGAGATGGTGGAGGACAGGGAAGCCTGGTGTGCTGCAGTCCGTGGGGTCACAAAGAGTCAGACACAACTAAGCAACCGGAACAACAATAATCACTACATGCTAATTTCTAATAGGGTCTGAAAATATTTAACATGACACCCTCTACTGCGTATAAGGTGTTACTTTGGGGTTCGGATAGATTTTATGTAATACTTTGTTGCGTTTACTTGATAATTCTTGATAAACACACCTACTGAACGTTTTACCTCTGTCACTCAGAAGCTTCTTATTCTGCATCTTTACATCTAAACTGAGCAACTAAAATAAATGACTTCATAAGCAAGAATTTGTTTATACTTTTATTTAACTAGTTTAAATACATATCATACACACATGGGTAAAAAAGCAGGGAACAAAAGGTATATCATGAAAGAGATATATATGTCTCAGCCAGTTAGTCATCTTTTCTAGAGGCAATTGATGCTTCCAGTTTTTAGTATAGCCTGCTGAAGATACTCACTGCATATATACAAAAGGAGAAACACACACATATGAATGATGACTCTCCTATTCTAAATCTTTTGTCACTTACATATACATGAAAAATAGAAAAATAGGAATAGATAATAGATAGGTAACAGATTGATGATAGGTAGGTAGATTGATAGATACAAAGACAGATACATACATGAAGAGATAAATAAAAAATTATTTCATATTAATACCTACAGAGACAATTCACTATTTTGTGCCATATAATATTCCATTTAATAGTCTTAGTATTCTCATTAATTTCTCTATCAATCCTTGCTGATAAATGTTTAAGTTGTTCTCATTCTATGCTATTACAGACCATAACATAATGCATCTTTGAATGGATGTCATTTGGGTCACATATAAATATACTCATGGGATAAATATATTTACAGATTGTTGCTACGAGCACTGGGGTGCCTGTATATTTTCATATTAGTGTTTTTATTTTCTTTGAATTAATACTTAGGAATGGAATTATTTTTAATAACCAAGATATGAAGGCAAGCTAAGTGGCCATCAACACATGAAGAAGATGTGGTATATACATATACATAATGGAATATTACTCAGACATAAAAAAGAATGAAATCTTACCATCTGCAACAACATGGATGAACCTGGAGGGTATTATACTTAGTAAATTAGAGAAATACAAACATTTTCACTTATATGTGGAATCTAAAGAAAAATGAACTCGAACAAAACAAAAACAGATTTATAGAAACAGAAAACAAACTAGTGACTACCAAAGGGGAAAGAGATGGGAGGAGGAGTGAAATAGGTTAAGAGGCTTAAGAGATAAAAATGGATAGTTATAAAATAAATAAGTCACAGGGATATAACGTGCACACAAGGAAAATAGTCAATGTTTTATAATAGCTTTGTTAGATGTGTAATCTATAAAGATATCAAATCACTGTGTCACACACCTGAAATTAATATGTCAACTGTCAGTTCAGTTCAGTTGCTCAGTCCTGTCCAACTCTTTGCAACCCCATGGACTGCAGCATGCCAGGCCTCCATGTCCATCACCACTCCCAGAGCTTACTTAAACTCATGTCCACTGAGGCAGTGATGCCACTCAACCATCTCATTATCTGTTGTCCCCTTCTCCTTCTAACTTCAATCTTTCCCAGCATCAGGGTCTTTTCAAATGAGTCAGCTCTTTGAATCAGGTGGCCAAAGTATGGGAGTTTCAGCTTAAGCATCAGTTCTTCCAATGAATATGCAGGACTGATTTCTTTTAGAATGGACTGGTTGATCTCCTTCCAGTCCAAGGGACTCTCAAGAGTCTTCTTTAACACCTCAGTTCAAAAGCATCACTTCTTTGGTGCTCAGCTTTCTTTATAGTCCAACTCTCAATCCAGACATGACTACAGGAAAAACCATAGCTGTGACTAGACAGATCTTTGTTGACAAAGTAATGCTTTGCTTTTTAATATGTTGTCTAGTTTGGTCATAACTTTTCTTCCAAGGAGAAAATGTCTTTTAATTTCATGGCTGCAATCACCATCAGCAGTGATTGTGGAGCCCCCAAAAATAAAATCTGTCATTGTTTCCCCATCTATTTGCCATGAAGTGAATGGACCAGATGCCATGATTTCATTTTTTGAATGTTGAGTTTTAAGCCAACTTTTTCACTCTCCTCTTTCACTTTCATCAAGAAGCTCTTTAATTCACTTTCTGTCATAATGGTGGTGTCATCTGCATATCTGAGGTTATTGATACTTCTCCCGGCAATCATAATTTCAGCTTTAGGTTCATACAGTCCAGCATTTCTCATGATGTATTCCGCATATAAGCTGAATAACCAGGGTAACAATATACAGCCTTGATGTATGCCTTTCCTAATTTGGAACCAGTCTGTTTTTCCATGTCCAGTTCTAACTGTTGCTTCTTTACTTGCCTACAGATTTCTCAGGAGGCAGGTCAGGTGGTCTGGTATTCCCATCTCTTGAAGAACTGCCCACAGCTTGTTGTTATCTACACAGTCAAAGGCTTTGGCATAGTCAATAAAGCAGAAGTAGGTGTTTATCTGGAATTCTCTTGCTTTTTTGATGATCCAGTGGATGCTGGCAATATAATCTCTGGTTCCTCTGTGTTTCTAAAACCAGCTTGAACACCTGGAAGTTCATGGTTCACATACTGTTGAAAACTGCTGGATAATTTTGAGCATTACTTTGCTAGTGTGTGAGATGGGTGCAATTGTGTGGTAGTTTGAACATTCTTTGGCATTGCCTTTCTTTGGGATTGGAATAAAAACTGAACTTCTAGTCCTGTGGCCACTGCTGAGTTTTCCAAATTAACTGGCATATTGAGTGCAACACTTTCATAGCATCATCTTTTAGGATTTGAAATAGCTCAACTGGAATTGCATCACTTCCACTAGCTTTCTTCATAGTGATGCTTCCTAAGGCCCACTTGACTTTGAATTTCAGGATGTCTAGTTTTAGGTGATTGATCTGGGTCATGAAGATATTTTTTTGTATAGTTCTTCTGTGTATTCTTGCCACCTTTTCTTAATATCTGCTGCTTCCGTTAGGTCCATACCATTTTTGGCCTTTTTGTGCCCATCTTTTTATGAAATGTTCCCTTGGTACCTCTAATTTTCTTGAAGAGATCTCTAGTCTTTCCCATTCTTTGTTTTCCTCTATTTTTTTGCATTGATCACTGAGGAAGGCTTTCTTATCTCTCCTTGCTATTCTTTGGAACTCTGCTTTCAAATCAGTATGTATTTTCTTTCCTTTTCTCCTTTGCCTTTCACTTCTTTTCACAGCTATTTGAAAGGCCTCCTCAGACAACAATTTTGCTTTTTATATTTCTTTTTCTTGGTATTGGTCTTGATAACTGCCTGCCGTACAATGTCACGAATGTCCATCCATAGTTCTTCAGGCACTCTGTCTATCAAATCTAATCCCTTGAATCTAATTGTCATTTCCACTATATAATCATAAGGGATTTGATTTAGGTCTTACCTGAATTGTCTAGTGTTTTTCCCTACTTGCTTCAACTTAAGTCTGAATTTGGCAATAAGGAGTTCATAATCTGAGCCACAGTTTGTTCCCAGTCATGTTTTTGCTGACTGTATAGAGCTTCTCCATTTTTGGCTGCAAAGAATATAATCCACCTGATTTCAGTGTTGACCATCTGGTGATGTCCATATGTAGAGTCTTCTCTTGTGTTGTTGGAAGAGAGTGTTTCCCATGACCAGGGCATTCTCTTGGCAAAACCCTATTGGCCTTTGCCCTGCTTTATTGTGTACTCCAAGGTCAAATTAGCCTGTTACTCCAGGTTATTTCTTGACTTGCTACTTCTGCATTCCAATCCGCTATGAAGAATAGGACATCTTTTGGGGGTGTTAGTTCCAGAAGGTCTTGTAGGTCTTCATAGAACCATTCAACTTCAGATTCTTCAGCTTTACTGATTGGGGCTTAGACTTGGATTACTGTGATATTGAATGGTTTTTCTTGGAAATAAACAGAGATCATTCTGTGGTTTTTGAGACTGTATTCAAGTACTGCATTTCAGACTCTTTTGTTGACTATGATGGCTACTCTATTTGTTCCAAGGGATTCTTGCCCATAGTAGCAGATATAATGATCATTTGAGTTAAATTCACCCATTCCAGTGTATTTTATTACATTGATTCCTAAAATGTCAATATCCACTCTTGGCAACTCTTGTTTGACTACTTTCAATTGACTATGCTAAAGCCTTTGACTGTGTGGATCACAAAAAACTGTGGAAAATTCTAAAAGAGATGGGAATACCAGACCACCTGACCTGCCTCTTGAGAAACTTGTATGCAAGTCAGAAAGAAACAGTTAGAAGGACATGGAAAAACAGACTGTTTCCAAAAAGGAAAAGGAGTATGTCAAGGCTGTATATTGTCACCCTGCTTATTTAACTTATATGCAGAGTACATCATGAGAAACGCTGGGATGGAGGAAGCACAAGCTGGAATCAAGACTGCTGGAAGAAATATCAATAACCTCAGATATGAAGATAATACCACCCTTGTGGCAGAAAATGAAGAAGAACTAAAGAGCCTCTTAATGAAAATGAAAGTGGAGAGTGAAAAAGTTGGCTTAAAGCTCAACATTCAGAAAACGAAGATTATGGCATCCATTCCAATCATTTCATGGCAAATAGATGGGGAAACAGTGGGTGGCTTTATTTTTGGAGCTCCAAAATCACTGCAGATGGTGACTGCAGCCGTGAAATTAAAAGACACTTATTCCTTAGAAGGAAAGTTATGACTAAACTAGACAGCATATTAAAAAGCAGAGACATTACTTTGCCAACAAAGGTCCATCTAGTCAAGGCTATGGTTTTTCTAGTGGTCATGGATGGATGTGAGAGTTGAACTATAAAGAAAGCTAAGTGCCGAAGAATTAATGCTTTTGAACTATGGTGTTGGAGAAGTCTCTTGAGAGTCCCTTGGACTGCAAGGAGATCCAACCAGTCCATTCTAAAGGAGATCAGTCCTGGGTGTTTATTGGAAGGACTGATGTTGAAGCTGAAACTCCAATACTTTGGCCAAATGTTGTGAAGAACTGGCTCATTTGAAAAGACTCTGATGCTGGGAAAGACTGAGGGCAGGAGGAGAAGTGCACAGCAGAGGATGAGATAGTTGGATTGCATCACTGACTCAATGGACATGAGTTTGTGTAAACTCCAGGAGTTGGTGATGGACAGGGAGGCCTGGTCTGCTGCGGTTCATGGGGTTGCAAAGAGTCGGACATGACTGAGCCAGCAAACTGAACTGAAGTGAATTTGCCTTGATTCATAGACCTAACATTCCAGATTCCTATGCAATATTGCTCTTTACAGCATCAGCCTTTACTTCCATCACCAGTCATATCCACAACCAGATGTTGTTTTTGCTTTGTCTCCATCTTTTCATTCTTTCTGGACTTATTTCTCCGCTCTACTCCAGTAGCAAATTGTGCACCTACCTACCTGGGGAGTTCATCTTTCAGTGTCCTATCTTTTGCCTTTTCCTACTCAACTATACTTCGATAAATAAAATTAATTTAAATGGAAAATTTTCAATATTCACATATTATTTTTAATAAATATTTGTCAAACTGACTCAGAGACCTTGAGCCAATTTGCATTCCTCAAATAATATATGAAAGTAACCATTTCTCTCCTTTTTTAAGTGGACCATTTTTTAAATGTTTATTGAATTTACAATACCATAATAATATTGTTTCTGTTTTATCTTTTGGTTGTTTGGCCAAAAGGCATGTGAGATCCATCTCCCTGGTTAGGATGGAATCCATACCCCTTGCATTGGAAGGTGAAGTGTTACACACTGGACAGCCATAGAAGTCCCACCTATATCTGTTAAGTCAATTGTTTTCTGCACAATCTTGCTGAGAAAATAAGTTTTTAAAAAAACAGTAACCCATTTTTAAATCAATTTTTAGTTTTGAAATGAACAGTCTAAAATTTTTCAAGACAGCTATGTCCAGTTTATCATTCTGTTGCTTTTCTTTAACCCTACTTCCACTGTGCAGCTGACTAAGGCTGCCTTAAGCAGGTATGTAAAATTCACTTCTCTATGAATGACCTCCCTGGATTCATGCAGTACATAATCTTTGCAGCCTCTATGGAGCCTCACTGTCAGTCATTCTCTATTCATTTCTAGGTATAATTTAAGCATTATGAAAATTCACATTCTGCACCTGATATGTATAGGACATATCTCAGGTGATCAATTGTCATTTGACTTAAGTTTTTGTTGTTGAGTTTGCTTCTTAAATTTTTATGAAATCTAGTTTATCACTCTGATATGAGTGTCTCTAGGACTTTGTGTAGCATTCAAGAAAGTCTTCTACTCTAATAAATATAACTCTTTTATATTATATTGTCTTCTATAACTTTCATGTTTCATTTTTTTATTTCAGTGTTTGATCTAAAAGAACTTTCTTCATAGTAAGAAGAAAATAATGTTTTCTGCAAATTTATTCAGTTGTCCTAAAACCATTTACAAAATAACTTGTTTTCTCCACTGTTGAATGCAATTCATCTCTAACATATACTAAAATTCCAGAATATTTGAATCTATTTCTGGACTCATTTTTCTATTTCATTAATCAGTCTATTCATATATTAGTAGTGATTCATACCAAAAATTTTCCCCTGTGACATCTCTTTTTCAAGTTTTTCCTGGATATATCTTTTTCTTAATTTTTCCATGAGTTTCAGAATCACATTGGTTAGGTCTTAAAATAAGACCTGCTGATGTTTGGGGGTGCTAATATTTTATTTTTATGAATTGGAGAGGAAAAAAACTTCCTGGAGAATCCCAGGGACGGGGGAGCCTAGTGGGCTGCTGTCTATGGGGTCGCACAGAGTCGGACACGACTGAAGCGACTTAGCAACAGCAGCAGCAGCAGCATCCCTATGCAAACAGAAGGCAAAAAGGCTTTCTCATTTGTTTGAAATATCTTTTACAACTGTCAATAAAGTTTATAAATTTTCTTCTTGAACATTCCTTGTTAAATTTATTACTATAATTGTACTGCTTTTGTTGTTACTATTATAAATGGGATCTTTTTAATCATCATTATTTTTCTTACTGACTTTGTTTATCTTTAGAATGGCAACAGATTTTGGTATATTAATTTTATATTATGACACTTTATTGAATTATTCTTATTTATAGTCTTTTTGGTTAATTATGTTAGATTTTCAAGGAGACAATTATAACATCTGCAGATAATTATATTCTTATGCTTTTTATTTGTACATATTCTGCGTCTTTTTACTGTCTGTTTGTATTCATATTTCCCGAGAAAAAAGTTTAGTAATCTGGGAATTAGTGGGCATCCTTCTTTATCCCTGATGTTAGTAGAAATTTTTATAGTATTTCACCAATAATCATGATGCTAGTATTTGGTATGAGATAAATATACTTCTATTTTTTAATTTGGGTTTTTTTGGTCAAGAACACATTTTATTCAATGTCTTTTTCATCATCTAAGACGACATGAGATTTCTCTTAAAATCTATTAATGAGGTGACTAGTAAATAGACTGCCTATCATTGACCATCCTAATATATCTTAAATAACATTCCATTTGATCAAGGAGTACTATATTTTTGCTGTGCAGTTTGGCCATCTCCTAGTTAATATTTTCCTAGTAGAATGCCAGTTGGCTTTTAATACTCAAACTTTATAAAACATACATAACTTTCAGTATAATGTTTCTCAGCTGATGTTTCTATAGGTAACTATATTTACAGCTCAAAAATTCAATGTATCATATCTAACAAAATAATGTGCAGAAAGCCCTCGTTACATTCCACATAAAATTGGCACATGTTGAATGTCAACACGGAGGATCTGCATGACAGTACCACAAGAAACATTTCTTTTAAAAATAGCCTGATGTCAGTTCTCCACTTTCCCCTTCTCCTCTTCCCCATTTCCTTTCTTCACTTCTCTTCCCTACCTGAACAACTCGCTCCAAAAGGCATTAGATGGAACCTAGCAATGTAGGCGTCGGCACGGTGGTAAGAAAGGGGAAAATGAGCAACCGGACACAAGTGTCAGCCCGAGGATAGTGACGATGACACCCACACGAGGCGAGAGGAGCGACCAGCATGGAGTTTCAGAACCCGAGTGTGCTGAGTAGGATATACAGGAAGGTTTGGGCAAGTGGCTTAGCATGGGGAATCCCGACACAGGCAGAATAAGAATAGCTTCCTACAACAAGACGGCCCCACGTAGAGACAGGAGGGGTAAAGAAGACAGTCACATAGGCAGGAGAGGCAACAGCAGCAGTGCGGTATTGGTTACAGACAAACGAAAAACAGAGTAAATCTGTTATCAATAAGGAAAGGCAGGTTTCTCACTGTCAGAGAAAGTAATTGCAAACATTCAAAGGGAGAAAACTAAAGTGAATCCTGTGATATTTGGATTGAAATTGGAAGTACTGTTAAATATCTATGGAACTCAACATAGATAGATAACTATAGAAATAAATACAGATATAAATATGCATATGTGTATACCCCAGCTCTGTTCACCAAGACAGCCTAGAGACAGACACCTCAAAATGAAGAGTCAGCATATCTAGCTCTTATATCTTGATGTATAAATTCCATTTCCACCCCAAGAAACCAAGGATATTTGGAGAAATGACTGATTTCAAGACTGGAATAGGGACAGTACAAACGAAGCTAGGGATAACTTGCTGTGAGAGAAACTAAGACAGTGTTTAAACTATGACAAAACCATGTTCAGTTCAGTTCAGTCGATCAGTTGTGTCCGACTCTTTGTGACTCCATGAATCGCAGCACGCCAGGCCTCCCTGTCCAACACCAACTCCCAGAGTTCACTTAGATTTGCATCCATCGAGTCCATGTTGCCGTCCAACCATCTCATCCTCAGTCGTCCCCTTCTCCTCCTGCCCCCAATCCCTCCCAGCATCAGAGTTTTTCCAATGAGTCAACTCTTCGCATGAGGTGGCCAAAGTACTGGAGTTTCAGGTTTAGCATCATTCCTTCCAAAGAAATCCCAGGGCTGATCTCCTTCAGAATGGACTGGTTGGATCTCCTTGCAGCCCAAGGGACTCTCAAGAGTCTTCTCCAACACCACAGTTCAAAAGCATCAATTCTTTGGCGCTCAGCCTTCTTCACAGTCCAACTCTCACATCCATACGTGACTACTGGAAAAACAATAGCCTTGACTAGATGGACCTTAGTCAGCAAAGTAATGTCTCTGCTTTTCAATATGCTATCTAGGTTGATCATAACTTTTCTTCCAAGGAGTAAGCGTCTTCTAATTTCATGGCTGCAATCACCATCTGCAGTGATTTTGGAGGCCCCGAAAATAAAGTCTGACACTGTTTCCACTGTTTCCCCATCCATTTCCCATGAAGTGATAGGACCAGATGCCATGATCTTCATATTCTGAATGTTGAGCTTTAAGCCAACTTTTTCACTCTCCTCTTTCACTTTCATTAAGAGGCTTTTTAGTTTCTCTTCACTTTCTGCCATAAGGGTGGTGTCATCTGCATATCTGAGGTTATTGATATTTCTCCTGACAGTCTTGATTGCAGCTTCTGTTTCTTCCAGCCCAGCGTTTCTCATGATGTATTCTGTAAATAAGTTGAATAAGCAGAGTGACAATATACATCCTTGACGTACTCCTTTTCCTATTTGGAACCATTCTGTTGTTCCATGTCCAGTTCTAACTGTTGCTTCCTGACGTGCATACACATTTCTCAAGAGGCAGGTCAAGTGGTTTGGTAGTCCCATCTTTTCAGAATTTTCCACAGTTTATTGTGATCCACACAGTCAAAGGCTTTACATAGTCAATAAAGAAGAAATAGATGATTTTCTGGAACTCTCTTGCTTTCTCCATGATCCTTCAGATATTGGCAATTTGATCTCTGGTTCCTCTGCCTTTTCTAAAAGCTAGCTTGAATATCAGGAGTTCACGGTTCACGTATTGCTGAAGCCTGGCTTGGAGAATTTTGAGCATTACTTTACAGCAAGTGAGATGAGTACAATTGTGTGGTAGTTTGAGCAATCTTTGGCATTGCCTTTCTTTGGGATTGGAATGAAAACGGACCTTTTCCAGTCCTGTAGCCACTGGTGAGTTTTCCAAATTTGCTGGCATATTGAGTGCAGCACTTTCATAGCATCATCTTTCAGGATTTGAAACAGGTCCACTGGAATTCCATCACCTCCACTAGCTTTGTTCATAGTGATGCTTCCTAAGGTCCACTTGACTTCACATTCCAGGATGTCTGCCTCTAGATGAGTGATCACACCATCATGATTATCCGGGTCTTGAAGATCTTTTTGTACAGTTCTTCTGTGTATTCTTGCCATCTCTTCTTAATATCTTCTGCTTCTGTTAGGTCCATACCATTTCTGTCCTTTATTGAGCCCATCTTTGCATGAAATATTCCCTTGGTATCTCTAATTTTCTTGAAAAGATCTCTAGTCTTTCCCATTCTGTTCTTTTCCTCTATTTCTTTGCACTGATTGCTCAGGTAGGCTTTCTTATCTCTTCTTGCTATTCTTTGGAACTCTGCATTCAGATGCTTATATCTTTCCTTTTCTCCTTGGCTTTTTGCTTCTCTTCTTTTCACAGCTATTTGTAAGGCTTCCCCAGATGCCATTTTGCTTTTTTGCATTTCTTTTCCATGGGGATGGTCTTGATTCCTGTTTCCTGTACAATGTCACGAACCTCATTCCATAGTTCATCAGGCACTCTATCTATCAGATCTAGGCCCTTAAATCTATTTCTCACATCCACTGTATAATCATAAGGGATTTGATTTAGGTCATACCTGAATGCTCTAGTGGTTTTCCTACTTTCTTTAATTTAAGTCTGAATTTGGTAATAAGGAGTTCATGTTCTGAGCCACAGTCAGCTCCTGGTCTTGTTTTTGTGAACCATATAGAGCTTCTCCATCTTTGGCTGCATAGACTATAATCAATCTGATTTCGGTGTTGACCATCTGATGATGTCCATGTGTAGAGTCTTCTCTTGTGTTGTTGGAAGAGGGTGTTTGCTATGACCAGTGCATTTTCTTGGCAAAATTCTATTAGTCTTTGCCCTGCTTCATTCCGCATTCCAAGGCCAAATTTGCCTGTTACTCCAGGTGTTTCTTGACTTCCTACTTTAGCATTCCAGTCCCCTAGAATGAAAAGGACATGTTTTAATAACCTGTTATTCTTATGGGTGGTATTAGGGAGTGCTCTAATTTCATTCTTTTACATGTAACTATCTAGTTTTCCCAGCTGTTAGTTTCCCAGCTGTCTAGTTTTCCCAGTTGTCTAATTTTCCCAGACTTTTGAAATTGTGAATCACTATTGTACACCTGTAATTTATATAATATTGTACCTCAACCATGCTTCAATAATTTTTTAAAAACCCTTACTATTCTTACTTTCAAACTCATAGAAATATCAAAATAAACTCATGATATATTTTATCTTTAAAAGCAATCCTATCTTTGTTTGCTGAAAAAACTTAGAAACAATGTCTAAACCAGTAGCAATACACACTCCTGTTGCAAACAATTGTAGTCTCTATATACCATTTTGCACTTAAAGGAAACAGGACTTAGAGAAATGGCTAATTCATTTCTGTATGAGTCCAGAATATTTTGACATACTGGAGAAATTATCAAAGACTATTAAGTTTGGGGTCAGAATAACTCAGGAGCCAATTTCAAAAAGTTCCCACTATCAAAAATGGGAAAATTTGTGCAAGAATTAGAACTAAAACTATAATGAATTAAAACATACTAAATGTATTTCAAACTATTAATTCAAATAATAGTAAAAAAGAAAATGTTATCTTAATTGGTCATTATTTAATGGTTCAGTGTATTATTTGAAATCTTTTATTTGAAGAATAAAAAGAAATAATCAGATATCATGCTAACTTTCCCATATCATATGAAGACAGGGTAACTAAATCAAGAAAAGGAAAGTGTCTTTTTATTGAAATACTCTGGGTAATAAATAAAGAAGAAATGAGTGAAGTAAAATATCACCATAAATAAATGGATCAATAATTCATCTAGACAGCGAATATCAGGGACTGCTAATAACCAGGCAGTCTGTGAGGTCAGTAGTAAAATAGTCCTGCTGACAACCCTTGACACTTAATCTGACCAAGCCCTAGGTCAGACTACCAGTTTATACAAAATAAGTAGTGTTCAATTCCACCAAGGACATGCTATCAGAAAAATTTACAGTGCAGCTAATTCTCTACAGCAAATGAGCCAAGTTCTTCAACACAGAAATTACAAAATTAAACAAAAATAAATACATAATAGACATAAGAATAAAATAGTAAGAGTGGAAGAGAAGGAAGCCAGAAGATTAAAAGATTTAAAAGATATCACCTAGTCATAGCATTATAATTTTATTTGGATTCTGAAATGTTATATATATATATATATATAATACATATAAATAAAACTTCTAGCAAAATTTGAAAACTGATGGCAATTTAATGATACTAAGAAATTACTGAGAATTTTTTACTTAAGATAATTTTATGGTTATTTTTAAAAGGAGTTCTTTGGTTTTAGAGATATACAATAATATATGTATAAATTAAGGAATAGGATGTCTGAGGGCAGCTTCAAAATAATATTAATAAGAGGTGGGAATGAAACTAGATTGGGGTTATAACTGATCACTGTTAAATATGGGTGATAATAGATAGGGGTTCATTACACTATTCCACCTACTTTGGTATGTTTCAAATTTTCCATGATAAAATTTTTTTGAAAATTGAGAAAAGGAAGGGGACAAGTGATGACAAAAAGAATCATGATTTATGAGAACTGCTAGAAAAGAAACCTGTAATAATTGGCTATAATAAGGAAGTAAAAATATATTTAGTTTCATATACAATTAGCAAGTAATCTTCTGACCTTCACTACGGAGAATATATTTTTTATAGGCTTTATCACATCAGAGAATATCTTATCTTTCAGGCACAGAGACTGGTTCCAAACTGAACAGAGATCAAACAGAGAGAAACAAAATGAGAATTTTGGCAACTGAGAGAGTGCCCCTTTATCTGCCATATGTGAAGTATACATGGAGATTTGTGTATATAATCCTAGATCCCCAAGACTCCCACACAGAGACAAGTTGCATCAGAATTAGTGCATCCCAGAAGAAAGCAGATCCACAACAGAGAGAAAGAGTAGGTCCTTACAATGTCATTACGTTCTTCTGAGACCATCAAGTAATAATTAGATAAGGTTCTCTGTACTCAAAATAATTTTTAAAGAATATTTATTATTAAACATCAATAGACTTTGGTGAACTCTTTCTTAGCATTGTTGGAGGAATCCTGGAGAAATAAGAATTGGAAGATGGTACAGTTACACAGATTCCCAGCAACTTGAACAGTTACACGTAGAATGTGGATAAATGATAGCTACAGACCTGAGGCGAGTATACTCAATACTCTTAGTCTGTACTAATCAGCATTTTATCATAATTTTGGATTAAGATACAAAAGGCATACCTATCAATTTTTACATGCACGAATCTAGGAGTCATCAATAAATCACATAAAGTTAAATGAAGATTTAGGGATATCATAGTATCTTGGAATATGTGTTGCAACTGATGAGATTCTGTTTTATATAAATAAATGAACAGTTTTACATGAAACTTAAAAAGTTAACTTAAAAATCACAGAGCAAGAAGAAATAGTCTAACAGGAAGTAATGGGTAAAGGCCTAGGTTTTCAATTGAATGCAAGATCAACTGTTTATAATTGTACCAAAACAAAAACATATATAGATAACATAAATTTTAATAGGAGTAATATCTCTAAATCCACTGAAGAAATAGTCTCAACTGCAGTTTGTGTTTTGCTCTTGGCAGAGTATTTAGTTCTTACTAACATATTTAAGGAAACAGTTTTTAAAAGTGAAAGATTATTTAGAAGGAGAAAGGATGCTTATCAAGAAAGCTTATAATGGTTAATGATCTAAGACTGTTTAGCCTAAGGAAAATCATACTGCCGCAACTTTCTCATTTAATGAAAGAGGTGAAGATATGCGGGAAAGGTATTTGATTTATTCTATGTAGATCTAAAACTGGGACACAAGGATGAAATTACCAAGGTGTAGGTTTAAGTTAAAAAGAGAAAAGATTTTCTACAAACATTAGAAGTTTCCTTATGGAAGCAATAAACTCACTGATTATCTGGAAATAAACCCAACAATCACCCCCTCCCTGGTAGCTCAGTCGGTAAAGAAATCTGCCTGCAATGCAGGAGATCCTTGATCCCTGGATCAAGAAGATCCCATAGAGAAGGAAATGACAACCCACTCCAGTATTGTTGCCTGGGAAATTCCATGGACAAAGAAGCCAGGTGGGCTGCAGTCCATGGGGTCACAAAGAGTCAGACATGACTTACCAATTAAACCACCACCACCATCATCCCTTTGGTTGAGTAGGTACCTCCCCATTAAAGGGAGGTGGGGATTTGAGCTAAATGACCTTTATAAGCATTTTATAACTTCATACCATATTATTAAATTAGCTATATTGATAAATAAATCAGACTTATTATCAGGTATTTCATACACCTTATCTATAATAACAGGATGCTATTATTTTATCATTGTTATTAACAATTTCTTAAAAATATTGAGCTTTCAGAACAAAAGAAAAACTCCCAGCTTCTTGCATGTATTTGCTTCTGCTTGACTCTGAGTTTTCCCTATCATATCTTTCAATCTAACCAACTCAGCTAATCCACCAAGCATGCCACTCCATGCACTTAATAACATCTAATGTACTGGCCAAAGTTTCCATTAAACTCTTACATTTTGTGAATCAGCAACTCTCTAATTGATTTACATTGCTTTTTCCTTTATCTACTGATTGCCAGGCAAAAGTTTATAACAGCTATATGAATATATTCTGCTGAGCATAATCTAAAACCACATAACATTTCACAGCAAAAACCAAGTGAAAACTTACTGAGATTCATGGCATCTATATGCCTGAAACTTACAGTTGTGATTTATTGCATAAAATTGAATTTAAAAGATGTATTTCTCCTTGTTTCTTTTCATTTAAATATTATCTTATAAATTACATCAGAGTATATTTTGCCAGACTCAGGAGTTTAGGATGTAACCCCAATATCTCTAGTTTGTATCATTGTAAATGGATGACATGTGAATCCATAAATCAAATTATTCATGAAATATTTATTGAGTGGCTATTTGTTGCATCTTCTCCTATTTCCTGAGAATACAAGGTAAACAAAAGAGTCATGATCCCTGTCTTCATGAAGCTTAAAATCTAGAAGAATAGACACTAATTGTATTATCACACTGATGTCAAACATAAAACTTGAGTTGTGATAACTGCTACAAAGGAGAGCTACAGGATGCTGTGAAAGCATATGAATAATGGGATTAGGTCTGGTCAGAGTTAGGAATATCTCCCTTAAACTAGTGCCAGGAGGGCTTCTCTGAAGAATGACCCAAAGTTCTTCCAGACGTGGAGAGCCACTTTACGCTTGAAAAAGTAAAATCGAAAGTGTTCATCATTCAGTCATATCCAACTCTTTGCAAACACATGGACTGCAGCCCACCAGCCTCCTCTGTCCATGAGATTTCCTAGGCAATAGTACAGGAGTGGGTTGCCATTCCCTTCTCCAGGGCATCTTTCCAACCCAGGGATCGAACCCGGGTTTCCTGCCTTGCACTCAGATTCTTTACCATCTGAGCCACCAGGGAACAACACTGCAAACATTTTCCAGTGGAATGAAATATTTCGGGTAGAAAAGACTGGAAGAGGTCTATGTGGTCAGAACAAGAGACCAACAAAATAAAAAGAGCAGGAGACTGCCTGCAATGCAAGAGACCCTCGATCCCTGGATCAAGAAGATCCCATAGAGAAGGAAATGACAACCCCCTCCAGTATTGTTGCCTGGGAAATCCCACAGACAAAGAAGCCAGGTGGGCTGCAGTCCATGGGGTCACAAAGAGTCAGACATGACTTACCAATTAAACCACCACCACCATCATCCCTTTGGTTGAGTAGGTACCTTCCCATTAAAGGGAGGTGGGGATTTGAGCTAAATGAACTTTATAAGCATTTTATAACTTCATACCATATTATTAAATGAGCTATACTGATAAATAAATCAGACTTATTATCAGGCATTTCATACACCTTATCTATAATAACAGGATGCTATTATTTTGTACCAACAAAATAAAAAGAGCCCAGAGCAAGACAAACTAGACCACACATATCCTTCAAATGGGTGGGTGGTAAATATGATTGGGTATTTCACATTATCCTTGATCAAGTGGTAAGAGGGGAGAAATATGACAATGCAGACTGGAAGCCAGTAAACTACTTGTGAGGCTGTTTTACTTGTCCATTTGAGAGAAGGGCTGCTTGGACTGGATTGATTATGCAAGGAATGAAACTGATTACATTCAGGTCTCTCCTGCTGGCTCAGTCAGTAAAGAATTCATCTGCAGTGTAGGAAACCACCTGCAATCCAGGACACATAAGTTTGATCCCTGGGTTGGGAAGATCCCCTGGAGAAGGAAATGGTAACCCACTCCAGTATTCTTGTCTGGGAATTCCCATGGACAGAGGAGCCTGGAAGACTATAATCCATGGATTTGCAAAACTCGGACACAATCTAGCGACTAATCCACCACCAGTAGGAGATATCTAGACGTTAAATGTGATATCATTTGAATAAACCTAATGCTACTTTGCCTATTACTTACATTTAAATAAACTGAGCTGTCTAGTGCCTCTTTACCCAGAGAATTCCCTGAATTTGTGAGGTATTATACATTAGTCAGTGTTCTCCAAACAGGACCAACTGGATACACAGAGAAAGATTTAAGGAACCGGCTCACACAACTGTAGAGGCTAGTAAGTCTGAAAATTATAGGACAGGCCACAAGGCTGAAAATTCAGGCCGAGTCCTATGTGAGTCTCCTGGCAGAATTTCTTCTCCTCAGGAAAACCTCTGATTTTGCCCTTAAGACCTTCAAGGGATGATAAGGTGCAGCCACATGACTGTGGAAGCTTCATTCAACAGATGGTAAACCAAACCTCATGGCACCATTAAGACTAGTGTTTGACCAAATAACTGGACACCACAGCCTAGCCAAGCTGACACATAAAATTAAACCCATTGCATGAATAATATATAAATTTACCTCTTTTGGTACTTCAGAGGATCCCTATAAATTAGGCAGTGAAATCTAGTGGACAAATCCATATGAATCATTTGAATTTATTAGCTCTAGTCCATTTAGGCTTTACATTTCTGAGGATTAAAAATTATACTTTGTTTTGAACTTTCCTCATGCCTGGCCCTCTGTAATACTTATCTCCTTCCTCAAACAAGCTATTAGGGCTTCCCTGATAGCTCAGCTGGTAAAGAATCCGCCTGCAATGCAGAAGACCTGGGTTTGATCCCTGGATTGGGAGGATCCCCTGGAGAAGGGAAAGGCTATCAACCCCAGTATTCTGGCCTAGAGAATTACATGGACTATAGTAGTTGCAAGGAGTCAGACACAACTGAATGACTTTCCCTTTGACTTTCTTTCCTCAAACAACCATAAGCACCTGGATTATCTAGAAGAGCATAAATATTAAAAATAAAGAAAAATGTATTGTTAACTTGTATGCATGTCCTGGTCAAGATGAGTCTAATATGACAAAGAAACCAAGCTACACGACACTACCAATCTGCTCAACGTAGCACATCTGTTAGGAAGCTGGTACTGCAAAGTCCTCAGTATATCAGAAAATTGGAGGATTTACTGAAAACTCCTAAGAAATGATTAAAAGTTTTCATGATGCTCAATCATTCCAAATACCTACAGGAACTCTAACAACTCTGGAGCCAAAGAAATGACCAGATTTTTGTTCTATTTTGGTGATTCAACTTCCTCATTTCTTCTCCTATATGAATCTCCCAAGCATGAGCAACACAACCACCACCAGAATGGTAACTTCTGGGTATGTGTACGTGTGGGTGTGTGCACATGTGTACATTCACTTCAAATAATTTTTTAGCAAAATTTTTAAGTCAAAATACAGCATATTTTCTGATTTCTCCTTGTTTATTTACACATCATGGCCCCTAGCACATCACCTCCTCTCCCCCATGAAGGCATATACACAGACACACATACTATGGAATTGATATTTCTTTCCCCTGATATTTCTGTAGTAAAGGCAGTATATGAACCTGTGGATCAATGCAGTGCACCTGCCTGAGAGTAAAAAATAAAGAGAATTTTCCTTCTTTACTAGGAAATTTGGAGGAGAAATTTTTTCAGATAAGTAGTTGGAATTTTTAAACATTTCTCTTATCTCTTCCTGGGACTTTTCCTTTTCTACTACTTCCACTCTCTCTCTAACTTTTCTATTAATTTTTCTATGTCTTTACTCATGCCTGTCACCCACTTCTTCAATATGAAGAGACTTATCACTCACTGATTGATTTTCAGTTGTAGCCATCTTATTGCTCATCTCAGCTTTTGTATTCTTAATTTTTGTAACTGTTTTTTTTTCAAAAGCTAATATTTCTACTTGATTCTTAGTATGAATTTTTGTGCTCCATAGCCTCTTATAGCTCACTGAGTATGTTTTGCTTATTGTTTAATTCATCAGTTCCAGTAATTCCCACATTATATGGCCTATTTGTCTCTCTTCAAGTTCAGCTTCTCAGCTGCCTGGTTATTTTGGTCAGTGGACTCATGTTCCCCTGAGTATATCTGCTACTCTATCAGGTAATGCGTACAGAAGAAGGGCCAATCCCCAGTCCTTAGGAGTTTGTGTCCTTGGTGAGTTGCAGAAAAGCGAAGGGATGAACCCTGGGGAACATTCCATTGCAGACAGCATTTCCTACTTCCATTTGTTGTTACACTGTACCAATTAGGGATCCACTTTTTAACCACTAGAATGAAACAACATTGGGAAGGGCTAGCCTCTTTAGTAATTATCCGTTTGCCCTGGGAGTTTGGAAGAGAATGGGATGGAGAAATAAATGCCTCTCAGCCACCAGTCACTGTGCATCACCTACTTAACCCAGCAGTCCTTTCTGTGGCTAGATAGATACTGCCTTCCAACACCAGGTGGTCTGAGCTGTTGCTGAGATGATATCAGCAGTGATTGCCTAACCCACTGCAGAGGAACAAACAAGAGCAGAATTTAAAAACCATTCTTAGTGACCTTCCACTGCTGTGTCTGGCTGACCTCGACTCTCAGCTACTGAGACACCCAATTTCAAGGTTTCTTATTTTTGTGTGTGTTCATTTCTCAGATGAGCTGCCCTCTAACCTCTTTACAGTTGATTTTAGAGAAGTATCTTACAGCTCAGGCGCCATCATTTTTTTTTTTTTTCAGGAACCAGAATCCAAAACATGGTTTATCTCCAAACAGAAAATTATTGTGGGACAGAATTCAAGGTCCATGTATGTGAGTGTATCTTAAAAACACAAAAATTAAAGTGCCTTTAGGGAGTTTCCTGGCTGTCCAGTGGCTAGGACTCTGCACTTCCACTGCAGAGGGCACTGGTTCAATCTCTGATCAGGACACTAAGATCCCATAAGCAGCATGGCATGGCCAAAATAATAATAATAATAAAATATGTTTTGTTCTTGCAGAAGGTTTTTTAAAATTATGTCCAACATGCACATTCTTTGATTCCCGGGGTGCACCTGTTCTATCTACTATGCCATTTTAAGCCATCTTTGATAAAGTCTCAGAAATGCAGGTTGCAGAGATCAGTGAAAGAATCCTTTGTTACAAATCCCACCCGTGTGCCCAAAAGAGAATGAGATTCATTGGCCTGCAACTCTCTGGTCTCCAGGGAATCTTTTCACTCATGGTGGGGAGTTTCTCAGCAATAAAACAGCAGAGTGGCCCATGTGTGGCATCTTGCATATTTATGCCAATGACTCCATAGTTTCACCCCGAGTTCCTTTAAAACTCTCTTGACATGTCATTAGCAGCAGAGGGTCCAGAGGATGTGAGAGATGCTGTGACCACAGCACAGGGAAGGAGAAACATAACCCTTGCCAAGTGCCAGGACCTGGGCAAAGTCAGAGGCCAGATGTTCAGTAGGTCTCGAGTACACACGTTTATATAGAGCAGAATAAGAGAGGCTTCTAAGGTCTGCAAGGTCAGTGACTGTGCTCATGGGAAGAGAGCATGCAGCTTGCAGCAGGGAGGCCATGGAGGAGATAGAACAAAGCACACAGCAGAGTCTCTCCTGGGGTGTAAGCAGGGTCTCTGCTGGAGTGGCTCAGCAGATGACCAGCTGCCATCACGTTCTTCTCACCCGGGGGGAACCAGGTCCAGGGCAGACACTTGCAAATAGCTGCCATGTTAGACAATGGGTCTAAGAGTAGGTGGAGCAAACGCATTTTACTGAGGAAAAAAACCTAGGACAGATGATCTTAGCCCAGGTTATTTGTCTTCATCTAGTTCTTCAATTATGTACAGAATATACCTAGCATCTCTTGACATTTGATCTAGTATATTTGATCTGTCTTTGTTAAGAGACAATTTGGGATCAGAGATGCCTTTAATGTCTTCCTCAGAAAACCCCCAAGCAAAGAATTCATTTCTACTCCTTGCTCTCTCTCTTTCATTCCCAAGTGTAGCCTTATACAACCATTGCCAAATTTTTTTCTCTCTGGTTTTCTGCCGTTGCTGTGCTTCCAGAAATTATTATTGGCATTAGAAAATCTTGCAGGTTGTCCTTAATTATTTTTCTGATTTGCATAATGTTTGACCTGCCTTGACCAGCCACAGTTGTGAGCTACCATGGTTTCATGCTCATCTCTTATTTTCCCCTTTCTGAAAAGATAATTTTCCTCATTTCAGGGCTCTTTTGTGAAAACTTGACTCTCGTGCTTACTGTGATTTATGTGCTATCCATTTGTTTCCCTTTCGTGGTATACTTAGCAACTTATTTTGTCAATTTTTCAATCTCTAAATTCCAACTCATGATGAATGTCTGTTTTCTTGCTCACTTTTCTTTCCCCCTAAGATCACTGTATCTAAATTTGGGGGCTGCTTCTTATTTTCCTTACAGATAAATAAGGCACAATTTTTGTTCCCTACAAAGAACCAAACCAAGCTAATATAGAGATTTTCTTTGTGAATTTTAAGATAGCCTATTTTAAGAAGTAGAATTCATTCACAAAAGTTTGTTTCTAATTAAGATTTCATCCTGATTTGGCATCTATTGAGTGGACACTTGAAATCACTCTATCTAATTTGATTGTCCAATTTCAGTTTCTGTCTCAAAGGAGGTGTGTGTTGTGTTTCTTTTACATTTTTATTACTCTGCTGCGTTGTTTGCTGGTCAATCTTTACACAAATGTTGTCTCCTTCTATGATCCTTTTGATCATCTTACTGTAGCCAGATTTTTATCCCAGAAACCACATGCTCATCCAAGAGCAAGTAACTGAGCAATGAACTATGTATCAGCACTCTACCAGGCACAGGGAGATCTAGCAGTCACCAAGAAAGAGGGAATTCCAGTTCTTATACAGACTTTTGGACTCTGTGGGAGAGGGAGAGGGTGGGATGATTTGGGAGAATGGCATTGAAACATGTATACTATCAGGTAAGAAATGAATCGGTAGTCTAGGTTCAATACAGGATACAGGATGCTTGGGGCTGATGCACTGGGATGACACAGAGAGATGATATGGGGAGGGAGGTGGGAGGGGGTTCAGGGATGGGAACTCATGTACACTTACGGTGAATTCATGTCAATGTATGGCAAAACCAATACAGTATTGTAAAGTAAAAAAATAAAATTAGATGAATAAATATAAATAAATAAAGCTGAGAAGTCTCCAAGGCTTTCCACTACTGCCAAGCAAACACTGATAATTTTCAGAGATGCATTTTGAGATCATAAAGTAGCCTTATTATTTTAAAATTATATTTGTCATTTGATGTCATCAGTAAAAGTCATCTTTACTTTCCTTGAATATGACATTATCTAATGAGTTTGAGCAAATAGGGTAGGAGGTGAAGAGGCTTGGTCAGCTCTTATGAAATCCTTTGTGCTATCCTACAGTTTTCACGAGGTTTGAGTTAAAATACAAAAGCCACCAACAACCATTTTGTGACTTCTGGTCCAAAATCTTGGTAATGGTCCCTGAGATGGCTTCTCTCCCTAAAAACGCCTATGAAAACCAGAGAAGGTGGAAATCGTGAGAACATCGAAAAGAATGACAGTTCAAAAGATATCCGGATCTAAGAGAAAACTTTGCTAACTATCCAGATTTTATCTCTTTCAACAGAGCCATCACATCTACTGAGAGAAAAGCACAGTGCACTTCCGGCTTCCCTCACTCTCAAACCTCTGACCCACAACACCACTGCCTCTATGTCAGCCATGCCTTTTCACTGAATATAATACTCTTTATCCCGCCATGTAATGTGAGTTTCCTATTTTTACTTTATAACACTCTGAGAAGATAAATATATCAAAGCCTTAATACTCTTAGTAAAAGCTAACATTTATAGAAGGTTATTCTGTGCAAGACATAGTTCTGAACTCTTCACATATACTGATGTCATGGAAAAACCCAAATGAATGTTTTGGCAACATAAGATCATTTCATTGAATCCTCAAAACTCAATCCTATTGGATATTATTCTTATTTTATAGATTAAAAAAATGAGGAAGAATGGCTCACTTACTGTCACAAGATTATTTATAAAGGTAGAGGCAGAACCAGGATATAAGCACTCTAGCCCTAAGTACCTTGGTGTAAACTAAGATGATCTAGAAATCATGTTGTCTGGAGGCTCTGAGCCTAAAAAGCTGATTGACCCTGCTATTGATCATAATCCCAGCCCATATTGTTCATGAAAGACAATGTATTAATGCTACTGTGTGTGATGATGTGTCAGAATTAAACTTTCAAGAAAAAAAGAGTGAGTGCCTATAAAGTGATTAGAAGGTGGAAAGAACAGACTTGAGCTTTAAGTTCCAAGTTATGTAAATAGGCCTCTTCTTTCTTCCTTTTTCTAAATCAATTTGCTAACACCTCCTGGGACTCTTCTTCATATAAAAATCATAAGTGTTTATTTCTAGTGCTATTTTAACTTTTAGTCAAACCTGGGAAAGTTTATTTACCTTCTTTAAACCTCAGGTTTCCCTTCATGTCTCTTCTCTAGTGCTCAAATATTGAACCTGAGCCCCCACATTGGAAGCTTGAAGTCTTAAACCTGGACCACCAGAAAAGCCCTGAACATTTTATTCCTATTCACTTACTTGGCTGCATTAGGTCTAAGCTGTGGCATGCGGGCTTTTTAGCTGAGGCATGTGGGATACAGTTCCCTGGCCAGGGATCAAACCTACCCGCCCCCCACCCCTACATTGTGAGCACAAAGTCTTAGCCACTAGAGTACCAGGGCAGTCCCCAATAATCAAAGCTGTTATTATTTTTATCAGTATCATAGTCTTTCTTGAGAGAAATCAACCCTGAAGTGAAGTGGAATACTTCACTGATGCTAAAGCTGAAGCTCCTGGGTTCGGTCACCTGATGCAGACAGTCAACCCATTGGAAAAGTCCTTGATGCTGGGAAAGATAGAGGGCAGGAGAAGAGGGCATCAGAGGATAAGATGGCTGGATGGCATCACCAATGCAATGGACATAAACTTGGGCAAACTCCGGGAGACAGTGAGTGACATGGAGACATGGAAAGCTGCAGTCCATGTGGTCACAAAGAATCAAACACGGCTGCGTGACCGAACAACAATCATCAGTTTTCTACATCTTTGGTCAAAAGCCTCTTGAGAACATCAGCAATGACTTACTCTTCTTCATGTCCTCACTAACTAACATTTTAATTGTTACACTGCTGCTGCTGCTAAGTCGCTTCAGTCATGTCCGACTCTGTGCAACCCCAGAGACGGCAGCCCACCAGGCTCCCCCGTCCCTGGGATTCTCCAGGCAAGAACACTGGAGTGGGTTGCCATTTCCTTCTCCAAAGCATCTAAGTGAAAAGTAAAAGTGAAGTCGCTCAGTCGTGTCTGACTCTTAAGAGACCCCATGGACTGCAGCCTACCAGGGTCCTCCACCCATGGGATATGCCAGGCAAGAGTACTGGAGTGGAGAGCCATTGCCTTCTCCAGTTGTTACATTGTTACATTAATTGTTACATTTCAGGTGCCCAATACACATTAAAGGAACATTAAACTTAATGAACAAAATATAAATTTGCTAAAAACTAACTAAAATGGAAGTAATGAAACAGTTATGATTAAAGCAGACATCAGTGAAACAGAGATTAAAAAACAGAAAAATCAATAAAAATCGAGGTTGATTCTTAAAAAGATCAACAAGAGTGATATGCCTATGTCTAGAATCCAAGAAAAAGAGAAGAATTGAATTACTAAAATTAGGAATGAAAAAATACATAGCTGCAGATGGTGAGTGCAGCCATGAAATTAGAAGACACTTACTCCTTGGAAGAAAAGTTATGACCAACCTAGATAGTATATTCAAAAGCAGACATTACTTTGCCGGCTAAGGTCCGTCTAGTCAAGACTCTGGTTTTTCCTGTGGTCAGGTATGGATGTGAGAGTTGGACTGTGAAGAAGGCTGAGCACTGAAGAATTGATGCTTTTGAACTGTGGTATTGGAGAAGACTCCTGAGAGTCCCTTGGACTGCAAGGAGATCCAACTAGTCCATTCTAAAGGAGATCAACCCTGGGATTTCTTTGGAAGGAATGATGCTAAAGCTGGAACTCCAATACTTTGGCCACCTCATGCGAAGAGTTGACTCATTGGGAAAGACTCTGATTCTGGGAGGGATCAGGGGCAGGAGGAAAGGGGACGACCGAGGATGAGCTAGCTGGATGGCATCACAGACTTGATGGACGTGAGTCTGAGTGTACTCTGAGAGATGGTAATGAACAGTGAGGCCTGGCATGCTGCAGTTCATGGGGTTGCAAAGAATCAGACACAACTGAGCAACTGAACTAAAACTGAAACTGAAACTGACAGTATGGGAATAAAAAGAATAAGGGCATAAACAACTATGCAACAATAAATTAAATGAAATTAAAATTCTTCTAAAAAGATAAAACCTACTAAAATTGACTTAAGAGGAAATGGAAAATCTAATTAGATCTATAATGAGTAAAGAGATGCATTTAGTGAGATGCATTTAGTTACTTTAAAGATCCCACCAAGGAAAGCCCACTTTAGATGGCTTTAAGGTGAAAACTACCAAACATATTTTTAGTTAATATTGATTTTTCATTTTTTTAATTTTATTTTTACTTTATTCTACGTTACAATACTGTATTTATTTTGCCATACAATGACATGAAAACTCTTACAGAAAAAACAGAAGAAAAAGGGACACTTCTCACTTATTTTGGGAAGTAAGAATTAAATTTATAGCAAAACCAGACAAATAAATTACAAGAAAAGAAGTAACAAAACAGTACCATTATTAATAAAGATTCAAGTTTCTCAACAAAATAGCAAACAGAATCTAACATTTAAACAGAAATATATAAACTAATCACAACTGACTGCTGTGAAAAATTACATGCTAATAAGTTTGATAATATAGTAGAGACCAAAACTGAATCAGAAATAAATTTAAAATTCTGAACAGATATAACTAGTAATGAGATTAAATCAGTAATCTTAAAAAAGAAGGGGAAAAAAAAACTCTTAACAAAAGTAAGTCCCAGGGTCATATGACTTCACTGGAAAATATGCTAAATATTTAAAGAGTTAACAACAATTCTTCTCACATTTTTCAAAAAGCAAAAATAAAATGAAGCGGAAGGAGTACTTCCAAACTCATTCTATAAAGCCAGCCTTACCCTTATATGAAAATCAGAAAAAAAAAATAATAAATAATAATCTGGTTGGCCAAAAAGTTTTTACAGAAAAACCAGAACAAACTTTTGGCCAACCTAATACAATGAGAAAACTATAAATCAATAACCTTGATAAATATTGATACAAAATCCATCAAGAAAATACTATCAAGCCAATTCAACAACACAGTAAAGTGATTAGACATCATGACAAATTAGGATTTATTTCTGGAATACAAGGATGGTTCCATATAAAATCAGTCAATGCAATAAGACAATAAAGGACAAAAACACCATGATCATCTCAGCTGATGCAGAGAAAGCAATTCACAAAATCAATAATGCTTTTGTGATCAAAAGCATTCGTAAACTAGGAAGAAAAGCAAATTATACCTCAAGATAATAAAGGCAATGTATGAAGAGGTCACAGCTAATTTCATCCTCAACTTTCCCTCTACTACTAAGTACAAGGCAAAGATAGGTACTCTTGCCATTTCTATTCAACACAATACTAAAAGTCCCAGCCAGAGGACTCAAGTAAGAAAAAGAAATAAAAGGTTTCCAAATAGGAAAGGAATAGGTAAAATTACTTGCAGATGACATGATCTTACATGTAGGAAACCAAGAAGATTCCACAAAAATACTGCTAGAACTAATGAACAAATTCAGTAAAGTTGCAGGATACAAAGTGAACACTTCAAAATCAGTTTTGTTTCTATAAATTGACAATTAATAATCCAAAAAGAAATGTATAATAATATCAAATAGAATAAAATATTCAGGAACAAACAACAAAGAAGGCAAAAGACATATACACTGAAAACCAGAAAACACTAGTGAAAGAAATTAAAGATGATACAAATAGAAGGATATGTAGTATTCATGGATCAAAAGACTTAATATTGTCAAAATGTCCACACTACTCAAAGTAATCCACAGATCCGGTGTAATCCTTACCAAAACCCCAACAACATTTTTTTGCAGAAATAGAAAAACTCATCCTAAAATTCATATGGACATAAAATAGCCAAGATTTTCTTGAAAAGGAAAACAAAGTTGACAGTCTCATACTTTCTAATTCAAAACATAGCTTCAGTAATCAAAATGGTGCCTATTCATATAAAGACAGATATATAGACAACAATGGAATATAACAGAAAGCTCAGAAATAAACTCCCATGAATATGATCATATGATCTTTGAAGAGAGTGCCAAAGGTACAATGGGAAAAAAAAAAAAAAAAAAACAAACAATCTCTTCAACAAACAATGCTGGGAAAACAGAATATCCACATGCAAAAAGAAGTTAGAGTTTTCCCTTATACCAAACACAAAAGTTAAGTCAAAATAAACAAGGACCTGATACAGAATGTGAAATTATACAACTTCTACAGTGAAAAACTGGGGAAAATCTCTGTGGCACTGGATTTGGCAATGTTTTGTTGAATATGGTACTGAAAGCACATGCACAAAAAGCAGTAATAGCCAAGTGGAATTATATCAAACTTAAAAACATCTATACAGTTATCAGAGTGAAAAGGTGACATATAGGATGGAAGAAACTATTAGCAAACCATGTCTCTGATAAGGGGTTAATATCCAGAGTACATAAATAATGCCACTCAACAACAACAACAACAAAAATCAACTTAAAAATGAGTAAAGAACTTGAATAGATAATTCTCCAAAGGAGATACATACATAGCCAACAAACATATGACAAGAGGCACATCATCATCAATCATCTAGAAAACACAAATCAAAACCACAGCGAAATATCACTTCACAGCTGTGAGCACAGTACTATCCCTCCCCCAAAAATGTAAGCCTTGACAAGGATGTGGAGAAACTGGAACAACTGGAATGCTTGCATGCTATTTGTGGAATTGTAAAATGGTGAAGATATCAGGAAAATTTTATAGAAGTTGCTCATAAAGTTAAATAGAATTACCCTATGATCCCACTTTTGGGTGTATATCCAAAAGAACTGAAAACCAGATCTTAAAGAGAAGTTTAGTCACCCATGTCCACTGAAACATTATTTGCAAAAGCCAAGAGGGGAAACCAACACAAATGTCCCTCAACAAATAAATGGATTAAAGAAAATTGTAGCATGTACATATAACAGAATAGTATTCAGCCTTAAATGAGGTGGATGAAACTGGAGCCTATTATACAGAGTGAAGTAAGCCAGAAAGAAAAACACCAATACAGTATACTAATTCATATATATGGAATTTATAATATCATATATGAAATGAATCACCAGTCCAGGTTCGATGCATGATACTGGATGCTTGGGGCTGGTGCACTAGGACGACCCAGAGGGATGGCACGGGGAGGGAGGAGGGAGGCAGATTCAGGATGGGGAACACGTGTACACCCGTGGCAGATTCATGTTGATGTATGGCAAAACCAATACAATATTGTAAAGTAATTAACCTCCAATTAAAATAAATAAATTTATATTTTAAAAAAAGATGGTAACAATAATCCTGTATGCAAGACAGCAAAAGAGACACAGATGTATAGAACAGTCTTTTGGACTCTGTGGGAGAGAGAGAGGGTGGGATGATTTGGGAGAATGGTACTGAAACATGTATAATATCATATAAGAAATGAATCACCAGTCCAGGTTCAATGCATGATACTGTATGCTTGGGGCTATGCACTGGGATGACCCAGAGGGATGGTATGGGGAGGGAGGTGGGGGTGGGGGTGGGGGGTTCAGGATGGGGAACATGTGTATACCTGTGGCGGATTCATGTAGATGTATGGCAAAACCAATACAATATTATAAAGTAATTAACCTCCAATTAAAATAAATAAATTTAAATTAAAAAAGAAGTAAATCCTGTGCTGTTACATGCTGCAACATGGATGAATAGGGAGAACACCAGAGAAATACCAGTCACCTAAAGATGAATACTATACGAATCCACTCATATGAGGTATCCAAGTTAGACTCTTGGAAATGGGAAGTAGAATGTGATTGTGAGGGTCTGGGAAGAGGAAGAAAAGGAGGATTATTGTTCAATGGATATAGATACTCAGTTTTGCAAGAATAAAAAGCTCCAGAAATCTGTTTCACAACAAAATGCATATAGTTAACATTACTGTACTATATGCTTAAAAATAGTTAAGATTTCATTTAAGTACCAGAAACAAATTTACAGGCTAGATATCTGAAGAAAATTTTGTACAGTATAGTGTAGCATAAGTTTTACCCTCTGAAATCATGGTTGTAAGGATAAGTCAGAGGAGTTTATCACTAGAAATGTTTAACAGTGTTCCAATAGCAGGAGTCAAAAGTAGATTGCAACCCACTCCAGTACTCTTGCCTGGAAAATCCCATGGATGGAGGAGCCTGGTTGGCTGTAGTCCATGGGGCTAAGAAGAGTTGGACTCCACTGAGCTACGTCACTTTTACTTTTCACTTTCATGCATTGGAGAAGGAAATGGCAACCCACTCCAATGATCTTGCCTGGAGAATCCCAGGGACGGGGGAGCCTGATGGGCTGCCATCTATGGGGTCACACAGAGTCGGACACGACTGAAGTGACTTAGCAGCAGCTACAAAAACAGCTTAAGAGCCCAGTGCCAATGACCTCTATGATAAGTTCATTTTGGAAATTCTGCACCATTAATACTTTAGCTGGATACAGGATTTAATGAATGGGAGAACACAAACATTAGTGATTCTGAGTGAAAGGATATATAGAGGAAGAGTTTAAATGTGAAAAGGGTTGGAGAATACTTTACCTGACTTATTTCCCTTATTTTTCTTTTTATGCATACCCAAGGGTAATGAAAAGTGAAACAAGCAAAAAATTCATCAGGCTTCAAGTGTCAAATTAAATTTTAAATGATAAGAAAAATTAAAGAATTAAACACTATGACAAAGTGTTATTTATTCTAAAAATGGACAGTTGGTTTGATATCCTGAAATCAATGAATTTAATACGTCAAATTAATAAAGAACAAACACATGATCATATCAATGCATTCAGAAAAAAGCATTTGACAAAACCCAATATCCTTTCATGATTAAAAACACTGAACAAAATAAGAGTACAAGGAAATTTACTTAGTGTGATAAAAGTGTCTGTGAAAAACCCACTGCTGACAACCATACTATGGTGAAAAAAATGAAAACTTCACCCTATGACCAAGAACAAAACAAAGATATCCATTTTCATCACTTCTATTTGAGATTACACTCTCTAGTACAATCTCAAATAGAAGGCAATTAGGCAAGAAGAAGAAATAAACTATATCCAGATTAAAATAAAAGAATCAAAATCCTCTCTTTAAAAATGGTATGATCTTGTATACAAAAAAGATCCTAAGGAACTGCCCCCCACACACACACACAATTCATTACAATGAATAAATATATTCAATATGGTTGAAGAATTTAAGATGAATATATAAAAATCAGTTCTATTTCCATACACTAGTCCTGTGCTTAAAAGAATATGTCTGGCTTTATCCCCAGTTTCTGAGAGGGAAACTCTAATTCCTTTCCCCGAGTGATAGGAGACTATCCTGCTCCCTGATAGTTAGTGCTCGTGAAGTGACTCACAGTGGGCTCCTAAATAGTTTAGCCAACAACATGACTCAAGATGAGGACTGGCTGTGACAAAGACTAACCACACCATTAGAGGGTTGAGGCTTTGAGTCATGTGATATCAACCCACCCTCAGGAAACAGCAAGAGATTAGCCATTTATTTCAACCACAATAAATGATTCAATGATATTTAGGTTATGAACCCAGCCCCTTGCCCCACCAAAACAAACAAACAAACAAACAAAAAAGAAAACACACACACAAAAACTCTGGATATCAAACTTAGGTGAGCTCCCTGGTTGCAATAATCTGCATTATTGTCACACACTGATGTGTTAGAAAGTGGATATGTCCTGACTACATGTTGAAAGCACAATGAAGCTTTGCATATGGGACTCTCCTGAGCCTTGCTCTATGCATTCCTTCTTTTGCTCGGTTCTGATTTTTATCTTTTGACTATAAGAGTTATAATAAGAAGAATCGCTCTTCTCTGAATTCTGAGTCATTCTAGCAAATTAGCAAACTTGAGGCAAAAGACTAGAAGAGGTCAGTTTTCATTCCAATGCCAAAGAAAGGCTATGCAAAGAATGCTCAAACTACCACACAATTGCACTCATCTCACATGCTAGTAAAGTCATGCTCAAAATTCTCCAAGCCAGGCTTCAGCAATACGTGAACCGAGAACTCCCTGATGTTCAAGCTGGTTTTAGAAAAGGCAGAGGAACCAGAGATCAAATTGCCAACATCCGCTGGATCATGGAAAAAGCAAGGGAGTTTCAGAAAAACATCTATTTCTACTTTATTGACTATGCCAAAGCCTTTGACTGTGTGGATCACAATCAACTGTGGAAAATTCTGAAAGAGATGGAAATACCAGACCACCTGACCTGCCTCTTGAGAAATCTGTATGCAGGTCAGGAAGCAACAGTTAGAACCGGACATGGAACAATAGACTGGTTCCAAATAGGAAAAGGAGTACGTCAAGGCTGTATATTGTCACCCTGCTTATTTAACTTTTATGCAGAGTACATCGTGAGAAACGCTGGGCTGGAAGAAACACAAGCTGGAATCAAGATTGCCGGGAGAAATATCAATAACCTTAGATATGCAGATGACACCACCTTTATGGTAGAAAGTGAAGAGGAGCTAAAAAGCCTCTTGATGAAAGTGAAAGTAGAGAGTGAAAAAGTTGGCTTAAAGCTCAACATTCAGAAAACAAAGATCATGGCATCTGGTCCCATCACTTCAGGGGAAATAGATGGGGAAACAGTGGAAACAGCGTCAAACTTTTTTTTTTTTGGGGGGGGGCTCCAAAATCACTGCAGATGGTGACTGCAGCCATGAAATTAAAAGATGCTTACTCTTTGGAAGAAAAGTTATGACCAACCTAGATAGCATATTCAAAAGAAGAGACATTACTTTGCTGACTAAGGTCTGGCTAGTCAAGGCTATGGTTTTTCCTGTGGTCATGTATGGATGTGAGAGTTGGACTGTGAAGAAGGCTGAGCGCTGAAGAATTGATGCTTTTGAACTGTGGTGTTGGAGAAGACTCTTGAGAGTCCCTTGGACTGCAAGGAGATCCAACCAGTCCATTCTGAAGGAGATCAGCCCTGGGATTTCCTTGGAAGGAATGATGCTGAAGCTGAAACTCCAGTACTTTGGCCACCTCATGGGAAGAGTTGACTCACTGGAAAAGACTTATGCTAGGAGGGACTGGGGGCAGGAGGGGAGGGGACGACAGAGGATGAGATAGCTGGATGGCATCACTAACTCGATGGACATGAGTCTGAGTGAACTCCAGGAAATGGTGATGAACAGGGAGGTCTGGCGTGCTGCAATTCATGGGGTTGGAAAGAGTCGGACACAACTCAGTGACTGAACTGACCTGAGGCAAAAGAAGAAACCCTGCAGTTTTTAGCTAGCTGCTGAAAAGTGAGAGTAGCCTGGGGACCACCAAACTGAGGCCCATGTCTTGAGAGAAGTTTCACAGAACTGTGCCTTAATCTGTAAAATCTGGCCCAACTCTGAGTAGCTGGTATCAGAAAGCACTGGAATTAGCACTGAACAATAAAGAATGGAACTAAAAACAACTCCATTTACAAGACCAAACATGAAATACTTAAGGACTTCTCTTGTGGCCCAGTGGATAAGAATCTGCCTGCCAATGCAGGGGGACACAGGTTTGATCCCTGGTGCAGGAAGATCCCACATGCCTTGGAGCAGCTAAGTTTGTGCACCACAGCAACTGAGCCCACACACCTAGAGCCTGTGCTCTACAACAAGGGCAGTCACCACAGTGAAAACCCCTGCACTGGAGCGGAGAGCAGTTCCTGCGCATCGCAACTAGAGGAGGCCCACATGCAGCAATGAAGACCCAGCACAACCGAAAAATGAATTCTAAAAAGAAGATT
Source organism: Nanger dama (assembly GCA_917880005.1). Taxonomy (NCBI): domain Eukaryota; kingdom Metazoa; phylum Chordata; class Mammalia; order Artiodactyla; family Bovidae; genus Nanger; species Nanger dama. Next base: position 7,169,630 of record CAKJTW010000011.1, read on the forward strand.
TTAAAATATATTTAGGACTAAGTCTCTTGAATGAAATTAAAGATCTAAATAAATGAAACAATAGCCTACATTCATGAATGAGAAGATCTGAAATATAAGGAGGAAAATGTGTACCTCAAATTGATCTACAAATTCCATGTTGGCCCTGTCAACAATCTAAGCTGCTTTTTATGGTGTGGAAATTAATACACTTATTCTAAAATTCATATGAAGATGCAATGATCTAGAATATGTGAAAACAATTTTGAAAAGAGCAAAGTTAAAGGACTCAAAGTTCTCATTTCAACTCTTAGCACAAAGCTAAAATAATTAAGACTAAGTGAAACCTATATAAACCCAGATATGCAGATGAATGGGGAAAAAATTGGAGTTCAGGAATAAACTCTGACATTTACAGTCGACTGATCTTTAACACTGGTACAAAGACAATACTAGAAGCCAATATTATTCTCAACAAATGGTGATGAGACATCTTGATATACACACACAAAAGAATAATGCTGGACTCCTATCACACAAGACGCACAAAAATTAACTTAAAATAGATAATAGACACAAATGTAAAAAAACTAAAACTCAAAATATTAGGGGGAAAAAAAACTTTGTGACCATGGTTTGGACAGTAGTTTCTTAAAGTATCAAAAGCACAAACAACAAAAAGAAAAAGTAAAGAAAGAACTAGATATCTTCATAATCTAAAAGTTTTTTCTCAAAGAAGATCATAAAGAAGGAAAAAAATAGCACAAAGAATGGGAGAAAATATTTGTAACCCATATATCTGCTCAGTGATTGGTATTTTAAAAATGTAATAAGAAGTCTAACAACTCAATGATAAGGAGACAATAGAACTGACAGGGTCAAGCACTGAAGAAACATTTCCTCCAAATATCAACAGCCAATTAGTACATGAGAAGATGTCCAACATTAGTGTTTATGGAAATGCAAGTAAAAAACAAAGATTCCACATACACTAAGGTAGCTAAAATAAAATATATGGACAATAACAACCCTTGATGAGAATGTGAAGAAACTAAACACTTTATGAGGCTGGCAGGAATGTAAAATGGTGCAACTGATTTGGAAAACAGTTCCACAAAAAGTTAAACATAGACTTGCCATGTGACTCAGCAATTATATTCCTAGGTTCATACCAAAGAGAAATAAAAATATACATCTACAGAAACATTACACACTTATGTTCAAAAAATCATGATTTATAATAATAAAAAAGTATATTCAGCCCAAATGTCCATTAACTCAATACTGAATAAACAAAATGTGATTTACCTATACAATGGAATATGATTTGGCAATAAAGAGGAATGAAGTACTGACTCCTGCTACAGCACAAACTTTGAAAACATCATATGAAATCAGAGAACTCAATCATGAAGACCGTGTACTGTAAAAATACATTTATATGAAGAGTACAGAACAGGCAAATTTATAGTGACAGAGAGTAAATTAGTTGTTTTCACAGAAGAGACAGAAGGAGAATTAGGGAGTGATGACTAATGGATGCAGGGTTTCTTTCTGGAGTGATGAAAATATTCTAAAACAGTTTTAGAACATTTAGTTAGGGGTAATGATTCTAAAGAGGACAGTGAAAAAGTTGGCTTAAAACTCAACATACAGAAAACTAAGATCATGGCATCTGGTCCCATCACTTCATGGGAAATAGATGGGGAAGCAGTGGAAACAGTGTCAGACTTTATTTTGAGGGGCTCCAAAATCACTGCAGAGGGTGATTGCAGCCATGAAATTGAAAGACGCTTATTCCTTGGAAGGAAAGTTAGGACCAACCTAGATAGCATATTGAAAAGCAGAGACATTACTTTGCTGACTAAGGTCCATCTAGTCAAGGCTATGGTTTTTCCAGTAGTCATGTATGGATGTGAGAGTTGGACTATGAAGAAGACTGAGCACCGAAGAATTGATGCTTTTGAACTGTGGTGTTGGAGAAGACTCCTGAGAGTCCCTTGGACTGCAAGGAGATCCAACCAGTCCTTTCTGAAGGAGATCAGCCCTGGGATTTCTTTGGAAGGAATGATGCTGAAGCTGAAACTCCAGTACTTTGGCCACCTCATGCGAAGAGTTGACTCATTGGAAAAGACCCTGATGCTGGGAGGGATGGGGAGCAGGAGGAGAAGGGGACGACAGGGGATGAGATGGCTGGATGGCATCACGGACTCGATGGACATGAGTCTGAGTGAACTCGGGAGTTGGTGATGGACAGGGAGGCCTGGCGTACTGCAATTCATGGGGTTGGAAAGAGTTGGACACAACTGAGTGACCGAACTGAACTGAACTGAACTGAACTGAATGATTCTAGAACTCTGTGAATATACTTAAACCGCCAAACAGTACATTTTAAAATGGTAAATATTATAGCTTATAAAGAATATTTTAATAAAACTATTATATAAAAACCACATTGTTTATTAAAAGAGTAAACAGAAGAGGACCAAATAAGGAGGAAAAAAGAATATTTTTAAAAGGTAAAAAAAAATTAAGCTGAATTTGTAACTCAATGCCACTGGTTCTCACTGGTTCTTATTTTTCATTCATAATTTAAGAAGGAAAGAAGAAATCTGGTGTGAATATTTAATATATAAATTGTTAGAAAAGTGAAAGGGAACTCTAGAATTTTGGAGGGTTATTTCAGGTTTTCCATTTGTTTCAAGTTCATAGCCTTTGCCTCTTTAATTTTTCATGGAAGTTTATTATTAATAGCCTATTCTTTCTGAAATTAAAATCACACTGAAAATACAGAATTAGGTTCTGACATTGATAACAATGGTTTGGCCTGTCATCAATATGTATTAATACTTGGAGCTGGAACTTAGTAAAAATATCTCCATTTCCTTTCACATAACCTAACAAATAAATGCTGGGGTGTTTTCTCATTTGAAAAAGAAAGAGCAATGTCTCTTAGGTTAGTTTCAAAGAGTTCTTTCTTTTCCTACCCAATCGTATCAGCACTGACAATATATTTGAAACATCTAAAGATGTAAGAAAGAAGAATGAAAGCAGAGGAAAATCATAATTTTTAATTTTTTTTCAGATCATTTTCTTCATCATTGTCAACTTGACTTTGCTTAGAATTCCCAGCTTGGAGTTTGTGCAATCCAGAAGAAAGCTACAACAATGTTAGATTATTTTACACATATAAAACAAGAAAGAATAAATTAAATATTTTTCTTTAACGTGGAATGCATTCCATATAAATTTCAGTCTGAATAAGCAGGAAAAGTGAGGTGATATCCCCTAATACTGGTTTATATGTTTTTCAAACCCTGGCAGGTAAGGAACTAGGAGGCAAATAGTGATCATTACAACTGAGTGTTTGACTTTGAGCTCAGTTACTTCTTAGTTCAGAAGTAAATTAGTTAAAGTCATAGTGACTTTAAGTTTAGTCACTATCTTGCCCACAGAAGTAAGTTTTTACTGGAACATCAACAGAGAGAGGAAAATGATGATGATGAAATAAATGACACGTAACAGCAATCAAATCAGCTGGAATTTTGCTCCATCCTCTGATGCAAAATTTTTATTGTCTTTTTTCTTTGTAGATTTCGTGATTTTTGTCTTAACAATAACATACTATTAATTTTTCTGTAAAGAAAACAGATTCTTACATGGTAGGAAAAAGGTGTAACTTGGTAGGCAAAGTAGAAACTAGGCGAACATACTAGGCCATTCCCTAATTTTTCACATGCCTAAAAATAATTAGTTCCTAATTACTTGCCTTTGGGATTCTATGTCTCTTTCTCCATAGGGAAGATAAAACTAATGTATTATGAGTGGACATTCTTTATATTCATGTTGTTTTATATTCGCTATACTAATCAAGTTATGTCAAATCTATATTGCTGATAAAGTTCACAAGGTACAATAAACAGGCAAGAACAGAAAAAATAAAAAGAAAGCTACAAGAGCTGACCTACCCTATCAGATATTAAAAGAAATAGTATAAAATCTGTACAGTCAAAACAATGTGTTTCTGATGCATAAATAAATACACATGGAACAATATAGAAAGTTAAGAAATAACTCAAGTACATAAAAACTTAGGATATCATAAAGATAGCATCTAAAACCACTGGAACAAAAGTAGATTACTTAATAAATTGCCCTGGAACAAATGGCAAACTACTTGAAAGAAGACAAAATGATACCTATACTTCATACCATACATTAGAATAAACTCCAACTGGATAGGACCTACATGAAATAAATTAAACTATGCTCATACTAAAAGCAGAGAAGGAAATGGCACCCCACTCCAGTACTCTTGCCTGGAAAATCTCATGGACAGAGGAGCCTTGTAGGCTATAGTCCCAGGGGTTGCTAAGAGTCGGACACAACTGAGCGACATCACTTTCAATTTTCACTTTCAGGCACTGGAGAGGAAATGGCAACCCACTCCAGTATTCTTGCCTGGAGAATCCCAAGGACAGAGGAGCCTGGTAGGCTGCTGTCTATGGGGTCACACAGTAGGATACGACTGAAGTGACTTAGCAGCAGCATACTAAAAGACATCACAGCTGAATTCTACTTAACATCTGTGTAGGCAGGGACTTCATAATTAGGATTCAAAATCTTGGGTTCCAGAATCACTGCTGGCAGAGACTGCAACAATGAAATTAAAAGATACTTGCTCCTTGGAAGTAAAGTTATGACAAAACTAGATAGCATATTAAAAAGCAGAGGCATCATTTTACCAAAAAAGATCCATAAAATCAAAGCTATGGTTTTTCCAGTAATCATGTGTGGATGTGAGAGTTGGACCATAAATAAAGAAGGTTCAGTGCCAAATAATTGATGCTCTTGAGAGTTCCTTGGACAGCAAGGTGATCCAATCAGTCAATCCTAAAAGGAATCAACCCTAAATATTCATTGGAAGGATAATGAAGTTGAAGCTCCAATATTTTGGTGACCTGATGTAAAGAGCCAACTCATTGGTAAATACCTGGATGCTGGGAAACACTGAAGGTAAAATGAGAAGAGTGCAGCAGAGGATGAGATGGTTAGCATCACCAACTCAATAGACATAAGTTTGAGCAAACTTCAGAAGACGGACAGGGAAGCCTGACGTGCTGTAATCCATGGGGTTGCAAACAGTCAGACACAACTCAGCAACTGAACAACAATAACAAGGTAAAGATTTTATAATTTAGGATTCAAAATCAAGAGGCAATTTTTAAAAGATAAACTTGACCTTAAAATTTTTTAACGCATTTGGAAAACAAAAGACCATAAGCAAAATTAAAGACAAGTGACAATGTCAGAAAGAAAGCTTTGTAATTTCTATCATAAATGGATATTAAAACTCTATAAGGAATATATAAGTAACTCTACAAAATTGGGGGCCAAAAAAACAAATCTGATGGAAAATGAGGAAAAGATAAGAAAACAGTTCACAAATAAAGGATACAAAATGTCACTTAAACATGGGAAAAGATATCTAACTCATCTGGAATGAGGTAGTAATGATGCCTCTAAGAAAGTGAATTTTGCATTTTATCCTTTTTTTTTAATTTTTGAAAATCATTCAGTTATATCTGACTCTTTGCAACCAAATGAAATATATAGTCCATGGAATTCTCCAGGCCAGAATACTGGAGTGGGTAGCCTTTCCCTTCTCCAGGGGAAATTCCTAACTCCAGGTCTCCTGCATTGCAGGCAGATTCTTTACCAGCTGAGCCACCAGCGAAGCCCAAGAATGCTGGAGTGGATAACCTACCCCCTTCTCCAGAGTATCTTCCCAACCCAGGAATCGAAACGGGGTCTCCTGCATTGCAGGTGGATTCTTTACCAAGAAAGCTATTACCTCATTGGAAGAGCTGGTCATTATTTATCATTGTCAGGTACCATATAGGGCAAAGGATCTATTCAGCTGATTCTTATGTCAGTGTCTATGTGCTTCTCCTGCTTCAATCACACCTGCTCTCTCATTTTCAAATGTATTTGGTGCCCTTATTCCAAAATTTGTCTGGGAGTCTAGAATAGCACTTATATTGTTTCTGTGCTTTTGTTTTCCATGCCCTTCTACTTCCTAGCATCTGAAATATAGCTCTATGTTTTCTTCTATACTTATTGTTTATGTGTTTCCACTTTTCTTATTCCTAAACCATGACTTTATTGGAGCTTTGGTTGGAGTGGAGATAAACCTGAATTTCTTACTTATTCTTCCCCCGACTTTATAGAGGAATGACTGACAAATATAATCGCATGTATTTAAAGTATACAGTGTGGGGATTTAAAATAAATTATGGAATGATTACTAAACTAGGATTATATTTGGGGGCCCCTCAAGCAGTGAGAATACTTCAACCAGGTGGCCAACAAAAGAGATTCTAGCCAAGGGAAATCCATTGGTTTCTTGATTTTCACATGCAATGTTCTGGTTGTGAAACAACAGAGTGAAGTGTTTCAGAGCAGGGACTCTCCAACTTACTATGTAACCTCAGCACCTAAATTGCCTTGGAATAAAAATGAATATTATAATAGTATCTATCTGATAAGATTTTTTTGATGGCTAAATGACTTAATGCCTATAAAAGCCCTGAGGGCAGTGTCAGCCACAAAATAATCATTCAATATGTATTAGCTTTTACTCAGTTCCCACAAAGTCCAAAAACCAGCAGTTGCATCTATCTTCAACCAATCCTCTGGTAGAAACTCCAAGCAGTGTCTTGAGATTAACTGTCATTTGTACTGTGAAATTTTAAATACTCAGACCATCTCACCTGGTTCTATTTGGTGCTTAATTTTCTCATATCCACAGTTACACATTTAAGTAACAGCAATGGGGGAAATGTATATAGTCCATTTTCTGTCCATTTAATTTGTTTCTAAGCAGTTCACTATGTATCTATTGACTATACAGAACGCTAGGTTAGGTATATTACAGGATAGAAAGATTTATAATAGGACTGTCTTCTAGGAGCATATATGGAATAATAACGTAATATGGTTAAAACTATGTAACATAAAGGGCTGGGAGGAACAACCCCACGTCAAAGGAGTGGTGGCTGCCCAGCAATAGGAGGGCCTAAAGGAGCTATCCCATGTTGAAGGTCAGGAAGGGCGGCGGTGAAGAGATACCCTTTATCCAAGGTAAGGAGCTGCAGCTGTGCTTTGATGGAGCAACCGTGAAGAGATGCCACATGCCCAAGGTAAGAGAAACCCAAATAAGATGGTAGGTGTGGCAAGAGGGCATCAGAAGGCAGACACACTGAAACCATACTCACAGAAAACTAGTCAATCTAGTCACACTAGGACCACAGCCTTGTCTAACTCAATGAAACCAAGCCATGCCTGCGGGGGAACCCAAGACAGGTGGGTCATGGTGGAAAGGACTGACAGAACATGGTCCACTGGAGAAGGGAATGGCAAACCATTTCAGTATTCTTGCCTTGAGAACCCCATGAACAGTATGAAAAGACAAAATGATAGGATACTGAAAAAGGAACTCCCCAGGTCAGTAGGTGCCCAATATGCTACTGGAGATCAGTGGAGAAATAATTCCAGAAAGAATGAAGGGATGGAGCCAAAGCAAAAACAATACCCAGCTGTGCATGTGACTGGTAATAGAAGCAAGGTCCAATGCTGTAAAGAGCAATATTGCATAGGAACCTGGAATGTCAGGTCCATAAATCAAGGCAAATTGGAAGTGATCAAACAAGAGATGGCAAGAGTGAACATTGAGATTCTAGGAATCAGCGAACTAAAATGGACTGGAATGGGTGAATTTAACTCAGATGACCATTATATCTACTACTGTGGGCAGGAATCCCTCAGAAGAAATGGAGTAGCCATCACGGTCAACAAAAGAGTCCAAAATGCAGTATTTGGATGAAATTTCAAAAATGACAGAATGATCTCTGTTCATTTCCAAGGCAAACCATTCAATGTCACAGTATCCAAGTCTATGCCCCAACCAGTAACGCTGAAGAAGCTGAAGTTGAACGGTTCTATGAAGACCTACAAGACCTTTTAGAAGTAACACCTCAAAAGATGTCCTTTTCATTATAGGGGACTGGAATGCAAAAGTAGAAAGTCAAGAAACACCTGGAGTAACAGGCAAATTTGGTCTTCGAATGCGGAATGAAGCAGGAAAGAGACTAATAGAGTTTTGCCAAGAAAATGCACTGGTCATAGCAAACACCCTTTACCAACAACACAAGAAAAGACTCTACACATGGACATCACCAGATGGTCAACACCGAAATCAGATTAATTATATTATTTGCAGCCAAAGATGGAGAAGCTCTATACAGTCAACAAAAACAAGACCAGGAGCTGACTGTGGCTCAGATCATGAACTCCTTATTACCAAATTCAGACTCAAATTGAAGAAAGTAGGAAAACCAATAGACCATTCAGGTATGACCTACATCAAATCCCTTATGATTATACAGTGGAAGTGAGAAATAGATTTAAGGGCCTATATCTGATAGATAGAGTGCCTGATGAACTATGGAATGAGGTTCATGACACTGTACAGGAGACAGGGATCAAGAACATCCCCATGGGAAAAAAATGCAAAAAAGCAAAATGGCTGTCTGGGGAGGCCTTACAAATAGCTGTGAAAAGAAGAGAGATGAAAAACAAAGGAGAAAAGGAAAGATATAAGCATCTGAATGCAGTGTTCCAAAGAATAGCAAGGAGAGATGAGAAAGCCTTCTTCAGCAATCAATGCAAAGAAACAGAGGAAAAGAACAGAATGGGAAACACTAAAGATCTCTTCAAGAAAATTAGAGATACCAAGGGAATATTTCATGCAAATATGGGCTCAATAAAGGACAGAAATGGTATGAACCTAACAGAAGCAGAAGATATTAAGAAAAGGTGGCAAGAATACATGGAAAAACTGTACAAAAAGATCTTCACGACCCGGGTAATCATGATGGTGTGATCACTCATCTAGAGGCAGACATACTGGAATGTGAAGTCAAGTGGGCCTTAGAAAGCATCACTATGAACAAAGCTAGTGGAGGTGATGGAATTCCAGTGGAGCTGTTTCAAATCCTGAAAGATGATGCTGTGAAAGTGCCGTACTCAATATGCCAGCAAATTTGGAAAACTCACCAGTGGCCACAGGACTGGAAAAAGTGAGTTTTCATTCCAATCCCAAAGAAAGGCAATGCAAAAGAATGCTCAAACTACCACACAATTGCACTCATCTCACATGCTAGTAAAGTCATGCTCAAAATTCTCCAAGCCAGGCTTCAGCAATATGTGAACCGTGAACTCCCTGATGTTCAAGCTGGTTTGAGAAAAGGCAGAGGAACCAGAGATCAAATTGCCAGCATCTGCTGGATCATGGAAAAGCAAGAGAGTTCCAGAAAAACATCTATTTCTACTTTATTGACTATGCCAAAGCCTTTGACTGTGTGGATCACAATCAACTGTGGAAAATTCTGAAAGAGATGGGAATACCAGACCACCTGACTTGCCTCTTGAGAAATCTCTATGCAGGTCAGGGAGCTACAGTTAGAACTGGACATGGAACAATAGACTGGTTCCAAATAGGAAAAGGAGTACGTCAAGGCAGTATATTGTCACCCTGCTTATTTAACTTCTATGCAGAGTACATCGTGAGAAACGCTGGGCTGGAAGAAACACAAGCTGGAATCAAGATTGCCAGGAGAAATAGCAATAACCTCAGATATGCAGATGACACCACCCTTATGGCAGAAAGTGAAAAGGAACTAAAAAGCCTCTTGATGAAAGTAAAAGTGGAGAGTGAAAAAGTTGGCCTAAAGCTCAACATTCAGAAAATGAAGATCATGGCATCCAGTCCCATCACTTCTTGGGAAATAGATGGGGAAACAGTGGAAACAGTGTCAGACTTTATTTTGGGGGCTCCAAAATCACTGCAGATGGTGATTGCAGCCATGAAATTAAAAGACGCTTAGTCCTTGGAAGAAAAGTTATGACCAACCTAGAGAGCATATTCAAAAGCAGAGACATTATTTTGCTGACTAAGGTCCATCTAATCAAGGCTATGGTTTTTCCTGTGGTCACGTATGGATGTGAGAGTTGGACTGTGAAGAAGGCTGAGTGCCGAAGAATTGACACTTTTGAACTGTGGTGTTGGAGAAGACTCTTGAGAGTCTCTTGGACTGCAAGGAGATCCAATGAGTCCATTCTGAAGGAGATCAGCCCTGGGATTTCTTTGGAAGGTTTGATGCTAAAGGTGAAAATCCAGTACTTTGGCCACCTCATGAGAAGAGCTGACTCACTGGAGAAAACTCTGATGCTGGGAGGGACTGGGGACAGGAGGAGAAGGGGACGACAGAGGATGAGATAGCTGGATGGCATCACGGACTCGATGGACTTGAGTCTGAGTGAACTCCGGGGAGTTGGTGATGGACAGGGAGGCCTGGCTTGCTGCGATTCATGGGGTCGCAAAAAGTCGGACACGGCTGAGCGACTGAACTGAACTGATGTATCATAAAAGATTTAAGTAACATTTCACAGGGAAAACAGAAAATGTAGTTAAAGGTAATATTGGATTGCTGAAATATAGTTGAAAAACTGAGTAACAAGCTTTCTATTGAAAGTATTCCTGAATTATTTAAATAAATCATTTAATACCAGGGATGGATTTGCCATGAAATTAATGCAACTTTAGAATTCAGGGACCTTTATTTACATGGGGCTCCTACCAAGCCCTATGAGAGGTTCTACAAATATGTTCATGTGGTTACATTTATATAAAATTTGGAAAAGTAACCTGTTTTAAAAACTATTTAAAGTCTGACTTTTGTGGCAGATGGCTCTGGAGTGACTATGAGCATTTTGGGACATCTACAAAGAGAATTTCAGTGGAGAATCTATTTCATTTGGGTTTGACAGGATACAAACTATGTGTTTTACAATAAGTTCTGGTATAGGAACCAATTCCAAAATACTTGTACCTCTCGATGCGTGAACCCACTCAGTGTGGTGGCACAAGCAGTGAGTATCAGAGGTCCTGTTTATAGTATGAACATGCCCTACAGGTTTCAGTGCACAAAGTATCAGGATAACGGGGAAGAAAGGTTTGAAATGTCTGAGTCCAGGAGGCAGCCTGTGGAAATTTCTTCCAGTCACCAGTGGTATACAATTAAAAGCTGTGCATTCAAATTTTCATGGAGTGTAGTCAAAACAATGCCACCTGTCAGGCATATACTCAGTAAGACAGCAAACACCTTTACTAACATATCACAATTTTTTAAAGGAAAATTGTGCATAAAATTGAATTACCGGAATTATTTGCTTATAGGGAACAGACCTGTTCTTCCAGAAGCCAGGACACCAGAATATGAAGCTATCTGTTGATGCATCTCAAGGTATTGAGGTGTATCTTAGCACATCTAATGCATCATGCCCTCATGTAGTCTGGCATGTCCAGACAAATCAGCGAAAAACAAATTGCCCATAAGGCCAGAAAATAGCCTGAAGAAACAAATGTTCCAATGACCAAAACCCTCATACCTGTTGATCTGTAAGTCAATGAGTTCAGTTTAAGAGTAACTTGATTACACAATTATGTAGTTCAATACATAATAGAGGCACAATTTTTAAATGTCTTTGATTTATATTTATGTATTCCTTGATTTCAGATTAATTTTTATATTTTTACTTATTGATTGTACCAAACTAAAACTAATACAGAGGTGTGGGAGGCAGTTAATTAAGATTTTGTGCTATTTTGTGTATGTGAGATATTTGTGATATATGTCAGCTTTTTAAAATCTGCAGGGTTTGTGTTTTTTTCATTTTCTAAACACATTCATTTTCACACATATTGGTCTCGTCATATTATTTTTTTAAGAGGGACATGCATTGTATATACTGGGACCCACAGCATGGGGTCATGGCAAGGTTTTCAAGATTTTATCTAGGCACAGCCATTAGTGTGATGCCTATCACACAAGGGGTTTTCAACAAGTCTTGGCACTAAGTGTTATTTAAAAGAAACCAGCAGGGTGCTTGACATAGAAAAGGGTTTAAGACTTACCTTCTTCCTTTCTTCATCACTTTTAAAAACTCATTTTTAAAAACTCACTGTAGAACCCAGTGAAGTGAAATGAAGTGAAGTGACGCTAAGTCGCTCAGTCGCGTCCAACTCTTTGCGATCCCATTACCAGGCTTCTCTGTCCATAGGATCCTCCAGGCAAGAATACTGGAGTGGGTTGCCATTTCCTTCTCCAGGAGATCTTCCCAATCCAAGGACTGAACCCAGGTCTCCCTCATTGTAGGCATACGCTTTACCAGCTTCACTGAATTACAATAACAACCAATAAGCAATAAGGACTATGTGGCTTTTTGTATTTTTTACCTCTAAGGTACCCAATAATGTGCATATGGTCCAGAGCTTGTAGGCTAGAAAAGGCAAATATCAGAATACTAGAATAAGAAGTACAACCTCAAAGCGTTCCAGGAAGGTCTGAAGGAACACACACATAACAGCCATACACCTTGAATAGAGTGATCAAAATAAATAAATATGCAATCAGTGTCCTATTAATTATTCACCATCTTGCTTTTTCATTTTTAAGTTTCCCTCTTTCTTTCTCTCTCCATAGAAGTTCTAATATTCCCTTTATTATTATTTTAAAACACTTGTATCATTTTTACCTCTGTTATTTTCTTCTACACTGTTACCATTTTAATTTTTAAAATTCTGAATTGTGTCTTAATTTCCCCTATATACACTTTTAGTTCTTCTCCATATTGAGATATTTTATATATTCTTTATCTTTCACTCCAATTACTTCATATCTGCTTTTCCACCCTTCCCCTCCTCCGGGCCATGTAATACCCTCAATCCCCCATGCCATTCCAACTCTACTTTTTAACATTTTCCTCTGCACTGTTTCATAGCAACACCCTGTAGGAAAAGCTAATTGCTTTGGGAATTGCTAATCCCTAAAGCCAATGGGAAACTTTGGAATCTCCTATTAGTCTCAAGACTGAAATCCTGCCTCAATCAGAGATAATTATTATACTAAGCAAGAGAATTTCAATAGTCTTCTCAAAATGATCCCAAAGATGCCACCTGCAAAGCTGCTGCCTCATTCAGCTTTAGCCACTTTCAATTAACTGAACAGCATAGAGCACTCCCAAGGGATCAGGAGCAAACAAAATCCAAATTACAGACAAGCAGAGATAGCTGAAGCAATTAAGCCCTTGGTAGCTTAACTCCAGGGTGCCCAGAAGTCTTGTTCAGGCCAAGGACCCAATTGGAGTAGGTACTGTATTAAATCAGCCCAATCCCAGGAAGCAGCTAATAACTGATAAATTTGGGCTGTGTAGACAGTATATAATTAATAAGAGAAAAAAAGGATGGGGGAACTTGTGGCCTGAATAATCTGGTTCTGTACTCTGTACAGCCCAGTTTCACAAGGTAATGTCCAAATCTATACAATCTTGACCTCTTTTAGCACAACACAATACTCTGCTGTAAAACTGCATTATATAATTCCTTAAGACCTCATCAGATAAACTAAGCCAAGTTGCTTTTCAAATAAATTACACCACCAGCAGAACCAAGTGGATCTCATTTGTGGAATTCAGCAAAAGAACTGGGGCGGGGTGGAGTGGCACAGAAGTTGGAAAGTCTAAACAGAAAGGAAACAAGAAAGTGTGTGTGTGAGTGGTTCCCGTAATGGAGAGACTATGAAAAGAAGAGTCCCCAGAGTGAACCACCATAGTGATGCATGTCTGATGATGGAGTCAGGGAAACATTTCAGAGGGGCTCACATTTTAACTCAGGGCTGGATTACAGGAGTCTCCACCAAGCTTCTTCTGGGAGGAGGCAGATGCTAAGTCCCAGCTGCCCTTCTGCTGTTTCCCTTCACTCTTCCCCCCCTCCCCTCCCTGTGTTATCATCAGTGGAGCAGCACAGAAGCAGAGTTCTGGGACTGGAGGCTTATCTGTACCAGCAGCTTATCTATAGCTAGCAGTAAACCTTGAAGTTAAAACTAAAGAATTCTAGCCCTGCTGCCATTTCCCTTTTTTCCAAAGCTATTCCAATTCCTTAGGAGTTTCTTTTACCAGTTTATGCACTCTGATCAATCAAAGGGGGCAATAAATGCAAATTCAGACCCTACTGTGCTCCAGAAACCATGAGAGGCTAGGAACACAAAGACAGACAAGATACTCTCCCTGATACCAAGGAACTTACATCACTGTTGAGGATATAATGCATAAACATTAAAGGACTGAAAAGTGTTAGACACCAACTGGGGTATGTTGAATTACAGTGCAGATGAGTAGGCTCTGAGTTCAAAGGGCAAAGAACTGAAGGGCCTGGTAGTTACAGTCTTGCTGCTGCTGCTGCTACTGCTGCTGCTGCTGCTAAGTCGCTTCAGTCGTGTCCAACTCTGCCACCCCATAGATGGCAGCCCACCAGGCTCTCCAGTCCCTGGGATTCTCCAGGCAAGAACACTGGAATGGGTTGCCATTTCCTTCTCCAATGCATGAAAGTGAAAAGTGAAAGTGAATCCCTCAGTCATGTCCAACTCTTAGCTACCCCATGGACCACAGCCTACCAGCCTCCTCTGTCCATGGGAGTTTCTAGGCAAGAGTACTGGAGTGAGTTGCCATTGCCTTCTCCAAGTTTGGCTCTTGAGGTGGACACAGAAAGTGAATATGCTTTAATGATGGAGTGGAGGAGGCCAAGCAGCCAGAAAAGGGCTGGTGGCATGAGAAAAACTACTTGAAAAATAAGGTTGATCTTTGGAGGGAGTAAGCCAGCCTGGTGTGAGCAAATTCATAAGGAACTGAAAGAAAACTCAACTCAGCTTCTAGAAATCAATCTAAAGGAGTGGGACGTTATTCTACTAAACGTGGGAAAACAATCATGTATTTAAGGAAGGACAAGCTTGCTCAGTGGTTTGTTTATGAAGGTACTGTGGACAAAATAATGTCACTTGACATTTCAGTAAGCAACAAATGTTGCCCATCAAACCATCAGTTGCTGCAGCTGCCCCTCACTGGGGCACCCCAAGGGGAATTCAGGATGGAGAAAAAGAGGATACCGCCCTGCCATGAATAGCTAAGATGCATATCAAGGGAATAATTTCAATGAACCCAGACTCTTGCATCTTCCTATACATGGAAAAGCATGAAAATCATTAACTTAAGATGTCTGTTGTTTTGTGATTTGCAGTAACCTTTTGATATTTGACTACTTTTATTTCCCCCTTAGGAAAAACTCCTATACATCCTGGCTCCTCCTTTCTTTCTTCGGAATAGTTCCTCAGAGCTATCTGAGAGGCTATTTTCTGTACTATAGTCCTTCCTCAGTTGGGTCTCAAATAAAACCTAACTCAACTTTTAGGTTGTGCTTTTTTTTTTAATCAACAATGTTCATATGAAGGTATTTATTAATGATCCATATATTCCCTACCTTACTACTGAAAAAGATTTGAGCCTTATAAGAAGAGAAATCTATACCACCTAAAAAACCAAGTAGGTAAAAAACATTGTATAATACCTATATTTATCAAACTATTCCAAAAAATTAAGGAGAATGAAACACTCCCAAAAATAATTCTGTAAGTCCACCATCATCCTTATACCAAATTAGACAAACACACACACACAGAAATTACAGATCAATCCCTAATGTATATAGAGGCCAAAATCCTCTACAAAAATTAGCCAACCAAATTAAAAATTTATATAAGGGACCATACATACACCATGATCAAGTGTGATTTGTTCTAGGGATGCAGCTATGGTTTGATATTTGTAAATCAGTGACTGTGATACACCACATTAGCAAAAGTATAAAAATGATTTTACTCATGATTATCTCAATAGAAAGATAAAAGCATTTGACAAAATTCAACACCCACTCTTGATAAAAACTCTCAAAGTGAGTATAGAGGGAATGTACCTCAACATAATAAAAGCCATTTATGACAAACCTACAAGTAACATCATACTCAACAGGGAAAAGCTAGAAGTTTTTCTTCTGCAATCAGATACAAGTCAATGATGTCCCTCTCACCATTTCTATTTAACATAGTATCAGATATCCTAGCCATAGCAAAAGTGAAAGTGAAGTCGCTCAGTCATGTCCATCTCTTTGAGACCCCATGGACTGTAGCCTATCAGGCTCCTCTGTCCATAGGATTTTCCAGGCAACAGAGTTGGAGTGGATTGCCATTTCCTTCTCCAGGGGATCCTCCTGACCTAGGGATCGAACCCGATCTCCTGCATTGCAGGCAGACGCTTTACCATGGGAGCCATCAGGGAAGCCCTAGCAAATAGACAAGAAAAAGAAATAAACGGTACAAACTGAATGGGAAGAAGTAAAACTATCACTATTTGCTGATACATGACACTCTATATTGGATACCCAGAGTTCCAGAAAAACATCTATTTCTGCTTTATTGACTATGCCAAAGCCTTTGACTCTGTGGATGACAATAAACTGTGGAAAATTCTGAGAGAGACAGGAATACCAGACCACCTGACCTGCCTCTTGAGAAATCTGTATGCAGGTCAGTTAGAACTGGACATGGAACAACAGACTGGTTCCAAATAGGGAAAGGAGTATGTCAAGGCTGTATATTGTCACCCTGCTTATTTAACTTATATACAGAGTACATCATGAGAAATGCTGGACAGGAAGAAACACAAGCTGGAATCAAGATTGCCAGGAGAAATAGCAATAACCTCAGATATGCAGATGACACCACCCTTATGGCAGAAAGTGAAGAGGAACTAAAAGCCTCCTAATAAAAGTGAAAGAGGAGAGTGAAAAGTTGGCTTAAAGCTCAACATTCAGAAAATGAAGATCATGGCATCCAGTCCCATCACTTCTTGGGAAATAGATGGGAAACAGTGGAAACAGAGTCAGACTTTATTTTTGGAGGGGCTCCCAAAATCACTGCAGATGGTGACTGCAGCCATGAAATTAAAAGACGCTTAGTCCTTGGAAGAAAAGTTACAACCAACCTAGATAGCATATTGAAAAGCAGAGACATTACTTTTCCGACTAAGGTCCGGCTAGTCAAGGCTATGGTTTTTCCAGTAGTCATGTATGGATGTGAGAGTTGGACTGTGAAGAAGGCTGAGCGCCGAAGAACTGATGCTTTTGCACTATGGTGTTGGAGAAGACTCTTGAGAGTCCCTTGGACTGCAAGGAGATCCAACCAGTCCATTCTGAAGGAGATCAGCCATGGGACTTCTTTGTAAGGAATGATGCTGAAGCTGAAACTCCAGTACTTTGGCCACCTCATGCGAAGAGTTGACTCATTGGAAAAAACTCTGATGCTGGGAGGGATCAGGGGCAGGAGGAGAAGGGGACGACAGAGGATGAGATGGCTGGATGGCATCACTGACTCCATGGATGTGAGTATGAGTGAATTCCGGGAGTTGGTGATGGACAGAGAAGCCTGGCGTGCTGCGATTCATGGGGTTGCAAAGAGTCGGACACAACTGAGCGACTGAACTGAACTGAATGTGTCTACAAAAAAGGTACTAGAACTAATAAATGAATTCAGTAAAGTTGCAGAGTACAAGACTAACATACAGATATCTGTTGCTTTTCTATACATGAATAATGAACTTTCAGAAAGAGAAATTAAGGAAATAATTCTGGTTACAGTTATATCAAAAGAATAAAATACATGAGAATAAATTTAACTAAGGATATAGAAGACCTATGCTCTGAAAACTCTAAAACACTGATAAAAATTTGAAAACAATATAAAGAAATTGAAAGATATCCGGTGTTCTTGTATTAGAAGAATTAAAGACTTAATCATGTTAAAATGGCCACACTACTCAAAGCAATCTACAGATTTAATGCAATCCCTATCAAAATATTCATGACATTTTTTCAGTTATAATAAATAATCCTAAAATTCACACAAACCACAAAAGATCCCAAATTGCCAAAGCAAACCTGAGATAAAATAACAAAGCTAGAGGTCTCACACTCCATGACTTCAGATTAAGTAAAAAGCAACAGTAATCAAAACCATACAACACAAAAATATACATACATATAAATGGGACAGAATAGAGGACCCAGAAATAAAACCACATACTTTTGGTCAGTTTATCTATATCAAAGGATGCAAGAATATACAATGCAGAAAAGACAGACTTTTTAATAAGTTGTGCACAGAAAACTGGAAAGTGACATGTAAAACAATGAAATTAGAACATTTCATTACACCACATACAAAGTAAACACAAAATGGATTAAAGAACTAAATTAAGACTAGAAACCATAAGAAACCTAGAAGAGAACACTGGCAGAACATAAGCAGAAATTGTAGCAGTATTTTTTTCTATCTATCTCATTAAGGCAAAAAAAAAAAAAAGCCAAAATAAACAAAGAGGACATAATTAAAATTTAAAAGCACTTTCACAGCAAAAGAATCTATCAACCATTCAAAAGGATGACCTACAAATGGGAGGAAATGCTGGGAGGGATTGGGGGCAGGAGGAGAAAGGGATGACCGAGGATGAGATGGCTGGATGGCATCACTGACTCATGGACGCGAGTCTGAATGAACTCCGGGAGTTGGTGATGGACAGGGAGGCCTGGCATGCTGCGATTCATGGGGTCGCAAAGAGTCAGACATGACTGAGTGACTGAACTGAACTGAACTGATGCTGGAAGAGATTGAGGGTAAGAGGAGAAAGGGACTATAGAGGATAAAATGGTTGGATGGCACCAGTGACTCAATGGACATGAGTTTGAGTAAACTCTAGGAGTTGGTTTTGGACAGAGAGGCTTGGCGTGCTGCAGTCTGTGGGGTTGCAAAGAGTCAGAGATGACTGAGCAACTAAACTGAACTGAACAACAATATGATCAATAATAGGTAAATACCCAAATTTTATAGAAAGCTCATATAACTCCATATCAAAAAAATAACTCAATTAAAAGATGGGAAAAAAAACCTGAAAAAAAAATGTGTTTCAAATAAGATATACAAATGCCTAGCAGGCACATGAAAAAATGTTCAACATCACTGATTATCAGAAATGCAAATCAAATTCATAATGAGATATCACCTGATACCTTTCAAAATGGCTATCATTAAATGTCTAAAAATAGCAAATGTTGGCAATGATGTAGAGAAAAGAGAATCCTATTACACCAATAGGACTGTAAATTGGTGTACCCACTGTGGATATCAGTATGGAGTTATTACCTCAAAAAAACTAACAATAGAATTACCATGAAGTGAAGTGAAGTGAAGTCGCTCAGTCTTGTCCAACTCTTTGCAACCCCGTGGACTGTAGCCTGCCAGGCTCCTCTGTCCATGGGATTCTCCAGGCAAGAATATTGGAGTGGGGTACCATTTCCTTCTCCAGGGAATCTTCCCGACCCAGGGATCAAACCCAGGTCTCCCGCATTGGAGGCAGACGCTTTAACCTCTGAGCCACCAGGGAAGCCCCAGAATTGCCATATGATCAGGCAATTACACTCCTGGATATACATCCAGGAAAAAAAAAAAAAAAAACTATCAAAATGATACATGCTCCCCAATGTTCAAAGTCGCACTATTTATAATAGCCAAGATATGGAAGGAGTACAAGAGTCCATCAACAGATGAATGTTTAAAAGAAGTGGTATACACATATACAATGGAATATCAGTCAGCTGTTAAAAAAAAAAAAACTCTGCCATTTGCAACAATGTGGATGGACCTAGCAAGTATTATGCTTAGTGAAAAATGTCATCCAGAGAAAGACAATTCAAAGTTATCATTTATATGTAGAATGCATAAAATAAAACAAGCAAATATACATAACAGAAGAGAAACAAACTCACAGATATAAAGAACAGATCATGATCACCAATGGAGAAAGGGGAGGAGGGAGTTAGGGATATGAGATTAAGAGACACAAATGACTATATATAAATTAAATACAGAACAAGGATGCAGCATACAGTACAAAGAAATATATATATTATTTCATAGTAACTTTAAATGGAGTATAATCTATAATTTATCAGATCATTATATTGTACACTTGAATCTAATACACTTTAATCAACTGTATGTCAATTAAAATATTAAAACTTGAATAACTAAAGAAAAAAAGAGTATGAGTCTCTCATCATGTCCTGTAAATATCACAAACAGATTCAGCAAAATATGTCATGACCTGTGAATACTGCTCAGATATTTAGCAGAACTCTGTGAGAGGTCCAAAGTAGTAGTTAGAAGTAGCATTTGTGAGAGTAGATCACATCTCTCTGTTAGAGTCTGAGTAAGAGTTGGGGGGTTGCTGTGGCATCATTGACTCAATGGATATGAATCTGAGCAAAGTCTGAGAGATAGTGGAGGACAGAGGAGCCTGACATGCTACAGTTCATGCAGTCTCAAAAAGTCGGACATGACTTAGTGACTGAACAAGAACAATGAAAAGCGGGGGGTGGGGAGATTGTTTAAAATAAGATAATAGACTCAAAATTGAGTTGCTGATATTAAGCCACATGTCACCAAATCAAAACTTAACTCACTTACAGGTTCAACTCTCCAGAAATTCAATCTTGAACCAGTCAAATAGGAATCTCCTGATCAGCCCGAGTTAAGTCATCTTCATGACAGACTTGGAGAAGGCAATGGCAACCCGCTCTAGTACTCTTGCCTGGACCGTCCCATGGACTGAAGAGCTTGGTAGGCTGCAGTGCATGGGGTTGTGAAGAGTCAGACGCGACTGAGCAACTCACTTTCACTGTTCATTTTCATGCATTGGAGAAGGAAATGGCAACCCACTCCAGTGTTCTTGCCTGGAGAATCCCAGGAATGGGGAAGCTTGGTGAGCTGCCATCTATGGGGTCACACAGAGATGGACATGACTGAAGTGACTTAGCAGCAGTAGCAGTGTTTCATTTAGATAAAAACAAAACAAAACTCCTGCCATCTTCTAAAGAAAAGTAACTGTCCAATAACCAATCTGCTTTTTGCCTAGTACAACTTCCTTGTTCCTGCTACCTTATGCTTATAAAAGTTATTTCTTTTGTACAGATCCTCAGAGCTCCTTTCTACCTGCTAGACTGGATGCTGCTGGATTGACATCAATTTTTGCTTAAATAAATTAATAAATGTTTTAATTTGCCTCAGCTTATCCTTTTGCACTAATGACAATTTACAAAGAACAATCCTGCTGAATTTAGAGTCCCTAGTGATGGGTGGACTCCAGGTCAGTGTGGCTAATGACACTGGTTTAGCAAACCTAACATTAACTAAAAAGTACACTAAGACTTCTGGTTTCTGGTTTCACATGTAAGAAGCTTGGAAGTTGTCATTCTGTCCTGACAACAGATAAAAACTGAATGGAAAATTAACAAGTATTCTTGGATCCTTAAGGAAGAGAAGGACCCAGGGCAAACTGCTATCCCCCGAATTAGAGAGACAAAGAGGTGACTACAAGAAGGCATGGCTTACCAGAGACTCAGTAGCTGAATCCACCACAAGAACCAGTGCGAGGAGGGAGGGCCTTGACTGTAATGGACAAACCGCTGCAGGCTCAGTGCTGACAACTTTGAGAGTTAAAAACGCCAAGGGACCCAGTCATAGAGTGATGGAAGGACACAGCACTGTGAAGTTTACCCCCAGGAGCACCACCAGCTTCCCTCAGTAAATGTCAGAGAAAAATCCCATCCTGCTCTGCAGGAAAAGGGAGAAAGGACTCGTCTGTTCTTAACAAAGCTGCCTTCAGGATAAACTAGTTAACAGTGCCTCACCTGCTGGGGAAGGGAAATATCCAACTCCTGTCCCACCTACTGGGGGAGAAAATAAATTGACAAAGACCTGTGAAGTTCTCTGGCCAGAAGAACACGCCTGTTAAATGGCCAAGAGCTTATTACAGGACTGTAGGACACGCCCCTCCCCCACACCTCACAAACACATTATTAAAGAATTACCTACAGCACTTCCTCTTATTCAGCACATAAGTAGACTATCAAGAAAATATTATAGACAGAATTTGAAAAGGAAAAGATCAAAATATACAAAGAACTTCCAAACAGGAAGAAACAAACAATCCGATTAAAACATGAGCCAAAGACCTTCAGACACCTGAGAGGGAAAAATGTTCACATGGCAAACAAGCATATGAAAAGATGACCCACCTCATATACCAGCAGAGAAATGCCAATGGAAACAATGATGAAATACCACTATATACTTACTAGCATGACCATAATCTGGAACACTGACAACACTAAATGTTGCCAAGGATGTGGAGCAACAGGAACTCTCATAAACGGCTGGCAGGAATGCAAAATGGTACAACCACCTTGGAGGAGGCGTGTAGATTTCTTGAAAAACTGAACATATTTTTACCGTATGATCCTGCAATCACACTTTGGTATTTACCCAAGGGAGTTAAATCCTTATGGACACACAAAATCCAGCACACATATGTTTATAGCGGCTTTTATGATAACTGCCAAAACTTGGAATCAGTTGATATGTCCCTTAGTAAGTAAAATGGATAAACGGATAAACTGTGGTACACCTATTAAAAGAAATGAGCTCATAAAAATAAATGGAGAAAACTTAAATGCATGTTACTAAGTGAACTAAGTCAGTCTAGAAAGGCTTCATATTTATGTTTTCAATTGCTTGAGAGCCTGGAAAAGGCAAAACTAGAGAAAGTGAAAAGATGAGTGATTGTCAGGGTGAGGAGTAGGGAGATGAACAGGCAGAATACGGAGGACTTTAAGGAGAGTGAAAATACTCTGTATAAAAGAGTGAAGGATATACATCATCATGGGGCTTCCCTCGTAACTCAGAGAGTAAAGAATCTGCCGGCAATGCAGGAGACCTGAGTTCAATCCGTGGGTCAGGAAGACCCCCTTGAGAAGGGAATGACAACACACTCCAGTATTCTTGTCTGGAGAATCCCATGGCCAGAGGAGCTTGGCAGGCAGTAGTCCACAGGGTCACAATAGAACACAGCTGAGCAAATGTATACGTCATATACATTTGCCCAAACCCATGGGATGTACATCAACAAGAGTAAAACCTAAGGTGAAAAAATAGACAGTAGGTGATTTCGGTGTGTCAATGTAGGTTCATCCTTGACAAAATATGTCCACTCTGGAAAGTGATGGTAATAAAGGGGCATTTTGTGTATCTGTGGGGACAGGGACTTATGAAAAATCTCTGTACCTTCTTTTCAATTTTGTTACAAACCTAAAGCTTCTTTTTAAAAATAAAGGCTTTGAAAAATAACTATACTAAGAAAATGTTCTCAGTAATTAGAATCTTCCATAAGTTAGAGAAGTGAAAGAAGTCCACAAAATCCTAGTATAAGTCCACATTTATATCTTTATTGCTTTAGAGATGACTAAGGACAAAAAGTGTTTTTGTCTGAGCTCAATTCCAGGTAAAATATTTTACCATAATATCTTCTACCTAAAATCAATGACATTTGTAGATTCCACCCTAATAGTAGTGATCCAATCAATTAGCCTTTCTTTTTTTCCCTACATACAACTCTCAAGGTGGCACCTGTGAAATTATCCTTTAATCAGTCTGTCGTGGATGTGTCCTTCTGATCAATAAATGAATATTCTGCCTGGCGGTCCAAAGCAGATAGCTATGTCAGTCATCCTGTTTCTTCTCTCATTGCTTCATGTATTTCTCTGCCTACTTTCTCTAAAGCAGATTCTTCTTTGTTTTTGTATTTTTCTACAGTTTCTTTCCAGTAGTCCTTGAATATTTCTGAAGTGTCCTTCTCCATGGTTCTCAAGTATGGCTATATGGATACCATATCATACTCAGGACATCACTTCCAAAGAAAAGACAAATATTTCCTGATTTTCCAGTTTTTCAGGGTACAAAATAGATTTTTCAAAATTACCTTTTTTTTGTTTGTTTCACTTTGTTAATCATGTATCATACTAACCAGGGAGGAGTCCATTTTGAAAAGCAATCTTCTTTTTAGCTTAACTTTTCTTAAAAGTTTAAATCTTCCTTCTCCCTGTTAAAGTAGAGATAGAGCGAAGAGGTGGTGAGCACCACACAGAGCCAGAAGGCAAAAGAACCCAGAGAGAGGCAGCCTGAAGGACCAGCAAACAGGGACAAAAATTACTGCTGGAAATGAATGAATGTGTGGCAGTTGTTTTGCAGACCATATTAACAGAAAGCAAAAGTTCATTAGAAATCATTAACAAGAACACTGCTATTTCATATGCAAACTCAGGCCATAATAGACATTCTGATAGTTTATAGCAAAGTGCTTGATGCAAAGAAGTGGTCATTTCCATACAGAATATTAATGGAGCAGAAGAGGCTTAGCCAAGCTTGAGGGAAAGAGAAGAAATTCAAAATATCCCAAATAGGATGGATTCCCTTGGCAACACAACACCTAGCTGATTGTATCAAGCCCTAACAAGAAGAAATTGGAAATTAATGCCAGATTTTTTCTTTATGTTGTTTTGTGATTGGAGCCATTACTGGTCAGATATTTGGGAAAAAAAAATAATTTAAAGCAAGTATTAAACTAATGATCCATATGTATTTTATGTACTTTTTTTCATTTAAAACATATAAAGTCACATATAAATGTAATATTTTTACATTGGACCAGAACTGATGACATTATGGGTCACAATTCTTTCATTAACCACAACCATAGGCATTGTCTATTTTTTTCCCATTTCAGTGCTTTAAAGTGAAACAAGAACTTAATTAAGTTTACTACTTGTAAAGCAACCTGAATGCAAAATCCTCCCAGAGTTTACACCTCTTTTCTCTCTTTTCTCTCATCTCCTTTATCAAGTCTTAGCTAAGCATTTTACTTAGCTTTTATAGAATGAACAACAGTCTCTTTCTTTTTACACTTATACTTCATCTGTTTAAGTGTTATTTAATTTAATTACTTCAAGTTAATGAAAGCAAAACAACTAACAAGTTTAGGAATAAACACAATTGATTCTGACTGGAACGCAAATTGATGGGTGGAAAAAGTGTGCTTAAGACTCTGCACATACCAGACAGGACACAACAGCTGTCAGTGTCAAGCTTGCCACAGGCACTATTCAGTGTGTTTTACAAAAAGAATAGAGAATTTCAGTTAATTTGGAGCTGACTGAGTACAGGTTGGTATCTATTCTATTTGGCATAAAATTTTCTTCATCTAACTTTATAGTGAAGAATTTAATCTTTCTGTGTATATTGATGATATTTCAGCCCTAAAACCCATGTTCTCCTGGGCCACACTACCTACAAACAAGTAAACAGAATGGAGTTACTCTGGATCAGCCTTATCAGCTGAAGTTTTGGATGGTAAAGCCCCATTTTATTCTTCTTGACTCTGGAAATCCCAGAAGGTTACTAGAGTATCTCACCCATAACTGCAGCCTTCCTGAATCCCACATGTGATCCTTCTCTTCTATTGCTGCTAGTGACAGGTAGGAGGGACCAAGACCACTGGAGGAGGTAGTGTGGAACCCTGGCCACTCTACCCTCCTATTCTACTCAGGATGAGCTCTCCCCTGTTCCTGGCACTGATCACCATGCTAGTGAGACTCTCCACTCTGCACTCTACCTGATTTCAGATTCTTCAACAGTCAATGTGAGGAAGGAGGAAAAGGCAAGTACCCTTCAGATAAACACAATGGTGTGATCACTCAGCTAGAGCCAGATATCCTGGAGTGAGAAGTCAAGTGGGCCTTAGGAAGCATCACTATGAATAAAGCTAGTGGAGGTAATAAAATTCCAGCTGCAAGTGAAAGTTGCTCAGTCATGTCCAGCTCTTTGTGACTTTATGGACAATACTGTCCATGGAATTCTCCAGGCCAGAATTCTGGAGTAAATAGCTTTTCCCTTCTCCAGAGGATCTTCCAAACCCAGGGATCAAACCCAGGTCTTCCATATTGCAGGTGGATTCTTTACCAGCTGAGCCACAAGGGAAGCCCAAGAATACTGGAGTGGGTAGCCTATCCTTTCTCCAGTGGATCTTCCTGAACCAAGAATCGAACTGGGGTCTCCTGCATTGCAGGCGGATTCTCTACCAACTGAGCTACCAGGTCTTCCCAGACATCCTGGAGTAGGAAGTCAAGTGAGCCTTAGGAAACATCACTATGAATAAACCTAGTGGAGGTGATGGAATTCCAGCTGAGCTATTTCAAATCCTAAAAGATGATTCTGTGAAAATACTGCCCTCAATATGCCAGCAAATTTGGAAAACTCAGCAGTGGCCACAGGACTGGAAAAGTTCACTTTTCATTCCACTTCCAAAGAAAACCAAAGCCAAAGAATGTTTACACTATCGCACAATTGCACTCATCTCACATGCTAGTAAAGTAATGCTCAAAAGCAAGCCTTCACAGTACATTAACCAAGAACTTCCAGATGTTCAAGCTGGATTTAGAAAAGGCAGAGGAACCAGAGATCAAATTGCCAACATTTGCTGGATCATAGAAAAAGCAAGAGAATTACAGATAAACATCTACTTCTGTTTCATTGATTACATTATAGCCTTTGTGTAGATCACAACAAACTGCAGAAAATCTCAAAGAGATGGAAACAATAGACCACCTTACCTGCCTCCCGAGAAATCTGCATGCAGGACAAGAAGCAACAGTTAGAAATGACATGAAACAACAGACTGGTTCAAAAATTAAGTCAAGGCTATATAATGTCACCCGGCTTATTTAATTTCTATGCAGAGTACATCATGTGAAATGCCAGGCTGGATGAAGCACAAGCAGGAATCAAGATTTCAGGGAGAAATATAAAAAACCTCAGTTATGTATATGACACCACCCTTATGGCAGAAAGTGGAAAGAACCAAATAGCTTCTTGATGAAGGTGAAAGAGAAGAGTGAAAAAGCAGGCTTAAAATTCAACATTCAAAAATGAAGATCATGGCATCCAGTCCTATCATTTCATGGCAAATAGATGGAGAAACAGTGACAGACTTTCCTTCCTTGGGCTCCAAAATCACTGCAGATAGTGACTCCAGCCATGAAAATAAAAGACACTTGCTTCTTGGAAGAAAAGCTATGACAAACCCAGACAGTGTATTAAAAAGCAGAGACGTTACTTTGCCAACAAAGATCTGTATAGTCAAATGTCAAAGCTGTGGTTTTTCCAGTTATCATGTATGGATTGTATGGATATGAGAGTTGGACCATCAAGAATGCTGAGCGCTGAAGAATCGATGCTTCTTAATTGTAGTGTTGAAGAAGACTCTTGAGAGTCTCTTGCAAGGATATCAAACTAGTCAGTCCTAAAAGAAATCAAGCCTGAATCACTGGAAGAACTGATGCTGAAGTTGAAGCTCCAATACTCTGGCCACCTAATGCGAACAGCCGACTCATTAGAAAAGGCCCCGATGCTGGTAAAGATTGAAGCAGGAGAAGGGGACGACAAAGGATGAAATGGGTGAACTCAATGGACATGAATTTGAGCAAGCTCCAGGAGATGGTGAAGGACAGGGAAGCCTGGTGTACTACAGTCCATGGGGCCCAAGAGTCCAATACGACTGAACGACTGAAAAACAACAATGTACCGTGAAGCTGATGATGTTTGAGTTGCAGCTCCTCTCATTTGCACCGTCTCTTTCAAGTCCATGGACCTACTTGGTTGCTTCTCCTCAATAACTCCCCTCCATAAAATGTGTCACACCCAGCTTCAACCAATTCCTTTCATTCTAACGTATTTATTAGGCATGAAGCATTCTACCTTGATATCTTAGCATCTCACAGAGATCAGAGTAATATGTTTTTTATATCAGCGTATACAGTTATCAAGGGAGACTGGTGGGACTGAAAACAATCTCTTCAACCTTCCCTTTCTCACCCATCTCTGAGGGCTCATTAGCTTCACACAGGGTTGGCCAGCCTCAGCTTTCTTGACTCACTCCAGAGTAAGTTTCTCCCCTTGAAGCTACTTGGTCTCTAAATCATTCAGAATCTTTTGATGGGCTTTCCTTCCCTCTTTCATCCATGAACATCAGTAAGCATGACATATTTTCACACATTTAGCTCAGACTGTGGAAACTCACTCTTCTCCATCAACATTTTTGTACTCTTTATAAAGGCTTGAGTGAAAGAACTCCTCAAGGCATTGTTAGACACAAATCTAGAACTCTAACCGGCAACTGTAGCATGTTTTGGGGACTTGAATGGGTATTAGAGAAAACCAGAGTGGGATAGTACTTAAAGCAGTAAAAAACAGGAGTGTTTTTTTTTTCCTCAGAAACTATTGTAAAAAGAGGAAAGAGACCTCTGTGTAGAACTGGGCTCAGGTCCAAGTACAACAAGAACAAGTGGGGATTTATAGCCAAGAAGAAGTTGGGGGAAGGCAAGAAAGATGAGAGAATGGAAAATTACTAAGAGGAAACATAGATAACCTAAAAGGATTCTTGTTGAAGGTAGGCCAGAGTGATCAGATATCACCTAGAGGGTGAGCAAAATGAGAAAATTTACTCAGATATTAAAGGTGAGGAATTCTCTTTAAATTACTCAGCAGGACTCTTATAACTAAGCTCCAAAGGACAAGGCCTAAGGATGTAGCCTAGCTGAAAAAGGACTCAAAGGGTCCTTTTTAAAATTTGATCATGGAGAGAATCTTTGTCATAGTTAATCCTCTCAAGTGGGTTTCCCCAGTAGCTCAGCGGTAAAGAATCTATCTGCAATGCAGGTGATGCAGGAGACATAAGTCTGATACCTGGGTCTATCCCCTGGAGTAGAAAATGGCAAACCACTCCAGTATCCTTGCCTGGAAAATTCCATGAACAGAGGAGCTTGGAGGCTACAGTCCATGGGACTGCAAGAAGTCAGACACAACTGAGTGCTCTACACACACACGTACACACACACAAACCTCATGAGTAATTGATTTCCTCCCAAGCACAGCCTTAGCCACATATATTTCTTTTGAGGCAAGCTACAGATTACATCTAGAAAAAAAAACTATTGCTAGAACCCACATGTAAGTCAAATATTGTTTCATTCTGAAGCTTCACTAACTTAGCAGAAATCAAATCAAGAAAGTCTAGTAACACTTATAAACAACCATAGAAGTTCTTCAGTTAATACAAAGAAAAAGTTAGTCACTCAGTTGGGTCCCACTCTTTGCGACCGCACAGACTGTAGCCCACCAGATTCTTCTGTCCATGGAATTCTCTAGGCAAGAATACTGGAGTGGGTACCCATTCCCTTCTCCAGGGGATATTCCAAACCCAGGGATCAAACCGGGTCTCCTGCATTTCAGGCAGACTCTTAACCATCTGAGCCACCAGGAAGCAGGCCTTTACAATCAGTTAATGCAAGCCATTACAATCTGTAAGAAGAAGGACTCATGTATCTGATTCAGATTTAGCAACATTAAGACTTCTGAAAAGCAGAGGGCCAGTTGGAACAAAGGGACACTTCAGGAAAAATGAGGGGGCCTTGACCTGGAGAATACTGGTTGCTAGTGAGAAGAAGCAGCTTCATCTATTTGATTTTAGACTTCGTGATTTCATGGACCATCAAGCTGCTCCCAAACCAGGTAAGTGCATATATAAGAAATGAAAAACTATCAGGAAAATTCTGGCCTTGGTAGGACAGTCAATGACTCACAGATCTGGAGGCAATGTTTGCAGTCACACTGAAATAGTTACTTTTGAATTGCTTAGGAACTTTGCTAGTCACCAAAGATAAACTAATAATGCTAAATAGCATAGCACCGAGAGCCCTAAACCTCACCTGTGAGGCATCATGGAAATATTTGCAAGGGAGCCGGCTTCTCAGTGGTGACAGGCCTGGCACAATGGGAAGAGGGGGAGGACGGGTGGACCACAAGTGACCCCATGACACAGTGATTCTTCACTGGGGACAATTCTGTCCCCAGAGGACCCTTTGACAATGTCTGGAGACATTTTTCATGGCCACATTTGGGAGAAAGTTGCTAATTACAGGTAATGAGTAGTGGCCAGGAATGCTGCTAAACATCCTATAATGCAGCCCCTATAATAAAGCAGTATTTGACCCAAAATCCCAACAGTGCTGAATTCAAGATATCCTGTTATAATGCTACACAGGAGTGAAAAGCAACACAGTATACTATTGGCCTGTCTCAGGTCATGCCAGCAAACAATGATCTGCTCTAATCAAAGGCATCATTAGATAAAAGATGGATGCTTTCAAGTATATTATGGTTACAAAGGATGGAAGCCAGTGGATGATAAATATTTTACATTTTTAGATTTCCATTGACTGGTGTAATGTTTTGTTCTGAAGCGCTCACCCTTCATGTTTTCTGATGTTTTCCCCACTTCCTGCCCTCACCTCCCTCCCCCAACTAACCTATAAGGCCACAATATTATTCAGAATGCTTTGCAGTGTGGATATCTGAGGATATTCTGAGACCATTCAAAGTACAAGGCAGAAGATAGCCTGTTTGATATGGGCATTATTGGCCAAGTTTGAAGAAGTTAAAATCACCGTGAACGCAGTGTGAGATACTTAAGTGGAGAACCTAAAATGATGACAGCATTACATAAAATTTTCCCTTATATACGCATTTTCCTCTTCTTTCACCTGTGCTTAAGTTTTTTTTTTTCCTCCTGTAACAATAAATATATCTTGCCTACAAATCATATTATACAACTGCTATCCAACCATCTCATTCTCTCTGTCATCCCCTTCTCCTCCTGCCCTCAGTCTTTCCCAGCATCAGGGTCTTTTCCAATGAGTCAGCTCTTCGCAACAGGGGACCAAGGTATTGGAGCTTCAGCTTCAGCATCAGTCCTTCCAATGAGTATTCAAGGTTGATTTCCTTCTGGATTGACTGGTTTCATCTTCTTGCAGTTAAAGGGACTCTCAAGAGTCTTCTCCATCACCACAATTTGAAGCATCAATTCTTTGGCACTCAGCCTTCTTTATGGTCCAACTCTCACATCTGTACATTACTACTGGGAAAAAACTTATTTTCCATTATACTATGCTAGTTTTTGTGGGTTTTTTTTTCTCAAATGGACTATACGTCTACCTTATGCTACACCAACTGACTCTGAAGTCTATGAGAAAACGATCAATGACTTGGCATTTTCTTGTGCTTCCCAGATGATCCTTGTGCATGTTACAGTTTGAGAACACATGCTCCCAGCACCTCACAGAATTTTTAATAAAGTCATTTCACCATCTTTAT
Source organism: Nanger dama (assembly GCA_917880005.1). Taxonomy (NCBI): domain Eukaryota; kingdom Metazoa; phylum Chordata; class Mammalia; order Artiodactyla; family Bovidae; genus Nanger; species Nanger dama. The sequence continues at coordinate 7,200,769 of CAKJTW010000011.1, forward strand.
TTAGGACTGAAAGAAATTTATTAGGTCCTTTGTTTAGGACTGAAAGCTGTATGAAAGAGAGCTTTCAGAAAGAGATCTAACGATGATGATGATGGCAACAATGACAGAAACAATATAATACTAAGCACAGAGATCAGGTATGTTGCATGAAGTTACTTAGTTAGTAATTGGCAGTACAGTGATTAGAACCACTTTTAGGTCAAACTCCAGGGCAGGAGAGTCAACCTGAATTAAAAGATACCAAGCTCCACTCACAACTACTCTCTAATGAAGTTGTATTATAACTGGACCAGACTCTTTTGTCTCTATTAATTCATCCCTGTACGTGAGTCTTTACTCCTGAATCCAAGAGCTCCCCATAAGTTCTGTGCATCCTCTATCTTCTTTGTATCCCATAGGTGGCAGGGCTTAGCTTCAAGCAGGGATACTCCTACCTTGCTCTACTCTCACTCAGCACACCAGTCCACATCCATCCTCATCACCCAACATCCCAGCCTACGCATACAGAAATCCAGAATAGGTCAGATCATCTCATCATCCACTCCACCTGCAATGCAAAAACTACTTCTTTTGAGATAGGCTTTGCCTCTTAAACACTGCATCCACATATTTCATATCATAAGCATGTGGATGCAATGAAGTAATTAAAATTCTGACTCTCAAGTCAGATTGCCTGAACTGAGATCCCATTTCTCCCACTATTGAGCTATGGGACCTTGGGACTTAAACTTCTCCTGTAAGTTTCCTCAACTTTACATTTGGAATAATCAAAGTACCTACCTCATAAAATTGTGTTTGGAATTACACTTTTTTTTTGCATAGAACAGACATAGAAGTGTTTTTATCTCATGAAAAACACTTACGCCAGATAATTAATTAACATTTTAAGCTGTCAATTTCACCTGGAAAAGAATGACTTTTGTAGGTTTTCATGCAACTCCCAGAAAGAAACACAAATATATACATATATTCATAAAACTTATATAAGAGATTTGCAAGGCAATAATTACCATTTTATTTACATTAATCTCTAATACTGCTTATCCAGTCTATTTCATTTTTTTCTGAAAAAAGTGTCAGTTCAGTTCAGTCACTCAGTCATGTCCGACTCTTTGCGACCCCATGAATTGCAGCACGCCAGGCCTCCCTGTCCATCATAAAGTTCATCTAATGAAGTTTACATCCACAGTGAGGCCCCAACACGCAGATTTAACAATACTACATAGACTGGAAAACTTCATTGTATCTACACTTGTTTAACATTGTATCCCTGACTTCCTGGAGTAAAACATGGCCCATAATAGGTGCTTTGGATAATGGGTAAACTGGATAACTGAGTTCTCATTTTACTAGCATTTAACAAAGTAAAGAGAGTCTACTGTCCTCAGGTGCTGATGTGTCAAGCTGTGAAAGAATCTGTCCTACTCATTGTTGGATGAGATCCTTAGGGAAAAGGCTAGAAATCATTAAAACATAAAGATTTTCTAGAGAAAACAGGATTGAGTCTCAGTGATATTACTACATCTAAAAAATCTTATCTGGATCATGATTTTCTTAGAAGAGCAGGAAATTCTTGTCATAAATCTTGTTGTTATCCTTAATTGGACTTACTATTTCTATAGACCTCATCACATTTGGCATTGTAGACATTCCCTGTTATCTATAACTGCACACTTCCCTTCAGATGACTAGAATGGTAAGAATTCCTATTCACATGGATTTTTTTTTACATATTTTTAAATTTACCAGTCAATGTAGCTCAGTTCAATCTTTTAGTTTCACTGGGAGCTGTATCTAGCAGGCAAACTTGGAAAGATACTGCTAATGAAAGCAATGCAAGTTTTTACTTTGTTACTATTTGATGAGTTTCCAGTCCCTCCCCTCCTTTCACATCTTCCCCCAGGCAAAGACACACTATAAAGCAAACTGGTGGAAATTCAGGACTAGGAGAAATGTAAAATACCAGAGGAAAGCTTCATATCAATAGTTCATAAAATACTATGATGCCAGATTACCTGAACTAGCTGCATTACATCCTCTGTAGTAATATCTATGTTTAAAAGTAATGATATAAGAGATATGATGTTGCACTGCTAAGTCGCCTCAGTCGTGTCCAACTCTGTGCGACCCCCATAGACGGCAGCCCACCAGGCTCCCCCTGTCCTTGGGATTCTCCTGGCAAGAACACTGGAGTGGGTTGCCATTTCCTTTTCCAATGCATGAAAGTGAAAAGTGAAAGTGAAGTCGCTCAGTCGTGTCCTACCCTTAGCGACCCCATGGACTGCAGCCTACCAGGCCCCTCCGTCCATGGGATTTTCCAGGCAAGAGTACTGGAGTAGGGTGCCATTGCCTTCTCCAATGATGTTATACAGTAGAAAGGAAAACAAAAGTAAGTATATAAGCTAAAATTAAAACATAAGTATTGGAATCAGGCAGATTAAGATACAAATCCTGCCCACTACCTTCTAGTTACTTCTTTCCCCCTTTTTTTCTAGCTGCTTTTCTTATCTAGTGTTATCTGCAAGATGGGATGGATAGTCTCTATAACACAGGGTAACAATGAGGATACAGTGGGTTCAGTTCAGTTCAGTCGCTCAGTCGTGTCCAACTCTTTGCGACCCCATGAATCGCAGCATGCCAGGCCTCCCTGTTCATTACTGTCTCTCGGAGTTCACTCAGACTCAGTCCATCAAGTCCGTGATGCCATCCAGCCATCTCATGCTCAGTCATCCCCTTCTCCTCCTGCCCCCAATCCCTCCCAGCATCAGATATAAAAGAACTACTTTAGGGTCTTAGAAAATAGCAGTCACTCACCATAAAAATTAGTTTCTTCTCCCCTGTCCCAGGTGGGAGTCCCTAGCCTGTTGGTCTTATGACCTGCCCTACAGATCAGCTCATTCACAAGTCACTTGTTAGCAAAGCTGAACCTCATTTCTAGAAATAATGATGTGGCTTTTGACATTCAGTTCAGTTCAGTAAACATTAAGCTCCTTCTGTATACAAATTTCTATGTCTAGTAGTTATAGAAAACAGAGGAAAGAAATAAAATGAACAGAAATTGCTTCCTATTCTGAAGAAGCTTCAAATTTATTCAAGAAGTAGGGATGCAATTAATTAACTGACATAATAAATACAAGCAGTAAAGCTACAAATGAGAAGCAATTAAGTCTAATTTTGTTGGGGGTGGGGTGAGCAATCCAAAAGACTAGCCAGGAGAGGGCATCTGAACTAAGGTTGAAGAATGAGCAAGGTTTTTAAGGAGGAGATGGTAACAAGATATTTCTAATCTAAAGCAATAACATGATCAAAAGCCGGTAAAGCAACTAAGCGGTGATAATCCAGGCAAGAAAGCAGGAGAGCCAAGATAAGGACAATGACAACCAGCAATGAGAATGGGAAAGGAGGAGAGAGGCACAGCTTCAGGGTTCAAACAAACAGCAAAATAGGACGTGGTGCAGAGAACCACAACTTCCTTGGAAATGATGTCTGTGGAGTACTTCAGGTCATTACCTAAACCTACTTGTTTATTAAAGCCTCTTCTTCCCAAGTAAACTTCCCCATTATCTAACTAGTTGGCTTGATCGTTTATGTTCATAGACTAAAGCTACCCCCAAAATTTAATAGAGTTGATTACTGCATCCCATTTCATTTTCTTCTTTGCTTTTTCAAAAAAATTTAAGCAGTTCAAATCACATTGACCTTTTCTAAATCGCAATATTTCATTATAACTTTATTTTTATTTAGTTATCCACTTGCTCTGTATCTTCTAACATTACCTACCGCTCACCAGATCTCTTAGGAGGACTGTGAATCTGACTCAGTTTCTTCCCAGATGTACTAGTTTACATTTTCCCAGTTTAATCTCATTTTGATTTGAGTCCATATTTGTAACCTTTTCAAGTTCCAGATAAGTAGTTTCTAAGTCATTATCTGTGTTTACAACACTGCCTAATATAGCATCATTTCAAGATATATTAATATGCTACTTACTATTGCAGATATTAATTGAAGAGTTGAAAAAACAAAAGTTGAAACAGTATCTTGTCCCATTGCATCTATGATGCCCTCTGTCCTCTTTATAAATTTGTCAAATGCTAAAACTACCAGAATGTCCAACACTGAGGTGATGATTATTTAAATTATAAAACAGCCACTGAAGAAACAATATAAAAGTTATCAAAATTATTGTCAATGAAGACTATAAACACGGTAAAATGTCAAGCTGAAATATTACTGAAGGACATGGAATGGCAGGTTTAGTGCTACCACAAAACTGTAAAAAGAAAAAAATCTGCTTATATAATATTTTGAAGCAAATAATAAAACATATTGAAGTAATTTTGCAGGTTTGGCGATGGGTATTTTGTGGGTGTTTTATGTTTGTTTTTGTTGTTGTTGTTGAATTTTCCCCTTTATTTTCTAGTTTTCCTAGATCATGATTATTTTCTAAAATAGGAAACTTTGAAAATAGTGAATATCCATCAAGCTTTTAGTATGTGCAAGTTAACCTCAGAAACAAAAAGGTAAAGAAGACATATGTGGTACAGGAGCGTCAAGCTTTGGATACCTGGAGTCATTCTGGACTCACCTCTGTCTCTTTCTTCATACCCCAAAGCTAATCCATTAGGAAATACTGTTTGACTTTAATTTTAAAATGACATCCAAAAGGCAGTCATTCCCCACTAGCCTCACTGTCACATCCTCATCCAAGCCACCACTGTCTTCTGCCTGGGTGACTGTAACAGCCTTGTGATGGAGAAAACAATGCCGCCCTCCCCCATCCCCAACAAGACGATTCCCAGAAACTGACAACTTCCCGTCTATGGCTAAAGGGCCTTTGCAGAGATGATAAGGACCTTGAGAGGGAGAGATTATCCTGTCCTGTCTGGGGCCTGATGTGAGAACACAGGTACTTAACAAGTCATAGCACCAGTGTCACAGGACATACAGCCAAGAAAGCAGAGGTCAGAGTGACACAATTTCTGGAAGGAGGCCACAAGTCAAAATGTGCAGGCAGCTCCTAGAAGCTGTGAAATGTAAGGGAACAAATTCTCCCCTGCAGCCTCTGGATACTCAGTCCTACCGACTCCTTAACCCCAGTCCAGTGAGACCCATTTCAGATTTCCAACCTCTCAGACTGTAAGATCATGTATTTATGCTGTTTTAAGTCACCATGTTTGTGGTAACTTGTTACGGCAGGAACAGAAAACTAATATCAGCATCCTAATAGATTTCCTTGTTCTCATCCATGTTTCTCTGCAGTCTGTTCTCAATATAACAGCCAGAGTGACCTTGCTAAAACCTAAGTCATGTTACTCCACTGCCTTTCCGTTTCACGCAGAAGTCCTAACAATTATCTACAAAGTAATTGATCTATTTTTTCTTTGACCTCATCTCTTAAAAGTTCTTCCCTGATTCTGTTCCAGTCGTACTGACCTCCTTGGTATTCCTCAAGGTCACAAGGGATATGCCTGCCGTAGTTTTCCTACACAGGTAGCTTTCTCTACCTAGACTATCTTGTCTCCAAACTCTCACTTGACTATCTCTCCTATTTTCTTCAGGCCTTTGTTCAAATGTCATCCATAAATAAAAGCTACCCCAGCCACTCTACTTAATGTTGCCATCTGAACCTCTAACCTGGAACTCCACTCTGTTTTTCTTTTTCATTACAGCACACACATCATATTAGTGTTATTTTGTTTGTTATTTGATCCCCACTTCTTGACACACACACACACACACACACACACACACACATTCATGCCAATATACATACAAACACAATACACTGGAATATAAGTTTTAGAAGGAAAGGGATTTGGTCTGTTTCATTTTCTAATATATTCCCAACTCGCCTAGAATAGTGCCCAGCACATGACTGGTGCTCAATTAATGATTCTTAGATAAATAAATTATTTTTAAAATTAGTTCTTTTGATACATATTTAATTTTCCCAAATGGAAAATTTTAAGCAGTGATGTAATTAGTCTATGGAATTTATTCAAATCACTGAGAAAAACACTAAACATAGGAAAATGTCAAATATACAAAGCAAGATACACAGCTAATTAACAAATACCTGGGTAATAATTCAAGTGCTGAGGTTTGTCAGTAGGGTACATTTTTGCTTACTAGTGTTCATATACTATAAAGTTATTAAGGACATTTCAAATCCTATGATGATTTTGAGTTTATGACAAATGATCCAGGTTTTACATGGAAAGACTGAGCCTTGCTCCTTCTCTATGGAGCACTATTGGGTAAGCTTCTGCTTGGACAGTTATGGTAATGTACTTTGCTGGTTTTATTGCTTTGGGTAGGGGCTCCAGATCCTGCTTTGATAGATTCGGATGGGCTTTGCCCCCAGATTTTGCTGCCCACCTTTAGACGTGACTCGTGGCCCCAGTCAAACAAACATGTATCTGCTGCTTCTGAATAAGTAAGTGCACTTCTGCTTTGTTCTCAGGTTTATTTTTTGTTTTACTTTGTTCATTTCCAGCTCTGAAGGGTCACCAATACCACTGGAAGAATAATGAATACCATATAAAAATGTTATCAAAAGCTGCCTGAATCTCACGCACTGCAGTGAGCTTTCCAATGTTTATAACAGGTCCCAAGGTGGGTACCTGAGAAATCACTCTGCACACAGTTCAATGATGAGCTTAGTGCCATGGGACAAGAACCACTACTACAATCTAGAAGGTAAAAAGAATGAGTTCTTGAACATTTAAGGATACATTCCACTTCCACCACCTGATGAGAATGCTGGGGTCTCTATTATCTCTATTTGGATCACTTTGTTATTAAATCTGAATATGACAGAGACTGCTTTGATCAGAGAAATAAATAGACCTGTATGCTAAGAGTCTCTACTGTGAGGTCAGGTTACCTAGGACTGTGGACTATTTTCATTCACTCCCAGCATAAGATCAGAACCATCACAACCCCATCTTTGAGCACAAAGATGAGACAGTCTGCTTTTTCAACAAACATGTATCGACTGAAATTGAGTGCTCCAAACCTAATGATACCAAGAAGAAAAAGCAGCAGTCCCTATGTTTGAGTGTTGACGACAGTAGAGGAGACCAAGAAGCTATCAGGCGATTTAAAAATCAGCATTAAACATGGAACAAGAGTAGCTTATGAGCTCTGAATATTGTGAAGCAAAAAGAAACAGCAATTAGTTGAAACCATGAAATAGAGCAGGGAGACTAGACGGAGGAGGTAGGAACTGAATCATTCAGGGTAGTCAGTTCTGGGAATGGGATGACCAGTGAAAGGCAAGGAGATGGAAAGGAGAAAGTATTTCAGGAACCTGAGCAAAAGCTGGGAATGGGAGAAAACATGGAACCAGACACTTCAGGGAACTGTACATAATTTGGTATGGCTGGACTGTAGGGCAAAGGGAAGACATGGAAGAAGGTGGGACCAGACACCTGGGCAGATACCACATTACAGAGGCATATATACCATACTAAACACATATATTTTTATTCAGAAAGTGCTAGCTTTTTCCTTTCATTTTTCTATGTCTCAAAGTTTTCTTCTTGTTTATGCTGTATAAGACACATGGAGGTTGGTACATAATGTTTAATTCAGAGATTTTATGTCCGAGCAGAATTTAATGTTGTCCTTTTCAACCTTGAAGTATTTACTCAATGTATTCGATTGTTTTTCAAAAGTAGCTGCTTTGCTAATACATATTTGCTAATTACAATAGTTGCAGATAAATAATGCCTTGACTTGGTGATGTGCAAATGTTCACATTTTTTTCCATGCTCATTTGCATTCTTTAGGTCAATAGTTGCTTTATTACTTCTTACAGTTTAGACTTATAGGCTTTAGTTTTCCTCTCAAGATTAAAGATTTTAAAATGAGTTCCCCCTAACAAAGTATTTTAATTGACACTAAATTGTATTTCTTACTTCATTTATAAGCAGCTATCTTTCAATGTGGATTTACTTTTCCTCTAGCTAAACTGTACTTCATGAGAAATGGGAGCAGTTTTCTATTAGTTATCTCTTAATTATTGCTCTATTTTTTTGCCTCACATTCAGTCATCCAAATTCTTTACTGTCTACTGGATCTGGTATAACAATGTACAGACCTATGTTTAGTCCCTTTGCACTCTAATCTTGTCTCTGCAGGTAACTGGCTATTTGATCCTTAGAAATTCACCTTTCTCCTCATCAGTAATACAAGAGAGTTTGACTAGATCATGCTAAAATGTCCTTCTTGCTGAGAGATTTTATGCTGTGGCTGAGCATTAATATATATGATAGATCCATTCCTCTGCTTATCTCATCTCTACATTTCTTCACTCATACGTCTGTCTACTTTGCTTGTTTGGGCTTACCAGATGGCTTAGTGGTAAAGAATCCATCCATCCATACAGGAGACACAGGAGACACTGGTTTGCTTCCTGGGTCAGGAAGATTTCCTTGAGAAGGAAATAGCAACCCACTCCAGTATTCTTGCTTAGAAAATCCCATGGACAGAGGAACCTGGCAGACTACGGACTGAGTACGCACATACTTTGCTTATTGAATCTTCTCTCTATAGACTGGAGCAGTTCAGGAGCCAAGACTGAGTAATCTGTTTTCTCAGATTATCATGAGAGGCACTGTTGAAGGTTCTTGGCTTGAAGGAGTTATTCAGTGACCCTGTGTCATGACAGCAGTATAGTATTAGTAATTATTTATGCTTCTCTGTCCCTTGGTGTGTGCTTCAAATGTTACACTTTTAATTTTTATTCCAAAATAAACGGCATGGTGTCTGTGATATTATAAAGCCCATGAGATAATGATCTGCTTCCAAGTCATCCAATCCTGTTGCTTTTGTCTCATCAGCTCTCAAATATCCAGGAAAGATTGGCCTACCTTGACCCCAAGGTTAAACTAGCTTTTCCTACTTCTGTGACACAAATAATTTGGCTTTAGACAATGTAGCCTGTCGTGCCATTGAGCTAAGTCTTGCACCGGAGGGAAAGCAAAGCATAATGTGCATTCCAAATATCCATGCTGTGGAGTTTAGATGACACCCTCATTAGATGGTCTTCATCTTTGCTTCCTTCAATCTGCTTCTCTCTCCCCGTTGTCTGCTAAATTTGATCTATCTATTTCAGGAACTACTGAGGCAGCAGCTTCTCCTTGCTATTGCCTGGGATAGTTTCACACGATGTAATCAATGTTTATTGTCTTTTTACCAAAGCACGTTCTTTGCTTTCTCATTATCAAGCCCCTCATCCCCTTACTATCTCTCTGATTCATTGCTCAGCAATCTGGCCTCCTTTGCTGGGACCTAGATATATTTCTGGGAGTTGATTTGCCTTAAAGCCAGTTCTTTGCAGAGGACCTAATGGATTGGGGTATAAGCAATGTGGAGGACAGCGTGGTGGGGACAGGCAGCCTCAGAAGACTCATGGGAGAAAAGCAGGGCATTTCTACTACAAAAAAAGAATTATCCCCAGATTGTAAAGTGAGTAAATTTGGGTTTTGAGACAATTTTCTCGCATCTGGACCTAGAGATCTCTCTTTGTGGCCCCACTCAAGTAAGACCAGGCAAATATCTTAATCAATTTTTAAAAAATGAATAATCCCATGAATCTTGGATGGGCCATCCAGCAATGTTCCTTATTGTAGAGTTTAGATCTTCTGGACCCAAATTAGGAAAACTTGGCTTGACAATGTAAATATCCTCCTGCATTCAATCAGAACACCAGGAAGACAAGAAGTGAGCTAATTCACAAACATCCTTCTGGTTGAAAGCTGGAATTAGACATTCGTTTATTTAAGGTCTTTATTTACAAGCCTGGAAGGCAAATGCCAGACTGTGGCTAAGGCAGACTGCTGAGGTTAAATAAGCAAGAGAAGCGTGTCCAGAATGAGTCATTAAAACTAAGCTACCCCAAAAGATGGCTTCCCAAGTTAAGAGAGAGGCTGTGTATCAGGATGGCAAATTGGTCTGGATAAAACAGAGAGACAGGGTAGACACCTGAGGTTGATTTTAATATGTTTATTTCACATATCAACCTGGATGAACAGAGTCCATCTACAGCCTCTGCTTTAGGCTGGAAAAGGATGAGTCAGAAATTATGGAATAAATAAGCATCAGTTTAGTAGTGGGCTTTGGAAGTATTTTGATTATTATATCCAAGACCCTGAAATGATCTAATTCTATTCTGCTGATCAGCATACCCACACTATCACCATCATAAATTTAGTAAGGGAGCCGCCAAGAGGAAATCATAGTGTTGCTCTCTTACCAGCTGCATAAGGAGCATAAGGCATCAATGTCTAACATCATTCTCAATATTAATCTAGATTTTTTTTTCTTAACAAAGCAGCCCTTGATTTATTGCATGAAGACAGACAGACAGAAGAGTAGAGGAGATAGACTCTTCAGGATTAATCCACAGAACAGACTCCAGTCTCTATACCTATGTAGTCAGTGTGTGTAGATGACACATGCTGTGTTGCCCAGAGCCCCTTTAGAGACTGAAGGACCTATTCTTCCCACTACCAGCGGGTGCTATCAATGGGCATCGCTTAGGGCCAAGCCCTCTGCAAATGATGAGTGCTGTTTGTTAATGATCATGCAGGTGAAGCCTGCCACGAATGCCTGGTTCTTAGGAGAATACCAATAATTTGGCCACAAAGTTCAGTTCAGTCGCGTCTGACTCTGTGACCCATGAACCACAGCACGCCAGGACTCCCTGTCCATCACCACCTGCCGGAGTCCACCCAGACCCATGTTCATCAAGTCAGTGATGCCAGCCAACCATCTCATTCTCTGTCATTCCCTGCTCCTCCTGCCTTCAATCTTTCCCAGCATCAGAGTCTTTTCCAGTGAGTCAACTCTTTGCATCAGGTGACCAAAGTATTGGAGTTTCAGCTTCAACATCAGTCCTTCCAATGAACACCCAGGTTTATATCCTTTAGGATGGACTGGTTGGTTCTCCTTGCAGTCCAAGGGACTCTCAAGAGTCTTTTCCAACACCACAGTTCAAAAGCATCAATTCTTTGGTGCTCAGCTTTCTTTATAGTCCAACTCTCACATCCATACATGACTACTGGAAAAACCATAGCCTTGACTAGACAGACCTTTGTTGGCAAAGTAATGTCTCTGCTTTTGAATATGCTCTCTAGGTTGGTCATAACTTCCCTTCCAAAGAGAAAGCGTCTTTTAATTTCATGGCTGCAATTGCCATCTGCAGTGATTTTGGAGTCCAGAAAAATAAAGTCTGACACTGTTTCAAATGTTTCCCCATCTATCTGAATGAAGTGATGGGACTGGATGCCATGATCTTCATTTTTGGAATGTCGAGCTTTAAGCCAACTTTTTCACTCTCCACTTTCACTTTCATCAAGAGGCTCTTTAGTTCTTCTTCACTTTCTGCCATAAGGGTGGTGTCATCTGCATATCTGAGGTTATTGATATGTCTCCTGGCAATCTTGATTCCAGCTTGTGCTTCCACTAGCTCAGCGTTTCTCATGATGTACTCTGCATATAAGTTAAATAAGCAGGGTGAAGATATACAGCCTTGATGTACTCCTTTCCCTATTTGGAACCAGTCTGTTGTTCCATGTCCAGTTCTAACTGTTGCTTCCTGACCTGCATACAGATTTCTCAAAAGGCAGGTCAGGTGGCCTGATATGCCCATCTCTTTCAGAATTTTCCACCGTTGATTGTGATCCACACAGTCAAAGGCGTTGGCATAGTCAATAAAGCAGAAATAGATGTTTTTCTGGAACTCTCTTGCTTTTTCAATGATCCAGCAGATGTTGGCAGTTTGATATCTGGTTCCTCTGCCTTTTCTAAATCCAGCTTGAACATCTGGAAGTTCACGGTTCACGTATTGCTGAAGCCTGGCTTGGAGAATTTCAAGCATTACTAGCATGTGAGATGAGTGCAATTGTCCAGTAATTTGAGCATTCTTTGGCATTCCTTTTCTTTGGCATTGGAATGAAAACACCTTTTCCAGTCCTGTGGCCACTGCTGAGTTTTCCAAATTTGTTGGCATAATGAGTGCAGTACTTTCACAGCATCATCTTTCAGGATTTGAAATAGCTCCACTGGAATTCCATCACCTCCACTAGCTTTGTTCATAGTGATGCTTCCTAAGGCCCACTTGACTTTACATTCCAGGATGTCTGGTTCTAGGTGAATAATCACACCATCGTGATTATCTGGGTCGTGACATTTTTTGTATAGTTCTTCTGTGTATTCTTGCCACCTCTTCTTAATATCTTCTGCTTCTGTTAGGTCCTTATCATTTCTGTCCTTTATTAAGCCCATCTTTGCATGAAGTATTGGGCAAAAAGTGGACTCATTGGGGAAGACCCTGATGCTGGGAAAGACTGAGGGCAGGAGAAGCAGGCAACAGAAGATGAGATGGTTGGATGGCATCATGACTATCATGACCTAATGGACATGAGTTTGAGCAAACAGGGAGATGATGAAGGACAAGGAACCCTGGCATGCTGCAGTTCATGGGGTCACAAAGAGTCAGACATGACTTAGCAACTAAACAACAACATAAGAATACAAAGTTCTACCCTCTCATCTCAACTCAAGTCAACTCTGAATGCCTCTCAGCCTCAGAGTTTCTTATGAAATTGAGAAGGGCTTTTGTTGGGACAGATTACAACTCAATGTTTCCTCTGCTTGGGAGAGGTTCTTTTCTTTTCCTGTAAGTGTTAATCTCAAGAGCACTTTTAAAATAAAATTCTGGTATTCTAAATGACATTGTGTTATCTACCCCCAGATAACCCACCCTGCAATAAGGAAAACAGGAATGCAAATGGCAAAAATAATTGGGAGGAAAAAGGTAAGCTTCCCAGGCTTCTCTGAGAGGCCAAGCTTTGCACACAGTAGCTTAGCTCTCCACATGAACTAATGGACTGCACCACCACAAAGAAGTACTGCGAGTGGTCCAGATGCTCAGGATACACCACACCTCCTGGGCCCTCCTGACTTCAGGCCAGCCCTGGTGAGGCCCAGGTACAGAGACAGTGACTCATATCAGGTACAAACCATCAGCCAAAAGCAGTTGCCACTCAGAAGCATAGAGGAGCTTAATATTACCAGTAGCAACCTGCCTGGGTCGAGGAGGAGAGTTGGTGGGTAGATGGGCTAGCCTTTCCCACCTTTGGTGGGACAATTCCGAGGCAAGTTCTACACTCTCCCAGTAATAGATCAGGACTGAGCTGTTGTCTCCACATATTTAGAGTGCCAGGACTGCCACGATAGAATACCAAAGCCTGGGAGGCTTAAACAACAGAAATTTTCTTGATCGCCATTCTAGAGGCTGAGAAGTCCAAGATCAAGGTGTCTGCAGGCTTGGATTCCTCTGAGGCCTCGCTCCTTGGCTTGGAGATGACTACCTTCTCACTGTGTCTTCTTGGGTCTTTCCTCTGTGGATCACACATACACAGCACGTGTACATGTCAACCTCCCAGTATCCTCTGCATATGAGGACAGTAGACATCAGATTAGAGTCCACACATAGGATCTCATTTTATCTTTATCACCTTTCCAAACGTGCAGTCTTCAATTACAGTATCATTCCTGAGGTACTGAAAGTTAGGACTTCAACATGCAATTTGAGGGCAGGGGCTACAATGCAGCCCATAACACTCCAATAACTAAGTATATGTTTTCTAAGTATTTCCCTTTTCCCTGTCTCTCTTTTCCCCTCCCACATTTCTTCCTGGATCACCTCCCAAATAAAATAAGAAAAATCATCTTTGTCTCAAGATCAGAGGAACCCAATCAACTGCCTTAAACTTTGACCAGCCAGAATTAGCAGTTCCTGGAGGAGGCTTGGGAAAGGTTGGACATAGACAGCTCTTGTTTGGAATATACGTAGACCTCCTCTACACACAGTATATCATCAGTGGAGTATATTCTTTCAAGTCAAATTTGACCCAATGATGAGAAATACAGACAACTAGATAAGGCAAAAGTACACACACAAATCCACTGTTCTGCCTTAACCCTGTGAGTAAAATTAAGTTTGATGCAGAATGTGGAGATGTAAATGCCTTAGCAAGAGTAGAGTGTGTGTGTATCTCACAGCACAAGGCTGTGATGCTCCTCTGGAGGCAGAGTAAAGTGCCTACAATTACTGAGCACAGATCCAATATGGGCAATTTATGTGAAGTCTCCCAAAAGACTTATAATCTGTTGGGTCCAGAATATATTTCTCTTTACCTTGAGTTCTTCTTATTTGAATTTTAAAAGTCAAGTGCCTTTGATGATCTTCTGCTCATCAAAGGCACTATGAAGACAGTGAAAAGGTAAGCAGCAAATTGGAAAAAGATATCTCTAATACATATATCCAGAAAAAAAAGCTAGATACAGACATAGAAAAATGCTATGGACTTTTTTCATCACCCTTTGTGTTGTAATGAATTTCTATTTTCTTGATTTGAATTCTACAAATTAATAGCCACCTTACTTCTGGAAACCTTACCTAAATCTAACTATGAATGAACTATGGGTACATATTGATTAATGGAGACAAAGCAAACAAACCAAAATCTAAAGAATTGAAATAGTTACATTTCATGGTAAATGAAACTAACATGTTCCATGCTTGCAAAGGATTTAAATAAAAACAGTAATAATTGGATGAGCTTTTCCTCCATGTCATTCTCTAAATAATTATCACATTTAATATCTCTAAAAACCCTGAAACATGGATATTTCTGTTCATGTTTTTAATATGAGAAAAGGGATTCAGAAAATATTCCTCAAATATAAGTGATACAAATGGGATCTAAACCCAAACTAATTCTAAATCATTTTACTTCCAGTGATTCTCAATCAGTACTTGTCATGAAAATGAAATAGAAAACTTTTAACAGTTGCATGTGCTATCATAACACACAAAAATATTTTAAGGTATATCATGAAAGTTAAAAATAATTGAGTTTCTAAAAGAAAATACAGAAGCAGTAATCATGACCATTGGATAGGTAGATTTAATAAATAAAGTTCAAAATTTACTGACCAAGAGGAAAAGATTAACAAGTTAAACTTCATTAAAATTAAGATCTTCTGCTCATCAAAGGCACAATGAAGAGAGTGAAAAGGTAAGCTGCAAACTGGAAAAAGATATCTCTAATACATATATCCAGAAAAAAAAAGCTAGATACAGACAATAAGCACTTGAAAGGTGCTCACCTTTAATCATCACAGAAAAGAAAAATAAAGCCACCACACACCTATTTGAATATCTAAAATGAAAAATCTAACAAATACCAAGGGAGTTGGTGATACTATAAAAAGCAAGGACTCTTTTACATTGCTTGTGGGAGTATTAAGTACTGGAACAACTTTGAAAGACTCTTTTTCATTATTTTTGAAAGTTAAACATGATGTAGCACTTACAATGACACTTTTGGAGATATAGTCATCAGATATAAGTGCTTTGTTCACCAAAAACACATACAAGAATGCTCACATAACCTTTACTC
Organism: Nanger dama; assembly: GCA_917880005.1. Taxonomy (NCBI): domain Eukaryota; kingdom Metazoa; phylum Chordata; class Mammalia; order Artiodactyla; family Bovidae; genus Nanger; species Nanger dama. Next base: position 7,216,251 of record CAKJTW010000011.1, read on the forward strand.
ATAATAACTAAAAACCATAAATAACCCAAGTGTACATAGACAGTAGAGTGGATATGATATATTCATTTAATGGAATACTACACAGAAATGTAAAAGAATAGACTATTGATATATTTTACATGAATGAATCTCACATATATGTTGTTGAGTAAAGGAATTCAGACACAAAAGAGTACTCATTATGAGTACATTAATATGAAGTTCAAACACATGTAAAATAAACTATGATGAAAAAGGTGTATTCCTTGAAGGTGGGTGGTTTACTGACTGAGAAGAATCAAAAATGAGTTCTCAGGGATCTGGAAATCTATATTTTATCTTAATTTTAGCAGTGGTTATATAGGGGTGTGTATGTGTATACTTATATATACTTACATGTGTATATGTGGCTTCCCAAGAGGTGTAGCGGTAAAGAACCCACCTGCCATGTAGGAGATCCCCTGAAGTAGAAAATGGCAACCCACTCTAATATTCTTGCCTAGAAAGTTCCACGGACAGAGGAGCCTGATAGGCTATAGTTCATGGGGTCGCAAAGAGTGGGACTTGACTGAGCCACACACACACACACATGTGTATAAAAGAATTACTGCTTTAATACAAGATTTAGACACTTAACCATTTATAAACTGTATCACCATCTTTAAAAAATAATTATATTTACTGGATCTTTCCTCTAAGGCCTATATTCTCAGAAGTAGGACTGAGGGAGAGAAAGTATATAAGTATATATACTTTTGAAAAGTTTCCCATGTTATCCAGGTGATTTTGATACATGTCCCTGTTTACAAATCACTTTAGTCCTAGACTCAGATAACTCAAGCATTGTGTGAAGAGTCAGCCCTCATGGGTACAAGTTCTGGCACTGCAAATAATGAGCCAAGTATCCTTGGATAATGCAACCATGAAAAAAAAAAAAAGATCTGGACTAGATGAACCCTCAGGTCCCTTCCCACAAAAATTCTGTACATCCTATGACACAGATGCATACCTATTGGCCAACATACACAAATAAAACCAGTACTGAAACCTAAAGGGAAGTAGGTGATTGAATAACATGATGTGATTTCAATCATGGCTGCCACAAAGTTCTTTCACTTTAAGTATATTTTATGTACAATCTTAGCAAATTCAATATTCTATATTATGTGTAGGTTCTGGTAGAGTGGTAAATTCTTAAAATATGGCAGCCAATTAAGTTATTATCAGTCACTGACATTCACTATGGATGTGACAATAGACCATTTTCAATTTGATAGTTACCTAAAAATTGACCTTGTAAGAACAGGGTGTAGAATTAAAGGCATTTTGCTATATCATGGAAAGGACACAGAACTGAGAAACAGGAATCTGCTTTCTACTCACATCTATAACATTAATTAACTGTATCTTCAAATAGGTTCTTCAGACCACAGACTGTCCATCAGTAAAATGTGAGGAATGCAATAGACAGCCCCTAACTGAAATGAAGTGAAGTATCATGAGGATTCTACAACTCTTCTTAGTTCCTAAAATTGCAAGGCTGAAAGGGAATCCTGAGTTCTGAATGAAGGCTGTAGTTTCCTGTCACTCTGAGCAAGAGAGAGACACGAAAACTAAGGATGGCAACAGGAGGCCAATAAAAACACTGAGACCAGGTTTTTAAGGGCCAGTTTGAGTCCTTAACCCTGGAGGACAGTTTGAGCTGTCTTCCTGGATAGCTCAAAAGGTAAGGAAACTGCCTACAGTGCAGGCGACCTGGGTTCCATCCCTGGGTTGGGAAGATCTCCTGGAACAGGGCACGGCAACCCATGCCAGTATTCTTGCCTGGAGAATTCCATGGACAGAGGAGCCTGGCAGGCAGTCCATGGGGTCACAAAGAGTGGGACACAACTGAGTGACTAACACTTTCACTTTCACTTGGAGCCCTTAGGTGAGAGCAGGGGTTATTACATTATTTCTATGTCTGCTCTGCTATGGTTTTCCCAGTAATCATGTACGGATAAGAGAGCTGGACCATAAAGAAGACTGAGTGCCCAAGAACTGATGCTTTTGAACTGCGGTGCTAGAGAAGACTCTTGAGAGTCCCTTGGACTGCAAGATCAAGGCAGTTAATCCTAAAGGAAATCAACCCTGAATATTCATTGGAAGGACTGACGCTGAAGCGGACGCTCCAATACTTTGGCCACCTGATGTGAAAAGTCAACTCAATGAAAAAGACTCTGATGTTGGGAAAGACTGAGAGCAGGAGAAGAAAGGGGAGACAGAGGATGAGATGGTTGGATGGTATCATTGACTCAATGGACATCAGTTTGAACAAACTCCAGGAGATGGTAAAGGACAGGGAATCCAGGTGTGCTGCAGGTCCATTGGGTCTCAAAGAGTCAGACACAACTTTCAGCTGCTCTGCCTGCAGTGTTTGGTGTCTGGGTAGTAGTGGGAAGAGGGAAGAGGAATACCCTGGCTCTGTTCCTTAAGACAGTTCACCCAGGATGTGTTTATAAACCAGTATGAAAATGCAGAAAGTAGAATCTGTTGACCAACCTCCAGAAGCACAAGTCTTGATGGACAGCTCTCCCTGTTCTCTGCCCCTCACCTGTCTGCTTTGCTCATTCCTTCAAGGGGTGCCCTGGGGCTAGGACGCACAGGGAGAAGCCATTTCCCAGGGGTTGGAAAAGAGTGTGGTATTCCATGTGAGCATTTAGGCCTTCATTGGTAGGACAACAATTCAAATGAGTGGAATCAAATAGCATCCTAAAAGTAGTGATGGAGAGGCAAGTTCAAGGAGAACAGAGAAGAAGGTATGATTTACAGAGGCTGTCCCAAATGAGAAAGGGAAAATGAACTCAGTCATACGACAGTCATCCAACCACAAAGCCATGAATTTTGCATTTAACACAATTATTCCTGGTTTTCTAATGATATTAGAGAGGTCTGCACTTATAATAAGGTGGCCCACTCAAGTGAGGAGTGTTTCAACTTTGACTTCCTCACTCCAGACAATCTCAGGACAATGGCTAGGAGGTCAGGCTTTGATAATTAAAGAGTTACAGAGAATACACTGTCTTTCACAAGGGACCTTTCAGTCTTAGGAAGTCAGCCATTACACCATTTTTCATGGTCTCTTCCAAGAGTAAATACTGCTAGCCCAGGAGTCTCTGGGCCAGGAAATACAATTAGGTAGACTCATGTCTCCTAGGAAATGAATGGAAACCTATAATTTCAACTAGTCCAGGAAATAGCCATTCAGCTAATAATGATAACAGGTTGCTACTGATCCTGCCAAACAGAGGGCTCACCTAAAACTGTGGGGGTAAATCTCCTTTTAGCAATCTGCCTCAGCCTAGTTTGCTTTTAGGAGGCTCCTCCATTCCCCGCACCTCAACCCCCACAACACCCTTCCCTCCTTTCTGGGTCCCCCCTGCCCTCTTTAAAGAAATATTTAGCTTATACTTGTAATGAGCCTTGGGAAGCTCAGTGGGGCCCTGCGTGCACAGAGACCGTAATTTAGGGTGAGTTATGTTTCAATTACCACTGTTTTATAGCATGCTGGTGAGGGCAAGCGTTATGTCATGTCAGAGATACAGGCGAGAGAAAATACGGACACCCCCATTACAGGCGGTGATGGAGCAGTTTTAATAATACTGGGGGAAAATGGAACATAAATGCATTTCCAGCTGCACTGTTACTACCCATTAGCAACACCACGTGGCCAGAGTGAGGAGGAGGCCGGAGGGAGGAAGGGGTTACAGGTATGGTGACTGGAGCCTGTTCTCTGCATTTAGGAAGAGGCAAGAAGTCCTATTAAAACCTTAGAAATGCATGGTTGTTTTTTTTTTCTTTTTCCCTGTGAATAATGGTCACACCAGAGATATAAAATACTAACTTTTCAATAAAAAAAAAAATCTAATTTCTAGTGAGTTTCCCATTTCATGTGAGAAGGATAACTCTTCTCTGTATTCTCTCTCCTTCCTCAGTCTTTCTCACTCATTTTCTCAGCCTCTTTATTTTCTTGACACAAATAGCAGTCACTGCTCACAGAATGTGCAGGATTAGGCTGCTTTGTAATTCAAACCTTTTATTCAGGTTACTCTTATGTACTAAAGAGGAAAATATGTATTGACTAAATGGCCTCGTTATGGATGTTTCCAATTGTGAGTGGAAAAGTGGCTCCCCTCTGCAACACAAACAGACCCTTCCAAACCAGGAATCTTTTCATCACTTACAATGGAATATAGCTAATGTTAATTTCCCCCTTTTTCTTTTCTCAAATAGTGGGAAAAGCATCCATAGATATTTTTTCTTGGTCTGATTAGTTCCTTTAAGAAGAGAAAGTGGCAAAAAGGAGCAGTCAGAGCCTGCTGATGATCTATGCTTTTGCCAATTGATAGTTTGCAGGTGTGGAAAACAATGAAACAGAGAGATAAGGATGTACATGGCATTGGTAGGCTTGTGCTCCCAACAGTTGTTTAACTTTATTCAGTTAAAACAAATGTAGTCAGTCAGAAGTGCCCCTTATTTAACCAAAGAAGGAAGGTTCTGTAACTAAAATAAATAGTATATATGGTCGGTCTAACTTTTCTCTGCTGCTGCTGCTAAGTCACTTCAGTCATGTCTGACTCTGTGCGACCCCAGAGACGGCAGCCCACCAGGCTCCCCCATCCCTGGGATTCTCCAGGCAACAATACTGGAGAGGGTTGCCATTTCCTTCTCCAATGCAGGAAAGTAAAAAATGAAAGTGAAATCACCCAGTCGTGCCGAACTCTTAGCAACCCCGTGGACTGCAGCCTGCCAAGCTCCTCTGTCCATAGGATTTTCCAGGCAAGAGTACTGGAGTGGGGGTGCCATCGCCTTCTATTGTAGCCTAAAATAGAAAGAGCAATGTGAAAGACAGCAACATGCACAGAAGATACAGAGAATTTTAAACTGCCTGGGGCTGGGGAAGAGACATGTTAAAGAAAGATAATTATGTATGTGTGTTTAATGATCTTTTCCTCCTTGTATTAATAGATTTAAATTCGAACTTGCTAGATAAAATTGTACAATTTCATATAAATGTAAGAAACCACTTTAGTCATTATTTCAATTATTTCAACCTTTTTTATGATTCTGTTTTGACAAAAACATTAACTCATTAATTCACTAAATAATTATTATGAGCATCTTTTATGCAATGAGGACTGGTTTGCTCAATATGAAGACATATAGGGAACAAAATATATCTGGTGAATACCCTCCTGGAATTTACATCCTACTGGCAGTGTGAGACACAAGACAACAGGCCCAAAATGGAGTCACTAAGCCCCATGTCACTGAACTGAGACCTAATTACAGTTTCAGCTCTCCCAGAAACAGAAACTTAAAACCAATCAGTCGGGAATCACCTGATCAGTACTAGTTAGGCTTTCTATCAGAAAGATACTTGCCTTCTCCTAAAGAAAACTCATTTTGAGAGAATGAGAAAAGATGGCGGAGGAATAGGATGGGGAGAACACTTTCTCCCTCTCTACCTCATCAAAAGAACATTTCAACGCTGAGCAAATTCCACAAAATAACTTCTGACTGCTGGCAGAGGACATCAGGCATCCAGCAAAGCAGATCATTGGCTTCAAAACCTGGTAGGAATTATTTTATTTTATTTTATTTTATTTTAAAGAACGAAGATAGAGACAAAGGAGGTAGGGAGGGAACCCCGGCATGGGAAGGGAATCCCGTCCCAGGAAGAGACCCTTAAAGAGAGAGGTTCCCTAAAATTGGGGAACTTTCTCACAGCTGTGCATGGGGCGAGCCCTGGAAGCACAGAGGGCAACATAACAGGAAGGAAGAATAAATAAATAAAACCAACAGATTATGAATTCAACAGTATAACCCCCAGCGGATAAGCAGCGCAAACGCCTGCGTCCGACAGCAGCAGGGGTTGGGCAGGGAGGAGCTTGCCCGCGACAGTGCTTTCTAGGAATTGGGCCGCGGGAGACGTAGGCTGCAGGGCTTTTCTCGAGAATCGGGGCGTAACGGGGCCAGAATCGGGTCTGCGCGTGGATAGAACGATTTATCCCGGACTAGCAAACCAGACTGGGGGATAACTAACACGCGAAACGCTCGAACATAAGACACTGACAGGCCCGCGCACAGAACAAAGGACGGATCGGAAATAGCCGGCTGCAGACCATCCCCCACCGGCGACAGGCAGCCAGAGCCTGAAGCGCTGGAAGAGGGAAGTCGCACCTCAAGAGAGTCATTACCTACCAAATTGCAAGCGGGCCTCTTTGTTGAGACTTCTGGGGGTATCTGAGTGGTCATCATCTGCCTGAAAAAGAGCCTTGGCGGAGATCCCAGAAAATTGAGCGACCCGCAAAGCCCAGAAGACGCAACAATAGTCCGCGCCAAACTCCCTAGCCACTCGGACTTGGAACCAAACCCGGCACCCGGAGGGGACTTCCTGAGCGCCAATCCTGAGCGGCTTAAACCGGGGAATTGCTTGAAACATAGGCCAGGCCCCACACGGTTATCCCGCGGATTGGGAAGGGGCAAGCCCAGTGCAGAGCTCATCACCACCCTCCCTGTGGCAAGACAGAAATCAGACACGGAAGAGACCAGCAAACAGAGGAAGTCAAACAGAGGGAACTGCCTTGGTAGCAACCCCACACAGTCCTCAAAGACAGAGAAAGCGCCAGATACGCCGTTTCTACTTTTATGATCAAAAAAAAAAATTTTGGGGGAGGGGGTGATGGGGAAGCGTGATTTTTTTTTTTTAAGAATCTTTTTTTCTTTCTTTAAAAATTATTTTTTTTCTTTTTAAATTTGTTTATCCTTTTCTTTTTCATCCTTTTTTCCCCTAAACTTCCTTAAATTTTAAGTCTTCTATATTTCTAGTTATTATTTTTATAACCTAATATTACTTTTCAAAAAAAAAAAACCCTATCATTTAAGCAAACGCCGTATATAGTTTTAATGGTGAAGGAAGTTGTCTTTTAATAATTTTGGAGTCTTTTATTATATTTTACTTTTTTTCTTTTTTTCTCTTTTTTTTTTTAATGTCTCTCTCCTTCTTCTTCTTCTCTTCAAAAATCTATCTTTGAAAATCCAATCTATACTCCAGTTTTTTAATCTTGGCATTTTGGTATTTGTTGCCAATTTTGTACTTTTAAAAACCTAATCCTCAGTACTCAGTTTTACATGAGTGCAAGACTACTGGCTTGACCACTCTCTCCACCTCTGGAATCTCTCTTTTCGCCACCAGGTGGCTTTTGTCTCCTCCCTCCCCCTCCCCTCTCTACCCAACTCTATGAACCTCTGAGCATTCCAGAAGGAGAACTCTAAGGGAACTGGTCACTGACCGGATCTGTATCCCTCCTTCCCATCTCCCTCTTTCATCCTCCTGTCCACCTCTATCTACTTCCTTCCTCTCCTCTTCCAAGTATAACTCTGTGACCACCTCTGAGTGGTCCAGACTTCGAGCACACACAAGAAAGTGGTTACGGGTTAACTTCCTTTTCCCTCTTTTGATTCCACCTCATCCCATTCCACTCACCTCTAACTACTCCCTACCTCTTCTCTCCTCCAAGTAACTCACCTATCCTCTAGGGACGACCCTCAAGGTGGAGAAACCTATCATCATTAACCTAGATGTTTTAACATTAGTGCTGAATAGATGGAGAAATCATGAGGCTATTCTAAAAATAAATCTGAAAACCAGAATCAGGAGGCGTAATTCCAAATCCTGAGATCATCAAAGAATTCCTGAATACAGGGTACATTATCCAATTAGAGCTCATCAAACGCCTTCATACCTATACTAAAATTGAGCACTGCCCAAGGGCCAACAAGCTCCAGAGCAAGACATACCACGCATATTCTCCAGCAACACAAGAACAAGCCCCTGAGCTTCAATACACAGGCAACTCAAAATACTCCAAAACCATTGACATCTCATAACACATTACTTCACACGTCACAACACTCCAGAGAGAGGAAATCCAGATCCACCCACCAGAATTCCAACACAAGCCTCCCTGATCAAGAAACTTTGACAAGCCAGTGATATAACCCCAAACACAGAGAGGAAACTCTATAATAAAGAGAACTCCACAAATTCCCAGAATATAGAAAAGCCACCCCAAACGCAGCAATATAACCAGGATGAAGAGACAGAGGAATTCCCAGCAGGTAAAGGAACAGGAGACATGCCCACCAAACCAAACAAAAGAGGAAGAGATAGGGAATCTACCTGAGAAAGAATTCCGAATACTGATAGTGAAAATGATCCAAAATCTTGAAATCAAAATGGAATCACAGATAAATAGCCTGGGGTCAAGGATTGAGAAGATTCAAGAAAGGTTTAACAAGGAACTAGAAGAAATAAAAAGAGTCAACATATAATGAATAATGCAATAAATGAGATCAGAAACACTCTGGAGGCTACAAATAGTAGAATATCGGAGGCAGAAGATAGGATTAGTGAAATAGAAGATAGAATGGTAGAAATAAATGAATCAGCAAGGGAAAAAGAAAGACGAATTAAAAGAAATGAGAACAACCTCAGAGACCTCCAAGACAATATGAAACGCTCCAACATTCGAATTATAGGAGTCCCAGAAGAAGACAAAAAGAAAGACCATGAGAAAATACTTGAGGAGATAATAGTTGAAAACTTCCCTAAAATGGGGAAGGAAATAATCACCCAAGTCCAAGAAACCCAGAGAGTGCCAAACAGGATAAACCCAAGGCAGAAACACCCCAAGACACATATTAATCAAACTAACAAAGACCAAACACAAAGAACAAATATTAAAAACAGCAAGAGAAAAACAACAAATAACACACAAGGGGATCCCCATAAGAATAACTGCAGATCTTTCAATAGAAACTCTTCAGGCCAGGAGGGAATGGCAAGACATACTTAAAGTGATGAAAGATAATAACCTACAGCCAAGACTACTGTACCCAGCAAGGATCTCATTCAAATATGAAGGAGAAATCAAAAGCTTTCCAGACAAGCAAAAGCTGAGAGAATTCAGCACCACCAAACCAGCTCTCCAACAAATGCTAAACGATAGACTTTAGACAGGAAACACAAAAGTGCGTATAAATCCAAACTCAAAACAACAAAGTAAATGGCAACAGGAGTATACTTATCAATAATTACCTTAAATGTAAATGGGTTGAATGCCCCAACAAAAGGCAAAGACTGGCTGAATGGATACAGAAACAAGATCCTCATATATGCTGCCTACAAGAGACCCACCTCAAAACAATGGACACATACAGACTAAAAGTGAAGGGCTGGAAAAAGATATTCCATGCAAATAAAGACCAAAAGAAAGCAGGAGTAGCAATACTCATATCCAATAAAATAGACTTTAAAACAAAGGCTGTGAAAAGGGACAAAGAAGGCCACTACATAATGATTAAAGGATCGATCCAAGAAGAAGATATAACAAGTATAAATATATATGCACCCAACATAGGAGCACCGCAATATGTAAGACAATTGCTAACAAGCATGAAAGGGGAAATTAATAATAACACAATAATAGTGGGAGACTTTAATACCCCACTCACCTATGGACAGATCAACTAAACAGAAAATTAACAAAGAAACGCAAACGTTAAACGATACAATAGACCAGTTAGACCTAATTGATATCTATAGGACATTTCACTCCAAAACAATGAATTTCACCTTTTACTCAAGTGCACACGGAACCTTCTCCAGAATAGATAACATTCTGGGTCATAAATCTAACTTTGATAAATTCAAAAAAATTGAAATTATTCCAAGCATCTTCTCTGACCATAATGCACTAAGGTTAGATCTCAATTATAGGAGAAAAACTATTAAAAATTCCAACATTTGGAGGCTGAACAACACCCTACTGAATAATCAACAAATCACAGAAGAAATCAAAAAGAAATCAAAATATGCATCGAAACAAATGAAAATGAAAACACAACTACACAGAACCTTTGGGACACTGTAAAAGCAGTCCTAAGAGGAAAGTTCATAGCAATACAGGCATACCTCGAGAAATAAGAAAAAAGTCAAAAAAATAACCTAACTCTACACCTAAAGCAACTAGAAAAGGAAGAAATAGAGAACCCCAGAGTTAGTAGAAGGAAAGAAATCCTAAAAATTAGGGCAGAAATAAATGCAAAAGAAACAAAAGAGACCATAGCAAAAATCAACAAAGCAAAAAGCTGGTTCTTGGAAAGGATAAATAAAATTGACAAACCATTAGCCAGACTCATCAAGAAACAAAGAGAAAAAAATCAAATCAACAAAATTAGAAATGAAAATGGAGAGATCACGACAGACAACTCAGAAATACAAAGAATCATAAGAGACTACTATCAGCAATTATATGCCAATAAAATGGACAACTTGGAAGAAATGGACAAATTCTTAGAAAAGTACAACTTTCCAAAACTGAACCAGGAAGAAATAGAAAATCTTAACAGACCCATCACAAGCATGGAAATTGAAACTGTAATCAGAAATCTTCCAGCAAACAAAAGCCCAGGTCCAGATGGCTTCACAGCTGAATTCTACCAAAAATTCCGAGAAGAGCTAACACCTATCTTACTGAAACTATTCCAGAAAATTGCAGAGGAAGGTAAACTTCCAAATTCATTCTATGAGGCCACCATCACCCTAATACCAAAATCTGACAAAGACACCACAAAAAAGAAAACTACAGGCCAATATCACTGATGAACATAGATGCAAAAATCCTCAACAAAATCCTAGCAATCAGAATCCAGCAACACATTAAAAAGATCATACACCATGACCAAGTGGGCTTTATCCCAGGGATGCAAGGATTCTTCAATATCTGCAAGTCAATCAATGTAATTCATCACATTAACAAACTGAGAAATAAAAATCATATGATTATCTCAATAGATGCAGAAAAAGCCTTTGACAAAATTCAGCATCCATTTATGATAAAAACTCTCCAGAAAGCAGGAATAGAAGGAACATACCTCAACATAATAAAAGCTATATATGACAAACCCACAGCTCACATTATCCTCAATGGCGAAAAATTGAAACCATTTCCCCTAAAGTCAGGAACAAGACAAGGGTGTCCACTTTCACCACTACTCTTCAACATCGTACTGGAAGTTTTGGCCACAGCAATCAGAGCAGAAAAAGAAATACAAGGAATCCAAATTGGAAAAGAAGAAGTAAAACTCTCACTGTTTGCAGATGACATGATCCTGTACATAGAAAATCCTAAAGACTCGACCAGAAAACTACTAGAGCTAATCAGTGAATATAGTAAAGTTGCAGGATATAAAATCAACACTCAGAAATCCCTTGCATTCCTACACACTAATAATGAGAAAGTAGAAAAAGAATTCAAGGAAACAATTCCATTCACCATTGCAACGAAAAGAATAAAATACTTAGGAATATTCCTACCTAAAGAAACTAAAGACCTATATATCGAAAACTATAAAACACTGATGAAAGAAATCAAAGAGGACACTAATAGATGGAGGAATATACCATGCTCATGGCTTGGAAGAATCAATATAGTGAAAATGAGTGTACTACCCAAAGCAATCTACAGATTCAATGCAATTCCCATCAAGCTACCAGCAGTATTTTTCTCAGAACTAGATCAAATAATCTCAAGATTTGTATGGAAATACAAAAACCCTAGAATAGCCAAAGCAATCTTGAGAAAGAAAAATGGAACTGGAGGAATCAACTTGCCTGACTTCAGGCTCTACTACAAAGCCACAGTCATTAAGACAGTATGGTACTGGCACAAAGACAGAAATATAGATCAATGGAACAAAATCGAAAGCCCTGAGATTAACCCACATACCTATGGACACCTTATCTTCGACAAAGGAGGCAAGAATATACAATGGAGTAAAGACAGTCTCTTTAACAGGTGGTGCTGGGAAAACTGGTCAACCACTTGTAAAAGAATGAAACTAGACCCCTCTCTAACACCATACACAAACATAAACTCAAAATGGATTAAAGATCTAAATGTAAGACCAGAAACTATAAAACTCCTAGAGGAGAACATAGGCAAAACACTCTCCGACATAAATCACAGCAGGATCCTCTATGATCCAACTCCCAGTATACTGGAAATAAAAGCAAAGATAAACAAATGGGATCTAATTAAAATTAAAAGCTTCTGCACAACAAAGGAAACTATAAGCAAGGTGAAAAGACAGCCTTCTGAATGGGAGAAAACAATAGCAAATGAAACAACTGACAAACAACTAATCTCAAAGATATATAAGCAACTTATGCAGCTCAACTCCAGAAAAATAAATGATCCAATAAAAAAATGGGCCAAAGAACTAAATAGGCATTTCTCCAAAGAAGACATACGGATGGCTAACAAACACATGAAAAGATGCTCAACATCACTCATTATCAGAGAAATGCAAATGAAGACCACAATGAGGTACCATTTCACACCAGTCAGAATGGCTGCAATCCAAAAGTCTACAAGCAATAAATGCTGGAGAGGGTGTGGAGAAAAGGGAACCCTCTTACACTGCTGGTGGGAATGCAAACTAGTACAGCCACTATGGAAAACAGTGTGGAGATTCCTTAAAAATTGCAAATAGAACTGCCTTATGACCCAGCAATCCCACTGCTGGGCATACACACTGAGGAAACCAGAAGTGAAAGAGACACATGTACCCCAATGTTCATTGCAGCGCTGTTTATAATAGCCAGGACATGGAAGCAACCTAGATGTCCATCAGCAGATGAATGGATAAGAAAGCTGTAGTTCATATACACTATGGAATACTACTCAGCCCTTAAAAAGAATAAATTTGACTCAGTTCTAATGAGATGGATGAAACTGGAACCGATTATACAGAGTGAAGTAAGCCAGAAAGAAAAACACCAATACAGTATACTGACACATATATATGGAATTTAGAAGACAGTAATGATGACCCTATATGTGAGACAACAAGAGACACAGAGGTATAGAGTGGACTTTTGGACTCTGAGGGAGAGGGAAAGGGTGGGATGGCTTGGGAGAATGGCAATGAAACATGTATATTTTCCTGTAAGAAACGAAACGCTAATCTATGTTCAATGTAGGATGCAGGATGCATGGGGCTGATGCACAGGATGATTCAAGTAGAGGATGTGGGGTGGGAGGTGGGAGGGGGCTTCGGCATTGGGAGATTGTGTTCACCTATGGCTGATTCGTGTCAATGTATGGCAAAACAAATACAGTATTGTAATTTAAAAAATAAATAAATTTAATTAAAAAAAAAGAAAAAAAAAAGAAAACTCATTTTGCAATCACCAACTCACCTTTTTGCCTGTTCTCCCTCCCTGTGCCTTAAGAGCCCCTTTCTATCTACTAGATTGGATGCTCCTCAATTCAAATTGATTTTTGCTCAAATAAATACTTCACTTTTTTATATGCCTCAGTTTATCTTTTTCTGGCAAAAACTGACAGTAAACAAATCAATTGCCTTCAGTTTGTGGTGTCTTGGAGGCAGCAACAGGTGTCAGAGCACAATAGAGAAATAACGAGAAAGTCTGAGAATGCAGGATGATATTATACTTGTGACTTTGCATTCAGCCTCATTCACTTAACTATCAGAGTTCTGGGAATGCTCTTATGTCACCAAATATTCTTTGAAAACCTTTTAAATGACTGGATAGTCTACCTTTTAAACAAACCTTTATTTATCTACTGATCTTCTTGTGTTTTCTTCATAGCTTTATGTTGAGAAAAAGGTTTTTGCCTGAATATTTATTAAACAGTCACCTATGTTTTTATAGTTATTAGATATGCTATATTTAATGTTTTAAACTCTTCTGAAATATATTTGATGTAAATGAGAACAAAAATTATATGTTTTAGACATAAACATAAATTAAATAATTCCTGAATCATACATATCTTCTTCCTTATTTTATGATGTATTGTCACATATCAAATATTTAAATATATTAGAGTTTATTCCATGATGATTACAAATTCTTGATCAGTCTGTAGATATTTACATCAAATAATTTAAAATTCTTTTAGCTGTATAATCAATTTTAAGGTCCAGTAAGACAAATCCCCTTTTCACTTTTCAATTTTTCTCAGCTGTATTCCTATCAGTTGGTGTTTCAGATGAATTTTAAAATTATTTTTAAAGGCTAGCTATGAAAAAGAAACATTAATATGTAGAGTTAATCCTCATTACCCACAGATTCCATATTTGCAAATTCAACGACTCACTAAAATTTATTTGTAATACCAAATCAATTTTCAGGAAAATTTATGATTATTTGCAGACATGAGAGGAGCTGCAAATTCAGAATTCTCTAATTCACTGTTCAGAGAAACTCTGGAGTACCAAACTACCGTGAATAATGGCAATCAATTATATCTTTACAGTTTGCTCTAAATCAATGTACTGAGAAGGATTCACTTCTTTAAAAAGTAATGTACCTCATAATTTCTTTCTTAAGCCCCTACTCATTTTATTATGCTCATCCCCAGGCATTGTATTTCTCTTAATTGATATAGTAAACAGAATTTTTTTTTTCTAATGCTTTCTAATGAACTATTCCTGGTTTATAGAGGAGCTACTGGATTTCATAAAGTTATCTGTGTCTGGTCACTTTATAAAACTCTTTTTAACCATCATAATATAAAGTTGACATTTTCCTCAAAATAAAATAAAATACTATGAAAAAATACTAATTATCATTCCTATTTCAATAATTTGGCCTCTTGTTCCTGGTTTTCCATCTTGTTTTACTGGAAAGAACTTTTAGAGCAGGCAACTTTATCTTGTCCTTGATTAAAATGGGACTATTTCTACTGTTTTGCATTCAAGTATAAAGTTGGATCTTGTTTAAATGTTGAGCTGTGACGCAATGGGTATTGAATGTAATCAGAAGCCTACTCAATAGCTCCTGAAATAATCACTTTTCCTTTTTGTTCAGATCGTGATCTAATTAACTGATCTTTTCCTATTAAGTCACCACTACATGCTAAATATAAATCTTACATTGTTATTTATGGATTGTATTTAAGATATTGTTGGATTCAATTTATTCATAGGTTATTTCCATAGATGGAGAGCCCAATGGACTACAGCCCACTGGGTCAAAAACAGTCAGACACAACTGAGTGACTAACACTTTCTTTCTCTATATAAATGAGATTTTATTTTACAGTAAAAATACAAGTAACTATGTCGATTAGGTAGTTTGTGTTTTTCTTTGTTTTTTGCTAATACTGTCAGGGTTTGCTATTCAAATCTGATCATTTTATCACATGAAATGAGTAATTTTATATCTTTTTGAAAATTCTATTATCTAAGTCTTAAGAAATACTATGTATATAAACACTGAAAGCTATAATTTAAAAAATACATTTTCATGAAAATTTCTCAAGTTTCCTAAGTTTTAATGGGTCCAGGCTTTCTCCTAGGCAACTGTGGTAATATTTGGGGGAAAACTTTTTATTTCATTTATATTTTTACATTTATTAGCATTTTGCTATGGGCTGAATATGTAGCTCCCAAATTCACATGTTGAAAATGTAATGCTAAAGGTGCTAGTGTTAGGAGATGGATCCTTTGGGATGTGATTAGGTCATGAGAGTAAGGCACTTATGCACTGAATTAATGTCTTTATAAAATTGACTCCAGAGGGATCCCTCACCCTTCCACCATGTGAGGCCACAATGAGAAGCTGGCAGTCTGCAACCCAGAAAGTGGTTTTCAGCAGAACCCACCCATGTTGGCACCCTGATCTTGGACTTCCAGCCTCCAGAAATGTAAAAAATAAATTTATGTTTTTTATAAGCCACCCAGGCTATGACATTCTGTCACCATAGCCTGAGTGAACCAAAACACACTGTATTACATATAGTATTATTTGCTAAAGTTAACATTTTTAGGTCTTTCTTAAACGTCCTTTTTCATGTCTAGTTTATATTTTATTTTTGTTGTCATTATTAATTAGGGTTGCCATAGCATGTCTATTTTTTATTTGCTTGTTTTTAAAATGGCCGCATTTATTTAGGGAGAAGTGTCTTGATAATTTTTTTTGAGGATGGTTTGAGGACATTCTTTAATAAAGGAGCAGGCATGAGTGGGAAGATAAAAGTCCACAATTTGATGTGGCCCAGTTAAGAGGATGGGGATGGCACTCTGCACACCTGCTTCTCTAAAGGCACAGAGATGAAGACTGCATGCATGGTTATGAATTTGGTCAGGAGTGGCATCTCTGAATGGTGATCACTGGTGTGCCACTTTAAAATTTTGAGCAAGATGTGTAAGGACTAACATTGTGCAGTTTTTAATTACTCTGGGAGGAATTCACAAAAAGGCTTAGAGATCCAGGCAGGAGGACTTTCCAGGAGGCTAGTCAAGTCCTGGCCAAAGAAATAAGTAAAAAGAAACAGGTAAAAGATTCCTGCTTTTTGAAATGCTTCCATTTAGAAATGGTTCTATGAAAATATACTGCTTATCCAAAAATGAGATATTCATCTGACCATTATGAAAGTATGATGTCTGGACAGCATATTTGGAAATGTCCCTGTCCCCTAATCCTTAAACACAGGACATTCTTCTCTGGGTTTCTAGAGTATGAAATGTCAGTGCTAAACAACTTCTCAAACACAAATTCAAGAAATTCTGTCCAATAAAATCAGTTTACTAAACACTTGGAACATGGAAGAGATAAAAATTAAAATTTGCTCCCAAGTTTTAAGTAACAATGAAGAAGAAAACTGGGAGAAGGTAAAAGCTTAATGGGGACAAAATGAAGAATTTTTTTTTTTTTTACATCACCACGTGGCATGCAGGATCTCAGTTCCCCGACCAGAGATCAAACACATGTTCATTGCAATTAAAGTGCAGAGTCTTAACCACTGGACCATCGGGGAAATTTCCATGAAGAACTTTTCTGATTTATTAGGTTGTGAGAATCTGCATGTACTTCCACACTGAGCTGCCCGAAGGAGGTTAGCAAGCACTGGTAGGAGTGGATGGAGTCATGAAATTAACAACTAGAAAATAAAATAATAATAGTTATAGTAATAAAAATATCCCGTAGTATTATCCTATGGCTACCATTTTGAGTGATATTATTATGTTACAGATTAAGAGTTATTTAACATGTTGTAACTAGTGATATCTTCCCAATGATACTAGAAGGTAGCCTTTACTACCTACACTTTAGAAAAGGACATTGAGGCTTGATGAGTTAAAATAGTTTGTAATAGTCTATACAGATACTCGGAGAAGGCAATGGCACTCCACTCCAGTACTCTTGCCTGGAAAATCCCATGGATGGAGAAGCCTGGTAGGCTAAAGCCCACGGGGTCGCTAGGAGTCGGACATGCCTGAGGAACTTCACTTTCACTTTTCACTTTCATGCATTGGAGGAGGAAATGGCAACACACTCCAGTGTTCTTGCCTGGAGAATCTGGTGGGCTGCCGTCTATGGGGTCGCATAGAGTTGGACACGACTGAAGCGACTTAGCAGCAGCAGCAGCAGCATACAGATACTGACTGAAAAAAGCACTATCCAAACCCAAGGGTCTTTGTTCCACATCCTGAGTTTTTAATCACCACTTTATATAATGTCATTCATATCATGCAATCATTTAGACCATAAGAGAAGAAACAGACAAAAGTACCTTAGGAAGATAATAGAGTAGCATTGAGAGCTCAAGAAGCATTTCTGAGCAGAAGAGAAAGAAGAGCTGCCAAATAATCCCTAAACATCTAAAAATAAATGAAACTCAGAGAAGGTTTAAAAACTAAATCTTTTCAATTGCACCGATACTAACAGTGACAATCTGTATTCAATCTATAATAGTACAAATAAAAATAAAGATTATTATGTTTATACACATTTATTAATTACGTATGACATACAAAAATTAGAATAGACTATTGAGATACCAGCTCACTCATACATTCTTTTACTGAGCAACTATTTATTAAGCATTTATCACTGACCAGACCCACTGCCAGGAGCTGAGATTTTAATGGCAACTATAAGGAGATATATGACCAGTGCCAAGAGGATGCACTGGTCACAGCAAACACCCTCTGCTAACAAAACAAGAGAAGATTCTACACATGGACATAATCAGATGGTCAACACCAAAATTAGATTGATTATATTCTTTGCAGCCAAATGTGGAGAAGCACTATATAGTCAGCAAAAATAAGACTAGGAGCTGATTGTGGCTCAGATCATGAACTCCTTATTACCAAATTCAGACTTAAATTGACGAAAGTGGGGAAAACCACTAGACTAATCAGGTATGACCAAAATCAAATCCCTTATGACTATACAGTGGAAGTGAGAAATAGATTTAAGGGACTAGATCAGACAGACAGAATGCCTGATGAACTATGGACAGAGGTTTGTGACATTGTACAGGAGACAGTAATCAAGACCATCCCCAAGAAAAAGAAAGGCAAAAAAGCAAAATAGCTGTCTGGAGAGGTCTTACAAATAGCTGTGAAAAGAAGAGACATGAAAAGCAAAGGAGAAAAGGAAAGATATACCCATTTGAATGCAGAGTTCCAAAGAATAGCAAGGAGAGTTAAGAAAGCCTTCAATGCAAATCAGCAACCAATGCAAAGAAATAGAGGAAAACAATAGAATGGGAAAGACTAGAGATCTCTTCAAGAAAATTAGAGATACCAAGGGAACATTTCATGCAAAGATGAGCTCAGTAAAGGACAGAAATGGCAAAGACCTAACAGAATCAGAAGATATTAAGAGGTGCCAGGAATACACAGAAGAACTGTACAAAAAAGGTCTTCAGGACTCAGATAATCACAATGGTGTGATCACTACCTAGAACCAGACATCCTGGAATGTGAAGTCAAGTGGGCCTTAGAAAGCATCACTATGAACAAAGCTAGTGGAGGTGATGGAATTCCAGTTGAGCTATTGCAAATTCTGAAAGATGATGCTGTGAAAGTGCTGCACTCAATATGCCAGCAAATTTAGAAAACTCAGCAGTGGCCACAGGACTGGAAAAGGACAGTTTTCATTCCAGTACCAAAAAAGGCAATGCCAAAGAGTGCTCAAACTACTACACAATTGCACTCATCTCACACTCTAGTAAAGTAATGCTCAAAATTCTCCAAGCCAGGCTTCAGGACTACGTGAACCATGAATTTCCAGATGGTCCAGATGGTTTTAGAAAAGGCAGAGGAAACAGAGATCAAATTGCCAACATCCACTGGATCATGGAAAAAGCAAGCAAGTTCCATAAAAACATCTATTTCTGCTTTATTGACTATGCCAAACACTTTGTGTGGATCACAATAAACTGTGGAAAATTCTGAAGGAGATGGGAATACCAGACCACCTGACCTGCCTCTTGAGAAACCTGTATGCAGGTCAGGAAGCAACAGTTAGAACTGGACACGGAACAACAGACTGGTTCCAAACAGGGAAAAGAGTACGTCAAGGCTGTATAATGTCACACTGCTTATTTAACTTATATGCAGAGTACATCATGAGAAATATTGGGCTGGAAGAAGCACAAGCTGGAATCGAGATTGCCAGGAGAAATATCAATAACCTCAGATGAACTCCGGGAGTTGGTGATGGACAGGGAGGCCTGGAGTGCTGCAATTCATGGGGTCACAAAGAGTCAGACATGACTGAGTGACTGAACTGAACTGAACTGAAGCAATATTATTATCCACATTTTGTAGATAAGGAACTAATATTTAAAGGGGAAGTCTTGCTCAAAAGTCACACAGCTGTGCACTGTAGAGATCTGTCTCTCTCCAGAAAACATGATTTTCCTCTATACTTGTATATGATTAAACGCCAGCAGGCTGGTCCCACTCTGACCTGTGATAAGGGTGTTGAGGAGGAAGGGATGAGGAGGGGCCATGCATCATGGAGAAGATGAGCATGGGACAGATTTACTACAAGGAAACAGACTGACAACGACAGACCAGAAATATGTGAACAGACAGATATTTTGAATAAAACCCAATAGTTCGTTTCTTACTCATATTAACTTGTAGTCAGCTTCAATGATAATTTTGGAAACTTTTACATAGCTTTTAATAAATATATAAGAATTCAGACTTTGGATGATTTTTACTTTCCTAAAGTCTTAATTTGAAAGAATCTCTTATTATTGAAATATAGAGGTTTTGTAACACATAGAAGGAAAAAATGAAATGAAAATAGAGTCTAACACTTCCAGCAGATACTTTTCCATGCCTATTTCCCTTAAAATCATGCCTATATATTTACATATTTGTTTCTTCCCTGGATATTCTTCTCCTTGGCCTCAATCAGAGTCTGTATTCCCATGAGTCATCCTCAAAGTAAAACTTCTGAAAGCCTGCTTATCACTCTCATAATTATGCAACAAACAGGAGAGATTTCAGGTCTTTTCTCCACCATTTTCCCCCTTCTCTTATGAGGAAATCAAGCCTTGCCAGTGCTGGCTCACTTCTCCCTTGTCTCAGGCAGGATACAGTCAGGCAATGCATTTTCATCAAGGCTCAAGCTTCATCATGCTCTAGAGACTTGGGGTTTAATGTAATTTATGGGTAGCCACTTCCAAGGGAGATCATGGAACCTCCAGTGTAACTGAGGTGATCTGGATGGTTCAGCATCTGTCAATGAGCAAGGAGAGAGTGCTGCCTGAATAGAAATAGAAATCACTTTGCCCACCCTCCTTATTCTATATACTCTTTCTTGGAAGTACTCAGCTGTGGTTTCTCTTACTGATTTACTGCTACTCTTACTCTCCTTTTTCATCTTTTCATTACTCTCTCCTATTGTTTTTCCAACATGTGTATGTGAGGAGGCGTAACTCCTTCCTGGAAGTGGGAGCCATCCCCTTCTAAACCTATGACTTTTCTACCCTGTCCCATAAAAGCCTTAGTGCAAATAGATGGGAAGGAGTTTGGTGCTACAAACATCACCAACTGAAAAGCAGCTCTTACTGTGTCTGTAACATTAATTAATTAATCCAACAGATATTTATTGAATATTTACCATATGCTAGACACTGTTCTAGGCATTGAAGATATAGCAGTCAATAAAGAAGATTATATTCCAGTAAAGGAGTAATAGAAGCAAAATTAAAAAATAAAATATATAGTTTGGGCTTCCCTCATAGCTCAGAAAATAAAGAAACTGCCTCCAATGCAGCAGACCTGGAAGATCCCCTGGAAAAGGGAATGGTAACCCACTCCATTATTCTTGCCTGGAGAATTCCATGGACAGAGGAGCCTGGTGATAAAGAGTCCATGGGGTCACAAAGAGTCAAACACAACTGAGTGATTAACACTTTCACTTTTTATTACTAGATAATAAGATATGGGGAATTCTTACATTTTCTTTCCTTAATTTCTTTAAAGAATACAAGTATCATTTTATCAGAAGACATTATTAATATGAAAAAAGATGAAAAAAAAAACTTTGAAGGTATTATCTTAGTTGTGATATGGATACAAAAAAGATCTTCATGACCCAGAAAATCATGATAGTGTGATAACTCACCTAGAGGAAGACATCCTGGAATGTAAAGTCAAGTGGGCCTTCAGTTCAGTTCATTTCAGTTCAGTTGCTCAGTTGTGTCCGACTCTTTGCAATCCCATGAATCACAGCACGCCAGGCCTCCCTGTCCATCACCAACTTCCTGGAGTTTACTCAGACTCATGTCCATCGAGTCGGTGATGCCATCCAGCCATCTCATCCTCTGTCGTCTCCTTCTCCTCCTGCCCCCAATCACTCCCAGCATCTGGGTCTTTTCCAATGAGTCAACTCTTCATATGAGGTGGCCAAAGTATTGCAGTTTCAGCTTTAGCATCAGTCCTTCCAATGAACACCCAGGACTGATCTCTTTTAGAATGGACTGGTTGGATCTCCTTGCAGTCCAAGGGACTCTTAAGATTGTCTTCTCCAACACCACAATTCAAAAGCATCAATTCTTCACCGCTCAGCTTTCTTCACAGTCCAACTCTCACATCCATACATGACCACTGGAAAACCATAGTCTTGACTAGACAGACCTTTGTTGGCAAAGTAATGTCTCTGCTTTTTAATATGCTGTCTAGCTTTAGGAAGCATCAATACGAACAAAGCTAGTAGAGGTGATGGAACTCCAGTTGAGCTATTTCATATCCTGAAAGATGATGCTGTGAAAGTGCTACACTCAATATGCCAGCAAATTTGGAAAACTGAGCAGTGGCCACAGAAATGGAAAAGGTCAGTTTTCATTCGAATTCCAAAGAAAGGCAATGCCGAAGAATGCTCAAGCTACCGCACAACTGCACTCACCTCACATGCTAGTAAAGTAATGCTCAAAAGTCTCCAAGCCAGGCTTAAGCAATACATGAACCGTGAACTCCCTGATGTTCAAGCTGGTTTTAGAAAAGGCAGAGGAACCAGAAATCAAATTGCCAACATCTGCTGGATCATGGAAAAAGCAAGTGAGTTCCATAAAAACATCTATTTCTGCTTTATTGACTATGCCAAAGCCTTTGACTGTGTGGATCACAATAAACTGTGGAAAATTCTGAAGGAGATGGGAATACCAGACCACCTGACCTGCCTCTTAAGAAATCTGTATGCAGGTCAGGAAGCAACAGTTAGAACTGGACACGGAACAACAGACTGGTTCCAAATAGGAAAAGGAGTATGTCAAGTCTTATATTGTCACTCTGCTTATTTAACTTATATGCAGAGTACATCATTAGAAATGCTGGGCTGAATGAAGCACAAGCTGGAATCAAGACTGCTGGGAGAAATATCAATAACCTCAGATATGCAAATGACACTTTATGGCAGAAAGTGAAGAAGAACTAAAGATCCTTTTGATGAAAGTGAAAGAAGAGAGTGAAAATGTTGGCTTAAAGTTCAACATTCTGAAAACTAAGATCATGGCATCTGGTCTCATCACTTCACAGCAAATGGATGGGGAAACAGTGGAAACAGTGGCAGATTTTATTTTTGGGCTCCAAAATCACTGCAGATGGTGACTGCAGCCATGAAATTAAAAGACGCTCACTCCTTGGAAGGAAAGTTATGACCAACCTAGACAGCATATTAAAAAGCAGAGACATTAGTTTGCCAACAAAGGTCCCTCTAGTCAAGGCTATGGTTTTTCCATTAGTCATGATGGATGTGAGTGTTGGAATATTAAGAAAGCTGAGGGCCGAAGAACTGATGCTTTTGAACTGTGGTGTTGGAGAAGACTCTTGAGAATCCCTTGGACTGCACGGAGATTGAAACAGTCCATCCTAAAGGAAATCAGCCTTGGATATTCTTTGGAAGGACTGATGTTGAAGCTTAAACTCCAATATTTCGGCCACCTGATGTGAAGAGCTGACTCATTTGAAAAGACCCTGATACTGGGAAAGATTGAAGGCAGGAGAAGGGGATGACAGTGGATGAGATGGTTTGATGGCATCACCAACTCAATGGACATGGGTTTTGGTAAACTCTGGGAGTTAGTAATGGACAGCACGGCCTGGCATGCTGCAGTCCATGGGGTCACAAAGAGTTGGACATGATTGAGGGACTGAACTGAACTGAACTATGATATGGGGCAGGAAAGTTCATAGAATGTTTTGAATTTGGGTAAAAGAATGAGGGACTCAATTTGGTTTTGCCAGCTAAAAATTGGTGCTTGCCATCTGCCTGGAAGAGGATAAAGTTGTTAGTAATTAGCCACTGCAGCCATTGGCCTTCAACCTCCCCTGCAAGGAGTTCGGGGTGGAGGCACTCAGTGCTCTGGGAAGAACTGGCAGAATTGGCCTTCAAATAGATATTTTCAGAAGATTTTATGAGCCCAAAGTCTTGCATCTTGTCATATCTAGACCAGCCTAATCATCTTTAATACTAGGTAAGCATCATTCCCGATACAGATAAATGAGTAGATGGAAAGATGGGTGAGAGATGGAGAGTTAGGTCAATAAAGGCAGAAATAATTCATACTAAAATATGCTATTTTTAGTTTTTATTTTAAAAATGAAAATAAATAAAAAGATAAAACTGAAGGAATGAGAAATTTGCATAAATATCTAATATTTAAGATAAGATATATTTTTCCAAAGACATAAAACCAAATTTCAGAAAGAAATAACAGGAGAAACATTAAGAAGTTAGAGTCATTATGGTTTGTCTGAACTAGATGTGTCAAATTTAGTCAATATTGATTGATTGCTTGTTTTGAAAAATGAGAAAATTAGCATTGCCACCCACCTCCACTGCCCCTTCTCCAGATTTTTATTATGTTATTTTAATATATCAAGTTACATATAATTTGCCTTCTGTTCTGAAATATATTACCAGCTTCCTCTTCGTTCTGTTGATGCATACTCAGTATTTACACCAATATCTTTACCACAACATTTCTATTCTGAGCTTTTAAAGAAATTACATTTTAGTTGGCTGTATTTCCTCAAGTACTTTAAAAAAATGATACAGTCCCTGAGTTCTTGCATATTTAGTTTGTATACCTAATCCTTTTATATTCAAACAAAACCTTGAATTGTTTAAAATGTACAAACCACACTCCCCACCCCCACAATCTGATATTCTTTTTTTCCCGCTTTATTCCTTTCTTCATTCCTTTTTTCCCTCATAGACAACTTGTGTTTTTTTCAGATCTTGAGGCCAGAAGACAATTTCTTTATCACCAAAGATGATCTACTAGAATTGATGGACATTATGTTAGAACAAATGCAAATTATAAACAGAGCTTCCCACGTTAAGTATGAGCAAGATGAAAATATTTTTACATGGAAACTATCCAAATACATCATAAAAATAAAAGTGAAAGAAATGGATAGAGAAACAAAGATAAAGAACCCAGTGTGGAAGACAGCATGACTCAAAGAATAAGTGGTGAAGTTAGCTACATGTACAAAATATGTTTCTGTTATTCTTTACCATGAGGCAGTTTTCCTACATTTGTGTTGCATAACCCTAAAACTAGGACATGGTTTAAAAATAAAAAATAGTCTAATCATTTTTCCATTCTGTTTGTAGATGTTGCAAAATTTTGTGAAAATACAGCTGTCCCCCCCGCCTTCCTGGCCTTCCATAGACAGAGATGAGAGCTGTTTTCATTTCAGTCACCAGCCTTGAGGGACTTTAGGATCCCCTCAAACCTCCAGGTGTCCTGCCTCACTTTGCTAGAAAAGAGACAGAACATGCTCATACAAAGAGGGCTAGAGCCAGGCCAGACGTCAGAAGCAAAGTGGACGCAGCGTGTGAAATGAAAGCCTGGCCAAAGCCCTCCACTCTGGTGACACCCAGTCCAGGAAGTTTCATCAATGCTATGGCCATAATTTGCTGTGACTGGCTAGTGTCTGAGATACCCTGATTTTTAAGCAATCATTACACATTTTGAATACTCCCTTGTGCAGGGGGCCAGTGTGAGGAATTCCGCCCATGACAAGGTCATGCAGAAGGAAGCCTGACAAAACACAAGGATGTGATCAGACTTCAGGGTTCCCCCTGGAATTTCCTGAGCATCCACCCTGCCAAGATCAGAGTCTGCCTGCTTTACTGTGTTATGCTTTCCACCTACTCTTCTATCAATAACAGGGGGCTGCCCCCACCACCTTTTCTGGAAAAAATTAGAGATTTTAGATAATAGATCTCCTGGGCATAATACGAGTGTTTCAATCCAAAACCCCTCTGATGGCTTTTTTAGCCTGCCTGCAGGACTCATACAGCTGCGCATGTGATTGTTTGAGGCCTCTCGACCCAGGAGGCACAGGAAGCTTAAATCATCCTAGGAATGTAGGGGCTACCAAGGAGTCAAAATCATGAGAATAGGACTGATTAAAGGTTTCATTTGTTGAGCCAATATTTGCTGCCAAATTTTCATATCCTTCATATTTAGATATAGTTGGTATATAGAAAAACAGGTAGTAGACCTGATATTAGCAACATTAGATCTTTGAGTTAAGTACTTTCTTTGTTATAACCCACTGCACCTTTGTTCTACAGGAATGGAACTTTATTTAGTACTTTGAGGGTGATGCACAGTAAAAAAAAAACACTTCTAGGGAAAAGGAGTTTTCTGGTTTGATATACAATTATCCAGGAGGAAAGCCATAAAAATGTTAACAGGCCTCTTGGCCAGAAGATAATGTAAACCACCTGAGACCTTTTGTATACGGGAGGGTATGCAAAAGGAAAGCCTTGTCTCAATGAGGGTCAGGACTGCTGCCCCTGTATAGCTCTGCATATTCCATTATGTACAACTTGAGGTATATAAGCTGATTTTGAAAAATAGTTTTTGGAGTCTTGCACCAATGCTGGGCTTCCCCATGTTGTTCTTTTCTCCCCTTTTTCGGCTGAATTCCCTTGGAATGTAGAGGCTCACCATGTCTACTTACTTGTCCTGGCTTTTAAGATCCGTAAGAGAGAGAGCCCAAGGTGGGGCACTCCCCGATATTCAAACAGGCGCCGGCAGCCTAACGTAGATGGTGCAAGTTTCTTGTGTGGAACTTTATTGGCTTTCCATGTAACCAAGTTATTCAGCCTCTTTTCTCCACTTAATTTTCCTACTATACTATTTCTTCCTAATCTAATCTTATATCTCTAAATAAATAAGTTTTTCCTTGCCTATCTGTCTCCCCTTTGAATCACCTTTGGATCCACCAGGGCTGGACCCCGGCACCCTTGTATTAATTTTTCTATTCCTGTGTAACAAATTACCACAAACTTAATATCTTAAAACAATATCCATTTGTTAACTATCCTGGTTCTATAGATGAGAAGGTGGGCTCAAATGAGTTCTCTGCTCAGAGTCTCAGAAGTTTTAAATCAAAAGTTTCAGTCAGGCTCAGCTCTCATCTGAAGCTCTGGATTCTCTTCTCATTTGGGTTATTGGCAAAATTCAGCTTCTTGGGGTACAGGACTGTGGTTTGTATTTTCTTACTGGCTGACTGACAGGGGATGCTCCTAGCTCCCAGAGGTTGCCTCCAGATCCCAACCGCATGACCCTCTCATAGCACAGCAGCTTTCTTCCTTAAAGACAGCAGGAGGATCTCTAGTAGAAATATATTTCTAGCTCTACCTCTACTAGAAAAACTGTATAGAAAATTTCTATACAGTCTTATATAAAGTAGCATAATCACAGGACTGACTAGTCTATCACATTCAGAGACCTATGCTAAAGGAGAGAGGAACATACAAAGCACACACAAGACTGAGGAGGAATCTTAGAGGACATCTCAGAATTCTGCCAACCATGCCCTCTACTATATTGTATGCTTTGCGTCCTTACCTGCCTAGACTTAGCAGGTCATTCACACCACTCATGTTTAGCTGGACTCCTCTGTGTGATCTTTTTCTAATCAGCTCTGTTCTATAGCCTGACCACTCACAGGCATGAGTGTAACATTAATTGACACATATTTTGAGGAAACAAATTTGTGTTTAAAAACAATATAAAACATTTTGAGGAAAGACAAAAGAAAATGAGATGATATACAAAAATGAATACCACTCCACACTCACTAGGATGGTTATAATTTTAAAAGAAAGAAAATAATAGTAAGTATTGGTGAGAATGTGGAGAAATTAGAACCCCTGGACACTGCTAGTGGGAAAGTAAATGGTTTAGCCACTGTGGAAAAGAGCTTGGGAGGAGAGTTCCTCAAAAAGTTGAATATAGGTTTACCATGACTCAGCATTCTATTCATAGGTATATACTCAAAAGAATGGAAAGCTGATACTCAGGTAAATACATGTATACCCATATAGAGCAGCACTATTCACACAAGCAAAAAGAAACACCTCAAATGTCCATCAAAAGATAAATGGATAACAAACAGTGGTATCACATACAACAGGATACTATTCAGCCATAACAAAGAACAAAGAACTGGTAAATGCTACAACATGCATGAATTTCAAAAACACGCTAAAGAAAAGAAGCCAGTCACCAAAGACCAAATACTGTATTGTATTATTTCATCTATATGAAATATCCAAAATGGAAAATCCGTACAAACAGAAAGCACAGATTGTTGGTTGCCAGGGGCTAGAGAGCAACTGCTTAATGGATACAGGAATTCCCTTTTGAGTGATGAAAATATTTCAGATCTAGATGGAAGTAGTGGTTCCACAATGCTGTGAATATAAACACCACTGAATCATCCATTTTAAAATGGTTATCTTTGGGTGCGGGCTCAGTCATGTCTGATTCATTGAGATTCCATGGACTGTAGCATGCCAGACTCCTCTGAAGTGTGAAAGTGAAAGCTGCTCAGTCGTGTCCAACTCTTTGCAACCCCACGAACTATACAGTCCATGGAATTCTCCAGGCCATAATACTGGAGTGAGTAGCCTTTCCCTTCTCCAGGGGATCTTCCCAACCCAGGGTTCAAACCCAAGTCTCCCACCTTACAGGCCAACTCTTTACCAGCTGAGCCACAAGGGAAGACCAAGACTACTGGAGTGGGTAGCCTATCCCTTTTCCAGGGGATCTGCCTGATCCAGGAATCGAACTAGGGTCTCCTGCATTGCAGGCGGATTCTTTACCAACTGAACTATCAGGGAAACCCAAAATGTAACAGAAGTTCTCTTAATTTGAGAAAGGATGTATCACCAATAGATGTCTTGGTGGTGGTTTAGTCGCTGAGTTGTGTCCAACTCTTGCAACCCCGTGGACTGTAGCCTGCCAGGCTCCTTTGTCCATGGGATTCTCCAGGCAAGAACACTGGAGTAGGTTGCCATTTCCTTCTCCAGGGGGTCTTCCCAACCCAGGAACTGAATCCTGCATTACAGGCAGATTCTGTTCCAACTAAGCTACAAGAGGCTCCTCTGGCCATGGGATTTCCGGCAAGAATACTGGATTGGGTTGCCATTTCCTTCTCCAGAAGATCTTCCTGACTGAGGGATTGAAAGTCCATCTCCAACATCTTCTGCATTGAAAGTGGATTTTTTATCAATGAGCCACCAGGGAAGCCCATTTAATGGTTAATTTTATGTTATCTAAATTCCATCTCAATTTAAAAACAAATGAAAAATAAAGATAAAACCCAAAAAAGAACTATCCATCGAGGCAAAAACGTATTAATGAAGAAGTTCTTCACAATTCTTCCGCTGCTTGTCTTCTGGTGTTTCTGTTTCTAATCAAGCCTGAAAAGAGTCATATAGAGGAAAGGAACACAAAGATGAAGTGTTCACTCATCCCTTCCTTCTCCAAGATGAATGGTGAGAGAAATTCTTTGAGTCATTTGAGCCTACATTGCAATAGATCTAAATAGTAACATTTTATACTCCCTGTTTTAATATGATGCAGTATGAGCAAAGTCCAAGAACACGCAAGAAGAGAACCACAGCTGTGTTTTAAAAAATAGACTCAAGAAAAGAGCAAAAATAGAAATAAAGAATAAATGAAATTGGAGAAAAGACAACTAGCTATGCCTAAGAGTTGCATTTCTGTTACTCTCCTAGCATATTTTATAAGACTAATATACAGATAGAGGTGATCTATGCCTACTGACATGTATCTTTCTATTTTCATGCCAATTTTTAATGGGGGGAAAATGAAATTATGTTGGCTAGATATACTTCTTTTTATTTATGTTGACATCTTTAATCCACTTTTATATATTTATTTAAGTCTAGTTCAGTTCAGTCACTCAGTCATGTTCGACTCTTTGTGACCCTATTGACTGAAGCATGCCAGGCTTCCCTGTCCTTCCCCAATTCCCAGAGCTTGCTCAGACTCATATCTATCTAGTAGGTGATGCCATCCAACCATCTCATCCTCTGTCATCCCCTTTTCTTCCTGGCTTCAATCTTTCCCAGAATTAGGGTCTCTTCTAAGGAATCAGTTCTTCACATGTTTATTTGGATTTCCTTTAATCAGATAAGGAATGAGCATTTTAAAGAATCAAAATGGAAATGATATCCACCAAAAATCCTGTTTTGGCAATGTCACACCTATATCTACACATCAGAGTTGGAAAAAAAATGCAGTTATTTATTCTATAATTGTATTACATTTCACAAAGGCCAAGGAACTCTTTAGAACCACCAGAGGACAATGAAGTGAAGAACAGAAAAAGCATCCTAGTTTCAGAGTTCCAGCCTGGCTCCATCACTCTCCCGTCTGCCGCAGCAGCTCCACTTTGGATCTGTCCTATATAGCATGCTTCCTAATAAGAGGTAACTTGAAAAGGGATTTCAAAAGTTTGACAGGCACTTTACAAAAATGAGTAGAAATGTAAATATTGGTGACAAGACTTTATTCTCATAAACTTAATAATACTGACACAAATATAGAAATTATGAGATATGCTTCTTCTTATTTTTCAGTGTATAAAACACTGAAAATATTTCCATGAAAACCATGCCTGGAAGACAAGGTGAAAATACCAATTTTATATTTTGTAACTTAGAGAACCAAACTCACCCATGAAATACAAAAGTTTGTTGTTCAACTCCAGCTCATTTGATGTTCAAACATATTCTCAGAAATACATTATGCACAAACTAAAGCACTAGGTGCATGTTTCTCAGCCAGAAGGCAAGAAAGCATAATCCCCTAATTTGGCCTCAGTCATCTGGCTTACATAGCGAACACTATTATCCTTCTCATGTCAGTCACGTTAATAACAAGCCTAGAGCCTAAGAAGAGTCTTAGCTCATAACACAGGCCTTCCCTACTCAGCCCCAGAATAAACTTGAACTCTCTTGAGTTATCAATACTATAGAGTCTTTTAAGGCAAGAACCATGGCCTCTGTGTTTGGATGTCCCTCACAGTATTAAGCACAAGCCTGAATCTGAATGAACGACCAATGACCATGAAACTCAGTGGATGATGTGCTGACGTCAGTGATCCCAGTCACAATGGCCATCATGATGAAAAGTACAAATACGAAGCACTCTCACCGTCAACTTGAATAGAGCAAAAGTGCTGAATATGTATGAAAGCTCAACCTGACATCAGCAGGAAACCCACAAACTCTAGCAGAAAATAAATCTCTCTGAAAGAGCAAACATGTGATGCTACTAGGATTAAAACTTTATCCCTAAAATTCCCAAAGCAGTCACAAATAATACAATTGACCAAGTACTGAAAGGGCAGTTTGCTGCTGAGAGTAAGGATTTAGAACTGGAGAGGAACTCTGGCCAGATTTAAATAATGGCAGAAGGATCAGAAATAAGAGAAAGTAAGGGATCAATCGATCGGCTGGCGTGTTGATCCATAAAGCAGAGTGGAAAAAATGCCAACAGCTAACTTTGAGTCCAGTTATTAAAAAAAGACTCAGTTCAAGATTTCATGTCTTCAAGGTTATTCTGAAAAGTATATAAGGTTATTTCAGGCATATAGTTTTCTAACTAGGTAACATGGCTTTAAAAGTTGGGTAGAGGGTTTGGTCTTCATTAATATTCAATTTCTAGTGGGTTCAGATTTCCCTATGGTTGTTCTCTGAATTACAAGATACACATGTTTTGTGCATTTCCCTATGGTTGCTCTTTGAATTACAAAATGTACATGTGTTTACATATATTTTTTCTTATTTAGGAATGAGTTTTGGGAAAAATTTCTGTTTGAGAAGTTGTGAGTCTGGACACAAATTTACATGTATTCTTATATGAAAAATTTTAGAAAATGTTTCCCCAGGTATTTCCACTAAATTTCTAAATATCAAGAGAATAATTAATGAGAGCTGTATAGTAAGCCAGTACCAAATCAGAATCTTAATGACAAAAATCCTTTTTATCTCTACTTTTAGAGATCTTACTATGGGCCAAAGTGGCGCTGGTAGACTCTTTTAAATGAGGCAAGTATATATATATATAATATATATTTTTATATACGTATATAAAGATATATAAGTATATATAAGTATATAAGTATACTTATATACAAGTATATATATACATATATATATATAGCTAACTTTGAGTCCAGTTATTTAAAAAAGACTCAGTTCAAGATTTCATGTTTTCAAGATATTCTGAAAAGTATATAAGGTTATATAATATAAAAATATATTATATATGTATGTGCTTGCCTCATTATATATTACCCACATCCAAATGTAATTTTTGGCCAACTCAGGATTATGTAATTAACAATCTATCTGTAGAATCACACTCGAGATACAGAAGACTCAGAAGTCTATGCTCCCATCCTACCTCTGCCCCTTCCTAGCCCTAATCCCTTAAGCAGGTTATATAACCTATCAGACCCTCAGTTTCCTCATCTGTAAAATGAGAATGATAAGGATGCTACCTCAGAGTTGAATAAAATAATGTAAGTCAATGTATGGCCTGCATTAGGGGTTCTAAAAGTGTCAGCAATTTTTATAACGTGTGTATCCTAGAGTTTATGGGGGGTTTTGCCACTCTCCAATGCCTGAAAGACAGTTAAGAAGTCTTCCTAACAGTTGCTTTATGATTATAGGGCTCTGCCTTACACACAATCTAGAAATTAACAAAGAAACTCAGCAGCAGAATATGGTCAATTTTACATATTAAGCAGCCTTTCTGACAATTCAGCAATTAAAGTGCTCCTAAAGGGGGAGAAGGGGTATGAAAAGAGAGAAAGAGAGAGAGAGGGAAAAAAAAATCCCTTGGAAATAACGATTTCATCTTTTGTTCTGACCTGTTTCAGGGTAAAAGAAATGCCAATTCAGAAAGTCCCTGGAGCTAAGCAAATTCTCTCCCATCAGCTCCTGGGCTGCGTCAGCAAAGCCAGGCCTGCCAGCAGGACAGGGGGCCCAGGAGTCTCCCCGAGGCTCTCTCTCCTCTGGTGTCATCGCCCTGTTGTCCTTCTGAAGGCCACAGAGGGCATCGGGACCACTGCCAGGCCCTGCTCACCTTGACAAGAGAGTCCAGGGAGGCTTTTATGCCCAAACTGGAGGGAGAAGGGAGAGCTTCTCTCCTCCCCTTGTCCTCTCCCTCCCTTGCTCCCTCCTGGGTATTGAACTTACTGGGGTTTCAGCTACTTTATCATCTCATTTGCTTTCTGATCTGATCCTGGGCTGCCATGTGGCTGATCAAAGGCAGATGTGAGCTCTCATCTTCACAAAGAAGTCCCTATATTCAAACAAACATGTTAATTTATCCAGCTCCTTGCCTGCAGTTACCTTGCTTTGCCCCCTCTTGCCATTTCTCAGTATATTCTTTCACTCCTAATGCCCTCTCTTGCAATTCACACTTTCTTTCCCCTCTGTTTGTATGACCTTTGGGTTCTCATTTGTCTTTAAAAATCTCTTCCTTTTCCGGTTCACATTGTCAGAGGTTAAAATAATAAAATTGCTTTTTACCCCCATCTCATAGTCCTCATATTTGAAGAAAAAAGAAATTATAGTTTTGGTTTGTTTTTTAAAACATGAGACATGCTCTTATATTCGGCAGCCTAGTTTGTTTTTAACAGTGGCAAACACTACCTTCGGGGAAGGACAGGGAAACCTGGTGTGTTGCAGTCCGTGGGGTCGTGAGGAGTCAGACAGGACTGAGCCACTGAATGACAGTGGCATCGAATTCCAGCTTTGTTTCCTTCTTGCCGCTTCCCCTTTCCTTCCACCCTCCCTGCCTCTCCCCTCTCTCCTCGTCTGCCCCTTCCATTCAGGAGGTGTCCCCATCTTCAGTATCCTTCCCTGCCTTCTGAGAGACAGTCACCCTTTCTGCATTCTCTCCAAACTCCGCTGCCTCCCTCTCTGCCGACCTTCTGCTGAGTTGCTACTTTCAAGGTTTTGAAATTCAGTAAATCCTTCATAGCTTGCCCTAATTTAGAGAGAAGGTCAATCAGAAATAATAAGCCTGAAAAACAGAATGTTTTACAAAAAATCTTCCAGTTGAAGGATATTAAGTGGACACAGTATGATTGTTGACAAAGAATGAAGAAAGCTATTCACAGAACTACCAATAACAATTTACTGAGTCCTCAGGGCTATGAGTGATTCAGAGATGAACAAGGCTTGACCCCTGCCCTCGAGTATTTTAAATATAGTACAGAAAATACAGTGTGCTTGCACATGACCTTAATAAAGTCAAAGTGTGTGAGAAGCTGATTCGTCTGACAGACTTTAACCCCTACACTGTGGTTAGAGCTTCAGAAAACTCAAAAGTGAATCCCACATGGTCTTCACTCTCAAGGAACTTAGACTCGAGCAGAAGATCAGTCTGTACCTAAATGATTACCATGAGAAGTCAAAAATCAACTAACGAAACCCTTAAGGTAGTGGACAAAGACCAGTTGCTAAGGCAAAGTGATCAACTTAAGCCTAAAGATGGGGAAGGTGTCAGGGCAGAGAGGCCATTGAATCTGGGTCTTGAAAGATGACTTGACGGAGAGGTCAAAGCTATAGAAGGGTTTGTCTTTGTGTCCATTCAGTTCACTGTAAGACACCACAGGATTCCCTGGTTGAGGATTCTATCTCTGCTGAGAGGTGATGTGCTAACTAATCAGCATTGTATCCTTTGAACCCAAGCAAAGGAAGCAGAGTTATGGATACCCACACGTGACTTCCTGCACTCAGGATCAGCACTGGACAACACGGCTCAGATAGAAAAGTAACTGGGACGTAAAGGGGGAAATGAGTGGCCCAAAGCTGCTGTTGGCTAGGTCCTGAAAGAGATGGAAGAGGTGAGAGTGAGACGGCAAGGACCATGTTGTGCAGAGCCCTGAACACCAACCACATGTAGAAGTGGAACATGCAAGATTTTTTGAGCAAAGGAGGATAGAATCACATTTACACCAGGTCTATGGAAGAGAGGAAATATTAGATGAAGAGAAACCACTTAGGAGGCCGTTGCAATAACTCAGTAATACTTATTTTAATGAGTATGATGGCAATGAAAAGAGGGGTGGGATTCAAGCAATAAATCTATGGTAGAATCTGCAGAAGAAGAAAAGAGAAGTTAGAAATGAAACATTACTTAAAACAATGATGATGTCCTATAACCAGAAAGAGAAGACAGGAGAGAAGATAACAGATTTGGTTTTATTCTCTTTGATCTTGTGATATCGGTGAATCCAGAAGCAATAGTGAGAAGAAAGCATAGAACATGAGAGGCCATTTGAATACATCTTTGGAGCAAAATTATATAAGGTCAGGAGGTGAAAAACTGTACCTTTATTCAGTAAATATTTATTGAGGACCTACTATAAACCTGTGAGATGAAGTACAGCATAGAAAGCATACCCTAGAAAGTAGGGTACTGCTTACATATTTTAATGGCTAAAAAGATGACAGAGGATGAGATGGTTGGATGGCACCACCGACTCAATGGACATGAGTTTGAGCAAGCTCCAGGAGACGGTGAAGCAAGAGAAGCCTGGCGTGCTGCAGTCCACGCTGTTGCAAAGAATTTGACATGACTGAGCGACTGAACAACAATAGGGCTTGAAGTGAGCAGAAAAAGTTGCCAGTGATTCACCATGGGTAAATTGATTCCAGCAGCATTGAAACCTCCTCAATACATTCCAGAGGCTGTAAAAACCAAAACTAAGTGGGAGAAAGTAAGGAGTAAAGATGTAGAAGCCACAAAGTTTTACAATATCCAGCAATTCATTAACAGATAGATAAGAATCAGTTGTGCTTAGCAAGTGTATTATTTACAGGCAAATACTGCCGCTAATTGTCTTCACTCCTAAGTAGGCTAAAGAGAAGGTTTCTAATGCTGGAGAGAGCAAGAGGGAGCTGGTTTTGTAATTACTCTGCCACTTAGCAATATTCCTTGGGTCAGTTATTTAATATCTCTGAGTCTCAGTTTCTTCTCTGCAAGAATGAAAATACTTTCTTCACTGTGTTATTGTGAGGTTTCAATAAAATTAGTGTGAGTCAAATGCCTGGAACAATAAATGACAGGTATTATCATCATATTTTTAAAATTTGTTAGTCTAGCCTTTTTTTTCCCTGCTTTGAGTCAAGTTCTGTCACCAAGTTTCTGTATGAGTAAACCGTTTCCACATCCTATCAGTCTCCAGGAATGAAGTTCGTGTATGCTGAGTCACTTCAGTCGTGCTTGACTCTTGGCGATCCTTTGGACTGTAGACTGCCAGGCTCCTCTATCCAAGGGACTGCCCAGGCAAGAATACTGGAGTGGGTTGCCATGCCCTCCTCCAGGGGATCTTCCCAACCCAGGGACTGAACCTGATCTCGTATGTCTCCGACATTGGCAGGCGGGTTCTTCACCACTAGTGCCACCTGGGAAGGCCAACAGTGTCTAGAAACAAAGCTTGGTCTTATCAGAACACACCCTCTGCAGTGTTAGTCCCTGCCCGTGTCCACTGAGCACAGTTCTGTACCACAAATGCACGCTTCTGCAGTTTTCATTAGAGGGGCAGATGGGGACGGTCAAGCTGATGGCAGAGCACTATTGCTTTTTATTTTCACTTCAGATAGCAATTGCACATCAAACCTCACCCTGCTCCATGTTGGATAATCAAATCAACCTCAAACAGAAGTATTTCTAAGTCCTTATATTAAGCACTATCTATAATTCCCAACCTCGGCCCTCACCAACCAAATTCACTCCGTCTGCTGCATATTCTTAGTATCAGTCAGCAGCATCCCATCATTCATAACTCTCCCTCTGCCGCATGGCCACATCGAAAGGGCTCTGTCTCTTAACCAAGATTCGTTCTCTCTACACCCATTCTGCTGCCCAGTGCAAGAGCCCTGTTCCCTCTAACTGATGTCTAGGCTACAATCTCTTCTCTACTCCAATCTGCCCTTCACACTACAAAAGAGATCTAATTATATCATTCTGTGACTTGCTCACTTCTATTGGCTCTGAACATTGCCCACAGGATAAAATCTATATTTGGGCATCATGGCCCTTTATATTCCCAGCCTAGCTATTCAGTCCATCCTTTGCTCCAGTTTCCCAAATATGTAAGTATCGTTCACTAATTCAAGCCATTGCAGGTACCGTTCCCTTCATGTGTAATACCTTCCCATGATTTGTTTGACAGGAAAACTCTTAAGTTCAGTTCAGTCGCTCAGTCGTGTCCGACTCTTCCGACCCCATGAATCGCAGCACGCCAGGCCTCCCTGTCCATCACCATCTCCCGGAGTTCATTCAGACTCACGTCCATCGTGTCCATGATGCCATCCAGCCATCTCATCCTTGGTCGTCCCCTTCTCCTCCTGCACCCAATCTTTCTCAGCATCAGAGTCTTTTCCAATGAGTCAACTCTTCGCATGAGGTGGCCAAAGTACTGGAGTTTCACCTTTAGCATCATTCCTTCCAAAGAAATCCTAGGGCTGATCTTCAGAATGGACTGGTTGGATCTCCTTGCAGTCCAAGGGACTCTCAAGAGTCTTCTCCTACACCACAGTTCAAAAGCATCAATTCTTCGGTGCTCAGCCATCTTCACAGTCCAACTCTCACATCCATACATGACCATAGGAAAAACCACAGCCTTGACTAGACAGACCTTAGTCGGCAAAGTAATGTCTCTGCTTTTGAATATACTATTTAGGTTAAAATCCAATCTCAATTAATAATAGAAATTGAGGATAGCTTTTTGAATTGTAGAGCTCTATCCATGACTGGTCATCTACAACCTTGAGGGGTTCCTAAGAGGTTTCTACCGTGTAAGCTAAGGCAAGAGAAAGAACAACTTTTAACTCAGCTTTGGTCTCTAGCAGCAAGGAGAAGACCTAGATGGGCTAACCTGAGCAACAGTGCCTTAATTTCATTATTTTATTTAAACTGAGAAACTGACATTTTTGGTGGGAGATCACCCTAGTTTCTAAATGCCTTTCTAAGAGCCTGAGAGAAAGGGAAGAGTGAGAGCTCTCGTCTCTTAAGCAGGAATGCCATGGGCCCTGACTTACCCTCATAACCTTGTGGGAAAACAGAAATGGAGCTTATTAAGACCCCATCTTCTTGGTGACCCAGAAAACCTGATCCAAAAAATATCCCTGAACATGACACATCCATTGTGACTCTCCTTCTCCTCTGATGAAACCGAAGGCCAAGAAGATGACAACAGTGACCTCCCTTGAGATTCCTTCCCTGACTCCTTACATTCCCCATTGCCCTTTCCCTTGTCTGTGTTCTTTCACTCCTTCCTTCATCTGTGTAGGACTTCATCTGTGTACTTCATTCTTGAAGTAATTTGTCCCGCCCTGTTAATACTTATATTGTCTATAATTATTTCTAGTATCATCTTTCCCACTTGACTACCACTTTTAAGACTATCATATAGTTTTTTGTGTCCACTGCCTAACACAAGGAACCCAGTAGCACATGGCCCCTTGAGGCTGCTTCCTCCGGCTGGATGTAGCTGGTGCTTGGTGAGCATAGCATGGGCTGTTTCCAGGGCCCCCTCGTCCACTCTCCAGACACCTGATGGAGGCACAACTTGGACAGCCATGTCCGGCAATCCTAGACCAACAGAGGAAGGAACTCTTCAAATATTTTTGAATAAGTGGATAGAGCACAAAAGAATGCTTTGAAGCATAAGGAATACTGTGACAATGTAAATGCTGAGAAACTATGAAGCTTAAAAACGAATAGAATTTTTGAACATGATCATTAACGATCCATAAATTTTAGAAAGCTCTTAAGTATACAAAAGCAATGAGGACCTTAAATCTCAAAGAATTTTATAATTAGAAGTATGGCAACCATATGTTCTAAATTGTCTAGGATAATTTATATTTCAAATCTCCTGTCTTATTGCCCTCATAAGTATAATTGAACTTGTCAGAATGTATGTCTTAATTTGGGGCTCAGAAAATATAGTTACTAACTAGAAGGTACAGTTGACTTATGTTTGTTCAACCTTCTCATTTTAAAGATGAGGAAACTGCGATCCACAGAGGCTAACTAGGTTATCTGACATCACACATGAAATTAAGTCTAAATCAGGACTTAAGACCAGGTCTTCTGACTTCTAACCTATTGTTATTTTGTATTACTTTATTCTATGACCTAACATAGCTCCACAAAGTCTTTTGCTTGCTGTTTAACAAATAT
Source organism: Nanger dama (assembly GCA_917880005.1). NCBI lineage: Eukaryota > Metazoa > Chordata > Mammalia > Artiodactyla > Bovidae > Nanger > Nanger dama. Next base: position 7,255,178 of record CAKJTW010000011.1, read on the forward strand.
CCCCCTCCTCCTACTAAACCTTTTCCTGGAATAGGAAGCACTGTCCTGCCACAATCCACCAGCAATCCTTCCATCTCTGAATTTTATGGAGTCTCTGATATCCTATATGGCACAGTGCCTCAGACAAACCCAGCCTGTATTTTGGGGCTGAATGTCTGCAGGGCAAGTTGAGGGAGGAGACAGACAATGGCTTCATCAAAGCTAATGGTACAGAAGGGACATAATCACTAGGTGATGTTTCTTAATCACTACATTCTGAACTATGTACATCAAAACCCCAGGCTTCCTGGTATCAACATCAACCAAGGTGACTTTCCAAGATAAAAGAGGAATGTGAGAACATCTGGTAGGGGATGGCTCGATAATGAAAAAGTATAGGAAATACCCAGAAGCCAGTCTGAAACTGCCATTCATAAAGAACCTATCACATAGGGAAAGTGCATATGGAGTGATTAAGAAAAGGACAGAAAGAGTAGGTAAGTAGAGAATAATTAATGTGAACATATTATGGATACTGTGGTGCAGTAACAATGATGAAGTGCTTAAAATCAAGGTGAACACAAAAATACTACTAATTGAAGGACTCATGCAGGTTAAAAACTTGAAAATGGAGAAAGCACAGTTGTAAAAAAAAAAACAGAGTAGTCCAGACCAAAGGGAATGTGGAGCTGCTTCAAATGGCGGAATAGAAGCCTTCAATCTAACTTGATATGTGACTTTGAGCAAGTTATTTTGTTTCTCTGAGCCTCAGTTTCTCCCCTTTTAAACATAAGAATTAGGCTCCATGATCTGCAAACACCTTTTCTAGCTCCAATTTTTATGATCTCAATTGAACAATTACCATCCTTTGTTTGAAAGTGAAAGTATTAGTCATTCAGTGGTGTCTGACTCTGCGACCACATGGACTGTAGCTGGCCAGGCTCCTGTGTCCACAAAATTCTCCAGGCAAAAATACTGAAGTGGGTTACCATTCCATTTTCCAGGGGATCCTTTGCTTACGTGCAAAGAATTTCATTTGTAATAAAGTGACTAACAAACGTGGAGGGTTGTGTTTACCAGATTAATGGAAAATCATAACTTCTAGTGTATATTGCAGCCCAGAGCAACTGGACAACAACTTTTCCTGTAAGATGCCAGGTAGCAAATATTTTATGCATTATGGACCATATGGTCTCTGTCATAACTACTCAACCCCGCCACTGTAGCATAAAAGCTGTCAGAGACAATATGTGAAAATTTGAATGTAGCTGTGTTCCAATAAAACTTTATTTATAAAACAGGAAGCAGGCTGGATTTGACCCCTCATTTCCAGTTTCCTAACCAAAGCATGAAAAATGGATTATATGTCATTTAATGTAATTTTTAGGCTTCTGTATATATTATACATGGTAAGAATGCAGGAAAAGCTTCAGAAAAGAAACAAGTTTTCCCAGTTGAGAAAAAAATATAGACTGTCATATTGCGCTACTCCAGGTGCCATCATTCACAACGACTTTATAAAACACTAGAACTCTCTACAGTACAGTGTGCACATGAGAGATGTACCTCTGTGACCCTGCTGGTGGAACTGATACCTGAGTAATATTAACAGCCTAAAAGGGAGAAACTGAATGTTGAAGAAGAAAAAAAGAATCTGAAAAAGATTCCATAGAATAGAACCCCTATCTCCTACTCCCCTCAGGAATTCTCCATGAAAATTCTTCCTCACTCCCCAAACAAAAGGTTGTTACCTCAGGAAAGTGAGGGCATATCAGTCATTTTAAACTTGAAGTGAATTTAAACAAGTGACCTTTCTCTAGAAGTGTTTTGATTTCAAGATGAACTATTGCAGGAGTCCAAGGAACAGTGAGGCGGGAGGGGAATGCTCCTGAAAGTACACCCCAGTGGCTGCCTGCCGCCTGCAATCCCTTTATAATGTTTATCTGTTGTTTAGATACCTTCTTCCAGAAATAGCACTTATTTATTTCAAAAGAGTTGATGCTTTTGAACTGTAGTGTTGGAAAAGACTCTTGAGAGTTCTTTGGACTGCAAGGAGATCAGACCCATCAATCCTAAAGGAAATCAGTCCTGAATACTCATTGGAAGGACTGATGGTGAAGCTGAAGCTCCAAAACTTTGGTCACCTGATGCAAAGAACTGACTCCTTGGAAAAGATCCTGATGCTGGGAAAGATTGAAGGCAGGAGGAAAAGGGGACAATAGAGGACCAGAGGGGTGGATGGCATCACTGACTCAATGGACATGAGTTTGAGCAGGCTCCAGGAGATGGTGAAGGAGAGGGAAGCATGGCATGCTGCCATCCTTGCGGTCGCAAAGAGTCAAACATGACTGAGCAACTGAACAACAACAATTTTGAGGTCTTAGCCCCACATCAAAGCATATGTTCCAGTAGAAGTTACTAGTCTAAGGAAATCTATACCCCAAATCATAGTTGACCAACTCAAGGATGGACATCTGACTCTGGCCAGTCAGAGCTCTTTCCTGGGATATTTCATGCCAAAACTTGGGGAAGAAGAGTAGGCACTTTCTCTGGTAGGGAAACTATGAAACAGCTGTCACCCATCCTGTGCCCTACCACATGCACAAAGCAGGTGTGAGAGAACACAGCCAATGTGCGGCAAGATGCAGAGAGAGGAGTCTGAGGGACATTCTTATCAGTATTTTCAGCTGTGCTTCAGGTTCTGCCGTATTCCATCCCTCAAGAATCATGTGGATGTCCTCACTATCCTTCTAAAAAATTCTCCCTTCTGCCCAGACTACTTCAAGTAGAATTTTTGCTACTTGTAACCAAAAAAACTCTGAAAAATACAGCCCTGTAACTATATTTTTTTCCTCCAGATCTGTACGCCTGTATCACATTTTTAACGTTCTGTACGCTTCCTTTCCCTGGGATTTTCCCAAGTCCTGGTGATAGAGAAAAAGTTAAATTTTCTTCCACTGTCCATTAAGCATCAACCCTAGACCATATTCATGTATATGTGCCAGTAGGGATTCTGTGGTGTGGACAGAATCTACAGACTTTGGGTATTACCACAAGGAATTCAGTCTGCGCCATCCCCAAAGGCCCTTAGGTATGGAAGACAGCACAACAACAACGAACCACATGATAGCTCACCCATTTCACCAAATAGCAGGGAAGAAGCATGCAAACTTCACAAGCTTCAATAGTAAGTTCTATAAAGTTATCCAACTGAAGACATCCCAACTTAGTAAGGTCAATTGCACCATTTTGTTCAGTTCTCATTGGTTAGTTGGTTGCCATTTTAATAAGCTACGCAGGTACATGGCACAATCTTTAAAGATTACAAAAGTGTTTGTGGTGGTTAGTAGATCTCCCCTTACCGCTTCCTCATCCCCCACATGCCATTGTCATTGCTAATGGGAACAGCTCTTATCAGTTCTTGCATATGTTTCCAGAGATACTCTGTTTATTTATAAATATATATGAATATATTTTTTTCACAGACATCCCAGACTAAAATAAATGCCATTTTGTTCCTTTTTTTTTTTTTTTAATGTAACAATACATCTATTCTCACCACTTGGAATGGGGCATATGTTATCTGAAGAACGGAATCTTCTAGTCTCATCTGCTTGGGAACAATACTTAGATAATTACAGCTACACAGAGACAGACATTTCCTGAGATCTCTGTTAGATATGCTCCTCTGTTCTCTCTCAATATTGTTATAAAATAAACTGAAGCATATTAAAAATTTTAAGAGTTCTTTTGCGCAAACATTGACTCGAATTGAGCAACACCAAACCAGAAATGATTAGGAGCACTCTACCAGCAGGAGTTTCAAGAATATCTTCTACAGACAGACAAGGAAGCAAATTGACTGGCTACAGTGCTGCCTGATTTGGGAAAGCCTAGTTGGATGCTTGTGACTGGCTGTCCTTAGGTTTTGATTTCTTAAACCCAGGCATCCCAGGCTTATATTTTCATTTGCTTACATATGCTACCAAGGCATGGCAAAAAGATGGGGAAACAATGGAAACAGTAGCTGACTATTTTGGGGGCTCCAAAATCACTGTAGATGGTGATTGCAGCCATGAAATTAAAAGATGCTTACTCCTTGGAAGGAAAATTGTGACCAACCTAGAGAGCATATTAAAAAGCAGAGACATTACTTTGTCAACAAAGGTCCGTCTAGTCAAAGCTATGGTTTTTCCAGTAGTCATGTATTTATGTGAGAGTTGGACTATAAAGAAATCTGAGTGTAGAAGAATTGATGCTTTTGAATTGTGGTGTTGGAGAAGATTCTTGAGTGTCCCTTGGATTGCAAGGAGATCCAACCAGTCCATCCTAAAGGAGATCAGTCCTGGGTGTTCATTGAAAGGACTGATGTTGAAGCTGAAACTCCAATACTTTGGCCACCTGATGCGAAGAACTGACTCATTGGAAAAGACCTTGATGCTGGGAAAGACTGAGGGCAGGAGGAGCAGGGGATGACAGAGGATGAGATGGTTGGAAGGCATCACTGACTCAATGGACATGGGTTTGGGTAGACTCCAGCAGTTGGTGATGGACAAGGAACCCTGGTGTGCTGCGGTTCATGGGGTCACAAAGAGTCGGACAGGACTGAGCGACTGAACTGAACTGAACCAAGGCATTAGAGTCGCCTTAATCTAATGGCCTCCTTGCCTAATTAATACAACTGTACCAACAACAAGTTCATTTAAAGAAGTTCAAAGAGGCAGAAATACAATACTGAAATTTGGAGATAAGGTAAATATCTAGCCAGATCCCAAGCACAAACCTTGATTCTGGAGGGTCTGAATTTTGAAGCAAAAGATTCCTTTATAAAAGGGAGTTGTGAATTTCAGCACATTATGAAACAGAATAAGCTGTGCCTGCTCGGTTCCAAACCATTTCACTAAACTAAGAAATGACCAGTTCAGTGATAGGTTTTTGACAAAAAAAAAAAACTTCTGTGGTTGATATCATGAGAATAATCTGCCATGGTCATAACCAAACTCAGGACGAGATCAAACGTTGGTTTATTCTTATATGATCATTTACTTGTAGGTTCTTTCTAAAAGTATATATATATATAACTTTCTGCAGCTCAAGAGACTTATGGGACAGTTTGACTAGTTTTAAGTGATTTTTATCCTTTCTTTGTAAAAGACAGTTTGAAATCTTTCTCTTCTATTCGCCAAATCACTCTATATAGGAGAACAGCTGTGACATTTATCATCATTTAAATAGATTAGAGTTTCAAAGCATTCATTGTCCTAGACCTTAGCCCATCATAAATTTTGTATAAGCTTCTTTGCTCAGAGAAGATAGTCTGACCCCAGGCAGTGCTATCTCTGGTCTCTCCTTTTAAATTCCTCCCTCATGCCTTTCTCTCTCCTCATTTTAATAGTCCTTCCTTTACTCTAATTGGTCTCAAATAAGCCATATCAAGGGCTTCCCCAGTGGCTCATTGGTAAAGAATCTGCCTGCAATGCAGGAGACATATGAGATGCAAGCTTGATCTCTGGGTCAGGAAGATCCCTTGGAGGTGGGCATGGCAGCCCACTCCAGTGTTCTTGCCAGAAAAATCCCATGGACAGAGGAGTCTGGTGGCCTGTGGTCCATGGAGCTACAAAGAGTTGGACACAGCTGAAGTCACCGAGCACAGCAGAAATCCATAATAGCCGAAGAGTTATTGCCATGGCCAAAAAACTGTTAACAGCTGCCTGACTTGTGCTGACTCTATGGAACCTCTTACCAAGTCCAACTCCAAAGAAAACGATGCTCTTTGAGCTTCCTGTTGCATTTCCTTCTGTCGTTCTATCTCCCCTTCTGTCCATGCAACACACTGACCACATATTGCACTGGACTGACCAGCATCCTTCATTGTAAGCCTTTAATGTAAGCCTCCATTTCCTTCCAAGCAAATGCCTTAGATCTAGACAAATCTCTCCACCTTTCCCTAACCCAATTTTTCATTGCTGTATAACCAAGTCCCCAGAACTCTCCCTCAGCCTGGGTCTACTAGCATTTTGGATAAGGGAACCATTAAATCATGGTGTGCAGATTCTCCTCTGATGACAACATTTGAAAGAGTCACAGCTTCTTTTCTTTCCAGCAGTGTTCCACAGTACAATCAGTTCAGGTGCATAAACTGTGTATATGGCCCTGAGTTAGAATCTCTGTGTTAACTGTATTGAGAATATGTACCCCAGGCAGAGTTCTGTGTTTCCAGTCCACCTTGGTCTTCACTTGGACATGAACTGGCCTCTCTACTCCATACAGTTTTCTTCCAGAAAAGGTCTCCATTCCAAGACACTACACTTCCTTTAGCTACCTTTAGAATCAGGAAGAGCAATGATCCTCTCTCAGCTCCCAGACCTCTGCTTTCTTCCTATGATCAAAATTATTTACAGATTCCTAAATTCCTTCTCTCAGAAATGCCTCTCAGAATCTACCCAGAGAAACTTTTGAATAGTTGTTCCTTTGTTCTGCGATGCAGCATCCACACAGCACTACTTAGCTCAGCCTCCAGTCTTTGAATTTCCCTAACCCTCTCCATCAAGATCTCTCTCCTACTGGTCCTTTCTCTAAATGTCCCTTCCATGAGACCAGTTAACAAGGTCCTCCTGCCTTAATTGACCTCACAGGGGTTCACTTTTCTTCATGCAACCCCAGGGTCTCTCAAACCCCCACTGTTCCTCCACAATAACCCAGCAGCCATCAGTAGCCCACCTGGACAGCTCTTAGCTCAGAGTTGCCACAATCATTAACATAGCAAAGCTCAATTATATCTATACACGCTTCCCCAGTATTGCCTTTCCCTGGCACCATTTACCACTTAAAACTCCCTTTTATGTTTTGTCTCAGCTGCTCCAAAGTCCAGGGGAAGCCAAATGACTTTGGGAAAGATTGACATTTATTTACTTTACTGAGTCATTCCAAAAGACGTCTGCATAATCTATTTTAAACCTCTAACAAACTAATTCATGATAAAGTTTTAATAACTGGAAACATGCTGGTCAGAACTTTATATTCATATAGGTCTGATTTTTAATATTGGTAAAGCTTATCTCTAGTTATTTCAACTTGGATGAGTTAGGAAACGTTCCCATTATCAGATTCCCATCCTCTTAAATGAGCATACTCCTCCCTCATCTCTCAGCAGTGATAGCAATAACATCAATAATATGGATAGTAGATAGTCAACAAATGCCACATTCAATCTCTCCTCCCCAGGGAATGTGTGTTATTGCAAGTGGCTACAGTATCTTCCTCAATGGGGTGACTCTAGAAAGGCTTCAGAAGTATTCTCTCTGGGGAAAAACTCTGGAACAAGCCCTTGCCAATGTTTCTGACATGATGCATATAATAATACCTCACTCTATCTCTGCTATCAAGAACTTCATTGGCCATTTTTCCCCTATCATTCCTATTCTTTGTTATTTTCAAATAAGCTTTTGCAGTTTCCTAAAGTCTATGCTTGTGATTATATGACAGGTGAAACAAATATTTCAAAATTTAAAACTTGGCACCGTACAACTGATAACATGAACTCATTTCACAACTGAGTTGTATCCCCAAAGACAGAGAACTCTGAACACTGTTTACTCTTATATTCCTGCAGCAGTCCTTATATTTCTCTGTCCAGAACCTGCTCCACCTCTTAGGGCAATAGGTTCTATGTCCTTGACTACAGAAGTGTGCATGTGAACCAACCTCAATCAAGAAATATCACCCAACTGTCTGGCCACTGAGACTGGCCTGGATAGACAGATGACCCATGTAAAGTCCTGCTCCACGATGTTTCTGGCTTGAAAGAGCAGAAATTATATCTCTCCTCTCTGATGGCAGAATTTCTGGAAAGTGAATTCAGGGGCCACACGTGGCCATGTTCCTTGCCTTATGGAGAAAATGTGTCTATAATAGGAAAAGATGAAGCCAGTACAATAAAGAAGCTGAAAGGTGACACAGAAATGGATAAAGAGTCCTGCCAGCATCACAAGCCAGGCAGGGAGCCAGCTGTTCTTGGGGCCAATGCCACCTTTCCTGTGATGCAGTCCATGAGTAATAAATTCTCCTTCATCTTAAATGAGAATCTTGTTATTTGCAAGTTTAAAAGTGCTTATTCTGAAATTTCCACTCTCTTGTCCCAGTTTTTTAAGAACTCTTACCAAAATAAACAGACTGGTCTATGCTGTGGGATTCCATGCATAATCCTTAGAAAGAGACAACTTTATCATCTCCTACTAATCCCCTTTGTGATCCTGTATTTTCTCTTCTGCTGCCTTCCTTCACTGGTTTACCTTTTCTGCCATATCTTCCCTTTCTTTAGCTGTTTTCACCTCTATCCTCAAACAATTTTAGCTTCATCTAGTCTAAAAAGACCTTTATTTGATGCTGTTGCTGCTTCAGTATACCGTGTCATTTAGCCAGGGTGTGCCAGGCTCTGCTGCAATAGCAAACAGCATCAGGCATCTCAGAGGAAACAAATAAGATTTGTTTATTTCTCATAAGTGCACTACAGGGCAGGGTGACTCTCTAGAAAAGACCTTCTATGTGGACAACTCAATGTCCCTAATAAAGAACATTCCAGCATTCTGTAATTGTATGGTGTACAGCACTGTAGTGGATGGAGCTTCCATGGCAAGCATAAGAGGGCAAGAAAAGGATGGAGAATAGCACACAAGCTCCTTCAAATCTTCCGCCCAACAGTGACAGAAGTCACCTTTGCAGACATTTTACTAGCCAATGTAACTCTTAAGGTCTTGGCTAACTTCAAGGATTCTGTTTGGGGGAGAGAATATTGGATATGAATATTAGATGTTTCTACATCTCTCTCTCCCTTAGTTTTACCTCTAGAATTTTTAAGAAATCAGACCAAAATCAATGTAAATTTTTTCCCACAAACAGTCATTAACTTCTTGCAAATTTCCTTCTGCACCAAAAACGTGAAACAGTCAGCTTGGATGAAGTAATGATCTCCCCACTCCCAGGAGCTTACAACAATAAACAATGATGTCTTTTTCATGTCCTTAGGGATAACAGGTTGGCTCCAGATCTGTTGCAGCCTGGAGCTCAGCCCTGTGTCTTCCCTTTGGGGACTGAATCTGAAAGAGCAGTTTCTCTTGCTTTTGCTCAGACATGGCACCCTTCACATTGCACACATGCCTTAGCCAAAGCACATCACATGGCCAGATCCAAAGTCAATGAGGCTGGGAGGTACACTCCCCAACAGGAAGCACAAAGTTTTCAGGGCAATGGGTGAGGATCCTCCATACACAGAAGCAGATGTGGGTAACCAGGACCAGTAATGTAACCCAGTACAGTACTTGACGGGCACCACTCTGTTGGTACTTGTTCTATTCACCTCCTCTAAGGCAGGTGCATTCTTCTAACATGATTTTAACTATAAAATTATAAAAATATTGCATAAATTACACCTTTGATACTATTTTTCTCTCCCAAGATTTAAAATATTAACTTATCTTCTAGAAATCTACATTGCATGAATTATAATTCCCATCACTGCCTCACTAGACATGCCTTAAACATATCCCCACAAGTAAGCACTCTTCCATATATCCCCATATCTGTCTGAGGTGGTGTTATTATCCTGACCATTCTTGCCAAACAACCCCAGTGTCATTCCTAAATCCTACTTCTTTGCCTCCCCGACATCTTGTATGAGTTAAACACAATTCAAATCCCCTTCTAATGCTTTATTCTTTCCCATTACCTGATTCTACTCTGATCCAGAGACTTCTAACACAGGATATTTTGATACCTTTCCTAATAGCATACCTAATGACCCAGAAATTCCATTCTTAAGTGTATGACATTCAAAATTCTCATACACACACACACACACACACACACACAAATTTACAAGAATCTTCACCTTAGCATTGATGGGATTAACAACATTTGAAAAACATGCACGTGGCCATTAACCAGAGAACTGACTGGTTGTGGTTTTCTCATGATAGAATAGTAGACAATAGTGAAAATAAATAAAATTACACATATCAACATGGATGATTTTCACAACAAAATGTTCGCTAAAAGAGCAACATCACAACAGGGCATCCTTTTGACAAACATTTAAAATCATGAGAATAACACTACAGTTGTTTAGTAAAATACTTTAGTAAAGTATGTTTTAAAGGCATGGAATTCATAAATACCAAAATCATTACCGTGGTTACTGAGCAGGGCATGAGAACACAGGTGGGAAGACGAATGCGCCTGGGACGGGCACACAAGGGGCATCAACTGTATCCATAATGTATTTCTTAAAGTAGGTTATGGATTCACAGGATGTTTTGTCTGTATTTTATACTTTATGACTGGTTAGCAATAGTTAATGGAATACCATTGGTGGTGGTGTCCAGCCACTAAGTCACAACCAACTCTTTGCAACCCGATGGGCTGCAGCACACCAGGCTTTCACCTTTCAGTTTTATATTATTCATGTCATACATTTCCTATAATGGAAGTGTTAATTTTATTGTACTTTTTGGTACCTTTCAGGAATCTAAGTTATCGTACGGTACTTTACACGCGTTCTGATTTTGCCACAACCTAGATACTGAAGCTATCCAAGCTTTTGAAATAAATATTTTGAAATCCCCAAGGCTAGGTGATTGTGGGGTACACTGTGAAGGTGGGCAGGTGCTCCTGAGCTCCAGTATCCTCCATGACCCCCTAAGGCATCCTGTCAGGCATAACCATACACTGACAACATATTTGGTTAGTTTCTTTTAATTTTTTTTAAATATCCCCTAATCTCTCCATTCTAGACTATCCCTATCTTAAAGCATTTTGTACGTTAGCCTGATTAATCTTTCTAAAATGCCATTTTCCTTTATCTTCTATTTGCAAGTCTCCAATTAGTCTCTATAGCCTATATAATGTAAATTCCATACTCCTTTCACATCATCCAAACATCCCAAGAATCTGGAAATCTCCTTATCACCATCTTCCTTACTCCCTTACCGGAAACATTCTCTCCTTAAGTCATACTTTCCCATCAATACCCAGTCTACATATCCTTCTCCTTTCAAAACTGCCTTAGAGAGTGGAACAGATTGCAGTCTTTCTCATCTGGGCTGTTTGCCTATATATACCCGTTGGCCTCTTTCTTCTCACACCCTCTGGGAACAAGTTCCCCAGTTTCTTTTAACTCACTGTGTTTTCTACACTCCTTTCTCTCCTATATAATCTGTTTTTTGAAGACTTCTCTTCCAGTCAGGCCTGAGTTTTGAGGATGTACCACTCTGCAACCTTGGTATATTTTTTTTAGGTACTGCTAGGAATGATGCTAGAGCTGAAACTCCAGTACTTTGGCCACCTCATGCGAAGAGTTGACTCATTGGAAAAGACTCTGATGCTGGGAGGGATTGGGGGCAGAAGAAGGGGACAACAGAGGATGAGATGGCTGGATGGCATCACTGACTCAATGGACGCAAGTCTGAGTGAACTCCAGGAGATGGTGATGGACAGGGAGGCCTGGCGTGCTGCGATTCATGGGGTTGCAAAGAGTCGGACATGACTGAGTGACTGAACTGAACTAAACTGAACTGAACTGAAGAATTGTGAAGGGTTAAAGATTTTACCCTCCTTACAAACTATCCAGTTAGCCCTGAAGAGTTCATTGATGTTGGCAGAAGATGTAAAATGCATGATCAAAGACAAAGTATTTTATTGCTCACAGCAAAAGCAACAGTTGGGGCATCAGGTTTTCTTGTGCTGGTTCCCTGAACACCAGTTCCTATGGCATGATGCAGGAGATTATGTGCCACCTGCATACACATTGGGTTACATTATAGGAAAGAAACCCTGAGCTTAAGGAACTAGATACTTTTATAATAGTCAGTAAGCACATCTCTGGCCTGGAAAACACCATGGACGGAAGAGCCTAGTAGGCTGCAGTCCATGGGGTTGCTAAGAGTCAGACCCGATTGAGCGATTTCACTTACACTTTTCACTTTCATGCATTGGAGAAGGAAATGGCAACCCACTCCAGTGTTCTTGCCTGGAGAATCCCAGGGACGGGGGGAGCTTGGTGGGCTGCTGTCTCTGGGGTCGCACAGAGTCAGACACAACTGAAGCAACTTAGCAGCAGCAGCAGCGGCAGCAAGCACATCTTTTATAAAGTTAGTAAGCCCTTTCTATTGAAGAAAGATTCTGTATCTTCCAAAACTGTTTGTTATATGAATTTCGTTGAAAAGATACATCTAAAAAACCAAAAGGCAGTCAGTACCTCTGCTCAAAAGAAGGGTGGAAACATAAGTGGCCCATAGAGAACTGTCTTCTAAAAGTTACTAGTCTTATTTCTACAACTCCATTGTAAAATCCTTGAAAATGAGGTTTGACAAACATTTTCTTAAAAGGTCAAATAGTTAAATATTTTAGACTTATTGACCAAAGCATCTCTGACACCATAGCTCAAAAGGAGCCAGAGGCAATATATAAAATGATGGATGTGACTATAGTCCAGCAAAACTTTATTTACAAGAACAGATGACTGACCCTTACTTGTGGACATTGGAACACATGTATGTGCTACACACTGTTCTAGATGCTGGTGATATCTTAGTGAATAAAACAGATTAAATGTCCTACATTCATCAACGATGCACTCTACTGGAAGAACCCACAACAAACAAAGAAAACAAAAGATAGCTTGCCAGATAATGATGAGAGCTATGAGGAAGAAATAAAGCAGGAATCAAGGAGATACAGAGAGAGGTAAAGTTTTGATTTAAGGGTCAGAGAAGGCATCAATGAGAAGGTAACAGAAAGAAGAATGGAAGGAAGGGCTGATACCTGGGAGAAGAGCAGTATTCTGGAACATCTAAGCAATGCAGATGTCCTGAGATGACAGCACCCAGGCATGTGCAGCAGATTCCAGGAGCAGGAAGGAAGGACTAGAGGTGAAGCAGAGTGGATACGAGGGAAAATGGCAAGAGATGAGCTTATGAGTTAGCTGGAGGATTCTAGGGAGGAATAATCTGCCCTATCCTATATTTTTAGAGATATGTCTGCTGCTTTGAGAATAGTTTGAAATGGGGGCAAGGGTGGAAGTAAAAAGATGATTGAGGTTGCCTTGAAAATAATCCAGGCAGAAATGCCAGCTCGGACTAGAGGAAGGGTAGTTAAATTCTAGATAAATCCCTACAGTACAGTCAGTAGACTATAGCCAACAGGTGGGCTGGATGTGCATGTGAGAAAAACAAAGGAGGAAAGGACAATGGCCCAGGTTGTTTCCTGAGCTACGGGAAGGGTAGCACTGCTCTAGACTGACAGGGGAGCACTGAGAGAGGAGCAGGTTTGGGGGTATATCTGGAGTTCTGCCTCAAAATGTCAAGTAGGTATTTGGTAATGTGTTGATGATAATAAGCTATCTACTTAACAGAGTTGCCTACAGCCAGCCCTGCAGCCCGGTGGGTGTTATATATCAGGGGGCTCTAAATGCAAACAGACAGTGACCTTCCTTCCCTCTGCAGAGTTGGGGCCTCATGGCCTCTACAGATGGGTCAGCTAGAACATTAATTCAGATCACTTCTCTGGCCAAACAGACACAGAATGATGACAAGGGTCCTTTGTCCAGACTTGATCTGATGAAGGACAGATCCAGCAAGCAAAGATGAGGCTGTCTGCCTATCAAAATGCATATTCATTAAATGCTTTATCAACTGTCAGCCCGAAAGGGAGAGTGACAGATTTTTACTAAGATAATTTGAGGAACATTCCCTAAACATATTGAACTAAATTGTCCCTCTGTGTCTGGGCTGGTGCCAGCAGGCACTGTCCACATCTTGCATTCTTTCCCAGGCCACTTCACAGGGTCAACTGAGGCATCCTCTCATGTTGCTTAAAAATCAGTGCACAGAGGAGGATGCAGGGTGCTTTTTTCCCTGCTCTAAAAGTGAGAGTCTCAGTACCAGAGCTGCACCCATTCCAGCCCCATCTCTCACATCCAGGCTATACCCCCAAGATGATTTAAAAAAAAAAAAAGAGTAGACGTTAGCTTCTCTTGGTTCATAAGCATTTCTAAACAAAACCAAAGCCCCACCTAATATAAACAAAGGAACTAACCCACACCTAATTCCATTTTGGCATCCACTTTCATACATGTTCATGCATCTCTGAAGTATTTCTTGCAGAGGAGCAGCAGGAATAACTTAAATGAGAATGTTCCTGTATGCAGGATCCCGTCTCAGGGTTGTTCTTCAGTACTAAGGAGGAGGTCAATCACTAAAGTGAGGCTGCGTTTTAGGCAAAAATATTTGAAATATTTGAGGAGGGAGAATACAGTCATCCAGAGGGAAAACTAAAAGCGACTTGACATAGAAAGGAGATATTGGCCAGGGTTTGACAGAAGCGTACTGGGTCTCAAGCCAGGGTAGAACGAAGTTGACAGTTTCATCATTGTAGATGGAAATGGAAAGGACAGAAGAGAAAAGAAAGTTCAGCAACAGGACTGAGAGAACAGAAGTAGACTTGTTTCTTGAGAACAGAAACCATCAGAGCTGTGCCAGAGAATATCTACATAGAATCTGGGCAACTGGTCTAGACAGAGAGGCAATGTGTATACCTTAGAAATATTAAGATGCAATTCAGGGAAGTTTATTAGATCCACTGGGATATGTTTTGCTGCAAGCAGCAATACCTTTTAAAAGTGACAGTAATCAGGATCCATTATCTCAAATAACAGGAAATCCAGGGTTAGGATTCAAAGGTTGGTATAACAGCTTAAGAATGTCAGCAAAAATCTCGGTTTACTGTTGCTTTTCTGTACTGCAATTATTCACATGTTGGTGGTTTCTCTCATGATCACAAGTTAGCTGCAACAACTCTTATGTCCTATTTTTCACAAAACAGCATCTTAAAAACAAGGTAGTGGGTGGGAACGTAGAGGATGTGGCTCTGTCTTTAGCAGTGTGATATGGAGGTGCTAATACCAGTGACCCAGAAGACCTCTTTTTACCTTCTATTGACAAAAATCTGAGTTATCTTCCAGGGAATAGAATTGAGCTATTTGGCTTAATTTAATCAAAACTCATCCCCTGGGGTTGACTACATTGCAGCAAGAATGCAATTGAGGTTTTATTTGCAAGAAAGGGAAGATATCTGTTAGGTAGAAAACCAAAACTGCCATATTTCATTTCTTGCATTTCCCATATTCCATCTTAAAAAATGCTTCTAGAAGGCATGAACTTTGGTAGGAATAAAGCTTGAGAAGCTGAGATTCGGATGTCTAAGAGAGAGAAAACAGAATGGAATAAAAACTTCTGCTTCTGGTAAGGTGGTTTATGTAACTGAGATGGAACATCACTAGAGAAATTATAATTAAAAAAAAAATTAACCTCATCTCTTTGAAACTGTCAAGAGCTAACAAAGCAGTGGACAATTATGTGGCCACAATCTCGAAGCAAATGGAAATCAAGAGAGACAAAGTGGGCACTTAGGGCCACGGTGCCCTAGGAGTGTCTCTGCCAGTTTTGAAAGAAGTAGCTGAAAGGCTTGGAAACTGAGGAAGGGCACAGCGCCTGGAGTTCAGAACCTTACATGCCTAATATAAACCTCAGCCCATGGGTTGGTGACATGAAGAGCAGGGCCGAGGAGTAAGGTACAGAGCAGAAATAGACCTGGCACTGCAGAAGGTGAGATGGTTGGATGGCATCACCAACTCACTGGACATGAGTTTATGCAAATTCTGGGAGATGGTGAAGGACAGGGAAGCCTAGTGTGCTGCAGTCCATGGGATTGCAGGGAGTCAAACACGACTGAGAGACTAAACCGCTTTAAATAACCTTGTTCTTTGAAACTGGTGATAGGAGATTTGGAAGAGCTAGAGTATCCCTACTAACTGTCTGGCAGAAGGAAATATTACTATTCTTTAGAGAAGAGTAACAACTTTAAGCCACTAATTACTCATATTTATTTCATATTTTCAGTTTTTAAAAATGTATACATTGTCATATCTTTTCAGGTTCTGGAGCATAATGAAAACCTCCTGACATATGGGGAGATAAGACAATGTGATTGAAAAGCAAGAAGGACAATGGACAATAAAAACATATCCACTGGGTATCAGGATTAAAGAGATTTAGAATTTAACCAGGTCTAAGAAGTTCAAGGAAAGAAAAGAAAATTTGAAATTTAGAAATTGAAAAATTAGAAAATCAAGAGTTAGGTTTAATGGCAAATTTGATACAGCTGACTATAGAGAATTAAGGCACTGAAAGTTAGATCAGAGGAACAGATCCAGAATGAAGTAAGAGAGAGAAGAAGGGAAATATAGAAAAGATAATGTAAGATAGAATAAATGCAGAAATGACTACTTAACTGAAATTAAAACCCCAGAAGGGAAGGTTCAGTTCAGTTCAGTCTCTCAGTCGTGTCCGACTCTTTGTGACCCCATGAATCGCAGCACACCAGGCCTCCCTGTCCACCAACTCCCGGAGTACAATCAGACTCACGTCCATCAAGTCCGTGATGCCATCCAGCCATCTCATCCTCGGTCATCCCCTTCTTCTCCTGCCCCCAATCCCTCCCAGCATCAGAATCTTTTCCAATGAGTCAACTCTTTGCATGAGGTGGCCAAAGTTCTGGAGTTTCAGCTTTAGCATCATTCTTTTCAAAGAAATCCCAGGGTTGATCTCCTTCAGAATGGACTGGTTGGATCTCCTTGCAGTCCAAGAGACTCTCAAGAGTCTTCTCCAACACCACAGTTCAAAAGCGAGTGAGATAATAATAGAAAAAGCAACAGTTGAGGCAGTAATACCTGAGAATTATCCAAAATAAAAGAGAAATAATAAGCCATGGATACAAAAAGCACTGTTCCAAGTAACCAGAATAAATAAAAAGAAAATTACACCTACACACAGCATAGCAAAATTGCTGAAGATCAAGATGAAGATAAATTCCAAAAAGCAGCTAGAAAAACAACAGTACTTTCAAAGGTAATAATAACATAATAGTTGATTTCTCAACAGAAAAAAAAAAAGGAGCTTGTATCTTCAAAGCTCTGAAAAAAATAGCTGCCAAGCAAGAATTATATACCGAGTAAAATGAAAGAAAATGAAGTTATTTTTAGATAAGTAAAAACCAAGAGCATTTTCAACATTGCACTTGAACTAAAGGAAATACTAAAAGAAAAGAATAAATAAAAAGTGTTAAATATGTGGGCAAATTCGGTAATTAGCTAAACACATAAATAATGTTTCTAGGTTTTTAAAACTGTAGGAATCAAAATGCATGAAGCCATAATACAGAGCTTGTGAAGGAGAACAAAGGTAATAAAAGTTTTTCAGTTCCTTGGATTTTTAAGCAGAGGTGAAAATCTTAGTTTGCATTATACACTGATAAATTGAAAGCCTGTTGCAATCTATAGGATACCACTAAAAATTGTTAACAAGAAAATATGCATAACCTTCTTAACAGATTAAATAAAATGCAATAATAACAATTGTCCCTGAAGGGGCACTTCTTTGTCAGTAACCATACAAACAAAATAGAGAAAGCACATGATGATCTAAAGAAAAAAAAAAAGGTAACAAAAAGCATTTGATAGCTTTTAGCATCCATTTGAAGAAGGCAATGGCACCCCACTCCAGTACACTTCCTGGAAAATCCCATGGATGGAGAAGCCTGGTGGGCTGCAGTCCATGGGGTCGCTAAGAGTCGGGCATGACTGAGCGACTTCACTTTCACTTTTCACTTTCACGCATTGGAGAAGGAAATGGCAATCCACTCCAGTGTTCTTGCCTGGAGAATCCCAGGGAGGGGGAGTCTGGTGGGCTGCTGTCTATGGGTCTTACAGAGTCGGACACAACTGAAGCGACTTAGCAGCAGCAGCATCCATTTATGATAAAAAACCAATCAAACTAGAAATAGAAAAAAATTTTAAACAGCCTTATTGAGGTATAATGAATATACAGTATACTGCACATATTGAAATATTTGATTTGATGAATTTTGACAAGTATATCCCTGTGAGTTTCACAGTTAAGATAAGCAAATTCATCACCTCCCCAAGTCTCCTTGCAGCTCTCTGTAATTTCTCTTTTCTGTCCCTTACCACAGGCACCCTCAGCCCCAGTGAAACACTGCACTACTTCCAGTAATTAAAAATTAGTTTCTAAAAAGAATTTCATGTAAATTGAATCTCTATACTCTTTATTTTTTTCTCTGACTTCCTTCCCTCAGCCTAATTATCTTAGGATTTATACATGTTGTTTTATGTATCACAAATCTATCCCTGCTTATTTCTGAGTAGTATTCTACTGTATGGGTAATACTACAATCCACAGAGACCTGCTGGTGGACATGAAACATCAAAGCTATTACAAATAAAGCTCCCATGAACATTGTGTACAAATCTTTCTATCAATGCATGCTTTCATTTCTTTTAGGTGTATACACACACACACACACACACACACACACACACACACACACATAGGTATTATATAGGAGGAGGAACTGGCTACTCATTTCCATGGGTATTATTGCCAGGAAAATTCCCATAGACAGAAGAGACTTTGGGGCAGTCTATGGGATCACAAAGAGTCAGACATGACTGAGCACACACAGGATATATATATATATGTATATGTACATATGTGTATAACGTGTGTGTGTGTAAACACTTGTGAATAGAATATAGCTAGGTTATATGGCAGATGTCACGAACCTCATTCCATAGTTCATCAGGCACTCTATCTATCAGATCTAGGCCTTTAAATCCATTTTTCACTTCCACTATGTAATCATAAGGGATTTGATTTAGGTTATACCTGAATGGTCTAGCAGTTATCCCTACTTTCTTCAATTTGAGTCTGAATTTGGTAATAAGGAATTCATGATCTGAGCCACAGTCAGCTCCTGGTCTTGTCTTTGTTGACTGTATACAGCTTCTCCATCTTTTGCTGCAGAGAATATAATCAGTCTGATTTTGGTGTTGACCATCTGGTGATGTCCATGTGTAGAGTCTTCTCTTGTGTTGTTGGAAGAGGGTGTTTGCTATGACCAGTGCATTTTCTTGGCAAAACTCTATTAGTCTTTGCCCTGTTTCATTCTTTCATTCCAAGGCAAAATTTGCCTGTTACTCCAGATGTGTCTTGACTTCCTACTTTTGCATTCCAGTCCCCTAAAATGAAAAGGACATCTTTTGGGGTGTTAGTTCTAAAAGATCTTGTAGGTCTTCATAAAACCATCCAATTTCAGCTTCTTCAGCATTACTGGTTGGAGCATAGACTTGGATAACTGTAATATTGAACGGTTTGCCTTGGAGATGAACAGAGATCATTCTGTCATTTTTGAGATTGCATCCAAGTACTGCATTTCAGACTCTTTTGTTGACCATGATGGCTACTCCATTTCTTCTGAAGGATTCCTGCCCGCAGTAGTAGATATAATGGTCATCTGAGTTAAATTCACCCATTCCAGTCCATTTTAGTTTGCTGATTCCTAGAATGTCAACGTTCACCCTTGCCATCTCTGTTTGACCACTTCCAATTTGCCTTGATTCATGGACCTGACATTCCAGGTTCCTGTGCAATATTGCTCTTTACAGCATCAGATCTTGCTTCCATCACCAGTCACATGCACAGCTAGGTATTGTTTTTGCTTTGGCTCCATCTCTTCATTCTTTCTGGAGTTATTTCTCCACTGATTTCCAGTAGCATATTGGGAACCTACTGACCTGGGGAGTTCCTCTTTTGGTATCTTATCATTTTGCCTTTTCATACTGTTCATGGGGTTCTCAAGGCAAGAATACTGAAGTGGCTTCCCATTCCCTTCTCCAGAAGACCACATTCTGTCAGAACTCTCCACCATGACCCTCCCGTCTTGGGTTGCCCCACAGGCATTGCTTGGTTTCATTGAGTTAGACGAGGCTGTGGTCCTAGACTATCCCCATGATAAAGAAATGCAAAAAGCAAAATGGCTGTCTGGGGAGGCCTTACAAATAGCTGTGAAAAGAAGAGAGGTGAAAAGAAAAGGAGAAAAGGAAAGATATAAGCATCTGAATGCAGAGTTCCAAAGAATAGCAAGAAGAGATAAGAAAGCCTTCTTCAGTGATCAATGCAAAGAAATAGAGGAAAACAACAGAATGGGAAAGACTAGAGATCTTTTCAAGAAGATTAGAGACACCAAGGAAACATTTCATACAAAGATGGGCTCAGTAAAGGACAGAAATGGTATGGACCTAACAGAAGCAGAAGATATTAAGAAGAGGTGGCAAGAATACACAGAAGAACTGTACAAAAAGATCTTCACGACCCAGATAATCATGATGATGTGATCACTCATCTAGAGCCAGACATCTTGGAATCTGAAGTCAAGTGGGCCTTAGAAAGCATCACTATGAACAAAGCTAGTGGAGGTGATGGAATTCCAGTGGAGCTATTTCAAATCCTGAAAGATGATGCTGTGAAAGTGCTGCACTCACTATGCCAACAAATTTGGAAAACTCAGCAGTGGCCACAGGACTGGAAAATGTCAGTTTTCATTCCAATTCCGAAGAAAGGCAATGCCAAAGAATGCTCAAACTACGGCACAATTGCACTCATCTCACACTCTAGTAAAGTCATGCTCAAAATTCTCCAAGCCAGGCTTCAGCAGTATGTGAACCGTGAACTCCCAGATGTTCAAGCTGGCTTTAGAAAAGGCAGAGGAACCAGAGATCAAATTGCCAACATCCGCTGGATCATGGAAAAAGCAAGAGAGTTTCAGAAACACATCTATTTCTGCTTTATTGACTATGCCAAAGCCTTTGACTGTGTGGATCACAATAAACTGTGGAAAAGTCTGAAAGAGATGGGAATACCAGACCACCTAACCTGCCTCTTGAGAAATCTGTATGCAGGTCAGGAAGCAACAGTTAGAACTGGACATGGAACAACAGACTGGTTCCAAATAGGAAAAGGAGTACATCAAGGCTGTATATTGTCACCCTGCTTATTTAATTTCTGTGCAGAGTACATCATGAGAAACGCTGGACTGGAAGAAATACAAGCTGGAATAAAGATTGCTGGAAGAAATATCAATAAACTCAGACATGCAGATGACACCACCCTTATGGCAGAAAGTGAAGAGGAACTAAAAGCCTCTTGATGAAAGTGAAAGTAGAGAGCGAAAAAGTTGGCTTAAAGCTCAACATTCAGAAAACTAAGATCATGGCATCCGGTCCCATCACTTCAGGGGAAATAGATGGGGAAACAGTGGAAACAGTGTCAGACTTGGATTTTGGGGGGCTCCAAAATCACTGCAGATGGTGACTGCAGCCATGAGATTAAAAGACGCTTAGTCCTTGGAAGAAAAGTTACGACCAACCTAGATAGCATATTGAAAAGCAGAGACATTACTTTTCCGACTAAGGTCCGTCTAGTCAAGGCTATGGTTTTTCCTGTGGTCATGTATGGATGTGAGTGTTGGACTGTGAAGAAGGCTGAGTGCCGAAGAATTGATGCTTTTGAACTGTGGTGTTGGAGAAGACGCTTGAGAGTCCCTTGGACTGCAAGGAGACCCAACCAATCCATTCTAAAGGAGATCAACCCTGGGATTTCTTTGGAAGGAATGATGCTAAAGCTGAAACTCCAGTACTTTGGCCACCTCATGAGAAAAGTTGACTCATTAGAAAAGACTCTGATGCTGGGAGGGATTGGGGGCAGGAGGAGAAGAGGACGACAGTGGATGAGATGGCTGGATGGCATCACAGGCTCGATGGACGTGAGTCTGAGTGAACTCCGGGAGATGGTGATGGACAGGGAGGCCTGGCGTGCTGCGATTCATGGGGTCGCAGAGAGTCAGACACGACTGAGAGACTGAACTGAACTGATATGGCCGATAATACTTAACTTTTTAAAAAATTGCCAAACTGTTTTCTTAAATTAGTTATCTTTTTACATTCCCAGCAGTGTGAGAATTCTTTTTCCTCTGCTTCTTTACCAACATTTGCTTATCTGTTGCTGTCCAGTCACTAAGTCATATCCAATTCTTTGTGACCCCACGGACTGCAGCAGGCCAGGCTTCCTCGTCCTTGCCCATCTCTCAGAGTTTGCTCAGACTCATGCCCCTTGTGCTTATGATGCCATCCAACCATCTCATCCTTTGTCGTCCCCTTCTCCTCCTGCCTTCAGTCTTTCCCAGCATCAGGGTCTTTTCAAATGAATCTGCTCTTCACATCAGGTAGCCAACATAGTGGTGCTTCAGCACCTTCCAATGAATATTCAGGGCTGATTTCCTTTAGGGTTGACTGGTTGGATCTCCTTGCAGTCCACGGGACTTTCAAGAGTCTTCTCTAGCACCGCAGTTTAGCAGTATCTATTCTTCGATGCTCAGCCTTCTTTACGGTCCAGCTCTCACATCCACACATGACTACTGGAAAAACCATAGCTTTGACTAGACAGACCTTTGTTGGCAAAGTAATATCTCTGCTTTTTCATATGCTGTCTAGGTTTGTCATAGCTTTCCTTCTAAGGAGCAAGGGCCTTTTAATTTCATGGTTGCAGTCACTGTCCACAGTGGTTTTGGAACCCACGAAAATAAAATCTGTCATTGTTTCTATTTTTTTCCAATCTCTTTGCCATGAAGTGATGGGACTGGATGCCATGATCTTAGTTTTTTGAATGTTGAGTTTCAAGTCAGCTTTTTCAATTCAGTTCCACTTTTGTCAAGAGGCTCTTTAGTTCCTCTTCACTTTCTGCCATTAGAGTGGTGTCATCTGCATATCTGAGGTTGTTATTTGTTCCAGCAGTCTGAAATCCAGCTTGTGATTCATCCAGCCAGGCATCTGCTTATTTGTATCTTTTTCTATGTTAGCCTTCTATGTTACAGATGCTTATCTGTATCTTTTTCTATGTTAGCCTTTAATTTTCCTAATATCAAAAAATATTGAGAATCTTTTGGGGTTCTTATTTAGCATTCTTTTATTCAGCAAAAAATCCTTAAGTCTTTGCACATTTTTAAATTTAGTATTTTATATCTTATTATTGAGTCTTAAGAGTTTTTAAATATATATATACATATACACAATGATCATTTTTCATGGATATTTTTGTCTGTCTTGGTGCTAACACCATACTGTTTTTACTACTGTAGCTTTACAATAAATTTTGAAATAGGATAGTATTATATTATTTTCCAAGTTTGTATGTGCATATATTTCATACACATTGAAATATACTTTTCAACTAAAGATGTGTATATATGTATTTTTTTCTGAGCAAAATTCCTTTTGTCAGTTGTACAATGTACAAACATTTTTATATCAGTCTGTTAGTCTTTTAATTGTTTTAACAGCATCTTTTAAAGAACAGACATTTTCATGAAGTTCAATTTATATAATTTTTTGTTTGTGGACTGTGCATTTGGTGTCATACCTAAGAAATCTTTGCACAACCTAAGATTTCTCCTAGGACATTCATGCTTTAGATTTTACAATTAAACCTATGATCATTTCCTATTAATTGTTGAGCATAATATAGAGTATAGCGCAATGTTATATTTTTTGCATGTGGATAGTCAACTGTCTCAGCACCATCAGTGGAAAATTCTATTCTTTCTCCAATAAACTGTCATCACAAAATCCTTATAAGAAAAGAGTTGTCCGTGTATGTGTTGCTCTATTTCTTGATTAAGTACTATTTTTCATTGATCTTTTGTCTCTTGATACCAACACCATACTGTTTTGTTTAGTATAGCTTTATTAATATAATAAATCTGAAATCAGGTAGTATTAGTCCCACAAATTTGTTCTTCATTTTCAGAGTTGCTCTGGTCATTTCAAATCGTTTGTATTTCTGTATTAAAGTTAGAATCAGCTTGTCAATTGCTATGAAAACTCCAGTAAAGTACAAAGTAAGTGTTTAGTGCCCCCTGCAGATGCTCAGTGAGGCATGTGCATGTGATGGGTAGAAAGCTATTATCTCCCTGGTGTAAAACTGCTGGGCTTACTCACTGTGTAGCTTGCAAACATACACTTCATTTAGCACAAAATGTAAGTGTGTGTATCATCAAGTTTACAGATTACTACAGATTATAATAAGTGAGCAACACTGTGAGCTGGGGCCTATGCCAACACTTATATACATTATTTCACTTCATGCTCACAATAAGCAGCAAGGAAGGTATGGTGATTCCTCTCTATTTAACAGATGGAGATAGATAAGTAATTTGCTGAAGGATACATATCCTTGATTTGACTCTGTTAGTCCAGTAATCTTGCCTGGAAAATCCCATGGACGGAGGAGCCTGGTGGGCTACAGTCCATGGGGTCACGAAGAGTTGGACATGACTGAGCAACCTCACTTTTACTTTTCATTTTCATGCATTGGAGAAGGAAATGGCAACCCACTCCAGTGTTCTTGCCTGGAGAATCCCAGGGACAGCGGAGCCTGGTGGGCTGCTGTCTCTGGGGTTGCACAGGGTCGGACATGACTGAAGCAACTTAGCAGCAGCAGAAGCAGCCACTCAGTCATGTCTGACTCTGTGCAGCCCCATGGACTATAGCCCACCAGGCTCCTCTGTCCATGGAATTCTCTAGGCAATAATGCTGGAATGGGGAGCTATTTTCTACTCCAGGGGATCTTCTTGATCCAGGGATCAAACCTGGGTCTCCTACAACTCCTACATCGCAAGCAGATTCTTTACCATCTGAGTCACCAGGGAAGCTCTGATTTGACTCTAAATCTGGCTTATTGACTACTAGGCTATTCCACCACTAGGGCCTTACAGATCCATTTAAATAATAACATGAATGTCTTATCTGTTCTCTACTAGTTTATAAAGTCTCACAGCACAGAACCAGAGCCCACATTTTTGTTTGTTTGCTTGTTTAGTCACTAAGTCATGTTCAACTCTTGTGGACCCCGTGGACTGTAGCCTGCCAGGTTCCTCTGTCCATGGGATTCTCTAGGCAAGAACACTGGAGTGGGTTGCCATTTCCTTCTCCACATATGAGCACAGAAATACCAGTGCCCACATATGGGAGGCATCCAACAAAATTTTGAAAGAAAATGATTTAACAAATGATTGAACAAGAAAATAATATTTTCTTTTGAATAGACAGATGAGAAAAGAGGGGAAAAGAGTTTATATTGGGTTGAGGCATATAGCTTCTGGGTTTGGTGAATAGTGATACATTTGTCTGTAAGGCTTTTTGTAAGATTTTGTAATGATTTACAAAAGGGTGAAATCTGGACTGTCAGCAAGATGGTCAAAGAAGCTGTCCAAGTAGAGAGGAAATCTGACAGTAGCAGTTGCAGTGAGAGAAACTGGCAAGCCTTGCAGCCCAGTTATGACCACTCAACAGCTACTGAAGAATAAGTTCCAGCACAAGAAAAAGCAATGATCTAGGAAACACTTTTTGCAAGTTAAAATTTTGTGTTACTCAACTAATCTCATCATTTCTGAATTTTGGATGCTAAAGACACCTTACAAATCATTGATTCTGCCTCTCAGTTTCATCGCAGAGAAATGGAGCCTGAGAGAGATGGATGGCCCCATCTAAGGTCACACTGTTTGCTGTTTACAGAAACCCAAATACATTAATTCCCAGTCCAATACTCACTTCTTTACAACACAGAGTCTCTATGTGTATCCAGCCATAGATAATCTCACACTTTTTATGATCTGTGGACTAAAAGGGATTTCTGCAGACAGGATTAATATCTTTAGAGCTCTCTCAAGGGAATGGGAAAGGCCTATTAGA
Source organism: Nanger dama (assembly GCA_917880005.1). Taxonomy (NCBI): domain Eukaryota; kingdom Metazoa; phylum Chordata; class Mammalia; order Artiodactyla; family Bovidae; genus Nanger; species Nanger dama. Next base: position 7,280,868 of record CAKJTW010000011.1, read on the forward strand.
GGAAAGAGAAGCAAATAAACAAAGATCTGGGAAGCTTCAAGAGCAAGCTAAAAACACAACATTCCCCTGCTGTTAGCCTTCTTGACAGTTCAGTGAAAGCAGAATATCCATGGTATTTACAGGGGAAATTAAGAATACTCTTCGCCTGACTTAACTCTGTGTTGTGCTTAGTCACTCCATCCTGTCTGACTCTGCAACCCCATGGACTGTAGCCCGCCAGGCTCCCCTGTCCATGGGAATTCTCCAGGCAAGAATACCAGAGTGGGTTGCCATGCCCTCCTCCAGGGGATCTTCCCAACCCAGGGATCAAACTCCAGGTATCCTGCATTGCAGGTGGATTCTTTACTGTCTGAGCCACTCTAATATGGAATATTTTGCTATGAATCCACTACCATTTGACCACATTACTTTACTTGGTTTTGCCCCATTCATTTAGCCCAACTAGTTCCCTTTACGCTGAGGATACCATGCACTTGGAATATTTACGGGTGGGTACCAGTATTAGGTTTTATGTTTATTATCTTTAATTATCCTTATGACTTTACAAATTAGATGTGATCATCATTCTTGTTCAATAGGTAAAGTAACAGAAGCTCAGAATATATAAGAAATACCTCATAGGTAATACAATTAATAAGATCTAGAGCCAGAAATCAAAACAGGTACTGGTGATACCCAAGCCTTTGGTCTTCTCACACAGTACAAAAAGACCACCTGAGCCAAATGCTGCATTCCCAACCAGAACATGCTATTGACCAGAGTGCTGAGTAAGTGTTTTGGTTTGCTGGACAGGAAGAGTGTCCTTCATGGGTGTCTAGAATAATCAATGGTAAGAAAATCATTCATTGTTAAAGAGTCATGGGCTATAAAAGCAGGATGAAAAAGAGTCTGAAAAATAATAATAATTAAAATAATACATAACTGGTGCCAGGAACTATTTCACACACCTCACAAAATATATTGTTATTTAGTTCTTACAAGTCTAGGAAGTGGTTATATGGCAGAAGAGAAAATAGGAGGCTTTTAGACTTAGGTGACCTCTCAAAGTCACACAGCTGGGAAATATTGAAAGTCTATTTTGAGAGCCTACTTTCTTAATCTGGAAGGTTAAAAATCACCTAAAAGAGAAATAAATAGAGAAACAAAAGAAACTTGCAGGTAACTGGAAATTTAACAGGACAAATTGAACACAATATTAAAATCTGCAGCTTTTACTTAAAGAGAAATAATTGTTGTTAATGACCAGCCTAAGAGGTCTCTAAAGTACTTTCTGAAGTTTTATAAAGCTGAAGTTGGATTTTTTTTTCCTATGTGAGACTTAATATAAGTCTCCAGATATGAATTAGAAATTACATTGTTTGTCTCCGAGCAATACAGTTTGTTTAGCATGAAACTGAGCAGTGCAATTGTGTTTGCTATTAATGATTAGAAAACCAATTGTTGTGTGATTCACCATAAACGATAATAGAACATGAAAAATGTATGACCACTATTCGGTCTCCAGAGCTATATCAGATTAAGAACAAGAGTAAGATACAAGTCATGATGACTCTCATTTCTGACCTGCATAAGAAAACAGAGTTTTCAACTCTCACCATCAGTTCCTTGGTAACCTAAAAGAAAAAGGCGGTTACAAAGTACAGTTAGCTAAATACCTTACCCTTCATCTTGTCCTCTCTTCCCAAATTAAATATCTTATTATGGAGAATCTAGGAGCTTCAGAGGTACCTCAGACACATGGGTGCTAAAAATATAGGTCAGGTTTGATTTTAGCCTCATCATTTACTGTTTGTGACCTTGGGTGATACAGTCGGAATGTCTGATCACTCTCCATTATCCATTCTTACCTTTTAGTATGGTAGAATTTTTAGTTGGGCACACTGTCACCTGGAACACAGACTATATTCTCTAGGTTGCCTTACAGCTATTTCCCAGACATGTCCTGTATCACTAATTCTGTCAATTTAAATGAAAGGGTCCTACAAGAAATTCCCGAAAAGAAGTCTGTTATACCCTTTTCCCATTTTTATTCATTCTTCTCTCAATCCTATTCCCTAAAGAAGAAAATGAAAAAATAGATTTAATCCTAAATAATGAGCATATCCAATGCATGACAGAATGAGGAACTGGTGGAGGTCTTGGTCTCTGAAGACTTGGGACAGAATTACAATATAGCATCCAAACCCTGGATAAACACCACTGCATATTTACATGATAGAGAAATGTGCTGCTAACTACTTAACTGTTATTTTAAGATTCTCTCATATTTTATTCAAACCAACTCTGAACAAATGCTGATGAGCTATATAAAATGAGAATAATAGTACATATGTAGCTCAGGGGTATATCTTGAGGATTAAATGAGAAAATGCATGCAACTACAAGACCTAAATAATAACTAAATACTTGTTAGTAGTGTTACAATAGTATGATAGTATTATAATTCTTGACTAATAAGACCATTTTGTTGTCTCAGGTATTATTCAAGAATTATGATAATTCAGGTACTTCTTCAGACTAAAACATTATAAGAAAAAAATAAATTGTTTTATGCAGAAAACACTTAACAAAATTTAACATCTATTCATGATAAAACTCTCATCAATATGGATATACAGGAACATATATGAATATAATAAAGGTCATTTATGACAAGCTGGTTTCAGAAAAAGCAGAGGAACCAGAGATCAAATTGCCAACATCCGCTGGATCATGGTAAAAGCAAGAGAGTTCCAGAAACACATCTATTTCTGCTTTGACTATGCCAAAGCCTTTGACTGTGTGGATCACAATCAACTGGGGAAAATTCTGAAAGAGATGGCAATACCAGACCACCTAACCTGCCTCTTGAGAAACCTGTATGCAGGTCAGGAAGCAACAGTTAGAACTGGACATGGAACAACAGACTGGTTCCAAATAGGAAAAGGAGTACGTCAAGGCTGTATAGTGTCACCCTGCTTATTTAACTTCTATGCAGAGTACATCATGAGAAACGCTGGACTGGAAGAAATACAAGCTGGAATCAAGATTGCCGGGAGAAATATCAATAACCTCAGATATGCAGATGACACCACTCGTAAGGCAGAAAGTGAAGAGGAGCTAAAAAGCCTTTTGATGAAAGTGAAAGAGGAGAGTGAAAAGGTTGGCTTAAAGTTCAACATTCAGAAAACGAAGATCATGGCATCCGGTCCCATCACTTCAGGGGAAATAGATGAGGAAACAGTGGAAACAGTGTCAGACTTGATTTTGGGGGCTCCAAAATCACTGTAGATGGTGACTGCAGCCATGAAATTAAAAGACGCTTACTCCTTGGAAGAAAAGTTATGACCAATCTAGATAGCATATTCAAAAGCAGAGATATTACTTTGCCGACTGAAGTCTGTCTAGTCAAAACTTTGGTTTTTCCTGTGGTCATGTATGGATGTGAGAGTTGGACTGTGAAGAAGGCTGAGCACCAAAGAATTGATGCTTTTAAATTGTGGTGTTGGAAAAGACTCTTGAGAGTCCCTTGGACTGCAAGGAGATCCAACCAGTCCATTCTGAAGGAGATCAACCCTGGGATTTCTTTGGAAGGAATGATGCTAAAGCTGAAACTCCAGTACTTTGGCCACCTCATGAGAAGAGTTGACTGTTTGGAAAAAACTCTGATGCTGGGAAGGACTGGGGGTAAGAGGAGAAGGGGACGACAGAGGATAAGATGGCTCGATGGCATCACAGGCTCGATGGACTTGAGTCGAGTGAACTCCGGGAGATGGTGATAGACAGGGAGGCCTGGCGTGCTGCGATTCATGGGGTCACAAAGAGTCAGACAAGATGGAGTGACTGAACTGAACTGAACTGATGACAAGCTCACAGCTAACATCATACTCAACAGTGAAAAGCTAAAAGCCTTTCCTCTAAAATCAGGAACAAGACATGGTGCCAATTCTCACAACTTCTATTTAACAACTTCTATTTAATACAATATTGGAAGTCCTAACCATGGCAATCAGACAATAAAATAAATAGACTCCCAAATTGGGAGGGAAGAAGTAAACCTGTCACTATTTGCTGATGCTGTGATACTCTATATGAGTACCTGAAAATCTACCTATAAAGTATTTGAACTAACAAAGGAATCAGTAAAGTTGTAGGAAACAAGATTAACTTGCAGAAAACTGTTGCTTTTCTATATATTAATAATGAATTCTCAGAAAGAAAGAATAAAACAATCCTGTTTAAAATCATATCGAAAAGGATAAAATTCCTAGAAATAAAGCTAACCAAGAGAGTGAAAGACCTATATTCTGAAAACTAGAAAACATTGATGAAGAAATTTGAAAATGCTACAAAAAGAGAAAGATATCTTAAATTCCTATATTGAAAGATTTATTTTTAATGGTCATACCACCCAAAGCAACCTACAGATTTAAAGCAATCTCTATCAAAATGCCAGTGACACTTTTCATAGAACTATAAAAATCCTAAAATTATTTAGAACCACCAAAGATCCTGAATTGCCAAAGCAATATTGAGGAATCACACTCCCTGACTTCAGACTATACTACAAAGCTATCATAATAAAAACTGCATAGTACTGGCACAAAAACAAACACATTTATCAGTGGAACAGAATAGAGAGCCCAGAAATAAATGCGATGGTCAATTAATCTATTACAAAGGAGGCAAGAATATACAATGGAGAAAAGAATAGAGAAAAGATAGTCTAGTCAATAAGTGGTACCAGGAAAATTGGACAGTTACATATAAAATACTTAGAACATTTTCTCATTCCATATACAATAATGAACTCAAATACAGGACCTGAAAGCACTCAATTTCTAGAAGAGAACATGGGCAGAACACTATGACATAAATTATAGAAATATCTTTTGGATCGGTCTCCTAAGGCAAATGAAAGCAAAAGTAAACAATGAACATCTAATTCCAAGAGTTTGCACAGGAAGGAAAATCACTGACACAATAAACAGACAACTTACTGAATGGGAGAAAATATCTGACAATATGATCAATAAGGGGTTAATGTCCAAAATAGATAAACACCTCATTCAACTCATATCAGAAACAAACAAACTAGTAACCAGGTTGAAAAATGGGCAGAGGACCTGAATAGACATTTTTCCAAAGAAGATATACAAATGGCTAACAGGCACATGAAAAGATGCTCAACATTGCTAGTCATTAGAGAAATGCTGATCAAAATCACAATGAGACATCACCTCATCCCTGTCAGAATGGCTATCAGCCCCAAATCTACAAATATCAAATACTGGCAGGGAGGTGGGAAAAATGGAACCCCTGTCATTGTTGGTGAGAATGTAAAATTGGGGCAGTCATGATGGTAAACAGTATGGAGGTTCCTCAGAAAACTAAAAATATAACTACCATATGATCAAGCAATTCTACTCCTGGGTACTATCTTAAAAAAAAAAAAAAAACGAAAACACTAATTTGAAAAGATACAAGCACCCCACTGTTCATAGCAGCACTATTTACAGGCAACCTAAGTGTCCTCAACAGATGAAGGGATAAAGATGTGGTATAGACATACACATTTGATCTTTACCATTTGTCACTCACCTAAAATTAATACCTTCAATTTCAGACTCTGCCTCTTTCAACATCCCGGATGATGACCCTCAACCCATTTTCTTAGGTCACTATCCTTATCTATTCCATCCATTCCCCTGTTAAAGCAGAAGAGTAGAGTAAGAGTCCTTGCTAGTGTTTTATTAACTTCTTCCACAGCAGGGGTAGACAAGCCACTCGTGGTAGCCTACCTTCTGCACTGCTATATTTGTAACCACATCCAAGGGCTTCCTCAGCTACTGCTGAAGGCCTGGTCCCACTCACTACACCACTAATCTTCCTTCTCTCCTGTGAAAGATACTTGTCTCCCTTTGTCTTCCACTGGACATAATTTTAAAGGGTAGAGAGATCAATGCAAAGAATTTCGGTTTTGAAGCAGAGTGAACCTGAGTACCAGCTCTGCTAACCACTTGAGTGCTTGAGTGATGCTAAGTTGCGTCAGTCATGTCCGACTCTTTGCAACCCCATGGACTGTAGCCTGCCAGGCTCCTCTATCCATGAGATTCTCCAGGCAAGAATATTAGAGTGGGTTGCCATATCCTCCTCCAGAGGATCTTTCTGACCCAGGGACCAAACCATCTCTTATGTCTCCTGCTTTGGCAGGCAGGTTCTTACCACCAGCACCACCTGCAAAGCTCAAATGTGTGTGTGTGTGTGTGTGTGTGTGTGTGTGTGTGTCGTGTAACTTGTTCAGTCACTAAATCTTGTCTGACCGTTTGCACCTGCAAGGACTGTACCATGCCAGGCTCCTCTCTCCTCCACTATTTTCCAGAGTTTGCTCAAATTCATGTCTATTGAATCCATGATGCTATCTAACCATCTCATCCTCTACCGCCCCTTTCTCCTTTTGCCTTCAATCTTTCCCAGCATAAAGTCTTTTCTAATGAGTTGCCTCTTTGCATCAGGTGACCAAAGTATTCAAATTTCAGCTTCATATCAGTCCTCCCAATGAATATTCAGGGTTGACTTATTTTAGGATTGACTGGTTTGATTTCCTTGCTGTCCAAGGGACTCTCAAGAGTCTTCTTTAGAAACTCAATTCAAAAGTATCCATTCTTTGGTACTCAGCCTTCTTCGTGGTCCAGCTCTCACATCTGTACATGACTACTAGAAAAAGCATAGCTTTGACTATATGGACCTTTGTCAGCAAAGTGATGTCTACTTTTAATATGTTATATATGTCATAGCTTTCCTTTCAAGGTGCAAGTGGGATATGTAGCATGTAATGTTATGTACATGTTATATGTAGCTATGCATAATTCTATGTGTGAATTACACACAAAAGATATTACATTACATATAATATTAAATTAAGTGTGCCTATGTCTGTGTGTGTGTGTGTGTATATATATATATATACACACACATGTACACACACACACACATACATATATATATATAAATATAAAATAAGATGTGCTGAGGGGGCTTCTTCACCAGCTCAGTGGTAAAGAATCTGCCTGCCAATGCAGGAGACACAGGTTCAATCCCTGATGCAGGAAGATCCCACATGCCACAGAACAACTAAGCCTACATGTTACACTATTGAGTTAGTGCTCAAGAGTCTGGGAGCCGCAACTAATGAGCCCATGTGCCGTAACTACTGAAAACTGTGCGCTGTAGAGGCCCTGCTCTGCAACAGGAGAAGCCACTGCAATGAGAAGCCCCTGCTTGCTACAATTAGAGAAAATTTCAAGCAGCAATAAAGACCCAGCACAACCAGTAACAAATAAATAAATAAAATAATATAAAAGAAAGATGTACTGTGATGAGAAAACAAATAATCAGGAACAAAATCCTCTATTTGGTTTGTTACCTACTCTGAGGAGATACATGTGCTTCATATCCAGTTTAACAAATTCAGATTTCTGGTCCACCGGGGGGAAAAAAAAGTATCCAAATCTTGACCCCAGGATTAATACAAAACTCCATAAATGAGGAATCATTAGAGGATGTGAACCAAAAACAAACAAAGCAAAACTAAAAATTACAAAGTAAAATAGAATTTGCCTTGGATGCATGATTTAGGAAAGTACATAAAATATGTGGCAGATTTAAAAGCTGAAGTTGGAAAAACAGTTTCCTCATAAGGAGAGTCTCAAGCCAGAAATGTCAGATTTTCACCATTATATTCTAAATCTGCATTTATATAATAATAATTGAAGGCAAGTTATTTGTTTTGAAAACCTACCTCCTACCTTCACATTATATTTTGTCTGGGAAACAGATGTAAAAATAGCTCATTGCCACATGCCCAGAATAGACTACAGACTACGTGTGGATGGAAGCCCTTTGTGTCCTCTATGCACAGTACAGTGGGTAAAGGGATCCATGTGCTGGGCTTCATAGAAGAGGAAAGGGGCCTGGTGGAAGGAGGGCAGTGAGCCCAAAAAGGAGCCAGGGTGTGGAGGAGACAGATGGCACTGGGTGGGTGCTGAGCCAGTGAACGCAAGGTAAGCTGCCCTCGTTCCATCCTGTTGAGCACTCGGGCAGTGGCTTCAGAATAAGTTACCACTGCCCTTCGGTGTTCTCATTAGCTCAGCAATGTCAGGTGCAGAGGTTTGGGGCCTTCCTGCTGATGCCCAGGGGAAGACTTAGTCTGAGCTAAACACTCTCAGGGGTCAAGCTACCAGACTGGAGGTGTCAGAAGTGCCAACAGTTGATTCTGAGTCAATGCAGACACTACGAGCAGCCAGTGAGATCAGAAGAGACTGTAAATCCAAAATCAGGAACACAGGAAAGAGTTTCTAAGCTGTGCTGAATATCAGAAAGAACTGTAAAATGTGTTCAGGAGAGCAATGGAATAAAGCAGAAAGAGTAGTAACCTAGAAATCTAAAGACCTGGATTCTAAGTTAGGCTCCATCACACACTACATGTTTGATCGTGGAGAAGTCATCTAGCTTTTAAGCACCAATCTATCACCAAAGTTCTTAATTTCTCCAAGGTGAAATGTCTTCATCTACAAAATGGATAAAGTAACAGAATCTTTCTCATCTGAATGTTTTAAGGAATCAATGAGCTAACACATGTAAAGACAAAACCACATATTAATAGTAAGCATTCAGTAAATGTTAATTGTCATTCCTGTTGTTACACATCATTATGTCTATCTCAAAGGGATTATCTGCAGACCAATCAAATGAGGCACTATGTCTAAGCCTGGGCCCTGGCTACACTGGTTCTCAGACTCAAAGCTTTGCCACCTGACCCGGTCTACTGCTCCTGTCCACACTCATTCGATGCCTAAGGGATCATCAGTCTGAAGCTATGTAACGAGCTGCTGACAGCCCCTGACACCGATGTCATGAGCAGTGAATTGTATGAACAGGCAAGATGGTGATTATTCAAGAAGATGAAACTGACAGGAATATGGAGGGCTAGAACACCAGTAACAGCCCCCTCTATTAATTGTCCAGTTAAGGTCAAATCCAGTGTGATCAAGAGTGAAGTCTGCCAATTTCCAGCAAAATAAAACATGAAAACATATACAAGTGAAGAAAGGAGGGAAAGAATTTGATAGAGATTACAAATTTGATAGTGATTACATCTGGCCTGAAGGAGAAACTTTATTTTATTCTTTATACTTGCCTGCCTCCAAAATTTTGTGCAGTGCACAGGCACTAGTAATACAACCAGAAAAAAAAAATGTATAAAAGACAAAAATGAAACTCCAGGTCCCTCTAAGTGGAAGAGATGTAAGACCATATTATAGGGAGCAGAGGAAGCAGGGAATCTGAAGCTACATCCAAAGTAGTATTTCATTCTTGCATCCCTTTTTTCTGTTTCCATGGTCACTTACCTCCCTATTCTGGACCTTTATCACCAGATGATTGTAAAACTATTTTGCAATGTATCTCCTCACTTCCATGCTCCCTTGGAAGCAGTCTCTCCCACACAGCTAGACACATTCTGCAACAAACACCGTCTTTGCCAGTCACCTCCTTTTCCATCACTTACAATGATGTTCTGGCACATCAGATATCACTCAACAGTTGTCCACTGTTCAGCAGATTTTCTTAACTATTCTTCTGTTATAGTTTCTTCTCTACTTCTATTTCTCACTGAAACTTCATGAGGCCTCTAAGTTTCAGCTAAACCAGGTGTTCTCAAAGTGTGGTCCATCTGTCAGCGTCAGCATCACTTGGAAACTAGAAATGCTACCTTTGGTCCCACCTCAGACCCCAGAATCAGAAACTCTGTGGTTTACCAAGCTGTTCAGGTGTTTACCACAAAAGTGGTAAAGTTTGTGAGGCAAATTTAAAACATTGATCTAAATTGACCAGCCAGTTCCTTTCAAACCTTGCTTGTTCAGTTCTCACCTGGTCGCCTTTGTACACAGTGTGGAGGCTTTGCAATGAATCAGCTTGGGTGGGATGAACTATATTTCACAGAATTTCCTTACCTGGTGGTTTCTCATTAGGTTGGGTGACCAGAGGTTCAAGTGCACTTCCAGCTGGAAGTGAAGAGCTGCCATTTTGTAGCTCACACTTGTTGTTACTTACCTGCTGAGTTGCTTTGTGGGTTGGGGTAGTAGCTGGATCTGAAATGGCTCCTCCTTCACCTAAATCCTCCTTCACCTTCTCTAACTCTTGGACCAGGCAGGCACTGAGCTCCATGATGAGGGGCCTCAGCTTCTCCTGTGGACACACACTATCAATGTCAGAGGCAGTAAGAACCATGAGACTGTGTGTTCCCGTTTGTCTTTGCTCTTCCCATCTTACACCCATCTTCTCCTCCCCAATGCACAGACTCCACAATCTCCTGCATCAGATGAAAAGATAACTGCTTTATAGCATGAGCTGTCAGCAAGATAGGAAAGGAAGAAGAAAGGTGAAGAGCAAGGGTATGTAGAAAGGTGTCCCTGACCTCCGCTGCAAGTCTCACCAATCCCCAATTTCTCCTTCACACTTTTGCATGCTCAGGAGAATGCAGGTCAAACATGAGCTCCAGGAAATCTTCCAAATGAATCCTAGTCCCACTCTAGTTTTTGAGAATTCTGAAAGATGTGCTGTCCTCTTTGTTCCCCCACACTCCAATAAAGCAAATTCCATTTACTATGTTTTGTAACATCGCATTATTTCCCTAGCTTCATATTCTTCCTGGACATTATTCATCACTCTCAATGTTTCATGAACAGATTGATGATATTCAAATATATGTCTCTTATTTGGACCTCTTTCCTGAACGTCAAGCCATACACATAATTGCTTGCTGAACATCTCCACATGCATATCTCTCAGGTTTCTTTAACAGGTTCAAAATGGAACTTTCCACACAACCAATTCCAATGTTTTTGTGTTTTCTATCAAAGAGAAATGGACCTCTATCCACCCTGTTCACCAAACTCAAGCAATGACCTGCATTTATCCTATTTGCCCATAAATTCAATTATATTACTGAATCTTCCAGATTGTTCCTCCTTGATCCTAACCACCTCTCTTCCCTGTATTAGGGACAATGCACAAAATGGTTAAAATGACGGACTGCAAAAATGGGCTCAGGTAGACTTAAATTCTAGTTCTACTGATGACTACATACTAAGGCTTAGTTTCCTCATCTGTAACATGGAAAGAAATTAGTACCTATTTCAAATGACTGTTGTGTCTGTTAATGCAGAAAATTCCTATTAAGCCATATACAGTCTCTGTCAAGTGGCAAATACTCAATAAATATGAGCTGTTATTAGTCCTTCAGCTATTACTCAAAGCCAAGTCACAGTCTCCTTCCTTGATTATATTACAGCTGCCTAATTGGTTTCCTTATCACAAGACTTTCTTCTGTCTCAAGTATAGATGTAGAACTTTATAAAACATCATAAAAGCTATCAATTATTCTTTCAAACACCACAAATGTTTTACAATGGCATTTTAGGTTTATGAATAAACTAGATTAACAAATTCATATGGACGTAGCACCAAAGACTAGAGGGTCTGGCATGAGACCCCAATTCTTTGCAACCCCATGGACTGTAGCCTGCCAGGCACCTTTGTCCATGGAATTTTCCAGGCACGAATACTGGAGTAGTTTGCCATTTTCTTATCCAGGGGATCTTCATGGCACAAGGATCTGCCTTGTGCATCTCTTGCATCTCCTGCCTTAGCAGGTGATTCTCTACCAGGGCACCACTTTGGAAGCCCCTGTAAACTAGATTAACAAATTTGTATGGTCTTAGTGCCAAGAACCAGAGGGTCTGGCATGAGACCCTAGTTCTCAGCTTTGGAATTTTAGGTAAGAGAGGCCCCAGTGCACACACACTTCCTGAAACATCCCTGAAAAGCCCCAATATTCACAAGATGGATATACCATATCACCACAGAGTTATTAAGCAGGTAGTTGTTTCTCCCCCATCCCCAGGGCAACATACAAATGTCTAACATTTCTACTTTTCTCCATCATTCAGGTTGAAATGTTCTAGGATTGCAGTAGGAAGATTCACAATATCCTTGTCAGGAGATATGTCTTCCCATAACAATAACTGACTCTGACCGAGACAGACAGACTTAACAGCTGCACAGCAGATGGCCCTCAGTCATGTTTTAGGTGACTGCTTCAACTGAATATTATAAAATTGGATGAAATTCTGCCAATTTCCCCTTGCAATTACAGAAATGTGGAGTGAGAAAGTAAAAAGATTTAGTATTCATTAAATTGAGCATCCTTAATAAAGTCTACACTTTCCATTTCTGAAAAGCTGCATGCTTTCATGTATCACCAGAGCACTTGTACCCCTAATGAGCTCTGGTCTGTATTAGAGTGATTTATATATGTTGTTTACTTTCCCCACTAGACTGTGAGCTACTTGAAGGCAATTCTACGTCTGATACATCTTTGTTTTCGAGCACCTTGTACACTTTCTTGCTTACAGTGTATGCTCAATGAATACTGAATAATGAACAGCCAGATGAATAAACATGCCATTAAAATTTTCATAATTAATTCATACTTTATAATGAAGTGGAACAAGTCACTATTTAAAGGTACTCTGTGGAAATTTGTTATGTATAAAGCCAAATCTCCTCATTATTTACCACATATTTCATATATCAAATTTACTTAATTTGATATAACTCAAAAATGCACAGATTGAGCATCTGTTGCCTTCCATTGACTGCTAAGGTACTGAGAAACAAAGAAGAATGAGACATGGTCCCTGGAGCAAATTTTACTTTCTGCTCTTTTCACAGTGGGATTGACTGACACCCTTGCTATGGAATGGCAGGGTCTGTGCCCTCTCCCATGAAGATGAGTGGGATTTTATGACTATTCCACCCAAAAGAGCATGAAGGAAGTGATGATACGTGTCCTCTGAGGCTGGGTCACATGAAGGATTCTTACTCTCTCAATCGTGACACTCCCCATCTTGGAAGCCAGCCACCATGCTGTGAGGAAGCCCAAACTAGCCCATAAGGAAGGTGTAGAGGCCACATTAGAGAGGCCCATGCAAATACAGAGAGAGGCCCCAGCTTCTCCCTGCTAGATGACAGGGAATATCCCTCATCTGAGTTGTGACAATCAAAAATGATTCCAAGACATTATCAAATGTTCCCTGAGGAAGAGGCAAAACTACCCCTAGTTGAGAATCACTGCTTTAAATGATCCCAGAACCCAGACTCTGAGCTGCCCCAGCCAAATTCATGTGGAGAGAAAATGAGCTATCCCAGTGAGCCTTGCCCAAATTGGGGATTTATGAGAAGAACAGATGCTGTTATTGTAAACCACAAAGTTGTACAATGGCTTGTTGCAAATTATTAAATAATGTGAAAAGTTCTTGACTTCAAGGGACTGTTTTTCCCCTGTAGGATGGAAAGCAACTATGAAACTAAATAATCACTATTCTACAAAAGGCACTGATAAAATCTACTGCTCAAAAGTTTTACTACATGGCATACCTTGAATAGATGGGTTTGTATGTGTGTGAGAGACTGCGTGTATACACAAGGGGCAGCACTCTGATAGCGAAGGCCTCATCTGTGGTCACACTGAGCTATTAGAGCATCTATATTAACCTAATTTCTGATATATAATTACACCGTCTTCCTAATTTGCTCATGCACTTTCAACTGGAAGTGGTGAACACCAGATTCTTAAATAACTATGCATCATTAAGGTCGCCTACAGTAACACACAGCTTGTTTTCCTGTAAACTGCATTAGATGACTCAGTGTCAGAGTATTTGGAACAGTTGTGAGATAATGTTCTGAAGAGAGCTGTAGCAGGTCAAGTTTGGTCTGCGTGGCACTTATCATTTATTTTCAGACATCAAGGAAACAGTCTTGGATACAATGTATGGATATGCAGGGACTCAATATAAAATAGATACACTAAATTTAGGGAGTTTTTTTAAAAGAATTTTAAATTAAGACAATACATCATAATATGCATACCTAGAATTTGGTTTTACATAATTACTATGAGTAACGTGACCTCAAGAGTAGAAGCCGTGTCTCATTTGTAATAACAGCAGCGGCTACTATTGAATGCTTGGCCATGGTCCCTGCGCAGCATTATGCTGTGGGGTTAATCCTCACCACAGCCCAGCAACTGCAGTTCAAAGAGGTTAAATAACTTTCCAAAGACCTCATGGGATTTGAAGCCTTATTTCTGTAACCCCTAAGCCTGTTGTCTTTCCACAACACCTGCTCCCTTTATCTTTGTGTCCTGGCTAGTCAACACAATGTGTAGTGCATAGCTGGATATTCAAATGAGTTTGTAGGTGCTGATTTAAAAAAAAGCTTCGAATCACAAATGCAACAGCTCAGTATGGAAAAGAGACAATATAGCCTACTGGACTGATCATTATGATGGTCAATCCATGTTTGTTGATTGCCACGCTATAGTGGAGTCACCAAATAAGTGATTATTCTAGATGCTAAGCCAACTGAATCAGCTTGACTATGCAGTATGTCTGATTGCTTAGTAATCAGCCACTGAATGGCAAAACTCATCTATGTAGACATAGCCTTAAAAGGGGCTGCTGTACTAACTCATTAGTTTCTCATTTTATGAAGGGAATGTTGTTTCAGGAAGGAGAAATAGAAGTCAGACTAATCTCTTTCTTACAAGGAAAGGGATAAGCTGGTTGAGAAAGGCTCTCTAATGAATATATGCACAAAATATACTGCATGTATAAGGCTAAGCAATTTCCCAGTTGGATCGTGGAATGTTATTAACAAAGGGCGATGCCCACAAAAGGTCAGTGAATAAATGAATGAATAATTGAATAAATGATATACAAATAAATAATGAAAACTATCCTAAACTAGTCAGAGGCATTGTTGACTGACATCCAACTGCATCTAACTGCAAAGTGAACTTGTTAGGAGAAATGTATATGAAGATTATTACAAACAATAGTTATTAATATTTCAAATTTATTGATGATAACTGGTAGTTTGAATTAAGCCTTCTTTTTCTTCTCAGTTGTTTCCTGTTTCATGTGGGTCAAAATTTCAGATTCAGATTTAAGAACCACGTTATGTATATATGTACGTATGAGAAAGAGAGAGAATGAAAGAGAGAGAAACCAGTCTGAGGAAGTACTTCTGCCAGATACTTTAATTTGTCATAATCTTAGATTCTTTCTGATAGCTTATGGGTCTGATCACATAGTTTGGAGCTACACATACCAAAATCTTTCCACCTGAAAAGGAAACAGCAGCTAAACCTCTCCTCTTCTAAAAGAGCAAAAATGAGGAGGAAAGACAGGGTCAATAGTTCTCAAGTTCTTAAGAGGGGGTGTTCTCTTAATAGGTGCTGGAAAAGGTGGCGGGGTGGGAGTGGACTCTGGAGTTGCCACAATGACAGGGAGCATGAATAGTATTTAACGGATAAAAGCCAGGAAAAGAAAATATCCTGTAACATACAGGACAGCTTTGCAAAAGGAACAATTTACTTGCCCCCAATAAGACTATTAATGAGAAATACTAGCCAATTCTCTTTTGAAACTTCACAGGCAACTTGTACAATATGAGCAAGGAGAACCAAATTCTAGCCATAATTATGTAGAAGGAACATGTCATGATTTGGCTAAAAGAATTTCCCTGTTCTGAAGCAAAGAAAATCCCCATGGCTACTTCTAAAACCTCTGAACGCTTCTCAACTTTAGGGAGAGCACCTTTGAGTTGCTACAGGCATTAGAAATTTCAAAAGAGCCATGGAATCAACAAATGCTAAGATTCTGTTTAACCCAAGGACTCTCCCCTGCTTAAACAGTAAGCCTCGTTGAACATGCAGTAGATTATCAAATGGAATCAAAGGGTGAGTTGCATGGTAAGAAGCTCATTTGAAAGTGCTGTAAAATGTCTCCATATCCCTACCCACAATCTTGGGGGAGACTGTGATGTTGATGTTGACAATTGATGTTGTTCACTACACAGGTGGGTTGAGGATTTTAGCAGATGGTGACAGGATGGCTATAAAAGAGGAAAGAGCTCTTGCAGACGGTATACTCCTTTCTGTGTTTTTCTTTTTGGAGGGGGAAGGGTAGGAGGTAGTTGTAAGACAGTGCAAAGATGCTGCAAACTCCCCAAGTATTAATTCTCATATGTCTTCAGAAATCACCATGTTATTATCTTTCATCACATATCACAGAAGAGAAGTCAAGGAAGAAGTGGAGAGAAGACAACAGGAAAGATTCTTTAATATATACAACCATATATTCACCACCCTCTAGAATTACCCTTCATGGACTCAAGCTTTTAGTGCAGTAAATTTCCCTTCTCCACATTAAATAAGCTAATTGCTGTAACTTTTCCTCATAGGCATTTTTTTCAATTTTGTGCAATTATATTTGGGTGCTTGACTTCCAGCTACACATTCTGCTCATTGTGTGATTCTGAGGCACTACAAGTTCGTCACAATATTCTCATAATGGCTTGCGAGACTGGAGCTGACTTTGCTGGTGATCTCTTGTTAGATGACGACACCATGTCCCTCTGTGGTCTCATCCAGGAGAAAGAAGGTAGTTAATGAAGCCACTCAAATGTGGGCAGCTTCTGCTGCAGTGTGAGTACAGGTTTCCCACCATAATGAGCAACCGCAGCCATTAATTGGGCTGCAGATCTCTGAGTTTTCCAAGCCTACTTCTTCAACTCCTGTCATCACTGCAAAGATGGCAAGTGGCAAGTTCTTTGCAATGTACTCTCTCCCACAGTGTGATCCTAAAAAGTTCATCCTCAAGGATTGCTGTTTCCTTTTCCTCCACTAGCTCTGGATGGCTATACCCCGAGCACTTCCTCTGCCTACATTTCATATCAGAAAGGGGATTAAATGATAAAGAGTAAACTAGATACTTTTAAATAATTACTTCAGTGACTCGTCTACATATTCATTTTTCCCTTCATCAGCCTAGTAAATATATACTGAGAACGTACTGTGGACCAGTTTTGGGGTAGTCACCAGAGTATAAGCAAATAGATCAAGTTGTGACTCTAAAGAAGTTCTATAAAGACAGACAAGGAAACCAACAATTACAATTCAATATAATACGTATATATTTTTCAAATGCATAGGGTCTGATGTGAACACTATTTCAGCCTGGACGGTCAGAATCAGAAAACCTCATTATTTAGATGTGATGCTATAAGGGAGTCAATGACAGGAGAGGTGCACCACAGAGAAGATGGAGCCCCATGCACAGGGACCTGAGAGAGTGTTCCAGAAGCACCAGAATGGAAGGGAAATTGTAGCCTAGGATACATGCCGGGTGTGGCAGGCAGGAAGCTGGAGACAGAGAGTTCTGGAGGACTTAAGACTTGACTAGAAGCTAATTAAGACCAGCATAGCAAACTTCCACCCAAGTGCAATTCACTAGGTGGTCTCAGTCTAGGGGACTCAGGTTCAGAAGAAGGAGTATGCTGCAAAAACAGACTCTGCCTTCCTCATAAGTGACCTGCGGCTCTTCCTGCAGGGCAATGTGACACGGTGTTGAGCGGCCTGCAATCGAATTTAGTTCTCAATAAAACATCCTGTTTTCCTCAAGCAGCTATAGAATACAACCAGGAAGGTAAGAGGTTCCTTACGGAGGACATTTGCCTTAGTTGTATTGGTCATCAGCATTCAGTCCCCTCCTTTTATGGTACTATCACAGCGCATCTTTTAAGGGTCATCCTACGCCCACATGCAGTGAAGTTTGTGGTTTTTGTTCCGTCACTCAGCCATGTCTGACTCTTTGTGACCCCATGGACTGCAGCACACCAGGCTTCCCGGTCCTTCACCATCTCCTGGAGCTTGCTCAGACTCATGTCCATTGAGTCCATGATGCCATCCAACCATCTCATCCTCTGTCATCCCCTTCACCTCCAGCATCAGGGTCTTTTCCAGTGAGCTTGCCCTTTTCATCAGGTGGCCAAACTATGGGAGTTTCAGCTTTAGCATCAGTCCTTCCAATGAATATTTAGGGTTGATTTCCTTTGGGATTGACTGGTTTGATCTCCTTGCTATCCAAGAGAATCTCAAGAGTCTTCTCCAGCACCACAATTCAAAAGCATCAGTTCTTTGGTGCTCAGCCTCCTTTACGGTCCAACTCTCACATCCATACATGACTACTGGAAAAGCCATAGCTTTGACTGTATGGAGCTTTGCTGGCAAAGTGATGTCTCTGCTTTTTAATACACTGTCTAGGTTTGTCATAGCTTTTCTTCATAAGGACCAAGCATCTTTTAATTTCTGGGCTATAGCCACTGTCCACAGTGATATTTACATTCCTCCAAAAGTGAAGTCTGTTTCTTGGCTTAGGACATCAGTATACCAAATTGTCCTGGCCACAGGGACTAGTTCTGAGAGGGACACATAGCTCCCAGCCGGTCCAATCCAGGTGAATTCTGGGGCTTATTCAAGATCTGTCAGGATGATGTGCTTTTCATATCCACTGAATGTGAACATGGGAACATTTAAGAACTGCAGTTACTGCCAGATACCTTGCTATTTTGCAGAACTTTAGAATGAAGTTGACACGGTAGAATGCAGAGCCAGGAAATGAAGAAAAAATTGAGCCTCTTGGATCAAGCCACAGCTAAATCCTGGACTCTCTAGAAATGTGGGCGTGCATGCCTGCTCAGTTGCTCAGTTACATCTGATTCTTTGTGATCCCATGGACTGTAGCCCACCTGGCTGCTTTGTCCATAAAATTTTCCAGGCAAGAATACTAGAATGGGTTGCCATTCCCTTGAAATATATGTTCCCCCAGATTTTTATTTCTACTACAGCTCAGTTTGAGTTAGATTTCTTGTCATTTTTTATTTAAAAATATGCTTACTGATATAAGGCTAAAATTCTTTTTCAAAAAATTCAGTTCAGTTCAGTCACTCAGTCATGTCTGACTCTTTGCAACCCCATGAACCACAGTACGCCAGGCCTGCCTATCACCAACTCCCAGAGTCTATCCAAACCCATGTCCATTGAGTCAGTGATGCCATCCAATCATCTCATCCTCTGTCATTCCCTTCTCCTCCTGCCCTCAATCTTTCCCAACATCAGGGTCTTTTCAAATGAGTCAGCTCTTTGCATCAGGTGACCAAAGTATTGGATTTTCAACTTCAATATCAGTCCTTCCAATAAACACCCAGGCCTGATATCCTTTAGGATGGACTGGTTGGATCTCCTTGCAGTCCAAGGGACTCTCAAGAGTCTTCTCCAACAACAAATGGTTGTCTGAGGAGGCCTTACAAATAGCTGTGAAAAGAAGAGAAGCAAAATCAAAGGAGAAAAGGAAAGATATACCCATTTGGATGCAGAGTTCCAAAGAATAGCAAGGAGAGATAAGAAAGCCTTCCTCCAGAACTATATTGAATAGTAGTGGTGAAAGTGGGCACCCTTGTCTTGTTCCTGACTTTAGGGGAAATACTTTCAATTTTTCACCATTGAGGACAATGTTTGCTATGGGTTTGTCATATATAGCTTTTATTATGTTGAGGTACGTTCCTTCTATTCCTGCTTTCTGGAGAGTTTTTATCATAAATGGATGTTGAATTTTATCAAAGGCCTTCTCTGCATCTATTGAGATAATTATATGACTTTCATTTTTCAATTTGTTAATGTGGTGAATTACACTGATTGATTGGCAGATATTGAAGAATCCTTGCATCCCTGGGATAAAGCCCACTTGGTCATGGTGTATGATCTTTTAATGTGTTGTTGGATTCTGATTGCTAGAATTTTGTTAATAATTTTTGCATCTATGTTCATCAGTGATATTGGCCTGTAGTTTTCTTTTTTGTGGTGTCTTTGTCAGGTTTTGGAAATTAGGGTGATGGTGGCCTCATAGAATGAGTTTGGAAGTTTCCCTTCCTCTGCAATTTTCTGGAATAGTTTCAGTAAGATAGATGTTAATCAACACTCAGAAATCCCTTGCATTCCTATACACTAATAATGAGAAAACAGAAAAAGAAGTTAAGGAAACAATTCCATTCACCATTGCAAAGAAAAGAATAAAATACTTAGGAATATACCTACCTAAAGAAACTAAAGACCTATATATTGAAAACTATAAAACAATGATGAGAGAAATCAAAGAGGACACTAATAGATGGAGAAATATACCATGCTCATGGGTCGAAAGAGTCAATATAATGAAAATGAGTATACTACCCAAAGCAATCTACAGATTCAATGCAATCCCTATCAAGCTACCAATAGTATTTTTCACAGAACTAGAACAAACAATCTCAAGATTTGTATGGAAATACAAAAAATCTCGAATAGCAAAAGCAATCTTGAGAAAGAAGAATGGAATTGGAGGAATCAACTTGCCTGACTTCAGGCTCTACTACAAAGCCATAGTCATTAAGATAGTATCGTACTGGCACAAAGACAGAAATATAGATCAATGGAACAAAATAGAAAGCCCTGAGATAAATCCACACACATATGGACACCTTATCTTCGACAAAGGAGGCAAGAACATACAATGGAGTAAAGACAGTCTCTTTAACAGGTGGTGCTGGGAAAACTGGTCAACCACTTGTAAAAGAATGAAACTAGATCACTTTCTAACACCACACACAAAAATAAACTCAAAATGGATTAAAGATCTAAATGTAAGACCAGAAACAATAAAACTCCTAGAACAGAACATAGGCAAAACACTCTCTGACATGAATCACAGCAGGATCCTCTATGATCCAGATCCCAGTATACTGGAAATAAAAGCAAAAATACACAAATGGGACCTAATTAAAATTAAAAGCTTCTGCACAACAAAGGAAACTATAAGCAAGGTGAAAAGACATCCTTCTGAATGGGATAAAACAATAGCAAATGAAACAACTGACAAACAACTAATCTCGAAAATATACAAGCGACTTATGCAGCTCAACTTCAGAAAAATAAACGACCCAATCAAAAAATGGGCCAAAGAACTAAATAGGCATTTCTCCAAAGAAGACATACAGATGGCTAACAAACACATGAAAAGATGCTCAACATCACTCATTATCAGAGAAATGCAAATCAAGACCACAATGAGGTACCATTTCACACCAGTCAGAATGGCTGCAATCCAAAAGTCTACAAGCAATAAATGCTGGAGAGGATGTGGAGAAAAGGGAACCCTCTTACACTGCTGGTGGGAATGCAAACTAGTACAGCCATTATGGAAAACAGTGTGGAGATTCCTTAAAAAACTGCAAATAGAACTGCCTTATGACCCAGCAATCCCACTGCTGGGCATACACACTGAGGAAACCAGAATTGAAAGAGACACATGTACCCCAATGTTCATTGCAGCATTGTTTATAATTTCCAGGACATGGAAACAACCTAGATGTCCATCAGCAGATGAATGGATAAGAAAGCTGTCGTACATATACACAATGGAGTATTACTCAGGCCTTAAAAAGAATAACTTTGACTCAGTTCTAATGAGATGGATGAAACTGGAGCTGATTATACAGAGTGAAGTAAGCCAGAAAGAAAAACACCAATACAGTATACTGACACATATATATGGAATTTAGAAAGATAGTAACGATGACCCTGTATGTGAGACAACAAAAGAGACACAGAGGTATAGAACGGACTTTTGGCCTCTGAGGGAGAGGGAGAGGGTGGGATGATTTGAGAGCATGACACTGAAACATGTATACTATCATATAAGAAACGAAGCGCCAGTCTATGTTCAATACAGGATACAGGATGCTTGGGGCTGGTGTACGGGATGATCCGGGGAGATGGTGTGGGGTGGGAGGTGGGAGGGGGCTTCGGCATTGGGAGATCGTGTACACATGTGGCTGATTCATGTCAATGTATGGCAAAACCAATACAGTATTGTAAAGTAGAATAAAGTATTAAAAATAAATAAATAAATAAAGATTAAAAAAAAAGAAGGAAAGCCTTCCTCAGTGATCAATGCAAAGAAATAAAGGAAAACAATAGAATGGGAAAGACTAGAGATCTCTTCAAGAAAACTGGAGATACCAAGGGGACATTATATGCAAAGATGGGCTCGATAAAGGACAGAAATGGTATGGACTAACAGAAGCAGAAGATATTAAGAAGAGGTGGCAAGAATACACAGAAGAACTGTACAAAAACGATCTTCACGACCCAAATAGTTGCTTGTCAGTTGTTTCATTTGCTATTGTTTTCTCCTATTCAGAAGGCTGTCTTTTCACCTTGCTTATAGTTTCCTTTGTTGTGCAGAAGCTTTTAATTTTAATTAGATCCCATTTGTTTATCTTTGCTTTTATTTCCAGTATACTGGGAGTTGGATCATAGAGGATCCTGCTGTGATTTATGTCGGAGAGTGTTTTGCCTATGTTCTCCTCTAGGAGTTTTATAGTTTCTGGTCTTACATTTAGATCTTTAATCCATTTTGAGTTTATTTTTGTGTATGGTGTTAGAAAGGGGTCTAGTTTCATTCTTTTACAAGTGGTTGACCAGTTTTCCCAGCACCACCTGTTAAAGAGACTGTCTTTACTCCATTGTATATTCTTGCCTCCTTTGTCAAAGATAAGGTGTCCATAGGTGTGTGGGTTAATCTCAGGGCTTTGTATTTTTGTTCCAAAGATATATAAGCAACTTATGCAGCTCAACTTCAGAAAAATAAATGATCCAATAAAAAAATGGGCCAAAGAACTAAATAGGCATTTCTCCAAAGAAGACATACGGATGGCTAACAAACACATGAAAAGATGTTCAACATCACCCATTATCAGAGAAATGCAAATCAAGACCACAATGAGGTACCATTTCACACCAGTCAGAATGGTTGCAATCCAAAAGTCTACAAGCAATAAATGCTGGAGAGGATGTGGAGAAAAGGGAACCCTCTTACACTGCTGGTGGGAATGCAAACTAGTACAGCCATTTTGGAAAACAGTGTGGAGATTCCTTAAAAATTGCAAATAGAACTGCCTTATGACCCAGCAATCCCACTGCCGGGCATACACACCGAGGAAACCAGAATTGAACACATGTACCCCAGTGTTCATTGCAGCGCTGTTTATAATAGCCAGGACATGGAAGCAACCTAGATGTCCATCAGCAGATGATTGGATAAGAAAGCTGTGGTACATATACACAATGGAGTACTACTCAGCCCTTAAAAAGAATAAATTTGACTCAGTTCTAATGAGATGGATGAAATTGGAAGCGATTATACAGAGTGAAGTAAGCCAGAAAGAAAAACACCAATACAGTATACTGACACATATATATGGAAATTAGAAGACAGTAATGATGACCCTATATGTGAGACAACAAAGAGACACAGAGGTATAGAGTGGACTTTTGGACTCTGAGGGAGAGGGAAAGGGTGGGATGGTTTGGGAGAATGGCAATGAAACATGTATATTTTCTTGTAAGAAACGAAGCGCCAATCTATGTTTAATGTAGGATGCAGGATGCATGGGGCTGATGCACAGGATGATTCAAGTAGAGGATGTGGGGTGGGAGGTGGGAGGGGGCTTCGGCATTGGGAGATTGTGTTCACCTATGGCTGATTCGTGTCAATGTATGGCAAAACAAATACAGTATTGTAATTTAAAAAATAAATAAATTTAATTTAAAAATAAATAAATAAATAAATAACCCAAATAATCACAATGGTATGATCATTCACACTCACCTAGAGCCAGACATCCTGAAATGTGAAGTCAAGTGGGCCTCAGGAAGCATCACTATGAACTAAGCTAGTGGAGGTGATGGAATTCCAGTTGAGCTATTTCAAAATTATCTCTTAAAAAATGGAGTGTCTTTTATTTTTTTAATATACATTTATTTATTTTAAATAGAGGTTAAAAATAAAATAAAAATTTTAAAAATCTAGTGTCTTAGGGGATAGAGTATACTGAACATTGAACAGGTGAAGAATAATAAAATAGGATTCATAAAACCTGTTTTCCAGGTCTGGCTTTCCCACTCACTAGTCACACAGTTTTGGAAAAATTACTTCATCTTTCTGAGCTTCAAACTCTCTACACTGAAAATATCAGTATAATTCTAAGCTGTTCCTCATATTATTATATGGATGAAATGCCTTGCAATGAAAATCAAATAAAATTATGAAGGAACAACTCATCAAATCTGAAGCACTAAATGAATGAAATGGCTACTAAAGTATATTTTCTTACAAGCCCTTAAAGATGTTTGTCTCACATTAGGAATCAGTCTCTTTCTCCCCAGCTGTATAAATTAGGTTTAAAGTGGTTGACATCCAATCAGTACCTGCTTTAAAGCATCAGGTTCCTGAAAGCTAAATGGAAATCAACATTAACCTCAGGTCAGGAGCCAACTAAACTTAAAAACCTACTGTGCCCATAGTAACATGCTGCTGCTGCTGCTAAGTCGCTTCAGTTGTGTCCGACTCTGTTCAACCCCATAGACGACAGCCCACCAGGCTCCCCCCGTCCCTGGGATTCTCCAGGCAAGAACACTGGAGTGGGTTGCCATTTCCTTCTCCAGTGCATGAAAGTGAAAAGTGAAAGTGAAGTTGCTCAGTCATGTCTGACTCTTAGCGACCCCATGGACTGCAGCCCACCAGGCTCCGCTGCCCATGGGATTTTCCAGGCAAGAGTACTGGAGTGGGGTGCCATTGCCTTCTCCAGTACATGTTAATTGGTATTATGTTGGCAGTTATTTGAGCCAAGAATGAAAACGTAAGAAAGTTATGTCTAACATCTACTTAAAATCAGCTGACAAACAAAAGCAATCTGACTTTGGAATCAAGGCTATTAACCACAGTTTTGTGTATGTGTGTATATGTGTGTGTGTGTGTGTGTGTGTGTTTACCTAGTTGCTATGGTGACCTGCCCCAGAGTGACAAAGTTTTACTTGAGACTTAAATATATGCTCTGTCAACAATGACTGCAAAGAGATTTTGTTCTTTCATCCATTCTCTTTCTCAACAACCTGTCCATGGAACTGGTCACTTAGTGCCATCTGTTCTGGCCATCTCATAGATTCTTCCACCGCATAGCAGGTTACTCAAGCCACCTGACAATTTCCCTGCACTCTGCCACTAGCCCTACACATTGTCTCACTCTCTTCCCCACCCCAGCCTTCAGAAAGTCAACATCTGAGTCAAATTGCAATTCCTAGACATAACACAGAGTAGCCACACTGTTCCTTGAACTTAATATATATTATCATAACTCTGGGACTATGTTCATTTGCTTTCTTCTGGTTAAAATGTCCATTATTCTAGTTTTTTCTATCCCTCTTCTCTGCTTACAATTCTTTTGTTATAAGTGATTTTTAAAATTTAAATGTTTATTGGGCTCTAAGTTTTAGAAAAGGCAGAGGAACCAGAGATCAAATTGCCAACATCTGCTGGATCATGGAAAAAGCAAGAGAGTTCCAGAAAAACATCTATTTCTGCTTTATTAACTATGCCAAAGCCTTTGACTGTGTGGGTCACAATAAACTGTGGAAAATTCTGAAAGAGACGGGAATACCAGACCACCTAACCTGCCTCTTGAGAAATCTGTATGCAGGTCAGGAAGCAACAGAACTGGACATGGAACAACAGACTGGTTCCAAATAGGAAAAGGAGTACATCAAGGCTGTATATTGTCACCCTGCTTATTTAACTTCTATGCAGAGTACATCGTGAGAAATGCTGGACTGGAAGAAACACAAGCTGGAATCAAGATTGCCAAGAGAAATACCAATAATCTCAGATATGCAGATGACACCACCCTTATGGCAAAAAGTGAAGAGGAACTAAAAAGTCTCTTGATGAAGGTGAAAGAGGAGAGTGAAAAAGTTGACTTAAAACTCAACATCCAGAAAGCAAAGATCATGGCATCCGGTCCCATCACTTCATGGGAAATAGATAGGGAAACAGTGGAAACAGTGTCAGACTTGATTTTGAGGGGCTCCAAAATCACTGTAGATGGTGACTGCAACCATGAAATTAAAAGACGCTTACTCCTTGGAAGAAAAGTTATGACCAACCTAGATAGCATATTCAAAAGCAGAGACATTACTTTGCCGACTAAGGTCCATCTAGTCAAGGCTATGGTTTTTCCAGTGGTCATGTATGGATATTAGAGTTGGACTGTGAAGAAGGCTGAGCACTGAAGAATTGATGCTTTTGAACTGTGGTGTTGGAGAAGACTCTTGAGAGTCCCTTGGATTGCAAGGAGATCCAACCAGTCCATTCTAAAGGAGATCAGCCCTGGGATTTCTTTGGAAGGAATGATGCTAAAGCTGAAACTCCAGTACTTTGGCCACCTCATGTGAAGAGCTGACTCATTGGAAAAGACTTTGACGCTGGGAGGGACTGGGGGCAGGAGAAGAAGGGGACGACAGAGGATAAGATGGCTGGATGGCGTCACTGACTCGATGGACGCGAGTCTGAGTGAACTCTGGGAGTTGGTGATGGACAGAGAGGCCTAGCGTGCTGTGATTCATGAGTTCGCAAAGAGTCAGACACGACTGAGCCACTGAACTGAACTGAATGCTACAAAAATGTGAACAAAAACTGATAGTATAAGAAAAATCATACTGCTGTCTTAGTCTATCTTCTGTCACCTTTAGATATAACCATGAGACAAAAAAATCAGTTCAGTTCAGTCACTCAGTCATGTCCGACTTTTTGTGACCCAATGGACTGCAGCACGCCAGGCTTCCCTGTCCATCACCAACTCCTGGAGCTTGCTCAAACTCACGTCCATTGAGGCCATGATGACGTCTAACCATTTCATCCTCTGTCATTCCCTTCTCCTCCTGCCTTCAATCTTTCCCAGCATCAGGGTCTTTTCCAGTGAGTCTACTCTTCGCATTAGGTGGCCAAAATATTGGAGTTTCAGCTTTAGCATCAGTTCTTCCAATGAATATTCAGGACTGATTCCCTTTAGGATTGACTAGTTTGAGGTCCTTGCAGTCTAAGGAACTCTCAAAAGTCTTCTCCAGCACCACAGTTCAAAAGCATCAATTCTTCGATGCTCAACTTTGTTTATAGTCCAACTCTCACATCCATACATGACCACTGGAAAAACCATAGCTTTGACTAGACAGACTTTTGTTGGTAATGTAATGTTTCTGCTTTTTAATATGCCATCTAGGTTGGTCATGGCTTTTCTTAAAAGGAACAAGAATCTTTTAATTTCATGGCTGCAGTCACCATTTGCAGTGATTTCGAGCCCAAGAAAATATAATCTCTCACTGTTTCCATTGTCTCTCCATCTATTTGCCATGAAGCAATGGGACCAGAGGCCATGATCTTATGTTTTCTGAATGTTGAGTTTTAAGCCAACTTTTCCACTTTCTTCTTTCACTTTCATCAAGGGGCTCTTTAGTTCTTCTTCACTTTCTGCCATAAGGGTGGTGTCACCTGCACATCTGAGGTTATTGATATTTCTTAGTGCAATCTTGATTCTAGCTTGTGCTTCATCCAGCTCGACAATTCACGTGATGTACTCTTCACAGAAGTTAAATAAGCAGGGTGACAATATACAGCCTTGATGTATTCCTTTCCCAATTTGGAACCAGTCTGTTGCTGTATGTCCAGTTCCAACTGTTACTTCTTCACCTGCATACAAATTTCTCAGGAGGCAGGTCAGGTGGTCTGGTATTCCCATCTCTTTCAGAATTTTCCACAGTTTGTTGTAATCTACAGTCAAAGGCTTTAGCATAATGAATAAAGCAGAAGTAAATGTTTTATGGAACTCTCTTGCTTTTTCTATGGTCCAATGGATGTTGGCAATTTGATCTCTGGTTCCTCTACCTTTTCTAAATCCAGCTTGAACATCTGGAAGTTCACGGTTCACATACTGTTGAAGCCTAGCTTGGAGAATTTTGAGCATTACTTTGCTAGTGTGTGAGATGAATGCCATTTTGCAATAGTTTGAGCATTCTGTGGCATTGCTTTTCTTTGCGACTGGAATGAAACTGACTTTTTCCAGTACTGTGACCACTCCTGAGTTTTCCAGATTTGCTGGAATATTGAGTGCAGCAAAGAAACAAAGAAATTATATTGAGACATAGAAATAGTTCTCTACTGTTTAAAAATTAGATCAAGGTCAGTAGATTATATGCAATAACAAATTACTTCCTGCATGTTGGGGACACAATAAGGAGTGGTAGGAACTGTGGAAAACGAGGCAGAGAATACTCAGATTTAAACTTTCATTGCTCTATAATTATGTAAGCTTAAGGCTAATCATCTTTTCATTTTTAGGAGATGCCTCAAATCTTTATTTCTATGTGAAGCCTTTGGAGAAGACTAGATCAATTTGCTTTGTTGGCTATGTATAGCCCAAGGGCACAGTTTTTAAAGTCTCAGCCTAATGACCTTGTTCAAACACTGCATTCTCTGTAACGCCTTCACTTACTCCCCTGAACAAGTAGAGGTTGTTCCCTTATTCCTCATTCACATGCTGACTATGACATTGCAACCAGCCACCATCCTGAGGTATTAGTGACACAGTGGACTTAAAGTGGAGCATAATCACGTATGAGTAGGGCAAGGCGTGGATGGCGAAATATACTTGTGTGCCCTGCACCCAGGCACCTCAGTCTACCTGCCTTCAGGATAGCCCTAATGGAAAAGTTGCTGCATACTTTCTGCATTCCATCTCAATTATAACCCACAGCACCTGTTTCTGCCTCCTAGCTTTCAGGTGACACAACTGAGTGACTTCACTTTGACTTTTCACTTTCATGCATTGGAGAAGGAAATGGCAACCCACTGCAGTGTTCTTGCCTTGAGAATCCCAGGGATGGGGGAGCCTGGTGCGCTGCTGTCTATGGGGTCGCACAGAGTCAGACACAACTGAAGCGACTTAGCAGCAGCAGGAGCAGCTTTCAGGTAGAAACCAGCTCAGTCTGGGCAGGCCAGCCTCAATGGGCATGGCAATGAGAGAAATGCCCTAGTTAACCTGTCCTTTGGTTGAACAATTCTGTCTCCATAACTTCCACCTCTATCACAATGTTTTTATGGATGTGAATTTAAGGAAAATTATTAACCCAGATAATCACCATTACCTTTCAAGGGGCAATTCTTGTCCCAGTTCCTCTAGGAGATCCTACTAACTTCATGACAAAATTACAGAAGGAAAAAAAATGACAGTGCTATTTATAAAAACAGTAAAAACACTCACACAGGATGCTCTCTTCGTTTTTTAATTGGATCATCATGGGGAGAGTTTTCAGTCATGCAGCTGTAGGGCAAGTACCTACCCACTGTTAACTAGGAGGGCATGGACCGAAACACAGATGTTGCAACTCTGGTATTAAGTACTCTTTTTAACTTCGATAAGAGTTTTCATCATAAAATGGTATATCTCTGAAGTACTTATTTTTATATTAACTGATTTTGTGCTTCTTTTGCTGGGAGCTCTACACTGAAGTGAAGAAACAATTGAAATGCATAAAGCTCCCCAAAGAAGGACGAGCAAATCCTACAATCTGGCAGTAGGCCAGGAGTTAAGACAAGAGATGGCCAAAACTCCAGTGAGAGGTAGTGAACCTTGTATTTGAAAAGCTGACATATCTAATATCCAGTTTCAAGTTTCCTTTCTCTGTGTTGAACTCTTCTTATGTTAGTCTCCTATCTTAGTCAAATTAGTGGGGTTTGGTTTTTTGTTTTTGTTTTTTTTTTTTGGCTATGCTGGGTCTTAGTTGAAGCATGCAAGATCTTTGATCTGAATTGCAGCCTGAGAATTCTCAGTTGCAGCAATGTGGAATTTAGTTCCCTGACCAGGGATCAAACCCTAGTCCCATGCACTGGGAGCCCAGAAACTTAGCCACTGGACCACAAGGGGAGTCCCCAAGATTAGTATTTTTGATGACAGTTTTTTGCTCGTGGTTAGGGGTGAGCTATCATGGCATGAAGAGGAAGTGATGAGAAGACAATTAGGGATAGGCCAGAGCAGAAGGGAGGTGTGGAGAGAGCACATCCAGGATAGCATTTGTTCAGATGTTGAAGTTCTAACCCCCAGTACCTGGATATGTGACCTTGTCTGGAAATAGGGTCTTGCTGATGATCAAGATATCAGACAACTCGAATGGGCCTCAATATAATATGACTAGTATCTTCACACAAAAAAGAGAAATTTAGGCAATGAGACATGCATAGAGGAAAAATACCCTAAGGACACAGAGAACAGCATCTACAAGCCAAGGGACACCTGGGGCTACCGGAAGCTAGAAGTGTGGCCTGGAACAGAATCTCTGTCAAAGCTCTCAGAAGGAATTGGCCCAGGAGACACCTTGATTTTGAACTTCTAGCCTCTGGAGCTGTCAGACAATAGATTTCTGTTGTTTAAGGTTCTCAGTTTGTGGTACTTACTTATGGCAGCCCCAGGAAACCAATCCAGCACTCTTATAGCAAACCTCAGAAAGACACCAAATGGGATCCTGGCAGTCACACAGGAGGGATTCTCAGACTACTGTATTTAAGTTATTAAAGGTAAGCATGAAAACGAAGGCACACTCAGAGAGATGAATCATTACACTTGCCTTCAGAATGCAGCACTCCAGCTTTCTTATTATATCACAGGAGTTAATTCTGTGACCCAGCGTGAATTAAACTCCTTCATGACATGTAGTAGCTTCCCAGATAGCACAAACGGTAAAGAATCTGCCTGCAATGTGGGCGACCTGGGTTCGATCCCTGGGTCAGGAAGATCCCCTAGAGAAGCACATGGCAATCCACTCTTGTCTGGAGAATTCCATGGACAGAGGAGCCTGGTAGGCTATGGTCCATGGGGCTGCAAAGAGTCAGACACAGCTGAGCAACTGACACACACACATGGTACATAGTACAAGGTAATACAACACAAACTCCTTCTTCTTAGTCAACTTTACCATCTCCTTAGTTACAAGCAGACTACTGAGACTTAATATTGAATTAATATCTATCAATTACACCTATTTCAAGGCCTTTCTATATTTAAGAATTTCCAAAACACACAATCCCTCTGATTCCAAAAGTGACCAAAGGTGCCTGCCTTCAGAAGATTTAGGCCAAGGATAATAACTCCTTAACAATCTTGGAACAGTTCTATTAAGGAAGGGATGAGGTTGTTCAGGGTACTTGGTGGTCTGGAAAGAATCTTGAGTGTATTTTTCTGAAGCCTGCTTTTTTCACTTGGTAGTATATCATGAACTTTTCTCTGTGTCAATAAATATCCCTCCACAACATGATTTTTAATAGCTGTGGGGATTGTATCATCAGGAAGTACATTCCATAATTCACTTAACTAATCCTCTATTCCTGAGACAAGTCAATGAAAAATCAAGACAGTGAACGGAGTCCAGAGATATGTATGCCCTAAGGACCAGCTCTAAGATCATACGTCTCATATTCCTCTATAAATCTCTATATGGTGCTTTCTCTGTCTAAGAGTGCCTCACAGAATCTCACTCTCTAGTCTGAAGGCATTACTAGGCTTTTCTGAAAGAAAACACCTGTCATCAAACTTCTGACTGTATCATACATCTGTTCACTCAAAGAATAAATATTTATGTTATACTTAACTATGTGTCAGGCACTATTCTGATGGCTGATGATAGAGCAATGAACAAGGCAGATATGGTCCCCATGTGCCTGGACTTCAGAATCTAAGCAGGGTACAAAATTAACAAGATAAATTCAAACAGCTTCTATAAGGGAAGGAAGACAGATGCCATGAAAGAGATGATGGGACAGGATACTTCAGATGGAGAAAGAGAAAGCTGAGACCTGGAAATTAAAAAGGTGACTGTGTAACATAGGGAACCACATTCATTACCTTGTAATAACCTATAATGGAAAAGAATCTGAAAAATAATGCATATACATGTATAACAATTACTTTGCTGTCTACCTGAAATTAATAAAATATAGTAAATCAACTCTACTTCAATTTTAAAAAACAAAGGAAAAGAACTATTCTTGTTAAGAGGCAGGGAAAAGACCCCATGCAGAGGAAATAGCTACAGTAAACACATGATATGGGAAAAAGTGTAAGTTCAAGAAATAAAGTTGGCCACAGTGGCTAGATACAGTGAAATAGCAGGTGATACAGAGAAGAGTTCAAGAGGTAGGTGAGTGCTGGGTCTAAGAGATACTCATGAGACATGGCAAGGTGGAAGGCCTTCACTCTTTACTCTGACCTCAGTGAGCTGATAGCCTGCAAGGTCTTAATTCAGGGAGTATTCTATGCCAGTTCTGTTTTAGGAAGAACCCCCTGGCTATGGTTGAAAGCATAGATCATAAAAAAAAAGCATGAGAGGGAGTATAAACAGACTGAGAGAGTTGTTGGCTTATTAACACTGAGTTGATGGCTATGGAAACAGAATATGTGAATGGGTTAAAGATGTTTTGATAATGCAATAGGCAAAGCATATTGATAGAACTGATATAAATGGTGAGTTTCAGAAAAGAACCAAAGATGACAAATTTTTTAACGAAAATTTCCAGAGTTATAAATGGATTGAATAATGATCACCCATGTACTCACCATGAGGATTGTACAGCTAATATTTTACTATATATAATTTATCAAATAACCATCCATCTATTCATCCCACTATCCATGTTTTTTGATGGTCTTAGGGTAAAAGGAAATTTGAGAACATCAGGACATCTCACCGCCAGGACCTACTACAGTATGCATATTATTGACTAGAATCAATAAGTTGTTTTGGTTCTTTTATTTTTATAGGAAAACTGCATAGAATGAATGAAATGCAAATATTTTAAGTATACCATTTAAGGAGTTTAAAAACACATACTCTTATGTAATTCTAACTCAGGGATTTTAAACCTTGACACTGTTCTCAACCTTAGATAATTCTTCATTGCAGAGGCTGTCCTTGCATTGTTGGATGTTCAGCAGCACCCTTGTTCTATATACCCTGCGTGCCAGTAGCTCCACACACCTTTTTCTCCAGTTGTGACAACCAAAAATATCCCCAGACTCTGCCAAAAATAACCTGGGGGCAAAAAGTCTCCCGTTGTTAACAACTTCCCTTATTCCTAACATAATATAGATTATTACCAACATCCAGAAAGTTTCTCCATGTACATTCCTTCTCAGCAAATCCTCACACTTCTCTTGAAGATAACTACTCTAATTTGTTGCATAAATTAGTTTTGCCTGTTCCTGAACTTTATATAAAAGATATCATACTGTATGTACTCTTTCTGGAAACCTTTATTCAATAAACATAGTGTTTTTGAGATTCATCAGTGCTGCTGCATATATCAGTACTCTCCTCCAGGTGGCGTTAGCGGTAAAGAACCCACCAGCCAAGCTAGAGATTTCCAGAAAAACATCTGCTTCATTGAGTATGACAAAGCCTTTGACTGTGTGGATCACAAAAATTGTGGAAAATTCTTCAAGAGATGAGAATACCAGACCACCTTACCTGCCTCCTGAGAAACCTGTATGCAGGTCAAGAAGCAACAGTTAGAACCGGACATGGAACAATGGACTGGTTCCAAATTGGGAAAGGAGTGCATCAAGGCTGTATAACTGCCAAACTGCTTATTTAATTTCTATGCAAAGTACATCATGCTAAATGCCAGGCTGGATGAAGCACAAGCTAGAATCAAGATTGCCGGGAGAAATATTAATAACCTCTGATATGCAGGTGACACCACCCTTATGACAGAAAGCGAAGAGGAACTGAAGACCCTCTTGATGAAGGTGAAAAGGGAGGGTGATAAAGCTGACTTAAAATTCAACATTCAGAAAACTAAGATCATGGCATCCGGTTCCATCACTTCATGGCAAACAGATGGGAAAACAATGGAAACAGTGATATAATTTATTTTCTTGGGCTCCAAAATCACTGTGGATGGTGACTGCAGCCATGAAATTAAAAGATACTTGCTTCTTGGAAGAAAAGCTATGACAAACCTAGACAGAGTATTAAAAAGCAGAGACAGTATTTTGCCTACAAAAGTCCCTATTGTCAAAGCTACGATTTTCCAGTAATCATGTATGAATGTAAGAACTGGACAATAAAAATGGCTGAGTGCCAAAGAATTGATGCCTTCAAACTATGGTGCTGGAGAAGACTCTTGAGAGTCCCTTGGGCTGCAGGAGATCAAATCAGCCAATGCTAAAGGAAATCAACCCTGAATATTCACTGTAAGGACTGATGCTGAAGCTCCAATACTTTGGCCACTTGATGTGAAGAGCTGACCTATTTGTAAAGACCCTGATGCTGGGAAAGTTTGAAGGCAGGAGGAGAAGGGGATGACTAAGGATGAGATGGTTAGATGGCATCATCGACGCAATGGATATGAGTTTGAGCTAACTCTGGGAGATGGTAAAGGACAGGGAAGCCTGGCATACTGCATTCCATGGGATCACAAAGAGTCAGACACAAGTGAGCAACTGAACAACAACAAAGAGAAAATAAAAAATTGAGAAAGAACAGCCTGTATGGAAGGAGGAAAATAGCGAACCCGTGGTTCACAGAACTCAAAAAAGGAAAGTGCTTCATGTTGACTGCTGCTGAGAGTTCAGTAAGATGAAGACAGAGAACTGCCCACAAACTTGGTAACGTGGAGTCACTGGAGACATTGACACTAATCTTTCTGGGATTGGATTTGGGGTGGAACAAAGGTAGACTGGAGTGCACTGAAGAGAGAATGGGAAGTGAGTGAAAGATGACCATAGGTATCATCAACTTGTTACAGATTTTTTCCTATGAATAGTAGCAGAGAAGTAGGGCTTCAGAGATGAGGAGTCAAGAAACAACAAGGAAAGTGCATTTCAACCTTTGAGATAAGGAAGACAAAATAGAAGAGAGGATAATTTCATTTAAAATATCTGTGATGGTGATGAGAGCTGAGCTGTAGATTAAAGATCAGACTGAGTTTGTTTCCACTCTTAATCAACTACATGACCAAGGGTAGATCATTTCCCTTTCTCTGAGATTCAGTTTTCTCACTGACAAACTGATGTATTCTGGACTATGTATAAAACAAGACAGTTTAAATATTCCTCAACTCCTGTGACTTCTCTGACAAGTCTCAAAATGGAACTGGTCTCTAATCTGTCGTGCTTACATCTTAAAATTTATGGTAATTTTGTTTTATCTATGGTGTCTCTTAATTGTTTATTTGTATTTTGTTAGGAGTATTACAGTCAGACGTCAAGTCTAATTACCCTACAAAAGAAAAAGATATACAGACAGTGGAATTTCTATTTATGTGAAAATAAGCTGTAAAGAGGAGAAAGTTCCAAGGGAAACAAGTGGATACAGAGCCAGAAGAATTTCCTAAACAGAGGAAACACAGCCACACATGCTTTATTAGATCCTTTACAGCCTTTACAGCAAGTGCGAAGAGAGATGATAAGGGTACTTGAAGGTTAATCATAATCAGCCAATCACATCATGGTAGATGAAACACATTTTATAAACTATAATAACTAGTCACTAAAATAACTAGGCCACATCAAATTATCTTGTTTGTTAAGATAAATGTATTAGATTAGCCATTTTACTAAATCCATGAATTAAATGTTTAACTAATTAAACTCATTTCTTCTAAAAGAAGTGATTAATTGTGTTGATGATGTAGTGTCAAGTAAACAGGACAAGTGGATTTGGAGCAGAACAAAAATTAAATAGATTTTTCTACAAAGAATATG
The DNA here is from genome assembly GCA_917880005.1 of Nanger dama. NCBI lineage: Eukaryota > Metazoa > Chordata > Mammalia > Artiodactyla > Bovidae > Nanger > Nanger dama. Next base: position 7,316,496 of record CAKJTW010000011.1, read on the forward strand.
TGTATTTAAATAGACTCAAAAGTCAAGACATCACTATGGATCTGTTGAGCTTTACAATTCAGTGTTTTCTTTCCACAATTATTAGACACCAGGTAGGAAACAAAGAAACTTAGAGAAAATGATTGCTGCTTTTAAGTAGCTTCTAATTGAGTTGAGGATATAGAACACAATAGTGAATAAACTGAACAGTATTGCTTCATGCCTAACTAGAGGAAAGACTAGAAAATAAGCAGTTGTGCAAAAGAAATGGGACATTATAGGGCAAAGGTAATCAGGGAAGGGTCACGGAAAATGTATATTTAAGTACATTAAAGGTAGAATTGAGAATCAGAACATTTGCTTCAAGTGGCAAATATATACGAGTAAACTAAACACTAGGCATAAACTGGAATTAGTAGAAGACACAAGTACTCAAGAGGATCAGCAACTGCTGAGGTCCAGCCTCAGCAGAGTCCAGGGATATCCTCAGGATGGATGACATCAGCAAATGAAGAAAGATAGAGAAAGAGATAAGGAAAGAATAACACGGGGTGACCAAGCTTCAGTGAGCGAGGCCCGTTTACTTTATTTTTCTTGGGTCTTTTATACCCTGAGTTTGTACATACAGCAAGGTGAAAAATGCAGCCAACTCAACATTCCATCAGTATTAACTTTTATTGATACCAGGTTCTTTTCTGCAAGAGTCTTATTTTTGTACATTATCTTCTGGCCCAGAGGCCTGTTGATATTCCATGACCTCTTTTTGATAAAGGTTGGTCAGCCAGAACAATAATTTTCTCTTAGTGTTTCTTCTTAAATTCCTAGCCTGCTTCACCCTTAAAGTACAGAGTTACATTTTTATGGAGCAAAGATTCAGCGGGTTACAGCAAAGAAAGAATTTATTAACTCAAAGTCTAATGTTGCTAATGCTAAGGCTATTACTTGTTTCTACTACATCCTGACTATATGCACTCCCAGGAACACAATGGATAAGGGATGTGAGAACTTGGCAGCAAGCATAGGCTCAACAATGTTGCAAGAGTCTGGATAAACCTGCCAAGTAAGCTGGAATGCTAACAGGGGGTCTGAAACACTGCTTTCACGCCCAGGAGATTTATCAACTAGAGCCCTAAGTTAACTCTTTGGTCAAGGACAGCCCCCTGTTAATGTCAGAAGAGTTGATGAAAGTCATGAAAAAACAGATTCTGGTTTTGGGGAAGATGCTCGAGAAGGGGGGCCTCTCGAGGCCTGATCTCACCTTTGTCCATCAGGCCTCTTCCTCATGACCTTTGCCATGGGTGGGATTCTCCATGCTGGCTCCCAGCAAGCAACTATAGTGGCAGGCATATATCCTAGGCATAAACTGGAACCAGTAGAAGACAAAAGGAATCAAGAGGATCAGCAACTATAGTGGCAGGCACACAAGTACCTCCAGGACCTCTTTCCTCCCTTTTCTCATCTCTCCTTCTGTTAGTTTCTCAGATTTAAGTCTCAATTCACATCCAGTGGAGAATCAAATAAAAAAAATTTTTAAGTCACAAAACTGTGTACCAAACCAGGTAAAGTAGAAATACAGGCAGGAAAGGGCAAGCTTACTGTTTTTCTATATATTTAAAAAAGTGAAATTCATTAAATGGCAGAACCTCCTTCTTTCACCATTCAGCTATCTGGAGAAACTGAATGACAGGGAGAGACTACAGTTAAGAAGCAGAAATAAGAAATCAGTAAACATAACACAGAAGGAGCAAAGAAGAAATCTTTTTCAAAATGCCAATTTTAACGTCATCAAATTATTAGAGGCATCAAAAAGAAAAAGAATACAGGAAAGTTCAGGGATAAAATAGTCCTTTAAAGTAGATTGGAGGCAATTAAAATCAAATTTTAAAAGGATTAAGAAATAAGTGAATAATAAAATGAAACTTCATCGTCTAACCATGATGGAGCAACTAGGACCTGACCAGTCTCCCACCGTAAAGAGTAGTGTGCTGGTAAATATTGAAAAGCCAATTTTAAATTAGGTAATCTAAATTTAAAAAAAAATCCTTGGCTTATAACATTTGCCAGTTTCCATTGTATACCTACTCCCCCTGGGGCTGATTTCAAGCTACCAACAGTTTGACAACTGATGGGCAAAATTCCTAAAAGTTTCAAATTTGCCTTTCTTGCTGGCATGAGCTGATTCCAACACTCCTTAAATTGCTATAATATTGGCTAAAATATTAAGGAAACTTATTTTCAGGCATTGGAAAACAGGGACGCTTACAGAGTAAGCTACCATCCTACTGCTTTCTGCCTGGAGAATAATTTCCCAAGTCAGGTGAAGGTAGACCTGGAGTATAAATAGAATACAGCATTTCACCTGAGCTAAAGAGTCTCACATCTTTTGGAGATAGAGACGGGGACTACAATTTGAGCAGCCTTCTAACAAATGGGAGGGATCTGAGCAAAAGAGAGCCCCAGAAATCTAAGTGGGGTACCCCAGTGACTCCTTGACTGAGGGCTGGAACTATATATGGGCAAGAAGAGACTACACGAGGCTTCCCAGAAAGTTTATTGTTATGGGGCTGATAGTAGAAAAGAAATGCTAGAAGTCAAACAGAGATGAATTATATTAAGAGTTTGAACTAGCCAGGGTGGAGACATTTCCTTAAAATATTGTTAATATCCTATTAGCACTCAGCATCTAGCTGAGACTTTAGCAAGGCCATAAATTAGCAAGAAGAAATGACATCTTTAAAGTGCTGAAGGAAAAAATAAAAAACAACAGTCAGCTCAGAATTCTATAACCAGCCAGCAAATATATCTCTGCAAAATGAGGATGAAATGAAGACATGTTCTCTTAAAAAAAAAAAACAAAAAACTGAGAAATCTGTTGTTTACAGACCAGCACTTCAAGAAATGTTAGAGTATCTTTGAGGTTGAAGGGAAGTGATAATGAAGATGTGTGAGACTATAAAATACCTCTCAAAAAATTAAAATTTAAATAAAAATAGATATACTTCATTCATGGGTTGAAGGAGTCAATATTAAGATGTCCGCTTTTCTCAAACTGATCTACAGATTCAATTACAATCAAAATCCTATTCGGCACTTTTGTAGAAGCTGGCAAGCTTATTTGAAAATTTATATGAGTTGAACAAGCTCCAGGAGTTGATGACGGACAGGGAAGCCTGGCATGCTGCAGTTCATGGGGTCACGGAGTCAGACACAACTGAGCAATTGAACTGAACTGATGAAAACTCAAAGGACTTAGAATTGCCTAAACAATCTTGTAAAAGAAGAACAAAACTAGAGGACAGAGACTATACATATTAGCTTTTTGCAAAAGCAGTTGCAATTATGCACTGCTGAAATTGGCTGTTTGATAATGGAATACATTCTTAAATAAATGTAGTTGTATTATACATCACTTTAATGCAGACTTCTTGTTTTATTTTTTACTAATGACTTATTAATTGCTGTTTATTTTATATTTATTTTAGACTACAGAAATGCTGTTAGAGAAAAAGCAAATTCGAGCAATTTTTTTAGAGTTCAAAATGGATCGTAAAGCAGCAAAGACAACTTGGAACATCCACAACGCATTTGGCCCAGGAACTGCTAATGAACATACAATGCAGTGATGGTTCAAGAAGTTTTGCAAAGGAGATGCAAGCCTTAAAGATGAGAGGCACAGTGGTTTGGTCATCAGAATTTGACAATGACCAACTGAGAGTGATCATTGAAGCTGATCTTCTTACAATTACAGGAGAAGTTGTTGAAAAACTCAGCATCTACCACCATTCTATCATTTGACATTTGAAGCAAATTGAAAAGGTGAAAAAGTTCAACAAGTGGATGCCTCATGAACTGACAACAACAACAACAACAAAGTCATTCTGAAGTGTCTTCTCTTATTCCACAACAGCTTCAAGCCATTTCTCGATCAGATTGTGATGTGTGACAAAAAGTGGATTTATATGACAACTGGCAATGACCAGCTTAATGGTCTGACCGAGAAGAAACTCGCAAGTACTTCCCAGAGCCCAACTTGCACCAAGAAAAAAGGTCACGGTCACTGTTTGGTAGTCTGCTCTCTGATCCACCACAGCTTTCTGAATCCCAGTGAAACCAATACTCTGAGAAGTATGCTCGATGAATCGAAGAGGTGTACCGAAACTACAACACCCGCAGCCAGTATTGGTCAACAGAATGGCTCCAATTCTTCTCCACAACAATGCCCAACTGCATATCTCTCAAGCAACTTCAAAAGTTGAACAAATTGAGGCTATGAGGTTTTCCCTCATCCGCCATATCCACCTGACCCCTCACCGATCGACTGCTTCTTCAAGCACCTCAACAACTTTTGCAGGAAAACTTCCACAACCAGCAGGATGCAGGAAATGCTTTCCAAGAGTTTGTTGAATTCTGAGGCATGGATTTTTAGGGTATAGGAATAACCAAACTTACTTCTCGTTAGCAAAAATGTATTGATTGTAATGGTTCCTATTTTGATTAATAAAGATATGTTTAAGCCTAGTTATAATGATTTAAAATTCATGGTCCAGAACTACGATTACTTTTGTACCAACCTAATAATTCTAAGACTTACTAAAAAGTTACAGTAATCAAAATATTATAGTATATAAAATCAATTTGAAACAGATAATAAACATAAGTATAAAAAACTATCAAGTTTCTAGAAGAAAATATATGAGTAAACCTTCATGCTTTAGAGCAAGCAAAGATTTCTTAGACTAAAATTACTAAGCAAAAATGAAAAAAAAATATAAACTTTATCAAAATTAAAGCTCTAGTTTTGCAAAAGATACCATTAAGAAGTGGAAAGGCAAGCCAAAGATGTGGATAAATTAACTGCGATGCATCTATCTAACAAACTATTTGTGTCACAAGTCATTAAAGAAACTCTTCTAACTCAATAAGAGGAAGAAGACAAGCAACCCAATTTACCAAAATGTAGGAATTTTGTACAAGACACTTCATAAGAGGATACATACAATGGCCAGCCAGTAAATACAAAAAGAGAAGCTGAACATCATTAGTCACTAGGGAAACACATATTAAGACCACAACGAGTTACCCTGTCATTGGAGTGACAAAAATCGAAATGGATAATACCAAATGTAGCATGACTGTGGAATAACTGGAACTTCCACACGCTGCTGCTTTGCTAACATGACATAGACACTTCAGCAAACAGTTTAGCAGTTTCTTAAAGAGTTAAACAAACACTAACCATATGACCCAAAATTCTGTCCTCAGGTATTTTTCCAAAAGAAATATATAGATAGATAGGAAAATAGATACCATATACACATATATTTCATACAATGAAATACTACTCTGCAGTATAAAGAATGTTCATTCAACAAATGTTACATTCAGTAACATGGAAGAAAAATGTTCTTCTTTTTTTCAATTATGCTGAGCAAAAGAAACCACCACAGAAAAAATATACACTGTACATAAAAAATATAATAACTCCAGTTGAATAAAGTCTACAACATGTAAAACAGATCTAAATTGACAGAGATCAGATCTGTGCTTGCAGTAAGAGATAGAGGAAATGTCCTGTATATGAATATGAAAGACTCTGGAATAATGAGGATGGTCTATGTTTTGACTGGGGTGCTGGATACATGATACATATACATACAAAAACCTCATCGTACTTCAAATTTGTCATTTTATTTTATGTAAATTATGACCCAATAAAGCTGATTTAAAAAATAAATGAAAATAGTAGTAGCAAGCATAAGAATAGGTACTACTTCCCAGGGTTTTGTATGTCTCAAGCACTGTGTAGGATGCTTGTATATTAATATATTAACCATTCAATTCTTTGAGCATCCTTCAAGTCAGGAGTTATTGTGAAAACTGTGGTTGAGAGCAGTGCAATAGCTTGCCCAGGGTCACACAGGAGGGAAATGGCCCACAAGAAGGGCCAAGGGAAGAATTCTATGGAAAAGAAGAAATCAAAACTGTTAGAAGGAAATTATGGGAACAAGCCATAACATCTGAGATAGAGGGAAGCATTAAAGGGTGTTTATAGAGGCAAGTATGTAAGATGAAAGAGAGCTGGTGGGAAATGGGGGTTCGTGTTTGATGAGCTTGGTCTCCTCAATAAAGCAGAAAGTGCGATGACCTGTTAGAGGCACCTGGAGCAGGAGGAGGAATCTGGAATAGTCCCCAAAGAAATAAGAAAGGACTGCTGGACAGCAACAAAGACGCTCTCTGAGGGAGGCAGGTAAACACGTGCAGCGGGCAAGCCCCACAGGACTCTGCCACCATCTCTGGAGAGTCCGGCAAACTAAGGTCAGCGGTGACGAAAGTGATGGTGGATACAGCCTGAGAATATGTACATGGGTCCCAGGCAAGAACAACCCAGAAGCCTCTAGGAATACATGAGTAAAGCTTCTCAGTTGAAGTTTAAAACATTCACTATCACGTCCATCTGAGCTGAAGGGAAAACTGGCAATTCTGTCTCTTTTTAATTACAATATGTGACTTACTAGGATTCTGTTAGACTACTAAACTGGAAATGGAATAAAATAGAGTAGAAATTTTAGCTGAACCAATTAAAATATTCCATAGGGAGCCTTTCCTGTCCAAGCAATGTTATGTACTACTGAATAAATTGGGTCTGGGCCCTGGTTTGTTATTTTTAATTTGGACTAATAGGGTTGACATAAAAGACTAAAATTTGGAGCTTATTCAGTCACTCATGTCCTTATCAAAATTCCAACATGTCAAAAATTGACATCACCTTCACCATCTCAATTTCCTGTTACTGCCAAAGTTTACCTCATATTCTGCCTTCTCAGACTTAAGAGGGAGGTCTTTGAATCTAAGAACTGTTCCCCTTCACTCTTCGGCCTCTTTCTTTTCTTCTATTCCTTTGTCAAGAACTAGTGCCACACCTTGCTGCTACAAGAACACTGGAGTGGGTTGCCATTTCCTTCTCCAATGCATGAAAGTGAAAAGTGAAAGTGAAGTTGCTCAGTCGTGTCAGACTCTTAGCGACCCCATGGACTGCAGCCCACTAGGCTCCTCCATCCATGGGATTTTCCAGGCAAGAGTATGTAAGTCCTGTACATGAAGATGGTTCTGTAGTCAGCTACCTTGTGTTAAACATAGTTGCAAAATTTTGCTACAGGACCTTTCAGAGGTTTTAACTTGTTTCTGGGCATTGTGAATCTCCAAGGGAGAGAGGAAATATTTGATCATGGAACCTCTCCGGTTGTTACATTACCTGAAATTCACCCTGGGAAGCTTGGCCTAAATTGCAGTAACTACCCCCTGGCCATCCTTTCTGCCTTCAGACTCTGATGTTCCCATCCATCTTAAATACAGTTTCGGAGAATTAGCTCAAACCACATGTTCTTTTGAGCTGGTCTTAGGCTGTAAAGCCTTTGGTGACCACACACAGCACCTACAACGCCACATCCAGCCACCTCTAGCTTTGTGACCTGCAAAGCTCTCCTTACTCTGAAAAACCACACAGCTGACAAGGATGTCACATGCTCTCAGTGGAAGGAAGTTGCTGTTTCTAGAATGTATAGGTCTTCAGGGTTTACATTTTAAAAACAGGACAAGTTGTGGGAAAAAGCTTAGATGATCTTCCCTTTAGAGGATCATCATTCTTTAAACAATCTGCCTGCAATGCAGGAGACACAGGAGATGTGAGTTCAATCCCTGGGTCAGGAAGATCCCCTGGAGGAGGAAATGGCAACTCACTCCAGTATTCTTGCCTGAAAAATATCATGGATAGAGGAGCCTGGCAGGCTACAGTCCATGGGGTTGCAAAGAGTTTGACATGACTGAGAGACAACAATTTCACTTCTTCACTACGTGCAGACCAGCTGATAAGAAATTAGTTCGAACTGGGATGGTGGTGGATAGGGAGTAGAGGTGTGTCACTTGCCAAAATCTTCTGAGTTGGCTTAGATCTACCAACAGGAGAGAGACTATCCTTCGTTAAGCACTTTACCTCATTCAAGAGTAATATAGCTATAGCCCCCCACCCCAGCACACCCTTAGATCTCCAGAGCTGGATACATTTCACAACTGATTCTCAGAGGCAGCACCAGTAGTCTAATTTTGCCCCTTCAGTGAAGTGCTCTGCTATATCACACACTATCTATACCATATAAATTATCTAGGACCCATCTGCTCCCAAATGCTTTGACCTCAAATTATTTGAATACTTCATGTCAAAATGTGGTTTGGATCTGAATTACCTAAATAATTAAGTTGTGCTTGGTTTTCAGAGCATGTGTCTGGAATAAAAGAGCCTGTTTCTTTAAGCAGTTTTTACAAAGGCTTTTCTAAAGCCCTCTCCTGTTTATTTTTTTAAGGAGAGAAAGACATGTTGATGAATGAGCTGGACTTCTGCAGGATCCCAGGGGAGGACAGGAGGAGGAGGGGAGGGGCTGGGGGAGAGGGAGAGGTGGGCGGCTTTTTCTTCTGCTTTGCAAAAGCTCCAGGGCCCCCAGTCTTCTCTGATTACTCTCCAAGATGCTACACTCACTGTCTGCATTGACTGGATGCCAAGAAAACCCTCCTTTCAGGCCTTGGAGAGTTCCATGCTGTGGAATTAAAAAGTAAATGAGAACAGAAAGGGATGAAGGATAGAGAGTGAAAGGAAAAGAAAGCTGAGGAAATGAGTCTATTTGCAAGCTGGGAAATTTCTGTATCTCCTGGCTTGCTAGGCTCCAGTGATCCTTAGAAATAAAGGGACAGCACTAACATAAAAATGCTCCGATGCAGAAAGGATTAGGGTTTTGCATGAGAGGTGTCCAAGGAGTCTCTCTGCCTCTGGTCTGGAAATGGCAGGCCCTCTGTAAGAGAACGAGTGCATGAGTTTGTCCTGAAAACCAGCTGGAGACTACAGCACTCACAAGCTGCTTCATGGGGACTTGTGGGTCTCATAGAAGCCTTTCTCATGACAGAACAGTCAGACCAGTTCACTCATGCAAGTAGCAAGGACAAAGAAGCTACTCTATGTCACCAATGGGCTTCCCTGGTGGCTCAGTGGTGAAGAATCCACCTGTTAATGTAAGAGATGCGGGTTTGATCCCTGGGTCAGGAAGATCCCCTGGAGAAGGAAATGACAACCCACTCCAATATTCTTGCCTGGAAAATTCCATGGACAGAGGAGCCTGGCAAACTACAGTCCATAGGGTCACAAAAATGCTAGACATGATTTAGCAACTAAGCAACAACAAACATCACTCAACAACAGGTTAGAGGGAGTGTCAAGGTACCCAACGGGAACACATAAAAAAAAAAAAAAATTCTGACAGAATGTAATATATTTGCCACTTAAAAAAAATAGGAATCAGTTTGGGACACTAGAATAGTTTTTTATATTTATGTAACAGTTTCATGCACTTCACATGTCAACCGTTGCTACATCTAAGGAGCCATCCATAACTCAGTGAGTTAAAACATCAGTGATGGATAAGTCAGCATGGCATTGTCTCCTCTAGGCTGAGCTCAGCTAGTCAGGCAGGTCGGCCTCAGGCCAGAGTGGCTGGCGCAGCTCTGCTTCTCAGAGTAGGGCCAGGAAAGCTGGGTGGCTCTGCTACGCTTGTCTCTCCTCTTCCTTGCACCACCAGGCTAGCTCAGGCATGTTCTCCTCTTGGCACTGACAGAAGCACAGGAGGGGGCAGCCCCGGCCTGCCCTAATCTTGCCTTCTAACCTCTCATTGAAGTCCAAGAGCCAAGCCTAAATTCAAAGGACAGGAAAGCACACACTGCTTTTTAAGAGAGACTCTATAAAGTTATGTGGGAAAGGGTGTTGATATAGGGAGAGGTGATGCGTCGGGGCCAGTGGTTCCACCTATCCAGAAGAATCATTATCTCTAAAGATCTTCTCTAGGCATCACTGGTTCTTCCCCAGTGAGTAGCTAGTGTTGGGGATCTCTTTAGGACTCAGTTTCCTGATCCATAAACTAAGGATAATATTTTCCCCGCCTATCTCACAGGGCTGGTGTGGAGGCCAAATAAGATGGAAATAAAAGTTCTTAGAAAGCTCTAAGGTGTTACACACAGCTATTACCACAATTATATACTACCATAAGGCAATACCCTTTGTATGTATTGGGCTTACAGACCATAGATTCTCTGTGAAACTGCTCATCTCTGTCATTTAGCATGAAGGCAGCTAGGGACAATATGTAAATAATGAGCATGGCTCTGTCACAATAAACTTTATATACAAAAAAGGCAGCTGATCAAGGGCAATTGTTTGCTGGTCATGGTATATATTCATAAACTTTAGGAATAGATGTTAAGATGGATTTCATTTGTCTGACATGCTTGCACAAGGACTCCTTCAAAAGACTCCCTCCCTGTCATTAATTCATCTTAGGGTTCAACAACAATGCATCATATATATGTATATAAATAACTGATTCACTTTGCTGTACAGCTGTAAATCAAATATATACCAATACAAATTAATTTTTAAAATTATGCATCATAATATGTCAATTATACCCCAATAAACATAAAAACATGGATCATATTAGCAAAGCTCCTCCTTCTGCATTTTAAACCGATGTTTTTCCGTTCTGCATGAGGATGGAGTCTATTTGTTATAGACCAGGTACTGTGTACACTCTATGTATTTCATAAAGTCAAGTTATTTGGGGATTTTTGAAATTTGAGAAAATACGGAAAACATTTTCCATTTCCTCTGAAACATGGGACAATTCCAGGCTTCCTCTTTCCCCACCATGAGCTCCCGTGTGATCCTCTCTCACAGAAACAGGAGGCAGGATGTAAGCATGGATCTTGGGACCTGTTTGCCAGTCTCTATTAAGGGTACAGTTCCTTAATTTCCACTGAAGAAACAACTGCTGCCACTGAGAACTCTCTACAACCACTCTGCTATTTTCAGAAACGTCTTTGCATCTTCGCTCCCTGTCAGCCAGAGGGGTGATACGCCATTACAACCAGGTACAAGCCTGGCTCCAGCCAGCACCCTTGGGAGATGAGTGAAGAGAGACTTCTCTCTTCTAAGCTCTGGAATGTCAGTGGGCCTACTTTAAAGGATTTGAAAATAAACAGAAAAACAAGCTGGATGAAATCAAGAACAGTCACACAACCCCATGGTTTCTTACCTGAACTCTTCATTAGGCATTCTGAATGATCCACTTTGGAAGCGAAAACAGCTGATGCCAAGACTACAAAGGCTGGTGCGGGGGACTTGCTTTTATGAGAAGGCAAACAACCCAGAACTTTCCACAGGAGGCAGGTTGCGTCAGGAGCTCCAAAGGAGCCCGCTGCAAAGTATTTCATTGTCCTGGAATGAACCTCTATACCTGAAATGAGGGTTTCAACAATAAGTAAATTACCTGGCACTGCCCAGAGTTGGTGCTGGTAATGAGGACATTTGGGGTCAGGAAGCTTGTATCTCCCCATTTGGTACACAGTTTAGAAAGCAGGCAGGACCCCATACTGATTTCATGCCATCCCATCTACAGAGCTGGAGAGGCTCTCAGGGTACATTAAACTCACTGCAGGTATCACAGGGACAACCTCTGCAGGAACCTGGAGCTTTTTAAGGTCTGAGCTCCATTTTCAATTGGCAGATGCCCAGTTTTCCCAGGCTGCTCTGAGAAGCAATCCCTTGTAGCACAGATCAGGCTCAAAGAGCTCCTGTTCAAATAAAGATTCCCTTTCTTCACGCTCATCTGAGAGTGGAAAATATGCTAAGTGCCTCCCAGGAGTTGGTGCCCTGGATGGGGCATTCTTTCTGCATGGGTTAAAACCAGGTCTGGCTGCCATTTGTGACACACAGATTCCATGTCTAACCATCCTGGCTTACTAATGCTCTGGCTTTGTATCCTTCTCTCTGCTTTCCTTCCAATCATGACATTCAACTAAATGCTGCCTCCCTGCTGCCAGCCTCTCCTTTCCTACAAACCTACCTCGTATCCTAGCCCTCTCCTCAACTTTTCTATATCTTAACTTTAGTCATAGTCCTGTTTCTCCAAACATATATTCTTTATTGACCCATCTGTTTCAGTAAATGAGATTATTCATCATTCCCCAAACTCATCTTGCTTTCTGCCATCATCTTTTTCTTCACACCATCTTCTCAGCCCGGAATGTTCTACCCCATTTCTACCCATGCAAATCCTCCAAACCCCAACTTATACTGTTTCTCTTAGAAAATAAATCAAAAGTGACATAATTAAGAGACTCTGGTTCAATCCTTGGGTCACGAAGATCCTCTGGAGAAGGAAATGACAACCCACTTCATTATTCTTGCCTGGGAAATTTCATGGACAGAGGAGCCTGGCAGGCTACAGTCCATGGGGTCGCAAGAGTCAGACATAACTTTGCAACTAAACCAGCAGCACAAAGTCCCTTAAACTCTGGACTTAAGTTGAATTTCTCTTATGCTGTTAATTATGTTCTTTCTCATATCATAATGAAATCTTTCAGATTGGAAAAATTACTATCTCTACACTGTCTTTCTCTTCCCAAAATATAACTCATAATAGATGCTTAGCTAACACTTGTCAACAAATCTGTCAACTGCAAAACTAAGAGCTTGAAAGAGCTCATTTGTCTTTAAGCACCTAAAGCAGAACCAGGAAATGTTACCCCTATTGTATCTATAACTTGTTCTATCCTTTGAAGAAGCAGGAAAGGCATTTTACAGCAGTTTCACTAGGGTGTTTACCAAGTTGCTTACTGAATCATAGTCCCTAAACCTAAGAGAAATAAGTTAAATCTTATTTTTCCCATAAGAGCAATCTTATAAAATTGGTTTCTATTCTTAACCAAGACCTTGTGCCCAACTTCTTCATATGAATGGTCACAAGCAGGATATTTAATCAATTTTAAAATGCTACACCTGTTACACTACAGTGCATAAAGCTTTCTACAGTGTATATAAATCAATTAAACAAGTCTGCACAGAAGTCTATAAAATAAAATTTTACATTAAGTAAAATATAGGTCATAAAGGTCTGCTGTACAAAGTTTTCATCCTCTTTAAAATCCCTTTTAAAATAATTCAGCCAGTGAAGATACTCCATGGATAGGGTCATGGTTTCAGAAAGATTTCTTTGAGAAAATTTTGTAAAGCCTCTTAGGAAAACTGTAGGGGATTAAAAACTGCAGTGACTTTTGGAGAAACAAATGCAGGAATGTAGGTTTGGCTGCCCCTATTTCTCCCTGATAACTTCCCTACAGTAAGTATAGATATTAACCAGCAAGGGTGAATTTTAATATAGAAGCAGAAAGTTTGCTGCCTTTTAAGTAGTCTTCTCATCAGCACTAGCTAATTTTCCCTTCTACATGACAATAATGTACTTGGCCAAGAAATCTGCCCTGACATTAAAATGAATGCATTCATTTACTCCCACACGATGATGGTCTAATTTTTTTCATCTGATAAAAAAACTTTACCTAGATTCCTTCCAGTTTGACAGACTAAACATCTATGACGGTCACAGCCATCTCCACATTGCATCACCACAATAAGAAGTCTCCAGGCTGCCTTTCACAACTGACAGTGGTGTGACCCCACATGATGGCTCTACCTCTGATTTATGAGAACAATACCAGGCCTTTCTCCATAGTTATCAGATTTAAGCCAGAGATGCTTAACCCTGACTGCACATTAACATATCATTGCTGTTTACTCAGAGGAGTTGAAAATCTATGTCCACAGGAAAACCTACACAAAGATGTTTACAGCAGCTTTAAACATAACTGCCCAAACATGGAAGCAACTAAGATGACTTTCAGTAGACGAACGGATTTAAAAACGTTGGTGCTTCTAAACAATGGGATATTATACAGTGCTAAAAAGAAACAGACTATCAAGTCATGAAAAGTCATGGAGAAATACATATTACTCAGTGAAATAAGACAATCTGAAAAGTTTACATGCTATATGAGTCCCATTATATGACATTCTCAAAAGACAAAACTACACACAATGAAAAGATCGATGATTGTCATGATTAGCAGAGAGGGAAGAATGAATAAGTGTAGCACAAGATTGTTTTGACAATGAAACTACTTTGTTTGATATGATAATGGTGGATACATGTCAACATACATTTGTCCACATGTAAATTGTACGACACCAAGAGTGAACACTAATGTATAGACTTTGGATGCTAATGATGTGTCAGTGTAGGTTCATTAATTGTATCAAATGTACCACTCTGGTGTAGGATTTGACAATGGAGGATGCTGTGCAGAAGTAGGGACGGAAAGTATATGGGAAATCTCTAACTTCTTCTCAATTTTGCTGTGAACCTAAAACTGCTCTAAAAAATAAAGGCCATTTTTTTAACACTTTAAAATAAATAAAAGTCCTCTCCCACCAAAATATTTCCACACACACACACACACACACACACACACACACACACACACACATATGCCTGGGTGCTCCTCTCAGACCCAAAGCCAATTAAATCAGAAAATCAGAAACTCTGTGAGTGAAAACCAAGTCTCAGTATTTTTTTAAAGTTCCCTAGGTGATTTTGGAGAAGGCAATAGCACCCCTCTCTAGTACTCTTGCCTGGAAAATCCCATGGACGGAAGAGCCTGGTAGGCTGCAGTCCATGGGGTCACTAGGAGTCAGACACGACTGAGCAACTTCACTTTCACTTTTCACTTTCATGCATTGGAGAAAGAAATGGCAACCCACTCCAGTGTTCTTGCCTGGAGAATCCCAGGGACGGGGGGTCTGGTGGGCTGCCATCTCTGGGGTCACACAGAATCGGACACAACTGAAGCAACTTGGCATCAGCAGCAGCAGCAGCAGGTGATTTAATGTACCAGCAAAGTGAGAATCACAGATCCCTGCAAATAAAAAGCAGCATGCTCACTCATTTGAAACTTAAAGCAAATAACCACCTAAGAGAATTCTTAGGTTCTAGACTCAGTGTGAAAATAATAGCCAGATGCATAACTTTGAATAGATTATATCCCCTCTCAAAGTCTTAATTCCCTCAAGTATAGTATGAGCAGAGTGTCCCACATACTAAAGCAGTCCAATTCCTCAACAGACACTAGCAAAAATAATTCAATAGTACATAGAAAGGATTATACAACTAGTAAGATTTATTCCTGCAATGCAAGGATGGGCCAATATACCAGATAGATGGAAGGAAGGAAAATAACCACATGATCATTTCAGTTGACGCAGAAAGTCATTTCCACAAAATCTGATACATCTTCAAGATAAATTAGGAATATCTCAAACAATTTAGGAATAGAAGGAAATTGCAGCAGCAGCAGCATGCATGCTAAATCACTTCAGTCATGTCCAACTCTTTGCAACCCTATGAACCACAGTCCACCAGGCTTCTCTGTTCGTGGGAGTCTCCAGGCAAGGATACTGGAGGGGGTTGCCATGCCCTCCTCCAGCAAAGGAAATTACCTCAACATAATAAAATCCATATATGAAAAGCCACAGCAAACATCATATTCCACAAGGAAAGACTGATAATCTGCACTAGAGTTCTACATTTGTTACAAGCAATGAACCAACAATGACACCTTATTATCACCCAAAGTCTATAGTTCACATCAGGGTTCACTCTTGTATATTCTGTGGTTTATGACAAATTGTATAATGATGTGAATCCACCATTATAGTAACATACAGAGTATTTTTGTTGCTCTAAAAATCCTCTGTGTTCCACCTATTCATATCAACCTTTTCAGAATGACTTCTCTCAGTAATATACATTTATGTTTTCTCCTTGTCTTTTCATGGCTTGATTTCTTATGAGAAATCACTGTAATTTTTGCTCAATTTTGCAGTAAACCAAAAACTCCTTTAAAAGAGTATTTTTTAAAGAAATGAAATGGTGCTATTCATATAAAAAAACAGGGTGAATTAAAAGAAAGTAGAAGAGACAAAGATTTATGTAGCACTTATTATCTGCCATTATTCTACTGGGCACTGAGATACACTGATGAGCAAAACAGACATGTTCCCCATCCTCTTAGACCTTTCCGTGTAGTACAGGAATCTGATTCAAGAAAATCACACAAATATAAAAGTATAATGTTCAGTGACAGCATATACAGGCATACCTCATTTTATTAGGCTTTATTGAGTTTTGCAAGTACTGCACTTTTCCTTTTAAAGAAACTGAAGGTTTGTGAGAGCTCTGCATTGAGCGTATCTATTGATGCCATTTTCCAGCAGCATTTGTTCACTTCATGTTTCTGGGTCACATTTTGGTAATTCTCAAAATCTTTCAAAATTTTTCATTATCATTATATTACAGTGATCTGTGATCAATGATCTTTAATGTTACTACTGTAAATGCTTAATGATTAGTATTTTTATCAGTAAAGACATTCTTAATTTTAAAAAGATGGAAGACTGAAAGCTTTTCTTCCAAGATCAGAAACAAGACAAGAACACTCACTTCCACCATCTCTATTCAACATAATACTGGAAGTCCTATCTAGAGAAATTAGGTAAGAAAAATAAATAAAAGGCATCCAAATTAGAAAGGAAGAAGTAAAATCATCTCTATTCACAGATGAAATAATCTTAAATGGAAGAAATGCTAAAGATTTCATTAAAAACTTAGAATTAATAAATAAATCCAGTAAAACTACACAATACAAAATCAGCATGCAAAAATCAATTGTGGTTCTATACACTAGCAATGAACAGTACAATTTATACTAAAAATAAATAAAACCAGCTTGAACATCTGGAAAAAAATAAAATATTAATGAAATAAATTCAATATACAGATAAATAAAAGACATTTATGTTCATAGATTAGAATATTTAATATTGTAAAAGTACCAAAACTATTCAAAGTGATCGGTAGCTTCAACACAATCCCTATTAAAATACCAATAATATTTTTTGCAGAAACATAAAACTTCATTCACATGGAATTTCAGGGGATACCAAATAACCAAAATATGCTGAAAAAGAAAAACAAAGTTGAGGTGGCCTCATATTTCCCAATTTCAAAATTTACTGCAAAGTCACAATAATTAAAACAGTACAGTACTGAAAGGCACACATATATAGACCAATGAAATAGAACAGAGAGGCTAAATAAACCCTAATACATATGGCTAAATGATTGTTGACAAAAATACTAAGACCATTCTATGAGGAAAGGACAGTCTTATAACAAATGGTGTTGGGAAAACTGGATACCTACATACAAAAGAATAAAGTTGAATCTTTACCTTACACTGTATACAAAAATCAAGTTAAAATGTATCAAAGATCTAAATGTAAAAGCTAAATCTATAAAACTCTGAAATAGAAACAGAGGAGAAAATCTTCATGACTTGCGATTTAACAATGATTTCTTGGATATGACATCAAAAGCACAGGTGCAAAAAGAACTGAAAGCAAGAACTCAGAGATTTACCTACTCGTGTAAATTATTATTCCCAGTATCCAAAAAGTAGAAGGCATGCACGTATCCATTGAAAATTGGATGGATAAACAAAATGTGGTATATGCACACAATAAAATATTGTTCCGCCTTAAAAAGGACAGAAACTCTGACACATGCTACAACATGGATAAACCTGTCAAGGGCCCAGATTCGATCTCGGTCAAGGAACTAAAATCCGACAAGCTGTGAGGTCAAAAAAAAGAAAAACAGAAAACAAATAGTGGTGATGGTAGCACAAAATATGAATGCACTTAAATGCCACCAAATTGTTCCTTAAGAATAGCTAAGATGGTAAATCTTATGTGTATCTTACAATTTAAAAAAGTATGATGGATGAATTCTCTTCAAACTCAACAGTTATTCAATAGTGAACACATGGGTAACTGCTATGGACAGCTGTTTTAATACAACCACCTCCATTCTGATGATAATGAACCAGCAAAGTAAGATTGTATAGTTGACTGATGTTAGGAAGACAAAAGTTACCTTGCTGAATTTCAAACCAATTATTTTATGTATTATTGAAATACAACCATTAGCTGAGATTTCTGTTTGCTGGTTCTTGCAGACAGAAGAAGAGTTTCTTGCAGAACCCTCTATGATCTCACATGAAGAGGCTAATGCATGAGTGTTTTATATATAGTAAAAATGTGCATGTATCTTCATCCTTTTGAGGGTGGAATAAAGTTTTTTAACTGCATTTGACATACAGAATCTTCTAAATTGATAATATTAACCTAAAATAAATATTACGTTAATATTTTTATTTAAAATGACACTATTCACCACAGAAGAGGAAATGTATGTCTTTTGAATGTGCATAGCTGAGCAATATTTAGACCTAATCAGACACTAAATATGAATATAATCAACTTGAACTCCCTCCCGCAACCACACCTGCCAGTATCTAGTTGGTAACCATAGTAATAAAGTGGTACATTATAAACATTTTTAGTCACTCAGTCATATCTCTTTTGTGACACCTCCAGACTTTAGCCTGGCAGGATCCTCTGTCCATGGGATTTCCCAGGCAAGAACTGGAGTGGGTTGCCATTTCCCTCAAGAGATCTTCCCTATCCAGAGATCAAACTGGTATCTCCTGCACTGGCAGGCAGATTCTTTACCACTGAGCCATCTGGGAAGTCCATGAACCACATAGGACAGTTAAAAGTGAATTCTTACAGTTATTAAATATTATATCTTTAAAAATAGATTATATATATTTCAAACATCTCTACAAATTGGCACACACAAAACAACAGTAGAAAATTCCAAATCACATCACACACATACATGTAGTGTTGGCATCTGGGCGTCATAAGGGTGAGACTGTTTTGCTCTGTTCAGTATCTCCGATGTCCAGAATAGTACAAAGTGGTGCACAGTAAATATTCACTGAATGAGGAAATAATGTGTATAGTTTCACTGAGGTCTCTGGTCAGATGCGCTGAGCATGGGCGGGGTCACGCCAGTGGATCAGATGAGCCAAAAGGAGGGAAACAGACCCAACTCTTTCCTCCAGACCTAAGGAAAATATCTTCTGTAAAACATGTTTCCAGACTGCAGCAATTTCCTGTCAGAGCTGAAGCAGCAGACAATAGGCCCCACTCTGAGGGGTACAGAGATTCCAATATAAAATGGGAAGAAAATGATAAGGAATTTAGGGTGGGCTATGTGAAGAAGCCCAGACAGAAAGGTGACCACTAAAATGGAGGAGAATCCCAGTCACTGGATTCTTGGAATTCTCATGCCAGGGAGGCATTTCAGAAATCAAGGTCAAAGCCCCAATTCAGGGACCTGGGAAGACGGAGAACTAGGCTGAAACCAACAAGCCAGAAATTCCCATTCCCTCACTGGAGGCAAATCACAAGAGTTAGATTAGCAAAATGGTGGGCACCTCATACTTAGTCCTAACGTGTGGGGCTGAGGACACTGACGCATCTCCCGTGCCTGGGACTGGGCTAATAAGCCCAGTGTGTTTACATAAATGGTTACGAAGGAGAAAGGGATTCAGAAATCCCTCGGCACCACAAGTCACCTGGGTACTGCCACCTTCGAATTTACAGGGTAGCTCTTCAGCTCAGTCCCTGATTCAGGAAATAATGCTGGGAGGAAAGGAAGAAGAGACGAGACCGGGCATCCACAGACAGAATACGCAGTGAGAAGGCTTTCCGCTGCAAAGAGAATCACACTGGAAGGGCGCCGGGAAGACATGAACTGGATGCACAGAAATACTCCTGCCGTGAAAGGAGCCTGCAAATTCTTTTCCCCTTGCTTCTGGCAGTAATGCGATTTCTCTAGTCTGTGATAAACAGCCTCACTGTTCTTTCTCAATTGGTAGTTTCTCTGACTCTGTCTAATTAACATGTGGTAAGTCTCCACTCCTTGTCAAGTATAGATGGAAGGCAATAATAACGTTGTTTGTAATATCATTATTTTATAAGTATGCTATGTGTTGTAAGGCTGTGTTGAGTTAACATCTGTAAGAAAGGATATGAATCTTTTAAAACAGGTCATACTAGATCAGAGATCATGCTCAGAAACTATAAGTTTATCAAAGGAGGTCAACTATATGGTGGAAACCAATTCTAGCAGCTGGATAACAAGAAATAAGGGAGTTTTTGAGAACTTACTCTTTTACCTGTCACATGACCTTATAGTATAAATATTCTCATTTTATTGATGACCAAACTGAGGCAGAGAAGCAAAAAGTAATCTGTCTAAGGTCACATCCCTAGTAATCCGGGATTCAGATAATTCAAACACACTTCCTGTCCAGATAGCCCTTGCTGTAAACCACTTGGTACACCAAGATATCCTCACTGACTTCCTCTGATAAACCTGTAGTTTATGAGCACGGTCTCTGATATAGCACGACCTCTTTTAAAAGACTCATATCCTTTCTTACAGATGTTAACTCAATGCAGCTTTACAATACATAGCACACTTACGAAACAATGATCGAATCCGATCTATGTGTCTGTGCAGCCACAGTAGAGGGTGATGGTTTTCTGTCATTTCATTCACAACCCTCTCTGTGTGGAGAAAAGCACTTTTCAATCATTTTCAGAGAAAAAAACTTACAGTTCAGTTCAGTTCAGTCATTCAGTCGTGTCCGACTCTTTGCAACCCCATGAATCGCAGCACGCCAGGGCCTCCCTGTCCATCACCAACTCCCGGAGTTCGCTCAGACTCATGGCCATTGAGTTGGTGATGCCATCCAGCCATCTCATCCTCTGTCGTCCCCTTCTCCTTCTGCCCCCAATCCCTCCCAGCATCAGAGTCTTTTCCAGTGAGTCAACTCTTTTCATGAGGTGGCCAAAGTACTGGAATTTCAGTTTTAGCATCATTCCTTCCAAAGAAATCCCAGGGCCAATCTCCTTCAGAATGGACTGGTTGGATCTCCTTGCAGTCCAAGGGACTCTCAAGAGCCTTCTCCAACACCACAGTTCAAAAGCATCAATTCTTCGGCACTCAGCCTTCTTCACAGTCCAACTCTCACATCCATATATGACCACTGGAAAAACCATAGCCTTGACTAAACAGACCTTTGTTGGCAAAGTAATGTCTCTGCTTTTGAATATGCTATCTAGGTTGGTCATGACTTTTCTTCCAAGGAGTAAGCGTCTTTTAATTTCATGGTTACCAATTGAGGATGGTGAATGAAATCACCATCTACAGTGATTTTAGGGGTTGGACAAATAACCAGCTAGCTAGACATCTTTCAGGGGTTTTGAATACCAAGCTTTCTTGAAGACCAGAAGCATACAGACATTGTGAAACCCATGCCAGTTCAGGGAGGTTTCCTCCTAATTAACATGCCCTGAAAAAAAAAATGCCCTGGAAAAAATTAGAATTAGATTATGCAGGGATTCATTACACATGCAGTGTCCTGAGAGACACTGCACTGTATCTAAATATTAGATGTTCTTTAAATTGTACTCTGAATTTATGTACCCTGATTAACACACTACATTTGTTTTTATAAATTATTTGTTTGTATTTCATCCGTTACCTTCATCTATCAGGAGTGGAAGAGAGCAAGTCAGCAAAGGCATCAGACTACATGGTTGAAATCAGTTCTAACAGCTGGGTAAGAACTGAGAAGGAGAAATACAGTAATCCTAAAGCAGCAAGGAACTGAAACAGCTAGAAATACATTTTATGATGAATCAAAGACCAGAAGTGAAAAATGGGCCCTTCAAGAAGTAGGCCCTCCTATTATGGACTTCATCAAGCAATAAGCATATGTACAAGTGCATTCTCCACCTTAGGGGCTCAGGAGATGACTGCCCACTCCCTGCTCTTGAAGGAGTTTATATTTAGAACTGAAATATCCAGTAGAACTTACTGCAATGATGAAAATATTCTATATATGTGCTATCCAATATGGAAAACAAAAGCTACATGAGGCTATTTAAATTTAAATAAGTAGAAAATTCAGTTCTTCAGTCACATGAGCCACATTTCAAGTGTGAAATAGCTGAATGTGGCTACTTAAATCTAAATTAATATTTAAAGAAAATTCATAATTTAGTTTATCAAGAATAATGGTCACATGTCAAGAGCTTAGTAGCCATTCATGACTTGTGGCTACTGTGCTAGACAGTGCAAACATGGAGCATTTCTTTCATCACAGGAAGTTCTATTGGACAGAGATGCTTCAAAAATGTTAAAAGAGGAGGAAAGTACAATGTTCTTATTTTTAAGAAGCATTAATTGTACAGTCTTCTATAAATGAAATCAATCATAAGATGATTCCTAGCAGGACCTTGTGCACAAAAGGCTCACAGGTTTCTGACACAAAAACTTCTCTATGTCCCCTATTTCTCTTTTTTCTTTATATAAAGTAATTTTTAAATTTTATTTATTTTTTATTTGAAGGATAATTGCTTTACAGAATTTGTTTTCTGCCAAATATCAACATGAATTAGCCACAGATTTTCATTCCAATTCTAAAGAAAGGCAATGCCAAAGAATGCTCAAACTAATGCACAATTACACTCACCTCACATGCTAGTAAAGTCATGCTCAAAATTCTCCAAGCCAGGCTTCAGCAATACATGAACCGTGAACTCCCTGATGTTCAAGCTGGTTTTAGAAAAGGCAGAGGAACCAGAGATCAAATTGCCAACATCCACTGGATCATGGAAAAAGCAAGAGAGTTCCAGAAAAACATCTATTTCTACTTTATCGACTATGCCAAAGCCTTTGACTGTGTGGAGCACAATCAACTGTGGAAAATTCTGAAAGAGATAGGAATACCAGACCACCTGACCTGCCTCTTGAGAAATCTGTATGCAGGTCAGGAAGCAACACTTAGAACTGGACATGGAACAACAGACTGGTTCCAAATAGGAAAAGGAGTACGTCAAGGCTGTATATTGTCACCCTGCTTATTTAACTTCTATGCAGAGTATGAGAAACACTGGACTGGAAGAAATACAAGCTGGAATCAAGATTGCTGGAAGAAATATCAATAAACTCAGACATGCAGATGACACCACCCTTATGGCAGAATGTGAAGAGGAACTAAAAAGCCTCTTGATGAAAGTGAAAGAGGAGAGTGAAAAAGTTGACTTAAAACTCAACATCCAGAAAGCGAAGATCATGGCATCCAGTCCCATCACTTCATGGGAAATAGATGGGGAAACAGTGGAGACAGTATCAGACTTGATTTTTGGGGCTCCAAAATCACTGTAGATGGTGACCGCAGCCATGAAATTAAAAGATGCTTACTCCTTGGAAGAAAAGTTATGACCAACCTAGATAGTATATTCAAAAGCAGAGAGACATTACTTTGCCGACTAAGGTCCATCTAGTCAAGGCTATGGTTTTTCCTGTGGTCATGTATGGATGTGAGAGTTGGACTGTGAAGAAGGTTGAGCGCCGAAGAATTGATGCTTTTGAACTGTGGTGTTGGAGAAGACTCTTGAGAGTCCCTTGGACTGCAAGGGAGATCCAACCAGTCCATTCTGAAGGAGATCGGCCCTGGGATTTCTTTGGAAGGAATGATGCTAAAGCTGAAACTGCAGTACTTTGGCCACCTCATGAGAAGAGTTGACTCACTGGAAAAGACTCTGATGCTGGGAGGGATTGGGGGCAGGAGGAGAAGGGGATCACAGACGATGAGATGGCTGGATGGCATCACAGACTTGATGGACGTGAGTCTGAGTGAACTCCGGGAGTTGGTGATGGACAGGGAGGCCTGGCGTGCTGTGATTCATGGGGTCGCAAAGAGTCGGACACGACTGAGCGACCGAACTGAACTGATACCCCATTTCTTGAATACAGGAAACGGGCTTCATTCAGCCTCCTAGAACTTCCCTGAGTTCCAAGGGCAATTTCAAACAGAGGCTAATTTGGGAAGGGAGGATATTCAGAGACAATGGAGGAACAGTGAAGAGAAACAGTAGTGCAGTCTTAAGGGCAGGGTCTTGGATCCCCCAAGCGATACACATAACAATATGTTCGAACTGTTTTGCAGATACAGAAATGCCCACCAGGTTTGAGAAAAATTAATGATATGCTGCTCACAAGTACGAAGACCCCAGACTGGTTGGAACCCAAAGGTTGATTATGCTGACTCCCACTTAACTCAGAAGAATGTCCACGAGCTGTTCATGCCCTCTTTGAACCATTACTATAAACCTTTTCATTAACCCTCTAGGTTCGGACACAGTTTTGAGGGCATTAGCTCTCTGTGCACCCCCCTGCCTGGCAAAGCAATAAAGCTATTCTTTTCTACTTCATCCAAAACTCTATTTCCAAGAATTAATTCAGTGTCAGGGCACAAAGGCCAGGGTCAGCTTCAAAGGCATGATGCAAAGTAAAAATAATGGACAAGTCTCTAAAAATCTTATCAACTGAAGGCAACCTATCTTAAATTGGCTTTGAATTCACACATGATCATAACACTGCTAAGGAATGTCCTTAACATTTGAGGGTAAAGCATTTGGCACAAAAAGTTTCCACTTGAGAAGTTTTCCACGAAAAAATTTAAATTCGTTCAAGTCTTGACTGTGTAGCCAAAAATGATCAATGTGTGTTGACGTAGCTATCAGAGAAAGAACGGAATTTAGGATAACAGAGATACCATTGAGGTGAATTATTTTGTTCCAGCAAACCTCATGCTGAGATTTATTTCTTCTCCTTGGTAATGCATAACAAAGAAAGTCGAGTGTGGGCTTGTGTCAGTGGGACTATTTAAGCTGATGCATTATAAGACTAGTAGTGGCTTTCACCTCATTGAAGCTATGGGCCTATCGATGTTCTCATTAAGAACTAATATTCTCAGTGACTTGAAACTTATCATAAATATTTAAGTGGAGTTGCTTCTGAAATGGGGGCTTCCCAGGTGGCTCGGCAGTAAAGAATCCACCTGCCAATGCAGGAGGTGGAGGTTTGATCCTTGGGTCAGGAAGATCCCCTGAAGAAGGAAATGGCAACCCACTCCCATATTCTTGCCTGGGAAATCCCACGGACAGAGGAGTCTGGCAGGCTACAGTCCACGGGGCCCCAGCCCCGTCTGTGACTATGTTTCCAAGGAGAAGCATAACAAGTGTGCCAGCAGCAACAGGCCCTCCAGACTCGGGTGGACACTGCCTCAGGCCATGAAAATGGAAGCCAGTCCTTACCCAGAGTAGAGTACATGGGTCTTTCATCATCTTGTTTATGAACCTGGATCTTGGGGTGGCCTTTTTCGTTACCGTCTTCAGAACTCTGGCCTAGAAAACACTCCATAAGGCAATCTGATTTATGAAAATCGGCTTGTTCACACATGAAACAAGTTAAATAATAATGGTAGTCTTGTTCACTGAAGGAAGGAAATTCACTGAGTGAAGCCACATTAATGGCTAGCATCATTCTGATCCATTTAGGATTGCTGAATTTAGCAGGCTGAGCCCTGCCCACCTTCAGGACAAAGATCTCTGCCCTTGTCCTGGAGGTTAGCCACCCTACCTGGTGACAAGTGGGTTGCCTTCCCTTTCCCACTTTCTGCATTCTAAACTTTCATTTTTCCCTGGGGTGGTTCTATCCCTTTTTTGGTTTTGAATTTTAAAAATTATATAACCTAAAGCAGTCCTTTTAAAAATAGACTCTCATGCTTTCTTCCATTCCGTGATCCACAGAAACCCTCAGAATAAACCCCCAAACCCAAGCTCCAGTAATAATCTAACCATGATCATTGTTGTTATAACCATCAGGCATTCATCCACTCCTGCTTTTATCCTTACTGTTATCACTATGCTGGTTAAATAAATCTCTCCCACCAGCATGGAAGCTCCCAGTGTACCACCTTACCATGTCCTCTGGGAAATGACTGCCATGAAACACTCCCACAGACTTGCTCCTTTTAGTCATCCCTGATTGGATTAAGAGGGGACATCTGAATTAAGAGGAACTAGTCAAATTGTTTCTTCCTAAAAAATTAGAATTAAGATTTTAATCAGTCTGACCTGGTTTTTGCAATCACAAACTTGAGAGATCTGATTCGGCTACCTTCTGCCTTGCATATAACAGAGGAAAGCAGGGGAGGAGCCAGTTTACAGGGGGAAAAAAAAATAAACTTCTGGCAGCTTTTCAGTTTAAGTTCCTATCTCCTCAACCCCAAATCTTCACATCCCTCAGGGATATACACAAATAACTACAATCCTCCTTCAAATAAGATGACTGCCTCTCTGACATTAATCGTCTCCATCTCTTCTCCTTTTTACTTTTAAATGACTGTGTTCATATACCCTCTTTTTCCTTCCTGTGTCAAGTACAGAGATGCCCTCCTCCTTTTTAAGACTGACCCTCCATCTTGACTTGGTCCTATTCCTTTCCATCTCCCAAGTAACCCTCAACAGCTATTCTTCAATTATCTGATTCTGCATCAACCTGGTCATCTCCCATTTCTATTTCTCCAGGAATTCTCCTAAACCTTCAGGCATGCTTCTGTTTTCCTGCACTTTGTCACCAAACTCCTTAAGAAAGAGATGTGTACTTTCTAAACAAGTGCTGAGCTCTGGCTATCCCCAAGTACCAGTAACCCCAGGGCTCTGTGCTTCCACCTCCTGTCCACCGTCACGCTCCATCAAGCCCAGCAAACTGTCTTCTGCCATCCTCACTCCATGGAAGCATTTATCCCAAAGGGCATCTCAGACTTCCAATCACCAAGTCCTAAGTTCTCTTCTTATTTCTCTATTTGGCTTTTGCAGCACATAAAACAAACAGTTTATTCTCTGTGAAAGACAGAATAATGTGCTGTGTGCTTAGTTGCTCAGTGGTATCCAATTCTTTGCAACCCTATGAACTGTAGCCCACCAGGCTCCTCTGTCCATGGAATTCTCCAGGCAAGAATATTGGAGTGGGTTGCCATTCCCTATTCCAGGGGATCTTCCTGACCCAGGGATCCAACTCACATCTCCTGCACTGCAGGCAGATTCTTTACCATCTGAGCCACCAATCAGAGAAAGTGAGAAATTTAGGTCTGAAAGCATATAAAAGTTTTCTGATATATATGCTAGCTTTACCCCTTGTTTCCTCTCACCTTGACCATTTATAAAAGTCTCTTAATCAGTCTTCCTACCTCTTGTGCTTCCACACTATTGTTAGTCTCAATCTTTCTAAAATAATAATCTCATTGTGGTACCTTCCTCTGCAAATTTTTAATAGCTCCCTCTTACCCACTGAAAAAATCCCCAATCCCTTTGCCTGGTGCAGCAGATGGTCAATCTGAAGGCCCTAAAGAAGTACACCTCTCAGTACCCTTGCTTTTGTGTTTCTTCTCCTACATGGACTCTAGGCTTAAGACCAATGGGCCATTTGCAAGCATGAGGTTTAACATGCATTTCAATACTGAGGCATATCCTACTGGAGTATGAGTTCTTAGGATCCAGCCACTATGCAAAGCATCCAAACTAGCCACATGGAAAGGCTATGTGGAGAGAGAGAGGAGTCACAGGCTCTCAGCCATCCCTGCTAAGCACCAGACACAGTAGTATAGCCATCTTGGACATGCCTACCTAGCCCCATGAGAGATCCCAATGAGAACAGCAAGAAGTTACCCAGCTGAACCACAATGAACCTATAGAATCACGAGCAGGTAACATGGCTGTCTTTTTAGGCCACTAAGTTTTGGAGTGATTTGTTATATAATCATACAAAGCCCAAACTATACTAGCTCCTCTCACAATAGCATAAGATCTAATTCCTGTAATAAATCAGTATTCCACAAAATATTTGTAATAATTTTGCTTCTCTGAGCAAATCCTGATGGCTATACCTGGCATTAAAAGCTCTCTGCAACCTGTTCCCTGCCAACCTTCCCTTGTCCACCTCTGACTACTATTTTCAATCACCTTTTATTCCAGTCAGTCATATCATAGGTTCTCATGTGCGGCCTCTACTCTCTAGTTCCACACCCTCCTTATCCAGAAGACAACCTCCTGAAGCATTCACAGAAATAAACACCAGCTTAACATCACCGCCTGCAGGAAGTATTAGCACATCTCCACAAATAATCAACTCTCTCTCCTCTGTGACACTATTCTATGTTGGTAGGGCACCTCCCTTACATTAGTGTAATGAGTCCTTGTACAGAACTGGTAGCTCTCAGAAACAGTTAAAATC
Source organism: Nanger dama (assembly GCA_917880005.1). Lineage (NCBI taxonomy): Eukaryota > Metazoa > Chordata > Mammalia > Artiodactyla > Bovidae > Nanger > Nanger dama. The sequence continues at coordinate 7,344,527 of CAKJTW010000011.1, forward strand.
CTTAGTACTTCTTTTTCTCTCATCAGCACCCAGAATAGTATCCTATCCATAGGGTATGCTCCTTAAATGTTTGTGGGCTAACTGACTGACTCAATTAAATACCAGTTAATCTTGGGTGACCAGCAAGTTAAAGAAAATAAGTGATGCACATCGACTGCTAAAATGAAAACCACTGGGCACTGGCAAGAGATCCAGAAACACTTGTAAATGGAATACACACTCATGTGATACATTATATGAACCTTCTATTTCAGGGTCATGTTCGTTAAATACTATGTAGTTCCCAATATGTTTGAAACATTTAAAGTTACAATTACAATCTCCCCTTCTTTTCCTGCAACTCATTTTCTCCTTCATCTTTTGTATTACTTTCTCTCCCTAGGCCATACGTCCTTCTCTTACCCAAGGGCAGGGAGCCTTTCTTCAAGCAGGCTGCGTGCTGCCCAAAACCCCATGCCTAGGTCCACAGAGAGGCAGGGGTCACCACAATTATATTACTCTGACCCCTTTCTTTCCGTGTAGATTTATTTCCTGTGCCTGGAACCAACAAAGTGGTATGTTTTCAGAGCCCTAATCCTTTGAGGGTAAGTTTTAATTTTATCATCTTAAAGTGATAAGAACAACCAAGTCCTTGGTTAGCACAAAATATCTAGGGGATTGTTGCAAATATTTGGTAATATTCACTAAAGAAGGAGGGAAGCATGTTAAACCAAATTGGTTCTAAATGCAAAGCAATTTTCATGGAAAATTAAAAATTAGAGCCTGAAAATGAACTGGTACCCCATAACATGCTAATTTCTAGGAGTGCCATTTAAAAGAATCTACCTACTAGTATGCCTTCTTTTTCTCTTTTTCTTTTTTTTTAAGAATAAAAATGGGGCTTGTGCAAAATCCTAAATTATAAACCAGATTCATACTTTACATAACAAAATGAAAAGAGTAAGGGCTTTGAATCAAGACATGATCTGAGTCCCAGTTCTGCACAGCACTTGCTGGGCACTTTACTTCAACTCTATTGCCCTCCAAGCTTCCCCAGAGCAAAACAGGGATAACAGTCCTTACCCCACAGAGCCGCCATGAGAGCTATTTGTATGAGCACAGGAAAAACACCCTACCTGGCACGCTGCAGGTGCTCAGTGCTCAAGAACTGGCCAAGTCGGAGATGCTTAATGAATCTTTCTTCTCCCACCTGCACTTCGAACAGGACCTGGTACATAGCGTGTATCCTGAACCCAGCCCCCTCTCCAGAGGAGATGGGGCTCGTTTCCATGTTCACTTCCTTTCACTAAACCCTTTATGCAGTATTTTCTTACTTGTGTTTCTGTGTGTTCAGTCGCTCAGTCATGTCTGACTCTTACTTACAGAACAATGAGACATAGGCCTTGAAATTTGAGGATCATTAGTCCCTTTCAGACTCAGCAAGCCCTCACAGCAATGCAAGCTCAGATTGGCAAGCTGGTGGCAAGCCCCTTCCAAGTTCTTCCCTGTCCTTGGAACTCTGAGGAATACATGAGACCCAGGGTTCCCAGTGACTAGGAATTTACCATCTGTGGACATAGCACACACACCTATGAAACAACAACAAATCCACAACACGTTTTACAGCATCTTTATAATATTTTGTGTTCTTTCCTAGGAAATGCTCCATTCAGTCTTCTCCAAAGTTCCAGGTGCTTCTGAAGTAGGCAGGATAGGTATCATTAGCATTCCAACAATGGATCAGATGAAACCGATGCTCAGAAAGGCTGAGCAAAGTGACAGAGCCACATAGGTGCTCAGTAGCAGAACCCATACTAGCCCTGGGTCCCCAGATACCCTGCCCAGTGGTCTTCCCAGGAGACACTCCTCTTCCTGGGCTTCCCTCCCTTACTCTCTGAGTTCTGCAATGACTTTACCCAAAAGAAAGTGATTTTCAGATCTCTTATTCTTCAAAGGCATTTCCTGAACTCCTTGGTATAAGACTCTGTGCTGAGTGTTTTATGAGATATACAGATTACAAGAGCCACAAGACCTCGAGAGAGAGGCAGCATCACGGGAGAGGAAGTGGAGAGTGTGTCCATTCATGAGAGCCCAGGAAGGATTCCAAAGGACAGGGCTCTCAGTCCCCGCTGTGAAGACTGGACGTAAGAGCAGATAAGTCAGCTGAGGCCACTGAAATGCAGCTTCACTTCTACTGTGAGTTTTTTCTCTGTGCAAAGAGTCAGTAGCCTGTTTTCTGTCAGTTGGTGTAATGTTCCATTCAAGGTATGATGGGTACATTTACATGGCAGCTTGACTGGGCCATGGAGTGCCCAGTTAAACATTTGCCCAAATATTCAGTTAAACATTATTCTGAGTCTGTCTGGGAGGGTGTTTCTGGGTGGGATTAACATTTGAATCAGTGTACTGAATACAGCAGATAGACCTCACCACTGTGGGTGGACCGCATCCATTCTGTTTAAGGTCTGAACTGAATGAAAGGCTGAATAGGAAAGAATTCCATCTCTCTGCCTGACTGTCTTTGAACAGAGACATCAGTCTGCTTCAGACTCAGACTGCAATTTCCACCATCAGTTCTCCCAGGTGTCAGAACCTGGCCCCTGCCATCGGCTCCCCTGGGTCTCTAGCCTGCCCCCTGCAGAGTGTGGACAGTCTCCATACTTGTGTGGAGGTTCTCATAGGTAATCTCCTCTAGACATAAAAATATCTTATCTGCTCAGTTTCTCTGGAGAAGCCCACCTAAGACACAGGGTCTTCTCTCACCCTTCACTGACAGTCTCAATAAAAGCTTCTTGCCCTCCACCCCACCCATTTTGCAGTTTTCCAAAAGGACACTATCTGCTTCATGAAGTGTTGAAGTTTGAATCACCTAACTTGTTTTCTTTATCATTTTTAACACTAACTGGCCAACATCAGTACTCAGATGAAGACCCAGGGGTTGACATGAGTCAGGTGAGAGGCAGAGAGAAGTCTGGTCTGGTCCATCTGGCAGAGGAAGAGTCAGGACACTCCCCCAGAAGAGGGGGGTTAATGTAGCAGAGTCCACAGAGCAATACAGGGCTTCCCAGATGGGGCAGTTAGTAAAGAATCCACCTGCCAATGCAGGAGATGCAAAAGATACAGGTTCGAGCCCTGGGTTGGAAAGATCCCTGGACTAGGAAATGGCAACCCACTCCTGGATACTTGCCTAGAAAATTACATGGACAGAGGAACCTGGCAGACTACAGTCCATCAGTCCATGGGGTCCCGAAGAGTTGGATATGACTGAGCATGCTCGCACAGGATTTTGAGCAATACGTGATTTTGAGAGAAAGGCCACTCACAGAGGCATCCCAGGATGGTACCTGGGAGAGGGCAAGCAGGATCCTAGGGAAGAAGACAGTCTCCAACAGAAGCCAGGCAAGTCTGGGGTACCAGACCAGGTGGGATGTGGAAGCCAGTACTATGGCTTAGATCCACCCTGGCATATGGTATAGCTATACATGGAAGCCTACAAGCCTGTCCATGATTGGTGCCTCAAACAGAAAGCAGGTCTGACTAGTAGTCTTCCTCAATCTCAGACACCACTGGTTCAACAAGAAGGGCAGTCCTGGGCTTGGGGCTCTGAGGAACTGGAATACTCCATGAGAAGAGTTGCATAGCATGGAGGCAGGAGAGTACAACAGGCAGGAGTCAAGTTCCACAGGAATGTGAGCTGTATGAGGGCAGTACCTTCTTTTTCTATTTAGTTCACAACTATATCCTATGCATTTAAAGCAGTTCCTGGCACATCATGTGCCCTCATTAAATATCTGTGGAAAGAATGTATGAAATCACAGTTCTGCCTTTTGCCAGATGTATAAGCCTTTCAAGATATTTAGTTTTAATTCTTCTTGGATTCAGTTTTTTAGAAAACATGCATTGTCATAGGCAGAATTTTGGCTCCATAACCTTCTCCTCCAGGTGTTACTGCCATGACTCTGCTACGTGACACAGCACAAAGACTCTTTATAGATGGAGTTAAGGTTACTAATCAGTTGGTCTTAAGATAGGAAAATTATCCTGGAATCTCAGTATATGTACTCTAATCATGCAAACTCGTAAAAGCAGAGATCTTTCTCCAGCTGGTAGGGAAAGAGAATTTAAAGATCCATGGCATAATAAGAATTTGATGTGCCGTTACTATATTGACGATTAAGGGGCCATATGTCAAGGAAATGGCAATCTCAGTCTGACTATTATATCACAAAGAACTGAATTCCATAAGCAACTTGAATGAGCTTGGAAGTATTGCCTTCCCCAAAGTCCATCCAACTCCCTGACCTCTGCCTTGCAAATCTGAGCAGAGGAGCCAGTTGAGCTATGCTGTGCCCAGACTTCTGAAATGCAGAACTACACGATAATAAATAGTTGTGTTTTAAGCCACCAAGTGTGCAGAAATTTGCTATGGCAGGAATAAAAAACTCATATATATAAATATGTTTATAAACTATTTTTTCAAATTGAAATATGATTAATTTATAATGTTGTATTAGTTTCAGGTATAAAGCAAAGTGATTCAGTTAATATATATATATATATATGTTTTCTTTCCTATTATGCAAGATATTGAATATGGTTCCCTAGGCTATAGAGTAGGTCTCTGTTGCTCATCTATTTTATATACAGTAGAGTGTATATGTTAACCCCAAAGTCCCAATTATCTATACACACACACACACACACACACACACACACACACAGAGTTAACCTTTGAACAAAGTGAGGATTAGAAGAACTGACCCATGTATTCAAAAATCTATGTATAACTTTTGACACCTCCCCCAAAAAAAATTTAACTTAATATCCTAACAAAAAGAGTCAGTTAATATATATTTTGCATCTTATATGTTTTATACACTATAGTCTTACAACAAAGTAAGTTGGAGAAAATACAATATTATTAAGAAAATCATAAGGAAAATACAACACTGCGCTGTATTTATTAATATCCTAAGTGTACATCATCTGTTTACAAGATGAATCAATTGTCTATGAGTACAAATACCAATAGTGCCTTGTATGATATCAAACGCTGGAGATGTTATATGTATTTAGTAACACTAGACATTATAAAAATGAAAAGATAATAGGAAAAAAAAATTCATCTTTATTTACAGGTATCACAATTCATGCACTGAAAACAAAGAAGCAGCAATATGACTGCTTTATAGTAGCCTAGTATAACTGATACAATTGCTTCAAGGTAGCCTAGACTACACACTAACAAATGAATCTGAATTGTTACAAATTTTTATGGCATATAGTATTACAGTTATATGCATAATATACTATTGGAAACATTGTTATGTTAAAAAAACAGCACTTACCGGTGACAATAGGCTGACGCATAGTTTCTCCAATTATGAGACTGACAGACATAGTGTAGAGCAACATAATTCCTTGAAGGCAAAGAAAACTAACAAATTATGAATTTTATATTAAATATCACTTACCCTATGCCTATATAAAGATACACTAGTATCTGCATATATTTTATTCACTTATAACATACCTTTTTTAAATCATTTCAGTATATCTTAGGCTACACAGTCTGTGAATTTTTTCAAATTGTCACAAATCTCAAAATGTTTCCAAAATAGTTATTGAAAAAAAAACCTGTATATAAGTGGACTTGCACAGCTCAAACTCACATTGTTCAAGGGTCAGCTATAACTCAAAATACATATATTCATATATATATATACATACATATATATATATAGATAGATAGATAGCCTGGCACATTCTAACAACTAATAGTGTTAAACAGAGCTTGCAATCTTCATAGATTACATCTGAATTTCTAGGTTTCTTCTCAACCTTTTCTTGGTGAGCACCTCCTAGCCCTAATCACTTCATTAATTTTGCAGTGCAATGCTCCCTATGGACCTAATTTTGAAATAACTTTTAGGCCAGCTTCCCTTGTTGAGAACAGAATCAACACTGAAGGATCGTTTGTGCAAGAAAAGCCTTATTCTACCGAAGTAGCCTGTCTCTAGTGTGTATCAGGAGGGTTGAGAAGAAAGGCAAAGGAAAATGACAAGTAAGCCTGAAAATGGCTCTGTGGGCTTCCATATAAGAGAAGAAGGTTGCTGCATTCCCCAGGCACAAGTGACTCATCACAGATAACCTTAAATAAATGAATGTTGCTGGTGCCCAAGCCTGACAGTTGTCAATCACAACAAAGGTTGAATAACTCACTATAAAGAGTACATTCTACCATGTCAGAGATGCCTGGGAGTTTCAGAGGTCATTCCAATCAGCAGGGTTCATAGAAGAGAATTCACTCCAGCTAGTTTGAGCAACATGAGATTATTGCACTGTATATCGAGTTGAATAGGGTCCCTCCAAATTCATGTCCACCAAAATCCTCAGAATATCATGTTATTTGGATTAGGGCCTTTGCAGATGTGATCACTAAAGTTAAACAGAAGCCATACTGGATCAGAGTGGGCCCTAAATCTAGTGTCTTATGTCCTTCTATGAAAATCATGTGAAGACACAGAGACACAGGAAAGAAGGTTAAGTGAAAATAGAGGCAAAAATAGGAATGATGTATCCACAAGCCAAGGAATGCCAAAAAATGTTGGTAATCACCACCAAAAATTTGGAAGAGACCAAAAACATGCTTATTAGAGATTTCAGAGGGAAAGCTCCGATGACTCCTTGAATCTGAAATCCCTGCCTCCAGAACCCTGAAACAGCATTTTTTTTTTCTGTTTTAAGCTTTGTTTTGTTATGGCAGCCGAAGAAAATGAATACACAGTGCATTAGTGCATTAATGGCTCAGAGTATTACCATGGAGAAAGGCTGCTGAAGAAACAGACCACAGGCTTAGATCCTGGGAATAATCCCAAAGCTGTACTATGGAATCCGTTAGCCAAATGAAATCTGATTCCCACAGGAGGCCACCACATCAACCAACTCTAGAACCACACTGTCTCTGCTATGAGAGGAGTTAGACAGGATGCCTGTAGCCCTATCTCTCTCCCTTCATAGTTTAGTTCTGAATTTAAGTTTCTAGCAAGAGTTTCAGATCAGTGAAAGTGACTCACAAAACTAACTGCAAGGGAGTCTGGAAATGTCAGTTTTAGCCTCTGCAGCCAGGAAACACAATCAAAAATGTTTGAATACATATACATCACAGTAGACATTGGAAGTGTCTACTCCTAATTTCTCATATAGATCTAGATTTCATTAACTTTTACTGAAATTTTTACATGGCCCAGGCTTATAGTTAAAGACCCCTCCTATGTTATGTCATTCATGTTCTCAACAACCTTTCAGTTCAGTTCAGTTCAGTTAAGTTGCTCAGTCGTGTCTGACTCTTCGCAACCCCATGAATCGCAGCACGCCAGGCCTCCCTGTCCATCACCAACTCCCGGAGTTCACTCAGACTCATGTCTATCTAGTCCATGATGCCATCCAGCCATCTCATCCTCTGTGATCCCCTTCTCTTCTTACCCCCAATCCCTCCCAGCATCAAAGTCTTTTCCAATGAGTCAACTCTTGCATGAGGTGGCCAAAGTACTGGACTTTCAGCTTTAGCAGCATTCCTTCCAAAGAAATCCCAGGGCTGATCTCCTTCAGAATGGACTGGTTGGATCTCCTTGCAGTCCAAGGGACTCTCAAGCGTCTTCTCCAACACCACAGTTCAAAAGCATCAATTCTTTGGTGCTCAACCTTCTTCACAGTCCAACTCTCACATCCATACATGACCACAGGAAAACCATAGCCTTGACTAGAGGGACCATAGTCGGCAAAGTAATGTCTCTGCTTTTGAATATACTATCTAGGTTGGTCATAACTTTTCTTCCAAGGAGTAAGCATCTTTTAATTTCATGGCTGCAATCACCATCTGCAGTGATTTTGGAGCCAAAAAAATAAAGTCTGACACTGTTTCCACTGTTTCCCCATCTATTTGCCATGACTTGATGTGACTGGATGCCATGATCTTCGTTTTCTGAATGTTGAGCTTTAAGCCAACATTTTCGCTTTCCACTTTCACTTTCACCAAGAGGCTTTTAGCTCCTCTTCACTTTCTGCCATAAGGGTGGTGTCATCTGCATGTCTGAGGTTATTGGTATTTCTCCCGGCAATCTTGATTCCAGCTTGTGTTTCTTCCAGTCCAGTGTTTCTCACGATGTTCTCTACATATAAGTTAAATAAGCAGGGTGACAATATACAGCCTTGACGTACTCCTTTTCCTATTTGGAACCAGTCTGTTGTTCCATCTCCAGTTCTAAGTGTTGCTTGCTGACCTGCATACAGATTTCTCAAGAGGAAGGTCAGGTGGTCTGGTATTCCCATCTCTTTCAGAATTTTCCCCAGTTTATTGCAATCCACACAGTCAAAGGCTTTGGCATAGTCAATAAAGCAGAAATAGATGTTTTTCTGGAACTCTCTTGCTTTTTCCATGATCCAGCAGATGTTGGCAATTTGATCTCTGGTTCCTCTGCCTTTTCTAAAACCAGCTTGAACATCAGGGAGTTCACGGTTCACGTATTGCTGAAGCCTGGCTTGGAGAATTTTGAGCATGACTTTACTAGCATGTGAGATGAGTGCAATTGTGCAGTAGTTTGAGCATTCTTTGGCATTGCCTTTCTTTGGAATTGGAATGAAAACTGACCTTTTCCAGTCCTGTGGCCACTGCTGAGTTTTCCAAATTTGTTGGCACATTGAGTGCAGCACTTTCACAGCATCATCTTTCAGGATTTGAAACAGCTCCACTGGAATTCCATCTCCTCCACTAGCTTTGTACATAGTGATGCTTTTAAGGCCCACTTGACTTCACATTCCAAGATGTCTGGCTCTAGATTAGTGATCACATCATCATGATTATCTGGGTTGTAAAGATCTCTTTTGTACAGTTCTTCCATGTATTCTTGCCACCTCTTCTTAATATCTTCTGCTTCTGTTAGGTCCATACCATTTCTGTCCTTTATCAAGCCCATCTTTGCATGAATGTTCCCTTGGTATCTCTAATTTTCTCGAAGAGATCTCTAGTCTTTCCCATTCTGTTTTTTTCCTCTATTTCTTTGCACTGATCGCTGAGGAAGGCTTTCTTATCTCTCCTTGCTATTCTTTGGAACTCTGCATTCAGATGCTTATATCTTTCCTTTTCTCCTTTGCATTTCTCCTCTCTTCTTTTCACAGCTATTTGTAAGGCCTCTCCAGACAGCCATTTCGCTTTTTTGCATTTCTTATCTATGGGGATGGTCTTGATCCCTGTCTCCTGTACAATGTCACAAACCTCAGTCCATAGTTCATCAGGCACTCTATCTATCAGATCTAGGCCCTTAAATCTATTTCTCACTTCCACTGTATAATCATAAGGGATTTGATTTAGGTCATACCTGAATGGTCTAGCGGTTTTCCCTACTTTCTTCAATTTCAGTCTGAATTTGGTAATAAGGAGCTCATGATCTGAGCCACAGTCAGCTCCTGGTCTTGTTTTTGTTGACTGTATAAAGCTTCTCCATCTTTGGCTGCAAAGAATATAATCAGTCTGATTTCGGTGTTGACCATCTGGTGATGTCCATGTGTAGAGTCTTCTCTTGTGTTGTTGGAAGAGGGTGTTTGCTATGACCAGTGCATTTTCTTGGAAAAACTCTTATTAGTCTTTGCCCTGCTTCATTCCGCATTCCAAGAAACCTATTATTGTCTTCATTCTATACATAAGGAAATTTAAGTTCAAAATGATTTTGAATCTCACTGACCACCTCACAACAATTTAACTTCCAACAGGTATTGATCAAATACGTACTATGTGCCAGGCTTTCTGGAAATAACCAGGAAAGACTTCACCCCTAATTCTAAATGCTTGAAGTCTAATGCCACAGTTTTAAACTCTGGTGAGCCTAAGAGTTGTCTGAAACCCTAGGCTGAGTATTAATAGACTGCCGAGGCCCCATTACTAAAAGTCTGAGAAGAGAAACACAGTCTGAGGCGTGATTTTTATCAAACTGATGATCTGAATCCAAATCCTTGATTTCAGGTCCAGTTGCTCCACTGATACCCTGAAAATTCTTCCCAGTGCCAGGCAGGTAAAATAAATATGTGGGGAGGGAGACACAAGTCAATAGCTATTAAGAAAATTATTTCTAAGTGAACCTAGCCTGGTGAAACTAACACATTCTCAGATTACTCAGTGCCCTTGAGTACCCCCCAGGGGGCTTCCCTGATAGCTCAGGTGGCAAAGAATCTGCCTGCAATGAAGGAGACCCTGGTTTGACTCCTGGATCAGGGAGATCCACTAGAGAAGGCTTAGGCTATCCACTCCAGCATCCTTGGGCTTCCCTTGTGGCTCAATTGGTAAAGAATCTGCCTGCAGTACAGGAGACCTGGGTTCGATCCCTGGGTTGGGAAGATCCCCGGAGAAGGGAAGGCTACCCAGTCCAGTATTCTGGCCTGGAGAAGTCCATGGACTATATAGTCCATGGGGTCACAAAGAGTTGACTGAGTGACTTTCACTTCACTTTGAGTTCCCATGAACTTCCATAGGGTGGGAACAATGGAAGAAATGGCTCCAATGCTAACCCTATTTGAGAACCAAGGCTTTGATCTGCTTCTGCTGGACCTGTCTAGGATGAAGCTTCTCTGGTTGATGGCAGTATGCAAAGAAGGTGGATGCCTCCCTCTTATGCATCACTCAATACAGTGTAGATCAGAGTCAACATAAATGGTATCTTTTAGGCTCCCCATCCACCACCTCGCATGTAAATTGCACAATTACACAGAGCTGGCAGGATGCAGTGTGGAAACCAGGGTGGTATTTGCCATGTTTAACAGCATTTGGGGCACCACAAGGTGGATTTGGCCAGGAGTGAGAGAGACCAAGACAGAGAGAACAACTGAGATTGTAGCCAATTACCCAGATGGCTCAGGTAGTATAAGAATCTGCTTGCCAAAGCAGGAGACCTGGGTTCGACCCCTGGATCAGGAAGATCCCCTAAAGAAGGAAATGGTAACCCCCTCCAGCATTCTTGCCTGGGAAATCCCATGGACAGAGGAGCCTGGAGGGCTACAGCATGGAGGCTGCAAAAGAGTCAGACACAACTTAAGTGATTAAACCAAACAATAACCCTAACTGAAACTCATCCAAAAATATCAGTTAATGTCACTGGGAAGCTAACTATCCTTCTTCATACCTGCACCCAAGCCTGTGGGTTGAAAAGCAACAGTCACCAGTACTTTCTTGGGTTCCATGAAATCTAGAAAGATGCACCTCAAGGGACATCAGAGTGTTTTTCAGGAAGTACATTAATAGGAGCTATTCCCACCCCTTCCTCTACTCCAATCCAACAGAGGTAGAAGTGGCTCACTAACCAGTTGGCTTTTTGAGTCTATCAACCAGACAAAGATGTACCCAAGTTAGTAGTAAATATCCCTGTTGTCTGCTTGGATATGAGGGAAGAAAGGAGTTAGAGAAGAGAAAAAGGAACTGCTTGCATTCAAGGAACAAGTTTTCTGCTTAAATAGAGGGGGAGACTCAAACTGAACATTTAATAAGCCTCATAAATATGCCTGTTTCTTCATCAATAAATGAAATGGAACCAGAATCTGGATGATAAATTCAGTAAGTCACAATTCTTTTGATTTTAGTGTTTGGTATTTTTTTACATTCTGTGTTACATGGGGCAGAACTTTGGGGTCTCAAGCAAGCAGTTACTTAGATCCAAAACTCTATTCTGAAAAATAATACTGTCTGTAGCTGCAGCTGAGGGTTGCAGCTCAAGTGAAAGGACAAGTGTAGTTCCTAAACTTAGATAATGTAAAAGCAATGTGGGTTCCTCCAGGAAGTGGACAAGAAGGCATACACTCGTCCAGCATTTCTCAGGTCTCACTCCTAGTCCTGGGAGTGACTACATTAACTCCTAATGTGATTACTTTTATCATTCTAAATATATTTTATCTAAGTAAAAACTGGACTGAACTGTATCTCCCTACAATTCATGTATTGAAGTTTAACCTGCAATGTGATCTTATTTGGAGAGAGATCCTTTAGGTAAGGAATTAAGGTTAAATGAGATCAGAAGGGTGGGGTCCTAATCCAGAATTGATGTCCTTAAAAGAAGAGAAAGAGAAACCAGACACTTCTTTCTGTCTGTACCAGCACTGGAGGACAGGCCATGTGAGGACATAGAGGAAGCTTGTCTATGGTAAGGCGGGGACCTCGCACCAGAAACCAAATTTCTCAGCACCCTGATCATGGACTTCTACCCTCCAGAGCTGTGACAACATAAATTTCTGTTTTGTATACCACTCAGCATATGGTAGCCTATTATGGCAGCCCTATACGCACGCGCGCGCCACACACACACACACACACACACACACACACACACACACACTCTTCTCCCCTTTTTTTCTCACACTGAAGCATGCATATACCTGCACCTTGATTTTTCTGATTAACAATGTCTTTGAGTCTTCCATATCAGAATATAAAAACTGTTTCATTCTTTTTTTATAAACACCAGCTTAACATTCTATTGAATGGATGCCCCATGATTATTTCACTGGTCCCCTTTTAATGAATGTTTAGGCTGTTTCCAATCTTGGCAGCACAAATAACACAGCAATAAATAAAGGTGTATATATAGAGACACATATATGCATAATAAACACATACGTGATTTTTCCACATCACACTAAGCATTTTTTAAACATATGAATTAGTTGCCAATATGGAAAACTAAGAGGATTTCATGTGTAATCTGGATCTGTTACTTTTCTTGAAAGATCAGAAAATCAGATGACCCGGGTCCACACTTTCTCATAGCGTCTGCCAGCAGGAGCTGAGAATTTGCTGCCCTGTCAGTGAGCCACATTCTCTCCTACTTCCCACCACCTCCACTCAGACTAGCTCACTCACCAGTATTACTCGTCAGATCCCCAGAGAAGCAGGAGTTTTTGACCCCAAAATATTCTCTGGTTCCATGGAAGCTTAAGATAAGTTATCAGCAAACAGAGTAACCATGTACTAGCTTAGCTCATTTTCATTGCCTTCTCAAAAATAGGGGGGCGGGGGAGCTCTTACCATGTTAGAATTTAATGTTATGCCTCCTGCCTCTATAAAAAGTTGAAATAACAATTGCCTATTTAAGGAGGATTTTAGTGTCTTTTACAGGGCTGTCACTGAAGATACTGTCCACTGTGTTACTCAAAGTTCTTTAAATAAATTCTCATTCCATAAATGTCTGCTTAGGTTTGATTCCAGAATAATAAAAAGGTCTCTTTGGGTGAATGCATCTACTTTCTCTTGTCAGAAAATGAAAATGGAATAATGCACAAACTTCTTCCTTTGCATTAGGAAACAAAAGAAACTTTTACCCAGACTCAGTGTCCCTTGAGAGGTAAGAGCTGGTCTCTGATGCTTTGGAAGGTTCTAGCTCTTACATTTTATTTAAATCAACAATGAGTGATTCCCATCCCTGTTATAGGTAGTCCATCTAGGTTCAAGGTCCCACCTCTTTTTAGTCAATTTCAGGATGAACTCAGTCCCTAAATTAACACTTTAATGGCTAAAACTCAGTGCCATTTATTTCAGTGACATCGCCATGCTTAATAATAAAGATAATCTAAGTCATAAACGTATACATTTCCCCTGAGGGACCTAATAAACCTATTTTCATTTTGAATGAAATAAAAATTACATATAAATATGTATATTTGTCCTGCATTAGCTCTCACAGAAAATAGAAAGTTGCTGAGTTAGGTGAACTTTTCTTTTTTTTTTAACTCTCTGAATATCTTCTTGAATCCTGTGTTTCAATAGGAATCTGCATCTTGGTAGTAGGTAAGGTAAAAATATTGAGTAGTGAAAAGAATACTGTCTTTTTATTTTTCAATCTCCTTTTTTATGTAATGAAAAAAATAAAATCTAGTCTAAAACTTAATTCCATATATTTAATGACTTAAGGAAGTTCTAAGTCCACTTAAAAAGTCTGATCACAAATCCAAAGTCTTAGTTCTTAACTAAGCAATCAGTCTGCCAAGATCACTTGTTAAATAGGTTGGCTGTGATTTGAGCCTTCAGCCCTTTTCCCAGTTTCAGGGTTTAAAGCAACCATGTGTATGTGCTCAGTTGCTCAGTTATGTCCAACTCGGTGCAACCCCATGAACTGTAGACCACCAGGCTCCTCTGTCCATGGGATTTTCCAGGCGAAAATACTGGAGTGGGTTGCCCTTTCCTCCTCCAGGAGATCTTCCCCACCCAAGAATCAAGCCCAAGTTTCCTGCATCTCCTGACACATTAGGGTGGATTCTTAATCACTGAGCCACGTTCCCAGGCGAGCCATCTGGGAAGCCCGTGAGGGAACCATAGTCATAGCACATTGTGAAGAACCCTGGATAGCTGCCGCAGTGCGCTCATGAGTTAGTTGTGTGAACTTGAGGAAGTGACTGCAGCCATCAGTTTTCTTCCCTGTGAAATGCACCTGCTCCCACTCAAGGGTGCTGTGATGACAGTCAAATGAAAGGTAGCATGTAAATATCCCGGGAAGTGATTCAAATGACATAGTGGTTATAATAATAAAAGCTAATATGGACATCCAGTCCATATTACTTCATGGCAAATAGATGGGGAAAAAGTGGAAACAGTGGCTGACTTTAGAGGGGCTCCAAAATCGCTGCAGATGGTGACTGAACGCATGGAATTAATAAATGCTTGCACCTTGGAAGTAAAGCTATGACCAACCTAGACAGCATATTAAAAAGCAGAGACATTACTTTGCCAACAAAGGTCCATCTAGACAAAGCTATGGTTTTTCCAGTAGTCAAATATGGATGTGAGAGCTGGACCACAAAGAAAGCTGAGTGCCAAAGAATTGATGCTTTTGAACTGTGGCATTGGAGAAGACTCTGGAGAGTCTATTGGTCTGCAAGGAGATCCAACTAGTCAATCCTAAGGGAAAGAAGTCCTGAATATTCATTGGAAGGACTGATGCTGAAGCTGACGCTCCAATACTTTGGCCACCTGGATGCGAAGAACTGACTCATTTGAAAAGACCCTGATGCTGGGCAAGATTGAAGGCAGGAAGAGAAGGGGACAACAGAGGTTGAGATGGTTGGATGGTATCACCAACTCGATGGACAGGAGTTTGAGCAAACTCCAGGAGTTGGCGATGGATGGGGAAGCCTGGCGTTCTGCAGTCCATGGGGTAGCAAATATTTGGACATGACTGAGTGACTGAACTGAGCTAAATAGAGACTAGACTGCCCTCTAAGTCACTTACATATATTAATTCACTTAATTTTTATAAAAACTCTATGTAGTGAACATTGGGGTACATGTTTCTCTTTCAATTCTGGTTTCCTCTGTGTGTATGCCCAGCAGTGGGATTGCTGGGTCATAAGGCAGTTCTATTTGCAATTTTTTAAGGAATCTCCACACTGTTCTCCATAGTGGCTGTACTAGTTTGCATTCCCATCAACAGTGTAAGAGGGTTCCCTTTTCTCCACATCCTCTCCAGCATTTATTGCTTGTAGACTTTTGGATTGCAGCCATTCTGACTGGTGTGAAATGGTACCTCATTGTGGTCTTGATTTGCATTTCTCTGATAATGAGTGATGTTGAGCATCTTTTCATGTGTTTGTTAGCCATCCATATGTCTTCTTTGGAGAAATGTCTATTTAGTTCTTTGGCCCATTTTTTGATTGGGTTGTTTATTTTCCTGGAGTTGAGCTGCATAAGTTGCTTGTATATTTTTGAGATTAGTTGTTTGTCAGTTGCTTCATTTACTATTGTTTTCTCCCATTCAAAAGGCTGTCTTTTCACCTTGCTTATAGTTTCCTTTGTTGTGCAGAAGCTTTTAATTTTAATTAGATACCATTTGTTTATTTTTGCTTTTATTTCCAGTAGTTTTGGAGGTGGGTCATAGAGGATCCTGCTGTGATTTATGTCGGAGAGTGTTTTATCTATGTTCTCCTCTAGGAGTTTTATAGTTTCTGGTCTTATGTGTAGATCTTTAATTCATTTTAAGTTTATTTTTGTGTGTGGTGTTAGAAAGTGATCTAGTTTCATTCTTTTACAAGTGGTTGACCAGTTTTCCCAGCACCACTTGTTAAAGAGATTGTCTTTACTCTATTTTATATTCTTGCTTCCTTTCTCAAAGATAAGGTGTCCATAGGTGTGCGGATTTATCTCTGGGCTTTCTATTTTGTTCCATTGATCTATATTTCTGTCTTTGTGCCAGTACCATACTGTCTTAATGACTGTGGCTTTGTAGTAGAGCCTGAAGTCAGGCAAGTAGATTCCTCCAGTTCCATTCTCCTTTCTCAACCTAGATGTCCATCAGCAGATGAATGGATAAGAAAGCTGTGGTACATATCACAATGGAGTATTACTCAGCCATTAAAAATAATACATTTGAATCAGTTCTAATGAGATGGATGAAATTGGAGCCAATTATACAGAATGAAGTAAGCCAGAAAGAAAAACACCAATACAGTATACTGACACATATATATGGAATTTAGAAAGATGGTAATGATGACCCTGTATGTGAGACAGCAAAAGAGAGACAGAGGTATAGAACGGACTTTTGGACTCTGAGGGAGAGGGAGAGGGTGGGATGATTTGGGAGAATGGCATTGAAACATGAATACTATCATGTAAGAAACGAAGCGCCAGTCTATGTTTGATGCAGGATACAGGATGCTTGGGGCTGGTGCACTTGGATGATCCAGAGAGATGATATGGGGTGGGAGGTGGCAAAGGGGCTCAGGATTGGGAGCTCCTATACACCCGAGGCGGATTCATGTCAATGTATGGCAAAACCAATACAGTATTGTAAAGTAAAATAAAGTAAAAATAAAATGGAAAAAAACGAGAATAAAAACTCTATGTAGGCTGTTATTATAATCTTCATATTTTATAGATAGAAAAGCTGAGGCAAGAAGAGGTAATAAGACTTGCTAAACGTCATATAAGAGCGAGGATTTGAGCCAGGATGTCTGGTTCCAAGGCCCATGCTCTCAACCACTTTGCAGCCTCCCAAATGTAAGGAAGTATTAAAATCACTTGGCTTCCCAGATGGCTCAGTGGTAAAAGAATCTTCTTGTCAATGAAAGACACATGAGATTTGGGTTTGATCCCAGGGTTGGAAAGATCCCCTGGAGGAGGAAATGGCAGCCCACTCCATTCTTGCAGAGGAAATCCCATAGACAGAGGAGCCTGGCAGGCTATAGTCCATGATATTGCAAAGAGTTGGACACGACTTAGTGCCTAAAACAACAGCAAATTAAAATTACTAAGTTCCCACAGAGCCCTAAAGGTAGACAAATTTCTTCCAAATACATCTTTCCTATTTTCTTCCCAGACATTAGTTCATGCCCAAGAAAGGAAAAAAGCAAATTTTCATTTGTATCCTTCCTATAAAGGGCTGCCTCCTACTAAACAAAAATGGGTAGACAACTGACTATTTTTAAGTTGCTATAATGCATTTGCTCAGAGTGTCAAAATATGCAACGTGCTTTCCCACCCACTGTCAAACCTGAACTTCACCATGGCAAAGCAAAAACAGATGTTCATCACTATTTTCTTATGACAGAAAAGAAAAAGTTAAAGTGGGACAAAACGATGCAAATAGCCAAGGTCTCATAGCCAGTAAAAGACAAAGTTAGGACTGGAATTCATTTCTTCTGAATCTGAACCCTAGGCTCCACCTACAAACCCATCCATGTGCTCACCAAGCTCTAAGATGTAGGATGTAAGGGGTGCCATGCCGTGCTTAGTCACTCAGCTATGTCAGCCTCTTTGCAAGCCCATGGACTGCAGCCTGCCAGGTTCCTCTGTCCATGCAGATTTCCCAAGCAAGAACACTGAAGTGGGTTGCCATGCCCTCCTCCAGGGGATCTTTCCAACCCAGGGATCGGACCCAGGTCTCCTGCACTGAAGGTGGATTCTTTACCAGGAAGCCACCAGGAAGTGCCATATAAGGGGTAATATAATTGAAGCCTTGGGTCCTATGTATATATATCCCTTCTGTGGGACAGCAGAGGGCGTGGGAAGTCAGAAAGTGCACTGATCTTCCCAGGGAACACTGACATAAAGATATGCTGCCTCCAGTCACTGTGTGTGGAGGTGTGTGTGTTGAGGGCACATGTGCTCATCAAGTCTAGGGTCACCTACTGTGGTTCCCAGAAAGCGTGCCTATAGATGAAGTTCCTTTCCTTTTCCCCTGTGCCCCCAAACCTGACAGGCTTTCCAATTCCACCTGTAATTAGTGGACTCTTGCCCACAGGTGGTGGGATCTTGCCTTGAAGGCAGCATCAGGGGCAGCCCTTATCCACCTGCTTCATTTCTCAGTCACAGCAGAAGATGGCGAAGAAGTAGTGAGTTAGAGAGGACAGCAGAGGACCCTAAAGAAAGTCAAAGAGAGGAAGGACAAGAGGGCTTACCTCTTGGAAGGAGCAATGAAGAATCAGTATGGAAGGGATAAGGAAAACCGTGAGTATTTGAGGAATATTTGAGGCTGAGAGGAAGGAAGTGATTCTCTGGCAAACCCTTCATAGATCCACAACGCTCTTCCAAGATGTATGCCTTCAATTCAGCTACAAACTCCTCTCATCACTCATCTCTATTGCTTCACGGGAAGCCCAATGCCACTGGCTTAGCCTCAAAGATAGAAGCAAATCAGTAGGTGATGCTACAACTAAGAAAGCAGAAATATCCTAATAGAGATGAGTGAACCAGGGCCAGGATGCTGTCAGCCACCACAGACACACTCACAGCAGGCAACTTGTCCCTGGTACTGCCTCGACTCACCCGAAAAGTACACAGTTCCTCTGAGCACCCTACAAGTGATCTCAAAATTCATCAAACCCATCACATGGGTTTATGATATGTCTCTTAAAAATCACCATTCTCCATAATTTCAAGGTGTTTACTTTGTCATCATCTGATTTTCACAACACCAGTCCAGTGTATCTGCCTCCCTCCACAGAGAGGTGGAGAGTTTTCAGTTGTAGTGGATCCATTTAGATGATCCACCCATCCCACCTGAATGGGTGGGGATCCTCCAGCAGAATCACACACCCCTCATCCTGTCATTCCAGTTGATCAAGTCTGTGGCTGGAGGACTAGGCTCTGGTGGATAGCATGTGATACGGGGAAATGAACATGAGCCTGGACATCAGAATTTGGGATCCTAGCCCACTATATCCATTTCTAGCTGGACGACCTCAGGCAAGTACCTAACTGCTCTAGGTCCTAGATTTCTCCTCCACAAAATAGAAACAATATCTTCTTCTAGAGCTTCCCTGGTGACTCAGATGGTAAAGAATCTGCCTGCAGTGTGGGAAACCTGGGTCTAATTCCTGGGTTGGGAAGATCCCCTGGAGTAGGGCATGGCAGCCCACTCCTGTACTCTTGCCTGGAGAATCCCATGGACAGAGGAGCCAGGCAGGCTATAGTCCATGAGGTCACAAAGAGTCAGACATGACTGAATGAGTAAGCACAGGGGTTGCTAGAAAAATTACATTAGGTAACATGAATATGGTGCCAGAGATAGTGTCAAGCCCATGGTTAGAGGTTTAAGAAGTCATGGTAAGTGTAACTGTTATCATCATTCTTGCTACTACTCCCAAAATAACGAACAAAAATTAGAAAGGCAGATACTACAGAAGATTTTTCATAGCAAATGAGGTATACAAACAAGTAGTCTTCAAAATACTTAACCGATTCTACCTCTGTGCACCCTAAACCATTTGTACCATCTCTACCTGAGAACTCTGCCTCTGAACTGCAGTGTGAGCAGGAGAACTGTATTCATCAAGAGTTTCTCTTAATGTCTAGAAAGAATAGGAATTAAGAAGTTCTGAGTTGATGCAAAGTTGTTAAAACAAAAAACAAAACAACAACAACAAAACTTCCTCAGAAGAAATTTATTCCACAAGTTGATTTGGAGATGTACTAGCAAATGAGTTTATAATGCTCCCTAAATGTCACTAGGAGGTAGCCAACCTAAACTGTAATTAATTAAAAGTAATCTGTAAGCTTGTCAAATGTAAATGGCTACAAAAGGATGCTAAATGAGGAAGGGAGAGACTCATGCAACAACAAAGGCAGGTGAGAGTGGTCATCAGAGAGGAGAGCTAAAGCCAGAGGTCACCTGTCTCCTGCTCTGCTCAGCATGAGGGTGTTCGGACTGGAAATGTTCTGGCTTTTCCGACAGAAACCTCTCCTGGGACGAGAGACACAATTCATCAAGCTACCAAGACTTGACAGGACTGTCCCTGAGGACATCAGCTTTGATTCTGTATTCACCAAGAAACCTTCTGAACTGTCATGGTATTTCAGAGTGAACTCGTAGTCTCAGGCCAGAGTTTTCCCCAGCTTCAAGTTAATAAAGCTGCATTCTAACTTGCATATCAGAATTGGGGTGGAAGAAGGTATTGTCATGAGCCAATTATCTGGTGCCTAATCGTGCCAAGAAAAAACTAAATAGGATTAAATTGTTGGTGCTATAAAACTATGGACTAGACTTAGGTTAGAAGGTTCAGGCCTGCTAGCTTTACCTGTCACATCACTTCAACAAGTACAGCCAAGATTACAGGAAAAGTTAAGGGCTGGGAGGAAGCCCCAACCTTCACTGTTACTATTCGCCATTGGGTCCTTCAGAGTTCACAGAAGCATCATACGGTCTACAACAACAAAAACAATTTCCTTTGTCTCAGTAGACTCCAAGCAAAAGATCAAAAGGCAATGGGCGTGGCTGTGGCTAAAGAACTACTGGTTAACTTTATTAAAAAAAAAAAAAAAAAAACTTTGACAGGGCAATTGATTTATTATAACAGAATTATTATAAAGCAGAGCTTTATCAAGTATGCAATTATTGGTCTCTTTAATTCTTAACATTCAAACATATTCTATTAGTCATTTCTAGACCCATGACTCTTCAAAGGACACCAAAATAATTTGCTGATTCAATGCAAATAAATCAAACTAACCATTTTCTTACATAAACAAAATAACTACCTGAAAGACTTTTCTTTAACTTTACAACCAACTGGGATGGCATTGCATGGATAAGGTATGGATGATCTATGATCATTGAGTCCAGAGAAATTCTCAATATATTTCCATTTGGACAACATGAAAAGTATCAAGAGCCACTCACACTTACTTCTGCTTACAGTTGCAGCAATGCAACATGGCTTTAAAAATCTTTGTGGAATTTTTGATTGCTATAAAGTTAGAATCTCTCTCTGAAATTCTTTCTTCTACTCTGTGTCTATGTACAATAACCTCCAGCCACACCAGTGCATCTGGAACTTTCATTCTCCATGTATGAGTATGACTCTACGTAATTCTCTTGCTCAGCTGACCTACTCCATTGCCTGATTCTTGTCTCTCCACATTCAATTTTCTTCTCATCCCCTGTTTATCTTTCTGTTTTCTATCCTGCTGCTGTCCAATAAAACTTTCTGTGATGTTGAAAATGTTCTATATACACACTTTCCAATACAGCGCCCACTAGTGACAGATAGCATTAAATGAGAGGAGCATTAAAATGTGGCTAATGCAACTGAAGTAATTTTTTTTTAATTTTCATTCATTTAAATTTAATTTTAAATAGTTACATCTAGGTAGCAGTTACCATTCTGAGCAGTGCATAATTCTAATACATTGAAGTAATACTGGAGTTCATATTTTCTATCACTATAGTATATGTGTATATAATCTTCATCTCTTAGAAATAAGAAATTAAATTTATGTGGCTCTCAAATGATTTCTCCCTTTCAACAAAACCATGGTCCCTGATCATTTATTTAACTCCCTCAGCTTGAAATCTCTAAGGAGTTCAAGGAAGAAAAAGGAATAGTGAAGCCAAGAAGCAAGAAAGAGAAATAATTTTATTTTTTTCGGGCTATAAACTTGAGCAGCAATGTAAATCCATGAAGCCATTCCCTCGAGTCGGCTTTGGCCCTGCCTATCAATAGAACATTAATGGCTGATTAGCAAATACTGAATATTTGTGGATTTGGCATGAGGAGATCTGTGCCTGGGTCCTTTGATGAGACCTCCCAGTGCAGAGATTTCACAGGGCTGCTGCACTCTGCCAGGCCAGAATCGGATGTCAGCCAGGAAAACTGCTTGCGCCTTGAACCTGCGGGTGATTCAATCTAGAGCAAAAGCTCCGCCTACAGGCCGCGGAAGTTAATGCAGCCTGGCTAACAGGGTCTTCATTCATCCTGACAAGAAGCCTATACAGTAGAAAATCTCATCTCCAAATCCTGCCACAAAATCACACGTTCATGGGGGTGTGAGGAGATGGATAAAGTGAAGCATTTGTCAATTCCATCTCACCAAAACACTACCTCCCTGATTCCACTAGAGCGAGGCACTTCATTTCAGAACAAATAGCAGTTCATCACCGACCTCCTTCCTAGGCATAGTTTAACTGGGCACCAGGGTCTTAAGTCCTTGTCACAGATCCCAGTTCTCTGCCGACTGTATGTGCCACCATACACCTCCTTCTTTCATTTGGAGAATGAACAATGTAAATGATTTTACTGACAATGAAGTACTTATTAAGAAATTCAGAGATAGAATTAGATCCTCCTACTTTCTCTTCATTTAATGACAATGGAATAATCCATTGTTACATTAAATGCATTAGAGATGAGCATAATAACCCTGCTATTTTTAGCACTTCACCACCACCCTTACTGGATTTACAGTATTTACAGGATTTACTTTATTAGAGGCAATACAGAACTGAGGTTTTTAGATATCCTTTCTGACCCTGACTCCTTACGGCATTTTAATCCAGACTGCCCTGGACAAGGAGGTGGGCCTGAGACCACAGGGAGGCGAGTTTCCCTAGGGAGCCATCTGAGGTTGTGAACTGCTGGAGTCTGAATTCCTGTGAAGGAAGACCACCTCAGGATTCAGAAATTGGGACCATCTGGAGTTTAATGGCATCATCACCAGAACCCAGGCTTTCTGAACCTTAGAGGTAAGACTATGGAAGTTTGGTGGCCCCCTTGCTATGACCTGTAAACTCTGCTGCATCTTTCAGATCTGAGTTCCAGTTTCTATTTACGTCAATGGCACAGAACTAGATGAGGGAAGGTGAGGTCATGGAATAGGGTCAGAGAACCATACCAGAATATCAGAATTGAATATTCATTCATTCATGCCTTCACGCCTTCATTTGCTCATGCAGTATTTATTCAACTCTAATAGCCAGACACAGTACCAAGACCAGAGACAGACATGGTTGTGGTTTTGCAGAACTCATGCTCTCTGGTGGCCATCTGACAAAATGTGTTAGGCCAAAGCTCATGTTTTTGCTGAGCTCAGATAGTTATTGCAGGAAAGTTATGCTAGGTATCATCTATGTTAGAAATATGGGAACAAAAATTCCAGTTACAGCTAAGTTGTTTCTTTCATTTGCGATCCTAGCAAATTAATTTTCATTTTTTTCTCCAATCAAATATTGAAGGACCTTCTATTATATGGAAGGCGTTATATTGGGCTTTTT
The DNA here is from genome assembly GCA_917880005.1 of Nanger dama. Taxonomy (NCBI): domain Eukaryota; kingdom Metazoa; phylum Chordata; class Mammalia; order Artiodactyla; family Bovidae; genus Nanger; species Nanger dama. Next base: position 7,368,022 of record CAKJTW010000011.1, read on the forward strand.
ATAGGTTCTGTGATCATCACAAAGACCCTCAAGGAGTTCACAGGCATAAAAAGGAAAATAAGACTAATGCATAAATAACTATACTAACTTGAAAAATAGACAAAATTGCATAAGATAAACCAAACAGATAAAACTATTAGGAGAATCATGGGATGCTGGGATTGATGGAAGGATCAAGAAAGTTGGAGGATGTACAATCTGAACTTAATGAGAGTGTGACTGTGACAAGTGATTCAATGAAAATCAACAGAGCACTAAAAAAACTATTAAATCCATTAACCAGTTGAGTTTCACAGCAGCTCTGTGGGATCAAGTTACTTTTTTTTTCTAAGTGAGAACACTGAGCCTTGGATAATTTAAATGACTCATTAATACAGAGATCACTTAGAATTTTTGCCATAACCTAGCTACCTAACTTCAGAGCTCTGTACATACCAAGGCAAATTTACCACTCCAAACTCCAAAAGATTCGGCAAATTTCTCCAATTTATATGATCTCATAGCCTTTCATCTCTTTTACAAAGTATCTTGATCATTTCAAGGCAGGTGGAACAGAAGGATCCATGCCTGACTAAAGGATATAAGGGAGTGGTAGATTGAATTCCCCCAAAAGATTACCACATTTCTGGTTCCACATGTACGTCCATAACAGGCATTCTCTCTCAAGAAGTACAGTCTGTGTCCCCTCATCTTGAAACCAAGAATGTCTTTGTGACTACCTAGACTAGTAGCAGAAGTGATACTATCTGACTCCTGAAACTAAGCCGTAAAAGGTGCCATAGCTTCTGCCTGGCACTCCGTCTCTCAGGCTCTTGTCCTTGGATCCCAGTCAGCATGCTTTGAAAAATCCCAGGCCATGTGGCAAGGCCCAAAGGAGAGATTCTGAGACCCTGGCCCTCATCCCTAGCTGAAATCCCAGCTAGTGATATCCTCAGTTCACCTTAGTCACTCAGTCATGTTCGACTCTTTGCTACCCCATGGACTGCAACACATCAGGCCTCCCTGTCCATCATCAACTCCCGGAGTTTACTCACTCATGTCCATTGAGTCAGTGATGCCATCCAACCATCTCATCCTCTGTCACCTCCTTCTCTTCCCGCCTTCAATCTTTCCCATCATCAGGGTCTTTTCAGATGAGTCAGTTCTTCATATCAGGTGGCAGAAGTATTGGAGTTTCAGCTTTAGCATCATTCTTTCTAATGAATATTCAGGACCTATTTCCTTTAGGATGCACTGGTTGGATCTCCTTGCTGTCCAAGGGACTCTCAAGGGTCTTCTCCAACAACACAGTTCAAAAGCATCAATTCTTTGGCACTCAGCTTTCTTTATAGTCCAACTCTCATATCCATACATGACTACTGGAAAAACGTAGCTTTGACTAAATGAACGTTTGTTGGCAAAGTAATGTCTCTGCTTTTTAAAATGTTGTCTAGGTTGGTCATAACTTTTCTTCCAAGGAGCAAGCGTCTTGCAATTTCATGGCTGCATTCACCATCTGCAGTGATTTTGGAGTCCAAAAAAATAAAGTCTGTCACAGTTTCCACTGTTTCCCCATCTATTTCCTATGAAGTGATGGGACCAGATGCCATGATCTTAGTTTTCTGAATGTTGAATTTTAAACCAACTTTTTCACTCTCTTCTTTCACTTTCATCAAGAGGCTCTTTAGTTCTTCTTCGCTTTCTGCCATAGGGTGATGTTATTTGCATATCTGAGGTTATTTATATTTCTCCCAGCAATCTTGATTCCAGCTTGTGTTTTATCCAGCCTGACATTTCGCATGATGTACTCTGCATAGAAGTTAAATAAGCGGGGTGACAATATACAGCCTTGACATACTCCTTTCCTGATTTGGAACCAGGCTGTTGTTCCATGTCCGGTGGTAATAGTTGCTTCCTGACCTGCATACAGATTTCTCAAGAGGCAGCTCAGCTGGTCTGGTACTCCCATATCTTGAATAATTGTCCACAGTTTGTTGTGTTTCACACACTCAAAGGCTTTGGCATAGTCAATAAAGCAGATGTTTTTCTGGAACTCTTGCTTTTTTGATGATCCAATGGATGTTGGAAATTTGATCTCTGGTTCTTCTTAGGAATTAGGAATCTGGTTCCTATTAGGAATCTTATTAGGATTCCTGATAGGAATCTCTGGCTCCTAGTGATATCGTATTAAACAATAAATCACTGACCCAGGAGATAAGTGGGAGCTTATCTCCTGTAATATTTACCAACTGCCATGGTATGAACACCGCCACTACCACTAATTTCATACTATCAACATGAAGTCATTGAAAGTGGACTTGAGAAATAGATGTACACAACTGGCTTTGTAAATCAATGCAACTAGGTGCCAGCACAGCACTGTTCCCACTCATTGTCTGCAAAGACTTAGCCCCCAAGTGAGTGACCCACATCTGAAGTAAATGCTCCAGCCCTCAGTCCAGCTGTCCCAAGTGATGTCAGGCAGAGCAGATACTGACTCCCCTCCAAAGCCCTGCCCAAATTTCAGATTTATGAGTGATTGCTGGTTTTTGATAAGCTTTTAAGCTACATACCAAGTGTTAGAATGGCTGTTATAAAGCATGAAATAACCAAAACAAATGAATAAATGTGAAGGAGATGAAGACTCCAACATGACCTGCAGGCTGTAACACCAAAAGGTTGACAAGGCAATTTTATGCTTGAAGCTAAGGAATCTACAGTTAAAATTTGTGAGTTTGAAAGCCATAGTCAAATAGAAAACAGAGCAACTGATACTGGCTAGACAATAGGTACCTATCTGATAAAACTAAGATATTACTGGAGCCCAGCTTAGCCTCCAAGGGAATTTGTGCATTTTAAAAGAAATAGTCAAAGGAACAAATTAGAAGTCCTCAAGGGGGCTTTCTAGGTGGCTCAGTCATAAAGAATCCTCCTGCCAATGCAGGAAACATGGGTTCAATCCCTGGGTTGGGATGATCCCCTGGAGAAGGAAATGGCAAGCCAATCCAGTATTCTTGCCTGGAAAATCCCATGGACAGAGGAGCCTCATGAGCTACAGAGTTGGACATGGCCAAGTGACTAAACAACAGCACACAGTTCTCAAAGCCATGTTAGTCAGAGGTATTCCATGGCTAAAATCAACTAATGCAGTTGCTTATAGGTGAATTCACAAGAAAAAGACATTTCAATGAATACAGTTTGCTCAACTTAAAATGTCATCCCATTAGGAAATCAGATTTCCTGAAATCTTTTATGACTGTTACAAATCTGCTGTTGGCAGATCCTAGCAAATGATGAGACAAATTATTAAGTACTTCTGCATTTACGTTACCAGACAAATTCAGAAGTATCCCTAGCTCTTTGGTATATGTGATTATGGGAGTGATTTCACACTGCAGCATACCATACAGTCATATTTCCTGCTGGCTAAATGTTCTTAGTATGTAAATGGCATTAAGCATATCAATATTTCATGGAGTTCTTCTCAGAAGATGACTTACTCTATAGGTGTTTACAAGATTGAGAACCACTAACTTAAATGAATCTGTCATTAGTTAAAACGTAAGGATGCTATTTTTTCACAGGTTGGAAAGACTATATACTGTCTCTTCTCCAAACAACTGTCAGGCCTTCACCACATGACAATGAGAATGGTAATCAGCAAGCTGACATCTTACTTCTGAATGGCTTACTACTCTGGCCTTCAAGAAGCAGAAAGAAGCAAGCAGTTTTCTGAAGGCAAATTTGGCCTGAAGACACAGAATCACACGGTGGTCCAAAGAGACATATGATTATAAGATTAGACTGTATAGATATAAGATGAACATTGTAATCAAGCTCTAGGGGTGAAACCAAGGTGACTGAAAGAGAGAAGGGACCCAGTATTAGAGATCTTAGTTCTACCATGCTTAGTTACTTTGATAAAGTGTGTGTGTGTTACACTAAAGTCTTAAGAACTGTTTCTCAAGCAAGACTATATAATAAAAGAATCTATCACCAATAGACTAAAAAGCCAGTCAATTTCAGAAAAAAAAATTTCCCCAAATTTTATACTTTTTATGCATAAACAAAGGGCATAAAACACTGGATGGTGTTATAGACCTCAATATAATCACAGATACCCAAAACTGATGGTTGAATTTTCCAATATTTGGACCTCTTAATAAAAATGCTAGTTAGCCAGAGGATTCTGAGTTTATATAAAATACAGTGATAATTACTTATTGATATTCTTTGTGGTTTTATATTTCACTAATTTCAAAATGTATTTGAAACAGCATTCCTTTTTAGTTCAAAGTTGACTCTTAAATTCTCTCCTTCTCTCTCTCATAACAAGATTATTAAGTCTTGATAGCTTCTTTTCTTTATTGCCATTGGACACTTCTCAATAATTTTAAATATTGAGGAAATAAAACTCCTCTGAGTCTCTTAATCAGTCTTATTGTAGCACATATTCTTGCTAAAGCAGCCTTCTTTCTAACACTGGCTGGGTAGAGAAGTGCCGAGTAGGGAGGGGATTGGTACCACTGCCTTCAAAGGATGCTCCAGTCAAAGACTTTAAAACAAAATAAAATCTTTTGCTAGCAAGGGTATGATAAATTTATGTGCTCATGTGACTATTGGTCTACATGTGACAGAGCTTCAAAACTACTCTTACCCTTTGACCCAATAAGTCAAGAAATTCACTCTGAAAATTTTTTTCAAAAAACATTTTAAAAATTAAAGTAAAAGCACATTCGTCTTATTGCAAGACAGAACAGAATTTTAAAGGAACATAAATGCCAAGAAGTTTAAATATATTCTAGTATATATCTATGTTGCTGCTGTTAAGTCTCTTCAGTTGTGTCTACTCTGTGCGATCCCATAGACGGCAGCCCACCAGGCTCCCCTGTCCCTGGGATTCTCCAGGCAAGAACACGGGAATGGATTGTCATTTCCTTCTCCAATGCATGGAAGTGAAAAGTGAAAATGAAGTCGCTCAGTTGTGTCCGACTCTTTGATTTTCCAGGCAAGAGTTCTGGAGTGGGTTGCCATTGCCTTCTCCGGAGTATATATCTATAGAGAATAATAATTTATAGCACTCACATGCAATATGATTTCATTTGTGTATACATCTGTGTGTGTTTCTGTTTGAGTGTATGTGTACCTGGAACAAAAAGGAAACACATATAAATCCCAGCAACAGTTATTTCTAGTCAGAACTGTGATATTTCTATTTTCTTCCTTACATTTTCCTATGCTTTCTAAATGTTCTGCAGAATGGATAATATTTTCAGGATAATAAAAAAGAATGATACTATAAGTTTCCCTTTCGCGTCCTTAAACAAACAAAAAAAAACAGTCAGACTATCCAATTCTCTGATTTTTCCAGAAAGTCTGATGCGGGTTGATTTATTTACGCCTTTATCGGACGTGCTCCACCAGGACTGCTTCAGCTTGGTTCTCCCTTCATCACACCTTCCTGAGTGATGCCCACTCCAGAGGCCTGCAGCTCTCTGTGTACCAAGCAGGCCAAAGGTGTATGGCTTTTTCTCTCCCATCTATACTTCTGCTCTCAACTTTCTGCTTTTGCTCCAGCTCTATAAGCCAGGAACTTGCTTGTCACTTCTGAATGACTTACTACTCTACTTTCTTTTCCTCTCCTATTGTCCACGTCTTACATGAGCAAATGTACTGACTTTAGTAATCTTTTTTTTTTTCTCACCATCATGAAACATCTAACTGATAGGGTCCACATAGGGTCTCACTGATATGATGGCTCGTTATGTCAACCTCGAAGATAAAGCATAAACCACAGTGATCCTTGAGATTGACCAAATTGCCCAAATGGCATCCTGTTATCTCACTGGTGCTTATCTTCTCAAAGCTGTGAGAACACCAGATTCCAGACCTCTGGCTATGTGACCATCCCTTCAGAGAGTTTTTCATCAGTGGGGTATAAGAAGGACTCCATCAGAAAGGAAAGACACTGGTTCTCCTTAAGAGCCAGTCACCTTCTCTTTTCCCTCTAATAAATTTCCCTTTCCTTGCCAGACTGCCTGGCTTACTTTCTTCTCTCCACACTCATCTTTCATTAACAGCCCGTTTTCTTTCTTGGTTCACATGTAAGTAGAAATTGTGAGCCCCCACAAATATATAATTAACAAAGAAATCTGTCATAACTCTTAACTACATTTCCAATTATTTCTTGTGTTTATCTTGTTTGACATTTTTATACAAAGATCTGCAGGAAAACATTAGTCCCTTTAAGTTTCTGGGCCCCTCATGTATATCAAGAGGCCAAGAATATTTATACTCTTTAACCCAATATTTCATTTCTGGGAGTATAGCCCTCCATCAAAATCCAAAACTCAAGGAGGGAATATGCTATGAGATATTCACTGTAGTATATTTTGTAAAAGAAAAAAATTAGACATAACCCAAGTGACCAAAATTGAGAAATCCTTAAATAAGTTAAGACACATCCATAATATAGATTTTTTTTTTTTTTAGTTATAGCCATTAAAGTTAATGGCTAAGACTAGGTAGCAATGCGCAAACATTTAAGTAGTATTTTAATTTTTAAAGAGGAGGGCATGACAACCACTCCAGTATTCTTGCCTGAAGAATCCTCATGGACAGAGAAGCCTAGCAGGCTACAATCCATGGGGTTATAAAGAGTTGGACATGACTGAATGACTAAGCTCTTAATTTTTAAAAAAGCAGTGCTTAAATAAATTATAATCTAAGCCAAAGGGTACAAGAAAATCTGGAAGGACAAACAGAGATAACAAGAAAAAAGCCTCATTTCCCCCCTTCAGCTAGTTCCTTTCGTTAATTTGGAATATATTCAAAGCCCAGTAAAAAGGTGCATATTAACAGGTCTAAAAGTCCCAATATTGTGGGATCTCATTACCCACCTACAGACTTAAGTGGAGTTTCCTTGCTTCCCACTTACCCCATCACAGCAGGGCAGTTCAGTTGCTCAGTCATGTCCGACTACCCCATGGACTGCAGCACGCCATGCTTCCCTGTCCATCAACAACTCCCAGAGTTTACTCAAACTCATGTCCATTGAGTCAGTGATGCCATCCGACCATTTCATCCTCTGTCATCCCCTTCTCCTCCTGCCTTCCATCTTTCCCATCATCAGGGTCTTTTCAAATGAGTCAGCTCTTTGCATCAGGTGACCAAAGTATTGGAGTTTCAGCTTCAACATCAATCCTTCCAATGAATCTTCAGGACTGATTTCCTTTAGGATGGACTGGTTGGATCTCCTTGCAGTCCAAGGGACTCTCAAGAGGCTTCTCCAACAGCCATAGTTCAAAAGCATCCATTGTTCGGTGCTCAGCTCTCTTTATAGTTCAATTCACATCCATACATGACTACTGGAAAAACCATAGCCTTGACTAGACAGACCTTTATTGGCAAAGTAGCAGGGCAGTGGCGACCTTCTAGAGAAGGCAAACTTCTGTATTATAAACCTGGTGAAGCATTTCACTTTGCTCCCACCCAAAGGCTTCTGCTTGGACAAAAATCAAACTGAAGACCAAGGCTTCCCAGTGTCCCATCAATCATCTGTGACTCAGCATCCCTCCCAGGATCTGCTGGTGCCCCCAGGCACTCTTCCTAGCCAGGCTCTGACTCATACAATGGATTTTAGCATGTCTGCAGGAAGGGACCTCTAAGGACCAACCAGGCAGTTTCTCGAGAAGGGATTTCCCTCATTTCCCTCATAGAAGTCCCATCTCTGGACTGCCTGAGGCCATTCCCCAGGGTGGGGACTGCTCTCACCTTGACCTCTGCTGGAATTTAATCCCTTCTATGACTACATCACTCCTGTCAGACTTACTGATACCACTGTTCTCCATTTGCTCCTTAGCTTGCTTTGCAGCTCTCTTCTGCCTTCTACTAGAATGTTCTTTTAACACTTCTCATTAAGTCAGCTGACCCTTTTTCTGTTTCTCAAGATACTCATACTTGAGCCTTCCCCCCACCACCCCACTCAGTGTTTGAAGAAAGGTAGTTCATTTATCCTGATAACACTCAAAACCCATTGAGGCTCCAGCAGTGCTCCCCCACTCCATTCTGTCAGTGCTTCCGGGGAACATAGACGACCCAGGCAGGAGCAGGTCCAGATTTACACTTTGACTACCAAATCTCTACACGTCATCACAAGGTTGATTTCAATGTTGCACAAATTCCCTAGCCTTCCAGCAAGAGGAAAAATCCTCATTAATGAGAGCATCTTAAACTCCCAGGAGACTACAATGAAGGCATTCACTTGTGAGCTCAATTGCCTTTATCCCACCCCTCCTTCAGCCCAAGATACAATTTTTCTAAAGTCCTTAAGTCTGGGTTCCCAGATTCCTTAAATGCACACTTCTGTCTTGAACTTTAGGAAACTACATGTACACTGAAAAATAAACTGGGAGAGATATATCTAGGTTATCAATGCAAATATTAATGTAGTAGAATTATAATGACATTTCTCAAGATCCTTATTTTCCAAATTTCTCTATCACATTTCACAAGACTATCTCAATATCCCCAGCATTAATCGAACTCCCAACAAAACCAATCAGAGTATTTCTTTTATTTGGTCTTTGTTTTGTTTTACCCAACTTCTAGTTTCCTCTCTGGTGGTAATACCTAACTGTGATCTCAGCCATCCATCCACCTATCTACATATCCACCCATCCCTTTTCCATTCCTACCCTAGCACAACCAAGTAAACCAAGTAAAGAAGCCATGAGCTGCTTTTAAAAAGATAAAGCAAGAAACACTCAGTGGCAGCCACAGTCACTAATGTGAGAAGCTGGAGAAGGTGTCATTTTTCACTCAAACTGACATTTAAGCTGTTTCATAAATATGAAATCAAACTTGAGGGTCCAGATGGGCTGCCGCCCCCTCTGCCTTTGCTGGAATGACATGCTATTTACCAGCCTCAGAAAAGGGACTAAGGAATGAAACTTTCAGAAGATGAGTCACTGAGGGAAATGATTGATGAGTGATGAATGAACTGGAGATTTTTTTCATACAAGAATCAGGAGACAGTCACTGCAAGATGGACAGTGATCTCCAGCATGTACTACAGCCACAGTCAGACTGTGACAAGGAGCAAGGTGGTGACATTTTCCAGGAGCTGCACAGAGAACAAGTCAAGCTTATCCTCAAGGTACAGGGAGGCATTTCCAAGGGGATAGGGTCACATTTCGTGGATGATCCCATATCATACATGCATCATAATAAGAGTATCACATGAAATCACCTATACAATTTGAGTCTCGAGGACATAGGAATCTGCTAGGATCTTCAAATCACAAAGTCCAACAGTACTACCCCATCAGGTGCTTCCTAGAGAGCTGTTTTGAACGTGAGCATTGCACAGCCTTGTCTGCACACCCTGAGCCCTGTAGAGCAGGACGTAGGGAGGAAGGCAGGATCTTCCAGAGCAACACTTCATCCTTCTGCTAGGCTGCAAAGCTACAATATGCTCCCAGCCAGGGAGATGGAATGTGGTTCTCATCAACTTAGAGGGCTCTGAGAGTTCCCTGGCCTTTATCTCTGATTCTTCCTCATAACTCTGAGGAGTCTTAATTTCCTGAGAAACAGAGAAAGAGACATCATTGTTTGCTTTATAACTGTTGATGATAAGAATTATGGAAATCTTTTTTAAATTATATTTAAATGACAGAAGTAAAATTTTAATGATAGCCATAAGCTTGAATTTTCTTCATCATTCAATAGGCAAGAACTTGAGGTTGTGTAGGGCACTTTCTTCAGTGAAAATGTGGTGGTGGTATGTAGACAGAAAATGTGAACTTGAGCCACACACCTTCCCCTGAATGGCAGAATAGACCTTTCAAAACAGGGCAGATTCCAGCTACACTGGTCAAATTCTTTGGAGATACCAGCTTTGTGTGTATATTAGCACTGAATGTAAGAGTCTTGCTATATAGCAATAGATCAGCTCTACTTACTTCCTCCAAGCACTCTTCTGCAAAATAGAGTCCTTCAGAAGGGGCTTTAAAGTTAACAGAAGGTTATGATAGGAAAAATTCTCTCCCTCTGCTCCTCCCCAGGTCAACAGCACCATAATATAATCCTTGCCAAAGCAGTAACAATGTCTCCACCTGCTCCAACTCTGAATTGAATCACACACACACACACACACACACACACACACACACACACACACGTTAACTCAGAAGATATTTATTGTTTAGATTGATCTGATATGGTGTATACAGCTTTCAAATTGTTCTAAAGGAAGATTTCCCTTGAATGAGCCACTGACTTTCCAGCCTGCCAGGATTACTAACTCCAGACACATCGTCTTATGCTCACATGCAGATATCTGTGGCAGGGGTCCCATTATGGCTATTTGAGAGAATCATTCAGGCATGTTTGGACTAGAATATCGGTAGTTTCTATTACAAATACAGGAAAATGTGCACCGATTCAGGGCATATAGAACCCAAATGTAAAGCTAGTATAAAGAAAATGTACCATTTAAAGAGAACTAGTCTCTTCTCTGCTATTTAGGATCCTAATCATTTTATTGATATCTTGGGCCATATGCTGGCAACTTCCACACTGGAAGAAATTCAAAGGTTTAGCAAAAGAAAGTTCTATCTCAATCTCATGGGTAAATATTAAAATCTACATTCAATTTTATTCAGAAACCATACCTTATTTGAATACTATGTGCTTAATCCTGTGCTAGACATTGAATAGGATTTTTTTAAACATTGGTTTTTTTTTCCTACATCTAATGGCATATATACTTACTATGAAAAAGCAAATAATAGCAGAAAAGAAAGTACTCAGCTAGCTCATCATGTAGACAAATCTTGTTTTGTTTTCATAGTGATTTTATGATCTCCTATGAAAGACAATGGAAGTAAAGTGGGGGTTTGTGGCTAGGAGGTCAAAGGTGTCATCATAACATAAAACAAAACGACCAGAAAGAGTCTCTCCAGATACACCCCAAATAGCAGGACTAACTACAATGGAGAAAAGTCCACAATTAAGTACTTCCCCAGAGGAGTGTCAAGTAGCCTCAGAAGAAGCAATAACAGACAATAGGTGGGAGTGGGGACAAGTAAATTGTCTCAGGGCCCTGCAAGTTCTAATAAAACAGTGGGACAGAGGTGGCAGTCCTAAGGCAGAATGAAGAAGAACCGACTGGCAGTATCAGGAAGATCTGAAAGCTGGAGGCAGAACCTGAGCCGTAGGGCTACTGTATAAGTTCTCTGGGGCAGACAGGAAAAACTAAGGTCTTAACCATAAGAAACTGGGCATGACAGATCTTCAGTACAAGGCGTAAGATTTGAGAGAACACAATAAGAATGCAGCCACCAACCTAGAGGCAGGAAGTGGTCCCCGGAACCAAAGGACACAGGATTAGAGCCAGGCCTGCAAGAACACTAACTAACCAGTTTATACACTGCACGGAACTTTCAGCATCACCTTGTGCATGTCCCCAGGTCATCCGTTTAATAGATCCATCTACCATGTGCCAGGGCCCATAGTAGGGAGGGAGCACCTAGAAATGGAGAATTTAGGATGAAGAAGGCATGACCCCAAGGCTTCCGGAATATGGTCAAGTGTGATTCATGGCTCCTGAACATCACAGAGCTCAAAAAGAGAAAGAAGGCATCCTGTCCTATGTCCTTTGAAACTAAGTTCACAGTGACAGCCTTAGATCTAAAGGTAATGACTTAGCAACATTACACCTACCAAACAACTGGAACTTAAATTTCCATACAAGTGAGCTAGTAATTTCTTTCCCACAGGGCTGCACTTAGAGCAAGGGATCCTTTTAAAATTCCATAGAATAGGCCCTGCCGTGCATATCACCAGAGAGCCTGGAGGTGGATAGGCTCTAATGAGCTGCCACGTGACTTGAGTAATGTGCAACTCTGAGAAAAGACCTCTTACAAATGCTGGATGATGAATTTAAGGAAAAAACATGGAACCCTCAGCTTCAGTGAATGAGGAAAAATTAAGACAATGAACTCATGGGGTTCAGGCCTGGGAGTATTCTAGGATCTGGGGAACTTTAAGTAATTTGAACCCAGATTTCCTCTTTCTCCAGTTCTCCACCCAAATGTTCTGTTGCTAGGACAACAGGATGCTAGCAGGCATAAGGATGTGTCTGCTCCCTGCATGCTGTTGCCTAGCAACAGGACTCCGCAGAGCCTGGGCTCATGCTCTCTACACCTACTCTGCTCCATCCATTGCCTTACTTGCCGGTGCTTTCCCCAACCCCCAAGGCAAAGAAACAAGAAGGAGGAGAGTGCTACAGGCTCACGATCTGATCCTCTCATCAACAGCCTAGTATCACTACCAGGAGAAAACCCAAACCTGAGTTTCACCCAGCTTAACCCCTACATCAAGAAGTCATCAAATGTAAATTGACAATTACAGCTGAATGAAATCAAAGCATGATTTGACATTCTTCAGATCTGAAATCCAGTTATGGAGTCTTAGTCTGTAATCATCATAGAGGTGCTGTGATAAGAAAAATACTAAATCACTGGGGTAAAATTAACAGAATTTTTATACTTAGAATGAGACAGGAGAAAATGGGAGATTTTAAAAAAAGGAAAGAGAAAGGGGAAAATAAAGCAAAGGAACAAGAAATAAAGGGTGGAAAGGAGGAACAAGAAAGAAATGTAAGGCTTCAAACTCACAACAAATAATATTTATTTGGAATATGACAGTGTAAACTGGAAACAATCTATAGCACTATGTGGAGTAGGATCTGATGTCTAAATGAATAACAGTAGAGCTTACTGGGCTTCTTTTCAATACCAAGTGTTACATTAATACTTTACATAGATTACTTACCTTTTCATCATAACCCTGCAAGATGGATGTCAGGAAAATAACTTTGCAGCTAGGACTCAGAACAGTTCAGTGACTCGACCAAGTCCGCACAGTTAGTAAAAATGGCAAAGCTAATAAAAATAGAGAGTATTCAAGCCAAAATTAGTCTAACTCTAAATTCCATGTGCTTTCTCAACATGTACTACAATAAATAAAGTGTGTGCAAAGCTTGGGAAATCATACAAATTTGTTTAATTGGGAACCTTTCAAAGGAGCTAGAAAAATGCTTTTCTAACATTAAAGGATCATTTTTTCATCAAAGTTTTAATGAAATAATTTGTGAAAAGAAAATCATCTCACCAAGTCTGAAGGGAAAAGCTGATCCTTTAACAGAGTACTCAGTAAAAAAAAATATCTAGAGTCTTTTGAGGAGAAGGCAATTGCACCCCACTCCAATATTCTTGCCTGGCAAATCCCATGAACGAAGGAGCCCTGATAGGCTGCAGTCCATGGGGTCGCAAAGAGTCTGACACGACTGAGCAACTTCCCTTTCACTTTTCACTTTCATGCATTGGAAAAGGAAATGGCAACCCACTCCAGTGTTGTTGCCTGGAGAATCCCAGGGACGGGGGAAGCCTGGCGGGCTTCCGTCTCTGGGGTCACACAGAGTTGCACATGACTGAAGCGACTTAGCAGCAGTAGCAGAAGCAGCAGAGTCTTTTGGATGAAACTGGAGACAGGAAACTCCTGGGTTTACTCCCATTGAAAAGGAAGTTCAAATTTTGGAAATGCCATGGAATTATGGGAAACTTTTTGAAAAACAATCAGTATATATGGAAATTCAACTGCTAAAGGTAAATCAAATATAAACAAAAAGTAAGGTTCCACTGATACCTTATTGACCTCTATTATGGATCCCCTCTCTAGTAGCAAGCAATACAACAACCTTGGTGAGAGAACATAGAAATGCACAGACAGCAGGCATGGACACACAGATTCCTTTTCTCAGGCCCTCAAGCCTTCATGATAATAGAAGGCATATGGTGCATTGGCCCCATCAGTCTGGTAGCTGTGCCCAGGCTTGCCTGGCCTAGGCTTAAGCAAGCAACCATGCCAAGAACATCTGTTTTCATTCTGAGGGGTGAATTCAGGCATAATCAGAAAATTCTTTTGTTTTAATCATTAGTTCCCATAATAAAGAACCTTTTCATATTAACAGGGACCAGGTCAACCCCACTATGCTATTACTGTCAAGATCCTGGCATCCTATCAGTTCAGTTCAGTCACTCAGAGGTGTCTGACTCTGTGACCCCATGGACTGCAGCACACCAGGCTTCTCTGTCCATCACCGACTCCTGGAGCTTGCTAAAACTCATGTCCATCGAGTCAGTGATGCCATTCAACTAACCTGGCATCCTAGGTGCACTAAATCAGGTTCACAGGTAAACAGTCCCATACCTCTCCCACATAAAGTGTTATTATTATTATTTTATCATGTATGGCACCCCACTCTAGTTGCCTGGAAAATCCCATGGACAGAGAAGCCTCATAGGCTGCAGTCCATGCGGGCGCCAACAGTCAGACACAACTGAGCAACTTCACTTTCACTTTTCTCTTTCATGGATTGGAGAAGGAAATGGCAACCCACTCCAGTATTCTTGCCTGGAGCATCCCAGGGGCGGGGGAACCTGGTAGGCTGCCATCTATGGGGTCACACAGAGTTGCACACGACTGAAGCGACTTAGCAGCAGCAGCAGCATGACAACTATTTTCCAGAAACAACTTGGCTTTTCTAGAACATCAGGGCCAAACATGTAATAGGTTTTCCTGCTTTTATACATGGAGCTGTATGAGGTAACTATATGAAGTAAAGTCACTCAGTCGTGACCGACTCTTTGAGACCCCATAGACTGTAGCCTACCAGGCTCCTCTGTCCATGGGATTTTCCAGGCAATAGTACTGGAGTGGAATGCCATTTCTGAACTCGCCAAAGTAATAGCGTATGTAATTGGCATAAAAACAAATGCTTATATGGGTAACAACACAAGGGGTAGAGACTAATATTTGCCCCACAATACCCATCCTGTCTGTCTTTCAACCTGGGTTTTCTGCATTGCAGGCAGATTCTTTACCATCTGAGCCAACAGGGAAGGCCATCTTCCTTTCATAGCCACAGGAATTTTAACTCAGCATACAGCCATTCAGGCCAAAGTCTGGCCAATAGGATATAAGTGCAACTTGTTGTGTTTTGAAACTTAAAGAACAACTGTTGCACAAACTCTGCCCCTCATCTCTTCTGTTCTTTCCCCTCTCCACCTTCTGGAATGTGTAAGAGAGTCGCACGAGTGATGGAAGAGTAGGAGCTAAAAGCAGTTTAGCTCCCTAAGGACAGAGTGGAACAAAGCCACGGCCATACCTCGGGACTCACCCCACCATGTTTTATGCAGGAGAGAGGATGTAAGCTACTATCTTTTAAAGCCTCTATTTGTTGGGTTTTATTATTTCCTTCAACCAAATCCAATCTTAAGTAATACACAGAGATTACAGCATAAGTCTTATAGCCTAATTGGCTATCTAGGCAGGTAATAATTTGAATGACCTATAGCAGAGAAGAGATCCTGAATAGAAATGAGGATCTGAACTGTCTCAAGGTGAGACTCTCTCACTCTTCACTGGTAATCCAAGGAATTCTTAGTGTCTTTGTTAAGGAGATAATTTTTCTTGTAGAATGCAAAATAGGATGCTCCCTTTAAAAAAAAAAAAAAAGATTTTATTCACAGGCTAAAGCCTGTCTTTTAAAGTTTGCATGCCACTCCCTGGAGGAAGGAGAGCCTCATCAAATCCTCCTGAGCACACACCCACGATGCGCACCCGGAGGTGCTGTGTCTCCAGATACTTACAGGAAGCGACATCCCAGAGGCCTCTCCAGAGCCCTTGTACTGATAAGAAAGCAAACTTTGGGAATAATTATGAAACTTATCCAGCAAGATAGATGAATATAAAGTATGACAAGATCTTTTCAATGTTTAAGGACAATCTGTGCACTGAAAATGTGCAGGACTCATATCAGTCCTGTCCAACAGAAATACAACGCCTACCACAAATGAGAGCCACATATGTGATCTTACAGCTTCTAGTGACTACATGGGGGAAACGCACAATAAGTGACTGAAAATTTGAACAGTATCTTTTATTTAGCCCAATATGTCAAAAATATTATAAACATATTATAATCCATATTAAATAAAACAGTACATTTGACATTCCTCTTTTTAACAAAGTTTTCAAAACCCAGTGTGTATTTTATACCTAGGCAGTCCATGGGGTCACTAAGAGTTGGGCACAACAGCGACTTCCCTTTCACTTTTCACTTTCATGGATTGGAGAAGGAAATGGCAACCCACTCCAGTGTTCTTGCCTGGAGAATCTCAGGAACGGGGAGCCTGGTGGGCTGCCATCTATGGGGTTGCACAGAGTCGGACACGACTGAAGCGACTTAGCAGCAGCAGCAGTAGCAGCAGCAGCAGGATACATTTCAGTCTGGGCTAGCCACATTTCATAGGCTCAGCGCCCAGTGTGCAGTGGCTACTGTATTTGAATAGATCTAGAATATGCCATTCACCGATTAGTAGAAATAATAACATCACTGAAGTGACTTGGGCCTCTACAGTTTTCCAATGCCAACCAAGACCCCTGTTTTCCAGTCATAATTTTATGTAACCATAGAAAATGAAGGTGACATTTTGTAAACAGCTACTGAAATGGTGATGCTATTGTTGCCTCTCACAACCATTTATCCAAATCTTACTGATTGTGAGGTCTTCCTTCTACGCTAATAACCCTATGCCTACTGTTGCATTTAACCTCATTCTTCTGATTCTGTCTTCCACAGAGATACAGTGACTGAACTCCTTGACATGAGTCTTCCATGTTAGGAGGCAGAAAACCCCAGAAATTCTCAACTTACCAAGATACAAAGGTCGTGGCGATGTAGAAGGGCCACATCCAAATTGCAAAGCATTCAGTCTCAGAGTTTCTTCCTGCCAACTCGTTACAGCTACCTCTGTTCTACAGTCTAGTCTATAACCAGAGACACTCCAAACGCTTTCCTTTCATTACAGCACGATACTGAGCATAGCTTCTGATTCCAGAGTCTACTCAGACCAGAGAAAAAGAGCAACAGAAAAAGGAAGAAAAAGAAGAAAAGGATACAGAAGAAGCAGCAGAAATGAGGAGAGCAAAGAAATATGCTATGCCCATTTACAGGATTTGAGGGCTGACACTGGAACAGAAATCTGAGAGAAATATCTGCCTCCTCGACTTGCCTATTGGAAATTCAAGCATCAGTAATTTATTTCTTTGAGCTAATCCAGGAGTCCATGAGTACCCAGTTAAAATGCAAATAACCCCAGAAAGTAAAATACCAAACCTTCAGATCTTACTACAATTTAATTCATCAAATACAAGCAATTTGGTCAACCAAGCAAGCCCTGGGGAGCCAGGCACAAGTCTAGTGAGTCTGACACATGGGGTGGGGAAAGAGCCAGGAAATGGAGCCAAGCCTCTGGGGCCTTAATGTGGCAACCTGGGAGACCTGAGGGGAGGGGCCCCAGCAGCAGCAAAGGATGGTACCAAACCTTGACCCTTCCCACTGTCCACAGCCAGCCCTGCACAGGACATCTATTACTTCACTCATCAGTAAAAACAACCACCATTCTCCATTATTTTTCCAAACTCTTCTCTGATCTTTCATCATTTTACCATGAATTGGCTGCTTTGGGTGATCTGTATATACTTCTTGAAGATGTAAAGAATGCAACATGTCACTGTCACTTCAGTTCTCATCTTTTATTAAGATCAGTGTCTCCTCCTGGAGCCCAGTAAGTTTCCTGTTTTCCAGTTTCTTGACCCAATAATAGTGAAATAAAACATGAGATCTTGGGACTTTTAAAATTCAACTGGACAATCACT
Organism: Nanger dama; assembly: GCA_917880005.1. Lineage (NCBI taxonomy): Eukaryota > Metazoa > Chordata > Mammalia > Artiodactyla > Bovidae > Nanger > Nanger dama. Next base: position 7,385,788 of record CAKJTW010000011.1, read on the forward strand.
CAAAAGCTAACACTTGACAACAGAGCTCAGAAATAGGAACACCTGGAAAGACCCAACAGTTGAAAATTTTTGAAAAGGACATTTATCACTTCATAAATAATTTATCACTTCATAGCTATAAGCAGTTATTCATTCAGTCATTCAACAGTAATGACTGAGCAGCCACTATGTGTTTGGCAATGTGCTCAGAGAACAGAAGTAACAGACAGGTTAATACACACCTGTGTTGGGTACCATCAGAGATGTTCCCATGGGCAAGAGGGAACGTTTTCCTAGATGCTGGCTCAGGTAAAATGGTTAGCCAAAGGCGTGGTCCCTTCCACTCTCACAGGTCCAGTATATCTCTCCCCAGGCAGCCTTCTCACCAGCCATGGATATATAAACAGTTGTTCTTCCCTCTTAGAAAGCAAAGAATGAGGATGAAGAAAGAAGACAAGGGAAGAACCAGAGAGTCAAGTCTCCTTCCAAGTCTTCTTTTCCAGTTATTCTCAAGCAGCAAGCATCCTGGAGGTAAAATTAGTTCAGACCAGCTTTTTGGTGTCATATCTTGCCAGTCTTCCTCAGGCAAATACAATGGAATAAACTGGACCAGTCTGAAGGGCAGGCACTCCATCCATTGTCACTTACCAACTTAGCATCATCCTCAAGTGTCCCTAGAGCCCTGGGCTCTGGCAGTAACCTCTGAACTAACAGAAAGATACTAGGATAGGATGGGTCTTAAATATACCCAGAGGAACAGGTCCTTTGTATGCTGGCCCTGGATCTAATCAGACTTAAGTGATTTCCACCTTCATTTCCAACACATGTTCTTGACAGAAATAAGGAAAGGGGATAAGGAGCTCCAATGCATTACAAAAATCACATTCGAGAATCCTAATACCCACTTCAAGGTGAATTCCTCTTTGGTAAACATGTCGTCTGTTTGCATTTAATTCTTCTACACAAGCCCTGCAAGAAAGTTAGTCAAATTGATAATCGATTCACATGATCTTTGCTCACTCACTTATTAAAATACACCAAACAGTTAATTCCCTCTCTGCTGGGAGCTCTCACTGGCTCCATGCAGCCTGAATGTTAAACAGCCACTCAGGGCTCCAGGAATACAGCAGAGTCATTAGGCTGTGGCTGTTTCAAACCACTCAGAGCAAGCCTCTGAAATGGAGGGCCTCGCTGTCCCTTCTGAATCTTTATTGAGCTGATAACCAACAAAAGAAAAAGAAGACCTAAAGATCTCAAAAGGACCTGATTTAGTTGAACAATCCACTTTCCCTGTCTCACTCCCTCTGTGTGAATAAAGGGAGAGAGAAGAGTTTTGAACACGTTTCACTCCACCAGCTATAACACAAGACCGCTAGACACAGGGGTTAGTACCTTACAATACCCTGCCAAGAGCCTTTCTCCATCATTCCCCTCTTTATCCTGGTCCAGAAGCTGATATCATATCAGAAAGTGTAAGTACACTGCAGTGCTAGAAGAAAGCCAACAGATTGCATGTGCTGAGTTGCTCAGCCGTGTCTGACTCTTTGCAGCCCTATTAGACTGTAGCTTAACAGACTCCTCTGCCCATGGGATTTTTTCAGGCAAGAATGCTGGAGTGGGTTGCCATTTCCTTTTCCAGAGTATCTTCCCTACCCAGGGATCCAACCTGCAACTCCTGTGTCTCCTGCATCGGCAGGTGGATTCTTTCCCTGCTGAGCCACTGGGGAAACCCAGCTTATAGTGTACAGATTAGGCAAATACAGTGCTCTGGCAAATCCCTCCTCTTTACGAATGATTAACCTTTGGGCCTCAGCAGTGACTTGTGGCCAAGCTGTGACTATTGGCCAAGTTTCTCAACTACCAGGGTAATACACTTCTCCCTCTAGCACTCCGGCCTTGATGCAGTAATGAAGACGTGACTTAGAGCCTTTCTGAAACACTTGGTTCAGGCTTCCTACCTCAGAGTATGGTGCAAATGTTCATGTTGAGCTTTTCTCTGACACTGCACTCATTCATTCACTGACGGTCACTGAGGGACAACACACTGTGGTAGATCCTAGGGAATATCCAAAATGAATGAAAACTTTTTAGTATGTGGAAAATGGAGATATTAATTGATCATGAAACAGTGAAGTTATAAGTCGGTAAGTGATAATGGAGATATTTACGGAACAATAAAAATGCATAGATATGATAACGAAACTAGACCGCACTAAAGCACATAGTAGGTGCTCCACAATGCAAGTTCATCTCCTCTGCACAGCAGTTAACAAGGGCTGGCTTGTGAACAACCGGCCTCAGGATTTTCTAGGGAGCCTTATTAATATACTGGAGTATAGCTGTAGAATTTATATTTTGAATTATTCCCTAGGGTGTCCTAAAACACAGTATGTTTTAGAACTACATGCTTGTGGTAATAAAGGAGAAGAAAAAATTCCTGGGGAGTTTCGAGAGACTTCACAGAGGAGACGATGCTTAAAGTTTTAAAAATAAGCAGGGGCTCCAGACAATTATTTGCAGGGTTATAAGATTAAAAGAAATTATAATTTTTCCATAGCTTTTCATATGGTAGAATTAGGACCACTGTATTAAAGTCAATTTCCTAGGAATCTGTTTTAAAATATATGGGTCACTCAGTGAGGGAAAGAGCAGCGCCCATCACTGGAAACATTCAAGCCAGACTGGTTGACCCAAGTCCCCGGTCTTTTCTATTTGGGCAGATCTTCTCCATCATTTACTGTGCCTGTTACATTATATGTTCAACTGACTTTGTCAGTAAGTGAATCATATAATTGAGTATATGAACAAATGAATAAATAAGTATAATTAATGTTTTCTTTTGTAATATTGATGCCAGCATGTATCTACTCCTATTATTTCTTAAGAAATTGACACTAAGGACTGGGTCTTGTGCATTTTTGCAGACTCATTCTCAACTACCCTTTCACACAGGATAGGTTCCAAAAATGTATAAAATGTTGACTGAATCCCTATCGAGTCCCATCTTGTTAGTCTTATCCATTGCTTCTAGATTTGGAAACTTTTTTCAGCTCAGTTCTGAAGTTTAGAGGAACTAAACTCTAAGATCTCTTCAAGTGCTGAAACTGGAGATGCTATGAAAGGACAGCATTTCTATGAATTTATTAAAATCAAATTATCCCTACTGAGTACATTAATAGCTTTCTACTTCTCCTCAGAGCGAAGCTTCATGGAATGAAACAGAAGCTGCCCTTCAAGGTGCTGACCTCAACAACCAGGTACCAAGCATCTCTTCTGTGCCAAGAATGAAGAAGACTCACAGAGATAAGCAAGTACATCCTGCCTCAAAGAGTTCACCAGTTTTGTTTCTACAGTCACTCTCTTCCATGAGAGATCTATACCTTTAGACAACCAAACACAGATCACGTCTTCTGAAACTAAATAAAAGCCGATTCCATTTTTAATGTCTTTAGGTTATTAGGTGCTAAAAGGTGCAGAGAATAAACGAAATAAACAAGTAAATATTTTCCATACAAGATAATATTTTTAAGTGACTGCCAGATGCCTTAGTCAATCAATCCAAGGCTTACCAAAGCAAAAAAGAGGGAGATGAAATAGAGATGATTGAGGAGACTTTTCTATATAAGTTGTCATAGTAGACTTGTAAGAAAGTGATCAGGGGATGGGGAGAGAAAGCACTAAGAGACTCGGGCTCTGCATTCCTGACACAGAGCAGGTAGACACAAACACACCTGCTCCTCAACTGACTATCGAAGCAGTGGCCATCTCCCAACCTCCAGCCCATCACCCAACCTTAGGACCACCATCCTGTGGGCCACCAAACACTACCACCAATCAGTGGCTTAACATCCCTGATATTTGTCCTACAAATGAAGAACACAAAAGCATTAGTCCTTTCCTTCTGCAGGTGTCTACTGCCTGCCTGAGCTCCAAAATGTATAACCTAAAATGAGACAATTTTGCACAAAATAGGAAAGACCAAAAAACAGTTTCAAAGAACTACCTTTTCTACTCAATGGGGAAGATGAGAATAATTTCTTTATGAAACAAAATTAAATATTTTCTAAGCTTTTATCCTTTTCTCTTTAACCCCTTCAGGTTCAAATCTAATTTTTTTTAAAGAGCCACCAAATTGATTCTAAGAGAATAATTGCTAAGGCGTGAAAGTACCACCCGTTTCCTGGAAACAGGCTGTGCCAAGAGTCGTTTCTTAATTTTCACCCTATTAGGGTAATTTCCTGCCACTGTAGGGTTTTTTCCTGCAGCAGTTCCTGCATGCGGGCTTCTGGCTCTTTCACAGCTGTTTTGTCAAAGCAGAAGGAAAGAAGACCATTAACATCTTTCTGGAAATAGATGCAACAAATGCCATTGTCCTATTAGCCTGCAACAGGGATGACAGGCGAGGGTTTGTCACCTTCAAGATCTCGGTGGCTGTGGTTATTTGACCTGCAGTGACACAATTTACAAGCCACTGTTGTAAAATAAAACAGATGATTCACAAAGTTAGAAAACACAATTTGCAAAAACATTCACCCTTCCCAATTTAAGCAACAAAATCCAAGTTAAAAAAATCACAATACCATTTCTTAGCTTCTTTTTTAATAATAAAATCAGATCCTGATAAGGGTCAAGAAAAATGGATATTTTCCTACAATATTGATAGCATTGTAAATTTAAATAGCCTTTCTGAAAAGCAGTTCGTCAGTAAGTAGTAATGACTATAGAAATATTTATGCCCTTTAAGCCAGCAATTTTACTTACTGAATTACTCCTAAGAAAATATAAAAAAATAAACCTGCAAGTCCAAATATATTCACTGCACTTTTATTTATAGTAGTGGGGGAAATAGGGGTAATACATCTATAGATAAATTATTGAGTAAATGATAGTCCAGTGACTAAATAGACCATTGAAAGCATCCTAGATTAGCACCCAGCATATAGCAGGTACTCAATGCTGACTGTGTAGAAATGATAAAAATGCTTACAAAATAAAATCAAGTGGAAAGTATCTCACACAAACATGCATGCTTATTACAACTCTGCCAAATATGTATAAAGAGAATAAACGATATCTTTAAAAATGTTCAGTAATGTGTTTTTTAATACTTACACACAAGGTAAAAGATTTAAAGATAAATGAATCAACTTGTCTTCCTTGATGTCATTAACCTGGGCAACCCATTAGGCTGGAGGGGAGAAGAATGCATTGCTACGCTTTTCTCTTATTCAAACTGGCCTAAAAGTCACAGAAAGAGAGGAGGATAGGGCACACAGTATTTATGACAGACATGGAAGATTATCAGTAGGCAGGCTTTGAATTGCAGATGGACATGATGGACAAGCCGAGAATGGGTCTTCTCTGGGATCAAGCAGAACAGAACCTTCTGGTAAACCTTCCTGCTGCTTTACTTCCAGTTTTGCAGCTGAAACCCCAGTATAGATGCATAGACATCTAGATGAGATGCTATTAGGGCTACAGACAGTGTCAATAGGGATCCTTTCAGGAGCTTAGATCAACTCTAGAAATAAGACACCTGAGTCTGAAAAAGCCAAGCCATGAAAAAGTTCTTAGGCTAGGAGTCTAGAAACCTGAGTTGGACCTAAGTCTGTACACCTTTGAGGAGTTTCGGCAAATCATGTAACATCTGCCTGAACCTTATGTTTCAATTCAGTTCAGTCACTCAGTCATGTCTGATTCTTTGCATGAACTGCAGCACGCCAGGCCTCCCTGTCCATCACCAACTCCCAGAGTTCACCCAAACTCATGTCCATCGAGTCGGTGATGCCATCCAGCCATCTCAGCCTCTGTCGTCCCCTTCTCCTCCTGCCCCCAATCCCTCTCAGCATCAGAGTCTTTTCCAATGAGTCAACTCTTTGCGTGAGGTGGCCAAAGTATTGGAGTTTCAGCTTCAGCATCAGTCCTTCCAATGAACACCCAGGACTGATCTCCTTTAGGATGGACTGGTTGGATCTCCTTGCAGTCCAAGGGACTCTCAAGAGGCTTCTCCAACACCACAGTTCAAAAGCATCAATTCTTCGGCATTCACCTTTCTTCACAGTCCAACTTTCACACCTATACACGACCTTGACTAGATGGACCTTTGCTGGCAAAGTAATGTCTGTGCTTTTTAATATGCTATCTAGGTGGGTCCTAACTTTCCTTCCAAGGAGTAAGCGTCTTTTAATTTCATGGCTGCAATCACCATCTGCAGTGATTTTAGAGCTGCCCAAAATAAAGTCTGACACTGTTTCCACTGTTTCCCCATCTATTTCCCATGAAGTGGTGGGACCAGATGCCATGATCTTTGTTTTCTGAATGTTGAGCTTTAAGCCAACTTTTTCACTCTCCTCTTTCACTTTCATCAAGAGGCTTTTTAGTTCCTTTTCACTTTCTGCCATAAGGGTGATGTCATCTGCATATCTGAGATTATTGAGATTTCTCCCAGCAATCTTGATTCCAGCTTCTTCCAGCCCAGTGTTTCTCATGATGTACTCTACATATAAGTTAAATAAGCAGGGTGACAATATACAGCCTTGAGGTACTCCTTTTCCTATTTGGAACCAGTCTGTTGTTCCATGTCCAGTTCTAACTATTGCTTCCTGACCTGCAGATTGGTAAAATGAACATACAAATCCCTGCCCCTGGCTACCTCACAAGGCTGTTTTCAATATCAAAAGAGTTATCAAAGCAGTGTGTGAGTGTGGACTATGATGTTCCATGTGCAGGGAAGGGATGCTACTTACCAAGAAAAGAGACCTTGGAGTTGCCACCTGGCTGCTCATTGTGGAGCTGACAATTGGGGAGCTACACAATCAGAAATCAAAGAAACCTCCATGAATTCCCAACCTCTGGATGGAAATCACAAGCCTTATCCAGAATTCCTCTGTTTCTCTATGATTGCTATAGAGAAGAATGACGTATCAAACAGTAAGACTGATGCAGGAAAGCCCCGGATATAGTGGTATTTACTAACAAGAGGTTTGGAAGCACAAGCTCCCATTTTTCTTCCTGCCCTCAAGTTCAGAAAACCATCAGTGCCACCAGAAAGCTATACCTTTTACAAATGGACCTGAGGGCCAGGTGACAGTGGTTATGAGCAGGTAAACCGTGATGCCAGAGGGACTAGGAAAAAGAGGAGTATCTGCTGTTATCTGAGACGTAGGAAGTTAAAAGAGTCAGTGATTTCCTCTTCAAGAGAACACTTTTCAAGTACCCCTTCCTGGAAGTGTGTTCTTCCAACCAAATACCAAGGCTGTCAACAAAACCATCCTATCACCACCTCCCAGTGCAGCCTGGAAACAGAGGACATAGGAGGCGGCAGAATTTTGGGTAATGAGCTGCATGCATACCTCTTGCAGACAGTGCACCAAAGGAGAACAAGCCCCTATTTCTTTCAATAAGCATTTACTGAGTACCTGCCAGGTACTGGGAGAAAACAGAGAAGCAGACAGACAAGGTCTCTGTCATTGTGCCACATCCACCATAGCAAATTGAGAACACAGAGACATAGCTTATGAAGTTTTGCAAAGAAGGTCTATATTTGTGAGAGGATGAAAATTCTCAACAGAATAAAACTATGCACAGAAAGAGCTGTTCATGTAGAGATAAGATATAAGTAACATGGAATAAATAATTGAATCAATGACTTGACTGTAGGACACACACTTGTCAGCATCTACCACCCTCAAGTAAAACGAAGTGAGAATCTCTTTGTTTGAGGCCATCCTCTCTGACTGCAGTCTTCACTGTATTTTCAGTGAAGCAACTATAACCCCAGATACTGGAATGGAGCACATGACCTGGGTTAAGTCAATCAGTACACTCCATTCCCATAGCCACAGCGATTGGTTCAGGATGGTCAAGTCCACGAGGGCCCAAAAGACTCAGTTAATTCTAAGATATTCATTTGGAAACATGAGAGAAATGTTCCTGCTCTTTCTCTGTCTCTGTCTCTGTCTCTGTCTCTCTCTCTCTCTCTCTCTCTCTCTCTCTCTGTCTGTCTGTCTCGCGCGCCACCCGCGCTCTATCGCTCTCTGGAGATAATGGAGAGAGCTGCTCTAGTGAACCTGAGAACATATAGATTTCACTACAAAGCCAGGGTTGAGAAAGTAAGGCCAAAACAAGAAAAATCGGTTAAACCCTGATGACATCACATGATTCTGGGGTCAAGCCACCCCTTATCCCTTTCTTGTAGGTGTTCAATCTCATGAAGCAAGACATGTGCATTAGCTATTCTATCACCTGCAATAGAAAGCACTCAAGCTGAAATAATGATCACGTCAGAACAAAACACAAGAAGCAGGTGATCTGAGCAGAGGGGCGGGCAGAGATATTTCCTGACCTCCTGGCCAACCCTTTCTTCATAACCTTAAAAGAGATGAATCGTATTTAGTACTAGAACAATCATGCATATTATTGGGGTTATACTTTTGGTCAGTTTTCTAAAACACATATAGACTAGGGTAGGTTGAACATAAGATAAAGACAAATAAGAAAGAGTGGTTTTAAAAAGCATAAAAGAAGTCCTAAGACCCCTTTCTGTGCCAAGTATCAATCTTACAGGTTGTGATGTAGGTCCAGGAGACCCCAGAGTTGGAAGTCTAGGAGCCAGATGAGGGGAGTAGTTAAGTGTTAAGCAATTCAAATCAATAAATATTTATCAACAGCTACTAATTTATCTCAGCATTTTAACTATGTGCACAGTCATTTGAGAGCACACGGGGAAAAAAATCAGTGCAATGTATGTCCCCACATTTCCCTGCTGCTAAAGTCTCCTGGGCCCAATAGACAGCCAGGTAAATGCAGCGCCATAGGTGCCACTGAAGAAAAGCATCAGCTGGATTATAGTGGGCCCTGACTTATTCTCTGTTGCATGACCATCTGTCTCACACCCGACAAGGAAAAGAAGGGGAAAAGAGGAAAAGACTGAGAAATTAGAAAGGCAAGAGAAATTGACTGTTTTATCTTAACAAATCAACCAGAGTGTACCTCCCAGTTCCAACAGGCTGCAATTCCATGTAAGAATGAACTTAGTGAGGTGGTGATAATGTCACTAGAGGACTTGCTTAAGCAGAATAGGTTATGCTTATATGGAAGTGAAAGCAAAATGTACTACGAGTAAATCTCAGCATGGATAATTAGTTCAGTTGCTCAGTCATGTTCAACTCTTTGCAGCCCCATGGACTGTCCATCACCAACTCTGGGAGCTTGCTCAAACTCATGTCCATCGAGTCCGTGATTCCATCTAACCATCTCATCCTCTGTTGTCCCCTTAGCCTCCTGCCTTCAATCTTTCCCAGCATCAAGGTCTTTTACAATGAGTCAGCTCTTTGCAACAAGTGGCCAAAGTATTGGAGCTTCAGCTTCAGCATAAGTCATTCCAATGAATATTCAGGACTGATTTCCTTTACGATTGACTGGTTTGATCTCCTTGTAGTGAAAAGAACTCTCAAGAGTATTCTCCAACACCACACTTCAAAATCATTAGTTCTTCAGCACTCAGCTTTCTTTATGGCCCAACTTTTACACTCATACATGACTTCAGGAAAAACCATAACTTTGACTAGATGGACCTTTGTCAGCAAAGTAACACCTCTGCTTTTTAAAGTGCTGTCTAGGTTGGAGAAGGAAATGGCAACCCACTCCAGTGTTCTTGCCTGGAGAATCCCAGGGACGGCAGAGCCTGGTGGGCTGCCATCTGTGGGGTCACACAGAGTCGAACACGACTGAAGCGACTTAGCAGTAGCAGTAGCAGGTTGGTCATAGCTTTTTTTTTCAAAGGAGCAAGTATCTTTTAATGGCTGTAGTCAACATTTGCAGTGATTTTGGAGGCCTCCCCCAAATAAAATCTGTCACTGTTTCCATTGTTTCCCCATCTATTTGACATGAAGTGATGGGACCAGATGGCATGATCTTAGTTTTCTGAATGTTGAGTTTTAAACCAGCTTTTTCACTCTCCTTTCTCACTTTCATCAAGATGCTCTTTAGTTCCTCTTTGTTTTCTGCCATAAGGGTGATATCATCTGCATATCTGAGGTTATTGATATTTCTCCTGGTAATCTTGATTCCAGCTTGTGCTTGTGTGGATAATCAGTCCTTCCCAAATTAATAGCTGATTATATCAGATTTATAGCATTTCAAAGATAAAGTATTAACAATAAATTCAGACACTGAAGGAAGATAAAATAAATTCAAACCTGCAGACTACACCATCATTCTTCCTGATCTTGGAAAATTTAAATTGGCTTTTGTGCAATTATTTTTAATCTTAATAATACTTTCTAGGACAAGTGAAGGCTTTAGGCAGTAACATTCTAAAAGCACAAATAAAATCCTTTCTTATGAGATTTTAAGTCCAATATGCAGGCTAAGAAGTTTTTCCAGTTGCACTGATCATTTGAACTCTAGAGCTCTTGATCCTGGGGGGCACATATTTTGCTCCTCATTAACCGTAAAAAGTTAAGGATGGTATAACACTTATTTTAAAAGCCATTTTCTAAAGATTGACTATGAAAAACATGGTCATTTTCCTTAATTTCAGTATGATTTCTTCTATTTGCATGTAATTTCATGAAATGATTATTTTTAGACTGGTTCTGCTTTTAGCCATAACCTTGTAAGGGGAGGGGGGTGGTGAAGCAATGTGGCAGGGACTTTGAAAATGTTGTATGTTTAACAAGACTCCAATGGAAGGTCACATTTGGATTTTGGAAACAACAGCACAAATAAGTCCCTTGATAGCCAAAGTGGTTCCATGGTAGATCTCTCTGGTAACAATCTACATTGAACACCAGAATGGTTTTGTTTATAGAATATTTCCTATCCTTCATTTCTCTTACTGACAGGTTTCTGATAGGGTTGTTTTTTTTTCTTTTTATGGTTTGGAGAAATGTATTCTTGTCCACAAGTGCCACTTTTTCTCTTTCAACTCTTATTCCCTATAAAATGCCAAGTATGAGGCAATGTATCAGATATTTAGAAATGAGTAAAACCCAGATTTTGCCCTCAGACTGCTTACAACCTAGTCTTCCTCCTGATTCTGTACCTTTCCCAAGCCAGCTCTTTGTGCTAAGGATGAGTATCTTTTCCTCATCCACTCCTGTCTTCTCTCCTTAGAGAAATCTCACTTCCTGCATACACGCTTACAACACATTTTATTTTCAGCAGTCCAAGCTGATCACACAACTTACCCATGTTGGGCTGGGAAGTGTTTCCTGGAAAATGGGAAATGGATCAAAACACTAAGTCTAGCTGTGCGTTTCTGGTGCAAGAACCCAGACGATTCAGAGTGTTGGCTACATCACATCGCAACAGAAAAGGCTGTTCTACGGATGGGGCTTAGGGTCCTGCAATGACAGGACCCTAGGGGGTTCTGAAGTGATGAGGTAAGATGATCAGGACTGCCTTTCCACTTCCTCAGGGGCCACATTCCCTGTGGTGAAACCCTGTTAGATGGATATCCCCACATCTCCCCACTATATGTCTTATCAGCTTACATTATACTGAATGGGCTTCTGTTCCTTCCACCAAATGCTCCTTGTCTAACACACAGCTGGTGGATTTAAGATGTACCACAGAAAATAAATTCTAGCAGGAGATGACAAAAAGAGCACCAAGTGAGAAATGTGTAGACATCTGAATTTTATTTTGGGTTTTCCCACCAGCACGATAAGGATCAGATGATCCAGATTTTCTAGGAACGTCATGATGTTTAAAAATTTCTTCCCATTATTAAAAGACAATATTATAAAAATATATATAGGTGATGGTGTGTCGATAAGTGGTAACAACTATAACCTCTCCATGCCCTCTTCTGTTGTCTTTGCCAATTTACATGATGTAAATGCTTTCTTATGGCTGATTTCAGGCTATTAATGTGATGTCACTGAACAATGATTTGGGAAAAGATACTAAAAATCAACTCCCAATAACCAGATGAAGTGGATTTCTGTTTGAGCCACTACTATCTATAAAATTTGGGTTAAAAATAATAATCTACCCCATAGAGGGTGGCTTGGAGGATCAAATAAGATGCAATGTACCTTGTATAATGCCTGGTGTTATAAATAATCAATGAATAGCAGTGATTATTGTTATCGTCGCTTCTTTGTTGCTGTTATTATGACTGTTATTTTCAGATTATGATTCTCAGTGTTAGATAGGAAATACAGTTGTTGTAAGTATTATCAATTTCCTGAGGGCTGGGAAATAAATACTACTTCACATTTATTGTCAATATCCTCACTTCTAAAATGAAGTTGTAAATTGTCTGTACTTTTGCTTTCAAATTCTAAAATCCTGTAAGGACATAGAATGTAACTATGTGAGACTGGGGTTTCAGGGAAAAGGGAAGGAAAGCGATGGTTTCTGTTGGGTTGGGTCACTTCCCAAAAGCAGAAAGCACCTCAGGGTGAAGTCATTAAGTGTAATGTCCAAGGAGGGAAGTTACTCTCTGTCTCTAGCATTTTCAAGAGGGTACAGATTAGGGCATTACCCAAAGGTTTAGCCCATGCTTTTAAGAGAGGGATCTCAGTGATTGATTAGGAGCAAGAAGACAGACTAAAAAGAAAACAAAGGAGGTCAAAGAAGAGGATGAAAGGTTTTCCTCTTGCCATTTACCCCAAGAGCAAATAAACATATTAGACTGAGTAGTCCTTATAAATAGCTGAGAAAAGAAGAGAAGGCAAAGGAGAAAAGGAAAGATATACCCATCTGAATGCAGAGTACCAAAGAACAGCATGGAGAGATAAGAAAGTCTTCCTCAGTGATCAGTGCAAAGAAATAGAGGAAAACAATAGGATGGGAAAGACTAGAGATCTCTTCAAGAAAATTAAAGATACCAAGGAAACCTTTCATTCAAAGATAGGTGCAATAAAGGACAGAAATTGAATGGACCTAACAGAAGCAGAAGATATTAAGAAGAAGTGGCAAAAATACACAGAAGAACTATACAAAAAGACCTCCATGACCCATATAACCACGATGGTGTGACCACTTACCTAGAGCCAGACATCCTGGAATGTGAAGTCAAGTGGGCCTTAGGAAGCATCACTACGAACAAAGCTAGGGGAGGTGGTGGAATTCCAGTGGAGCTATTTCAAATCCTGAAAGATGATGCTGTGAAAATGTTGCACTCACTATGCCAACAAATTTAGAAAACTCAGCAGTGGCCTCAGAACTGGAAAAGGTCAGTTTTCATTCCAATTCCAAAGAAAGGCAATACCAAAGAATGTTCAAACTACCGCGTAATTTCACTCATCTCACACACTAGCAAAGTAATATTCAAAATTCTCCAAGTCAGGCTTCGACAGTACATGGACCATGAACTTCCAGATATTCAAGCTGGATTTAGAAAAGGCAGAGGAACCAGAGATCAAATTGCCAACATCCACTGGATCATAGAAAAAGCAAGACAGTTCCAGAAAAACATCTACTTCTGCTTCATTGATTATGCCAAAGCCTTTGACTGTGTAGATCATAATAAAACTGTGGAAAATTCTTCAAGAGATGGGAATACCAGAACACCTGACCTGCCTCCTGAGGAAATCTGTATGTAGGTCAAGAAGCAACAGTTAGTACTGGACATGGAACAACATACTGGTTCCAAATTGGGAAAGGAGTACGTCAAGGCTGTATATCGTCAATCTGCTTATTTAAATCCTATGCAGAGTACATCATTTGAAATGCCAGGCTGGATGAAGTACAAGCTGGAATCAAGATTGCCAGGATAAATATCATTAACCTCAGATATGCAGATGACACCACAATTATGGCAGAAAGGGAAGAAGAACTAAAGAGCCTCTTGATGAAAGTGAAAGAAGAGAGTGAAAAAGTTGGCTTAAAACTCAACATTCAAAAAATGAAGATCATGGCATCTGGTCCCATCACATCATGGCAAACAGATTAGGAAAGAGTGGAAACAGTGACAGACTTTATTTTGGGGGCTCCAAAATCACTGCAAATGTTGACTACAGCCATGAAATTAAAAGATGTTGCTCCTTGGAAGGAAAGCTATGACCAACCTAGACAGCATATTAAAAAGCAGAAACATTACTTTGCTGACAAAGATCCATCTAGTCAAATCTATGGTTTTTCATATTGTCGTGTATGGATGTGAGAGCTGGACAATAAAGAAAGCTAAGAGGCAAAGAAATTATGCTTTGAAGTGAGTTGTTGTAGGAGACTCTTGAGTCCCTTGGACTATGACTACAAGGAAATTAAACCAGTCCACCCTAAAGGAAATCATTCCTGAATGTTTATTGGAAGGACTGATGCTGAAGCTGAATCTCCAATATTCGGCCACCTGATGGGAAGAACTGACTCACTGGAAAAGACCCTGATGCTGGGAACGATTGAAGGCAGGAGGAGAAGGGACAATAGCAGATGAGATGGTTGGATGGCTTCAACAACTAGATGGACATGAGTTTGAGTAAGCTCCGGGAGTTGGTGATGGACAGGGAAGCCTGGTGTGCTGCAGTCCATGGGGTCGCAGAGAGCCTGAGATGACTGAGGGACTGTACCAAGGGCCAGTGACTACCCTGAGAGCCCTGACCCATTTATTTTGTGCCCCAAAGATTTGGTGTTATCATTCTCATGCAGCATTGCCTTTTGCCTCCTATTTTGGCTCCCCCAAGACACACACACACACACACACACACACACACACACACTCACACACCTCAGTACATGTGTAAGGAAAAGAAAATAGACTAGTTAAATGGCAGCAGATTCATCTGCTCACTGGGGAGGGGCACAGCATGAGAGGTGATTTTAACTGAAGTCTTAAAATCAATCCAGTTCATGCCAGACCACACTAGTCAGAGCATCATCTCTATTCCTTTTAAAGAAGGAAACACAATTTAACCCCTTCACAGCATCATCTCTGTTCCTTTTAAAGAAGGAAACAAAGTTTACCCCTTTTAAAGGGGTAAACAAATTGGAGGAGTGGTAATGGGAGTTGGGGCCCAAAGAAAAGAAACACTAGCCTAAAGGGGAAAGAAAAGTACACAGGAAAAAAAAAGCTGGCTTTGCAAAAGGAAAAGCAAACAGGAGATCAACAAGAGGAAAGAGACTGCGAGCTATGAGAGGAGAGACATGAGGAGATGGAGGCAATGGCTGAGGAGGAACTGGCTGTGGATGAATTGTGTATAGGCTTTTTTTCCTACAGCATTAGGACTTCCTAAACCCCAAAGCCCCAGCAGGGCAGTGGTGAGTTTACTGATGAAAGTATAGCAACTCAGAGGGTAGCTCTCTATTTTTAATGAGGACCTAGGAGATGCAAGGAAACACTGTTTTGTTATATAATTTACATTCAAATAAGCCTAGAAGGCAAGAGAAAGACAAGCTGCCTGCTGTATCCCATTTACAATTCTGAATCATGGGAGCCAACTACCCAGAATATTCTGGACAGATTAATCTTTGCCAAGGTCTATATAAAGATGAAAAAATGCAAAATTAAAGTGATTCTGTCACTTAAAATAAAAAGTAATTACTTATGGGAGGAAGAAAACCAAATAGAGTAGCAAGGAAATTCTCTGATTTAGTGAAATTCATAGAAATGAAAAGATTTTCTATAAGATCTGTTATATGAGCTATAATTTTCCAAGACTGCAGACATGGGATTTGATTGGGACCTTTGATCAACACTTGTTAAGGCTGTTGCTCCCTCTTATCATTGCTAGCACAGGATAAAATTTCCACCTCCTATCACAGCCATATTACACCATAAAGAAACACAGCCAACTTGTTTGAAATTGGGCTCCAAATTTAGCACTGGATGATTTGAGCCTTGCCTAAACTTATCATTGGGGTCTGGAAAATATTTGTTTACTGCCTAAAACACACCATTTGCGAATGAAATGATCATTCCTGAATCACAATGCTATAAAAATGTTCTCTCTCTGTAAAATCGAATGAAAAATTAAGTTCTTTTGCAGTGAACTTACAGTCAATTTAACTACTTTGATGGAGTGAGAAGGCACATATTTAAATACAGTTAAAATTAAAGATATTTTTTCTTGCTTGAGTTATCCCCAAATACTTTGCAAGTGGATTTTAACTTTCAGTTTCTATTTTAACTTTCAGTTTCTTACTTCAACTACAGGAACCTGTAAGATCTTCTGACCTGAGCTCATGCCAGAACATGGATAAGTTACAATTAATTGACAAAATGAGAATGAAAAAAATGGAAGTCAAAGAATTAGAGGCAGCAGAAATGAAAAAGTAAAGGGCATCTCTTTCATGATAGCCAATAAATCTGTTGGCTCAACACTTCTGGCATGTGAGCTTTCAGAAAAGATGAAAATGAAGGAGGGTTTCTTCCCCCTCCATTTCAAATCAGATTACAAAGTGCACACAAAAGGATCTGCAAATAGAAATAAGAAAATTCCATTAAGGTGATAATGATATCCTGAATGACCTGAACAAACAAAGGAGATTGGAACTTTGGATGTAATTTGTCTATCGGTTTCCATTTCCAGGTTTTGTGAGCACCTGACTCGAAAGGTATTAGAAAAGGCTGCTGCTCTGCCAGGTCTCTTCCTTCTGTCAGAAAATCCCTACAGAAAAAATTAATTCAATAAAACATCATTTAAATCGTGATGTTAGATTGTTTCCTCTTTCCATTAATTAGAAGAATATATTAAGAGTCAACCTTAGTGATGCCTTGTGCATGTTAGAATAGGTGTGAACTGAAGGGCTCTAGGAAACATGCCTCGAGCTTGAACTTCCTGGAGCCTGTTTTCTGCCTGAAATAAACCAATGCCCCGTGGCAGAGCCACTACTGAAATGCTCATGTACCTGGGAGGGCATGAGGTGAAGTTTAGTTCTTTTAACAGCCTCGTTTGAATGAGACTCCAAATGTCTGTCTCATTGCCATCTCCTGCATGGGACCACAATAGGCCAGAAGTGGATCTGGGGTGGATATTTCCCTGAAGTGACTCAGAAGAAGATTCAATAACCCAATCCAAATGAAGTCTTTACCATGAACTAAGTGGCAAATGAGGAGAGCTGATTTTTACATTCAAGTCCAAGAGGCCAGCATCAACGCAGAAACAAGGGTAAGACCCACAGAGAAGTTAGACAGTGAAATGATGAACTGGATAAGAGCAAGAGTGAGACTAAAGTGAGAAGGCTCCAGGGGTCCCAGATATGGGGGAGAGAAAAAAGCTCCATTTTATTTGCTTTGACCCCTATCAGGCAGGTGGCCTGTTTCATACACAGATTTAAAGTGAATAGTCTCCCAAGAAAAGTTGGAAGAAAGTTCCAAGGCAAAAGGAGAATTCAATTAAATAACATAATGTGGCAAGAGAAGTACAGATGCTGGTCACAGTTAGGTAGTCATTGAGAGTGCAATGAGGGCATCTGTGTGTGCCACAGGCCAGAAGGAGGGGCTCCGTGTGAGGTGTCCTGGTCTCCTGGACACAGGATCTACCTGAGCAAGTCATAGAGATACTGAGCACTGAAAACCAGAGCTGAAATCATTCTGCTACAAGAGCTGATACAGAACAAGCTTTAGAATGTGGGCTCTCAAGAAAGACCCCCTGCATCTGAGCCCTGGCTCTGTCACTGACCAGCTCTTTGACCTTGGGCCAATAACTCAACCCTCCTCTCAGCAATAAGACGAGTACCCATGTCAGAGAGTTGTTATGAAAATCAAATGAACTGGTACTTGGTAAGCACTCATTCAGTGTTAGCTATTATAATTGTTATTAGGACATTTTATACTATACTATAAGCAATTTGAAAGTGATCACAGCTAGAATGCTAGTCATAGGAGCTTCCATTTTTCTACTACAAGGCTTAATGACCCAACCTGCAAATGCCTTTACTCGACTTCTTTACTTTTTCCTCTGTAACCTAATTGCAATAAATTAGAATCTCAACTCAAAATAATATTCTAAATGTGAAATTATATGTCTTTTTAAAGAAACTGTTATATTATATACAATTGTTAATTGATTTGTTGAAACAATTTCATACATATTTTAAAGACACAAATCTTCTGTACCGGTATAGTGCTGGAAAGGTTACTGTGCATGCCCTTGGTCCATGCAAGCTTGAAGGACAAAGTATTACAGAGATAGCTCCTAGTATCATCTGCTTTTGTTTGAAGGAAGGCAGTTTCTTCCTTGACCATAAGAATGTTCTTAGTAAGTGGCTTCTTAAACGTTGGTGACTTGCCCTGCTGCCATATTCCTAGATGGTAGTCATGGAACACAGAAACCAGCCATTCTCTTCAGCCCAACCTAAAATTGGACTATTAGCTAAAGCAGTGACACCAGCAAGGGACACTCCTACAGACTCTGTCCCTAGACAATCTGTGCTCCAACCAGCTTGCCAAGTGATGCTGATGCAACTCTATAGTTTAAGAAATACTAGCCCAGAGAAGCTGGACCACAACCTGAACATCCATAGGAGTAGGGAACTTGCCCAAGGTCACACACCTGATAAGTGTGAGAGCCAAGTGCACTGGTTCACATTCTTAACCAGTATACCACTCCACTTCATCTTTCTTTGTACCATGTTTTTCAAGGGGAAAAAAAGAGCTTGGGAAATTAGACTATGGGAAAAGTATCAAATTACATTTTAAAGGCATTTACAGTCAAAATGGAAATTTTCTGTTTTCTACAACCTAGCACATTTTGACTCCCATATCAACTAATCAAATATTTCTTCAGAAGCATTTCCAATGCATAAAGCTACCAGATATAATCTACCTTCTCCTAAGAAAATTCAATACATAAAAATCTGCTTACAAAACAGATAAATCAGAGTTTTAACTTTACAAAGAATTTGCCACCTAATTTTTTTCTTTAAAAAACTAGTTTCCTAATAGATTTACACAGTAATTCATTTTACAAAATTTTAATATACATGCAAAATTTAGAAGGTATATCAACTGAGATTGTGTTCAGTCTCATATAGAATTGGATCATCATTACTTTCTCATTAATTCTCTGTGGTTGTGCTCATCATTTTGCACACATGAAAATTTTACTTAAAATTTCCAGGAGATACTACAAGCCACCCAAATCTTTGAAGATGGGACTCCTCAAGTCTGAGATACATCACAAAAGATGCTTACTTAAGATTACCAGGCCCTACCCCAAGTTCTAACTCAGCAGGCCTGGCTAACTGCTACTGCTAAGTTATTTCAGTCGTGTCCTACTCTGTGCAACCCCATAGACGGCAGCCCACCAGGCTCCCTGTCCCTGGGATTCTCCAGGCAAGAACACTGGAGTGGGTTGCCATTTCTTTCTCCAATGCATGAAAGTGAAAAGTGAAAGTGAAGTCACTCAGTCGCACCTGACTCTTTGCCACCCCATGGACTGCAGCCTACCAGGCTCCTCTGTCCATGGATTTTCCAGGCAAGAGTACTAGAGTGGGTTGCCATTACCTGGGGCTGAGCCTATTTCACATTTTGAACAAGCTCTAGGGATGGCACTTTGAGGTCAACTGACCCCTTAGGGAATTTTCAGGGCAGAAATGAACAAACGTTCTCCTGCTATATTATTCTTTCATTTTCAAACTGTGCTGAGATACATTCTACTAACAGTCACTGATTATGATAATTCAAGAAATAGTTGTTTCCTCAAATATATATTTAATAAACCCTTATCACCACCCACTGGGAGACTAATACAGATCTCATTTCAGAAAATGAAACAATAGCAGGTCTTGACCATCCAGCACAGAAATCAACTACACAAAGTATCCTCAGTGGCAGGGAAATGGGACTACCTTTCCTGCTTAGGGGATATTTGAATGAAGCTACCCTTGCCCACCTATTCCCATTAAGTATGAGAAGGTTGAGATAGCGAGGTCTCTAGCTATCAGCATCTTGATGAGGAGCTTCTCCACAAAATTACACAACTCAAATGAGGTGCTGAAAGCCAGTCATTAAACCAAACAGTGCTAGTAAGGACAGTTTTTAATGAGCACTTACTATATTCCTCAAATTATTATCACACTTCATCTTCATGTTCCTGCTCAATAAAAGTGGATTAGCCTCTTTTGCAGACTGAGGTGTTGAGCCAAGACTTTTGAATCCAGGTTGTGAGACCTCCCAAAGTTTAAGATCTTTCTTTCAAGATCTGTCATGTAAGACTATCATATCAAACAAGTTCTCCCATTGATCAGAGCATGAATGAGTGTAGAGGCTCTGCAAACCCCTTGGCTTAGAGGCATTTGAGGTATCTGACAGACCTCATGGGTTCTAATAGTACATCAGTTCTCTACTTCTGTGGCACAAATGGCCCAAACTCAGCAATTTAAAGTCATACCCATTTATTAGCTCAAAAGTCTGTAGCTCAGAAATGTAGGCAGACTCCACCGGGTTCTCCGCTCAGGGCATCACAAGACAGAAATCAAGGTATCAGCCAGGCTGGGTTCTTACACAGACACCTCAGGAAAGAATCAACTTCCAATCTCATTGCTACTGTTGGAAGAATCCAATGCCTTGTGATCATCGGCCTGAGGTCCCTGCTTTCCTGCTGGTTGTCAGCTGGGGGCCTCTTAGAGCTTCTCAAGATCATTTCTGTTCTTTGTCAGATGTCTCCTCCCATCTTTAAGCCAGCAACAATGCATCAAGTCCCTCTGGGGCTTATATCTTTCTGACTTCCTCTTCTGCTGCTGGTCAGAGAAACTTTCTGCATTCCAAGGTTTCATCTGACAAAGGTCCACCCAGATAATCTCTGTATGCTGAGGTTAACTAACTTGGGGACTTAATTACATTTGAAAAATCCCTCCACAGTAGCATCTAGATTCATGTTGGACTGAATACCCAGGGGACAAAAGTCTTCTGGAGTGGGGGCAGATGGTTAGGGGGACATCTTTAGAGTTCTAAAGATAGGAGCTATAATTGCATTCAACTCCCAAAGTCAAAGATTCCTAAGTTGTACATGTTATCATATCCCTCTGTCTATACAGGGAACTTAGGGACTATTTTTCTACCTCCAAAGGAAGACCCTGAGGTCTGCCCTGCTTCCCTCTGCATTGTGGCTATTGACCAGCACTGCCCTACTGACTGGCACTGTCCCTCCCTACTCTGAAGAGGGGCCAGGACGAATTCACTATCCCAGGATGGCTATTCGTATTCTAACTTGAGAATCAGCCAAAGAGATAAATTTTCAGGTTACTGAAGAAAATCAGTTTCTCATAGATCATGTCCTTAATGGTTATTTTACCTACTTGGTTTTGTGCAGACATAGTTGTCAGCAAACTGTTGACTGAAACTACCCACCTTGGCCAGGTACAAGAGTAACTGTCTGCCTGAGTTGTCTCAAAACAGGCAGTCCTGATAAAAATACGGTTCTTTTATACAAGAGCTAGGACATGGAAGCAACCCAGATGTCCATCCACAGATGAATGGATACAGAAATTGTGGTACATATATACAATGGAATATTACTTGGCTATAAAAAGAACACATTTGAGTCAATCCTAACGATGTGGATGAACCTAGAGCCTGTCGTACAGAGTGAAGTCAGAAAGACAAATATTGTATAGTAACACGTGTGTATGAAATCTATAAAGATGGTACTGATAACCCTATTTGCAGGCAGCAATAGAGAAGCAGACCTAGAGAACACTTTGTGTACACAGTGGGGGCAGAAGAGGGTGGACAAATCGCGAGAACAGCATGGAAACATATTCACTGAAGTGAAGTGAAGTCGCTCAGTCATGTCCAACTCTTTGCGACCCTGTGGACTGTAGCCCACCAGGCTCCTCCGTCCATGGGATTCTCCAGGCAAGAGTACTGGAGTGGCTTGCCATTTCCTTCTCCAAGGGATCTTCTTGACCCAGGATAGAAGCCAGGTCTCCTGCATCGTAGGCAGACGCTTTAACTTCTGAACCACCAGGAAGCCCCTAACATATTCATTACTATACGTAAAATAAATAGCCAGTGGGAATTTGCTGTGTGACACAGGGAGTTCAACACAGTGCTCTGTGACAACCTAGAGGGATGGGATTGGGATGGGAGGTGGAAGGGAGGTTCCAGAAGGAATCACAGGGTTGATTCATGTTGATGTATGGCAGAAACCAGCGCATCACTATAAAGTAATTATCCTCCAATTAAAAAAAAAAAAAGAACAAAGTGCAGCTGCTGAAAACTAACTGGGATAATTCCAGGAGGATCAACCTCCCAGAACCCCTCACACTGGAATTCATCTAGGCTGAGAGATGCATGTGCCATCAGGAAGGACCCTAAGTCACCAACTATGGACCAAGCAAGATGATTGGCCACAAAAACCTGGAAACTAACCTCATTACCATAAAACCTGAGACTGTGAGTCATGTGACAGAGCAGTTCTGGGTTCTCTTATGCGCTGCTCTCCACCCAGGTGCCTCTTCCCAATTAAGTCTCTTGCTTTGTCAGCACATGTGTCTCCTCAGACAATTCACTTCCAAGTGTTAGACACCAACCCACTCTTGGTCCCTGATGGGGTCCCCTTCCTGTAATGTGATCATATTCTCATACTAGACTGGAAGATCTGGAGTGGGTTGCCATGCCCTCCTCCAGGGGATCATCTCAACCCAGGTCTCTTTCCATTGCAGGTAAATTCTTTACTGTCTGAGTCACCAAGGAAGCCCTCTAGGAAAATAGCTGCATCTTAAAAATCTTTGTATTGGGGACTCCCTGATGGTCCAGTGGTTAAGACTCTGTACTCCCAAAGCAGGGGTCCCGGTTTTGATCCCTGGTGAGGGAACTAGATCCCACATTCTGCAGCTAACACCCAGTGCAACCAAATAAATACAAATAAAGTACTTATTTTTAAAAATCTTTATATTCATAAAAATGCCTAGCACAGAGCCTGACGTTCAGAAGATACTCAGTAGATGTTTGATGAATGTAGTTAGATACTTGGCATTAATTATGCCATAGGAAATATTGCTTACTACTCACCAGGTGTTTATTAAATTTTATTTTTCTTGCCTTTCCCTCTGGGTAAAAATTAAAGAAGGCAGCTTCTCTTCTTTAAAAAATTAAAAGCTACAGCAATTGTCAGTATAATCATTCAAGGTATACAGTGAGTGCTTATGATTGTAAGGGAGAGAAATGACTAACAGTGTTAATAGTGTTTCCTTTACAGCTCATATATAAGAATCTTCAGGATTGCACATATAAACCTTTGTAAGGACAGCTCAGCGATTCATTTTTAATGTCAAAAAAATAGGACTTGGTTATTTTCTTGTCAAGGAACTTAAAACATTTTAATGAGAACTAGAGATTTCACCCCATTACGACTATTAAATAATTTGGGGTCTAAAGTCCACAAAGAACTCCCTGGCTGACTAGAGAGGAATGCTCATCTGAAGATGTAGCATCCATGGAAGCAACAAGTTTTTATAAACAGGAAACTAAGCTTGAGCAGCCTACAATGAATTAAATATTCTGCTGCTGCTGCTAAGCCACTTCAGTCGTGTCTGACTCTTTGCTACCCTATGGACTATAGCCCACCAGGCTCCTCTGTCCATGGGATTCTCAAGGCAATAATACTGAAGTGGGTTGCCAGGCCCTCCTCCATGGGCTCTTCCCAACCCTAGGGATCAAACCCACATCTCTTAGATCTCCTGCATTAAAAGACAGGGGGTTTTTTTTTTTTTTTTTTTTGTTTTTTTTTTTCTGTTTGTGTGTTTGTTTACCACTAGTGCCATCTGAGAAACCCACTAAAGATTCCATTGGCTCTCAAAAATCTTCTAGGATGTTGCTTTGGTCTCAGTGTTTGTGTCACCCCCTACATTCATATGGTGAAATCCTAATTCCCTCCCAAAGATGAGGTGGGGCCTTTGGGAGGTGCTTAGGTCATGAGGGTGGAGCGCTCAGAAATTGAATTAGTTTTCTTAGAAAAGACACTCCAGAGAGATCCCTAGCCTCTTCCACCCTCTGAAGACATGACAAAAAGACTGCAGTTCAGAAGAGAACAATCCCTAAACCATGCTGGAACCATGGTCATGGACTTCCAGCCTTCAGAACTGTGAGAATAAATTTCTGTTGTTTGTAAGACACCTAATCTGTGGTATTTTGTTATAATAGCCCAAACAGCCTAAAATAGGAAATGCATGAATATATTTGCTGCTCATGTGAAATGCCAGGCTGCATGAATCACAAGCTGGAATCAAGACTGCTGGGAGAAATATCAGCAATCTCAGATATGCACATGATACCACTCTAATGGCAGAAAGTGAAGAGGAACTAAAGAGCCTCTTAATGAGGGTGAAAGAGGAGAGTGAAAAAGTTGGGTTGAAATTCAACATTCAAAAACTAAGATCATGGAATCTGGTCCCAACACTTCATGGTAGATAGAAGGGGGAAAATTAGAAGCAGTGACAGATTTTATTTTCTTATGCTCCAAAATCACTGTGGATAGTGACTTTCACCCATGAAATTAAAAGACGCTTGTTCCTTGGAAGGAAAGTTATGACAAACCTAGACAGCATATTAAAAAGCAGAGACATTACTTTGCTGACAAAGACCCATTATAGCTAAAGCTATTGTTTTTCCAGTAGTCATGTACGGATGTGAGCTGGACTATAAAGAAGGCTGAGCACTGAAGAATTGATCCTTTTGAAATGTGGTGTTGGAGAAGACTCTTGAGAGTCCCTTGAGATGCAAGGAGATCAATCCAGTCAATCCCAAAGGAAATCAACCTTGAATATTCATTGGAAGAACTGATGCTGAAATTGAAGCTCCAATACATGGGCCAACTGATGCGAAGAGTCGATTCAGTGGAAAAGACCCTGGTGCTGGGAAACATTACAGGCAAAAGGAGAAAGGGTTGGCAGAGGATGAACTGGTTAGATAGTATCATCAATTCAATGGACATGAATTTGAGCAAACTACAGGAGAGAGTGGAGGACAGAGGAGCCTGGCATGGTACAGTCCATAGGATTGCAAAGTGTCTGACACAACCTAGCAACTGAACAAGAGCAACGCATTTGCTACTCTGCAGGGAGGTGTAAGGAAACATGGTACAGTGGTCTTTGAAGCCAAGTAAACCTCCTCAGACTGCAAGGAGATCAAACCAGTCAATCCTAAAGGAAATCAAACCTGAATATTCATCGGAAGGACTGACTCTGAAGTTGAAGCACCAATACTTTGGTGGCCATTGGATGCAAAGAACAAACTTGGAAAAGACCCGATGCTAGGAAAGATTGAAGGCAGGTGGAGAAGGTGATGACAGAGGATGAGATGGTTGGATGGCATCTCTGACTCAATGGATATGAGTTTGAGCAAGCCCTGGGAGATGGTGAAGGACAGCAAAGCCTGGGGTACTGCAGTCCATAGGGTAGCAAAGAGTCTGACATGACTAAGTGACTGAACAACAACAAATCACCTGCAATGTAAACCCCAGTTCTGCTGATTACTAACCACTAGGCTTTGGTGACGGAACTTGGCACTTTAGGAAATCAGTTCTGTCATCTGTAAAGTGGGCACAGTAATACTTACTTTTTAAAAATCACCCTAAAGATTGGAAATAATGTGAGTAAGTTAAGTGACACAGTAATTCTGTTAGCAGTAACTGCAGTTATGATTATTTTAGATACCTTTCAGCAATTCTCTAAAGATTCTCTCTTAAATCTGACACAGAAATTGTGTTTTTCCTCTCTCCCCAGTGCTGGATTTGGACATCATTTTCCTTCATATTCACTTACAATTTCTCAGACTTTCAAGTTCATAGAAAAAAAAACTGCAGAAGAAATTTTTAAGGAGTGATGACTCTGCATGTGAGATATTTGTGCAACAATATATTTTCTGTGTGTGCTGCACATTATGCTGCACTGGAATAGAGACAGGTAGAAGACAACTTTGGTGGGGCCTTTCTGTCTCGCTTTGGTATTCAACACATGTGAAAGAATAATAATGGTCATCAGGACCACTGCATACATATTCTACATAAAAGAAAAATCCAATTGGTATTACAAAGCTGCTGGTCTTAGAATCTCTTTCTGCTTCAGCTGATATATAGTGTAAATCTAAAACTTATTTAAAAACCTGTCTGGGTAAGACAGCTTTTAATTAATCTTCTCTTAGTTTTTATACTATATGGTACCTGGAAGATGCAAGATCAATCACCACCGCATTGTAATGTCGGGTTGTGAGACAGAAAGATAAATGAGCTATCAAGTTTAGCATTTTGATAGCTAAGTTAATTTAACTAGCTCCAGAACACACTCTAGATTGGTAGATAAAGTTGTGAGCTGAGGCACTGAATGTTATGACGGCGAGTGTGGTATGTTATTAAGAAAACAAGAATTTGCTAGTTCTTGTCTGTCCTTTACAGAAATTTTAAATCCAGGATCAAAGAGGTGGAGCTGGCTGATGAGGTCATATTGCTAGTTCTGTCAGGCCAATTAAGACAGCTTTATTAATTCAGACTTTTAATTGAGCGCTGTGACAAGGCCCTGGCTGATCTGCAGTTTTCTTCTGCAGTATGCATGAAGGAAAGCTTGGCCAAGCAAATTAAACTCAGTTTATGCTTAAGGATAGACCTCGAGTAGAATTTGTCTCCTTATGGGACCTTCCAGAGTTTTTTAAAATCATAAATTGTACTTCAGATTGTGCTTTCTCTATTATAGGAACTTTGAACTCATTCTTGTCCTTGAAGGAAAGGACACCCCGTTCAAGGAATATCCATTTTAAACATGATGTTTCAATTAGCAAGAAGGATAAGAATAAAACTTCCAGCCTAGCTCCTCCAAACTATCAGTTTAAATTGTAATGAAACTTCAAACAAAAGAAAAATGCTTCAGAAGTCTTTAGAGAAGTATTTAGATATGCTAATCGCAGCTATTACGGAATATCAACTTTGGAATGTCACATCTATTCAAACAAGCCACAGTAAACAAGAGCAGTTTTGAAAGGTTCTCCCTTTTTTAAAAGATAATGAAATCAAACTGCTGTAAGGCAAAACCTAGCCTCTACCAAGCGCCACACTTAACCAGTCCAATGTAAGCTATACCAGACTTCTTGAAGATTCTTTTCATTCATTTGTTCTTTTTTTTTAAGTATGTAATTGGAAGCTAATTACTGTACAATATTGTAGTGGTTTCTGCCATACATTGACATGAATCTGCCTTGGGTGTACACGTGTTCCCCATCCTGAACCCCCCTCCCACCTCTCTCCCCATCCCATCCCTCAGGGTCATCCCAGTGCACCAGCCCAGAGCGCCCTGTCTCATGCGTTGAGCCTGGACTGGTGATCTATTTCACATATGGTAATATACATGTTTCAATGCTATTATCTCAAGTCATCCCACCCTCACCTCTTTAATAGGCATGTATTAAGCACCTACTACAAACAGTCATCCCTAGGTATCGGTGGGGGCTTGGTTTCAGGACACCTGCTACTATCACCTGAAGATACACAAGCCCTTTATATAAAATGGGTGCATCCACAGATATGAAAGGCCAAATGCATACGTATCAGGGACTGTGTGATGTTAGTTTTAGTCCGTCTAGTCAAGGCTATGGTTTTTCCTGTGGTCATGTATGGATGTGAGAGTTGGACTGTGAAGAAGGCTGAGTGCCGAAGATGATGCTTTTGAACTGTGGTGTTGGAGAAGACTCTTGAGGGTCCCTTGGAATGCAAGGAGATCCAACCAGTCCATTCTGAAGGAGATCAGCCCTGGGTGTTTTTTGGAAGGAATGATGCTAAAGCTGAAACTCCAGTACTTTGGCCTCCTCATGTGAAGAGTTGACTCATTGGAAAAGACTGATGCTGGGAGTGATTGGGGGCAGGGAGGAGAAGGGGATGACCCAGGATGAGATGGCTGGATGGCATCACGGACTAGATGGACGTGAGTCTGAGTGAACTCCGGGAGATGGTGATGGACAGGGAGGCCTGGCGTGCTGCGATTCACGGGGTCGCAAAGAGTCGGACACGACTGAGCAACTGAACTGAACTGAAGTTGCTTCATTCATGCCTGAATCTTTGCAACAGTATGGACAGTAGCCCACCAGGCTCCTCTGTTCACGAGATTCTCCAGGCAAGAACAGTGGAGTGGGTTGCCATGCCCTCCTCCAGGGAATCTTCCCCAACCAGGGTTCGAGCCCATGTCTCTTATGCCCCCTGCATTGACAGATGGGTACTAGTGCCACCTGGGAAGCCCGGGTTAGTTGCTGGTTTTAGCAAGTCACAGTTCTTATCACCAAAATGTCACAGAGAAATGTGAGTTTATTCCAAAATGGTAAGTGTGATGCTTAGTTTTATTGTGTTAACAGGGCTACAGGGTGCCTAGACTTGATTGTTTACATTAAACATTCTGGGTGTGTTTATGAGAATGTTTCTGTATGACATTAACATCTGAATTTGTAATCTGAGTTAAGCAGATTGCCCTCCCCAACATGGGTAGGCCTCATCCAATTGGAGACAAGTCAAAAGAGCAATAAGAGAATTCTCTCTCTCTCTGACTGAGGATATCTGTCTTCTGCCTTCAAGGCTCAAACTAGAGCTGGAATTTGTACCTTTGGCTCTCCTAGGTCTCCAGCTTCCCTCCTGCAGGTCTAAGGGCTTCTCAGGCTCTATAATCACAAGAGCCAACTTCTTATAATAAAAATACATACTACATACATTTTCTCTGGAGAACTCAGACTAACACAGTATGATAGGTGAGATTTAGAACAACCAACGGAGAAGGCAATGGCACCCATGCCAGTACTCTTGCTTGGAAAATCCCATGGACGGAGAGCCTGGTGGGCTACAGTCCATGGGTTTGCGAAGAGTCAGACAGGACTGAGTGACTTCACTTTCACTTTTCACTTTCATGCATTGGAGAAGGAAATGGCAACCCACTCCAGCGTTCTTGCCTGGAGAATCCCAGGGACGGGGGAGCCTGGGCTGCGGTCTATGGGGTCACACAGAGTCGGACACGACTGAAGTGACTTAGCAGCAGCAGCAGAACAACCAAGTCCATTAGTTACACAATTATAACAAAGACCATTCTGTATCTGATATAATGCCCCCTTATTCATCTACAACTTTCCCTCAGTGACATCAGACTTGCCTTCAGAAACTGATAAATTTAAAGACTCAGCCACCTCTGATATTCTACCCTAAGAACTTCTGACCCCAACTCATGAGCAATAAAAAAACATTCCTTCTCTAATGGGCTGCCATTTCAAAGCTGCCTTACTGTCTTTATTGCAGTAAGTCAATAGACCTCAAGTTTGCTTATATCATAATAGGTTTCTTCAGTTAAAGTGAGAATTTTATATGTTTCAGGGAAGAAACAATTATTTTCACAAATGTATGAATGTTCAGAGCTCAAAATCACCTTAGAAACATTCTAATCGAACTGTCAAAATTTACTATCCTTGTATATAGGTAAGATGATCACTCAAAGTCATCTACCAGCTGGCAGCTTTGCCAGACAAGAACTTTTTAAGATTCCAGCAAAAACAATCTTCCTTGCTTTCATTTCAAGTGTACTTAGAAAAATGTTAAAGAGATGTTCAGCTTTGAACCAATCTCTGATTCATTAAACAAATCTTTCTAATTACACTTTTACAAATAAAATGTTATTGCTTTTCAAAACACACACACACACAAATACCCACATTCTATTTTAGCAAGAAAAGGAGGGATAGAACCCTTGCATCTGACATATATGTGTGTGTATGCGCATGTGTACCACTATGATCAAAAACTTACATAAAGAGTTTTATAAGCATGGATATTCATATAATGTTCAGTTTCAGTTTTGCTAATATTCAGTGAAGAAAAGCTTCAGCCCCTAGTTTTAAATCTAAAAACCCAAGGAGCCTCAAGAACAGACATCTTGCTGGAAGGCAAAAGTGGACAACAGTTAAGAACACAGACTTCAACATTAGCTACATCCAAGTTCAAACCCCAACTCTGCTACTTGAAAGAGAATTCTTAAAGCTCTCTTTGTAACCATAATCTCTTAATAAGGGTAGAATGACGAAAAATAAAAGAAGATGGCCTCTTGTGTTATGATAATCTCTCCAGGTTTGAGGACAGGGACCAAATGGGAAGATATTGCCAGAAGCATAATCACAGCAACTGTATTTAGATCTGATATATTTAATATCATTAATAAAAGATTCCTCTGTATTATTCAGTAAGACCTACCTAAAAAAATATTATTATTCCTAAGGGCTAACAAAGCCTTAAAATCAAAACCCTGTTTCTAGCAAAAAAGATAAAGAAGGTGAACAAGTAACTGCTCCCTCGATTCCTTTTACTGTATCTTGTCAGGACATAACAATGCCAGCAAACAGCTCATGTTTCCTTGGAACAGCCTTACAGGAGATGGTCTAGTCAGGGCCTGCTCTCATGTGATGGAAAGGAGCTGGTTGGGTAGAGTATGCAGTGTGTTGACTACCATGACTGGCTTGAATCTGATCACAGACTTGGGGTGCAAGGACTACCCTTACACACTTCCACAGTTCAGGCAAATTCTGAAACCAAATAGTAAGAAAACATGGAAGCTCAAGAGTCAAATCAAAGTTCAAAAATAAGTTACACATATCACATTTACCACAAGCTACCTCTCTCCACAAGGAGAGAGGAATAGTTGGTACCACTTCCAAAATTGTTCACAGTACTCAGAGATGAGGCCTCTTTTTTTTTTTCATGGTGGATTAAACAAATCACAGAATCCATTTTGCATTAGTCACTTCCTAACTCTAGGAACATTAATATGTTATAGAACCTTTCCTTTCTGAGCCTCAGTTTCCTAATCCCTAAACTAGGGAAGAAAAATTAAATAATGAATAAAACATGCTTGACACAGAGTCTAACACATAGTATGCATTTAATAAACTGCAATCATTACTCATTCTCCCAAAGACTTTTATTTTATGAAAAACATACCCAGTTTTTACAAATTATATATTTTCACCAGTTCAGTTCAGTCACTCAGTTGTGTCTGACTTTTTGCGACCCCAGGAACCACAGCACGCCAACACCCAGAGTCCACCCAAACACATGTCCATTGAGTCAGTGATGCCATCCTACCATCTCATCCTCTGTCATACCCTTCTCCTCCTGCCCTCTCCTGGCATCAGTGTCTTTTAAAATGAGTCAGCTCTTCGCATCAGGTGACCAAAGTATTGGAGTTTCAGCTTCAACATCAGTTCTTCCAATGAACACCTAGGAATGATCTCCTTTAGGATGGACTGGTTGGATCTCCTTGCAGTCCAAGGGACTCTCAAGAGTTTTCTCCAACACCACAGTTCAAAAGCATCAGTTCTTCTGTGCTCAGCTTACTTTATAGTCCAACTCTCACATCCATACATGACTACTGGAAAAACCATAGCCTTGACTAGACAGATCTTTGTTGACAAAGTATTGTCTCTGCTTTTAATATGCTATCTAGGTTGGTCCTAACTTTCCTTCCAAGTAGTGTCTTTTAATTTCATGGCTGCAATCACCATCTGCAGTGATTTGAAGCTCAGAAAAATAAAGTCAGCCACTGTTTCCCCATCTATTTCTCATGAAGTGATGGGACCAGATGCCATGACCGTAGTTTTCTGAATGTTGAGCTTTAGGCCAACTTTTTCACTCTCCTCTTTCACTTTCATCAAAAGGCTCTTTAGTTCTTCTTCCCTTTCTGCTATAAGGGTGGTGTCATCTGCATATCTGAGGTTTTTATATTTCTCTAGGCAATCTTGATTCTAGCTTGTGCTTCCTCCAGCCCAGCGTTTCTCATGATGTACTCTGCATATAAGTTAAATAAGCAGGGTGACAATATACAGCCTTGACGTACTCCTTTTCCTATTTGGAACCAGTCTGTTGTTCCATGTCCAGTTCTAACTATTTCTTCCTGACCTGCACACAGATTTCTCAAGAGGCAGGTCAGGTGGTCTTGTATTCCTATCTCTTTAAGAATTTTCCACAGTTTATTGTGATCCACACAGTCAAAGACTTTGGCATAGTCAATAAAGCAGAAATAGATGTTTTTCTGAAACTCTCTTGCTTTTTGATGATCCAGTGGATGTTGGCAATTTGATCTCTGGTTCCTCCGCCTTTTCTAAAACCAGCTTGAACATCTGGAAATTCATGGAATCTGGAATATTTTCACCAAGAATGATTTAAACTAGGTTTTATAATTACCAATTTAAACTTGACTGTTGAAAAAGACAAGATAAAATGAAGAAAGCAGTATTTACCCTTCTTTTACCCTGTTGTAGAGTACAATCCGTTTAAAACATTGTACTTTATTTGTATGTAATTGAATATTGCTAATTTAATTTCAAGTGAATTTTATTTATTCATTAAGGTAGTTTGTTATCTTGCCTGACTGTTAGTGATTAATTAATTGTGAGTACATTGGGGGAAAACAAAGTTCACCTTTACAGGCATGTCAAGATCATCCCCTGGAGAAGGCAATGGCACCCCACTCCAATACTCTTGCTTGGAAAATCCCATGGACGGAGAGCCTGGTAGGCTGCAGTCCATGGGGTCGCTAAGAGTCGGACATGACTGAGCGACTTCACTTTCACTTTTCACTTTCATGCACTGGAGAAGGAATGGCAACCCACTCCAGCGTTCTTGCCTGGGGAATCCCAGGGACGGTGGAGCCTGGTGAGCTGCCATCTATGGGGTTGCACAGAGTCGGACACGACTGAAGTGACTTAGCAGCAGCAGCAGCAGCAGCAGCAGCAGCAAGATCATCCCCAGTTCCAACCTACTTTCTGTACATCTGATTCCACTGCAACAAAAACAGAAATGAGTAAACAGCCTTTGGCATGGAATCAGCCAAAAAGCCTACAAAAGGTAAATGAACTTGATTATTCTTTAGCTGTTACTACTAACAAACACTTTTAGCTGGACTTGTCTTTCACAAGGCTAGTTACTCTCTGAATCTGTCTATAGTATATAGATTATACTCTACAGCTGGCATTCTTCCCCTGCTATGCTTTCTTGTAGTATTCTGCATTTCAGAAAGAAGGTCATGGGCCAATAACTTTAGGGACAACAAAGCCAGTTGCTGAGTTGCCTGATGCTAGCTGTGGCCATTTTGAAACTTTGCAAGAAAAAAAAAAAAGCAAGACCTTCAAGAAGATATAAAAGCTTTCCCTATTTCCGAGAAATAGGGGTACAATTCTCGAGGAGCTGGCCTGCTGCATTTCCCTTTTTCTGGCAAAAATAATAAAGCTACTCTTTTCCGTTTCCTCCAAACTCTGTCTCCATATTTCCATTTGGCATCGGTGGACAGGGAGCCAAGATTTTAGCAACAATTCTTCAGGACTATGTTCCCTGCTCCTTCAGACAGAGGATAATGGGTCAAATCCAAGAAGCTCTGGGTTTTCAGCCTTTGACCCATCCTTTTCCCCACCATTCACACCCTGAGCACAGCCTTCAAAAACCAGTAAACCAAACACAGGGACAGGGGAGTTACAGGATTCTGTTGTGACCTCTGTCTCTACTCCTTCCTACATTAATGATATTCCATGACTGTGGATGTGCAGGAACAGACTGGCCTGCTCTGCGTTTACTCATAAATGAATCTTCAATACAGACATTTCACTCTCCATCTGCTCAGAACTAAACCCTCCCACCCCTGATGACTGGACTCATCAAGAACTCTGTGAGGCTAGGCCTCTCTCTGCTCCAGGTACCCCTGAGGGAGAAAATGTTCAAAATCACTTTACCCAGACTGTTGAGGAATATGCCATTCAAATGTCTAATCAAAAGTGTGATAAGCACCAAACCACGTTATAACTTTCATGCCATTGTAGAAAAAGTTAGATTAGTTTGACAAGATTTGTTCTTTTAAGAGTCATTTTTATTTTCCCCCACTACTCTGTAATCCCTCTCAGACTTTGAAAATTAATCCTCCTATTATTTGTGTATTGCTAGATATGAATTTTATGCTGCCTGGTTATGGCATCTGGTATCATGGGCCCCTGAGCAAGCCTCTCAGAATTTTCAGAAGGTTTTATTTCTGTTAATTCCTTAAGCATCGCAAGATTCAAGTCACTGCATCTTGTAATTTATTTTATTAATCCTAAGTGTATCTTAAAAGAAAAGAATAGATATTAATGAAAATAAATTAGCATTTTTTATTATAAAAGATACCTTCAAGGGCATTCTCATTTCTTGAAAGTGATTTTGCATTGTTTAGTAGTTAGTACTAGAGAAGGAAAACAACAGAATGGCCTAAATTCCCTCAGAAATGGATAGTGTCTCTTTTACCATCCATAGATGGGGCCATATTAACCGGAGATTGTAGATATTTGAGCTAAAGATGCTAGAAATTGGTGTTGGCCCATAAGTAAGAGCTGGTGAGCATCTCTATAAGGCAAACTATAGTTGAATTCCAAACACCCTTCTCCAACTTCAGTGTTCCCATGTCAGTCTAAATAAATGACTACCTCTCACCTGAACCATTACAACAGG
This sequence comes from Nanger dama, assembly GCA_917880005.1. NCBI lineage: Eukaryota > Metazoa > Chordata > Mammalia > Artiodactyla > Bovidae > Nanger > Nanger dama. Next base: position 7,420,140 of record CAKJTW010000011.1, read on the forward strand.
CTCCCAACTAATCTCTTGGTTTCAACTCATAGTCCTTACCATCAAGCATACCACCACACAAATCATATTACGTTACTCCCCTACTTAAATCTTTTGAGGGGTTTCTCATTACAGCCAGGGTGGGGAAACAAGTTCTTTACCTAGTATGTAAGGCTATGTGTAAGGATCTGCCCCATGCCTACCCCAGCCTCGCCAGGTACAGTAGGTTCTGCTTATGCAAAACATGCATTCCTAAATAAAGAGCTACAGCATAACAAGCATGCAATAAAACCATGGGGTAACAACACACAAAAACATCACCAGCAATACATTAAATAAGGGTAAGAACTTAAAAAATGGTGGTGCCATTTTAATTACACATTGTAAATGATTAAGAAATAACATGCTCAGTTGCTAATTCGTGTCAAACTCTTTGCGGCCCCTCAGACTGTAGCCTGCCAGGCTCCTCTGTCCATGGAATTTTCCAGGCAAGGATACTGGAGTGGTTGCATTCCCTTCTCCAGGGTATCTTCCTGGCCCAGTGATCAAACCCAGGTCTCCTATACTACAGGTAGATTCTTTACCATCTGAGCCACCAGGAAAATCTCGAAACTAAAATATATTTACTTATAAGTATATATCTGAAAAGTACATACAGTTTATGCACAAATTCAATCATTATAGTGTAACTTATAATATAATAAAACTTTCAAACATCTTAATTGTTCAAAAACCAAAAAAGTTAAATACATTAAGGTCTGTCCATCTAGCCATATATTATGCTGGTCATTAAAAAGACACTTACAAAGTATTTTTACTGTATTGGTTTATAATAAATAAGAAAACAGAAGGTACAGCATATATTTATAGTCATGTCCAGCTCTTTGCAACTCCATGGCCTGGAGCCTACCAGGCTTTTCTGTCCATGGGATTCTCCAGGCAAGAATACTGGAGTGGGTTGCCATGCCCTCCTTCAGGGGATATTTCCAACCCAAGTATCGAACCCAAGTCTCCTGCATCTCCCACATTGCCAGGTGGATGGAATTCTTTACCACTGAGCCACCTAGGTCTGTGTTTAGTTAGACAAACATATTTAGTCACTCCTAAGTGTAAGGCTTGGCTTCTGCTGTGGGGAGACATAAGGACATGATGAATTTATATGTATGAAAGTACCTTATGAGAAGTCTGAATGCTACTTATTAGCATCTAAGAAGTATATATATATAATATATTTGAAATATATATACATTAGTAAATATAGCACTTCACCATAGAAAGACTAGAAGTTTGTGTGTGGGATGAAGATCCCAGAAGAGCTGCAGCTTGTGATCACTAAGGGGTAGAGGAAGGTTATCTGAAATTAGAGGAAAGGGTGTAATACCAGGTGGATGGAAGGGTGTGAGCCACACGCACATGGAGAATTGAGGCAGCTGGCGGCCATCTGAAGTGTATACATATGTGCACCTGGTATATTCCTACACTGCTCAGTTCAGCTGGGTGCAGTTTTCCTCATTTGCCTTGTGTTCCTCTCAGGCAAAATTACACATAAGCAAATGCAAAACCCATGTAAAGATCAAATTTTTCCCTATCCATCTTGTTGAAAGAATTTGCACTTTGAAAGCCAGCATTATAGTAGAGCTTGCTAAACCTCCTGGCATACCATCACAACACCGTCCACCCTGTCCTGCGTGGGCATCTCCATTAAGGCCAAGTTGTCTCCTTTTATATTTGCTGTTCCCTCTGTTTGGACTGCTCCTCCCTACATTCTCCCGGTGACTGACTTCATCTCATCCATGAAGCTTCAGTTTTGATGCCACCTCTTCTGAAAGCCCTAACCTGAGGTCACCCTCCCTCCACTCTCATTACACTCTATTATAGAATCCTTTTCTCCCCATTTCTTTAGAGTTTCTAACATAAGCAGTAATTAATTTATTTGTCTTTGCTCTTATCTCTCTTCCATTAGAAGGTAAGTTCCATGAGGTCAGGATCCACATCTCTTGACATTTTTTAATATCCTGGCCCTGACAGGTACAGTGCTCAGCACAAACACAAAACACAGGCATGAGATACATGTCTCTTAAATTAATAAAAGGATGAAGGATTGATTATATCTAGGTGAATACCAGATAACCAGCAGGCTGTCACAGAATGGCCTTAGTAATGTGTTATGATACTTATTCTGTTAAACTCCTTACAATTTAGCTCTTGTTCAGATTTAACACTCTCATTAAAAAGAGCTTGAAGGGAAACAGTACAAAATTAAAGAAAAGAATATATGAGAGAATCTTCAACAAAGAGTATTAGACTCACAAAACACAAAAATAACAGAACTAAAAACAAGACTGTCAAAACAGATAATTCATTCATGCTCTTTTAAAAAAAAAATGGACTCTAATCTCAATGATGTGTAATATAAAAGGCTCCTATTTGGCAAGTGATTAAAAGAGATTAAAGATTTGGTGAGGCCCTTATCACAACTCCATGCCTAGTTTTGATATCCATCTTTTAAGAGGAATGTAGAGAAACTGTGAAGGATCTACAAAGAATCATGTGAACAGGATTAAAGAGTCACAATAAAGACAAGCAACAAGCCACTTACAGCCTTCACTTTCTACCTTCTGCTTCATAAAACAGTATGACTAAAATGCTAAAATGTCTGACTATCCCTTCCTTCTTCTGTCTGTAACAGTAAAATGTGCCAAAAGCTCCACTCCACAGTTTCCCTTGTAGCTATGTGTAATGCGTGACTATCAGGCTAAATTCCGGCCAATGGGATATAAATAGCTAATTTCAGCTAATGGCATGGCAGCTACCATAAACCCTCCTAAAGAGAAAGCTATGTCTTCCTATTGCCTCACCATTATTCATTTTTTCATCTTAGAATGCAACTATAACAGTGGAGTTCTGGTGCCATGCTGGATCATGGAGTGACCTTGAAAATATAGGTCATGGTCAGTGAAGCTAAAGGACGTAAACAGCCTGGGTCTCTGTAGACTCTGTGAAACAGCCACCGTAGCATGAATTGTCTCACTGTAAAACTTTAGTGTGAGAGGGAAAATATCTGTCTGGTTTAAGTCAATTTTATTTTAGACTCTAATAAGTCACAGAAATAAATGTGCCCCCACTTTTTGTTCTACTTACTAGTTAAAACACCAAGTCTTAGTAGGAGCTTTTAATAAACAAAGTCAAGCGACCTGGGCAGAGTATGACTGAAAAGTTGAACTGCTCTTCCTAATTAAGGTTAGGAATTTGGGGATTTATAGGTGATATCCTCAGGGAAAATAGTGGACACATGAAGAGGGATGAAAGAAGCTCCTTTAATTGAAAAAAGGGACCTAAAAGTTCTCTGAGATAGGTATTTCTACAACAACGTTAAACATACAAAGCTGTTCTCCTCTATCAATAATTGTCCTCTGCTTTCCCCAAACTTTCAGTACCAGTTGTCTGTGCTTAATAACCCGTATGTGTGGTCTTTGGATAGATAAAATAGCAGGAAAGGTGGGGCTGAGTAGCTAAGGGTGATATTTTTAGGTTCTGAGAACTAAGGGTACTATCAGCAAAAAAATTCAAAGCATCTCTCAGTGTAGAGTAAGTCAGAAGAGAATAAATGTCCCCTACCTAATGAATACACACACATACACACACACACACACACACACACACACACACACACACACACAGATTTCTGTCAAAGGCTTGATGAACCTCCACAGACCATGGAGTTGGGGGCTCAGTATTGAAAGAGAGAGGATACCAGAGCCTGGAAGACTTGGAAACATCCAGCCTGAAGACCTCTGAGCGACATAATGTTGAATAATATGAAATGGCCTCTTCTTGGTCCACATAGTGACATACCTATTCTTCACAACAGTACCTCAATGCCACCTTTATAGAGAGACTTTCCATAATCCTCCAGGATGGGATTTCCATCCCTTCTCCATAGTAAGAAGGTATCTGATACATTTCTCTTCTGAGATATTTCTCTTCGGTTGCACATTGCCCATGATGAGCTATTTGAGACCATGATATCTTATGTTTTGTCTTACCTCAAGTGCCCAGCACAGAGTTAAAACCCAAAAAAGCTTTAAAGAACTGAACTGAGTTGTGAGTTTTATGATAAAAGAGCTGGCATGGAAGGAACCTTAAAGGCAATCTTCATGAATCTTTATTTTGCAAATAAAGAAGTTAAGGACTTGAGATACTAACTGCATTTCCAAAAGTTGCACAGCTAAGAACAGGCAGAAGGAGGACTGGGGCCCACGTCGTTAGATCCCAAATCACCCACTGTTGCCATCGTGTTATGTTCACTAATAATAGGGCGGTTAAACACCTCAGGAAAACCTGGGAAAATATACATATAATTAAGATCAATCTCAAATTGAGTGCTATTTTACAATATGCCAAATGAAGCTACTTCTATTTGCTTCAACTTTTGGAAAAGGAAAGCATGAGATGCATGCTTCCTGTTTCCAGGATTCCTTGTAAGGAAGTGCTAAATATGAATAATGATGAAACAGATTCAGCAACATACAGAAGAGTGCTAAATACATCAGCCCTCCTGGGGCTCAAAAGTTGCAGCGAAAGGTATAGTCTTCAAACTCAATATTGTTATATGGGCTTGACAGAAACCAAAAAACACACACACAAAAATAAAGGGGAAAAGGAAGAATCTGAATAAGAAATCAGGCAGGGTGGTACACCCATTCATATTATTTTCAGCCCCATGCACAGAATCACACTAGAGCAGTTCTCCCAGCTCTTCATATTCACCACAACACCTTGGTTTATCTCCCTTATTTTTTCTTCTTTCCTGAATCCACTCAATCATTTCGTGCTTCCCGGTGCTCTAGTGTGCTTCTCCAGTGCTTTACTATCTCCCACTTTTCAAAGATAAACACCTCACACCTGGGAAACAGATGCCTCTAATTAGCTTTAAACCTGAAGTTTATGCCTGCCTTTGATGTTTTCTAGGATGCATTTTGGTGAATAATAATATTCTCAATTCAGAACATTTCAACACTTAATCAAAAGTCAGTTTGTGTGTGTGTGTGCACGCAAGCACACATGCATGCTCTCAGTCGTGTCAAACTCTTTGCAGCTCCATGGACTGTAGTTCACCAGCCTCCTCTGTCCATGGCACTTTTCAGGCAAGAATGCTGGAGCAGGTTGCCCTTTGCTCCTCCAGGGGGATCTTCCTGACCAAGGAATCGAACCCTAGTCTCCTGTGTCTCCTGCATTGCAGGCAGATTCTTTACCTGCTGAGCCATCAAGGAACTCTAATCAAAAATCAGTTTAGCAAAGACATTCTGGCAGTCACCCACCGTCCTACTCTAGACCTAAGCCTGGTGTTAAGGGAAGTGAAAAACTGGATTCAGAAATTAGAAAATTTCTTTTGCACAAACCACACTTTTCTGGGCTGATGTTATGGAGAAGTGGGGACCCCGATTTTATAAAATCTGAATAGGAATCAAAGAGTAACACAATAATAGTAGGGGATTTAAGTACTCCACTTTCAGCAATGGACAGATTATCCAAAGGAAAAAAATCAACAAGAAAACAACAGATTTGAACTTCACTGTAGGCCCAGATGGATCAAACAAACATATGCAGAGCATAATACAATAGCAGCAGAATATATATTCTTCTCACTTGCATATGGAACATTCTCCAGGATGAGTTATATGTTAGGCCACAAAACACATCCTAAAAAATATAAAAACACTAAAATAATACCAAGCATCATTTCTGAGCACAATTATATGAAACTGGAAGTGTGTGCTAATCACCAGTCGTGTCCGACTCTTTGTGATCCCATAGTCTGCCAGGCTCCTCTGTCCATGGGATTCTCCAGGCAACAATACTAGAGTGGGTTGCCATTCGCTTACCCAGGGAATCATCCCAACTCAGGGATCAAGGCTGGGTCTCCTGTATTGCAGGCAGATTCTTTACCATCTGAGCCACCATCAATAAAGGGAGGAAAACTGGAAAATTATTAAAGATATGGATAGTAAACAGCATGCTACTGGACAGGTGATGAGCCAAAGAAAAACAGAAAGGTAAATTTAAAATATCTTAAGACAATTAAAAATTAAAGTTTTGCATGAGTGCTTGCTAAGTCACTTCAGTTACATCCAACTCTTTGCAGTCCTATGGACTGTAGCCCACCAGGCTCCTCTGTCTGTGGAATTCTCCAGGAAAGAATACTGGAGTGGATTGCCATAATCTACTCCAGGGGATCTCCCCAGGGGATCTCCTCGACCCAGGGATTGAACCCACGTCTCTTATGTCTCCTTCATTGGCAGGTGGGGTCTTTACCATCAGCGCCACCAGGCTTTCCTCGTAGCTGACTCAGTAAAGAATCTGCCTGCAATGCAGGAGACCCAGGTTTGACTCCTGGGTTGGGAAGATCCCCTGGAGAAGGAAATGGCAACATACTCCAGTATTCTTGCCTGGAGAATCTTGTGGACAGAGCAGCCTAGGAGGCTACAGTCCAGGTTGCAAGAGTCAGACATGACTTAGCAACTAAACCACCACCACCAAAGTCTTGAGACACAAATGAAGCAACTTAGCACAAGTATGTAAAAGTGGTTCTGCAAGGGAATTTTGTAGAGATAAATGAATACATTATGAAATAAGCAAGTTCTCAAATAATCTAACTTTTCACTTCAGGAACTAGAAAAAGAACAAACTAAGTCCAAAGCTGTTTCAAGGAACAAAATACAATAAAGAACAGAAATAAGTGAAATAAAGACTCGACAGACAATAGAAAAAAATGAAAAAAACAGTGTTTTTTGAAGGGGAAAATTTTAAAAATAGCATTTTAGTTAGACTAAGAAAAGAGAGAGAAGACTCAAATAAAATCAGAAATGAAAGAAAAAGCATTACAACTGATACTACACAAACACAAAAGATCATGAGAGACTACTTTGAACAATTATATGCCAATGAACAGAATATCCTAGAACAAACAGATAAATTCCTAGAAACATGCAACCTACCAGGAATAAATCATACAGAAATAAAAATCCAACAGACCAGCAATGAGTAAAGATACAGAGTCAGTAATCAAAAACCTCCCAACAAAGAAAAGCCTAGGGTCTAGCGGCTTCACTGGTGAATTCTACCCAATGTTGAAGAATTGACACCAATCTTCTCAAACTGCTCCAAAAAACTGAGGAGAAGAAAACATCTCCAAGTTCAGTTTACAAGGTCAGCATTACTTTGATAACAAATTCACATAAGGACATAACAAGAAAACTAAAAACAATATCTTTTATGAACACTGAAGAAAAATCCTCAGGAAAATACTAGCAAACCACATTCAACAGCACATTAAAGGTTCATATACTATGATCAATAGGGCTTATCCCTGGTATTCAAAAATTGTTCAACATCCACAAATCCATCAATGTGATACACCACATTAACAAAATGAAGGATAAAAATTACATGACCATCTCAATAGATGGTGGAAAAATATTTGACAAAACTCACTGCTATGCTTTCAAGATAAAAACTCTCAACAAATTAAGTATAGAAGCAATGTTCCTCAACTCAATAAAGGCCATATATGACAAGTCCACAGCTAATAGCACACTTAATACTGAAAAGCTGAAAGATTTTCCTATAAAATCCAAAACAAAAAAAAGCATAACTAATCTTGCCACCTCTATTTAACACAGTAATCTAAGTCCTATCCTGATCAATAAGGCAAGAAAGAAAAGCAATGTTAAAGAATGTTCAAACTACCACACAGTTGCACTCATCTCACACGCTAGCAAAATAATGCTCAAAATTCTCCAAGCCAGGATTGAGTAATATATGAACTGTGAACTTCCAGATGTTCAAGCTGGATTTAGAAAAGGCAGAGGAACCAGAGATCAAATTACCAACATTGTTGGATCATCGAGAAAGCAAGAGAGTTACAGAAAAAACAGCTACTTTTACTTTATAGATTACACCAAAGACTTTGACTGTGCGGATCACAACAAACTGCAGAAAATTCTTAAATAGATGGGAATACCAGACCACCTGACCTGCCTCCTGAGAAATCTGTATGCAGGTCATGAAGCAACAGTTGGAACCAGACACGAAATAATAGACTGGAACAACAGGTTCCCTTTCCAAACTGGGAAAGGAGTATGTCAAGGCTATATATTGTCACCCTGCTTCTTTAACTTATATGCAGAGTACATCATGAGAAATGCTGGACTGGAAGAAACACAAGCTGGAATCAAGACTGCCGGGAGAAATATCAATAACCTCAGATATGCAGATGACACCACCCTTATGGCAGAAAGTGAAGAACTAAAGAGCCTCTTGATGAAAGTGAAAGAGGAAACTGAAAAAGTTGGCTTAAAGCTCAACATTCAGAAAACCAAGATCATGACATCGGGTCCCATCAGTTCAGTTCAGTTCAGTTGCTCAGTTGTGTCCAACTCTTCCCGACCCCATGAACTGCAGCACGCCAGGCCTCCCTGTCCATCACCATCTCCCGGAATTCACTCAGACTCACGTTCATTGAGTCAGTGATGCCATCCAGCCATCTCATCCTCTGTCGTCCCCTTCTCCTCCTGCCCCCAACCCTTCCCAGCATCAGAGTCTTTTCCAATGAGTCAACTCTTCGCATGAGGTGGCCAAAGTACTGGAGTTTCAGCTTTAACATCATTCCTTCCAAAGAAATCCCAGGGCTGATCTCCTTTAGAATGGACTGGTTGGATCTCCTTACAGTCCAAGGGACTCTCAAGAGTTCATGGCAAATAGAAGGGGAAACAATGGAAACAGTGACAGACTTTATTTTGGGGGGCTCCCAAATCACTGCAGATGATAACTGTAGCCATGAAATTAAAAGATGCCTGCTCCTTGGAAGAAAAGCTATGACCAACCTAGACAGCATATTAAAAGGCAGAGACATTACTTTGCCAACAAAGGTCCATCTAGTCAAGGCTATGGTTTTTCCAGTAGTCATGTATGGATGTGAGAGTTGGACTATAAAGAAAGCTGAGTGCTGAAAATTGATGCTTTTGAACTGTGGCATTGGAGAAGACTCTTGAGAGTCCCTTGGACTGTAAGGAGATCCAACCAGTCCATCCTAAAGGAAATCAGTCCTGAATATTCATTGGAAAGACTGATGTTGAAGCTGAAACTCCAACACTTTGAACACCTGATGCAAAGTACTGACTCACTGGAAAAGACCCTGATGCTGGGAAAGATTAAAGATAAGAGGAGAAGGGGACGACAGAGGGTGAGATGGTTGGATGGCATTATTGACTTTATGGAGATGAGTTTAAGTAGGCTCCAGGAGTTAGTGATAGACAGAGAAGCTTGGCATGCTGCAGTCCTTGGGGTCACAAAGAGTCAGACACAACTGAGCAACTGAACTGAACTGAACTGAACTGAACTCTTACCACCACTATTTAACACAATAATCGAAGTCCTATCCTGAGCAATAAAGCAAGAAAATAAATAAAATGCATTCAGACTGGGAAGTAAGAAGTAAAAATGTCTATAGATGACATGACATCATATATATATATATAAAACCCTGAAGATAGTACTTAAAAATATTGTGGAACTAATAATCTCAGTGAAGTTGCAGGATACAAGATCAGCATCAAAAAAGCAATTGTCTTAATCACCTTATTATTTCACAACATGGAAATTGTTTGCCAGTATGAAATTGGCATACTGTTATTTATGAACCCAAAAAGGGAAAAATGAAAGTTTCAGACATTCAGTTATGAGAGATAAAGTTCCAAGTATACTGAAGTACCCAAATAAATGTATAAGTGGCTCATAAAAAATTGAACAAACTGGCAAGCTAGCTCAATTATATTAAAATATATATATATATATATATATATATATATATATAGCTGCTGCTGCTGCTGCTAAATTGCTTCAGTTGTGTCTGACTCTGTGCGACCCCAGAGATGGCAGCCCACCAGGCTCCCCCATCCCTGGGATTCTCTAGGCAAGAATACTGGAGTGGGTTGCCATTTCCTTCTCCAATGCATGAAAGTGAAAAGTGAAAGTGAAGTCACTCAGTCGTGTCTGACTCTTTGCGACTCCATGGACTACAGCCTACCAGGCTCCTCCATCCATGGGATTTCCCAGGCAAGAGTACTGGAGTGGGGTGCCATTGCCTTCTCCAATATATATTGCTCAAGACCCCATATTATATCATTTGTGATAAAAAAGCATGTGAAGTTAAATATAAATTTAACTCCCTTACCACTGTTTACAGGTTTCCAAAAAGGTCTCATAAGGTGATATTTTCCATGCTTAATTTGAGCCCCAGGGGAAACATTTATGGAGAACTGAAGAAAAAGCTCAACAAAAACTCATGTTTTATGAAGGGTGAAAAATGATTTTATCATAAGGAAAAAATTTTTGAGAATGTATAGTTAATCTAATATATTCATGTTAAAATCCCTACATGAATTTTTTACACACTAAGAAAAGTTATCAAAAAGTTTGAGGAAATTTATTTAACTCTTAGATAAAAATCCATGTTGGTGTATTCTCAAATAAGAATACCAACTACATTTGGTGTTGCTGAGTAAAATAAGCACTAAACTACAATCAGTGGGTAGGGGGTACAACCAACAAACTTTCAGTGACATTTCGGTTAAATATATTATTGTTTATTTCCACACTGAGTAATTTCTATTTTGGGTAAAACACACAATTTTCTTGGTAAAACTCTTAAGTCATTTTGTAGTTTTAAAATTCTTTTTATTCTTATACTTTGAATGAGCAGGACAAACTGCAGCCAAGTTCATGTTATTGATTAAATGTAGGTAGTTGATCTGTGTATTTCCTCAGTGGCAATGTTTTCTGACTGTATCCTTTATATGTTAATGTTCCCCTCTCCATCTCATTTTTCTTAATGTTAGAACTGAAATTTAGGGCTACATTTATACTTCCTCAATTATTTTTTAAAAACATCTTTTAAGTTAGTTTTTATTGAAATATTGTTGCTTTACAGTGCTGTGTTAGTTTCTACTATACTGCAAATACATTACATTATTTTTAAAAAGAAAAATATAATACCAACTACATTTGGAACTGAAAAATTCTCAAAAGCTTATAGATACACAAAAGTTTTTTATCAAAGAATAAGAAGTGCTTTGGCCTAAAAAAAAAAAAAAAAAAAAAAAAAGGCAGTTGTCTTTCTATATCCTAACAAAGAACTATTTAAAAATAAGGAAACAATTCCCCAAATTAATGTACATATGTGTATAACTGAGTCATTTTGCTGTACATAAGAGATTGGCACATACTTCAACCATATTTCAATTTAAAAAAAAAGAACATAATACTTAAGAAAAATTTAACCAAAGAGGTAAAAGAGCTATATACTAAAAACTGTAAGACAATGAGGAAAGAAACTGAAGAGAACACAGATAAATGGAAAGATATTCCATGTTTATGGATTAGAATAATTAACATTGTTAAAATGTTCAAATTACCCAAAACAATCTACAGGTTCATTGCAATCTGTGTCAAAATTCCAATTGCATTTTTCACAGATTTTTTTAAAAAGTAATCCTAAAATACATATTGAAGCATAAAAATGATGGATAGCTACAGCCAATCTTGTAAGACAAGCAAAGTTGGAGCCATTATATTTCCTGATTTTAAATAGTATTACAAAGCTATAGTAATCAAATCAGTAATGTACAATTATATATATATATAAAAAGACACAGACCAATGGAACAGAATAGAGCTTAAAAATAAACTAACAATACAAAGTCAAATAAAGTCAACAGAATAGAGCCTAGAAATAAACCAACACATATAAAGTCATATAAAATTAACTAATCTTACCAGTGGCGCTAGTGGTAAAGAACCTGCCTACCAATTCAGGAGATAATGTAAGAGAGGCAGGTTCCATCCCTGGGTCGAGAAGATCCCCTGGAGGAGGGCAGTGGAACACACTCCAGTATTCTTGCCTGGAGAATCCCATAGACAGAGGAGCCTGATGGGTTACAGTCCACAGGGTTGCAACGAGTCAGACACGACTGAAGCGAATTAGCACACATGCAGTCTGCAGCAAAGGCACCAGAACACACAATGGGGAAAGGATAGTCTCTTCAACAAATGGTGTTGGGAAAATTGTATAGCCATTTGTCAAAGAATGAAACTAGACCTTATACTACACCATATAAAAATCAACTCAAAATGGATTAAAGACAAACTTAGGACTTGAAATCATAAAACTCCTAGAAGAATACACAGGGAAAAGCTCCTTGACATTGATCTTGTCAGTAATTTTTTGGATTAAAAGCACAGGCAACAACTGCAAAAATAACCAAGTGGGTCTGTATTAAGTTAAAAGGTTTCTGCATGGCAAAGGAAACAATCAGCAAAATGAAAAGGTAACCTAAAAAATGGAAGAAAACATCTGCAGGTCATATATCACATACGGGGTTAATATCTAAAACATATGAGAAACTCATACAATTAGATAGTGGAAAAAAAGAATCCAATTAAAAAATGGGTAAAGAATCTGAATAGACATTTTTTCAAAGAAGATAAATAAACAGCCAACAGATCTATGAAAAGATGATTGACATCAATAATCACTGAGAAAATACAAATCAAAACCTTAGTGAGATATCACCTCACACCTTTTAGGATGGCTATTATCAAAAAGTAAAAAGATTATACGTTTTGACAAAGATGTAGGAAAAAAGAGAAATCATTTGTCCTGTTGGGGGAATGTAAATTAGTAGAGGCATATGGAAAACAATATGGAGGCTCCTTAAAAATTAAAAATAGAACTACCATATGTTCCAGCAGTTCCACTTCTGGGAATATATCTGAAGGAAAAAACACAAAACACTATCTTGAAGAGAGATCTGCACTGTCATGTTCATTGCAGGACTATTCACAGTACCCAAGATATAGAGCAAATTAAATCCCTATCATCAGTGGATGAGAGGACAGAGAATGGAAATACATATATATATCACATTTTCTTTATGTACATACATACATACCTTTACACATGTACACACCATGCGCTTACATATATAATTTTTATTTGTCAATCATACCCCAGTAAAGCTGTGGAGGGTGGGGTAATTGAGGATAGAAAGATCTGAGAAACAGTAGCAGCTCTGTTTGCTAAGTGATCATGTTTCTCCTTTAAGTTTTGAATTCATCCAAGAAGTATTTCTGTTGGACATATCTTTAGAGCTCTAAAAGTTTAAGCAGAGAGAGAAAGTTCATACAGATGGCACAAGGTACCCATGACTCTGATCGTTGAAGAAATTCTTCTCTAGGTTAAACTCAGCCTAGAAAAACTTCAGTCAAAAAAGAAAGAAAAACAAGAATAATTCCCTACTTCAGTATTATGGCTCTATGTGGCAAAATACAGAAAGTCTTCAGATAAAGAAGAAAACTGCAACACCACACAGATAAAGAAGAAAGACATCTAGAGAAACAATCACATTTCTACTTTCTATAGTCGGTTAAAGTGTCTGCCTGGAATGCAGGAGACCTGGGTTCGATCCCTGGGTCGGGAAGATCTCCTGGAGAAGGAAATGGCAACCCACTCCAGTGCTCTTGCCTGGAGAATCCCATGGAGGGAGGAGCCTGGTGGGCTACAGTCCATGGGGTCGCAAAGAGTCGGACACGACTGAGCGAATTCACTTCACTACAGTCTTTTATGCAGTCTTTGGAGGCCAAAATAAAAGTGGTGCAGAGTAATTTTGCACAAATAAAAACAGAGTTAACTAGGGCTATAGGAAGAGCTGTAAAACAGTCTACTGAAAATGTGAACTTGGATCTATAACAATGAAAATATTAGTGTTCTATGCAACTAATATTAAGTATTTAAATGACTACTCAAGTGGTCAGGCTACTACTGGACACAAAGAGCAGAGGCTATAGAATAAGGGAATTAAAAATCAGAAACAACCCAAAATATATTAAGCCCATGACAGACATAATTCCTAGCATATGTGTTAAAGGGTCTCCCACTTCCTTGGTGCAGAAGTTTTGGAAAATTTATATTGTCTTGTGACATGTACCTGTAATTATACTTTGTCTCATGTGTGTATTAGTCAAGATAGGTTGTTATGCTATGATAACAAATTATCCCAAAATCTCTCAACAAGGATTGATTTCTTATTCATACCATCCATCACAGAACAGCTACTGCTCCCAATCTAAGGCTGATCAGAGTACCTCCATAGGGAACATTGCTGATGGTCATGTCAGTCAGGAAAACAATGTGGCAAGCCTCCTTCCACCTCATGAAGTTTCTGCCCAGAAGTGACATGCATCACTCACTGTGATGGCCCAGAAAAGTCAAATGGCCCTGCTTGAGTTCAACAGGGTAAGAATATATAACCCTCCTCAAGCAGGCTCCCTGATCATGAGCCACACAACCTCTCACAAGATAACTGTTTATAGTAAATTATATAATTCTGACTCTATAGTGCCCAAGTTTTTCTGCAATAAAATTATCTTTGCTAAATCTCAAAGAGCTCCAGACATTATTATAAACAGCTGTCTAAATTATGTAGATCCTACTGGTAGTTTCCATCAATATTACAGTCAACAGTTTCCCATATTTAAGAAAGTCTTAAATTTTAACTCTGGGTATAGTTACGATTTTGAAGCCTTCAGGTTGTCTGCTAAGGTCCTTAAAGAGGAGAAGCAATAACTTGATTGGACTTTTTCTTAAATGTATGTTCCCAAAATTACCACCATATTTAAGTAAGAGGTTGAATGTGGTCAGGTTGTAAATTTACATGTATGAATTTTACATATTTTTCATTTCATACCAAAAAGCCAGATCTTCAAGCACTACTATACAACAAAATTTTTTTTAATAAGGACAAGGTCTCCTTAGCCCCAGTAATTAATTTTAGAATAGAAAGCATATATTTGATGGCAGAAACATTAATCAGAAATTTGCTAATTATTTTTCCATGATGTGGGCTTTAATATGCTTGATAAAGATAGTGAAATATACGTCACTTAAATAATTATTAATCTAACTGAAAACACTCATGTGTATGAATCCCATCTTCCTACAGCAAAGGATCTGGTGTACTGTGGATCTGTTTACCTATCACTGAGAGGAGGCAAGAGCACTCAGACAAGGATTCTTGGTAATGACTTCAAGTTAAACTTCTGAAAAGCAACATTTATTGTGTCATTTCAGCATGACACTGTCCTGGAGGCAAAGAAAGAATGAAAAGTTTTCTTACTCTCCCTTTCACTCTTGTAGTTCTTTGCTATAAACGCCTTAACTTTTCTATTACTCAGTGAAGTCCCTTCTCCTCAGTCAATTATTTAATAATAAGTGTTCCTTTTGAAAATAAGGACACCTAAGAGCTCCAGAACTAAGACTTCCTTTTAATCCAAGAACCATAGGAATCAGTCTGGAACACCACACAATTTTGATAAATTCTAAGCTGAAGTGTGCCTGAGAAACTACGGACAGAGGTTCGTGACATTGTACAGGAGACAGTGATAAAGACCATCCGCAAGAAAAACAAATGCAAAAAGGCAAAATGGTTGTCTGAGGAGGCCTTACAAATAGCTGAGAAAAGAAGAGAAGCTAAGGGCAAAGGAGAAAAGGAAAGATACGCCGAGTTCCAAAGAACAGCAAGGAGAGATAAGAAAGCCTTCTTCAGTGATCAATGCAAAGAAATAGAGGAAAGCAGCAGAATGGGAAAGACTAGAGATCTCTTCAAGCAAATTAGAGATACCAAGGGAACATTTCATGCAAAGATGGGCACAATAAAGGACAGAAATGATGTGGACCTAACAGAAGCAGAAGATATTAAGAGGTGGAAAGAATACACAGAAAAACTATACAATAAAGCTCTTCATGACCCAGATAACCACAATGGTGTGACCACTCACCTAGGGCCAGACATCCTAGAATGCGAAGTCAAGGGGGCCTTAGGAAGCATTACTATGAACAAAGCTAGGGAGGTGATGGAATTCCAGTTGAGCTATTTCAAATCCTAAAAGATGATGCTGTGAAAGTGTTGCACTTTATATGACAGAAAATTTGGAAAATTCAGTAGTGGCCTCAGGACTGGAAAAGGTCAGTTTTCATTCCAATCCCTAAGAAAGGCAATGGCAAAGAATGTTGAAACTACCATACAATGGCACTCATCTCACACACTAGCAAAGTAATGCTCAAAATTCTCCAAGCCAGGATTTATCAGTATGCGAACTGAGGACTTCCAGATGTTCAAGCTGGATTTAGAAAAGGCAGAGGAACCAGAGATCAAATTGCCAACATCCACAGGCTCATTGAAAAAGCAAGAGAGTTCCAGAAAAACATCTACTTCTGCTTTATTGGTTACACCAAAGCCTTAACTGTGTGGATCACAACAAACTATGGAAAACTCTTAAAGATATGGGAATACCAGACCACCTGACCTACCTCCTTAGAAATCTGTATGCAGGTCAGGAAGCAACAGTTAGAAGTGGACATGGAACAATGGACTGGATCCAAATTGGGAAAGGAGTACGTCAAGGCTGTATATTGTCACCCTGCTTATTTAATTTCTGTGCAGAGTACATCATGTGAAATGCTGGGCTGGAGGAAGCACAAGCTGGAATCAAGAGTGTCAAGAGAAATATCAATAACCTCAGATATGCAGATGATACCACCCTTATGGAAGAAAGCAAAGAACTAAACAGCCTCTTGAAAGTGAAAGAGCAGAGTTAAAAAGCTGACTTAGAACCCAGCATTCAAAAAATTAAGATCATGGCATCCAGCCCCATCACTTCATAGCAAATAGATGGGGAAACAATTGAAACAGTGACAGACTTTATTTTGGGGGCTCCAAAATCACTGCCGATGGTGACTGCAGCCAAGAAATTAAAAGACACCTGCTCCTTGGAAGAAAAGCTATGACCAACCTAGACAGCATATTAAAAGGCAAAGACATTACTTTGCCAACAAAGGTCCGTCTAGTCAAGCTATGGTTTTTTCAGTAGTCATGTATGGTTGTGAGGGTCGGAAAACTGGTAAGGAAAGCTTAGTGACAAAAAACTAATGCTTTTGAAGTGTGATGTTGGAGAAGACTCTTGAGTCACTGCAAGGAGATCCAACCAGTCCATCCTAAAGGAAATCAGTTCTGAATATTCATTGGAAGGGCTGATGCTGAAGCTCAAGTTCCAATACTATGGCCACTTGATGCAAAGAACTGACTCATTGGAAAAGACCCTGATGCTGGGAAAGACTGAAGGCAGGAGGAGAAGGGGACGACAGAAGATGAGACAGTTGGATGGCATTACCAACTCAATGGACATGAGTTTAAGCAAGCTCCAGGAGTTGGTGATGGACAGGGAAGCCTGGTGTACTGCAGTCCATGGGGTTACAAAGAGTCAGACAGGACTAAGGAACTGAACTGAAGCTACAGTAACAGATCATATTCTCCTCTCGTAGGTGTTGACTAAGTTTCCAAGGAGGCTCAGTGGTAAAGAATCTGTCTGCCAAAACAGGAGATGCAGGAAAATCAGGTTCGATCCCTGGGTCAGGTAGATCCCCTGGAGAAGAAAATGGCAACACACTTCAGTATTCTTGACATGATAATCCCATGGACAGAGGAGGCTTATGGGCTGTGGTCCACGGGGTCCAAACAGGCAGATAGAACTGAGCATGCAGGCACACTTGCAAGCAGAGGGTAGGTTAGAAAGTTGGCCAATTAACCAACTGATTAAAGGAAGAGAGAAGCTGGTATGGGTGACCTGAGAATCCTCCAGGTAGCAATGTCAAACTCAGATCATGAAGTAGAAGGAAGAGGTGACAGGATGGTTCTTACCACCTCTTCCTCTTTCTTGATCACTTGGTTAATACCAATTCCACTTACTCTTGGCTTCCAGAACCACCACTGCCCTTGACCTTTGGCCCTGATCTTTGCCTGAAGCAGTTCAGTCATCTGATCTTTGTTTCAGGCCTTGTCTTAAGCTTTCACAAAAGCCCCCATTAGCGAAGTTAACCTTTTGAATGAGAATAAACAAATAAGCCTATGAATGGATTGAAAAAGTCTACTTGCTAAATGTCTGTTGAAAATAAGTTTGACAGGGGCCAGAGTTACCTTTTAGATTGTTTGGAAGATGTACAGAAGTGGCATAATCACCCCCTCAATTCCCCAATTTAAATTGCTTTCTGATAGGTACTGAGAGCTGCAGTTTGACCTGCTTAAATCCTTCTCTCGTGTAAGAGCTTAACTCAGATGACAGTCCCATCTTGAAGCCTCCCTCTTCCCCTGCATCTCCTGCGAGGCAATATTAATTGTTCCTTCTTCCATGATCTTTAATACTTAATTCATAAACTTGTGGCATTTTCATGTTATGTTATTTAACTCCATGCATCTATGTATCATTCTTGCAAAAGACCAACCTCCCAAAGGCAAAATTAAATCTTATTTATCTTTACATCTATGATGCCAAACAGAACTTGAACATGTGGCAGGTGCCAGAGACATTGCTCACTGAATTGAAAGTTAGTTGAGGGTCAGTGGTGTGTAGCAGAAGCTGCCTACAAAGAGGTAATGTGGAAAACCGTAGGAAGGGCATGAGCTTTGGTTTTAGAGAAACCCAAGGTCAAATCCCAAACTCTGCCAACTATGAGCTATGATATAACCTTAGATAATATTATTTAACCTCTCAAAAGCTATCCTTGCCCTTGTAAAGTGGAGATAATCATTTTTATCTTGCTAGATCACACTATAAATTAACCAAAAGGCATGCACAGTACTTAGTATCTGATGAGCTGCAATGGCCATGAGAGTTGCAATGAATGCCCAGATGCCTTTGGATAGGTCTTCCTAGTTCTGTGTGCCCATCCTCCAGCTTTTGTGTGGAAAAGGTCAAAATACCAACATAATAGGAACTTGGAAAAGATGATTTCAACCCTCATGGATGACTTTGGGGTATTTAAGACCAAATTACTTTCTTCAGTGGAGAAAGTAATTGCAGATGTGGTGGAAATAGCAAGGGAGCTAGAACTGACTGGAAGGGGAGCCTAAAGATGAGACTGAATTGCTGCAGTCTCAGTATCAAACTTACACAAATGAGAGGATGCTACTTAGGGATGAGCAAAGAAAGTGGTTTCTTGAGATGGAATCTCCTCCTGGTGAAGATGCTATGGAGACTTTTAAAATGACAACTAAGGATTTAAAATAGTATATAAACTTAGTTGATAGAACAGTAGTAGGGTTTGAGAGGCCTGATTCCAATTTTGAAAGAAGTTCTACTGTGGATAAAATGCTATCAAAATAGCATTAGCATTGTATGCCACAGAGAAATTAAGAAATCTTCCATGAAAGGAAGAGTCAATCAATGCAGTAAGTTTAATTATTGTCTTGTTTTAAGAAATGGCCACAACCACTTCAGCCTTTAGCAACCACCACATGAACATCAAGTCAAGACCCTCCACTAGCAAAGAAACTATGATTTCTTAAGGCTCATATGATGGTTAGCATTTTTTAGCAATAAATTATTGTTTAATTAAGGTATGAACACTGTTTTTTAGACATAATGTTATTGCACAGTTAATAGACTACAATATAGTGTGAATATAACTATACACGCACTAAGAAACCAAAATTTACTGTGACTCCCTTTACTGCAATATCTGGTTTACTGAAGTGGTCTGGAATAGACTGAACCTACATTATATTCGAGGTATGCCTGTACTATATATATATTATATATATAATATATATTATAATATATATACAGTATAAATTGAGTTTATTTTGGCTTTAAATAGTTGCAATTTGTTTGTAATTACAAAGAAGTAAATGCAAGAGAGAAGATACCTTAAGGTCACTGGCTGTCTTCTGCAAGCCATTAATAGGAATCCAGACAGAATCCCAGTGCCATCATGCACATGTATTCCGTTCATCACTGTACGTCTGCTTCTCTCTTCATCTGGCCACAGAGAGGCTTCCTCTGTCTCAGTTTTCATGACTGAATAAGGACCCTATAAATTCCCAAATTTTACACCTTACAGGCCAGATACTCAAAATGATAGCTAATCCAAGGTTCCCTGGTTATCACAGATCCAAATTCCTATGGTAGGAACTATGCACCTTTCAACTGCAACCTGGACCAGACAAATGAGGCCATGGGTCAGGATCCACAACCCTGCCCTTGCCACAGTAACTGTAGAAGAGAATGAGAGGAGAAATGGTGGACCAGATAGGAAGGGAGAAGTTTCTAGAAGTGGGGAGAAAGCCTTGGGGTACTTCTGGACAGACAAAACAACAGGTGTTCACTATCCTCCAGAATGGATGAAAAGTGGATCCAGTTTCCTTTCACTGTTTTCTATCCCAGCAATTCTATCTGTCCAAAGTAAGACTTGTATGACCCAATGGATTCAAATCAGTGATTAGTTTGAAAAATTAGTCCAAAATTAAAAATTATGAAAATCACTCATTTACTTTAACAATGAGGAATTTAACCATATGAAGATATCTACCACATTTCAGTGAATATAAAATACCACCGCTTTAAAAACATATCATTGTTTTATGTACTACCAAGAAAGAAAAACTGCCAAAAGCAGTTGTAAGACATAATCAAATGTAAAAAAAAAAAAAAATTTCAAAGACAGTAAATGAAGATATGCACATCTTAGAATCAATGAGATATAAAAAATTAGTTTGAAATTCTGTATGCTCTGACATAGACTTTGTGCTTTCTTTCATTTAACAAATGAGATTTGAGTCAGTTAGGCAAACATTTAATGAGCATATGATAGGCACTATGACAGGCAGGAGGGATGCAGAAATGCTTAGGAGAGGATTTCTAGAAATTTATAGGGTGAGAGGATACAGCCACAGAAACAAATAAACTACCAAAGATATGCACATGATAATAAGCATTCTTTAAGATTTTGAAATGCAACAAGATCCTTCCTAGTTTAGGGCCTTTTAAAGCCATTCCTTCTGCCAGAAATGCTTCCTCTTCTTTACCAGGCTAACTGCTATTTACTCTTTGATCTCATATCCTGTACCTCCAAAAGAACACACACACAAGAACTCTGTCACTACCTTACAAAGACATAGATCTTGTCCTTTAAAAATTTTACCCCCACTGTACATGAAATTAATATTGGTCTCCCATAGCTGTAAACTCTACATGCTTAGTCACTCAGTCATGTCCAACTCTTTGTGACCCCATGGTCTGTAGCCCACCAGGCTCCTCTGTCCATGAGGATTCTCCAGGCAAGAATACTAGAGTATGTTGTAATGCCCTCCTTCAGGCGATCTTCCCAACCCAGGGATCAAACACAGGTCTCCTGCATTGCAGACAGATTCTTTACCATATGAGCCACCAGGGAAGCCCATAAACTCTTGAAGGACAGAATTTTGACTTGCTTAGTATTATAATTCCTGTTTTAGCATGGGAAGAGTATATTGAGTGAATGAATAACTTCAAAACTTGAAGATTAAATGCTTTTATGCTTGTTTTTGGCTTCTTTTCTATTTAGCTGGAGAAATTTTTGCTCATTTTCCACAGATACACAGATGCATATATTGATAATATGCAAAGATATTCTGGAATGGTCTCTGCAAAAACAGAGGACAATGGGCATTAAAGGGGTTCAGGCATAGACAAGATCTCTCATCTGGTAAAGGGAATCGAGGAAGGCTTCCTGGGGAAGCAGAATCTGATCTAGGCTTTCAGGGATCTCAGGAGGCAAATGCTGAGGTGGGGGAAAGCATCCCAAGTAGAGGTACTAGAAGATTCAGGGCCAGAAGTGGGAAAGACAAAGGCATTTTGGGGAAAAACAGTTTGTCAAAACTTCAAGTTAGAAAGGTAGATTGAGGATAAATTGAGAGGAGAGGTGAGCTTAACACTAAGCTAAGGGGGTTTTCCTGTTGGCTCAGTGGTAAAGAATGTGCCTGCCAATTCAGAATACATAGGAGACATGAGTTCCATCCCTGGGTCAGGAAGATCCCACTCCAGTGACCCCAGTTGAAAGTCTTGCCTAGAAAATCCCATGGACAGTGGAGCCTGGCAGGCTACAGTTCATGGGGTCACAAACAGTCAGACACTTAGCAACTCAACAACAACAACAGTGGTGTTTAGGCTGCGGACGCTTCCCATGCCTCACCCCTTCTAAGGCTGGTCAGGTTCTGCTCCATGGACACAAGGAAGAAGGAGTGGCCTTAGCTGTTCATGGAGGCCTTCTCATGGTGTCCTGGGACTGCCCTTCCAGCAATACCTCCACATCCGCCTGTCTCCAGCAGAAATTGCCTCTGGCGGCCCTTACTGAGCGATTGGACACCATCTTAGACTCTAAGAAGAAGAGATGCTGCTCTTTAAAATCCAGAAGGAAGGTACTAGCTGAAGGATGGGTACTGAATACCCAAGGAGCAAGGCCAGCTGAGGCTGCAGCAGCTCTGGAGGCCAGGACAAGAGAGATTAAAGGAACAGACTTCTCCAAGGCCTGCCCTGGGGGTGAGAAGCAACTTCTAGGTGAGATCTTGCAGAGGAAGTTACAGAGGTAGTATTCCCAAGATGACACTCAGAAACAGAAAGCCACTTCCAAATAATTACAAACAAATTCCTATCAGCCATGCTGGAGGAAAAATAAATTTTCTCTATAGAAAGTTGTAATATTATTGTCATATGAATTGATGATCAAAGAGCATGCAACCAAATACATAGGGAAAGAATATTATAGAAGTATCAGTTCAGTTCAGTTGCTCAGTTGTGTCCGACTCTTTGTGACCCCATGAATCACAGCACACCAGGCCTCCCCGTCCATCACCAACTCCCGGAGTTCACTCAGACTCATGTCCATCGAGTCAGTGATGCCATCCAGGCATCTCATCCTCTGTCATCCTCTTCCCCTTCTGCCCCCAATCCCTCCCAGCATTAGGGTATTTTCTAATGAGTCAACTCTTCACATGAGGTGGCCAAAGTATTGGAGTTTCAGCTCCAGCATCATTCCTTCCAATGAACACCCAGGACTTATCTCCTTTAGGATGGACTGGTTGGATCTCCTTTCAGTCCAAGGGACTCTCAAGAGTCTTCTCCAGCACCATAGTTCAAAAGTATCAATTCTTCGGCACTCAGCTTTCTTCATAGTCCAACTCTCACATCCATACATGACCATAGTAGGCAAGAAATTAATAATAAAAATATTACGTCATTTTCTTAGATTTTGTGATGATTGTAATATTTGTTATCTTCTAAAAAATTTTATAGGGACCTCCCTGGTGGTCCAGGGGTTAAGAATCTGCCTTCCAATGCAGGGAGACAAAGGATTGAGCCCTGGCTGGGGAACTAAGATCCATATGTTGCAGAACAACTAAGCCCAGGCTCTGCTACTACTGAGCCTGTGCACTGAAGAGTTGCCACAACTACAGAATCCGAATGTTGCAACTAGGACCTGATGCAGCCAAATAAATACTTTAAAAAAAAAATTTATAAAGGATGCAATGTCTTTTCTCATTCAGGATGAGAAGTGTTCAGTTTTCTACCTTTTAACTCACTATTTCATAGTTTTCTTAGGGAGGGCTCCAAAAATTATCTAAGCTTCAAGTCCCCTAACACCTGCCTGCATGTGATCCCAGTTGAAAATATTGCCTGCCCAGGGCTGAGATGGTCAGAAACAGAGAAGCAGAGATGTCAGTTAATCAGTTTTTGTGCTAATTTGTATAAGAATGAACATAAATCTTTATGTATCAGTGTTCGCAACTTTATCTTCCACTGACAGTATTG
Source organism: Nanger dama (assembly GCA_917880005.1). Lineage (NCBI taxonomy): Eukaryota > Metazoa > Chordata > Mammalia > Artiodactyla > Bovidae > Nanger > Nanger dama. The sequence continues at coordinate 7,443,855 of CAKJTW010000011.1, forward strand.
ATAATTACTTAGAAATTAAATGCCTTCTTTATTCTTTTTTAAGTTCTCCTATGTTGTGATTTTGCTGCAGGAATTTATCTGCTGATTCTCCATTTTGAAACAGAAAGACTTGCCTGTAAACTATAACTACTTTGCTCAGATCGAAATTCCTTCCCTGGCATCATGATGTTATTAATACATCACATCCATTTTATCCATATCACTTTTCCTGCGTTTGGCTACCGGCACAGATTAATAGTTGTCTTTGCATTATGCAGTGGAACTTAATTTCTATTTGAATGTTTAACACCATTGTAATGATTTTATTGCAATTAAGAATGATAAATGTTTCCTTCCAGTCTCAAAATCAATATTCACAAAGTGGAGGAGATAGGCAGGAATGTGGCAGTTAGAACAGGAGATTTTCAAGGAAATGAGGGAAGATGGAGGCAAGCTGAAAAGTATTAGCATAGATTAAGCTCCTACTGTGTGCTGGACACTCTGAGAGGTACTACACAAAATAGAGATGGTAGTTGCAAATCCCATGGCAAAAACAGCTAACATTTACTGCATACTTTACTCTGAGGTGAGCACTTACCATGTTTCCTGACTTGGACTTCCTACTAATGCTATAAGGTAAATAGTATTTCTATTCTTTTTATGGATAAGGAAACTGAGGCTCAGAGAGGTTACTAAGTAACGCCCATAACCATAAAACTGGTGCATGGAAGACTCAGGCAGGACTTGAATTCAACTCTAATTCCAAAGCATCATAAATTTGATACCATTGTATTAGTTTCCTATGGTTGCACAACAGATTATGGCCAAACCACACCCATTTAACATCTTGCAGTTCTGTAGGTCAGATCTGAGTGGGCTGAACTGCACTATCAACTTAGATTCTCATAGTTTGAAATCAAGGTGTCAGGGACCAAACTCTCATCTGGAAACTCTGGGGAAGAATCCACTTCCCATCTAATTCAAGCTGTTGACAGAACTCAGTTCCTTGAGGATATCAGAAAAAGTCCCCCATTTCTTTGCTGGCTGTCAGCCAAGGTCTGGTCTTAGCTCTTAGAGACCTTCTTTATTTCTTGACATATGAGAGCCTCCATCTTCAAACCAGCAAGCGTGCACTGAATTCTCACACTTGGAATCTCTTTGGCTTCTTCTGCTCTATGTGTTAAGTCACCTCAATCATGTTCAATTCTGTGAACCCTATGGTCTGTAGCCCACCTTGCTCCTTTGTCCACAGGATTCTCTAGGCAAGAATACTGGAGTGGGTTGCCATTTCCTTCTCCAGGGGATCTTCCCAACCAAGGATCAAACCTATGTCTCCAGTGTATTCTGCATGGGATGGGGGGTGGGGGGCTTCTTTACCACTAGCGCCACCTGGGAAGACTTTCTTTTCTGTTACTGGTGCTAAGTCGCTTCACTAGTGTCCGATTCTGTGTGACCCCATAGATGGCAGCCCACTAGGCTCCCCCATCCCTGGGATCTCCAGGCAAGAACATTAGAGTGGGTTGCCATTTCCTTCTCCAATGCATGAAAGTGAAGTCACTCAGTCGTGTCCAACTCTTAGCGACCCCATGGACAGCAGCCTACCAGGCTCCTCCGTCCATGGGATTTTCCATGCAAGAGCTGGTAAAACCTTTTTGCTTTCAAATGACTTGAAGTTAACTGATTAGTAAACTTAATTACATCTGCAAAATCCTTTTGTTGTTTAACATAATCTTGTGTGTGATATCTCAATATAGCTACAATCCTGAAGAACAGGGCAGGAAATCTTTAGGGGGAGTCCTGGAGTTTTGCCTACCATACCCACATCATCCTCTGTAACAGGTATATGCTCTATCATTCAGCCTAACCACAACCTTGTCAAGAGATATTAGTATTTACTTCAGAAGAATGAGGAAAACAGGACCCATAGCCAGAGTGGCCGCTGGGGAAGACAGCACGAAGGCTAAACCTGTGCTGCACGTGACGATAGCCCATGCACAGTGAAGCACCTTCCAGCTGCCTCTCCATCATCATCCCTCACTGGGTCTTGCTTAGGCACACTGAAGATGCAAAGATGTACCTCATGCTCACCTGCATCCCTTTATAGGTAAACATAGTTCTCTCTAGAACTCTACTCTGTTTTTGCTTGGTTAACTCTTCTCCCTCAGCTCTCATTCCTACCTCCTCCTTTTGGAAACTGCTCATCACAAGGCTTGAGCAGAGGTCTCACCTATACAAAAGCATCTTGCACTTAACTCATGATAATATCACTTATCAACCTGTACTGTGTAACTCCTATCTTCTTAGCTATCTCCATTCATTGAGGTAGTCTGCTTTGTGGCTGGTCTAGACATCTTTTGTAAGGCTTTAGATGATTTCCCTGTAGTTTAGGGGGTTTTGAACAAGCTAATTCTCTTTAGTCAAAAATAAACTGAGAAATCAGTCCTCAAAATAAAGGTGCTACAGAAGTACAAAATAGCATCAAATAACCTTGCTTGTCCCTACAGCACTTGAAAATCCTAGTTTTGTCATGACTTTCATAGAAGGCATACTCCCATAGCTAACTGTATACACTTCTTCCTTTCTCCTATCCTTTTGAAACAAATTATATCAAAAACATAATCTCTAAGAAAAAATGTATTAGAATACCAGGGACCCACATATCACTTGTTTTGGGGCTTCATAGCCTGAGTTTATTTACAAATCACACTAGAAATGGAAATGAACATGAGAAATAGTGAGATTCTATTTGCAAATACATGCCTTCAATTAAAGCAAAATGCTAGAGAAAAATGTTCAAATGGGAAAATGCATTAAAACCCTAGTTAAAAGAGTTGACTTCTTTGTAAAGTAATCATATTTCAAAAAGGTTATTATAAGTTTGAGAGATTAAAAACTAAGAAGAAAAGAACATTTAAAAGACTCATAAAAGAAGAGACATCTAGAAGTAGAAAGACTAAAATACATTCTTCACAGCTAAGTATTGAACTTTTGAGCCATAGGAAAAAGAAAGTTATTCTGGACACATTTTTACAAAAATGAAAAATACATAAAAGAATTAGAAAATCATCAGGAAGCAGCAATCAATGTTTGAACTCTTGAGACTCAGAAAACAGATAAGGCCTAGATGTAAATTGCTTAGAGCCAAAATAGATAGAAAAAGAAAAACAGATCTCTGAAGATGTTTCTTCTCTTCTCCAGCCAGTTGGATTTCCTTGGTTGCAACAAAACCTTGTTAACTTAATCCAAAAGAAAGTTGTGAGAAATAATTTTAAGGTTCACAAAATTAATGGAAGGTTGGAAAGCCAGCCTTGAAGATGGACAGGGCCTGAGAGAGTGTCAGATGATAAATAAGAAACCTGCTGCTAGGGCAGAAGCCACCACAAGCCAGGTAGAAAGAAGTGGGAGATCCCAGGCATTTTCATTCACTTCATCATCCTTCTGTTTCAGGAAGGGGGTAATAGACTGATCTAGTTTGGGAGTTGTGCCTCTGTCTAGGCTAAGGGAGACTGGGACAGCTGACACAGCCCCATCAGCTGGTGCCTCGTGATTTCCCACTGCAAAAGAAAACAAAACTCAACAGTCCTTTCCACGGTCTACAAGGGTCTAAGTGGCCCAGTCCCAGCCACCTCGCCATGCTGTCTTCCTCCCTCCCTGTGTGTCCTCCTCGCAGTCCCTGTCGCAGAACTTTTGGACAGACTGTTCCTTCTGCCAGAAAGCTCCTCCCTCATGTCAACCCATGCCCAACTCCCTCTCATCACTAAAGTCTCAGCGGAAATGACACCTTCTCAAAGAGATCTTCTCTAACTACCCATCTCCTCCTTTTCCACCTTCAGACATTCCCAATCACATCTTCCCATTTCCTTTCTATGGCAATTTTCAGTACCTTAAATTGTTTACTTACTGACTGACTTTTTGTTTGTCCGGTTCCATTCACTTCTTTCAACAACAAGGGTAGAGAACACACCTGAGGGCAAATACCAGTATCTTTTTCTCTCCAGTTACATCCACATCCTCTGTCTAGTGTTCAGATATAGTATGACACTAGAAAAACTGTAAATCAATGTATGACCCAATATTGCAGCACTTACTACATTTCTCATATAATTAATGGTGTATCTGTTTCTCATGATGAGCTGTCGATCTTCCAGGATGAAGACAGAGCCTTCCTCATCTCTATGCCCTAGTACCCAGCACAGGGCCCAATTCCCAGTAAGGTCCTCAAAAGTGTTTACTGACCTGAATTCTATTTAGCCACAGGCTGTTTCTTTATGAACTGCTAGGCAGGCAGGCTGTACCTAGAGAAAGCTATTTTCAAAAATGATTCCAAATCAGACTTCATGAGATGATAATAGCTAGAATAAAAAGTCCTTCCCATGAAAGCTCTGAAAACAGTGCAAACATTCTCAAACATTCTCAAACATTTATAGCCCTGAAATTTCTTTTGCCCAGCGTCTTTCTCCAATAGCTTGCATAAATGTAGCTGGGAAGTCCATCCAAACTGTCAACAGACAAGCCAGGGGCTGAGCGAGGGGCTTCTCCTGGACAATCCATCTTGGTGAAGGGCAAGACAATGAGAGACATCACCCAAAAAAAATATAATCCTCCTAGGAAACTGAACAAATATCTCCCCTGGCCATAAATAAATAGTTCAGCCTGGGAATTATAATTGTGTGTATAATGCAGCTCAGATATAGGGCATAATTACACTCTAGAATCCATACAGTAATAAAAAGCTGCAGTCAGGGAAAAGAATGCTTGTTTGCCATGGTTTGACAGGCAAGCAACAAACAAGAACCACTTTTTCACCTTTTATTCAATAAAATCAGCATATTAAATATTCAGACTGAGTGTCTCCATTAAGCAATTCACTTCCAGCTCTCCTCCTTCCCTCCCTCCCCACCTCTTCTTGTTTTGTTTTCATCAAGTCAGGGAGGGAAAAAAATAAAACCAAGTCCGTGATGTGATTTTTAATGAAGCTGCTGCTCAGAGGTTCTGCTGAATTCAGAAGCTGCCTCCCCAGTCCAGCGGGGAGTTCAGGGTCCCAGGGCAGGAGGGAGCAATTTGGGAAGGATCCTAGACGGCAAGCAGACCACCATTTATAACCAAGGGTAATACAAGGGAGGAGGGTTTGTGTCCAAGAAGAGAGAAGGAATCAGCCTTCCCCATATCACACAGCAATAATGAAAGGCACCTGGCCTGCAAATATTTAACTGGACTCTCCGAGTGGTGAACTGTGGCTAATGAAAGAGCTGACAACACTGCATGGAGTGAAAGAGCCAGGGCAAAGGAGAGAGAGGTTAAAAGGCTGGGGAATCAGATTAGAATGATTAAGAGAAACTGGCAAACATTGAGAATGCAACTGACTGATCTCTGAAAGACACTGAGAGGGGATATTTTCTTGGACAACCAAATTACTGCCTGCCTCTTTTTTCTCTCCCGTTTGGAAGAAGGTTTAGACTTGTGTGTGTTAATCTGCCTCAGAAGGAAGAGGTTACAAATTGACAGGAGGAAAAAGGAAATCTGGAAATGTCACCTTCTCCGGGATAAAGGGAAGCAATTGTCATGCGTCCTTCCCCAGTGCGCGGCCCCAGCCACAAGCCTCACCTCGGCTCCACCTCCAGTGTTGACGGGCAGAGGTGAGGGCATTGAGCAAGCCAGGCTGCAGGAGGCCAGTCTGCTCGATCCTGGGAGGGAGTGAGGCCACTGGTAACGAGCAACAGCAAGGCAGAATGCAAATTGAAGAAATTTATGAAGTTGTTTCTGCTCAGTGAGCAGATTCCAGATAAGTGGAGTGCTAATAAGGCAGGCAAGTTTTCAGCTGTGCCAGCTGTTGGGAGGATGTTGGCATGCTCTGAACCCGGTATTTATTGGATGCTACTCATTGCTGTGACAGCACACATGCGTACACAAGCATGTTTATTCACAACATGCATAATCGCCCTGTCACAACACAGATGCAAATCAGGGGCCTGTCGCAGGAGCAGAGGGACATATCTGAAACCCAGCGCCCTGAAGGAAACCTCAGATAGAGGGCCCTTCCAGTGAAAGTAATAGATCCCTCTAGGCTGCCCTGCACTGGAGTATGACAGATTGACTTCTGTGAGGACAGAGGCATAAAGCGAGGATAGGGGCTTTGTTTTAGGCAGAGCCTCATAAGGAATTCACCCTGAACAAGCTGAGTAATTTGGCTGCGGTATCTTGTAAATTAGGAAGGGCAAAACTGGATGGCTTATACATGCAACTGTGGGCCTTTATGAGCTGTGTGCTCTCTGAGCACCAGGTACAAATGGATCTTGAAGAATCAGTGGCCATGAGGAATCCAAGAAGCTCAGTGACAAATGGAGCTCTTCTGAAGGCACTTGAGTATCTGAGTAAGCTGCTGAAGATTCTGTAATAAGAGACAAAATGACTCTTCACATGCACTTGAAGAACAATAGGAAAACTAGCCAAGGAGACAACTAGAAAAGCCATAGGAATTTTGAAATGGAAGTGGGATTTTATCCAAGAAGATCGCTTATGATGAGGCAGGGGTGGGAGAAGAGGGGGTACTGGCTAGGTGCCAACTCAGTCATATATGCTGCCCCCTGTAAGCCTTCTGGCCACCCCATTTTACAGAAAAGGAAACAGAGCCCAGGAGAAAAGGCGATGCACCCCAAGTCTCAGCAGTTGGGGAAGTGGTGGGGGCAAGATGAGTCGCAGCTCAGGCTGAATGCCAAGCTGCCCTCCTCCAGGTGCTTGGTCCAAACTACCTTGGGTCAAGAAGAGGTTTCCTGAAGACTAAGCCTGCAGTCCCAGACCTAAAGTTGGCCAAGCCTCCAAGAAGTTAGAAATAAATTCAGATGGAACAAGAGTACTAGACAGAGCTGCTCCAGAGATGAATTCATGATATAAATCCTATGCTGCTGCTGCTGCTGCCGCTGCTGTTGCTGCTAAATCGCCTCAGTTGTGTCCGACTCTGTGCGATCCCATAGACGGCAGCCCACCAGGCTCCCCCGTCCCTGGGATTCTCCAGGCAAGAACACTGGAGTGGGTTGCCATTTCCTTCCCCGGTGAATGAAAGTGGAAAATGAAAGTGAAGTCGTTCAGTCATGCATGTCCGACTCTTTGTGACCCCATGGACTGCAGTCTACCAAGCTCCTCTGTCCATGGGATTTTCCAGGCAAGTAGAGTGAGGTGCCATCGCCTTCTCCGTAAATGCTATGGGGGACTGTAAACTGTAGTGTAAAGAGTAGCTCCACCCGCCCCCCTGACAGCCACGTCAGTGCTTTCTCACCACGTGTCCAACTGCCGTGTTCATGTCACTGGTGAACACAGGCTGTACCTGCCTGTGACCACCCACCACCACAGGCCGTCCTTCTTAGGCAGTGCCCCTTGCTGCATCTTCTTCATTCTCCCATGTTTTCCTCATTCCTTCCTTTCCTATCAACATCTCTCTGTTCTGGTATTTATAAGTTTCCAGGAAAGGGAATGGCAAACCACTTCAGTATTCTTGCCTTGAGAATCCCATGAACAGTATGAAAAGGCAAAATGGTAGGATACTAAAAGAGGAACTCCCCAGGTCAGTAGGTGCCCTATATGCTACTGGAGATCAGTGGAGATATAACTCCAGAAAGAATGAAGGGATGGAGCCAAAGCAAAAACAATACCCAGCTGTGGATGTGACTGGTGATAGAAGCAAGGTCCGATGCTGTAAAGAGCAATATTGCATAGGAACCTGGAATTTCAGGCCCATGAATCAAGGCAAATTGAAAGTGGTCAAACAGGAGATGGCAAGAGTGAATGTTGACATTCTAGGAATCAGCAAACTAAAATGGACTGGAATGGGTGAATTTAACTCAGATGACCATTATATCTACTACTGCAGGCAGGAATCCCTCAGAAGAAATGGAATAGCCATCATGGTCAACAAAAAGAGTCCAAAATGCGGTACTTCGATGCAATCTCAAAAATGACAGAATGATCTCTGCTCGTCTCCAAGGCAAACCATTCAGTATCACAGTAATCCAAGTCTGTGCCCCAACCAGTAATGCTGAAGAAGCTGACACTGAACGGTTCTATGAAGACCTACAAGACCATTTAGAACTAACACCAAAAAAGATGTCCTTTTCATTATAGGGGACTGGAATACAAAAGTTGGAAGTCAAGAAACACCTGGAGTAACAGGAAAATTTGGCCTTGGAATATGGAATGAAGCAGGGCAAAGACTAATAGAGTTTTGCCAAGAGAATGTGCTGGTCATAAAAACACTGTCTTTCAACAACACAAGAGAAGACTTTACACATGGACATCACCAGATGATCAACACCGAAATCAGATTGATTATATTCTCTCCAGCCAAAGATGGAGAAGCTCTATACAGTCAACAAAAACAAGACCAAGAGCTGACTGTGGCTCAGATCATGAACTCCTTATTACCAAATTCAAACTCAAATTGAAGAAAGCAGGGGAAACCGCTAGACCATTCAGGTATGACCTAAATCAAATCCCTTATGATTATACAGTGGAAGTGACAAATAGATTTAAGGGCCTAGATCTGATAGAGTGCCTGATGAATTATGGAAAGAAGTTCGTGACATTGTACAAGAGACAGGGATCAAGACCATCCCCATGGAAAAGAAATGCAAAAAGCAAATGGCTGTCTGGGGAGGCCTTACAAATAGCTTGAAAAGAAGAGAGGCAAAAAGCAAAGGAGAAAAGGAAAGATATAAGCATCTGAATGCAGAGTTCTGGAGAATAGCAAAAGAGATAAGAAAGCCTTCTTCAGTGATCAATGCAAAGAAATAGAGGAAAACAACAGAATGGGAAAGACTAGAGAGCTCTTCAAGAAAATCAAGGGAACATTTCATGCAAAGATGGGCTCGATAAAGGACAGAAATGGTATGGACTAACAGAAGCAGAAGATATTAAGAAAAGGTGGCAAGAGTACACAGAAGAACTGTACCAAAAGATTATCACGATTCAGATAATCACGATGGTGTGATCACTCATCTAGAGCCAGACATCCTGGAATGTGAAGTCAAGTGGGCCTTAGAAAGCATCACTATGAACAAAGCTAGTGGAGGTGATGGAATTCCAGTTGAGCTGTTTCAAATCCTGAAAGATGATGCTGTGAAAGTGCTGCACTCAATATGCCAGCAAATTTGGAAAACTCAGCCATGGCCACAGGACTGGAAAAGGTCAGTTATCATTCCAATCCCAAAGAAAGGCAATGCCAAAGAATGCTCAAACTACCACACAATTGCACTCATCTCACACGCTAATAAAGTAATGCTTAAAATTCTCCAAGCCAGGCTTCAACAATACATGAACCGTGAACTTCCTGATGTTCAAGCTGGTTTTAGAAAAGGCAGAAGAACCAGAGATCAAATTGCCAACATCTGCTGGATCATCAAAAAAAGCAAGAGAGTTCCAGAAAAACATCTATTTCTGCTTTATTGATTATGCCAAAGCCTTTGACTGTATGGATCACAATCAACTGTGGAAAATTCTGAAAGAGATGGGAATACCCAACCACCTGACCTGCCTCTTGAGAAATCTATATGCAGGCCAGGAAGCAATAGTTAGAACTGGACATGGAACAACAGACTGGTTCCAAATAGGAAAAGGAGTACGTCAAGGCTGTATATTGTCACCTTGCTTATTTAACTTCTATGCAGAGTACATCATGAGAAACGCTGGGCTGGAAGAAGCACAAGCTGGAATCAAGATTGCCGGGAGAAATATCAATCACCTCAGATATGCAGATGACATCACCCTTATGGCAGAAAGTGAAGAAGAACTAAAAAGCCTCTTGATGAAAGTAAAGAGGGGAGGAAAAAGTTGGCTTAAAGCTCAACATTCAGAAAGCGAAGATCATGGCATCTGGTGCCATCACTTCATGGGAAATAGATGGGGAAACAGTGGAAACAGTCAGACTTTTTTTTTTGGGGGGGCTACAAAATGGTGATTGCAGCCATGAAATTAAAAGACGCTTACTCCTTGGAAGGAAAGTTATGATCAGCCTAGATAGTATATTCAGAAGCAGAGACATTACTTTGCTGACTAAGGTCCAGCTAGTCAAGGCTATGGTTTTCCCAGTAGTCTAGTATGCATGTAGAGTTGGACTGTGAAGAAGGCTGAGTGCCGAAGAATTGATGCCTTTGAACTGTGGTGTTGGAGAAGACTCTTGAGAGTCCCTTGGACTGCAAGGAGATCCAACCAGTCCATTCTGAAGGAGATCAACCCTGGGATTTCTTTGGAAGGAATGATGCTGAAGCTGAAACTCCAAAACTTTGGCCACCTCATGCGAACAGTTGACTCATTGGAAAAGACTTTGAGGCTGGGAGGGATTGGGGGCAGGAGAAGAAGGGGACGACAGAGGATGAGATGGCTGCATGGCATAACTGACTCAATGGATGCGAATCTGAGTGAACTCTGGGAGTTGATGATGGACAGGGAGGCCTAGCGTGCTGCAATTCATGGCATCACAAAGAGTCAGACACGACTGAGCGACTCAACTGAACTGAACTGAAACAAGGTAACTCAAAAGTTATTAAATACATCATAATTCCAAGTACACTTGACACTGGTGGGAACTGCCTGAAACGCGACACCAACTCCCAAGGAGATGAATCTCTATGAGTGAAATGAGGGGTCTGGTTGAGTGCTGCTCCACGCTGTGGAAGGAGCAGTGGAGGAAAGCTCTAGCCTCAGATCTGCTGCTATAGTACTGTGTGGCCTGGGGCCTGTCATTTAGCCTCTTTGGGCTGCCGTATCCTCAGCCATAAAATAGAGAGGTGGCTCTAGAACTGTGTGGTTTGTTTAACCATGTGCCCTGCTCGCTCAGGGTCAGATAGAGATATGAATGGTAGGCATTTCTGATGGACGCAATGACTTTTATTGCTGTTCAGTCTCTAAGTCATGTTTGACTCTTTGCGACCCCATGAACTGTACCATGCCAAGCTTCCCTGTCCTTCACCATCTCCCAGAGTTTGCTCAAACTCATGCCCATTGAGTCAATGATGCCATCCAACCATCTTATCCTCTGTCGGCCCCTTCTTCTTCTGCCCTCAATCCTTCCTAGCTTTACGGTCTTTGCCAATGAGTTGGCTCTTTGCATCAGGTGGCCAAAGTATTGGAGCTTCAGCATCAGTCCTTCCAATGAATATTCAGGGTTGATTTCTTTTAGGATTGACTGGTTTGATCTCCTTGCTGTCCAAGGGATTCTCAAGAGTCTTCTCCAGCACCATAATTCAAACACATCAATTCTTTGGCATTCAGCCTTCTTCACAGTCCAACTCTCACATTTGTACATGATTATTGGAAAAATCAAAGCTTAGACTATATGGACACAGTGACTAGGGGCGCCTACCCTAACTCAAGGGCCCAAGCACCTCTCTGAAAGGTCTTTCTCTGTTCTGACATCCTACTGATCCACTGGGGAAGGTATCATTGATTAACAGTGCCTTTCCCAGATCCCTCTCAAATCTTACCATGTGGCATCCAAAAAGCAAGACTTTTTTTTAATTGGTTAAGATACTCTAAAAGTCAAGATAGAATATATTAGATCAGACACTAGACCAAAGTACACCCAGGACACCATCAGCTCAGAAATCCAGAAGGCAATCAATCCTTTTCCAAACCACGACTGCTACTAAGAGATTAGCATTTTTCTCTGTAATTACCTCTCTGACTCCCCAGTTTCCTGGTCTCTTTTCTAAGCATCTTTTCGTGTTTATAAACTGCTTTCTTCAAATGTTTGGAATCATTATAAATAGCAAAAAGGTCTTTTGGGTTTTCCAGAGAAAATAAGGCAGATGCTCAAATGGGGGTATCCTGCACATCTGAGGTCTTTATGAGCCCGCTGCTCCTGTCCCACCAAGCACAACCTACAGGAGGAAGGAGAGAGAATGCACTACAAAACAAGGCCCAGTAGATACACACATGCCAATCAACACCAGGCACATTTATTCAGTAAACTTCCTCCTAGCTTCTTCACTTACTACTGCCAGTGAATCCACATTAATGATCAAGTCAAATCTTACACTCTTAGAATCATAATTATGTTAATCTCTTTCTCAAAGCTGCTTTTTATTCTCTGCATTTACATAAATTTTCAACTTTTTTCCTTCACTCAGTTCCTTTAATTTTCCAACCCTCTTGGTGTTGGCATCTCTACTCTTGTACATTTCTTCCCAGCTGGTTCCTGTTTCTCTTTTCCTCCCTGGGTGTCTCCTTTCAACTATTATGTATACTCAACTCAGAATAATATTTCTGTAAAACTCTTAACATCTACCCATTTTCAGGAGCCTCTAGGGAGTAAGCACTCACCCCAGGAGCCTAAACTGCATTCTTACCAGCATTTTGATTTATCTGGGCCTATCTTCTAGGCAGGAGTCTATAGGAAAGATTTTTCTAATGTAAGAGAGAGTGAGGGTCACAATTAGGGAGGTGGCAGCAGCTTGCCTACACTATCTCCTGCTCCTGCTTTCCTTCCAAAGGTCTCTTACCAGAGGGGAAATATTAATAAGCAGTGGCTGTAAAATCTCTGTATGAAACAAGGATGCCAGGCACCATTGCTGATTCCCAAAACATAAGAGAAAATCAGCAGACTAAACAACAACCTAGACTGACCTCTATCTCACTCAGAAGAGAAAATATTGGAAGACATGATCCATTGGTGCAGCTAGGTGTTTGGGAGCACATGGAACTCTATGGCAACTTCATGACCAATACTGGAGGAATAGAATCAGTGTAGGGTAACTGGACTGGAATCCTTTCATTAAAATCCACAACAGGGTGGCCCAGAGGGAAAACACTGGTGATCCTCAGAGCCTACAAGATCTTCAAAAGTTAGAGGCCACTTAGGGCCTATCAACGGTCATGCCAGCAGAGTGAGTTTCCAGGAAGATAATATCTAAACTGACAGTCTTTCTCTCTGAATGGCATCAGAATGGATTCCCCAGTTGCCATTAGCCATTTTGTTGCTGTTCAGTTGCTAAGTCATGCCTGACTCTGTGACCCCCTGGACTGTAGCACATCAGGCTTCCCTGTCCTTCACCATCTCCCGAAGTTTGCTCAAACTCATAGCCATTGAATTGTTGATGCCATCCAACCATCTCATCCTATAGTTAGGACTACTTGATTTTTAAAGACATATAAGGAAGAAACATACTGGAGTGGGTAGCCATTCCCTTCTCCAGGGGATCTTCCCAATCCAGGGATTGAACTCAGGTCTCCTGCATCCTAGGCAAATTTGTTGCTATCGGAGCCATCAGGGAAGTCCCATAAACACTCATTACAGTGTTTAGAAAGTCTGTCAGAAAATTCTCCCTCTAACTAAAATTCCTCATGTTGCTTGCCAAGTCTATTTATAAGGCATCTTTTAGTTGCTCAAAAACAACTCCTTATTTTCTGCCTAATGCTATAAACTTTCCCCTTTCCCTAAAGAGTCTTCCTTTCACCATTTATCTTTTATGCTTCCACATCCTTTAGCACAAAAGATAAAATGGTACCGCTGGGTAGATACATCATCTAGCTACAAGAATCACAAGACCCAAAAGGCAGAGAGTCATCTGGAGTAGAAGTGGGAAGGGGGTGAGCTTGAAGTATCATAAAAATCAGCTTGGAATTTGGAGTCAATGCTCTGCTTTGAGTCAGCTAATTTAGGCTTATTTGTTTGGCTGACTAATCTTAGAAAAATTAAAGACTGACTCACTATTACCTCGAGCAATGTTTTAACTGAGCAACCATAAATATAAATTTTAAAAATTGACTCTTTTGTACATTTCCTAGAGCTTTATTCTACAAACTGTTTACTATGGAAACACAGACTTTTGAGTTGGATGAGACATTATTCCTTCACGGTCCTTCCCTGCAGAGGATATCTCTAGCTATATCCACAGGGGCCTGAAAATAGCTTAAATGTGTTCAGGGATCATGCAACCAATTCCATTCCAGAATAAATTCATTGTTAAAAAGAAAGTCTCCCTGAACTTGAGTTCAAATACGCTTCCTCAAAATTTCTACCACTGGCCTTGGCTCCCTTGAAATAACATTAATACATCCTCTGCCTCCTGAGACCTTGTTCTTTTTTTTTTTTTAATCAGCAGTCACATCCCTCTTATAAAATACAGGAGATTTAGGAGAAACAGTCCTTGTTGCTGCAATCACTTCTCTTATTTCATAATTTCAGGACCCTTAACCACCTCTGGATATTCTCTGGACAATTACCTGGAACAAAACTCAGTACGCCAAGGCTACGGATGTTGCCTCTCAGCCAGTGCAACCAAGTGCTGCATCATCTATGTAGTCTATGTTTTGCTCCAGTCTTTATCACCAATACATATAAAGTTGTCATAAAAAGTTAGTTAGATATGAAAAAGTAATTTTCTTAGTAGGAAAAATGAATGACCAAAAATCATATAGAAAGATGTGCAACCTCATTACTAAGCAGGAAAATGCAAATTAAAACAAAAATGAAATATCATTTTGAACTGATCAGATTGGAAAATTTTAAAAGTCTGATGATAGAAGTGTTGGCAAGTGAAGTGAAGAAATGGCAACTCACATGCTGCAAGTGGGAGTATAAATGGGTTTAACCACTTTGGAGATAAACTTGGCACTATTTAGTAATGTTCAAGATATACATACCCTACAACTCAGAATTTCCACTCTTGTGAGTGGAAAAAACTATTACAGAAACTGCAAACAGGCTCACAGGAACTTTCATCTGTGTTGTAATTGTTAACATTATTTATAATATTAAAAAGGGAGAAAAAAAGAAAATAAGTTCTTTAGGAAGGGAATGCTTAAATGTATGTAACTATGCAGTGAAAAACAATGTAGCGAAAAACTATGTAGCATTTAAAATGAACAGAACATGAACAAATCTTGAAGACATAATGTTAAATGAAAAAAATCTGTAGAAGGATTTTTATATTATAATATTATTTATATATTATAAAATGTAAAATTATATTATTCCACTTATATATAATATTTATATTGTTTATAATTATTTATATATTTGTACACTGCTATATATACATATTTAAATCAAGTTGTAGTTTGTACAGTGTTCTGTAAGCTAACAATTTATAGAATCTTAATGTAATGATCAAATCAGGAAATTAACATAGGTAAAATACCATTAATGGAACTATCAACCTTAACTGAATTTTGCCAATTTATTCTCTATTGTCATTTTTCTATTTCAGGATCCTACACGGCATTTAGTTGTGATTCCTTGGTCTCTTCCAACCTGACAGTTCCTCAATCTCCACTCATCTTTCACAGCATTAGGACTTTTGATATTTGTCTCTCATTTGGGGTTTGCCTAGTGTTTTCTAGTGATTGGACTGAGGTTTGTTGTTCAGTCACTCAGTCATGTCAGAATCTTTGAAACCCATGGACTGCAGCATGCCAGCCTTTCCTATCCTTCACCATCTCCCAGAGCTTGCTCAAACTCATTTCTATTGAGTTGGTGATGCCATCCAACCATCTCATCTTCTGCCATCTCCTTCCCCTCCTGCCTTCAGTCTTTCCCAGCATCAGGGTCTTTTCTAATGAGTCAGCTCTTTGCATCTGGTGGCCAAAGTATTGGAGTTTCAGCTTCAGCATCAGTCCTTGCAATGACTTTTCATATGAATACCACAGAAGTAAGGCTGTATCCTTCTCAGAACATCATTTCAGGGGGTGCATGATGTTGACAGGCATTACTGGTAATGCTAACCTTGAGCAGTGAGTTAGGGTGGTGTCGGTAGGGTTTCTTCATCATAAAATTACTGTTTTCCCCTTTGTAATTGATACACTGCATCAGATACTTTGACATTCTGCTAATATCCTATCTCCTCTGCAACTTTCACCCTCTGATAGTAACAGCCACGAGGAGATTCTGCTGCAACCATTATGACTGTGATATTTGCCTTGTGCTGATTTTTTCCCCTCAATTTTTTTTCACCTCATTCATTCTTTTGCAATTCTTTTGTAAGAAATATTATTTCTCTTACATTTATTTACATATTCAATTATAAACTTTGGATAAATATGACTCATGACATTTATTTATTCTATGGGTTATAATCCAATAGTACAATTACATACTCTGTTGGTCAATTTGTTCCAGCTTTGGCCACTGAGAAATCCTTCAGGTTGTTTCTCGTGTCTTTCTGACATTTTTCAGACACTTCTGATACCATAATGCTCATCTTGTATTTTTCCCTGCCCCTGCCCCTGCCCTGTAATCAAGCACTTGCTTATTGAACCTTGGTTTATTTCACTGAAAAATGGTATTTAAAAACTAGTATCACAGTTCTGGGTATGTTCATGTCTTCCAAGGTTTGAGCGACAGAGCAGATTACCCTTAGTGGACAAAGGTTGGAAATATACATGTATGTTCAACAGCCTGAGTATACATACATATGTGGGCTTCCCAGGTGGCTCAGCGAGTAAAGAATCTGCCTGCAAGAGACACAGGAGGAGTGGGTTCGATTCCTGGTTCAGGAAGATCCCCCGGAGGAGGGCACAGCAACCCACTCCAGTATTCTTGCCTGGAGAATCCTATGGACAGAGCAGACTGGAGGGCTACAGTCCATAGGTCACAAAGAGTCAGACGTGACTAAAGTGACTGAGCACACACACGCTCCATTATGTGAGTATTGTTGAAGCTCTTTGCATTTCTTCATATCTTTTTAGCAAAGAACTGACTGCCCTTTGTTCCAGACTATCTTCAGGCATGTTTGTAGGGCCACCTGCCTTACAAAACAGAGACAGCATCTCCTCCAAAACAATGCGAAGGGTGGTTATTTCCTATTATAAAAGATCCAGTCTCTCTAATCTCAGGGTTCCTCTTCTGTGCAAACATCCCATGTACAGGTATTACCTGGTACTCTTTGCTTTGATCTGTGGGAATTGAAACACAAAAGAATAATGCCAGAAATAATATTCAGCTATAGTATTTGCTCTAAGTATTAACAGTAAACTGTCCTGCTTCTCTGACACAAGTCTTCCAGATTCCAAGAAACTGTGGCATGGCAGGCTAACTGGTTGACCTGCATGTAGGGTAAAATCTCAGATACTCCCAGATCTTGACAGCTGTGTTATAATTTACCTACCACTATCCTATATAGTCGGAGAAGGCAATGGCACCCCACTCCAGTACTCTTGCCTGGAAAATCCCATGGACAGAGGAGCCTGGTAGGCTACAGTTCAAGGGGTCACGAAGAGTCGGACACAACTGAGCGACTTCACTTTCACTTTTCACTTTCATGCACTGGAGAAGGGAATGGCAACCCACTCCAATGTTCTTGCCTGGAGAATCCCAGGGATGGGAGAGCCTGATGGTCTGCCGTCTATGGGGTCGCACAGAGTCGGACACGACTGAAGCGACTTAGCAGCAGCAGTAGCAGCAGCATCCTATATAGTGGAGCAGGAAATGGCAACCTGTTACAATATTCTTGCCTGGAAAATCCCATCGACAGAGGAGCCTGGCAGGTTCCAGTCCATGGGGTCACGAAGAGTTGGACACAAGTGAGCAGCTAACACTAACACATCCTATGTAGAACAACATAAATAACATTATCCACTTCTCCACCCCTCAATAAAAGCTGTGGTGGTAGTGGTGGTTTAGTAGCTATGTCATGTCTGACTCTTGCAACCGCACGGACTATATAGCTTGCTAAGCTCCTCTGTCCACAGGATTTCCCAGGCCAGCATACTGGAGTGGGTTGCCATTTCCTCTTCCAGGGGATCTTCCCAACCCAGAGACTGAACCTGCATCTCTTATGTCTCCTGCACCGCAGGCAGTTCCCTGCATTGTAGGCAGATTCTTTACCAATTGAGCCAAATATATGAGTATTTAAATACCACAGTTCCATAAGAGGACATGAAACCTCTAGATCAAACACAAAGGCATTTATTTCCTCAATGCTCAGCAGTCAGCATGCGCTCCAGGTCTGCATCGGTTCCATTGCTCCCCCAGGCCCATGGGGGTGATATGTAGTGACCCAGGTAGATCCTACACACAGAGAAAATTTGTGCCACATCTGAGGAAACTTGAACTTAGGGAACACAAATCTCTCACACTGAGCTGTAAGCATTCATATCAGACAATGTTTGAAATTGCCTGTTTCTCCATAATCTTATTCAAAGACTGTGTTATTACACTTTTTAATTTTTGCTAGTCTGATATGTGAGCAAAGATATATCACTTTTGTTTAATTTCTGTTTCTGTATCAGTAAACTTGAACATTTTCACATGACTGAGAGACACTTTTTGTGAATTGTCTGTTCACATCATTTCCCTATTTTCTAAGAGGTTTCTGTTCCTTTGTCCCTCAAGTTTTAAAAGATCTTTATATATCATAAATGGTAGCTTTTGTCTGTGTATGTTGTGAATATTTTCTTCCAGTTTGTCAGCTGTATTTTGATTTTGTTTATTGTGATTTTGTCATGCAATTTTTAAATTTTTATATAGTCAAATTTACCAGGTTTTTACTTTCTTGCCTCTGGATTTTAATGGATAGTTAGAAAGTCTTTTGTTATTCTAAGAGGAAAAAGGAATTTGACTGTATTTTCTTCTGTATTTGTATGGTTTCCATTTTTGCATTTAGATTCCTAAGCTACTTGGAATTTATTCCTGTGTACAATGTGAGACACAGGCCTAACTTTATCCTTTTCAAAATACTCCTAGATACATTCATTTAAAAGTCTATCTTTGCCCAGTGACATGAGATGAAATCTCTATCATAATCTAAATCTCCATATGCATTGTGAGTCTATTCCTATACATTCCATTCATACACTAGTCATATATCTTTCCACTGTTAATGCAATTAAACATGGCTGAGATCATAAGGTATAAACAATTCTGTATACTCTTGCTCACTGCACATTACAGTAATTATGTTCTTTAACATCATTTAAGACACTTAAAATTATATCAGGAGGTTTCGTAAAACCATAATGTTCTGTGTTTTATGTTATAAATATAATTTAATTTACTTTAACATCACTCACTTTTGGACATTAGATTACTTCAAATTTTCTGCCATTATAAACAGGACTGAAATGAATATATATTTGCTTCTTTATTAAACTTTTCATTTTGTCATAATCATCAGTTCAGTTTAGTTCAGTCACTTAGTCGTGTCCAACTCTGCTACCCTGTGAATCACAGCACAGCAGGCCTCCCAGTCCATCACCAACTCCTGGAGTTCACTCAGACTCATGTCCATCGAGTCAGTGATGCCATCCAGCCATCTCATCCTCGGTCGTCCCCTTCTCCTCCTGCCCCCAATCCCTCCCAGCATCAGAGTCTTTTCCAGTGAGTCAACTCTTCGCATGAGGTGGCCAAAGTACTAGAGTTTCAGCTTTAGCATCACTCCTTCCAAAGAACACCCAGGGCTGATCTCCTTCAGAATGGACTGGATCTCCTTGCAGTAATCATAGATTCTTACAATATGCAGTTGTAAGAAATAATGCATAGGGATCTCATATGCCTTTACCAGTTTTCCCAACTGTAATATCCTGCAGAACTACAGTACAAAATCACAGCCAGGATATCAATATTGCTGCAGTCAAGATCCTGCACATTCCCACCCCTCACAGGGATCCCTCATGCTGCCCTTTTATGGTTATACCCACTTCCCCCCACCAGCCTCCCACACACACTCCTTAAACCCTGGCAATCACTACTCTATTCTCCAGTTCTATAATTTAGTCACTTAAAGAACAAATGAGTCACACAAAGTAATATTTTGAGACTGGCTTTCTTTTTTTCCACACAGCATAATTTACTGAAGGTTCACCCAGTGTTACACATCAATAATTTGTTCTTTTATTTGCTGAGTAGTATTCCATGGTATGGATGTACCACAGTGTATTTAACTATTCATCACTGAAATATATCCGGATTGTTCTCAGTTTGGAACTATTATAAATAAACCTCCTATGAACACTCATGCACAGATTTTTGGGGAACCTAAGTTTTTACTTATCTTAGACAAATGCCTAAAATTTAATTGTCCAAGACTGCATGGTTACTTCACATTTCAAAGAAACTGCAACTGTATTTCCCAATGCCTGGGTCATTTTTCATTCCTACCAACAAAGTATGAGTGATCTAGTTTCTTCACATCTACACCAGCATTCGGTGTTGTGGGTTTTGTTTCTTTGTTAGCTTTGTTTTTCTTTTTTGCCATTATGTTGCACATGTAGTGGTTTTCACTTGAATTTCCCTAATGATTAATTATGTTGACTATCTTTTCATGTATCTATTTGCCAGCTGTATATCCTCTTCAGTGGAATATCTGTTTATAGGCTTTTTTCCTGTTTTCTGTTTGAATCATCTGATATTTTTAATGTTGAGACTAAGAATTCTTTATATATTCTAGGCAATAATTTTTTGTTGAATATCTGATCTCCAAATATATTTTCCAAGTCTGTATATCCTGTAAAGTCTAAACTTCATTATCCTCTGAACAGTTACTTTTCCAATTACATTTTTTAAGACTTGTTGTCAAAAAATTTTTCTGCAACAATTGATATGATTTAATAATTTCCTTCTTTGGCTTTTGATATATTAAATTACGCTATTTTTGAATACTGAATCAGACTTACATTCTGGGAATAAATTCACTGTGATAGTTCTTTTTCTATATTGCTGAATTCATTTGCTAATATTTTGCTAAAGATTTTTCCATCTATATTCATGGGGGATACTGGTCTATAGTCTTGATGAAAGTGAAAGAGGAAAGTGAAAAAGTTGGCTTAAAGCTCAACATTCAGAAAATGAAGATCATGGCATCCGGTCCCATCACTTCATGGGAAATAAATGGGGAAACAGTGGAAACAGTGTCAGACTTTATTTTTTTGGACTCCAAAATCACTGCAGATGGTGACTGCAGCCATGAAATTAAAAGATGCTTACTCCTTGGAAGAAAAATTATGACCAACCTAGATAGCATATTCAAAAGCATTACTTTGCCGACTAAGGACTGTCTGGTCAAGGCTATGGTTTTTCCTGTGGTCATGTATGGATGTGAGCATTGGACTATGAAGAAGGCTGAGCGCCGAAGAATGGATGCTTTTGAACTGTGGTGTTTCAGAAGACTCTTGAGAGTCCCTTGGACTGCAAGGAGATCCAACCAGTCCATTTTGAAGGAGATCAGCCTTGGGATCTCTTTGGAAGGAATGATGCTGAAGCTGAAGCTCCAATATTCTGGCCACCTCATGCGAAGAGTTGACTCACTGGAAAAGAGTCTGATGCTGGGAGAGAGTGGGGGCAGGAGGAGAAGGGGACGACTGAGGATGAGATGGCTGGATGGCATCACGAACTCGATGGACGTGAGTCTGAGTGAACTCCGAGAGATGGTGATGAACAGGAGGCCTGGTGTGCTGCGATTCACGGGGTCGCAAAGAGTCGGACACGACTGAGCGACTGAAATGAACTGAACTGAACTGGTCTATAGTTGTTGGTTTTTTGTTTTTTATTTGTTTTGTTTTTTTGTACTATCTTTTTCTGGTTCTGATAACAGATCAATACTAGTTTCATAAAATGAGTTAAAAACTATTCTTCCTATTCCATTTCCTAGAAGAGATGGTATAGATAGTATAGAATGGTGTGATGGCTCAGCTGGTAAAGAATCCACCTGCAATGCAGGAGACCTGGGTTTGACCCCTGGGTTGGGAAGATCCCCTGGAGAAGGGAAAGGCTACCCACTCCAGTATTCTGGCCTGGAGGATTCCATGGACTGTACAGTCCATGGGGTTGCAAAAAGTCAGACACGACTGAGTGACTTTCACTTCACTTCACTTCATAATAGGTATAGACTTCTCTAGGGAAACCACATGGGCCTAGAGACTTCTTTTCTGAGAGTTTTTAAATTACAACTTCAATTTCCTTGATAGTTACAGAGCTATTTGAATTATCTGTTTCATACTGGGTGAGTTTTGGCAGTTCACATGTTTTAAGGAATTGGCCCATTTCATCTAAGTTGTCAAATTTGTGTGTCCAGAGCTGCTCACAGCTCTCATTTCTATTCTTCTTATGTGTGCAGGATGTTCACTGATAGTCCGTTTCATTCCTGGTATTGGTTAATTTGTAAATTTCCTCTTTTTGAATTTTTTAATCTTTCTAGAGATTTGTCGATATTAAAGATCTTTTTAAAAAAAAAGCCCAACTTTATGTTTCATTGACTTTCTCTGCTACTTTTCTATATTCAATTTCATTGATTTCTGCTTTTATATTCATTTCCTTCTTTCTGCTTAATTTGGGTTTATTTTGTTCTTTTTCTAGGTTCCTGAGGTGGGAGCTTAGGTTGTTGCTTTGAAATGTTTCTTCTTTCCTAATTTAAGCATTTAGTGGTACAAATTTCTCTTTCAACACTGCTTTAACTGTCTGCCTTAAACTCTGATACAGTATATTTGCATTTTCATATACTTCAAAGTACTTTTTCAGTGCCCATGAGACTTGCTTTTTGACACGTAGATTATTTAGAATTATTCTGTTTAGTTTCCAAGTATTTGGAGGCTTTTCAATGACTTTTGTTAGAGACTTCTACTTTGATTCCACTGTGATCACAGAACATTTCCTATGTGATTTCAATTATTTAAAATATTTTAAATATTGTTTTATGACCCAGATTATGGTCTATCCTCATATGTTCCATGAGAATTTAAAAAGAATGTGTTTTGCTCTTGTACAGCACTGTTCTGTAAATATTAGTTAGATCCTAGTGGCTGATGGTGTTCTTGAGCTCTTCTGTGTCTTTGCTGACTTTCTGCCTTGTTTTTCAGTTAAGAGTAGACTTGTCCATTTAGCCTTTCAGTTTTCTTTGTGTCTCACATGTATTGCAGCTCGACTGTTTGCTGCACTAACATTTAGGATTGTTATGTTTTCTTGGTAGATGGACTTATAATGAGTCATTTTAAATGACATCATGTTATAATGTCATTTATTTTCTGTGTCTGATAACTTTCTACGCTATAAAGTCTACTCTGATATTGATATAGCCATACCTACTTTTAAAGTTTGCATGATATATGTTTTTCCCATCTTTTTACTCTCAACCTACCTGTATCATTATATTTGAAGTAAAATTATATAGACAGCACAGAGTTAGGTCAGTTTTTTCTTTTTCTTTTTAATCCACTCAGTCAGTGTATCTTTTAATTGATGTACTTAGACCATTTACATTTAATGAAATTATTGATACATCAGGGCTTAAGTTTTCCATTTTATTATTTCACCTTGTTTACCCTAGTTTTTATTTATCCGTTGTCTTTTTTCCAGCCTTCCTGTGAGTTACCTGAACATTTTTGGAATTGTGTTTTGATTTATACGTAGTATTTGTGACTGCATCTATTGTATACCTTTGTTAGCAGATGCTCTAGTTACTACATTGTGTGTGTGTGTGTGTGTGTGTGTGTGTGTGTGTGTGTGTGTGTGTGCTCAATCATGTCTGACTCTTTGCGACCTCATAAACTGGAGCCTGCCAGGCTCCTCCATCCATGGGATTCTCTAGGCAAGAATACTGAAGTGGGTTGCCATTTCCAACTCCAGGGGATCTTCCTGGCCCAGGGATCAAAGCCACATCTCCTGCATTTGCAAGCAGACTCCTTTCCACTGTGCCACATGGGGAAGCCCTAGTTATTACATTATATATCCAGAAACCAACATAATCTACTGGCGCTGATATTTTATCAGCTTAAATGAAATTTAGAAACACTCTCTCCCTTGACATCTCTTTATCGCCCCTATTCATAGTATAATTGATGTAAATGTTTTCTCTACATACATTTAAATCCCATCAGCCAGTATTATAACTTTTGCTTGTCACACGTAAATATAACTCAAGAAAAACAAGGAAATTCTACTGTACTTACTCATTTTGGTTGATCTTTCCACTGCTCTTTCTTCATTTCTGATATTCCAAAATACCTTCTTTTAAAATTTTTATTTCTCTTTGGAGAGCTTCCCTAGTCATACTTTTGGTGATGAATTCTCTTAGGTAGGTCTTCTGGCGATGAATTCTTTTAGATTTTGTTCATTTTAGAATGTCTCGATTTCCCCTTCATTCCTGAAGGATATATTTATTGATTATATAATTCTGAGTTGACAAGTCTTTTCTTCTAAGACTAGAAAAATCTTGTGCCACTTCCTCTTGGCCTTCATGTTTTCTAATAAGAAATGTGCCATCTTTTAACCATTTCTCCCCCACAGAAAAGTTGTCACTTTTCTCTCACTGCTTTTAAGATTTTTCCTTTGTTTCAGCTTTCAGAAATTTGATTATGATGTGTCTTGGTATAGATTTCTGTTTTGGCTTCACTCAGTTCTTGAATCTATAAATACAGCCTTCACCACATTTGGGAAAAGTCATGCATTATTTCTTTGAGCACGTTTTCAGCCCCATTCTCTTTCTGCTCTGTTTCCAGGACTCCAGTGACACAAATGTGATACCTTTGTTTAAGCCTTTCAGGCCCCTGAGATGCTGTCATTTTTTAGACTACTTCAGTCTGCTGTTTAGATTGAATAATTTCTATTATTCTGTCATCAAGTTTACTGATTCTTTCCTGTGTCCCCTCTATTCTCCTATTCTTATTGAGTTCAACCACTGAGATTTTTATTTCAAGTATATTTTTTCATTCTAATTTTCCATTTAGTTCCTCTTAATATCTTCTATTTCTTTGTTGAGACTTCCTGTTGTTCCAAGTGTGCTCATAATTGCTTCTTGAAGCATTTTTCTGATGGCTGCTTGAAAATCTTTGACAGATCTCTGTCTCTTGGCAGTAGTGTCTGTTGACTGCCTTTTCATTCAGTTCAGATTTTCCTAGTTCTTGGCATGGTAAGTGATTCTTCTATTCAAACCTGTACATTTTGGATATTAAATAATAAGACTCTGGATAAATATATCTTATTTAAATCCTTTTCTAGTTAGCTTTCTCTGGCACTGCTCTGACAGAGGGAGGGATAGATCCCACTTTTTCACTTCCAGGTGGGGTTAGAAGTCTAGGTACATTTCTCAGCCCCTCACTGACACTCAGTTAGAGGGGCTTCTCATTGTCTCTGGGTAGGGCTGGAATGTCCGGCCCCACACCAGGCCTCTGCTGATTCGACGCTGGCTGGGAGGGTAGAGTGCTGTGTTACCACTCTGCCTGCTGCAGTTAGGAGGAGGATAAGGAAAAAGTACATCTATCCTGTCCTCTCAGATGCCTAGCATTTGTTTTCAAATTTATTATTTCTGTAGGACAACGTCCATAAGATACAATTGTTGGAGCAAGGGATAAGAATGTTTTAAAGGCTCTTGTTATATATATCTAAATTACTTTTCAGAAGTTTTTGTCAATTATTAATTTTATATGTAATATGGGATGCTTTTTGCTACATCATGTTCTCCTTAGATTTTGTATTACTGTTTTCTAAGTTTTCCCTAATTTGATAGACAAATATAGCATTTCATAATTGTTCTAACATTTAGGTTTTTGGTAATTAACAATGGTGAACATTTTTTTCCCAGGTTTTTAATAATCACTTCAAGTTCCCAATAATCACTTCAAGTTCCCCTTTCATGAGTTCTTTGTTCACATATATTTGTTTACTCTTTCATTTTTTGAGCTCTAATACTTTTGTATCTTTTTATGAGTTCTTTATATAAATATTAACTTCTTCTATAATATTTATTGAAATTATAGTGAACTTTTAATTCTCTATATTTTTATGTACATTTGAAAATTTTTATCTACTTAAGTCCATTGATATTTTCCTGGGTGATTATTTTCCAGTTCTAAGGTTAAAAATGCATTCCAGAAACTCAATAAATATTTCCTCTATTTGTTTCAAGTTCCTTTTCTGTGTCTTATATCCACAAATTAGTACTCCATCTTATATTCATTTAGTACTAGTTATATAAGATCAGCTATAATGGATCCTATATTTTTATATATGGCACACTGATTTCCCCATAACCATTTACAACTTTTTTCAAAACTATTTTTTAGAAACTCTTATGTAATCACAGCTAAGTACCTACCACAGGGTACTAAATTCTAGACTGACGTACAACACACTCAGATTTTGAGGCTGACAGGTCAGCCTTATTCAGATAATTACTGCTATGGTCTGAACATTTCTGTCTCCTGAAAATTCGTATGTTGAAATCCTAACCTTCAAGGTAACCATACAAGGAAGTGAGGCCTTCGGGAGGTAATTACATTAGGAGAGCTGAGCCCTCACAACTGGGATTAATACCCTAATTACAGAGACCTAGACAGATTCCTTGTCACTCCCATAATGTGAGGACACGGTGAGAAAATGGGTTCCTACCAGGACCACACCCATCAGGGCTATGATCCTAGACTTCCCAGCTTCCAGGACTTTGAGAAATAAATGTATGTTATTTACAAACCACCCAGTCTCTGATATTTTGTTATAAGAGCCCCGAAAAACTAATAGTACCATAGAACAAGGAAACAATATGATTTCTGCTTACTTTGAGGGACTGAAATAATAGAATTGAGGAGGCCAAAGTAAATCCTCCAGAGGCTGATCAATATCAACAGTGGCAATACCCTACAGGAAGTCAGCTCTGAGGACTCTGGGGAAAGCCCTACCACATCACCACGGGGCAGTCCAGACAGTCTCAGGGAATTTCATGTGTCTGGTGGGATCCAATAGAGCGCTACGCTGAAGAAAAGATTAAAACATGGAATCTTATGACTAAATTTAGGAAAGGGCAGTCTTAAGTTTATAACCAATCACCACCAGAAACATAAGATACCATGTCAGATCGCTGCAAAGTACCTGTATACAGTATAATTTAAGCTATTAGAAGTCTGCCCCATCAGATCTCCACTATGTGAGTAGAATAGTAAAATATACCTGTTTTTCATGTTAGTCCACTGCGGTCAGGAAAAAGATGCATTTTAGATGATGTAAGCCATGATTCAGAAAGCAGCATATGTACCCTGGAAATAAAAGAACTTAGATTCCATAACCTTGGAAAATGCACAAGTCCACAATCCCTTTCTGGGCTCTCCATGCCCCCTTTACATTTATCCATTATGCTCCCCCTCTACTCTTTGTCTTGGTTAACTCTCCCAGATCATCCTTCCAGGAAGTCCACCCCTTCTTCCTGGTAACAGTTCAAGCTTCCTTCCTGATTACTCTTAGTGGCCAACAAGATGACTCTATCTTAGGATGTGATGACTTGGTTACTGGGCTCCTTGAAAATGGGCATTTTTGAGTATCCATATTTCTACATATGGGCCACAAAACACTATTACCCCTTAAAGTAAAGAAGAGTTTAAATCACATGTGCTTGTGGAGAGTTTTATTTTACACAAACAAATGTGATGAGATGGAGATATTAACATGTTGGTATTCACCACTTTCCCCTCAGGTTACTGAGCCTTTTCTCCCAGTTCCACTCTCTGTAAAGAAAGGGCCAAAGCTGCTAGGAAAGTTATCACAAGAAAAGCCATTAGGGGAATAATTATAATTATCAGGGACACTGTGTACACAGGGGGAACTGAATAAAGAAGCATGGTCAGGATGGGCTGGATGGAGAGCTTTGAAGTATTAAAAGTAAGGGTCTCCAAGTTTGGAGTATTGGAAAATAGAACAAAACATTCTGGTAGAAGGTGCCAAAATTCCTCAATGTTTAAGACAGATATTGAATAAGTATCAAAATATATCTCTAGGTATTGATTTTAAAAATGCAAAACTACTCTGGTACCAGAGCTACACTACTGAGATCACAACTTTATAAATATTGCATATTTATTAAACCAACCCTATCTCCAGAGTATTATTTGGGAAAGGGAAAGCAGTATTTCTCTTAGAACACAGAGTATAGGGGAGATTTAATACCATTCCTATTAAACCATTAACTCCTTGAGATCAGGGCATCTGTCATATTTTTTCCACTTTATTGAGATATAATTGACATATAACATTGTGTAATTCTAAGCTGTAAAACATGATGGTGTAATACACTGGTACAACGAGTCCATCTTATTAAAAACTACATTTCCAGTCCTTCATACATAGCATTAACCGCTGGTATACAGCAGGTGTCTTGTAAAATGTCTGGTGAATGAATGACTTATGAACTTCATGTGCTAGCTCCTGGCTTAATTTCTCTGAATGGTTTAGGAAAGCAGGATCAACCCATTCTTTGTGGATAATAAAAATCACCTCTACGAAGAGAGTCTTTGCTGCAAGGATTGCAATTCAACCCCTTCAGTTCAGACCAGACCACCCATCACGATCATTCCTGATACCCAGAGAAGAAAAGAAAGTGGATCTCCCACTAGGACCCAATTTAGATATCTGAGAATAAAACAGGTTTAAGACATTTAAATAACAGGTTTATAATAACCCTAAGAAAACAGACTTCAGAATTGCCTAAGAAACTTTGGAATGTCCAAACATTAGAGAGATGAAAGCCTGGCCCACAGCAGTGGAGCTGAATACAGTCAAAAGGCTTAAGGACAGAGCCAGGGTTAACTCATGCAGTTTACATTCCTATAAACGCTATTTATTTTTATACACACTCGAAGAAAAATTTGTATGTACTGCCTTATAATTCTCTAGTTTGCTGTGGATATAATAATGAATAAAGCACTATACTTTGCTAAGAGGAATTAGAACATTATTTATACATAATTCAATAAATAAAAATCTGCAAGAAAATTGGTGCTAGGATAATGAAAGCCCATCACCCATATAAAAGGCTTTTATTCTTTAGGCCTCCTCTTTCTAGGATGAAGCTGGTTTGCTGAACAATTATAGGCAAGCTAAGGAAGGAAGGGAGGAAAGGAAGGAGGGGAAGGGAAGGAGAGAGGGGACAGAGGGGGAGTAAGGAGAAAAAAAAAGGATGAAGACATACATTACTGGCAATACTGCAAATTTAATACTCTGAATCACTGCTGTTGATAGGAGCAACTAAAACATTGGATTAAAAAGTACACGGAAATAAATTTTCAAGCACACTGCTGAAGTGACAAAAAGCATTCACAGAGCCCCAAAACTGAAGTGATGTCAGGACCAGGACTGGACTTTTCCTTGAAGCCTCTTTGCTTGAAACCTAAAGACCCTAAGCTTCTGCATCATCTGCCACATGAGCAGTGGGAATGGGGAACATGAGATAAAACCTCAAGCCCCCAAAAGCACCCCTCCCTAGAGAAAGGATGGATGAGAAACTAACCCTGCCAGACAGCAGAGATTATCACCACTCGGTTCTGGCACTGGACAGAGGTGAAGAAATATACCTGATTATCTGTAACAAGCCAGCCACATGGTTTTTGGGTTTTTTTGTTTTTTTTGTTTGTTTGTTTGTTTGTTTTTGGTCTATATTCACGTTATCTGAAAAAAAAAAAAAACACTGAGAGAATTTGATTTAAATTGATCCCAGTTTGGTAGACACCCTGGGTCCTTGGATAAAAGTGTAGTTTAACTATACACAGATGCATACACTCACATATACACACAGAGATAAAAAGTTTCCTTGACTGAAGAGCAGCAGAAAAAGCAAGAGTCTATCCACACACAAACCAATAAACACTTCAAATACAATTCAGAACAGAACATACCTTACTTAGATTTCTTAAGTGCTTAGAAACAGAAGAGAAGCTTGAAACATAAGCAGGAAAACAACCAATATGACTTAAAAATTCCACAAAGGGAGGACAAATTAAATAGCAGATTAGAGACAGAGGAGAGAAAAATTTTATGGCCCAGGATAAAGAGGGTTTCTTAGACAAAAGTACAAGCCATAAAACCTATAATAATAAAATCCTATCTTCATAAAGCATTTTCTATATGCCAGGTATTAATTTGCTAGCATGTGAGATGAGTGCAATCGTGCAATAGTTTGAACATTCTTTGGCATTGCCTTTCTTTGGGATTGGAATGAAAACTGACCTTTTCCAGTCCTGTGGCCACTGCTGAGTTTTCCAAATTTGCTGGCATATTGAGTCCAGCACTTTCACAGCATTGTCTTTTAGATTTTAAATAGTTCAACTGGAATTCCTTTACCTCCGCTAGCTTTGTTTGTAGTGATGCTTCCTAAGGCCCACTTGACTTCACATTCTAGGATGTCTGACTCCAGGTGAGTGATCACACCATCGTGGTTATCTGGGTCATTAAGATCTTTTTGTATAGTTCTTCTGTGTATTCTTGTCACCTCTTCTTAATATTTTCTGCTTCTGTTAGGTCCATA
Source organism: Nanger dama (assembly GCA_917880005.1). Taxonomy (NCBI): domain Eukaryota; kingdom Metazoa; phylum Chordata; class Mammalia; order Artiodactyla; family Bovidae; genus Nanger; species Nanger dama. The sequence continues at coordinate 7,474,034 of CAKJTW010000011.1, forward strand.
CCATTTCTGTCCTTTATTGTGGCCATCTTTGCATGAAATGTGCCCTTGGTATCTCTAATTTGCTTGAAGAAATCTCTAGTCTTTCCCATTCTATTGTTTTCCTCTATTTCTTTGCATTGATCACTGAAGAAGGCTTTCTTATCTCTCCTTGCTATTCTTTGGAACTAGGAATTCAAATGGGTATATCTTTCTTTTTCTTCTTTGCCTTTTGCTTCTCTTCTTTTCTCAGCTATTTGTAAGGCCTCCTCAGACATTTTGCCTCTTTGAATTTCTTTTTCTTGGGGATGGTCTTTATCACTGCCTCCTTTATAATGTCATGAACCTCTGTCCATAGTTCTTCAGGCACTCTGTATACCAGATCTAATCCCTTGAATCTATTTGTCACTTTCACTATATAACCGTAAGGGATATGATTTAGGTCATACCTGAATGGTCTAGCGGTTTTCCCTACTTTCTTCAATTTCAGTCTGAATTTGGCAATAAGGTGTTGATGATCCGAGCCACAGTCAGCTCCTGGTCTTGTTTTTGCTGACTGTATAGAGCTTCTCCATCTTTGACTGCAAAGACTATAATCAATCTGATTTCAGTATTGACCATCTGGTGATGTCCATGTGTACAGTCTTATCTTGTGTTGTTGGAAGAGGGTATTTGCTATGACCAGTGTGTTCTCTTGGCAAAACTATGTTAGCCTTTGACCTGCTTCATTTTGTACTCCAAAGCCAAATTTGCTTCTTACTCCAGGTAGCTTTTGACTTTTGCATTCCAGTCCCCTATAAAGAAGAAGACATATTTTGGGGTGTTAGGTCTAGGAGGTCTTGTAGGTCTCCAAAGAACCATTCAAATTCAGCTTCTTCAGCATTACTGGTAGGGGCACAGACTTGGATCACTGTGATATTGAATGGTTTAACTTAAAAACAAATAGAGATCATTCTGTCCTTTGCATTTTGGACTATTTCATTGACTATGATGGCTACTCCATTTCTTCTAAGGGATCCTTGCCCACAGTAGTAGATATAATGGTCATCTGAGTTAAATTCACCCATTCCAGTCCATTCTAGTTCACTGACTCCTAAAATTCGATGTTCACTCTTGTCATCTCCTGTTTGATCACTTCCAATTTGCCTTGATTCATGGACCTAACATTCCAGGTTCCTATACAATATTGCTCTTTATAGCACTGGACTTTACTTCCACCATCTGTCACATCCACAACTGGGTGTTGGGTTTGCTTTGGCTCCATCTTTTCATTCTTTCTGGAGTTATTTCTCCAGTCTTCTCCAGTAGCATATTGGGCACCTACCAACCTGGGGAGTTCCTCTTTCAGTATCCTATCATTTTGCCTTTTCATACTGTTCATGGGGTTTTCAAGACAAGAATACCGAAGTGGTTTGCCATTCCCTTCTCCAATAGACCAGGTTTTGTCAGAACTCTCTGCCATGACCCAATGAGTCAATGAAACTATGAGCAAGACAAGTTTGATCCCTGTGGTCCCTGTGATCAGTTTGGTTAGTTTTCTGTGACTGTGGTTTTCACTCTGTCTGCCCTTTGATGGACAGTGATAAGAGGCTTAAGGAAGAGGAAACAAAGATCAAATTGCCAACATCCACTGGATCATCAAAAAAGTAAGAAAGTTCCAGAAAAACATCTACTTTTGTTTTATTGACTACACCAAAGCCTTTGACTGTGTGGATCACAAACAACTGTGGAAAATTCTTAAACACATAGGAATACCAGGCACCTGACCTGCCTCCTGAGAAATCAAGAAGCAACAGTTAGAACTGGAACAACAGACTGATTCCAAATCAGGAAAGGAGTACATCAAGGCTATATCTTGTCACCATGCTTATTTAACTTATATGCAGAGTACATCATGCAAAATGCCAAGCTGGATGAAGCACAAAATGGAATCAAGATTGCCAGGAGACATATCAATAACCTCAGATATGCAGACAATACCACCCTTATGGTGGAAAGTGAAGAAGAACTAAAGAGCCTCTTGATGAAAGTGAAAGAGAAAAGTGAAAAAGTTGGCTTAAAGCTCAACATTCAGAAAACTAAGATCATGGTATCTGGTCCCATCACTTTATAGCAAATAGATGTGGAAACTATGGAAACAGTGAGAGTCTTTATTTTGGGAGGCTCCAAAATCACTGCAGATGGTGATTGCAGCCATGAAATTAAAAGATGCTTGCTCCTTGAAAGAAAAGCTATGAACAACCTAGACAGCATATTAAAAAGCAGAGACATTATTTTGCCAACAAAGCTCTGTCTAGTCAAGGCTATGATTTTTCCAGTAGTCATGTACGGATGAGTGTTGGACTATAAAGAAAGCTGGGGGCCAGAGAACTGATACTTTTGAACTGTTGGAGAAGACTCTTGAGAGTCCCTTGGACTGCAAGGAGATCCAACCAGTCCATCCTAAAGGAAATCAGTCCTTAATATTCACTGGAACGACTGATGCTGAAGCTGAAACTCCAATACTCTGGCCACCTTTTGTGAAGAACTGACTCATTGGAAAAGACCCTGATGCTGGGAAAGATTGAAGGCAGATGGAGAAGGGGATGACAGAGGATGAGATAGTTGGATGGCATCACCAATTCAATGGACATGAGTTTGAGTAGGCTCTAGGAGTTGGTGATGGACAGGGAAGACTAGCATGCTACAGTCCATGGGGTTGCGAAGAGTTGGACACAAATGAGCAACTGAACTGACTGACTCATATGCCAGGCACCATTATCAGCATTTTACTTGTATAATCTCATTTAGTCCTCCCAAGAGCCCTTTGAGGTAGACACTTTTATTATCCCCATTTCACAGATGAGAAAATTGAAGCACTAACACATTAAGCAGCTTTCCCAAAGTCACACAGCTAGTAAATGGTAGTGCTGTGATTTGAATCCAGGAAGCCTGGCTCCAGAGTCTGTGTCTTTAGGTAAAGATATACAAATTTAGGTAAAGATATACACATCAAAATTTTAAACTTTAATTGGCAGAGCACAGATAATTTTAGGACAGTGAAAATATTCCATATGGTACAATGGTACATGAATGCCATTATAAACTTGTCTAAACCCATAGATAGAATGTATAACATCAAGAGTGAACCCTAATGTAAATGAGGGGCTTTGGGTGATAATGTATGTTTATCAATTGTAATAAACGCAAACTGTGGTTAGGGATGTAGAGAGTAGGGGAGGGAGGCTATGGGGAAAATGGGGAGGGGGTATAGAGGAATTTTCTGTACTTTCCTCAAATTGTGCTATAAACCTAAAACTGCTCTAAAACTAAAGTGCAATATTTTTCATCAGCCACCATAAAAAAAAATTAACAAACAAACAAATTGGGAGATGATATTTCCAACATATTTAATTATCAACATACTGGTACTCAGATTCTATAGGAAACTTTTCAAGTCAAAGGTGGCATTGAGCCATTTATGTTTTGCTGGTCATTTTCTAAATAAGAGCCTAATCCTGTGGCTATTACCATGGGTTAATTTCCACAACTCCTTCCATTCAAGTTTAATTTCCATCAGAAACCAAGTTTACCTATGGAAGGGGTATTGTGCACTCTAGCCACTAACAACAGCCTTTGCATTTGAAAATCCCTCTCCTCAAATTTTCTTTAAAACTCATATGGGAGCTTCCCTAGTAGTTAGATAGTAAAGAATCTGCCTGCAGTGTAGGATACCCAGGTTTGATCCCTGGATCAGAAAGAGTCCCTGGAGAAGAATCCCATGGACAGAGGAGCCTGGCAGACTGATATAGTGAACACATATCTCAAAATCCTGAACAGGAGACACAAGCTATCAGTGCAATAATAAAGACCGGATTCTGACTCTGCCAATCACTTGCTCTGTGAAAGAGGGCAAGTTACTTAAACTCTCTGTATCTCAGCTTCCTTGTGTGTGTGGAAGGATAAGGCAGTCAACCACCATGTCACAGGAGCACTGTAGGAACAGAGTCAGTGGATTAGATAAAAGAGCACATTCTGGGAGCTCCTCAAAAGATTATATTTAAGAATTGTCATATGACTCAGTGAGTCCACTCCTAGGTATATATCCAAGAGAAATGAAAACATATGTCCACACAAAACATGTACATGCATGTTCATAACAGTATTGTACATAACAGCCCCAAAGTGGAAGGAACCCAAATGTCTACCAACTGAAGAATAAGCAAAATGCATGTTATGCATGTAATCGGATATTATCCCACAGCAAAAAATGAACAGGCCAAATGAAGCGCTGATTCAAGCTGCGGCATGCAGGGATTTTGTGAACACTGTGCTAAATGAAGAAAAGCCATGCACAAAAGGCCACACGCAAACCAGATGTTCAGAGTAGACAAATCCATACCGACAGAAAATAGCTTAGGGATTGCCCAGGGGCTTGGGGTAGGGGAGAATGGAAAGTAATGTTAAAGGCATAGGGTTTATTTTGTAGTGATGAAATGTTCTAAAGTTAGATATGGAGATGGTCATCAAATTCTGTGAATACACTATAATCCACTGAATTGGAGACCTTAAAATTGTGACTTTTATGATGTGTAAATTATAGCTCAATAAAGTGGTTATTCTTAAGAGAACATACCCATAGGAGTTGATACATGGTAAGTGCTCAGCAGCTATTTGGATGCTATTTGTCTATCTATATGTCTTCTAGCATCTCTAAATTGTTTTGACCAATCAAGATTTTTTCCAATTAAAAAAAAAGTTATGGTTTCAAAAAGCCTTACAGCATCAAGGGCTCAAGAGAAAGACCCAAGAAGACCCTTGTTGAGGGAAAAAGAGAGACCCCTGTGCTCTAGTGTGTGGGGATTTGGGAGGATCCTGGGGTGTGGTAAGCTCCAGTATGATTTGAGAACTGTAAGAGCAGCCTTGTGGGCATGCACAGCAGGTATCGGTCTTCTCAGCAGTTATGAGAGCAATAAATTAAACTAACCACACTCCTTCCCCAGCCAGGCACAGTCCTGATTTGTGCACCATCTCATTTAATCCTTACCACTCTCCTGGGGGTTTGGTTTATGCTTACCCCCATTTTTCAGATGACAAAACCAATGTAGGGAACAGTTTTCTCCAGAACCCACACTCTCCCCCACTGTCTTGCCACCTGCCACACAGTCCCTGGACCTAAGAAATTCTTCCCATAATAATTATAGTAATAGTTAGCATATAAGCTTACTATACTAGAAAGTGAAAGTGAATTTGCTCAGTCATGTCCGACTCTTTGCGACCCCATGGACTGTAACTTATCAGGCTCATCTGTCCATGGGATTTTCCAGGCAATAGTACTGGAGTGGATTGCCATTTCCTTCTCCAGTGGATCTTCCCAACCCAGAGATCGAACCCAGGTTTCCCGCATTGTAGACAGACGCTTTACCATCTGAGCCACCTTTTACATATATTCAAGCATTTAATTATCACAACAACATTGAGATGTAGTATCATTTTCAGATGACACAACTGAGGCACAGAGAGAAAAGATGACAAACCCAAGCCCACACAGCAGGCAGGTGGCAAGGCTGTCCTCTTACTCCATATAGCCTGCCTATTAGAGTCTGCCTCTCAATCAGTGATGTTTTGCTTCTCTAGCTGACAAGTGTAGGACTAGCTTTGTCCCCCAGACTTGTCTAAATTTTCAATATATATTATTTTAAATCTTCAGAACAATGCTCTGAAATAGATATTATGAAAAACTATATTTAAGTAGAAGAAATTAAGTATAGAGTAGTAACTACTCTTACAAGTACATTCAGTGAAGAAGGGTCAAATCCAAGGTAGCTTCATGCCAAGGTGACTTGTCTTGCAGTCCAGGCCCTTTACCACAACTTCATACTCCCTCGGTAGTAAGCAAATTCCTGGAACTAGAGACTACTTTTATCATCAGGCAACTGGTGGCAAAGCTAATGCTGAAATACTCAGAAAAGTTTAAACCGAAATAAGATAATCCAAATAAATAAAAACAAAACAATCTTCCACCTGCAGGTGTAAGGAAGGGATCACTGCCATTATCAGAGGACCCTGGAAAAGGGTGGGAAGGATATATGCTTCTCCCAACCTCATGCTCTGATTCTGCACTGAGGTGCCCCCTGAGATCCTCTGGACAATATATCCATTCTGCACGTAACAAGTTGATTAGTAGAGTTCATGCAAACCCCAGGCTAGTGACTCCAGTTCTCCCCTATTATTCAGTAGCCGTTTATCCCATTTGCCTCCAAAGTCAAGCAGAGCATCCTATGCCCACCATCCTGTGCAGGTTTCAACACATACCCAACACACACATATCCTGTTCTGGCACAGATTTGTACTGCCTTGAAAAGGGCCTAGGAACCCCACTCTCTGCTGCTTAGAGAGCACTTGTTCAAAGCAAGTGGGCCTTAGCCCACATTCTTGCCCTGACGCTCAGGAGCAGCCACTGTTCCCATTTATAGAGCTAGGGGAATAATCCACTTAGCCATTACTCTGTCATCCAACAATCTTCCCAATGCCATGCTTTTTCCTCACCTCTCCTCCCGTTGTCAACACTTGGGCTATTTCTTCGCACCTCCATTCCCAGATGTGAATGTGACTATTAGACATATAGTAAAAACACATTGTGCTGTTATCCTTTTCAGCACTATAGTCCATGAAGTTTCAGATGTTCAAGCTGGTTTTAGAATAGCCAGAGGAACCAGAGATCAAATTGCCAGCATCCGCTGGATCATCAAAAAAAGCAAGAGAGCTCCAGAAAAACATTTATTTCTGCTTTATTGACTATGCCAAATCCTTTGATTGTGTGGATCACAATAAACTGTGGAAAATTCTGAAAGAGAAGGGAATACCAGACCACCTGATCTGCCTCTTGAGAAACCTGTATGCAGGTCAGGAAGCAATAGTTAGAACTGGACATGGAACAACAGACTGGTTTCAAATAGGAAAAGAAGTACATCAAGGCTGTACACTGTCACCCTGCTTATTTAACTTTTATGCAGAGTACATCATGAGAAACGCTGGGCTGGAAGAAGCACAAGCTGGAATCAAGATTGCCGGGAAAAATATCAATAACCTCAGATATGCAGATGACATCACCCTTATGGCAGAAAGTGAAGAACTAAAGAGCCTGTTGATGAAAGTGAAAGAGGAAAGTGAAAAAGTTGGCTTTAAAGGTCAACATTCAGAAAACGAAGATCATGGCATCTGGTCGCATCACTTCATGGCAAACACATGTGGAAACAGTGTCAGACTTTATTTTGGGGGCTCCAAAATCACTGCAGATGGTGACCGCAGCCATGAAATTAAAAGACGCTTACTCCTTGGAAGGAAAGTTATGACAAACCTAGACAGCATATTAAAAAGCACAGACATTACTTTGCCAACAAAGCTCTGTCTAGTCAAGGCTATGGTTTTTCCAGTAGTCATGTATGGATGTGAGTGTTGGACTATAAAGAAAGCTGGGGGCCAGAGAACTGATGTTTTTGAACTGTTGGAGAAGACTCTTGAGAGTCCCTTGGACTGCAAGGAAATCCAACCAATCCATCCTAAAGGAAATCAGTCCTTAATATTCATTGGAAGGACTGATGCTGAAGCTGAAACTCTAATACTTTGGCCACCTTTTGTGAAGAACTGACTCATTGGAAAAGACTCTGATGCTGGGAAAGATTGAGGGCAGGAGGAGAAGTGGACGACAGAGGATGAGATAGTTGGATGGCATCACCGACTCAATGGACACAAGTTTGAGTAAACTCCAGGAGTTGGTGATGGACAGGGAGGCCTGGTGTGCTGCAGTCCATGGGGTTGCAAACAGTCGGACACTATTACACGACTGAACTGAAGTGAACTGAACAGTTTTAAGTTGGGGAGAAGACTGACATTACTGATTAAAATGTTGTCTTTGTATTCTACAAATATCATCCAGGGCCCTGAAGAACAGCCATTTAGCAGCTTGCCAGTATACATCCATCCAAAACAAATTATAGATGGTACATTTGTCCTCATGGACTATCAGTTATACTCGCCTGCATATATGTCCTAAAAATAGATATACAGTCTCAGAAATGCACACATTCCCAACAGTGACACAGACTCACACACCAACATCAGCAACTTTGAAAGGAGGCCTTATCTTTCTCATCAGTTTTTCTCTTGGTGCCAGCACAGATTCACAAGTTGCAGTCAGCAGCAGTACTATCAAAATGTATTTTTAAGTCCATTGTGTTGTTTTGACAAACTAAACGATTAATTAACAGCAATCTAACAAACAGATCTCTACTTACAGCTAAGAGTGAAAGAAACACACAGATTGCCATAACCGTTCTACTGTCACCATTATGGAGGAAGAATACAGCCTAATTAATTATAATTGATCACAAAGATTAGATTCAAATTCCACTAACAGGGCAGAAGAAGCCCAAACTGAGGAAATAAATCAGAAAACTATTCTCTGAATCCATAATGAACCAACAAGCTTTGGAGATAAACAGATTTATTTTAACTTTAGTTTTTAGAAAATAATTTGAGAACATTTCGAGGCCTTCGGAGAGAGAATACAGAGTGGGAGCAGGGGTAGAGCCCAAAGTAGGGAAGCAGTGATTCAAGTAATGCTGGGAGTTCTCGCCTCTGACTCTGCACTAAAAATCAGTAAGGTGTTCACCAAGGTATGGGTTAGACACAGGATGTGTGTATGTCATTCTGCAGAGGTAGCCCTGACTGATACTTCTATTCCCATATTCTCCCTGGACCCAAAGGCACTTCCCTGTAAGCTGGAAGATTCTCCAAAGACTTCTCTTACCTACTTTTCCTTCCCAGCATCTATTGCCCCTTCCTCCGGATTACAGAGGCCCCTCCCCTGGCCACAGTCATGACTGAGCGAGACAGTGGCCCTCACTTCATCTCCCTACCCCCAGCCCTGGGGCAGTGCTTAAGCCATGGAGAGGACTCAAGACCCAATCCAGGCCCACCAAAGGTTTTCTGAAAAACCAAAGGTCTGAAAAACCAGAGGTTGGAGAGAGAAGTCCGGTCTCTTACGCAACCCCCTTTCTTCTTTGGTTGTGAGTCTGCAAAGAGAGGAACTGCATGAGGGCTGCAGAGAGTGGAGACAGACAGGGAGTGTGGACCCAGCTCCAGACAATGGGTGCACAGCACTGCTGCAGTTCCCAAGCATTCATTTGGTTTGTCTTTCCCGTTTTTGCTTTATTAGTTCAAGGTGGGTTCTAAGAAAATCTCAACACTATGTTGGGAAGTCAGGTAAATCCAGAAACTCCTCAAATAAAAGGATGCCAAACTATAGAAATAGTCTGATACAGAACTGGAGCCACTCTGGACCAGACAGAAGCTTTTCACAAATTCTTGGCATGGCTGTTGGAATTTACCTCCCGAATAGACTACACTGAAGCGAAGCTGTAGATCTTACAGTTGAGACTGGATGGTGGAGACAGCTTGAACTTCATAATGGAAACGACCTGGCTACAAGTTGTGATTCCTTGATCTTGACCAAATGCCTTAACCTTTCTAAACCATAGTTCCTCCATTCATAAAATGGGAGTGATTACCCCTCACTAGGGTTTGTGAGGATTAAATAAGATAATGCACAAAGAGAAAATAAATAATAGTATCTCGAACAATATATATGGACTTCCAGCTTGCCTGCAAGCATCAGTCTTTCCTTATTGTCACCTTCTTCCTCTCTCTGAACAGCTGAGCAGTATAACATACACCCACTTTCTCCTGGTACAAGAGAACATAGCAAATGAGCAATTAGAAGCTAAAATCCTACCCCATCTATAAAATATTAAAATCTGATTTTAGCTTAGAGCTTGTTGGATTTGGTAGATGTACAAGAAATGTTCATGCATTTATTAATGTAGTTGGTTGTACTAATAGTGACCTCACTAATTTAAAATAACTTGGGAGAAGGCCCAACCCAATATGGGATGATTTTTTAAAGTATACTTTAATTAGTTTCAAACATATTCAGTAACTGAAATAACACTGTAAAGAATTGCCTGGGAGAATCGATTATGTGATATAGTGACAAAAATGATTTATAGACAGTATTTCAAAAGTTGGTACACAAAATACCAGGTTAACTCCTGTCATCTATGGTGGAACTGAAAGGGCTCTGATCTTTTACCAGAAAAGCTGACTTCTGTGCATCTTTATCTATACAATTGGAATTAAAATGTCTAAAACATGTTTTAATGTGAGGCTTAGAATTCAAAAAGTGAGAATGAAACTACAAAGCCTGTGAAACAGGTATACAGAAAGATGAATGTGCCTGTTATAACCCAGAGCTCAGCACATAAGGTATCAGGACTTGGCATTTCAGGAGACAACTCAGAGGCCTCTAGCCCTTGTCTGACCTTCCAGGTGTTCATACAGAACCTTCGGGACCTAGCTGTAGCTCAGGCTGGCTACCTTTTAGTTCACCCATTAGAAAGAACTTCTGGCAACCTTGTTTGTACCCCCCATGAGCCTGTAATGCTGGTCCCATTTCTTTGTTGGACCAGAGATGTGCATTTTACCTAAGAAAATTCAATCCGATTTTTCCAAATGAGAATTTGGAATAAGGATAATCAAATCTAGCACTTTCCAGGTCGCCTGCTGGAAAAGCAACATGTAAGGTAAGGAGCTGGGAGAAGGCAATGGCAAACCACTCCAGTACTCTTGCCTGGAAAATCCCATGGACGGAGGAGCCTGGTGGGCTGCAGTCCATGGGGTGGCTAAGAGTCGGACACGACTGAGCAACTTCTCTTTCACTTTTACTTTCATGCATTGGAGAAGGAAATGGAAACCCACTCCAGTGTTCTTGCCTGGAGAATCCCAGGAACAGGGGAGCCTGGTGGGCTGCCGTCTCTGGGGTCGCACAGAGTCATACACGACTGAAGCAACTTAGCAGTAGCAGTAGCAGTAAGCTAAGGAGCTATGATGAATCATATCCCATTATTTGGGAAGCAGGTCTCAGAGAGAAAACAAAGAGACTTTCAGAAAGAGACAAATACTCCATTCCTACTTCTAGTCTCTAGATAAAGTCTAACTACTTCCTGGCCATTAGGATCCATGAGATGTCCTCTGTACCCTTAAGATAAAATTTCCCTCTGTGATAGCTTGGAATAAAAGCAAAATAACTTTAATACAACAGGGAAGGGATAAGAAATCAGTTTAAAAAAATCTTACTACAAAATAAACAAATCAGAAGGAGAAAATAAGCTTTGCCCAAGCTACATTTATTTTCTTGGTATGGTGCTGGGCTGAGGTAAGCTTGGGTTAGTAAGAGAAGAGTTAGGTAAATTCTTATTGCAGGTACATGAAGAGTTCAGAACTCTTCCCGAATAGCATGGTGTAACACTTAACTTACCTGCTTTTTAAAAAAGATATTAATTTCATGTTACTACTTCTAACAACTGTTTTCATTCCTTCTGTACAGAAGAGGTTACTGAGACTTAGAGAGAAAAAATGACTTATCCAAGATTTCATAGTCAGCAAGAAGCAAGAAACGGTATTACCCCCAGTTTTCTGCCCATAAATTCCATGCTCATTCCATACTAGGCTCTAGGACGGGAGGGAAACCACAGGGATATTTTGTACTTGAGGCAGTAGATTCTAATCATTTTAGTATGGGAAAGTGTTTTTAAAGTCAAAAGAGTTCTAAGATCTGTATTTCATATAGGTTTGCTTTTTATATTCACTTCTAAGAAAAAAATCAATAAAAATAATTACAGCTATATCAATAATGCTTTTAAATAGGTTTGTTATTTTTTCCCATTAAATAGGTTTGTTATTAACCAATAAAATAAATTAAAAATTTTATGTTTACGTGTGTTGGCATGGGGTTAAGGAAAAAGAGAGAGGGAGAAAGGATATAACTGGACAGTCACCCTATTTTTTTAAATTTATACTATACACAGTGGTTAGTACACTTAAAGATTTAGAAACCATATCATTAAACCAAGATCTTCTAGGGAACCCTGGCCCTTTAAAAAAAAAAAAAAAAGAAAAAGCCACTCCAACAAGGAAAACTGACTGTTTTAAATCTCAGACGTTTCTTGAGATTAATTTTTTATTTTTCAAAGATGGCCTCAATTAACAAAAATGTTAGAAGACAACCTTGCCTTAGCCCATCTCTTCCTGAGTAGGAAACTTAGATTCTGGATTTTCTGGGAATGGGTAGGGGGAAGGAGGGGGGGGGGGACTTACGTTTAGAATTGAAAACAGAAGCCACTCAAGATATTATAAACAGGAAGGGATTTCTCAAGTGAATTAGAGGCACCCACAATTTTCATTAGGGCTTAAAGAGTTAATGGCCAGGGGGTGACCACTGTCTTTTGGAAAACCCAGGAGTGCCCGCATCACAGGGAAGCTGTCAGCAGAGACCACAGTTGCCTGTAGCAACAAAACAGTGCCCAGGGACCTGGCTAAACCCAACAGCTGCAGCTGCTGTGCTTGTGCACCTGCTCACAGCTGCAGCCAGAGAATAATGGCTTCTCCTTCCCTTCCTCTACTGAATTTCAGGGTTGTGTTTCTCATTGGCTGACTGTATCCAGGAATTACACTGATAAGGATGCTGGGAAATGTAGTTCTCTGTCTTCTTTCCAAGGAGGGATGCTAGTGCTGATTACTCAGTACAATCTACCCCCTTTGTCAACTCAAATCCATGAAACCTTTTTAACCCATGTTCATCTTCCAACCAATCTCATGTTTCTACCTCATATGAGGCATCTGCCTCTCATACAAACGTAGATGAACTTTTTTTTCCTCCTGCAAAAGTGGAGATTCAAAACTTCTTCAGGAACCACATTCATCTCTCAGGGGAATTGACACTTCAATTCCCCTTCTAGTATGATCACAATCCTTCTCTGACAGGCAGTAAGCTAAAGATTAAACCTTATAAGGTTAATCATAACTAACACATTTTACAGAATGTTGTACAGAAAAGAGAGAAGAAACTGATGTGTAAGACATCTGTACCTATATTTTATACATCTCAAAGCAAATGTATATGTCTTAAATACGTACCTCAAAGCAAAAACAGAACACATAACCAACACAATCCTCATTTTTTAAAATGTTAATAATGCCATGAACTCCTCTCTTCCACTACCCATTCCATGTTCCTTTTATAATCAGTCAGCATCTAAGCCAGCCATAACAATTCATCTGCTAGGATGACCAATTCTTCATTCCTGAAGGTGCCTAGATTTGGTTGCTACAGACTTCCATTAAATTCTACCAGTCAAACATGGAACACACTATAGTAATCCCTAGGATTCAGACACTCTGCCATATCCCTTTTATGTGACAGCAACCCCTTCATAATCAGAGTCACCAATGAGACACTGACTCCTTTTGTCTCTTGGCTCAGTGGCACAAGCAGCCCTAAAAAGTCAGGTCATTGCCTCAGCTTCCAGTGATAATTAATGTGGTGTCCCCTGGTGAAAGGATTCTTTATTTGGAAACTAAGAGTTCTAAACCATCAGGGTCTAAAGTTTTGAAACTGGGAAGCAAAACTGGCTTTCTAGACGCATATATTCTTCCAGTGGGATATCACATATAGCTTGCTGTTTTTGAGTATTTACTGCATCTTGCTTTTGAGTGAACAAGAGACATGATAAGACCAGTCAATTCCATAAGTGCAACACTTTCCCTCACTCTTTTTATTTATTATTTTGGCTACAAAATAAAATTCCTCGGTCAGAATAAAAATAAAAATATTGTGTGTGATACCAAGACAGTGAATAATGCTTTCAATAAGTCCACAGATGGTGGTACTGGCAGAAATGTTGCTAACAGAGAAGGCAGACTCATATTCATATTATGTATCCATTCCAGGGATTTTTTAAAAATCGCTGCCCCCTCAATAATGGAAGGAGTCCAATGTAATCAATTTGGTACCAGGTGGCTGGCTGGGTCCTTCTGGGGGATGCTGCCATATTGGTAACTCAGCTTTGGTCTATGCCATTGACATGTTAACACGTTGGACAGCCAGCAGTAGCAGCCAGAGCAGCCTTGGTGAAGGAAAATGTTGTTGGGCGCATGCATAACATCTAGCCCTATTAATATGACCACGTTGTTGATGAGCAAGTTGTGGAGTAGATGGGGTAAGAAGCTGACAGCCATCACAGATCTGGTTGTGTAATCTCTGTGATTACTGAGTCTTGTCTGAAGTAGACACCTTGTGTTGAGCAATCTCATGGTTAACAACCTATGCCTTAGTCCAAAGGTCCATCCACACACCTCTTCTTCAGAGTTCCTGTCCTCAAGTCTCCAGCCTTGATATTCCCAAGTCCCTGATCATCCAGCCAAAGTTTCTGTCACTTCCCAGTATAGACCACGCCTCTGGCTATCTCTTAAGTCCTTCTTCTAGGAAGGATTTTTCCTTCTCTTCTGTCCACTAGGGTCACCCCTGCAATCCATTCCATGTCTGGAACCATAACATCACACAGAATCAGCTACAAACCCAAGGCCCCCAGTTTTCCCCTCTCTAGTCAAATGATCATAAGCAGCTTCCCATAAGTCCACAGGCATCAGATGAAGAGGAGAGAACAATACAGAAGGAGTAGATTCCATGGAAGTCTAAACCACTTGCTCAAGCAACTTACTCCTGCCCCTAGGACTTACTCAATTTCAGTCTTATCTGTACCATTTCCTCTTGATTATGGAAAGTGATAGCACATGTCCTACCTCATGGCTTATAACCAGATAACACTCAATAGATGATGTGAAGTTCAAGTTGCTGGGTTACATACTGTCCAAGAGTTAGAGATTCAGTCTTGGAAGCAAGCATGGAATTATTTTCAACATATGACTTGCTTTATGACCTAGGGCCTGATTCTCAAATCAGACTTTTCCTGAGAATCCAGAAAATATTTCTCTCTGTCTTAGACATCTCATAGGTCTAATTTCATAAAGATCAAATCACAGAGCACCTTGTACTCTGAACACAATGCACAGCCTTCTCTTGCTGGGCTCCACTCAAAGCTGGCAGTATTACAGGTTATTTGAGGCTGACTAACACTGTACATCTCTGTTGTTACTGAGAATCCAAAATACAGCAACTCATCTCTCTCTCACTCCAGAGGTGATAGCTTAACACCCCAGACCACTGAACTTATACAAACTGCCCAAAAAGTGATAAGCCCCGACTTTCCATGGCAGGTGTTTTAACCCTTGTCCAACAATGTGCTTATGAAGACATCTAGCAAACTGCTACTCAAGCAGGGTGATTGGTAGGATGTCAACAATATAGAAGACCAGCATGAAAACTGGTGGGTTAGTGAGATGATCAAGGTTCATGCAGACTCAATAGGATAGAATCTGAGAATAGACACTGATGTGGGGTAAAAAGGGAGGCAGACTTCTGTCCTTGTTAGGTGAAAGAAACAGCCACTGGTGGTCTTTGTTATTCACCATAGAGAAAAACAACTGATAGATCAGTGACTACATAGAAGATACTAGAGACAAGACAGTTGGAAACACCAAAAAGAACAAGGCCAAAGCCATAAATAGATTAAAGATATCTGCTCTTGTAAAGATTCTATATCTAAAACTCAACTGAGACTGCAGTTACCACACCAGATTAGGTTTAAATGAATCCATTCTCTTTCCTCAAGATCTAGTCGTGTTCTGTAGAAGATAAATGTGTGTGTGTGTGCACATGCACACTCAGTTGCTCAGTTGTGTTTGACTCTTTTGTGACCCCATGGACTATAGCCTGCCAGGATTCTCTGTCCCAGGCAAGAATACTGGAGTGGGTTGCCATTTCCTACTCTAAAAGATCTTCCCAACCCAGGTACTGAACTCGCATCTCTTGCTTCTCCTGCACTGGCAGGCAGATTCTTTACCACTGCGCCACCTGGGAGGCCCTCATAGGATAAGTATGCATGCCAAATGGTGATGACATACAGATACAAGGCACACTGTGCGACTGACTAAAGCCAAAAACCCATGCAACTTCGTAAGTCCTTACTCTGACAGGTGGACCACAGAAGTATATTGGATCCCCAGGAGCAGCACCAGTTGAAAGCTAAAGTCTAGGAATTACCACAATATGTGAGTTTTCTCACTTTTCAAGGGCACATTCTTTGGTAAATGGCTGCCTGAACCTTTGGGCAAAGGCCAGAAGGACTGCTTTTACAATGAATATACTTGTGGCAATACTGGAGGGTTCTTGCTCAAAGGGAGACACTTCCCTTATTCATTCAAGTATCTTTGAATCAACTAGTTCCAGCCAGGAAATTGTGTGAGCGAACTTTAACCACCATTTTTATAAAATAGATCAAGACTCTCTGCTCAGTACAATATGGTTTTTTAGTTATTCAGATCAAATAAGGCTCTAGGAGGCTTCCCATCCAGTCCTAAGGATACCAAGATCAGTGATCTAGTCCTCCAAATTTCTGCATGTGAAATCATTCCAATTATTGCTCTCACCCTGCTCCTCTTTACCATAACCACAAATCTCATATCTTTAGTATTTAAGCACTATCATTGACCTCTGTCATTCCAGGATCCCAAACCTCCATCTATTTAAGGGAGCTCATTTCATTCTCAGCATTTCCTAGTAACATTTTTAGCCTGTAGAGAACAACAATTAAAGAATGTCTCAAAGATACTGGTCTTCTCCTCACTAATGCCCTTCCCCGTGCTTCAGTAAAATGAATGTTATCTATGCCCTCCTGATGAGTGTGAGTAAGGGGGTCATGTATGATAAACCTAATCCAACATTTCTGTTTTGCTGTGTTTTAGAATTCATCCCTCTACATATTACCCAGGAAAGTCTAACATTTCAGCTTCATTTAATTAATTCCACATTTATGTCCACCATGTAAGCAATTGTTAAGAGTTGGTCACAGTGGTTTGATATAAAATTTGAAATACATTTTGAAAAATTTAGCCCAATATACTACTACTAAGTCGCTTCAGTTGTGTCTGACTCTGTGCAACCCCATAGACGGCAGCCCACCAGGCTCCCCCATCCCTGGGATTCTCCAGGCAAGAATACTGGAGTGGGTTGCCATTTCCTTCTCCAATGCATGAAAGTGAAAAGTCAAAGTGAAGTCACTCAGTCGTGTCTAACTCTTAGTGACCTCAAGGCCTGCAGCCTACCAGGCTCCCTCCGTCCATGGGATTTTCCAGGCAAGAGTACTAATGCTATATTATTTCCTCCTTGGTATATAAATTTAAAAACCTATTGGTAAAATCCACTTCTGTTGAACATGCTATGTCCTCCAAGTGTGGATTGTGTCCTCTTCTCCCTGGAGGCTGCTGAGATCCAATATCAGTTTGGATCTGCAGGCAATAAGAGAGAGTGGTGGGGGTAAACCTGAAGGATAGCCAGCTTCTCCTAATTGACTTGGGTCATTTTACTGAGGGATCTTTAAAAGTGAGGAAAGTAACGACCTGATAGAATGAGGAATTGCTTCTCTGACAAGGAAATTCGGAATGATTTGGAGTTCAAGGTCCAAATATTCAACAGATTCCATCCAAAAGTCCTCTTCTAATTCTGAGGATTCTATACCTTCATTAAGCTCCCTACACAGTGGTAATCATTCATCCCATAGTCCTTCAGCTTGCTGTTTCTCTCTCCAGTTCACTTCAGTCTCTCAGTCGTGTCCGACTCTTTGTGACCCCATGAATCGCAACACGCCAGGCCTCCCTGTCCATCACCATCTCCTGGAGTTCACTCAGACTCATGTTCATCAAGTCCGTGACGCCATCCAGCCATCTCATCCTCTGTCATCCCCTTCTCCTCCTGCTCCCAATCCCTCCCAGCATCAGAGTCTTTTCCAGTGAGTCAACTCTTCACATGAGGTGGCCAAAGTACTGGAGTTTCAGCTTGAGCATCATTCCTTCCAAAGAAATCCCAGGGCTGATCTCCTTCAGAATGGACTGGTTGGATCTCCTTGCAGTCCAAGGGACTCTCAAGAGTCTTCTCAAACACCACAGTTCAAAAACATCAATTCTTCGGCACTCAGCATTCTTCATAGTCCAACTCTCACATCCATACATGACCAAAGGAAAAACCATAGCCTCGACTAGACAGAGCTTTGTTGGCAAAGTAATGTCTCTGCTTTTGAATATACTATCTAGGCTGATCATAACTTTTCTTCCAAGGAGTAAGCATCTTTTAATTTCATGGCTGCAGTCACCATCTGCAGTGATTTTGGAGCCCCCCAAAATAAAGTCTGACACTGTTTCCACTGTTTCCCCATCTATTTCCCATGAAGTGATGGGACCAGATGCCATGATCTTTGTTTTCTGAATGTTGAGCTTTAAGCCAACTTTTTCACTTTCCTCTTTCACTTTCATCAAGAGGCTTTTTAGTTCCTCTTCACGTTCTGCCATAAGGGTGGTGTCATCTGCATATCTGAGGTTATTGGTATTTCTCCCAGTAATCTTGATTCCAGCTTGTGTTTCCTCTAGCCCAGCATTTCTCATGATGTACTCTGCACAGAAGTTAAATAAGCAGGGTGACAATATACAGCTTTGACGTACTCCTTTTCCTATTTGGAACCATTCTGTTGTTCCATGTCCAGTTCTAACTGTTGCTTCCTGACCTGCATACAGATTTCTCAAGAGGCAGGTTAGGTGGTCTGGTATTCCCATCTCGTTCAGAATTTTCCACATTTTATTGTGATCCACAGAGTCAAAGGCTTTGGCATAGTCAATAAAGCAGAAATAGATGTTTTTCTGGAACTCTTTTGCTTTTTCCATGATCCAATGGATGTTGGCAATTTGATGTCTAGTTTCTCTCTTAACTTTCTATTAAAACAGCCACATAGTCTCCTGAAGCATTATATCCAATAGACACTTAATTATGGACAAATACAAATGAAAATTTAACTAAGTTTTTATCACCATGTAAAATCCCATGGACGGAGGAGCTTGGTGGGCTGCAGTCCATGGGGCCACTGAGAGTCAGACACGATTGAGCGACTTCTCTTTCACTTTTCACTTTCATGCATTGGAGAAGGAAATGGCACTCCACTCCACTCCAGTGTTCTTGCCTGGAGAATTCCAGAGATGGGGGAGCCTGGTGGGCTGCCGTCTGTGGGGTCGCACAGAGTTGGACATGACAAGCAATTTAGCAGCAGCAGCATACCAGATAACCAACCTCATATTTCATATTTGAAATTCTGTTATCTGAATCTTAAGCTTTATCAAATAAGCTTTCATCAGTGTGATGACCCATTCTATGCGTTAAATTGAAGGATGTTTTTAAATAAGATTAAAATTTAAACTGGCATTCTTTAGGTAAACAGATCATCCTCCACAATGTGGGTGGGCCTCATCCAGTCAGCTGAAGACCTGAATAAAACAAAAGACCCAGCCTCCCCAAGCAACAGTCAAATCTCCCGAAGACTGACATGGAATTCTGCCTGCACCATTCGCCCTCCTGGGTCTTGAGGACAGTTACCTTCAAATGGGAACTTCACCACTGGCTCTATTAGTCTCTGGCCTACCAGTCCACACTGCAGATTTTGGGTTCACCAGCCTCCACAACTGCATGAGCAAGTTGCCTATAATAATATTTTCCTTTCTATACACATGCACATCCTATTGGCTCTATTTCTGTGGAGAACCCTAACACAGCCCGGAAATCAGGAACTACTCAAGTGGACAGAGATCTAACACAGAGAATCAGAGGTTTACTCAACTGGTATAAGGGTTGGGGATGAGTCAGAGGTCAAGGAGGCTGCTGCTGGCTTTCAGACAATCTACAAGTGTAAGAATCGCAGGGAAGTCACCGCAAATGAACTCAACTGCCTACAGCAAAGATGGTGACTCTCTGGAGAATGCCTCCAAACCACTGATACAGCCCCATGTCTGCCATCTGCTGAGGCCCACACCATGCCCACAGCTGCCTTAGTAACTCATGACTTTACTTTCCCTCTTGTTTCAAGTCTTATACAAGTACCTCTCATTGGTCAAAGCTACCACAGAACCCACTGAGAAGGGAGTCTGAAAACCATGGTTCCCAAGAATCAAAACTACAGGATCGTGAAGGGGAGTGGAGGGGATTGTAGCTTTCTTAAGGGGACATGGATGCTGCTGAGTTGACAAAAGAAACAGAGAGTCTGTGGTATGCCTGGAGAAGACACAGGTTCCCTGTGATAGAGCACAGCCCAGAACAGCTCCCAAACAAGCTACAGGGGGCCAGGATGTCAGCTTAGCGCCGTATGACCAGCTGCTTATTGGCAGATAAGGAAAACTAATGATCAGAAAGGAGATGAAGCTTTTCTCAGGTCACAGTGCTAATTAGTCACAGAGTCAAGCTCTGAACCCAGAAATGATTTAAGATTCTTTTCACCACTCAGTGGTTGCATTTTTGAGTTACTCTCTGAAGCCTCATCAAGTGCATAAGCTGTTCTCTCTCAAGCACCATGCTCCCAGGGTTCATCATTCTTCACCCCAGCAGGCTGCACCCCTACTCTGAATAACACTCCCTCCCACCACTTGTGTACTAACAAATCACACCCTGCGGATTAGGTCCCTGAGGCACATTACTTTTAGTGGGAGGAGATCTTGCTTTAAATAGTTGCTCAGCAAGGACCTTTCCATATAGCACAGGGAACTATACTCAATATTTTATAATAACCCATAAGGGAAAAGAATCTGACAGACAATGGAGATACACATACACACACACACACACACACACACACACACACACACACACACACACACCTGAATCACTTTGCTGTATACCTGAAACTAACACAACATTGTAAATTAACTATGCTGCTGCTACTGCTAAATCACTTCTGTCAAGTCCAACTCTTTGCAACTGTGGCCCATCAGGCTCCTCTGTCCATGGGATTCTCCAGGCAAGAATACTGGAATGAATTGCCATTTCCTTCTCCAGTAAACTAACTATACTTATATTGAAAAAAGATTCAGACATCCAAATAGTTCTCCTTTTCCAGTTTTCATTCTTATTTCTTCTTTTTTCTAGCCTCTGCTTTAGGACTCAGGTCTTCTGGTCACCAGAAGAGAACATCCTCTCTTCTAAGGAAAACTCGCCTTCTATTTATCTACACAAACAAATCATGACTCAACAACTGCCCTGGACTCTGCCCATAAACATCTCCCTGAATCAGGCTTTCGTTCCTCTTGGTCCACAAGCACCCCAGTAAGTACTGCAAGCCTTCCTCTGTCTCTTAGATCCCTTTTTATTTCCCTCACAAATCTGTTCCCACAGCCTCAATCCTGGCTTATTATCTCTGCCCAGATAAATATTAGCATAGCATATTATCATATCTAACACCCAATGGTACTTCAATTTCTCTGGTTTCAGATTAGAATAACTTAATCCTTTTGAAGAGAAGAAATTTGGCAACATTTCTGTCCTTTGGTGGTAAGAGCAGGACTGTGTTTTTGCCAGGTCTACAGGAAGAACATGAGGGCTCTGTTCAGACCTACTTGGCCAGGCACCTGTACCCACCGGCCCTTGGGAAGGTACAATGGAGCCCCAGGAACAGCAGGCAGATGGAACAGCCAGGGCATGGTGCTGCAATGCAAGACCAGCTTAGGCTTTCTGGGAAAAGCACGGCTGGATCTCAAGCCCTGTGTCTAAGAGCTAAGCGCTTACTATCTCTTCCCTGGAAACATGGATGACCTTGCCTCCATGGCATGTGTACAGACTCTGAGAAAGTAGGAAATGTCCCAGGAACGACTCAGACTCAGCAGGCAGCTTTGTAGCAGGAGCTCATGGAAGACAGAACCACAAGACACAGCTGCCTAATGCAAACCACGCCAAGTGCAGAAGGTAGCCTAGAAATCTAGCCCCTCTGATCTGTCCTCAGTGGGATGGCACCGGGAAGACTCTCAACCACAGAGCAAGGGTCAGGGGTCAGAGTGAATGGGCACCTGGAGTTTGGACTTTGCTAGACATGCCTCCCTTCTCCCTATGGTATAAATCACCAAGTCTTCTCTCAGGCTAGGCAGTCATTAGATTAGGGTCACTTGGCTGAACTCAGGACGAGTATGGAGCGTCTGCCAACACTTGTTCCTGATTTCTCTCCAGAACTTGTCCATTTCCCAACAGAACAAATACCAAAATAGATAAAATTTCACAACTCTCTAACTGACAGGAAGGGAAAAAAAGAGTCCCTGTTCAGATTAGAATGGCTTAGCAGTAAGAGGCTCCAGAGAATTCTTGAAGAGACTGGCGCTGGCCATGCGTAGGCCAGAATGTAGGCTTTCCAATTATCTGACATCCTCTTCCAACACATCCAGGGCACTCTCTGCATCTCATTTGCATCAAATTCATTTTAGCACATTTTTGATTACTATTTTATTATTCCCTTTTCGATCTCAAACTTTCAATAACAGAGGTTTATTATCTTAAGAAATTCTTCAGCTTATAAGTAACCTTTACTCCCCTCCTCCCCACTCCAGTCCCACTCTCCACAAACTACCCCCCTCCCCCAACTACTGCATACCCATAAGTATTCCTCATTATTATTCCCATTACTGGAGCGAAGTATTTCAGATAAAATCATCAAAATTTAGACAGAAGCTGTCAGTCATAGAAAGGTGATCCTCAAACTTGCTGAGAAAAGATGCTTTTCTTCACACCCACCATTCCTGATGTCAAGAGAATCAACTCTTCTGTGTAATCCTCAGTAAAATAATTCATGGTCTCCTGTATTCACAATCACTATCACAGCAGTGAAACATGTCCTGAGACTTGGATTATGGGGTTAAAGGGGGAAAGTAGGAAAAAGAAGACCAGATAGTAGAGAGAATTGGACAGAGCAGGAGAGCAGAGGAAGAAAATAGAAGACCAAGAGAAAGAACCAGGAGGGCCACATGCTCTATCCTCAGCATCCCCAGGCTTTAGTGTCCCAGAATCAGGGCATTGATCTGCCCCTCAGAGAGGTACAGACAGACAGAAAGTGGCAGGTGATAGGATCCTGGAGACCACATGTTCCATCTAGGAAGAGAGAACAAGGGACCTCAGTGTAGTCAAGCTGATGTTCACAGCATTCAAATTTTAGTTACTGAAACCCTACCCAGCTACCTATGGCCCTGTGTCATTTCCATTGCCAGAACACATCTAGAATTCTGAAGTTTTATGCTAGCCTAACTTTCCTGGGCTGGTTGACCCATGTGGAATTTTCTATCCTGGAGGGAGAACTCCCCACTGACAGAGAATTACTGAGTTCACACACACATGTCAACAGACACAGGGAAAGGCTAATGGTTCCTGCTGCACATTTCACGCCCAGATTCTAGAACTGAGATTAGAGAAGTGAGCTGATCTTAGGCTTTCCTAGACAGGTGAAAAATGAGCTGTGAACTGTCCCCTGCTGGAAGAGCAAGGCCTTTGGTTAAATCATCACAGCACAGCTGAGGCCATCTCACGAGGAGGCTTGCCCCACTAATCCCTCCAGAGAAAACTGTCCATGTGTAACATCTTCACCTCATTAGAGCTTCAGTTCTTTTTATTAAATATTGAGCACATCAGATGGTTCTCTTTGGTGTGGAACAGAGTCCCTGTTCTTGGAGGGGGATGCTGTGTATCCTCCGGAGAAAGTCCAGTTGGCCATGCTAATTGCTAACAGATTTCTCACATACTGTTATTTCTTCATCTGCCCAGGAAGTACATGCTGCACCACAGGAGACGTGGGACAGAACTTTGTTGCTAGGAATCTAAATGATAGTGGCAATTAATTATTCACACTAGCAAAAGGAAGAAACTTAATGAGCATCCCAGCAATGAATCCTACTCTGGGAAGTTAAATAAGAGGAGGAGGACACAGAAATGCCTGATCACTTAGTCCCTCAACTGACCTTTAGGTGGGACCATATTCTAAGGCAGATTCAGAAAGGTCCTGATCTGAGACCTTCATTTACAGATAATGGAACTGAGAATTAGAAGAAGGAAGTAACATGTCCAAAACATGAAGAAAGCAAGTGGCCAAGAGCTCTTACTAGGTGCTGTGTTCTAAGCATTTTCTGTCTACGTGCTCCTTTAATACTAACAAGGCTACAAGGTAGGTACCTGACAGTGAAAATGGACTGTTAGTTGCACAAATGGTACACGGATGTCCTGCTCATCTAGACGCTCACCTAGGAGAACCTTCCCCAACTTAAATTTCTAAAGTCAGTTTGCATTTTTCCTAGACATTGTCACCTAAACCAGCCAAGCAGATTCAAGAGGAACCAGCCCAGGGTAATGTACAGTCACATACAGATTTTTCATTACATCTATCAAGTACTGAAACATGAGACAGAAGATAGACAGAACCCAGTTTGATGACAAACAAAGGAGGAAGCTCCAAGCTATGGCACGACATTCTGGACCCAGTGCTCTCGTGGCCTCTGGTGCGTATCCTTGAAGTCTTGCTATGTTGCTGTTCAGTCACTAACAACATGTCCAACTCTTTGCAACCCCATGGACTGGAGCATGCCAGGCTTCCCTGTCCTTCACTATCCTCTGGATTTTTCTCAAACTCATGTCCATCAAGTTGATGATGCCATCCAACCACCTCATCCTTTAGAGCCCTCTTCTCTTCTTGCCTTCAGTCTTTCCCAGCATCAGAATCTTTTCCAGTGAGTTAGTTCTTCACATCAGGTGGCCAAAGTATTGCAGCTTCAACTTCAGCATCAGTTCTCCCAATGAATAGTCAGGGTTGATTTCTTTTAGGATTAACTGGTTGGATCTCCTTGCTCTTCAAGGGACTCTCAAGAGTCATCTCCAACACCACTGTTTGAAAGCATCAATTCTTCAGCACTTAGTCTTCTCTATGAGTCCAACTCTCATATCCATATATGACTACTGGAAAAACCATAGCTTTGACCATACAGATCTTTACTAGCAAAGTGATGTCTCTGCTTTTTAATATGCTGTCTAGGTTTGTCATAGCTGTTCTTCCAAGGAGCAAGTGTCTTTTAATTTCGTGGCTACAGTCACCATCTGCAGTGATTTGGGAGCCCAAGAAAATAAAATCTGTCACTGTTTCCACTTACTTCTCCCCGCCCCCATCTATTTACCATGAAGTGATGGGACTGGAAGCCATGATCATTTTTTGAATGTGGAGTTTTAAGTCAGCTTTTTCCACTCTCCTTTCACCTTCATCAAGAGGCTCTTCTATGAGCAAACTTAAATTTCTTTTCTTAGGCTAGCTTGAGTAAGTTTCTGCTTCTTGCAATCAAAATTTCCTCATCAAAGCTAGCATACGCATGTTTTTATGTGTGCATACATTGCATGTGTCTATATGTGCTCATATCTGAATTGAAGCACACTGAATTGAAGCATGTTAAGCAAAAGAGCTTCCACTGAGAACACAAGGAGAAAAGACTTGACTGAAGGAAGATAAAACAGCTTCCCATTTGGAGTCATAGGGTATCTTCTGGTCGTGAACCAACAATAATAATCATAATGCCAATGATAATAATAAGCAATGCCAGTTAATATTAAAGTCACATCTGAGCTCTTTCTATGTGCTGACTTTTAAGCATTTCACATCCATATACATATTTAATCCTAATCTTATGACATACGTACCATTGTTATCCCCATTTTATAAATGAAGAAACTACAAGAGAGGTTAAGCAACTAGTCCAATGCTCTCTAGTAAGTAAGTGGCAGTGCCAGGATCTGAACTCAGACCGTATAGCTTCTTAGCCAATAGTCTAGGTGGAGAATGGGCAAGAGTCCCTAGATTCTTCCTTCTCTTTAAGAGACCACATACCCAACTAGGGGTTTCAGAATTCCAGAAGGGAAAGGTAAGATCAGTAAACAGGTCAGTCTCCTAAGTACTAGGCGAGTAGAGGGTTTATGATAAAATTTTTGCAAAAATAATTGTTGCCTCAGTATGTCAGCCCTCATGATTTAAACCACTGCCTCCTCCATCAAACAACTCAGAATTGAATTTTTCTTTTCACTTCACTGTTAAGTCCCATGTCAGCCATGAGTGAGAGGGCATGCTCAGTCTTCATGGAGCCAATAAGGATTAGTGGTTTGTAAGTAGGTGTATAACAGCAATATTTTACATCACCGATATGACCACTTAGTTAGCCTTGCAAAAAATAAAGATTAAAAATAAAGTTTGCAATTTTCAAAAAACCCATATGTTACTTTAATTGTAAAGAATTATTTTGTTTGTTTTCCATGCCAAGAACCCAAAATCAGCTTGCAAAAGTTACCCTGCAATTCAAACCAATTCACTACTTAGAGCCAGTCCAGAATCATGTTTTTCCTTCTCTTAATTCTCAAGTAGAACAGACGCAACTCTTTCCCTCCTCATAGGCCTAAAGTGTCTATGCAGATCATAAAAGAGGGGCAGTTGCAAAAAGCAAAGACGACACAAGATACAAAATGAAAGAAGCACCACTGTAGGTTATTGGAAAAAAAAAGTCATAGGCAGAACTGGAGAGTCATATAAAGTATAAACTGCCTAAAGAAAATAGATAGGGTTCAATGGATGCGTCCTAAATTTTGTCTTATATTTGAAGACAGAAAAGAAAATATATCCAATTTATCTGAGTTCAGAGTCTGAAGTAGCTGGCTCACAGGCTTGATTCCTATGAAATCTGTTCAAAGGAATAACCTGATTTCCTGCTCATTAGGGATCGCCAACCAGATAATTCAGTTTCAGCCTCCTCGTAATACTTTATAATCCAGAGAATAAAGGAGAGATGGTGTTGGGAAAGCAACACAAACAAAGGAGCAATAGTCTCTTTCTGAGAAATAACACAGGGCACATCAACTGCAACTTCAAAAAGGAATAAAAGAGAATAAAGAATTTGGAAACCCAGAGCCTATACATCTTTTTCCATTCCCTTCCTGTCCTTCAACTATTCCAAGGTATTTTGAGAAACCAGGGCAATTATTAAAGATTATCTAGATCCCTAATGTTTGCTTAGAGTCTATATTCATGAGGAAATATCATAGGCAGGGGAGAGAGAGAAGACAGAGCATGCATAAAGATTCTGCAAAGGAGAACAAATCAAAGTTTAGGGACACCAGCCACATGACAAACAAAGCATTAACCTTTACACAACAAGTTTTCAGTGACCCCAGGAAACTCATCTAAAAACATTTATTTAACATGTCCCAAGTCCACCCATATCTCTTCATTTTCCTTCGTGTTTGCTCCTACTCATGTAACATATTTTCATAAGACTCTGATTTACAAAGCACTTCCCCATTCATTAGGTCTCCTGTTTCTCCAAGCGATCCTACTGGCAAGTACCCTTACAGAAGGCAAAACTGAGTCTCACAAAGACTGAAACCTTTGCCAAGATCTATCTGGCTCTATCTGTCCATATATTAACTCTCTCCATTCTCTCTGCTGCTTCGGCTGCCAGAATCCATCAGCTCCTTTTAAAATAATGAAATGCAACATTTTATTTGAGTAACTAGTCCTTCTTTTTCTCTCAGTCCATATGCTCCATCTAGAATTGACACCATCCCAAGTGTTCTAACTCAGATCTGTCTTACCAATATCACATGCCCTTAGGATGGGGAATAATCCAATCAAGACTAACAAGATGCAATTATATTTGGTCTCTGTGTATGCATGCTTAGTTGCTCAGTGGTGTCCTGCCTGTGAGACCCCATGGACTATAGCCCACCAGGCTTCTCTGTCCATGGTATTCTCCAGGCAAGAATACTGGAGTGGATAGCCATCCCCTTTCTCCAGGGGATCTTCCCAACCTAGGGATCAAACCCGGGTCTCCTGCATTGCAGGCAGATTCTTCACCATCTGAGCCACCAGGGAAGCCCTATTTGGTCTGGTTTGTGGTTTTAAAAAAAAAGAGGTGATCTCTTTTCTGCTGGACTTATACCTCACAAGAAAAAGCCTTGGTGCTCCTTACAGTTATCATATGGAATTTGATATCAGAACCAACCCTGAAGGTGAGGAAGGCTGAGGGATGGAGGACAAGCAGATCCAGATGGCACTTTATGAGCCCCTGAATCAAATCACATATGAAGGGCGACCCTCCATCTTTTCAGTTGGGTTAAACAACACATTTTTTTTTTTTTTTTCTTGTTAGTTTGGATTGGGCTTTCTCTCATTTGTCCTGATACATTATTACCCAGTGACTTGGATATGTTCCTCCCTAAAATATTCCTCAAGACAAAGAGGATGATCTTCCCAAATAGCAGGACACACAGCCAGGACTTCAACCTAAATATGGTGCCTGGTACTTAATTAAGACTTTTCTGTTATTGTTCTTATTTATATTTTTGGATGTGTTATCATCCCAAATAGACTCTGAGATATCTTAGCATGGAAACATGTTCTCATAATACATCTGTGGCCCTCACAATGTCCTGGACAACATATACATAGTACACATTTTTAAATTTTATATACATTACACAGTACACATTATAAATATTCAAAAATTCTTTTCACTGAATTGACAAAAGGAATTGTCAATTGACAAAAGGGCGTAGGGATAGCATAGAAGCAATTAGATGGCTAAATAATAAAAGAATGAGGAGATGATAAAGTTTATTTCTATGATGTCCTTAATATTGTCATTATGATTCAGTATAAACTTTAAGAACTTTTTCAAAAAAGCAGCTTGTAGTTTAAAGGTGGCAGTGCCTTTCTACTGAAAACTGAAAAACCAGTAGAAAACAGCAGAGTCCTGACCCAACAGTAGGCCTTAAACAAACTTTTATGAAATAATCAAGTGTTAGGCCCCAGCCCAAGTTACTATGCTATAAAATATTCCCAG
Organism: Nanger dama; assembly: GCA_917880005.1. NCBI lineage: Eukaryota > Metazoa > Chordata > Mammalia > Artiodactyla > Bovidae > Nanger > Nanger dama. The sequence continues at coordinate 7,502,708 of CAKJTW010000011.1, forward strand.
AGGGGCTTTCATAATGATAATAAATAATCCAAAACATTTGTTCATGGCTTTTTTTTTCATGTTTTACTCATGTGTTAAGGAATAACAAAAATAGTAACAACTATTTTGTCAAATATGTACTATGTGTAAGACATTGCCAGACACAGGGAGATATTTTGCATATATTTACCCAATCCTTTAAAAAAGCTGCTAAGTATATATTATTATTGACTTTTTAAAAATAAAAATGAGTACCTTAAAGAAGGTAAGTGGGAGTTCTGTTTGGGGAACCAGAAAACCAAACAAATCTCCTTACCAAAAATCACATAAAAGTATGGGCTAAAATAATATACAAACATCTGTGAAGGAACTGAGCTTACAACAGAGAGAAAATTCCACCAAAAATAAAGAGGGCTCTGAATCCATGGAAATAACTATATAAGCTGCAGCTGCAGCAGACTGGGAGGTGGAGAGGGTTCCTAGTTTTACAACCCAAGTCCCTAGGATTTTATGCCCAGATAGGGCCAGAAGATAGAGTAAGGCACAGAGTTGGAATTAAGTCACCTCACATAAAACCAGGAATCTCAACAGGCTGTAAATTCAGTGGAAGGGAGAATTTTAAAAACCTATCTACTAACATGGAGAAATAACAGGAAAGATTTTTCTCTTACTGCCTGGTTGGTGTTAAAGATAAAGTTTACCCTAAGAACTTGTAACCAGGGAATGTGTCTCTGTGTGTTGAGTATGAATTTACCACTCTCAAGCTCTAGATATCATAAAAATGGTTTCTGGCCTATTCAGTCAGTCAGTTTAGTCACTCAGTTGTGTTCGACTCTTTGAGACTCCATGAATTGCAGCACGCCAGGCCTCCCTGTCCATCACCATCTCCTGGAATTCACTCAGACTCACGTCCATTGAGTCCGTGATGCCATCCAGCCATCTCATCTTCTGTTGTCCCCTTCTCCTCCAGCCCCCAATCCCTCCCAGCATCAGAGTCTTTTCCAGTGAGTCAACTCTTCGCATGAGGTGGCCAAAGTATTGGAGTTTCAGCTTGAGCATCATTCCTTCCAAAGAAATACCAGGGTTGATCTCCTTCAGAATGGACTGGTTGGATCTCCTTGCAGTCCAAGGGACTCTCAAGAGTCTTCTCCAACACCACAGTTCAAAAGCATCAATTCTTCGGCGCTCAGCCTTCTTCACAGTCCAACTCTCATATCCATACATGACCACAGGAAAAACCATAGCCTTGACTAGACGGAACTTAGTCGGCAAAGTAATGTCTCTGCTTTTGAACATACTATCTAGGTTGCTCATAACTCTTCTTGCAAGGAGTAAGCGTCTTTTAATTTCATGGCTGCAGTCACCATCTGCAGTGATTTTGGAGCCCCACCAAATAAAGTCTGACACTGTTTCCACTGTTTCCCCATTTATTTCCCATGAAGTGATGGGACTGGATGCCATGATCTTTGTTTTCTGCATGTTGGCTTTAAGCCAACTTTTTCACTCTCCTCTTTCACTTTCATCAAGAAGCTTTTTAGCTCCTCTTCACTTTCTGCCATAAGGGTGATGTCATCTGCATATCTGAGGTGATTGATATTTCTCCCAGCAATCTTGATTCCAGCTTTTGCTTCTTCCAGTCCAGTGTTTCTCATGATGTACTCTGCATATAAGTTAAATAAGCAGGGTGACAATATACAGCTTTGATGTACTCCTTTTCCTATTTGGAACCAGTCTGTTGTTCCATGTCCAGTTCTAACTGTTGCTTCCTGACCTGCATACAGATTTCTCAAGAGGCAGGTTAGGTGGTCTGGTATTCCCATCTCTTTCAGAATTTTCCACAGTTTATTGTGATCCACAGAGTCAAAGGCTTTGGCATAGTCAATAAAGCAGAAATAGATGTTTTTCTGGAACTCTCTTGCTTTTTCCATGATCCAGCAGATGTTGGAATTTGATCTGTGGTTCCTCTGCCTTTTCTAAAACCAGCTTGAACATCAGGAAGTTCACAGTTCACATATTGTTGAAGCCTGGCTTGCAGAATTTTGAGCATTACTTTACTTGTGTGTGAGATGAGTGCAATTGTGCAGAAGTTGGAGCATTCTTTGGCATTGCCTTTCTTTGGGATTGGAATGAAAACTGACCTTTTCCATTCCTGTGGCCACTGCTGAGTTTTCCAAAGTTGCTGGCATATTGAGTGCAGTACTTTCACAGCATCATCTTTCAGGATTTGAAATAGCTCAACTGGAATTCCATCATCTCCACTAGCTTTGTTCATAGTGATGCTTTCTAAGGCCCACTTGACTTCACATTCCAGGATGGCTGGTCCTAGATGAGTAATCACACAATCGTGATTATCCGCGTTGTGACAGTCTTTTTGTACAGTTCTTCTGTGTATTCTTGCCACCTCTTCTTAATATCTTCTGCTTCTGTTAGGTCCATACCATTTCTCTCCTTTATCAAGCCCATCTTTGCATGAAATGTTCCCTTGGTATCTCTAATTTTCTTAAAGGGATCTCTAGTCTTTCCTCTTCTGTTGTTTTCCTCTATTTCTTTGCATTGATTGCTGAAGAAGGCTTTCTTATCTCTTCTTGCTATTCTTTGAAACTCTGCATTCAGATGCTTATATCGTTCCTTTTCTCCTTGGCTTTTCACTTCTCTTCTTCTCACAGCTATTTGTAAGGCCTCCCCAGACAGCCATTTTGCTTGTTTGCATTTCTTTTCCAATGGGGATGGTCTTGACCCCTGTCTCCTAATACACATGAAAGGACAAAGAAGAAAACCTTTCTAAAAGGACATGCTTTCAACCCTGGCCAACCACAATTCAAATAGAAAAAGCCCTGTTGAATTAGCTTATAATCCAAAACTTTAAGACAAATAAAGAAGACACCCTCAGTTAACAAGTCAGCATATAAAACATATAGCAAGTAACACCCCTAATATGTTAAATGATGGAGCTATCAGGGAAGCCACAAAATAAATATTTTAGATGGTTCCTACAGATGGAATGAAAAATTATTTTTAAAAAATACATAAATGAATAACAAAAGGTTTGCAAAAGAACAAGTGGAATATCTGAATTTAGTGATTTAAATAAAAGGAAATAAAAGATATAAAGCTTTTATTTCTGAAGCTTGATGTTGAGCTTCCAAGCATTGATTTTTTTTATTATTTAATTTACTTATTTTTTTAATTACAATACTGTATTTATTTTGCCATACATTGACACGAATCAGCCATAGGTGAACACAATCTCCCAATGCCAAAGTTCCAAGCATTGATTACAGTATTCTCTACATCTTTTGCGTGTCTAAACTAAATAGCTAATTTTAAAAACTAAAAAATTAAACAAACTTAGATTAGAAACACCTGAAGAAAGAATAATGAACATGGAAGTATTTGTAAAGGAATTAACCCAGAATTAGGTTTAGAGAACCATGGAATTCTCTAAGCCAGAATACTGGAGTGGGTAGCCTTTCCCTTCTCCAGGGGGTCTTCCTAAACTAGGGACCAAACCCAGGTCTTCTACATTGCAGGTGGTTTCTTTACCAGCTGAGCCACAAGGGAAGGCTCTTCAGAGAACAAGAGAAATAAATATATATATCAGATAGTGTTGAAGGGTATGTATGACAGAGTGAAAAAGCCCAACATATGCCTAATGAGAGTTTCAGAAAGAGAAAATACAGAGAAATGAGAAATGTATTAGCTGAAAGATAACAGCAAAGGATTTCCAAGTATTGAAGAAAGACATAATTCATGATGCAAAATTATTTATGAGCAGAATAAATAAAAATAAATCCTTAACTTGATACCCATCATGCAACTCCACAGTACCAAAGGAGAGATTTTAAAAGCATCCAAAGAGAAAATACAAGGTGCCTTCAAATAATAATTAGAAAATAAGAATTCTCAACAGCAGCAACAGAAACAAGAAAACAAAGGAACAATATCTTTGAAATATTCAAAGAAAATAATGTCAACCTTGAATTCTGTACCAGTCTAGATCACCATCTGTAAGTAAGAGTGAAATGAGGGTCATTTCAGACATACTAAGTCAGAGAGTTTTCTACTAACAGATACTCAAAGTGCCAATAAAGAGTATACTTTACGAAGGATTCTCAACCCAAAAGGAAGGGCTGAAATACACGAAAAAAATAATGACAAAATACAATTGTTTTATTTGGTCATTATTTCATCACTTTCCTGACAAACGTCCATATAGTCAAAGCTATGGTTTTTCCAGTAGTCACGTATGGATATAAGAGCTGGACTCAAAGAAGACTAAATGCTGAAGAATTGATGTTTTCAAACTGTGGTGCTAAAAAAGACTCTTGAGAGTCCCTTGGAGAGCAAGGAGATCCAGTCAGTCAATCCTAAAGGAAATCAGTCCTGAATATTCATTGGAAGGACTAATGATGAAGCTGAAGCTCCTATACTCTGGCCACCTGATGTGAAGAGCTGACTCACTGGAAAAGATTCTGATGCTGGGAAAGACTAAGGGCAGGAGGAGAAGAGGGCAACACAGGACAAGATAGTTGGATTGCATCACCGACTCGAAGGACATGAATTTGAACAAACTCAGGGAGACAGTGAAGGACAGGAAGCCTGGCATGCTGCAGTCCATGGAGTTGCAAAGAATCTAGCAACACAACCTAGCGACTGAATAACAAAAACAAAATTGTTTTAAATGTGGTTAATCTAGATAAGCACTCATTGTAAAATCAGTAACAATCATGATAATTGACTATAAAACCAGACAAACCTTACATATTGAATAATAAAATGTAAAAGAGAGAGGACAAATATTCTTGTGTTGTTCAGAAGAATAGAATCTTTGTTAAGTTAAACATGCATGTTAAAATGTAAAATGTGACCTTTAAAAAATGAAAGCAGAAGGCATGAATTTTAAATAGTAGAAGAGGAAAAATGAATAAAAATGACAATATAAGGCAGCAAGAAAAGGAAAAAAAGCAAGTAACAATTGAGCAGTGTATCCGACCAGTATCTCTCAAACTTGAATGGAGAATTACTAGATCTTGTTAAAAGGCAAATTCTAATTAGTAGGTTTGGGACAAGGTGTAAAACATGAATTTTGCATAAGCTCTTGGGTGATGTTAATTGACTCGTTTATAGACCACACTTTGAAAAGCAAGTTGGGACAGTATATTATTCCCCAGAAAGTATTTCTCATCCCTGGGATAGATTCAGTTCAGTTCAGTTCACTCAGTCATGTCCGACTCTTTGGGACCCCATGAATCGTAGCATGCCAAGCCTCCCTGTCCATCACCATCTCCTGGAGTTCACTCAGACTCACATCCATTGAGTCCGTGATGCCATCCAGCCATCTCATCCTCTGTCGTCCCCTTCTCCTCCTGCCCTCAATCTTGCCCAGCATCAGGGTCATTTCAAATGAGTTAGCTCTTTAGATCAGATGGCCAAAGTATTGGAGTTTCAGCTTTAGCATCAGTCCTTTCAATGAACACCCAGGACTGATCTCTTTTAGGATGGACTGGTTGGCTCTCCTTGCAGTCCAAGGGACTCTCAAGAGTCTTCTCCAATAGCACAGTTCAAAAGCATCAATTCTTCTGCACTAAGCTTTCTCTATAGTCAAAATCTCACATCCATACCTGACCACCAGAAAAACCATAGCCTTGACCAGACAGAACTTGTTGACAAAGTAATGTCTCTGCTTTTTAATATGCTGTCCAGGTTAGTCATAACTTTCCTTCCAAGGAGTAAGTGTCTTTTAATTTCAAGGCTGTAATCACCATTTGCAGTGATTTTGGAGCCCACAAAAATAAAGTCTGACACTGTTTCCACAGTTACTCCATCTGTTTGCCATAAAGTGATGGGACAGGATGCCATGACCTTAGTTTTCTGAATGTCGAGCTTTAAGCCAACTTTTTCACTTTCCTCTTTCACTTTCATCAAGAGGCTTTTTAGCGTCTCTTCACTTTCTGCCATAAGGGTAGTGTCATCTGCATATCTGAGGTTATTGATATTTCTCTTATCAATCTTGATTCCAGCTTGTGCTTCTTCCAGCCCAGTGTTTCTCATGATGTACTCTGCATATAAGTTAAATAAGCAGAGTGACAATATACAGCCTTGACGTACTCCTTTTCCTATTTGGAACCAGTCTGTTGTTCCATGTCCAGTTCTAACTGTTGCTTCTTGGCCTGTATACAGATTTCTCAAGAGGCAGGTCAGGTGGTCTGGTATTCCCTTCTCTTTCAGAATTTTCTACAGTTTATTGTGATCCATACAGTCAAAGGCTTTGGCATAGTCAATAAAGCAGAAATAGATGTTTTTTCTGGAACTCTCTTGCTTTTTCCATGATCCAGCAGATGTTGGCAATTTGATCTCTGGTTCCTCTGCCTTTTCTAAAACGAGCTTGAACATTTGGAAGTTCACAATTCACGTACTGCTAAAGCCTGGCTTGGGGGAATTTTAAGCATCACTTACTAGCATGTGAGATGAATGCAATTGCGTGGTAGTTTGAGCATTCTTTGGCATTGCCTTTCTTTGGGATTGGAATGAAAACTGACCTTTTCCATTCCTGTGGCCACTGCTGTTTTCCAAATTTATTTAGTGTAGCACTTTCACCATATCATCTTTCAGGATTTTAAACAGCTTAACTGGAATTCCATCACCTCCACTAGCTTTGTTCATACTGATGCTTCCTAAGGCCCACTTGACTTCACATTCCAGGATGTCTGACTCTAGATGAGTGATCACACCATCATGATTATCTGGGTTGTGAAGATTTTTTTTGTACAGTTCTGTGTATTCTTGCCACCTCTTCTTAACATCTTCTACTTCTGTTAGGTCCATACGATTTCTGTCCTTTATTGTGCCCATCTTTGCATGAAATATTCCCTTGGTATCTCTAATTTTCTTGAAGAGATCTCTAGTCTTTCCCATTCTATTGTTTTCCTCTATTTCTTTGCATCGACCACTGAGGAAGGCTTTCTTATCTCTCCTTGCTATTCTTTGGAAGTCTGCATTCAGATGCTTATATCTTTCCTTTCTCCTTTGCTTTTCGCTTCTCTTCTTTTCACAGCTATTTGTAAGGCCTCTTTAGACAGTCATTTTTCTTTTTTGCATTTCTTTTTCTTGGGGATGGTCTTGATTCCTGTCTCCTGTGCAATGTAATGAACCTCCATCCATAGTTCATCAGGCACTCTGTCTATCACATCTAGTCCCTTAAATCTATTTCTCACCTCCACTGTATAGGAATAAGGGATTTGATTCAGATCATACCTGAATGGTCTGGTGGTTTTCCCCACTTTCTTCAATTTCAGTCTGAATTTGGCAATAAGGAGTTCATGATCTGAGCCACAGTCAGCTCCTGGTCATGTTCTTGCTGACTGTTTAGAGCTTCTCCATCTTTGGCTGCAAAGAATATAATCAGTCTGATTTTGGTGTCTACCATCTGGTGATGTCCATGTGTAGCGTCTTCTCTTGTGTTCTTGGAAGAGGTTGTTTGCTATGACCAGCGTGTTCTGTTGGCAGAACTCTATTAGTCTTTGCCCTGCTTCATTCTGTACTCTGAGGCCAAGTTTGCCTGGTACTCCAGGTGTTTCTTGACTTCCTACTTTTGCATTCCACTCTCCTGTAATGAAAAGGACATCTTTTGGGGGTGTTAGCTCTAGAAAGTCTTCGTAGAACTGTTCAGCTTCTTCAGCATTACTGGTCAGGGCGCAGACTTGGATTACCATGATATTGAATGGTTTGCCTTGGAAACGAACAGAGATCATTCTGTCATTTTGAGATTGCATCCAAGTACTGCATTTTGGACTCTTTTGTTGACTGTGATGGCTACTCCATTTCTTCTAAGGAATTCCTGCCCACAGTAGTAGATATAATGGCCATCTGAGTTAAATTCACCCATTCCAGTCCATTTTAGTTCACTGATTCCTGGAATGTCAAAGTTCACTCTTGGCATCTCCTGTTTGACCACTTCCAATTTGCCTTGATTCATGGACCTGACATTCCAAGTTCCTGTGCAATATTGCTCTCTACAGCATCAGATCTTGCTTCTGTCACCAATCCCATTCACAGCTGGGTGTTGTTTTTGCTTTGGCTCCATCCCTTCATTCTTTCTGGAGTTATTTCTCCACTCATCTCCAATAGCATATTGGGCACCTACTGACCTGAGGAGTTCATCTTTCAGTGTCCTATCTTTTTGCCTTTTCATACTGTTCATTGTGTTCTCAAGGCAAGAATACTGAAGTGGTATGCCATTCCCTTCTCCAATGGACCAGATTCCGTCAGACCTCTCCATCATGACCTGCCCATCTTGGGTGGCCCCACACAGCATGGCTTAGTTTCACTGAGTTAGACAAGGCTGTGGTCCATGTGATCAGATTGGCTAGTCGTCTGTGATTGTGGTTTCAGTCTGTCTGCCCTCTGATGCCCTCTCTCAGTGCCTACCATCCTATTTGGTTTTCTCTTACTTTGGATGTGGGGTATCTCTTCATGGCTGCTCCAGCAAAGCACAGCCGCTGCTCCTTACCTTGGACGAGCGGTAGCTCCTCTTGGCCGATGCCCCTGACCTCAGGCATGGGGTAGCTCCAATAAAGGGTCTGCTTGCAATGCAGGAGACCTAGGTTCGATCCCTGTGTCAGGAAGATCCCCTGGAGAAGGAAACAGCAACCCACTCCAGTACTCTTGCCTAGAAAATTCCATGGATGGAGGAGCCTGGTGGGCTATAGTCCATGAGGTCACAAAGAGTCAGTCACAACTGAGTGACTTCACTTTCTTTCTTTGCTTGCCTAAAGGAAGAATAAAATTACATGAAGCAGCTCAGAGAGAGTGTGCTTATGAATGAACTATGTCCCCACAATGCCTCTCAAAAAGAAGAAAGTAGAGAGAAGAGAGGATGAGAGATGAAAGATGAGGAAGAAAGGGAGGAGAAAGACAAGGCTAATTTCATGACTTGTCCAAGATCATATAGCTAATGAGGTACTGGAATGAAACACAAATCCAGGCAGTTTCAGTACAAAACCTATTCCTTTTCTACTCTGCCACACTGATGAGACCAATCTGAATGAAGACATTTTGTCCATTTGAATAGTGTTTAGTTAGGAAGGGCTGCCCCTAGTCCTGATCATCTTATCTTTATGAGCACACCTTCGTTCACCCCCAGTCACTCTTTTCCTCACCCAGTTTGCTTCTTCACTCTTGCTAATCCTAGTAGTTAGAAGCAGGTGTCACAGTTTTGGCCAAAGAGAATGAATATCACTATGAATTTTAATGGACCAAGGCAGATGGGACCAACACCAGAATGCCACCAACATATACTTTGCATCTGAAAATTTGCCATGTCTCCACTGGAGAAATTATCTAATTATGCCTTCAACCTATTACTCAATATATTAATAATATTTGTCAAGTGCTTTATTGGAAACTATAATTGTGCTCACAGTTTCATGATCTGAGAACAGGAAGAAATTTGCCAGTGATACTGATAATACTGGATGGGAAAACACTGCACATGATGAAAACTTAGAAATGGAAAACAAGGCCGAAGGCTTTAAATATATAAAGAAGAGATTGAACCTGATAAAAATGCAAACTCTATATAAACTAAGATATAGTCATCTTAGGAAAAATTATTCCAAAACACAAATATTCATTGAGAATAAAAAATATATAGACTGAAAGGGACTAGGGAGTGACAGGTAAGAATGAATGTTGGTGATAAATATAAATAAGATGAAATTTCAATGTGCTATTCCAACAAAGAAGTCCATTGCTTCTTTTTTTTTTTTCCTTCGATTATATAAGAAAAGGGCCTGCATTCCAGAAAAAACAAATGATCATTTATCTTTAAACAACTAATTAAACTGTACCTAGAATACTGCATACTACATTTGTAGCAGTTTCAGAATAACAAATAAATAAGAGAATGCAGGTTGTTCTGAGTAGGATGGTCAGCACAGCAAATGGGGAGGTGACTTGAAGCCAGCTAACACCTTCTCAGGGTCCACTGTGGTCCAGCTCTGTCTTGGGTCAAAAGTTATAAAGAGTTTCCAATTTAGTTTGGTTTTCAGTCTAGTTTGGTTTCAGTCCTGACTGAAGTCAATGGAAAGTGTGTACATTAACTCTACTACTTTTACCCCTGAACAGGAGTGAAAAGCTTGTGAAGAAACATAAATCACACACACGTTATTCTGATTCACTTTTAATCTCAGGAGTTGGTTAACTCCAGCACACGAGCCACATCTGTAACAGCGGCCTTCATCTCCACTGCCTTTGTCAAGAGGGCTCAGAAATATAAACTGAGTGATTAAAAAGAGAGCCCCCTTTACTGTTAGAATCAACAGTGTGGTGTGTTTGGATGGCTGCCTAACAGCTCTCCCCCAGTCTCTCTGCTGTTGTTAGAATTTGCTCTTTCAAATCAAAGTGCTCCTCCACCACGGCCTGCTTCTTCTTCTTGAATGCTACAGGGAAAGGTAAAAGTTTCATTATGCCTCTAACCAATAGCACAGCACCATTTATAGTGGAAATTTTCCTTGCAGCCTCTACCCAAAGTGCAACATGGGATATCAGCCACTACTATTCACAAACTAAGGCGATGAAAGGAGGCACCCATTGGGGCTAATGAAATCTCTGTACAAATGAGTGGATAGATCTGGGAATGCAAAGAGAAAAAATATGTCCAGATACAAGATGGAGAAGTGACTCTGTGTACAAATGAGTGAAAAAGTTAGTCTAGAAATCAGTGAGGATCACAATGTGACCAAGAAATAGCCACATGGCACTCAAGCCTAAACCGTTCTGGAACACGGGTCAGTTCTAAGCGTAACAATATAGAAGAGTTAATACAGCTAATAGTTTTTACACAGCATGCTCTGTACTTGTGATGCAAATATTAATTCACTTAATTTTTAGACCAATTGAAGTATCCTTGTTCCCAGTTTAGAGATGAAGAAATGTCACTGAGAAAGATAAACAAGGTAGTGTATGATCACAGGGCTAGAATTTCTGTAGAAGTGAGATTTGAATTCATGCAGTCCGACCAAAGAAACATGCATGAACATTGCATCACGCAGCCTGCAGCACTTATAAGCACAACATGAGGGCCAAAAGAAGACCCACAAAGACGAAGGGAAAGAAATTTTTTAAAGCAACTCATGAGATTAATTCTTTTAAGTCAGTCTATTTATGTTGAAAATAAAAAGGAAGGAGTACTCCCTGGAGGAGTAAGAGAAGGAAGAAGGAACACTTGAAACCCTTGCATTCCAGCCGTTTGCTTGAAATATGCACATGGGTTTTGACACAATCACTTGGGAAGTTCAAGTGAATTATTCCAATTGAAGGATTAACAAAATAGGCTTGTACTTGTGTGTGCATGTCAAAAATAATAACTAAATCCATTTTCCTATACTATTTTAAGTTGTGTAGGCAACAGGCGTTTGGGGAGGGGATGGACGTTGCAAAAATTAATAATGCCAAGAAAAAAATGAACCTTGAATAGGAGCACTTCTCACTTCTACATGATTATCTTCTCTTTTTCTGAATGTCTATCCACCTCTTGAGTCATGATCAAGGCCTCAGTAGACATCTAAGAACTCATCACATATCAGGGGCTATGTGAGATGCTCAAGACACAAGATTCCTCCCCAAATGAGGCCATAATCTCATAGTTCAGAAAAGAAAAATGAAGAAATAAGACAGATATAAAGTAGAAATAGTAAATTCTAAAAAGGGTGAAGGGAGAGTTGGCATCAAGAATTTAAAGGACAGAAAAAATTATAGCTGATTGGAGGATTCTGAAGAGGTTTCCAAGAGAAAACTTGAGATTGGACTGAATGCTAGGGAGGACTGTGACCAAAAAGGCATTCCAGGATGGGGATCAGCATGAGTGAAGGCAAAACAATGGAAAAGAATGATGTATATTGGAAAATATCGAGGGCCACAATTTGGCCATAACATGGGATACTTACATGGTAGAAGTGGCTGAGATAGGTAAAGGTGAGTTAAAACCACATTGTAGATCTTTTTTTTTTTTAATTATTAAATTTTTTTTTGCTATCTTAGTTTTTATTTTTTTTATTAAATTTATTTATTTTTTTAATTACAATACTGTATTTGTTTTGCCATACATTGACACGAATCAGCCATAGGTGAACACAATCTCCCAATGCCGAAGCCCCCTCCCACCTCCCACCCCACATCCTCTACTTGAATCATCCTGTGCATCAGCCCCATGCATCCTGCATCCTACATTGAACATAGATTGGCGCTTCGTTTCTTACAAGAAAATATACACGTTTCATTGCCATTCTCCCAAGCCATCCCACCCTTTCCCTCTCCCTCAGAGTCCAAAAGTCCACTCTATATCTCTGTGTCTCTTTGTTGTCTCACATATAGGGTCATCATTACTGTCTTCTAAATTCCATATATATGTGTCAGTATACTGTATTGGTGTTTTTCTTTCTGGCTTACTTCACTCTGTATAATCGGCTCCAATTTCATCCATCTCATTAGAACTGAGTCAAATTTATTCTTTTTAAGGGCTGAGTAGTATTCCATTGTGTATATGTACCACAGCTTTCTTATCCAATCATCTGCTGATGGACATCTAGGTTGCTTCCATGTCCTGGCTATTATAAACAGCGCTGCAATGAACATTGGGGTACATGTGTCTCTTTCAATTCTGGTTTCCTCGGTGTGTATGCCTGGCAGTGGGATTGCTGGGTCATAAGGCAGTTCTATTTGCAATTTTTTAAGGAATCTCCACACTGTTTTCCATAATGGCTGTACTAGTTTGCATTCCCACCAGCAATATAAGAGGGTTCCCTTTTCTCCACATCCTCTCCAGCATTTATTGCTTGTAGACTTTTGGATTGCAGCCATTCTGACTGGTGTGAAATGGTACCTCATTGTGGTCTTGATTTGCATTTCTCTGATAATGAGTGATGTTGAACATCTTTTCATGTGTTTGTTAGCCATCCATATGTCTTCTTTGGAGAAATGCCTATTTAGTTCTTTGGCCCATTTTTTTATTGGATCATTTATTTTTCTGGAGTTGAGCTGCATAAGTTGCTTATATATCTTTGAGATTAGTTGTCAGTTGTTTCATTTGCTATTGTTTTCTCCCATTCAGAAGGCTGTCTTTTCACCTTGCTTATAGTTTCCTTTGTTGTGCAGAAGCTTTTAATTTTAATTAGATCCCATTTGTTTATCTTTGCTTTTATTTCCAGTATACTGGGAGTTGGATCATAGAGGATCCTGCTGTGATTTATGTCGGAGAGTGTTTTGCCTATGTTCTCCTCTAGGAGTTTTATAGTTTCTGGTCTTACATTTAGATCTTTAATCCATTTTGAGTTTATTTTGTGTATGGTGTTAGAAAGGGGTCTAGTTTCATTCTTTACAAGTGGTTGACCAGTTTTCCCAGCACCACCTGTTAAAGAGACTGTCTTTACTCCATTGTATATTCTTGCCTCCCTTGTCGAAGATAAGGTGTCCATAGGTGTGTGGGTTAATCTCAGGGCTTTCTATTTTGTTCCATTGATCTATATTTCTGTCTTTGTGCCAGTACCATACTGTCTTAATGACTATGGCTTTGTAGTAGAGTCTAAAGTCAGGCAAGTTGATTCCTCCAGTTCCATTCTTCTTTCTCAAGATTGCTTTGGCTATTCGAGGTTTTTTGTATTTCCATACAAATCTTGAGATTATTTGATCTAGTTCTGTGAAAAATACTGCTGGTAGCTTGATGGGAATTGTATTGAATCTGTAGATTGCTTTAGGTAGTATACTCATTTTTCACTATGTTGACTCTTCCGACCCATGAGCATGGTATATTTCTCCATCTATTAGTGTCTTCTTTGATTTCTTTCATCAGTGTTTTATAGTTTTCGATATATAGGTCTTTAGTTTCTTTAGGTAGGAATATTCCTGAGTATTTTATTCTTTTCGTTGCAATGGTGAATGGAATTGTTTCCTTAACTTCTTTTTCTACTTTCTCATTATTAGTGTATAGGAATGCAAGGGATTTCTGAGTGTTGATTTTATATCCTGCAACTTTACTATATTCATTGATTAGCTCTAGTAGTTTTCTGGTCGAATCTTCATGATTTTCTATGTAGAGGATCATGTCATCTGCAAACAGTGAGAGTTTTACTTCTTCTTTTCCAATTTGGATTCCTTGTATTTCTTTTTCTGCTCTGATTGCTGTGGCCAAAATTTCCAGTACGATGTTGAAGAGTAGTGGTGAAAGTGGACACCCTTGTCTTGTTCCTGACTTTAGGGGAAATGGTTTCAATTTTTCGCCATTGAGGATAATGTTAGCTGTGGGTTTGTCATATATAGCTTTTATTATGTTGAGGTATGTTCCTTCTATTCCTGCTTTCTGGAGAGTTTTTATCATAAATGGATACTGAATTTTGTCAAAGGCTTTTTCGGCATCTATTGAGATAATCATATGATTTTTATTTCTCAGTTTGTTAATGTGATGAATTACATTGATTGACTTGCGGATATTGAAGAATCCTTGCATCCCTGGGATAAAGCCCACTTGGTCATGGTGTATGATCTTTTTAATGAGTTGCTGGATTCTGATTGCTAGGATTTTGTTAAGGATTTTTGCATCTATGTTCATCAGTGATATTGGCCTGTAGCTTTCTTTTATTGTGGTGTCTTTGTCAGGTTTTGGTATTAGGGTGATGGTGGCCTCATAGAATGAGTTTGGAAGTTTACCTTGCTCTGCAATTTCCTGGAATAGCTTCAGTAAGATAGGTGTTAGCTCTTCTTGGAATTTTTGGTAGAATTCAGCTGTGAAGCCGTCTGGACCTGGGCTTTTGTTTGCTGGAAGATTCCTGATTCCAGTTTCCAATTTCTGTGCTTGTGATGGGTCTGTTAAGATTTTCTATTTCTTCCTGGTTCACTTTTGGAAAATTGTACTTTTCTAAGAATTTGTCCATTTCTTCCAAGTTGTCCATTTTATTGGCATATAATTGCTGATAGTAGTCTCTTATGATTCTTTGTATTTCTGAGTTGTCTGTCGTGATCTCTCCATTTTCATTTCTAATTTTGTTGATCTGATTTTTTTCTCTTTGTTTCTTGACAAGTCTGGCTAATGGTTTGTCAATTTTATTTATCCTTTCAAAGAACCAGATTTTTGTTTTGTTGATTTTTTGCTATGGTCTCTTTTGTTTCTTTTGCATTTATTTCTGCCCTAATTTTTAGGATTTCTTTCCTTCTACTAACTCTGGGGTTCTCTATTTCTTCCTTTTCTAGTTGCTTTAGGTGCAGAGTTAGGTTATTTATTTGACTTTTTTCTTGTTTCTTGAGGTATGCCTGTATTGCTATGAACTTTCCTCTTAGGACTGCTTTTATAGTGTCCCAAAGGTTCTGTGTAGTTGTGTTTTCATTTTCATTCGTTTCGATGCATATTTTGATTTCTTTTTGATTTCTTCTGTGATTTGTTGATTATTCAGAAGGGTGTTGTTCAGCCTCCAAATGTTGGAATTTTTAATAGTTTTTCTCCTATAATTGAGATCTAACCTTAGTGCATTATGGTCAGAGAAGATGCTTGGAATAATTTCGATTTTTTTGAATTTATCAGGGTTAGATTTATGACCCAGAATGTGATCTATCCTGGAAAAGGTTCCGTGTGCTCTTGAGTAAAAGGTGAAATTCATTGTTTTGGGGTGAAATGTCCTATAGATATCAATTAGGTCTAACTGGTCAATTGTATCGTTTAACGTTTGCGTTTCTTTGTTAATTTTCTGCTTAGTTGATCTGTCCATAGGTGTGAGTGGGGTATTAAAGTCTCCCACTATTATTGTGTTATTGTTAATTTCCCCTTTCATGCTTGTTAGCAATTGTCTTACATATTGCGGTGCTCCTATGTTGGGTGCATATATATTTATAATTGTTATATCTTCTTCTTGGATTGATCCTTTAATCATTATGTAGTGGCCTTCTTTGTCCCTTTTCACAGCCTTTGTTTTAAAGTCTATTTTATCGGATATGAGTATTGCTACTCCTGCTTTCTTTTGGTCTTTATTTGCATGGAATATCTTTTTCCAGCCCTTCACTTTTAGTCTGTATGTGTCCATTGTTTTGAGGTGGGTCTCTTGTAGGCAGCATATATAGGGATCTTGTTTTTGTATCCATTCAGCCAGTTTTTGCCTTTTGGTTGGGGCATTCAACCCATTTACATTTAAGGTAATTATTGATAAGTGTGCTCCTGTTGCCATTTACTTTATTGTTTTGGGTTCGGGTTTAAATGTCCTTTTGTGTTTCCTTTCTAAAGTCTATCCTTTAGTATTTGTTGGAGATCTGGTTTGGTGGTGCTGAATTCTCTCAGCTTTTGCTTGTCTGTAAAGCTTTTGATTTCTCCTTCATATTTGAATGAGATCCTTGCTGGGTACAGTAGTCTTGGCTGAAGGTTATTATCTTTCATCACTTTAAGTATGTCTTGCCATTCCCTCCTGGCCTGAAGAGTTTCTATTGAAAGGTCTGCAGTTATTCTTATGGGGATCCCCTTGTGTGTTATTTGTTGTTTTTCCCTTGCTGCTTTTAATAATTGTTCTTTGTGTTTTGTCTTTGTTAGTTTGATTAAAATATGTCTTGGGGTGTTTCGCCTTGGGTTTACCCTGTTTGGCACTCTCTGGGTTTCTTGGACTTGGGTGATTATTTCCTTCCCCATTTTAGGGAAGTTTTCAACTATTATCTCCTCAAGTATTTTCTCATGGTCTTTCTTTTTGTCTTCTGGGACTCCTATAATTCGAATGTTGGAGCGTTTCATATTGTCTTGGAGGTCTCTGAGGTTGTCCTCATTTCTTTTAATTCGTCTTTCTTTTTCCCTCACTGATTCATTTATTTCTACCATTCTATCTTCTATTTCACTAATCCTATCTTATGCCTCTGATATTCTACTATTTGCAGCCTCCAGAGTGTTTCTGATCTCATTTATTGCATTATTCATTATATGTTGACTCTTTTTTATTTCTTCTAGGTCCTTGTTAAACCTTTCTTGCATCTTCTCAATCCTTGACCCCAGGCTATTTATCTGTGATTCCATTTTGATTTCAAGATTTTGGATCATTTTCACTATCAGTATTCGGAATTCTTTCTCAGGTAGATTCCCTATCTCTTTCTCTTTTGTTTGGTTTGGTGGGCATGTCTCCTGTTCCTCTACCTGCTGGGTATTCCTCTGTCTCTTCATCCTGGTTATATTGCTTCGTTTGTGGTGGCTTTTCTATATTCTGGGAATTTGTGGAGTTCTCTTTATTATAGAGCTTCCTCTCTGTGATTGGGGTTATATCAGTGGCTTGTCAAAGTTTCTTGATCAGGGAGGCTTGTGTTGGAGTTCTGGTGGGTGGATCTGGATTTCCTCTCTCTGGAGTGCTGTGACGTGTGAAGTAATGGGTTATGAGACGTCAGTGGTTTTGGAGTATTTTGAGTTGCCTGTGTATTGAAGCTCAGGGGCTTGTTCTTGTGTTGCTGGAGAATTTGCGTGGTATGTCTTGCTCTGGAGCTTGTTGGCCCTTGGGCGGTGCTCAATTTCAGTATAGGTATGAAGGCGTTTGATGAGCTCTTATTGGATAATGTTCCCTGTATTCAGGAATTCTTTGATGATCTCAGGATTTGGAATTACGCCTCCTGATTCTGGTTTTCAGATTTATTTTTAGAATAGCCTCATGATTTCTCCATTTATTCAGCACTGATGTTAAAACATCTAGGTTAATGATGATAGGTTTCTCCACCTTGAGGGTCGTCCCTAGAGGATCGGTGAGTTACTTGGAGGAGAGAAGAGGGAGGGAGTAGTTAGAGGTGAGTGGAATGGGATGAGGTGGAATCAAAAGAGGGAAAAGCAAGTTAGCCTGTAACCACTTTCTTGTGTGCGCTCCGAAGTCTGGACCGCTCAGAGGTGGTCACAGAGTTATACATGGAAGAGGAGAGGAAGGAAGTAGATAGAGGTGGACAGGAGGATGAAAGAGGGAGATGGGAAGGAGGGATACAGATCCGGTCAGTGACCAGTTCCTTAGAGTTCTCCTCCTTCTGGAACACACAGAGATTCACAGAGTTGGGTAGAGAGGGGAAGGAGGAGGGAGGAGACAAAAGCCACCTGGTGGAGAAAAGAGAGATTCCAAAGGTGGAGAGAGTGGTCAAGCCAGTATTCTTGCACTCATGTAAAACTGGGTACTGAGGATTAGGTTCTTAAAAGTACAAAATTGGCAACAAATACCAAAATGCCAAGATTAAAAATCTGGAGTATAGATTGGATTTTCAAAGATAGATTATTGAAGAGAAGAAAAAGAAGGAGAGAGAAATTTTTTTAAAAAAATAGAGAAAAAGAAAAAAAAGTAAAATATAATAAAAGACTCCAGAATTATTAAAAGACAACTTCCTCCACCAATAAGACTATATACGGTGTTTGCTTAAATGATAGGGGTTTTTTTTTTTGAAACGTAATATTAGGTTATAAAAATAATAACTAGAAATATAGAAGACTTAAAATTTTAAGCAAGTTTAGGGGAAAAAAGATGAAAAAGAAAAGGATAAACAAATTTAAAAAGGAAAAAAAATAATTTTTAAAGAAAGAAAAAAATTCTTAAAAAAAAAAAGAAAGAAATCACACTTCCACATCATCCCCCAAAAAAATTTTTTGATCATAAAAGTAGTAACGGTGTATCTGGCGCTTTCTCTGTCGTTGAGGACTGTGTGGGGTCGCTACCGAGGCAGTTCCCTCTGTTTGACTTCCTCTGTTTGCTGGTCTCTTCCGTGTCTGATTTCTGTCTTGCCACAGGGAGGGTGGTGGTGAGCTCTGCACTGGGCTTGCCCCTTCCCAATCCACGGGATAACCGTGTGGGGCCTGCCCTATGTTTCATGCAATTCCCTGGTTTAAGCCGCTCAGGATTGGCACTCAGGAAGTCTCCTCCGGGTGCCGGGTTTGGTTCCAAGTCCGAGTGGCTAGGGACTTTGGCGCGGACTATTGTTGCGTCTTCTGGGCTTTCCGGGTCGATCAATTTTCTGGGGTCTCCGTCGGGGCTCTTTCTCAGGCAGATGATGACTATTCAGAGACGCCAGAAGTCTCAATAAAGAAGCTTGCTTGCAATTTGGTAGGTAATGTCTCTCTTGAGCTGCGACTGCCCTCTTCCAGCGCTTCAGGCTCTGGCTGCCTGTCGCCGGTGGGGGATGGTCTGCAGCCGGCTATTTCCGATCCATCCTTTGTTCTGTGCGCGGGCCTGAATGTGTCTTATGTTGGAGCGTTTCCCGTGTTAGTTATCCCCCAGTCTGGTTTGCTAGTCTGGGATAAATCGTTCTATCCACGCGCGGACCCGATTCTAGCCCCGTTACGCCCGATTCTCGGGAGAAAGCCCTGCAGCCTACGTCTCCCGTAGCCCAATTCTTAGAAAGCACTGTCGCGGGCGCACTCCTCCCTGCCCAGCCCCTACTGCTGTCGGACGCAGGCGTTTGCGCTGCTTATCCGCTGGGGGTTATACTGTTGAATTCGTAATCTGTTGGTTTTAGTTATTTATTTATTCTTCCTTCCTGTTATGTTGCCCTCTGTGCTTCCAGGGCTCGCCCCATGCACAGCTGTGAGAAAGTTCTCCAATTTTAGGGAACCTCTCTCTTTAAGAGTCTCTTCCTGGGACGGGATTCCCTTCCCGTGCCGGGGTTCCCTCCCTACCTCCTTTGTCGCTCTCTTCGTTCTTTAAAATAAAATAATTCCTACCTGGTTTTGAAGCCAATGATCTGCTTTGCTGGATGCCTGATGTCCTCTGCCAGCAGTCAGAAGTTATTTTGTGGAATTTGCTCAGCGTTGAAATGTTCTTTTGATGAGGTAGAGAGGGAGAAAGTGTTCTCCCCATCCTATTCCTCCGTCATCTTTTTTCCCTCCTCCACATTGTAGATCTTAAGATCATAATTTTTCACAAATGTAGATATTAGGGTTTCAATGCAGAAGAGTGGTAAGGTCAGAAACAAAATGCTGTAGAAAAATCACTATGCTAGTGGCAGTATTGAATGTGGATTGAGTAAGAAAAAGACCCAAAGCAGAGGACTGAGAAATGTTCACCTAAGCTATGAACTAGGAGAAGGCAATGGCAACCCACTCCAGTACCCTTGCCTGGAAACTCCCATGGTCGGAGGAGCCTGGTAGGCTGCAGTCCCTGGGGTTGCTGCGAGTCGGACACAACTGAGCGGCTTGACTTTCACTTTTCAATCTCATGCATTGGAGAAGGAAATGGCAACCCACTCCAGTCTCCTTGCCTGGAGAATCCCAGGGACGGGGGGGAGCCTGGTGGGCTGCCATCTATGGGGTCGCACAGAGTTGAACACGACTGAAGTGACTTAGCATCAGCAGCAGCAGCAAGTGAAGAACTATGGCTTCAGTCATAGATGACGCCATTCTAAGGCTGGCCTTTGCTCTTGTAAAGGTTAAGGCAAGAGAACACACATGAATCCTTGCCTTCTACCATTGCAGGAATACACCAAGACCATATGAAGTAGCATATGAAGATGGCTGCCATGCTGCCAGCCTGTGGGGCAATCTCTGCTATCCTTAAAATTAAAAGCTTTCTCCTCACCCTTTGGTTAGGTTCCCAAGCTCAGATAATCTCTTCCAATTCTACTTCTGACTCTCTGCTAAAGTTGCAGTATTTCTGATTTCTATCTCTGCCCACTGGTACTTTGCTTAACCAGACTATTTATTCCAGTGTTGCCCTGGGATGGTGCTTTCAAATCTATAGTAGTCCCATACTCTGCAGTGAAGGGTCACTCCAGCCCTGTACTTATTCAGGCCATGATCTGAAACCCTTCTGGCCTGGATCACAAAAGATTGGTAGTCACCATTGCCTCAACGAAGTACTTTGCAAGTATCTTTGTCTCCCAGTTTTATGAAAAGGACTGAAATTATCCTAATGATAGTAGCCAGAGTCATGAGTTCCTAAGATTCAAAATCAGGAAGGCTCTTCCAGGTCATCTAGTCCCATCTTCCTCATTTTATACAGAACAAAATATATATTAAGTGTTTTATTCATAGTCACAGAAAGTGCCAACAAAGAGCTAACATCTAATTCTCAATCCAGTAGATATTTGTTAGCAGTTAGAATGTATAAAGTGTTATCAGTCTAAATTACAGATGCCATCAGACTACAATGACTGCATAATTTCTATCCACATCCTATAGCACTTTACCTTATGACCCTGCATTGCTCGTGAATTGCTTCACTCAATCACCCTGGCTTTCCAATGGACTGACATTCTTGGAGGGCAGACATTAGATTGTCTCTGTGCATTACTAGCTGCCTGTCATGGTACAAGACACAAGGCATACTCCTAACAATCACCTAATGTGTTAGTTGATTACAAAGAAAGAGGTGAATTTTGGCACCCTCTGCACTGAAATGTATGGTATTATATATCATCTTAGAAGGGGAAATTATGGACATGTCTTTTATTCTTTTTAATGTTGTAATTCATATATTAATATTTTAATGAAGTAAATGAAAACTAATATCCTCACCTGCCAGCAGCAATTAGGGAAACCTGGGGTGGCTCCTATATCTATAGAAAAGGAAACTAGCTGTTGAATCATTTCTTGGCAACAATATTTGATCCTTTATTAATACACATTTCCATTGTAGAATTAAACATGATGTCTGTCCTGTCTTTTTCTACACATTTCCATTCTTTATCTGTAACAAATAAAACTACAGGTATAGAAGAGTCCTTAATCTAGAAGTTGGTATCTTGAACAAAGAGGAAATTATTTCCCTTTAACACCCACAGAATAATGGCCTCAATGAGATTTCCCCAAAGTTGAGAACTAATGGGAGAATTGTTCAGTTTTGTAAAACCCATTACGAATTACGACACTGAGGAGTAGCAATCTGAACTTTTTCTTCCAGTTCTAAATCTGGAAGTCTGAAAAATCCTGTTGTTGACCATATTAATTTTTTTAGACATTTTGGGGCAAAAGGTTATTAATAAATATTGGCACTAATTATATTTACTACTAATACAATTATATTCCATCTTTATTCAAATAGCTCTGGACACCTTCATGGTTAAATGTAAAAAACAAATAAATGAACGAAAACATTCTAGCACCTCCGGCATTTGAAAGTAGAATTTGTTGGGCTGTAAACCAGTGAGTTATTTGTCATGCAGCTTAATTCTGTCATAAAATGCTAATCAGCCTTTCTGTCACTTTGCTCTTGCCCCATATCTTTTTATGAGAACATTAACATGGTTATTACAGAGCAGAGACTCTTAGGGCTGCAAACATACTTACCATTTATGTATATTTTTGTCAAAAAAAAAAATGTTGCCACCAAGACCCCCTTGACTCCTAGTTAACTGGAATCCTAGTTTCTGGCATCAAGGGCTTGAGACTGCAGTGCCATCTGGATGATGGTACCAGGTAGCCAGGGCTAGGACCAGTTTCCTCTTGTTTAGACCGTTCATCATGAATGAATGTGAGACCTTCCTCCTACAGAAGGAGCAACTGAGGCTTCCTTTGTAGAGCTGTTTAAAAAAAAATACAGGCTGTATTTTAAATGGTTCCTTTTAACAGTTCCTCATGGAAAAATGGGCTTCCCAAGTGGCGTTAGTGGTAAAGAACCCACCTACCAATGCAGGAGATATAAGAGACACAGGTTTGAGACTTCCCTGGTGGTCCAGTGGCTAAGACTTTGGGTTCCCAATGCAAGGGGCCTAGGTTCAATCCTTGGTCAGGGAACTAGATCCCACATGCCACAACTGTGACCTAGGTACAGTGAAATAAATAAATTTTTTTTTTTTTAAAGAGAGAGACACAGGTTCAATCCCTGGGTCAGGCCAATTCCCTAGAGGAGGGCATGGCAACCTACTCCAGCATTCTTGCCTGGAGAATCCCAAGGACAGAGGAGCCTGGAGGGCTGTGGTCTATAGGGTCCTAAAGTCAAACACAACTGAAGAGACTTAGCACACACACATGCATGGAAAAATAGACCTTAGAAGTAATTCCCCCAAAGCCTTCAGAGTTGGAATCTCTTCCCAGAAACTGAAGCAGTAAGGACCCAAGAAAGCCTCGTCTTATACTGTGTAATCAGCATTCCAAGCAACTCACTAAGGAAGCTGTAGGACTGGGTAATCCTCGCCAAAGCTGGGCTGCAACTAGAGCTGTCTGACATCTTACATCTCAGTAACTTATCCTGTGACCCTGGAGGAAGCTATCATCCTGCAAAGACATATTTCACAATATACCACAAAATATGGGCTTTGACCTGAGACAGTTCTTTATCTGAATTTTGGCTCCATCACTTACTCTGTAGCTCTTGTCAAATCTTGTCTTTTCTGAGCTCCTAGGTTCACTGCTGTTATTGTTTGTCAAGCTGTTGTGAAGATTGATGTCTGTTATCCAACCCTTTGTGACCCTATGGACTATAGCCCACCAGCCTTTTCTGTCTATGAGATTCCCCAGGCAAGAATACTGGAGTGAGTTGCCAGTTCCTCCTCCAGGAAACCTTCCCAACCCAGGGATCAAGCCTGAGTCTCCTGTGTCTCCTACAATGGCAAGTAAATTCTTTACCACTGAGCCACCAGGACTGCTACAGTACCATCAGAACCAAGGTTGGTGTTCAAATGCATTAACTGCATTATAGTACAATTCCTTCTTTCTTTCAACTCGATTTCTGAGTTCTCTTAGTTTATCTACAATTTAACTCTCCTATTCTGTATGTTTTAATTTAAGCTGCCTCAGACCTTCTTTGGAAAAAGAATAACTGTTATAAGTAAATATTTCCTTTGTCTTGTCCAAAAATGTAAAGAGGGCCTCTAATACACCTGATGGTTCACTCCTTGCTTTTTGATTCTACCTAGGAAATATAAGAGAAGTCAATCTTTGAGAACCATCTCCTTTTCCCCAGTCAGTCATGAACCCAGAAATCGGTATGTAAACTCCACTTTGCAAAATGCAAACATCTGGATCAGTTATTCTCATGTTTATTTATTAAGCATAGTAACTTTTTTTTTTTAATGGCCCGAGTCTGTGTCCTATCCAGTTCGGCCCAGCCAACCCCAAGTTTGGTGCTCAGGAGGTGGAGAGCTCAGCCTTGGGATGAGTGGTCAAAATGCTGCTGCTTAGGCTGTGCCTACTGCTTCCCACTGCTCCCCAGGGCCTCTAGTAGCCATGGCTGGTCCCAAATTAACTGAATCAGGAACTCTGTGAGGGTCTAGCTGTCAGGGTGAATTGACTGCAGGCAAGAGTTGAAGAGCCATTCTTGTACTTAATTGGCCTCCAAAAGAATCCTCTGCTCTCTTTCCAGAAAGGAAAAGCATCCCTGCCATTTGGATCATGGGGACATGAGCCTCAGCCTCATTTCTGCACCAGTCTATGGATTTTGGCTTGTTCAAGATCAAGCCCTGAGCCTTTGGAGTGGGAACACTGACTCTAAGACCCTAGACTACCAGAGAACTAACCCTAGGGAGTATCAAATAGTGAGAACTCACAAAGGAAACCACTTGAATACAAGACCCAGCATCACCCAACCACCAGTAGCACCCTGTGCAGGACACCTCATCTAAACAACAAAGCAAAAATACAAACTCAGTCATCACCAGACAGGATTACCACCTCACTCAGCCTTGCCCATTGAGGAAAACAAACAAACAGACAAAAACTCAGCACAAATATACGAAGCTTACACAAACCACTGGACCAAGCTTAGGAGGACAGAAACCAAAAGGAAGAAAAAATTCAACCTTGAAGCCTGAGAAAAGGGGACCTCAAACACAATGTTAAAAATATATAATGAAAAGGCAGAGAAATACTACACAAATGAAGGAATAAACTAGAAACACAGAAGTCCAAATAAATGAAGAGGACATAGGCAAACTACTTGAAAAATAATTCAGGATAATGATAGTAAAAATGATCAAAAACCTTAAAAACAAAATGGAGAAAATGCTAGAATCAATTAAAAAGACCTAGAAAAATTAAAGAATAAACATACAAACAACAAAATTACTGAAATTAAAAATACTCTAGAAAAATCAGGGGCTTCCTTCGTAGCTCAGTCAGTAAAGAATCTGCCTGCAGTGCAGGAGACTCAGGTTTGATCTCTGGGTCATGAAGATCCCCTGGAGAAGGAAATGGCAACCCACTCCAGTATCCTTGCCTGGAAAATCCCATGGACAGAGAAGCCTGGTGGGCTGCAGTCCTTGGCATCACAAAGAGTCAGGCACAACTGAGTGACTAACACTTCATTTCATGAGAAGGAATCAATAACAGAATATCTGAAGCAGAAGAATGAATCAGTGAGCTGGAAGATAAGATGGTGGAAATAACTTCTGAAGAGCAGAATAAAGTAAAAAGAATGGAAAGAACTGAGGATAGTCTCAGAGACCCCTGGGACAATATCAAATGTACCAACATTCAAATTATACGGGTCCTCTGGGACCCCATAGAAGAATAAAAAAGAAAGGGTATGAGAAAATTTCTGAAGAGATTATAGTTGAAAATTTCCCTAACATGGAAAAGGAAATAGTCAATAAAGTCCAAGAGGCAAAAAGAGTCCCATACAGGATAAACCCAAGGAGAAACACACCAAGACACATACTAATCAAACTAGCAAAGACTAAACACAAAGAAAGAATATTAAAAGCAGCAAGGGAGAAGCAACAAGTAACATACAAGGGAAACCCCATACACTTAACAGGTGTTTCAGTAGAAACTCTGCAGGCCAGATGGGGATGGCAAGATATATTAAAAGTATTGAAAAGGAAAAAAATCTACAACCAAGATTACTGTACCCTGCAAGGATCTCATTCAAAATTGATGGAGAATTAAAACACTTTTCAGACAAGCAAAAGTTAAGAGAATTCAGTAACACCAAATCAGCTTTACAACAAATGTTAAAAGGACTTATATAGTCAAGAAATACAAGAGAAGAAAAAGATCAACAAAATCAACCCCAAACATTTAAGAAAATGGCAATAGGAACATAAATATCAATAATTACTTTAAATGTAAATGGATGAAATGCTCCAACCAAAAGATACAGACTCACTGAATATATACAAAAACAAGACCCATATATATGCTGTCTACAAGAAACCCACTTCAGACCTAAAGACACATATAGACTGAAAGTAAGTGGACTGAAAAATATATTCCATGCAAATGGGAAGCAAAAGAAAGCTGGTGTAGCAATCCTCATATCAGACAAAATAGATCTTAAAATAAAGATGGTTACAAGAAATAAGGAAAGACACTATATAACAATCAAGGGATCAATCCAAGAGGAAGACATAACAATTGTAAATATCTATGCACCAACATAGGACCACCTCAATACATAGGACAAACACTAACAGATATAAAAGGAAAAATTGACAGTAGCACAATAATAGTAGGAGAATTTAACACCCCACACACACCAATGGACAGATCATGAAATCAGAAAATTAATAAAGAAACACAAGTCTTAAATGATACATTAGATGAGATGGGTCTCATTGATATCTTCAGGATATTCCATTCAAATGCAGAGAATACACCTTCTCAAGTGCACATGGAACATTCTACAGGATAGACCACATCTTGGGTCACAAATCAAACCTCAGTAAATTTAAGAAAATTGAAATCACATCAAGATTCTTCTCCAATCACAGCACTATGAGACTAGATATCAATTACAAGAAAAAACTGTAAGAAACACCAACACGTGGAGATTAAACAAAACATTTTAAAATAATGACAATTTCAAGCACTGAAACTGAAGCTGTGATCAAAAATCTCCCAAAAACAAAAGCTCAGGACCAGATGGCTTCACAGGAGAATTCTATCAAGCGTTTAGAGGAGAGCTAATGCCTATCCTTCTAAAACTCTGTCAAAAATTGCAGAGAAAGGAACACTTCCAAATGCATTCTATGAGGCCACCATCACCCTAATACCAAAACCAGACAACACACACACAAATCCAGACAACACACAAAAAAAAGAAAACTACAGGCCATTATCACTGATGAACATAGATGCAAAAATCCTTAACAAAATTTTAGCAAAACGAATTCAGCAACACATCAAAAAGCTCATACAACATGATTCAGTTGGGTTTATTCCAGGAATGCAAGGATTCATCAATATATGCAAATCAATGTGACACCCCATATTAACAAGCCAAAAGATAAAAACCAGATGATAATCTCAATAGATGCAGAAAAAGACTTTGACAAAATTCAGCACCCAATTATGATTAAACTCTTCAAAAAATGGGCATAGAAGGAACCTACCTCAACATAGTAAAGGCCATATATGATAAGGTGAAGTCACTCAGTCGTGTCCGACTCTTTGCGACCCCGTGGACTGTAACCTACTAGGCTTCTCCATCCATGGGACTCTCCAGGCAAGAATACTGGAGTGGATTGCCATTTCCTTCTCCAGGGGATCTTCCCTACCCAGGGATCAAACCCAGGTCTCCCGCATTGGAGGCAGATGCTTTAACCTCTGAGCCACCAGGGAAGCCCCCATATATGATAAACCTACCACAAACATTATTGTCAATGGTGAAAAACTGAAAGCACTCCCCTAAGATCAGGAACAAGACAAGGATGTCCACTTTCACCACTATTATTCAACATAGATTTGGAAGTCCTAGCTACAGCAATCAGAGAAGAAAAAGAAATAAAAGGAATCCAGATCAGAAAAGAAGTAAAGTTCTCACTGTTTGCAGATGACATGATACTGTATATAGAAAACCCTAAAGATAGTATCAGAAAATTACTAGAGCTAATCAGTGAATTTAGCAAAGTTTCAGGATACAAAATCAATACACAGAAATTACTTGAATTTTTATATACTAACAATGAAAAATCAGAAATAGAAATTAAGGCATCAATCCCATTCAGCACTGCAACAAAAGAATTAAATATCTAGGAATAAACTTACCTAATGGAGAATCCCAGGGACGGGGGAGCCTGGTGGGCTGCCGTCTATGGGGTCGCACAGAGTCGGACACGGCTGAAGCAACTTAGCAGCAGCAGCAGCAAGGAGACAAAAGAACTGTACACAGAGAATTATAAGACACTAATGAAAGAAATCAAAGATGACATAAACAGATGAAGAGATATTCCATGTTCCTGGGTAGGAAGAATCAATATTGTGAAAATGACTATCCTATCAAATTCAATCTACAGATTCGATGTGATCCCCATCAAACTGCCAATGGCATTTTTCACAGAACTAGAACAAAAATTTCACAATTCATATGGAAACACAAAAGACCCTGAATAGCCAAAGCAGTCTTGACAAAGAAGAATGGAGCTGAAGGAATCAACCTTCCTGACTTCAGATTGTACCACAAAGCTACAGCCATCAAGTTAGTATGGTACTGGCACAAAAATAGAAAGACAGACCAATGGAACAAGATAGAAAGCCCAGAAATAAACCCATGCACCTACGGGTACCTTATATTTGACAAAGGAGGCAAGAATATACAATAGGGTAAAGACAGCCTCTTCAATAAATGGTTCTGGGAAAACTGGACTGCTGCTGCTACTGCTAAGTCGCTTCAGTCATGACCGACTCTGTGCAACCCCACAGACGGCAGCCCACCAGGCTCTCTCATCCCTGGGATTCTCCAGGCAAGAACACTGGTGTGGGTTGCCATGTCCTTCTCCAACGCATG
Organism: Nanger dama; assembly: GCA_917880005.1. Classification (NCBI taxonomy): domain Eukaryota; kingdom Metazoa; phylum Chordata; class Mammalia; order Artiodactyla; family Bovidae; genus Nanger; species Nanger dama. The sequence continues at coordinate 7,531,315 of CAKJTW010000011.1, forward strand.
AAAGTGAAAAGTGAAAATGAAGTCGCTCAGTCATGTCCGACTCTTAGCGACCCCATGAACTGCAGCCTACCAGGCTCCTCTGTCCATGGGATTTTCCAGGCAAGAGTGCTGGAGTGGGGGAAAACTGGACAGCTCCATGTAAAAGAATGAAATTAGAACACTTCCTAACACCATACACGAAGATAAACTCAAAATGGATTAAAGACCTAAATGTAAGACCAGAAACTATAAAACTCTTAGAGGAAAACATAGGCAGAACACTCAGTGACATAAATCAAAGCAAGATGCTCTTTGATCCACTTCCTAGAGTAACAGAAATAAAAACAGAAGTAAACAAGTGGGACCTGACCAAACTTAAAAGCTTTTGCACACCAACAGAAACTATAAGCAAGGTGAAAAGCAACCCTCAGAATGCAAGAAAATAATAGCAAATGAAACAACTGACAAAGGATTAATTTCCAAAATATACAAGCAGCTCATACAAGTCAATGCCAGAAAAACAAACAACCCAATCAAAAAGCAGGGGAAAGACCTAAACAGACATTTCTCCAAAGAAGATATACAGATGACTAACAAACACATGAAAAGATGCTCAACACTGCTCATTATTAGAGAAATGCAAATCAAAACTAGATATAGTGTAGATATCACCTCACACTGGTCAGAATGGCCATCATCAAAAAGTCTACAAACAATAAATGCTGGAAAGGGTATGGAGAAAATGGAATGCTTTTGCACTATTGGTGGGGCTGTAAATTGATACCGCCACTATGGAAGACAGTGTGGCATTTCCTTAAAAACTAGGAATAAAACCACCATATGACCCAGCAATCCCACTCCTCAGCATATACCCTGAGTAAACCAAAACTGAAAGAGACATATGTATCCCATTGTTCATTGCAGCACTATTTACAATAGCTAGAACATGGAAGCAACCTAGATGTCCATCGAGAGATGAATGGATAAAGAAGTTGTGGTACGTACACACAATGGAATATTAGCCATAAAAAGGAACACATTTGAGTTAGATCTGATTAGGTGGATGAACCTAGAACCTATCATAAAGAGTGAAGAGAGTCAGAAAGAGAAAGATAAAAATTGTCTTCTAACACATATATACAGAATCTAGAAGAATGGTACTGAAGAACTTATTTATAGGGCAGCAGTGGAGAAACAGACATAGAGAATAGATGGACGTGGAGAGAGGGCAGGAGAGGGTGAGATGTATGGAAAGAGTAACATGGAAACTTACATTACCATATGTAAAATAAATAGCCAAGGGAATTTGCTGTATGGCTCAGGAAATTCAAACAGGGCTCTGTATCAACCTAGAGGGGGTGGGGTGGGGAGGGAGATGAGAGGGAGGTTCAAAAAGGAGGGCATATATGTATACCCATGGCTGATTCATGGTTGGGGTCTGACAGAAAACAACAAAATTCTGTAAAGCCATTATCCTTCAATTAAAAAATAAATTTAAAATAAAAAGCATGGTAGCTTTGAACTTGGATAAAAATGGGCAGATTCATCAGTCATTCTTGTGTTTAGTGATCTGTAGACACACTATTCAGATAATTGAAAATATTTTCACTTTCTATCTATCTTCAGGACTATGCAGGTTCATCGTCAAGTATAATAACGATGATGATGATTATAATAGTAAACCAATATAGACATGTCAGGAATTATCAGAATTCTCAAGCTGATCAGAGCTAGAGTCCACAATAGACAGGCTGTCTCCTTTGTCATACTTCTCTTTTGCTGCCACTCAGCCACTCATAGGGACAGTTCAGGGGCATCATATTGGGGTCAAGCCTGACAGGAAGCTAGAGAAACTCTAAACTCCCCTTTTCAGGGGAGCATTCTGAGTGCTCCCTGTATCTCCTGTGAGTGGCTGTGAGATGTCTAGGCAATCAGAAGTCAATTGTCATCAAGAAGAAAATTCCTGTCAAGAGTCATTTAAATTGTGTCAGGCAGAACGAAAAATCAATACCAACAGTCTCACTGACATTACTGATTTGGAAAAGTCTCCCATCCCCTTCCCACTCACACTAAGCAGCTATGTTACTGCACTTACTTAGGCAGCAAAAGAAAATGGAAAAAGAAGTCCCACCACTGAGCAAGCAACACCCACACCCTAAAGCCTGGTGGCTCTTCACTCACCCCCTGACAGGCAGGAACCGTTTCAGCATATAAGTCTGAATGAATTTTCCCATTTCTCTGTTTTATGGAAGTGAATTCTCTTCTGTCCTCTCTTCACTAGCTCACTCTCCAAATATAAACCGAATTCTCTTTCTCTACTAGGCTTTTTTTTTTTTTTTTTTTTTTCATAAACACTCATTAAGGACTGACAAAAAGTGACGCCTTGCAGATGGGAGCTGGTATTCTTTCCTAGTTCTGACCCTCATTCAGTAGAGAGTGATTAGTATCAGTAACGATAACGGGCCTCGGATGTAGGCCGGATGGTCTGATAAGTACCTATGTAAACAGACTTGATCTAGGAAAAGGAGTTATTATGTGCTGCTACATTTTTTCATGAAGAATGACTTCCCTGTAGATCAATGTCTGAAACTTTGACTCCTTCTCAAATTACTCAGCCTTTCCATGCATATGGGAAAGAAGATTGTTTGTTTGTTTGTTTTTAACTTTTTGGTAGTAGGTCTTCTGTCTGTGGATTAACTTTGGAAAAACCTCCGAAGAGACTGTATATCTAAGATTATCCTTTAGATATGGCAGAAACACAATCTGGAATGGATGATCATTCTGCTCAATCCTGATAGCTCAGATGAAAATGGGCAGAAGGAAGCAGGATTCAATATAAGAAAATGATAATGCATTTCATAGCTTGTAAAAGAAGCACTGAGAGTTTGCCTCAGCTTTTGTTGAACTTGCTGTCAATCAACAAAATGAACCAAACAAAAAGTAAATGCACACAAAGGTTCAAGAAAAAGAGATATACTGATGGAATTTTAAGAACAAATTCTAGCAAAGTCTCCAAAGAAACCCAAGGTCACTGTGTCCTCTGTTTGACTACCTGACCCTACCCTAGGGCAGAGTGTAGCGTAGGGCAGCTACTGGAGCTACAGGGAACAAGACACTAACTAGCAAAACATATTGACTCAAAACATTATCTCTTCAAGGGATGTCAGAAATTATCAAATTCAATCTCCCTCATTTTGCAGAAGAAACTGAGGCAGGCTCCCAACTGTTCAAGACCATGACTTGAGAAAATCCAAGTTAGTATCTGAAACATACACCAGCAGACAAGAACTCTGGGAGCATGACCCCCAATCCAGGGCCTTCTTGCATAAAGTACCAGAGAAACAGAAGTGGCAGGAGGAATATATACACGGCTCGTGAAACCTCCAGAGTCTGAGAAAGTGTTCATCGCTCAGTCATGTCCAAATCTTTGTGACCCCATGGACTGTAGCCCGCCAGGCTCCTCTGTCCATGGAATTCTCCAGGAGTGGGTTGCCATTTCCTCCTCCAGGGAATCTTCCCACCCCAGGGATCGAACCCACCAACCCAGGGATGGAACCTGGGTGTCTTGCATTGCAGGCAGATTCTTTACTATCTGAGCCACCAGGGAAGCCTGTGAGACCCACAGTCAAATCTCTGGGATGCATGGGCAGCCAATGTCTTCCTTCACAAGGGGAAAGAGGGTCAAATAGTACTATATGGTAGTAGAAATTTTTGTTTTCTATTTTGGTAATCAATCTTTAATGTTATTATACTGGATTCTGTGACTGTTGTCTGTGAGTATGAAAATGTTTGGAATCCTGCTTTAGAGCCAACATAGTTCCACTTTTGTAAGTATTCCCCAGCACATGTTTAGAAGCATCTTCTCTGTTTTCAAAATATGGTACATTATAGATTGAAGCAGCTATATCAATTAGGTCTACCTTGTAAATTATGTTTTCTAGGTCCTCTACATCTTTACTTACTCATTTGTCTACTTAATTTGTTGATGAACTGAGGACAAGTATTCAACTTTACTTTTACTGATGTGTTTTTGTCTATTTCTCCTTGATAGTTTTTGCTCTATTTATTTCGATGCTATGTTATTTGATTGAATGACTATTAAATCTTCATTAAGAATAGTGGCTTTATGATTTTAACATGTCTTACAACACCAACTGGGGGTTTTAAGGTTGTTTCTATATGAATAAGAGAACAACAGATGAAAAATTGAGTGACATTAGAGAACAGAGCTTGACTTAGTACTGCCTCTTATATAAAGCCACTCCCTAACTACCTGGTCAAAGCGAAACCACAAAGTATTTGAATTGCACCTCTCTCATGGCTCTTAAAACCTCCTGCCTTATAACAGTTTAAGAGCAAGTTTATAAACTTACCATGAGGCTGGAAACTTTTATTTATGGTCCTCATAGCAATTATATACTTTGAGTCTAACAGATGTTTAAAATGATCTAATGAACTCTTGATGAAAGTGAAAGAGGAGAGTAAAAAGTTGTCTTAAAATTCAACATTCAGAAAACTAAGATTATGGCATCTGGTCCCATCACTTCATGGCAAATAGATGGGGAAACAATGGAAACAGTGAGGGACTTCATTATTTTGTGCTCCACAATCATTGCAGATGGTGACTGCAGCCACGAAATTAAAAGAGGCCTGCTCCTTGAAAGAAAGGCTATGACCAATCTAGAAAGCATATTAAAAAGCAGAGACATTAGTTTGCCAACAAAGGTCTGTCTAGTCAAAGCTATGGTTTTTCTTTCCAGTAGTCATGTATGGATATGAGAGTTGAACTATAAAGAAAGCTGAGTGCTGAAGAATCGATGCTTTTGAACTGTGGTATTGGAGAAGACTCTTGAGAGTCCCTTGGACTGCAAAGAGATCCAGTCAGTCAATCCTAAAGGAAATCAGTCCTGAATATTCATTGGAAGGACTGACGCTGAAGCTGAAACTCCAATACTTTGGCCACCTGATACAAAGAATTGATTCCGTGGAAAAGACCCTGATGGTGGGAAAGACTGAAGATGGGAGGAGAAGATGAGAGAGGATGAGATGGTTGGATGGCATCACCGACTCGATGGACATCAGTTTGAGTAGGCTCTGGGAGTTGGTGATGAACAGGGAAGTCTGGTATGCTGTAGTCCACGGGGTCACAAAGAGTCAGACACAACTGAGCAACTGAACTGAACTGATTTATCAAAATAATCATTTCTATAGCCTCTAAAATATATTCTATGACTACAGGGTTCTCCAGAGAAAAAGAATCAACAGAGATATACAGGTGAAGATACTAGTATACAGTTTACTACTCAAGAGAAGAGATTTCTTATTAAAAATTGACTCACACAGTTACAGAAGCTCAGAAGTCAGCAAGCTGGAGATCCAGGAAAACTGATGGTACAGTTCCAGCCTGAATCCAAACCTTAAGGCAGAAGAAGATCAATATCCTAGCTTGAAGACAAACAACAAAATTTTCCTTACTCAGGCTTTTGTTCTATTCAGACCTTCAACAGAGTGGTTGAGACCACACTGGGAAGGATAATCTGCTTTACTCAGTCTATCAGTTGTGATGTTAGTCTCATCCAGAAACCCTCTCACAAGTAAATCAAGAATAACCACTATATGGGGATATCACAGCCCACTCAAGTTGACACATAAAACTGACCAGCACACACGCTAATGATACAGATGAACACCTAGGTTGGTATTTTGTCTATAATGACACTAGAATTTGCAACTACTTCCCTAACATCCCTCTTAATGCTTCACTCTCAAACACAGTTGATATAGGAAATGCAACCAGGGGAGTCCAACAAAACCTTTGGAATACAAAATGCTTGGATAACTTATTTTTGTGAAGAATTTATTTACCAAAGTTCTTTCAGGGAAAGTCAACAATCTGAGCTCTTAAAAATCATCATAAATTGATTGTTCCTTCTAGCTTTAGGTTCATAACAGTATTTTTCTTCGATCTGGGCCTGATCTTTATTCTTTCCCTCAGTTTTAGGGGACTCTTGGTTTTTAAAAATATATATATTTGAAAATAAGTCTGTAGAATTTGGATTCATAGAGTAAATGTCAGACAAGGAGCATATAGAAACTCACTCCATGTTGAGATCAGACAATATATGGAATGATATTCTCCAGAAGACGTGATGAAGGCTGCAATGCTTGTGTTCTTAAAGAGCTTAGAATTTATGGGGGAGAGTCTCATGAATGACCAACTAGATAATGTGACACTATGAAGCAAGTGCTAACCTGAGGCACAAAGCACACCTACAAAAGAACAACTCATTCTGCATGGGTAGACGAGAGGAGGACTTCGGATGTGGACCTGGAGCACTGGCAAGAATAGGGGAAAGAGGATGGGCAAAGCACAAGAATGTGAAAGTGTAACACAGAGAGAAATGATCTCTGTGATACAGGACAAGGAAATATTTGATGGGAAACAAAATTGAAAAGGTCATTTGAGGTGAGAGCAAGGAGGATACAGCCCAGGACCTGAGGAGTTTGGAATTTCTTCTGTAGAGAACGAGGACAAAGTTTGGGGATGGGGAGTAAAATGAAATTGGCTATGATTCAGAATCTCTTTGTCTGGTAGGGAGGAAACTCTAGGCACTTGAAATTACTTGGAATGGACAGGAAAGCAAGAGAAACAAAATAAAATGAAATGAAGATCACCAGTTAGAATGTGGACAAGTTTTCTGCTACTGTGGGAAAATTTACCACAATCTAACAGCTTGCATGGACACATATTGATTGTCTTAGGTTCTGTGGGTCAGGAGTCCAGGCCCAGATATGTCCTCCACGGGAGTCTGACTAACCTGTCTTTGAGATGTCAGCAGGGATATGGTATTGTCTGAGGGATAAAGGTGAAGAATCTGCTTTCCAGCTCAGGTCACTAGCAGAAGTTAAATTCTTTCTGATTGCAAAATTGAGGGCTTCAGTTTCTTGTTGGCTGTTGCCTGCAGACCATTAGCAGCTCCTAAGGCTGCCCAGAGTTCTTTGACTCCTGGGGTTTCCCAACTTGATCACTTGTCTCCTCAAAGATGGCAGAGAGTCTTCTGTGTAACATAATCACATATACCCCACCAACTCTGCTGTATTCCATTGGTTGAAGCAAGTCTTAAGACCTATCCCCTAATAAGAGGGATACTAAGAGGCATGAATCACAGGGACCACCCTAAGAGTCTATACCCCCTATATGCTACTCAAAGCTGTGGCCCAGAGGTGATAAGGCTTGAAACTGGGCAGAAACTATGAAAATTAAAGATGGCTGATAGTCATGTTTCCTAAAGAGTCTATAGACAGATTCTGGAAGGCAGATCGAAGACACAGAAGTTGCCAAACACGGATAATGCCAAGGAGATGTGGGTCAATGGTTTACTGAGCTAAAGAATCCTTGAGAAACCTGTTAAAGGTGCAGATTCTCAATAACACACCTAAATTTTAATTATATGAAGACCAAGGAATCTGCATTTAAATAAGCATTCCCACTGACCCTGCACTAGGATATGCCAGTGTACTGGGAAGATGGGAAAAGAGAGAAGTTCATTTAACTTCAGTTCAGCAAATAATCATTGAGCGTGTGATGAAATACCATCAGTCAAAGACCAAAAGCCCAATCTACCTTGAATAAACCGAAAGTCCAGGGGGAGAGACAGACACATGCAGAACATGAAAAGGAAGCACAGGGCAATGCGGTAGCCCAGGGAGTATCACTGAGCTCAGCTTCAGAGGGGAAGAAGCAATGCAAAGTCTACCCATAAGAAATGTTTCCCCAAAATAAGAATAGCTAATATCTACTGGGCCCTTAAAATCTATTAGTTTAGAAGAATCATTATCACTTAATCCTTATAATAAACCCCATTAGGTAGGTACTATTTTCCCATTTTACAGATAAATAAATGGAGACTTTGCAAAGATAAGTAATTTATATAAGTCACTCAGCTAGTAAATGTGGGAATGTGGTAAATCTGAGCTCTTAACCATTACACTCTACAACCTAAGGAGAATCCTAAAGGGTCAGTGAAAACTTCCCAGATAAAAATGATAAAAGGGAAGGATGAAAGGAAAAACAGATATTGCAAGTGAGGCATAAGAAAATTACTCTGTAAAACAAATTTTTAAAAACAGTCTAAGTTTGCTCAAAAAGTACTTAAGTGGAAAAAGTGTATTTGTAATGCATTTAATGTATTGTAATAAAAAATGGAAGTTATTCCAATCAGGAAAAGATGTATAGTTTATGTAAGAAATCATTTTTGTCAGCAATAGACACTTATAGAATGCTAAAGTATCACTGGGGAGAAAGACAGGAAAGACCTTAGATATGGATGCTCAATTTCAATTGTTTTGTTTTGTTTTGTTTTGATAATGGTACATTGCTATGGTTTGTTTCTCTCTAGCTGAAGAAGGGCCAAGTAGATAAAAGTTTGTGTTTTGTTTTATTTTGTTTTGTTTAATGACTGTTAACAGAACACCTTATCCCTTTGTTTTAATTGGAAAAAAAAAAAAAAAAACCTGCTACAGAAAAGCCTCTGGCAGGAAATGCTTATTCTGTTAACTCTGTAAGTACCTTTAACTACAGAAAGGACAGCCCAGAAAGGCCCCTCACTCTGGCAGTGAGGTCAGTCCAAGGTCATGTTCTGATCAGTACTGAAGTTAGAAAGAATATGCTGATCTCGGTGTAAGGTCTACACTTTCTTTAAAACTTGCTTCAAATTATATTTTCATGAAATGGAGAAATGAGCAATCCATATCTGTCTACATCTAGACAGTTTTTAAAACAGCATCATATTAAATATTTTGGTATTCAGAACAATTTCATATGAATTGTAAACTTTAATCATTCTGAACCAGCTGGGCTAGGAACTCATGGTGTCCAGGTCACTGTTCCAAGATCTTGTATGACATGGAGTCAGTTGCTGAAAGGCCAGGTATAGCTTCTAAATAAAAATACTTAGCTATTCCAATGGTATTTCTCAATAAACCTCTGGCTATGGCGCAGAGTTTTGTGGTTGCTGCTGTTGTAGTTTCCGTGTTCAGCCCACTATTATCCTACCACACATGGTCAGTAGATATATTGCACTAAAATGCAACAGACTGGGGGTAAAACCCCTCTCCTAGTATAGGTCTATTCAATGAAACAAGGTTGAAGATCATCTGCTTGGATTTCAGAGCAACTGTCAAACTGCTATAAAATGTCGAAATGCTCTTGATTTCTGTATTACCCTCACCAGAGACTGGAAACAGTTCACATACGGGCTCTGGCATCTCTGAATGTCACTTTAGAAGAAACTGTATAGATATCCCTCAACCATAAGAGTTACTTTCAGTGGCCATGAATATGCCACGAGATGAGATGAAGGAAGAAAAGGAAGACCACTGAGTGGAGACAGAGCAAAGTTTCCCTATGGGAGAGGAAATATGGCTGAATCAATACTACCTGTCAGCACAGCCAGGCAGAATTCCAGCTCTGTGAGGAGGCCCCTCTCCCAGGCCTCCCATAAGCAAACACCAGCTCCAGGCTGCAGCAAATGTACTCTGAGTGTCTGCAAACATAGGGTCCCCTGACCAAATCCACGAGGAACTCAAACATATGTGAGATGGTATTAGGCTCACTGCCTTCTTTCCCAAACTGGCCTGGCCTGCCCCCAAAAGAGAATCAGAAATCACTCAGCTGTAGAAATATGTTTGAAAGCACCTCAGGGAGTCCCTATCCTTCCCACAAAAGCTGAGTATTTCAGGAAAAAACTAAATTCACTAAGACCTCCTAGATTTCATCCTACGTTTTATCATTTCTGAAATTGGCATGTGCGTTATATAGCCAGAGTGTAGCCTTAGTGCAACAAGTATTCCATTTTTTTTGCTCCTGTTTTTGTGTTTAAATTGATATTTTACAGTTAATGGTATTTTTGGAATGGAGGAAATTAGTTATACAATTCCTTTCTTGTTTTAGGACTTCCCAGGTGGCATAGTGGTAAAGAATCCACCATGCGAAGGCAGGAGACACAAAGGAGTCTGGTGGTCTACAGTTCCTGAGGTCACAGTCAACTGTATGCAGCTGAGCATACAGTCTTGTTTTAGGGAAGTATACATCAAGAAAACAAACAAAGGCCCTGGTCAGGACATTTGACAGATTTCAATAACAGTAAGATCTCATATTTACTGAGATCTTGCCACGTGTCAGCTATGTAACAGCTTCACCTATATTAACTCATTTAAACCTTATAATGATATTCTATGGTTGGTGATCATTTTACAGATGAGGAAAATGAGGCATAGAATGGTTAAATTCTTTTTCCCCCAAGATCATACAGCTAGAGAGCTTTGGAGCCAAGGTTCAAACTGATGATTCAAATCACTGTTGATTGCAGACTTCCCAATAAAATTACCTAACCAACTTACTGATAAAGCAAAGTTGAAGTTCATCACTTAGTATACTAAGGAAGAATACTCCCTTGACAAGACTCTTATTTTCAAGGAGGGATATTTATGAGGTTTGGGGGTCTAGTTTAAGGCAAGTAGAGGTTGGATTCAGATTGGCTCAATTTCCTGACACAGTTATGAAGGCTTGGTTGACACAGCAAAGAAATGGTTCCAAGAGTCCTAAAGCATCAACAGCAACTTGATGAGTTTGGTAAAGTGATTTATATTGTCCTAACCTTTTAGGTTAGGGTTATTTACTCTGCTGAAAGATACTTGAATTATCTATTTTTTCATACAAATGGATTTTTCAGAAAGTTTATTAACCAAATCATAATTATTTGCAATGTCCTGTTCCTGGGCAAGAGTCTCCTGAAATAAGGTCATTTTAATACAGACAGTAATCTAGGTGGCTTGCAGGTGGTTTTGTGTTCTCACCAGGTGGTTGCCACACAGTGTGGACTGAAATGAGTCCCCTCCAAATCCATATGTTGAAGCCCTAATCCCCCCACCCCACCCCATCCTACTCCCCAAAGTAACTATATCTAGAGGAATTTAGATTAAATGAGGTAATATGGGTGAGGTCCTAACCAGATACAATTGGTGGCCTTAAAAGAGGAAAACAAGGAGATATTCTTTTCTCTCCCTCTTCCTCACTCTCTCTGTGTGTCTCTCTCCCGCACGCTTTCTCCTTCTCTTTCTGCTCTTTTCCCACCCTCTCCCTCTCTCTACACCTCTCCCCATGTGCCCTGAAGAAAGGCTATGTGAGCACACAGAGAGAAGGCAGCTATCTGCAAGCCAAGAAGAGAGATCTAACCCAACCATGCTGGCACCCTGATCTCTTTCTCCAGAACTGCGAGAAAATAAATGTCTGTTGTTGAAATCATCCAGTCCACAGTGCTTTGTTATGGGCATGCAAGCTAGCTAACACATCATCCATACTCATAAACATTCACTTATACAGCCTCAGCTTCCCTTGCTGAGTGGCTGCAAGAATCCAGCAGGATGGTGTATGTCAAAATGGCTTGAAAGCTGTGGAGTACTGTGTGAACATTAGCTCGCAGCATTGCTAATAGTAGAGGTCCCTGAGGTTACCAGTTTCTGGAAGGCTCAGTCCTTGAGCCACAGCTTAATGACATGGCTAAGCAAAGCAACTGAGCCTAGCAGTTCTCTGAGGCAAGACTCACCTTGGGTTAATTAGAAAGGAAGCTTGGCAAAGGGATCGAAGAACAACTTGGCACCAGGAAAATCCACATTCTCTGTATTCCTGACAAAATGAACACCCAGCTGTGATTTTATTGACTCTCCCTTAAGAAGTTCTAATGGAATAAATTTTGCCTTCTTGGTGCCTGCTAATTAGACAATTATTTAACTCTGTTTCTTTTTTAATGATTCTCTGTTGTTGTTTGAAGACTTCTGTCTATTATTTGTAATAAAATCCTCTGTCACATTTTTGCTTCATTATGCTTAACAAATAGTGCATTCCCCAGCCCCAATCCCTGGTTCCCTTAGTTCTTCCTCCCCCAGCACCTCCCCAGTCTAGAGCTCCCAGAGTTTCAAAGACCAGCTGTTATCATTTTGTTGACTGAGAGATTTTTAGAAACTTCTATCACAGGCACAAGACTCCATGGGGGGCTGTTGAATTAAATATCAGTTCTTCAAACAGGAATTAGCTCAGAGAACAAAAGCAGCAGGAAGACAAGGGACAAATACAGGCAAGTTCTGAAGTCCTCCTACTCAGTGATCTGCAAACTGGCCCTCTCCCTTCCTCCGCACCCCAAGACTGGAATTCCTAGGCTTGTGGCCCAACTTGGCCGTGAAGTCACATACCTTCTTCCTAGTGTTGGAGACCAAGCCCAGCCCAGCCACAGGGTCACTCACTTTTTCATCAGAACATGAGCATGTGCAAAGAAGATAACCCTTTCGCCACCTCCTGCAGTTAATCTCATCCGAGCATCCCATCCATCTGAGCATCCCAAAGGTTCTCTACTAAACCGCTATTTCTTCAGAGGAGAGAAGAGAGAGAATAAGTCAAAGAATGAATATTGGCTGAGCCCTGCTACTCACTAGGCTTACTATTTCCACATATGCCTGCCATGCAGAGATGACTCGCCTATCCTCACATTACAGAAACAGAGCACAACAGTACAGACACTAGATCTTCGCTACTCAAAGCACAGCCAAGACTGGCTTCACAAGTGCCAGACCTGTTCCACCACACAGGGCCCTTCACTCATGATGGCCACGTTTGATTCAGTCCTCTGCTGACTCGAAATGCTTAATAATTTTACCTTTCAACTTGCACTTTCTAAATGAAATCCAATGGGATATGGATTGTGCTCATAAACTAAGGAGATACAGCAACACATATATTAACCCATTCCGTGATGCTCCTTCAAATGTGGTGCTTGAGGTACCTGTAAGCACTGGGTTCTAGTGGGTCCCCAGTGGAGGAATCCAACAAGGCTCGAAGCAAGTTCAAGGTGACTGGGTTAAGTCCATGACTGAGCAAGTCAGAGTGCCAGCAGCCCCAAGAAACCACACTTTCCTTTGTACATGGATTTACTTTAGAAATGTTAACCTAAGAAACACAAACTACCAAGGAACCACATCTTCATATCTTTCCTTACACCACATCACATCCCTGTGCTCATCAGCCACTTATGCCAAAAACGATAATGTGGAAGGAAAAGGAAAGACAGAGTTAGGGCAACCCATAGTTCTTCCTGCATTGGTCTAGTCCTTCTGTACGCATCAGGAGAGGAAGCAGACAGTGCTGTGAACTGTGAGTGCACCAAGAAGTGAAGTATCAGTAATTGACATAGATGAGAACAAAATATGGATGCATGCATGAGCAATGGAGCTGAACTCTGTAATTCTGGTGATTCCATATTTGAGTTAAATGCTCTTATATTTGCATTAAAAAGTGACACTGCACAATTTAAAGCTAAATGGCAAATTTGTAAGGTTTCACTGGCAGAGACAAGGTCCTTGGCATTGAACCAAGCCTGCTGCTCAAACTGCAGAACAAATAGTCCCACGTCTGCTCTCAAAGGCTGCCCCAAACATACCTTCCCTCATCCACAGGACAGTCTTTTATAGCCACAAATATACACCACATCACTAACCATTTGTTCTTCAAGCTAAATAATCCCACGTCCTTTAAATGTTTCTTTTTACTAAGTTCTCCTAACATTATGTTTATACTTGGTCTTATATAATACATATTTTTAGTTCACGTGAACACAATTGTGCAATATCTCATTCTGCTTCTCAAACAGGAGGCCTTAAGAGCTATGTGAGTCTCTATGTGCACCACTTAGCTTTTTTCCCATTGCCATGGTTTCTCCTCAAGCTCTCCCCACCTCTCCTACACTGCCAATTCTTCCTGACACCCGTGTACTCCTCTTTTTCACACGTGCTCCCGTTCATCCATGTACCTTTAAACAGAGGTACCCAGATTGTAAACATCTCACTCACTGTCAACACTTAGGATACTGGAGATGCACTTTGAGAGGTATATGGTCCTAGATTCTCACAATAGTTACCCATCAGTCAGGTCTTCAGTCGTAATGACAATCCCCCCATTAAATCACTTACCACTGATGGACATTTCCCTCCTTCTCAGGCTGAATAAGCCTATAACGTGGGAAATACTGTCTCCAAAATAAGCTAATGCTGTATTCTACCTCAGTGTGTTCCTTCTGCTTACAGAAATGCTTGTGGGGTTGTTAAAGGTAATCTTATTAAAAGAGACTCAGAATATTCAACAGAAACCTTGAAGAGCATCTAGCATGAAGTGCCTGAAGAGGTGGGAAGAAACTCTAAACATTTCATGCAGGAAAAACCAAGGTCCAGAGGGACTCAGTGACTTGCCCAGGGCCACAACTCAATTACAGCCTCAGAGCTGAGTTAGAAGCCCCAGGTGTCCCAACTCCCAGGCCAGCTTCCCCAGCCTCTGGGCGGGCCCTGCGCCCGGAGCACAGCAGAGGGCTATGAGCCGGAGCCCACAGCTGCCATCCTCTCCCCCACCCTCTGATTCTCTGAAAGCAGAGCACACAAACCCAGTCTGTACTGGAGGTTCAGAGCTACAAAGCCTGCATTATTTAACACCGACTTTAGCTATCTGGGATGGAGAATAAATAGCACTATAATAAAATCCATAAAATATACCAAATTGGATTTTTTTTTCAGGGATGCCTCCAAGCACAAGTTGGTAATCAAAAGGTTTTCTGAAAGACTAGAAATCGTGTTTGCTGTGTTGAAATTTCCCTGAACCTTAAGAACACCCCTGTTCCCCATCATCTACTGAATACTTAAGGCAGAAAGATGTGTGTTACTCTAAGTCAGAAGGAAAAGGACATTTTCAAAAGGCCTGATGAGGAGTGCCTTCTCCAAAGCTTTAGAAGCCACAGCCACCTTAGGGTATGAAGTCTTTAGCCCTCAATGACTCCTCATGCTCTCCAGGCAACAGGTGGCAGAAGAGGGAGTGGATGCCCTTGACACCAAGGTGAGAGTTAGCAGTGACTGCGAGTGGCAGTGATCTTTGCTATCCTTTTATAGATACTTGGGTTCACAGGGCTGTTAATAGTGAAGCCTCCTTGTTCCTCATAAAGTAGCTGCTGCTGCTACTAAGTCGCTTTAGTCATGTCCAACTCTGTGCGACCCCATAGACGGCAGCCCACCAGTCTCCTCCATCCCTGGGATTCTCCAGGCAAGAACACTGGAGTGGGTTGCCATTTCCTTCTCCAATGCATGCATACATGGTAAGTTGCTTCAGTCATGTCTGACTGTGCGACCCCATAGACAATAGTCCACCAGGCTCCTCTGTCCACAGGATTCTCTAGGCAGGAATACTGGAGTGGGTTGCCGTTTCCTTCTCCAGTTCCTCATAAGGACTCAATCATTATTCAGACATGTGACCAGGTGATGACTTTTAAAGTTTAGGAGTTGAAGGAGCCCTGTAGTCCATCAGTGTGGGGCAACAATTAGCACATGCCCTACAACCAACATGATTTCCCTGTTAATCTAGTATGTTGAAAGAAAGCTTACAAGTTCAAGAAGGTTTCATTAGCATACCCACTCACCTCTCTTCCAAACCAATTCTTACTGAAATAACTAAATTATATTGGTTAAAGAATGAAATCATAACAGTGATAGCATAAAAAAAAAAAAAGAAGAAGAAGAGAGAGTGATTAGGGCATCAGAAAATGTGAGGATATAAGGGAATACAGAAGGTAGGATGGGAGGGATCTTACCACCTAAACGCCAGACATAAGAGATGCTGCTCCCTGGACAAGCTGGAGACAAGCCTAGCACTTTGGTGTCAATGAACAGCTGAGAGCAGAGAGGGGCTCTACAGCAATCAGGTGAATTACCTGAAGAACTCTCTAGATCAACAAGCTGGCAAAGTGCTGACTTTGCTCTCAGGTACCACAGAACACAAAGGACTGAACCTCTGTCTGCTGGGGTGAAGCTTTATAACTATTCTCACAAAAATGGGCAGTTATCTGGATAAGGGTTGATGCATGGGTGTTTGTGCAGAGAGGAGAACAAAGTCTCGTGTATGTCTGTATTTCACATAGACCGTAAAGAAAGGAGGAGAAGGGGGGATCAGAAAAGGAGAATGGGAAGAGAAAAGAGCTCTCCTTCAGAATGTCCTCCCTTCTAACTTCAGCCACGGTGGCCCCTCATGGTGCCCAGCACGTGGCCCACCCACTCACACATTTCCCTCCCACAAAAGAAAGTCCTGTTGACAGACACCAGCACAACCACAGAGGAAACCACATCAGGAATACACACTAGTTAATCTAATCAACCCAGCCCTTCACCACACATCTTAACCAATAACCAGGACTCTCTAGACATCCCAGTGAAACCTAGAGAAAATGCAGCTCCACCACAGATACTAAGCCAGATAACTGACTCAAAAAGAAACAGGTATTCCAGGGAGCACATGAGGACTGAAGGAGATCTAATTAGCATGCCCTGTGATAGCTGAAAGGGTTTCACATCTCTGTAAAACAAGACAGGTGTTGATCCCAAAGATGAAGAAAGAGGACCCCCAAAATGGACAATGTGAAAGTAAAAGTTAAATGATAAGCGTGATAAGAGTCAAGAAGTCCAACACCTATTTAAGAAAAGCTCCAGAAAGAGAAATCTGATACAATCCTTGTGGGGAAATAAAATAGAATGAAAGAAAATTTTCCAAAGTTTGAGACAGACAAGAATCTTCAGATTAAGCAAATTCTCCCAAGTGCCAAGCAGGATTAGTAATAGAGCTCAATGAAAGTTCAGAATTCCAAAGATAAAGAAAACAAATCTTAAAGTTTTGCCGAGAGAAAATAATCACTTATGAGAAAAGGATTAAACAATATTTTCAGTGTTTTATTTATCAAGCACTTATACGGCACTGAGTTTGGGTTTCCCTGGTAGCTCAGAAGTTAAAAATTTGCCTGCAGTGAGGAGACCCAGGTTCAGTCCCTGAGTTGGGAAGATTCCCTGGAGAACAGAATGGCTACCCACTCCAGTATTCTTGCCTAGAGAATTCTGTGGACAGAGGAAACTGGTGGGCTACAGCCCGTGGGATCTCAAAGAGTTGGACAACACTAACTAACACTTCCACTTTCACATAGCAGTTATTAAATCCCAGGCCATTTTCCAAGCATTTTAAAACGAATAATTCCTCTAGTATCAAAGTATCACAATTCTTCTCATCAATAAACCTGAGTACTAGGACACAATCAACTAATATCTTTAAAGTTGTTTTTAAAAAAAAAATGATTTTTAAGGCCAAAATCCCAGATGTATTTAAAGCAAAAATCATAATTTGGGCAAAATAAAGGTATCTTCTGACATTCATTGTTCAGAAGATTCACATGCCCGGTGTGAAAAAAAATACACTAAAAGCTATCTCAACACAATTAAAGAGTGATACATAAAGGCAATGTAAAATTTAAGAAACAGTGGCAGCTGACTACGACCTAGAAGAAATGAAGAGAGATGAAATTAAACAATGATCCAGTGGAGCCTAACGCTTGGGTTATTCTCTTTGGAGCACTGATGATTTAGTGACACAGGATGAAACTGTCTTCTTTACGACCAGGCACTAAGCTTGGTGTGACAATGGATAATACATATGCAATCAGACCACTGCAAATGCTTTTTGGATGGCTAATTTTTCTAATAAACTTATAGTCAAAATAAGAAAAATGTCATTACAGAATAAAGCATTAATGCAAATGAAAAAATACTACTGTAACAAAAATTGGAGAGAGGTAAAGGGAAAGAGACTGAGGGAAAAATGTAAGTAAAATAAATGCCACATCCTTCTGTCAAGGACTCAGCAAATATAATCAAACATTAATAAATCAAGAAAAGGAAGAATTAGTGATAATTTAAGATTATAATAATGAGCATCTGAACAACTAAGAATCAAAAACTATAAAACTAGTTACTCTCTGTATTTTCTGCTCAATTTTTCTGTTAAGCCTAAAACTACCCTAAAAGTAGAGGCTGTTAATTAAGGAAAAAAATAATTACTTGTGTGGAGTAGGCAGGTGGCCTGGTGACTATTTCCATTATGATTAATAATATGTTTAACCTTAGACTAAATATCAGCACATCAAAATAAGATAGAGGTTCTTGACAAGTATATTTGATATTTATTACGGCTTTTTATGGGCTTCCCAGGTGGCACTCGTGGTAAAGAACACACCTGCCAGAGCAGGAGACATGGGTTCGATTCCTGGGTCAGGAAGATCCTTGGAGGAAGGCATGGCAACACGCTCCAGCATGCTTGCCTGGAAAATCCCATGGGCAGAGGAGCCTGGCAGGCTACGGTCTATAGGATTGCAGAGTCAGACATGACTGAAGAGACTTAGCCACACACACACACACACACACACACATGGCTTTTTATATATTTGTCTTAAACCCATAAACTCCTTGAAAGCTTATCTGTGTATTATAGTAATTAACACAGAAGTTTTATTACTATGCTCAATTGAAAGGTTACTAGCAAAAGTTGTAAAGAAATACGAAGATACAAATAATGATATCCTATACTAATTTTCAGCTTTCACCAATCACCTCATGTGTGCACTCTCAAATCAGGACAGGTTTGGGCTAGGAGCCAAGGTCATCTTGTGCCATCTGCTGCCTGTCTGCCCTCCTTTAACCATGGCCCCCTGGCTCTGGGTGGCCTTCTTAAACCTGGAACCCTTTTCTGGACCCTGCTGGCAATAGCTGCATCCTTCTACACACTTGACTTTCCACTGCTTGTTCTGAATATGATGGCTCTGTGTTGCTGGGTCTCCAAGTGTCTCTCGTCACAGTGAACAGACCAACCTCCTACATTTTTCCGTGGACTCCTGCCTTTCTGGTTATGGAATCCTACTCTACAACTGCCTGGACTGAGGCTGGGCCCACTTCTGATTATGAGATGAAAGGGGAAAAAAACTGAGAATAAAGGGGTAGCTGGAAATTAGGAGAGTATTTTTTAAGCGCAGCTTGACCAAGAGTTTCTACCCTAGGTGATCTGATGCCGCCTCCTCCCATCGAGCCAAGGGAAAAGGAGCTCAAATAGAAGCTCTCAGAGAATTTAATGTGTTCTCTCTGAAGCTAGGTGGACTGAATAACAGCGATTAACTCAGGCCTGTGAGACCCCAAAAGGTAAGGGAAGTTATGGCTGGCCTCTCACAACAGGAGAGAGAGCTTCTCATACTGAAATCATGGCATTCCCAGTATTTGTGAGGTAAACACGTGTGAGTGTTCCTGGTAAGCCAGGTGTGATCTACTCTTGCACCTGTGTGGATCCTCATGGATCCTAGACAACAGCCCCTGAGGGGGATAAGGGGACCCTCTCAAGAGAGGCTGGACAGGTGGCCAGCTGTAGGCCAGGAGCCTGAGTGGAATACGGTGCACTGGGGTATATAAGGAAAGCTCTGGAGAAAGGACAGAAAAGGGCACTGGGGGCAGTTCCAAAATACCTATCAGGACGGCTAAAGAGACGGAGCGAGAGTAAACCATGGTCAAGCCCAAGAAGCACTGACACCAGTTCACAGCCATGTTTATCAAGCTGGAAAATTTCTCTTCACCTGTGGAAGGCAGATCTCTAAGACACTCTATGGTTCCTGTCCACTGGTAGCCACACCTTTGTGTAGACATGACCTGTGACTTGATTCTAACCAACAGAATATGCAAAGGTGTTGGGATTTTGCAGTACTCTTGCCTGGCAAACCACACGGATGGAGGAGCCTGGTAGGCTGCAGTCCATGGGGTTGCTAGGAGTCGGACACTACTGAGCAACTTCACTTTCACTTTTCACTTTCATGCATTGGAGAAGGAAATGGCAACCCACTCCAGTGTTCTTGCCTGGAGAATCCCAGGGACAGGGGAGCCTGGTGGCCTGCCATCTATGGGATTGCACAGAGTCGGACATGACTGAAGTGACTTAGCAGCAGCAGTTGGGATTTTGTAAATGTGATTAACATCCCTAATCAGCTGACTTTCAGGAATTAAAGGGAGACTCTCCTGGGTTGGCCTGACCCTAATCAGATGTGCCCTTCTAAGGAGCATCTAGAGCTCAGAGATGCTCCTTCCTGCTGGCTTTGAGAAAGCAAGCCACAGTGAGCTTTACAGGTGCAAGGAAATGAATTCTGCCTGCAAGCACATGGCCTTGGAAGAGGATCCCAAGCCTCAGATGTGACCCCAGAGAGTTACAGACATTGAGAGTTTCAAAGATGACTTCAGGGCAGACCTGCAGTATACGATATGGTGCAAAACAATACACTCTTCTGTGAATGCGGATGCAAGTCCCACTGCAGTGGCTGAGGGATGAAAGGAGCCAGAGAGCTATCACCATTGCCAATCCTAATCTTGAACCCTTAGAAGGCAGGGGTCTTTTCCTGTACTAATCACTCTATTCCCACACCTAAAAGAGTTCCCAATATTTGGATCACATTCCATAAAGGTCTATCAAAGGGATGAAAGGCTGAAGGAAGTCATTAACTCCACCGACTCCATTAGCTTCAAGATGACCCTGCGAGTATAGTGTTTTGTCTAACAAGTGGACACAAACTTAGCCCCACACTCTCTCCCCTTTTGCCTTTCTCCTTTTATTCTATTAACATCAGTTCCAGCTACATCTACCTTTGTGTTGATGCCCCAGTTTTCTCTGCCTCTCATCTCTCTGGCTAATCCTTCTTGGATTTCTCTAACCCTACTCTCTGGATTCTTCTTCTCACTCCCTTTGATGCCTCTGTTTTACCCCAGCCACTCATTGCCTGTTATCCCTTTCTTCATCTTGACTTTGTCCCTTTGCACCTCTTCCTCCCACCCCCTCATCTGTTTCTGTCCCTCTTGCCTCAGCTTGCCTGGACATAATATTAGTTTGAAGCACATTTTATTTTGTGATGTCTATTGATTAAAGTTTTATGTTCCTTGTTCTTAATTAACTTATCATTCATTCTGTGCCCATATATTGCTGTTGTATATTTCCAACAATAGATATATTGCTGATAAAGCTATTTGTAAATCAATGTTCTGTAAACGGAATTCTATTTCAAATGTACTAGAAGAACTTGCCAGATAAAAGAGTCTTTTGATGAAAAATTCAACAATTCTCAATAATGCATTTTCTTGTAAATCCTAGGCTTCAGATAATGACCATGTGAAATAAAACAAACTCACTTTAATGCCATCATCCATTATCACTCTGCCCCAGTTTGGGTGGATCTCCTCAAGACAGATATTAGATCTCAAAAAGTCTGTAGAAAGGAACTAAAAAATTTCCCCAGTAGTTTCTTTTTATGAAAACGGAAATATTGGAAGATGAAGGAAGATTAAGCACATGTTCAAAGTCTGCAAATTTATAAAATGTAAAAATATGAAAAGCATTCATTCACGATACACACACAAGTATAGTTACTACTCTATTCTAGGCACTCGGGTAGGTACTGAGAATAAAAACTTGATTAAGACATAGTGTTTGCCCTCAAGGACTCACATATAATAGGATACAGAGACACATAAATAAGTAATTTCAAAACAATGTGTAAGTATTATAGATAATGGTAGCATGCATTTATTTAAAAAAAAAAAGGCTCAGCAGTAGCACCAGATGGGGAAAAAAGGTCACAAGAGCAGACACTGGGTCTGTTTTTGTTTGCTCTTTATCGTCAATGCTAGCACAGAACCTCACTTACCTTCAAAACAGCTGTTGTTATATCACTGCATGATCGCTTTGCTGTGGTACAAGGTGAAGGCGGCAAGTGAGTGAAGGCTTCATTGAGGAGAGGGTGGCACACCAGGCCTTCAAGGCAAACAGATACTCTGTAGAGAGACAGGGATGGAGTCAGCACTGGATAGAAGAAGCCATGCATTTGAAGTGCAGAGGTGAGAACAAGACTTAAATTTTGAACAAGCACGCCATTCACAAAATCCCTCTCTCATATTATCAGTAGGAAGGCTGATTTCATTCTTTCATGTGTGGTTCGATATTTTGTTTTTCCTCTTGATGCCTTTTTTTTTTTTTATCATTGAGTTGCCTCCTGTCTCTCTTATGCCACTTTGCCCTAACTGGTCCCTCAAGAGTCTACTCATTCTTCCTACTGCCAGCCCCCTCCTTTGTATACTCCTTAGTCACTGTCTTATCACAATTGTTTGAGGTCATTCCACACTAGGTGTATGTTAGGGCAAAAATGTGCTTTCATTCTAAATGCATCATGAATTGCCCCATAGGATCCATTAGATACTGTATAGTACTATGTGGATTTCCCTAGGTAGCATGAACTTACATCCAGAATTTTCCAGGACAATGTTTATTTCAAACACTCTCAAAGTCCCTGCAGTTTGAATATTTCATCTCCTATCTCTGTTTCCCAGTCTGATCGCACAGCACGAAACAGCACAAAATTCTTTTGTTAGACCATGTGTCACACACAATTTTTGCTTCAGACGTTCTGAAGACCAGATTTAAAGAATCTTGTCTCAGTTTAAAGACCAGATTTAAAGAATCTTGTGACAGTTTGTATGTCCTTACATTTGCTGTAACAACTTCCCTACTTCAAGGCTGTCTAGAATGGGAGGTGTTTGCAATGACTATGTTCCTATTGGCTGAAAACTGGAGGTCACCTTGCCTTTAGGAAGGGCAGGAGTGGTGACAGAGAGGCTGAAGAGGACACAAAGCGTATGGACTTTGCAGAACGACGGCCCTAAACCCAAATCCCAGCTCTACCTACAAGCCAGGGAACTGCCTTCCACTGAGCTGGTCTTCGCCCATCAAAGTGCTCTTCCTCCTTCACCTGGGGGTGAAACAGAGCCAGCAGGTTCTCCCCCAGCAGCTGGAGTGTGTCACCCATTAGTATGTAACACAGCAGGTGCCCATGGCCTTGCCCACCTCAAGATCGCCTCCTGACAACAGCCACACGTGCCCCTCTGCTACCTGCATTTGCAGGCATGACCCACACCTGAACCCTTGTCTCCTCGGATTAGTGTCCCATTGACTCCCCTGCTCCAGGGTCTCCGAGCTGTAATACGCAAAGCAAACCTCTGACCCACACAACCCCTTGGCACAGGCAGGGGTCTTTACCGGGGGCAGGGGGCAGAAGTATGTTGTGAGCTACAAAGCTGAGATCCTGCCTCTCACCCTCAGGGATGCTGCCTGACATTACATGGGTGGTCCCGCACAGATGTGCCTGCCTGGTTAAAGCTGGCACACCACTACAGTCACACAATGGCAGCTGCCAGCAGCTGCCCCCTTTCCTGACCGAGTCAGTGTTCTCCAGGCAGGTGCCCACTTCCTGCCCAGCTCTGATCCACTGCCGACCACCTGCTTGGGTGGGGCCCCCTTCTCCTTCCCTCGGCTGCCCTCCCCCAGCATTCCCCCTGCCTTCCTCACTCCCCTTTCATCCTTTCACATGCCTTGGTCATTGTATGGAAATATAAAGGCCACACATTTCATCATGAGTTACACCATATCCTCTTAACTCTGACCCCTTGTGACTCCAAAGCAGCCGCCTGAAGCCAAAGCCCAGGAAAGACAACGTGTGGGCAGCACTTTCTAAGAGCTAAAATACGGACCCAATTTACATGGTAATTTGCATTTGTGTATAAATTATACATCAATATGTATCCTCCCAAGACAGTGAGTTACTAAAATAATTTTGCTACTTTCTAACTTGTCATTGCTCAGTTTTTCTTCTCCCCCTTGTAGCAACACCCACACATACTTACTCCTTCCTCAGGAGAAAGACAGTGAGGAAAAACAGGAAGAAAGAACAGGATAAGAAGGAAGTAAGGGAGAAAATGGAGCAAAGGAGGGAATAAAGCTCAAAAAGAAAAATATCAATGAAATAATAAACACATTTGAGTGATCAAATACCAGCTACCACTGAAATGAGCTTATAATGATGATTAAACACAATCTAATCCAACTCAAAGAGAGCAAACTACAAAATCAAATATGTGCACCCTCTCCATAATTTCCTACTTATGTGAGATAAAAGTTATTAAAGCTCAAGTTCTAAAGACAGCTTCTCTAATAGGTCTCTTGGGCATGCCTATGTATATATTCAGGCTTTTACCAGTAAGCAAATGTCACAAAATACTTCAGCTGCAACTGTTTTGTGCCCACGTTAAACTGGATTTCAATGTGGCACAGGAAAAGGATGGAGCAAGACAAAATGTGCCACAGACAGTGCTAGTGCTAGAAACCAGCCACACTGAGGACTTCTCTCCCCCAGCCCGGCTCCGGTCTCCAGGCAGCAGTGTTTTCACCGGAGGAGTCCTCCTTTCATGACCAATCACTTTCTTTCTCCTAGGAATAAGAACTTGGGATTCCGAGATGCTGGGCAGCTTGGGCTCTTTAACTCAGGAGCTGCATTTGCCCCTAGGGTACAGCCAACTTCCACTGGCAAAGGGAAACAAATAACAGCAGCAGCAAGAGAGAAATGAAGTAGAGGGGAGAGCTGGAGGCTGACAGCATGTCTGTGCCTTGGTTCTGATGGATTCCTAGCTCCAGGCTGCAGTCCTGTTTTCTGCCCTTGAAAACTCGGGGCCATCTATGTGTTCTTCGAATAACCCCCACCCCACTCCACCTTTCTGCTCCAGCCAGTTTGTGTAGATTTCCGTTATTTGCACCAAAAGAACCTTGACTAAGATTATTCAATCAAATTAATCCAGAGGCATTTCCAACTTGATTTTGAATTTCTAACTACTTCTTTAATTTATTTGATGTGTTCTGTGAATGTAAGATTCTTTTTTTGTTTTCTATGAAATAAATCTGAACTCTTAAGGATATAGTCAGTTTTGTCTGAGGAACTTTCCTTAAAATGTTATATTTTCACCCATAAAAATATCAGATACTGTAGGGACATGTATCACTTTGCGTTGCACAAAAGATTATGACTTTGTGAATTGCACATCTTGGAAAATAAAATACTGTGAAGTTCAATAAAATTCTCACCCGTGGGTCTCACTTCTTCATTTCCGCCGTCAAAATACCAATACCTCATTAAATGTGAACAAACACTGGAAATGTGCTAATTCAGTTAATAAATGCATGGAAAGAGCAAAGGCACAAATAATGAAAAAGAGCAGCAAGAAGGAGGCAATAATAATAGAAAGGAATAGATCTGATAAATCCTACAGGGCAGGCAGTAGGCTTGATAAGTAATTTATTATAGTAGGAGAGAAAGTGGGACATGGCAGAGGAGAAATAGAACCAAAAAGAGGAATCCAGGCCAGCCAGAATAGGGCTGTTCTCTCAGCCATACTTGTGTGGCACATTCAGAATTTAATATCGGAACCCCATTGTGCCTTCTTTCTAGTCGATTGTATTACCACAGGCCAGAGCTAAAGTATGATAAAATGCACATCCTTCTCATTACACGAAACAACACTGAACCAGTAATTCTCAACTAATTGTTTTTATGTTTCAACAAAGATTTCTGTTGCAAGCTCATATGGTAACTTACAAACTGGAAGCTACACGTGTGATAAGAAACAAGCCCTGCCTTTAGTGGATACAGGTTTTGGCTCAGTGCTATGTTCATGCTCAACTTACTCCACCCACTTACAGCTACTAATATAACTCACATGGGATTGAAAAACATAGAACCATGATTATCATTATTAATATTCAGTAGTAATATTGAATATTATTATAGTATAGTAGTAATATTCAGTAATAATATTCAGAATATTATTAATATTCTATGCCAGGGATTGTATTGTTATATATATGTGTGTGTGTGTGTGTATATATATATATATATATATATAGTACATATAATTATTTTTATAATTCTACAGGGTATGTATTACTTTACCTGTTTTACAGATATGCAAACTGAGGTTCAAAAAATTAAGTAAATGTGCCCAAATCACACAGTAAGTAAATGAAGGAGTCAGGATTGAACCCAAGTCTCTCTTAATCCATTGTCTCTGTATTTCTAGTTTCATCTGGATTCAACATAAACCACGTTAAACTGTCTATGAAAAATGAAAATAAAGGCATTTCCTCACTCAGTTGCTTATTAATTCAATTGATTTTGTAATGAATATTGACCACCACGCTGCACGACTTCAAGGGTCACCAGTCACAAAACATCCCCCCAGTAGCCTCTTCCTCCCAGCACAATGTGGCTGGTGCCCCAGAACTGCACAACTTACAGACTCCAGCACCATTGGGCAAGGCAGCCTGAATGATACAAAACAGGAAGACATTCATTTTCGATTTGGGGGATAAATAAAATCCTCACTAACCTTACAGCAGTCATTATAGTTATAATAACTCCTCGAGAAAGGTTAAAAAAGACAGAGGACATTCCAAAGGAAGTGTCCATCTTCCCCAAGAGCTGCTTGAGGAGATTAATAAGGGAGCCCTGTAAACACGAGGAGCATCTTGCTGGCTGCACAGGTGGCCTTGCATGGTCGAACACATTCAAAGACCCCACAAGGAAGCAAGGCGAATGGGAAAAGCCTTTCACAGTTTTTAATCTTCTGTGTTGATTTATCTTCCCCTGTGCTGAGAGTGGAAGTAAGGCATTCTCCTCGCCTCCTCCCAATTTCACCTCCTTCCCAACTTGTACATGTGTGCATGCATGCATGAGCACGTGCCCACACACACACACACACACACACAATCTATTTAAATTCATAATTCACTGGTGTTCCTCTTCATTCAGGTTTCAGTGACTCAATTTTAGGGAATGCAAATCCATGTTCTCATGCCACCTGCCCTGGCTCAGTGATCACTTGTCAGTAAACTGACTTTAAATGAATATACATGAAATTAAAGGACATTTGAAAAGGCCTGCAGTTCTAAGAATAGACATTAGAGAGTATTAAAAAGTAATGAATCCATATTTGGACACCAAGTAAACTCTTCCTGTTATTTCTTTGGCTCATGTATATCTGATAATGCACTTGTGCCTCTAAAGTTAGGTATATTAGGTCAGGGATTCTTTCAATTTTCTTTTCACATACCTAACATAATCTATTGCTACAATTCCATAAAAATATTAAATCGATGCTAATCACATATATATGTGCAAATATATATGAATAAACACACACACAGTCCTCACCCAGAGATAAACTGCATCTGTTCACCCTCTCCTTCCATTGGTATCTAACTTTTACTGTTACCAAGGAAAAAAGATATTAATTTTTTGCTCTAGTAGTCAGAAGATTGGAAGCAGTAAAACAGATGCACCACAGTCATGTTTATTTAAGTTTTTTTATCTAAAGACCAAAAGGAAGCAAATCTAATTGGTGGATACATGAATCAGGGCTGCATTTTCAAAAAGATTATTTTCTTGTCTCTGACTTTCCTCTCTTGCTCTATCCAACATCTCATCTCTGCAGATACAGGGCCTGTTTTATAATGAATCTCAGGAAACCCTGCCTGTCACTCAGCCATTCAGGGAGCAGTCCTCCATGGCATGGCACG
Organism: Nanger dama; assembly: GCA_917880005.1. Lineage (NCBI taxonomy): Eukaryota > Metazoa > Chordata > Mammalia > Artiodactyla > Bovidae > Nanger > Nanger dama. The sequence goes on from CAKJTW010000011.1 coordinate 7,558,670, forward strand.
TCCCATCACAGGCAGCTATGCCTGCTGAGAAGACATCAGAGAGTCCCCAGTGAGAAGAAAAACCACAAAACAGAAGCCTTTAAAATCAAATCAAGTTTTCAATGAGAAAGGCTGTTTCAGTTAGGGGAAGAAAAGAGCTCAGAGGAGACAAGGACCAGAGCCAAATGCCAAGTGTCCTCTTCAGGATAAAGGGAAATGCAGATAAGTGGTGCCACAGAGCAAATCAATCCTTCCTGGTCCTTACAAACTTGAGCTTCAAAAAATACAGGTTCCTGGGTGCCACCCAAAAGCTGTTGAATCGAAACCTCTGGGCATGGAGCCTAAAAATCTGTATGTTTTCAAAGTGCACCAGATGATGGGAGCTCATTCAAGTTTGGAACCATGGCCTTTCAAGACACACAGACACACTTTCTCTTGTTCGATTAGAAGCTGACAAAGATCCTGGAAGCGGGGACAGGTTACTGGAATCCCTGAGACCCTGTGTAAGGTGGGGAACTAAACTGTCCCTAAACTGTTTCGGGACAGAGGAACAGCAGGTCTCAGTGAACAAAACATAACAGGAGATGGATATAGTATAATTTAGACATTCATTCATAGCTCTGGAATTCAGTGGCAAGAACAGGAATGCCGAGGAAAATCTAGACGCAGAAGGTGTTAGACCGGAAAATGTAATGCGACGGGGGACTGGTCGAATATGAGGTGTGTTCAGACACAGTGATTCTGAGGTTTGGATATGTGTCCTGGGGCCAACACTTTCTGTCCACTCCACATCCACCATCCTGTTCTTATTCTCACCACTGCAACATCCTCCAGACCAGGGGCCCCATTCCCTGACAACCCATTATCTTCCTCACAGATCACGGTCACCCAAAAATATCAATGAGATCATTTCACCCCTTACGTAACCTGGCCTCAAGGCCCTTCATGATCTGACTGAGCCTCATCCCTCTCTACTCTCCCTTCCACATCGCTTTCCCACCCACATCATCTTCTTTGACTTGCACAGTTTCCTCCCACTGCCTGAGATGTCTGCCCTTCTCAGGGCTGATTCATTACTCAGATCTCAGGTAAATATCACTTCTGTGGGGAAGACACCCCTCACCCCCCAGTCTAAGTCAGATCCCTTGTTATACACTCTCATGGCTCCTTGTGCTCTTTTCATCAGTAGTAAAGTATATTTTTGTGATTATATGATTGATGTCTAACTCTCCTATGGAAATGCAAACTCATACTAAAGCAGAAAGTTCATCTTTCAGTCCATAATCTGCCCAACATCTAGAATAGTGTCTCAACTATAATATTTGTTTTACTGGGAAAAAATAGAAACCCAACGTACTTGGATGACTGGGAGAATCAGAGTACCACTGAAGAGACAGGGAAGCCAGGAAAGGGAAAAAAAAAAATGAATCATTTGATTTCAAGTACTGAGAACATTTGACAGCAGCAAATGCAAGGTGATCTTTAAGGAAAAGATAGTAAGTGTTATTACAATGACATTTGACTTTAACAGATAATTGATAATGTACGTTGAAATAAAAACTTGGAACATATAATCATTTAAGTGGTAGTTAAATCCTGAGAAATCCAAACGAAAAGGTGCGCATAAACAAAAATAGAGGACCAAATACGGAATCTAAAGGATCACCCATGGTTAGGGAGTGGGAGGACTGAGGGAGAGAAGGATGAGCCAGATGGACACACCCAGCCAGGGCATGAATAGAGAGCTCAGTGAAGTCGAATGTGGCCAAGAAGACAAGACCGCGAGGACTGAACAGGCTGCTGCTTCTGGCATAAATCTGCTCTTTGAAATGTTAAGCACTTCAAACCGTCTTGGAGCTTGGGTAAAGAAGTGGGCAGATAGATTTTTAAAACCTATTTTCAAACACTTCCTTATATACATCTGCAAATGCAATCTCAGCCTCTTGAATCATGCCCCACAGCAGGCTTATTAAAAGCTCTTGCATGAGCCCCTTCCTCACGTTTCCACTCTCATTCAGACTTGAGCTCTATTTCCACCTTGTTCAACAGCATCTGTTTGGAAGTTTTTCCAGTCTAGCACACACTGTGTGGTTAGGCATGGTTGTTCACCATGCCTTCCCATTCCCTTCTGGATAGTGGCATCTCACTGTTATTGAGAAGATAATGAAGAAGGCACCCATACTGAAGGAGCCTGCCTAAATCTTCCCCAGATTAGAACTCAGAATTAGTTCTAATTGGAACCAACTATATGACACATTCTCAATGAAAGTTTACTGAGCCTGTGGTTGATGTTATGGTCATTGATGTGTCTTCAATGTACTCACTTTTTATCTCAGCAGAGCAGAATCTGTTGTGTTATAAATATCTGTGAAACATTTTATTAAATGTAAATTCCAAATTCCAAATATATAGCAGCATACCTTCTTGAGACACTAACTAGCAAACATAAAGGGAGAGACTGGTTTGGGAAAAATACTAAAAATGTCAGTTGATGGGAGTTTCTACTGGTCTGTCATAACTCTGACACCCTAAAGTGTGTAAAAGATGAATCAGATAAAAGTCAAAAGTTACTAATTTAAGATTTCCCACAAAACCATAAAGTAATACTGGAAATCAACATATGTACTCCATCATCTAGCTTAGAGCATAGGGAACAAAAGAGCTAAAAAATAGATTTGATCAATTTGCATCTATAAGTGACCACTAAGAAAGCCACTTTCTTCTAATATTGATTAGCAGACAGGAAAATCTAAAAAGAGTTTTACCAAATTGTTGCTCCCCACCCAACATCTCTCTCTAGGTCCAGTTCACTTGGCAAATGTGCCCACATGCAGACAAACCCATCTATGCACTTCTAGAACCAGTGGCTTAATCATTTATCACAGTGTTCACATGTGAACTTAAGAGACTGATGGGTAAAATAGACAAAAAAGGAAAGTTAAACCCCTCCAACCAAAACCCGTTTTTACATCATTAGCCTTGTGTTCCCAACCCTCCTATTCACCCAAAGGATTGATATGCTCATTATAAATAGCCCCAGATATATGAAGAATGGATTTAATTGTCCACAATTTCATGATGAGTCACCAGCATATCCTCTAGAAGTATGGGGAAACAGACCGTAGTCCCTCTCTCCTATCAGTACGTTCAAACCACACCTGACATCTGTAATCCACCCTCGGAGCCATGCATTATTAGGGATGTAGACAACCTGAAGTAAGTCCAAACCTCAGCAGACAGACAACCTCAAATAATGTCTTATGAAAACAAATTGAAGTTGAGGCTATTTTTCTCAGAGACAGGTAAGACAGGGTGAGATGCAAGGTGGGGAGCTAAGCGGATAACCGTGCATTGTTGACCTGTCCACCAAAATCACTGATTTTTCCATTTTCCCCACTATACTGTGAGCACCATAAGTGCAGTGACCATTTCTCAGTGTACTAGGGCTCCAAGGCAGGTCTGGGACTAAATAAAATATTCAATAAATATTTGGCTTTTTTAGAAAGTAAACAAATGATAACTTTCTTCTAATTTTCAAAGAACTGTGAAGAAGAAAGGTGAAATTTGTTCTTTGTGGTCCCAAATGATAGAATCAAAAACAATAAGTAGAGAAGGTATAAGGAGAAAGCTTTCATATTAATACAGTAAGTCCCCCACATATCAACAAGCTCCGTTCCAAGAGTGTGTTTGTAAGTCCAACAAATTTAACCTTGGTACTCAGCTAACACAATTGACTCTATAATACTGTACTGTAATAGGTTTATAATACTTTTCACACAAATAATACATGAAAAACAAACAAGGGCCTTCCCTGAGGGTCTAGTGATTAAAACTTCACCTTACAATGCCAGGGGTACAGGTTCAACCCTTGGTCAGGGAGCTAAGGTCTCATATGCCTCATGGCCAAAAAAACAAAACATAACACAGAAGCAGTACTGTAACAAGTTCAGTAAAGAATTTTAAAATGGCCCACATCAAAAAAATCTTTAAAAACAAACAAGAAAAGTAAAACATTTTTAATCTTACAGTACAGTACGTTGAAAAGTATCATAGTACAACATAACAGCTGGCAAACAGGGGCTGGTATTGAGCAAACAGGCAAGAAGAGTTACTGACTGGAAGAGGAGGAGGAGGTGGCAGATGGTAGAGCTGAAGGGCCATCAGCAACAGGAGATGGAGGGGAAGCTGCAATTTCACTCACCTCTAATAGTGATGGCACAGGTTCTGGTTCCATGCTGGATTCCATTCCAGCTACCCTCTTGAAAAAATGATCCAGTGATGTCTGGATAGTGGTTCTTTTTTTCTCATCGTGGATGACACAGTAGCTCTGGACTCCATTCTGAACAGCTGCTGCAACCTCCGTGTACCTTTCCATGTTTGGGCCCTGTGTCTCAAAAAGTAACAAGCTAAGTCACTTCAGTCATGTCCAACTCTATGCGACCACATAGACGGCAGCCCACCAGGCTCCCCCCGTCCCTGGGATTCTCCAGGCAAGAACACTGGAGTGGGTTGCCATTTCCTTCTCCAAACAGTGCCTCCTCAAAGAGAACTAACTTACATGCTTGGACATGCAGACAATATTCACGTCTTTGAAGGTTCACAACCTGAAGGTTCTTATGTAGGGGACTTACTGTACAAAAGACCTTCCTACAGAACTCTTATTTAGGGATTGAGCACTTTCTTCCTTGGAAGTATCTTAACAGAGATCAGCCATGTCTGAGGCAGTGACAACAATGCAAAGGAGATTTAAGCATCAAGTGAGTTTACTTTGGTCATGGCTCTCAAACTTGGCTGCAAAGTAGAAACAGTTAGGGTTTTGTTTTTGTTTTAATACAGACACCTAGGCACAATCCCAAGAAACTTAATTTCCATTGGTCTAACTACCGCACAATTGCACGCACCTCACATGCTAGTAAAGTCATGCTCAAAATTCTCCAAGCCAGGCTTCAGCAATACGTAAACTGTGAACTCCCTGACGTTCAACTGGTTTTAGAAAAGGCAGAGGAACCAGAGATCAAATTGCCAGCATCCGCTGGATCATAGAAAAAAGCAAGAGAGTTCCAGAAAAACATCTATTTCTGCTTTATTGACTATGCCAAAGCCTTTGACTGTGTAGATCACAAGAAACTGTGGAAAATTCTGAAAGAGATGGGAATACCAGATCATCTAACCTGCCTCTTGAGAAATCTGTATGCAGGTCAGGAAGCAACAGTTAGAACTGGACACGGAACAACAGACTGGTTCCAAACAGGAAAAGGAGTATGTCAAGGCTGTATATTGTCACCCTGTTTATTTACCTTATATGCAGAATACATCATGAGAAACGCTGGACTGGAAGAAACACAAGCTAGAATCAAGATTGCTGGGAGAAATATCAATAACCTCAGATATGCAGATGATACCACCCTTATGGCAGAAAGTGAAGAGGCTTTAAAAAGCCTCTTGATGAAAGTGAAAGAGGAGAGTGAAAAAGTTGGCTTAAAGCTCAACATTCAGAAAACGAAGATCATGGCATCTGGTCCCATCACTTCATGGGAAATAGATGGGGAAACAGTGGAAACTGTCAGACTTTATTTTTTGGGCTCCAAAATCACTGCAGATGGTGACTGCAGCCATGAAATTAAAAGACGCTTACTTCTTGGAAGAAAAGTTATGACCAACCTAGATAGCATATTGAAAAGCAGAGACATTACTTTGCCAACAAAGGTCCATCTAGTCAAGGCTATGGTTTTTCCAGTGGTCATGTATGGATGTGAGAGTTGGACTGTGAAGAAGACTGAGCGCTGAAGAATTGATGCTTTTGAACTGTGGTATTGGAAAAGACTCTTGAGAGTCCCTTGGACTGCAAGGAGATCCAACCGGTCCATTCTGAAGGAGATCAGCCCTGGGATTTCTTTGGAAGGAATGATGCTCAAGCTGAAGCTCCAGTACTTTGGCCACCTCATGCAAAGAGTTGACTCATTGGAAAAGACTCTGATGCTGGGAGGGATTGGGGGCTGGAGGAGAAGGGGACGACAGGGGAAGAGATGGCTGGATGGCATCACGGACTCGATGGACGTGAGTCTGAGTGAACTCCAGGAAATGGTGATGAACAGGGAGGCCTGGCGTGCTGCGATTCATGGGGTCGCAAAGAGTCGGACACGACTGAGTGACTGAACTGAACTGAGGGCATGAGGATTTTAAAATATTCCCAGATGATTCTACTGTGCAACTGCAGTTGAGAATCATTAGTCTAGATGAAAATTTAAGAGTCCTTCCAAACTTAGATTCTGTAATTCTCCACCTCAGGAAATGGGAGCTTCCACTCAAAATAGTCCAATTTTGACTGACTGCCTAACTCATTAGATGTTCTCTAACACTGATTAAACTAATGAGTCATCTAAAGCAATATTCCAAACAGAAGGATAGAAAATTAGCCAGAGAAAGAGTAGAGGGAAACAAAGGGAGAGCAGGGGAGAGGAAACAGAGAGAGGGAGTGGGGAGAGCAAGCTGCATTAAGGCATATATCTTAATTTGTAGTTTGTGACTTCTAAATAATTGAATTTGCACTTTATCAAAATTTCAGAAAGTGCTGGCTGTCCAAACATGAGAAGTTCTTCTCCTGATGTTTCCTGATATGGAAGCATCACCAGTTGGATCACCAGTAGGTGTGGATTTAATCAGAGGCCTCAAAATTCTCAAATCTCAAAATGCTATTTGACCTTTCAGCCTGAAGACTGAAAATACCCGAAGTGAATGGAAAAGTACATATGGTTGTTAGAATGCAAGTAGGTGACAATCAGATAATTTCATATGCTGCTTTTCATCCTGAACTATTTTAGTAAAAGTCTGCTCTTTGGTAAATGAATAATTCACTTATATTTCAAATGTATTTTAAATGCATCCCATTTGAAAGCAGGCTAAGATATATTTAAATAATGTTATCACCTCTTAATAGGTTGGAAAGTGGTTTGGGGTGCTGCTCTAGACAGAAGCAGCCAGTCAGCTGTGCCCCTGGTGAAACGGAGATAGGATCAGCACTGGACCCTTTTCTTCAATCCAATAATAGGAGGCAAATTCCACTGGATAGGGTTCACAGTTTCAGGGTTCCTTTAACTTAGCTTCTCAGATCCTGATTTTGCCACCCAAGTCTGTTCAGTACTTAGTTGCCACTACCTGTGGTTCCCTATGATTGAAGATTCAATTCATCTAGACTTATATTCATAGACAAGACCATAATTCTAGAATAAATTTATGTCATTAAGATATAAACATCTTAAAAAACATCCTTAGACAAAATATAATTAATTTCTAACAAAGAAAGTTAGGGGTGAAAAGACACACTGCCATGTCACTAATAAGTGTGCAAACATGCTTAGCATAAGGCAGAGATTGAAAGTCAATTCTTCAAGCAGAGATGGGTATGTGATGGCTACCATTCAAGCAACATAGATACTCCTTTTTTAAACCACTACGGTTTAAACAGAGTGGTTAGGAATGATTACTATATTTGTGGCAAGAAGCCTCAGAAACTGAAAACATTATTACCTTCAAGAATAAAATTCCCATCTGGTACTAAAATTCATGGACAAATAATTTTATATATACCACTACTGTCTTTTTATATTCTGCTCCATGTAAAGTAAGTTCTGTAAAATAAGAGGAACTGAGGTAGGAAGTTCTGGGTGAGTGAGGTTTTCAATCTCAAGTAGGATGAACAGGGAAGGTCTTACCAAAAATGTAACACTGGAACAAAGACCCTAAGAAAGTGAGACAACTATGTACACATGTGGAATGAGAAAGTTCCAGGTGGAGGGAACAGGTAAAAACCTCATGAGGCAGGAATGACTGGAAGATTGGAAGCCAGAGTGGTCACTGACCCATAATAAGAAAGGAGGCAACTATTAGGACATTGGCTCAGAAATAGGTTTGAAGAGTCTTGTAGTAAGAGCTTTATTAAGGACTCTGGCTGTTACTCTAAGTGAAACGTGGATCCATTCAAGGTTTTGAGCAGAAGAGTAACATAATTTGACTTTGGTTTTTAAAGAATATTCTAGCTGCCATGTTGAAACGTCACCATAGTGGGCAGCCAAGGCAGAAGCATGGAGACCATTCAGGGATGATACTGCAATAAACCAGGTGAAAGAGGATGGCATATGGGGCCAGGGTGATCGTAGGAGAGGCGATAAGTGGTGGTCAGATTATGGGTATTTGAGCATCTTGAAAATAAAGCCAATATACTATGCTGATCCACTGAAAGTAGAATGTCAGATAAAAAGATAAATTAGGGATGACTTCCAGCACTTGAGCCCAAGAAACTGAAAGGAAGGAGTTGCCCTTTATTGATAAATAAAAATTAGGAAAATCATTAAGGGGAGAGCAGAGGTTCAGTGTGAGACATTAATTTTTAAAATGTCTATTAAAATTTAAGTAGAGAGTTGGGTAAGCATATGATTATATGCATTTCAAGCCCATGGGAGAGTTTCAGGCCACAGATAAAAACTTGGGAATCATCAGACATATAATATTTAATACATGAGTCTGGATAGGTATGGGTGTAGGCAGAACAAGGAAGACATCCAAGGACTGTACTCTAGAGAATCCAATAATCAGAGGTCAAGAAGTTCAGGTTGCACCAACCAAAGGCAATGAGATGTGGAGTGGCCATTGAGGTGTGAGGAAACCAGAAGAGTGTGATGTTCTGGAACCCAAAGGAAGAAACTGTTTCAAGAACATAAGATTATAACCAAACATGTTAAATGCTGTGATAGAGCAATTAGAATTAGAGTTGAGAACTGTTTTCAGCAATGGGAAAGGCACTGATTGTCACTGTAAGAGCAAATAGGTTGGAGTAGAAGAGGTGAGAAGCCTGAGTGGAGTGGATATATGACAGGAGGAAAGAGAAGGGGCTCAAGATGGTAGATAAGAGGACATGGGGCTCACCTCCACCAAAAAAAAAAAACAGAACAAAGATACATCTACATTTGGAACAATTATCATGGAAAACTAACTGGAAACTAGCACAAAAACTCCTACAAAACCAAGGCTGCAAGAAAGATTCCTATGGAATTGGGTAGGATGGGGGAAAGCACTCAGTCAGAACCCATGTCCCTAATAGAGAACTCAGAGGAAAAGGAAGGCCACACAGTTGTACTCTCATCCTGGAGAATGAGCAGGTCAGACCACAGACAAGGTGTCCCAGTCCTGGGGTCCTTCACAGAGGATACAAGCCACCTTGGCTGGTTAGAAAACTGCTAGGATAGATAAAAGGGCTGGAGAAGCCCAGAACTCCAATCACAAGGAATGCACAGGTGGTAGCTTGCAACCAGATGAGGCACAGAGAGGTCTGCCCTAGCGGATGCCACCTCATCACATTCCCCAATCCAAGTTGAGTGAGTACCCCAGCCTTGCTCACCCCACACCACACCTTGGCACCAGATCTAAGGCAGCCACGTCCTAGGAAAAGACTCAATCTATGGATGCTAAGACAACTTGGGACCTGAAGTGTGGCCCAGATGGGCAATGGCAGCCAATGTTGGCATCGACTCAGAAAGCACCCCAGAAGCAGCCCAGACATCTGACAGCAGCTCAGTTACTCAAACCGCTACAACCAACACATCAAAATCCCCAGTCCCAGCTAAGAAAACATCCCAGCCCAGTCCACTCTATACCATTACCTTGCACTAGATCTGGAACAACCCCCAAGAGGGAAAAAAAATGACCTTGGATTGCATCTGAGTGGAGTCACAGATACCTACACAAGCTGTGCATAAGACCACTGAAAGTACACAATCCACACTCACTATAGCTACTCGCCTCCTTTGGGACAAAGGCCTCAGGGCAGGAAGAAGAAAAAAAAACACACCTAAAGAGAACATAGTCAACCTGAGTCTGACCCTCAGGGCATCTGTTTCACCAATGTGAGGGGCAGACCTCAATCCTGACAGAAAGTGATAGCCACTGAGCAGACAGGAAGTTCTGCCTCACACTCTGGGCTTGGGTTCTAGCTTCTCCAACACCAACCACACTCCTTAACAGGGTGAAAACAGCCAGCACACCCTAGGGAAAGATGTAGCTGGTATCCACAATAACTACAGCCATCATAACGAAATAACCTGGGTACACCAAGTCTACAGACAGCCCTCACACATAAAAATAGCCCTTCAAGACCACAATAGATAACTGTCTCACCTAAATTCATAAAAACAGAGGAAATTAAATAAAAGGAAAGGGCAAAGGAACTACTCCTAAATGAAAGAGAAGAGAAAACCTCTTAAAAAATAATAAAACAAAGAAAATCAGTCTATCAGAAACTTAGTTCCAAAGCTAGTTAAAAAAAAAAAAAAGCTAACTGAATAAAGAGAATCAATCTAAACACAAGATCATTTTAAAAGAAACTATAAATTACAAAGCGATCTCAATCAAAAATAGGTAGTTCAATTCTTGAGATAAAAAGTACTCAGATCACAATGGGAAAAACAAAAAGAATGAAAAGTGAACAAAGAACTATAAAAACAATTGAAAAAAAAATAGAGTGGCAAATAAGTACGTACCTATCAATAATTATTTTACATGACAGTGTATTAAATGCTCCAATCAATGGCTGACTAGGTCTAAAAAAAGGAGGGGTTGCTATTTAACGTACTGCTTACAAGAGACTCACTTCAAGTTGAAAGACACACACAGACTGAGAGTGAGAGGACTGGAAAAATATACTTCATGCAAATGGAAATAACGAGAAAGCAGGAATAACAATACTCATCAGAAAAAATACATTTTATATTTTTACATAATGCATTTTTATAAAACATTACATAATGATAAAGGGATCAATATAAGAAAAGGATATTGCACTCATTAACATACACATACTCAATACAAGAGCACCTAAATATACAAAGCAAATGCTAACAAACAAATTTTAAAAATTGATAATAACACAGTACTAGTAGGAGACTTTAACACCCTACTGACATCAATGGGTAGATCATCTAGACCAAAAATCAACAAGGCAACAGAGATCCTAAATAATAAAACATACCAGTTGGAATTAATTGATATCTACAGGACGCTAAAACCAAAAACAGCAGAATACACATTCTTTTAAAGTGAACAGGGAATTTTCTTCTGAATATATCACATACTAGACCCCAAAACAAGCCTTAACAAATTTATGAGGACAGAAATTACATCAAGCATCTTTTCTGATTATAACAGTATGAAACTAGAAATCAACTATAGGAAGAAAAACAGGAAAAGAACAAACATATGGAGAATAAAAAACATGCTACTAAAAAGAATCAATGAGGAAATCAGACCACATGCTACTTTAAAGAATCAATGACTCAACAAGGAAATCAGGTAATACCTCAAGACAAATGACAATGAAAATACAACCTTACAAAATCTATGGGAGGCAGCAAAAGCAGTTTTAAGAGTGAAGTTCATAGCAACACAGGCCTTCCTCAAGAAACAAGACATATCTCAAATACATAACCTACCTACTACTTAAAAGAATAAGAAGATAAACAAAACCCAAAATCAGCAGAAGGAAGGAAATAACAAAGATTAGAGAAGAAATTCATAAAACACAGATAAAACAACAATAAAAGGATCAATGAAACTAAGAACTGGCTTTTTGAAAAGATAAACAAAATTGATAAATCTTTAGCCAGACTCACCAAGAAGAAAAAAAGAAGGGAACCCAAATAAACAAAATAAGAAATGAAATAGGATAAATAACAATCAATATCATAGAAGTATTTAAAAAAATCATGAAAGAATACTGTGAACAGTCTCATGCCAACAAATCAGACAACCTAGAAGAAATAAACAAATTTCTAGAAACACAGTATACAAAGACTGAGTCAACAAGAAATACACAATTTGAACAGATGGATCAGAAGTGAAATTAAATTTGTAATTTTTTTTTAAGTATTAAAAAAAAAAAAAAATCCCAGCAAGCAAAAGTCCAGGACCAGACAACTTCACAGGGGAATTCTACCAAACATATAAAGAATTTGGGAGTGTTGCTTTCACTTCAGTTTTTTGGAATAGTTTGAGAAAGACAAAAGATACAAACTGCTATTTATAAAATAGATAAGCAACAAAGATACACTGTATAGCATAGGGAATTATATGTATTATCTTATAATAGCCTATAATAAAATATCTACTGCAAAAATACTGAATCAATATGCAATATACCTGAAACCACCACAGTAGTATAAATCAAGTATACTTAAATGTCAAAAACAAGGCAGGAGCTGAAGTAGAAACAGCAGATGCAGACAGTTTCAGTAGACCTCAATGACTGACTGTAGGAGCCAGTGAAGAACTAGATGTATCCCCTGATTTCAGCAGTAGAAATTGGCACGTATAGCGTGGGCCCATAGTTTACTCTAAGAGGAAGGAAAGAGCTGCTTATCTCTTTGTAATAAGATGAGACATTTTTAACTGCTCATTTTCTCAGCCCACCTGGCTTCTGAATCCAAAGTCACAATGGTTCCTGTTCATTTTGACAAACTCGGGTGGCAGGCTTAGATTTCAGCTCCAATCATTTTCAAGGCCCTCATACAAATCCACGCCCCAAATGCCTCCAGCCTCCACCCAATCAATAAATTGCAGTTAATGCCTGTAGGGAAAATGGCCTTTGATGAGACTCAGTGTTAGCAGCCAATCCAAGCCCATTAACTTCCACATCTGGAAATAGGTGAGTAAGGAAAACGAGGCTGATGGCTTCAATTTAGTTCTCATCCATCTATCAGCATCACAATAACCCAACTCAAGGACTTACAATTCAGGGTGATTGGACGACTCTGCTGAGGTCCAAGACTGAAATAATAAGGAGGCTGAAAGTCAGGATTCAGGTTACTGGGAGAGCCATTTCCAAGTACCAGGTTTAGAGCCAGGGAGCAAGAAGAAAAGGCACCAAATAAGATGCTCAGAGGCTCAAACCCAGAAAAGCCATCAAGCTGATGCAGTGTAATATCATTCACAGCTCCCCTATGACTTTTGACTATTATATATATAATAAATATCATAATAAGTCTTACATTTATAAGGTTATAATAAACCTTACATTTCTACGCTTAATCTCCTGCAAAGCATGTAACTGCCCTGAATATCTCATCCTCAAGCTCAGTTTTTCCTTCAGTGAAATGGAGAATATTGGTGTCTGCTAAGGAACTTATGTTAAAAAACAAAACAGTAAACAGTGATGGCTAATAAAAAGCACACTTTGTTTCAGTGACTAACACTCCCCTGAGGAGAGAAAGAATTGGCTGTTTTGAGCCTAACAAAATTTGGACAGTATACGTAATGGAGTGAAAAAGTTTTATCTGTTAACACCAGGATTCTTAAGGAGAAAAGAGCCTGCAGTTAGGAGAATACTTTGATAAATAGCAGATTGTGGTTTTCCCAGAACAATCCCAGTTTCCTGCCTTTTGTCCTAGAGAAAAGGCAACTGTACTTTCAAGGGTATTCCAGGTCCTAGGATGCGGTCACCCTACTGACTATCTGGGCAGGGAAGGAGCTGAGAACTCACCAGAGAGGGAGGGTCAGCAGGAAACAGGGTAACAAAGGGAAGGCTAAGCCTCTCTGATATCCCCTAACATAAACAAGAAGGAAGAGAAGAGCCAGAAGAGAGAAGAAAGCAGTTAGAAGGAACTAGGAAAATTACAATCCACTCCAGTACTCTTGCCTGGAAAATTCCATGGACTGAGGAGCCTGGTAGGCTGCAGTCCATGGGGTTGCAACAAGTCAGACATGACAGAGTGACTTCCTTTTACTTTTCACTTTCATGCATTGGAGAAGGAAATGGCAACCCACTCCAATGTTCTTGCCTGGAGAATCCCAGGGATGGCGGAGCCTGGTGGGCTGCCATCTCTGGGGTCGCACAGAGCTGGACACGACTGAAGCGACTTAGCAGCAGGAGAATTACATGGTCCTAGCACATTGCAGGGCGTTAGCATCCTCAGCAGTAGGGTGACCTTAAGATACCTCTTTTCCAATTTGAAATTCTTTTCATTCTAAGTTATAAAGCCTTGCCCTGTCCTCCCTTTTCCCCACTTCAGTCACTATACATATAAATGCTTTATGTAAGTTTATTTTATAGAAATTAAAGAAATCCAAGTTATATAGGCAGGCCTACGAGGCACCAAACAAACAGCACATAAGGGACAGGTGATGATGCAAAGCCCCAAATCCAGAAAAGCAGAAGTTCAAAGCCTGAGGTGACTATGAACATGTGAGCCCTCCCAGAACTCAAAATCCACAAGACCCAGTATGGAGCTCTGGGACAATTTCCTGTGACTCTCATAGAGCAGGAACATCCAGGTCACACTTGGGCTGCATGAGGAGTAAACACTATGGGAACTGACAGTTGGCCTAATCAGAAAAGGCAGTTAAAATTCCTTAAACATATTATTCAAAGCTAAACCTATAGATGCACATTTATTCATCAACATATTCATGCAGAGCCAAAGCTGCTGCTTATACTTTGAGCCTCTTGATTGGAGTTCTTTATTGTCTTTCTTGCGTAAACCACATCCGTAATGCAGCATCTAATTTCTTTAGATGAGACAAAACAATCTAAATGGAGAATTCTCCCAGACTTTTATAATATTTTCTAATCTTTTGCAGATGTTTTGCCCATCCCTAATTTGATAACAATTCTTCTTAGCTACTTGTTTTATCAAATCTTTTCCAAAGAAGCTTAGCTTTCATAGAAACACTTTCTTCTTGTATTAATGTCCCATCTACTTATGTAATATTTAATAAAGTTATATAATTATGATAACAAAGACAATGGGCATAAACAAGTTAGCACAAAGGCAACTGACTCTTGAGAAGTGAAGTCATCCGTGGGAGCAGAAGTGGTTGGTACATTAGAGCAGTAGGTACTTACCACAACTCTTAAAACACAATGCGCCATATTTTAGAGGAAACAGAGACCTCTACTATTCCAAGGAGCTTAGTAAATGGAGCTGAAGTTTTTTAAGTTTCTATAGGATTTACACCTGATTTTCCTGAAGACTTGATAGCTTGCCAGTACAAAGCACAGGGAACAACAGTCATGCCCTGCTCCCTCCGGTGGCTGCATCCTGGCCAGCCTGCAGACATTCCATGGGCTGCTCCTACTGATCTCCATTCAGTGGGATGCACCTGGCTCAGAAGAAAAACAACCATCCCTGTCATGGGAAAAACATCACTCCCATTTCTAACTGAATAATCTTATTGTGTGATGGGCTTCAGCATACACTCAACCCTCAGTGAAGTCCCTTAAAAGAAGCCATGCTGTACCAAAAGCCAGACAGATCAGTTCCAGGAGACTCTCAATAAGAAGCGTAACATTTAGTGGTAATGACTAAACGCATGTATTCAGTGTAAATTAAGACTCTCTTCCCCTGGAAAGGGCAGAGAGCTAAATCTCAGAAGTGGTCAGAGAAAAGCAAATTATTTCTCCTAATCAGAAAAGCACAATCACGGTGAAGTGGAGCAGGTAAATGGAGCTGGTGTATATAATTAGGATCTTTTCTCTTTTCCTCTAAACCATGAAAAAGGAAAGGTGGGCATGTGAGGAGAAGGAAGTTTAAAATGTCTGGAAGATGACTTTAGTTAATTGTAGAGATAGGTTAAGCTTTGATAACTGTCTTTATTAAAGAAGAACTGAAAATACCTAAAGCTGAAGGAAGTGCATGAATTTACAGGGACTTCAGATGTCAGAAATTCTAAAGTGACAGCATCCTTTTTTTTGTTATAGATTTTTTAAAGGATTGACATTAAGTACTATATAAGCATTTAATAAGCAAGATTACTGAAATACCTAGGTTTATGTCTCTTTTACATTTTAACCTATATATATATATTCTTCATTAATATAGCATTTAATAAATACATATGGGTAGTTTAGTACAAAGGGTGGTTGTTTTTATAAGAAAGGTAAGACTGAGTAAAAGAAATGTACATACTATTGAGGGCTTACCAGGTGGCACAGAGGTAAAGAATCTGCCTACCAGTGCAGGAGATGTGGGTTCAATTCCTGGGTCGGGAAGATCCCCTAGAGTAGGAAATGGCAACTCACTCCAGTATTCTTGCCTGGAGAATCCCATGGACAGAGAAGCCTGGCAGGCTACAGTCCATGGGGTCGCAGAGTTCATAGAGTCGGACATGACTGAGCACGCACACACATATGTGTACCATTGTCTCTGGAACTCAGCCTCACCTATGGGTCACCTAGAAATCCACAACCAAGGAAGCTGGAAATAACTGTTTTCTTAAGAAAATGAAAATTGGCAACTGGCAGAGGCAGGATATGTAAAAAGTGACAAAGTTAATCGGATGTTTTGCTTTTGTATTTAAAAAGTTCCAATCTGATACAAAAAGCCAACTCATTGGAAAATATCCTGATGCCAGGAAAGATTGAGGGCAGGAGAAGGAAGGAACAGAGGATGAAATGGTTGGGCAGCATCACCAACTCAATGGACATGAGTTTGAGCAAATTCCAGGAGACAGTAAAGGACAGGAAAGCCTGGCGTGCTGCAGTCCCTGGGGTCGCAAAGAGTCAGACAAGACTTAGCAACTGAACAACAACCAAAAAAAAGAAAAGAGATTAAATGAAAGTTACTGTTTGGGGACCTCATCAAAAAACATGCAAATTGTGTTTTACCTGCGGCCAGCTCTGCTGAAGAAGATAAACTGGTTCCAGCCTAGCTTTTGCAGTGTGAAATTGGGAGGCAGGTATTAATGGGTTCTCCACACCTCCCTCCTTCCTCTCGTTCTGCTGCTGCTGCTGCTAAGTCGCTTTAGTTGTGTCCGACTCTGAGCAACCCCATAGATGGCAGCCCACCTGGCTCCCCCGTCCCTGGGATTCTCCAGGCAAGAACACTGGAGTGGGCTGCCATTTCCTTCTCCAATGCATGAAAGTGAAAAGTGAAAGGAAAGTCGCTCAGTCGTGTCCAATTCTTAGAGACCCCATGGACTGCAGCCTATCAGGCTCCTCAGTCCATGGGATTTTCCAGGCAAAAGTACTAGAGTGGGGTGCCATCGCCTTCTCCGTTCCTCTCATTCTACCCCAGCTCAAACTCAAGGCAGGGAGGTCCACGCTGAGGCCTCTGCGGGGAAACCATCAACAGCAGCTGCTAATAGGAAACCTAATGACCTTTTAATGGGTTGAGGAACGCTAAGAGAGTTGTGCAGATGATATTTATAATAGAAGAAAAAGTTGTGCAGATGATATTTATAATAGAAGAAAAAGAAACTACTTATTAAGCTGAAGCAAGAGCTGGCCAGACTAGCCACTGTTCAGCCCAGTAAAGAAAAAGCTGCAGCTCCGCTAGAGAAAGGACAGTTATCACAGCTCTGCAGGTTTCCACAGCATCACAGCATCGCTGTAACCGCCAAACCCCGGGAGTAATGACACGGCAGTCACAGTGCACCGTAGTGCACCGTAAAGCCTCACAGAACGCCAGTGCTTCACAGCAGCAGTGGACGGACATTTTTCTTAACTTGTACTTAGGAAACAGTGTTAACCCATAGGAAATGGACTTGTGGGTGGGTCTCAGAAACCTGGGCTAAATCCAACTGCAACAAAACATGCTGTCAATCAAATTCAAGCACGCCCATCACAGCAGAAAAGCATGGCTGTACAAATATTTCCCAAGCCAAGTTACAGTGTTTCACTAAACTAACCCAAATTCACCTTTAGATTTTGAAGATTTCCTTCCCATCCATTCTGGTAATATGGACCCACTTGAAACTCCAGAAGGATGTTTCTCACAGTTTGTTCCCCAGACCAGTGGTATCAGTATTATTGGAGAACTTTTTTGTTAGCAATGCAAACATTCAAGCTCCCCTTGACACCAAGTCACTAGGAACATTTAGGATTAGAATTAGAATCTGTTTAACAAGCCCTCCAGGTGATTCTGATATATACTCAAGTTCGAGAACCACTGATCTTAAATTTGGCCACGCACTCTAATCTCCACCGGGGAAGCCCAGAGCTTCCTAAGAACCTTTAAAAAGCAAAATGCTGATGCCTCTTCCTCCACCTCCTCCTTGCTCCTGCCTCCACCACCACTTACAGTTAACTGGCATCATGTGAAACCTAGGCATCTGGATTGTTTTAAAATTCCTCAGGTGAGTCAACATGCAAGAGTGATTGTAAACCTCTAGAACACATTCAGGAAACGAACATCAACAGACAACTTTTTCTTACTTGAGGCAAAAAGCGTACAGGTAGTCAACAGGTATTCAGAGCTACTGATTACAAAGTATAGGAAGTAATCTGTACTGATAGACTCATTAATGTTTTTCTTTTATCCTATTTTAACAAAAGAAAATAATGGTGAATTTTCCAACAAAAGGCTTAGGCTTGATTTATTAAAATATATGTTTGAGATTTCCTGTTTTGTCCTTGCTGCTCAGGAACTCAGAGACTACTTTTTGCTGTTTGGAATTTTCTGTCTCCCATTTAAAGTACCTTCCTGCTCATTTATACCTATGACAAAGTCCTGTTGCCAGGCACATGTATCACCAGGCTAGCAAGTGATCTGCCAGGGTGTCCAGGAAGCCAGGGATAAATGTGACTCATATGTCAGGAGACCCCAAGTTAATCAAAGTCAGGTCATTTAAGATATCTTAATACTAGGACTTCCCTGGTGGCTCAGAAGGTGAAGAAGCCACCTGCAATGCAGGAGACCTGGGTTCAGTCCCTGAGTCAGGAAGATCCCCTGAAGGAGGGGATGGCAACCCACTCCAGTATTCTTATCTGGAGAATCCCCTACTAGTTTATGGGGTTGCAAAGAGTTGGACACAACTGATCCACAAAGCACAGCAATGTTGACAGAGGTATTTACCCTCTGGTTATCTGTAAGGGCTTCCCTGGTGGCTCAGATGGTGAAGAATCTGCCTGCAATGCAGGAGACCTGGGTTCCATCCCTAGGTCAGGAAGATCCCCTGGAGGAGGGCATAGCAACCTGCCCCAGTATTGTTACTTGGAGAATCCGCTTGGACAGAGGAGCCTAGCAGGCTACAGTCCATAGGGTCACAAAGAGTCAGACATGTGCCTGATGTTGACCTAGAGATCATGCATACTAGGACAAATATTATGAGTTGGAAGGCAAAATTGGATCATTCTGGGCTCTCCCCCATGTCTCCCAAGAACAGTGCCCATTTACTCTCCTCTGCCTTTAGGATCACTTCCAGGAAGGCTGGAAGGCACAGACATTGTATATACGGGCTTTATTGAAAACTGCCTGAAGTTATTTTGAAAGAAAGATATAAACAAATAAAGGAAGGAACTGTCCCTTGAGTTCTCTTCCGTGTATTTATTCAAAACCATTATTCTATCTCTCCTCCTTCAAACACTCTTTATCCTTTGGATTCCACTGGACACTAATGTTAAATAAAGAGAAAAATGCTTTGCCCCACTGGACATGATTGATACATGAGCTCTCATGGTGGGAGCCATGCAGAAGACCTTTGAAATGATAATAAAGCTAACCCCTTCACTTTTCTTAATGAGAATGGAGGCTGGGGCTGTCATTCCAGGTGAAGAATGCTTGTCTCCAGGAAGCCTGTGACAGGAGCAAGTGAGGACTGTGTGGCAGAGAAACAAAGGAACAGGCAGGAAGCAAAAGGAGGTGAGTTTCCAACACTGAGATTCATGGCAGAAACTTGTAGAAACTTATAAGGCAAAAGCCTGAGAAAACAAGGCGCCCTCACCCTCTCCCAGAAGAATGAGAGAGGAGAGGGGAGAAGGAATGACAAAAACCCAAATCAAGAATGCACCCTCCAGGAGAAACGTCAGCATTTCGTACAGAATTCTGGTGTCATATTTACACATTTATAACACCCAAAGGGCTTATTGTTCAGTCTTTTCACAGTCCTCGAGGTGAAAAATAGAACACTGCTCCTCAGAGCTTTTACCATAAAAGGGAAATAAAATTCTCCATCGAGCTGGCCCTGTCTCCCAGCCTCTCCTTCTTCTAACCAAGTTTGAGCCTGGGGAGCTGGCGCTCTGGGTGTATCTCCGGTAGCTCTGGCTTCAGGCACCAGCACACGGCACCACGTTTGGGGGCTTCTCACTTCTCCTGTGCTCCATCCAGTGCAGACGGCATTCCAGGTTAACGTGGCTCCCTTTGGATTTGTCAATATTTTAGAGAAGAAAAGTTTCTCTCTTTTTGTCAAGAAAGATTAAAATATAAATAACTAGTCTTAGTACTACACACTCTCGGCAATAAAATAAGCATATCCCTTTCGCAGAAAGTTACAGGGGTAAGCTGCTCACTTTCCACAGACGGCACTTGGAGCCACAGCATTTTAGAACCCACCCACAGTCCATCCTCTGTCGTAACAACGAGGGGAGGAAAGATGGCCTCTCAGGGCCATGGCCAAGGTGACCAGCGCCCCAGTCTCCCAGTTCAGCTCAATTTTCCTCCCAGTTCACCTCCCCACTCCTCCAAATGCCCCAGAGCACAGCAGGGCTGAGAACTGCTACTGCCACCAGCAAATAATGAAGGAAACAGAATGAAAGCTAGTGGGATGGAAATGAAGACTTGACACCTGATGAGGATGTACACACAGGAGGCAGCGAGCAGACTTGGAGCAGGCCTTTGACTCACAGGGAAGCAATGGAAGCAGATAATACCACTGCCACCCATGAGGGGCCAGGCGGTGCAAGCAGAAGAGTGCCAGAGGATACCCACAGAGCCTGGACTAGGACACAGACTCTCCCGTGTCTCTTCTGCACTGATGCTCTGGACAGCTACAAGATATAAGGTCCGACACATGTATTCTTGCAACTAGGGAGGTACTCCAGAAAATTGATTTTAACTTCCATGTCCTTATCTGTAAAATGAGATTATCCCCACCTTTAAAAAAAAAAAAAAAAGGAAGTGAGGTATGTGAACCTGTGTGTAAATTATTCAGTTCCGTTCAGTTCAGTCGCTCAGTCGTGTCCGACTCTTTGTGAGTCCGTGAATTGCAGCACGCCAGGCCTCCCTGTCCATCACTAACTCCCAGAGTTTACTCAAACTCATGTCCATAGAGTCAGTGATGCCATCCAGCCATCTCATCCTCTGTCATCCCCTTCTCCTCCTGCCCCCAATCCCTCCCAGCATTAGGGTCTTTTCCAATGACTCAACACTTTGCATGAGGTAGCCAAAGTATTGGAGTTGCAGCTTCAACATCAGTCCTTCCAATGAACACCCAGGACTGCTCTCCTTTAGGATGGACTGGTTGGATCTCCTTGCAGTCCAAGGGACTCTCAAGAGTCTTCTCCAACACCACAGTTCAAAAGCATCAATTCTTCGGCCCTCAACTTTCTTCACAGTCCAACTCTCACATCCATACATGACCACTGGAAAAACCATAGCCTTGACTAGATGGACCTTTGTTGGCAAAGTAATGTCTCTGCTTTTCAATATACTATCTAGGTTGGTCATAACTTTCCTTCCAAGGAGTAGACATCTTTTAATTTCATGGCTGCAATCACCATCTGCAGTGATTTTGGAGCCCAAAAAAATAAAGTCTGACACTGCTTCCACTGTTTCCCCATCTATTTGCCATGAAGTGATGAGACCGGATGCCATGATCTTAGTTTTCTGAATGTTGAGCTTTAAGCCAACTTTTTTCACTCTCCTCTTTCACTTTCATCAAGAGGCTTTTTAGTCCCTTTTCACTTTCTGCCATAAGGGTGGTGTCATCTGCATATCTAAGGTTATTGATATTTCTCCTGGCAATCTTGATTCCAGCTTGTGCTTCTTCCAGCCTAGCGTTTCTCATGATGTACTCTGCATATAAGTTAAACAAGCAGGGTGACAATATACCACCTTGAAGTACTCCTTTTCCTATTTGGTACCAGTCTGTTGTTCCTTGTCCAGTTCTAACTGTTACTTCCTGACCTGCATATAGGTTTCTCAAGAGGCAGGTCAGGTGGTCTGGTATTCCCATCTCTTCCAGAATTTTCCTTGTATATAAATTACCTAGGGCTTCCCTGGTGGCTCAGAGAGTAAAGAATCTGCTTGCAATGTGGGAGACCAGGGTTCAGCCCCTGGGTTGGGAAGATCCCCTGGAGAAGGGAATGGCAACCCACTCCAGTATTCTTGCCTGGAGAATCCCAGGGACAGAAGAGCCTGGTGGGCTGCAGTCCATTGGGTTGCAAAGAGTTGGACACACTGAAGCAACTTAGCACACAACACACGTGTAAATTATGAAAGAGGGTGAGATAGCACTTGTACCTATCATCGCAATCCCTACTATCTCAGGGGTGAAAAATACTAGGCCTTTAGGAATTTCTAATAGAGTCCCTAGATTTAGTGATGGAGAAAGTAAATATGTAGTGAAATGAGAACAAACGTTGGAAAACAAACAGGGCTGGGTTTACACAGCAGCTGAATTAAGCAAATTCCTTAACTGCTCCAAACGTATTTCCTAGCGCATACTAGGAAATTAGTATATCATACCAGAGAAGAGGAGGAGGAGGAAGGGAAGAAGAGAAAGAGAGAGAGGGAGAGATAACAATAAAAAGATGTTAATAAACCTCTCCCTGAGGAGGAATCAACCTCAGGGCCAACACAAAATCTTTCTTCTAAATATTCATGCAGTTACTAACTGCAAGCCTAATTCCAGTTAAGTTTGTCTAGACACACCTTTGTCTGGAAAAAGTTTCCCTCTGTCCTGATAGCCCAGGGCTTTGGAAAGCCAAACCTTAGTTACGGGTGAATCTTCAGCTCAGGGCTAGAAATACACCAACTAGCACAAAATAAAGGAGAAGGCAGTGGCAACCCACTCCAGGATCCTTGCCTGGAGAATCCCAGGGACAGAGCCAGACACAACTGATGCGACTTAGCAGCAGCAGCACCAGCACAAAATAGAAAAGAAAGAGAAAACATATTCTGTTTTCTCATCAGTTTTTAAATTAACTAACCAGCGCATCAAATATTCATTAAATAATTTTATAAAATTCTCAAGAAAAACTGGAAATAATCACCTATATTTGACTTTCTTATACACACAAGAAATTAGAAATCCTCCTCTAGTAAGTGAAAGAAACAAAGTCAGAAAACAGCAAAAGAGATAGTGGGTAGAAATGACAGAAACCACAGTTATCCGATCTGGATCAAAAATATTAAACAAAGAAAAAACACTCATTGTTCTGTCAGCTCTAAGACATTTTCAGCTTGCTCAAACTGGAACACATTCCCCTGTGGTCCTGTAAAACTCACTGAATTGGAGTAAAGTGGTATAGGCAGCAGCTTCATCTTTAAAGATGCCATGTAAAATACACATATTAACAAGCAGGGATTTCTTGTTATTCCTTCTCTCTGTTTCCCCACTCTGTTCCAAGCACCGGCCACATCTCAGGAGCATAATATTAAGAACCATTTACATGCGCTTGCACCCGCCATGGCCTTCTAACCCTGCGGCCTCAGCCCCTGCCCGAAGAGCCCTTCTGGGTTCCTCCAGTAGCACCGGGACTTCCTGAGCCAGTAAAGCTGACATGAGTACTTACATCTCTCTCCTCTAAGACAGTACATGGTAAATAGCACCCAGGTTAAACTGCCTGTATTTGAAAAGGCAAATAAACCCAAAAGCTATGTTTGTGGGTGTGTGTCTCAGTGCTTTGCTCTGTAAATGCCTCTTGAATAACTGATTAGACCAGGGACAAACAGACTCTTAGATCAGAAAAAAGATGAGATATGCGAATTCAGATTTACAGTTCCAAAGACATCTTCAGATCTGTGGAGATCTGATACACCTTGCCATTTCCATTTTGCAGCACACTAGTGAATAGCCGTAGATAAGATTAGGGATTCGTCTCCTCTTGACCCATTGCCATCCTTTGCAACAAACAGGTAGATACAGCCATGGAGCAGGATGACCACGAACTAAGAGACAGAGAACCCTGTGATAACACTGTTGTCTTCTTCAGTTCTTTGTATCTGAGCTGCCCTTTCCCTTCCCATCTATGGTCACTGAGGCATGTCTCTCTGAAGGTACAATAGCCATCCAGGAAAGTGTGACTGGTTTTAAAATCCTACAGAGTATAACTGAGCAACCATTTCTGGAGACTCTCCTAGAGGCCTAAAATTATGCAAAACCCTGTATCTCCAGGACCAAGCACAGGGCCTCATGCACAGCAGACACTAATTAATGTTTGCTTAATTTATTAACTAATTTGTACTTGTCCTAGATTTCAAAAAGAAGTTGATGCTTGAATTTGTATCAACAGATTTCAAAATTTAAAGATAGATTTGATCTTATTGCCAAAAACTAATATAGAATTCATGAGAGTAAATTACAAAAAAAAAATTTTTTTAAGTCAAATGTGGCCTTCAAATCAATGCCTGATGAGAAATAAAAGGAGACATGATGAAAGGAAGAGAAGTGGGACAACAAAGGGGTTAGAACCTGGGAAATGCACAAACCCACCAGAGTGGGACAGGGCGTCCCTCAAGCTCCCAGCATTTCACAACAGAAGTACAGGCAGGTGGTTTGAGAACCATAAGTAAAAGTTTGGCATGGGCCACCATCAGGCAGACAGGGCTTAGCCCTGGGAAAGTCTAGTGGCAACTACAGCCTGACTTGTGGAGTCTAGGGGTCACAGATAGGACTCCAGAAACTAGGTAAGTACCCTACTGTTTAGGCAGGATTAACAGAAAAACTCTTATAGCACAGCTGCAGAAAGCAAGCCTAATGTTCCTTAAATCTCCCTTGGTCTTGGTGTTAGAGACCAGAGTGGGCGTGTGCCTATAACGGTATCAACATCAAACACCAATATGTCCACTGTGCTGGGCACTATTAAACTGAGTCACTCATCTAATCTTCTTCCCAAACTTCTGAAGCAGGCAGGACTATTAGCATCTCCATTTTACAGAGGAGGAGGGGCCCAGAGCACTTAAATGTTTGTCTAAGGTCTTACAGCTGATAAGTGGCACAGCAGGGATCTGAGTCCAGGCAGCCTGGCACCAGAGACCATGCTCTAAACACTAGCTGCTGCTGCTGCTGCTAAGTCACTTCAGTCGTGTCCGACTCTGTGCGACCCCATAGACGGCAGCCCACCAGGCTCCCCAGTCCCTGGGATTCTCCAGGCAAGAACACTGGAGTGGGTTGCCATTTCCTTCTCCAATGCATGAAAGGGAAAAGGGAAAGTAAAGTCGCTCAGTTGTGTCCAACTCTTAGCAACCCCATGGACCGTAGCCCACCAGGCTCCTCCGTCCATGGGATTTTCTAGGCAAGAGTACTGGAATGTCTAAACACTAGACCTGCTGCTTATTAGGGCCCCTGACTGTAGGACTCCAAAGGAGGTGGTCAGGGAACTCTATGTTCTTTCTAAGCAGAACCAACAGAATCAATTACCTAAGCAGAGATCCAAACTTTGAAATGTGTAGAACTGGAAAGTGGAGCACATAACCAAAGAATTATATGCAGGATGGCACAACCCTGTAAGATTAATTCAGCAGGGCAAAAGCCCCCAAGGGCCTGAGGCTTGTTCATGCAGTGAATTAAAATTTGTACACTATGACTCAGATGGGCAGAAACGGAGCTTAATTCCCTATGCACATGAGCCCTTAAGTCCATATGGCTGGCCCTGCAAAGCTTCCAAGCGACCACTGGGGCTCCAAACTGTCTCCTTGGGGTGAATGCTCAGTGCATCCAGGAGTCGCCCCTTTAAGAGAGTAGACTTACCGACTCTCTTAGCTCTGGGGAAAGGGTTTCAGGATGATAGACGCTGCCCACTTACTCCTGGGCATGGGGCTCTGTAGGATGTGGACACTTGATTAATATTAAATAAAATTTAAAACTCATTTCCCCATTCACACTAGTCACGTTTCAAGTGCTCCATGGCCACGTATGGTGAGTGGCTACCATAGCTGGGTAAACAGAGAGAACACTGCCATCATCTTGGAATATTCTATTGGACAGCACTATATATATATGTGTGTGTGTATTCTTGCCTATTTGTAGCTTCTGAAAGTCTGAAAGTGAAAGCTGCTCAGCTGTGTCCAACTCTTTGCAACCCCATGGACTCAGCCCATGGAATTCTCCAGGCCAGAATACTGGAGAGGGTAGCCTTTCCCTTCTCCAGGGGATCTTCCCAACCCAGGGATTGAACCCAGATCTCCCACGTTGCAGGTGAATTCTTTACCAGCTGAACCATGAGGGAAGCCCAACTGTAGCTTACTTTCTTCTAAAAACAATACACATACAATAATATACATTTGTAACAACATTCAAAATCCGAGTCAGAAGCTCCATGCTTTGTAGAGCACAACTCTGCCAACAGGTGCAGTGGGACAGTGAATGAATTACTTAACCTCCTGTGTGTCAGTTTTCTGGTCTTTAAAATGGATATACTAGAACCACTAGTCCAACCAACCTCTCAAGTGGTTGTTTAACGATCACATGAGATAAAACACGTGAAAGTACTTGCAAATTTCTAAGACAATATCCAAATTGAGTCACTGTTTTTCCTACGGAGTCAGTTCTGAGAGCATGTACATTTAGTCAAAGTTGGCCTAGGTACTTAACCGACACAGTTATATAGTACTGTACTGAACTGGACATGGAACAACAGACTGGTTCCAAATAGGAAAAGGAGTACATCAAGGCTGTATATTGTCACCATGCTCATTTAAATTATATGCAGAGAACATCATGAGAAATGCTGGGCTGGATGAAACACAAGCTGGAATCAAGATTGCCGGGAGAAATATCAATAACCTCAGATATGCAGATGACACCACCCTTATGGCAGAAAGTGAAGAGGAGCTAAAAAGCCTCTTGATGAAAGTGAAAGTGGAGAGTGAAAAAGTTGGCTTAAAGCTCAACATTCAGAAAACTAAGATCATGGCATCCGGTCTCATCACTTCATGGCAAATAGATGGGGAAACAGTGGAAACAGTGGCTGACTTTAAATTTGGGGGCTCCAAAATCACTGCAGATGGTGATTGCAGCCATGAAATTAAAAGACGCTTACTCCTTGGAAGAAAAGTTATGACCAACCTAGACAGCATATTAAAAAGCAGAGACATTACTTTGCCAACAAAGGTCCGTCTAGTCAAGGCTATGGTTTTTCCAGTGGTCATGTATGGATGTGACAGTTGGACTATAAAGAAAGCTAAGTGCCGAAGAACTGATGCTTTTGAACTGTGATGTTGGAGAAGACTCTTGAGAGTCCCTTGGACTGCAAGGAGGTCCAACCAGTCCATCCTAAAGGAGATCATTCCTGGGTGTTCATTGGAAGGACTGATGTTGAAGATAAAACTCCTATACTTTGGTCGCCTGATGCGAAGAGCTGACTCATTGGAAAAGACCCTGATGCTGGGAGGGATTGGGAGCAGGAGGAGAAGGGGACGACAGAGGATTAGATGGCTGGATGGCATCACCAACTCGATGGACATGGGTTTGGGTGGACTGCAGGAGTTGGTGATAGACAGGGAGGCCTGGCATACTGCGGTTTATGGGGTCACAAAGAGTTGGACATGACTAAGTGACTGAACTGAACTGAACTGTAATGGGTTTATAATATTTTCCACACAAATAATACATTAAAAACAAACACACACAGAAAAATGTATTTTCAATCTTACAGCATGGTACCTTGAAAATACAGTAGTACAGTACAACAGCTGGCATACAGAGGCTGGCATCAAGTGAACAGGCAAGAAGAGTTACTGACTGGAGTGGAAGAGGAGGTGGGAGATGGTGGAGCTGAGGATTGTCAGCAGTAGGAGATGGAGAGCATGCTGCAACTTCACTCACGCCTGACGATGATGGCACAGGTTCTGATTCCTTGCTGGATTCAATTCTATCTACCTTCTTGAAAAAACAGTCCAGTGATATCTGGGTAGTAGCTCTGTTTTTCTCATCATAGATGACATGGAAGCACTGGACAGCATTCTGAACTACTGCTGCAACCTTCGTGTACTTTTCTACATTCGAGTCCTGCACCTCAAAACTAACAGTGCCTTCCCAAGCAAGGAAAATACCCATGCCATTTCCTGCATGGTGTATCACTTCAGTTCTTCAGTTACATCTTCCTCCTCTTGTCTCTCTTCATTCTTTCCCTGGACCTCCCAATCCATCGGGTCTTCTTTGGTAAGCTCCCTGTGTTGCCCAGCAACAGTACTGTACAGCAAGGTACGCAAAACGTGAGCAAACATACGTTTGCGTCTTAGAAAGTTCACAACTTGAAGATTCATATGTAGGGGCTTACTGTACCATAAAAGAATCGTGATACTATACTTAAAATGAATAACCAACAGGGACCTACTATATAGCATGGGGAATTTTTCTCAATGCTATGGGACAACCTGGATGGGAGGGGAATTTGGGGGAGAATGAATACATGTATATGCATGGCTGAGTCCCTTTTCTGTCTACCTGAAAGAAACTATCACAGCACTGTCAATTGGCTAAACCAAAATTGGCTTTGGGAAGAGATTAGGTCATGAGGGTGGAGCCCTCATGAATGGGATTAGGGATTTCATACATGAGACCCCACAGAATTCCCTTGCCCTTTTCACCATGTGAAGACCCATAATAAGATTCCCATCTATGGACCAGGAAGTAGGTTCTCACCAGACACCAAATCAGCCAGTGTCTTAGACTTGAATCCCCCAGCCTCCAGAACTGTGGGAAGTAAATTTCGGTTTTTAAGTCACTCAGTCTATCATATTCTGTGATAAGAGCCCAAACTGGCAGACAAAGCATTATTTTTAAAAAGGAAAAAGAAAAAAACACATGTACCAGAATTCAGACTGACTAATCTCAGGTGCTGAAGAAATTTGCACCTGTATCTGATAGTTAATCTATGTTCAGTTCAGTAGCTCAGTCGTGTCTGACTTTTGCGACCCCATGAATCACAGCACGCCAGGCCTCCCTGTCCATCGCCAAATCCCAGAGTCCACCCAAACTCATGTCCATCGAGTCGGTGATGCCATCCAGCCATCTTATCCTCTGTCGTCCCCTTCTCCTCCTGTCCTCAGTCTTTCCCAGCATCAGGGTCTTTTCAAATGAGTCAGCTCTTCGCATCAGGTGACCAAAGTATTGGAGTTTAAGCTTCAACATCAGTCCTTCCAATGAACACCCAGGAATGATTTCCTTTAAGATGGACTGGTTAAATCTCCATGCAGTCCAAGGGACTCTCAAGAGTCTTTTCCAACATCACAGTTCAAAAGCATCAGTTCTTCGGCTGTTAGCTTTCATTATAGTCCAACTCTCACATCCATACATGACCACTGGAAAAACCATAGCCTTGGCTAGACGGACCTTAGTCGGCAAAGTAATGTCTCTGCTTTTGAATATGCTGTCTAGGTTAGTCATAACTTTTCTTCCAAGGAGTAAGCGTCTTTTAATTTCATGGCTCTAATCACCATCTGCAGTATTTTGGAGCCCAGAAAAATAAAGTCAGCACTGTTTCCACTGTTTCCCCATCTATTTGCCATAAAGTGATGAGACCGGATGCCAAGATCTTAGTTTTTCTGAATGTTGAGTTTTAAGCCAACTTCTTCACTCTCCTCTTTCACTTTCATCAAGAGGCTCTTTAGTTCTTCCCTTTCTGCCATAAGGGTGGTGTCATCTGCATATCTGAGGTTATTGATATTTCTCCTGGCAATCTTGATTCCAGCTTGTGCTTCCTCCAGCCCAGGGTTTCGCATGATGCACTCTGCATATAAGTTAAACAAACAGGGTGACAATATACAGCCTTGACGTACTCCTTTTCCTATTTGGAACCAGTCTGTTGATCCATGTCCAGTTCTCTGTTGCTTCCTGACCTGCATACAGATTTCTCAAGAGGCAGGTCAGGTGGTCTGGTATTGCCATCTCTCTCAGAATTTTCCACAGTTTCTTGTGATCCACACAGTCAAAGGCTTTGGCACAGTCAATAAAGCAGAAGTAGATGTTTTTTCGGGAACTCTCTTGCTTTTTCCATGATCCAGCAGATGTTGGCAATTTTATCTCTGGTTCTTCTGTTTTTCTAAAACCAGCTTGAAAACCTGGAAATTCATGGTTCACGTATTGCTTAAGCCTGGCTTGAAGAATTTTGAGCATTACTGTACTAGCATGTGAGATGAGTGCAATTGTGCCGTAGTCTGAGCATTCTTTGGCATTGCCTGTCTTTGGGATTGGAATGAAAACTGACCTTTTCCAGTCCTCTGGCCACTGCTGAGTTTTCCATATTTGTTGGCCTATTGAATGCAGCACTTTCACAGTTTCATCTTTCAGGATTTGAAATAGCTCAACTGGAATTCCATCACCTCCACTAGCTTTTGTTCGTAGTGATGCTTCCTAAGCTCCACTTGAATTTACATTCCAGGGTGTCTGGCTCTAGGTGAGTGATCACACCATCATGATTATCTGGGTTGTAAAGATCTTTTTGTACAGTTCTTCTGTGTATTCTTGCCACCTCTTCTTAATATCTTCTGCTTCTGTTAGGTCCCTACCATTTCTGTCCTTTCTCGAGCCCATCTTTGCATGATATGTTCCCTTGGTATCTCTAATTTTCTTGAAGAGATCTCTAGTCTTTCCCATTTCGCTCTTTTCCTCTATTTCTTTGCACTGATTGCTGAGGAAGGCTTTCTTATCTCTCCTTGCTATTCTTTGGAACTCTGCATTCAAATGGCTATATCTTTCCTTTTCTCCTTTGCTTTTCACTTCTCTTCTTTTCACAGCTATTTGTAAGACCTCCTCAGACAGCCATTTTGGTTTTTTGCATTTCTTTTTCTTGGGGATAGTCTTGATCCTTGTCTCCTGTACAATGTCATGAACCTCCGTCCATAGTTCATCAGACACTCTATCAGATCTAGTCCCCTAAATCTATTTCTCACTTCCATTGTATAGTCGTAAGGGACTTTCTTCAATTTCAGCCTGTGTTTGGCAATAAGGAGTTCATGATCTGAGCCACAGTCAGCTCCCGGTCTTGTTTTTGCTGACTATTCAGAGCTTCTCCATCTTTGGCTGCAAAGAATATAATCAATCTGATTTTGGTGTCAACCACCTGGTGATGTCCATGTGTAGAGTCTTCTCTTACGTTGTTGGCATGATTAAATCAAGAAGAATAAACAAGGTATCAATATTAGATGGCTGAAGACAGAATAATTCTCGAGTTTTTAAAAGCAAGGGGGAAATAGTTCCTGTACCAACTATAGTCCAACACATTAGTTTGCAATTGTGAGGACATTTAGAAAACACTTTAACAAAACCTTCTGAAATATTCACAACAAGACATAGTTGTTAGAATTCCTTACCAAGGAATAACTTGAGAAATGTGGCAAATACACTAAATCTTGATTTCAGCAAAATATTTAACATAACCCCAATATACCTCTGTGACTGAGCGCAGGTGGCAGTGGTGATCTGGCCCACAGAGCGCGGCCGACAGGAACTACCCCACATCCGAGGTCAGGGGCAGCGGCCAAGAGTGCCAGGCTGCGATAGCACAGGAACGGCCGAGAGGAGCTACCCTGCGTCTGCTGGGAGAAGCTACCCCGTGT
Source organism: Nanger dama (assembly GCA_917880005.1). Taxonomy (NCBI): domain Eukaryota; kingdom Metazoa; phylum Chordata; class Mammalia; order Artiodactyla; family Bovidae; genus Nanger; species Nanger dama. The sequence continues at coordinate 7,590,130 of CAKJTW010000011.1, forward strand.
CTGAGGCGCAGGCGGGCTAGAGGACCTATCCAACGTTGAAGGTCAGGAACAGCAGCGGTAAGGAGATACCCCTCGTCCAAGGTGAGGAGCAGCAGCTGTGCTTTCCTGGAGCTGCCGTGAAGAGATGGCCCATGCACAAGGTAAGAGAAACCCAAATAGGATGGTAGGTGTTGCAAGAGGGCATCAGAGGGCAGACACACTGAAACCATACGCACAGAAAACTAGTCAATCTAATCACACTAGGACCACAGCCTTGTCTAACTCAGTGAAACCAAGCCATGCCTGCGGGGCAACCCAAGATGGGCGGGTCATGGTGGAGAGGTCTGACAGAATGTGGTCCACTGGAGAAGGGAATGGCAAGCCACTGCAGTATTCTTGCCTTGAGAACCCCAGGAACAATATAAAATGCAAAATGATAGGATACCAAAAGAGGAACTCCCCAGGTTATTAGATGCCCAATATGCTACTGGAGATCAGTGGAGAAATAACTCCAGAAAAAATGAATTGATAGAGCCAAAGCAAAAACAGTACCCAGCTGTGGCTGTGACTGGTGATAGAAGCAAGATCCAGTGCTGTAAAGAGCAATATTGCATAGGAACTTGGAATGTCAGGTCCATGCATCAAGGCAAATTGGAAGTGGTCAAATAGAGATGGCAAGGGTGAACGTCGATATTCTAGGGATCAGTAAACTAAAATGGACTGGAATGGGTGAATTTAACTCAGATGACCATTATATCTACTACTGCAGGCAGGAATCCCTCAGAAGAAATGGAGTAGCCATCATGGTCAACAAAAAGAGTCCGAAATGCAGTACTTGGATGCAACCTCAAAAATGACAGAATGATCTCTGTTCGTCTCCAAGGCAAACCATTCAATATCACAGTAATCCAAGTCTGTGCCCCAACCAGTAATGCTGAAGAAGCTGAAGTTGAACGGTTCTATGAAGACCTACAAGACCTTTTAGAACTAACACTCAAAAAAGATGTCCTTTTCATTCTAGGGGACTGGAATGCTAAAGTAGGAAGTCAAGAAACACCTGGAGTAACAGGCAAATTTGGCCTTGGAATGCAGAATGAAGCAGGGCAAAGACTAATAGAATTTTGCCAAGAAAATGCACTGGTCATAGCAAACACCCTCTTCCAACAACACAAGAGAAGACTCTACACATGGACATCACCAGATGGTCAACACCGAAATCAGATTGATTATATTCTATGCAGCCAAAGATGGAGAATCTCTATTGAAAACAAGACCAGGAGCTGACTGTGGCTCAGATCATGAACTCCTTATTACCAAATTCAGACTTAAATTGAAGAAAGTAGGGAAAATCGCTAGACCATTCAGGTATGACCTAAATCAAATCCCTTATGATTATACAGTGGAAGTGAGAAATAGATTTAAAGGCCTAGATCTGATAGATAGAGTGCCTGGTGAACTATGGACGGAGGTTCGTGACACTGTACAGGAGACGGGGATCAAGACCATCCCCATAGATAAGAAAAGCAAAAAAGCAAAATGGCTCTCTGGGGAGGCCTTACAAATAGCTGTGAAAAGAAGAGAGGCAAAAAGCAAAGGAGAAAAGGAAAGATATAAGGATCTGAATGCAGAGTTCCAAAGAATAGCAAGAAGAGATAAGAAAGCCTTCCTCGGCAATCAATGCAAAGAAATAGAGGAAAACAACAGAATGGGAAAGACTAGAGATCTTTTCAAGAAAATTAGAGATACCAAGGGAACATTTCATGCAAAGATGGGCTCGAGAAAGGACAGAAATGGTAGGGACCTAACAGAAGCAGAAGATATTAAGAAGAGGTGGCAAGAATACATGGAAGAACTGTACAAAAAGATCTTCACAACCCAGATAATCATGATGATGTGATCACTCATCTAGAGCCAGACATCTTGGAATGTGAAGTCAAGTGGGCCTTAGAAAGCATCTCTATGAACAAAGCTAGTGGAGGTGATGGAATTCCAGTGGAGCTGTTTCAAATCCTGAAAGATAATGCTGTGAAAGTGCTGCACTCACTATGTCAGTAAATTTGGAAAACTCAGCAGTGGCCACAGGACTGGAAAAGGTCAGTTTTCATTCTAATCCCAGAGACAGGCAATGCCAAAGAATGCTCAAACTATGGCACAATTGCACTCATCTCACATGCTAGTAAAGTCATGCTCAAAATTCTCCAAGCCAGGCTTCAGCAATACGTGAACCATGAACTCCCTGATGTTCAAGCTGGTTTTAGAAAAGGCAGGGGAACCAGAGATCAAATTGACAACATCTGCTGGATCATGGAAAAAGCAAGATAGTTCCAGAGAAACATCTATTTCTACTTTATTGACTATGCCAAAGCCTTTAACTGTGTGGATCACAATAAACTGTGGAAAATTCTGAAAGAGATGGGAGTACCAGACCACTTAACTTGCCTTTTGAGAAATCTGTATGCAGGTCAGGAAGCAACAGTTAGAACTGGACATGGATCAACAGACTGGTTCCAAACAAGAAAAGGAGTATATCAAGGCTGTATACTGTCACCCTGTTTATTTAACTTATATGCAGAGTACATCATGAGAAATGCTGGACTGGAAGAAACACAAGCTGGAATCAAGATTGCTGGGAGAAATATCAATAACTTCAGATATGCAGATGATACCACCCTTATGGCAGAAAGTGAAGAAGAACTAAAGAGCCTCTTGATGAAAGTGAAAGAGGAAAGCGAAAAAGTTGGTTTAAAGCTCCATTCAGAAAACAAAGATCATGGCATCCAGTGCCATCACTTCATGGGAAATAGATGGGGAAACAGTGGAAACAGTGGCTGACTTTATTTTGGGGGACTCCAAAATCACTGCAGATGGTGACTGCAGTCATGAAATTAAAACACGGTTAGTCCTTGGAAGAAAAGTTATGACCAACCTAGATAGCATATTGAAAAGCAGAGACATTACTTTGCCGACTAAGGTCCATCTAGTCAAGGCTATGGTTTTTCCTGTGGTCATGTATGGATGTGAGAGTTGGACTATGAAGAAGGCTGAGCACCGAAGAATCGATGCTTTTGAACTGTGGTGTTGGAGAAGACTCTTGAGAGTCCCTTGGACTGCAAGGAGATCCAACCAGTCCATTCTAAAGGAGATCAGCCCTGGGATTTCTTTGGAAGGAATGATGCTAAAACTCAAAGTCCAGTACTTTGGCCACCTCATGGGAAGAGTTGACTCACTGGAAAAGACTCTGATGCTGGGAGGGATTGGGGGCAGAAGGAGAAGTGGACGACAGGATGAGATGGCTGGATGGCATCACGGACTCGATGAACATGAGTCTGAGTGAAGTCTGGGAGATGGTGATGGACAGGGAGCTTGGCGTGCTGCAGTTCATGGGGTCGCGAAGAGTCAGACACGACTGAGAGACTGAACTGAACTGAAGTGAACTGTGATTAGGTATAATAGTGTGTGTTTGAAAAACTACCCCCAAGTAGTGTTGATTATATGTTCAGAGTTGGGCTGGGAAGAGAGATCTGAGAATATCTTCTTTGGAGGCATTCTGTTGCACATTTTTGACAATGATGGATGCTCTCAAGAGGAGTCTTTGCATAGGGAACAACACAGAACAATTTGCCTGGATTTCAACAGGGAAGGCTTTAGAAGGGTGTGGCAGGCATGCAGCTGCAACTCTGGGCAAGAACACACACACATACACAGTGGATATTTTGTGCTGCTAAACTAACTACAACCACACAAAGATAGATACTAGTGACCCCACTTCAGAACTAAGGAAGCTGAGAATCAGAAGAATTAACATAATCCCTTAGGGTCAGAAATCTGTATGCAGGTCAGGAAGCAACAGTTAGAACTGGACATGGAACAACGGACTGGCTCCAAATAGGAAAAGGAGTACGTCAAGCCTGTATATTGTCACCCTGTTTATTTAAATTATATGCAGAGTACATCAAGAGAAACGCTGGGCTGGAAGAAGCACAGTTGGAATCAAGATTGCTGGGAAAAGTATCAATAACCCCGGATATGCAGATGACACCACCCTTATGGCAGAAAGTGAAGAAGAACTAAAGAGCGTCTTGATGAAAGTGAAAGATGAGAGTGAAAAAGTTGGCTTAAAACTCAACATTCAGAAAACTAAGATCCTGGCATCCGGTCCCATCACTTTATGGCAAATAGATGGGGAAACAGTGGAAACAGTGGCTGACTTTATTTTGGGGGACTCCAAAATCACAGCAGATGGTGATTAGAGCCATGAAATTAAAAGACGCTTACTCCTTGGAAGACAAGTTATGACCAACCTAGACAGCATATTAAAAAGCAGAGACATTACTTTGTCAACAAAGGTCCATCTAGTCAAGGCTATAGTTTTTCCAGTGGTCATGTATGGATGTGAGAGTTGGACTATAATGAATGCTGAGCGCCGAAGAATCAATGCTTTTGAACTGTGATGTTGGAGAAGACTCTTGAGAGTCCTTTGGACTGCATGGAGATCCAACCAGTCCATCCTAAAGGAGATCAGTCCTGGGTGTTCATTGGAAGGACTGATGTTGAAGCTGCAACTCCAATACTTTGGTCACCTGATGCGAAGAGCTGACTCATTTGAAAACACCCTGATGCTGGGAGAAGAAGGGGATGACAGAGGATGAGATGGTTGCATTGCATCACTGACTCAATTGACATGAGTTTGGGTAAACCCCAGGAGTTGGTGATGGACAGGAAAGTCTGGTGTGCTGCAGTCCATAGGGTCACAAAGAGTCGGACACAACTGAGCAACTGAACTGAACTGAACTGCACTGAACTTAGGGTCACAGGGTCAGCCAGCAGTACCACTGGGATTCCCGCCATGACTTTCCTAACACACGAGCTTCCAGTCCTTCTCCTTTTCCTCAGCCCTACATCCGAAGTGCCCTCACTCCCAGAAATGCAGGACCCCTTTTTCCTTCTGTGTCTTCCTCTCCTCTTTCTCTTTCCCACTCCCACTCCTTTTCTGTGATCTACTCTTTGCCTTCTTCTCTATTGATGCCCCATGCCTACTCATGTACAGGCAGCCCTTGTCCACTAGGGTTCTTAAGGAGATGCGAGGCTGATCCCTGCCCTAGAAAATAATGTTCACATTCCCCCAAAGGCAAAATTACTAGATATCCCAAACAGAGTTGGGAGTGACCCATATTTTACTGTTTGTTCCATTTTCAACTCCAGTGGGACAAATAATTGTCCTATATTTTAAACTGGAACTGGAGTGTGGGAGTGTGTACGTGTGTGTGAGGGGGTGGGAAGAGAAAATATGTAATACTCTCACTTCCCGATTTTATACTTGAAAACAGCTAGGTCAGTCACATGTTGTCCACTCAGCTTTCCAAAAGTATGACCTCTTTAACCCCCACACACGTGCATCATCAGATACCTGATAGCCTCTATTTGTAGTGGTGATGTCTAGAACCCCAGGATTATCATTCACGTCTTACATGTTCATTTTATCTTCACAATAATCCTGTCTGATAGGAAAAAAATGTTTACCATTCCCATTTTAAAGAATCATCAAATCAGAGAATGGCTATCCTTAAATTCACAAGAAATTCTATTTCCAAGCCTATAGATCTGGAGTCCCCTAGCTTCCGGTCTGCTGTCTCTAATCTCACAGGGCTCCTTGACGGCACTGCTGGAAGAAAACTAGGACTGCTATCTTCTTATTTAGGTCTCTTTTGCAGAAATACAAATTCATATTCCAAAGGAACTGGGGGTGGGCGGTTTAAGTGGAAATAATTTATTCTCCCCTTAGGTAAAAAAGGGGTGAAAGGAATCGGAAAAGAAAAAACAAAACCTCCTACCACTTCAGGCAGTTACGACCATATGGCCAGGGAAACAGCGATGCAGTCACACAGAGCCAAGAAATCTAAGAGCAGGGCCCATCAGCCCGACCCCCAGCCCCTTGCACAGCCTCTACAGCATCCTTGGTGACAATGACAATAATCACAAGCGTTCACTGAGCACTCTGTAAATCCCAAGCCCTGTGCTATGAGTTTCACATGCTTTCTCTAGTTTACTTACTCTACAACCCTAAGAGATAACTATGATTATCATTTCATTTTACAGATGAGATAAAACTACATTGTAATCTATCTTTAATCTCCATAGCACTCCAGAGAAATGGCTCTCACCTTTATTATCATTTTAGAGAGGATAAAATGGGCAGGTAAGGTCAGAAAGGTCAGGTAGCTTGCCCACAGGTTACACAGATCCCCCAAAATGGGGGTGCAAGCTCCTTCTACAGAGCACTATCTCAACAGTACAGAAAAGGCCTTCACGTCCTCCTCATACTAGACTACCCAGCAGAAAACACTGAAACATCATACCCTAACAGTGACATTCTGCAAATAAGCTCAAGACTGGATCTTGTAGTACCCCACTGAAGACAGGGCAGAACTAGCCCCTGTGCAAATCATGAGTCAGTAATTCAAAAAGTAGACATGGATTTGTCCCAAAAGCAAACTTAACCCTCCAAAAAAGAGTAGTCATTTCATAGGAAGAGAATTTTTAAAAGAGGAACAGAGAATTGATGGCTTAGGTAAGGTAAAGTTATGGCACCGGGTTGTAAATTCTGATCATAAATTAGGGCTGAAATAGAGGATTTTTGATCCGGTGGTGGGGCAAACTGCTTTATTGGATACATGAGCACCACCTTGTGGTGGAGAAAAGGAACTTACAAGGTTCTACCTGCTCTGTACGAAATACAACACTCCTTTGCTCCTGGGGGTAAAACGATGTTGGATATAAATAACAAGCTTCCATAATTTTATTCAATAAATGATGACAGCTATTTTGACCAAACATCCTGCTTTGGGAAAGCCCGTTTTGCCCCCAGAGGAGGCAAAATGCAAAATGAGACTCGTTCTTGTATCTTCAGGGCATATCATGGTTTTATTGATGAATGCTAAAACATGTGGAGGTACGATAATACCTCATATTTGCATGACACTTTCATGCACAATTTTTACTTTGTTATCAAAACACAGAGCTAGGTGTACAATGCTTTGGTCCCATTTTACAGTGGAGTAAATTGAGGTTCATTTGTGTTAAGTGTGGAGTCACGTGTGGAGCTTCCAGAGATGAGTCAGAGGTGAAGAAGCTTGCAGACACTGAGAGTACTGTTAAGAGGAGCAGGCTGAAAAGGCCGGAGGATGAAAAACAAGAGTCAGTCGAGTAAATGTTTCATTCACTTTGAAATGACTTTTCTAAAGCTGACTTCTCAGCAAAGATGTGCCTTTCTCAAGTTTGAAAATAAACAGAACCTAAGCAACAGCTGCCCTCTGAGAGAGGCAGCCCTGTGCCATGCCCACGTGCTGCCTGTCACTGAAGTCCCTAGGACCAACGTCCTAACACAGGATATTCCTGCCAACCTGGCCTCACCACATTGCTGTCGAAATAATTCAATTACGCATCATCTTAACCAGACCACTTCACCCCATCCCCAGGTTGGCCAAAATCTGCTTGTTCTTTCTTGTCTACAGAACTTCAGAGAAATTACTGCTATCCCTCTGCTTGGACTGAGCCAAGGATCTCATTTAACAGAGAATAGTCCTACAGGCAATCTTCCTACTATAGTCATGTTCATAGTGGGATGACATATGTTTGGCAATATTTTTAGATGCCAGTTTTACTGGGTCTGTGTCGGGATGGGATGCTCACATATCCCATGTGGGATTGGGACTCCCTCAATTCCAATTTTTACGTGGAGTTTTGAGACATTCAAGGGTGATATGTTTGTTCACCGTTCATCTTATTGATCTCAAATGTCAATTCATCAAATCTACTAATAAACGTACTGTGAAAATGTATATGTACATTAATCTTTGCCTGCATTTCTAATTGTTTCTAATGCGGTATTTTTTGAAGGAGGGGTGTAGAGCTTGACAAAGGTATTCTAAAACAGACAAGACTATCTTTCTGAAATACCCTAAAAGAAGAATGAGGAACTCTCCAAGATATTATTAATATATAGTCATTTTAAATAGCTTTCTTTGTTTGTTGTTTGCCTTCTAAATTGCTGATGAGGTTATTTGACACAGATTACATGAACTGGAGGAGTCAGAAGAATTTTTGGCCAGGGTTCAGTATTATCTTCTCCCTGGTTGGTCACAAATTAATTAATCAGTTCTTTTTTAAGGCAGTGAGTGAAAGGCCAAGATAACAATCAGACACTTTTTTCAACAAAGTCCCTTTATTTTCTTTTCAAGATAACATTAAGAAATCATCAGATATCACTTCTCCTTGGACTGCTTCAAAGGCCTGAGCCAAACTAGACACACACACATACACACCACATTCACTGGCTTAGATGCTACAGTCAAGTTCCCAGAACATGACCTGATTCTTCTCTCTCTCCTTTCAGAAGTCACGGCCTCCTCTAGTATAATCTAAACATGATTGACAGTAACAACACCCAATCACAAGTTTTCATTAGGGCTCCAAGAGGCAGGCATCCCATTCTCTGAAAAGATATTATAAAGTAGAAATATGAAAAGATTCTGGTATATAATACAACATAAAGCTAATGAATAAAGTACTCATTCCTCTCCACTGTTTAATTCACATGTGTGTACATGTATGTATATATACCCCACACAGACATACAGATACATGTGAATTTAAGTCTATACAATATAAAATCACAACCTAGACCTCACTGCTCACAGATGAAAGCTGTATTTTCACTGCATAGGCTGGGATATGGCAGTAGATTCGTCCCTATAATCCCCAAGAATGCCAAGTCAAATGACATGAAAAACATCAAGAAATGGAAGAAATCTCAAATGACACTTTTGATAGATTTCACTATATTTTACCTATTGATAAATTAATAATGAAAATATTAAAACGCTAGAAAAACAGGCAAATGATTAGTCAATTCTAAGGGAAAAAAATGCAAATAGCTGCTGAAACCATAGAACCTATCACTGCTGCTGCTGCTGCTGCTAAGTCGCTTCAGTCGTGTCCGACTCTGTGCAACCCCATAGATGGCAGCCCACCAGCCTCCACCGTCCCTGGGATTCTCCAGGCAAGAATACTGGTGTGGGTTGCCATTTCCTTCTCCAATGCATTAAAGTGAAAAGTGAAAGTGAAGTTGCTCAGTCATGTCTGACTCTTCGCGACTCCATGGACTGCAGCCTACCAGGCTTCTCCCTCCATGGGATTTTCCAGGCAAGAGTACTGGAGTGAGGTGCCATTTCCTTCTCCAAGAACCTATCACTAGCAACTGATTAAAATATATGTTAAATAAAAATAACAGTAAGGAAATTGTAAATTACCTCGACAACAAGATACTATTTTCTCTCTATCAAGCTGGCAATGGTTAAGAACATTAAAAAAAAAAAAAAAAAAACTCCCTGCTGTCCAGTAAGATGTATACTTTTTATGTTGCTAATCTTCTTCCACTTTGAAATCACTGAGACAATATGCACCAAAAGTCTTAAACTTCTTATAGCTTTTGACCTAGTAATTTTAATTCTAGATAACTACCCTAAGGAAATAATCAGAAGTTCAGGCAAATTTATGTGCAAATACGTTTATTATAGCATTATTTATTATAGTAATAAATGGAATCAATAAAAATGCCCAACAAGAGAGAACTACTTAAATAAATTATAGGCCATACAAACATGCATACAGAGTGTTACACAGCCATTAAAAATTACATTTACAAGGAATTTTGAATGACATGGGAAAATGCTTATAGTGCACTACTAAGTGAAAGACACAGGATATAAAGCTGACTTTCTATAGCACAACCTCATCTTTATTTTTTTAAGTGAGTTTGTTTGCAAAGATAAAGGAAAAGTACCAAAGCACAAACAACGTGTAAGATTACAAGTGATTTTTATTTTACTCTTTATAAAACTTCTTTGTGTTTTCCAAATTTTCCATAATGAGCATGTATTAATTTAACAATCAGAGAAAATATTCACTTCAAGTACATTTCATAGCATGGCATTTCAGGCCCAGGAAAGCCTCCATTTCAGCTACTCTCCCTTCTCTCAGTGACTGTCTTCTCAACACATCAGAAACCTTCCTGTTTCTCTTCTTAAAGTTCCTACTGTCTGGAGGTCCTTCCAAGAACTTTAAAGTCAATTCTTCCGGGTGACAGTCTCTGAAGCCCTCAGTAAGAATTCTCTCATCTTTGTTTTAAAACAACTTGATACTTGGTTGTAGGATGCCATTCGCCAAATCAATTCTAATTATTCACTTTATGTGTCTCTCTCCCCTCTTGGACTCTGAACTTTTCAAGGCCCTGGGTCTTAGAAACCTTTAAATGTCTAACACCTAGTACCATAATCCCTGGCATGCCATAAATATTAAACATATGGATGAATGAATGATAAATGGAAAGATAGATGGATGAATGGCTAAATGAAAAACCTCTAGGTTTCCCAAGGGTGAAAGGATCTAGAAACTAAATCATCTTCAAGTCACTTCACGTAGCCAAATGTGTGCACGCTGCAGACGACACACACAAGAACCCCTAGAAGAAGCACCACCTTGAGCACTGCGAAGACAAGTGGAGCTATAATGAGCTTATAATAGAACTGAAATTTCTCTAGTTGAAACAACAAATCTGTTATCCTGCTTTACAGCAAATGGCTTTCTACAAAGGATACCCACATGCTACTTTATTATTAAAAACCATTCCAATAAAAGATATGCTGAAAAATTATTGCAATTTCTACTAATTAAAAACTAATTAAGTCATTTGCTGAATAATACATGTTCTCTACTTGCATTATCTACGAGCATGCTCTTCAGTTACAAATATTTGTCTTCATTTCATTAAAGTAATTAAACGGCTTCAAGTATGGTTATTTTTACAAGCATTTTATAGCCAACTCTCAATTTTCCATACCAGTGGAGAAGTATAATTGAAATATTTAAAACTGAATAACTGATAACACAGAACCTCCCTGCCGTTCTTCTCCTCCTCCGGTTTAACAAACAACAAAAACAAGCGACTTGAGTTTTGCTCAGCTCCCTTCTCCCACTCCCACTCTGGGAGCCAGAACAGAAAAAATTGCACATAAACAGTAGATCTATTCATGCGCATAGCTTCTGCCTCCCCACCCCCACCTCGCTCCTCCCCACTCTATCTCTTAATGTACAATGTACCTTAGCACAAAATGGAGAGATGAGTGAGCCTGCTTTACCATGGAAGACAGACCATCCCCAAATCAATGACAAAATTAATTGCACTCTGTCTCTCTGACCACATCACCCAGGCTTTGTCCCAGGCAATTATGACAATTCCTTAAGTTCCTAGAGAAAAAATGCTGCACAAAGCAAAAACTTCCTTACGCTAAGAATGATAATGGAGATTCTGAGTGGAGGTGTCAGCGTGTGTATGACAGTGTGTCTGGCTGCAGCTTTGTCTGATGTTTTAAAGCAAGGGGAATTATGTATAAGAAACATTTTCCTTTGCAGGATGGGAGGGAGCACAATTATAAAGGGGCAGAGAGTAAATATACACTGGATGCATCTAATTACATATATGAGAAACGTGACAAGAAAGCATATATTGGAAACAAGTTGACAGTCCATTTTCCATAACAGGCACTTTGTCAGGGATAAACAGAGCAAAGTTGTTCTGACTCCCTGGTGTCAGTTTTTGCCCTGAATAGAAGAGCTGCCTGTGGGAGGAGAGAGATGGTGCTGGGCAGAGAAAGTACCGCCCAAGGAGGTCAAGAGTCTTGTAGAGGGACAGCCGTGAGCAAGACAGTGGACAAGAAAGGGAGATGCAGGCAGTGTGCGGCCTGGGAAAACTGGCTCCCTATAGCCTGGAAGCTGCAATTCTGATACAAAACAGATTAGACAGATAGACGGATAGACAGGTAGGTAGGCAGATAGACAGATAGATGACAGGTAAATGTACAGGTTGCTGCTGCTGCTGCTAAGTCGCTTCAGTCGTGTCCGACTCTGTGCAACCCCATAGACGGCAGCCCACCAGGCTCCTCCGTCCCTGGGATTCTCCAGGCAAGAACACTGGAGTGGGTTGCCATTTCCTTCTCCAATGCATGAAAGTGAAAAGTGAAAGTGAAGTCTCTCAGTTGTGTCCAACCCTCAGCGACCCCATGGACCACAGCCTACCAGGCTCCTCCGTCCATGGGATTTTCCAGGCAAGAGTACTGGAGTGGGGGTGCCATTGCCTTCTCCTAATGTACAGGTAGACAGACACAAATAATAATAATATCTGTTACCCACATGTAACATACAATAAGAACCTAATAAATTACCCAACTCTGGAGGTCCTCAGACACAGTATTTCATTTCTCAGGTTAGACACAAAACAGGTTGTACAGCAGGAAGCGGGAGGAGGGAGTTTTTTTATTGTCATTTTGTTTCCTTTTAAGGCCCCTGGAGGTTGGTTCCTTAAATGTGTTTGGAAGGCCTGAAACAGAATTTCATTCAGACCTCATGTGTTGTATGGCATCTCCTTTATTCTGGACTTTCTCTTGCTTTACATTTTATTGGATTTTAATCGGAGATCATCTGATGAAATGTTCAGCACTTAGACTGGAATGGAACATGCACTCCAGCTGAATGAGAGGGAGGACAGTGAAATCGCATAATGGAATATAAAACAGATTTTAAAAGCAATAAAAATTGCAGCCAACAGAGTGGTCTCCTCAGGGGCACAGAGAAGCAGGGACATGTAGGAACACACCCTGAGGAGAAAGAGGCCCCGGGACACAGAGGGACCCAGCCCCAGCCACTCACCTTGGACCAGGATGTACCCAGTCCTGCCCGGGACACAGCAGCAATGAGAGGCAGATTCTGAGCTGTTTGTGCAAATAACACTGAACAAAGTCATTAAACAGAAACAGCCAGAGCCCTAAAACCCGAGGCAAGCTCTTGACTTCTCCAAAGGTCATTATTAGAGACCATGGAGGTCAGTTTGGCTGCGCCATCTGGAACATAGCTTACTGACCTTGACTGTGCAACTGAACCACAAGAGGTCTTATTAAAATACAGATTATGATTCACAAGGTCTGGAGGGAGACGGACTCTGCATTTCCAGCGGCCTCGGAAGTGACGCTGATGCTGTGGTTCCCAGGACCACACTGTGCAGAGCAGCATGTAAACCAGTGGTTTTTCTCCTCTACATCAGCATCATGCAAACCAGCCATAGCTCAGATGCTTGAGCCCCACCCTGCACCTCCAGGAATGTCATCTGATAATGTGCAGGCTTATCAAGCTCCTCCATTGATGTGCCTGCCTTGTCTTCCACATGCCAGACAAAGCCCTGGTGATGTGTAACATGGATTCCTCTGCAGAAATGATTAGGAGACAAGAAGGTGAGCAACCAGTCAACTGGTAGAATGGAGACTGATGTGAGGAGGTGGGGAGAGGCTCCTCTCGAGGATTTAGCAGTGAGTGTGTGGACAATAAGCCATGCCAGGAAACCTCTCTCTGGGCACCAGGTACACGCATGAGGGCAGACACTCCTACGCAATGGCTACATCTTCCTGAGCAGATTTTTAAAACACTAATCCCATCAGAGGGCCCTATTCATTTTGGCAGCCATCTTTAACTCTGCACTCTCCCCATGGCCTTCCACCCACATCCAGCTACCAAGTCCTGACTGCTCAGCTTCTAAAATCCATCCTCTCACCCATCTCCTCCTCTCCAGGTTCCCTGCTGCATCCTACTCTCAGCTACTGTCTTCTCTCCCCTGGACCACAGCAACCAATCTTGAGGCCGGTATCCCAACTACCACCCTGTTCCCTGACATTTACTCTCTACTCCACAGCTGGCCTTAAACTCCTTCAGAAGCATCCCACTGCATCCAGGATAAGATTTTCACTGAAACCTGAAATGCCCCTGATTAGCCCTCCATCTCCCTTGAGCCTCACCTTTCTCTCTGTGCTCCAGCCTCACTGGCCTTCTGTGTGTTTCCCTAAACATGCCAAGCTCTTTCCCACCACACAGTCTTTGGACAGGCTCATTTTTGTTGAGTATTCTTTTCCAGACATAGCAAGACCCCACACTTCCTTTAGGTCTAGGCCTGAGTATTGCCTTCTCAGAGGGAACTTCTGCCCATCTCACCTTAAATAAGTCCCTCTCTAGATCCTGGGTGTTCCTTTATGGCAGGAGTTACAACTGGCAATTATTTCACTTACTTACTCATGTACTTTTCTCTCCCTTTCATTACATCATTGATTCTCAAAGGGTGGTCCCTGGGAGTCACATGAGCACCACCTGGGAGACTCTGATGGTTGGACCCAGGCTTGGTTTAGCAAGCCCTCCTTGTGGATGGACACGTGCTGACATCTGAGGACCAATGCACTGGACTGTAACCACTACAGGGGTAAACTTGTCTGTCATTATGTGCCCACTATGGACAAATAAGTCTCACTAGGCCAATCTTCCTTTCCTGGTATCAGTAAAGAATCTGCCTGCAATGCAGAAGACCTGGGTTCAATCCCTGGGTCAGGAAGATCCTCTGGAGAAGGAAATGGCAACCCACTCCAGTATTCTTGCCTAGAGAATCCCATAGACAGAGGAGCCTGATGGCTATACTCCATAGGATCATAAAGAGTCAGACATAACTATGTGACTAAATAGCAACAAAAAGCCAATTTTCACATTCCAACCACTATTCCATCCTAGAGCCATTAGCATACTTGGAAAAGGGCCACCTGAAAGAGAAATCTCACATAAATTTTTTTTTCCAGTGAGAAAGTTTCAAGCTGGCATCACAGAGAATGGATTTTAGGAGCAAGACATAAACTGAGACACCAGCTAGGAGCCCGTTGCAGGGATATAGCTGAGAGATGCTGAGGGCAGGGGATGTGGACACAGGGAGGTAAACTGCATGATGGATCTTAGAGGCCCAGCCATCAGGACTTGATGACTGCTCATAGTCAGAAGGAAAGGGAGAGGTTAGTAAAGCCATGTGGTGAGGGACAGGGAAGCCTGGTGTGCTGCAGTCCATGGGGTTGCAGAGAGTCGGATACCACTGAGCAACTTAACAACAAGTGAAGCCATGGCAGGGGTGCAGGGAGTGAAATGGGGGTTCACAACCGTACTGGGTTCCAAGTAAAGGAAATAGGACAATGAAAGATAAAGAGACTGCTCTACCCAGGAATGACCACACTGGGCCCTTTTCTTACTCCCCTTAAACTTCTTCCCCTTTTCCATCTCCCAGAAAACATGTGAAATATGTGCCATCCCAAGGATGGAATGGCAGATATGGAAGACATCATTAAGGGGCCCCACATCTTTATTATGAGGCTGAGAGGGCTGCAGTCCACACAGTGGAAGCGGCTTATTCAGGTCACATGGCTGCTGGTGGCCAGCGGGACCAGCTCCCAGGATCTACCTCCAAGTCCACTGAAATACTTGCTTCAGTGGGTACCCTGTGGGAAAAAAGAAAACCACCCCAGGGTCCAAAAGGTTTGGAAACGCTGTAAGCAACGTTCTCTGGAGAATGTGAGTTCATACTATGTTAGGGCTGTGAAAACACTTCCAGTGAAGAAACCAGTTTAGTCCAGCAGTCTCTGGCACAGCGGACCATGGTGTCCCATCGTCCTGCTCAGCTTCATAACATCCAGGAGCATCCCAGACCATACAGGCTAAGACTGAGAGATAGGAAACAGAAATGTTAATCCCAATCTAAAGGTTACATCTGAATTTTTCATATACTCATAGAAGCCTTGAAGTCTTTGTCATGTTTATCCACACTTTGAGACCTTTAAATAGCTGTACTAAGCAGCCAGCTAGGCTCACTCTGAAGGCACTGAGCTATCCCCAGGGGACATAACATCAGACGCCCCTCTGGGCTGACCCTCACTCTAGGTGTCCCTGTGCACTCTAGATGGGGGCTTCCCAGGCCTGACCTCTGCGCTCTGAAATCCCGCATGGCCCAGCTTCCTTCTCCATCTGCAAGGCACAGCATGTATGGAAGGGCACCCTCATGTTCTGGAAGGAAGAACGCTCTCATGGACAAGAGGAGGCGGTGAACAGTGATGAACATCTGGGATGGTCAGGGCAGGGATGAGGAGGGAGGGGGAAGGGGGCCCCAGTGCTCAGGGGTCCCTGCCCCAGAGCCTGGGTAGGCTTGAGGTTGACTCAAGAACTCGGGGAAGAAGAGCTCTCAGAAATGTGAGATTCTGAATTAGGAGGGTGAACATGGTTTGTGTCCCCTCTAATGGGGATGTGCCTGGACAAGACCCTGGGAGCTTGACTGCACTCATCCCTGTGAGGTGGGGACAGTGAGGAGGAGAGCCGACACTCTGGAACTCACACAGACCAAGGTCCCAAGGAGAAAGTGTCTCAGTTTTTAGCCACCTGGCTTTGAACAAATTAGTCAATTCCCCTGAGCCTCAGTTTCTGCATATGGAAAACAGACACAGTAACTTCTGTCTTCCAGAATTACTGGGTGGTTTAAATCAGATAATGAATATGGAAATACTGACAGATAACAGAAGTGCCACCAAATATAGGTGTGATTATAATAAACATTAAGGGTGTTTACTGACAATGCAGGAGCACTGGGTTAAGTTCTTCACAAACAATAGGTTGTCTGAGCCTCCGAGGAGGCCTTTGAGGCAAATAAAAATGTAGGCTCAGTTTCACAGCCGAAGAACCTGAAGCCCAGGAAAATGAATTTTCTTGGCCAGAGGCACATGGAAGGCAGAGGGGTTAGCATGTGAATGCTGACAATCTGAGTACAGAAAACACTTCCAGTCTGCAAACACTGGTGTGGTAATGAGGCAGAGAGACGGACAGGTGAATTCCTAGGAGCCAGCTCAGCTCACCCGAAGGGGCTGCAAATGTGGTGACAGTCAAGGGCCCCTCCCGGGGTCAGTTTAACAAGCATAATCCTTTGATATCCATGTGTACCTTCTGCCTGAGACAGAGAAAGAACTAGAAATCCAGTCAAGGGACCCATTCGGTCCTTCCTGGGGAGGGCAGGAGAGCCCAAGTGGGTGGCAGTGGACAGGGGAGGTGTGTGCCAGCACCAGGCATGGCCGTGGTGTGCAAGGCACTGATATCCGGGGCACAGCCTCCCCCCTTGGCGAGCCCCAAGTGCAGAGATAGAGGGTACACTGTGTGCAGAGCCAGCAGTGGAGGCCCTGGCCTCAGCCTTGTCAAGGGATAAGCAGCCACAGGACTCTCACGGCAGCCTGCCCAGGCTGGCTGATGCAACAGCCCTTGGCCATTGATAGGCAAAAGCTCCAAGGTGGAGATTAAATCACGGGAGAGAGATTCTCCCACTGGGATTCTGATGGACACACACAGTCACTCCTGAGAGATCTCTGAAGGAAGTAGGTGGGGGCTTCAAGGAAGGAAAGCTTTCAAAGGGACAGGGTGGAAGTGACCTTGACATCACCAGCCAGCACCTGACCAGCAGGCAGTCCTCGGAGTTTTGTTGAACAGAACTGCTCCAGTAAAGAAGGGCCTGTCCTTAATATTCCAGGATTCCCTGCCGAGGTAGACGGAGAGGAGCCCTAGAAGGATGTCACGCAAACCCAGAGATGAATCACAGCCCTGGGCAAAGTCGCAAGGGGCGGAGTGGGGGCCTTAAGTGGACTTGAGGCTGGGGTGCCGGGTGCAGGGAACACGAGGGAATATTATGCCCCCGCCCCAAGTCCCATCTGGGTCATAAAATTTAGGATAGAAAAGTTTACCTCATGAGTGAAATTACACATTAGTTCAGTAACTTATGGAGCAGGTGCTTAAGCCAAGGAATATTGACAGAGAAGGACAAAGCTCTCAGTCTTACAGCTCTTGGAGTGAAGGAGGCAAGGGAGGGAGAAGGAAGAGAGGGGAGGAAAAGAAAGAAAAGCAAGGAGGAAAGCAGAGAGAGAAGAAGGCAGAAGACAGGCGCTCCTAAATTCAGGTCAATGCTAGATGAAGAAATTTTATATCCAAGGCCAGCCCATATGTGATGGGACCATTTTATCCTCAGGATTTGAATAAAATCTATTGTTTTAAAACAATACTCTCAAACTTTGGGGGAAACGGCTCTTCCTACAGCTTTAACTCTTATAATAAAGGTAAAAATCGAGTTTAAAATTAAACATAAATGATAAAAACCTCAAAATTTTCAAGTCAAATTTCATTAACTGATAAAGGTCTACTCTGAGCCTCAGGCAAGGGCAGTGGAAGGGATTTGGTTAATTTGTAAGATTAAAGGCATATTGAATAATTGAGGCCACATTAGAGGGAGACTCTAGTTTGAATGACATTCCAAGGTCAGAAGACTGAAGAGCTAAGAGTCCTTATCCAAAAACTGCAAGTTAAACTTTCAGACAGGAAAAATTCAAGCCACTGTGGCCTTGAACTTCAATGACTGATAAACAAGAAGGAGACAATATAAATTGGTAATCTACCTGTTTATACATAGATTTATCTTTCCCTTGGTTAAGGAATCTGACCAGTGGAGTCTTGAATATTTTAAGGTGTTCTGTATAAGGTAATGTGTTATCTTGACAGTTTATTAGCAACAAAGTCAAGAAGGTCAAAACTGAAGACTCCTTCTATAATTTTATTTCCGCTCTGCTTACATCTTAATAAAAGGTGTCTCTTGCAACAGTAAACAGAAACCAATCTGCATTTGCAGGTGCAGAAAAGGTGCTTTCAAATATATTACAAGCAGAAAATGACATAAGCTTACTGGCATCAGCATTACTCAACACTCTTTGTGCCTTGGCAAGATACAAAATGATCTGTTTCCTCTCTCGGCAAAACAGAAAGTGAATAGCAAAGTCTATAGGATACAAACTAAACCAATTAAGATAATAGTAGTTCTGTTATATTATTAATACTATCGTATAGAGGGCTTTATAGGTATCTAATATTTTTCCAGAGTTCACCAGTCAGAGCTGCCTTTGTTGAAGCTGTGTGTGTTGAGCACAGGTTGGGGGCTCAGTGTCCTGCCTCCTCACACCCTCAGAAGTGCTTCCTAAGGCTCTCTGGGACACAGAAGTTGAATAACCACAGTCAAAGGCTGCCTGATTTTATCCTCAATGTTGTTATCATGGAAATTGTGGTTGTTGCTACCCTAACCTCCATTCCCCCGACCCCGTCTCTTGGTAGCTGCCAAGAGACCCATCCTAGAATTTACATTCTGCCCACTGTGGCTGCATGCTTCGTGCCACACCTGGTTCTAGACATGGAGCATGCAGGAAAAGAACTATTATCCTGACCCCAGGCTACAGTTACTGGTTCAGGCATAGGAACATGACACAATTTGGGTCAATGAGACTGCACACTAAATTTTCCAGAGATCTGTAAGGAGAGGTATCATCTCTCTTCTGAAAAACTTCCAGACAGTTTCCTTACATCCACACTTCAAACGCAGACAAGGAAGTTCACAGCCTGGAGTAGTGACAGCAATGGGGCATATTCTCAGGAAAGGCAAAGAAGGACAGAGCTGAAAAGAAACAAAATTCCTGATGACCCTACTGGTCTGCTGAATCCCACCAAACCTGAGGCCCACCTAGCCCTAGCCTTCCAATTGTATACTCTAATAAAGTCTCGCTGTTACTTAAGCCAATTTAACTTAATTTTCTGTTACTTGCAGCTGACCTCACCCTAACTGATACCAGCACTATGTAATATGATATAGTCACATGTTCTATCTGTTTTAGAAATAAGATGGATGAAGTTTCGAGATCTTATGTGACACAAGAGCACACCACTAGTAAGTGATGAAAAGCATTGAGTTCTCTGATTCCAAAACCAGTGCTCTTTCCATTGCCACATGTTACATCCATGATGTGGTCCTAGAAACTCCTTTTCAGATTTATGATTCCCACACTAAGCTTTAACTTAAATATTCTGAGATTATACAATTAAAATAAAAATGTAGAGTGTTGGTTCAAAATAGTTTTACCTTTTCAAGAGTAGCAGTGTGTGTTTGTTAATAACAAAGAGTCATCACTCTCTTGTGGCAGCAAACCCATCAAACAGCTTCATTTGCATCACTACCCATAATATCAGACCTGAGGACAACCTGGCAAAAGTATGTGCAGATGACTAGTCATGCTCTTCTTATCAGACAGTCTGTGTGTGCGCTCATTCGTGTCCGACTCCTTGCAATCCCATGGACTATAGCCCACGAGGCTCCTTTGTCCATGGGATATCACAGGCAAGAATGATGGAGTTGGCTGCCACTTCCTCCTTCAAGGGATCTTCCAGACCCAGGGATCAAACACATTTCTGGCAGCTGCATTGGCAGGTTGATTCTTTACCACTGAGCCATCTGGGAAGCCCTGGACAGGCTATGAACTACTTTAAAACAAAAGCCCTGGGTCAGTTATTTAATGCAATTTAACAATGTGACAGTAATAGTAAACAGAGCTCTGCCTTTCAGGAATTTGTTATCTAATCTGAGGGAAGACAGTGATCCTTCCTGTCTCTGCTTCTCAACTACACTTCTCTCCCACTTCCCTGATGTGATATTAACTCTCTGCACGTGCAGGCTAAACAGCTATGGGAGAATCAGCAATCTTTCTAGACTCAAGGGAAAGTACACAATATAGCTTAAAGATCAATCAGTTACATGAAAGCAAGTCCGGGCTGGAGGGACAGAGACAACAGTTAGAAAAAGAAAAGTGATTTGTTCTCTCAAGAGCTATGTTGGGTTAACAAAGAGCAAACACAACTTGAACCAGAAGAGAAAAATTCAAACCACCTAGAGATAAAGCAGACATAATTATGATTTTAAATTAATACTATTTTTGTAAAACTAACTTCCGTCTGATAGACAGGAGTAGGAACTAGGCAGGTACAGCCAAAAAGCATGATGCTCTTTCTCCCACTTGGAATACTGACTTCTCACCAATCAAGATTTCTACAGAGTGAAAAGGTGAAGAATAGCACTTACAGGACTACTCTGCTGGTCCAGGGGCTCAGACTCCACAGTCCCAGCGCGGGGGGCTCGGGCTTGTTCCTCAGCTGAGGAGCTGGATCCCCCTGCCACAACTAAGAGCCTGTACACCACAACTAAAGACCCTACATGCCACCGTGACGACGGAGGATCCCGTATGCCACAACTGAGATCCAGGGCAGTCAAATAAGTCATAAAGAAATATAAAATATGTTTTAACAAGAATTAACACTTAGGAATTCTAGGTTCAAGACAGACCTGAACCTGAAGTCCACTGCCATCCTTAATAACCACATGACTGTATGACTGAGTAAATCACTGAACCTATTTAAAGCTACTTCCATCTTGACAAAATGGGTTCTCATAAGGACTAATAAACATAATACATATAAAATGTCTAAGATAGAGTGTTCCGTAAACTGAAGATACGAGTATTAGTCACATGCCAAAGAGTCTTCAAAACTTTGTCCAGATTCCTCATTGCAGATCAAGTCTCCCTTGGCTCCCTCAAATCCTCATCATGTGACCTATAGCAGCTACCAGAGCACAGTTACCATAAGCTTTCCTATAGGCTCTGGCCACAGACTCCAGCGAGTTCTGCAACATGAACTCTACCCCTCCCAGGACCAACCCTTCTTGGTTGGCTTTGCAGACTCTCAACAGGGCTGAAGATCATGTTTCTACATAATTGCTGAGCTTCCTGGGCATCTGGGCACTCCTGTTCAGTCTTGTCAGCTTTAGAAAGATGTGATTCTGGTTCTGGAAAGGGGTGGATCTTGACTATAGAAGCCATAATCCATGTCATCCTTTTCACACAGGGCCTGGGGAACTGAAAAAATGAGAATGTCTGTGCTTCTTCTGCAAAGATTATGAGTCTCAAGGACTCCCATGGTGGCCTTGCCTAAATATCATTTCTGTGGTTCCAGGTATGAGCTCACATGAGATCGTGTATCAATTAAGACTGTCAGGAAAACCACAGAAGAAATGTGAATAGAGAGACTTTAGTTTTAAATATTGTATACTTATTGGGAAAATTAAAGAATAAAACAATATTAGGGGAAACATGGAGGCAGCAAGTACAAGAAATTGCTGCACTCCTAGTGCTGGAGGGGCAATGGAAGAGTGTGTAATTATTACAACTTAGAGAAGGCAATGGCACCCCACTCCAGTACTCTTGCCTGGAAAATCCCATGGGCAGAGGAGCCTGTTGGGCTGCAGTCCATGGGGTCATGAAGAGTCGGACACAACTGAGCGACTTCACTTTCACTTTTCATTTTCATGCATTCGAGAAGGAAATGGCAATCCACTCCAGTGTTCTTGCCTGGAGAATCCCAGGGATGGGGGAGCCTGGTGGGCTGCCATCTATGGGGTTGCACAGAGTCGGACACGACTGAAGCAACTTAGCAGCAGCAGCAGCAGAGAAGGAAAACAAAACCTCCAGAGTGACAGAGTGTACTGAGGAGAGAGTACCAGCTGATGTGGGGTCTCTGGGAGCTGCAATGAGATTGATTCTCCAGGTGCTGGAAAAAACTGCAAACCAAACTCAGCTGCTGTGACAGAAAGGAAGTTCTGCTGCTGGAGTGAAGAAGCTTTACTGGGGACACTCAAAAGTAAACAGATGACTGTGGCTTTGTAGTAGAGCCTGAAGTCAGGCAGGTTGATTCCTCCAGTTCCATTCTTCTTTCTCAAGATTGCTTTGGCTATTCGAGGTTTTTGCATTTCCATACAAATTATTTGTTCTAGCTCTGTGAAAAATACCATTGGTAGTTTCATAGGGATTGCATTGAATCTATAGATTGCTTTGGGTAATATACTCATGGTCACTATATTGATTCTTCTGATCCATGAACATGGTATATTTCTCCATCTATTAGTGTCCTCTTTGATTTCTTTCACCAGGGTTTTATAGTTTTCTATATACAGGTCTTTTGTTTCTTTAGGTAGATATGTTCCTAAGTATTTTATTCTTTTCGTTACAATGGTGAACGGAATTGTTTCCTTAATTTCTCTATTTTCTCATTATTAGTATATAGGAATGCAACAGATTTCTGTGTGTTGATTTTATATCCCACAACTTTACTATATTCATTGATTAGTTCTAGTAATTTTCTGGTGGAGTCTTTAAGGTTTTCTATGTAGAGGATCATGTCATCTGCAAACAGTGAGAGTTTTCTTTCTTTTTTTTCCAATTTGGATTCCTTTTATTTCTTTTTCTTCTCTGATTGCTGTGGCCAAAACTTCCAAAACTATGTTGAATAGTAGTGGTGAAAGTGGGCACCCTTGTCTTGTTCTTGACTTTAGGGGAAATGCTTCAATATTTCACCATTGAAGATAATGTTTGATGTGGGTTTGTCATATATAGCTTTTATTATGTTGAGGTATGTTCCTTCTATTCCTGCTTTCTGGAGAGTTGTTTTTTTTTTTTTTTAATCATAAATGGATGTTGAATTTTGTCAGAGGCTTTCTCTGCATCTATTGAGATAATCATATGGCTTTTATTTTTCAATTTGTTAATGTGGTGTATTACATTGATTGATTTGTGGATATTGAAGAATCTTTGCATCCCTGGGATAGAGCCCATTTGGTCATGGTATATGAACTTTTTAATATGTTGCTGGATTCTGCTTGCTAAAATTTTGTTAAGGATTTTTGCATCTATGTTCATCAGTGATATTGACCTGTAGTTTTCTTTTTTTGTGGCATCTTTGTCTGGTTTTGGTATTAAGGTGATGGTGGCCTCATAGAATGAGTTTGGAAGTTTACCTTCCTCTGCAATTTTCTGGAAGAGTTTGAGTAGGATAGGTGTTAGCTCTTCTCGAAATTTTTGGTAGAATTCAGCTGTGAAGCCATCTGGTCGTGGGCTTTTGTTTGCTGGAAGATTTCTGATTAGTTTCAATCCCCGTGCTTGTGATGGGTCTGTTAAGATTTTCTATTTCTTCCTGGTTCCGTTTTGGAAAGTTGTACTTTTCTAAGAATTTGTCCATTTCTTCCACGTTGTCCATTTTATTGGCATATGATTGCTGATAGTAGTCTCTTATGATCCTTTGCATTTCTGTGTCATCTGTTGTGATCTCTCCATTTTCACTTGTAATCTTATTGATTTGATTTTTTTCTCCCTTTGTTTCTTGATGAATCTGGCTAGTGGTTTGTCAATTTTATTTATCCTTTCAAAGAACCAGCTTTTGGCTTTGCTGATTTTTGCTATGGTCTCTTTTGTTTCTTTTGCATTTATTTCTGCCCTAATTTTTATGATTTCTTTCCTTCTACTAACCCTGGGGTTCTTCATTTCTCCCTTTTCTAGTTGCTTTAGGTGTAGAGTTAGATTATTTATTTGACTTGTTTCTTGAGGTATGCCTGTATTGCTATGAACCTTCCCCTTAGCACTGCTTTTACAGTGTCCCACAGGTTTTGAGTTGTTGTGTTTTCATTTTCATTTGTTTCTATGCATATTTTGATTTCTTTTTGATATCTTCTGTGATTTATTGGTTATTCAAGCAGCATGTTGTTCAGCCTCCATATGTTGGAATTTTTAATAGTTTTCTCCTATAATTGAGATCTAATCTTACTGCATTGTGGTCAGAAATGATGCTTGCAATGATTTCAATTTTTTTGAATTTACCAATGCTAGGTTTATGGCCCAGGATGTGATCTATCCTGAAGAAGGTTCCGTGTGTGCTTGAGAAAAAGGTGAAATTCATTGTTTTAGGGTGAAATGTCCTATAGATATCAATTAGGTCTAACTGGTCTTTTGTATCTGGAGCAATCAACCCGCCTAACTTCAGGCTCTACTACAAAACCACAGTCATCAAGACAGTATGGTACTGGCACAAAGACAGAAATATAGATCAATGGAACAAAATAGAAAGCCCAGAGATAAACCCACACACCTATGGACACCTTATCTTCGACAAAGGAGGCAAGAATATACAATGGAGAAAAGACAATCTCTTTAACAAGTGGTACTGGGAAAACTGGGCAACCACTTGTAAAAGAATGAAACTAGAACACTTTCTAACACCATACACAAAAATAAACTCAAAATGGATTAAAGATCTAAACTTATGGCCAGAAACTATAAAACTCCTAGAGGAGAACATAGGCAAAACACTCTCCAACATAAATCACAGCAGGATCCTCTATGACCCACCTCCCAGAATACTGGAAATAAAAGCAAAAATAAACAAATGGGACCTAATTAAAATTAAAAGCTTCTGCACAACAAAGGAAACTCTAAGCAAGGTGAAAAGACAGCCTTCGGAATGGGAGAAAATAATAGCAAATGAAGCAACTGACAAAGAATTAATCTTAAAAATATACAGGCAACTCCTGCAACTCAATTCCAGAAAAATAAACGACCCAATCAAAAAAGGGGCCAAAGAACTAAATAGACATTTCTCCAAAGAAGACATACAGATGGATAACAAACACATGAAAAGATGCTTAACATCACTCATTATCAGAGAAATGCAAATCAAAACCACAGTGAGGTACCATTTCACACCAGTCAGAATGGCAGCGATCCAAAAGTCTATAAGCAATAAATGCTGGAGTGGGTGTGGAGAAAAGGGAACCCTCTTACACTGTTGGTGGGAATGCATACTAGTACAGCCACTATGGAGAACAGTGTGGAGATTCCTTTAAAAACTGGAAATAGAATTGCCATACGACCCAGCAATCCACACACTGAGGAAACCACAATTGAAAGAAACACGTGTACTCCAGTGTTCATTGCAGCACTGTTTATAATAGCTAGGACATGGAAGCAACCTAGATGTCCATCAGCAGATGAATGGATAAGAAAGCTGTGGTACATATACACAATGGAGTATTACTCAGCCATTGAAAAGAATACATATGAATCAGTTCTAATGAGGTGGATGAAAGTGGAGCCTATTACACCAAGTGAAGTAAGCCAGAAAGAAAAACACCAATACAGTATACTAATGCATATATATGGAATTTAGAAAGATGGTAATGATAACCCTGTATGTGAGACAGCAAAAGAGACACAGATGTATAGAACAGTCTTTTGGACTCTGTGGGAAAGGGAGAGGGTGGGATGATTTGGGAGAATGGCATTGAAAATATGTATAATATCATATATGAAATGAATTGCCAGTTCAGGTTCAATGCAGGATACAGGATGCTTGGGGCTGGTGCACTGGGATGACCCAGAGAGAAGGTGTGGGAAGGAAAGTGGGAGAAGGGTTCAGGATGGAGAAAACGTGTACACCCGTGGCAGATTCACGTTTATGTGTGGCAAAAACAATACAATACTGTAATTAGCCTCCGATTAAAATAAATAATTTTTTAAAGTAAACAGAAACCAATAAACCCCATCTTCCTCCTTTAGCCTTGCAACCTCCCTTTTAGCACCCACTCCTGGCAAATTCTAATCAGGAACCAGATAGATAAGTATAAGTGCAGTTGACAGGTTATTACAAAGCAAAGTGAAGAAGGATGGCTTTGTAGGTGACAGACAACAGCTTAATAATTAGCACAGTGCTTCTATCTGCCCCCTTGACCAGAGATGTCCCACACTGTGAAACCACTGGAGGGTTCAGAGGCAACCAATCTGCCCTTCTCTACTTAAGAGGATCTCCCCCCTTAACTAGAGTAAACAAAGGAATATCTCTTGGGATTTCCCAAAGATATGAAAGGTTAAAAGTCCTTTAGCTGCCCACACCAGATCTAACTCGGTTCCTAGGTTACAAATCATGTTTCAAAGGAGAGACTAAAAGGAATGATCAAATTCCCAATATCCACAAATACTTATAGACTGGGACTTCTCTGACAATCCAGTAGTTAGGACTCTGTGCTTCCAATGCATGGGGCACAGGTTTGATCCCTAGCCAGGGAATGAAGATCCCATGTGCAGCATGGCCAAAAAATCAAAACAAACCAACAAATGCTTAGAGACTGTCTATTATGGTCATTACCATTGCTCCACTGTTCACTTAACATGTTGATAATATTCAAGTATTAAAAGTACTAAACTATTTCAGCAACACTTTTGAGGTTGGGATTGAGGGGAAAAAAGATGTCTTCCAAAAGTCTCATCTGGTTTGAGGCTGGGAGCTTATGAGATGGGAATAGTGAAAGTGTACAGACTTATTTTATTGGGATAATGAGAGGGAAAATAAAGGGAAGATACAGGGTCTTCATGGGGAAAATAGGCAAGATACTTTAAAATAAATAGTAGAGAAATAAATATATGAGTTTGAATAGCAGAAAATAGAATAGGAAAAAAAGTACAGCTTCCAGATTAACAAATGAAATGAATGTCAACTTTAACAAATCAACACACACAAAAAATGAAAATGAAAAGATTCACTTGGATTTTTTAAATAGTTCTACTGCTGCTGCTGTTGCTGCTAAGTTGCTTCAGTCGTGTCCGACTCTGTGCGACCCACAGACGGCAGCCCACCAGACTCCCCTATCCCTGGGATTCTCCAGGCAAGAACACTGGAGTGGGCTGCCATTTCCTTCTCCAATGCGTGAAAGCAAAAGGTGAAAGTGAAGTCGCTCAGTCACATCCGACTCTTAGTGACCCCATGGACTGCAGCCCACCAGGCTCCTCCGTCCATGGGATTTTCCAGGCAATAGTTCTACTATTCCACTGTAATTTATCTATTGGCTTTTTGGCTATATATCTTTTGCTTTGTCTTGTTTGTTGGTGGCTGGTCTGGAGATTAGAATATTAATATCTAACCATACTTTCTCAGTCTACTTGGAGCTAATTTTGTTCCACTTCATATTAAAGGTAAAAGCCTTCCAGCCATATAAGTCCTTCCACCAAAATTCATGTTATAATGGTCCTTCATATTGCATCTTCATATACTAAAAATCTTACAAGTTTTTGCTTTTTTCTGTCATACATACTTTAAAAACCTCAAGAGAAAAAAACAAGTTTTTTCTATTCAGCCAGAGACTTGCCATTTCCGTTGCTCTGCCTTTAATCCTAATCCTGAGGACCCTTCAGCTGAAAATTTTCCTTGATATTTCTTAAGAAGCAGTTCTGCTCCTGATAAATTCTCTTAGCTTTCCTTCACCTGAGGAAAAATGTCTTTATCTTGCGTTCATTCCTGGTGGACATTTTCACTGGACATAGTATTGAGGCTGACAGTTCACTTCTTAAAGTTGTTGTTTCACCCTCTCCCTCTCCTCCCCTCCGTGGTTTTTGATGGGAAATCCACAGTTGTTCTAATCACTGTTTCCCTCTACACAATGTCACTTTTCTCTAGCTGCATTCAAGATCAAGACTTTATCTTTATTTCATCAGATTGACTATGATGCATCTGGCTACAGCTTTTGACTTTGTGCTGTTCAAGTTTCACCAAGCTTCCTGAATCTGTAAACATGTGGGTGTATCTTCTCCATACTTGGGAAATTTCAGCCATTATTTCTTTAAGTGTGCTTTCTGCCTCAGTATCTGTTTCTTCTCATCCTAGGACATGTAAGTTAGAACTTTTGATATGTTCCATGAGTCTCTGAGGTTCTGTTAACTTTTTCAATCTTTTCTTCCTGTGTTTCTCAGATTACCTTCAAATTCATTGACATGTTTCTATGTCCACTATACTATTGAGTCCACATGGTGAGCTTTTCTATTTTATATTTTTTCACTTCTAAAATTTCCATTAGATTCCTTTTTATATTTTTATTTCTCTGCAGAAAGCTCCTGTTTTTCCATTCATTTTCAATGTGTTTACCTTGACTTCATGGAGCATAGTTACAAAACATGATAAAAGACTTTGATTCCAACACCTGGGCCATTTCAGGGTTGGCATCTACTTATTGTCTTTTCCCTTCAATATTGGTTGCATTTCTCTGGTTCTCTGTATATCAAATAACTCGACACTGAGAATATTAGGTAGACTCTGGGTCCTATTAAAATCCTGTGTGTTAGTGAGGACGTGAAACAATGGAACTCTCATATACTGCTGGTCAGAATGTAAAATGGTTTAACTACTTTGGAAAACAGTTTGGCAGAGTCTTATAAACTTAAATGTGTATCTACCATATAACCCACATATTTTGCTACTACATATTTACTCAAGAGAAATGAAAGCATATGTCCGTACAAAGACTTCTACATGAATGTTCAAAGCAACATTCTTCATAAAGTCCAAAAACTGGAAACCACCCAAATATTCAGCAACAGGTCATTGGATAAGCAAATTATCATATATCCATACTATAGACTATTAAAAGCAACTGTTACACAAAGTAGGAGAATCAAAATCTTTATGCCATTTGAAAGAAGTGAGGCAAAAATAGTATATTCTCTATGATTCAATTCATATAAATTCTAGAAGATTCAAACTAATTTATATTAGTAAAAAGCAGAAGTGTTTGCCTGAAACCAGAGGTGAAGAGAGGGATAGATTACAAAGAAACACAAGGAAGTTTTGCAGGTGATAGAAATGCATGTTATCTTGATTGAAGATATGATTTTACAAATGTATAAATATATCAAAATAGCCAAATAGAACACCTAAACTATGTTCACTTATATGCTTCAATATCTCAACCAGACATGTAAATAAAAAGAGGATGCAACTATGTAAATGAATACAAACAAAAAAGACAGATAGAACAACAAGCATACCAGTGCATGTTCAGGGCAGGACAGAATTCTCCCATTAAAGACAAAAGACAAAACTCAGACCTGTTTATTAAACAAAAACAAACAAACAAATAAAAACCCTAGGCTTACAAGAAATATTTAAAGTGATAATGAAAGACTAAAATAAAGAACTATACAAACAGAATCTGGGAAAATATAAATAAAAGATAAGTTGAATGAAACATTTTAAAATCGGCAAGGTTATGAAAACATCAAACACATCAAAGAGGTATTTTGCACTATTTACAAAGAAGATACCACAGTCACCAAATACACAGCAGATAAATATGTAAAGCAGAAAGTATAAGAAATGCAAATAGAACTTACTAAATAAACAACAAATATACTAGGAAGATTCAATATACTTTGAGAAAAGGGTAGACCTACTAGATCAAAAATTAGCAAAAATCTAAAGGAACAGAATCATGCATTCAATAAATTGAATAATGCAAGTAATAAATGTATTAAATATATGTATGGAGAACCACACGGCTCCAAATAGAAAATTTTTATCTTATGGCCATACACCAAAAAATGATCCTTTACTTAAATAAACATATATTCAAGAGAAACGTTTATAGGCTGTTTTCCACTTATAATAAGTTAGAAGATAAATTTGGTCAATGAAGTAACTGTCAGGACTTTTCCAAGGCTGAAATACCATCTTAATCACATTGATCATAAAGTAGGCTAACCTTACAGGCAGAAAATCTCAGACCAAATTCCACCTCTGGCACAGTGACACTGGGAAGTTACACAAACCCTTTGAGAATCCAACTCCATAAGATATCAGTGATCCTACCCACTCTACAAATTTCATGAAAGTAGTTGCTAGTGTCAAGGCAAACTGAAATCATGAAAATTTTAAGGCAGTTTTCAAACTGTAAAGTCCCATAAAAACATAGGGTTTCTACTAGAAAATATGTCTAAATAGTAATCAACTGGACTCACAAAAATGGGGGTAAATGCACCTTATCTCATTCCAGTCACTTCTAACTCCCCCTTCCTCTTCTCTTCTCCATGTAACTCAGTGAGCCTCTCTGGGTGTCCCTCAGTGTGGAGAAACTTTTCATTTCTAACCTGGATGTTTTATCATCAGTGCTGTATAGATGGAGAAGTCTTGAAGCTAGTGTAAAAATAAAACTGAAAACCAGAAGCAGGAGACTTAAGTCCAAATTCTGAGAACATCAGAGAACTCCTGACTCCAGGGAACATTAATCGATAGGAGCTCATCAAATGCCTCCATACCTACACTGAAACCAAGCACCACCCAAGGGCCAACAAGTTCCAGAGCAATAAGCAAGACATACTATGCAAATTCTCCAGCAACACAGGAACACACCCCTGAGTTTCAATATACAGGCAGCTCAAGTTACTCCAAAACCATTGACATCTCATAACTCATTACTGGACACTTCATTGCACTCCAGAGAGAAGAAATCCAGCTCCACCTACCAGAACTCTGACACAAGCTTCCCTAACCAAGAAACCTTGACAAGCCACTGATACAACCCCATCCACAGCAAGGAAACTCCATAATAAAGAGAACTCCACAAACTTCCAGAATACAGAAAGGCCACCCCAAACGCAGTAATATAACCAAGATGAAGAGACAGAGGAATACCCAGCAGGTAAAGGAACAGGAGAAATGCCCACCAAACCAAACAAAAGAGGAAGAGATAGGGAATCTACCTGAGAAAGAATTCCGAATAATGATAGTAAAAATGATCCAAAATCTTGAAATCAAAATGGAATCACAGATAAATAACCTGGAGACAAGGATTGAGAAGATACAAGAAAGGTTTAACAAAGACCTAGAAGAAATAAAAAAGAGTCAATATATAATGAATAATGCAATAAATGAGATCAGAAACACTCTGGAGGCAACAAATAGTAGAATAACGGAGGCAGAAGATAGGATTAGTGAAGTAGAAGATAGAATGGTAGAAATAAATGAATCAGAGAGGAAAAAAGAAAAACGAATTAAAAGAAATGAGGACAATCTCAGAGACCTCCAGGACAATATGAAACACTCCAACATTCAAAATATAGAAGTCCCAGAAGAAGACGACAAAAAAGAAAGACCATGAAAAACTACCTGAGGAGATAACAGTTGAAAACTTCCCTAAAATGGGGAAGGAAATAATCACCCAAGTCCAAGAATCCCAGAGAGTCCCAAACAGGATAAACCCAAGGCAAAACACCCCAAGACACATATTAATCAAATTAACAAAGATCAAACATAAAGAACAAATATTAAAAGCAGCAAGGGAAAAACAACAAATAACACACAAGGGGATTCCCATAAGGATAACAGCTGATCTTTCAATAGAAACTCTTCAGGCCAGGAGGGAATGGCAAGACATACTTAAAGTGATAAAAGAAAATAACCTACAGCCCAGATTACTGTACCCAGCAAGGATCTCATTCAAATATGAAGGAGAAATCAAAAGCTTTACAGATAAGCAAAAGTTGACAGAATTCAGCACCACCAAACCAACTCTCCTATAATTGCTAACACTCCTCCAGAGTGTTTCTGATCTCATTTATTGCATTATTCATTATAGGTTGACTCTTTTTTATTTCTTCTAGGTCCTTGTTAAACCTTTCTTGCATCTTCTCAATCCTTGTCTCTAGGCTATTTATCTGTGATTCCATTTTGATTTCAAGGATATTCTCTAGACAGGAAACACAAAAAGGGTGTATAAACCCGAACCCAAAACAATAAAGTAAATGTCAATAGGATCATACTTATCAATAATTACCTTAAACGTAAATGGGTTGAATGCCCCAACCAAAAGACAAAGGCTGGCTGAATGGATACAAAAACAAGACCCCTATATATGTTTTCTACAAGAGACCCACCTCAAAACAAGGGACACATACAGACTGAAAGTAAAGGGCTGGAAAAAAAAATATTCCATGCAAATAGAGACCAAAGGAAATCAGGAGTAGCTCTACTCATATCAGATAAAATAGATTTTAAAACAAAGGCTTTGAAAAGAGACAAGGCCAGTACATAATGATCAAAGGATCAATCCAAGAAGAAGATATAACAATTTTAAATATATATACACCCAACATAGGAGCACTGCAATATGTAAGACAAATGCTAACAAGTATGAAAGGGGAAATTAACAATAACACAATAATAGTAGGAGACTTTAATACCCCACTCACACCTATGGACAGATCAACTAAACAGAAAATTAACAAAGAAACACAAACTTTAAATGATACAATAGACCAGTTGGACCTAATTGATGTCAATGGGACATTTTACCGTAAAACAATGAATTTCACCTTTTTCTCAAGTGCTCATGGAATCTTCTCCAGGATAGATCACATCCTGGGCCATAAATCTAGCCTTGATAAATTTAAAAAAATTTGAAATAATTCCAAGCATTTTTTCTGACCATAATGCAGTAAGATTAGATCTCAACTACAGGAGAAAAACTATTAAAAATTCCAACATATGGAGACTGAACAACATGCTGCTGAATAACCAACAAATCACAGAAGAAATCAAAAAGAAATCAAAATATGTATAGAAATGAATGAAAATGAAAACACAACAACCCAAAACCTGTGGGACACTATAAAAGCAGTGTTAAGGGGAAAGTTCATAGCAATACAGGCATACCTCAAGAAACAAGAAAGAAGTCAAATAAATAACCTAACTCTACACCTAAAGCAACTAGAAAAGGAAGAAATGGAGAACCACAGGGTTAATAGAAGGAAAGAAATCGTAAAAATTAGGGCAGAAATAAATGCAAAAGAAACAAAAGAGACCATAGCAAAATTCAACAAAACCAAAAGCTGGTTCTTTGAAAGGATAAATAAAATTCACAAACCATTAGCCAGACTCATCAAGAAACAAAGGGAGAAAAATCAAACCAATAAAATTAGAAATGAAAATGGAGAGATCACAACAGACAACACAGAAATGCAAAGGATCATAAGAGACTACTATCAGCAATTATATGCCAATAAAATGGACAACGTGGAAGAAATGGACAAATTCTTAGAAAAGTATAACTTTCCAAAACTGAACTAGGAAGAAATAGAAAATCTTAACAAACCCATCACAAGCACGGGGATTGAAACTAATCAGAAATCTTCCAGCAAACAAAAGCCCACGACCAGATGGCTTCACAGCTGAATTCTACCAAAAATTTCGAGAAGAGTTAACACCTATCCTACCCAAACTCTTCCAGAAAATCGCAGAGGAAGGTAAACTTCCAAACTCATTCTAAGAGGCCACCATCACCCTAATACCAAAACCTGACAAAGATGCCACAAGGAAAGAAAACTACAGGCCGATATCACTGATGAACATAGATGCAAAAATCCTTAACAAAATTCTAGCAAGCAGAATCCAGCAACACATTAAAAAGTTCATACACCATGACCGAGTGGGCTTTATCCCAGGGATGCAAGGATTCTTCAATATCCACAAATCAATCAATGTAATATACCACATTAACAAATTGAAAAATAAAAGCCATATGATTATCTCAATAGATGCAGAGAAAGCTTTTGACAAAATTCAACATCCATTTATGATAAAAACTCTCCAGAAAGCAGGAATAGAAGGAACATACCTCAACATAATAAAAGCTATCTATGACAAACCCACATCAAACATTATCCTCAATGGTAAAAAATTGAAAGCATTTCCCCTAAAATCAGGAACAAGGAAAGGGTGCCCACTTTCACCACTACTATTCAACATAGTTCTGGAAGTTTTGGCCACAGCAATCAGAGAAGAAAAAGAAATAAAAGGAATCCAAATTGGAAAAGAAGAAGTAAAACTCTCACTGTTTGCAGATGACATGATCCTCTACATAGAAAACCCTAAAGACTCCACCAGAAAATTACTAGAACTAATCAATGAATACAGTAAAGTTGTGGGATATAAAATCAACACACAGAAATCCCTTGCATTCCTATACACTAATAATGAGAAAGCAGAAAAAGAAATTAAGGAAACAATTCCATTCACCATTGCAATGAAAAGAATAAAATACTTGGGAATATATCTACCTAAAGAAACAAAAGACCTATATATAGAAAACTATAAAACACTGATAAAAGAAATCAAACATGACACTAATAGATGGAGAAATATACCATGTTCATGGATTGGAAGAATCAATATAGTGAAAATGAGTATATTACCCAAAGCAATCTATAGATTCAGTGCAATTCCTATCAAACTACCAACAGTATTTTTCACAGAGCTAGAACAAATAATTTCACAATTTGTATGGAAATACAAAAAACCTCGAATAGCCAAAGCAATCCTGAGAAAGAAGAATGGAACTGGAGGAATCAATCTGCCTGACTTCAGGCTCTACTACAAAACCACAGTCATCAAGACAGTATGGTACTGGCACAAAGACAGAAATATAGATCAATGGAACAAAATAGAAAGCCCAGAGATAAATCCACACACCTATGGACACCTTATCTTCAACAAAGGAGGCAAGAATATACAATGGATTAAAGACAATCTCTTTAACAAGTGGTGCTGGGAAAACCGGGCAACCACTTGTAAAAGAATGAAACTAGAACACTTTCTAACACTATACACAAAAACAAACTCAAAATGGATTAAAGATCTAAACTTATGGCCAGAAACTATAAAACTCCTAAAGGAGAACATAGGCAAAACACTCTCCGACATAAATCACAGCAGGATCCTCTATGATCCACCTCCCAGAATACTGGAAATAAAAGCAAAAATAAATGGGATCTAATTAAAATTAAAAGCCTCTACACAACAAAGGAAACTCTAAGCAAGGTGAAAAGACAGCCTTCGGAATGGGAGAAAATAATAGCAAATGAAGCAACTGACAAAAAGTTAATCTCAAAAATATACAAGCAACTTATGCAGCTCAATTTCAGAAAAATAAATGACTCAATCAAAAAAGGGGCCAAAGAACTAAATAGACATTTCTCCAAAGAAGACATACAGATGGATAACAAACACATGAAAAGATGCTTAACATCACTCATTATCAGAGAAATGCAAATCAAAACCACAGTGAGGTACCATTTCACACCAGTCAGAATGGCTGCGATCCAAAAGTCCACAAGCAATAAATGCTGGAGAGGGTGTGGAGAAAAGGAAACTCTCTTACACTGCTGGTGGGAATGCAAACTAGTACAGCCACTATGGAAAACAGTGTGGCGATTCCTTAAAAACTACAAATAAAACTGCCATATGCACACCGAGGAAACCAGAATTGAAAGAGACACGTGTACCCCAATGTTCATCGTAGCGCTGTTTATAATAGCCAGGACATGGAAGCAACCTAGATGTCCATCAGCAGATGAATGGATAAGAAAGCTGTGGTACATATACACAATGAAGTATTACTCAGCCATTAAAAAGAATACATTTGAATCAGTTCTAATGAGGTGGATGAAACTGGAGCCAATTATACAGAGTGAATAAGCCAGAAAGAAAAACACCAATACAGTATACTAACACATATATATGGAATTTAGAAAGATGGTAATGATAACCCTATATGCGAGACAGCAAAAGAGACACAGATGTAAAGAACAAACTTTTGGACTCTGTGGGAGAGGGAGAGGGTGGGATGATTTGGGAGAATGGCATTGATACATGTATACTATCATGTAAGAAATGAATCGTTTGTCTAGGTTCAATACAGGATACAGGATGCTTGGGGCTGATGCACTGGGATGACCCAGACAGATGATATGGGGAGGGTGGTGGGAGGAGGGTTCAGGGTTGGGAACTCATGTACCCCTGTGGTGGCTTCATGTCAATGTATGACAAAACCAATACAGTATTGTAAAGTAAAATATAAAAATTTTTTTTAATGGGGGTAAATGGGGCTTTAGAAATATGCCCTTCTATATTTGGTCTACCTGGATGTGTATACAGAGGTATTTTAAAGAAATCTAGAAAGGTCATCAAGTTTCCCAGGTGATACAGAGGTAAAGAATCTGCCTGCCAATGCAAGAGACATGGGTTCAATCCTTGGGTTGGAAAGATCCCCTGGAGAGGGAAATGGCAACCCACCCCAGTATTCTTGCCTGGAGAATCCCAAGGACAGAGGAGCCTGGCAGGCTACAGACCACGGGGTCACAAAGAGTTGGACAAGACTGAGCATGCACACAGAAAGGCAATCACACTTGGATTAGTAACAGCTGCAGCAACTAACAATGCTAACTTGTTGCCAACTTGCAACTAATGAAGAGGAAAAGTCCCTCAGATAGGAACTACTTAAATATTTGATGACTAATAAATTAAATGTTAATTAAATACTTCAGCAATTTTCCTCCCTGACCAGCATATAATTAACATTTAATTTGTTATAAAATATTTAAAGTTATGAAATATCGTATGGTATCTAAAATGTCTCAATTGTCAGACCATCTTAGGACAATGTGTCCAGGGTACAAGAGGTGAGACTGGCATTTAAACCTCAGGAGACAGAATATAAAAAGTAACTTTTGTGCTTTTCTCACATAAGGAAATTGAGACTGAGATAAGGAGAATCTCATTTTCCAATTGAATTTAGCCAAGGAATTTATAACTAAGTGCTACCAGGGAGTAAAGGACAAACTCCAAATCTAAAACTATAATGTCATGAATGTGACAAGCACCTCAGTAGTAACTGGAAAACATGATTACAAGTTGTTTAGCACCAAGTTAGTTACATTACAAGTTGGTTAGGAAGAAAGCGACATTCACTCCGGCCTCTCTGAACATGAAATAAATACATCTGTAAGAATGAGCTTAAAGAGAAGGCAGATTGGGCAGAACAGCTATCCAGTAAAACAAGGGACACTATTAAAGATGTGCCCTTCTCCTAACTTCCCCCACATGGCTGTCTGAAAGTCTTAAAAATGCATTTCCCCACTGGTTCAAATTTGACCTTGGAAAGTAGATGAGCCTGGGTTTATAGCAAGGGAAGTAGGGTCTGGAAGAGCAAAGAGAGCTGTGGCAAGACATCTAGCTGGTAAGGAGAGAGAGATTTAGGGAATGAACATCCACAATGTCAGTCTTTAAACTTGAATGATGCAGAATAGCCACTGGACCAAACCAAGTGAAACAATTTGCTTGACCTTAAAAATGCATTCCAATATACAATGAAAGTGAAAGAAAGTGTAGTCGCTCAGTTGTGTCTGACTCCTTGCGACTCCACAGACTGTAGCCTGTCAGGCTCCTCCTCCTTCGTCCACGGGATTTTCCAGGCAAGAGTGCTGGAGTGGGTTGCCATTTCCTTCTCCAGGAGACCTTCCTGACCCAGAAATCGAACCTAAGTCTCCCGCATTGCGGGCAGACGCTTTACCATGGGAGCCATCAGGGAAGCAATAGACGCAGACAAACAGTTTGATTCCACTTATGAGAAGTACCTAGAATAATCAACTTCAGAGTGGAAAAGTACACTGCTAGATGTCAGGGGCCGTTAGGTAAAGGGATGGGGTAATGGGGTGATGGAAACAGTTTCAGTTTAGGAAGGTGAAAATTCAGGAGAGGGATGATGGTGAGAGTTGCACAGCAATGTGAATGTACTTAGTGCCCTTGGATTGTATAGTTACATATGGTTTAAATAGTATGCCTTATATTATGTGACTTTTACCACATTTAAAAAAAATTTAAAAGAGAGAGAGAGAAACAACTTCTCTTGTGTATAAGCAGAGCTATGCAATGAACCAGGCTAAAGGAAATCTCCTAAAAGAAGGCTCCCTGACACACAACTACAGCACCAAACAGAACAGGTCAGTTCCACATCTAAAGACCAAGACTGGGAACACAGCCTCTCCCCTTCCATCCCTTTATTACCCTTCTTGCATGCAGGGTCTGCAAGAAGATTGAGGGCAGGAAGAGAAGGGGATGACAGAGGATGAGATGGTTGGATGGCATTACCAATTCAATGGACATGAACTTGGATAAACTCTGAGATAGTGAAGGCCAGGGAAGCCTGCTGTGCCACAGTCCAGGCAGTCAAGAAGAGTCAGACACGACTTGGCGACTGAACAACAATAACTCTGCAGCCATGAGAAGGAAGTAGCCATCTCATCACCATGGGGAAGCCCTTCCTGAGGGAAAGCAGCCCATGCACCTGGAGATCAGGACGGAAGAAGCCAGCCCTCTAAGTCATTAGTGAGGCTGAACTAAGCCACTCTGGGGATGCTCACCTCCAGTCTTCTCACACCGCGTTCTTTTTCTGACAGCCTTTCTCCCAACATGC
Source organism: Nanger dama (assembly GCA_917880005.1). Classification (NCBI taxonomy): domain Eukaryota; kingdom Metazoa; phylum Chordata; class Mammalia; order Artiodactyla; family Bovidae; genus Nanger; species Nanger dama. Next base: position 7,628,858 of record CAKJTW010000011.1, read on the forward strand.
AGCCTTCCTCTTATCGCTCTGTCCCATTTTCTCAATATCTCTGCCCTGTTTAACTCATGTTAATTCTCTGCTACCTGATTCACACAGCCAGAACTTTCACTTGGACAAACTTAAGTCTGTTTACACTTTGTCCAGCTCAGTGCAGCAAACATGAAGAGTACCTATTATGTACTGGGTGCTAGGCTTTGTGCTTGCAGTAAAGTTCATACCAGCTCCATATAAATGTTTCTAAAATCTAGACGGCAGTATGATTGCTGTTGTCCCTTCCAGATAGCAGTATTCCTGGTTCCTCCTGTAATTTTAGATACCTGAGTGTGCAAAATTGCATGAACAACAGTGTCTACATCAGGAACTTTCTCTCTATGGCCTCAGTTCCCACTCCATCCTCCACCCAAGCAAGTTATTTCACTCATTTCCACCTACAGAGCGAGAGGCAGCCACTCCAAGGAACAGATTCAACCTTGGCAAGAAACATCTGTCAATGCCTGGGACTGAAGATGGCATCAGTAAACAATCTGATTTTGCAGCTGTTCTCATGAACCTTAGTTTTCTGGTTTGCTTCTCTCTGTCTCTTTAGCTTCTACAGAACTACAGGTCCTAACCCCTTCCCTGGAAGGTAGGCTAACTTCACAGCATTGCTTTCCAGGAAACTGTGGCTCCAGGCTCTAGCCTGTCTGCCTGGTTCCTTAGCCACTTGTTGGCCTGGTTCTCATTCCTGGCACTACCCTCCATGGCCCAGCTTAGTCAATCACCTGCTGCACGAGAAGAGTCACCATCCACACTCCAATGTGTCTATTTGGCCAGGACTCTGAGAAGTATCAGCTCTGAGGGAGGGAAATGCTTGTGTATAGTATTGTAGAACGCACTGCCCTGTGAATAAGCCAGGGGACGTGACAAGTCATCTTTCACTGGGAAGGCAATGAAGCAATAAAAGAGAATTAGAAAGCAATAAGGGCATATGCATCTAAAAGGAATATATGAAGAGGTTCTTTGATAAACACAAAGCTATAAAAGACTAGACTGGAGAATGGTCAACAGAATGAAAGAATGAGAACAAATGAGGTGTTTGAAAACATTATGCTGCTACTGCTACTGCTGCTAAGTCGCTTCAGTCGTGTCTGACTCCACGTGACCCCAGACATGGCAACCCACCAGGCTCCCCTGTCCCTGGGATTCTCCAGGCAAGAACACTGGAGTGGGTTGCCATTTCCTTCTCCAATGAATGAAAGTGAGAAGTGGAAGTGATGTCGCTCAGTCGTGTCTGACTCTTCGCGACCCCATGGACTGCAGCCCACCAGGCTCCTCCACCCGTGGGATTTTCCAGGCAAGAGTACTGGAGTGGGTTGCCATTGCCTTCTCCGGAAAACATTATACAAATACACAATTTCACTGTTCATATTAACTAAGTCAGAATGGAGAGTGCCATAGATTAGAGCTGATTTCAAAGAAGGAAGTCTTGTATCTGTTGCATTTAACTACCTACAGATGACCCCACAGTACACAGGTATCTAGCAGTGTTCACGCTCTCATCCATCAGCAACTACACAAACCCCACACGAAGTCACAGCAGCAGCAGGTTTGGTAATGGCTGAAACTTGGCTTACAATGTCCAAAGATGTTTCCTTGGTGGAACAGCTCTCATCCAGCCCACTGAACTCTGTGATGAGCCCACCACAGTGATAACATATCCCCAGACTGGCAGGGAACATCAGCGTCACACATAATTATCATCTTCAGAGAAAAGAGTCCATTAATGACCTGGGCTGAAACCAGGTCCGAATACTAATGAAAGGGTGGACTTCTAGGACACTAATTAGGCGTGACACTTTCAGGGCAAGCTTGACTTTTCTTCCTAGGATTCCAGTGGATACCGTGCGATGTGAGCAAGATGCAAATAAGAATGAGAAAGAAAAAGAAGAAACAGTGAAGGATTTTTTAAAAAGAAAGAAAGAAAAAAGCAAGAAAAGGGACCATGAAAAGTAAATCAGGAAGCTTTCAATCCTGAAACCCCCAAATCCAAAAATTCTAAAAGTAATCCAGGTTCCTGTAACTCAGTTATCAGCTGCCCTCTCCTTGTCATTTGAGATTTAACAAAACTGACTCCATCTTTTTTTTTCCTGTGTTCAGTGGGCAGTCTAATACTTCCCCTAAGATATCTGAGGAGCTCGAAGGTTTATTCTCAAGGTTTTTCTAAGTTTAAGTCCACTTGCACTTCTTCAAAGTGTGGTTTTGAGACCAGGGGTATTGGTAACACCTGGACTGCTGCTACTGCTGCTAAGTCGCTTCAGTCGTGTCTGACTCTGTGCGACCCCCATAGACGGCAGCCCACCAGGCTCCCCAGTCCCTGGGATTCTCCAGGCAAGAACACTGGAGTGGGTTGCCATTTCCTTCTCCAATGCATGAAAGTGAAAAGTGAAAGTGAAGTCGCCCAGTCGTGTCCAACTCTTCGCGACCCCATGGACTGCAGCCTACCAGGCTCCTCCATCCATGGGATTTTCCAGGCAAGAGTACTTTAGTGGGGTGCCATCATCTTCTCCAAACACCTAGACATTTGTTAGTAATTCAGAATCTTGACCAGCTGAATCACAATCTTCAAATTTAACAAGCTCCCCAGTGATCTGCATGTATATGGGTATTCGAGAAGCTCTGCTATACCCAATGCAGACACTATGGAGTAGAACTCAGTTACTCCTTGATTTCCTCAAAAAACATTAAATCTGGGGCTATGCAGGGGTCAGCACAACAGACATGCCTATACCTCATACCTCAAATCTCACATCTCAGTTCCTCTCATTTTATTATTCAGGGTAATTTCACTCCCACTCCAACGTAGCCCTGTGCTCACATTGGCATGTGTGAAAACTTTAGTCACTCAGTCATGTCCAACTCTTTGTGACCCCATGGGCTATATAGCCCACCAGGCTCTTCTGTCCATGAGATTCTCAGGCAAGAATACTAGAGTGGGTTCCCATTCCCTTCTCCAGGGGACCTTCCTGACCCAGATATTGAATCCAGGTCTCCTGCATTGGAGGTAGCTTCTTTACCATCTGAGCCACCAGGAAGCCCCATGTTGGCATACATTAAAAAAAAAAAAAACCTCCTTGATGTGCTTTGATAAAACAATGGGTTATCTCAACCTTCAGTACCTCCATGCCCAAAAACTTGCAGCATTATGCAGATTAGCAAAAGAAAGAACAGGAAGGACTTTGAAGTTTTATGCTTTCCTCTTTCTCCCCTTGCAGCCTTTGTGACTAGAAGGAAGCCATACAGATGTATAAACAGATTTTCCTCTGATATGAAATGTGTCACCCCTATCCCACTTGAAAGGCAGACACTGTTATAATCCCTTTGGATTTTGAAACACTCTTTTTTTTTCATCCTACAAAGCCCAAATCTCAATTATTCATTGTAAAGCAAGATAAGAATAGCTTAGGTCATTCAAATCCACAGTGTAAACACCATATGTGAACCACGACTTTCATATGTTTTACCAGAATCACAGGCAGAAAATGAGAATTATTCTAGCTGGTTTCTCTTCCTTTTATCCACCATCTCTTGTCAAGATCAGCTCTGATCTCAGACTCCAGACATGACTTTGGCCATGCCTTCCTCACCTGGGTCGCTGGCTTTACTTGTGGGCTTTCTGGCCATGTTCCTCTGGGACTGTCTATAGTCTCTGATGGGTTCTTACTAAGAAATTCTTGGCTGAAGTAACTGTTGCTTCAGTTTAAAGTTCTTAATTTTGGTGATTCAGGATCAGGTAAGCAGGGACATGGGGAGTCATCAGAGTTACTGAGAATAGGAAGAAGTGAAAGGGGTTCACCTGCTTCCATGAGGCAGAAGCAAGACAATATTCCAGACATGGAAGACTGGAGTGGGGCATGAGGAGTGGCCTGCATAATGATAACACATTAGGTTAACCTGTTTTATTAGGTAGATACACAGCAGCCTCTAGTAGGCACTAACCCAACATCAATCAAGAGAAGCGTTGATAGCTTTGAGTTCAATTAGCATCATCAATGTTCTGAACAACAAACATTATTTTCAGCAGATACTAGTGCCAAGCATTGCATCAGACCCTGGGAAAGTACAAATAATTGCAACCTTCTGCCTTCAAGGGCTATAGTCACAGGACAAATTTAACTTGAGTATTATAGTTCAGTTTAGTTCAGTTGCTCAGTCAAGTCCAACTCTTTGTGACCCCATGGACTGCACCATGCCAGGCCTCCCTGTCCATCACCAACTCCCAGAGTTTACTCAGACTTATGTCCATTGAGTCGGTGATGCCCTCCAACCATCTCATCCTCTGTCATCCCCTTCTCCTCCCACCTTCAATTTTTCCCAAAATCAGGATCTTTTCAAATGAATCAGTTCTTAGCATCAGGTGACCAAAGTGTTGGAGTTTCAACTGCAACATCAGTCCTACCAATGAACACTCAGGACTGGTCTCCTTTTGGATGGACTGGTCAGATCTCCTTGAAGTCCAAAGGACTCTCAAGAGTCTTCTCCAACACCACAGTTCAAAAGCATCAGTTCTTCAGCACTCAGCTTTCGTTATAGTCCAACTCTCACATCTGTACATGACTACTGGAAAAACCATAACCTTGACTAGACAGACTTTGGTGGCAAAGTAATGTCTCCGCTTTGTAATATGCTGTCTAGGTTGGTCATAACTTTTGAGTATTATAGAGTAAGTCCTAAAATCAACATAAGCACAGGGTATATAGAGAGCAAAAGAGTAAGCAGAGATTCCTTTACCTGTCTTGGGCAATCAAGGAAGGCTTCAGGAGGAGGTACCATCTGAGAAGAGATGTTCCTGTTCTACTGTGGTAGAGACTGTTGTCCTATTTCATCATACTTTTCACCATGAATATGCTTATGTTATGTTTTCTAATGTAATTCTCAACATAACTCTCCTGGAAGCTTTGTAACAGAGTTATTAAAATAGAGGAGCTTATAGACACCTCCAGGCCGCAAGATAAAGGTAGAGATCTATGGGAAATTGGTGTTATGGTTATATTATTATGTATTAATATGTTATGTTAATTACTTTTATTTTCTTATTTATTTACTATCTCTACCACCAATACATAAATTACATAAGGGCAGAAAACAAGCCTCTGTTGCTCAGCTTTCTATACCCCAGGACCTAGCATCTGTCTGATACAAAATAAAAAAATAATTATATATATATACTGTATCATATATTTGAAAGTCACTAAGAGAGTAGATTTTAAAAGATCACAGAAAAAAATTTACGTGTAGTGATGTATGTTAACTATCTTTACTGTGATCATTTCACAGTACAAACATAGATCAAGTTATTATGTTACATATCTGAAACTAGTAATACATTACATGCCAATTATATCTCTACAAAAAATAATAATAATTTTCAGGACTATACGTTTTACCTGAGACTAACTTGGAGGAACTGATAATAGGGTTACCCTGGTGTAAGGTCACATTTCCAGTCATCTTGTATCTTAGGCTGCTATGACAGAACTACCATGGACTGGTTGATTTATAAACAACAGAAATTTATTTCTGACAGTCCAGAGTCTGGCGAGTCTAAGACTGGCATCTGGTGAAGGCCCACTTCCTGGTTCACAAACCATCTTCTCACTGTAACTTCACCTGGCAGAAGAGCTCTTCTTTAAAGGCCCTAATGCCATTCGTGAGGGCTCTGCCCTCATGACCCAATTGCCTCCCTGAAGACCCCACCTTCAAATACCATCACCTCAAGGGGTTAGATTTCAAAATATGAATTTTATAGGAACACACACATCCAGTCTCTAATATCTGGTAAATAATAAATGCCCCCAAACAACATATCTTGCCATCACCACTGGTCTTCCTACATCATGTTGAGGATGAACTACTTGTAAAGGAGTCCAGTAGTGCCCAGGGAAACACAATCAATTGTTGGCCTCGAAAACAGGCAAGTTTTTCATAATAACAGTAGGATCACAGCTAAATGAATCATTTAAAATAGGACTGATGGGAGGAGAGGGGCCGGGAAGGCACTCCATCCAGTTACAGGGACAGGCCCCGGGAAATGGACTCAGCTGCAAATAACACAGAGGTTCCCGATTTCCATCATTCTCTAATCTCGGGCCTTATAAATACTCACTGATGCTGGGGAAAGAGGATGAGGAGGAGGAACAAAGGTGAAATTAGAGGCCATCTCAGTTGGCAGAGACTGGAAGAAAGGGTGAAACTTAGCAAGTTAGGGCAGGAATGCAATACCTAGATGGTCTACAAGGTGGTAAAGCCCAGCCACAACCTGGAGTTCATTCAGGTTCTGCCTGGAGAGACCTAACCACAAATCTAAACAGTGGTCCTCCCAAATCAAATGGTTCAGCAGGTAAAGAATCTACCTACAAGGCAGGAGACTCAGGAGATGTGGGTTGCATTCCTGGGTCGAGAAGATCCCCTGGAGAAGGAAATGGCAGCCCACTCCAGTATTCTTGCCTGAGAAATCCATCCCATGGACAGAGGAGCCTGGCAGGCTACAGTCCTTGGGGTTGTACATGACTTAGCTACTGAACACACAAACACACACACACACACACACACACATATATGATCTTCTGCTAAGACAACTTAGTGTATACAATCTGTGGTCCAGAGGCACTGGAGGGATAAAATAGCGTTAAATATAACACTGATTTGATATACATTTAAGTGAAGTGAAGTGAAGTGAAGTGAAGTTGCTCAGTCGTGTCCGATTCTTTGTGACCCCATGGACTGTAGCCTACTAGGCTCCTCCCTCCATGGGATTCTCTAGGCAAGAGTACTGGAGTGGGTTGCCATTTCCTTCTCCAGGGGATCTTCCCGACCCAGGGATCAAACCTGGGTCTCCCACATTCCAGGCAGACGCTTTACCCTCTGAGCCATCAGGGAAAGTATATATTTATAAGAAATCCTTTCAGATAAAGTGATAGTAGCTAACACAGAGAATAACGTTTCGGTCACTGTTCGAAGGGCTTCACATTTGTCAGCTCACTGTATTTTCACAATAACCATAAATGCTGGACACGACTATGATCATCATTTTGCACTTGAGAACCAGGTACTGAGATCTGAGTTGTGAAGTCTTATGAACCATTTCTGCAGTTCTGCCTCTGTAAACACAGATTTGAATAGCTCTTTAAAGGAAACACCGCCTATTTAAAAACATATGAGGTAGAACTTGAGATTACCCTACTAGAGAGTTCATAAAATAAAGAAAATTCCTCCAGAAATGGTGAGAATGTTAAAGGTCTGTTCATTTACATGATGCTGAGCTTGGCACACTTAATTAAGACAATAATACAATGTAGTTCACCTAGAATTAATGGATGATGGAGGAGGCAAACCAGCTCCTATTTCTCAAAAAGGAATAGTAGAAGTCAGGGGAAGCTTTCCAGTAGAAAATCAGCTCGGTGAGGAAAGCTTCAGAGAGAACTGTCTCACTGACAACCAAGGGCAAATTCAGAGGGGTCGCTAGGGCCTGGGACTCGAAAAAGATATCCTGCCATCCAGCAATTCAGACTGTAATTTGAGAACCTGCTTCAGAGGAATATCAGATTATTGTGAAAGCACATTCCAATAAACTAGAGCTCTTATTTGCCTCGGGATGAATGTTTTTAATTTTGAATGCTGCTCTGAATTGTTTATCATGAAAATGTTTAATAATGCAATGTGCCTGCGATATGGGAATGCACCATCGGGAGGGGCAGGGGCTGAATAATTGACGGGGAAAAGCCTCTCAGCTAAAGACCAGCAGGACCACAATGACCAGGAACGGAAAGACTGAAGTAGGAGAGGGGGCAGGAACAGCCAGAGGAAAACCAGAAGAATCAAAGAGAGTGTCGCACAGAGAAAAGGAATTGCAGTACCTTTTTCTTTTAAGTCCCTTATAAAAGGTCATGTGAGGGATATAGTAGGTTTCTGTCTCACCAAGGATCCAAACAAGGAAAGATACACTCTCAGCAGTAGGGTCTGGGGAAAAGAATGGGTTCAGAAGATGATGCCCCTCCCTGAGATCCAGGAAATGTGCCCCAAGACTATAGCCACACAGATGAAGGGAGGAATATCACAGTCAGCAACACAAGATATGTTGGCTTCTATATGAAATTAATGTTTACTGCATGTTGTTTCCAAATTAAACTTCTCATTCATTCTTTGATTAAAAAAAAAAAAAAAACTCCTTCATTCATGAACTGTTGAGAAGAAATAAAGCAACACAATCCACGGTCAATGAAATAAGCTGCCTGAGAATATTTTGGAGAAGGGCTCTGAATCAAATTATGACACATTTATGTTAAGTGATGTATAAGATATTCCTCAGGAAGTGTCCTAAATGGGGTCTCAATTTCCTGGCAATGTCAACCCACTCCAGTACTCTTACCTGGAAAATCCCATGGACGGAGGCGCCTGGTGGGCAGCCGTCTATGGGGTCGTGAACAGTTGGACACAACTGAGTGACTTCGCTTTCACTTTTCACTTTCATGCATTGGAAAAGGAAATGGCAACCCCCTCCAGTATTCTTGCCTGGAGAACCCCAAGGACAGAGGAGCCTGTGGGCAGCCGTCTATGGGGTCGCACAGAGTCAGACACAATTGACGCAACTTGCAGCAGCAGCAGCAGCAGCAATATCCTGGCACCACCACAGAAGGAGGTTTTTTTCTCTTCACAGGACTAAACAAATAGCCTGTAATTGTTCCTTGTTGAAAAGGTGTGGCCTTTCCAAAGAGAGACTGCATATCATGCAGATGCATGTAACATCTGCAGATTCTTGCTAAGAGACACATCATAGAAAACCTCCCTATTCTCTCCTTTGATATATGGGTTTCTATCAATAAATATGGAGAAGTTAAGATTCTTGTAGGCCAAAGAAGACAAAATAAAATTGTGCCCGGATGTCATACGAGTGCAGTTGCAATCCAGGATGAATTAATAAAAGAAATCAGCATCCTTATGCCCTTTGCTAGAACAGTTGCACGTCTTCACCAGGCTACCTGGTAGAAGGGATGAAAAGTCTGGGAGTGGGGATGCTTTGGAAAGAGAATCTCAGCATGACAGTGAGAAACCATATTAGTTCTCTATGGGAATTAAGCAGCTGTGCTGTATGAATCTATGATTCATAGATTCATAGATTCCAAAGTCTTTGACTGTGTGGATCACAACAAACTGGAAAACTTTCCAACAGATGGGAATACCAGACCACCTGACCTGGCTCTTGAGAAACCTATACGCAGGTCAGGAAGCAACAGTTAGAACTGGACATGGAAAAACAGACTGGTTCCAAATCAGGAAAAGAGTAGATCAAGACTGTATATTGTCACCTTATTTAACCTACATGCAGAGTACATCATGAGAAATGCTGGACTGGATGAAGCACAACTGGAATCAAGACTGCCAGGAGAAATATCAATAACCTCAGATATACAGATGACACCACACTTATGGCAGAAAGTAAAGAAGAACTAAAGAGCCTCTCGATGAAAGTGAAAGAGGAAAGTAGAAAAGTTGGCTTAAACTCAACATTCAGAAAAATAAGATCATGGCATCCAGTCCCATCACTTCATAGCAAATAGATGGGGAAACACTGACTTTATTTATTTATTTATTTATTTTGGCTCTAAAATCACTGCAGATGGTGACTGCAGCCATGAAATTAAAAGATGCTTGCTCCTTGGAAGAAAAGCTATGACCAATCTGCTGCTGCTGCTAAGTCACTTCAGTCATGTCCGACTCTGTGTGACCCCACAGATGGCAGCCCATCGGGCTCACCCGTCCCTGGGATTCTCTAGGCAAGAACACCAGACTGGGGTGCCATTGCCTTCTCCTAATGACCAATCTAGACAGCATATTAAAAAGCAGAGACATTACTTTGCCAACAAAGGTCCATCTAAAGCTACGGTTTTTCCAGTAGTCATGTATAGATGTGACAGTTTACTATAAAGAAAGCTGAGCACAAAAGAACTTATGCTTATGAACTGTGGTGTTGGAGAAGACTCTTGAGAGTCCCTTGGACAGCAAGGAGATCTAACCAGTCCATTCTAAAGGAGATCAGTCCTGAATATTCATTGGAAGGACTGATGTTAAAGCTGAAACTCCAATACTTTGGTCACCTGATACAAAGAACTGACTCATTTGAAAAGACCCTGATGCTGGGAAAGATTGAAGGCAGGAGGAGAAGGGGGACAACAGAGGATGAGATGGTTGGATGCCATCACCAACTCAATGGACATGAGTTTGAGTAAATTCCAGGAGCTGGTGATGGACAGGGAGGCCTGGCATGCTACAGTCCATGGAGTCACAGAGTTGGACACACCTGAGCAACTGAACTGAACTGAATTATCCATAAAATTGGACAAATCTATGAAGTAAATCACTGCAGATGGTGACTGCAGCCATGAAATTAAAAGATGCTTACTACTTGGAAGAAAAGTTATGACTAACCTAGATAGTATATTCAAAAGCAGAGACATTACTTTGCCAGCAAAGGTCCCTCTAGTCAAGGCTATGGTTTTTCCAGTGGTCATGTATGGATGTGATAGTTGGACTGTGAAGAAAGCTGAGTGCCAAAGAATTTATGTTTTTGAACTGTGATGTTGGAGAAGACTCCTGAGAGTCCCTTGGACTGAAAGGAGGTCCAATTAGTCATCCTAAAGGAGATCAGTCCTGAATATTCATTGGAAGGACTGATGCTGAAGCTGAAACTCCAATACTTTGACCATCTCATGCAAAGAGCTGACTCACTGGAAAAGACCCTGATGCTGGGAGGGATTGGTGGCAGAGGAGAAGGGATGACAGAGGATGAGATGGTTGGATGGCATTCACTGACTCAATGGACATGAGTTTGAGTAGACTCCGGGAGTTGGTGATGGACAGGGAGGCCTGGCATGCTGAGATTCATGGGGTCACAAAGAGATGGACACGACTGAGTGCCTGAACTGAACTGAACTGAACTGATGAAGTAAATATTTTCAGATGCTGGACCACAAGAATCATATAAAAGAATCAATGAGGTAAAGTGTATGCTCTCGTTGACTTTCTGTATGACAGCAATTTCTGGGCCATAGTTCAGGGAGGTAAGTTCATGCAGAGAAAATTGTGTTTATTACCTGGAGAAACAGAGCTTGAAGATCAGGACCTCAAGGGATTGGAATTGGTAGAAGCTTGTACTAGAAAGAAAAATACTTCACAGAAGAGAATAACAAGAACTCTGAAAACAGATCTTAGCATTTTCAACAAAGATTATGATGCACAAGATGAGAGTAAATGAAGCATAATAGATAACAGTTACTGGGGATGAAGCCTGGGTATTGATTGAGTGGTTGAGTAGAGGTTGCAGAGATCACAGAATGTACTGAGACATGGGTATTCCAATATTCAATGCAAAGAAACCTCACCACACACTACAAAAATTCAACTGAGTTCAGAAAAGCCAAAAATGAATCACCTTATTCTAACCATACTGTAAAGTCTACTATAAATCTATCATAATACAGCTTACAAATATGCTCTGAAATCATCAAATGATCCTCCATTAAATTAACTGACTGAACAGAACCCAACACTCTATAAAAGAAGACAACAAAAGTCAGACTTTTTAAAAAGTACCTAAAATGTCTTGTACACGATCAAAAATTACCAGACATGAAAAGTAAGAAAATGTGATCCATTAAAAAAAAAGAAAGAAACAGATACAGAGATGACAGATATGTTACAATTAGCAAATAACTACTTTAAATAGCTAATATAAATATGTTTGGGTAAAGAATCTGCCTGCCAATGCAGGAGACGAAAGAGATAAGGGTTCAGTGCCTGGGTAGAGAAGATCCGCTGGACTAGGAAGTGTCAACCTGCTCCAGTATTCTCACCTGGAAAATTCCAGGGACAGAGGAGCCCCATGGACAGGCTATATAGTCCATGGGGTTGCAAACAGCCAGACGCAACCAAATACACACACACACACACACACACACACACACACACGTTTAAGGATTTATGAGAATAGATGAGATAAGTGGACCCTACACAAAAGAACCAAACAGAAATTACGTAACTTAAAATTGATAAACAGAAACAAAAAATGCTCTAGATGGATGTAGAAGACTGAACACTGCAGAGAAAACCATCAGTGAATATAAAGACAGGACAATGAAAACCACCCAAACAGAAGCACAGGCATGGGGCTGGGGAGAGGGGGTGGGGGTGGGGGGTAGCTGGAAAGCGAATGGAGCCTCAGCGGCTACCGGGTAATATCAAGGGGTCTGATGTAAATGTGACAATTCCTAGTGGGAAAGGAGAGCAATGTTATAGTAAAATTATAATGATAATAAATAAAACACAACAACAACAAACTTGAAGAAATAATGGTTGACAATTTTCCAAACGTAATGAAAAACATCACCCTACAAGCTAGAGAAGTTCAATATACCACAATCCAAATAAACCAAAGAAAATGACACAGGAGCTCACTATAGCCAAATTTCTGAAAATCAATGATAAAAAGAAATGCAGTCATATAAAAAGACTCCAAAACTCTAAGAATTATCACTGACTTGTCATTAGAAACAGTGCAATCCAGAAACTAATAAAATGACATGTTTACAATGCTTAAAGGAAAAATATACATGGTAAATCTAGAAATCTATATACAGTGAAAATATTCTTCACAAGTGAAAACAAAATAAAGACATTTTCAGATAAAGTCTGAGATAACCCATCACCAGCAAACCTGTTCAAGCACTTTTTCAGGAAGTTCTCTGAACTGAAGAAATATGATAAAAATTATATTCACAAAAACACTAAAGTAGATGTGAATAAATAGAAACTTACCACATATTTCAATAAGAAGATGCAACATTATAAAGATCTTAATTCTGAGTTAACCCACAAATGGATCTCTAGCAAAAATATCAATAGTATTGTTTTCTATAAGTAGACAAATTATAAAGTTCAATTGGAAGAAGAAAGAAGAAAACCCAGCCAGCAACAGCCTGATAGAAGAAAAGCCAATGAGGAGAGGCTAGCCTATGAGATATTAGAGCATACTACGATCCTTTAAAATTAAAATTGTGTAATATTGACATATGAGTAGACAGAATAGAATGTCTAGAAACAGACCCAAGCATGTATGATAATTTGATATATGAAAAAATGGCGTCTCAAATCATATGAACATGACTTTTTAATTTTGAGTTAATGAGAGACATTTGGAAAACAAAACTGAGTCTGCTCACATCACCCGCCAAGACAATCTCCAAACTAATTGGAGATTTCAGTGCAAACAATGAAGTCATATACAAACTAAAAGAAAAACTGGTATAAGGAAAAGCTTCCTACATGACAGGTTTCAGAAGCAAGAAAGAGAAAGATGGCTCTATTTGACTACATAAAATATTTTTTCAAAGGAGAAAAAATGTTTACATTAAAAAACAAGAAAAACTAAAACAAGTGAACACACTGAAGGAAATGCAACTTATATTAAAAAAAATAATAATAACCACCAGTCTCCATAAGTTTAAAAGGACTCTTCAAAAAAAACTGTAGCACAAAAGACGAATAACCTAATAAAATAAAGGGCAGCAGATGGTAACAAATAAATTCACAGATAAAGAAACACTTCATAAACATATGAAATGATCTTTACCTCACTCTTAATGGGAGAAACACAAATTAAAACAACCCTGATACACTACTTCTTACTTATTTCCCAACAAAATCCATGAGCCTCATCATAAATCCTTTGCACGAGGCTACAGGAGAACATTTGTTCTTATTCTTAGCTGGCAGACAGGAAAAATGGCAACCTCCAGTAAAACTATGTTTGCACTTACAGCACCCAAGTTTTCTTAACTTTATCCTGAATTCTATTTTCAGATGGAAACCGTTTGTGAAAGTGTGAAAGTTTTAGTCACTTAGTAGAGTCCAGCTTTTTGCAACCCCATGGACTGTGCCCGCCAATCTCCTCTGTCCATGGAATTCTCCAGGCAAGAATACTGGAGTGGGTTGCCATCCTGACCCAGGTATCGAATCCAGATCTCTTGCATTGAAGGCAGATTCTCTACTGTCTGAGCCACCAGGAAAACACTTTAGAGACTCCTTTTATCATTGGGGTACAGCTGGAGTTGGGCTTCCCAGGCGGCCCAGTGGTAAAGAATCTGCCTGCCAAGCCAGAAGACTAAAGAGGTGAGATTCAATCAATGGGGATGAAAGATCCTCTGGAGGAGACGGCAACACACTTCAGTATTCTAGACTGGGAAATCTCATAGGCAGAAGGAGCCTGGTGGGGCCACAGTCCATGGGGTTCCAAAAGAGCTGGACACAACTTGGTGACTAAACAACAACTGGAGTCGGATTGCTCCATCATCCCCGTACTTTCTAGGTGGAAGCAATAGAATCATATTGTTTGACTTGTCTATTGCTACAGGACAATAGGGGAGACACTCGGAACTCTGCTTAGTTACTCGGGCCGGATGGTTTTCAGATGCTAACTGACCAGAGGCAGATACTTGAGCTTATCAAAGGCCAAGACCCGAAAGAGAAGAGTCAAACAAACACCCTGGATTTTCAAGTTCCTCCCTCTGTCTTGATAACTATGGAATATAGGTTGTTATGGTGATGGCAGGAGTTTAAGAATGGAGAGGATTATAACGGTGTTTTACATCGGGGATCAGAGAACCATGACCTGTGGGCTAAATACAAGCAGTAGTTTGCCCCTCATTTTTGTAAAGAGAGTTTTACTGGAGCACAGCCACGCTCATTTGTTTACACACCGTTTATGGCTGCGTTTATGGCAGAATTAAGTGGCTGTAACAGAAACCAATCCACAAAGCCTAAAATGTTTACTACCTGGCCCTTCACAGAAAAACCAGGCCAACCCCTCCTCTAAAGGAGGTAGCAGTAGTAAAATCACTCAGTCGTGTCCGACTCTTTGGGACCCCATGGACTGTAGCCTACCAGGCTCCTCCCTCCATAGGATTCTCCAGGCAAGAGTACTGGAGTGGGTTGCCATTTCCTTCTCCAAGGGATCTTCCCAACCCAGGGATTGAACCTGGGTCTCCCACATTCCAGGCAGACACTTTAACCTCTGAGCCACCAGGGTAGCTCTAAGGAGGGATGTGAACTTTATGAAATCCTAGGAACAGTTCAGTTCTGCAAGCAGGTCCTGCTGCGCTGCTCCCCTACTGTCGTGATGTCAGCAAGCAAGGTCAGGCGGGCCTCTAGGGTTTGAGAGGTCAAAGCAGAGCCACCAGCCAGCAGACCCTCAGGAGGCGCCAGCCGCAGCTCAGACACCCGACACTGGCTCCTGCCCTCCTAACAAGATGTGATCCTGAGGACTGTCAACCTTGGATTCCTGAACACAGGGCCATTTATAAATCCAACCATATAACTCACTGAAATAGACCTTGCAAAGGAATATACCCTCCTCTCCAAGAGACTGGGCTTCCGAGTGTACCCCAGAAGGAGTAAATACAACAGCAAATACACAGGACTTTGGGAATGCGAGAGCCAGGGGGCAGGGGACACGACATAGAAGCTTCTCCTCCGAGCTTGCTGATTGAGGCAGAAAGGTCTTATTTATTTTCCCCATGTCACACCCTGCACTCTGGCTGAACAGCTCTATACACACACACACACACACACACACACACACACACGCACGCACGCACGCGCGCGTGCACAAAACCCACTCCCATAGACACCTGTGAGTCCCTCGACTTCCTCTCACACCCATCTCTCAGCTGTTGTCTCTTCCACCTGCTGGCCCAGCTTGTCACTGGCCTTCAGTCTCCTGGACACAAAGCCCCCAGAGGATCCGTCCAACTTGGTCACTGTGCTGCCACACCTGCTCTGCCTGCATGCTAGCTCACGGATCTGCACGCAAGGGAGGCAAGAGGGAAGCCTTCAGAGCTGAGTCACTTGCCCAGGTGCTGCGCCAGGGCTCTGGGGGTTCTCGGCCCTGGGGGTGCTGCTCCCCGGGGGCTGCCCTTGGCCTCTGCTATCCTCGCCTCTGATAAGGTGGCTGTGTCCACCTACCATAGCCGGCCACTGGTCTGGGGATACTGAGCTCTGTGAAACTGGCCCAGGTGTGCCCTACTTTCTAACAGACTTAGGCAAGATCTTCAAGGTATCTGAACTCACATGGCACTTTGATTTCATTAGTTCCTGGTCCCTTGGGTGCCTTTTCTCCAGCAACAGCAAAAAGGCCCAGCTTTCTGAGTGTGATCTCCTAGTCACCCCAGCTTCCCCTCCTGTAACATCCTTAATGGACATGTGAACATGCTGATTATGACTCTGCTCTACACTCTTCCCTAACTTGAGGAGAGGCTGGCTGCAGGATAAGCTAGGGACTAACCACGTCTCAAATGCAGCTGCTCCATTATGAGGACACAGTGCAGAGTGGGGGTGGGGTGGGGGTGAGGGGGGTCCTGTGGCTGGCTTTCTGCCAGCGCCACTCTGCCAGAAGTGAATGCAAAGGGACCTCTGCTCCCCAAGCCAGATCCCAGCCTTTGGTTCAGTGCCATCCATGTCAACAGCAAGGTGCAAGGGTCACATTTTCCACCCTGCCTATAACTGGAAACATGCCCTGCAATTAAGGCCTTTTGCTGCTGTCGTTGTTCAGTTACTAAGCAGGGCCCAACTCTTTGCCACCCTACAGACTGCAGCACACCAGGCTCCCCTGTCCTTGACCAGTTCCCGGAGTCTGCTTAAACTCATGTCCATCGAGTCAGTGATGCCATCCAACCATCTCGTCCTCTGTCGTCCCCTTCTCCTACCTTCAATCTTTCCCAGCATCAAAGTCCTTTCCAGCGAGTTAGCTCTTTGCATAAGTTGGCCAAAGTATTGGAGCTTCAGGTTCAGTCCTTCCAATGAATATTCAGGATTGATTTCGTTGAGTATTGACCGGTTTGCTCTCCTTTTAGTCCAAGGGACTCTCAAGAGTCTTCTCCAGCACCACAGCTCAAAAGCATCTCTCACATCTGTACATGACTGCTGGTAAAACCATAGCTTTGACTATACGGACCTTTGTCAGCAAAGTGAAATCTGCTTTTTAATACACTGTCTGTGGTCTTTGCAGTAAACCAGAAGGCTGGATTATAGTGGTTCTCTGCTGCAGAAAGCACCTCTGGGCTTACTAGTACATGTAGAGCTCAGAAGTGTGTGGCTCTCTCTACTCGCCTCGGTCAATCCTCATCTGTGCATCAGTCCACACCCCTTGCTACATCCCTTGGCAACATTACCTGTGTGTCTCCTAGCAATCACAAGACTGAGAAAGCTGTGGGCAGTTTTAAATAATGAAACCAAGCCCCTGCCAGTGGAAACATTAGAACCCAGTCCTGCTCCCTTTTCCTGACGGAAAATGGTTCTTGAGTGGGTCATTTTCTTGAGGGTAATTACAAGTTCACCTTCATGATCAAAGAGCAAATTCTCTGGTCCTCTTGGGGCTGAAGTTACTATTTCCTTCCTGTCTCTGATACGTGGCAGGTGATGTGAGGACACGACCATCACTGACGTAGCAGGCCTCATCCCCCTGGCCAAGCCTTCAGACCTCATCATCGCCACACTGCCCACCATCCCTCCACTCTGTATCACCTCTCTCACCTCTCCCCAAGCCAACCACACTGCTGAGACAGGAGAGGACTTTCTCGCTGTTGATGTTCCGACACTCTAACTTGGCTCTTCTAAAGTCCATATGTTGAAGTCCATACCCTCAATACTTCTATATTTACAGAAAGGACTTTTAGGAGGTGGAGGTGGTGGTTTAGTTGCTAAGTCATGTCTGACTCTTGCGACCCCAAGGGCTGTAGCAGGCTCCTCTGTCCATGTAATTTCCCAGGCAAGAATACTGGAGTGGGTCGTCGTTTCCTTTTCCAAGGGAATCTTCCCAACCCAGGGATTGAACCTGGGTCTCCCACATTGCAGATGGATTCTTTACCAACGGAGTTACCAGGGAAGCCCCATTTTAATTAAGATTAAATGAGATCATAGGGACCATAGAAGCAAGGTCCTAATTTGATAGGAAGAGCCAGTAGAACTCTATCTCCCCCTCCCTCCACCAGGTGAGAGCACAGTGAGAAGGCAGCTGCTTGCAATCCTAGAAGAAAGGTCTCACCAGAAACCAGCCCTGCTGGCACCTTGATCTTGGACTTCTAGCCTCCAGAACCATGAGAAAATTAGTTTCTGTGGGTTAAGCCATCTGGGCTGTGGCATTGTGTTTCAGCAGCTTGAGCTAATACAGTCCCAAACAAGATGTACTTGCCTTGTCGCTTGCTATGTTTGTGGCCCGCAGTCCTCATTTCCCTACAGTCCTTCCTACAGGACATTTAGAGATGCCCCCTGGAACCAAAGCCTTTGTGGAAAATTCTGAACGAGATGGGAATACCAGACCACCTGACCTGCCTCTTGAGAAACCTGTATGCAGGTCAGGAAGCAACAGTTAGAACTGGACATGGAACAACAGACTGGTTCCAAATAGGAAAAGGAGTACATCAAGGCTGTATATTGTCACCATGCTTATTTAACTTATATGCAGAGTACATCATGAGAAACGCTGGGCTGGAAGAAGTACAAGGTGGAATCAAGACTGCCAGGAGAAATATCAATAACCTCAGATATGCAGATGACATCACCCTTATGGAAGAAAGTGAAGAACTAAAGAGCCTCTTGATGAAAGTGCAAGAGGAGAGTGAAAAAGTTGGTTTAAAGCTCAACATTCAGAAAACTAAATCATAGCATCCAGTCCCATCACTTCATGGCAAATAGATGGGAAACAGTGGCTGACTTTAAATTTTGGGGCTCCAAAATCACTGCAGATGGTGATTGCAGCCATGAAATTAAAAGACGCTTATTCCTTGGAAAGAAAGTTATGACCAACCTAGACAACATATTAAAAAGCAGAGACATTACTTTGCCAACAAAGTCCGTCTAGTCAAGGCTATGGTTTTTCCAGTGGTCATATGGATGTGACAGTTTGATTATAAAGAAAGCTGAGTGCATAGAATTGATGCTTTTGAACTGTGGTGTTGGAGAAGACTCTTGAGAATCCCTTGGACTGCAAGGAGATCCAATCAGTCCATCCTAAAGGAGATAAGTCCTGAGTGTTCATTGGAAGGACTGATGTTGCAGCTGAAACTCCAATACTTTGGCCACCTCATGCAAAGAGCTGACTCATTTGAAAAGACCCTGATGCTGGGAAAGATTGAGGGTAGGAGGGGACAACAGAGGATGGCATCATCTGAGATGGTTGGATGGCATCACCAACTCAATCGACATGAGTTTGGGTAAACTCCAGGAATTGGTGATGGACAGGCAGGCCTAGCGTGCTGCGGTTCATGGGGTCACAAAGGGTTGGACACGACTGAGTGACTGAACTGAACTGAACTGGAAGCAAAGTCAGAGGCACTAGGGAGAAACATCAAATGTTGTATCTTCAGCTGTCCACCATACCCTACCTGCTCAGCCCTGAACAGAGCATCAGCTGGCAGCACACTGATGCCTCTTGAAGATTTTCCTCAGAAGGCCCATTTAGTCATCATCCAGAAACGGCCCCAGTCCTTGGACTGAACTGCTAACAATCCTATGGAAGATACTATTGCACTCTACTGAAGCCTCATTTCCATGGGGATGTCTTTTCTCATTTAAAGGTCTCTTTCCCTCTATGTCTCTGTGTGTTTCTCATTCTATCTTTCAGTGTCTCTTTATTTTTAAAAAATATTTTCTTTATTCTCTCTCTACCTTATTCTTGAGGTCTGTCTTTTTCTCTTACTCCTTATCATTCCTGTTTCTGCTATTTTTCTCTCTTTCATCCTTAATATTGAAGTATGCTTTTTAATTATCTTTAATTTAATGAATAAGATCTGTTCTCAAGTATTAATTTTATATGTATATTAGTCAAATTATGTGTCTCTTCTTGAGACATATAAAAACAAGTAAATGAAAACGAAATTAACAGAACTTTTCTAATCCTTGACTATTCTTTTTCATAGGCTGGATTATTAACCAACATTTGTTGTGACCACAAGGGGGCAGTGCAATCAAGCCAATCATTTAACCCAAGCTGTTAACAATTCTGAGTCAGATGAGGTGACCAGGGGCTTTCTCCTAAAGAAAGGGAGGTCCAGAATGCATCAATCGTTTGATCTCATCACTTGGGAAGAATTATGACAGGCAAGGAGCATGAAAAGATCCAACGGGTTTCCTGACTAATCAATTTTCATATCGATGAATTGAACTGTATATAGATACAAGACCTTAAAGCTCATCTGACTCAAAAGTCTGTTTTGCTGAAAATAAGAACTAGGGAATTGTGGTGCAATCAAGAACAACTTCAAGTCTTTGAACATGGTTGACCAGAAACACCTGATAATTTGGTTATAAAGATGCTGATTTTGTGGTAGGGACTGCCCAAAGGGAAATGTCTAACTTTCATCTATAGGTTTAGATGCAGTTTGACAGGGCAGAGGAGCCGCGTGCATGGAGAGCCTCGTGTTCCATGGTCTCCATCCTGGTGATGATGTAGGGTTCTGTGTGGCAGCCCTTCTGTTTCCCTCTCCTCCCAAGTTGGGATCCAGTATGAGCCTGCCCTAACTCTCATTTGCAAACACAAAAATTCAATCCAAATTAGAATCAATAAATGTGATGTCTGCCCCTATAATGTGTCAGTGTTCTGTGATAAATTTTATTACAAACACATACACACACAAAAAGGGAATCTATTGGCTACTTTAGTAAAAAGTCTAGAGAAGTGCTAAGCAACAGAAGTAGATTGTAAGACATATATTTTTTAAATTGTTAAAGAGACATATTTTAAAAATTAAAAGATCCAAGTGAGATTAATTTTAGTAGTATACTTTAGGGATCCAATACACCTATAACTATTCTACTTTCAATATGTAATCAGAAATTTTAAATTATTGAAACATTTTCTTTGCTTTGTTATTACACTGAATGCTGGCTTCCTTTGTGGCCATTAACTGTTGTTCATACTTTTTTTCACACAATGTCTTCAACATCTCCATCTTCCACATCTTGAAACATCCAGGGTGTTTCAGACTGGACTAACCATATTTCAAGTACTCACTAGCCAGAGGTGCTAGAGGCTACCATGTTAGCACAGGCCTAGAGCTAGACCTTCAGGTATGGCCAGACTCAGGCATTCCATAGTGTCTCTGGGCTCTCTCTCAGTTTTGCCTTTCTCTCCGTGTTGGGCTCATCCTCTCCAAAAAGAGATACCTTCCTTTGGCCAGGCAAGATGGCCCAAGAGAGTCTCAGCTTACACTGTGTATGTAGCTCATGTTGTCAGAGGAAAGGACAGTACTGATCTGATAGCATTGACTGATCTTGCAGACAGCTCATAATCCGTGAACCAGTCACTGGGGCCAGCAGAACAGGACCAACTCCAACCTGCCTTCTTAGTCTTCTGCAGCTTTGGCAAACAAAGCTGCTCAAGTGTAGTCATGCCCCTCTCTGGAGCTGCGCGAGGAGTGACGGGACTGGCCAGACCCACACGAATCACAGAGAGTCGAGGAAGATGGGTCCCCAACGAAGGGATGTGGCACAAATCACATATATCCATTTAACCACCACTGTGGGCTTAAACTGCCCGAGACCTTGGACCCAGTGACAAAGCAAGTGGAACCAGGGAAGCTGGTATTAACAGCTGACTACCAGTTCCTCTTTTTCTACCTACACCATAATCACCAAGTCAGGAGGGCGAATTCCCACTGGATTCCCACTCCTGATCTGCAGGTCCTTTAATGCAGCTTCTCGAACCCACGGCTGGATCTCTCCCCTGCCAAGCTGCCTGGGGTTCCTCTGAGAACCTAAACAAATGCAGCCCTTTAACCTTGGATTTAATTCCTGACCATTTGCCAGTCCTATCTCCCTGTGGACTGGTGCCCCAGTTTGGAGCTCACCTTTGCTTTGGTGCTTAGAACCAGCACTTTCAGGCTCAGCTTTTTCTGCCAACTCCTGTTGCCCCTGACAGACAACCTCAGTTCTCATGGCTCTCTCCTGACTCTGAGCAGTAGCAGCAATGAAAATAATACCAAGACAGACTGTAGAGGATAGAATAAGAGCAAGGGCTCTGGAGCCAAACTGAAGCTGGGATGCAAACCCCAACTCTGGCGCTTAGTGAGCCTATGACGCTGAGCAAGCTATGTAGCCTTTCTATGCCTCAATTTCCTCATCTTCAAAACGTGGATGAAATGGACCTGTTTATGGGCGTGGATTTCCCCTGAGAAGGAAGCCTAGGAGAGAGGGTCCCAGCTGAGCTCAGTTTTCCCACGGTAACACTGCCACGAAGTGTTTGCCGGTGTTGTTATCCTCGCTGTATATGCATATAATAGGTCTTTTGTGTCGTTACCATTTACTGCTTATGTTACACTCCACTGGAGTGCAAGTCCCTAAGGAGGTCTTAGGACAACCGCATTATGCATAATTTACACAAGTTGTCACATAGGCGTTATTTAAGCCACATACCAAACCAGTTGCACAGGCAAGGGAGGTCTTATGACCCACGGAAATGTTCCTGAGCTGTAGGTCGTCTGATTCCAAGGCCAGGGCACCGCATTACGCTCTACGCCTCTCTCGCCACACGGTGGCAGCACAGAGCACAGTGTGGACGCTGGACAATGTCCATTAACTCGCTTAGAATTCCGAGGTGTACAACAATTAAGCAAGAATGTGGTGTGCGGCGGCACAGTGAAACTGGTTTTCGTGGGAGGTTGGTGGGATTCGTGTTATTACTAACCCATTACACCTCAGATCCCGCAGAAACCCAAGTGTGGAATTTTAAACAGATGCAGTTCCTACAGTTTGCAGCAAGTGTCATCCGAGAGCTACTGAATAACCCAGGTCACCTATGCCTGAGACCTAAAAGTTTAAAGAGAGAGAACTGGTGTCGTATCATGTAATACAGGACACCGGTACGTATCAACCGGACTGAACAATACTAGAAAAGAAAGAAAAACACTGTACCATCGCAGACGACAGCTTTTAAGGAGATTGCTGCTGCTGCTGCTGCTAAGTCGCTTCAGTCTTGTCCGACTCTGTGCGACCCCATAGATGGCAGCCCACCGGGCTCCCCGTTCCTGGGATTCTCCAGGCAAGAACACTGGAGTGGGTTGCCATTTTCTTCTCCAATGCATGAAAGTGAAAAGTGAAAGTGAAGTCGCTCAGTCGTGTCCGACTCTTAGCGACCCCATGGACTGCAGCCCACCAGGCTCCTCCGTCCATGGGATTTTCCAGGCAAGAGTACTGGAGTGGGGTGCCATTGCCTTCTCCATTTAAGGAGATTAGGTATAACCTATCCTACATGGCCCCCTTCCCAATTTTCAATCAGGAAGCGTCTCCCGGGTGGCACTAGTTGTAAAGAACCTGCCTGCCAGTGCAGATGTAAGAGACATAGTTCAATCCCTGGGTCAGGAAGATCTCCTGGAGGAGGAAATGGCAACCCACTCCAATATTCTTGTTTGGAAAATCTCATGGACAGAGTAGCCTGGGGATCTCACAAAGTCCGACATTACTGAAGCGACTTAGCACGCATGCACGTCGGGCCCCACCCCCGGTCCCCACCCCCACCCCGCGCCCCGCCAACCCCAAGATCAATCAGGAAGCGTTTCTAGGACAAAGCAGTGTGCTAAGTGCTGGGGAGTGGCACGTTCAGTTCAGTTCAGTTCAGTCGCTCAGTCGTGTCCGACTCTTTGCGACCCCAGGAATCGCAGCACGCCAGGCCTCCCTGTTCATCACCATCTCGGAGTTCACTCAGACTCAGGTCCATCGAGTCCGTGATGCCATCCCCCATCTCATCCTCGGTCGTCCCCTTCTCCTCCTGCCCCCAATCCCTCCCAGCATCAGAGTCTTTTCCAGTGAGTCAACTCTTCGCATGAGGTGGCCAAAGTACTGGAGTTTCAGCTTCAGCATCATTCCTTCCAAAGAAATCCCAGCGCTGATCTTCTTCAGAATGGACTGGTTGGATCTCCTTCCAGTCCAAGGGACTCTCAAGAGTTTTTTCCAGCACCACAGTTCAAAAGCATCAATTCTTCGGCGCTCAGCCTTCTTCACAGTCCAACTCTCACATCCATACATGACCACAGGAAAAAACATAGCCTTGACTAGACGGACCTTAGTCGGCAAAGAGTGGCAGGAGTGTCTCTCAAAGCAGGATCCTCTTTTCTAACTCCATTTTCCTGACTCTAGTTCAATTTCCCAGCATTTCTTATCTGAATCGTTGAAATAACCCCTAACTCATTTCTAAAGCTTAGTTTCTCCACCATTTTGTCTTTCTATAATATAGGTCTTATCACTTCTTTTTCTGCTTTTGAATCTTACAGTGCTCCAATTCATAAAGACCCAAAACTCTGCAAGGTATATAAACCCCTTGAACCCTGGCCCCAAGCTATTTGATGGAATCCCTGGTCTCTTTCAACAACCACCCATACACAGCACTTCCTACCATTTCTCAAAATTAATAAGTACTTCTAGGACCTCTGGCCCAATTCATTTGATTATTCTGCTTTTCCTGCCTGGAATATGCTTTCCTCCCTCAGTGAAGGCCTGGGATTCTCATTACTCAGGTCCCAGTCCTAACACGTCACTTCATTGTGCCATATATTATTGCTAATGGGGTATTGCTGTAAGCTTTCTGGATAATAACCTGGCCAAAAAAAAAAAAATCAAAAAGCTGAAAATAAATATCTTTTACCCAATTATTTGCCATATCTGTGTGTGTGTTCTGAGGGAAACAAACTCAAAAAATTATTAAGAGGGAATTATCTGGCAGTCCAGTAGTTAGGATTTCACACTCACACTGTTGAGGTTCCATGTTCGATCCCTGGTCAGGGAACTAAAATCCGATGCAGAAGAAAAAAAAAATTATCCACAGAAAAATACATTACAGTATTACCTACAACTATCAAAAATATAAGTAACCAAAATGTCCTGCTTTTGGAGAATGTTAAAGACAGCAGCTTTTAAAATTTTTTGACTATTGTATATATAGTCACACACCAAACATATATTTGCATGTTTCAGTTCAGTTCAGTCACTCAGTCATGTCCAACTCTTTGCAACCCCATGAATCGCAGCCCACGCCAGGCCTCCCTGTACATCACCATCTCTCGGAGTTCACTCAGACTCACGTCCATCGAGTCCGTGATGCCATCCAGCCATCTCATCCTCTGTCGTCCCCTTCTCCTCCTGCCCCCAATCCCTCCCAGCATCAGAGTCTTTTCCAATGAGTCAACTCTTTGCATGAGGTGGCCAAAGTATTGGAGCTTCAGCTTTAACATCATTCCTTCCAAAGAAATCCCAGGGTTGATCTTCTTCAGAATGGACTGGTTGGATCTCCTTCCAGTCCAAGGGACTCTCAAGAGTCTTCTCCAACACCACAATTCAAAAGCATCAATTCTTCGGCGCTCAGTCTTCTTCACAATCCAACTCTCACATCCATACATGACCACAGGAAAAACCATAGCCTTGACTAGACGGACCTTAGTCGGCAAAGTAATGTCTCTGCTTTTGAATATACTATCTAGGTTGGTCATAACTTTTCTTCCAAGGAGTAAGCATCTTCTAATTTGCATGTTTATACACAGATATATATAATCTGAAACAAAAGCTTCATGAGACAATACATGTCTTTACTACATACAATACATTCAATTTCATTTTTAAAGTATTGATTGCAATTCAGCTAACCTATTAGTGAGTTGTGAGCTACAATCTGAGAAACACTAGATTAAAAATGTGATAGCACTATAATGGAATACTATTTAGCTGCATAAATATTTCTTAAAAACCACTGAATAAGAATAGATTAATATAAGTGATTAAAAAACAAGTTACCAGTTATCCATACAGTCTGATTTTAATATTTTTAAGCATGTGTGCATTGGGATGGTTCTCTGGGGCCATAGATAAGAGATATTTTATTGCATCCACAATTTACCTAATATTTCTTTGCCATAGTTTCTTGCAGGAAGCAGAACAGAAGAGCCTATGATTTATAGTCCTAGAGTCCTATGTGGAGTCAAATTAACTGTAAACTAGATTCTTTTTTCAGTAAACATTTATTAGCCATAAACATTACAGGCTGAGTACTCAAAAGCAAAGGTGCTGCAAATCTACCATAGGGTGGCAGACATTGGAAGAAATCTACCATAGGGTGGCAGAAATTGGAAGAAATCTACCATAGGGACGGCAGACATTAGAAGAAATGAATGTGCTGGTGCTGCAGATGGACATGAGATGTACAATGGAGGTCCAAAAGAGAGAGTCCTCATTTCTGCTGAGAGGTGATTCCTGAGCTGAGGTTAAGGATGAGTTTGCCCCCAAGGAGCAGGGAAGAAAAGAAGAACATTCAAGATAGAAGAATGGAGCAATGGGGGGCAGAACAGGGAAGGGTGACTCTGCAGGGTGAATTGTGAGGTTTGAGGCATCTTGGTATGACAGGAGCATAAGGTAAGGTAGGGGTTGAGGTGAAGAGTGAGGTTGAAGAGCTGAGCAAGGGCAAGGGCACAGAGGGCCTGTGTGCCATGCCAAGGGCCCAGACACTCTGGGCCCCTGGATCTTTACAAGGCTGCACAGTTTCCTCACCTGTGTAGCTTTAAAAGCTGCAGATGTCTGACTCGCCCCCAGTAATACTGGGGTAATTCATTTCAGTCCTTCACGAGATCTACCATCTTTCACTTTTTGTTCAATCTCTTTCTGTAGGCAATGAGAGACTATTTAAGGAGTGTAGGTGTTATATCACATTTCCAACCAGCAACAGTGTAGAGAGCGAATTGTAAGTGGACAAATTGAAGGCTGGAAGCCCAGCTAAAGAGAACATCATGATAGTCCAAGTGCATAAGTGGGAAAACAGAGGCTAAAGGAAAGGCAGCTGGGAGAAAGAGGAGAAGGATCTTAAAATGCCAAGTTCCCAGCCTAGGCCTCTATGGAGACCATGGAGCTGGCAAAGGGCAGGCTGGGGCTGGGAGGAATAGCTCCCTCACAGTCTCCTGAAGCCCTCCTAAATAAACAGGTGAGTGAAACCAGCTATTTACTATGCTATCAGAATTATAGGAAAAATCTACTTTCCCTTCTCCCTCTTGCCTACTCTCCAATAGATTGCCACACCCAAGCTTCTTCCTGAAGCCACTAGTGTCTGGGGGTAGAGAAGGGAGACAGGAGGCAGAGAGAAATCAGGATGACAGCCTTTTCTAACACCTTGGGGAAAATAATGCTTACCTCATGGATTCAAAGTGAGAATAAATAAGAAAATGTATGGACTGTGTCTGGCACATGGTAAACTCTTGATAAGTCATTTCCTTTTTCTGGACAGGAGTGACTAAGGCTCCAGTCCTCCTCTTGTCTGATGCAAATTTCTACCTAGCTCTGTTTTCCTCTCTTAAACATATTTATAAATTTTCTAGTGCAAGACTAACATGACAAGTTTTCACTTTCTTATTCAGGCAGAAACGGAGGAACTTTTTCATCATATGGAATAATTAAAGTAAGAGCTAGGTGAAAGATTTTCCCCTCTTTGGGCTGTATTTCATCAGCTGAGAAGAAATTCTCTTTCCTGATAATCCTCCCTGAAATGTAACATTCTTTTCACCTATATACTCAATGAAAAAAAAAAAAAAGTGCTAGCAACACATCGGAAGATTCCTTGTACCCATCTAAAAGTTAATTCCTCTTCAGTGCTTTGCAAGTAATCCAACACACTGCACTTTAAAAAAAAAAAAAAAAGGCTGCAGAGGCCTCTATTAAAGCTGTTCTTTTTATAAAAGTGCAGTCACAAATCAATGCATTGTTAATGAAGAGTTTTCCTCCATGGGCCTCTGGAGATGTGGAGACTCAAGACTTGCTCATGACTTCTCACTGGGGGCAGGGGGCTGGGAGTTTACACAATGGGGGCTTTCAGTTCAACTTATTTCAGAAGAACCTAGGCCAAGAAGTCAGATACCCACATCAGCCGTGTCTCCTCCTTTCCAAGTGTGAAGCCCAGACTTTTTAAGAACTAGGGAGAGGGATGTGCTGATCTAAATCATTCAAATTTTTCTCTTAATTTAAAAATGATCACAAAGGCACATTTCTCCTTCTTCTGGAAGCATCAATATCACAAAGCACTATACATAAGAAAACCCAGCAATTAAGAGCCGGTTCCCTACCATTTGAATCTTGGTCCCAGCGCTGCTACTAAGTACCCTGGGGCTACTTAATTCATGCAGCTACTAGAAATGGTTTGTTCTTGTAAGAGCTGCTGTTGCTGCTGCTGCTGCTAAGTCACTTCAGTCGTGTCCAACTCTGTGCGAGCCCATAGACGGCAGCCCATCAGGCTCCCCCATCCCTGGGATTCTCTAGGCAAGAATACTGGAGTGGGTTGCCATTTCCTTCTCTAATGTATGAAAGTGAAAAGTCAAAGTGAAGTAGCTCATTCATGTCCGACTCTTCGCGACCCCATGGACTGTGGCCTATCAGGCTCCTCTGTCCATGGGATTTTCCAGGCAAGAGTACTGGAGTGGGGTGCCATTGCATCCTAAATATTGGACCACAGGCCAACTAACTCCCACAGACATGCATAGTTCACTTGAAGAAGGTTTAACTTTCTAAATACTTCACTGGCAACTTACACGATTTAGGAGATAAACAAATCAGTACTTCCTGCTTCTCTTGAAGATTCCAGAGATTTGACCACCCTGGGCCTTGGGGTCTCCTGGCAAGTCTCGGTGGGGGTTGAGTAGCTGCTAAACTGTGGGCACAGAGCCAGTCTCCAGGCTGGCTGAGATTTCCGGCCACTATCACCCATCTGGTCCAATTCTCTCATTGCCTTAAACTCTCTGGGCATTTGCAGTTGTCATGTCAACACTAAAGGGATTGTGGCTTAGAAAAGCACAGCCTCTACCAATATCATCATAAAGGAACGGCTCTGTGAAGTTGGAGGAGTGGACATGGCCTAGCCACTTGATGACTGGGAAAGGGGAAATGAAGAAGATGGAGCATGACAAGCTGGTGGTACATGAGACTCAGATCTTCTGAAGTCTCTCCACTGGAACTTTTCTCCCCTTCCTTATAAAATTCAAATAAATGACTTACAAAGTTAAAACATCAACAGCTCCAATTTGTTGACTATGCCATTTTACATGCATTATCTAATCAAATCCTCAGAACCACGATGATCCTCATTTTAAAGATGAAGATAAGGCTAGAAAGACTAAATAACTTTACCTAAATTGTTAGAAAGTGATGAAACTCAAGGGTCCAGGGTAATCAATATGAAAAGTTAGCAATTTCTACCAAATTCACCCAGTGCTTTTGTTAGGTAGTTAGAACAGGAAAAAGGAGTCCATAATGGCGGTGGCTAAAGGACAAAGAAAGGAAAAAGCCTGCAAAAATAGAACAAAGGAAGGTCCGGGGACCAGAGTGAGAACCTCAGGTAGAACAAAGAGCCTCCTGGCTAGCCCAGTTTACATAGGGAAGGCTCAGGGGAAGGGGAAAAACACATATAAAAAGAAGAGACAAAATTGAGCTGGAGGCTTCTCTTCTCTCCTCATCTTTTGGGTCAGCCTGCCCTCATGCCTTGAAGATGTAGTTTCCTTTGCTTGCCAAATAAAACTGAGCTGTAACATCCGTCCATCCATCACTTCAAATTTTTGCTGCAATGAGACAGAACCAGGGAAACTACACACTCCCCAACACCTTTAAGGACATTTCATCCCCCCACAAACCTTCTCTAAGATAATTTCCTCAAATCATCTTCCTCTCATAATAGCTCTGTAGAGAGCAAAGGTGGTGAGGGGATCAATATATTATGTAAAATGCAAATACTCTAGACCAATGGAAAAAAAAAAAAGGAAAAGGCTGTGGAACTCCCTAATGAATACGAGTTAAAAAGGAAGACTCAAAAACTTGACTCTGTAGAGAAAATAATTTCCAGAAGGTCAGAGATGGAAATCCCCAACCATAAAAAAACACTTGAACAAAGAATGATTAAAAGGAATTCAGAGTCCTGTCTATGCCATGTCAAATTTGAGGCAATGCCAAGACTTTTAACATTTATCAGCTAAACAGTCTATGAAAATACATGAGCAATAATACTGTGGGCTCTACAACTTACTGGCTTTGTGACCTTGAGCAAATTACTTAACCCAAAGCCTTGGTTTCCTCATCTGTATGATTAGAATAATGCTGAACGTGTAAGTGTGTTGTGATGATTAAATAGGATGCACACAAAGTGATTAGCATGCTGTCTGGCATACAGTTGGTGCTCTATAAAGGCTGATGTTGCCCCACCATCCCTTTTAATTCTTCTCAGTGATTTAAAATTGATGGTAACTAGAATATAGATCTACTATTTTCTAATAAAATGTGGGAAACTAGTAACAAGCATTTATTTAGTCAGACTGCTGAGTCTTTTCCTTTCTCTTAAAACAAAAAGGATCTCAAAGGGCTAGTTTATATGCACCAGCACTCAAATAGCACCTCTGGCAAGAAGAGTTGGAATACTGAGTAGGTGTTCCAGGTAAAAGTAGGTCAAAGACCTAACTATCACCTGGAAACTTAAACTTCTAAACTGCTATTGCTGCTGCTGCTGCCGCTCAGTCACTTCAGTCGTGTCTGACTCTGTGTGGGCCATAGACGGCTTCTACTAATAATGGCTAATACTGAGTGTTTGGGCTTCACTGGTGGCTCCAACAGTAAAGAATCTGCCTGCAATGCAGGAGACCTAGGTTTGATCCCTGGGTCGGGAAAAACGCCTGGAGAAGGGAACAGCTACCCACCCCAGTATTCCTGCCTGGAAAATCCCATGGACAGAGGAGCCTGGAGGGCTACAGTCCATGGAGTCACAGTCAGACACGACTGAAGTGATTCAGCACGCACCTTTAGATTGTGAATACTGATGGAATGAAGGATGTAAAGTGAATAGCATAGTGTCTGGCTGTAGTAAAGACTCAGTGAGTGTGTGTGTGTGTGTTCAGTCAGTTCAGTTCAGTCGCTCAGTCGTGTCCGACTCTTTGTGGCCCCATGAATCGCAGCACGCCAGGCCTCCCTGTCCATCACCAACTCCCGGAGTTCACTCAGAATCACATCCATCGAGTCCATGATGCCATCCCCCATCTCATCCTCGGTTGTCCCCTTCTCCTCCTGCCCCCAATCCCTCCCAGCATCAGAGTCTTTTCCAGTGAGTCAACTCTTCTCATGAGGTGGCCAAAGTACTGGAGTTTCAGCTTTAGCATCATTCCTTCCAAAGAAATCCCAGGGTTGATCTCCTTCAGAATAGACTGGTTGGATCTTGCAGTCCAAGGGACTCTCAAGAGTCCTCTCCAACACCACAGTTCAAAAGCAGCAATTCTTCAGCGCTCAGCTTTCTTCACAGTCCAACTCTCACATCCATGCATGACCACTGGAAAAACCATACCCTTGACTAGACGGACCTTTGTAGGGAAAGTAATGTCTCTGCTTAGTTTAATTAGGGACCTTCCCAACCCAAGGATAGAACCCATGTCTCTAATGTCTCCTGCATTGGCAGGTGGGTTCTTTACCACTAGCGCCACCTGGAGTAGCTACTGTTATCTCTATTTTGTGGAAGAATTTGAGCCTTCAAGAATTTTTTAACTTGTCCTATTAAATGGACAACTGCAATGCATCCATGTACTTATACACAGACGTAAAATTTGTTCAAGCCCAAAATAGAAATATCTAAATCTGATGAACATAGGAAGCACTGATGGATGGTATAGAAATGTAGCTTTAATGGAATTTTTTTAATTATCTAGTTACCCAACCTGCCAAAATTAGATATCAACTGAACTTACAGTGTTAAATACACAGCAGGCACTCACACTTATTGCTTTAATACTTTTGTCTCTATCATTAATGTCTTATGATTAAGTCAGAATTTTGTACCCTGCCTTTACTTAAAATAGGGATGAATACCTATTCACAAGGGAGCTGTGAGGAAAAGCTATAAATAACTATATACACATAAAATTTACAAGTCTGCATTGCATTCACCTCTCCATATTTTACTGTAAGATTGTTATTTTACTAAACACAAGTTAGATGACTATCTGAAAGAGGGCCCTTAGAAGGCAGAACAACCAGGACCCCAGATCTCTCCTCCAGACATGGGTTCCTGGCAGATTACTGACGAGTCTGGCCAAACTGCTTAACCTATCACAGCCTTAGCTTCTGGAGCTGTAAAATATAAGTGATGGTTACCTTTTACATAGGACTGTGATAAGGTGAAATGAATTAATGTGTGCATGAGTTTTAAAAATGCCAGCCATGTAGAAAATACAAAACAAGTAACAGTTATTATTTTTATGTAAAGCATCTCATAGCTAATTTACATGGGTTTCTTCCTAATCAACATATTACGTTATCTCTACAGCTTTTACAAAGAATACTGCATCCCTAGTATAACAGCAAATACCACCAAGGAAAGTGATACAATCATTTGCCCCCTGGGGGAATGACTCTGATGCACCATTACTTAAGGAATTTACTGATACTTGACTACTACTTTTAACACCTGAGGTTAAGAGACCAATCCTATATATCTGGTTTCATCAAGTTAGCATATCCTTCAAGTACTTTCTCTGAGCAAAGCTATGTGCTAAGCGCTGTGACCATAACCAAGATCTAAAAGAAATCCTCTTCTAGAGAAGACAGAAGAAATCCTCCTGTCTGCTTAAAACTGTGTGTGTGTGTGTGTATATATATATATATATTCATATAATTATGATACTAACTGTAATTATTTGCTTATAGATCTGATTCCTCCTGTAATATGAGCTCCTCAAGGACAGCTGGGGTCACTGATTTTCTCTTTTACCTCCAACACCTAGAAGAGTGTTTAGCGCTCAATAAGGGATCAAAACTGACTCTGGCATAACTCAAGTTGTAGTCTAGCAGAGGAGTTCAATCTTGTATGCAAATACATGAATATATGCATACAAAAACAGGAATGTAATACAGACTATGATAATTCCCTCATGGGTAGTAAATGCTATACGGACAGTGAGACGTATTAGTCTCTTCTCGCTAGACTGAAAAAGGGTTTTTATGGAACACAGAGTATTTGTACTTGTCGTTCAGGAAAATTTGGGTGGGGATAAGTGGAAGAGAGGGGCTTCCCAGGTGGCACTAGTAGTAAAGAACCTGCCTGTCAATGCAGGAGATAAAGACATGGGTTCGATCCCTGGGTCAGGAAGATCCCCTGGAGGAGGACATGGCAACCCACTCCAGTATTGTTGCCTGGAGAATCCCATGGACAGAGGAGTCTGGCAGGCCACAGTCCATGAAGTCACACAGAGTCAGACACTACTGGAGTGACTTAGCATGTAGGCAGGTGGACGATGTAGGAATAAAGGGAGTAGGGAAAAAAAAGAACAAGCTAATTCAAGAAAAGATAAACAGACCTGGAGCAAAATTTGCATGTAGACTAGCAGACATTGAGAGTGGAAAGATAGTGAACCATTAGCGGAACGAATGGGATGAGCCATGCCAAGGAGTAAGAATTTTATTTAGCACACAACTGAGAATCCTTAAAGCTATCAAACAATAGAGTACTGTAAGATGTGTTTGAAAGTGAAAGTGAAGTTGCTCAGTCATATCCGACTCAGGTCCCGGTGACTGTAGGGCACCAGGCTCCTGCATCCATGGGATTCTCCAGGCAAGAATACTGGAGAGGGTTGCCATCTCCTTCTCCAGGGGGATCTTCCCAACCCAGGGATCAAACCCGGGTCTCCCACATTGCAGGCAGACGCTTTAACCTCTGAGCCACCAGGAAAGCCCATAAGATGTGTTTAACTGCTGATTATTTTAAAAGTAAAGTTCTAGGATTTCTGGTTCCAGCCAAGATGGAGTAGCCCCATTACAAGTCCTATTGTAAGATACATTTTCCCTCTTACAATGAAAAAAACCGGACATACCACAATAAACAAGCACAGCAACCCTGTAAAGTGGGAAGATGACTCACAGGACCTGAGTCAGGAAGCTGAGCCTACATTCACACCTAGCACCAACAAGGTGAAACGAGGTGATACAAAACAGGTTACTTGACACTCCACTTCCACCTCCCTGCCCCAGCTCCCCCAGTTTCAGCAGGCCCAACTGGGAAGGGCAGTCCCCACCCCACCCACCATCAGTGAGGCAGAGTGAGGAGCACTCCTAGTCCCTCCTCCACTGGTGGACACAGGGCAGAGCTGAGTTTCTGTTGCCACCCCGAGGCAACAAGTGGAGTGAGTCAGCACTCTGCCTCCTCCTTCCTGGGTGCCAGCTGGTCCAGCAGGAGCTGAGCTTACACTCCCACTTGAGGTTCGTGCCCTACTTTCAGCAAAAGGGCAAAAGTGGGCTGAGGGGGAGCATCCTTCTACCCCGTCCATCTGCAGAGAGACCCTGTCAACACTCCGCTTTCACTGATGTGGGGCCCAGCAGGTAACACAGACACTCATCTGGCTCTGGTGCCACACCTCAACAAAAAGAACGCCTACTAAAAATAAAATACTAAAAAGAGGTTCTAGAATCTCATAATATCCAGAATCGTTCAAGAAAAAAATCACACACTACCCC
The DNA here is from genome assembly GCA_917880005.1 of Nanger dama. Taxonomy (NCBI): domain Eukaryota; kingdom Metazoa; phylum Chordata; class Mammalia; order Artiodactyla; family Bovidae; genus Nanger; species Nanger dama. The sequence continues at coordinate 7,663,424 of CAKJTW010000011.1, forward strand.
AAGAACCAGGAAAATCACAACTTGAATGAGAAAAGATGATCAATAAATGCCAACATCAAGATGAATCAGAGGTTGGAATTATCTGACAAGATTTTTTAACACATTCACAATAAAAATATTTCAATAATTCTTCAATAAGCAAGTATGAAGTCTCTTGAAACTGAAAAACTAGAAAATCTTGTAAAAAAAGGAATGAAGTTATAATACATGTTACAATGTGGATAAACGTAAAACATATTAAGTAGATTAAGTCAGTCACATATATACACATACTGTATGACATCATTTATATGAAATCTCCAGAGTTGGCAAATCTGTTGAGACAGAAGTAAATCAGTGGTTGCCTGGGGCTGAAGGTGGTGTGGAATAAGAAGTGACTCAGTGGCTACAGGTTCTTTTGGGAGTGATGAAAACCATACTAAAATTAGATTTTGGTGATGTTTGTACAATTCTGTAAACATACTAAAAACTACTGAATTGTATACTTTAGATAAGTGAACTTTGTTGCATAAATTGTATCTCAACGTAATATAGATTGAAATTTAATAATTAAATTTTATTTTAAAAGGAATCAAATGTAAGTTATTAAACTAAAAATAAAATACAGTAACTAAAACACTTGCTGGCAAGGCTCAACAGAAGAGTGGAAACAATAGAGGACAGAAATCAGTAAACCTGAAGACACCTCAGGAGGATTTACTCTGAACAACAGAGAGAAAATAGACTGAAAAAAACGAAGAGGGCCTCCAGAATCTGTGAAACAAAAGATTCATCATCAGAGTCTCAGAAAGATCTGAGAGAGATAGTGGCGCTCAAAGAGTATTTTAGGAAATAACGGCTGAATACTTTCCAGATTTTTCAAGGGTAGAAAGAAAAGAACTGTCAATCATGAATTCTATACCCAGTGAGGAATGAAAGGGAAATAAAGGCATATTTTTGGACAAAAGAAAACTAACAGAATTTGTTGCTTGCAGACCTATCCTTACAAATTGGCTGACGAGAGTTCTTTAAACAGAAAAAAGAATGCTGTTTTAAAAAGGAATATTGGACGAAGAGGAAAAAGAAAGAGAAATGAAAAAACACATACATAAGTATATAAAATGAATGTCTCATGAGTTTTTAAATTGTTTGATGATTGAAATGAAAATCATACATCATCTTATGATCAAGAAAAAGTGGGGACAGAAAAGGGATATATGTGGAATCAGTGTTCACACTTCACTGGAAGTGGTAAAATGCTGATACAAGTAGACTGTGATGTTATATATACTTATTGTAATTCCTAGAATAAACACTGTAAAAATTATACAAAGTGATATACTCAAAAACATTAAAATATAGAGAAGAAATCCTAAAAATTATTCAAGTAATCCACAAGAAGGTAAGAAAAGAGAAGTAAATTAAAATTAAAAAAAAAAAAAATAGGAAATCAAGAAAAAGGAGGGGGAAAAAATAGCAGCTTTAATCCCTAAATATATCAACAATTACCTTAAATGTAAATGGTGTAAATACTCCAATTAAAAGACAGGTATTTGCAGATACAAAAATATGATCCAACCAATGTGCGGTCTGTAAGAAACTTCCTTCAAATACAGTAACAGTGTAAGAGTTGTTGATCAGTCACTAAGTCATGTCCCACTCTTTGTGACCCCAATGACTGCAGCACACAGGCTCCTCTTTCTTTTACCATCTCTCTCATGAGTTTTCTCAAATTCATGTCCATTGATTCAGTATCAAACTTCTAATGATAAAGAATGGAGCTGGGCTTGCCTGGTGGCTTGGTGGTATAGAATCTGCCTGCCAATGCAGGAGGCACGGGTTCAATCCCTGGTCTAAGAAGATCCCACATACCCCAGAGCAACGAAGCCAGTGCATCCCAACTGCTGAGGCTGTGCTCTAGAGGCCGGGAGCCACAACTACTGAAGCCTGTGCAGCCCAGAGCCCATGTTCTGCAACAAGAGAAGCCACAGCAACAAGAAGCCTGCACACCCAAAACAGAGAGTAGCTCCCACACTCCAAAATTAGAGGAAAGCCCATGCAGCAGCAAAGGCCTAGCACAGCCAGGGGGTGTGTGTGTGTGGCAGGGTGGGGAGAGTGGAGCTAAGTAATTTTGGGAATACTATATGCTCATTAAAATTTAACAGAATGGAGAAATGCTTATAACATCAAGAGTACATTAAATACAAAATCATACATCATTAGCATATAAGTAAAAACAAGTTTTTATATGAATAAACTTTTATTGAATTTTAGATAATTAGAAAGAATAAAGAAATGCAAGATAAATGCTTTTGAAACAACATCTGACAGTATCATCTTTTTTGTCATTGGTATTTTCACTTTTCTTTATAAAAAGTATAGACATTCATTTATTTAAATTTTTACAAAGTCAAGAACCATCAAATGGAAAATATAAGTAATGCTGAAGTAAATTCAGCTTTTCATCAATATTGGGATGGTTGCAATGACCAGGTTCAGAGCTTAGCCCTCTTGGAAAAATAGTGTACGCAGCAGCCGTTGGTTTCCATTATTCAAATAAGTCTGAAAAGCAGGAGGCCACTTCCTGTGATGACTGTTCTTGCAGGAGAAGAGGGCAAAAAGCATAGTGGAATGACAGAATGAAAGACAATAACGGGGAAAGAAAAGATGGCCTGATCGAATCACAGGGTCAGAATCATAAAAAATTTAGGAAACAAATCTGGGACGAAACTATTCGTGTGTTGCTTAGAGTGTGATTAAGGCGAGACTGTCACCAACACAAGCACGGCCAGATCTACAGAGCACGCAGAGTGTGAAGAGTCTGTGGATCACCTGGTGGGCTCCCAGGCTAGGTAACTGACCACAGAGAGTCTCTACAGTGGTGTAAAACGCATTTGGGCAAAACTGCAACCCTGAGCTGTGACAAATACAGGGCAGAGCCTCCCAGGAGCATATCTGAAGACATTCCTTTTGTCTCGGTCTTATCTCTTTTGCAAATCTAATCATTATAAACAAAAAGCAAACAACCACAAATCAACTCCTGCCCTCCCTTTAACAACCTAGAAACCTCAACTTGTCAAACAAGGAAAAAGTTACCTACCTCCCACAGTACAAAGGCCTGGGGTGCTGCCCTCATTAAGAGCGGCCTGGCGTGACAGCAAGGGAGACCTGGACGGCCCTGCTCTGACAGGCTGCCAGGAATTCCTTTCCACACACCTGCATGACCTAGGTCTTTTATGAAGGGCCTCTTGCCGGGTTCAAGCCACATATTCTCGATGAATATGGTGTTAACAGTAGTCTTTACCTTCCTAACCCAAAGCCTCTCACTTATTAAAAAAAAAAAGTTTTCTTTTTAAAAATATTTTCCCAGGAAATAAGGAACAGTAATTGCCATGGACCTACAACAGACCCCAGAAAAACACAGGCAATAATCTCAATATAGCAGTACTCCAAATATGAAATTCATGCTCCAGGAAGAGATAAATAAATAAATATGACAGGGCTTCTCCAAGAAGTTTCTAGTTTTCACCCATTTTTGTTGGTGTATAAAGTTTTCATTCTGTGATACAAGAGCCAGCCCTATGAAGGCCAGCACTCACTATTCATGCCATTTGGCCCCTACAGCGGGACGGGATGGGGAGAGGCCAGACGGCGCACAGGGGTGCTCAGTGTGTTTTCTAAAGACACCTATCTTTTGAAATAATTTCATTATTTAAACTCCATGTGGCACTTTATTCTCTTGAAAAATTATTACGTTAGGCGTGAATTAAAAACATAAGCCCGTCTGGACTGCAGATGGGTTTTCAGTGCTACTCTGCTTTTACCCCTCCTTCCTTGGCTTGGCACATCTGTGAGATCCAGCTTTCTGAATGGAATCCTGAGACCGCTCGGGTGGGGGAACATGTCTTCATGCCGGAACATTCCAGCTCGGCTTACAAATCTTAGTGGCCAGGTCACAGCACGGCCTCCTTCTCTGTGCTTTTTACTAGGATCATTGTCAGGAAATTGTCCGTCCCAGCGCTCTGCCACCCCACCCTCCCCCTGGAACGAGGGCATCCTTAGCTTCTCGTCTGCACATTCCCTCCGCCAGCGTCCTATACCAGGGACCCGGCCCGACTCTGGGCTGGCACCATGACGGGGACAGCGCCGATGCGCTCCAGGGTGGCCTGGCTGACGGTGTGGGAGGTGTGTGCAGCGACGGTACAGGCGGCGGCCGGGCCCTCCTGCCTACGGAACCGTTGCTCCTGGGCGCGGCCTGCGGTGACGACCCTCTGTTGGCTGTCACTACCAGGGTCTTATGCGGGGCGGGGGCCACATGGCTGCCGTTGGCATAGATGGCTGGCACGCTGGCGTTGCCCGAGTGGAGGGAAAAGGACTGGCGCAAGTCGCCGAAGTGGCCGAATAACTCCGTGTTTCTGTGCACTTTGGGGTTGCTGCTCCAGTAGCGGCTGTTGTAGGTATTGGAAGAGGTCAGTGTGTTGTTCTCCGAGGAGGAGATCTCCGTGTGAAATGCTTTGGCAGAAGAAGAACATTTGGGTGGAAGATCATCCTCTCTGAAAATGAACAAAAGTAAAGGTGTTGTCAGAATTTACCTGATGTCCACCCTACCCTTCTGCCCAGGACTCTTTCTTCTCATATTCAGGCTAACATGTCTGTGAATTCCACACCCTCAGGACAGACCACACTGTGCTCAGGAAAGCAAGCAAGGCAAACACCAGGCCTCGGTGCTGACGTTCATTCCCTTTAAGACAATGCTTAAGAAAAATTCTCCCTCAGCGTCTGTCTCCAAGAGAAAACAAAGTACTGTCAAATCTTCCAAAGACTATGTCTTCCAATGTAGTTGAAATATGTGTGTGTGTGTGTGTGTGTGTGTGTGTGTGTATACACATAGTGCTCTAAATAGAAAAATAGTCCATGAAGAAATCCACTGAGCTAGCTGCTATAAAATAGCGAAGAAACCATCCTATGGATGTAGCAACTTCAAAACACTACTAGGGTTGGCTTGATTTACATTTTGGGGTATTTGAGAAATCGCTGTGGTGTGCTGATGAGAGGTTTTCCCATTAGTCTTACACTGGGAAGAAATCTGTCCAAACCCTTAAGAATTATAAGAGCCTAAGACAAGTTCTTAAGTTAATCTAAGATGCTAACTAATTCACCTAACATTTCTTGAGTACCAGGCATTTTATTAGATGTTTCATATGAAAAAAAAGACAGCTCTTCTACCCAAGACAAGGGCCTAAGCCAATTTATGTGAGAATGTGGTGCCTGGATTAGTCTTGGACCTGATCAAAGAATGTATTGAGAAGATGGATGCAGAGAGACCCAAAGTATGGTCCAGGAAGAGGGTGGGAGCCAAAGGAAAAGGCTCGAGGTGCAAGGGAAGACAGAATAGACTGGTGCTGTGTATGTCATTTTTAATAAGGATATTGACATGATGCCATCTAAGCCTGAGCCTGAACCTCCTTATTCCCACAATACACCAAGGGTCACCTTTCTCTCAATAGCATTTGACATTCTTTCCTTACAATGTTCACATTCTTGACTCATTTGTTTTCAACCAAGTCATAGTGGTTTGTTCTATCCCTATAGGTGGTATTCTTTCTTATTTACGATCTCATCATTTATAAATGCCAATATTAAACACACGTTCTAAAGTAATTTTTCTACCATGGCAGCCACCTAACCCCACCCACCCTGAAGCTATGGGAGGAAATGAGATTCTTCACTTGTGACCTCCTCAGTGGGCACACGCTAGACTAGCCGCTGCTCCTCATCCATGATCCAGTAAATAAAGCTAAGCAGTCAATGAGAACGAGTGATGTAACTTACAAGAAACAATCATTTGGCTACTTTAAACTGTCGTGGTTTAAGTCATAAGATTAGCAAAGAAACCTTAGCTGCCAAATAGAAATAGAATAGAAACACAGACACTGGATATGCCAATGTCAGGATAAATTATCTGACACACAAACCTTATTTCATTAGGAATTTCCTCTTCCTCCTCCTCTTTATTTTTGCTTCTCCAGTAAAAGAACGCCCCTAAAATTAGTGCAATGCAAAAAATGATAATAACTGCACCAGTGCCAATGGCTCCAGCTATTAGTCCAATGCTCCTGGGCTGGGCTGCAAAATATATTTAAGGCATATTTAAAGAAAAAAAGGAGAGAGAGAAAGAAATAGAATATGCTCATACAACTTCATAAATAGTTAAGACTATCGAAGAATCTTCTTAAAATGCACAACATTGCCTACAGTATTGCATCCATCTAAAGTTAAATCTTGCTTAACTTTCTGTATCCCCAGTGGCTAGGACTAAGGGCTCACATTTATTGAATGAATAAACAATCAGACAACTCACAGCTGCAGGAGAGTCACGACCATAGCAGAGCAGGAAAAAGACCGTACCTGACGACTTACCTGTGTGCGTGCGTGCATGCTAAGTCGCTTCAGTTGTGTCCAACTCTCTACAATCTATGGACTGTGGCCCGCCAGACTACTCTGTCCATGGGATTCTCCAGGCAAGAATACTGAAGTGGACTGCCATGCCCTCCTCCAGGGGATCTTGCCAACCCAAGGACTGAACCCAGGTCACCTGCACTACAGGTGGATTCTTTACTACTGAACCACCCGGGAAGCTGACTCCCTGCCTAACCTGCCCACAATGAACCCAGCAAGCAACGGGATAATTTATCACCCTCTTAGATCATTCCCTTTGCAGCTGGAATTCAAAAACCCAGGATTCTCAACTAGAGAAAAAACGTCTGCACTACTTAGGTATGACCTGGATACCCCACATTTTAGCAGATATAAGGGATTAGAAGAAAATACAAAAGGTCTTGCCATGACCAGAAGGTCACTCCAAATTTTTATGTCTCCAGTGCTACACAATCAGAACTGATTTGATTCTAATGATCCTGAGGAGAAGACATTTTACCATAAAGAACAAGTCATATTGCTGAGGCTGATAAAATACACTAATATATTTCGATAACATTTTCAATAATGATTAAAATCAAAACAGTTTCTATTTTCTCTTCAAATGACCTAAGTCCCATTAAGCGAAATTCTTCATTCCCTGGTTTAATGAAGATCTTGGCATTTCAGAACAAGAGTGGACATCAGAACCTCACATACTTACGAGAAATGACCTGGAGATCCAAAAGACAGGTGCTGGTCCCAATGGCGTTAGAAGCCACACACTGGTACAAGCCTGAGGAAAGGGCACTGATGTTCCTGATAGTGACTGTTCCCTGGACCTGGTCTGTCACAAAAATAACAGTCAAGTGAGGATTTCAGAAAGAAAATAAGAAACCAAAAATATCAGCAGAAGGCTATAAAAAAAATGAATAGTGAAGAACTATCAACATCATTTTTCTGGAGAGAGTTTTTGGTTTATGAATGTTAAAGACTATATCATAAAATAAAGTGAAAGACCTAGAGCTACCGAAAAAAAGTGAAATTAGTTGCTCAGTCATGTCCGACTCTTTGTGACTCCATGGACTGTTGCCCACCAGGCTTCTCTGTCCATGTGATTCTCCAGGCAAGAATAATGGAGTGGGCTGTCGTGCCCTCCTTCAGGGGATCTTCCCAATCCAGGGATCGAGCCTAGGTCTCCCACATTGCAGGCAGATTCTTTAATAGCTGAGCCACCAGGAAGAGCTAGAGAGGACTATCCAAAATAAGGGCAGTCTCACAGCCTAATCTGAAGATTAATGTGAGGTCCGAAAGGTGAGCAGCCTTCCTTGAGGAAATGTTGGCTAATGCCCGTTTTAGAGAATCTACGATCATAAATATTGAATTTTAATTCTGAGGAAATGCTGTAATACAAAAATGAAGTTAAACCCATTATACTAATATTTGCTTCATCCTTAATGAGGAAAATATCCACTCTGTGCTCCAAGGTATATACTGTTACTCCCTTTCAATAATGATTATAACCATTCCTAAGTCCAGCTCCTCCACAAAGCGGACACCAAGACAAGCAAGAGGTTTACTGGAGGCAATGGCAGTAAAGGAAGCAGAGAAGAACCTGGAGAAAGAAGGGAGAGGCTCCAACTGCAGCGCAGGTCTGACCACCACGAAGGGGAGCGGGAAGAAAGGAGGGGGCGTTTCAGACTGCAGCGCAATGTCGCTGAAGTTTCCGCCAGGCTGATGGGAGTCCTGGAGACAAAGTCACCCGTTTCAGGCACCTCGCTCCTTGCAGGGACAGACCTGTATTAGCAGCCCCGCTGAGAACGGTGACTGGCTGGGAGCAGTCCAGGCAAAGCCCGCCTGGGTGAGCAGTGGTGGATGCTGGAGGAAGCCGCTGAGGCTGTCAGTCTGTCACGCTCCCCACAGCAGATCTCAGCCGGGCATTTTCAAGGTGATCACAATGATATTACAGAGAACTATTTCAGTTCACATTCCAGTCATTTATCAACATTAGGATAGTTTATTTATTCCTTATAAACAAAATGTAAATGACCTGATAAAAACCAAAGTTAATAGTTATTACTATGGGCCAAGTACTGGCTAAGCTTTTATACATTATTATCCTGATCATTACAATCACTCTTAAAGGTATTATTATTATTAACCCCATTGAACAGATAAGGAAACTGAGGCTTCAGAAGAGTCATAAGATTACACAACTGGGCACCAGGAATTAGCTGGATGGAGGGCTGTCTTACCTCTTAGTTCAGGGTTTCACTGCCTCCCTTAGGCAGAACATAACCATCAGTCACCTCAGCTCCTCAAAACAGCAGCACATCAGGAAAGGCTCCTGACGGCTCAGTTTCTGGCGCAAAGTCCACACTCCTTGGGCAACACCTGGGGCTCTTGCTACCCTGTGCTGACAACCCTGACATGAAACTAAGATTGAATTACCTAGTTCCTGCTGGCAAGCTTCATAGATCAAAGGCAGAAGCAGAGTCATTTAAGAAATAAATATTTATTGAGCACCTTTCTGTGTACCAGGTAATTTCTGAGGATGGGAATACAATGATGAACCAGACAAATACAGCCCTGTACTTTAATGAGACAAGCAGGCAAGAAATCATAATAAGTGGGTTAAGTGCCATAATCAGAGGATATAGGATGCTGGGGAGCACTGAAGAGGGACATCTGATGAGGATGAGCAAATTCTCAAAGATCCCCGGACAGCAACAGCCCTCAGGGTTATCTAGCTGCATTCTAACATAATACAATGGGTAGCGTTAAGGAAATGGCAACCCACTCCAGTGTTCTTGCCTGGAGAATCCCAGGGATGGCAGAGCCCAATGGGCTGCCATCTGTGGGGTCGCACAGAGTCGGACACGACTGAAGCGACTTAGCAGCAGCAGCAGTAGCAGTGTTAACAAGGACTCTGAATCAACACACTTGGAAATTAACATCAGTATACCGGCCAGGAAGAGGAGGGGTTTTTTTTGTTTGTTTTGTTTTTGCTATTGCTTTTCAGTGGAAGAATGTAAATGATCCAACCCATACTATATGGATATTCTTACTAAATGGATATCTTACTTAGACATTTGAACTGTACTGTATACACCTAGGTCAATATACCTGGTAATTATTTGGTTCACACCTGTATGTTATCTTCTTTTCCTTAAAAACACACAATTCTGACGGCTACCAATGTCTGGGCCTTTCAGTGAACTTACTCAGAGAGTTGGGCCAGTCTGGAAGGAAACTGTTTTCTCCTCCTCTGTGCTCTATCTGACTTCCCAGGCTCTCATAAACATCTCTCCCATGTGTTTCCCAGCACCCTGTATTCTCTAGCGCTGGAACTTACCCCATTTATTATAATTTCTTACCTATTTGTCTCATTAAGATAATGGACTGGCTTTTCTTATTTATCACAGTTATCACCATCCTCAGAAATTACCCAGCACACAGAAAGGCATGCAGCAAAGAAATAAATGGGCTGTCTTTGCCTGAGTGTCTATTGTGTACCACATGCACTATACTAAGAGTTTTACATGTCTCTTTAGTTTTACAAACCTTGAGTTTTATATTCTGTACTTTTCAAAGGTGGCAAAGCTCAGAGAAGCTATGCAACTGGTCCAAGATTGCACAGTACACAAGTAGCAGCACATAAAATCAGGTCTGTCTGTGTCAAAGCTCATAATCACCATACCCCCACTTGCCTTTCTAGTAAGGTACTTAATACCATAATATTGCCTGGGGTACATCCATAGGATATTTTCTAACCTTGCAATCAATGTCCCAATGCTGTTAGTCTTAAACTAAGCCACCTGTGTAAATCCATCTTCAATACATTAGCAAATGTCATCATTCAAGAAAACCATAATCTTTGGATCACTAACTCCCCACCCAATTCCACACACTGTATTACTGTCTTCATAAATCTTGCAAGTCTAGAAATTTGATCAGCTCACACCAAGCCACTGATTGTGTTGACATTTCCATAGACAGAATTAGGAAAAAAATTAACAGCTGATCTAATAAGCAGCCTTCTGGCATGCGGAAAAGGTAAACTGTAAAGATTCATGCTGAAAAGTTATTTTTAAAAGGTGAAGTCACTGTTTTTCTCTTTTTTCCCTTTACCTCTATAGACACCATAAGTGAAGTGATTTAAGACAATGTTTTTCCATGAGGTGGACACATCATGCTGGAGTTAACTTGGACAGAATCAGGGGATGAGACAGACTTATCAATAAGACAGGACTAGCTGGAAGCAGAAGAGGGCTGTTTCTATGCAGTCAGGGCAAAGCAGACATAGGGCACCTCTGCCGCCAGCCCCAGACTGCTCCACGCCACGGTGCAGGGCCCTTTCTGAAATAAGAGGGGCCAGTCCCCCAATGGGTCACTTCACTTGGCCTGCTCTGGCACAGACTAACTTGCTGAAATGAAGTTGTAGAATAAATATCTTTTTTATTTTCTTTCTTTTAAAGAATAGGGGAAGTTCAACAGGGTGGAACTACAATTTGGAAAGCAACAAACTGCATCACACTCCACTCCGTTTTAGTTCACAGCAAGTATCCCACATAAGATGCTGACCTCCACCAGAAAGCCCTACGGAATTTAGAGAGAAATAAACACAAGCACACATTTCCACTTCCATCCTTTCTCCTTAGTTCCAGATCACTTCTCTGCTGCCTAGTCAACGGTAAACTGGCTGTGAGTGTGTGTTCTAGACTCAGGGTGGAGCCTGTTCTGTCACTGGCTAGCTAGGTGGTCATGAGTGTGCCTCCTCTTCTGTAGGCTACCATGGGGACTAAGAGAGATAATCCACAGTGCCTGGGAAGGCTTCTATGTAGGAATTTCCTCTTGGCATGGCTTGAGAAATTTATATCTTTTTCTGATTTATGAGGAAAATCAGTTAAGAAATTGGGAAAATGCTAAATGTCTCAAAATTCCAATCAATATTAATACTCAGGATTTGAGGTTGAGAGATCAGACTTAACAAAATCAAATTATTCAATATGTTATACGATTTGTGCATTTAAAAGATAATAAGTGACCATAATAATTGAGTCATTTCTTATATTAAAATTCAGAATTATTCTACATAAAAAATAATGAATACATGGTTTGTTATTTGAATAACATATGATATATATTATGACATACTATGTATTTTAATAATATGTAAAAAAATTATTTCAATCAGATGTAATTGTTTGATAATAAAAGGTAATAAAAATGGGAATATTAACACAAAATAAAACCTATTTAAAAATTCAAAGATAATAGGACAAATACTTAATATTTAAACTCTGTCATTCTAAAAGAAAATTTAAAAACATGATACAGCATTAAGTATCCAACCTTGATCTTTGTTTTATGCCAAATTTTTCAGACATAGAAAATTTTATTTCCTTTTTGTGTTGATGTTGGTTGAATTAAGATGGAGATGGAAAAGGGAAACAGAGAAAAATTACACAGTAGGGTTGTGGATCTGTCAGTTATGTCTTCTTTTTTCAACCTATCCTGGGCCTCTGTTGTTTATAAGTTGTTAAATTTCACTGCTTCTCTATGCTTAATATGCACCTTTGTGTTATTTTAACTGTTGTTGCTGCTGCTGCTAAGTTGCTTCAGTCGTGTCCAACTCTGTGCGACCCCACAGACGGCAGCCCACCAGGCTCCCCTGTCTCTACGATTTTCCAGGCAAGAATAATGGAGTGGGTTGCCACTTCCTTCTCCAATGCATGAAAGTGAAAAGTGAAAGTGAAGTTGCTCAGTCGTGCCCGACTTTGCTACCCCATGGACTGCAGCCTACCAGGCTCCTCCATCCATGGAATTTTCCAGGCAAGAGTACTGGAGTGGGTTGCCATTGCCTTCTCCGATTTTAACTGTTACTGGCTATTTAACTGGTTTCTTTGCTGTTCATCTAAAGCACCAGGCACACTCTTGCCTCAGGGACTTCATTCACCTGGCTGTTCCTTCTGCCTAGAATGCTCTCCAGCCCCCATATTCACATGCCTAATTCCTTTAACCGGAGAAGGCAATGGCATCCCACTCCAGTACTCTTGCCTGGAAACTCCCATGGAGAGAGGAGCCTGGTAGGCTGCAGTCCATTGGGTCACTGAGTCAGACACGACTGAGCGACTTCACTTTCACTTTTCACTTTCATGCATTGGAGAAGAAAATGGCAACCCACTCCAGTGTTCTTGCCTGGAGAATCCCAGGGATGGCGGAGCCCAGTGGGCTGCCGTCTGTGGGGTCGCACAGAGTCGGACAAGACTGAAGCGACTTAGAAGCAGCAATTCCTTTAACATCTTCCAGTCTGCTAGAATATCATCTTCTCTAGGAGGCTTACTCTAAGAAAATTTTTCAAATTTCAGCTTCTCATGCCTTAGCTAATCCATTTTACATTCACCTATTTTTCCCCTAATGAATTTATCACCTGTAACAGTCTCTGCAATTTACTGATTTATTATGTTCAATCTCCCCCATTAGAATTCAAGCTCCATAAGGGGAAGGATTTATGTTCACTGATGTGTCTCTAGCACCTAGAAGAGTGCTGGAAACTAGTATGTGCCCAACAAGCATATGTTAGATTAACAAATGAATTCAGAGCAAAAATGAAAAAATAAGTATACAAGACTATACTTGAGTAAAAAGTTAGTGCAAAACTCAACATTCAAAAACTAAGATCATGGCACCCAGTCCCATCACTTCATGCGAATAGAAAGGGAAAAAGCAGAAGCAGTGACAGCTTTTATTTTCTTGGGTTCCAAAATCAGTGCGGAAGGTGGCTGCAGCCACAAAATTAAAAGACACTTGCTCCTTGGAAGGAAAGCTATGACAAACCTAGACAGTGTATTCAAAAGCAGAGATAACACTTTGCTGACAAAGGTCCATATAGTCAAAGCTATGGTTTTTCCAGTAGTCATGTACAGATATGAGAGGTGGACCATAAAGAAGGCTGAGCACCAAAAACTGATGCTTTTGAACTATGGTGCTGGAGAAGAGTCTTGAGACTCCCCTGGACTTCAAGGAGATTAAACCAGTCAAATCTAAAGGAAATCAACCCTGAATATTCATTGGAAGGACTGATGCTAAAGCTCCAATACTTTGGATACCCAGTGAGAAGAACCAACTCATTGGAAAAGATCCTGATGCTGGGAAAGACTGAAGGCAAAAGAGGAAGCAGGTGGCAGAGGATGAGATGGTTGGATGGCATCATTGAATCAATGGACATGAATCTGAGCAAACTCCAAGAGGTAGTAAAGGACAGGGAAGCCTGGCATGCTACAGTCGGTGAGGTGGCAAAGAATCAGACAAGACTTAGTGATTGAACAACAACAACAACATACAAAAGTATAAATAAAATCAAAAGCTTGATTTAGGCAGGATTGATTAAAAACATAAAGATGAAAAGGACCAACAGAATTAGGAATGAAAGGGGGAACATAAATGCACAGTTTTAAAATTCATGAGGGAATAAAAATAATAATGATAATATAATGCTAATATTTATTAAGTGCTTATACATGCCAGATGTTGTGCTAAACATTTTACATGTGTTATCATTTAATCTTTATTTCACCCTGTGAGGCAGTTACTATCATTGTCTCCATTTCACACAGAAGAAGACCAAGGCTGTCACATAGCCAGCGGTTCCTGGAGCTGTGATTCCATAGCACATTCTCTTGACTCCAAAACCTGCAGTCTTACATAGAAACTCGTGTTTTCATGTAGAGAATACAACTTGATGCTAGTATGCATAAGCATAGACAGAGACATTTTCTAGAGAAATAAAGATATAGAAAATTTTATTAAACCTACTACATTAGAGAAACGAAATCAGTAGTCAAAGAGCTAGCAAAAAAAAAAAAAAAACCGACAACAGAACAGCAAGGCAGAGCTTTGACAGCAAATTCTACAAAATCATCATATAACCTATGTTTTCTTATCCATACTGTTTCAGAGCATGGAAAAATGAGGAAGGGCTACCCAACTCAATTTATGAGGGTTTACTATACTGCAAGGAGACCCCACCAGTCCATTCTGAGGAGATCAGCCTTGGGATTTCTTTGGAGAGAATGATGCTGAAGCTGAAATTCCAGTACTGTGGACATCTCATGCAAAGAGTTGACTCAGTGGAAAAGACTTTGATGCTGAGAGGGATTGGGGGCAGGAGGAGAAGGGGACGACAGAAGATGAGATGGCTGGATGGCATCACTGACTCGATGGACGTGAGTCTGAGTGAACTCTGGGAGTTGGTGATGTACAGGGAGGCCTGGCGTGCTGCAATTCATGGGGTCGCAAAGAGTCGGACACGACTGAGCGACTGAACTGAACTGAACTATACTCTGACTAAAACTCAAGCATGGATAATAGAAGATAGAAAAATATGAGCCATTCTCACTTATGATCACAGATGATGAAGTTTTATTAAACTTGATGAGATGTTCTATTAAAGAGGTGAGAAAGTTCTATTAAAATATAAGCATATCAAATATTAGTAATTTATTTAAAAATAATGACAAATAGAATTTATTCCAGAAGAGGAGGATGGTTTAAAGTTTGGGAATATATTAATTCAATTCACTTACTGACACTGGGGCTGTATGATTCTTTATTGTGGAGGCTGACCTGTGCCTCAAAATGCTCAGCAGCATCCCTGGCCTCTACCCACTGGCTGCCAGTAGCATCTTCCTCCCAGCTGTGACAACTCAAGTGTCTCCAGATATTGCCAAGTGAAACTGTCCCTGGATCAGAACCACTGATGCAGAGGCTGATGAACTGTCTCAATGGGACCTGGGCCAACTGTACAGGCCTAATGGAACAAGGGCCAAACTGCTGTATTTTGCTTCAAGTAATATCCATCAAATATAGTTTTCACTCCTTTTAGAATTCAAAGTATTTATATGCCAAAAGGACAATACTAAATCCACTTTGTAATTCCTCTGTATAAAAACAAACTGAATCTCCAAAGGATGCTGGTTCTAAATTTATTCAGTCTTTAGCATCCACATATAAACTATACAGAAACAACTTTTTGGTAACTTTTATTGTGATATAACTTTTAGTTTACAGAAGATTGAAAGAATACTACCAGGAATTCTTATGTATCATATATCATCTACTTGGATTTCACAGTTATTTATATTTTGCCCTATTTGGTTATCATTTCCTCAGTACTTACAGAAATATCTTCCTGGACCATGTAAGAGCAAGTAGAAGACATTGCACCTTTTACCACTAAGTACTCAGTATTTCCTAAGGACAAAGACATTACATAATCATAGTACAAGCATCAAAGTCAGGAAAATTAAATATTGCTACAACAGTATTACTCAGTTTAAGCTCAGATTTTGTCAACTGCCCAGTAACCTCCTTTATAGCTGTTTCCTTCCCTGTCCAGTTTGTAATCTAGGATTCTGTATTACACTTACTTGTCTTAACTCCTTGGTCTCTCTTTATTAACTGTATTTTGTACTGGGTACAGCCAGTCAACAAGGTTGTGATAGTTTCAGGGGAACAGCAAAGGGACTCAGCCATACATACACATGCACCCACTCTCCCCCAGACTCCCCTCCCATCCAGGCTGCCACATAATATTGAGCAGAGCTCCCTGTGCTACACGGTAGGTCCTTGTTGGTTGCCCGTTTGCATACAGTGGTGTGCACCCGCCCATCCCAAACTCCCCAACTATCCCTTCCCCAGCCCCTCAGCCCACCTAGCAACCATTCAGTCTGTTCTCTGGCTCCTCAGTCTCTTTCAGTCTAGGACAGTTTGCCTGTGTCTTCACTCCCTGCTGGATATTTCCTCGTGACTGGATTCAGGTGATGTGTTTTGACAGAAACGCTAAAGCAATGATGCTGTGTCCTTCTCACGCCATAAGACACGAGGCATACAACAGCAGCTTGTCACAGCACTGGTTGTGTGGTTACAGTGGTGTCCACCAGGCCTCTCTACTATTACTCTTTGTGATTACTAAGTTATTTGTGCAAAAATACTTTGGAACTAGTAAACATGTTTCTCATCAAATGACAGCTCCTATTTTGACACTGGGGATGATTTTCTAACCATCATTCCTGCTACCAACATTGGCAGCCATTCTAATGTAAGAAAATGCTCTCCTTTCTCCCCCATTTAATTTATGTCTATCAGCAGGGATTCAGGGATTCTCACTGTATTCAGTGGATTACACTATTATTTCAATGTTCACACTGTCCCAGATTTGTCCTAGAAGGAGCTCCTTCAAGCTAGCCCCTCTACATGGTCAATTCTAATCCCCAAATATTATGCCCTGTCACTACTCAAGACTTCTGGGGTGCCCTCTTCTGAAGTCAGTTACTCTTTTCTCAGGAATGCATATTGAATTTATATTAAGCAAATGTATACACATTAGTAAAATAAATCCTCTAAAAGAATTCTAAGTTATTTTGGGATTATATGCTATTTTGTATATTGCATTAATGCAGATATTAAGAGGTAAATTTAACTAAAAATCAGACTCATTTAATGTGTGTTATTATAACAGATGAAGTTATCCAAAGTTAAGTCTGATAACCAATCCAGAGTTGGAATTACAAGACACACGCTGTCACTGGCATTCATGTTTACTTTTACAGCTCAAGTACCAAAGAACAGGCAAGTTGCAAAGAAGATATCAAGAAATTTGACTAGTATCTATTTATTCAGAAACAAGTAGGTATGGAAGGCTCTTTGTATAGATACTCACAAGTTATATACAACCATTTTTAAACTTTCATTTGTAATTCCAAACTCAGCCCAATATTTCAAAGAAATGTTATAAGTCATAGAATCTTAATGCTGATACAGAGGTGTTGGAGATGATATTGTTAAATCCCTTTATTTTACAAAAGACAACACACACACAAAAAGGATAACACAGGCCCAACGAAGTGAACTGTCATAGAAATAATTACTGGAAAATCTAGGACTTGAATACAGTTTTCAGGATTTAAAGACAAGAGCTATTCTAAACATACCACTTACAACATTAAGATTAATAGATCAGTCCACACACACATACACACACACACACACAAAGCTATTTAGCCTCACAGTATGGTTAAAACATCTAGCAATAAACAATCAGTAGGGAACAGCATTGCAATCATCATTATTAGAATAACCCAGAAGTTATTATGGTGAAAAAAACCTTTTAAAATAATACTGGGATAGGTTAATTAAAAAGTGATAGGAAGATCCATTAATAATTTCTGTGGAGAATCTTAAAGGAAACTGAAAAGCTCTTAAGAGGCTGGTGATCCTGGTTCTTTAATGTCCAACTTCACCATAGAACTTAGGACTTTTTTTTCTCATGACAAGTATACACCATCAATATGATTCAAACTTATCAAGCATAACTAAGATTGTTTGGGACCTCTCCATTAATTGTCAGCTTCTTAAGATCTGTAAATCTTCCCTGAGAATGCTAGGAATAGAAATGATCTGTATTAGAAGTGATGTAACACACAAGATAGCAAAAATTTATTTCCTTGAAATAGAAATTATATATATAATTCTAGAATTTCCCTCATTTCATAAATTTTCCTCAGTTTTCAAGGGCGTCTCCTTTAATAGCAAATCTAAGCAGCTGGATTTACATGCAGAAAGCCCTTGAAACTCATGCCTCCTCCATCTTTACCTGTCTGCTGTGCTCAACTCCTGGATCTCCCAAGATCTGAGGCCTTTGCTGCTCTCTTTCCCATCTTCCTCCTCTAATTAGACTTGAGGCTGAAAAGGATGATTAACCCTCTCATGACTATGTGGATGTTTCTCATACTAACACAGGCAATTGTTTCTTAAGTAGGAAGTAGACTCTCAGTTATAAACTTCAAGGATTATTTTACAGTTAGCAATTCAAAGAAACTACCAATTAGCTATTTTGAATCTTCACTACAAAGGAACAGAATTTCCATATATAGCTACCATTGGATAAGATACATTTCATAAAGTCAGCAATGAGAAGATGAAAAAAATATTTTTATACTCTTTAAAGCTGGAAACACAAAACAATCCTGATAAATTTTCAGCAGTTACAAATACAGTGTGTTCTTTTTCAAAATCTATTAAAGTTAATTACTTTGTGAATCACCTGTGAATTGAAATTTTCCATAATAATGAATTAAATGGACAAAGCAACACCATACGTACCCTGAGTGGCTGTTGGAGGTAGTTTGAGGGTATTGTCTAACTTCTCCCAAAGGTAAGTTGGTCGAGGAATGCCCTCCTCTGAGCTACAGAGCAGGATGACATCGCTGCCGATATCCTGTGACCCTTGGATTTGGCAGTGTGGGGCAGAAGGGGGAACTGTAACAGGAAGAGTAAGTAACAGAGGATACATTTACCATGAGCCAGAGGATGACCGCAGAGACATCAAAATTCAGCACACTAGGCCTCAGCTAGCACTGTTGGGGAACACACATCAGAAGGCCACCTCACGAGCAAAGCCAGTGACCAGCGTGTGCTGATCCACAGGCCTTGGCCACGAGCGCGGGGCCGACCACTTCAGCTGGCAAGGAGCAAACACGCAAGAAGGGCAACAGCTTCTGATCATATTTCCAAGATACCTTATGGTTTTAGTTTCACTGTTTTTTTCCTCCAAAGATCTGTTCTCAAATAATTTTTTAAATCCTTCTGTCAACGTATTGCTTTTAAAAGCATTACTGAATTCACACAAGTTCACAGCGGCATTATTCAAAAGAGCTAAAAGGTGGAAATAACCCAAGTGTCTATAGATGAATGGGTGGACAAAATATAGTATGGACATACAAGGGATAGGAAATTCTGACACAGACTACAACATGGATGAAGCTGGAGAATATAATGTTAAGTGAAAAAATTCAGTTATAAAAGAAAAATAATGCATGGCTCCACTTATATGCAGTCCCTAGGGTACTCAAATTCACAGAAAAAGAAAACAGAACAGTGATTTCTAGCAGCTGAGGGGACAGAAAAATGTCATTTAATGGGTAGAGTTTTATCTTTGCAAGTTGAAGAAAGTTCTGGAGATTAGTCCAAACACCACTGAATTGCTCTCTTAAAAACTGGCTAAGATGGTAAATTTTTGTTATATTTTACCATAATTAAACTTTTTAATTGATGAAAGAGCCCATTTGTAAATAAGATATTTCAAGGAACAGTACTCACTTACCTTGCCAGCTACTCTTGGCTAAAACCACCTTAACATTGATCTTAACTGTAGTTAAGAACACAGTTAACTCTACTAACAAAACCAGACACACTAACTTTATACCAACTTCTCTCCTATAGCAGGGGAGTTAGAATGAGGTTCAGGTATATCTACTACTTGATAGTAACACATGGACATTTTATTATCATTAAGAAAGATAAGGACACAAAGGATGTGAAACACAAACTTTTCCAAGAAAGAACACTAAAGGAAGAAGGTGGTAGTTTATAGTAAAAAAACAAGCAAATAAAAATATAAACTAAGCCCATGGCTTGGACTCTCATATTAGGTAATGCGTGCTGCTGCTGCTGCTGCTGCTAAGTCACTTCAGTCGTGTCCAACTCTGTGCACCCCCACAGACGGCAGTCCACCAGGCTCCTCCAACCCTGGGATTCTCTAGGCAAGAACACTGGAGTGGGTTGCCATTTCCTTCTCCAATGCATGAAAGTGAAAAGTGAAAGTGAAGACACTCAGTAGTGTCCAACTCTTAGCAACCCCATGGACTGCAACCCGCCAGGCTCCTCTGCTCGTGGGATTTTCCAGGCAAGAGTACTGGAGTGGGGTGCCATTGCCTTCTCCAGGGAAATGCGTGCAGTAGAGTTTAAACATAAGTGGGTGGTGCACTTGTAATGCTAGTGACTTTTCAATAAATGTGTTCAACTCTGAAAAAAATGAATGAATGAGTAGAAAATGAATGTTCTATACAGAGGAACCAGGAAAGAAAATGGGTGGGGGAAGAGAAAATACTGAAAGTGTACAGATAGAAAGACTGAAAAATCTCAGGGGATCTTAACTGCTTTAATGGGATAAACCAACCTCAATTTACTGACTTAGCACTGCCACTGTGACACTACGAGAGGAAACCCAAAACAGTTACTTGAAGGTTGCATTAACTTTATATGAATTAAGCATTTTTTTTCCTTCTTTAAAAATGAAAAAGTAAACAAACCTGAATCATGTGGGAAGCTCATTATCTACATGATATATGTGAATATCAAAATAATGTTAAATCCTAATAGTACTATGTATTTAGTATACAAGAGTGTTTTAAAGTCTGTGTAAGTTTAATATATTTGAGCGAATGGTAGTTTGAAGACTGTGAGAACAAGGCACCGGAGCTACAGTATTTTCTCGTCTGAAGAAGGACAACGGCAAGAACCGCCAACATCGGTATCCCTGAGTGACTCAGCCGTGGAAGGGAAAGGGGGAGCGTGTGCCAAGGAATCCCGGAGTCGACTCAGACCCGAGTAGGATGGAGGACAGTCCGGAGCACCCGCCTTCTCTAAGTACTTCTGTCTCCCCAGGTGAGCTCAATGTAGCCACTTCTACCACAAATACCCATTTATGAGGCAGCACTTTATCTCAGAGGCAGCAGAACTGAGAAACAAAACATGTTTAGGATGAACTTAATTTAGCATGAGATAGTCTACCTGCATGGTGTAATGGAAAGAATACTGGTTTAAGCAAAGAGATCTACATTTTAATCCGAGCTTTATTGTCATTCATGGTCTACACAACCTTGATGTTGGTGGCTGTTGGTGGTTTAGTTAATAAGTTGTGTTCAACTCCTGCAACTCCATGGACTGCCATGCTCCTCTGTTCATGGGATTTACCAAACAATAATACTGGAGTGAGTAGCCATGTCCTTCTACAGGGGATCTTCCTGACCCAAGGATCAAACCCGGGTCTCCTGCATTGCGGGCAGATTCCTTGCTGACTGAGCCACCAGGGAAGCCCACATAACCTTGGAAAAGGCTCTAAATCTATCTGGTCTCAGTATTAAGACTGAGTTTATCATATAATTTATCATTCAGACAATGATATTTTTGAAAGTAAAAGGAAGTATTATTAAAATTCTGCCAGAATAAGAGGTAAAGCTTAGAAGAGTCGTGGGCCTATTTAGCATCACATAAATAGGAAGTAGTGGCAAATTTACTCTCATGTGTGCGGAGCTCCCTGCTCCCTACACATCATCAAACACTCATGATTTAATTTGCATTTAACAATGTCTTATCCTATAAAAGCGTGGAATTCCCAGGCAGCACGAATGGTCAAGAACCCGCCTGCCAGTGCAGGAGATGCAGGAGACACGGGTTCAGTCCCTGGGTTGGGAACATCAAATGGAGGAGGGCATGGCAACCAACTCCAGTATTCTTGCCTGAAGAATCCCATGGGTAGAGGAGCCTGGCGCCACAGTCCAGAGGGTCACAAAGAGTCGGACACGACTGAAGTGACTGGGCACACACAAAAAGCTTAGGAAAAGCGAGGGGCTACTTTGATGGTATTTTTACTGCCTTTCTCCACCTTCAGGAAGAGTCATTTAAGAAGTAAGCTTTAGAGAACCACCTGAAATGGAGTAATGGGTGCAGAGACTATATGAAGCAGCACAGAGAAGCAGAGTCCAGATGTGGCTACAAAGAGAGAGGACAGGAAAAAGACACAGCAGTCAAAGTGTGCGGAAGAAATGGCAGAAGTAAATGTGCTTGGGAGTAAATTTGTAAGTAAAGCCAAAGTACCTGGAACATATCCTGTCACTCACCTAAAACTGTGAGACCAGTGACCCCAATATTCCTGCCACCTCTGTCTGGAAGGTTGTTAACCAAACACTGGTAGGTGCCTGTATCTGACAGCTGAGTGTTGTTAATGAAGATGGAGACATTGGTGGCTGGCATGGTGCCTGTAAATCCTACCCGACCATGGAACCGGGGGGCACCGTCAAACATCTGTCCACCTTGATAGAGAATGACCTGCAAAGGAAAGCAAAAGAAATCATTTGGCCAATGCATCTCCTTTTAGACACATAACAGTAACTATACAGTAAAGAGCAGACTATACCAAACATTGGAAAATTTTATTTCTAATCTTTAGTTCAGTTCAGTTCAGTCACTCAGTCATGTCCGACTCTTTGCAACCCCATGAATCACAGCACGCCAGGCCTCCCTGTCCATCACTGTCTCCCAGAGTTCACTCAGACTCACGTTCATCAAGTCAGTGATGCCATCCAGCCATCTCATCCTCGGTCGTCCCCTTCTCCTCCTGCCCCCAATCCTTCCCTGCATCAGAGTCTTTTCCACTGAGTCAACTCTTCGCATGAGCTGGCCAAAGTACTGGAGTTTCAGCTTTAGCATCATTCCTTCCAAAGAAATCCCAGGGCTGATTTCCTTCAGAATGTCGTCACCAACTTTTTACTACAGTACCTATCTGTAGGTATCCAGGGCTTTTAAATTCCTACATACCAAACTGGAACAACACTGTATCCTTACCTATATCATCAGAATATATAAAGTGCATTTTATGATACCTTACTATTGGTCCATAAACACTTTTTACCAGTTCAAAAAATTAATTGCAAAATAAAAAGTTAAACTAGCACTGACAGTCTCATGCTTCCTAGGTCACCAAATGATAAGATCAAGTTACAGACTGAATATAAATGAACGTCTAAAAAGGGAAGAGGAGTTACAATCCATGACTGATTTTCTTATGTCAATTTATTTATTAAAGTCAACTATTCATGAGAGAGGACTCAGAATGAAGTTGCAAAAAGCTCTTTAGGCTGACAGTGAGGTACTTGGTTTTATCCAAGCTCTCTCTACCTGTAAATATTTGGGTGTAGTCAAGTCTGCACTCTATCTTGCCTCTATCACTGACTCCTCAAATGATGAGGTTGAACAAAAGGATCTCAGTCTAATCATGAAAGGCCCATGGACTAAAGAACAACAAGAAGTTACTGTTAAACATATCTACTTAAATTTCGTATCAGAAAACTTGGCTTATCAAATATTTTTAGGCAGTAAAAATCCTACTGAAGCAGAAAAACTTCATAACAGAAATAAGTTAACTTTGGGAAGGAAAGGTATAGTCATGATCACAATTCACTAATTTTCTGAGCATTATTTTCTGTAGTGGGTATCACATGTAATGGGGTCTTTTACCTATAACTGATATAGCTTATGAGGTAGTAGCTTCTATTTCAACTTCCTGGAAGACGACTAGTGTGCCTGGCTTTATTTTAAAATACTTCTGCAATTAACCAAATAAATCAAGTACTATTAATACTATCTAAAGATACGTCCTTAATACTATTATCCACCTATGTCAGTGCTAGTCCCTTTCTGTCAAAATAGTATTTCCTATCAACAATGTCTTCTGACAAGATTCCAGATTCCTACATATTCCTCAGAAGGATCCTCTTGACATGTGTTAATTTTTTTAAGTCTTTCACAAAGAGGATAGCTTCTTTTGATAGCTGGCTAATAATGTAGGAACATGACTTAAAACAGCACAGGCATACTGAAAGTATCACCTTATTCTAGAAATCAAATATGCATTCAAGACACTTCCCTATCCACCTCTTTTAAAAAGATTAAAAATTTCAGTGGCAGCACAGGATGGAGCCAAAGTACCTGCTCAGGCTGGTTTGCATTGGAGAGAGGAATGACCATCCAGATGACGTTGAGGTTAATCAGGGGCGGCGCTGGTGGTGAAAGTGCAGGGCAGGACTGCTGCCTGACCCCGGGCGACCTGAACACTCCCAGGGCTCTCAGAGACTTCCAGGGAAGCTGCAGCACCTAGAGAAGAAGGATGGGAGGTCATGTGATAGACCAAATCCCTTCAGAGGAAGGTTGTGTTTTATACTGTCAGTAACGTAGACAGACTGACACGACAGTACTTGTGAAACATCTACTGACCATTCACTAAGTCAAAGTGATAAAAACCGTTCACCCCTCTACCTCTTAGAAACTGCAAATAAAAAATTTTAGAGGCTACTTATTTATTTTATAATACACTATCTTATATTTGCCAGATTCAAATACAAACTGGGAGAGATTAACCGAAAGCATTTGGACAAAGTTTCACTAGTGATGAGGGAGGAGACATAGACTGAACATTTTAAAGCCTCTTTGTACAATAGAACACTGTGAACTCAACAAAATATGTCCAGAATCCATACCCTGAAAACTATAAAATGCAATGAAAGAAACAAGACTAAATAAAAGGACAGATATGCAACCCTCATGAGTTGGAAGATTCAGTATTGTTAAGACACCAATCCTATCCTAACTGGTCTACATATAGAGAGGAAAACCAATAAAAATTGAAGCAGACTTCCTGTAGATACTAATTATAAAACACATGAAAAGACAAAGAACTAGAACAGCCAAAAGACTACTGAAAAAGAACGAATTTAGAGAAGTTACACTATCTGATTTCAAAATTTGCTATAAATTGGCCATAGCAATCAAGACGGTGCAGTACTGGCATAAGAACAGAGCCCCAGACAAATGGCACAGGATTGACAGTTCTGAAATAAAACCTGTATTTATGATCAAACGTTTTCAACAGAGGCAGAAGACAATTAAATGAGGGGAAAATAGTGTTTTCAACAAATCATACTGGAACAGTTCAATATTAATATGCAAAAGTTTAACTCAGATCTTAACTCACCACATACACAAAAATCAATTCAAAAAATATATCATAAGCCTGAATGTAAGCATTAAAGTGATAAAACTTCTAGACATAAACATAGGAGAACATTTTTGTGGCCTTGGGTTAGTCAAAGAGGTCTTAGATGTGTCACCAGGACCATAAATTCTAAAAGAAAACAATAAACTAAACTTCATTAAAATTTTTTAAAAGTTTGTACTTCAAAAGACTTAATTAAGAATATAAAAAATCAAAGTATAGACTGGGAAAAATAACTGTAAATTACATACCTGATAAAGGATTTGTATATAGAATATATAAAGAACTATTACAACTCAATAAGAAGAAGACAACCTAATATTAAAATGGGCAAAAATCTGAGTAAATATTTTAACAAAGGTAATTAGTAAGTACATGGAAAGATGCTAAGCAGTATTACTCACTAGGAAATTGCAAATCGAAACCATAATAAGGTACCATCACACAGCTACTGGAATGGCTATAACCCAGACAATATGAAGCACTGATGAGAGTATAGAGAAACCGGAATCCTCCTCATTTACTGCTGGTGGGAATGTAAAATGGTACAATAACTTCAGAAAATAGTTTCAGTTCCTTAAAAAAAATTAACATAGACATGGAATAAACTTACCATACAACCCAGAAATTTCATTCCTAGGAATCTATGCAAGTAAAATGAAAATATATGTCCATGCAAAGACTACAAATGCTTATAACAGCATTATTGATCTCAGACTTGTGAATGGAAAAAATATAAATATCCATTAGCTGATGAATAAACAAAATGTGGTATAGCCATACAATGAAGTACTATGCATAAATAAAAAGCAGCAAGCTACTGATACATGTTATAACATGGATGAGCCTCTCAAAAACATTTTGCTAAGTAAAAGGACCCCAGATTCAAAAGCCTCAGCTCAGTTCAGTTCAGTCGCTCAGTCATGTCCAACTCTTAATACATACTGTATTATTCCACTAATATGAAAAGTCCAGAAAAGGCAAATCTATAGCGAGAAGAGGCAAACCAGTGGCTTAGCTGCACAGGACTAGAGAGAAAGGAAAAGAGACTGATGCAAATAGGTTCAATGGAACTTTCCAGGGCAATGGAAAACTAAAACTGATTTATTCTGATGCCTGTGTAACCCTACAAATCTACTAAAAATAACTTAATTTTATATTTAAAATGGGTGAGTTCTTTGTAGTATAAATTATACCCCAGCATCATTATTAAAATTCAAAAAAAAGAAAACAGTAACTTACAGAGCTAACTCCTAGCAAGTCAAAATCAACTGTTATCTCTTCTGAAAAGAATGTCCACCCTCTGGGACTATAGAACTGTATGGGAATTACAGGAGGTTAAGTTAAAGCAATCCAACAATGAAGTTATTCTAACTATGAAAAATACATTAAGTCCATGGTAGTATCTCAAACTGTTTTATTTTGAAGTGATATTATCTCAGTTCTCTCAAAAAGTAACAAAATAACATACTGTTATGATTACAATTAGTATGAAAAAATAAATGTTCATAGTACCTTTCTTCTATAAAACTTCCTGTTCTTCACATATAGTCTGATGAAACTCTGGGGAGTTAAATTTGCAGGATAAAATGTTTCATAAAATGAGCCATCTGTAGTAGAATATAAAGCACTTGATAACATCAAGAAAAGTCTTTAAGTTAAATAACATTAGGGAAAGTCTTTCAATTTTAAAAAGAAAGGTGCAAGAACCTAAGAGGCAAACAGTGAAGGTTATTTGATCACAGAACAGGCAATGGCAGGAAAAAGCCACCTCCTGGGTAGAAATAGGTAAAGGGAGGGTATTTGTTCCAATGATTATTATAAATGTGAAGATGAAGGTGAAGTCGCTCAGTCGTGTCCAACTCTTTGCGACCCCGTGGACTGTAACCTACTAGGCTTCTCCGTCCATGGGATTCTCCAGGCAAGAATACTGGAGTGGATTGCCATTTCCTTCTCCAGGGGATCTTCCCGACCCAGGGACTGAACCCGGGTCTTCCACATTGAAGGCAGACGCTTTAACCTCTGAGCCACCAGGGAAGCCCTATTATAGATGTAGTGGAGATGTTTTTAAAAGTAAACGTGGATGTGTCCCTGGTGGCTCAGTGGCTAAGAATCAGTTTGCCAATACAGAAGACACAAGTTCAGTCCCTAGTCCAGGAAGATCCCTCATGCCACAGAGCAACAAAGCTCATGAGCCACAACCGCTGAGCGTGCGCTCTGGAGGCTGAGGGCTGCGACCACCGAGCATGTGCTCTGGAGCCCAGAGCTGTGACCACTGAGCCCACACAACCTAAGCCCATGCTCCACAACAAGAGAAGCCACCGCCATGAGGAGCCCACACACCACAGCCAGAGTAGCCTCCACTCACCCCAGCTAGAGAAAAGCCGGTGCAGCGGTGAAGACCCAGCAGAGCCAAAATCAATACACAAATAGAATTTAAAAAGTAACTGTGGACACCAAACTGGCACAAAACCTCCATCGCTTCATTCTTGAGATGTTACTCCAAAGAAGCACAGGGGATGTGCCCCATTCCCTTTAACTGAACAGGATAACGTACACCCTCCACCCTCAAATCACTAATTTCAAGCTGAACTTACACAATTTTTGACTCAAATTTTAAAAAGAAAAAGGGCGGGGGCAGTGAAAGGTAAAGAATGAAACATAGAGATGTAGGTGGGAAAACTACCAAAATATGGCAGGATTCCAGTAAAGGAAGAGGAGATACGCAGGACCGGGGTCGGGATGAGAAGGAGGAGCAGGTCTGCTGGCAGAGGGCAGACTCTGGGGTGGCAAAAGCTTGCAAGACTAACTTCCATTTACCTTGTTTTTTTTTAATTTTCTTTTTTTTTTTTTTACTGAAGTATAGGTGAATTACAATGCTGTATACTTCTCTTTTTTACATAAGGTTAACTATAAAATCTTAGGCACTGAGATAACTGCAGAAGAAATATTCTAGATAAGCTGCTTTCAAAACCCATAAAAGCATAGGTTTGAAGCTGGATAAGGCCTAGTTTGAAATCTGACTCTTTCATCTGCTTTGCTGTGGGGCCTCAAGTAAGTCACTTATTTTCTGCTAACACTGCTTATTTGTAAAATAAGGCTAATACTTTCACCATCAGAAGAGTGTAATGAATGCGGTGCCAGATGCCAATGGCGGATGGTGACTGCTCCCTCGGTTATACTTTAGCTGACGACACACATAGCAAGTCCAATTGATGTTATTCAGTCACTAATTTGTGTCCAACTCTTTTGACCCCATGAACTGCAGCATGCCAAGCTTCCCTGTCCTTCACTATCTCCAGAGTTTGTTCAAACCCATATCCATTGAATCAGTGCTGTCATCCAACCATCTCATCCTCTGTCGTCCCCTTCCCCTCCTGCCCTCAATCGTTCCCAGTATCAGGGTCTTCTCTAATGAGTTAGCTCTTTGCATCAGGTGACCAAAGTACTGGAGCTTCAGCTTCAGCATCAGTCCTTCCAATGACTATTCAATTAAGCACTAAAGTGAAGAAGAACTAAAGAGCCTCTTGATGAAAGTGAAAGGGGAGAGTGTAAAAGTTGGCTTAAAGCTCAACAAAACTAAGATCATGGCATCCGGTTCCATCACCTCATGGCAAATAGATGGGGAAACAGTGGCTGACTTTATTTTGGGGAGCTCCAAAATCACTGCAGATGGTGATTGCAGTCATGAAATTAAAAGATGCTTGCTCCTTGGAAGGAAAGTTATGACCAACCTGGACAGCATATTAAAAAGCAGAGATATTACTTTGCCAACAAAGGTCCATCTAGTCAAGGCTATGGTTTTTCCAGTGGTCATGTATGGATATGAGAGTTGGACTATAAAGAAAGCTGAGTGCAGAAGAATTGATGCTTTTGAACTGTGGTGTTGGAGAAGACTCTTGAGAGTCCCTTGGACTGCAAGGAGATCCAACCAGTCCATCCTCAAGGAGATCAGTCCTGGGTGTTCATTGGAAGGACCTCATGTTGAAGCTGAAACTCCAATACTTTGACCACCTGACACAAAGAGCTGACTCATTTGAAAAGACACTGATGCTGGGAAAGATTGAGGGCAGGAAGAAAAGGGGATGACAGAGGATGAGATGGCTGGATGGCATCACTGACTTGATGGACATGGGTTTGGGTGGACTCTGGGAGTTGGTGATGGACAGGAAGGCCTGGCGTGCTGCGGTTCATGGGGTCACAAAGAGTCAGACATGACTGAGTGACTGAACTAGAGCTAGATATATAAACATATACATGTGCATACACATACAAACACTCTCTCTCATTTAATACTAAAAAGTATTTTATGGGTCCCCAGGTAGCTCAGCGGGTAAAGAATCCTGCAATGTGGGGGCCTGGGTTCGATCCCTGGATTGGGAAGATTCCTTGGAGATCTTACATATTTCATAGCTCATATATAAGATACTGAGGCCCAGAGAGAATAACAACCAGTTCTAGGTCACATAGTTCAGGGTCACATAGAAAGTGGTCAGCCTTGGATTCAAATCCAGACACTTTATCTACAGAGAATGTATACTTAACTACCACACTTAACTAATTAACCACCACATAGCACATAGAGATCAGTCCATAAATGTTTATTATTATTGTCACAGAATCACAAAATTTTAAATTAGTATGGATTTTTGCATAAAGTCATCGGATGAAAACTCCCTCATCTGCTTCGAAACCTACAAGTCAGCTTCGATCTCTCTCCTCTTAGAGAAGCTCATCTAAGGTGAACCCCACCCCCTCATCTGAGCATAATTTATATTCCATCCTCCTGGCCCTCTTAGTAACCTTATCACAGACTGTCCCCTCTCGTGTAACCTCAACCTCCCCCCTCCACACTTAAGACTTTCTGACAGCACTTAAATATACTCAAGTATTTCTGCTTAGTGCAAAATTCCTCCCTCCCTCCAGCCCATGGTTTCTCCAGGGGCTGCCCTCTCTCTGATACCTCACCACTGATCTGTTTGAAAGAGCAGCCTATACTCACTCTCTCCAGATTCTTCTACCATTCAGTCTTTAATCCACTCCAGCCAACACGACTTCTTAACAACAGTTCTCCCTAGGTTTCCCAGAGATCTCCGGATGGCTCCAAAACTCTTGAATTCATTCTTGGACTCTCAGGAGCATCTAACAGTGATGACCATTTCCCTCTCCTTGAAACAGTTTTTCTGTAGCTTTGGTGATACAATTTATTTCTGGTTTTCTTTCCATATCTGAATACTTCTCATATGTACAAGTAGCTATCTCAAAGGTACCTCAAGTCAACTTGTCCAAGATCAAATTATTGACCTTCACTTCGAAGCCTGCATCCCCTATATACCTATCTGGCTCCTTTCTAGATTTTTCTGTGCTAGCAAAGGATTTCCTGTGCAATCAAATTGGAGAAGTCAAAAATTTATAAATCTTCATTGATTCTTTCTACTCTCTTACCTTCACCCAAACCCAATCCATGATCAAATCTGATCCATTTTACTAATTAATTTTACTAATTTTACTAATTTACTAATTTTACTAATTAAATTAAATTTCTCTTGACTTCTTCAGTCAGAGCATTTGCCCTGTCTTCTGCCTTTCCTCTGATTTGCTCTGCTCCACGCCCAATGCTTTACTTAATAACCTCCTACTCGTGCCAGCAAATTTGGAAAACTCAGTAGTGGCCACAGGACTGGAAAAGGTCAGTTTTCATTCTAATCCCAAAGAAAGGCAATGCCAAGGAATGCTCAAACTACCACACAATTGCACTCATCTCACACGCTAGTAAAGTAATGCCTAAAATTCCCCAAGCCAGCCTTCAGCAATATGTGAACAGTGCATTTCCAGATGTTGAAGCTGGTTTTAGAAAAGGCAGAGGAACCAGAGATCAAATTGCCAACACCCACTGGATCATCAAAAAGTAAGAGAGTTACAGAAAAACATCTATTTCTGCTTTATTGACTACTCCAAAGCCTTTTTGACTGTGTGGATCACAATAAACTGAGGAAAATCCTGAAAGAGATGGGAATACCAGACCACCTGACCTGCCTCTTGAGAAACCTGGATGCAGGTCAGGAAGCAACAGTTAGAACTGGACATGGAACAACAGAGTGGTTCGAAATAGGAAAAGGAGTACATTAAGGCTGTATATTGTCACCTGCTTATTTAACTTGTATTCAGAGTACATCATGAGAAATGCTGGACTGGAAGAAACACAAGCTGGAATCAAGATTGCCAGGAGAAGTATCAATAACCTCAGATATGCAGATGACACCACCCTTAGGGCGCAAACTGAAGAAAATTAAGGAGCCTCTTGATGAAAGTGAAAGAGGAGAGTGAAAAAGTTGGCTTAAAGCTCAACACTCAGAAAACTAAGATCATGGCATCTGGTCCCACCACTTCATGGCAAATAGATTGGGAAACAGTGGCAACAGTAGCTGACTTTATTTTTCTGGGCTCCAAAATCACTGCAGATGGTGACTGCAGCCAGGAAATTAAAAGACCCATACTCCTTGGAAGGTAAGTTATGACCAACATAGACAGCTTATTAAAAAGCAGAGATATTACTTTGTCAACAAAGGTCTGTCTGTTCAAGGCTATGGTTTTTCCAGTAGTCATGTACAGATGTGAGAGTTGGACTATCAAGAAAACTGAGCGCCGAAGAATTGATGCTTTTGAACTGTGGTGTTGGAGAATACTCTTGGGAGTGCCTTGGACGGCAAGGAGATCCAACCAGTCCATCCTAAAGGAGATCAGTTCTGGGTGTTCACTGGTAGGACTGATGTTGAAGCTGAAACTCCAATACTTTGGCCACCTGATGTGAAGAGCTGACTCATTTTAAAAGACTCTGATGCTGGGAAAGATTGAGGGCAGGAGGAGAAGGGGACGACAGAGGATGAGATGGTTGGATGGCATCACCAACTCAATAGACATGGGTTTGGGTGGACTCCGGGAGGTGGTGATGGACAGGGATGACGTGCTGTGGTTCATGGTTCATAAAGAGTTAGACATGACTGAGCAACTGAACTAAACTCCTTCTTCCTATTAACTCAAGTGTTATCTACTAACAGAAAAGCCTTTCCTAACCCCTCATGGAAAGATCAGGGTCTTGTAAAGCAGTCTTCTTTCATTTTGAACATATTCAACTTGTAATCATATTTTGATCAGTGTAATTAAGATAATTTCATTAGAATACTGTGAGGTACATGAATAACTCCAATACAGTAAGCCCACAATAAAAACTCAGTAAGTCAATTTGCACATGAAAATACTGTGGTCCAAAGAGACAATCCTGCCAAAGGTCTTAAAATTAGGACCTATTTCTTCTGACTTTTGATGGAATATATTTTCTACCATTTCAAACTCTTTCCCAGAACATATCTCCAAAAGCCAAATGATATTATTACTTGTTGTATGATTAAGGTGATGGGGCACTTCGCTACCAAGAAGACCAAAACTGAGCAATTAAAAACTCAATTTATTTGTAAACATTAATGTACCTGCTGCTCTACTGTCAGTCTCACATACATAGAACTTAACATAAATAGTCTGTTATGTTCTGGAGCTATTAGAATTCTCTATGAACAGAATTTGGCAAGTCATCCAACACCTTAAATGTCAGATATAAGATATCAAAACAAATTTTAAGACTGACTATACTGAAGGATTTGCACAAAGATGGCTGAAAACTGGCAATGTAACTTTTAGGACTACATAGAGCATAAATTGCTGAGGTGTGAACGTCAGTAAAGAAACTTTGCAGAGAGGTGTGGTGTGCAGTCAGTCCCACTCCACTCCACCCAGCAAAAGGGCCTATTTTCCCTGAATCTGTCACAGCAAAGCACATCTGAGTGGGTGAGAAGTGAACGCACGTAAAAGCTGGTGCAGGGTTGCCTTAGATTCCGTCTGAAAGGGCTGTCTAATGAGACTTCTGGCAGAAGGACGCTGGAGCCTGACCTCTGGACTATTGGGTGGATCACAAGCATTCTGAGAACTATACATATATATCTGTATATAAATTGAGATTTTCTTGCTTTATTTTTAAACTCAGCGTGATCAGAAAAAAAAATGTGTAACCTGCTTAAATTTTCATCTAAAAAAAGTGGATCTTGAATAAATTTAAATAGACTCTTGGAAAACAAAAAGTTGCTTTGTGATTGTGTCTCAAGATTCCTATTTAACATACTGAATAAAAATGAAAATTTCTTCAAAAGAGTAAAGAAGGAAGGAAATCAGTGTGTTTCAAATTTTAAATAATTAATTTTTTCTATTTTATTATTTTTTTAATGAAATACTTTCTTTTAGAGTGTATTTCCATGTTTGAAACTCTAGGCAATAATTTAAACTTTAATGCTAAATAACTGAATTAAAAATTCATTTAAAATATCTTACAATTTGCAATGTTTACATGTAAAATGCATAATTTAAGAGTTGAATTGGCAGCATTTTGCAGACTTGAATCTTTTCTTAGTACTTTCGCCCAAGAAAAATTAAGTCAACTCATGAATTCTGAATGACTCTTACCAATTAAACAAGAAAGACATAAAGCACATGGTCCTGTTTCCTCCCAAGAGTTGAAACCATAAATAACAGTTGTCTATACTATTTCTTTAGAGCTCTATTTCCCAAAATTTAAAGCACAAAGATTCACATTTTCTCAGACCAAGAGATACATGTTGAGGGGAAAAAGCTGGCAGCAAAGAATCCTTAGAAATCTGAAGAAGGATCATCCACACAACACAGCCAAGAGAACAAAGGAATTTGACAGTGATGGGCTGGACTCAAAGGACACAAGGCCTCCCCTACAACTCCATGAGAGCCAGAACACTCAGAGTTCAGAAGCAGCATTGGCACAAGCATTCCAACTGAGATGTTGAAATAGTATTTGCTGATGTCTGTGGAGCATGTTTTCATGTTTCAGGATCAGCCCAACTCGCAGAACAGTGCTCTGGGAATATAGCAAAGCATCAAAGGATTTGATGGTACTTGGGGGAGACCTATGCTGTCCTTTCACACAAAATGTCAATATCAGCAGTCACATAATGTGTATTGGCTTATATGATTCCCACATGATTTCGTTAAGTGTTATTTCATGGATATAAACGTAAAATTCACTTAGTTTGTACAAATTCAGTTTTTAGTTCCATCAAACTGAAATAAATTTCAAAAAAAAAAACTTTATGCTATACTCATTTCCCAGAAGAAATTATGGAATAACACAAGTCTCTAACATCGTAGGGATTTTTAAAGAAATCATTTTCTCTTCATATTTCAAACAATTTTTAATCAGATGAACTAATCTATGTTTACAACTGTTATTATTATATAATGTTAAAGTGAAAGTCTTACTCGCTCAGTCATGTCCAATTCTTTGCAACCCCATGGACTGTTGTCCACCAGGTTTCTCTGTCCACGGAATTCTCCTGGCAAGAATACTGGCGTGGGTTGCCATTTCCTACTCCAGAGGATCTTCCTGACCCAAGGCTTGAACCCAGGTCTCCTGCATTGTAAGTAGATTCTTAACTTTCTGAGCCACGAGATGTTCATTATATAATATTAACTGCAATCTTAACTAGAAAACAATATGTTAACTGACATTAAATTAGGTGTTAGCCATCAACACAACACTAAACTAAATGAAGGGTAAATATTTGGTTAATCTGATCAATGTAGATGGCTCTATTGTGCACAGGTCATCTACATTAATCAATTTACAGGATCACTGCCAAGTCTCTACTTCATTTTATGCCACATTAAACAATATGCATACTTTATTGTTGGTATACAAAGGCAGGCTACCATGAAATTACACATCTTCATCTTCTGACTGTATACATGTCCCATGGTATTACAGTGTTATAATTCCATGGTATTATGGTATCTCTTTAAAGGTCACAGCAGTGCCTTCTCACTGACTCCTCCTTTACAACAATAAGCATTCCT
This sequence comes from Nanger dama, assembly GCA_917880005.1. Lineage (NCBI taxonomy): Eukaryota > Metazoa > Chordata > Mammalia > Artiodactyla > Bovidae > Nanger > Nanger dama. The sequence continues at coordinate 7,698,423 of CAKJTW010000011.1, forward strand.
CAAGAAACATGTCAAGGGCAAACAGCATGCCAGGGCCCCCAAATAATGAAACTGTTTCCTTAGAGCAGGCCCAGAGGTGAGACAGAGATCCAGAGGGAGGACAAGGCCTTGTACTAAATCAGTGCTCACACTCTATGTTAATTAGCATGCCTCTCTGTGACTCTGCAAGCAATCAAAAGTATACACACATGCCTATTTGGCCCCTTCATGACATGGTATATCTATTACATGGGTGACTTCTACTCAGCAATAACTCCTAGAACGTGATGTGACCTTACTGGAATCTTCTACAGCGAGTCTCCCGCTACAATCACCCTCTTCTGATTTTACACCTGGCTTAGGGCACAGATGTTCTACTCCATTTAGGAATTCTCTTACAGGACTGACTACAGACTAGCAAAGTTACAGATGATTTACACAGATATTCTGTTCGGTTTATATTCTATGACCCATTCAGCATTTTTAAGTACTTTCAATTACAACTAAATAAAATAAAACTCTAGATTACCAACTTATCTTTAAAAACTGTAGGTGTTAGTAATATTGGGCTTCTATTTCTCATGGCAGTTGATTAGTACTGCCTCTTCAGACAAATTATGAGCTCTCCCCATTGCCACAGTCTGACCACTCCCTACTGTTTACAATATGGTCCACTTTACTTAGTCAGGATACCCACCTGTCTGCTATGAACATCTGGGTTTGCAAATCCTTTTGTAAAACTGAGTAATGTGATTAAAATTATATGTATAAAGAAGCAAGCTACAAAGATACATCCGGTTTTGCAATGTCATGATGAACGTGATAATATGATTGCTACTACAATCAAAACCCCCTTCAGAGAAGGCAGAATGAAGCAATTCCTTAAACACAGATCACCATGGTTTGTAACACAGGATCTCATTCATATTCTGGATACAAGTGATTGTGCCAGGAATCAGCACCTACAGACCAGACAGCTATTCATGAGGTAACTGTCATACAATCCTTGTCAAAAGATGCACCGAATACAACAGTGCCTGGCAAATCCAATAGGACCTTTCTCCTGTTGCACAGGTTGAGAAAGAAGCAGCATGTGAAGAGAAGAGAACTAGATCACCAAGAGGAATGGAGAGGTACATTAAATAATAAGTAGGTCAAAATCACTAAGAACATAATAGTCTTGTGTATGCACCTAACAACAGAGCTTCAGAGTTCATGAAGCAAAAACCAATAGAACTGAAAGGAGAAAAAGAAAAAAATCCAAATCACAGAGATTAGAACACTCTTCTGTCATTAACAATTACATAAAATAAATATATAAAAATCAATTAAAAAAGTAACAAACCAGTAAAAATACAGAACACCTAAACAACCTGCCTCCTGAGAAATCTGTATGAAGGTCAAGAAGCAACAGTTAGAACTGGACATGTAAAAATAGACTGGTTCCAAATTGGGAAAGGAGTACATCAAGGCAATATATTGTCACCTTGTTTATTTAACTTAGAAGCAAAACACATCATGTGAAATGCCAGGCTGGGTGAAGTACAAGCTGGAATCAAGATTGCCGGGAGAAATATCAATAACCTCAGAAATGTAGCTGACACCACACTTATAGCAGAAAGCAAACAAGAACTAAAGATCACCATGATGAAAGTGAAATGAGAGAGTTAAAAAGTTGGCTTAAAGCTTAACATTCAGAAAACTAAGATCATGGCATCTGGTCCCATCACTTCATGGCAAATACATGGGGAAACAATAGAAACAGTGAGAGACTTTATTTTTCTGGGCTCCAAAATCACTGCAGATGATGATTGGAGCCATGAAATTAAAAGATGCTTGCTCCCTGGAAGAAAAGTTATGACCAACCTAGATTGCATATTGAAAAGCAGACACATTACTTTGCCAACAAAGGTCCGTCTAGTCAAGGCTATGGTTTTTCCAGTGGTCATGTATGGATGTGAGAGTTGGACTACAAAGAAAGCTAAGTGCCGAAGAACTGATGCTTCTGAATTGTGGTGTTGGAGAAGACTCTTGAGAGTCCCTTGGACTGCAAGGAGATCCAACCAGTCCATCCTAAAGGGAATTAGTCCTAAATATTCACTGGAAGGACTGATGCAAAAGCTAAAACTCTAGTACTTTGGCCACCTGATGCGAAGAACTGACTCCTTGGAAAAGACCCTGATGCTGGGAAAGACTGAATTTCAGGCAGGAAGAGAATCTGACGACAGAGGATGAGATGGTGGATGGCATCACCAAGTCGATGAACATGAATTTGAGTAGGCTCTCGGAGCTGGTGATGGACAGGGAGGCCTGGTGCACTGCAGTCCATGGGGTCGCAAAGAGTTGAACACAACTGAGCAACTGAACTGACTAAACACTACCAATGAACTTAACACATAACTGAGATTTTTTTAAGACACACTACCCAACATCATGAAATACATAGTATTTTCAAGTGAACATGTAACATTCACCAAGACAGGTATATATTCTGAGCTATAAAACTTTAACAAACATAAAATAATTAAAAATCATATCAAGAATATGAATTAAATTGGAACACAATAACAAAAAGAAATCCAGAAAATAATCAAATGTTTATAAAAATCCACTTCTAAATAATTCATGGGTCAAAGGTCAAATTTTAAGGAAAATCAGAAAATTTTTTGAATTGCATAAAAATTAAAACACAAAATATAAAATTTTATGGGAGGCAATGAAGCATTATTTTGAGGAAAATTAATAGCATCTAAATGCTCACAGTATAAAAGGAGAAAGGTTTATAATCAATAACCTTAGCACCTACCTTGAGAAACTAAGAAAAGTCAGAAGCAAGTCGAAAGAGGGAAGGATTAAATAATATAGAATTCAGAGCTTCCCTGGTGGCTCAGTGGTAAAGAATGCATCTGCCAATACAGGAGACACAGGCTTGATCCCCGGTCCAGGAAGAGCCCACATGGCACGGAGCAACTAAGCTTGGCACCACAGCCACTGAGCCCGTGCTCTAGAGCCTGGGAGCTGCACCTACTGAGCCCCTGTGCCGTAACTGCCGAGGCCCAGCCACCCTAGAGCCCACGCTTTGTAATTAGAGAAGCCACCACTGTGAGAAGCTGTGTGCTGCAACAAAGAGGAGCCCCCACTCTCTGCAACTACAGAAAGGCCTGTGCACAGCGACCAAGAACCAGCATAGCCAAAATAAGTAATTAATAGAACTGCTTTTTAAAAAGGTAATATGAAATTTAAAAAATGAAGACAGGAAAATTCACTAAAGTCACAAGCTGGTTCTCTGAGAAGTCAATAATTGATAAATCTTCAGCCAGACTAACAGTAGAAAAGAGAAGATATATATTACCATTATGAAAGAAAGGACATAACTACAGATCTCAGAGACACTGAGAGAATAACAAAGGGATATTATAAATAACTTTATGCTAATATACATTTGGAAATACAGATGAAATGAACAAATCCCTTGAAAGACAGACACTACCAAAGCTCTCTATAAAACATATGACCTGACTACCCCTCAGTACAGTTCAGTTCAGTCGCTCAGTCATGTCCAACTCTTTGTGACCCCATGAATCACAGCACACCAGGCCTCCCTGTCCATCACCAACTCCTTGTCCATCACCAACTCCTTGTCCATCACCAACTCCCGGAGTTCACTCAGACTCACATCCATCAAGTCAGTGATGCCATCCAGCCATCTCACCCTTTGTCGTCCCCTTCTCCTCCTGCCCCCAATCCCTCCCAGCATCAGAGTCTTTTCCAATGAGTCAACTCTTTGCATGAGGTGGCCAAAGTACTGGAGTTTCAGCTTTAGCATCATTCCTTCCAAAGAAATCCCAGGGCTGATCTCCTTCAGAATGGACTGGTTGGATCTCCTTGCAGTCCAAGGGACTCTCAAGAGTCTTCTCCAACACCATAGTTCATTTAAAACAACGAGTTAATTTGCATTTAAGAATCCATTGACCAAGATAATACCAGGTGCAAATGGCTTCAAGTGTGAACTCTGCCAAATGGTTAATGAAAAAAATAATCCTAATTCTATATATAAATTCTTCCAGGAAAAAAAAGGGAACACTACCCAACTCATTTTATGAGGCTAAAACTGCCCTGATACTAAAATCCAACAAAGACAACATATGCTAAGAAAATAACACACTAACATCCCTTCTAAATATAGGCATAAAGCCTTTAACAAATTATTAGCAAATTTAATCCAGCATATATAGAAAAATAATTAATCATGACAAGTGATATTTACCCCTTTAAATGCAAGATTCATTCAGCATTTGAAATCAACATAATTTATCAAGCCAATGCATTGGAGGAGGAAATGGCAACCCACTCCAGTGTTCTTGCCTGGAGAATCCCAGGGACGGGGGAGCCTGGTGGGCTGCCATTTCTGGGGTCGCACAGATTTGGACATGACTGAAGTGACTTAGCAGCATACTAAAAATATAAATATGTATATGTGTGCGTGTAGTCTTTTCAATGAGTACAGAAAAATGACAAAAATATTTACCTACTATAAAAACTCTCTTCAAACAAGGAAGAGTATAAACTTCCATAAACTGGTAACAAACATCTATTTAAAAAGAGAGAGAACATTATATTTAATGACAAAAGACTACTTTCACTTAACGGCTAAACTTGCTTTCCTCCTACGATCAGAAACAAGGCAAGGATATCTGCTCTCAACATATCCTTTCGATACAGAGGTCCTAGCCATTGCAATAAGGCAAGGATAAGAAACAAAAGGCATATGGATCGGAAAGGAAAAAGAAAAATTATACCAATTATTTGTAGATAACTCAATCATCTTCTGGAGAAGGCAATGGCACCCCACTCCAGTACTCTTGCCTGGAAATTCCCATGGACGGAAGAGCCTGGAAGGCTGCAGTCCATGGGGTTGCTGAGGGTCAGACATGACTGAGCCACTTCACTTTCACTTTTCACTTTCATGCATTGAAGAAAGAAATGGCACCCCCACTCCAGTATTCTTGTCTGGAGAATCCCAGGGATGGGGGAGCCTGGTGGGCTGCCGTCTATGGGGTCTCACAGAGTCGAACACGACTGAAGTGACTTAGCAGTAGCAATCATCTTCATTAAAAATTCTAATGAATCTGCTAAAAGGTAACAAAACCTAACTAATAAATTAGTTGACCAAGGCTGCAGAAGTCGAAATCAGTATTCAAATACCAACTGTATTTCTATGTGATAGCAGTGAATATTTGGAATTAAAATTTAAAATAATATCACTTTTACAATAGCACCAAAAAGATGAAACACTTGTGAATAACTTTAACAGACTATCTATATGACCTATACAATGAAAATTATTGAATATTCCTGAGAAAAATTTAAGGACCCTAAATAAAAAGACTAGCCATGGCCATTAATTTAAATAATGTTAAGATGTCAAGTCTCTCCAAATTCATTTATTGATTTAATACAATCCTAATCAAAATTCCAGTGAACTGCTCTGTAGAAACAAACTGCTTCTAAAATGTATGTGTAAAAGTGAAGGTTAAAACAGCCAGATTCTAAAAAGAAAGAAGTCCGAGAACTTGCAATATGTGATTTTTAAAATATACTGTGAGCCACAGCATTTAAGAATTGGACCAGCTGAGCTAGTTCAAATACTAATGATGATGCTGTTAAAGTGCCACACTCAATATGTCAGCAAATTTGGAAAACTCATTAGTGGCCATAGGACTGGAAAAGGTCAGTTTTCATTCCAATCCCAAAGAATGAAACTACTGTACCGTTTGCACTCATTTCACATGACAATGAGGTTATGCTCAAAATCCTTCAAGCAAGGCTTCAGTAGTACATAAACTGAGAACTTTCAGATGTACAAACTGGGTTTAGAAAAGACAAAGGAACCAGAAATCAAATTACCAATATTTGTTGGCTCATGGAGAAAGTAAGGGAGTTCCAGAAAAACATTTACTTCTGTTTCATTGACTATGCTAAAGGTTTTGGCTGAGTGGATCACAAGAAACTGTGGAAAATCCTTAAAGAGATGGAAGGATTAGACCACCTCACCTGTCTCCTGAGAAACCTATATGGGTCAAGAAGCAACAGTTAGAACCTTACAAGGAACAACTGACTCATTCAAAACTTGGAAGGGAGTATGACAAGGTTGTATATTGTCACCTTGCTTATTTAACATTATGCAGAGCACCTCATGTGAAATGCCAGACTGGATAAATCATAAGCAGGAATCAAGACTGTTGGGAGAAATATCAACAACCTCAGGTATGCAGATACCACTCTAATGGCAGAATGTGAAGAGGAATTAAAGAGCTCTTGATGAGGGTGAAAGAGAAGAGTGAAAAAGCTGGCTTAAAACTCAACATTCAAAAAACTAAGATCATGACATCCAGTCTTACTGCTGCTGCTGCTAAGTCACTTCAGTCGTGTCCGACTCTGTGCGACCCCACAGATGGCAGACCACCAGGCTCCCCCGTCCCTGGGATTCTCCAGGCAAGAACACAGGAGTGTTACTACTTCACAGCAAATAGAAGGGGAAAACGGGGAAGCAATAACAGATTTTATTTTCTTGGGCTCCAAAATCACTGCAGACACTGACTGCAGCCACGAAATTAAAAGACACTTGCTCCTTGGAAGTAAAATTATGACAAACTTAGACAGTGTATGGGAGAAGGCAATGGCATCCCACTCCAGTACTCTTGCCTGGAAAATCCCATGGACAGAGGAGCCTAGTAGGCTGCAGTCCATGGGGTCTTGAAGAGTTGGACACGACTGAGCAACTTCACTTTCACTTTTCATTTTCACACATTGGAGAAGGAAATGGCAACCCACTCCAGTGTTCTTGCCTGGAGAATCCAGGGACGAGGGAGCCTGGTGGGCTGCCATCTATGGGGTTGTACAGAGTCGGACACGACTGAAGCGACTTAGCAGCAGCAGCAGCAGCAGACAGTGTATTAAAAAGCAGAGACATGAGTTTGCCAACAAAGATCCATTTGGTCAAAGCTATAGTTTTCTTAGTAGTCATGTATGGATGTGAGAGCTGGACCATAAAGAAAGCTGACTACCGAAGAACTGATGCTTTTGAATTGCAGTGCTAGAGAAGACTCCTGAGAGTCCCTTGGACAGCAAAGAGATCCAACCAGTCAATCCTAAAAGAAATCAACCCTGAATATTCATTGGAAGGACTGATACTGAAGCTACAATACTTTGGCCACCTGATGTGAAGAGCTGATTCACTGGAAAAGACTCTGATGCTGGGAAAGACTGAAGGCAAAAGGGGAAGGAAGCAGAAGAGGTATAATAAGGTTAGACAGTATTACTAACTCGATGGACATGAATTTCAGCAAACTCCAGGGGATGGTGGAGGACAGAGGAGCCTGGCATACTACAGTTAGTATTTAACCATAGTACCCAAAAATTCTAATCCTAGGTATTTCTCCAAGAGATGTAAAAACATACATCCACACACACAAAATCTTATATACAAATGTTCATAACATTTTTAAACACAGTAGCCAAGAAAAATTGTGAAAAACTCAAATGCACAGCAACTCGAGAATGAAAAAAATAATTGGGGCATAGCCATACATTGGAAAATTACTCATTAACAGAAAGGAACCAACTTCTGACACATACAACACTGATAAATATCAAAGGCATTAAGCTAAGCAAAAGAACACAGAAATGAAAACTATATACAGTATGCATTCACATTTTTTAAAATTTGTTATTGTGGTAAAAGGAAAACCATGGGGGCAGAAAATGGGCTTGAGCTTGGGCAGAGAGGAAAGAGCATTCAGAAGACTACATGGGAGCCTGACTTCTTTGGGTGTTCAGTTCAGTCACTCAGTCATGTCCAACTCTTTGCAACCCCATGGACTGCAGCACACCAGGCCTCCCTGTCCATCACCAACTCCCGGAGGTTACTCAAACTCATGTCCATTGAGTCAGTGATGCCATCCAACCATCTCATCCTCTGTCATCCCCTTCTCCTCTCGCCTTCAGTCTTTCCCAGAATCAGGATCTTTTCCAAGGAGTCTTCACATGAAGTGGCCAAAGTGTTGGACTTTCAGCTTCAGCATCAGTCCTTCCAATGAATATTCAGGACTGACTTCCTTTAGGACTGACTGACTAGATCTCCTTGCAGTGAAGAGATTCAAGATTAATCTGACTTTCAGTTTATACAATCATTGAGACATCCAGAAAAACAAGCTCAGGGCTAAATTTCTTGGAAAACATCCAAAACTGTGTTCTAAAACTGGCTTGATAAGAAAACTGCTGTATCTATCCCTGTCACCAAACCCCAAATGTCAGAACTCTACTGCAACTCATACTAATGCCAGGTCTCCAGCAGGCACTCAACCCTATACCACCACCTCCCCCAGAGCCACACTCTCTGCTGCAGCCTACGCTCAGCACAGAGCCTGTTTCACACATGGTTCTCTTCCAACTCACAGTTTCACCTCAGTGCCTCCAACTGGAGAATGACATCTAAGCAGCGGAAGAGGCTAGAAATTTGAGTTCTATTTCTGACCCAGGGAAGATGGAGCCATAACGGGGACATTTCTCCAAATGCAGAAATGATACTAATATATAATGACCAGACATGAATAGGACAGATGTTGATAACAACAGGCTATAAATGAAAATACTGAAAGTTCTCTTTCTTCTCCCCTACTTCTTCTAAGCCTTTCTTTGTTAATTAAGCACTCTGTATTTCCTCACCTCAGAAGCTTTTGCAAGCTGGAAAGCTGGAACTAGCAAAGACAAAGAGGCTTCCTATCTCTAGGGAAAGCCTGGACTCACTGAGGAAACTGTCCTGAGGAAGAAGAGGCAGGAAGGGCTCTCTCTGAGCTTAGAGGGGAGAAACGGGGCTAGCAGGAAGGGCATGGATGCCAGCCAACTTCCCAGAGAAGAGGGCTTCCAAGCTCTGTTACCTCAGAGGCCAAGGGAAACCACAGTGCCTCAAAAAAGACGGCTGCCCCTGGACACTGGGCCTCTGGCACCACAAGATGCCCTGTGTTCTACACAGCACAGAGATGCAGAGCAATACTTTAGCCAACCCTGCAGCTCGAACACGGGGAATGTTAGCAGTTACGCCACAGGGGACCAGAGGGGTCCCTCTGGCAGTGTTTCGGCTCTATACGAGCCCTTGCAGTGTGGAGGAGGGAGCCTCAACAATAACTGATATTAAACTTACTGCCAGACTGATAAGAAGAGAGGTTCAAATCTGAATTTAACTTAAATAGATGAATAGCATTTCTTGCACACCTCTACAGGTCCTAGGAATAACTATGATTTAAAAGTAAATCTGAATGCCCCAAGGATTATATGATTGGCCTTTTTTTTTTTTAATCTCCATGCTTTCAAATTTCAGAAATCACTATTTACAAAGAGGGCAGGGAGAGAAAACTGACAGTCTATGAGCTATTTTTTTCAGTGTTTTCAGTGTTTCAGGATTGTCTTTTACTAATAGGGACAACCTTTTGCCAAATCTGAACATGTAAGTCACTGGCCTTTTCCAGGCAGTGGAAAGTAAAAATGTTTTTACCATTTAGCATTCTAAAGAACTTCTAAAATGAAGGCTTTTAACCCAAACAATGACTAGGGTGGGAAGAATGTACTTTTCTTTTCTGGTGTAGTTTTGTTGTGTTCTCTAAAGAAATTACAGAGCTCTTTAGTTTATATTTTTACAGGCCCTTCTGACGTTGTGATACTGTAGCTAAACACCAGGATCAATCTGGTTAGCAGATTGAAGATTTATATTGGGAATACTAACTAGAGTTTCCAGATGGCAAAAGGCCAGATAAATGGCCTTTACTGTTAAATACAACCACGTCCTCTCAGCTTCACCATGTGGTTGAATATGGTCCCACTTGGCTATAATGAGCAAGCTCCATTTGTTTAATGAACCATTCATATGATAAAAGAGGCTAAATCAAAAGTCGAGTTATTTATGAACAAATAAAGCCATCTGAAGCCATCAGGAAGGGTGTTATATTCTGAAACCAATTAAATTCTTTTTAAAAAACGACTCAACTGAAATTTTATTTATTCTTGTTCACCAATAACACTGCCTCTTTCTAAACTAAACACTACTTTTTAAAAAATTTTCTTGATTTGCAGAATATGTTTGTGTCAGTTACAGCTTATCTAACTAGTTTAAAGCATTCTTTCTTTGGTGTGTACAACATGAAAAGATAAGAAATTTAAAATGTGGAGGAAGTAAGATCAGCAAAACAAAACAGGCAACCTACGGAATGGAAAAAAATATTTACAAATCATATATCTGATAAGGGGTTAACATCCAAAATACAAAAGAACTCATGTAATTCAACACCAAAAAGTAAATAAACAGTCCAACTAAAAAAGGGGCAGAGGATCTTTCCAAAATGATATACAGATGGCCAACAGGTATATGAAAAACTTAACCTTTCATCCATCACCAGGAAAATGCAAATCAAAACCACAATGAGATATCACCTCACACCTGTAAGAATGGCTATGTGAAAAAGTCTAGAAATAAAAATTGTTGGTAAAGATGTGGAGACAAGAGAATCCATGTCTGTACTGTTTGTGGGGATATGTTGATAAACTGGTACAGTCACTATGAAAAACAATATAAAGCCTCCTCAAAAAATTAAAAATAGCATATGATCCAACAATTCTCCTTCTCAGTATTTACCTGAAGAAGATGAAAACACTAATTTGAAAAGATGCTTGTTTCAGCATTACTTATAATAGCTAAGTCATGGAAACAACCAAAGGTCCACAGATGGATGAACAGATAATGAAAATGTGATATACATGTACAATGGAATATTTCTCAGCCATAGAGAATAAAATCTTGCCACTTGCAATAACATGAATAGACCATGAAAACATTATGCTAAGTAGAATCAGACAGAAAATGATAAATATCATATTATCTTACTTATCGGGAAGTTCCCCTGGAGAAGGAAATGGCAACCCACTCCAGTATCCTTGCCTGGAGAATCCCATGGATGGAAGAGCCTGGTGGGCTACAGTCTATGGGGTCACAAAGAGTCGGACATGACTGAGCGAACTCACTTCACTTCATATGTGGAATAGAAAAAAAAAAAAAAAAAAACAGAAACACCAAGGTCAAGAATATAGAGAACAGATTATTAACTCTCTAAGCAAGGCAAAAGGGTGGTCCAAATAGGGGGTCTAAAGGCACAAATTTCTGCTTCTAAAGTCATGAGGATACAATGTGCAGTATGATGACTAGAGTTAATAAACTTTATTGCATTTTTCAAATTTCAAACAAATTAGCTAGGAGAACAAATCTTAAAAGCTGTGACCATAAGAAGAATAAATTTTATGTATGGTGACAGATGTTAACTGGACATACTGCGGTGATCATTTTGCAATGTGCTCTTGTGTGCGCTCACTCAATTATGCCCAGCTCTTTGTGCCCCTATGAATGGTGTAGCCCATCAGGCTCCTCTCTGTCCATGGGATTTTCCAGGCAAGAATGCTGGAATGGGTTGCCATTTCCTTCTCCAGGGGATGTTCCCAGCCCAGGGGTCAAACACAGGTCTCTTGCATTGGCAGGCAGATTCTTTAGCACAGAGCCACTTGGGAAGCCCCTTCATTTTGCAGTATACAAATATCAAATCATTATGTTGTACACTTCAAACTAATACAATGTTTATATCAATTGTACTGCAACTAAAAAATGTGAAAATAGGGAATTTTGTTATCTATCCTAATAGAAACTTAGAAATCTAAGAATGCAGACAGAGGCAATATGACATCAGAATTACATCCTGACACAATGTGTCTAAGTACTCTCCATGACCTTCAGGCCCTGCTGAATATGGCCTTTGCCTGTTTTTCTAACCAGTTTCACAGCCCTTTCTCCCTCATGGACTTTTCTCAGGTCCAGGAATACAGTGGCTTACCTGGATTTATATGTTCTCTTCCCATAGCTTGAAATACTCACACATACACACCATAATGATCCTTCTAACTCCTAGCTATCATTCAAATTGTCCCTGTCCTCCAGAACTGTTATATATTTCCCTTGAAATGCCTTCACAGCACTCTGCTGCTACTGCTGCTGAGTCGCTTCAGTCGTGTCCGACTCTGTGAGACCCCACAGATGGCAGTCTATACTTCCTGAAAACTGTCAGAAGACTTCCTCATCAGATTCTGAGTAGAAACTATATGCCCAGGTCCAGCATGTTCAATAATATAGCAAATGTTCAATGTGTGTTTGATAATATTCATCAATAATTTATATGCCAAACACTCTTAAGTACTTTTATAAGCCTAGCAACAAACAAGACTGGAAAGTGATAGGATTAGTAATTACATTTTAAACATAAGATGCCAAGGTCCAAAGATGCAGCTGCTGCTAAGTCACTTCAGTCGTGTCTGACTCTGTGTGACCCCACAGACGGCAGCCCACCAGGCTCCCCCATCCCTGGGATTCTCCAAGCAAGAACACTGGAGTAGGTTGCCATTTCCTTCTCTAATGCATGAAAGTGAAAAGTGAAAGTGAATTCGCTCAGTCGTGTCCGACTCTTAACGACCCCATGGACTGCAGCCCACCAGGCTCCTCTGTCCATGGGATTTTCCAGGCAAGAGTACTGGAGTGGGGTGCCATTGCCTTTGCTAAAAAATACCAAAAAAAAAAAAAAAATTCCCAGACAGAACTGGGATTCAAATCAGTATCTAGCCTGACTCCAGGGCCTTTCCTAACCATTACTTCATACAGCCTCCTAGTAACAATGGAAAGCACGCAGGACTTAGAATTCAGGGACAGCTACTTACTAGCTGTGTAACTTTGGACATGTTAAACCCTTTGAGTCTTAAGTTTTCTTGCATTTTTAAGAAAAGGGACAAAAATATCAGCCTCATTAGGTCACTTGGATGAAGTGTACCTTAAGGACCTGGCTTAAAGGAATCCCTTAATGCATAATAACTGAATCTGATCTCAGGAAGAAAACCAAAAGTAGTATTAAGTAATAAAAAAGAAAGTATATATTCACCTAGAATCACAATTGTCCAAATGGCATGAAACTTCCCAAGAAAATAAACAGTGGAAACAGTGTCAGACTTCATTTTGGGGGCTCCAAAATCACTGCAGATGGTGACTGCAGCCGTGAAATTAAAACACGCTTACTCCTTGGAAGAAAAGTTATGACCAATCTAGATAGCATATTCAAAAGCAGAGACATTACTTTGCCAACTAAGGTCCATCTAGTCAAGGCTATGGTTTTTCCTGTGGTCATGTATGGATGTGAGAGTTGACTATAAAGAAAGCTAAGTGCCGAAGAACTGATGCTTTTGAACTGTGGTGTTGGAGAAGACTCTTGAGAGTCCCTTGGACTGCAAGGAGATCCAACCAGTCCATTCTGAAGGAGATCAACCCCGGGATTTCTTTGGAGGGAATGATGCTGAAGCTGAAACTCCAGTACTTTGGCCACCTCATGCGAAGAGTTGACTCACTGGAAAAGACCCTGATGCTGGGAGGGATTGGGGGCAGGAGGAGAAGGGGACGACCGAGGATGAGATGGCTGGATGGCATCACTGACTCGATGGATGTGAGTCTGAGTGAACTCCGGGAGTTGGTGATGGACAGGGGAGGCCTGGTGTGCTGCAATTCATGGGGTCGCAGAGTTGGACATGACTGAGCGACTGAACTAAATTGAACTTATTTTTGACATATACCTACAGCTCTGACATTTTAATTATTAAGAGCTATACAAAGTTAGGCAAGATGTCATGATCTTAGTTTTTTTTCATATACAAAGTTATGCTTAAGCATATAGTTAAGAGAAAAATGCTTTTGGTAAATGGATTACTACATATTCATATCCTCCATGATCCAAGTAAAAGGTAAAAAACAACATTCACATGACAAGCAGGAGTGAAGCTCAAAAATTTAAATATGAAGTAAAAATATCAAAGAAACAGTAGAAAACAATCCAGTAGAAATAAAAAGGCAAATCTAAATGAAACCAAAGACTGCACAGGAAGGACAAGCAAGAAGAGAACGGGGGAAGGTAATGGGGCTACAAGGCCCTGTATTGTTGACAGTATCTGAGCCACTGATTAATGTTATTTCTAAGCAGATTAACCAAATCCCAACTGTTCTACATCAGGTCCTTTCTCTAAGCCTGTCCTCCCTCTGACCAGCAAATAAAGAATAAATTAAAAATTTAAACACACAAACAGAAGAAAAAGCCCACTCACACAAAACAGAAATGTACCAAGTGACAATGCGCCCTAATTTCCTATTCTTTCCTTTCATTCTGTGCCTCTGCTAAAATGATAACACGACAAAGCTGACAAGTAAAAAGGAGAATTAGCTCTTCTGTGTAATTGTTAAACTACAGCATGAAGCCATCCACTGTCAGCAATAGGTGGTGCAGTACTGGAGATCATCACAGGAGGGGGAGGGCATAAAGAGATGGGGCAGGTGGATGGTTATTTCCGTCCCAGAGGCAGGAAGAACTTTTAACCTTCTGATGCTTTTCCTTATCATAACCTTCTCCATAGCAACCACAGAACTGCAGTGGCAAGAAACAGATGAGAAGATAAAAAAATACACATATTGTGTTATACATGTGCACACACACACACACACACACACACACACACACACATAAATCCTGCAAAACTGCAGAAGTCAGTAATGGTTTTTAAATATTACACAGTCCTTTATAATCTCATATTTCTGTGGAAGATTAACCACTAAAAAATAGAACTAAGCAAGCATGGTATGCTTGTTTTTCTTTGGCACTTATATTTGGCAACATATTTATAGCACTTCACAACAGATTTAATCTCTAAAATGAGCCTATTTAACTAAAAAAAAATCTTTTGAGGCTTAACAGATGTCCCAATGTTTGGTCCAGAAGAACAAGCGTTTACCTCACCTACTATTCCTAAATAAGAGTGTTATGACAGTAGTGTAAGATTGTGACTTTGTGTCCATTGCACATCATACCAGAGTGAAAAGTTTAAAACTAGAAAAACCAGAAAATGAGAAAAGCTTACTCCGCTGACAAGGGCTCTTATGCCAGGTAAAAGCAAGAAAGGACTATAGTCATTCTTTGGGAACCAACTTGCCCTAGTTTGCAGTCACCGTTCCCTATTCTGGCTTAACTTTGACATTCAAGTTCAGGATTAACAGAGGCACATAAAACATCAGGTTTCATCATGAAGAGGTCCTGCACCCAGGCAGCTGTCGGGACGCATGACGTCATCAGAAAAAGCATGGCACCCCAGAGCACCACTGCCTAGAAAGGAAAAGAAGTTTTAGGGTTGCCACGGGAATGACAACATTAGATGAATGAGAGTCTCCCTGCAAGACCTACTGCTTTGAGGAACAGACTGTATTATACATCTTCTCACTGCTGCCATTTCTACACTCTGAGTGCCTGTTAAAACCTACACTAGAATCCAGCAGGTCTCCATGAGGAATTTTGGGATGTTTTCTCACCAGTAGGTTCTCTTGACTAAATGGTGAAGTCTTATTACTAGCTCAGTTCAGATCTTTACATCCAGTAATTTGCATGTCACAGGAAGATAAATTTTTACAGATCCCCTTATTAAAATATGTGTTTGTCCAGTGGCTCAGATGGTAAAGCATCTGTCTACAATGCAGGAGACCCGGGTTCGATCCCTGGGTTGGGAAGATACCCTGGAGAAGGAAATGACAATCCACTCTAGGACTATTGCCTGGAAAATCCCACGGACGCAGGAGCCTGGTGGGCTACAGTCCATGGGGTCGCAAAGAGTCGGACATGACTGAGCGACTTCACTTATCAAAATATAGGGAAAGGAAAGGCAATAAAGGATTTGGACAATACACGTTAAATGGATGAGGAATAGGGAGAAAATATGTTAATGACAGGTATATTATTATGTAATAGGAAAGAATATCGCTAATTCTTTCTAGGCACGAGAAGGGAACTAAGCCCGAGTACTGGTGTGTGTGGTAGGCAGAAGACAGGGGAGGAGGGGGAGAGGAGGAGGTGGCACTGGCTGGGTCCAGGGTCTGGGGAGCATGGGAGAACCACACTCTTCATGCTTCCACTCGGCCCGAGGCTCACGGGAGCCCTGGCTGACCACATTGTACACATTAATTCAGGCAGCCAAGCAAATGCCAGGCACCAGGACAAGTGGCAAATGTGAGACACAGCTGCTACCCTCAGGGAATCTACAACCTAGCAGAAATACAGCTGTTAATCAACCAAACACAACAGTGATAAATGGTATACAGAGGACATGCACTTTTGATTCTCTCAGCCTATGTACAGAAATACCATGGAAGCAGGGCTGACTCGTGGTCTGCAACTGCCTCACAAGAGCCCAGACGGCAAATCGGAGGGCACTGCTCTCCCCTGGAGTCCTGGGACTATGTACCCAGTGCAGAGGGCATGTGGGCGCCCACTCTGGTTATCCAGCCCTTCCAGAGCTGCCTTAGGTTCAGAGACGATTTCAGTTGAATTTTGATCAAATGATCTTCAGAGGAAGCACAGACAGGCTGGTCGAGGGGTATTTTCTTTGGCATGAGAAAAATGATGATGAACTGAAGACTCTGAGCAGGAGAGAGAGAACTTTCTACACAGCTGCCACTTCTCTGCAAAAATTAAATGGCTCCCTGAGAATAACGGCTTTAGAGTGAAATTTCTCCAGCCCCACTGGAGTCATAATGAGACACAGCTGCATACAAGAACATATGTGCTTTCACCGACTTCTGAGGCAAAGGGCTCTGAAAATTATAAAGCACGCTCAGATATAAGGTAATACAACTACTTTTACAACATGAATAATAGGTCCCTACTATGTGATTCTTAAATTTCTTCGCTCCTTTTCTCCCTTCCGCAAACAGCTTCCGGTTGGAGACTAGAAGTAGCAGCAGTTCTAGGCCCTAATAACTTACCCTTGTACACTGCATACCATCTTAAGGCCCGACCCAAGAAGGCCACTCCCCCAACGCTCTATGAGCTGGGCAGAGTCTCACATCATTCCAATGTAATCCTTCAGACAATTCCATGGCTATTCAAATTTGTCTGTGATTTTCAGATTCAGTCACACAAAAGGAGACTACTAGGAGCAAAATGGCTCTTGACTAAATAATTAAAAACCATAGGAGCACCGGTGTACATGTGTGTCTATACACACAGACACACACACAAATATATACATATACACACATAAGCAATCTGAAAACTTGGAGATAAAAATCAGTTACTTGGGTTGGATACCTCCAAAAAGAAAAAGGAACAGTATTAATAAAACTGCATGAATAAAGTAGTTGCTAAGCTGAAGATTAGGAGAAAAACAAGACTGCCACATTACCTACAATTTTCAAATGGTTAAATTTTTTTCCATGGAACACAAAAAAGGAGAAATTAGAGGCCATTCTCAACCTACTTTCCTAATGAAAATAATCCTCAAAGGAAACATCTTTATCTCACTTCTCTTCTTGAAGCCAGACTCCAGTAGGAACCACCACCTCGTCAGAGAAGTGATCAATAAAGGGGAAAGTGACTCTGAGGCCAGAGGTCCAACAATCCCCAATCTGAGTAATCCACTCCTCAATTACAAGGTTATGACCAATCTCAACATTACATCTCAAGTTACGTGTATCTGTATAAAACACTAACAACAGACAAAAATGCCTGAAGAATGAAGGCTGAATCAGATAAGCAGCTCAACTTAAAGTCCATTAGCTGTTCTACTTAAGACAATCATTTCCTTGCTTTTTAAACTCTTTATTTTATACTGGAGTATGGCCAATGAACAATGTCATGACAGTTTCAGGTAGAGAGCATAATAGGGACTCTGTCATACATACACATCTATCCATCTTCCCCGAACTCCTCTCCCACCAGGCTGCCACATAACATTGAGCAGAGTTCCCTATGCTCTATAGTAGGACCTTGTTGGTTATCCATTTTATATAGAGTAGGGTGTACATGTCAATTCCAAACTCTCATCTCTCCCACCCCCATTCTTTCACCCATGGCAACCATAAATTCGCTAAGTCTGTAAGTCTGTCTCTGTTTTGTAAATAAGTTCATTTGTATCTTTTTAGACTCAGTATATAAGAGAGTTGTCATATGATATTTCTTTCTCTGTCTGACCTCACTCCAGCATGACAATACCTAGGTCCATCCCACATTGCTGCAAATCTTTCTTTTTAACGGCTGAGTAATAGTCCATTATATACACATACGTACACCATCTTCTTTATCCACTCCCCTGTTGATGGACATTGAGACTGCTTCCATGTCTTGGCTATAGTAAACAGTGCTGAAATGAACACTGGGGTGCATGTATTCTTTCAGACTATGTTTTTCTCTGGGTATATGCCCAGAAGTGGGGTTGCAGGGTCATATGGTAGCTCTATGTTTAGTTTTTAAGGAACCTCCATACTGTTCTCCATAGTGGCTGTGCCAATTTACATTTCCACCAACAGTGTAGGAAAGTATTTCCTATTTTTTTAATTAAGAGCAGATAGGAATAGCCTTCTCCAGATGCCCATACACCAATATTTAGTGGCAAATGTTCTTAGACAAAACTGTAACTGTGCCAACTGAGATGGGAACATTGTCTGGAAGAAAAACAATCAATTCAGGCAATATCTTTGAGGTTTGACAAAAATGACACTCTCCCACCAATCTGGTGGTGGGGTGGTACTCGGTTGGCTTTAAAAGCAAATAGTGGTCTACAAATAGTTTCTCAATTTTATAAACTGAAGCTTAAAGAAAAAAGCATTTAAGCTGTACAGACTGCTTCAGTCTTACCTTATTTACTAGCTTTCATTTCCCAGTTGTATTAAGCTTAGGGAACTCTGAGATTGCTATTCCTGCCTACAGTGAATTTTCTATTCCTTAAAGTATCAGTCACCCAAACTGTATTTGGAAACCAAATCAGTGACCAGATGGCATTTGCCATCGTTGCTCTTCTGCCTTCTTTCATTAAGAGTCTCTTTGAAAGTATTTATTTTGGATGGCTTTGTGTGCCACTCTTTATGTGCCATTCCCTACAGAGCTCATAGATTCTTTAACTTTTCATGTAAAAGCAAAGGTAAATCCTAGATCACAGTGGCATTTAAATGTTCCATTTTTCATTTGAAGTTTTTCAGAATTTAAGAGTAGAAAGTGACCTTAAATGTCATCTAATCCAATCCATTTATTTCATAAATGAAAAACTTCCCCCACAACAGAGAAATCACAGGTCTAAAATCACCATTAGTACTAGACCTCAAGGCCCAGTTCAGTGTCTTTTCCACTGTATCAGATTTATCACACAAAAGACAGAAAAGCAAATACCCAGGAATAAATCTCAAATATTTATAAATAAGAAGTTTAAAATTTATGTTTCTTTATCTTTTGCACTGTTATTCATTCTACTATTCATTTGGACATTTACCAAATGACGCATGATAGAGAGAAAGAAAATGACTGTGAAATCATCCCATTCTAATAATTTCTAGGAAACTTATTTTAAAGCTTTAGGATGAAAAGTGATTTAAATTATAGAGATGACATTAAAATTGGTAGTTTAAATAATTTCAATTATCTATGTTTCATGTCTCCCTCCTTCTAACATATAGGTCAGAATCCTCATGAAAACATTATTAAATATTCTCTAAATTAGAAAATCAAACATTAGCATTAATGTTTCTGCATGAATTCAAACTAAACAGATATTTGAAAACTTACTCTATCATAGGGAAAATACAAAAGCTTTTTGGCTATAATTAATACCAGAATATTCTATTTATGATAATCTCATTACACTGTGTAAAAATTCAAATGTATTTTTAAAGTTCTATAACTATTTTGAGAGTTGAATTCAGTAAAAAGTGTAAAGCATAAAATATATAAACCATGTTCCACAGTTATATGCAGCTGAATCTGGTCATATTACTGTAAAGATAAGTTCTGTAAAAAACCTACAAGTAACTCAACAGCTATTTAAGAAATAAAAGTATGATTATACAATCTAGCTCAACATCTGGTCTAGATTCTGTAAATGAAGCTTAGTATAATATACAATTAAAACATAGCATACTACTAGATAAAGCCAATCATACTACTTGAAATGGTTAGGATAACGCTGTTACCAACTATTAGTAAAAAAAAAAAAAAAAGTGTGTGTGTGTGTGTGTGTGTGTGTGTGTGTGTATATATACACACACATATATATATAACTTTTACTATCAGCCATAAAGACCAAACAGTATCATACTCTCCCTCTCATTGCACACAAATAGCTATAAAACAGAGCAAAATACATGAAGCAATTGTTTTCAGAACTTGGAAAAGGGGCATCAGAACTGTAGCAAGGTAAGTCCCGTGACGTTCCTAGTCTCCTTCCTGGAGGCCCTTCCTAGACTTAGTGAAGACAAGTTGAGTTCAAGCAGAACACAGCACACTCCTTAAGCTAAGAAGGCAGACAGTCAAATTCAGGGCTGCTGAGGTGGGTGGAATTTCTGGAATAAGTCTTTAAAAGCTGTAAAAGAGAGTAAAGCTGTAAAAATAATGAGTTCCAGATTCTACACAGGGTTTCCCTCAAGTCTTTGGCTAAAGACGAGCTGCGAATACAAAAGGTGTGTTTCAGTGCAGCTCAAGAGAGAAGAGCTTCTTGGAAGACAAAAGATACTGCAGGCTGAGACAATCCAGAAGGTTATGGCTCAGGCCTAGATGAACCTGTTTCCAGATGTGAGAATCTAAGGGCAAACAACGTAGAGCCCAGGAGGCCAGCTGATAGAATCAAAAGTCAGCGGACAATGGTGGGCAGTTTGGGTGATCAAGAGATTCTAGGAGGCATGAGAGGAGGTTGCTAAAGCCTGGGCAATTAACAAGTCTTGGGGTGGGAGGAGAGGCACCAACGGGAGTGCCACTGTGTTGCCATCTGGACAGATTTCACAGCCTTTTATTGCACAGAGTCCCATTTCAGATGGGCTGGTTTGCAAGTAACAGCATATATTCACTTAAGTAAAATTCTTTAATGGAAAATATGTTGTCTCCAAAGCCTAGAAAGATGTTTAGCCTATCTGAACATTTGTGGGTTCTGAAAGAGCCATGAGCTGCTTCTTGATAGCGTCAGAGACAGAGCAGCTCTCAGCTTATCAAAACAATTTTCAGGATTGTTAACCAAGGTTGCAGGGCCCTGCAGACTGTGCGTGGCAAATGGCTCGTGGCTTTTGTATTAGAACGTCCTGAATAAGTGCGTGAAGTGGATCTCCCTGGAGAATGTCACCAAGGCAATGTCATACTTGTGCTTTTGTAGAAAGCTGGATGTGGTTACTGATCTTGCCCGCAAAGTCTGCGTGCAATAATAGGACTAATGATGGACCTCGAGGAGAGCTGGCCAGAGGTGTACTATCTCCCTTCAAAGATAGAGGCAGACTCAAGGCAGAGGCTGTTGAAACAGACTCTGAACAACACATATTAGCCAAATCTCCGACTGTAAGCTGTTGATTAGATGGAGTCAGTAATCTCCATAATATTAGGAAGGGAGGCCTTAATAGGTAGGATCATGGTTCAAAGGTTATGGCAATCCACTGCAAGGCACCATTCACTCTATCTGAGTTTTAAAACAGGTCAAGATTACGCTGTTAAAATATGTTAACAAAAAAGGTACAAATCATCACCCTTTCTCTTAAAAGATCTTATATATGGGTTTTAGTTCTTGAGGGCTTTATTCTCATTTACATTGGCCAATATTAGCTATTTTAATCAAGGAGTGGGGAGAAATTCAAGGAAATCCTATGTTTCCAAGCCAACTATAAATGCCAAAGATGTAATTCAATGTATCATTCACTGGGTCAGAGCATTCATGCTAACCTCAGGGTATTTGGGGAAATAAATGCTATGATCATGAGGAATTTAGGCAAGGCACTAATTCCAATGGGCACAATAAGACATGCCTTTTCTTTCTCTATTATATATCTGGTAATTTCTCTAAGAGTATAGGGGGTATCTTATTAAAATTTAATAGAACCCCCATGTTCAGGGTTACCTTGTTTAAATTTATTAGGAACCTCAGGAATAACCATAATTTGAGCCCCAGCATCGATTAAGACATGAAGTGAAGGTGCCTTTCAGCAGATATTAAAGTTAATTCACAACTTATGTTGTAGAGGTGCAAAAGTCAATCAGCCTTTTTATCTTTTCATTAAATTCTTTCCGCAAACTTTGGATTTCTAATTGGGCCAAACTGAGGATCCCTGATTCAGTTTTCTATTTCTTTCCATGTATCCAGGTTATCTGCTTAATGACTTTTTCAGTGATTCCTAACATACTTCAGGGAGATTCTCTCCACCCTGCTCGAAGTTTCCTCCCGCAGAATGCCTTAAAAAAGTATAATCAGGGGAGAGGTCTTCCCCATAGCAATGATGGGTCAGATTTGAATTAATCCCTTGGCTTTGTCATGGAATGCCATAGGCGTTTTTCTCTATAATCTTGACATATTTGGAATGCGGCCAAACTAGTGCTTACAGGAAAATGTATAGCTCTGAATGCTTGTGTGATATCAGAAAATAACAAAATAGAGCAAATAAAATTTATAATCAGTTCAGTTCCGTCACTCAGTCATGTCCAGCTCTTTGTGACTCCATGGACTGCAGCACACGAGGCCTCCTTGTCCGTCACCAACTCCCGGAGTTTACTCAGACTCATGTCCATTGTGTCAGTGATGCCATCCAATCAGCTCATCTTCTGTAATAGTTACGTTTATAATCAGGAACAAAATTAAAGAACAATAAATTCTTTAAACTGACAGATTAGCAAGAAAAATTATTTATTTAGCAAAAGTAAATAAATCCAACACTTAACAAATAAATTAACTATACTTCATATTTTAATGTAAAACTTTTTGAAACATAAATATACAGAAAAATGCACATATCTCAAATATATGCCTCTGCATACTTCACCTCTTAGAGAAGGGATATAGTCACTTAATGTGAGTGTAATATATGAAACTGGGGCTTCCCTGGTGGCTCAGCTGATAAACAATCCACCTGCAAAGCAGGAGACCAGGGTTCAGAAGATCCCCTGGAAGAGGGAACAGCCATCCACTCCAGTATTCTGGCCTGGAGAATTCCATGGACTGTATAGTCCATGGGGTTGCAAAGAGTCAGAGATGACCTAGAGACTTTTCACTTCACTATCTGAAATTAATTCACCAATAAAAATCAGTATATGGGGTACAGTCCTCAAAGCCAAGGTTCAAAATAATTAAATTAGGTTGGAAAGTGAGGGGACAGTTACCAATGAAAAAGCTTAATAAAGAGTCAGAAAACAAAGAATTCAGTTCAGTCAGTTAAGTTGTTCAGTCGTGTCCACCTCTTTGCGAGCCCATGGACTGCACCACGCCAGGCCTCCCTGTCCATCACCAACTCTGGGAGCTTGCTCAGACTCATCTCCATTGAGTTGGTGATGCCATCCAACCATCTCATCCTCTGTCGTCACCTTCTCCTATGTTCAATCTTTCCCAGCATCAGGGTCTCTTCCAATGAGTCAGTTCTTCGCATCAGATGACATCATTGCAGTTTATAAACAGTATTGCAGTTTCAGCTTCAACATCAGTCCTTCCAAAGAACATCAGGACTGATTCCCTTTAGGATGGACTGGTTCGATCTCCTCTCAAGAGTCTTCTCCAACACCACAGTTCAAAAGCATCCATTCTTTGGTGCTCAGCTTTCTTTATAGTCCAACTTTCGCATCCATACATGACTACTGGAAAAAAGCATAACTTTGACTAGACAGACATTTGTTGGCAAAGTAATGTGTCTGCTTTTTAACATGCTGTCTAGGTTGGTCATAGCTTTTCTTCCAAGGAGCAAGTGTCTTTTAATTTCATGGCTGCAGTCTCCATCTGCAATTATTTTGGAATGAAAAAAAAAAAAAAAACACCAGTCTCTCACTGTTCCATTGTTTCCCCATCTACTTGCCATGAACTGATGGGACCAGATGCCATGATCTTAGTTTTCTGAATGTTGAGTTTTAAGTCAAATTTTTCACTCTCCTCTTTCACTTTCATCAAGAGGCTCTTTAGTTCTTCACTTTCTGCCATAAGGGTGGTATCATCTGTGTATCTGAGGTTATTGATATTTCTCCTGGCAATTTTAATTCCAGCTTGTGATTCATATAGCCTGGTATTTGGCATGATGTACTCTGCATATAAGTTAAATAAGCAGGGTGACAATGTACAACTTTGACATACTCCTTTCTCTATGTGGAACCAGTCTATTGTTCCATATATTTATTGAGTCAGAAATGAGAGTACAGATTTGTTCAGGAAAAACTGGTAATCCCCCACCCTCCAGGCACATATATTTGAGGCTATCAGCTCTTTATAAGAAACCATATCCATACACATGCTCCCTCTATACTCTTCCTTTGTTTAAGGAGTAACACATGGGCTCTATCATAATTGGAAATAGAGATATAATCCCATTCACTAAGCTGGACAGCCAAAAGGAATCTGATCTGTTACATCACCCCATCACCTATTTAAGCTTCCTCCACTTGTTCAACATAGTGAAGATTTTTCAAATCATCATTAAATGATTAAAAGTGTTATATTTCCCATTATACATGGTAAAGCATTATTTGGGCAATAGTAAACACTGGTTACCAACATGAGATGCAGTATTATCATTATGATAGTAAATGTACAAGGCAATAAGCATTTTATAAATTCTATGAAGAATATTTAAGTTTCTCATTGATGTATTTTTCTGAGTTAGTGGGAAATACACATAAATGCAAACACATGTATCAGTCGGTTCAGTTCAGTTCAGTCACTCAGTTGTGCCCAACTCTTTGCAACCCCATGAATCACAGCACACCAGGCTCCCTGTCCATCACCAACTCCAGGACTTCACTCAGACTCACATCCATTGAGTCAGTGATGCCATCCAGCCATCTCATCCTCTGTCGTCCCCTCCTCCTCCTGCCCCCAATCTCTCCCAGCATCAGAGTCTTTTCCAGTGAGTCAACTCTTCTCATGAGGTGGCCAAAGTACTGGAGTTTCAGCTTTAGCATCATTCCTTCCAAAGAAATCCCAGGGTTGATCTCCTTCAGAATGAACTGGTTGGGTTTCCTTGCAGTCCAAGGGACTCTCAAGAGTCTTCTCCAACACCACAGTTCAAAAGCATCGATTCTTCAGTGCTCAGTTTTCTCACATCCATACATGACCACTGGAAAAACCATAGCCTTCCCTAAGCGGGACCTTAGTTGGCAAAGTAATGTCTCTGCTTTTGAATATGCTATCTAGGTTGGTCATAACTTTTCTTCCAAGGAGTAAGCGTCTCCCTAATTTCATGGCTGCAGTCACCATCTGCAGTGATTTTGGAGCCCAACAAAATAAAGTCTGACACTGTTTCCACTGTTTCCCCATTTTTTCCCATGAAGTGATGGGACAGGATGCCATGATCTTCGTTTTCTGAAAGTTGAGCTTTAAGCCAACTTTTTCACTCTCCACTTTCACTTTCATCAAGAGGGTTTTTAGTTCCTCTTCACTTTCTGCCATAAGGGTGGTGTCATCTGCATATCTGAGGTTATTGACATTTCTCCCAGCAATCTTGATTCCAGCTTGTGCTTCTTCCAGTCCAGCGTTTCTCATGATGTACTCTGCATAGAAGTTAAATAAACAGGGTGACAATATACAGTCTTGACGAACTCCTTTTCCTATTTGAAACCAGTCTGTTGTTCCATGTCCAGTTCTAACTGTTGCTTCCTGACCTGCATATAGGTTTCTCAAGAGGCAGCTCAGGTGGTCTCGTATTCTCATCTCTTTCAGAATTTTCCACAGTTTATGGTGATCCACATAGTCAAAGGCTTGGCACAGTCAATAAAGCAGAAATAGATGTTTTTCTGGAACTCTCTTGCTTTTTGATGATCCAGTGATGTTGGCAGTTTGATCTCTGGTTCCTCTGCCTTTTCTAAAACCAGCACGTTTCACGTATTGCTGAAGCCTGGCTTGGAGAATTTTGAGCATTACTTTACTAGTGTGTGAGATGAGTGCAATTGTGCAGTAGTTTGAGCATTCTTTGGCATTGCCTTTCTTTGGGATTGGAATGAAAGCTGACCTTTTCCAGTCCTCTGGCCACTGCTGAGTTTCCCAAATTTGATGGCATATTGAGTGTAGCACCTTCACAGCATCATCTTTCAGGATTTGAAATAGCTCAACTGGAATTCCTCACCTCCACTAGCTTTGTTCCTAGTGATGCTTTCTAAGGCCCACTTGACTTCACCTCCAGGATGTCTGGCTCTAGATTAGTGATCACACCATCATGATTATCTTGGTCATGAAGATCTTTTTGTACAGTTCTTCCGTGTATTCTTGCCACCTCTTCTTAATATCTTCTGCTTCTGTTAGGTCCATACCATTTCGGTCCTTTATCGAGCCCATCTTTCCATGAAATGTTTCCTTGGTAATGCTAATTTTCTTGAAGAGATCTCTAGTCTTTCCCATGCTGTTGTTTTCCTCTATTTATTTGCATTGATTGCTGAGGAAGGCTTTGTTACCTCTTCTTGCTATTCTTTGGAACTCTGCATTCAGATGCTTATATCTTTCCTTTTCTCCTTTGCTTTTCACTTGTCTTCTCTTCACAGCTATTTGTAAGGCCTCTCCAGACAGCCATTTTGCTTTTTTGCATTTCTTTTCCATGGTCTTGATCCCTGTCTCCTGTACAATGTCACGAACCTCAGTCCATTGTTCATCAGGCACTCTATCTATCAGATCTAGTCCTTTAAATCTACTTCTCATTTCCACTGTATAATCATAATGGATTTGATTTAGGTCATATCTGAATGGTGTAGTGGTTTTCCATACTTTCTTCAATTTCAGTCTGAATTTGGCAATAAGGAGTCCATGATCTGAGCCACAGTCAGCTCCTAGTCTTGTTTTTGTTGACTGTATAGAGCTTCTCCATCTTGGCTGCAAAGAATATAATCAATCTGATTTTGGTGTTGACCATCTGGTGATGTCCATGTGTAGAGTCTTCTTTTGTGTTGTTGGAAGAGGGTGGGTCATGGTGGAGAGGTTTGACAGAATGTGGTCCACTGGAGAAGGGAATGGCAAACACTTCAGTATTCTTGCCTTGAGGAACCCCATGAACAGTATGAAAAGGCAAAGTGATAGGATACTGAAAGAGGAACTCCCCAGGTCATTAGGTGCCCAATATGCTACTGGAGATCAGTGGAGAAATAACTCCAGAAAGAATGAAGAGATGGAGCCAAAGCAAAAACAATACCCAGCTGTAGATGTGACTGGTGATAGAAGCAAGGTCCGATGCTGTAAAGAGCAATATTGCATGCTGCTGCTGCTGCTGCTGCTAAGTCACTTCAGTCGTGTCCAACTCTGTGCAAACCCCTAGACGGCAGCCCACCAGGCTCCACCGTCCCTGGGATTCTCCAGGCAAGAGCACTGGAGTGGGTTGCCATTTCCTTCCCCAGTGCATAAAAGTGAAAAGTGAAAGTGAAATCACTCAGTTGTGTCCGACTCCCAGCAACCCCATGGACTGCAGCCTACCAGGCTCCTCCATCCATGGGATTTGCCAGGCAAGAGTACTGGAGTGATATTGCATAGGAACCTGGAAGGACAGGTCCATGAATCAAGGCAAATTGGAAGTGGTCAAACAAGAGATGGCAAGAGTGAATGTCGACATTCTAGGAATCAGTGAACTAAAATGGACTGGAATGGGTGAATTTAACTCAGATGACAATTATATCTACTACTGTGGGCAGGAATCCCTTAGAAGAAATGGAATAGCCATCATGATCAACAAAAGAGTCTGAAATGCAGTATCTGGATGCAGTCTCAAAAATGACAGAATGATCTCTGTTCGTTTCCAAGGCAAACCATTCAATATCACAGTAATCCAAGTCTATGCCCCAACCAGTAATGCTGAAGAAGCTGAAGTTGAACACTCCTATGAAGACCTACAAGACCTTTTAGAACTAACACCCAAAAAGATGTCCTTTTCATTATAGGGTACTGGAATGCAAAAGTAGGAAGTCAAGAAACACCTGGAGTAACAAGCAAATTTGGCCTTGGTATACGGAATGAAGCAGGGCAAAGACTAATAGAGTTTTGCAAGAAAATGCACTGATCATAGCAACCACCCTCTTCCAACAACAAACACATATATACCCCAACTCAATTTTGCCATTCATCCCTGGAAAGACACTGGTAATATATTCTTTGAAGTCCAGTGGGAAAAACCAGCCCTTCCATTCCCCTAATCCTATAGAATTTTCTCCTCAAACAAGATTGACCAATGTCAGAAGCCAACAATCACCAAAAAGCTTTCTTAAAAATATTTCAAAAACAAATGACTTCTGCTAAGGAGTGGATTAGTAGCTATAATGTAAAAACCAGAAAACAAATCTTCCCACTTCCATACTACTGTAAACTACTGGTCCACTGCCTTTGGCCTGACCATTTCTCATGAAGGTACATGTGAGTTGGTGGAAAGTAATGTGTGAGTATGTTTATAAACTATTAGATTGTTCTACACAACAGAACTTTCTGTAATGATAAAACTCTTCTATATATGCATTATCCGATATATTACTAGACACATGTCACTACTGAACACTTGAATTGTAGCTAGTGAGACTGAGGAAAGGAATTTTTATTTTAACTAACTTAATGTCCATGCATGACCAATGGGGAGCACAATGTTAGGCTCTTATGTCTTTTTGTAAAGCTAAACTACTCGTCATGCATATTTCCTCCATACCAGAGATTGCAAACAAGTAAACCATGGACCAAACCTGGCTAAAAATGGGTTTGGTTTGGTGATCACAGTATTTTATGCTCTTAATCTAAATTAAACACTTTCAGAGAGGGTACTCTATAGTTGGCCATTATAGCTAACATTTCTTGATTTCCCTAGACACATACACACAAGCATTAGACTTTGCTACTTATACAAAATGGAGTGGTATTATTTTTCTGATTTCTTTTCGCAAAGCAGTGCACATTTATGTATTAGAAAGCTTCAAGTGATGTTTCTGTTTAAAATAATGGTATTTTTAATATCATCTAGCCCTTTAATGAACACTTACAAAGTATTAAGAACCATCCTAAGTTCCCATGTAATAGATCAATCTTTACAGCCTTTAAATAAGTATTGTTACTATTAATATACAGATAAGAAAAGTGCAACAAAGAGGGCTTGCTGCTGCTCCTAAGTCACTTCAGTCGTGTCTGACTCTGCAACCCCATAGACGGCAACCCACCAGGCTCCCCTGTCCCTGAGATTCTCCAGGCAAGAACACTGGAGAGGGTTGCCATTTCCCTCTCCAATGCATGAAAGTGAAAAGTGAAAGTGAAGTTGCTCATTTATGTCAGACTCCTAGCAACCCCATGGACTGCAACCCATTAGGCCCCTCTATCCATGGGATTTTCCAGGCAAGAGTACTCCAGTGGGTTGCCATTGCCAATTTGCAATTTACTGCAAATAAATGACAGAGCCAAATTCTGAACATAAGAAGTCTGCCTCCAGAATCTAAGCATGCTCTTAACCACCATGCTCTTCATGCCTTACAGATGAGTTTATTTCCTCCAATCATCACTTATTTTACAAGCAACATATTTCAAACGAAGTTTTCAATGCAGTTACTAGTCACCTCTGTTTTACAGAGTAAAAGTAATTTCTACTTTGAAATAGCAACCAACTGCTAGGAGAGGTTTCTGAAGAAAGTGCCTTCTCTACCAGAGTAAAGGAATAGGTGGCTTTGTTACCAACCAGAACAGGACTCAAGAAACCACTATTCCTTTTTAGCTCCAAGAAAGGACATCACCTCCCAAATTTCCTTACCTCCCTACTTTCTCTGGGCTACTGAGGCTGTTACACATTTCTGGTTTGATTAGGAGACATTAGCAAAATGAGTGATGTTGATGGTATCTGTACAGCTCTTTTCCTAAAGTCAAAGGTACTGAAATCCAAAACTAGAAATTCAAAACAAAATGGAAATCAAAACTTAACATTACTTATTCTACAATCACTTGCAAGTCACTTCTTTCGTCAGAATCACAAATATTTCTGCAACCTCCTCTATAATATTTCACAAGGTATGGAACTTTTAAAAATTCAAAGTTGCATAAAAGAGGGCTTAAAGTTCACAGCTAACCTTGCCACTGATGAAGCTCATTGCTGTTCTTTAATGAAGAAGAAGAGAGAAAAGTTGATAAATGTGGCAGTGGACCAGAAGCCATCATAATTACCATCACTGTGATCACTACTCATGCTTTTAAGAGGGAAAAGCAAGAAGGGATGTAGGTATATTTTGTGATTAAACTTGGTAACTTAATTTTTCCCTTTCCTTACTTTATCACAATGTACGCATAGATGTCTTATATAAGAGCCTGGGGATCTTGCAGTAAGCAGTGCATTAATCTCCAACATTCCAAATCAGTGAAAACAACAAAACTGGTGTTATAAGAGGAATCACCTTGCACCAGTCAGAAAAGTCATCATTAAAAAGATCTGCAAGCGATAACTGCTGGAGAGGAGGTGGATAAAAAGGAACCCTCTGCACTGTTGGTGGGAATGTAAATTGATACAGCCACTATGGAGAACAATATGGAGATTCCTTAAAAAACTAGAAATAAACGACCATATGACCCAGCAATCTCACTACTGGGCACATACCTTGAGAAAACATAAATGAAAAAGACACTTGTACTCCAATGTTCATAGCAGCACAATAGCTAGGACATGGAAGTAAGCTAGATGTCCATCAATAGATGAATGGATAAAGAAATTGTGGTTCATATATACAATGGAATATTACTCAACCATACAAATGAACAAATTTGAGTCAATTCTAGCGAGCTGGATGAACCTAGAGCCTGTTATACAAAGTAAGTCAGAAACAGAAAAACAAATATTGCATATTAATGCATATATATGGGATCTAGAAAAACGGTACTGGTAAACCCACTTGCAGGGAAGGAATGAGACTCAGGTATAGGAGAATGGACTTGTGGACACAGTGGGGGAAGGAGAGAGTGGGATGAATGGAAGAAGGTAGCATCAACATAAATACACTACCATGTGTAAAATAAAGAGCTGGTGAGAAGTTGCTGTATGACACAGGGAGCCCAGCCTGGATTCTGTGATGACCTAGAGAGGTGGGGTTGGGGGAGAGGGGAGGGAGGCTCAAGAGGGAGGTGATATATGTACAATCATGGCTGATTTGCATTGTTGTATGGCAGAAAGCAGCACAACATTATAAAGCAATTTTCCTCCAATTAAAAATCTTAAAAACATGGCAAAAAAGGAGCAAAGTAAAGAACATTATTACAAAAGGATATATGCATATTCACAACAGTAACCTCAAGAGATGAAAACATTTGCTAGCCATGATTGCTTCCACCAGTTGAATGATTCAAAAATGAAGAACACTAGATTTAAGTGCAGTGAGTAAAAAGCCGAGTTAACAACAAGATCAGATGGTGACCTGATGGATTAATAAGCATACTTTAAAACAAATATTCTTCAACACTTCACTATTACAAAAGACAGTAAAATGAAGTACAGATGAACAGAGAACAGATATTTATCAAGGGTAAACTTTGTCCTTAGTGCTAAGTCTAGCATGGTGAGGAGCACAAAAGCAGCAAATGAGGACCCCCTACATAAACAGAAGTCAACATCCCATTTCATATGTGCCAAGTGCTAACTCCCCTGCTTCCTCCCAGCAGTAATTTTACTTCTGCTGAATGCTATGGAATGCAGAGACACCTGCAAAATGTGTGCTGAGAGACAGAACTACAGAACTCCACTTTACTAAAAACAAAGTTGGATATACCAGATTTCACTGGATGTTAAAGACAGCACTTTGGAGGCGATGTCTGGTTTAGATAAGAAATGAAAACAGGCTATCTGCCCTCTGATATGTATGAAGATTTTTCTTTAAACAAGGAGTCAATTTTGATTCTATCTGGTTATCTATCATGAACCATAGGCCATAGGGCTCTGCTTAGAGAAGCTCCAAGCCACTAGGTTAAGATGTCTGACTCAGATTTCATATGCTGCCAGATGTCAGAAAAGGAGAAAACTGAAAGCACTTTAAAAATACAGGGGGAAGAACAATTCAGCAGCAAAGAGGTAGGACCACACTCTAGACAAGAGAAACAGCAATAAATTCCTCAAATATGTCGAGAGTTATTCTTCATGAGTAATAGGTGAGGAATAATATTCCAAGATATGTGACTCTGCCCAAGAAGTGACTACCAAAGCTATTCTTAGCTGGCCATCTGAATTCACAGAGGAAAGTAATTAATATCAGAAGTGAGAGGTCCCTCAGAGGGAAAAGACAGACAGTAGTAGGTGTCCTCAATTTTTAGGAGAGGACGGATTGGAAAACCTTGATTAGACAGAACAGTTGTGTGTGTGTGTGATGTGACGTGTGTATGCATACACACACATGTGTGCACATAGGTTGGTATTTTAATTGTTGCTGTTATTTTTTTATGTATGGAATGAAAAGGCTATATTCAGGTAATGTAGCTCAGCCCTTAGTCAAGGCTTAGGTAGATAGGTTTAATCGCTTAGTTGTGTCCAACTCTTGTAATCCAAGGACTGTAGCCCACCAGGCTCCTCTGTCCATGGGATTTCCCAGGCAAGAATACTGGAGGGAAATGCAGGGGTTTCCATTTCCTTCTCCAAGAGATCTTTCCAGACCAGGGATCAAACCCAGGTCTCCTGAATTGCAGGCAGACTACCGACTGAGCCACCGGCTTAAAGGATCACTAAAATTAATTATCTGCTACCTAGTATTTTGAAACTGTTCCTATTTCCTGGCCTAGTAATACCAGTTCAAGGAATCTATCTCAAGGAAACAATCAAAGATGCAAAGATTTACAAAGAACTGTATCACAGGATTATTTAAAATGGTGAAAATTTTAAAACAACCTCGATGTTCAACAATAGGCCAAAGAAATACTGCCTCAACAAACTATTACACAACTTTTTTAAAAATGCTTCTGAAAAACATTTAGGGGAAAGAGGAAATGATCATGTTCTAAATATTAGGTGATAAAAAACAGAATATGTAATTCTATAAAAAGCAGTGTGTTACATTTGTATGTATAAAGTGTATACCATAAGGCTGTGTAATAATGCATATACATCCACACTGAATAAAGAAATTATTGGTTCTGAAGACTGATTTATTATTTTTAATAGCATTTGTTTCTCCTAGCAATTCAGATGATAAAAGAGGAAAAAGGAAATACCATATTCAGGGGCTCACAAGATCCTTCCAGTGAGGGGGAGAAGAGGGCCTTGATCTGCCTGTTGAAGTATTGCTGGCTCTCTTCCTTTGGGTCTTGCTTAGATGTGGCTGGTCCTGGGCTAGTCTGGAAAGAGCTGCTGACACTTACTATGGGGCCTGTGGTCCGAACAGCTGGCTGTGCTGATGAAGCTGCAGAGAGACCTCGAGACTCCAGCACTAGGTGTCCGCGGGCCCACAGCCTCTCTCTCACTCGCACACCATATCCATTTCTCAAAACTCACAGCACCGTACACTAGAAAAAGGGTTAATTTTACTGTATGTAAGTCACTGCTCAAAAAAAAAGCTATTTTATTAAGTGGTAAAGGGAAATTCGCCAAAACTGTTCATGTTAGGAAAAGAAAATCTCAATTAATGAATTAACCATATAATGGAAAAGTTTAAAAAGAATAAAAAAATAAACCCCAAGGGGGAAAAAAAAAACAGAAGGAATTTCTGAATGTGATTCTAAGGCTTCCGGCTTGAGGTGAACATGTGAAGGCAGGCTCCAGTGAAATAGTAAGGACACAGAAATGAGCTGGGGGCTTCCCCTGGCAGCTCAGCCGGTAAAGAATCCGCCTGCACCGCAGGAGACCTCAGTTGGATCTCTGAGTTGGGAAGATCCCCAAGAGGAGGGCATGGCAACCACTTCAGGATTCTTGCCTAGAGATCCCCCTGGACAGAGGAGCCTGGCGGGCTACATCCATGGGGTCGCAAAGAGTCGGACACACCTGAGCAGCTGAGCACAGCACAGAACAAGCGTGAGCTGGACAACACTGCGGTGCACTGTTTACAGCCAATTTAAAAACAATAATAAGAATAGAGTAGACAAGTCAGCCTCTTTTCACCACGAGCCAGTAATTCTAAGCAAGGTTATTATTAATAAACTACTCTCTGAGAAGAAGTGCTGGTCTAAACAACCGCCATGATTATTATTAAGTTTTAGCAATATAATACACATGGAAACACTGAATTGGCACATCTGTATTACTCAGCCTTTAAGAAACATCATATTCCACATAGAAGTTATTTTATAGAAATCACGAATTATACAGGACTCACATCTATGTAATTTCACGGCCTGGCCTCTGATACACACTTATTTTAAGGAACTGGAGCTCTCTTCAAGTGCAGTTCCTGTCTCCAACCCACGAATGTTTCCAACTACCTGGTCCTGTGTTTGAAAAGCAGAATCCTAATAAGCATCAATTAGCACAGTGATTTTTAAGGGAAGAAATACGACTTGAATTATTTCAATTTTGTGCTTCTACCTGCAAATCAGTCTCTGAAACTTGTGGATTTCTCTCTTCTGGAAGTGTTTTTTCACATACGTTCCCTCTTTTTCAATTATTATATCAATATCCCTGGTGGCTCAGAGGTTAAAACCTCTGCCTGCCATGCAGGAGACCTGGGTTCAATCCCTGGGTCAGGAAGATCCCCTGGAGAAGGAAATGGCAACCCACTCCAGTATTCTTGCCTGGAGAATCCCATGGATGGAGGACCCTGGTGGGCTACAGTCTACGGGGTTGCAACGAGTCGGACACAACTGAGCCACTTCACATCACATAATCTTATTACTGTGATTCAGAAGTTTTCATTTTATATTGTAGTATTTACTCTGTTATTGGCATGACTACATTTAATACAAATACCAATGAGAAAAATTTATTTCCTAGCCATTATAATGTTTCATTTCATGATTATTACTGAAAATAATTTCATATATAAAAGGAAAGGTGTCAAAAAAATAATCTACTCTGGTTATCAAGTACTTTGGGTAGGCCACTGGTGGGATCATTTACTAAAACATGAAAGATAGGTAGAAGAAGGGTTTAGGGGAAAAGGATTTGGGGTTCAGTTTTAGACACTGAGTTTGAACACTCTATGGGACAAGCAAATGAAAATGCTCAGGAGGTAGCTGGAAAATACAGGTCAAGGGCATGATTTAAGAGTCACAGACAAAAAAGGGCCCATGAGGTCATAACAGTAAACAAAAGGTCATTCAAGAAAAGACAAAATTAAGAGCCAGAACTTCATAGCACACCGTGTTTCAGGGGCAGGCAGAGAAAGGGGAACTGGAGAGAGTAAGGATGAATGAAGAAGGGTAAGGCAATTACCAGGAAAAGGTAAAAATAAGGGGGCAGAGGAGTCATGGGGAGAGTCACAGAGGCCACACACACACACACACACAACACAAAATCCATTTGTACTTTAAAGTCAACATATTAGGAAACCTGAAAGTCAACCACAGTGGATTTGGCAACCAGCTTTTTGGTGGTCTTTACAAAAGCAGCCCACAAAGGTAGCAGATCTGGTCACTTTGCTAAATCATAAAACTGCAGAATGAGAAGCCCACATTCCTAACCTAGGTGAGCTAGAGAGGGACTCATTGGGCTCCAGTGACCTGCAGAGACAAGGTCCCTGAGCCACATGCACCAGGATTATCTGAGACACATGCTGATTCAAGGACTGAACTTCAGAATCAGAACCTGAGGTGGTAAAAACTCAAACCTAGGTATCTCTAATAAGCTTCCCAGGGAATCCATGCATACTAAAACTTGAAGATCGCTGGACTATATACTCGTCACGGCCCATTCTACCACTGACACTCTGTAGTTCGGTGGTTTGTCTCTCTGAAAATAGGATACTACAACAATGATCACTGGCATTCACCCAGAAGTCAAAAACTACATAATAAACATACGATAATCAAAGTGCTTGGGACAGAAATAACACTTCTCCTCTTCATTTACATCAGCTGTTTTGATTATGTGGCACCATCATTCTAAAGAGGGTTGAGGAAGTACACTAGCTGTGGGGGAGAGTTATGTTCCCGAGTAGACAGGGGACCATGGAGATGGGCGATGAGGGCCAGATGAACTACGTGAAACAAGAATGAAAGACAAAGCTCTGTTTGATGGTGCTGAGGTGCTATAAAGAAGTCATGCACCTAAAAGCACAAGATTACTATTATTAGATACATTAAAGATATTCAGTGTTATTACTTTTCTTTTGGTTTGGGAAAAAAACTATATGTCTATTTATTTATATATAGAAAGAGAGTCAATGTTTTTATCTATATATAGAAACAAAGAATCAATGTCTTTTTCCTTAGGGAGGGAGTAATTTTAATTAATACTCTCTAATTGGTATTGATTTGAATTGACTAATGACAGTCTTATGATGGGCATCACTGCCAGGTTTCCTGGGTCAGGAGCACAGTGAGTTCCACTATGCACAGAAACCTTTTGTTTTCAGTGGTCCCTGGCTAGGCAACACATTTTAGGTCTCAGAATATTAGAGCCAGAAAGATCCTTGGGAGGCCCTCTAGTTCAACTTCACAGTTTTTTAAAACTACTCCAACACTCCACCAGCTCCCCCATCCCCAGCCCTGCCAAAGCCTAACGGATGCACTCACTTCTCTTGAGTTCTTCCAGTCACTCCCTCTTGACTCATCTGTGCCATTCTGTATATTGGGGGACCTTGGGAAAGATGGTCTTGGGTATCCTTACATTCTGGGTTTGCATACTTTCTCTGCAGATTTGTAAGTAAAATAGCAAATAAGTGGGAAAAAATTCAGAAAGTTGAATGAGCTATATCTATGATGGTGTATTAACTACAGCATTTCATAAAGTATCAACATAACACAGCATTTCATAAACAGTTAACATACACATGGATGATGAGGGTGAGTTAAAGAATGGGCAGTACGAAAGAGAAAGGGAAGGGGGTCAGGGTTGCGGACTTCCTCCCAGTATGTCACAGGCTGAGAAAGGGTTTGAAAACACTAACTTAAGGTAAGCGTGCATGTAACAGCAAATACACAAGTTACTTGCAGAAAGAAAAGCAAAGCAAGAGAGAAGGTGGAAACCAAAAGAAGAAAAGACATTTTATACTTTTAAGCTATTAGATTTTCTTTTTAAGACTCTGAGCATATGCTGCCTTCACAGGTAATCCAATCTCACTTCAATAAGATCACTCCTAAACCACCTCACGCAAATAAAAATTTGTCTTATTTATGAGGGCTTATAGAAGATTACACAAACTCATTCTTGTAGGCAACTTCTACTTCCTTACCACAAATCTCCAATTATATACAAAAGGACCTCCAGATTTAGGTCAGTACAAAGGTAGCACTGAGACAGTACATCAAAGACCATGAAAAAGTGAAAGTGTTAGTCACTCAGTCATGTCCAACTCTTTGAGACCAGGCTCTTCTGTCCATGGAATGCTCCAGATAAGAATACCGGGTTGCCTTTTCCTTCTCCAGGGGACTCTTCCCAACTCAGGGATCGAACCCAGGTCTCTTGCACTGCAGGCGGATTCTTTACCATCTAAGCCACCAGGGAAGCTCAGTATCAAAGGAGTATATATCTACCCAAAATAAAAGCAGTTGGATTATGCTGCTGCTAAGTCGCTTCAGTCGTGTCCGACTCTGTGCACCCCCATAGACAGCAGCCCACCAGGCTCCCCCATCCCTGCAATTCTCCAGGCAAGAACATTGGGGTGGGCTGCCTTTTCCTTCTCCAATGCATGAAAGTGAAAAGTGAAAGTGAAGTCACTCAGTCCTGTCCAACTCTTAGCGACCCCATGGACTGCAGCCCACCAGGCTCCTCCATCCATGGGATTTTCCAGGCAAGAGTACTGGAGTGGGGTGCCATGGCCTTCTCCATGGATTATACTCATAAGGGCCAAATATAGATTTAAATTTAAGACAGCCAAGTGAAAAAATATTCGCTGCTTCTTAATCTCTATATCCAGTTTATTCTTTCATGAAGTGAACACCCGCATCTTAACTCGCCTGCCCAGAGCTCCTTCCTCTCCTTTCATCTCACTTCCATACCCAGGATACCTCTGGAATGTGGGGGGCTCTGTCTGCACAGGAGTTGGTAACACAGCACCACGTGTGGAAGAGACACCTGCTCCCGATGCCTTCTGTAATTCTACCTTACAGATAAGCTGGGGAAGGGAAAGGAGAGACGGGGAGAAAAGACACACATTCTGAAGTTAACTGAGTACTGAAAGAAGGGTTCTAACACAAACATACTGTTATATTCTCGGTGAAGTAACCCAAGTTCTAAAGGTTACAAACATACGGGGAAGCCAAGATAACTGAATTTCAAGAATTAATGCCAGATATATACATATCAATAGATAGATAGATTGATGTTCAGTTCAGTCGCTCAGTCGTGTCCGACTCTTCGCGACCCCATGAATCGCAGCACGCCAGGCTTCCCTGTCCATCACCATCTCTCGGAGTTCACTCAGACTCACGCTCATTGAGTCCGTGATGCCATCCAGCCATCTCATCCTCTGTCGTCCCCTTCTCCTCCTGCCCCCAATCCCTCCCAGCATCAGAGTCTTTTCCAGTGAGTCAACTCTTCGCATGAGGTGGCCAAAGTACTGGAGTTTCAGCTTTAACATCATTCCTTCCAAAGAAATCCCAGGGCTGATCTCCTTTAGGATGGACTGGTTGGATCTCCTTGCAGTCCAGGGGACTCTCAAGAGTCTTCTCCAACACCACAGTTCAAAAGCATCAATTCTTCGGAGCTCAGCCTTCTTCACAGTCTAACTCTCACATCCATACATGACCACTGGAAAAACCATAGCCTTCCCTAAGCGGGACCTTAGTTGGCAAAGTAATGTCTCTGCTTTTGAATATACTATCTAGGTTGGGCATAACTTTTCTTCCAAGGAGTAAGCGTCTTTTAATTTCATGGCTGCAATCACCATCTGCAGTGATTTTGGAGCCCAAAAAAATAAAGTCTGACACTGTTTCCACTGTTTCCCCATCTATTTCCCAAGAAGTGATGGGACCAGATGCCATGATCTTTGTTTTCTGAATGTTGAGCTTTAAGCCAACTTTTTCACTCTCCTCTTTCACTTTCATCAAGAGGCTCTTTAGTTCTTCTTCACTTTCT
Organism: Nanger dama; assembly: GCA_917880005.1. Taxonomy (NCBI): domain Eukaryota; kingdom Metazoa; phylum Chordata; class Mammalia; order Artiodactyla; family Bovidae; genus Nanger; species Nanger dama. The sequence goes on from CAKJTW010000011.1 coordinate 7,737,625, forward strand.
GCCATAAGGGTGGTATCATCTGCATATCTGACATTATTGATATTTCTCCCAGCAATCTTGATAGATAGAGACAGATACATAGTGACTACAGCCATGAAATTAAAAGACGTCTGCTCCTTGGAAGGAAAGCTATGAAAAACCTAGACAGTGTATTACAAAGCAGAGAGATTACTTTGCCGACAAATGTCTGTATAGTCAAAAGCTATGGTTTTTCCAGTAGTCATATATGGATGTGAGAGCTGGACCATAAAGAAGGCTGAGCACCGAAGAACTGATGCTTTCAAACTGTGGTGCCAGGGAAGACTTGCGGAGTCCCTTGGACTGCAAGGAGATCAAAACAGTCAAACTTAAAAGAAATCAATTCTAAATTTTCATTGGAAGGACTGATACTGAAGCTGAAGCTCCAATACTCTGGCCACCTGACACAAAAAGCCAACTCCCTGGAAAAGACCCTGATTCTGGGAAAGATTGAAGGCAAAAGGAAAAGGGAGCAACAGAAGATAAGATGGTTAGACAGCATCACCAACTCAAAAGACATGATTTTGAGCAAACTCTGGGAGACAGTGAAGGATGGGGAGCCTGGCGTGCCACAGTCCATGGAGTTGCAAAGAGTTGGACACAATTCAGCAATAGAATATCATATACATATATATCAAGTAAATGTCTCAGTATTCCACTCATTAAAGTAAAAGGTTTACAAACGCTATTGATCTCAGTATGACCTATGTTAAGTTTCTCCTCTAAGCTTGCTTTACATTCTCTATTAAGAGTCAGACATGACTGTATGAGAATCTACTGTTTTGGCACACTGATGATCCAAAACAAACTATTTCACTTTCCACAGCTATTTGTCAATCCTGAACCTAAGAATCATCTTTTAAAAGTTAAACATAAGCATTTCTAAATGAAGCTGCATTCCAGCACCTGCCACTCAGCCCCTCAGTCGCCTTGTCAAATGTCCAGCCCTCAGAGGGTCATCCAACAAACACAGTCATTTCCAACCTTAAAGGCAACAACCCCTTCTTCCACCCTTTACTCTGATTCCTATTAGCTTTTCAAGTGTCAACTGAGACATCATTTCCTTAAAGAGCCCTTCTCAGAAAGGCCCCTTTCCTGTACATTCTTTCTCATAGTACCAAGTGTTTTCCTTAACACCATCTATTGAAACATGTTAAATTAAGTGCATAAACAAGCAAGTGAATAAATGCAGTTGTACTCCTTTTCTTGGTAGAGGATATTCTATTTATTTTATTTACTTCTTTTTTAACTAGTCACTGGCAAGCAGTTATCACTGAAAGGGGAAGGATTCTTCCCAAAGTTAATGCATCTTCTTCCTTACTCTCACAATCAGGGACAATTTCTCATAACCTTACTGTGACAGGCTCTTACCAATGTCATTACTGGGCAGCAAAGTGTGTATGTGTGTGTGTATGTATACATGCATGCACATATGTGTTTGTGCACACACACATCACATCATTTTTCTGTTTACTGTCCAGTTGCTAAGTCATGTCCGACTCTTTGCAACCCCATGGACTAACTATAATACCCAGACTACTCTGTCCTTCACTGTCTCCTGTAAATTCATGTTCATTGGTCAAATTCATGTTCATTGATTTGGTGATGCTATCATTTTTTAAAGCTGCCTAATTAAAAAAACTCAGATAAGACTCCATTAAAAGCAGAGTATTACAAAACTCAAATTGTAAGGGGTCATTTGAAATTTTAAAAAATATTAGATGAACTACCTACTGTTACATGTGAAAAAGGATACATGTTTTATAGGTCCTCCCTATTTGCACTCATCTTACACGCTAGTGAAGTAATGCTTAAAATTCTTCAAGCCAGGCTTCAGCAACACATGAACCATGAACTTCTAGATGTTCAAGCTGGTTTTAGAAAAGGCAGAGGAACCAGAGATCAAATTGCCAACATCTATTGGATCATCGAAAAAGCAAGAGAGTTTCAGAAAAAACGTCTATTTCTGCTTTATTGACTATGCCAAGCCTTTGACTGTGTGGATCACAATAAACTGTGGAAGATTCTGAAAGAGATGGGAATACCACACCACCTAACCTGCCTCTTGAGAAATCTGTATACAGGTCAGGAAGCAACAGTTAGAACTGGACATGGAACAACAGACTGGTTCCAAATAAGAAAAGGAGTACATCAAGGCTGTATATTGTCACTCTGCTTATTTAACTTGTATGCAGAGTACATCATGAGAAGCGCTGGGCTGGAAGAAGCACAAGCTGGAATCAAGATTGCTGGGAGAAATATCAATAACCTCAGATATGCAGATGATACCACCCTTATGGCAGAAAGTGAAGAAGAACTAAAGAGCCTCTTGATGAAAGTGAAAGAGGAAAGTGAAAAAGTTGGCTTAAAGCTCAACATTCAGAAAACTAAGATCATGGCACCCAGTCCCATCACTTCATGGGAAATAGATGGGGAAACAGTGTCAGACTTTATTTTTCTGGGCTCCAAAATCCCTGCAGATGGTGACTGCAGCCGTGAAATTAAAAGATGCTTACTCCTTGGAAGAAAAGTTACGACAACCTAGACAGCATATTAAAAAGCAGAGACATTACTTTGTCGACAATGGTCCATCTAGTCAAGGCTATGGTTTTTCCAGTGGTCATGTATGGATGTGAGAGTTGGACTCTAAAGAAAGATGAGCACAGAAGAATTGATGTTTTTGAACTGTGGTGTTGAAGAAGACTCTTGAGAGTCCCTTGGACTGCAAGGAGATCCAATCAGTCCATCCTAAAGGAAATCAGTCCTGGGTGTTCATTGGAAGGACTGATGTTGAGGCTGAAACTCCAATATTTTGGCCACCTGACGCGAAGAGCTGACTCATTTGAAAAGACCCTGATGCTGGGAAAGATTGAAGGCAGGAGGAAAAGGGGACAAGAGAGGATGAGATGGTTGGATGCCATCACCAACATGAGTTTGGGTGATGCAGATGAGTTTGGGTGAACTCCAGGAGTTGGTGATGGACAGGGAGGCCTGGCGTGCTTTAGTTCATGGGGTCGCAAAGAGTCGGGCACGACTGAGCGACTGAACTGAACTGAAAGAGGTACAGCTGACCAACTTCTGCAAAATGGGTTTTGTGTTCTCCTGTGGACCTGGGGAAAACAGATGCACAGCCAGAGGGTGAGAGGGGGAATGGGATCTTGTCCCTGCATGCCTGACGCCTCTCAGCTTTCAGTTCCTTCCTCCCTTTCCCAGGTCTTGCCTGCCATGGGCCTCCAGGGAATTATTACAGCCAGAGAGGAAATATGGGAAAGGAAGAACCAACCTCTCCAAAACCTAATGGAAGATGATCCTCCGACAAAGAGGCTCTAAACATTGAATTTAAAAGGAATACAGAACAGGGCAGGAAAGCAGCGGAGCTTCTTTTCAAACAAAACACAGAACTGAAATCCATGATAAAATTATTCTTTTGAGGTTGTATCTAAAGGGATGCTAATTAGTGTCAGGTAATTTTTCACAGTGCTAAGTCACTTCAGTCATGTCCGACTCTTTGCGACCCCTCGGACTGCAGCCCGCCAGGCTCCTCTGTCCATGGGATTCTCCAGGCAAGAACACTGGGGTGGTTGCCATTTCCTTCTGCAGGGCATCTTCCCAACCCAGGGTTCAAATCCATGTCTCTTTTGTCTCCTGCATTAGCAGGTGGGTTCTTTAGCACTAACGCCACCTGGGAAGCCTTAATTTTTCATAATTAAAAAAATTAAACAAGACACTTCAGTAACTCTGAGCAAGTAATAACTAAAGAAATTAAACCTATAGGTGCCCATATTCCAAAAGTCTTTGTACCAAAGTATACCACTGCATTAAAACACTCAGAGTACTTATTCAGCTACCTATTTTTAGGTGACACTTGGAAAAGGAACACCATCAAGCTTTCTAAAAATATAGCAAATCAGTTTTGTTTTACTTGTCAGAGACATGCACAGTGCATCCACCCACTGTAGCTTGTCTAATTTAACTGCGAGAGTGGTAGAGATGTAGAAATACAGAGTAGAACAGATAAAATTCATCTCACATACACAATGTGTATGATGCAGAAGCAATGGCTTCTACCCTGCTAATTAATGAGTAATTTTCCATCAACTACTCTATGCCCATCATGTGCACAGAATATTATATTCAGGAGAATGCAAGAAAAATATGGGGGCATGCAACCCATATTCCCAAGAAGCATATCTTCTAGTTGTCTAAATAAAAACTAATGACTTCAGAACATAAATCAAGATACAAACAGCACTATGTAACTAAGTGCTAGGCAGTACTGTAATTTTTTAAAATCAATTTTTTTAAAACTGTTGTGACTTTTAAATTAAAAAAAAAAACTTTTAAAAAGTAGTGCAATCTGGGCTGAACCTTGAAAATGGATAGGATTTAGACTGGCGTAAGAGAGGAGAGGCCCCATCCTTGTCTGAATATGAAGAGGAAAAATATAAGCAAATACAAAGCAGCTGGGTGGGAAGCTAAGAAGTTCTCTGGCAGATATGAGACTAATGAAGAGACAGGACTGCAAATCAGAGGTTCAATTTGGAAACCAGTGGGAAATCATAGGGTGGAAACGGACTATGCAGAACCTGGAAATCCAAGCTACGTATTGCAAACATCCAGGTAGGCTCCTCTGTGGAGAGAGCAAGATTAGGAAGGTGGCACTGGAAAAGAGCTAGAGTAACAGGTACACATACTGCCAAGCAGCACTTCAAGCACGCAAGACATTGGAGTCTACTTCTGAACAACTAACTGAATGTCTGTCTGGGGCCACCATTCCACTGAATGGTCAAACTAAATTTCAGTTAATTCAGGATAATTGCAATTGATTCCTGGTTTCTTCTTTCTCAGAGGCTGCATCTAAATTCTGAAAGTATTACGAAACACTAGATTTGGGGGATCTGGAGACAGGAGGGGTGAAGAGCATCACTTGCCTTGATCCCTGCAAACACCTGACACTCTTCCACCAACAGGTCTACCCAGATCGTGCCCTCATCGTCCTCATCCCTCCCACAAGCCTTCTGCAAGTCTGGCTCTCTCCTGGCCACATTCACAGCCCTCCCTGCACACAGGCGGCTCCCTGTTGCCCCCTAAGTTATCCCGGCCATGGACACTAGCAGAGCTGTCTCAGGTCCACCTCCTAGGCTGGGCACAGGGGAGCTCTGCGCCGCCACGCCAAACTCTACTTTTCTGAGGACTGGAAGAGCAAATCTGGCATCTTCCTCACCAATTCCCTTTATGCCTCAAGCTTGACTTCTAAAACTGAAAAGTTAAGAACTTGACTCTTTTATTGTATGGACTATGCTGTGTTTAACCTTTTCATTAAAAACAATAAAATAGATCACCAAATGAAAAGAAGGCAAGCATAAGAGAAACAGTAGGGAGGAGATGGGCACTGGCCAATATTGCAAACTTCATCACGTCAAACCAAGTGGGAGGGAAAGAGGACCTATACCAGAGGATCTTTGGAAGTGCAGAGTACATAAATAAGGTGAGAGACAGCAAAAGGAAAAACTGACGGGAATGTTTGACAGAAATAGAGGATACTGAGTAAGAAAGAAAATAAAATCAACCCATGGCTTTTCTAGCCTTTGAATAAAATCAACCCATGGTTTTTCTAGCCTTTGAGATTAGGAAAATAATGGCATTATCAAAACAGATGCCAGTTTAGAGTGACAGGGTTCTGATGCTGGTTCTGAATCACATTCACATAGGTTTTTCTGGTTCAAGGTGACAATTTAAATGCCAGCAGAAAGGGATCTGAGACTTAAAATCTGGTACTAGAATACTATACTATCAGTAGTAATTAATACCATTGTTTCTCAGTGCATTCATTACTATGGCTTTCAACTACTATCAGATTTCAAATAGATACACAAGTTTTATGAAAGAGCACAACTGATCTTTTAAAAAAGTTTTTAAAATCTTTAAACTCTAAAATCTGCCTCTCCATCTCACTTCCCTATTAAACAGTCTCTTCTTTTGCAGGTATAGGTACATAGGTTATTTATGAGGGGGCGGGGATGCACCTGAAAAAGAAACCGAGAATAATGCTGTGCTGTCTCCACACACACGCACACTCACGCAGCTGGGCAGCTGAAGCAGAGAACAGGCTGACACAAAGAGCCTAGCCCAGCTCTGCACACCCCACCAAAGCCTGGAAGCACATCTTGGCGAGCCTTGGCACTGAAAGATGTACCGACTGCTACCTCTCTAAATAAACCTCCGCCCAGAGGACAACCTGAAGAAACAGAAGCAGAGTCAATTACAGTGTTAGAGAGCAAAAAGCACTGAATAACTGAAGTAAATAACAGGCACACTTGGCATGGATACAGACGGGGCCGAGAGCAGAGAGTGACCTGCACGTTGTAAATTACTAGGTCAGCTCTAGTCAGATTAGCGAACTTTGGGGAGTGAAAATCTGGTAATAGAAAATAAATACCTAAGGGAAAAGGTTTAATGTGTGCATATGAAGAACGGCACATCAGAAACAGGATTATGCCAGGCCATGTGGTTTGATCTTGACTCTGAAATACAGCTCCTCATTTTAGTAACACTGAATATCTGAAGAGAAGTGACAGGAAGAATAGGGGAGAACAGGAGATTGAAAGTAGAGTCAGTTGATAAAGGAAACACATGCTTTCCCCACTCACCATTTTAAGCCCTTCTTTGCACCTGAATATTTCAGTGTGTAAATAAAGAATGAAGAATGGTATTTTCAGGAAGACATATTCCCAAACTCATATTTAAATCTATTCAATAAAAAAGCATTTAATCAAAAATACCTAGAACTCAAATTATTATTGCTGTACATTGAAGACAAATATTAGAACAGGAAGAATTTCTACCTTTAAGGAGCAAGTCCATGAGAACAGAAAGGGAGAATTCAGGGTTTTCTCTGCTTTGGAGCCTCTTCTCACTAAATTTGATCCACAGACTTGAGTTGGGAGGGGTGGTGGTTATTCCTGTCCTTTCCAGCCCAAAATGGACAGGACTAAACAACCAATTATTCCTGTAGGGTCCAGAAACCAGGATCTGAATGCGCAACTCCTCCTGGTCCTAAAAATCCATGAAAAGGCACAATCTCTTCAAATTATATATGTTTTTAAATGTAAGGTTTAAATGTATTCAAATAGAAAATATTAATCTATATTCAGGCTCATTACTTCCTTGCCATTCTCTCCTTTCTCTGTTCCTCAGTGCACACATCACCTCCTAACATAGCATATCCTTAATTTTTTTTTACTGTTTATTATCTGTCTCTCTTTGCCAAAATGGAGGTTCTGTGAGGACAAGGATCTTCACATTTTTCATATCAGAGAATACTTGCTTAATAGACAGCTGTTGAATGGATGCATTTGCACAGATGTGCAATTCCTGCAGCATGCTAAATAACTTCAGTTGAGTCCAACTCTTTGCGACCATATGGACTATAACCCGCCAGGCTGTCTGTCCATGGAATTCTCCAAGCAAGAATATTAGAGTGGGTTGCCATGTCCTCCTCCAAGGGATCTTCCTGACCCAGGGATCAAATCCATGTCTCTTACGTCTCCTGCACTGGCAGGGGGTTCTTTACCACTATTACTCTTAATTTGGCATTTTGAAGCAATAAAATCTATGTGCTGGAAACATAAAGTATGGTTATAGCACTGAATAGCTGTTTCCTGGTCACTCTGGGCAGATGCCATGACTGTAAAAGCTTTAGCTTAGTGCTTTGGAGGTATAATTCAAGGATAGATGAAACAGTTTCAGAAATGCAGATCAGAGTCTCACTGAAATAACTAAAATACAGAGTTCAGTAACTCTGGAGAACTAAAATATGGACATCTTCATTACAGAGTTAACATCTTTTTAAAGTACAGTTGGGATAAGGCATGGATTACACTGTAAGTGAAGAAAAGGTTGGAGTCAGTTACCTCCAGGTGATACAAGGATCCAAATAAAGATGTGAGATACTGAGAAAGACAACCATGCTCTCCCTGGCTGCTTCGACTTGGAACGTGGTGCCAATCCCCTCTGTTCTTTGTGTTTTTTTAATGCCTCCTTTTCTTTCTGCTCCTACTGCTCACTCCCAGTCTCTCACTCCCAGTGTTTTGTCCCTCTGCTGCTCTCTCACCCCAGCATATGCCCCACCCAGCAGGAGCAGAGCTTGTCATATGTGCAGAGCCAGCAGGCCTCCCCTGCCCACCAGTATGTGCCAAGCTCAGCAGTGGCCTGGCACTCATAAATAAGCTCTGATCTGAATAGAGCGGAGCACGGACAGCCCCTAGAATTAACTGTTCCATGCATGCAGCCCCGGGCACCCACCCAGAAGCTAAACACACTCAGTGCATCCAGGATAAGTCCCCTTAAAACTAGAGAAAATGGTCGTCTCTGTCAACTGCCTGAGCACAGTGGAATTCAGTGCCACCAGGGCTCTGTCAGAAGGTTAAATGAATAAACGAAATAAAGACCCAATTCATTTCTTTCAGCTGATTCGTCTGAGTCCCCAGAGACCTGGTGCCACAACCACTTGAAATTCAGAACAAGAAGGGCCATCTCGATCTCTAAAGTTCTTCCACTTCCTTTAAAGGTGCATAGTTCAATTACCACCAACTTTTCAGCCCCCATTACATTATGAACAACTATTCTGAGCACTGTGCAGACTATTAAATAAAAACCTAAAAGACAACAGTGGTAGACAATATTGAGGATATTTAAGTACTGAGGTGGACCATGGATTAGGACTTGGAGAAACAAGAGAGTTTCAGAAAAAGAAAACAGCTCGCACGGAGAATCAGCAGCAGACATGAACATGAAACGTTCCTAAGGCAAGGAAGACACGAAACTAGCTTCAGGTAGTAGGGTTCACGCAGAAGAGCTGTGGATGATAACGTGGGTCAGTCTCCTGTCAGGAGACACGAACGCTAGGATCCATATACCTTGAATGACACGATAAGAAGTGTGGCATTTTGGACAATGCAGAAAGCATGTGAATAAAAAGAGAGACGGAAATGATGTTTCATAAAAATGTATTTGGTGGCCACAGGTAGACTGAGTGGTAGGAGATAATGGTTTAACAAAGATCAGCTGGAAAATAACACAGCAGTTCAGTTGTTGGTAATGAGAATCACCACTAATGTATTAGTAACTGCAGTGAAGACGAAAGAGCCAGGAGGGAAACAGCAGCAAGAAGAACTCTCAGTCCCTGCCAGGTCATGGAAAAGCACACTAATTCCACCTGCGTATGTTGAGGGGCATGCAGTCTTATTTGAGGGGTCCCACAATTCTTTAGCACATCCTTGTTACAGCACCTAATCCGAGTGCTCTTATTCAGCACACAAACCACATTCATGTGACTGGTTCCCCCAAAGAGACTTCAGCACATCTCTAATCAATGTGTCTCCTTTCAATTCTCCTCCTGTTCTCCATTCCTTTCTTCCAACAAGCAGTTCAGTGTCAAATTTTGGGGGAGAGGCTTCTACCACAATCAGCGCTCCACAGAGCTCATCTCCTCTCTGCTCTTCTACAATCTTTCTTCTCTATTATCTTATGAGTTAATCTCATTAAAAACCATATTTATCAAGATACTTCATCACCATAGTGATAAGAAAGCAACATTGCAAAGAAGAGAAAAAGTTGCCCTTCTTTGAGTAAACATTTCTCAGTTTCCATCAGTTTACAAAAAGATTAGGCCATTAATCTCCAGTCTCTCAAAATAAGCCTGCAAATAGATCAACTCTCCTTCCAAGACCAATATATAGTGCAAGCCTCATCCTAATTTGCTCTAATTACAGAAGAACATAATGAGATACAGCAGCAGATGGCTACAGATTACATTTGACAGAGAAGAAAGTCTCCTCTGTTATCTTTTTATTGAAGAAACTTTGCCATGAAAGAGAAAATTATTTTGTTCACAAAGCCAAATATATATTTTTAAAGTGCCATTCTACTTTTCTATTCCCATCAGTAGTACCTTTCCTTAAAAAAATTTTTACTCATTTCAGGTAGCTTTCATTATTATATTTAGCAGATAAATTTGAACCTCTTACTGAACAAAAGATGTGCTCATAGAAAATTAGTCCAAAGTTTATATAATAAATCATATATTTCCACAAACTTGTTCTAAAATGTCTAAGGTATGTTCTATCAAATATAAAATCAGGAACTGGGGTTATTTGAGGGTAACAACAAGAAGTCTTCATCTAAAGCACTCTTAGCCCAGCTTTCAAAGAGAAGTGGAATGTCATACTTCCAACTACCATGTTCAGTTCAGTTCAGTTCAGTCACTCAGTCGTGTCGGACTCTTTGCGACCCCATGAATCGCAGCACGCCAGGCCTTCCTGTTCATCACGATCTCTCGGAGTTCACCCAGACTCACGTCCATCGAGTCCGTAATGCCATCCAGCCATCTCATTCTCGGTCATCCCCTTCTCCTCCTGCCCCCAATCCTTCTCAGCATCAGAGTCTTTTCCAATGAGTCAACTCTTCTCACGAGGTGGCCAAAGTACTGGAGTTTCAGCTTTAACATCATTCCTTCCAAAGAAATCCCAGGGCTGATCTCCCTCAAAATGGACTGGTTGGATCTCCTTCCAATCCAAGGGACTCTCAAGAGTCTTCTCCAACACCACAGTTCAAAAGCATCGATTCTTCGGCACTCAGCCTTCTTCACAGTCCAACTCTCACATCCATACATGACCACAGGAAAAACCATAGCCTTGACTAGACGGACCTTAGTCAGCAAAGTAATGTCTCTGCTTTTGAATATGCTATCTAGGTTGGTCATAACTTTTCTTCCAAGGACTAAGCGTCTTCTAATTTCATGGCTGCAGTCACCATCTGCAGTGATTTTGCAGCCCCCAAAAATCAAGTCTGACACTGTTTCCACTGTTTCCCCATCTATTTCCCATGAAGTGATGGGACCGGATGCCATGATCTTCGTTTTCTGAATGTTGAGCTTTAAGCCAACTTTTTCACTCTCCACTTCCACTTTCATCAAGAGGCTTTTGAGCTCCTCTTCACTTTCTGCCATAAGGGTGGTGTCACCTGCATATCTGAAGTTATTGATATTTGTCTCGGCAATCTTGATTCCAGCTTGTGTTTCTTCCAGTCCAGCATTTCTCATGATGTACTCTGCATACAAGTTAAATAAGCAGAGTGACAATACACAGCCCTGACGTACTCCTTTTCCTATTTGGAACCAGTCTGTTGTTCCATGTTCATTTCTAACTGTTGCTTCCTGACCTGCATACAGATTTCTCAAGAGGCAGGTTAGGTGATCTGGTATTCCCATCTCTTTCAGAATTTTCCACAGTTTCTTGTGATCCACACAGTCAAAGGCTTTGGCACAGTCGATAAAGCAGAAGTAGATGTTTTTCTGGAATTCTCTTGCTTTTTCCATGATCAGCGGATGTTGGCAATTTGATCTCTGGTTCCCCTGCCTTTTCTAAAACCAGCTTGAACATCAGGAGTTCACAGTTCACGTATTGCTGAAGCCTGGCTTGGAGAATTTTGAGCATTACTTTACTAGCATGCGAGATGAGTGCAATTGTGCGGTAGTTTGAGCATTCTTTGGCATTGCCTTTCTTTGGAATTGGAACAAAACTGACCTTTTCCAGTCCTGTGGCCACTGCTGAGTTTTCCAAATTTGCTGGCATATTGAGTGCAGCACTTTCACAGCATCATCTTTCAGGATTTGAAACAGCTCAACTGGAATTCCATCACCTCCACTAGCTTTGTTCGTAGTGATGCTTTCTACCATGTTAATACCCTTCAAACTCAGTGTCCAAAAGTGAAGTCACTATCTTCTCCTCATAAATAAGTTTATTTTCCCAACTTTTTTCTCTGACTAATGGCAACAAGCTCTAACTTGGGGGCTATCTTTTCAAACTCCTCTCATGCTGATGTCAGTACTATCAAATGGTATCTGATAATGTACTTAAGTCACTCAGTCATGTCTGACTCTTTGCAACCCCATGGACTGTAGCCCTGCACACTCCTCTGTCCATAGGGATTCCCCAAGCAAGAATACTGGAGTGGGTTGCCACGTCCTCCACCAGAGATCTTCCCAACCCAGGGATCGAATCCAGGCCCCCCATAGTGCAGGTGGGTTCTTTACCATCTAAGCCACCAGAGAAGCCCATGGTTACTGGAGTGGGTAGCCTATCGCTTCTCCAGGGGGTCTTCCCAGCCCAGGAATCGAACAGGGTCTCCTGCATTGCAGGCAGATTCTTTACGAGCTGAGCTAACTCACTGACTAATAAAATTACCAATTACCATTCCAAAACACTAAGATCATGGCATCCAGTCCCATCACTTCATGGCAAATAGATGGGGAAACAGTGGAAACAGTGGCTGACTTTATTTTTCTGGGCTCCAAAATCATTGCAGATGGTGATTGCAGCCAGGAAATTAAAAGACGTTTACTCCTTGGAAGGAAAGTTATGACCAACCTAGACAGCATATTAAAAAGCAGAGACATTACTTTGCCAACAAAGGTCTATGTAGTCAAAGCTATGGTTTTTCTAGTGGTCATATGGATGTGAGAGTTGGACTGTGAAGAAAGCTGAGCACTGAAGAATTGATGCTTTTTAACTGTGGTGTTGGAGAAGACTTGAGAGTCCCTTGGACTGCAAGGCAATCCAATCAGTCCATCCTAAAGGAGATCAGTCCTGGGTGTTCATTAGAAGGACTGATGTTGAGGCTGAAACTCCAATATTTTGGCCGCCTGATGCGAAGAGCTGACTCATTTGAAAAGACCCTGATGCTGGGAAAGATTGAGGGCAGGAGGAGACGGGGATGACAGAGGATGAAATGGTTGGATGGCATCACCGACTTAATGGACATGGGTTTGGGTGGACTCCAGGAGCTGGTGATGGACAGGGAGGTCTGGCGTGCTGCGGTTCATAGGGTCGCAAAGTCAGACATGACTAAGCAACTGAACTGAACTGATTCCAAAACACAACAGTTTGAAGTTTAACAAGATACAAGAACCTTTAAAACAAGTAAATTTCTATTACAGGATATGGGGCAAGAAGAAGAAAGGCAAAGAATTTCATCACCTTTCATATAACCTCTTTGAAACAAAAAAAATTAATGTCCCTCTTTTAGCCCTGTTTCTTTAGTAAAATCCCCTCCTCTCTCCTTAATGCCTTCAATGAAAAGGCCTCTTGACAGTTTCTTTCATTTAGTATTCAACTAGTCAATAATCATAATAGCCATAATATATTAATCTTCATAAGACTACATCATGCCCTATGGTTAGGCAAATTAACCCTGAATTCTCAGCAGCTTTAAATAAAGTTTACTTCTTGCTCACACAATATTCTCTGTAGATCCAAAAATCCTCTACTAAATGGCGACTCAGGCATCCAGTCTAGTATCACCTTGTGATATCATCAACCCAACATGTGGGTCTCTACAACCCATATGGCAAAGTGCTTTGGCTCATAAATGATACCTATCACCTCCACTTATAATCTACTATTTAGAATAAATAAGCAGCCCCAACCTAACTGCCAGGAAGGCAAGAAAAAGCAGCCTTGACCTGGCTCTAAATAGGAAAATAAAACAGGACTAGGTAACCATGTATCACTGTCTCTGTCACCAAGAGGCACTTATTCTATGCCTAATTAACTACCATGCATCTGGAAGTCTTCATATGTATTAACATCTTTAATATCCACAACCACTTCTAGGTAGGTAATATTATCATTATGCCATTTTACAAACAAGGCAATTGAGGGCCATAGAAGTTAGGTAGCTTACCAAAGCTTGTAAGAGGCCTAGCTGGGATTCACAACCAGGCAATGGACTCCAGAATGCACTACGTCACACTGCTTCTCAAATACACAAGACAGTGTGAGCCACTGTTAAGGATACTCGTCTTCAAGTATACGTAAGCCCATAAGATGAAAGAAGTATTTAGATATGTTCTACTAAGTCTTGAGAGGACAAAATAAGAGGCAATACTGAGAGAAAAAATTACATGAGAAGAATATTTTTGAGTGCCTATTACTAAGCCAAACATCACTCTAGAGACTGTATGTATCTTTCGTCTAAGCATCAAAACACTCCCACGAGGTGGGTATTTTTATTCCAGTTACACGAATGAAAAATACAGACTCAGAGAGATTAAGTAACTTGAGTAGGATATTACATGATTTAAACCCAAATTAAACTGGTTTCTAAGCCTGTGCAATTCTCCACTGCATCTCACTGTTAATTCAAAATAGAAATAATACACACACAAATCTCAGTCTACATATCATAAATGTGCAAGAAATGTGATAGCTTCATTCTCTACATTTTTTTCAGTAACTAAACTTAACTTTGATCATGAGCCCCCCATCTTGCCGAGGGTCAGAAACATAATCTTTGCAGTTCTGCTGTGAAGTCTTAAAGAGAAGTCTATCTTCCTCTAGATTTCATCAACCCTTCCCAGAGGTCCTCTCAAGCACAAGGCCAGTATCTGGGCTCTCTCAGCTCCTGCGAGCTTAGTTGCTCAGTCATGTCTGACTCTTTGCGACCCCATGGACTGTAGCCCTCCAGGCTTCTCTGTCTATGGGGATCCTCCAAGCTAGAATACTGGAGGGGGTTGCCATGCCCTCCTCCAGGAGGCTCTTTCTCCACTTGTCTACAAAAATCTTTTCTCCTGACTTTTCCAAATTTAGTTTTACAGCCAGACCCACACATTGTAAATTTCTGAAATTCAACAACCAGACACTTGCCCCTTCTTTGAATCCTGCTGATGTATTTCTTCCCTCCACTGCTAATTAAGAGAAAGCAAAACTGTCAGAGGGCAGCAGGGAATACCAGGGAGAGAAAGTACACTGGTTACTATATTACAATATCACATGTTATATAAAGAAAGCGTTTTGACAACTGAAGCTGCTGAAGATGAAAATAAGCCATATGAGACAGTGAACATCCGAGTATAAGAGGTATTTAAGCAAGTGTGGTTGGTTGTGGAGGTAGAGCAATACAGCACAGAGCCTTAAGAGGTGTATCTGGAAGGTGGGGGCAAGGGAAGCAGCAGTGATTGAACCTAGAGTACTTGTCATCTTAATGGACAGTAGGAGAGAGGGAAAGAAAAATTTAAAACAAGTAAAGCTATAATTTCAAGAAAACCAGAGCGGCATGGCTGATTTTCTATGCAAATTCAAATGGAAGAGGATAGTATACGGACGGGTTACCATCAATCTCAACACCGACAAGAAGAAAACTAAGGAAAATATGTATAGACCACAAACGAATAGAATGAAAACATCCAAGAATAAGGTTTCCTAAGTTTACTGAAGCAGGATGAAGAAAAGAAGAGGGAATGGCAGGAAGAAAGGTGAGGATATGGAAGATTCTCCAAAAAGTATGAGCTGCGAGTACTTTGCAGTGAGCACTGCCACTCAGTGATACTTCGCTTCTGACCTAAAACTGCAGAGCCCCAGGAGAGGGGAGGCAGGGCGTGCCAAGGGAGAGGACAGGAGGCCATGGCAGCCCAGACGTTACACTTATCCCTTCTACAGACTAGGGAATACATCCCGATTGTCCTAATAATTTTCTCTCAACTCTTTTCTCTGAGAGCTAATGGTAATAATAATAATAAATTGCTGATAAGGACTCCCAGAGGTATCAGAAGTTATGCGAAGCCACATTAAAATGCAGCTTGGAGTTATGCAAAGTATCACATTAAAATTTAAGACTCTTCAAAGTTCGATCTTATTTAATTTCGAAGCAGTATTTCAAATGAAAAGGCACTATGGAGATTAAGAGAGAAAAGAGAGATAACAGGATCCTATCTCTACAAACGAGAGAACTGAGGTAGGAGGGGGGGTATCTACCAGACATTTTTAATGACAGCTTCATTTGTGATATATTCAATATTACAAATGCCTGTCCCTCTGTCACAGTACCTGAACAAAGGAACTATTTCATTGCTTGTGACATCATTATTATTGATCAAGATGAAAAGCTACATCTCTGGCTCTAACCTTCTTAAGCCCTAGACCCACATACTGAACTATTTCCTAATTCTCCTTTCCCTTGGATCATATTTTATAAGCAGCAGCAATTCAATCTGTCCAGAACTGAACTTATCATCTTTTCCAAAATTTGACCTTCCTCCTTTATTCTCCATTCCTATGCACCTAAAACAAGAACCTAGAAGAATCCCCTAGGTTCCTTTTCATCCTTTAAGATGAAGGAAATCACAGATCTCACCTCCTCTGTTACTCTCAGCTGGTATCCTCCTTTTCATCCCTCCCGCCATGAGCTCTCTAAGTTCAGACTCTCATCGACTCTCCTCTGAACTCCTGCACCAACCTCTTAGCATCTATAACCCCTCTTCTCCACACTGTATCTCTCACCAGTAGATTCTATGCTCTTGAACTGGAGCGATACTTCTAACACTCAAATGTGAAGCCATAGTGGAAAAAATATAAAAAAGAAATGTCTATGTATGCATAATTAAGTCACTTTGTTATATAGCAGAGATTGGCACAATATTGTAAATTGACTATACTTCAAGTACAAAAAATTAAAATGCAAATTTGAGCATGCCACACCCCAGAATAGGGCCTTGGGATGACGAGCCCTTTTTCATAAGACACAAATCAAGCTTCACAAGCATGACAGACAGGCCTTCTGTGGGCTTGCCATCAACATCTTCCCCTCCCAGCACTGGCCACATCATTACAATAAAGTAAGCCTGAATAACTTGCTACATTCTCCGTGCTACTTTGCACATATTTTGCCTTTCTCGTATACTCCTGTGCAGTCCCCTCTGCCTGGAACCTCCTTCCCCTTCTCAACAAGCCACAGTTCAAATACTTTTATTTATTTTTTTGGCCACACTGCAAGGCACATGGAAATTCCCCAACCAGGGATCAAACCGATGTTCAGGGCAGTCCTAACCACTGGACCACAGAGGAAGTCTGAGACTGACATAAACATATGACTCTCTATAAAACAGTTAACTAGTAAGAACCCGCTGTATACAGAGGACTCTATTCAATATTCTGCAATGGGAAAAGAATATTTTTAAAAGGAGTGGATATATGTATAACTGATTCACTTTGCTATACACCTGAAGCTGACACAACACTGTAAATCAACTATATTCCAATAAACACTTTTACAAGAACACTCCTTCAGGAACCCTGCCTGAACTTTTGCCACCGCTTCTGGGCCGCAGGAACGAGTGTCCTCCCTTCACACCCCCGCAGCACACCCTCTGCAATTGCCTGCCTGTTTCTCTGTATTACCGTTCGGCTCGCGGAAGCCGTCTTCTCCGCCACTCACGGTGCCTGGGGCCTAAGAAATATTCACTACATTTTTTCATTAAGTGCCTCAATTTCTGCTTGATGCTATTTGTAACATCATCTCCTAGTTTTCAGCACAAATATACATGAGGGATTTATATGTTCAATTTCACAGGAAAATGACAAGGAACTTTTATTAGATTTCCATAGGTCAGCCAGACACCACACCAAGTACACACCTCCACGTGATGCTTAATGTTTAATACTGCCACATAAGTTGAGTAGTGACAGTATCTTGTTTTTACAAAGAAGGAAACTGCAGGTCAGATAATAAATTCTCCCAAGGCAACACAGAAATTAATTGGCAAGAAAAGGCCATACAAGGATGAAAAAGGGAAATTTTCAAAGTTCTCCTCCAGACTCACAACTGTCTCTTTTCTCCACGTTTCTCAGCAGAATAGGTGACTCAGGGCAACGGGGTTCTGCTAAAACAGCTATTACTTAGAGCACTGTGTTAAGGAAAGTTAAGGCTAGTGGCTCTACAAACTTGAGCCTAATTAGTGTTGTCATTCCACCAGACTCCATCTATTAAATTTCTAACCTTATGAACCATTTTGCAAATGCGTGGATCAGGAAAATGTGTGTAGAGGCTCAGTTTTAATCTATCATCACCATTGCAATATAACTCAAAGTAGAAACCTTCTTCATGGCACCTGAACACTTTGGTGTATGAGAGATCTTCCAGAGAGGCACAGGGTTTGGTTCTGCAAACAGGACACGCAATGATTACCTACCTAGAGAAGCTAATGAGCACAAGGGTTCGTCCATGAGCTCACCAAACAGGACGAGGGGATCTCTCCTCCAGGACAGGGGTGAGGACAGGCTGCTGCACATGCCACACTGGCACACTCTCTGGGCTCAGGACATTCTGCAGAATGCCATGGGGACTGAGGGCCATGGGCTCAGTGTTCGGGTCATGGCTGCAAATCCAGCCAGGTAATGTGGTGGCAGAGACACATGCTTAGCCTACTCAGTGGAGGTAATCCAGCCCCAGTAAAGACTGCATCAGCAGCTCAACAATGTTTGGAGTTCACCACCCAGAGAACTAAAAGAGCTACAATTCAGGGACACCAGGCAGAGAGCCCAACAACAGCAGCCTTGAAAAAGACGAGCAAGGAAAAATGTAGCAGCCACTCTCTGGGCATGTGACTTGAGATTCTTGGCAGGCTGTCCCACAGGGCTGGGCAGGCCGTGGGCAGAGAACTCACATCTTTCTCTCAGCTTCCAGAGGCAAAGACAGACCAGACAGAGGACTACCAACTCAAAACCCTTCAGCAAGCTAATAATCACCGAAACCCTTCAGAGAAGAACAGTCAAAAAATAACCACAGCTCCCACCTGCTGTACACAGTCATGTGACTGATGAGCATCGCTCCCGCTGCCTTTCATGACGTCCACAACCTGCAATATATTAACTGGATATAAAACTGCAACCAATTCAAGGTTTCTTCCCTGGTAGCCATAGTGCTAAACAAAGCTCTGCAGCAAAAACAAAGGGCAGAGTGCAGCTTAACTAGTCAACCAGCATTCACGGGCGTGAGCTGAGGCGCTGCAGGATAGGTGACACAAAGATGGATAAGATGTCTTTGAGGAAACTACAGTGGGCTAGGGGAGGGAAAAAGCACAGAGAATGCCGATATAACATGGCAAATGCTGCCACAGTACCTGTATGACAGTGTATGACGGCCACCAGCCAGAGCTAAAGGACAAAAATCGAAGCAGGCAAACATCAATCCCCACAGGGAGCAAAGGGAAGCATTAAAGGGCAAACCCTACAAATAATCTAGTCTGGATTTTCAAATGAGGACACAAGTTATAAAGGGAGTGTGACTTGCCCAGAATCATACAATCCACTGGAAGCGAGGCCTGGGCTGGACTCAGGGTGCCAGGGCTTTCCACCACAGTAGAACCCTGTTTTGAAATCACAGATAGGCCGCAAGCTCTCAGATCCTGAAGCTGGGTAACTACAACTTTCAAAATAAGGCAGATCCTGAAGACAAACGGGCTAATAAACTGTGAACTGGGTGTGAGGGGCTGGAGGTCCCCAAGGATCATCCAGAAGACTTGGCATGTGCATGTGATACGTCAGCAAAACCAGAAAAATCAGAAGCATTCCATTTGTAGCTGGCAGCAAACATTCTCCTCAAAACAACTATGTGCTAAAAGGTTGCTTCAGTGGTGTTACTAGTCTCTGCTGCTGCTGCTAAGTCACTTCAGTCGTGTCCAACTCTGTGCGACCCCATAGACGGCAGCCCACCAGGCTCCCCCGTCTCTGGGATTCTCCAGGCAAGAACACTGGAGTGGGTTGCCATTTCCTGCTCCAATGCATGAAAGTGAAAAGTAAAAGTGAAGTCGCTCAGTCATGTCTGACTCTTCACGACTCCATGGGCTGCAGCCCACCAGGCTCCCCATCCCTGGGATTCTCCAGGCAAGAACATTGGAGTGGGTTGCCATTTCCTTCTCCAAAGCATGAAAGTGAAAAGTGAAAGTGAAGTTGCTCAGTCGTGTCTGACTCAGCGACCCCATGGACTGCAGCCCACCAGGCTCCCCGTCCACGGGATTTTCCAGGCAAGAGTGCTGGAGTGGGGTGCCGTTGCCCTCTCTACTCCTCATCTATAGCAAAGAATTATTTTATCACTTGTGCTAAGAATGTGGAGATGTCCTGCATGCACGCAGAGACAACTGAAGTTAGGCAGAGTGCAACATGACTGCATGTACTGCAAACTGAGCCAGCAAGCCCTTTCCCCAGCAGAATTTCACTATGGCATCACCAAGTTCCAAGTACTACCTGTATGGACGAACACAAAGCTCTGCCCACGTGACGCTGCAAACTGAAGCGCAAGCCAGCTGTGATCAAAAGGTAATGAAACCACTGCTACACTCAATTCACTTAACATTCACTGATTAATTGTGTCATGTACTATTTTAAGACCTAGTTTGCTGTTGGTGAGAGGTTGGGGGGTAGGGGCAAGGACTAGGGGACAAAGGAGGAAAAGTCAGACAAAGCAAAACACAAGATAAACAAGATGCAGCCCTAGGCTAGTCAGGAAAGCAAATACACATGCAAAGAACTGGAAAACGGATAAAAATTATAATCCAGTGCTATTCAAATGCGACTTAGTTAAGTTCAAAATTGAGCATAAATATTTAGAAACTGAGTAATTTTAGGTCTGCTGAATCGAATAATTTTGAAATGAGGTTTTCTAGTCTCAGTCTTCTTTATATCTCACTTGTCTATTTCATTTTTATTACATTTTACAGAAGTATTGGTACACAGAGCAATAAAGTAATATATCAGAAGTGCTATATACAATACGATACTGTGTGAACACAGATGAAGACAAATAGCCTCTTCAGAGAGGCTCCAGAGATGAGATAACCTTTGAGTACAAAGGATACGCCAGACACAGTGGGACATGAAAGGAATCGGGGGTCATAAAAGTAGGCAGGATGTTTAGCACACAGACTCTGAGATAAAGCAGTAAACAGTAAAGCGCAGAAAGTTAAGCCACGAAGATTCGAAGAATGACTCTACAGTTTAGACTTTACCCAAAACACATGGGAACCACTGGCCATTTTTTTAACCAGGAGAAGGATGTGCTTGCAGTTTCATTAAAGTCATTCTTTCAGAAGTGAAGTAGGTCGATGTGAAGGGAGAGAGAATAGGGAGGGCTAGAGGCCAGTTATGAATATGCTGGAAAATAACTTAGGTGGGAAGTGAAGAATACCTGCATCACATCAAGGGAAACTGACAAAGAGAATGACTTAGAGGAACGTTTTTATTTTTAAGTAGCAAACAATAAGTCATTTTTATTCAGCCAGAATACACCCAGAATGTGTTGACCTGTTGGAATCAGAACTATTTTCAAGGAAAAAAAAAATCACTTGTCATATCACAGATCATACTCAAATAAGTAAATAATTATCAACTATTACACATAAATTTAGATTAGAATTAAAGCAGGGAAATCAAGGACTTTAGAGCCACATCCCATTTGGTGGGAAGAATTGTTTTAATGCGCAAGGGTATCGAGTGTGTGTCTGTCTGTCTGTCTGTCTATCTGTCTGTCTGCGGTGGTAGGTGGGGAGGAATCAGTAGAAATGTAATATCATGTATGTCTGTGTAAAATGACACTGGATCTAAGATAAATGTTCAAGTATACAAGAAGAAAACATAAAACTACCTCTAAGAGCATTAATTGTCATTTTATTAGAAAAAAAGATTCTCGATCAGTGTCTTATCATCTCCACAACACTATTGGGAATCAGTGGAAAACAAACAGGTCTACAAAAATTATCTACAAGGTCTGGAAAAGATCGAGAATGGAACTGCTTAATACCAACAGCGTATGGAGGTAAGCAGAGGAGAAGCTCTGCCAAGCCTTCATCTGTTTGTGGGCTACCTAGAGAGAGAACGCAGACAATCTAAACCTTATGAGGACGGGTGTTTCCTGAAACGTGCCTGGGGGCAAGACTCAGCCCCTCAAATGAAAACTGTCGAACCAGCCAGCTCCTTTGGAAGCACCGTCTTCAGGGCAAGAGCAGCCCTCCCAAATCCACTGTAAACTCCACAGAGATCCAGAGCTGGGCTTCCTCTTAGAATAGAGGTCACAGGCTTATTCAGTGAGTCCCTGAAACTCAGTGACTGCTAAGAGAAAGCAACAGGAGTGGAGAATGCAGAGCAAGTATATACCAAGACAACCCAGAAAATGGGAGAAAATATTAGAAATGATCCAACTGACAAAGGATTAGTCTTCAAAATTTACAAGCAGCTCATGCAGCTCTACATATATTTTTTTAATCAAAAAGGGACAGATATCTAAAAATA
Source organism: Nanger dama (assembly GCA_917880005.1). Classification (NCBI taxonomy): domain Eukaryota; kingdom Metazoa; phylum Chordata; class Mammalia; order Artiodactyla; family Bovidae; genus Nanger; species Nanger dama. Next base: position 7,759,761 of record CAKJTW010000011.1, read on the forward strand.
AATACTTCTCCAAAGAAGATATACAGATGTCCAACAGGCACATGAAAAATGGTCAACACTGCTAAATATTAGAGAAATGCAAATCAAAACTACAATGAGATACCACCTCACAACAGTCAAAATGGCCATCATCAAAAAGTCTACAAACAATGCTGGAGAGGGTGTGGAGAAAAGGGAACCCTCTTACCCTGTTGGTGAGAATGTAAATTGGTACAGTCACTATGGAGTAGCATATGGAGGTTTCTTAAAAACTAAATATAGAGCTACCATGTGAAGTGAAGTGAAGTCTCTCAGTCGTGTCTGACTCTTTGCGACCCCATAGACTATAGCTTACCAGGCTCCTCTGTCCGTGGGATTTTCCAGGCAATAGTACTGGAGTGGATTGCCAGAGCTACCATATGATCTAGCAACCCCACTCCTGGGCATGGATCCAGAGACAAACATGGTTCAAAGGATACAGGCACCCCAATGTTTACTGGAGTGCTGTTTACAAGCCAAGACAGGGAAGCAACCTAAATGTCCATCAATAGATGAATGGATAAAGGAGATGTGGTACATATACACAATGGAATATTACTCAGCCATTAAAAAGAATGAAGTAATACTATTTGCAGCAACAAGGATAGACCCGGAGATTATCATACCAAGTGAATAAGTCAGACAGATATCATTTAATATCACTTTGAAAACTGGCACAAAGACAGAAATATAGATCAATGGAACAAAATAGAAAGCCCTGAGATAAACCCACACACCTATGGACACCTTATCTTCGACAAAGGAGGCAAGAATATACAATGGAGTAAAGACAGTCTCTTTAACAGGTGGTGCTGGGAAACCTGGTCAACCACTTGTAAAAGAATGAAACTAGACCTCTGGCTAACACTATACACAAAAATAAACTCAAAATGGATTAAAGATCTAAATGTAAGACCAGAAACTATAAAACTCCTAGAAGAGAACATAGGCATAACACTCTCCGACATAAATCACAGCAGGATCCTCTATGATCCAACTCCCAGTATACTGGAAATAAAAGCAAAAATAAACAAATGGGATCTAATTAAAATTAAAAGCTTCTGCACAACAAAGGAAACTATAAGCAAGGTGAAAAGACAGCCTTCTGAATGGGAGAAAACAATAGCAAATGAAACAACTGACAAACAACTAATTTCAAAGATATATAAGCAACTTATGCAGCTCAACTGCAGAAAAATAAATGATCCAATAAAAAAATGGGCCAAAGAACTAAATAGGCATTTCTCCAAAGAAGACATACGGATGGCTAACAAACACATGAAAAGATGTTCAACATCACTCATTATCAGAGAAATGCAAATCAAGACCACAATGAGGTACCATTTCACACCAGTCAGAATGGCTGCGATCCAAAAGTCTACAAGCAATAAATGCTGGAGAGGATGTGGAGAAAAGGGAACCCTCTTACACTGCTGGTGGGAATGCAAACTAGTACAGCCACTATGGAAAACAGTGTGGAGATTCCATTAAAAATTGCAAATAGAACTGCCTTATGACCCAGCAATCCCACTGCTGGGCATACACACCGAGGAAACCAGAATTGAAAGAGACACATGTACCCCAGTGTTCATTGCAGCACTGTTTATAATAGCCAGGACATGGAAGCAACCTAGATGTCCATCAGCAGATGAATGGATAAGAAAGCTGTGGTACATATACACAATGGAGTACTACTCAGCCCTTAAAAAGAATAAATTTGACTCAGTTCTAATGAGATGGATGAAATTGGAACCGATTATACAGAGTGAAATAAGCCAGAAAGAAAAACATCAATACAGTATACTGACACATATATATGGAATTTAGAAGATAGTAATGATGACCCTATATGTGAGACAACAAAAGAGACACAGAGGTATAGAACGGACTTTTGGACTCTGGGGGAGAGGGAAAGGGTGGGATGGTTTGGGAGAATGGCACTGAAACATGTATACTATCTTGTAAGAAACGAAGCACCAGTCTATGTTCAATGCAGGATGCTGGATGCATGGGGCTGGTGCACAGGATGATTCAGGTAGATGGTGTTGGGTGGGAGGTGGGAGGGGGCTTCGGCATTGGGAGATTGTGTTCACCTGTGGCTGATTCATGTCAATGTATGGCAAAACAAATACAGTATTGTAATTAAAAATAAATAAATAGTACAAACCAAATTAGTCTGTAAATTAAAGCTGTTAGTTTTCCTCTGAGAGGGCATTTTACATCAGGCCTGGGCTATGTTCAGAATCAAACCTGGCTGTGAGTTAGAAGAAGCACCATTAAATTTTGGACCTAGAACATCCCAGGAAAAAGGTTTGTGTAGTGGGTCCTAAAGGCCTCGAGTGTATCTGGGCCCACCTTACTAGTACTGGGCCAGCCTGACTGCTGCTGTGCACATTAGCACATACCTGAACCCCTCTGCTAAACCCAAGCCCTGCATCCCTACCTAGGTCAGATGTTCAGCCTCTGGATTTGGGAAGAGAAAACCGCCATGGCGAGAATCCTCAAGCCCTGGAGTTGGGTATTGGCTCTTTCAGCCAGTTTTTGTGGGAATTGCCACAAAATTGGTTGGACACTAAGGAAGCAAATAAGGTGTGAGGTCCCAGTTACCCAAGACAGAGCAGATGTCCCTCAAAAAACATCTTGGTTTCCCAGCTGCAGACCCTCGGAAGGTGAATCAAACCTGTTTCCTCACTGGTTTTTCTCTCTAAATTTATTTTGCTTTTAAGAACTATAAACTCTAGCTATTGTTTTCCATGTTCTCAGGGCCCCTGGGTAGACAAACAAAGCTTGATGATTTCAGAGCAGATATAGGCCAAGAAACCATGGCATTGAGTGTGCTGAGTCCAGACAAATGATATTTATATACACATCCAAATTTGAAGAGAAAATGTATTTCTTTAGGTTTCAAACACTGTGATAGATATAAAGCAAAAATAAAAACCTGTTGCAGAGTTCTAAAAAAAAAAAAATTAAAATAAAATAAAAATAAATAAATAAATAAAAATTTAAGAAAAAGTTTAAAAAATAAATAAATAGAATTTATACTCAAAAAAAAATAAAAATAAAAATGATACAAATGAACTTATTTACAAAACAGAAACATACCGACTTAGAGAATGAATTTGTGATTACTAGAGGGAAAGGTATAGATTGGGCATTTAGGGTTGACATGTACACACAGGACCTACTGTATAGCACAGGGAATTCTGCACAATATTCTGTAATAATCTAAATGGGAAAAGAATTCAAAATACATGTGTATGTATAACTGAATCACTTTGCTGTGATACAGTAAATATAACATTGGTAATCCACTATGCTCCAATATAAAATAAAAATTTTTAATATATATTTTGAAAAAAATAAGCCTGTTGTAAGATGTAGTCAAAAACAATTCAATATTATTGTATCACAGATATTCTATCATGGATATGTATACCCCCATTTGGTCATAACTAACACACACAGGGAACAGTACTTTTTCTAACACTATTGTTGTGAAACAGTCCCAATGTCCATGATATGGGGATCTGATTGTGTTCTATCAGGCCCTCATAAAAAGTGCCCGCTACGTTTCAGGGCACATTATTTTTCCAAAGTATATAATAGGCTTAGTTTTATAACAGCTTCAACTACCTTCTAGTCATGGGCTAGAACAAAAAAAAAAACTCCTTTTCTATCTGAACATCTCTATCTACATGAGAAATTCCACAATTAATCCACAAATTTAATCTAATTATTCAACAAGTATACAAGATTAAATATAAAAAAGTTGAGTTTACCTAGAGAGTAATAAGCTTTGAATCTAAGATCATCAACGGACATTTCATTTTATTTTACAGAAATATAATATTGTCCATGTCTGTGTAAAATGACACTGAGTCTAAGACAAATATTCAAGTATACAAAAAGAAAACATAAAACTACCTCTCAGAGCATTAATTGTCATTCTGTTATTAGAAAAAGAACAGATTCTCAATCAGTGCCTATCATCTCCACGACACTATAGGGAATCAGTGGAAAACAAAAAGACCTAATTATCCACAAGGTCTGGAAAAGATCGAGAACAGAACTGCCTAATACCAACAGTGTATGGAGGTAAGCGGAGGAGAAGCTCTCCATTCAAAGCCCCCAGGATCCTCGGCAAGGTCCGTACAATGCACCAGCACGCAAAGTGATGAATAAGCTTCATTGAGAATAGTGGCCACGTCATGGCTGGCTGAACATTCAGTCCACAAACAGAAGGCTTCTTGTATTTGCTCAAATCAACCATAGGAAAGTTTTAGCAAAAAGACTGTTATATTCAAATGGAAATCAGTACTTTCCAGCAAGAATGGACAATTAGCAATTCCTTAAACTGGCACTAAAAGGAAGAACAGGGAATTGTACCAGGATCATCACAAACATATTCCAAAATGTGAAATAAATAATAAAGACCATGAGGGTTACTCACGTTTTTAGTAATTTCACATAGCAGACATGAATCTGATGTTATGGGCCTCCCATAACAGTTGTTAGCTTACACTGGTAGACTTCACCCAAATACTCCCCTTTTGTAAATATCTTACTACATGCATATAAGTGTAAACCACAGTCCAAGATTCCAGCACACAGTTAATTTAGATAGTATTCCTTAAACATTTAGTGAAAGATTGCAAAGCCTGTTTATACAACATCTGGATCTACATTTTAAAAGCTTTTATTCACCAGATTAAAAGATTCTAGCAAATACCTCTTCCAGACAGCAAGACAAATAGTCACCATCCTCACCCCTACCTCCAAGCACTTATGCAGTTTTGGTCTACCTGATTTATGGACCCAGCGTTGTGAAACTGGGGCTATAAAAAGTCACAGGCTGTCAGATAAATTACAATTGCATAGCCACTTTGGAAGTAAAGAAAAAGTTCAATGGAAAAAGAGAAGTTTAAGAAATTGCACCAGAGTTAAGCAATGATTTCTTAGATATGTACCAAAAGCACAGGAAAAAAAGGGAAGAACTGATAATTAAACTTGACCAAAATTTAAAATGCTTGTGCTTCACACCACCAATAAAGTGAAAAGGCAATCAACAGAGTGAGAAAAGATATTTATAAATTACACGTCTGATAAGGAACTTGCATCCAACATCTACGAAGAAATCTCAAAATTTAATAATAAAAAGACAAAAAATAATTAAAAGAACTGACAAAGGGTTTGAATAAAACATTTCTTCAAAGAAAACATATAAATGGCCAATGAGCACATGAAAATATGCTTAGCGTTATCAGGAAAATGCAAAACCACAATAAGATACCACTTCAAACCTACTAGAACAGCTACAATACAGGGAGCTCAGCTCAGTGCGCTGTGACTATCCTAGAGGGCTGGGATGGTGGGGTGGGAGGGAGGCTCAAGAGGGAGAGGATATATGCATACTCTGGGCTGGTTTACGTTGCAGTATGGCAGAAACCAACACAACACTGCAAAACAATTATTCTCTAATTTTAAAAAAAAAGTCATGTTCCTGAAAAAAAAGATAGTAACAAGTATTGGTGAAGAGGTAGAGAAACTGACACACTGCTGGAGAGAATGTAAAATGGTACAACCACTTTGGAACAGCCACTCTGGAAAATAGTTCAAGATCCAGACATTTTACTAGATATATATTCAAGAAAAATGAAAACATATTTCTACATAAAAGCTGTACATCAATGTTCATAGCAGTATTTATAAAAGCCAAAAGTGGAAACAATCCAAATGTCCACCAACTGATGAGTGGATACACAGAAGTTAGTATATCCCCACATGTAATATTATTCAGCACTAAACAAATGGAATGAAGTACTGATACATGCTAAAATATGAACGAACCTCGAAACCACTATGCTAAGTGAAAGAAGGCGTAAAAAGACCACATATTGTAGGATTCTACTGATATGAAATGTCCAGACAGGTAACTCTATGAAGACGGAAAATCGGCCAGAGGCTGCCCAGTACTAGGAAGGGATGGGAGAGGGTGGACAGTGACTGCTAATGGGCGTAACTTTTCTTTCTGGCAGGCTGAAAACATTCCAAGATTACACTATGGTGATAGATGCACAAATATGTATACTGAAAAACACTGTCTAAATAGGTAGATGTTATGGTATGTAAACTATATTGCAATGAAGCTTTTTTTTAATGTGCCAAACTGAAAATCTTTATGCACTCCTAAAAGCCACCCCACAAGCTACTTGAAATCAGATGGGGCCTGGCACAATCGAAGTAGAACAATTATCACACCAACAAACGTGTTCACATCCCAAGTATTTGTCTAGAATAGGGCTGGCTCTGGGGGCACCGAAGGACCCATATTTACATTCCAAACACCTTGAATCTCTAAGAATTAACAAAATCTAGCAGCTCTTGCTGCCAATTTTGGCTGCATTTATATCAACAAACATTGAAGTCCACCACAGGCCAAGGACTGTGTTTACAATACACAGACAAAAGACACCGTGGCCCAATGCCCAAGGGGTTTATAGTCTGTTAATCTAAGACAGTCATGTATGCACATGTTCAGGTCCAAAGCCCTGGGTGCAAACTAGTATAAGTATGGGGGCGGAGAAATGGTACAGAGAAGGGAGGAGTTAATTATGTCCAGAGACAACCCATAACTGTTTCATAGGAATGACAACATCTGAGAAGGGCTTCAAAGGACTGGTCAAAGGCAGTGGTGTGGGAAAGGAGGTGGAAGAAGGGAAGCAAACCAGAACCAAGCCAAAGAGGCTCAGGGGACTGAAAGAAACTGGGAACAGAACCGGTGAGAATGCTCGAAGATGAACCACAAAAGGTCTTACAGATATGCTATAAATTTTAAACCTTACCCTACAGGTTGTCAGGCATTGAAAGGTTTTCAGCAGTGAATGAGATGATCAGATTCATTTTAGAAATATCATTCAAGTAACTGTCTGTAGGATGAAAAGTCAATAGGCAAAGAGGTTTCCCAGTTCTGACTGACCTATGTTATTAATTTAAATGTACTTTCAAATGAAATTTTACACAGAAACCCAAGATGTTAAAAGAGCAAAGCTCTTCTGGTTGAAAGAGTGGTTCAATGGAAAAAGAAAAGTTTAAGAAATTGCACCAGAGTTAAGCAATGATTTCTTAGATATGTACCAAAAACACAGGCAAAAAAGGAAGAACTGATAAATTAAACTTGATCAAAATTTAAAATGCTTGTGGTTCACCCCACTGCCCGGCCCCCAGCACAGAAGAATCCTTTGTGATCTGGCAGAAGAAGGTATGGAAAACTCTGGATTGAAGAGAGGATCATAGGAAACTGGAGATTATTAGGAAGCTAGTGCAACAGTCCAGGGAAAATGACCAGTGCTTAAAATAAGCACTAGTAATGGCGAAAGGGGCGAAGAGAGTCCAGAAAGCTCTTAAGAGGTATAGAATTGACAAGAGTTCTACTGGATGTAGAGAGTAAGGAAAATGAAAGAATTATGGATAACTTCTGGACTTCGCCTGCATAAAGAGGATTAATGTTACTGATAAGAGGAAATGTACAAGAGACAGTTGACTTTCCTAGAGATATCTCAAGTCTAATAATTCTCAAAATTGAACTCCCTCCCCCACCTAACCTGTTCTCCAGTGTGGGGTTTCCTGTCTCAGCATATGGCACCAGGCTGATGCTAGTGCTTGAGTCAGAAACCTGGGAATCACCTTTGATCAGATCACCAGAGCACCCCTCCCCCACAATTCCCATATTCAGTTCATCACCAAGTGCCACTGATTCTAATTCCAAAATCTGTTTCAATTATCCACCATTTCTATCACCACTGTTGCCACTCTGGTTCATGCCATCATCATCTCACTCCTGGATTTCTCCAGTCATAGCCTGCTCACCACTATCCTTGACTGACTCTGATCCAGTCTATGCACAAGGATAATCTTTTTGAAGTGTAAAGCCTTCCATAAATCTCCCTTTGCACTCAGTGTCCAAAACAGAGAACATGTCTTTATTCACCTTAGGGTACTCAGTGCCCACTACACTGAAAGAATGAGAGAAAGACTATCAGGTCCGGGGGAAGATGATGAGTTACACACCGGCTGGGTTTTAGGTGCCTATGGGACATCTAAGCAGAGTTCCCCTCCTGGGCCTGGATCCCAGTGACATTTGGCTTCACTATTTCAGAACTAACAGTAGAGTTACCTATGGTAAACAGGACTAAGACTATTTTAGATAATCATGAACTAAGTTAATAAAGCTTGAAGCAAGCTCAGCTTCTTAGAAAAGATTAAAGTGTCTCTCTAATCTGAAATTCTGCAGCTCCAGGTCAGGTCTAGGTTAGCATTTCAAGGACAAGAGAAACCACTGAGAAAGCATTGGAGTTGTGGTGAGATCTTTACAAGAAGTGATTTGGTGGCAAAGCCTATGATTTGGGCACGTCCTTCAAACTGTTTTTGCAATAACTCTGCTATCCGATGTTCTCACCAACTTCCAAATGCCTTTTTAATGAGTTAACCATAAATCATTCCTGGATCTCAGACCGTGCATCTAGGGCAGTGCTTGAAGTTCATATTATGACAATTACTCCAGGCAATTTCTCAGTCTGAGGATGTGACTAAGTTAACGGTTTAGGGAACAAATACAAGAGCTAACTCCCATCCTCTCCCCTACTAACCCTAGAGAGCTGACTCAGAATGTAGCTGCTACGAGGATTTTGACAATAATAACTGAATTATGACTTACATGGGCTTCATGGTACTGTGCAAAGCATTTAACATTAGGTATTGTACATAACAAATAAACGTGAAAAGCTTCCAGAGAGTTTAAGTAACAATTACTGTTCCAAATGCAGGTGAGGAGACACTGATCACAACTTCCAAATCCTTTTTCTTTAACTTCTCCCAATTTCAGTGTTTCTTAACTACTGTATACAAACCCTTCAAAAGTTCAATGAGACAGTATTCAGTTTTAAGTCAATAATAAAATAGGTATCCAAATATCTAAACTTTTAAAACAGAACTTCTGAGACCCTCTTTCTACATATTCAGGGAGCACAGATGGCTATAATGTAAGAGGGGTTCAGCTTATGACCTACTGCTCAGTTGGCTGTCTGTTCAGGGGACCACAGACTGGTGACTTTGACAGTACTAAGGCTTTAAACTGATTTATATTTAATTATATATCATTTATTGATATCTATTAAGAACCACTGTTTAACTACAAAAAAACATAAGAATTATTGAAACATGTCAATAAAAACACAAACATTAAATCCTGCAACTTCACCTCAAGATAATTTTTACCAGCTCTTTATATTGCATTATTTGGTCAAGTCTCTTAGACCTTGCAAAATGTCTCCAATACTTCAAAATCCACTGGGGGAAAAAAGGGAAGATATAGAAAATATAACATCAAAAGTGACTCTCCATCAACAGAGAGTAAAGACAGCCACCACAATGTGTTATCTGCCCAAAAGTACTTACAAATAGCTTGAAATATTTGTAAGCTTTAAATATTTAGTATCTATTACTGTATTCAAAAATGAAAGCCTCAAAATAATTTTTTAAAAATAAGACAAAATACTAGATGGGATGACAAAGTAAGATTTTTATTTATTTTTGATGCCTCAGTACAACCCTGTATTTCAATCTGCACTTTCTGTTCATGTCTCAAAGCATGTAATCTTAAAATTTGACAAATGGTGCTTTATTTAATGTGATTTAATTTAATTCAGCAACCTTGTTACACATGGAAAATTATGTATGTGTGTATGTATATATATATAAATTTATTCATCTTAGCATTTTTGATAATAGTGAAAGATTAGAAACCACCTAAGTATTTATCAACAGGGAAGACAAGTTATGGTACACTAACACAATAAAACATTATGCAGACTAAAAAAAAATGAAAAAACATACAGGTAATGTGCTACTACTTATGCAGGAAAAAAAAGGAAGGGGGCTGTACATGTATTTGTCTATGCTTTAAGTAACTCTTAAAAAAAAAAAAAAAAGCTAACAATACACAGGTTGCCCTGTGAAGGAGATATACTGGAGGAGTGGAGTCAAGGAAAACTTTTCAATGAAGTACTCATTTATTTTTACTCTTTTATTTATTTACGGCTTCCCTCATAGTTCAGTCAATAAAGAATCTGCCTGCAATGCAGGAGACCCAGTTCGATTCCTGGATCTGGAAGATCCCATGGAGAAGGAAATAGCAACCCACTCCAGTATTCCTGTCTGGAGAATCCCATGGACAGAGTCTGGCAAGCTACTGTCCTTGAGGTCCTGAGAGTCAGACATGACAGCGACTAAGCCACCACCATTCTTTTATTTTATTTTATTTTATTTTATTTTTGAAATTTGAGCTATGTGAACACATAACCTTATTCCAAGAAAGAAATGTTTAGTAACATTTTTTAAAAAGTAAGCCATTTCTAAGCTTATTTTAAAAGAAATAAGCACTTTCAAAAATGTGGTACTCAATAATCACAGTGATAAAACCATTTTGTAAAGGAACTATCACAATCACATCTGTAATCTTAAGACTGCTCAATGCATGCCTGTTTGAATCACATGGACTACAGCGATCTTAAACAATTTTGTCTCAGATCCTTCCTATGTCCCACCAATGGCTGAAACAGCAGCACAATGCGTTCCTTCATTTCACTACAATGGGTTTCCTTCAGGCTACAAGGAAAAGGCAGTAGAAACAAGAGCTCTTGAAAAATCCTCATTCGAAATGATTAAGCAAAATGTTATGAAAATATTTAATTTCTCTAATCATACTGCTTATCACTTGTTAAATAAAAAAGTCAAAATGTCTCTTCATTTATAATGCTAAATCAAAACAAACTTCACAACAATACTACTTAATAACAGAATGTTCATTTAAGATCACTTTTATTTTAACCATATTAGCTTGTACTGGCCCAAAATTACTGAATGCTTTGTAAAAATTAATTCATAAGGAGGTTCTTAAGAAACAGGGTCGCAGGTTTAAAAAAAAAAAAGGTGAGAAACACAGCAAGGTGCGTGTACACTACCAGTGACCAACTGACACCCAGAGTTGTTGGGAAACAAAAATCACAAATCTAAAAATATAAGACAAGACGAACAAAAAGTTTGTTTGAAAGGTTGCTTTTTGATTCACTATGCAACTTCAGATGGATATTCCCATTATTCATCTCTCACTGAGTTTATAGCAGACAGTCTTTAACAGCTCTTCCAAAGATTCACCTTGCTTAATTCCTTTCTCGTCCTGTTCTTCCAACTCCTGGCAAACACTTCACTTTTCACCTTCTCTAGAAAAAAATTCTAGACAAATTCAATTCTCTCTACCACACTGTGGTGTCCATCTTTTCAGCTTTTGCCCTTCTCTCCTATCCCACGGGAGGTAGGGTAACTCCTTCCTTGACTTACAGCATGTCTCAACCTCCACCAAGATCTTGTTTGTTTCATCAGCCATCCACTTCACATTGCTGGTGCACCCTTTTAGGCTCTCTCCTTCATGGCTTCAAAAAAGCAAAAATCTTTATTTTGTTGAAAAGTATCTTTTGACCCTGCTGACTCTTCTAACTACTGTCATATTTCTCTCCTTTTTTTGGTCAAGCTGCCCAAACATGTAATTCACATACACTATCTCCTCCTTTTTCTTTCAGGATGCTTCAGTTTCAAACCCTCTACTAAAATAGCCTTATCAAAGTTCCCCACTGTGCTGTGCTGTCACTTCAGTCCTGTCTGACCCTTTGCGACCCTATGGACTATAGCCTGCTAGGCTACTCTGTCCATGGGATTCTGCAGCCAAGAATACTGGAATGGGTTGCCATGCCCTCCTCAAAGTTCCCCAATGTCCTCCTAATCATTGAGTCAAAACTGACAGAGACTTTCAAGCTTATTTTCTCCATTTAGCTCAATTTATGATAAGGAAGCTGACACTCATGAGAGATTAATTTGATCAATGTCATACTGTGAATCACTGTGGGCTGGAATCTTGACAGTCTTCCATTCAGAAGAATACACATTTCTTGGTTTTAAAAAAATAACTAAAGCAAGATGACCCCTACTCAAGATTACTTATTTCATGTATCTCCAAGAAAAAAAAAAAAAGAGCAACATTTATAATCTGCAATGAAGGCCAAAACAAATATAGAAACAGATAGTTCAAAGTTTGTTACAGTTAGCTTTGGAATGTGGCCTTGAACTCAATCAATTCCTAAACATCTAAACCAAAAATAAAGTTTCACTGTGAAACCTCTTCAGGAAAATCAACCTTTCTCCTACTTTTCTCTATTCCCCTCTCTGCCACGCATTTGTCTGCAATTCACAGTCTAAATCTGAGTGCTGAAAGATCCTGCATAGAAACTGAAATCAGAGTAGAAGAAAGAGAAAGAGAAAAAAAAAGCAAAGAGTTTCCAGGAGGAGGAAGCTGTGCTGAATGTTAATTGTGCACATCATCCCCTAACAGACCTCTTTCAGATACTGTTGGTCATTCTAACTAAGTCTCTGAAGTTTTCTTGAATTAGGGCTTAGCCTCCTTTACAAATATACATGCCCAAGAGCCTGAAGGGTATGCATTCCTTAATCTGCTTGCAATCTACCTGTGCTCAGTCTCTTAGACTGTAAATTCTGCAGGCCAACGAACAGTGTTAGAGTAAGATATTTGAAATTCTTCTACCAAAGCTTTCTCCCCATCTAGCACCTTCTTCCATAATACACCCTTTGAAATATCCACAACACCACCAAAATAAAAGCTAACATTAATAATAATTTAGGAGTTTGAACAGAGAATTGACAGGAATTAACAGATAAAAAGATTACTTTGTTTACACTCAGCCTTTCCAGGTTCATTCCATTCCCACAGAATTGGGAGTTGATGGACTTTCTTGCTCCACTTCCTACTGTTTTGTCACACTACTTTCAGCTCATCTACAAAGTGAGGAAGGCTAAGTTCTATAAAAGACCTAACATCTACCTTAAAATATAGAATACCTAGATTTCAAATGAAACAGACAATTTTAAAAGATAACTCAAATGAAAAAGACAATTTAAAAAGATAACATTTTACTGGCTAGGAAACATAAGATATTATTTTGACATGATTTTTAATATTAATCTAATAAAATTAATCAGAAGAATGAGGAGAGAAGAATGAGCAAACCAAGGGAAAGAAAAGATGGAGGCATGAGGGATAAAGGGAAAGCAGAGGGCTTTACATGTCCAGTCTCCCTTCCTCAGACTCCGATTTCAGAGCCAACTGGACTTAGAGCCAGGGGACATCCACGCCCAGAGTATATCCAAGTTCAGGGCTTCCTCTGGCAAAGGGGTATGCATGAGATCACGGAGATTCACCCGGGATTCCCAGCAGCCCTGATTAAAAGGAATAAAGATGATGAACAGAGCAAGAAAGGGACAGGCAAGAAAGATGGGAGCAAACACCAAGATGCTTCTCTTAATACCTCAATACCCAAGAATGGTAGCCAAGAACAGGCCATCTGGTCACATTAAGAAAATATTTTGAACTCAAGGAATGATACTAGCTAAAAATGAACCAAGAAGTGATTCAACCCAATCTTCCTACTTAAGAGGTTATTGAGATAAAGGTACTTGGGGAAAAGTCTTTTCCCAACTTTTATCAACTAAAAGTCTGGATAACATATGAGAAAACAACTACCTGAGGGCTCTGGCAAGTGAACAAAAGAAAACCTGTCTGGAAGGGAAGTCTAACTTTGGAAGAAGCGATAATGTGATGTGAGTTTCAAGTCTGCAACTTTGCCCTGAAAACAGCCACAGTGGTGGTGGTGGAGCTGAAACACAGAACTCTCACTTTAAGAAACCCATCCCTCTTACAGAACCAGGGAAAGAAGTTCAGGGAAACCAGAGCGATCAGACAGTGAGGGGAAACCCTGATAAGGAGAAAGCCAGATAAGCAGAACATAAAACTCTTAACAAAAACTGCCCTAGTCTCTGACAGACTTCTGAAGCATATCTGTGTGGGACCCAACCAAAATTAGCCTAAACTATGAAATGAGCCGCCACTCATCATGGCCACAACATGTGGAGGTTAAAAATCCCACTGAAAAATTCACCATCTTTCTGGCAGAAGAAATCACAGCCCAAAGCAACAAAGGAAATCAGAGAGTGAGGGAGAAACCCTGCAGAGGATAGAGGAAGACAGTCCAAAGTTTTATACAGGTAGTGTACAAGTCTGGCCGACACCCAAACCACGTATGTATAAGGCAAAGCTAAGACAGCCTAAAATGAGACCAGTCCCACTGTCATCACCACAGGGATAGCAGAGCTTGCAATCTGAGTCTAACCAACTTAAATATCTGCTTACAATAGAAAAAAAAATCAATAAACTTCAGAGCAGGATAAGAGAAAAAGTCTCCACAATGTACCATTCACAATGTCAAAAATATACTCTAAAATTACCCACAGATAAAAAGAAAATTTGATCCATTCTCAGAAAAATAACTGATAGATACTAATCTCAAAATGAAGCAAACAAGGATTTTAAATTAGCTTTAATAAGAACGTTCAACAAAAACAATGAATGTATACTTGTTAATGAATGAAAATAAAGGAAATCTTGGCAAATAAACATTTTAAGAACAAAATGAAATTTTAGAACTTGGAAAAAAACTGAAATTTAAAAACTCAAGAGAAGGAATAAATGAAGAACCCCAGGGTTAATATAAGGAAAGAAATCTTAAAAATTAGGGCAGAAATAAATGCAAAAGAAACAAAAGAGATCATAGCAACAATCAACAAAACCAAAGCTGGTTCTTTGAAAAGATAACTAAAATTGACAAACCCATTAGCCAGACTCATCAAGAAACAAAGGGAGAAGAATCAAATCAACAAAATTAGAAATGAAAATGGAAAGATCACAACACAGAAATGCAAAGGATCATAAGAGACTACTATCAGAAACTATATGCCAATAAAATGGACAACTTGGAAGAAATGGACAAATTCTTAGAAAAGTATAACTTTCCAAAACTGAACCAGGAAGAAATAGAAAATCTTAACAGACCCATCACAAGCACAGAAATCGAAACTGTAATCAGAAATCTTCCAGCAAACAAAAGCCCAGGACCAGATGGCTTCACAGCTGAATTCTACAAAAAATTTAGAGAAGAGCTAACACCTGTCCTACTCAAACTCTTCCAGAAAATTGCAGAAGGTAAACTTCAGAACTCATTCTATGAGGCTGCTGCTGCTGCTGCTGCTGCTAAGTCGCTTCATTTGTGTCAGACTCTGAGCAACCCCAGAGACGGCAGCCCACCAGGCTCCCCCGTCCCTGGGATTCTCCAGGCAACAACACTGGAGTGGGTTGCCATTTCCTTCTCCAATGCATGAAAGTGAAAAGTGAAAGTGAAGCTGCTCAGTCGTGTCCGACTCCTAGCGACCCCATGGACTGCAGCCCACCAGGCTCCTCCGTCCATGGGATTTGCCAGGCAAGAGTTCTATGAGGCCACCATCACCCTATTACCAAATCCAGACAAAGATGCCACCAAAAATAAAAATACAGGCCAATATCACTGATGAACGCAGATGCAAAAATCCTTAACAAAATTCTAGCAATCAGAATCCACCAACATATTAAAAAGATCATACATCACGGCCAAGTGGGTTTTATCCCAGGAATGCAAGGAGTCTTTAATATCTGCAAATCAGTCAATGTAATATACCACATTAATAAACTGAAAGATAAAAACCATATGATTATCTCAATAGATGTAGAAAAAGCCTTTGACAAAATTCAACATCCATTTATGATAAAAATTCTCAAGAAATCAAGAATAGAAGGAACATACCTCAACATAATAAAAGCCATCTATAACAAACCTACAGCAAAGATTATCCTCAGTGGTGAAAAATTGAAAGCATTTCCCCTAAAGTCAGGAACAAGGCAAGGGTGCCCACTCTCATCACTACTATTCAACATAGTTTTGGAAGTTTTGGCCACAGCAATCAGAGCAGAAAAAGAAATGAAAGGAATCCAGATTGGAAAAGAGGAAGTAAAACTCTGACTGCAGATGATACGATCCTCTACATAGAAAATCCTAAAGACTCTATCAGAAAATTACTAGAGCTAATCAATGAATACAGTAAAGTTGCAGGATATAAAATCAACACACAGATCCCTTGCATTCCTATACACTGACAATGAGAAAATCAAGAAAGAGAAATTAAGGAAACAATTCCATTCACCATTGTAACGAAAAGAATAAAATACTTAGGAATACATCTACCTAAAGAAACAAAAGACCTATATATAGAAAACTATAAAACAGTGATGAAAGAAATCAAAGAGGACACAAATAGATGGAGAAATGTACCAAGTTCATGGATTGGAAGAATTAATACAGTGAAAATTAGTATACTACCCAAAGCAATCTACAGATTCAATGCAATCCCTATCAAGCTACCAATGGCATTTTTCACAGAACTAGAACAAATAATTTCACAATTTGTATGGAAATACAAAAAACCTCGAATAGCCAAAGCAATCCTGAGAAAGAAGAATGAAACTAGAGAAATCAACCTGCCTGACTTCAGGCTCTACTACAAAGCCACAGTCATCAAGACAGTATGGTACTGGCACAAAGACAGAAATATAGATCAATGAAAAAAAATAGAAAGCCCAGAGATAAATCCACATACTTATGGACACCTTATCTTCGACAAAGGAGGCAAGAATATACAATGGAGTAAAGACAATCTCTTTAACAAGTGGTGCTAGGAAAACTGGTCAACCACTTGTAAAAGAATGAAACTAGAACACTTTCTAACACCATATACAAAAATAAACTCAAAATGGATTAAAGATCTAAATGTAAGACCAGAAACTATAAAACTCCTAGAGGAGAACATAGGCAAAACACTCTCCGACATAAATCACAGCAGGATCCTCTATGACCCACCTCCCAGAATATTGGAAATAAAAGCAAAAATAAACAAATGGGACCTAATTAAACTTAAAAGCTTTTGTACAACAAAGGAAACTATAAGCAAGGTGAAAAGACAGCCTTCAGAATGGGAGAAAATAATAGCAAATGAAGCAACTGACAAAGAATTAATCTCAAAAATATACAAGCAGCTCCTGCAGCTCAATTCCAAAAAAAAAAAAAAAGACCCAATCAAAAAGGGGGCAAAGACCTAAACAAACATTTCTCCAAAGAAGACATACAGATGGCTAACAAACACATGAAAAGATGCTCAACATCACTCATTATCAGAGAAATGCAAATCAAAATCATAGTGAGGAACCATCTCACGCCAGTCAGAATGGCTGCAATCCAAAAGTCTACAAGCAATAAATGCTGGAGAGGGTGTGGAAAAAAGGGAACTCTCTTAAACTGTTGGTGGGAATGCAAACTAGTACAACCATTACAGTGTGGAGATTCCTTTAAAAACTGGAAATAGAAGTGCCATATGACCCAGCAATCCCACTGCTGGGCATACACACCAAGGAAACCATAATTGAAAGAGACACGTGTACCCCAATGTTCATCGCAGCACTGTTCACAATAGCCAGGACATGGAAGCAACCTAGATGTCCTTCAATGGATTAGAAAGCTGTGGTACATATACACAATGGAATACTACTCAGCTATTAAATAGAATGCATTTGAATTAGACTAATGAGGTGGATGAAACTGGAGCCTATTATACAGAGTGAAGTAAGCCAGAAAGAAAAACACCAATACAGCATACTAACACATATATATGTAATTTAGAAAGATGGTAATGATAACCCTATATGCAAGACAAAAAAAAGAGACACAGATGTATAGAACAGTCTTTTGGACTCTGTGGAGAGGGTGAGGGTGGGATGATCTAAGAGAATAGCATTGAAACATGTATATTATCATATGTGAAACAGATCGCCAATCCAGGTTCGATGTATGAGGGCTGGTGCTTAGGGCTGGTGCACTGGGATGACCCAGAGGGACAGGATGGGGAGGGAGATGGGAAAGGGGTTCAGGATGGGGAACGCATGTAAACCTATGGCTGATTCATATCAAAGTATGCCAAAAACCACTGCAATATTGTAAAGTAATTAGCCTCCAACTAAAATAAATTTTTAAAAATAAATAAATAAAAACTCACTGTGTAAGCTTAAAAGCAGAATAGGAAATAAAAGAAGGAAAAAAAATGAACTTGAGAACAGAGTAATAGAAACCATCCACACTCAAGAAGAAATAAAAGATTTAAAAAACAGCAACAGAATCTAAGAAATAGGTAATGTGTACCAATTTCAGAATGCTGGCTTACAGTAACTGTATTTCAAGAAAGAACAAATGGGGCAGAGAAAAATATATGCAGAAGCAATGACCACAAACTCCTCAAATGCAGTAAATGGCATAAACTTACAGATTGGAGAAGTTAGATGAAACCCAAACAGGATAAATTCAAAGAAAACTACACCTAAGAAGTCACAGTCAAAATGCTTGGGGGAAAAAAAAACAAACCTAAGTGAAAAATTTTAAAGTCAGTCAGAGAAAAGGAAACATTTACATACAGAGAAGAAATGATCTCAGTGACTACAGATTTCTTATCCAAAATCACAGAAGGCAGAAGACAACTGAACAATATTCTTTGCGAAAGAGAAAAAGAAGTTCTAAGAACTGCCAACCTATGGTATTTCCCTGGTGGCCCAGTGGCTGAGATTTGGTGCTTACAATGCAGGGGGTCCTGTTTTGATTCCGGATCAGGGAACTAGATTCCACATGCCACAACTAAGACCCCACAGCGCAGCCAAAGAAATAATTTTTAAACTGCCAACCTAGAAACAGGTTGGCAATGATATTCAGCAAAAATACCCTTGAAGAATGAAAGAGTGACAAAGACATTTTCCGACAAAGGAACCAAAGAAAATTTGTAGTGAGCAGCCTTGCACATTAAGAAATGCTAAAGGAAATTAAAAGACGCTTACTCCTTGGAAGAAAAGTTATGCCCAACCTAGATAGCACATTCAAAAGCAGAGACATTACTTTGCCGACTAAGGTCCGTCTAGTCAAGTCTATGGTTTTTCCTGTGGTCATGAATGGATGTGAGAGTTGGACTGTGAAGAAGGCTGAGCGCCAAAGAATTGATGCTTTTGAACTGTGGTGTTGGAGAAGCCTCTTGAGAGTCCCTTGGACTGCAAGGAGATCCAACCAGTCCATTCTGAAGGAGATCAGCCCTGGGATTTCTTTGGAAGGAATGATGCTAAAGCTGAAACTCCAGTACTTTGGCCACCTCATGCGAAGAGTTGACTCACTGGAAAAGACCCTGATGCTGGGAGGGATTGGGGGCAGGAGGAGAAGGGGATGACAGAGGATGAGATGGCTGGATGGCATCATTGACTTGATGGACATGAGTCTGAGTGAACTCCGGGAGTTGGTGATGGACAGGGAGGCCTGGCGTGCTGTGATTCATGGGGTCACAAAGAGTCAGACACGACTGAACTGAACTGAACTGAACTGAAAGGAAGTTCTTAAGGCTGAAAGGAAATTGAGACAGAGGAAAACCTGAATGTTCATGAGTGAATGAAAAGTATCAGAAATGTCTATTATCTAGGTACACATAAAGCAATATTTTTCTCTCAATTTCTTTAAAATAAGTATGACCATTTGACACAAAAATTGCCTTCTAGGTTTATAACATATGTAGATGCAAGACATACGTCGATAATTTATAAAGGACTGTGAGAATTATAGTAAATGGATTTTTATGTTTGTAAGGATTTTATATTTTAGGTAAAATGGTACAATATTAAATTTAAATGTACCACAACAAGCTAAGGATGTATATTATAATCTCTAGAGCAATCACCAAAAAAAGGATAACGTAAAGAAGAACAGCTCACAAGTGGGATTCCCAGATGGCTCAGTGGTAAAGAATTAGCCTGCTAATGCAGGAGATGCCTGAGATATGGGTTCAATCCCTGTCTTGGGAAGATCCTTTGGAGGAGGAAACAGCAATACACTCCAGTATTCTTGCCTGGAAAGTCCCATGGACAGAGGAGCCTGGTGGGTACACTCTGTGTGGTTCCAGAGAGTAAGACACAATTGAGCAACTTAGCATGGACGCACAACAGATAATCATCAGAATACACTGAAAGCAAGACACACCTACATGCTACCTCCAAGAGATATGTGTTAAATATGAAGACACAGATAGACTGTGAATAAATCAGTGGGGAAAACACACCATATAAATAAATAGCAAGTATAAGAAGTCTCAAGGAGATACAGTAATACTACATGACTAGACTTAAAGACAAAGCATATAACCAAAGATAGAGAGGGATGATGCATAATAATAATAAAAGAGCTAACTGATCAGGAGGACATCACAATCTAAGCGTGTAAGAGCCTCATAACAGACACTAAAAGCACATGAGTGAAAACAGACAAAACTAAAGTGAAACAAATAATTCCACAACAATAGAAGATTCTAACACCCATCTTTCAGCAATTGAAAGAGATAACAAAATACTAATAATGAATAAAAAAGAAGACTGGAACAGCATTATCAACCACCATGACCTCCAATAATTTCAGAATATACATTAGTTTTAAGTGCACATTGTACATTTGTCAAAAGCTAGCATGTGTTTCCCCACAAAACAAGTTGCAATCAGTTTAAAAGGAATGGCTTCCCTGATAATTCAAAGGTAAAGAATCTGTCTGCCAATGCAGGAGACACAGGTTCGACCCCTGGTCCAGGAAGATCGCACATGGTATGGAGCAACCAAGCCTGTAAGCCACAACTGTTAAGCCTGGGAGTTGCAACTACTGAGCCCAGGTGCCAAAACTACTGAAGTCCATGCGCCCCTGCTCTGCAAACAAGAAATGCTACTGCAATAAGAAGCCCTAGCAGTTTAGAGAAGCAGTTTAGAGGCCAGAGAGTTTAGCCTAGTTAAATTACTCCTTAAACTAGGAAGTAGTTAAAGCTAGCTATACCTGCCTACGTTGGAGAGGAAACAAGGTCTAAAACAGTAACTTAAGGTTCCACTGAAAGAAACTAGAAAAAGAAGAGCAAAGACTAACTAAATAGAGTGAAAGAAATAATAAGGATATCAGATAATTCAACGGAGGAAAAGAACATCATTTAAAGAAAAAGTATTCGGAACAACTGAATATTTGCATTTTAAAAAAATGAATATCTACCTTTAACTCACCTTGAATTACAAAAATCAACTCCAAGTATTACATAGACATTTATGTAAAAGCTAAAACTATAAATCTCATAGATGAAAACACAGGAGAAAATACCTGCAACTTTTGGTAAACATTTCTTAGATAGGACACAAAACACAAAAACTATAAAAAAAAAAAAAATTATAGAGGACTTTTCAAAATTAAAACCTTCTGCTCTTCAAAAGACACCACTAATAAAGTAAAAAAGCAATCCACAAAAAGGCAAAAAATATTCACAATACTTATATTTGACAAAAAAATGGTATCCAGAGTATACAAACAACTCTTAAAACTCAATAATAAGACAAACAAACCCTTTTTTTTAATTGGCAGTAGAATTTGAACAAACATTTCCCTAAAGAAATAATACAAATCAATTTGATCCCTGGGTTGGGAAGATCCCCTGGAGAAGGGAAAGGCTACCCACTTCAGTATTCTGGCCTGGAGAATTCCATGAACTGTATAGTCCTTGGGGTTGCAAAGAGCCAGGCACGACTGAGCGACTTTGGCTTTCACTTCCCTAAAGAAGTGACACAAATGACTATTAAACAAATGAAGAGATGCTCAACATCACTAGTCATCGTGTAAATACAAACTAAAGCCATGAGAACACACTACACATCCACTAGAATGGCTAAAATTTTAAAACACTGACCACAAGTCTTGGCAATAATAGAAAACAACTAAAATTCTCACACACTAGTAGTTGGGGTAAAAAAAAAAAAAAAAGACTCAACTGCTTTAGAAAACGGTTTGGCAGACTTCCCTGGTGGCTCAGACAGTAAACCATCTGCCTACAATGCGGGAGACCTGGGTTCAATCCCTGGGTCGGGAAGATCTCCTGGAGAAGGAAATAGCAACCCACTCTAGTATTCTTGCCTGGAAAATCCCATGGACGGAGGAGCCTGGTGGTCCAAGGGGTCACAAAGAGTTGGACACGACTGGTGACTTCACTTTTCACTTTCACTTTAGAAAGTTAAACATCAACCGTTCGACTAAAAATTATTTACCCCAAAGGACTGTGTTCACACAAAGGTTCATACAAGGATAGCCCCCAAACTGGAAAACAGCTCAAATGTTCCTCCATAGGATAGTGGAAAAGCAAGTTGTAGTATATCCCTGCAAAAGGATTTTACTCAGCAATAAAAAGCAACAAATCGATGCATGCAACCACATGGCAAAATTGCCACACTGAGTCAAAGAATTTAGACACAAAGGGGCACATACTGCTTAATCCCATTTACAAAAATTCCGGAAAATGCACACCTATACACAGTGGCAGCAAGCAGATCAGTGGTTTCCTGAGGCAAGAGACAGAGGGAGAGAGGGAGGGAGGCAAAATGAGACAGATAATCTACAGGGGGCAGTAGAAATGTTCCATATCTTGACTTCAGTGGCAGGTCCAGAGATATATACAGCTGTCATCAAACTGTGTACTTTAAAATGGGTGCAGGTTTTTGTACTCAAACTATACCATATCAAAGTGGATTTTTAAAAAAAATCAATGTCCACTCATCTTCTACAATAAGTGAGTGACCTAGTCACAGGCAACTCACCATCTTACCACCTTCCACAAAATCATAGTTCAGTAAAGGCTGTAATTACCTCAACCAAACATGTTCCATTTCCATAACAAAAATACCCTACGTAAATTTTTAAAAACCATTTCACTGTGGTGTGTGGGAGGGAAGCTAGAGTTAATAAGGCTACCTTAGTTTAATATACTCCTACTGGGGAGTCGAAGGTAAAAGGAAAGAGGGAACACTGCTCCCTCCTCCCCAGACCATGGGAAAGGATCCATTCCAGGAAGTGCAAGACACAGCTTAATCAGAATCTTTGAAAAGGGCCTTGAGGCCCACAGATTGTCAGAGATTTGGAGAACCTGGCAAACCATCAGTGATTAATCTCTCAAGGCAAATTCAAGAAAAGGTAAACCACAAAGACCTGCCATTTCTCCAGATTATTCACTATGACATTTCCCAAACCTTACAGAATTCCCAAATAAGGGCTACACTATGGCTCTACATGCTTTATTCCGTGTACTCACAATTGTGTGCGTGCATGCTAAGTTGCTTCAGTCGTGTCAGATTCTTTTGTAACTCCATGGCCTGTAGCCTGCAAGGCTCCTCTGTCCCTGGGGATTCTCCAGGCAAGAACACTTAAGTGGGTTGCCATGCCCTCCTTCAGGAGATCTGCTTGACTCAAAGATCAAACCCATGACTCATGTCTCTTGCACTGGCAGGCAGGTTCTTTACAGCTAGTGCCGCCTAGGAAGCCCTCATAATTGTGTACCTCTCCACTAAAAAGGGAGTCATATTTTATGCAAGTTAACATTGTCAATGGAATTTCCTTTATTCCAAAGTTACAAGAGGGAAAGCAGAAAATGATCTGTAAGCCCATCACCAAGGGAGGTGAATGATCCTTTGCAAGGTGAGATCACTGATTTGGTTTAGTTTATGCTCAGATGAGGAGAAGGCAATGGCACCCCACTCCAGTACTCGTGCCTGGAAAATCCCATGGACGGAGGAGCCTGGTGGGCTACAGTCCATGGGGTCGCTGAGAGTAGGACGCGACTCAGTGACTTCACTTTCGCTTTTCACCTTCATGCACTGGAGAAGGAAATGGCAACCCACTCCAATGTTCTAGCTTGGAGAATCCCAGGGACGGCGGAGCCTGGTAGGCTGCCGTCTATGGGGTTGCACAGAGTCGGACACGACTGAAGCAACTTAGCAGCAGCAGCAGCAGCAGCATGCTCAGATGAATACTGTTTTAACTGAAACTGAATTTCTTTGTCTACCATGCTGTCTAGATTTCTAAGGTCTGGTCTCGGCACTTATTACAGAACTAGAACACGGTGGCAAATGGCTAGATTTCAGGCTCCATACTTCAATTACTCACATTTATTCATATATTAATGAAATTCTCACAAACTTAACACTTTTTTCCTTCCTACATTTTCATCATTCTGAGCAGAAACATATTCTCTTTACAAATCTTCACTTCGGGGGAGGACAGCTTGAAACAGCAATCAATGTCGACTTTAACTGTTAAAGATTCACTGAGAGCCTGCCTCTCTTCTTGGACGTCATCTATCAGCATCCATGAGGAACCTCACGTGATCCTGAGTTACCACAACAACCTGTTAGCTGACCTCACCATCTCTCTTCGGGTCCACTTCCAATCCATCCTCCGCCCTGCTGCTGAAGTCAAACTGTCAAAAGAACAAAGCTGAACAAGTTATTCCTCCTAAAGAACCTGGGATGGCTTCCCGCTGCTCACTGGGTAGCCCAGATCCCTACGCCAGCCTATCCTTCGGGCCCACCTCTGGCCCCTGCTCCCGTGGAACCCCACTCCCCGGGCACACAGAACTGCTGGCGGCTCAGGCTGCTTTATGCCTCTGTAACTCTGCTCAGCCTCTCTCTCTGACAAACGGCTGGCTCTTTCGTGCCCCTCCCTTCAACATTATCCCCTACTTCCTGACTCCTACTCACCCTCTAATATGAAGCTTTGGGGTCCTTTCTGATCTCACCTTGCCAACGACCATTCACCTCCCTTGGTGACGGACTTACAGATCATCTTCTACTTTTCCTCCTGTAACTTTGGAATAAAGGAGATTCCATTGACACGTTAACTTGCATAAAATGTGATTCCTCCTTTAACTCACATTCCAATGGAGGTTATGTATATATTCAAACCTCCTTACTTACTTGGATATTGCTTTTTACGTCCCTGGATGACTGCTGATCTCCTCAAATATAAGACATAGGAAGAGGAATACATATACTTATTCTAATAGGTCTGACAGAACGTGGTCCACTGGAGAAAGGAATGGAAAGCCACTTCAGTATTCTTGCCTTGAGAACCCCATGAACAGTATGAAAAGGCAAAATGATAGGATACCAAAAGAGAAACTCCCCAGGCCATTTGGTGCCCAATATGCTACTGGAGATCAGTGGAGAAATAACTCCAGAAAGAATGAAGGGATCGAGCCAAAGCAAAAACAATACCCAGATGTGAATATGACTGGTGATAGAAGCAAGATCCAATGCTGTAAAGAGTAATATTGCATAGGAACCTGGAATGTCAGGTCCATGAATCAAGGCAAACTGGAAGTGGTCAAACAAGAGAGGGCAAGGGTGAACATCGACATTCTAGGAATCAGCAAACTAAAATGGACTGGAATGGGTGAATTTAACTCAGATGACCATTATATCTACTACTGCGGGCAGGAATCCCTCAGAAGAAATGGAGTAGCCATCATGGTCAACAAAAGAGTCCGAAATGTAGTACTTGGATGCAGCCTCAAAAACAACAGAATGATCTCTGTTTGTCTCCAAGGCAAACCATTCAATATCACAGTTATCCAAGTCTATGCCCCAACCAGTAATGCTGAAGAAGCTGAAGTTGAACACTCCTATGAAGACCTACAAGACCTTTTAGAACTAACACCCAAAAAAGATGTCCTTTTCATTTTAGGGGACTGGAATGCTAAAGTAGGAAGTCAAGAAACACCTGGAGTAACAGGCAAATTTGGTCTTGGAATCCAAACGAAGCAGGGCAAAGACTAATAGAGTTTTGCCAAGAAAATGCACTGGTCATAGCAAACACCCTCTTCGAACAACACAAGAGAAGACTCTACACGTGGACATCACCAGATGGTCAACATCGAAATGAGACTGATTACATTCTATGCAGCCAAAGATGGAGAAGCTCTATACAGTCAACAAAAACAGGACCAGGAGCTGACTGTGGCTCAGATCATGAACTCCTTATTACCAAATTCAGACTCAAACTGAAGAAAGTGGGGAAAACTGCTAGACCATTCAGGTATGACCTAAATCAAATCCCTGTGATTATACAGTGGAAATGAGAAATAGATTTAAGGGCCTAGATTTGATAGATAGAGTGCCTGATGAACTATGGTATGAGGTTCTTGACACTGTACAGGAGACAGGGATCAAGACCATCCCCATGAAAAAGAAATGCAAAAAGCAAAATGGCTGTCTGGGGAGGCCTTACAAATAGCTGTGAAAAGCAAAGGAGAAAAGGAAACATATAAGCATCTGAATGCAGAGTTCCAAAGAAGAGCAAGAAGAAATAAGAAAGCCTTCTTCAGCGACCAATGCAAAGAAATAGAGGAAAAGAACAGAATGGGAAAGACTAGAGATCTCTTCAAGAAAATCAGAGATACCAATGGAACATTTCATGCAAAGATGGGCTCGATAAAGGACAGAAATGGTCTGGACCTAACAGAAGCAGAAGGTATTAAGAAGAGGTGGCAAGAATACACGGAAGAACTGTACAAAAAGATCTTCATGACCCAGATAATCATGATGATGTGATCACTAATCTAGAGCCAGACATCTTGGAATGTGAAGTCAAGTGGGCCTTAGAAAGCATCACTACAAACAAAGCTAGTGGAGGTGATGGAATTCCAGCTGAGCTGTTTCAAATCCTGAAAGATGATGCTGTGAAAGTGCTGCACTCAGTATGCCAGCAAATTTGGAAAACTCAGCAGTGGCCACAGGACTGGAAAAGGTCAGTTTTCATTCCAATTCCAAAGAAAGGCAATGCCAAAGAATGCTCAAACTACTGCACAATTGCACTCACCTCACATGCTAGTAAAGTAATGCTCAAAATTCTCCAAGCCAGGCTTCAGCAATATGTGAACCGTGAACTCCCTGATGTTCAAGCTGGTTTTAGAAAAGGCAGAGGAACCAGAGATCAAATTGCCAACATCTGCTGGATCATGGAAAAAGTAAGAGAGTTCCAGAAAAACATCTATTTCTGCTTTATTGACTATGTCAAAGCCTTTGACTGTGTGGATCACAATAAACTGTGGAAAATTCTGAAAGAGATGGGAATACCAGACCACCTGACCTGCCTCTTGAGAAATCTGTATGCAGGTCAGGAAGCAACAGTTAGAACTGGACATGGAACAACAGACTGGTTCTAAACAGGAAAAGGAGTACGTCAAGGCTGTATAGTGTCACCCTGCTTATTTAACTTATATGCAGAGTACATCATGAGAAACGCTGGACTGGAAGAAACACAAGCTGGAATCAAGATCACCAGGAGAAATATCAATCACCTCAGATATGCAGATGACACCACCCTTATGGCAGAAAGTGAAGAGGAACTAAAAACCCTCTTGATGAAAGTGAAAGTGGAGAGCGAAAAACTTGGCTTAAAGCTCAACATTCAGAATACGAAGATCATGGTATCTGGTCCCATCACTTCTTGGGAAATAGATGGGGAAACAGTGGAAACAGTGTCAGACTTTATTTTGAGGGGGCTCCAAAATCACTGCAGATGGTGACTGCAGCCATGAAATTAAAAGACGCTTACTCCTTGGAAGAAAAGTTACGACCAACCTAGATAGTATATTCAAAAGCAGAGACATTTCTTTGCCAACTAAGGTCCGTCTAGTCAAGGCTATGTTTTTTCCTGTGGTCATGTATGGATGTGAGAGTTGGACTGTGAAGAAGGCTGAGTGCCGAAGAATTGATGCTTTTGAACTGTGGTGTTGGAGAAGACTCTTGAGAGTCCTTTGGACTGCAAAGAGATCCAACTAGTCCATTCTAAAGGAGATTAGCCCTAGGATTTCTTTGGAAGGAATGATGCTAAAGCTGAAACTCCAGTACTTTGGCCACCTCGTGAGAAGAGTTGACTCATTGGAAAAGACTCTGATGCTGGGAGGGACTGGGGGCAGGAGGAGAAGGGGACGACAGAGGATGACATGGCTAGATGGCATCACGGACTCGATGGACGTGAGTCTGAGTGAACTCCGAGGGATGGTGATGAATAGGGAGGCCTGGTGTGCTGATTCATGGGGTCGCAAAGAGTCAGACAAGACTGAGTGACTGAACTGAACTGATTCTAACAGGGACAGGGTGGCTATAAAACACTTAGCTCTGAAATAATTTCCCCAATGAATTTTGTAAATTGAAAATGTAAGACTGTATTGATTCTTTTGGTAATGTTTATTAAACACCTACTATATGCCAGGCACTAAGCTAGATTTTTCAGCCACAACACTGCACAAATAATTTAGACACAGATAATTTTCAGAAACAAAGAACATTATAACTGAAAGGTATGTTAAGAGACCACTGAGGCCAGTTCACCCATTTGATGGCAGAGTATCTTGTCCAAATTCACCTGGCTAATTAGCTGCAAAGTTAAGATACAAGAAACTGCTCATCTAAGATCTCTTTCCTATCCTTTCCCACTAGTTAGAAAGAATTTTGAGTAATAAGAGAGATAGATTAAACACTGTTTTTGTTTAAGACACTATATAAATTTCAACCATTTTAAAATAATATTCACCTATATGTGAAAAGAGGCTTGCCACTACACTTTCAGAAAGGGAAGCAGTGACATAAAACAGAATGAAACAACAGAGACCCAGAAGTGGAGATGAGATTCATCTAAGTCAGCAGATGACATCTATTTGCACTCGTTAGCACTGCCTGGCATGTGCTACACCACCCCCTCGGGTAATTTACATTTTTTTAAAGCATGTATTTCTAAATTTAGGAAGTTAGGATAATCAGGGTGGAAAAGCCCATCTGTTTGACGTTCACTCCAGCTGCTACAGATTCTGAAATGAAATTTGAGTATTTTCTTGTCTGCTTCCTCTTACCCAGTCTAGAATAAGAAGACATGACAGAAGCATAATGCTAGCTAAGGGCAGGGAATCTAATATATATATATATATATATATATATAAATATATATAAACACATATATACATACGTTTTATATAGCGCACACAACACCTCCATTGGGTTTAAATGACCCTACCACAATCACACAAACACATGTGCTATTTATTCACATCTGTGTACACTCATGGTATATGTACAATTTTCTCGTGTAATATGTTGTTGAGGTGGTGGTGTGATAGAGACAGACACTAGGAAGAGATGATGTTTGACCTTACAGCAGCTAAAATTAGTGTGAACAAGACAGAAAAAGTCACTGAAACACTGCTTGGCCTTTATTGGAAAAAGCATTAACCTAGATTCCGGTCTCAGCTCTGCCACTCACACTTTACTGTTCCTTATTATGCAACCTGAATAGTGCCAGAACAGAGGCAGGAGGGGAAGGAAGAAAGCGGTGAGCAAAGAAAAGAAACCAGGGACCGATGATGCTTTCTGGATCTGCTACTCTGGGACTGTATGACAGCTGCAGAAATGTTCTCAAAAAGCCCCTGCAAGCATAAGAAGGTTGCCCTTCTAGTATGAAACGTTCAACAGTAAACCCAAAAGCAGATCTATCAGTATTTATTTATATGCTTTTTTATTACCATTAAAGTATATGTCACAATGTTGGAAGGTAAATATTCAGCAAATACTAAAACAAGAGTATTTTTAAAATAAACACAATTGAAACAGAATTTTATATTCCTAAAGTACAAAAAATAAGGTAAAAGGACAAGAGAAACAAGCATTATCCAGGATGCCGTTTACAACTGGTGATAAACATCAGCTATAACTGTTGATAAAGCCCCCTAAGCTTATTTCTCAGAGAAACAACCATTTTCTGGGTCCATAAACCTTTCTTGAATATCTTCCCAGCATAAGCTACTGTGGTATAAGTAATACTATAGCAATGACAGTCTCAGACTAAATTGTTAACATTTTTATTACTGCTCTTAGCGACAGGGAGTCACTTAATTAGAGGTAAAAACCATACAACTAATAGGAGTCAGCTTCAAATTCTTATGTTAAGATCCAGCTTATCTAACACAACTCCAAGTGTTTCAGAGACAAGAGACCCAGCACAGACTGTAACCACCACCGCTGTGTAACTTCACTAAGGAAAGTGATCTGTTGGGAGAATGCAAACACCAATCACAAGGTTATAAAAGCTTTAAAAGCATGTTTACTGTGACTTAAGGAGACAGGAGACTGAAGTTCTTAACACAATTTCTTTCTCTGTCAGCTATTAATACATTATTCCGAGCCTACCAATGCATTATAAGTGAATAGGCATTTTAAGACGACGTGGGGACTCGGTGTTACAGACTCTATGCACCACATGCATTAGGGCCACCTCTTCATCTAAGTCAGCCACTCAATGGTGGAATTGTTTTGTGCCTCACATTCCAGTGAAGAAAAAGATTTGAAGGCTCAACAAACTTGACCTAAGAAGAGAAGGAGATAGGGAACCCTCTGACCATCTAGTCTACCCACAAGAGCTGGGCTGCAGGTGCAAAAGTCCTGCAGGCAGAACATTAAAAGACAAGTTGTCTGAGACCAGGAGAAAGGCTGAGCTGGGAAGGCTAGCAACAGAATGAACAGCACACGGGAAGAGAACAAGTACATACACACACATGCGCGCACACACACACACACGCGCGCGCGCGGTGCCACCAGCTGGACCAAAGCTAGGCAGGAGGCACAAAGGGTGTCCCGCTGGACTGCTGGAGCCCGCGAGGGAGGGTGGGAGGTGACTCCCAGGGGTGAGGGTATAGGGGCCCTGAGAACCAGGGAAATCAGGGAACCAGGGTGGCGTGTGTCTTGCGTTCAAAGTTCCTCAAAGTAAAGACGGCCTAGAAATATGTCAGCAGGAGCAGATGATGGCATGAACGTGAGTGACAAAGATGGTGGTCATTTATGGTAATTTATTAGTCAGGCTGTCATTCCTAATTCTTTTTAAATCATCTTTAGAAATCTAAAGGGAATTGCCAATTTTCACCAGAAGGAAGAGGACGCTGTAAATATAGAACTATTGACTATGCAGGAAAATGTTTAGAATGCTGAAGCAAATAGTTCAATGGGTACAGATTACAGGCATAATAGAGTTTCAAATGAGTTGCCATAGCTACAAAAAGATAATTAATTTTGAGGAAACAAAAGAAAAGAGATATCATTAGGGGCAGTTTTCAAAGAGCTGAAATAATAAATGTGGCATCCAAATTTAACTCACGTTGCTTCCTGACAGAAGCCAGCAATGCTCCTCTACATGGGACCACTTCCAAGGCTGTCTCCGCCTCCCACTCCCATCCTCCCCAATCCGCTGGGCCCCGCCTCCCCTGGGCTCAGCTAAATCCTCCTCAGATGCTGAGAGAGACTGCTGGTTCCCAGTTGCTCCATAATGTCTCTCGGGAGTTCAGTTGTCTGAATAGCTTGAACTGTACCATCATCACTTAGTTTCTATAAAGCAAACATCTATTAAGCACGGGCTGTGTGCCAGGCGCAGTGCCTAAAGGTAAGGAAGGAAGAGGGTAAAACAAAGAAGTGAGTGTGCAGATTACAGAGACCAGGATAACAGGATGGGCTAAAGTCTGAACGACACGCTAGGGATTTAGGGAGGGAAAAAGCCAACTCCAAGAGACCACATGGGAGGTGACATCCAACCTGGGTCCAGAAACACAAGCCTTATTTTCCAGGCCCAGAAGGAAGAGGAGAAAAGGGGATCTCAAGCTGAAATGACTGTGTTCTCTTGCTGTCCTTTTCCTGAAGAGAGAAGAGGGTAGGTTTTGGATACCAAAGACCTAAGAGCCGTGGTCTTATTTAACCTTTCCTTGTTTATAAAATGGAAACATTCAAGGGTGTGGTAAAGATTAATTATAGCATGTATATTTGAAGGGCAAGTATCTAGTAAGCATTCAAAAAACTGTTTCCTCCCTCCCCTCCTTGGAAACTGTCAACTCAATGCAGGCAGGAGCGGAGCTGTGTACTTCTGCCAGCTGCAGTGTCTAACCCTCAGGCCAAGCACAGTTTCTTCTTGGAATAATAATTTTTCAATCATTCCCCTTTGAATCTGAGAACTTACAAATCTTCCATCATGCCAACTTATGTGAAATACCTACAAACAAAGTTCTAAACTCTTTTATGGCTCATGCTGTACTACTTACCAGGCGCACCAAGCAAATACATAAGGCACCAGCAAGGTAGAAGGGGAGAGAGATAGGGGGAAGGAGGCAGAAAAAGGGGTTTTTAAGGTTCGTATGTGATGCATGAGAGCAAAGATTAAAGCAGTCCTCTTGAAGGGGAAAAACAGCTGTGTTGGACTTGCTCACTCCTGCTTCACAGTTTAGGTTTCATTTTGACTTTCACAGGCTGGAGCACCATAATCCCCGCATGCTTAGGTTCTAAAGGTGATTTTAGTACTGCTCAAACAGCTCAAATAGATGTTCCCCAAATTCTTGTCCACTGAGGTCGCAGAATGGGGACAAAACCACCAGAAAGTTAGTTTAAAAGAGAAAATATAATCCAGTCACTGTCTGAGCCTGACACAGCACTTGAGATATTATCTTACTAACTCTTCTAGGCACTTACTCTTCTAGGTATTGAAATTCATTCACTCTCCAACCACACAATCAACTTGCTTGCTTGGAAACAGGGTTAATATTCATCTATTTCACAGGCTTGTCTTAAGGATCACCGAGTAAACATACCTAAAATGCCTGGGCACTAGCGCGTGGCACAGGGTCCCCAATCATGGCAGCTACGACCTTAATGGAAACTTGACATCTAGACTGGAAACTTGGATGCTAAAAGCAGGAGAAACGTGCTGACTTAGAGAGGCATCCAGAAGTGGTGAAGCAGCAGAGCTGAAGCCTGGCAGGACTGGCTCTGGAGACAGGACGGCTTGGCTTGCTACCCCTTGGCACATGTGCCCAGAGCCTATTCAGCTCCAACGTTCCAAGCTGTTTAACCACATTCAGTTCACTGTGGGCACCTCAGTATCCAAAAAGCCTGCCAAATCCAAGTATTTTTTAAAAGCACTCCAAGTGATCAAGCAAATAAAGAGGCTTTTCTTCAAAGAAAAGATCACTTATTGAGATTCAATAAACCACTGTAGTATGGTTCCTGCAATTGCTTACACATTTGCTACCATGTTGGTACATCAGCTTAAGTTAAAAACTAGGACAAAGCTCAATTCCAGCGCATCTGGCCAGAGGAGGCCATTAGATTCTATGGGATTGGCCACGCATCTAAACCTAATGTTATCAAGAGGAGAGCAATAAGTAAATTTGTATTTCTTTGTTAATAAGCAAGCATATGCAAAAAAAAAGTCTATTTTCTCTCAAACTGATTATGACCTTCTTAACACTTCTCACCTCCCAACAACTCACCCCAAAACAGGATGGATAGTGGGCATGAAGGGAATAACCAAACTGAGCACAATCTACTCGTCTAAGGCTGATCCAATAATCTGAACAACTTCTTTAGGTAATCTTACAGATGTCTCTTTTAGATGGCTCACATACTCAGTCTTTTAGATTTCCTTCCCCTCATCCTGCCTTTCTTCAAGATGCTATCTGACTGCATGAAGGAGAAAGTTCTCAAACAACCCCATGGGAGAGAAGAGAGCTGACCCACACAAAGTCCTCTGGGTCTTTACTGGCCATGAAGTTTCTTAACTCACTGCTTATTAGTCTAGGAGTAGCAGGTTAAGACTGGTGCTCTGCAGGGTGTTCTTTCCAGTGGTCATGCTGAATGCGGAACAGTGTTGGGTGTGTGCTGGTTCCCATCCTCACAGGGGTACTGGCCACTTGTCTCTGATGCTGAAACTCCTGCACATGCGGATCTCTTCCTTCTAACCGAGGACCCCTATGGTCCCCTCGCCAGGATGCACAAGCACTACCTGGTCTCTCACATTTCATGCAGGCCCCTGGGGACCAGGAACACCGCCTCAGAGGCCACCTGCCTTCTGCCAAAGCCTCCAAGCCGTCACTCCAGTGCATGCTGAAAGTGGCTGGCTGCAGAGCTGGCACACCCCAAGAACCACACCACCTAGAAAATGACTTGGTTTGTCAAAACAATGAGGACTGAGAAGAAGACAAGACTGCATTCATATTATTAATGTAACAAGTTCAATAATAATGAGCTCAATCATGTTGTCTTTTAGACTAAACTCACAGAGTCCTAAAGACTAGACTGTATACTTCTTAATCTTTCTATCCTCAGATGCCTGAACCATAATAAGCCTGTTTTTTGCTTTGTTTTTCTCTTTAAAAACTGCTGAGTACAGAAAAAACAAAGGTGTTCTGCCTCATCAACTGGGATGAAGACCAGATGGGCAGTGGACACGGCCTCCATCTTCTTCCACTTGCCACCTTACTACATATCTGCACTTCAGTTCCTCACCGGATTCTGGCGTGTTCCACAATTATTCCTTTTCTAATTCACATAAATCTCCAAGTTGTAATTGTGCTTATAATTCTAACCATAGCTACCAGTCCATCATAAAGGAAATCAGTTCTGAATATTCACTGGAAGGACTGATGTTGAAGCTGACACCCCAATACTTTGGTCACCTGATGTGAGGAACTGACTCATTTGAAAAGACTCTGATGCTGGGAAAGATTGAAGATGGGAAGAGAGGGGATGACAGAGGATGAGATGGCTGGATGGCATCACCAACTCAATAGACATGAATTTGAGTAAACTCCGGGAGTTGGTGATGGACAGAGAGGCCTGGTGTGCTGCAGTCCATGGGGTCACAAAGAGTCCGACATGACTGAGCAACTGAACTGAACTGAACACGTGTGTTAGGTTCTTTTAGACCAGGTACCATATCGAATACTCTGTATGACCCACAATGCCTAAGTACAGTGGTGTGTATAGCATGGGCTTATGAACAGTTTATTGGAAAATTAAAGAATAAACTTTTAAAGGCTGAGATATTCTCACTGAGAATACCAAACACAACACAAAAATTTCTGTGACATCTCTGAAAATGATTTTTGGACCATGGATTAAAATTCCTGGGACAAAACAAATGGAAGGTGACGTTGTTATGATGCAAGGTACTCAACAATATAAAATACTATTATAAAACTAAAATTAATACCTTAAAAGCAGAGTACTACATAATGGGCAAATTAGATTGTGAGATTTAGAACTCAACTTCAGTTCCAAATGTCGAGGATGGTATTAATGAAGGAGAAGGATGACGATGGCAAAGATAGCAGTGGCAACGGAGGAGAAAGAGGGAGATAGGTCTCCGAAAAATGGCGAGAAGAAATTATGCTATAAAGAGGAAATTAACATATGAATGCCATTTAAGAAGAAGTTGGCTTCCTTGGTGGCTCGGTGGCAAAGAAGCTGCCTGCAGGAGATGTGGGTGCGAGCCCTGGGTCAGGAAGATCCCCGGGAGAGGGAAACGGCACCCACTCCAGGATTCTTGCCTTGGAAATCCCACAACCGCGGAACTGGGCAGGCTATAGTCCATGGGATCACAAAAGAGTCAGACATGATTTAGCAACTAAACAATAGCAGTTTAAGAAGAAAGTTACACTTCATACTGTTCTGTATGGGTCCCATTGTGTCTTTTGGGAAATGAGCCTTTACAACCTGACCATTATTAATAAGCATTTACTTATCTCTTTTCAGGTGCAAGGCAATATGCTAGCTCCTGAAGATAAAATGAAATATAAGACCAACACAAAGCACTTATTTAACCAAGAAGACTAGACATAAATGTAAAAAAGTAAACTACCACAAAAAGTAAGCTTTCGTCCTTGACTCCCAACTCTCATCACACACATAAAACACCAATTTCAGGGGGACTACAGGTCAAAATAAAAAGATACGCAATACAGCTTTCAAAAGATCACAGGCAAAGATATCTCAGCCAAGACATAAAAAGTGCTAGTCAAAAAGAAAAAAGTGTCAAAACCAAATAAATTACAATTAAGAATTGTTCTTTAAAAGACACTAAAGTATGAAGGTGAAAAGGCAAGTCACAGGTAAAAGATTTTGTGACCCATATAACCAAAAAAGTGCCTGTCTTAGCAAAAATATTTTTAAAACTTATACAAATCAAGGGGAAAAAAGACACAGACTTTCAAAGTTGAAAAACTGGCAAAACCCCAAGAGTTTGTCAAAAGGTAAATAAACAAAAGTAGCATATATATCACAATGAAATAT
This sequence comes from Nanger dama, assembly GCA_917880005.1. NCBI lineage: Eukaryota > Metazoa > Chordata > Mammalia > Artiodactyla > Bovidae > Nanger > Nanger dama. The sequence goes on from CAKJTW010000011.1 coordinate 7,795,843, forward strand.
TACTCAGGCCTTAAAAGGAAAGAAGTTCTGATACCTGCTGCAACATGGATGAACCCTGAAATCATGCTAAGTGAAGAAAGTCAGTCACAAAAGGACAAATACTGTATGACTCCACCTATATGCAGAGAAGGCAATGGCAACCCACTCCAGTACTCTTGCCTGGAAAATCCCATGGATGGAGCAGGCTGCAGTCCCTGGGGTCGTGAAGTCGGACACGACTTCACTTTCACTTTTCATTTTCATGCACTGGAGAAGGAAATGGCAACCCATTCCAGTGTTCTTGCCTGGAGAACCTCGGGGACAGGGGAGCCTGGTGGGCTGCCATCTATGGGGTCGCACAGAGTCGGACACGAATGAAGTGACTTAGCAGCAGCAGCAGCAGCAGCAGCCACCCATATGAGATACCTAGAATAGGCAAATTAAAAGATATCTAAATAGATCAGATGTTACCAGGGCCTGGGGGAAGCAGGAACAGACAGCTATTACTTAATATTTATTAAATTTCTGTTTGGGATGATAAAAATGTTTCAGAAATAGACAGTGATGATGGTTGTACAACACGGTGAAAGTGCTTAATGCCACTGATTTGCACAGTGAACAGCAAAATGGTTTGCTATTGTTCAGTCACTTAGCTGTGTCCTATTCTTTGCAACCCCAGAGACTGCAGCATGCCAGGCTTCCCTGTCCTATCTCCAGAATTTGCTCAAACTCATATCCATTGAGTCGGTGATGTCATCCAACCATCTCAGCCTCTGTAGTCCCCTTCTCCTTCTATCCTCAACCTTTCCCAGCATCAGGGTCTTTTCCAGTGAGCTAGTATCATGTGGCCAAAGTATTGGAGCTTCAGCATCAGTCCTTCCAATGAATATTCAGGGTTGATTTCCTTTAGGCTTGACCGGTTTGATCTCCTTGCTGTCCAAGGAACTCTCAAGAGTCTCTAGCACCATTTCTGGAGAAGAATTTGAAAACATCAATTCTTCAGTGTTCAGACTTCTTTGGGGTCCAACTCTCACATCCAGACATGATTACTGGAAAAACCATAGCTCTGACTATATGGACCTTTGCTGGCAAAGTGATGTCTCTGCTTTTTCATATGCTGCCGAGGTTTGACATAGCTTTTCTTCCAAGGAGCAAGTGTCTTTTCATTTCATGCTGCAGTCACCATACAGAGCAATTTTGGAGCCCAAGAAAATAAAGTCTGTCACTGTTTCCTCATCTATTTGCCATGAAGTGATGGGACTAGATGCCATGATCTTCACTTTTTGAATGTTGAGTTTTATACCAGCCTTTTCACTCTCCTCTTTCACTTTCATCAAGATGCCCTTTAATTCCTCTTCATTTTCTGCCATGTGAGTGGTATCATCTGCATATCTGAGGTTGTTGATATTTCTCCCAGTAATCTTGATTCCACTTTGTGCTTCATCCAGTCCAGCATTTTGCATGGTGTATTCTGCATACAAGTTAAATAAGCAGGGTGACAATACACAGCTTTAACATACTCCTTTCCCAATTTGGAACCCGTTTTAACTGTTGCTTCTGTGCCTGCATACAAGTTTCTCAGGATATGAAGCTCAACATTAAGAAAACTAAGATCATGGCATCCGGTCCCATCATTTCATGGGAAATAGATGGGAAAATAGTGGAAACAGTGTCAGAGTTTATTTTTCTGGTCTCCAAAATCACTGCAGATGGTGACTGCAGCCATGAAATTAAAAGATGCTTATTCCCTGGAAGGATAAAGTTATGACCAACCTATATAGCCTATTGAAAAGCAGAGACATTACTTTGCCAACAAAGGTCCATCTAGTCAAGGCTATGGCTTTTCCAGTAGTCATGAATGGATGTGAGAGTTGGACTGTGAAGAAAGCTGAGGGCCAAAGAATTGATGCTTTTGAACTGTGGTGTTGGAGAAGACTCTTGAGAGTGGCTTGGACTGCAAGGAGATCCAATCAGTCCATTCTGAAGGAGATTAGTCCTGGGATTTCTTTGGAAGGAATGATGCTCAAGCTGAAACTCCAGTACTTTGGCCACCTCATGTGAAGAGTTGACTCATTGGAAAAGACTTTGATGCTGGGAGGGGTTGGGGGCAGGAGGAGAAGGGGGCGACAGAGGATGAGATGGCTGGATGGCATCACCAACTCTATGGACATGAGTTTGAGTGAACTCTGGGAGTTGGTGATGGACAGGGAGGCCTGGTGCTACAATTCATGGGGTTGCAAAGAGTCAGACATGACTGAGCGACTGAACTGAACTGAACTGAAGGTGGTCGGATATTCCCATCTCTTTAAGAATTTTCCACAGTTCGTTGTGATCCAGAGTCAAACACTTTACCAATGTAATACACCAAAAATCACTGTATACGTTAAACAAGTGAAAAATATGGTATGCTAAATATATCTCAATAAAACTGTTGTTTTTTTAAACTGGCAAAGACTTGAACAGAGAGTTCATAAAAGAAGATACCTAAATGTCCAGTAAGAAGGAGAAAAGGTGAGCAACTTCATTAATAATCAGCCAAGTACAAAATACCTGCAAACTAGGCACACACAAAGTGTGATACCTTTATTTGCCCATCAGAATGACTAAAGTAAAACAAGTGGACAATACTTGATATTCACCAAGATGTAGAGAAAATGGATAAACTGCTAGGATTGTGTAAAGATCAGCACAGTCACTTTGGGGAAACGGCAGTACTTACTAAGGCTGAATACGTACAATTTGTTTCTTAGGTGTATTCCTAACTCTGATTATGTGTCCAAAGACACATACAAGAATGTTCACAGCAGTATTGTTCATTGTCAAAATAGAAACCACCCAAACGTCTATGAGCAGTAGGATGGATAAATCCATATAGTGGTATATTCATGCACTGAAGTGCTTGCTATACTGTAACAGAGGTGAAGAATTACAGCTACACGTAGCAGTGTGGATAAATCACATAATCAGTGGTGAATTTTCAAAGGCAGACACAAAGGAATACATACTGAATAAGAATTAGTCTACTTATATAAATTTTAAAAACAGACTAATTTCTGGTATTGAAGTCAAAAAGTGATTACCTTTGTCGACTCCAAGAGTAATAGAAATAAAAGCAAAAATAAACAAATGGGACCTAATCAAATTTATAAGCTTCTGTACAACAAAGGAAACCATTAACAACAACAACAACAACAAAAAGACAACCTACAGACTGGGAGAAAACACCTGCAAATGATGTGACCAACAAGGGCTTAATTTCCAAAATATACAAACAGCCCATACAAACTGATAACAAAACACCAAACAATTCAATCCAAAAACAGGCAGAAGACCTCAACAGACATTTTTCCAAACAAGCTATACTGACGGCCAATAGACACATGAAAAGATGCTCATCATTGCTAATTATTAGAGAAATGCAAATCAATAATACAATGAGGTATCACCTCACACCAATCAGAACGGCCATCATTATAAAGTCTACAAATAGTAAATGCTGGAGAAGATATGGAAAAAAGGAAATCTTCCTACACTGTTGGTGGGAATGTAAACTGGTGTGATCACTATGGAAGACAGTGTGGAGGTACTTCAAAAACCTAAAAATAGAGCTGCCCTATGACCTAGCAATCCCACGCCTGAGCATATTCCCAGACAAAATTATAATTTGGAAAGATACATGCAACCCTACGTTCAAAGCAGCACTATTCACAATAGCCAAGACATGAAAAAAACCTAAATGCTCATCAAGAGATAAACAGGTAAAGAAGATGAGGTATATACAATGGAGTATCAGTCATGGAAAAGAATGAAATCATGCCATGTGTAGCAACATGGATGGATCCAGAGATTATCATACTAAGCAAAGTCAGAAAGAGAAAGACAAGTACGATATGATATCGCTTATATGTAAAATCTCAAATATGACACAAATGAACATATCTATAAAAAGAAACAGACTCACAGACATAAATAGATTTGCAGTTACCGAGAGGGAGGACAGATGGAGATGGAGGGATCAAGAGTTTGGAATTCACAGATGCAAACTATCCAATACAGGTTGGATAAACAACAAGGTCCTACTGTATAGCACAGGGAGGTACAGTCAATATCCTGTGGTAAACCTCAACAGAAAAGAATAATGAAAAGCATACACATGCATAACTCAACCACGTTGCTTTAGGGAGAAATTAACACAACACTGTAAACCAGCTACAGTTTCAATACATTTTTTTAAAAAGTGGTTACCTTGGGGGAGCAGGAAATGGCAGGATCATTGAGAGGGTCTCTGGGGGCTACTAGATGTGGGCAGTGCACTGCCTTTGGATCTAGATGATGGCTACCTAAGTATGATATGACTTATGATAATTCACTAAGTACTACTCAATATTACTATACTATTTTGTATATCAGTTCACTTCAGTTCAGTTCAGTCGCTCAGCTGTGTCCGACTCTTTGTGACCCCCTGAATCGCAGCACGCTAGGCCTCCCTGTCCATCACCAACTCCCAGAGTTCACTCAGACTCACATCCATCGAGTCAGTGATGCCATCCAGCCATCTCATCCTCTGTCGTCCCCTTCTCCTCCTGCCCCCAATCCCTCCCAGCATCAGAGTCTTTTCCAATGAGTCAACTCTTCACATGAGGTGGCCAAAGTAGTTTGTGCATATTATGGTTTAAAAAATTTTAGTCCTGGTCACTACTCTCTTTTCGCAACTTTGAAATATAATCCCCAAAATAAGTTATGTATGTCATCATTCCTCAGTGGACTGAACAAAGTACAAATTTTAGAAAGGCAGCAGGAACATGTTAGAAGAAAGTGGGAAGCTACTATAAACTTAGCTCACATAAAGGAAAAGGCTGAGTGACTGTATCAAAGGTTTTCAGATTATACAGTTGTTATTGCTATTGAAGGAAGGGAGGGATATAATGAAAACAGTGTTTCACAGGAAAGCAACCTGGCACAGAATAAAGGATGGATCAAAGAGAAGAAAGGCGAAATAAAGACCCACTAGAAAAGAGTCAGAATAATACAAACTTAAGGATATAAATTAATGAAGGTAGTGAGGAAAGAAAGGAGAGCAAGAAATTAAGAACACTAAGAAGAAATGGCTTAGATTTGGTGGTTCTCAGATGTGAACAAGATTATTATTATTATTATTATTTTTGCCTAGGCACAGGCCATGGGATTATACACTTGCCCAGTGTGGTGCTGCCACAGTGTCCAAAGTCCAGATAATATCAGAAGCTTGGGCCACATACAAAATCAGTCTGCCTGAGATTTAAACATAAATGTGTGTGTGCGCATGCAAACTGCAACATGTAAAATTAGATAACTGTGTGTTATGTTTCTATATTATACAGCAAGTATGTATAAAGTAGAAGGGCAAGCACAGGTTTTGTGAAGTTTAACCTGGATGCGGAAAAGCTGAAGAAGAAATTTACTCACTGTCCCTGAGTGAGTAACTACGCCACAGAGAGTCGGGGAACAGCTCCATTACACTCTGACTCAAGTCAAAGAGAAAGCTGGCAGGCCAGCTTCCACTGTGTCAAGAGAACCTTCAATGAGAATTCAAGAGGAAGTGCTCAAGATTGCAAATTATTTTCGTGCTCATGGTCAACATCATCAGTTTATAGGAAACTCGTTAGACATTGACAGAGTAAGCAGATTTGATTTATTTCAATGCAGGCAGATGGCTTGGTCGTGGAAATTGTGAAGAGATTTGCTGAGCGGCTTCGTCAGATCAAGGACATTATGGAATTAAAGGGCTCTAAGAGACCTCAGTGGTCCAGCTCTCCATGGCTCACAACATTACACTTTCTTACTAATGAGAAAGACAACTCAACCACGTGAATCCAAAGTAACTAGAAAAGGGAGGAGGGAAGAGCACGATTTATTTGTCCAAAGAAGTACAAATGTTAACATGGAAACTGGAGACATCAAAGGGCAACTGAAACATGCTTTGCTCTGAGGACAACAAAATCACAAATTAGCAAGAATTCAAAGTCACATTTTCAACAAGTATTTTTAAGACAATGAATCATGTTTAAGTTTCTATAACTATTTTGGAGGATAAACCTTAAGAATCTACTCTACTAGTGTGTGTTAGTTTCAGAAAAAATTTAATCTGAAAACAAATCATACCAAGAAAATAGTGGGCAGTGAGTTTACAAAATCTTAGAATTATCTGGAAGTTCTGCCAATGTGACTGACTGTCCATTTGGGAGACCACCTGGTTTTGCATAAAAACATCCTCTTTCATGAAAATGCACAAAGAACAGCTGAGAAATACTATCAATGACATAAGTCAGAGTTAAGACATGTCCAGCCACACCCCTCCAAAGCTTTCATCACTACCTCCTTGACTAAAACCCAATGTTTTTAAAAGCTCACAAGCTTTTCACTTTTAATCAACAGCAGCACTACAAAAATGTCTGTATACATCATGGAACCCAGTCCAGCTACATTTTAGACACTGGTGGCTCGGTGATAAAGAATTCACATGACAACACAAGAGATGTGGGTTCGATCCCTGAGTCAGGAAGACCCCTGGAGAAGGAAATGACAAACCACTCCAGTATTCTTGCCTGGAGAATCCCATGGACAGCGGAGCCTGGTGGGCTACCGTCCATGGGGTCACAAAGAATTGGACACGACTTGACAACTAAATAACAACAAATGCCTGGCTTAGACCAAGAGCAGTGATTATGCCATAAAAGCAGAGAAAGGTCCTAAAAATCAAGTTAAAGGACCAGGATACAGTGATTGTGGTAAAATGTTTTTTCATAAGTTTGTTCACAACTGACCCTCTCCTGGCACATACAATACCTATCTATGCTACAAAGGATTTAAGAAAATAAAGATATATGTACATAGCCTGAGCTAAAGTGAACAGAAATTAAAAATATAATTCTTTATATTTGAAACCACTTTTTATAATCTTTCTACGACAGATGAAGATGGTTTTAATTCCTAGAATAGGTATCACCAAAAAGTCTTATTAAATCGATAGGGGGAGAGGGCGAGGTAAACCAAGTAAGTATTTTAGGAAAAGCTTTATAAATATGTTAACATCAGCCATATGCTTTCTCCAGCTTATTTTATTGCCAATACTCTCAATACTTGGGAGCCAAGTTAAAGAACCATGAGGACACAGAGCTGGAAAAGAAGAGATCACCTAACCACCTAATCCCTCATTTTGCAAAAGCAAGCAGGCCTGGAGAGCTAGCAGCTTGATGGGTCCCAGGTCACACCTCCACTGATAACCCTGGTTAGGGCTCTTGCTTCCTGACTTGAACTGGGGTTTAGCAGTCCTTATGACTAACTGCCACTAACCACGCATTTTCATTTTCTACTTGCCAGGCACTATGCTACACAGTTTAGAGATGTGTCATTTCATTTAATTTAGTACTTCTCAACACACTGAGCAGGTTATTTCCACTTTACAAGATAATCAAGCCCAAGCTCAGGACATCAATAACATTCCCAAAGTCACAGAACAAATAAATGACAAGTCAAGAATTCAAATCTGAGCTGTCTCTCTCTACAAACCCATAAACTTTTATGTGATGCTAAACGTGTACAACCAAAAAATTTCACTTTGGGCAACCTAGACTATAAAAATTTCTACACAGATTTATAGGTTATATGTCCAAAGATGTCTGCTACATAGTTAATATAAAAAAAATAAGAAACAACATTAATATCCAATAATGGAGAAAAAGCTAAATAAATTATACATGCTGTGAAATACCAAATGATCACTAAGGATAATGTAATAGATGTGTTAAGATACCCATATTAAATTGTTATGTTTTAAAAAATAAGTTATAGAAGAGTATTTATGGCATTATTTTTTAAAAAAATACATATGTATGCAGGCTTTGTTTGTGGTTCAAGAAAGGCCTGGAACAATGAACAGTAAAAGCAGAGAATTCAGTGGGTGGAGGTGGGTTTGAATCAATTCTTCAACATTTCTGCACTGTTTGAATTTTTATGGCTAAGATATGTTACTTTTATAATTTAAAAAATTATACAAAAATAAAGAATTTTACAGTATAGTATTTATTTTTAAAAATGCATACATATTCCATTTAATGCCATCCCTCATAACATAGAATAATTGTGCAGCTATTTGAGTCTAAAACTTTTTTCAAAAAAAAAAAAAAACTAAAATCTTATTACACTATACCAGCATTTCAAGACTAGTCCATAGACCCATGGGGGTCTCCAAGATCCTGTCAGAAAGTCCAAGAGGTAAAAGCTTTTTTCTTCATACTGGTAAACTATTATCTGCCTTTTTGCCTGAGTTGACATTTGTACTTATGGTGCAGAAGCAGTGGTGCGTGAAACCGTTGGCGCCTTGGCATAAGTCAAGGCGCTGTCAGGAAACCGTAGGAGAAGGCTGCAGTGATCACCATCACACACAGTTAAAAAGGAAATCCAGTTTTTTAAATGTCTTTGTGACGCAACAATAGCAGTTTCATCGCATCCTGACCTAGTGTTCTGTGTGACCAAATGAGCAGCATGAAAGAGGGACCCCATATGCAGCTACAGAGTCAAGCGGGGTCCTAAGGAGTGCTGGGCCAGCAGGTAGAGCTCAAGGCTAACTCAACCATCCGCTTCTCCCTAGATTAGCCCTTGTACTTGAAAGAACAACTCACAGACTAATCAGTCAGACTTAGGAATCTGGATGACATTTTCTCAAAACCGAACAAAGCAAGGCTCTCATTTTGAGGGAAGTAACCAACAACTCTCTGTTGCCAGTGATAAAACTGGAATAAATATTAAAATTTTGGAAAGCTTGTATCTGCCATTGTGAACTTTAACAGTTTCCCAACACTAACAGGCTGTGCTGGTGAGGTCAATGTGGTATTAAATGTGATTATCTTTTTACATTTTATAAAATGCAATACATGTCAACATCTGTAAGACTGGCATCAGTGAACCAATATTTTTAAAACAATCAATGAATAATGTTACCAAAAACACACACACACACAAGTATAAGATCCATTTAAAGTGCAATGTCTAAAATCTATTAAAGTGGACTTTAATATAAGGGAGTAAGAAATGTTTACTGACATGGTTTCAGAATCTTCACTGCAACCAATCTTTAAGATGTACGTGTGCTCAGTTGCTAAGTCGTGTCTGACTCTTTGAGACCCCATGGACTGTAGCCCATCAGGCTTCTCTGTCCATGGAATTTTCCAGGCAAGAATACTGGAGTGGGTTGCCATTTCCTCCTCCAGGAGATCTTCTCGACTCAGGGATCAAACCCTGTCTCTTGTGTCTCATTGGCATGTGGGTTCTTTACCAGTGAGCCACTTGGGTAGCCCAACCTTTTAGATACTACAACTTAAAGTGTTTTGGTGGAAAATCAAAGGATAAACAAAATTATCTGAAAATGCTCTCAACATACTCCTTCTTTTTCAAAATATATAGTTGTAAGAGGCCAGATAGTCTTCATGTAGTTCAACCAAACCAATACATCGTAATAAATTGAATACAAAAGCAGATAGGAGAATCTAGCTGTCTTCCAGTAAGCCTGACATTTCTAAAAATGTAAAACAATGCCACCCTTCTTGCTAATATTACAGAAATGTATTATGTCAACATATAATGAATATATCAGTTATTTTTAAATTGATTAGTACATATTTTTTATTTTCTCACTTTTGGCATCCAATATGGTGAATCTGTGGGCTTCCCGGGTGGTCCTAGTAGTAAATAAGCCTGCCAGCGCAGGAGACACAAGAGATGTGGGTTCAATCCCTGGGTTGGGAAGATCCCCTGAGTAGGAAACGGCAACCCATTCCAGTATTCTTGCCTGGAAAACCATGGACAGAGGAGCCTGGCGGGCTATAGTTCACGAGGGTCACAAAGAGACAGACACCACTGAGTAACTAAGCACAGCACACGGTAAATACTGACAGATACAACCCACACAAACAAAAGCACTTCTGGCCCTCAATAATCTTTAAGGTCCCAATAATCTTTAACACCAAAAAGTCTGAGAATCTTTGTAGTGTACTGTTAACACATTTTCCATGTGTTCTTCATACTGTCTTAAGTCTTGGCCAACAAGTACAAGTACAGCAATCTGTATTTACACACAGACAATACACATAAGTTAACTGTACTATAAACTTTCTTAACCAATGAAAACATCAAATGCTGGCTAGTCTGATTTGAATATGTTCTGCAACAAGTGATGTTCACTACACTTCAGCCTTTTCATTTGCCACGAATTTTGTGTTCTGGCAAATGATCTTGACCAATGAGGCTGACAGAAGTTGTATAGCTGACAGTACTGTGCCTGGGCCAAAGAAACAAAGATTAGTATAATGATACTTAAAACTGATGATACTTACATTTAAATGATGACAACATCAAGGCATTTGCAAGCACACTGCCGAGGATGCAGTGATGATTAGAAAACAACTTTGGACATTTTGAGAGACATAAACCTCACTGCAGACTGAAAGGATGGTACCTAAAGGAATGAATCACAGCAGGAAGAAACTGCGGCCTGAAGTACATAGACTTCAGGGGAAGGGAAGGGAATGAGCGGGAAGGACAACTAGCAAGCTCCACCAGGAGGCATTAGAATGCCTCCCATGTGAGGCTGGCTGAGTTAATGCTCCTATTTCCTAAAAAGCTTCTGCAGTACTGTATGCACATGAGGAAGGGGAGAGAGGGCTTAAACCATGCGTGTGCATGCTCAGGCGCTCAGTCACGTCCAGCTCTTTGAGACCCCATGGACTGTAGTCCACCATGCTCCTCTGTCCATAGGATTTTCCAGGCAAAAATACTTAAGTTGGTTGCCATTTCCTCCTCCAGGGAATCCTCCCTGCTGTGGGATCAAACACACCTCTCCCAAGTTGGCAGCCAGACTCTTTTCCACTGTGTCACCTGGGAAGCTTAGACCATATGAGATGTTAATTAATTATCTCCATTCTTGGGAGACTAGTTCCAACATACAGGCTTTCAGGACTAAGAACACCAGTGATATAAATGGAAAACTTCAAGGTTCTAAATGGATTCCCAAAAGTCCAACATCACTCTTCAGTACATGGAGCAAAATCTTTAGAAATTCCTTAGGGGGAAAAGAAAAGTCTTGAGATGGACAACTTCAAAGTTTTAGGATTAAAGAGAAGCTAAGTAGAAATTTTAAAAGGTCTACAAATACAGCATTTCTACATAAACTTCTAAAGTCACAGAATTTGAAAAGACTGTGAAAATAGAACTCTTTACCTCTATTTCACAAAACATACAGCAAGGTTTAAAGATCAGCTGAAGCTGACAATCAAACCAAATCCCTGAGGAAATTTTTAAAGAAATTATTTTTCTTTAACAAGAAGAAAGCATGCTTTTCAGGCACCCCAAGCACAGAGGAGTGCCACCTACTTTAGTAACCACTCATTCATTCAGTCAGTTATTTACTGAGCACTTACTCTATGCCAGGCATGGTACTGTCTTTTAGGGAAAACGTATACACACACATATACACACACACAATTATATGATAAAGTTAAGCAGTGGCACCCCCACCCCAGTACTCCTGCCTGAAAAATCCAATGGACGGAGGAGCCTGATGGGCTGCAGTCCATGGGGTCGCACAGAGTCGGACACGACTGAAGCGACTTAGCAGCAGCAGCAGCAACCTCATCAAACAAGGGGAAACTGTAGAACCAGGTCCACAACTCTCATACAAGCCCACCAATTCTAGCTTCTAAGGTGATTTCTGGGTCTGCTTGGTTGGCTTACAGGGGTTTTATTTGTTGATATCAATCCTGGAATAGGTAAAACAGAATAACTTGAAGTAACTACAATATCCAGTAGTTAGATTTATTTACTGAAGAAGAATCTGATGCTACTAACAGAACATAACATTCTTCAAAATGGAAGAAGAAGATGGGAAGGAAAGAGAAAAGAAACAACATTAATGAGAAAACAAATGTGAACAGTGCTTAAGCTTCCACTGATGCAATCTTCAACAGACTTTGGTGGAATTTTAAATTTCATTTAAAAGATTTTGAATTAATGAGTCTTCTAATAAATCACAACAAGATCCTCTACGATCCACTTCCTAGAGTAACATAAATAAAAACAAAAATAAACAAATGAGACTTACTTAAACTTAAAAGCTTTTGCATAATGAAGGAAATTATAAAATGAAGTCACTCAGTCGTGTCCGACTCTTTGCAACCCCATGGACTGTAGCCTATCAGGCTCCTCCATCCATGGGATTTTCCAGGCAAGAGTGCTGGAGTGGATTGCCATTTCCTTCTCCAGGGCAGACGCTTTACTGTGGGAGCCATCAGGGAAGCCCGAAGGAAACTATAGGCAAGGTGAAAGACAACCCTCAGAATGGAAGAAAATAATAGCAAATAAAAGAACTGTCAAAATTAATCTCCAAAATATACAAGCAGCTCATGAAGCTCAATACCAGAAAAGCAAACAACCCAATCAAAAAGTGGGCAAAAGACCTAAACAGACATTTCTCCAAAAAGACCTACAGATGGCTAATAAACACATGAAAAGATGCTGAACATTGTTCATTATTAGAGAAATGCAAATCAAAACAACAATGAGGTATCATCTCACACCAGTCAGAATGGCCATCATCAAAAGTCTACAAACAATAAATGCTGGAGAGGGTGTGGAAAAAGGGAACCCTCTTACACTACTGGTAGGAATGCAAACTGCTACAACTGCTATGGAGAACAGTAGGGAGATTCCTTTAAAAACTAGGAATAAAACTACCATACAGCCCAGCAACCCCATACTGAGCATATACCCTGAGGAAACCATAATTGAAAAAAGACACATGTACCCCAATGTTCATTGCAGCACTGTTTATAATAGCTAGGACATGGAAGCAACCTAGATGTCCATCAGCAGATGAATGGATAAGACAGGTGTGGTACATATACACAACAGAATATTACTCACCTATAAAAAGGAAAGCATTTGAGTCAGTTCTAATGAGGTGGATGAATCTAGACCCTCTTATATAGAGTGAAGTAAATCAGAAAGAGAAAGACAAATATCCTATAATAACGCATATATATGGAATCGAGAAAGATAATACCAATGATCCTCTATGAAGGGCAGCGAAGGAGACAGACACAGAGAACAGACTTTCTTTATGTCTTTCAGTGGGAGGAGGAGAGGGTGGGATGATTTGAGAGGAGAGCACTGCAACATACACATTACCCTACGTGAAACAGCCACTGCGAGTCTGATGTGTGACACCGGGAACCAAAGCAGGCGCTCCATAACAGCCTGGAGGGATGGGGTGGGGAGGGCAGGGGGAGGGGATTCAGCAGAGAGGGGACACATGTACACCTATGGCCGCTTCACGCTGATGTATGGCAGAAGCCATCACAATGCTGTAAAGTAACTACCCTCTAATTAAAATAGAAAACTAAATTAAAAAGGAAAGAAAGAATGGCCCAGAAGTGGCACTATTACATTAGAGTTACATTCACAATGTCAGACTGCATTATTATTACATGGTTGTGATCCTCCATGAAAAAAATTTTGAATTTCCCACAAACCTACTATACTTTAACCATCATCCCAACCCTAAACCCTGACCCACTATCTTTCTTAGCCACTAATGTTAACCAAGTGAAGGACAGGGAAACCTGGCGTGCTGCAGTCCATGGGGTCCCAAAGAGTCAGACATCACTTAGCTACTGCAAAACAACAACAATGTTAACCTAATTCTCTGAAGAGTCTCCCAAAGAACTTTCTGTGATACAAGAGTTTCCTGAACTCCAGCACTTCTGAGACCTCAGCTTCTTCACAGGCGATGCTCTTCTAAATAAGTGTGCATCTAATCTGTCAGTTTGTTACCTCTCTCAAGATGAAGATGCTAAATGAAGAGAAACCAGTAAGTAGACTACTTCTAAGAATGTTTTATTGAATAGACTTCTTGTTCACACTGGTAAATTGCATTAGTTTAATCTTGTTCTACAAAAACAAAAAATTAATGATATTTATGAAAACGTGATCTCCCTATAACACATTAGTGATGCAGAACCACACCATATAGCATTCTGCTGCTGCTGCTGCTGCTGCTAAGTCGCTTCAGTCGTGTCCGAGTCTGTGCGACCCCACAGACAGCAGCCCACCATGCTCCCCCATCCCTGGGATTCTCCAGGCAAGAACACTGGAGTAGGTTGCCATGTCCTTCTCCAATGCATGAAAGTGAAAAGTGAAAGGGAAGTCGCTCAGTCGTGTCTGATTCTTAGCGACCCGATGGACTGCAGCCCACCAGGCTCCTTCGTCCATGGGATTTTCCAGGCAAGAGTACTGGAGTGGGTTCCCATTGCCTTCTCCAATATCACATTCTACATAGGACCTAATAATGAAAACAATGAACTGATATCAGGCCAATGACTGAATCTATGATTTATGAAATTAGGAAACAGATTTTTCTTTCTTTGACTTCACATTTCTGCAATTTTAAAACCATCACAGATGCAAACTACTACTACAGTCTTTTACATGGTAGGAAACCAGGCACAAAGGAAATCAATTACCCAAACTGGAATGGGAAGAAATCCTTCCAGTTTAGTAAGATCAGCTTAACTAATAAGTAAACTAATTAACTTTCCACTTTTAAGACCAAAATCAGCTCAAATCGGATGGCATGTTGAATACCACCCAAGAACTGACAGCCTCTCTTAAACTAGCTTCTCTCCAAGTACAATCAAGGGAGGATTTCAGAGCCTCCAGATGTTCTGAAGCTGCTCTCAAAACACAGGGTTAGATGCGGAAATGGCAGGCAGTCCTCATCGAACAGGGAGGAGGAAATCGAGGGGCCCATGTTCACCTGAGGTCATCAGACTACCAGAAAAGTCAGTAATCCTCCCTCAAACTGCCCAAAATATAAACTGATATCACAGGTGTAGATCACAGACTCAGAGTTCCTCTTCTAAATAAACCAGTTACTGATAAGAATTTTAGGGGAGCACCACCATTTTCCCAACTTTCACTTCCAGAATGGTGTTCTGCATAACTCAGACCAACTAAAGAATCTTGCGCACCAGCACACTACCTTGTTTGACACTAAATCACATGGCTTAAGTATGAAGATTCAAATGAGACTTTTCATTATAAATGCTTCCACTATCAAAGTGTGAAAACACATTTGAAATGTGCCACATACTGTTGCTGGGGGAAAAAGTCTTTACCCATTGCATCATTATCTCGGGTCTGACAACAGTTCTAAGCATAACATTTTTGAAGCGCTTGCTGATTTAATATGTAAACTGCTTCCTGAGTAGTCTGTGTTGAATATTGAACTTAATTTCTCTAAAATTTTCACCCAGTGGCTGTCACCTTTTATGTAGGTCAAACTACAAATTTTTACTAAAAAGTGAATCCTTCCCAAAAGTTCCATAATTAAAGCTAGGCAGTGCAAGTTCACAGTAAATGTTTCATAATGCTAACACTCAGGCTCATAATTCTTGTTTTCATTTCATGTTGTCTTTTACGTATTTTCTCCAGATTCTGGAAAATTACCTGCTATTTTAAGGAACCACAAGTAATACAAGAAACACTTTAGATATACCTAACCCATTGGTACTCCTTTCCTAATCTGCAACCAGTCTGTTGTTCCATGTCCAGTTCTAACTGTTGCTTCTTGACCTGCATACAGATTTCTCAGAAGGCAGGTTACATGGTCTGGTTCCAAATCGGGAAAGGAGTTCATCAAGGCTGTATACTGTCACCTTGCTTATTTAACTTATATGCAGAGTACATCATGCAAAACACCAGGCTGTATGAATCACAAGCTGGAATCAAGATTGCCAGGAGAAATATCAATAATCATATACACAGATGACACCACACTTACAGAAGAAAGCAAAGAACTACAGAGCCTCTTGATGAAAGTGAAAGAGGAGACTGAAAAAGTTGGCTTAAAATTCAACATTCACAAAACTAAGATCATGGCATCAAGTCCCATCAGTTCAGTTCAGTCGTTCAGTCATGTCCGACTCTTTGCGACCCCATGGACCGCAGCATGCCAGGCCTCCTTGTCCATCACCAACTCTCAGAGTTTACCCAAACTCATGTCCATTGAGTCGGTGATGCCATCCAACCATCTCATTCTCTGTCGTCTCCTTCTCCAACCTGCAATCTTTCCCAGCATCAGGGTCTTTTCAAATGAGTTAGCTCTTCACATCAGGTGGCCAAAGTATTGGAGTTTCAGCTTCAACATCAGTCCTTTCAGTGAACACCCAGGACTGATCTTTTAGGGTGGACTGGTTGGATCTCCTTGCAGTCCAAGGGACTCTCAAGAGTCTTCTCCAACACCACAGTTCAAAAGCATCAATTCTTCGGTGCTCAGCTTTCTTCACAGTCCAACTCTCACATCCATACATGACAACAGGAAAAACCATAGCCTTGCTGGTCCCATCACTTCATGGCAAATAGATGGGGAAATAGTGGAAACAGTGACTGACTTTATTTTAAGGGGCTCCTAAATTACTGCAGATGGTGACTGCAGCCATGAAATTAAAAGACACTTGCTCCCTGGAAGAAAAGTTATGACCAACCTAGACAGCATATTAAAAAGCAGAGACATTACTTTGCCAACAAAGGTCCATTTAGTCAAAGCTATGGTTTTTCCAGTAGTCATGTATGAATGTGAGAGTTGGACTATAAAGAAAGCTGAGTGCCGAAGAATTGATGCTTTTGAACTGTGGTATTGGAGAAGACTCTTGAAAGTCCCTTGGACTGCAAGGAGATCCAACCAGACCATCCTGAAGGAGATCAGTCCTAAATATTCATTTGAAGGACAGATGCTAAAGCTGAACAGGACACGGTACTCTCCTGGAGACTGTTATGCTGGGCACTCAACAGCTGTTCATCCTCACGCCCTCCCCCTCTTAAGCAAACAGTATCAGTGGCTTGTCCATCACCCACTGAATAAAACCTAAACACAATATTCAACATTCTCTATCATCCTTGTATTACCTTTTTAGCCTTTCCTGCTTTGTATACATATCTCCTGCTCCAGCAGCTATAAGCCTGGCCTTTCCAGAATATGCCCCTGCACTTTCCACTTTGTATCCTACAGCCAGGCTGCTCCTTTGGCTTAGAAAACCAAACACTCCCATCTCAGCCAATTGAAACCCTACTCAAATTCCAGATCAAAAGACTTTTCCATGAAGTCTCCCTTGATATCACCACCAACAACAACAAATAACACTTATATATATATATATACACACACACATATATATTCACTTGTGCATGCTTGCAGCTTGTCTGAAAACAGCAGACTCCTTACAGGAGATGGACAAAGTATTTTTACAGAAGGTGGACAAACTCGTGCATCTTTGTCTCCCACCACCATCCTGCCCCACCCAAGTGCCCAGAGTGGAGGCTCAGTAAACACTTGTTGAACAAATGAACACAGTTTTTTGAGGGTGACAAGTGCCTCTACAAAACAGATTATCACAAAGGCTAAAATGTCCTTGGAAGTCTTTAAAAACATCCCAGTATGTTTAGGAATAGTTCTGCTAAAGGAAAAGAAACACATCAGATGACCTTGTAAGGCTGATTCTGCAAATTTCACCAACTCTTTTAAAAAGTACTGCCTAATAATTCAAAACCCAACCATACACAAACACTATTTGCAAGAAGAGGGTGGCATTTATTGTAATAGATGAAGGCTAACAATGTATTTTTACCAAAAAGTCAGCTGTTCTTACAGTAATATTTAAAACAGTTTCAGTTGTGTCCCAGGGATTATTTAAAAGTTCACTTACTCTATCTTATTTCACGCTTAAAGAAAGTAGGACAGAGAAAACTATTGGCCCTCTCAAAATAGTGACCAAAGTTAATTGGGAAGCACATGTTTATATAAATCACATACAAATGTCACTTTGTACATCATCACCAAATATATACCTATTGAGGTCCTGAAAAGTTATCTGTAATTTTGAACATTTCCTTCTCTCGCTCCAGTGGAAAAGATATGCAAGTTTTGTATTTCTCCCTTCCCTAAACTGAATCTGTACAAGTTTAAGTCGGCTAAAATTAAGTTACTTCAAGATCTAAGGGTACGTTAACAGTTCAAATAAGGTTATAAAATTATGGGAAACATACCAGTATCTTCAAAAAGAAACAGTATTAAGCACAGAACTCCATAAACCAGTTATCCTGCTTTTTAAATAAAAACCTTCAGAATAAATCTCAGTAAATCTCAACAATGAATTAAATGGAACAGAAAACTTGATTCCACAGGACAGGAAACACACACACACACACACACAAAAAGTCACTTGTATAAAATGAAAACAGGGTCTCAACACGACAGCTAGTCATAGAAGGTAAAATTTAAGAAGATTAAGTAGAAATCAAAATTTAACTGGATATTTTTAGAAAACAGTTAACAAGAAAATTCAACACGTTTATTTCTTTTGTTCTAATATGGCTATGTTCTATGTATTTTTGTAAGTCGACAAATTCCTTGGGGAAGAAGCTCGACCATTAAAAAATAAATTGTTTTCAAATCTAGTGTACCTACTGTAGAGTTTTTTGTGTGTGTGTTTTTAATAAATATTACATTTTCAGTCATAACTTGCACATGCTCTTTAAAGATTTGGTGAAAACTGCAACTTAAAGTGTTCCAAATTATTTTAAAAACATTCCTAGTGTTCTGCAGCCGCCTAGTAACGGAAACGATTCTAAACCCCGTTTCTCCCTGGACCCAGAAAGTAAGGGAGTTCGTTATCTAAAGGGAGCAAAGAGCGCGGTCACGGTCGGAGTCCAGTTCAGGACCAGCGGTAACCGGGCGGGGGGCGCAGTCACCTCTCGGATCCTAACACCTGAGCCGGAGGCGTGCGGGGAGCTGGCAGAGGGTTCCGCGTGGGAGCGCCAGCCTCGCCGACAGTCACGAATATGGCCCCCGAGAAAGTTGGGCTCCCAGGACCAGCCCCGGCGAGACAGCCTTCCCCGGCCCGCCGGCCCCGCCTGGCCCCACCGGGAGGGGAGAGGACGGGAGGGCCACTCACCGTGCAGAGAAAAGAGCAGCAAAGGCGCCAGAGGAGAGCCCCGACAAGTCATCCCGGGGCCGCGGGGAGCGCGCCCGCCGCCCGCCTGGCTCCTCGTCGCAGCAGCCGAGGCGCGGGCCGGGCTCTCGGCGCTCCTGGGGCAGCCGGAACCTCCCAGACTATCCTCCTGGCCGCGGTCCGCCCGGCGGGGCTGGGGCGACGGCACCTGCAGACGAGGCAAGCGCGGCTCCGCGCCGCCCGGCTCCGCGGAGGCCGAGTTGCGCGCAGGTGCGTCCCGGGCTCGCCGGCCTCGCCCCGCGGCGCCACGGCCACCTCGCACTGCCCCAGGACCCGCCGGCCCCTCGCGCCGCCTGGGGACAGCCACTCCCCCAACTCTCGCCCAGCTACTCGGGCGGCCGCCCGGCTGCGGCTCGGCTCAGCGCCGCCCACTCGCCCCTCTCGGTCTCCTGGGCAACGGCGGCTCCGGCGCGACGCCTGGCGGCCCACCCGCGGAGCGGGCGCGGCGCGCAGCTGGCGCGGCTCTGGCCACCTGTGAGCTGAAACGCCCGCCCCCCGCACGCCTCCGCGAGCGCCGGGGACCGAAGGCGGGCGTCCTCCTCGCAGGCAGCCCGGGCCCCTCTCCTGCCCGGGTCCACTCCCCCGGACCCGTGGTGAAAGTCCTGAACCCCAGAGAGCTCCACGAGGCACTTCACCACAGCCTGCGTCCCAACCTCCAAGATTCTTTTCAGATTTCTGTTTCGCCCTTTCGCTTTCTCCCAGTCCTTTCTTTAGTAGCCTAAATAGTAAAAAAAAAAAAAAAAAACACCTGACCCTGGCAAAGTTAAGAGTTGATGAAGTTTGTCCTATATCTTTTATTTTTCTAACTACCACATTCTTCCTTCAAAGGAGCGTAGGGGCTGTACCATGGAAGACTTAGGTTAACTTAACAGTATTTAAGATTTTTGTTTTAAACCTTTTTGCTTTCTTAAACTAATTTCAAGTATTTGTTAAGTAGTAAAACTAGAAAATTTTATTTTCATGTTAACTAGAGATGTTTTTGCTGTGATAGTTGATTACTTTGGTTGGGTTTCTGTTTTTGTTTGTTTGTTTCTTGTTCTGGTTGGGTGGGAAGAGAGACCTTCATGGCATCTGAAATTATTTTACTTAAATATCTACCTACATCTTTCCTTATAAAACCTTATCTTCATTTCTCTAACAATGAGGTTGCTGCTCTCTTTCTTAAAGCCCCTAGTCCCATTCTACTTCAGTCTCTCACCCAAGCCTTCTAGATTTGAGGACATACATACCACCCTCTGTAATGTCAGACTGTCCTTGTTAATTTCTACAACAGCATGTATTAGAATTCTTGGAGCCATTCAGAAATTCTGAGCCCCCATCTGGAAGCTGCAATCCTCCCAGGGCAACTCAGAAACGAAAATAGTATGCACAGAAGAAAGACAAAAAGAAGAAAAAAAGAAAGCCTATACATGTGGACAAAGATTGGGAGACATACATAAAAATTAAAATAGTATCAAGATGGTGGAATTAGGGATGCATTTTTTTCTTTTCTGAAAATGTTGCTATTACAATTTCAAGTTTTAAAAAGAACATTAAGAAATGCCAATCACTTTTAACAAGAATACCCTGAAAAGATAGTTTGTTTATTAATTTTAAATGCCTCCATTTTGCTATTTCCAGTTTGCTAGAATCCATGACTAGATCTCTAATGGCAAGAAATGATGATATGACAGTGTAGAATTTTTTTATCTTAACAGAAATCTAATATTTTAAATATTTTATCACTTGGTTCATTCTTTTAAATTCCAGAGTAAGGACTAGATTTCTTTTTAATCCATCCAGTTCAGTTCCTGACTTTGTCTCGTACCTATTCCTACATTCTAACCCAGCCCCAAGTAAAGTAAGAGGCAGTGATATAAGAAGAGCAAGGTGTTACTTGGGGCAGAACTTTGCTTCACTATAATCCTACATTTAAATACAGAGATAGAATACTTACTCTATAATTAAATAAGCTAGCAATTGAGGCTGAAAAGCCTTGAAAAAGCAAGTTACATGATATGATACACTTTTTTAGCAATTCAGTTCAGTAAATATTTACTGAGTACACTGTGTAAGGCACTGGGTTGAAGGCTGAACACAAAATATATGACCCTTACCCTTACAAGGCTTCCAGTTGCACTTGGGATACATCTACAGTGAATCAGCACAGAAAGAGAGCTGTCCTGCCTCCTGGTCACCATAGTGCACTTCTGCCTTCCCAAACAGGAGCTTCTGTGTTACTGAGAGGATAGAGAGCTCACAGTTCAGTGGAACAGTCCTTCTAGTTGAAAAGAAGCGTGGCTTCTGAAGTGAGACGGACTGATCAGATTTCAGGAGGCAATCTGGCTGCCCAGAAGCATGGGGGCAGATGGTAGATGGTGGACTCAAAGGAAGCAGATCGGAGTACTGGAAACTCCAAGTGCTGCACAGAGGCGTTCAAAAGGACACTCTCACAGGAAACAAACAAACAAACAAAAAATGTGCTATCTAATTCACAGAGCTTATACTCCTGACATGTGCTCTGAGTAAAATTTTTATTAGTAATGAGTTTTACCAACTCTTATCCTAGTCTGCCTTATAACCACAGTAGGATTTCTTTAAATCTCTTAATTATCCTGAGTGCTACAGCAACAGACAGCATCTTTCATTTGTATAATACTTTATAAATTTCAAAGGGCTTATACATATATTGTCTGATTTGATCTTCACGGCAACCCCAGGGAGTATGTAAGGCAAGTAGTATTACCCCTTCTTTACTCAACTAAGATACTAAGTCTCCAAAAATCAGTGGACACCAATGGGCAGAGCCGGAACCAACCCAAAAGTTTTCAACCACACCACAGAGTCTTTCTTTTATCTCTTTATAGACCCACATCTAAAGAAATTTATATCCACCATATAAAGCTATTTGTGGGGAATGCTGCTCTAGCCTCCCCAACATTCTTCCCACTATCGCCACCACCCACCAGCACAGGAATAGCTGTAAAACTTGAATAAAACAAGCACCACACTCACCTCTGGAGGGGCTAGGGTTGTTCTATCTGACCAAGGAAGAAATGCAGAGAGAAACAACTGGGGCAAGGGACTCTGTTACAGTGAATATTAATCTTGGATCAAAACCACTGATGACCTAGTCTTCCCTGGTGGTCTTCTTACAGTGGTTGGGACTTCGCCTTCAAATGCAGGGAGTGTAGGTTCAGTCCCTGGGTGGGGAGCTAAGATGTCACGTGCCTCATGACCAAAAGACCAAAACATAAAACAACAGAAGCAATGTTGTAACAAATTCAATAAAGACCTTAAAAATGGCCCACATTAAAAAAAAAAAAAAAAAGAAAATCTTAAAAAAACACTGATGACCTTCAAATACAGTCAATGTGTCAATATTTAAATAGGAGTTATCCAAATTCAAATTTCAGTCCTACACCAGTCTTTCTCCACCCATCAAAATGCGAGACCATCTCTTTCCACAGTCAGTTACTCTGCATTCAAGAAGAGAAAATTAAATTTATGATTAGTTTAGAAGAAACATAATTAGGAAAGAAAAACTGTGAAGGGAATTATAAGGCTTCACAAAGCTAAATATAAATTATTTTAATTAGCTATTTTAAATTATTAATACCATCTATCCCTCTCCATTCATGTATGTAATTAAAGGTTAATTTATGTTTTGAGAATGTCTATGAAATATTTTATAAGAATATCATTCATAAAGTTAGAAAATTTCTTTTTGAACCTTGTTTGAACCAGTAACTCATTCTGTAACTATTTTAACCTCACTGCTTATAACCATATAGTCTAGAGCAGAGCCTGGTCCTTTTTTTTTCTACTTTGTATTGGAGTATAGTTTATTTACAAAGTTGTATTAGTTTCTGCTATACAGCAAAGTGAATCAGTTACACATATATATGTGTGTATATATGTATCTGCACTCTTTTTAGATTCTTTCCCCACATAGGCCATTACAGAGCATTGAGTAGAGTTCCCTGTCTATATGGTAGGTCCTTATTTGTTAGCTATTTTAAATACAGTAGTGTGTATATGTCATTCCCAATCTCCAGGTTATCCCCGCTCCCTACTTTCCCCCTGGCAACCATAAGTTTGTTTCTATATCTGTGACTCTATTTCTATTTTGTAAATAAATTCATTTGTACATTTTTTCTAGATTCCACATATAAGTGGAAAACAAATCAAATCCCTTGTGATTATACAGTGGAAGCTCCTCTCTGGTAGCTCAGCTGGTAAACAGTCTGCCTGCAATTCAGGAGATCCTGGTTCGATTCCTAGGTTGGGAAGATCCCCTAGAGAAGGGATACACCACCCACTCCAGTATCCTGGCCAGGAGAACTGCATGGACAGAGGAGCCAGGCAGGCTAAAGTCCAGGGAGTCGAAAAAGTCGGATACAGCTGAGCAACTTTCACTTTCCCTGTAAATAATATCATGTGATATTTGTCTTTCTCTGATTTCCTTCCCTCAGTAGACAATCTCTAGGTCCATACATGTTGCTGCAAATGGCACTGTTTAGTTCTTATATTATGAGCCTGATCCTTTTAAAAGTAAAGTTTGAGAGGAATCCTTCCCAATTCCCCATTGTGAAGAGGCAGCAGTCTCTGAAATAATGATAAAGAAGTAGAGAAGATAATAGTGGAATCATTAGAGTAAAGCAACAAGAAAACTAACAAGTGTCTATTGTATATTAAGACATAAACAGATCATTTATTACTTTAAAACATCCCCCTCAAATTTTGGATAATTTATAATCTAGACAGACAGGTTAGTCTTTCTTATATCGGTTTTTGCCTAACCCTGTGTTAATGCTTGCTAGACAAGACGTCAGTTCAGTTCAGTTCAGTTGCTCAGTCGTCCAGCTCCTTGCGACCCCACGAATCGCAGCACGCCAGGCCTCCCCGTCCATCACCAACGCCCAGCGTTCACTCAAACTCATGCCCATAGAGTCGGTAATGCTATCCAGCCATCTCATCCTCTGTTGTCCCCTTTTCGTCCTGGCCCCAATCCCTCCTAGCAGCAGAGTCTTTTCCAGTGAGGCAACTGTTCCCATGAGTGGCCAAAGTATTGGGGTTTCAGCTTCAGCATCATTCTTCCAAAGAACACCCAAGACAGATATACTTTAGAATGGACTGGTTGGATCTCCTTGCAGTCCAAGGGACTCTCAAGAGTCTTCTCCAATACCACAGTTCAAAAGCATCATTCTTTGGCATTCAGCTTTCTTCACAGTCCAACTCTCACATCCATACATGACCACAGGAAAACCATAGCCTTGACTGGATGGACCTTTGTTGGTAAAGTAATGTCTCTGCCTTGTAATATGCTGTCTAGGTTGGTCATGACTTTCCTTCCAAGGAGTAAGTGTCTTTTAATTTCATGGCTGCAGTCACCATCTGCAGTGATTTTGGAGCCCCCAAAATAAAGCCTGACACTGTTTCAACTGTTTCCCCATCTATTTCCCATGAAGTGATGGGACCAGATGCCATGATCTTCGTTTTCTAAATATTGAGCTGTAAGCCAACTTTTTCACTCTAGACTTTCACTTTCATCAAGAGGCTTTTTAGTTCCTCTTTCAGATCATGAACTCTTTATTACCAAGTTCAGACTCAAATTAAAGAAAGTAGGGAAAACCACTAGACCATTCAGGTGTGAACTAAATCAAATCCCTTATGATTATACAGTGGAAGTGAGAAATAGATTTAAGGGCCTAGAACGGATAGATAGAGTGCCTGATGAACTATGGAATGAGGTTCATGACATTGTACAGGAGACAGGGATCAAGACCATCCCCATGGAAAAGAAATGCAAAAAAGCAAAATGGCTCTATGGGGAGGCCTAACAAATAGCTGTGAAAAGAAGAGAGGTAAAAAGCAAAGGAGAAAAGTAAACATATAAGCAGCTGAATGCAGAGTTCCAAAGAAGAGCAAGAAGAGATAAGAAAGCCTTCTTCAGCAATCAATGCTAAGAAATAGAGGAAAAGAACAGAATGGGAAAGACTAGAGATCTCTTCAAGAAAATCAGAGATACCAAGGGAATATTTCATGCAAAGATGGGCTCGATGAAGGACAGAAATGGTCTGGACCTAACAGAAGCAGACGATATTAAGAAGAGGTGGCAAGAATACATGGAAGAACTGTACAAAAAGATCTTCATGACCCAGATAATCACGATGATGTGATCACTAATCTAGAGCCAGACATCTTGGAATGTGAAGTGAAGTGGGCCTTGGAAAGCATCACTATGAACAAAGCTAGTGGAGGTGATGGAATTCCAGTTGAGCTCTTTCAAATCCTGAAAGATGATGCTATGAAAGTGCTGCACTCAGTATGCCAACAAATTTGGAAAACTCAGCAGTGGCCACAGGACTGTAAAAGGTCAGTTTTCATTCCAATTCCAAAGAAAGGCAATGCCAAAGAATGTTCAAACTACCGCACAATTGCACTCATCTCACATGCTAGTAAAGTAATGCTCAAAATTCTCCAAGCCAGGCTTCAGCAATACGTGAACTGTGAACTCCCTGATGTTCAAGCTGGTTTTAGAAAAGGCAGGGGAACCAGAGATCAAATTGCCAACATCCGCTGGATCATGGAAAAAGCAAGAGAGTTCCAGAAAAACATCTACTTCTGCTTTATTGACTATGCCAAAGCCTTTGACTGTGTGGATCACAAGAAACTGGAAAATTCTGAAAGAGATGGGAATACCAGACCACCTAACTTGCCTTTTGAGAAATCTGTATGCAGGTCAGGAAGCAACAGTTAGAACTGGACATGGAACAACGGACTGGTTCCAAATAGGAAAAGGAGTACATCAAGGCTGTATACTATCACCCTGTTTATTTAACTTCTATGCAGAATATATCATGAGAAATGCTGTGCTGGAAGAAGCACAAGCTGGAATCAAGATTGCCAGGAAAAATATCAATAACCTCAGATATGCAGATGACACCACCCTTATGGCAGAAAGTGAAGAAGAACTAAAGAGCCTCTTGTTGAAAGTGAAAGAGGAAAGCGAAAAAGTTGGTTTAAAGCTCAAAATTCAGAAAACAAAGATCATGGTATCCGGTCCCATCACTTCATGGAGAAACAGTGGAAACAGTGTCAGACTTTATTTTGGGGGCTCCAAAATCACTGCAGATGGTGACTGCAGCCGTGAAATTAAAACACGCTTACTCTTTGGAAGAAAAGTTATGACCAACCTAGGTAGTATATTCAAAAGCAGAGACATTACTTTGCCAACAAAGGTCCATCCAGTCAAGGCTATGGTTTTTCCTGTGGTCATGTATGGATGTGAGAGTTGGACTCTGAGGAAGGCTGAGTGCCAAAGAATTGGTGCTTTTGAACTGTGGTGTTGGAGAAGACTCTTGAGAGTCCCTTGGACTGCAAGGAGATCCAACCAGTCCATTCTAAAGGAAATCAGCCCTGGGATTTCTTTGGAAGGAATGATGTTCAAGCTGAAACTCCAGTACTTTGGCCACCTGATGTGAAGAGCTGACTCATTGAAGACTCTGATGCTGGGAAGGATTGGGGGCAGGAGGAGAAGGGGACGACAGAGGATGAGATGGCTGGATGGCATCACTGACTCGATGAACGTGGGTCTGAGTGAATTCCGGGAGATGGTGATGGACAGGGAGGCCTGGCGTGCTGCGATTCATTGGGTCGCAAAGAGTCGCACACGACTGAGGGATTGAACTGAACTGAACTCACTCTCTGCCATAAGTGTGGTGTCATCTGCATATCTGAGGTTACTGATATACCTCCCAGCAATCTTGATTCCAGCTTGTGCTTCTTCCAGCCCAGCGTTTCTCATGATGTACTCTGCGTATAATTTAAATAAGCAGGGTGAATATATAGCCTTGACATACTCCTTTTCCTATTTGGAACCAGTCTGTTGTTACTTGTCCAGTTCTAACTGTTGCTTCAGGAGGGCAAACAGCATCTACGCCCCCAATGCCCTCATTGTAGCCAATACCTATCACTATGGTGAGTATTGCCGAAATGAAGTTCCACATCTTCATTCATCTGGGAAAAGTTAGCTCTTTCCCCTGAAACTATTTTAGTATGAACACATTTGTTTTTAAGACAAAGTCATTCTCTGAGCAGGGCTCAGTTTAACAGTGTTATTTAATTCATTGTAATGGCAAATTTTACATAGAACCACTCCAGTGTTCTTGCCTGGAGAATCCCAGGGATGGGGGAGCCTGGTGGGCTGCTGTCTATGGGGTCGCACAGAGTCGGACACTACTGAAGCGACTTAACAGCAGAAGCAGCAGGATTTTTAGGACTTGAAAAGAACAATAGCACAAGAGGCATTTTACGACATCTGAAAATTTTTTGTATTCTCTTTCTTATAAGGAAAATAATTTTGAAGTATTCTTCAAATTCTCTTTACCAGTTTTCATGAATCTAAAATAATCTGTTTCAACCTGTCACTTGATTCTATATATTGGGGTATTAGCAACTAATAATATTATGTTTTTCAAATTCATTGAGTCTTTCATAGAAGTTTAAAGTATAGATCAGACTTTAATTGCTCACAACAAAATAGATGAGAGACCTTGACTTACAAAAAATGTGAAATTATTTTTTAATCTTACATGAATTGATAAGCTCTCGATAAAATATAGAAAAGTCAAGCTAAAATCTAGAAGAAAGAAGGAATTCTCTATTAATAGTATGTGCTATTCTCAACAGAGCATCCAGAGTGACCCTATTAGGTCAGGTCAAGTCACTCCTCAACCCAAGTCCTACCAATGGCTTCCCGTCTCACTGAGAGTGAAAGTACAAGTTCTTGCTATAAACAAAAGTGCTTGTGTTAGATTCCTATTGCTGCTGTAACAAATCATTGTAAACGTAATGGCATGAAATCACACAAATTATTATCTGATAGTTCTGAGGTCAAAAGTCCATAGTCTCATATGGTAGCTTTCTCATCCACAGAGGGCAGCAGAGCTGTGTTCCTTTCTGGAGAATCCATTCCCTTACCTCTTCAGCTTCTAGAGTCTACCTGTTTTCCTTAGCTCATGGCCCCCTTCCTCCATCTTCAGGGCCATCAACATAGAGCTTCTCTCACCTTCTCTCACTGCCATCCCTCTGACTCTCTCTCCTGCTTCCCTCCACACTTAAGGACTCTTGTGATTCGAGTGGGCCCACTTGCATAATCTCATCTCCAGTTCAGCTGAAGAAAGATCTTATCTCCATCTGCAACCATAATTCTTCTTTGCCATGTAAAGCAACATATCCATGGGCTCTAGGAGTTAGGAAGTAGGCATCTTTGGTGGGGAGAGGGATGTTATTCTGTTTATCACAAGGCCTTGTGCGATGTAGTCCCCTACTATCTCTCTAATCTCTTCTTCTGTTTTCCCCATGGCTAATTCAGCTCTCACTACAGTGATCTCCCCAGTGTTTCTTGAATATGCAGGAACATGTTTAGCTCAGTTCAGTTCAGTTTCTCAGTCATGTCCAACTCTTGGTGACCCCATGGACTGCAGCATGCCAGGCTTCTCTGTCCATCACCAACTCCCAGAGCTTACGAGTCAGTGATGCCATCCAACGATCTCATCCTCTGTCGTCCCCTTTTCCTCCTGCCTTCAATCTTTCCCAGCAGCAGAGTCTTTTCCAAGGAGTCAATTCTTCACATCAGGTGACAAAAGTATTGGAGCTTCAGCTTCAGCATTAGTCCTTCCAGTGAATATTCAGGACTGACTTCCTTTAGGATAGACTCATTCAATCTCCTTTCTGTCCAAGGGACTCTCAAGAGTCTTCTCCAACACCACAGTTCAAAAGCATCAATTCTTTGGCACTCCGCTTTATTTATAGTCCAACTCTCACATCCATACACGACTACTGGAAAACCCATAGCTTTGACTAGATGGACCTTTGTCAGGAAATGTTTACCTCAGGGCCACTGAAATTGTTCTTTCACTAGATTTTTGCGTACCGCTCCTTTCACTTCCTTTAAGTCCTACACGTCACCTGAAGCGAGGCCTTAGCTGATCCATGTAAAATAAAATTTTAAAGACATTTTAAAATACCTTTCCCTATTGTATTTTTAGCACTTCATCTCTAATACACTACAGTGTACTTAATAACCATGTTTGTTTATTGTCTGTGTCACTCAGTAGAACCCATGAGGACTGGGACTTTGATTTGTCTCATTTATGGCTGAAGTACTGGTACCTTAACAGTGCTTGTTACATACTTGTTTTGTTTAATCACTAAGGAATGTATGCTAAGTTGTGTACAACTCTTTTGTGACCCCATGAACTGTAGCCCACCAGGTTTCTCTGTCCATTGGTATTTCCCAGGCAAGAATACTGGAGTGAGTTGCCATTTCCTTCTCCACGGGATCATCCCATCCCAGGGATCAAACCTGCATCTCTTGCACTGGCAGGCAGATTCTTTAACATGGAGCCACTTGACACTGAATATCCATTCTAATAGACAGATCAGTGACTGAAGCAAAATTTCACAGGATTGAAACTAATCAGAATGCATTCTCTGGCCACAATTATATTAAGCTGTATATCAATAACAGGATGAATACACACACAGACACATGCACATTTGGATGCTAATAAAGCCACCTCTAAATAATTCAAAACCTAAAATTAAATCATAAAGGAAGCTAAAGTATTTAGAAGAAAACAATAATAAAGATATCAAAGCCTGTCCAACACAGCTAGAATATATATATGGAAGGAAACTTAGAGCCTTAAATGTTTACATGAAAAAAGATGAAAGCCTAAAAACATTCTCTGACATAAATTGTAGCAATATTTTCTTAGATCTGCCTCCCAAGGCAAAAGACATAAAAGTGAAAATAAGCAAATGGGACCTAATCAAAGTTAAAGGCTTTTGCATAGCAAAAGAGACCATAAATAAAATGAAAAAAAAAAAAAAACTACAAATTGGGAGAAAAGAGTTGCAAATGATACACCCAATATGGGGTTAATTTCCAAAACATAGAAATACCTCATACACCTCAACATCAAAAACAAAACAAAAGCATAACCCAATCAAAAAATGGGCAGAAGATCTAAATAGATATTTCTCCAAAGAAAATATACAGTTGACAAACATGCACATGAAAAGATGCTCAATGTCACTAATTATTAGAGAAATGCAAATCAAAACTGTAATGCACCACACTCACGTCTGAATGGCTATCGTCAAAATACAAATAATAAACGCTGGGGAGCGTGTAGAGAAAAGAGAATCCGCCTCCACTGCTGGGGGAATGTAAACTAGTACAGCCTCTGTGTAGAACAGTATGGAGGTTTCTTAAATTAAAAATAGAGCTACCATATTATCTAGTAGTGCTACTCCTGGGCATATATTCAGAAAAGACAAAAATTCTAAAGCAAAAGATACAGGCACCCCAATGATTATAGCAGCACTATTTACAATAGCCAAGACATGGAAGCAACTTAAATGTCCATCAACAGATGAATGGCTACCATATATGCATATAGACATGATAGACCATTAGACCAAAAAGGGAATGAAATAATGCCATTTGCAACAACATGGAAGAACTTAGAGCTTATAATACTAGGTAAAATCAGACAGAGAAAGACAAATATTATAGATATCACCTATACATGGAATCTAAAAATAATACAAATGAATCTATTTACAAAACAGAAGCAAACTCACAGTCATAGAAAACAAACTTATGGTTGCCAAAAAGGACAGAGAGGGAGGGGGATAATTTGGGAATATGGGATTAACAGATACACAAAACCATGCATAAAATAAATAAGCAACAAGGTATAACATAGGAAAATGGAATTCCCTGGTGGCTCAGCTGGTAAATAATCCACCTGCAATGCAGGAGAGCTGGGTTTGATCCCTGAGTTGGGAATATCCCCTGGAGAAGGGAAAGGCCACCCACTCCAGTATTCTGGCCTGGAGAATTCCATGAACTATAAAGTCCATGGGGTCTCAAAGAGTCGGACATGACTGAAAGACTTTCAAAAAATAAATAAAACAGGAAACAATATTCAATATTTTATAATAACCTATAATGAAAAGTAATCTGAAAAAAATAGTATATGTAACTAAATCATTTTGTTATACACCTGAAACTATATAGTATTGCAAATCAACTATACTTTGATTTTTTTAAAAAAAAGGATGAAAGCCTAAACACTAATGAATTAAGATACAGCTTAAGAAGTTTGACAAGGAAAATAAAATATATCCAAAGAAATTAGAAGGAATAAGATAATAGAGGGCAAAATTAATAAAATATGAAACAAATATATAGAGAAGATAAACTCAGTCAAAAGTTAGTACCTTGAGAAGTTTCATTAAATTAACTAGACTAGTGAGACTAATCAAAAATTAAAATGAGAGAAGGATAGCTCTCAAGTAATACCAGAATAAAAGGGAGAGACATCACTGTAGATGTTGCAGACATTTAAAAATAAGAAGAATGAATAATTTTATACCAATTAAATATGAAAACTTGGAAGAAATGAACAAATTCCTAGAAAATATATAACTTAACTCTTGCTCAAAAATAAAAAGAAAAGCTAAATAATCTCATATGAATAAGGTAATTAAAGTAATAGTTTAAAATCTTCCTATGAATAAATCTTCAGATCCAGACAATTTTAACAGTACTTTTTATTACATATTCAGGAAATTAAAAATTCCAATCTTTTGCAAACTATGAGAATACAGGAAACACTCCTCAACTTATTTTATGATACTAGTATTATACTGAATATCAAATTTTGGCAAATATAATGAGAGAAAGGAAAAGGGTCCAACTTTCATCATCTCAAGAGATGCAAATCCATATTACCAATCAAGTCCAATGAAATATGAAAAGGATAATACATCACACCAATTGGATTTATTTCAGGAATATAAGATTGGGTTATCTGAAAAATAGTGCTATTTACTACATTAAGAAATGGAAGGAGAAAAAAAATTATACAACCATTTCATTAAGTTCCTATGAAAGCAAGGCTTTGAGAAAGCTGGTTCCCACTCTTGGAGAACAGTAAACTCAGCATGAAGAACTATAGGGTAGGACTACTTTTAATGCACTAGACTGCTTAAGGTAAGAAAATAACATGCTTAAATTCCTAAATTCTGGGCTCAAGGCATGACACTCAGATGCTTTCTAAGAGTGTGCTAAAATAACCTCTAAGATTTAGGGTTAAAGAGATTCATTTCAGAAATAAGGTCTATAACCTCAATAATCTCATTTCTTCCTGTGTCATTTATATAGTTACGATTTTAACTAGCTCTCTGTTTCTTTCCTTTTCCTTTACTATTTTATTTAGACATGATGGTGGCAGGTAAATTTACAGTCAGTCCACAGACTGAATAATATCAAGACAGAAGAACAACCCATTGAACTTAAATCTGGAAAACGTAACTAATATTAGACTTTGGGTTGTCTTCTAAAATGTTAGAGAAGAACTGGGTTATTTTTCAAATATTAAGAAGATACACACATTATGTATTTTTAAGTATTGTTTTTTCCGTCACTAAGTAATGTCCGACTCTTTGAGACCTCATGGACTGCAGCCCACCAGGACTCCCTGTCTCACACTATCTCCTGGTGTTTGCCCAAGTTACGTCCACTGAACGAGACAACTGGGTGACAACCAGATGAGTTTGAGCAAGCTCAGGGAAATGGTGAAGGACAGGGAAACCTGGAGTGTTGCAGTCCATGGGGTCCCAAAGAGTCAGACATGACTGAGCGAATGAACAACAGTGTCCACTGAATCCGAGATGATACCCAACCATCTCATCTTCTGTTGCCCTCTTCTCCTTCTGGATTAACAGCTGGCCAGGCATTCCAGGGGTCCTGTTGCTAGATCCTTATCTATTCCTCAACGGGCTGTGGCTTACTGCCACCTGGTAGTACTTCAATTAAAGTTCAGCAATTGGGAATGGTTTTAAATATGTGCTGTGCTCTGGAAGCCATTAACTGTAGCGCTAGGCTCCTCTGTCCGTGGGGATTCTAGTTTTTAAGTATGTGCTGTGCTGTGCTTAGTCGCTCAGTTGTGTCTGACTCTGCGACGCCATGGACTATAGCCCGCCAAGCTCCTCTGTCCATGGGGATTCTCCAGGCAAGAATACTGGAGTGGCTTGCCATGTCTTCCCCCAGGGGATCTTCCCAACCCAGAGATCAAACCCAGGTCTCCTGCATTGTGGGCGGATTCTTTGCCATCTGAGCCACCAGGGAAGCGTAAGAATACTGGAGTGGGTAGCCTATCTCTTCTCCACGGAAACTTCCCCACCCAGGAATCGAACCACTGTCTCCTAAATTGCAGGCGAATTCTTTACCAACTGAGCTACCAGGGAAACCCGTTCTTAAGTGTAAACATAACAAAAATGTGTGGGCAGACGTTGGGCATCAGAAGGGATAGACTCAAATGTTTTGATTGTTAACACTTTTTGACTGTTAAGCGTCAAGACCTTCTTCCAGTGTTCATAGAATTCCCCCAAGTTTGATTCTCAATGGGAAGCAGAGCACACTCTCCACTGCAGAAGCCAGTAGGGCTTCCCCACCTCCTAGCAACCAGCGTGTAGTCGGGGCAGCCAGGTATGGCTTCCAGTACACCGCGCCTGCCGTAGTGGTGCCAGGAACTGAGTCCTCGCTGGATCGTTCCTGCGGCATCATTTTGGCTACCTAGCTTCTAAGGGTTGTGCCTTCTTTTCTGATCTTTTAGACTTCCCGTCTTTTCCATGAGTTACTCCACATCCTAGACTTTCTCTGCTTTAATTAATCGCCATCCATTTCTGTTGCTTGTCACAAAGAACAGTCTTTAGGATTAAAGTGTTCTGAGGTTTTTCCTTCCTAGAAGGGTGTTACAGATACTAACATACTTCAAATGGGGAAGGTCGTACTTGATGACAGCCATCAGAGGTCTTTCTAGGCTAGTACTCAAAAGATATGAAGAAACAAGCCATGACAAGAACCAGACATTTCAGAAAAATGGCCTCTGGTCTAGTAACATACATATCAGTACGTGAATCGGTATACTCAGTTGGGTATACATTTCAGATTTAATTTCATCTATGTTTATGGCATACTTACTATATGCTAGGCACCATGTCATGTATTTCAGTGTATGTAGTCTCATATAAATCCTCACAAAAAACCCCATGGTTTTACTCATGTTTTCAACTGAAGAAAACTGAGATTCAGAGATGCTTTGAACTGCTTTGTCAAGATCACTCAACTCTTTAAGTAATAAAAACCACATAGTAAAACCCAACCTTTCAGACTCAAAGGCCACTGTTATTTCCACTAGACCTTGATATCTCTGTTTGAATTAGCAACCTGATTAACTATCGGAACTGATAATACTCCTGCTACTTTTTAATGTTAAAAAATTGTTGATTTAGATGTTATCCTGTCTTCTGAATCTGTTCATGAATATTCTCCCTTAAAGATATAGACTTACATAATTAAATGGATACATCCCACTTAAAAATTAATCTAAACTTTTATAATTAATGAGCTTGAAGGAATCAATAATATCTGGATTTTGTGCACCATTAATAATAAGATCAGAAGTAATCCATAAAAATAGAATTCAAATTAAAAAACAATGAGGCACACTGATGTTTATAGTAACACAATAAGGAAAAAGTTAGATGGCCTGAAAATTATTTTAATTCTAATAAATCGGGTTATAGCTTTAATACCATTTTAGAAAAATTAGCATGTATTTACTCATTATTACCAAAACCCACATGTTAATACTCTATAATTCTAAAGGAAAGGTCCCCCAGTATTAGAGACCTTTCTTGTGCACTATTTCAGATCTTATCAGCCCTGCCTCTCATTCCAGCCTTTGATGAAGGCTTAGCTCAGCTTCTCACTGAATAACCTGACAGTGACTGGCTTCAGAGTGGCCTATACCAAGTACCCCTCCCGGCTCTGGAGCTTCTCCGACACTGTTGCCTGGGAAACCGGCAGGAATCTGGTAGCACAGGGATGTCTGCACTTACAGGGACACTTCTTGACCAGCGTGGGATGGAGCCAATGGATAATCCTTCTCCCTTGCATACAAGCTACAGCTCTCAGTTCAAAGTTCCTCAGAAGGTGCTGGCATGATCAATAGTAACCAGCTGACAATGAACACAACCTAACTGGCTTTTCCTCCGTCCGTTTTCACTCCCTCATCAATTAACCCTCTCTTCTGAAATTACTTTTTAAATAAACCAGCTCTAAATATGTCTTTGACGCAAAACAAATGTTCATGGGAACTCAGGCTAAGAGACCTACTCTTAAGTAAATTTTATATATCTGTAATATGGCTCTTACTAAGCTTCTACTGTAGCTTTTTAAATAGCCAGATATTTTTATATTATACAAATTTCTGGAAATAGTACACTTCTTGTCTGAAGGGTCTTGGCAAGTTTCTATCATGTGCCTTTTTGATATCTAGAATCAAATATAGAAAATGTAAATGTAGAGTTTGCATTTGAACTTCTAAATGACAAAGGTTTGCTCAGTTTCAACTCTGCTTTATTTTTAAATAATTTTTAGGAAGTCACTTAGTTCACGGGGTCTCAAAGAGTCAGACACGACTGAGCGACTGAACTGAACTGAACTAACCTCTCTGTGCCTCAACTATATCCCTTATAAAAATGATTTTATTTCCTACTTCATGCTTATCATAAGGATTCAATGAGGTAACATATGAAAATGCCTATTATAGGGACTTGCCTGGTGGCTCAGATGGTAAAGAATCTGCCAGCAAAGCAAGAGACCCAGGTTTGATCCCTGGGTTGGGAAGATCCTCTGGAGAAGGCAATGGCAACCAACCCCAGTATTCTTACCTGGAGAATCCCATGGACAGAGGAACCTGGAGGGCTACATACAGTCCATGGGGTCACAAAGAGTCGGACATGACTAAGTGGCTAACACTACTACTACTAGGGACTGGCAGATAATTGGCCTGGCAAGTGATGTTATCTGCTGTTCTTGTTATCAGTGTAGATTACTGACTATTTGAAAGTCTGCCATCATAGGGATAAAATATCCATTTTGTGGAGTTTGTATTTTCACCAAAAACTTTTTGCAGCCATAAGCAAATATTTGAATTCATTTAGTGTTTGGAATCAAGTTATATCCATAGCACAAACTGAGCAAACTTGTGTATGGATCTTTGAAATGAGAGACTTCGAGGCTTATTTGCTTTAAAAATACTTTTGTCTCACAACCAACCCTACCCTGTCCTTCCCCCACTACTAAAAATGCAGCACTTCCATGCAGTCCCTCACCAATTTAACAGGCATGGGAAAATCAGGCATAATTGTTGGGTGTAAAATAAACAATTATAGCATGTAAACTGCATAGCAACAGTAGTATGAGGCTAAAAAAAATAGCTGGCTTAATACATTGGCTAACTGGCCAGGAATTCCAGAGGTCCTGTTGCTAGACCCATACCTCTTCCTGTCCTAGCTGTGGTTTAGCACCACTTGGTGGTACCTCAAGCTAAAGCTCAGCTATTGGAAATGTTTCTTGAGTCCTGTATTGACTGGTACTTCCAGGACAGCCTTGGTGATTCCAGGAACAATGAACTGGCACTTGTTTCATCAGTTTGATGCAAGAACGCTGGGCCATAACATACGGAGACACACCCTCTGCTTTCTAAGACAGAACTACTTGCCATCTAACCTTCTTTGTGAAATAACTTCTTTACTGATCTCTGAACCTTGACCTTGGTCACAGATTTCTACCACACTGCTTTTAAGGAATTAGGTTTTCAGTGCAATCTTTTAAAATATGTTTTATGTGGAATATATTATTTTATTTTATTTTTTTTTGCCTAATACTTGAATTTTATTTTATTTTTATTTTTTTAATTAAGGTTATTTATTTTTTTTAATTACAATACTGTATTTGTTTTGCCATACATTCGATTGTGTTCACCTATGGCTGATTCGTGTCAATGTATGGAATATATTATTTTAAAATAGCACTATACTATGTAATGTAGTAAAGGACAACAGTCTATCTTAGAGAAGAGATTCTAATTGTAAATAAAGCATATAAAGAATATTTTATTAGTGACAACAGTCTATCAATATATCTGTATCATTGGTAAGAGAGAGAAGAGGCTTAAGTTTTAGTAGATTGGGTTGCTAATCAAAGCCATAACAACTGTGAGGGAGTGAAATATATTACTACAGAAATTAACTGAGTCAACTTTAGGTATGTCAAATCAAAGAGGAGAAAAATTCTTCTTAGAAATAATGCTATTTGGAGGGTGAAAGAAAGACTAGACAACTATTTTAACTTGTAAAAATTGTAAAGTACAATTTAAATGCATCTGAAAATGCAGATACTGACTTTCCAAAGGTCTAAATTTCAGATAATAATAAAACCCCAGGTACATTCGACAGTATTCCGCAGCCAGCAATTAAAAGGTAGGTGATAATAATGTATTAGATATCACTGCTAACATTTACCCAATCAAAAATCAGTCTCCATCCTTTCCTTTTGATCCTTTCACAGTAAACAGCTAGGATTAGTGACACTAGTTAAAGTGAAGAGGGAAAGAGGAGGAAAGAAATCACATACTTGCTACCGATTTAAAAGGTGCTATTTGTTAACAGTTGCTCACTGCTTTGGGAGGAAATTTTTCACGTCTCTGATTCTGTTGTCATGGCAATGGCAATGGAGATCTCTATCTTCCCAGCACTGCAATTCCATATAGCAATGATTCTCTAAAGTAGGAAACAACTCAGGAGAAAAAGCGCTGGGTGGGAGGAGTGATCATTGCTGAGCCTCTGCTGGGTACAGGGCATGAGCCTCTGCTGGGTGCAGGGCATTTTGCATGGTCTCGTTTAACCCTGACAGCAATACTACTGGGCAGTATCTTCCATTTACAAAGGCAGAAACGGAGGTTCCTAAGGCACCTTAACCAAGACTACGTAAGCTGTGAAGTTGGAATTCAGATGTTCTGGCCTTAGAGCACACGCTATATTACAGTTCTTCTAGACCAAAGAAGTAAATAGTCTAACTTTTAACCCCTAGGTCCTCAGCAAGAGGATGTGCAGCATGGTTCTACATACACAATTTACTCCTCACCACAACTCAGGAAGAAGAATTATGTTCATCACAAAAAGGTGAAGTGACATATACGGGAATGTTATTCCTATCTGCAGAAATAATGGGGAATTGACACGTCTGTCTGACTATAAATTCCATCTTCTATCCACTCTCCCACTCTACCTATTATAACCAAAGTGGTGGCAACATGTAGTGTGAAACCAGCCTATTAAAAATAAACCACGTATAAAACAGATGCAGAAGTACCAGCAGTACTGCCCTATATTTATCTACAGCATAAGTGTTTAATATCATCTGGATCCTGGCTCTCAAACTGCTAAGCAATTTTGTATATTCTGAGACTATACAGCATTCAGAGATACTTCTGGCTATGTCAAAGTAACCAGTGCCAACGCATTCTGCTCTCCATCACCAATGGAGCCAAGCAAAATTGTGTAACTATAAAAGATCTGATCTCCTTGAATCTAGTTTATGCTATCTCAGGATATAAAGAAACTGATACCAAAATAAATATTCATACTTCTGAGAAAGGCTTAGTTTGCATAATCAGAAGTCCCCCAGGTGACCATGCAGGAGTTGCTATCTGTTGATGGCTGCTCTCTCAGAGAAACATACAAGAAAACATGAATAGAAACACTGATTTATTCATGGCCAGCACAATGCCACAGTCAAATGAGAGATCTGATTAAGACTGAGGCCACAGACTAACCCTTATCTGAAAAATCACTCTCATATAGCAAAAGTTTTATTAGAAATCCAAAGTATCAAATTTAACTACATGAACTCAATAGTTCACCCCCTATCAAAAGTTCAAAACTAAGAATACCAAATTTAAAAACCGTTTGCCATGTCAGACTGTAAAGAGCCTGCCTGCAATGTGGGAGGCCTGAGTTCAATCCCTGGGTCCAGAAGATCCCCTGGAGACAGAAATGGCAACCCACTCCAGTATTCTTGTCTGGAAAATCCCATGGACTGAGGAGCCTGGCGGCTACATACAGTCCATAGGATCCCAAAGAGTTGGACACAACTGAGCGACTACACTTTCACTTTCACCTTGTCACTTTCATAGATTCAGCTTGCCTCATCTTCCTAGGTAACTGTGCCACAAAGAATTGTAATATATCTAACCATGGTTGTTTCAGTCTTTCAAGAAGTGAAAGGTAAATCAGTTAGGTAAAGGAGAATCTAATTAGGCACTTTTCTTGGTGTTTCTTATATCTCATTGAACTCTCCCAATACTGAGATATATGGAATATCTTTGTATTAGAAAATAACCATCAGTTACTCTCAAATTACATTTTTGAGAAGCTGTGACCCAGTTTGGGAGTCTTCAGTTCAGTTCAGTTGCTCAGTCATGTCCGACTCTTTGCAACCCCATGGACTGCAGCAATACAGCCTTCCCTGTCCATCACCAGCTCCTGGAGCTTTCTCAAACTCATGTCCATCAAGTCAGTGTTGCCATCCAACCATCTCATCCTTTGTCATGCCCTTCTCCTCCTGTCTTCAATCTTTCCCAGCATCAGCATCTTTTCCAAGGAGTCAGTTCTTCACATCAGGTGACAAAAGTATTGAAGCTTCAGCTTCAGCATCAGTCTTTCCAATGAATATTCAGGACTGATTTCCTTTAGGATGGACTGGTTCGATATCCTTGCAGTCCAAGGGACTCTCAAGAGTCTTCTCCAACATCACAGTTCAAAAGCATCAATTCTTCGGGACTCAGCATTCTTTATAGTCCAATTCTCACATCCACATATGACTATTGGAAAAACCATAGCTTTGACTAGATGGACCTTTGTCAACAAAGTAATATCTCTACTTTTCAAAATACTCTCTAGGTTGGTCACAGCTTTTCTTCCAAGGAGCAAGCATTTTTGATTTCATGGCTGCAGTCACCATCTACAGTGATTCTGGAGCCCAAGAAAATAAAGTTTGCCACAATTCCCATTGTTTATCCATCTATTTGCCATGAAGTGATGGGACCAGATGCCATAATCCAGTTATGGAAGCCTTCAGTTCAGTTCAGTCCAGTCGCTCAGTTGTGTCCAAATCTTTGTGACCCATGGACTGCAGCACGCCAGGCTTCCCTGTCCATCACCAACTCCTGGAGCTTTCTCAAACTCATGTTCACTGAGTCGGTGATGCCATCCAACCATCTTATCCTCTGTTGTCCCCTTCTCCTCTCGCCTTCAATCATTCTTAGCATCAAGGTCTTTTCAGATGAGTCAGTTCTTCGCATCAGGTGGCCAAAGTACTGGGGTTTCAGCTTAAGCATCAGTCCTTCCAATGAATATTCAGGACTGATTTCCTTTAGGATGGACTGGTTGGATCTCCTTTCTGTCCAAGGGACTCTCAAGAGTCTTCTCCAAAACCACAGTTCAAAAGCATCAATTCTTTGGTGCTCAGCTTTCTTTACAGTCCAACTCTCACATCCATACATGACTATTGGAAAGACCAGGGCTTTGACTAGATGGACCTTTGTTGGCAAAGTAATGTCTTCGCTTTTAATACGCTGTCTAGGTTGGTCATAGTTTTTCTTTCAAGGAGTAAGCGCCTTTTAATTTTATGGCTACAGTCACCATCTGCAGTGATTTTGGAGCCCCCAAAAATAAAGTCTGCCAGCATTTCCATTGTTTTCCCATCTATTTGCCATGAAGTGATGAGACTGGATGCCATGATCTTAGTTTTCTGAATGTTGAATTTTAAGGCAACTTTTTCACTCTCCTCTTTCACTTTCATCAAGAGGCTCTTTAGTTCTTCACTTTCTGCCATAAGTGTGGTGTCATCTGCATATCTGAGGTTATTGATATTTTTCCCAGCAATCTTGATTCCACTTTGTGCTTCTTCCAGCCCAGCGTTTCTCATGATGTACTCTGCATATAAGTTAAATAATATATTTATTATTAATAATATATTATTGCAGGATGACAATATACATACTCCATACAATTGACATAGTTCTTTCCCAATTTGGAACCAGTCTGTTGTTCCATATCCAGTTCTAACTGTTGTTTCCTGACCTGCATACAGATTTCTGAGGAGGCAGGTCAGGTGGTCTGGCATTCCTATCTCTTTCAGAATTTTCCACAGTTTGTTGTGATCCACACAGTCAAAGGCTTTGGCAGGGTCAACAAAGCAGAAGTAGATGTTTTTCTGGAACTCTCTCACTTTTTGATGATCCAACGGATGTTGGCAATTTGATCTCTGGTTCCTCTGCCTTTTCTAAATCCAGCTTGAACATCTGGAAAATCACAGTTCATGTACTGCTGAAGCCTGACTTGGGAGCCTTAGATGTCACATTAAATCCTTCCCCCATGGCTCCCAGTAAGCAAGCTAGAGTCACCACAAGTCAGAAAATATGAATTTTTAAAAAGCCTTATTGAGACTTAGTTCATCTATCACGTTATTCACCAATTTAAGGTGTACAACGCAACGATATTTAGTTTAGTCACAAAGGTGTACAACCATCACTACTGTAAATTTCAGAACATTTTCATCACCCCAAAGACACTCCATATTTATCTGCAGTCACTCTCCAATTCCCATGCCTAGGTAACCACTAATATACTTTCTGTCTCTATCCATTTTTCTACTCTGGATATTTCATATACACAGAATCATACAGTCTGTGGTTTTCTATGGCAGCTTTCTTTCACTTAATAGTTTATTTCAAAGGCTCATCCATGTTCTAATATGTATCAGAACTTTATTCCTCTTGTGAAAATGGTTGTATGGATATACAATATTTTGTTTCTCCATTCTTTGGTTGATGGATATGTGAACTGTTTCCATGTTAGACTATTACTAATAATGCTTCCATGACCACTCATGTACAAGTTTTTGTGTTTTGGTAGTAGAATTGCTGGGTCATATAGCAAACTCTATGTTCAACATTTTGAGGAACTTCCAGACTGTTTCTAAAGTGGCTATACCATTTTACACTCTCCCTAACAGTATTTAAAGTTTCCAGTTTCCTTACATATTAACCAACATTTATTATCATCTCATTGATTATTATTACCTCTTTGATTATAATTCCTAGTAGGTGTGAAGTGGTATTTCCTTGTGGTTTTGACATGTGTTTTCCTGATTCTTAATTGTACTGAGCATCTTAACATATTTATTGGCTAATTGTGTATCTTCTTCAGAGAAATGTTTATTCAAGTCCTTAGCCTATTTTTAAATTGTGTTACATTTCATTTTGAGCCTTTTTCTCTTGCTGAGCTGCAGGAGTCCTTTATATATTCTGAATACTAAACCCTTATCAGATAAATTATTTGCAAGCACATCCTCTCATTCTATGGATTGTCTTTTCAGTCTTTTGATAGTGTCCTCTGATATACAGATATTTTCGTTTTGATGTAATCCAGTTTACCTGCTTTTGCTTTTGTTGCCTGCACTTTTGGTGTCATATTTAAGAAACCATTCCCTAATCCAAGGTCATAATGATATAGACTAATTTTCTTTCTGAGAGTGTTACACTTTTATCTCTTTTATCTTTCTGTCTTTGATCCATTTTCAGTTAATTTTTGCATGTGCTACAGGTAAAAGTCCAACTTCATTCTTTGGTGTTTGAATATCCGGTTGCTTCAATGACCTCTATTGAGACTATCCTTTACCATTGAATATTCTGGCATCTTTGTCAAAAATAAACTGACCTTAAATGTATAGATCTATTTGGGGACTCTCAGTTATATTCCACTGGATAGGTCTATTTTCACACCATAACTGCATTGTCTTGATTCCTATAGCTTTGTATTTAGTTTTGAAATCAGCAAGTATAAGTCTTCCAATTTTGTTTTCAAGATCATTCTAGTTCTCCTGGGATTTCTATGTGAATTTTAGAGTCAGCTTGACAATGTATACAAGAAAAAAAAAAAGAGCTGGAATTTTGATAGGGACTGTATGACTCTCCAGGTCAATTTATGGAGTCTGGTTCTCTCAACAATATTGTTTTCAGATCCAAAAACACAAGATGTACTTCCATTTATCTAGATCCTTTTTAATTCAGGCAGTACAAATCTTAAGACAGGAATCATAAATAAGAGAATCTAGGAGAATATCCAGAGAAAAAGAAAACCTGTCTGTAAACTTTCCAGTTCTATAAAGCTAGACTCTATTTAGTGTATGTGTGTTCCATGGGATTCCTTTGTTTCCTTATAGTAAATCTGCTATGCGTAATTGGACTTGAATGGATTTCTGCTCCTTGTAATCAAATAAATGCTTCTGGGCCAAGGCATTATCAATAAGACTTTGAAAAGTTCAATAAGTGTCTGAAATCAGAGCACTCATAAATGGCCGAGTTCAGATTTGAACTCAGGTCCAGCTGACTCCAAAGTCCATGTTCTTCCCATTACCATCCTTTATGAGTCCTTGGAATTAACCATTTGCCAACATACCTTTAAGAGTTAGACCACACTGTAGACCTACTAACTAGTTATCAAATCACACATTTTGCCTTCTTGAGAAATTTTTCTCATGTGGTATTTCTAATTTTATTTTTGGCTGTCAAACTGTACTTATTCTTGTCCTTCAACTGTAACCCCTAGAGGTTTCCCTTTTAAGATTTTTCTATATGCTTAGTGGTTAAAGCTTTGATTCTTCACACTCAGAGAATTATAGGAGAAACTGCTGCTTTATTCTGGAATCATTATGCTTCTATTAATATATCCCAACATCATGTTGCCTTTTAATAATAGCATAATTCCACAATACCTCTTATCTTGCTCCAAAAAATTATGGACATTTGCAAACCACAGCTTTATTCCAATCAATATGACAGTGTGGGGAAAAAACTAAACACTAGCCACACAATTTCAGCAGACAGATTTTCTTCTCTTCTTTCTTCATAACAGTGGGAAGTCTTCTCCAGTAACAAATAATGCTAAAGAAACAAAGCCCAGAGAGGAGGGGCAGGGACTGGAGATGGTGTATTTTTAGTCATTTTGATTAAATTATGGAGATGTGAAGTTGATAATTTATTGAAGGGAAGCAGGAAAGTCTATGTAAATGTTTGCAGATGAATAATTAATGTGACTTTCCGACATCACTAGGCCTTTAATTAAAGCCACTGTGAAATAAAGCAAGAACCAAAGAGCACATTATTATAGCAGATAATTGTAACTTTCTTATCCAAAGTAACTTTTGAGAGTCCTTGCCTAATTTGCATCTTTAAAGAAAGATAGACCCTACCTAGGGTAACAGTTGTTTTTAATAGCCCAGTGTAACTTCTTCCCTGTAGACCAAAAATCTATGAATATATTAATGAAGTTCTTCCTTCTAAAATTTTATCCAGAAAGTTTGGGGTTTTATTTATTGGTTTACTTTTTTAACTGTTGGATTGATTTCATTTTAGGGCAACATACTGGTGCCTCTCCACAACTTAGAAAGTACAATAAATATCCAATTTCTTTTAACATTAAGCATTAAATGTGCTGTTCCATCTGCTATTTACAACATCTGGTTGAACATCTGCCTGCCTATGGGGGGCATTCCTCATCTCTTTCATTTATTAGTCTTCACTGTGTCTTTCTTACTCACTTTTCATTCTCATCGTCCCACTTTCTGGTCTGTTTTTATTTTGCTCCCTTTTATTCTCCTTCTTTTGTCTCTTTCACTA
Source organism: Nanger dama (assembly GCA_917880005.1). Lineage (NCBI taxonomy): Eukaryota > Metazoa > Chordata > Mammalia > Artiodactyla > Bovidae > Nanger > Nanger dama. Next base: position 7,840,574 of record CAKJTW010000011.1, read on the forward strand.
CTGCTTTTGTCTCTGTCTTTCCCCTTTGCCTCTGCTTTTCCTCACAGTCTTATTATCCTTTACTTCTTTCCCCTCTGCGGTTTATTGCTTCTTGTTCTCACATATTCATTTTCCCAGTCTGCCTCTTCCTGCTCTATTGGATTTCCATTTTCATTCTCATGACCATCATACCTAGATGAATACTGACCCCATAAGAGCTAGGTGGTTTCCCACCACCTCCAGAAGCAACACTTCTTCAGTAGATTCTTTACTGACTGAGCTACAAGGGGGAGCCCAAGTATATGCTAAATATATATAACAAACTATACTGTGCCATACAATTCTTTTAAAAATCTATTTTCTGATACACTTTGGGTTTTGAGTCAAGACTTCCAGTCCTGATTTTTAACATTTATAAACTTTACACCTTTGGGCAAATTGCTTTACCTCAAGGAGCCTCAATTTCCTCATTTATAAAAAGAAAGTTGTTTGGGCTCTCTAAAGTTCTGTTAGTTTTATAAAGCTGTGCTTATCCACAGGCATTTGCTGGCTGTCCAAATAAACCTATGTCTGGTAGAATTTTAGGCAACAAGGAAGACATTTGGGGGCAAGAAGCCTCCCTTTGTAACATTTCCTGGATCTATACTGTAAGGCAAGCACTAAACACGGAGACCAGGGAAGAAAAAGGAGAAAGTTTGAAGTCACAGTCCTCAGAACATCCAAGATGTGCGATGCTCCAATGAGAGAAATTATTAAGCCTGACTTCCTGTTTCCTTCTACATCATGGGTTCTTCATATAGAGTTTAGAGAAATTTCCTGCTTCCTCATATTCAATACCGACACAGCACAACTGAGTTTGACTGTGTAAATACTTACCACTTATAATTATTTATGTGAGCGGCTCACTTTGTTTATTTGAATCTCTTAATTAAAATTTAGAGGCTCATCAAAGAATTAAAACAATATCTCACATGCTAGTAAAGTAATGCTCAAAATTCTCCAAGCCAGGCTTCAGCAGTACGTGAACCATGAACTTTCAGATGTTCAAGCTGGTTTTAGAAAAGGCAGAGGAATCAGAGATCAAATTGCCAACATCTACTGGATCATTAAAAAAGCAAGAGAGTTCCAGAAAAACATCTACTTCTGCTTTGTTGACTATGTCAAAGCCTTTGACTGTGTAGACCACAACAAACTATGGAAAATTCTTCAAGAGATGGGGATACCAGACCACCTGACTTGCCTTCCTGAGAAATCTGTATGCAGGTCAGGAAGCAATAGTTAGAACTGGACATGGAACAACAGACTGGTTCCAAATCAGGAAAGGAGTATGTCAAGGCTGTATATTGTCACCTTGCTTATTTAACTTGTATGCAGAGTACATCATGAGAAACGCTGGGCTGGAAGAAGCACAAGCTGGAATCAAGATTGCCGGGAGAAATATCAATAATCTCAGATATGCAGATGACACCACACTTATGGCAGAAAGTGAAGAAGAACTAAAGAGCCTCTTGATGAAAGTGAAAGAGGATAGTGAAAAAGTTGGCTTAAAATTCAACATTCAGAAAACAATGATCATGGCATCCAGTCTCATCACTTCATGGCAAATAGATGAAAAGACAATGGAAACAGTGTCAGACTTTATTTTTCTGGGCTCCAAAACCCCTGCAGATGGTGACTGCAGCCATGAAATTATAAGGCGCTTACTCCTAGGAAGAAAAGCTATGACCAACCTAGACAGCATATTAAAAAGCAGAGACATTACTTTGCCAACAAAGGTCCATCTAGTCAAAGCTTTGGTCTTTCTAGTAGTCATGTATGGATGTGAGTTGGACTATAAAGAAAGCTGAGCCAAAGAACTTATGCTTTTGAACTATGGTATTGGAGAAGATTCTTGAGAGTCCCTTGGACTGCAAGGATATTGAACCAGTCCATCCTAAAGAAAATCAGTCCTGAATATTCCTTGGAAGGACTGATGCTGAAGCTGAACTCCAATACTTTGGCCACCTGATGTGAAGAACTGACTCATTTGAAAAGACCCTGATGCTGGGAAAGATTGAAGGCAGGAGGAGAAAGGGACAACAAAGGATGAGATGGTTGGATGTCACTGTCTTAATGGACATGAGTTTGAGTTAACTCCAGAAGTTGGCAATAGGCCGGAAGGCCTGGTAGGATGCAGTCCATGGGTTCTCAAAGAGTCGGACACAACTGAGTGACTGAACTGAACTGACTGTATATGTTATAATAAAAATTAATGGAAATAAATAATGGCAGGGTGAAAGTAAGATGAGGTGTCAAATTAGGACAGAAAATATATGCCAGAAGAGCCCTCAAACTTACTGTGGGTCAGCCACAGATTTGACTCTGAGCTTCCTGACAGGTGATATAAAGAGAAACATAATCAGTTAGAAGGTCCAGGGTTCTTACAAGGTAAACAAAACAGTGGTTTACAAGCAGCATAACTATTCCAAGGTACCAAAAACAAAGAAAAATTTCTTCTAGGAGTACTGATACAGAAAATAGTGTATAATGTATTAACTCTTGTAATCTCAACATCATCCTTACAGTTAATACAATAATATGTCTTATGGATTATGTCTACACTATTCTTCAACAGATAATACTTCAATGCCAAATTTCACTGCTTATCATATGTCCTTAAATTTCATGAAGCCAGTAGTAATCATGCTCATTATTTAACATTTCAGTTTAATTGATATCATTTTAAGTTTTATTGTTCATAACATAAAATTCTGTTCCTCTATGTTTAGTCTCCAGAGTCTGTATGTTCAAATATTTATAACCATAGAAAACTAAATTTTACTGAAATCCTAAGAGAAGGATCTGGAAGAGATGATAAACTTGCATTGAAAATGTCAACTTGGCATGCCTCTGTGACCCAAACTTCAAAAACAAGCAGGGTTCTCAAAGGTAAACAAACAAAACTATCCTGCCTCAGAGGGGTATAAGAAGAAGAATACCCGGTAAGGATAACACAGCTTCAAAATAAATTGTTAGTATTGTGTTTACTATAAGCACGAAGTCTCAGTTGACAATTTAAAAACAAATGTTGCACTATAAATTGTGGATTATTTTTCTAATTCCTTGAGTTAACTTCATGGACTATTTCTCTATTGTTTATTCCCAGTTCCCTTCCTAGTCTCCCTGGGAATAAGTGATCTAACTGATCTATAGGATAAGCACTCTTATCAAAAATTCTACATATATATATATATATAGTTTTTGCTTGGGAGGCTATAATAAAACACCATAGACAGACACAGAGGACAAATGTATGGGCACCATGGGGGAAGGGGTGGGATGGATTGGGAGATTGGGACTGACATATATATACTATTATGAAAAAAATAGATAACCAATGAGAATCTACTGTATCACACAGGGAACTCTACTCAATGCTCTTTGGTGACCTAAAAGTGAAGTAAATCCAAAAAGAGAGGATACATGTAAATACATTAGCCTATTCAAGTCTGCTGTATAGCAGAAACTAATACAACATTGTAAAGCAACTATACACCAATAATTTTTTTAAACATAGTTTAAGTGGCTTATAAACAACAGAAATTTATTTCTCGCAGGCCTGGAGGTTGGGAAGTCAGAGATCAAGGTGTCAGCAGATTCAGTGTCTGGTGAGACCCCCTTCCTTGTAGACTGTCATCTCTCACTATGTGTCCTCATGTGGTGGATGAGGCAAGAGATCTCTTCTGGGGCCTCTCTTATAAGGGCACTAATCCCATTCATGAGGGCTTCACCTTCACAACCTGATTATTTCCCAAAGATCCCATCTTCTCATACCATCACCTTGGAAATTAAGGTTTTAACCTATGCATTTTGGAGGAACATAAACATTCAGTCCACTGCATATATATATATATATATATATACACACACACACACACATATATATGTGTGTGTGTGTGTGTATGCAGTTTTTGTTTAATCACTAAGTCCTGTCTGACTCTTGTGACCCCATAGACTGTAGCCCACTAGGCTCCTCTATCCGTGTGATTTCCTAAGAAGGAATATTGGAGTGGGCTGCTATTTCCTTGTCCAGGTATATGTGTTTATAATATATTTTGAGATTATTAACAAACACCAGGAACTTTTACTATCAGTACTCAGATTCTTGTCCTCCACAATAACTCAAGGTTCAGTAACAGCTTCTGTTTCCTCTCGCCTCCTGGAAATTTTACTAGTTATCATAAAAGTCCAAATTTCTTCTCCACATCAGAGGTTGCTTTTAGGGGTCTGACATCATCTGAGATGAGGACACACCCCTAACACCAGCAAACAAATGTACCCGTGAGCTCCTTCAGTGCAGGGTCTATGGCTTATTCAACTCTCTGTCTCTGATGCCTTGCTAACAGTGCCTGGCACAAACGATGGGACCAAAATAAGGGTTAATCTGAACTGAATATGTAAATAATTTATCATGATAAGTAGAACTACCAAGGGTATTTATTCATGTCAGCTAATCAACGAGATTGCTTCCAAGAGAGAAATCAAATTAAGATCAGAAGATATACTAGATACAATAGGGAAAATGCTCTGAAGACATTTTCAAGGATAGCTTCATAAAGCTGACGCATCCTTGTCAAATGCCTCAGGTAGATGCGTCAGGGGCAGCCTGTGGCATGATTACAGTGCCCAGCTAATGCTATAAATAGTTACACTTGACAAGAATTTTCATATGGATCCTAAGAAGAGGGGGCAGAGGCAGCATAATTTTTTCATTTTTTCAAATCTTCACATGAAAACTGGAAGGGTAACTAGATAGCAAAGTCAAAAACCCAAGAACAACATTTATTTGAAAGTTGAATGACAAGATGCTGCTTACAAACCACAAAACACAAATGGGTGTGTAGGTGACCCATTAATAGCCACAAAACTTGTATGGTACTTGTGTCTGTTTCATGGGGAAAACAAAGGCATCTTCTGATGGATTTGACAACAAAAGCCCTTTATCAGTCAGATCCTTCAGGAAGGAGAAGTTGTTACAGAGTCAGGAGTGCAAGGAAATGGCAGAACAACGAGGAGAAATAGATGGAAGTGCAATCAAAATCGAGCTGAAAATGAGAAAAGGAGTAAAAATTTCTGGACCAAAGTAGTATAGGTAAACAAAGCGAGAAAACCCTGGAATGCAAGTCACCATATTTTTAACACCACGCAAAAGACAAAGTTCTGTGAAATTAAACAAACACTCTCCCCCAAAATCCTCTTCATTCTAAAGGTTTAGGAAATTTTCACATTAAAATGAGCTAAGGAAAAGTATCAAAGTCAAAACAGAATTATTTGAAAAAGCAAGGATCTAAATCAATCTCTCTCTCTCACACACACACACATACACACACACACTTCAGATTGTGGCTCATGCCTAGATCAGAGATACCCTCTCCCTTACACTAGGAACCATGAACTATTACAAGGAGAATATGCACATCATTGTTCCAAGAACAGAACCAATGAACCAAGTAGATCCATGCGGCTCAGAATTAAAGAGAGTGAAAGCCATCATAGGGCAGCCCTGCCTGAGTCAGCATTATCCAAGTGGTACATGCGACCTTCTTGTCAACCCAGACAGTGCATATTCATTCTTCAAGTCTCAGGTTACTTCCCCAAGGCAGAAATGGTGAAGTGTCTACATACAAGCTGACAAGCTAGCTTATTACTATTTCATGGTGCTGGCAGAAGACATGAGATGTCTAGATCAAAGACAGAGGACGTCATGACGACAGAAGCAGTAGCCAAAGCTTCCTGTGTGCTGGGTCCTCGGGTCCTCCGAGGCTCACGGGGATGGCACAGGGCAGTCTGGAGAGCTGTCCACATGTGCGGTGGGCTGCATCACAGGAGAGGAGCACTACACTCGGAGGCTCGCCACTTGCACAGTGAGTAGGCAGCAAGCCTGTTCTTTGTCTCGGGAGACATTCCCTTATGCTCAAGATTGCCTGCTGCAAACCCAACCCTGAGGAAACGTTCAGGAAAAGGGAGCTCAGAGCCTTGTATTCTTGGCATATCCAGCAAGAGCACACAGGGATACTCTGGGGCCATTGAAGGTTGCTTCATAAACATCTTTATTTCCTACCTATATCATACTGTGTTCTAGCTATCCATGTACATGTCTTTTTTTCCAAGTACACTTTGAGCTCATTAAGGACAGGAACTACGTGTTTACATATTTTATCTCTAGCAACTACCTAAGTGCAATGTTTAGTACTTAAAAAGGAGTCACCAAATGAGCAATGGACGTATTAAATTAAATCTACCATGGTTAGACATATCTCTCAAGCACTCATCTTGGTGAGAAAGCACCTCTTGGTGGGCATGCTTGTCCCCAAGGCTTTCTTAACTGGCCTGCTCCTCATGGCCCAAGCTCTTGGGCATATATGTGCCACTAGGACAAATGAACATATAGATGGCTTTCACTTCATAAAAGGAAACACAACTTTTATTGATAATAATAAAGTCCAGAAACTCCAAGGACCCTTTGAATGGAGAAAGAGACTAGATCGATCAGATTTCCTGACGCTGTATGAAATTCTTTCTTCCCTTTGGGTCTCCTTGTAGATGACTAATGCCCTAGTCACATTTGCCTCTAGGTTGTAAAGTTGTGCTACTTTATATTTCCAAGCTGCACAATGTGTCTTTTCTTTACATCCAGGAGCACAGCTGGGAAAGACTGGACATCCAGGCCTTTATTAAATGCCAGGGCATATAATAGGGAAACAGAGAAAGTGGCATCGACCTTGATGGACTATAAATTTGTGTCACACAGGCCCCATTTCATCTCCTGGGGACTTAGGTAAGGCAGACAGCTGTGGAGTTCCTGCTTTTTAATTCACTGAGCTTCACTCCTGATCCACACCATATCCTCCTCTGGATCAGGAGTCCCACTTGCATCAAACACTGTTTTGTCAAAAGTCTGTTTTTCCACAATTTAGAGGCCTATTCTTTGTCATGTTGCCATCTGTGTGGCGCTTCCCATTTAAAGGTGACCGTACCCATTTTGTCTCAGCTTGAGCTGCGGTGACAAAGAACCACAGGGACTCCCCTGGCAGCCCACGGATAGGACTCCATGCTTCTACTTCAGGGAGCATGGGTTGGATCCCTGGTTGAGGAATTAAGATCTCACAGGCTGAGCAGTCCAGCCAAATATGTGCACTATGTGACTCAAACAAAAGACATTTACTTTCTCACAGCTCTGGAGGCTGGAAGCCTAAAATCAGGTGCCAGTGCCCCTGAGCTCCTGTGAGAGCTCTCTTCCTGGCCTGCAGCCACTGCCTTCTTGTTTTATGCTCACAGGGCCTTTCTTCCATGGGTGCTCATAGAGAGATACTCCTCTTCTTCCAAGGGCATTAATCCCATCGTGAGGGCCTCACTTTCACGGCCTGATCCAAAACCGATTACCGCCTAAAGGCCCCTTCAAACACCATCACGTTAGTGGTTAAGGCTGCGACACAGGCACTGTGGAGGAGCACACTCCGTCCGGTCCGTACCACACCTGGATAGACCAGGATAACCTCCCACTTCAAGTCAGCGGGTTAGCAAACTTAATTCCACCTGCATCCTAATTCCTCCTTTTAAACGTATTTATTTACTTACTGTTGGCTGCACTGGGTCTTCGTTGCTGTGCGACACTTCTCTAGTTGCAACAAATGCGGGAATGCGGGCTCCTCTCTAGCTGCAGTGCGCTGGCTTCTCGTTGCCATGGCTGCTTGTTGCAGAGCCCAGGCTCCAGCGTGCGGGCTTCAGCACTGGCAGCTGCAGGCTCCACAGCACAGGCGCAGTACTTGTGGCACACGGGCTTAGTTGCTCCTTGGCATGTGGGATCTTCCTGGACCAGGGATTGAACCCGTGTCTCCTGCACTGGCAGGCAGACTCTTTACTACTGGGCCGCATGTAACCTAACATTCACAGCCTTGGGGATTGGGATGTATGCATATTTGGGTAAACCCAATGGTTTTCTCAAAAAAAAAAAAAAAAAGTAACTAGTAAGAAGCTGACAGGAGCTAGAAAATATTAGAGGATGCACTGCCACTACTTCCGGTATTTACTTCCCAGAAAAAAATTCACTCACTGTAATTACCGGTGTCTCTCTGCTCCAAGGTGATGGAGTGATTTATCTGGTAGGTAATTTGGGGAGAATAAATTAGGCATGTTTGACCTGGAGTCTGCCTTCTTTTGGGGGGGTATGAGGTATCTATAGGAAAAACGTGTATGGTTGCTCCTGTAGGGACTCTGTTCTGCTGGGAGCAAGCACTGACTGGAAGGCAGCAGGCGAGGCTTCCTAAGCCTGGGCTCCCCTTCATAGAGGGTGAAGGGGAAACTGCCAGTCCTGAGCGCAGCATCGGCGGGCCCACCTGGCAAAGGGGCCTAAAGCCAAATCCTGCAATTTGGCTTCTATTGGCGGTAACGGTGACATTTTGGCCCCATCTTTTGTCTTATTTGAGTCTTCCCTGGTGGCTCAGATGGTAAAGCATCTGCCCACAATGCAGGAGACTCGGGTTCGATTCCTGGGTTGGGAAGATCTCCTGGAGAAGGAAATGGCAGCCCACTCCCGTACTCTTGCCTGGAGAATCCCACGGACAGAGGAGCCTGGTAGGCTACAGTCCATGGGGTTGCAGAGAGTCGGACACGACCGAGCGACTTCACTTTCACTTCACTTCCACTTTGTCTTATTTGGCTCCTACTGTCGTCTTATTCATTAAACTTCAGAATGCAGGTGAAAAAGACAAGTACATTTATTGACACTCTATCAGAGACCTCAAGAGGAAGCACTTAATTCATAAGATGCTATTTATTTCCCCAGGATATCTCATTTCTCCATGAGTGATTATTTTCTGAGAATAGACCTTATTGTGGGAAATACTTTAGTAGCACAATGATGAAGAGGCCAGGTGTCATGTTATATTACCTAAATTCAAACACTGGCCTCACCATTTAAATGTTGTGTGATACTTGGCAAGGTACTTAACCTCTTTGAGCCTCCATTTACACCTGTAAACAAGAATATTAATACTTAATACTTCTCAGAGTTGTTATGAGTAGTAAGTCAGACAAAAGAAGCAAAACACATAGAACAGTGCCTCATTCACTGTACGCATTCAATGCATTATGTCGTATACATATTTGTATCTCAAAACTTTTTTAATGAAATGGGGTTTTCTGAAGCTAGGATATGTCTTATTTGACTTTATATCTCCAGGAAAAGCACAGAGCCTACCACAGAGCAGAACTTAACACATGAATACGAGAAATAAAATTTAAAACTAAGGTGAGAGAAATGTTCTAACATATAGCACAATTTCTCTACTAAGCTTAACAGCTAATACTAGAGATTAATTTCCACTTAGCCAGAAAGTCAACAGAATATATGGTTTTTAAATTAATTGCAAATGCATTTTGTCCAGTTTTGCATTGGAAACTGTCTTTCAAAAGTAATCCCTGAAGCATTTTACTATTGCCTGGTGCAATCAATTTCAGAAGAAGCTGAAACTCCAATACTTTGGCCACCTGATGCGAAGAACGGACTCATTGGAAAAGACCCTGATGCTGAGAAAGATTGAAGGCAGGAGGAGAAAGGGACAACAGAGGATGAGATGGTTGGATGGCATCACCGACTCGATGGACATGAGTTTGAGTAAGCTCCGCAAGTTGGTGGTGGACACGGAAGCCTGGCGTGCTGCAATCCATGGGGTCGCCAAGAGTCGAACATGACTGAGTGACTGAACTGAACTGAACTGGGGCAATCATGAGTCTCTCCTGCCCTCTAGTGGAAAAAGTAATGTAATGCACATGAAGGCCATATTCTTATCAGCTAAATGACTCATCCTCTTAAAAAATAAAACAATTTTTTATTCAATATTTTTCTAAATATCCATCATTTTATTTCAAATTTTGTATTAATATCTACAGTAGAAAACTTATTTGCATTGGTAATTTAGTCCATCTGGGAAGTCAGTCATATTAAGTATGTTTCACTTTTTAAAAAGTTGCACCAAGTATAATAAATACATTTCAAAATAAATAGATATGTGAAAATTGCAACAAAAAGCCACAAGTGAAGAATGCCATTTAGAATTATAACAAGTCACTCAAGAGTACTTCTAGTCTGTTATTACTTAAATACTCATGATTAATCCCTTCAGTTTCTAACCTGTTTTCAAACCAGCTCCAGATCACTGAAGCTCTGCAGAGGAGACACAAGTAGCCTCAAATTTAATCCAATTTTTTTCTGGGCATCTAGAATGTGCAAAAGTTTGGAAAGAGAAAAAGTTGGTGGAGTATACCAAAATGAAAAAGATACAGTCTCTACATGTAAAGAGAGAAGTACATATACACGCATACCACTAAACTGGAAAGAAATCTGTCTGAATACTATTCCGTTGATGGCACAAACTCAAAGACATGAAAGTAAGGGGAAACTTTGCCCTGAAATCTTCCTAAAGTAAGCAGTAAATGAATAAGCTCTTGAAAGACAGATAAATCTTCAATAAAAATAAACAGGGGAAAAGTTACCTCGGATGGAAGGAAAAAATAAACTAATAAACGTTAATGGAAAAGCACAGATTGAATTTTGGAAAAGATGACTAGTCAGGCATGGATGCAATGGGGAATATATTCAGAAATGAAATCAGAAAAATGAGTTAGTTACAAATCATGCAAGCTATGAATGCCCTCCAAGAAATTTGTACTTTTCATCTATCTCCAAGAGCAGTTAGTGAAAAAATTAAGAGGTCACAATAAGACTCACATTTTTAGAAATAAACATTTTACTATAATTCAGAAGATAAAAAGAGAAAGTCTAAAGCTAAGATCAGTTTTAAGGCCACCACTAGAGTCCAGGCCAAAGAATCTGGACTCCAGCTGGAATAACGGCAATAGAGAAAGAGACACTGATACAAGATGCTTCAGGAAAAGAGCCATCAAGACGGCAGAGCAAGAGGACATGGAGGTCACCCCCGCAAAGAACACATCGAAACTGCATCTGCAGGTGGAACAATTCCAGCTGCAAACTGGCAGAAGGACTCCTATACAACCAAGTCTGTAAGAAAAATACACATGTAATCGGGTAGGGCAGAAGAAGAGATGAGTCAGGACCTGTGCCCCCAGGAGGGGTCTCGGAGGAAAAGGGAGATCGGATGGGCAGAGATGCACCCCAGGGAGTGAGTGGGTTGAGCCACAGACTGGGCATCCCAGTCCTGGGGTCCTGTGTGAAGGAGACAAGGCCCCTTGGCTGGCCAGAAAACTGCTGGGACAGAAAGAGAGGCTGGAGAAGCCTAGGCTCTACCTGTGAAGAGTGTGCACAGGATGACTTGGCATGAGGAGTCTGCTCCAGAGGTGATGGGCTTCCCACCTCCACCTCCAGCGCCAGCCTGAACTGACCAAACGCTCCTGCCCTGCTCACTTCAGGTCACAGTGCAGCACTGGACCTGAGGCAGCCAGAACTGGGGAGAAAAACTCAACCCTGGGACTCAGAGGAGGCGACGTAGTCCCATGGTGGAGCCTAGGTGGGGCCACCGTGGCCACCATTGGTGCTTCCTCAAACAGCACCCTACAGGCAGTCCAGCTTTCTGGGAGCCGCCGCTTGGTCACAGCTCACTCCCTAATACACAGAAACCTCACAGACCTCACCTCCGTGCAGAGCAGGTTCAAGACAATCAGCAAGAGCAGAGGCTGGGAACACGGATCAGGAGACACAAAGGGTTCTTGTCCCCAAGGCAGGGCAGACAGACATCTGCCTGCAGCTGCCAAATTTCCTGCCCCAGCCCAAGCCCAGTGAACACTCCAGCGCCGAGGCACTGGATCTGGGGCAGCTGGGACTGGGGGAGAGACTCTGATGTAAGCTGTGTCTAGATGGAACCACAGTCACCTAGACAGGCAGTGCAGATGTCCTCTGCACGCCCAGGAGCCCCATTTGCTTCAGCACTGCCCTCCTCTGAGGAAAGGGCCAAGGGCAGGGAGAGGGGAAAGCACACACTCGATAACCAGCAGGGACCTACTGTACAGCACAGGGAACTCTGTTCACTGTTATGTGGCAGTGTGGGTGGGAGGGAAGTTCAGGGGAAACACGTGCACGTATGGCTTAGTCCCTTTGCCATTCATCTGAAACCATCACAACACTGTTAATCAGCTATACTCTAATACAAAATAAAAGGTTTTTTTAAAAATTGTAAGAAAGTGTAAGAAAAAGTTGAGCAAAAATAAATAAATAAAATGACTACAATGAAAAAGGACTTCCGTGGTGGCTCAGATGGTAAAGAGCTTGCCTGCAATGCAGGAGACCCGGGTTCAATCCCTGGGTTGGGAAGATCTCCTGGAAGAGGACATGGCTACCCACACTCCAGTATTCCTGCCCAGAGAATCCCCATGGACAGAGGAGCCTGCTGGGTTACAGTCTATGGGGTCGCAAAGAGTGGGACACAACTGAGTGACCAACACCTTCAATCCAGGTAAAGTAGAATTTATAAAAGATACAAAAATTGTTCACAAAGAGGTGCAAACTGAAATGGTGGGAGGTAGAAAGGCATGACGTAACCAAACTCTACAGATAGATGAAGGATGAAGCCTGTGGACAGATCGTTAGGGAATCTGAGTGTCTCATCTTGTGGAATGGCACACCTATCCAGTTACCAAGCTTGCAGAAACTCAGGTGCCATCTTTGACCTCTCTTCCTCACCCCCCACCATGCCAACTGATAATACTGCCACTCCGTCTACTTCTCTCCATCCTCACTGCCACTTTGCCAGCTCAGGCCACCACCTTCTCTTACACACATGACTTAAGTGCTCTCTTTTATTTTGAATATGCAGAGAGAAGACATACAGATACAAGAGGGGGATGATATGAGAGCTTGAAATTGGCATATATACACTACGGTGTGCAAAATAGATAGCTAGGGAGGACCTGTTATAAAACACAGGAAGCTCAGCTTGGTGCTTTGTGATGACCTGGAGAGGCAAGATGGGAGTCGGGTGGGAGGGAGCGGATTTACGAATACATGTGTCTGATTCACTTTATTGTGCAGCAGAAACTAATACAACACTGTAAAACAACCATATTCCAGTAAAAAAAAATATATACGTATTAAATATTTCTTTTTAAGGAAAGTTATTTTTGAAAGTAATGTTAAAAAATTAAAAACTTTCCCAAAGGTATACAATAAACATTTCTATCCCATCCCAGGCCCTCAGTGACACAATTCCCTTAAAAAGAGGAGACCCAGCTAACCAAAGCTGTATAAGTCCTTTCAGAGATATTTTATCCCTACACAAGCATATATGTATTTATGTTGGTTTTCTTTCCCCTCTGTTCACTCTGTTCAGGACCTTGTTTTGCCCCTTAATAATACAAACTTTCTTTTTACATTTGCAAGTGTATCAGTGGGGTAACTATAAACTTATAATGTATCTACTCATCTTTTATTGGACAGTATCTATTACTCCATAATATCAGCAACTATTAAATTTATATATTTCTTTTTCATGCTCTTCTTTACTCTTCACCCCAATAACAGCACATTCCCATTACTTAAACTACAGAAATGTTGGGGGCTTTTTCCCCTTAGGGTATAGTGTCTTTTCTGGAAATTTTTCTCTGTCATTTTTGTCTGAAATATGTAGATGCAGCAATTTTCTATGTCTATGCATTGGAGAAGGAAATGGCAACCCACTCCAGTGTTCTTGCCTGGAGAATCCCAGGGACGAGGGAGCCTGGTGGGCTGCCGTCTATGGGGTCACACAGAGAGCAACATTCATATTCTTACTTGACCACAGTTGTTCTCAGTAACTTTTCCTCATATATTATGGTTCAGGGCTAGAGATTTCATCTAATTTTTTTCAAAGATTTAATTTGCATTTCTGTTTTTTGTTCTTATCTTCCATTAATTTCTGACAGAAGAAGAATTAAGTGCCATCTTTACTTGGCCATTGAAAAACAGACGCCTCTATAATAAAGTTTTATTAGTCTCCCGACCTCTTATCTTATCCTTAAGCCCATTTTTTTCAGTTGTAACAAGAATGGAGAATGGCCTAAAATTCAGATCAGATCCTATCAGTGTCCTGCAAGAAACCCTTTCTTGACTCTGTATACTTTTGAGATAAAGGCCAAACATCTCTATGATCAGGCCTCTGTCCATGTCTCCTGCCGTGTCTGTTTTTCTCCAATCCCTCATACCTAGTATTACAGCATAATGAGTTTCTTTTAGTCACTCAAACTCTCCATGATCTGTTCTGCCTCCAGGCAAGCAATGTGCTCTTCTCTGTGCCTGGAATATTCTTCTCCTGACCTTGATCACTCAGTTACTTCTTAACCCTTGATAATCCTTGATGGGGTTGGTTCAGTCTCTCCATTGTGTCCAACTCTTGTGACCCCATGGACTGTAGTTCACCAGGCTCCCCTGTCCATGGGATTTCCCAGGCAAGAATACTGAAGTGGGTTGCCATTTCCTTCTCTAGGGGATCATCCTAACCCAGGGATCAAATCCACATCTCCTGCACTGCAGATGGATTCTTTACCACTTGAGTCACCAGGGAAGTCTGATAACCCTTCAGCTCTCAAAATAATAATGACCATTTTTTATTGTTTCCTGAGGTACTGTGCTAAGCAATTTATATGTACTGACATTTATTTTCACAGAAAACCCGTAAGATGAGTACTATTATTTTCCCCATTTCAAATATGAGAAAACTGGAGGTGGTAAATATCAAGAAATGTGTCCCAGGTGACAAGCTGGTAGATGTTGGAGCTTTAGCAAGACTGTGGCTCTGCAGAAGTCCTACAACAACAAACTGGCCAGACTTTATGTCACCCTTGCATCATTGCTCCTCACCCCTCAGCTGAGAGTTAAGTGCCTCACCTACATGCACCAACAGCTGCTTGTACGTCTCCCTTCAGAGTTGTTGTGTTTTGTTGTTGTTGTTGTTGTTGTTTTCTGGCTGCCACTGGTTAATTGCAGCACACAGGATCTTCAGTTGCAGCATGTGGGATCTAGGTCCCTGACCAAGAATGGAACCCAGGCCCTTGCATTGGGAGCATGGAGTCTTAACCCCTGGACCATGAGTGAAGTCTCTCCCTTTATAGCTCTTAACACAGAATTATAATTTCTTGCTTCTGTACCAAAGATTCTCTCTAGAACATGAAGTTCTTGAGGTTAAAAACTACCTATCTTGTTTTCTACTGTATCCACCTTACCTGACAAACAAGAGTATACAATAAACATTTTTGAAATGAACATTTTTTTTCCCAGGATTGTAAAATGGGAGGTTTTCTTTTGATAAGAGAACGTGACAAAGGCTTCCCCCGATGGCTCAAGGGTAAAGAATTCATCTGCCAATGTAGAAGACGCGAGTTTGATCCCTGGGCCAGGGTTATCCCACATGCTGCAGAGCAACTAAGCCCATGAGCCACAACTACTGAGCCTGTGCTCTAGAGCCCAGGAGCCGCAACTGCTGAAGACCATATGCCTAGAACCCATGCTCCACAACAAAGGAAGCCACAGACAGCAATGAGAAGCCCAGGCTCCACATCTAGAAAGTAGCCCCCAGTCACTGCAGCTAGAGAAAAGCCTGCACAGCAACGAAGACTTAGCACAGCCATAAATAAGCAATAAATAAAATTACTTTTTAAAAAGAGAATGAGACAAGAGGTCAGAATCATAAAAGCCCTTCCCTTGGCTAAGGTCATCAGAAATCCTAACTGCTAATACTGCTAAAATTTAATTAATGCCAAGTCACTCACCAGTACTAGAAAAGCAGTCCCATAAGAGCAAAAGTCCCACCAGAGACATCTCTTCTTCCTACCTGGGAGGGGTGAGGAAAAGGAGAAATGGAGGTTCTATGTTGCAATATGATGTAGTAACATTATAAAAAATCGATTTCACATTTTAAAATTTTTATAGTTACTCTTAGAAAGACCTCTTTGGATACATGGGACCTATTCTATTAGACCACTGAATCCCACACAAACCAAATGGATTACTTAAAGCTAACTGAATTTAGATCTGTATGGCATCATCAACAGTTGTCCCAACATAAAGCAGGGCAGCAGGATGGATGCTGCTTCTCTGTCGCAGCTGCCACCATCCAGGGGCTCTGACCTACCCCCTCTCCTGTATTACTCCTTGGAGTAAGTCATCTACATGAATTTCAACAAGTTGTCAGAACAGTAACACACTCATCCTATCTTCCCTAGTAAACTATAGTTCCTGTGCATAATTGGTAAGGAGTTAAATATCCAAGTTCTTTGCAGATTGGGAAACCAGAGATACATTGAGTCTTTTCACTTCACCAGGTCTAAATCTTTGTGATCTAGGATTGGACAGTGGTTTCTTAAATGTGACACCAAAATCATAGGCCACAAAAGAAAAAAAAATAGTTGGACTTCATTAAAATTTAAAACTTTTGGTCATCCAGCAACACCACTTCGGGGCATATAGCTGCAGAAACCCATGTTTGAAAGGATACCTGCACACCGATGTTCTTTGCAGCACCGTTGGCAACAGCTAGGACACGGGAAGCCACCTAAATGTCCCTCAGCAGAGGAATGGGTAGAGATGCGGCACATATGGACACTGAACTACTACTCAGCATAAAAGGAATGGAATAGTGCCACTGGCAAAGACGTGGATAGACTTAGAGACTGCCATGCAGAGAGAAGTCAGAGAAAGACGTATCACATGCTATCGCTCACATGCAGAATCTTAAGCCAACAAATGAACTCAGGTATAAAACAGAAATACAGTTACAGATGAGAAAACAAACTTACGGTTCCCAGAGGTAAGAGGCTGCAAACTCTGGGAGATTAGTATGGACATATACACGCTACTATATATAAAACTGATAACTAAAATAAGGACCTACTGTATAGCACAGGGAACTCTACTCAATACTCTGTAATAGCCTATGTGGGAAAAGAATATTAAAAGAAGGGTGGATCTATGTATATATCTGATCTACTTTGCTGTATACCTAAAACTAACACAACATTGTAAATCAACTCTACTCCAATAAAAATTTTAAAAACACTTTTGCATTTCAAATGATACCATCAAGAAAGTGAAAAGACAGCACACAGCATAGGATAAAATATTTGCAAATCATACATTTTATATAGGATTTATGTTTAGAGCATATAAATAATTCTTACAATGCAATAGTGAATACAAGTGATTTTAATTATTTATTAAATTTAAAATGGGCAAAGACTCTGATTAGACATTTCTCAAAAAAAAGACATACAGATGGCCAATAAGCACATAAAAGATGCTCAACATCATCAGCCATCAGAGAAATGAAAATCAACACCACAAAGATATACCACTTCACAGTTACTAATACGGCTAAAATAATAGACATAATAGCAAGTGCTGAAAAGGATGTGGATAACTCACATACAATTTTATTGGAAAAGAGAATTATATGATCCAGCAATTCCACTCCTAGGTATAAACCAAAGAGAAATTAAAATCCACAAAAATACTCATATACAAATGTACATAACAGGATTATTCATATAGCCAAATGGTCTTTTCCATTGGAAAAGACCCTGACCCTGGGAAAGATGGAGGTCAAGAAGAGAAGGGGGAGATAGAGGATGAGATGGTTGGATGGCATCACCAACTCAATGGACAGAATTTTGAACAAACTCCAGGAGATAGTGAAAGACAGGGAAGCCTAGTGTGCTGCAGTCCCATGGGTTCACAAAGAATCAGACACGACTTACTGACAGAACAATAACAACCAAAAAGAACAAAACAAGGCAAAACAAGAGAAAACTGTCTTCCCTAGTCCAAACCACAGATTCCTAACCGCGTTTAGAGACAGGCAAGAATGACAGCTTGAACTCAATCCAGAGTTGCTTTCACTTTAGCTTTCTCACAAAGTAATAGATAAACAGGATAGAGAGTATAAATGAGAAAGAATGCAAGAGGGTCGTTTTGGCTTCCTATTGACCCTTTGTATGTCCTGGGTGCACACCCAAAATTTAGTGGTCTTGACAGTCCACACAGATTAGATACTTCAGGTCAGAGGAATACGAAACTGTAAACTTGCTGTTTATTTTATTATAACCCAGCAGGGTCTTTTCCAATGGAGTTTCAGCTTCAGCATCAGTCTTTCCAAAGAATTTTCAGGACTGATTTCCTTTAGGATTGACTGGTTTGATCTCCTTGCAGTCCAAGGAACTCTCAAAAATCTTCTCCAACACCACAGTTCAAAAGCATCAATTCTTTGGTACTCAGCTTTCTTTATAGTCCAACTCTCACATCCATACATGACTACTGGAAAAACCACAGCTTTGACTAGATGGAATTTTGTTGGCAAAGTAATATCTCTGCTTTTTAATATGCTGTCTAGGTTGGTCATAGCTTTTCTTCCAAGCAGCAAGTGTCTTTTAGTTTCATGGCTGCGGTCACCATCTGCAGTAATTCTGGAACCCAAGAAAATAAAGTCTGTCACTGTTTCCATTCTTTCCACATCTATTTGCCATGAAGTGATTACAACATGTTAGAAATGTAAAAAACCAGTCTCAGCTTGTAGGCCATAGAAAAGACAGACCATGCCATCATTTACTGACACAATACTAGGCATGGGAGAGGGAGATTAGGCAGGTGGTGACCCTATAACATTGGAAGAAAAGCCATTTTAAGAAAAAGATTTTGAATTAAATTTTGGGCATGTTGAGTTTAAGAGATCTTTGGATCAGCAAAGTGAAATTGTATAGCAAGTGCTTGGAGATATGTGTGAGGATTTTGGACAGTTAGAGACATACAGTGTGAAATTTTCAGCATCAAGATAACAGATGAAAGAGGTTATGAAAAGCATGTAGAGTAAGAAGAGAATCAATAGCTCCAAAATGAGATGGATAGGAAGAGAAGCATAAGAGAAAATTCTGTATTCCTCTTTCCAACTCAGGCAAGGGAAACAAAGAGAGTTGAGGACACTATAAAATGTAACCACAAGGAGGAGATTTTTAAGGTATGAAAACAAAATACAATGAATAAAAATAAAACAAAATTTTTTTAATTAAAACAAATCTATAAGTTAAATTACATGAAAAGAGGTAATTGCTTTGAGTGAAAATGCTCAAGGAAAGTGATTAAAATGAGAAGCAGGTCTAGAGAGAACCCTGTGGTGAATGTCAGTCTTCAGTGTCAGAGATGAGAAGAGGAGCCAATCAAGATGTTTATTTGCTTAAATAAAAACTATTCTTGTTAATTTATACAAACAAAATAAATTGGCTGTTGGGCACTTAATCGGGGAAAGAGATTTATTCTGTGTATCTCACAGAACCAAAAAGAAGCTGTTTGAGCAATCAGCTGAGTCAGAGGGGGAAAGGAACTGGGCAATTACAGGAACCTCAGCCAAAAAAATTCATATACTTTCTCTTGGGAGGCTAGACATAATGGGATTGAATTACTACCAGTGATTCCTTGTTCCTGTCTTCATTCCAGATTTCATAATTTATTTTGTATGCATCTGATGGTTCAGCTTGGGTCAGATTTCTAACCCTGAATCAATTAGTTATGACTGGGAGAGCTAGTCATAGAAACTCACAACTGTTGTATATCTAATACCATATATGAGATAAAGAAGGAACTGTGAGCTGGCCAGCTACCCAAAGTGGGGACTCCTACCAGGAGCCTCTGAATAAATGGTTTAAGAGACTAGAAGCTGCTAAGTGGTTTAAGAGACTTAGCTGCTGCTAAGTCGTTTCAGTCTTGTCCGACTCTGTGGGACCCCATAGATGGCAGCCCACCAGGCTCTGCCGTCCTTGGGATTCTCCAGGCAAGAACACTGGAGTGAGAACTAGGAAGGCATAATACTTAGGAAAATTGACAAGAGAGAAGACAACGTGAAGAAAGAATAGCTATCAGTACCAAATAATGCAGAGACTGAGTAAGATAGGGACTAAAAAAATATTTTCTCAACTTCAGTATAAGGACAGAGGCAGAAACCAGATTGCTCTGAGTCGAGAAGTGAGGGATGAAAACATAAGATTAAGAAATACGGGCTACTATGTTGAGATGCTGGGCTATAACGGAAGAGGATCCTAAAGAGGATTTTGTTGGTTTGAAACTTGAACGTGTTGAAAGTCAGCTGAAAGGGATATTGATGATGGTAGGAGTAATTGATGGTAACTGATGGTGCAAAGTCCTGAAAAGTCATGAAAGGATATTTTTAAAGCATGGATTTATTAATCAGATTGATTTAATTAATTATATTACCAAAATTTAGGAGAGCAGTGTCATATGAATTTAACTAGATAATCAATAATATTAACAGTTTAGGAGAAATTCTTCAACTTTTAATTTCTTTAGAAGTATCCATTTCAATACAAAATGCATGCAAAGTTCAAAACATTCTTGCCTAATTATCAAAAGAGAGTTTCTTAAAAATATAATTGACATTTCTTAAACTGTTTATTACCCTCATTTGCCACCTAACACACCTGCTTTTTTTAAAGTGCTGCAATAACTTAAACTTTCTAATGCAGACGTACTGAAACATAAAAAACGTATGATTATCTCAATAGATGCAGAGAAAGCCTTTGACAAAATTCAACATCCATTTATGATTTAAAAAAAAAAAACCCTCCAGAAAGCAGGCATAGAAGGAACATACCTCAACATAATAAAAGCTATCTATGACAAACCCACAGCAAACATTATCCTAAATGGTGAAAAACTGAAAGCATTTCCCCTAAAGTAGGAACAAGACAAGGGTGCCCACTCTCATCACTACTATTCAACATAGTTTTGGAAGTTTTGGCCACAGCAATCAGAGCAGAAAAAGAAATAAAAGGAATCCAGATTGGAAAAGAAAAAGTAAAACTCACCGTTTGCAGATGACATGATCCTCTACATAGAAAACCCTAAAGACTCCACCAGAAAATTACTAGAGATAATCAATGAATATAGTAAAGTTTCAGGAAGTAAAATTCACACACAGAAATGCCTTGCATTTCTATACACTAACAATGAAAAGATAGAAAGAGAAATTAAGGAAACAATTCCATTCACCATTGCAATGTAAAGAATAACATACTTAGGAATATATCTATATAAAATTAAAAGACACTTATTCCTTGGAAGAAAAGTTATGACCAACCTAGACAGCATATTAAAAAGCAGAGGCATTACTTTGCCGACCAAGGTCCATCTAGTCAAGGCTATGGTTTTTCCTGTGGTCATGTATGGATGTGAGAGTTGGACTGTGAAGAAGGCTGAACGCCAAAGAATTGATGCTTTTGAACTGTGGTGTTGGAGAAGACTCCTGAGAGTCCCTTGGACTGCAAGGAGATCCAACCAGTCCATTCTAAAGGAGATCAGCCCTGGGATTTCTTTGGAAGGAATGATGCTAAAGCTGAAACTCCAGTACTTTGGCCACCTCACGCGAAGAGTTGACTCATTGGAAAAGACTCTGATGCTGGGAGGGATTGGGGGCAAGAGAAGGGGATGACAGAGGATGAGGTGGCTGGATGGCATCACTGACTCGATGGACGTGAGTCTGAGTGAACTCTGGAAGTTGGCGATGGACAGGGAGGCCTGGAGTGCTGTGATTCATGGGGTCGCAAAGAGTGAGACACTACTGAGTGACTGAACTGAACTGAACTGAAAGAAACAAAAGACCTATATATAGAAAACTATAAAACACTGATGAAAGAAATCAAAGAGGACACAAATAAATGGAGAAATATACCATGTTCATAGATTGGGAGAATCAATATAGTGAAAATGAGTATACTACCAAAGCAATCTATAGATTCAATGCAATCCCTATCAGGCTACCAACAGTATTTTTCACAGAACTAGAACAGATAATTTCACAATTTGTATGGAAATACAAAAAACCTCGAATAGCCAAAACTATCATGAGAAAGAAGAGTGGAACTAGAGGAATCAACCTGCCTGACTTCAGGCAATACTACAAAGCCACAGTCATCAAGACAGTATGGTACTGGCACAAAGACAGAAATATAGATCAATGGAACAAAAGAGAAATCCCAGAGATAAATCCAAGCACCTATGGACACCTTATCTTTGACAAAGGAGGCAAGAATATACAATGAAAACACAATCTCTTCAACAAGCATTGCTGGGAAAACTGGTCAACCACTTGTAAAAGAGTGAAACTTTCTAAAACCATACACAAAAACAAACTCAAAATGGTTTAAATATTTAAATGTAAGACCAGAAACTATAAAGCTCCTAGAGGAAAACATAGGTAAAACACTCTCCGACATAATTCACAGCAGTATCCTCTATGACCCACCTCCCACAGTAATGGAAAGAAAAGCAAAAATAAACAAATGGGACCTAATTAAACTTAAAAGCTTTTGAACAACCAAAGAAACTATAAGCAAGGTGAAAAGACAGCCTTCAGAATGGGGGAAATTTAACAAACAAAGCAACTGACAAAGAAATAATCTCAAAAATATACAAGCAACTCCTGCCATTCAGTTCCAGAAAAACAAACGACCCAGTCAAAAAATGGGCCAAAGAACTAAACAGACATTTCTCCAAAGAACACATACAGATGGCTAATAAACTCATGAAAAGATGTTCAACATCACTCATTATCAGAGAAATGCAAATCAAAACCACAATGAGGTACCATTTCATGACAGTCAGAATGGCTGCTATCCAAAAGTCTAGAAACAGTAAATGCTGGAGAGAATGTGGAGAAAAGGGAACCCTCTTACATTGTTGGTAGGAATGCAAACTAGTACAGCTACTATGGAGAACATTGTGGAGATTCCTTTAAAAACTGGATATAGAACTGCCTTATGACCCAGCAATCCCACTACACTGTTGGTAGGAATGCAAACTAGTAAAGCCACTATGGAGAACAATGTGGTGATTCCTTTAAAAACTGGATATAGAACTGCCATATGACCCAGCAATCCCACTGCTGGGCATAAACACTGAGGAAACCAGAACTGAAAGAGACACATGTGCTCCAATGTTCATCACAGCACTGTTTATAATAGCCAGGACATGGAAGCAACCTAGATATCCATCAGCAGATGAATGAATAAGAAAGCTGTGGTATATATACACAATGGAATATTACTCAGCTATTAAAAAGAATATATTTGAATCAGTTCTAATGAGGTGGAAGAAACTGGAGCCTATTATACAGAGTGAAGTAAGCCAGAAAGGAAAACACCAATACAGTATACTAACGCATATATATGGAATTTAGAAAGATGGTAATGATAACCCTGTATGTGAGACAGCAAAAGAGACACAGATATATAGAATAGTCTTTTGGACTCTGTGGGAGAGGGCGAGGATGGGATGATTTGGGAGAATGGCATTGAAACATGTATACTATTATATGTAAAACAGATCACCAGTCCAGGTTCGATACATGAGACAGGGTGTTTGGTGCTGGTGCACTGGGATGACCCAGAGGGATGGGATTTTGAGGGAGGTGGGAGGGGGGTTCAGGATAGGGAACACATGTACACCCGTGATGGATTCATGTCAGTGTATGGCAAAAACACTACAATATTGTAAAGTAATTAGCTTCCAATTGGAATAAATAAATTGATTTTTTCCTTAAAGAATTTAAAGCTAAAAAAATTAAAAATAAATATTAAATGCTCCAATAACTTAAACTTTCTAATGCAGATGTACTGTTTTTTCCAAATTACTAAGGTTTTATTGTACTTGAAAATTCACAAGTTAATCATAGCCTTATGCTTTGCAACATAATTTAGTTCTAATCTCAAAATTTATAATAATTTTATGGCTTTTAAGTCACCTAAAATATGAATTCAAGCTATAAAAAATGCTTAAATTAAACTCATTTTCAATTATCTTGATTTCACTGTTGTATTAAAGCAAGAGAAACTAGGATTGCATATTGAAGATTAAAAAGTACTTAAGTGAAAATAGTTTCTGGAAAGAGAGGTGCACTGAAAAATAAAGCAATGTCAATTTGGTGAGTAAAGCATATGATAATTAATTCTGTTTGTTTCTCAAGTTACAACAGTATTCTGACTGATCCTGTCAATTTTTACTTCTTATATCAGTTCAGTTCATTTCAGTCACTCAGTCATGTCTGACTCTCTGTGACCCCATGAACCGCAGCATGCCAGGCCTCCCTGTCCATCACCAACTACCAGAGCCTACCAAAACCCATGTCCATCGATTTGGTGATGCCATCCAACCATCTCATCCTCTGTTGTCCCCTTCCCCTCCAGCCCTCAATCTTTCCCAGCATCAGGGTCTTTTCAATGAGTCAGCTCTTTGCATCAGATGACCAAAGTATTGGAGTTTCAACTTCAACATCAGTTCTTCCAATGAACACCCAGGACTGATCTGCTTTAGGATGGACTGGTTGTATCTCCTTGCAGTCCAAGGGACTCTCAAGAGTCTTCTCCAACACCACAGTTCAAAAGCATCAATTCTTCTGCACTCAGCTTTCTTTACAATCCCAACTCTCACATCCATACATGACTACTGGAAAAACCTTAGCCTTGACTAGACTGACCTTTGTTGACAAAATAATGTCTCTGCTTTTTAATATGCTGTCTAGGTTGGTCACAGTTTTCCTTCCAAGGAGTAAGCGTCTTTTAATTTCTGGTTTCAATCACCATCTGCAGTGACTTTGGAGCCCCAAAAATAAAGTCAGCACTATTTCCACTGTTTCCCCATCTATTTCCCATGAAGTGATGGTACTGGATGCCATGATCTTAGTTTTCTGAATGTTGAATTTTAAGCCAATTTTTTCGCTCTCTTCTTTCACTTTCATCAAGAGACTCTTTAGTTCATCACCTTCTGCCGTAAGAGTTGTGTCATCTGCATATCTGAGGTTATTGATATTTCTCTCAGCAATCTGATTCCAGCTCATGCTTCATCCAGCCCAGCATTTCTCATTTAACGAAAGTTAAACAAGCAGGGTGACAATATACAGCCTTGACGGACTCCTTTTTCCTATTGGAACCAGTCTGTGTTCCATGTCCAGTTTTAACTGTTGCTTCCTGACCTGCATACAGATTTCTGAAGAGGCAGGTCAGGTGGTCTGGTATTCCCATCTCTTTCAGAATTTTCCACAGTTTATTGTGATCCACACAGTCAAAGGCTTTGTCATAGTCAATAAAGCAGAAATAGATGTTTTTCTGGAATTCTCTTGCTTTTTCCATGATCCAGTGGGTGTTGGCAATTTGATCTCTAGTTCCTCTGCCTTTCCTAAAACCAGCTTGAACATCAGGGAGTTCACGGTTCACATATTGCTGAAGCCTGGCTTGGAGAATTTTGAGCATTACTTTACTAGCCTGTGAGATGAGTGCAATTGTGTGGTAGTTTGAGCATTCTTTGGCATTGCCTTTCTTTGGGATTGGAATGAAAACTGACCTTTTCCAGTCCTGTGGCCACTGCTGAGTTTTCCAAATTTGCTGGCATATTGAGTGCAGCACTTTTACAGCATCATCTTTCAAGATTTGAAAGAGCTCAACTGGAATTCCATCACCTCCACTAGCTTTGTTCGTAGTGATGCTTTCTAAGGCCCATTTGACTTCACATGCCAGGATATCTGGCTCTAGGTGAGTGTGAGTGATCACACCATCATGATTATCTGGGTCATGAAGATCTTTTTGTACAGTTCTTCTGTGTATTCTTGCCACCTCTTTTTAATATCTTCTGCTTCTGTTAGGTCCATACCATTTCTGTCCTTTATTGAGCTCATCGTTGCATGAAATGTTCCTTTGGTATCTCTAATTTTTCTTGAAGAGATCTCTAGTCTTTCCCATTCTATTGTTTTCCTCTGTTTCTTTGCATTGATCACTGAGGAAGGCTTTCTTATCTCTGCTTGTTATTCTTTGGAACTCTGCATTCAAATAGGTATATCTTTCCTTTTCTCCTTTGCTTTTGATTCTCTTCTTTTCACAGCTATTTGTAAGGCCTCCTCAGACAACCATTTTGCTTTTTTGCATTTATTTTTCTTGGAGATGGTCTTGATCCCTGTCTCCTGTACAATGTCACAAATCTCCATCCATAGTTCATCAGGCACTCTGTCTATCAGGTCTAGTCCCTTAAATCCATTCCTCACTTCCTCTATATAGGCATAAGGGCTTTGATTTAAGTCATACCTGAATGATCTAGTGGTTTTCCCCACTTTTTTCAATTTAAGTGAGTTTGGCAATAAAGAGTTCATGATCTGAGCCAGTCAACTCTTAGACTTGTTTTTGCTGACTGTATAGAGCTTCCTCATCTTTGGCTGCAAAGAATATAATCAATCTGATTTCAGTGTTAACCATCTGGTGATGTTCATGTGCAGAGTTTTCTCTTGTGATGTTGGAAGAGGGTGTTTGCTATGACCAATGTGTTCTCTTGGCAAAACTCTATTAGCCTTTGCCCTGATTCATTCCGTACTCCAAGGCCAAATTTGCCTATTACTCCAGGTGTTTCTTGACTTCATACTTTTGCATTCTAGTCCCCTATAATGAAAAGGATATCTTTTTGGGTGTTAGTTCTAAATGGTCTTGTAGGTCTTCATAAAACCATTCAACTTCAGCTTCTTCAGTGTTGCTTGTCAGGGCATAAACTTGGATTACCATGATATTGAATGGTTTGCCTTGGAAACAAACAGAAATCATTCTGTCATTTTTGAGATTGCATCCAAGTACTGTGTTTCAGACTCTTTTGTTGACTATGATGGCTACTCCATTTCTTCTAAGGGATTCCAGTCCACAGTAATAGCTATAATGGTCATCTGAGTTAAATTCACCCATTTCAGTCAATCTTAGTTCCCTGATTCCTAGAATGTCAGTGTTCAGTTTTGCCACATTGTTTGACCACTTCCAATTTGCCTTGATTCATGGACCTAACATTCTAGGTTCCTATGCAATATTGCTTTTTACAGCATCAGACCTTGCTTCTATCACCAGTCTCATCCACAACTGGGTGTTGCTTTTGCTTTAACTCCCTCCCCTCATTCTTTCTGGAGTTATTTCTCCACTGATCTCCAGTAGCATATTGGGCATGTACCGATCTGGGAAGTTCACTTTTCAGTGTCCTATCTTTCTGCCTTTTCATACTGTTCATGGGGTTCTCAAGGCAAGAATACTGAAGTGGTTTGCCATTGCGTTCTCCAGTGGACCACATTCTGCCAGACCTCTCCACCATGACTCCACCATCTTGGGTGGCCCCACATGGCATAGCTTCATTTCATTGAGTTAGACAAGGCTGTGGTCCGTGTGATCAGATTGGCTAGTTGTCTGTGACTGTGGTTTCATCTGTCAGCCCTCTGATGTCCTCTCTCAGCACCTACCATCTTACTTGGGTTTCTCTTTCCTTGGATGTGGGATATCTCTCCATGGCTTCTCCAGCAAAGCAGTGTGTGTGTGTGTGTGTGTGTGTGTGTGTGTGTGTGTACTTCACATATACACAGACATAGTTCAGTTTAGTTCAGTTCAGTCGCTCAGTCGTGTCCGACTCTTCGTGACCCCATGAATTGCAGCACGCCAGGCCTCCCTGTCCATCACCATCTCCCAGAGTTCACTCAGACTCATGTTCATCGAGTCAGTGATGCCATCCAGCCACCTCATCCTCGGGTGTCCCCTTCTCCTCCTGCCCCCAATCCTTCCCAGCATCAGAGTCTTTTCCAATGAGTCAACTCTTCGCATGAGGTGGCCAAAGTACTGGAGTTTCAGCTTTAGCATCATTCCTTCCAAAGAAATCCCAGGGCTGATCTCCTTTAGAATGGACTGGTTGGATCTCCTTGCAGTCCAAGGGACTCTCAAGAGTCTTCTCCAACACCACAGTTCAAAAGCATCAATTCTTCGGCGCTCAGCCTTCTTCACAGTCCAACTCTCACATCCATACATGACCACAGGAAAAACCACAGCCTTGACTAGATGGACCTTAGTCGGCAAAGTAATGTCTCTGCTTTTGAACATACTATCTAGGTTGGTCATGACTTTTCTTCCAAGGACTAAGCATCTTTTAATTTCATGGCTGCAGTCACCATCTGCGGTGATTTTGGAATAGAGTTTTGCCAAGAAAATGCACTGGTCATAGCAAACACCCTCTTCCAACTACACAAGAGAAGACTCTACACATGGACATCACCAGATGGTCAACACCAAAATCAGATTGATCTTTGCAGCCAAAGATGGAGAAGCTCTATACAGTCAATGAAAACAAGACCAGGAGCTGACTGTGGCTCAGATCATGAACTCCTTATTACCTAACTCAGACTCAAATTGAAGAAAGTAGGGAAAACCGCTAGGCCATTCAGGTATGACCTAAATCAAATCCCTTATGATTATACAGTGGAAGTGAGAAATAGATTTAAGGGCCTAGATCTGATAGATAGAGTGCCTGATGAACTATGGAACGAGGTTCATGACATTGTACAGGAGACAGGGATCAAGACCATCCTCATGGAAAAGAAATGCAAAAAAGCAAAATGGCTGTCTGGGGAGGCCTTACTAATAATCGTGAAAAGAAGAGAGGTGAAAAACAAAGGAGAAAAGGAAAGATATCAGCATCTAAATGCAAAGTTCCAGAGACTAGCAAGAAGAGATAAGAAAGCCTTCTTCAGCGACCAATGCAAAGAAATAGAGGAAAAGAACAGAATGGGAAAGACTAGAGATCTCCTCAAGAAAATTAGAGATACCAAGGGAACATTTCATGCAAATATGGACTCGATAAAGGACAGAAATGGTATGGACCTAACAGAAGCAGAAGATATTAAGAAGAGGTGACAAGAATACACGGAAGAACTGTATAAAAAGATCTTCACGACCCTGATAATTATGATGATGTGATCACTCATCTAGAGCCAGACATCTTGGAATGTGCAGTCAAGTGGGCCTTAGAAAGCATCACTACGAACAAAGCTAGTGGAGGTGATGGAATTCCAGTGGAGCTGTTTCAAATCCTGAAAGAGGATGCTGTGAAAGTGCTGCACTCAATATGCCAGCAAATTTGGAAAACTCAGCAGTGGCCACAGGACTGGAAAAAGGTCAGTTTTCATTCCAATCCCAAAGAAAGACAATGCCAAAGAATGCTCAAACTACCACACAATTGCACTCATCTCACAGGTTAGTAAAGTAATGCTCAAAATTCTCCAAGCCAGGCTTCAGCAATATGTGAACCGTGAACTCCCTGATGTTCAAGCTGGTTTTAGGAAAGGCAGAGGAACTAGAGATCAAATTGCCAACACCCACTGGATCATGGAAAAAGCAAGAGAATTCCAGAAAAACATCTATTTCTGCTTTATTGACTATGCCAAAGCCTTTGACTGTGTGGATCACAATGAACTGTGGGCAGTTCTGAAAGAGATGAGAATACCAGACCACCTAACCAGCCTTTTGAGAAATCTGTATGCGG
Source organism: Nanger dama (assembly GCA_917880005.1). Classification (NCBI taxonomy): domain Eukaryota; kingdom Metazoa; phylum Chordata; class Mammalia; order Artiodactyla; family Bovidae; genus Nanger; species Nanger dama. The sequence goes on from CAKJTW010000011.1 coordinate 7,869,912, forward strand.
GTCAGGAAGCAACAGTTAGAACTGGACATGGAACAACAGACTGGTTCCAAATAGGAAAAGGAGTCCGTCAAGGCTGTATATTGTCACCCTGCTTATTTAACTTCTGTGCAGAGTACATCATGAGAAATGCTGAACTAGAAGAAACACAAGCTGGAATCACAATTGCCGGGAGAAATATCAATAACCTCAGATATGCAGATGATACACAAACATAAATTACTTACAGTGAAGTATTTTATATATTTTATGAAAGGGGATTTTAATAGCTATAGCATGTTAATATGAGTACTTACTGGATGTATATCAATATTCTAGCTCATATAATTATGATAATTAGAACTTCCACAATAATTGGTAGAAAGCAATTATAGCCTAACACCCCCAAAAACTTTGGCCACCTGATGCAAAGAGCAGACTCATTCAAAAAGACCCTGATGCTGGGAAAAATGGAAGGCAGGAGAAGAAGGGGATGACAGAAGATGAGATGGTTTGATGGCATCACTGACTCATTGGACATGAGTTCAAGCAAGCTCTGGGAGCTAGTGAAGGACAGGTAAGCCTGGCCTGTTGCAGTCCATGGAGTTACCAAGTGTCAGACACAACTGAGCAACTGAACAACAATATCCCAAAACAACTTACAATAGAATAAACAAAAGAGGTACTTATTTTAAAAGACTGTTTAAAGAAACATTGAAAAAAATATTAAAATATGACTCAGTAACCAAGAAAGAAAGAGGACTCAGTATTGGAAATTAAAAAGGAAAAATAAGCATATGTAAAGAAGATTGAAATAATATTATAAGAAAATACTTTATGCTCAAGAAACTTTAAATTTGAGCAGAAATAATTTCCTAGTTAAGTTGAATTATCAAAATTTTTTTCAAATAGAAGGAGAAAATCTAAGTAGACCAATACCATAGAATAAATTGGAAAATTCTACAAAAGATCTGTACACACCACAACCCCTGCCCCTCCAAGGACCAGACCATGAGGTTTTATAGGTGAGTTTTAACGAAGCTTTAAAGGACAGATAGATCACATACAAACTATTACAGGGTATAGAAAAATAAAGTTTTTAAAGTATTTTGTAAAGCTAACATAATCCTGACACCAAAACTTAATAAGTATAAAACAGGAAAAGATAACAGAGCAATCTTACTGATTAATAAAGTACAAATACTCTAAATAAAATATTAGCAACTTGTTCCAGAACTGCATTAAAGGAAAAAAATAAGATGACCAACTAAGATTTATTCTGGGAGTAGATAACTGATTTAACACTTAATAATCTCTTGATATAATCACATGAATAAATTAATGAAGGAAATAATATGATTATTTCAATAGATGCTATAAATTATTTGATAAAATTCAAAACCAATTAAAATCTCTCATAAAACAGAACGAGAAGAGCAGAAAAAATTCTTTTTCAAGGAATATTCTCCAAGACAGAACTTATGTTAGGCACAAAACAAGTCAATGATTTTGAAAGACTGAAATTTAAAAGGTATCTTCTCTGATACATACCATAGAATGACACAGAAATCAGTAACAGTGAAAACTGGAAATTTCACAAATATTTTGAAATTAAAGCATACAGTTTAAAATAACCAATGGATGAAAAAAATATTACAAGGGAAATGTATATCTTGGGATGGATGAAAATACCTTGAGATGGATGGAAACAAAAATACAACATACCAAAACTTATGGGATACAAGAAACACTAAGGTCCGGAGGAAATTTAGAGCTTAAAATGCTTACATTAAAAAGAAGAAATCTCAGTTGATAACTTTACACCTTAAAGAACTATAAGGAGAAGAGCAAACTAAACACAAACTAGAAGATGGAAGGAAATTCTATTCTAAAGAATTCAGCAGAGATAAACGAAATAGTGTATAGAAAAATAGAGAATCAACAAAATGAAATTTTGATTCCTTGAAAAGATCAACAAAATTGACAAACCTTGAGCTAGACTAACCAAAAATGTAGTAGTAGCAAATAACTTGTCAGAATTGAAAGTGGGAACATTACTACCAACCTTATGGAAGTAAAAAGGATTATAAGAGAATACTATGAACAACTGCATAGCAAAAAAAAAAAAAAAAAGAGACATAACCTAGATGAAATGGACACATTGTTAGAAACACATTATCAAAACTGACTCAAATATAATAGAAAATTTCAATGGATCTATAACACATAAAGAGACTGAGCCAACAACAGCAAAAACAATATAATCAAAAAATATAAAATTACATGGCAAACAAGCCAAAAACTTTATTTGCAATTTATATAGTGAAGAATTAAAAGTTTTAATACATAAAAAGCTCTCACAAATCAGAAAGGATAAGACAAGGGTAAGACTAGAATATTTACCCCCAAAATCCAAGGTTATTAAACATGTAAAAAAGAATACAAATTAAAACAAAATACTATGTTTCACTTATCAGATAGGCAAAAATTAAAAATATATACAGAACTGGACTGTATAGCATTCTCATCATCTATGGGTGCAGCTAGAGACTGGTCCAGCTTTTCTGGAAGACATTTTTAAATATAGTACTTTCAGAGAACCAGAAAGAGCACATTTCCTTACCCAGGCAAATTTATCTCAAGGGAAAAATATAAGAAGCTTCCGAAATGTTTGTATAATAACAGTCAATGCAGCACTGTTAAAAACAAAAAATGCATATAATAAATTACATATATATTTTAAAATAGCTACTTTTTATGAAGCATATATGAAGTATACAGATATATATTATCTCATTTTGTTTTCACAAGAATTCTGAGAAGTATATTATTCCCATTTTTATCCACAGATTAGAAAATTGAAGTTTATAAAAATAAAAAGATTTGCTCAAACTCAACAATCTGTTCAGTAACAGATACAGAGTTGGAACAAACTTGGTCTAATGCCAAAAGCCAATGTCTTTTGGATTACGTTTCTTTACATAGAAGAACATTTAAACCATAGTTGTAAGTCACAATGTAGTTTATAGAACAATTACATGGTTTGATTCCATTTTATAAAATACATATCTATAGATAGGGTGGCTCAGACGATAAAGCGTCTGCCCACAATGCGGAAGACCAGGGTTTGATCCCTGGGTCAGGAAGATCCCCTGGAGAAGGAAATGGCAACCCACTCCAGTACTCTTGCCTAGAAAATTCCATGGATGGAGGAGCCTGGTGGGCTACAGTCCATGGGTCACAAAGGGTCGGACACGTCTGAGCGACTTCACTTACTTACTTACTTACTTACTTATAGATATTAAACATATAGATTTGCATGGTAAAAATTTTATAAAAATTTTTTTAATTTATGCTTGTTTTACTTACTTTTCTACAATAATTATATTTAATTTATAAATGGAAAAACAAATCTACAAAACCAATATCTCTGTAAAGTTGCAAGCCATAGCTCATCAAGGCAAATCTTTAATATATTAATATTCAACAAACACATCTTGAGCACCTACTATGTGTTAGGTATGTGTGTGGGTGGGTGTTAGTCGTTCGGTCATGTCCAACTCTTTGTGACCCTATAGACTGTGGCCCACCAGGCTTCTCTGTCCATGAGATTCTCCAGGCAAGAATACTGGAGTGGGTTGCCATTTCCTTCTCCAGGGGATCTTCCCGACCCAGGGATCGAACCCATGTCTCTTATATCTCCTTCATTGGCAGGTGGGTTCTTTACCACTAGCGCCACCTGGGAAGCCCATGTGCTAGGTGCTGTTAGGTAAATGATTTTATTTCAGTGTCTAAATTCTCCTGCTCATAGGTATGGCACCAAATGTATTCACTCTCCCTCTCACTCCTTAATTACTACTATTTGCGTTTGGATTTTAAGTTTTATCTCTAATTACCAAATGCAATTAAACCCATATTAAAAGAATATCTGGCATTATATTACCAATCCTCGGCCTGCCTCAGTGATTTAGGCTCTGGAAAGCCAAACTCTCAAGTCACCACCTCTGTACTGATCAGCCCCTGAGAATAGAGAACAAGCTGGCCTGAAGTGGATTCTTGAGGTCTGTTTCAAAAGGGAGGGCACCTGTCAAAATGTAGACTCCACTGGCCACCATCAAGTGCAAATTCCCTACCTGTTAAATATTCCTTCTCCTATCTCTTCCCAGCCTTTCTTACTCCTTTTCTTTCTGGAACTCTGGCTCCTCACCCTAACTCCTTTTTGCTGTAAGAACATTGGATGGTGTGATTTTAGACCCCATTCTCACTGCATTTTTTCTCCTCCATCCTGCACTCCAACCATACATATCTTTGGTACCTTGAGTGTTAGAAGGACTAAAGCCTTCCTGGTAGCACCGAAAACAGTATTGGCACTGTTTGTAAAGGCAGTGTTTTTAAGATTTTTTTTTTAAGGAAAAAAACAGAGTTTGGTTTTCAATTAGAGTTTATAAAGAAAAATAACATTTAGCAGGACCATTTACAATGACAGTACCCAGCAGTAATATCATACTCTGCACTACAACTGTGGTTATACAAGTAGCCAATGAATCATGGGTTTGTTTGATGGCAGCAGTAACCCCTGTTCAGGTATGCCGCCCTCGTGTGGTTGGACGCGTGTTCTGTTGATTCCAGAGATAACCTGCAGGATCCTATTTCACACACAACACTCTGGGCCTCTGCAAGAAAAAAACAAGGAAGGAGGCGCTCTAAGGCACCATTTCACAGAGCCCTGAGGCCTGCTCACCGGGCGGTGGCGACACCAGCATGTAGTCATCCCCTCTTCTTGGGAGAAGGTGAACTGAGCTCGCATCCACGCTGAGCGCCCAGAGGCAGCTGGTCCCCAGGCAGCCGCAGGAAGTCCCACTCACTGCCTGACATTCACTAGCATTCGCCAGCATGCCTGGAAGAACCAGCGCGGAGGCCAGGAATAAAACCCATGGGCATTGTTATCACTCGTGAGCGCTCTGATGGTTGCCTAGACGACCCAGGTCCGGCCCCCACCCACAGAGTCTGGCAATCTAGACCAGTCGGGTACCAGGCAGAAAATGGAAGAGCCTCCAGAAGAGGCTCCCACCGAATTCTCGGAAATCCAGAGACCAGCCAAGCCCCCAGATGACCGCCACACAGATGGCCAGGAAGACAGCGAGCAGAACCAGTATGAAGTGGAGGCAGATGACCGGACTGATGACAGAGCAGCTGACCAGACTGCCCAAATGGTGTCTGGCCTGGCTGAACCCAACATGGTTAATCGAGCTGACCACAAAGTAGATGAACACATGGGAGAAAGCATGTCTGATCGGGCTGACCTCAGAGCATCTGACCATGCTAATTTTGCCAGTGGTAGAACATCCGGTCAGGCTAATCAGAGGACGTCAGAAGAGATACACAGCAAGGCATCTAGCCGAGCTGATGGTGTCAGGTCTGAACAGACTGACAAGTCTGCTCTGCCTGAACAAGGTCCTTATGAGCACACTGAACGGAGAACGTCCAGCCTAGCTGAGAGAACAGCTTCTGAACAGTTTGACCAAAAGCCATCTGTGGCATCTTTACAAAGAGCCCATGGGCAGAGTGATCACAGAACACCCCGACCAGCTGACCAAAGAACTGCTCAACAGATCGAAAGTAGATTGTCCGGCCTGATTGAGAAAAAAACTTACAAACGAATTGATCAGAGACCATCTGACCCAGCTGAGCACAGAAGAGCTGCAAAGACTCACACCAAAGTGCATGACCAGGCTGCTAAACCAGCTGAACACCCCGAGACTGACTCTAACAAGGCTGGTGGTGAATCTGACCAGACGGATGGCTTACTGGACGAAGAGGATGATTACACAGAAGACAACCTCTTTGACTACAGAGAACAGTCCAGTGACAAATTATTCAGACAGCTTGGCTACGGCAAGGAAGAGGAAGAGGATGACTTCAAAGTGCAACCCTGCAAATTTGAGCCTAGCCAGACAGATGCCAGCGTGTCTAAGAATTCCATTGAAAGTGACACTGAAAGTGAAGCTGACCTGCGAGTCTTCATGCCATTTGATAACAGTACTTTCCAAACAAAAGAACAGGCCTACTCTGAAAAGTTTCCCTCCATTTCATCTAAACTGGACTATATCATCAGTCGAGAAAAACCTCAGCCCACGGAAGTCGAGCCTGTAGGTTAAAAGGACATTTGATACCCACCTGGGAGGTTGGAGATCAAGCCAGGGTTCTGGGAGAGGATTCGGGAAGGCAGGAGTAGGGTGGGAGATAACGAGATGGGTTGCCTTCTCACCATTCAGGCAGGATCAATGAACCAGGATACAGGAATCCTGGGTTTCAAGTCCTGGTTCTGCTGCTAACCCTGGGAAACTAACTCATTTCCCCTCTCTGAGCTTCTGCCAAAGGAAAGGAATTTGGAGTCCGTTGGATAGCTCTGTGAAGGGAAAAGTAGACTGGCCGACGTCTAAGGCCTCTCTCAAGACCTGAGGTACATTACATTGCCTGGAGGATCAGCCAGGTCTCTCATAAGGTCTTTAGTTTCTAGAGTTCAGATCCTGTCAATACCAAATTCCTCTGACAACATCAACAGTAGCAACAAAACTTCTGGGAATTTTCTGTTCATTAAAGACTTTCTTGGGGGATATTTCCATTTTAGGACGGTTTTTCATCATACCAGGAAAGAAGGCTTTCTGATGCATACAGTCAACCTTATAAGAGGCGATTCCCTCCTATAGTATATGAAGATCCTTATCAAGTTTCACTTCGATACATGGAGAAACACCACATTCTGCAAATATTCCAGGTAAACCTCTCAATCTCTTTTTAAAATGTGAGTTTTAAAGTAATTATAATATAAAAGACAAACGCTGATCTGGCTCTTAAAACGTACAAGATAAAGTGTTTGCTATAAAAGGATATAATCTTAGTGTCAGTCAGTAAATGCATTAAGAGTATTAATCTAAGATAGTAAATGATAAACACCAAATGAATGATTCTTACCATAATATGAAGCCCTTTAGAGAAATTAGAGATTTGATAGCTTGCTTGCTAGGGGAATAAAACTGGTCAAGGGTTAAAGTTTGAGCTGGACTGAGGGAGGAGGGGCAAAATATTGGCAATTAAAAAGGCGAGAAAAAGATTTCCCAGGCAGGAATATAATACTTTCAAAAGATGACCAACTTGTGACCATCTAAGAAACCACATTTTTAAAAAACGTGGAGCATTTTTAAATTCTTTATTGAATTTGCTACAATATTGCTTCTTTTTATTTATTTTTTGGTTTTTTGGCTACAAGGCATGTGGGATCTTAGCTCCCTCACCAGGGATCCAACCCATACCCCTCTGCGTTGGAAGGCGAAGTCTTTACCACTGGACCACCAGGAAAGACCCAAGAAACCACATGAAAATAAAGTAATTAGAAGTTGCTTCTACAACTGACCAAGAAATAATCTCAAAAATATACAAGCTGCTCATGCAGCTCAATACCAGAAAAATAAACGACCCGATCAAAAACTGGGCCAAATAACTAAACAGACATTTCTCCAAAGATGACATACAGATGGCTAACAAACACATGAAAAGATGCTCAACATCACTCATTATCAGAGAAATGCAAATCAAAACCACAATGAGGTACCATCTCATGCCAGTCAGAATGGCTGCTATCAAAAAGTCTACAAGCAATAAACGCTGGAGAGGGTGTGGAGAAAAGGGAACTCTCTTACACTTTTGGAGGGAAAGCAAACTAGTACAGCCACTATGGAGAATAGTGTGGAGATTCCTTAAAAAACTGGAAATAGAATTGCCATATGACCCAGCCATCCCACTGCTGGGCATAAACACTGAGGAAACCAGAACTGAAAGACACACATGTACCCCAGTGTTCATCGCAGCACTGTTTACAACAGCTGCTGCTGCTGCTAAGTCGCTTCAGTCGTGTCCGACTCTGTGTGACCCCATAGACGGCAGCCCACGAGGCTCCCCCATCCCTGGTATCCTCCAGGCGAGAACACTGGAGTGAGTTGCCATTTCCTTCTCCAGGGCATGAAAGTGAAAAGTGAAAGTGAAGTCGCTCAATCCTGTCCAACTCTTAGCGACCCCATGGACTGCAGCCCACCAGGCTCCTCCGTCCATGGGATTTTCCAGGCAAGAGTACTGGACTGGAGTGTCATTGCCTTCTCCTTTACAATAGCTAGGACATGGAAACAACCTAGATGTCCATCAGCAGATGAATGGATAAGAAAGCTGTGGTACATATACACAATGGAATATTACTCAGCCATTAAAAAGAATGCATTTGAATCAGTTCTAATGAGGTGGATGAAACTGGAGCCTATTATACAGAGTGAAGTAAGTCAGAAAGAAAAACACCAATATAGTATATTAACACATATATATGGAATTTAGAAAGATGGTAACAACGACCCTATATACAAGACAGCAAAAGAGACAGAGATATAAAGAGCAGAATTTTGGACTCTGTGGGAGAAGGTGAGGGTGGAATGATTTGAGAGAATAGCATTGAAACATGTATATCACCATATGTGAAATAGATGACCAAGTTCATCTATTTGAACTGTTTCATCTGTATGAAACAGGGCACTCAAAGCCAGTGCACTGGGACAACCCGGAGGAATGGGATGGAGTGGGAGGTGGGAGGGGGAGTTCAGGTCCAGGGGACACATGTACAACCCATGGCTGATTCATGTCAATGTATGGCAGAAACCACCACAACACTGTAAAGTAATTAGCCTCCAATTAAAATAAATGAAATTTAAAAATTTAAATGAAGCTATAGTTCTCCTTTTACCTATCTGTTGATGTCTAATGACAACTATCTGAATGAAGATCTAGGATTACTTAGAGTCAATATATAATCCACTGATGTACTATTATAATTAAAATTATATCAACTGTCAAAAAATTGCTTTTAATTCTTGAAATTACAGATCTTACCGACCTCAGGATATGGAGCTGGAACCTTCTTTAAAGTATGACATTCCTTGACCAATACAGAATTATATATTATCACATTTAAGAGCTTTATTGTTTTGTGGATTGCTTTTGTTTCTATTTTCCTTGCATGTGTATTTTAATGTTAATATTATTACCCAGCAAGGCATATACACATATATAATAACATACATACATGAAGTAACTTTTTATCGTGTGGTTACAAAGTTGTAAGAATGCATGCTTAGTTGCTCAGTCATGTCCGACCCTTTGAGACCCCATGGACTGTAGCCTGTCAGGCTGCTCTGTCCATGGGATTCTCCAAGCAAGAATACTGGAGTGGGTTGCCATGCCCTCCTCCAGGGGATCTTCCCAACCCAGGAATTGAACCCAGGTCTCTCACACTGCAAGCCAATTCTTTACCATTTGAGCCACCAGGGAAGCCCAGGTTAGAATGGCCCACCTCAAATGAAAACATTTAAGCTGGAAGAATTTAAGTTTAAAGAAGTAGGATGTAGAGGAAAGTGCACAAATTGTATAATTTATTAGCCCAAGTCTCCAAGCTAAATTTGCTCCTTCTCATCTTTGTAATTTGGAGAAGATTACCTAATTTCTGTGAATCTCAGTGTCTTCATATAACAGGAATAAGTGATCTTTACTTTATTAACATTATTCTATGCCCCATCTTTCTTTAAAATGTCCTTTTGTGGGAGAATGCTAACTTCTGGGCTTTCTGGCTTTAACAAAGAACTACTAATTGTTAAACTGAAGGACAGAAGCCCTAGAAAGTAGGGCTTAATCATTCTGTAAGCAGTTTTCTTCATCTGTCAAGAAAAAAACAGTGCTTATGCATTGAACACTGTTATAAGAAAAACTAGTTATAAATGTATTCAGTAGAAATATATGTGAAATGATTAATGAGCATGCATGTATTAAACAGATCAGAATACTTTATATCAGAAATTTGCCCTATTGTTATTCCCTGAAAATGAGAATTCTGTTTACTTTATTAATAATTTTTGTTATTCAACAGCAACAAAATGCATGAAAGTGAGTCTCTGAAGTCTTTGATATGCTTTCTCATTTATTATTGCAAACACAGAACATCATTTTAACCTTTTAGAATCAAATGCCTCAGGAAGTTTCTATGTAAAAATCATAGTGTTTTAAAATTTTTACTCAAAAAGTTTCTTTCACTGTTCTTTGAAGTAAATTATTTATTGATTTCTCAGTCTAGCAAAATGACAGTTCTCAAAATAAAAACCTCCTCCAAAACCTTCTCACTACCTCTTTGATCTTAGAAACTAGAAAAATATCCACTGCTATTTATTGCTAAATCTTTATTCATCCACATTTTACCTTAATTTACCTAAGCTTATCGGTAGTAAGGAAATATAACCTGATCACGTAAATTTAGTTCAGAACCATAATGTAATATCTTTCTCTCTCTCAGCAGATTACTGAAAACTTAGTCTATGAAAAGCCAGAGGATCCCCTGAATTTTATGCTGTGCCAGGTATGGAATAGGGAAAAAAAACAACCTTGTTATTCTTTTTGTTATAAAATATAGCACACATACAAATGTACAAAACATGTGCAACTCAGTCAATGATCATGAAGTAAGCATATCTGTAATCGCCATTCAGGTTAAAAAAAAAAAAAAAAACTAAACATTGTCAGCATCTGAGAAGTCCCCTTCAGTTTCCTCAAGGTTATCACTTCCCACAAAGGGACTATTATTCTGACTTTTATGGTAATGACATTCTCACTTTTCTTTTTAATTTTGCCATGAAACATGAATCATAAAATACTTTTGTTTAGACTTGTCAGAGTTTTGAAAGTTTTATTTTATTTTATTTAGTGGTTAAGAACATGACTTCTAGAACCAAACTACTTTATTTTTAGACTTAAAAATAGTTTTAGTTTTAAATTTTTATGCAATTTTTAAAGCTTACTTTCCATTTACAGTTATTTCAAAATATTGTCTATATTCCCCATGTTGTACAATACATGCTTGAGCCTGTCTTACACCCAGTCATTTGCCCCCTGTCCCCACATTGGTAACCACAAGTTTGTTCTCTGTATCTGTGTAGACTTGTCAACCTTTTAAACTTTATATAAAGGGAACCATGCAGTAGAGATTCATTTGTTCATTCTTTTACTCAAAACTGTGTCTGTGAGATTAACCCGTGCTATTGTGTGTGGCTGTAGTTCATTTGTTTTCATTGTTATACAGCATTCATCACTTGAAATGCCACAGGTTATTCATTCTGCGATAGATATGGACCTTCAGGATAACCTATTACAAAACTTTTTCCTAGGAACTTTCATGCGCATGTCTCTTGGTACACATAAATACACATTTCTCTTGGGTACATACCCACAAGAGAGAATGCTGGATTCTAAAGTATGTGTAGCTCAGCTCTAGTAGATTACATCAAATGATCTTCCAAGGAAATTTCACCAATTTACACTTCCACTAGCAGTGTGTATTAGAGTTTTGCTTGTCTTACATCCTTACCACTTACACCCAGCAATATTACCAGCCTTTTCAGCATTAGCCTTTTTAATGGATGAACAGTAATAAATCATTTCAGGTTCAACTTATTTCTCCTGAGTACTAAAGCAGTTGCATTCTTTTTCATTTGTTTATTGGCCATTTGGAAATATTTCTTTTCTATTGTCTTTTTAAATCATTTGTAACAGTTTTCTATATATTCTGGTTATGAACTCTTCGTTGATGTGTTTGTTACATGTATCTTCTTTGACTCTTTGCCTTCATATTTTATCTCTTAAAGATATCTTTTGATGAACAGGAATTTTTAATTTTTATATATTCAATTTATTTTATTACTTCTGGTGTCCTATATTAAAAGTGTCTCCTTAGCCCAAGCTCCTCACCTTAGTCCCTATATTAGCTTGTAGAAGATAATACAAACCCATCTTTTTATAGGTTTTCTGTTTTGCTTTTTGCATTTATATCAAATCGGTTTGGAATTGATTTTGGGTAGGATGTGAGGTAAGGTCAAGCTTTATTTTCTTTCAAGCAGACATCCAATTGACCAAGCACCTTATAGGAAAAGATAGTACTTTCCACACTGTTTTTTTTAATTTGACTCCTGTAGTATAGTTGTTGATCCTTGCTCCACTACAAGAATCTCTTATTTAGAACACCCCATATTAAGTCTTAATATCTACAAGAGCAGGTCCTCACATCTTATTCTTCTTTTAAAGTATCTTGGTTGTTTTTAGGTGTGTGCATTTCCTTTTCAGCATTTAGAATTATTTGTCAAGTTACACACACATACACACACACACACCCCCACACACACATACACTAGTACACTGATTGGATTTTGTGGGGAGATTGCTTTGGCTCTGCTGACCAATTTGGAGAGAAGTATTGAATGCCAGCTTGAAACAGTAAGCTTTATCCTCTCCACTTTTCTAGGTCTTTAATTTCTTCCAGTATCATCATTATTTGCATAAAGATTTTACATATCTTTTGATGGATTTATTCATAGGTATTTTATCATTTTGATGCTATAATAAATTGAAACCTTTAAAACTTCAGGGTCTAATTTCTGACATATAGATGTTGATCTTATTTGCAGCAACCTTGTTAAACTCAATATTTCTAATCAAGCACTTGTAGATATTTTGGGTATTCCAGCATATACAATCATATCATATTTAACCTTTCCAATCCCTATTCTTTTCTTTCTGTCTGTCTTATTGTATGTCTTATAACCCCTCAGATCTACCTTCATCTCTTCTTTACCCTGCAGAGAAGAGAATCTGCATGGACTAGATCAGTAGGCTCTCATTCCTTTTGATTCACAGTGGGTTAAGCCAAGGGAAACCCTGGAGAAAGATGGGAAGGAGGAAAGAGGATGAGATCAGATTTATTCCCCTGTCCTTTTCTCCATGATCTATCTGTCCTGAGTTTTCTGGAAGTCAGTAGTTCTCTTAAAGCATCTTACTTTATACAGCTCTTTTCTCCTGAATTACAGTAATGTTCCCTCCTCTTTACTTCCAGTCTCAAAGTTCAGTGTTTCCTAGCTTTGGCTTATTGCATTATCTCCTCTGACTACCTAATGCCTACTTTTTTTAAAACAGTTACCTTTTTTGAATAAACGTCTTTGAATTTTTCTGTTTTGAAAGTACTGTTTCCTATTGGAATCCTGACTGATATAGAACACTGGTTAGGGATCTCCAGCAGAATTAATGTTGAATAGAAGTAGCTACAGTGGTTTACCTTGCTGGCACTCAATCTTTTAAAAAAAATTATTTAACCATTAATTATGGTGTTTATTGTGTTTTATAAATGCTACTAATAATATTAGAGCAGTTCCCTTTATAGTCTCTTTTCTGAGAAGTTTTGCCATGAATTCTTAAATTTTTTCAAATTATTTTTCTATACCTATTGAGATGATTGTATGATTTTTCTTCCTTCTGGTAATATGGGAAATCATATTTTCATTTTTAAAACTCTTCAAGCATACACACAGAAAATTACAGGGATCAAATTTGCACAACTTGACTATCACTACTTCAACAGAGCCAGGAAATCACCACTCAGGTCAAAAGATAGAAAGTTCTCATCTCCTCGGAAGACTACATGGTGACCATTTTCCAATCACTACCCTTTCTTTTCCAGAAAATAACCCCTATTCTAACTTCTAGATTAGCTTGACTCTTGGATTTTATATAAATGGAACCTGATAATCAAATTGTTTGTGGGCGGGCTTCTTTTGAGCTGACTGTGGCTCAGATCATGAACTCCTTATTGCCAAGTTCAGACTGAAATTAAAGAAGGTAGGGAAAACCACTGGACCATTCAGGTATGACTTAAATCAAAGCCCGTATGATTATACAGTGGAAGTGACAAATAGACTCAAGGGATTAGATCTGATAGAGTGCCCAAAGAACTATGGACGGAGGTCTGTGACGTTGTACAGGAAGCAATGATCAAGACCATCCCCAAGAAAAAGAAATGCAAAAAGGCAAAATAGTTGTCTGAGGAGCCCTTACAAATAGCTATGAAAAGAAGAGAAGCAAAAGGCAAAGGAGAAAAGAAAAGATATACCCATTTGAATGCAGAATTCCAAAGAATAACAAGGAGAGATGAGAAAGCTTTCCTCAGTGGTCAGTGCAAGGAAATAGAGGAAAACAATAGAATGGGAAAGACTAGAAATCTCTTCAAAAAAATTAGAGATACCAAGGGAAATTTTCATGCGAAGATGGGCTCAATAAAGAACAGAAATGGTATGGGCCTAACAGAAGCAGAAGATATTAAGAAAAGGTGGTAAGAATACACAGAAGAACTGTACAAAAAAGATCTTCATGACCCAGATAGTCACAATGGTGTGATCACTCACCTAGAGCCACACATCCTGGAACATGAAGTCAAGTGGGCCTTAGGAAACATCACTATGAACAAAGCTAGTGGAGGTCATGGAATTCCAGTTGAGCTATTTCAAATCCTAAAAGATGATGCTGTGAAACAGCTGCACTCAATATGCCAGCAAATTTGGAATATTTACCAGTGGCCACCGGACTAGAAAATGTCAGTTTTCATTCCAATCCCAAAGAAAGGGAAGTCGCTCAGTCATGTCCGACTCTTCGAGACCCCATGGACTGCAGCCCACCAAGCTCCTCCGTCCATGGGATTTTCCAGACAAGAGTACTGGAGTGGGTTACCATTTCCTTCTCCAGAGGATCTTCCCTACCAGGGATCAAACCCAGGTCTCCAGCATTGTAAGCAAGATGCTTTACCGTCTGAACCACCCAGGGAAGTTGGGATAATCCCAAAGAAAGGCAGTGCCAAAGAATGCTCAAACTACTGCACAATTGTACTCATCTCACACACTAGCAAAGTAATGCTCAAAATTCTCCAAGCCAGGCTTCAACAGTACATGAACCGTGTTTCCAGATGTTCAAGCTAGATTTAGAAAAGGCAGAGGAACCAGAGATCAAATTGCAAATGTCCATTGGATCATCAAAAAGTGAAAGAGTTCCAGAAAAACATCTACTTCTGCTTTATTGACTATGCCAAAGCCTTTGACTGTGTGGATCACAATAAATTGTGGAAAATTCTGAAAGAGATGGGAATACCAGACCACCTAACCTGCCTCTTGAGAAATCTGTATGCAGGTCAGGAAGCAACAGTTAGAACTGGGCATGGAACAACAGACTGGTTCCAAATTGGGAAAGGAGTACGTCAAGGCTGTATATTGCCACCCTGCTTGTTTAACTTATATGCAGAGTACATCATGAGAAATGCTGGGCTGGATGAAGCACAAGCTGGAATCAGATTGCTGGAAGGAATATCAATAACCTCAGATATGCAGATGACACCACCCTTATGGCAGAAATTGGAGAAGAACTAAAGAGCCTCTTGATGAAAGTGAAAGAGGAGAGTGAACAAGTTGGCTTAAAACTCAACATTCAGAAAACTAAGATCATAGCATCCAGTCCCACCATTTCATGGCAAATAGATAGGGAAACAGTGAAAACAGTGACAGACTTTATTTTGGGGGCCCCCAGAATCACTGCAAATGGTGAGTGCAGCCATGAAATTAAAAGATGCTTACTCCTTGGAAGGAAATTTATGACCAACCTAGACAGATATTAAAAAGCAGAGACATTACTTTGCCAACAAAGGTCCATCTAGTCAAAGCTATGGCTTTTCCAGTAGTTACATGTGGATGTGGAAGTTTGACTATAAAGAAAGCTGAGCGCCAAAGAATTGATGCTTTTGAACTGTGGTGTCGGAGAAGACTCTTGAGAGTCCCTTGGAGTGCAAGGAGATCCAACCAGTCAATCCTAAAGGTAATCAGCCCTGAATATTCATTGGAAAGACTGATGCTGAAACTGAAATTCCAATACTTTGGCCACCTGATGCGAAGAGCAGACTCATTCTAAAAGACCCTGATGCTGGGAAAGATTCAAGACGGGAGGAGAAGGGGACGACAGAGGATGAGATGGTTGGATGACATCACCGACTCAATGTACATGAGTGTGAGTGAACTCTAGTAGTTGGTAATGGACAGGGAGGCCTGGTGTAGTCCATGGTGTCACAAAGAGTCGGACGTGACTGAGCAACTGGACTGAACTGATGTTTCTGGGATTCTCTCATCTTGTGCATATTATCCATTCCTTTTCATTTTTGTATTCTGAGTTGGACGTTTGATTGTTTTGTTTTGGGTTTTGGTTTTGTGGTTTTTGTGGGTTTTTTTTTGGTCATTATGAGTAATGCTGCGGTGAACATTCATGTACTTGTCTCTTGGCGCACATGTGCATGAATTTCTATTGGGTTCAGGCCTAGAAGCATAATTGCTAAGATATAGGTTATTGACAGAAATTCAGCTTTAACACATGGCTGACCAAAAGTTTTCCAAAATACTCAGACAAGTTTACACTCCCATTTAAAGTGGTATTGTTGTCGTTTTCTTCATGTTTCTTATGCTGTGGTACTTTGAACTAAGAAAGTTAGTTGTGGGCTTATGGTTTTCAGCATATTTGGAAGTTTGGTAGCCACTGTTTCTTCAAACACTTATCTATCCGATCCCTCTCCTCTGGGAACTCCAATTACATATATATGGGTGCAGTTGAAGTTGTCTCACAATTTCCTAATTCTCTGTTCATGTTTTTTAACTTTTTTTCCCTTTCCATATATCAGTTTTCTATTGCTGTCTTCAAGGGTATTGATCTTTTGTTGTACAGTATCTACAGTATACTTTTCATCCCCAATTTAGTTTTTATCTTTTCGGTAGTGTCAATATCTTAACTTTTAACATAGAGAGTATAGTTATAATAATTGATTTTGCTGCTTGCTTTTATGTCTGGTAATTTTTTTTATTGAGATATAATTGACATATAACATTGTGAGAGGTAGGTGTCCTGGAGTTTCAGATGGTAAAAAAAAAAATCTGCCTACAATGTAGGAGACCCAGGTTTAATCCCTGGGTAGGAAAGATTCCCTGGAAAAGGGAATGGCAACCCACTCCAGTTTTCTTTCCTGGAAAATCCCATGGACAGAGAAGCTTGGTGGACCATAGTCATCAGGGTCACAAAGAGTCGGACATGACTAGTGACTAACACTTTCACACTGTCACTTTCATGCCTGGTAATTTTTGATTGGTGCAATATATTATAAATATTACCTTAGTAGGTACTGGATTGAGTGAGGCAGAACAGTGTTCATCTTGGACTAAGTATTCCCTTCTCCTGAGGCAAGACCCTTGTGAGTACTCTACCCAGTGCCCCATGAATCACGCTGGGTTTTCCAGTTTGGTGATAATAGGCAATATCCTTGGCTTGGTTCTTTCCATGGCCTCAGGGGTTTCCTCACACACATGTACTGATCCACACACAGGGCATTATTTCAAAGGGAACTTCTGCAGATTCCAGAGTTCTTTCTGCGCAGTTCTCTCCTCTCTGGCACTCTGTCCTGTGAACTATAGCTACCATGCTTTCCTCAGGATCTCAGCTCCATCTGCTCAACTTAGGGGTCTGCCGAGGTCTTCTTAGGTTCACTTTCCTGGCCATGAGGCCAGGAAGCTTTCTGAAGACAATAAGATAGAGCACTCATAAGGCTCACTTCATTTCTTTCCTGACTCTCACAGAGCACTGTCCTTTGTTGCCTAATATCTTGAAAACCATTGTTTCTTATATGTTGTTCATTTTTTTAGTTGTTTTAAACAAGAGGGAAATCGGGTCTTAGAGGAACTAGGAGTTCCAGACCTTTGGGTTTTAATGTTTTTCATCTATGTGGAAATTTTTTGCAGCCAGCATTTTTTCAAATACTGTTTCTATCTCTTCCCCCTTACCCCTTTCTTCTTCTTCAAGGAACAAAATATGTTTTGGATGTTCTTTTTATGCTCTTTGTCTGTAAATTTTCTTCAACTATTGAGCATTTCAAACATATGCAAAAATAGGGAATAGTATATTTACTCTCCATGTGCTCCTTGCACTGGAAGTCCTAGCCAGAGCAATTTGGCATAAATAACTACTTTAAATTAAAAAAGTAAAATCCTTCTAAATCAGAAAGGAAGAAGTAAAGATTGTCTTTTCCATTTAAAATGAGTTGCATTCTCGGAGGAGCCTGGTGGGCTGCAGTCCATGGGGTCGCTAAGAGTCAAATATGACTGAGCGACTTCACTTTTGCTTTTCAATTTCATGCATTGGAAAAGGAAATGGCAACTCACTCCAGTGTTCTTGCCTGGAGAATCCCAGGGACGGGGGAGCCTGGTGGGCTGCTGTCTATGGGGTCGCACAGAGTTGGACACGACTGAAGCGACTTAACAGAAGCAGCAGCAGCAGGTTTTCTGTAACTAGGATAATTTCGATTGTATCTTGAACATCATAAATATTGTGCTGTGCAGACTGTTCTGTCATATTCTTCTGGCAAGTGATGATGTGCTTGTTTTTGTTTAACTGGCTGTTCATGGTTAGATTTGAACTGTGAGCACTCTCTCTTGCCTTCTGTGGTCACTTCTTTTTGCTACTGCTAGTTTGAATCTGACCTATGAATGCATGATTCAGAAGGCAACCTAAGGTGTGTGCAGAGTTCATGCACAGACCTTCCCTCTTCAAGGATTCCCCCTCACTCTTCAGCATCTGACATTTGACCAGGCAACTTTCTGTGATTTTTCCCTCCAGAAAAGCAATGGGTTTTCTATCAGAGGTTGAGGTATTCTGGTGCAGCCACAGCTACGTTTGTGGGTCATGACTGTCACTAGGTCAAAATTATGAAAACTGAGGAATTCATTCCATGTTGATCACTTGCTCTACGTTTAAACTCCTCTTCAAAATCTACCTGTATTTGCTTAGTGTCCAGAACCTTCATGTACTTGTTAGATTTTTTGTTTTGTTTCAGTTTGCAGGTTTTTTTCTTTTGGATGGAGGTTTGTATTTTGTCTACAGTACACAGGTGTTATTTGAAGAATTCATTTTTATAGTGTTTCTTCTTGCATATAGGAAGCAGATCTTCATATATTAAACTATATATTATTAATATATCTTCACATATCAAACTATATGTTATTAATATATAATATAAGCTCTTACAGTTTTATCACATAGATTTAAATGTGTGGTATTTTTACTTTATTTAGTTAAAAATAGTTTCTAATTTCCTTTATGATTTATTCTGCAACATATGGATTTTTGAATAGTAGATTATTTATATAAATATCTAAATATTGGTTTCTTATTGCCCTTTGGTTATTGATTTCAAAGTTGATTGCACTTTACTCCTAGAACAAGAGTTCAAATCTTTGAAATGTATTTACTTGCTTTATGATGCAGCATATAAGTTAATTGCTGTGAGTGAATTAATTGGGATTGAAAAAATATTTATTCTTCAGTTATTGAGAAGTGTCTAAATACATACACCGGATCAGGTTTGTTAAACATGTTATTCAAGTTTTCCAATATTATTGTCAACTTATGCTGTATATATGTAATTGAGGCTATGTTATTAGGTGCTTATAAATTTAGGTTCTTATATTTTTCTGGTAAATTGAATTTTTTATCATTAAGAAGTATAACATGAACTCTAACTACTCTTTCCAATATTGTTATAGCTACACCAGATTCATTTTACTCAGTGTTTAAATGATATATATTTTCCATCTTTATGACTTTTAACTTTTCTCTGTCCTTAAATTTTAGACATCTTTCATATAAATATTAATTGCATATAATTTTTATAATTGTTCAAAGCTGGCAAGCTTTTAATTAGAGTAGTCTTTTTATATTCGATGTTGTTAAAGATATATTGGGGTCTGAATCTATGCTATTTGTCCCACCTGTTTTGTTTCTTTTCCTTTACTTTTTGTCTTCCTTTATTGTTCCATTTTTCTATTCAGAAGTTATACTCAGTTTGTTTTTTGGTTTTACACTGAGGTGATTTTTTTAATTAATATGCTTTATTTTTTAGAATAGTTTTAGGTTACAGAAAAATTAAGCAGAATGTACAGTGAGTTCCCACTTACTCCCATCTCCTCCCCCCTATTTCCTCTATTATTAACATTCTGCATTATTATGGTACGTTTGTTACAATTGGTCAGCCAATTTGATACATTAACTAAAGTTCATGATTTACATAAAGTTTCTTTGTGTATGGGCTTCCCTGTTAGCTCAGTTGGTAAAGAACCTGCCTGCAATGCAGGAGACTCCCGTTTAATTCCTGGGTCAGGAAGATCTGCTGGAGAAGGGATAGGCTACCCACTCCAGTATTCTGGCCTGGAGAATTCCATGGACGGTATAGCCCACAAGGTTGCAAACAGATAGACACAACTCAGTGACTTTCACTCTTTGTGTTATACATTATAGGTTTTGACTAATATATATGCTATGTATTTACAGTATCATACAGAAAAAGGTCACTACCCTAATAATCTTCTTAATATTATACTTTTTGTGGTTCTCCTTGAGTTATCAAAATCTAAATTATTTGTACCAAGTCAATATAAAGAAGTCTATATTTTGATTTTCTATATATTTTAACCCTACAAGATATGATAGTACCAAGTAGATCAAAACTTCAAGTGGAAAAAATTTTTTTCATTCTCCTCAGGTACAAGACATGATACAAAATAGGAAGAAAAGTGAAACTTACCAAGAATGAATCTCTCCTCAACATTGTTTACAACCATCGGTGTCAACACTGTTCTGTTGCCCACTCTGAAAAATCATTTTTGAATGGTCATTGGTAGTGACTCTGCCTAAATATGTTTTTATTTTTAAGTAAAAATCTGCTATCTTTGTAAAATTCATAGAATAGTTACAGATACTTCTGGTTAATCATACAAAACATATACACGTATACTTATCCATGCATTGATATTTCAATACTCATTCCTCTAAAGCACTGAACAGAAACATGTTCACGAATCCCAAAGAGGATAAAGAAAAAAAATATTAGCAATTTATATGCAGTTCCCAAAAGCATACAAAGCCATCATGTCTCAAAGCTGTTTATAGAACTTTCCATCAGAAAATGTGCAGAAAATAATTTGTAACAGTACTTTTAGGAGATAATTGGTGTAAGATCTCTTTCTTTATTTCTTAATACCTCCAAGATATTTTTACTATTTTCCCCTTTGACCCTGCCTGTTGTAGTCTGACATTAGCCGATGCAATTTAATCTATTCCTTGGGATAGTCTTCTTCTGATTTTTAACCTACAGCAAAACTCAAACATGTTATACTACTCTGTACACACCTGTGGGATAGGCAGAATGTCACTTCCTTATTACCTTTATCTTCTGAAGAGTGTCTACATTATGTGGAATGTGCAACCAGTCAAACTGGTATTTAAAAGCTAAAAACCTTAACAAGGTCTACATGGTCTGAGAGTACCCAGCAATCATAACTGAGATGATCATATGATACTACTATTGTCTGAACCTTTCATTTAATTTCTGTTAAGCATTAAAACAGACTTGATTGTTCATATTGTTTCCCTGGTGACTTGGTGTAATTACGTGGTGTATTACAATGAATTAAGCTCCTGTTTGAATAGTCATGCACAAATCCCTTTTTATACCTGAATTTTATGTCTAACAATTATATTTTTAAAATCTATGCTTAGAACTTCAAAGTTTGTTTCATTTTTCCTTCGATTGTCCATAAAATGTGCCTGTGCCCAGACTCAATAAATGTTCTCCAGGAAGATAAGCAGTCTTTCTGTTGACTGTGGGCTAGCAAAACTAGGTGAAAGCTGATAAACTTACAGTGAACTTGTGGGAGAACTTTGAGAAGCATGACTAAGATATAATTAATCAGCTGGCAGAACAAACTGACCCAAATGTTGAAGGGTCAACAATATTCAGTTCAGTTCAGTAGATCACTCATGTCCGACTCTTTGCGACCCCATGAATTGCAGCACGCTAGGCCTCCCTGTCCATCACCAACTCCCGGAGTTCACCCAAACTCAAGTCCATTGAGTCAGTGATGCCATCCAGCCATCTCAGCCTCTGTCGTCCCCTTCTCCTCTTGCCCCCAGTCCCTCCCAGCATCAGAGTCTTTTCCAATGAGACAACTCTTCGCATGAGATGGCCAAAGTACTGGAGTTTCAGCTTGAGCATCATTCCCTCCAAAGAAATCCCAGGACTGATCTCCTTTAGGATGGACTAGTTGGATCTCCTTGCAGTCCAAGGGACTCTCAAGAGTCTTCTCCAACACCATAGTTCAAAAACATCAATTCTTCAGTGCTCAGCTTTCTTCACAGTCCAACTCTCACATCCATACATGACCACTGGAAAAACCATAGCCTTGACTAGACAGACCTTTGTTGGAAAAGTAACATCTCTGCTTTTCAATATGCTATCTAAGTTGGTTCCTCCTTCCAAGGAGTAAGTGTCTTTTAATTTCATGGCTGCAATCACCTTCTGCAGTGATTTTGGAGCCCCAAAAAAATAAAGTCTGACACTGTTTCCACTGTTTCCCCATCTATTTCCCATGAAGTGATGGGGCCAGATGCCATGATCTTCGTTTTCTGAATGTTGAGCTTTAAGCCAACTTTTTCACTCTCCTCTTTCACTTTCATCAAGAGGCTTTTTAGTTGCTCTTCACTTTCTGCCATAAGGTGGTATCATCTGCATATCTGAGGTTATTGATATTATTAGTGATCAAAGACTTGGCTATTATCAGTAACATCTGAAATTACTGAATTTAGTCTATTGGTTTTCAGCCCTAACACTTTGCTGTGTTCCATGAAGCAGACCACCTCAAACTAGTCCTCCACAGTCACTCAGCCCTTCTCACTGGCAATCTATATGCATTTCAGAGCTGTCCTTTGACCTTTCACCATGAGGCGGTGGACCAGAGGGGATGCACTTGGTATGGTCCAGTGCTCCTGACTGAATATGCTTGACTGAAAGAAGAAGGGAGAAAGTGGAGATCAAGCCTCACTCTCAGTAACTCGGGCTCTCCCTCGATCCTGAGTCAATGAGCAAAAAGTCTGTTCAGCTCTTAGTCCTGTGTGGCAGGAAGTAGTTCCAGACCAGGAGCAAACATGAAAGGTGCAACTCTGGGTGGAGCTGGCTGTCCACTAGAAAAGGAAGGGGAGTCCCCGCCTTTTCAGAGTAAAACTGACAGAGGACACGACACATAGGGGAAAAAAGGTAATGGGAATCAAAGCATCGCTGTCAGAACAAGCAGGGTTCATAGTATGACCTCCCTTGAAGGAATCAATCCCTTAAGAGTGCTTCTAAAAGAGGAGTTATTCCCATAGATATGAGCTGTGAGTGCCTCAAATGTTAATGAATGAGATAATATGGAAAAGCACCTGCAAAAGTGCCTGGCACTGTAAGTTCTTATTATTTTAGCAATGTTAGTATCAATAGTATTGATACTAGATTCTTCCCTGAGCAATCCTGTTGACTCTCATCCATCTCCTCACAGTAACTGAGAATCAAGCTCCTAGAACACTTTTCTGGGCCACATCTCTTTCCCTCCTCCATTTAAAGAATAAACGCGACATCATTTGTCATTAGGGAAATGTAAACCCAACCACAATGAGGTGTTACCTCACATCCACTGGGATGGCTGTAACCAAAAAGACAGATAATAATAAGTGCTGACAAAGCTGTAGAGAAATTATAAAAGTCATACTGCTAGTGGAAATGTAAAATAGAGCAGCTGTTTTGGGAAACAGTTTGGCAATTCTTCAAAAACTTTACCATTATCTATGACTCAGCAATTCCACCCTTAGGAATATATCTAAGACAACTGAAAATATATGGCTATTTAAAAACTTGTACAGAATATAAAATGGATACCCAGCAAGACATATTGTGGAGCACATGGAACCCTGCTCACTGTTATGTGCCAGCCTAGATGGGAGACATGTTTGGGGGAAAATAGAGATACGTATATGTATGACTGAGTCCCTTTGCTGTTCACTTGAAACCACCTTTAATTAGCTATACCCCAATACGAAATGCTTTTGGTGTTAAAATTTTAAATAAAAAAGAAAACTTGTACAAGAATATTCATAGCAATGTTCATAATAACCTCAAAGTGGAAACAATAAAAATGCCCAGCAAGTGATGAATGGATTTTTAAATGTGATGTTTGATAGATGAGTGGATAAATAAAAATGTGGCTTGTATATACAATGGAATGTTATTCAGCTTTGAAAGGAATGAAATTCTGACACATGCTACACCATGGATAAACACTGAGGACATTATGCTAAGTGAAATAAGCCAGTCACAACAGGATGAATACTGTGTGATTCTACTTCTATGAGATATCTAAAATAGTCAAATTCATATAGAAAAAGTAGGATGGTGCTTATCTTTAAGGACTATGGGAGGGAAAATGGGGGATTGTTTTACAGGTAGAGTTTTGGTTCTGAAAAATAGAAAAGGTCTGGAGATCTGTTACACAGCAATGTGAATATATTATACTTAACTCCACTGAACCTTACACTTAAAAATGGTTAAGATAGCTCAGGGCTGGTGCACTGGGATAACCCAGAGGGATGGGATGGGGAGGGAGGTGGGAGGGGGGGTTCAGGATGGGGAACATGTGTACACCGATGGCAGATTCATGTCAGTGTATGGCAAAACCAATACAATATTGTAAAGTAAAAAAAAAAAGTTAAGACAGTAAATGTCATATGTTTTCTACTACAACTTTTAAAAATTAAAAATGAATATATATACATACAAGAAAAGAAGAGAGGCAAAAAGCAAAGGAGAAAAGGAAAGATATAAGCATCTGAATGCAGAGATCCAAAGAATAGCAAGAAGAGATAAGAAAGCCTTCTTCAGTGATCAATGCAAAGAAATAGAGGAAAACAACAGAATGGGAAAGACTAGAGATCTCTTCAAGAAAATTAGAGATACCAAGGGAACATTTCATGCAAAGATGGGCTCGATAAAGGACAGAAATGGTCTGGATCTAACCGAAGCAGAAGATATTAGTAAGAGGTGGCAAGAATACACAGAAGAACTGTACAAAAATGATCTTCTCAAATCAGATAATCAAGATGATGTGATCACTAATCTAGAGCCAGACATCTTGGAATGTGAAGTGAAGTGGGCCTTGGAAAGCATCACTATGAACAAAGCTAGTGGAGGTGATGGAATTCCAGTTGAGCTGTTTCAAATCCTGAAAGATGATGCTGTGAAAGTGCTGCACTCAATATGCCAGCAAATTTGGAAAACTCAGCAGTGGCCAAAGGACTGGAAAAGGTCAGTTTTCATTCCAATCCCAAAGAAAAGCAATGCCAAAGAATGCTCAAACTACCACACAGTTGCACTCATCTCACATGCTAGTAAAGTCATGCTCAAAATTGTGCAAGCCAGGCTTCAGCAATATGTGAGCCGTGAACTCCCTGATGTTCAAGCTGGTTTTAGAAAAGGCAGAGGAACCAGAGATCAAATTGCCAACATCTGCTGGATCATGGAAAAAGCAAGAGAGTTCCAAGAAAACATCTATTTCTGCTTTATTGACTATTCCAAAGCCTTTGACTGTGTGGATCACAATAAACTGTGGATAATTCTGAAAGAGATGAGAATACCAGACCACCTAACCTGCCTTTTGAGAAATCTGTATGCAGGTCAGGAAGCAACAGTTAGAACTGGACATGGAACAATAGACTGGTTCCAAATAGGAAAATGAGTCCGTCAAGGCTGTATATTGTCACCCTGCTTATTTAACTTATATGCAGAGTATATCATGAGAAACGCTGGACTGGAAGAAGCGCAAGCTGGAATCAAGACTGCCGGGAGAAATATCAATAACCTCAGATATGCAGATGACACCACCCTCATGGGCAGAAAGTGAAGAGGAGCTAAAAAGTCTCTTGATGAAAGTGAAAGAGGAGAGTGAAAAAGTTGGCTTAAAGCTCAACATTCAGAAAACGAAGATCATGGCATCTGGTCCCATCACTTCATGGGAAATAGATGGGGAAACAGTGGAAACAGTGTCAGACTTTATTTTGGGGGGCTCCAAAATCACTGCAGATGGTGACTGCAACCATGAAATTAGAAGACGCTTACTCCTTGGAAGAAAAGTTATGACTAACCTGGATAGTATATTGAAAAGCAGAGACATTACTTTGCCGACTAAGGTCCGTCTACTCAAGCCTATGGTTTTTCCAGTGGTCATGTATGGATGTGAGAGTTGGACTGTGAAGAAGGCTGAGCACTGAAGAACTGATGCTTTTGAACTGTGGTGTTGGAGAAGACTCTTGAGAGTCTCTTGGACTGCAAGGAGATCCAACCAGTCCATTCAGAAGGAGATCAGCCCTGGAATTTCTTTGGAAGGAATGATACTGAAGCTGAAACTCCAGTACTTTGACCACCTCATGCGAAGAGTTGACTCATTGGAAAAGACTCTGATGCTGGGAGGAATTGGGGGCAGGAGGAGAAGGGGACGACCGAGGATGAGATGGCTGGATGGCATCACGGACTCGATGGATGTGAGTCCTAGTGAACTCTGAGAGGTGGTGATGAACAAGGAGGCCTAGCATGCTGCAATTCATGGAGTCGCAAAGAGTCGGACACGACTAAGCGACTGACCTGAACTGATCATTGGTATATTGTTTGATAATAGCAAGGAATGAAGTATTGATATATGACTATGACTTGGATGAAACTTAAAAGCATTCTGTGAAGTGAAAGAAGGCCGGTAACAAAAGGCCACATAGTACGTGATCCCATTTAGGTGAAATGTCCACATAGGCAAACCCACAGAGATGGAGAGCAGATAACTTGTTGCCAGGGGGTAGGGGAGAGGGAGTGGCGGGGAGTGAATGCAATGAGAAGGAGGTTTCTTTTGTGGGTGTTGAAAATTTTCTAGACTTAGATAGTGGTAATGGTTGCACAGTTCTGACTGTCCTAACACCACTGAATTGTACACCTCAAAAGAGTAAAGTTTGTAGTATATGAATTATATATCCATAAAGCTTTTTTAAATTAATGTGAAGGTTAATGTTTTAAGTCCATTTATGACACAGGAAAGTGAAGGAGAATAGCTATGAGGATCAGACACAATAGAAACACAAAGACTCAGGCTTCTGGAATTATTCTATTTCCTCCATTCTTTATGAATTCCCTTGTTTTACTCTGGTCTCCTGCATGTGTTTCATTTTCTTTTAAATTAGCATTCTGTTATTTCATATTGGTGAGCATGTTTCCAGCTCACTGAGGTATAATTGACATATATTAATAACATTGCATAAGGTTAAGGTGTACAATGTAATGATTTGATATATGTATGTATTGGGAGATACTTTCCATAATAAAGCTTCCTATTATTTCTTTCTCTCTTTTTTTACTGTATGATTCCATTTATTTAAATTCTGGATAATGTGAGCTAATCTATAGTGGCAGGAAGAAGATCAGTGGTTATCTGGGGGAAAGGGGGCAGGAGCAAAGATTACAAAGGCATAGAAGGACACTTTCAGGAGTGACTGATTGGTTGTTCACCATCTTGATTGACAGGATGCTTCCTTCCATGGGTGTGTATATGTCAGAATTGATCAGACTCAGTTATACTCACCCTATCTCTTCCACTTACCTTCTTTTGCTGTTATGGCATCAACTTTTGGTTAACACTGTGTAAACCACCTATTCTTGTGAATAAGAAGTGAGTATGTAAGTATAATAATATCTGTTGGGTGTTTTTGTCCTCACATGTGTGCACATAATTTTTGTCTAAGGTGGACATGGACAAGTATGGTTGTCAATGGCTATGCATGTGTGCTTGAAACATCATGCCAGTTATTTGGCTGGAAACATTATAAAGCTAAAACTCAGACAAAAAGAGTTATGTCATTTTAGGTGGCAAATAATATGTGTGCAAGCACCTTATTAGGCTCTGAAAAGGATATTTCATTTATAGTAGTATTAGCAGAATTTTCAGTAAGTTGACACCAGATAGACAGTGGCTGCTGCTGCTGCTGCTGCTAAGCCGCTTCAGTCATGTCCGACTCTGTGCGACCCTATAGACGGCATCCCACTAGGCTCCCCCGTCCCTGGGATTCTCCAGGCAAGAACACCGGAGTGGGTTGCCATTTCCTTCTCCAATGCATGAAAGTGAAAAGTGAAAGTGAAGTCACTCAGTCGTGTCTACTGTGGCTTGTTTTTATGAACAGATAGGAGTCCAATAGGGCAGAGTTGAGTTGTCTGCCTAATTCTGTGTTTTTATTTTTTTTTAATGCCCAAAGCAGTCCTCCTGAAACTCCTTTAAAATTACAGTCAATATTTACAAAAGAAGTAAGTCTATTTTAATACTCAAAGCAAAAGAGAGTGAAGCC
This sequence comes from Nanger dama, assembly GCA_917880005.1. NCBI lineage: Eukaryota > Metazoa > Chordata > Mammalia > Artiodactyla > Bovidae > Nanger > Nanger dama. Next base: position 7,898,103 of record CAKJTW010000011.1, read on the forward strand.
TGAGATTTTTATAATTTCTGGAGACAGAAATCAGATGGGACCCAATAACAGATAAAGCAGGACAGCTGACCCACCTCCAAAAGCAATAGAGGTGACTAACTGTAGGCATTTCTCCAGGCAGAGCCTCAGACAGCTCCAGACTCAGAGTGGGCAGGTACAGGGGATAGGAGTATGCTCTGAGTAACAAAGGACTCCTCCTTTCTTGTGACCTTAATGCTCTATTTTAGTTGCCTACCACTGAAGCCACAGCTTGTCTTCGCCAAAACTGCCCCACAATGAAATCACGCATGTAGTCAAACCATGATTCCAGCCATGACACTGAACATGGAGAATTTCATAGAGAAGATTTGTGTCAAATTTTTATGGGAAAAACATGGGGATAATTGTCCAACCTCAAAATTGTCCAACCAAAAATTGATCAAATTTATCCATGCAATGAAATTCCATGTGTCTAATTAATGTTGCTGTAATTATTATTTAATTATTTGGATCTACCCCATATCATATAACAACATACATACAAAACCATGTATATAGAAAAACATCTATTTCTGCTTTATTGACTATGCCAAAGCCTTTGACTGTGTGGATCACAATAAACTGTGGACAATTCTGAAAGAGATGGGAATAGCAGACCACATGACCTGCCTCTTGAGAAATCTGTATGCAGGTCAAGAAGCAACAGTTAGAACTGGACATGGAACAACAGACTGGTTCCAAATAGGGAAAGGGGCATGTCAAGGTTGTATATCGTCACCCTGCTTGTTTAATTTATATGCAGAGTACATCATGAGAAATGCTGGACTGGATGAAGCACAAGCTGGAATCAAGACTGCCGGGAGAAATATCAATAACCTCAGATATGCAGATGACACCACCCTTATGGCAGAAAGCAAAGAGGAACTAAAGAGCCTCTTGATGAAAGTGAAACAGGAGAGTGTAAAAGTTGGCTTAAAGCTCAACATTCAGAAAATTAAGATCATGGCATCTGGTCCCATCACTTTATGGCAAATAGATGGGAAAGCAATGGAAACAGTGACAAACTTTTATTTTGGGGGCTGCAAAATCACTGCAGATGATGACTGCATCCATGAAATTAAAAGATGTTTGCTCCTTGGAAGAAAAGTTATGACCAATCTAGATAGCATATTAAAAAGCAGAGACATTACTTTGCCAGCAAAGGTCCGTCTAGTCAAGGCTATGGTTTTTCCAGTGGTCATGTATGGATGTGAGAGTTGGACTATAAAGAAAGCTAAGTGCCAAAGAATTGATGCTTTTGAACTGTGGTATTGGAGAAGACTCTTGAGAGTCCCTTGGACTGCAAGAAGATCCAACTAGTCCATCATCCTAAAGGAGATCAGTCCTGGGTGTTCATTGGAAAGACTGATGTTGAAGGTGAAACTCCAATACTTTGGTCACCTTATGCAAAGAGTTGACTCATTTGAAAAGACCCTGATGCTGGGAAAGATTGAGGGGAGGAGGAGAAGGGGACGACAGAGAATGAGATCGTTGGATGGCATCACCGACTTGATGGACATGGGTTTGGGTGAACTCCAGGAGTTGGTGATGGACAGGGAGTACTGTGGTTCATGGGGTCACAAAGAGTCAGACATGACTGAGTGACTGAACTGAAGTGAACTGAAGACAGAATATTAAAAAGCAGAGACACTGCTTTGCCAACAAAGGTCCATCTAGTCAAAGCTATGGGTTTTCCAGTAGTCATGTATGGATGTGAGAGTTGGACTATAAAGAAAGCTAAGTGCCAAAGAATTGATGCTTTTGAACTGTGGTGTTGGAGAAGACTCTTGAGAGTCCCTTGGACTGCAAGAAGATCCAACCAGTCCATTATCCTAAAGGAGATTAGTCCTGGGTGTTCACTGGAAGGACTGACGTTGAAGCTGAAACTCCAATACTTTGGTCACCTTATGCAAAGAGTCGACCCATTTGAAAAGACCCTGATGCTGAGAAAGATTGAAGGTGGGAAGAGAAGGGGATGACAGAGAATGAGATGGTTGGATGGCATCACCAACTCAATGGACCTAAGTCTGAGCAAGGTCCGGGAGTTGGTGATGGACAGGGAAGCCTGGCGTGCCGCACTGCATGGGGTCACCAAGAGTTGGACACGACTGAGTGACTGAACTGAACTGAATCTGTTTTGAAAAGATTCATCTTTTCTCCCCACATAATCCTAGTAATGGAACATATATTGCCTAAGATATGAATGGAAACATATGTCCTTTTCTGTATCCTTGCTACTTTACCACAAAGATTTCCAAAAGAACACATTTTTAATAATTTTCATATTTCTCTGTAACATAAATCATTTATAAATACAGGAGCTACCAAAAAGTCATTCATATCACATCATCCAGATAAAATCCTGGTATACTTAATTTTTTTCTAACTTTTAAAAATCTTTTTCTTTCTAACTTTTAAATTCACTTATACATATACATACTTTAAAAAAAAGTGTGTTGAATTGTACAAACTATTTTGTAACCTACTTTTTTCATTTGTAGTACTTAGGAAGTATTTGGCACTTCATAAGTTCTTGATGCATATTTATATAAACAAATACTGAATAAATAACTGAACATAGTCCCATGTAATGAAGTAGTTTCCTGTGACTTCATTTTTCCTATCACAATTGCACAGAATTCCACTGTGTGAAAAATTCTCTCCCTAACCAGGCCCTGCAGAGCTGAGGAGAAATAAGTCGTGTGATGGACACAGAGATGCCCCGTGCAGGCACCTTCAAGGGGGAACATGCTGCCCATCTCCTAAGAGTACCACAGCTCCTGTCTCCCCTGCCCACCCACTTCAGGGACAGCCTTTGTTACAAAAAGCCAATTCCCAGGGCAACTTGTATCTAAGGACTGATTATAAAGGGAACCAAGGCAGAGCGACTGTAACAGGCCATCTTCCTTCAAGGTTTCCTCAGCTGTCCCACCCGCATGGCAGACTGACCTCCCTCTCCACCCAACCTTGTTTCTTCCCTCTCTCTTCTCTCTTCCCTGGGTATTTACTCACTAATAAATATACTGCACCCTGTACTCAGTCTCCAAGTCTGTTCCTGAAAAACCTAACCTGTTAGAAGGATAGTCCAGACCCACGAGAACCCTGAAAATCTATTGATTAAGGCATTGAGTAAATCCTAACATCACTGCCATGACCCATCTCTCACACCAGGCCAAGTAAACTATAATGCATGTATCCATGGTGTGTTATGCAACCATTGAAATAAACATTTTCTTCAGACATTGTTGGTGCTGGTGTATGACACATGGCTCCAGAGGAAAGGAGGAAAGAAAAAGGGAAGGGGAGAGAAGAAATGGAGAAATTAATTGGATAACATGGGATGATTGATTGAGCCCTTTGTCTCTCAACCTCTTTGTTTCCAGGTCTCCTGATCCTTATCAGTCTTTGGACCAACTCAATGTGGCGTTCCTTGGGCAATTCTTATCTCCGTAGACATAGCTTCTGGAAGTTATAGAAACTGAAACTAGACATGACCCTGGACACATAAATGTGTACTAGCATGACTGAACAGTCAGGACAACAAAAAAGGCCTTTTTAATGCCCAAGAGTAGAATTAAGGATTAAATCAAAACAAAACAAATCAAAATGAAAACAGAAGCCGTGAGTGTGTGTTCAAGGAAGCCCAGACCCACGAGGAATCCGGTCAGACGTGTGATGAGATGAACCTTGTCCAGGTGCTTCTATCTGTCAGAATTGCACATTCCAGAGTAGCAGAAATCTACTGGCTGAAAGCTTCCTGTTACTTCCGGCCCTAGAGAGGCAGGCTTAGGCAGCATCAGGCTCAGCCCATGCGAGAGGCCTTCTCCCAATCACAGAGCACCCTTCCCCGGTCCCAGATTGGTGCGAGGTAGAAAAGCACCTCTGGCCAGAGCAGGGTGCAGAGGGAGCCCACACAGTACCAGGAGGAGTAGGAGAGGGTGAGGTGAGTAGACCCATTCCACTGCGCAGGGAAGAAACCTGCACTCTTTGGGGCTGGGTTGCTTTCCTGGGAAGGGAGTGAGCTGTCTGCAAGGGAGAGGGGAAAAAGTTCATTTCCTAATGAATAGAGTCTGTCATGTTTTTGTAAGTTAGGATATTGTGGCTGTTCACAATATCTTTTACTTTAAACTGTACAACTGCTTTCTCAGCCCCTTTGTTATGGTTCAGTTCTCAGAAATGAGATAAAGTTCTTCCGTCGGGTATTATTCACCCATCCTGATTTCCACCTCACATTTCCTCACAGAAAAACCAAGAAAATCTGAGAACCCTGGGAAAACCTCTATCTCCTGACTAAATCTCACATAGACAGGCACCTTTGTGAGCTTCCAGTTTCCTTGTAGAGTCAGAAAAGCAAAAGAAAAATTAGCCTAGCAGAGAGAAAGTTTCCCAGCCTTCTTGTCAGAAATCATTTGGTCCTGCCTATTCATAAGGGGATTTGTGAGGCAATTTATTCACGTTTCTTCTCTGCAAACAGTTCTGCTTAGTAAATGTTGAAACAGGTCAACAAATTAGCTTCATCTGCACACTGTTATTTTTTACATAACTTCTTTTCACTCTGCATCAGGTGGTGGTTCCATCAGGGTTTGCAGGTTGTATTTTTTGTTCTAACAACACTTCCACACATAATACAGGTTAAGATTCAAATAATATGAGTACTACTTTACACTTATGAACTTAAAACCCCACTTATAAATAGCTTTAAAGATACTTAAGACATTTTGAATTTTTATGAATTTTAACGTTTTTTTAATTAAAGAGCATGTTTATTGATTTTTTTGCCTGAGTAGAATTGCTAAGCACTACAGAAAGAACTCACTTAGATTGTATATAAATACATATTTCAGTTATAGATATAGGTTGGGTTATACAGTATTCAAGCCTTGTAAGGAATTGTTTAGTTCTACTAATTAACTTTCTCCATGAAGAGAAGTATTTCTTATTTTGCTTTCTGTGTTTGTGTGTGTGTGCTTTGCTTTCTAAAAAAAAAAAAAAGGCATAAAAATCAGCTCACCTGGGAGTTTTTAGCTATCTGGAAAGATTCACAGACTTGTAAATACAAAAGGGATCTTAGACACCATCTAGTCAAGAAAAGCAAATGAAATCTCAGAATTTCTTTTGGCCCCTGCTGCTTACATTCTTACCCAGGGCAAACAGTGGTCAGTCCTAGAACACGCTTCACCCTGATGCTGGAATCTGGGCCTCATGGCCATGCAGGCTACCCACACCCCTGATGCGTCACTGTTCCCTCACTGGGGCAGAGACCAAGTTCATGGGGAGGTACCTTAACCTCCACCTCCCCCAAGGAATCTCCATAGTGTTCCTGCCCGGGGCTTGGGCATGCCACTCGCATTGCCTGCACCCGAGGCCCTCACTGGGCTGAGGACACCTGAGCCACTGTCGACAGCTTAGTGTTTGACTTCAGGTTGGAGAGTGACTCAGATCAGCACAGCAAGCATCAGGAGGCAAGAGCTCACTGTCTCACAGAACTCTCTGCAAAGATGGAAACGTTCTATACAACAGCCGCTAACCACATATGGCTATTGAGCATTTGAAATGTGGCTAGTGCAACATAAAGACTGAATTTTTTTTTAAATAGGTTGAACTTTATTGTTTTAAAAAAATTAATTTAATTGGAGGCTAATTGCTTTACAATATTGTGGTGGTTTTTGGCATGGGTGTACATGTGTCCCACCATCCTGAACCCCTCTCCCAAGGGATGCTCTGAGCAATGGGGGTCATGGCCATGAGAACAAGTTCCTTCTTTCATCATTCATCATTCCCAGGGACTCATCATACCCTAAATGTAAGCAGACCAGCAGTTGTCCTGATATAATCTCCACAGACATCTTTATCTTCACCTCTGAGTCATACAAGCGTCTGATCTAGTTCTGGGTTTCAGAATCTGGGCTAAGGCAATGGCCTATTGTCTGTTTTGTCCTCTCCTATTTCTCCTTTTTTTTCTTTTTGTCAGTCCAAATTTCACTAACAGGAGCTAAAATGGGAGGTGTGGTTTGTGTGTTCTCTGGTCCAACAAACTTGGGTGAGGAAAAGAGGTAATGAACTTGAAAAAAATGATCTCATGCTTGGTGGGTGAGTCTCTCTCCTTTTTCTCTTGCTTTGAAAATTGGTTTGTTTAGTGAGCAATGATTTTTAGACCTATTTTTCATTGTGTCTGGAAATATCAACACTGTGTAGATGAATAATTTTTAGAAGAAAACAAACTGAATGAAGACACAAGGAAAAAAAAAAACAAAACATAAAACTCCAGCCTCTTAAAAAAATCTGCACTCCTCAGAGCAAAGGAAGTCCTAGGACGTTGTGCAATTGGAATAAATCATCATGGTGCCAGGCCACTGGGCAGTCTTCCATAGGGTGGGGCTCACAGGGGCTTTCCTATGTGTGGAAAATATTTTGAGGTGAACTGAGTACTTTCAGCCAGGGGCAATGTCATTTCTAAAGAGGCCAGCAACTACTCCATCCTCTGCCCACTACCAATTCCACTTTCTAAAATTCACTCCATCCCATCTGCTTCCTTTACTAGCCCTCCTAAATAACAACAAACAAACAAAAAAAAAAGAGAAGGGAGGAAGAAAAAGAAAACGTTCAAATATATTTGAGGGAAGCATTGCTTTGAAATAACTCAGGAAAGTTTCAGGAAACCCCTATCTGAAAAAGTTCACCATACTGGGAGCTAAGAGCGAAGTGGAGAGGGGCAGACCCAGGCGCAGTATCAGCAGCCAGTCTCTACCCACAGCCCCAGGCCCCCAGATCATGAGGCAGGGAGTTCACTGGTTCAGCAATTCCCACTCCTTGGGTCTCTCTCCCTCACATGGTGTCTTCCCTCTTCCTTTGGAAATTTGGAGAATGATTTCTACTCAAGTCATTCACAATGAGGCATTGATATTGATGGCTTGTGAGGCTCACTGCACCTCTTTTTGTATGTATTTGCTTTCTAACCAGGAGCAAAGGAGTGATTCTCGATTTGTGGAAATTTGGAAATTAAGATGAAGACTGAGGAAGACTTTGACTGGAGAGCAAGGGTAGAAAGTTCTCACCTTGTCAGCTTTTGCTTATGTGACTCCCCTTCTGGCAGGGTGTTAGGAGTTTCTTTTCATTTTAAGGAAATATAAATGGAGGTAGTATCTCCCTAATTTAGAAAGAAGAAAGATCAGTGACAAATTTAATACGAAGTCCTGGCTTAAGAGTCAGGAGATCTGACTCAGATCTTGACTCTGAAAATGACACATCAGTGATCTTAAACAAGTCGCTTTCCCTTACCAGCTTTGATTTCCTCGCCTGCACCAAGACGGGACTGACTATAAAGCCCCTCGGTTGCAGCCAGAGCTGATACTGGATCACACTATGAAAGGGCACATAGCCAATAACGACCCTGGGATAATTGACACCTTAATTTCTCCGCAATCACATACCTTCTCAGTAAGACAAAACTACTAAAAGTGTAGTCATTGACTTTAGAGTGTGTCATTGACCAAATAATTTGAAAGTTTCTGATTTTGTTTCTTTAATGCAATTATTCATCAAATGACTTTTTAAAATGTACAGCAATCTATTCGTTTTGGGGTTCAGAATTAACTTATTAACAAATGTGGGTAAATAAAAGAAGTAACAAAAAAAAAGAAAAACAGGAACAAGGTGTCAGCTTAGGTTGTCATGGCAGAGGCTAATAGGGAAGAAAAAGCCCCCCGCCCCCCACACACATACACACAAGTGCACCAAACAGGACCCAATGCTAGCTGCCCTTGTGAACTGTTTGATTAGGCAGAGAGAGGGAAGTAGGGAAGGAAGGATAATATAATTCTGGGTATGGGTGCTTGAGGAAAGGAAAGGGTTTTCAGCTGAGCTTCAGAAGATGGTAAAGAGTTCAAGAAGCAAAAATGAGACACCAGACAAAGGAGCAGAGGAAAGTGAGCGCGAGGCCATCGGAACATGGTTGGTACTGACTGAATACAAACTGAGGCGTTTTTGCTTTATCTCTTTGGTTGACCAGCCTCTCTTCCCTGGACCAGAAGGAGAATAAAATCGGACTGGACAAAAGCTATAGACACAGGCAAAGGGAAGTTATTAGTCTGTCTCTAGGAGCTGAAAAGCCAAAAAGGTCTCAAATTCAAGAGCAACAGAGTAGGAGAGGAGAAATTTGGATTTGCAGAGATTGGTGAGCAGGAGAGGATGGGTGGACAAGTAAAGCCATCTGGAATTAGGAAGCAAGAAGGCGCCTGCGGCTGAGCTTGTGCTGGGGTGGGGACTCCACCCCTCCCCATCCCACTCCCACCCCTACCTTGAACTGAGGATGCAGGGAGACTTTGCAGGTGTTTAAGCAGGGAAGTGATAGAAAACCAGAGTTTGTTTTAGGACAGTGCATCTCAAGACTAAGTGACTGGCACTTGTGCTCTGCTTAGTCACTCAGCTGTGCCTGACTCTTTGAGACCCCATGGACTGCAGCCCGCCAGGCTCCTCTGTCCATGGGGGTTCTCCAGCCCAGAATACTGGAGTGGGTTGCCATGCCCTCCTCCAGGGGATATTCCCAACCCAGTGATCGAACTCAGGTTTCTTGCACTGCAGGCAGATTCTTTATCAACTGAGCTACTGGCCAAATCCAGCCCACAGCCTGCTTCAGTAAATAAAGCTTTACTGGCACAGAGCCGTGCGTGTTCATTTCTGTGCCCTAACTTGGTTGCATGTCATGGCTAGGCTGAGTTGCGACAGAGGCATTATCACTACAAAGCCAAGAACAGTTATTCTCTGTCCCTTAACAGAAAGTTTGCCAAGGTCTGCGTTTACTCGCTCAGTGTCTGTGTATTGTTGTTATTATTTCTTTGCTCAACCTTTGAGATGTCTTGATCCTGTGGCCCTGAAGACCGCAGCAGGCATCTGTCATGACAAGGACACTGTCTGAGATGGCTGCAGGCCATCAAACCAGGGAGCTTTGAGCTTTGACACTGATGTCGCCTCCCCCACCACCCTCTGTGGACAGTCTAGACCCAAGGTTTGCCAAATGTCCCAGCAGCATGCTTTACAGCAACCTTTCCCACTCGGGATCCCAGGTGTGTTTTCCGTAAGCCAGCCCCCCGGCACCTGTTTGAACAATTTTGCCTCATCACATCTCCAGTTCTGGGACTATGGGAACAGGATCACAGTGACAGGTTATGCCCGGTCACACCTGGGGCCAGGCTGCTGGTCAGGAAGTCCCACTGAGCTGTGGAGAGGAGGTATCTGGCTCAGGTAAAGCCATTGTCACATTTAAAAAGAACAAGAGTAAAAGTCTTAACCTGAAGAGACATTTGCACTGGGAGCACTCTCTCCTGTCTCCTGATGGAGGAAGCCCCAAGACCAGGGTCATTATTAGTTTTCTGGGTCCAAACAGCTGAAAACATAGGTGTCAACGTTTTGCTGATAAAAAGCCCTATTACTTCTTCATCCCTTTTATGTTGCTGCTGCTGCTAAGTCTCTTCAGTCGTGTCCAACTCTGTGCGACCCCATAGACCTCAGCCTACCAGGCTCCTCCGTCCCGGGATTCTCCAGGCAAGAACACTGGAGGGGGTTGCCATTTCCTTCTCCAAAGCATCAAAGTGAAAAGTGAAAGTGAAGTCACTCAGTTGTGTCCGACTCTTTGCGACCCCATGGACTGCAGCCTACCAGGCTCCTCCATCCGTGGGATTTTCCAGGCAAGGGTACCGGAGTGGGGTGCCATTGTCTTCTCTGCATCTCTCTTATACTGTGCCAAAATTCTGGGGCAAGCCACACCCCCACCCAGGAGAGCACAGAGGCCCAGTCAGACAACTCCTGGAGGGGAGCCAAGGGTGGGTACAGTGTGGGGATGTGTGGGAGGGAACCTGGGAGCTAGGTTCAGAGAAGTGGAACTCACCTGAACGGACAGCCGCACTTAGAAGGCATGTTTATCTTTGTGGAACAACACAACACATTGATGTATTAGATTTAAAATAACTCAGTAAATCATGTTGGCCTAAGTTCATACTATAAACTAGATTTCAGGTAGGCAGCTAATAGCGGGCACCCAAGAATTAAGGAAAAATTTGTGGGAGGAAAATGCTTAAAATGACCAATTCTGATTGTTCATTTCTCTTCAGCTTAGGAAATGACTGCAATTATTCAATTTTGGCATCAAAGAAATGTTGCCCCAGTAGGTGGAACATCTGTGTTCTGTAGGATGGTTTAAGAACCTCTCCTCTTCACTCTGAAGGCAGTATGTGGAAAGGAAACAGAAATGGGTGGATCCATCTGAGACAGAAGTCAGGATCTGGAAGTAGGAACTGGAAAGTGTGAAATGTTCTCAGGAAATACCAGAAAATGATCGCATTTGTTTCTACCAAAACTATAAATCAGTTTAAATCAGAGGGGGTGCATCTTGCAGAGTTCTCCACAGAAATAAGAGCCAATAGGATATATATATAGGGAAAAAGATTTATTTTAAGGAATTGGCTTATGTGGCTGGTGGCTGGGATGCAGAGCAGACTAGCAGCCTGAAAATTCAAGTAAGCTGGTGCTGCAGTCTTGGGTCTGAAATCTGCAGACTGAAAACTTGCACATGGTTTCTATGTGCAGTCTGGAGGCAGAATCGCTTCTTCTTTGGAAAACCTCAGTCTTTGTTTTTAAGCCCTTCAACTGATTGGATGAGGCCCACCCACATTATGGGAGGTAATCTGCTTTATGCAAAGGCAACTTATTTAACCATTAATTACATATAAAAAATGTCATCACAGCCATACCTAGACTGGTATTATATTTGACCAAACAACTAGGCCCCATATCTAATCAAAGTGAAAGTGTTAGTCCTTCAGTTGTGTCCAACTCTTTATGATCCCATGGAATGTAGCTTGCCAGACTCCTCTGACCATGGGATTCTCCAGGCAAAAATACTGGAGCAGGCTGCCATTTCCTTCTCTGGGGGATCTTCCTGAACTAGGGATTGAACCCAGGTCTCCCACACTGCAGGCAGATTCTTTACCATCTGAGCCATCAGGTAAGCCCTATCCTAATCAAGTTAACATGTAAAATTTATCATGGAAGGGTATTCATTGTGGTACTTCCTTATCAGGCAGGCCAAGACAAAACTCAAGAAGTTTATTAACTTTTTAAGGCACAACTACTCCAGGCTACAGAGATCATCACAGCTTATATTCCTTATGTAGAAAAGGGCCCACTTGTCCCTCTCTTTTGGTCTCTCTCCATGCCTGACTTCTATGGAAAGGTCAACAAATTCATAATGTCTTTTTTTTTTTTTTAAATAACTATCAGCAGGGCACTTTGTCAGAGTTTTTCTTTGTGCAATCTAAATAGGTTTATTAGTTTACCCTTGTGCACAGGCATTTACAAGCCTTCCAAGAACTTCAAAAGATTAACCAGGTCTGATCCTTTTCTTTCATAGAAATCACATTGCCTTTGTTCTAAGTGATCCAGTAACACCACCCCTCTAAGAGGTTTCTCCAGCTAGTCTACTAGGGAAGCAAACTCACTTGCCACCATTTTCTAGGAGGCTTTCCTAGGAGTTTAGTTTCCCCTTGAGAGACTGTATAATATCAGCCTACACATTAAACCAGGGTTTTCCAATGTCACTCTTCAGCACATTCTAACTTCTTGGGTAACTGCATTTTGAGCAGTGATCTGCCTGCATGTTTCTTTTCTGTTAGTTCTAGAAATACAAGTTTCCAACCAATTTGGCAAAGAAGGCGATGGCACCCCATGCCAGCATTCTTGCCTGGAAAATCCCAGGGACGGGGGAGCCTGGTGGGCTGCCGTCTATGGGGTTGCACAGAGTCGGACACGACTGAAGCGACTTAACAGTAGCAGCAGCAACAACCAATCTGGGGCTAGACTTGTGGTTAGGAAGTTTAGAGCTGAAGAAGGGAAGCTCTCGGAAGCTCAGGCTCCCGACTTTTGCTTCAGCCAGATTTTGATCTGAGTTTGTATATGAGAGTTTCATATTGAAGTTGTATTTTCATATTTCCTTTGAAAGTGTGGCTGTTTGTTTTTAATTGAAATATACTTGATGTACATTATATAAGTTACATGTGTACAATAATAGTGATTCACAATTTTTAAAGATTATACTCCACTTGTAAGTATAATAAAATATTGGCTGTATCCCCGTGATGTACAGTATATCCTTATAGCTTGCTGCTGCTGCTGCTAAGTCACATCAATCGTGTCCGATTCTCTGCGACCCCATAGACAGCAGCCCACCAGGCTCCCTGTCCCTGGGATTCTCCAGGCGAGAACACTGGAGTGGGTTGCCATTTCCTTCTCCAATGCATGAAAGTGAAAAGTGGAAGTGAAGTCGCTCGCTTATTTTATACCTAATACTTTGTACCTCCTAGGCCTCTCCCCTTCCCCACTGGTAACCACTAATTTGTTCTCTATATGTCTGTGAGTTTGTTACTTTTTTGTTATATTCACTAGTCTGTTGTATTTTTTTAGATGTCACATATATGTGATATCATATTTGTCTTTCTCTGTCTTTCACTGAGCATAGTAATCTCCAAGTCCACCTGTGTCAGTGCAAATGGCAAAATCCCATTCTTTATAGATTACATCTTCTTCATCCATTCATCTGTTGATGGACACTAAGGTTGCTTCCATATCTTAGCAATTGTAAATATTGCTGCTGTGAACATAGAGGTACATTTACCTTTTTTAATTAGTGGGGCTTTTTCTTGTTTCAGAATATGCCCTAAAGTGAAATTGCTGAGTTGTACGGTTTAGTTTAGTTTTTGAGAAACCTTTCCACAGTGGCTGTACCAGTTTAAATTCCCAATGTGCTTCTGTTTTAAAACAAAATTAAATCACTAGTTTTAGGTGCCTTAATCATTCACTATTTGTTCTGGTCTGTCTGCTTCAAGAAACTGAGGCAAAGGTAAAGAAAATAAACATTGGTTGGGTAACTGATACTGTGTTAGAACTTCACCCATCAATTCAGTTCAGTTCAGTTCAGTCGCTCAGTCGTGTCCACCTCTTTGCGACCCCATGAATCGCAGCACGCCAGGCCTCCCTGTCCATCACCATCTCCCAGCGTTCACTCAAACTCACGTCCGTCGAGTCGGTGACGCCATCCAGCCATCTCATCCTCGGTCGTCCCCTTCTCCTCCTGCCCCCAATCCCTCCCAGCTTCAAAGTCTTTTCCAATGAGTCAACTCTTCGCGTGAGGTGGCCAAAGTACCGGAGTTTCAGCTTCAGTATCATTGCTTCCAAAGAAATCCCAGGGCTGATCTCCTTCAGAATGGACTGGCTGGATCTTGCAGTCCAAGGGACTCTCAAGAGTCTTCTCCAGCACCACAGTTCAAAAGCATTAATTCTTTGGTGCTCAGCCTTCTTCACAGTCTAGCTCTCACATCCATACATGACTATTGGAAAAACCATAGCCTTGACTAGACGGACCTTTGTTGACAAAGTAATGTCTCTGCTTTTGAATATGCTATCTAGGTTGGTCATAACTTTCCTTCCAAGGAGTAAGCATCTTTTAATTTCATGACTGCAGTTACCATCTGCAGTGATTTTGGAGCCCCCAAAACAAAGTCTGACACTGTTTCCACTGTTTCCCCATCTATTTCCCATGAAGTGATGGGACCAGATGCCATATACTCACGTAATTTTCATAGTAACCCTTTTAGTTAAGTCTTATGTTACCCTTTTAGAGAAAGCTCAAAAGTTTAAGTAATTACCAAAGGCCACAAAACCACTAAGTGGTAGAGCAAGATTCAAACTTAGATCTAACCAAAGCCCATGTTTTTCTCCTTCACTATAACCTGTTCTGCAGTAAAGGTCTAGGCCAATAATTCACCCATTTATTCTTCTCATGCAAATACACATTTTAAAAATGCACTTCATATACTCTTTTACTGAGTAAAATAATTTATTAAGTGCCTACCACGTGTAAGGCACTGTGCCACATAGGACCCCAAAAGGCAAATTAAACAGGGTTCCAAGGGCCTTCTCTTGCTTTGGAGACTTGCAGTAAAGTGCAGGAAGCTTCATAGGCTGACACTGGGAGGAAAGAACGCACAAGGGCAGCAGAATAGAGTACTCCCTGAGTCACTTCTGCATCAGAGAGGAAGCAGCCCCAGCATAGAGGAGGAAACTTAAGGGTCATCTCTGCATCACCTCGCAGTCTCGACCAGAAGCTTCAGAGCACCCCAGTGCCAGAGGGACGGGGCCTGTTAACGGTGGGTGTTAACCATTGAGGAATGCCAGTGGAATGCACAGAGGGCCCCTCCCATATGGACGTGCAGTTTGGTACCTGACTCTGGCCATGCCCCAAGCATATCTGGGAAGCTTTTTCCCTCTCCCAGTGAGCTCCCCTCCACCCTTGACCATGAATCCTTCCATAGAAGATAAAAAGGAGCTCAGATGGGAGATGGGTAAGGCTTTCAGGACCCTCCAGCAGAGCAGCCCTTGAGCAGGGAGCAGGGGAAGGTGAAAGAGGCTGCTTCACCCCAAACTAGAAGCCTTTGGTTGTAGCGTCGGTAACCACTGAAACCTGCTTCCTAGGGTCCAGGAGTCACTGGTACATAAAGCAAAGACACAGCCCAATTATTATTCATAATTTCTTATGTTAGTAAACAATCTTGGTGTGTACCTATCACTTCCCCATCTTTTATCTTGGTAATCACAACAATCCCACCAGACAACTTGTATTCTATCCATCTGATACGTGAGGATTGAATAGACACTGAGTCACATTGCCCAGGATTACACAGTAAGGACTGGGCAAGACTGAGTTTGAACCTTGGCTTTCTAACATTAAGTCTGGGATGCTCACCGTTAGACCACAGCCAGTAGATCACACTGTGAGCTGCTAGAAACATACATTTGGACCCCTAACTGCCACACCTCTTGACATTTGTGGCTGTTTGGAGGATGGAATAAATATTTTAGGTCTTCTAGACACCACCTAGTCTAACTACAGGTGGCCATGGAGAGTCTATGAAATGCTGACTCTCACGTTAACCTGCACATTTGCACCTCTTCTAAAAATTTTGGTACCAAAGGGTGGGTCGGAGAGCTCCAGGTCTGGGATGCATCTAGACAGATTTTCTAGAACAACTTATGGGTGCAGCCTTGGGTTTAGGGAAAATGTGCAAAAATTAGTGCAGTGTTGAGGGGTTAAGGAGGCAAGAACTTAGGAGAGTGGAGAGAGACCTAGTGCTTCTGACCTTTGCAAAGACAGGATCATCTGAGCAGGAAAATGTAGCATCTACCCTCTCCACTCCCGGATAGGCAGGACAACAACCCAGGTGTTTCTTTTCCTTCTCAAAGTGTCAGTCACGTGGCAGATCTTTACAATCTGCCCTGGTAAGTGAATGATCTGGATCTAGGCAGATCTGGGTTTGTCTCAGCTTTTGCATTTTGCAACATGGCCTTGGGCAAAGCAATTAATCTCTTTCGATCTCTTTTTTTGCATCTGCTAAATGACAAGAAAACAGCTTCTCCCCTAGATCCTCCAGGGGAGAATCAGCTCAGCTGATACCTAGATTTTAGCCCACTGGGACTCATTCCATGCTTCTGACCCCCAGAACTGTAAGATGAAACCTGGGTGTTCTTTGAGGTCACTAAGTCTTTGGTAATTTGTTACAACAGCAACAACAAACAAACACAGATTTTGGTGAAAATCCCCATCTCTCAGGTCTGCTGAGAGGATGAGCACAGAATGCCAGCATGTGCTGAGGATATCATGAAGTGACCGCAACATGACAGCTTTCACCATCGCTTTGTTCTTTTGTGCCATTATCTAAGTGATTAAGCACCGCTGAAGGAGGAGAAGAGAACTCGTAGTGGAAAAGGAGAAACATCTAGCCGGGCAGCAAGCTGAGGGCATTCCCTGCCCATCCACACAGTCCTGCCCTCCCCCAATCAGTCGCCAGCCGGCTGCCTCCCTGACACCTACCTCATGCTTGTCTCGATTTCTTCATTTCACTCTCCTTTTCCCCAAACCAAGCTCCAACCTGCCTTCTTCCTTCCTTTCTCCCAATCTGGTCCGCATTTTCCCACCCTAATTTTGACTTGCAATTCTCCCACAAAGTATTCCTTGGTCTCTTCCCCTTCTTTAAAACTCTGTGTGGCAGAACTGTCTTTGGGATCTTGTGGGATATATTTAGGCCACTGGGGCCAGGTCCTTTGTTCAGGGTCCCATGAGCTCCCCCTCTTTCTTTGGAGACCTACCTGCCTTTTCCCTTTTTCCCATAGCTCTACTTTCCTCCTTTATTCTATGGGGGTACAGTCATTTTGCTTTGAATCCACATTGCTATCATCACACTTTAAATTCCTTAAAGGAACAAACTGCCTTCTTTTCGTTCTTTAAGCCCAGCTAACGACCACAATTAAGTTGCCCTTGCAGATGGGTGCTGGGTGCTCACGAGGCTGCTTCCGGCCTCTCTGGACATTTACCCTCTACTCTCTATATGTATCTGTGTTGCCTGAACTTCTACCTTTCACCGTCTGTTTATCTGTGTCTAGTTTAGATGGTAACCCAACTGGTCAGGAGCAGTATCTGCACATTCCAGGGAGGGACTTGATAACATGTTGAGCCGGCTATGTGAGTGAGGCTCCCGTCTGTAGAGGTTGTGCATTAACTCCAGACTCTGGCTCCACTCTGTCTCAGGGCAACCGTCTCAGGGAAGAAGTGACATTTCTAAGCCTGAAATGACATTTCCAACCGGAAAGAAATGAATGGCATTTCTAATCAGAAGCTCCGCATAGCAATCTTGTAACAACGGCCCCATTTCTTCCATTCACGCAGCAAACACTGATGACACTGGGGATATCCACCGTGTGCCCCATTCTGGGCCAAAAATCTCTCTAAATTTCAACTCCTTCAGTTCCTACCACTAGCCAAGTGAGCTGGTAGGGGAAATATTTAGAGATGTTTAAGATTACTTGGAAGGTTGTAAATACTTACATTAGAGTGTAACAAAGAAGTTACAGTCTAGCAAGGTCTGAGTCAAATAGAAGGCTTGCTTCCACGGATTCAGGACACACACCAGGACTTCAGCCAAACCGGCTCATTTGTTATCTCCCAGGCTCTTCACTCTTCTAAAGCTCTACTCCCTGATCTTTCCTTTCCTTTTACCTGGAATGTCACTCCCACTTTCCTCTCACACCCACCCACATCTATTTGATACATGGAAACCACACAGACCCTGAGAGCATTATCTCTTCCCTCCTCAAAACTCTGATGTTCTTAAGATCTTATCACATGCGTTATAATGATTTGGGAACACAGCTTCCCTACTAAAGCCTGAAAGTCTAGAATGCATTAACCTCCCTTATGTATCTTTGTATACCTCGAAATGCTAGTTGTGTCATATAATACATTTTGATTTAGAGCCTGAGTGCATGAAGTGGATAGTTAATTAATTTAATAAACAAAACACTGAGAGATGTGGATAGCTATAATTCCAGTGTAAAAGCCAAAATAAATCACCCAAACACTTACCCCGCATTCCTTCTAGAGAATCCTCACCAAGGGAGAGACACATTTTTTAAAGCTCTGGACACGGCATTAAACCTCGTAAATACTTTCTGGGAGCCACATGGGCTAAGACGGAGTCACATAGACCAAGCCTCCAGCCCAGCTCTTCTATTTACTGGCTGTGAGACCCCAGGGAATTTAATTTACCAATTTAAGCTTGAGTTTCTTCATCTGCAAAATGGAGCCTCCTCATCCTTTTCCTTTTTCTACCTAATTGGGTTATGAAAATCACATATGTGTATGTCAAGCCCCTAGCAGAGTAGCACATAGAAGGAACGATTAACCCCTCTTTCTCTCACCCCCGCCTTCTCCCCCCTCCCTCCACTCAATGTGACAGAGTATTTTCAATTTGCCAGCTATATTTGAAGACAATAAGACCTCCTGAAAAATAATGGTTTTTAACAGCTGCCCAGAGTCTAAATGGGAACCAATTGCCCACTCCACCCACATGTTTTTCCTTTGGGCTTCAGCTTGCCATGACCAAGGGCAGGGAGAACCATACCAGGGACCTCAGGATGCTTCGTCACCACCTCAGGTCTGTCCTGGGTGACTTTGGGCCTCAGTTCATCACTCAGAAGGATGCAGTCTGTATGTTGCACATCTTAAAGAACTCCTAAAAGCTGATAATCAGACTCAGACCAGCTTTACCTTTTTTTTTCTTCTTTACGAAATTACAGTGATTACTGAACATAGTAACGAAACATCCTCCATTGCTAAATGACCACCTGACTTAGTTTGGGTGCTTCAGAACACAAGGAGGCATGCTGGAGTGAGCTAGTTCTGCTGAGGAGCTTGCAGCAGTCTTTACTCCCTGCTCCTATCCAGTTGTAATGTTCTCAATTGTGTCCACAGCTTGGGGAAATCCTGAAGATGACGAAAGACGACTCCACTGTTCGTTGCTTCCAGGGCCTGCTGATTTTTGGAAATGTGATTATCGGTGTAAGTAATGAGTATTTTCCATGAAATTCTGCTCTTTCTGTAATCATGATTTTAGATCCAACAGAAGTGAGACTTTAAAGGAAAATAATGCGATAGTGACTGGTTCCCTTCATCTTTTCTCCCTTTTAAGAAATGTATTAGTAAAACATGCTAGCTAGAATTTAACAATATGAATAATCCTATGTAACTATATAAGAGAGTTTCCTGGTAGCTCAGTAGTAAAGAATCTGCCTGCAGTGCAGGAGATGCAGGAGACTTGGGTTCGATCCCTGGAGTCAGGAAGATCCCTTGGAGAAGGGCATGGCACCCCACTCCAGTATTTTTGCCTGGAGAATCCCATGGACAGAGGAGCCTGGTGGGCTATAGTCCACAGAGTTGCAGTGAGTCAGACATGACTGAAACAACTTAGCACGCACCCAAATATGTAATGTATCAAAAGACCATGTGGAAAAAGAGAGATATTTTCCTCCAAGCTTTAAACACCAGAATCTAAAAGGAGCCATGCCTATCATGGTTAGTGTCCAGGTATCCTCAACACACACATGGCAGTGTGTCCTTCCTTTCCCTCCTGGGTTTGATTTCCATGGACTCCACCACTGGGGGTAGGTGTCTGCATCTTCCTGTTCTGGTCACACGGAGGCCAGGACCGGGATGTGAAAGTAGCTCAATGGAAGGCTGCACAGGCACAATGAGGTGAGAACTCTTAGGAGTCAATATCACTGGCTCTGGGCCCAGCCCTGCCTGACTCTGCATGACTCTGAACAGGTCATTGTCTTTCTAGGCCAAGATCCTTCATCTATAAAATCCAGGGAGCAGGAAAGATAACCACCAAGGTTCCTTCCTCTTCCAACATTGCCTGGTTCTCTGACCCTGATAAACACGACCAGGACCAGTTTAAGTATTTTTACAGTCCAGGAATTAGGGTGGTAGGCAGCGGGAATGTAAGTGAAAGAGGAGCTTCCTACAAGAAGTCATTGTTCGAGTGGTCCCTGCCCCCAAGAGTTTTATGGATGGTCTGAAATTGTCTGGGTCTCCTCCCAAAGACTAAAGTAGAGAGAAATGTGGAAGGAGGCAAGAAACCAATTCACAGGATGGAAGGAGCTGTTTGGTTGCCTGGCAGTGAGGAATTTAAGTCAGCTGCTTACAACCTATGCAGGGGGCAGAGTTAATCCCTCCCAGCACTGCCCCCTCCTCCATCCCTTTCCCAACGCTGCTCTCCTGGCCACCAGCCTGACTGAACCCCCTCTACCCACAGATGTGCAGCATTGCCCTGATGGCAGAGTGCATCTTCTTTGTATCAGACCAAAACAGCCTCTACCCGCTGCTTGAAGCTACCAACAATGACGACATCTACGGGGCAGCCTGGATTGGCATGTTTGTTGGCATCTGCCTCTTCTGCCTCTCTGTCCTGGGCATCGTAGGCATCATGAAGTCCAACAGGAAAATTCTTCTGGTGGTAAGACCTGAAAACACTGTACATTTCTTTCCTGGACTGATTTTGATGCACTGTTTCTTCTTCCCTGAGCACAATGCTTTGGTTTTCATCAGGGTAGGTAGAAGCAGGTGCCAGGTGAGGGGTAAATAGAGGGGAAGACCCTCCCTGCATGTGGGGGCAAGGATGCTCTCCTCTATTGCAAGTCCAGAAAAGTCCAGTGCAGAGAGGCTGAAGGGGAGACACCTGGAGGGTCACCTACTAAATACATTCTAGATCTTGGCTTCTCTGACTGGTGTCCAGCAGATACAGCCAGGAGCTACACGGGCCAAAGGAGTGACAAAGTGAGAACTCAATGATCAGATTTTTTCTCCTGACAAAAAGTAGTTTAAAATCTTATTATAATAGTAATCAAGTGTTAATATATTAGGATAGAAATCACAAAATATGCATAAAGTTTTAAGAGAAAGCGTGAGCCTCAGACATTTTTGAGCTCAAGGCTGAGGATTTTGTGGCATGGCCTACACTTCCCATCTCATACATTCACTCTACTTTTAGGGGCCCTGGAAACTCTTGCTGGGCTCCAGGTAGAGATGAGTTTCAGCTCCCACCTGCCTATGAAGGCTCTAATTCTGGGCATCCATAGAGAGGTTTCTGCCCCAAACTGCAGACAGCAGGCTGTGCCTTGACTTTGCAGGTGGAAGCAGATTTTCAGCCAGCCAGGCTAAGAACCCTCAGTACTAGGTCTAAACTTCCACTCCCTCTACCCATGTTCAGGACAGCAGTTTCTCACCCCAAGATGGGGCCCCACTTCCTACCCAGAAATATCTCTCCTAGCCAAAGGCTGCAGGACCTGAGTTCCATCTTCATGGAACGAGTCCAGCAAGCTACGGGGCCTGTTGGTTTGCTTTTCCTGTGGACTAACATCATGCTGGTACCCAGGGAATGTAGAATATTTACATTCTCTGGGTCCTTAGTGTGAGTTAGTCCCAGGGCAAAAGCACCCACCTTTTCAGGGTGGGGAAAGGAATTCGGGGAAAGGAATTCAGGGAAAGGTGTCCTTAGAGGCGAGCTCCAGCCGCATCCTGGTCTCACTCTGAGCCAGTCGTGTGTGCACAGCACAGCTGGGAGCACCTTGGCCATGCCTGGCAAGAAGGCCGAGCCATGCACCCTCCATGCAACTGAGGAGAAGCACCTGCACCCTGTGTCTCTTTTCTGGAGCATCTCTAAGGAGGGTCTGAGCCTTTTAAGGGGAGCAAGCAAATCTCTTGACAAATAGCAAGGCCACAGCTATTAGAGCAGAGGACACTGTCATGATGCCTCTGAAGGGCTCCTGCTGTTAACTGGGAGTGAAAAGTAGCCAACGCCTTTTCCTGGGCGGAATGGTTAGGGCGGCAGAGGTCCAGCTCTGCGAACCAATCGCCCCTGCCCAGGCAGCAAGAACGGTTTCCTCTGCGCCCCTCCCCAGAAGAACCCAAGGACAGTAAGCACTGTGCAAGGCTGAAGACGGCAAAGTAGTCCCCAGCCTATATCCAGAAGTCATTTGTCCTTCAGTTATTCTCCAGCCACAAACAGGGGCAGTGCGCTGTGGAGGCGTCATGAGCATACACACACCCACCACACACACACAACAAAACTTACAATATGCTGTTTTACTCAACTGACCTGACGCAAGTAGGGTGGGAGGAGGTGAGAGAAGATGTTATCTGAGAAGATACATCAGTGTGTGTACCAGACACTAGGTAGAGCCTGTTCCTCTCTGATAAGACGGGACATTGTCAGGAGGCAGGATAGATATTAAACATAGCCCTATTCAGCTTTTTGTGTCCTCGGTAATCCTAAATCTTCAGTAAACCATAAAGATGTTCCCCAAAGAGAGGGAAGTTAGGAGGCTCTACCTAGTGTGTGATACACTAAGACTCTCTTGCCAGCCCTTGAATGAACACACAGAAACACCAGTTCATTATCTTGTATGTTTTTCCCCAGTTTAAATGGAAATGCAAGGTGCTGAACTGAGAAAGCTCTGTATTCAACAGTCTTCTATTCTCTGGGGAGAGAAGGGACTTGAGCTGATTAGAACCTAGCACCAAGTCTGCTCCAATCACTGATCAGTGAGGGTTTGTTGAATCACTGTGTAAATGATTGCAAAATTATATTTAGGCAAATGTGCTACAGAAAACATAATGATTATTTGCTTTAAAAAAACTCTTTGGAGGTGGACATAATTTTTTAATTCCATTTGTTTCCTTTCCAGTATTTCATCCTGATGTTTATTGTATATGCTTTTGAAGTAGCATCTTGTATCACAGCAGCAACACAACGAGACTTTGTGAGTACAGCCTCCCAAAGTGGAACAGAAACGACTGTATGAATCATCATTACCATGATAACAATACAATAACTGACATGCATTAAGCCCTTACCCTGCACCAAGCATCGTAATATGCACATTCATAATAAATATATAATTCTTCTCCTCACGATAACCCTCTGAAATAGGTATTAACACTATTGTCACTTTATAGATAAAAAGAAAATGAGACTTAAAAAGTAATTTGTCCAAGGCTAGGCAGCTGATAAATGAAAGAGGGGAATCCTGAGTCCAGACCATGTCCAGGGCCCAAGCTTGCACTGCCATGCTCTTCACCACTCTGCCACAGCCACGGGCCTTCCACCAGGATGATCAGTAATCCACTGTATCTAAGACATCTTCCTAAGTCAGCATCTTGCTTTCTTTCCTTTCTCCGTTCCCTGGCTTAGGTCACCCTCCAATGGCTGTCCACCCAGGTTTCATTGGGATGTGTTTGGAGACGAGAGTCTTCTCCCCACACAGGCACTTCAGCCACCAGGAACAAACTCACACCCAATCCCAACCCCCACCCCAGCCTCTGAGCTCCGTTTTACTTAGGAGATAATGTTCAGGGCCCCCAGCCACGGGCTAAACATCATTTTGCTTGCTTGAGGATTAATATGCTAACTCTTCCTCTTGTGTTGCCTCCTCCCACCATAGTTCACACCCAACCTCTTCTTGAAGCAGATGCTGGAGAGATACCAAAACAACAGTCCTCCAAACAATGATGACCAATGGAAAAACAACGGAGTCACCAAGACCTGGGACAGACTTATGCTCCAGGTAATACCTGCGGGGGAGATTCCATTTTGTATCTAAACCAGTATCCAAGGTGTATGGGTGGTGAGGAGTGAAGTCAAAGTATGGGGACCACAGCCTCCAAAGGGGCCTCCTTCAACAAAGACTTGAGAGACTCCCTGGCATGCCAGTGGCTAAGACTCCACCGTGCAATGGGTGGGCTTCCCTGGTGGCTCAGACGGTAGAGAATCCGCCTGCGATGCAGGGGACCTGACTTTGATCCCTGGGTTGGGGAAGATCCCCTGGAGGAGGGCATGGCAACCCACTCCAGTATTCTGGTCTGGAAAATTCCATGGACTAGACCATGGGGTCGCAAAGAGTCAGACACAACTGAGCAACTTTCACTTTGCAATGTGGAGGACACAGGTCCAATCCCTGGTTGGGAAGCTAAGATCCTACATCCCACAGAACAATTGAGCTTGCCCGCAGCAACTACTGAGCCCAAGTGCCGCAACTAGAGTGTCCGTGCACTGCAGCAAAAGATCCTGCATGACACAACAGAGACTCGTGTGCATAACTAAGATCTGATGCACCCAAGTAAAGAAAAATAAAAAATAAGGAGAAATTTGACATAAGCAAGTTCATCTATTTCCTCTCACTTACTGGCAGGGACATATGGCTCAGTGAACCCCTAGATCTATATTTTATTTTAAACCATGATGTTGATTCACGTCCATTTATAGGAGTAAAAGAAATGTAGATTACTCATAGGCTCTGCTTCTTAGAACTCTGACATCACTTATTAAGAAAATGTTGCCTCCACTCCACAGTGAACTCAACTGGAAATTATTATCTATCTTGCTGACTGAGTGCATTTTCACACCTGTGGCCTAGTCCTATTCTAGACTTGATCACCCAGTTTTTTCTAACTGGCAATCATAATGATATCCAGTTACCTCAAACACCATCAAAAGTACAAGTCTTGCAGAATACTCATTATCATACCCACATGGCTATAAGAATATACATACTTATCTCCTACATATGCCCTTATCTGACCCAACTCTGTACAGCCCTGTCCCCCTTCCCAACCAGCTTCCAATGTTTCCCAGTCTGTCATCAGCAAGCTCCTTAGAGCCTCCACCCCTTCGTTGAACTCTCTTTACACTATATCTTCTAACATTTCCTTCATTTAGTCTAATATTCCTGTTCTTTAGTTTTTAGCCCATTAGGACCTCCGGTGTCTTGGTCACTTTCTCATTTCCTATCACTATTTTGACTACAGGTCAAGTATTTTTTCCCCCACTCAATTAGCAAAGAACTAAGCTTTTCAAATGAAAATGTAAATGGTCACACTTTTTATTTTTTTCAAATCAACACAATATTTTATTTAAAATATGAGCCAGAGTTTCCTGCCTGTGCTGGATTGTACGAAGAGAAAGCAAAGAACTTTCAATATTCAGTTCAGTTCAGTTCAGTTCACTCACTCAGTCGTGTCCGACTCTTTGCAACCCTATGAATCACAGCATGACAGGCCTCCCTGTCCACCAGTCGATTGCATATTAAACTCATCAAAAGCAAGTGGATCAGATATCTACCAATTTGTGAAGATTCTTTATTGCTAAGGAAACCAACGGCCTAAAATTTCTATCCTTTCTGAATATTAAAGTGATAAACTAATTTTCTCACTTAATCAACCACTCTGCTGATTTTAATACCAAATTAAACTCCAAAACCTTCTGTAATGTTGGGCTAGTACATAGTTGGATCTATGATTGTTACAGGTCCTTGGTATACTCTAAATAAAAAAATGAGGTAAAAGAAACAAAAAATATTTTGACTGATAAAATGCATACAAAATAATACCTCAATTTAAGAATATAGAATTTTATATTCTAAATTAAATACCACTATAAAAAAATATAAAAATATATATATATTATAAACATGGGAAATACAAAGCAATGCATTCCTCATTCAGTATAAATTGTTTATTTGAACACAATATCCTGAGATAAGGAAATTAAGAATTGCCTTCTTCTTTATTAAGAAAGCTGATGGAAATTCATATATAGAAAAAGCAAATATAAGAATATGATTTAATCTAGACTCTAGCAGAAATAAAGCTTTTCATTATTTTTCTTTGAAATAGATATTCAGTTTATAATAATATAGTATCTAATATTAAAGTTTATATTAATATCTATAGTGTTCACTTTAAATTTACAAAACTACAGTAAAAATAGTCAAAATATTCCCCACCTAAATTAACCTTGCTGCTGCTGCTGCTGCTAAGTCACTTCAGTCGTGTCCTACTCTGTGGGACCCTGTAGACAGCAGCCTACCAGGCTCCCCGGTCCTTGGGATTCTCCAGGCAAGGACACTGGAGTGGGTTGCCATTTCCTTCTCCAGTGCATGAAAGTGAAAAGTGAAAATGAAGTTGCTCAGTCGTGTCTGACTCTTCACGACCCCATGGACTGCAGCCCACCAGGCTCCTCCGTCCATGGGATTTTCCCGGCAAGAGTACTGGAGTGGGGTGCTACTGTCTTCTCCGAATGGTCACACTTTTGAAAGATCCACTTACCAACTTTTTAAAGTCTAGTCTGAAACAAGTCTGGTTCAAATTTAACCATTTCCCCTCAAAATTCTCACATCAAATTACAGAATGACTATTTTCTTTGGTGAGATATTTTCCATAATCCAGTGCCAAAACAGGACATGATTTTAAGGTAGTTGCTTTTTCACCAAGTTTGCTGAATATATTTGTCTTAAAAGTTGAGAGATGGCATAGTTTTAATTCCTTCCCTTGATACAATTTTGCAGATTTTATAAAAAGGAAGGAAGGTGATATGAAATGTGTTTTATCCTCTGTCCTCAGTTCTATCTAGTACTGCAGTGGGTTGCCACTGCCTTCTCCGAGAGTGCTGTGAGCTACATATTAAGTAATCTTTCTTTCCTATGTAGAGGCATAACCAGGTGCCACCTGGTTTTGGTTGTTTTTTTCTAGTTCATTTTCTCCCACTGTAAAATTAATGCATAATTGCTCCAGAAAAAGTTTTTAAAACTAGAAAAGTAAAACAAGAAGAATTTCTCATAATTTCTTCACCACAAAAATTTTAATTTTCTGATTCTCAGTTTGCTCATATGTAATATGAGAATAATTATAACTCTCTCACCTTATTGTATCAAGATACTAAAAATAATTAACATTTATTAAAGGTTTACTAGGGGCCAAGGGCTGTGTAAACACATTAACAGTATTAGCTAATTTAATCTTCACAAGCTTATGAGTTAAATACTCCATCTGTCCCAGTTTTGCAGTTAAGGAAAGTGAGGCTTGGAAAGTTTAACTTGACAAAAGCTACAGAGCTCATTCAGAGAAGGCAATGGCACCCTCTCCAGTACTCTTGCCTGGAAAATCCCATGGACAGAGGAGCCTGGTGAGCTACAGTCCATGGGGTCACTAAGAGTCGAACATGACTGAGTGACTTCACTTTCACTTTTCACTTTCATGCGTTGGAGAAGGAAATGGCAACCCACTCTAGCGTTCTTGCCTAGAGAATCCCAGGGATGGGGAGCCTCGTGGGCTGCCATCTATGGGGTCGCACAGAGTCGGACACGACTGAAGCGACTTAGCAGCAGCAGCAGCAGCAGCAGCAGCACAGAGCTCATTAATGGCTAGTAAAGTAGTAAATATAAATGTATTTTGCAAACTCTAAAATGTAATACCATAAAAATACCTTCAGCTTTCATTTGCAGATTTTTAGTAAACAGTAAATAGGGTACACGTCCATCTTTTTTTTCTCCACGAAATCTCAGTTGCTGCATTGGTGGTTTTGTCAAGGATCATGGAAGATAATTTTGTTTCTCATGTGCTAACAGGACAATTGCTGTGGTGTAAATGGCCCATCAGACTGGCAGAAATACACCTCTGCCTTCCGGACTGAGAACAGCGATGCCGACTACCCCTGGCCTCGTCAGTGCTGTGTTATGAACAACCTTAAAGAACCTCTCAACCTGGAAGCCTGCAAACTAGGAGTGCCTGGATACTACCACAGTCAGGTGAGTCCTTGTTGCACCCAAGACCTGCCAGAAGGTTGATCTGCTCTTCATGAAGAAAGTACTAATTAACTGTAGGTAATAGTCTCTCATTAAGGAATTCTGCATCCTTTTTCCTAAACCTCATGTTAACTATTTCCTTCTCTGTTAATAAAATCTAAATTCTAGTCCAGGGCTGATCTAGGAAAACTCACATTTTAATGAACTGAACAGAACCTGAGAATTGCAATAGCAAAATCCAATTTTATTTAAATGAAAACTATTTGTACAATGTATAGAATTAGGATTTTGAAAAAATATTTACATCAAACAAAGATTTGCTCTATTTTTGCAAAATGTAAATTGAAAAGGATGACATACAAAAGGAACATTTTGCCAGTTCCAAAGCAATGGCGATTGCTGAGGGTAGATGCAGTAATGATGCATCCCCTTCCTTACTCAGTGGTAAGAGGGGATAGTCTTCCCGAAACATTCAAATTGGTGATTTGGGTAAAATGTGGATTACATACAACTGGTTTTTGAAAAAGTGTTTCCAGCCTGATGAGAATGATATAATGATCATGAAAACTAACATTTACTGAGTACTTTTCAAATACCAGACACTATTCCAAGTGCCATACAGATATTAATTCATTAAGGCTCAGCAGGTAGTGCCATTTTGATCCCTACTGTACAGAAGAGGAACTAAGATATAGGGATACTAATAAGTGCCTTGCCCAAGTCATGCGGCTGGTAGGTAGAAGAGTCAGGACTCAAATGTGAGCAGCCTGGCTGCAGAGCCCAGACTCTAAGCCAAGGAGGAACTTGGTGATCATCCCAAAAGCCCTGAAGAGAATCCTCATACACTTGAAGTCAGCCTCTAAAATGCTTACACTGCTGTGCCAGTTACCACTTTGAGCAAAGCTAGTTGTATGCCAGTACCTTAAGTAACTGAGAAATGCCAGACTCTTCAGCCTCAGATGAAATAATACAATATGTATTTTCAGAATGAAGGACAAAGCACTGCTGGTCATCATGCCTCCCCTCCTCCCGCCCTTAACACCACCCCCCCACCACCACCTCTGGAAGGGTGCCCTGGACTAGGATTGGTTGCATTATCCCAGAAAAGGACATGGGAGTGATACAGATTATGTTGTAGAGTTGTTCAAAGAAACTCTTACTTAGCCTTTCAGCAACATTGTTTTGATATCATTTTAATTATATTCAGACCGCGCTAAAAAAAAATATTATATTGCCTATAATCACAATATGCAATATAATGATTACTTTGAAGAATGATAAAATGCTTGTAACATTTCAGCCTTGGAACTAGCCCATGCAGATGCATCTTGATTGGACTGTAATTCCATACACACTGATCATGTCTTTGAAAGAGACTAAAAAGGAGGTTTGCCATCAAAAAACTGGTTTATTTCATAGCCACACCATTTTCCCTTACCCATAGAATATTCTAGTAATGACGGAATTCTACACTCCTTTTGATACTTTTGTCTTGCCCTCCCTGACTGTCCTTGGCCTTACCACCTCCTACACCCACTAGCTACACTACAACTACAAATTCACGTCATTCAATCATGTGCTCGCACCCAATTCCTGCATTCTGAAATTCCTGACTCCCTGTGCTCCTCCTTTCTCAGTCCCCCTCACTCACCCCTGACTAAATCTTTTATCTACACTTTCCTCCTGATTCTCCCTTCTCTGATCTCCCAGATTCCCACACACCACCACTCTCTCCAAGTGACAGGTCTGCTAATTCTCCTATAGCACTCCCTTTCCACAAAGCAAAGTATGCCACCCCAGTACCTCATACACTTTACTTCTATTATTGCAGCTGATACCTTGAAAAATAAGTATTTGCTCGCAAGCCTGTTTTTTCCATTAGTCTCCTTGAGGGCCATGCATCATTCAGTTCTATATCTCAGTACTTAGCATAATGCCTGGCACAAAACAGGCATCAGTAAATGTTTGCTAGGTGGTCAAATGAAGAGGTGAATGACTTTTTCTCACCCACATTGTATTGGGCTGGCCAGAAAGTTCATTCACTTAATAAATACATTGTTCAGTGAAATTCTTGATGAAAATGAAAAATGTATCTTTTATTTTCATTTAAAACTGAACAACCCAGTTTTGAGGCAATCCAACAGCTTTGTGAGATCTGCAATTCTCAAAGAAAGGCTAGAAAAAATGAGGGGCATTATCAAATGGGTAGTAATAATAGAAACACACCAGAATGTCACATAGCGTGTCAGATGCAAATGCATACATTCTTACATCATGGTTCATCTGCCCCTAAAATGCTATGTGCAAATTCTGATTCACTACCCTTCAAGAACATTATGATGGAACTAAGGAAGATGAAGGCAAGCACCGCTACAATGAGAAAAAGGCATCATGAAAGGTACTAAATGATAAGGGGTGAAAACCTGGGACTTTCGTCTGTAAGCTTCATGAGGGCAAGACTCATTTCCGCCTTGTCACAGTTGAATGCCCAGCCTGGAGCCTGGCATCTGGCATAAGTGGGCCTTTAAACATATTACTGGACAAATGACCACCTCCCAGGATTGTAAGGGGGACCAAGTGAGAGATGGATAGAAGAGTGTTTGTGAAGCAGCAAGTGTGTCACAAATAACATCATTGCAGCTATTACTTTCTATCATGTTCCATTCATCCTAACCAGGTGCCCACTTTGCACCAGGCACTTGTTCTAGGTTCTAGAGATTCAATAAGGAGCAAGATAAAGTCCATGCCCTCACAGAGCTTGCACTGTAGTATGGGAGACAGACCACAAACAAGTTACCAAACCAATACACAATCAATGCCAGGTAGTGGTAAGTGCTATGAGCAGAAATAAAGCAGGATAAAGATGTAGAAAATGATGGGGAGAGAGTTTTCTCTGGTTGTCAGGAAAGGCTTTATTAAGATACTTTCACAGAGTTCTGAATTAAGTGAGGAAAGGAGACCCTCAATTAAAGAAAATTGAAGACAGTTCTGAACAAAGGAAGTAGCAAGTGAAGAGGCCCGAAGGTGGGGGCTCTCAAGCCCATCCATTTGGCAAGGCCAGAACGAGTGAAGGGCAGTAGGAGTGAAGAAGGTAGATTTCTTAGGGCCTAAAGCTTTTCAGATTTGCGGGGAGGTATTCTCCTTTGGTGGAAAAGGCGATGGCACCCCACTCCAGTACTCTTGCCTGAAAAATCCCATGGACAGAGGAGCCTGGTGGGCTACAGTCCATGGGGTTGCTAGGAGTCAGACACGACTGAGCGACTTCACTTTCCCTTTTCCCTTTCATGCATTGGAGAAGGAAATGGCAACCCACTCCAGTGTTCTTGCCTGGAGAATCCCAGGGGAGAGGGGAGCCTGGTGGGCTGCCGTCTCTGGGGTCGCACAGAGTCAAACACGACTGAAGCGACTTAGCAGCAGCACTCTCCTTTGGAAAAACAATTTAAATGTTTTTGTATACTATGAATACAAAATTAGGTACAGGGCTTTGAAATGGTCTTGCAACTAAGGAGCCCTGAGCCCAAGCTTTGTAGTGAGACAGCTTCTGCTAGCGGTGGCTGGGGCCACAGACAGAAGCAGAGCCGTATCCTGTAGCACCTCACAGGCCATCGTGAAGACTTAGAATTTCATCTTAAGGTGGTGGGAAACCTTTAGTGGGTTCTGAGCTCCTGCTCAGAAGAAGGTGAAGTGATCTGACATGTTTTCTAGGACCCCACTGGCATGGTATGAAAACTAGTAGGGTGCCAAGGGTGGACTTTGGCCTCAGGGAAACCAGCAAGCAGAAGACTGTAGGAACCCTGGAGTGAGGCCATGGTGGACCGAGGTGGTAGTAGGAAGCAATACATGTTTGGATTTGAAGTGTATTTTAAATCCAAACAGATGTGCTTAAGAGAAAAACAATTAAGCATAATTCCAAGACTCATCTGAGCATCAAGGTGAATGGAGGTGTCAGGTGGATGGAGTAGGGTAAATGGAGAGAAATCAAGCAATATATAGCAAAGCCAGGGCATGGGAGTGGATGAACAAAAGACTGGGGCAGGGTCAGAAAGGACTGTAGACACTGGGCAGAGCCTAAACTTCAAGCTCAGCCTTTCAAAGACATTTCTTTCTAGATCTCAGTATTCATAAAACCAATCTGGTCACTGCATTTCCTGGGCATTCCTGTGATTTCAAGGGCTTTAGCAGAGGCCACCCAGACGGCAGGTCTAGCCCTATGCATGTGTATTACTCCAGCACTTTGCATAGAGACTAGGACAGAATGTGCCATGTATTAAACTAACCAGATTATGGCATACGTGAATGAATGACTTGATGAGTAAAAATGAATCACTCTTTCGCACACACATGGTGGCTCTTCTAGAATCCTGTAAAGATATGTTGAATACAATAAGTGAGAATTCAGAAAGCAATGTATAGGAGTTCCTTTAATGATTAAGAAGTAAAACCTCTAATTCTCATTAACTAGAAGCACTTTTATTGAAAACAAATCAAAAAGTGACTCTGCCTTCAAACAAATCACCAATGAAATCTTTAAGGAGAGATAAAAACCTCAGATTTTTTTAAGAATACATTGCCACATATTCGATATGAGAAAACATTTGCTAAAATAGCAGCACCTCAGTTAGTTAGATCAAATGAAAAGAAACAGAAATAAATATGATATAGAATAGTTGTTCATCAGGATTATTCCTATTTCTTCAGTAGAGCACAGTTGTCCGGCAGGGGGGCGGGTGGGGGGGAGCTGTCCATGGGGATATAGAAATAACCTGGTCATGTTAAACTGGACTTGGGGCTGGCATTGATTCAAATCACCTTCCCACCATCTTTTACCTCTTTTTTTTCTGGTCCCTTTCACACGGATGTGGAATTGCCCACTCCTCTCCAGGGCTGCTATGAGCTGATCTCTGGACCAATGAACCGACATGCCTGGGGAGTTGCATGGTTTGGATTTGCCATTCTCTGTTGGACTGTGAGTATTTCCCATCACATGTTTTATTTCTGAGAGGATAGTGATGAGGAGAGACCTTGAGACTGTCCCTGGTTAACTCAACCACACTAGACTGCCTAGAAACAAAAGCTCAGGCCTGGGGGCTTGTCAGCAGGGTGCTGGCACTAGGGGAAGGACAGTGAATTTCCAGGGGAGGTAGGTGTGAACCTACCCTACCAATCAGCTCCTTCTCTGAGATGCCTCCTGCCCAACTCTCACCTGCCTCCCTCCTTACAAAGGGCTGCCTTCACCAGTCTCCCTGGTCCTTCTGCCCAGCTTATTTGATGCACATGCAGCCAGGAGGGTATGACAGTGGGTCTCAGTCCTAACTGCACATTAAAACCACATGGAGGAGCTGGAGGGGAGCATACCTGAGCCCCAACCTTTCTTCTTTTTTAATTTTTCAGATGATTCTAATTTGCTGTCAGGATTAAGACCCATTGCATTCAGGAAGCAGTCTCAAACTTTTGGTTTCAGAACCCCTTTTCACTTTCTCCAAAATTACTGAGGACTCCAAAAACTTTTTATCTATGGGGAAAATTAACCAACTAACCCTGTTACAAATTAATACAGAATTTTAAAAAATATGTGTTAATTAATTTAAAATAACAATAACAAACTATTATATGTTACTATGAACAATATATTTCTGTGGGGAAAAAAGACTATTTTCTCAAACAAAAGAAAAGTAGCATTCATTTTTTACATTTTTGGAAGTCTCTTCAATGTCTGGATTTTACTGAAGACAGTTAGCTTCCCATATTTCATCTTCATTTAATCTGTTAAAATATGTTGCTTACATTGAAAGATTTGAAGGAGATCCATCCTACACACTGACATGTAGTTGGGAAAAAAAGAGGAATATTTTGGTAGCCTTATCTGAAAATAACTGAATATTCTTCTTTGGCACTACCGAAAACTGGTCAAGTAGTAGCAGTTTCTTAGGTTAGTTGCAATATGGAATTTGAAACTTCACCAAAGAACTTTTAGGACTCTGTTACATTAAACTACATTACATTGGTGCGTCTTGCAATTTGCACAAATCTTTTACCC
This sequence comes from Nanger dama, assembly GCA_917880005.1. Classification (NCBI taxonomy): domain Eukaryota; kingdom Metazoa; phylum Chordata; class Mammalia; order Artiodactyla; family Bovidae; genus Nanger; species Nanger dama. The sequence continues at coordinate 7,931,176 of CAKJTW010000011.1, forward strand.
ACTCATGATTGGTCATTTGGGAAAATACTGGTTCACTGCGTGACAGGATAAGCTTCCATGGTGGCTCAGCTGGCAAAGAATCCATCTGCAATGAGTGTAACAGGATGGACTCAGTCACCTCTGCCCCTGTGATGCTTAAGGCAAGATTATTCCTAAAAATCCAGTGTCACCTAAGCTTGAATGAACCTAACATAATTTCCCACCCCCCCAACTCCTGTGTTTCTAGAATGATTCTTTATTTATTTTTATTTTTCTTGTATTCTAGTTCTGGGTTCTCCTAGGTACCATGTTCTACTGGAGCAGAATTGACTATTAAGAATGAAGTGTACGCACCATACCACTCCCCACAGTGACTTTGGATTTGGTGCTGGAAATGCTCTCTCCTGATGTTCTACCTTTGTGCTGCCCGGGAACTTACGCATTCTTCCTCACATTGCCAAGTCAGTTGGTATGGAGTTCCTTTAGCCTCTCAGACTCCTGAAATTTTCAGCACATGTGTTTTCACCCTGACCTAGGATTCTGCAACATTTTTGTAGACTGCAGGAAAGGGAGGATTTAGGATAGTAGATAATAACTATTCCCATCTTTATTTTTAATGTGGGGGCATAAAAACATTCCTAGGAACCTGTGTTATACTGCAAGTCAAGTCGGTATTGGGATAGCACATCTGCCTGTATTTCTCACTGCTTTCCAAAAGTTCCCTTCAAAGGCTTTCACTGTGTCAGTATTGTCTCAGTGAGAGAACTAAGGAGAAGACTGCTGAAACATATCTTTTGCCTTTGTTCTAAGGTGGCTCCCACCTACAGACTCAAGTGATTCTCTTAAAGCTAGCTTGAGAAGCCTTTATTATCCAAGACAAGGCCTGATCTTGAGCAAACCATGGTTGAAATTTCCTCTCAGACACTGTAGAGTGATTCATGCTGGTAACCTCAATTCCCCCACTAATTAAAAGTATATGAACTTTTGGGACAAAGGAGAGACCTGTTACATATGTACCACCTTCAACCTAAAACTGCTTTCCAACAGGGAAGAAGCAAGCCAGCTGTTATTTAGGTGATTTAGGGTGATTTGTGCACTGAAAAGTATTTTTCTTCTATTTCCTTTTGTGATCCTGAAGGAATTTCTTATAACAACATTTGTCTTTATATAAATAAAGAGGGGTTTAAATATGTTCACTTCCTTTTCTTTTTAGCACTGTCATAATTGGTCATGTATGAGTCTAGCAAAATGGGTTTCCCAACAGAAGAGCTTAGGAGGCTCATGGGAATTAAAGTTTAGGAGATGGAAAATGCGGTAAGGTGTGGCTTCCCATGGATACTGGGTAATCCGACTGTACATTTAAATGGTTGGAACTTCAACCATGGTTCAGCCAATGGTTGGAACTTCAAAACGTTAACTTCTGTTAACATTTTGCGGGTCTGCTGCTCCTCAAATCCTTTCCCCCTGCATCTCTGACTCCAGCTGCTCAGCAGTACCCCAACCCCCACCATGAAGAAAATGTACCTGGCGTTTCAGGTATTCCCATGCAGTAGCGGGGTTCCAGGCCTTTGCCTTTCTTGTGCATCAGACTGAGCCCCAGGGCAGGGAGGAACAAAGCAGGGGGGATGGCACCTTGGCCTGCACCTGGGTAGTAAAGCTGGAGGAGGAGCCTATTTCCCAGACAGGGGTCAAAGGCTCCTGTCGTGACACACCAGCAGCTTGCCCCTCCCCGGCCTCACTTGCCTCTCCAGGATAGAGCTTAGTGTGTCAAGATAAATGACACCTGCACATGGCTGAGAAGTTTCTCTCTGGTCTTTTTGAAGAAAGGGAGAGAAAGGAGCTTTGCTCTGGGCAAAGCTTTGAAACACCTCTCCCATCTCCCTTTCCATCCTCTCACGATTTCAGGTATCTTTTTCGCCTTCCCTCTCAAAAGCTTCAGAGCTTCAAAATTCTCTCTCCCTACAAAATTCCATTCTCCCTGTGACTTGATCTCAGCTAGGTTAAGGGAAAGCATTTTTGTAAACTAATTCATACTTAAGTGTGAGTGACAGCTAGTCCACACTCTCTCAGTCTTCTCTGTAGATTTTCCTGAATAACTGAAATGGATCTTTGTTGGTAGAATCCAGTACAGGAATGCGAGCTGGAAAGAGCTATTGTGGAGAAAGATGGCTTACTGGCTGCTCGTTAAATTTTACCCCCTGCCTTCTCCACCAAGAAGTAACTAGAAAAGAATGGGCTTCAGTTGGTCACTACACACCACCCCCTCTCCAGATAGCCTCCCTCCAAGTAAGACCCTGAGCCCAGGTACTCAATGTGTTCAGCCCCTGGCAGCTGGGGAGGACACATCTTTCAGCTGAGACAGACCCAGACCTGAGGGCTTCCCTGCAGAGTCCAGCCGTTCAGGACTCCACACTTCCCGGTACCGGGTTCTGTAGTTTAACCTCAGAGCAGCTCTTCTACCCAGTTCCTGCGTCCACCCTCTCCACCTCCCCTGGAAGCCAAGCCCTGCCCCTCTTCCTTCTGGGATGGAAATGCGGCTCACAGCAAGACCCAAGCCACACTGTTCAGGGGGACCCAGGCCCAGCCTCATTAAGGCCCCCACCCACCCCACCAGTCCAGGGAGAGGGACGACAGCAGGAGAGCTGGGCTCTGGATTGCTGGCTGGGGACACACGCAGACAAAACCATCTCGAGAAACCTCCCGCTTCAACAGACCTGCTTATCGGGTGGGTGAAGCACAATTACCACCAACCTGACACTGAGAATGTGTCAGGCTGACCTTGGGGTAGCTCTTACCCAACTGCAATACTGGACGGGTCATCACGCTCCTTGGATGGCCGTCTCCTCCCCAGACTGTTACTCAGGGCTATTCACCCTGAACATTAGGAAGCTCATTTTTTTAGCCCTGTAAGTTCTTCCCACATCGGCTGGAATAAACAGGGACTGACACGACTGAAGCAATTTAGCAGCAGCAGCTCCTAATCTACACAGCAGACCAGGTAGTTTCTGGCTACCCATAAAGACAAGAAGAAATAGCAACCATCACGTGGGTCTGAAAGTTGAATCTCCTCTTAACCTCCTCTTAGTGAAGTCGCTCAGTCATGTTTGACTCTTTACAACCCCACAGACTGTAGCCTACCAGGCTCCTCTGTCCATGGGATTTTCCAGGCAATAGTCTTGGAGTGGATTGACATTTCCTTCTCCAACCTCACTCCAATTCCTACCCCCACCAGACTGACTGACAAGCAGGCTGTGGTTGAGGAATTGGAAGCTAAGCTGCTTTCTCATTTCTATGGGATCAACAGTCTCCTCTCCTGTGCCTAGTTTCTCTTCTCTGCTTCACCTCACCCAGATCCTTATCACCTCCTGTATGTGAGGCTCAATCAAAGAGGAAATGCAGAGGGAATTCCCTGGAAGTCTGGTGGTTAGGACTCCACCCTCTCACTGCAGGGGGGCCCAGTTTGATCCCTGGCTGAGGGAACTAAGATCCTACATGCCATACAGTGTGGCCAAAAAATTAAAAATTATAAAAAAATTTAAAAGAAAGAAGAAACACAGGGGAGACGAGTTGTGAGCTACTGAGTTTGCTTTCACAGGTGACATTTTTATCACAAAGCTTGAATGGCCACATCTACTGAGTAGATCCAAAACATCTTGGAAAAAGGTGCATTGCTGAGAAATGTAGAGCTATCAGACACTTTCCCAAGCCACCCTCCCCTGAGACCCCAAACAACTCCAAAAACAGATGCAAACATCTTTAAATAAGACAAATTGCCACCTTCTGGGGTTAGACAGAAAGTTGCTGCCATGCCCTACTTTCTAGTGGTATCCACCCTGAGTCCCTCTCGAAAAAGACAGCCCCTGACTTCCAGAAGCCAGCCTGGAGCTCACAACCACGCCTTGCTATTCTCCTGCTATACCTAAACAATTCACAGAATATCAGCTTCAGTTAATGTCTCATGAAATGAGACAAATCAAGGCCACTTCATAACTCTGTCCAACACAAAGACAAGGTCACTGTGCCACTCACAAAATGCCCAACACACCCTTTTTGGCTGAAATAAGTGGCTGCTACGCATTTATAATCACAGCTCTATTCTTCCACCAGTCCTTCCCTGCGGGTACAGTGTGTTGACACACAGTCACAGAACTGCCCCTGCTTTCTGAGAGCGTCCACCACAGAGCACGTCCGGCTGGCTTAAGCCCTCCCCAGATGACCCACCCCAAACCCAAATGCTCTGATAAGACTTGATCTGACTCCCTTTTCCTGAGACACCTCGAGGTTCCCCATGGAGTATTATCGAGAGCTTTTGCAATGAGTCACATTCCCATTTACTTATCTGCAGATGTGTCCCTGGGCTTCTTTAGAAAGACAGTCTCCAAATAACTCTGCCTACCTTTATTTCCTCTCTCTGTGTATCTGTTGTTTTGTTACCATGAAGCGGTGAAGAACACGAGCCTTGGAGTCAAAAACCTGACTCCCCACCCCAGCACTTCATGACTCAGGCAAGTCAGCCTCTTAGAAGCTGCTTCAGAAAGGCAGGTCTCGCAGAGGACTGGGAGGATTCAGCGAGAAGTATGTGTTTGAACAGCTAACAGCCTGTAAGAAATACCAACAGGAAGTTATACCATAAATCTGGTCTGAAGATCTCTGTTTGGCCCATAATCCCACATGCCAACTAATATCTTGTTACTTCAATTCGCTGCAATAAGCTTAATGACCAAATATACTGGTCTAAATTCACTGGCCCTCAAACAATAGCTGTGAGTAAGAGTTTTTCAGCAAAACTCCTACTCAATAGTGAAAGAACGTACTAGGAAATCAAGATAAGGCATTTTAATGGGTACATCTCAAGTTTTGTATATTATTCCAGAGTCCTGTATTATTGTGTATTATTATTCCAGAGTCTCATTAATACAAAGGAGATCTCTGCCCTTTCTGCCTTCACAGAGAAATCTCATAATCTCCTGAGTGTTCTTGAGAGGAAAAAAAACAAGACAGTGGAGTCAAGAAACTTGGGTTCAAATTTTACCTCTTCCTCTTACCAACTTTGGGAAGTTACTTGAATCTGCATTTTCTTTATAGTACTACATATTTACCTATAAGACTACTGGAATGTTAAAATTTAAAAACTGAGGAAAACTGAAATACAGAGCCAGCATTCAATTATTGTGTCCCACCCTTCACCAACCTCTCGGCCCATGGCCCCAAATCGCACGCACACACACATACACAGTCACATACACACATCACACTCCCCACATACGTATATTTGAGTTTTCTACTTCAGCAGAAGGCTTACCTGTACAGGCACTCCGGGAGCCAAGAGGCCCCCTCCTCTGTGAATATCTTTGAGAGACTGGTCTGGCCCTCTCAGCAGGTATAAGACCGTCTTCAAACTGTATTTGAAGCTAATGAAGGTGGCAATAGCCTAAACATTTAAGACACTAAAGAATAGTATCTTGAAAAAAATTGAAAAACTTTTTGGAATGTGATAAGCGAAGAACTTATCAAATGTTCCTGAATATGCTCCATTTTGTGAGACAAATTAATGGCTTTTAAGAGAGACTATATACACATAGGACTTGAGGAAAGTGGACACTGTTAGTCTAGCAGAAAATGTCTTTCCTCTCTCCCAAGAGTCCATTCACAGAGCAACTGGGACCCCAGGAAAAAGCAAGCCCCCTAGGGGCTTGAATGGAAGTGAGGGGGAAAAGGGCAGAAAAACCAGGTAGGGAATCAGGGAAAAAATGATGAGAATGGAATATACTTTCAAGTCCAAAAGAAACCAAACTTCTCTAGGAGCTGGGGCAAGGATGTAGAGGTAAGAAACCTTCCTTAAAGAATAAGAGAAGTCCAGAGAGTTCCCTGGATGTTCAGTGGTTAGGACCTGGTGCTTTCACTGCTGGGGCCTGGGTTCAACTCCTGGTCAGAGAATAAAGATCTCACAAGCCATGCAGCATGGCCAAAAAAAAAAGAATAAGAGAGGCCGAGATGGAGACAGTATTGTGTAAAGGGACCTCCACATCCTCTTCTACCCTACTTCTCTTGACTCAAGAGCATCAATAAAGTTTGTGTAAAAATGTTATAAGCCATAAAGCACTATAAAAAGGAGTGGTAGTATAAGTGAGAAAAAATCGATAAAAACTTTTATAGCAGTACATTCTTCATGTTAAGTATTTGTGATATCCAAACAGACTGCACCCATAAAATCCTCAGCAAGTGTAGTAATCTTATCTACAAAACTCAAAAGCTTGGCCTCTTTGTGGCAAACGACAACAAAGAGCAGGCAATTGGGAAAGCTGGGTTCCTCTGAGGCCAACCTTCCCGGCAGAGCAAGCGGGCAACCACACGCCTCCTGTGTCATGGGCTTCAACCCCCAGTGCAGGGACAGAGGCAGAGTGGGAAAAGAAAGGTCTTAAAAAACTATCTTCCACCACAAGAACTTTCACAGCGAGTCCTCCAAATGATGTGCATGTTACCTTGGTTGAAAGAATTACATGAAGAACATCAATAGGCATGGGATGGTGGTTTCCAACCTTTAAAAAAATGCACATGCCTTGTTAATAGCTGAAAATACATAGGGAGTTTCCTCATAGTACCTATTGTATTTTGTTTCCATGGAATGAGAAATTGTTCTCATTTGGGATCCTCAAATTCCTTGCATAGACCATTCTCTTCCTCTACCTCCCCCAGCCATGACCAGGGACCCATAGCCTCCAAACTGGAGGGCCCTAACACAGGCTGCTGACAATTACAAAGGTTCAACCTGCACAAGATTATAACTGAGAAAATCGGGATCATTAACAGATACAAACTACTACAAATAAAACAGATAAGCAACAAAGATTTACTGTATGGCACAAGATACCTGTATCTTGTAATTACCTGTAATGAATATAATCTGCGGAAAAAAAAAAAAAGCCTGCTGTACACCTGAAACTAACACAATATTGTAAATCAACTATATTTCAATTTTTAAAAATCAGTATGGAATGCTTGAGGAAGATTCTTCAGAAGAGACAAGAGGGTATGGGGGAATAAAACCATTATTACACGATTTCTTTTCTAAATAAAGAAAAACCACAGCTTTTACTTTTCTCTGCTGGGTTAAAGGTAAGCCAGGCCAGCCCGAGTAAACCTGTCACGTCCACAGAATGCACTTTCCTTTCCAATTCTTCTTCTCCACTTGGGTGGTGGTGTTTGCTGCTTGGTTCCTAAGTTGTATCCCACTTTTGTGACCCCATGGACTGTAGCCTGCCAGGCTCCTCTGCTGATGGGATTTCCCCAAGCAAGAATACTGGAGTGGGTTGCCATTTCCTCTTCCAGGGGATCCTTCTGACCCAGGGATTGAACTTGCATCTCCCTCTTTGGCAGAAGGATGCTTTCCCACTGAGCCACCAGGGAAGCCCACTCGGGTGGTGGTTGCTGTCTTTACTGGAAGCCCCAGTCCTCCTACGCCCTCCTTCGCCTTACTTGGGAAGGATATTATTCCCACTAGCTGGCTGGCATGCATTCATGCAGAAGTTTAACAACTAAGTGTCATAATATGAGGATGGATTGAGAAACCCCCGGCACAGGTGCATAACACGTGCTCAAGAGCACCCACATCTACACTATTTGTGCCCACTGTCCTAGGTGAACAGAATATTCTTGTGTTCTGAGCCAGCATCCATCTCCAATTACCTTCCTTAGATGTTCCTCCCACACCGCGACCCCTCTCCCAGGAAGCTCAGCAGTACCAAATCAGTGCCACAGCCCCCCTTCCTTCCAAAATCAAAGGCCTCAGGAGCCGTGGGCCCTGGCTCTAGCCCTTCCCATCCTCTCACCAGCCAGGTGTGCCCCTGAGGCATCCCTTCTGTTCCCATCGGTAATTGCAAGCAAACGCAGGAGGATGAAGACAAAAACACAAGACAGCCCAGGAAACGAGGCACAGAGGCACCTGCACAGCCTGGAGCTGCTCACAGGCAGAATATGCACGTAACAGCCCCGAGTGACAGAAGGATGAAAATGGGAGGGAGAGAGGGGCTGAGTCTCACCTGTTTGTTTTTAAGCAGTAGGATTACTGACATGAATATATCTGAAGGCCTCAAACTGGAACCAAGGAGGACCCTATGGGGCCATTTCCTCCACCTGCCTCTTATGTGTACAGAAATTATAGCCTCCAAGGTCTCCCCTGAGTTCCAAAGAGAAAATTTAATCAGAGAAGTGAAGAAATGCAGACAGAATAGGAGAAGAAAAATGATAAAATTATGAGAGTTTAGCTATTAAAAGAAGTCAAGGAGTTTTAGTTCCTCCTCAAGCACTATATAGGTAATATTCTGAGCCATGTCCTTTGAGCTGTTTTGCAGATACTGAAACCCACCAGGTAGAAGAAGTTAACTCTATGCTGCCCACAAACACCTAGACCCCAGATGTGTTGGAACCAGAAGACTGATGATGCTGACTCCTGATTACCTTACCAACAACCAATCAGAAGGAAGTCTATGAGCTGATCACACATTGCAACCCCTCTCTCTCATCCTGTCTTTAAAAACTTTTCCCTAAAAGGGTTTGAGCAAGGTGAAAAGACAGCCTTCAGAATGGGAGAAAATAATAGCAAATGAAGAAACTGACAAAGAATTAATCTCAAAAATATACAAGCAGCTCATGCAGCTCAAGACCAGAAAAGAAACGACCCAATCAAAAACTGGGCCAAATAACTAAACAGACATTTCTCCAAAGAAGACATACAGATGGCTAACAAACACATGAAAAGATGCTCAACATCACTCATTATCAGAGAAATGCAGATCAAAACCACAAGGTACCATCTCACGCTGGTCAGAATGGCAGGTATCAAAAAGTCTACAAACAATGAATGCTGGAGAGGGTATGGAGAAAAGGGAACTCTCTTACACTGCTGGTGGGAATGCAAAATAGTACAGCCACTATGAAAAACAGTGTGGAGATTCCTTAAAAACTGGAAATAGAATTGCCATCAGTTCAGTTCAGTTCAGTTGCTCAGTCATGTCTGACTCTTTGTGACCCCATGAACTGCAGCACATCAGGCCTCCCTGTCCCTCACCAACTCCCAGAGTTCACTCAAACTCATGTCCACTGAGTCAGTGATGCCATCCAGTCATCTCATCCTCTGTCATCCCCTTCTCCTCCTTCCCCCAATCCCTCCCAGCATCAGTCTTTTCCAATGAGTCAACTCTTCACGTGGTGGCCAAAGTATTGCCGTACAACCCAGCAATCCCACTACTTGGCATAAACACCGAGGAAACAAGAATTGAAAGAGACACATGTACCCCAATGTTCATCACAGCACTGTTTACAATAGTTAGGACATGGAAGCAACCTAGATGTCCATCAGCAGACGAATGGATAAGAAAGCTGTGGTACATATACACAATGGAATACTACTCAGCTGTTAAAAAGAATGCATTTGAATCAGTTCTAATGAGGTGGATGAAACTGGAGCCTATTATACAGAGTGAAGTAATTCAGAAAGAAAAACACCAGTACAGAATATTAATGCATATGTATGAAATTTAGAAAGATGGTAACAATGACCCTATATGCGAGATAGCAAAAGAGACAAAGATGTAAAGAACAGATTTTTGGATTCTGTGGGAGAAGGTGAGGGTGGGATGGTTTGAGAGAATAGCACTGAAACATGTATATTACCATATGTGAAACAGATCACCAGTCCAGGTTCGATGCATGAGACAGAACGCTCAGGGCTGGTGCACTGGGATGACCCTGAGGGATGGGATGGGGAGGGAGGTAGGAGGGGGGTTCAGGATGGGGGACACGTGTACACCCATGGCTGATTCATGGCAATGTATGGCAAAAACCACTACAATACTGTAAAGTAGTTAGCCTCCAATTAAAATAAATAAATTAATTTTTTTTAAGTGTTTGAACCTCTTAAGCACTAGCTGCCTGGATTCCCTTGCTTGGTGCCCACAATAAGTGCGTCACCACAGACTGTTTTCAGTAGACTGGCTGTACCGCATGTGAGAAAGCACACCCAAGTGTGGTTTGGTAACAAAAGAACAGTTAAAAAAAAAAACAAAACAAGAATGAACAACCAAAGCTTCTTCATATTTTACTACAGAGGTATTTCCAATGTATTATTACTTAATATGCAATTTGTAAACTGCTACATCATACCCTACATGTACAAAATGATTTTACAAAAATGCCCTAAAAACTAGTAGATAAAATGTGTTCTCTGCTGAGCTGGGACTGGAAGGGGTGCCTGGGCAGGGGACACCGGACGCAGGGCCACAGCCACAGCTGCCCTCTGCCTGACGTGGTCCTTCTGCCACCTCTTCAGCCCCAAGTTCATGGCATCTTGATTCTTCACCTTTCTCTCCTCTTCTTCAGCCTTTCTCTCACGTGGGACCCGCCTCTTCACAGACAATCACGCAGGATAAATGAGTAACAGAAACTTATCTTCAACCCTTTTCCCCTGGGATGAGAATTCTGGTTCTCTGGGACATTCAGCATCTTATTTCCCATGGCCTTTTTCATTCCAGAAAATATGTATCACTTCAAACAGAAATAAATCTTCTCCAATCAGAGTTCTCAAGTAGCCTTCATGGTATCTTTTGAGTGGCCCTTTCATACTTAGTCCCAAGTTATCTACAGTACCATAGTTAACCTTCACGATCAAAACAACTAAGAAAGCTGTCTTCTACAATTGTTTTACATTCCACATCACCAGGAACTCTGCTAAGAAAATACCAAAGAGGGAAAATCAGCTCAAAGATCGGCCACAATAAGTTCTTAACGTGTGCTACTAGGGGAAGTCTCTAGATTACTGCAGTCAAATATCCAGTCCCTCCAAATGTCACCAGAAGAGCCAGGGTCATGGATCAGACCAGAAATCCACTGTGATGTTGACATATAAAGGATTGTAATTCACAGAGAGTAATTTATAACCACAGCTGCTCAACCCATCTGTTCTCCAGACACGTGACACCTGATGTAAGAGATTCATCCTAAAGATAAAAAGAACAAACATGAATGATAAGAATTTAACATCTATTTCCATTGCTTTCTGCCTTGCCATAAAGTTTGGCAAAGGCATCTTTCTAAATTATTGCACCTGCTGGGCTTCCTACTGTAAAAGAAGCTAATTTTTCTCATCTAAGGTTACAGACACCAACAACAGCCATGTGTTCCCATTGAAGACCCCATGGAAGACCCCAAGAACCAATGATGAGAACAGTCCTGCAAGTGGTGAGCCCCTGGTCTATAGGACAGAAGAATGTACAATGATACATGTCATCCACTGCTGACAGGCCCTTGGATAAGCTTCAGGGAATCTATGAATCCTCAGTCATAACACCCAAAAGAACTGGCTTATCTGACAGGGTTCCTTGGCAAAAGAGTTAATTTCTGGGGCAGAAACACAAGATGAACCTAAAACAGCTCCTCACACCAGAGCCAAGGGAAAGAAGCTCTCATAACAACTAGGGCTGTGTCAAAGGGTTCAGGAACAGCTAGGGAAAGATGATATGTGCCAGACAATCCGAGCATCAGAAAGAATATTAGCTCCATTCAGAAGAATGTAGGTAGCATATACTCATCATTTTGAAATAATAAACTAACGCAATTTTTTCCCTTTATTCCACGATGTGAAAATTCCATCAGACAAATGACCTGGCTTGTTCAAATAACTTACAATGGGGAAAAAAAAGGAAGGGGGAACCTACAAATTAAAAGTAATTTCACAGAGATCATTCAAACGTAATCTGACCTTGTCTAGAATCCTGACCTGAATAAACCAACTGTTAAAAAAAAATGTTAAGCATTTATGAGATAATCAGGGAAATCTGAACATTAATTGGACATCTGATAACAGTAAAGAAGTACTGCTAATTTTATTTTAGGTATGATGGTGGTGGCTGCCTAGGTGGCACAGTGGTAAAGAATCCACCTACCAAAGCAGGAGACATGGGTTCAATCCCTGGATCGAGAAGATCTCCTGGAGTAGGAAACGGCAACCCAGTCCAGGGTTCTTGCCAGGAAAATCCCAAGGACATAGGAGCCTGGCAGGCTGCAGTCCATGGGGTCGCAAAGCTGCTGCTGCTGCTAAGTCACTGCAGTCATGTCCAACTCTGCGACCCCATAGACGGTAGCCCACCAGGCTCCCCCGTCCCTAGGATTCTCCAGGCAAGAACACTGGACTGGGTTGCCATTTCCTTCTCCAATGCATGAAAGTGAAAAGTGAAAGGGAAGTCGCTCAGTCGTGTCCAACTCTTGCGACCCCATGGACTGCAGCCCACCAGGCTCCTCCGTCCATGGGATTTTCCAGGCAAGAGTACTGGAGTGGGGTGCCACTGAATTCTCCAGGGTCACAAAGAGTCAGACACAACTGAGCATGCACGTGCATGATAATCGTACTGCAATTCTTTTTTTAAATACTTCTTTTAAGGATGCATATTGAAGTATTCACACATGAAATGCTGTGATATCTGATTTGCTTCTAAAGAATCCAGTGGGTGTGGAAAAGAAAGTGAGAGAAAAAAGAGAGGCTATGAACTGATAACTGTTGAAACTGAGTATGGGATACGTCTATATGAGAATTCAATAGACTATTCCCTTTGCTTTTGGGTCTGTTTGAAAAATTACCTTAAGAAAAAGCTCTAAACAAAATAAACTGGTTTATCTGATCAAATCTGGCATAGGACTATGGACTGAAGAGACTAAACAAGTAGCCTGTCAGGCACATGACTCCAGGACTTACCGTCCTATATTCACCTCATTGCCTTGGTCTCTCTTGTGGAAGATCATAGTATATTTACCCACTTCAGGCAGTGGCCGGGTTATTTTCATTCTATGAAGTTCAACCCTGGAAAAATAACAGAGGTGTTTAAAGAAAAATTCTATTCCACTTATCTGCCACTAGGTACTTAAGAAAAAAATCACTTGCAAAAATGTATATACATGTGCCCATAAAAAGTTATGACCAACCTAGATAGCATATTCAAAGGCAGAGACATTACTTTGTCAACAAAGGTCCGTCTAGTCAAGGTTATGGTTTTTCCAGTGGTCATGTATGGATGTGAGAGTTGGACTGTGAAGAAAGCTGAGTGCCGAAGAATTGATGCTTTTGAACCGTGGTGTTGGAGAAGACTCTTGAAGAGGAGATCCAACCAGTCCATCCTAAAGGAGATCAGTCCTGGGTGTTCATTGGAAGGACTGATGTTGAAGCTGAAACTCCAATATTTTGGCCCCCTCATGCGAAGAGTTGACTCATTGGAAAAGACTCTGATACTAGAAGGGGTTGGGGGCAGGAGGAAAAGGGGACAATAGAGGATGAGATGGTTGGATGGCATCACCAACTCAATGGACATGAGTCTGAGTGAACTCTGGGAGTTGGTGATGGACAGGGAGGCCTGGCGTGCTATGATTCATGGGGTCGCAAAGAGTTGGACACGACTGAGCAACTGAACTGAACTGATACATATGTCTTGATTCTTTTGGTATTTAAAAAAAGAGTTTTCTTATGTTGAGCCTCAGGCAATAAATCCATAAAAGAATCACACTTAACATTTACTAATGAGGTGCAAAGATGTGTCGATACACAGTTTGTTGTTTTCCAAAAACAGCTGAGAAAATACATCTCTAAAAGGCCAAGTCTCTCAGGATCCCTAATTTACTTAGTGTTTTCTTCTTTAGGGAAAGTATAACTGCTAAAGGTCACAAACCTAGATTCAAATCTAGACTTTATTATTTACAACCTTGGGGAAGTCAGCTCATTATTCCAGGCCTGGGTTTCCTCAACTGTAAAATAGCAATGGGACACACAGTTGATCAGTTCAGTTCAGTTGCTCAGTCGTGTCCGACTCTTTGCGACCCCATGAATCATAGCACGCCAGGCCTCCCTGTCCATCACCATCTCCTGGAGTTCACTCATACTCACGTTCATCAGGTCCATGATGCCATCCAGCCATCTCATCCTCGGTCATCCCCTTCTCCTGCCCCCCAATCCCTCCCGGCATCAGAGTCTTTTCCAATAAGTCAACTCTTCGCATGAGGTGGCCAGAGTACTGGAGTTTCAGCTTTAGCATCATTCCTTCCAAAGAGATCCCAGGGCTGATCTCCTTCAGAATGGACTGGTTGGATCTCTTTGCAGTCCAGGGGACTCTCAAGAGTCTTCTCCAACACCACAGTTCAAAAGCACCAATTCTTTGGCACTCATCCTTCTTCACAGTCCAACTCTCACATCCATACATGACCACAGGAAAAACTACAGCCTTGACTAGATGGACCTTAGTCGGCAAAGTAATGTCTCTGCTTTTGAATACATTGTCTAGGTTGGTCATAACTTTTCTTCCAAGGAGTAAGCGGCTTTTAGTTTTTCATGGCTGCAGTCACCATCTGCAGTGATTTTGGAGCCCAAAAAAGTAAAGTCTGACAGGCTCAAATAAGACAGTCCATGTGGAAGATCCTTTGCAAAATGTAATGTACTCTATAAGCATAAAGAGGATGGTGTCTTTTGCACAGGTGAGTAAATAAGTAGTAAAGAAATTTCCACAAAATGTTTATGCTCAAATCAGTTGGTTTATTCATAGCATTAGTCAAGAACCACTCTGGAGGCTATGATGTTGAAAGCAAACTTGAGGGCTCCCTTTTACATTGAAGCCAAAGAGCAACAGGAAAAGAGTGAAGATCCATCACCCATGTAAAATTCTACTAACCATCCCATCTGGGAAGTAAAGAGGAGCTGGGGAATATGAATGGATACAGTGACTGAGCCCTTGCTATTGCTGCCCTGCAATCTAGCAGGCATCTTCTGTCCACTTCATAAGCCACGGCCACACAGGCTGCTGATGGGCTGGGCCATGAAGTACACCACCCATCACTACAGACATTCCTAGGCAGCCTTTGGTCAGAGAGATCCATTCCCTCCTGCCAAAAACACCGCAGAGACTCTCAGCCTAGACTTGGGAACAAGACCCACCTGGAGCCATGGCTTCTTCATGCTGAAGCAATGGAAAAGCAAAGGAAAATTGCTGGAAGCCACACATCTATTAATTCAGAACCCGAGCTGAGAGGTTTTCTTTCTAAGAGGCAACAATAGGAGGATGGCGGGGGGAGGCGGGGGGGGGGGTCGGTGTGGGCTGGGGGTCTCCTTACAGAAAGACCTTGTTAATACAAGTCTGAATATACTGGCCCCAGGCTCTTGAAAAAAATTACTTAATTCTGGGAGTTAGGGATGCCCATAACTATCTGGCCACGAAACCCAAGTTCAGGAAAAGGGGCTGAGAGAGGAGACCAGGCATATTCCTTGTGAATCCTCCAGAGTGGGAAAGAGTCCAAGAGAATCTGAGGTCATGCCAGCAGCTGCTCCCACAGAGCGTGGCAGAGGGCATCCTGGTTTGCTCCAGGGTGTGTGACTGGCACTGCCTGCTGTGCACAACACTGGGAACAGCCAGCGTCACCTGGGGTCTGAGAGAAGGCAGAGGCTTAGAACAGACCTCTGGCCACTTTCCTCGGATTGTAGCTTTACAGACACTCTAGTCTGGGGCTTCCCGTTCACTGCTGAGACCCTATCTCAGTAGCTAGGACCTGCTGCCAAGCCCAGAGACACCTCCATCAACACTCCTGGACTGCAGACATCCATGAGCCAGAACTGGACCACCCTTTGTCATATCTGAACTGCAAAGAGCAATTTGGGCCAACTTGTTCACCCCTCCCCGCCCTCCGCCACCCTTCTAGGACAAGTTCAAGCCTCATGACTGCTGGCATGGCATCCACAGGAACCACACACAACTACGGCTAGCAGACCCCGTGAAGGGGACCTGTCTCTGTTGTTCACCTGAGTCTGAGGTCATCGTCTTCGCCTCCCCATCCCCAGTAGTTGTTAGAGAATCCATTCACCTTGAAAAATTGCTCTCGACTTAGGGCAGTAACACCCCCAAAATATCCACTGTAACGTAACCTGAAAGAGAGGAGAGAGAAGGTAAGAAGGTTAGCACGAAGTCCTTTTATTCTCTACAGCTGCTCCAGACTTCGCAGGGCAGGCGTATTCCAGCGACACTCTGAAGACTGCTCTCTAACCCGTCCACTCCTGCTCCAGAGCCACCTCCCCACACTCCTGCCCCTCCAACCTCTGTCCAGACAGGCTCGCTAAGCAAGGTGCCACCCACCTTTGGATGTTCATGGTTGTGAGCAGAGGTCTACACAAGGTACCTGTACATGTACATTATAACATCAGACCTGGATGACAAACTTCATCTCAAGTGTAAATCCAGTAAATAGCTGTGTGCCAAATAGTTGTGGGTTAAGAAGAAATCTAAGGCTAGGTCCAAGTTAGGCATTAAATTTTGCAAAGGACAAGGAAGCCTGGCATGCTACAGTCTGTGGGGTTGCAAAGAGTCAGACATGACCAACAACAACAACAACACGAGTAAACAACAACAAAATGGTTTTTACTTTTACTTTTTTTAGGGAGTGGGGTGGAGGGCAAGAGACAGGACCTGAACACACTTTGGATGCAAACCTCCACATTTACACAAATCTCCATCTCAGAGCCTGTCTCCTGGAGAACCCGACATACCTTAATAACCCTGAGGGCTCCTGGGCAACTAGGTAGATGATAATGCCTGTCACAAAAACAGGGTATACACACCAATAATTAGGTTTTGAGAAGGAGACAAATTATGGTTTGGATAAGCTGAATTTGAGGTACTCGTGGGGCTTCTGCCAGCGGGAAAAAAGGATACAGGGTCCAAGTTCAATACAGAAGAGTAGTTACAGAGATAGCTTCAGAAATAAGCTGTCAAGAGGTGGTACCTGAGGCCACAAGAGTAGCAAAAGTTGCCTGAAGACAATGCAGTGAGTGAAGAGAGAAGAGTAGAGAGGGCGGAGCTATGGGGATGCCAACAAGGAAAAGGGAAAGGACAGGTACTGGCCAGAGAGCGCGACCCACTCATTTAGGACTAATGGATTACTGGCAGACAGACTAGCAAATCTGAGAAATAAAGACATCCCTTAGAACATGGTAACCATTTAGAAACGCAAATGAAGGCAGCTTAACAACATGGACGTTACCGATTAAGAGAATGTGAGTATATGGAGGATTTCTTACTTTAATTAATGTCAAAGTATTCCAGGACCAATGAAATATTTCTGCTTTTCCAGATAAGAAGGAAAACCAAAGGAAAGATCAGTCACCACGTAGACCAGCAGTCTCCAGTCTTTTCAGCACCAGGGACCAGTTTCGTGGAAGACAATTTTTCCATGGACAGTGCAGGGGGTGAGGGGAGGATGGTTTGGGGATGATTCAAGTGCATTACACTTACTGTGCACTTTATTACTAATTATTATTACATCAGCTCCACCTCAGATCATTAGGGATTAGATCCCAGCGGTTAGGGACCCCTGATGTTGACACTTGCCACCTAACAGATGAAGTCCCAAAAGTTAATTTGTAGTTCAGCTGTTTGTTTCTATGCTCTGAGTACAGATGGGGTGGACCCTGCTTAACCCACAAGGGAAACAGATTTACTTATATACCCCTAACCTAAAACAAACAAAAAGAACAAAGTGTTCAGAAGACAGGTGTTATTGACCAAGACATCGACTACAGTGACTTGTTGCCTTGTGACTGGACACTGTTTGGCTGGGAAGGGATTTCTAAACTACCTAAAGACCAGCAGCTTCATCAGGACCCTGAGTGGAATCACTGCTCAGGCATAACCTGCAGAGCAGCAACAAGGGTCACCAGGAGGGGACAGCACTGAGGACCTGGCGCCATCTGTTAACTATTATCCACTGGGTGCAAAGCAGCTGGCTCATCACTGGAATAAGTGGGCCCAGCCTCTCGCGCGGCTGACAGTCCGACAAGAGAGGTTCTCGGGGTTCTGAGGAAGGAGACGACAACATCAGGGCAAGTGGGCCTGGAAGGATTCAGAGAGGCAGAAAAACGGGGAGGACTCCTGGTAATCAGGGGCTTCCCTGGTGGCTCAGATGGTAAAGAATCCGCCTGCAGTGCGGGAGACCGGGTTCAATCCCTGGGTCGAAAAAATCCACTGAAGAAGGGAATGGCTACCCACTCCCATATTCCTGCCTGAAGAATTCCATGGACAGAAGAGCCTGGTGGGCTACAGTTCACAGGATCGCGAACAGTCAGACACGACTGAGTGAGTAACACGTGGTGACCGAGCTCCATTATGAAAAGCAGAGAGGGAGAAAAGTACAGGCTGTCTGAGGAGCACCTAGAGGCCTGTTCAGCTGCAGGAGGAGACCAGCCGGAAAGAGAGGTTCAAGAATTATCAGTTTCTCAGTTGCCTCTTAGGTGCCAAATATCTACATGTTTATTGTTCATTGCTCCTGGCTTTTCTTCTTACCGAGAAAAGCATAAAATATGTGATTGGCCCAGAGACAGTTTTACTTATTTTAAAGGCCCAAGGGTGGGGAAGATGCAGTCATAAACGAACAGTAGCGTCCTTGTAGAAAGCAGGAAGGTATCAAAGGAATTCTTGGCAACAAAATGTCCCACAGCCTAGAAGAGATCTTTATCACTGACACAATCACGGGGAAAAACAAGACTTGTTTCTATCTTCACAGACACTGAGATAGCTGAGACAAGTTACTTAAACTTCTTCCCTCTGCATGTGTGTAAAGTGAAAACATTTCTTGCACTTCTTTGTACTCAACAGGCAGTTGTGACAATATTGTGCTGATTTAAGCTCTGTGGTGCAGGGACACACAGTTACCAGCAGGGGGCAGACACTTAGCTGCCTGCAACTGAAGGCACCTGTCAGCGACTAGACAGATTCTGCCCAAAGGAGGAAAGGCAAGAAGTAAGAGGGATGAAGACAACTCCTGTATTACCTATGCAAGCCTCCCTGGACCACAGGAGATGAGGCCATGTACATGAACACACAGCAAAACTGAAAAACATAAATGACAAACCAGGACCAGAGGGAAACTTAAATCAGAAAATTAGCATAGGAAATACATTAGAACACTGATCTGCAAATAAGACTCTTTCAGCTTCTACAAGAAGGTCATAGATTTGGTTCCCAGCTTCTTGCATCCAGATCAAAAGAGGAAATACATTCAACCACATGATTTACATTAGGAAAACTGTCAGTTATTCAAGGAAGACAAAGACTGCCAGATATCTAGTTATAAAAGAAACATTTGGCCAATTACCATAGCGAGTTAAAACAGCAAGATTCATAAGGGGCTGTTTTTAGACTGCGTGGCATCTGATAAAACCCATGATCATCATACCGAAGTTCCAGATCGGTTCCAAGCAAGAAAGCCCAAGAGCTCATTTTCTTATGGTCCAGCTTAAAGCAGAGATAAAATCTAAAATCCTAACAAAGGGCTGTCCTTGAAACAATCCAGTGTATCCATACTCCAAAAACAAACAAAAGAACAATCTTGTGTGACTATAATTTCTCACCACAGTGTTTAGAAAAACTGGGCAATGGGAAATTATCATCCATGTCAAGGGTCTGAAGTATAGTATTCTGTATTGTAGAGAGTGACATCTTACTACCAGTAAGAGAGCAGATAATTGCCATGCTTCTGAAAATACCAAGGTACCCAGATATGATATACTGCTTTCTTCAATGCAGAGGTGGCTCAGAGACCAGACACCAAAACCTCCAGAAAATGATCAAGTTTCCCAAAAGAAAAAATCCTGGGATTCTCTTCCAGACCTTCCCGTACCCTCTTGCCCCATTATCTCTGGAGCCTGGAGGCAGGAGTGGGCCTCTGCCCTCATCTTCTCCCCCTCCTGCCTGGCTCCATCCCACACACCAAAGGCCAGCTGAACTGAGCTTTCTTGTATCATCCTCTGGCTCCATCCCGCACACCAAAGGCGAGCTGAACTGAGCTTTCTCCTATCATCCTCTGGATCCATCCCGCAAACCAAAGGCCAGCTGAATTCTGTCATTCTCCGGTTCTAACCACGTGTCAGCAGCACTCTGATACCTTCTACAGGAACTCCAAATGCCTTACCAGACTGAATAAGGCCTGCCTAACCTGGCCCCTGCCCACTCTCATCTCTAGCCTCTCCTCCTTCCACCATCCCAGACATTCATTCTCCAGCACCAACGAGCCACCCGCCTTTCCTCCAAACCTGTGCCACATTCTCTCTTGCTTCCATGTCCTGGAGCTCTGCTGGAAAGCTCCCATTGATTCCACAAGATAAGGTGCCACGTTTCCCAAACAACAGCTTTAAACTCTTCCCTGCTGCTGCTGCTGCTAAGTCGCTTCAGTCGTGTCCGACTCTGTGCGACCCCATAGACAGCAGCCCATCAGGCTCCCCGTCCCTGGGATTCTCCAGGCAAGAACACTGGTGTGGGTTGCCATTTCCTTCTCCAATGTATGAAAGTGAAAAGTGAAGTCGCTCAGTTGTGTCCGACCCTTAGCGACCTTATGGACTAGGTGTTTCTTAAAAACAGTGTGCTCTCACTCACTGTAGTTTATTCTAGGTATTTGTTTATATCCCACACTTTACACAGGGACTGGATTTACAGTCTGTCAGTTCAGTTCAGTCACTCAGTCGTGTCCCACTCTTTGAGACCCCATGGACTGCAGCACGCCAGGCTTCCCTATCCATCACCAACTCCCAGGGCTTACTCAAACTCATGTCCACCGAGTCAGTGATGCCATCCAACCATCTCATCCTCTGTCTGTACAGTCTTACCTGAGGACAAATTCCCTGCAGTCAGTGTTACTCCTGGAAAACTCTTAAAACAGTCCAAAGTGAGAAACCTACATACTAAGAACAACATGGAAACCAAGACCAAGGGAGATGTCAGGAGATTGTGCTCACTTTCTGGGGACCCTGGTGGAACTTCCCTTATTCTTTTATAGCTCTCTCTTCCTCTGCCTCACCACTCCCATACTCTCCCCCTCATTAACAAGCGCTTCTAGTTGAATTTGCACAAGAGAAGCGCAGAGCTGACACAGCTCCATTCTAGATGCCCGTCTCCCCACACACACCAGGAAGCACTGTGAGGGCAGGCACTCTCCCTTCTTCAGACTGGTCTCCTGGCCCCAGCATAGTAAGCACCGCATATAAGAGCACATTTGACAGGAAGGGCTTGGAGGAGGCTGTCAGGTGAGTGTGCACACATATAAGTGAACATGCAGCTTCACTTTTGGAAAAGCTTCCTGCTCACTATTTCCTCTCGGTTGTTTTCAAGAAGAACTTATTAATAAACTAGGACTGAAAAGCTCCTCTGCCTCTCCTGAGGGAAGGGGTGGGGTGGGGAATGGAAGCAGAGATGATGATGCCTAGCTCTTCCCACAGTGGTTTTAAGAGAAAGGGACTTGTCCTGGGTGTCCCGGCTCCCAGGCAGACCACTCGATGGACATGCCCCCCCCCGCCCAGGCTCTCCCTGGACTCTAGAAAGATGCCACAGTCTGGAAAGAGACATCACAGTCTCACAAAAAGGCCTAAAAGCTGACCTGGAGGCTCCCTCTCTCTGCCTCCTAGAGACAGAAGTGAGGGACAGATGGATAAGTTACTGTAGTCCTACTCAGTGTGGGAGCGCCAAGGAAAGTTCCACCAGGCGGGCCCTGCAGGCAAGTCTGGCCACCATGTGTGACGTTTAGATTATTTTCGCTCTCCTGTTCTCTCCCCCTTTATCTTTGTGATCTTCTGCCAAGGTGTTTGTAGGACTTTTTCCTAATAAGAAAAAAAAAGTCTAATTTCTCTAATTCCTGTTTTAAACTTTGAAGGAGCTGTCATGGACCATTCTTCCTATTTCTCATTTTCTGCAGACACCCCCAGACACTATGTCTCCACAGCCTTGATGACAACAGGCCAGGTGTCTTGACCCCAGCCAGCCGTGAGCAGAGCCACCTTACCTGTACCCCGTGCTGTTCCTGCCAACCACCAGATGCCTGGGCTGATCCTCACACCTGTAAAGGTTCAAATCATTCTCAGGCACCAGGTCCACATCGTGGAATATGAAACAGTCCCAAATTTCATCCTTGAGAGCTTCTAGATAGCCCACATTCAGGAGTTTGGCACGATTAAACTTCTTACTTCCAGCCTGTAGATATGAAAATCACAACTTGAAAAGCTCCTAAGACAAGATTTCACACTGTGTCCCTCTTCATTTCATGTGCAGGAGTGGGTATTATTCTCTAACGCGCAAGAATATACACATGACATGAAAATCTGACACAGTAGATTGAATTAACAATAACAGACCCTGTGTGTTTTTCTTTATGCTTCATACATACTTATATTCCATAACTAAAAGCACCTTAAAATGAAAGACTGTTGTTTAATAGGTTTAGAGTTTCAGTTTTGCAGGAAAAAGATTAGTTGAGATCAGTTGCACAATAATATGAATATACTTAACACTACTGAACTATACAATAAAGTGGTTAAGATGGCATATTTTATGTTATGTGTGTTTTATAACAATTTTTTTTAAAAATATAGTTTTTACTAATAAAGAAACTCAAAAATCTTTAAATATACCTTTATTTATTCCATGTAAAACTAAAAACCTTTCTTATATACTAGTCATGACAAGTAGTATCACTGCTTCACTGTTCAACTCTCAGCTAATCCCAATCATACCCCATATATCAGATCTACACTAAGCTCCCCCAAAATACAGCTGGCCAGAAAGGATCAAAAAATCTTAACCTAGGGACTTCTCTGCTGATCTGATGGTTAAAACTCTGAGCTTCCACTGCAGAGGGTTGGGTTCAAAATCCCTGGTTAGGGAATTAAGATCCCACATGCCGCACAGTGAGGTCCACAAAAATAAAGGAAAAGAACTCTTGATCTATAAATAGAGAGGTTTACTGCTAATATTCCTAAGCTACTTAAAATCTCATGGAATCATTGTGAAAGAATCCTGTTTTAACAGTTAATGGCAGATGCTAATGCTTGCAGTGGCCTGACAGAGGGGATTCATTACCAGGTAAGAAAAGAACATAAATCAACCAGTAACATAATCAAAGCTATAGTATTAAAAAAAATTTACACTAGTAATTTTTTTCATGGCTATTTGAATCAAATTCTTAAGAACAGATTCCAGTTCAGTAAACAGTTTATCATAACAAAAGTAGAGGCAGTTCTCAAAACTCACCACAGTACTTCCCTGAAAAGAATAACATAAAGCAGACATATTTTTTGACTCATAAAAATATTATATGCTGGGGGCTGCTGTCTTGAGTAAGAACTCTGAATAACTAACAGTGTTAAAAACAAAAATAATGACAAACCAGTGTAACAGTTAATTTTTTTCAAATCCTCACAAAATGGGCATAAATGTAATACATATATATATATATATATATATATACACATCAATTTCTAAAAGCCCCAGTTTATTACAATGTATATACTGCAGAATAACATCTTCTGATCTATCAAAAGTTTTCCTAAGACAAATGTTACCAGTTATAACTGATATTAGGCATGTAGTTAATTATTTTCCTTGTATTCAATGGAGGAAGAAATGGCAACCCACTCCAGTATTCTTACTTGGAAAATTCCAGGGACAGAGGAACCTGGTGGGCTACAGTCCATGGGGTCACAAAGAGTCAGACACAACTGAGCACTTGCCTTCATAGCATTTGTAAGGATTTGAGGGGGAATTATTTGGATGGCCCAGGATAATTTTGAAAAAATAGCCATAAAAAGATATTTAAGTTGATGTCTTATTTTTCTTTCAATATATATTAAAATCAATAGAGGCATCTTAAATCATCTGCTTCATTTAGAGCAAAACTCTTCAAAAGCAGCCTACACTTATACTTACTGTGTTCCTACTAACTCACGCTTCTCGAAGTCACAAAACTGAATCAAAAAAGTGAAAACGAAACATAATGCTTTATGTAACAGATAGTGGCAAAGTTAAAGGCAGAAAGGTAGAGAGAGTTATAGAATTCCATGGTGATTAGCACACAGCAGTCGACTCCTCTGTCTAGATCCCCATCAAAGAGCCAAGCTCAGTAATAAAGCACGGTGTCAACATCTCACCGTGTAATGCAGAGCAAACGCAGAAGGCAATGTAAGGTCAAGACCAGGGGAATATCTCAGGGCAGTCATTGGCTAACATGGAAGAGCTCACAAAAGAAAACAGGCTTCCTCCAGAGGTTCATTAAAGAGTCAGTAAAATTTCCCAGCACTTATCCCATTATTCCAAACTCTGGGACAAGAAACTCCTTTACTCCTTTTCAAGAACAAATGAGTTAAGAGACCTCACTTTTGATAATGGTTAGACGCTCTTTTACCCAAGACAGACAAAGAGCCACAAAAGAGAGGGAGTCTGGAGGGCAGAGGCCTTGTCCACGCGCCCCCTAGACTCACCTGGTGGATGACATAGATGCCATAGTCCAGCTGCTGCCTCTGCAAGAAGGGGTGAAGGTGCTCCAGCAGGTACAGCAGGTGCTTCTCCCTGTGCCGGTGAGGGATGAGGATGGCAACCCGCTGCAAAGCCCTGCACTCCTCAGGGGCGATACCGGCCTCTGTGCACCTTGGGGTTCTTTGCCTGGACTTCCTCCAGAGTGAGATCTGGCTTGAACACGAGCTTGGTCTGGCCTTCTACAATAAACACAGGACACAGGAACTAACAGGGGCAAGCTTATCATGTGTTGATGGGCTTGCAGGAGCTAGTACATGCCACACACTTTGAACACTGCCTGGCATACCATGAGCACTATTGTAAAGCCTCCTTTGGTCATGAAATATAACCACAGAACCACAGAATCTATGACTCAGGTTACTGGCTGCAAAAAAAGCAAATGACATACAAAAGCAGTCCCCTGTGGCAGAGTAACCAGTTCTGGTTCTATGATTCATCTGCACTAGGAAATATACTCTGTCCTGATGACCCTGGTGAAGAGCAGAGATCAAGGGCAGACTAAATAACTTCAAATTTGCTCTAATCTCTTTTCCTTCTCAAAATTCCAAAGGGGGGAAATAAAAATAACAGGAAGCCTCACCCATGGAATGAATGAATACATGAATGAAGAAATAAATCCAACTTTTTGGTTGTCATTAAAAACAATTCCAGAGGGTGAAGTCTCCTAAAATCAAAGGCATTCCAGGACTTCCCTGGTGGTCTGGCAGTTAAGAGCCTACTTGCCAATGCAGGGGTTCCATAACTAGATTCGGAAGATTCCACAGAGGCAACTAAGCCCGCACGCTACAACTACCGAAGCCCGTGCACCTACAGCCCATGTTCTGCAACGAGAGAGGCCGTCACAATAAGAAGCCCTCTCACTGCAACCAGAGAGTAGGTCCCCGCCTGCTGCAACTAAAGAAAGCCTGCATGCAGCAACAAAGACACAGAACAGCCAAAAATAATTTTTTAAAAATTTAAAGCATTGCATGGAATCAAGCTCATGGACAAGACCCTTTTCCCTAAAGTCCTTCCCTAAGCTCTTGAGAGCTATACTAACTCCCTGAAGGTAAAACAGTGAAAGGAAACAGAAATTAGCCTCCCTCCCTAACTCAACAATAACAGGTATGGGCAACACCATAAGAACCCTCCCATCGTTTCACAAGGCAGATATCCCCAATGGGCCATTTGCTCAGCAAGTCTGGACAAAGCCTGCCTGGATGAAACCCAAGACCATTCACGGTAACCAACCTCACACAAAGCTTTAAAGATACAGCTGAAGCCACTGACCCGTCCCTCAGCTCTGAATGAACAGGAAATGCCGACTGGTACGGGAGGAGGCAGAGCTCTGGTTAGGGGAACAGAGCCACACATTTTAACACTCCTCGTATCCTGGTCAGGCTACAAAATCTCAAAATGCTTGCAACTGCACTATCCTCTTCTGAGCAAAGCAGTCGCCCGCTTTTCCTGCGTGTGTCACTGTGCCTCGCTCCATGCGACCATCCTCTACGCGGGCCGTGGCTGCTTAAACCAGGCTCTAGTGTCTGTGACGTGGCCGAAAGACAATAGCAGCAAGAGCAGGTGACTGCTTCCAGCCACCTAGAGAAAATAACTGACCTACAAGACCCCTTTCAGAAGGGTCTGCACATGAGACTGGATCAGCAGGCAATAACGCCCTAAAAGCAAACAGAAAGAAAAGCAGTTATAAGGAAAAGCAAGCTACCAGAGCTGCTGGGAGATGACGGGATGCATGGCCGCTGCGATGTTTTCCTACGTGGCCTGTTCCTAAGTCCCATCACCAGGGCCAACTGGACCCTGTCTCAGTTCCTGGCCCCTGAGAGAACACCAAGCAACAGGTTCAATGAAAGCCAGTCCAGCTGCTCTCTCTCGTGGTCACAGCTTTCAATGCGCCTGATCCTGAGCACCTGGTTCCACTTGCTCTAGCACTCTCCCTTAGCACCCCCACGATATTCTCTCAAGTTCTGTCCCTCCCTGGATCACTAATGGTCTATCCTGATTCACTACTACTGCATCACCCTCTGGACCCATATGCATTATTATGTCACTGCCCCTCTGTTTCCATGAATGTATTTGTTGCTTAAGTATGTTGAGAGGATTTTGAACAAGGGGCATGATGCAGTCAGATCTGTGTTTCAGTAACTCATCTTCCCATCTCAACGTGTGTAATTTGTGAGCAGAATGATTTCCCTCAAACAATCAGGAGAAACGTTTTGGCTTTTCCGTGACTGAGTAAAGGGAAGCAGTGTGCCAGTGTGAGCACAGTATGAGTCTGCAAGTCACTCAAGAAAAGGGTCTACTGGTTTTGTGTAATTAAGTGCAAGAAGCCTCTGAAGAGTCCCCAGACTGGCCCCTGGAGCGCTAAGTGGGTGAATGCAGAGAAAACCAGGGAGAGCGCTGAACTTCATAGAGCTAGAAAGGATCAGCCTGCCTTCATCCTGAGACATTTGCAGAGACTCCTGGAAAGAAAGTCAAACGTGAGGCAATACACTGACCAACACAACAACAGAAACAATGGCAAGCACACAGGGAGCCTGAGATTAACTCTGGGACCGTCCCAGAAAACTTTCTGGGAGAGAAGTGATCTAAACCACACATCTGATGACTAAACACGAATCTGCCAGACCCACATGGGTTGAAGAAAGGCCTTCTGGAAAGACACTCCGACGATTATCTGGAGAACTACAAGGCCTACGATGTTCTAGAGAGGTCTGATAGAACCTCTCTCTGTGGGTTAGACAGAATGTTGCTGTGGAGTTTTTCCTAATTAATGTGCTTCCTAAGACCAGCTTACTGTTCATTTAAAGGGAAAGGCAAGGCATTAGAGGAGAATCAACACATACAACATATTTAAGAAATAAACTAAGACAACACTGAAAAAGTACTATCCTGTCCCTTGATTCCATACTTAGGGCCAAAGGGATGCTAACAGATGTGCTTGGATGTGCTGGCATTTCTCCACCCGTGTTCTGTGGATGCCAGGAGAATACATACGTCCAGGTTAGCCTGCTGATCCGGAAGGATGAGAAACATACGGAGCCTAGGGCAACTGACCCCCAGCTCATCACACGTGTCTACTGAGATGCCTGCTGAGACTTCTGTGGCTGGATGATCAAACTGGGGATATTCATATAATAAATATAATATGTCCACAATATGAATACAGCTCACAAACATAATGTTGAGCAACAGAAGCCAGACATAAAGAGTACACAGCGTATGTACTCTATGGAGTACTTACTATGTTTCCAATTACCTACAGTTTCAAAACCAGGAAAAACCTAACTACTACTACTACTAAGTCTCTTCAGTCGTGTCCAACTCTGTGCAACCCCATAGATGGCAGCCCACCAGGCTCTGCCATCCCTGGGATTCTCCAGGCAAGAATACTGGAGTGGGTTGCCATTTCCTTCTCCAATGCATGAAAGTGAAAAGTCAAAGTGAAGTCGCTCAGTCGTCTCCGACTCTTAGCGACCCCATGGACTATAGCCCACCAGGCTCCTCTGTCCATGGGATTTTCCAGGCAAGAGTACTGGAGTGGGGTGCCATTGCCTTCTCCAGGAAAAACGCAAAGGCTGGTGTTATAAATTTGGAGTAAGGGTAGTAACAGAAAGAAGCATAGGAGCTTCTGGGAGTCTGGGAAGATTCCATCTTAATTTTTGCCCTGGTTCCACAGGTATGTTCATTTTGTGAATCTTGAATGTACACTTCTGCTTTTTGTACTTTTCTGTACATTTGTTGTATTTAAATAAAAAGCGTATATACTAACTTGTAAAAAGGAAAAACAAATACTTACTGAGGTGTGGAGACACAGAAGGGCAACTGTCAAGTCTTGCTTTTTCCACAAATGCTTCATCCGTCACAGTTCCTTTCTTCCCTAAAACGACACCCTTGCTCAAACTAGCCACGAGATCCTTTGCTTTAGGAATCTCTTGAATAGCACCCACAAAGTAGTTACTGGTGGCCCATCCAACCACTGTCAAGCATAAGGTAAAAAGCAACAGCAATCGGAATTTGTAGGAAAGGTGGAAAGTCACGTTGAAGTTCATGTCTTTGATTATGTGAGCAATAGGTATCTCTCGGCCTCCACTGCAGGCAGGAAGCTTCAAGTTCAGCTATTCCAGTCTACAAACTTGATGACAACTGTGCGATGCCTGCTTTTGTTTGGGCGTTCTGCTCCAACAATCCCTGAAATGCAATCACAAAGACATACTGTTTCAGATGGAAATCCTAACCTGAGAACCTGTCCCCAACCAATCTTGACTATAACAGTAATGGGAGTTCTCCAGTGACAGCTTAAAGATCAGAAAAACAGAGATTTTGGAGCTAGAAGGTTCCAGCTGTCAATCACTCTAGACGTCATACAGGTGGAGAAGGCAAAGGAGAGCCGATCATTGCCTCCTCAGTTCTGAGCTGGCACAGCCCCAAGTTCAAAGGTTTTTCAGTTATAAATGTTACAGTCACAATAAGGCACAGGGCACGCCCCAACAGGTGGGGAAGAGCGCAGAGGACACAAAAGGATGCCAACACAGGACGCAAAAATCTGCAAGAATAAGACTACAACACAGTGCTTCCGATCTGGGGTTTGGGTTTAGACAGAAAGTATGAAACCTCACACCCATCACTTCACTGGGCCTTGGTCTCCTTACCTGTAAAATGGGGATAAAAACTGTGCCTTCCTAGAGAGGTTACTGAGGGGACTGGATGACCTAACACATTAAAACAAAAAGTGTTAGCCCACCTCCTGACGCACAGTACATGCATACATGTGCGGTCGCTTCAGACGCGTCCAGCTCTCTGCGACCCCACGGACTGCAGTCTGCCAGGCTCCTCCGTTCATTGGATTCTCCAGGCAAGAATACTGGAGTGGGCAGGCATGCCCTCCTCCAGGAGGTCTTCCCGACTCAGGGATCATACCCGCATCTCTCACATCTCCTGCACTGGCAGGCAGGCTCTTCACCACTAGTGCCACCTGGAGCACCCGCCAAGTGGTGACTGTCACTGCTGTGTCATATTATCTACATTAATGACTCGAGACTAGGATGACCTAGGTCATCCTCCAGGATGACCACTGGGCTGCCGGAATCACCGCTCTGCTGTGCTGCACTTCTGTCAGGAGTGAAACTGCCACCCTCATTTCATACTTCAATTGCATGTACTAGGATAGCATGAGAGATGGCTATGCTCTTAGCAACCAAAAATTCAGTTTCTGAAGCCACATAGTTGAGGGCCCTCCCTGGACCATGGTAACTACACTCAGGTGATGAAAGCTACTTGGCAAGGCCCCACATCTTCTCTGCATCACCAAAACCACGTCTCTTCTCAAATTCTAAATGTGTCATCGTAAGAGTGTGGAAAATGCTAAAGCCAGGATGCTGATACTCTCCACAGCAAACATACCCTCAATTAAATGGAGAGAATAGAGACCAAACTATATTCGCTGCCAAAATAACACAAAAACATGTATGATTAAATCCTAAGTAATAAAAAAGAAAAATAGAAAATAAAGTCTATCTGTGCATATGATTACCACTAAAATGATAGAAATAAGAAAACTCTAGGAAGAAATAGAACCAAAAGCTAGCAATGATTCTATTAGAAATATGGGATTAGCCAAGGGTGTTTTTTTTCCTTTTTTCTTTCATTTTTGGGAAAAGTATAACAACACACTTTTGTCTTTTGCAATGAAAACAAATTTGATTCTTTAAATGAGATGTGGGGATGTGGTAATTTACTGTGAAAAAGAAATCAACCCTAGCAACTCTCAAGACAGCCTCATACTTACTAAAGGGTAGTATCCCCAAATTTTAGCCTAGATGAGTTTGAGGGAAACCTAGGAAGCATTCTTCTATAACATTTATTCCAATGTTATAAATGGAGGTTAGGTTCCTGGATCAAACCACAAAAAGAAGATCTGACCCAGGAAGCAATTAAACAGCATGGCCTGTGCTTAGGGTCTTGTGAAGGCATCACAAGTAAATGCTGAAGGCAGAAATAACTCATTAGAAGACCGATCATTAAAAAGAGGAGTGGTTCACTTGTGCATTTATTCTGTGCCATGTACTAGGAGTTTAATCACTTTTATTAACTTATTTCTCAACTTTGTGAGTTTAGAATTATTAGTCTCCTCATTTTAGAGAGGAGAAAACAAAAGTTTAGAGCTTATGGAACTTGCCAGAGACCACACAACTATTAATAGTGAGTGGCAGAGCTGGGGTGTGAGCCCAGTATTCAGCTCCAAAGCCTGGGCTTCTGCCACCTCCTTCACACGGATGTTGCTGTCTCTTTGCTGCTCCTGGTACCTGGGTGTGTCCAGCACAAACCCTTGAAATATGCAGCTTTCTACCTCTCTCCTCCTGTCCCTTTCTTTGGGACTGTCTTTGATATGATTTCCTGGAGGTCTGCTTCCTTCCCTCCAAGTAACAGTAAGTCTGCAGGTTCCTGGAGCCAGACTGTGTCACAGACTTAACCGCAGGAGGCTTGAATGCTAGGACTGGCAATCGTTTCTGATAAAATCTCAATCTTGGAAAACTTAGGGAACATTGTTTTTCTAAGAGCTGCTATGCTTATAGAGGAACGCTGTTTCAATAGAGATCTGCCCAGACTGCTTATCAGCTAAGTGATTGAAGGCAAATACTCTTACCACATTTCCATTTCCTCAGCTACAAAACAATAATAAAAAATTAACTTATCTTACAACACTGCTGTAAGAATTTAATGAGATGATGCATCCGTCATACCTAGCACATTCTCACAGACAAATAAATAGCTATTGACTCTGATTACCAATGTGATTGACACTCAAATTTTATCAGAATGCTAACCAAGATAATGTTATCTCTGGAGTTACATATTGAAATCCATATTGAATCGTTTCATTTTCTATTTCTCTGTTATTTCCTTTTCCTTTCAATGATTCCTTTTCCTTTTTAATGATTTTTTTAAAGAAAGCCCTTTTAGGGCAAGCCATTCCTGGTTGGTGTTTGGGGAAATGTCATCAGATTGGAGTTACCTGTAAAAATATTTAAATAAAGGAGAGTCCCTGAACTCTCCCTAAAATGAGTTTTCTCTTTTAATTAATGCTATCTTAAAGTGACAGGAGGGTCATAGTTATAGAGAACAAATTCAGGTAATGTGAAAGAAGTTATTTTAGGGCAAGTCTCACCACCCTTTTCCTTCTTAGGTCTGCCCTAGAGTTAGCTCAAAATGATGATGTTCTCATACTTTTGCTCTTTCTCCTCTCAATTTAACCACTCTTTTCTGAGCACCTGCTATTTTCAGGCACAGTGCTAGGCATCAAAGGAATTAAGATACAGTCCTTATACTCAGAGTTTATTTCCAACCCTTCCTTAGATTTTAATGTCTGCATTTCATTTTCAAATATGCCACCCCAACCCTAAAAATGGGGAAACAGATTAAATAAGACTGGTAAAATATTGAAAAGTATTGAGTAAGGTGACAGATACCTGAGAGTTTCATTTTCTTTTTCACCCTACTTTTTGAAGGCTTGGAACTTTCCATTAAAAAAAAAAAAATCTAGCACAGAAGACAAGCTATAACAAAGGGCAAATCAGCATAAATGCTAAGTATCATTATCATTCTTAGAGAATCTCTACATGCACACATTTTTATAGCACCATGGGAGACCAGGGGAAGACACCAAGTGTCACTCCATAAATACACACTAAGCACTTATGCACCCAGGGAGAGGGGTGTGGTTTTCATTCAGCAGCCAAGAACACTAAAATCAGCATTCCAGTGTCTCTAAATCCATATGGTAACCCTGCACACACAGGATGTCTAGAGCGCGCAAAATGTGGCACCAGGCACATGGCCCTACTCCTTTGAGCTTCTCTGGGATAGCACCAATGGAAAGGCCAATATTTCACTATTCCTTTTACTCCTGCGGAGTTCCTCAGTGCAGACTATTTGCACACATATCGTCCTGCTTTCCTAGGAATTAAAGCTCCTTTACCATATTTAGCATATTGAAAAGCAGAGACATTACTTTGCCAATAAAGGTCCATTTAGTCAAGGCAATGGTGTTTCCAGTTGTCATGTATGGATGTGAGAGTTGGACTGTGAAGAAAACTGAGCGCCAAGAATTGATGTTTTTGAAGTATGGTGTTGGAGAAGACTCTTGAGAGTCCCTTGGACTGCAAGGAGATCCAACTAGTCCATTCTAATGGACATCAGCCTTGGGTGTTCTTTGGAAGGAATGATGCTAAAGCTGAAACTCCAGTACTTTGGCCACTGATGCTGGGAGGGATTGGGGGCAGGAGGAGAAGGAGACGACAGAGGATGAGATGGCTGGATGGCATCACGGACTCAATGGACATGAGCTTGAGTGAACTCCAGGAGATGGTGATGGACAGGGAGGCCCGGCATGCTGCGATTCATGGGGTCACAAAGAGTCGGACATGACTGAGCGACTGAACTGACCTGAACTGAACCTGGCTTTTCAGTGATCATTGTCCAGACCCTAAACAAGCAATGGTTCTGTGAAAATTAATGAAGAGAAACCAAACTGAAGTGGAATTGGGAGGCCAGAAGGGGAGATATAGATCATATCAATACAGACTTCTTGCAACTCTGGCAGGAAATGTTGCAACTTTACTACCACTAGCAGGAGGAGGAAGCTTTTCTCCTAGTCTGGCAAAACCTTAGCCAATGAGAGACTGTCACAACTGAGGCAATAAAAAGCTACCATACTTGAAACTCCCAGTTTCGTCCAATGGACTTTTTTCCCCAATAACAGCCCCTCCCAATTTCCCCTTCTCCTCTATAAAAGAGTTTCCTTTTCTTTGCTTTGCCAGACTTGCATGTGGTTTGACACAGTTGCATGTTCCAAACTGCAATTCTTACTGCCCCTGAATAAACCCATTTGCTTGTAAAGTAACTGGCTGTTTTATTGGCAAGGAAGGATAGAAATGATAACAGCCATTTACATGTACAGGTCATTTAAACTCAGATTGAGCTCCTAATGGCCAAAACTGGAAGCATCTGAGCAAGAAAATGATATCATTGTATTTTAACCCACAGAATAAAATGAATATCTATTAGTCCATACTGATATAAATGATCAAATAAATAAACGGGAAAAGGCAGCTCTTTCTTACAATAAACTTTCAATTAATAAAGTAGCAGGAAATGGGGGGGTGGGAATCACCATTAGGCAAACATCACTGTAAATAATTGTGGCAGCCAAGATCCCCCAATTGGTGCTAAAATTAGTAGGTAAAAATTTGAGGATAAACAGAGTTTACGTAGTCTCAAAGTATCTCCGCTCAAATAATATAGTCAAAGCTGTGGTTTTTCCAGTAGTCACTGAAGGACGTGAGAGTTGGACCATAAACAAGGCTGAACACCGAAGAACTGATGCTTTCGAACTGCGATGCTGGAGAAGACTCTTAAAAGTACCTTGGGGTGCAAGGAGATCAAACCAGTCAATCCTAAAGGAAATCAACCCTGAATATTCACTGGCAGGACTGATGCTGAAGCTCCAATACTGTGGCCACCTGATAGGAAGAGCCAACTCATTGGAAAAGACCCTGATGCTAAGAAAGACCGGGGCAGGAGAAGGGGATGACAGAAGATGAGATGGTTGGGTGGCATCACCAACTCAATGGGCATGAGTTCAAGCAAGCTCCAGGGGATAGTGAAGGACAGGGAAGCCTGGCATGCTGCAGTCCATGGGGTTGCAAAGAGTCAGACAAGATTGAGTGACTGAAAACAACAAAGGGAAAAAGTAACTTTACAGTGAAGAAACCTAGCAGACATCACCTTAACTAGTGATCAAAGTTAACATCATCAGTGATAAGCCCTATCAATCTCATGAATCAGTGATGAACTGCACTCTACTAAATAACTAATCAGTACTTTTCTACAAAATACCTTCATTCTACAAAAGAACTGGTACTCTTCAAAAGGGTCAAGATAATGACGAATAAGGCAAAACGGAGGAATTACTTAGACTGAAGGAGATAAGGGGAAATAACTAAATGCAAGATAGGACCCTTGACAGCATATAGAAACAGAAAAAAATTCATTGGCAGCAAAAGTGACAAAATTCAAAATAAGTCTGTAGTTAATAGTATTGATAACTGAACAATAGTTATGTAAAGGGCCAATATAGGGAAGTTGAGTGAATTCTCTGTACAGTATTTGCAACTTTTCTCTAAATCTAAAATTAATTACAACTAAAGCTAACAAGTCAAAGGCTGTGTATAATCCAAGTCAACATACAGCAGTAAGGTTAACTTAATTCTCAAGGAGAATAACTATTTCTTTGTATTCCTAGTACCTCAAACTGACCTGACACATAATAGGTTCTAAATTTGGTAAATAATGAATGACTTTCTAGGATACACTAGTTGAAATAAATAAAGACACACAGTTATCCCAACTGTTACTAAAATAAATGTAACATAGTATAAAAGGAGAAAAAATAAAGATTAATAAAGAGGGGGAAAGTTAACTGGGCATAAAATTCTATTTAGGGAGGATTTTTAAAACTGAAAAAGGCTCACTTCGCTCCTAGCTCCCTTTGGTTTACTAACACCAATGCTTTTCAAAGGGTAGAGGCCTTATCTCTAATAAAGGACACTTTCTTTTAGTCATGCCCACCACCTTTGCTCCTCTACCACTGACTTTTCAAAAGCAGTAGTCTCTTTTCTGACTCTAGGAGGAGATGCTGTTTAGCCTGCCACTTCCTCCCTGATCCCACGGAGCATACCAGAGCGGTGTCCCTGCCTTCTCTGGGCAAGAGGGGCCTGAGGGTCCGGCATCACCTATTCTACAAGGGTTGGCATGAAACAGTCAGCAAACAGGAAATAAATTCAACTGGGAAAGGACTGAAATTGTTTCACTTAGTCTATGTCATGCAGCATGAAAGAAAAGAATTTCCAATGGGAGATTTTAATGGAGGCTCACTGTGTATTTAATGCTACAGTGGGGTCAGCTGAAGTTCCCTTTCTGCCATTATTAGAAGCACATCAATGAGAGGCTGAAGAAGGTCTGAGGTAATGGAAAAACAAGGGTTCTGAAGTCACGAAAGCTAATTCAAATCTGGTTACCAGATGCATGAATGGCGCTGGGCAAGTGACCTAAAGCTGAGTCTGTTTTGCCATTTCTTTTAAAAACATTTTTCAAAGCGTGATTTCAAGAGTGCCTGTATCAAATGCAGAGGGAAATATGTTAAGATTGCAGATTCCTGGGCCCTGCTCCAGAGCTAATAGATTAGAACACCTGGGCCTGGGACTCAGGAAAATGAATTTTTAACAAGCTCCCCAACTGATTCTTATACGCATTAAAGTTTGAGAACCGATGAACTAAGAGATTGGACCTGTAATGCAACAGATCTTCAGAAACATTCCATTTTCCTGCTGGTGAGGCAAAGCAGTAAGAAGATATGTGAAAAGATGTTTAAAATGCATCTGAATAGCTTTCTACTCTATCAAAATTATTCTAAGAAATAATCAGACAGGTAAACCATGATACTCAAACCAACATTACATAAAACCACCAAAAATTCAAAAGAATCAAAATGCTAACAATAGGGACAACAGACACACAGAGATTGCTCGGTAGTGTCCGACTCTTGGCGACCCCACAGACTGTCGCCCATTAGGCTCCTCTGTCCATGGGATTCTCCAGGCAAGAATTCTAGAAAGTGAAAGTGAAGTCGCTCAGTTGCGTCCGACTCTGCAACCCCATGGACTATATAGCCTACCAGGCTCCTCCGTCCATGGGATTTTCCAAGCAAGAATATTAAAGTGGGCTGCCATTTCCTTTTCCAGGGAATCTTATCAACCCAAGGATAAAACCTGGGTCTCCAGCATTGCAGGCTAATTCTTTACTATCTGAGCCGCCACGGAAGCTGATTGAATTAATCACAATACATACATATGATGGCACACATGCTTTCCTTAAAATGGCACTTAAAAATTTACCTACACAGGAAAATACTCACGATAGCTAAGAGAAAAAAAAACATAAAAATGTACGTAGAATACAATCCACATTATGCTATGTATGTGTGGTGTACATGCCTTTTATATATAAAACGCCAGAAAGAATCACTGGTGACTGTCTCTTAAGAATAGATTAGAGAAATATTATTTCTTCACAATCTACTTTTTAAAAATAGGGTTATAATCAGAAACGAAGTTTTTTTCTGATGACTATATAGTTTTCCTTTAAAATATATTAAAATTTAGAGACAACACATAGACAGGGATTATAATTTACCTAAGTTCAGTAGCAATTTCGGAGAAGGCAATGACACCCCCACTCCAGTACTCTTGCCTGGAAAATCCCCGGATGGAGGAGCCTGGTAGGCTACAGTTCATGGGGTCGCTAAGAGTTGGACACAACTGAATGACTTCCCTTTCACTTTTCACTTTCATGCACTGGAGAAGGAAATGGCAACCCACTCCAGTGTTCTTGCCTGGAGAATCCCAGGGACAGGGGAGCCTGGTGGGCTGGCGTCTGTGGGGTCACACAGAGTCGGACACGACTGAAGCGACTTAGCAGCAGAAGCAGCAGTAGCAATTTATTAACATAACTGGTAAGAAAATCTGTTCTAAAGAGGCCTCAATGAACCCAAATCTTAAAAAACTTCAGAAGGGGTCAATAACTTCCCATGCCAGAGAACTCTGTGGTCTCTTTCTGAAATTCCTATTCCTAGGCTCCAGCCCCAAGAGATCTTTATTTCCAAGGCCCAAGGTGGGGCCAGGTAATCAATATTTTGGGTTTGAGAAACCATTGTTCATCGATGGCTTTAAAAAAAAGAGAGAGAGAAAGAAGAAAACCACCACTGACTTGGTTTGAATGTTTCCACTTTGAATTAAAGATCTTCAAAGAAACCATTCTCAAGTCTTGCATGCATTTCTGGAAAAAACACACATTATTAACAGCTCAGTTTAAACTAGATACCAAAAGCTTATTCTATCAAGTGGCACCTAAAATACTAAGAGTTAGTTTTATTGCCCCCTGCAACATTGTGTAGTCAAACAGTTCAGTACTTCTCTTTAAGAGATGTTTTGAATCAGATTAAAAATGCACACTGAAGGGAAGCAAGATATGCCACACCAAAATAGGCCACTTTGACATACTGATTATTTTGAATTAAAGTTACTTAACAGCTAGTGTAAGGACACTTTACCCTTTTTCTTCCCCTAAAAGCGGAAATACATCCCATGTGAAAGGTGCCTTTTCTATACCAGGAGGGCACCAGGATCAGGTATTCTTATCAGAGATAAGAATGCAAGATGGAGAGCTCAGTACAACAAACCGTAATACTTTTTCATTAATTTACTACCCCCAAACCCACACTTCTTTGTCTTATCAATTCTTCACATATGTGGTGTTTCTTTGTCTAAAAGATATAAAGGCTGCCTGTTTTGGTTACTTCTTTGAGCCTCGTATTTTTAAAGGATCCCACTGGCATGAAATTAAATTTGGTTTTCTCCTGTTAATTTGTTGTATGTTAGTCCAATTTAATTATCAGTCTAGCCAAAGAACCTAGAAGGGAGCAAAAAGAAAAGTTTTCTCCCCTACAACACAAACAGGCGCATGAAAATTTTGCACTTTCACAGGGTTTAAAGTCCAACCCGGCTCTAGAAGATAAAATTCCAAAAGGAAAACTACGGTCCTATTAAGCATTATCTGCTTCCCCAGAGTGATATTCCAGCACTCCAGCCGCCTTGTTCAGCCCGGGTGCCTTAGGACAGCCCTCCGCCCCTCTTTTTAAGCCCAACTTTCTCATACTGGACCCTGAACCTTAGTCATCTCTATCCTAGATTCCTTGACTTTCTCGCATCCTCAATGTTATTTTCCGTTTTTAACAGAAATTTAGAAATTAAGCAACACCTCCAACCTTCAAAGGACTGTGTTCTTCCTGCTCCCTTTCATCACTCAACAGCTGTGGCCCGGCCGCCTCCACGTCTTCATCGTTCACCCACTCTTGAACACCATGCAACCCGCCCCCCCCGCCCCCCGCTATTGATAACTGCTCTCCCGAGACCACCAACCCAAAGGCCTTTCCTCAGTCCCCATCCTCATGGGCTTTGGATCAACAGACAGTGTATGGACACAGAGCCAGACTAAGCGTTGAGAGCTGATACACTTTACCATCCTGTCGATCCTCACCACTCGCCGGCCCCTCCCTGCAGGCCACAGGCTGGGATCAGCGGGTGGGTTTCCCAGCAGAAACCCTGGGGAAAGAGAGCTCCAAGGAGAAAGGGACAACTTGACGCTGATGCTCCCCGCACGGACAGATGTGCTGGTGGCGACCCCGGAACCGTGACGCGGGGCCTCGGGGGATGACCCTGGATTCCTACCTGGCAGCGCCTCGCCTGGCCATCCCTCCGGCAGCAGAGGGAGCGCCGCAGTGGTGCCCTCACTTGAGCTGGTGCCTCCCGCCGGGCTCGGCCTCCGCAGGCCCCCTGCCCGGCCCCGCCGCCAGGGAGGAGGCAGGACGGCCCTCCGAGGCCCGGCCCGCGCGCGCCTAGCCGCAACCCGGGGACCGACCCGCCCTGCCGCCCGGCAGCGCCCACACGGCGCCCGGCGCCCTCCCCGTGAAACCTTGCGTCCCGGGCACCGGCGGAGCGGAGGCCCCACGAACTCACCCCCAGACGCCGCGGCGACGAGGACCGCCCGGAGAAAGCGGAGACGCGGAGCAGCCGCCGTGGGGACCGCCCCCGCCGCCGGGAGGAGGCTCCACTCGCCTGCTCCGCCCCCGCCGCGTCGGGAGTCGCTAGCGCCGGGCCCGAGCGGGTCTGCGCGGTCCTCCGCTGGGCGGGCCCGACGGATGCCAGCCCTCCAACCCCTACCTTCGGTCTCCTCCCCGCCCCGCTGCCCGCGGCGACCGAAGGAGAAGCTGGAGGGAGAAGGACCGCTTGTTCTTCGGGTGATCTTATAAAGCCCTGTGCCAGTACTGCGCGAGGGTCTGGGCACTTCCCAAATTACATCCTCGTAAATATTCACGAAGCTGTGGGAAGGAGATAGGAACTTGTCCATTTTCCGGAGTAGAAAACTGAGGTTTTACAAGTTAATAAATTTACCTTATATCACCCTGTGTTAAGCCGCTGTAACCGTGCCTGACTCTTTGCGACCCCATGGGGGTGGTCTTTTGAGGACCTGTCTCTTGAGGACCCCTCTGGGCTCCTCTGCTCATGAGATTCTCCAGGCAAGAATACTGGAGTGTGTTGCCATTTCCTTCTCCAGGGGATCTTCCTGATCCAGGGATAGAACCCGTGTTTCTTGAATCTCTTGCATTGGCTGGCGTGTTCTTAAATACTAGCACCACCCCAGCTGCACAATGTACCAAGGTAATTGACTTCCTCATTTCACAGGATTATTGAGAATATTCACAAGTTGTGAGAAAACCAAATTTCTTCAAAGATATCATTACAAAAAGCCAAGCAGAATCATATTTATATTAACGATTAGAGTGGAAAATCATTAAAGTGGGTTCTGCTTAGGCAGGGAAGATAACAGACTAGATTCTTCAAGTCACTCTTCTACTGATGGGGAAGTAGATGTCTCCAAGAACCACCCCCACCCCAAAAGGAACAACCCATGGGAAGAAACAGGCTTCCCAGCTGGCCCTGGTGGTGAAGAACTCAACTGTCAATACAGCAGACAAAAGAGATGTCTGGGTCAGGAAAATCCCCCGGAGGAGGGCATGGCAATCCACTTCAGGAGATGGGAATACCAGACCACCTGACCTGTCTCTTGAGAAATCTGTATGCAGATCAGGAAGCAACAGTTAGAACTGGACATGGAACAATAGACTGGTTCCAAATAGGAAAGGGATTACGTCAAGGCTGTCTATTGTCACCCTGCTTATTTAACTTATGTAAAGAGTACATCATGAGAAATGTTGGGCTGAATGAAGCAAAAGCTGGAATCAAGATTGCTGGGAGAAATATCAATAAGCTCAGATACCCAGATGACACCACCCTTATGGCAGAAAGTGAAGAAGAACTAAAGAGCCTCTTGATGAAAATGAAAGAGGAGAGTGAAAAAGTTGGTTTAAAGCTCAACATTCAGAAAACAAAGATCACGGTATCCGGTCCCACCACTTCATAGCAAATAGATGGAGAAACAGTGGAAACAGTGGCAGACTTTATTTTGGGGGGCTCCAAAATCGCTGCAGATGGTGACTGCAGCCATGAAATTAAAAGACGCTTACTCCTTGGAAGAAAAGTTATGACCAACCTAGATAGGAATATTAAAAAGCAGAGACATTACTTTGCCAACAAAGGTCCATCTAGCCAAGGCTATGGTTTTTCCAGTAGTCACTGACGGATGTGAGAGTTGGACTATAATGAAAGCTGAGCACCAAAGAATTTATGCTTTTGAACTGTGGTGTTGGAGAAGACTCTTGAGAGTCCCTTGATGTGCAATGAGATCAAACCGGTCCATCCTAAAGAAAATTAGTCCTGAATGTTCATTGGCAGGACTGATGCTGAAGCTCCAATACTGTGGCCACCTGATGGGAAGAGCCAACTCATTGGAAAAGACCCTGATGCTGAGAAAGACCGGGGGCAGGAGAAGGGGATGACAGAAGATAAGATGGTTGGGTGGCATCACTGACTCAATGGGCATGAGTTCAAGCAAGCTCCAGGGGATAGTGAAGGACAGGGGAAGCCTG
This sequence comes from Nanger dama, assembly GCA_917880005.1. Lineage (NCBI taxonomy): Eukaryota > Metazoa > Chordata > Mammalia > Artiodactyla > Bovidae > Nanger > Nanger dama. Next base: position 7,972,180 of record CAKJTW010000011.1, read on the forward strand.
GCATGCTGCAGTCCATGGAGTTGCAAAGAGTCGGACACGACTGAGCAACTGAACTGAACTGAATCTTGCCTGGAGAATCCCATGGACAGAGGAGCCTGGTGGGCTACAATCCAAAGGGTGGCAAACAGTCAGACACGACTGAAGTAACTGAAAGTCTCTACTGACACTGATTTGGGATCCAAATGAGAAGAGCCAAACTTGTGCCTTCCTTGTCAAGGCAAGGCTGCAGAAGAGCACTGAGGAGTGCTTGGTGCGCTGAGCAATGGAAGCACACTTTAGAGGATGCATCCTCAATTTAGCCTGTAGGACTCAAATTCAAGTTCATAAATTTTAAAAAATACTAAGCATTGGAAGCTGCATGTAAGAACACTTAGCAGGAATACCCAAAAGATTTAGACCCGCCTGATCCCCCAAGGACATCTGATACTGGAATTGTCTGCAAAAGGATACAGGAAAGCTCTTTTTAAATTTTTAAAGAAAAAACAATATCCCTAGAGGTTACTTACCAATTACAAAAAGAAAATAGTACTCACTGGAGAAATCTTGCAGACACTACCTTAACCTAGTACTCCGAATTAATCAGCAGTAATTCAAAGTGACATCACACATGATGTGATACTCTGAGGACATAAAATCACCGTTGTTGTATTCCTGCCAAAAATGCATCATTGGAATTTAATCATGAAGAAGCAGTCAGACAAGCCCAAATTAAAGGATGTGCTACAAAACAACTGACCTGTACACTTAAAAAGAGTCAATGTCATGAAAGACAAGGATAGAGGAGGAACATTAGATGTGACATCTAAATTCCTGGATTGGAAAAATTTTTTGTTACAAGGTATATTACTGAGACAATTGGAAATGAGTATATTAAGCAGTAATAAGTAGATTGAAAATAAGGAAGTAATAAGTAATTAAGTAGATTGAAAATAAGGAAGTGACGCTATGTCATTTCTGAGTCCAGCCTTTTAAAGGCAGTTTATGCTTCCACTTTCATTCTCTCCTATGTGACAGAGCAGTTATAGGCCAGTCCAGATTTAAAGGCATGGGCAACATAGCCCCATTCCTCAGTAAGAGGAATCTGAAGGACTGTCAAAGCATTTGAAGCTGTTTTTAATTTGTCATGCTGTACATACTCATTTCCAGTTGTCTCAGTAATATACCTTGAAACAATTTTTTCCAATCTAAGACCACATATGAAGAAATCTCCTTAGCCTCTGTTATGGACAGCATTGAATCTCCTGAAATCAGATGTGGAAGCCCTGACTCCCAGTATCTCAGTATGTGACTCTGTTTGGAAACTGGGCCTTTAAAGAGGCCATTAAGTTAACACTGGGTTTTTAGGGTAGGTCATAATCCAACATGACCCATGTCTTTATCAAGAAGAAGAGATGAGGACAGAGCCAGCACAGGTGGGGGTGATCATGTGAGAACACAGGTAGAAGGTCAAGGAGAGAGGCTTCAGAAGAAACCAACCTGTTAACACCATCATCTTGGACTCCCAACCTCCAGAATTGTGAGAAAATACATTTCGGTTGTTTAATCCACACAGTCTGTGGTATTAATATTTATATTAGCAACTCAGGCTGACTAATACATTCTCCATTAATCTGAAATAGTTTCTCATCTGTCCTTATCTTTCATGACCTTGACACTTTAGAAGTTTACAGGCCAGTTGTTTTACAGAATATTCTTTAATTTGGGTTTGTCTGATTGTTTCCTATGACTCAGTGGTAAAGAATTCACCTGCCAGTGCAGGACACACGGGTTCAGTCCCTGGTCTGGGAACTAAGATCCCACATGCCATGTGGCAAGCCCATGAGCCACAACTACTTAAGCCCAAGTGCCCTGGAGCCCAAGCTCCACAACAAGAACCACTACCAGAGAGTAGTCCCCGCTCACAGCAACTGGAGAAAGGCTGCACCCAGCAACAAAGAGGCCAAGCACCACAGTAAAGACCCAGTACAACCAAAAATAAATGAATGAGTAATTTTTAAGTGGCATTAAAAAATCGTTTCCACTATCAGGAGGTAGGGGTCATGGGTATACCTGTGGCTGATTCTTGTTGATGTATGATAGAAAACCACAAAATTCTGTAAAGCAATTATCCTTCAATTTAAAATCTAAAAAAAATTGTTTCCACGAAGAAGAAATACGATTTAAAAATGATATTATGTCCTCAAGCATCACTTTATGTATGACACTAATTGTATTATTGGAGATCTCTCAGTCAGATCATTTGCTCAGTCGTGTCTGACTCTGTGACCCCATGGACTGCAGCACACCAGGCCTCCTTATCCATCACCATCTCCCGGAGTTCACTCAGACTCATGTCCATCCAGTCAGTGATGCCATCCAGACATCTCATCCTCTATTGTCCCTTTCTCCTCCTGCCTTCATTCTTTCCCAGCATCAGGGTCTTTCCCAGTGAGTCAATTCTTTGCATCAAGTGGCCAAAGTATTGGAGTTTCAGCTTCAGCATCAGTCCTTCCAATGAATATTCAGGACAGATTTCCTTTAGGATGGACTGGTTGGATCTCCTTGCAGTCCAAGGGACTCTCAAGAGTCTTCTCCAACACCACAGTTCAAAAGCATCAATTCTTTAGTCCTCAGCTTTCTTTATTGCCCAACTCTCACATCTATACATGACCACTAGAATCACTTTTGATTGGAACCCTGAACCACCATGGAAGTAGCCTGGCTACCCTGATGCTATGAGGAAGCCCACACTAGCCATGTAAAGAAGCCACCAACCACTCAGGGCCACCTCCAGCTGAGGCTTAAACATTATAACGCAAAGATGAGCCCTCCCCACTCTGCCATATCTGAATTCCTGACCCACAGAATCACAAGATATAATAGTTAATATACTGTTATTTCCAGCCTCTAAGTTTTGGGTTCATTTGTTACAAAGCAATAGATAATCACAGGAGACCATGTATTATATGATAATGTTCTATCAATGTTAAATTCCTTGCATTTGAGCCTTGTATTGTGGTTACGGGCTTCCCAGGTGGCGCAGTTGGTAAAGAATCCGCCTGCCTTGTGGAGATGCAGGTTTGATCCCTGGGTCAGGGAGATTCCCCAGGAGGAGGATAAGGCTATTGTGATTATATAAGAGACTGAGTTTATTCTTTTTAAATTTATTTTATTGAAGTGTAGTTGATTTATAATATATTAATTTCTGACAATCACTTTGCTGTACAGCAGAAATTAATACATTGTAAATCAAATATATATATATCCTTTCTCATACTCTTTTCTATTATGGTTTATCACAGGACATTGAATATTATTCTCTTACACAGTAGGACCATATTATTTATCCATTCTGTATATAATAGCTTGCATCTTCTAATCCCAAACTTCCAATCCCTCCCTCCCCCACCTCCCTCCTCCTTGGCAGCCATAAATTGGTTCTCTATGTCTGTGAGTCTATTTCTGTTTCATAGATAAGTTCATTTGTGCCACATTTTAGATTTCACATATAAGTGATATCATATGGTATTTGTCTGTTTCTTCCTGACTTAGTTCAGTTTAGTATGATCATCTCTAGGTCCATCCATATTGCTGCAAATGTATTATTTCATTCTTTTATATGGCTGAGCATTATTCCATTGTACATACATACCATATCTTCCTTATCTAATCATCTGTCAATGGACACTTTGGTTGTTTCTATGTCTTAGCTATTATGAACAGTACTGCTATGAATATAGGGGTGCATATATCTTTTAAAATAGTTTTAGCTGGATGTATGACCAGGAATGGGGTTGCTGGATCATATGGTAACTCTATTTTCAGGTGTTTGAGGAACCTCCATACTATTTTCCATGGTGATTGCACTAACTTACATTCCCACCAACAATGTAAGAGGAATCTCTTTTCTCCAGGACAGTGATTTTATTCTTAAAAATTATTTAATGATGAAGTATCATGATGTCTTCAGTTTCTCTCAAATGACTCAGTTAAAATTTGTGTATGTGAGAGAGTAACAGAGAAAAAGAGGTGAGGGGGGCATAAGTATGGCAAAATATTAACAACTGATCGATCTAGACCAAGTGTCCACAGATGTTCCTTGAATAATTTTTACAGTGTTTCTAAGCCTTGAAATTGTTTTAAGTTGAAATAAAAGAGAAAAGATGAAATCTGAAAGTGGAAAAAACAATAACTAGACTTTCCTTCTAGTCAACAAGAAGTAACAGGAACCAGATTTCTATGCCACCTGAAGCATCCATTAAAAAAAAAAGAAACAGACAAAATACATAAACCACAATTTTTAAGATACTCTGTAACAGGCAAAAAGGACAATCATCTCTGAGAGACAGGAAATGAACAAAATGAGCCCCACAATTGCCCCAGTTTACTACCCTGAGAGAGTTTCCAAGCACTGCAGAGGGAAAGAGAAGCTGAGAGAGAGAGCCTAGAAGACTCCCTGAGTTGAGGAGATAGAGTCCAAGAAAATCAAAGCAGCTTCATTTCACAGGACAGAAATACAGAGAGAAATGAAGCACAGAAACGGAATACTGGAGGTCTGCAAAGAATCCCCTCAAGTGTTCATGATCAGTGGGCTGATGTAGGAAAACTGTCCTAAGCCAGGGAAAGAACCATCTGTAACGATTAGCGGGAACAATTCTAATCACGCACACTGGGCTGAGAATAGTGCCTATTTCCACCAGCCAGACTGGAAAAACTCATAATTCACAAGGTATTGGGTAAGAGTACTCAGGAAAGTTTTGCTCAGCAATAAAGAAGTAGCTCTATAATGAGCACTGCTCCAGACCTGCCTATTATATAGTAAAAACAAAACCAAAAGGACAAAACTCTATCCAAGTAATGTGGCTCTCCTAGAACAAGTTCAAGATTTATAGAGTTATAAAAATATCCAGTGGTAAATAAGGTAAAATTCACAATGCTTGGCTCCAAACAAAAATTGCCAGGTTTACAAAGACATGAAGATACACAACTGATGGAAGACAGGATAATTAGTCAAAAGAAACTCAAAATTGACACAGGTGTTAGAATTGACACAGGTGTTAGATTTAACACAGAAGAACATTAAGACACTTATTATATTGTATTCCATATATTCGAAAAGTTAGAGAGATGGAAGATACAGAGACAAATCTAAACTGAACTTGTAGAGATTAAAAGTAAAATAAATACGTGACAACAGGATCTAGAGCAGAAGGGGATAAATGAACTATACTTTTGTAAGGTTCTTAGATTACACGTGAAGTGGGATAATATTACTTTAAGGTAGACTTTAAGAGATAAATATGTATACTGTAAACCCTTAGTGAAAGTGAAAGTGAAAGTCACTCAGTCATGTCTGACTCTTCACCACACCATGGACTCTTCAGTCCATGGAATTCTCCAGGCCAGAATACTGGAGGGGTAGCCTGTCCCTTCTCCAGGGGATCTTCCCTAACCTAGACATCAGACTCAGGTCTCCCTCACTGCAGGTGGATTCTTTACCAGCTGAAGCACAAGGGAAGCCTAAGAATACTGGAGTGCGTAGCATTTCCCTTCTCCAGCAGATCTTCCTGACTCAGGGTTTCCTGCATTTCAGGCGGAGTCTTTACCAATTGAGCTATCAGAGAAGCCCATAAATACTTAAGTGACCACTAGAATAACAAAATAATTATAACTAATACAGCAACAAAGGAGATAAAATCAAATTTAAAAAGAAATTTAATTCATCCAAAAGAAGGTAAAAACCATGAAAAGAGAAAAAAAAATAGATGGGGTAAATAGCAATCTAGCTGCAATAATCTACATTAACAATCTAACATTAATAATCACATTAAATGTAAATGGTGCAAACACCTTGATTAAAAATTAGAAATGATCAAGTTGGATTAAAAAAACAAATAGACTCTAAGCTGTCTATAAACATAGGACTGCCTACAAATATACTTTATCTTTAAGTATAAATTGTAGGCAGTTTTATATATGTTTATATTCAAATATGGGCTTCCTAGATGGTGCTAGTAGTAAAGAACCTGCCTGCCAATGCAAGAGAGGTATGAGACCTGGGTTTGATCCCAGTGAGGAAGATCCCCTGAAGAAGGGCATGGCAACGCACTCCAGTATACTTGCTGGGAGAATCCCATGGACAGAGGAGCCTGGCAGGCTACAGTCCATAGAGTTGCCAAGAGTTGGACATGACTGAAGTGACCTAGTATGCATGCATATTTTAAAATATAAACCAATAAATAGGTTAAAATTAAAAGACAGAAAGAGATATACCAAGTTAACATTAGTCAAAAGAAAACAAGAGGAGCTACTTTTGAATCAGACAAAATAAATTTCAGAGCAAAGAATGGTAACAGGGAAAAGAAGGTTATTTTATCATTATAAGGATAAAGGAGTTGGGTCCAGTAGTTAAGACTCCATGCTTCCAGTGCAGGGGGCACAGATTTGATTCCTGGCCAGGAAACTAATATCCCACATGCTGTGCTATGCTGTGGTTAAAAAAAAAAGGATAAAGGGGTCCATTCATCAAGAGGAAATAACAATCCTAAACATTTATGAACCTAATATAGTGCTTCAAAATACATTAAGTAGAAAATGATAGAACTGTACAATTATAGCCAGAGATTGCAACACTCTTCTCTCAATATTTGCTAGACCAGTTCTGGAGTAAATCAGTAAGAATATAGATGACTTGAACAACACTATTAACTACTTGACCTGATCGACATTTATAGAACACTCTATCCAACAACTGGAGAATACACATTTTTCTCAAGTACAAAAGTGCTATTCTGGGCCCTAAAACCAGACAAGAAAATTCAATAGGAACAAAATATGTTCTCTGACCAAAGAGGAATTAAACTAGAAAGCAATAATGAAAAGATCCTTGGAAAATTCCCAAGCATTTGAAAACTAAACAACACCCTTCTAAATAAGGGGGACATCAAAGAAGAAATTGAAAAGTGTTTTAAACTGAATGGAAATGAAAATACAATATATAGGATCTATAAGTGAAAACTTAAGCACTAAATGTTTATATTAGAAATAAAGAAATATATCAAATCAATAATCTCAGCTTCTACTTTACAAACTAGAAAAGGAAGAGCAAATAAAGTATAAAGTAACCAGGAGAAAAAATAATAAAGATCAAGGCAGAAATCAATGAAATAGAGAAGAAAACAATACAGAGAATCTAAGCAAAGGCTAGTTATGTGAGATTAAAAAGGATTAAACTCTAGCTGGACTAGTCAGAAAAAAGAAAAAAAGACACAAAAATTCTCAATATAAGGAATTAGAGACGTGACATCACTACATATACTATAGGTATTAAAAGGATAAAAGTAAATTTTTATAAATAACTTTATGGCAATAAATTTCACAAGTTAGGTAAAATAGACAAATGCTACAGAAGAAATAGATGACATAAACAACGCTGTATCTATTAAAGAAATGGAAGTGAAAAAGTGAAAGTGCTAGTCACTTCAGTTCAGTTCAGTTCAGTTGCTCAGTCGTGTCCGACTCTTTAAGACCCCATGAATCGCAGCACGCCAGGCCTCCCTGTCCATCACCATCTCCAGGAGTTCACTCAGACCCGCGTTCATCGAGTCAGTGATGCCATCCAGCCATCTCATCCTCTGTCGTCCCCTTCTCCTCCTGCCCCTAATCCCTCCCAACATCAAAGTCTTTTCCAATCAGTCAACTCTTCGAATAAGGTGGCCAAAGTATTGGAGTTTCAGCTTCAGCATCATTCCTTTCAAAGAAATCCCAGGGTTGATCTCCTTCAGAATGGACTGGTTGGATCTCCTTGCAGTCCAAGGGACTCTCAAGAGTCTTCTCCAACATCACACTTCAAAAGCATCAATTCTTCGGCGCTCAGCCTTCTTCAAGTCCAACTCTCACATCCATACATGACTACAGGAAAAACCATAGCTTTGATTAGATGGACCTTTGTCAGCAAAGTGATGTCTATGCTTTTAATATGCTGTCTAGGTTGGTCATAGCTTTTTTTCCAAGGAGCAAGCGTGTTTTCATTTCATGGCTGCAGTCACCATCTGCAGTGATTTTGGAGCCCCCCAAAATAAACTCAGTCACTGTTTCCACTGTTTCCCCATGTATTTATATGAAGTGATGGGACCAGATGCCATGATCTTCATTTTCTGAATCTGAGCTTTAAGCCAACTTTTTCACTCTCCTCTTTTACTTTCATCAAGAGGCTCTTTAGTTCCTCTTCACTTTCTGTCATAAAGGTGGTGTCATCTGCATATCTGAGGTTATTGATATTTCTCCCAGCAATACTGATTCCAGCTTGTGCTTCCTCCAGCCCAGCGTTTCTCATGATGTACTCTGCATAGAAGTTAAATAAGCAGGGTGACAATATACAGCCTTAACGTTCTCCTTTTCCTGTTTGGAAACAGTCTGTTCCATGTCCAGTTTTAACTGTTGCTTCCTGACCTGCATATAGGTTTCTCAAGATGCAGGTCAGGTAGTCTGGTATTCCCATCTCTTGAAGAATTTTCCACAGTTTATTGTGATCCACACAGTCAAAGGCTTTGGCATAGTCAAGAAAGCAGAAATAGATGTTTTTCTGGAACTCTCTTGCTTTTTCCATGATCCAGCAGATTTTGGCAATTTGATCTCTGGTTCCTCTGCCTTTTGTAAAACCAGCTTGAACATTTGGAAGTTCATGGTTTACATACTGTTGAAGCCTGGTTTTGAACTGTGGTATTGGAGAGGACTCTCAAGATCCAACCAATCCATTCTGAAGGAGATCAACTCTGGGATTTTTTGGAAGGAATGATGCTAAAGCTGAAACTCCAGTACTTTGGCCACCTCATGCGAAGAGCTGACTCATTGGAAAAGACTTTGATGCTGGGAGGGATTAGGGGCAGGAGGAGACGAGGACGACCGAGGTTGAGATGGCTGGATGGCATCACTAACTTGATGAACGCGAGTCTGAGTGAACTCCGGGAGTTGGTGATGGACAGGGAGGCCTAGCGTGCTACATCATGGGGTCGCAAAGAGTCGGACATGACTGAGCCGACTGAACTGAACTGAACTGATACTAGCATGTGAGATGAGTACAACTGTGTGATAGTTTGAGCATTCTTTGGCATTGCCTTTCTTTGGGATTGGAATGAAAACTGACCTTTTCCAGTCCTGTGGCCACTGCTGAGTTTTCCAAATTTCCTGACATATTGAGTGCAGCACTTTCACAGCATCATCTTTCAGGATTTGAAATAGCTCCACTGGAATCCCATCACCTCCACTAGCTTTGTTTGTAGTGATGCTTCCTAAGGCCCACTTGACTTCACTTTCCAGGATGTCTGGCTCTATGTGAGTGATCACACCATCGTGATTATCTGGGTTGTGAAGATCTTTTGGTACAGTTCTGTGTATTCTTGCCACCTCTTCTTAATATTTTCTGCTTCTCTTAGGTCCATACCATTTCTGTCCTTTACTGAGCCCATCTGTGCATGAAATGTTCCCTTGGTATCTCTAATTTTCTTGAAGAGATCTCAAGATATAATATGTAAATTCTACATAAATTAGTATTTGCACTAATACCAATTTTACACTGGGAAGAAATAATGCTAATTCTACACGAGATTTTTCAAAAACTTGAAGAGAGAATACTTCCCAACTCATTCTATAAGGCCAATATTACCCTCATACAAAACCCAGACAAAAATATTACAACAAATGAAATAACAGATGAATATCTCAAATATACATTAAAGCAAAAAATTTAAACAAAATTTTAGTATATTGAATTCAACCGTATAAAAAGAATAATACAACATGACAAAGAGGGGTGAGTTTATCCTAAGAATGCAAGATTGCTTTATGTTAACAAATAAAATAGTAATTCACTATGTTAGCAAACCAAAGGAGAAAAAACACACAATCACCTCAATAGATGCAAAAACTGCACTTGAAATCCAATATCCATTACTGATTAAAAAATATTCTTAGCAAACTAGGAATGTGAAGGAAGACCCTCAATCTGATAAAAGACATTTACAAAATCTATAGCTAGCAACAAGTTCAATCATGAAAGACAATGCTTTCCCACTAAGATCAGGAACAAAACAGGGTTGTCTTCTGCCACCACTTATATTCAATATTGTATGTAGATACAAAAACTCGAAACATTTTAATGATCAAATTCAACTATATGTAGAAAGGATACTACATCATGACCAAATGAGATTCCCCTCAAGGATAAAAAAAAAAAATCAATCACTATAATTCATTAAATCAATGTAACTTAAAAATCACTGTAATTCATCATATTAGCAAAAATAAGAATCAGAGGAATTTATATTTCTAAAAATGTAATAAAATGAATCCAGATTGGAAAGCAAGGGGAAAAAAGTCTTTTCATAGATAATGTAATTGTTTTTGTAAAAATTCCAATGGAACACACAAGTTGTTACAAAAACTGAGTTTAGCGAGTTTGCAATAATCTCAGATATGTAGATGACACCACCCTTATGGCAGAAAGTGAAGAGGAGCTAAAGAGCCTCTTGATGAAAGTGAAAGAGGAGAGTGAAAAGTTGGCTTAAAACAGCGTTCAGTGCTCACTTCGGCAGCATATATACTAAAATTGGAACGATACAGAGAAGATTAGCATGGCCCCTGCGCAAGGATGACACACAAATTTGTGAAGTGTTCTGAATTTTTGCTGCAAAAAAAACAACAACTCAGCATTCAGAAAACTAAGATCATGGCATCCAGTCCCATCACTTCATGGCAAATAGATGGGGAAACAATGGAAACAGTGACTGACTTTATTTTCTTAGTCTTCAAAATCACTGCAGATGGTGACTGTAGCCATGAAATTAAAAGACGCTTGCTCCTTGGAAGAAAAGCTATGACCAAACTAGACAGCATATTAAAAAGCATAGACGTCACTTTGCCGACAAAGGTCCATCTAGTCAAAGCTATGGTTTTTCCTGTAGTCATGTATGGATGTGAAAGTTGGACTCTAAAGAAAGCTGAAAGCAGAAGAACTGATGCTTTTGAAGTGTGATGTTGGAGAAGACTATTGAGAGTCCTTTGGACTGCAAGGAGATTAAACCAGTCCACCCTAAAGAAAATCAATCTGAATATTCATTGGAAGGACTGATGTTGAAGCTGAAACTCCAATACTTCAGCCACCTAATGCAAGGAACTAACTCTGCTAAAAACCCTGATGCTGGGAAAGATTGAAGGAAGGAGGAGAAGGGGATGACAGAGGATGAGATGGTTGGATGGCATCATCAACTCGATGGACATGAGTTTGAGCAAGCTCTGAGAATTGGTGATGGACAGGGAAACTTGGCGTGCTGCAGTCCATGGGGTTGCAAAGAGTCGGACAAGACTTAGTGACTGAACTGAACTGAATAATAACATCGGTATTCAGAAATATATTTCTGTATACTAGCAATGAACAACTGGAACTTAAAATGTTAAAATACCACTTACATTAGCATCAGTGGCACCCCACTCCAGTACTCTTGCCTGGAAAATCCCATGGACAGAGGAGCCTGGTAGGCTGCAGTCCATGGCGTCGCTAAGAGTCGGACACGACTGAGTGAATTCACTTTCATGCATTGGAGAAGGAAATGGCAACCCACTCCAGTGTTCTTGCCTGGAGAATCTCAGGGACGGGTGAGCCTGGTGGGCTGCCGTCTATGGGGTCGCACAGAGTCGGACACGACTGAAGCGACTTAGCAGCAGCAGCAGGATCAAAAGTATTTTCACATTTCATAGGGAGAAATGTGACAAAAGATGTGAAAGGTCTTACACTGGAAATAACAAAACGCTGCTGAGAGAAATTCAAGAGACCTAAATGAATAAAGATACATTCTTTGCTCATGGCTCAGAAGACTCAATATTTTCAAGATGTTCTTTCTCCCAAAATTCACCTGTTAGATTCGATGCATTTCCAATCAAAATCCCAGCAGGGCTGTTTTCCTTCAGCGTTGAAAAGCTAATTCTAGAAATCATACAAAAATGCAAAGGACCTAGGACTCTGAAAAATAATTTTTAAAAAGAACGATTACAAATGCTAAGTAAAACCAAAAAAGAAAGTTTTTTAAAAGCTAGCATGAAATATGATATGATTTGAACAAGTTATGGTGTAAGAAAGAAGAATCCACTTGGCCTTGATGCTTGTTTCATTCTTTTTCGAATTGCTCAGATTTAGAGATACTGAATGTTAATCTTCACTCAAAATTCTTTGGCAAATTATATTACATAAGCATAAACTGTAAGTCACAAAGTAATTTATTGATTTAAATGTTTAGAATTGATGAACAGATAAAATACAGAAAAATTATATTTACAGAACAAAATGCAAATGTTATAAGCCCTAATGTTATAAATGTAAAGATGGAAAAGATCAAAATTGAGAGGTACAGATTGAGATTGGATGGAAGTGAGGGGATGGGGAGAGGTGAAGAGTAGTGTGAGGGTGTTATTTATCTCTTACTGTCTAGTAGAGAATCAAGAGTTACTGCCTACATTGATGGAGCAAGAATTCAAAGGCTAAGGAAGGCATTTAAATTTATAATGATAACCAAAAGATAAATGGGAAATAGCACTAACAGTACATGAAGGGGAAAGAAATGGAGGGATAGTTTCAATGAATGAGGTTTATTATCGTTCACAGCTTGATGTTAACAGACCTTGGATAAAGTATATACATTAAGAAACAGTGGTTTTTCTTTTAACTGAAATCGAGTTACAATGTTGTGTTAGGTTCAGGTGTACAGCAGAGTGATTCAGTTACACACATATATTTATATATCTATATGAGTATGGGTAGTTTGAAATAACCTACATGTGAAGTATTACTCTCCTCTGTGCAGGCACACACATCATAAAACATTCTCATATCCCTGATACGTATAAACTAAGATAATTTACAAATAGTGATATGTCCAAAATACCATTTGACCTTTAAGTACTGACGGCAAGGGAGAAAGGTTAAGAACCCCTGAGTGTGTGTGTGTGTGTGTGTGCTGTATGTTGTTGTTCAGGCGATAGGTGAGGTGAAGTTGCTCAGTCGTGTCCGACTCTTTGCGACCCCGTGGACTGTAACCTATTAGGCTTCTCCGTCCATGGGACTCTCCAGGCAAGAATACTGGAGTGGATTGCCATTTCCTTCTCCAGGGAATCTTCCCAACCTACGTATCGAACCTGGGTCTCCCGCATTGGAGGCAGACGCTTTAACCTCTGAGCCACCAGGGACCTAAGTCATGTCCAACTCTGTCACCCCATGGACTACAGCATGCCAGCCTCCTCTGTCCTCACTCTCTCCTGGAGGTCGCGCAAATTCATGTCCATTGAGTCAGAAGTGCTTATCTGACCATCTCATCCTCTGCCTCCCCCCTTCTTTTGCCTTCAGTCTTTAATGCATCAGTTCAGTTTCAGTTCAGTTCAGTCGCTCAGTCGTGTCCACCTCTCTGCGACCCCATGAATCGCAGCACGTCAGGCCTCCCTGTCCATCACCAACTCCTGGAGTTCACTCAGACTCACGTCCATCGAGTCAGTGATGCCATTCAGCCATCTCATCCTGTTGTCCCCTTCTCCTCTTGCCTCCAATCCTTCCCAGCATCAGGGTCTTTTCCAATGAGTCAGGCCTTCTCAGGAGGTGGCCATGCATACACATTCACAAATGCCCACTAGATGGCAAACCTACATCTCAGACATTAACCGTTACTAGGATGCCCCTTCTGGGCATTTTAATAATACAAGCCAAATTCCTCTAAGGCCACAATACAATATACGGTTTAAGGAGCATGCAAATTAACTTTGTGATGATGTTCTTACAAACATTTTCCAGGGATAGAGGCTAAACTTAGAGATCCTCAGTTTCTAGAATCTACTGTGACTTATTTTTCATTCAAGATGTTCCACTAATGCAGATAAATTTAATTCCCTCACTAGATCATCTGGTTTCACATTTAGGTTCAGGATGAACTAACTGTGGGACTCAAGCAAGTGATGAGGCCAGGATCTGACTCCATGTGGTTTAACTGCAGAAACTAGTTATTAACCAGGATGCATTTCTATCTCGCTGCAGGGTAAACGAGTAGGCAAGGAAGAATGCTTTGGTGTCCCTCCCACTAGTCTGCCGCCCCCTCTGTCCCTGTTTTGACCCCCACATCTCTGCCAGGCTTGGCTGATACTGCCTTGCTCTCAGGTCTTTAGCGACTTTCCACTGCAGAATCAATTCCCGGACCAGCACAGCTCTCTCCCACACCCCACCATGTGATGCTTTCCACTCGCTGCACAAGTCCTGGTCTCACATAAGTCTGTGTCTCTGGAAATGCTATCCTGAAAATTCCTCTTCCCTACTATCTGCAGGAGCAATAGTCACTCTTCAAGCCTCTACCAGAATCACCTCCTTTAAGACAGTCGGGCACTCTGACTTCAGGGTTTCCAGAGCAACATCTATCTCGTGGTATTCCAGTTGCCGGTGTGCCTGGCTCTCTTGCCCACTAGGTGAGTGGCCAGCGAAGGCATGCATGGAGTCTTTTCAATTTTGTGTCCTCAGCATCAAACCCAGTATCTGGCATGGAGAGAGCATTCAGTAAATTTGACTGGCTGAATAATGAGTAAAAGTTGAGTGTAAATAGACTTGGCAGACTCTTAAAACTTCCAGTCTTCAGGAAGGTAATTCCATCCCAGATCACTTGTTGAGGTGTGGGAAGAGATGGAAAAGTGAGGGGCCAGAGCAGCCCACTGTGTTACCATCATAGTAACCCCACAGTCACAGTGGCCTCACAGAGCTGTGTTTCTCTGGTACCCCATCAACATACTTCACAACATTAAAATATGCAAAAAGAGCCTCCCTCCCCATCTCCCATATCCCACCCATCCTCTACAACCAGGTGTAATCTTGTCTATTTTTGTAACTATTCTTCTTAACCTCCATTGGAACTCCTCAGTTGAAGTGAGCATTCATTGTATAAAAGTATGGACTCAGAGATAAAGAATCTGCCTGCAATGCAGGAGATGTGGGTTTGATCCCTGTGTCAGGAAGATCCCCTGGAGAAGAAATGGTAACTCACTCCAACATCTTTGCCTGGAGAATTCCATGGTCAGAGGAGCCTGGCGGGTTAAAGTTCATAGGGTCACAAAAGAGTCGGACATGACTTAGCAACTAAACACACACTACGTTCATTTCAGTTCAGTTCAGTAGCTCAGTCATGTCCGACTCTTTCCAACCCCACGATAGCAGCATGCCAGGCCTCCCTATCCATTACCAACCCGGGTAGTTAACGCAAACTCATGTCCATCGAGTTGGTGATGTCATCCAGCCATCTCATCCTCTGTCATACCCTTCTCCTGCCCCCAGTCCCTCCTAGCATCAGAGTCTTTTCCAGTGAGTCAATCCTTCCCATGAGGTGGCCAAAGTACTGCAGCTTTAGCATCATTCCTTCCAAAGAAATCCCAGGGCTGATTTCCTTCAGAATGGACTGGTTGGATCTCCTTGCAGTCCAAGGGACTTTCAAGAGTCTTCTCCAACACCACAGTTCAAAAGCACCAATTCTTTGGCACTCATCCTCCTTCACAGTCCAACTCTCACATCCATACATGACCACAGGAAAAACCATAGCTTTGACTAGACGGACCTTAGTCAGCAAAGTAATGTCTCTGCTTTTGAATATGCTATCTAGGTTGGTCATAACTTTTCTTCTAAGGAGCAGGCGTCTTTTAATTTCATGGCTGCAGTTACCATCTGCAGTGATTTTGGAGCCCCCCAAAATAAAGTCTGACACTGTTTCCCCATGTATTTCCCATGAAGTGATGGGATCGGATGCCATGATCTTCGTTTTCCAAAGCAAGTTCAAGTTCTGAGATACTGGAGTTAGAACTTCAACATACAAATTTGGGGGACACAATTCAACCTATATCACTGGCCATAGATTCTAAAGCAAAGATCAGTACACATTCTTTGACATGGTGTTTGACAAACGGGCAGAATGCTTGAAATCAGGACTGTCTGGGAAATATAGGGGTTTAGGGAAGATATTTTAAGACTAAATCCAAGTATGTACATGGTAATCTGAAAGGTTTTAAGACACCACAAAACAGATATTCAATTTTTAAAGTTTGAAATACACAGAATTAAGACCAGAAAACTGAAACTGCTTTAAATAATCAAGTCCCACAAAATCTGAAAGGACTTGCCATGAAATTAACTTACTGGGAGATAAATAGACAGATACACACACACAATCTTACTTTGAAAAATAGTACACGATTAAATGAGATTAGTGTGCATTTGACTAGTTCCCTTTAGGATCAGCATGGAGAATTAAATAATCGTGTATTGAGGATTAAGAAAAGCAGAATGTTCCCTGAAATATATACAATATTTTTCAAATGTAATTCTTATTACAAACTGGTACCATTTCCCCACCACCACCAACCTTCACAACCTTGGAAACATTTCCAAAAGGTATAATTAAAAAGAATAGGAATACATTGTCCAGCTTAAAAATGTTTACAATTGGAGGGATACAATTATATGCTGAGGTAACTTGTATCTGTAACCTATGATAACTCCTGTCTTCAAACTAATTTTTGCATATTTGCTTTCAAGATAGGAGGAAAAACAGCTCTGGGGACATCGAAAATATAAGAAAAGTGTGAGCCACAATCAAAACTGCTTCCCCAGGGCAATATATCTTCAGTATTAGAAAGCTATTTAACGAGAGGCTATCTTGCCTTTTCTGAAAGTGTTTCCAGGTTCTAAACATTTAAATGTAAAGTAAATCATCTCAAACCATGTGGGAACTCAAACCAATGTGTAAGATATTAAATGAATATATGAAAATAAATAAACTTGCTGTTGTTCAGTTGCCCAGTCATGTCCAACTCTGCAACCCCATGGACTGCAGCAGGCCAGGCCTCCCTGTCCCTCCCCATCTCCCGAAGTTTGCCCAAGTTCATGTCCATTGCATCGGTGATGCCATCCAGCCATCTGATCCTCTGCACCCTCTTCTCCTTCTGCCCTCAATCTTTCCCAGCACCAGGGATTTTTCCAATTAGTCGGCAGTTTGCATTAGATGACCAAAATACTGGAGCTTCAGTTTCAGCATCAGTCCTTCCAGTGAATATTCAGGGTTGATCTCCCTTAAAATTGACTGGTTTGATCTCCTTGCTGTCCAAGGGACTTGCAGGAGTCTTCTCTAGCGCCACAGTTCAAAGGCATCAATGCTTTGGTGTTCTACCTTCTTTACGGTCCAGCTCTCACAACCGTACGTGACAACTGGGAAGACCATAGTGTTAACTGTACAGACCTTTGTTGGCAGAGTAATGTCTCTGCTTTTCAACATACTGTCTAGGTTTGTGATAGCTTTCCCACCAAGAAACGAACATCTTCTGATTTCATGGCTGCAGTCACCATCCCCAGTGATTTTATAGCCCAGGAAAAGGAATCTGTCACTACTTTTCCACATTTTCCCCTTCCATTTGCCATGAAGCAGTGGGGCTGGATGCCATGATCTTAGTTTTTTAATATTTAGTTTTAAGCCGGTTCTTTCACTCTCCTTCACCCACATCAAGAGGCTCTTTAGTTCCTCTTCGCTTTCTGCCACTAGAGTGGTATCATCCGCACATCTGGGTTATTGGTGTTTCTCCTACCTATTTTGATTCCAGCTTGTAACTCATCCAGCCTGGCATTTCTCATGACATGCTCAGCATATAGGTTAACAAACAGGGTGATAGCAGACTGCCCTGTTGTACTCCTTTCCCGATCCTGAGCCAATCAGTGGTTCCATACCGGGTTCTGACAGGATTATTGATCCTCATACAGGTTTCTCAGGATAACTGTGTTTTATATGGGACAAGGGAACAGGAAATTTGGAACTCAGCAGTGGAAAAGGACTGGACTGGTCAGTTTTCATTCCAATCCCAAAGAAAGGCAATGCCAAAGATTGTTCAAACTACCTCACAATTGCACTCATCTCACACACTAGCAAAGTAATGCTCAAAATTCTCCAAGCCAGGCTTCAACAGTACGTGAACCAAGAACTTCCAGATGTTCAAGCTGGATTTAGAAAAGGCAGAGGAACCAGAGATCAAATTGCCAACAGCTGTTGGATCATTAAAAAAAGCAAGAGAATTCCAGAAAACCATCCACTTCTGCTTCATCGATTACACTAAAGCCTTTAACTGTGTGGATCACAACAAACTGTGGAAAATTCTTCAAGAGATGGGAATACCAGACCACCTTACCTGTGTCCTGAGAAACATGTATGCATATGAAGAAGTAATAGTTAGAATTGGATATGGAACAACAGAGTGGTTCCAAATTGGGAAAGGAGTACATCAAGGCTATATATTGTCACCCTACTCATTTAACTTATATGCAGAGTACTTGATGGGAAATGCCCAGCTGGATGAAACACAAGCTAGAATCAAGATTGCTGAGAGAAATATCAATAAGCTCAGATACCCAGATGACACCACCCTTATGGCAGAAAGTGAAGAGAAACTAAAGAGCCTCTTGATGAAAGTGAAAGAGGGAAGTGAAAAAGCTGGCATTCAAAAAATGAAGATCATGGCATCCAGTCCCATCACTTCATGGCAAATAGATGGGGAAACAATGGAAACAGTGACAGACCTTATTTTCCTGGGCTCCAAAATCACTGCAGATGGTGACTGCAGTGATGAAATTAAAAGACATTTGCTCCTTGGAAGAAAACCTATGACCAACCTAGACAGCATATTCAAAAGCAAAGACATTACTCTGCTGACTAAGGTCCATTTAGTTAAAGCTATGGTTTTTCCTCTAGTCGTGTATGGATGTTAGAGTTGCACCATAAAGAAGGCTGAGCACCAAAGGACTGACGCTTTTGAACTGTGGTGTTGGAGAAGACTCCTGCAAGTCCCTTGGACAGCAAGGAGATGAAACCGATGAGTCTTAAGGGAGATCAACCCTGCTAAAGGAGACTTAGCACATATGCACCCACGTAAATATATATGTACACCTGAAATAACAAAATACTGTAAATCAACTATACCTCAATTTAAAAAAATCACTCTCCTTTGTGTATTGTGAACCGGCCTAGACAAAGGCCAAGTTCTAGGCTATTTCTTTATCTTATTTAATCCTTACAACAACCCTACAAGGTAATTATCCCCTTGATTTAACAGGTGGAGGAACTGAGGCTCGGAGAGGTGAAGTAATTTGTCCAGTCCAGGTCAGCCCCAGCCCACAGCCCAGTCATGCAGAGCTGGTAAGGGGCCTGTGGGGGACCCGAACCTTCTCTCCTGTGCCTCTGGAATATGCTCGTCCAGAGATGACTGAGTAGGAGCACCGGGCAAGTTGAGGAAGGCTGGAATGGACAGGGAGGGAGAGTGCGGAGGGGGATCATGGGGTGGCGGGGCCCTGACAACAACTGTGTATGGGGAAAACAATTTTGTTCAACAGGGCTATTTATAGGGATGTTTTTCCTCAGTACTCCCTTCCCCCATCTCCTCCCTTTTGTGTTAAAAGGCTCCTGGCAGATTGGTAAAGGCTTACAGGCAATGCACAGGAAACTCTGGAACACAATGCACGGGACGGAGAAAGGTCCCCACCCACCTAAGAAAAGCACTGGTTTCAGTAGTCAGAGACCCTGAGGGAGACCGATGGAGCTGGAACCACGTCTCTGCTCCTTTCACTGAAAGAAAAGAAGGCAGTGTTCCCAAAGGGGGTGCGGAGCAGAGCAAAGCAGGAAGCAGAGGCAGAATGAGAGGTAGCAAAAGCAAAGAAGACACCAAGACAAATGGAATCCGCCAGAGAGCCAAGTCATCACCTCTCCTGAGGGCTCCCGCATTCTATGAGGAGTCTAGTTTTTCCTTCCCAAAGTCTCTGTTCAGTGTGTTGAGGAACTCCCAAGGAACAGAGCAGAGAGTGAGAAACGCGACCCTAAACCCAGTTGCTATGAGGGGATCCCAGAACCTACTGCTAGGTTCTCAGGGCCAAATCCCACCAGGCCTCCAGGGGCTGCCGCTTCTAGCAATGCCTCCCCACCCAGACATCTGTCCCTCTAGGACACTGAAGAGACCCCTCCATCCAAATGGAGTCAAATTCAGACTCAGAAATGAAGGCCACTACTCTATATGAAATAATCAACAAGGACCCACTCTATAGCATGGGGACCTCTACTCAATATTCTGTAATAACCTAAATGGGAAAAGAATTTGAGAAAGAATAGATATATGTATAACTAAATCACTTTGCTGTACACCTGCAACTAACACAACATTGTAAATCAACTAGGGACGCGGGAGCCTGGTGGGCTGCCGTCTCTGGGGTCGCACAGAGTCAGACATAACTGAAGCGACTTAGCAGCAGCAGCAGCAGCATACTCCAATATAAAATAACTTTAAAAGTGCGCGAGAGAAATGAACGCCAGACCCTGCAGAAAGTTCAAAGTCAGTATAATGGTGATTCAGCCCAGGGCACTTGGCCCTCCCTCTGGCCTTGTGAAGTCTTTCTCTGCTTGTGACTCTAGGAAGGAAGTTTCCCGCTGCTGTTTGGCAGCGTCCAGTGCCCATGTGGAGCGGGACAAGAGGGTCTTGTGCTGCTTGGTTTGTTCATCTTTCTGAAACACTGAAGATTCATTTAGTCCCACACTGCATTATGGGCCAAATATGGTTTTTAAAACACTGCGCAGGACACAAAAGATCTCCAAACCTCTTGTTTTTGAACGACATTCATTGCAAAGAAATTAGAATGTAACTAAAATATTGGAGGAGGAGGAAAACTTATTTCTCAAATAATTTCAAATATTGTGTGCAAATATCTAATCTCTAGTTTTAACTTCTACCCAGTCCCGCATTTTACACCATCAAAGGGCTTTTCCTCCTGAAAGCTCCAACATGGCCCTTGGCAATTACGTTTAATCTTTCTCTGAAAAATAGCCTTTACCCTTACCAGCCCCCAATCTGATAAACTTGGAGTCATGTTGGACTCTACATTTTCCTGCAGCTAATCTTTTAAATAAAAGTCTGAAGTTCTGAATTAGCAGGTAGGGGCACTGATCAATGTAATTTTTTTTTAAGTAAGACTTTCTTTTTATAACTGAAGCTCTGCTGGTGGAGCCTATATATCAGTTCGGGGTGGGGGGGTGGTGGTGGTGCAGCTTGGGATCAGGACTTTGGGAGAAACCTTCAAGTCATTCCTGTGTGAGATCTTGAGTGAGGCTGGGAAGGGGGGGTTGGGGACTGAGACGAGATGGGAGGGCCCCTTGGCCAGGAAGGATTTGTGCCTGTTGTGACATGGTTTCTCCTCCCATCCTGGGCTGCTCTGGATGGAGCTGGAGGAGACAGAAGGGTTATAAAAGCGAAAGTCTTACTTTAAAAAGAAATAAAAGTGCATTGATCAGTGCCCCTACCTGCTAATTCAGAACCTCAGACTTTTATTAAAAAGACTAGCTGTAGGAGAAAGTAGAGTCCAAGATGACTCCAAGTTTATCAGATTGGAGGCTGGTAAGGGTAAAGTCTATTTCTTTCTCATTATCCCCTCACCTTCTGGTAGAACTCCAACCTTTTCTGCATCAGGGACCCATTTCATAGAAGACTATTTTCCCACAGACCAGGGAGCAGGGGTAGGGGATGGTTTGGGGATGCTTCAGGCAAAATACATTTATTGTGCATTTTATTTCTATAATTATTACATCGGCTCCTCCTCAGATCATCAAGCATTAGATCCTGGAGGCCAGGGTCCCCCTGCCTTCTGCCCTTTCTACTCCAAAATGCCTAGTTGATGGAAAAGCAACTGAATCACACTCTCAGCTGGGGAAGTGACTGTAAAGCTGTGCTCCCCAGTGCTTCCTCATTTATATATTTATTTTTTTGCCCTAAGCAATACAGTTCATCAACTCTAGGAACTGAAAGGGAACTAAAATACACAATACTTCAGAGACAAAGAGAAGGAGAGAGAATATCACTTATAATAACTGTCTGTCTTTCAACATTTAAGCTGGGAGTGGGACCATTTAAAGCCTTCTTCCTTCATTCATATCACCTCATCTGCTTGTTCTTAGAAGCCCATTTAGAAGCAAAACTGGCTTTTATGGTTGCAGAAGTGGTAGAACTATGGGAGGAAGCTGCCATGTTTCAGGATGTACCACTTGCATGCTAAAGGTTATTCATACTTCTAGGCTGGGAAGACTTATTCTGGTTCTTGTTCCTTCTCTCCTCCACTCTGTCCTGTTTGATTATTGTTGTTTAGTTGCTAAGTCATATCTGACTCCTTTGTGATCCCATGGACTGTAGCCCACCAGACTCCTCTGCCCATGGGATTTCCCAGGCAAGAATAGTGGAGTGGGTTGCCATTTCCTTCTCCAGGGGATCTTCCCAACCCAGGGATCGAACCCACATCTCTTGAATTGCAGGTAGATTCCTTACCATTAAGCCACTAGGGAAGCCCTCTTGTTTTAACAGAGATTAGTAATGTGGATCTCCCTCAACCCCACCAAAGATGTTTATCCAGTCTCACTTGGACAATTAGAAGCAACAATTTGCATTATAAACTACATCTGGGAAAACATCCCAATAGCACAGGGGGGTGCAATAACAGAGTTTGGGATACAAAACTTTCTAGAAGCTCTTTTGCTCTGGCCATCCTCATCCTCTATTGGCTTCAGATGCTCATGGGGTGGTTGGGCTCGGACCTCTCTCATGGAAGAACCTCACTGAATATTATATATCAGTCTGCTAGGGCTGTCATATCAAAATACCATACAGAAGGTGGCTTAAATAACAGAAATTTGGTTTTTCACAGTTCTGGAGGTCCAAGATCAAGGTGTCAGCAGGTTTGATCCTTCCTGAGGCCTTTCTCCCTGCCTTGCAGAAGACCACTTTCTCACCTTTTCCTCACATGGTCTTTTCTTTGTGGTACACATTCCTGGTCTCAGTGTCCTAATCTCTTCTCATGAAGAAGCCACTCAAATTGGATCATGGCCAAATCAAATAGCCTCATTTTAACTTAAGTGAAAGTGAAGTCACTCAGTTGTTCAGTCATGTCGGACTCTTTGCGACCCCATGGACTGTAGCCTACCAGGCTCCTCCATCCATCCATGGGATTTCCCAGGCAAGAGTACTGGAGTGGGTTGCCATTTCCTTCTCCAGGGGCATCTTTCCGACCCAGGGATCAAACCCAGGTCTCCCATACTATAGGCAGACACTTTTACCATCTGAGCCACCAGGGAAGTCCTATTTTAACTTAAATGAATGAATAAATGAAGTCGCTCAGTCGTGTCCGACTCTTTGTGACCTCATGGACTGCAGCCTATCAGGCTCCTCTGTCCATGGGATTTTCCAGGCAAGAGTGCTGGAGTGGTTTGCCATTTCCTTCTCCAGGGGATCTTCCCGACCCAGGAATCGAACCCAGGTCTCCCGCATTGTAGGCAGACACTTTACCGTCTGAGCCACCAGGGAACCCCTATTATTACTATAATTATTTTTTACCCACATCCTTAAAGGCTGTGGTCCATGTGATCAAATTCTCCAAGCCAGGCTTCAGCAGTAGGTGAACCGTGAACTTCCAGATGTTCAAGCTGGTTTTAGAAAAGGCAGAGGAACCAGAGATCAAATTGCCAATATCTAATGGATCATGGAAAAAGCAAGACAGTTCCAGAAAAACATCCATTTCTGCTTTCTTGACTATGCCAAAGCCTTTGACTGTGTGGATCACAATAAACTGTGGAAAATTCTTCAAGAGATGGGAATACCAGACTACCTGACCTACCTCTTGAGAAACCTGTATGCAGGTCAGGAAGCAACAGTTAGAATTGGACATGGAACAACAGAGTGGTTCCAAATAGGGAAAGGGGCATGTCAAGGTTGTATATTGTCACCCTGCTTGTTTAATTTATATGCAGAGTACATCATGAGAAATGCTGGACTGGATGAAGCACAAGCTGGAATCAAGATTGCCGGGAGAAATATCAATAACCTCAGATATGCAGATGACACCACCCTTATGGTAGAAAGCAAAGAGGAACTAAAAAGCCTCTTGATGAAAGTGAAAGAGAAGAGTGAAAAAGTTGGCTTAAAGCTCAGCATTCAGAAAACTAAGATCATGGCATCTGGTCCCATCACTTCATGGCAAATAGATGGGGAAACAATGGAAATAGTGGCTGACTTTATTTTTCTGGACTCCAGAATCACTGTGGATGGTAACTGCAGCCATGAAATTAAAAGATGCTTACTCCTTGGAAGAAAAGTTATGACCAACCTAGACAGGAATATTAAAAAGCAGAGACATTACTTTGCCAACAAAGGTCTGTCTAGTCAAGGCTATGGTTTTTCCAGTGGTCATGTATGGATGTGAGAGTTGGGCTGTGAAGAAAGCTGAGTGCTGAAGAATTGATGCTTTTGATCTGTGGTATTAGAGAAGACTCTTCAGAATCCCTTGGACTGCAAGGAGATCCAACCAGTCCATCCTAAAGGAGACCAGTCCTGGGTGTTCATTGGAAGGACTGATATTGAAGCTGAAACTCCAATACTTTTGCCACCTCATGCGAGGAGTTGACTCATTGGAAAAGACCCTGATGCTGGGAAAGACTGAGGGCAGGAGGAGAAGGGGATGACAGAGGATGGGATGGTTGTATGGTGTCACTGACTTGATGGACATGGGTTTGAGTGAACTCCGGGAGTTGGTGATGGACAGGAAGGCCCAGTGTGCTGCGATTCATGGGGTCTCAAACAGTCAGACAAGACTGAGCGACTGAACTGAACTGAACATCTTTAAAGGCCCCATCTCCAAATACAGTCAGATTCTGAGGGACTAGGGATTGGGACTTCAACATATAAACATGGAGGGGGGGCACAATTTAGCTCACACACCCAGTAGTCATGACAACACTAGCATCTTTATTTTTTATTATTTATTTTTGGCTGTGCTGCATGGCATGCAGGACCTTAGTTCCGTGACCCGGGGTGGGACCTGTGCTCCGTGAACTGGAAGCAAGGACTGCCACTGGACTGCCACGGAAGTCCCAATGCTAGCATCCTTAACCTGGAAAAGGGGAGAAGAAAGTGGGAGAGAAAATGTACCTAGCAGAAGGATGAGCTAACAGTTATACCCTAGAACAAAGAATTCAGAGCATATTAACCACAGCCCGTGAACAAGGAATTACATGACTATTTAATTGGTCGAGCACGAGGATAGGAGGGAGAGCTCTAAAATTGCTGATTTCTAACTTTTAATGCCCCTCCACCCCCGCCCGGAGAAAGAAATGCCACCCCTCTCCAGTATTCTTGCCTGGAAAATCCTATGAAGAGAGGAGCTTGGTGGGCTACAGTCCATGGGCTTACAAGGAGTTGGACACAACTGAGTAACTGAGTACACAACTCTAGTTTCATGGGCCACCTGGGTAAAAGAAAGGCTAAATCACAGGTGACATTAAAATATTCCAGTACTCGGTGGGGTGGGGGAGGGATGGAGTGGGAGTTTGGGATTAGCAGATGCAAACTATTATATAAATAATGAAAAACTACAAGGTCCTACTGTGTAGCACAGGGAACTATATTCAATACCCTGTGATATACCATAATGGAAAAGAATCTTGAAAAAGAATGTGTGTATGTATAACTGAATTACTCTGCTATACAGCTGAAATTAAGACAACACTATAAATCAACTAGACTTCAATTTTTAAAAATCTTCTAATACTCACTCTCGGTCTTCTTCATCTATTTATATACAGCATAGAAGATTGCTTCCAAACTTGGTGAGTCAAAGAAGCCGATGGCACAGTTTGATAAGCATCAGTCTTAACCAACTGCAGATAAGATAAATCACAAGTGCTTAGTTATTCAGATGTGTCCAACTCTTTGCAACCCCGTGGACTGTAACCCAGGGATCAAACCCACGTCTCTTGCATCTCCTGCGTTGGCAGCTGGATTCTTTACCACTGTGCCACCTGGGAAGCCCAAGATAAATCATAGAAAAGGACAGAACTCTTCCTTAGGAGTTATATGTGAGCAAAGTGCTTTTACATCATGATAAGCTGCTAAGAGCATAATTTGTATTATCACCAAATAGCTTAATTAGTTCTCCTGCTAACATTCCTACACTGTCTCCTTGTAACTTGCTTTCTGGGAAATCCTTAGTCCGGTGGAAAAACCTATTGGAACCCAAATCTGACTTCCTTCCACAGACCCAGAAAAAGCTACATATCTTAGAGTAAGGAAGGGGGAAAAGAACAACGGGAAGAGAAAGAAACATAGAGAATGTCCAGGACAAGGGCTAGACATAAATTCAGCACCTATCACAGGGCTTACTCACCACTGAGGAGAGAGCAAATGGGGAGAGGATGACTTTCTAGCTCCCTGGGTCAGCCTGTCACCATGTAGCTTCATTATCCAACTTGATAAATTGTGAGTTCTTCCCACCATGAGGCCTAGACAGTTAAGAGCTATCAAACAGAGACAGAGACTCACCATGTACATATTTCAAATAAGGTTTTGTTCAGTTGGTCTAGACATAATGGATGCCTTGTCCAGTGCTCAGTATTACCTTGACCCTGAATCCTAAACAATCTGCAAACCCAGCTTATCATGAAGCAGGGGTGGAAAGGTCTCAGACTGTTCCAGAAGGAAAATTCTGTGCTTGTGGAGTCCTTCTGGTGAGTTCTCAGTAAAGCACAGAAGAATCTTTGGGCTGAGTCAGTCATTAGCTTTATGGTTCATCTAGGAAAACTTGTTTTGTGACAACCTACACCTGCTGGGTTTGATGGTGCTTAATGGGATCTGGTACATAGCTAATATTATCATGGGAAGTGTTTTAGAATTATTTGTAAATTACTGTTTGTTTAACTGGTGAACTTTACTGTCAGAAAGATCATATTTAATAAAAAATATTATGAAATTAAAAATTAATTGATATTAAGGTCCACTGACTAGTCAATATTAGTCAATTGTATCAATATAAATTTCTTAATTTTATTCTCTGGTTGTATGACACTAATACTTGGGAAAGTTGAATGAAGGTATATAGGAATTATTTGACTATTTTCTTGTAGAATTTTTATAAGCTGAAATTATTTCAACATAAAAAGTTTAAAAGAGTATTTTAAAACCTTTAGAAAGATAATTCACAGGACTTGACAATTTATTCCAAAACTTGTGTTTAGGGGCTGGACCCAGGAAAAGAACAACACTTCAGCATCTCTCCTTTGCTGCCAAGATGATAAAATGCACTGTAGGTCAGATATAGAGGTCTTTGATACAGTAAACTCCTAAATAACTATTAATAGTAATAATTATAGTCTCATGTGGAGATGCTTCTCTATAAATAAAGAAACAAGTCATTATACTAAGGTGAAGGTGAAGTCGCTCAGTCGTGTCCGACTCTTTGCGACCCCGTGGACTGTACCTACTAGGCTTCTCCATCCATGGGATTCTCCAGGCAAGAATACTGGAGTAGATTGCCATTTCCTTCTCCAGGGGATCTTCCCGACCCAGGGATCGAACCCAGGTCTCCCTCATTGGAGGCAGACGCTTTAACCTCTGAGCCACCAGGGAACTAAATACCCTACAAAATATTCTCCAAGTAGCTTACAAGAAGCTTAGAAACCGCTGTCCTAGAAACAGAAAACAGGGAGTCATTGAAAAAAATTGAGCAAAGCAGGCAAAGGACACCACCACCAATTCAGGAAGATTCAACAGGCCTTTAGTGCACAGGATGAAGTGGAAAGAGACCACACTCAGCAAACCTCACTAGGAGTTATTCTAACAATTTAGGAGTGAATGGTCCTCATCGAATGGGCCTGGAAGGAAGAAGCCCAGAGGATAGGCATTTTGAAGCACTCATCAGTCTGGGCCAGGATTAGACTGGAGGTGGGGGCAGAACGAGAGAAATGAGTCAGTGGTTACTTGAAGATGTCTCATTAAGATGACTGGCGCAATGCTGGTGTCACTGAGAGGCTGATGGAAAATGGAAGGAAAGATCACACACAGAGCTTGGGGTGCAAACTCCAGTGGCTCCAGAGGCCAGACAGGTGCAAAATGGGGACGACAGGCCATGGTGGCTTTCAAACTGGACAACTGATGTCATCTCTAAACAGGGTGGTGGTCCATGGGGGTTGATAGAGCTTGGCATCAGCAGTCCTTGCTATGTGGAAATGCACTTTTGATGTTACCAGATCTTCAATTTCTGCAGGGAAAGCCAGAAATCCAGATCTCATATGTGAGAAATATTAACTCTTTAATGTTGGCAATTAATTTTTAAAACTTTAAAACATGGCATGTGCTAAACCAAACACATCTGTGGGCCAGATTTGGCAGGCAGGCTATCTATCAATTGTAAGCTCTGACAAAGAGAGAAGGTCAAGGGTCAAAGTTCATAAACTGTCTTGGTGATACATAGGAAGATAAGAGACTGTAAAGGGATCCAGTAACTAAAATACTATACCTAAACTTTTTCCAGCCTTCTAGCTGTATGAATGTCCCTACCCTTCAAGTCTATATATGGATTTGAATTTACACAGGAAATCTAATCTAATCCTCAGATGGTTAAATAATAAGAATTTGAGTGCTTACTGTGTGCTGAGTACACAGAGGTCAAAGAATTTCAAATTAAACAGAGAAGAAAACACATGCCCTCCCGAAACCGTGAGACAAATTATGAAATAACCTGGGAGACTGCTTTCTCCATACTAGGTTAGAATATCTGAGTCACCTTAAATCCGAGACTGCCCCCAAAATCACTTCCATTTAGCAACCTTTGCAATTACGCCTGTGTGTGTGTGTGTGGTATGCTTGAATCTCTAACCAGAAATCTGATTTCCTCAGCAGTGGTTGCAAAGCGACAGCCTCCATGCCTCCCTCCGCTTGGGAGGGACTTAGCTGGGTTGGGGGTACCTGGGCGCCGGCAGAGGAGGCGGGAGTGGCAGGCGGAAAACCGCTTTCCGTCAGGTTTCTCCGCTGGAATCCCTGTCTTTGTTTCTGTCATTACTCTTAAGTGTTTATGTAGGAGGAGACAGGCACCGAAATAGAAAGTGTCAAAGAGATGATGACAATGAAGATAAAAACAAGGCAGGACATTTTTTTTCAGTCCCACCTAGCCCTATCCAACCAGAAAGCCAGCGCGCCTCCTCTGGCGTCTTCAAAGAGCCGTCGGTGGGGCAGGAAGCGGGCGGTTCGGGCTGCGGGTGCTCCTAGGAGCGCGGCGATTTCCTCCGAGCCGCCCAGTTATCTCCAGAGCCGCCGAGCAGCTCTCCTAAGAGCGCGTTCTCTCCCCCACCCGGTCCTCCTCAACCCACCCACCTACTTCCTCCGGCTCCATACACACACCAGAGCGGAGCTGCCAAAAATTTCCACCCTCCGCCCCCCTCCCTAGCTAACTTCCTTCCAGCATTTCCTGAGCTGGATGATCCTAGGATTTGTAAGACAGGAAAAAAGGAAGGCGTGAGGGCGGGCGAGAGAGACAGGATGCTGGGTTTTCGTCCTACCCAAGCCGTCTGAAGACTGGACAGCGCGCCGGGCGGAGGACCCACGGCAGCCCCCCGGGCTGTCTCCGCGCCCCTCGCCGCCGCCGGCTGCCCTGCGCTCTCGGCCACTCCCCGGGCTTCGAGAAGGCGGACTCCGGAGAGCTCGCCCTCCCTCCGAAGGAGAGGAAAACACCCGAAGAAGACACCGCGGGAGGCCGTGAAAGTCCCGGGGACTCCAAGTGAGGAAGTGGCACTCCCAGCGCGCCGGCCCGCCGCCGCTGCCAGCTCCGCACGGCCTGCGGCACCGCGGCCCTGGAGGAGCGCGCCGTGGAGTTCAGGCTCCGCGCCCGCGCCGGGCTCCGCGCCCCGCGGGCCTCCATGCGCGCTGCCCCGGGGCCCAGGCTCTTCCCCACGCCCATGCGGCCCCCCCAGCGCCGCGCCGCAGCCACTGATCTAACCTCCCCCGGAGACCATCGTAGGCGCGGTGCCAAGCAGAGAGGGGAGGGCGAGACGGAGGGGCAACCTCTTTGGGACTAACTCATGAAGAACAAGGGTGCCAAGCAGAAGCTGAAACGAAAGGGGAGCCGCCAGCGCCTTCGGCTGTGACCTGACGGAGTATCTGGAGAGCTCAGGACAGGATGGTAAAGTGCCTTCTCCCCCTTCCCCCCCCCCCCACCCCCCACCGCTTCTTTTGTTTCGGATCGGGAGAGGGAGGCTCTCGCAGGGCGTGTTGCATTCATTTCACAAGTTAATGTATTCCAGGCCTGTGCGCTCGTGGTACTTTTTTTCAACAGAAAACATATATGATTCTTAAGGTGCATAACGCTGCCACCCCGACGTGCAGAGGTTATGTCACTCCTTCCGGTTGTGTCCCACTAGCCGTTAATGGGCGGTGCTGCCACACGTCTGACCGGCTACTCTGGGGGTGCGGGTGAGGGCGTGAGAGGTCCTGCTCCCTAAACTTGGACGTCGGAGGGGAAGGATGAGGGCTGGACCTGAGGGATGCTATTCGGTGGGTTTCTCTGGGCACATAATTATGACCGCCTTAGGTGTCCCTCCAGGGCTCTCCAATTTCGTCCGCTCGCTCTTTTTTATTAATGTGCTGGAAGGCAGGGGGTGCGGTGGATCCTGGCTGGGGGAGTGGTTGCACAAACATTTTCTGAATTTCTGAACTGATGCCAAATATATAGTACATCCCTCCCTCCCCCTTCCCAACCCTTCAGACCCTTTACCTCCTCTGGGCTTTCAGAGGAGCATTTGGTGTGTCAGACAAGAAGAGTGTTGTGAAAAGGTCAGAGGGCCTTGATTTTAAAATAGTTTAGGGCATGGAAGAGAATAGGAGAGCCTCTCTGTTTTCAAGGTCAGATTGGAGAAAAGGAATCCTCCAGAGGAGAGACAATTTAAATATTTGTTGGGAGGAGGGTGAAAGAAAACAATCTAGAACAGAGTAATGGCATTTGAGGTTAGAAGTTTTTAATCATAGGAAAGTTGGGGAAATTGAGCATTAAATGACTCCTTTTGTAAGGTTGACTGGCCCTGCATTTATCCATGACAAAAGGCCTTGTCTTCAGAAACTTCAGTGAGAGTAGGAAAAATCCACCATATGGGCCTTGTGTTTATACATAGATAGATACAACAAAGGGGGAAACTGAAGGGCTAGCTGGGCAGAATAATTCTGCCTCCAGGAAAGTAATCTCAAAAACTACTTGATTAGCTCATATCAAATGTGCATCTCAAAAACAGAGCAGTGCTTTTGTTTCTATTTCTTTTTTTTTTTTTAAGCCTCAGCACCACCTAGTAATTTGCAGTGGTGTGATATTCCTGTGGTATTCTTGAGTTCAGAGGCTGCCGTGTCTTTTGAACAAATGAATGGCTTAGTATTTTACAGCGTGAGGGACCACAGGTTTCAAAACGGCCTCTTTTAAACTGGGACACAACGGAGTCAATTCATTATATCCCATCCAGCAATCTAGAGAGGTAGATTTGAAATAACATCCTTGAATTGATTCTTTTTTTTTTTTTTTTTTGAGAACTCCAAGTATGCATCTTAACCACTACCATCAGGTGTTCAGAATGAAATGTTTTCCTCCACCTGTTTTTTGGCAGGGGGACTTCAGGGTCTTGTCCGTGTTCACTTATGAATGTTCCCACCAAGTGGATGTTAAACTCTGGGCCCTCGCTCCAAAGCTGAGAGGTACATGGAGGTGCGTCTTAGCCCTGCCCTGTTCTGACCATGTCACAGATCCTAGGATAAGCAAAGAATCCTAGGGTTCTGTGAAGATACCTCAAAGGCAGCCTTAAACAGTTCCTCTTTCACTTGATTTATATTTTGAGCTTTCACATATGTTTTGTTTGGGGGGGTGGGGAAGAGGGGGATACTGCTTAAAGAAAAATGTTAAAACCAGTACCCAATGCATCCTGCCCTGGGGAGAAGGGGGAAGCCCAGAGAGGTAAACTGACCTGCCTAAGGTCATACAGTCAGTCCTGAAGGACGCAGAGGTCTCTGGCCTACTTGGCTCCTTTCCTCTCCTTGGCTTCCTTGTCTAGGCCAACATTCTCCTCTAATGATTTTTTTTCCCCTAAATTGAAAGCAGACAGTCCTGCCCCAGAATCAGCAAGCTTTCAAGGCTGACATACCTGAATAAAGTTCAGCTTTAAAAGAGAAGGAAACTGACCCACTTAATGACCCACCATTACTGTGCCACGTAGGAATTGGGCTTGCCTAATAAGCGCTTATGTAAAATGAGAATAATTAGGATCTCTTCTCTCTCATATCTAGATCTAGTTAGGCAGTTGTGTCATTTTCTTTAGAGAGTAGCATCAATAAATAGCGTTGAGGCTAATGGTTTTCTCTAAAACAATGTGTCCTCCTCATGGCTGTTCTGAAACATGCATTGGTCTGCCTCCAGGGAGGAAAAACTGACTTAGGCAGTGTTCCTTTGCCCATGACCTTGGAAGTTCAGCCCAGAATGCTGAGGGTGACAAGTAACTAGGATCTAGAAGGCTGTCATGAAACTAACATTGTGCGTGCAAAGTCACTTCAGTTGTATCAGACTCTGGGCGAACCAGTGGTCAGTAACCCGCCAGGCTCCTCTGTCCATGGGATTCTTCAGGTAAGAATACTGGAGTGGGTTGCCATTCTCTCCTCCAGAGGTTCTTCCCAATCCAGGGATCGAACCCCAGTCTCCTGTGTCTCTTGCACTGGCAGATGGGTTCTTTAGCACTAGCGCCACCTGGGAGCCCCAAGACTAACATCACAGTTCCTCACACTTTGGAGGTCAAGGATGGAATGAGACAGAAAAACTGGATTCAGGTCTGGGTGCACAGGGCAGAAGGGAAAAACAGAGATGTGGGAGATCCAAGAAAACCCCTGTGTTGGGGGGAGAGGGAGGGAAATCTCTGAGCCAGAGTACAAGACAAAACTGTTTAGTGACAATTAAATGTTCTCAAGTCACCTGAACATGGGGGAATTTATACCCCTCGACTGAGCAGAGAGGA
Source organism: Nanger dama (assembly GCA_917880005.1). Lineage (NCBI taxonomy): Eukaryota > Metazoa > Chordata > Mammalia > Artiodactyla > Bovidae > Nanger > Nanger dama. The sequence continues at coordinate 8,005,089 of CAKJTW010000011.1, forward strand.
AAAATGTCATTCACGTTTGCAATTTGCAGTAGCTGAGTCCTGCTGCATTCAGTTAAACAAATCTGATGGGGCAAGATGTTTAGGTGACAGATAGGTGTTCATCTTTGAGCAGATGTTGCTTGGGGCCAGTTTTGTCTTTAATCTTTAGGAGGCTGATGAAAAACAGAAACCTTTTCTTAGAAAACACTCACAGAGACACACACATATCATGTCCTGAGTACAGTTTCTGTGGGCATCCACACAGATGCCAGGTTCAGATCCTGCTGTTGACTGTCCCCAGCTGCAGACAGAGATGATGCAAATGGCCAGCGTCCCCCTTTTGCTTCTATGGCCACTTTTCTCCAGCCTGGTGAGAGCACCCAAGAATGGGATGAAGTTGCTCCTGGGCAACCTGGCCAGCTTTTCTCTCACCTACCCTCCAGCACAGTGGCTGCTGCCCCAACCCCCAGCTCTCCCTGGGAATCAGATAATTTTCTCTTCCTGTCTGGAATAGAGGGAGAAGATCATCCCTTCCTCACTGCTGATGCTGAAAATAGTCGTTTTCTTCTTTTGGACCACTGACTAAGAAGACCCTTGCTTGCAACTATGTCATGAAAACCACAGCATCGTGTCGCCTGCAGTTGAGAGGCTGTGGGCGAAGCCCTTTGAGACCAGCACGCATTCTAGCGCACTTCCTACCTCTCCCCTAGGGGCTGTGTGCCTTGGGTCTTCTCACAGTGCCTGGAAACATCGGGGCCAGGAGTCAAGGGATCAGTAAGAGAGCATTGCGGGACAGCTGTCTTCTGCCTCTATCCTGGTTGCGCTCTCAGAGCTGAGGGCTTCCTCACTCTCCCTGGTTGCACTCTCAGAGCTGAGGGCCTCCCCACTCTCCCCCAGCAGCCTCTGCCATCTGACTCACTCCTGGGCAGCCACTGTCGGGGTGGTGGTTTGCCCTGATGGCAGTGCAACAGAACCATGTGGGGAGCGTTAAGAGAAGTTGATGTCTGGGCCTCCTCTCAGAACAATTAAATCAGAATCTCTTGGGGCATGGGTATGTTTTAAAAACTTCCTAGATGATTCTTAATGCAGGAAAAGTTGAGAACCACTGCTTATAGTGCAGGGATTTACAGATCATTTAGTCTCTGGATAATCAGCCTTAACTATTCAGAAGGTGCCCTCTGAGTGTTTGATAAGAACATTGTTCATGAAGGTTTTTTCAAGTTCTTATCACGCTGAAAAAGAACATGTACTGATTTAATGGGTGTGAGTTTGAACAAACTCCGGGAGATAGTGAAAGACAGGGAAGCCTGGTGTGCTGCAGTCCATGGGGCTGCAAAGAGACGGACACAGCTTAGTGATGAAACAACAACAATATGTATGTGTGTGTATTTGATTTGAGGAATTCTAGAAGGTTCATAATGAATAAATAAACACCCATTACGAATAAAATTTTCTAACTTGATGAGAGTAAGATGGCCCTAGTACCTCAAAGAACAAGGATAAGGCAATGAGAACTTTGAGGTGTAGTTATTGTAAGTGTACTTCTTAGGCTAAGTCATTCTCTTACTTTGTTCATTCACTTATTTAACAAACAGCTATAAGGTGCTGTAGAGGTATGGTGGAAGAGAAAGAAACAGACACCCCGGACTCAAGAAATTTACAGTCTAAGGGATGTGAACAAACTTTCAGAAACCAATGGCTTTGAAGTTAGTTGTTATAACTGAAGGAGAAAATGCAAAAGCTCTTATCTTCGATTAAGCAGACAAGAAACTCAAACATAAACAGGACAAAGTGAGCAAGGAAGGTGAATGTTTTTCTGTTCAATAGAAGATTTAACACTGAATGGAGAACCAGGGCAAGGGTATTCCATTGGCTTAGTGGTTTCCTTCCCAGCGTCTTGCCTGGCACATCATTTTCACACCTTCCCTAGCTGACTGTCCATCCTTTGGGTCTCAGCTGCTTCTGGAAACCTTCCTTGATCCTCCCAAGTCAGGTGCCCCCTGCTGGGGGCTTCCATTAGGAGTTCTGGAAGCGTGCTGTGTGGAGCAGAATCCAGACTTTGCCTGTTCCCAGCTGATTGACTGTGGAGCAGGCTACTTACCCTCTCAGGCTCTCCCTTTCCTCGTTTGTGAAATGAGGATAAGGGGACTGATGTGAAGAGAAATGAGTTACTATGAGTAAAGCACTTAGAAGAGGGCATGCATAAGGTAAGCTCTAAGTGTAGTTTCCCTGGTGGCTCAGTGGTGGAGAATCTGCCTGCCAATGCAGGACACTCAGGTTCGATCCCTGGGTCGGGATGATACCATGAAGAAGGAAATGGCAACCCACCCAGGTATTCTTGCCTGGGAAATCCCATGGACAAAGGAGCCTGGCAGGCTGCAATCCATGACTCGACTGAGCAACTAAACAACAACAAATGTAGCTATTGTCATCATAACATTGTGAATGTGCCCTAAAATAACCACATACTATCTATGCCACCACCGACCGAATGAATGCATAAGGGCTCCCATGAAACAAATAAATGATGTGGTCTGGTAAAGAATCTGCCTGCAATGCAGGAGACCCCGCTTCAATTCCTGGGTCAGGAAGATCCGCTGGAAAAGGGATAGGCTACTCACTCCAGTATTCTGGCCTAGAGAATAGTTTATGGGGCCGCAGAGTCAGACACGACTGAGTGACTTTCACTTCACTTTCACATGGGTTAGTTAATTACCAGGAGGGACAGGAAGCAGATTGGTTGCCCCACTAAGCGGAGAGTTCACAGAGGGATTTCCCAGAGCCACTGGGGAGTGGAGCATCAGTAGACAGTGGTGGGGGAGCAAAACGTCAACCTGAAACTATAGGGCCCTGAGAAAGATCTGAGAAAGATACCCTGTCACTCCCAGACTGCAGGGAACTCAAAGAGAAGTCCAGTCCTGGAGGTGGAGCTTGTGGAAACAGAACAGCCACCTCCTGGGCTTGCGTTTGGAGAGGTATCCCCAAATCTGGGCTCTCACAGTGAAACAGGAAGAACTAAAAGAGGAGAATTAAGGCTTTTAAACCTGAAGCAAACTAATTGGCAGCATGAAGCCAAACTGTAAGTAAATGTGTATGGTCTGGATGTGGCAAACAACCCACCCAGAGGATGGAAACAGCCATTCCACCTACATACATCCCTCTCTCCTGCCCACTCTCCAGACCTCTGCCAAGAGCCTCTTGACCACAGGCATAGCCTTGCCCTTCCTCCACCCCATTACCTCCACTGGCCGCTGTCTAGATCCCTTCTAACCTCAGGAGACCCAGGCCTTTAGACAGTTAAGGAAACCCTTGGTCCTGTTGCCCCAGACCTGCCCTGGAGTCCAGTGGACCATCTGCTGGGGCAGAGGGAAACAGGTTGAAACTAGAAACACATTTTCCCATAGATGATGCTGTGGGTGGTGGATTATCTCCCCAGTGCCATTAGAGCTGTGGTTTTTGATGCATTCTTTTTCTTTCCCCCCTTAGTCCATTAGGCATCTGTGAGCTATCCTGGAAACTTTCTTCTGTGGGAGTGGGGCCTGGGGAAAAACACATAAATTCCAGAAGCTGAGTGACCAAGGCAGTTCTGAATCACTTGTTGAGGACCAGGAGTCACCTCACTGCAGAAAGTTTCCTGGGATTTTATGGCAGAGGGTGCAAGAGGAAGACAGGGCTTAGAGGCCCAGGACTCCATCTGGGGATGAGAGGTGACGCTCAACTCCTCTTCATTAGATATTGTAGCTAAAAATGTCTGGAACAAAGTACCCATAGGCCCTCAGGTTGGGACTCCTTGGTGCTTCCTCCAGAAGAACCCATTCTCAGGTTGGACTCCCTGGGGCTTCCTCCAGAGCAGGCTGCTCAGGGTGAGTTGTACCCCCCTACCGCATCCCTGGTCTCAGGACTCCACTTCCCTCTGTGTGGTTCCTTCACACCAGTCTTGAGGCCCAGGAACATGGCTATGCTTGCTCTTTTGGTTTCCTGGTTTTTGTTTTTGTTTTTGTTTTGCTTATTGCTTGTCCTGTATTGAAGCCAAGGTGGCATTTTCTTTCCAACTCATCATCACACTTCCAGTTAATTTTCTTTTTACTTGCGGGTGCATGTCCCACCTGATCTTCTGTTTCTTTTTATGCTCCTACAATTGTCATGTGTCAGTTTAATGAGTTTTGGTGTTTCTCCCTCAAAGGACCGTCCTTGAGTCCTAATTAAGGTGGGGCCACAGCCTGACAACTTAGGCCGTCTAAATCACACCCCCTCCTTGTCCCTCTAATCTGCACCCCCCACCCAATGCAATTTTAGGTTAGGCTTAAAATAAAGGACCCTTGAGGAAATATGCTGATTTCAATTCAGAAGAAAATAGATACTGGTGCTAGATTTTTAAGAGCAGCTTTTTGATAGAGAAAGATGAGAATGTTAGGCTTCTAAAGGGAAGAGGAGGGAGAGAAGGAACCTGGAAATGAAAGCTGAGCCCCAAATCACAGCTACTTGTTATTTTTATTAGTAGAATTACAATCTGCATTGTTTGTTTACTGTGTGCCAGTCACTTGATACATACAAAATAATATTTTCGAAATCTGTACGAATTTGGACATTTTTTCCCCTTTTTATAGAAGAGAAAACTGAGAGGTTAAATCACTTGCCAAGATTATTGAGATAAGAAAAGCAGAATTTAAATCAAGATCTGTCTGACTCCCAAAGCCACGCATGGTCTTAGGCACAAACACAATTTCCCAAAATAGCATATTTCATAATTTGACATTTATGTCACAGTTTTGTCCGAAAAAATGAAAAAAAACAAAAACCCCTTTGAAAAGTGGCCTTTTCTCGCTTGCTCCAGCCTAGGTCTGCAACAGCTAACGTCTGCACAGCACTTCACCCCTACCTACTTGCTTTCAAGTCCAGCCAGGCCCCACCTTTTCCTCCCAGGCCCCTCCCTGACCACTGCAGCCACAGTCCTCCTTCCTTCTTGGAACAGCCCTTGCCTGAGACGCAGAGGCACCCAATTTAGTCCTCCTTCTCCTCGTTACCCTGTTTTCTCACCGGCTTTGCGTTTATGAGGCCGTGAGCTCTGCTAAAGGTGGGGGCATCGGGCAGCTCTTGCAGACTGAGGAGCTCGCTGGCCTCCCTCAGGCCAGCACACCGCTGATGTTCGGTTTCCTCCTCAGGAAGCCAGAGGCAGAGCCCTCCTAGGAAGCTCAGGACCTGGGCCATGGCTGCCGTGCTGCTGGAATATAAGGAATCCAGGAGTGTCCAAGGTTCCCCACAAGGGCGCTCCTTGCAGATAGAAACAGACCCAGGCTTTGCACAGGGCGCCCTGGAGACATCACCTTTCCCTAATGCCTTGCCAGTCACTCACTGATATGAACCACTTTCTTGGTGGAGTCTCAGAACCAACTGAGTTTATGGGATGAGTCTCAGGCACTCTTTGTTCTAGTTCAAGCGTGACTGATGCATATCAGGCCTTGGGGCCATGCCCATGACTTGATGCTGGCCAGTATGATGCCCATGACCAGTATGCCTCTGGGGGCCCCCTCACCACTACCCCCAGAGGCGGGGGGAGGGAAGGTCACCCTCCCCCAAAGCAGCTTATACCAGCTTTTGCTTTACAGACAGCGGAAAACTGTTTGACATATAAAGCAGCAGTCTGGCAAACTACAAATCTGTAGTTTTCAAGAATTGAGCTAATTTGTGTAATTATGCATATTTCTTTCCCTAGCTCTTTTCATGTTTTTATTCAGAAGCCATCTTATATGGGGCTTTCAATTCAATGCAACAAATATTTAATGGGACTCTAATATGCTAGACGCTCTGGGGTTCACAAAGATGCTCTCAAGTTGCTCTCAGCCTAGTGGATTGTGTAAGACAGGGAAATTACGGAGGATGTAAAGAACAGACTTTTGGACTCAATGGGATATGATTGGAGAGAATAGCATTGAAACATGTATATTATGACATGTAAAATAGATGACCAGTAGTTCGATGCATGAAGCAAGGCACCCAAAGCAGGTACTCTGAGACAACCCAGAAGGATAGGGTGGGAGAGGGGGTTCAGGATGGGGGGACATGTGTATACCTGTGGCTGATTCATGTTGATGTATTGTAATTATCACAATATTGTAAAGTAATTATCCTCCAATTAAAATAAATTTAAAAAATTTTTACCAAAAAAAAAAAATGTACTGAAAATGGAATGAGGGCTTTACAGAAGGTGCTAGAGGAGATGTTAACATGCAAGGCAGCTGAGTGAAAGAAAACTATGAGTGGGTTGTTTGTAAGGAGAAAAAAATCAATAAAACAATAAACATCACCTGACTGGTGAGGAATGACGGAGATGTGGGGAGATAGAGCATTGGTTTCTGCAGACAGGAAGCCACATGGCTTTGCCTGATACTTGTAATTGGTCACACCCTCCTGAGCCCTGGGGAGAAGATGGTGAAACTGTGGGAAAGGTAGTTGAGAGTGACTTCTAAAGGCCAGGCTTTACAAGATCCTGGCTGGGGGTCAAGCTGTCTTCAGTGGCAGCGAGTGATCTACCATCAGGAGAAGGCACTACAGCTGATCACAAGCGTGGCAGCTGGTTTGGCTGTGTCTGTGCCCTGCCCAAGAGCAGGGGAATGGAAAATTCTGTTTAAAGGGAAAACTCATAATATTAACTGACCACCCTAATTATGTTTCCTGCTTAATCAAACAGTATGGCATAAATGCGCAACCTCAGTCTCTCCCCACTGTGTGCCAAAGTTCTTGTTTAGCCCTCCATTTTATCTTCTTATTTTTAGCTGAGCCATGCAGCTAGTGGGATCTAGGTTCCCCAGCCAGGGATTGAGCCCTGGCCATGGCAGTGAAAGCTCAGAATCCTAACCATTTGGCCACCAGGGAACTCACCCTCCCCCATTTTATATATGAACAGCAACTCTGAGAAGTGAAGCAACTTGCCTAACATCACCAAGCTAGGAATTGGGAGAACCAGAACTCAAAACACGTCTGCCCGACATTCAGTCCCTTTCCACGGCTTTGTCTCCTCTGGACCCAAACTGTTGCAGTTACGCTGGCAGTAAATCTGTCTGATATGCAGAGTTCATTTACCCATGCACTGTCAAGGTGATAAGTTCAGTAGGATTTAGTTCGACTTTACTAAAACTGCTGGCATCCCCAGTTTTTCAGAGTCAAACATGTAGGTTCCAAATGGCAGGATTCTAAACAGAGAGCATGCCCTGTTACCATAAGTAGCCCCTTCCACCACTGCTTTCCCATCTGTTTCCTGCATGCTGAGTATTATTGGGAAACAATGATGTCAACTCTTCCATATAAATCTACACCTCCCTGCTCGCCCCTCCCCTACAATGCATATTTTTGTTCCTCTTTCTGGCTTTTGTCTTACTGTTCTGCTCTTTAAGACTCACGCTTTTTGGCGTTGATTGTTGGCTTTCATTTTAATAAGTTTTAGCTATTTAAGCTGCATTGTGGCCTTCAAAGTGCACATGCTTTCTTGGGTCCATATTTGGAAAAGCCTTTGTTTGGCTAACAGCTAGAGTATGGGCCTGTTGTTAGTGAAGAGAAGCCATTTTGCTTTCTGGAAAAGCAAAAGCTGGATGCAGGGCTCTGAATCTGGCTCAGAGCTGAGGACACAGACCCCACTCGGGCTCTTGGGAGCTGCATTTAGCTGTTGGACCCTGGGCACAGAGCCTGCAGCTGAACATACCCACTGAGTAATCTGTATTCCCTCACCCAAACCTGACTGTCAAACAAGATGTGGTTTCTTAAGTTCCCCATTTTTTTTTTTTTTTTTTACTGCCCCTAAAGTCAACTTTGTTTCAGAAAGGAATGGAGGAGCTGTTCTGGAGGCAGGTGGGAGGAAAGAGTATGAGCTGTGAATTCTGGGTTCAAGAGTTCTGGACCTCTCTTTTTACGGCTCTAGCAATGATACTCAAACTCTACCTGGCATTAAGTTTGACTAAAATTGTAGTGTTTACTTTTAAAGTTTAATTTCATTTATTTAAAATTTTATTAAAATTTTAATCAAAAAGTTTTAAAATATTGGTCAAATTTTAGTGCACTATTAGGACACTATAAAGAGTATTAGAGATACTCCTTTAATTCCCTTTTGAGCTCCTTAAAACAAAATAGACCTGTAGCAAAAGTTTCAGATGGGCGGTTGCGTAGGTGCTGCAGTGTCTGGGTCTAGGGAGAATATGTGATTCCTCGGAATGAGTTCTGCAGAGACAGGGCTGCCAGCTCTAAGTGTGCCTGCAGGTCGGTGTTCTGAGGTCAGCCCCTCAGAGACTCTGCTCTTGGAGGTCTGAGACGGGACCTAGGAATCCACATTTTTGAAGATGAGCTCCAGGTGATTGTGGTATCTTTGGCCTACTGATCTCACTCTGATTAGCTTGTAAAAGAAGCAGCTAAGTGAAACCACATGATTTTTATTTTTTCTTGTTACACTTTTTATATTGCCCCAAATTTCAACAGTGAATATGTATTTTTTACTACTTAAATTGAGAGGAAAAATCTTTTAAAACTATGATGGGAATGGGGTGTCATGATTCATTGAATTTTTCATGAAGCCATTTTGTTCTACTCCTTATTTAAAAGAATAATCTTCATAAAGTCTTAGTTTGGTTTCCTGCCTTGATAGCTGCAAGCTCATCAAATCAGTTAACCTCTCTGAGAAGCAAAGCATGTAGCAAAGTGGGTTTAGTGTGTGGCTTTTATGCTGATAGTCTGCCTTGGTTCAAATCTCAGCTCTACCCCATGCTAGTTTTGTGATTATGGATAGGTTACCAAACCTCTCTGTGCCTCAAGTTTCCTCGTCTATAAAATGGGATTATGAGAATAAAAGTGCGTATCACACGGGGTCATTGTGAGGATTAAATAGGTGAAGTGTACTGCCTGGAATTTAGTTAACCTTCTGTAAGCATTATCTACAGTTATTTCCTTTGTCATTAGAAATCTTAACCTGTTTCAGCCTCATTACTCAGAATGTGGTTCCTGAGTAATGCTATAGACATTCAAGTTGAGAAGGAGCTGAGAACAAATATTCCAAGGCCCCCATATACCCCTAGGGGCTGCTGCTGCTTTTTTAAAAATCCTATTATATACACATATGGAGAGGAAATAGCAGCCCACTCAAGTATTCTTGCCTGGGAAACCCCATGCACAGAGGAGCCTGGCGGGCTGTAGTCTATGGGGTGGCAAAGAGTCCGACACAACTTAGTGACCAAATAGCAACAGACAGACATATGGATAATTATTTCTTTGGTTGGATGCATAAAAATGCTAGTTTTTAGATTCTTATCGGTTGATAAATATTTCTGGATGGGAATGTGGTAAAATTTCTAAATGGAACATTTCTTTAGTAATCAGGAAAAGAAAACAATTTAAAAACAAAACTGGAAAGAAAGAAAATGAGGGTTGTGGGTTATGGCAAAAGGCTGTAATCATAGTGACAGCCCTCCGACCTTCTACTTTCTATCTGTATTTCAGGAGAGTTATAAATCTGGTAAGTGAGTCTGTTTGTGTCATTGATGGAACAGGGTAAGGAGGGGTTTTAGCTGGCCTGTATGACATTTCACATATGTTTGTTTCTTTGCTCCACAGTTGCATTTTGACAGTTGTCTGATGAAGTGAATCTGGCTCAATTTTAGGCTGTATGAACAGCATCTTAGGCTGTAGAGTGTGTATGGATTGAGGGACCCACACTGCACTCTTAACAAGTTGGATCCACCAAGGAGTCTGTGTTCATTTCTCAGTGCTCCATCTGAAGATGGAAACTGATACACAGACGTATATTGAGGAAGGTGATCAGGATGGTAAAGTTTAGATGTTTATTACCGCTCATGTCCAACAGGGCTTTCCTGGTGGCTCAGAGAGTAAAGAATCGGCCTGTACTGCAGGAGACCCAGGTTTGATCCCTGGATTGGGAAGATCCCCTGGAGAAGAGAATGGCTACCCACTCCAGTATTCTTACCTGGAGAATTCCATGGACAGAGGAGCCTAGCGGGCTACATACAGTTCATGGGGTCGAAAAGAGTCAGACACGACTGAGCGACTAGCACTTTCATGTCCAACAACTGTCATAGTTTCTTAAATTGTCTCCATCTTTGAGTAGAAAGAAAATGAGCTCCTTGAAAACTGACCATTCTCTGTTTATCTGTGTTAGATGTTTGTAGGGCTGGTTCCTTTCTGGAGGCTCTCAGGAAGACTCTGTTTCCCTAACTTCTCCAGCATTGAGAGGCTGTCTTCATCCTTTAGCTTATGACCTCTCATCACATTACCTTTGCTCCTGCTGCTGCATTGTTACTACATCAGATAAACCAAAATAATGTTATCTCAAGATCTTTAGTTTGATCATGTCTATAAAAACCCCTTTAGCCACATGAGGCAACATTTACAGATTACAGGAATGAGGATTTGAACTTCTTTGAGGAACCATTACTCAACCTACCACGATCTTTTTTCCCCACAACATATGGTCGGCTCCACAGATGTTAATAATGTGAATGAAGGGAATAGGGTGATGATTTCGAGAATGGAGGAAGAGATGAACATCAGCATTTTCTCAGCATTTACCACCCACCAGGCAAAGGGTCAGCTGGGACACAGGGATGAACAGGCATTGTCTGTCCCTGTGGGGCTCACAATCCTGATGCAGGAGGCAGACACATCCTCTACTGAGTCTCACACAAACCACTGGAGGAAGTGGATGTCATTAATTCTGACTCAGAGAAGCTAGATCATCTAAGATGAATGGAATCTAAGTAGTCTTTGCCTGTCCCAGACAGGAGGAACAACATAAGCAAAGGTGTCGAGGTGTGAAAGAGTGGCAGGATCATCATTCTGAAAAGAAGAACAAAGAGAACAGGTTGAAGCCTGAGCCACCTGCCTGCCTGGATGAGGTTTATAGGAACGAACGGCTTATTCAATGATAAGTTTAAATCTTCTAGGGAAAAAAAGAGTGATAAGGGAAACAACAAGTGATAGGCAAATGTGCCAGTGTGTAAATTCCAGAATGAGAAAGGAAAAAGAATCTCAAGCCTCATTTAAAGTGTGTGTATTTTTGCTGTTTCTGTTGTTGCTGCTGAGAAAAATTGGGCCCCAGACTAGGAATAAACTTCCTCCAGGTGGAGGAAAAGTGAAGTGCACCAAGCAGCTGTAACTCAGGCTTTCATAGTGCATATCATCTATTTATTTTCCATCTTGGGAAATTTCACTTCTCTCTTGTCTTCTGGATGATAACCAGAATGATGTCTAACATTTCAAATCCAAGTTTTGTTTGACATGAAAGTTTTTGTAACATTTGTTCCCACCTGCCTCCAGGTCACATTTCTTCTGGAGCCCATCTCTTCTTTCCTCCAGCTTTCTCTTCGTCTTTTCTTCCTCCAGTGTAAGAAACCACAGAGCAGACAGCAGACCCCTCATTCTTGGCAGTTCTGCTCCCAGGCGCCGTCTTGAGCTTGCCCCGTGAGCTCCTGTTCCCTTCCTGGCTAGGTGCCCCCACTCAGAGCGCTGTCTTCTCCCACCCGCCTGGGTCCCCGAATCGGAGACCTCAGCGTCCCTTGGAGGTGGGCCTCTCTGTCCCGTGCCCGCCTTGCCCTTGCCAGATTCCCCGAACTCCAAGAACTAAAAATATACGTCAGTCTTTGCTTCCCCTGCTGGCTGGCGCTCAAACTCATTTTGTCCCTTGTGACTGAAAAGCAGAGTCCTAGAAGGGGGTAAGACTGGTGCGGGTCAGCCGCTGCCTGAGAGGCTCCTCCCAGACTTGTGTTCACCGCGGACCGGGGGCATCGCCATTCCTTCCCTGGGCTAACTCCTCTAGCCGCGCTCTGCCACACCCCGGCTCCTGAGTGGAATGGCAGGAGTCATGAAAAAAAAAAATGCAGGACGCGATTTTCATGAGGAATAAATACCTCACACAGGTGCAAGCTATCCTTTTCTCCTAAAATTGTAAAAAGAATTGTTTAAAAAATGAAAATGATGCAGAGATTTATGAAGTACAGAGCCCCTTCCTACATTGTTGCAGTTTCATTCATCAGTTCACAGTCTGGGCTTGTTTCCTGTAGACCAGTTCTGTCTGGAGAACTTTCTCACTGAGGGAAATATGCTCGGTCCACGTTATCCAATATGGCAGCCACTGGCTCCATCTGGCTGTCAGCACTTGAATGTGGCTAGTGCTACCAAGGGACTGAACTTTAGCCACATGTGGCTCATACTACTGTATCAAACAGCACAGAGACCTTTCTTTGTGTACATACTGAAAAATACACACAATGAGTGATTCTCCTTGGTTATTTTCCCACAGAGTTGCAACATATATAGGTCCTGAAAATATGCTGTTTTAAATAACAGTAGATCTTGGAGAACTATCCATTTTTGTAATTATAGTTGGATCTCACTCTTTTAAATCACTGCATGGGATTCTATGGAATGGATGGTTTTAAAGTTATTTTTTTTGGCTGTGCTGGGTCTTCATTGCTGCGCAAGCTTTTCTGTAGTTGCAGCGAACAGGGGCTACTCTCCAGTTGCAGTGTGCCGGCTTCTCACTGTGGGGGCTTCTCTTGTGGAGCACGGGCTCTAGGGCATGCAGGCTCAGTAGCTGCGGTTCCTGGGCTCTAGCGCACAGGATCAATAGTTGTGGCACACAGGCTTAGTTGCGTCATGGTATGTAGGGTCTTCCCAGACCAGGGATCAAACCCATGTCTCCTCCGTGTCAGGCAGATTCTTTACCACTGAGCTCCCGGGGAAGCCCTAAAGTTAATTTTTTAAAAATCAGGTATCACATTCCTGTAGTTCAAAATGTGAAAGTATATAAAGTGAAAGTGAAAGTCACTCAGTCGTGTCTGACTTTGTGTGACCCCATCGACTATACAGTCCATGGAATTCTCCAGGCCGGAATACTGGAGTGGATAGCCTTTCCCTTCTCCAGGGGATCTTCCCAACCCAGGGATCAAATCCAGGTCCCCCACATTGCAGGCAGATTCTTTACCAGCTGAGCTACAAGGGAAGCCCCAAAGTATATAACAAACAAAATCTTCCTCCTATTCTTGTCCTCATCCTTTCTGTTTCTCACATGAGAAGCAACTAGTGTTAATTTTCTTGGAAATCTTTCATAGATATTCTGTGCATATACAAGCAAATATACATACTTTTTAAATAAAATACCATAATTAATTTTTCTAATTTATTTTTATTGTAGTTCATTTACAGTCTTGTTGGTAAACATATATATACATTCTTTTAAAATATTCTTTTTCATTATGTTTATTATAGGATATTGAATATAGTTATTTGTGCTATTCAGTAGAACCTTGTTTCCATTCTGTATATAAAAGCTTACATCTGCTAACCACAACCCCCATGTCCATCTCTCTCCCAACCCTCTCCCCCTTGGCAACCACTAGTCTGCTCTCTATGTCTGTGATTGTTTCTGTTTTATAGATAGGTTTGTTTGTGTTATATTTTATGTTCCATATATAAATGAAATCATTAAAATATCATAATTTATTTGACCATTTCTTTACATAGAAATCTCCCTCTTTTACAAGTTCCTATAAGGCTAAGGAACTGTCTAAATACTGATGGATTGATTTAGTATTTATTTAATATGTTGTATGGGCTATGCATCATTTTCATTGACCATTTCTATTATCTGTAACTTATTGAATATTAATACTGCTTCCCTTTGCTTATGATGAAGGTAGAATTTCCTAGCTCAGTTATTTCTGATTACAGAAACTTGATTTTTAAACTTGTTTTCCTGTCTTCCTGAGGGATGTTGCTTGGTCAGCCCATATTCTGTTGCTTGGGAGTCCAGGCCCCAGGTTAAGGCTGAGGCTGGGAGTAGGGACAGTGAGAAGCTGTTTGCTGGCATATGCATGGTGTCTTGATCAGCACACTGAGTGTGCTCTGTTCATCAAGCCAGCCTGGCCCAGCCCGCAGAGACCCAGGAAGAGCAGCAAAAGCAGGTGAAGGGAGGTAGCAGCCTAAACAGAAGAATCTGAAAGTTGACCATCTATAGTTGTGCAGAAACTAAGGCCAGAGGATATCTTAAAGTAGGATTGAAATTAGTTATGACTGTAGATTCTCACGATGGGCAAAAAGAATGTCTTGATGAAAGCTTGTCATTAGTGACACTCACTAAACCTTGAGTGACTTCCCAGTGCCCTCCAGACAAACGTCAACTCCATAAATAGCAGCAGGGTTTACCAGCCCATCACCTCAGACACCTGTGTCCTCTGAGGCCTCAATGGACACCACCTCCCGACCTGAGCAGGTCCCCGGGCCACACCGTACTTCTCGTGGCTCCTCAGAAGTGCTGTGCACCTCTTCCCTCAGGTGTCTGTGCATGCTCCACCCTCTGTGTAGCTCCTCTTTTTAGCTCCCCTTCAGTTGTGCCAGCTCCAGCCCATCCTCTGGGTCTCTGCCTAGTTGTCTCATCCTCCAGGATGCCTCCCTCATCCCTCTGAGGAGCGGTTAGGTGCCCCTCCCACGTGCTCCCATCGTGCCCTGTACTGCTCCAACACTGTTCTTATCACACTGAGTGTACCACTCTCACCCCTGCCGTATCCTTGCCTCATTCTAGACTCTAGCTGACCCTGGATCAACTCTGTGAGGCCGGGAACCGTGTCTCCTCGTTCTTTATTTTACCACCAGCCCCCAGCACAATGCTTATCAATGTGTGTTGAATGAGTGGATGGATCCAGGGACAGACAATGTGTCTTGGGTGTGTGTGGTGGTGGGGTGAGGATGGAGGGTGTGTTCTACCTGGGTATTTTGCACGTGTGTACATCTGTCATGTGTCTGTGGATCAAAGTGGAGACTGTGGAGGTGGAAGAGGAGCAGCTTGAGCTCTGGTGGAGTTTAGAATCAAGTCTTCATTTGACAAATGATGTCTTCTGGTTTGGGGCAAGTCATTACACTCAACGAATCTCAGTTTCCTCATCTAAAAGACAGGACTGAGAATCTGATGAGATAATATATGCAAAGGGCTTTTAAAATGGCCAAAACAAATACTGTAATTACCGTGCAGTTTAGACACTGGTGCTCAGAAAGGGCTGAATGACCCCAAAGGCTATATTTACTGATACACTGTGAATCTGATGCTGCCTCGTAGACCTCACCCACAGCCATATTGGAGGGAAAAATCAGAAGAGCTGTTTCTCTTACGTGACCCTCCCCCACGGCCTGTGCCTCCCCCAGCCCTGCCAGCTTCAGCCACCCACTCCCAGCAGAGGTACTTCGTGACCTTGCCGTATGTCGTGCAGGTGCGCCCTGGTCACTCAGCACCAGGATCAGCCTGCACCAAGGCAAACACAGAGGTGAGTGAACCAGACGCTAACATGTCATGTTTGAGCTGAAAGCATCTTAGGAAATCGCTATGCAAACCTCTCATTTAACTCATAGAGAACCTGGGACCCTGGGGAGAACGGTCATTTGCCCCAGAAGATGCAGCTGGCCCAGTGAGGTTTTCTGGCTGCTTATTGGTGTTGGCCACAAATCACGGGTCAGTGTGTTTCTCAGAACCATCCAGCGTCAGGGATCTGAGATGGGAGAAGAGGCACAGATGGTGATGCCTTTAAGAGAGAAGGAGGATTCATAAGACCACCTCACAGCTTGAGGCAAATACCTCTTACTGTATAGCTGGTTACAAGAATGACTCATAATTACTGTCATAGCAGGGTGTCAATATTTAAAAGTTTACAAAACAGCATATGAAATATATGTAATTCCATTTTGGTAACTATGTATGTAAGAAAAATCATGAAGGAATACGCTCAAAACATTAACAATGGCTTTCTGTAGAAGAAGCCTTTTCTCTTTCTTCGGCATACTTTGCTGGTTTGCTGTGTTGTCTGAGGTTTTGTTTGTTTGTTTTTAGTGATAAACACATACAGTGTCTACACTTTGATAAAACAATCAGGTATTTTCATCTTTGTAAGAGCATACATATTATCTAAGTTATTTCAGCTTTCTTTACTCTGATTTTGTGTTTGATGATCAGAGGTCTTTTGTCATCTGTAGCTTGCTCTCCTGTGCAAGGGCCTCATCTATATAGAGCCTAGACCTAATTCTGAATTCCTATGAAAAATGGTGAAATTGCCCTTTGACTTTACAAAGTCACCCCCTCAGAACTTGGTTTCAGAGAATAGATCACTCTCAGATGGACTAGCCGAATTCAGGTTCCGATTCTGCCAAGAAGACAAAGAGCCCCACCTGTGATGACTCCACAGAGGCCCATGCACACACCCTTTGAGGCCCTTCCTACACATCACCTGGACCCATAGTCCTTATAGCTGCTGCTTGGGCTTCAGGGTAAAGCAGTCTTGGGAACCTTTGGCAGTGAATCCCTGAATCTCCAACATGGGCTGAGAGCTTCAGTTTGAGGCTGTACAAAAGTATGGCTGGCTGCTCTGGCCACAGGCTGACACTCCTAAGAGACTTACATGATACCAAAAGAGTGTGACATAAATTGAGGGGGGGGAGAGGGGTTGTAAAAGTGAAGTTTGAGCTACCAGGACAGAGAACCTGCCGAGATTGCAGGGGACTGGGGACTGGGGATTAACCAACCCCTAGATGGCAACTTACAAAGTGATTGCACCAAATCATCTCTTTTCCCTCACAGCCCTGAGAGCAAGATGAAGCAGATCATTGTTACAGGTGCTTTCTCCAAGGACACAAAACTAGTCACCCCAAATCTGTGGCCTTTACTTACTACTCACCAGGATGTAAGATTTATGTGCATCAAGTTCATGTTTAAAGCTATAGCTTGGGTATCAGAAGATCTAGGTGTTTGTAGAATTACAAATCCTTGTGGGATCCCCTTCATCTTGCTGAATGTTAGCTTCCTCATCTGTAATTTGGGAATAATAATACCTGTTCAACTTGCCCCATGGGTGGGGATATGACAAGACAGTGGACATGAAAATAGTGTGCTTTGAAAACAGTGAATT
Source organism: Nanger dama (assembly GCA_917880005.1). Taxonomy (NCBI): domain Eukaryota; kingdom Metazoa; phylum Chordata; class Mammalia; order Artiodactyla; family Bovidae; genus Nanger; species Nanger dama. Next base: position 8,022,008 of record CAKJTW010000011.1, read on the forward strand.
GCTAAAGGATTGTAAGGGCTTCCCTTGTGGCTCAGCTGGTAAAGAATCCACCTGCAATGCAGGAGACCTGGGTTCAGTCCCTGGGTTGGGAAGATTGCTTGGAGAAGGGAAAGGTGATTGTAAACTACAATTAATTTCCCAGTGTGGTACTGAGGGATATGTGTTTGTGAGTAACTTTTTCTAAACAAAATTGTTATTTTAGGACTGGATAAGCTTAATACGGCCCACAACAATCCAATAACCCCCAGTCAGCTCCCTAAGAACCCAAACCTTCTATTTTCCCAACCCTTGACCTGCTTTGGGTAGATTCTCAGCTTTGAAGATAAAGTAATCAGGTTTCCAGGAAAGAGAGGCATCCTTGGCCAGCTGCTTCTTCTCTCTGGATACCCTGGGTTAGAGTGAGCTTGGGTTAGGGGCTCTTCCAGAAATAGTTACCTGGAAGACCATATTTTAATCCTAAGAGATTGACCTTGCCTGCTTATTTCAAAGGATATTTAAGTACAAATAACTGTGCTGTGCTTTGCACATAGCAGGGGCTACTGGAGGGAGGAGGACCCCCTCCCACCAACACTGCTTAAGCCAGAACACTCTGCTTTCTTCATTGCCCTTTTTCCTATGCTTCAGGGTGAAATTTATCATGCTTTTAAAAAGAAAGTCTGAAAACCACTACTACTTAAATCTGCAAATCACCAAACTTTGTCTCGTGATCAGCCACCCAGCCAACTATCTATCTCCCATGCCCGCTCCTGACCTCACTAATGTCTTCTTTCTGAGGTCTGCTGCCCTGGGTTTGCTGTGGAGCCCTTCCTCTGGGCAGTCCAGGTGTTGTGTTCTGTCTTGTTTTGTTTGGAGATAAGACGGTTTCACAGAGCCTGCAGAATACATATGCAAAGCCAGTTCTGAGAGAGGGGGTCAACTCTGATATGTAATGTGCTGTTTTATGTTTTTTATTTTCAATGGAAACAGTAAAGAAATGAGGTGGAGCTGAAGGGCTGGCCTTATTGACACTTCTCTAAATTTCTATGAGTAATCCTTGGCCTTTTCACCATCATGGGACTTGCCTAGTGGCTCAGATGGTAAAGAATCCGCCTCCCATGAGGGAGACCAGGGTTCACTCTCTGGATTGGAAGATCCCCTGGAGAAGGGAATCGCTACCCATTCCAGAACTGCCTGGAGAATTCCATGAACAGAGAAGCTTGTCCATGGGGGTTGCAGAGAGTCAGACAGGACTGAGCAACTTTCATTTCACTTTTCCTCCACTGTGGATATAAATGTTTTTTATGTGAACACTGGCAACATAGAATACTTTCTGACACTAAAGGGGTATCCAGTGAATGTTTGATGAGAGGAAAAGAGAGGAAAAAAGGAAGGGTGATAGGAAGGAAGAATGAAATTGGAAGTCGGTACAGAAAAGTAACTTTAGAATTTTTGAAGTGGCCAACCTAGGTTGAAGTCCTGTTTTGCCAATGATGTTTTGTGTGGCATGGAATAACATATATCAGGTTTTTTTCTTTTTAATGTTTTATTTTTGGCTGTGCTGGGTCTTCGTTGCTGCTCCGGCTTTCTCTAGTTGTGGTGTGCGGGCTTCTCATTGCAACAGCTTCTCCTGTTGCTGAGCACAGGCTCTAGGCCTGTGGGCTTCACTAGCTGCAGTGTATGGGCACAGGAGCTGTGGCTTCCCAGCTCGAGAACACAAGCTCAGTAGTTATGGCACATGAGTTTAGTCCCTTCTCTGCATGTGGGATCTTCCCAGACCAGGGACCTAACCCCTGTCTTTTGCATTAGCAGGTGGATTCTCTACCACTGAGCCACCAGGGAAGCCCAGTATATCTGTTTTTGTTGTTGTTTAGTCGCTAAGTCATGTCCAACTCTTTTGTGACCCCGTGGCCTATAGCTTGCCAGGCTCCTCTGTCCATGAGATTTTCCTGGCAAGAATACTGGAGTGGGTTGCCATTTCCTTCTCCAGGGGATCTTCCTGACCCAGGGATTGAACCCACGTCTTCTGCATTGTTTGGAGGATTCTTTACCACTGAGACACCAGGGAAGCCCATATCCGTTTCATGAGGATAAAAATATTTGTTTCATAGACCTCACAGGGATGCTGTGTGGATGGCTGAAACCATGAATAGGAAGGGACTTTCAAATTTCAGTTAAGAGGCCATTGTTTCTCCCCAGCTGAAGACTCTATCATCTTTTTTTTTTTTTTTCAGTGTTCTTTGAACAGATGGTTTGAAGCATTAGGGTCTTTCCCTCTTTCATTTTAATTTTGAAGCTTGAAACTAAACCCAGCTGTTTCTACAGTTTTCAAATGCTAGGTCTCAATGGTTTTTCACCAGGTAGAATTTAAAATTGACATGAACTATGTCCATTGGAACTCTTGAATAATGATGAGAATAAAGATAACATTACTGACAGAGGAGTTTCACTCTAATCTTTTAAAAAAATACATCACCTAATAATTTGAATTTTGCCTTGAATGTAACTTTTTCCACTCTGCCAATGCAGGTAAGATTGATTTTTCATGTACCTTGCATTATTTAGAAAAATGAAACATTTTACTTCACAATTAACTAATTTAGTTTCACAGGGCCTAAAGAAATGATAGTTTCCTTTTTTTCTTGGCTAACACACCAAATTTCCAAATGAAACAGATTATTTACATATTTTATTTAGACTTCTTAAGACAACTAGGACTTTTTATACTTGTGTACTCTTAATTAAATGCTGTCTCTCATTTATGACTTACTTTGAGTTAAACATTCACATCTCTATCTAAAAGATTTTAAAACTAAGCTCAGCTGGTGTGGAGTAAGTAGTAAATTCAGTGAGCAACTATTTCTGGGAAATAAATGTGAGAAGTGATGAAAACAAGCTAAGCTACATTCCAGTATTGGATGGACATCCATCTCTTGGTCCAATAACATGCCTGTTATTATTTTTTTTTTTACATACAGGTCACATTGCTCCTCCAAAAATGCCTTTTCAAAATAAGCTATGCTGCTGATCTAGTCTATCTTGGGACTCATTGTTAAAAAATTCTTCCCTTCTTGGGGCAATACCAAACAAACATTAACAACTGTGAAGCAGATGTTCTAACTGAAGAAGATTCCAAAGCTGGGCTCAGACATACCCCGACCAGAACCCCAACCACAGAGATTAATTTTCTGGTATGGGTGCTATGAGATAAAAGCACCTTCTGGATTTTAGCACATATTTTTATAAAACATACTCTAGAAGGTTTTTTTTTGTTTGTTTTAAGGACTGAAAAGACCCTGATGCTGGAAAAGATTGAAGGTGGTAGGAGAGGGGACAACAGAGGATTAGATGGTTGGATGGCATCACTGACTCAATGGACATGAGTTTGAGTAAATTCCAGGAGTTAGTGATGGACAGGGAGGCCCGGCGTGTTGCAGTCCATGGGGTCGCAAAGAGTTGGACATGACTGTGACTGAGCTGAACTGAACTGACTTGAGAAGGTTTTTTTGTTTGTTTTAAGGACTGGGTCAAAAGTTCTTTCATTTTGTGAGCCCAAGTATCATACAGGTGCTTATGTTTGGTGTTTGGGTTTTAAACACCAAACAGAGTAAACAGAAATGCTTTCTGTTCCACTATTCTGTTTTTTAAATAAGATGATTTCTCCACCTTTTTTTTTTTTGACGGACAGTATTAAGAAATCGTTGTACGTTGTAGCATAAGGCTTTTTAAGACGATGAATTTTGCTGTATTATGTGAATTGCAGGACAGCAAAGAAGACAGTTCCTACCTTCTATCTAAGTACCCATACAAAGTCACATGCAACCCAAACACCATGCTCCCTATTTCTTCGTTTAACCAACAAATGTTTGTAGATATTCTAACACTGACGTAGTGCCAAAACATCTTGTCTCCTATCTTTAGTTAGCCTTTAATTGTAAAAGTTTGACAAGAACCATGATTTGGCTCTTCCTGCATACTATGATCTAGTCCGTTAGATTAATGGAGATAGAGTGATTCACCTGGGGGATGGAGGATGATGATATTGGGGAGACTGGAGTGTTGTTAGAGGAAGAGTCAATCCATGAAGGTCCAGATTCTAGCCCTCAACCGAGTGGGTCCTTCCACCTCACTAGATAAGGAGGGAAAGTGAGAAATAGTCCACACGATGAGATAGATCAGCAAGGAATCTCCCCTGACAGGGGGAGAATCAAGGAGGGGAACTAGAATCATCCAAGGGCATCATTAAGCCCAGACAGAGAGCTTTCTGTGTATGGTTTGGTAAATTCTTTGTTTACTACTCAAGGAATCCTACATTTCCATCCCTGAACAAGAGCTTTGTTTTCTACCTAATATAATTTCAGATCCGTCAATTGTTTTCATGCAATATCTAGTGATAAATTACTTGAAGGATACTTCTGTAGTCTTCATTCTACCAGATCCTCACACAAAAACAAAGGAAACCTGCTTTATATTTTCACTGCTGCATAAGGATCTCAGGAACACACAGCACGTAGATGTGAAGCCTTCTTGGTTGTCTCCTACCCCTCTCCCTATAGAAAGGAATGGGCTCCTAATAAGGGAGCCCATTTTGTTAAGCCTTTCTAAAAGCATTTCCCAATCCATAGTCATCTGCTTGAGTTGAGATATAAAATACTGCTATCAACAGCCATGGACTAAACAGAAACATGTTGAGTTCCTTTTGAATCTCTAATCTCCATGATTAGAAACTATTCTCCTGATAAATACTTTTATTGTGAAAGAAATTTTTGTGGTGCCATGACCTTACCATTGACTTCCCTATCTCCTTTCCTAAGTATGTTTAGAATGTATTCTTTCCTTTGCCATTAAGAGTTGTATTCCAATCTTGCTCCCTTCCGCCCATGAATTGGCATGTCCTTGCCAATCAGGAATCAGCTACAATCACATCATTTCCTTTTGTGTATTCTGATACTCAGATACTTGTCCCTCCTCTCGTCCACCAAAGGCATGCCCTTCCCTTTCATTAGTGTACTGGATGCATAAAAATTGACCATTCCCGAACCCTCCTACACTGCAGTCAGATTCTCTACCCCTGAGCTGTACATCCCCACAACCTAACCCTCCTACACTGTTGGTGGGAATGTAAGTTGGTGCAGCTATGCAGCCACTATGGAAAAGAGTGTGGAGGTTCCTCAGAAAACTAAAAATAGAATTACCATATGATCCAGCAGTCCCATTCCTATAGGACAAAACTATAATTCAAAAAGATACATGACCCCTATGTTCATAGCAGCACTGTTCACAATAACCAAGACATGGTGGTGGGGGTTTAGTCGCTAAGTTGTGTCCAACTCTTTTGGCCCCGTGGACTGTAGCCTGCCAGGCTCCTCTGTCCATGGGATTCTCTAGGCAAGAATACTGGAGTGGGTGGCCATTTCCTTCTCCGGTGGAAGAAGTCATGAAGACAACCTAAATGCCCATCGATAGATGAATGGATAAAGAAGATGTGGTACATATGTACAATAGATTACTACTCAGCCATGAAAAAGAATGAAATAATGCCATTTGCAGCAGCAAGACGCAACTGGAGATTATTGCACTAAGTGAAGTCAGAGAGAAAAAGACAAATACCATATGATATCACTTATATGTGGAATCTAACTATGGCATGAATGAACCTAACCACAAAACAGAAACAGACTCACAGAGAACAGACTTGTGGTTGCCAAGGGGAGGGGGTCAGGAAGGGAAGGACTGGCAATTTAGGGTTAGCAGATGTAAACCGTTATATATAGGACAGATAAACAGTAGGGTCCTACAGTATAGCACAGGGAACTATATTCAATATCCTGTGATAAACCATGATGGAAAAGAATATGTTTTTAAAAGAATGTTAAATGGGTATAACTGAGTCACTTTGCTCTACAGTAGAGATTGGTACAAAATTATAAATAACTATATTTCAATTAAAAAATTTTTAATTGCCCATCCCCTTTAACTCCCACATACGCTTTAAATTATGGAAAATCTTTCATTTAATAGAAAAATTGCTCAAGTACCTCTTACCTTCTTTCACCCAGGTCTGGTGACTTCCTATTCATATATATATAAATGAAATTGCTACTGTATATATATATTTATATTTAAGAATATATATATCCATAAAACATACATTATATATATCTTACAGAGATAAAAGCTTTGAAATATTTAATATTATAATTAATGATACATGCTTATCCTCATTGTACAAAAACTGGAAAATATTTAAGAGTTTTAGAAAGAAAAAAGTGCTTGAGTTAATCTTACCATACAAATCCTTCCAAGATTTTTTTTTTCTATGTATATTTTCCACATAATTGTTTATTGTATATTATATATATTGTATGTTGTATATATCTAATGTATCTTGCTTTCTCCCTTAGCATTATAACTTGTCTTTATTTTAGTTATCAAACTATACTTTTAACATTATTTTAAGGCTCTGTAATATTTTACCATATAAATGTACCAGTTTATTTACTCCTCCCCATACTGACATTTAGATTATATATATATTAATATTATAAAAAAGGCCACGGTGAATATTTTGAGGCATATGCCTCTTTGGTTATAATATTTCTTTGGAGGTGATTCCTAGAAGTAAAATTATTGGATTATAAGGTGTATTATTTGGAGAAGGAAATGGCAGCCCACTCCGGTATTCTTGCCTGGAGAATCCCATGGGCAGAGGAGCCTGGTGGGCTACAGTCCACGGGGTTGCAGAGTCGGACACGACTGAGTGACTTCACTTTCACTTTTCTTTCAAGGTGTCTTATTAGTCACGACTTTTTGGTTGGGAGTAAAGGAACTCAAACTACTAAAAAAGTGGGGGGGAGCGGGCCAGTGGTTACCTGATTCATATAGGCAAACTTGAGCAAAGGCAAGAGTGGGGGGTGGAGGTGCTTGACCTCGGGAGGCTGGGGCCTGAGACTAGAACTGTAGCTTTTCCCTGTCTCTGTAATGGCCTAATAGCATTTATCTTTCAGAGATAAGTGTAGAGATAATGCAATTCAAGTGCCTAACCCACAGTGACAACCCTGCCTCATCTTACACGTTTGGGGGAGGGGGCGTAATATTTTGTTTATAAACTTGCCTTGCCTGGTGGTTGAGTTTTCACCCATCACCCCTCCTGGTCCCCTTTCTCCTTCTGGCCGGCTGTGTTCCTTGGATATCCCCCACCCCGTGCCTGCCAGCTCCATCTTTGTTTCCACTCCGACCGTCCTGCCCAACCATCGCTGACCCCAGCCGCCCACCACAGTGCTGGGAGGCTGACGTGGAAAACAAAGGAATCTCGGAGGGAAAACCCGCTAGTCTGGGAAGGACAGGCTGAGAAGGGGATATATGAGGAGGTTCTTTTCGGCGGAGCACGCACTTCACTCCATTTCCCTCTCTGCCTGCTCCTCTGTCGTTTGCTTGCTCACCTGGGTTTAGGTGAGACCCGCGCCGGGCACCTTGTCTGGGGTGGGACAGGCCCAGCCGGCCCCAGGCAGCTGGGTCTTGCGACCCCCTCCCCTTCCCCGTGCCAGCCCCCTTCTCCAGTCCACATCGCAGCCCTGCCCCCTCCTCCACGCCCCTGCCAGCCGAAGAGGGACACCGCCCTAAAAGCCCTTGGGACCCGAGAGCGCACAGCCGCTCTCGGTCCCCCTTCGGGCGGCATCTTCATCTTTACTATATAGTTCAGGCCACGTTCCTTCGGATCCCTCTCAAAAGGAACAGTTACGCTGCCTTCTCCCTGCGCCACGACTTCCTCTCCCGCCACTCCGCCCACGGGTTTCTGATCCTCTTTACCGTCGGGAACCTGACCCCCTGCGGCTGCGGGGAAAGCTCTGCGCCCCCGCGCGCCTCTCCGAGCTTCCCAGACGCCTCGAACCGCACTGAGTCACCCGACGCCCGGCGGACCGCTGGGCACCACCGCCTTCCCGGAGGAAGCGGGAATCCCGGGCAACCAGAGGCCCCATCTCCCCCGAGGTCCCTGGAGCTCACGTGAGGCCTCGGCAGGCAGAAGGTGGGATCCTCACCCCCAGGGCCATGAAGCCGACCCGCACACAGAGCAAGAACGGAGGGAGGAGGGACGCCCTGAACACCAAAATGGGCTTTTATTTGTTTGTTTTCTTAACCACACACAGGAAGAAGGAAAACCGTCAGATTACAGGAAAGGAAAAATGAGAGGAGATGCATCAGAACTTTAGGAAATTGTTTTAATTGCCTCATGTGATATACTATCAATTGAGAGAGGGAACCCGGTGGAAACACCAGTGGGGGCTGGCCCAAGGCCTGGCCTGGCCTGGCCATCTGGGGGTGGGACAGGGGTCCAGGCTGGATCTCACTGGCTGGAGGCTCTTGGGCAGGTCCTCTGGGCTTCAGAGTCTCAGGCAAAATGGAGCGAATCTTTATCAGAAAATGTTTACATCACTTCTGTGATTCGTATCCTTCCTTTCAAAGGGAGGGACTAACTTTATTATATGGACTGCAGGGAGATCCAACCAGTCCATTCTAAAGGAGATCAGTCCTGGGTGTTCTTTGGAAGGACTGATGCTAAAGGGGAAACTCCAATACTTTGGCCACCTCACACGAAGAGTTGACTCATTGGAATAGACTCTGATGCTGGGAGGGATTGGGGGCAGGAGGAGAAGGGGACGACAGAGGATGAGATGGCTGGATGGCATCACTGACTCTATGGACATGAGTTTGAGTGAACTCTAGGAGTTGGTGATGGACAGGGAGGCCTGGTGTGCTGCGATTCATGGGGTCACAGAGTCTAACACAACTGAGTGACTGAACTGAACTGAACTTTAGTCTTCAGCTATAGTGAGAGACTTTCTTTTGCTCTCCTACTTGGCATTTTAATACTATACTAATATATGTAATTTGGCTCCAAAGTCCCTACAGATGGTGACTGCAGCCATGAGATTAAAAGACGCTTGCTCCTTGGAAGAAAAACTATGACAAACCTAGACAGTGTATTAAAAAGCAAAGATAGCCCTTTGCCAACAAAGATTCATATAGTCAAAGCTATGGATTTTCCAGTAGTCATGTACAGATATGAGAGCTAGACCAGAAAGAAGGCTGAGCACCAAAGAACTGATGTTTTTGAACTGTGGTGCTGGAAAAGACTCTTGAGAGTCTCTTGGACAGCAAGGAGATCAAACCAGTCAATCCTAAAGGAAATCAACCTGAATATTCATTGGAAGGACTGATGCTGAAGCATCAGTGCTTTGGCCACCTGATGCAAAGAGCCGACTCACTGGAAAAGAGCCTGATGCTTGGAAAGGCTGAGGGCAGGAGGAGAAGAGGGCGACAGAGGATGGCTGGGTATCATGACCAACTTGATGAAAGTGAATTTGAGCGAACTCCGAGAGATAGTGAAGGACAGGGCAGCCTGGTATGCTGCAGTCCATGGGGTCGCAAAGAGTCAGATATGACTGAGCGACTGACCAACAAACAACAATGTAGTTTTGGACTATTGATGCTGTTTTTTCCACATGCCCTCTCCTTCATCCTTGCCCTTCCCTCCAGGTGGGACCCCGAAGAGACAGAGAAGGTACACTCATGAATGAAAAGAAAAGTTGACACCAGGGACATTCTGCTACTGTTAGTCGCCTTTATTCAAATTTGTGAGGTTCCTGCCATCCTTGCTTTTTAAAAGTGATCAAGTTCCATGCAAGTCCAATATGGTTGGACTCCGTTATCTGCTATCTTCTCTGCTATCTGTATGTGCTACTGCTAAGTTGCTTCAGTCGTGTCTGACTCTGCGACCCCATAGATGGCAGCCCACCAGGCTCCCTCGTCCCTGGGATTCTCCAGGCAAGAACACTGGAGTGGGTTGCCATTTCCTTCTCCAGTGCATGAAAGTGAAAAGTGAAAGTGAAGTCGCTCAGTCGTGTCCGACTCTTAGCGACCCCATGGACTGCAGCCCACCGGGCTCCTCCACCCATGGGATTTTCCAGGCAAGAGTACTGGAGTGGGGTGCCATTGCCTTCTCAGTATCTGTATGTAGTCTGAGGCAAAATGAATGCTGTAGAGTTTTTTCTGTTCTTTGTTTCCACCTTTTAAGAACATGCCACCTTCTTTAGCTCCCATCCATCTTCAGGACATTAAATATTCTTAATTTACTTCAAATCCTCCTAGCACACAGGCAGAGCCCTAGGAAAAGTATGGACTATGTAACATAGATGGTATCATCACAGTTTTAAGGCTTCAACTGGCCTTTCTTGAGAACAGTCCTTTATTCTGAAGTTACATTCTTTAAAACTTGATTTACTTTGAACTGTCCATTCTATTATGGAATAATAATGTTTTATTATTGTTTTTAGTTGATGTCCTCTCAGAAAAATACAGAATCAGTGAACCTATGTGAATCCTCTGAAATAATTTATAATTGATTTGTGAAAACCAGAAATCAGGCACTGTTCTTCTGTTCAACATCTGGTTCACACCAAGATGGTGGGACCTTCTTATTGCCCCTCCCATGGGCATTTGTATCTCTTCAAAGAAACTGCTGGAATGAGAACCTTAAAGAATTTCTCTCTCTCTCTCTCTTTTTGTGACATGTACACACTGCTTTGTTTTTGGTTGTGTTGGGTCTTCGTTGCTGCACGTGGGTTTCTCTAGTTGCCACGAGCAGGGCCTTCTCCTTGCAGTGCACAGGCTTCTCATTGCGGTGGCTTCTCTTGTTATGGAGCACAGGCTCTCGATGCATGGGCTAAACTAGTTGCAGCTTGCTGGCTCTAGGGCCAGTGGCCTTCCACAGTTGCGGCACAGGAGCTCATTAGTTGCGGCTCACAGGCCCTAGAGTATGCAGCCTTCAGTAGTTGTAGCGCGGGCTCAGTTGTTACTCAGCATGTGGAATCTTCTCACACCAAGGGTAGAACCCGTGTCCCTGGCATCGGCAGGCACATTCTTATCCACTGAGCCCCTAGGGAAGTCCTCAAAGAATTTCTAAGGAGGGATGTGAAGAAAATCTATTTGGGCAAAGATGCCTTTCTGGCCTCTCTCCAACAGCTAGCGCTTGGTCTGGTTAAAGGCACTACAGTTGTGTCTGTTCTTAACTTCTGGCATTTGGCAATTAACCTGGCTTTTGGTGGACCACTCCTTTCAGTAAAACAGAGAACCTATTTTGAATGTGCAGGGTCTTTTGGTCTTTCAGTTTACACATTAGCAGAATGACTAATGAAGATGCTATGCTTTTCCTTAAAAGGTGAAAATAGGGCATGTGGGTAAGCAATAACTAAGTCTTCAGTAGAAGTGTATTGTGATCTTATGTCTTAACCATCTTAAATTGGGCCTCATTGGTTAATATTTATCGAACACTCACAGGGTGTTTGGTTGACAATTAAAATATCCTCAAGCCACAGAATTACTGCCTTCTGGTCACTGATGGTGCAGTGAGGTCTACTGAGATCTGTTGAATGACACTTAGCCACGTCAGTACAGACACTGCACGGTCATAGCCGTTCCTTTGGGATGTTAAAGATCAAACTTTGCTTAAAATTGTTTGCTTAGATTTAGGAAGTAGGGGAAAGGCAGATTTTTTAAGTTGGAAATGAACATCCTAAGATTCCTCTCCGGGATGTCCCACCAGTTCTTGGGCACATTGTCCAGTTGCTCAGTTGTGTCAGACTCTTTGCAACCCCATGGACTGCAGCACACCAGGCCTCCCTGTCCTTCACCATCTCCCAGCTGCTGCTGCTGCTGAGTCGCATCAGTCGTGTCCAACTCTGTGCGACCCCCTAGACGGCAGCCCACCAGGCTCCCCCGTCCCTGAGATTCTCCAGGCAAGAACACTGGAGTGGGTTGCCATTTCCTTCTCCAGTGCATGAAAGTGAAAAGTGAAAGTGAAGTCGCTCAGTCGTGTTCAACTCTTAGCCACCCCATGGACTGTAGCCTACCAGGCTCCTCCGTCCATGGGATTTTCCAGGCAAGAGTACTGGAGTGGGGTGCCATTACCTTCTCCACACCATCTCCCAGAGCCTGCTCAAACTCATGTCCATTGAGTCTGTGATGCCATCCAACTGTCTCATTTTCTGTTGTCCCCTTCTCCTCCTGCCTTCAATCTTTCTCAGCATCAGGGTCTTTTCTAATGAGTCACCTGTTTGCATCAGGTGGCCAAGTATTGGAGTTTCAGCTTCAGCATCAGTCCTTCCAATGAGTATTCAGGTTGATTTCCTTTAGGATTGACTGGTTTGATCTCCTTGCAGGCCAAGGGACTCTTAAGTCTTCCCCAGCACCATAGTTCAAAGGCATCAATTCTTTGATGCTCATTCAGGCATATGAGTACCCTCCGATTTTAAAAACACTTTAACACATGACCTTTGTTGACATTCCCCAAGATCTTGTGACTCCAGGAGGCAGACTGGGGAGTATTGTTGCTCACACTATACGGAGAAGGAATTTAGCGGCTTGCCCAAGGCCACATTGCTGGGTGGGGAGTCTGCTCAGTTTCCCCTCCCACTGCCCTCCTGCCTCCTTCAGCTGTCTTCTTCACTCTGTGCAGTCCTCCACGAGGGAGGCAAGTACAAGGCACTTGAGCCAGGGGATAACGGGTAGAGGGGAAGCCACTTCTGGTGCCACATGCCCTAAGAATCCACCTCAAGACTGGGGGCGTGCTGTTCAACAGGCAGGGAGAAACAGTGGGGAGAGGACGTTGAGGGAAATGAGAGAAGAGCTACCAGTAATTCTCAAACTTCGCAGCATATTAGCATCAAACCTGGGGAGTTTATAAAATTCTCAGTGGCCTACTGTCTCCCCATGCTGACTAAATCAGCATCTCTGAAGGTGGAAGCAGGCATTGGTATTTTTTTAAAGTTCCTCAGGGTTTTACAGGGTGCAGCCACATTTGAAGGTGAGTGGTTGAGAGTTCATCAGACTTCAGTGTGTAAAGGGATCACCTGTGGGTCTTGTGAAGCTTGGAGTTCCGATTCAGTTAGGTGGAGGGTGAGGCCTGCTATTGTTTAAGAGTCAGCCCAGTGGCCCGGAAGGGCTCCTTGGAGGAGGATGAGTTCAGGCTGGGCTGGGAACAGCACTTGGCCTGGGTGGTGGACCATCAGAGGCCTGCAGTGGAGCCATGTGAGGGTACTTGGGGGACAATGGCTGGTCCAGTGTAACTAAAGGGAAGTTTTTCAGATACTTGCAGCTTGGCCCTTGGCAGTTGACTGCTTATTGTTTCAGGTGCAGATGTGTTCTCCTCTTCAGCCTCCTTGTGCAGAGCCCTGTATTGTACTTCTTTTTGTCTCACTTGATGCTAAGCCCTCAGCAAGTGTCCAGAGCATGACTGAGGGTTTTCATCTCTGCATGCTATTCCCTCTGCCTGAAATGTTCTTCTAATATACTTACCCTGCTCACTCACTCACTTCCTATGAGACTTTAAACTCAACTATCACCTTCCTTAGTGGGGCTCCCACTGTTTAAATAATATGTAAAGGGACTTGGCCATCTATTTAAATGGAAATATCCTCCTTTACTCACCCCTCCCACACACTTCGGGCTTCCCAGGTGGCTCAGTGGTGAAGAATCTGCCTGCCAGGAAGGAGATATGGGTTCAATCCCTGGGTCGGGAAGATCCCCTGGAGAAGGAAATGGCAACCCACTCCAGTATTCTTGTCTGGAAAATCCCATGGACAGAAGAGCCTGGTGGGCTACAGCCCATGGGTCACGAAAGAGTTGGGCACAACTTAGCGACTAAACAACAACCCACACACCTCTTCCTGCTTATTCTTTTCTTTAGCCTGTAAAGAATCCACCTGCAATGTGGGAGACCTGGTTCGATCCCTGGGTTGGGAAGATCCCCTGGAGAAGAGAAAGGCTACCCACTCCAGTATTCTGGCCTGGAGAATTCCATGGGCTGTATAGTCCATGGGGTTGCAAAGAGTTGGGCACAACTGAGCAACTCTCACCTTCACTTAAAACATCTAAAGAGAACCATGTAAGATATATTTTATCATGTACATATTTACTTTTTTATCTTGCCTAGTATCTGTCTCCTCCATTAAAAGGCAGCTCCACAGTAACAGAGAATTTCATCTGTGTTATTCATTGTTGTCTCATCAAGGCCTGGAACAATATTAGACACTCCAGAAATGTTTATTGAATGAATGAATGAACTGAATTGAATGTGTATACAATGCTGTTGCCAAAACAGTAAATTCAACATTCAAGGGCAGAAAAAACCAAAAGAGTCTATCTTGCTACTGTTCCCTTTTTTAGAAGGGGAAATGATGATGGTATTTGAAATGATGGTCACTAGGTAGGAAAATTTGGAATAATGTGCTCATAAAGATAAATTACACTCCCTGGTGGATAAGAGATCTGTTTCAGATGTCCTGGATTATGAATCTAGGATTAAATGTTTGGCTGATTAAAAAGGTCAAGTATCTGGGGAAAAAATTTCTTTAAATATTCTTCATAAAACCATCAATTATTAATTTCATGTTGAAGTATTCAAAAATACAATTAATTCAAATAAAGTCCACTAAATATAATAGATTAAATGCCATGAAATACTAGGAGGGATAAATATAAGATCTAAGAGGATATTTATGAATTACTTGTGGGGTTTAGGAGTACAAAGTGGCTTTAAATCCACTCCAGTAGTCTTGCCTGGAAAATTCCACGGACAGAGGAGCCTGGCGGATTATAGTCCATGGTGTTGCAAAGAGTCAGACACAACTGAGTGACTGAATAAGTTAGTTTGAAGGTCATGGATGCTTGTTTGCTCCAGTGGTGGTAAACTTACTACCTCACAAAGCAGACGCATCTGTCTGTGAACAGTGCTGCAGATTGGAAACCCTGCCTACTGTCAAGCAGTCAGCAGCATCCTCACACTAGTTTTACAAGCATAAAGAACTGACTGCCTGTTACCATCACACTGGAGAACTGCCTTCTTCTGCACAGCATTGCAAAGTTTGAAGATCTCTACTCTATCCCTTCTCCTCCTCACCACCCCAACTCCTACGTGTTGCCAGAAACTCCAACTCTTTCCAAAGCCAACAGAACTCAGATCCTCTGTTTTTCTGCATAGGACATTATTTTAGGTCCTTCAAAGTAGACTTTCTTGAATCTGGCCCAGTTTGCCTGTGCCCCTCTCACACTGTGTTGCCCCAAAAGAGACTTGATGTGCCAGGCGTCAGCTGAGGAGCCTGAGTGGTGTTCTCCTTCTTTCTAGACACTGTGCTTCTAGCAATGCCGCTGGAGAGATTCCAGTGTCCACATCACACTTTGGACATCTTGTGCTCCCTGGCTGGTACAAGTAGCAGGGAAATGAGTTGTGCCCTTGGAAATGAAAAAGTGATACTCTAAATTGAATACCCATTATATGGCAATAGACAATGCATAGTGGTTTAGTTGCTAAGTCGTGTCCAACTCTCTGCACCCCCATGGACTGTAGGCCACCAGGCTCCGCTGTCCATGGGATTGCCCAAGCAAAATTACTGGAGTGGATTGCCATTTCTTCTTTCAAGGGATCTTCCAGAACCAGGGATTGAACCTGGATCTCCTGCTCTGTGGGCAGTCTCCTGTATTGCAGGCAGATTCCTTACCAGCTGAGTCACCAGGGAAGCCCCTAGACAATGTATAAGATGTTTTAAAATTGAATGTGGCATTTGCTCATTACTTTCTCATCTGTGTTTATTATCATAAAGTTACAAGCTTTGAGATCAGACAGACAAGCTACCATTGCCCCTTCCTACTTGTGCAGGCTTAACCTCTGAACCTCTGTGTTCTCATTTATTAAAGAGGATTATAATACCCATTTTTCAGCATGGTTGGGGAGAGGAAATAAAATCATATATGTAGATGTCTGGCATATATAGATGCTTGAAATGATAGCTCCTGGAAAAATAATGATCATCATTATTCCAAGAAATTTCTGTTGAACAACTTAATCACCCATGATGGGATGTCATGACATGATCACCGCATGCCTCAGCACCTTGGAAGTCACCTAAAATCCCTATGGCAAGGAAGTTTGTCTGAGAATATGGGCCCAGGGTGCAGAATCCCTGAAAGTTACTCTGAGCTCAAGACTTCAGGGTCCCCGTCACTTCAGTGTCTTTTAAGATCATGATGGCTGATGGTCACCAAGTTCATCATCCTGTGCTGCTTAGTCTCTGGAGCCACTGGAGCCTGTGTTGACCCCAGGGTTGCCTCAGGTGCCACCACAGGCCAGAACTGTGTGCATATGCTGAGCAAACACCACGGGCTCCTCCCTGGTCCTCCTGTGTAAAGTCCTTGCAGCCTGTGTGTGTGGGAGCAGCTGAGGCGGAATCAAAAGGTGTCAAGGGGGAGCTGGAGACATGGAGAGCTTCATGCAGTGGATCTATGCCCACCGGGGTCCTTTTATCATCGGCCTGCAGCACTGTTTCCTCTTTCCCATTCTTTTCCCTCCTTCTTTGCCAGGCTTAGAACCCAGCCATCCATATCCGCCTTCTGAGGAGCCTCCAGTGACAAACAAAGGCCCCTCACAGGGCCTTGCCACCCCCACCCTGCCGTATCCAAGGTTACAGTGGGGAACTTGGAAGCCCGGCTTGGCTAGCAGTCAGAGGATGCCCTGCATGCCCGCTCACAGAGCTGCACTCATTCCACCATGGCCAGTGAAAGGACAGACTGTTCTGGAACTGCGCCGTGTCCACAGTGTCCCCAAGCTTCATTGTGTGGGTCCTTGCTGGGGCCCAGAAGCCAGTACATGAAGACCCCATCTGCATAAATAAACATAGACACTGAGGGAGTCGCAGTGGAGAAGAGAGGCTGTGTGTAAGGCCAGTGGCTTTTCCACTGTCATCAGCGACTCTGCCCTTTGCTTCATAAATCCAACTGGTTTGCTGGGTGTTTCCACTCAGCTGACTGATGTTTGAACTGAGCTAATAACCGCTCTGTTTAGTACTCTGGGCCGAGCCTTCAGGAAAGGAGTAGACCAAGCTGGAAAGCAAGACTGCTGCTGCTGCTGCTAAATCGCTTCAGTTGTGTCTGACTCTGTGTGACCCCATAGACGGCAGCCCACCAGGCTCTCCCATCCCTGGGATTCTCCAGGCCACACTGGCAAAATGTAGGGAATGGGGTTTGTGTCTTTTCCCATTTGCCTCTTCATATCCTTAGTGGATGGAAACAGCAGTCATAGAGAACCCGGGGCTGCCCCAGAGGCTGAGCGATGTAGGGCTCATTCTACTCTGCAGGCAGGGTGATGCCAGCAGCTCAGCCCCCCTGGCTTCGTAGGAACGACCCTGCATTGCATGCCAGTAGCATGACTGTTGCTGTGACCCGGGTGAGAACCCCGTGGTCTGTATCGCAGCAGCCAAAAAATGGGGCAGGGTGTGCCTCCTGGGATGAAAACCAGGGCTCCCAGCCCCCAGTGGCTTGGCCTGTTTTTAGCATTGCCTTGTGGTTTACAGTATGGATATTTTCTTTCCACCATCACATAATAAACTCTAGTCTTAGAATCAGTAAGCCTGGGCCTAGCCTTAACTTTCTGACAACCTTAACACCTCCTCTCTTGGAATCCCAGTTTCCTCATCTGTCAAATGAGGAAGATGGAGATGGTGTGGAAGTCGCTGGCAGATAGGGCATCTGTAGTATACTACTTTGGGGAGAGGCCTGGCCTTCTCTGTCTCTTCATCTTTCACCCCACACCACTTAGGAGAAGCCATTGCTAAATGAGCTTTGAAATGCTTTTTAAACAGCAGTCGTGTATATATACCATGCATAGAAACAGATCTGTGCCGTGTATGTGCAATACATTTATAAAGTGTGCGCCTTTGAAAGCGTCAGAAATAATCTCTGCTGTCAAACTCTCGCCTCACCAGGGCACTTTAAAGCTGCTCTGCTTATCAATGGCTCCTTCAGATCCGCCACGTTGCACATTCCTTGGGAGGTGGCTGGGCTGGTGGTGGGAGTGGGGTTGTTTATAATTTTTCAGATTAAAATGTCACTGGGTGCTCCTCTGAAACTGCTGACATGTTTCAAATGTCCACTTCTGATGGTCTGCCCCTGCTCAAATGAGTTCAAGGGGTGCTTGGCTAGGAACTCAGGGTTCCCAGATTGCCTTTAGCCCCAGGGTCCCATGCTGAATAGTTGAACATTGTGTGAGCACTGAATTGAACTTGTAGTCGGACACGACTGAAGTGACTTAGCAGCAGCAGCAGTCTATGCTTGGGATTTAAAAACTGTTGTATTTGGGGGAGAAAAGAGGGTCAAAATTGGCCCTTTAATCAATTTCCTTCCATGTGTGTGTGTTTAGTGTTCTGTACAAATACGTTGTGAACTTTAGAACAATTGGAGAAAGAAGACTTAAAACTAAAATGGCTTAAGGATAGTGATATACACTATTTTTAGATTTTAAACTTAAAAATAATTTAACTTTCAGATGAATCAATAATAAATAGGACTCTGACTCGGAGGTCCAGTGGTTAAGACTGTGCTTCCACTGCACATGGGGCGTGGGTTTGATCCCTGGTTGGGAACTAAGATCACACGTCTCGGATCACACGTGCGGCCCCCCAAAAAGAACCCAAACAAACAGGTCTCTGACTCCAGGATGGATTTTTGAATGGGAAGGAGGAGTCAGGAGAGGTATGTATATGGTGCCTGGAAACTTCAGAAAATATTTATTCTCTAATTTCAGACTGGAATGGAAATCATCAAAAGTGTTCTGAATCTGATAATGAAAGGAAAACAGCTCAACATATTCACTATTTCCTCTGACTTTTAAGATGTCTTCAGGCATAACCACCTTAATTAACCATTTTTAAAAATTCAAGATTTATAAAATATGATTTCATAAGACCCCCAAAATTATAACAGGATTATAAGATCCAGGACTCTGTTAAGGGCCAGTTGACTCAGGCCCTTGAAGGGCAGTTAATCACCCCCATGCCAGAGCAGGAGTCCTGGACCCTAGTATTGGTGAGGTGACATTCCCCTGGGTAAAGAGCTCCTGGTGATCAGGAGTCACTCCTGCATTTGAGCCACACAGTGTGTCTGTCATTTCCACTTCTGGATCCTGATTTGCTCTTCAGATTCACCAGGAATCTGTCTTCACCTTCTTCAGGAAACCCTTTACCTAGTTGGAAACAGTTCTCACTTTGTCCTAAGACTTGTCTTTTCTGGGTTCAACCCTTCAACTCTTCCAACCATCTCCAGATGAGGCAGTGTTCACACCCACTGGACTCCTCGTCACCATCCTCTGGATGCCCTGTATTTTAAGAAGGGCATTTGTAAGCTGCACCTGGAGCTCCAGATGTGGGATGTGGTCTAATTGAAGCAGAATACATGGGTCTCTCTCTCCCTCTCTCCCTGCTCCCCATACACATGCACACACACAGACAACACACAGCACACACACACACATGTTCCAGACCCTATGTTTCCATTTGCAAGGCCTGGGGTGGGTTAGCTTTTTGGCAGCCTTGTCTCACCATTCACTCACATTAACTAGTAGCAGACAATTGCCGTGGTCCTGGTCCCGGACTTCCTGGCAGTGCAAGGCAGAGGTCAAAGTGTTTTCACAGTGACAGTGAGTTCCCCCATGTCTTCTCCCCCATCCCCCTGTTGCCCTGTGCCAGGCACTATACTTGAATTGTGGTAGATGTTACTTAGTTCAGTTCTCATAGCAACTAGGTTAGGTGGCTACCACCACTTCCATTTTCCAGGTGAGAGCACCGAGACTCAGTGAGGCTGGATAACTTGCCTAAAGTCGTAGAGAAGCAGTCAGGGCTATCTGGGAAAGGAGCCCGGGCTCATTGGATTCCAGGGCCCACACGTTTGCCCCTAACACTATGGTGTTTTGATCAAAGGTGCTGCTTGTTTCATCTGTTGACATATTGGGCCAGAACAGATCAACTCAGCATTCTGGTTCGAACCAAGTGTGTTTGTTGGAAGGAAAAGATCATCCTTCTTCAAAACTGGACTCTGAAATTCCATTAGTATTAATATTCTAGTATGGGCCTATTATCCTGTATCTACCCCAACTTCGGGGAACGATATTATGTTTTCTTTTTCCAAAGGTAGGTGTGGTTAGCAACTCCCAGTAACTTATTCAAGAAGCATTTCTTTGGTGTTTGAAATTGTCCTGATTCTAATATAACAGAACCTGTTCATTATGACCTTGTGCTCACTAAGAGAGTCTGTGATGCAGTCAGTTAGTGAATTCGGCTGTTAACAGAAAGATTGGTGGTTCGAGCCCACCCAGGGATGCCCTCACCTGCTATTTGGGACTTCCGTAGTAGCCCAGATGGTAAGGAACCTGCCTGCGATGCAGGAGACCCGGGTTTGATCCCTGGGTTGGGAAGTTCCTCTGGAGAAGGGAATGGCAACCCACTCCAGTATTCTTGCCTGGAGAATTCCACAGACAGAGGGGCCTAGAAGGCTACAGTCCATGGGGTTGCAAAGAGTCGGGCAAGACTGAGCGACTAACAGTTTCAGCTATATTATTTAAATGTGGTGTTATGTTTCTGAGCTTCTTTCTTAAATACAAATCATGAACGTCTGCTTTAGAAAAAAAAATTGCCACATGATTATCTTTCTATGCCTAACTTGTATTTGTATAGCACTCCACAGTCTTTGTAGTGCTTGACTACCCATGTGCTTAGTCACTGACTCTTTGGAACCTCATGGACTGTAGCCTCTCAGGCTTCTCTGTCCATGGGGATTCTCCAGGCAAGAATACTGAAGTGGGCTGCCATTTCCTCCTCCAGGGATCTTGCCAACCCAGGGATTGAACTCAGGTCTCCCATTGCGGGACTCTTTGTTTACCTTCACAACAATTATTTCTTCATTGACAACTGGGGGAAATGAGCTCAGGAAGATGAAATGACTCATCTCAAGAATCAATGTCACAAAGAGAGATCCTTCGCTGTTCACCTGAAACTATCACAATATTGTTAATTGGCTATGCATGTGTGCTGAGTTGCTTCAGTTGTGTCTGACTCTTTGTGACCTCATAGACTATAGCCTGCCAGGCCCCTCTGTCCATGGGATGCTCCAGGCAAGAATACTGGGGTGGATTGTCATGCCCTCCTCCAGGGAATCTTCCTGACCCAGGGACTGAACCTGAGTCTTTTACATCTCCTGCACTGGCAGGCGGCTTGTTTACCACTAGCAACACCTGGGAAACCCTAATCACCTATTAGTTAGTTCAGTCCCTCAGTCATGTCTGACTCTTTGCGACCCCCATGAATCGCAGCACGCCAGGCCTCCCTGTCCATCACCAACTCCCAGAGTTCACCCAAACTCATGTCCATCGAGTCAGTGATGCCATCCAGCCATCTCATCCTCTGTTGTCCCCTTCTTCTCCTCCTGCCCTCAATCCCTCCCAGCATCAGGGTCTTTTCCAATGAGTCAACTCTTCACGTGAGGTGGCCAAAGTATTGGAGTTTTCAGCTTCAACATCAGTCCTTCCAATGAATACCCAGGACTGATCTCCTTTAGGATGGACTGGTTGGATCTCCTTGCAGTCCAAGGGACTTTCACGAGTCTTCTCTAACACCACAGTTCAAAGGCATCAATTCTTTGGTGCTCAGCTTTCTTTATAGTCCAACTCTCACACCCATACATGACCACAGGATAAACCATAGCCTTGACTAGACGGACCTTTGTTAGCAAAGTAATGTTTCTGCTTTTAATATGCTATCTAGGTTGGTCATAACTTTCCTTATACCCCAATACAAAACAAAATGTTTAAAAGAAAAAATAAAATGAAAGTTACAAAGAAGCAGAACCAGGATAGAAGCGGATTCTGACTCCCACCCTGTTATTCCTCTCTCTAATCAAGCTTGCCTCTTGATTAGTAGGGCTTTAATTATGACTCATTTACAAGATAGCTACTTCATGAGAAGTCAGTACTCTGTGAGTAGTACTTAGGTAAAATTAAAATATGCTGCAAATTCTATTTATTGAATGTGGCAAATTGACATGAGCAGATGGAGGAAATGTTGCCTTGGAAGATTTAAGTGGCGCTGCCTACATTATGTTTATTTTTTAATTTTTTAGTATGTGTTTATTTATTTGGCTGTGCCAAGTCTTTGTTGCGGTACGTGGGATCTTTTTAGTTGTAGCATGAGAATTTTTAGTTGCAGCATGTGGGATCTAGGTCCCTGACCAGGGATCAAACTTGGGCCCCTTCAATTGGGAGAAGAGAGTCTTAGCCACTGGACCACCAGGGAAGTCCCCCTACATTTTGTTTAGTCTTTGCTGCCTCTGGCAGTCTCAGAATCACTGCTCAACCCTGGCACATATGTGATGTCATGGAGGGTACAACCCGGATGTGCCCTAGACAATGCCTCAGCTCCTTTAAAGATGAGGAAGGATGGAGCCAGATACCACAGGGGCCTAACGCCCAGGTACCCCCTCCATGCACAGTGAGACCCACTGCTCTTCCGGCACCTTGCTGACCTCCCATACTGATATCTCTGACACTTTGTCTCCTGGCTCACCCTCACCTCCTGTTTGGCTTGCCGACTTGGCCTCCTCTCCAGCCCCCACCCTGCCTTTGTGGCCTGGCTCCTTGGCAGGACTCCTGGCTGCCCAGACATTTGCGTGACTGTCGGTTCTTTTGGCTGGGCTCCCTAATCCCTGTGAGCTCTCTTCCTGGCTTCAGAGCCTCAACTTTGCTTCTGGAAACATCCAAACAGTAGCTCTCAGCTCCCTGGTGAGATGCTCCTGACAGAGGCCCAACTTTCGTATAATTATGGAGCTCTGGCCTTGGGGTTGTATGATCCTGTGAAGTCACTGTTCCTGGGCCCCACAGGTCAGCCATTTGCAGGTAAGGTGACCATATAATTTATCATCCATATTGGGGCATCTTAAGAGTGAAAGGAGGCATCTTTATTAATTCCGCCTGCACAGCAGGATAAACAAGGGCCCTTCCTGGCCAATGGGGATATATTCTGGGTTGTAGTGAGCTTGACTCCATGCTTAAAACTATATTACACATTTGTTGCAGATGAACTCAGTGCCAAACACTGCACTAGGCACTTTAGTTGCCTGCCTATTCATTAATTCTCCTGATAATCCTATGTGTGTAATGTTAACCCACCAGCAGAGGAGGAAACTGAAGCTCAAAAAGTTACATAATTTGTCTGAGGTGACATCTAATAAGTGGCAGGCCCAAGCCTGACTCCAGAGTCTTTGTTTTGAATCTTCCATTTGGGTCCTGACTAGTGTAATAATGGAATCAATAAAAATGAAACTTCGTTGGAGAGATGATAGTCAGCCCTCAAATTAAAAATGACTTATGCTCTAGAGGAACACTTGTACTTTGAATGCTTGGAATTTGAAATGCATTTTCCCATGAGAGAGGGGGAAAGAAAGGTCTAAAATGGTGGTTAGGCTCCAAGACCAATCAACAAAAGTTATGCAGACTTATAATTTCATTGTGGTTTACTCCTCTGTATAATACTGAACTGGAATAGGAAGCAGAAACCATAGGTTTCTATCATAGCTCCTTCACTTCTTGGCTATGTGATTTGGGATAAGTTACTTAACCTCTCTGAACCTCAGTTTTATCATCAACTTTGAGAAAATGTCTAGAAAGTGTTCTAGGAGCTAGAAAAATGTGTACCTCCTAAAAAGTACAAGAATTACAAGAGGCAGTGTACATGAAAGTCCTTTAAAAATAGCACTTATAGCACTGTAAGAACCGACCACCATTCATGACATTGACAGAAGGCAAGTCAGCATTCCAAAACGCTAGCTACCCCTGACCCTCTAAGTGGAGACAAAATCTCTTTTGAGCTGGTAGAGTAGCGGGTAGGCCTGGGAGCCTCTGGGGAAATGTGTTGTCCTGAGCTGGAGCTGGTGGCACTGTGAGTAGGGGGATGAGGAATACCAGAGGAGAAGAGTGTGGAAGGGGAGAACACACAGGCTCCCACGGACTTGGGGCACAGTCAAGAGAGGGGCCATAGGTGGTAGCCGTGCTGCCATGGGGATCTGGACTCAGAGGACCAGGGGCACTGGGCCGTGGCTGGTGTCAAGGGTAGGATAATCACGGGATCAGTGTCTCCAAAGCTGTGGGAACAGGGGACTCTTACTGTTTTGGAGTTTGGGAACAGCAGCAGACGTTTATGGACTGTTCATCAGTATAGGGTGCTCTGTGCTGATCAACTGCACAACAAATCTGAATCCTGGGGTTGAGTTTAAAAATAGTGATTTCTGAACAAAAAGTCTATGGAAAACTCATTTGACTATATAAAGTTTTATTTCATTTTTAACAGGCTGTTTTCAGGGGCTACTCAGTTGTAGCATGTATTAGTACTCCATTCCTCTTTACTGTCATGTAACGTTCCCTTGTATGGACATGCCACCATTTATTTATCTATCCATCAGTTAATAGACATTTGGATTGTTTCCAATTTTTCAGCTATTGTCAATAATGCTGCTTTGAACATTCATGTATGAGGTTTTGAGCAGATGTACGTTTTTATTTCTTGGGTATATATATATATCTATCTTGAGTGGAATTGCTGAATCATGCTGTGATTCTATGTTTAACATTTTGAAGTACCGTGACTTTTGATAATACATATGCAAGCACGTTTAGTACGTTGGCACATTTTAAATACTTATCCTTTAGTAAATATTGTATTCTACATGGATGTTGACTTGGAGACCACCAACTTTTACAACCATCCCCTAACACAGGAAAATTCAACTATAGCTGCTCATTTGAACAGTCTACATTGGTTTGAATAGTTTGAGCTTGTTTCAGGTGCACTTTATGTCCTCCGCCCCAGTGGTTTTACACATCCCTGGATTTAAACAGCAGATGTCATACAAACAACAACAGCACAGTGATTACAAATAGGAGGAAGCCAAACTTAATTCATTACATGAGCACTTAAGCTTTATGCTGCTGCTAAGTCACTTCAGTCGTGTCCGACTCTGTGCGACCCCATAGACGGCAGCCCACCAGGCTCCCCTGTCCCTGGGATTCTCCAGGCAAGAACACTGGAGTGGGTTGCCATTTCCTTCTCCAATGCCTGAAAGTGAAAAGTGAAAGTGAAGTCGCTCAATCATGTCCGACTCTTAGCGACCCCGTGGACTGCAGCCCACCAGGCTCCTCCTTCCATGGGATTTTCCAGGCAAGAGTACTGGAGTGAGGTGCCATTGCCTTCTCTGCTTAAGGTTTATACTTGTGGTCAAAATTTAAAATAGTGGAATAGAGTATATTTTTGTTTAATATTTATATTAAACAATATATTATATGGCAAGGTATAATATTTTGTTTCATAAGTACAAATTGTAGTTCATACATGAAATAGTTTACTAAGCATGAATATTTTTAAAAAGAATTCTATTTTCCTTTGCAGGTAAATTGATGTAAAGTCAAAGAACAAAATACAAAAATAACAAATATTACTGTTACTGTTACTGTATTACTATTATATGTTTATCACTGAAAGTAATTCCATTACATAAAAGAAGATGGTATTAAAAAGGACCTGCTCTGGATGTCAGATATGCTGGTGTGCCACTGTATATGAGCATGTGCAAGATGACTGAGTTATTTAGGGAATGTTTCTTGCATAGAGTGAGCTTGACTTGGTAGAAGCAAATGGAAACAGATTAGCTTGGCAGTGTGGAAGGAGTTCCAGACTAAGTTCTAGGAATAGAGAAAAGTCCAGAGTCATGAGTTACTGGGTATATCAAGAATGAATGAGAAATGGAAGTTTTGAGAGTCTGTAGAGAGGGTAAACTTGAGTAGAGAGCCATTTGAGACTCCCAGACAAGAACTTTGTGGAGGAGGGTTCGAGGGCCATCATTTCAGCAGCAATATGCAAGATGAATGGGGGAGCAACCGAGGAGCACAATCCAAAGGCAAGTTATAAGGTTAGTCAAATAATTCAGACATGAACTAATGACATTCTCCTGTGGGTGGCAGTGATAGGAATAGAGAAGGAAACAAAACAAAAAGGTTCTTATAGCCTCACCACAGGAAATGATTTCAGTTTCCCCTAAATTGACCTATATGTTTAACACAATTCCTACCAAAATCCCAGCAAGGTGTTTTGATAGACAAAGACACGCTTATTCTAAAATATATATGGAAAGACATAGGTCCTAAAATTGAGCACTCTTGAGAAAAAGAAGGAGAAAATGGGAAGAATCACTCTACCCAATATTAAGGCCTAGTACATAGCTACAGTAGAAACAGAGTGTGGTACTGGCAAAGGGATAGACACAGAGACCAATGGGACAGAATAGAGAGCCAGTAATAGCCCCACATGTGTGCACCCAACTTGTTTTTGACAAAGATACAAAGGCAATACAGTGGAGGAGGGATAACCTTTTCAAAAAAATAGTACTGGAGCAATTGGATATTCACAGTTTGAAAAATAAACCTCTACCTAAACCTTACACAAAAGTTAGCTCAAAATCAGGACTTCCCTGGGGTTCCAGTGGTTAAGACTCTGCACTTCTCATGTAGGGGGCCTAGGTTCAGCGGGTTGGAGAGCTAAGGTCCCACATGCTGTGCTGAGTGGCAAAAAAATAAAAGTTAACTCAGAATGGATCCTGAACTTACATGTAAAATGCAAAGCTATAAAACTTTTAGAAAAACAAAATCTTTGGGATCTGGGACTAGGTAAAGAGTCCCTAGACTTTACACCAAAAGCATGATCCATAAAAGGAAAAATTTTGATAAACTGGAGCTCACCAAAATTAAGAACTTTGCACTTCATTGGCAGCCCAGTGGTTAAGAGTCCATGCTGCCATTGCAGGGGGCACAGGTTCTCTCTCTGGTTGGGGATCTCTGATCTCACATACTGTACCACGTGGCCAAAAAAAAAAAAAAATGTTTCTAAACTTCTGCTTTGCAAAAGATCCTGGTTAATAGATAAGAGACAAGCTATGGAAGGGGAAGAGATATTTCCAAACATATCTGACTAAGGACTAGTATATAGAATATATAAAGAATTCTCAAAACTTGGCAATAAAAAGAAAACCTAGAACAATCCAATTAGAAAATGACCAAAGATATGAGCAAACATTTCATTGAAGAGGATATACAGATGGATAAATACATGAAAAGTATTTACCAACATTAGCCACTTGGGATGGAGAAGGCAATGGCAACCCACTCCAGTACTCTTGCCTGGAGAATCCCATGGATGGAGGAGCCTGGTGGGCTGCAGTCCATGGGGTCACTAGGAGTCGGACACAACTGAGTGACTTCACTTTCACTTTTCACTTTCATGCACTGGAGAAGGAAATGGCAACCCACTCCAGTATTCTTGCCTGGAGGATCCCGGGACTGGGGAGCCTGGTGGGCTGCCGTCTGTGGGGTCACACAGAGTCGGACCCGAGTGAAGCGACTTAGCAGCAGCAGCAGCCAGTTGGGAAATGCAGCTTAAAACTACAATGAGATACTTGTCATGTAGTCACTTCCAGTTTTGCCGAGCCACACGTTCATGGCAGTCACCGAGGGTCTGATGTGCAGAAATTAGTAATTTAGCCAGCAGAAGAGCATAGTTCATCCCAGTGGCCATCCCTTAAGGTGACTTGTTCTCTTCTCATTTTATCATTCAAATTCGGTGCTCTAGTTGTATCCCCAAATTTGGAACTCCACAAAGGTCTCCAGATCCAGCTCTTCCAAATTCAGTCTGTACTTCCAGTAGAACTTAGTGACTAGTTAGATATAGGAGTAGCTCAGATCAGCACCATTTGATCCCATTAGCCATGGAAATAGTAGCAGCTTGGTGAGGTGAATGGAGTCTGGGCCACTTACCGACTGCATGATGTGACAAGGGACCTCTTTGTTTGAAACTCAGTTTCCTCCTCTGGAAATGAGAATGATGATATGAGAGTGTTATGAGGATCAGATCAAAACCCCCAAACATGGGATATCCAGCCTCGTTCTCACAGTGTGAATGTGAGTATCATTTTCACACACTGGTCAAGGCTGCAGCCTCAAGGAGAAATGTAAGTGACTCTTTCTGGAGCAGTTTATTGCTGTTGACCATGTGGCCAAGAATAGGAGACAATCCCATTTTTATTATTCTGCCTAGCTCTTCTGTTAAGTAAGCTAATGCTTGTCCAAACCCATATCTGGGTTGAAAAACCCATCATTGATGTTATGTGAGAACCAGAAATCCATGCCCAAGACATTCCTGCCACCTCTCAAGAGTCTCCCAGCTGTCTTCTCACTTTCCAACACAAGACTTAGAAGCTCTGGGCTCTTCCAAAATGTTGCTCTGAACCGTATCAGACTGCATATCACAGCTTGTACCCAACCTAGTCCCAACCACTTTTTTCTTAAGGTGATCACTGTTTTTACTTTGTTAATATTCATTGTCACATTCCTGTAAGTCAAGTCCCTCTGTGTTTCACAGCCTGATGTCCTGTGATTCAGAGAATGTATGTGTATTTGCGTGTAACAGAATGCGTGCTGTGACTGCATGTGCTTTGAGAAAACAGTTCTATCCTAGGCCAGCAGCTTCAAGGATTTTTTTCTGTTCAGTAAGCTCTGCATCTTCATCCAGCTGTAGCAGTGCTCTGCTAGAAACAGACTGAGGTCATTCGTGTGTAAATGGAAACACACCAAGAAAAAAATTAATACCAAATGTACATACAGATCAAAAGAAAAATAAATTTCTCAGTAGAATACTCAGAGTTATGCAGAGAGTTGGTTACTGCTGGTTTACATAAAATTGAAGGTCAGAGCATGTTTCAGTAAAGTTCTTAAAAAGGCAGTGACCAGCCAGAGGCTATGATTTGAGAATCCCACAAGGATGATTCCTCAAAAGCCAGCTGACTCCTGAATTACACAGGGATATGTTTCCCCAAAACACTGTAATGAATGCAGACTATAACTAGGAGCATCAAGGATCTGTGGGACTCAGGACCTATCACCAAAACATTTTCATTTAAAAACAAGTACTCCAAATATTATAATGAAATTAGTAGCCATGAAATATTCAATCACAAATTATACTTTGATGAATTTTTAAAATCAAAAATATATAGACATGTCATGGCAAATCATTCTTTGGATGATCATTGCCTGGTGAAGTTTACAGAAGTGTGTGTGTCTCCTTGGGTCTAGATACATTCATTTACACATTCAATCAAGCCTTTGTTCAGGAAATAGTAATTGAATACCTAGTAGGTGCCAAGGTGTATTCTGAAAAAGAGCAAAGTGGGAAGCTAATTACGAGGGGGATTCAGAGTCAGAGAGATTCAGCTTCAGTACCACCACTTGCTAACCAAATGATGTTCAGCAAGGCAGTAAACTTCTCTCAGATCCTCATTTCTCACTGTAAAATGAGGATAGTTATACTTGCCTTGCAGGGTTGTATGGACTGGATGAAGCAATACATACCAGATACTTAGCCCAGTACCTGGCACACAGTAAATGTTCTAAGAAAAAGTAGGTGGGACTCCCAAAATTTACACTCCCTAAAGTCAGAGGATACCCTGGTATCTTGCTCCTTCCTTTTCAAAAAGAGTGCTCAAAAATATTCTTACCCATCTACATACTCATACAGTCAAAAATATACTTGGTAGCCAAGGGAAGGGGCACCAGGAGGTGGAAACATGCAGAGGCAGGCTTTGAAGACAAAGAAACCTATGGGAAGAGAAACCCTGATCAGGATGTCAAGACTGGCTTCATCCCTCTTCTTTCTCTTTTCCCCACCAGAGACCAGGTAGGGAAAGAGCTCACCTTATCTCTACAGGGAGGGAGCCCACCAACACTGCTGGACATTCAGATGCCTCTGACCCAATGAGGATTCTGGCCCCCTGACATATCCCTACCCCTTTCTCAGTTCCTCTTCTTGTTGGAGGGAGCTAAATTGTGAGAGGTGTCCCATGGATAGGCCTCAGTTCTGTTCAGTTCAGTCACTCAGTTGTGTCCGACTCTTTGCGACCCCGTGGACTGCAGCATGCCAGACCTCCCTGTCCATTACCAACTCCGGGAGTTTACTCAAACTCATGTCCATTGAGTTGGTGATGCCATCCAACCATCTCATCCTCTGTCATCCCCCTTTCCTCCTACCTTCAGTCTTTCTCAGCATCAGGGTCTTTTCCACTGAGTCAGTTCTTTGCATCAGGTGGCCAAAGTATTGGAGTTTCAGCTTCCGTATCAGTCCTTCCAATGAATATTCAAGACTGATTTCCTTTAGGATGGACTGGTTTGATCTCCTTGCACATCAAGGGACTCTCAAGAGTCTTCTCCAACAGCACAGTTCAAAAGCATCATTCTTCTGCACTCAGCTTTCTTTATAGTCCAGTTCTCACATCGATACATGACTACTGGAAAAAACATAGCTTTGACTAGATGGACCTTTGTTGGCAAAGTGACATCTATGCTTTTGAATATGCTGTCTAGGTTGGTCATAGCTTTTCTTCCAAGGAACAAGTGTCTTTTAATTTCATGGCTGCAGTCACCATCTGCAGTGATTTAGGAGCCCCCAAAATAAAGTCTGTCACTATTTCCACTGTTTCCCAATCAATTTTCATGAAGTGATGGGACCACATGCCATGATCTTCGTTTTCTGAATGTTGAGTTTTAAGCCAACTTTTTTCACTCTCCTCTTTCACTTTCATCAAGAGGCTTTTTAATTCCTCTTCACTTTCTGCCATAAGGGTGGTGTCGTCTGCATATCTGAGGTTAGTGGTATTTCTCCTGGAAATCTTGATTCCAGCTTGTGCTTCATCCAGCCCAGTGTTTCTCATGATGTACTCTGGAGGTTGGTCAGTAGGAGTCAGGGAAGATTTATGGATGTGACTCTGTGAGTATGAGGCTTAAAGAGAACACTGTTGGAGGGGAAGGGACAGCAAACAGGAGGAGATGGACTCAGACATAAGGTCACCATGATTAGCAAATAAAATAAGGCACTCAACTGAATTTGAGTTTCAGGTGAATTACAAGTCATATTTTCATATATGTTCCATGCATTATTGGGAACATACTTAACACTAAAAATTATTCATTGCTTATCTGAAATTCAAAGTTAAGTGGTGCTCTGTATTTTCTCCAGCAACCCTACTCAGAAAGGGAATTAGAGGAATATCCTTCTAATATTCTCCATGATTCAGTCTTATGCAAAGTGGGAAGCAACGTTTTGGGGCAGGTCACCAGTCAGCTGTTTTGCAAGTGCACCTGGTATGGCTAAAGCCTGTGAGCCTTTGGGCAGACGTAGAGTCCGAATCACCACTGTGCTGGGTGCTAGGGATCCAGAGAGGAGTAAAACAGCCCTGGATGTAAGGATCCACTCACGGAGGAAGGACCGAGTCCAATGGCACGATAGTCACTGTGCGAATAACAATGGCGATTATTAATATGTACTGGAAGTTTATTGAGATACTGTTACAAGTACTTTTCAGATAAGTGTGTTTAAATTCCACTGTGAGATAGGCTTTATTATTAACTCTAGTTTCCCAATAAGGAAACTGAACCTTCCATATAGTTCAGGAAACTGAACTAACCATATAGTTCTTGACCCAAATTGGAAAACATTTTAAAGTGAAAGGGATTACAGTCGGTAATTACACAGAAAGGCAGGCAGGACCTGGAAGCCAGCAGTCACACCAGGATTATGGCATCCACCTCCAGGAGAGATGCCCATTTCACTGGCCAGAAGTGTCAGTGGGAGGATTTGAATCCAGGCCTAAAATCTCCAGCACTGTGCTCTTAAGCAGGCGTAGTACAGGAGGAGACTCACTTAGATGAACTGCCCTCCCCACTCCATAGACTCTAAGGTCTCCCTTGGTGACCAACTTCCGTGGTAAAGAATCCACCTGTGATGCAGGAGAACCAGGTTCCATCCCCGGGTCGGGAAGATCCCCTGGACGAGGGCATGGCACCCCACTCCAGTACTCTTGCCTGGAGAATCCCATGAACAGAGGAGCCTGGCAGGCTACGGTCCATGGGGTCACAGAGAGTCAGGTACGACTGGAGCGACTAAGCTGCAGCAGCATAGACGCTAAGCTCCCTGAAGAGGGCCCTGATGTTTGCATGGCATCCTTGGCAACTGGTGTGCAGCCCCCAAAGCGCAGAGTGGGTGCCAAAACATACTTGATGGACCGATGAGTCTGCGAAGGGGATGGTGCGTGAGCACAGCTTGAACAATGTAGACAACTAAGGCAGGGACCTTTTTCTCCTCCCTGATGCGTCTCTTCCCAGGTGCTTGAGAGAAGGTAAGCGAGAGAGGACCACTGAGTGAGTGTGATAGTCCTCAGTCGGGTCCGACTCTTTGCGACCCCATGGACTGTAGCCCGCCAGGCTCCTTTGTCCATGGGATTCTCCAGCCAAGAATACTGGCGTGGGTTGCCATTTCCTTCTCCAAACAGGGACCTTCTTCTCTTCCCTGATGTGCCTCTCTTCTCGGATGCTTGAGAGACGGTAAGCAAGAGAGGATCACTGGGTGAGCTAATAAGCAAGTGGCTCTGAACCAAGACAGTGGGATATACGTCGTGAAGTCTGCACTCGAGACTGAGTCATGAAGGGTCCATCAGCCCTCGCCCACCTCCTTTGTGTGGACACCCAGGCACCCACTGCCTCTCCCCTCAATCCCTCTCAGATCCCCTGGATGGAGAGTCAGTCACATGGCCTGCGTCCTGGATAGTCAGCTACCCTCTGCGGGGTCTTGGGGCACCAGAACTGCTCCATCCTCCGTACAGAGTTGATCCTCCTGGCAGGTCCCCCATCTCCTCTACTGGCTCAGGGCTGCTTTCCTCTGTGTCCCCTGGCTTCACCTGCCACTCTGTTCTGAGAGCACCCTCAAAGGCTGCTTGCTATTCTGTCTCTCTGTCTTCAGGGGATTTAAGCCATTGCAAGTCCACACTCTCTTTAAACAGGAATTGTGGAGTCTTTAAAACAATAAGCAAACCCCTCCTCCTTGCTCAGGATTAGCTAGTCACTTTTTAAGCAGAGAAAGCAAATTTATAGAAGGAAGAGTCAGCCTCTGGCAGCTGACTCCCTTCCTCCTCTCTCTGCAGAAAGATATCATTAAACCCAGCTGACTCCTGCCTGACAGCTGTAGTAGGAACAAGAAAGGGCTCTTCCTGGCTTTTTTGTTCTACCCACAATTTAACCGCATGTAATTGAACTAACTAGACTGTAAGCTGAGGTCCTGGGCAGGGTCTTATAAGTGCAGGATACTTCTTTGAATCCACAGAATCTGGCACAGGATTTTACATGTGAAGATCCGATAAACAAACTTAATTTGATTTGACTGCTAAGGGTGTGCCTCAATATAAATACCCTAAATTCTGACACCAAAATGTTAGTCAGTCTGGGCCAGAGAGAGGCCTACCAGGCATTTAAACTCTAATCTACCAAATCAGAAAGAAAGGAAGTCCTAATCACTTTTCAACACTCCGATACCCTTTTCTCAGTCTCCCTCTAATGCTAGGGCTTTACTGCTGTCCAGCCGAGTGACCTTGGACAAGTCTCCAAATACCTGGAGCCTCAGTTTCCTGACACTGAATCAAGCGGGTGATCTTAAGGTCCCTTCCACTTCTGACATTCCAAAATTCTAAAGATTCTGGTTGACCAAGCATGGAAAACAGGAATGAGGTATGGAGCAGACGCTTGCAGATAAGGATGGGGCAGTTGGGAAGGAAAAAATAAATATGGAGTTGGGAAGGAAAAGAGCCCTGAAGACCAATCTGTACTTTGCATCTAATCTGGTCCTTGCTTGGACAGTGTCATCTCATCCTGTCCTACATAAGATCCAGGTGACATTCATGTACCTGGCCAAGCCTTTCTTTTCATCATCCATCCATGTGTGAGCTTTGCCTTGCTCCATGTGCTCCTTGAGGACTAGACTGTATGCCAAGATCATGGGCGATACAAGTTGAGCAAGATAGGCATAGCTCCTTATAGAGTTTATGGAATAGAAAAAAAAGATATTTAAAAAGACCAAAACAAAACCCACTCAATCAAGTATGAATTTTGCACAGGTTGTTCTAAGACCACTCACTCCTTTCGGAGATCAGGGATGGCTTACCACAAGAGGTGATCTGAAGGTGAATTACCCTGTGCCTGGACTCTCTCCCAGAAGATTTCTCTGCTTCTAGGTTCTCCTCACTGTGATTGATACTGACAGATTTTTTTTTTTTTTCGATATTGGAGCATAGTTGATTAACAGATCTTTCACAACACCAGTTGCTTGTCATTTTTCTTTTCGTGGAAGCTTTACAGTGGCCTCCTTGTGTGCAAGCTTGGGCAGACTTGGTCTCCGTTTGGAGCTTCTTTAGGCTGTTACTTCCAGTACAGGCTGTTGCCCTCTGCCAGAGAACCTCGGGGCTTCCTGAGCCGTTCTGTTTACCCAAGGAAATGGACCAGAATCTGAGCCTTACCATTTAAAAGCTGTCATCCTTGGGCTACCTTTGGATCAGATCTGACTGCTGACATTTTCTATAGCAAAAAGAAAGCAGCAGAAAATTCCTTTTTTTTTTTTTTTTGGCCTTGCCCTGAGGCATTGTAGGATCATATTTCCCTAACCAGGGATCAGATCAAACCTGTGCCTCCTGCAGTAGAAGCACTGAGTCTTAATCACTGGATTGTCAGAGAAATCCCAGAAAATTCCAGTTTTGGAGCTGCTAAGGAAAAAGTGAAGAGAACAAAAGTTAGAAATTTAAAGCATAGAGAAGTATTAATATTTGATTTCCAGCTTCTCTAACTCTAGAAATAAGTCTGCATGGTAAACTAGTATTTTCTTTATTAATTGCCTACGTTCTTTAGGTATTATTTCTGACTGCCTCCTCCTCTAAGAAGGTGCCCAGAACTTTGACAGTAATCCTTCATGCCATCTTTATCATTGAGCCTTAGTCTTAAACATGTCTGGTGAGGATCACTTCTCAAGACAGAGCTGAGAGAAAGGGTCTAAGAGTGGTGAGTAAGGAAAGGAGTGATCACGTTCAGAGAATTATAGTATCTGGCCTCTGCATGAAGCTGGTTCTGTGTAGGAGATACTCAGAGCATACTAAGTAATTCATGAGCTGCAAAACCAGGATAAAACCTTCGATATCGTCTTCCCTTGACCTTTTAACAAATTGCAGATCGCTGTTAATTTTGCCTGATTTTGTGTAAAGAATAATGCTCTCACTCCAAAGATAAAGGTGCAGTCTCTGGAGAGCATATCTTTTGTTGTGATGTGTCAGAGATTCAGAGAGAAAAGTGGGGAAGGGAGGGATGCTAGTCTCCAAAATGCTCTACATCATATCCCTCAACTACGTTTCCCAAGGCCAAAACACAGAAGCTCAAAGAAATTAGACGATCTTCATTTGCCTCATAAAATGGTACCCAGAGTTCTAGATAATACAGCAGAGTGTTGTGTCCTGTTTTTTTGGTGATTTACTCTCTGAGGCTACGGGAAAGGCTCTAGAGGAGTAATCTGAAGAACCAGGAAGCATCTGGCTGAGGGGTGTGTCTCAGTCAGAAGAAGGAGAGCGCAGCATGAAGGATGGACTTCAGGACCGACGGGGAGCGTGCTGTGACTAGAGAGGTTAGCGCAGAGGAAAAGATCACAAAGAACCGAGCATGGCCCCACTGTGGTTCTTGGTCTTCCCTAGGGACAGACACAGTCAGATCTGTGTCTTTGAAAGTTCATCGTTGCAGCCTGCAGGGAGATGGATTGAGGAGTCTCCTAGCCCTTAAGGGCTTCCCTGGTGGCTTAGATGGTAAAGAATCTGCCTGCAATCTGGGAGACCCAGGTTCGACCCCTGGGTGGGGAGGATCCCCTGGAGAAGGGAATGGCAACCCACTCTAGTATTCTTGCCTACAGAATTCCATGGACAGAGGAACTGAAGGGCTACAAGTCCATGGGGCTGCAAAGATTCAGACACAACTGAACAACTGTCACTTTCTTTCTTTCACTTCTAGCCCTTAAAGTCCCAACCATGTCACTGCTGTGACACCTCCCCAACCTTTATGTTCAGTTGCTACATGAGCTTCTGCCGTATTTTTTAAATTTTATTTATTTATTTATTTGGCTGCACTGGGTCTTAGAAGCAGCATGTGGTATCTAGTTCCCTGAACAAGGATCGAACCTGGGCCCCCAGTACTGGGGAGTGCAGAGTCTTAGCCCCTGGATCACCAGGGAAGCCTTCCTGCCATATTTTTTAGCAGAGTTTTTAAGAGGATCTCTTTTAGAGTTTCTCCAAGAATAGTGCTGAGAATTTGCAGGGGCATCTCTGGGAATCTGCACTTTCCTTAAGCTCCTCAGAGCCTCTTTTGCAAACAAATGTATGAGAACCTCGGAGAGGCTGGTTTCTAGGCAGGCCTCCCTGCCTCTGTTTTGGCCTTTGGGAATGGGTGGCCCTGGGTCCAGGGTGAATTCTGTATATGTAGATGCATAGTCTTAAACCATGAACACCAGGATCTCAAGTGCCAATAGCAAAGCATGAGATTTAGTGACTTTTTTTCTTTTGCTCATCTGTATTTAATTTCTTTTCTACTTGTAGCCCTTGTATAATAAGGCGGGGGAGGGGGGAGCTAAATAAGTTTAATGAGCACCCAGTATTTGCAAGCACTAAACAAACCTACCACAGCCTTCTTCTCGTGGTAGAAATGAGTTGCCCCAGAAGGGTTACATAGGCAGGCAAATGCTGTTGTTTTCAGCAGGAAGGAGAGGCCTTGTAACAACAGGAAGCTCTGGGAGGCCAGGGTACCAGGGCTTCCAAGCAGAGCGGTTCTGGAAACAATGGCTGCCTGCGGCTGGGGAATACTGGGCAGGAAATGAAAGGATGCTAGGAGAGGGTGTGCCCGGAGAGGCTGATAAGGGCTACCTGGCTGTTCTTCCCTTAGATACAGCGGGCCAACGATGAAGTTGTTTTTCTAAATTCTCCCCATTTTTATTAGCAAAGATGATTTTAGGAAAACTTAGAAATGAAAAGAACCCATGGTGCCAGAGACCTGGAAGGCATCAGGAAGCTGAGGCTCCCAGGAAACCCAGAAGGTACAACAAGCAAGAGAAGATATTTCTTGCTCTCGGGCCATGGTCCCATCAGTCGAAGGGGACCTTCAGATGAACTCAGCACCATTTAAAACCAAGTCCCTGGGCGATTCCAGGCTCCATAATAACCAAAATAGCACTGGGGTTAATAGGAGTCCAGCCATAGCAAAGAGATACATGTAAACCTGCTGAGATTGAAGTTTATTTAATACAAATTTCTATTTTTATGGATGGGGCAAGTTGGGGAGTCAATGAACAATACAAATAAGAAACAAAAACAAAACTAACAAGAACTTGAGTGTTTCACCCTAGCAGTCCTAGATATAAACCAGGACCAGTAGGGTGAGGACCTGAATATCGAAGGTAGAGGTCAAATCTGGCTTCTTAATTTCTAGCCCAGCTTCTCCCCAGCTTCATCCAGGAACTTCACAGGTCACAGGATGTTAGACCTGGAAGGACCATTAGCAATCATCTAGATCCAGAACTTGAACCTATGCAGATGAAAGCCCGAGGCTGGGAGTAGCTATATTTTTGCTCGAGTATATACAACTGGTCATGTCGTTTTAACTAATGTGTACTTAGCACCTAGTACCTGTCAGTCACCTGGAGACAACTCAAAGAGGAACATAGTGGATACTCTCCTCAAAGGTCTGAAATCTAGTACCTGGAGGTCAGGACTAGAACCCAGGTTTCTTAATTCCTTGTCATAAGTCCTCTCTCATCAGGCTACTTTTGGACATGAAAGTAAAAATGTTAGTTGCTCAGTCATGTCCGACTCTGCGACTCCATGGACTTTATGCCAGAGTCCTCTGTCTGTGGAATTCTCCAGGCAAGAATACTGGAGTGGGTAGCCTCTTCCTTCACCAGGGATCTTTTCAACCCAGGGATCAAACCCAGGTCTCAGGCATTGCAGGGTGATTCTTTACTATCTGAGCCACCAGGGAAAACCCAGTCATCTCAGTTTTCTGCAGCTTTGTGGTCTTCCTCATGCCTGCTCTGTGCCTGGGTTTCCCTGGTGTAGAGGTTAGGCTTATACAATGTACTGGAAAGTACATGAACTTGGAATCCAGACAGACTCGTAATTGTACCCCAGCTTTGCCACTAACAGTTTGACCTTGGGCAAGCCATCCAACCACAACAAACCTTAGTTTTCTATCTGTATGGTAGGAATAGCAATGCCTACACCTCAGAGTTGTGAGAATTAAGTGAACTGACAGAGTCCCCATAGAGCATTTGGTTAGTGCATCCCATGATCACCTACTAAGGCATGCAGGAAAAAAAAAAAAAAAAGGTGGCCTAGAGACACTCAGACGAGAAAGAAAGCATACATTGTCCTCATTCTTAAGATGACTGGCATTAGCGAGCACGCAGTTCAAGAAGCTGGTTTGTGTTCCCTATTTCTGTCTTATTAACCGACTCAGCTCCATCCTTCCCCCTTCTGGGACTCTCTTTGTAGGCAGATGTAGCCATCCTCGTTATCCATCACTGTGGAAGAGCCTCCATCCGTGGCATCTCAAGGAGCAGGTGGGAAGAAGGACAGGGTCTGCTTTAGTCCAGGAAATAAAATCTTGATCGGGTGAGCCAAGCTGACTATGGTCTGGATGCAGTTAAACTGATGAGTTCAGTGATTCGTTAGCAATAATAAGGGAATTGATGCTCCCAGCTGGGCCTGGGAGTGTGCTGGGGCATGCCTGGGAGAACTTTCTGGCATCCATGAGCAGCCTTATGGAGTGAGCGATGTCTGCTCCACACTCCCCTGAGAGCAAAGTCAGACAGTAGGAAAGATGAGCCAAAAAAAAGTCTTCATAAATTCTGCAAAGCCTAGCAACCCCCATGTTCAGCAAGGGACAAGAGGGACATTCCCAGCAAAGGGACATTACCTGCACAGCTCTTATGTACAAGGCAGGCAGCGCCTGCTCTGAGCCCAAGACCGTGTGGGGCTCCTCTAGGTTTGTTCTCCATGTGGTCTCATCACACCTCACCCAGGTTCTCTAGTCAGCTCCACCCTTCCTCATAGTCACAACCCTCCCTCGCCGAAACCAAAACACACCCCAGAGGCCACTGTGACAGGTGCTGGTAGGCTGTTTCCAGTTGCTCATTAACTGATGGTGTGTTGCCCCAGGTGTTCAGCTGCCCTCAACCAGCCTTTTATCTTTGAGTCACAAAATCACTGAGCTTTCTTAAAGGAATTTTCAGAAGCAACCAGAAAAGAGTAGGCCCTCTCACCTCCCCTTTCATCTTATGCAAAGTGTAAGAGGTCCTCTGCTGCTGCTGCTGCTCTAGGTCGCTTCAGTCGTGTCTGACTATACTGAACCAAAAGGGACACCTTATTTTCTCCTGTTGGAGTGATATGTTTGTGGTAAGTCTTTCCCTTCATAGGACTTCCCTGGTCACTCAGCTGGTAAAGAATCCACCTGCAACGCGGGAGACCCCAGTGGTTCAATACCTGGGTTGGGAAGATCCCCTGGAGAAGGGAAAGGCTACCTATTCCAGTATTCTGGCCTGGAGAATTCCATGGACTGTATAGTCCATGGGGTTGTGAAGAGTCAGACACGACTGAGCGACTTTCACTCTCCCTTCATATTACCCGCTCTCTGACCCAACTTTCTCAACAGTCTGTTCCCTTGAAGAGAAGAATTCCAGGGTTGCCTCTGAGTAGGCAACTGTCTGGATTAGACATTATTCTATAGGCAGTGGGGAGCCAGTGATGGTTTCAGAGTAGGGAGGCCTTTATCATAGTGTTTTAGAAAGGTGTTTCTGGCAGTGGAGCTCAAGACGGAACAGTCTTTCTTAGCTGTGAAAACTCCCCCAATTTACCTGAATTTACCTTCCCCTCCACCGGACAGGTCTAGTCAACATTCCTGGAATTCACCACATTATTTCTTGTTTTCCTACTTTGTTTATACCATTCTCTGCCCTAGCTCCCATCAGAAAGTGGGTAATGTTTACAAAGTGCTTATTACATGCTGGCAGCTTACCTGAGCTTTCTGTGTATATCACAGTATATATTACATCACATTGTATCTAATCACATCATAGCATCTCAAGTCACCCTGGGGGAACCAATGTCGGAGTTCTTATTGCATAGCCTTGTAGGTCCTTCTTGATCCAGTGATCTGACAGCGTTGTGAGGCGCCAGGGTGAGGTCCTGCCTCAGTCCTCTCTAACGCAGTTCCCATGCTCCTGTCAGCTCTCTGTAAAGCATGCAGTTTCCTGTTCTTGATCAACACCTAGAAACCCTGCCTTACTTCCCCCATCTTTGTGTAATCTTTTTAGAAGAAATGTTGTCACATTTTTGTGCCTTTCAAGGGCACTTAAGATATTTTGCTTGGTCTTTTCCTACTGGCTGAGTTGCTTAACGCCTCTGAACTTCAGTTTCCTTGTTTATTAATAGAAAACAAGGACATACCTTCCTCAGAAAGTGGTTGGGAGGATTGCACTGAATGTAAATTATGCATGAAAGTGGTGAGCCCAGGGGTCCACACGTAGTAAGTGCACAGGAATTGTCTCTTCCCTTCCTGGTTTCTCGTGAGCAAAGATTTGTCCCTTAGGCTGGATAGACTCTCAGTACATGTGCTTTTGATGGAAGAAGAATCACTGGGACTGGAAGCAGTGGGGATATCAGTAGTAGAGACCAGAGGGCTCGGATGGGATGAGTGAGGGTGTGGGCCAGAGGGAGGACCTGGACACTTCTGTGGGAAAGAACCGTCTTGATTTGGGAGCTGAGAGCCTGGAGGGGAGGAGAAGAGGGGCCTCCAGGATGCAGTCTGACGGCAGCAGCCTCACCTGGCAGAGTTAGTCCTTAGAGCAGAGTTAGTCCTTGGCCACACCAGGGCAGCAGGTTAGGCAAATACTTCTATTTAACCAGGAGTAATTACCTCCCAGGGTCATTGGGAAGGACTTCAACAAACATACAGAAATTGCCTCACTTGCATTAGAAAACCCTTTGGCTTCTTTACGGAAACTTTTTTTTTAACCCATTCTTTAAAAAAATCATTTGTACCTCATCCTCACTACAGAAAATTCAGAAAAGCAAAATAAAGAATATAGAAAAGTAAAAACATGCTATTAACTTTTCAGCGTGTGTCTCTTTTACTGTTTAAGATACTGGGGAATGTTGTGTAAAAGGGACAGTACAGTCACTCTTTGCTCTTTATATTTGTGTATCTTTTTCATTTTTTATTCTTTTCCCCAGGTTTTATTGAGATATAATTGATATGTGTGTAACTGTGCTTAGTTGTGTCCGACTCTTTGCAACCCCATGGACTGTAGCCTGCCAGGCTCCTCTATCCGTGGAATTTTCCAGGCAAGGATACTGGAGCGGGTTGCCATTTCCTCCTCTAGGAGATCTTCCCAAACCCGGGATTGAACCCACGTCTCCTACATTAGCAGGTCGATTCTTTACCAATAAGCCATCTGGGAAGCCAGTAATTGACATATTTCACTGTATTTCAGTTTAAGGTGTACAGCATAATGGTTTGACTTACATATATTGAGAAATGATTACCACAGTAAGTGTAGTTAGCACTCGTCATCTGGTATAGATAGAATATAAAGAGAAAGAAAAGAAAAAATTTTTTTCCTTATGATGAGAACACTTAGGATTTACTCTCTTAATTTTCATATATAATGTGCAGCAGTGTTAACTCTAATCTTCATACTGTCCATTATAACTCTAGTACTTATGTATCTTGTGATTGGAAATTTGTACCTTTTTACCACCTTTCTCCAATTCCTTCTCTCTACCTTCCCTATCCCTGCCTCTGGTAGCCACAAATCTGATCTTTTTCTTAGAATCCGCATATAAGTGAGATCATACAGTATTTGTCTTTCTCTTTCTGACTTATTTCACTTAGCATCATGCCCTCAAGGTCCATCCATGTTGTCACAAATGGCAGAATTTCCTTGTTTTTATGGCTGAATATTATTGTTATATATGTGTGCCACAGCTTACTTATCGGATCATCTTGAGAGACGCATGTTGTTTCCATGTCTTGACTATTGTTCATAGTGCTGCTGTGAACTGGGTGGTGCAGATATCTTTTCAAGTTAGTGGTTTTGTTTCCTTTGGATATATTTCCATAAGTGTAATTACTAGATCATATGGCAGTTTTGTTTGTATTTTTAATTTTCTGAAGATCCATACTGTTTTTCACAGTGGCTATAACAGGTTATAATCTCAGTAACAGTGCACAGGCATTCCCTTTTCTCCACATCCTTGTTAGCATCTTTCTCTTATCTTTCTGATGACGGTCATTCTAACATGAGGTGATATCTCATTATGGTTTTGATTAGCATTTTTTTAGTGGCTAGTGATGTTGAGCATTTTTCATGTATCTGTTGGCCTTTTGTATATTTTCTTTGGAAAAGTGTCCATCCAGATCTTTTCCCCATTTTTTGACTGTAGTATTTAGTTTTTTACTATTGAGTTGTTTGAGTTCTTTTTATTTTTTT
This sequence comes from Nanger dama, assembly GCA_917880005.1. Lineage (NCBI taxonomy): Eukaryota > Metazoa > Chordata > Mammalia > Artiodactyla > Bovidae > Nanger > Nanger dama. Next base: position 8,064,343 of record CAKJTW010000011.1, read on the forward strand.
GATATTAACCTCTTATCAGATACATGGCTTACAAATATTTTTTCCCATTCCATAGTTTGTCTTTTCACTTTGTTGGTTGTTTCCTTTGCTATGCAGAGCCTTTTAGTTTGATGTAGTCCTGCCTGATTATTTTTTATTTTGTTGCTTGTGCTTTAGATGTCATAGCCAAAATGTCATTGCCAAGACCCATGTCAAGGAGCTTTTTTCCTATGTCTTCTTCCAGGAGTTCCATGGTTCCATGTCTTTAGTCCATTTTAAGTTAACATTGGTGAGTGGTATAAGATACAGGTCTAGTTTGATTTTCAGCATGCGAATATCCAGTTTTCCCAGACTGTCTTTTCTCCATTGAGTCTTTTTGGCTCCCTTGTCAAATACAATTGAGCTAAAAGTCACTGCAGTCATAAGGTAGGGACTGCAGTGGTAGAATTTCAGACATTTTCTAGTCAAGGGCAAGGAATCAAACAGCTCTCCTTAAATGGTTAAATGGTGCCTCTATACCTGGCCACTAACTCATGGAACCTGTCCTGCTGGCAAGGAGGGTTTGAATCAGATAGGTATGCTTGGCATCTACTAGCTGTGTGATGTTGGGCAACTGACATAACCTCTCTAAGAATCATATTTCACGTTTTCAAAATCAAGAATTTACCTGTTGTGTAGATTGGCTATGATTATGGAGAAGGCTACTAAGAGAGAAAAATAGCACCTTATGCAGTACTATTATTTCATGATACATAAAAGTGTTTTCTTCTTTGAAGGACCCAGATATCAATGGAACACTGAAAACTTATCTGGCCACACACTTTAAGTGCTTGTGTTTTCAAGGCTATTTTATGAATAAAACAGTGCTATCTTCACTGTCCCTAGAGAGCTCACAGCTTAGTGATGGAGATGACATAATTTCAGGCAACACCCAGTACCTAGTGCTGGGTAAGAAACAGATTTGCAGTATATGTTGAATTGGGTTTTTATGAAAAAAATTGGGGAAAGGTAATATATTCTTATAGTTCAAAATTCAAAAGTATAAAAAGTATATAATGAAGAGTCTCCCTCTTACTGATAGCCCTGACTCCAGCTTCCCAGTTCATTTTCCTGCAGGCAGCTAAAGTTATCACGTTTTTATGTGTCCTTCCATAGATATTTAATGCATGTACAAAGGATTTTATAGTGGTTCTTTTATTCTCTCTTTTTAAAAACAAATGTTAGCATACTGCTACACTGGTCTGTACCTCATTCTTTTTGCTTATCAATTTATCTTGGGAGAATGCTTCATGTATATCAGTATATACTTCATGTATATCAGTACATGAAGGTTTCCTCATTCTTTTGATGACTATATAGTATTCCATTATATGGCTATTCCATAATTTATATAAATAGCTTCCTATTGATGGAGTATCTCATGCTATTACAAATATTTCTGCTGTGAATAATCCTGTACGTAGAGAAATGTTCTGGAATTGGAGTAATGAAAATGTTCTGAAATGTGATGGTTGCTTAACTCTGTCAATATACTGAAAACCACTTAATTGTGTGCTTGAAAAGGGTGAACTTTATGACATTTGATTTGTATCTCAACTTTGTTTAAGGTTAAAAGAACAAAAAAGAAACTACTCCAAGGAAGACAGGGCATACTTAAACTTTTTTTCCCCTTGGAAAATTAGAAAGCAGTTAATTTGCTTTTTGTAAGAAACAGAAAACATTATACTTTAAAAAATAAACACCACAAATTCTATAATTCTACATTAGGCCAGGAGGAAGGGAGTAGAAAGAAGTTAAAACAGAAAGGAGGAATAAGAACTAAAGTGGGGTGGGGAGCGCAATCAAAGAAGGAGAATTGCAGCAGGACAGAGACCTCTTAGCCAAGCCAAGACCCACAGAGGCTGGGAGGAGCACAGCACTGGAGTCTCGGGCCTGAGGAAGGAGGGAGCAGACATACAGAGTGGGAGCTGGCAGGGGAGAAGCACGGGAGCCGCTCTGACAGCTCTTAGATTCCTGGGGGATGTGAAAGCTAGGAAGTTCTCTGCTGACTCCCAAGAATAACAGAAAAGGGATTTAAATCTTTATTTCATCTCTTGAAAAACTGCCTCATTCAAGCACAGCAGAACTACTTGAAGCCCTCCCTCCATCCCTCCCCTGTGCCCAGCAGAAGAGTCTCAAAGCTTTCTTCCCTGTTCAGCTGCTTGTCTCTCTCTGCTTTTCCCTTTGCAGTTATCGGTTCTTTATCCACCAGTGATCCTTGGCCTCTTCTATCACTTCAATCAAGGTGATGAATGTATCCGTCATGCCCCAAGTGTTCTCAGCCCCTCTGCAGTCCTGCCTCTTCCCTGCTTTCTCCCACTATAAACTGGTTTGCGTTTTCTCAGTTCTGTGTGGATGGGATCATACAGCCTCTGTCACCCATATGCTATATCATTCTTAGTTATTGCTGAGTAGTAGTCCATTGTGTGTTTGCACCACTAGACTTTACCTTGAAGATTAGGGATGCAGCACCCAGAGAGCAAATGAAATCTGAGCAGCCCAAGACCTTAACAAAAATCCAGCATGGGGAGGGGGGGAGTGCCATGTTTCTCTGAAACACAAATGCAGTTTGCATTATGAAAGAATGTGGCTGTCAAGACCACATAACTGACTTTTTTCCACTCTCCATCGCCAGATCTGGTTAGATCCTGGCCATGAAGGGAGCTGGGCTAGCTTAGCAGATGTTACCTTTGGGGGATTCAAAGAAATGATTTGACCGCTGGCCTTTTCTTCCCTAAACCCTTAAGAGGTTCAGAATTGAGGAGACTACCCCCACATGTATTTACAAGTATACACGTTACCTCTAGGGGAGATTCAAAGAAATGATTTGACTGCTGGCCTTTTCTTCCCTAAACCCTTAAGAGGTTCAGAATTGAGGAGACTACCCCCCCACATGTATTTACAAGTATACAATGTCTTTTAGTTGTACCAAGGTGGATCGAATGAAACAAAGGACTTTAAAACATTTGTAAACTGTAAAGCATAAATCAAAGTGCTGTTTTCCATCATAGAAAACCACCTTGAGATTTATTTTGTACTCAAATTAAAATTTAACGTTTAAGATTGCTGATCCAGAAAAAAAAAAAAAAACAAGAAAGGGACTTAGAGAACCATCAGTGCAACAATTTGAAGAAGTTACAGCATTATATCATAATCAGCAACTGTGTGCCCCTCTGTAGGAGGAGACTTTGTTCTTTGGGTCCATGGTAAATCCCACAGAACTAGCTCTGTGACCCCAACCTCCACCGGCAACCTAAACAGACAATGGACACTTTCTTTCCATCTCTAACTACTCAGCTGTTTTGTTTCAAGCTTTTATCCTGTCCAGAATCCTAGGTTGTCCCCAGTTTTATTGGACCCCAGGAACAATAGTCTAAAGAATTCTGAGACTTTGAGACTAAACTTTCAGTAAGCCCCTGAAATATCACCAGTTAGAGCATTGCTACCCTGAGCATGGGCTACAGATTGGCTGAATCTGAATCACCTGGGAATTTGTCAGAAACACGGATTCTTGACTCCCACCCTCCCGTTGGAATCTGCATGTTCCCAAGATCCCAGGGGGTTGTACCCATGTTAAAGTGTGAGGATCACTGGTCTAGACCGTGATTCTTCAGCTTCAGTGTTGAGGCACTTGCGAGGCAGCTATTGCTGCTGGCCCTCTTCGGGACCACAGTGTGAGAAGTGCTCAGCTCTGGCTCTAGAGCTGGATGGTTACAGAGATCAAGTGGCTCCTTTCCCATTCACTGTGAGTGATGGAGAATTCCTGTGTCTTCCAACTTGACCTGAGACGAGAATCCAGGAAGGCCAGCACTCCTCAGGGACCGGGACCATGGCCTTTTCCCTTGGATTGTTTTAAAATTGCCTCCTGTTTAAACAGAGCTGTGGACAAGAGGTTCTAGGGCCTCTGTACCGAAGCCAGAGTAAATTTATGGCAGAGTCTCCATCCGGGAATGTGTTTTCCTCACCTTGAAAACAAACAGCCTGAGGGGCTTCAGCGGAGGGCCCTGGTGCTGGGAGGTGGCTCTTTGACAAGGGGATAAGACAGACTTGTGACCCTGCACTGCCCTTCTGTGGAGTGTTCTTTATAAAGGTCCTTTGAGGCTGAGGCTTTTGTCTCTGAGTCGTCCTTGGGACTGTCCCCAAGCTCTCAAGTCCACCGGTGCCCTGCAACAGCCATATTCCTTGGTATGGACACACTGAGAAACATCAAGGGCATGCACAGTTCAGAAATCTAACAAAATCTGTACCCTGTTGGGTGCCACTGCCTTTGTTTTATGAAGATACACCTCCGTGCATAGAAAAATGGCATCGGGTGAGCAAAATCACTTCAAATAGAAACACTGAACCATAGAGGGATGCAAAACCCATTTCGCATAGTGGAGGTGAATGTGAACTTGTAAGCAGTTGGTCAGCTCTGCCCCACTGCCTACCAATAGGGAGGCAGCAGAGTTTTCACCAAGACTGCATCTCACAGATGATAAGTTTACATCATACAGAAGCTTCAAACAGAAACAACTGTTATTGTAGAATGCAGACTGTATTCCAGGGTCTGTGCTAAGTGTTAACAATGATTATTTCAGTCCTAGCTATGAAGTTAATATCGCTGTTACCCTTATTTTACAGATGTGGAAATTAAGAAACAGAGTGACTGCATATTTTGCCCAAGGTTACAAAAGGCATTTTGGAGTCCAAAGCTGGGCTCTCCATCATGGCCACCCGTGGCAGGCTACAGAGCAGCTTGGTGTGGTGGAGAAAGAGGCAGCCTGTTGTGCACAATAGGGATCTGTTTTTAAACAAGAGAAATTTTTTAAGCATTGGAATTCTGTTTGCCCTTTTCTTATTTATTTATAAAATATATTTAGAGGCACAAGGGTAGGAGACAGAAATTTCACCAAGAACCTTTCTCATAAAATAAATGAAAGTAAAGCTCTTCTGCTTGAAGCCAGGCAGGGACTCTAGACCCCTGCCCACACGCACAGCCCTTCATGTACCACACCCCACTCCCACCTGTATTCATTCATAGTGGGTAGTTCCACCTCTCTGGTCTCTGGCCTCAGTAGTTCCAAGTGCAAGTTTACTCCCTGCCCTCTTTCCACCCAGGGTAAGTTGGTCATGAATGACAGGGTATGTCCTGGAGGGGAAAGGCGCTGGAGATGCATGGTCTTTGAAGGGTGGGTGGGATATGGTAAGTCCGATGAGTTTTACTTAGCACCTAAAATGATTAGTAGTTGAAATGGTGGGGGAGTTGTGTGGAAAGTGTTGTCATAGAGAATCCAGGAGGAATGTTGAGTCTGAATGCCTAGTGTCTACTCATGTAAAGGTCCAGTCCAGCTTGGAATTGTGTGCAGGTGTGATCAAGTGCATTAAGCACTGATAGACTGGTTCTAGTCTAATCTAAGGTATTAGTGGACTGTGCATCTTTCGGGGAGTGAGCCCAGTGCAGCAATGGAGTTTCCATCCTACCTCTATGCCAGAAGACTTCAGCGCCCAGGGCTTTGGTAGTTCCGTACCATCCCCAGCATGCTCACAGAGGTGGATCTGCCCAAGGGCCAAAGTGCCAAGTCATGGAGTCTCTCCATGCCATCCAGAGGGCCTGTGGCTTCCATTCTGGGTCACTAAGCTGGCTGGGCTGATCAGGTCCAGCCCCGAGGAGAGAACAGCACAGCCACACTCTTCTACCCAGACACTGGACTTATGGAGTGGCAGGAACTCAAGAGGCCATGTTGGTCCCTTTTATGAGGTCCATTCAATCAATGACTCTTTGACCCATTTGGTGGTGGTGAAGTGGGGGTGGTTCTCACCTAAAAAAAAAAAAAACACTTGAACTTTTAAATCACCTTTAACATTCTGGCAAATATTCTTCCAGTCTTTCTTCCCTTTGCAGTTTTCTAAACATTCCTGAATTCACAACATATATTTGATTTTGTGCCTTTTCTTTTACCTGTCTACATCATAGGTAGAGAGGTACATCATAAGCATTTTTCCATGTGTTAATTACATTTTACAAGCAACAAGTCCTCTTAAGTAAATAAATGTCCCTGTCCCTTGGCTTCCTCATGTGTAGAACAGGCAGTAGTTCTCTAATTTTATCACAGAGGTCACCTGGAAGGCTTTTAAAACACCACCTCCAGAATCTCCAGTTCAGTGGGTCAGGAGTGGGGCCTGGGAATCTGCACTCCCAACAAGTTCCGAGGAGAGGTTGATGCTGTTGGTCAGGAGACCACACTGGAAGAATCAGTGAAATAAGGAGACTGAGTTGTGGGATTTCCAGGGTCACTGCTGGTTTTAAAAATCCAAGTGTTTGCATATTTTTCAAATTCTTTAAGACCTAACTCTTAAAACACACGCATTTTCCAACTTTAACAAAACCCTATGATTTTTTTTTTTAATGCCAAAGAACATCATCTCCCATTTAAACGTAATTGTTTCCACTTGTAACTTATATGCATTCCATACTTCTCTTTAAAGTTACCTGGATTTTTAAAAGCCTATCTCTAAAAGACAGTCAGACTTAAACCTAATGCTTATTTCTTTCTCTTTGCATAGTTCCATATGTATTGAAGAGCTGTGCAGAATTTATAGAGACTCACGGCATCGTGGATGGAATTTATCGGCTTTCAGGAGTCACCTCAAACATACAACGGCTAAGGTAAGCCCAAGAATCACCCCCAAAGAATTCTCCCACGATCCTTCCTCTGTCCATACGTTTATCTGCAAGTGTTGGGAGTACTAAAAACTGAAGGGATTGAGGGAAGAATGTCAGGGCACAAGATCAAGTGCTAATGTTTTCAGATGCCTAACTGTTTTTAATCTAATCAGGAAGCTCTCCAATCTGATGTAATTCCTTCCAATAGACTCTCCTGAGGGCTTTTAATCTGTTCCTATGTTTTGCACCAGATTTATTCTTCTTAGGTGGATTCAGCTGAACTCAAATGATTTAAATTACAACTTGGGAAAAAATGATTTATTATTACTCACTTGCCTATCCAAAGCTCAGATCCTATACCATTACATGGTATTCAGAACTTAGAGGTCAATGCGAGTTTTTCTGGTGACACACACTCAATATTTGATAATTTCATCTGGTCGAAAAATCAGAAGTCTACATGATTGTGCATTTCTCTAACTGATGCCTGTATTTTTGAAATTACTGATAGGGGAACTATTTCCAATTCTGTGGATTTATCCTAAACAATTCTAAAATGTATTCCAGAGTTTTTTGACTTAAAAGGATGGTAATCTTCAAATATATATTGATATTAGAGCTGTAAAATAAAAGTAGTACATGTAGTGTATATATAGAATTTATACATTACATACAGTATAGGCACTAATGGTAAAGAACTTGCCTGCCAATGCAGGAGACATAAGAGATGTGGCTTCAGTCCCTGAATCTGGAAGATCCCCTGGAGGAGGGCATGGCAACCCACTCCAGTATTCTTGCCTGGAGAAGCCTATGGACAGAGGAGCCTGGTGGCTACTGTCCAGCATCACAAAGAGCTGGACACGACTGAAGTGACTTAGCACACACACATAGGTATATATATAGAATATATACTTTATATATAATATATGGAGTGTACTGGGACTAAAATAATAGGTTTATGTATTTTAAAGATTGTTCTTTAATACAAAAGAATACATTTTAATATATTTATTATATATTCTTTAGTTACAAATGTAGACTTTTAAAATAAAACATTGTTACAGGATTAATGTGTAAATTTTACATTGTGCAGGTAATTCATTTTTATCTTCTTCCTCCTTTTCAGTTTTCTGCCCCTCCTCCTCAAATCTCAGTTGTCATAAAACTATACCACAAGAGAAGTGATAACTATTGTATCACTCCCGAATAACTATTGTATCACTCCTGGAGAAGTGATAACTATTGTAAAAATAGCTATTTTTTTGCAGCCATAGATTTTAACACATCTGTGTGCTTACATCAGTTCACTGACTTACTCATGTGATATTTTTCAGATTTTCAGCAGTAAGTATTGGTTTGCTCTCAGCTCTGAAGCATACCGCACAGAAGGTGGTATTGTGGAAGGACACTTGGACAATGGCCAATTCTTTTTCACTTAAGGGCTGACCTTAGCCTTGACAAGGGAGATTTTTGGCTAACTAGATGAATAGGCTCTAAGTTGTTTGTGTTCTGCCCTTGTAAAAAAAAAAACACATGCCTGTGAATTTATGAGGCCACTGCATGGTTTTCTTTTCAAGGCCTCACTCAGTCCTTTTCAGGTCCTGGCAGCATCAGGGATTTCCCTTCTCTTTGTTAAAGGGCAGAACCACAGGAGAAGGGGCAGCAAGCTGTTTCCAGATGCTGGTTTTGAGAGTCCAGTTGCCGTTGTCCCCTCTTGCCTGACTAAATGAATATTTTAAAAACCTAACTTCTCTTCTGTATTAATGCTCAGATTTATCATCTTTTAAATAAATTTTTAACTTGCAAGTATATACCATTTGAGGCAGTATATTCATTAGTCATGCTCAGAAATGTTTTTTCAGTTAGAAATGAGGCCTGGAATCTGATGATGTTCTCAAACACCCCACTATAGAGTGTTTAAGAAGATATAAGCTTATTTGCCCTGTGGGAGTCACTGTCAGGCAGCCTAGAAGTTTCCACTCAGTATCAAAGAGAGTTGATTGAAGTTCTCAGACCTTGAGTTTGAGTCTCCAGATAAAATAAGTTGGCTGACATGAATATGTGGACATGAATGATAACAATCTGACTCACCCTGGGTTTGGTTTCTCCTCCAAGAGAGAGAAGTTCATTTAGAACAATATTTTGGAAAAACTGAAATCTCAGCAGGGTTTTTAGAAAATTGTTTTCCTATTTCTTCACTGTTCACGATTGAAACTACAGACACAATGCCATTAGGAGTCCATTCGTAAATGGGATTATGTCTTTCTCATTACAGCAGCTTCTGTGGGGAAGACCCAGACCTCACGTGGAAATCTTTCGTGGCTTTCTTGGGCCTGGAATAGAAGGTCTTTTTGATCAAGGTCAAAAATATGGTCAGATCAGCAGTTTAGGGTCTTTTCACCCTCTACGCAGCCCAAGTAGCTGCTGACATGGAACACATGTTCCTGGGATTGTTATGTCTCTGTCTGTGTTGTTTCAGGCAGGAGTTTGGCTCAGATCAATGTCCAGATCTGACAAGGGAAGTGTACCTCCAGGACATCCACTGTGTGGGCTCCCTCTGCAAGCTTTACTTTCGGGAGCTGCCCAACCCCCTCCTGACTTATGAGCTCTATGAGAAATTCACGGTAAGTGTTTGGATTTCCATTATGGTTACTGGGTGGGATGCATGGATGGGCCAAAGAAAGTTTCAGCACTAAAATTACAACAATAATACTTACCAGCTGGTTGCCATTATCTTGGTGATGGAATTAGGATGGTATTGTGAGGAAAGCAGGGTGATGGGACTATTTGCTATATCTTTCCTATCTTAAATTTTCAGAATGTTTGTTTGCTTGCATGAGCTAGCTTAAACCATCTCTATATTTACGTAACCAAGTGTGTGTCCATAGATAGGAAGGAAACAAAGAAGCAGAGAATGAAGTGACTGGCCCAAGGTCACACTATCCCCAAACAGAATAGGAGCCTGAGACTTCAGATGCTGCCCCCGTAGTTAATTCATTTCAGGCTGTTCCTTCGGTGTTTCTGTTGGGAGGTGTATAAAGAGGTGGGTGGGTAGAGAGGGGAGAGAGAATTAAACAGAAATCAAGAGAGGGGTCTGAAAGCTGAGGAGAGAGAAGATTCTGGAAAAAGCAGCTAAGAGGGAGTGTAGATTGGCCTAGTGAGTTGGGTGGTGGAGGACGAATGGGCAAGAGCAAAACGCCTACCTAGCAGCTGCAGCATCACCAAATCCCACCCCCACAGGAAAAGGAGAATAAATGGCTTAGAGCATGTCTGTAGTGTCAACCTTAACAATAGGGCTTGAACATTTGGCTGTGATGGGGGGAGGTGCCGAGTAGGTGAAGAGTTGGGTTTAACCAAGGTTGAGGCTCAGCTAGAAAAAGAGGGGGAGGGAGATCAGAGTGTGTAGCAAGCGAGTGATTGAAATAACTGACCTTAGAATTTGTTTGGATAAGAAGAGAAAGGAGGGCCTAAGGCGGGTAACAATGAAAAAAAAGAGATCAATGGATCATTCATCCCAGTGAAATCAGTAAACTGGATGTCTGAAATTAAGTTTATGGAAGACTTGCAATTATCGGTAAGGACCAGACCAAGGCTCTAACCATGGGAAAGAATCTTTCTTGTGTCTCTTGTAATAAACCTATTTTGGACATATAAATGTTCTTTAATTTGAAATTATATAGGAGTTAATGAGTGCTATTCACATTTCAGAAGATACTCTTACAGATCTGTCTATCTGTCTGTCTCTCTGTATCTCCCTTTCTCTCTCCCTACTTTTGTTCCTCAGTACTATTCAATACATTCTGATGTTATGGAACAGTCCCAATTCAACAATTTGACCATCCTTCCATGGTAGAAAATAGAGAGACACTATTTTTACAGGGTATTATCTCATATACACAGTGATTTCTTAAACCAGATTCCTACTGATAGATATTTAGACATTTTGTTTCTTAACATTTTACGTTTATCAGCAACGTTATAGTAAACATTTTTGTACATATATCCTTATACTTTTTCTGTTTATATCCTTATGGAAAAAAATCACAGAAGTAGACTTACCAAGTATTTTGTCACGTGTTGCCAAGTTCTGCAGAGACATAAGAATATTCTTTTTCCTGCAGCCTTGCCAACACTGAGTATTTTTAATTTACTAAATTATTTCCCAATCTCAATCAACCAAAAATATATCTTATTGTTGTTTTAATTTGTGCATAAGACTTTCTTGCTTTCTACACAGTTTTAATCTTAGTACAGTATAATAGTTTCATCCTTAAATAAGACTACCATATCATATGTTAAATAGCTGAATGAATCCAACTTATTTTAATTAAGTTTCATTCTATGATAGTTAGGGATAGATAGGAATTCTTGTCTAGAAATTTCAGAAATACAAGTTTCTTCTTAGATCTTGTTTATAGGGTCAAAACAAAATCCATGTTTATCTCTCTCTGCTTCTTTTCCCTGACACTGCTAATCATTCTGTCTTCCACACCAATAGAAAATATCAAAGCAATGTTACTGTCCACTTGTCATCAAATCTCAAGAGAACTTAACATTGTATTTAGATATAGTTTAAGGACACTAAGAAATAAAAGATGTTTTATTGTGACAGGTGAGCTCTACATAGGCAGGATCTCATGACTATTTATCATTGAATTTATAGTTGAGTAGATTTCTCTAAATCACAGTGATGAATTGTGAAAATATAAGCAAACCTTTTCCAGGGACATGGGAACAGCTCTATTACATTGTCACACATTCTTACAGTGATTTATTTAAACTTACTTGCACAGATGAAGTAGAATAACATTTCAGGGGAATATAATAGGATTAGAAAACTATTAATAAAGTGATGATGCTGATGATATCTGCTACGTAGTGCTTACTATATGATCAGCTTCTTACAAATATTATTTCATTCAATCCTCAAAAAAACTCTAGGGAATAGGTTTTATTGTCTCTTACAGATGAGTAAATTGAGGCTCAAGTGACTCTTGCCTGGGTTTGTACAGATAGTAAATGGAAGTAAAGATTTAACATTCTGTCTCAGACCTGCCACACTGTTTTTAAACTAGATTTAACAGCTCTTAAATAGGCTCAGGTATTAAATAACTTAATATGAAATACAGAAAACATCCCAAACTAATAAAGGAACAATTCAATAAATAATGTTAGGAAAATTGGCTAAGTGCTGGAGAGGGGAGAAATCAAGTTACATTCTTACCACTTAACAGGTTTCAGGGTGAAGGATTTTCTAAGAACAGAAGCAAAGGGAAAAAAATCACCAAAGACAAATTTAACAAACTAAACTACACAAATATTAGATTTTTATACATTAAAAATACATTAACGAAATTAAAAGGTGAATGACCAACTATGGAAAACATTTACAATAAAGATGACAGGAGATGAATATTTTTTAATTATATAAAACTCCTACATATCAATAAAGAAGAAAAAACACACAACACCCTGCTAAACAAATGAGCAAAGAACCTCAACAGGCAATTTGTAAAGAAACATAGTTATTTAAAAAGTATAAATGTATTAGAAAAAAATGTATTTTCATATTAAAAAAATTTTTTTAAAGTTAGTATTTCATGTTGCCAAGCCTGTGGTGACACTGGCTCTGTCACAGTTTTCTGTTGCAAGTGTAAACTGGCTGGACATCGAGCAAGCCATTTGAAATTACTATCAAGGGTCCTAAAACACTCATATTTTTTAATACAGTAATTCTATTCCCAGACTCCATTCTAAGATAATCAGATGTGCACATGAATAAGTGATTTGCAAATATTTCACTGCTGTAGTAACAGTAACAAAATTAGGGAGTATCTACATGTCCAACAATAAGGGAAGGGTTAAATAAATGATAATAAATCTATTGTTTTAAATCCTGTGTAGCCGTGAAAAGTCATATTTCTGAAGACTATTTGCTGACCACAGTACAAAGTTAAATGGAAAAAAGCAGTATATGCAATACATAGGAAACGATGGCAGTGTTCATCTTTGGTGCTGGGAAGCCCTGGGCAGATTGCTTCTTTCAGGTTTCAGTGTAAGTAGGTTAACAGTAGCTATGTCTGGGTGGTGAGATAGCACATGATTTTTATTTCCTTTGAGTACATGTATTAGTTTTATGTGGATTCAGTAACAAATTACCAGAAGCTTGGTGGCTTAAACAATAGAAGGTTATTCTCTCACAGTTCCAGAGTCCAGAAATCTGAAATCAGTTTCACTGGGCTGATATCAAGGTGTCAGCAGGGCCATGGATCATTACAGAGACTCTAGGAGGAAACCTGTTTCTTGCCTCCTCCAGCTTCTGGCGGCTGCTGGCATGCCTTGGCTTGTGGCCCCATCTCTGCCTCCATGGTCGCTCTGCCTTCTCTAGTCTGTCATATCTTCTGCCGCCCTCTTTTAAGGGCCCACCAGGTGGCGCTAGTGGTAAAGACTCTGCCTGCCAGTGCCGGAGACCCAAGAGATGAGGGTGAGATCCCTGGGTCAGGAAGATCCCCTGGAGAAGGAAATGGCAGCCCACTCCTGTATTCTTGCCTGGAGAAGGCAGTGGACAGAGGAGCCTAGTGGGCTATGCAGCTCATGGGGTTGCAAAGAGTCAGACACAACTGAATTGCACATACACATATTGGATAATCCACGAGACTTTCCTTATTTCAAAAGCCTTAATCACACTTGCAAAGACTCTTTTTCCAAATAAGGTAACATTTACAAGTTCTTGAGATTAGGACCTGATATCTTTGGAAGCAACTGTTAAACCTACTGCATTTTATTTTTATCAGAAAAAAAGTTCATTTTAGGAAAAATTCAATTTAGATCAGATTGATTCAGCTAAAATAATTAAACCCAAGACAGAGAAAAGTTGCTTGCTGATTTAGTATTTTTGGAGAAGGCAGTTTAAAGAGGTATTACATTTTGTATTGAAATAACATCTTTGCGTACCCATCTCCCTCATTAAACTGCAAGCCTCCTGAGGACAGAAAGCATATTTATTTTACTGATTTTTGTGCTTCCTTTCCCTGCTCTCCAGCTACTGGAGAATGTTGTGACTCTTGACTAGTAAACATTTGCTGGCAGTTGGCTGACCCACACACGTCATCTGAAGTGTCGATGGGGGTGGACCACTGGTGTGTGGCATCAGGTAGAGGGTGTGAGCTCAAGATGTCTGCCAACGTGGCAGCAGCCAACTGTCCTGGCTTGCCAGGGACTTGCCCACTTTTAACTCAGAAAAGTCCTGAGTTCCAGGACACTCCTTCTCAGTCTCAGGCAAACCAGGCTGATTGGCCACCTCTTCAGGAGCTGGAAGGTGAGGGGAGTTGTCTCAGTAAAGCTGATGCTCCCCACTGAGGAGGTTTGGTCCTCGGATGGTATTGCCCTGGAAGTGTGGCCCAAAGTGGGGCTTTCTGGCATTTTTAAATGCAAAGCAAAATACAGATTCGTTCACTTACTCACTTAATGCAACTAACATCTCTTGAGCACCTGCTATCTATACTAGGCAGGCACAGTTCCAGGTGCTCAGTAAGCAAGTCAGATAAAATCCTTGTTCCCGTGAAAAGTGAAAGTTGCTCAGTTGTGTCCTACTCTTTGCCACCCCATGGAAGTCCATGGAATTCTCCAGGTCAGAATACTGGAGTGGATAGCTTTTCCCTGCTCCAGGGGATCTTCCCAACTCAGGGATCAAACCCAGGTCTTCCATATTGCAGATGGATTCTTTACCAGCTGAGCCACAAGGTTCTCATGAAACTTACATTTTAATTAAAGAGATAGAGGACGAATAAGTCTAACGCATAACTCGATAGTGAGAACTGTTGATAAGCACTATGAAGATAGTTAATGCAGGATACAGGTCAGAGAGGGCTTCCCTGGGAGCTTAGTGATAAAGAATCCACCTGCCAATGCAGGAGATGCAAGAGACATGGATTTGATCCCTGAGTTAGGAAGATCCTCAGATTCCTGAGTTAGGAAATGGTAATTCCCCCAGTGTTCTTGGTTGGGAAATTTCCAAGGAGAGAGGAACCTGGTGGGCTGCAGTCCATGGGGCCACAAAGAGTCAGAGACAGCTGAGCGCGCGCATGCACAAGTCAGAGAATGCTGGGGACTGATAGTCAAAGGTCTCCTATACGGTGATATTTGAACAGAGACAAAGATGAAGCACGGGAACAAATTGTGCAAGTATCTGGTGGAAGAGGATGCTGAGAAGAAATAGCAGGTACCAAGGCCCTTGTCGAGGACATGCCAAGCTTGTTTAAGGGAATATATGGAGGCCAGCACGGCCCATAGGGAGCAAGCAAGGAGGAGATGATGGGAGACAAGGAATTTGAAGATGGGCCAGGTGCCTGCTGCCACAGGTGTGACAAAGACAGGAAGGTATAACAACTGTCTGGAAGATAACGGTGGTTGTTGTCTCTGGAGACTGAGGGTCTGATGTTGGAAAGAAGACACTTTCTTCTGTGTATTCCATTGAACATTTTGCATTTTTAAAATCTTCCGCATGAATAACTTTTTAACCTAGTCACTTAAAATAATTAAAAATAACAAAAATGGCTTTATAATAATTTTAAATAATTAATACAAAATAAAAGGTAAAAACTGAGTTGCCACTGGGGTGCAGTTAGAAGGGACAGGCCCGGGTTGCTTATCAATCCTGGGCATGGGGCTGCCCGAGCGCAAGGGCTAAGGTGGTATTCGGGTAAACAGAGGAAACTAGAGCCTGGGCCCATCCAGAGTCCTCAAAGTTCAGGAAGCTGGTCTTCTTGATACTGACTTGAAGAGAACAAATGGCCACAGATTCAACCTGGATTTTTAAAGTTTAACCGTCAGCAAGATTGTCTTTGGTAATGTTGAGTGAAATTCTCTTTTAGGCAAAAGATTGGGATGGGCAAAGTGTAAACTCCCTTCCTTCAGTTCCTCAGTGATGGACTCTGCTGTCCATCTCTTTGGACAGCAAAGAGATGGAAACACAAAGAGATGGAAAAATAGCTTTGCAGTGAGCAGACCCTCTGGGAGAACAATGAAGATCTAGAGAGCTTCCAAAAAGGATTGGGGTTCGAAGGGGAGAAGCTGTGAATAATAAAATGATCCCATATGGGACCTGCAGGCATCAGGGGTGAGCCCGCCCAGTCTCTCGGAACAGAGGTGACTAATAGCTTCCTAAAATGTTAAAGGAACTTTCCATGAACGCTGTTAAATTGACCCTCACCTTTCTTCCTAAGACACACTTTTAGAAAGTGGGGGTGGGGTAGGGGCTTGGGAAGGGGGTGGGTGTAAAGCTTTGCAAAGCTTGTCCTCTGTTTGCCAAGAGAGGAAGAGAGGCCTCCCCGCCCACCCCCCACCCCCACCCCCCGCCTTGCCCTTCACAGGATAGAATGTGGGAGAGTCCACGCCTCATTCCTTTACCCCTCCTTCCTCTGAGGCTCTCTCCCTTCACTCACTTTTTGAGATTCTCCCTGTCTTGAGAGTCAGGGTCTCCCTCACAAATCTGTTTCCTAAATGACAGAGCCCAGGAAGAGGGCAGAGGTATCAGGTGCTTTCCCTAGGCTCTGTCTGGTCCTCACTCTCTATATCTGCACATCTCAGAAAGCAAGAATTGTGACAGAAATCATATTTATGCTTGCAAACCCAGCAGAAAACTGAGACAACTGTGATCCTCTGAGCCCTGAGTTTCTCCCCACTTCTGAGTAGGAAATGAAGTAGACTTTTCCCACATAGACATTTTTTGATTGCCTTTGAAAATGGTTAGCTTCTGTGAATGCTTTACTTCAATTAAATAAAAAGTCAAACAAAAACAAGTTGGTGGCCAAAGCTCTGGTATGATGTCCCACTTAGGCAAATGGAGCCAATAGTTGAGCCCTTTTAAAGTGTCTCTATCTGAGTGGGGTTACATGGTTATTATGCATATGAAAGGACTTGGGAAGGTGTATCAGAAGATTTGTATGTTTTTAGTGTAGTAAACTATAATGTAGTGAAAAAAAGATGTGACTACTGACCTTGAACTCAGGTACGGCTCCCATGCGGGCAGTCTTGAGTACTCAGCCATTGGGAGGGGCCCTTGAGCCTGAGCACAGGCAGGACAGATTCACAGGTCGGGGTATAGGGGACTCTGTCGGGGACACCTGTGTTGTGCACAGCCCCAGGCAGGCTTGGAATCACACTGCGTGAACTGAAGCCCTTGCCTCTCTTGAGGGCCTGGGCTGAGCTGGAAACCACATACCCACACAGGAAACAACCAGAGAGCAAGTCCGGACATGGCCACCAGGTCTCAGGGACAAAGCTCTTATCCTGCTGAGAAGGCACGTCTTCACGTGGTCCCCACTTCCTGGAATCAGCGACAGGCGGCCTGGTCACAGGAAAGTCTCGGGCTAGATGGAAGTGGCTGTTTGCACCCAAAAGACAGCTGGCTGAATAAACAGGCAGCCGCCCTGTCATCTCCACCTCTCCCCATCTCTGCTTCTCTCTCCCAGTGTGAGGACTCTGTCAGCCATGCAGAACACACCCGAGATCCCATACCATCTTCACCAGACGCCTACCTACCATCTGAGGACACAGAGTTGTGTGCCCATCTTGTGGTTTGTTTTTTTCTAGAAAAAGTGTGCCTCCTGGAAGGATAGCCTCTAGGCATGGTTGGGAGGCTGGAGTACCAGAAGCCTGAATAAAACCCACAGATCCAGGAGGTTGTCCCCCTTCTTGAGCGCTCACTGGATTGCTTCATTTCCTGTCCACAGGAGGCCGTGTCTCATTGCCAGGAAGAAGGCCAACTGGCCCGAATCCAAAATGTTATCCAGGAGCTCCCTCCATCCCATTACAGGTAAGAATTCTTGGTAAAAGAAATTCACATTCTCTCAGTGTGATATAATACCACAGATGCAGGCTGGCATCATAAAGAGGACAAATTCAGTGGACAGTGGCTTTCTTGGGTAGACTGAGGTAGGCGAACAGGTCAGCTGTGTCAGAGCGTGTTGGTGCTTGACCAGAGAGCCTGGCGGGAAGGGACAGCCCACGTCTACATTACTTTCAGAGTACACCTCGGAGTCCCATAAGAATCATTTCTGATTCCCAGGCCAGTCTCACAGAGACAGTCTAGATTCTTACCCAGGTTCATAGCTTAACGACATCAGTGGAAACCAAGATGGTTTATAAACAGGGTTTGACTATCACTCTTGAGCGTTTGGCTGACTGATGTCTCTGTATGCTGATCAATACCAGCCCTTACATCATTTCATCCTTTCTCCTTCTCACAGTTTAGTCCCTAACTGTGCCACCTTTCCCTGTGAAAGTCACTCAGTCATGTTCAACTCTTTGTGACCCTATGGACTATCCCCACCAGGCTCCTCTGTCCATGGAATTCTCCAGACGAGAATACTAGAGTGGAATCTCATTCTCTTCTCCAGGGGATCTTCCCTACCCAGGGATCAAACTCCAGTCTCCTAGCATTGCAGGCACATTCTTTACCATCCGAGCCACCAGGGAATCCCAATGGTTCTTAAACCTACGCAGGTCTTTATAAGAGGCAGATTTTGATGTGGTATAAGAACATCCCAGCAATAACAGATGTTATTCATCCATCAGATGAGTTCCTTAACCAGTACCAGGGTGCCCATAGCTGGAAGAATTACAAAAAGCTGGAGATGAGGGCCAGTTTCAAGACTGTGTGGAGGCCATGCTGCCCTCGGTGACAGGAGGCACAGGCTCCGAGCACTGTGAGTCCTGGGAATCTATCTCTGGTTGCACTAGCATCCTCAGCTGACTTCTGCTGAGACTGTCTCCTCCTCACCCCTGGCCAGTGCTCCTAGGGCCAAGAAAATTACTTCCATCTATCTTGATATCTTCCTGATAACCTTCTAAAATTCATGAAATAGACATATTTAGAATCTTTTAACTCAACCTTAGAAATTATCTCCAGATGTCAAGTTTCACACAGAAAGTGAAGTTTCCCACTTTTTTTCTTTTTCAATGAACTGTTACAGGACCTTGGAATACCTGATTCGACACCTGGCCCACATTGCATCCTTCAGCAGCAAGACCAACATGCATGCCAGGAACCTGGCCCTGGTGTGGGCACCCAACCTCCTCCGGTAACCACCTCCCCCACCTCACTGCCCCAGTGGGCTCCAAGCAGCCCCCAATTCACACGAAACCCAGATTCTTCAAAACTGAGCACCCTGGGGAGACAAACCTTTGGCTACATGGTTATTTGTCACACAGGGGAATTAAAGGGGATTTTAACAGCCCTTGCCTGCTAACCTTGGAAACTCTGGAACCCAGAAGTATATTCTGGCTACAGCCATATGTGGCCAGTGTGATGGATCTGTATGTTATAATTTCCTGGAAAGGTCTTTCTGGGTCTTTGGGGTTCCTTTGCTTTTGTTGGTTTTGGTGGGGTCCTAGCTAGCTAGAACCTGAATTAGCTGCTTCACGTGACTTTGTAAATGACGACCTGCCCTTAGAACAATTCTTTGGAACTTGAAGGAGATCCTATGAAAAAAACAAAATTAATTCCTATATATTGAGTAATACAGTGTTTACAGCTTTGCAGTTTATAGTACCTGGTGACTGTCTCCAAGTTGTCCAGTGTATTGGGCTTCACAACCTTTGAAGCGTCTCTTCAGCTGATCTTAAATGGTTATATTAATACAAATTAACAAGCTGTATACATTTAGGAATTAGGGCCTGTGCAAAAGGCCCACTGGCTCCCCACTCATGCTTCAGTAGGTGAGGCAGACTCATTCATTGAATGTGTTTCTTCTGCGGTTCAGATCTAAAGAAATTGAAGCCACTGGTTGCAATGGAGATGCAGCCTTCCTCGCAGTCCGGGTCCAGCAGGTGGTGATTGAATTCATACTGAATCATGTGGATCAAATCTTTAACAACGGTACCCCCGGGTCACTGGAGAACGATGGTAATGGCTCCTCCTGGCATACACTTCTTCTTCGCCTGAGGCACGGGATCCAAGAATAATTTAGAGTGGGCTGGGATCTAGCTCTCAGTGTCAGCTATGTATGTGCGCTGACATCACTGTGTCTGAGGATCACGCATATGTACGTGTGTTTCAATGCAGCAAAGGTGTGGTGTGTGCATATGTGGGTCTAGTACGTTTATGATCAGTTGCATACACGGCCTATCCCATGAACATGGTGTGGTGACTTTGAATACTGTTCTTTTCAGTGAGTTCTTAAACTCTTCCAGTTGTTATCTAGAGGCACTGGCAATATCCCCCAACTATTAGCTTTTATTTTTACTTCCAGTATGATATTGCAGAAGGCTTAAGTGAGTGAGTTAAGAAGCATCCTGTTCATGCTTGCATATATATTTAGAATGCCTTCTCTTTGCAAGCATTTCTTTTTAAATTGAAATATAATTGATTTATAATATTGTGTTTGTTCCATTTATACACATACACACACCTATATTCTGTTTTGGTTCTTTTCCATTATAGTTTACTCTAAGATATTGAATATAGTTCTCTGTGCTACACCCTAAATCCTTATTGTCTGTTTTACATATGGTAGTGTGTATCTGTGTAATACCATATTCCCAGTTTATCCCTCCTCCACTTCCCCTTAGGTAACCATAAGTTTGTTTTCTATCTCTATGAGTCTGTTTCTGTTTTATAAATAACTTCATTTGTACTATTTTTTAGATTCCACATGTAAGTGGTATCATATAATATTTGTCTTTCTTGCAAGCATTTCTTGAGTGCTTGCTTTCTTCTGCTCTGCACTGGACAGTAGGCATACTACAATGAGTGTGTGTTTGTGGGTGCATGTATATAGAGACTAGCTAGCTTTGAAACCCACTATATGTGAGAAACATTTAGCTATTTCAGGTTGGATGTAATGAGATGCAATTCATGATGTTCCAATCCTCATAATAACATAATGAACCCCAGGAATGCATTGGTACTGGTTTATGCTCCTTGAACTCATATGAGCCTAATTTGTAAAAATAAAAAATCCAGCTGATCAGTAAACCTGATAACTACCATTTGTGTGAGGGTATAATTTCCAGCATTAGCATACATCACGTAACTGGGAAGGCTTGTTGAAACACAGTTACAGTTCAGTTCAGTTCATTTCAGTCGCTCAGTCATGTCCAACTCTTTGTGACCCTATAAATCGTAGCACGCCAGGCCTCCCTGTCCATCACCAACTCCCGGAGTTCACTCAGACTGCTGTCCATCGAGTCAGTGATGCCATCCAGCCATCTCATCCTCTGTCGTCCCCTTTTCCTCCTGCCCCCAATCCCTCCCATTATCAGAGTCTTTTCCAATGAGTCAACTCTTCGCATGAGGTGGCCAAAGTACTGGAGTTTCAGCTTTAGCATCATTCCTTCCAAAGAAATTCCAGGGCTGATCTCCTTCAGAATGGACTGGTTGGATCTCTTTGCAGTCCAAGGGACTCTCAAGAGGCTTCTCCAACACCACAGTTCAGAAGCATCAGTTCTTTGGTGCTCAGCTTTCTTCACAGTCCAACTCTCAAATCCATACATGACCACAGGAAAAACCATAGCCTTGACTAGACGGACCTTTGTGGGCAAAGTAATGTTTCTGCTTTTGAATATGCTATCTAGGTTGGTCATAACTTTTCTTCCAAGGAGTAAGCATCTTTTAATTTCATGGCTGTAGTCACCATCTGGACCTCATACCCAGAATTTCTGATTCAGCTTGCCTGGAGTGCTGAAAATCTGTATTTCTAACAAGTTTCCAGGTGATGCTGCTGCTACTGGCTAGGGTCCATACCTCAAGAACCAGTGTGTGTTAGAACTATATCTGTAAAATATTTGTATGAGCTGATCAAAGCATTCTTTTCTAGTTTGGTTAATAAGCTTGGGAAAATCAATTATAACCATCAAAGTAATCAATTGCAATTAATATCAAATTTTGATTCCTGGTATAATAATTCCTAAGCCCATCCTGTCCTCTATGTGGTTTATGATTTTTTTTTTAAAATTCACATACCATAAAATTCACTGCTTTAATCATTTTATAGTGTACATTTCAGTGGTTTTTAGTGTATTCACAGAATTGTTCAACCATCACCACTGTCTAATTCCAGGATGTTTTCATCACTCCAGAAAGAAACCCCACACCCAGTAAAGGAGTCACTCCACATTTTGTCCTCCCTTCTCACCAGAGTCTGACAACCAGTCATCTACTTCCTGTTTCTATGGATTTTGCTTCTTTTGCACATTCCATATAATTGGAATCATAACAATATATGGCTTTTAATGACCTACTTCTTTCACTTAGCACATGTTCTCATAGCTCAGCATTTCATTCCATTGTATGGATATACCATATTTTATGTATCCACTTATCAGTTGATGGACATTTGGGTTGTTTCTGCTTTTTGGTTATTATGATGCTGCTGTGAACAGTCATGTACAAGTTTTTGTGTGAGTGTGTGTTTTTTAATTGTCTTGACCTAGGAATGGCTGATGTTTCTTTTATCTTTATGTTAACTTGCACTTTGTGCTAAGTTTCTTCAGTCTTGTCTGACTCTCTGTGACCCCATGGACTGTAGCTTGCCAGGCTCCTCTGTCCATGGGATCCTTCAGGCAAGAATACTGGAGTGGGCTGCCATTGCCTGCTCCAGGGGATCTTCCTAATCCAGGGATTGAACCCAAACTCTTATGTCTCCAGTGGGTTCTTTACCGCTAGCACCACCTGGGAATGAGAAATAGTATGCTTTGATTCATTCATCCTTTTGAATCAACCAGTAATTCACTGGGGACTTATTGTATGCCAGGAACTATGGCGGACCCTCCACACATATCATCTCATTGTCTTATCACAACAACCATCCTAAAGTTATTAACCTTACTTAATACATAAAGAACCAGAGAACCAGAAAAGCTTAGCAACTGGTAGGACTGAACATGGACCCTAAATCTTCCAGCCTGTGCTTTTTCCTTACCCAGTGATGCCTCTGGGAGGAAAAAAAAAAGGAAAACAAATAAATAAACCATTGTAGAGAATTAATGACTTTGGGAAATGTTCTTCTTGACAGCAAATTCCACCCATGACTGTTAGTGTTAAAGTTGTTCCTAATTCCAGCGTGGAAATGCCTGTCCTTTTTATGACCATTGCCTTAATCAGCTTTTGTCCCGCATATTGAAATTTAGTTTCCTCTGAGCCTTTAACTCTTGACTGCCTCCAATACATGTTATTCAGTGCATTCCACTTAAATGTTCTTCTTATGAATTCTTATTGACTTTGGTAACATACTTAACATTTACACAAAATGGAATAAGTCATTTGTTGTCGTTGTTCAGTCACTAAGCCATTCGTATCCAACTCTTTGCAACCCCATGGACTGCATGCCAGGCTGCCCTATCCTTCATTATCTCCTGGAGTTTGCTTATATTCATGTCCATTGACTCAGCGATACTATTTAACTGTCTCACCCTCTGCTGCCCCCTTCTCTTCCTGCCCTCAATCTTTCCCAGCCTCAGGGTCTTTTCCAGTGAGTCGGCTCTTCGCATCAGGTGGCCAGAGTATTGGAGCTTCAGTTTCAGCATCAGTCATTCCAAAGAATATTCAGGGCTGATTTCCTTTAGGATTGGCTAGTTTGATCTCCTTGCAGTCCAAGAGTCTTCTCTAGCACCACAGTTCAAAAGCATTCCTCAGCCCTCAGCCTTATTTATGATCCAGCTCTCACATCTGTATATGACTACTGGAAAAACCCATAGCTTTGACTGTATGGATCTCCAACCTTAAATTGCCTTGGAGGCCATGTTTTCCAGCTGCAGCTGCTGCTGCTAAGTTGCTTCAGTCCTGTCTGACTCTGTGAAACCCCATAGACGGCAGCCCACCAGGCTCCCCCATCCCTGGGATTCTCCAGGCAAGAACACTGGAGTGGGTTGTCATTTCCTTCTCCAATGCGTGAAAGTGAAAAGTGAAAGTGAAGTCCCTCAGTCCTGTCCGACTCTTTGCAACCCCATGGACTGCAGCCTACCGGGCTCCTCTGTCCACGGGGTTTTCTAGGCAAGGGTACTAAAGTGGGGTGCCAAGAGAGAAGGGGTAATCTCCTCCCCACCCTAGCTGAGTGAGTCCACCTCTGTGGCTGAACACACATTCTCACCTGACCGAAGGACTAGGCAGTACCCAGGGGCAAATGCCCTCAGCTGTTACTCTGGCCCACAGTAAGTGCTCAATATGTTGTTGTGTGAATGAATGAATAGTCCGTCTCTGAAAAGTACAGGAATGCAGGTTACCTTCTGAAGCCTCTGTGTGCCCTCTGGCTGGGCTGGCCAGGATTGCCATCACATTCCTATATGTAGTCTTTGCTACAGACCCCACCATGCCCAAGAGAAGCCCCTGCCAGGAGGTCAGGAATGGGGGAGCTGTGGCTGTGGGCATCTGGCTGGAACTGGTGAACAGATCCACTCCCCGGAGGTCTACGAGCTCTTCTCTTCTCTTTATAGAAAACCGGCCAATCATGAAGAGCTTGACCCTGCCCGCCCTCTCCCTACCCATGAAGTTGGTGAGTCTGGAGGAAGCTCAGGCCCGGAGCCTGGCTACTAATCATCCTGCCAGGAAGGAAAGAAGAGAGAACAGCCTGCCTGAGATTGTCCCTCCCATGGGCACCCTCTTCCACACTGTCCTTGAGTTACCAGACAACAAGTAAGTGGCGTTCTTTCAAATTCTGGGAGATGTTTGGGTGGCGGGGGACAGAGGAGGAAGCGGTTAGAGCCTCGGGGCTATAATGGCAGCATGGTCTGGGGTTGTGATCTGGGTTGGGGGTAAGGCGGCCTTCTAGAAGAGATGGGAGCTGATGCTACAGCATCCACCAGAGTGCATTCCCTCACTGCCCCAAAGTCTTTGAGATCTTGATCTCCCACCAGAGATCCCTAGTACTGTGGTGGGGATAGGGCTCATAGGTGTCAAGAATCCCTTATTTCCTAGCTTAGACAAAATAGCCTTGATGTTTTCAAAAGGAAGGTTGCTAAACAGAAAAATTTGGCTGCCTCCTCCCACCCTTCACCTTCATGGCACATCATAAAAGGCGTGGAGATGGACGGAGAACAAGTTGACAAACACCACTCTGGACTGAAACTCTTGAGGACCCGGCACATGAGGACATGCCTCCTGGCTTCTGCTCCTCCTCTCCCTACCTGCCAGAGCCCTCCCTTCCCTCCAAAAACAAAACAAACACCATTTTCACTCATGTCTTTCCTCACTTCTCCTTTTCATTTCTTCTGTTCTAACCCTGGTCTCCACACATTCCTCGGTTATGGAAGCAAGAGTCCTAAATTCTAGGCAGACAGTAGGTGGAGGAGCCGGAAGGCAGTCTTTTCATTGAAGAGTATCATCCTTGCTGTTTGGTCAGTGAAAGGAGGTGTGAAAGCGGACCCCTCAGGCCTCTGGTCAGTGTCCTCCACGTGAAGGCACGGCTGCTTCCCTCTGTGGAGGGAGAGCGTGCTGGGTGCCTGGGAAGGGTGACTGGATCTCACCTGGCAGGAAACGCTCCATTTCCTGGAGAGCACAGGCGGCACTGCCCCTCCCTCCAAATCCCTGGAGGATGAGACTTTCATTCAGGGATCAGGAAGAAGGATGCCTCTAAAGGACAATCAAGTATACCTTCCCTGTGCTGTCAACCACACCTGGGGTGCACCATGCCTCAAGGTATAGGCGATACTATAAAATCTACCCCAAGGCCAAGTGCTTGACAACATTAGGCTAGATCTGACAGAAACCACGAAGCACTGCAGGCCTATCCCTGATGGTAGAAGCATGTGTTCTATGAGAACCCTGCAGAGAAGAGGTCCTCTGTGGAGCCCACAGGTGCCAGGGTTTCATCCCAGAACTTTATGAAATATAATGGTAGGCCATCCAGAGCCCGGCAAGGCCTCTGTGGTGACCTCTGGTGGCAGCAGGTCCTCTGGGCCCTGTCTGAGTTCAGTTCAGTTCAGTCGCTCAGTCGTGTCTGACTCTTTGTGACCCCATAGACTGCAGCATGCCAGGCCTCCCTGTCCATCACCAACTCCCAGAGTTCACTCAAACTCATGTCCATTGAGTCTGTGATGCCATCCAGCCATCTCATCCTCTGTCATCCCCTTCTCCTCCCACCTTCAATCTTTCCCAGCATCAGGGTCTTTTCAAATGAGTCAGCTCTTCACATCTGGTGGCCAAAGTACTGGAGTTTCAGCTTCAGCATCAGTCCTTCCAATGAATATTCAGGACTGATTTTCATTAGGATGGATGAGTTGCATCTCCTTGCTGTCCAAGGGACTCTCAAGAGTCTTCTCCAATACCACACTTCAAAAGCATTGATTCTTTGATGTTTCGCTTTCTTTATAGTCCAACTCTCACATCCATGCATGCCCACTGGAAAAACCATAGCTTTGACTAGACAGACCTTTGTTGGCAAAGTAATGTTTCTGCTTTTTAATATGCTATCTAGGTTAGTCATAACTTTCCTTCCAAGGAGTAAAGCGTCTTTTAATTCCATGGCTACAGTCAACATCTGCAGTGATTTTGGAACCCCCAAAAAATAAAGTCAGCCACTGTTTCCACTGTTTCCCCATCTATTTGCCATGAAGTGATGGGACTGGATGCCATGATCTTAGTTTTCTGAATGCTGAGTTTTAAGCCAACTTTTTCACTCTCCTCTTTCACTTTCATCTAGAGACTCTTTAGTTCTTTGCTTTCTTCCATAAGGGTGGTGTCATCTGCATATCTGAGGTTATTGATATTTCTCCCAGCAATCTTGATTTCAGATTGTGCTTCATTCTGCTCAGCATTTCTCATGATGTACTCTGCACATAAATTAAATAAGCAGGGTGACAATATACAGCCTTGATGTACTCCTTTCTCAATTTGGAACCAGTCTGTTGTTCCATGTCCACTTCTAACTGTTGCTTCCTGACCTGCATACAGATTTCTCAGGAGGCAGGTCAGGTGGTCTGTTATTCCCATCTCTTGAAGAATTTTCCACAGTTTGTTGTGATCCACATAGTCAAAGGCTTTGGCAGTCAATAAAGCAGAAGTAGATGTTTTTTGGAACTCTCTTGCATTTCCGATGGTCCAGCAGAAGATGGCAATTTGATCTCTGGTTCCTCTGCCTTTTCTAAATCCAGCTTGAACATCAGGAAGTTCAGGGTTCGTGTACTGTTGAAGCCTGGCTGGGAGAATTTTAAGTATTACTTTGCTAGTGTGTGAAATGAGTTCAACTGTGTGGTAGTTTGAACATTCTTTGGCATTGCCTTTCTTTGGGATTGGAATGACAACTGACTTCTTCCAGTCCTGTGGCCACTGCTGAGTTTTCCAAATTTGCTGGCATATTGAGTGCAGCACTTTCACAGCATCATTTTAGGATTTGAAATAGCTCAACTGAAATTCCATCACCTCCACTAGCTTTGTTTGTAGTGATGCTTCCTAGGGCCCACATGACTTCACATTCCAGGATGTCTGGCTCTAGGTGAAGCATCACACTGTTGTGATTATCTGGGTTATGAAGATCTTTTTTATATAGTTCTTCTGTGTAGTCTTCCCATCTCCTTAATATCTTCTGCCTCTATTAGGTCCATACCATTTCTGTCCTTTATTGTGCCCATCTTTGCATGAAATGTTCCCTTGGTATCTCAGATTTTTTTGAAGAGATCTCTAGTCTTTCCCATTCTATTGTTTGCCTCTGTTTCTTTGCATTGATCATTGAGGAAGGCTTTCTTATCTCTTCTTGCTATTCTTTGGAACTCTGCATTCAAATGGGCATATCTTTTATTTTCTCCTTTGCCTTTTGCTTCTCTTCTTTTCACTGCTATTTGTAAGGCCTCCTCAGACAACCATTTTGCCTTTTGCAATTCTTTTCCTTGGGGATGGTCTTGCTCCCTGCCTCCTGAACAATGTCACGAACCTCCGTCCGTAATTCTTCAGGCACTCTGTCTATCAGATCTTATCCCTTGAATCTATTTCTCACTCTGCTGTATAATCGTAAGGGATTTGCTTTAGGTCATACCTGAATGGTGTAGTGGTTTTCCCTACTTTCTTCAATTTAAGTCTAGCACTCAACTATCCCTGCTTCATCAGGGAAATGAGAGACAAAGCCAGAGACACAGTGGCCACCCCCTGCGTTTCTCTGCAGTGACCCTGCCCACACCCAGCAGTTTGCAGCTCTCCCGGGCCAGGCTCTCTTCTGTTGCTTTCTCATCCACCCCCTGTCCAGCCCAGTGAAGTCTCCCTAGCCTTCTCCTCACCTGTGTATGTCCCAGAAGTGTGGCTGTAGTACAGGGAGCATAAAAGGACTGAGGTCTCTGGCCTATAGTGTTTACTCCTGTAAGAAATAGATGTCTTTGAAAACCCAGGAGGAAAGTATTAGTCAGAATTTTTACTAGAATTCCCAGAACTATGGTTGCTTGTGACGTCTGAGTCTCCCACCAACCCCTGCTTCTGTTTGCCCCCAACCCCTGCTTTTAATGGGCTTCCCTCGTGGCTCAAATGGTAAAGAATCTGCCTTCAATGTGGGAGGCCTGGGTTCAGTCCCTGGGTCAGGAAGATCCCCTGGAGGAAGAAATGGCAACCCACTCCAGTATTCTGGCCTGGAGAATCCCATGGCCTGAGGAACCTGGTGGGCTACAGTCCATGGGGTCACAAAGAGTCAGACACGATTAAGCCAGTTTCACTTTCCTTCTTTTAATAGCACATCTGAAGAATGTGGTCCTTCACTCTGACTCATGAAAACCTGGCTTGGTCATCAAGGGCATCCTTGGACAGGGTGAGAGTCAGGCTCAGCTTGGATATTTTAGAAGAATTTCTTGCCATGTCAGAGTCATTCATAACTAAGAACATGTTTGGGATATTCCTTCGATAGTTCAGAGTCCCATTGAAATGGCTAGTTATCCAACTTACCCCCTGTGGCTTGGCTCTTTTAGAAGAAAGCTCTCCAGTAAATCCAAGAAGTGGAAATCAATATTTAACCTCGGACGCTCTGGATCAGACTCCAAATCAAAGCTGAGTAGAAACGGGAGTGTATTTGTGAGAGGACAGAGGCTCTCAGGTAAGAATCAACAATGATTATGTTCATAAGAGAGCTATAGATATATGTTTTTAGTTCTGTTTCTTAAGTCTTTGGTTTGATTAGGTCAAGCTCACAAATCCTAGAAGAGAAACTTATAAATTAACTGAAGAGCCTTTCTGGCTTCTTACTAGGTTTATTCATTTGTTTTTGGCTGCACTGGGTCTTCTTTGCCACGCGGGCTTTTCTCTGCTGCAGCGAGCAGCGGCTGCTCTTTGTTGCGGTGCACTGGCTTCTCGCAGCGGCTGCTCTTGTTGCGGAGCACTAGCTCCAGGCATGAGGGTGTTAGTAGTTGTGGCACATGGGCTTTAGAGCATAAGCTCAGTAGTTGCGGCGCATGGGCCTCATTGCTCTTGAGGCGTGTGGGGTCTTCCCAGAGCAGGGATGGAATCCCTGTCCCCTGCCTTGACAGGTGGATTCCCAACCACTGGACCACCTTGGAAGTCCTTTTGTTTTTTTAATAATTTTGGATTTACAAAAATTTTTCAAAAATAGTACACAGAGACTCCATATACCCTTCATGCAGCTTCCCCAAAAGCTAATGTATTAAATAACTGTAATACAATGATCAAAACCATAATGTTAATATAATATCAATGTAATACTGTTAAATAATTTACAGGTGTTATTTGTATTTGGCCCTTTGTCCTACTAATGTCCAGGTCCCACGGGGCCAGGATCTAGTCCAGGAACCCACATTGCATTTAGATGTCATGCTTCCTTAATCTTCCAACCTAGGCAGCTCCTCCCAAGCTAGGCAGCTCCTCTGTTTTTCTGACTTTGACACTTTGGAAGAGTTTTGGACATTTATTTTGTAGAATATACCTCAGTTTGGGATTGTCTGATGTTTTCTCATGGTTAGATTGAGGTTACAAATGCTCTCATGGTTAGATTGAGGTCACAGTGTATCATATCAGAGGGCCCATGAGGTCAGAGTTTTATTGTTGGTGATACCAACTTTGATCACTTGGTTAAAGTGCTGTCTACAAGGTTTGTTCCTGTGAAGTTACTATTTTTTTCCTTTGCAATTAATAAGTGTCTTGTGGGAGATACTTTCAGACCATGCAAATATCCTTTTCCTCATGATACTTTCATCCATGAATTTTAATATCCATCAGTGGTTTTTGCCTACAACAGTTATAAGTATGGTATTTACCATATGGTAATTTTCCACTTTCATCATTCTTTCTACATTTATTAATGAACTTTACTGTAAGGAAAATCTGACATTTAAATAAGGATGCTGCCCTGTGGGAATTATGCCTGAGTAGTAAGTAGAACCTATGCAGGAGGGAACCAAGGGAACCACTATAAAATGGGGAATATAATCAATCACGCTGAATATTGTATCAGAAAGGGAAGGCCAAAGAAATTTGCCACAGTGGCATTTAGTGTTATAGACTGAAAGCATGATTTTTTTAAAATGAGAGCAATAGTTATGAAAACAAGTAGTCAAAGGTAAACATACACATGCAATAAGCAAACCTTGATTGAATCTTAGTTTGAAAAAATAAAAAAGACTTCAGGGCTTCCCGAGTTGTCCAGTGGTTAAGATTCCACCTGCCAATGCAGGATCCCTGGTCCAGGAAGATCCCTGGTCCAGGAAGATCCCACGTGCTGTAGAGCAACTAAGCCTGTGTGCCACGACTCCTGAGCCCACACTCTGGAGCACGTGCTCGGCAACAAGGGAAGCGCCACAGCACGAGGCCTCCACACTGCGGAGAAGAGTGGCCCCTGCTTGCCAAGACTAGAGGAGACCCACAGGCAGCAGTGAGGGCCCAGTGCAGCCAAAAATAAATTAAAAAGGATTTTTTACAAAAGATAATTTTGAGGATAAATAGGCTAGACTTTAGATGATATTAAAAATAGTAAATTTTCATAGTTTGCTGGTGCTTAAGAGGCATATGCTAAAGTTACTTATTTAAAGATGAAGTGTCAAAATACTGAGACTCACTTTCAAATGATTCTGCAAAATTTAAGTATGTAGGTAGATAAATAGATTAGAAATAGATGAACCAAACATATGGCAAAATGTGAACCTAGATGGTAGGTTTAGAGGTCTTCAATGGTTCTGAATGTTTGAAATTCTTAACAATAAAGATTTTGGGGGAAAAACTAATATCTGTAGAGGAAATTTAGAGAGTATCTTTAAGAACCTTCCTCAACACTGGTTATAACTGTGTGCCAAGGATCATAAGGCATAGATGTTAGACGTCATCACACTGTCCTACTGGAGTAATGAGGATTTCACCAGGTATAGTGGGTACAGTGGTTTAGGCTGTGTGTGTGCTCAGTTGTGTCCGACTCCTTGGACCCCATGGACTGTAGCCCGCCAGGCTCCTCTGTCCATGGAATTTTCCAGGCAAGAATACTGGAGCAAATTGCCATTTCCTACTTCAAGGGGTCTTCCCGAACGAGAGATTGAACCTACATCTGCATCTCCTGCCTTGGCAGGTAGATTTTTACCACTGCACCACCTGGGACGCTTGGTTTCAGCTGCAAGTAAGAGGAAATCCAACTCTAGTGGTTTGTGCAAGGAGGTAACTTATTGGGACACCCAGATGTAGAGAAAGCTTCAGGGACGATTTAGTCCAATGGCTGTGTCTCCATTTCTCCATGTTTTTCTCAGCTATGTCCTCCTCTGAGGGTCAGCTTTATCCTCAGACTGGCTCCCTTTGCAGCAACAAAGTGGGTATGGTATTAATAGTTCAAGGTTTTACCTTTGACTATCATTATGACCAGAAGGAGAAAGAATATCATTTCTGGTAGCTTGCTTCTTGGTGCAGGGACCCTTCTTTCCCAGAACCTCCACATTTAGTGTCTGTTGCCCTCCCTACCCCCCACCCCACAATAGTAGCCTTCACTTAGTCACATGGGTCGATCTTTATGGCTAGGAGAGTGCTGTGTGCTGACCAGCTTAGGACTGGATTCCTGAACCAATCACTAGCATGAGGAATGGCATTACACCCGTTGGGTGAGGAATGAGGTACACCCAAGCTGGACAGGGCTCTGTGAGAAGGGGAAGGGAAATGGATTCTGGACACCCATATGTAATATCCATTATATTACATATGTAATATGTAAAATGTATTTCACAAAATGGCAAGATAGCCAGGTGAAGAGGACAGGTCACCGTAGTTATGGGAGGCCAGATACAAGTCAGAAGTTAGGATTCTCAAAAGAGAATTTAAGGGATGTACCTGGCAAGAAACTCCTGACTAATAATAGATTTGCTGAAGCACATCAGAGAGAACTTCAGTTACAGAAATTAGCGCCACAGTGTAAGAGGTTCACCAAGTACCAAAAAGTTAAAAGAACAAAACTATTGAATAAAAATAGAATAAATGAGTTGCTTTGATCGTGACTTAGGAAGATTTCCACCCCCGTGTGGTTTTCGAAAGGAAGAAGCTCCAGGTGCTGCTGGATCAAACAGTGGTAAATTCATAGAATGTACAGGATGTCCCTGGCTGGCTCCTCAACTCGGCTGCACCTCAGAATCACCCACACGATGTGGTTCACACCCACAGCAGCTCTGTGTCAGGAGGACTGTGATAAAGTCAGAGTATTGGTAACTTTTTAAAAGCTCCCCAGGAGATTCCAATATGCAGCCAGAATTGAAAACCACTGCTATCTCATGAACAAGCTAGTCAGAAATAGTTCATCAAAATGGCTGGCTTTTGATGGGGTGCAGAGGTGAAATTAAAGAACCGTCAGTGTCAATATAAATAGCTCTCTGTGACCTTGACTATTGCCTGAGTGGCCATGTTTCACCAGAAGAGTGTTGTTGAAACCCTAGAAATTAAAGATTGGGGTGGGGGAGGGTAGGGGTGGTCATAACCCTGTAATAGCCTCATTATTTGTTTAAATATACTTGTGAAAAAAGGAAATCATTGGATTAACATATATAATTTTTAAATCTTTTTTTTAAGTTTCATAATCAAGAACATTTAAAAAGTTGATTCACCATGTTTATAGTACTGGAGTTTTTTGTGGGGAGGGGGTGCAGGTGAAGGGATGTTTAACCGTGTTTAGAAAATGGAACAGAAATAGGAGATACTAAAGAGCAATATTGCATAGGAACTTGGAATGTTAGGTCCATGAATCAAGATAAATTAGAAGTGGTCAAACAGGAGATGGCAAGAGTGAACTTAAATGGACTGGAATGGGTGAATTTAATTCAGATTATCATTACATCTACTACTGTGGGCAAGAATCCCTTAGAAGAAATGGAGTAGCCTTCATAGTCAACAAGAGTCTGAAATGCAGTACTTGGGTGCAATCTCAAAACGACAGAATGATCTCTGTTTGTTTCCAAGGAAAACCATTCAATATCACAGTCTCTATGCCCCAACCAGTACTGCTAAAGAAGCTGAACAGTTCAATGAAGATCTACAAGACCTTCTAGAACTAACACCCAAAAAGATGTTCTTTTCATCAGAGGGGACTGGAATGCAAAAGTCGGAAGTCAACAGATACCCAGAGTAATAGGCAACTTTGGCCTTGCAGTACAAGATGAAGCAGGGGAAAGGCTAACAGAGTTTTACCAAGAGAACACACTGGTCATAGCAAACACCCTCTTCCAACAACACAAGAGAAGACTCTACACATGGACATCACCAGACTTTCAATACCAAAATCAGATTGATTATATTCTTTGCACCCAAAGATGGAGAAACTCTATACAGTCAGTGAAAAGACCAGGAGCTGATTGTGGCTCAGATCATGAACTCCTTACTGTAAAATTCAGACCTAAATTGAAGAAAGTAGGAAAAACCACTACACCATTCAGGTATGACCTACATACAGCAAATCCCTTACGTTTATACAGTGGAAGTGACAAATAGATTCAAGGGATTAGATCTGATAGACGGAGTGCCTGAAGAATTATGGACGGAGTTTCCTGACATTATACAGGAGGCAGGGATCAAGACCATCCCTAAGGAAAAGAAATGCAAAAAGACAAAATGGTTGTTGGAGGCCTTACAAATAGCTGAGAAAAGAAGAGAAGCTAAAGGCAAACGAGAAAAGGAAAGATACATTCATCTGAATGCAGAGTTCCAAAGAATAGCATGGAGAGATAAGAAAGACTTCCTCAGTGATCAGTGCAAAGAAATAGAGGAAAACAGTAGAATGGGAAAGACTAGTGATCTCTTCAAGAAAATTAGAGATACCAAAGGAAATTTCATTCAAAGATGGGCTCAATAAAGGACAGAAATGGTAGGGACCTAACAGAAGCAGAAGATATTAAGAAGAGGTGTCAAGACTACACAGAACTACACAAAAAGATTGTCATGACCCAAATAATCACGATGGTGTAATCACTCACCTAGAGCCAGACATCCTGGGATGTGAAGTCAAGTGGGCCTTAGGAAGCATCACTATGAACAAAGCTAGTGGAGGTGATGGAATTTCAATTGAACTGTTTCAAATCCTGAAAGATGATGCTGTGAAAATGCTGCACTCTACATGCCAGCAAATTTGGAAAACTCAGCAGTGGCCACGGGACTGGAAAAGGTCAGTTTTCATTCCAATCCTAAAGAAGGGCAATGTCAAAAAATGTTCAAACTGCCACACAATTTCACTCATCTCACACTAGCAAAGTAATACTTAAAATTCTCCAAGTGAAGCTTCAACAGTATGTGAATGGTGAACTTCCAGATGTACAAGCTGGATTTAGAAAAGGCAGAGGAACCAGAGATCAAAACTGCCCACATGCTTTGGATCATAGGAAAAGCAAGACAGTTCCATCTACTTCTGCTTTATTGATTACACCAAAGCCTTTGACTATGTGGATCACAACAAACTGTGGAAAATTCTTCAAGAGATGGGAATACCAGACCATCTGACCTGCCTCCTTAGAAATCTGTATGCAGGTCAAGAAGCAATAGTTAGAACTGGACATGGAACAACAGACTGGTTCCAAATTGGGAAAGGAGTACATCAAGGCTGTATATTGTCACCCTGCTTATTTAACTTATATGCAGAATATATAATATTTCGTATATAATATGAAATGCTGGGCTGAATGAAGCACAAGCTGAAATCAAGATTGCTGGGAGAAATACAAATAAGTTGCTACCCAGATGACACCACCCTATGGCAGAAACTGAAGAGAAACTAGAGAGCCTCTTGATGAAAGTGAAAGAGGAGAGAGAAAAAGCTGACTTAAAACTCAACATTCAAAAACAAAGATCATGGCATCTGGTCCCATAACTTCATGGCAAATAGATGGGGAAACAATGGAAACAGTGACAGACTTTATTTTGGGGGGCTCCAAAATCACTGCAGATGGTGACTGCAGCCATGAAATTAAAAGACACTTGCTCCTTGGAAGAAAAGCTATGACCAACCTAGACAGCATATTAAAAAGTAGAGACAGTACTTTTCCAGCAAAGATCTATCTAGTCAATGCTATGGGTTTTCCAGTAGTCACGTATGGATGCGAGAGCTGGACCATAAAGAAAGCTGAGCCCTGAAGAATTGATGCTTTTGAACTGTGGTGTTAGAGACAACTCTTTGAGAGTCCCTTGGAGTGCAAGGAGATCCAACTAGTCCATCCTAAAGGAAGTCAGTCCTGAATATTCACTAGAACGACTGATGCTAAAGCTGAAACTCCAATACTTTGGCCTAATGTGAAGAACTGACTCACTGGAAAAGACCCTGATGCTGGGAAAAATTGACGGCAGGATGAGAAGGGGATGACAGAGGATGAGATGGTTGGATGGCATCACCAGCTGGATGGACATGAGTTTAAGCAAGCTCTGGGAGTTGGTGATGGACAGGGAAGCCTTGCGTGGTGTAGTCCTTGGGGTCACAAAGAGTTGGACACAACTGAGCAACCGAACCGAGCTGACTGAAAGGGTAAGAAAAACTAGGGTACTGACTGAATGGAGACCCATAAACTCTGAAGTCTCCCAGACACATGTGTATTGGAATTTGTGTCAATATATTATCAAACAGGAAGATTCTTGCGAACCCTCTAAAGTGAACTCCTTTGAGCAGGGAAATAAAGCCACAGAGATCATCTAAGAGAGGGAACTCAAGGACCCAAAGAAAACGGGTAAGTGCATTTCCTTGAGGCCAAGGCCCCAGGCAGGAAAAAATAATCTAAATACAGTTAGCCAGAGTTTCCTAGTGGTCCAGTGCTTAAGAATCCACTGCTGATGAAAGGGGCATGGATTCAGTCCCTGGTGTGGGAAGCTCCCACTTGCCGCAGAGCAGCTAAGCACGTGTGTTTAGAGCCTGTTCCCTTCAACAGGAGAAGCCATGCAATGAGAAGCCCGCACACTGCAATGAAGACCTAGCTTGGCCACAAAGAAAGAAGTAGACAAAACAAACAAACAAAGCCCTTTCCTGAAAGCCCAGGGGAACTCACGTCTCTGGATGAATAAATCAATATCTGCAGTTAGGCCTTCATATCTGTATATGTGGGACGTGTGGGTAGACAAGGCTGATTGTAGTTCAACATTTATATAAGGAGCTTGAACATCCCGTGGATTATGGTATCTGTGGGGGTCCTGAAACCAATCCTCTGCAAATACTGAGGGACACCTGTATAGACATAGGCCACAGAGCCTTGAGTGCTTAGCCACTGTTCAGACAAGGAGCCAGGGAATTGGAGACTGTTCCCTTCTGTGTCCACCAAGGCCACAAGGAGCCTCATTGTCAGAGGGTCCCACAGGAAAGGTGAACACTGATGGCCCTGCAGCCAGAACTGTTGTCTATTCTCTCTGACACTCAGGGTCACCAAGCAAAATTTTGTCACCGAATATATGATTGGAGATCTCCTGGTGGTCTCATGGTTAGGATTCGGCACTTTCACTCTCATGGCTGGAGTTCAATAGGGGACTGAGATCCCGCAAGCTACATATGTGCTTATGCTTAGCCATTCAGTCGTGTCTGACTTTTTGAGACCCCATAGACTGTAGCCCACCAGGCTTCTCTGTCCATGGGGATTCTCCAGGCAAGAATACTGGAGTGGGTTGCCATGCCCTCCTCCAAGGGATCTTCCCAATCTAGGGATCAAACCCAAGTCTCCCACGTTGCAGGCAGATTCTTTACCAGCTGAGCTACCATGCAAACTGTCTAGTGTAGCCAAAAGAAAAAATGAATACATGAATGAAAGGAGGGTGGCCAGGCAAGATTTTTCGTTTGTTCCTAAATATTTATTTATTTGGCTGCATTGAGCCTTGGTTGTTGTGGCATACAGGCTCTTTGTTGCAGCAAGCAGGCTTCATTGCCCCACAGCATATGAATCTTAGTTCCCCCACCAAGGATCGAACCCACGTCTCCTACATTTGATGGTGGATTCCTAACCACTGGACCACCAGGGAAGTCCCAATGGCCAGCAGTTTCAGAAGTCATTTTGTAAACTTGTGGAAATAGTCGATCTTCCAAGGATGAGCATTCTACTTACTTCTGAAAGGAAGGAGGTGGAAGGCAATCTTGGCATTACCACTGCTAAGTCCTTCCAGAGCCCACTGGGCCCCAGGCAGAGAAGCTCCGAGCCTGAGAGGCTAAGGGGTTAATTCAGAGCCTCTCAAAACAAGCAGGATGTGGACCAAGAAGGAAAAAACGAATTTTGAAAGAGGAATTAAACAAGTGTGAGTTAGGACCCAACTGGGGCTAGGGCAACTCTGAGTGCTTCTTTTAGAACCATCTCCTGGGTTCTCCCTTGTTGCTGAGCCCTGGTTTATCTTGAATAACAACAACAATAAACAATAATGACTTCTTCAGCATTTACTTGATTCTAGACTAATACAACCTAGTTTATATGCATTACTCCTTTCATCCTCATAACAGCTCTACTTTTCTTCCTTTTCATGCCAAAGAAATGAAAGTTCAAAAGGTAAGCTGCTTATCTGAGCCCAACAGTGGGAGAACTGGGATTCAAAGTCAGATCTGTCTGGTCCAAAGTTACCTTAAAGCCACTTCTAAAGAGTTACTTTAGAAGCCCTGGCCAGCTTCTAAATTGCCCTCTCCCCAATCCTAGCAAGTATGACCTGGAAGGAACTACCTTCCAGCCAGTTTGGCTTTCTGAAAAGAGATGATTTTGTGAAAATGCTTATGCTTATACATAGACTAATAAATTTTCACACTCTCCTGAAAACCTCCTTAAGTGGCTTACAAAGATGTATGGAATCCTTCAGGCTCATAGCAGGTGCTCAAAAAAGGTTTGTTTGGTTGGGATCTGCTCCAGGGTGAGGTTGGTGGGTGAGAGCTTTAGGGGAGCAAGAAGCAGAGCTTTGTGGGAGAAGGGTGACCCACAGGGAAAAAAGTGACTCCTGAGAGACAGAGGGGAAGATTCCCTGGGCCCTCTCACCTGTCGTACTAAATTTCTGGTTGTTGAGCAATGTGGCTACAGTCACGAATCCTGCTTCCTGGCCCATCATCTAGGAGGCGTTAGCTGGAGCCCTATGGGTTCTACCCTATGGATGAATCTTTGAATCTTTTCTGTAAAGTAAAATTGAGTTCAGGACTCCTCACTGGCTCAGAGATTTGTGACAAAATTGTAATCTACCTTTATCTGTAAAATGTTAATAAACCTTTGATCTATAATTGCCCTATTTTTATAAGGTCAGTCCCCTAAAGAAAGTGAGAACATCTAAGGTGGCATGGAGAATGTTTTCCAATGGGGAAATGTATAAATACTTGAAAAATTTTCCCAAAGAAATTTCTCTTTTCTACTTACAGTCTGACCTATTGTTCTAAACACTTCCCGAAAGTGCATTGACCAGGGATGTTCTTTTCTTTTGTCTTTAGTGGAAAAGGCTACCATCCGACCAGCTAAAAGCATGGACTCACTGTGCTCAGTGCCTGTGGAAGGTAAGATCTCACAGCTGGCTTGGGAACTGGGGCTCACAGCTGGAGGAGTGGTGCCCCACACAGGACTTGCTTCACCAACCCCAGAAGCTGCTCATCTCCAGTCTAGCTCACATGCAATCCCCCAGGCCCAGATTCCTCCCTGACCCTGAACTTCAGACACCCGCATAGCCCCTTCTCCCAGAGGCCTGTTTCTCCAGCCTTCCTCCAACCGTAGCTGGAGACAACAGCCTCGTTACATCCCATCCTGAAGCAGATAGTGGATCAGCACCTGAAAACTAAGGCAGAAGTGGCTCCCTCTTGGGGCATCAAGAAGAGTTTAGAGTTTCGGTGTTTCCGTAGGCATTGGCTTCATTGTGTTTGTCAATTCAGGATTCTGAGTTGGAAGATTCCTTCCTTCCTTCATTAATAAGCACCGATGGCACCAGCCTGGCACACAGCTTGTCCTTGCTTATTGAGTAGATAGATGCGCACACAGCTGCGTGCCAGCCCACACTCGTCACCAAAGCAGAACCTCACCACGGTGGTTCTTAACAGCTTCAGCCTTAAGAGGCTTACATGCTGTTGCCCTCACTTCTGTGTCTGTTAACTAACAAGCTGGCAAGCATTTTTGTAGTTAGCAAGCATTGTTACAACTTGCAAGACCCAGGGCTTCCCTAGCAGCAGGCTGCTTAAACTCCCCCATACTTAAACCATAACTTTCTGTTCCCTTTAATACAATACATTTTGCTCTTTGATAAATGAGGCAGCCTGAAACAAAACAGAAAATCTTTAGAAACGACTTCCAAAAAATAATTCTAAACTTGTAAAATATTCAATGAGGTCTTTTTAAGTGGACATGATCCTTTTAGCATTTTCTCACCTTTATATTCATCACTTTGCTTGGTTCTGAAGCCTCTTGGGGGCAGTTCTTGCCCAGTTTTGCAGAATTTAATATTTCAAAAGCTAGGTCACCACTTCCATGGGCTTTGGGGAAGTTATCTAACCTCTCAAGTCTTGTTTCCTCATGTGTTTAGGGAGATAATTACACTTCTCCTACAGAGTGTTTTTAAGAATTTTAAATTCAATGTTATCTACGATGTAGCACTTTGTGAGAATTCTTTTCCAGATCCCTGGCAATTTGGTTGCTGCCCCCTCTGTTTTGTTATTTCCCATACAGACTTTTCTTTGCCTTCATTTCTCAGTCAGTCAGGAACTCACTCCTCACAGCTGTGCTTTCTAATATTTAGTTAATTTACATTTCTAGTTTCTGAGCCTCTGAATCAGCAGGAAGAAGCCTGGGAAAAGGTAGAAAGGTCTAGCTGAGGACAGCATCTCTTTCCTTGCTGGGAAATCTAACCCCTGTCTGGGTCCATCTGCCAGAGAAAACTTAAATAAGTTTTAAAATGAAACAAGACTTTATTATTTTGGCCTTTTGTCTTCACCTTCATTTTGAGCAAACATCATTTTGTCATCTCCCATCATCTTTTTATTTTTCATGATCTACATTTAATGCTTGGTGGATGACTGCTCCCTTTAGCCATTTCAGCAGTATCTTTCTTTTGGAAACTGCTTTACCTGCAAAGTTTAACTCAGATACATGTGTTGTTGTTCGGTTGCTCAGTCGTGTCTGACTCTTTTTGACTCCATGGACTGCAGCATGCCAGGCTTCCCTGTCCTTCACTATCCTTCCCTGTCCCAGAGTTTGCTCAAATTCATGCCCATTGAGTCGGTGATGCTACCCAACTATCTCATCCTCTGTTGTCCCCTTCTCCTCCTGCCCTCCACTTTTCCCAGCATCAGGGTCCTTTTCCAGTGAGTCGATTCTTCACATCAGGGAGGCCAAAATATTGGAGCTTCAGCTTCAGCATCAGTCCTTCTAGTGAATATTCAGGGTTGATTTCCTTTAGAATTGACTGATTTGATCTTCTTGCAATCCAAGGGACTCTTAAGAGAGTCTTCTCCAGCACACAATTCGAAAGCATCTATTCTTCGACTTTCAGTCTTCTTTATGGTCCAACTCTTACATCCATATGTGACCTCTGGAAAAACCATAGGTTTGACTATGATACCTGTGACACAACAGCAGAAGGTTCTATCAAGATATAACAGAATT
The DNA here is from genome assembly GCA_917880005.1 of Nanger dama. Classification (NCBI taxonomy): domain Eukaryota; kingdom Metazoa; phylum Chordata; class Mammalia; order Artiodactyla; family Bovidae; genus Nanger; species Nanger dama. The sequence continues at coordinate 8,104,946 of CAKJTW010000011.1, forward strand.
CTGTGCACACGTTTCCTCTTGTCAACCAAATGTTATGTACCTGTCTTTATTAGGATAGCTATACACTTATTGATGAGCTTCCCTGCTGGCTCAGTGGTAAAGAATCTACCTGCCAACACAGGAGACACAGCTTCCACCCCTGGGTCAGGAAGATCCCCAGCGGAAGGAAATGGCAACCCACTGCAGTATTCTCGCCTGGGAAATCCCTTTGACAGAGGAGCCTGGTGGGAAGTGTCGGACACAATTTAGTGACTAAACAACAACAACATACCGTTATTAGCATGCTGTGCCTTTCCAGTCGGCCAATATTCAAGTATTATGTGCTGGCCCTTCCTGGAAATCTCTGCAGTGAGGCCTGTACTCAGACTGCTGACCAGGTTTGTTTGCTTTTTCACTAGGGAAAGAAACCAAAGGAAATTTCAGCCGAACCGTCACCACTGGTGGATTTTTCATCCCAGCAGCGAAAATGCACTCAACTAGCACTGGCAGCTCCTGTGACCTCAGCAAGCAGGAGGGGCGAATGGGGCCAGGAGGGGATGCCCGGCAGGGGCGGAGGGCGGCTTTGATGTGGGCGGAGACCGAGCCAGCTGCAGGGGGCTCAGGCCCGGGCCCCGCCTGAGCAGCTGAAGGTGTTCCGACCCATCGAAGATCCCGAGAGTGAGCAAACAGCCCCGAAGATGCTGGGCATGTTCTACACCTCAAACGACAGCCCCAGCAGATCTGTCTTTACCAGCAGCCTGTTCCAAATGGAGCCTTCTCCCCGTCACCAGCGCAAGGCCCTGAACATTTCCAAGCCCTTTGCTGTGTCTGTGCCACTCCGCGTATCAGCTGTCATCAGCACCAACAGCACCCCGTGCAGAACCCCCCCAAGGAGCTACAGTCTCTTTCCAGCCTGGAAGAGTTTTCTTTCCAGGGCTCAGAGAGTGGCGATTGGCCCGAAGAGGAGAAGCCACTGAGCGCTGAGACTTCTACAGGTAAAAGGGGGAGGAGAGGGTCTCTTTCCATTGCAAGAGAGGAAAAACCAGACTTAAACATTGTCTTGTTGCAAGACAATGTAGTGAAGTGGTTAGAACCATGGGCTCTGGAGCCAGACTGCCTGGTTACAAGTCCAGGTTTAGCCATTTTGCTTTTCAGTCTTCAACAAATTTACATAACCACTCCATGCCTCAGCTTCTTGATCTGTAAAATGGGACTATTAAATTGTGAATATTAGTTAATACATGTAAAGCTCTCAGAACAGGGTCTAGGACATAGCAAGTACTATGTAAATGTTACTTGTTATTATTTTATTCATTCACATAGTGAGAAGGAAGGGGAGGGAAGCTCACGGAATGGAATGCACAGCTGGAATTAGGGATCCAGCTCTTTCAAACATAATCTCTCCATCCACCCATCCCAAATTTCTTCCTCACGTCTGCCGGGAAATATGGCTAGCAGCCTGAGCAATGAGAAGGAGCATCTACCTCTCAGTTTCCTTGTATCAAACACAGCAAGGACTCTGATTGGGTCTGCTTGGGTCACGTGCCCAACCTTGGGCCAATCACTGTGGCTGAATGAATAGGATTCTAAGATTGGCCAAGCTTGAGTCTCTGGACCCTGTCTGGAGTAAGAACCAACAACCTACTGTGAGCAACACAAAAGGGAAATAATGAGAACCTCAGAGGAAAGCATGACTGAGAGACAAACCAACAGATTCTCACTGTGGTCTAAGAATATTTCTATTTCAATTAATATTAGCTTTTTTCTGATTACTTACCATGATGTAAGTAATGGCACTGTCCTAAGGGTTCTGCATGTGTTATCTCATTTCTCCTCACAACAGTTCCTTGAGGTTATTATATAGTTACTATTATCCCTGTTTGCTAAGAGAGCAATTTGTTAACTTGCCTGAGGGCTCCTAACAAAGGCATATAAAAGTCAGGATTTTAATCCAGACTTTAAAAAAATCCAAGCATTCTGCCATGCTCCCTCTCATGTTTGCTATGGGCTGTAGGGTTAAAAGATTTTTAAAATGCAGTCCCTTCCCCAGCAAGCTCACAGGCTATGAAGGGAAGCTGAAACCCTGCACCCTCCTGCAGCACAGGGTCAACTGGTAGAAGTCACCTAACACCCTCCTTGGGCTTTTTTTTTTTTTTTTTGAGACTTTATTTTTAAATTGAAGTATAGTTATTTATAGTGTTGTGTTAATTTTTGCTGTACAGCAAAGTGGTTCAGTTATACATACATATACATTTTTAATATTCTTTCCCATTAAAGTTTGTCACAGGATGTTGAATATAGTTATCTGTGCTATGCAGTGGGACCTTGTTGTTTGTCCATTCCATATGTAAAAGTTTATATCTATCAACGCCATCCTCCCGAAACCCCTTCCACTTGGCAGGCACAAGTCTGTCCTCTATGCCCACGAGTCTGTTTGTGTTTTGCAGATAGGTTCATTTCTGTCATATTTTAAAGATTTTTTTTTTTTTGATGTGGACCATTTTTAAAGTCTTCATTGAATTGTTACAATATTGTTTCTGTTTTATGTTTTGGTTTTTTGGCCACAAGGCATGTGGGATCTTAGTTTCCCCAACCAGGGATTGAACCCATGGCCCCTACCATGCAAGGTGAAGTATTAACCACTGGACTGCCAGGGAAGTTCCCATTTGTGTCATATTTTAGATTCTATATTCAAGTAATATCCACATACAAGTGATAGCAGATGGTATTTGTCTTTCTCTTTCTGACTTACTTCACTTAGGATGATAGTCTCTAGTTGCATCCGTGTTGCTGCAAATGGCATTATTTCATTCTGTTTTATGGCTGAGTAGTATTCCATTGTCGGAGAAGGCAATGGCACCCCACTCCAGTACTCTTGCCTGGAAAATCCCATGAGCGGAGAAGCCTGGTAGGCTGCAGTCCATGGGGTTGCGAAGAGTCGGACACGACTGAGCGACTTCACTTTCACGCATTGGAGAAGGAAATGGCAACCCACTCCAGTGTTCTTGCCTGGAGAATCCCGGGACGGGGGAGCCTGGTGGGCTGCCGTCTATGGGGTCGCACAGAGTCAGACACGACTGAAGCGACTTAGCAGCAGCAGCAGCAGCAGTAGTCCATGGTACATAGGTATCACGTCTCCTTTATCCATTCATCTGTTGATGGGCATTAGATTTTTCCACATCTTGGCTATTTATGAATAGTGCTGCTATGAATGTAGGAGTGCATGTATCTTTTTAAATTGTAGTTTTGTCTGGATATATGCTCCATTGGGCTTTTTGAATGAAGGAGCACATAAGTTCCCAAAGTGTTAGGAAAGAGGGGTTCAGAAAAGAGATCAATAGCATGAAGGAGTCTTCTCAGGAGGATTCCAGAAATCCTTCTCAGAAGTGGTGACATTTGGGCCTTCATTAACGTGTAGGACTTTTAATGCAGAAGATATGGAAAAGGGAGTTCTGCGCCAAGAGGCCCTGGACCATTATGAGAAGTGTATAGGTTTTGGACTGCAGCTGGAAGGGCCCAGATTTGAGCTTCACCACTTTGGGGCAGTGTGAGATATGGTTGGTATCTCTGAGCCTGTTTCTCTTCTGCAGAGAGGAGATGGCTCCTGTCTCAAGGGCTGGGATGAGTTCTGTACGGGAGATTGTTCATGAAATGCCTGCTTAGAGTGTGGCCCTCAGAGGATGCTCAGTAGACATTCTCTTCCCCCTTCCCTTCAGGATGGGGCATAGAGGAGTAAAAACTCAGGGGTGTTAAGTGATACCCTATATGGAGAATGCTCTGTGCGCTGGTGTGGGTGAAACTGGGTGAGGGCTAGAAGAGGAAGTGAAACCTTTGAGGAAAAAAGTGTTTCTAAAGGCTTTTATGTGACTTCTTAAAAGAGAGGGTCCCCAGGCCCCAAGGGTTCTTTGGCAGACAATCTGTTATCTGTTTTCCCCCTCTCCTTCCATCTCTCTAAATCAGAATACCCAGTCTGTATCAAATTGGTCTTGGAAAGACACTGGTGGAGGCCCCAGCCTGTGTCCCTGACTGTGACTAGTGATAGCCAGGGCAGAATGAGGGACCTTATAGGAGGCAGCCTTGTGAATCTAGGACCAGTGGCCAGAGGGAGATGCCAAAAGTTTCAGGGACATTGCAGGGTGGGTGAGGGGCTCATCTTTGTCTCTGGTGGGGTTAGGTTAACATCGGTTCTAATTACCTTCTTTTATAATTTTTCCAAATGAAGAACTCCACCTTCCTTAATACATTATTATTTGTTTAAATTTCTTCTGTGCAATAGCAATAGTTAAAAGAAAAAGAATTAAGACAATTTTCCAGGTAACCTGATTCAAAGTTTTAGTCACTCTGCTCAAACCCATTTTCTACTTTTGGCCAAACTTCTACTTCCATCCCATCTGCCTAAACTCTCCCGGCCCTGCTGACCTTCAAGGGAGGTTGAGGAGCATGGCTGACTGGATGGTCAGGTACCTAGCTAAACTGGAGTGGCTAAGATGGTTCTATTTCAAAATGAGGAAGAGAAAGGATACTGGGGGACATAAGAAGTCTCTATCTCCATGGTCACCCACTTCACATCTAAAGCATCCCACACTGGTAGTCCAGCAATGCCCCTCCTCCTCTTTTGAGCTGCAGAGACTCCTCTACAGCTTACAAGTATCCAGCCACAATAAGTACTGGACTCCTAGTCCCTTACACGATAGTTTCTTGACATAGGTACTGCCTCTGTGCTGAGAAGCTTAACCCAGGGATGGGCGTCACATACGAGTGGAAAGAAAATGGTAACCTGATGGCTTAGCCACACACAGGTAATAACAGTGAATGCTGTAGGAAGTGGAGAGGGAGAGCGTGGTCTGGGGAGGCTCCAAAAGATATGTTATTAGGTTAATATCTTGAAATGGGAAAGGTTTGAGTCTCAGCAGGGACCAGAGCAGGGGAGTATAAGGCTGGTCAGGGGTACTGGGTCTGCTCACTGTCTGCCCCAGGGAGTGGGAGGACAGTGGACATGTGGCCAGGCCAGAGTGAGGAGGGCTTTGAGCAGGACAGAGAGTGATCTGAACAAGCTCACATGTAATGCAGGCCTTTCTTCCACTCCTCGCTTTAAGAGTCTACAGTCAACCGAGCTTTGCAAAAAGAGACACTGGCCAATATCCAACTAAGAGATCTTAGTAAAAGGGGAAGAAAATACTTTTTAAAATCACTTATGCATTACCCTTTTACCCAGAAGTTTCACTTCCAAGAATTTGTCCTCAATAAGTAGCTGCACAAGCAGAAAATGTTTGTGCACATCATGGCATTATTTATAATAGCAAAAGACAGGACACAACTCAAATGTCACCTTTAGGAGATGGATTGAATAACTAGGATGCATTCCCACTGTTGAATTCCTAGCTTGTGAGGCCTGCACCACTTCCTCAGACTCTTAGGCATCTGCGAGGGATAGTTTCTTTGCACACAGACGGTATTCTGTCTCAAGTGTCTGCCTGTGTTTCTGGTTGTCTGCCTCAGGGCTTTTTCTGGAGGGAGACTCTTACGCAGCCCTTGCTCAGGAAGGCCCAGAAGTGTGGAGTTTAACTGAGGTGGCTGTCAACCAGGAGGCGACGGGAGTCAGTGGGCTGAGCCTGCTGCCCAGCCTTGGTGGAATAACTCTGGGGCACATTTCCTCACGGCTCTTCAGAGGGTCACCAAGGACTGCATCCTGGTTGCTCTGGTTGTGGTAACCACTTTGCTGACATTTCCTCCATCTCTGTCTCACCTCCTCACTCCTGTTTCAGGGACCACCTTTCAAATAAGCTGCCTGCTGCCAGGACCTTGACTAAGGCTCTGTTTTGAGGGGAACTCAAACTCAGCCACATCCTAAAGAAAGTGAAAGTTGCTCAGTCATGCCCATCTCTTTCGCGACCCCATGGACTGTATAGTCCATGGAATTCTCTAGGCCTGAGTACTGGAGTGGGTAGTCTTTTACTTCTCCATAGGATCTTCCCAACCGAGGGATCGAACCCAGGTCTCCTGCATTGATGGTGGATTCTTTACCAGCTGAGCCACAAGGGAAACCCACATCCTAAAGAACAGTCAATTTTGTTATATACTAACATGGCATAGAGTTCAAGATAGGTTCTTAAGTAAAAATGAAAAGCAAGAACCGTATAGATCACATGTGTAATATAGATCATATTACACATTTGTGTAATAAAGGTTGGGAATAAAAAGTAATAATAAAAAAAATAATAAAAAAATGCACGGGAATGATCCAGAGAGATGATATGGGATGGGAGGTGGGAGGGGGCCTATGGCATTGGGAGATCGTGTACACCTGTGGCTGATTCATGTCAATGTATGGGCAAAACCAATACAGTATTGTAACGTAGAATAAAGTAAAAATAAAATTAAAAAAAAAGAACCCTCCCCCAAAATAGATGGTACAAGTATCTGCTTATCTATGCAGAAATGAACTATGATAGAATAAACCAGAAACTAATAAAAATGGTTATCCCTAGGAGACAGTGAGGGTATGGAACAGACTGGAAGCAACACAGGGATGAAAGCTAAACTTTTCTGAGGTCATTGTTTCATATAATTTTAACTTTTCAACTCTTTAGTTGTTTCACATATTCAAAAACTAAATTAAATTTCAAAAAAAAAAAAAGCCTGCCAAGTGATGGGCAGGAAGAAACAGCACTGTTGTCAGGTCTGAAGTGTTATTCGTTCTGACATCAGGATGCTGTTACTGGGTCTGACTGAGCTTCAAGGCCATCATGTGGTCAGAAGCCTTGAGTTAAGACCCCAGCATAACTAGTGGCAATGAAAAGAATTTGTTCTTAATCAGTAAACTTTCCTGAGCTTGTACTCTATGTCAGACTCTATACTAGGCGCTTTGCCTCCCTAATCTTTATCTTCACAATAGCCCTGTAACATATTATTATATAGTATTATGCCATGTACCAAGATTACAAGATTCATTGAGAAACTAACATTTGAACTCAGGCTTCTTTAATTCCAATGCAAATAGTATCACTGAGGATGTTCCGTATAACCAGCACTATGCAAGGTATGGAGACTTTATCCTACACTGTGAAAACAGCCTTATATGGTGAAATAGGACCTTCTTCATGAAAGGGAGTAGGGGCCAAACATGAGATCTGCTGCCTCTACTCTGTCTCTCTGCTGTTTAAGATCAGAGCTTAATCACTTTAGATTTAAATATATATCCAAGTGAATGTGCAGGTAATCCCTGAGAAGAGTCACATAGGAAGCTGCAGTCATAATCATAATACATCTTTGTAGCATGGTGTAGATAACAGATTTCTGTGACCTTAGACAGCAAGCAAAAGACTGGATTACCAGGTTTCTCAACCTCAACACTATTGACATTTTGGACTGGGTAACTGTGGGGGGCTTGTCTTACGCTTTGTAGGATATTTAAAAGTGTTCCTGGCTTTCACCCACTAGATGTCAGTAGCCACTTCCCCCACCTGGTTGCAGCAACCAGAAGTGTCTCCAGACATTGCCAAATGTCCCCTGGAGAGGGGAGGAGTCCATGGTTCCCAGTTGAAAGCAACTGGACTAGATGATCTTCGAGGTCCCTCCCACTTCCAGCAGTCTGAGACTCTGGGATCTGAGGACAGACCATTGACAGGAGCAAAGGGTAAAGAATGTGAGGGAGTAGTGAGCTGGGAGAATCCCCTCCATCCTTGTGAAGCAGAGCTAGTCCAGGACTATGACTGTGCTGGGAACGGCCTCTCTTGACGTGGAGTCTCCTTCAGCTGATAACTCTTATTCTCATTGCAGTAACTGTACCTAAGAAGGCAGCTCTCGAGAATACCAAGCCAGGACCAGACACGGTGAGAACACTGGAATGCAGCAAAGGCCTTCCCCTGGAGCCAGGCACCCAAGTGGAGGAGCAGAAAACCTCAGAAAGCCCCCTGGGCTCTCAGCAGTCAAGTGAATTAGAGAGGAAGCTGGATGCAGAGAAGGTGGTGGAGGAGAGTGGAGAGACCAGCCAGGTGGCGGCCAGTGCTCTGCAGGAGAACCCTGGGGCCAGAGCCGAAGCAGTGTTTCTCCATGAAATGGTAAGGTAGCCTCACTGCCTGTTCCAGTCAGTAGGGTCTTCTTTTTCTCAAGGGCTCTTGAACAGTTTAAGGTTTTTTGTTGCTGTTTATTTGTTTGAAGAACCAGTTTCTGCCAAAGAGACTGTAGGGCACAGCATTCTCATCAGGTCTGGGATTTTTTTTTTTTTCTGCAGTGAACTTTTCAGGGGTCCTGTGGTGATAATAAGTAACCATTCAGCTCAAATTCCCTAGGACAAACTCAGCTCTAAATATTTCTGACCTGAAGTCACCATAAATCAGTAATTTTTCCTGGGAATGTGATGACATTCAATCCAGAAAGCAGGACAAAAACCTGCTTGTCATGTCCTGGTCCCAAACATGATGCCCACTCATGGGGTCCAGCTCTCTTCTTCCAGACATTCTGGAGAGACAGTTATCTATGCTTGTTTGTAAAAACCTTTTGTAAGATTTTCAGGATCTATTCTTTCCTCCTATGGCTCTGCAGAACTTTAAACATGATGCCAGAACATACTGAACCTTTTCCACATTTCAGAGGTGGGATTTTCCAAGGTTCTGGGGGAAGGGATATCATTGCTTAAGCTGAAGTTTGAGGAGGTTTTCCAGGGACACCGAGAGAGGAGTCTTGCATTTGGGAAATAGCTCTGGTGACCTGAGTGTGACCTGGAGGAGTATGCCAGAGGAGAAAAGAACTTTGCCTTTTAAGTAGCGTTCAGGAACTTGGTCTCTGGGATGGGTATAAAAGGCTAATGGGCTAAAAGTTAGGGCAGTGCAGGGCCACCACAGTGGCCTCTGGAGAGCTGATTAAGGGTTCCTATAAAGTATGTTTGTATTTATAGAAAGAGAAAGATGCAAAGATTATTTTGGGGATTGAACTCTGGGAGGGATAAAGTATGAATGACATTGCTTTGAGATGCAGATGAAGTTTGTGTTAGGAGAACCAGGCTGCATTCATGTGAACAAGTAAAAGCAGCAATTCATTCATTTAAAAACATGTATTAAATACCTATATTGTGTGAGACACACTGCTGAGCATTGGGATCACTACTGTGTACAAGATGATCACCATCTCTGTCTTCTTGGAGCTGACAGCTTAATAGATAGAAAGATCTTTTCTAGGATGCTATGGAAGTATGGCTTCTGTGGGAGCATGTCACAGGAGGGCCCAACCTAGTCAGAGGGAGGAGGGGGCTCATGGGGGTCAGGGAAGGCATGTCTGAAGAATAGATATTTCTATTCAGAACTTAAGCTAGGAGAAAGGGGTAGGGAGCAGAACAGGGAGGGAGAGACTCCCAGGCAGAAAGAGTAAGATGTGCCATGAATCTGAAATGGGAAAGAGCACAGAACATTCAAGGAACAAGAACAAGGCTGGAGAATGGGAACATGGACTAGAAAAAGTGAGGCTCAGAGCAAAGCCTGGGTCACGTCATGCAGGGTTGCTTGGAAGGGATTTGGAGCTCAACCTCTTTGGAGTTTCCCCAATGGAAACTCTTCTGATTTGCTCAGAATTTTATAGTTAAAAAAGAATATTATTTATTTTTTGTTGCAGCACCTGGGCTTTCCCTAATCGTTGTGAGTGGGGGCTGCTCTTCACTGTGGCTTCTCATTGTGGTGGCATCTCATTTTGTGGCACACAGGCTCTAGGCATAGGGGCCTTGGTAGCTGCAGTGCTTGGGCTCAGTAGCTATGCCATACAGGTGTTAGTCGCCCATGGCATGTGGAATCTTCCCACACCAGGAACTGAACCCATGTCCCCTGCATTGGCAGGTGGATTCTTAACCACTGTACCACCAGGGAGGTCCCATTTTGCTATTTTTCATTCTTCTTTCTTTTTAATGTGTATCTTTTTTCCATGTGAAATATGTATTTCTTCAGTAGTAAGAAAGGATTGGTTTTATAAGGCAACAATGAACAGGGATTAAGGGCTTATGTTCTGGTGTAGACTAAACGAGATTTCAATCCTGATCTGCTGCTGTGTGACTTTGGCAAAATGTTGAATCTGAACATAGGTTGCCTCATCGCCAAAATGGGAGTAATTACGGTAGCTTTAATCTTCTAGGGTTCTTGGGACAATTAAGAAAACACGTTTAAGTGTGTTGTGGTACACCGTAAGCATTAACAAACATCCTCAGTTACCATTAGTGCTGTATCCTTTGTGTGCTGGGGTAGCACAGCCGTAGTGCAGTCCCTTCTCTCCCTGGGAAACTGAGCTCAGTGTCTTTGGCTCTGAAGTAATCAGTTTCTTGATGTTTTTCAGGATGAAGATGACCTGGTCAACGCCCTGATCTGGTCTGAGATTCAACAGGAGCTGAAAATTATTGAATCTGAGGAGGAACTCTCCTTGGCACCACCTGCGCTAAAGATCAGCCCAACTCAGCCTATTCTTGAATCTTCCGCAGAGCCTCCTGGGAGCTCCACCCCCAGCTCCAGTCTCCACCCCTCTGGAGGAGTGGACTAAGAATCCAACCAATCAGAGCACATTGGGCACTTCCACAGCAGCCAATAGAGAAAAGCTGGAGACAGCCAGCATCCTCCCTAGATCTGAGCCAGAGCCCGAAAGGGCCAGCGCCCAGACCCTGCCAGCCTGACTCCTCTGGAAATAGTTCCGTTGGAGAAGTCTTCTCCACAAGCAAGGATGGAAGTGGGAGCCCCAGGGAATCTGTCTCCTCTGCTCCCACCTGCTGCTCCCCCTCCAACACCTTTAGAGGAGGAACCTCGAGTCCAGCTATTGAAGAGTGGCCCTGAGAGAGATTCATCTGGAAATTTGCGAACCAATCCATATGCAGACCAACTGAAGTCCAAAGGCAGCCCTGGGATCCCCAGTCTTTGTCAGGGAGACAAGGCCTCTTCAGAAGAAAGTGAAAAGCAAAATTCAAAGAGTGTTGCTCCTGAGAGCAAAGGCTCTAGTTTTCCTAGCTCAACCAGGGAGGCCGAGATTTCCCCACAAGGAGAGGAGGACACAGCCCACTCAGTACAGGAACCCTCAGACTGTGATGACGACGACACTGTGACAGACATTGCCCAGCATGGCCTGGAGATGGTGGAGCCCTGGGAGGAGCCCCAGTGGGTGACAAGTCCCCTGCACTCGCCCACCCTTAAAGATGTACAAGAGACCCAGATGCAGGGCCCCCAGGGCCACCGACTAGAAAAGAGGCTTTCTCACAGGCCCAGCCTTCGCCAGAGCCGTTCTCTAGATGGCAAAACCATGGTTAAGAGCCAGTGGACTCTCAAGAGTTCCTCCTCCAGCAGCTGTGCTGATCTTGATGCAGAGAGGAATTCCAACCCCCTGCAGCCCTTGGCACCCAGGAGTGAGATTACTGGGTGGGATGAGAAAGCCATGAGGTCCTTTCAAGAGCTCTCTGGCCTGAAAAGGACAGAGGTTCCTCCTAAGCAGAAGGCACCAGGTGGTTTACAGCCCGCATCAGCAGAATCCAGCCCTGTCGGTCTAGCAGAAGGAAAGGAACTGGGGCCACACGAGGGGCCACACAACCCTCGAGCTGAGCCTGGTGGTGATCCTGAGCCAGACAGCAGCAAGGAGGACTCACCTGGTGTGCAGGACCACACCTCACCTGGAGAGCATCCCCCTAAGTTCCAGCGCAAGAGCAGTGAGGGTGGGGCCCCAAAGGGGAAAAATAGGCCTTCGTCTCTCAACTTGGACTCCACCGTTCCCATCACTGACCTCTTCCGGTTTGAGAATGCAGCCTCATTTGGGTCACCTGAAGTGCACCTCTCTGAGCCAGGAGACCCAAAGGTCACATGGCTGACCTCATCTCATGGTAAAGCAGACCCCTGGAGGGTTTACTCTCAGGACTCTCCGGACCTGGGACGTGGTTGCTCACGCCCTGACGGGCCGCCGTAACTCAGCTCCTGTGAGTGTGTCAGCTGTGAGAACCTCCTTCATGGTCAAAATGTGCCAGGCCAGGGCAGTCCCAGTCATCCCACCCAAGATTCAGTACACTCCAGATCCCACAGCCCCTGCCCTCTCAGAGCTCAGAGGAGAGTGGGGCTCAGCCCCTGGAGAGGAACCAAGAGGAAGCTGGCTCCACTGGTGGGACCTCTCAGAAACTTACCAAAGATGATTCTCTCTCCTCCTTGGAAAGCCCAAGGGAAGAAAAGCCAAAGCAAGATACAGGAGCCGTTGAGTCCTTGCCAGTGGATACCACTGCATCTCACGTGTGCGAGGGACCCACCCTTTCTCCAGAACCAGGTTTGGCCAGCCTGCTGGCCGCTCAGGATGCAGTAGTACAGTGTAGAAAGCGCACATCAGAGACAGAGCCCTCTGGGGACAACCTTCTTTCTTCAAAAATAGAGCGCTCTTCCGGGGGTTCTAAGCCTTTCCATAGGTCTAGACCAGGAAGACCTCAGAGCCTAATCTTATTCAGTCCTCCTTTCCCCATTATGGACCACCCACCCCCCTCATCTACAGGGACAGATTCCAAGGTCCTGCTGTCCCCTATCAGAAGTCCCACCCAGACAATTTCCCCTGGCCTGCTTTGCGGGAGTTGGCAGAAAACACATGGGTCACACCAGAAGGGGTTACACTTAGGAATAAAATGACCATCCCTAAGAATGGCCAGAGACTAGAGACCTCAACAAGCTGTTTTTACCAGCCCCCAGCGGAGATCAGTGATTCTGGATGGAAGAAGTGGAAGGCAAATAGAATGACATCAGTTTGCCTGCTGGTACCTGAGAAATGTCATGATTCATCTGGAAGTTATTACAAAGGCTCCTTGCCTATATTCCAGGCAAAGGTTATCCAAGTTTGGGCTTATTTTGGCCTCTTCTTCTCTTTCTTTAGCCTTTTGACCATTTATTAATTAGGCCATTTGCCAGAAGAGAGGTCAGGGGAAGGACAAGAGATGACATTTAAATAAGCCTACTTGAGCAGGCAGGGAAAGATCAGGTAAGGGAAAAGGATGAAATGCTGGCCTCCAGTGATATGTGGGGCTTAAACACGTTGCCATTGCCATTATCTAGTGCTGTTAAGAGGTGGATGTGAGAATATCTTTTGAAATAGAAACCCTTTGCCTATGTTGACAAATGTTGCTATTGAGGTTTGAAGGCCTCCTATTTACTTCATGCTTTTTAATGCTCTTTAAAGCATGTGTTCTTTTAGACCAGTTTTCTGATAAGCTTTGTAAAAGTGTACTATCCAGAGTAGAAGCAGGTTTGGAAATGCAAACTAACGTACACTTCGATATCCAAGTGGGTGAATTTACCCATGCTTTCCCTGAATCCCTGCAGACCTGTCCCAGATGGTTCCATACACCAGCATAGAAAATCAGAATGTATTCTCCAGAGCAGACTCTGAGACTGGTGCAATTCAAGAAGACTTTCTGGGTCTGGCTTTATTAATTCGGGACTCCACTGTCCTGCCTCTGATTTATAAATTCAGTAACTGGGGAGGATGGGAGCTGAACTGAGGGTTACCTCAGTGAAATGTGCTGAATCTTCGTTTAGGTGTGTGATAGTGAAGTTGATCTGCTCTCCTTCCAGTGTCTGAGTTCATGAACAGGATGTCATCATAGAGAAAAGCCTCATACATAGGCAGAACTATAAACTTGAAGTGCTTAAATCAGCGGGACATTTGTAAAAAAAACACCTCTAGCTCAACTTCATTCTCTTTCCTCAACTGGGATCTGAGTATAGGAGAAGATAAGGAAGGAGTCCTAGGAGGAGAGAGAAGGACCCATGCAGGGCGGCCATCATTCCCGCTTGATCAGAGCTGCGCTTCTTGATGCCTGCCTTCCTGTTTGTCCCTCCATTGCTGAACAGCGGCTTTGAGGCGCTCCTCCCTTCCTTAGTCCTCCTCACCCACCACCCACCCCACATGCTCAGACTTGCTCTTCTCCTGTCTGTATGCAAGTGGAAGCAATAAACCAATCTGATCTTACTTTAGTTATTTAGAATGTCAAGTGGTTCTTTCCAACTGTAAAGAGAAAGGAGGATTAACATAACCTGCTGACAGATTTTTGGTGCTTTCTCCAAAAAGAGCTTCTTCACAGGAGCCCTGCTCAAGGCAAAACCCATCAAGGTATCAACACTTTCAGACTTTGAGGACAACTATCTTGTTTGAGAAACAAAGTATAGGACCTATTTTTAGCCCTGTGCACCTCTTCTCAGGTTCAAGGCTGGCTGAACTCTGTCCAGAAGCTCAGTCACTGCACATATTTCTCTTAAGAGCTAGCAGTACCTCTGGGCTGACCTCACAACTGAGGCTGGTACTGGGCTGGCTTAGGGGCTGAACTGAAGTACCTCCTTTAGTGAGAAATTGGAAGCTGACGCCCTGCAACAGTTACGTATTGCTTTCTCCTCTTCCTGATAAGCCTTACTGAGTTTTGAAACATTGTTCTATACCTTTTAAATCAGTATCTATGGCAGAGATAACTGGCAGGCTAGCCGAAGAGCTCTGCTCTCAGAGGGCACTGAGTGAGCAAGGGGAACAGTTAATAGGCCTTTGGTCTATGTTTTTGCATTCTCATTGAGTGAGCAAGGTATCAGACCAACAGCCAGTGAGATGTAAACCCATAAGAAAAGTCTTTCAAGCATAGCATTCCCCACCTAGGCAAACAAGATGAAGGAGTATAGTGGTGTCAGATGAGAAGGGCCTCATTCAGATTTGAAAAGGACATTTCTGCCTTATCAAATGTGGCCGGTAGGCCATATGTCAGTCTCAGTACACTGTGCTATCTACGTTTTGATAAAGATCACGTTCCAGTTAGCAGATGAGAGAAGGAGGGAACTGCACTTTTCTTTACCATCAGAACTCTGAGCCGAGTAGTTTATGATGATTTTAAATTTTTGTTTGTAACACTTAGAGGATATATTATAATTTGGGGCAGATTGAGAAGTCACCATTAACAAGTGAGTTCAACTTGAGGCACCCATGTAGATTTATTAAATGACTGCCATGTTGCTTAGATTCTGACATCTTTCATTTGTAGCATCTTCAGGGGTTTTTATGTGTGGATGTCATCATGAAATAACAACTGAAGATATTCCCTACTCTGAGCTTTCCTGGCCAATCAATCCAGAAGGCCTTGGAAGCTGACTCACCGTCTTGGTCAATGTCCTGCTGCTAAAGTGTGGAGCTCTCCATCTTCATAAGCTTCCTGGGGCAAGCCTGGCACTGATGACATTCCGTTGCATGACAGGGAAAACTCATTACATTCATACTCTCTTGATATGGGAATAGCTCAAATTCAACTATTGGTCCTCAACATGGGGGTGGCTGATTTAAAACTTGAATTTAAAGTAAAAAACATGCATATTCTAATGTTTCTTTCAGTGTTGATGGCTGCTTAAGAGGATGATAACCTATATTTTGGCAAAATGGCCCTTGCAAGCCAACCTTTTCCCCCGACTTTTTGCCAAGATGTACCAGGTAGAAGGAATATGGTTTTTATTTTCTGCTTCAAATGGACTACGAAGAGGCCTGACCAAAAACCCCATTAAGACACTGTTAGCCTAATCTAAGCCTTAAAATTCAAAATATTGGCCAAGGCAAAATTATGTATTCTGGGGATATTAAAAATGTAAACATCATCCTCAACAGACAATATTTGGTAAGATCTTAGTAATATTTGGGCACTTAAGAACTCTGAAATTCTTGAAGAATCTAATGAAAAGGGGGAGAAGGATGGTAGCAAATGAAATGGCCTATAAGCAACTAGTAGCAAGATTTAGGCCCAATAAGTTACCAAATGAAAGCAGAAGGGGGAAACAGGTAGCAACTTAGCATCTTGTAATATGATTGCTGATGGTGTGCAAGTTACTCACTGACTTTAATCAAATTAAACAAAATTACAAATACATTAGAAGGTACTAGGAAGACATTCAGATTTTTGCTTTGATCAATTTGACACAATTAGAGTGGTGACTAAGAATAATTCTGAGGTTTTGCATGGTCTTAATTAGTTTGGCTGTGAAATCCTCTTGGATCTTTGCAAATGAACCAGGTAACATCAGGGTTCCATATTCCTTGAGAGGGGGTTTTAGACACTTGCATTCATCACAAAAAGGGGTTAACTCCTGTTGGTGATGAAGTCATAGGTCCAAGATATATTGTTACTTTCATGTCTAATGTTTAACACATGGTAATAACATTTGCCTCAAGTTGGGTGGAGCAGTCATTTGTCTACACAGGCCTGTTCTGCCTGAAAAGCTGTTGGGAAATTTGGGATTCATTTGTCTAGGATTGTAATGGGAGAGGTTCAGGGAAGGTCCATTTCCCCCAGGGATCGATTAGAGTCATGTTCTTCCATGTACTGTCTGATGACAACGTGAATCTTGGGGTTAAGTGTTGCCAGGAGTGTGATCTTAGGCATCTCCAGCAGGAAGATCAGTTCAAAATCAACACCTTCCTAATAAAGGTAGAAGAGGGAGCAAGTACCTCTCCAAGCATGGAGAGAAATGGGCAGTGGTGGAAGCATGATGGCTTAAGGGCAGGGTCAGTCCAGATGGTGTAAACTTGGGGCCACCACGGATTTGACTGACACACAGTAAATCTCATAGCACTGAAGCTTATGAGCAATACAGGGATCACTTCTAGGAGGATGGAGGGTGTAGTTAAATATAAGAAACCCATGAAATAGAGCGTCATGTGTTTTACTAGATGAATCACAATGCTTTGCATTAACTTAATGCCATAGTACTTCCTGGCTTATAATTCTGTAAGGTAAAGCACTTTCTCAAAGGAGTCTATCGGAAAGCCACATGATTTCAGCTGTTTGTTGAGCTTGATAAATGTTTCCAAAGATATAATCAAAATGTTTTTCTATTGATTAAAGAAGCATAAATATTAAACCTATCCATAGAGACATTTAAGTATAATTAAAAGATTGTTGTGCTTTAAAGTGTACTCTAATAAATGATATATAATGTGCATGATGGCACTGTGAACTAGAGGACATGGATCATCTACATCAATAATAGGAAAAGTGGATTATATGGCTTCTGGCTTTCTGTTCTAGTTTATTTTGTTTATTACTTCAAGGTTTGGTCTCCTCAAGGCAAAAATCCTGATGATTTGCTTCAGTAAAATTTTCTTGCTTTTGTTATCTTGCATTTTAATAATTGTCAAATATTTACAACTTCACTATCTTACTGTTGCAGTCATACATGTCACCCAAGATACCCAGTATAAATCAATGGATGTTATAATGAAAAATGAGAAGAAAAAAGAGTTACTCTCAGAACTCCACAGCTTAACCTACAGAAACGTGAACTCACATTCAAGTTTTTCTATTACTTGAGTTAGGGAGGACTATTCGTTTCAGTGATTTTTGTTAATGGTACTCTGAAGGAAAAGCGAAAGTTTGCTATCCTGGCATATATTACCTTAGAAGGGGGTTGCAGGGAGGGGAAAGGCACTCAGTGAGTTTAAATGTCAGGCCTTAAAAGGATACTGCCTAGGCTCACAACTTGGTGATATTTGCAGTGAAAAGTAGTTACCAAGTGGATTAAAATTCAGGCATTTTGGCAACATAACATCCTGTTTAGAACTTTACACCTTCATTACTGTTATAAGTGCCTTTTTTTCTTACGCACTCCCAGATCCCCACACCCCTGTTCCTCCCTCCCTCCTGAGCCCACCATGCTTCCCCACCTCCAGTCTGGCATCAACAGTTCCCCTCACTCCTCATCTTTCCTCCAGTTCCTCAGGGCCCTCCCCTCCTTGCAGTCTCTTCACTCAGTGCTGCCTCCACTTCTTCGACTTCAATAAAACCTTGACATTCACCTGAGGACAATTCTTTCTCTGCCCATTTCTCCCACATTACACAGACTAGGAAAAGCCCAGAAAATTTATCATTTCCCACTCCTGCTTCTGCACCATTTCTTCCCATCTCATACAAAAGTCTCACTACTAGAATTTATGGCATCCAGCTATTTTAATTTTTCCATTCTTTGTGGCCCTGATGTAATCCATGTCCCAGATTTCCAGTCTTCGGTACCAGGCTCCATTTCCTTTCTACCTCATGTCCCATCATCATCCTGGATGACTTCAACGTTCCTGAGGAAAATTTGCCGCAACTGCTTACAGCTTTTGCCTCAACTGTTGCTTCCATAGTTACACATCAGGCTATTTCATAACACAGAAGTCTGTGATCTTAAGCCCCATATTCCTTTCTCAGAACTTCTATCTTTGCTTCTTCTACTTGCTCAAGATCACGAATGCCTGCCCCAGCCTTCCTCTATTTGATGGCCATCACCCCCACCAGACTCCATCCTTTGCCTTTCCAGACCCCAAGTTCATCATTACATCATCTCAGCTATTCTCATGACTTCCTTGGCCACTCATCCTTCAGCTGTACCTGCATGGCAGACCTCCAAACCAGATCCAGGACTCTTACCACCCAACTTCTCTACTCTTTTACTGTGTCTATTGAGTTCAACTAGAGAAAATCATAAAGCCATGATGAAAGCCATTGTAAATTTATGGTTTATCACCCTAGCAGTGGCCTCATTCTCAAAACTCACACAGTATTCCAGATGGACCATTCCTTCCAAAACCTAACAGCTTCTTACTTCACAAGTTTATAAGGCTTCCCTGATAGCTCAGTTGGTAAAAGAATCCACCTGCAATGCAGGAGACCCCGGTTTGATTCCTGGGTTGGGAAGATCTGCTGGAAAAAGGATAGGCCACCCACTCCAGTATTCTTAGGCTTCCCTTTTAGCTCAGCTGATAAAGAATCTGCCCAGAATGTGGGAGACCTGGGTTCGATTCCTGGGTTGGGAAGATCCCCTGGAGAAGGGAAAGGTTACCCACTCCACTATTCTGGCCTGGAGAATTCCATGGACTCTATAGTAGGGTCACAGAGTCAGACACGACTGAGTGACTTTCCTAAGTTTATGCTTAAGATATGTTTCCTTCACCTCACACAATGTTTGTCTCTTTATTCCTGTGTGTACCCAAACTTCTGAAAGGAAGCATTCCACCCTTGTGTTCTGTTAAATTTCTCTCATTAAAGTTACCAGTGGTATCCCACCAAAGCCAAGTCAATTCTTGCCTTACCTCATACTGAATACAGTAATGATGACTCTGGAACCTCTTGATTCATCTGATCTCTTATCTTATTCATCTTATTCCATTCCCTTTGATTCACTTGAAGCTTCCTCTTCCCTGAATGTTGTTATTCATCAGAATTCTGTCCTCTTTTCATGCCACATACTTTTCCTACATTACTGTATTCATGTCCAAAGCTTTTTCTATCACCCAGTAGTGGTGACACCCCATCCTCAGCCTAGCCTGTGTACAGCTGCCAAAGTTATCTAAGATAGTGGTTCTCACCAAAATCCCCTAGAGGGTGTGTTCAAACAGACTGTTGTATTCATCCAGAGTTTCAGACTCAGTTCAGGGATAGGGCTTGATCATTTCCAACAAGTTCCCAGGTAAGTGAATGATCCTTATGCTGCTGGTCCAGAAATTACAATTCCAGAACCCTTGACCTGAGAACTCTTTGGGTCATCCTAAGCCCTCAGCTTAAAAATCTCATTAATGATGTCCTTCTGTGCACTTAGGAATTATCTTAAGTGCTTGTGGAAAGTGTTTATTACTGGGATTCACCCTCAAGATCCTTAGTAGATCTGATGCAGCCCAAGAATCACTCTTTTGACAATCTGTGACCTACAAGATAATAAAAATCTGAACCACTTAATGTGGAATTCCTCTGCAATCTATTCCTTGCCTAGCTCTTTAGCATTACTGAACTCTTCCTTAAAATCTGAGTTTTTGTATATACTGTTCACATTGCATGAGCCCTCCCTCCCTCATCTCTGTAGTAAACTAGTGTTCCTTCAAAAGGCGTCACGTGTGTGACTGATGCAGTGTAGCATCCCCTGATGCTACAGTTCCCCAGCAAAGCTCATCACTTTTCCGCACTCTCTTGCAGGTACTTCCTTGACTAAACACCTTTGTCTTATAATTGACTGACTTCTCTGCCTTCTAGTTAATGCACTCTGAACATCAGCATCTCTGGTACTCAGCAGCATTTATCACACAGTAATTGTTCAATAGAAATGAGAGGGATTGTGTAGAGGTAATTGATAGAGAGGGAAAGGAAAGCAGCTTAGAAACATGGAATCACAGTAAACATAATTGAGGAGTTTCCATCATGCTAATGCATGTTACCCACTCTCCTTAACTCAGACACATTTACTCACCTTAAGCCATCCAGACAACTGGTCAAGCATCTTACCTTTTGCAGTATCCCAAGTTCACCTAACTGACCTATACAATTTTTTTCACATACTATTTCCCAATATTTAACAATTTTTAAAAAGCTATTTAATGGGCATGTATCTCCCCCATCACTAAATAAAGATGGTGTCCTTTCACATGATCCCCAAGAAACAGGATACACAAGTAAGTAGTAATTCTCTCCTCTATCTGACTGTAACACCTACAAACGTCAGCCAAAATAGGTAGACAAAACTGAAGGGTTTTATTTCTGATGCTGTCATATCTGGAAGGAGAAGGGGGTAATGTGCAATTCCGTTAGTCAAAATTTATTTGTATTTATTACATTCGCTTATTTGTTTGGCCAGGCTGGCATTAGAACATAGCCAAGACAAGTCAAACCGGGAGGAACCCTGTCAGCTTTCAAGGCCAGCTTATTAATCTCTAACTAGTTACCTGGGCTACTTTACAGTGATAGAACCAATTTGCGGTCATTGTGATGAAACATCTTTGTGCCTCGGCCACCCATTTTACCTTAGCTGTCAAGTAATCTCATCAAAATGTTAATCAAAAGAAGCGTATCTCGGGCTTCCCCCAGTGGTCCAGCAGTTAAGACTCCCATCTTTCAGTGCAGGGGGCATGAGTTCAATCCCTGGCTGGGAATTAAGATCCCACATATCGTGCAGTGTGGCCAGAAATAAAATAATACAATTATAAAAACTAAAAAAAGAAGGGTATCATCAAAAGTCTAAGGAAAGAACACTGAAATGGTAGCTTTGCCACCTTCCCCCACTCCAAGAACCACCATATGTAGGCTGAACCACTTTACAAAAAGCAACCAACACACTGGTTATTGTTTTTCCAGTGTACCAATATTGCCTGGGCTTCCCAGGTGGCACTAGTGGTAAACAATCCACTTGCCAGCGCAGGAGACATAAGAGACATCGGTTCAACCCCTGGGTCGGCAAGATGCCCTGGAGAGCATGGCAACTCACCCCAGTATTCTTGCCTGGAGAATCCCATGGAGAGTCGTCTGGTGGGCTACAGTCCATGGGGTCACAAACAGTTGGACATGACTGAAGCAACTTAGCACATGGCACACAAAATTGCTCCTACCTGAGGGATTGTCTCCTTGAGGATGCCTTCCATTGGTGCCACTCCTAGTACTGTTTCCTTATTCTGATTTCTCTTTAGCACACTTATCACTACTAGCTAGAGACATTATATATGTTTATTTACAGCATATTTCACACCTTCCATTCTGCATACTGTAAGCTCTGTGAGGTAGGGCCTTTACTTATTTGCTGCTATATCCCCAGTGCCTAAAATAGTGCCTGGTGGTCAATACTTATTTGTTGAACGAATTCCAAATAATGTAACTTTTTAAAAAAAAGTATATCCATCAAAATTTAAGGAAACAATGGTCACACACAGCAGTCACTTTGGGTAGCTAATGCTGTCTTTGCTGAAACCTGTTGGGAACTCTTTCAGAGCCAGTACAGGAATTGTATGATTGATTGTTTTTACTTCATAAGCCATATTGTGTTTCAGCTGTCTTTGCTGAAATCTGTTGGGAACTGTTTTCAGAGCCAGTATTAGGAATTATATGATTATTTTACTTCATAAGCCCTATTGTGTTTCACCAAAAGCTTCACAGTGTAAAAGGTCAAAATGAACATAGAAAACACATGAAAATGTATTTCAGGCTCTCAAGACAAGGCTCGGAAATTTAGTTGACTAGTGACATCAACTGACTAAGTATATCCCCTTTTAAGGAAATGGACTGAAAGGGGTTAATACTCAGACATAAAGGTTCTGGAGTCTGAAATTAAGAACACACACAGATCAAACTACTTGAGGATAAAGAGGTAACTTCTCATATTTCCCTTCTACTCATAATTTCAAATATGTCATGGTACGGGGTTGCTGCTAGACTGCATCCATTCCTCCAGTTACCTGGGTGTCTTCAACCTGCCAGACCCCAGGCCAGGGGATCTGTGCTCAACTTCTCCCACTGATCCAGTCACGGCCAGCTTCTTCGTAAGTTTGGACACTCTATCCTGTCCTTAAAAGTATTATTTCAAAACAGCTAACAAGAAAAGGAAAATCTTTTAAAGCAAAAGAAGTGGAAGAACAGGGAAAATGAGCGTAATATCCTGTTTTAGGATAAGAGCTTTCACAAAAGTATATTTAAATGTCATAGGGCAGACAGAATGCTGAGTTCCTACTTCAGAAATGCTTCTTTCAGTAGGCAACAAAGAGAACTCCACCAGGACTTAACCCCACTCTTGCCCCATGCACTCCAATACTATCTGCCAGTCAAAAAACAAAACAAAAGAAAAGATAATGAGTACTATCAGGCAACACCATTGATCTCTCTGTAACAATAAGGCCAACCAAAGACTAAAGATGAGGAGGACTGGAAGGAAAGCAGATACACAAAAGGTACCATGTCAAGTGATGTATGAGATGTGTTCAGAAATGAATGAGTTATTCCAGGGCCATACAAACAAATCAATCTCTTTACTAGAAAGGCGTACCTCTCCTCTGTATATTAGTCAAATATACTAACACATGAAAGATCACATCACCTTGTTTATGGATACATTTAATATCCCTTGCCCTTCCCACCTTTCAAAACATAATAGTATACAAAATATAAAATATCTTAAATATTTATAAAAATTGCAAGAAAAAAATAGAACATATGAAAATATTTTTATCTGAGTTCTCCCTCATTGTTGAGAGGCAGCTTAGTTTGCCTTGAGTTCATAACTGTTGAGCGGATAGGAGTATGCCCTGCCTAATACTATTCTGTCCCGGAGGAGCTTAAATAAAACATAGTAGTTGCAGAAGAGGATGAGAGCCATGGAAAGTGTGT
Source organism: Nanger dama (assembly GCA_917880005.1). Classification (NCBI taxonomy): domain Eukaryota; kingdom Metazoa; phylum Chordata; class Mammalia; order Artiodactyla; family Bovidae; genus Nanger; species Nanger dama. The sequence goes on from CAKJTW010000011.1 coordinate 8,128,041, forward strand.
GGTTCCACTTCTCTGACCGCAGCAAGGAATAGAGCTGGTAGAAGACAACACTGCCCTCAATAAGGATAAGCAGATTTAACAGCCTTAATGGACGATGAAACAGGAACTGTAAGGAAGTTAAAAAGCAAAATGTTATTTCATAGAAAAGATGGCAGTTATTCTCACATTTTCTTCTAAAATCATTTTACAGTTATAGGCTCCTATGTACACTAACAAGTAGATCTGCTTATTGAATGTCAATCAGGCTATTTCTTGCTATAGAGATCCAAACTCATTCTTTTTTGCTCAAGGTATAATGAAATACATTTTATTTCAATACCCCTGAGACACAGAAAGGGATTTATCCAAAAGAACTCTTTCTCAAAAGAAAAAAATTTTTTCCTAGATTATATCTTATCTCAAATATTTTACTTGAAATAACCACTTAAAATGTAACTGCTTAAAAATGTAAAAATCATTGGTTTGTGGGCTGATCTAAGACATAAACACCTACACTAAACAAGTCTGGGGGAGGGGTGGTAATAGAAGTTGAAATATCAATACAGTAATTTCTTAATTTCTTAAACTGTTATCCACCAAGCTGCTTTCTTTTGCCCAGTTTTTCTGGATATTGAGAAGTAGGGTATATAAAGACAGAACATTGAAGAAGGAAGGAAAAATTAGTTAGAATTAAGAGATTGGCTAAACACAGAGCTCCAAGTTCATCACTCTAAGAGGCTGAATCCTAGTTGACTAATAAAAATGTATTATGAATAGAAGACAGTGGTCACAGACTGCAAACTGTGCTAATGGTAATATATCAGATCTAAAAGAATAAGTTAGACCTTGGGGCTCAAATCTGAGAATAAAGCCAAATAAATCATCACAACAGCTCTGAAAGGTTTAACTAGGTTCTCAGGATTCTTCTGCAGGAGAAAGAACATGTTTACCCTGAATTTTATTACATGATCTCCAGTAATACCATAATACTGGCTCAGAATTAACATTCTAAAAAAAAAAAATCAGGCAATTTCAGATTCTGTGGCAATTATACCAAATATAATTAAATGTGTAGGTAGGCTATAAACTGAATGAGTAAAAATGTGAGGACAGCCACAGTTACAGGTAGCAGGCCCATTCTAAACTTCAGAATCATTTCCAAATATGTAAATAATGCAAATTCCTAGGATTCTTCAGAGATCTGACTCTAAGGAACCCAACCACCACTCTGAGAAGCACTGATTTATGTGTTTGGTCACACAAAATCAGTAATAAGTTCCTTAATCTTTCTTCTATGGTATCCACCTGATTCTTCAGCTGTCCAACACTAGCAGGGGAAATACTTATTTTTCAAGCAGGAAATTTTAATAAACTATCTGGTTACTGTCGGCTTCCAGGGGACCATAATGGCCAACAGATGCCATTAACAGCCTGTGGAATTCAGCTGGCTGAATGAAATATTCTGTGTAGAAACCAGATGTTTGTGCAGTTATAACCTAAGTCCACTCCTCCATCTTAAGGCAATCCCACAGGAGTCAAAGAGATTGTTGTAGTTCCCTCATTCAAAGGCCTTCCATCTCAGCCCACCCACCCCTATTTATAAGCATCCTGCCCTGATGCAAGTTTCCAGTATTTAATGAAAAAGTCCTTAGCAGTGAACACTCGCAGAACCAGAACGTCCAAGTACCCTCATAAGGAACCAGGAAGGATGAAGGGAGGGACAGGAGGGAGAAAGGGATTCAAGTATCAAATGAATGAATGAATGAATAAAATCTCCCAATTCTTTTTCAGAATATGATCTCCACTCAAAGGCAATGCACTGCACTTTGGGCATTTTTACTGAAAACAGTTCCCTCATATACCTTCTATTCCCCATTCCCATTAATCAGTTTTTCTTTATTAAGTAAATATTTCTCCCTCCTAGAGCCAGAATTTCTGGAAAACTGAAAGATCAAACAGAACATAACCCAAGAAATAAATCAAATGGGACAGAAGCTGGGTTTAGTGGGTATCTATTGCTTTTTTCCTTTCAAACTTTTAAGCCTTTTTCCTTTTAATTCAAAAAAGGTAAAAGACCACAGATCATGTCATCTGCCTGTGTTTCAAAGGGGAAGTCTAAGTATTTTAAGGAGATGATATACATGAGAAATACCAAAAACTAAAATCATCACATTATTACTATATTAAATATTGCATAATGATACATAGATATAATAGGGATACCAGTAAATCAAACTATTACAAAATTAAAGACTAAGATGAAAATGGAAGTCTTAAATAATTGTGTACTTCTTTCAAGTAATACTAGACTCAACAAATTCCATTGTAACTAGAGAAACCAGTCAAGCTATTAAAGTTGAGATACTGGCATTTCACCTTCAATCTGCCTTTCATAAGTATTCCCAAAGGACAGAGGCCATTACAGTAGTAAAATAATTACCCTGTATTAATGTCCTGCTGCTGCTGCTGCTAAGTCACTTCCTAGTATGTGCTATACTCTGTGCTAGATGTTTACACACAGAGTGGCCTTCTAACACTCCTAAGCTTATGTTTGAAAAGAAATAAGCGGTACTTGCATAAAAGCGGGCATGGGATACATCTGAAGGCACCGCCACGTTGTAAGGCCCCACGGCTCTATATAAGCATCTGCTGTGTCGCACCAACACCCCTTGAGGCCATATTGTATTTTCTGACCAACTAAGGGAGAAAGAAATGCAATGTTAGCATATTGGCAATTACAGATAAGATAGTGTCTGGCAAAACCAGCTATGTTTCTATGGAAAGGATTAAGTATTCAAGTCTTCATCTGCCTGAATTCTGAAAAGACAGTAATTCCATGGTCAGATTGGAAGGAGTTAGAAAGGATTTATTATAACTTCACTGCTATATTTAAAGAGAAAAGTTAACTGCCAAGTTAACTCAGTGTCAAAGACTTAAGAGGCTTAGGAGAACAAGCAGAAACAAATGTGTAAGTAAGGCATCTATGAGCCAGAAAATCGTGTGGACTGTCACCTCAATCCCAAGTGAGCAGAGTCCACTGGTGGAAATGCTAGAGGGAACAAAGAAGAGGAAAGTGGATGGTAACAAGACGAGTGGAGAAATTAACACATTATCGAACTAGCATGACATTTACTGCAGAATTACATCCCACACGCTACAGAAAATCTACTCATTTATCACACATTTCAAGTGCTTCATATTGTGAGAAGCTATACAGAAGAATACAGAGACACACAAGGTACCAACACACAGACTTTTCTTTTTACTGCTTTCCTGGTTTATTTTTATAGAGGTTTCTCTAGGAAAAGAAGTTATGGAAGAAGCGTCACTCTTTCCAGCACCAACATAATGGAGTTGGGGCAGGGAGGGATGGGGGATCTTCAGGTTAAACTTTTTGTAAAAAAATCTTAAGTTAATTCATCTCTTCCAGATTTTGAAAAGGTTAGTCTCCTAGGGTAAGAACTGGGACAGCATTTTAAATATGTTAAAGAAAAAAAAAAGTCTAGCACCCTGAAGCTTTCCCAGTTCAGAAAATGTTCCATCAGCCTTGCTCACACTTACCAGCATTAAAGTGAAGACACACCTCATGGCCATGTGCCATCAGGAGCCTGAAGATGTACAGTACTAGCACTGTGCATTGGATTTTCAATTTTATTGAAATCTGTCCTTTGCCCACAGTCAGGTTTCTTTTCAGCCTGGCCCAATCTCTTTCAGTTCCTGGGCTTGAAGGCCTGTGCTAATCTGTATCAGACATCAAGGCAAATAATTGAAGGGAGCACTCTGAGGGGAAGAGGGGAAGGGAATGTCACCTTTAATTAGGACACCTTTAATTTCCTAATTTAATTAGGGAAAGAATTTCTAGGTGATGAAATTTGTGAAATGTTCAAATTATAAAAGGGAGGAAGATGAAGATGGTCCAGGTCTGAGAGAAAGGCATGATGAAGGTCTCAGAGGCAAGACAATAAAAAGATTATGAAGTCAGTCATTTGGGACCATAGGGACCATGCAGAGAAATGACTGACAGGGGACACAGTGAAAGGGATACTCAGAAAGCACTCAATCAGGGGCAGTGTTCATTTGAATACAGGAAAAGCAGAGCAACGCTCATTAGTGAGTTTAGGAAAAGAAATGCACAAAGATGCAGGCTAATACAACAACAACATAAAGAAAAAAACCAAAAATAAGTAAACAAAAAATAAAAATGCTGGCTAGGAAAATTACTAGAGCAATTTTACATTTATTAGAGAGAAAAGACGAGAGAAGCAAAGTCCAGGTGCCTAAGACAATTAGCTAGCAGCTATTTAGCTGTGGCAATGAAAACAAGATGAATCTCACAGTCTTCTAAAGAAAATTAAAAATATATCATGAGTCTGAATTTGGGCAAATGGTTAGGACTGAAAGAAAACTGCAAGATGATAGTTTGGGAAACAAATTACACACTCTAGAGTGACTGGGCAGTCGAAAGGTAGAAGGCATTTGAGGAGGGACTGGGGATGGTGGTGGAAATGAGTTAATGTTCCCTGCTTTCAGTTTAGAGTGATGACAAGCACCCATGTGGGCAAAAACTAAAAATTAAATGTTCAAAGCCAAGACCAAGAATGACATACAAAGCAAATAAACATGGTCAGCAGCATGTAAAAGGTGTTAAATGGTTTTATCTTCTAACCCACTTACATGTGCTGTGGAGCATTGCTGTAGGAGCCGTGTTCAAGCTTCTGCCACTTGCCCAGGTGAGCAGCTGACTTATGCAGCAAATCACAGTACTTGGATGGCAGCAGCTGTGTGGTGAGCATGACAAAAGCATTGATCCACACCATAATGAGGTGCTCACATGACCAGCGCATGTCATAGTACTGGGTACTCTGGAAGAGATTAGAAGAGAGAGAAATGATCATGTGCTGGCGGGCAAGAAGGCAGGGATGGGTGCATGTACATACGCCCTGCAGACAATGCAACTCTGAGTCACACATGCATTTGCTGTCCTGCTGTCCGTGCAGAAAGTTCAAGAGCAGAGTCCTCCAAAATCCTGCAACCTGACTTTCTGGCTGCATGAGTTAGGGTTGGGAGGGAGAGGCAGTGATACTTGAAGTCATTCCTTTCTAGAAGAAGTGAATGCTCTCTGTGAATGACCACTCCAGCTGCAGATGTGCTGCTCAATGGGTGAGGAAGGGCTACTAAAATGACCCAAAAGATTCTGGGGCCCAAGTGACATCCAGACCATTTTTCTCTTCTACCAAAATAAAGTTTAAATAAAGGTTAGATTAAATTCAAGGAAACTCCTGATGACCATGTTAAGATCAACCACGGTAGGCTGTATTTTACTGAAACTTCAGTCCTCTTACACTACCATATACTGATTCTAAGTACAAGTTTATTCTCTCCAGAAACTGGGGGTGGGGGAAATCTAAAAAAAAAGAAAAGAAAGAAATAAAACAAGAGGGGACCACCACGGGTGCATCACAGATATGGAAATATCTATCCACCAACCAGGTATTGGTGCACTCCAGATGCAGCCGAACTCCACCATCCAGGCTGCCAAAGGGGAGACAGAGAAAAGGGGGATTAAATAAGAAATACCCAGCTTATGTCATCCACACACAAATCCAGGAAGCACGGAAAAGCACATAACCACTTACCTTCACAAAACACAGGGGAAGAAACGCAACATAGTAGGCACTGAAGAGAGAGTTGAAGAGAACTTCCTTGATCCTGTGGTTGAAATCTGCTTTCAGACATTCCACTTCATTGCGAATGAGGTCAGGAGACAGTGGGCAGCTGTGGGTGGGGATGGGCGTGGCATTATTAAACTGTTCTTTTAGAGACTCCAGCAATAAGGAGAGGAAGTCCTTGGATTTCGCCAAGCCACCCACAGTTGAGGCACTTTCCTCTACTGCCTGGTGCTGAACCACATAGGGGAAGTCTGTGAGAAGGAGATGAGCTCTACTATCTTGGTGGAAACAGCAGAGAGGAACATAAACACCAAACCTGTAGAAAAACAGGAGTACAAAAATGAGACCACAGATGCCACCTAATATCAGATCTCATAACTATGTTAGTAAAATAGCCATGATTCTCCAGAATGAACTTAATACAATGGGGACTTGGCTAATGGCAAATTCATTATCTGGGAAGCTCTTTAATTTCTTCCCACAAAAGCAATATATATTCACCGTAGGATAAGAAACAACAAAAAAAAAAAAATCATGACAATTACCTAGAAATCATCATTTTTATAATTTTTACAATTGGGTGCACAGGCTTTATATTTTTTCTGTGTTTACCTTCACACAGTATAAACTGTTTTGTATACTACTGTTTTAACTTTGAGTGTGTGATTATGTAGCTTGTATGTACTAAGTATTTTCTCATGTCATTAAATGTTTTTGTTAACAATTCTAAAAGGTGTCCTCATATAGCTATACCATACTTTACCTATTTCTCTCCTGTTAGAGAAACATACTATTTCTTCTTTTCCACTATCGTAATTACCAATGGAGTAAATAATTTCCCAAACACATCTTTGTGTACATCTGGTATTTTTTGAAGGGTTGCCTTTTACTTCCAGTTTTCTCTTTTTAGTGACAGGGTTCCCCTGCCTCCCCACAACATCACCCATATCACTACCCTAGTTCCTCTTGGTTATTTTTCTCCACTGAACTGGTAAGATCATGTATTTTACATGTTTATTAGGTTTTTTATTTGGTGTTTTTTTCTGTTGGTCTAACCTCCCCTTACTATAATGTAAAAAGCTCCAGGAACCAGAGATTTCAGTCTGTTTATTAGTTCACTGCTATATATATCCTTGATACTTATAATAAAGGCTAAAACATAGTAGGCACTAAATAAATACCTGATAAGATTAATAAAAACAATTCAGAAGTACAATAGATAAATTTTTTCAGGTAAAAATTACTTGGCTAGAGGACTAAAAATTTGTGAGACTTTTCATAGCTTCTTATAGTTACTCGAAACTTTGGTTCCTTAGAAACATTTTAAACACTTTCCTAAGTCTTAAGAAACTTCCACATTATAACCTAGGTCTGTATTATAAATAAAGTGGTAATTTCACTGATATAAATTTAGATATTAAATATAGCAAATAAAAAGACATCTTATTTAATTATAAATTTTATTTTAAAAAATTAACAAATGTCACTTGTTCATAGTTCCCTATAGAAGGAGAGAGGATAAGTTTAATACTAATTAAGAGGATGGTGAGCAGCAGCTCTGGGATCCAAAGTGAATGTGCCCTGGAGCAGCAGAATGAGAGGGGAGTAAATGTAAAAGTATCAGGCAAAACTCACACATGTGCAAACCTGCAAAAGCTAGAGAAGGCTGCAGGTTCAATACTGCTGAAACCGGACATGCAGGAGGCGGGGGTGAGAGCTGGGGTGTGTAGCAGATTGCAATGATGGTCCCATTTCTTTACCCTTCCCAGTAGTTTCACCCACTGTCATGTAACTGCACAGCCCTCCTTCCACGTGTGCAGTGACCCTGCCTAATCTCCGTGCTGGGCTCAACAGTGTGATCTGTTTTGGCCAATGGGATGTCAGCAGACATGCTAGGATGAGAAACTTTAAATGGGCTTGTACATTCAGGCTTGTTTTTTGGCCACTCTGTCGGTTCCATTTGACCATGTCCAGAGAAGGTTGCCAGAGCATGAGAGACTCATGGAACAGGGCTTAATTGTCCTAGCTGCCTGAACAGAGAGCCATCAATCTCAAACATGTGACTGAACCCAGCTAAGAGAAGATTGGGAGAGCCTCTTAACTTCCAGCTGATCCCAACATATGCACAATAAATACATAGAGTGGTTATGTATGCTACCACAGCTCTGCGGATGTTTGTTACAGCATCATACGTCAATAGATAACTGATACAGGGTAGCATCAAAGGCTTAGAGAATGAGTTTGGGGAAGTACAAAAATGATTCATTAAAGAATTTTAAAGAGGGTTAATAAATATATTTAGACATAAAATTTGTTTGAATTACGTTTATTTCATTGTTTTACAAGGGTTTGGACAGCCTCCAACAATAAGCTTCTTTACGTATCTAAAAAGAAATGAAAAAGTTTGCTAGTCATTCTGATGATGGTAATCCTATTCAGTCTAGCCAGAATATTCACTGATATATCCATATATTAGCCTTTCAAGTTAGATATAGTTAATCTTCTAAATAATTCAATCAGATATTGCTGATAAACAGAATAATTTGTTTTCAACTGAAAACAGGTGAAATGTTAATCTAGAAATACAGAAACAACTGATGTAAAATATACACCTTATAAGGAATCTGAATCGTGAAAATGAAGTTTATAACAAGTAAATTCATTCTGTATGAACCAAGTTGATGAGTCCTTTAAATAATTGTTTAAGCATTATAATTAGAACCTTATAGAGTACAACCAATATAAAGACTCTTCCTGCCACAAAGTCAGACTTGGCCACACAGTACTCTGAGCATGTCTTTATTTTATACAATCATGACACATAAATTCATGTTTATGTTATAGCATTCTAAATGGTATAAAGCAATGATTCTCAAATTTGAGCTAGCCTCAGAATCATCTGGAGGACTTGTCTTAAAAGACAAATCGCTGGGCCATACTTTATAGAGTTTTTGTTTCAGTTTGGGGTTGATTCCGAGAATTTCTATTTCTAACATATTTCTAGGAGGTAGTGAAGCTCTTGTTCTGGGAGCCACATTTCAAGAACCACTGAATGGTTCTCAGTAATGGTTGAGACAATGGTAATGGTAATGGTTAAGACAATGGCTCTGGAATCAAAAAGACCTGGGTCTTTCTCATTAATTGTCTAACCATAGGAAAATTTTTCACCTGCTTAATCTGTCTTTATCTATGTCAAAAATTGCTAATTGTCTGCCAATAGCTACTATTCTGTTCTTCCATAGCACAGATATTTTAGTTGAGATACAGCTCCCCTGCTAAAGATTCAGTTTTCCAGACTCCCTTACAATGTATTCTACTAGGGAAAGTGGAGCAAAAAGGTAACAGAAGCTTGAGTCCTGACACTATGGAGCTACTACAACTATCACACATAACTTAAATACACACTGTACAGGAGAGAGGTATAAATTTCTAACTTTTTAAAGCCTCTAGTATGTTAGATCTGTTACAGCAGATTAAATATACTACTTCCTGGGTGATTGTAATGATTTCATGAGGTGATGTTTATAAGCACCACCTAGCCCAACACTTAACACATAATAAGAGTTGAATAAATGATAGCTATCTATTACATCTAATGAAGGTTTTAGCCAAATGAATACAAATTAAAAACCAATGCAACATATTTAGTCTAATAAGGTAATATCTACAATAAAACACCACAATTCAACTATCAGAATGGCTAAAATTTTTCAAATGGAAAACATCAAATGCTGACAAAACTGTGTAGCTGTCAGACTCTTACAGTACTGGTGAAAGGATAAAATGATACCACTTCTTTGGGAAAAAGTCTGATAGACTCTTATTAAACTAAACATACTCCTACCTTGTGGCCTAGCAATGCCACTCCTACATATAACTCTCCCAAGAGAATGTAAAGGTAGCTTTACAAAAAGAGACTTGTATAAGAATGTGTATAACAGTTTTTTTTTTTTTAAAGAGTAGTCAAAAACTAGAAACAATCCTGATGTCAAACAAGAGGAAAACAAACTGTGATATACTTATGCAATGAACTATTACTGATAATATGTAACCCAGACAAATCTCTAAAACAACATGCTGAGTCAAAGATGGCTTGAAAGTATACATATTGTACAATTCCATTTATATGACATTCTAGAGCTGGCAACCTAATCTATGGTGGGGGAAAAAATAATCAAAAGTTGGCTCTGGGATGCAAAGGGTGGGGTTTGACCGGAAAAGGGACATGAAGGAATCTCTGGAGTAATGGTGACATTCCATACTGAGATGAGGTTTTGATTTACACAGGTATATGCATTTATCAAAACTCAGCAAATGTACACAAGATTTGTGAATTTTACTGTATATGAATTTTATATGGCAAATAAAGCTAATGAAAATCTTCTCCGCTGGTACCGCTCAAGAACAATCTTAGTTTGTATCTACTGCCCTAACTGTATTCCAGTTTAGAAAATAAATTATATGGTCACCCTACCACTGATTTTTTCCAATCGCCTAAACTTCAGATTTGCATTGAAGAATTTCATTTCCCTCCCTTTTAAACCATCATCTGGCATGACCCAAATAATTTCTTAAGACTTACTAATAAAATAGTAAAACTGGAGTACTCACGGGTAGCCAAGGAAAAGGAGGTTGAGGACTGAATGGCTTCGGAAGAGATTGACGAGGGTCCAACAAAGTACCCATCCACACAAAGTAAGTAGCACCAAGCGAGCTGATATCAGAACCATGTAGTGAATCATTGATGATGCACCCGCCTTAGTGGCCTATAAATTTGGAAGCACCAAAAATAAAAGTTTATAAATGACCTTACTCAAAAGCAATGTGACTCCAGTAAGGACTTAGTAAATTTAGAGGAAGATAAAGGGGGGCGGGGGGGAAGGAGAAAAACTGCCCATCCTGCCTTATTTTCCCCTTTCTTGAAGATTCAGATCACTCCAGGCAGTTAGCTGTTTCCTCCTTACATTCCCATAGTGCCTCACACAGACCTCCACACAAGTTCTTATGAAACTGTCTAATTTATTTACATTGGGGCTTCTCAAAGTATGTTCCATTAACTACACTCATCAGAATCACTGGGGCTGCTCACTGCACATGCAAATTCCTACCTGCTTTCATCATCAGGTATAGGGAATAAACTCACAAGTTAAGGAACCTGTATTTTAACAACCCACCAAGTCATTTTTATATACATAAAAATAGTGAGCCACTACTTTTCATTTTCATGCATTGGAGAAGGAAATGGCAACCCACTCCAGTGTTCTTGCCTGGAGAATCCCAGGGACAGGGGAGCCTGGTGGGCTGCCCTCTATGGGTTCCCACAGAGTCAGACACGACTGAAACAATTTAGCAGCAGCAGCAGCAGCACCAGTTTGATTCCAGACTAGTCCGTAATGGCCTAAACAGCAGCAACAGTGTTTCTATTTTTCTTTGAATCTTCCCCCAATGTGCTTGCTGAATTAATGTTTAATAAATTATGGAAACTTCAAAAAATGAGATATTCTTTGACAAATCCCTATATAAATAGAAGTTTGTTTTTTTTACTTTAGCAAACACGAAAATAATCCATGATCCTTACTTCTAGATCTTCACATCACAGCTGTTCAAATACTCTTCTCCTGAATCTTTAAAACTGATTAAATATAGTAAGAAACCATAGTTGTCTAAACATGAGGCTCTGCAATGTAATTTTCTTACAAACTGAACCCAGAAGGAGAGAATGAGTGAAATGCAGGGGGAAATGACAGATTCTTATAAGCTCTGGAACAGCAATGTCAGAACTCAGAAAAACAATTCTCTGGAGTCAGTAGCACATGGAAAAGGAGGAGTTTTCCAGGTACCTCCTATGTATCCATTTCTTAGTTCACCCAACATGCATAAATAATATACACACCATATATGCTGTTTGTGTAGTTACTTATAAAAGCATAGAAGCAGCTGATTAATACTACTGCCTGAGCCTCAAAACTGTGAAGTAGGCTCAAGCTGTTCTCAGTAATAGCATGGCAAATAGTTGCATATTATTCCCGATACATACTTCATGCCATCGTACCTCATGTGTCAAAGTCAAGAGAAGGCATTTAAGCCACTGGAATTACTTCAGTGCCTCCACTCTCAAATGTTTAGGGTTAGTTAACAACAACAACAAAAGGCTGTTTCTGCCTAGTGCCAGCATAGCAGCAGAACCTGAATGTATTTATAATTTCTGCCATATTCCAGAGCCCAAGCTCTTAACCACAAAGCTAGTGGAGGTGATGGAATTCCAGCAGAGCCATTTCAAATCCTAAAAGATGACGCTGTTAAAGTGCTGCACTCAATACGTCAACATATTTGGAAAACTTAGCAGTGGCCACAGGACTAGAAAAGAAAGGTCAGTTTTTATTCCAATCCTGAAGAAGGGCAATGCCAAAGAATGTTCAAAGTACTGTACAATTGTGTTAGTTTCACATGCTAGCAAGGTAATGCTCAAAACCCTTCAAGCTAGGCTTCAACAGTACAGGAACTAAGAACTTCCAGATGTACAAGCTGGTTTTAGAAAAGGCAGAGGAATCAGAGATCAAATTGCCAACATCCACTGGATCATAGAAAAAGCAAGGGAATTCCAGAAAAACATCTACTTTTGCTTCATTAATTACTCTAAAGATTTTAACTGTGTGGATCATAATAAACTGTGGAAAATTCTTTAGAGGTGGGAATACCAGACCATCTTACTTGTCTCCTGAGAAACCTGTATGCAGGTCAAGAAGCAACAGTTAGAACCAGACATGGAACAACAGACTGGTTCAAAATTGAGAAAGGAGCTTGTCAAGGCTGTATATTGCCACCCTGCTTATTTAACTTCTATGCAGAGTACATCATACAAAATTCTGGGCTGGATGAAGCACAAGCTGGAATCGAGATTGCCGGGAGAAAGATCAACAACTTCAGATATGCAAATAACACCACTCTAATGGCAGAAAGTGAAGAGGAACTAAATAACCTCCTGATGAGGGTGAAAGAGGAGAGTGAAGAAGCTGGCTTAAAACTCAACATTCAGAAAACCAAGATGATGGCATCTGGTCTCATTACTACAGGGCAAATAGATGGGGAGAAAGAGGAAGTATTGACAGATTTTATTTGGGGGCTCTAAAATCACTGTAGAACGTGAATTCATCCATGAAATTTTTTTTTCCTTGGAAGGAAAGCTGTGACCAATCTAGATAGCATATTAAAAAGCAGAGATATCACTTTGCTAATAAAGGTCCACATAGTCAAAGCTATCGTTTTTCCAGTGGTCAATGCATGGATGTGAGAGTTGGACCATAAAAAAGGCTGAGTGCCAAAGAATTGATGCTTTTGAACTGTGGTGCTGGAGAAGACTCTTAAGAGTCCCTGCTACAGAGTCCCTTGAGAATCTCACTGCAAGGAGAACAAACCAGCCAATCCTAAAGGAAATCAACCCTGACTATTCACTGGAAGGACTGATGCAGAAACTAAACCTTCAATACTTTGGCCAACTTATGCAAAGAGCCTCCTCACTGGAAAAAGACTCTGATGCTAGGAAAGACCGAGGGCAAGAGGAAAAGGGGGCAACAGAGGACGAGACGGTTGGGTGGCATCACCGACACAATGGCGTGTGTTTGAGCAAGCTCCAGGGGATAGTGAAGGAAAGGGAAGCCTGGAATGCTGCAATCCATGAGGTCGCAAAGAGCTGGACACTATTTAGTGACTAAACAACAATAAACTCTCTAAAGTCATGCAAAAGCTCTTAAAACTACTCTTAAGTAAAAGAAACAATAGAGTTTTTCAAGGTATAGACCTTGTAGTTCCAAAGTAGAAACCTCTGTTTACGAAGGGTTTACACACTAACTAGAAGGGTTTACATACTAATCTGACATACACAAGCACCATTTCTGAAACAAAATTAATCCTTGCCTCTTTTAACAGATGTAAACATAAAATCTCACTGAGTTTCTCTAAAGAAAGAAGAGACTTTCTCAAACATGCAAAAGCAAGGACCTAATTTCATGACCTAAATAAAGACCTTGGGATTAAAAAATCATAGATAGCCTTTCCCACCATGAAAAACCTGCACTCTTACTATCAATGTTTTAAAGTTAACTTCAAATAGCTTTCAGATTATGACTTAACTATCTGCAATTATTCTGTGCTCACAGAAATAAGGTTCTTGAAAATCAGAGCCTGCAGACTTCCCATGTATGTTTTAGAAGAAAAGAGTTGACCCTAAGTTAGCTGTGAGTATAGCAATGATTTATTCAAAATTTCACAGTTAAAAACAAATTAAAATTATTAGCCATTTTAGCTAAGTTAACATTTTTTGTTTTTGTATTCATTTATAGAGTACAAAATGGCAACCCATTCCAGGGTTCTTGCCTGGAGAATCCCAGAGACACGGGAGCCTGGTGGGCTGCTGTCTGTGGGGTCACACAGAGTCGGACACAACTGAAGCAACCTAGCAGCAGCAGCAGCAGCAGCATAGGGCACAAGGTAAATTTTTAAAAAACAATTATCTTCTTCACTGGGGTTTACAAATATAAAAAAATTATTTTAACAATGGCCATTTCATAAAAAGATCATATTAATGTTAACATGGTCTTTTTAATTAATTAGGTTCTACTCTTTAAGATTAGTCCTATCAAATGTGGATGCTGTCTTTTAAAAATTCTAAGTTTTAATAAACTAAAATGTCTCTTGCTAGCAACTCCACAAATGGTATATAAATAATTCCAAGGGAATGTTACTTGAATCACTGTTTTAGATGCAACTTTCCCTAGTAACAGTTACCTAAAATCCATCCTACTTTTACTATAACTATCAAAATTAGAAAAGATTATATTGAAAGACTCAGAAGCTAGAATTAAGTCCCTAATGGACAAATAAAATTTCTAACAGCTGAATTAGTATATCACACTTGAACTTTGAATATATTATGAGAAAACTTAAAAAAAAAAAGGCACAGTTCATGTGAGAGTAAGGAAATTATTTATAACAGCATTTAAATTATACTTTGACACTTCACATTTTCAACATAAACACATCCTAGTGACTAGCTCTAGCTACAAGTGATAGAATACAATGAATGAGCTGTTACCTCTGAGATAAGGGCCCATACAAGCCTTCTTGCAAGCATCACTGTGATGAATGCTGCCAGGTGGTAATCAATGAGATGAAAATTCTGTAAGAGAAACAAATAACTACATCAGAAAGAAATATGGATATCCAGCGGTAACTACTACATGAAGAAGCTTGCCCCCTCCAAAGGTCGTCTTATATGACCTTACATTTGCAGACCACAGCAATTTGGGAGACCTTAAAGAGACTACCTACCTTCTCCTCCTTTCATGACAAATTGCTTTAACTTTTAAAACACTACTTTAAACTATCTGGAATGTAATCTTCTCTGTTCTTCAAAGTTTACTGCATTAAAGGGAAAAGACTGCAGTTTTGGGTTAATAAGTACCAACCTGCAGAATTATGACAAGAATAATTTATCTAAAATGCTATACTTATAATGAGTGTCAAATTTAAATTTCCAGTCTCTAAGAGCTACTGTAGTTGGTCTCTCTTAAAGAAACTTAAATTAATCTAACTGGAGATCTATTAACCTAAACTCCCTAGCTCACTGATACATCCACACATTCAGTCTTTTCCCTTAACTTGATTTAGAAACATTTCTTATGTTGATCTCTTCTTCCTATAAATGACAGCATTACCTACATGATGTGTATGGTTCCTTCTAGTTCTAAGTCTGTATATTTAACTGTAATAATAAAATAAAAAGTCATTAGTGGCAAAAAAAATAGGATATGTTTTAATTTTGATGATCAAAAGGTCTCTAAGTTTCTATAGTTCTCCTTCCAGAATTTCTTAACTCATTCAATAAATATGAGCTGGGCACCCAGTTTGCTTAAGAAGGGAGGGCAATAATAATAAAGAAGATAACAAGCAAAAGCATTTCAAACAGTTATGTTGTGGTAAGAAAAAAACAATAACGACTGGGAAGGGAAGTGTAGAACCAATTTAAACTGGTGATTAGGAAGGATATCTCTAAGAAGGCAACATTTGGCTAAGGCGGCATTTAGGCTGACAGCTAAATGACAAAAACGCACCAGCCAAGAGAAGATCAGGTGCTGAGCACTCCAGGCAAGAAAAAAGTAATTACATAGCTCTTACTCCTTGGAAGAAAAGTTATGACCAACTTAGACAGCATATTCAAAAGCAGAGACATTACTTTGCCGACTAAGGTCCGTCTAGTCAAGGCTATGGTTTTTCCTGTGGTCATGTATGGATGTGAGAGTTGGACTGTGAAGAAGGCTGAGCACTGAAGAATTGATGCTTTTGAACTGTGGTGTTGGAGAAGACTCTTGAGAGTCCCTTGGACTGCAAGGAGATCCAACCAATCTATTCTGAAGATCAGCCCTGGGATTTCTTTGGAAGGAATGATGCTAAAGCTGAAACTCTAGTACTCTGGCCACCTCAAGTGAAGAGTTGACTCATTGGAAAAGACTCTGATGCTGGGAGGGATTGGGGGGCAGGAGAAGGGGATAACAGAGGATGAGATAGTTGGATGGTATCACTGACTCGATGGATGTGAGTCTGAGTGAACTCTGGGAGTTGGTGATGGACAGGGAGGCCTGGCGTGCTGCGATTCATGGGGTCGCAAAGAGTCGGACACGACTGAGCAACTGAACTGAACTGAAGGCAGGAAAATATATGCCTGGTATGTCTCAAAATCATCAAGAAGGCTCAAATGAGGTAATGAGCAATAAAGACTGAGTTTACTTTTTTTTCCTAAGAGGGAGCTATAGGAATGTTTTAGGCAAAAGGTGCCATGGTTCTATTTGTATTTTAAAATTCTCATGCTGATTGCTGTGTGGAAAATATACTGTATTTGGGAAAGATCAGTTAAGAAGCTATCACTTTAAATTCAGGTGAGAAAATATGATCACTCAAACAGAGTCAGCAGCAATTGGGAGTTGCCAGATCTGGGATACATTTTAAAGGTAAAGCAGTCAGAATGCCAAGAGAATGAATGGCTTACTGCTTCTCAGACTATTTTCTTTTCTCTATGTGTTTAGAAAGAAAGAAAGTGAAGTCACTCAGTTGTGTCTGATTTTTTGGAACCCCATGGATTGTAGCCTACCAGGCTCCTCCATCCATGGGATTTTCCAGGCAAGAGTACTGGAGTGGGTTGCCATTTCCCTCTCCAGAGGATCTTCCTGACCCAGGGATTGAATCCAGGTCTCCTGCATTGCAGGCAGACGCTTTACCATCTGAGTCACCAGGGAAGTGTTTCAGTTCAGTTCAGTTGCTTAGTTGTGTCTGACTCTGCGACCCCATGAATTGCAGCACACCAGGCCTCCCTGTCCCTCACCAACTCCTGGAGTGTTCAGATCCTAACAATTATTTATCCCCTCTTGAGACTCCTCCATGCTCATCCTACTCCTTTAAAATAATGTAAGCAAATTCACTACATCCCCTAGATAATGTCTGGGGGTCTTATTTATACGTATCACCAGTCCATCTAAGACATTTTTTTATATAAAAAAAATTTAAGTGCCTAAGGTATTTCATTGTTAAACACACTTATATTCTAAATCATTGAAAAATAGTAATTTACGTTTGGTTAACCTTTACAAACCAGAATATTTGATTAATCAGAGCACTCCACTCTTGAATATTCTGAATAACTTTCTATACTACTACTAGTTTGTATTTTTCTTAGGGTTAAGACTAACTCAGATAATTGATTGATAGTCAGAATGATATTTTACATATTCAGGTGCCTACATTTTCTTTCTGATAATTAAGATCTGGAAAAGGAAACTCTAACATATAAATTTGACAAGCGTGTCAGTCAGGTATGCCTAATGGAAGAAAGCTTAAAAGAGACAAATCACTAGCTGAAATGTAAATCCCATGGTGAGCGTCCCAGTCAAGCTGTTACGGGCTAGGCTTGAATTCCTTCAGTGGCACAAAGGAATCAGATCTCTGGGAGCCCGTTCATCTTTAACAGTGCACTGATGCAGGCCCTCAGATTCACGAGCTAAAATCTTATTTGCTATTCCACATATGCTACTTATAGGTCCAGAGTTAAATTTTAAGCTTTGTGTGATCAAGGATTATATGTGACAGATAAGTTAGCCAGCTCACGTGACACTCAATCCTTTAAGTGTGCCTCCCTCTACTGAAGAGACTGGAAAGCTAAAAACTACATGCCCAAACTTTCCTGTAACTGAACTTACTAGATTTAATATCTGCCAGCCACAAGGCACCACATAAACTGAGTGAAGAGGGGAGAAGGGCAGGGTAAAGGGACCCACTTTGGTGCTATGAGTCACAGCAAAAGAAGCATAATTCTAGAGTCAGCAGCTTCCCAATTATAACAAGAGCACTGGTTCCCTTCATCTCAAGGCAACATTTGTAACAGACTTTTACAAGAACTCTTGTCAGAAATTGACAGGGAAGTTGTCAGAAGTTGACTGAGAAGAGTTCTGTGATTAACCTGAATATTCGGTAAGTGAGAAGTTTCCATAGGATGTCAAAGTGGAAACACTATAATGAACTAACCAACAGTATTCATGGAGCAAATAAAGAATAAATACAGGGAGTAGAGCACAGCATATAGATCTGGATTTGAGTATTCACTTGATCACATGTGATTTTAAGCCAGTTTCATAATCTCTAGGTCTCATATTTCTCACTTATAAAATGGGAATCATAGAGTAATACCTGTTTTCAGAATGAATAAATGAGATAATACTTGCAAATAGCACAGTAAATATATTACTAAGTATTTGCCAATGTCACTGTTATGATACAGGTATTTAGATTATAGAACTACATAGTGGAAGAAGCCTTAAGGCCATCCAATCCAACCTTCTCATTCTATAACACCATGGCCAAAGATGAATGAAGTAGGGTTCCTATACTCAATAAACTCATAATCCAGGTAGAAAAAAACAATTAAAAAAGCACATTATTTGGCACTAAATCATTATAATTCTTAAAATAAAGAAACTAAACTTTTTTTCACCTGGTATTAAGCTGAGAGATGATCAATATGGAAAGAAAATTGTTAACAGTTAATTTTAGGAGCAACCAAGTGATACAAATGTTTAGAATAAAATTTTTATTCCCTTCTCATACAGTCTTGAATATTTTGGTCCACATGTCCTATGCTCACCAGACCAGGGAGATTTTCTAATCATTTAGAAGTCTCAGACAATATAAGCTACCAGGACAATAGTATTCTTTCTCTTAGAGCACATCTCTATCATCCATCCAAATCTTCCATTGCCAACCACTTACCTACCAGGTCACCTGACTACCCTGAAGTGGAATATTACCACAGTGTTTCTAAAAACTAGAAAGAGGGCAGAAGAAACCTACACTATATTTTGATGTACTTCAGCAGAGATAGCTAGTTCTTGCCTCTAGTTTACTTTTGTAACGGAACCCAATTTTATCCATGGTTAACGGTAAACTCAGCTAAGGGGCTATATTGTCCAGCTTCTCTTACAGTTAGGAGCAGATACATGTCAAAATGATATGAACCTGGTCTAAATGAAAACACTCTCCTTTATGTTTCCCAATGTTCTTTTCTCTTTCTGATAATCAGGGACAGATCACATCCACCTTGGACACAGAGAAAGATAAATATCAAAACCTTTTTGTGATACTGTTATAATAAATTACTTAAATGTTTTCCATGTTTTCTTTATATTTTTTCCTATCTCTGGTTATGGACCAAAGCCAGATATTTAACAATTTTATGATATTACATTCTGAAAGTAATCTGCACTTTAATATAAAAACATTTTATTCCACGAAAAATAATTTCTACATGAAAGTTTTCCACTAGTTTCTTGGCTAAGTAACATGAAGAGCTTAGAGGCCTATTAAGACTTACCAATGAAGTGCAAGAGGCAGGATGATTATAAGGGTACCACCACACTGTCTTATAGATGTTGATGTACTGAATGAACAGAGCAACCAGCAAGTAGATGAAAAAGAGAAATTCAAAGAGCAGGCTTCCATCCACAGGCAAGTCAGGAATTTGGCAATGACGAACAGGACCTGGGGTGATTAAGGCTGTGATAGGTGGGACCGGAAGGCCAATAGCACTACCATTCCTGAAAAGAGAAAACTACAGTTAAATCAAATGGTGATACCTTTCAGTGTCAAAGAGCATAAAGGAGTCCTGCTTCCTTAGTCACCTACACTTTTAACTGTTGGCCTTCCTCAAGACTCTGGACCTTTCACTCTTCTCTTTTCCCTCTACAAAACTCTCTCAGTCATGTAATACATGGTCATGGCTTCCATTATCTCCTACATGCTGAAAACTAAAATTTCTCTCCATAAAGTTCACTGCTGCACTTTAGATCCATGTCATCAAGCTGTCTGCTGGGTATCTGTGTTTCTCTTCCTAAAGTCCTGATCATAGTCCATGGCCCACCCAGTTAGCTGCCCAAATCAGAAACCTGGGAATCATATTAGGAATCTTCTTCTGTAAATCACTCTCTAAATCATATATACTCCACTTCATAAATCTTTTTCCAAATTGCACTCTCCTCTCTAAACCCATAGGCTTAGTACAAGGAGTTGCCATTTTTCACCTGAACCACTGTAGTAATACCTCTAAATTCAAGTCTATTTTCACCAAATCCTCCAACCTGCCTTTAAACATCTTTCTAAAGTGAAACTCTGATAGTATACTCTCTTGCCTAAAACTCTTCAATGCTCTCTATTGCTAGTAGCATAACACCCAACAATGTTTATTCCTATGAGGCTCTCTGCTTAACACACTAGTCTCATCTCTTTTCACTCCTCCACATGCACCCTAAACACTACCCATGCTATTTGCTATGTGTGAATATATATACATATGCTTTGTACACAATATTCCTTTTACCAGCAATGTCCCCTAAAATCACCTTCCGTAACCCTTCACATATACATTTATAGAGAAAATTTGAGACTTTTTAAATAACCAAACAAAATCTCTAAAAGATTACTCTGACTCAATCAAAATCAATTCATCTCTCCTCTGTGCCACTATTATACCTAAACAATGCCTTTATTGCACTTTTCAATTGTTCAATTTTCAAAAAATTGTTACATAATTTCTTCATACTGTTATGTAACTTTTTTTTAATGTAACTTTTTGTATACATATTTTGGTCTATCATCATAATCTTAAGGACAGAGACAGTACTTCTCCTGCTGCTGCGGCTGCTAAGTCGCTTCCAGTCATGTCCGACTCTGTGCAACCCAGAGACGGCAGCCCACCAGGCTCCCCTATCCCTGGGATTCTCCAGGCAAGAACACTGGAGTGGGCTGCCATTTCCTTCTCCAATGCATGAAAGTGAAAAGTAAAAGTGAAGGCACTCAGTTGTGTCAGACTCTTAGCGACCCCGTGGACTGCAGCCTACCAGGCTCTTCCGTCCACGGGATTTTCCAGGCAAGAGTACTGGAGTGGGGTGCCACTGCCTTCTCCATGTACTTCTCCTAGTTCACTGCAATTACATACCTTTAGGTTGAGAAGACAGTAGACCAATACAGTCATGAAAAAGAGGGAGCTCTCTCAAAACACAGATTAAAATGTAGAAATTTTAACCCCTATCTTTTTCTTTCTTTTATGCTCTCATACAATTAGCTGGACTATCTAAAATGATAAGATAAGGCTAAAGAATAAAATTTCCATTTGTATGCTTGTGAACAGTAAGAGATCTAAGGGTCTATGATGTTAACAGAACAAGGAAAAGAGGCTTCATTTGGCTATTTCCAAAGAAGATTCTAAAGAGGGAATAACATTAGTGTTACCATTCTACTCCAAAATTTCCAAATATAGGATTCTAGCATTAGTATGTGACACTGACAGCACTTAAAGTGTCTCATGGGAATATAACCTCTGCTCATTCTGAACCATTCTGAATAGTTAAGAATACCATGGCAGAAACTAGAAGGGAAGAGATCTAGAAGGAAAGAACAGGGATGGGTAAGGGATGGAAAAATTTTTAAGGTTTCTTCCCTCAATCTCAGAGTACACTGCAATAAATCAAGCTTATCAAGGAGCGGGTTATGATCTACCATTAGGTCTCAAAACTTCATCTGCTCAATCATAAATTAATCATTAATACACCAATGCCCTCTGATCTGTTCTGGGAGCTGGGCCACAGCACTACGCAACTCCAGGAAGTGTTATACATAAAGAATAGGGCACGAAAGATTCTCTCTGGAGTTGTTCAAGTTGGTGGGCTTGAATGGAGAGAAATAATGCCAGCAACCATTCTATTGCCTCACTCCATTTAATGACAAAATATGGGGAAAAAATTCTGAAGAGTCTCTACTCTAGAACAAGCTAAATATTCTCTAGAACAAATAAAATTTCCTATTCCTCTTCAGCCAAAGGTATATGCTAAACTATTTGTTATGATTTAAAAGTTAAAATAGTTTTCATAGAATTTTCCTAAATAAAGCAGACTAATGTGCTTCTGCCATTAACAAAGTTATTAACACTCTGGGCTTTAAGAAAAATATTCAAAACAAAGCACAAAAGATCTATATCTGTGAAACTACCATATGATCCAGTAATCCCACTCCAGGACATATATCCAGAGAAAACTATAATCCAAAAGATACAAGCATCCCAATGTTCAGTGCAGCACCATTTACAACAGCCAAGACATGGAAGCAATTAAATGTCCATCAACAGAGGAATGGTTAAAGAAGATGTAGTACATAAATACCATGGGATATTACTAAGTCACACACACACACACAAAAGAAATAATGCCATTTGCAACAATATGAACAGACCCAGAGATTATCATACTCATTAAGTCAGACAGAGAAAAACAAGTATTGTATGATAGAGAGCTTATATGTGGACTCTTAAAAAAGCTATAAATGAACTTATTTACAAAACAGAAATAAAACCACAGATGTAGAAAACAAACTTACGGTTATCAGGGGAAGTGGAGGGGAGGGATGAACTGGGAAATTAGGATTGACATATACACACTACTATTTATAAAAGAAATAACTAATAAGGACCTACTATACACCACTGGAAACACTACTCAATACTCTATAATGATCTATATAGTTATGGAGTGGATATATGTGTATATATAACTGATTCACTTTGCTGTATAGCAGAAATTAACACAACTTTTAAATCAACTACTCTCCAATAAAATTTTTTTAAAAAGGATTCACTCAATCCTTCTCCCCTCTATTTGGAGTGTGCCACTCATCTGAATGCCCATTAAAATTTGGTCCCCAGTTCCCTTATCACATTATCATTTACCACTGAAATATTCTCTCCCCTGCTGGGCAGTAAGCCACTTGTAATCAGAAATCAAGATGTTAGGGAACCACTGACCAAAACCACCCACCTTGGCATAATAATAACTGCTTGGATGAGTTGTCTCATAACAGGAAATGCCAATACGGAAAATGATGCTGCTGCTGAAAACTAACTGGAAGAATTTGGGAAGGGCTGAAAGGAGGAAGGAGATGCCAGCCCATAACATGTCCTTTAACCTCCCAGAAACCTTTATGCTAGAATCCATCTTGGCTGAAAGATGGACTGTGCCACCAGGAAGTACCCTGAGTCAGATCAAATATGGGCAAAGCAAGATGACTGGGCAGAGACAACTTGGAAAGCTAACCCTATTACCCATAACACCTGGGACTGCAAGCCACGTGGCAGAGCAGTCCTCCGGGCTTTCCTTACCTTGCTGCTTTCCACCTGGGTGCCCCTTCCCAATAAAGTCTTTTGCTTTGTCAGTTAAAAAACTTTTTCTTAAAGATCTGTATTTGTGATATCCTATACAACCTTGGCTATTATACTTCAAGCCAAAAGACAAAGAGACAAACATCAAATAAAGTGATCCAGAGCATCAGAGAGAAAGAGGAAAGTATTTTCACACATTGAAAAGTTGAGAGGGTATATGATCAAAGCATTTTAAAACCAAAAACAAACAAAAAAGAGCTAACATAAACAGACTTAGTCAATACATCTCAGAAAATTACAGAAAAATTTGAGAAACTTTAGAGAGAAATCACTTAAGAAAAGTTAAAAGCATTGTTCCTCTGAAAGAATATAAAATAGATTCAAGAAAAGCAAAGTGACACAGAGGTTTGAGATACAATGAGGGAGAGTTCTAGCCCAGATTTCCCATTAACCAGTTTGGGGTTTTTGTTTTTGTTTGTTTGCTTTTGGCTATGCTGGGTCTTTGTTGAAGTGTGAGTGCTTAGTTGCCCTGGAGTACATGGGATCTCAGTTCCCTGACCAGGGATCGAACCCATGTCCTCTGCCTTGGAAGGCAGATTTTTAACCACTGGACCACGAGGGAAGTCCTCCAATTGTGGTTTTTGAGACAATAACTTTACATCCCTAAGCCTCAGTCTCTTCATCTATAATACAAGGGTTGGAAAAGATTCTCTCTAAAGAAATTTTCTCAGTGCTAACACTGAATATTCTCTTTCAAATGGGGCTGCAGTCCCAACAATCATGCCTAAGCTGATGATTTGCTAGGAGGACTCAGAGGACCTGGCGTGTAGTTGTGTTCACAGCTACAATTTGTAACAGCAGAAGGATACAAATCAAAACCAGCGGACGGAAAAGGTAACAAGCAGTCTTGAGGAAAACAAGTGCAAACTTCCAAGGGTTTCTCAATGGAGTCATATAGTTAACTAGTTTAGCAACTAGTTATGACGGGAGGTTCATTACTATACAAGCAGCATTTTTATTGGAGGCCAGCCTCACCGCGTAAACACTCTTTAGCTAGCACTACCAAAATTCCAGACTAGAGGAAAGCAGGTGTTCAGTGTAACAATTTGTAGAAAGGACTGGCTACGAGACTGGCATCTGGGAACTTGACTGGTAAACAGTTTCCTCCACTGACACAGAAGTTTCTCTAAATAATAAGAGTGGCTTACTGTCCCTAAACTGTCTGTGCAAACAATATGAATTATGCTGAACTCCGTTTTGTCCTTGTATGCAGGAAAGAGTTAACACAGCAGACCTAAAGACTAGCCTTTATGGAGCTAGCAAGCAGCACATTTTAGGTAACAAAATAGATAAGTCAATAAAAATTTAAAGGAATAAAAAAGAACTAAAAGGGACAGAGAAAGCAGTGATCATTTGAATATGCTCAGGTGATATTAACTAAGTATGCAAGAACAAAACCAAACCAAACCACTCTTAGTCCTTCTCAAGTAAGAGTCTCCCTCAACTAAAAGCTCTCTAGAAAACTCAGAAGTCCACAGTATATTCTCCTTCTTTAGAAGGCAATCATCTAAGCACATAGTCCCAAGAACAAATTCCTGCTCCCCACAGGTGGAAAGCAGGACAGGATAGATTTCAATTTTGATTGTGTCACCAAACTAGCTCTTTGACATTCACCAAACAAGTCACAAACATCTAACCATGGCAAACGTTTTCTTTTCAGCTGATCTTTGTTTTGCAGAACCACATACATCATTCAAAACTCAAGCAATTACTTACTTCTCTCCTCAATACAGACACTCCAGAAATGAGTTCTCCACATGTAGACATTGCTTTTCTTTAGAAACACACCTCCTAAAACTATATTCTAGGGTATTTAACAATGGTTTTAGCCACACTTTTATACCTTTCCCCCACGTCTTATAAAACAACCTATTCCAGGCTGCTTCTTTCCCACTGAGAAACACAGTAAATCAGAATGAGAAAGATAAATGCATTTATATGGAATCTAGAAAGATAGTATCAATGAATTTATTTGCAGAGCAGCAATGAAGAAACAGACATAGAGAACAGACTTATGGACCTGGGGAGCAAGAGGGAGGAAGGAGAGGGTGAGATGTATGGAGAGAGTAACATGGAAACTTACATTACCATCTGTAAAACAGAGAGCCAATGGGAATTTGTTATATGACTCAGGGAACTCAAACAGGGGCTCTATATCAACCTAGAGCGGTGGGACAGGGAGGGAGTGGGAGAAAGGTTCAAAAGAGAGGGGACATATATATACCTATGGCTGATTTATATTGATATTTGGCAGAAAACAACAAAATTCTGTAAAGCAATTACCCTTCAATTAAAAATAATAAATAAAATCAGGGGGAATAAAGAAAAAGAAACACAGAACTGTCTTCTTCCAAAATAACCCCTTTAGGTAAAATGTCACAAAATAATCCCTCAATAACAGTTTCAGTGACCAAACCATTAGCAATTTTTATTTTTCACTTTATTCTAGTCTGTTGAAAAATAAGTCCTTCTCCTCACCACTCCAATTAATTGCTAAAGATATATATGTTAAAGGAGGAAAGCTGAACTATATGTTAAATGAAAATCAAGGCAATCATAACGAAAACGTTGAAAGCCAAGATAGGCACAGCTATAATTTTCTACGGCAATTTGAAAGCACTGAATCACTAAACTAGTCAGTATATATTAGTAAAATAAAGCCATGAACTTCAAATAAGAAACATCCTTCATCTCAGTCTCTATGTTGAGAGCACCTTTCCTTAAGAGCATTTTTACATATCCTCATTTAAAATTTTTTATTAAAAAAATGTTATTTGTAGAAATTTTGGAAAATTCAGAGTAGAGTTTTTTAAAGTTACTGCAATTTACTATTTCATTTATTTCCAAGCAGAAAGTATTTCTGAAACAGAAAGTATTGTCATTTTTAAAATAAGGAAATCCACAAGAACAGGAGAGTAAAAGTATTACTCTAGAATAAATTACAAGTACTCTGTCTACATATGTAGATTCAAAATTTGGATTGAAAATTAATGAGAATCAGAGACTGGAAAAATCCCTTCAAACTGGAACTTCAGGGAGAGCCCCATTGAAACGACAAGATCAGAACTGACTCTGAAGACTGAGTAGAGCTTGGGGTGGAAGGTCAGAAAGAAAGAAGTAAACAAATAACATCAGGAGAGCCTAAAAAGACAAGAGTAGTACTGACTGCTACCTGTGAACATTAGAATCCAGGCCAGAGAAAACGCTATTCAGATAGGAAAAAGAAAAATTATTTTGACCAAACAATCTAGTATAAACCATCTCTTTCTACTGCGACATGATCAAACCTCCTGATAAATTATTCAGGATAATTTAAAAAATAATTCATCCTAACTTTTGAAAATTAGGAACAGAGATAAATTTCCATTAAGAAAATCAAATTCTTTATTCTCATGCAATATGACACAAATCTTAAGATGTTTAGGCTAGAGCTGATAAGTTTATTCATTTCAACTTTTTGAACAAAGTAATTTTTAAGACCCTGATAGGATATGACAATTTCAGAATCTCATGTTAATTAATAGCTTTAATCTACTCTCCTTGAAGAAGAATCCTAGAAAGTAAACCATCACGTTCATCTTGAACTGTAACTCACTTCTACCTTCTTTTAATAGTTAAAAAAGGGTGACAACTAGAATTTGGATTATTGGCTATAAGTATGAGTCAGCCTTTTCTTATTTTGTGGGCATCACAACTTTCTACCTCCAAAGTATTCTGAAATACTCAGCTTCCAGTTTTTAGGGTCAGGGTTTCTACTTCGGTGTCAAAAAATAATCCTGATAAGCAAATATCTGAATAGTATGATGGCTTCTGTATTAGCCTTACTAATCATAGAATATTACAAATTATTTGTCTTATTTCTTCTTTACCTGTTCCTCAGGCCTGTTCCATTGCCACAGCCCCTCCAACCAAAGTCTGTAAAGAAGGTAAAGCTGAACGGCTTAGCTGCTGCCGACTAGGGCCCCTCCTTCCACCGGGCATGTCCGGGAACCAGTCTGCTTCCAGTGCCACCTATAGTTGCAACCCAGGTTAATGGTTGTCAGCCTGTTTCAACGCTGAACAAAAAGAGACATTTAAATATCAGTTTGCTATCTTTAAAGTAGGCAATGTAACAAAACAACCAGAAAAACTGAGTAAGCAGACCACGTAAAAGAATGCTCCCAATGTCTATCACTGACTTCATTCTAATCAAAGGACTACTCAAGATTACAGTGGGTCGGAAGCCTAAGTCCTAAGCTTTGTTCAGCACTAGAGAAGTCACACTTGTGTCTTTCATCAGTACAGTTGTTCTACATGAAAGATTTTACCACCAGTTTACAAGAAACAGTGAATATATACAGTTCCAATACAGATGTGGTATTTCACAGTAAGCCCCTTGAAATACAAGAGAATCAGCACTGTTCAAAATGTTAGGTTTTGTTATCAGGGGATCTAGATTCTGAGATCAGCTGTATCATTTATTATCTGACTCTGAGGCATTTAACTGACATTTATTATCTGACTCTGAGTCTGTTTCCTCATCAGAAAAAAAGCATTCCTTGTCCTACAGAGGCAGTTGTCAGAACTGAAAAGATGGGTCAAAGTACATCAGGTCTTTTGACTCTTTAAAAGTAAAACTGTTCAAGTGCTATCTCCATATGTTAGAGTGAAAATACTGTAAAGAGATCAAGGAGATGCCCATTCCAGAAAAACTGATGTAAAATAGTTTAGAAATTACTGAAACTGCAGGATTAAAAGTCATACAAACCTTCAATAAAAAGAAACTGTGCTTTCATTAATCTATGGAAAAATTATGGTTCTGTCAATATGGATACCAAGAATCTGCTTCCTGAACAATACAACTTAAAAACCGAAGAATGACACCGTGGAAAAACCCTGGTTTTCAAAACGTTACAGCAGATATTCTGTTCCCTATTCCTAACAGCTCTCGGCTGCAGACTAACAAACGCCAAGTGAGACAAAGCACTCAAACGACTGGATGTAAGGGCAGCTGGTCCTTGCTCAATTAACGAGCAAAGGAAAAGAAAAGTGTAGAGCAAAAAAATGGGACGGAAGAAGGCTAGGGGATGGGGTGGTGGAAGGTGGGCAGCGAGAGAACACAAACTTCAACAGACTGGCCTCTATGAGGGGACGACAAAGCGGTCCCCGCCGCGCAACCTGGAGGGCCGAAGCAGGCCTGGGACAATCGGACAGCGCGGCAGCTCGGATATACTCACGCATGGAGGAGGCCAGGCCAGCGGGGCGGGATCCCTGGAAGGAGGTGGCGGTTTTACAGCTAGACCCCAAGCAACAAAACTCCTGCCCACGTTGAGGCGCTGCAAACCAGTTGCTTGTCTGTGGGTTGTCCCCTCCCGGAGAGTCGAGAAAAGGTGTCCCGGCTTCGGGCTGCCAGACCCAGACCCTGAGTCAGTACCAGAATCAGAGCCAGAGCCAAAGCTTGAGGCAGAGACCGGCCCCGTCAGCACTCATCCTCAGCCTCCATTACCACAGAGCTGAGCAGACGTGGCAGCGCACGCTGATGACGTCAGCTCGGCGACGGACGGCCGCCCGCCCCAGGAACCGCAGACAGGCCCCCGGAACTACACGGGAGCCCTGGGAGTGAGCACCCGGCCCGCTTTTGCGTGCACCTGCGCAGTGGAACTCGCTTTCTTCGTGGGTCTCGCGATCTCTCCTTCCCCAGCCAGCGCTGAAGACAGTATTTCCTCCCTGAGCCTCAGTCACCAACCCCCAACGATATGCGGACAGCATGCTAGGGTCCTTCCTGTTATCTCATGGACTCCTAGTAACAACCGTGTTCAAATTATCAATTCCCTTTTTACAAATGGGGAAGGTTAGGAGACGTCATTTAAAGTCAGTGCTAAGCGGAGGCGATCAAGAAGCAGTTGTGCTTCAGCAGCCGGTCGTGAGCTTCCTGTATGTTGAGAAAAGTACTAACGGGATGCTGGAGTTACAAAAGTGAATACCACAAACGGCTCACAGTCTAGTAGAAGAGACAAGACACCAGGAAAATTACAATTTATTACAATAAAAGTAACATAAAAAGTATGTCCAAGGTCCAGAGATAACAGGCAAGACAGGGTAGTAAGTTCTGTGCAATGGTGGTGGTGTTGGTCCCAAGAAAATCTTCACAGAGAGCTTGGGGTTTAAAAGACAAGACTGCAAGGATGAATAGGGAGTTTGTGGGAGAATAACTTCCTATTACTAGTAAAGGATGTGTTCGACAGAAAGGTAAGAGAGAGGGCAACATCAGTAGTGAATTCAGAAACTGTCTATATTTTGGTGTTAGCAGATGAGTAAGAGTATCAACGGAACACTTGGCTTGGGCTCTCTCGCATTGCAGATTTTAAGCATCTTAAGAGAAAACCTTATCCAGCATATGATTAGTTAACCTTTACTGAGAGGTTTTTTTGTTTGGTGCCAGACACTAGACGAATAGCTTTACGTATTTGATTTAAATCTCAATGTTTTGATAGTATTCCTGTTTTTTACAGAGAAAACTGAAGGTAAGAAAAATAACTTGTTGAAACCTAGCTAATATTATCCAGCTAGTAAGTGACAAACCCATAGTTTACAGTCAGAATGACCAATATTGGAACCACTAGAGTTAGTAATATTCCCAAGTATTCTTACTGTCCTTGTGTACCACAGAGATTGCTTTCATGCAATATAGATGATTACATATTTTCATTGTATTCACCTGTAGGATTATGGTACATTTCTTTTCAGTATTAACTACTGCTTGGTACTCTGAAACTCTTTGCCGCTTTTCCATTGGCTCACCAGCGATCATCTTTCATTCAGCATTAATTTATTTAGTGCCTATCATGTTCCAAGCACTGTGCTTCTGAATAAGATATGTAACTGCCCTCCTGAAGCTTATATTCTGAGAGACACATTTACTTAATATCAATTAAATACTGTTTTTAAGTGTTATGAACTAGACAAATAAGGGGGTAAGGTAGAAAATTAGGGTGCTGTTTTGAGGGGAATCTCTCTGAAGGAATGCCATTTCAGCAGAAACTTGAATGGCACCAGAAATGCCAGGATGACAGAGAAAAACAATCCAGGTGGAAAACAAAACTTAGGCAGAGACTCTAAGGTGGGTTAGAACTTGGCATGTGTGAGAAACTCAGTGTAAAGCTGTATAGCCAGATTATGGTGAGCATGAAATGACTTTGAAGACACACTGAGCTTGAACATGGAGAGTCTTTTATTAAACTATAGTGTTTGCATTTTAAATTAGTGACCATGGCAAAGGCCTAGAAATCTGTGGTTTTCTTAATTCCCAGGAGAATTCTAGCACTCATTCACATATAGCAACCACTGGAAATAAAATCTTACCAGTTAAGGAAATGAAGCAAGTAATATTTAAATTAATGCATACCTTATTCCTCCTGTGTAGAGGGCTTACTTACCTCTCGATCTCTCACTTCAAATATAAACATTGTAAAGTTGCAGAAAATGTGATTTATTTCCATTTCAAAGACCTTATAGCATGAAGTGATTTCCACCATCTTCTGATCACAGAAAACTGTAATTGTGGAAACTAAGCTATTTTATTAGAGTTTCTATAATTGTTCTCCACTATATTCATTTTAAACTAACTTTGAAGGGAAGGATGTTTGTTTTCCACTATATTCATTTTAAACTAGCTTTGAAGGGAAGGTTATTGTGTTCATCTATGTAGTACCTTGCTTGGTGGGCTTTTGATTAATTATTCACTTTGAAGTATTGCTCACCTTCCTGGAAGTAGAAGAAACTGATTCGTTTTCATTTGGATTCCTAAAGGCTTGTAAGATACAGTATTAAGGATTCATTTTCTCCTCTTCCCCACTCACCCAAAATGAGTTACATAGCCATTCCTAACTAATCAACATTATTTTATCTTCCACCATTCCTCAACATCCATCCTAAATGCTTCACTACCATCAACTCAGGTTCTATTCCCACCTGCAAATTATGACTTCCCCTCTTTCAGCATCTCTAGCACAATATTCATGAACTGCAACGTCTCCTTTTCTTCAGCCTAGAATACAGTACACCCTTCCGGCCTCTCTCCAGATTTGCATATTGATCTTTCCCTCCACTGAAACCTGTAGCATTTAGTTATTGCCTTAAATTGTAAATAAGCTCCCGGGAAGAATATTTTTCTCCCTACTAGATCTAAATTCCTTCAGGGCACAGATCTCATCTTGTATTTCCATAGAGCCTAGGGGGTCACCATGCACATTTTACACAATGGATACATATACTTGCAACTGTATGATCACTGTATATGCCTACACTTTACAGTATAATGTCCTCCGTTATTTTTTTTTCTCCTGAGTCACCCCGACTGTTATAAATTGCTATTACAAAGAGACGTGTGCTATATACTATTTGCAATCATTTGGTGTCTTAAAGTACTGTAGACATTCAGGTGCTCAAATCTATGCTATTTAGTAAAAAAGAAGCAGTTTGAGGCCGTGGAAAGATCTGCTAGCCCGGGTTGTGCTACTAACTGTAAATCTTTGGGTGAAAAAAAAGTTTCCTTTGTGGCTTTCAGTTTTTTGGCTGCGGAGAATAAGATGTTTTCAAGATGTTATAGAATGTAAAGGACAAACATGAGACATTTTCTCCCGAGGTGCCGTTTATTCATTCTCTCCTGGGATCCGATTTTATCTGAGAGATGCATATATATGTATATATTAAGAGCGCGAGTTCTGCTCTACACAAACGAACAGGTCCGCGGCTGATTGCCTGCGCCGCCTTCTCAGAGAAGCTGCGCGACTCGCTGGGCTCTGGACCAGGACCGGGAGGCCGAGAGGCGCTCTGCCGTCACTTCGCTGGACGGCCCTCTGCCCACGTGGTGCGGCTCCTCGGCCATCTTTGTGCGGGGCTCCGCTTTCGTCCGCGCGGCAGCCGGTTCTCCGCAGTTGGGCGGCAGGCGATGGAGCTGGGGGCGCCCTCCCAGCTTTGGTTGTGGCTGCTTTTGCTACTCCTGCCCCCGGTGCCGGGCCGCGAAAAGGGTTCAGGTGCGCTTCAGACAGGGCCGGATCCACCGCTGGGGCTCGGGGTCTGGCCACGTTCCGGCGCGCTCTTCCGCGCCCCTCGCTCTCCCGTGCTGCCGGCGCCGCTCGTGCTGTGGCCGCTGCGGCGCAGAGCTGGGCAGCGGGCACGGCGGCTCTTCGGAGCAGAGAGTGCCACTGGATGTCCGGCGCTGCTTCTCCTGCCCGGAACCCTGGAGAGTAACCCATCCTCCAGAGTTCAGAGCGATAGTGGGTAGGGGGAGGGCATGCCCACAGCTGGTGTGGCCCACGCTTGGTTACCCTGCACCTCCCTAAGACACACTGGGGGATAATTCGTGTGTGTGTGTGTGTGTGTGTGTGTGTGTGTGTGTGTACCCTGCACCTCCTAAGACACACTGGGGGATTAGTGTGTGTGTGTGTGTGTGTGTGTGTGTACCCTGCACCTCCCTAAGACACACTGGGGGATAATTCGTGGTGTGTGTGTGTGTGTAGAGGAGCAGACTTGACCTGAGTGCTGGAGAGCTGTAGAATGAATCCTTCTTGGCTGTCTGTTTCCACCAGTGGGATGAAAAGAGGATGTCTCATAAAAGTTTTGGCTTTCTGTGGATTCTACTTACCTGCTGCTAGTGAATAAGAATACTCAGGGGTGTTTTGTTAATCTTCATTTTTTTCACTTTTTGAAGGTTCAAAATGGAAAGTATTTATTGATCAAATTAACAGGGCTTTGGAGAATTACGAACCATGTTCAAGTCCAAACTGCAGCTGTTACCACGGGTGAGTTCTTTTCTTTCACCCATCTTTAAGAATTTAGATCTTGTCAGGAGGAAATCCCCTAAAATCCCGAGGAGACCTTGGTTGCACTGGTCAGAGAGCAGACGGGGTCCCTGAGGTGGTTTTCTGATTTCTGGGGAATAAAAATACCCTGGGATAGTAGAGGCCCAGGTGGTCCCAGCCTTGCCTGTTAACTCCCTGTAGGAATGTACTTGTTTGCATTCCCCACTGGACTGAAAGCTTCTTGAGGCCAAGGCATATGTCCTGTGCTGGCTGTTGTATTCCTGGTGCTGATTCTCAGTAAGTGAAAGTCGCTCAGTCCTGTTCGACTCTTTGCAACCACATGAACTATACAGTCCATGGAATTCTTCAGGCCAGAATACTGGAGTGGGTAGTCTTTCCTTTCTCCAGAGGGATCTTCCCAACCCAGGGATCGAACCCAGGTTTCCCGCATTGCAGGCGGATTCTTTACTAGCCGAGCCACAAGGGAAGCCCTACTCTCAGTAAGTACTCTATTTTTAAATGAATCAAATTATGTTTCCTGTCAATTATCTTTTGATGTATACAAATTAAGGCTAGAGTGTGATGGTAGAAAGATTACTTTGAAATCAGCCTTACATTCTAGTGCCAGATTCAGGTCTCAGATCCAAGTCACTTCTCTAGATAATCAGATTCCTTATCAGTTGAATAACAGAGTCCTTTAACTCCTCATTACATTCATTATTTTATAATTCCTCAAAAAATTCACCTGATGCATGTGATACTTAATAAAAACTTGGTTTGTACCAAGCCTTAAAAGGGATACAAAATAGTGTAATTCTTAGTTATTCCTGTCAGTCACACATACTGCTAGAGTATGTGAGGTGGTAGGGGCCGAACAGGCTGGAAGGTAAGACTTGGTTTCAAGCTGTAAGGCATAAGCTGTGCCTTCTGTGGGATTCGAAGAAGGAAAGGTCAGTGGGACTGCAGTGACTGGGAGGGCGCAGGTGTGACATGAGTGCTGAGGAGGAATATGCATCAGGCAAGGGAGGGGCATTCCCGTGGAGGGAGGGGGAAGAGATGCTCGATACTGGCTTGCCTTTTCATTTCTGTTGCTTTGTTGTTGTTATTTTAGGTTACCTGTGGTGCTTCTGGGAAAGACGTTGCTCATTCCTGCTCCCTCTTCTTTTCCGAAGCTTACTATGCTCTCTAATACTAAGCCTAGACCTGCAGATAGGAAGAGGTGGGATGGTACCCCTCTCTTGGCCTGCTTTCCTTGATGATTCCTCTTCTTTTCCAGTGTCATAGAAGAGGATCTAACTCCTTTCCGAGGAGGTATCTCCAGGAAGATGATGGCAGAGGTAGTCAGACGGAAACTAGGGACCCACTATCAGATAATTAAGAATAGATTATACCGGGAAAGTGACTGCATGTTCCCCTCAAGGTAAGAGCTATAAGGTACATGTATCTTCTGACCTTACTGTTTACTTAATACTAATCCGCCTGCAATGCAGGAGACCTGGGCTCAATCCTGGGGTTGGGAAGATCCCCTGGAGGAGGAAATGGCAACCCTCTCCAGTATTCTTGCTTGGAGAATTCCATGGACAGAGGAGCCTGGTAAGCTTCCAGTCCATGGGGTCACAAGAGTCAGACACGGCTGAGCAACTGACACTCTAATATAGAGCCCAGTTAAAGGGACTTACAAATAAACCCTCACATTTCAGGACCACACAATAGTGACATCTGTCGTCTCTCTCTTTGTAAGGCTGGGGCACATCACTGGTTGTACTGGATGTGGCACTATCCCCTTCTTCTCCAGATACAGCAGCTGCAGGACACAGGCTAATGTTAACTAGTGTGAGTGAGCTGGGTTGAAGGATCAACGATGACTGTCAGGGGACAGCTATTGTTCTAGATACCAACTATTCAAAGAAAGGTGGCAGAAAGTTAAGAGAAACAACTAGGGCTGCAGGTTACGCAGGCCACACTAGGCCGGACTTGAGCTGTGAGAGCTGAAGTTCTTTATCAGTGGGCTGCAGGCTGATGGGGAGGGTCACAGACTGAGCCTGGAAATTGCCCTTAGGCAGCATTATTTACAACAAATAATAAACCTTCCTCGTTCGAGCCTTTTTTTTTTTTTTTTTGGTGCAGCTGCGTGGCTTGTGGGATCTTAGTTTCCAAAATAGGGATTGAACCCGTGTCCGGGGAAGTGAAGTGAGAGCTCAGAGTACTAACCACTGGACCACCAGGGAATTCCGAGGAGTCCCTTTAAAAAAAAAAGCAAAAACCCTCAATTCTTTATAAAATTACAAAGGCAGAGTATTCCCTTACTAAGATCTTTTTTTACGTATGTCATTACAAGTAAAATAAATGAGCAGTATTGTAAAAACACATGCATCTATTTGGTCACAAGGATTTATATTTTGTCATAATAACTTCATTACAAATTTAGTGTATTTTCACTGTCAAAAATATGTAAAAACAACAACAGAAAAATATAAGGATCATTTAATATCCCATATTCTGAGGTAATCACAATTTTGGTTTTCAAGTGTTAAGGGCAAGTAAGGTGGTAATGGGGAAAATCATTGAGATATTTTAAATAGACATTTGTTTCATTACTTAGAGCAATAGTAGAGACTTTAATTATAAATTATGAGTATAGAGAGATTTGTGATTTCTACAAATGAGAAAGAAAATATGAATATAGATCTTTTGGGGCCTTAAAAGGTTTTCCAGTGTTTGATAGTTAGCTGAACAATCTCCGGATCCAATTAAATTGTGCTCTCGAAGTTTCTGCAAGGTACTTATTCCTTACTCCAGATCACTGTGGTCAGAATCTTGAGCTCTTAGAAATATTCTTAAGAGAAGATGGGACCTTTCATTGGCAATATATAGTCTAGAGTTCTAATACATTGAAAGTTCCCTACCCCAACTACATACACAGCTTAAGAATTGAGAGTTAAATAAAAGAGAAACAAAATATTTAGAACCAGCATCCTTAATGAAATGGACACAGTTGTGAAATATCTCAGACTCTTATCTAGGCAAAAGTAGTATCTTTCTAGGTCTGCTGTTGCTGCTGCTGCTAAGTCGCTTGAGTCGTGTCCGACTCTGTGCGACCCCATACACGGCAGTCCACCAGGCTCCCCCGTCCCTGGGATTCTCCAGGCAAAAACACTGGAGCGGGCTGCCATTTCCTTCCCCAATGCATGAAAGTGAAACGTGAAAGTGAAGTTGCTCAGTCGTGTCCGACCGACTCTTCTCGACCCCATGGACTGCAGCCCACCAGGCTCCTCCATCCATGGGATTTTCCAGGCAAGAGTACTGGAGTGGGGTGCCATTGCCTTCTCCGCTTTCTAGGTCTAGATACTTTTAATTCACCCAGTTTGAGGAATATCAGTGACATTTAAAGAATTCAGTTCTGAACTAAAGGACATGTAAACTCAGCATTTCAAGGATGAGCTGAAAGATTTCGCTAAGGAACTGGAGCATCATCTAATTCACCCTGGAGATGCATCATTTCAAAGATAGGGAATAATGGTATTTTTTAAAATAACAGCTTTAGTGAAGTATGGTTGACATAAATTGTACATATCTAAAGTGTACCGTTTCAAACATACATCAAAATATGTATCTCTTTATATATATATATATATATATATATTTGTAGCCAAGATAATGAACCTTATATATATATATATATATATATATAATATATTTGTAGCCAAGATAATGAACCTATCTGTCACTACAAAAGTTACTTTGTGCCCCTTCTTTGTGGCCCTTCTTTCCCCTTTTCCCTGTCGTGCCTTCCTCCTGTCCTATCCCCGTCCTCAGGTATCCACTAATTTGCTTTCTCTCATAGATTATTTCCTTGGATTTTATATAAATAGAATCATGCAGTATGTGATATAGTGCTATTTTAAAAGCCAGGTGTGAAAGAAAATAAACATTTTAGCTGTTAACATGTAAATGTAAATACATGTAAATGTATTCTTGTAATAATATGTAATAATAATAATGATTATATTATATAATTAAGAATATATAATAAAATGTAATAATACATTTTTAAACTTTGTAACTAGTAAATTTTTTAACATCAAAGGAGTATTATATGCACATGGTAAAATATTTGGTTAACTCAAAAGTATATACAGTGATGCCCTCCACCATACCACTAGACCCTGAGTCTTCCTCTCAAGAGACAACTACAATTGTATATCCTGCCAGAAATAATCTGCATATACAATTGTGTAGATTCACCAGCAAACCAGAATATGCTGTATCTTCTGTTCTGCAACTTACTTTTCCTTTCCATGTATCAATAGATTTTGAAATTGTTCCATAGGAGTAGTACATGGAGAACTCTTTCATAGCAGCATAAAAACCCCATTGTATGGATTTCTTTATTCAGTCCTAAATCAATGGATGCTTAATTATTCCCCATCCCTCCCCTTTAATTTTTTTTTTTTCTCCTTTAATTTTTGACTAATGGAAACAATGCTGCAGTGAACATTCTTGAACTTAGACTTTTGAACACTCATGCTGAGTCGCTTCAGTCATGTCTGTCTCTTTGTGACTCCATGGACTATAGCCCGCCAGGCTCCTCTGTCCATGGGATTCTTCAAGCAAGAATACCGGAGTGGGTTGCCATTTCTTCCTCCAGGGGATCATCCCGACCCAGGGATCGAACCCGAATCTCTTGGGTCTCCTGCATTGGCAGGCGGGTTCTTTATCACTAGTGCCATCTGGGAAGCCCCTTTGTAGATATATCTACAGTATAGAAGTAAAATTAATTAGGCAAATAAAGTATTTTTAAATCTCAATAAATAGAAGCAAATTGTCCTCCAAAGAGGTTGTGTTTACACATTCATCACCCTCTTATCACATGCTCAGAATAGACCTCACACACTCAGTAACACTGTGTATTACCAGGCTCTTTTGATCTTTGACAGTCTGATTGGTAGAAACTGGAGAAGGCAATGGCACCCCACTCCAATACTCTTGCCTGGAAAATTCCATGGACAGAGGAGCCTGGTGGGCTGCAGTCCATGGGGTTGCAGAGAGTCGGACACGACTGAGCGACTTCACTTTCACTTTTCACTTTCATGCACCGGAGAAGGAAATGGCAACCCACTCCAGTGTTCTTGCCTGGAGAATCCCAGGGACGGGGAAGCCTGGTAGGCTGCCGTCTCTGGGGTCGCATAGAGTTGGACACGACTGAAGCAACTTAGCAGCAGCAGCATGTAGCTTCACTAGATTTTTTTCTTTGTCATGTTGATACTTTTTTGTTAAAATATATTTAACATATAATGTTTAAGTTTAAGGTGTATAAGACATTAATCTGATAAGTTTATTTTAATATGATTTCTATTGTAGCAACAATAAGCACCTCTATATCATGTCACATAATTATTTTCTTGTTTAATAGTGCAAATGATTAAATTCTAGTCTAAGTTTGATAATTATCATACCATTTTGTTATCTATATTCACTTCACTGTGCATTAGATCCCTATGGCTTATTTATTGCTCCTTGTAAGTTTGTTCCTTTAAACAACATCTGTCCTATCCCCTCCTTCCTCAGCCTCTGATAAGCACCATTTTATTCTCTGTTTTTTTAATTTTGGCTCTGGGGGCATTTATTTGTTAGTAGTACAGTTGACCATCTTTTTTATGTTTATAAACGATTGATATTTAGTTATCACCCTATATATTGATATGTAGTTATCACCCTATATAGAAATCAATCATTATCACGCTGCCAGAAAATTGTGGTCAGACCTTGGAATGTTGCTACCACTACTGTGCTGGTCCAGCCCTCAAGGATGGGGCAGGAAAGTTAGCTCTCAATGTATACTTACTTCCTTTCCAGAAATCCTTTTAGAAAATCTGTTCTGAAAGCTATGTTACAATTTTTGTGATTATGTACCTGGCACTCTTTCTGGCTTGCAAAGCTGCTCTTGAGAATGTTCTGTATTTAGGTTGAAGGTAATGAAAGGTTCTTTATCCTTTCTCATATACTATGAGACTTAGTCATGGTGGAAATAAAAATAATGTCCTTGTGAGATGCAAAGCCCAGGGGACACAATTAGAAAATCAGCTTTTCCAGTTCCTATCAAAATTTACATCTTGCTTACTAACTAAACTATTCCATGTAGGAGAAATAAATGCTGGAAATGAAAAGAGGAGAGGAAGTAATAGGAGTAGCAGTAACATTCCCATCAAACTTAGGATGATTTAGTTGGAGAATTTTATTATTGTAAGCTGGAGAAGCTTAGCCAGGAAAGATAACTTGCACCACATGAAAGAGTGGAATGGTCCTTTCAGTAGCATTGCTCTCAGGACAATTTGCACGAGGCCGATGATCTGAATGTTGGCTTGTCTTACCTTGAAAGTGTCAGTGGGACCCTGCCTTGTCTGAGAGCAGGCATTGCTCTGGTGAAGTTGTGGTATTTCTGGTTGACAGGTGTAGTGGTGTTGAACACTTTATTTTGGAAGTTATTGGGCGCCTCCCTGACATGGAGATGGTGATCAACGTGCGAGATTATCCTCAGGTTCCTAAATGGATGGAGCCTGCCATTCCAATCTTCTCTTTCAGTAAGGTAAGTACAGGAAGGGCTGTCTGAGGGGATGGAGGGTGGTCTTATAGGGCATAAGCAGGAGATGACTGAATGTGGCAGAGTCTGATGGGTAATGGTGAGGATG
The DNA here is from genome assembly GCA_917880005.1 of Nanger dama. Lineage (NCBI taxonomy): Eukaryota > Metazoa > Chordata > Mammalia > Artiodactyla > Bovidae > Nanger > Nanger dama. Next base: position 8,167,963 of record CAKJTW010000011.1, read on the forward strand.
AGGTCTGAGGTCCCAGAGCAGGTCTGTGTCCCTGTTAGCCTCACAGTCATTGAATGGTAAGACTAAGGAGAAGGAGGTGAGGACCTGTAAGTGATAAGTATGATTGCTTGGGATCTTAGGGCTAAGGGTGGAGGGTGAGGAATGAGAGAGGCCTGAGGAACCTCTAAGACATTGGAGGTGGGGTTCAGAGAACCTGCAGAGCATGGGAGAGAATGACCTAAGAAAGCTCATGGACTTTGAACAAAATATTTGTTGAGCTCCTACAATGTATATATCACCCATGCTATTGGGTATCATCTGTCTGGCCACTATATCCCAGGGTCCTAGCCAGGCTAATGGTCAGACTAAAGGTGCTCAAATAACCACACAGTTTGCACCCAAACAGTGCATTGAGGGGATAGGCCTGAGATGCCTGAGGGAGACATGTGAGAGGGTGATCTTCGAGTCTAGTTACGGAGAGATGAGAGTACTAGGACGTGCTTGTGGGCTTGGAGAATAGGATGCAGTTAATATCTTAGTGCTCAGCTTCTTGCAAATGGTGTATTAGCAGGAATGGGCTTTCATTCCCTAGAGACTAAATGTGAAAGCACTTGGGGGCAGGGATGGGGGAGGCTAGAAGAGAGTGAACGGAAAATTCTATGGGAGGAGAGTAGGTTTGGGAAAACCCTCTGGACTGTGAGAAAGGGAACTCTGTTTCTGATTTGGTGTCTCCAAAGCAGAGGGACTTTTATCCCTACTTTTTCTTTATCAGAGTTTACTTTCTCTCTAGACTTGTTTATTTCCTGTGTTGCAAGTGGGCTGAGGCCACATTGTGTTCCATTTCCCATGGTTTAGCCTCAATTCTCAAAAGTGCTTGGTCCCGTTATTTGTCATGAAGCCCTCTCAGAAGAACAGATAGAGGCTCCCATGTAAGTCAGTAAGGGTTTATGTTTATTATTTATCTTGTTTTTTTTTTTCCTGTGGATGATCAAGTATTATCATCAGTATACTAATTTTCCTTTCATCTTTAATTCCTTCCCTCTGCTTCTTTTTTTTTTTTTAAACCAATGACTCCTAGTTTGCCAAGGAGGGATTTTAGTTTGTCAGCTTTATAATAAGTATGCAGTTTCTTTTGAGCAGCTGTTATGCCTGAGATGCTTGATGAATCACATACCATTTTTAAAATATTTGAAAGAAGGCAAACAGCATATTGCATGTGTAATTCCAGTGGAAGACAGTAGATTTAGAGGCTTATCAGTGGCCAGAATTTTAACAGAAGTAACCGTATAAAGGTTTCAAATGGTTTCAAACTTTTTTCAAATGGTGTGGGATAATACCCCTACCCCCTTTCTGCCCATCATTACTTTTGTCCCTGATCAAAAAAGAAAAATAACCAAAAATAACTCAGAACTTATTGACTAACCAGTATGAGCTCAGAAGTGCCACAGTATTAAGTAACACTAACACTTACTGAGTATTTACTGTGTGTCACTGTTCTAAGTTTTCTACATGTATTAACTCATTTAATATTTAAAACAAGCCTGTTAGATAGATACCATTATTGATATTATCATTTCTCTAGTTATAAAGGTAAGGAAACTGAAGCCTAGGAAGATGAAATAACTTGCCTAGAGTTGGAAAGAGGTGGAGTCAGATAATCTTTCTCAAGAGCCCACACTCTTAACTCTTGCATTGTATTTCCTAATTCTTGCTCCTAAAAGACTTATCTAGGAAATAATTAAGAACTGGTAGGACCATATACACTCCAAGTATGATATCAGTTAGAAGATGAGAAAGCTATGTGGTCATTCAGAATTGGGTGTATCGTTTCCTTAAACTAAAACCTCCAACAGTGTATGTCTTCTAGAAAAGCAGAACTTTTGGGAACTGGGAAAGTTGACATTTAGTGTGATTTCATATTCTGGGATTCAGTCAGCCCATGAACCCATGATCATTTTGCCTTTTAGCATCCAGAGTCTAGACTTGGATATGTCTTTAATGGTATAACACAGGGGTAAGGCCTTTTCCAGATCCCGTGACCTGAGTGCAGTTTGCTGCTTCTTCCTCTGCTCCAAGACTGATTTAAAACAACCTCTCTGTTTCTGTTGAAGACATCAGAGTACCATGATATCATGTATCCTGCCTGGACATTTTGGGAAGGAGGACCCGCTGTTTGGCCAATATATCCTATGGGTCTTGGGCGGTGGGACCTCTTCAGGGAAGATCTGGTAAGGTAGGTCCTCTAGAGAGGTTTTATTTGTCCCTCTTTTGGGTCACCTTGAAGTAAACAGTTAAGTATAAACAATTATTTTCTCGAAAATGGCTAACTTTTAAGCTAAAAGTAAAAGACCAAAAAAAACTTTATAGCATAAGCAATTTTATATGTGTATAGAAGTATTTACATATCCATGGAAAAAGAGCAAAAGAACTTACCCTAAAATGTCAGCAGTGCTTCTGTGGGAGGGATTATAGAAGCCTCTTTTTTTTCTTTCTTAAATATTTCCATACTTTTAAGATTCTTTAAGAGTGAATTCCTTTTATAAGTAGGAAAGAATAAATGATCATATTGTGGGGAAGGATAGAAAATTACTTGGAAGAACATAAATGTACTTTATAATTAAGAGCCAAGTTCTTCAGGCAGGGGTGCGGTGGGCATAAATGTTCCATAGGCATCTCAAGTTCAAGCTTATTCCAGATCCTCTCTAACTGAGGATTGAAACCTGCCTTGTCCTGTTGTCTACATCCTGCCATCATTTCGAATTTTGATTGTCTCATTCATCAAGCTGTAGATATTTCGTACCTAGCTACATTTTACATTAATGATCCAAACAACATTGGTACCTAATTAGTAAACTTCAACATAGTCTTTCTAGTTCTTCTCTCAGATGTAGAGAAAGCAATAATTTAATTCAACTTCATTTTCACAAATATCTATCACCTGTACTAAGTGTGACTGCATATTTAAATGAGATGAAGAGAACATCCCATTTCTGGAGAAGCATGTAGAGCTGTAGTCCTCTTTGTCAGCTAGAGCCACTGGTTAAATAAATAAGTCAATTATTCAGTAGATATAATTGGGAAATTATTTTTTGAGATAACTTGACCTCATACTTCATTGTGCTTGTCCAGCTCGCTCTTTCAGGGATGAGGAAATGCAAACTCAGAGAGGTTAAGTGACTTTGGTCAAGGAACCAATTTAGGCCTGAAATCCAAGTTTCTAAGTGTGTTATCTTCTCTACCTGTTAATATTTCCTGTGTCCTCCAGACTATGAGACTGTCATTTTTTATTTAGCACTTCATTTTGAACATAATTTTGAGAGAGAGAAAAATAAAAATGTTAACATTTTTTTTTACCAAGTTATTCTTGACGTTAGTTTTCTAATTTTTTTTACCCTCAGGTGCTTGCAAATACCCTTTTCATATTCTTTTTGTAGCTCTTTTCCCACCTGCTGTACATCTACTTTGTTTTTTAAATCTCTTTAAAACAACTTTTTTCTGAATATGAAAACTTTGTGTGCTTATAAAAATTTATCAATGTGTCCCACCTAGGCAACTTTCCCTGCTAGGGTCCAGCCCCGGTGGACCCAGGGAATTCGAAGCGAGGACAGAGTCGGCATCCTAGGAAAGAACTTATTTAACTACAGATATAAAGAGAGATTAGGAAAGAATAGTGTAGTAGGAAAATTAGTGGAGAAAAAATGCTGAATAACTTGGTTTACATGGAAAATCAGTAAAACTCCAAGACAAGGAGTTTGCACCACCTACATAGGCCACCGGTGCCCGCTTGAATAGCGGAGGGTGCCCTGCCTTGGGCTTCCTCTCGTGTGGGTCTTAGAAGACAGGGCAAGTAAGTAGACATGGCAAGCCTCCACGGTCCAGATGGGAATTCAGCCAGAAAAGAAGAGAACGAGAAAAGACCATAGCGGGGAAACCAGTCTTTCCAGGAACTGGTCTGTTTATTTTCCAGGTCCACTTTTATACTTTTAGTTATACACAGAGATAAATGCAAGAAACAGAGTCACACAGGGTCAGCTGCTCCGACCCTTATCTAAAGACAGTGTTCTCAGTGTATCTTTGTTCTTACAAGGGTCTTACATTTGTTTACAATATCTTCTGGTCTGGAGACCGATCAACATTTTATGGCCCCACCTTACTTTCTATTCATAAAGGTTAGTCAATCAGAAAACTTGTTTCCCCTTAAGATCTACTTAGTCTTAAGATAGTGATAAAGTTATATTCTTACATAGCAAGGACACAATGATTTATAACAAAGAGGAGTACAATGATCTGTAACAAAGAGAAAATTCATTAACTCAAAAGTCTAGTATTGCTGACATTGAAACTACTATATTTCCTTTTCTACATTCCAATTACATTGATTAACATACTCCCAGGTGCCTAAGGATATGGAGGCCTGGCGGCAATCATTAACTCAGCAATGAAACCCTTTACCAACATGTTTTTTATCTTTAGAAAAACCCTATGCTAACTAAGACTTTCAAAATACTCCAAACTCTCTGTGCTGTTTATGGTTGAGAGGTTGTAAACAATCATGTAGGTAGTAGCAAGAGTGTAGATAATCCCGTCACACAAGCTAGTCTGCCAGCAGAGAGGTTTGACCTGAGACACTCCTTTTATATGCACGAGACTATTAACTGGAAGCCCCCCTATAATGTCAGAAGAGTAGGCGAAAAGCACAGTGCAGTAAGGCAGGAAAACTCTGGGTTTGGGGCAGATGCACGAGCAGATCCAGAAATAGGCTCCCTTAAGGCCCAACTCTCCTTTTCCTGTCGGGCCCCTTAACCTCATGACCTTTGCCACCGGCGGGACCCCTCGTGCTGGCTCCCGGCATTTTCCCCACTTATTAGTGTGTCTTAGAAATCTTTCCATGTCAGTACATAGGTGGAGAACGAAGTAGCACCCCACTCCAGTATTCTTGCCTGGAGAATCCTGTGGACAGAGGAGACTGGTGGGCTGCTGTCCATGGGGTCACACAGAGCCAGACACGACTGAAGCAATTTAGCATGCATGCATGCATTGGAGAAGGAAACGGCAACCCACTCCAGTGTTCTTGCCTGGAGAATCCCAGGGACGGAGGAGCCTGGTGGGCTGCCGTCTGTGGGGTCGCACAGAGTCGGACACGACTGAAGCGCCTTAGCTGCAGCTGCTGCTGCAGTCCATAGGAAACTGCCTCGTTGTTGTAAACAGTTGCATGGTATTCCATCAGATAATAACTTGATTCATTGTGTCCTTCAGTGTATGTGTAGGCTACATGTGTAATATTTGCATAATATCTTGTTTTACTGAACTATTAGAGAGTATGTTGCATACTTTATGGCTCTGTACCCCTTAATTCTGTGCTGCAGAATTCCTAAGAGCAAGAGTGTTCCCTTTATAACCACACTGCAATTATCAAATACAGGAAACAATGTTAATTCAACATTGAAGTGTCATAACAATGTCCCATAAGACACATTTCTTCTCAGACACAGGATCCAGTCCAGCATCTTGTGTTGTATTTAGTCCTTACGTGTCTCTAACTTGTTTTAATCTGCAACAACTCTTAAGTCTATCCTTCTCTTTTACTGTGTGATTACTCTTTTACCATATGCAAACTACTAAGCAATTTTTAGGGAGATAGAATCTGTTTTAAAAATCTAACTTATGTTAATATGTTTTTCTTTTGATACCTTCACCTTTTATTCTTGAGCTGAATTTATTCATGATTTTAGAATTACAATTTTATTTTTTAGAGCCCTCCATTCAGAATCTCTAGCCTCGTGATTTCATTTCTTACCTTGAAACTTTAGTAATATGTTTGCTGATCTGCACTGGTGTCTGCCTGGGGTGTTTCCATCTTTATACTCTTCTGGGAATTTGTCCCCATTGACTGGCTTTTCACCCTGTAGAAGAAGTCAGTGTCGCTGTGGATTTAAAGAATTCACTCTGCCGTCAGCAGAGGAGTGGGGTTATAAAGAGGGCCGGGGCAGCACCAGTATTAGTGCTTACCCAAAGACAAAAGTCCGAACATGGGTCTTCGAAGGGGTGGATAGGTGGGTGGGAAAATGAAGGAGAGGGAAAACATGATATGTGGTTCAAGACTGTCTATATTAAATTCAGCTTTCCCAGGGACTAGGGAAATTTATACTCAAAATTTTAGTATTTTTGGTTGGATAGTTGAGCAGTATATCAAAATGTAAAATGTGTATATCCTTTGACCCAGCCATTTTACTTCAAGAATTTATCCTGAGAAGATAATTAAACAAGTATGCAAAAATGTGCATATAGGGATATTCACTTCACTGTTGTTTCTTAAAGTAGAAAGTTTATTTTTTTATTTTTTTGAAGTAGAAAGTTTAAAACTACCTGAAAGCTCACCAGTAAGGAATGGAGTAAATTATGACAGGGCTGTAAAATGGAATATTGTGCATGAATGGAAAGTAAAGGTAGAATAGGGCTTAAAAACAGGGACTCTGGATTTAAACCTTACTAGCTGTGTGATGCTGGGCAAATTGCTTAGCCTCTTAAAGGTCTCAACTGTGTAAAGTAGGGATAATAAAAGCCATCTTGTAAGGTTATAAGAATGAGTTGTGTGTGTGTGTGTGTGTGTGTGTATATATATATATAATGTTTATATATATATGTTTATATTTGATCTCAACCCAGGAATCAAACCTGCATCTCTTATGTCTCCTACATTGACAGGCAGGCTGTTTACCTCTAGTTCCACCTAGGAACCCCCTCCCCCACATCTCACCCCCTCATGCTATAGTAGTTCTGATTTGTTAGGAGGGAGTATGGGACAGAGCAAGAAATAGTTGGACTGGAGAATTAGGTAAAGATGATCCAGTGAGAAAGAACTGGAAGATAAGCCAGGAAAATATGGAGGACTGGCTCACTTAAGAGAAAATAAGGACTTCCCTGGAGGTCTAGTGGCTAAGACACTCTGCTCCCAATGTAGGGGCCCTGGGTGTGATCCCTGGTCAGGAAACTAGATTCCACATGCCACAGTGAAGACCTGAAGCAGCCAAATAAATAAATAAATTTTTTTAAAAGAGAAAATGAGTAATGGGACACTATTTGTATCTGAACAGTATCTCTGCCTGAAAAGTTTATGTGCGAAGTTTCTCCATTATAGCAAATAGCTCACCAGTCCCTCATGAACTCCACTTCAGTTTGACCCTCCGTTTTCAGAGAAAGACACTGCAAAACTTCTGTGAAGGGTTCCCACAAAGTAAGAATGATGCATCTGTCACCTGAAACTATCACAACATTGTTATTTGGCTGTACCCCAATACAAAATGTTTTTGGTGTTCAAAAAAAAATGATGCATCTATGAGCTAGCAGTTTCAGCAAGGGAAGCTGGTAACTGGTATTGAGAACTGAATTTCAGGGACTTGGTCTTTATGGAGCACTAAGTACAGTTTGAGGATACCAGAGTGCTTTGCAAAATTAGACTATATCTGATGATACTGTCTATGCATCTAAAACATAAAGTCAGAAGGTGATTTATTTCCTTGCACTTGATTTGATATCTGATATTTTCTATAGGTATTGTTGCCTAGTAATTTTAACAATCAGTTCAGTTCAGTCACTCAGTCGTATCTGACTCTTTGCGACCACATGGACTGCAGCATGCCAGGCTTCCCTATCCATCACCAACTCCCAGAGCTTGCTCAAACTCATGTCCATCAAGTCAGTGATGCCATCCAACCATCTCATCCTCTACACTCTTGCTTAAAGTAAGGAAAAAATCCTGATTGTACTGAATTAAATAGCCCTAAACGTGTCATTTACTTTGGGGAACTTTTCTGTCAATGTTGTTAACTTATTAACCAAACAGTAGATTTACACATATTGCTAGCTAGTATCTCCAAAGTAATAATAGAAGGGAACATAATGTCATTTAGAGCTTTTTCTTTTGAGTAGCCTTGTTGTTCAGTCACTAAGTCATATCTAACTCTTTGCAACTCCGTGGACTGCAGCACACCAGGCTTCCCTGTCCTCTACTGTCTCCTGAAGTTTGCTCAAACTTGTTTCCACTGAGTCGGTGATGCCATCCAACCATCTCATCCTTTGTCACCCTCTTCTTATTCTGCCCTCAATCTTTCAAAGCATCAGGGTCTTTTCCAATGAGCCGCTTTTCACATCAGGTGGCCAGAGTATTGGAGCTTCAGCATAAGTACTTCCAGTGAATATTTAGGACTGATTTCCTTTAGGATTGACTGGTTTGATATCCTTGCAATTCAAGGGACTGTCAAGAGTCCTCTCCAGCACCACAATTCAAAAGCATTAATTTTTCGGCATTCAGCCTTTTTATGGTTCAAGTCTCACATCCCTACTGACTACTGGAAAAACCATAGCTTTGACTGTATGGAATTTTGTTGGCAAAGTGATGTCTCTGCTTTTTAATATGCTGTCTAGGCTTGTCATAGCTTGTCTTCCAAGGAGCAAGTGTCTTAATTTTGTGGCTGCAGCCACTGTCTGCAGTGATCTTGGAGCCCAAGAAAATCCATCACTCTTTCCACTTTTCCCCTATCTGTTTGCCATGAAGTGATGGGACCAGATGCCCTGATCTTAGTTTTTTTAATGTTGAGTTTTAAGCCAGTTTTTTCACTCTCCTCTTTCACCCTCATCAAGAGACTTTAGTTCCTTCATTTTCTGCCATTAGATTGGTAATATCTGCATATCTGAAGTGTTGATATTTCTCCTGGCAATCTCAAATCCAGCTTGGGATTCATCCAGCCTGGCATTTTGCATGATGTACTCTGCATAGAAGTTAAATAAGCAGGGTGACAATACACAGCCTTGATGTACTCCTTTCTCACTTTTGAACCAGTCCATTGTTCCATGTCCAGTTCTGACTGTTGCTTCTTGACCTGCATACAGGTTTCTCGGGAGGCAGAAAAGGTGGTCTGATATTGCCATCTCTTTAAGAATTTTCCACAGTTTGTGATCCACACAAAGACTTCATAGTCAGTGAAACAGAAGTAGATGTTTTTTGGAATTGGATTTCAATAATCCAGTGGCTGTTGGCAATTTGATTTCTGATTCCTCTGCCTTTTCTAAATCCAGCTTGTACATCTGGAAGTTCTCGGTTCACATACTGCTGAAGCCTGTCTTGAAGGATTTGGGGTATTACCTTGCTAGTTAATTGAGTAGCCTGGGTCAGACTTACTTTAAAATGTAAAGCTCTCAGCTATGCTTTAGAATGATTCAAACACATCTTTATATAGTTAAGGAAGAGACACAGAAACTAATGAAATCTGTTTTTAGGTCAGCTGCACAGTGGCCATGGAAAAAGAAAAATTCCACAGCATATTTCCGAGGATCAAGGTGATTATACTTTCTGATATTTTATAAAGGTACTCTTCTGGCTAATGTGTAAAATTTTGAGGGTGTGGGAAACTAGTTCAAAGAGAAAACTAAGATGACTAAGAAAAAGACATAGAATCACAGAATTTTAGGCTAGAGAAGAACCCAAATTATTGGCCAAATCACTTTTAGCTGAACTGAAATTCAAAGAAGTAAAGTTCATCTGTCCAGTCATTCAGCAAACATTTACAAAGTGTGACGAGTGTGATGGGCTTTAGTTATTTAATGCTGAATAGAACAATGAGCTTTCCTCTTGCCTGAAAGATTGCATTTTCCTAGGGGTACTTTATGATCGTGCCCACAGACTCTCTGCCACTTAGTGGCAGAGCAGGAACCATCACTTGCTCTTGTAACTGCCTTTTTCATCAGACCATGTGGCTGCCAAATAGTGGTAGAAGTGTAGACTGAAACTGATGGAAATTGAGAGTGATGCATGGAAGGAAGGTACAGCGAAAGTGAAAAGGTTAGGGGAAGACTGAGTCCATATTGTTCAGCTCCATATCCCTGGTGTTGAGAACAGTACCCACCTTGTAGATGCACAATGATTATCTGTTGGGCAGATGAATACACAAGGAGAATGTGAAGGGAGAGAGTTTTGCAGATTTCTTAGTGTGTCCTTACCAGAGGTCACACTCTCTCTTCACTTGGTGGTGGACTTCAGAGTGCAAATGAGCCCAACAACCACTGCTTATGGTTCCTTGTCAACATCTCTGGTTCTCAGATCTTCAGATTACAGATTCTTAACTTGGGATCCATGTGTGAACGTCAAGACTTTTAGGAACACTTTGAAGTTATATGGGGATATGTAGAGAGGGTGTCCACAGTTATCAGAGTCTCAGGGAGTCCATGACCCCTAAAATGTCAACATCATCTGCTACTAGAACCATAACTAGGACTTTTTCTACAATAAGTTTTCAGGTGTTTGAGCCCTTTGGTTTTCTTTTTAATTTAAATGTTATACTGGGTTTTACAGAGCATACCCAACAAAGGTCACGTAGCTGTTTTGGTGAGTGGTGATTACCTAGTCACACAGCTATGATTACCAGTGATTAGATGTTACATGAAGCTTCTAAAAGGGAAATAATCCCCTGGGATGTGGCTGTAGTATCCAGAATAACATAATCCTAAGGACTAGATGCAAGCAGAGAGGGCCAAATACTCCCCTTCCCTGAAGGGTACAGTGGCAAGCAGCCAGAACAACCTAGATGCTGTAGGATCTAGTAACCCCCTCCCCTTCTATTAAATAACCCGTGGGTTGTTCATCTGTGCATATGGTCATCGCATTGGGTCCGATTACTGCTTACCTTTCAGTGATTGGGAGTGGTCTTATGGGGTAGGAGACGTAGTTCTATGTCATGTGTTTCTTTCCTAGAACAAGTCCAGAACGAGATCCTCTCATTCTTCTATCTCGGAAAAACCCAAAACTTGTTGATGCAGAGTACACCAAAAACCAGGCCTGGAAATCTATGAAAGTAATCACCAGTCATCTGACTAGAGCTACAGCAGTGAACATTCTCATTCCAAGAGCATTGCATCTGGGTAGAACTTCACATTAGGTTTCCTCTCAGTGGTGGGATGAATGTTGAGAATGTTCCATGGACTAACATTCGTATATGTGTAAATTATTCTTTTTCAAACTCACGTTGTGTTTCTGGGCCCTTATTATGACTCATATTATTTTGAAGGTTTAAACCAAAGGTCACAAACATTTTCTGTAAATGGCTAGATGGTAAATATTTTAGGCTTTTCAGATCTTACAGTCTGTGTTATGGTTACTCAGCACTGCCACTGCAGTGTGAAAGCAGTCGTAGACAATATGTAAACAAATGAGCATGGCTGTGTTCCAATAAAACCTTATTGAGGGCATTGAAATTTGAATTTCATAAAATTTTCCCACGTCATAAAAATATTGTCCTTTGGATTTTTTTCCAGCTATTTGCAAGGTAAAAATAACCTTATGGGTTGTGCACAAAAACAAGCAGTGACCCAGATCTGGCCTATGGGCACTACGTTTGCCAAAATCTGGTTTAAAGCATTGGTTCTCAACCTTGACTATACAATGCAAACAGAGAGCTTAAAAATTAATAGAATAAATCAAAGTCTCTGGAAATGGTGTATAGACATCTTTATTTGTTTAAAATTCCCCAAGTGATTCTAAGGTGAAACAAGCAATGACAGGCTTCTTTCGTTGGGAGTCCCATCTCTGTCCTCTTAACTCTGTCTTTCTTGCCTTATTCAAAGACCCTTAAGTTGTAAATGTCCTCATGTGAAATTTCCGTATACCATTTGAGGATGAAAGGAGAAAATGTTTAAACTTCTGGTCAGAAAAACTAAGTGAAAACTAAGAAATACTAAGTAAAGATGCATGTATTTATCACATGATCATTTAATTCAGACAGAAGCAAATGCAGTATAAGAAACTTTGTTAAAAAATAAAAATATGAAAAAATGTATCCATTCATGACAGCATCTACTATGGGAGGCCACAGAAGCAAGCAAGACTTGTTCCCCTCACCATCTGCTAAGGTGGCTGGAATATGGATAGGGGGTAGGGGTCTCAGACTCTGATGCCCCCGGGCGCTGCAGTAGTAAGTAGGAGAGAGCACTGAAGGTCCAGTCATTTCTGCCAAGGAGAACCGGAGCTCTCTTTGCCAAATCCTCCTCTTTTTTTTTCCCAAGAAAAATGGAAATCTGGGGTTTTTTTTTTAAGGAGTATCCTGCCACTTAAAATGCTGGGCAGTGGTTTGAATATTTATTTTTCAAATACTTCACTAGTACAACAAAATTTGTGTGTGGGCTACACCTCTAAGCCCACCAGCCACCATTTGTAACCTCCTTTGCCGTGTGATTTACACAGAGTGAGTTGTACTGCAGGCCATGACCTCCTGAGTGCAGAGGAAGAGTCACATGGCCCCAGGGGAGCTTAAACTCTAAAATCACACAGACCAAGTTAAAGCCCAAGCTCTTCTACTTAACGGCTGTGTGACCTTGAGCAAGTCTCCCAACTTCTCAAAGCCTCGGGCTGCTTTATCTATAAAGTGAGACAGTCTTGGCTCCTGAGTCTGTGCATTCTGAGACTTCAGTGAGGTCATGTTGATGAAATGTTCAGTGATCCTTGTTGCACAGTGGTCTTCAGTGAATGCTCCTGCTGCTAATACTAACAACTTTCTTTTCCCTGAAAGGATACCTTGGGAAAGCCAGCTGCTAAGGATGTCCATCTTGTGGATCACTGCAAATACAAGTAAGATATCCAGGACTCCTGACTCTTCTGGGTTTCCTATTGCTTTTGGAATAGCTTCTCTTTGGGTGAGAATTTTAATACTAGGGTCCAGCTGGGGGTTGTGAAAGTCACATTGATTCATTTAGTTATTGTTTACTGAGAGCCTGCTGTGCACAAAGCTCTGGACTGGGTTCTGTGGGAACTGCAGAGACAGTGAAACAGGGACAATGGTCCCTGCTTCCAGGGAGCCTGCATGCCCATAATCAAAGGGATGGGGTCCACTCTCCGCACCCCACACAGCCAAGAGCTGAAGTTAGACCAGTCATTTAGTAAGTTAATAAAAATAGTTTAAGGTTCAACATGAATGAGGCATATGTACCTAATGTATTATATTTAAATGGCTATTATATTTAAATGCCGAGACTAAGAATGAGATGAAGGTAAGACAAGGTCAGGAGGTGGGCAGTGGGAATATTCAGAGAAATGAATGGTGATTACACTGCACAGTGGGAACTACAGAGTAGAAGCAGCTCTGGTTGGAGACAGGTACCAGAAATGCTGAAAAGAAAATGTTCTTAGTTATTAGCTTTATTTTCCAGGGGGCATTTCTTTGAAGATTGATTAGGCATGCCTGGTTGTCTTCTCCAGACTTCTTAAGAGGAAACAGGGAACAGGGCATACCTTTGACCAGACAGGGAACACTATGGGAAAAACCAGGCTTTGTTAGGGGACCGTGATGAAGTTTGAGACTTTAGGCCTAGAAAAGCTTGTAAACAAAGGTTGAGAGATTGTTTCCACTGAGCCTTGTATCCGCTTTGCCCAGCACCCACCTGCTGGCTCTGTCTCTGCCTGGAGAAAGTATTTCTCTTTCCCCCTCACGCTGATATTCCCAGGAACAGGCTATAACCCCTGGAACAGCAAGGAGTTTATGGAAGCTTCACAGGGACATGCTGATGGGTCCTTGAAAATTGAAAGTGGAAAGAGAAAGAAGAGAGGGTAATAAAAGGGGAAAAGAAAAGGGGATAAGAAAAAAAATGTCATGTGTGGTAGTAGGAATATAGTATCAAGTATATTTGCTCTCTCTTTTCCAGGTATTTGTTTAATTTTCGGGTGTCGCTGCAAGTTTCCGGTTCAAACATCTTTTTCTGTGTGGTTCACTTGTTTTCCATGTTGGTGACGAGTGGCTGGAATTCTTCTACCCACAGCTGAAGCCATGGGTTCACTACGTCCCAGTGAAAACAGACCTCTCCAACGTCCAGTAAGCAGCTGTCCCTCAAGCAGAGTCTCTGATGACTCCCACAGTCTGCCTCTAAGTCCCCAGCCATTCAAGATATTTACTCCTAATGACTTTTTCCACTGAAAGCTTTTTTTTTTTTCCTAATTTCATTTTCAAAGATAGTATTGTATTATTATCCAACTAGACTGAGTGGGATTTAATTTTTTAAGTGTTCTAATGCTGATTCAAAATGTAACATTCAGATAGTATGCAGTGAAAAAGCACTAATCTCTCAAAGACTAAATAGATACGGCTATTCAATCGTGATATATTGTCAAAAGGATTTTCAGATACAGTGTGAGAACTGACCTTAGTGAAACGAAGGCAGATTTCCTCTCGTGATGGCAAGAGCTAGGACAGCATGGGGAGAAGGGCCAGAAATGTAAGCCCAGTGCCCTCTTCTGGGGGCCAGAGCAAGAGATAGGAAGGAAATTTTTTCTTCACTATTGATTTTTGGTGTGTATCATTGAACATTTCTCTGTTTTCCCAAATATGTTTCAAAACTAGAACAGATTGTTTCACCTATGTGCAAAGTACTTTTTTGTTGTTATTTTGATCTTATGAGGACCCGATAGCTTTACTTAAAAAAACCCCAACATCCATATATCTAAAGATTATCTATAGGCCTCAGTAGGTGATCTCTCTGGTTAGTACTAATGAGTATGGTCTGTATTTCAGAACCTAATAATACTTTCCATTTTAGGGAGCTATTGCAGTTTGTAAAAGCAAATGATGATATAGCTCAAGAAATTGCTGAAAGGTAAGTTCTGTTCATTTTTCTTTTTCCACTTTAATCATTCCTGCTTTTCCCAAGCTAAAGTCATAAGAATGTTGTTAGCATGGTGCTATCTGAATGTCAGCCTCCTTATACAGAGATAATTAGAATCAAAGCTGTCCTGGGGAAAACCACAGATTCACCTATGTCCCAAGCCCATCCTTTGTAAAAAAAAAAAAAAAGTCTGTTTCCAAATGCACATGTATAGTAGATGGAGAAGGAAATGACAACCCACTCCAGTATTCTTGCCTAGAGAATCCCACGGACAGAGAGCCTGGTGGGCTGCTGTCCATAGGGTTGCACAGAGCCAGACATGACTGAAGCGACGCAGCAGCAGCAGCAAAGAGTTAATTTACATGAAGTATTCTGAACAGTGCTTGGCACAGGTAAGTACTCAAATGTAAGCTAGTTTTATTAAATGTCATGCTTTAACTGTTCTTGTTAATCTTGTCTCCAGGGGAAGCCAGTTTATTCTGAACCACTTAAAGATGGATGACATCACCTGTTACTGGGAGAACCTGTTGACCGAATACTCTAAATTCCTGTCCTATAACGTAACAAGAAGGAAAGGCTACGATCAGATTGTTCCCAAAATTTTGAAAACTGAACTCTAGTAGTCATTATCAGGCCATAGTCCTCTCTATGGCATCAGACCTCAGATATCCTATGGTGAGAAGCTTGCTGTGAATGTGACACCTATACCTTGGATACTGTTACCAAGTCAGATAACTGGTTTTCCTTATCATGCTGTACCAGGAGCAACTTTGGAGAAAGATCCAAATTGTGTGTAATATAATTAGGAAGTCGCTCAACATCTTTGCTAAAGAAGGACCAGAAATCGTGAGATGTGGGTTTTGAACCTGATTCTGCCTTTCATCTTCTTAGGACCAATCACAGCTTGTGCCTCAGATCATCCGTATGTGTATGTGCACGCTGTGAAACTGACTGTGCCCATGGGGTGACGCCCTTTGTCTCATTCTTTTGAGTAGAAAGTCACTCATATGAAACTAGTACAACTCATTACCACAGTTCTGCAGTTATTCTACACTTGATCTCTGCCACTGTATTTTAACACACAAAGCCGTTTAGGTTTTGTAAAGAATACTTGGGGATTATTTTCTGAAAGGTCTAAGGAAGCAGTATTGTGCCATGCAACAATGTAGGAGCTTTCTTTTGTAAAAGCGTAAACTCTTTGGTACTCAGGAGGTTTCTGTAAAGCCATGTAGAAAGGGGCCAATTGCATGAGTAGTCATTGCAATTGGATTTCAGCTTCCCTTTTTGTGCCTTCACATCCTTTATGTTCTCTTTCAAAAAAGAGTGATTGAAAACCTCTTGATAAATTTAGGAAATAGTCCTTACTCTTTAACGGAATTGTGCATAAAACAGCAACTTTTCATCATTCTTCACACACCCTTAATGTTTTTCCTCCTTGAGTTGGCAGCAGTCCACGCTTGCAGGGATCTCAAGGAGTCTTCATGTGTGAAATGGTGTCAAGTTGGGAGTTTAAAGCATTCACCTTTAGCACTTACTTACACAGGAGATGCCTGTTTTAGTGCACATCCTGTTGGATTGCTTCCTTTTTCCTTTTGAAAAAGACATTTGGATAGTAGTTTAATCTCAGGATATTCTCCCTAACATAGTCAAAAATGAAGAAAAACTTTTAGATTAAAACCCATGTAGTCCAATGACTCAGAACCATCCTTGTTCTTTAGGCCCCAAATTTCCACTGAGAAATCAACTCATTTCCTTTGCCTCTTAAAAACTGTTTGTTATTAAGTGGTTCCAAAATTAGTAAATGTGAGATTTGGTTATGTAAAATCAGGGACTATATTTCCATTTATGAAACATGCATTTGGCCATTTAAACTCCCTTTCACAAAACTATAAGCCTACGGACCTTCTTAGAGGACTTTCTGGTAAGATCATTGCACAGAACAGGGCAAATGTTTAAAATTGAATTTTGAGTATTAAAAACTCATGGGGACTGTGTCTTTAGGTGCTATAAATCTGGCAATAAGACATCCAGATTTCTGAGTTGTACTGTAGTTTTGCCTTATCAATAGGAGGCCCTGGTAAATATTATCATTCTATTCTGATTTTCTTCTGACTAAACTAAAAGCTTAAAGAGATGGGACTACCAGACCACCTTACCTGTCTCCTGAGAAACCTAAATGCAGGTCAAGAAGCAAAAGAACCAGAAATGGAATAAGACTGGTTCCAAATTGGGAAAGGAGTACGTTGTCTGCATATCGTCAACCTGCTTATTACTAATAACTTCTATGCAGAGTACATCATGTGAAATGCCAGGCTGGATGAGTTCCAAGTTGGAATCAAGATTGCCAGGAGAAATATCAGCAACCTCAGATATGCAGATGATAAAATGGCAGGAAATGAAGATGAACTAAAGAGCCTCTTGATAAGGGTGAAAGTGGAGTGGAAGTTGCTCAGTCGTGTCCGACTCTTTGTGACGCCACAGACTATACAGTCCATGGAAATCTCTAGGCCAGAATACTGGAGTGGGTAGCCTTTCCCAACCCAGGGATTGAACCCAGGTCTCCAACATTGCAGGCAAATTCTTTAACAGCTGAGCTGTTAAAGGGTAAAAGAGGACAGTGAAAAAGTTGACTTAAAACTCAACATTCAGAAAACTAAAATCATGGCATCTGGCCCCATCACTTCATGGCGAATAGATGGGGGAAAAATGGAAACAGTGACAGACTTCATTTTCTGGGCTCTAAATCACTGTGGATATTGACTACAGCCATGAAATTAAAAGACACTTACTTTGGGGAAGAAAAGCTATGACAAACCTAGACAACGTATTAAAAAGCAGAGACATCACTGCCAGCAAAAGTCCATAGAGTCAAAGCTATGGTTTTTCCAGTAATCATGTATAGATGTGAGAATTGGAACATAAAAAGGGTGATTGCCGAAGAATTGATGCTTTTGAATTGTGTTGCTGGAGAAGACTTGAGAGTCCTTTGGACAGCACGGAGATCACACCAATCAATCCTAAAGGAAATCAACTCTGAATATTCATTGGAAGGACTTACTGAAGCTCCAATACTTTGGCCACCTGATGCAAAGAGCCAGCTCATTGGAAAAGACCCTGATGCTGGGGAACATTGCGGGCAGGAGGAGAAGGGGGCGACAGAGGATGAGATGGTTGGATGGCATCACCAACTCAATGGACATGAGTTTGAACAAACTCCAGGAGGTGGTGAAGGACAGGGAAGGCTGGAATGCTGTAGTCTATGGGGTCACAAAGAGTCAGACACAGCTTAGCGACTGAACAACAAAACTAAGAGCAAACCTTTCCGTCCTTTGGATTAGCAGCTGAAGGTGCGTTTCCCTGGGAGTGTTTCCAACTCAAGCATTATCTCTCAGACTCCTTATTTTCATTACTCTAGGCAGTTAGAGGCTATCATAATATTTTTATCAAGCCATATTATATGGCATCACACTGTACTGTAGTTATTTGACTGTTTCTCCTGTGAGCTTTTTTTTTTTTTTCCCTATGAGCTTCTTGATGGGTAGGAATCATGTTTTACTTACCCCAGTTTCTCCATTATCCAGCACAGTGCCTCACACAGAAGAATGCACAGAACAATGTTGGAAGGATGGATGGATACATGGGGACAGTAGGCTTAACTAAATCCTGTTTACAGACTGCCCAGCCATTGGCTTCAAGAGGGATTGGACAAGACTGTAAGAATTGGATCAATGCAAATTCTCATCTGTCCTTTGAAGAGTTAATAAGACCATTTGTATTTAAGTACAGCAGATGTTATTCAGATTTTACATGTATTTGTTTACCTCAGTGTAGATGATATGAAGATGGGTGTAATGACATATAAAATGTATGGTTTTGAAAGTAATTTTTATCTCCATAACTTTTGAAAGTTCTTGTTTTTTGTTAATACTAGCTGAATTCCAAACTTACCCTTTCCTTCTCAGAGATAAAAGCCACACTTTTCTTCAAGAAAAGAGAATAACTGAGTTTATTTGAGTAAAGTGAGATACTTGGATAACACAAGGAATTATTTTCCTTTATTTGGGGAGTATCATCTGTGTGATGTCAGTGTTCCACCTTACTCTGCTGTTACATCAGGTTTTCCTAGTAGAAGAAAACAGAAACAACCTGTAGCTAAAAG
The DNA here is from genome assembly GCA_917880005.1 of Nanger dama. Lineage (NCBI taxonomy): Eukaryota > Metazoa > Chordata > Mammalia > Artiodactyla > Bovidae > Nanger > Nanger dama. The sequence continues at coordinate 8,186,741 of CAKJTW010000011.1, forward strand.
AACTTTTTAGACGGATATGAGGGCACCTTGGAGTATTTGGAAAGGTAGAAAGCCGAGCAGCTGTAGGAATCTCAGCAAGAATTTGCATAGTCTCTACAGTGCTGCTGTGTGCAGATCCAGAGACTACAGGCTCTGTCTCTCAGTCCAGAATTCCTAAGAGAAAAAATGTCAGTAGGCTTATTTGGGTCAGTTCTGAAGAGGATAGTTCCCTACTCTGCACTTGCTCTGACTGTGAACGAGAGTACACACGGATATGTAAAAACCCATCTTGTGCCACCAAAGATGCCTTCACTTAACACAATCCCACTGCATCCCAAGAAAGGGTGTGCGTGAAGCGGAAGGGTACAACAATTTATCAAATACTTGAGCATTTACTGTGTACAAACAGTGGGAGATAAAATGTTTACATCAGGCTCCCTAGCATGAAGCAGCTCTCTAGTTGAGATGACCTAGTAGAAATAACAGTGTGAGAGGCTGCATAGGCGAAAGGTGATTAAGAGGATGCAAGGCCTTAATCACAAGGCCAATTATTCATAAAGACAATGTGGATTTGAAGTTTAAAGGTAGAGGACATTTCTGCCTGATGCAGATTGGAAACTTTATGGAGGTAAAAATTAAGTTACACTTTGAAGGTTAAATGGTCCCTGGAGTTGTGAGAGTTTATTCTCTTTCCCTGTGGTAACAGTTCATATCATACATAATGTAATTTATGTAGCAAGGGCAGTACCTAGAAAACCTAGGAGGGAAAGGGAACCTGACACCTGGGGGAAAATTCATGATGGGGCAAAAGGGTATTGAGTTCTGTAAGCAGAAATCAGCAAGAGGTCTGAGGGTAGAATAGTGGTTCCAGGCAGTGTGGTCACTGCACTGAAATTTTTCTGATGCCTTTACTCTGGTGGCAAAGGTATATCCTGGGGAGGAGCAAGCTAAATGCGAAACAGAGTGGTCCAAGTGAATAACACGTTTTGGCTTAATGTTGCTCTGAGGCCCTTCATAAAAACAGAACACAGAAAAGGGAGAATATTTCCATAGTGGTAAAGGAAGGTAAAGAGAAGGGGGCAAAAGAAGATGATGAGATGGTTGGATGGCATCACCGAATCTTTGGACATGAGTTTGAGCAAACTCAGGGAGATAGTGAAGGACTTGGAAGCCTGGCATGCTACAGTCCATGGGGTCACAGAGTCAGACACGACTTAGCAACTGAACAACAAGAAAGGAAGGTAAACCCCAAGGGCTTGGAGCAGCAGGAGAGTAGGACAGTGACAAGTAGTCTGAGGAGCTGAGGTGGAATAGCAGCAACAGTGTGAGCAGGCCTAGGATCTGGAGACTTCTTGGGTGATCAGATGACAAAGGGAACCTTAAGAGGCTTTAGTTACCCAAATAAGAAGGCAGCTATGGCTTTAGCAAAATTTGCCTGTTAATCTCATTTTTATCTATAAGGTAGTGAGGGAGCATTTAAATTGTATATAAATGATTTCAGTAATACCTGCCCATACTCCCACCCTCCAATTCAAAGTCCTCCTCATCCCAGAATGATTGTGGAGTCATCTTAAGCAATTAGATTTTCCACATGTAGACTAGACTTTGCACAGTCATTTCCTTGAACTTTTGCCTTGGGACTTTATATGGTGCCCACCTCTGCCTGTATGGGTTAGGCAGCAATCTGCAGCCAGAGCCAGGAGTCAAGGGATCCGAAGTCTTGATTCAAAGACTTATGTGAATGTAGGCACTGGAGATACAGAAATGCACATACATGATCCCCGACCTCAAAGTTAGTCTACTGAGACACACAGTAAATAGGAAATCATGATGCAATGTAGTAAATGCTATGATGGGAACTGAATCTAATCCTGTCTCCCAGACACCAGAGATCTTCCTGGCGCCTCGGACTAACTCAGCTAGTCACTGTTATCAGTCAGTTCCCAGCGCCCTATCTATAGAATTCCAGCTGTCAAATTCCAGAAATCTATTTACCTTATCTCACTAAAGAGTGTAACAGTTTAGACTTAAACCTAGAAAGGAGTAAGGATGAGATTGGCAAGGAGAATACGTATGTTTGGTTGCTGGCAGAGCTTAAATAACACCAGTTTGAGAATATTGTAAATGCGTACATTTTAATAAAACTACAGTATATGTTAATGAAAGCTGTAGTGGCAGGATATTGTTGCTATTATAACTATTAAGTCAACACCTGGTAGAAATTCCAGAAAGTGCCCTGCCTTTTGAGAAACAGTAGGCATATAAACTAAGGGGAGTAAAACCTATCTTGTGGAACCCAGAGCGGATTTCTTTAAAATGTGTTCTGGAGATCTTCGGGCACCCGGTACCATACTCCTCTTCGATGCCTAGGTCTTTTCTGAAAACCAGAATGAACCCCGTCCAGTAGTCTGTGACAGAGTAGGTTAGGATGCATTTGCCCAAACTGCCTTCCCTTTCCGTACTCCACTGTAATGAACACCGCACTTCTTCACGGCATTTCTGCGGTTATAAATGGCTTCCCTGATAGATCAGTTGGTTAAGAATCCGCCTGCAATGCAGGAGACCTTGGTTCGAGTCCTGGGTCGGGAAGATCCGTGGGGGAGGAATAGGCTACCCACTCCAGTACTCGGGCTTCCCTTGTGGTCTAGCTGGTAAGAATCCGCCCGCAATGCGGGAGATGTGGTTTCAATCCCTGGGCTGGGAAGATCCCCTGGGAAAAGGAAAGGCTACCCACTCCAATATTCTGGCCTGGAAAATTCCATGAACTCTATAGTCCATAGGGCCGCAAAGAGTCGGATACGACTGAGCCACTTTCACTTCAGCGTAAGACCCAGATCTTCCCGCCTGCAATCTACCTACCACCCTGCTTTCCGGTCGCGGAAGGGTGACGAGGACGGCACCAGATGTCAGACTGCGCTGAGCGTGGCTCCTGGTCACTACCTCATTTCCGGCGGGCTGGCCTGGCACCGTCCCGCCCCCAGCCGGAAGTGTGTTCGGCTCCGGTTCCGGCTTTGCCCCGCCCCGCAACCTTTGCCCTCGTTGGGGAGGTACTTCCTGTCTCGTGTGTCAGTGCTTCCAAAGTTAGGCTTGGCACCTACGGCCTGAATGTCAAGCGGTGTGTCGGCGGGTATGGCCGCAAATTAACTAAGGACTAGTGTAAAGATACTTTCCCATTCCTTCTTGCAATTACCCTCGCTCATCCCCCACCGCCCCTCCGGAGAGGCCTTGGCCTCCTAAGCGCACAAGCGTCTGTCGATAGGTTCGGAGAGGGTCATGGAGGCGCGGCCGCCGGCCCCACGGAGCTTCCTCTGCAGGACGCTGAGTCCTTTTCCTCGGGTTTTTGCTGCCGAAGCTGTGGCCGCCGATCCCAAGGCTCTTGTAGAGGACCAGGAACTGTCTTCCTTCGTCTCAGAACCCCAGTACCCGGAATCCGGATGGGACCGCCTCCGGGAGCTGTTTGTCAAAGAGTAAAAGTGTCAGCGGTCTGTGGGGAGGGGCTACGAAGGAGGTGACCTGCAGCCTGGGTCATCTGGGCGAAGGACCCCAGGGTGGTGTGATTTATTTTCGCGGGGATTTGGAGTTTAATATAATGTACTCCAAGCATGTATCCTAACATTGCTATTTGGTAGTTCTGTTGATTGACAGGCCGGTTTTCAGATGGAGAGGGTGAGACTAACTGAAAGTAAGAACTTTTAGGAATGTTTAGGGAGTCTAAACATAGTCTTTAGTATAATCCCTGACTTTACAAATTAGAAGAATTAGAGTAAGCTATTTAGTGACCCTAGAACCAACATCTGGAGGACTCTAGTATTCTTTTTCGTGTATCACTTGATCCCAGATTCTGATGCTTCTTGAACAGTAGCCCTCCTCCCCGCCACAAAAATGGAGGTTGGAGAGAGAACACAGTTGTTAAAATTTTTACTCTGCCAAATAAGGAATGCATAAAAAATAGTAGCAACTATTGTTGCAAAGATATTAGCTGGATTCACAAGTAAATTGGTGTCAGAATAAATGATAAATAACTCTTTAAATTGAATTAACTTTAGTGGAAAACTCAGGATAATTAATTTCATCATTTTTATTCCTCACTTACTGGTGAAAAGTTTTGCTTTTTATGAATTACTTTACCATATACTGATGGACAGGGAGGCCTGGCGTGCTGCAATTGATGGGGTGGCAAAGAGTCAGACACAACTGAGGGACTGAACTGAACTTACCATATGCTACACTGTAGAATCAACTGGTTAAATTAACATTGAAGCTTTATTATGTTGCTGAAATAGAGCAGGGGAGCCAGTGGAACTGTATTTAATTACTTTCTTTAGAATTCATCATCTTATTTTAAAGATAATGAGGCCGCCCTTCCATTGGTCATTCCAAATTTATTTGAGATACTTGTGAACGATCCTATGTAGTACACAACAGAAAAGGTTTATTTTTGTTGATTTATTTATTTTTAATTGGAAAGAGTTGCTGTACAATGTTGTGTTAATTTCTGCCATACAGCAACATAAATCAGCCATAGGTTCCCTTCCTCTTGAACCTCCCCTCCCAACCTCCCACCCCATCCCCGTGCATTTCAGTTGTCACAGAGCACCAGGTTGAGCTCCCTGTGTTACACAGCATCTTCCCATTAGCTGTCTGTTCACTTTATGTATGGTAATCATATATTTCAGCGGTACTATCTCAGTTCTTCCCACCCTCGCCTGCCCCTGCTGTGTCTAAAAGTCTGTTCTCTATGTCTGAATCTCTATTCCTGCCCTACAAATAGGTTCATCGGTACCATTTTTCTAGATTCCATGTATATGCATTAATTATGATACTTGTTTTTCTGACTTAACTTCGCTCTGTATAACAGGCTCTGAGTTCATCCACCTCACTAGAACTGACTCAGATTCATTTGAAAAAAAGGTTATTTTGATCAGCCTTATAAACCACAGAATGTTGGAGCTGAAGGAAATTTGAAAGATAATATAACTTTCATTGTCCCCTCTATGTCATAGGTGAGGCAAGGTTGAGAATGATTGTGGTCTACCTGTAGGTCACTTAGCAGTGGATGACAAAACCAGAGCTACAACCCATTGTTGCTAGTTATAGTCTAGGTCCTTTCCACCACCTTTTCCTGTTTGTTTACCATTCATTAGTTCTTAGGCCCAATCATGTAACTTCATAGAGTGTCTGTTGATAATATGGAGAAGAAATATCACTATGTCATGGAATTTTTCAGAGGATGAAAAAGATATCATATGCATTTCCTGGCATGTTAAATCTTAAGCTCTTTTTCATTTTCTGTTTTCCAAGTTCTCCCACTTCTTATGTAAATGTTTTTGGTTTTATTCATTATACAAGATGAAATATAAAGTTCAGATTATAGTTGTTTTTCCTATTGATATAAGAATTTGTTTCTTAAGAAATTTTATTTAGGTTTCTCACTTGTATATGCAGGAACTATAAGAACTCACTGATTCTGATTTCAGAAATGTGGTTGTTAGAATTAGATAAATTAGAATTAGATAAACACTTGTACAGTCTCAGAAGAAAGCAAGTTAGTAGTTTGTAAAAAATTAATATTCAGTGGTTTACTTATGTAGGAGGGCCATTACTTCTAGTAACTAAACACAAACTTAGGTGTTTGTTAGAGCAATTTCCAGAGGACATCTTGGAAGCTGCAACATAGCTTCTAGTTTCTAATGCTTTTGAGAGTAATAGATTGAATGAAATGGTAGCTTTTCCCATTTGCAATATAGCTTCTAGTTTCTAATGCTTTTGAGAGTAATAGAGTGAACGAAATGGTAGCTTTTCCCATTTATTTTAGGTTGGTCTGTGCTGCCCACTGCATCATGAGCTTTCTCATTCAGGGGTCTGTAATAGATAGTACAGGCCCATCTGAGCCTGACAGAAAAATTAAATATTCAGAAAGATAAAATTTTGGTATTTTTTTATATATAGGTATTCATTCTTGCATACATTGTCCTAAAATCCCATAAGTTTTTATAATTTCTAAAAGTTATCTAAAAATTCAAAAAGGTAATTGTTAATTTCTACATCCAGTTTACAAATTCTTTCTGTTTCCAGGGATATAGTAGAGCTGTAAGAGTCATCAAATAAAATAACCCTTTAAAAAACCTTTTCATTGCAGTATAAATAAAATATGCGCCTAGAAAAATGTACATAAGTATACCTGTCAGTGACTTTTCACTAAACATAGGTCTGTATCCAGCCCTGAGAGAGACTGTCAACAGTGTCCCAGAAGCTCCCCCTTGTGCCCCTTCTCTGTCCTTGCCCCTGCTTTCCCATGAATACCTACTAATCTAACTTCTGAAAGCATAGATTAGTTTTGACTGAGATTTGAGCCACTTGTAATATAATTATTTAATTCATCAGAAGATTTAATTAATTCTGTCCATCATGAAAAACTTAAGTCCTGTTTCGCATTTGGGATAATTTTGATCATACTGTCTTTGGGAGAGCAGTATCTATAAACTAATCCCAAACAACATTGTCTTTTGATGTTTTAGTGAACAGCAGAGAACTTCAAAAGAACTTCAAGATATTTACAAGGCAGCAGTTTCAGCAGGCATCATCGGCTGGGCATATGGCGGAATACCAGCATTTATTCATGCTAAACAGCGCTACATTGAGCAGAGCCAAGCAGAAGTTTACCACAACCAGCTTGATGCTGTGGTACGTACTGGTGTTCTAATAGTATTTAGGGGCATGCCAGTTGGGAGCCTGGTGGGCTGCTGTCTATGGGGTCGCACAGAGTTGGACACGACTGAAGCAACTTAGCAGCAGCAGCAGCAGTTTTAGCTGCTCACTTTATACTTAATCATCTAGCTAGGTAGTAGGGTTGAGAAGATTTAGGAAACAAAGCCTACTCAGTAACAATGGAAGTGCTAATGCCATAGTGCATACTCAAACTTTGTCAGACCACTTTTCTTACTAGAATTGATCACCACCGTGGCTCTACTTTCTGAGATATATTTCTAATCTCCTGCTAAATCATCAAGGCTCAGCTGTGGTGTATTTATCCTATTCACAAAGCCTGTGTGCAGTACAGTAGCTCACACTAAAATAATCATTAACAATTAGAGCTTAACAGTTTGTTGAGTGCTGACTCATTTGTTGTATCTTACATCTGTGTATCAGTTCTGTTGTCCTAGTGAGGAAGTTATGGCTCAGAATTTTTTGTTTTTTAAAATCTGTGTGTGTTTTTTTTAAACTGTGTCAAGTTTTAAAAGTTGCAAAGTAGTGCCAGTGTCCTGTAATGTCCAAGAGGGACTGGTTCCAGGTCTCCTGTGGATACCATAATGCACAAATGCTCGAGTCTTTTATTTTAAAAAAACCATAGTACCATACGTCCTTCATATCCATGGTTCCACTTCCTCAGGTTCCAAATCTGGGGATACAGAGGGCTGACTGTACAAAGAATTGCTGTACACCTTTCAGTCAGATTCCCCAGATGTTAACATTTTACCACATTTGCTTTCTTATTCTCTCTGTATAAGGCATGCTGTTATTTTTTTTGTGAACTGCTTGGGAGTATGTTTTAGACATGGTGAGTGCTTCAGCGTACAGTTTCTAAAAAACAAAGACATATTCTTACATAACCACAATATTATGATGCAGTTCAGGACATTAATACTGATAGAGTACTATTATCAATGGACTTTAATGTAGATTTTGCTTATTGTCCCACTAATGTTATTTTTAAAGTAAACAAGTTATTAAAATTTTTTTTTCTGGTCCAGGATCTAGTACTGGATCAGATGTTGAATTTGCCTGTTGTGCTTCTCTAGTCAGTCTCCATTAATTTGGAACAGTTTTTCTATTGTTCTTTGACTTTCATGACCTCAATAATTTTTTAAAACTTGGGCCTTTTATTTTGTATTGTAGAATGTCCCACAATTTGTACATTTGATGTTTTCTTGTGATTAAATTTCACTTAAGTGTTTTCACAGGGATACCCTACAGTTAATACTATATCCTTCCCAGTAAGTAATGATAAGAAGCATGAGATACCTATTTGTCCCTCTACTGGGGATACTTACTTTAATCACTTAATTAAGATGGTCCCTGCCATGTTTATCCACTATAAAATTATTGAGTTTTTCCCTTTGTGGTTAATAAATATCTTAGAAATACTTATTAGATACTTTGAGACTATGCAAATATCCTATTTTTCATCCATTTTTCACCTCTGGTTTCAGTATTCAGTGCTGATTCTTTCCTAAAATAGCTATTACTGTGATGGTAACCAAATGGCCGTTTTCTTTTTTTTTATTTATTTATTTTTTAATTTTTAGTTTTACTTTATTTTGCTTTACAATACTGTATTGGTTTTGCCATACATTGCCATGAATCAGCCACGAATGTACATGAGTTCCCAATCCTGAACCCACCTCCCACCTCCCACCCCCCTATATCATCTCTTTGGATCATCCCCGTGCACCAGCCCCAAGCATCCAGTATCTTATATCAAACATAGACTGGCGATTCATTTCATCATCCCACCCTCTCCCTCTCCCACAGAGTCCTAAAGTCTGTTCTGAACATCTGCGTCTCTTTTGCTGTCTCGCATAGAGGATTATCATTACCATCTTTCTAAATTCCATATATATGTGTTAGTATACTGTATTGGTGTTTTTCTTTCTGGCTTACTTCACTCTGTATAATAGGCTCCAGTTTCATCCACCTCATTAGAACTAATTCAAATGTATTCTTTTTAATGGCTGAGTAATACTCCATTGTGTATATATACCACAGCTTTCTTATCCATTCATCTGCTGATGGACATCTAGGTTGTTTCCATGTCCTGGCTATTATAAACAGTGCTGCGATGAACATTGGGGTACATGTGTCTCTTTCATTTCTGGTTTCCTCGGCGTGTATGCCCAGCAGTGGGATTGCTGGGTCATAAGGCAGTTCTGTTTGCAATTTTTAAGGAATCTCCACACTGTTCTCTGTAGTGGCTGTACTAGTTTGCATTCCCACCAACAGTGTAAGAGGGTTCCCTTTTCTCCACACCCTCTCTAGCATTTATTGCTTGTAGACTTTTTGGATTGCTGCCATTCTGACTGGTAGGAAATGGTACCTCATTGTGGTCTTGATTTGCATTTCTCTGATAATGAGTGATGTTGAACATCTTTTCATGTGTTTGTTAGCCATCCATATGTCTTCTTTGGAGAAATGTCTATTTAGTTCTTTGGCCCATTTTTTTGATTGGGTCGTTTATTTTTCTGGAATTGAGCTGAATAAGTTGCTTGTATATTTTTGAGATTAGTTGTTTGTCAGTTGCTTCATTTGCTATTATTTTCTCCCTTTCCAAAGGCTGTCTTTTCACCTTGCTTATAGTTTCCTTTGTTGTGCAGAAGCTTTTAATTTTAATTTGGTCCCATTTGTTTATTTTTGCTTTTATTTCCAGTATAATGGGAGGTGGATCATAGAGGATCCTGCTGTGATTTATGTCAGAGTGTGTTTTGCCTATGTTCTCCTCTAGGAGTTTTAGTTTCTGGTCTTATGTTTAGATCTTTAATCCATTTTGAGTTTATTTTTGTGTATGGTGTTAGAAAGTGATCTAGTTTCATTCTTCTACAAGTGGTTGACCAGTTTTCCCAGCACCACTTGTTAAAGAGATTGTCTTTAATCCATTGTGTATTCTTGCCTCCTTTGTCGAAGATAAGGTGTCCATAGGTATGTGGATTTATCTCTGGGCTTTCTGTTTTGTTCCATTGATCTATATTTCTGTCTTTGTGCGAGTACCATACTGTCTTGATGACTGTGGTTTCACCCTCTGGTTTCAGTATTCAGTGCTGATTCTTTCCTAAAATAGTTATTACTGTGGTGTTAACCAAATGGCCGTTTTCTAATTCCATCATCCATGTATATTTATTGGTTAGTATTCTGCTGTAAGGAAGAGCTTTCACTTTCCCTCTATTTATCTGTCCATTTATCCATTTATAATTTATTCAGCGTGGAGTTGTTGACTCTTATGTTATTCTGTGGCTTTATAATCCATTATTACCATCATTTATTTTGATACTTGGCATCGATTTAGACTGTTGGATCCCCTTCAAGCTAGCTCCTTTGTCCTTTTGATGATGTCCCCGTTAGTCTTTGAGCACAGCTTTACTTTGGAGCACAACATGGTTCTTCTGGTTCATCTTTTCAAGCACCAGCCTTGTTTCTTTTAAAATGGTATTTAAATGACTCAGGGAACTTGGGGCTCTGTGAAAATCTGGAAGAGTGGGATGGGGTAGGAGGTTTGGGAGGGAGGGGACATGGGTGTACCTGTGGCTGATTCTTGTTGATGTATGACAGAAAACCACAAAGTTCTATAAAGCAATTATCCTTCAATTAAAAAAAAATAAAGTGGCAAAAAGAAAATGGTATTTAAAAACCAAGATCTAGGGCTAGGCATGCTCATTGCTACTGAGGTATGATGGTGTCTAGGCAGATAGAGTTAGGAAATGTGTATGTATGTGTGTGATTTTTATACACTTTCATACGTATATCTCTTTCTATATTTGTCTACCTAGTCACTAAAAGCCATGAGTTTGCACTGATACCTTTCAGAGAGGTTTTGATTTGCCCAGTATCATATAGCAGTTAAGACTACACCTAGGGATTCTGTCAGATTTTTAAAAATCTAGGCTTTACCCTCACAATATTATGCCAGACTTGCTTCATGGAGGTTAATGAAAATGAGTGGTAGAAACAGACAGCCTAACTTCCAATTCTGACTTTATTCTTTATTGGCTGAGTGATCTTGGTTAGAAACTTCCTCTTTATGCCTTTTAACACCTGCTTGAAGAAAATATTGTAAAGATTAAATGAGGTAATATGTTAGCAACTTTTACATAGAAGGTGGTCAGTAAAGTTAGGTTTTTTTCTTCCTTATTTCCTCTCGTGCACATCTGTATTACTTTAATCCTTACCATTTATAGTTTACTCAGTGTTCCTTCTTTATTTTCTGTTTTTTCTTTTCCCCACAATTTCTTGATTTTATGTCTGCTCATAGTATTTGCCATATGGATTCTTAGTTGCCATTTAACTGATGAATTACTTGGTTGACACTGCATTTCTTAGTTCCTTTTACACCCTGCAATAGAATAGAGTGCACATGGTGCATTTGCTTAAGTTTCAGTAATTGAAGAATGACATTTCTAGAGATTGTCCCATTGTTTGTATCTATTTAGGTGTCCCTCCCTATATTCTAGCTGACATTCCTCCACCACAGCTTTAGAATAGGGAACGTATCAAGGTGTCTCAGAACCTCACAGCCTTTTTATTAACTTTAGCAATCTGCCCATCGTGCTGCTACACGAGGCTTCATCCGGTATGGCTGGCGCTGGAGTTGGAGAACGGCCATGTTTGTGACTATATTCAAGTAAGTTCTCTGAATCGTCATGAAGGATTTTAGGTATTCTTTTAGGAGCACATTGTTTTAGCAAATGGAGGTATAAAATCTGAATACCCATATAAAAGTGATCTATGATACCTTTTTCTCAAGAACTGTTACCTATTTATGCAAAAGATTGGTCCAGCTGTAGTTTTGTGTCCATGGATGATGGTCTGCCAGGCTTCTCTGGTGGCATAGTGGTAAAGATTCCACCTGCTGTTGCTGGAGATGTGGGTTTGATGCTTGGGTTGGGAAAATTCCCCTGGAGGAGGAGGAGGCAACCCATTGCAGTATTCTTGCCTGGAAAATTCCATGAACAGAAGGAGCCTGGGGAGGTATAATCTGTGGGCTGGCAAAGTGTTAGACATGACTGAGCACCTTACACAATTGAGCATGCATGCACATGAAGGCCTGCCAACTGGTATCAGAATAGATCCAGGGCTGCTAAATCAGAGGAATTCTGCAGAACTTTTCTTTACTTTTCTGTTGCTTATTGGCATATTATAGCAATCTGAAACAGCTCACTGAAGGAGCCTGCTGGAACCAGGGATTGACATAGTAGGCTCGTCTAAACTAACACGTATCACTTTAGTGAAAGTTAAAGTCAAGAAGGTAATTGAGATACGCTTTAAATTTTGTTTTCTTCTTCCTTCTTAGTACAGTGAACACTGGTCTAAACGTTTACCGAAATAAAAATACCTTAAGCCATTTTGTCATTGCAGGAGGTAAGACATTTTTGTTCATATTTCATATTTCAATCTCAAATATGGTTTAAGAAACATGTAAGGACTTATAAGTCATGGCTACTGAATTCTTTGGTTGGCTTCTCATCACATCTCATTTAACATTCATGCAAGATATATGGAAAATGTGCTTGGTCTTTGGTATACTTAGTGAACAAAACAAAAAGTCTTTACCTTCGTTGAGTTTTATCTTCTAATGTCTATGGGATAAAACAGGTTGCTGTGATAAAAAGTAATAAACAGGTAGGGAGGTAGGATCTAATGTGGACAGGCTGATTGATTTCTAAGGAAGTGACATTTAAGCTGATGGCTGAAGAATGGGAAAGAGCAGGCCTTGCAGAGAAGAGTCGCCTAAGCAGGGGTAACGTCAAGGGTGAAGCTCTAAGGCTTCTCAAATGTAGGACAGTATGACTGCAGCATAGTGAGTGAGGGGAAGAGTGGCTTGAGAGAATTGTGAGGTTAGGTAGAGAGGAGCCAGATATTTTATGATAAGAAATTAGATTTTGCTTTTAAAGGGCTCTGCCTCTGGTAGACATGCCCTCTTTAAAATGAACATTTTAAAAAGTGTTGAATATTTTCACTACATTTCTATTACAAATCCAGTACATTTCCCGAAATGTAAATGAAGTTAACCGCCATTTAGATGCAAACATTCACTAATTCATGTATATTCCCTCACATAAAAGAACATATATACACTTCACATAACAGTTTTTTACTTGTTTGGAAATAACTTCAGGCTTATAGAAAGTTGCAAAAATAAAAGTAATACAAGGAGCACCATGAGCAGTATCCTTTAGTACAAAGATTCTGTTATTGTTAAGAACTTTTTCAAGCTCCCCACTCCATGCCTACCCTGTTTCTTTTTTTTCCCCCATCAACTTGCCATGAAGTGATGGAACCAGATGCCATGATCTTAGTTTTTGAATGCTGTGTTTTAAGCCAGTTTTTTCACTCTCCTCTTTCATCTTCATCAACAAAATAATGATGAAGTTCCTCTTCACTTTGTGCCATTAGGCTGAAGTGACAGACTTTATTTTCTTGGGCTCCCAAAATCACTGCAGATGGTGACTGCAGCCATGAAATTCAGACGCTTGCTCCTTGGAAGAAAAGCTGTGACAAACCTGGACAGTGTATTGAAAAGCAGAGGTGTCACTTTGCCAGCAAAGGTCCGTCTAGTCAAAGCTGTGGTTTTTCCAGTAGTCATGTATGGATGTGAGCGTTGGACTGTGAAGAAGGCTGAGCGCTGAAGAATTGATGCTTTTGAACTGTGGTGTTGGAGAGGACTCTTCAGAGTCTCTTGGACTGCAAGGAGATCCAACCAGTCCATTCTGAAGGAGATCAGCCCTGGGATTTCTTTGGAAGGAATGATGCTAAAGCTGAAACTCCAGTACTTTGGCCACCTCATGCGAACAGTTGACTCATTGGAAAAGACCCTGATGCTGGGAGGGATTGGGGGCAGGAGGAGAAGGGGACGACAGAGGATGAGATGGTTGGATGGCATCACAATTCAGTGGATGTGAGTTTGAGCAAACTCCGGGAGATAGTGAAGAACACGGTGTGCTGCAATCCATGGAGCTGCAAAGAGATGGACATGACTGAGCTACTGAACAACAACTACCACCCACCTCTGGCTGCAAAGCATGTGGAATCTTAGTTACCTGACTAGAGATTGAACCCAGGCTGTTGGCAGTGAAAGTGCAGAGCCCTGTCCTCTGGACCGCCAGGGAATTCCCAGTTATTAACATTTTAGCCCATTTGCTTTATCACTTATGCTCTTTGTTTTAGGTGCGCTCTCTCTTTTTTCTGTGAACACAGAGGCAAACACATATACATAATTTGAGCGTAACATTTTAATGAAACATTTAAAAACATGAAACGAGAAACAGGTATTAATAGCATTGGAGCAGCTAGAACTTGCCCTGTTTTAACTTGTGAAAAATTTTACATGGATATTCTATAGTGCCTGTATCCAAAGAAAACTCTTGTGTTTCTGCCTTCACTTGCTCCTCATATTTACTCCTGATACATGTTTTTTGTCATCTACCCTGTTAAATTCCAAAACTGAAAATCAATTAACGATGTGGTTCTGCCCTTTATGTCCCCTCTCCAAACGTCTGGTTCTGTCAGTCTTATTTCTTAAATATTTGGGCTCTCTCGCCTCTCTTCCCACTGCTACTGCAGGTTTTCCATGTTTATCATCTTGCTCTGCTTCAGTCCTCTACTGTTATCTGACTTGTTTTGAAATATGAGTATGATTTTAGCACTTTTCTGCTTCAGATTCTTCCTTAGTTTCCCATCACACTAAGGTCGATTCTTCTTTTTTTTTTTTAAGGTCAATTCTTGACCTGACCTTCATGTACCACTCTTGCACAAGCCTTATAATTTACTTTGATTTCTCAAACCAAGCATATTCTTGCTTTATAAGAATTCTTACTTGAATCCAACTTTCCACTCCCGTAACTAATTTTCTTCAGCTCCATACTTAACACCTGTCTTTCAAGATTGAGTTCATCTGTCTGCTTCAGTTTCCTCAGAGGGTTCTCCTGGCTCCCATTTTCCTATCTTGCGTACCTTTCCCCTGTGTTCTCATAATTCACTGTAAACAGTTTTATCAAAGCGTTTATAACACTATGTTGTAGCAGTTTACTTGTTTTGCTTCCCTGCTAGACAACTCACTAAAATTCAGAGAAAGTGTTTGCCTTTTATGTCACAATTGTTTGACATATAGCAGGGTAGAATAAAAGTTTCTTGATTGAATGTAAATATTACTAAAATAGGAATAGAAAAATATAGATGATAGAAAATATATTTTTATCTCTAACCATCAACCAACATTAAAATAAATAATATAACACTAAAATTAAAAAAAAATTTATCCTTTGTCCTGAAGTCAGAATCAGGTAAGGAGGTCTTCCCTCACCACTATTAGTTGGTATTTGTTTGAACACTTATAAACTATTTTTAATATCCAGAGAGCTTGGCAAATCCTTTCCTCCAAAAGTAATAATAAAATTGGACAAAATTATCAAAAACAACCCCTTAAAGATCCTGGAACTGAGCAAGGGGACACAACAAATTCAGAAGCATTTATTTAAGAACGTCTACTAAATCTTGGTAAGAACAATGGGAGTTTATAGTGCTTCAGCCTGAGGCTGCTCCCACCTAATGCCCAGCTCCATGATACAGACGTTCCACAAGGGCAGGCCAGGCTGGGAGGACCAATACTAATGTTGGAGATGAGTGACTAGATTTGGAGCAGAGCACAGAAAAGTCTGTGCCTAAGGGTGTTGCTGAAAGCAATAGCAAACACTTAGGAAAGAACAATATCACACAGCTAGCTGGAGGTTTTGGTGGTCTTTGGAGCAAGCTGTCGATTAGTGGATAGGTAGAATTTTACCAAAGACATCCAGAGAACCAGAAAGCCAACGGAGACTTCATTAAGAATCTTCTAATCCCCAGAACTCCGGAAAGCTTCCTGTGTGTCTAAGCACACTCAGGAGAGACTGGTAAGGGTCCTAGCAAGCTGCTTATCTGCAAGGCCTCATGAAGACAGTAAAAGCCAGAAGATTTATAAACTGCCTAAACCTTGAGTGCATTCTTCAAGCCACAGACAGACCCACTGACAAAAGGCAACAGCCTTACTGGCTTAAAATGTGTACTCACAGCTACTGACAGATCACTGGCTGTCTGCCAAGCTAGTGTGATTCCTAGGAAGCCAGACATAAAAGTAAAAACTGAACAGAGACCTCTACTGGCTGCACTCTACTAAACAAGAAAACTAAGACTCCGCAGAATTGGTCCAGGCAAATCACTCTAGCAAAGAACCACAGCCATGCCCCTAGGTAGGAAGCTGTTCCAGCTCCAAGTTGTAGCAGACAGCAGACTTCAGGGGTTTACAATAATTAAAATGTGATGACAGTTATCAAACAGAAAACATCACTAAAGATAGAAATTATTTTTAAAAGTCAAATGAATATTCTGGAGTTGATAAATACAGTAATGGAAATTAAAAATTCACTAGAGAGAAGGCCCTTAACAGCCAGTTTGAGAGAGCATGGGAGAATCAATGAACTTGAAGGTAGATCGATATAGGTTATCTTTTATGAAGGACAGAATTTTTAAAAATGAAGACATGAATAGAGCCTCAGAGATCTGTGGGAAACAGTCAGTTCAGTTCATTTCAGTCGCCCAGTCATGTCCGACTCTTTGCGACCCCATGAATCTCAGCACGCCAGGCTTTCCTGCCCATCACCAACTCCCGGAGTCCACCCAAACCCATGTCCATCGAGTCGGCGATGCCATCCAGCCATCTCATCCTCTGTCGTCCCCTTCTCCTCCTGCCCCCAATCCTTCCCAGCATTAAGGTCTTTTCCAAGAATATGAATAATTGGAGAGGAAAGGAAAAAAGGGAAGAAAAGGAATTTAAGAAATTATGACCACAGACTTCCCAAATTTGATGGAAAATATTACACATCCAAGAATCTCAACAAAACTCCAGGAAGAATAAACATGAAAAGATGCACACCTAGACACATAATAGTTACATTATTGAAAGATAGAGACAAATCATGAAATAGATAAGTTAAAAAATGAATGTATTAAGTAAGAAATATAAACCTCAAAAGTTAATGTTTAAAAATGTTGCCACCTAAAATGGCATTTGTTGTTTTGTGCATAGTGAAAGAGGAAAATGAATGGACATCTTGGGTGTATAGTCTTAGTGGTAAAGAAAAAGGACCTATGCTCCAGCCACCAGGTGGCAGTGTAGGCCAACTGCCCACTTGCAGGTCTGCTGGAGAGGTGAAGCTTAGCAGTACAGAGCCAGTGAGGCTGAGGACGTCCCTGGTGGTATGGCCTTTCTACTGTAGGAGCCACAGGTTCTGTCCCTGGTTGGGGAACTAAGATTCCACATGCCGTGCAGCGTGTCCAAAAAAGAAAAAGAAAGGGTGAAGCTGGGGGAAGACATGAACTGCAAGTGGCGAGTGAAGATTCTTATTGTTTATTTGGAGAAAAGTTTCCTTAAAGCAGGAAGAAATAAAAGAGGTAGAAGTGAAGAAATAACAGATTTTTAAGGTGAGGTTGGCAAAAAAGCAGAATGAGAAGAGGCTGGGTCCATAGGACCGACTGAGCAGTTCTGTTTGTTAAAGGGACCTTTCTTTCTTTAAACTTGCAGAGTGGATGAGAAGCTGGCGGTATGGGAAGTCTAGGTTGTGGTGATACATTAATGTTGGGTTCAAAAAGCTTACTTGGAGATTTATGTCCTTAGAGAAGGAACATATTTAAATGGAACTCTGGAGTTTAAAAATGATTTGATACTGCTTTTTTGTTTCTTTTAAAATAGCTGTCACAGGAAGTCTTTTTAGAATAAACTTGGGCCTGCATGGCCTAATAGCTGGTGGCATAATTGGAGCCTTGCTAGGGTAAGTATTAACACATTTTGATTCTAAATTAATATAACTTATTAATTCATTAATGCCTTGCCTGTTAAAAATGTGAATCATTTCTAAAGAACAAATTTAATCCTTAGAGGATTTAATCCCGTAAAAGATCTCTAGTCTTGTATTGAGCTTCCCTGGTGGCTCAGTCAGTAAAAAAATCTGCCTGCCGTGCAGACCAGGGTTCAATCCCAGTGTTGGAAAGATGCCTTGGAGGAGGGCATGGCAACCCATTCCAGTATCCTTGCCTGGAGAATCCCCATGGACAGAGGAGCCTGGTGGGCTGCAGTCCTTGGAATCACGGAAGAGTTGGACATGACTGAGCGACTAAGCACAGCACAGCACAGTACAGTCTTGTATTGGTAGTAGCTTTGATTGTCCAGTTCTGATTGTATCCCAGTTGTTGATTTTACTTCGGTCTTCAGTGGGTAAAAATTGTTTAAATATCATTAACACCTGAAACTGAGGTTTGAACAAAGATACTTACAAAGAGTAAGAAAAAGAATAAGAAACGGCTAACAAGCACATTAAAATGGGGGTTAGATTTATTTAGTTTAATAAATTTTAAGACTTTTCTTCTCCAACTTTTTACTTTGAAACATTTCAAACCTGTAGAAAAGTTGAAGTAATTAGTATGTTGAACACTCATATAATCTTCACTTAGATTCACCAGTTGTTCGCATTTTTCCATATTTGTTCCCTCTCTCTCAGTATTTGCATGGGACATGTGTATTTTTCTTTTGTTTGAACCATTTGAAATATTTAAGACCTCATAATTCTTCAGCCCTAAATACATCAGCATGTATTTCTAAGGAGAAAGAATATTCTCCAATGATTTCACAGTACAGTTATCACAATAAATGATTTACCATTGATTCAGTACTATTTAAGATAAAGTCCATATTCAGAATTCCTGTTATTACAATAATGCTCTGTGTGTGTGTGTGTGTATATGTATATATTTTGCAGAATCCAGGATTAAATTGTATTTTGTTTTCATGTCTCTTTAGATTCCTTTAAGCTAGACTAGTTTCACACCTGTTTTTACCCCCAGAATATTTGTCAGTTTTGTTTGATTATCCCCTCATGATTAGATTTAGGTTTAACGTTTTCATCAAGATTACAACATAGGTGAAGTTCTGTCCTTCTCAGTGTATGTCAAGAGACATATTACGTCACCCCTTGTAAGTGATGTAACTTGATATATTAGTTTTCTGTTGCTGTGTAACAAATTAACCACACACTAAGAAGCTTCGCTACCATTTATTATATCACTTCCCTGTAGATCAGAAGTCTGGATGGGCTCAGATGGGTTCTCTTTTTAGTATTTCACAAGGCTAAATTCAAGGTGTTGGTCAGGCAGGCTCTTACCTGGAGGCTTTGTGGGAAGAATCTGTTTCCATAAAATTCAGGTTGTTGACAGAACCATTGTGGCTGTAGATCTGAATTCCCTGTTTCCTGGTGGCTATCAGGGACCACCTTGTTCCTAGAGGCATCCACATTCCTTCTCCATGCCCTCTCCATGTTCAAACCAGCAGCCAGCATGTTGAATCCTTCTCATACTTTGAATCTCTCTGACTTCCATTCTGCCACCAACTGGAAAAACTCTGTATTCAGATGGTTCACACAGGTAATCTCCTTTATGATTAACTCATTCAACTGATCAGTAACCTTAGTTACATCTGCAAAATCCACTTTGCTGCCTAACATAATTGAATCATGGACATAATTTCTCATCATATATTCATATTTGAGAAATTAGGGTAGGAAATTTGGGGGACCATTTTAGAATTCTGCCTAGCACATTTGGTATCTACTAAATTTCTCCACTGCAAAGTTATCTTTTCCCATTGTGTTTAATAAGTAATCTGTGGGATGAGGTAGTGAGAGTTATCTACCCTCCAGCTGTCTTTTAGTGGTTTTAATGATCCATTGATGATCCCTAATGTAATCAGTTATTATTTAATATAAAACTGATTACAAATTGTTGATTTGCTAGTTTTGTCATTTCTTCTGTCTTTATTAGTTGGCATTCACCTGAATAGAAAGAAGAGTTCTTCCTCACCTTCCAAATGTGTGTTAAAATTCATCATGTGATGATCTGTTGCTGACATTTTTGTTTTCTTGTTAATATAACAGCTTGGTTTGAAGGGGAAAATTGTTGAAATTAGCTGCAAAAATATGTTTTTATTGTGGTTAAAAACACACATAACATAAAAATTACCATCTTAACCACTTTTAAGTGTACAGTTCAGTAGTGTTAACTATATTCACATTGTTGTGCAACAGGTCTCCAGAACTTTTTGTCTTGCAGACCTGAAACTCTGTACCCATTAAACACTGTGCTCCCTTCCCCCTTCCCCACGCAGCCTTTGGCAGCCACCTTTCTACTTTCTGTTTCTATGATTTTGGCTACTCTGAGTAATTCATATTAGTGAAATAATGTATTTTTTCTTTGTAACTGGCATATTTTGCTAAGCATAGTGTCCTCGAGTTTCATCCATGTGATAGGATCTTCCTTTTGGGACTGCATAATATTCCATTGTATATACAGTTCCGTATTTTGTTTATCCATTCATCATCAACAAACATTTCCACCTAACAAAAATAATTTTTAAAATGTGGTTACAATGTTAAATAAGGAATTTAAGTTGTATCAGAGTCAAAAACTCCCTTCTCTTTGAAAATATGAACAAAACCCTTGTCATTACTGTGATAATTATTAATGTAAGTCATTTTCTCAGTTGGTAACTATTGGCATTCTGGGTGAGACAGTTGTGCCAGACTCTTGAATTTTAGGATAGTTTGGCACCTCCAACCCCCAAAGCCAGTAGCATCCTTCTCCCAACCAAAAGTACCCTTCACATTTCTTGCCCCTTCCAGGGTCTGGTACCATTCCTGGTATGAATTTCTTTTCTGAGAAACCTTCAATATAAAGCTGCTAACTAAAACTTATAAATATATTTTTTACTAGTTTATTTATCTTTCATGATTTAAAAAAAAGAGCCAATTTATAGACCTGTTGTTTTTATACCAGTTAAATTTAAGATGTTGCAATGATTGTTTTTCCTGTTTTTGGACCAGGAAGGAAATTATCTTAATATTTTTTATTTGACAAGGATGCTTTAACTGTCAAATGTCCCTCCACCTGTCAGTGAGCCAGTGGTTTGGTTAGTGTTATTCTTGCCTGAGCAGAGACCCTGTCATTCTGCATGTCTCATGACGCTTTCTTCTAAATGTTCCCTCTGTCTCCTCCTCAGCACTCCTATAGGAAGCCTATTGATGGCACTTCAGATGTACTGCGGTGAAACAGTTCAGGAGAGAAAACAGAAGGATCGAAAAGCATTCCAGGAGCTGAAACTGGAAGAACGGTAAGGAGTGTGTTAAGACTGGATTGTTTGGCTTTCATGTCCACAGACTGATGCTTTCTGAAACAGGTATTCTAAATTGCTGCTCAAGTGAAAGGCTTTTCTTTTACTGAGTCTTTCACTTGGTACCCTACTTGGTCTTTAATATTTTTAATTAAGGAGAATGGAAAAATGAAAGATACTAATTGAGAACCTGTCCTTAGATATATATTTTTTTAAGTTAAATGTTATAAATCTTATTTGGTTGCATATTTTTTCTTTTCCTATGTTTGTGACTGCATTGGAAATTACATAAAGGAAATGAATAGCAGTAAGTGAGTTTTACTTGGCTTTACTTAAAAGGTGATATCCTTGTTTACACATACGTCTATGAACATTACATAGCATGTTAGGTCTCCACATTTAATTATACTTCTTGCTGTGGCTGCAGTAGGTGTTAGGTACATATAGTGGCTGTTCACAGACTAGATGCTACTGAGAAGGATGCAGACTGTCGCTTGTTCATATAGTTACTCCCTGGGATCCAGTGATGGCCAACTTCCTGTTATTCTTTGTAAGATCATCATAATAGTCTGCCGTCTAGCGCTTTGGTGCAAATGATTCTCATGGTTCTGCTTCCTGCCCACTAAGATGACATCTGCTCTTGCTCTTTGGTAGTTTGGTAGATAAGAAGTCTTCTTTTTCCCTTGGTTTTATTTGAAACTTCCATTTGTGCTACACACACACACATAGACACTCACGTAGACATACATGGAAATTCTTAATCTCTGTAGATCTGTTGTCCAAGGACTTAGGTACTATAGGAGAAAAAGCATTGATTTGGAGCCAGTGAAACCTTGAAAACAAATCTTAAATACCAGCTAGACTATTAATTCTATGAACATAGATGTTTTCCTTAACTTCAAGCCATCAGTTTTCTCAGCTGTTGTAAGGGCAGAATCACACCACACTGTCCAACATACGTTTGTTTTGTTCCTCCTCCTTCTCCATAGTAAGAGGGCGAGTAAGATATGAAGCTATTATAAAGCACTTAAAATTCCGAATGCCAGCATAAAATTTGATATTATGGAGGGTTAAAAGCATAGAAGCATTAGCTTATTTCTAGTTATTTAGGTGTCATGAGACTTTTTTTAAAATAAGAATCTTTGAAAAAGGAGTTGGAAAAGTAAGGAAAATACATGACTATTTGAATCTGATATAGGAAGTTATAGAAGAATTAACATTTGGAAAAATATGAATAGTATTCCAGTCAGAAAAAGGAAACCAGAAAAAGAAAGTTAGAGAAGTTGATCAGTTATTTAGACATAGAAAATCTCAAGAATGGGTAAAAACTGGATTTATAGAAATGAAAGAGTATTTTGGCAGAAGGAAATAGTGTCACTGTGTCAGTGTCAGAAGTGTTTAGATTATTTATATGTGTATAATATATATGTGGTATTTCTGAGGACAGTTAATAAATAGTTAAGAACTTTTAAGCTAACTATAGTATAGAGAAATCAACAAAGTGAGAATCTAAAAATTGCCTTAGTGAGCAGAAAATATAGAACACTGGCTATATTTTCCATAGAGACATAGAAGAAGAAATGATCAAATCTTCTTATGAAAGTCATAGGTGACCTTGATGATCACTTAAAGAAAGGAAGACACTAATACTTGACTTAGAAAAAGAACCAATCTCTTATTTGAAAATTAGATATTTTAACTCCTAGTAAATATATGTCTGTAGTGGTGTCCTGACTTCTCTGTATCGAGATTACCAATGTTATAACCTTTGTGTATGTCCTGCAAGATCTGTCAGCAGAGTTTAACAGAGTGGCAGGGGGTTTCACATCCCCCTAGGCCCTGAGGGCAAGAACACAGACTGGGTCCAAGGCTCACACACAAGCTCACGGTGTTTTAGCAACTGCAGTTCACTGCTGAGAGAACTCTGGAATATCTCAAGGATCAGAGCTCCTGCCCTGGTAATGTCCATTTTGGTAATGTGAGACTCCTACTTGACTTGTAAGTGAAACAGGTTATGAGAGAGAAGAAAGTCTTGTACTTGAAGTGCAAGAAGTATTTGCTCATAAGTTGTAGGAGAGAATAAGATAAATACTATCTTCCTTAAAAAGAAAAACTTAAGAGCCAAAAAAATAGAACAGTACTTGCTATATCTTTCTTGTACTTTCATTACAGGAAAGCCAGACTGCAATTTACTGAGCTCCTCCCTGAAGAAATTGAAAGTAATTTACAGAAAGATCGATCCAAGGATAACGCTCAGAAAATTGAAGCACTGCTAAATCTTCCTAGAAACCCTTCATCAACAGACAAACAAGACAAAGACTAAACATGCTCTGGACTTGAAATTCAGTGGAGAGTTAAAGAGAGCTATGTCACCAGTCTGTAGCACGCCAGTTGCTTGGGCTGCTGACACGAGTAAGCACTGGCATCTGCAGTGGCACAGTGACTTGATCTTGCTCTTTGTAACCAAAAATTGGGCTCTTGTACTCTTACTTTACTCTTCCTTAGATTTAAGTACATACTTGTATCTGCATTGATTGATCAATATAAATTTCCTTTCTCTGGATTTTACAGTAGTAAATTAAGATTTCCAAAAAGATTAAAGTTGAATTCTACAGGTTGTAGATTTATTCTTGTAGCCCTTTAAAAGAGTACTGTACTGATCCCAAGGAGAAGAAAGAACCAGGTAAGGCAGGTGGTCTGTGAAACCTCTGTACCCTTGGGTCCTAGAAACAGTAAAGACCTAAATGTGTAGTTGCATTTGATTTTGTTTTAATACAAATCAGAGATGGTTTCTATGCCATTTGAAATAAAATAAAACTTAACAAAAAGGAAGTAGATAAGAATTATTAAAGAAACAGCCCGACCTTGTTCTCTCACTCAGTAATGCTGACAAGTATGTCTGCTATGTATACAAGAGCTGCTCAGAATACACTGTCTGTGCTCCTGGAGCTTGCTGCCTGAGAAAGAAGCTGCCCTGCAGAGTATAACTTTTATTAAATGGGAGGGCAGAATGATTGAACCAAGTGTACTGAAATGAGAAAACTGCTAGTGCTTTGTTTCGGGGTTAGACCTCTTAGTTCCTCCTCTGACAACACTTGCTCTCATGAGCAGTGTTTGTGAAGCAGCCTAGAGTAGTGGCTAAAGCTGTGGGCTCTAAAGGCAGACCACAGGCATGGAATCTCAGCCCTGAGGCTTCCATGTGACTTACAGCCAAGCCATTTTACTTTAGGTCTCAAGTTTTCTCATCTGTTAAACAGTATGTATCTCAGAATAGATACTAAATGAAATGATGTGTGTAAGACATCGCACAATACTGTGGCACACAGGACATTGTCTAACAACAGATATTAGCAGTTAAAAGGATATGAGACCCTCTGCACCAGCATAATCATCCCCTTCATAAATTGCTGACAAATTGGCAGTTTATTGTTTTATGCATGCCCATGTATAGATTAAATCTTTCAAATGGAAATTATAAAATTAGATGGTTGGTTTTAAAATAATTTTATTAATAAAGTAAAATATAACTCCTTTAACACATTTATTAAATGTAATAAGCAATAATTTACTATAATTTATTTAAAGTACAAATAAGCTGTCTCTTAGGTTTGTACTGGCTATGACTTTTTTTAACATGTCCAAGGATTATGACTCTTAATGAAGCAATTCCTGGGCTTTCTTTTTTTTTTGGTTATTGTTTATTTTCTTTAAATTCTTGTAAGGCTACTACCTTTATTTCCTTTTGTAATTTTGTTCTGTAAGCAACCATTTAAAAGTGTACCCCTATTCCTCAGACTGTATAGAATAATCTGATCTTTAAAGCTACTGAAATGAAACACTTTAAATCCTGCCACATTTAAGAAACTTGGTCAAACTCTTGCTGTCCAACTCCAGATTTTCAAATGAGGATGTCTAATTGACCAGATCCACTCCTGGTCCAGTGAGCATGGAAGGCAATTTCAGAGAAAGAGGAGTCATAAGTTAAGTCATGTAAGAACAGCAGTTGGCCACTTCTTTCTTTTCAATTCTCTGATGTCAGGGGATTGAGAAATACCGCAGAGAAAAAGCCACTTTAGGGATCTGAGGAAGCCCCATGGAACACTGTTTTTATTACTTCAATCAATTTCTGCTAAAGACAGCTTATTCTTTAGTACATACACAATGAAACTATCTCATTTTAAATGAGAACCTTCTCATGAAGATCTTACAAATGGGATTAAACTAGCATAAAGCCATTTAAGGAGAGTATCAGTCCAATGTGAACCAAACATTATCACTCTCCAACCTTAACTAGTGCTTTGGGGTGTACAGTAAGTCCCCTACATATGAACAATTCCGTTCTGAGAGCGTGTTCCTAAGTCCAACAAAGTTAGCTTGGGTACCCAGCTAACACAATGGGCTGTATACTGCTAATTTTACGCTTGCTTCTGGACATCCTGGGCTTGAAGTAAAGATATTGTACTATTGTACTCTATATAGTACTGTAAAATACACAAAAGCGCAGTCACTTGTAGAGAATGCACGTGACAGTGTACGCCAGACACATGAACTGACTTAAACATGATTGGACATGCGAGTGCACGCTCACAATTTTGAAAGTTTGCAACTTGTTAATAAGTGCAAACAGAATGACTTTATTTTTTGTTTTGTGAAGTAAATCATATTTACCAGGTCATAGGTCAAACAAGAATAGATTTTGCTGAATTTTTTTATAGGAACAATTGAAAAATCAATACTATGAAAAGTCCGAATGAATGCTTTTTGATAATTCCTTGGGAAAAAGTTGGTAAGCTTTTGTATACAATACAATATTTACTTTTATATACAAAGTAAATATTGTATTAGAGAACAAGGGGATAACAGTATACTTAATACACAGTGCCAGTCTTTGTGGTTGAGACTGAGGCTATCAATAAACTGTTAAGGAGAAAAATGCAAATTTCCTAAGAAAAGATTTAGAGAAAGTTGTGTAAGTGTGCAAAATACACTATTTTCTTTTTAAAATTTATGATCTAACCAATAACTTGTTCTAGAAAGTACAAATGAAACAGCTCATAAGTTCACTTTTGAATTAAAAATTGGCACAATACCTATTTTGTTACTTCAAAGACTTCTAAAGGAATTAAAATTTATTTTTAGTTAATAGTTCATAACTTGGCGGAGAAGGCAATGGCACCCCCACTCCAGTACTCTTGCTTGGAAAATCCCATGGGCAGAGGAGCCTAGTAGGCTGCAGTCCATGGAGTCGCTAAGAGTCAGACACGACTGAGCGACTTCACTTTCACTTTTCACTTTCATGCATTGGAGAAGGAAATGGCAACCCACTCCAGTGTTCTTGCCTGGAGAATCCCAGGGACGGGGAGCCTGGTGGCCTGCCGTCTATGGGGTTGCACAGAGTCGGACACGACTGAAGTGACTTAGCAGTAGCAGTCACAACTTGGGGGTTCGTATGTAAGGGACTTACTGTATAAGTCATTCATCCTCCGTGTCAGAGGAAATCAGTTTTAGATGGATCTACTTTCTGCTGAACCCGGTTGAGAAGTGGGAAAGCCAAAAGGAGAACACAGTGAGAATAACGTCCTGGCTAAACACCAGTAATATTTCCATTGTCTTCTAGGTGTGCTTACAACAGACTTCCCATACATTAACATTAGATTGCTTTTTGACAGCATGACATCCTCTATTCCTTCATCACACTTCTCTTGAGATGGACCTAACTGATACTGAATAAATTCTGTTTCCAGAAGCGCTTTGATGGATATGTGTGTGTATATACACACAAACCAGTCAGTAGCACAGAGCCCGATTTGTGAAGGAAAAGAACACTAGAGCCAGAGCACCGAATCTGGGTTCTGGCCCTGACCTTTATAATTCAGGTCACCACACAGGACTTCGAGATCATTGTCATTAGTAAGTGGTTTTCACTAATGTCTCATCCGGGCCTAAAGAATTCCATGTTTCCAAATCCTTGGGCAAGGTCACCAGAACTACTTCTGTCCCCATCATACTCCTCTAGTCACTTTCAGCAAAGCCACTGGAGTGAAGGGGCTCCTAGAGAGCAGATACAGGAAGGTCGAGGTGGGATAATCCTGGCCGTTCGCAGAATCACCAAGAAGAGGCCACTCTCAGATGGAGGTAGGACCTACAGAAAACATTAAAAAAATTTTTTATATTTTTTTTTATTGCAAGGGTATTCCCAGCTTGAGGTACTATTATAGATACTGATCTTGATGGCTAAATGATATAAAGGCAGGTCCAAAGTATGAGAGAATTTAGGACAGGTCTGATGAATTTTACTACAAAAAATACTGAAATATACACCAGCAGTCACCAACCATCCAAACATTATTGATAAAAGTGCTCACTAGGCTATGTGTGGGACAAACAAAGGTGTATCAGGCATGCTTGCTCTTCTTAGTTAGCCTACAATTTGGTAAAGTAAGACATATGAAAATAAACCCAGGGTGGAGAGTGATGTGCCTGAGAGAGCACAACTATAGAGGTCACAGGCAGAGCTGCTTGAACTAGACAGCATGGCCACAGAAGACTTGTGTAGGGGGATTGGCTTCCTGGCTTCCTTCAGCTGACTGAGCAGAAAACTTTTAAGATGGAAGGAAAGTCAGGGAAATGCAAACTAATTGCAAAACTGAGGGGAATATCCTGGGGAATGAGTGAGTTATAAAGAAAGCAGAATTGGATGCTGAGAGACTGCTGTGGGGGAAATAAACAGGCTGCTATGGAGCCATGAAAGGAACCTGAGCTTGATGTCCAGTTTGGGTTCTGGTTTTGTTCTTTATCTTTCTGACTTCAGGCAAATCACTCAACGTCTGGGAGGCTTGAGTTTCTCTCCTTAAAACAGATCTTGCTCATAGAGATTTTTATAAAATGAAATACTGCTTTTGTAAAGAAAACAAAGATCATGGCATCCAGTCCCATCATCTATATGGGGAAGCTGGAAACAGAGACTTTATTTTTTTGTGCTCCAAAATCACTGCAGATGGTGACTGCAGCCATGAAATTAAGACACTTGCTCTTTGGAAGAAAATCTATGACCAACCTAGACAGCATATTAAAAAACAGAGATATTACTTTGTCAACAAAGGCCCGTCCAGTCAAAGCTATGGTTTTCCCAGTAGTCATGTATGGATGTGAGAGTAGGACTATAAAGAAAACTGAGTGCCAAAGAGTTGATGTTTTTGAACTGTGGTGTTGGAGAAGACTCTTGAGAGTTCCTTGGAGTGCAAGGAGATCCAACCAGTCAATCCTAAAGGAGATCAGTCCTGGGTGTTCATTGGAAGGACTGATGCTAAAGCTGAAGCTTCAATACTTTTGTCACCTGATTTGAAGAACTGACTCATTGGAAAAGACCCTGACGCTGGGAAAGATTGAAGGCAGGAGGAAAAGGGGATGACAGAGGATGAGATGGTTGGATGGCATCACCGACTCAATGGACATGAGTTTGAGTAAGCTCTGGGAGCTGGTGATGGACAGGGAAGCTTGGCGTGCTGCAGTCCATGGGGTCACAAAGAGTTGGACACGACTGAGTAACTGAACTGAAAGCATAATCCGCTCTGTAAGTCTTAGGTGTTACATCTAATTTTTTTTTTTTTTTTAAAAGTAACTCTGCAGAGTCTGATTTTTATATGCAGCTGTTACCCTAACCTTCACAAGTCAAAACTGAACTGTTTATGGAGACTGTAAACTATCCTGGTCCTGATATCAGTCTCTTGGATTCTATGTCCCAATGTTTCTCTTAAAAGACCTGGGGATTTTAGAATAGTGCAAATTGGGCTCCCTCAAAGCCCAAAATTGGAGCTTCCTGGTGGCTCAGATGGTAAAAAATCTGCTTGCAATGCAGGAAACCCAGGCTCAATCCCTGGGTTGGGAAGATCCCCTGGAGAAGGAAAAGTCAACCCACTACAGTATTCTTGCCTGGAAAATCCCATGGACAGAGGAACCTGGCTGGCTACAGCCCATGGGATCACAAAGAACGATTAACACTTGTAATAGTGTTACTCACAAAAGCTGATTCTGTGTTAGGCTGCCTTAACATCCTTGGATGAACAGTAATTACTCCATCATATATATTTAGAGGAGAAGCCTATGGCACCCTACTCCAGTACTCTTGCCTGGAAAATCCCATGGATGGAGGAGCCTGGTAGGCTGCAGTCCATGCTAAGGGTCAGGTAAGACTAAGCGACTTCCCTTTCACTTTTCACTTTCATGCATTGGAGAAGGAAATGGCAACCCACTCCAGTGTTCTTGCCTGGAGAATCCCAGGGACGAGGGCGCCTGTTGGGCTGCCGTCTATGGGGTCGCACAGAGTCGGACACGACTGAGATGACTTAGCAGCATATATTTAGAATCAGATCAAATCTAAAGTCTTGGACACCATTTATTGACTAGTGTGTCCACATGTGCTCCTGGAAACTGCCATGTAAAGGATGATCGAAACAACTGAGGATGTTTACACTGAGGAGATACTGGAATATAGAAAGTAGGCTCTGAAGCCTTTCCTGTAGACACTGGGGTTTCTTCTGTTTTTAAGTGAGAAAATGACCCAAAGAGGTAATTCTTTATGAAAATGACACTATGCTTGGGTCAGTGGGATGACTCTCTTAGTAAAAGGCAGACAGACCAATGAGATGTTACTGAATTAGTACAGAGCTACCCCATTCTGTGTCCCAGTGCCGAGGGATATAGGGGAAACGGAATGATGAGAATAAGGAGTTACCCTAGAAATAGTACATGTGTTTGACAGATACTAATAGACACTGAGTTGACTGAAAAGAGGGGAACATTTTAAGATAGCAGAATGGCATGACAAAGGGAAAAGGTTACACTAAGCAAATTTTATGTGAGGAGAAAGGAGAGGTGCCAACCACCTGTTGAGAGTACTCTGAATGAGAAGGCAGTAATTGGTAAAGGATCTTAGGTTTGGTCCTGAGAGGAGGAAAACCCTGTGTTCACAAGCCACAAGATTTCACACATCCCACATTGGCAGAGAAGGTACCTCCAGGCGTTTTGGTTGGCTTCATCCTTCCACAGATTATATGCAGCCAGAATACCCATTCATTTCCATGTTCTCATTCCTCCTTCTCCGTCTGCATCTTGCAGCATTTCCTTGAAGACAAGCACAAGCAATAAAAATCTAGATAGGTAATCTTCCCTTAAATCACGCCTATGTATTTTGGCAAAACTTCAGCTGGCTTAGAACTATAGCAGTGGTTCTCAACCCCGGGTCTCCACCCCCACCCCTACTGGGGGACACGTGCAATGCTTTGAGAATCTTTGGTTGTCACAACTGGGCCAAGAGGTGCTATTGTAATATAGTGAGAGGAGGCCAGGGATGCTGCTAAACATTGCAACGCACAGAACAAACAATTATCCAGCCCTCAAAGTCAATAGTACTAAGAATGAAAAACTGTAAACTAGAGGGGTAGGGCTGGAAACAGAAACATCCTTGAGCCCACCAGACCTCTTTATCCTACCCATGGCATAAGTTGTTCATAACAAAGAGTCTCTAGTGACTTCCTCGAGCCTTGATTTTTTTGTGCGCTGGAAGCTGGAAAAGTCAGCAGATGTTGATTTTCCAGTTTGCTCAGTGTATAAAATTTCTGCTCCAAGAAAGCTTGGTGTTCCTTCACGGTGACTATAGCCTTAACACTGGCCTAGCAGTTCCTTTTCATTTAATTACAGAGGTTGAGTATAGTGTATGTGTAAGACCAACGATTTAGATTCATAGGAAAAAGATATCCCAAATATCTCTTCTTTCCTCAACCACTCCTGACCTTTCATTAAAAAATAAATTCTAAAGAACTGAGAGTTGGTAAAATCACCTATAGCAATATAATTACTCAACTACATCTCATTAGTGCATCTTACCCTCCTCCATGAAAATGATTCTTGCCCCTAGACATTGTCATTCTTGCCTTTCCTCCAGTTCCAAATCAAAGATTAGACTATCACTTTGCATCAATTCAGTTAGTAAGCCTCAGTATCTCTAAGAAAATACAGAGTTGGGGAAAGATAAACGGACTAAGCTAGAATGTGCTTGAGGTCAGTGATTTCTCATCTGTGTAACTCCAGTGCCTAGTAGAGTGTCAGGCACATAGTAGGTGTCCAAGAAATATCTGTGCAGGGAATGAACAGAACTTGTTGAGACAAGTAAAGGAGACACTAAAGTTTCCATAGATTTGCTCCAAAAAGAATAAAATAGGCTTAAAAGTTCAGAGAGATGCTGATCTGTACTAAGAGGTTGGGTGTCCAGAATTGAGATCATTACCAGAGTACAATATTACTTACTGCAGGTCAGGCATATTAGTATAACTGCAATGATCACAGAAATCCCACATACTGAGACTGGGATAATAATGGTCCAGGGCAGGTGCTGATTAGCAGAAGGGGTTGGTTTTGCTGTTGAGGGAAAAGAACAGTGTCAGCTCTAATGTGTTTCCAACTGCTCTAATACCCTTCGTGCCCCTTATAATGATACAACTGTAAAGCATTTTTCACTTCTTTGCCTGGTCAGCTCTCCAAAATGCAGCTTCTATCATTTTTCTTGCATAACTCTAATCAGACACATACTTATGGGCAACTAATATCAGATGTCAGATATAGATATTGAATGTGAAAAGAAAATTTAAATGTTTGCATTTACTGAATTAAGTTGGCACAAAGAAAAGATTCTCAGGAGAGCCTTTAAAAGCTATTTTAGGGACTCCCCTGGATGCCCAGTGGCTAAGACTTTGCACTTCCAACGCTGGGGGTGTGGGTTCAATCCCTGGTCAGGAAACTAAGATCGTGCATACTGTGTGTTGTGGCCAAATAAACAAATATCAGAGCTTAATAAGCAATTTTTAAAAATAAAAGTAGAAAAATAAATAGAAGTATTTCTATAGCTGATATTACTATGTACTGCTGCTAATAGTTGATGTTGTGTTCTAGATGTACCTTCTAGATTTTCCTTCTCCAGCTCTGTCATGCCTTCTCCCTTTTAGGGTGTACTCTTTAACGCACACACACATACACATACACACCTCACAATAGCTGCCTGAAACTACAGAAGTCACTTTGCATTCATTTTCAGATAACACCTTTTTCATCATTCAGCCTCGAGCTTAAGAGACCTAGCAAAGAACCAAGCATGGCTGTTGCTTGGTGGTAGGTAGGATCATCCTGGAGGAGAGCTCTGCAAACTGGCTCTCATCTGTAGAACACAGGGCACCAGAAAGAAGAGGGGGCACATGAAGAAGGATGTGGGTGGGAGGAGAAAGGTGCTCCTGATTCCACTCAGGAGCAGCAGCTACACCATTTATTCTTCAACTCCTTTAGGGAATAGTTAGCACCAACATCTGGAGAAAGGGCAGAGACACTAAAGAAATACTAGCAGCTCATCCTCCTCTGATTTCCCTGGAATGGCTCATCAATAAACATTGAACATTTATTGGTACTAGAAATATTAATACAATATCTACAATATTGTATTACTGCAATATTAATATTGTTAAATTAATATTTACAATAAATATTAATACAATACAAAGTACTTGATTCTCATTTTTCTGATTATACACCTTGGGGATAAATTTTGGTCTTTAGCTTATCGGACTTCTCATCAGCATTTGGTCCCGTTGACACTTTTCCTCCTGGGACATCTGTGACACCACATTCGTCTATTTCTGTTTGTTGTGACTCAGTTTTGTTCATCAGCTCTTCTTCCTCTTTTTATTCTTTAACTTGTCCCCATGGTTCCATCTGTGTTCCCATTTTCTCACTAGCCCTGGTAATCATGGGCAATCTTAGCCAACCCGAGGCTGGAAACACCAGCTGATTTCTAAGTCTGTATATCATATTTCTGATCTTACTTCTGAGCCCCAAATTTGTATTTCCAACTGCTAACTAGATGGTTGGATGCCAGCCTCTCCATCTGGTTAAAATTGAACTCAGCATATGTATTCTTTCTAAAGTGTATCTACCACCTGCATTCTCCCATTTCAGTTAATGGCAACATCATCAGTGACCAAGGGAAGGCTTGCCTTCGTGCTCACTGCTCAGTAGCTCCCACTGACTTTGTATTCTGTATTGAGACTATTTCTGCAACTGATTCCTTTTCTCCAAATCTCTTGCAGGAATTAGTTCAGGTTTTTCTGATCTCTGACCAAGTAGCCTTTATGGTCTCTTTGCCTCTGGTGTTCTAGGCTCTAATAATTCCTATACATTCTGCCACAGTGATCATTATAAAATGTACATTTGACCCTAGAGCACCCATTACTTGAAAACTAGAGTAAGTTGTTTTTCTGGTTTTCTCTAAAACACTCATTGCATAGAGACATCCAGTGGTTACCAGAGTTGGCCTCTGCAGACCAAAATGACACCCAAAATAACAAAGAAGCTCTTGCTGTTATCCTGGGAGTCTAGATGTTTCACAGGCTTCCTCTCAGAGGTCACTCCTCATCCATTCTCAAGCCTCACTCAGCCTAGAAGAAGGTAAGTGTTTAAGAGAAAGGAGGAATCAGGGAATCGGTAACAGCAATCTCACTCTCTCGTGATGCCTATTAGGAAGCTGGTACTACTCCATGAGGAAGACCCAAAATCCCAAGTGTATAGTTGTGTGAGGACATTTGCACATATAGCTCATAAGACAGCCTGAGTAGGTTTCCCTGATTCACCCCTTATACACACACACCCACACACACACACCTATACGTTCCTGTACATCAAGGGTTAACAAATCAGGTGGGCCCAGGCTAAAAGAGCCACAGACCCAATCTGCTTAATTAATAAATTTGGGGTTAAGAGTGGGTATTTGAATAGTAGAGCTTTGCTCACATCCATTCAGAATTGCTATCAACTATACACTAATTTGACTCCCCTGGTGGCTCAGATGGTAAAGCATCTGCCTACAATGCAGGAGACCCGGGTTCAATCCCTGGGTCAGGAAGATCCTCTGGAGAAGGAAATGGCAGCCCACTCCAGTACTCTTGCCTGGAAAATCCCATGGATGGAAGAGCCTGGTAGGCTACAGTCCACGGGGTCGCAAAGAGTCCAGACACGACTTAGCGACTTCACTTTCTTTCACTATATACACTAATTTACATTTGCTTATGCAGTCACCCCTTGACACCCTCACAAATGCTTTATTTGCTTCTGACTCTGAATGACATTTGCAGTCCAGTGGAAGTATTTAAAGCTGTCTGACCATAAAGACAACACTGGAACCTAGCAAGATGCTTGCTTTGTGACAACTACTTAATGAAGGCTAAATTTAAAGAAAAGATTGAAAGAAGGAATGATTAAACAGTTAATCCTGTCTCCATGAGTCACTGTGAATGTAGACCAAAGAGGACAAAGAGCTAGTATTTTTAATTATTCTGAAAAGGGATACTGCTCATCTTCAGCATGAAGGAAGAGTTGAGAAAAGACAAATTAGAGAAAAGATGATAAAGCTGGGCAGTCTAAATCATCTTTAAAGAATATATCCATCCTTTTATTTAAAGGACTACATTCTATTTCCTTTAAGTTAATGAACTACCATGCATAGGCCAAACCTGGCTTACCACCTATTTTTTAAATAAAATTTTGTTGGAACACAGCTATGTCCTTCATTTATGTCTTGTCTATGGCTGTTTTCATGTTATAACAGAACTAAGTTGTTGCTAGAGACTATGGCCTGTAAAGAATATTTGCTATCTGGCCCTTTTCTGAAAATGTTTGTTAACCATTGCCTCAGAATATCATACATATTTATATTCCAAATATAAATGATGTCCAAACAAAATATAATTGAAGCTGTACTTATTAACTTCTACCTTAATCATGATGACCTAAAATTGATTAATTATATATTAATAGAGTGACAAGAATGCTGAATTAGTAAACTATCTTTATGATTCAAACTTAATTTTTATAAGCTTTTTAGGATACATGAAATATGATAGAGATGAGTTTGGACTATTAATAAAATCATATCAACAAAATTTGGTTTGTATCTGAACTAATTTTGTATCATGTTTCAACAAAATTTGGTTTGTATTTGAACTAATTTTTGCCCCAAATTATGTCTCATTAACTATTAAGGAAAACAAAGAATCCACTCAAGCTGGAAAGACCTAGATTTAGTCTTACCTATGATGAACTAGTAGACCATCTAAAATACCTCCTCCTCTACAAGCAAAGATAAGTGCAAGATATAAGATATACTATATATAATATCAATATATTATACACAAGTATTGTTTTTACTGTGCAGCCACAAAGCACATAGTTACAAGTGGGGTTGGGGGGTGGGCAGAGGCCTGGTGATGCTGCATATAATCAGTCAAATATGCTAGAAATGTATTTCAAGTGTATGAGTTCTTCTGTAATAACCCATTGTGGATTTAATATGCATACATCTATGTAAGCCCTACTTTTTCCATTTTATATTTTCATATGATTTCACCTCTTGGGGAAAGAACATTTTATAAGTTTACTACATGTAGGGTAAATATTTGGTCATGGTTTTGGTCAAAAATGACCACTTTTTTCAAGTATTGTCCTCTAGTAGGTTGTCATTCACTTTCTTTGCCAGGCTTGGTTCTGAATGAACAAGTATTTCTTAAAAAGCACATTCACCCTCAAAGGACAATGATTTGACATCATGGGACCATCATGGGAAGGGGGCTCCCAAAATGAAAGTGCCACAAAGAGAAACATAGATCAATGGAACAAAATGGAAAGCCCAGAGATAAATCCATGCACCTATGGACACCTTATGTTTGACAAAGGAGGCAAGAATATACAATGGAGAAAAGACAAACTCTTTAACAAGTAGTGCTGGGAAAACTGGTCAACCACTTGCAAAACAATGAAACTAGAACACTTTCTAACACCATACACAAAAATAAAATGGATTGAAGATCTAAATGTAAGACCAGAAACTATAAAACTCCTAGAGGAAAGCATAGGTAAAACACTGATGTAAATCATAGCGGGATCCTCTATGACCCACCTCCCAGAGTAAAGGAAATAAAAGCAAGAATAAACAAATGGTACCTAATTAAACCTAAAAGCTTTTTTTACAATAAGGGAAACTATAAGCAAGCTGAAAAGATAACCTTCAGAATGGGAGAAAATCTAGCAAATGAAGCAACGGACAAAGAATTAATCTCAAAAATATACAAGCAGCTCCTGCAGCTCTATTCCAGAAAAATAAGCGACCCAATTAAAAAATGGGCCAAAGAACAAAACAGACATTTCTCCAGAAAAGACATACAGATGGCTAACAAACACATGAAAAGATGCTCAACATCACTCATTATCAGAGAAATGCAAATCAAAACCACAATGAGGTACCATCTTACACCAGTCAAAATGACTGCTATCCAAAAGTCTACAAGCAAAAATGCTGGAGAGGGTGTGGAGAAAAGGGAACCCTCTTACACTGTTGGTGGGAATGCAAACTAGTACAGCCACTATGGAGAACAGTGTGAAGATTCCTTAAAAAACTAGAAATAGAACTGCCATATGACCCAGCATTCCCACTGCTGGGTATATACACACCGAGGAAACTAGAATTGAAGGAGACACGTGTACCCCAATGTTCATCACAGCACTGTTCACAATAGCCAGCACATGGAAGCAACCTAAATGTCCATTGGCAGACGAATGGATAAGAAAGCTGTGGTACATATACACACTGGAATATTACTCAGCTATTAAAAAGAATGCATTTGAATCAGTTCTAATGAGGTGGATGAAACTGGAGCCTATTGTACAGAGTAAAATAAGTCAGAAATAAAAGCACCAATACAGTATATTAATGCATATATATGGAATTCAGAAAGATGGTAATGATGACACTATATGCAAGACAGCAAAAGAGACACAGATGTAAAGAACGGACTTTTGGACTCTGTGGAAGAAGGTGAGGGTGGGATGATTTGAGAGAATAGCATTGAAACATGTATATTATCATATGTGAACTAGATCACCGGTCCAGGTTTGATGCATGAGGGTCAGGATGGGGAATACATGTACACCCATGGTTGATTCATGTGAATGTATGGCAAAACCCACCACAATATTGTAAAGTAATTAGCCTCCAATTAAAATAAAATTTTTAAAAATGAAAGTGCCAAAGCCTAGAGAGCAATTTCAAAGAAGGGCAAATTTCAGTGGTTTCAATAACAACAATTTTATTATAATAACTTCCTAAGATGTTGACTTGACAGAACTTACTTGGATATCTAAATTTTAGAATGTTCATTAAAATAAAATTAGTACCATTATAGTCAAACCTTGTACAGTGACCTTAATAAGTCATACTAACACTTCTTTATTATTTTATTTGCATGTCTAAAAAATACTGCAAGTAATAGTATCAGAGTCAATATGCATAACTGCGTAATGTATCTGGCTGAGTTATTTTCTTTTTAGATTCTACACAGCAGAAACTCCCCAGGACAATCACTTACATTCTTGCCAGTAGAAGGTCTGTGACACTGTTAAGTCTCCATACTTGACAACACACAAGAAGCTGTGATTGCTTGTCATGTTGAAATCCAGTTCACTGCTAATCGTGTAGAGCTTAGTTTCAGGATCTTGGGACAGTGTTGTGTTGGTAGCATTTAATTCTTCTCCATTTTCCAACCAGTAGAGGTAAGGCCTTGGAAAACCTCCAGAAGTTGAGCAAATTACCCTTCTGATATTAGGAGATGGATTTCCAAGATCATTTATAGTAGGGACAGGGAAGTCAGCTGAAGAAAGAACAAGAATGTAAGTACATATCATTACATGTTTGTGTATAATTATATTTTTAATACATAGCTTTAATAAGAATAATAAAATATAATTTTCAACTTTCCATAAGTATTAGTAGTTATGTATATCCCAAAGACTAACTTTAGTTTGAGTTGGTTATATCAATTCATTACTTTTGATGGAGTGAAGGTAGGAGGGCACTTATTAAAGAACTAAATTCATGTGAATAAATATTGACATAGTGCTGCGTTTACAACATTTATTGAGCTGTTAATATTTCTTAGGTCTGGACGTTATCTCATTTTGTCTTTATAACAACCCTAGGAGGTAGGTTGTAGATCCAAAAGGTCAAATATCAGTAGTTTTGTATTATTTATCCTAATACAATGTTTCCATTTTATGAATAATCAAATTGAGGTCTAGAGAAATCAAGACCAATAAGTGGGAGAACTGAATTCAAGTTTTCTGATACTAGAGCCTTCCCTTCCCCTGATTTCTTTTCCTTTTTTTTTAGAGCATTAAACTTTGCTGTCTTATTAAAACATTAAGTAAGATTATACTGAAAAAAATGTAGCCTCAGGAAAATACCAATGGCATGGTATTAGAGATAGTTATAAACAAGCTGATTTAAATATGTCTGCCTTCTTTTCCTTTCCTTTCCTTCCTTTCTTTTACTTCTTTTTCTTCCCTTTCTACCTCATTTTGAGGTATACAAACTGACCCTCTTTTATGTATCTATTAATTCATACTATACTATACACCTGGGAGCCCACCACCCAACTTGAGAACCAGAGCATTGATAATAACTTATGTAAATCTACTTGTATGGTCTGAACTTTGCTGGCCCCCTAGTTCCTACACCTAGAGTAACACTACTCTAAAGTTTGTTTATCATTACCTTTACATTTTCAAAAGTAGTCTTTAATCAGATAGACCTCTGTTCCAATTTTATACTGTTGAGCCCATAATTGCAACCATTGTAGTTTACTGATCCCCTTGCTGTTTTGATACACCTAACAAGGACAGAGAGGCCTTCTTAATATTCCTCCAAAGTACTTGAGGCACTCTTTCATTTGTGTTTTTGACCCCTAATAACATATTAAAATATACACAGATGTATAGAACAGTCTTTTGGACTCTGTGGGAGAGGGCAAGGGTGGGATAATTTGGGAGAATGGCATTGAAATGTGTATAATATCATATATGAAACGAATCGCCAGTCCAGGTTCGATGCATGATACTGGATGCTTGGGGCTGGTGCACTGAGACGACCCAGAGGGATGGTACAGGGAAGGAGGAGGGAGGGGGTTTCAGGATGGGGAACGCATGTATACCTGTGGTGGATTCATGTTGATGTATGGCAAAACCAATATGATATTGTAAAGTAAAAAAAAAGAACTACTATATATATTATATTTATCTATATATATACACAAAGCAAAGCATAGTGAAATGACTACAGAGGAAACAGGAAAAACTCCACTCACCACTTTCTCACTTACTGTGAGGCTTAAAGAATTTATACTTGTTTGGCATAAGTGTGGGGAACCCATCCAAATGTGGACCTCCCGGGCTGGTGGGTGGTGCAGTGGTATATAATCTGCCCGCCAATGCAGGAGATGCAAGAGACAGTGGGTTCTGTCCCTGCATTGGGAAGATCCCCTGAAGAAGGGAATAGTAACCCACTCCAGGACTGGGAGAGGAGAAGTTATGACAAGTGATTATAATTGCCAAGGAAAGGAAAACTTGGATCTAGATACATATAGAGTCACCTTTCTTTTTAGAATTAGTCCTGTTCCTAAATTGTTTGACATTTTCTTGAGCCATTTTTAGTTGACATTATTTTCTACTCCTTTAATTTATCCTATAAGATCAAATCATTGCAATGGTAGCTAACAAGAATATTCCTTTTGTTTCTTATAATATCAGTATGTCATGTTATAACTTGGAATAACAAATCCAAGTATCACATATCCAAATGATGATTCATGTTCATTTCTGGACTTTGCTTTTCTAAGAAATATTTAACCACAAGAATGCCACTAACACCAAGGATCGTATTGAAAATCATCTTTTCAAGGTCTGCCTGGACTTAGAACAGCCTAAGCTCTGTCTTCTATTCCTTCTGTAAGATGATCTGTTCAGAGTAGCAGCTCCAAAGGTTTTGCAAGACTGAACCTTCGAAGAATTACTCTTTTGTATCTCATTTCAATCAGTTAACCCGAGTTTTCACCACTCTTAATGGGTAGAGTAAGAATATCCTACTAGGAAAGGAAAAGGTGCATATGTTTTAGAAAGGTATAAATTTGTTAACCTAGTTAATATGTTGGGAGAAGGCCATGGCACCCCACTCCAGTACTCTTGCCTGGAAAATCCCATGGACGGAGGAGCCTGGTGGGCTGCAGTCCGTGGGGTCGTGAGAGTTGGACACAACTCAGTGACTTCACTTTTCACTTTCATGCACTGGAGAAGGAAATGGCAACCCACTCCAGTGTTCTTGCCTGGAGAATCCCAGGGACGGGGGAGCCTGGTGAGCTGCCGTCTATGGGGTCGCACAGAGTCCGACACAATGAAGTGACTTAGCAGCAGCAGCAGCAGTTAATATGTTAACTAGTATAGCTGGTTCCTCAAATGCGCTGCTTACTGCAGGTTTTCATAGGTCGTGCAGCACCTCTGAGGAACTAGCTATCCTACTTCATGGTACTATGCTGTTACTGTATCCTTTGGCAATGTAGAGAAATCATCCTGTCCCAGTTAGCCTGAGACTTTCCCAGTATTAACACCCGAAGTCTCATGTCCAGTGAAACTCCTCAGTCCTTGGCAGACTGGGACAGTTGTAGCTGGTCACCTTGGCCAAATGAGCATTTACTTAATTTCTTGCTTCTCAGACTATAATCCTTAGCAGCAGTACAGGCATCACCAGGGAGCTTGTCGGAAGTGCCAGACCAGCCGAACAAGGTCCCCAAGTCACAGGCACTTTATCATTTGAGAAGCACCGTTCTAATTGATTCAGCTGGGAATACCAAAATTGATTCTGGGTCTAATTAAGCAGTATTTCCCCTTTGGTCTCTCCTCGTCTGATTTTGGCGCCGCATCCCCGTTTGAGGCCGTGTGAGCCTCAAACAGCGCTCTCCCTGTTAGCCCTTTAGCTGCGTTGGTCTCCAACTATAACCTGCTACTAAGGCCTGCCCTCCCTGAAACTCTGCCTCTTCTCTTGTTCTTGGATCTTCTTCTTTATCTTTCTGTCAAAATGTACATGTCCTGAGTCTGTTTCTCTCCGGATATTCTGTTAAAGGACCAACTATGTATCTAACGTAATTAACTGATACAGGCTAATATGTCCGTGATGACATCTCCACCCAGGTAACACATTTTCATCTTTAACAGGGATCCTGGAGGGAGGGAGAGGGCTTCCCAGGTGGCTCAGTGGTAAAGGATCCACCAGCAATGCAGGAGATGTGGATTCAGTCTCTGGATTAGGAAGATCCCTGGAGAAGGTAATGGCAACTCACTCCAGTATTCTTGCCTGGGAAATGCCATGGACAGAGGAGCCTGGTGGGCTACAATCCATGGGGTTTGCAAAGAGTCAGACATGACTTACCAGCTGAGGACACATACATGAGGGAAGAACAGTGCTGAAACTAGTAGGAGAGGCTATAATAGTGGGAATTGGAGGAAGATGGACAGGGAGGCCTGGCGTGCTACGATTCATGGGGTCGCAAAGAGTCGGACACGACTGAGTGACTGAACTGAACTGAACTGAACTGATGCAGATCTAAATTTTGGAGGAAATAGGCTTCTCAGAACCCCTTACATCCCCCACATGATCATGGATATTTGTTCTCTTCATGGGTAGGGAGTACACAGAGTGAAGTTTAAGATAATCCTGTGTACATTTGGCTTACTTCCTAAGCTTTAGGTATGATCTGGGTGTTACACAACTAAAAATTCAGTATAGCTAAAGACCAAAAGCAGGGAAGAACAGTGAAGAACTCACTAAGGATCCTCTTAAGCTAACTGTTATCAAGGTTAATTCTTACCTTTTGTTAAAAGGTTTTGTTTCCACTAAAGGCTCAGGTGCCCAGAAAGAAAAAGAAATGTGTTTGAATTTCAAGTATGAAGGAATGGTTCAGGGCTGCCCACTTCTCAATGGGGGTTCAAGACATATCAGTGTCCTCTAGCAGGATTACCTGTGATTAAGTCAAGGCTGGTTCCTACCCTGCCTTTCACAGTTTTCTAACATCTAACTTTGCAGGAATGACCGTTAGATGAGAGCTTCAAATATGCCATAAATATAATAGTAAAAGACATTCAAATACTACTTGAAAAATATTTATGCCTGTGCAGTTTTATAGCCTTCAATATACTTTACGAGAATATGTTACTGGATCAAGTGCAGTTAATAGTACAACTGTGTTGTGTGTTAGTCGCTCAGCCGTGTCTGACTCTTAGCGACCCCATGGACTGTAGCCCGCCAGGCTCCTTTGTCCATGGGATTCTCCAGGCAAGACTACTGGAGTGGGTTGCCATTTCCTTCTCTAAAAACAAACAAATGAAAAACAGTACAACTACATCAAATCAAACGTGTCCCTTTATGATTCAGAAGGTGCTTCAGGTCAGATAGTGCTCCATGGTGGCTATCATGTGCTTGGACTGTCAAAGTGCAAGAAATGCAACTAACAAATATTTCTAGGACATCCTGAGAAAACAAATTAGGATTTACTGTAAAACTAGAGATTCAGTCCTAAGAAATGAAGTGAGATAGACCCGTCTGGTAAAATTTCCACTTAAACTAATAGGAATGTGTCTTTAAGGACATCAAAGACATACTCCTATTGATGGCGTATTGAAAATCAGAAAGTTCCACTGACCTCTGATCATCAACCTCACTGAAGTCAGGTGCTCCACTTTATAAGTCCCTTT
The DNA here is from genome assembly GCA_917880005.1 of Nanger dama. Lineage (NCBI taxonomy): Eukaryota > Metazoa > Chordata > Mammalia > Artiodactyla > Bovidae > Nanger > Nanger dama. The sequence continues at coordinate 8,229,339 of CAKJTW010000011.1, forward strand.
CAGATCAGGCTTCTGAATAACACAGGTGTAGGTGCCACTGTCTGACAGGCGCAGAGCCAGGATCACAATGCGGGGGTTATCATTGATGTCAGTGATGGTGCGGTTCTCGTATTCAGACCACACCTTCACTTTTCCGAGCAGGATGGCCAGCACCATTTTACTGTCCTTTTGCCAATAGATCCGAAGGCTTGTCAGTTCTTCAGTGGTCGTGTTGTAATCACAGGATAGCATTACTGCTTCTTTCACTCTTCTGGTCACACTCTTTGGGGTGATGCCTATGGAGAGGCAAACAAAACAAGATCTTGTATCTATTAAATGTAAGATACCTGCACAAGCAGGAATTCAGAGTTGGCAGTAACAGAATTTTCAGAGTGCTGTATTTAGTGTCTAAGCAGGATTGGACAGAGTATTCAGTTTGATTTTTTTGTTTGTTTTGGTCCCTAGTGCATTTTTTTTTCTCCATTTAAATAATCATGATTAAAACAATAACATAGATTTTACCATCTTAACCATTTTAATACTGGATGCTCAGTAGCATCCAGTGTCTTCACATTTTTGTGAAACAGATTTTCCATGCTGTATGCATTAAACTGCTCCCGCTTGTCCCTCCCTTCAGTCCCTTGGTAACTACCACTCAACTTTATGTTTCTATGAATTTTACCACTTTAGATTCCGAAACATACAGTATTTGTCTTTTTATGACTGGTTTATTCCACTCGGCATAATGCCCTCAAGGTTCCTCCATGTTTTACAGGTGTCAGAATTCTTTTCCTTTTTAAGGAGTGATAATGATGTTAATGGGATACCCTGGTGGCTCAGACGGTAATGCATCTGCCCACAATGCGGGAGACCCGGGTTCGATCCCTGGGTCAGGAAGATCCCCTGGAGAAGAAAATGGCAACCCACTCCAGTACTCTTGCCTAGAAAATTCCATGGATGGAGGAGCCTGGTGGGCTATAGTCCATGGGGTCGCAAATAGTCGGACACGACTGAGCAACTTCACTCACTCACTCAGTGATGTTAATGACTAAATATTCCACTGTATGTATTAATATATGCCACACTTCCTTTATCCATTTGTCTGTCCATGGACAATGAGAGAGAAGTTACACTAGTCCCAAAAGAAGAAGGACTTTAGGAGATGCCAGCACATGAATGCCAACTACTAGTGAGACAGTTTTCTCAGCCCCATGGGGACAGAGAAGTCACAGGTAAGGAATGTGAGGTTTTGAAGGGATTTCCCTGGGCATTCATTTTGGTGGTCTTTTTTATAGATGAGAAAACTAAGCACAGGAAAGGAAACTGCCCCAATTTTGCAGATAACTTTTTGGATCACTCTCCTTATTTATTTGTTTCCCTCATTTGAGACCCACTTCTAGGACAGGTAAGCCAGCACTGCCTGCTCTGAGCCGGGTCCCATCTTCCAGGCCCAGCTAGACCTGTGACTTCAGACTGAAATGACTGTCCTCATCTCCATGTGGACAAGAGACAAGACCTCAGTTACACCTCCAGACCATTTCTGCCCTCTCTATCTGCCAAAACATATGACTATCCTATCTTTATCTTCCTTGGCTATTTGCAATCCAAATAGCCGGTCCCCTACAACCTAACTTTGCAAGAAGGTTCCCATTTAAAACATTTGCCCACTTCCTATCAGCATATCACAGAAATTTCAGCATCTAAACTTCATATTTTTGTTAGCTCCTAAGCCTGGAAAAATCCCATGGATGGAGGAGCCTGGTGGGCTACAGTCCATGGGGTTGCTAAGAGTCAGACATGACTGACAGACTTCACTTTCACTTTTCACCTTCCTGCATTGGAGAAGAAAATGGCAACCCACTCCAGTGTTCTTGCCTGGAGAATCCCAAGGACGGAGGAGCCTGGTGGGCTGCCGTCTGTGGGGTCGCACAGAGTCGGACATGACTGAAGCGACTTAGCAGGAGCAGCAAGCACTAACCAGTGGCACCAAAATCCCTGAAAGACTATATTTTCTGTTTTCTTTGCTTAGAAGGCATAGTAACTTTTCCCATGCTGTGCTTGACCTAAAAGCAGAGTCCCTCCAAAACCCCAGCCCTTTCACAACTGGCCAGCCCCGAAGGCCCCCAGTGCTGACGTCTTCCTTTCCGTATCCTCCAGAGCTGTGGAGAATCCCCAGGGAGGCCCCCATCTCTCTAGGAGTAGGATCTCATTTCCAGGCCTGCTCTCCCTGGACAGCAGGGTCACGGGACACCAGCCCATCTCCACCTCCCGGCCATCCTTTTGGCCATCATCAGACTGGATGTGGCCCCACCGCAGCATTTCGGAAGAGAGCTTTGTGATTGCGGGTATTTTCACAGCAGTGTGAGATACCTTCGACTGATCCAGGGCACTTCTTTCAGCAGTTGTGCTGAACAGTGCCAGCCCTAGATTTAGGGGGATAACTGAAAGGGGGACGTAAGTGAAAAGGTATACTTTGTTGTGGTTGTCACCCTGTTGTGTCCCACTCTTAGTGACCCCATGGACGGCAACGTGCCAGGCCTCCCTGTCCCTCACCGTCTCCCAGAGTTTCCCCAAGTTCATGTCCATTGCATCAGTGATGTCATCTCATGCTCTCATGGCTCTTCTCCCTCTTCTCTTTCTGCCCTTAATCTTTCCCAGCATCAGGGACTTTTCCAGTGTGTGGGCTCTTCACATCAGAGGACCAAAATACTGGAACTTCAGCTTTAGCATCAATCCTTCCAAAGTGTACTGGGGCTGATCTCTCTTAAGATTGACTGGTGTGAACTCCAAGGGACTTTCAGGAGTCCCTTTATATTTTAGGAGAGCATAAAATAGCTAAATAATCCAAACTCTCTTTTAAAAAGATACGACAAAAACAAAATGGTATGTAGAAGGCTTCCTATTCACTTGGGTTCTAATCCCAGCTCAGCCACTTACTGATTAACTTGTTTCCTCATCTGTAAACGGTATGATGCCAACCTCTCAGGATGATTGAAAACTTAAATTCAAATTAAATGGTATAAGTGGAAAAGTCCCCTAGTACCTAGCAGGTCTTCCATAAGGATTTCCTTTCCTCTTTCTCCTTCCTCTCACCCCTCACTCGTACCCTCTGGTCTCTTTCACTCCGGGGTTATGACAGACACATGGAACACTAGTCTTGCTATGGGCCAGACAGACCCCATGACAGAAAGCAACTCAGTCATCTGGAGTCCTAAATAACTGAGTGTTTCCTGTGCTCTGCTGGTTCCCAGCCAAAAAAGAATCCAGGATTTCTAATTGTGACATGTGGTGACATTAGCAAAAGAAATCTTAACTGAAACTGATCTGAAAGTTTTCTTCGCTGAAAATTTCAATGATGGTTCTTAAGGAGTTTTTGTCCAGCCATCTGAGGAGAAGTGTGGGTGTCTGTGTAAAGGTCAACAGCAAACCATCACTGGGCTCTTCGATGTTCCTGTGTGAGATCCCCTCACCAGACTCTGGTGCTGAGGAAGAACCAGACTGAAAAGAGGAACCAAAAGTCTTCTGGGCAATTCCCGCCAGGACCGGGCTTTATACTCAGGGACTATGGTGCACATGGTCACAGGAAAACAGTCAAAAGGCTCTGAAGGGCTGTGTCTGCCTCAGTGGCTCTGGGGGGAGAGGCAGGTCTCAGCATTACCGCCTGCAATGTGGGATTCTGGGCTTGCTTTGCCGTCTTACAAACGGCCTAGCAGCACCTACCTGATAATGTGGGTTGAGGTTTCTGTGAGGGAATGTAGGTAAAACCTGACCCAGTACCGGCTCAGCTTGCTGTGAGCCTTCTCTGGCTCTCCCCCAACCAGCACCAACCTCATGCCCCTTTTGAGTCACTTGCCCTGATTTATTTCTCTCTTGAGCTTGTCTAGCTGCTACATATCAGCTGGAGTTACTTTGGGGGCCATGAGAGCAGGGACTTTATCTGTTAGTTTGTTGTCATATCTGCAGAACTGGGGCCTGGCCCAGAGCAGGTGCTCCTAAGTACTTGCTGAATGCCTGGCTAGGCCTTAGGAGATGGGATCTGATTCTACCTGCTGTGTATTAGACTCATAACCTTTGATTAACCTCCTTGGGCCTCAGGTATAATTTATACAAAATGGTCATAATACTATCTCCACAACTTACTTCCCGTAATTACCACAGGTCACATGACACCCAAATGTAAAGTGTTTTATGAACCGTAAAAGCTATACAGTTGTTTTTCCCCCCATGGGGCTGTTTCTCAGGCACAGCACCTCCTGTGCCTCCTGTGTTGAGTCACGCCCAGGATGGGGCCAGAATCACTGTGGTAACTGGCTGACACTTGCACTGAGTCACCGCCCCCAGCTGGCACATGGTGCCCATTTGTCACCTCTGCCCATCTGTGAGGCGGAGGAGAAGGGACAGCAGAGATGGAAGGCAACCTCGCTCATCTCCCGCAAGTCTGTGTGCAAACCGCCCCCCCGCCGCAGGGCATTCTGGGTGTACTTCAGAACCCCTGCCTTTCCTGACCCCTCTGCCTGCTTCCTGCCCCAATCACAGCAGCTCCCCACTGATAACTCACCAAGAGAGGGAGCTTTCTGCCAGCAAGTGCAGAGTACACTAGTTTTAGACAAATAATGTACCTCTCAGAACTCAAAATACAATGGAATATTATTTAATCAGAACACGTGTGAGGTACTGCTACTGCAACAGAGATGAACCTTAAAAACGTTGTACTAAATGAAAGAAGCCAGACACAAAGGCCACATATTATATAGCTCCATTTAAAAGAAATGTCCAGAGGCAAATTTATGGAGACAGATTAATGGCTACCAAGAGGTGAGGTAGAGGGAACGGAGAGGGACAGCTAATGGGTTTGGAGTTTCATTTCAGAGTGATAGAAATGTTCCAAAATTATAGTGGTGATGGTTTTACTTCTTTGTGATTATACTAAAAACCACTGAATCACACACTTCAAAATGGTAAATTTTATGTCTTTGCCAGAAAAACAGCAATAAACCCATGCGGGACAGTTGGGAGATATGACAATAAACTTTAATGTTTAGCTTTAAAGAAATAAGAACCCAGTCCTAGGAAGCCATGAGTCTCCCCTGGTCCCTCCAAAGAAGGGGAAGGCAGTGTGGACCCCTTCCTCATAGGTGAACCCCAGCGGCCAGCCGGGCAGCGCCAACACTTCTAAAGGAGAAAAAATCAGGCGCCCACAGCACCTTAGATCACCGTGTGCTGCTGTGCATCTCACTGAGGAATGCGGTGTGCTTCTTAAATAAAGGTTTTCCCTGACTCTAAAAGAAACACACATTCAATCTGGAAAGAATGAAAAACAAGGAAAAACATAATAATCACCTATAATCTCACCATCTGGAGATTTAATGGTCTGTGTAACCTTTAACACAGTGGAAGTGACCTTTGGGGACTCTTCTAAGTGCTTTTGATTAAGTGATCCAGCATCCACAGGGCTGGTGTGGGCCCTGGGCTAAGTGCTGGGCACACGAGGTGGGAGCTAAAGGTATCTGCTGTCCAGCAGCTGACAAATTTACACTGGTGACCTGATTTATGCACTGCTCCCAACTTTCCTCTACAGACCCAGACTATATGCTCTGTAAATCTGATCCTTACTTGTGTCTCTCTCCAAAATGCTCGGGCACTTGAACAGCTGGTGCCACAGTAGTCATAGCAAAAAAGCGTGGCTTTGGGGACGCCTTGGCCGGCGGCATGCAGACAGAACATGGCGACAGTTGAGGCCCTGTTTACGGTGGCACTCTGGGGTCCTCTTTTCCTCTAGCTCAGTGTTCCTCAGGCTATAGACTTCCAGGCCAACACCTTTCCTGAATTGCTGGCCTACTCCTACCTAAGGTCTCTCTCCTCTCCTTAGGGCTGTGTCTCCTGGAGAGGGCCCTGACTCTGAAGAAAAGGTGCCCATACTAGACGACCACCAGTTTCTGGAGCACACGAGTCCAGTGCTTCTCCCTCTGCAGACCAAACCAGAAGTGAAACAGGAGCCCTGCTGATGCTGCCCTGAGCAGGAAAGAGGTCCCCCTGTCCCGGGTAGCTGCGGGTGGGGACAGGTGCAAGTGTAGCTTTCCTGCACAGGGGGAGGAGAGGGGGCGCAAATCCCCAGCCCTGAACAAAGTCCCCTCTGCTTGCACCAACTGCTCTAGCAGCCGTTCTTCCTGCTTGGCAACACTGTCTTTCTCTTTTTTTGTATAATGTATCTTTTACTACTAAACCTAAAGGACTGTGGGCCAGTAGCATCAATATCACCTGGCTGATTGTTAGAAATACAGACTTGCTGGCCCCTCCCCAAAGCCCATCTAAGCAGAAACTGCATTTTTAAAAATACATATGTGGCCTTTATCTTTTACAGCAGTTTTAGGTTCATAGCAAAATGAACATAAAGTACAGACAGTACCCAAGTACCCCAGCTCCCACGGGTGCAGCGTCCCCCCACTATCAACATCCCACACCAGAGTGGTACCTTTGTGACAGTCAGTGAGGTCACACACATCACTGTCACCCAAAGCCCACAGTTTACGTTATACATCATTCTCGCTGCTGCACATTCTGTTGGTTTTGACAACTGTATAATGACATGCATCTACCATCACAGTATCATCCCCAGTATTTTCACCGCTCTAAACATCCCCTGTGCTACAGGGAACTCTGCTCAATATTCTGTAATAACCTAAATGGTAAAAGGATTTGAAAAAGAATAGACACGTGTATATGTGTAACTGAATCACTCTGCTGTACACCTACAACTAACACAATATTGTTAATCAACTATACTCCAATATAAAATAAAGGTTTTAAAAAAAATCCCCTGTTCTCGAAGCTGCTTTTTAAAGAGTCCTCCCGGGTGATTGGTATGTATAATGAAAGTGTGAGCAGCCCTGGCAGAGACTGTGTCACTCCCCTGCTTAAAATCCTTCCATGGCCTTCCAGGCCTCCAAATAACTTCCAGATCCCTGGCCTTCGATCCCGTAGAGTCTGGTCTCTGTCTCCTGCTACCCCAACACTGCCCACCTTCACTTCTTTGCTCCTCCATGTCCCTCACATGCTGCTCCTTCCAGCTTCACCCAGCTCACTCTCACCACCCTCCCCCTCTGGCAGGGAAACACCGTGTTTCTTGGTCATACATTCATTTGAGTGATTGATTCATCTTCGTCTTCATGCTAATGACTGTAAATTCCATGCAGGCAAAAACCAAGTCAATTTTGCTAACAGCTTTCTCCCAGGACCAAGAAAAGTGTTGTACATAAGAAAGGCTCAGCGTTCGTTGAATACACAAATGATTAAACCAGAAAATGAGTCCCCACCCGCTGACTCATCCTCATCTTTGTGCATTCGTCTGTACATTGGCTCTGCCCAAGTTCTGCTGCTGCGATTCCCATCCTCCACCATAAAGCCTGCCCGCCTTTCCCAGGTCAGGGGCGCTTACAGTCAGAGCCAGGCACTTCTCTGCTTTTCACTTGCTTGCAGATTAATTACTTTTGCCTTCTCCAACTAACATACTCAAATCTCTCTTTGAGAGCAGGAATCTAAGGCTCAGTTTTTCAAGGTTCATCTGAACACGGTAGGTGTTCAGACAAAAGAAGCTCATGGTTCCTTTGTTGACCCAGTATATCAACAATAAAATCTGGATGTAACTGTACAACAAGGTGCTTTCCAAAATACCTTTCTTTAGCTCAAAGTTCATTTCCTTCTATTTGCCTCTAATTTTTGTGGTATAATTGCTAAAGCCTTGGTTTTAATTTTCTTTTTATACTTTCTCTCTTTTTATTGTTTCTTTCTTTCTCCTCACCCCTCCCCCACCTCTCTCTCTCTTTCTCTCAGACACACACACACACACACATACACACTTGCACGCACACCACATTTCTAGGAAGCCTGTAAATTTACTTTTAAATCCTTTAAAGCTCATTTAGACTCCTCAGAAGACTCTAGATTGGGAATGCTGCCTTCAGCGACCCAGAAAAAAAATTGTAACTGTTGGGAATATTACTGTCAAATATATGCAAAATCTGTTGCATAAATTGCAAAACTTGAATCATGGTTCTCTTGCTTCAGCAACAGTGTAAAATAGCAATTTCAGGACAGAAAATGTATAAATACCTGCACTGTAGTCATCTTTTTGCTACTGTGCCCACCCTCCTCTGTCCCCGCCACCCCCCACCCCAACCCGCGAAGTCATTCTGGGTGATGGCTGCAGTTTAAGCAAGCAGAGCTTAAGACGAGATCCTTTGATATTTGGTTCTTTGAAGACTAGGAAACTGTGCAGGAGGCAAAACCTCCTCTTTATTTTGAGGAAACCAGGTGGTATGCTGCTCAGCAGAAAAGCAGATCTTTTATTTGTTCTGCCTTCTAAAAGAAGTCAGAGCCACTCTGTCAGCAGAATCAGCACCACCCTTCCCAACAGCCCCCCAGTTTCAGCACTTGAGCTGGAAAAAAGGCTCCAGAAGTCAAAATACCCTTTGTAGGACGCACTTGAAATACCTTTGTAGTAAGTTAAAAGTAACTCAAAATATGATTTGTACTAAATCTGATACTACCTAATGTCAGATGCCAGCATTGACAAAGGGCATTGGCACCTAAAGCGTAAAAGTAAATATCAAGAGAAAATTTTAATATGAAAATGATTGTATGTCACCACTACTTAGCTGTGTTGTCTCATGGAAATGTAGCTTGGGAAGCAGAGCCCGAGGCCAGTGTGCCCTCAGTGTGTCACAAAACGTAAATGAGCATCTAGTGGAGATCACAACTCTAAGCTGTCCTGAAATTGGCTTTGGGTTTTGTTAAAATAACATGGCCCTGCCTTTCCTTTAAGTCTGTGTTCCTGAGCTAGCTTGGCCACTGGCTTGTTGTGTGATTGAGGACAGGTCCTTTAGCCTTTCTGGACCTGTTTTCTCATCCCTAAAATGGACTGAAATACCCTGAATGTCCCTTCCCTCTTGCAGGGCGACAGACGGAGACAGCCAGAGAACACCATGTCCTTTCTATTCCAAACCCCCAAGTGGTGGACTCAGTCCACTGGACTGAGTGGCAGCACTCAGTTCCATCCTGGAAGTTGCTTACCTGAACAGAAGTGAAAAAAGACCAGCGAGCGCCAAGAGCTGAGAGAGCCAGAGGCATGGGCGCTTGGGTGGTAGTGTTCCCCACTTCATTGTGTGACCCATGGCATGCGTGAGGGTGGAAAACAAAAGCAAACAGTTTCACGCCACGTGAGAGCTGGCACCTCACAGTTTACACCAGGCAGGGCCGAAGACAATTCAGCTGCCCCCCACACAGAGGGTTCGCCTGTGATGTTTGCAAAACACACTGGGAAGACGCTGGTTGGAGTCCCTGGGTATCCAGACTCCTAAAACTAAAAGACAGGATTTATCTTCACAACCTGAAAAAGAAAAGAACAAAGAAAAGTCATCCAGGAAGGGAGATTGGCCCACCGTGGGTTGTAAAACCTCTTAGTTTACTGCCTGAAATGCGTTGGGGACTGTAATCTGAGCAACCTCTAAATCACAGCACAATCTTGAGGGAAAAGCAAGACTTGACAGACATTTGAGGAAGTGACCCTGCCTTGCACATGTTCCAAGAACCAATCACCGCTCTCCTACTGCTGGGAGATGTTGAGACTGTTAGAAACAACGAGAACTAAAGGGCCCTGGACACCAGCCAGCCAACCCATGAAAGCTCGGACCCTCTTCAGAACATATCAAGAAACACAGAGAACCAGGGAGGGCGTATTTTGTCCAAGGCAGTACTTAAGTCATGACACTACTTCTTTCTTACTATATTAACACAGAAAAACAAATGTTTCTGTTTTTAAATGCTTCTACACAAAGACTGTGTCTTAAAGGGGTAGAGGAATTCAATCAATGGAAGAGCGTCAGTAAAGGGGAAGAGAAAAGACATACGGAAATCATTACTTGGTTATATTATGTACTACAATGTGAGCAAGCTGATTTTTTTTTAGCGAACATATTAAACATTAGGAATAAAAATGAAACCTGTGCTTTGATGTGATCCTCTCAGATTCCAACAGAGACCCAGTCTGGGTGCTACCCAGATGTTTGGGACCCGTCTTGGGGAACCACTCCAGGGCTAGTCTGTCGGCCACACCAGATCGTCTTATCAGCCACACTGTATTTTAATCAGAATTAGCCTGGATTCGCTCATTCACCAGAATTTTACTGGTTTTGGAAAACTCAGATTCAGCCTGAAAAATTAATATTTTCTACCATCTAGGGCCCTAACTGATGCCCAGGCTTTGCTGGTGGCTCAAGCAGTAAAGAATCTGCCTACAATGCAGCAGACGACCCAGGTTCGATCCCTGAGTCGGAAAGATCCCATGGAGAAGGAAATGGCAACCCATGCCAGTATTTTTGCCTGGAGAATCCCTTGGACAGAGGAGCCTGGCAGGTTACAGTCCATGGCGTCACAGTCAGATACTACTGAACAACTAATAGTTTCCATTTTCCTTTCCATCTTCTAGAGTCATAACTCTGATAATGATTCTCCAATATGTTGGAATAAGAGACCCCCAGAAGGCCCTTTGGGGGAAAAGGATGCATCTTGGAGATATGTTTGTTTAAAAAGCAGTCAGGTTGTCGGTAACTAGATTCATCAAGCTATCCCCATATTAAGCTAATAATAAATGTACTTACTTGCCAAAGAACAATTCCTCTTGTATTAAAAACCGAAGTATGAGGCTCCACTTGTGAGATGTTCCTTTCTTGCCGTCTTCAAACTAATGGCAAGTCAGTCGGTTTTTCTTCGGGTGATATTTCACAGAGGTGGCATTTCCCCTCCCAACTTCCTTTTACTTGATAGAGAACTCTGATGTTAGAAATGTTTAAGTCCAACCAGGGGAAGAGCATAGTGTTCTTTATGTGCAATTTGAGGAAGCTCCCTCTGCTGTCCTGTTTTGTCAGTTCCCTTCAGAAGGTATTGCAGACTGCACAGCCAGTCTCCCTCACCTGCCCCAGCAATGCCTCAGGGTAAAGGGGGAGAGGAAACTGCACTGGCCTACCTGGGGGAGAGGTTAGAAAGGTGCCCCATAGTGGGAGGGGCTGACCCATCAATTTTGGGGGTAGGCAGTATTTGAGCCATAAGGCTGGCTGTCTCTATGCTTTTTCAAGTTTTGGTTCATACCCAGAATTACCCCTCCCTAGTTAGAATTATGTCACAGCAGGAGTGGGCCATCCATCTCATGGGTAGTGGAAACTCTGGAGGAGTGCCTAGCTTACAAGACCACTCTTACCAACACTCCCCCACCCCACCATCTCCACAGAGTGGCTGGACAGTGTGTCCTTCTAGCCAAGTGGGATAGTGACCCCAGCCACCCTAGCCTGGCACAGTCACCTCAGGTGAACAGTGACAGAACCAGAGGGTGAGCTGAGAAAGATTTCAGTCCTCCCCACCAATTTCCAACCAGTCTGCTACTCCTGTGAAGAGTTCTGGAGCATTTCATGGGAAGGCAGCCAACCCACACTGGTCCAGTGGCTCTCTTTTGCACCAGTGGAAACTGATAGCATTTTATCTGGCCCATACCTTTCTCCATTTGCTTCTGGCACTTGAGGCCTCTCTGTTGCCGTCACATCAGATTCTCTGGGAAAGTCTGCACTCAGGCATGTGCAACTTGGAAATATGAGGGACTTAGAACCAGTGGGGCTACTCTTGATCCAAAGGGGCTGGAAGATGATGGATAACTGCTTTCCATTTTCATTACCCAGATGGGGATTTGAGCGAGACATTTCATGAGGCTTTCCAGAAGGCCTCAGTGAGATGGAGTACCAGCTGCCTGAAGCAGAGGCCAGCATGGTGAGGCACTCTTGAATTGGCCTTTCTTTCTTCCCTGTGTCAAATCACCCTATCTTATACCACCAGACTCACATCCCCAATCATCTAGGGCTTTGTAACTAGCTTTGCTTTCTGGAGAAATTAGGCTTAAGGCAGGAGGGACTTCACTTGGTAGACACACAATGGCTTCCCGTCTAAAATAACTGGGTAAAGTAGAAAGGTGACTCCATTTAGAGAAGAAGAAAACGATAGGAGATGTGACTGATATATGAATGTGATAAATGGACTTGGCTTTGCCCCTGAACAAAGTGATCTCTCTAAAATGGTGATTCAGCCTAGCCTCTCTCAACCTTAGAACTGTTTCACTCTCTTCATGCAGATAAGAGCCAGGCTGAGCTTACCACAGGCAGGGTTGGGCTGGGCCAACTAGGGCTATTGCAAAGTCTTTGCCTATTGAGTACTCAGGGTCTAAGGTGCTAGGACAGCTTTTGTTATTGTTATTTAGGACAGCTTAGGTGCTGAGAAAACCTGTTTCCTACGGTGGACTCTTCTGTTGCCGAAGAAACAAACCTATTTTTGCATTAACAAAAATTTTCAGGAAGTTGTATCTTTGGTTTTTCTAACAACACTGGTTGCAATCTCAGCAATGAAGAGTCACAAGAAGCTCTCTGACCTCTGTTTCAGGTCAGTTCCCTGGACACCTACCTGGCAACCAGCACCCTGATTTCCGCCCTGGGCTGTGGTTGCAATGAATTTCAGCCTCTCTGTGGAGCCTCTCTGACTCCTGTTCTCTGCTTCATTTAAATCCATCTGTATAGCCTGCACCCAGAATGGGGTGGCCAGATCTGGGCTTTAAGACTATGGTGGTGCTCCCGAGTGGTGCTACACTCTGCTAAAGCTGGTGGTGAAGGCCATCAGTGTGAGAGTGGTAATCTCTTCTTCTTTGTACTCTGTCACATTCTTTCTGATTCACGGAGATGGAAATCACCAGAGTTCTTTAAATGAAAAGAGAAGTGGACATTCAGCGCTAACTCTGATCTAAACTGAGGGCTCTTTCCCTGTTGCCCACTGCCCCTCTCCCTTCTGCATTTGGGGCTCTACTCTCTGCCTGAAAATCTTGACTTCACCATAACTTCCTGCACAGCCTTTCCCATCCTCTCTGCCCATCCAAACATCTTCCTTCCCCTGAAGGGGTATTCCAAAAATCACTTCCTCAAGAATCTCTCTTTGGCTCTTCTAATCCCCATCTGCTGTTTCCCTCCTCCAAGCTCCTAATGTCTGTACCACTCCTTTGCCACATCAAGCTGTATGCCTAGAACTGTATCATGTGCCGTGGATGCAAAGATGAACAGAGTGGGAGAGAGATAAGAACAAGATGGACAGACCCTAAGAAAAAGAAACAAACAATCACAGAAAAAGACCCAGGGCATTCTGAGGCTGCAAGATGGTGAAAACGCCAACAAAATATTAGGGAGGTATGAGTGGAAAAATGACATGCCACGGCCAGGAATTACCTTCATTATCTTTGCACATGAGCCCAGACCTTTATTGAAAGACTACATTCCGTTTCAAACTAAATGTAGAAATGGATCCAGAAAAAAGTAACAAACAGTAGTAAGAAGGATGTTAAACTGGGTAATTCAGAGAAAAGAGCAAACAGAGGAGAACCGAGATATTTTTAAGATTGGCCAAGGGGATTGGGGGTTCTGATAATGATCTTTCACTGCCTTGAGGTATTCCTGTTTATTTGCTTTGAGCTTTTAATGGATGTAAATACACTTCACTTCTGTGGATGACCAAATTAGAGAAAATAATCTTAATTTAAAGCCGGGGGATTTGGTTGTGTTTAAGGAAGACTTGGTTTGTGTGTGTGTGTGTGTGTGTGTGTGTGAGAGAGAGAGAGAGAGAGAGAGAGAGAGAGATGAAACTGGAAAGGGCAACTTTCAAAGGCACTGGGAGTGTCGTATTGTACTGCCTTTTCAGTCGCTTCAGCCTGTGTCCGACTTTTTGCCACCCTATGGACTGTAATGCACCAGGCTCCTCTAACTGTGGGATTCTCCAGGCAAGAATACTGGAGTGGGCTGCCATGCTTATTACTTGATCCTTTAAGAGAAGAGACAGACCGTGTGTCCACCGAGTTCTCTGCCTGAGGGTAGGGACCTGCTCTTGAATCTTGGCCAGTCTGTGATGATAGGACTCTGGGGATTAAGAGTCACCACAGACATTGACGGCAATCCTCCTGCCCACACTGTCCATTAGAGCTGCTGGCAAAGTCACAAAAGTTGCCCTTTTTTCAGTTTGTGTGTCACTTTCCTTGTTCCCCCAGAAACAGGAAGAGGAGCCATCCAAAGGCTGTAGAAGGAGAGGATAGAGATGATTTTGGTACTCTCATAATGGAATAGTATAGCCGTCATGATATCAAGCTTGAATAACTGAAAGCTGAAGAGTCAAGTCAGCCCATTAAAAATTTTTTATTTAATTTTATTTAAATTTAATTTACAATTTTGTGTTGGTTTCTGTTGTATGACAACTAGATTCAGTCATAATATATATATATCCCTTCTCTCCTGAGCCTCCATCTCCTCCTTCTATCCCACCCCTCTAGGTCATCACTGAGTGCCAGGCTGAGCCCATTAAAGATTGAACAATAGGGCATTTACTTCTTAAACACACTGAACTATTTAACCACCCTAAGAGGCACAGAGTTGGACAGGACTTACCAGCTAAACAACCTCAACAGGAGGAAGTAACTACCTTCCTTTACCCTCCCCTTCTTCTCCTTCCTCTTCAGCTTCTTCCCTTTCCTCCTCTTTCTTCTTTCTGGCATATTTTCTTGAAAAGTGAAATAGATAGCTGTCCTCTGTTTCTTAGTGACACAGTAATCTAGGGGAAAAACAATCTGTAATCAAAGGTCATGGTCTCCTATTTCAAAAGAAGAGGGAGGGGGTTGTGGGAGGGTTTGCAGGGAGGGGGAGTTGTCTAATTCTATGCATAAAATTAAACAGAAATTGCATAGCTTGAGTGGAAAGAGGAGATTTATCTCTCGTCAACTCTCCCAAAAAGGGCAACATTTAAAGTATACCTTGCACAGACACATTCAGCTACTATTTGTACAGGAGAGGAAATCTGGGCACTTGTGGCCCCATTTACACAAGGATGCCTGAGAAGAGCAGAATTTATTTGATGGCATGAAGAGCCAAAGCACACCCTCACATTGACTCCCTCCTGATTCTGGAGCTGACTTCACTGGCATCCACAGGGGGAGGCTGAGGGACTCTCCAGCGGCTGTCACCATTAGCAAACCTGCCTAAACCAGCTTCCTTTGTGAAGTCTTGGTTTCACTCTCACTCTTTTAGATTCCCCACCCCAAACTTGAGCTCTCTCCAAAGAGGAGTTTTAGGAATGAATGCCAGAGACGATGAGGGAACTGACACCCCATCAGAGGATAGGAGGAGAGGGCTGAAAGATGTCCCCTGATGAGGTTTTCCTTTACCTATAGTCCCGAGGATTCTTCTTGAAGCAAAATCAGCAGACTCAGGTAGGTTAGCCTAGTCTGACGTTGATGGAGGGCTGGTGGAGCAGAGGATGGGAGGGTGGAGAGGGACCTTAAGCAAGGCTCCCCAGGTGTTTGGCTTCAGTAGTTACTTTCCATTTCCTGGAAGCTATATTTTCACCCACTGAGAGCCAGACTTGTGGGCAGTGAAGTGCTTAGGATGAGCCTGTGGTCAGGAGCACCAAAAGTCCATTGCAAACTCGGGAAGGGGAGCTTGGGGACTCAGCTGACCAGCTGTGGGAAATCCCCATAGGACTGGGAGAGGCAGAGTGGTGGGGGCCATCTGGTAGAAAATGTACCAAAGAAGGTTTCAAAATCTACGTGGATCTCCAGATCAAAGGTTGGGAAAAACAACTTACAGAAGCAAACGAGAGCACTCTGGAGACATGGGGAAAGAGGGGTGGGCAGGAATGTGGACTTCCCCCAGGTCTCTTTCTGTTCTGCTTAGAAGGAGAGAAGCCACTGCCTGCTTTTAAAACACCAGTTTGTACCCACTTATCTCTCCATTCAGTGTCCCCATCCCCACCTTCTGCCATATTTGATTACTGCCTGCTTATTAGAATTACAGCACATATCTTGGATCTTTCTTTAAATACGACTTTTATTCATTTTTTTTCTCCTTTTTAAGCATCAGAATTTTTTTCACTTTATTTATTTTTTGGAGGCTAATTACTATACAATAATGTATTGGTTTTGTCATACATTGACATGAATCCGACACGGGTGTACATGTGTTCCCCATCCTGAACCCCCTCTCCCACCTCCCTCCCCATCCCATCCCTCTGGTTCATCCCAGTGCACCAGCCCCGAGCATCCTGTATCATGCATCACACCTGGACTGGGGATTCATTTCACATATGATAATTTACATGTTTCAATGCCATTCTCCCAAACCATCCCACTCTCGCCCTCTCCCACAGAGTCCAAAAGACTGTTCTATACATCTGTGTCTCTTTTGCTGTCTTGCATACAGGGTTATCGTTACCATCTTTCTAAATTCCATATATAGGCACTAGTATACTGTATTGGTGTTTTTCTTTCTGGCTTACTTCACTCTGTATAATAGTAAATATGACTTCTACACTGTCATCAAATGGAGGGCTCTTGTGGAAGGAGTATGAAATATTTTAAAAATCAGGCTCAGGAAGGTCAGAGAGTTAATGAACTCAATGTCTAGTCTATCATATTATTTCAAATTTTGTGTAAATGGCAGTACAGGGAACGGAAGAAGCCCTGGACTGAGAGCTCCAAGACCACGGCCTCCTTCAGAGGTGAGTTCAGAGAAGGCTACTTCTCTCTGCTGTGTGACTCAAAGGAACTCTCTTCACTTAGTTGGGCCTCACTTTCCTCACTATAAAGTTACAGGTATGCAAATATCCCTTCTGACTCTGACATGTTATGATGTAAACTTTGCTCTTATGTACATATGGATTCTATTTTTAAAAAGTACTTTGGGACCAGTAGCCAGAGAGCCTGTTTTCTTTGATAAACATCTTCAAATTCTTTTCCAGCCTTCTTTAAAATCCTCCAGGAGGATACTTGATTTCCATTGTGCAAATCTAGTACTCAGTCTTATGATGAAGTGTTTGGAAATGATTCAGTAAGACAGAAAAGGAGAAAGCTTAAGACCGTGACCAGTCTTCTAACCCAATGACAGGCCGGACTGGAAACTAACTCCCGCCTCAACAGTGAGGTCGGGCTGAGCAACCGTGCATCACCGGGGAGGAAATGTCAACCTAAGTCTGCATCTTTGTTTGTACTTTTACTTTTTAAATCTTTGCTTCTCCTCTGAACTAGCTGTTTGGGTTATTTCTGGGCTTCTGGAAATTTTAGTTTATCTTCTTAATTATTCTTTAAAAAATAAGCCCAGATATAATTTTCTCTAGATGCCTTCTGTGAACCCTCTAAGCTGATAATGTCTTCCTCCTATTTGCCGAGCTGGTGCCTTGAACATTCTCTGTGGTCACAGTGCTCATGCCTCAAAAGTCTCCTCTATCCCTATGATTCTTGCTCTACCTCAGAAACTGCAGTAAGCGCCTAGCAAAGTATCTAGCATACTTTATATGCTGTGACAGGGTTCTCCAGAGAAACAAAACCAATACATACATGGAGAGAGAGATTTATTTTAAGGAACTGCCTCATGTGATTGTGGAGGTTACCAAGTCCAAATCTGCACAATAGGCTAGCAGGCTGGTGACCCAGGTTGAGGTGATGTAGCAACTCCATGTGAAGATAGTCTGCTGGCAGAATTCCTTCTTCCTTGTGTGAGATCAGTCTTTTTTCTATTAAGGTCTTCAACTGAATGGGTAAGGCCCACTTACCATGGAAGAAAATCAGCTGCTGATCTCCATGTTAATCTCATCTTAAAAATACCTTCACAGAAACATCTAGAAAAATGTTTGACCAAATATCTGGGTACTTTTTCCTAGCCAGGTGAACACCTAAAATTAACCATCATGGATGCTCACTGAATCTTCTGAAGTGAGTTGATGCTGAATGATATGTGAACAGCCATTTTAGGCTTCCTATATCGCCTGGCCTAGCTTTCTTCTGTTTTCTTCTAAAAGGCCTCTACTTCATTTTTACCACTTTAAATCATTTTAACAAATTGTGTTAAATTGGGGCCTATTCTGTGGTATATTTTTCTCTGAAACTTGTTATTTTGCATTTGCTGCACAGGTCAGGGGCCCTGTCTATTAACCATTTCCTGTTAGCTCTATCTTTCTCTCTCTCTCATTAAAAAAATTTTTTTAGCTCTCAAGATTTCACGATGCATGGTGGCATGGTATAACACATTCAGGCCCCTGAAGTGATGAAGATTTGTTTAATCCCCTGTTTTCCAACTATCTATACTTCTGTTTTCTTTCTGTTGAAACAGCCCTGGTCATGGGGTGGCTGGAGGGAACTGAGGATCAGGGCCTCATATTACTTTGTATCAACATGAAAGGGGGTTTATTATTTGAACATTTGGATCCAACTGTAGTAATGACACTATTACAAATGACAGAAATGCTTACAATGTAAAGCTTAGTGATTAAAAATAGGATATGATATTATATATACAAAATGACCCCATTAAAAAAATGTGCATAAAGACTGTATCAGTCTTTACAGTCTGAGTGGTAGAATGTGGGCTTTTTTCTATGGTTTCTAAAATTTCTTTCTACATGTAATATGTAAAAATTCTTAACATGAAAGATTAAAAGTTTCCCCTTCTCTCTCTCCCTACTCCCTGCAAACTCTCTCCTTAGCCACTTGAGAGATGATTATATAATCATTAATGACAATGTAACATATATTCTTTCAGTCATTTTACGAACAGGCATGCACACATACACACAGAGCTTTTTTTTTTTTTTTTAAATAAATAAGACCATGTATATCCCTCACTCTAAAAGCTGATTTTTGATTAACAAAATGTCTCCAATTTCTTCCCCTGTGAACCTAGTTATTTACCCCAAATCTACTGATTTAAATGTCTACCTTTTTGGAAAAGTTTCATAATTATGCCCTAATTTAGGAGAAGGAAACTCATTCTCCTCTTTAAATAGAGGTTGAGATTATTTCCAATTTTCTGTTGAGAAACAATTCTGCAAAGAAATCCAGAAAACATTTATATTTGTGAACACGAGAGATACGTTTTTAAGAGATATTTCTAAAAGGTTTCTTAGTTTTTCTACTGGAAGTGTGCATTATTTTTTTAATCATAAAAGAACATTTTATTTAAAAACAAAAAATGTAAATCAACAGCCTAAGATGGGATCCCTTGCATGGGTCCACTCTTACGAAAGCGGGGTTGTTAGGGCCTAGCATCCACGTGGTAAACAGCAGGTGTTTAATGCTGTAGCAAGAAAGAGAGGCATACAGAGAAGTCTGCAGAATACCTGCATATAATGTTTAGAATATCTGCATACAATACCTGCAGATAGTGTTTCTAATTCAAGAATTTATTCAGGCAAAACTACTCTTAGTTTTCCTTTGCTTTTATTTATTATCAGCATGAAAATATTCTATTCTGCGACCACATAAATGACAAGAGTTAAAATTAATCCTACCAACCACCCTAAAGAGGTCGGTACTATTATTGCCCCATTTTATGGGTGAGGGGCGCAGAACCGTGACAAAGGCCACTCACACACTCAGCACCGTTTCCCGAGATCGGGGCCACACACTATTCACTGCCCAGGGGAGCTGGACTGCAGGAAAGGCCGAGGCTTCAAGCCGGGGTCACTCCTGAGTCCTCGACAGTGCTGGGGGTGGGGTGGGGTGTTGGAGGCGGAGCGGCGCCATTTCCCGTCGTCCGTGCTCCGCGGCGCCCCTCCTCCCCACACTCCGAACCGAGGGAGCGGCTGCGCAGCGGGCGGCGGACGCTCGAGCAACTGC
This sequence comes from Nanger dama, assembly GCA_917880005.1. Lineage (NCBI taxonomy): Eukaryota > Metazoa > Chordata > Mammalia > Artiodactyla > Bovidae > Nanger > Nanger dama. The sequence continues at coordinate 8,249,044 of CAKJTW010000011.1, forward strand.
AAGCGCCGGGCACTGGTCCGGGTCTGCGGAACCTGAGCGCGATCCGCGGACGGGACGCTCCACCCCGCCTGGTGCTCAGCTCTCGGCTCGCGCCGGGGTCCGCGCTGGGCCTCCTCGCACCCTGACTCCCCGGCGCCCGGCCCCGCCCTGGGCTCACGAGCGCGACACCCCTCCCGGCCAGCAGGTATCCTCCCCGCGCTAGGCCCCCACGCCCGCGCTCCTCGCCCGGAGGCGACCGGCCCCGCCCGCCCTGCCTACCCCCCCACGCCTACCCTCCCCCCCCGTCCCCGCCCGCAGCCCGTTCCGTCCCTCGCGCCCCTCTCCCGCGGTGACCTACGGGCCGCCCTCCACTCCTGTCGCGGCCGAACCTGTTCCCCACTCGCCTGTACCCTCCCCCGCTCAAAAAAAAAAAAAAAAAAAAAACCAAACCAAACCGCCGGAGACTGCAGTGAATCAGTTCCCCAGATCTCCGTTTTGAATGTAAAGTTCGGTGACGAGACTGTCAACTGGAAAAGTTAAGCGTATAAAGAATAACAGCGTTCTGGAAAGCGGGAGACCACAGCACGGTGTAAAAACTCAAAAGAAAATTTCTTCCAGGCCTACCATCCCCCAGCCTCACTTGAAACCCACAGAAACACATTCGGGTGGAGCCAGGAGGAATTACAGACAGGAAGCTGAGGACTTCAGAAGAGGGTGGTGGCGGTGGTTTAGTCGCTAAGTCGTGTCCGACTCTTGCGATTTCATGAACAGAGGAGCCTGGCAGACTACAGTCCATGAGATTCTCCAGGCAAGAATACTGGAGTGGGTTGCCATTTCCTTCTGCCGGTGATCTTCCCAACGTAGGGAATCGAACCCCGGTCTCCTGCACTGAGCTACAAGGGAAGCTCCTTAGAAGAGGGTGAGTGAGTGAGTGAAGTCACTCTTTGTGACCTCATGGACGGTAGCCTATCAGGCTCCTCTTTCCATAGGATTTTCCAGGCAAGAGTACTGGAGTGGGTTGCCATTTCCTTCTCCAGGAGATCTTCCCAACCCAGGGAATCGAACCCAGGTCTCCCATATTGTAAGCAGACGCTTTACCACCTGAGCCACGAGGAAGAGCCCTAGAAGAGGGTACAGGGGCTTAAAGATCCATCCTTAGAAGTCTAGAACTAAGCTTGGTCTCTGAAGCTCTCAGCGCAGGACGGGGAGCCCAGGTTGCATCTATAGCTCCCCACTACCTCTGCACCCATACCCGCAATACGATTTACTGTGGGAAAATTGAGGTCCTGGAAGGAGGTAGCTTGTCCATCATCACACACCTGATTCTGAGCAGAGCCAGGACTGTTAGCCCAGAACTCCAGTTCCTGAGCATCATTTATAAACATTAAAATATGTAAGTCATTTTTTTTTACAAATACTGTTTGGGGGCCAGGCAATTCAGCATGATCAGTAACTCGGTAATGGGCTGCTCAGTGTGTCCTCGTCATTTTCTCAGGTGCCTGCCAACCTGCACCTGCGTTCCCTGGGCTAGAGCAGTGCAGCTGGAGCAGGACTCCCTTCGGAAGCCCAAGGATTTGAACTTATTTGAACCTGAGCAAATAGGTTTTAGGTAAGAGGAGGAGAGTAAGACATCTTGGATGGGGAAAGAGCTGGAGTTGAGAGAATGAGCTAGTCCACCGGCATTTCAAAGTGTTTTCCTGGCCTGGTTAAGTGGAGTGGATGATAGACTGAGGGCAGGTAGTGCAAGGCTCTGCCGGTGAATGCTACAAGCTGTAGGGGACAATGGGAAACCAGCGCTTTACCGGGGGTTAGGTTAGAGAAGACTCTTGAGAGTTCCTTGGACAGCAAGGAGATCCAACCAGTCAATCCTAAAGGAAATCAGTCCTGAATATTCATTGAAATGTTCATCAATATTCATTGGCCACCTTATGGGAAGAACTGACTCATTGGAAAAGACCCTGATGCTGGGAGAGTTTGAAGGCAGGAGGAGAAGGGGACGACAGAGGATAAGATGGTTGGATGGCATCACTGACTCAATGGACATGAATTTGAGCAAGCTCTGGGAGTTGGTGATGGACAGGGAAGCCTGGCATGCTGCAGGCCATGGGGTCGCAAAGAGTCAGATATGACTGAGTGACTGAACTGAATGAGATTCATGGAGAGAGAGAGTGTTAGCTGAGACCCCAAGACTCTACAAGTTAAACATTTAGAAGGAACACAAAATTTAAATACTGCTGTTGAAAGGAAGATTGTGGGGAGAAGGTACAGTATTCTAGTTCAATTAATGGAAAAATCATTTCCCCTGGTTGTGTATGAATAATAAAAAATACTACTTATTATGTGCTAAACATTGTTCTAGGTACTTTATAAAGATTAATTTACTGGAACTTCCCTGGTTAGGGAACTAGATCTCACATGCGGCAACTGGGTTTGCATGCTGCAACTAAAGATTCAGCATGCTGTGACAGAAAGGTCCCAAATGGTGCAACTGAAGCTCCTCTGTGCTGCAACTAAAAGAACCTGCGTGCAGCAACAAAGATGAAAGATCTCACATGCCACAGCCAAGACCTGGCACAGCCAAATATTTTTAAAAGGAATAACTAAAGTTATTTTTAAAATTAATTTATTTACTACTCATGACAAACCCATGAGGTTATTACTGTTTGTGCCATTGCCTTACAGATATGAAGGTTGAGGCATAAAGAGGTTGCTCAAAGTAAGTAGGTCTGTGCTGAGGTGAATGGCCCAGAAACAAGATTTGGATCCCAGTGCCTCCATCTGTTGCTTGCATGAAGTTACCCTCTCTGGCCCTCAGTTTTCTTATTTCTGACATGCAGACTGTAATCCAGGTCCTCTGAGGAGACTGAAGGTGCAGGTGCTTTGCAAACAGTATCTCATGGTACCAGTGGAAAGTTAGCATTTATGGAAAGGAAGGATGCATTCCAAGGCCAAATTCAACCAAAAGAGAAAATGGTTGATTTGCAGAATTTAATAGGTTTCACAGAGAGGCAAAGATAGGGTCCTAGTTAGTCTTGCCTAACTTGATAAGACAAAGTTCTGATCTTGTGGGAGATCCCACAGACAGAGGAGCCTGCTGGGCTAGTCAAGGCTGAAAAAGACTTAGACACGACTTAGCTTAGTGACTAAACAACAACCACCACACAACAAAATGGGCTTATTCCACTCCCCATAGAGCTGTTGTGAAGGTTAAATGATATGCCCTTAATACTGTGCCTGCAAGGAGTGAGTAATCAGTACAATGTGATGTGTATGCTCAGTCTCTCAGTCGAGTCTTACGCTTTGTAACACTTTGGAGTGTAGCCCACCCGGCTCCTCTGTCCATGGTATTTCCCAGGCAAGAATACCAGAGTGGGTTACCATTTCCTCCTCCCGTTGATCTTCCGGACCCAAGGACTGAACCTGTCTCCTCCATTGGTAGGTGGATTCCTTACTGCTAAGCCACCAGGGAAGCCCCAGTAAAATGCTGATAGGGCTGTTATTTTTTCTGATTTTTTTCTCCCCATCCTCTGTGTGTCTTTATATTCCCCCAGAGACAGCTTCGCCATGTGGGGGGCCCTGATGGAGAGGTATGTGGCAGCCATGGTGCTGAGTGCAGCTGGAGATGCCTTGGGATACTTCAATGGAAAGTGGGAGTTCCTCCAGAATGGGGAGAAAATTCACAGGCAGCTGGCCCAGCTTGGTGGCTTGGATGCCATAGATGTGGAGAGGTGGAGAGTCAGCGATGACACCGTGATGCACCTGGCCACAGCAGAAGCACTCCTGGAAGCCGGCACAGTCTCAGACTTGACTCACTTGTACTCCCTCCTTGCTAAGCATTACCAGGACTGCATGGGAGACATGGATGGCCGAGCCCCAGGTGAGAGCAGCGGATGGAGATCCTGGGCAGTTAGAGAATTAAAACAGACCCAAGGAAGTCACTTAACATGTTACTTGGGGTTTAAATATCAAAGATACTAGTTTTTTATTTTTTAATTAATTACTTTTTGCCACACCCCGAGCCATGTGAGACCCTAGTTCGCCGACCAGGGATCAAACGCATGCCCACTGCATTGCAAAGCAGTCATAACCTCTGGACCACAGGGGAAGTCCTGAGACATTCGTTTTCTTAGTTATGATAAAAATAGAAACAAGCTGAATGTTCTGTCATTTATTTAATTATGGTGACACATCTGCAGCCATTTAAAATTACACAGATAAGTATTTCCTGATATGGAAAGATGTTGTATAGGAAGTAAAGTAGATTATGAAACACTGTGTATCTTATGAACCCATTCTCATTAAGAGTATGTATGTATATCTGTTGGGAAAGATCTGGGTGATAAGAGTATTTATAGTTTCCTATTTTCCTTTCACTTATTCATAGTTTCTAAGTTTTCTTTAATATCTATGAAGAAAACTTTTTTCTTTTTAAAGAAGACTGGAAAAGGTCTTGTAGAGACTCTTTTTCTGGTTCCAGGTCTGCTCATAAGTGGTTCTTGCTCACTTTTTTATAGTCGCTTGGCCGGAAAAGATGTGACCCACTTTTCCCCTGGCTCTTGTATTAGTCAGCTTGACCTGCCATAACAAAATACCAGAGATTGGCCGGGCTTAAACAACAGATATCATTTTCTCACTGTTTGGGAAGCTAGAAGCCTGAGATCAGGGTGTTGGTTTCATTTCTTCTGAAGGAATGCTTTCTCTTTGGCTTGCAGACCATGCTGGGCCCTCTCAGAGCATACATTCCTGGTGTCTTTTTGTGTGTCCAGGTTTCCTCTTCTTATTAGGACACTGATTAGACTGAACCAGGGCCCGTCCTAACATTCTCACTTTAAATTCATCACCTTTGTAAAAGGCCCATCTCCAAATATAGTCACATTCCAAAGTTCTAGGGATTAGCTCTTCAACATATGAATTTTGGGGAATACAATTCAGCTCATCATCAATACAGTTCAGCTTATAACATTTCCTGATGAAAGCCCCTCTCACAAACCCAACAGCGTCTAAGTACGCTTGTGTAGGTAAGGCACAGTGCTGACTTGGGGTTTGGGGTTGGAGACCATCATCATCAAACGTTCTGTCTTTCCCTTTCCACCCAGGAAAGTTGGAGGCAGGGCTTGGTTCTCTCCTCCTGCCAGGCCTTTGCTTTGGTTACCTTGACCCCATTCTCTACCTGACTCCTCCCAGGGGGTGCCTCAGTGCAGAACGCCATGCTGCTGGAGCCAGACAAAGCCGATGGCTGGAGGATTCCCTTTAATAGACACGAGGGTGGCTGCGGGGCTGCCATGAGGGCCATGTGCATTGGCCTCCGGTTCCCTCACAGCAGTCAGCTGGACACACTGATCCAGGTGAGCATTGAGAGCGGTCGGATGACCCACCACCATCCCACAGGCTACCTGGGAGCCCTTGTGTCTGCTCTTTTTACAGCCTATGCTGTGAACGGCAAGCCTCCCCAGCAGTGGGGAAGAGGACTGATGGAGGTACTTCCGGAAGCTAAAAAGTACATTGTCCAATCAGGCTACTTTGTGGAGCAGAATCTTCAGCACTGGTGAGTTTGCAGGTGCACGCTCCTGCTAGAAAATGGTTGAGTCTGTGCGCACCTGCATGCATGTGTATGCCTAAAACTCAGACTTTTAGCAGCCATCATCGGTCTCCCATCCAATTTCATCATCCACTGCATCCAGCCCCCTCCCCACCCTCCTGCTAAGGATTCTAAATACAGTCCCAGCTGTGATGGCCACCAAGGAGCCAAGTGAAGACCTCAGTGAGTAGGGCGGCTGCACTGCTTCCCTCATGTGTACAGATCCTGTTCTCCAGAGTTTTGTGGCTCTTCCTTGTCTCTCTTTTTTTTTCCTGGCCATGCCACACAGCATGTGGGATCTTTGTTCCCCCACCCAGGGACTGAACTCGTGCCCTCTGCAGTGGAAGAGCAGTGTCTTAACCAGTGGACCGCCAGGGAAAAGTCCCTGTGGCTATTCTTTACTGAGATGAACTTTCTTGATTATTTCCTGGAACTTGTTTTTTCAGTGTTGTCTTGACAAACAAATAATATTGTGAAATCCTTGGTTAAAATGACCTAAAGATAGGTTTTTCCACCAGGTAATTAATAAGTGGTAAGACCACATCTTCCCCTTTTTGAATTCACTTCACATTGCCTTCTTAGAATAAAAATGTCCAGAGGCTTTCTACTGAAATCATCCACAGTCATGATGTTCTGAAGTTCCCTCTTAAAAAAATAAGTAGCTGTATAAGGAGATGATGTGTTAATTAGGTTGATGGTAGTGATCATTTCATTATGCATATCAAATCATCATGTCATATACCTTAAATATGTACAATTTTGTTAAGAAATATAAAATAAAATATATATGATGACAGACTAAATAAAGTTCATCGTTGAAAGTTGACACTTGACCTATTTCTCAACTTAGGAAAAACAAACTTACATTTCTCACCTTTAACTTGCTGTATATCTTCTTTATGCATTAATAGTAACAGATATTGATGCATTATTTATATCACTCCTTAGCAAAAATGTATTGAATGAAGGTCACTTAACATTCATTTTTTATTTTTATATCATATCATATTAGTTCTAGAGGTTGAAGTCATGTTGGAACTCTCCCTGTTCACTTGTCTATCTGGTACCTTTCCTGATGGCTTTTGACTTTCTTTTTTCAATTGATTGTAGTCTTTTTTCTTCCTACAGGTCTTACTTCCAAGACCAATGGGAAAAGTACCTAAAACTCAGAGGAATTTGGGATGGCAAATCAGCCCCTACCTTCCCCAAGCCCTTTGATGTGAAGGAAAGGGATCAGTTCTACACTTCTTTGAGCTACTCTGGCTGGGGCGGCAGCAGTGGACACGATGCCCCCATGATTGCCTACGATGCCATCCTGGCTGCAGGAGACTCCTGGAAGGAGCTTGCCCACCGAGCATTTTTCCACGGTGGAGACAGTGATTCTACCGCTGCAATTGCTGGCTGTTGGTGGGGAGTGATGTATGGTTTTAAAGGAGTGAGTCCCTCCAACTATGAGAAGCTAGAATACAGAAACCGGCTGGAAGAGACTGCTAGGGCTTTGTATTCTCTTAGGTAATTACCCTAGGGAGAAGTGACATTCATTTCTGGTGGTTTCTCCTCTTGTGTAGTCCCTTTTCTACTGTTTCACTTTTTTCAAAGTCAAGAGTCTTAACCTTGTACTCAGGGAATTTTGAGGTAACAGTCCCTTGGGCACCTGAAACTCAATGTTTTCAAACTTATCCTGTCTTCACCAGCCCCTGCCCCAAATATACCCCTCTTCCTATCCTGAAGAGTCTATTTCTCAGTTAATGGGATCAGCATTTCCCAAATTAGAAATCTTATAGCCTCATATTTGGGTTTCCATTTTTACCATCTAATGTTTCACTAAGTTTTTTTTTTTTTTCTGTTTGTTTCAGGTTGGGTTCCCAAAAGTGGATTCTAAGGCAAAGATCTGAGTGCAAGTAGTTTACTTGGGAGGTGATTCCAGGAAGGACTGTTAGGAGAATGGGGAAATGAAACAGGGAAGGGAGAGGAGCCAGGACAAGGTGTGTTGATGAGCAGGTTCCCATGGGAGGCACTTGAGATGCAGTCCATCTGGATCCTTTGTGTAAGGCACTCAGAGTTGTCCCACCGTCTTCCATCTGACGTTGGTGGAGGACCACTCTCAGGGGTGCTAACCCCCTGGTGCTTCCTGGCATGCCTCTTGTAAAGCCAAACACGAGTGTACTCAGGTTAAGACTCAAGAGATGTTTGCAGTAGCAGGCTGTAGGGTGCATGGGAACAGTGACGTGTGTATGTGGGGGTCCCCACAGCATCTGCTAGATGGTTCTACATCCTGAATATCCTTCAGATCTGTCATTCTTTTACCTTATGGCACCACATATTTTTCAGCTGGATTTCTGCATTGCAAACTAAGTCTGAAGAGATTCTGCTCCTGCACCCTCTAATTTCCTAGGTATGGCACTTGACATGGTGCCAGCTCATTGTCACCTAGTTGACAGTCTTTATTCTCCTCTAGACAGAATCTAGCATGGTGCTCAGGTGCACAAGAGATGCTTCATCAACATATATTAAATGAATGTTATTTATTAGCCTCCTGTCTGGTGCCTCTAATTCCAGTACTGCCTTCCACATTGCCCTCCAGAGAGAACTTTACAAATACATAACAAGTTGATCATACTGCACTTCTAATCATGTACAATGAATACTTACCCCCTGCTTCTTCATTTCTGGGTGCTCTTCCTTCCCCTCTTTTGCCTTAAAGTTCCAGCTCAAGTAGCATCTCCTTGATGAAAACCCACTCTGACTGTTGAGGCTCTCGGCCTCTCTCTTCAAAACGCCCACAGCCTTCTGTCTCCAGCTCTGTCACCATACTGAGCATGTTGTGTGGTGACTGTGGGTCTTCTGAGGACCCCCTGAGGCTCCTTGTAAGGGCTTGTGTCTTACCCTCTTTGTGGTCTTCCTGTCTAGCCTATTGGAGACATTCAGTGTTTACTGTGGAGGTTCATCAGTTGGTTTTGCTGTGAATGCTTTGAGCATGCACTGACTCCTGTGTTTCAGATACCCTCTACTCCATAACTACCAGGAGTGACCTGTGCTGGCCTGAGAGAGATGACTTTAACCAGGCCTGTGTGCTGACTTCAGTGAGACAGAGTTCTCAACTCTGTATCTGAAGCAGGACTGCAGCAAAGGCATCAGATTAGTATGTAGAGGGAGAAGAAAATTCCAAAGCTCTTTTTCTGGTTCAAAAGCTCTCATATGTATTTATATAGTTCAGAAAACAGATGTGTTTTAAATAATGAAACTAGTGCAGTAAATTCTTCAGCAGGACAATCAGACATTGCAGACTTTTAGGGGGGGGATTTACCATTTACAAAACATGGTAATCACCTCTTAAATGCAGGTGTCTTAAATCCAGGTGCACAAGAAGGCTCCTCTGTAGAAATATTTTGAAGACAGTTTTAGAATAATAGAAAACAGTAAATACATACACAGGATTCTTGAACAGAAGATTAAGATGGAGACTTTTATGACTGTTTTTCAATTTCCCACTTGATAAAAAGTGACAGTATAGTAAAGAATAGTGTGTACTTTTCTGCAGCTGTAGGAAAAAAGGAAACATTTGTTCCCTGTCTTTCTGGGGTTTCTTTTACCAGTAGTCAGGAGAGCTTGCAGTATTTATTTATTTGGCTGCACCAGGTCTTGCAGCCTGTGGGATCTTTAGTTGTGGCATGCAAACTCTTAGTTGTGCCATATGGGAGCTGTTCCTTGACCAGGGATCAAACTCAGGCCTCCTGCACTGGGAGCTGAGTCTTAGCCAGTGGACCACCAGGAAAGTCCCTTGCCTGCAGTTTAAGGATGGAGCACTAGAATTCAGTCAGCACTGACCAAGCGGCAAAACTGAGACGCTTAAACCTTGCAATTTGGAAAAGGGAAGAAGAGCATTTTAGCCAGTGGGTTCTGAGGCATGACCTGTTTTACCTCTATAACTGGTTTGATGAATTGTTTGAATTTAGTGGAAGCAAACATAGAATGACTTTCTTTTTCTCCAGCCACTGCCTTTGTATAAACTGCTTTTCCTGCTCCTAAGTGTCATCTTTTAGTTTTGTGTGGAGAGGGGGTGGTGAAGGGTATTAAAAATCCAATCCAGTCCAGATTTTTTTTTTAAATTTCAGCTTTACTGAGATATGAATGAATGTAAAATTGTAAGATATTTAAAGTGTACATTGTGGTGATTTAATATACATATACACGGTGAAAGGTTTCCCTTCATCTCGTTAATGAGCACACTTGTTAATCACCTCACATGTGAGGTGAGAACATTTAAGTTTTTTTGGTGAGAACATTTAAGTTCTACTCTCCTAGCAAATTTCAATTTCACAATATAGTGTTATCAACCATGGTCACCATGTTTTCCATGGTGCCCTAAGGTCCATTGATACTGTCGCAAACATCAGGATTTCCTTCTTTCGCATAGCCCAATAGTATTCTATTGTATATATGTACTGCATCTTCTTTATCCGTTCATCAATTGACAGATACTTAAGTTGTTTCCTTATCTTGACTATTATGAATATAGCTGCAGTGAACATGGGGCACAGATACCTCTTTGAGGCCCTGTTTTCATTTCCTTTGGATATATACCCAGAAGTAGGAAGCCCCAATCAGTTTGATCAGTTCTAAAACTTTAAACATGTCCTTCTTCCTGCCCACCACAGTCAGTCCGGAGCCCAAAGGGCTTAGAGGAGAAAAGGGGACATGGATGCCTCTCTCTTTCCTCGCCTTCCTCTTCCCGGGTTCCCTGTCTCCAGTGTTGCCCTAGACCACCCTCACCAGGGGACCCCTGAGGGAAAAGAGTTTCTCTCCGGAAGGTTCTCCTCCTCCTTCCTGGTCACAGCAGAGGGGTGCAGGCTGTGCCCCCACACCCCCGCCCCGCCCTTCCCTCCGGACCCCTGCTTCTCTCTAGACTCCGCCCTGTCCCTCTCCAATAGGACAGATCTGGAGCCGGGAGGTTGCCCACCTTCACGTGGTCGCCCTCACTCTCAGCTGATAGCCCCCTCACTCACTTGTGAAGCAGAGCACCTCCTTCCTCCCCTTACAGGAACGAAGGGGAAACCCGTAGAACTTAGGATTCTCGCGATTTCTCCATCAAACCGCTGATTTCCTGCAGAGGGAAGTGGGGAAGGGAGGTCTCCTAGAGCAGTTCAGCTGCCTCCCATTAAGTCCTCAAGGATTTGTCCTTCCAGTCTCCTTAGAACGTGGTGGTGGAAGTATGTGCATGAGGGGAAGGGGGTCAAGGCAGAGGAAGAGTGTGGGGACTTAGCATTTTTTGTTTTCTAGTCGCACTTCAGCTGCGATTGGAGACGAGACCGAGCATCTCTTTAAGAGCTTGTTCTATTTGCTCTGAAAATTCTCACTCTTGACAGCAGGCACAATTCAGTATGAGATCAGACTTTCAGATTCCTTTTCCTCAAAACCTCCTCTCCAAACTTGACTCTCAATTGACAGCTTTGCTTCCTATTTCCCTGAGAAAATAGAAGCAGTTGGAAGAGAACAACTGTCACACCGATCACCTCTGCCTCCGCGCACCCACACCTGGGCTCTGCCTTCTCTCCCGACCTGTGAATGTGGTGTGTGTGTGTGTGTGTGTGTGTGTGTGTGTGTGTGTATGTGTGTGTGTAAAAGAGGGAGAGAGAGAGGAGGAAGAACCAGAATGAACAGAGGAAAGAGATAACAGACTTAATTATACGGATAATGTTAGAATAAATTGAGAAGATGACCTGAACCACAGTATGAACTTCTCATGCTAATCAAGTTAATATGTGTGTCCTGGGAAAGAGAAAAGATCATGAGTAACGTTACAGGGATTAATGGTATTTTTGACCTGCTAAATGATGGCACTTCACTTGCTTTGTTACCTGATGGCTAGATGTTCTCTAGAAGTCTTGGCAATATGTACATTTTAATCTGCAAAATTAGCATTGGTCTCATCTCTGGGCTTCTTCAACCACTATTCTCCATTCTCAATGGAGAATGAAATATTCTCCATTTCCTCATCTGTCTCCACCCCTGCAGACCAAGTTAATGTGTATCTTTGTAAAATAGCCTGAGGTCCCGGGAGCATGATTTCAGTCAGCCATCCCCATGGATCACCCCCTCAAGGAATGGGGTCAAATTAAGGACCAGGGGTCATCCAGACACCATAGAGGAGGCAGTCTTGCCATCATTTTCTCATCCTTGGGGTTTGGGTTTGAGGAAACACACCTAGGGAGGTGGTGAGACCTTCCTTTGGGGGAAGGAAAGACAAGAGCAGGAAGAAAGTTGCTAAGCAATGAGATGGAGCTGGGGCTTAAACCCAGGTCTGCTTGTCTTCAGTCCTACTACACCCTAATTATTTGCTGTAATTAGAAAATGTTTCCTTAATCAGAGCCAGAATGAAACCCAAGAGTGAGATGTTGGTGGGAGCAGCTGGTGCTCTCTCTTCACCTTCCTACAGCTATGAGGTGGTGTCAAAAGGGAAGTGAGTGGTGGGTTTGAGATGCACGTTGGGCTTTTGTACTTCTTAATTAAAAAAAAATCATACGCGTGTAGAACTATTAAAAACCACACTTGAAAAAATTAATGTGACCTCATTTTGTAGTCATAAACAGGTGAGGCCCAGAATTAATTAAATTTATTAATTAAAATAATAAAATTTATTTTATATTAGTATGTTAGTTTATATTCCCCCCACTTCCAACCCCACCCCTAAACTGAAGCCCTGGGATCCTGAAGGCAGATGAGGAAGCTGGGTGTCTGAGCTGGGAACAGGCAGGCAGGAAAGGCTGGAAGGGATTCCGTGGATTCCAAGGGTTGAAGCCTATAATTTCCTCTCTTTCTCTCTTCCCTTCCACCCCCCATCTCTTCCTCCCCTCTCTTTCTCTCAAAACAAGTGTTTAATGAGCACCTCGTATGTGCCCGGCAATGTTCTAGGTAGCAAGCTCACAGCAGGGAGCCTAAGCAATGACCGCTGGATATTGAACCCAGCATCCTCGATCTCTCATTTGCCTTCCCGTGTTCCCAGATCGCAGGCAAGTAAAACCATCCGATTCCACTCTAGCAGGCCTCCACATGGTCTCAAGATCAGGCCCCTTCCCATAGCCCTTCTCTAAATAAGCATGCCCTACAGAGTACCACCCCTCCCCATCCTCTCCCCTTGGCAAATACTGAGCACTGGCTGAGTGGCAGGCGCTGTGCCAGGTGCTTGGGGACACCTCAATGCACAAGAGACCAGAATTTTGCCCTCTTGAAGGCTGATATTCTCCCTGGGGAAGACGGGCCATATACACTGATTATAAGCTGGTCCCCACCAGTGTCTCCTGTAGAAAAAAATCTCTATCCTCAACTTCTAAAACATGTCGCTTCACTTTCCAGGGACATCCCGCTTTCTTAGCGCCCTGAAACAGTGCTTCTAGGCCACTGGTCTCTATGAGCATTGGTTTCCTTACTGGTCACATGGAGACGGCCTTGGTAAGAATTAACAGAAGACTAGTGGCTCTGGCATCAGAACTGCAGAGTCCTGGGCACAGCCCCAGAGATTCTCAGTCAGGGTGTCTGGATTGGGCCCAGCAGTCTGCCCTCGGTCCCTGGGGTGACTCTGAGCAACTGCACATGGAGAGCACTGACCAGATGATGAGTGTGAGGAGGAGGGTGCTCTCTGCATGTGAGCTGCGCTGATGCTGCACAGGGAACACTGTGTGGGAGTAACTGGAACCACTGGCCTGGTGAGCCAGCTCTGATCATGCTGGGGTGTCCACGAGAATGCCGTCATCCATCTCCTGCTCTAGGGAACCTAACGGATTCACGGTCCCAGTTGCTGCCCTTCTGAATCTCCCCTCGTCTTTGTGCAGAGACCGTCCCCAGCTAGTGACTGAGCCGGGTGTTGCTGCTAACACAGCTCCTTCTCATAAGAGACGGGCTGCTCTTTAGCCTGAGACTTCAGCTGAGGCTTCCCCATGGCCTTGGCCAGGACGTTCTAGGAACCGGCGGTATTCTGGGACTTCCTGAGCAGTCCTCTTCCTTCACAGAGGCCAGCCCTCCATCACCTGCAGGGTCTCAAGGTTCTCCCTGCCGCCATCACCTGCAGGGTCTCAAGGTTCTCCCTGCCGCCGTCTATTCACAAATGTTATCCCCGATGGATCTCTCACACATCTAGTTCCCCCTGGCTTCTCTTCTCTGAGGACCTAGACCTCTACACCTGGCTTGGTCTCTGACACCAGTCGTGCCCTGTCTGCTGCCACTCTGCTTCCCGATGGTTGCAGCGCCTGAGCGGTGGGATCATGCACAGGAGGAGAGGTGAAGGCTTGCTCCTCCAAAATCATTTTATTCCTGTCTTGGGTGGCCCTAGCACAGCCTGTTGGTGCATTGGTTGGTGCAGCCTGTTGGTGCAGAGGTTCAGGGCATGGCCTCTGGTGCTAGCCTGTGCTGCTTCAAATCCCAACTCTGCATGAGCTTGTGCAGGGGATAAGCCCTCTGTGCCCTGAATCTCTAGATAGATAGTAGTCCTCTCACAGAACTGTGGTCCGGAACGTTCCGTGCTGCCCAGTTGGCGGGTTCTCAGCCTCACAGCAGCGGGCTGCAGTTTCAGGAGTGCTGGGCAAGCACCATGCCTCCCCTTTCCCTGAGCTGTTCGGAGCGAGCACTCTGTGGTTTCTGCTGCTCCTCTGGATGAAGAGGCCAAGCGGTACACTGGAAACACCCTGGTTCCAGGCCAGCTCTGCCACTTCCAGCAGCACCATCTTCTCTCCATAGGTCATTTTCGTTCTCTAGTTCTTGGTTCCTTTACCTGTGAATGTAAGAAGCTGAACCTCTCTTCTTAGAGGTTGGACTTACTTGTAGCCTCAAGATTCTATTAAGGATAGTACTCTCAGAGGCCAGTTTCATCTTCTTTCATTCTTTCTGGTAAATGTACACAAAACAGATATTGTTGACTCAGCTCTGTGCTGGACACTGGGGACTGAAAAATGAAAACAGAAGGTCTTTGCCCTCAAGCTGTTCAGAGTCCTCCTAGGGGAATAAACATATCCACAGATGACTCCAGGACAATGAGGGTTTGCGACTGCTTAGAGATGAAAGACTTCTGCCTTGGGTTTTACTAACATTTTGTAATGGGAAGTGGGAGAGGTGCAGGAAATTGTTTCCTGATGATGTTTGGTTCAGAGAGGAAGGACAATGTGTTTCAATGTCCCTTGCCTAAAAAAAAAAAAAAAAAGCTATTTATTTTCATTGAGAAGAAACAGAAAAACTGGATAAGTTAAACAAAGAGGGAGAGTTTTCTTTTACAGGTCATGAGGCCAGTTAATGATTAGTGAAACCCAAGTGGGTGTTTGGTGAGAGGCTGGGTTATGCGATCTCTTTGTCATTAGAGGTCAGTTCTACACCAGCTCTGAGACTTCCAGCTCAGTGATGCCCCCAGACTTCTGGGAGAGATGCTTCTGGTTGTGGGGTCTCCTTCTGTGGTTCAGTGTTGGAAGTACAGGTAAGTTGGGGGCCGGGTCCTTGGGTGAAACTTCTTTCAGTCAATAATTCTGTTTTTTTCATGCCATCTATTTATGCAGCACTAACCTTTGGAAGGTCCCTTCTCCTGAGATGAATTTAAAAGAGGGAGGAAAAACCTTCAATCATAAGGGGAATGATGGCACGTCTTTAAGTGATAAAAACTAAACTTCTTCTAGCTGTTTTACTCATTTTTCTAAAATCTACATTACTCCTTTTCATCTTGCGCAAGACAATAAGAGTTTAAGGAAATAAATGCAATTAACTCCAAAATATGATTCATTTTCACACTATACGTACTCACTGTTCCAAGATGTATTTAATTTTAAAATCAAAAATTTCCAGACTAACAATGGTTTTGTCACTGAGATTGTTAGAGGTTTTTCTAATCTTGCTGACCCAACTCATGCTCGGGTTTGTCATCCCTCCTGGTAGGACTATGATAATTAGTCTGTTAAGTCACAGATGACCTGCAACCTTTAGCACAATTTCCCTCGGATGTGAAAACCCCACCCACCACTCTCCCTTGCTTAATATAGCAAATCTAAACTCTCCTATGGCGTAGACAATCCGGGAAGAGTAAAGATTCCCTTCTCTGACCAGCAGTGGCATCACCCTTTGAAAGCTCCCTTTCCCCTGCCCCCAACAGCTGACTGCTTTTCTGTCACCTCCACAAGATGTTTAATTCTCATTCCCCAGCTTTACAACGTGTCTGTCTGCCTTCTGCCTGCAGTTGCTCATACTACCTTTTCTGCTCTTCACGTCTTCCAGGAAAGCTTCCATGATTGATACCACCCTTGCAGCACTGCTTACTCCTTCCCTGCCTCAACGGGTGATGTTGAAAAGGTCTACTTACTTTTATATGTGTGAATGTGTGTGTGTGTTAATCACTCAGTTGTGTCTGACTCTTTGCAACCCTATGGACTGTAGCCTGCCAGGGCTGTCTATGGGATTCTCCAAGCAAGAATACAGTTCCTTCTGCAGGGGATCTTCCCAACCCAGAGATAGGACCCAGATCCCCTGCATTGCAGGTGGATTCTTCACTATCTGAGCCACCAGGAAGCCACGTTTATGTGTGCTTTTTCCTAACTCAGCCATATATTTGTGTGTGTGAGTGTGTGTGTGTGTATAAAGTGATCGTATATCTTGTATTGTGAAGTGGCTATTTATATACTATAAAGCATCTGCCTGCAATGTGGGAGACCTGGGTTCGATCCCTGGATCAGAAAGTTCCCCTGGAGAAGGAAATGGCAACCCATTCCAGTATTCTTGCCTGGAGAATCCCAAGGGTGGAGGAGCCTGGTGGGCTACAGTCCACGGGGTTGCAAAGAGTCGGACACGACCGAGCGACTTCACTTCACACTAGATCTAAAAGGATGTATATCTTATACATTTTTGATGAATGTGAGAAAAACTGCCTTGTAAGGAAGTTATAACTGTTGATTAGTATGTGGGCATGTTTGTTTCCCCATCTCTCCACCAACACTTTGTAACTGTTATCAAATGTTTTTCGTATTGTCAGTTTCATAGGAAAAGCAGTATACCATTATTGCCTTAATTTTTATTTCTTATTACAATTTGTGTCTCTGATGTCTTGTTTAAGCAATCTTCTTATAATGTTTCATATTTTCTTCTAAACTCTATGGATTTAAATGAAGATCACCAGGGGCAAATCTTTTAGTCATGGGGTATTTTTTTTCCTATTCCCATGAGGTATTTTTAAATATGATGTTGAATTTTATTTGCCAACATTTAATTTTTGCATATATTTATTATTTTGTATATTTATTCATAAAGGAGACTTATCATTTTCTCTTCTTTTATTGCCTTTCTTTGGTCTTGATGGTGCTGCTACTAAGTTGCTTCAGTCATATCTGACTCTTTGCAACCCTGTAGACTATAACCCACCAGGCTCCTCTCTCCATGGGATTTTCCAGGCAAGAATACTGGAGTGGGTTGCGATTTCCTTTTCCAAGATGATTATAACTGCAGGAAATAAGTGTGTTCTATGCAACAGTTTTATATTGGGTTGGCCAAAAAGTTCTTTCAGGTTTTTCTATTCTAGTTTCCAGAAAAATCCAAATGAATTTTTGGCCAACCCAATATAAGATAAAGGTTATTTATGATTTATAGATTTTGTAGACTTCTCAAATAAAACCATCTGGCTCTAGCACATTTTATGGTGAAAGAAGACTCTTGATTACCAATTCAATTTTTTTTTGTTCTAATAGGTTTATTAGGATTTTTATTTCTTTCTGATTCAGTTTTAGGAAATTATATTTTTCATTGCTGTTAAGTTTTCCAATTCATTTGTCTGGGAATTTTAAGAATATCTGTTATACCTAATGTTCTGTAGTTTTACTATCACCTGTCTAGTATAGATGCATTTTTTAAATCTTGCTCATTACCCTGAGTTTAACTTTTGATTAGAGAAATCATATCTTTTTTAGTTATAGAAAATTATTTGCAGCACAACTTCTTTTCCCATCCTCTTGCCTTAGAGAACAGCCACTGGGTAAATGTTGGAGCTTCTCCATGTGTTGCCTGTACTTTTTAACTGCACTTTCTTATTAAAAAGCTTCTTTGGCTTCTTCTGTACTAGACAATAGTGTACTGGTTATATTTTTACTTCAGTGACCTTTTCATTTCCGATTTCTAATTAGCTTTTTTTTACTGTATATCTTATCACTTATGTCTATTTTATTTAATAATTTCCTATGCTCTGTTTTTATGTTTATCCTTGTATATAATCTCAGCTTACTCATTTTAAACTTTTGTCAACAATTTTTAACCTTTATTTCACCTGGATTGAATCAATGATTCACTCATTGACAATCTGTGTAACTGTTTTATGTCTTTATATATTTGTTTGTAAGTTTTTTTAAAAATAAATTTGTTATTGAAGTACAACATATATACAAAAAAGTACACAGATTATTAATTCACATATTAGTGAGTTTTTAGAATGATCATCCAGATCAAGAAAGAAAACATCACCCGTTTCTTAAAATCCATTCCCTATATCCCATCTTAATCACAACTGCTCCAAAAGTAACTATTACCTTGACTTCTAACACAATAGATTAGTTTCATTTTAATTTTCAGTCTCTCTTCGTCTCTGTGTCTTCCTTCCTGAGCTCCCATCTTTGCCCTCTCTCCTTTGGGGGCGAGGAGGGGGTTGTTTCAGCTTCTGTTAGTGAGGTTTTGTCTTTTCATCTATCTTCCTCAATAAAGCTATTGCCCCAGTAAAAAGTTTCTGTGTGTGTTGTTTTAGTTTCCTTTACCAAGCTGGGGAGTCCTTCTCTCCATTGCTGGCTACAGATGGGTCTTCTCTACCCCTGACAGAGCAATTTGGACCCCTCAAACCTCACAAACCTGAATTCTTACAAACACTGCCTTCTCCCAGACTGGAAACCCAGAACCATTTTGCAATTCTTTTCTTGTTCGTGGAGATATTATTTTTACATTTGAGATTGTCTGTGTCTCTTTCTCTCTGTCTCTTTTGGGTATTCCTCGGTGACTACACTTTGGTTGAAGTGGTGCATGCAAGGAGAGGGTATCTGAGCATGATTCACTGGGCCATGCTCCATAGTCTTGAATGATGGACAGTTTCATTCTTAAAAAAAATAATAAATTATTTTTATTTATTTATTTCACTGTGCTGAGTCTCAGTGGTGGCATGTGAAATCTTACTTGTGACATGCGGGATACAGTCCCCACACCAGGGACTGAACCCAGCCCCTGCATTGGGAGTGAGGAGTCTTACTTAGCCCCTGGACCACCAGGGAAGTTCCTAAACAGTTTCATTCTATCGTCTGCAAATATTGGCAATTTTTCTCCCCTTTTTCAAACATCATAACTTTTATCCTATTTTATTATCTTGTTTTACTAGCTAGGACTAGAACTTCCAGTCTAATATTTAACAGAAGCACTGATAGTATACATTCTCATGTTCCCAGTTCCAAATGGAATGCTTCTAACATTCCACCAGTGAGTATAATTGTTGCTATAGGCTTCTGGTAGATAGCCTTCCTTTCTTATGTTAAGGAATATTGGATACTGAATTTTATCATTTTTCCCCCTACATCTGTTGAGCATATGTTTTTTTTTTCTTTAATGTGTTCACATGTGAATTACATTAATATATTTTCTAATGTTAAGCCATCTTTTCATTTCTTAGAGTAAACCCTGCTTGGCCATGATGTATTTTTAGTTCTTGTTACCCTTGAAGAATTTGATATTTTATCTAGAGTTTTTATGTCTATGTACAATAGTGAAACTGGTCTTTAGTTTTCCTTTCTCCTTCTTTATTTGTCCAGTTTTAACATTTTGGCTATTTTCATAGAATGAGTTTGGATTCTTTCTCTCCTTTTCTATTCTCTGAAATAGTAAGATAGGAATTGACCTGTTGGTGGAATGTCTGTGTGAAATCTGTCCTGATATAGTTTTTTGATGAATAGATTTAAAACTACTGTTTCAATTCCTTTATGCTACAGCTTTAGATTCGATTTTCTGTTTTTTTTTTTTCTTGACTAAGTTTTAGTAAGCTATTTTTCTAGGAAATTATCAATTTAGGAAAACATCTATATTTTTAAACTGTTGGATGGGTGTGAATATGCTCCTTTGTGGTTTTAAAAAATTTGCTGTGTCTACATCCCCTTTTAATTCTCTATATTATTTATTTGTGACTTCCCTCTTTTTTATTATGTCTTATAGAGAGTCCTGTGGTCCCTGGTGGGCTGCCATCTATGGGGTCACACAGAGTCGGACACGACTGAAGCGACTTAGCATGCGTGCATACTTTGGAGAAGGAACTGGCAACCCACTCCAATATTCTTGCCTGGAGAATCCCAGGGACAGAGGAGCCTGGTGGGCTGCCGTCTATGGGGTCGCACAGAGTCGGACACGACTGAAGTGACTTAAGCAGCAGCAGCAACATCAAAAGTACATCTTATTTTTTAAGTACCTCTAGTTTATTATCCTGTTCAAAGAACTACTTTTTGGTTTTCATTGTGTGTGGCAAGTACTATTTTAGGCAGTAGAGTGAACAAAATAGATAAAATCCCTCCCTTCTTTGAACATATCTTCTAATGTAGGGAAATTAATAAGCAAAACATTTAATAATAAACTGGTAAATAAAAACTTGACTAGGTGATAATTGCTATAAAAATAAATCAGGATAAAGAAGATTCAGAGAATGGAGGTGAGGCACTTAGTTTGTGTGTGGTGTTCAGTCGTGTCTGACTCTTTGTGACCCCATGGACTGCAGCCCACCAAGCTCCTCTGTACATGGGATTTTTCAGGCAAGAATACTGGAGTGGGTTGCAATTTCCTCCTCCAAAGGATCTTTCTGACCCAGGGCTCAAACCTGTGTCTCCTGTATGTAGACAGATTCTGTACCAGCTGAGCCATTTGTTTGGGGAACATAGGCAGATGGCAATTTAAATGGGGGGTTAGAGGAAAGGAGATGACATTTGACAAGCAAAGACTTAAAGCAGAAGTGGGAATTAGCCACATGGATGTCTGGAGAAAGACATGCCAGGCAAAAGGAATGCCCAGCGCACAGAACCTCCAACAGGAACCTGTCTAGAGTGAGGAAGAGCTAGGAGGACAGTGGCTGGAACAGAGGAAGCGATAGTGGGGCAGGAGAAGGCTCCCCCGGAGGATGGTCTAGACATTTAGGGCTTTCTTCCACTGTTAGGACTTTGGATTTTATTCTGAGTGAAATGCCTTGGTGGCTTTTGCACAGAGATGTGACATGATTTAATTTACTTTTCTAGCTGCTGCTGCTGCTGCTGCTGCTAAGTCGCTTCAGTCGTGTCCGACTCTGTGCGACCCCATAGACGGCAGCCCACCAGGCTGCCCCCATCCCTGGGATTCTCGAGGCAAGAACACTGGAGTGGGTTGCCCTTTCCTTCTCCAATGCATGAAAGTGAAAAGTGAAAGTGAAGACACTCAGTCGTGTCTGACTCTTAGCTGCCCCATGGACCACAGCCTACCAGGCTCCTCCATCCATGGGATTTTCCAGGCAACTGTGCTGCAAATAGGCTGAAGAGGATGAAGGCAGGAAAAGCACTGCAGGCTACATAATTTTGAGGAATGATGGTGGTTTAGACCAAAGTGGCACCAGTATAGGTAGTGAGAATGGTTTAATTCTGAATATTTTGTTCTGAGGATTTACTTGCCATTTGTCTGGGGGTGGGAGAAAGCAAAGTATCAGATCTCTCCAAGAAGGTAGACCTGAGCAGCTGCATGGGCTGAATTGCTCCCGATGACATTCTTATTCATTGTTTTCTTTAATTTAAATTACTTCCTTTGTATTTATTTCCCTACATTTTACTTGGAATTGCTGTAGTATTCTTTCTCAATTTTCTGACTTACAAGATTAACTTACATGATCTGTATCTTTCCCCCATTTCCCCCTCATGTTTGCATTTAAGGTTATATTAATAGCTTTCAGCCTAGTACTGTTTTAGCTCCTTTAACTCAAGTTTTGATATTGTATTGGTTTTATTGTCTTTAGTTTTTAATATTCTCTAATTTCTATTGTGATTATTCAACTCATTCATTACTTAACATGGAATTAAACTTAAAATCTCCAAAGTGAAGTAAGTGAAGTCACTCAGTCGTGTCTGACCCTCAGCGACCCCATGGATTGCAGCCTTCCAGGCTCCTCCGTCCATGAGATTTTCCAGGCAACAGTGCTGGAGTGGATTGCCATTTCCTTCTCCAGGGGATCTTCCCAACCCAGGAATCAAACCCGGGTCTCCCTCACTGCAGGCAGACGCTTTACCGTCAGAGCCACCAGGGAATCTCCAAATGTACCTTTAAATAATTTTGTTATTGATTTCTAATTTTTATTACTGCTTATTTGTCTGGACTATATTGATTCTGTGGTAAATGTTGAGCCTTGCTTTGTGACAAACTATGTTTGCTACATGATCAATAGAGCAATCCAGTCATGTATGTGGTTCAGGTCTCCTGTTCAAGTAGAGGCTTTTCATCTTTTCTTCCAAAAAATTAAGGGAGGCAGATGAGGTGATCAGGTCATGACAAGTCTATCTTGGGTCATAGGAGCGCAAGTTGTCACAGGCTGAGGAACCTGGGGGCCTGCACTGTCAGAGTGGACTTCACTGCAGGGTTGTCCGAGATCTGGCTGGTGAGAAGGGAGATGCAAGGGGACTTGGGGACCAGGCCTGGGGCTCAGATGCAGAGGGGAGGAAACCACTGCTGGCATGCTGTAAGGGTGGGCGCCCACATTCTGCTCACAGAACCATGGCTCACTGCACTGCAGATCCACAGGCCTGCTGTACATGCTCCCCCGTTACCTCTAAAGAACTAGTCCAGAAACCTCAGAGAGCTGTCTTCCTTGTGAAGAGGGCTGTGCAAATCAGTTTGCAACCTAGAGCTGTCTTCTGATGCTGCAAATGGCTTTGTCCTGTGGTAGGAATGTGAGGTCGCTGCTAACAGCACCAGAACTGGGGCCCTGCGGGCTCTCGGTGTATGCACTGTGGCTCCTGCCAGTCTCTTTCTGTGAGACAGCGGGGTGTTAGAAGCCCCCCTCTTTATCACGGGCATGAGGGGGGGCTGTTGGGTCTTAAAGATAGGCCAGATTTTCAGCTCCCTGGGATGCAGGAGTTATAATATACTGCCATTTCAGTTCAGTACTGTAGAAGGCCCTTCAGTGACCTTGACTATCAAATATCCTATTTAAATGTATCTGTTGGAAGGCACTGCCAAATACATATAGCTCATTAAAGGCCTTCTCTATCACCTGGGCAGCCACATGCTGGGTACTGCAGGCTCTGGAGTGGTTCTGGACTGCTCCTAAGGACAAAAGGTGATTAGTGAGAAGTGATCACTCTGGGATGGGATGAACAGACCAGAATAAGCCTAGTCCCCAGGCCAACTGCTTATTTTATAGCCCAGGGTTCTTTTCAGAAAACTGTATTATTTAGCTAGGACTGTTGTAAGAAAGTGCCAGAGACAGGTGGCTTAAACAACAGAAGTTTATCCTCTCACACTTCTGGAGGCTGCCAGTCTGAGATTAAGGTGGTGGTAGAGTTTGCTCCTCCTGAGGGTTCTGAGCGAAGGATCCATTTCAGGCCTCTCTGTTTGGCTTGGAGATGGCTGTCAACTCCACATGTCTTCACGTCATCTTTCTTCTTTGTGACCAAATTGCCTCTTCACCTAAGGACATCAGTAGTATCAGATAAGGGCCCACCCTATTGGTTTCATGGCCTTCCCAGGTGGTTCAGTGGTAAAGAATCTGCCTGGCAGGAGACGCCAGTTCCAACTCTGGGTCAGGAAGATCCCCTGGAGAAGGAAATGGCAGCCCACTCCAGTATTCTGGCCTGGAAAATTCCATGGACAGAGGAGCCTGGCGGGCTACAGTCCATGGGGCTGCAAAAGAGTCGGACATGACTGAGCACACACACAATGGCTTCATTTCTATGTAATTACCTCTGCAGGGACTCTGTCTCCGAATACAGTCACATTCTGGGGGCTTCCCTGATGGCTCAGAGGTTAAAGCGTCTGCCTGGAATGCGGGAGAACCAGGTTTGATCCTTAGGTCCAGAAGATCCTCTGGAGAAGGAAATGGCAACCCACTCCAGTACTCTTGCCTGGAGAATTCCATGGAGGGAGAAGCCTGGTAGGCTACAGTCCATGGGGTCGCAAAGAGTCAGACACGACTTAGTGACTTCACTTCACTTCTGAGGTTTTAAGGATTAGTTAGTTCAACACATGAATTTATGGGGGAAAGGGGACTCAACTTAGCCATGACAATATCCATTTCATCATGGCCTTTAATCTTCTCTCAGTTCAGTCACTCAGTCATGTCTGACTTTGCGACCCCATGAATCGCAGCACGCCAGGCCTCCCTGTCCGTCACCAACTCCCGGAGTTCATTCAGACTCACATCCATCGAGTCAGTAATGCCATCCAGCCATCTCATCCTCTGTTGTCCCCTTCTCCTCCTGCCCCCAGTCCCTTAATCTTTTCTAGATGAGCAATATTTTATTCTTCTCTGGTATCTTATCTTTACACAAGATAAGAGAAAATCTGTGAAAAATAGTCACAGATTTTGGTTATAGAAGTGATGCCTTTAATAAATGAGTCATTACACTTGCTGATTTATGATCAATCCCTGTAAGCCCCTGTTTCTTTCTTTCTTCCTTTCAAAAGCACTTTTCTTCTTTTTAAGAACAGATGACCTCACCTTTGACGTTTGTTGGGTTTTATTTGTTTTTCTTCTAGGGGATGCTCCTCCTACCCCACAGACGAATTGCACTGACTTCCAGAATGCCAATCTCCTCCGAGGCACCAATCTCAAAGTCCAGTTTCTCCTCTTCACTCCTTCGGATCCCAGCTGTGGGCAGCTAGTGGAAGAAAGCAGTGACATCCAAAATTCTGGGTTCAATGCCACTCTAGGAACCAAGCTAGTTATCCACGGATTCAGGTGGGAGCCAACCAACCAATAGGATCTCCTCTGCTAGGAACTAAAAAATGACCCTAATGCCACAGGAAGTTAGTGGGGAGCAGGAGGAGAAATGGACTCACTGCCTGTCACAGGTCCCCTTGCTCCCTTTCTGCTGGCCTTGAAGAGGTCTCATAGCAACATGAACACACAGTGTGTTGCTCTTTCTTACTGGTCACATATGTTACTCCTCTGCTAAGTCTCATCTATATACTCTCAAACAGTAAATATGAATGACCCTGGATAAGTAGCACATGAAGCCTTGATTTCCAAGCCTGAATAAAAGGGAGGTTGTAAAAATGGTCTCAGTGATCCTTTCCTCCCTCAAGTGTGGGTTGCATGATTCATTTCAGCCAGTGAGGTCACAGGCTTTGTGCAATGTAACATCATGGTGTTTTTATCCAGGGTTTTATTTCCTCTTCTTCACTTCTACCTGGGTTTCACAACCTAAGACACTTCCACTTCCATCATTCCCAGAGATTAGTGTTTCTCAGATACTACACCCTTCTTCAATTTCTTTGATGATCCGTAGTCCAACTTTTGTTGTAATATATAGTCTCTGAGTCCCAAATCAATCACCATCCTTCCTTCCAACATCTTCTCTCCAAAATTCACTGACAATGCCAAAAACAGTAAAAAGTTGCTGGGAAGAGAAAGGGAGAGAATATGGTGAAACAGTAGCTAGAACAATTGAAATTGGGGGATCCAATGAAGAGGTGGGCAGTGAGGCACTGCACAAAGGATAATTGCTTCCTCATCTCTGGCTGGGTTCTCCCTGCCTCTCAAACCCCTGACCCCAGGGTCCTAGCCACATCCTCCCTTAGGCATTCCTTCCCACTCTTGGGCCAAAGTCTCTCCTCTGGCAAATCCTGCATTCAGCCACCATCCGATGCTCAACCAGAGACACCTGTGACCCGGAGATAGCTGATAGAGTGGAGAGCTCTGAAGCCTTGCCCTGCTGTCTGTTCCAGATGCCCCCCAGGCCATATTCCCTGGCGTGCACCCGGGCTGGGCTCCTCTGTCCACGTGAGCAAGCTCTGTGCCATGGAGAAGACTTCTTTCCCATCCCTAATCTCTTAGGAAAGCTTTCTGAAATTTTTCCTCTTCTTCTTTTCCTAGAAAAGTTCTATTATACTCTAAGTTCTAGAATAATAAAGAATATATCTCATTTTTCTTTATTTCTCAGAAAGCACCTAACACATTGCCTGGCCCATTTGTTGCCTGAAGGGTGAATACATGAACAAGTAAATGGAAACATCCTCAAGGAAGGTGTCTGTATTATAGAGTGAGAATTAAGATTGCAAATCTTGAACTCTAATACACAAAACTATCTGTTTCCCATGAGTAACACAAGCAGGGTCAGCACATGTGGTCCACGTGATTTATGCATTGCACAAAGGTACCTGACTGAGGGCCAGTGGGGCTGAACTCTGACCTGAGCTCTGAGCCCTGGCCCAAGGCTACATCCACCTGGAACAAAGGTACCTCTTTACAGTTTACCCACAGGCTCCACATGTGCAAGCAGGAGCCTTGCTAACTTCAGGATTATGTCCTCCTTATGCTCAAAGTGCTGTATGATTTAATGCTCATATTTCCATCCACTCCCTACCATACACACACAGACACACACAGACACACACACACACACGTGACTTTTTTCCTCTAGATTTGTTCTGTTTGTAGAAATGTCATTGTAATTTCCATGACGATGAATATTGACTTGGAAGATAATTTTCCTATCTTTTCTTGGCCCCACATCTAGGGCTTTAGGAACAAAGCCTTCCTGGATTGATAGATTCATCGGTGCCCTTCTGCGGGCAGCGGATGCTAACGTGATTGCTGTGGACTGGGTGTATGGCTCCACAGCTGCCTATTTCTCAGCTGTGGAAAATGTGATTAAGCTGGGACTCGAGATCTCTCGTTTCCTCCGTAAGCTCCTGGTAGGTGTAGAAGAGCTTAGGGTGACCTCTGGCTGCTTATGGGGGAGCGAGCGCTCAGAAAGAAATAACACATGAGGAGGAGCTTTAGGGAGGAAGCAGAGCCACCGGTAGTCTGTGGGTCTCACCTTTGCCACTTACTGTGCTGGCCTGAGGCAGAGTTTGGAGCCTCTCTGAGCCTCTTGCTGCCCCTCTGTAAGATGCTCCACTGCATGTTACATCGGGGTGCTGCTAGCTGGCCCTGCTATGCTTTTAGGAGGAAATGGCTGTGGTCATGCCTCACACACCTTGGGCACCAAAAGTGAATGGGTTGTCCAGATGGGGAGCCCAGGGAGAGGGCAAGTGATTAACAGGGTGAGATTCTGCACTTTCTCCCCAAAGCATGTGTGGCTGGTATGTCGTGCCCAAGACCCTCTGCTTCTGATGCCTCGGAGAAAATTGTTACCCTTGTAAGGTCAGGGGCTGGGGTGGCCCAGATGTAGCTCACTGTAAATGCCTGTTCTAGGCGCTGGGTGTGTCGGAGTCCTCAGTCCACATCATCGGCATCAGCCTGGGGGCCCATGTAGGGGGCATGGTAGGACATTTCTACAACGGCCAGCTGGGACGGATCACAGGTAACATTCTTCCCTGCCCAGTCTCTCAGGTTTAGAGATAGAGAGAACATGCCTGGAAGAGCGTTTGCCAAGGCAGGCAGAGGGAAGTGTGTTGGGCCTTTGTTCTTATGACCAAATCATTGATCATCACTAAAATTTACCTATTGTGGCCATTTTGGATAAGATGGTATTGTGTTGCTATTGCATGATCTCTTAGAGGCCATCTATTTCTTTCTGAGCCTCAGTTTCTACAACTCTAAAATGGGTTATAACAGCTCCTATCTCCTTGGCCACTGTGGAAATCACTTTTACACAGTGTTTCTAAATAGTTGCACAGTGCTGGGAATTTTATGCTTCAGGAACTACCCTCAATCAGTAAAGAGCCAGAGCTGTATGGTAAATACTCTGGCTTCCTGGCACTTCAGTGGGACAATTCTGAGTTGTGTTTTGCTGAGTCCTGCAGGGGACCCCAGTGGGATGAGACTCAAAGCGCTAGTCTAGTCATTTAAATTGTCTTTCATTCTCTGACTTTTTCCACTCTCTCATGATGCTTTCTGAGCGTGCATGCTAAGTGGCTTCAGTCATGTCCGACTCTGTGTGACCCCATGGACTGTAGCTCGCCAGACTCCTCTGTCCATGGGATTATCCCAGCAAGAATACTGGAGCGGGTTGCCATTCCCTTCTCCAGGAGACCTTCCCTATCCACAGATTGAACCTGTGATTCTTATGTCTCCTGCATTTACAGGAGCACCCGCTGGGAAGTCCATGCTTTCGGTGATTTTCTCCCAAATAAGCTACTTGCACTTTACATGATTGTCTCACAGTCTGCTTTTTGGGTGGAATAGGGAGGGATCCAAGGTAAGGCTGAGAGAGTAATATTTACTTCACTCTATCATTGTAAAGGGGCTTCCCAGGCGGCATTAGAGGTAAAGAACCCTCCTGCCAGTGCAGGAGATGTAAGAGATGTGGGTTTGATTCCTGGATCAGGAAGATACATTTGGAGGAGGGCATGGCAACTCACTCCAGTATTCTTGCCTAGAGAATCCCATGGACAGAGGATCCTGGTGGGCTACAGTCCATGGGATCACAATAAGTTGGACACAACAGAAGCAACTTAGCATGCATGCACACACATTGTTATAAGGACTAGAATGTGTGAAGTTGCCCAGCACAAGGCCTGGCACATAGTGACTACTCAAAACATTATAGCCGTTGTTATTACTATGTGAGGATGAATATTACTGACATTCAGTTCAGTTCAGTTCAGTCGCTCAGTCGTGTCTGACTCTTTGCACTTACCAAATGGTCAGGGTTAGCAAGTTCATTTCAGAGCCAGAGGAACTGGGTCATGAAGAAGTTAGAGTTCTGTCTACTCAACAGATTAGTGTTCCCTGGAAAAAGTGGTCCTGAGCTAGTTCTCTCACCTTTGGGTCCTTGTTGGGGGATTCTGATCTGAACTATAAGAGTTGCCCGTGTAGGTGTGCAGTGGATCCATGAGAGTTCTTGTGGCTGAGATGACAGGTCCCCTAACATGTCTGTCCTTGCAGGCCTGGACCCTGCTGGACCGGAGTACACCAGAGCCAGCCTGGAGGAGCGTCTGGACCCTGGGGATGCCCTCTTCGTGGAAGCCATCCACACAGACACAGACAGTGAGCTGGGGGTTGGGGGTGAATGAGCACAGGGCAGAGGCTAAGAGGCTTACATTTATCAGAGTGGCCCTAGGAGGAGACCCTTTCCTCCTGAGCTTCTGTTGCAGTGAGTTTATCAGCATGATCTTCAGAGTCTCTTCCAACCCTGTCTTGCTCTGGGACTGAGATGAATGATTTTATTTTTAGCCAGCATGAGACAGAAGCATTCTCATTTGTGGACCAAAACTGTTTGGTCATGAGTCTCACTCTGATTCAACACTAAGCCTCATCTGAGGTAGTGTTTGGAGGGCACTTCTGCCTGGCAGGCACAAGGGAAAGTCAGGCTGCTTTTTCAGGGTGAACATGCCTCGCCCCAGGACACTGGGGCATTCCACTCCTGGGGCAGATGATCGGGCCTTTCAGAACTTCTCTCCTTCCCAGGAGATGAGGCCAGCCCTCAGTCTGGTGAAGATTGAGAATTGCCGCCTCCAGTAATGACAGGCAAAGGCAAGAACCCCCAATTCTGAATCCATCATAACCAGCGGGCCCTCCCTCCTCATTTCTACTCAATGTCAAATGCCCACAAAGTCTAGTGCCAGGCCCTGTGCTCAGTGTGTTGGGTACAAGAAGAAATTACATCTGTCTCTGACCATGAAGAGTTTGCAATTCAACTGAGAAACAGCCATGTTTCATTCCATTTTGCTAGAAGCCTTTTTAGCTTCCAAAAACTCAGATTCATGATTCTAAAGAAGTTCATGTAGTCATATAACTCAACCCTCTTTTCCACCTCCATTTCACAAATAAGAAAACAAAGTCCATAGCCCTCTGCTTAGTTGTTAAGTTAATTAACCATGTTAAAACAATAGTAACCCTTTATGTTCCTAAATTTGCTAAATAGGTGACCCATTGGTCCCTGTTTACTTGTCTGAGGCCTCTCAGTCCCCTTCAAAGTGTAGCAACTACCTAATACGATAAAAGAAAAAGTTTTTCTTTTTATGATTAAAAAAATTACTTCCATTTATTCAATTAGTCTTGATTGATCTATGTAGCAGGCACTAAGAATACTGCAATGCACTGGGCACCGCATGGAACTTGCAGGCTAATAGGGAAAGCATTTGTTCACTGATTTGTTCAATAAATAAGTATTTGGTACTAACATAGGTACCGTAGAACAGGGAGAAGACGGGTAAAGGCCCTGCCTTAGTGGAGCTTACATACAAGTCAATAGACAAGATAATTCTACCTCGTGATTATGATAATGAGGGATATGAGAGAAGCGTATGTGACTTGGCAGGGGGTGCGGGGTCTACTTCAGGTAGGATTATTGAGGAAAATCTGTCCAAGGAGGTAATGTCTGAGGTGAGATTTCATGGATGAGAATGAGCCAGCACTGAAAGAGCTGGGAGAAGACCATTATAGATGGGGAGGACAGCTAAAATGAAAGCCTTATGGTGGCTGAGGGCGGGCAGGAAGGAGAACATGTAGTTAGCACGCAGCGAGTGATGTGATGAAAAAATGGAGCAGGACCAGACTGGACATGGCAAGGAGTTTTCATCTTATTCTATGATCAGTGAGAATAGGGCAGCGATTTGGATTCCTTTAAAAGATGATTCTGCTGGGCAGAGCGTGGACTGCAGGTGGGCAGTAAAGGAAGGCCTTTTTGGAAGGTGTTTGCAGTGGTGGCCTGGATGAGGGGGCGATAGTGGCTGAGGCAAAGGTGGTGGGAGTAGAGATGGAGAGAAGCAGAAGGATTCAAAATATATTATGGAGGTAGAACTGACCTGACAGATGATGGGCAAGGAGGCATTCTAGGTCATCACTTACACCCTGGATAGATGACGTTGAACCAGTAACACACACTCCACTGCTTACGATTGTGACAGATAACATGAAGGAGAAAGTCATGGTTTTTGGCAGCTGAACTGGACTGATTTTGAGAGGTCAGATATCGTCACACTGATGGGATAAAGGCTACTACCTCACAAACTCATCTCTTTGTAGTCAGATTATATTTCTTCTCAGTCATAGAAGCACAAAAGCATGCAAGAGACTAGAAATGTGGTCTCACACATATATATCTGAACTGTTAGTTTAAGTAAAATAGAAACTATTCAACAAGTAAATTTACCAAGCTTATTATAATATTTACTGATTCATAAAAACTTAAGGGATATTTTTCTTGATTCTATTAGGCAAATATGAGTATCTTCTTATAATTTATTCTTAGCTTCCTTTCAGCATGACAAAACCTCTTAGAAAACCATCTAAGGGCTAGTTAGTTCTGTCATCTTCTAGCATTTAGGAATAAGTGAGCTCCCATTCAGCACAGAGAAGGGGTGAGTGCCCGAGGTCAGACTTCAGGCTCTGCGGCCAGTAGGCCCTACTATGGGACCTGGAAAATGGCCCCTGAAGGAAGAGGGTGACAAGGTTCTGCCTTCTTGCAGATTTGGGCATTCGGATTCCTGTCGGTCACGTGGACTACTTCGTCAATGGGGGTCAAGACCAGCCTGGCTGTCCCACTTCCATTTATGCAGGTCAGAAAGCCAGAAATACTGTGTTTGGCTGCTCCAGAGACTGGACTTCATCAACAGGTTTCGTTTTGAGTCAGCCAGTGTGAGCCACAGGAGTCTTCCTGACAGTGTCCTCTGCTATGTCCCCACCGAGCTTGCTTAGCACTTATTGAATGGATGTCTATGGAGACAAGGAATTCTAGGGGAGGACTGCCTGAAATTAAAAGATTGCTCCATATTTAGGTTCTCTCCCTACGTCTTAGGCCCTACCATCATCCACCATCCCTCAAGCCATAACCTCTCTTCTTCCTGGGCCCCAATTTGTGGCAGAGTCCACACTAGCTACATCCTTTGCAGTGCCGCGTTGTGTCAGAACCAGGCTGATGAACCCAAAGCTAGCTAGTTGAAGGTTCAGTTCACTGCACGACCATTTCCCCCAAACTAACTAAATTTAAGTTCTCCAAAATTGCTTTCAAGATAATCTTCTTGAATACATTCAATGAATATACATATCTTCTCTTCTAAGTTTACTTTTATGGAATGTTCTCTTTGGATATATTGATTATGTTCTTAGCATAATTTTAAACAATTTTAAATTTAAAAGTTAAGCATTAAGGGTTGTTTAGTCTTCTTATATTCTTCTCATGCATGCAGCTAACCTATCAGCAGTTCATATGGGAGTTTTGATTTCTGAATACTATGTTTTTAACCTTTTCCTGCTTTACCAAAATTTTATCATTTTAAAAATTCTTTTGACAGTCATGTTGAGTAACCACTAATCCAACTTATCAAATTCACTGATTTTCCAAATCATGTTTCTCTTCATAATTCATAATTTTTTCAGCAATTCTGATCAGCTTGGATGGTTTGATTTTAATGGCTTTTGAAAATTTCTTTGCATTTTAGTCACTTTCAATTTTCTTCACAATTGAGAAGAAAAAACCACAATTTTTTAAAATACAATTTGAGAAGGGTTTGGTTTGTGTCTTCCAGCACCCTGTTGTAGCTAGAAGGGGGCTGGCTGTCCCAACTGTGGGGGAAGGGAAAATCCGCACACGGCTCAGGCTTGGTTCTGGTCCCGGTAAGGGGGGTCCCAAGGTGAAGGGAGAGTATGAAGACCTTAAATGCTGGAGTTATGGCTCTCTATGGACCGCCTAGCCCCAGCAAATTCATTCAGTGTGAATTATCACAAATTTTAAAATAGTCAACAACAACAATAACAAGAAACCAAGTGTTTGTTGTGTTGGGACATTTGGCAGATTCAGTGTGTCAGTCACTGGGTTGGCTTTCATAGATGGACCATGAGCTGCTGCTGACTCCTTGATTGTCTCTTTGTTGGATTGGGTTTAATGAGGCTGAATAAAATTGGTTGTGTGGGTGATGCTGAAGAAGGCAAAAATGTGCAGACCAATATCCATTTTGAGAAGTAGGGTCAGGATCGCCAACTCTTCATATGCTCCCATTTTTCAAAAGAGAATCTGCATGATCATGGAAGAATGGGTCTCTAAGTAAGCAATTTTATTGGTAAATTAAGCTTAGTTAAAAGAAAAAAAGAATCACTTAAAAAATTAAAAGAAAAATGAGACCATGTTCATCAATATTTCAAAAATGTGGCTCGGGGGATATCCCATGTATTTATAGCCTGTTGGACTATAACATTCAATAGAATTACAGTAAGTAGCATGGAGGGAGTTTCCAGGTATCTTGAACTGAAACCTTGGTTGTGTCTTTTGGCCTTGTTCAGGCTACAGTTATCTGATCTGTGATCATATGAGGGCTGTACACCTCTACATCAGCGCCCTGGAGAACTCCTGTCCACTGGTGGCCTTCCCTTGTACAAACTACAAGGACTTCCTTGCTGGACAGTGTCTGGATTGTTTCAACCCTTTTCTTCTTTCCTGTCCAAGAATCGGTAAATGCTCCTCCTTTGACTCCCTCTGACAACTTGGGGAGAGTTCAAGCCTTGTCACCTCTTCAAGTCCTGATATCCCATGGTCAAAAAGTCTGTTTGAGTCGGGTAAAGAAGGTGTTCTCACCTAGAAGGCGGCCTTTAGCTTTCTGTGTCCCACCCCCTGCCCTCTGTAGTGCTTCCTGATGCCGTATGCACTCTGTGCACACCCTTCACACACACAGAGACCCTGAGCCGCAAGTCCCCCTCAGCATGCTCTCCAGAAGCATCAGTGTGGTCCAGATCCCCTGCACCTACTCTTGGACCTGATGCACACCATAGTCTGTGCACCATGGTCTTCCGTGGTAGGCCAGCCATTCTCCAACTCCTGATAGGTTTGAAATCCAAATGCTGTGGGGGAAATCCCTAAGACTGGCATACATTACCTGCCTTAGAGGTGTAAGGCCACGTGCCAGATGGAGGGGTTCCTAATTGCTGATTGACCTAGACACATTCCTGGAGGATCCAGGCTAGTCTAGAGAGAATGGCTCTGGAAGGCTGAGGGATCCAGCCTCAGCTCACCCTGTTCAGATCATTGTTGTGAATATCCTGGGGTTATCCAGCCTGAAGGGTTCCAGAAAAAACTCCTGGGTAATCTGTGGTTCCTCCCCCTCCTTCACTCTCCCACGTCCCATACCCCAGCTGCCACTCAGAACTGCAGCAGTCTGCCATTGCTTATATGAATGAAACGAATATCAGCTTGACAAAACGTTAAAGTAGGTGTGGTTTCCCATAATAAAGCAAAACATTACTTCCTGCTCATCAGGCATATGTCACTGTTTCCCACGCATGTGATGGACCAGATGGTTAACAACCACTTTACACTCTCTGCTCAGACTCATCTCCCACGAGATTTTCCCTTTTTCTAAACACCTCAGGGATGCTAACTACTCATACTTCCAAGAATATTTTTTCATGTTTCCTCACCCAATATCCCTTTGCCCAGACTATACTTTCTGCTTGGAAAGCCCTTCTTATCAACCATTATTCTTCAGCTCAAACACTTCCTGTGCTCCAGTGCACAGGATACAAATACCACTAAAAGAACTGTCATAAAGATTGTTTTGCAAGTTGGAGACATCGTTTCATAATTTCATATAAATACCCCTTGGGAGTGGGCTAGATAATCTGAAGAATGTATTTTTGTCTCCTTGTGTGTTTATCCCTGTCTGGATGGAGTTGCTGTATTCCAGGACTCACCACAGTTGTTTGTAGAATGAACGGGTGCATGAATTAATCACTGAAAGGCTGGGTGCCACTGAACCCTGAAATGGCCTCCTCGGGGCCCTGCTGTCTTTGCTTCTTTATCTCCAGGGCTGGTGGAACAAGGTGGTGTCAAGATAGAGCCACTTCCCAAGGAGGTGAAGGTCTACCTGCTGACCGCTTCCATGGCTCCATATTGTGGTGAGTGGGGAGGAGCACCCTGCACAGCTCTGCCAGTGTGCTGGCCTGCTGAGTCCAGGGCTCTGTCTTGGGCTGTGTCCAGCCCAGCGTGGTAGCCAAAGTGGGAGGTGAACAACTGGGGCAAAAGGTCATGGAAAGTGACAGGTGGAGGGCAGCATCTCCTGGGCTTAGAATCCAAATATATCAGAGCCAGCCCAAATCATTGCTCTCTGGATAAGAACCTGGGGGCATCTTATCTTTCGGTCAGTATGCTGACCTTCATTCCTCCCACCCCGCCATGGGATCCTGTCCTCCAGTGTGGGCTCTCTCTCTAGGATGGTATTTGGGAGAACCTTTGGGTTTCTTCTTCCTGCACACATTTCCCCCTCCTCGTTGCCCACCCTGCGTGTCTCCACTCTAGCAGCCCTCCTACGTCAGGGTTCATGAGGAATGCTGAACCTTCACATATATATTTCAACTGTTTCCTGTGGCTCCTAACCACTGCATTTCACTGAAGCTAAGAAGCCGGTGATTGCAAATGATGATTAACGTGAGAGAAAAGGGAGTCTTAGAATCTATAACATAAATTAAGGGCTGAACCCTCCTACTTCCAATGGTATCCGCATCTTATCTAGGTTAGCTATACTTCCTAATTTTTTTTTTTTTTTTTTTAAATCCTGGAGTCCTGTCTGCTTTATTCTGTGTTCAGAATAGAAGTATGCTGGTTTGGGTGGGAAATTTTATGACCACCCTAATTCTAAATGATTTTTTGATCGCTGGTGTCTGGGCTGGTTGTTGGAAGGATGTTTGTGGCCATACCTTCCTGGTAGTAGAAGGCCTGAAGTTCAGGCTCTGTGGTCACCCTAACCTAAATTGTTCTCGAATTCTCCGTTTACCTGCTGTGTGATCAGGAGTTCCTTAATCTTTCTGAACTTCTACATACTTATGTGGCAAACAGTACTTATTTCAAAGAATTAATTGTGAGGATAAAATAAAATACATACTGCACAGGCACACACTGCACAGTGACTGGATTCAATAAGTAATAATTCCCTTCCCTCTGACAATGGGAAAATTTGGAAGCTGAGATGAGGGTGTTGGTAACTTCATTAGAGAGAATACATGGCTACTTCTTAAGAATAAAATGGGTCAGCTGTGGGCTTTTCACATCCATCCTCTCATCTGACAACCCAGCCCCGAGCAGTGATGTGCCCAAGGCTCCGTGGGAGGGTGAAGAAGTCAGGATTCAACTCCGGTCTTCCGACTCCAAAATCTTTACCCTGTCCATGCCATCACCGCTTGCCTCCACACTCGTATCTCTGCCCCCTTTTCCAAGAACGTGCTCTTTCAGTCCTCTTTCTCAGTTACTCTTGGTTCCTTGCCACCGCTCAGAGGTCAGCCTGAGGCAGGATGCTTTGTCTGGATCAGAGGCAGGGCTGCAGGGACCTGACTTCCCATTTCTACATCCAGCTCCAGGGCAGCTTTGTGGTGCCTCCTCCCTGTCTGGACAGCCAGGGATCCTGAGGCACACCTGAAGGTTGAAGGCATGTTTAGATCCCTGCTGAGGGGAATTCACTGAACCAGGCTTTTTCTGTTTCATATTCGTTGTGAGATCCTCTCCCCATCCCCCAGACATATGGTTATGTCTGTTCAAAGACCTCAGAGGGGCCTGCATCCTCTGAGCCTTCCATTCTGGGCATCAGAGTTGGGCCCCTCCTCTCCTCGCCCACCTGGTACCCCACCTTACGTCCATCTCGTCCACTCCCAGGTCACTGTGGCACCAAGCTCCCACTCCCCAGCACTCTTGACTTGCCTCGGCCTCAGCACTGCTCACCAGGACAGCTGTCACCCTTGGCTTTGGCCAGGCAGGTGCCAGCATGGACAGAGAATCTGCTCCCCAAAATCTTTTCCCCCAAAATACTATTTTTCTCTTGTAGAGCAGCATCTCACCCAAAGCGTTTTCTCTCCATCACCCCGTTCCTCACAGTGCACTATGAGGTGATGTTGGGGGTTACTGATTCCACATGAAGGAAGTGAGGCACAGAGAGGTTTGGTGACTTAGGCGACACAACACAACTGGTAAGCGGCAGGGCCTCACCTTGGATCCAGTTCTCCTGGCAAACCTTCCAGGGCTCATGTGCCCTTGTCACTCCCAGAGCAGGTAGGAATTTCACTACCAGTTCCCACCCACCAATGTTAGCAGACCTGGCCCTCCTAGGGCTTCCAGGGTAATCAGAGAAGAAATAAGCAGAACCTTAGGAAAGTGTCTTGATCACTGATACCTGCTGGTAAAGTGATATAGCCAACTCAGCACAGAGAATTAGGTTCCTAAAACTATGTAAGGTAGGCATGTTTTGTTTTGTTTTTTTCCACATTTTGATTATCCACTCCTGTTCAGCCCTTGCCTGTCAACATGACACTGCATCCACAGTAAACAACCAAGAGAGACGGGGACGTGGCAGCTACTGTGCCCCTCCGTGGAGGGGCAGAGTGCAGTGCTCTCCTGTCTTCTTGTGGGTTCTTGGCAGAAGTCCGGTTGCTAACCCCATGAGCCCATATGGATCACATCATTACTTTGACTTGGGCTGTCTCCCTAAATCCACTTAGCCCCTCCTCCCAATATTCACCCATAAAACATAACAAGTGAACAAAGAACAGGTAGGGCAGAGGTGAAGGACTACCTCTCTAGCTGTGTCCCAGCCACCAAAGGAGTCTGTGAAAATGCTCAGAGACCAAAGTCACAGCCAGGTGCCACCAGATGGGCTTACCCCTTACTGAGGAAGGGCTAGGGTGTTGGGGAAGCTGCAATCCTTCTTAACCTCTCTTGAGAGAGGGACCGCAGACCCAGGGGTATCACCATGAACCAGGCTGCTCACCCAGTCTGTGCGGACAATACCAGCTTTGAGAGCCTCAGTTTCAGTGCTGCCCAGGAGGGCGGCCCCCAGCCACCACGGTGAGGGCCACAGTCATCTCCTGCACACATGGTGGATTTAATGACACTGTGTGCATGCTAGGGGGAGGGGCATTGCTATATTATATGAGTTAATTATTTAGTATAAGATAGACACTGTTTGGTTTTCAGAATCACACCATCAGGATAATGTTGCCAAACAGAGAGGAGAGGCACCTTCTAGGATTACAAGTAATAATAAAAACTATCA
Source organism: Nanger dama (assembly GCA_917880005.1). Taxonomy (NCBI): domain Eukaryota; kingdom Metazoa; phylum Chordata; class Mammalia; order Artiodactyla; family Bovidae; genus Nanger; species Nanger dama. The sequence goes on from CAKJTW010000011.1 coordinate 8,286,713, forward strand.
TGTATTGAATGATTCCAAAGCACAGATACTGTCTAAGGACTTTATATGTATTAACTCATTTAATTCTCATTCAGAACTGTGAGGTATGTAATTCTGTTATCCCAGTTTACACTTGGCAACAGAGGATGATATAGTTAAGATAGCATCACCGACTCAAAGGACAAGAATTTGAGCAAACTCCAGGAGATTGAAGGATAGGGAAGCCTGGTGTGCTGGAGTCCATGCAGTCTCAAAGAGTAGAACACAGCTGAGCAGCTGAACACAATTTAGACTTGAGGAAGCTGAGAACCTGTGATGAGAGGTAACTGCGCCCAGTCACACAGCTGCTAAGTGTTAGAGTGAGTGTTCTAACTGCTGTGCTACTCTCTGGGATTTCTCATGCATTGCACCCACTGACCTCTGGCCCAGTTGTCTGCTCTGCTTTGGTTTCCCAGTGCATCACAGCCTCGTGGAGTTTCACTTGCAGGAGCCAAGAAACAAGGACACCTGCATCACAGTCACTTTCCTTAGCAGCAGCGTCACCTCCTCGGTCAAGATCACCATGTACGTAAGTGTCCCATATGGCTGGCTTCTCTCCTATTTACACACACGCATCCCAGGACACGCTCTGTGTGGTCACTGATGGGTGGGTGGAGCCAACTGGGCCAGGGGTCGGGGTGAGGGTGGCATCTACCACAGAGGGACCCACAGACACATGCCAGGCAACTGTGCCAGGTTCAGGATGAGTATTGGGCCCAAGAAGAGTGTATTCAGACAACAGCAGGCCGGCAGCAGTAAGGGAACATCCCAACAGGGGGTGAGAATGTGGGAACGAGGCCCCTGACAGGACGTTGTGTCAGGAATCCAGGCAGGGGCATCAGAGATGCCAGCAAGTAGGAGGACCTTGGCCATTGGCTCAAGCAGGACTGGTGAGAACCTGGGAAGCCCCAACTCCTGGGTGGAGGGATGGGGGGAGTGGGGAGGGGGCTATCAGAGTGGGTTACCAGAGAAGACTCCCAAGCAGAGGGTAACTTAGCCAGGGAGTGCCAGGTAAGGGCCAGCGGGGTTGATGCCCAGTGGTGCCAGTCACTGGAACTGGGGCTGATTTTCCTCCTTTGTGGAGTCACACTTGAGCCAAGCAGCGGGTGGGACCAGGCTGAGGCAAGCGGGCAGAGAGCCTCAACTGTAGGGAGCTACAAGCCTGGCAGGGGACAGCAGCTCAGCAGCTGCGGGGCATGTTTCTTTAAAAGCCATTGACTAGTTACTCACAAGCAGCAGGAGGCAGACTAACCAGATAAATCTCAGCCTAAGTCAAGGTTTGGTCTGGAAACTAAGCCCAAGCCAGGCAGTCCAACAGAAGGAATTCAACACAAGGAGCTAACTACAAATATGTTGGGAGAACTGATGAAGACCCAGCAGAGGATGGGGGAAGCGATGCGGAGCTCAGCAACAGGAGCCACTCCCACTCCAGGGCCGCAGGGACAGAGCCCAGCGGTGCTGGTGGAACCGGAGTAGGGATGGGGGTGGGAAGGGTGAGTGATTGGCGGGAGCTCAGAATCATTGCCTGAAGCGGCCTCCCACTCATGTCTGGGAGCCTGAGGGAGGTAGCCTCCAGCAGGAGGGGTGCAGTGCAAACAGAGGTGTGATCAGTGCCCATACGTGCAAATGGACAATTGTCAGCAGTGACAGGGACTGCAAGAACAAAGACGGAGCCTGACTAAGTGTGGAGAAACAATGTTTGAGTAGAGTTTTGAAGGTTTTGGAGGATCCTTACCCCCAGACCATGGGTTTGTGAGATGCGACCCTGGAGGCAGTGGTATCAGGCATGGGGACAAGAGGCTGGGAGAGTGGTCAGGGCCAGACCGTGCCACCCCCTGGAGGGCAGAGGAGGGACTTGGGGTTTTATCCTGAGAGCAGTTTGGAGAGCTAAATTTTAAACAGGAGAGTGACAGGATCAGATCTGGGTTTGGAAACACTTCTCAGGCTTCAGGGATATGCTTTAACTGTGCTGTCAGGGAAGATGAGTGTCCTCTTGGAGGAGTGCATGTCTGGACTATCAAACACTCTGCCACCAGGCAGGGTTCCAACTCTCCCAGGCCACACAGCACAAGACAGCAGGCAGTCAGGACCCCCACACAGACCTGGGGTGCCCACGTAAGCCTTGCAGATTATACAGCTGAGTAATTTTCATTAGATCAGTTCAAGATCATGTTAACTTCTACAAGTGGGTTTCTATCACCTCTCCAGCCCACCTCTCTGTTGGGCAGGTGAGCCAACACTTGCAGGAATCATGATAATGACTCTGGCTGATTGTTAGAATCACCTGGAGAGCTTTAAAGACTGCTGACAGCAAGCCCCAGCCCAGGCCAGTCACAGAATCTCCAGGCATGGCCTCACCTCCTACACTTTGAGGAGCTTCCTGAGTAATTGGAATGGATATCCAAAGATTTCTTCTTCTCCCAAAAGAGACTTGCATTACTGTTTTGAAGAACTTGATTACTTCAATTCCTTGCGTTTTGTTTCCTCTTGCAGAACAGAAATTGAAAAGAAGGGAGGGGTTTATGTGTGGTCTTTCCCCTACTTTTTATAAATTTGTGAAACCCCAAGATTTCCTTCCAATTAGAAAATGGACCCAGGTCAAGTCCCCAGGCCCCCACAACTAGTCCTTCTAGTTTCCAAGCTTCCCCATCCAAGCAGCCTCTTAAAGTGAACAGTTTTATTATTTTTCCTCTGAAATAAACACTTTTGAAATCAAAAGAAAAATGGAATAGCTTTTATACAAAGTTTTATGGGATCTTCCTCAAAGGACAAAACAAACTATATGACTAATCCTGGGTTAGAAAGTACACACAGAAGACATTTCCTCAGCACGCAGAGGCCAGAAAGGAAAGGGAAACATGCTCAGCTTAGACAATGCCCGATGGCATTCTGAGGGGAAAGCAGCACCCTTGGGAGCTCCCTCTTTCTCACAGTCTCTCTTTCTGAGCCCAGAGGAGCCTGCCCCTGAGGGCAGCTCAGGGCAGGGCTCGGGGAGCAGGGACTGAGGCTCACACCTAGGGCTGGGTGACACCAAAGCCGCAGCCGGAAGGAGACCACACCTGGACTCCACCCCAGCTCTGAGTGGCCTCAAGGCCCATTACTCTTGCCTGGAAAATCCCATGGACAGAGGGAGCATGGTTGGCTACAGTCCCTGGGGTCGCAAAGAGTCAGACGTGACTGAGCAACTTTACTTTCACACTTTCACACGTTCATTCTCAGACTGAATAGAGAAAGTAGTCTTCCACGCGAAATTCTTAGAACTCAACATCCTGGAAGAGGCCTCTGACCTGAGAGTAAATATCTTCACTAACCTGAATTTAGATCATCACTAACTAGGACACTTACCCTGATGTGTAAATCCTGGAGCTACTGTTTTGCTGCAGGGTCCACCTGTTTACTTTCAAAAATCAACACCTATTTTTGCTTCATGTTCAAAGCTGTGGGGTGTTGGCAAGGTACTGGTAAGGATGATGCAGAGGACTGTGTGCCCACCTCCCAGGAACTAACTGACTGGGCTACCCACAGAGCCCATAGGAGCCAAGGGGAGGCCAAGGCCAAATGTGTGACAGTAAGTTAGTTTCCCTTTCCCTTCCAGACCTAAACAGCAGCGTGTCGGGAAAGGAGTCCTAGCTCACCCCAGCCCTCAGTGCCAGATAAACCAGGTGAAGCTCAAGCTTCAGGCTTCCCACCGGGTTTGGAAAAAGACCAGACGACCATCACTGGGAGGTTCTGCACCGCTCCTCTGCCTGTCAATGACAAGTAAGCCTCAGATCCACCCCACCTCAAACCACCCACCAGGACCAAGGCTGACCTCAGATGTGACACTTGTTGAGGTGCAGTTTCATCATGAGGATAAGCTTCCTTCATGGGGAGATGACAGAAACCCAGGGCGTCCTGAACCTCCTGTAGGGCCATCTTGGGTTAGGATGACAGAGACCCAGGGCGTCCTGAACCTCCTGCAGGGCCATCTTGGGTTAGGATGACAGAGACCCAGGGCGTCCTGAACCTCCTGCAGGGCCATCTTGGGTTAGGATGACAGAGACCCAGGGCGTCCTGAACCTCCTGCAGGGCCATCTTGGGTTAGGATGTTAAGCCAAAGAGGGTGGACTTTAATTCCCCATTCCCACTTTAATATAAAGAACTCCATTTTATCTGATATATATGTTTTATGTATCTGTTCTATTTAGTTTCCTCTGTAAAATTTTATTGAAACAAAGATTGCTCATTGCGTATTTCCTCTTCTTCATCCTCTGCTGGTCACAGTCATGGGTATGAATACGGAATTCTTATCCCCTTTGCACCACCCCTAGCAGGCATTTAGAGTATGTCTTACCACACCTGGCCCTTGGAGGACAGGAGTGGTCTCCTGAGTAATCGTCCCATAGATGACTGTAGACCTGACATCAGTGAAACACAAGGTCTCACAATTCTGAACCTTCTCTCCCGACCAGCCAGGAACCTGCCCTGAGCACACACCCTCTTGTTTCTCTTCTTTTGCAGCAAAAGATGGTCTGCTTACCTGAGCCAGTGAACTTACAAGCAAGTGAGACTGTGTCTCATGACCTGAAAATAACCTGTATATAGTATATGGGCAGGATACATACCCCTGGGTTGGGAGTGGGGGATGATGGGCGTTCAACTTATTCTAAACCATTTAGACTAAGAAAGAATGCAGAAGTCTTGTTTACTTTCTCCATAATTAGCCACCTTAGAGGGGAGAGAGAGGGCTCATTTTACAGAGCTTTATCTCCATTGTCAGTTGAAAGAGTTTTACAAAGATACCATTTCAACCTTTCTATTCATGCTTAACTGCAATTGCCCCATATGCTGGACAACTGTACCTAGGATTCAATAGAAACATATACAGGAGAAATACTTTTTTTTTTTTTTCAAATAAAACGATGGACTATCTGTATCATTCAATTGTTTTACTGGAATGAAATTCTGTTATGTACAAAAATGTGATTTACAATCTACAGGATTGGAGAAAACATTAGAAAACATTAAAATAGCAACTGAAAAGAAGTACTTGGTATAAGAGAGGGAATGGAGGATGGGGAGGAAGATGACTCCATTCACCATCCCTTACCATTGCCTTCTCTGAGTATCTGGGAGGTTTAGGTAGCTCAGAGCAATCTTTGGGGAATATAAGTGGATTTTCTTTGGGTCAGTGTTTCTAAAACTTTGATCTTTATAAATAACCTCGTATCAAGCCATAGGTACACTCAAATTGTGTAATTTGATAATTTATTAAGAGGACTGTTTACAAAGGTGTTGGCAGGAAGTGAGGAAATCACAAGGGACAGTGCAAGTTCCCTGGGGCTGGGGGCAGTGGGAGCTGCTGTGTTCTCTGTCTGAAGAGGCCAGAGGAGGAAGCACCAGAGTCTGGAGACAGAGAGATCTTCAGGACCTCTGGTCAAGGGACAGTGAGGGGGCAGCAATCCTGCAGAGAGAGAACCAGGTAAACATATTCTCCATCCTCAGTCTTCTTTCTTCCCTCATTCTCCTGTTGGTGCTCCCACTGAGTGACTCCAGCGAGGAGCTGGAAGGCAAGAGGCGCGCTGATGTCGCCCGGGGGATATAAAACCCAGCAGAGAAAGTGGGAATGGCCGGGATGGCCATGGGAACAGAGAGACGTGGCGCACACCTTCACTGCCTTCTCCACAGCCAGGTACTCCTGGATTCCTCTGTACTGAATGGCTTTGCCTGTGTTCTATTGTGCTCAGTCGCTCCAGTCATGTCCAACTCTTTGAGACCCCCTGGACTGTAGCCCTTCAGGCTCCTTTGTCCATGGGATTCTCCAGGCAAGAATACCGGAGTGGATCTTCCCAGCTCAGTGGATCTTCCCAGCTCAGGGGATCTTCCCAGCTCAGGGACTGGAACTGCACCTCCTGCGGCTCCTGTACGGGCAGGCGGATTCTTAACCACTGAGCCACCTGGGTTTGGCTTAAGTCTTAGTAATAATTTTGACCATTTTTAAGTGTATAATTTAAGTAGTATTAAGCACATCCACATTGTTGTGCAGCCATTACCACTATCCATCTCCAGAAAATTTTCATCCTCTAGGACTGAAACTTTGTCTCCATTAACCAATAACTCCCCATTTGCCACTCCCCTCAAATGCTGGCAACCACCATTCTAATGTTTGTCTCTATGAATTCTACTCTTCTAGAATACCTGATGCAGTCACACAATATTTATACTTTTGTATCTGGCCTGTTTTACTTATTATGTTTCCATGGTTCATCCATATTGCGGTATGTGTCAGAATTTCCTTCCTTCTCAAGGGTGAATAATATTTTATTGTGTGTACAAACTGCATTTTGCTTATTGTTTCATCCTTCAGTGGACACTTGGATTGCTTCCACCTTTTGGCTATTGTGAATAATGCTGCTAAGAATGTGGGCATACATACAAGTGTTTGAGACAAAAAAAAACAACACACTAAATAAATGGGCTTTGAAAGGAAACTGCTGACTTGCCAATTCACTCTCCACAATAGAGGCTGGGCAAATGATGCAAGCAACAGGCTGCAGCTGCATCTGGGCTAAGTCACCTAGGTCATCAGGAGAGAGAGATTCAGCCCTTGTCCAAAGGCCAGATGATACAGTGTGAATGCTCACAGACACACTTTGTTTTCGGCACTGTCCATCCCAGTCAGTAGAACAACATACTTGAAAAATCTACTTCAATATACGGACTGAAGAGGGTTTTTTCCCCTCAAAACCCCAGCCCTTCTTTCCTTTTATCCTTCCCTTTTTTCACTCCACCCAGGTTCCCAGCAAGAACCTCCCTAGAGGAAAGGGTGGAGGCAGAAAGCAGAGCAAATGCCAGTGTGGCTGAATGGAAAGCTGAATTTAGGGGACCGTCCCAAATGCCCTGTGCTGAACCTAGAAATGTAAAGGCCAGAAGTGATCACAGGGAACTTAATTTCTTATTTTAAAAAGGTTTTATAAGACTATCCTTTTTTTCCATGTGTATTAAATAAGGTTTTAGGGAGGGAAAAAAAAAAAACAACTCCCTAGAGACAGACCTACCCTGAACTGAATGAGGCTGTATTTCCTGTTCTCTTACTTTAAAGCACTGTTAGACTCTCACATTTTATTTTGCTCCCCATTAGTAACTAGATCATTACCATACATGGAAAGCCAGTTTCCCTTATAAAAATAAATACAAGAACATAACTGTTTAAAAACTCCAACTAGCTCCTGTGGCTTGCTGAAGTCTCTATGCCCCAGGCCTGCTTTATTCTTATTAAAAAGAAAAAACTAGCAAGTGTGAGAAAAACCAAAAACTTATCAACACCAAACAGAGACTTAAATGGCAACCCTGGAAAATTCCATGGACAGAGGAGCCTGGTAGGATATAGTCCATGGGGTCACAAAGAGTCGGACACGACTGAGCGACTTTTCACTTTCACTTTCCCTTTCACATACAATCAGTGGACTGAAAGAAATTTAGAGCGTGTCTGGCAAATTCGCCATGAGATCTGATGTTACTTAATGCTGGGTCTATGTGCTACCTTAAACGACACTGCTCATGCTCTAGGAAACCTGGCTTTACATATGTGGGATGTGTGCGGAGTTAAGGGCAGCGGTAACAACTTGCTTGATGGCAAGGCAAAGGCAGAGTGTGGGTCTCTCATTCACACCCATGTCACTCCCAACTCCCGCCGAGACAGAGTTTCATGAACAGACTATGGTTGTTCAGTTGCTAAGTTGGATCCGACTCTGTGACACCGTGAACTACAGCACGCCAGGCTTCCCTGTCCTTCACTGTCTCCCGGTGTTTGCTCAAATTCATGTCCTGTGAGTCAGTGATGCTCTCTAACCATCTTAGCCTCTTTTGCCCCCTTCTCCTTGTGCCTTGAATCTTTCCCAGAATCGGGGGTCTTGTCCAGTGAATTGTCTCTTCGAATCAAATGCCCAAAGTATTGGAGTTTCAGCTTCAGCATCAGTCCTTCCAATGGATATTCAGGGTTAATTTCATTTAGGATTGGCTGGTTTGATCTCCTTGCAGTCCAAGGGACTCTCAAGCATCTTCAACACCACAGTTCAAAAGCATCAGTTCTTGGCACTCAGCCTTCTTTATGGTACAACTCTCACATCCATACTTGACCACTGGAAAAACCATAACTTTGACTATACAGACCTTTATAGGCAAACTGATGTCTCTTTAATTTAGGAATCCGCCCCTATACTTATGTGACACTAAAAACATTAATTCTGGAGGCTTCTTTTCTCTGGCCACTATTCTGAGTATGTTCAGTTTGTACTGCAGTCCCCAGAATTGGCTCCATTTACTAGGCTTTTCCCTCCACAGTACACCAGAGGCACATGGTTCATTTGTTCTTTATTAATCTTCCATTGCGTCGTCCAAGAGTTGCTTTAGGGTTACCTACAGGTCTTCAGAGTTTAAAAATCTGTATTGATCCAGACTGCTTGCTCTCTTGTGGAGTTAATTTTTGAACCTGAATGAACTTTCCATGTAATGCAGTTCCTTCACATATTATTATTGTAATCTCTCCAACCCATCAGAAAATTTTCCCATCCTAATCTTATCTTAAAGAATACTTAGCACTCCCTCTAAGCTTTATGTCATTTATATCTATATGTAGATATATATGACATTTTTGTAGACTTCTTTTCTATATCTATAGCTAAGAACTTGAAAGGAGGCCAAAGGTAGAGACCTACTTCTGTGTTAGTTGCTCAGCTGTCTCTGATTCTTTGCGACCCCATGGACTGTAGCTCCCCAGGCTCACCTGTCCATGGGATTCTCCAGGCAAGAATACTGGAGTGGGTTGCCATTCCTTTCTCCAGGAGTTCTTCCCAACCCAGGGATCGAACTCAGGTCTCCTGCATTGCAGGCAGATCCTTTACCAACTGAACCAAACGTAATTAAGATCAATCAATACTCTGGACTTTTGCATATATTTCTAACTCATGTTTACCTTGGTACTTACATATTATGATAGTTTCAATTCTTTATATGTACAACAATACCCTGATTAAAATATGATTAATTTAACTTTAGCATGACTTAATTCATGGAAATGCAGGCTCCTAATAATTGCTACTTTATTATCTAAATACATGCCAGCAAACTTTTTAGTGAATTGTTCTTTGCTGGGAATCAACATCAAACTTCCTGATCTCTAATGTTAAGAGTCTCTGCTTTCTGGTTACTGGAGAGAATATATGTACCCACCATCTTCTAACCTTCTCTTTGGGATTATCTGGTGATTACTGAATAAAGACCCCAGTTAGCCAGCAAAGTCTTTTGAAAGCAAAATTATAACTCAAGGTCTGAATACTGTGGTTGATTTAAAGCAGTTGAGTGATTTCTTTTCAACCTTGGTCTTCCTGTTATGTTCACCCCAAAGCAATACATGTTCATTTTGACAAGTCAGATTGTAGACACACTTTATGGTTTCCATGACTCCAAGGTAATGAGTGTCAATAGCTTGATGTATATATTATACATCTTTCCACAGCAATACAAATATATACACACACGATTGTTGGACTTTTTTTGTTTGTTTTTTAACAAAGATGAAATCATAGCACACACATCGTTCTGTAATTTTCCTTTGTTATTCACAATATATCATGAATATTCCTCTTGGGCCATAAATAGACTTAATTTATTCCCTGGATATATATATTCCAGAGCATGGTCATACCATAATTTAGCCAGCCACTTTCTTGAGATGAATATTAAGGCTATTTCCAGTTTTCTTCAATTATAAATGATGCTGCAATAAGTATTTTTGTAAATTTATTTCTATGTGATATATTTCTTTGGTGAGAATAGCTGGGTCAACAGATATAGCAAAAGTTTAATAGTGCTAGATTACTTTCCAAAAATGTCATATCAATTCACATACATTCTGACAATGATTGAAAGAAATAGTTTCTTTGCAACTACTTATTCAAGTAGTTGCTTCACCTAAGATCAGTAACCCAAATCACCAAATTTCTCCTCTGGAGTTACCATGTGGTATTCAACACTTTTCAAGTTGTCCAACTAGTTGGCCATCCGTGAAATTGGAATAATGCTCTTTCCTTCAGAAGAATAGGGCCTGAAATTTTATTACCTTTCATTTAGACACAGTAGTCCTCAGAGCAGTGAAATTTCCTATAAGTGATCTGTGATGAACTTTAAAAAATAAAGGCTATTGTTTTTATGGTTATAAAATTCAACTAATTTTAAAAAATATTTACTTGGCTGTGCTAGGTCCTAGGTACGTGGGATCTTTGATCTTCAATGCAGCATGCGGGATCTACTTCTCTGACCAAGCCCTGTGCATTGGGAACATGGAGTCTTAGTCACTGGACCATCAGGGAAGTCCCCAAATTCAACTAATGTTAAAAGTTATGAAAGAGAAAGTGAAAAGCTAAAACTTCCTAAGCATTTAGCATTCTAATCCCTTTATGTAAATTATCTGATATAATCCTCCCAACAATTGTATATATTACTTCATTTGACATATAAGAAAACTGAGGGACAGGAAAATTAAACAGCTTGCCCATGGTTAGACAACTAGGTTCAGGATTCACACCAAGCTGTCTGTCATCTGGGCTCTAACCACCACATTATACAGTCATACATAAAACTTGCTCAGTTGGTTTCTAGTACTTAGATGTCTTAACCAATGTCTCTAAACAAAGATCTCCTCAGTCTGGCCCCATTCTATCTAACTAAAATTACTTGCCATTTCCCCTAGTGTGCTTAAGCCAGTATCCCCTAAAAGATACAGTGGACAATGCCTTCTCCAAGCCTTTGCAGCTGCTGCTACCTCCATTCAGACTCTGCTAGTCGTTCTGGGTCCACTTCCAGCTCTCTCCTCTGGAAAGCCCGGCTACTCACAGGTCATTGCAGTTGGTATCTGTGCAGCCTTGCAGTGGTGGTGAATAGCTTATTCCATGTTGATCAGGCTATGCTTTCTCTTTTTCTGTGTCTTCCACATCATAAGCATGCAATAAAAGCTCTTTTAATTCAAGATAATGCTCTAAGGATATAGACAAAGGCAAAGAGAGAGGATAAGGCACAGAGAGGCTTGACTCTAAAGGTTGGTATCTTTTCATAAGTTTTGGGAATGGCCTTCATTTATTCAACTTGTTTTAAAATTTCACCTGCCATTGTTACCCTTTAACCTTTAAAAATCTCCGCACAGGGAAGCTCTGGTTATGCATATAAAGGACACAACACAGAAATACAACTCTTTACAAACTGCTGCATTCTCGTCCAGTCCTTGATCTCCTTGCTGTGTGTTTCTAAGTGACATTCTGAAAGGGATGTACTGCTTTCCTTAGCCTTAAACACACCTCTGACCTCACTTTTGAGCACACCCAAGCCCAGTGGTGATCATCTCAGTCCTGCCTCTTCTCCAGAAGAGATGGCTTCCCTCCTTCTAGAGGAGAGTTTAGAGGTGATGGGAACATTGCATGTACCTGAGTCTTTCCATGCCCGTTTGAAGGCCTTGAAATCCTCCCTGATCCTCAGTATTTACCCTCTTATTTATGAAACCATACTGTTTAATTTTTTGTGGCCATTCAGTATCTTGATAGCAACCCAAACTCAACTCATGCAAAATCCAAACCAACATCTGCCCCAAAGTTATTCTTCCTCTCCTTAGTGTAATAGCCACCACCACCATCCAATCTCAGGCTTGAGGCCTGAGTCATCTTTGACTCAAAACATCATAGCGCTTGCTAAAAAATAAAAAAAAAAAAATCTGTTTCTTAAAAAATTGTCTGTTCCCTGTCCCCTCCTGTCTGTTCCCTCAGATATGTGGTAAGACCCTGGATCTGACACCAAACTCAAACTAGTCTCTTTTCCCCCAGCTTCTTTCTCCTCTAGTCCATTCTATTTACCTGGGCCGATAACCCTTCTACAAACTCTTTTTAAACTTATCAGTTTCCTGCTCCATAATTTTCACTGATGTCCTTAGAATAAGGGCTTCCTGGCTTCCCTGGTGGCTCAGAGGTTTAAGCGTTTGCCTGGAATGTGGGAGACCCCGATTCAGTCCCTGGGTCGGGAAGATCCCCTGGAGAAGGAAATATCAACCCACTCCAGTACTCTTGCCTGGAGAATCCCATGGAGGGAGGAGCCTGGTAGGCTACCGTCCATGGGATCACAAAGAGTCAGACACGACTGAGCGACTTCACTTTTCACTTTCACTTAATTTCTTAATCTAGACTTCCAGAACTTTGTGGCTAAATTCTTATCTCTTTTCCTTGATTTCTTTCTTATTCTTTAGCAAAAGAAATCCTTAGCCCCTGATGAGTTGATTCACTATAATTATCATTATTATGTTCTTTAAATAACCTTTCACATTAGTCATCAAGCCACAGAGTGTCAGAAGAGGAAACCAAGATCCAAAAAGATTAAGGGAATTTCCCAAAGCTGTTAGCCACTAGAGGAAAGCGTAGCAATTCTCCCATTTATATTGTACTTCCAAACTTGGGCACTTCTATTGGGTTTTGATAAATTTAAATGGCTCTTCATTATATGTGAGTGTGAGCTTTAATAACATTTTGAAGATAAACAACGGACAGTGTTTATCTGGAAGTAAATCCTTACTGCTGCCTTGAAGTGTGGATCTCTAACATCTATCCAGGCCTAAGCCAGTACAGATTCTTAGTTTAGACAGAGCTGGAAGGTGGAGAGGTGGGAAGAAATCTAGGTAAATACCCTATGAAGAACAGCCTCATATACAGGTACCCCTCTTCAAGGCACTGGGGCCAGACTGACTTAACTAGAAACATCCCTTCTCTCTTGCAATCACCAGGCCTCTCAACTTTAAAACTCCCACAGTGTTCACTCAGCCCTCCTGGTTTGGGCTTGAAACTGAATCTACACAGCCTCAGGATTACTTCCTTTGACTCTCAACCCCACCTTCAATTCAGAAGTTACCCTCTGCTGTATTTCGTATCTGGAGAGTACAGTGAAATGGGTAAGACTGGAGACAAATAATCACAAAACCAGAATATTCACTCATTCAGCAAATGTTTACTATAAGCCAATGATGTACCATGTACCAGGCACCATTCTGAGGGCAATCTTCTTCTTAACAAGAACTGCAACATAACTGAATGCTTACTATGTCCCAGGCATGTTTAAGTATATATACTTAAACTCTTACAACAAACATATGAGATAGGTTCTTTTTTTTTTTTTTTACTATTTAATATATGAACAAGGTAAGGGGCCAAGCAGTAAAGTTACTAGACAGTGAATGACGATGTTAAATGGCAGAGCTGAAATTTGAACCCAGGCAATCCAGCCCCAGAGCTTCATATTCTTAACCCTACATTAAGTTAACAGTGTGTTTTAATCCAGTGTCTACTTATGTCATTCTCATCTTCTTAAAAAAATAGCATTTACTTATAATGACAAAATGTCTGGCCATGTGCTAGATGCTGAGAACGCAAATACAAATAAAATGGAAAGGACTATTCTCTTCAGAAACTCACTCATTAGCTCATAAGTGAGCCATCACGTGCCAGTGTTGGTGGTCTATAATTTACTTTAAAATACTTCAGCTAGGGCTTCCCTGGTGGCTCAGTGGTAAAGAATCCTCCTACCATTGCAGGAGACACGAGTTCAATCCTGATCTGGAAGGATCCAACGTACTGCGGAGCAACTAAGCCCGAGCACCACAACTATCGGGCCTGTGCTCTAGAGCCCAGGAGCTGCACCTGCTGAGCCCACGTGCCCGAAAACCCATGCTCCTCATCAGGAGAAGCCACTGCAACGAGCAACCCGGGCACCACAGCTAGGGAGTAGGCCCCACTTGCCACAGCTAGAGAAAAGCCTGTGCAGCAATGAAGACCCACAACAGCCATAAATAGAAACAAATAAAAATAGTTTAAAACAATACTTGAGCTAAACAGTGTGATGCATGAGTTACCTTTAGTCACCATTCTAGGAATGTTTGATCAATTATCTAAATCAGGAATAAATACTTTAGGGGAAGTCATCTGACATTTCACCTAAGCTCACAGTCCAGAGGCAGCTACTATAATCCCGTCAATCCTCTTCATGCCCCCATGGCCCCATCTCAACCCTCAGAACCCCTGGGAAGCATTTAGAACTACAGATTCTAAGCCCAGGGGTCCTCAAAATTCTATTGTAACTGGCTTGCTATAGGCCCAGTTTTATATTGTTTTATATATTTATATTTCAAACATTTTTGTTATGGGACATTTCAAGCACATATAAAATTAGAAATATAGAATAATGAATTTCCATATACCTGCTATCCAGCTTCAACAATTAACAACTCTTGGGGCTATCTTGTTTTGCCTATGGCATTGGTGTTTTTAAAAACTTCTCAGTTTAATATGCAGTCAGATTTGGGAATCATTGATCTAAACAAGTAATCATTGCTCTAAACAAACAAATAAGTGCGATCACTGCAAACAAAGAAGAATGCATTAGACACAGTGGAAGCAGGATGATGAACTCTGACCACTGAAGGAAAAGGGCTAGGGTTTCATAATTCCTCACTGGATCTCAGGGTTTCCAGGGCTAAACTATCCCTTGGCAGCTCTGATGTCTGAGACTCTGCTAGGGGTGCTTCTTTAGCTTGGCCTGAGAATCCCAGGCTGGAAGCTGGAATCACATGCTCACACACCCACAGAATGAAGGCCTTCTCAAATATATATCCATATTTAGTTGCATTAAAGTGGAGTTTACTAGGTTAGAGAAAATAACAGTATAAACAGGGTGCTTTTTGTTTTTTAATGTTTATGTTTGTGACTAAGGAAACAGACGTTGAAATCAATTAGTAAGGGGAGAAAGGAAAGAAACTGAAGGGGAGCCGAGAATAGTGAGGAATCAAGTTACCTAATACAGTGGGGCAGTGCACAGCCCCTAGCGCGCAGCTGTTGAGGCTGGCCTTACCCAGCAACCTGTTACCAGGCAACGGTTGCTGTGAGCCCATTAAGCCAGAAGATTCGAGCGGTGATTAGTGGTCCCGCTTAGCCATTGGTTGGCACCCGCACTGGACTGCACCCCCAACCGGCAGCTGTCAGTGAGCAACTGTTAGCGGTGCCACTGGGCCATTGGTCGGAGTCACAGTAGATCCCTCCCCAGAGCGAGCTACCGTTAGTAGCGCTGCTCTGCCAGCGGGCAAAGGGGTGGTGGCTGTCCAAAGCAAAGTGAGCTAAGAGGTGGGTCCTGGCCTCCCGGGGCCCTCCAGCTCACCCGGCCTTAGGTCACCGGGTGAGCTGAGGGGTCCGCGGAACAGGCTTGGAGCTGTGCCCTGCAGGGCTCTAGAGCCCTCCACAGGCCACACACACTGGCTGGTCCCAGGCCTTGAGGTAGCAGTGAACCTCGCCCGCATTCCCGCCTCTGTGACCTAATAGCAGCGGCCATCTGCATGGGCTGCAGTCTGCGGGAGCTGGCCCCTAACTGCTATTTGGGTGGGCTGAGGAGGCTAAGGGCTATTTGGGTCCTGGACGCCTGGCTCCCTCAGCGATGATGGCTGGGCAGGGTCTGGGGACCTGGCCCTGAGGGAGCCACCAGTTGAGATCTGCTTCTTCAGCACTGGCAGGAGGACCCAACTGCGTGCTGGACTAGTGTTCCTGGGCAGGGTAACCGGCCAGCTCAGGGATGCCCCACCCCGCCACCTTCTCTTAGCCAGGGCCTAGACCTTGGAAAGTGAACTTTGAGTCTTGGAACCTTGCCCTTCTTTGTCAGAACAGACTGTTTGTTTGGTGGAGTTTTACAAAAACATTGTTATCTGATCGTGACTGATCTCCAGAATAAAGGATCTGACACAAAGAAAGTGAAAAGTGAAAATGAAGTTGCTCACTTTGCAACCCCATGGACTGTAGCCCATCAGGCTTCTCCATCCATGGAATTTTCCAGGCAAGAGTACTGGAGTGGGTTGCTATTTCCTTCTCCAGGGGAACTTCCTGACCCAGTGTACAAAGACACAAAGAAGTCTACAACTAACCATGTCCCTCCCTCTCCTTTCCTAGAAAAAGGGCTTTGCTGAAAGCTTTGGGGGTGTTTGGGGTTTTTAAGATATAAGCCAACCATCTCCTCGCGGGGCCCTGCAATAAACCTTTATTTGTTCCAAATTCTTGCATTTTGGTATATTTGGCCTCACTGTGCAGCAGGCACCCAGACCTTGTGCTCGGTAACAGTCACAAGAAACAAGGAAGAGAAGAAACCAAACTGGAGAATGGAGGAGTCGCCAATGTTTTCCTCGCAGATACGTCAGGGAAGGAGGATGAAGGCCAAGCTGTCCAGGGCAGGAGATGGGGGCACCAGACCTGAGCCCCAAGACACCAAACAGAAAGGACCTCCTCCCTCAGCCACACACGAGTCAAAGAGAAAGTGTTCTGGCTTGAATAGTGGACAGAAGCAAAAGGAAACTGGAAAGCAGAACTAGAAGTGCTAAAATCCCAAGAGTTTTATCTGACCCAAGCTGAAATGAGTAGCAGCTGAACTTCGCAAAGCTCCGATTGGTGCCACTTAAACACCCGTGCCCCACGAGACCATGGCCATGGGTCAGAGTCTGCATGGCCCTTTGGTGCCTCCAGAGGAAGCCTAGGGGGAGAGGAGGGCTGAACAAGGCAAGCCCACAGGACCTCCAAGCCCTGTGGGGACTGATAGTGACAGAGCTGGAGGGAAATGGTGCGAGAGTGGGCAGGGAGGGGATGTTTGCACCAGTCTTGTGGGATGCATAGGATTCAGGGCTGACAGGGCAATTCCAGGCCATTGAGCATCTGTCCGTTGATAGCGGCAATCATGTGCTGTGCAGAGGAGGGCCCGTGGGAAGGATCACGTCAGAGAAGTGAACCAAAAGTGAAATAAAATCCCATGATCTCCAGGGAAATTTCTGAGTAGAAGACACGTGTAAGTGTATAAATTCAATGACAATTAGAAATGAAACTGCTGAGGGCATTACTCACATTTCTTCGGTCATCAGGATTTGTGAGGGCATCTACAGGAAATCAGAGTGTTCAGAATATTCAGGGAAGAAGGCCCAGAATCTCTAAGGTGGACTTGACTCCCCTCCCAGGAAGTTCTCCCCAGGGTCTCTCCCAGGTGTCTCTTCCCATGGCCATCACATTCTCTGGCCCCTGGTACTGTAATAGGGGCAGAGCAGGTGTGCAGCTATTAGCTCAAGACTATTATTGGGGAGACCCTTAGTGCCAGAGTTAGGGGTCCCACTCCACCAACAGTCAGCCTTGCAGAGGTTCTCTCCCTGCAAAGAGTGTGGTAGGAGGTAGATCTCAGCCTTTTCTCTGCGGCCCTCCAGGCCTTAGGGTGGGTGGGTTTAGCTGGGAGACCCAGGAACAGGCTGAGGTCTGTGTTCTACAGCGCTCCAGATCCCTTGCCATAGTCACTCACTGGCCAGGCCCAGACCCAGCTCCGTTACCTAATGGTGATGACAGTCTCCATGGGTCACAGTCCATGGAGGCCTCAGCACCTGGACTATATGGATACTGCTTGGATGTGAGAGTTGGACTGTGAAGAAGGCTGAGCGCCGAAGAATTGATGCTTTTGAACTGTGGTGTTGGAGAAGACTCTTGAGAGTCCCTTGGACTGCAAGGAGATCCAACCAGTCCATTCTGAAGGAGATCAGCCCTGGGATTTCTTTGGGAGGAATAATACTAAAGCTGAAACTCCAGTACTTTGGCTATCTCATGCGAAGAGTTCACTCATTGGAAAGACTCTGATGCTGGGAGGGATTGGGGGCAGAAGGAGAAGGGGACGATCAAGGATGAGATGGCTGGATGGCATCACGGGCTAGATGGAAGTGAGTCTGAGTGAACTCCGGGAGATGGTGATGGACAGGGAGGCCTGGCGTGCTGCGATTCATGGGGTCGCAAAGAGTCGGACACGACTGAGCGACCGAACTGAACTGAACTGATTAAGGTAACAGCTTCTAGCAACTTCAGTCTCTCTAAGGTTCAAAATTGGCATAGCTGAGATCAGCTGTCTACCCCTAGGAAGTGGCCAGAGGCCAGGGTTAAGTTGCAAGGACACTGCACACATCAGCTCCACCTCTGTGGTTGCCTTTCTCAAAGACAGGGAATCGTTGTGAGCTAGGAATTAACCTGATTGGTATTTGCTACAATATATATTCCTAGTGATCCTATGCAAGTAATTCTCTCCAGTTTAAATAAAAAGCCTGAGGACTGGCTGGGTCCTGGGTGCCTTGTTTCCTCAGTGATGATGGCTGCGCAGGGTCTGGGACCTGGCCCTGAGGGTGCTGCCAGCTGAGATCTGCCTCATCAGCCAGGCCTGGGCACAAGCATGAGGACCCGGACTGCGTGCTGGACCAATGCTCCCAGCACAGTAAGTAGCCCCGCAGAGACCTGTAATTTTAGCCGGGCCTGGACCTCAGAGGGTAAAAGCCGAACCTTGGGATTTTGTTCTTTCTAGTCTAAACAGAAAGTAATGTTCGTTTGGTGGAGATTTACAGAAACATCATTATCTGACTGTGACCTGACCTCAAGAACAAATGATCAGACACCAAGAAGTTTGCAACAACTAACCACATCCCTCCCTCACCTTTCCTAGAAAAGGGTTTTGCTGAAAGCTTTCTGGGAGTTTAGGGGTTTTAAGGCATGAGCCACCTGTCACCTCCTTGTATGGCCCTTCAATAAACCTTGCTCTACTCCAAACTCCAACTTTTTTAAAAAAATTGTTTGGTCTCGCTGTGTATCAAGCACACAGACATGCATTTGCTAATAGTACCTTACAACCCAGTGACCATTTCAGCAGCCTTGACTATTCTCCTGGCTTTGTTTTCTCAAGTCCCTCAGAACATGAATATTTGAGAAACAGCTACACTCTGCCAGACCCCATAGTGTGCACTGAACACAATCTCCCTCCCTGCTGCTTTGAAAATACCATTTCCAGGTTCACGTCCCACTGCCTTGTGGAGTTCGGATTCCACAGCTGGTCACTGAGAGCTCTTCTGCAAGCATGCCTTCCTTGTACCTCCAGCCCACAGACTTTGACTTACATGCATCTTTTACCTGAATTGCTTCTGTTTTGCCTTCCTTTCTCTAGCTTTTAAGACAAAGCTTAAAATCAACTTTGCTGTGAACCCTTCCCAATCCCAGAAATGGGAAGTGACACCTGCTGAACTGTCATAGCTCTTATAGTGGTTTCAACTGCTCATGTTAAGGCTTTCCACAAAGGACTGGCCTAGTGTTTATTTGTATATGTACCAGGGCTCTGCTGCTGCTGCTGCTGCTAAGTCGCTTCAGTCCTGTCCAACTCTGTGAGACCCCATAGACGGCAGTCCGTGAGGCTCCCCCATCCCTGGGATTCTCCAGGCAAGAATACTGGAGTGGGTTGCCATTTCCTTCTCCAGTGCATGAAAGTGAAAAGTGAAAGGGAAGTCACTCAGTCATGTCCGACTCAGCGACCCCATGGACTGCAGCCCACCAGGCTCCTCTGTCCATGGGGTTTTCAGTCAAGAGTACTGGAGTGGGGTGCCATCAGGGCTCTAGCTCCACCTTAACTAGTATGCATCACAGGAAGCCTGTTTATACAAGGGACTGAGGAATCTTCTGGGAAGATTAATCCTCAAAGGAGTCAGGCTCAGGCAGCTTGACTTAGTAAGGCTATGGTAGAGATGGGGGAGGTGCCTAAAGCTCTTTTCTAGATCTGGAGCTCCTTCAGGGCAGAGACCATGAGTGATTCACCCAGCAAAGCAGGTGGTATCAAGAATAGTGTTTGACAGCGGTGGATATTTAGTAAGTGTTAATGGGATAAAAGAATACTTACTATCCTCTCCTTAGAGAAAATCTGAGTATATGTCAGGCTTTCTTCCTGAGTATATGAAGTTGTAATCCAGAGATTTTTTTTTATACATGTGTGGATCTCTAGCATGGGCTTATTGTAAAAGGTTCACAAATCCATATCAAGTCAATAATTTTATGGAAACTGGATAAATACAGTGCTTTGTACATACATGTGTGTGACACTGTTTCAAACAGATAAAGATACTATTTCGGTTAATTTTTTCAATCTATAAATTTATCTATAACCCTTATTGGAATCCAAATGCCTTTTGCCATTACATATGACATTAAATAATAAAAACACAACTTCTATGACATCAAAGTCTGATCCTTTTAAAAACAAACACACATTAAAAGAGGTCACCAGGACTTCCCTGGTAGCACAGTGCATAAGAACCTGCCTGCCAATGCAAGAGACATGGGTTCAGTTCCTGGCCTGGGAAGATTCCACACACTACAAGTCCGTACACCACAATTCCTGAAGCCTGTGCACTTAGAGCCTGTGCTCTGCGACAAGAGAAGCCACCATGATGAGAAGCCTGCACATAGGAATGAAGAGGAGCCTCCACTTGCCACAGTTAGAGAAAGCCCATGCAGAAGCAATGAAGACCCAGCACAGTCAAACTTTTTTTTTTTAAAGAGGTCTCCATCCCGAGGAACCTCTGTTATGTACCACATGTGTGTAACTGCAGCCCTACCTGGGCAGGCCCCCAGCTTGCAGAGGGGTGCCCTACCCTCCAGGTGACATTTTTAGTCTCAATTTACAGTGTACAATGAGCTTTCCTGTTGTTTGTTTATTGCTTCATTCACTGCCTACAACAACACTCAAGGATTGGCAAGAGAGCAGTTGGATTTGTAAGACTGACAAGAGGCTTCTATTGTGAAATGTGCATGGAAGAGACAGAAATCCAACAAGAAAGAAAATAAACGCACAGCATAATTTTAGGAAAAGAAATGAGAAAAGAACAGAAGAGCCCTATAGAACACACTGAAATGTTCTACAAAGCACATAATTGGAATCCTAAAAGGTGAGGAAAGAGGAAATAGGGCTCTGAAGATGACAAGAAGGCAAGAAGACAGAAGGTTATGGTGAGGTGAGGCAGGTGTCTTAGCTGGGATGGTGACACTGGGCTGAGAACTGGATGACCAGAAGTAGTGGCCAGGAGAAACTATGATTGAAAGCATTGCAGAGAGAAAGAAAAACTGCAAAGATCCTCGTGTAGAAAGGAGCTGGGTATGCATGAGGAGCACCCAAAAGTGTACTGTGGCTGAAACATGAGTGAGAAAGAAGAGCAGAACGAAGCATGGCTAGAGAGACAGGCAGGCAGGTGGAGCCTTATGGGTCATAAATGGCTAAAAGAGTAGCATTCATCAGGTATTTCTTTTGCTTTCCCATATTTCACAGTTCCTTTAATCAGCAAAGCACAGAGTTAATTAAGAAGCTCCATGTGACTAGCTCTAGTCAATGGACTGAGAGCAGAGGGACTTGTGTCATTCTGAGGCAAAGCATCAAAGAGCCAGTACAGAAACGTCAAACCACTTCTTTATTCAGTGGACAGAGCCAGAAGGTCTAAGTAAGTTGAATCACTGAATTGCAATATGAAGACAGTTGCCCTGATGAGTCTACAGATTCTCAGTAGACTTTAAGAGCCATAAATCTGTATGATATTAAGTCATAATAGACTGATTCTGACTAATAACACATGGTAAAAAGTTTAGATTTTATTCTGGAAGTCACTTATAATATGAAGTCACTTGAAATTTTTAGCAAGAGAGTGAAGACATCATACATACATTGATATGATCACTCTGGGGAGGACAGACAGAAATCAGGGGCCAGTTATAAATCTGTTAAAGTTCATCTCGCCATGAAATAATGGTAGCTTGAATTTCATGGTAGCAGTGGACATGGTGAGTTGAACTGGGGATATATTTTGAAGAAAGAACTAACAAGACAGGAGAATTCCCTGGCAATCCAGTAGTTAGGACTCAGTGCATTCACTGCCAGGGGCCAGGATTCAGTCTCTGGTCGGGGGAACTAACATCCTGCAAGCCAGTGGCACAGCCGAAAAACCTAACAAAACTGATGGAAAGACTCCAAGGCTTGGGGCCTGGACAACTGAATAGGGAGAGAACAAAGAGTTATAAAACTTGTATTGGTTTAAAGATCTTTCAAAGGACAAGGCGAAAGAGAGAGAGAAAAGGTTTCCCAACTCCTTTCACAGAGTCAGCATAACCTTGATATTAAAACCTGACAAGGTACATAGATGCAAAACTCCTAAACAAAGTATTTATAAACCAAGCTCTATATACATAAACAGGAAAATATATCATAATAAAATTGGATTTGTTCTAAAGATGCAAGTTTGTTTTAGCGTTTACTTATTGGAGTTTGTTAACAAAATAGAGAAAATAAACTTGACTAATGCAAAAAATCATTTGATAAAATTCCATACTCATTCACGATTTTAAAAATTAAGACTAGAACTTCTTTAGCCTGACAGGATACTATAAAAACCTAATAGCGTATGTCATACTTAATGGTGAAATACTGAAAGTATTTTCCTTATATCAAGTATGAGAGAAGAATGTCCTTATCATCCTTGCTGCTCATCCCTGCACTTGAGGTCCTATCCAGTGCAGCAAGGCACCAAAAGAAAGAGGAGGAAGAGTGAGAGGAGGGTGGATGAAGAAAGTATAGGTCAAGAAGGAAGAAATAAAACTGTCAGTTTTTAGAAATGACACAAATGTATCTATGGAAAATCTGGAAGACTCCATGGATTAGTAATTAGAATTGATAAACTGATAAATGGATTCATCAGGATCTCTGGATGGAGGTTGAAGATACAAAAATCCATTATATTTCTGTATACCAGTGATAAAAGAAAGTAAAAGTATTAAATAATAATCTTTACAATAGCACCAAATTCAACAAATACCTAGAAATAAATGTAACAAAATTTGTGCAAGAATATTTGTATGGAAAACTACAGAACACTATTAAGAAAAAAAATTTTAATGCAGCATACTATGCTCATAAATTGAAAAATCAATATTATAAAGATATTAACTCTTTACCAACCTAATCCACAGTGTGAATGTAATTCTAATAAAATTCCTTCCAGCAGAGCTATATTTTTGTAGAAATTATTAATAACAAGCTGGTTCTAAAATTTATATGGAAATGCAAAGGGAATAACCAAGACTTGAATAAGAATGAAGACCACCAGATATCAAAACATAAAGCTACAATAATTAACCAGATGATATTGTCAACAGGTAGAAAAATAGACTAATGGAACAGAATAGAAGATCCAGATAGAGACCTACAAATACATGGATACTTGATTTATGACAAAGAGGACCCTGAATACTAGTATAGATAGGATAATCCATTCTGCTGTCTGTTGGATATCCACAAGGCAATAACAAATTTGATCCTGATTTTATACCATACACAAAAACCAAATGCAGGTTGCTTGTAGACCTAACTGTGAAATATAAAACAATAAAACATTTAGAAGGTAACAAAGAAGAATAAATCCAAGGCAGGAAAAGTTTTCTTAAACATGACACAGAAAGCATTAATGATGGAGGAAAAGATTGATAAATCACTACATAGAAATTAAGAACTTTTTTCATCAAAAGACATTATTTAGAGAAAATAATTGGGAGAATACACTTGAATATCTAAGCAACAAAGGGCTTTTAACTTGAATATTTAAAGAATTCCTTAAAGTTGATGAGAAAAACATAAAGAGAAATGGACAAGAACTGGAGTAGACACTTCACAGGAGAGGATATCTGCATGGCTAAGAAAAACATGAAAAGATACTCACCCTAATCATTCACCA
This sequence comes from Nanger dama, assembly GCA_917880005.1. Classification (NCBI taxonomy): domain Eukaryota; kingdom Metazoa; phylum Chordata; class Mammalia; order Artiodactyla; family Bovidae; genus Nanger; species Nanger dama. Next base: position 8,310,372 of record CAKJTW010000011.1, read on the forward strand.
GGAAAATAAAAATTAAAGCCAGAATGATGTGCTGCTACTTACACCCAAGTGGCTAAAATGAAAAGAAAAAAAAAAAGACAATGCCAACTATTGGGGAGGATGTGAAACAACCAGAACACTCATAAACTGTTAGTGGGGATATTAATTGGTACAATCACCTAGGAAGTGTTTGGCAGTATCTACTATAGTTGAACATATGCCTCAGTAATTCCAGCATATACCACCAAATGTGTATGTATGTCCGAAAGATAAGGTGAAGAATGTTCATAGTAGCACTGTTCATAACTGCCCCAAGCTAGAAACTACCCTAACACCCATCAGTAGTGGAATGGATAAATAGATTGTGGTATATTCACACAACAGAGTGAAGTGAAGTGAAGCGAAAGTTGCTCAGTCGTGTCCAGTTCTTTGTGACCCCATGAACTATAGTCCATGGATTTCTCCAGGCCAGAATACTGGAGTGGGTGGCCTTTCCCTTCTCCAGGGGATCTTCCCAACCCGGGGATCAAACCTAGGTCTCCCGCATAGCAGGCGGATCCTTTACCAGCTGAGCCACAAGGGAAGCCCGAGAACACTGGAGTGGGTAGCCTATCCCTTTCTCCAGCAGATCTTCCCGACCCAGGAATGGAACCAGGGTCTCCTGCATTGCAGGTGGATTCTTTACCAACTGAGCTATCAGGGAAGCCCTAAAACAGAGTATTATATAGCAACAAAATAAACTTTTGAAAGAGCAAGGATTGCCTGAGGATCCCCAGCTGTCCCAGCCCTCAACTGTTTGTCTTCCCAGCCTGGGCCCCAGACACGTGGGTCAAGAAGCCTTTGAGGGCCTGGCTGTAGCCACTGTCTCGATGCAACAGCACAAGAAACTCTGAGTAGGGACAGCCCAGTTGAGCCCAGTCAAGCCCCACTTTTGTGAGCAAAACAAATCTTCATGACGACTTTAACTCACTGCTTTAGGGATGAATGTTGCACAGCAATAGTAACCAGAATAGGCGTGTAAGTATTTAGGGGAAAAAATAAAACAGAATATGTTAAATTTGTAAGTCTACTTTAAAATGTTTAAGGAAATTTAATTAAAGAGATTTGTAAAACTACTTCTAAAAACTACTGTTTAATATTAGGGTCATAAATAAAGGGACAGACTTGTAAGTTGAATGTAAAAGATTAAGGGCAAACTAGATTCTAAAATATTTACTTACCTAAGTTGAACCTTAACTGAGAAAAATATTTTAAATAAAACAAGACAAAAACACTGAAAACTTCTTGGGTAGCTAACTTCATTGATCCTTTCAGAAAGTTAAGGAAACACCATAAGGAAAGAAAATGAGTGATTTATTGAGTGCTTACTAGGTGCCACAGCATATCCTAGGTGACTTATTGAAATCAACTCACGGAATCCTTACAACCCTGTGAAGTGGGTTTTATGATCACCCCTTTACAGATGATGCTCAGAGAGGCTATGGGACTTGCCTGAAATTCTGCAGTTAGTTAAGGATAGAATCTGTGCTTTGGCACTTTTGGATGCCTTCTCTTGGAAGGAAGGCTGATGAAGGCCAATTTCTAAAAGTCACTCGGGGGCCTTGGTGTGGTTGCAGTGCTGGCATCCTCTGTGTCTGCTCCAACCTTGCCTGTGAGCCTTCCGGTGGGTGAGAAGAGGGGTGTGCACACAAGTGACCATCCTGTGAGGATTAACGTGGCCAGGGTAAAGGATGGTCCATTGATCCTTACAGTTCAGGAGTCTGGGTTGGAGCCAAGGGCGCCTGTCCCCTGGACATAACTTCAGAGTAGCTCCGGAGAGGAGTTCTGGAAGCTGTGGAAAAACAGAGGAAGGATTTCAGCACTGTGGCTTGGGATAGCTCACATAACCTCAGAGGGTTCTGTTCAGGTCTTTTTTTTCCTCTACAAGTTTTCAATATTTTAACTGTATGTAATGTCTAACACAATAGGAACAGTTGAATCGTTGAATCATTTTCTTCTATAATATTAGGGTGAGTCAATTTTGAAGTTATATAGTTCAATTCCCTCATTTTATAGGAGAAGAGACCAAGAGATCAACTTTGGTTGCTTCCTGTGAAGAATCTATAGAACTATACTTCCTAGTTTAAAAATCTGCATAGAAAACCAGTGAGTTTTACAAAACCCTTGCGTTTTATTTTTACAAAGCAAGGAGTAGGTAAATGAGACCTATAAAACAGAAATAGAAGAAAAACAAATACAGGCTGTTGTGGTCCTAAGTGGGGAGGGAACTGCGAGGGAACTGCTGCCTCTAACTTAACTACTTGAACATGGATCCTTGCCAGGTTAAGCAGAGTTACCATCCAGAGACCCAGACCTGGAGACCCTAGGCGGCTCCTGCCAGGCCACCTTCAAGGGCAAGTCTTCTGCCCCAGGAGGCTTTCCAGTGGTTCTGGGAGAAACGTGCTATTTAATAACACTGACAGCTAACAAAGCACCATAGGGACTTCTGAGGGAAGGGACCTGAATATAGTGTGATGGTGATCTGTCTCCCCTGCACAAATAAAACAGATCAAGGTCTGACCATCCCTTAGCCATTCAGGGGCCAAGGAGCTAGTGTGTGTTTTCTTTGGACCTCCAACTTTTTGCTTGTTCCTGTTGTTGTCAGGGGATCCTGTTGGTTATTACCTCCCTTAGGAAACCAGACTGGAAGAAATAAGGGGAAATCATGTGTCTCAGAAGGAGTAGGGGGAGGGTTGGGGAGGGAAGTGAGAGTGAGACAGAAGGGGAGGAATTTGAAAATAACTATATATAGAACAGAATTTTAAAACGCGTCATACATTAAACTAGGGCTTTACAGCTTAACAAACAGCCTTTGTGTATTTTATCTCAATTACTCCTCAAGCAACCTGATAACATCAACAGAGGCTACCTATTTACTTACTTCTGGATAATACTGGATAGTGAAAGTTGCTCAGTCATGTCTGACTCTTTGTGACCCCATGGATATATAGTACATGGAATTCTCCAGGGCAGAATACTGGAGTGGGTAGCCTTTCCCTTCTCCAGGAGATCTTCCCAACTCAGGGATCGAACCCAGGTCTCTAGCATTGCAGGCAGATTCTTTACCAGATGAGCCACTTTCTCCAGAGGATCTTCCTGACCCAGGAATCGAACTGGGGTCTCCTGCATTGCAGTCAGATTCTTTACCAACTGAGCTATCAGGGAATCCCATTTACTTACTGCTGCTGCTAAGTCACTTCAGTCGTGACCCCATAGACGGCAGCCCACCAGGCTCCCCCATCTCTGAGATTCTCTAGGCAAGAACACTGGAGTGGGTTGCCATTTCCTTCTCCAGTGCATGAAAGTGAAAAGTGAAAGGGAAGTCGCTCAGTCATGTCCGACGCTCAGTGACCCCATGGACTACAGCCTACCAGGCTCCTCCATCCATGGGATTTTCTAGAAAGAGTACTGGAGCGGGGTGCCATTGCCTTCTCCGCATTTACTTACTAGTAGGCATTAACTATCTATGAGACTATTAGCCCTGTTCCGCAGCTAGGGAACTGCCCTTGAAGGTAATTATGTGGCAGGACAAAATTCACAATTTAGAATCATTGAATCATAGCATCATAGAGTTAGAAGCCACCTTAATAGCAATAACATAAGGCATCCTTCTCTAAGAGCGTGAATCACCTTAAAAAAAAAAACTCTGAAAGATTTCTTCCGATCACTAGTTGAATTCTTCTAGTAATGAGTAACTTACTACTCCTTGAGGCAATCCATTCTCATAGCTTTCAGTCCTTAATTCATCTTTGTCCTCAAGAACGTCACCAAACTAAGGTGAAGATATCTTTTCAAAATTTGAAGATATTACTCTTGTCCATCTCTTGCAGATTAAGCATCTTCTAGTCTTTCAGTTGTTACTCCTGATTACTCATAATATGATTACCTGGCACAGTGCCTGAAATACATAGTGGATACTCAGTGAATGTTTGTTGAATTGGTTCTCTGGCCTTTGGAATATGTCCTGGTTCTGGCCTCTTTCCTTGACCACAATTAGTCTCCATGTTGTAATGTGTTTCTCATTTCTTTATTTAAATAATAAAAGGAAGCAATAATAGTCTTTACTTTCAAACTACAGAGTCTTCAGAACAATTTGAAAGCATAAGCTAAACTGGCCAAATTTTTGACAGCTTTCAGTTAATTTGTGATAGTAGACTCAGTAGCTTGACTTAACTGACCACTTCAGAGATGTATTCATTGAGCATCTCCTGTAAGACACCAAATGAAACATTGTGGAGTGTGTTCATAGAATTAACAGGAAAGATTCTAGAAAGGCAGGGTTAATGTGAGGTCTAACTGTGAGACCCTGCATGAATACATTATCGTACAGTATTGTTTTGCATGTTAAAAATGTAACAACCAGTTTTGGCTCAGTTCTGGGTACCTCCAGGCTGAAAACTGTGCTCTTCAAAACAAACAAACAAACGAAGAATGCTCCAGTAGAAACGCTGACTATTTTCAGTTGGCTCTAAACTGTCTTGGTGTGAGGCCCAGCACTGCTGTCAGCGTGATGACGCTATGTCATTCCCAACAATGCAGAATCCAGTCAGCTTCATGGCTCTTAGGTTAAGTTCTGGACCAGCATGAATAGCTATGAGCTTACAGTTTTGGTTGCGGAAGAGTCAGGGACTGGATGGTGAATTGTGCCCTGCTTTGGAAAGGAAAGAAGTAAATTGCTACCAGTTTCGAGGCACTATGCTTATTCATTACAATAATAACCATAAAAGGAGTTTGATGACAAATAAGTCAAACCAAACGTCCCAAAATACAATTTCGGAAAAATGTCTCTGGTCTAAACTATCCCATTATCACAAACTAAAGCTGTCTGAAATTTGGTCAATTTGATCACATTTTCAAATTGTTCTGAAAACTCTGTGGAAGTTCAGTTCAGTTCAGTTGCTCAGTTGTGTCTGACTCTGCGACCTCATGAACCGCAGCACACCAGGCCTCCCTGTCCATCATTAACCCCTGGAGTCCACCAAAACTCGTGTCCATTGAGTCAGTGATGCCATCCAACCATCTCATCCTCTGTCATTCCCTTCTCCTCGTGCCCTCAATCTTTCCCAGCATCAGGGTCTTTTCCAATGAGTCAGCTCTTCTCATCAGGTGGCCAAAGTATTGGAGTTTCAGCTTCAACATCAGACCTTCCAATGAACACCCAGGACTGATCTCCTTTAGAATGGACTGGTTGGATCTCCTTGCAGTCCAAGGGACTCTCAAGAGTCTTCTCCAACACCATGGTTCAAAAGCATCAATTCTTTGATGCTCAGTTAACACAGTTTTTCCTTTTTCTCTATTACTTACACCAAAGACAATTCTAATATCTTCTCTCTTTATACTCCAAATACTAGTAAGTATAAAGAAAGTGAGTTATATTAGCAGTTTTCTCACTGTGAACCTCATAAAAGGCTGAATTTGGGAAGAAGCCTTTTTTTCAATAGTATTAAGGGTAGAGGCCCTGAGAGACAGAGGTGGGACCACCTTGCATGTGAACATCTCACCTACCATGCCTCTCACATGGTAGGTGAGATTCTTCACAGGTACAGAATGGAGAGAACTGATAGTCAAGTAGGACCCTGCTACCCAGCAGAGAGGAGGACAGCTCCAAGTCACAAGAGAAATCATAGTGAAACACAGCAGCGAATTCTTGCTGGAAGACACACTGATGTCCAGGGGCTTGTGTCCATTATAAGGTTGCCTGTCTGCTTCTTTTACCTCCTCTGAACAGTTTATCCTTTTCCTTCTCACATAAACCCAGGAGGGACTTGGAGTGGGGGGTGGGCAGCTGGGTCAACACATTCATGTGAAGAAAGTAAGATTCTGTGAGATTGTGTGCTTTGCAAACTGTAGTAGAGCCAGACATAGCAACCAGGACTTTGGGCTCCCAGTGCAGGTCTCTTGTTTTAAAACACTGCCTGCCTGTTAACGTTTGGGGAAACTCATGCATGAAATGTGTAGCCATCACATCCTCACTTAAATGGTTTTCTTCATAGGCAGAGGGAGAGGTACTGATCTTGGAAGAGTCAGGATTAAAAATTAAGTTGGGCATATAGGGCAGTTTAGGAAGAAAAGATGGAGCAAGACAGGAAGTGAAGGAACAGGAAGAAGGCAACAGAGAGATAAATACAGAAATAGTCAAATGGGGTCAACGTGGAGGAAAAGTACAGAGAGGGGAAGTTAACAGAGAAGAAGCAGAAATGGGCCTTTTTCTTCTTAAAAGCAGCACACTGAGGAAGCCAAGGACTGAGCAGAAATTGGAAGGAGGCAAGAAAGAGGAGAACAAATAGAGCCAGGAAAAGAGAAGCAGGCAGAACATGAGAACACAGGGAGCTGTATGAGATCAGAGTGTGTGCGGGTGGGGAGGTATGGGGACAAAGAGTGGGGCCCACGGGCCAGAATTCACACACACTGGTGGGCAGGCTAGTAGGGAGGTGACTGTCAGTGCAGCGGGGGATGGACAACAGGAGAGGACCACACAAGTGGAAGAGAGTGATCTGCTAGATGCTGCTTCTAAGGACCGATTCCATAGATGATTAGTTCCATATCCATGAAACCAAACAGCTAATCTTTTAGCACTCAGCTCTCTCGCCTCTTTCTTCATTTATATGATTTGCTTTTCAAAATATACAAACATTCACTCACTTAACCTCAAAGTACCCTAGATGCCTTCCTACCTGAAATAGTTCCTAAAGAATGATTAATCTCTTAAGCACCCCTCCCCGACCTTGGAAATGTCTTCCAAATTGAGAACAGTGGTATTTTCCTCAGGAAAAGCCAGGCCTGCACCATGGCTGGGTGGAGTCCTAGAGGAAAATGTCACAGCATTGTGAGAGCAGTCAGAGGGAACGTGAAAACAATTTCCCAGAACTGCTCAGCACAGCCTTTTATGTACACTCTCCTGAGCTGTACACACACTCTCCTACGTCAGATTCACGCCCACTCTGCCTCCCACAGTTATGATTTTCTAGGAAAGTCATTCTATCATGGTAACATTCACTCAGCAGTGTCCAGTCCTGGGCCTGAGCAACACACTCTCCCCTGGGTCAGAGGACAGCAAGGTGGGCACATTTTCCTCTCAGTGTCATTAGCCTCCAATCACAAGCCTCTTTGAAATAGGGGCGATTTTAACAGAGGTGCCTGTCCAATCCAGGCTAAATAATGACTGCTTTCTGGAGCTGACTATATGCCAAGAAGAATCATTAGGAATTTGAGCCATGCCAGCTTTTTAAAGTATTCTTTCAAATGCATGCCATAACAAAATACCCTTTAGCCTTAAATGTGACCTGGGTTCTTAGCACAACTTTGAAAAAAAAAATTAGCAACCTATCTGCTTGGTCAAATGTCAGCCAGCCAGATCACTTTTGAAAGCAATCACAATTAATAAGGGATGAGTTTTTTTAAAAACCCTCATGCCTTTCATGCAACAGGAGTGAGTTGCTATCTGCAGGGTTGGGTTAATGCCACTTTCTGGGAGTCCTCTGGGAGGACAGGCTCCATGAAATGATTTTTGCCCTTATAAACCAAGTTAAGGCCAGCTATTGGCAAGACTGCAGCAACTGCCTTCTGAGTACTCACACAGGATCCCGAGCCGGGTGGCTGTGCCCAGGTTAGTTCTCCCCTCACCTCACGTACTCCCCATCACTCTTATAATCCATGAATGATTCTGATCCCGACACCTCCTCAAAATCCTCCAGAACCAGACTGGTGCAGTCCTCACCCAGGACGCCGCTGTCGGGCCTGGACATTCTGACCCAGGGAGGAGGTGCGGGAGAGCTGGTGACCAGTGGAGGTGGGGAGCTAGGGGGTGTTTGCTGGACAGACGTGCGCAGGGCCTGAGGAGGGGATGCTGCTGGCTCACGGACTTCCTTGTCATCCTTCTCAGACTCTGGTCCTGCATCTGGGGCAGCAGGACCCAGGACGTGGTAGAGGCTGGGAAGACGAATGTCAAAGCGTAGCCCGAACTTAGCAAAGAGCTTGTCATTGAGAGCGTAGAGCTTCTCTGAGATGTCATAGCCCAGCAGGACCGAGAAGAGGCGAGAGATGTATCGCTCTTTGGTCAGAAGGAGGTGGAGATTTTTCCGGGGCCAGGAAATGTAGCTACATTCAGTCTCAGCTGTCAGAGTGACCTGAGAGGGGTCAGGGACAGAAAGTGAAGGTTGAAACTTAAAAATGTGTCCAAGCTTAGTACAGAGATATATACAGTTTACTTGGCAAATCACTGCACTGTGTACCTCTCCTGAAGAAGCCGTGGGAAGTACCTCTCCAGGGCCCTGCCTTGAAGAGGTCAAATGAATGACTTTTATTGTGTGCACTGATATGGTGGGAGGGATGGAGTAAGGGGAGTGTCTTGTGAAGAGCCCTGAGATCACCTTCTGGAACCTCACAGTCCACCTCCGGTCTCATCAGCTCTCATACACTATGTTCCATGGCTGATCCCACTAATGGCTGCAGAAGATTCTGAGCCTGTTGTGATCTCAGGAGAGAATAGGGGCCTCCTGGTGCTCAGAAGAAAGGTCAGGATGCTGATGACAATTTTTAAGGATAAGAGATAATATATTGGAGTTGGGACACGAAGAATTGGGAATAATTTCAGTGAGAAGAGAGCCTGTGATCAGGCATGCCAGGCTACATCAAGTGGACAGAATGCTGGCCTGACCTTCAGACCCATCAGCTGCACTTGACTTGGGCCCTACAAGTAACCAAATGGATCTGATGACTAAATTCAGAAAAGGGGCACAGAGGAAAAGGAACTCTTCTTTGGGGGGTGGGGGGTGAGGTGCCTTGCAGTTTACAGGATCTTAGTTTCCTAACCAGAGACAGAACCCGTGCCCCCTGCCTCAAGAGCACAAAGTCTTAACCCCTGGACCACCCAGGAAGTCCCAAGAGACACTCTTAAGAACACAGAGTGGAAGGACACCCTGTTCTCCATTTATATAGACATCTAGTAATTTCTGTGTACTTGGCTATGTGCCCATGATGCACAGCTAAGTCACACTTGCAGGGTCAGTAATGTGTGCACAGCACAGAGCAGCTGCTTGAAAAACCTTGTTAAAATAATGATGAGTGGTAAAGACAGGTTTCAAATGCAAACATTCTTAGTACAGTAAAGGAAAAGTGCGCAGAATCACACAATTCTTTATACCCTGTCCTAAGAACTTTAAAAGTGAGCAGCTTGGCAGAGCTTAAGATGAAGATTCACGAATGGAGACAGTGGAAATGAGGAGGAGGACAGCAGCTAACATTTGCTGAGAATGACCATGTGCCAGTCATTGTGTTAAGTGCTTTATGTGGGTTGTCTCATTAAAGGTGGGGTTCTTTATCAGAGATCATATATATAATCCCTTCATTTCATTGCCTCCAGAACAGCCCCTCTGCTCCCCTCCTTCCCTTCCCATCTGCAGTACCCCTCTTCAGTCCCCTTCCTTCATTTCCTCCTCTCCCTCCCCCCACCCCTCAGTCATCAGCACTCAAATCAGGGCCGAAATGGCCTCATCAAGACCAGAAACGAGTTTCAAGTTCCAGCTTTACCAGCTGTGCGACACCAGATAAATTGCTTAATCTCTCCAGACTTGTTGCCTCATGAGAATACTGGTCCTCACAATCCATCCGTTACTAATCTGACTCAACAAGTAGTTGTCACATCTACCATAACCTGTACTCTCAGTGCACTTACTAACAACTCCCAGACAAGAAGTCAGGGTGCTGCACAGGAAGTGGGTACACATGAGAGCTAACAAGGATGCAAGAAGTGTCCTCAAAGCTGAACAGAAAGACTGCGGGCATTCTTGCAAATACACTGTTACTTCTTCCATCTTAAATCAAAATTTTAAAATTAAAATCTTTTTTTTCTTCACTCTAGTTCCTTGGTTAGCTATCACTCCATTGGTTTGCTCTCCTTTTCAGCAAAACTCCATGAAAAAGTTGTCTTTACTTGGCTGCTACCAATTCCTCTCCTTGTATTCTCTCTCTTCAGCCAGCAAGGCTTTGCCCCAGTGGTCTACAAGCTGTTCCTGGCAAGGTCGCCTATGACTTCTACATTGCTGAGTCTGATGATCAGTTTTCATAGCATTCAGTCCTCCTCTTTGATATTCTTCACTTGGCTCGCAGGATGCCACACTCTCCTGGTATAACCTCCTGATTAGTCCCTTTCAGCTTCTTTTGCAGCTTTTTACCCCCTTCAACTTCTTAACACTAAATACCCCAGGGTTAATGGATTCTTGAATCCCTTTTCTGTCTGCACTCACTCACTGGTGATCTTGTCCAGTGTAACAGCTTTAAATATCATCTGTAGGCTAATGACTCCCAAACTTAGTCTCAAGCTCAGACCTTGTTCCTTAATTCCAGACTCAAGTATGCAACTGCCTGCGCAGTGTCTGTATTTAAATGTCCATAGATGACGCAAATCTAATACCTCCCAAACTGGACTTCCCTCTCTTCTCCCAAAGCCAATACTATCTGCAGCCTTCCTTATCACATTTGATAGCAGCTTCATCCTTCCAGTTTCTCAGGTCAGAAGTCTTAGACGTTTTCTTGATCCTCTTTCTCTCACATACTACATCCAATGTGTTAGGAAATCCTTTGGGCTGTATTTAGAAAATATACACTCTGGCCCTAGATGACATGTCTCCTTATCACCTCTCTGACTTCCTCTCCTGTTCTTCATCCCCCTCCCTCTCCCTGTTCCAGATTCATTGACCTTCTTTCTGGACCTCAAACATGCTAGTCTCTCTCACACCCAGCTTTTGCACAGGCTCTTCCCTCTGTCTAATATGCTATCCCCCAGATATTCTCAGAGCTCACACTGCCAATCACCTCAGGTCTTTGCTCAAATATCACCAGTTCAACAAAGATTTCCATGAAATCCCCAATTACAACTGCAACTATAGTTGACCCTTGAGCAACACAGGTTTGAACTGTGTGGATCCATTTAAATGGGGATTTTTTTTCAATAGTAAATACCTGAAGTGCTACACAATTGGCCGATTGGTTAAGTCTGAGGATGTGGAACCTCAGATCTGAGGGGACTGTATATTTGGAGGTTGGACTATAAATTATGGGCTTTCCTAGTAGCTCAGCTGGTAAAGAATCTGCCTGGAATGCAGAAGACCCTGGTTTGATTCCTGGAGAAGGGAAGGGCTACCCACTCCAGTATTCTGGCCTGGAGAATGCCATGGACTGTATAGTCCATGTGGTCTCAAAGAGTCAGACACTACTGAGCAACTTTCATTATAAATTATACATGGATTTTCTACTGTGTTAAAATACCCCTACCTCCTATGTTGTTCAGGGGTCAACTGTATCTCTCCCTTAAACTATTCTATTTTTTTACTATAATTTATTATTTTTAACATTACATAATTTACTTATTCATAATTTCTATGGCTAATATTTTGTTTTACCTACTAGAATGTGAATTGCATGAAGGAGGGACCGTCGTCTGTTCTGTTGACTGATACACTCTGAGCACCTTTAATACTGCCCAGGTGGGAATTCCCTAGCAATCCGGAGGTTAAGACTCCATACTTCACTGCAGGGAGCATGGGCTCATGAACCACGGGTTCAATTCCTGGTCAGGGAACTAAGATCCCACATTCCGTGTGATGTGGCCCAAAATAAAACCAAACAAAAACAAACCATGTAGTGCCCAGGTTACTGTAACAGCTCAATAAATATTACTGAAATGAGTGAATGAATCAGGTAAAAACTACTAATCTTGTATGTTGCAAAATAACTTGATTTTGTTTTCTCATGCCCAGTATAAAATCCTTCCTAAATTTTTTCAGAAACCAATGGATTGACTGGTTTGATCAGGTTTTTCTTTAACTTTCACCTTTGAAGCTGGTTGAATGGATTAAATGAGATGATATACATAAAGAGACCTTGAGTCCAGTAAAACATGATGCTAATTAGAGAAATAATGCTGATTTCCATGTGATCGCTCCCATGTTATGTTCTCGGTGACTGATGAGAGGGTCGCAGTGTAAATTCTTCATTGAATTCTTGAGAGGTGTGATGGAATGTTGATCTCTTGTGGCAAACTCAACAAGAATTATGATTCAGTCACTGTGGATTCCCTATTAGTCAACAAAAACTATGCAAATACAAAGGCAAGGACAAGATGAACTACAACCTGAGACAACACTTGACATTTGCAAAGAGGAAATGGGACTTCACAGCGCCAAGAGCAAGTGTGTGGATCTCAAGGCTCCCAGTGGAGGTGCATACTAAAAATACAAGTGGAAGAAATGTGACGGTCCCTACATCCCTCTCAGATGCTGAGAGGCCATCTGGGGTCATAGCCCTTCCTTTCAAGCGTAACTAAGGGGGAGGACACCAGGCTTATCCACCACCTGTTTCTCGGTTTCAGTGTCAGAAACAGAGCCTGGTCTGGCTGGCTCAGGACCTGACTCAGCCCTCCTGAAGGTTCTTGTGGCTCTGAGGGAGTTCTCAAAGGTGACTGCTGAGCTGCTTGGAGAGGCTGTGAGCGTGTGGTGGGGGAGGCACATGTTCAGAGCGGGGCCTGTGGCTGATGGTCCAGGCAGGGGGGATTAGGATCGCCCCTCAGGGCCTGTCCTCACAGAGCCAAGAGTCAGGGTGGGGCGGAAGCAGGCCCAGCCAGGTGGCACCGCCTGGCATGTGTCTATTTTGGGGCTGGCATAAATGCTTGCCTGAGGAACTTCCTGATAGAACTGATAGGAGACAGAGGGAACCCAGTACTGGCCAACTATCTGGACAGGGGAGTCCCTATAATGGTGTATATGTGTACCCTCTAATCTCCGGGTAACCCCCCCGTTTTAAAAAAAAGAATAGAATAGTGGTGTCAGGCAACTTGGTTTTGCCACTTTCTAGATGAAGCGCTTGGGCAAATTACTTGAGGTTCCTGAGCCTTAGTTGCCTCATCTGTTAAACAGGTTAATAAGAATATTCAATCCAGAGGACTGTTGTGAGAATCAATAAGGCAATGAAATAGGTAGTGCCTGTCACGTTCTAGCCATACAGTAAGTGAGAACTACAAAGAAGGCAACTGAAATCTGAAGGACTGACAGAGAAGAGAAGAGGGCTCGAGCAGCCAGGCCCTGGCCTTAGACCATGTATGTGATGCCCTCTGGAGCACTCTGAGACACCAGTGGCCTACTGGCGAGGCAGTTCAGTGAAACTTTACTGAACACCTACTACTGTGTACAGTGTATTGCCCTTTGGAGCCTGGAGATGGAGAGGAAAAGCCCAGATTTCTACGTCAAAGGAATTTACTAGGCAAAAGACAGAAAGAAAACCAAATCGTACGTGTGCGCAGTCAGCATAGTAAAAGGCATAGAGGAGGCACGCAGGCAGTGTGTGGGGGTGGAAGCTGGTGAGGTCAGTCTGGGCAGGCTTCAAAGGAAGTGAGATGCCATAGCCTCCTCTTGATGAGGGAAGTGCATTTCGGATAGAGGCGACGATAGGGGCCAAGGCACAGCCGTGCAAAACAGTGTGGTATGTTTGGGGAAGTAATTCAGCATGGCTGGTGTGAGCAGGAAGGGTACGGAAAGGGCTGGAGATGCGGCTCCAGGATGTCACTAAAGGTCTCAAGTCACTCTCTAAGGAGTGAGGGCTTTTATCCTGTGGTCACTGGGGTCTTCTGGAAGAGTTTTAAGCATAGGAGTGACATGGCCCCCCTTTCAGGGACCAGCACCTCCCTACCCTACTCCTCCTCTGCCAGGCACTTTTTCCACTGGAGGAGAGTGCTCCCACCTCTAGCATCATATTGGCAGTAGTCCAAAGGTCTGACAAAAGAGGAAAGATGGAAGCACGGATGTTGCTGGGTTGCAGTGGGATGGGCTGTGGCAGTTGCTGCCATGGGGCTCCCTATTACCTGAAACACCCCCTCCTCAGAGGGATGCAGCGATTCCCACTCAGGAGAGTCCATGAACTGGTAAGGAAAGACGTAGTGCAGAAACTGCCCGTCCTGGCTCACACGAACCCTGGCAAAGGGAGAGAAGAGACTGTGTGGGAAAAGAGAAATGGTTACCCAGAGCTTCTCCAGAGTTTAAATTACATGTTAAAAGAGTGGAAAATGACTAGGATCCAGAATGGGCTTTTTCCTCTTTTACCTAGAAAACTCAAGAGTCTCAGTTTCAACCTCTCTTCCAAAGTCAGTTGTACTGGGAAAGTGTGTATTGAACAAAGGGGGCAGATCAACAAGCTCTCTCAGGTACATCCTGTCTAGTTGGAAGGAGCTATTGTTCCACTTTTTCTGGAGCTTAATTGTCTAAAAAATATGTATGGAGAAACTTCTGGGAACCTGAAGATGATCTAGTCCTTTTTTTTTTTACCCTTCAGCTGCACTGCGTGGCAACTGCTGGACACTGGGGAAGACCCAATAATCTGATCCTTACCTTTCAGGATTTCACAATTTAGCGGAAGTCACAAGCACATAAATAACTAGCTGTAAGTCAACATATGCTATTGTGAGACAGGAGACTAGAGGAGAGAGAGAGCTTAGTTCTCTCCAAGTGGCAGACTTCTCAAAGATGACATTTCAGCTGATTTCTGGAGGATGTATAGGATACTGAGAAGCAGATCAGAATGCGGATGAGGATCTGAGGAATCCAGTATGGAATTCTGTTTTCCAGTATCAGCTTTTCCCCCTTCCTCTATAGTACTGGAGCTTTTTAGCAGGGCTCATGACTACCCAGCTAGACAACATTTCTCTACTTCCCTTGCAGCTGAGTAGAGCCATGTGATTATGTTCTGGCCAAGGGGATATGAGCACTCCATATCTTGCTCCCAGTGAATGCCTAGATTATATGTATGTGTGCAAATTATCAAAGACCACTATCAATTAACAAACTTTATGTATTATCTGACAACTTAACGATGGAAAACAGAAAGGGATGTAGGTCTCAACCAAGCCAAGAATGTGGTGTCAGCCTGCACTCTCTGATAGCAGAAACACTCTTGCTTCTGCAAGACCTATCAAAATATGTAGCTAGCCACCAGAACTTCCCTGAATAATGAAAGGATGCAAGAGAAAATGAAGTGCTATGTGCTCCTGCCTCATGGGCTTCTCATATTCTGTTCCCTCCAACTGCCTCTCTTCCCAATCTGCACCTTCTCCTCAGGCCTCAGCTTACACATTCCTCCCCCAGAAAGTCTCATCTGGCCCCTCAGAAAATTTAGGTCCACTGCTTATATGCTCTCATTGCACTTTGCCTTGCTCCTTGGAATTAGTGACTAGAGTCACGAATTAGTGACTCTCTTGATAGACTGTAAATTCCAGGAGTACAAGGAAAATATTTTTCATTTTTTAATAAGAGATCCCTAGTCTCTAGCTCTCTTAATAAATATTTGTGGAAATGGGGAGGGAGGAAGGAAGGGAGAAAGGAAAGGAAGAGGGATGGAAAGATCAAACAAATGAATGCACTGTGTCACCATAAAGGGGACCAAAACCTCAAGGAAAAGCTTCTCGAACAAAGGAAGAAAGACAACCAGAGAGAATGAAGCTGCTGCCATACACATCAGATCCTCCCATCCTTCATCCTCCTCCCATGCAAGGAATCTGGCCACCCAAGTAAGCCACTGAGGAGGGACAAGACTTTACAGTGTGAGTGACATCTAATGAGGGGCTTTCCAGGTGGCAAAGAATCCACCTGCCAATGCGGGAGATGTGGGTTCAATCCCTGTGTGTTTTGTTTTGTTTTCCTTAGATTTTGCAGTTTCAATCCCTGGATTGGGAAGATCTCCTGGAGAAGAAAATGGCAACCCACTCCAGTACTCTTGCTTGGGAAATCCCATGGACAGAGGAACCTACAATCCATGGAGGCTCCAGAGAAGGCTACAGTCTATGGGGTTGCAAGAGTTGGACATGACTTAGCGACTAAAACAACAACGTCTAATGAGCCTGCATGGCTCCCTGAAGCCATTCACATTGTATACTATATCCTTTATCATTTGAGTCTCTTCTTCCTCCTTGATCTCCTGACAACAGGTAATTTCCTCCTCCATGAACAGCTCGGAGAGCTGGCTGCCTCTTCAGGAGGCTGTGCATGTGGGAGTTCATGCTTGGGATTGTATATGAGAGAAACTCTCCAACAGTAAGCACAGCTTAACAGGGTGATGGACTTTGAAGAAGTCACTTTGCCTTTTGAGTCTTGAAAGGGACTGATTGCATTATGAAAATAAAACAAAAAGGACGACTGAGGTTTTAGCAAAGGGCTCCAGGTGAGGTATGCATGTGAGCTGGGGAGGTCTCCATCAGAAGCCCCCACTTCTCAGCATGGAGTTCTATTCTGCTGCTTCAAGGTGTTTGGTACCTCACCAGCCAAAGATAACAATGATTCTCCCTTAAAGTCGGAGGCTGGTTATAGACTAGAAGTCCTTCCTCAGCTCCAAATTTACAAAGTTGAGACAGGATGATGTTGAAAGATATCAAAACAAAACTCTTACTTCAAATCTTGAAAAGCAAGAAAAATATTGAAATTTATAACTTTTAACTTGAGTTTTTGATGCTAGGTATACTAGGAAATGGCACACTCCAGTACTCCTGCCTGGAAAATTCCATGGATGGAGGAGCCTGGTAGGCTATAGTCCATGGGGTTGCAAAGAGTTGAACATGATTAAGCAACTTCACCTTCTTTCTTTCTATAGTTCCTTTTGGAGAAGGAAATGGCAACCCACTCCAGTGTTTTTGCCTGGAGAATCCCATGGATGGAGGGGCCTGATGGACTACAGTCTATGGGGTTGCAAAGAGTCAGACACAACTAAGCAACTAACACACACACACACACACACACACACACACACACACACACACACACACACACACACACACACATGGAAAAGGGCTTCGCGGGTTGCTCAGCTGGTAAAGAATTTGCCTGCAAGCAGCAGTCCTAGGTTTGATCCCTGGTTGGGAATATTCCCTGAAGGAGGGCATGCAACCCACTCCAGTATTCTTGCCTGGAGAATTCCCATGGATAGAGAAGCCTGGCAGGCTACAGTCCAGGGGGTCACAAAGAGCTGGACACGACTGAGTGACTAAGCACAGTGCATACTAGAAAAACCACACTGAGAGGCCAAGCCCCTCTCCCCTCTTCACAGGAACATGGTCTACAAGTTCACGATAAATCTATCATATAAAAGATGGCTGAACCATATAACAATTATTATGTGCTTCCATAAATGAGCACCATACAGTGCAGTGGGTGTTTCTCCTACCTGTCTTAATCCTCTCCTTTGAACAGAGATATCAGGAGATGCAAACAATATCATGGGTCTCATGAACAAGCATGTTTCCTAAACTGTCCTTATTTTAAGCATGGAATTGTAGGTGGCAAACATTTTGGCAATAGTCATAATATATTTGTATCTACATGTGTATTTGTTTACACACCTTAATTTATTTATACTTCAACCATAAATGAAATGAAACATCACAAAACCTCATAGCTCATTCAACCCAGGACCTCAGTGTCCAAACAAAATTAAAACATGTATACATTATACTTTGATTCTATACATTAGTCCATAGTGCATGGTATCAACATTACTAGTAGTAGTAGTTGTGGTAGGGCCATCATCATCAATGTCAGTCTTTTTCCCCACTGGCAATCTTATCTGGTTTCTTTTTTCTTTTCCCCTTTTCTTTTTCTTTCCTTTTTTTTTTTTTCTTTGAATCACTGCATTCTTCTGGTCTCAAAAAAGCAGGAAAGAGGAAATTAAGGACACAGTTTTTAAACACTCTATTTGTTTTCTACAGAGCCAGTCCAAATATATACCAGGTGAAGATGCTTACTGTCAGGTGCTTAGCTCCCACATACAAGTCCCACTAGGGCAATATTTCAAAGCATTCACAATTTCCTACCAAATGTGCAGCACAAAGCTACATAGTATTTGTTCAGAAGAGACTGGTCAATGGCCAACATTCACATGCAGGCTAATCCTGACAAAGCCCATTTTCTAAGGTCTGACTGTCAGCCTCCTTCAAACATGTCAGCCAGGTGTCTCCACCATATCCTCAAAGAGACATACATGGGAATCGCTACTCTCCCCTCACTCTCTGGCCCTCAGATTCATAGCACTTTCCTCCTGGTCGTGTAGGAATCTCAACAGAACAATCTGGAATGGAAATGTGGACAAGGGTAACCTCCATTGTTGTTGCTGTCGTCAGTCACTAAGGTGTGTCTGACTCTTTACGACTCCGTGAACTGCAGCCTGCCAGGCTCCTCTGTCCTTGGAATTCCCCAGGCAAGAGTACTGGAGTGGGCAGCCCTTTTCTTCTCCAGGGGCTCCTCCCGACCCAAGGATCAAATCTACATCCACTTCACTGGCAGGCAGGTCCTTTACCACTGAGCCATCAGGGAAGCCCATTCCTGCTCCATATCTGGGCGTATATGGCTTTACCATAGAATCTGCATAGATATCCCCTGATCTCTCTGATGTCCTGGCGGGAGCAGGCGTTACAAAAAAATCTCCCGTTTTGGCACTGTTCCTTACACACAGTTGGCACTTAGCGAAGGTTGAGTGCATATGGAAGAAACTAATTAATCTTATTGAAATGTTCAGTTTTTCAAAGCTTACAGAGATGTTGCTGCAGTTTAGGCATGACATGCTGGCATGGTGTGGTCATTTCAGAGCCAGGGTCAAGAAACATTCACCCCACACCTCGCAGCACCAAGTATATTCACAATTCTTCCTGCCAGCCATGAGCTAGTTTCCTCATGAAAAAATATTAAGAAAGGGGAAGCAAGTATATGCTTAGAAAAATCTATTTTGGTTTGTTTGACTCGCCACATCCTTCCTCAATGGAAGAGATACGAAATGGAAAGGGAGGCACTGGGAAACGAGAAGCGTGGGCGTGGGGAAGAAATGCTGGGCAGTGACAGAGTGGCTTACCGGCCAGAAAGCAGCAGGGACAGGCGGTCAATGGGCGTCTCGCCCTCCACGGCATAGGTCTGCTCCGTGGCCAGAGTCAAGACCTGCTCCTCGCAGCAGTGCACGATCTCCTTGTATGCTGGCAGGGGCACCTGCAGGGGCAGGCACAGCGTCTTGTAGAGCAGCTCCAGCTCCTCGGGGAGGGTGCCCTCTCGCAGGCGGTACACCAGATGTGCCAGCTGGAGCACGCAGGCCATGGCCAGCAGGACGCTCCAGAGAACAATGTCCAGGCCGCAGGCACCGAACCAGCCCCAGAGCACAGAGCACAGGTAGCCTGTGCCCAGGAAGCCGAAAAGGTAGAAGCACCCGTACACCCCGCTGCCGCCCATGAAGCCCAGGAGCAGGAAGCAGCTGGCCAGGTGGAAGACAGCCCCTTCCAGGTCCTGCCTCCAGGCGATGCACAGAGGCCCGTGCCCGAGCAGCCGGCCCTCCACGCTGCCGTTGCTGCTCATCTTCGGGTCTCAAAGCCTGTCGGGCTCTAAGATTGTCCCCACATGGGACTTCAGGAAATGGGTCAACCTGTCCTCCCAACTGTCGTCTCACCTCTGGCTTCTCCCCCACCAGCTCCACCTTTCTTGGGAGGAATACTTCCAGCAGCCTTGGGAATGAATAGCAAAACATCATGTACTTCATGGAGAACTGAAAACTTTTCTTTCTCTTTCCCTCAGCAAGGCTCTGACCCTCCTGGCAAAGCTCTGGTGAGTGTCCTCAGCTCCAGGTTTCTTAGAACAGTCTTCACATTTGACTCTTGGCAGGAAACCTAAATCGTCCTGAGAAAAAGACAGAGCTATGGGGCTGAAAGCTTCAGCAGTGAGGGGTAATAAAGCAGCCACATCCTGCTCTCTGTTGTTCCCAAACAGAATGAAGAGCACCCAGCACGGGAGGCACATTTGTGCTCCATTTGGAATGCGTCTCTCTTGGCACCGGAAGAAAGGGTGACCCCAGACGGATACCATGTTTGGAATTGGAATCCAAGAGGTACTGGCAGTGAGAAAAAACAGGCCAGGCATACAGGCAGGCTGGCAGAGCACTTAACATACCTCCCCAGAGGACAAGATAAGGCCTGGGCAAGAGAGGCAAGTCAGGGGAAGGGGGCAAAGGGGGTGGACAAAGGGAAAGCACGCACAGAGTTTACTGTCGCACCTCAGGTAGGGCACTGTCCAGAGCCCCCTTTGGGGAGGGGTCGGGGCTCTCCTGAGGTAGGAGGGCACATCAAGGTTGGAAAGTAGGGGACTATTATCAGAAAAAAATCCTAACAGCGAGAAGTGGAAAACCCCTCGAAGGCCTTTATGAAGTCATATTGGAAATATCAGTAGGCATTTATTTGACATTCATTAAACAAAAATAGCTATACGAAGCAACTTTTGAATTCTGACTTTCTTCTGCATGTATCTGGATCTAGTAATAGTTTATACAATGGTGTTACATTGCTCAGACCATCATCCCACCCACTCCAATACTGACAAATGATAATAACCATCACCTACTGAACACCTACAAAGTGCCAGATGTAGGTTAGTTATTCTATATGCGCATGATTTAGTCATCACACAATTGCATTCTAAATAAATATTGTCATTCTCCTAGATCTGAAAGAAACTGAGGTTTAGAGAGGTAACAAATTCCCACACGTAGTGACAGAGACAGCATTTGATCTCGTCTGTCAGACTTACAGCTGTGTCCCAAGTAGTTTGCCCAGGAAGTGGAAATTCAAGACTAGATCCATGACTCCTAACTCTACTCCCCCAGGAAGTCTGAGGATGTCCAGGAACTTCTGGATGACCCTGTGGTCTGCTTTGGGTCACCAAGTTAAAATCTGGGAGTATGCAAACACTAAACTAAGAAATGTCCCTCTGGCCTCCAAATGACTCCTTGCTTCTGTTTCCTTACTACCATTACTCCTATAGCCCCTGAGGTCTGCAGCCAGGGATGGGGGAAGAGGAGGGGCAACTGGTAACCTTCTAGAATTATTCAAGCATTCCCTCCATAGAGGCCTTTATTATACTGCTGGTAACCTAACTAAAATTAATGAGAAGTTAGGAACTGTCAGATATGCTGAGGAGCAGAAATTTTCAGCTCAACGCATATTGAGTGCCTGCTATGAACCAAGGATTGAAGAGAATCAAAGTTTCCTAAGAGCTCTCACTCTTATCAAGAGCTGCCTCAGAAAACAATGGCGATTCAGTGTAGGAAGTACAGTAACTGAGTTGAGGTTAGGAGAGGTGGCAGCCTAAGAGGAAGATGGCATCAAGAAAGAAAGACACAAGGGCTAACAAGGAACTTGGGGGCCAGGACTGAATTACTGGTGAGGACAGCAGACTCACAGGCAGAGAGGTATAAAAACGCACAGCATGTCAAAAGCTGGTTCTTTTTCTTATTTAATTACAATCGCCTGACAAACAAATGTGCATCTTATTCCCTTTTTCTAAAGTTGAGGCGGGAAATCAGTGGTAAAGGAAAAAAGAGAGTGCCTGGAGAAGGACTCTCCTTCCTAGGCCCTGCCCCACACACTCCAACCCCCAGCCTTTCCCACAGCAGTGACTTGGATCTGTGATATCATCTGAGTAGTGGAGTTGGGGATTTCCATATGCTGCTTTTTTGTCACCTGCCTGCCTCCTGGCCAAGCCACCCCCCTTTAACAAGCAACAGTTGCTCATCTCTCCACCTTAGTCATGCACCCCCTGAGCTGTCAAAGTGGCTGTCTCTGCCAGCTGTGAGCAAGGAAATCAGAAGCAACCAAGGCTCTGCCCAAGATAGAATTTCAAAGCAGGTCATCTTTCTCAGTCAGCCTGACCAGTGACTGGCCCTGTCCCCTTAAAGACACAGGAGACCCACTGACTGTTGCTCTCAGCCTACCTTCTTTGTCAATTCATAAATGTGTTCATCTGAGCAGAAGGTACTAACATATAGCAGGCAGGTATTATTTCCTCATGTCTTCCCATTATACCTTTTTTTTTTTAATGGAAGAAATGAACTCAATAAGATTAAGGAACATTCCCAAGGTGATAGAGATATATGTGAAAAGAGGCTAAAGCTTAGGTCATTGTGACTCTAAATTGTATGTTCTCTGTGCTGTACCACCTTGCCAGCTACTTTTGGAAGTTTATATATGTCCATGTGTAGGCTCATTCATTGTTACAGGGGTTTGAGTATGCCACTGGGGCAGCATAAACCCCACATGCCGCCTCCTGCAGTGAGAGTGACAGCGATGTCTATGGGAAGGGACCTATGATGAGAATGCAATGGAAAGCTGTATCTTGTTTATTTTTAAAACTAGGTTTGATAGAAGAGGAGAGAAAAAGTGTGTGTCAAAATGGCATGTTATGGAAAGCCACAAATACACCGTAGAAAATATTTGGGGAGAATAAAAGGAAAGACACAGAAGTTTGCATCAGTTCTATTCAATAGGCATTTACTTAGAACAAAGTATGTGTGCCAGGAACTGGGGATAGAAGATGAGTAAGACAATGATCACCTTCAAGGAACTTTTGGTCTAGTGAGGGAGACTGACCCAGAAAAAGTACCACCCCCAAAATACACTTAATGGGTACGTGGCCAATGAGACATAAGAGGACATGTGTTGGGGAGCTTCTGGGAAAAGCATACTCCTTTGTGGAGACAGTAAGGAGGCCTGCTGCCTTTCATCTTGGCTTGAGTAGTGTGATATGTAATGCTTGACGCAACCATAGCCATTAGATAGGATGGAGTTCAAGGAAGCACTTGCTGATGGGTGGAGGAAAGAATTCAGGAAAAACAGCACAGGGAAGGTGACATTTAAGCTGGCCATAAAAAAAAAAAAAGCTCAGTAGGTGTTCCCCCAGCTAGGGAAGGGCCTGCCAGGAAGGGAGAACAGAATGTGAAGTCAAATCCAGAAGTAAAATGAAAATACATGGCATATTCTGGTAATGGAGAACAGTTTGTTACACGTGAATCAAAGGGAGCACAGGACATGAGGCAGGAGAAGCAAGCTGGGGCCAGGTTAAGAAGTGAGCCAGCTGAACCACCTCTCCAAGAGGGGTCACAGACCACGGCTGGTCTGAAAGCTGTTACTGGTCCATGATGAGATATGGACAGAAATTGAGAGAACTTAGACATTTTTATACAATTCTACAGGAAACTTATTAGCCTATGAATTGGAAAAAAATTGAAGCAGTCCTTCACCTCACATAGTTTGAGAAACACCGGGTTTGAGATGAATGCTTTGCTATTATAGTTATTAAAATAGAACACAGGAGTGATTTTAGGCATTGGACACATACTGCTGAGCTGATCTCAGGCAGACACTACTGCTTTCTTATCCCATTTCCCCTTTTCCCCCAATGTGTGGAGTTCTGATTTTCTTGGACAATATATGAAGAAGGGTGGGCCTCTCTCTGGGTTTCTAGGGCCTGAAACAAGACTGGTCAAAGCCAAGCACACTATCTTATTCCTCTCTACTGCAACTGGTTTAAGAGTGGGCATGTGACCAATGAGACCCGAGGCTGTATACGTGGGAGCATCCAAGGAAAAGTATTTTCCCTGATAGAGCCAGTAGGACGCCTGCTACCTTTAATTCTGGCTTGAATACAGCTGTATGATGGTGTCATGCTTGAAGCTACCATAGCCATGAGATAGCATAGGCCTAAGGATGAGAGCTCTAGAAAAACATCTATTTCTGCTTTATTGACTATGCCAAAACCTTTGACTGTGTGAATCACAATAAACTGTGGAAAATTCTGAAAGAGATGGGAATACCAGACCACCTGACCTACCTCTTGAGAAATCTGTATGCAGGTCAGGAAGCAACAGTTTGAATTGGACATGGAACAACAGACTGGTTCCAAAGAAAAGGAGTACGTCAAGGCTGTATATTGTCACCCTGCTTATTTAACGTATATGCAGAGTACATCATGAGAAATGCTGGACTGGAAGAAACACAAGCTGGAATCAAGATTGCCGGGAGAAATATCAACAACCTCAGATATGCAGATGATACCACCCTTATGGCAGAAAGTGAAGAGGAACTAAAGAGCCTCTTGATGAAAGTGAAAGTGGAGAGTGAAAAAGTTGGTTTAAAGCTCAACATTCAGAAAACGAAGATCATGGCATCTGGTCCCATCACTTCATGGGAAATAGATGGGGAAACAGTGGAAAGAGTGGCAGACTTTATTTTGGGGGCTCCAAAATCACTGCAGATGGTGATTGCAGCCATGAAATTAAAAGACGCTTACTCCTTGGAAGAAAAAGTTATGACCAACCTTGACAGCATATTCAAAAGCAGAAACATTACTTTGCCGACTAAGGTCCATCTAGTCAAGGCTATGGTTTTTCCTGTGGTCATGTATGGATGAGAGAGTTGGACTGTGAAGAAGGCTGAGCACCAAAGAGTTGATGCTTTTGAACTGTGGTGTTGGAGAAGACTCTTGAGAGTCCCTTGGGCTGTAAGGAGATCCAACCAGCCCATTCTGAAGATCAGCCCTGGGATTTCTTTGGAAGGAATGATGCTAAAGCTGAAACTCCAGTACTTTGGCCACCTCATGCAAAGAGGTGACTCACTGGAAAAGACTCTGATGCTGGGAGGGATTGGGGGCAGGAGAAGGGGACAACAGAGGATGAGCTGGCTGGATGGCATCACTGACTCGATGGACATGGGTCTGAGTGAACTCCGGGAGTTGGTGATGGACAAGGAGGCCTGGCGTGCTGCGATTCAAGGGGTCACAAAGAGTTGGACACAACTGAGGGACTGAACTGAACTGAAGGATGAGAAGGTTAGAGAAGGGAAAAATAGAACAAGCTTTGGTTCTTCAAAGTATCATTGAACATTATATCAAATCTGAAACTTTCAACCACCAGACTTTATAACGGGAAACAAATTACATGTATTACTTAAGCCATTCTAGTTGGGTATTCTAGTACTTGCAGTTGAATACATTCAGATGCAGATCTCCCTAAAGATCTCCATGGGCTTCCCAGGTGGCACTAGTAGTAAAGAACCCATCTGCCAGTGCAGGAGACATAAGAGATGTGGGTTCAATCCCTGGTCAGGAAGATTCCCTGGAGGAGGGCATGGCAACCTACTCCAGTAGTCTTGCCTGGAGAATCCCATGGAGAGGAGCCTGGTGGGCTACAGTCCATAGGGTTGCAAAGAGTTGGACACGACTGAAGTAACTTAGCATGCACAGATGCAAGGACCTCCATAAGGACTGCTCTTCAGCCAGTAGTTGTTAAACATTTCCTATATTCTATGAAAACTGAGTATCAGATGACTTGTTATGCGCTATCAATAACTTTCTCTTAAAAGTCTGAGTAAACTGAGAAGAAACGCTTCTCTAAACTCAATTTGACCATTAGAATAATTTGGTGGTTAATAAACAAGATGATTTGGTGCAAAGTTGGTCATCTGTTTAACATGTATTTACCATTTACTTCTTTCTCCTTATAACAGAATTCCAGTTTTGTTCTGATATCTAAACTACACAGGGGATCCAAGGAGGGGTTAAGCCAATCAGCATAAAGTGTTCTGTTAACAATTATCATTATACTCTCTCCAGATGGCTCAGATGGTAAAGAATCCCCTTGCCAGGAGATGCAAGAGACATGGGTTTGATCCCTGGGTCAGGAAGATCCCCTGGAGTAGGAAATGGTAACCTACTCTAGTATTCCTTGCCTGGGAAACCCCATGGACAGGAGAGCCTAGCAGGCTACAGTCCATGGAGTCTTACACAAAACCTAATTTGGCTCAATCAGATCAAAAAGGTAGGGGGTACAGGGTACTTCAATGCTTTAATAGTTTCTTTCTCCACTGCTGGACTTAAACAAGAAAGCACAGGATTAGCTTCATCAATCCCGGAAGAGAGCGCTGAGGTGAAAAATATTGATAACTTGATTCTTGGATGGCATCACTGAGCCTCTGATATCACTGCATCTAGAGTTTGCCCTAACCCTGGACTTCCAGTCATGTATTTTCCTTGATGAAGATTTTGTATAACTGTCAAAAGCACCATCATCAACAAAGAACTACCATCTAGCAGTTTATCACAGCTAAAGAAACACTGGGTATATTCACACATGTACTCTTTTTAGGAAAACATCTTGGAATATTTATCATAGCACTGAATATTCAACTTTTTATTTTTATAGCTTATATACATATCTCCACCAGAATATAAGCTTTTTGAGAGCAGAGTCCATGTCTTACTAATCTTTGTTCATTACTTAGCACACAGTTGGCATTTAGTATGTCCTCAGTAAATGTTTAGTCAAGCATCCTCTCATTTCGAGAACAGGGGACGCATGATTCACATATTCAACATTTAGGGCAGTTCCTTGCACATAACAGGCCTTCACTAAATATGTACTGAATGAATAAATGAATTTATGACTATGAACACATAATTTTTTTTATTAGTTAACTGGTACAGGAAAGAACATGGGGTTTTAGGGCTTGAACTCTACTGACATAGACTCACATCCCAGGTCACCAAATATTTGACCAGAAAAATTTCTTTAACCTGACTAGTTGTACTCACCTGTGAAATGGGGATTAGTTTCTCCTCACATCAGACCTGTAGTTATCCTAAAACAGACCTTGCACAGGTGTATGGTCCTGTTTTCATCAACCTTCAAAAGTTTCAAGGTTAGACAAAGGGAACTAATTTTAGAGAACATGACTGTATCTGTATTGAGAATTTGGGAAGTATCATGAATAGCAGGAGCTTCAGTTTAGTTCAGTCGCTTAGTCATGTCCGACTCTTCGCAACCCCATGAATCGCAGCACGCCAGGCCTCCCTGTCCATCACCATCTCCCGGAGTTCACTCAGACTCACGTCCATCGAGTCCGTGATGCCATCCAGCCATCTCATCCTCTGTCGTCCCCTTCTCCTCCTGCCCCCAGTCCCTCCCAGCAAGAGTCTTTTCCAGTGAGTCAACTCTTCGCACAAGGTGGCCAAAGTACTGGAGTTTCAGCTTTAGCATCATTCCTTCCAAAGAAATTCCAGGGTTGATCTCCTTCAGAATGGACTGGTTGGATCTCCTTGCAGTCCAAGGGACTCTCAAGAGGCTTCTCCAACACCACAGTTCAAAAGCATCATTTCTTTGGCGCTCAGCCTTCTTCACAGTCCAACTCTCGCATCCATACATGACCACAGGAAATTAGCCAAGAGGTATGTCAGAACATGGTTAACAACCTACTAGGAAGCTAAGTTCTTCATTTTTTCAAATTACTGTGGTAACATGTTACTATTATCACCAACAAAATGCTACACATAATCTTTGGGAAGGCTTAAACACTAGGGAATGATGGGCAATCTTGTGAGATGTACTTTTAAGTAGGGCAGATGTCATGAAGGGTCGTTTAATTCCTTTACCAATCAGGTAAGCATATCAAATTGACAAAGGTTGAAACAATCAATCTTGCTAAGAGGTCAGGGGACTAGACACCCTAAGTACTAAGGTACAAATGGGCACCCCCTTTCTAGAGATCAGTCAGGCAGGACTCATCCAAAGCCTCTGGCCCATCTTTGGTTAAATGACACTTATACTTCCCTTTGGAAATGTCCATTGTAGTGTTACAGTGGAGTATCCAATGGGGGAAAAAAAAAAAGCATACATGCAAAAAGAGATAAATGGCAAGGTCACCAAGAAGTGGTCTATTGTAGACTGGTGGCATTTCAGCTTTCTTTCTTTCTTCCTTATGTTTCCACAAAACCAATCATTTTTAAAATCAGAAATAATTTAATTCAATACTGAGACCCAGTTCCTAGAATGGTATCTAACATATAACAGGCATTCTATAAACATTTAATGAAATGAAGGTACAGACAGAGAATTGTTTAAATTATGGTAAGCCACGGAGTAGATTTGTACATAGCTAATAGGAACCATATTGTAGAACTATACTCACAGGTGATAAAATATATTATGGAGAAAAGTTAATACTATGATTGCATTAAAAATATGTAGCATAAGGACCTTCCCGGTGGTCCAGTGGTGACGACTCTATGCTTCCAATGCAGGGGACAAGGGTTTGATCTCGTCAGTGAAATAGATCCTGTGTGCTGCAACAAGACCTGGCACAGTCAAAAAAGAAAAGTAGCATAGAAAAATGACCTAAATTTTTTGTTTTAAAAAAATATATTAAAAGCATAAGAAAAAATTGGAACAGCAAAAATTAACATTGGGAGATAAGGTTAGGAATTTTCCTTTCTTTTTGTAGTTCCAGGACATATTCAAGCAGAATATGGATAACCATCTGCCAGCTATCTATATTGGTGGGAAGTTGATTCACATCATCTCCCTTAGGAGTCCAAGATTCTGTTCTTCACCCTAGAAGAATGCTCTGAAATCTACACAATGTCCACTTAAATAAAACTGTATATCCAAGCAAATATTAAAGTAAAAATATGAATACAGAGAATGTAACATTAAATGCTAGATACTATTCCAAATGCTTTACATACCCCCACTTTAATGAGTACTCAATCTTATATTACTACTATCCCCAATTTTTTTCTTTCAGATGAGAAAAACAGACCCAAAGAGGCTGACTTGTTCGAGGTCATGTAGCCATCTGTTGAACTTAAACCTGTCACACTTCCAAGCTACGCTTTTTTCTTCCCCCAGCTCTTCAGCATGCCGGATTCTGGTTACCCCACCAGAGACTGAACCTGCACCCACTGCATTGGAAGTGTGGGAAGCCCCAGGGCCATCTCTTAACTAGGAAAGGATCCTTAGGAACGATTTAGTTCAGCTACTTTTAAGAAGCAATTTTCCAATCATATGACACACGAACTCTACATATTCTCATTAGTTTTCACAGTATCTTTTGTTGTTAAGATTTAAAATTCAAAGACAGAATATGACCAACTGCCTCATTTGCTCAAAAGCAGCTAATAGGACCACAGGGCTGCTATAGTGATCCACACTTTATGTTCTATATGTTAGAACTATAGAACATAGTGAATAGAACATATATTCTGTACCACTACAGTGTAGGACTGAGCTATTTCATTAGTGATTTATTTGTAAAAATCCAGCCTCTGACCTGGGCCAGCTTCTAATAAATAAGGGATAACTGTTTGGTGTAAAGTGTAAAAAGTGTACACTTAATTATGCCAAAGAGTTGAGATCTTTCAAGCCAATGGACCCTGATGTGGTCCAAAATCTAAACAAGTTACTTTCACAAAAGAGAGAATTACTAAAGAACAATAATGACTTAAAATATTAAGACTGAAGATTTATCCAATTCTTACCTTTAAAAAGTTAAAAATAAAAACCAAAAGCTTGAATGAGATGGTTTGACCATCAGATCCATTATAAACTGAATACTTCTATATAACTAATCTTTGTGATTTCATTAGATAAGATCAGTATCTGCTTTCTCTTGACAAAAAATATCCAAAGTTCCCAGAATGACAAGAACATAAGAAATTTGTTATAAGATTTGTTTATACTATAGTTGGTCCCTCAGGATCTGGGGCAATTGGTTCCAGGACCCTCCTGTGGATACCAGAACCTGTGTTTGCTCAAGTCCCTTATACAAAATGATGTAGTATTTCTATATAACTTAAGCACATCCTCCTATATACATCTCTAGATTATTTATAATACCTAATAAAATGTAAATGTTGCACAAATAGTTGTAAATTCAATGTAAATAGTTGTAAATACAATGTAAATAGCTGTAAATACTATGTAAATAGTTGGAAAAAATGACAAACAAGTTTTATTTTTTGAAACTTTCTGGAATTCCCCCCAATATTTTTGATTCAAGGTTGTTTGAATCCACAAATGAGAAACCCACAGATATTCCTTAAGAAAAATAAATACCACCTGAGGATGTGAGGGATACAAAAGAAACACACCTGAAGACTTTTAATCAGGGGTTTTTAAAATAAATTATAAATAATTTTTATTTATCAATTTTCAGCAAGGAACTCCCAAAGTTACTGAATCTTCATTTTTCAGGAACTATTCACTCCCAGAGCAGACCACCTGTAGAAGAAAAAATGTATTTTAGAAAGTTTAAAATTTCAAACATCATGCCAGACCTATGGAGTCAGGAATTAAGATGCTAGAAATAGATGCTTCAGCTGAGGACTATTAACTACCACAATTATTCTAAACCAGTCACGAAATAAAAGATCCACACTTTAAAACTTTACCTTTGCTTAACTTTAAATATAAAAACATCACAGAAACTGTTTAATTCATTACAAGGTTTAATCTTTAAAGTCTTTGTTGAAGTAAAAACTATACGTTCATTTATTGTCTCAAAAACATCTTCCCCAAAGAGGTTTATTTTTATAGATATTCAAGAGAAGAGACTTGCAACCTCCTCCTTGCTGACTCAAGTATGTTTGGCAAAGATCCACGAAGTGGAGGCAGGTTAGCTCTGTATACAAGGCATTTCCTATGGAAAGTTACTCACTCAAACCCAAGGGCAAAGTAAGGGTAACACTTTTAAAATGAATCTGGAAGATCAAAAGGGAGAGCAGCAGAGGATAAGGCTGCTGGTCATAGCAGGTGTCTCTCCAAAAAGCTCGTACCCACCCCCACTCCTATCCCGGAAGACAGGATCAATGCTAACAAGTTAGCTAGGTAATTTGGACTGGCCGACTGGCCAAGTCTAATTCAAGTGCTTCCCTCACCTAGCTATTCCTGCATTTGGTTTAGAAAAGATAAGCCTTATCAACAATATAAATATATGAATTCTCTCTTTTCTAAAAGGCTTAAAGGAAGAATACATGTAAACATATGCAAAAATGAAGTCACTCATCATTTCAAGAGACCGCAGTTCTGTATAGCATTGCTACCTCTTTTGTTATCAGCTACTCATCATCGGGGGGCTAGCCACTGAAAGCCTCTGGGTATTAAGTCCTTGACAGAAGATAGATATCTACTGAATGAATAAATGTTCAAATAGCAAAAATGACCCTTTTCCTTGACTCTCAGGATTATATTTTCAGACATCATCAGTTGTCTCTGAGTTTGTGTGTGTGAAATCAGCATATTTTAAGCGTATGTTAACCAAATATTAAGTTCAATCAAACTTTAAATACTGAGTTCAGTGCCGGTCCTTTCATTTATTTCAAAGATTTTAGCTCCCAAACCGTGTTCTCTAGGTGCCTCCTGGGTCTTAAAGGCAGAACGATACCAGCCGCCATTTCTCTGCAGGTTTTAGGTTCCTCTAGTTTCTCTTTCAGGAAAAGCAGCAGTCATGGACTTCCCTGGTGGCCCAGTGGACAGGAACGCACCTGGCAAGTGTCGAGGACCCGGGTTGGATCCCTGGTGTGGGAAGATTCCACATGCCATGGGGCAACTAAGCCCGTGCACCAAAACTACCAAGCCGGCACGCTAAAGCCTGTGTGCTGCAGCTGCCGAAACCTGTGTGCCCAGAGCCTGGACTCCACAGAGAAGCCACCGCAGTGAGAAGCCTGTGCACCCCAACTAGTGAGCAGCCCCTGCATGCCGCAACTAGAGAAGTTCCTCACACAGCAAGGAAGTCCTAGCGCAGCCACAAAAAAAACACAAAACAGTTGTAAATGGCTAGAATCGCCACACCCTAGTTTTTCTTAGGAGTAGTTTTCAAGTCTCTGTTTTTGCTGCTATTAAATCTTTAGACAGTTTATATTTAGTATTATCCCTACTACTTCTTCAGCTTAAGCCAGTGGTTCTTAAAGAGGAACACCTGAAAATTATCTAGGAGCTTCAGTTAACAGGGGCAGATCAGGGCTCAAGCTTGTGAATTTTGGAAAACATTCCTCAGATGATTACAAGGTACACTTCTTACACTTCTTATGAATGTACTTACTTTCATATTAAGTTCAATATTCTGGATTCAAGGTACAATTAAGATCTTATTTAGAAAATAAAAGCTACTAAGGTTTTGAATTAAGGAACTTTCATGATCATTACTGGGAAGATCTGAGATTGCAAAATTTTTCCTGTGAAGCTATCCTCAGAAAAATATGGTCTCATGGTGTAAGACAACAATTTACTTAAGTTTATCTTATAAAAGCACAGATAGTAGTGTTGAATTTTACCCAGTTACTGACCTGGTTGCTGAGTTATACCCACCTCTTTATTTCAACAAAAGGTCTTTGTAACTAGCATTCAAAATAAAGTTTTAGGTAAAGCTAAAAATTAAAACATTGTCAGTAAAATCTCATTAAGTGCGAGGAGTGAAGTATAAAGTGCTCACAATCTGGAGAGTGAAGACCTAGATTTGGGCTTCCTTGGTGATCTAGTGGTAAAGAATCCGCCTGCCCATGCAGGGGACACAGATCTGATCCCTGGCCCAGGAAGATTCCACATGCCTTGGGGCAACTGAGCCCATGCTCCACAACTACTGAGCCCATGCTCCACAACTACTGAGCCCATGCTCCACAACTACTGAGCCCATGCTCTAGAGCCTTAGAGCCGCAACTACTGCGCCGAGCTTCACAGAAGAAGCCCAGGCACCGCCAAGAGGAGGAGCCCCTGCTCTGAGCAACTGGAGAAAGCCTGCACACAGCAAGACCCAGAACAACCGAAACAAGATCAAGATTCCTGCTTTAACCCCACCACCTATCCATTCTTAACTTGAGCGAGTCTTTTTTTTTTTTTTAAACTTCATGGTCCCTCCATTTCCCCATGCGGGATAGGGAAATAGGGCACCTGGGACCAAAGTAGATTCAAACACCCGTTCCTTTTCCAAAAGTAGCATTATGCTGAAAATAAAAACATATTCTCAGTCCTAAGAAAGGCCCTACGTGGATTCTGATTCTTTTCATAACCAGGATTCAAAAATACATAATCATGACATATATTAAACAGACCTCAATAGAATGTCTGCTATCCACAATTTCAAGATATGGCTATCTGGTTTCTCTTTGACAGTTTACAAAGCCTATTCATACACAGATCATTTAATCATCACAATGACTCTAAGAAGTAGTTTGGTCATGTACTATTCTCTCTCCTTTACACATGAGAAAACTAAGGCTCAGAAATTTAAGGACTTGCTCAATACCACACAACTGGTTCAACTGTTTTCTAAGTCCAAAGCATTTTCTTTTATACACAAATGAAGCCATAGGAATCACTCTCATTCTCCATCCCAATAACAAAGAAAACCATGATATCTTCCGGTCCTCATGAATATATGCTACTTATAGCAATAAGTATCACCTTTGAGACCCACATGAAGTCCAAGCAAAACTTCTGATGCTCCTAAAATAGCATTAAAAAAAAAATCATCCTTTTTATCAAGGCAGGCTTAACCCTAAGCAATAGCTTATACAACTGACTAGAAAGAAAGGGACAAAGAAATCATGTACAAATGTTGAGATCCCATGTCTTTGAAGTAATCAAGTTATACTTTTAAGCTCCCCACAACCATATTTACTTATTTTACAAAATGATTCACCATGAGATTTTTAAAAAGTCACTTAAGTGTATCTTGTATACACAGGTTCATAATACCATACATAAAAATCACAAAATATATTATGGATCTCTTTTTATAAACAAAAAAGTAAAACTCAGATATGATTAGATTAGTGTCTTAATGAACATATATTTAGTTCAAGTAAAACACACTCTAAGCTAGAGAAGAAAAGAATCAAATTTAAGCCTCAGGACTTTCAGTCTAGACTGTTTTCCACCTCATAGTGATACTTTTTATCAGCTGGTTCCTTATCCCCCCTTTTTCACAGCTTAATGAGGAAGGCTGGTCACATGTAAAATTTCAAAGAGGCAGGAAACAGGTGAAAGGGAAAGAAGCCAGGCTTTCTATTACTTTTATACTGGTATGTAGC
Organism: Nanger dama; assembly: GCA_917880005.1. Lineage (NCBI taxonomy): Eukaryota > Metazoa > Chordata > Mammalia > Artiodactyla > Bovidae > Nanger > Nanger dama. The sequence continues at coordinate 8,344,079 of CAKJTW010000011.1, forward strand.
TGTGGCTTTATCTCTCAGCTATTATTAAAATGGTGGTATGGTGTGGATCTTATGGGGGAGTAAGGGCACCAAGCAGAGGGCATCTGTCTAGAGACAGAGGTTACAGGTGTGACCCTGCCTAGAGGAAGTCATTTCATACATATGGGCCTTAGTTTCCTTATTTATCCATTCATTTAATCAAGAATCTTCTGTTGAACACTTGGTATGTCCAGAGGGGCTTCCCCAGGTGGCTCAGCGGTAAAGAATCCACCTGCCAATGCAGGAGACTTCGGTTCGACCCTGATCTGGGAAGATCCCATAGGCCGCGTGGCAAATCTGCCTGTGCACCATGACTACTGAGCCAGTGCTCTAGAGACTGCGAGGCACAACCAGGAGACCACGTGAAGCCCGAGCGCCCTAGAGCCTGCGCTCCACAAGAGAAGCTTCCGCAATAAGAAGTCGGCATACCCCAACTAGAGAGCACCCCTCATCTCTGCAACTAGAGAAAAGCCCATACAGCAACGAAGACCCAGCACAGCCAAAAAAACAAAAAACTAAGGCTTTAGTTTTATTAGAATAAAGCATGGTACAAAAGAAACAGCAACAATTCCATTTCTGTTTTGCAGAAAGCAATGCTTCCATGTGCTGCCTACTTCGTATTTAAAGCTCTTCCTCAGTCAGAAAGAAAAACCCCAATACAGTATATTAATGCATATATATGGACTTTAGAAAGATGGAAACGATGGCCCTGTGAGACAGCAAAAGAGACACAGATATAAAGAACAGACTTTTGGACTCTTTGGGAGAAGGCAAGGGTGGGATGACTTGAGAGAATAGCATTGAAACATGTATATTACCATATGTGAAGCAGATGACCAGTCCAAGTTTGATGCTTGAAACAGGGCACTCAAAGCTGGTATGCTAGGATAACCCAGAGGGATGGGATGGGGAGGGAAGAGGCGGTGGTTTGGGACAGGGGGACACATGTACACCCATGGCTGATTCAAGTCAATGAATGGCAAAAACCACCACAATACTGTAAAGTAATTAGCCTCTAATTATAATATATAAATTAATATTTTTAAAAAAAGCTCTTCCTAAAAACTCACAAGATTAGAAACAAAAAACCAGAGAATATTTCCCTTTTAATCAGACAACTGAATTTTTGTCTGGATATTCTGAACTTCCTAAGCCATGATTCTCCTATCTCTAACATAATTCTAAAAGCTTTTGTCAAGCCCTTACTTGAAAGCTTAATTCGCCCCTTCCCAAATCCATAAAACACCTCTCAATTTCTTTTTTCTGCTGGCAACATGCAGCATGCAGGATCCTGACCAACTAGAGATGGCGCCCAGGGACCCTGCGGTGGAAGCTGGGAGTCTTAACTACTGGACCACCAGGGAAGTCCCATATTTCTCAGTTTATTAGCATCATTTACTCTGCACACTAGAAATTGAAAAGCTATTTTTCTAGTTATACTTAGGCATGTTAGATTAACCAGGTGAGCTACCTTTCAGACAAGTGGTGGTTTAGTTGCTAGGCCGTGTCTGACTCTTATGATCGCATGGACTGTAGCCTGCCAGGCTTCTCTGTCCCTGGGATTCTCCAGGTGAGAATACTAGAGTGGGTTGCCATTTCCTTCTCCAGAGGAGCTTCCTGACCCAGGAATTGAACCTGGGTCTCCTGCATTGCAGGCAGATTCTTTACCGACTGAACTATCAGGGAAGCCCCAAGAATGCTGCTGAATGATTGCTAAACCTGTAAAGCAATACACAAATTTGAAGCAATCAGCCTATGTATTACCTTCCCAATAAGAAAGTACCATGCTCACCATTTCATATCTTAAATCCCAGGGCTCTCATGCACTCCTTGTGGGCTTCAATTAGGTGTCCACATTGCTCTTCTCCTTTCTCAATTATGCTATAAATCAAAATGCACTTGTTAATAAAGTAGGTATTAAGCACATTAGCGGTAAGTAAGCTAAGTGATGAGGAGTGAGGCAGAACATGGATCTGACAGAATACAGCTGGAGTTTTAAAAATGGTATTATACCAAATGGTTTTATACCAAATTTGTTTTTACTGGCTCTTGTGATACTCCCTTGCCCATGAAAATGTTCCACAGATAACTAGTTTTGGGGGATAGAGGAATCTGATTAGAAGAAATAATTATGCATATTAAATATTGACCCTAGACAATATCCAAGGAATAATACTGCTCTGTAATAAAATAAACCAAGAAAAAAGCTAACATTAAATGTACAGAAAGAAGAGCTTAATTTTTTGCCTATCACAGAGGAATTACATTTTTGATTCTGCTCTACATTCAAATACCTCTAAATAAGTTTACTTCTAGCCACAAGACACCCAACGCAAAACAGCAAAAGACATCTGCCTGCCAAGGGCGGCCTGAGGAGCCCCACTCGTGATGATCAAAGAACTTTTCAATTGTGAAATTACAAAGTAAAGACTAGGACCACGAAAAAAATCAATTATATGAAAAAACTGACTCCTGACTCTAGATATCTGGGGGAGCCGCCATAGGGGTCAGAGGTAACTGTTGCAGAAGTTATCTTTAAAAAGGTAGGTTCTCCTTCCTTCTAAATACAACCTATCTTTCACTAGCTTTAATGGCTGTCTGCATGGGATAGCAAGCTCCTTATGAAAATAATAGCTAGCTCACTCTGATCATTTATTAAATACTGAAAATACTGTGCTAGGCACCAAATATGACTCATAGCACAGTAATCCTGAAGGCAGAAACCTTAGGCCCATTTTACAGCTATGAGGCAGAGATGTTAATTTGCTCAAGGTCACAAAGCTGGTTGGCGAACGAGGACTCAAACTGAAACTGGATCCCAGGCTCTTAATCATGATGTAATACTATCTAAAGGTTCAATAAGCACCTACTGTTTTTAAGTGTAGAACCACAGTATCCCACTGTAGTCTTCCATTCTCCCTTCACAGTATGACTTGCAAAACACTTCAGTGTTTATGTCACTTTGCTCTCTTCACTTTCTATGTGAGGACAAAAAGGGACTGGAGGGAGAGGTGTAACACTCACATTATCTGAAGATTCCTTCAGATATTTGTTCCACAACAGAGGCTGCATACAATAAGAACAAGAATGCGAGTTGATGGTAATCATGTCACAGCCTGGCTGATTTTTAAATCATCTAGCTAGAAGGGGTGGGGATGAGGGGGTTTTCTGTAGTGTTAAGAAATGTACCCTGTCTCTTACTATGTCCAAATTTTGGGAGAAATAACCAGAAATTGTACTCTTTGATACTGCCAAACCTCGCACAGCAATCATTAACTTTAATGCTCCATTAACTTTAAGTTCCTTTAAATCAAGCAGCATCTTTACCCATTTCTATGTTTTTGAACCTAACGCAGTGCTTGACCCGTAACATTTACACATTCAGAAACCCTTTGTAGGAAGGAATGAGTGGACGAAGCAAACTCGTCAATGTGACCTCTTTCCAAACCCTCCATCTGTTTCCCAAGGGTGAGTTAAGAGCTCAGTCTACAGCCAGCCAACAGCGAAGCCTATTGGACTCTATAGCCTTCAAGAGCACCACACGCCTAAGCGAGGACCAACACCAGCCCCAGGCAGGGCAGAAGGCCCGAACGCCAGACGCGGAGCCGCGGGCCGCCCCCTCCCGGACTGCGCACTAACCACGCATCGCGCGCCTTCTTGGTCTCCGGGCAGGCGCAGCAGGGCTTCAGCGGCTTCTTCTCCTGCGACTCAGATGGGGCAGGGCTTGCGGCCGCCAGCCCGGGCATTTTTCGTGCCCAAAAACAGCAACTAGCACAGACAGCCTGAACTCTCCAGACTTGGTAAAGCCGATTTGCGCGCACTCACTTCCGGCAGTCGCTCAGAAAAGAACAGGAAGTCCTGCCTCTCTTCCACAATTGGGGGAAGAGAGGGGGAAAGGAGGGTGTTTGGGTTTTTCCTTTTTTTTTTTTAAAGGCGCTGTGCAAAGAGTCAAAATGAAGCTATTAATGTGAGGACGTCTCTTTAGTCCAGGAGCAGAGAAGTGAGACGAGAGTGCAGCGACCTGGAGGACCCACAAAGGAGGAGATCTTCTAGTCTTTCCCAGTCCATTATTTTCCTCTATTTCTTTGCGTTGTTCACTTAAGAAGGCTTCCTTATCACGCCTTCCTGTTCTCTGGAACTCTGCATTCCGTTGGGTATACTTTCCTTTTCTCCTTTGCTTCTCGCCTCTCTTCTTTTCTCAGCTATTTGTAAGGCTTCTTCTGACAACCACGTTGTTGCCTTCTACCGTTTGTTTTTCTCGAAGAAGATTTTGGTCACTGCCTCCTGTACTGTGTTACCAATCTCCATCCATAGTTCACGCACTATGTCTATCAGATCTAATCCCTTGCATCTGTCCTTCCGCTGTATAACTGTAAAGGAGTTGATTTAGGTCGTACCTGAATGACCTAGTGGTTTTCTCTACTTTCTTCAATTTAAGCCTTAGTTTTGCAATAAGGAGCTGATAATCTGAGCCACAGTCAGCTCCAGGTCTTGTTTTTGCTGACTGTGTAGAACTTCTCTATCTTCAGCTGAGGAGAATAGAATCAATCTGATTTCGGTATTAACCATCTGGTTATGCCCATGTGTGGAGTCATCTCTTGTATTGTTGAAAGAGGGTGTATGCTGTGACCGGTGTATTCTCTTGACAAAACTCTGTTAGCTTTTGCATTGCTTAATTTTATACTCCAAGGCCAAACTTGCCTGTTACTCCAGGAATCTCTTGACTTCCTACTTTGGCATTCCAATCCTCTATGATGAAAAAGACATCGTTGTTTGGTGTTAGTTCAAGAAGATCTTGTCGTTCTTCATAAAACTGTTCAACTTCAGGTTTTTGGCATCAGAGGTTGGGGCATAGACTTGGACTACTGAGATGCTGAATGATTTGCCTTGGAGATGAACCAAAATCTTTCTGTAATTTTTGAGATTGCACCCAAGTACTGCATTTTGGATTTCTTCTAAGGAATTCTTTTAGAGATCTCTTCAAGAAAATTTGAGCTACCAAGGGAATATCTCATGCAAGAATGGGTACAGTGAAGGACAGAAATGCCAAGGACCTGAGAGAAGCAGAGGAGATTAAGAAGTGGCAAGAATACGCAAAAGAACTATACAAAAAAAGGTCTTAATGACCCAAATAACCACGATAGTGTGGTCACTCACCTAGAGCCAGACATCCTGGAATGTGAAGTTAAGTGGGCTATAGGAAGCATTACTATGAACAAAGCTACTGGAGGTAATGGAATTCCAACTGAGCTATTTCAAATCCTAAAAGATGATGCCATTAAAGTGCTGCACTCAATATGCCAGCAAATTTGGAAAACTCAGCAGTGGCCACAGGACTGAAAAGGTCAATTTTCATTCCAATCCCAAAGAAGGACAATGCTGAAGAATGTTCAAACTACCACACAATTGCACTTATTTCACATGCTAGCAAGAAATGGCAATCCACTCCAGTGTTCTTGCCTGGAGAATCCCAGGGACGGGGGAGCTTGGTAGGCTGCCATCTATGGGGTCGCATAGAGTCAGGCACAACAGAAGCGACTTAGCAGCAGCAGCAAGGTAATACTTAAAATCCTTCAAACTAGGCTTCAGCAGTACCTGAATTGAGAACTTCCAGATGTACAAGCTGGATTTAGAAAAGGTAGACGAACCAGAGATCAAATTGCCAACGTCCGCTGGATCATAGACAAAGCAAGGGAATTCCAGAAAAGCATCTATTTCTGTTTCATTCACTACGCTAAACCCTTTGACTGTGTGGATTACAGCAAACTGGAAAATTCTGGAAGAGATAGAAATACCTATATAGTCCAGGAGGCAACAGTTAGAACCAGATATGGAACAAGACTGGTTCAAAATTGAGAAAGGGGGTTCATTAAGGCTCTATATTGTTACCTTGCTTATTTAACTTATATGCGTGTGCATGGGTGCTAAATCACTTTATTTATGTCCAACTCTTTGGAACCCCATTAACTGTAGCCTGCCAGCTCCACTGTCCATGGGGACTCTCCAGGCAAGAATACTGGAGTGGGTTGCCATGCCCTCCTCCAGGGGATCGTCCTCATCCAGAGATCGAACCTGCATCTCTTAAGTTTCCTACATTGGTAGGTGGGTTCTTTATCATTAGCGCCACCTGGGAAGTGCCTATATGCAGAGTAGTTGTTCAGTCGCCCAGTCGTGTCTGACTTTTTGTGATCCCATGGACTGCAGCACACCAGGCCTCCCTGTCCCTCACCATCTCCCAAAGTTTGCCCAAGTTCATGTCTATTGCATAGGTGATGCCATCCAGCCATCTCATCCTCGGTCGTCCCCTTCTCCTCCTGCCCCCAATCTCTCCCAGCATCAGAGTCTTTTCCAATGAGTCAACTCTTCTCATGAGGTGGCCAGAGTACTGGAGTTTCAGCTTCAGTATCATTCCTTCCAAAGAAATCCCAGGGCTGATCTCCTTCAGAATGGATTTTGAGAAATCTGTAATCAGGTCAGGAAGCAACAGTTAGAACTGGACATGGAACAACAGACCGGTTCCAAATAGGAAAAGGAGTACGTCAAGTCTGTATATTGTCACCCTGCTTATTTAACTTCTATGCAGAGTACATCATGAGAAACGCTGGACTGAAAGAATCACAAGCTGGTATCAAGATTGCCGGGGAAATATCAATAACCTCAGATATGCAGATGACACCACCCTTATGGCAGAAAGTGAAGAGGAACTAAAAGCCTCTTGATGAAAGTGAAAATGGAGAGTGAAAAAGTTGGCTTAAAGCTCAGCATTCAGAAAACGAAGATTATGGCATCTGGTCCCATCACTTCATGAGAAATAGATGGGGAAACAGTGGAAACAGTGTCAGGCTTTATTCTTTTGGGCTCCAAAATCACTGCAGATGGTGACTGCAGCCATGAAATTAAAAGACGCTTACTCCTTAGAAGAAAAGTTATGACCAACCTAGATAGCATATTGAAAAGCAGAGAAATTACTTTGCCGACTAAGGTCCGTCTAGTCAAGGCTATGGTTTTTCCAGTGGTCACGTATGGATGTGAGAGTTGGAAGAAGGCTGAGCACCGAAGAATCGATGCTTTTGAACTGTGGTGTTGGAGAAGCCTCTTGAGAGTCCCTTGGACTGCAAGGAGATCCAACCAGTCCATTCTGAAGGAGATCAACCCTGGGATTTCTTTGGAAGGAATGATACTGAAGCTGAAACTCCAGTACTTTGGCCACCTCATGTGAAGAGTTGACTCATTGGAAAAGACTCTGATGCTGGGAGAGATTGGGGGCAGGAGGAGAAGGGGACGACCGAGGATGAGATGGCTGGATGGCATCACTGATTCAATGGACGTGAGTCTGAGTGAACTCCGGGAGTTGGTGATGGACAGGGAGGCCTGGCGTGCTGGGATTCATGGGGTCGCAAAGAGTCGGACACGACTGAGCTACTGAACTGAACTAAACTGAAGGGGGCCAGACACCATTCTTTCAGTTGTTTTAATATTTAGTTTTAGGCTGGCTCTTTCACACTCCTCCTTCACCTTCATCAAGAGGCGCTTTAGTTCCTCTTCACTTTCTGCCATTAGAGTGGTATGATCCACATGTCTGAGGCTTTTCACATTTCTCCCACCTATCTTGATTCCAGATTGTAACTCATCCAGCCCGGCTTTTCTCATGCTATGCTCAGCATATAGGTTAAACAAACAGGGTGGCAGCAGACAGCCCTGTTGTACTCCTTTCTCAATCTTGAACCCGTAAGTAGGTCCATACAGGGTTCTAACTGTTGCTTCTTGACCCACAGACAGGTTTCTCAGGAGACAGGTAAGATGATCTGGTATTCCCATCTCTTTAAGAGGTTTTCACAATTTGTTATGATCCACACAAATGCTTTAGCATAGTCGATGAAACAGGTAGATGTTTTTTTCTGGAATATGCAGACTACATCATGAGAAATGCCAGGCTGGATGACTCACAAGCTGGAATCAAGATTGCTGGTGGAAATATCAACAACCTTAGATATGCATATGCTGCTGCTGCCAAGTCGCTTCAGTCATGTCCGACTCTGTGTGACCCCATAGATGGCAGCCCACCAGGCTCCTCCACCCATGGGATTTTCCAGGCAAGAGTACTGGAGTGGGGTGCCATTGCCTTCTCCAAGATATGCATATAATACCACACTAATGGCAGAAAGTGAAGAGAAAATTAAGAGCTTCTTGATGAAGGTGAAATAGAGTGAAAAGGCTGGCTTACAACGCAACATTAAAAAAATAAGATTGTGGCATCTGGTCCCATCACTTCATGGCAAATAGATGGGGACACAGTGGAAACAGTAACAGATTTTACTTTCTTGGGCTCCAAAATCACTGAGGATGGTGATTACAGCCATAAAATTAAAGATGCTTGGCCCTTGGATACAAACCTAGACAATGTATTAAAACACAGAGACATTAGTTTGCCAACAAATGCCCATATCGTCGAAGCTATGGTTTTTCCAGTAGTCATGAATGAATGTGAGAGTTGGGCCATAAAAAAGGCTGAACACCGAAGAATTGATGCTTTTGAATTGTGTTGCTGGAGAAGATTCTTTAGAGTCCCATGGACTGCAAGGAGATGTTTAGTTGATCCTAAAGGAAATCAAACCTGAATATTCATTGGAAGGACTGATACTGAAGCTGAAACTCCAATACTTTGGCCACCTGATGTGAAGAACTGACTCATTAAAAGACCCTGATGTTGGGAAAGGTTGAGGGCAGGAAAAGATAAGAGTGACAGAGAGTGAGATGGTTGCATGGCATCACTAACTCAATGGACATGAGTTTGAACAAACTCCAGGAGATAGTGTAGGACAGGGAAGCCTGATGTGCTACAGTCCATGGGGTTGCAAAGAGTCGGACACAACTTAGTGGCTGAACAGCAACACAAAGAAGGAAAGTAGTAAGGCAGCTCAGATCTCTCAACCCTACACCCACCACAAATGATGACAACTGAACTAGAGTAACCACTAGTGTAAGTCACTTCCTCTTAAATATCACATTAGCTCCCAGTATTTTATGCTCAGCATTATTTGCCTTCTTATTGTCCTTCCTATCCCCCTTCACTGATGTAGTTAAAAGACATTTGAACAATCCAATCCACAAGTCTTAAAAAAAATTCCCCACTACTCATACCTCACCTGACTCAATTTAAATTCTCAATTTATAGCTCATCTCTTACTGATTTGATTTCAATATGAATTGTCCAATCATAGGGCAAATATGCCAGTTAGTAAAACTGAAAATTGCCTTTTCCTTGTTATTTCTCAAAGTCAAATAATACCTATCTTCCTAGGTAGTTAAGTAAACTGGTGCCTATGTTACTTGCAATAAAATGCACATAGCCATTGCTTTTTTCCTTGCAACGAATTGTTGGAGGAAGAATGAACTTATTTTTAAAGCAAGATTTATCTTCAAAGCAAGATTTCCAGACATTATTTAAGTAGCTGCCTCAGTTCAGTTCAGTCGCTCAGTCGTGTCCGACTCTTTGTGACCCCATGAATCACAGCACGCCAGGCCTCCCTGTCCATCACCAACTCCCGGAGTTCACTCAGACTTGCATCCGTCAAGTCAGTGATGCCATCCAGCCAGCTCATCCTCTGTTGTCCCCTTCTCCTTCTGCCCCCAATCCCTCCCAGCATAAAAGTCTTTTCAATGAGTCAACTCTTCTCATGAGGTGGCCAAAGTACTGGAGTTTCAGCTTTAGCATCATTCTTTCCAAAGAAATCCCAGGGTTGATCTCCTTCAGAATGGACTGGTTGGATCTCCTTGCAGTCCAAGGGACTCTCAAGAGTCTTCTCCAGAGATAGATTATTTTGGGTGATCAAGCTTTCAGGATCACCTAACTGAGGTTTCTTTCTGTATTTCAGAGATTTAGCTTAGGGAATCCTGAGGTGTATCTGTGAACTGGTGCTGTGTAGGAGTAATTTCTATATGTACATTTTCAAAGATACTAAAACCATCCCCATTTTGTCATCTAAAAACTACTAATAAGCATGATTTTTACTTCATTCTGGGCTGATATGTTTAATAACACAATATATTTGTTGTTGTTTAGTCACTAAGTCATGCTGACTCTTTTTCTACCCCAGGGGATCTTCCCAACCCAGGGATTGAACCCACGTCTCCTGCATTGCTGGCATATTCTTTGCCACTGAGCCACCAGGCAAGTCCTTACATTCTCTCAAATTCACCTTTATCCACCATTCTTTCAACTAGCTGTTCACTCCCATTGTTCAGTTATCTTGTTATTTATACAGTGCTTTTTGAACTAGCAATGTCAACATCACTTGGAAATGGAATCTACAATAAACACAGTTCAAGTCAATGGAGAAAAGAAAAATAAACTAGAAAAACTTAAGGACTGCATCTATATGTGAAAGACCAACCTATACCAAGAGGTGGGTAACAACCTTTTTGACAATATTTCAAAAGCATAAATTGTAAGTAAAAACTTCATGAAATTGATTACATGAAAATAAAGGCTTGAGGATTTACAAAGGACATGTTAAAGTAATTAAACTGTACCCATACCTGCCCCTGAGAATTAATGGATGCTTGCCTTGATTTATCTCTTTACTTATTTCAAAGCACCTGGTATTTGTCAAAGACGTTTTACAGCTGTGCTTCAAGAAATGTGCAATGGTCAACCAAACTGGACTGGCTCTGACATAACCACAGGAATCTTTCAGAGTAGATGAAACCTGGCAGTGTGCAAAAGTTACTTTTTGCTTCATTACTATGTTAAAATCTCCACCCAGGCAGGAGACTTGCACTTTGCTAGGCATGATTCATGCAGTGGGCAAAGAAGCATGGAAGACTATGTGTGCCCCAGCTGCCACTGAAAATCTCCCGCCATTTCCTAGCGCCTTGATGATGTCCCTACCTCCTAACCCCCTTTCTCCCCCTCTCTCATTTAGAGAATGAAGTCTCTCTTCTCCATTTCTTGATCAATGAATGAAGTGTATGCTTTGCTATACTGAACCCCATGTTTGTTTGATTGGTATTGGCAACTCCAGGCCAAGGACCCATTGAGGAGGTCACTAACCCATTGGGGATCTGTAACAATAAGGAGACTGTTAGACTCATGTGGTTCTGATGCCATGACAACCTATGTAGGCAAACCAAAATTTAAGCCTATTAATGCCTCAGAGTTACAAACTTAAAATGCTAAAGGCAGAGTACATCATAAGAAACACTGGGCTGGAGGAAGCACAAGCTGGAATCAAGATTGCTGGGAGAAATATCAATAACCTCAGATATGCAGATGACACCACCCTTATGGCAGAAAGTGAAGAGGAACTACAAAAACCTCTTGATGAAAGTGAAAGAGGAGAGTGAACAAGTTGGCTTACAGCTCAACATTCAGAAAACTGAGATCATGGCATCTGGTCCCATCACTTCATGGCAAATAGATGGGGAAACAGTGGCTGACTTTATTTTTCTGGGTTCCAAAATCACTGCAGATGGTGATTGCAGCCATGAAATTAAAAGACACTTACTCCTTGGAAGGAAAGTTATGAGCAGCCTAGACAGCATATAGAAAAGCAGAGACATTACTTTGTTAACAAAGATCCATCTAGTCAAGGCTATGGTTTTTCCAGTGGTCATGTATGGATGTGAGAGTTGGACTATAAAGAAAGCTGAATGCCGAAGAACTGATGTTTTTGAACTGTGGTGTTGGAGAAGACTCTTGAGAGTCCCTTGGACTGCAAGGAGATCCAACCAGTCCATCCTAAAGGAAATCAGTCCTGGGTGTTCATTGGAAGGACTGATGCTGAAGCTGAAACTCCAATATGTTGGCCACTTGATGTGAAGAGCTGACTCATTTGAAAAGACCCTGATGCTGGGAAAGTTTGAAGGCAGGAGGAGAAGGGGACAACGGAGGATGAGATGGTTGGATGGCATCACTGACACAACGGACATGGATTTGGGTAAACTCCAGGAATTGGTGATGGACAGGGAGGCCTGGTGTGCTGCAGTTCATGGGGTCACAAAGAGTCGGACACAACTGAGCAACTGAACTGAACTGAACTGAAAGGCAACCGATCACAAGTAGTTAACTAGGTTTTACAGTGCAGCCAGGCTGTAACTAATATCCTTACTTTTCTTTCACCTTTTTTCTGTTAAAGCATCTCCCCAAGTTTATGCTGGTGAAGCTTTCCTAACCACTTCTCATTTGGTGCTACTGATTGGAATCAATTTTTGCTCAAATAAACTCTTAAAAATTTAATACGTTTCAACGTCTTTTTAAAGACACTATAGACCAAGCTAACAAGTAGATGACAAATTGGTAAAAGATATCTGAAACAATTAAGTCCAACAAGGGAGTAATGTTAAGAATATTTAAGGAACTTACATAAAATAACAACCTCAATAGGAAAATGGAGAAGAGATATTAAAACTGTGTCTCAGATTGGGACTTGAACTCAATCTTTTAACTGAGATCACACCTGATGTCAGGACTTAATGACACTCAGGTTCTTAATGTCTCATTACAGCTTGGTGAAAGACAAAGTGATAGATAAGAAGTAGATTTATTTAGAGAGAATCCACTCCATAAACAGTGTGAGTCATCTCAGAAATTAAGAGTGGCCTTAGGGTATAGGGAGTTGTCAGTGTTTAAAGGGGTGGGTAATTTCATAGCCTGTGAGTAGGAGTAGTATTCCAGCTATTTTGGGGAAGGGGTGGGGATTTCCAGAAATTGGGTCACCACCCACTTTTTGACCTTTATGATCAGCCTTGGAACTGTCGTGGTGCTTATGGGTGTATCATTTAGCTTGCTTGTGTTAAAGTGAGTGTATGAAAGTGAAAGTGTTAGTCGTTCAGTCATGTCTGCCTCTTGGCAACCCCATGACTGTAGCCCACCAGGCTCCTCTGTCCATGGAATTCTCTAGACAAGAATACTGGAATGGATAGCCATTCCCTTCTCCAGAGGATCTTCCCGATACAGGGATCGAACCTGGCCTCCTGCGTTGCAGGCAGACTCTTTATCATCTGAGCCACCAGGAAGCCCAGTGAACGTATTAGTGAGGTTCAAGGTCTAGTGTCAGTGTACTTGCAGCCCATTCCAGAATCCTTGCCTGGAGAATACCATGGAAAGAAGAGCGTGGCAGGCTACAGTCCATGGGGTCATAGGAGTCGGACACGACAGTGACTAAACCACCTGCAGAAGAAAGGAAAGGGGAGCAGAAGCACTAATGTTGTTTTGGGACTTCCCTGTGTGACTTAGACAGTAAACAATCTGCCTGCAATGCAGGAGACCTGTGTTCAATCCCTGCGTCGGGAAGATCCTACCAGGCTCCTCTGCCCATGGGAGTTTCCAGGCGAGAGTACTGGAGTGGGTTGCCATTGCCTTCTCCAGGGTGAATACCTATGACACAGCAATTCTATTCCTGGAGCTATATTCCAGGTCCATAAAGGAACATGTTATGGTGATCATTGTCATAGCATATTTATGTAGCAAGGAATTGAAGGCAGTCTGGGCATTCATACTGGGAAGGTAGATAGGTATATGTGGAGTTCAGGGCCCAAACTAGAAGAAACTGACAACATACACAGAGAGTAAAATGGATACATTTTTTAAATGCATGGGTAGTGGGAAAAAGTCAGAACGAGAATAGATACACAGCCCAATACTATTTGCATAAATTTAAAGAAGGTGTTTGGGGGCAGGAGGAGAAGGGGACGACAGAGGATGAGATGGCTGGATGGCATCACCGACTCAATGGACATGAGTCTGAGTGAACTCCGGGAGTTGGTGATGGACAGGGAGGCCTGGCGTGCTGCGATTCATGGGGCTGCACAGAGTCGGACACGAGTGAGCGACTGAACTGAACAAAAACAAAAATACATGTTTGAACACAATGTGCGAAACAATTTGCTTATTTAAACAGAATAGCTGCTTATAAGCAGAGGTCAGCTGGGGCAGAGAATAGAGATAAATGCAAATAAAGTGCCCATGCAGGGAGCAATAATGGTAACGCACCATGCACAGAGGGAGGACAATTAAGCCAGACATTTGTACTTGAGGCCCAAGGACAACTATGCTGCCTGCATCCTCCTCTATGAAGTTTAGGAAGCACTGCTTTATGGGGTAAAAATAGAATGTAATCATTTTAATATCCTCTTTCACTACACTTTGGTGGTACGTAAAGTTTTATTTTAGGGGTGAGGCCAGTTCCTTGCTTTTAAGTGAAAACGGTCATGCTGTCATGATCAGATACGGTGACTTTCTAGATGTGTGGTCATCCTGTCATACGCATTTTGGCCTCCTAATAGTATTTAGCACATGAGACACGGCATAAATGTTTTTACTCGGTTTATTCCCCCAAACTATTTTTCCCTGCCAAGAATCTAGAAGTCCTCTTCCCCATAGTAAGATCTCCCTTAAACAAGCAGAGAAACAAACAAACGAAAGAAAATGTCTGAACTGATTTTCTCTTCTAGTACTGCCCAATAACTCATATTGGCAGCGATAGTTCTTAATACAGAACCCAGATTTTTTAGAATGTGCTTACTTAGAATGAATTATCAGTTGAAATGACAACATAAATCTTCAGCTACATTACCTTCTTACATATAGAACTACATACCTTCCTTACATACAGAACTGTTGAGTTTGTCAACCAGCATTTAATCTTCACAGTAGTTGTGAAACCGAGCAGGGGACCGTTTGGGGCCCTCCTGGGTACAAAAGTCTTTCTAGGTCCCCCATTTCTTGTTTATAGGAAAAATGCTTCAGCCTCTTAGACCTTGAGTTCCCGAGGTACAGAGTCAAACAGTTAGTGATTAGAAATAGTTTCTCCTAAAGAGATATACATAACAACCTGATACAGATCTACATTCTACTACAAGAACTAAGGTCCCCATCCAGGTGGAGGATGATATCTTCAGGCTGACCTCGAGCACATGGACCTCGGTCTGGTTGGAACCGGAATGCTGATTAAGATTTCTGGAGCACTACCTCACCACCAACCAATCAGAACAAAGTCACACACCCTGTGGTTATCCCCACAAATTTGCCTGAAACCCTTGGGGGAGTTCAGGTCTTTTCCACCGGAGCCACCCATTCTCTTTGGCCCTCGCAATAAACCTTTCTCTGCTCCAAACTCCAGCGTTTCAGTTTGTTTGGTCTCGCTGTGCATCCAGCATGTGAACCTGGGTTCAGAAACAGTTGAATGTGTTATCTACATCTCAGTCGGTCTAAATGAAAGATGAATATCATTTTAAAATCAATCATTATTATTATGTATTTAATTGCGCTACTGAACTTTTATGTCTAGGAAATGAACAAAGAAGAAATGAGAAATAGCTATGGGTTTAGGAAATTAAGAGAACTGTGATAAGCTGTAGATGCAGATTATAGACTGAAAAGCTGAAGCAGCCTTTCTGCAACCGAGGAAAGATTTTTCTTGCCCATTGTCCTTTGGTGCTTCTATGAAGACAGGGTTCTTGCAGTGACCACACTGACTTTCTCAGGGTAAGCTAGTATCGGCAGGTCTCGTCCCACCCACACTTCCTTTAAGCTGTTGCATTCAAGACATAAACAAGACCTTGTTTTCCTCCCTGAGCACTGTGGGTCTCAAACTCTTACAACAAGCACTTCTTGAACGTTCTCCTGCCCTTGAATACCAAGGATATTGCTTTTCAAAGTGAAATATATATCCATTTATATTCAGCTACTCAACTCTCGTTTCAGAAAAGTACAGCTAACCTATACGCGTGGGTTGTGTTTTTTTTCTGCTTAATTTATGAATAAGTAAGATTTCAGATCAACTGTTGATTTTTACTTTGACATCATGCTTTACTTTTCTTACCCAGCTTAAATGCCTTTAGATTTATGGTGACCTTAGTTAAAGAAAAAGTAGGATTATAAAATATTGTAATTCAATGTTTCCCATTCTACCCTAGGGAAAATCTCAATAATTCACTTCCCCAGGAAAAACACAGCAGTTTGAGAAACATGTAATTGGAGATTAAATTCAGTAGG
This sequence comes from Nanger dama, assembly GCA_917880005.1. NCBI lineage: Eukaryota > Metazoa > Chordata > Mammalia > Artiodactyla > Bovidae > Nanger > Nanger dama. Next base: position 8,360,094 of record CAKJTW010000011.1, read on the forward strand.
TAGCACATGGAGACAATAATGAAAGATTGGATTCAACCAACCATCTCTGTAAAGATGGGGGACACTTGGAGGTTCTATCTGTGGGGCTTCCCTGGTGGCTCAGGTGGTAAAGAATCTGCCTGCAGTGCAGGAGACCCAGGTTCAGTCCCTGGGTTGGGAAGATCCCCTGGTGAAAGAAATGGATGGCAGCTCACTCCAGTGTTCTCACCTGGAAAATTCTGCGGACAGAATTTTGTATCAAGTTCTCACTTCCCAGTTACAATTTTAACCAGCAGTACTTTACTTTTAAGCCTCTGGCACTGTTCGCTGTTGCTGTAATTGCTAAATTAGTAGGCAGCAAGAGTTGCAATAGTTACTATAATGGATTTTTTCACAATACAGTGGATATATTACTGTATGGTGCGATGGGAATACAAGCTACAGATGGAACTAAGCAGGCATCTGTGGCTAGGATGACCAGCCCAGTGATATAACAAGCAACAACTAAGGGAATACAATCTAAAATCTCTCCCATGATAAAGGTATTAGCCATTTTTCAAGCCTAACTAACTGCAGGTGTGGAGACTATTGAGTAAGGGTGGGTAGTTGAGGTTAGTAGAGAAGGAGTGACACCATATGCTGAGAGAGAGGAATTACAAGGCTTGAATTCTCAAGTTTCACTAGTAATAACAGATTCAGTGGAAACTTTGTATAGTATTTACATTTCTGTCCTGCCCCTGGCGGGGTTGGAGGGGGAGGATGCTTTCCAATTGCCACAATAAATACGTGCTGTACATAAATTCTCAATAGCTTTTTAGGAAGTCTGAAGGGTCTGAGATTTACTGTGTCTGCCACAGTTTCATGAATGCTGGTAGTCCAGCAAACTGTTGAGTCAGAGATGAAGGATCACTTATTACTTATAGCAGAAATGGCAAGTATCAGCATTTTTGCAACACTTCCCTGCGCCCCAATTCCCACAGAAGTCCAGGTGACATCACAGGTGTTACAACACAGGAACGGAAGCTTAGGAAATTCAAATCTTTGACAATGGGCAGTGAGAAAGAGTGCCATTTGCTCAAAGGGAGACAGGATCTCTGATTTCTAAGGCAGCAAGCAAACCTGCCCCTTGCTCCAGAGACAGACACTACCTCTGTTGTCCAAGGTTACTCCCTACACAAACACGGGAAAAGGCAGACAGCTACTTCCTTGCAAGACAAGTAGAAGCAAGAGACCCATGGAGAACTGTCTCCCAAATGTGCATGGTGTATATGCATGCTATAATCTTTATTTTAATGAAGCTGTGTTATTAAGGAGCACTCCTTTCCAGCCTTATTTCATAAAGATTGCACATTAGTCATTTTTTGCTGTGTAATATTGTTACCACAAACCTAGTTGTAACACATGTATTTTTTAAAGGTAATTGAATTCTTCAAAAAGTTTTTCTTAATTTATTTTTTAATTGAAGGATAATTGCTTTCCACAATTGTGTTGGTTTGTGCCATTTCACAGTTTCTGCACTTAGGCACCTGGGAATGGCTTAAATGGCTCTTCTGATTAGGGTCTTACAAAATGCAATGAGAACTTTGGCTGAGACTGTGGTCTCATCTGAGATTCTACTGGAGAAAAAACACGCTTTAATCTCATTCAGGTTGTTGGCAGTATTCAGTTTCTTGCACTTGTAGGACTGAAGAATTTGATTTCTTCCTTGCTGTGGTCAGAGGCCACCCTCATTTCTGAGAAGCTACCTATAGTTCCTTGCCATTTGGGGTTTTCAAATACGGCCACCTGCTTCCCCAAAGCCAGCAAGGGAGAGGTTGAGCAACTCCAGCAAAATGACAACTATGGTGTATGTAGAACAATCATGTTTAATTATATATTAATGTAATATATAAACCATTATATTTGGCATATTCTATTGGTTAGTGTCTTCCAATATGTTTATCAAGGGGTCTGGCTGTTGGCTGCTGCTAAGTCGCTTCAGTCATGTCCGACTCTGTGCGACCCCATAGACGGCAGCCTACCAGGCTCCGCCCCTGGGATTCTCCAGGCAAGAACACTGGAGTGGGTTGCCATTTCCTTCTCCAATGTATGAAAGTGAAAAGTGAAAGTGAAGTCGCTCAGTCGTGTCCGACTCTTCGTGATCCCATGGACTACAGCCCACCAGGCTCCTCCGTCCATGGGATTTTCCAGGCAAGAGTACTGGAGTGGGGTGCTACTTCAGATAATTTATCTGAGAGATGAAAAGTCTTTCTGAGGAGGAGACATCATTCTAGCTGAGACCACAGATGATGAGGACTCAATAGGGATAAGATAGGGGTGAGGAGCATTTTGGGAAAAAGGAACAGAAAATGGGAAATGTAGCTGTCGCCAGAGACAGAAAAATATCATCATGCCATTATAAGACCATATTTTACATGTTTTTTTCCCATCATACAGTGAGTTGTACCAATATCTTAGATCTTCAATACCTATTTCATAGCAGACAGTGTTGTTGTTATTCAGTCACTAAGTCATGTCCGATTCTTTATGATCCCATGAACTGCAACATGTCAGGCCTCCCTGTTCCTCACCATCTCCTGGAGTTTGCCCAAGTTCATGTCCATTGAATTGGTGATGCCATCCAATCATCTCATCCCCTGCTGCCCTCTTCTCCTTTTGCCTTCAATCTTTCCCAGCATCAGGTGGCCAAAGTATTGGAGCTTCAGCTTCAGAATCAGTCCTTCCAATGAGTATTCTGGGTTGATTTCCCTTAGGATAGCCTGGTTTGATCTTGCAGGTCAAAGGACTCTCAAAAGAATCTTTTCCAGCACCACAATTCAAAAGAATCAATCTTCAGTGTTCAGCCTTTTGTACGGTCCAGTAAATTTATATAATAAATGGATAGATTTATTCATTTAGGAAACATTTGACTAAGCTTTCATGTACTAGGTGCCAAAGAATGCTCAAACTACCGCACAGTTGCACTCATCTCACATGCTAGTAATGTTTAAAATTCTCCAAGGCAGGCTTCAGCAATATGTGAACCATGAACTTCCTGATGTTCAAGCTGGTTTTAGAAAAGGCAGAAGAACCAGAGATCAAATTGTCAACACCTGCTGGATCACTGAAAAAGCAAGAGAGTTCCAGAAAAACATCTACTTCTGCTTTATTGACTATGCCAAAGCCTTTGACTGTGTGGATCATAATGAACTGTGGAAAATTCTGAGAGATGGGAATATCAGACCACCTGACCTATCTCTTGAGAAACCTATATGCAGGTCAGGAAGCAACAGTTAGAACTGGACATGGAACAACAGACTGGTTCCAAATAGGTAAAGGAGTACGTCAAGGCTGTATATTGTCACCCTGCCTATTTAACTTACATGCAGAGTACATCACGAGAAACATTAGATTGGAGGAAGCACAAGCTGGAATCAAGACTGCCGGCAGAAATATCAATAGCCTCAGATATGCAGATAATACCACCTTCATGGCAGAAAGTGAAGAACTAAAGAGCCTCTTGATGAAAGTGAAAGAGGAGAGTGAACAAGTTGGTTTAAAGCTCAACATTCATAAAACTAAGATCATGCATCCAGTCCCATCACTTCATGGCAAATAGATGGGGAAATAGTGGAGTGGCTGACTTTATTCTTCTGGGCTCCAAAATCACTGCAGATGGTGACTGCAGCCATGAAATTAAAAGACGCTTACTCCTTGGAAGGAAAGTTATGAGCAACCTAGACAGCATATTGAAAAGCAGAGACATTAATTTGTTAACAAAGGTCCGTCTAATCAAGGCTATGGTTTTTCCAGTGGTCATGTATGGATGTGAGAGTTGGACTATAAAGAAAGCTGAGTGCAAAAGAATTGATACGTTTGAACTGTAGTGTTGGAGAAGACTCTTGAGAGTCCCTTGGACTGCAAGGAGATCCAACTAGTCCATCCTAAAGGAGATCAGTGTTGAATATTCTTTGCAAAGACTTATGTTGAAGCTGAAACTCCAATACTTTGGCCACCTGACTCGAAGAGCTGACTCATTAGGAAAAGACCCTGATGCTAGGAAAGATTGAGGGCAGGAGAAGAAAGGGACGACAGAGGATGAGATGGTTGGATGGCATCACCAACTCAATGGACATGGGTTTGGGTGGACTCCGGGAGTTGGTGATGGACAGGGAGGCCTGGTGTGCTGTGGTTCATGGGGCCGTAAGGAGTGGGACATGACCGAGGACTGGACTGAACTGAACTAGGTACTTCAGAGATACAAAATGACCATGTGAAGGCCTGTGCCCTCAATGAGCTCACAGTTGCAGGGAGTAAAGTTACAATTACTAATACAAAGTGGTCAATGCCACTGGTGCTACATAACAGCACTGGAATAATGAAGTCTGGGTCTACTTGCAGAACTTGAGAGGCTACATAAAGGTGGCAAAATTAGCATTAAGTCTTGAAGGATACCTAAATTAATTGAGGGGCATAAATACGAAAAGGCATTTTAGGCAAAGCAATCAGTTTGAGCAAAGACTTGGAACTGGCAAAATACATGGCTGATGATTGGCAAAAGAAACTAAGAAGTTCAGGAGTAGAGTAAAATAAAACCAAGAATATGTGGGAAAAGAATAGAAGGCAGGAGGCTTGTTGAAGTGCCTATGGATTACGTGAAAAAGACAAAGAAGCTAACTATAACGTGTGTCACTAGTCAAATGGGATAATTCGAACATCACAAAGTATAATGATCATAACAGATGAATCTGATATGTAAAATGCACTCATTCATAGTGATACTAAGCAAACAAAATCTCTTTGGTTAACACTGGTGGTTACTAGGGCACCACCAATTTCTCTTAAATTTGATAACTAAAGTGAAAAAATCCGTATCAGTTTGAAATGCAGAATCTGCCTGCAATGCAGGAGACCTAGGTTCCATTTCTGGGTGGAGAAGATCCTTCGGAGAAGGAAATGGCAACCCACTCCAGTATTCCTGCCTGGAAAATCCCATGGAGAGATGAGCCTGGAGGGTCACAGGCCATGGGATCGAAAAGAGTTGAACACGACTGAGCGGCTGACAGATACACACAGAAAGGGAAAGCAGAATGCGCATGAATATTTAATTACCCAGCCCACCACAAACGTTGATTTCCAGGACCAGAGCTCTTAGTGTGCCAAAGGCTGACGCTCAGATTCTTTAGTTCGAACAAGTCCTGCGGAAAGGGGATGTCCGAAATGAAAGTCCCCAACTATTCTAGAAGGCTCTAAGATTTCCCAGGGATTTCCGAAAGTGGCTACGGAGTATGATTGGCAAATGGCTGCAAGGATTTCAGCAGCAACCTTTTTCCCCAATCTGCGGCCCCCCGGCGTTGACCGTGGGTGGGCCGCTAAATGCTCGTGACTTTATCCCCTGAGTGCGACTGGGAAGTGAGGCAGTCCCTCTCCCACCCAGCTCTTCTCTCCCCTTCCTCGCCTTTCTCTCCACCAAGCCCTTCGTCCTCCTCTACCCCCGCCCCGTCCCGCCCTTCTCTCCTTGCCCTCCCCTCCCTAGGCCAGCCCCTCCTTTTCTCCTTTCTTCCCTCCTCTTCCCTCAGCCCTCACGCTCCACCCCTCTGCGCACTTCCCGGTCCTTCCGCTTCTGCTCCTCGCTCCGCCCCTTCCTGTCGTCACTCGACCCCGCCTCTCTCACGCTAGTCCCGCCCCTCTCCCCTGAACTAGCTGCCTATCTTCGCCTGGCGTTTGCTCTGTGGTCCTTGCGGGGGTTACCATAGCTACGGTGCACGCAGCAGCTAAGTTTCCTTAGTTGGACCTGGCTGGCGGCGGGGAAGAGCCGGCACGATGAGTCACGTAGTGACTATCGAAGAACCCCGGGCCAAGCCGCAGGTGTCTCAAACTCGGTGTGGAGGGAAGTCGGGGGCCTGGGGCAACGTCTCTGCCAGTCGAACGTATGATTTCTTATACGGTAAGGGCGGCTGCAAACCCTCCCTCCTTGAGTTGTCGACACCTGGGCCAGGTGGGCGTCGAGACTGTCGGACCTCACCGGGAACGCGGCGGACGAAATACAAGCCTCAGGAGGGATCTCTAGCCCGGGTTGTCTTTTGTTGGGTAGGGGCATCTCCAAGCCCTGCAGGCGGTGGCTCTTGGGCGGGCTGGGGGAGGGGGAGGTCTCGGAAGCCACAGGTGCGCTCTGCATCTCAGAGTAGAGAGCAGTATCACCTCATTCTTCTTTACCCTGACAGTTTGCACAGCTCTAAGCAATTGTCCTGAATGCCGTTCCTGGCATTCTGACTTGGAGATTCACTCAACACTCCCTCATTCAAACTGCATAAAATGCCCAATTCTCTGGGCAACTCCAAACCTGTCATTCTGGGTAGGTAAAGAAGGGCCAGATTGTCTCATCTTTGTTTTTAGGTTTCTCTTTTTATTTGAGCTTATTCTTATCCGTCAAAGTATTGCTTGTAAACTAGGTCCACTAGGCCTTTTGGGCCAGTAAAGCCCCAGTTTATTTAATGCCGATTGTTCATTTATGTTCTGTCTCTTCTACTGGACCATAAATTCCAAAGTTAAAGTTCTTTTTCTCTCCATTTTTGTAGCATTCTCAGCACCTTTCCCAGTGCTGGTACGTATGTTGGGTGCTATATAATTTGTTATGAATCATTTAATATGCTACTACAATAAATATAATCAGTAAAGCACGATCCCCCCCAGTTTTGCCCTCTTTACCCTTCTTTTAACGGTGTGGTATCTCCTCTGAGAATCCCAGGGTTTCCTTTGGATAGGAGTCTTTAGGGTAGCCATTCCCTCCTGTTGGGAATATGTAATGATTGCTTACCTTTGTGTATGCTTCAGCAGTTAATAGCATTCTTTTCTAAATCTTACCTCATTTATATACTGTTTTACATTTGACTGAATGTTATGTGAATACTTTGTATCTCTCAAGTGCCTCACTTGAAGTGCCTACAATACTATATCACTTCCCTGAATCTACATTTGTTGATGGATTAATAGCTACACTATTGCACTGCTAATTATAAAGTCTTTTAAATATGATATATATTCCTAGCTTCCAAAAATATAGTTTTAAAAAATATTTATTTATTGGTTGTGCTGGGTCTTCATTGCTGCGCGGGGCCTTCTCTAGTTGCAGTGTGAGGGCTTCTCATTGTAGTGGTTTCTCTTGTTGCGAAGCAGGGGCTCTAGGGACAGAGCCTTCAGTAGTTGTGACCTGTGGGCTTAGTAGTTGTGGTGCATGGGCTTATTGTCCCATGGCATGTGGGATCTTCCTGGACCAGGAATGGAACCCATGTCCCCTGCATTGCCCGGCAGATTCTTCACCGCTGAGCTACCATGGAAGCCCCCAAAATATCTTAAATATTTCTTGGGTTTATCATTTATCATGAGCTCTTTCCTCCTTTCGTTTCTTTCTCTATAGAATAAACAACAAGGACCTACCGTATTTATGTTAATTCCAAAGTCCTAATTTATTTCTCCCTCCCCTCCTCTGCTATCTCCTCTGATAACTGTAAATTTGTTTTGTTTCCATGAGTTTGTCTGTTTTGTAAGTAAGTTTATTTGTATTTTTTAAAAATCTACACATAAGTGATATGATTGCCTTTGATTTACTTCACTTAATAGGATAATCTCTAGGTCCATCCATGTTGCTGCAAATGGCATTATTTCATTCTTTTTATGGCTGAGTAATAGTCCATTGTGTGCTTGTATATATATGCCTATATATATGTTATTTATTTTATACATCTTCTTTATCCATTCATCTGTTGATAGACATTAGGTTGCTTCCAGGGCTTGGCCTTTGTAAATATGAGTTGCTATGAACATTGGGGTGCATGTATCTTTTCAAATTAGAGTTTTCCCTGGATATATACCCATGAGTGGGATTGCAAGATTATATGGTAACTTTAGTTTTTTTTTTTTTTTTTAATGGAACCTCCATGATCTTCTCCACAGTGGTTGCACCAACTTTCATTCTCACTAACAGTGTAGGAGAGTTTCTTTTTCTTAACTCTCTCCCCAGCATTTATTTGTAGGCTTGTTAATAATGGCCATTCTGATGTGAGATGATACCTCACTGTAGTTTTGATTTGCATTTCTCTAATAAGTAGTGATATTGAACATCTTTTAATGTGCCTGTGGGCCATCTCTATGTCTTTTGGAGAAATGTTTAGGTCTTCTGGCTATTTTTTAAATTGGGTTGTTTGTTTTTTTGATGTTAAGCTATATGAGCTGTTGGTATATTTTGGAAACTAATTGTTGTAGCATCATTTAGAAATATTTTCTCCCACTTTGTAGGTTGTCGTTTTGTTTGTTTTCCTTTGTTGTGCTAAAGCTTTTAGGCTTAATTAGATACTGTTTATTTCTGTTCCAAAAACATCTTGCTGCAGTGTATGTCAGAGTCTTCTGCCCATATTTTCCTCTAGAAGTTTTATCCAGATTTACATTTAAGTCTTTAATCAATTTGAGTTTATTTTTGTATATGGTATTGGAGAATGTTCTAATTTCATTCTTTTACATGTAGCTGTCCAGTTTTTCTCAGAACCATTCAGTGAAGAGGCTGTCTTTTCTCCACTGTGTATTCTTACCTACTTTTCTTAGATTAATTGGCCATAAGTGTATTGGTTTACTGCTGGACTGTCTGTTTTGTTCAGTTGATCTATATATCCATTTCTGTGTCAGTGTCAGACGGTTTTGATTATGGTAGCTTTGTTATATTGTTTGAAGGCATAGAGTGTGATTTCTGCAGCTCTGTTCTTCTCTATTTTGGTTATTCAGGGTCTTTTGTGTTTTCATCCAAATTAAAAATTCAGTTCAGTTCAGTTGCTCTCTTTGCGACCTCATGAATCGAAGCACACCAGGCCTCCTTGTCCATCACCAACTCCTGGAGTCTCTCCAAACCCATGTCCATCGAGTCAGTGATGTCATGCAACCATCTCATCCCCTGTCGTCCCCTTCTCCTCCTGCCCCCAGTCTGTCCCAGAATTAGGGTCTTTTCTGTCTGGGGCCAGTGTGAGGAACTCTGCCCATGGCAAAGGTCATGAGGAAGGAAGCCTGGCATACGCAAAGGCATGATCAAGCCTCAGGAAACCCCCTGTTCCCGAGCATCTACCCCAAAACCAGAGTCTATTTTGTGCTCTCACCTACACCTCTGACTTTACGGGGGGCTCTCCCCCATAACTGTTTCTCTCGGAGAAGGAGTTAACTTGCAGCTCCAAGTTAATAAAAATTCCTGGGCGTGACAAGAGTGAACTCCTCTGAAGGTTATCTAGCCCGCCTGTATAGATTCGTCTGGCCACATGTGATTGTTTACAACCCCCAAATTTGAGAGGCAGGAGGTGTTTTAGACTTACTAAAGGCAAATTCTTTTGGGAAGTTAGAAATTATTAGTATAGTGGGTTGGTTAGGAATTATATTGTGAAGGGTTTTTCATTTGTTGTGTCAATAATTGCTGCTAATTCCCTGCCCTGGGTGGGGCAAGGGTGTCTCAGGTCAAACCTCTCTGTTGATAGACTAGCTTGTGTGACAACCTCTCAACCATAAACAGCACAGAGAGTTTGGAGTATTAGCATAGGGCTTTTCTCATTATTGAGTCAATGATTGCCACCAGGCCTCCATATTCTTAGGCACTTGGGAGTATATTAATCAATGTATTTGGAATATAGAAAAGGAAATATAGTAGTTTTTGATGTTAGCAATATTGGACTTTTTGAGTTAATGAATTTTCTCTTTTGTTATAGATCACTTTACTTTGTTATAAATCACTGTGTCCTTGCTATGTAAAAATGTAACTTTATCACTATCTTAAGACTAAATAGATCTTAAGGGGAACATTGGTGAAAGGATTTTCATTTATTGGGCTGATGTTTTGCTGCTAAATCTCCATATTCCCTGCCTTTATAATAAATATAACTAGCATATAGGAGAAATAAGTATTAACCTTTAAGATTGATCATGTTAACCTTGGGTTAAATAAATTCCTTTCTTGATTGTAACTCACTACACCCTCACCCTATAGGAATGCAACTTTATTTGGAGGGTGGTGCCTGGTTTAAGAAAAACACCCTTGGAAAAAATAAGTTTTTGGTTATCAGAAAGAAAGGGTTGTAAATGTCAGCAGGCAGAAATGGCCTGAAGATTATGTAAAAACCCCTAAGACCTTTTTTTTATTAAAGCACCTGATTTTGATAAAGGTCAGGACTGCTGACCTCTGCTTGACTCTATTCATCCCTATATGTAACAAAAGCTATATAAGAAAACCTGAAAAAGAAAGAAATGGGATCAGTTCCTGGAAAGACTGGTTACCCCATGTCGATCTTTCTTGCTCCCTGTTTTCCTGGCTGAATTCCCATCTGGAGCATGGATGCTATTCCATGTAAACCAAGTTATTGAGCCTCTTTTTCTCCACTAATTTTCCTACTACACTATCTGTTTCTAATCTCTCTGTATATCTGTAATAAAATATGTATTTTTCCAAGAACGCCGACTCTTTCCCCACCTTCGAGTCACCCTGGATCCACTGGGGCTGGACCGTGGCACTTTTCAAATGAGTCAGCTCTTTGTATGAGGTGGCCAAAGTATTGGAGTTTCAGCTTCAGCATCATTCCTTCCAATGAATAGCCAGGACTGATCTCCTTTAGGATGGACTGGTTGGATCTCCTTGCAGTCCAAGGGACTCTCAAGAGTCTTCTCCAACACCACAGTTCAAAAGCATCAATGCTTCGGCGCTCAGCTTTCTTCACCATGCAACGCTCACATCCATACATGACTACTGGAAAAACCGTAGCCTTGACTAGACAGACCTTTGTTGGCAAAGTAATGTCTCTGCTTTTGAAAATGCTATCTAGGTTGGTCATAACTTTCCTTCCAAGGAGTAAGTGTCTTTTAATTTCATGGCTGCAATCACCATCTGCAGTGATTTTGGAGCCCCCAAAATAAAGTCTGACACCGTTTCCACTGTTTCCCCACCTATTTCCCATGAAGTGATGGGACTAGATTCCATGATCTTCGTTTTCTGAATGTTGAGCTTTAAGCCAACTTTTCCACTCTCCTCTTTCACTTTCATCAAGAGGCTTTTTAGTTCCTCTTCACAGTGTATTAAAAAGCAGAGACATTACTTTGCAAACAAAGTCCGTCTAGTCAAGGCTATTGTTTTCCAGTGTTCATGTATGGATGTGGGAGTTGGACTATAAAGAAAGATGAGTGCTGAAGAATTGATGCTTTTGAACTGTGGTGTTGGAGAAGACTCTTGAGAGTCCTTTGAACTGCAGGGAGATCCAACCAGTCCATTCTAAAGGAAATCAGTCCTGAATATTCATTGGAAGGACTGATGCTGAAGCTGAAACTCCAATACTTTGGCCACCTGATGCAAAGAGCTGACTCATTAGGAAAAGACCCTGATGCTGGGAAAGATTGAAGGCAGGAGGAGAAGGGGATGACAGAGGATGAGATGGTTGGATGGCATCACTGACTCAATGGACATGAGTTTGAGTGAACTCCAGGAGTTGGTGATGGACAAGGGAGGCTTGGCCTGCTGCAGTCCATGGGATCTCAGAGTTGGATAAGACTGAGCAACTGAATTGAACTATAGACTATGTTGTAGAATGTATAGTCAGAAATCATACAATATTGTGTCACTGTTGTCTGTAGATTCAAAAATGTTTCTATAGATATCATTTTCACACTCCTTATGGAAATATTAATAAGAGGAGAATGCTTCATTATCCAGACTTAGGGAAATGTGGGTTAAATTAATTTCAGATGACCAGCACAATTGCAGCCATTGACCCAGTGATATCAAGTTGAGAAGTGATGGAAATTGGGCTGATTAGGAATGAAGAGGCCAAATTTTATGCCCTCAAAATATAGGCTACTGAATTTGAAGAGAGAATGAATGCACCTATTTAGATAGAAGAATATAGCTTCAACATTGCTAGTATGTTGGAAATAGTACAAGACAAAGTGAAATTTCTATATTCTCTTGTCTCGTTTTATGTGATTTAAAAGGTATCACTGGATCAGTGGTTGTGATTGTTTTGTTTTGGCTAGCTGGGTCTTCACTGGTGCACGGGTTTCTCTTGTTGCGAAGTACCGGCTCTAGAACGTGTGGGCTCAATATGTGCAGTATGCAGGCTCAGTAGTTGCAGCTCATGGCTTCTCTAGTTGTGGTGCATGGGCTCAGTTGTCCCACAGCATGTGGGATCTTAGTTCCCAGACCAGGGTTTGAACCCACGTCCCCTGTGTTGGAAGGTGGATTTTCAACCACTGGACCACCAAGGAAGTCCTCACTGGTTGTGATTGTGCTGTTCACCTGAAATTGGGTAACTGAGGAAGTAACTAAGTTCTGGGAATTGACAAATCATCTAAATTCAAGAGACTTAATACTAAATCACCATTAACAACTTAATAATTTCTGCAGAGAAATATACATTACCAAGATGTCTAGACTAGTTCAAGGTATTTATTTGTCTAGACATATCTACTTGAGAAATCAAGTCTGTATCTGAAGATTGCTTGTGAATTTAATATCAAATTGTTTGATTTTTAAGTGATAGCAAAATCAATCATGAATATTCATTGTCACTTTAAAGGTATACCTAATTCATTCATGGGAAATAGATGGAGAAACAGTGGAAACAGTGTCAGACTTTATTTTGGGGAGGCTCCAAAATCACTACAGATGGTGACTGCAGCCATGAAATTAAAAGACGCTTACTCCTTGGAACAAAAGTTATGACCAACCTAGATAGTATATTCAAAAGCAGAGATATTACTTTGCCAACTAAGGTCCGTCTAGTCAAGGCTATGGTTTTTCCTGTGGTCATGAAATGGATGTGAGAGTTGGACTGTGAAGAAAGCTGAGCACCGAAGAACTGATGCTTTTGAACTGTGGTGTTGGAGAAGCCTCTTGAGAGTCCCTTGGACTGCAGGGAGATCCAGCCAGTCCATTCTAAAGGAGATCAGCCCTGGGATTTCTTTGGAAGGAATGATGCTAAAGCTGAAACTCCAGTACTTTGGCCACCTCATGCGAAGAGTTGACTCACTGGAAAAGACTCTGATGCTGGGAGGGATTGGGGGCAGGAGGAGAAGGGGATGACAGAAGATGAGCTGGCTGGATGGCATCACTAACTCGATGGACGTGAGTCTGAGTGAACTCTAAGAGACGGTGATGGACAGGGAGGCCTGGCGTGCTGCAGTTCATGGGGTCGCAAAGAGTCGGACACGACTGAGTGACTGAACTGAACAAACACATACTTACAGCAACAGGGCAATCTTATTTGAACTTGGAGGAAATAACTTAGTTCCATTTTAAGGGGTGAATTCTAAAAATAGCTGATCTTGTTTATCTCTTACTGGAGAATGACATTTTCTTACCCTGTCTACCAGCTCTGGGTGATACATTGTTAAGTTTGTATCTTTCCTGTGAACTGAAGATGGGAGGTAGTGCCCAAAGTTATTGTTTCTTTCCCTTGGAAATGGGTGTAGTGTCTGTGTATACATGGTCCTTCCTCTTATTAGAGTATTTCCAGAGCTATCCAGACCCAGAAGGTGGTTTGTTCATAAGAGAGGAGAGCCTGTTGAGGTTATGGTGCTTGAAAACATGTTCAGCCTTCTTTTGCATTCTGATTCTATTCACTGACGTTGGAGTACACAGAGAACACTTGCATCTCACAGACCCTCACCGATGGTGAGTAATTCTATTACTGCTGCAGTAATAGCCGCTGCAGAGTTAGATGGTATCTGAATTTTCTAATTTGTTTTCCAATTAAGAAATTACATTTACTGTTTTTCTCTACCTGGGAGTAGATAGGTGCTAGACTTGTGGTCTTCCTTATACTGCTTTATTGTTTATTTCACAGACCCATTGTTTATTGTATCAAGCGAGAAAGACCACAACCACGCAAATATTCAGGCCACCGTGATTCGAAGCAAACTGGTAGGTCTCATTCATCTGCTAGGGCAGCCTAATGAACCTGAACCATCTAGTTTGGCTAACTGTGCTGATCAAATTTTCTAATCACCAAATCTCCACTGGATTTTATATTCTGCAGAAGTTTCTTTGCCATGGTTACCAGGGGACAAGATGTTTTAATACTTGCGGCCCAATGTGAGGATTAACTAATAGTGAATAAAGGACTCACGATAACCTAAATTATTTCAGTGAGAAAAGTAATAGATGTCTGTGTTTAAAAAATTCCAGTAGTGCAATAGCATATATGGTATAAAATAAATGCTACCCTTAGCCCTTTTCACATAATCACCCCTTGTCATCAGTTTCTTCAGTATCCTTCTAGAGATAGTCTATACATATACCAATAGCCTATGCCATATAGACGGTTTTGTACCTTTCAAAAGTTTGCAGTAGTAAAATACTTTAGAAAATCTGGTATAATTTTGTCCTTTTTCCTCTGCCCTCCTGTCTTAACATTAGAGAAGGGTTCCCAGGTTTAGAACCATGTTCAGCAGCATGTTCCATTATCCAAGATATTCTGTTTATTGGAGCAAGGCAGATCCTGTTCCATCATTCATCAGTCGGGACTGGAAGCGACATGAGCAAAGGCACAGAGAGGCCCTCCAGCAACTTGCAGCGTAAGTGTCAGGTGGCTCCAGCTGCTATTCATGTGTTTGATGGATGCATTTTTCTTCTTAAAAAGTTTTGTTTATTCATTCTGTATTATTTTAAAATGTACAATTGTGATGTTATACCTAGACCAGTTGAGCTCAAATTCTCTTTCTTAACCCCTTTGACCAAAACAATCTGGATTCGGGAGCAACACTTATAGGTTTATTGGTTAGTAATAGGTTGGTACAAAAGTAATTGTGATTTCAGACTGTGAATTTTAAATCGTCATAATGAGGCTCAAACACGTCTTTATTAATCAAAATAGGAACCATTACAGTCAACACATTTGTGCCAATGAGAAATAAGGTGGTTTGTTCCTGTAGTGTAAAAATACATGTTTCAGGATTTGATGAACTCTTGGAAAGCCTTTTCTGCCTTTTGCTGGTTGTGGAAGCATTTTCCTGGCAAAAAGTTGTCGAGATGCTTGAAGAAGTGGTAGTTGGTTGGAGAGAGGTCAGGTAAATATGGCAAATGAGGCAAAACTTCACAGCCCAATTTGCTCATCTTTTGGATTGCTGGTTGTGAAACTTGCAGTCAGGCACTGTAGAGAAGAACTGGGTCCATTCTGTTGACCAATAGTGGCTGCAGGTGTTGCAGTTTTGGTGCATTTCATTAATTTGCTGAGCATACTTCTCAGGTGTAATGGTTTTGCTGGGATTCAGAAAAATGTAGTGGATCAGACAGACAGCAGACCACCAAAACAATGACCATGACCTTTTTTTGGTGCACGTTTGGTTTTGGGAAGTGTTTTTGGAGCTTCTTCTCCATCCAACCACTGAGCTGGTTGTTGCCAGTTGTTTTATAAAATCCACTTTTTGTCACGTGTCATAATCTGATCGAGAAGTGGTCCAGTGTTGCGTAGAATAAGAGATGACATTCAAAACGATGTTTTTTTTGTTTTGCAGACAGTTCATGAAGCACCATTATCAAGCTTTTTCACATTTCCAACTTGCTTCAAATGCCAAATGGCCATAGAAAGGTTGACGTTGAATTCTTAGGCAGCTTCTTATATAGTTGTATGAGGATCAGTTTCGATGATGGCTCTCAGTTGGTCATTGTCAACTTCGGATGACCGGCCACTATGCTCCTCATCTTCAAGGCTCTTGTCTCCTTTGCAAAACTTCTTTAATCACCACTGCGCTATATGTTTGTTAGCAGTTTCTGGGCCAAATGCATTGTTGATGTTGCTAGTTTCCTGCCCTGCTTAATGACCCATTTTGAACTTGAATAAGAAAATTGCTTGAATTTGCTTTTTATTTAACATCATTTCCGTAGTCTAAAATAAATATAAAATAAACAGCAAGTGATAAGTCATTAGCAAAAGAAAATATAAAGCAAGAAATGAGCATTAAAATGATGTATAACATAACCACATTCCAGTATCAAATGGCAAAGTTCAACAGTGCAAAACCGCAGTTACTTTTGCACCAACCTAATAGGTGTTCTCCAAAGGTTATAGTATATATTACATGATAACTTACCACCAAAGGTAGAGGTGACTGCATTTGTAACTTCTTTGATCCATCATAGAAATTACAAGTGTACTTTTCTGCTAGTATCCAAGTAGACTTTTTGGAGACCTGCAACCAAAGTACCTTCAGTGATAAGTCTGTCAAATTCTTTATTTGTTGAAAGAATATTTACAAGTCCATAGATAGTAAATTTCTTTTACAATGCTACCTTACAGCCTAGATATAAAATTTTGTTTTTAAAATTTTGTAATTCTCATGCACTGTTAACTAAAAATGAGCATTTTTGTATGTGGAATTTCATAAATTTACTCATTTATTAGCTTTCAGTTCCTCTTGTTGGCTCCTGGTTGCCTGGCTCAGGAAAAGTGATTGTTGTAATCTGAGATGTAGGACAGTAAGACACATGTTATAGAAGACTTTGCTCAGTCTCAGGTGTATTTGTGTATCTCCTACTTTATAGACATATAAATACAAAATAGGGGCTTCGCAGGTGGTGCTAGTGGTAAAGAATCTGTCAATGCAGGAGATGCAAGAGACATGGATTCGATCCCTGGGGTGGGAAAATTCCCTGGAGTAGAAAGTGGCAACCACTTCAGTACTCTTGCCTGGAAAACTCCATGTACAGAGGAGCCTGGTGGGCTATAGTCCATGGGATCACAAAGAGTCAGACACGATTTAGCAACTGAGAATGAATATGAAATAAAAATTATATTTGGAAATAATATGTTTGACTCGAATAATGTTTTCCTGCTTCGTTTTAGAATTGATGCTTCTTTTCAGATGCCTAAAGAAGTTTATGAAGATCCTGATGTTACTGGAAAGAATCGCTATAAATATTTTGAAAGGTAGGAAATAAATACTGATGAATATGAGCCCTAATATTATTAGAGACCTCTTTGTAATAATGATAGCAGCTCTCATATTTAAGTCATGCAATACGCCAGGTATCACTTTATAAGTGCTTTACGTATGTAACATCAATTTTCAGAACAGAAGTATAGGGTAGGATATATTATCCCCATTTTACCAGTTAGGAAGCTGAGACCAAAAGAGGAGAAGTAAATTGCTCAAGGTTACTTCATTATGAATTAGCCAGTGTAGAGCTGGGATTCCAACTAAGTCTGCCTGACCTTAGAGATACTAATTGCAAATAAGAATGTATCTTTGAGAACAAAATGAAGTCATCAAATGAGGTGAGATAGAGCAAAGACACATGACAGCGAAAGTGCAGGGAAAAGTGTTAGAAGAGGGCAGATAGGTGACATTTGCTGCCTTTGTGTGAATGTTACCAAAACCAACATGAATACACACATGTGATAATCATACACTCAGATTAGAAAAAAAATAAGATGCGGATTTCCCTCTAGGTCCTATCTGAGTTAGTAACATAGACTTGATGTCATACCTACGTAAGTTCATTTGAGAAAGTAAATTTGTAATGCACATTATTTATGAACAACCTCCTTATGGATGTTTTATGATGCTGAGTTTTTCAGAGGAATGAAATTCTTTACATAGTATACTCAGTTCCTAGATTTTCGGGGGCAGCGGGAGCGGGGCGGGGGGCCGTCTAAAGTAAATCATTGGAAATTTCAGAACATCTCAGGGAACTTGAGAAGTTGCTGGGAACTAATGACCAGCTGAAGCCTAGTATAGGGCACTGTTTCTCAGCTGTGGCTTATTTCCCATCTGCAGCAAACACATGGGGATGTTTATTACAAATGCAGATTAATTGGCTCTACCTTGTATCCACTGAGTCTGCTGGGCTAGACCTGTGGATTTGAATTTTAAACAAGAATCTTCCCACTCCCACCCACTCCACCGTTCTTGCCTGGAGAATCCCAGGGATGGGGGAGCCTGGTAGATGCCGTCTCTGGGGTTGCCCAGCGTCAGACACGACTGAAGCGACTTAGCAGCAGCTTCCCACTCCCCAGTGATTCTGTGTGTGCCAAAGTTTGAGAATTGCTGATACACAAAGTATTCAAACTCACTGATTTTAAGGGACAAATATTGGCAGTGGCAGGAAACTTAGCAAACACACAATGCAGCAGTCCCATATTTGTATTTTCCTTTCTTCCCCAGGCCTTTCCTTCCATTTTATCAGCAGATGCCATTCAATGTTGTTTTTGCATCAACCAGGTAAGTAACCATTATTTTAAAACTTTTTTCCAGTTTATTTTATTTATTATTTGCTTCCATATTTGTTTCTAGGAGATCTCTGAATCATTATTTTTAAAGAATGGATCATAAACCATTAGAACATTTTCTAGTGGTCATTAGCAGCATTTTAAAAAACAAAATAGAAAATAACCAAAAGCTTCAGACGTATTGAGAGTAGTTGTGTTTTTCCTTAAAACTTTTGATTTAAATAGATAAATGTATATGTTCATAGATATATAATGGTTATGGTATATAGTGTATTTTTTATTATGAGTTATGGTAAAAATGAAAGTTGAAAGTGCTCTAAATGTTCTCTTTTGCTTCTCTGAAATGTACTTATTTGACAACAGTTCTTCAACATTTGATCAAGAAAACCAGTGAAAATATTATTTAATAGTAGAATTTATAATTTAATCATCTAGTGGACACAAGGCAGTGTGCTATACAAAGATACATCCAACGTGGTGCTGTCCCACAAAGGACTGTGAACCAAGGTGAAAAGAAAGTAAAGGACAAGAGCTGAATCTGGGATTATTGTGCAGTTCCTGGGTCTTTTGTTTTAGGGCAAGATAGCAGGTTTGGTAAAGTGTCCCATTAAAAACTTAATTTTTGCTATACTCTTTCCCATGTCAATATAACTTAATGTTTCTATAAGAGAAGAAAATCCAAGGTATTCATGAAATGAATGAGAAGATAAACATTTTTTAAGGACCAAGATTTCTGAATAGAAAGTTAAATAGATCTGGATTTTCAAACATGCATTTAAAAGGTATGGTTACTCTTAATGATACAGCGTCTTATAAATAGGATATATGTTAGCAAAGGTCTGTAATCCTCAATATAAGTGCCAATTATGATTCTAGTTTCTCCTCAAATTTTTTAAGACTATGTATGGATTCCTTTGGCTCTTACATGGATGTAGGGAAGATGCTTTGCTTATTGTAGCAATATTTTGGGGGATCAGTCTTCTAAAGCAAAGGAAATAAAAGCAAAATAAATAGAACATAATTAAACTTAAAAGCTTTTGCACAGTAAGGGAAACCATTGACAGTATGAAAAGATAGCCCACTAAGTGGGAGAAAATATTGGCCAATGATATGACCCATAAAGGGTTAATATCCAAAATATATAAACAGCTCATACAATTCAACAAAAAAATCCCAAACAACCTGATTAAAAAATGTGCAGAAGACCTGAATAGACATTTCTCCAAAGAGGACATGCAGATGGCCAATAGGCACATGAAAAGATGTTCAACATTGCTAATCCATCAAAACCATAAGGAGATGTTACTTCATACCTGTCAGAATGGCTGTCTTCAAAAAGAACATGAATAACAAATGTTGGCAAGGATGCAGAGAAAAGGGAATCTTCATCTGCTGTTGGTGGGAATGTAAACTGGTGCAGTTACTGTGCAAAATAGTATGGTGGTTTCTCAAAAAACTAAAAATAGAACAAACATATAATCCAGCAATTCCACTCTTGGGTATATGTCTGAAAAAAATACCCACTATCTTGAAAAGATACATGCACCCCAATGTTGATAGCAGCGTTATTCACCATTGCCAAAATATGGAAGCAACTCACATGCCCATCAACAAATGAATGGGTAAATAAAATGTAGTTTATATATGCAATGGACTATTACCCATAAAAAGAATGAAAAATTTCCACTTGGAACAACATGGATGATTTAGAAAATATGCTAAGTGAAGTTAGCAAAAGACAAATGCTGTATGATATTTCTTATTTGTGGAGCCTAAAAATACAACAAACTAGTGAATGTAACAAAAAAAGAAATAGACTCACAGATTTAGGTACAAATCTGGGTGGTCAGCAGTGGGGAAAGGGAAAAAGGGAAGGACAATATAGGAATAGAGGGTTAAGAGACACAAACTATAATATATATTATATAAAATAATCTACAAGGATATATTGTACAACACAAGAAATATAGCCAATATTTTATAACTATAAATGGAATATAACATTTAAAAATTGTGAAATACTGTATTGTATTTGTTGTTCCATTGCTAAGTTGTGTCCAACTCTTTGTAACACCATGGGCTACAGCACGCCAGGCTTCACTGTCCCTTCACTATCTCCTTGAGTTTGCTCAAACTCATGTCCATTGAGTCAGTGATGCCATTCAACCATCTCATCCTCTGTCACCAACTTCTCCCCCTGCCCTCTGTCTGTAAGTTCTTGGTTCACGTGCTGATGAAGCCTAGCTTGAAGGATTTTGAGCATGATCTTGCTAGCATGTGAAATGAATGCAATTTGAACATTTGAACATAATTTGAACATTCTTCGTCATTGCTCTTCTCTTTGGGGTTGGAATGGAAACTGACCTTTTCCAGTCCTGTGGCCCCTGCTGAGTTTTCCAGATTTACCAGCGTATTGAGTGAAGCACTGTTAAAGTGCTGCTAAAGCATCATCTTTGAGGATTTGAAGTAACTCAGCTAGAATTCCATCGCCTCCACTTGCTTTATTTGTAGTGATGCTTCCTAAGGTCCACTTGACTTCACACTCCAGGATGTCTAGCTCTAGGTGAGTGACCACACCATTGTTGTTATCCAGGTCATTAAGACCTTTTTTTGTACAGTTTTTCTGTGTATTCTTGCCACTTCTTGATGTCTTCTGCTTCTGTTAGCTCCTTGCTGTTTCTGTCTTATATTGTGCCCATCTTTGCATGAAATGGTCCCTTGGTATCTCCATCTTGAAGAGATCTCTAGTCTTTCTCTTTCTGTTGTTTGCCTCTGTTTCTTTTCATTGTTTATTTAAGAAGGCTTTCTTTTTTCTCCTTACTATTCCCTGGGACTTTGCATTCAGTTGGGTATATCTTTCCCTTTCTCCTTTGCCTTTTGCTGCTCTTTTCCCAGTTATTTGTATGGCCTCTTCAGACAATCACTTTGCCTTCTTGCATTTCGTTTTCTTGGGAATAGTTCTGGTCACCACCTTCTATAAACAATGTTCTGAACCTCCATCCATACTTCCTCAGGCACTCTTGTCCACCAGATCTAATCCCTTGAATCTATTTGTTACCTCCACTGTATAATCATAAGGGATTTGATTTAGGTCATACCTGAATGGCCAAGTAGTTTTCCCTGCTTTCTTCAATTTGAGCCCAAATTTTGCAGTAAGGAGCTGATGATCTGAGTCACAATCAGCTCCACATTTTGTTTTGCTGACTGTTCAGAGCTTCTCCTTCTTTGGCTGCAAAAAATATAATCAGTCTGATTTTGGTATTGACCATCTGGTGATGGCCATGTGTAGAGTCATTTCTTGTGTTGTTGAAAGAGGATGTTTGCTATGACCGGTGTGTTCTTTTGGCAAAGCTCTGTTAGCCTTTGTCCTACTTCATTTTGTATTCAAGGCCAAACTTGCCTGTTACTCTAGGTATCTCTTGGCTTCCTATTTTTGCATTGCAGTGCTTGTAATGAAAAGGACATCTTTTTTGGTGTTAGTTCTGGAAGGACTTGTAGGTCTTCATAAAACTTCATCTTCATCTTCAACTTCATCTTCTTCAGCATTAGTGGTTGGGGCATAGACTTGGATTACTATAATGCTGAACGGTTTGCCTTAGAAATGAACTGAGATCATCCTGTAATTTTGAGATTACCCCCAAGTACTGCATTTCAGATTCTTTTGTTGACTATGAGGGCTACTCCATTCCTTCTAAGGGATTCTTGCCCACCTATAACATGTTATACATCAACTATATTTCAGTAACAATGTTAAAAAAGAAAATAAATGGAAAGAGGAAAATATAGCATGCTAACACTAAAAGAAAGCAACAGTAGCTATAATAATTTCGGACACAGCAGACTTCAAGGAGGATTATCAGGGATAAAGAGAGGCATTATGTAATGAAAAAGAGGTCAGTTCTCCAAGAAGACATAATAATCCTTAATGTATGTATACCTAATGACAGAGTGTCAGACTGCGTGTGACGAAAACTAATAGAATTACAAAGTAAATGAATTCACTGTCACAGTAGGGACTTCAATACCCTCATGTAGAAAGTGGATACATCTAACAGGCAGAAAGTCAGTAAGGCTCTAGCATACCATTTATCAGCTGGGTATAATTTGGTATCTATAGACTACTTATTCAACAACAAGAGAGTATACATTCTTCTGAAGCTCACACAGAACATTCACCAAGATAAACCATGTTCTGGACCATTAAACATACTTTAATAAATGTAAAAAGCACAGAAGTTATACAGTGTCTTCTCTCAGATCACAATGATATTAAACTAGAAATTAAGAACAGAGAGATAACTGAAAACCCCCAAATATGTTGATATTAAACAATACATTTCTAAATAGCATGGGTTAAAGCAGACGTTTCTAGAGAAATTTTAAAATATTTTAAACTTAATGAAAATGACAATGTAAATTATGAAAACTTGTGGAATGAAACGAAAGCAGTGCTTAGTGGGAAATTTATGGCATTGAATACATATATTAGAAAAGAAGACAGATCTAAATCAATCATATAAGCTTCCACCTTGAGAAACTAGAAAAAGAAGAGCAAATTACATCCAAAGCAAGCAGAAGAAAATAAATAATAAGAAATCAATGGACTTGACCAAGGAAATTGATAGAAAAAGTAAATGAAACCAGAGAGTTCTTTGAAAAGCTCACAAAAACTGGTAAGTCTCTAGGCAGACTTAACTAAGAGAAAAAGAGAGACGGCACAAATTACTAACATCAGAAATGAAAAGGATCACTACAGATCCTATGGCACTAAAAAGATAATAAAGGAATATTGTGAATAACTCTTTGCCTACAATAGAGTTAATAATGTAGATGAAAAGGGCTAATTACTTGAAATACAACTTTGCCAGAACTCAGAAGAAATAGGAACTCTGAATAGGCCTTAATCTATTAAACTTCTTTGAAGCAATAATTAATAGCTTTCTAAAACATAAAGCACCGGGCCCAGATGGGGTCTCTGGTGATTCTACCAAACATTCAAGGAAGAAATTATACCATTCTCTACAATCTGTTTCAGGTAGTAGAAGCTCACTCATTCTATAAGGCCAGCATTACCCTAATACCAAAATCAGACAAAGACATTAAGAAAGAAAGTGCTAAGTCATGTAACTCTCTTGAGATCCCATGAACTATAGCCTGCCAGGCTTGTCTGTCCATGAGATTCTCCAGGCAAGAATACTGGGAGTGAGTTGCCATAAAGAAAACTACAAACCAACATCCCTCATAAATGTAGGCATGGAAATCCTCAACAAAATATTAGCAAATCAAATCCAACAATGTATAATAAGAGTTACACACCACATCTAAGTGGAATTTATCCCAGGTATGCAAGGTGGTACTGCATTTTAAAATCAGTTAATGTAATGGATCATGTCAACAGACTGAAAAAGAACATGATCATATTAATAGAGGCAGAAAAACTATTTGATGGTACCCGATACCCTTCATGACAAAAACTCTCAGTTATCTAGAATTAGAGAGGAACATCTTCAACCTTATGAAGAATGTGTACTAAAAACTTACCTCATACTTAATGGTTATTCTGCCATTTTTCTAGATTTTGAGTTGCACATCAAATCTGGGGCTGATCACTCCACACTTACTTAGCCTGCCTGTGAGGTTCACGACAGTTTCCCCAGCCCTGTGATCATCAGTGATTTCAAACTCAACGATACAACCATGCTTCATCATCACAGTTAGAAACCTGGCAATGACTTTGGAGCACTGCCTAATAGGGACCTGGCATTTGCCTCTCTTTTCAGCATTGTTGATACTCTTGAGAGTGTCAGCCAGGACATTCATGTGCACCATTCTGGCAGCATGGAAAGGTGGCGGAAAGAGCAATGATAAAACTTTTAGCAGGTGGCATGTTCATCTTTGTAGAAAATCAGAATGAATTGACTTAAAAACAAAAGAAGTGGGGTTAATAAGTGAATAAGTGATTATAGCAAGGTTGTAGAATACAAGGTTAATATACAAAAGTCAGCTGCTTTCCTATATACCTGTGTAGAACAAGTGGAATTTGAAATATAAAACACAATGCCATTTACATAAGCATCAACAAATGGAAATACTTAAGTATAAATTTAATAAAATACAAGATCTATTTAAGGAAAACTATGACACTTCAGTGGAGGAAATCAAAGAAGAACTATAAATAAGTGGAGCAATATTCCATGGTTGTCGATGGGAAGATTCAATGATGTCAGTATGTCAGGTCTTCCCAGTTTGAAGTATAGAGTCCATGTAATCTCAACCAAAATTCCTGCAAGTTACTTTGTGGATATTGACAAAGTGATTCTAAAGCTTACCTGAAGAAGCAAAACACCTGAGAATAAGCAGCACAGTATTAGAGAAGGACAGAGTTGGAGGACTGACACAACATGACTTCAAGCTATTATACTCAACAAACTGTGGTGTTGGCCTTCCCTGGTAGCTCAGTGGTAAAGCATCTGCCTGCCAGTACAGGGGACATGGGTTCGATCCCTGGTTCTGGGACAGTCTCACATGCCGTGGAGCAACTAAACTCGTGTACCACAACTACTGAGTCTGTGATCTAGGACCTGGGAGCCACAGCTACTGATGCCCTTGTGCCCTAGAGCCCATGCTCCTCAACAAGAGAAGCCACTGCAAGGGAGTCTGTACACAACAACTAGAGAGCCCTGCTTGCCACAGCTAGAGAAAAGCCCACCTAGCAACAAAGATCCCGCACAGCCAAAAATAAATTTAAAAAAAAACACTGTGATGTTATGAAAAGAATAGACAGATGAAATAGAATAGAGAGCCCAGAGATAGACCCACATCCTTATAATCAGCTAATCTTTGACAGAAGAGGAGATGGTTCGATAGCATCATTGACTCAATGGACACGAATTTGAGCAAGGTCCAGGAGGTAGTGAAGGACAAGGAAGCCTGGTGTGCTGCAGTCCATGAGGTCGCAAAGAGTGAGACACGACTTAGTGACTGAATAACAATCTCTGGCAAAAAGAGCAAAGACAATACAGTGGAGCAAAGACAGTCTTTTTAACAAATAATGTTGGAACAGCTGGACATCTACATTAAAAAAAAATGAATTTAGACACAACTCTTACACCCTTCACAAAATTAACTTAAAATGGATCACAGACCTCAGTGGAGAATACAAAAATATAAAACTCTTAGATTACATGGGAAAAATCTAGATGGTCTTGGGTATGGTGATAACTTTTAGATACAACATCAAAATCCACGATCCATTAAAGAAATAATGGGTAATCTGGACTTCATTAAAAAAGGTCAAAGACCTTAACAGACACCTCACCAAGAAGCTATATAAATGGCAAATAAATAGAAATGCAAATTAATATGCCACTATACAACTGTTAGAATGGCCAGAATCTGGAACACTAACACCACCAAATATTGAGCAACAGGAATTTTCATTTTTGATGGAAGTGCAGAATGCTCTAGTCACTTCAGAAGACAGGTTGTCAGTTTCTCACAACACTATGCATACTCTATACAATATGGTATTATCTTCTGTTCTGAACGATGCACTTCATGGAAATGAGACATCTGTAAATGACTATGTGGATTGAACTTTAATCCCTATGCATTCAAGACACATTTACTGAATGAGTGAAAATTACTAATACTATTATTACTCATCTGTAGAAATGTTAGTGATTCTAACCTGAATCATGAATGTTAATGTATTGACACACCAAAATAAAATTTGTCTAAGACTCTTAAAAAAAAAAAACTATACACATATTCTTAACATATGATTCGGCAGTCCTACTCCTTGGTATTTACCTGAAGGGGTTGAAAACTCATGTCTACACAAAAGCCTGTGCACAAATGTTTATAGCAGCTTTATTCATAGTTGCTGAATTGTGAAAGCAACCAAAATGACCTTCAGCAGGTGAATGGATAAGTAAACCATGGTACATTGAGACCACAAAATATTATTCAGCACTAAAAAGAAATGAGCTATCAAGTCATGAAAAGACATGGAGGAACCTTAAATGCATATTGTTAAGAGAAAGAAGCTAATCTGAAAGGGCTGCATATGTATGATTCCAACCATATGACATTCTGGAAAAGATAAAACTATGGAGATGATAAAAAGATTGTTGGTTGCCAGGGGCTGGGGAGAATGGGGAAAGGATGAATAGGAGCACAGAGGATTTAAAGGGAGGGCAAATACTCTATGTTACTATGTGGTGGATACAGAATATTATACATGTGTACATTGACATGTAAGGATTTGTCTATACCCATATAATGTACGACACCAAGAGTGAACCTTAACAGGGAACTATAGTCAATATCTTGTAATAAACTATAATGGAAAATAATCTGAAAGGTAATATGTGTGTGTGTATATAAATATATATATATATATATGTATATATATATATATAACTGAATCACATTGCTGTGTACCTGAAACATTGTAAGTCAGCCATACTTTAATACAGTATATATATTTAAAAAAGAAAAAACTGAACCTTAATGTAAACTGTGTATTTTGGGTGACTGTGAAGTGCCAGTGTAGGTACATCAGTTGTAACAAAGGTACCACCTGGTGAGTGATGTTGATGATGAGTTGGGCTATGCACATGATGGGGAAGGAAGGGGTATGTGGGAAGTTTTTGTGCCTTCTCAATTTTGCTGTGACTTAAGATTGCTGTAAAAATTGTCTTTAAAACGCGAATGTTCAATAGAGTTCATAATAACAGAATAAGATTTGCTAGCTTTGTGAAGCTCCTCTTTGTGTGTAGGTTTTTAGCATGTATTTATTATTCATTTTTAGTTGAGTGGGTCTTTGTTGCTGTGGTTGCTTTTCTCTAGTTGCAGAGAGCAGGGGCTCTTCTTGTTGCATTGCCAGGGCCTCTCATTGTGGTGGCTTCTCTTGTTGACAGGCTCTAGGGCATACGGGCTTCAGCTGCAGCGTGTGGGTTCAGTGGTTGTCGACCCTGAGCTCTAGAGCAAGGCTTAGTTGTGGTGCAGGGCTTAGATGCTCTGTGGCGTCTGGGATCTTCCTGGACCAGGGATCAAACCTGTGTCTCCTGCACTGGCAAGTAGATTCGTTACCGCTGGACCACCAGGGAAGCCCTGCGTGTAGTTTGTTGGGACTAGAAGGGGAAAATTTAAAAGACTGTGGATGTGGCAGACAGCGCCTGCTTTGCTGGTGGCTGGTATTAGAGGAGGGAGGCTAGATGGAGGGCATGGAGCAGTAGGAGCTGCCGAAAGGATACCATCCTTAAACAGACTAAGTGAGGCTAAGGATGTGATCCAGGACTAGGCAGAGCTCAAGCCAAGTATGGAGCAGATGTGGGGTCTTTATGGTGTTGGGTCCTGATTGAAGTTGGGCAGAGCTGGGAAAGAATTTTTGCTTGCTCTCATTCACATTTTACTCTCCCCTGAAACCCGCTGAAATGGAGAGAAGAATAGGTTGGAGAAAAATAATGAGTTAATTAGGAAAGGAACTGTGCTATTAAGTTACACAGGACTTCTGTCCAAGTAGCATTCCTCCTTTGCATCCTCTCCTCAGACCCACGGAGAAGGGTCCCAAGTTAGCAGAAAGCTTTGGCAGAAGGATTCCTCAGGCTTTGCCATAATCTTAGCACGTTTAAGCAGATGGGTCAAATGTGAAGCTAATTTGGAAAGCCATAATTTATTCTCTTGATCCAAGCTGATGGTTTTATAATAATATTCATGTGACCTGGGATGATATAAAGGTAATTTAAAGTTGTTTCAAGTAGGATTTTTATAGTAGAATACTTTCTGCTGAAAACATAAGAAACTATATATACTTACATTGTCTACTTATGTTAGAAATTAATAGCAACTGCTGAAAAAAATGATTTCAGTACCTGTTAGATTTCAACATTAAAATCTATTTAAAGTACTGTTCCATCACAGGTTGAACTTCCAAATAGACAATCTTTCTGATTGTCTTGAAATGCATTTTCTTTGAGCTAAGATGTACATGCTGTGCTCATGTATAAGCACCTCCCATTGCCTTTGACTATTTTTCTTAATGGAAATCTCTTCTTTGCATTATATTTATTTATTTAATTTAATCAATTCTTCTACCAACTAGAAAAAAGATTTATTTTAAATGGAAGTGGTATATATGCATATATGCATTTCTTATTTTATAAGTAGTATATGTACAGGTTAAAAAAGTTAGAAAATTCAAAAGACTATAAACATGAAAAAATTCTCTCTTTAATCATACTATCCAGAAATACTTGCTTTTATTATTGCATATCCATTTAGGAATTTTTATGTGCCCAGTAGCACAGTCTATAAAAACATAAAAATGTACTCCTAATGTACATACTGCTTTATAGTGTTTTTTTTCTACTTTACATTTGATCATAGACATTTTTGTTCATTCATATAGATTACGTTGTTACTTTTAATAGCTGGATAAAAATTATGGCTGTACCATTTTTTAAACAGTTTTTCTACTGATGGTCAATATTTAAGTTTGTGACTTTTTAGAGTCACATGAGTAGACTGGGAAAGATTTCCATGAAGTGTTGTTTAGTCAAAAAAACAAGAAGCAAAACTGTACTTATAATATGATTTCATGTTAGCCAAACAGTAAAACAAACTGTATTTGTGTCAGTTGTAGAAAATAAGTGTGCAAAAAATAAGGAGGATGTAATTCAAGGATACATCTGGAGTATATATCCTAGATGGGCTTCCCAGGTGGCGCTAGTGGTAAAGAACCCGCTCGCGATTGCAGGAGACTTAAGAGACGAAGGTTCAATCCTGGGGTTGGGAAGATCCTAAATACCAGGTATATAGAAAGGGTACTGCTGTGGGTGGAAAAGGAAGACAAAAAGGGATTGAGGGATGCAGACTCAAAAGTTAAAGAAAACACTGCACTAGAAGATTAAACCGTATGTGCTACTATACTTTTTGTTAAATTATGGATAAGAGGTAGGCACATGTTTAAGTGAATTTATAAGTTTTTCTGTGCTTAAAAACTAAAATGAAAAAAAGGTGAAAATAATGGATCCAAGGTTGGTGCCTAATGACTCCATATATAACCACTTTTGAAAATAAAATTAGCCATTAAGTTTTCTACTCTTATAAATGAGACTTTATAAACATGTTTGCACATATCTTTGCACACTCATTGACTTATTCTCCATAATAAATTCCTAGGAGCACAATTTCTCGGGCAAAAGGGTGTTTTAAGGGTTTGATATATATTTAGTCACTTGTTAGTTAGGTTTACCTGTTTGTATTTTCATCAGCAGTTTATGAGAATGCCTGTTTCTTCACAAGTTTATTGATGCTAAGTACTTTCAATCGCTTAAATTGTTGCTTAATAAGATATAATTAAACAGCATCTTGCTGTTTTAATTTAATTTTCTTTGATTATGTTATGTTCACTATCTTTTCATATGATTGTTAGAAGTTTTACTTTTTGTTTTCTGACTGTCCTTTACTCATTTTTCTGTGGCTATTTAACTGTCTTATTGATTCACAAGGGCATTTTTACATAGAATATTTAACTCTTAATCATATATGTTGCAAAACCTATTGATAGGTATAAAGTGAATATATCAGGTTTCAATTTTTAAAATAATTTTTCCCTTTTAGGGCAGATCCATATACTTTTCCTCCTCCTCCAGCTAAGTACCTGCCCCTTCCTTGAAGTACACGGTGGGCACTCAGACTGATTATCGGGATGCTGAAGTTCAAACAGACCCATATTCTCCAGAATATGTAGTATGTCAGGATTCCATCCCTGAGCTCCTGACCCTGGCTACTCTCACTTGGGGTGAGTTGGAAATTCTTTTGAATATTTGCGGGTGACAGTCCTGATGACCACGCATGCTATTGAGTTCTTGGAAATGACACACAAGGGCAACTGTGTTTTAAAGTATTGCTGTTTAAAATGTCTTGCTTAGTAGAGCTACTTCATAGATTCATACACTTTCTGATAGATTTGTTCAAAGAGAGATACGCCATTATCATTGTAAGGACACTTGTCCTTTTTCCCTGAAGTTGAAGTTACATTAGTTACATTTAGACTTAATTTTGTGGTTACTTTGCTGACGATCCACCTCCCTCTTCTCACTGTTTCTCTCAGTGAATCAGCCTCCTTTTCAGTGAGAAATTTATATTTTTTCTTTACACATAAGTTTTTTGAGTATATAATAATTAATGCATATTCCAACATGTAATACGCATGACATATTCATATTCCAACAAGTAATAATGTTATAATATACATTATGCATATTGTAAATATAGCAATAATATGCATTTTGCATTTTCCAACAGGTAATAATATCCTCTTTCTTTGCTAAAATATCTTGGGATTTATCAAGGCTCTCTTACACACTTTATTTGATGATTTGGATGATTTCTTTTGATATTATATCTGAAATGCTCAGAAATTCACTCTCAGAGTAGAGAAATTCACTCTGGTCTAGGCCTTTATAATGTGAAACTATAAAAATTAATAAGAGAAGGGGCCTTTAGAAATTGTTAGAAATTACCTTATTAAACTCATTTGATTGTGCCTAGGAAGCTGAGAACCAGAGAGACTGATTCCTTGAAGGTCATGGAAATACTTAGTACATTCTAATGATTTTTATTAAAATCATTTTATTAAAATGAGGTTACTTTTGTTTCCCCAGTGTAATGAGTTGCTGCGATCAAATCTGTGTTAGTAGCAACAAGGATGTTCATGTCTGAGTTCTAGTTTTGATTCTTGTTTCTTGGCTCACTTCTTGGATCCAGATTAAGCATTCTTGACACCCACATTTAAAGCAGAGATTCTACCTTAAGTCTAGGTGACAGATTCAGAGTATGCTGAAATCTTTCCCTCTCCTTTGAACACACAGAAAACATAATTATGAAAATTAATAACCACACTTAGAATCAAGGAAGAAAATCAATCATTAGCAGTGAAGACTTCTCCCTAAAAGGGAATCTGTGGTGATGAGCAGGGACTCTGAATGGTGAGGAGCCAGACCTGAGCTACCTGATTAAACCAAAGGAGGGAGAAACTTCTCTCCTGCCCACAGGTAGGACTGAAGCCCAGTGCCTGCCAGTCTAAGCCAGGTACTCCTACCCGCGGCCTTGAGCTTTTACCTCTTGGTGTGGGAAGGGCTTAGCTTTGAGCTGCAGGAGGACTGGGGCCACACCTTCGGAAACAAGAGGTTTAGGTAGGGGCTCAGAAATGCTTCACGTGGTAAAGACCTGGTAAAGACCTAATTGGAGCCCTGCCCTGGCAGCTCTGAGGTTGAAGTGTCAATAAAAAGCTCTATGAGTCAGGCCTACCTCCTCGTTGGTGAGGTCCTGGGTAAAAGTTTAAATGGAGGCCTACATATTATATGTGTAGACGTTTAAACATTATAAAGCAAGCTACTGTCTGCTGTCTGTTAGATAAAATACATTCTATATTTTTCACAAATCTTTATAAAAAGCTGAAAGGACAAGTGTACATTTAAAATTCTTAGACTCTTCGGGATTGCATGCTGGCAGGTGGCAGCAGTGGGAGAGGCTGCCTGGTAGCTGGCCCTTTTCTCTGGCTCTGTTCTTCATCATGAGGGCTTGCTGTGCATGCCTGTGATTGCCTCTCCTGTCCTGCTTTTCCATTTTCTGTTTAGACATCCTTGCAAACAGCTGCTATGTGGCCACCCCTCGGGCTTAAGGGTGAACAAACAGCAGCATGTAGCCTGCCCTCAGGAGTCTGAATCCTGCGAAATGGCCCATGTAGATTTTGGAAGTGGGCATGGGGCGTTTACGCAAGGAATTCCAGGCTCCCTAATAGATGGAGTACCTCCAGGCGGGCATTCTGTAGTATCTTTAAAGTGCTGTGGGAAAATAACCCAAATCGAGAATTCTTACACCAGCCAAACTCTCACTTAGGAGAGAAGGTGAAATAAAGATGCTTTCATAGGACAGAACATTTCATAGGTCTGTCTCATAGGATATTATAAACACTAATTAAATTCATTTATGTAATGTGCTTAGGCCAATGCCTAAAATGGAAATAAGCATTCTATAAATGTTAGCTATTGATCTGAAAGAGGGAAGAATAAAAGGACATCCTTGAACATACTTCCAAGTTCAGTCGCTCAGTCATGTCCAACTCTTTGCGGCCCCATGGACTGCAGATTGCCAGGCCTCCCTGTACCTCACCAACTCCTGGAGCTTACTCAAACTCATGTCCATTGAGTTGGTGATGCCATCCAGCCATCTCATCCTCTATCATCCCCTTCTCCTCCTGTCTTCAATCTTTCTCAGCATCAGGGTCTTTTCCAGTGAGTCAGCTCTTTGCATCAGGTCACCAAAATATTGGAGTTTCAGCTTCAACATCAGTCCTTCCAATGAATATTCAGGACTGATTTCCTTTAGGAAGGACTGGTTGGATCACCTTGCTGTCCAAGGGACTCTCAAGAGTCTTCTCCAACACCACAGTTCAAAAGCATCAATTCTTCAGCGCTCAGCTTTCTTTATAGTCCAACTCTCACATCCATACATGACTACTAGAAAACCATAGCTTTGACTAGATGGACCTTTGTTGGCAAAGTAATGTCTCTGCTTTTGAATATGCTGTCGAGGTTGGTCATAACTTCTTCCAAGGGTAAGTGTCTTTTAATTTCATGGCTGCAATCACCATCTGCATTAATTTTGGAGCTCCCCAAAATAAAGTCTCTCACTGTTTCCACTGTTTCCTCATCTATTTGCCATGAAATAATGGGACCATATGCCATGATCTTAGCTTTCTGAGTGTTGAGTTTTAAGCCAGCTTTTTTATTCTTCTCTTTCACTTTCATCAAGAGGCTCTTTAGTTCTTCTTCACTTTTTGCTATAAGGGTGGTATCATCTGCGTATCTGAAGTTATTGATATTTCTCCCAGCAGTCTTGATTCCAGCCTGTGTTTCATCCAGTCCAGCATTTCTCATGATGTACTCTGCATACAAGTTAAATAAGCAGGGTGACAATATACACCCTTGACATACTCCTTTCCCTATTTGGAGCCAGTCTGTTGTTCCATGTCCAGTTCTAACTGTTGCTTCTTGACCTGCATACAGATTTCTCAGGCAGCAGGTCAGGTGTTCTGACCTTCCCATCTTTTGAAGAATTTTCCACAGTTTGTGTGATCCACACAGTCAAAGGCTTTGGCATAGTCAATAAAGCAGAAGTAGATGTTTTTCTGGAATTCTCTTGCTTTTTGATGATCCAGCAGATGTTGGCAATTTGATCTCTGGTTCCTCTGCCTTTTCTAAATCCAGCTGGAACATCTGGAATTTCATGGTTCATGTACTGTTGAAGCCTGGCTTGGAGAATTTTGAGCATTACTTTACTAGCACGTGAGATGAGTGTAGTTGTGTACTAGTTTGAGCATTCTTTGGCATTGCCTTTCTTTGGGATTGGAATGAAAACTCCAGTCCTGTGGCCACTGCTGTTTTCCAAATTTGCTGGCATATTGAGTGCAACACTTTCACAGCATCATCTTTTAGGATTTGAAACAGCTCCGCTGGAATTCCATCACCTCCACTAGCTTTGTTCATAGTGATGTTTTCTAAAGCCCACTTGACTTCACATTCCAGGATGCCTGGCTCTAGGTGATTGATCACACCATCGTGATTATCTGGTTGTGAAGATCTTTATTTTACAGTTCTTCTGTGTATTCTTGCCACCTCTTCTTAATATCTTCTGCTTCTGTTAGGTCCATACCATTTCTGTCCTTTATTGTGCCCATCTTTGCATGAAATGTTCCCTTGGTATGTTGAATTTTCTTGAAGAGATCTCTAGTCTTTCCCATTCTATTGTTTTCCTCTATTTCTTTGCACTGATCACTGAGGAAGGCTTTCTTATCTCTCCTAGCTATTCTTTGGAACTCTGCATTCAAATGGGTATCTTTCCTTTTCTCCTTTGCCTTTCACTTGTCTACTTTTCACAGCTGTTTGTAAAGCCTCCTCGGACAACCCTTTTGCCTTTTTGCATTTCTTGGGGATGGTCTTGTTTCCTGTCTCCTGTACAGTGTCCCCAACCTCTGTCCATAGTTATTCAGGCACTGTATCTATCAGATCTAATCCCTTGAATCTATCTGTTGCTTCCATCGTATAGTCATAAGGGGATTTGACTTAGGTCATTCCTGAATGATCTAATGGTTTTCCCTATTTTCTTCAATTTAAGTCTGAATTTGGCAATAACGAGTTCATGATCTGAGCCACAGTCAACTCCCAGTCTTGTGTTTGCTGTATAGAGCTTCTCTATCTTTGGCTGCAAAGAATATTATTAATCTGATTTTGGTATGGACCATCTGGTGATATCCATGTGTAGAGTTTTCTCTTGTGTTGTTGGAAGAGGGTGTTTGCTATGACCAGGGCATTCTCTTGGCAAAACCTGCTTCATTCTGTACTCCAAGGCCAAATTTTCCCATTACTCCAGGTATTTCTTGACTTCCTACTTTTGCATTCCAGTCTCCTATAATGAAAAGGACATCTATTTTGGGTGTTAGTTCCAGAAAGTCTTGTAGGTCTTCATGTATGCATGCATGCTAAGTCACTTCAGTCATGCCTGACTCTTTGTGACACTATGGATTGTAGCCTGCCAGGCTATCTTGTCCAAGGGATTCTCTAGGCAAGAATACTTGAGTGGATTGCCACTCCCTCCTCTGGGGGATCCTTCAGAACCAGGGATCAAACCTTCATCTCTTGCATCTCCTGCATTGGGAGGTGGGTTCTTTACCATTAGCACCACCTGGAAAGCCCATAGGCATTCATAGAACCTTTCAACTCAGCCTCTTTGGCTTTTGTGGTTGGGGCATAGACTTGGATTACTATGATGTTGAATGGTTTGCCTTGCAAACAAACAGAAAATTCTGTCATTTTTGTGATTGGACCCAAGTGCTGCATTTCAGACTCTTTTGTTGACTATGAGGACTACTCCATTTCTCCTAAGGGATTCTTACCCACAGTAGTAGATATAATGGTCTTCTGAATTATATTTGCCTTTCCTGCTCATTTTAGTTCACTGATTTATAAAATGTTAATGTTTACTTTTACCATCTCCTGTTTGACCACTTCCAGTTTATCTTGATTATGGCTTGACATTCCAGGTTCCTATACAATATTGTTGTTTACAGTATGAGACTTTACTTTCACCACCAGATATCCACAACTGGGTGTCATCTCCATTTTGGCTCAGCTTCTTCATTCCTTCTGGAGCTATTTCTCCACTCTTCTCCAGTAGCATATTGGACACCTACCAATCCAGGGGCTCATCTTTCAGTGTCACATCTTTTTGCCTTTTCATACTGTTCATGGGGTTCTCAGGGCAAGAATGCTGAAGTGGTTTGTCATCTTCTCCAGTGGACCTTGTTTTATCATATCTCTCTGCCATAACCCAGCAGTCTTGTGTGGTCCTATATGGCATGGTTCAAAGTTTCATTGAGTTATACAAAGCCACCATTTTGGTTCATATTTTTGTGATTGTGGTTTCCATTCTGTCTGACCTCTGATGGATGGGAGTGCATGCTTCCTGATGGGAGGGACTGGCTGTGGGGAAAACTAGGTCTTTCTCTGGTGGGCAGAGCCATGCCCAGTATATCTTTAATCCAGTTTTCTGCTGATGGGTGGGCCTGTGCTCCCTCTCTGTAGGTTGGACTGAGGTGGCCCAGTCCTTGAGTTTGCAGTCTCTATGGTGGAGCTGTAGGGTCTACGGTAGGGGCAATGGTGACCTCCTCCACGAGGACTCATGCCAGTACACTGCGCCTCCCAGGACTGTTGCTGTCAATACCTCTGACCCTGTGGCAGGCCACTGTTGACCCGTGCCTCTGTTGGAGACTCCCAAACACTCATAGGCAAGTCTGGCTCAGTCTCTTGTGGGGTCACTGCTTCTTTCTCCTGGGTCCTAGAGCACATATGGTTTTGTCTTTTCCTTCCAACAGTCTATTTCCCCAGTGCTGTGGGAGCTTTATAATCAAATCCCACTGGCATTCGAAGTCTGATTCCTGGGGATTCCCAGTCCCTTTGCCAGATCCTCAGGTTTGGACGTCTGCTGTGGGCCCTAGAACTTCTGCAACAGTGTGAGAACTTCTTTGGTATAGTTGATCTCCAGTTTGTGGATCGCCCGTCTAGCAGCTCCGGAGTGGGGCTAATGGCGACCCTCCTCCAAGAGGACTTGTGCCACCCTGTGTGCCTCCCTGCACTGCCACTGCCAGTGCTCCTGTCCCCGTGGGAGGCCACTGCTGACCCATGCCTCTGCAAAAGACCCTCAAACACTCAAAGGCAGGTCTGGCTCAGTCTCTTGTGGGGATCACGGCTCCTTTCCGTGGGTTTTGGTGCACACAAGATTTTGTTTATGCCCTCCAAGAGTCTCTGGCAGATATGAAGTTTGATTTTATTTTTTTTTTAAATTTTACTTTATTTTACTTTATAATACCGTATTGGTTTTGCCATACATCAACATGAATCCGCCACGGGTGTATACGTGTTCCCAATCCTGAACCCCCCCTCCCCACCTCCCTCCCCATACCATCTCTCTGGGTCATCCCAGTGCACCAGCCCCAAGCATCCTGTATCCTGCATCGAACCTAGACTGGCAATTCACTTCTTAAAGGATATTATACATGTTTCAATGCCATTCTCCCCAAATCATCCCACCCGTTCCCTCTCCCACAGAGTCCAAAAGACTGTTCTATACATCTGTGTCTCTTTTGCTATCTCGCATACAGGGTTATCATTACCATCTTTCTAAATTCCATATATATGTGTTAGTATTCAAAAGCAGAGACATTACTTTGCCGACTAAGGTCCATCTAGTCAAGGCTATGGTTTTTCCTGTGGTCATGTATGGATGTGAGAGTTGGACTGTGAAGAAAGCTGAGCGCCGAAGCATTGATGCTTTTGAACTGTGGTGTTGGAGAAGACTCTTGAGAGTCCCTTGGACTGCAAGGAGATCCAGCCAGTCCATTCTGAAGGAGATCAGCCCTGGGATTTCTTTGGAAGGAATGATGCTAAAGCTGAAATTCCAGTACATTGGCCACCTCATGTGAAGAGTTGACTCGTTGGAAAAGACTCTGATGCTGGGAGGGATTGGGGGCAGGAGGAGAAGAGGATGACCAAGGATGAGATGGCTGGATGGCATCACAGACTCGATAGACGTGAATCTGAGTGAACTCCAGGAGATGGTGATGAACAGGGAGGCCTGGCGTGCTGCGAATCATGGGGTCGCAAAGAGTCGGACACGACTGAGTGACTGAACTAACTGAACTGATGCTGTATTGGTGTTTTTCTTTCTGGCTTACTTCACTCTGTATAATCGACTGCAGTTTCATCCACCTCATTAGAACTGATTCAAATGTATTCTTTTTAATGCCTGAGTGATACTCCATTGTGTATATGTACCGCAGCTATCTTATCCATTCATCTGCTGATGGACATCTAGGTTGCTTCCATGTCCTGGCTATTATAAACAGTGCTGTGATGAACATTGGGTTACACGTGTCTCTTTCAATTCTGGTTTCTTCAGTGTGTATGCCCAGCAGTGGGATTGCTGGGTCATAAGGCAGTTCTGTTTCTTTTTTAAGGAATCTCCACACTGTTCTCCATAGTGGCTGTACTAGTTTGCATTCCCACCAATAGTGTAAGAGGGTTCCCTTTTCTCCACACCCTCTCCAGCATTTATTGCTTGTAGACTTTTGGATTGCAGCCATCCTGACTGATGTGAAATGGTACCTCATTGTGGTTTTGAATTGCATTTATCTGATAATGAGTGATGTTGAGCATCTTTTCATGTATTTGTCAGCCATCTGAAACTGTAAAACACTTGTGAAAGAAATCAAAGAGGACACTAATAGATGGAGAAATGTACCATGTTCATGGATTGGAAGGATCAATATAGTGAAAATGAGTATACTACCCAAAGCAATCTACAGATTCAATGCAATCCCTATCAAGCTACCAGCAGTATTTTTCACAGAGCTAGAACAAATAATTTCACAATTTGTATGAAATATAAAAAACCTCGAATAGCCAAACCAATCTTGAGAAAGAAGAATGGAACTGGAGGAATCAACCTGCCTGACTTCAAGCCCTACTACAAAGCCACAGTCATCAAGACAGTATAGTACTGGCACAAAGACAGAAATATAGATCAATGCAACAAAACAGAAAGCCCAGAGATAAATCCACACACCTATGGACACCTTATCTTCGACAAAGGAGGCAAGAATATACAATGGATTAAAGACAATCTCTTTAACAAGTGGTGCTGGGAAAACTGGTCAACCACTTGTAAAAGAATGAAACTAGAACACTTTCTAACACCATACACAAAAATAAACTCAAAATGGATTAAAGATCTAAATGTAAGACCAGAAACTATAAAAGTCCTAGAGGAGAACATAGGCAAAGCACTCTCTGACATAAATCACAGCAGGATCCTCTATGATCTACCTCCCAGAATACTGGAAATAAAAGCAAAAATAAACAAATGGGATCTAATTAAAATTAAAAGCTGCTGCACAACAAAGGAAACTATAAGCAAGGTGAAAAGACAGCCTTCGGAATGGGAGAAAATAATAGCAAATGAAGCAACTGACAAACAACTAATCTCAAAATATACAAGCAACTCCTGCAGCTCAATTCCAGAAAAATAAACAACCCAATCAAAAAAATGAGCCAAACAACTAAATAGACATTTCTCCAATGAAGTTTGATTTTAAATGTGATTGCGCCCCTCCTACCATCTTGCTGCTTCTCCTTTGTCCTTGGATGTGGAGTACCTTTTCTTGGTGGTTCCAACATTCTCTTTTTGATGGTTGTTCAGCAGCTAGTTGTGATTCTGGTGTTCTCACAAAGATGAGCACATGTCCTTCTACGCTGCCAAATTAAATTTGTAGACTCCTTGGGTAGTGTGGACATTTTAACACTATCAATTCTTCCAGTCTAAAATGCAAGATATCTTTCCATTTCTTTATGTGGTTTTCAGATTCCTTCATTAATATTTTATAGATTTCAGAATATAGGTCTCTCACCTCTTTGGTTAAGTTTATTCATAGGTATTTTTCTCTTTTGATGGGATATTATTTTTTTCTTTATTATTGCTTGTTTTTCTTTATATTGAAATATAGTTGATTTACAAAGTTGCATTAATTTTTTTGTACAATGAAGTGATTCAGTTATACATATAAAAACACATTCCTTTTCATATCTTTTCCATCATGGCTTATCACAGGATATTGAATACAGTTCCCTGTGCTATTCAGAAGGATCTTGTAATTTATCCGCTGTGTGTATTATCGTTTGCATCTGCTAACCTAAAACTCTTGCTCTATCCCTCCCCACTT
This sequence comes from Nanger dama, assembly GCA_917880005.1. Taxonomy (NCBI): domain Eukaryota; kingdom Metazoa; phylum Chordata; class Mammalia; order Artiodactyla; family Bovidae; genus Nanger; species Nanger dama. The sequence continues at coordinate 8,399,637 of CAKJTW010000011.1, forward strand.
CCTCTCTCCCTTGCAACCACAAGTCTGTTCTCTGTGAGCCTGTTATGTTTTGTAGATAAATTTATTTGTGTCATATTAGATTCCACATATAAGTGATTTCATATAGTATTTGTCTTTCTTTTCCTGACTTAGTTCACTTAGTATGATAACCTCTAGTTCATCCATATTGCTGCAAATGGTGTTTTTTTAATGGCTGAGTAGTATTCCACTGTGTATGGACATTTAGGTTCTTTCCATGTTATGGCTATTATGAATAATGCTGCTATGAACAGAGGGTTGCATGTATCTTTTGAATTGCAGTTTTGTCCTGATATGTGCCCAGGAGTAGGATTCCTGGATCATATGACAACTCCGTTTTTAGTGTTCTGAGGAACCTCCATATTGTTTTCCATAATGGCTGCACCAACTACATTCTCACCAACAGTGTGGGAGAGTTAGAAAATAGAATCCAGTAACACATTAAAGAAATCTTACACCATAATAAGTGATGGGATTTTAAGTGGGATTTTTTTTTTTTTGCTTTCTCTTTCTAATAGTTCATTATTAGTATATAGAAAAGTGACACGTGACAGTATCTTAAAGATGACTGACACTGCCCTGATGGTCCAGTGGCTAAAACTCCACACTCCCAATGCAGGGGGCCTGAGTTTGATCCCTGATCAGAGAACTAGAACTCACTGGAAAAACCCTGAATGCTGAGAAAGGAGGATCTTGAGGGCAGGAGGAGAAGGGGGTGACAGAAGATGAGATGATTGGATGGCAATACCAACTCAATGGACATGAATTTGAGCAAACTCTGGGAGATAGTGAAGGACAGGTAAGCCTGACATGGTACAGTCCAAGGGGCCACAAAGAGTCGGACAAGACTTAGTGACTGAACAACAGAGAGCTAGATCCTGCCTGCTGCAGTTAAGACCTGGCACAGTCAAATACATAAATTTAAAAAATAAGTTAACAGATGACTTATCATAACCAAATGGGTTAATCATACAAATTCAAGTTTAGTACAATATCAGAAAACCAATCAATGCCTTTTACCATTTTAACAGAAAATATCAGAAAATGCTTCAGTAGATTCAGGAAAAGTAGCTTGATAACATTTGACATGCATTTATGTTGTAAGCTCTAAATTTGGGATCAGAAGGAAATTTTAGTAATTTAATAAAGGTTATCTGAGATAAACATAATACTAAAGCTAAGACTTGAGAAGCTTTATCCTTAAAATCAAGAAAAAGACAGTGATTCCTTTATCACCACTATTATTTAGCAGTTCAGGGAAGATCCTAGTCCAGAACTTTTTCAACTAGGCTATGACCATCAACCCCAGGGACATTTGGAAACTCCATAATTATGAATGATAAGGCAAATGGTTGGGTTTGAGGGAGCTAGGCTGTGGATACTAAACATCCTGCCCTGCATGGGGCAAGCCCATCCAAAAATTAATTGTTTGCCCAATACAGTATTAATAGCATTCTGGTTGAGAAATAATTGTTAATGCAGTAAAATAAGAGAAGAAAAATTAGGTATGCAGATTAGAAAGAAGAAGCAAAACTATTTTCACTTGTAGGCAATGCACTCATTTTTAAAATTTTAATGAACAAAACTAAGAATCTCCACTCAGTAAGGTAGCTTATTATGAAATCTGCATATAAGTTTACTTCTTCCTTCCCTGGTTGCACAGATGGTAAAGAATCTGCCTGCAGTACAGGAGACACTGATTCTATCCCTGAGTCGGGAAGATCCCCTGGAGAAGGGAATGGCAACCCACTCTAGTATTCTTGCCTGGAGAATTCCTTGGACTGCCCATGCAATTGCAAGAAGTCAGACATGACTGAGCAACTCACACTTTGTGACTTGGATGCATTTTCTTTCTTTCTTTCTCTCTTTCTTGTTTTAACCCAATTTCTCTGGTTAGGGCTTCCAGTACTATGTTGAATAGGAGTGGTGAGTGTGCACTCTTACCTTGTTCCTGATCTTAGAGAAAAAGCTTTTAACCTTTCACTGTTGAGTATGGTATTAGCTGTGGGCTTCTCTGTATAGTTCAGTTTTGTTTAATATTTGTTCTAGAGAGGGAGTATAGTGTAGTATGTAAGACTGCAAGGGCCAGATTGTCATGGGCAAATTCCAGGTTTCATTACCTACTAACTATGATCTTCTGCAAGTTATTTTGATATTTCTTTGTATTTCAAAAGATGGATTTTTCCAATATGGAACGTTCCAAGGTGTGATTATTTAGTAATAACCTGATATCTTCAAATACTTCCATGCAAATGAAATGTCTTCTGACTGAATTGCTAGTAAGAGAGAGTGCAGGGCACAGATAATACACTCTCAGGCACATGTGGAGACGTATCCCAATATCATTTCATCTTGTCATAACCTTGTATTTATAGAGGACAGGAGCTGAGAGGGAGTCAATTAAATACTAGTAGGTATGTGAGTGTGTCTGTGTGTTTCTTAAGTGTTCTGCCTCATCCTCTAGGTCGAGGTCTCCCGGCAGGACAAGCTGAAGTAGAGATGATAGAACGTGCCCGGGAGAAGCGTGCTTGGGAAGACACCCTGCCCCCTCTGAGTGACACCTCCCAGTTTGAGAAAAGGAGACGGATGATGAATGCCATGGAGAGGAGGGAGTGGGCCTTCAGAGAGCAGGAGATTGAGAAGTAGGTTCTCAGTTACCCAGACAATTGCTCCTACACTGATGGGATTAATGTTAATACTTTTAAGCAACAGAGCAAATAGACTTCCCAAATGTAAGGATTTAAAAGCAATCCTTAACCTGTAGAGTTAGGAGACTGGGTTTCAGGAGCAATAGCTCCATTATTTTTTTCTCTAATAATATAAATATATATATAATGCCTTCTTTATATGTGAAGTTCAGTGTGGGACCCAGATTTGAACAACTCCTCACAGCATCTCTGATCTTCTCTTCTCTTTAGTAACTTATCTAGACTGTAACAGAATTCCAGTGATTTTTGCAAAATGTCTTTCAGACTGACCCTTTCTGTTCCTTAACAGTACCAGGGTCCCTTGACTTTGACCCTCTTCCTATCTATCAAACAGCCTCCTGGCTGACCCTGTCTCTTCCCCCTCGTACCGGATTCATTCAGGACCTCTTGGGTTCTAGCTGCAGCTAATAAAGCATTTATATTTAAAAGACAAACTGGAATGTTTCAGTTAAGAGATGACCTCACAGTACATAAGTAACAATATGCTAGAGTATTTCTGGTTGAATTTTTAGCCATTTTAACTGATGTATTTTTCAGTGATGAGATTGTCTCTGAATATGTAGAAATGATAAGGACCAAAAATTCCAGCTCCTTAGCAAGAAGAGGGGGAAGAGAAGTTCTTGAGGTGCCCTTTGTTCCTGTGCTGAGCTGGTTCGTTGCTCATAGCATTGCTACCAAGCCCCTGACAATGTACTCTGTCTGCTGAGGCCCCACTTCTCCCTTGTCAGTGTGGTAAATCTCAACCCTTTTGATCCTCAAGTGCTGAGTTAATGGCTACTTTTAGGAAGCTTTTCCCACCACCCCGCTCCTTCCTTTTGATCAGCTGTGAATAGCAGTGAAAGAGGTGCTCTGCCATTTCTTCTCCTGCAGAAGTCTTTTCATTCTTCTGCCCTGGTGTTTTGATCCCTGTGTTGTAAATGTTGGCTTATATGCCTGCTTCATTGAAACAGTGCTCTTTGAGACAGTGCATTTTATCTTGTTCACCACTGTTTTATTCCCTGCCTGGCATAAGTATTTGACAAATAAGTGATTGAATAAATTATTATGTAAATTTTAAAGTAAGAGTAAAATGTTCAAATCTCCATTTTAGAAAGGAAAATCTTGACCACTACATGGAACAAAGATTGGAAGGAGGCGAGACTAGACTAACATCTAGAGTCCGAGTCAGGAGAGAGACGACCAAGACATGAGCTAGGGAACAGATGTAAGAAGTGTTTTAGAGGAGGGAAGAAGGTAGAAGGAGTAGATTTCTGGGGCAATAAAATGAGTGGGGTTTCTCTGAGGGGATAATTGGAGATTCAAGCAGATGGAAGTTCCGGTTCAGAAATACCTGGGCTGAAGTAGATATTTTGAAGTCGTATGTATACATAAGCAAGGTAGTCCTGGAGAACAATGAGAAGGTGAGGTAAAAGGAAGTGAAGAATGAATATCCGTATGTGTCAGATGCTGGCATTTTCGTATTCACCGATTAAGGTAGCATGCCACAACCACATTTTCTCTCAATCCTCCTGTTCCTTAACTCTCCAGCAATACCTGTTGGCCTGAAACTGTGGACAAACATTTTTCTGTTCACTTAGGCCCTTCTGCCTAGAGATACACTCATATAATCTTCTTATATAAAGATTATTGAGTGCCTATCCCAACCCCCAACTCATTTCCCACACTTTTGCCAGAGTGGTCTTTTTAAAATGCATGAATATGGTACCAGCCTGAAAAGAAGGTCCTATTTATGGCAAATGTTCCCCTTTCTTTAGTAGAGCATCCTATTTGAGAGACCATAGGCTTCTTTATGATTGTAATTTGCTTGAAGATTGCAGGAGATTCGCCTGGAAGTTCTAAAAGAGCTGCTGAAGAAGCGTGATGAGAATCAAAATGAGGTGAACATGGCACGCTTGAATGCCCAGTGGTCTAAACTACAGGAAGCGAAGGAGGCAAAGTTGGCACAGATTCAGCGCAAGCACGTGTCAGGTGATGGTGCAGCACCAGCCCTCAAGGGGTGGAAAAGCTGGCTCAGCTTTGGGTTTTAGGCAAAGCTAATTTAACTGTGATAAAATTCTTTTTGGTCCTAGTGTTATTTAAATGATAAGGGGCAGGAGATGAGTTATTTCTCAAAAGTAGAAGAGTGGAGGAAAATTCATCACTAAGAAAATCAAGTAATGGTATTCTAATGGATAGCAAAGTGTTGGCTTTATGGACTCGTGTGTGTGTGTGTGTGTGTGTGTGTGTGTGTGTGTATGTATGTCTGTGTCTGTGTCTGTGTGTGTATTGTGTGTAGGTATTGGGCTCCCCATATTCATAGGCTGAAGCCCTGGATAGAGAGCTTTATTTCTCCACCTGTTTTTCATTGTTTCCCACCAAAAGAGTCATTCAGATATCTTTTTCCTACTTATCCCCCTTCCATGAAATTAAAAAAATTTTTTTTACAAGACACCTGTGCTGGGTCTTCTTTTCCATGCAGGGGCTTCAGAGGTTGTGGCACGTGGGCTTAGTTGCCCCATGCCTGGCATGTGAGACCTTAGTTCCCTGACCAGGGATCAAATCCATATCCCCTGCATTGCAAGGCAGATTCTTAACCACTGGACCAGTACGCAAGTCCCTCCCATGAAATTTTAATACCATAGGTGTACTATATATCTGTTTATATACTATAAATATATCTGTGCTGCCGCTGCTGCTAAGTCACTTAAGTTGTGTCCGACTCTGTGCGACCCCATAGACGGCAGCCCACCAAGCTCCCTCATTTATCTGTACTTTTATACATAAAAGAGAATTCAGTGGAGGATTAAAAATGACTTAATGAAAATTTTTAGTTAGAATTTAAAGTAAAAATTTTTAATTTAGCATTTAGCTTTATAGCTGTACTTGCTGAGTAACTTTTAATATAATTTATTTACTTATAAAATTATACTTCGTCATTTATATATGCAGATTAGCAATCTATACACATAATAGCAATGTAATTACAGTGAAGAAGTATTCAAAATTTTCCTAGTAAAACAATTACAAAAATTAATTTCTTAAAAATTATTTTTAGTGAACTTTTAACTTTCTTGATGTGAGAAAATAACTTTTAACTTAATTAGCTGCTACATAGGCATTTAGATACTGCCAACACTTTTTTCTTTTCAGCAGTTGACATAGTTAGCAATGGGTTGACTTTTTTTTCTTGTTACTCCTTCTGTCCCTCCCTCTTCACCCTCTGGGATCACCTCCCAATAAACTACCTTTATCTCAGGTTCTGTCTTTGTGGGAACTCAGGCTAAGAAACGATTCAAATGTCACTTCCTCCAGGAAGACCTTCAAGGACCCCTGCCCCAAGAAAGTCAGGTCCTTGTTGTCTGCTCTCAGTGTTATATGCCCCTGAATTTTTTTTTTGTGTGTAACAAAGTGACTTTTCACTTAACTAGCTTTTAGGTATGCATTTAGATATTGTCAACAGTTTTTTCTTTTCAGTTCTTGAAATAACCAGTGATGGGTTGACTAATTTTCATAAATAACTAAGGCTTCCCAGGTGGCTCAATGGTAAAGAATCTGCCTGCTAGTGCCAGAGGCACCAGTTTGATCCCTGGGCAGAAAAGATCCCCTGTAGAAGGAAATGGCAACCCACTTCAGTATTCTTGCCTGGGAAATCCCATGGACAGAGAAACTTGGCGGGTACAGTTCATGAGGTTGCAAAAGAGTTGGACACAACTTAGCAATTAAACAACAAAATAAAATATAAAGTATTTTAATCATGAAATTCCAAGTCACACACAAAAGCCCTGAGGGTCACATATAGATAACATTCAAAAGGTGGCAGTGGTACATGCAGCCACCTCTTGCAATATGGCTTCAAAATCGCACAATCTGATTTTATACCCGTTGAGGGTACCTGATGTAGAGCCTTCAAAAGGGGGTGGGTCTGTGATGGGATTGAAAGAAAAGGAGCACGTAGAGGCAGTAATCCTGACTCCTTAAATTAGTAAACTAGTATGTACAGCTGAGCCTGCCAAATAATTCTGAAACTATAAGCTTGGATATATTCTAATTTACTCTAGTGTTAGCCAAGATGACCAGAGATTTTTTTCTGAAGAGCTTGTAGCCTTCCTTCCCTTTTAATTATTCTCTTGGGCTTCCCTGGTGGCTCAGAGGTTAAAGCGTCTGCCTCCAATGCAGGAGACCTGGGTTTGATCCCTGGGTTGGGAAGATCCCCTGGAGAAGGAAATGGCAACCCACTCCAGTACTCTTGCCTAGGGAATCCTATGGACAGAGGAGCCTGGTAGGCTACAGCCCATGGGGTCGCAAAGAGTCGGACACCACTAAGAGACTTCATTTTCACTTTAGGAGAAAATTCCCTCATCTCTATTGAAGACATGTATTTTTCAGTTACTTTGAGTTTCTTTCATTCATTGCACAAACTTTTATTTCTGGCCCAGAGCTTAGAATGCCGTTATAAAAGATTTTTGATGAGTACCAATTGAGGACACTAGCTGATTCAGCTTCTGTCATATCCACCTGTTCTTTGTCTTAAGTGTTATATTCGGGCTGCAGTGCGCGATCATGATGAAATTTATTCAGCTCAATAGTCTCCCTGTGAATAAAACTATAACTGGTTTACTAGCCTGTATTTGGATCATTCAGAAAAATATTTTAGAGATAGTCATGGAGGTATGTTTTATTTTAGCAATCAGAAAACTTATGGGAAAGGGAAAGAATATAGAAGGGAAGTTGGAGAGAAGAAATATCATCAAGGACTATTGTGATTATGCATCACAGGTCTATGGACCTCTATCTCGCCTTGGTCGTTTCCCAGACAACAATTCAGAGGACTTTGTAGTAAAAAACCACTATCTCAACACCTATGAAGGTAAGCAGTTCCCATGATTGCAAGCCTAGTATAAAAGGTTATCTTAGAAATATGAAATATAGCAATTTAGATTAAAAACTAATCAAAAATAAAATATTTGTAAGAAATAGCCATTACATGTTTGGTATTATTAATAATGAGTTCATAGAAACCAATAAAAACTGTAAAGACCCAAATAAATAAATGGATACACTATGCAACAATTTACCAAGCAGTAAAGTCAATAAACTACTAAACATTTAAACATGTTTGACGCTTATTCCTTTGAAGAAAAGTTATGACCAACCTAGATAGTATATTCAAAAGCAGAGACATTACTTTGCCGACTAAGGTCCGTCTAGTCAAGGCTATGGTTTTTCCTGTGGTCAAGTATGGATATGAGAGTTGCACTGTGAAGAAGGCTGAGTGCCGAAGCATTGATGCTTTTGAACTGTGGTGTTGGAGAAGACTCTTGAGAGTGCCTTGGACTGCAAGGAGATCCAACCAGTCCATTCTGAAGGAGATCAGCCCTGGGATTTCTTTGGAAGGATGATGCTAAAGCTGAAACTCCAGTACTTTGACCACCTCATGTGAACAGTTGACTCATTGGAAAAGACTCTGATGCTGGGAGGGATTGGGGGCAGGAGGAGAAGGGGACGACAGAGGATGAGGTGGTTGGATGGCATCACTGACTCGATGGACGTGAGTCTGAGTGAACTCCAGGAGAGGGTGATGAACAGGGAGGCCTGGCATGCTGTGATTCATGGTGTCGCAAAGAGTCGGACACAGCTGAGCAACTGAACTGAATGTCACTAAAATCGAAGTTATGCAAAAATAAAATAGAAAAAGTTTTTATACCAGGTTTATGATGCAAACAAGAAATATGTAATGAAATCGGCCCTTTATGAAGAAACACCAGAATACTGGTGGGCAAGCGGATGGATAAACTGGGGGATAAATAAATGAAGAGGGTTATACCTGTTGTAAAGTCCAAGAGAGCCTTAATTATTTAAATTTCAGTTGAGAGGTTGGAGAATCATATGGCCAAGATGGTGCATTGACAGTCACACCATTGAACCTGCACCTTTGGCTGACCCTCTCTAGGGCTGAATATGATAACCTGGTGTACAGCCACTTTAGAATGGTGGTGCCATACAGCATATGATCATTAACTTCCTGTTTATTATTGTGGTATTATTACTTTTTGGTAGGACAGTGGGTTCATTTTAGAATTCATTTCTTATTTTACAATCTAAGTTACCAAGAATCTAAGTTAATTATATAGAAATTTCCTTTGTATTTCAAGGACAATTCAATTATATGAGGTACACCTTATTAATAATTCTAAATAAAACCACTTGGCAAACTGCTAGTAAAATGGACAGTATGCTTTCAAACGATATATTTAAGCACCAGACACTAATCATGAACTTCCTTTCCATAGGATTAGTTGAGCTTGAGTCATGTCTCCCAGATTTTGTGACACAACCCCGAATCAAACCACCAAAACCGAAAGTCACTACTACCAAGGATGGTTTTCTAAAGAGGGCTGCAAGGATGGACCATGAGTTGGCAGAGGTTCATAAGGTATGCTGCTGCTGCTTCTTTTTTTTCACTTTCTTAGCAAATTTTATTTATTTTTATTTATTGGAGGATAATTGCTTTACAGTGTTGTGTTGGTTTCTGTTGTACAGCGTGAATCAGCTATAAGTATACATATATCCCCTTCCTCTTGAGCCTCCCTCCCTCCCCTCTTGATCATCACAGAGCTCTGAGCTGAGTTCCCGTCTGGATGACAGGATGCTTCTGGTGGAGCTTTTGAAGAGATATACTGCACTCCAAAATCGCACTTTGTCTTGGGCAACAGTGGGCACAGCATACAAGCCTACATTTTTTTCTCCTCTCTAGACCTTTCTGGTGGTTGCCTGAATCAGAGTTTTTACCCCCTCATTTCAAACCATAGGAAAACCTCTTGGAGGGTATTCTCCCCATTTGCAGAAGTCATGGTACTTTCTAAAAATGGTTCTGACTTGGGATCTACCCAATAAAATATGACACAGCATTGATGTATAACAAGTTTCTAGCATGCAGGATTACTATTGGTTTTAATAGGGTAATAGGCCTTATTTTCTTCCTTTAAATTTGTTAGCATCATGAAGAAAGGGAGTCATGTTCAGCATCCCTCTCATCTAGTTTAAACTCAGCTGAATGAGAAAGTTTGATGGTCGTCCCATGAGCCAGCTGTACAGCTTCATCCATTAGCTGGCCTTTCTCTTTTCTTAATTGGACTATAGGTGTTCAGACTTCTATACTTTTGAATCTGAAGATTATGATTGTAGTTCTTAGTCTTTATGCTGCATCAGAATCACCTGGAGGGCTTGTTAAAACATGTGCTGCTGGGCCCCACCCCCAAAGTTTCTGATTCAGCAGGGGAGAGAGGGCTGGAGTATTGGCATTTTTGCAAGTTTCCAGGGGATGCTGATGCTGCAGGCACCACACTTTGAGACTCACTGATTTATGACATACCCTCATCACTGGTCCAAGCATGTTTGTTTGTTCAGTTAGTAATAGCATAAGGATCCAGGGCTTCCCTGGTGGCTCAGACAGTGAAGAATTTACCTGCAGTGCAGGAGATGTGGGTTCAATCCCTCAACTGGAAAGATCCCTGGAGAAGAAAATGAACCCGCTCCAGTATTCTTCCCTGGAGAATTCCATGGATAGAGGAGGAGCCTGGCGGGCTATAGTCTGTGGGGTCGCAAAGGGTCGGACACTACTGAGCAACTAACACTTCCACTTTCCAGGAGCTCACACTGAAGATAAAAATTAGGTCCTTGACAATATAAGAATTAGGACGTTTAAAATAATGTACCTATGTGGTTCTTTCCTACCTCATCCTGCAACCTCTTTACTGATTCTAAATTCTATATTCATCATTTTCTCACTTTCTATAAGATTGTTTTGTAGATATTCTTATTAGAGTATGGAAGTTCCCATCTATTCCTAACCTACTGAAGCTTTTAATAATGTGTTTATGTTGAATTTTATCAAATGTTTTATCTGCATCTATTGAGATAATTATACAGTTTTTCTTTTAAAAAATTACTGTTCTAATAAGGAACATTTATATTTTTTTATAAATGTTAATTTGTGCTCACATACTTAGTACTTCCCTGAAGTAGTTCCCTTAGTACTTCCCTGAAGTAGTTCCCTTAGTACTTCACATACTTAGCCATATTTGGGCTTCCCTGGTGGCTTAGCTGGTAAAGAATCCACCCACCTACAATGCGGGAGACCTAGGTTTGATCCCTGGGTTGGAAAGATCCCCTGGAGAAGGGAAAGACTACTCACTCCAGTATTCTGGCCTGGAGAATTGCCTGGACTGTATAGTCCGTGGGGTTGCAAAGAGTTGGACATGACTGGGTGACTTTCACTTAGTATGAACAGCATGGTCAGAGTGTATTATTTTTATTACATTGTTGGATTTGATACACTGATATTTTGTTCAGAATTTTTATTGTATATTCATGAGGGGAATGGCTTTATTTTTCTTACTCAGAAAGAAAAACTATATGACTATATGTGACACTGGTCTTAGAGTTGTATACATCTTCTGAAATGGACTGAAGAGTATTCCTTCTTTCTTCCTTTGGAAAGAGTTTAAATAAGTTTAAGATGATCTGTTTCTTCAGTTTGGTACCTATTCATATAAAATTATCTGAGACAGATGTTTTCTTCATGGGAAAAATTCTTAAACAGTCCTTCAGTTTTCTTAAACTTATAGAACTTTGTGCATCATGTTGGTAAATTATATTTTCTTTACAAATTCTGTTTCACCTAATCTTTCAGTATTTTTGCATATAGTTGTTGATAGTATTACTTTAAAATCTTTTCTAGTATTTATCTATAATCATGCCCATTCTTTTCATTCATCAAGTTATTTATTTGTCCTTTAACTCTTTTTCCTTAACTTTACTGAAGGGTTGTTTATTTTCTTGGTATTTTTCTCAAACGAACTTTTGATTTTGTTGATTTTCTCTGTTGTGTATATTTTTTCAGTTTCATTAGTTCCCACTCATATTTATTTTATCTTTCTTTAGACTTTCTTTGGTTCTGTTTTGTGGTTCTTTTCCTAACTTACAATAGAAACATAGCTCATTAATTTTCAGGTACTCATCAGTTTTGTTTAATATTTAAAGCTAACCATTTTCCTTCAAAACACTGATTTTGGTACTTTCCATTAGTTTTGATATATATTTTGGCATTATTGTTAATATCTTTTTTTTAAACATTCATTATGATTTTTGAACCTGTGAGTATTTAACAATGTGTTTTAAAATTTCCAAACATGCAGGAATTGTACTCAATTGCTCTGTGGTCAGAGATCCTAGCCTGTATGATACCTGTTCTTTGAAATTTAGTGAGGCTTGCTTTGTGAACTAGTATAATCATTTTACATATAAAATAATCTAAATCCGCCTTCAAATAATATGTCATACAGTTACCATATAGCAGATTCTTCTAATTTCTCCGTACCATCCCTGTGACATTGCTGTCATTTATTTCACTGATTCCTATACTATAATCACCCAATACATTTTTACTCTTACAGTTTTAGCAGTTATCCTTTAGAGCAATTAAAAATAAATAATATTTTATTTTACCTTGATTTATTCCACCTCTTCCCCTCTTCCTTTTAAAAATGTATTTCATTTGTTTGTTTGTTTATTTTTGGTTGCACTGGGTCTTTGTTGATGTGCTCAGCTTCCCCAGTGCCGGAGGACAGGGAATACTCTCCAGCTGCAGTGCGTGGGCTTCTGGTTGTGGTGACTTCTCTTGCTGTGGAGCACAGCTCGATAGTTGCAGCACAGGGGCTTACTCCGTGGCATGTGGAATCTTCCCAGACCAGGGATCAAACCCTTGTCTCCTGCATTGGCAGGAGGCTTCTTTACCAATGGGCCACCAGGGAAACCTCACTCTTCCTTTCTTAAATAGATCCAAGTTTCTGACCTATGTTCTTTATCTCCTTCCTGAAGAACTTGTTTCATCATTTATTACAGGGCGGGTCTACTGGGAGTAAAATCCCTCAGTTTTTATTTGTATCAGGAAGTCTTTACTTCTCCTTTACTTTTTATTGAGATATAATTCATGTACCATAAACTTAACCGTATGAAGTATACAATTCATTTATTTTTAGCATACTTGAACATTGTTCTCCCGCTTACCTGTGGTAATAGGATGATACACAGTTTCTCAAATTATGAGAGAGAAAAGCATTCAGTATGGTAATGTATTGGAGAAGGAAGTGGCAACCCACTCCAGTGTTCTTGCCTGGAGAATGCCAGGGACGGGGGAGCCTGGTGGGCTGCCATCTATGGGGCACAGTCAGACATGACTGAAGCGACTTAGCAGCATGGTAATGTAATTCTTTGAAAGCAAAGTTATAAAACAGTAATAAAACTTACATTAATTTCATATTAAGTATCACTCACCTTGTGTCTATGTTAAGAAAGGCTATCCATTCCAAGACAGTTTTTTTTTCTTATTAAAGTGCAGTTGATTTACATTGTTAGTTTTAGGTATACAACACAGTGATTCAGTAGGTTGTCTTTTCATCTTGTTGATGGTTTCCTTTGCTGTGCAAAAGCTCAAGTTTAATTAGGTCCTGTTTGTTTATTTTTGCTTTTGTTTCTTTTGCCTTAGGAGTTGTTACTGTTGTATAGTTACTAAGTCATGTTCAACTCTTTTGTGAACCCATGGACTATAGTCCACCAGGTTCCTCTGTCCATGAGATTTCCCAGGCAAGAATATTGGAGTGGGTTGCCATTTCCTTCTCCAGGGGATATTCCCAACCCAAGGATTAAACCGTGTCTCCTGCACTGGCAGGTGGATTCTTTACCATTGAGCTACCTGGGAAGCCCTTGGCTTAGGAGACAGATCCATAAAAGACATTGCTACAATTTATGTCAAAGAGTGTTCTGCTTATGTTCTTTACTAGGAATTTTATGGTCTCCAAGTCTTAGATGGAGGTCTTTAATCCATTTATTTTTGTATATGGTGTGAGCAAAGTTTCTAGTATTATCCTTTTTAAAAATTATTTATTTATTAATTTTTTGGTTGGACTGGATCTTCATTGTTGTGCGTGGGCTTTCTCCAGTTGCAGTGAACAGGGGCTACTCTTTTTGCAGTGCACAGACTTCTCATTGCAGTGGCGTCTCTTGTACAGCACAAGCTCTAGGCACACAGCCTTCAGAAATTGTGACACAGGGGCTCACAGGCCCTAGAGTGCGTGAGCTCAGTAGTAGTGGTGTACGGGCTTAGTTGCCAGCAGCATGTGGAATTTTCCTGGACCAGTGATCAAACCTGTGTCCCTTACACTGGCAGGCAGATTCCTATCGACTGTACCACCAGGGAAGTCCTCTAATATTATCCTTTTACATGGTACTGTTCAGTTTTTGCAGCACCACTTATTGAAGAGATTGCCATATCTCTATTGTTAATCTTTTGTCAAAGATTAATTGAAAATAAATGCATGGGTTTATTTTCTGAGCTCTTTGTTGATCTATGTGTGTCTCTTTATGACAGTATCATACTGTCTTGATTACTATAGCTTTGTAGTATAGTCTGAATCCAGGGAGCATGTTAACTCCAGATTTATTCTTTTTCTTAAGATTGCATTAGTAATTTGAGATCTTTTGTGATTCATATAAATTTGGGGGTTATTTGTTTTGGTTCTGTTGAAAATGTCATGGATATTTCGATAGGGATTGCATTAAATATGCAGATGGCTTTGGGTAGTATGGACATTTTAACTATTAATTCTTCCAATCCAAGAACACAGGTTATTTCCATTTCTTTGTATCATTTTCAGATTTCTTCATCAGTGTTTTATAGTTTCAGAATATAGGTATTTGACCTCAGTGGTAAGTTTATTCTTTGGGTATTTTATTCTTTTGATGTGTTTTCAAATGGGACCATTTCTTTATTTTTTCTTTTGATATTTCATTATTATTGTATAGAAAAGCAACAGATTTCCATATATTACTCTTGTATCCTATAAGTAAGTAAGTAAAGTCACTCAGTCGTGTCTGACTCTCTGCAACCCCGTGGACTGCAGCCCACCAGGCTCCTCAGTCCACGGGATTCTCTAGGCAAGAATACTGGAGTGGGTTGCCATTTCCTTCTCCAGGGGATCTTTCTGACCCAGGGATCGAACCCAGGTCTCCCGCATTGGAGGCAGATGCTTTAACCTCTGAGCCACCAGGGAAGTCCTATAACTTTGTATCCTATAACTTTAGTGAATCAATTCATTGGTTCTAATAGTTTCTTTTGTGGAAAGTTTAGGTTTTCTATATATAGTATCATATCATTTGCAAATAGTGACAGTTTTACGTCTTCTCTCCCAATTTGGATGGATTTTTTTCTTGTCTGATTGCTGTGATGAGAACTTCTAATACTATATTAAATAGAAGTGGCAAGAGTGGGGGTTCTTATCTTATTTCTGATTTTGGAGAAAAAACTTCCAGTTTTTCACCATAGAGTATGTTAGTCCTTGTGGGTTTGTGATAAATGACTTTTATTATATTGAGATACGTTCCCTCTGTATCCACATTAACTGAAAGTTTTTATCATGGTGGATGTTGAATTTTGTCAAATGCTTTTTCTGTGTCTGTTGAAATGCTTATATGATTCTTGCCTTTCCTTTTGTTAATGTGGTGTATCATATTGATTGGTGAATATTGAACCATCTTTGCATCCCTCAAACAAATCCCATTTGATCATGGTGTATGATCCTTTTTATTATTATTGATTGGGTTTGCTGATATTTTGTTGAGGATTTCTGTATCTATATTCATTAAATTTATTGGCTTGTAATTTCCTTTTTTTTTTCAGTATCTTTGTCTGGCTTTGATATCAGGGTAATGGTAGCTTCAGAATGATTTTGAAAGTGTTCCATCTTCATCTAAATTTTGGAAAAGTTTGAGAAGTTTACCTTGGTAGAATTCCCTTGTGAAGCCATCTCATTCTGAACTTTTGTTTCCTGGGAATTTTATTGCTTTTATTTTGTTCATTTGGTTTTGATGTGGTTTTTTTTGTTTGTTTTTACAAATTCAAGTCACTAATAGTGATCTATCTGTTCAGATTATCTATTTCTTCCTGATTCAGTCTTGGAAAGTTATATGTTTTTAGACTTTTGTCCATTTCTTTTAGACTGTCCAATTTGTTGTCATATAACTATTCACATGATTTTTAAAATTTTGTTTGTTTTTAGCTGTGCTGAGTCCTGATTGCTGTGCCAGCTTGCTCTTGTTGCAGAGAGCAGGGGCTACTCTCTATTGCAGTGCACGGGCTTCTCACTGCAGTGGCTTTTCATGTTGTGGAGCATGGGCTGTAGGGTGCACGGGCTGTAGGGAGCACAGGCTGTGGGGTGCCCAGGCTGTGGGGTGCACGGGCTGTAGGGTGCACGGGCTGTAGGGAGCGCGGGGGAGCACGGGCTGTGTGGGGAGCACGGGCTGTGGGGAGCACGGGCTGTGGGGTGCACGGGCTGTGGGGTGCACGGGCTGTGGGCAGCACGGGCTGTAGGGTGCACGGGCTGTAGGGTGCACGGGCTGTAGAGAGCATGGGCTGTGGGGTGCACGGGCTGTGGGGTGCACGGGCTGTAGGGAGCACGGGCTGTAGGGTGCACGGGCTGTAGGGTGCACGGGCTGTAGGGAGCATGGGCTGTAGGGTGTGCGGGCTGTAGGGAGCATGGACTGTAGGGAGCACGGGCTTCAGAAGTTGTGACATGTAGGCTCAGTAGCTGCTGCAGCTTCCAGACTCGAGAGCACAGGCTCAGTGGCTGTTGCACACAGGCTTAGTTACTCCATGGCATGTGGGATCTTCCCAGATCAGGGGTTGAACCTGTGTCTTCTGAATTGCCACGTAGATTCTTTACCACTGAGCCACCAGGGAAGCTCGGTGTTTTCTTATTTTTGTATCTTTGTGATATCTGTTGTTATATTTCCTCTTTCATTTCTTTTTGTGTTGATTTGGGTCCTCTCTCTCTTCCTCTTGATGAGCCTGGCTAAAGGTTTGTCAATTGTGTTTGTCTTTTCAAAAACCAGTCCTTGGTTGTTGTTTTTAATTGTTTATTTGGTCTCTATTTATTTCCTAATGTTTATTATTTCCTTCCTTATGCTGACTTAGGGCTTTATTTGGTTTTCTTTTTCTAATTACTTTTGATGGAAGGTTAGGTTGTTCATTTTAGATTTTTGTTTGTTTGTTTCTTGAGATGGGCCTGTATCATTATAAACTTTCCTGTTAGGACTGCTTTTGCTGAATTCCATCAGTCCTGAAAAGTTGTGTGTCCATTTTCATTTGTCTTGGGGTGTTTCATCTTTGATATCTTCATTGACCTATTTTTTTCAGTAACACATATTTTAGTCTCCGTGTGTTTGTGCTCCCCTCCAACTTTGTTTTGCTATAACTGATTTTTAGTTTCATAGGTTTATGGTCGAAAAAATTTCTATTCTCTTAAATTTACTGGGACTTGTTTTGTGGCCTAACATGTGATCCATCCTGGAGAATGTTCCCTGTGCGTTAGAAAACAGAGTATATTCCGCTGTTTTTGAATAAAGCATCCTTCAGTTCAGTTCAGTCCAGTCACTCAGTCATGTCCGACTCTTTGCGACCCCATGAATCGCAGCACATCAGGCCTCGCTGTCCATCACCAACTCCTGGAGTTCACTCAAACTCACATCCATCGAGTCGGTGATGCCATCCAGCCATCTCATCCTCAGTCGTCCCCTTCTCCTCCTGCCCCCAATCCCTCCCAGTATCAGGGTCTTTTCCAATGAGTCAACTCTTCGCATGAGGTTCTTAGATATCTATTAAGCCTAACTGGTTAATTGTATCATTTAAAATTGCTGTTGAGTTATTGATATTCTGTCTGGATGATCTATCCATTGATATAAGTCAGATGTAAGCCCCTACTATTATTATATTATGATCAATTTCTCCCTTTATGTCTATTAATGTTTGATTTAAATATTTATATTTAGGTGTTCCTTTAATGGGTGCATATATGTTAATGAGTATATCTTCTTCTTTATTGATCTTTTTTTCTTTATATAAATCTCTTCTTCATCTCTTGTTAGACTTTTTTAAAAACCTATTTTATCTGAGATGAGTATTGCTACCCCTGCTTTCTTATTGCTATTTGAATGAAATATCTTTTTCCACCACTCACTTTCAATCTGTATGTGTCTTTGGCTGTGAAGTGAATCTCTTCTAAGTAGCATGTAGATGGGTCTTACTTTTAATCTTCTAAGTAGTATATAGATGGGTCTTATTTTTAATCCACGTCTTTTGTTTGGACCCTTTATTCCATTGACATTTAAATTATTGATAGGTATGTACTTATTACTATTTTATTACTTGTTTTCTGGTTGTTTCTGTAGTTCTCTGTTCATTCTTCTTTTTCCTTCTTCTCTTGTAGTTTGATGATTTCCTTTAGTAGTATGCTTATGTTCCTTTCCTCTCCATTTTTGTATATCTATTGTAAGTTTTTGATTTGTGGTTACCATGGGATTCATACATGTTGATCTATAACTAAATCTATTTCTTTCAAACCGGTAGTAACAAATTCAGATACATTCTAAAAGATTTACCTTTTTGCTCCTTCCTCACATTTTGTGTTTTAATATCCTAGTTTATGTCTTCATGTTTATACCTTCATTGTGTATTGTAGTCACATTTACTTATACAGTTGTTATCTTTTAGCCTTTGTACTTGCTTATTCAAGTGGCTGAAACTTAGCCCTTACTATCTATTTGCCTTTCTTAGTGGGATTTTTCCTTGACTATAGTTTCTTAATTCTTGTCATAGTGTTTTTAATTGAAAGAAGACCCTTTAACATTTCTTTTAGTGTAAGTCTAGTATTGAACTTCTGTAGTTTTTGTTTGAGAAATTCTTTGTCTCTCCTTCAATCTAAATGATACTAGTATTGAACTTCTGTAGTCTTTGTTTGTCTGAGAAATTCTTTGTCTCTCCTTCAGTTCTAAATGATAATCTTGCTAGATTACAGATTTTTCTCTTTGGACACATTATGAATTTATTATGGCCCTCCCTTCTGATTTGCAGAGTTTCTGCTGAAAAATCAGCTGATAGCTTTATGGGGGTCCCCTTGTAAATGACTCTGTTTTTCTCTTGCTCCTTTCAGAATCCCGAGTTTCACTGTTGCCATTTTAACTACGTCTCAGTGTGGGTCTGTTTGGGTTCATCTTGTTTGGGATGCTATGTGCTTCCTGTACCTGAATACATTTCCTTCTTCAAGTTTGGAAAGTTTTCAGTCATACTTTTAACAAATATACTTTGACCCCCTTTTCTCTCTTTTCTTCTTCTGCAACCCTTATAACACAAATGTTGTTATCTTTGATGTTGTCCCATAGATCCATTAAACTATTCTCTTTTTTGTTTGTTTTCCTTTTCCTGTTCTGATTAGATGATTTCTGTTATTCTATCTTCCAGATCACTAATGTCTCTTCTTTATCACCAGTAACTTATTCATGCCTTCTAATTTGTTTTCTTTATTTCAGTTATTGTATTCTTCTTTGTTCTGACTAGTCCTTTTTTATATTTTTAGTTCCTTGTTAAAATTCTCATGATGTTCATCTATCCTTTTTCCTAATTCAGTTAGCACACTTATTACTGATGCTTTAAATTCTTTATCTGGTAAATTGTTTATTTCTGTTTAATTAGTTTTTTCAGTTTTTTTTTTAATGTCTATATTTATTTAGTTGGCTGTGCTGGGTCTTAGTTGCACTACATGGGATCTTTAGTCATTCACACTGATTCTTAGTTGCAGCGTATGGGATCTAATTCCCTAACAAGGGATCAAACTCAGGCCACTGCTTTGGGAACACGGAGCCTTAGCCACTGGACCACCAAGGAAGTCTCTTTCAGGGGTTTTGACTTACTCTTTCAATTAAGACACATTCCTCTTCCTCTCATTTTGGTTTTCTTTCTGCTTCTATGAAATTGGATGAAACAGTTACCTATTGTGGTCCTTATGTGGGAGCATCCCTATACAGTCTGTCTGTACCCATTGGCTTTGGTGGGAGAGTTGGGTTTGACATGAACTCAAGTGATGTTTTCTCAAGACATGTTGGCATCTATCACCTGGGTAGGAGTTGGGGCTGGGGATGCAGGTGCTAGGGCTGAAGCCAGTTGTAAGACAAAGTTTCCCCTCTGCTTGGTGGCCATACTGCCCTGCTGAGGGTGAGCTCCTATACCATGTTGTTGTAGCAGAAGCCCTGAGGATTGGGTCAAAGCTGGCTCCATTTCTTCCAAGTGTACACTCTCCCCATTCTCAGCTCTGACACGCTTGCCCCAGATGAGAACAATGCTGGAGCAAGGAGGGTAGCGGGGGTAGTTGGCATGTATTAGAGTGCAAACCTTGGCACAGGCCATAGTGGTCCCACTAGGCCCAGAGATCTGTACTATCCCTGCTGCCCTGCCTCTGTAAGCACCAGAGATGGCTGTCCCCACACTGTGTTCAGATGCTGCTTTATGTCTGAACGGCTTCTGTATCTCACAGCCAAGTTCCCAAGAGGGCTGGAGCGTTCTCTTGGCTCAGGCTGGTCTGCATGCCAAGGCCTTCATGAGAAACTAACCAGCCATCCATGCAATTTTCAGCCCACCCTCTTTGTTCTGCTTTATGAGCAATCAAGCATGCATGTGCTCTTTACAAGCAGAGTTCAGGCTTCCTACAGTCCTCCTGTTACTCCCACTGGCTCTCTAACCAGCCAAGGAGACTTGTCGTCCCTGTGTCAGACCCCAGGGCTGGGATGCCCAATATGTGACTCAGACTGCTCACTCTCTTGGGAAGATCTCTGCCTGTGTTAACCTCCTCCTCTTCTGAATCCCCTGGGAAATCTCACCTTAATCACTTCTCTTTTCTTTCTGCCCAATTCAGTATAGGTTTTACAGCTGTGTTTGTGCAAGAGTCCTTGAGTCTCCAGGTAGTTTTCACTGAGAATTGTTCCACATGTGTATTTGTAGAACAGTTTTTGGAAAAATTAAATATATTTTTGATATGCTCAGTAGAGGAAGTGAGTTCTGTGTCCTACTCCATCATCTTGATCTCTTTCTTTGGACAAATTAGACTTTAAAAAGAGACTCTCCAGTGAGTCTGCTATTGTCCAGCAGTGCCCTCTACGTTGCTAGCTCCCACCCAGCAGTCAGTTCTCTGTAGTATATGATTGGTGATTCTTTCCTTCTTGAAACTGTTTTTTCAATTGAAATCTGTAGCACAGCTTCCTTGTTTGGTATTACTTCACTGAATTTAATACAAGCCTTGGACTGGATGCTCCATATGATACTTAGGTGATCATGATGACATGAAAATGTATAGTTATTCGATTTTTACACAGAGACACTTGCACACGTGCATAACAGATACATTTATTAACTGTATGGCATGATTATTTTCCGTTCATTAGATGGAAGTGGATCACAATAAGGGTCTTCATCTTTGTGGTCTCCGTGTTGAATAGACTGAGGAGGAGGAAGATGAGAGGTTGGTCTTGCTGTCTCAGAGGAGGCAGAGATGGAAGAGATAGAGGAGGTGGAAGGGGAGGCCACAGAGGTAGGCATACCTAGTGTAACTTTACAGAAATACATTTAATTGCTGTCTGACTATTTTGGTTTTTCATTTCTCTAAAAATGTTTCTGTATGGTACCAATCCTTCTTTCATCATTTGCTTTTTGTTTCAGTGCCATAGAATTGAACATAGAAGGGTCTGTGTCTTACATGAAGTCAAATGCAGCCTTGAGTAATCAAAATGGCTCTCCCAGATCATCCATCAGTTGTTCTCTATCACTGGTTCTCCTACATGCTCTTCCTCACTGTGTGGCACTCATTTGGAAGCAGTCGCCTCCATCAGGTCATCTCCTGTTCATTCCTCTGGTGTGGTCTGCTTCTGCCTCTGTTCAGTCACTAAGTTGTGTCTGACTCTGCAACCCCCATGAACTGCAGCATGTGAAGCTCCCCTGTCCTTCACTGTCTTCCCAAGTTCGCTCAAACTCATGTCCATTGAGTCAGTGATGCCATCCAGCTATCTCATCCTCTGTCACCTCCTTTTCCACTTACTCCTAGTCTTTCCCAGCATCAAGGTCTTTTCCAGTGAGTCAGCTCTTCACATCAGGTGGCCTAAGTGCTGGAGCTTCAGCTTCAGCACCAGCCCTTCCAGTGAATATTCAGGGTTGATTTCCTTTAGGATCTACTGGTTTGATCTGCCTGCTGTCCAGGAGACTCTCAAGTCTTCTCCAGCACCACAGTTCAAAAGCATCAATTCTTTGGCACTCAGATCCATGTCTTGAAACCCTTCAGCCCCACCACCACCTTTTTAGCAATCTCCGGAATCTGTTTCATGATTTCCTTGAATGACTTTGTCATAAATCCTATGAAGTCATGCATAAAATCTGAACACAGTTTTCTCCAGCAGGAATTTATTGTTTAGGGCTTATTGACTTTCACAACTTTTTCTGTAACAGTGGTGGCATCTTCAATGGCAGACTTGCATGGTGTCTGCATTAATAATCCTTTAATAAATAATCCTTTCCATAAAGTACCATGTGTAACAAGCCTTTGAAGTCCTTATGACCTGCTGATCTAGAAGCTGAATTACAGCCATTGTATTCAGGGGCAAGTAGATCACTTTGATGCCTTTGTTGTTGAACTCATGGGATTCTGAATGGCCAGGTACAACCTAAATCAAGTCCCTAATGATTATACAGTGGAAGTAACAAATAGACTCAAGGGATTATATCTGATAGACCCCCTGAAGAACTATGGAGGGAGGTTTGTAACACTGTATGTGAGGCTGTAACCAAAACCATCCCCAAGAAAAAGAAATCCAAGAAGGCACAATGGTTGTCTGAGGAGGCCTTACAAATAGCTGAGAAAAGAAGAGATGAGAAAGGAAAAGATATATCCATCTGAATGAAGATTTCCAAAGAATAGCAAGGAGAGATAAGAAAGCTTTCTTAAGTGAACAATGCAAAGATATGGAGGAAAATGATAGAATGAGAAAGACTAGATATCCCTTCAAGAAAATCAGAGATACAAAGAGATCCTTTCATATAACGGTGGGCACAATAAAGGACAAAAATGGTAAGGACCAAACAAACAGAAGACATTAAGAAGAGGTAGCAAAAATACACAGAACTGTACAAAAAAGGTCTTAATGACCCAGATAACCACAATGATGTGGTCACAGACCCAGAGCCAGACATCCTGGAGTGTGAAGTCAAGTGGACCTTATTAGGAAGTGTTACTACAAACAAAGCAAATGGAGGTGATTGAATTCCAGCTGAGCTATTTCAAATCTTAAAAGATGATGCTGTTAAAGCACTGTATCAATATGCCACAAAATTTGGAAAACTTATCAGTGGCCACAGGGCTAAACAAGGTCAGTTTTCATTCCAACCCCAAAGAAGGGTTGTCAAAGAATGTTCAAACTACACTACAACTGTGCTCATTTCATATGCTAGCAAAGTAATGCTCAAACTCCTTCAAGCCAGGCTTCAGCAGTATGTGAACCAAGAACTTCCAGATGTACAAGCTGTTGGATTTATAAAAGGCAAAGAAACCAGAGATCAAATTGCCAACATCCATTGGATCATAGAAAAAGCAAAAGAATTCCAGACAAACATCTACTTCTGCATTATTGACCATGCTAAAGTTTTTGACGGTGTAGATCACAACAAACTGTGGAAAATTCTTCAAAAGATGAGAATACCAGACCACCTGACCTGCCTTCCTGAGAAATCTGTATGCAGGTCAAGAAGCAACAGTTAGAACTGGACATGGAACAACAGACTGGTTCCAAATTGAGAAAGGAGTACGTCAAGGCTGTACATTGTCACCCTGCTTATTTAACTTATATGGAGAGTATATCATGTGAAATGCTGGGCTGGATGGAGCTCAACCTGGAATCAAGATTTCTGGGAGAAATATCAACAACCTCAGATATGCAGATGACACAACCCTAATAGCACAAAGCAAAGAGGAACTGAAGAGCCTCTTGATGAAAGAAAAAGATGAAAGTGATGAAGGTGAAAGAGGAGAGTGCAAATACTGACTTAAAAATCAACATTCAAAATATTAAGATTATGGCTTCTGGTCCCATCACTTCATGGCAAATAGATGGGGTAAAAATGAAAACAGTACAGACTATTTTCTTGGGCTCCAAAATCACTGCCGATGGTGACTGCAGCCATGAAATGAAAAGATGCTTGCTCCTTGGAAGAAAAGCTACGACAATCCAAGACAGTGTATTAAAAAGCAGAGCTATCACTTTGCTGACAAAGGTCCGCTGAGTCAAAGAATGGTTTTTCCAGTGGTCATGTATGGGTGTTAGAGTTGAACTATAAAGAAAGCTGAGTGCCAAAGAATTGGTGCTTTTGAACTGTGGTGCTGGAGGAAACTCTTGAGAGTCCCTTGGGTTGCAAGGAGATCAAACCAGTTGATTCTAAAGGAAATCAACCCTGAATATTCTTTGGAAGGACTGATGCTGAAGTTGAAGTTCCAATACTTTGGCCACCTGATGCAAAGAACTGACTCATTGGAAAAGGCCCTGATGCTGGGAAAGATTGAAGGCAAAGGAGAAGGGGACAACAGAGGATGAGATGGTTGAATGGCATCACTGACTCAATGAACATAAAGTTGAGCAAACTCTGGGATATGGTGAAGGACAGGGACACCTGGTGTCTGTAGTCCATGAGGTTGCAGAGAGTTGGACATGACTTAGTGACTGAAAAACAATGAACGTCAACAGGGACATTGTCCAATACTGAAGAACTTTAAGAGGCAGTCCTTTTTGGCAAGGTACTTCCTGACTTTAGGAAAAACACATTAATTAATGGAACCAATCCAGAAACCTGGAACCTGTCCAGGCTTTCTTTTACAGCCAGAAGATTGACAGCTGGTGATTGTCATTTTCCCTTCAAGGTTGGGGTCTTAGCAGCTTTGTAGATAAGGCAGTTCTGATCATAACCTAACTGCATTTGCACAAAACAGAGTTAGCATTTCCTCTCCTGCCTTGAATCCTGGTGCTACTTCTCTTCCTTACTAAAAAGTATCGTTTGTGGCATCTTCCCCCAGAGTAGGGTACTTTCGTCAGCATTAAAAACCTGTTCAGGAAGATATTCTTTCCCCTCAATGATTTTCTTAATGGTGGCTTGGAATCTTCTGCCTTTTGGTCAGCAGAAGCTACTTCTGTTATCTTTGTTTAAGCCAAACCTCTTTAGAAAATTATCAAGCCATCCTTTGCTGGCATTAAATTCTCCAGCTTTAGATCCTCACCTTCCTTGTACTTCAAGTTCTCATATAATGACTTCAGCTTTTTTTTAAATCATGTGTGTGTGCATGCACATGCTCAATCATGTCTAACTCTGCTACCCATGGAATATAGCCTACCATACTTCTCTGTCCAGGAATTTCCCAGGCAAGAATACTGGAGTGGTTTGCCATTTCCTACTCTAGGGGATTTCCCAACCCAGGGATTGAACCCACATCTCTTGCATTGGCAGGCATATTCTTTACCACTAGTGGCATCTGGTAAGCTCTTTTGAATCATATTAGAGTCTATGGGTGTGCCTTTTTTTTTATCCCCCAAAGCTTATCAAATTATGCTCTGTCCTTTACTTTTGACTGTGCTGGTCTTTGTTTCTGCATTTCTCTAGTTGTAGCCAGTGGGGTACTCTCTGATTGAAGTGTGCAGGCCTCTCATTGCAGTGGCTTCTCTTGTTGCAGAGCACGGGCTCTAGAACACATGGGTGTCAGTAGTTGCGGCACGTGGGCTTAGTTGTTCCATGGCAGGTGGAATCTTCTTGGACCAGGGATTGAACCTATGTCCCCTGTACTGGCAGGCAGATTCTTAACCCACTGAACCACCAGGGAAGTCCAAGTATGCCTTTCTTATAGCAATCCTGCATCCACATGAAAGCTTCATTTTCAACATGAGATAAGGTGTTTTGCAGATGGTGCAAGGTTTTCACATCTGCTTATAACCATTGCGTCTTGAATTTCTTTTACTTTTTTCACAGTGGTCCTTACACTAGATTCATTTATCCTGAAATTGTGGGGAACTGCAGCTGCAAACCTCCATTTATGGTGAATATAAAGCACTTCACCTTTTTCTTGTTAGTATCATGACTTTTCTCTCCTTCTTGGGAGCAAACCCAGCATCACTAGTGGCATTTCATACAGGTCCCATATTGTTACTCAAGGTTTATGGTATTGCACTAAACACAGTGAAAAATATACAAGAACTGCTAGAGATCACTTGTTACCATGACATGCAGGGTATTGCAGAGACGAATTGCTCCTTCAGATGCTTGGCATCACCTTACATTTTAAGTGGACACTCAAAATGCTTGTTGTTGTTCAGTCGCTCAGTCATGTTTGACTCTTTGCGACTCCATAGACTGCAGAACACCAGGTTTCCCTGTCCTTCACCATCTCCTAGAGCTTGCTCAAACTCATGTCCATTGAATTGGTGATTTCATCCAACCATCTTGTCCTCTGTCGTCCCCTTCTCCTCTGCCTTCAATCTTTCCCAACATCAGGGTCTTTTCCAATGAGTCAGCTCTTCACATCAGGTGACCAAAGTATTGGAGCTTTAGCCTCAGTCTCAGTCCTTCCAGTGAATATTCAGGGTTGATTTCCTTTAGGATTTACTGGCTTGATCTCCTTGCTGTTCCAGGGACTCTTCAAGTGTCTTCTCCAATACCACAATTCAAAAACATTAACTCTTCAGCACTCAGCCTTCTTTATGGTCTGACTCTCACATCCATACTTGACTACTGGAAGAGCCATAGCTGTGACTATATGGACCTTTGAAGGCAAAGTAATGTCTCTGCTTTTTAATGTCTCTAGGTTTGTCACAACACTTAAGTTCACAGCAAAAGCCACAGGAGGTAGTTATGAATTTATTATAGTAGTATAGTATGTCCTACAGTTTTGTGCAGTTATCATTTAATACTGCATCTTTGTTTACGTTTCTCTTGACTTTGAATGGCATCAGGTATGATCTTTAAGTGTCTGTGTGCATAAGTTCAATAAACTTTGACTTTTTATAATGGATTTGTGTGTAGTCTTGGGAAAGATTGAGGGCAGGAGGAGAAGGGGGCAACAGAGGATAAGATGGTTGGATGGCAACAATGACTCAATGGACAAGAGTCTGAGCAGTCTCTAGGAGATGGTGAAAGACAGGGAAACCTGGTATGATGCAGTTCATGGGGTTGCAAAGAGTCAGACATGACTGAGCAACTGAACAACAACAAAGGGATAACACAGACTAATAGCTATGTATATTTTATGCATTCATGACATACCTGACTTTTTCTATATTTCTAGGCTGTGTGGTTCATATGGAAGTTTCTTCAGATTGTCAAAAATCTCCAAAAAATTGTCCAATATATTTATTGAAAGAAAATCTGTATATAAGTGGATCCATGCAATTCAAACCTATGTCGTTCAAGGGTCAACTCTACTTTTAAGCCACTGCTGCTTCCTGTTGATTCGGTAGTTTTGGTTATTATAGAGCTGTTATATATATATTTGCCATCAGATTTATTTTCAAGAAACTCAGAGCCTCTATTACAGCCATGGTAATTGGATGTGGCTCCAAATTTTACTCATAATTAGCATATTTTTATAAATCTTAACTCTTGACTTAGTGTTTGTTTTGTCACTTATTTATGTTTTGTGGAAAAATAGTGTAAAAATTATTAAATGATGAAAAAGTACTTAAAGTGTGGTTTTAAAATTTAAAATCACAGAGATCACATTTTTGATACTTTTAAGCTAAAAACATCCCCTATGTCTGAAAATGGAACCAATGAACAAAACCTGATGTATAATTCTGTCAGAATTTTTGATGATCAAAAGTAAAATTATATATATATATAAAATGCATGTTGAAATAGAAACACATTCTTTCACAAGGAACCAAATTTAAAAATCTTGATGTCCTTGGCTTCAAGCCCAAAGTCAAGCTGTCTTCACTTGAAAACAATTGCCAATTAATACCCCTCATTTCCCTCATAACAATAAAATATACTATATGTTTCAGTCAGACACTGCACAGGATAATTTTCTATTACCCCAGGCAAGTCATTTAAAACAGCAGATTAACTTATGTGGAAGAACAGAAGTTGGGAGATTTGCTTGTATACACACATCATAGAACCTTTTAAAAACTCAAAAACATTTTTAAAGTCTCCAAAACATTTTATTAAAATGGATACACCCAGAATGTTTCATGTTTGTTCAGTGGTTAGCTTATTCATGGAATATCATAGGTACACCCAGTTTGTACTTTCTCAAACTGTCCTAGCATGGCCATAGAGAAGATTGTTTCTGACTGATCTGGTAGTAGGAAAAAATACAAATGTAAGAAATGACACTGATTTTTTTTTTAAAGGTTTCACTTTTCAGAGCAATTTTAGATTCACAGCTAAATTAAGAGGAAGGTAGAGATACTTTCTTATTCCCACATATGTATAACCTCCCCCTTTATCAATATCCACCACCAGAGCAGTACACTTGTTACAGTTGATGAACATATATTGACATATCATTGTCAGACACTGGTGTTATTTCAGGCACTGCTGGAAAAGAAGAATAAGAGTTTCGAAGCAAAGAAACCTATGCGTTTTCTTCAAAGAAAGCCAGTACCTCAACCTCGACTTCCAACTCCAACCCTGGAGATGAGTTCCAACGTAAGTTTGAGACTTTTTTTATTTGAAAAGCTAAATTCAGCTTCGTTATTTGTTTGTTCTCCAGATAGTTTGGGTTAAAAGCAAACCTCATATAACCATGTTCATTTCCCAAGATCTGAATTACATTTCCTTTATCCTTATATTTCAAGTGCACACAGAAAAAAAAAGCAAAATGAAATCTAAATCCAGTCCTTTTCAAGAATAAATACACAAAGAATGAAATCTTCCCAAGAAAAATAGGCATCAGAAGGTAATCCTGATGTATGTCAAATAAGAAGATGGAATGATGATCAGATACTGAACCCACATGAAGTGGTTGATGATAGCTGGAATTAACAAGGAATCATTAAGACAGGCCAGCTTCTGCCTTAAGATTGGCCAGAGAGCTCACTCTGACTCCAGGGCTGTGCCTTACCTTCTCAGGGCCCCACACTCAGTTTGGTCAGCATTTCCAGAGTTGGTTAGGATTTAAAGGACTGACTCAGAAAACTCACAAGAAACTGCTGGAGATGCCACAAATTTGCAAATTTGTTATTTATAGTCAAAGCTATGGTTTTTCTAGTAGTCATGTACAGATGTGAAAGTTAGACCATAAAGAAGGTTGAGCATTGAAGAATTTATGCTTTTGCACTATGGTGCTGGAAAAGACTCTTGAGAGTCCCTTGCACTGCACAGAGATCAAACCTGTCTGTCATAAAGGAAATCAACTCTGAGTATTCATTGGAAGGACTGATGCTAAAGTTAAAACTCCAATACTTTGGCCACGTGATGCAAAGAGCGAAGTCACTGGGAAAGACCCTGATGTGGGAAAGATTGCAGCCAAAAGGAAAAGGGGGCAGCAAAGGATAAGATAGATAGCATCACCAACTCACTGGACATGAGTTTGGGCAAACTCCGGGAGATGGTGAAGGATGGGAGCCTGGCATTCTGCAGTCCATGGGATCGCAAAGAGTTGACACAACTTAGCAACTGAACAACAACAACATACTTTACAGAGAGAACTATAACTGCCTGGTATGTCAGGATGTTGCTCTCGGGAGGTCAGCTTGTTCTCTCCCAACACAGGGACGTTCTCACACAAAGCCAAACTACACATAAGGTTGTGCTTTGCTAGAACAGGGGAGTTGATGGGAGATCTCACTAGCACCTCCAGTGGCTCTGAGATCTCTGGAGGGGTGGGAATGTTCCTGCTGACTGGCCACAATGCGCTTCTGGGCAGCATCCTCTTTTGTAGACTTCGTGCTAACCACTGCCTATGGTTAACATGTCTTTCACAAGTGTTGATGCCATTGATTCCACTATTGATATCTTTTGCATTCAGAGGGGCTTTAATTAAATTTTTAGACTCTGCTCTTTTGCCTTTACACATACTTATTTAAGGTGATTTTTGTAGATTGCTGATTTTGTCCATTATATTCTGATTTTACCAGTTTAGCTAAATTCTTGTGAAAACCACCTCATTTTTGACTCCAATGTACCCTATCTGCATTCTTTGTCTCATGTTCATGCTCAATCACTAAGTTGTGTCTGACCTTTGCAAGCCCGTGGACCGTAGCCTGCCAGGCTCCTCTGTTCATGGGATTTCCCTGACAAGAATACTGGAGAAGGTTGCCATTTCCTTCTCCAGGGGATCTTCCTACCCCAGGGATCAAACCCTTGTCTCTTGCATCTCCTACATTGACAGGTAGATTCTTTACCACTGACCCACCAGGGAAGCCTGCATTCTTTGTCTACTCATGATTAAACAAGGAAAAAAAAACTATTGCAAAAGGGATGTTATTAGCAATACCTACTGCTTCAAGAAAGATTTTGTTGGAAAGGAATATAGAAAAAATGAAAATGGCTTAACTTGTAAGGATAGCACGACAGTGGGTGAATTTTTTGTTTTTGATATAATTGACCAATGATATCTTATCATGAAAAATACAGTGAATTTTGACAATACTTTAATGTCATGTTTAAAGTCCTATATGTTCAAAGAAGGATGATTTTTGTTTCTCTTTAAATCCTTCTGGTGTCTAGCTTTTTGCTAGATAATAAATCTTCAAAAAGTATTTGATGGTAACTGCTGCAGTTCTCAAGCTGCTTCGTTCTCTCTTTGTTTTTTTAGGAAGAAGAAGATATAGAAATGGCTGTGATCTACCTTCAAAAGTTGCTCCGGGGCAGAGTTGTTCAAAACATGGTGTGTAGGGTGGACCATGGCCCTGTTCTTCTCCTTTGAGAATAGATTCACAGAGTGCACCTGTGCTTGTTTCCTTGGGGTGAATTGCCTCCCACAGCCTGCTGTCCTGTGGAATGATGCTATTGAGTTACCTACTCTTTCCCTTTTACTGCCATAGCTGGCCCAAGTGAGTGGCACAGTATCAAGGAAAGAAAGGAGCTGCCTGCTGTTTCCTGTGTGTAACCAAGGCAGTGTGAGGCTAATGTCTTCCATGGAATTACTGAATCCAGCAGTTTTCATACATGAATTTTGACTATTAAGCATCACAAACCAAGTGGATTCTCTAATTTTCCACAGTCATAATAATCTGAGTTTGCATATTAGCTAGCAGTGCATGAATAATAAATGAAATAGCTAAGTAAATAAATAACTATAGTTTTGAACTCTTACTGTATGCTCACATTATATATTTTTGCTCTACATATATCAGCATTTTTTCTCTATCAATTACCCATTTTACAGGTGAGTAATATGAGCCTGAGTAAGATTATGTTAGTTCAGTTCAGTTCAGTCACTCAGTCGTGTCCGACTCTTTGCGACCCCATGAATCGCAGCACGCCAGGCCTCCCTGTTCATCACCATCTCCCGGAGATTACTCAGACTCGTGTCCATTGAGTCCGTGATATTAACTGTCAGCAAATTAAACTCTGGTCTTCCTGACCGTAAAGCCTTAGATCATTTTGCTTCTTAAGTTTAAAAAGGGACTGATGTAAAGCCTCAGCTAAAACATTTTTTTCTTCCCCAGACAGCTCTAACTCTTAAGAGACTCAGTTATGGTGAGTCAGTCCAGGGAGGCTGGATGAGCGTCTTGTGTTCAGCACTGTTCCCTGTCCTCCTGCCAGTATTTCTGCAGGTGAAACGCCCCAGTGACGTACAGACATCAGGTTGTGTATTCCAGGCCAGGAGCAGATCTCTCAGAAAAGAAAAATGACAATGAAAATACCACCCCCAGGCTTCTTAGGGGAAGAGCCAGGAAATGAAGGGAAGGTTCTAGTTTCTCAACATGACCCTGGAATTGTCACCTTGTCTTTGAGAGGCATTTTAAGAAATTCAGTCAACGGTTACCTGATAGTTGAGTTCCTTGTCTGCCTGAACAGCTGAAGGAGCTTTAGAAAACAGGGCTGACAAAGGTGTGTGCCCAACTTGGTGGCACACACCTGGTTCGTGGCCCTGAATGGCGGAGCAGAACCCGCAGTTCATGAGCGCCTCGCCAGTCACTGCCCACAAGGCCGCATGCCTGCACTAGCAATGCTGATTTGCGGGTCTCTCTGATTTGATTTGATACAGATGTTTGAAGGGAAGGAGAAGCGACTGGAGCTGATCCAGGAGCTGCGCACCAGCCACGCGCTACAAGAAGATGACAGGCTGGTGAAGAAAGCTGAGAAGCAGGTGACCCTGGCCCTGCAGCGGCAGAGGAACTTGCACGAGCACAAGGTTCTTTCCTCTCCTTTCTTGTCCCATTTTCACCCTTGATTTTTATTACTGTGCAAACAACAGTATAGTAACAACAGATGAGGTGATGTAAAAGAAACACCCCCGCAATCCCAGCATTTTTCACCAGTGGCACTGTAGTCCACAATTTGAATGGACTGCATCCTCCCTGAGTTGAATATGCTTTTTTTTTTTAATTTGCAAAAGGAAAGGAAAAAAAGCTTCACTATTTTAAAAGGTTTTCTTTTCCAATTTTTCTTAACTATTTGGTGACTCTATTATATTTCAGTGGAAGCTAAGTAGAATGGATAAATACTGAAAGCAATAAGAAAAAGTGAGAAATGAGATTTTAACAACTGTCCACACTCATGTATGAGTTTTGGAGCGGCACATAGCTCGTGCTCCTTAAACTGCACATTAAATATGTTAATATGTTATTCTGTGACTTTCATCAGGTTCTCTGAGCTCTGTGTGACTGACACTAGCTGGTGATTGCAGGTCTAACCCAACAACTGTAAATGTGTTTCCTACTTTCTGCTGGTATTTGTGTATATATACACAGTATTTAACGTTGACTAAAGTGGAGGTATACTTTTACTGTCTCTCCCACTTATCTGTAAATCAATGTGAAAAGAATCAATTTGCAAAGTGTTGTAAGAAAGTAGACGTACAACAAAGTTACTATTACCCACCTTTAGGGACACACACAGCTCTCGTGCTGTGAACTGGGCACAAATGGTCGGCAGGTCTGAAGTGAGCATCCCTGTGCTCCCTTCATGCGACAGCAGGGCTGGGAGTGCTGAGTGCTGGGGGCTGGTTTGGGGGAGGCAGGAAGAAAGCCACAGGTGATGAGACCACCCAAGGGACCAGAGAAGGAAGAGGAGAATGTCGTCACTGGAGTCTCCGAATCTGGGGGCCCTGCAGGCCTGGACATGATGGAGACGAGCTGCACATCTGTTCAGAGAGAGAGCAGAATGCTCAGGCAGTGGAATGCCCAGGACCTGGATGCAAGAATGCCCGCTTTGGCCCCTTCGAGGTTTCTGATTATAGACTTGAGCGGCTATAGCTAAGACAATCCAGAGTTTTTAATTCATCTATCCCATTTAGTGGATAAATCCTTGACTGACAGACATGATGACAGCTAAGAGCTAAGGGAGGAATTAATGGGAAGAGCTGTCACATGGCCACAGACTCGCCCTGTTTACCTTCGGCTGCTCCTGGCTACACCTGTGGGATTCAGGCATCTGGGGCAGTGGGTGTCTCGCGTACCTATAGCAGTTCTGATCCTCTCATTTTCTCCCTCTCTTATATCACGGGGAATCGTCAGTGTGAGAGCAGCAAGTGTCTGAGAGAAGAGCCTTTTCCCTTTACCACTGAGGCTAGGAGCAGGAACACAGTACAGTCTTCTTTAACACTTTGATTCTCATTGTGCCAAAGCCAGGACAGAGGGATCCATAAATGAACACTGTGGCTTATTCCTGGCCAGGAACTCTGGGCCCTTATCTACCTCAGTGACTACATAGACATGTAGGCTTATTTCCTACTCTGTTTCAAAGGCAGTTCTTAATGACTTTGAAGTTACTTAAATTAATAAAAAGTACCAAGGTTTTCTACTTTCATGTTACTGAAAAGCTTGAAAATTCCCCAAACTTGGTGTTAAAGGACCAAGCATTGAAAAATTAAAAGGTATGATGAGTGAATTTCTAGGAGATTCTATTTTTTTGAACTCCAATATTATCTTTTAATCAGAACCTTGACATTTCCCTTCATGTCTGGGGAGACATAAGCACTTTACCTTCTGGATAAAATTGAAAGGGAAAAAAAAATTGTGTGGATGCTAACTAATGTTTTGCTAAACTATCATCCATTGCTGAACAGTCTGCTTTCTCAAGTCTAAGTTTGTATTGTAAGTTTTCCTAGTAAAACCATGCATCTTGAAAGGGAGGTGCCTGTCGAGGGTAATCCAGCATCCCTCCTGATGAATCACACTTCTTAGTGGAATCTGTATCCTCAGAGTCATATTATTATTTTTAAGGTGTCACTGGTTGAAAGCCACTTGGCTGGACTGGAAGGAAGGGTGCTGGCAGACATGTTTGACTTCCTGTCCAAAGAGCTGGTGAGACTGCAGGAGGAGAGGCGGATCCACGCCCTGGCCATGCTGGCCGAGCGGCAGCGCCCGGATGCGCGAAGCTGAAGAGAGTGGCCGGGCGCCAGGTGGAGCAGAGGCGCCTGCAGGAGGAGGACCAGATATTTAAGGAGGCAAGTGGGGACGTCGTAAGGAAGCCGTTTGTAAGGAGCCGAGTCAAACCCAGGGAACCTCAAGATAGGAGAT
Organism: Nanger dama; assembly: GCA_917880005.1. Classification (NCBI taxonomy): domain Eukaryota; kingdom Metazoa; phylum Chordata; class Mammalia; order Artiodactyla; family Bovidae; genus Nanger; species Nanger dama. Next base: position 8,433,938 of record CAKJTW010000011.1, read on the forward strand.
GGCTTTCATTTTTTAATTGTCTTCAACAGATAATGTATTGGGTTCCTAGGATATACCCAGCAGTATGTAAAGGCATTGTGGGGTACTTTGAGGGAAATACCAGGCATGGCCCCTTCTCTCCTGGAGCTTAAATCCTATATAACATGCAAATAAGGGTAGAATAAGAAAATGTGGTGTTTCGTGTGGTGTTACATGAGGGAAACAAATGGGGCCCAGTGACACATTTTTACAGAGGTCACTGGGGGTACTTGTTGTATGAACAGGTTGGAGGGAGGACAGGTTGAAAAGAAAGGACCTGAAAGGAGGCTGATGAACTAACTTAGGCCAGAGTGAGAAATAGGGTGAAGTCAAGTATAAAGTCCAGTTTCCGGTGTCAGTGAGTAGGGAGATGACGGTTGTTTTCTGAGGCAGGAAAGCTGAGGGCGGAATAGGTTTGGGGCAGGGGTAGAATTAGGAGTTTGAGTTACATTAGGTTGAGACATCTTGGTAGAGGTGTCATTTCAGCAAATGAATATATCAGATGGAAATTAGAAGAGATTTTTTGACTCAAGATACAAACGTGGGAGTTAGGAATGCCAGGCTGGTAAATTAGAATTCTGAGCAAGTCCCAGTGGATGTGAAATTCCAGACTGACCCAGATGCAAACTCAGAGCAAATTTGAGGAACCAATATATCTCAAAGCACTCTTGCCCTCATCAAGAAGGCAAAAGCTCAAGTGATAAAATTGGAGGGGATTTGTAAGGAAGATTTCTTTAAGGGGAGCTGTGCTGTGACTAATACCTACCCCCCCATATCACACCTAAGGTTTGGGGAGTGCATGTCCCCTTCTTGGGGAGCTTGATGCGTGTTCTTTCAGCTAGGGTGTCTGACCTCCAGGAATGCAGAGGTGGAAGCTGCCAGGCTGAGGGGTTTGAGCACAGTAGAGGCTGCGTGGGCGGCCAGCACACCCAGAATATGTCAAAGCAAAGACTGTGTGAGTCTCCCTTGGGCCAGATGGAAAAGACAGAAAGTGCCAACCGTTTTTTAAAAAGTGCCAATTTAAAACAATTCCTGTTCAGGAGGCTATCTGAATTGTAAATATGGATACTTTTGAGCTCCTCGGGTAAGAAAAATAATGCTATGTCAACTTGTTTTCTTATTTGATCTGTGATTTTAAGGATTTACCTAATTCCCAGGGAATTTGGATTGATTCATAAATAGTATTTGCTGTTTTTTCTAATTAAAAAATTGATTAAAATTAAAGATTTTCCATCTTTTTACAGCTTAAAAACTTACAGGTTGTATATTGTCAAGTTCAGCTTTTTTTTTTCTTACTTTACAATATTATATTGGTTTTGCCATACATCATCATGAATCTGCCACGGCTGTACACATGTTCCCCATCCTGAACCCCCTCCCACCTCCCTCCCCAAGTTAATCTTTTTAATTGGAATGGAGGATCATCTCTGGTGTCAAACAGTCTATAATAATAATTTGTATTCTAGTTTCCTGTCATCCTAACAGATTTTCTTTAAATAGAATTACTGAGATTTAGCAATTTTTAGCAAACGAGAACTTACTATCCCCTACTCAAATCACTAAGGAAAAACCAACTGGGATGGGAAGAACCAGTTGGGAGTGAGAATAAAAGGAGAGAGACAAAGGAACCACTATACTCAGAAATACAGAAAGGAAGATACACCTGAAAGACGTCTAGGAAGGTGTCTTCTAGATGGGAGCAGCCCCAGGAAATGTCAGCACGTCTGGGAGGGGCATGAAAGGGTTAAAATACCCTTCTGGCCTGATTTAAGGATCATTTATGTAAAGAATGTATCCACCCAGGGATGCCCCCATGCATCATTTAAATTCCCTATCTTCCATCATATGATCCTTTTATAGATAAATATGCTTGCATGCACATAAGTATACCAAAAACTAGAAATGTACACAGTAGTAAATTTCCAGAAAAATAACATATATTGAGAAATGTGGTCATAGACTCATATTTAAATGCATATACACTTCATGTCCATACGTGAAGACACATTCACAAACATAATCCCATGAGCACAGTATTAGCAAAGATGTGGAGGAACTCGTAGGCACACATACGGCCACCCGAACGTTTCCTTTACTCACTTATGCACATACAAGCACAAATGTGTCCACAAACATACACATTTATAAAGATGCATGTAAACACACAAGTACATAAGACCACATTAAACTTCCCACTCTGAACAAGACTCGACTGTCTAATTGTTCTGTTCTAGGTGTGACTTGTCTCCTGAATAAGATTGTGGTCCCCATGGTAGCAGGCATGTTGTATATCCCTTTGCGCCTCTGCAGTACCAGCGTAGCCCTCTGTACAGAACAGGCATTGAGAAAATATATGTTGCTTGGTTGGTTGATTCCATATTAAACTATAGTCACTGGGTCTCTCAAGGGAGGCACAGGGATTCAAGGGTATGGACTTGGTATTTCACAGGTAGATACACAGTAAACATTTCGTATTCAGAGTCCTGCTGCAAGATACAGGTACTAAGATACAGTCAAGATACAGGTATTAAGTCAAGATACAGATACAGTCAAGATACAGGTACTAAGTTGTTACTGAGTCCCAAGCATTATCTCAGATATAAAGAAATATTTAGACATTAAATAGAAAGTACTCTTATCTCCCAAAGCTCAAAATCTATTGAGACTACATAGAGAACAAAGTAAGACGCCCTTGGTGTTTGTGATACTTCCTGTGTATCTACCTATCAAACAGGGAAAACTAAATTGTATTATTTATGACTGAAATCTTAAGGAGCAAAACTCTAAAGAAATTGAAGTCTACCATAAACTCATGAGAATGGAAAGGAGCTATGGTCCAATGGAACCCACTGTGGCCTCTGGGCTACTACCAGTGGCTTGACCAAAATTCATTACACTGTACATTTATGTGCTACACACTCTAAATGTATATTCTATTTCACAATTTCAGAAAGCTTTAAAAAGAAGCCGTTCAGGACTGATATGATAGTTTAAAAAATTCATCAGCAACCCAGAATCCTTTTAGATTTCTGCTTTTCTGTCCCTGGGGCATGACCCTCATAGCAGTTTAAGATGACTGGTGCCTCCTGCATTTTGTCCCCATGAAATGAGAAATGAGAGAAAAAAAATAAGCTAGGTCTTTCCCTTTAAGAATTCTTTAAGAGGAAGGAGAGAAAGGATGTTGTGTAAGTCTTAGTCTCTGCCACAGTTAGGTAGCCTGACCAAGTCACACTGCTGGTAAGAACAAAGCCAGGACCTGAAACAGAGTTCCTGGGTCAAGCCTGTCAACTTTTTGCAGTGTTCTGTATTGCCCACCCCAAACTGAGACCCATAATTCTACAGTGAGCCAAGTATGTAGGGTCTGCCCAGAATGGGTAGATACAGGTGGATTAGAAATGGACTAAAGGAATGTACAGCAGGGACTGTTGACTTGATAAATGAAATAAACATGCTAAAAATGTCGGCCAATGTTTGTGCATTTTTCTTGTCTTGTTTATGGTAGTAGCATCCCTCTTCTGAGTAGCTGGAGTATTTGGGACTTTTGCAGGTGATTAAAGTTCACCAAAGCACCGTGACTTCCTATCTGGAGGACATAATACTGAACACTGAAGAGAATACTGCAGAAGAGCAAGCCAGGGCGGAAATAGAGAAGATGGCTGAGGAAATCAATGACATTGCTTATGAAATGGAAAGCCGGTGTGTACCAAGGGGATGGCTGGTGGGAGGGACAGCCCCTTTGCTGTCACTCATGTGTGTTTTTCAAGGGCCTGAGATTTCACCATCAAGGAGAAACAAATAACTAACTCATGCTTCAGTATGCTTTGTTCTGACAGCTGCCAGCAGACCTGTACTTTTGCATGGTAGGAGCCACACATTAGGAGTAGAATTTTCAGTTACCCTCTGCAGCCTGGATCACTTTCATATTTCTTACTTGTAGAATATCGCAAAGCTTGAAAGAAACGTGAGTGTGTCCAGTTTTACTTGGCTATCACCCCAAGGTTTTGGCTTCCATGTGTGAATTGTGTCTCCTAACACTCCTTTCCTGGGAGGCAGGGGAAGGAAAGGACAAGTTTGGATTTTCCATGGAGTTAAGGAAACTCACCAGGAATGCGCAATTTCAGATCACTCAAGGAAAAGGCAGTCGTAGGATCTGAGCAGTGGAGCTCCTTACACACGCGAGGAGGATCCAAGTGTAAATCGGCAGCTCAAGCAAGGCAGCAAAGGAAATGCTTTTAATATGTTCTTATTTTTCAGTCGAACTCAGCTTCAGTCAGAGGAGATTGTGGCTGAGCTGGTTTACAGTTTCTTAATCCCAGAGGTACAAAAGGACTTTGTCAAAGAAAAGGGTAAGCCAACATAAATGCTTCATTCAATAATCTTTTTAAAGATAGAAGCTATTTTCAATATTACAGAGATTTAAAACTGAGCAGAGGTATGGGGGAAATTCTGAAGAGGAGTCAGAGTTATCTTCCAAGTTTGTCAAGTTCTCTTGATGCTGGCCAGTGGCAAAATGCAATCTCCTCCAGTATGGATGCATGCAGCTCTGATAAGTTTGATGAAGCATTAAATTCCACACCTTCTTTAAGATGCAGTTCTCAAGTTCTCAGAAGAGGTCTATTTTGGGGTTTTTGTTTTTGATTGGAATAGTTGATTTACAATATTATGTTAGTTTCAGGTATACAGCAAAATGATTGTTATTTATATATGTATATATACACACACACATATCTTCTGATTCTTTTCCACTATAGGTTAACAAGATATTGAAGATAGTTCCCTGTGCTATACAGTGAATCCTTGTTTATTTTATATATACTTGTATGTATATGTTAATCCCATATTCCTAGTTTATCCCTCCCCCATCTCCTTCCTCTTTGGTAACCATCAGCTTGTGTTTTGTGATTTGATTTTTTTCAGTATGAAACAAATGTTGAGAGTATTCAGGGTTTTCCAACCGTGGCCGCCTTTTGGAGGCAGGGCACGTGCATGTCAGGTGCTGAAAAGTGGGAAGCTTGACAGACCTAACGCTGTTCTGCAGCTCTGCTGAGTCACAATATCTTTTGTTCCTGCCAGAGCTCATCTCAGTAGAAATAGCCTCACTTATCATTTTCCAAAAGTGGTATGTTTTTAAAGATTGCTGCTTTTATTCAATAGAGGAGGAGAAGAAAAAAAAATATGTGTTTTAAAGAAACAATGTTCTTCCAGAGCTTTCAGGGTACTAGTGATAGTCCTGAGCCCAGAGGGAGGAGGTGCAACCAGTAGATCAATATTAAGTGAAATACGAGCCTGGGAGGTTTCACGAGTTTGCAGGAGAATTCTAGACAGGTTTAAGAGAAATGTAATATTTTGGATCACATAACTAGGGAGCAAGGAATGGTGGAGTTCTAATGCATTAGAAGAGAACAAAGAAATACCCTGTTTTCTCATTACATGATTGTACCGTAGTTTTTAAACCAGTACCGCCAGCAGTAAGCACTTAGTTTATTCCTGTGTGTTTTCCTATAAATAGCTGTGAACACCCTGGTCATTCGTCTGAGAGTAAACTCCTAGTAGTACAGTGCTGGAAATAGAGTATGTGTGTTTTACATTTTGATAGATACCACCCAACTGCCCCCATAAAAAAACTTCAATTTATATCCCCATCAACAGTGTATGATAATGCCTCTACTGAAAAAACTTCAATTTTCAGATCAAATAGTAAGTATTCCTGTATCACTTTTTATTATAAAAGGGATCTTATATTTTCTAGATCCTTAAGAAAATAAGCAATTCCTTTCTCCTCCTCAATGCAAAGTGAGGCCAGCCTGTTTCATATCAGTTCACCTGAAGAAGAGGAGAAATCCTGTGTTTAACAGTTACTAGTTTATGACCCCCTGCCCCAGCTTCTCTTGACTCTGAGAGGAAGGAGCTGAAGGAGTCTTGATCTATAGAGATCAGTGGGAGTCATCTGTGGGCAAACGGAGCAAATCCTAACCTCTTCCCTTTATATGGATGTAGCCCAAATGAAGAAAGCCATCTGGATGGGGAGTACACATTATATTTCTTTCTCCTTCCAAGCAAGGCATCTATGCATTATAAATACTCTTTACCCCAAATTAAGAACTATCACATACAGACCATTTGAGATATCTCATTATTGATTTATTTGGATGCATTAAAAATTTTTATTGAGGTCTAGTTGACTTATTAGTTTTAGCTGTACAACAATGATTTGAAATATTTATAGATTACATTGTTTAAAGTTATTATAATATATTGGCTATTATTCCTGTGCTGTACAATATATCCTTGTAGCTTATTTACTTTATACATGGTAGTTTGTCTCTTAATCCTTTATCCCTGTCTTGCCCCTCCCAACTTCCCTTTCCTCACTGGTAACCGCTTGTTTGTTCTCTGTATCTGTGGATCTGTTTCTGTTTTGTTAAATTCATTTGTTTGATTTTTTTGAGATTCCACATGTAAGTGATAACTACAGTATTTGTCTGTCTGATTTATTTCACGGAGCACAATACCTTCCACATCAATCCCTGTTGTTGCAAATGGCAAGCTTGTTTTCTGTATATGGTTCTGTAGTATTCCATTGCAGCTTCACTTTCACTTTCACTTTCATGCACTGGAGAAGGAAATGGCAACCCACTCCAGAGTTGCACAGAGTCGGACACGACTGAGGCGACTCGCAGCAGCAGTAGCAGCAGCAGCATTCCATTATATATGTGTGTAAACACATACATACCCATGTCTTTTCATCCTTTCATCTGTTGATGGACATTAAGTTGCTTCCACATCCTGTCTATTGTAAATAATGTGAGGAGCCAGCTCATTGGAAAAGACCCTGATCCTGGGAAGGACTGATGGTAGGAGGAGAAGGAGAGACAGAAGATGAGGTGGTTAAGAAGCATTCCTCCCACAGCAGTTTTTTGAAAAGTTTGAGAGTAGGTATTTACCTGTGAAGCCATCTGGTCCAGAGTTTTGTTTGTTGGGTATTTTTTTTTTTTTATTACTTATTCAATTTCAGTACTGGTACTTGCTCTTTTACACTTTCTATTTTTCCTGGTTTAGCCTTGTGAGATTCTACGTTATTTCTTGGTTCTTTATTTTATTGGTATACAGTTGTTCATATTGTTCTCTTATTTCTGTGGTGTTGGTTATAGCTTCTCTTTTTCATTTCCATTTTATTTATTCGGTCCCTCTTTTATTCTTGATGAGTTTCACAAAGGATTTATCAGTTTTATCTTCTCAAAGCAAGAGCTCTTATTTTCATTGATCTTTTCTACTGCATAAGAAATAGGCTACATTTCAATTATTTCTTCTCTGATCTTTGATTTCTTTTCTTCTACTGACTTAGGTTAGTTGCTCGGTGTACGATCAGGTTCTTGGTTTGAGATATTTCTTTCCAGAGGTAGGCTTGTATTGCTATAGACTTTCCTCTTAAGAGCTGCTTTTGTGACATCCCAGAGATTTGGATTGTTGTATGTTTTACTTCATATGTCTCCATGTATTTTTTAAATTTCTTCTTGGATTTCTTTAGTGATCCATTGGTTGTTAGTGGCATATTGTTTGGTCTCTGCATGTTTTTAGTATTTTCTCATAGTTGGCTTTTAGTTTCAGAGTTGTACTTATAAAAGATGGTGAGATTTAAGTTTTATTAAATTTATTGAGACTTGTCTTATGGCCTCAGTTCAGTTCAATTGCTCAGTCGTGTCTGACTCTTTGCAACCCCATGACTGCAGCACGCTGGGCCTCCCTGTCCATCACCAATTCCCAGAGTTTATTCAAATTCATTTCCATTGAGTTGGTGATGCCATCCAACCATCTCATCCTCTGTCATCCCCTTCTCCTCCCACCTTCAATCTTTCCCAGCATCAGGGTCTTTTCAAATAAGTCAGTTCTTTGCATCAGGTGGCCAAAGTATTGGAGTTTTAGCTTCAGCATCATATTCAGGATTGATTTCCTTTAGGATGGAATGGTTGGATCACCTTGCTTTCCAAGAGACTCTTAAGAGTCTTCTCCAGTCTTCTTTTTCAGTGCTCAGCTTTCTTTATAGTCCAACTCTCATGCCCATACACAACTACGGGAAAAACCATAGCTTTGTATAGACAGACTTTTGTTGGCAAAGTAATGTCCCTGCTTTTTAATGTGCTGTCTAGGTTGGTCATAACTTTTCTTCCTAGGAGTTAGTGTCTTTTAATTTCATGGCTACAGTCACCATCTGCATTGATTTTGGAGCCCCCAAAAATAAAGTCTGTCACTGTTTCCCCATCTATTTGTCATGAAATGATGGGACCAGATGCCATGATCTTAGTATTCTGAATGCTGAGTTTTAAGCCAACTTTATCTCTCTCCTCTTTCAATTTCATCAGGAGGCTCTTTTGTTCTTCTTTGCTTTCTGCCATAAAGGGTGGTGTCATCCACATATATGAGGTTATTGATATTTCTCCCGGCAATCTGGATTCCAGCTTGTGCTTCATCCAGCCCAGCGTTTCTCATGATGTACTCTGCATAGAAGTTAAATAACCAGTGTGGCAATATACAGCCTTGACATACTCCTTTTCCTATTTGGAACCAGTCTGTTGTTCCATGTCCAGTTCTAACTGTTGCTTCCTGACCTGCATACAGAATTCTCAAGAGGCAGGTCAGGTGGTCTGGTATTCCCATCTCTTTCATAATTTTCCACAGTTTATTGTGATCCGCACAGTCAAAGGCTTTGGCATAGTCAAGAAAGCAGAAAGAGATGTTTTTTCTGGAACTCTGTTATTTTTTTGATGATCCAGCAGATGTTGGCAATTTGATCTCCAGTTTCTCTGCCTTTTCTAAAACCAGCTTGAACATCTGGAAGTTCATCGTTCACGTACTATTGAAGCCTGGCTTGGAGAATTTTAAGCATCACTTTGCTAGCGTGTGAGATGAGTGCAATTGTGCAGTAGTTTGAGCATTCTTTGGCATTGCCTTTCTTTGGAATTGGAATGAAAACTGACCTTTTCCAGTCCTGTGGCCACTGCTGAGTTTTCCAAATTTGCTGGCATATTGAGTGCAGCACTTTCACAGCATCATCTTTTAGGATTTGAAATAGCTCAATTGGAATTCCATCACCTCCGCTAACTTTGTTCATGGTGATGCTTCCTAAGGCCTACCTGACTTCACATTCCAGGATGTCTGGCTCTAGGTGAGTGATCACACCATCATGATTATCTGGGTCATGAAGATGTTTTTGTACAGTTCTATGTATTCTTGCCACCACTTCTTAATATCTTCTGCTTCTATTAGTTCCCTACCATTTCTGTCCTTTATTGTGCCCATCTTTGCCTGAATGTTCCCTTGATATGTCAAATTTGCTTGAAGAGATCTCTAGTCTTTCCCATTCTATTGTTTTCCTCTATTTCTTTGCACTGATCACCGAAGAAGGCTTTCTTATCTCTCCTTGCTATTCTTTTGGGATTCTGCATTCAAATGGATATATCTTTCCTTTTCTCCTTTGCCTTTAGCGTCTTTTCTTTTCTCAGCTATTTGTAAGGCCTCCTCAGACAACCATTTTGCTTTTTTGCATTTCTTTTTCTTGAGCATGGTCTTAATCCCTGTCTCCTGTACAATGTCACGAATCTCCATTCATAGTTCTTCAGACGCTCTATTAGTTCTAATCCCTTGAATCTATTTCTCACTTCCACTGTATAGGTATATGGGATTTGATTTAGGTCATACCTGAATGCTCTAGTGGTTTTCCGCACTTTCTTCAGTTTAAGTCTGAACTTGGCAATAGGCATCTTGTGGCCTAGCGTGTAATTTATTCTTGGGAATTTTCCTTGTGCACTTGGAAGGAATGTATATTCTTCTGCTTTTGGATTACATGTTCTGTATATATATCTAGTAAGTTCATCTGGTCTGGTGTGTCATTTAAGGCCAGTGTTTTCTTATTAATGATATATGTGGATGACCTGTTCATTGATGTAACTGGGGTGTCAAAGTGCCTAGTATTGGAAACCTGGATGGAGTCAAACAAAGATTAAAATATTTTGAGGTTTTCTATAAATATGGAAATTTCTAGATGAAGAGAAGACTATTCTTGTAGGAAAGCTGTTTGTATTTCACTGCAGAGAAATTTCTGAATAATTTCATTTTTCATTGCCTGTGACAGAGGGGATATGAAATCTTCCCAAACCAGGGATCAACCCCAAGTCCCCTGCACTGGCAGACAGATTCTTAGCCAGTGCACTATCAGGGAAGTCCCAAGTGAGTCTCTTATAGCAGCATATATATGGTTCTTTTGTGTATACATTCAGTCACTCTGTCTTTTGATTGGAGCATTTAGTTCATTTACATTTAAAGTAATTATTGATAGGTAAGGAAGATCCCCTGGAGAAGGGAATGACAACCCACTCCAATATTCTTGACTGGAGAATTCCAGAGACAGAGCGGCCTGGTGAGCTACAGTCCATGGAGTCACAAAGAGTCAGACACAACTGAGCAACACGCACACACACACGTTGATAGGTAGGTATTACCATTTTGTTCATTGTTTTGGAGTTGTTTTGGTAATTCTATTGTTCATTCTTGCCTTCTCTTCCCTTTTAATGATTATTTTTAGTGTTATTTGGATTTCTTTCTCTGTGTGTATCTATTGTAGATTTTTGGGTTTTGGGTACCATTAGGTTTATACACAGCTGTAGACAACTCTGTCTATATATAATTAAGTGCTTTATCTCTTAATTTCAAATGCATTTTAACACGTCTGAATTTTTATTGTGCTCCCTTCATAATTACTGGTTTTCTCATATTTTGTGTCTGATTGCTTTGTGTGTCCCTTAGCTGCTTATTGTGGCGATAGGTGATTTTAGTACTTTTCTCTTTTAGCCTTCCTACTAGCTTTCTATGTGGTTGATTTACTACCTTAACTCTATGTTTACCTTTACCAATGAGTTTTTCCCCCATAATTTTCATGTTTCTAGTTTGAGCTTTTTCACTTAGAGAAGTCCCTTTAACCTTTCTTGTAAACCTGCTTTGGTGGTTCTGAACTCTTTTAGGTTTTGCCTATCTGAAAACTTTTGATCTATCAAATCCAAATGAAAGCCTTTACAGGTAGAATATTCTTGGTTGTAGATTTTCCCTTTCATCATGTTAACTGTATCTTGCCACTCTTTTCTGGCCTGCAGAGTTTCTGCTGCAAAGTCAGCTTGATAGCCTTATGGGAGTTCCCTAGTACATAGCTTGTTTCTTTTCCCTTGCTGCTTTTAATAATATCTCTTTATCTTTGATTTTTGCAGTTTGAATTACAGTATGTTTTGATGTGGTCCTCTTTGGGTTGATCTTCTTTGGGGCTCTCTCTGTGCTTCCTTGACTTGCATGTTTCATTCATTTCACAGGTTAGGAAGTCTTCGGTTGTTATGTCTTCAAATATGTTCTCTGCCACTTTCTCTGTCTTCTCTTTCTGGGACTCCTGTAAGGTAAATGTTGGTGTGTGTGATGTTGTCCCAGAGGTCTTTTATACTGTCCTTATTTCTTTTTATTTTTTTCTGTTTAGCTTGAGTGATTTCCACTACTCTCTTACAGCTTACTGATCTATTCCTCGGTATTACTTAATCTACTATTGATTCCTTCTACTGTATTTTTCATTTCAGTAACTGTGTTTCCATCTGTTTAGTTCTTTGTTTTCTAACTCTTGGTTAAAAACATTTACTGCTCACTCTGTTCATCCATTCTTCTGTAGAGTTCCCTTTTTGCTGCTATTCTGCCTAATTTTTTTTATTGAAATATAGTTGATTTACAGTGTTGTGTTAATTTCTGCTGGACAGCAAAGTGATTCAGTTATACATATATATACATCCTCTTTTTACATTCTTTACATTCTTTACTTCTACTTATCACAGGATAGTGAGTATAATTCCCTGTGCTTTACGATAAGACCTTATTTATTCATTCTGTGTCTGGTGAATGGGGGCTACATTCTGGGGAGGCTGACTGGGGGCCCCAAAGTGTCTCAGAACTGGTGTTGTCCTGCTGGTTGGTGTGGCTGGGACCCAGTAGGTCCAGGACTGGTGCCAGCCTACTGGTGGGTTGTGCCAGGATCCAAGGTGTCTGGCTATAGTAGGCCCTGGGGGTCCCAGTTCTGTACTACCTGTGTCCTGGTGTGTAGGGCAGGTCCTGGGCCCTCTGGTGGACAAGACTATGTCCATGGGTGGCTGTGAGCTTAGGGTGTTCTAATGCAACCTGCCCACCTATTTGCTTGGCCTGAGGTATTCCATTACTGGTGCCTATAGGCTGATGGGTGTAGCCTAGGTCTGAAGGCGAATAAGCTACAGGGAGGATTACAAAACAGTGTTCACCAGCACTAGTATTCATGTGCTGGGGCAAGTTCCCCCAAGTGGTTACTGCCAGTGTCTTTATACCCAGGGTGAGGTCCAGTTGCCTTCTACCACCCCAGGAGACTCTCCAAGATTAACGGGTGGGCCAGATCCATGGTCCTTTCAGATTATTTCTTCTGCCCTAGATCGCACAGTGTATAAGATCTTGTGTGTGTCCTTTAAGAGTGGAGTCTGTTTCTCACAGCTCACAGGGTCTGCTGAAAGCAAGCCCTGCTGGTCTTCAAAGCCAAATGTTCCAGTACTGTCTTATCAGTGCAGGACCCCTGTGCTATGGAGCCCAATGTGGGGCCCAGACTCCTCACTCCTTGGGTGAATCTCTGCAGCTGTAGTAATTTTCCTGTTTGAGGGTTGCCTACTAGGGGTATGGCTCTTGACTATAGCACAACTCTGCCCATCCTACTCGTCTATTATGGTTTGTTCTATATTATCTTTAGTTGTAGAGGTCTTTTCTGGTAGGTTCTGGCCTTCTTCATCCATAGTTTCTCTGTAAATAGCTGTAATTTTGCTGTGCCCATGAGAGGAGTTGAGCTTAGAGTCTTCCTAATCCACCAACTCTTATTTTTCTAAAATTTGATGAATGGGAATGACCTTGAAAACCTGTATATAGATGAAAATCATAGTAACAACCAAGGTTTAAATGCACACCAAGTTCCAGAAAATGTATTAAGCATTTTTAGAAATACCTTATCTAAATTTCTTATAACATCTATAGATGTGTTCTCATACTTTAGTTAAGGAAATTAGTGCTTAGAGATGTTACACAATTAGCAGATTGCACCATGGTCTATGTGGCTCCAAAGTCCCCATTCTTTCAACCATACTGCTATGAAGTATTCTAAGTTTCTGTGTGATTTACCCTGTATAAACTAGCTGACATCTGAACAGCATAGAAGCCATGGTACTTCTTGTTGTGCTTTACTAGCTGTATGACTTTAGGCAAATCACCTAATCTCTGTGTCTCAGCTGCCTCATCTGAAAATGGGGATAGTAATAATACTCTTTTAGGGTTGTGCGTAGTTTAAATGAATAATTATATGCTAGCTATTTAGAACCATACCTGGCACGAAGTAAGGACAAATGCTAACTGCTACCACCACCATCATCATCACAGTTACCACTTTTCAAAGGGAAATGGGATGCTTAATGTACTAAGCATTGATAATAAATATTCTTAGAATGTAACACTAGGAACAACTGCTAAAGCCATGGGCTCAAATTCATCAGTCAACAAGTACCCTTCATATTAGGGACTAAAGCACAAAGAGAAGCACGAGACAAGATCTTTACCTTTAGGTCATTGATAATCTAGGTGAAAAACAAAATGTAACTCCCCTGAAGCACTTGAACACTGAATAGACTGGCACAAACTCAAGTGTGGTCCTGATAAATGTGAGCTGCCTCAGTCAAAGACTTCCTGGAGGAGCTGGACTTGGGCTGGGCTTTGCAGAAGGGCAGGATCTGGAGTATAGGCATTCCAGGTGAGGGAAGCCACTCAGCCGTAGAGTGAAGGCCAACCTAGTGGGGAGGAGCATGACTGGACTGAACAGAGAGTGAGCAGTAATGTTGAGATTTAGGCTGAATTACCTTTGGAATGTGTCCTTCCAAAATCGCAGAAAATTTTCTTTAATCCAGTCAGCTTTAAGCAAGAGAATATGTGGCTTGCAAAGTTATCATTTCTGTCTCTACTCTTTTGAAAATCTTTGGGAATGATCTGTTCTGACGTCCAGAGTAACGCATCTCCTGTCCCTTTGGCACAGTGAGGAACTCTCAGCGGAAGCATATCCTAGCAGCCCATCAGATCATCCACAGGCACACAGAGGACATGCTCAGGACGTATTTTGTTGAGCAAGGGCAGATGCCAGACACTGAGCTACTTGAGGGAGAAACTGAAGATGAGCAAAATACCTAAGGTGAGTTTGATTCTTCTCTTGGAAGGGAGCAGGAGGACAAGCAGCAGCATCGAGCTCTGTGCTGTACTCTAACAATCATAATGTGGAAAATGAAGCACTCCCATTTAAATTGGTGCATTTCATGCATCTGTTTGACAGGCCTGAAGCAGTTACTGTCTGCCAAGGTTTCCACTACAAATTCAAGAAAAAAGTACCCTTGTGCTTTCTGTCTGTGGCAGCCCAGACTGAATGCAGGAATACAGCGGGGAAAATATTGGTGCATTGCATCTTGGTTATGGAATCTGCAATTCAAACTGTTAGTTGATATGACAGCAGTTAGACTGTTTTGACCAAAAACAGGACTCAAAATTATTTTTGTAGGTTTTGTTAGCAAATGACTATATTCTATCACAAATAAAGCTACAAAACATGTTTGTGTTATTTAAAACAAAAACCTTGTTCTCATGGAGTTAGATGAGGTACTCCTGTCTCACTGAGCTGGCTGCACAGCATGGCATGAGGCACAGCCTGTCCAGTTTGAGCCCCGATGCCCTCTACAGTAGCCACAAGGCTGGGTCTTCACAAGATGAACACAGGCCATGTTTGGTATGATCTGAGTATCAATCTCCTCAGAAAGCCGTAAGGCCCCACAGCTTCTAAGAGCACAGCATCGGGGGTCTCTCTTCCTGTGGGAGCTCTTGCTGAATCCACACAGAGGACCATGTATCAGAATCCTTTAGTCCCCAGGTTACAAAGCTCAGGTGCAAGGAAAAGAGCTTCACATTGGGTGGGTGCAGAAGCTGCCTTGGTTTACATGCCCTGGGACCAGTCTCTGTCATAATTCCATTGGCATAGTTTCCAGGGTCCCCCAATGGATCTGCCCAGTTACAAAAGTCAGCACACTCAGGAAACCTCAAAATTACAGTTTCCTGTTAGGTATTAATAGTTTATTTAAAATCCCTCCCAGTCAGATGCTAGTTACTAATCGGGTCATTTTTACCTTTAGTAATGTTGCTTACATGTGTTCAGTTGCTCAGTGGTGTCCAACTCTTTGCAGCCCCATGGACCATAGCCCACCAGGTTTCTCTGTCCATGCAATTTTCCAAGCAAGAATAGTGGAGTGGGTTGCCATTTCCTCCTCCAGGGGATCTTCCTGACCCAGGGATAGAACCCACATCTCCTATGTCTCCTGCATTGGCAGGCAGATTCTTTACCACTAGCCACCACCTGGGAAGCCCAGTGTTGCCTAGTGACGTAGTTGACATATATACCACTTTATCAGATTACTGGAGAACAGAGTTACCCTCTAAAATTTCAGAGTAAAATTTTCATGAGAAAAGTACAGAGTGAACCTTTACCTGTAACTTTTCTCTTAAGCCTCCCATGGTAAGAGGCACACTGTTTGCTATTTTCCCCTTGAGAGTGATCAGGTTAGGGAAGGCACTAAGGCTTAGGGAGCAATCTGAACCTGGCATTGAGGAGGTTTGGGTGTTGGCAGCCTACCACTAACTGTACAATCTTATACTTTCATTGAGGTGTCCTTAAGGTTTACACCTGACACGTGACCAAGAGGCCCTCTGCAGGGCAATCTACTGGGACCTTAAATCTCAAAGAGGCTGATGGTAGGAAGGTTGAGATGAGGGAGCAGTTAAGAAAGACCAGAGAGAAAACAGATAAAGAATTCTTCAATACCAAACTATGGCTGTAAATCACAGCAGAAAAGCCTTTGTTTTTCATTAATAATGAAATAACCTCTGAAATCATTGAAAATATAAACCATATATTTACATGTAATGTTACATCTATATAATAGCTATATAGTATAAATTCAAGAATCAAAGCATTTTGCCTAACTTATTATTGTGTTAAAAATCAGCCTTAGAAGTGCAATTCCTCCATTGGGTCCCTTGGATCTCTCCCTATCCGGTTGATGTTTGAAAGTGAGTGAAAGAATCTGAGCATGCACTAGGAAGAACTCAGCTGTAAGGCATTGCCAGCCAGTGCTCCAGATGGATGAAGGACTGAGTGTTTTGGTCTTGAAACAGTGATCTGGGCAGCATATCACAGCATCCTGTGGATGTATAAAGACCCAGCTTTCTGGTGGAAGATAGGAGATGGTGAAAGGGAAAGTCGCTCAGTCGTGTTGTCTGACTCTTTGC
This sequence comes from Nanger dama, assembly GCA_917880005.1. NCBI lineage: Eukaryota > Metazoa > Chordata > Mammalia > Artiodactyla > Bovidae > Nanger > Nanger dama. Next base: position 8,450,357 of record CAKJTW010000011.1, read on the forward strand.
AAGTCCATTGACTATATAGTCCGTGGAATTCTCCAGAGAGGTGATGAGGGCTGACTTAAGGCGATAATATAAATTATAACAGTGAGCCAAGACATACCACTGAGACAGGATGGTGGAGTAGAAGGATGTGAGTTTACCTCTTCTTATGGAAACATCAAAATCACAACTGACTGCTGAAAATCCATGAGCAGAAAAACGTTGTAACCTATCAAAAAAGATACCCTGCATCCAAAGACAAAGAAGAAGCCACAATGAGATGGCTGGAGGGGCACAATACAATCAAATCCCATACATGCCAGGTGGGTGACCCAGTAACTGGACAATAATTTTACCGTAGAAGCTCTCCTACATGAGTGAAAGATCTGAGCTCCATGTCAGGCTCCCTACCTTAGGGTCTGGCAGTGGGAGGAGGAGCCCCCGAAAACCTAGCTTCAAAGGCCAGCAAGATTTGATCAGAGAAACTCCACAGGACTGGGGGAAACAAACTCTGCGTGTGGAGGGTGCACTCAGGGTCTCGTGTGACCCAGGGGAAAAGCCGTAACCTCTAAGAGGCTGGGCCGGACTTATCTGCTAGTACTGGGAGGTCTGCAGAGGCAGGGAGCAACTGTGGCACAGTGTGGGGACAAGAACACTGGCAGCAGTAGTTCTGGGGAGCACTCATTGGTGTGAACCTCCTAGAGGCTGCCATTTTCTCACTGAGACCTGGCCCCACCCCACAGCCTGTAGGTTTCAGTGTGGGTGCCTTGGGCCAACAGCCAGCAGGTCAGGAACAAAGCCCTACCCATCAGCAGACATACTACATGTAAAAGGATGGAATTAGAACACTCTTAACACCATACACAAAAATAAACTCAAAAGAGGTTAAAGCTCTGAATGTAAAGCCAGACACTATAAAACTCTTCGAGGAAACAAAGAATACTCTTGGCATAAATTGCAATAAGATCTTTCTTTTTGACCCACCACCTAGAGTAATGAAAATAAAAATAAACAAATGAAACCTAATTAAAAGCTTTTGCACAGCAAAGGAAAACCATAAATGAGACAGAAAGACATCCCTTAGAATTAAGAAAATATTTGCAAATGAAGTAAGTGACAAGGGATTAACCTCCAAAATATACAGACAGTTCACGCGGCTCAGTATCAAAAGCACAAACAACCCAATCAAAAAAAAAAAAAAGGGAATAAGGCCTAAATAGACATTTCTCCAAAGAAGATATATAGATGGCCAATGGCCAAGAGGCACATGAAAAGATGGTCATTACTAATTATTAGAAAAATGCAAATCAAAGCTACAGTGAGATTATCACCTCACACTAATCACAATGGCCACCATGAAGGAGCCTACAAACAGTAAATGCTGGAGAGGATATGAAGAAAAGGGAACCCTCCTACATTGTTGGTAGGAATGTCAGCTGGTGCAGCCACTATGGAAAACAGTATGGAAGTTCCTTAAAAACTAAACATAGAACTACTCTGTGATCCAGCCGTTCCACTCCTGGGCATACATCCAGAGAAAACCATGGTTCCAAAGGATACGTTCACCAGTGTTCATTAAAGCACTGTTTACAGTAATCAAGGCATGGAAGCAACCTAAATGTCCATCAACAGATGAATGGATAAAGATGTGGTGCGTGTATACAGTGGACTATTACTCAGCCATAAAAACGAGTGGAATAATGCCATTTGCAGCAGCATAGGTGGACCTGGAGATGATCATATCAAGGGAAGGCAGACAGATTATCATGGTGTCACTTACATATGGGAGCTTTTTAAAATGATGTAACTTATCTACAAAACAGAAAGAGACTCACAGACTTAAAGAAAAAAAATTATGGTTACCAGGGGGAAGGCTGGGTGGGATAGATTAGGAGTTTGAGACTGACATGTACACATTGCTATATTTAAAATAAAATGCCTTTCCCTGAGGAAAAACAAAATGTAGCAGGAGAAAGATAAATATGGTACTGGCAAAAAAAAAAAGAAATATAGATCAATGGAACTAGATAGAAAGCCCAGAAATAAACTTGCACCTGTGGTCAGTTAATCTACAGCAAAGGAGGCAAGAATATACAATGGACAAAAAGCAATCTCTTCAGTAAGGGGTGCTTACTGAACTGGACAGCTACATGTAAAAAATGAAATTATTCTGTAACACTATACACAAAAGTAAATTCAGAATACACTGAAGACCTAAATCGGAGAAGGCGATGGCACCCCACTCCAGTACTCTTGCCTGGAAAATCCCATGGACGGAGGAGCCTGGTGGGCTGCAGTCCATGGGGTCGCGAAGAGTCGGACATGACTGAGCAACTTCACTTTCACACATTGGAGAAGGAAATGGCAACCCACTCCAGTATTCTTGCCTGGAGAATCTCAAGGACGGGGGAGCCTGGTGGGCTGCCATCTATGGGGTTGCACAGAGTCGGACACGACTGAAGCAACTTAGCAAAGACCTAAAGTGTAAGGTCAGATACTATAAAACTCAGAGGAAAACACAAGCAGAATACTCGGACATAAATCACAGCAATAACTTTTTCAGTCCATCTCGAAGAGTAATGGAAATAAAAACAAAAGTGGATAAATGGGAAATTAAAGGCTTTTGCACAGCAAAGGAAACCATAAACAAAACAAAAGACAACCCACAGAATGGGAGAAAATATTTGCAAGCACTGTGAACAAAAAGGGGTAAGTTTCCAAAATTTATAACCAGCTCATGAAGCTCAATATCAAAAAACTCAAACAGCTCAATCAAAAAATAAGTTATGCTTATCAGTGAGGAATGGTGGTGGGAGAGGGATAAATTGAGAGTTTGAGATTGACACACACACACACACACACACACACACACACACACACACACTCTGCTATATTAAAATAGGTAACCAACAAAGACCTATTATATAGCACAGGGAATCTGCTCAGTACTCTTAAAAACCTATGTGGGAAAAGAATCTGAGAAAGAATAGATAAACAGGTATGTATAACTCAGTCACTTTGCTGTACACCTGAAATGTACGCAACATTGTTACGCAACTATACTCCAATATAAAATAAATTTAAATAGTAAATCAGCCTTAATGTTAGAGTAGTCACTATTTCTACATGCAAATTTAATAAGATTAATAATTATTCTCATAATAGGTGGCTGAAAAGCTTAGCAGTGCTTCCACAAGCTTTATAAGACCAGAGGGACAAAAACTGGAGTCAAGGTTGAGACCCTGGTGAACGTCCTCTGTTTAGGCTCGGACTCCACAAGGCTGTGCCCTAGTAGAAAGTGTCCATTAGAAGTAACTATCCTTGAATAGACTACAGTTTAGCTTCTAATCACCTGAATGATCCCCAAAACCCTCAGTTGCACAAAATGAATTTAAAAGATCCTTGATTCTTATTGCCTCAAAGAAATTATCAGAAACAAAACTTAAATTCTCCTTGGAGAAAGTTGGCATCATCCTAGACCTGAATTTATTTTCAGAATTTTTCATGAATAATTTCCAAACAAGGATATACAGGTACATGAAGGATATATAGGTACATAACAACTTTCACAAGTAGCAGAAAGTACAGATAATAGAAACAAACCTAAAGGGATCTAAAATTGGAATTATTAGACACAGACTTTAGAATAACTATGCTTACTGCTATACATTTCTAGCCTCCAGAATTGCGAGAAAATACATTTTTGTTGTTTAAGTCACCCAGTGCATGGTATTTTGTTACGGCAGTCCGAGCCAAGACAGATTTTGGTACCAAAAGTGAGGCTGCTGTAATAATACCTAAATGTGTGGAAGCAACTTTGGAACTAGATAATGTGTAGAGATGGGAAGACTTTTGAGGTGCATGCTGAGAATATGGATGTTAAGGGCAATTCTGGTGAGGTCTTAGATGGAAATGTGGAATGCGTTACTGGAAACTGGAGGAAGGGCAATCCATGTTATAAAGTGGCAAAGAACTTGGCTGAACTGTGTTCTAGTGTCTTGTGGAAGACAGAACTTCTAAGAAATGAAATTGGATATTTAGCTGAGAAGATGTCTATGCAAAGTGTTGAAGGAGCAACTTGGTTCCTTCTGACTGGTTTTATGGTAAAATATGAAAGGAGAGAGAGAAACTGGAGAAGGAATGGTTAATCAAAAAAACAAGGATTTGTAGATTTGGAAAATTCTCAGCCTAGCCATATTTCAAAAAGTGGGAAAGTCCATTCTGAAAAAGAATTCTAAGGGTATAGCTGAACAACTATCTAATAAAGAGTCGATGGAATTGTAAGAGTAGGAACACTGCCAGTTTGAAATGAAGGAATGGATACACTATGAAATGAAGGAAGGCTGCCAGACTTGTTGGGTTTGACAGGATTACACAGCAGAGTTGTTATGCTGCAAATGTGCACCATTATTTAAGAAGAGAAAACTAATGCTGAAGGCGATTCAGAGCTTGCAACCAGTGTTTCAGTTTCAACAGATCAGATGGCCTCTGCTTAGAACTGAAGGACAGGACTGCCTATGGCACCCGACCTGGATCTCCAAAGTGGCCATGGAGATGGGGTACACCAGAGCTGGAGGGGTAGGCCACTCCCAGAGCCATGGAGAAATGCTGCCATCCCAGTGGACCCAGCAGGCAGGACATTGCACCAAAGGGAATTAAGCTCGAGCATTAAGATCCAATAGAGTTTGTCTAGCTAAGCCTTGGCCTTGCTTGGAACCCATTTTTGCTTTCCCTTCTGATTTCTCCCTTTTGGAATGGGACTATCTTTCCTATGCCTGTCCCACCACTGTATTTTGGAAGTGCATAATGTATCTGGTTCACAGCTGGAGAGGAATATTGCCTCTGGAAGAATCATACCTTTGAGTCTTCCCCCATTTCTGATTTAGATGACAGTTTGGATTTCAGACCTTAGAATTGGTGCCTGAATGAGTTAAGATTCTGGGGGCTGTTGAGGTGAAATGAATGTATCCTGCATGTGAGAAGAACATGATTTTGGGAGGCTTTGGTGGAATTCAATACAGTGAACTGTGTCCTCCCCAAATTCATATGTTGACGCCCTAACCTCCTATATGATGTCATTTGGAAATGAAGACTGTGAGATAGAATCAGATGCAACATAGCAAGAAGGCAGCCATCTACAAGCCATGAAGAGAGTTCTCCCCAGAAACTGATCATGCTGGCACCTGATCTTGGACTTCAGCCCTCCAGAACTGTGAGAAAATAAATTTCTAATAACTAAAACAATCTTGAAAAGAATAAAGCTGGAGGTACCATTCACCCTGATTTCAAACTATACTACAGGGCTACAGTAATCAAAACTGTATAGTACTGGCATAAAAACGGACAAATAGATCAGTGGAAAAGAACAGAGAGCCCTTAAATCTACCCTTATATGGGCAATTAATCTACAACAAAGGAGGCAAGAATATACAATGGGGAAAATGCAGCTTTTTCAATAAAAGGTGTTGGGGAAACAAGACAGCTACACGGAAAAGAAACTGGGCTACTTCCTCACACCATGCACAAAAATAAATATAAGGCCTGAAACCATAAACCTTATAGAAGAAAACATAAGCAGGATGCTCTTTGACACTGACCTTCATTTTATATACATATAAAGAGTGAGAGAGAGGGGCTCAGGAGAACCAAAGCAAAAATAAATAGGACCACATCAAATTAAAAATCTTTTCATCAGTTAAAGAAATGATCAAGAAAATGAAAAGGCCACATACTGAATGGGCGAAGACATTTGCAAATTTATACATATTTACCAGACATTTGCAACTTTATAAATATATATATTTACATATATATAAGGGGTTAATATCCAATACATATGAAGAACTCACATACCTTCAAAAAAAATGAGGATCTGAGTAGACTTTCCAAAAAAGACACACAGATGGCCAAGAGGCACATAAAAGATCCTCAACATCAATAATCAGAGAAATGCAAATCAAAACCACAGTGAGATATCATTTCATATCTCACATTTGTCAGAATGGCTGTTATAAAAAAGACCACAAATAACAAGTGTTGGACAGGTTGTAGAGAAAAGAGAATCTCATGCACTGTCAGCAAAAATGTCAATTGGTACAGCCACTATGGAAAATGATATAGAGATTCTTCAAAAAATTAAAAATAGACCACTGTATAATCCAGCAATTCCATTGCTGGTATTTATCCAAAGAAAATGAAAAGAATAATTAGGACAGGTATGTGTACCCCTATTTTCATAGCAGCATTATTTATAATTGTTAAGATATAAAAGTGACATAAATACCCATTAGTAAATGAATGGATAAAGATGTGGTAAATATCAGTTCAGTTCATTTAAGTTGCTCAGTCATGTCCGACTCTTTGCAACCCCATGAATCACAGCACGCCAGGCCTCCCTGTCCATCACCATCTCTCGGAGTTCACTAACATTCACGTTCATCAGGTCAGTGATGCCATCCAGCCATCTCATCCTCTGTCGTCCCCTCCTCCTCCTGCCCCAAATCCTTCCTAGCATCAGAGTCTTTTCCAGTGAGTCAACTCTTCGCATGAGGTGGCCAAAGTATTGGAGTTTCAGCTTTAGCATCATTCCTTCCAAAGAAATCCCAGGGCTGATCTCCTTCAGAATGGACTGGTTGGATCTCCCTGCAGTCCAAGGGACTCTCAAGAGTCTTATCCAATACCACAGTTCAAAAGCATCAATTCTTCGGCGCTCAGCCTTCTTCACAGTCCAACTCTCACATCCATACATGACCACTTGAAAAACCATAGCCTTGACTAGGTGGACCTTAGTTGGCAAAGTAAGTCTCTGCTTTTGAATATACTATCTAGGTTGGTCATAACTTTTCTTCCAAGGAGGAAGCGTCTTCTAATTTCATGGCTGCAGTCACCATCTGCAGTGATTTTGGAGCCCCCCAAAATAAAGTCTGACACTGTTTCCACTATTTCCCCATCTATTTCCCATGAAGTGATGGGACTGGATGCTATGATCTTCGTTTTCTGAATGTTGAGCTTTAAGCCAACCTTTTCACTCTCCTCTTTCACTTTCATCAAGAGGCTTTTTAGTTCCTCTTCACTTTCTGCCATAAAGGTGGTGTCGTCTACATATCTGAGGTTATTGATATTTCTCCCAGCAATCTCGATTCCAGCTTGTGTTTCTTCCAGTCCAGCATTTCTCATGATGTAGATGGGGAAACAGTGGAAACAGTGTCAAACTTTATTTTTTGGGGTTCCAAAATCACTGCAGATGGTGACTGCAGCCATGAAATTAAAAGACGCTTACTCCTTGGAACAAAAGTTATGACCAACCTAGATAGTATATTCAAAAGCAGAGACATTACTTTGCCAACTAAGGTCCACCTAGTCAAGGCTATGGTTTTTCAAGTGGTCATGTATGGATGTGAGAGTTGGACTGTGAAGAAGGCTGAGCGCCGAAGAATTGATGCTTTTGAACTGTGGTGTTGGAGAAGACTCCTGAGAGTCCCTTGGACTGCAGGGAGATCCAACCAGTCCATTCTGAAGGAGATCAGCCCTGGGATTTCTTTGGAAGGAATGATGCTAAAGCTGAAACTCCAGTACTTTGGCCACCTCATGCGAAGAGTTGACTCACTGGAAAAGACTCTGATGCTGGGAGGGATTGGGGGCAGGAGGAGAAGGGGACGACAGAGGATGAGATGGCTGGATGGCATCATGGACTTGATGGATGTGACTCTGAGTAAACTCCAGAAGATGGTAATGAACAGGGAGGCTGGCGTGCTGCAATTCATGGGGTCGCAAAGAGTCGGACACGACTGAGCGACTGAACTGAACTTCTTAATATCTTATGCGTCTGTTAGGTCCAGACCATTTCTGTCCTTTATCGAGCCCATCTTTGCATGAAATGTTCCCTTGGTATCTCTAATTTTCTTGAAGAGATCTCTAATCTTTCCCACAGTGGAATATTACTCATAAGAAAGAAGGAAACTTTGCTGTCTGTGACAACATGGATGGAACCAGAGACTAGTATGCTAAGTGAAATAAATCAGAGAAAAATACTGTCTGATTTCACTTACATGTGAGATCTAAAAACAAAAGGAAACAAAATATAACCACACAGAAACAGTGTCATAGCTATAGAGACAAACAGGTGGTTGCCTGGTTTCCATAAGGGAAGGGGTGGGTGGGAGAGAGAAATAGGTGGGGGAGATAAGAGGTACAAACTTCTAGCTGCAAAATAAATGAGTCACGGGTATGAAATTTACAGTTTGGAGAATATAGTCAATAATTATGTCTTTGCATGGTGACAGATCATAAGCAGACTTATCATGCTGATCATTTTGACATGTATAGAAAAATTGAATCACTTTGTTATGTAACTGGAACTAACATAATTTTGTAGGTCAAGTATACTTTGAAAACAAACTCAGAAAAAGAGATCAGATTTGTGGTTACCAGAGGTGTTAGGAGGAAAAGGGAAAATCGGACAAATGCAATCAAAAGGTATAAACTTTTAGTTATAAGATAAATAAGTACCAGGGATGAAATAAACATGATAAATATATCAACATTGCTGTTTGTTACCTATGAAAAATTTTAAGAGAGTAAATACTAAGTGTTCTCATTTAAAAAAGAAAAAGAAAATATGTTTTTGCTATTTAAGCTACCTAGTCTAAGGTGTTTTGTTCTGGCATCCTGAGCTAAGGTACTTAGTATCTTCAAAGAAATGAAAGTCAATATTGAAATTTTTAAGAGAATAAGAAGTGACTTAAAAAAGCAATATATGGCAGATTTTGAAGAAAGTAGAAATTCTCGAATTTAAAAATATAGCAGTCAACATGAGAAACTCAAAGAGCAGGATATATACAGCTGAAGGAAAATTAACAAAGTAGAAGATCAGAATAATTTATGTAGAAAGAATCAGAGAGCCAAAGAGTTGGAAACGACAGAAGAGGATAGAGTAGGATAACTTAATCCTTAAGAAGGGACAAAAGAATAGTAGGCATGGACTAATTCAAGAACGTTGACTTCTAACAGAAGATATGTGTTGGGAAATTATATAAAATATGAATTTTCTGAAACTGATAAAAGTCAGTGTTTAGAAGGCTTCTCAACCCTGAGTAGACAAAAAGAAATCTATCTCTATATACATCTTTAAATGACTACTGAAAAGATATAGTAAGTATTAAGAAAGAAAAGATGAATTCCCTTCAGAAGAGTAAAAATTGTGCTGACAGTTAACGTCTCACCAGAAACAAAAGGAAATAATGGAATGATATATTCAGTGTGCTTAAATAGTATTAATAAAGTATGATTCTATACCTTGCAAAAATACTCTTTGAGAATGACAGTAAAAAGACATTTTCATATAAATGAAACAGAAAATTTGTCACTATGAGATGTTCTTCACGCAAAAGGAAAATTGGAATGCTGGAGATAAATGAAGGATTAACATGGATAAATATGTATTGACTGCACATAACAACAAGAAGAAACAGCAGCAATGGCAGCAACTCAGTTATACAACAACAGCAGTATGTAAGTTAGAAAGGGCACAGACGGATTAAATTGCCCTAAGGCACTTGCTTTGTCTAGGAGGATAAAAGTAGCATCTAATATTATGACTGATAACTCAAGGAAACATTTTGTATCCTTTAGGGTAACTCCTAAAGGATACTAAAAACATGTGTGACATTTAAACCAATAGAAGAAAATGGAATAAACAAAAACTTTGAATGCAAAAGGAGGGCAGAAAGGAGAGGAAAAAGGAAACAGAACCAATAGAAAGCACTGAATAAAATGATAGGTGTTTATCACTGATTTGTCATTAATTACACTAAATGTAGATAGACTAAATGCTCAAAATCAGAATTTATCAGACTGAATTTTAAAAAACTCAATGGTACACCTAAAATTTTATGAGACATATATAAAGTCTAGATAGAATGTTGACAAAAAGAGTAAAAGATACCATGAATACATCATCCACAAGAAAGCTGATGTAACTATATTAATAACAAGGTTTTTAAGCCAGAAAGCACTTATTAGAGCAAAAGAGGGACACTTCAGGTTTAATTCACTGGGAAGGCAAGTGATTCACAATTTTAATATATCTAGTAACGTGGCTTTTTTGGAGGAGGCCAAGCTACAGGTTGCTGGGAGGGATTGGGGAACAGGAGAAGAACGGGACGACAGAGGATGAGATGGTTGGATGGCGTCACCGACTCAATGGACATGAGTCTGAGTGAACTCCAGGAGTTGGTGATGGACAGAGAGGCCTGGCATGCTGCAATTCATGGGGTTGCAGAGTGGGACAGGACTGAGCCTGACTGAACTGAAACTACAGGGAGGGAACACAGTCCCACCCATAGCAGAAAACTGGATTAAAGGTTTACTGAGCATGGCCTTGCCCACTAGAGCAAGATCCAGTTTTCCCCTAGAGCCAGACCCTCCCATCAGGAAGCTTCTATAAGCCTCTTATCCTCATCCATCAGAGGGCAGACAGAATGAAAACTACAATCACAGAAAACTGACCAAACTAATCACATGGACCACAGCCTTGTCTAACTCAACGAAACTATTAAGCTATGCTGTGTAGGGCCACCCAAGACGGATGGGCCATGGTGGAGAGTTCTGACAAAATGTGGTCCATTGGAGAAGGGAATGGCAAACCATTTCAGCATTCTTGCCCTGAAAACCCCATGAACAGTATGAAAAGGCAAAAAGATAGGACACTGAAAGATGAGCTCCGCAGGTCTGTAGGTGCTCAATATGCTACTGGAGAAGAGCCGAGAAATAGCTCCAGAAGGAATGAAGAGGCTGAGCCAAAGCAGAAACAGTGCCCAGTTGTGGATGTGTCTGGTGGTGAAAGTAAAGTCCAATGCTGTAAAGAACAATACTGCGTAGGAACCCGGAATGTTAGGTCCATGAATCAAGGTAAATTGGAAGTGATCAAACAAGAGATGGCAAGAGTAAACATTGACATTTTAGGAATCAGTGAACTAAAATGGACGAGACTGTGAGGATTTAATTCAAATGACCGTTACATCTACTACTGTGGGCAAGAATCCCTTAAAAGAAATGGATAGCCCTCATAGTCAACAAAAGAGTCCAAAATGCAATACTTAAGTGTAATCGCAAAAAACAACAGAATTCTCTCTGTTCATTTCCAGGCAAACCATTCAGCGTCACAGTAATCCAAGTATGCCTCAACCACTAATGCTGAAGAAGCTGAAGTTGAATGGTTCTACGAAGACCTAAAAAAAAATGTTGGAGAGGATGTGGAGAACCTAGAAAGCATATTAAAAAGCAGAGTCATCACTTTGCCAACAAAGGTCCGTCTAGTCAAAGCTATGGTTTTTCCAGTAGTCATGTATGGATGTGAGAGTTGGACCATAAAGAAGGCTGTGTGCCAAAGAATTAATGCTTTTAAGTGTGGTGTTGGAGAAGACTCTTGAGAGTACCTTGGACTGCAAGGAGATCAAACCAGTCAATCCTGAAAGAAATCAACCCTGAATATTCATTGGAAGGACTGATGCTCAAGTTGAAGCCCCAATACTTTGGCCACTTGATGCAAAGAGCTGACTCACTGGAAAAGACCGAAGATAGGAGGAGAAGGGGACAACAGGACGAGTTGATTCAATGGTATCACCGACTCAATGGACATGAGTTTGAGCAGGCTCCAAGAGATGGTGAAGGACAAGAAAGCTTGATGTGCTACAGTGCACTGCGTCGCAGAGTCAGACATGACTGGACAACTGAACAACAACATGATTCTAGGAAATGTTAATCTGTATCAAGGACTGATATACTGAGCAAAGGGAAAAAAACATTTTAAAATGAAAGATTTGAGATACACAGTTAAGAACCTTAAATGGGCATTTTAGAATAATACACCCAACAACTCCAGGATACATATTATTTTTAAGCACACATAGAACATTTGTAAAAATTGATTATATACTGTGTCATAAAACAAGTATCAGCCGTTTCAAAGAGTTGAAATCATGCCCGTGTGTCCTCTGATTTAAAAAAAAAAAGCAATGAAACTAGAAATCAATGACAAGATAATTGTAATATGTTTGGAAATTACATGCAAATGTAAATAATCTGTTCAAAGGAAGTATCATAACAGAAACTAGAAAATATTTTGAGCTAAAAAATGACAAAAATGCACCCAATTTGTGAAATGCTGCTGATGTGATGTTTAGAAGGAAATTTGTAGGCTTAGAGGCATTTATTAGAACAGAAAAGATGAAAATAAGATTAACTATCCTTTTTTAGAAGTTAGAAATTAAATGCAAAAAAAAGTAAAAAGGAAATTAACAGAAATTAAAACAGAAAATAGACATCTTCTGATGCTGGAAAGGATATAGTAGGTAGCTGCAACAATTAGAAAAAATAATTGATATATTGTAAGTGTCATTTTTAAACAGGGAAGAGCTGTGGAAATAAAGGGGACTCAATGAACTAAAGGATAGACAGGAAAGAGTTCTTCCTAAGTGATCTACGATCACTGGCCATTTTTGCCCCTGGGCAATTGGTAACATCTAGGCACAAGACTTTACTAGGGGAAACAGAAAGCAGCAAAGCTTTTAGAGTCTATGGCTGGGGGTGGGGGGTATGGATTGGAATCTAAAGGAGCCTCAAATGTAAGGCCGATTTTCCCCAGAGCTTTAGGGTGTTGGTAGACAACTTTTTTCCTAATGGAAAAATGTTTGGATCTATCATGTGTTATTTACCTAGCTGTGTTAATGTGATCCTCACTCCGTCTTGAGGATTTAATCGTTGTTGAATCCATGTTCCATGATTTTTTCTTTGGTCAGAAATAGCAGAATATCTTAAATTGCCCCATGACTCTGATGTTCAATGGCTTAGCCATAGTAACATTGTAGTGTGATTTTTTTGAACTCAAAACAAGATTGAGATTTTTCTAAGTAAGAAAGTGACCCTCAACCACTATCATGGAATACTGAGTGACTTTGGAATCAGCTTTTGCTGCAGACTTGGTAATATTTTTTTAATGAATCCAACCTAAAATTACAAAGTAACACAGAGCTTATATGCAAAATTTATACTATGGTAAAGTCATTTCAGTGGCAACTAACAGTGTCTGAATCACAAATAATGGTAAGCTACTTTATATACTTCCCTTGCTGCCAAAGTTAAAAACTAAGGTCTCCATTCCCGTGCATATTTGCAGTAAATGCATTTTCTGAACTATAATTCCAGAACACTTTTGGACCTTGAAACAAGTGCAAAGAAAATTTCCATATTCAAAGTTATTTAAGTGTGCAATGGAAGCATGTCCACCTAACCTTCAACTGGAAGTGATTAATCTGCATTGTAATGATGTGCTAAAAGGCATTAAATATCAAGAGAAGTGATTGGAATTCTGTAGGTGCCTTCCAGGCAATAAATATGCACAATTAAAAGTATATGCTTGGGGCTCCCCTGGTGGCTCAGTGATAAGGAATCTGCCTGCTAATGTAGGAGACACGGATCGATCTCTGATCCAGGAAGATAAAGCCCATACACGATTACTGAGCCTGTGCTCTAGACTCTGGGAGCCAAAACTACTGAGCCCACATGCAACCACTATTTCAGCCCGCACGTTCTCGAGTCTGTTCTCCGCAACAAGAGAAGCCATTGTGATGAGAAACCCACACACCCAAAGTACAGTGGCCCTTGCTCTCTGAAACTAGAAAAAAGCCCACATGGCAGTGAAGACCCAGCACAGTCAAAAATAAACAAACAGTATTTCTTTTAAAAAAAGCATATGTTTATGGATTGAGATCAGTATTGCCAGCACCTATCTGTGAAAGACTTCTGAAATTGATTTACACATTGTGTTGGTTTCAGGTATACAGCAAAAAGATCTGGTTTTAAAATTGTTTTCCATTATATATTATTGTAAACTACTGAATATAGTTCCCTGGCTATACAGTAAATCCTTGTTGTTTATTTATACATGGTCATGTGTATCTATTAATCACACATTCCTAATTTATCCCTCCTTTGCCCCTTTCCTCTTTGGTTAAGTTTCTTTCCTATGTCTGTGAGTCTTTCTGTTTTGTAAATAAGTTCATTTGTACTGTTTATTAGATTCCACATATAAGTGATACCATATATTTGTCTGAAAAACATTTTCAAAACTGAAATAGGGGAAGACTCATTGCCTATCACCATTAACAGATGATCATCTGCAGTCAATTTCAATATGTGAACCCCAATTAATCAAAATGATGTTCCCTAAATAAGAGTTTCATTCTTTTCTTCAGGAGACTTATATTGCAAAAAACAAAACAAAACAAAACAAAACCTGTAGTCAGTTATTATTACTATCTTTTGAGTTTTATCAATGAATTTGTTTTCTTTCTTGTTATTTTTAGTACCTACATAATATTCGCACTTTTGTATTTTGGCCCATAAAGTCTAAAATATTTACCGTCAGGCCCTTTGAAGAAAAAGTCTGTTAATTCCTATTCTACAGCAGATAAAAAGAATGAAGAACTAAATGTAAACACATGGATGAATCTCAAAATATAATAAGTCTTGAAAAAAGTGAAATTAAGAAAAATCTACAGTATGAGACTATATCAAGGTCAAAATCAGCACTAAACTACTGTATTGCAGAATAGTGATTAATTTTAGAGGGTAAGGAGAGGGTTGTGACTGGGACTAAGTGGGAGCTTATGAGATTTCTTGACCTGGGTGATATCTACAGAGATTAGTAGTACACATTTATTCATTAAGTTGCACATTGACTTTTTTATACTTTATGTGTCATATTCTGTAGTTAAAAGTTAGAAATATCTATGTGTATATACAAACATGTACACAGATGTATTATGCCTGCATATACACAGAATAATCCTGGAAAGATCAACAAGATCTTGGTAAGCAACTGTTGCTGGGCATGTAAACTGAGGACTCGAGGTCAGACTGAAGGGAAAGAGGCTTACTTTCCTCACATTTCTGTCCTTTTGTAGTCTCAGTTTTGTTTTTTTTTTTACAATGTGTATGTATTAATTTTTAAGTTATAACCCAGTTAATATAAAGTGTTTTTAAGTGCTAGAATTTAGAAACTGAAACCCTGTGAGTTAGGAAATGTTTGGATCATGGGGCCGAAAAGCAGCAGAACTGAGCTATGTCTAGACTCTGTGATTGTATCACAGTAATTTTTCAGATGTGTGGATCTGATAATGGTTGTTTCTAGAAAGATGACATAATCATAAACATTTGTGTATGTGTTTTTTTTCAGACTATGATCTTTTTAAAGAGAAGCTGTACAAATCACCATCATAGAGGATTCCAGTTGTCCGCCCTTCTTCCGAGATGTGCAGCTCTTAGGGCTTGTCAGTGTGTGATGCATGAGGAAACAGATTTCTTTTCTTTAAACTCCCAATGATTTAAAGTGGTTTTCAGTAATAACAATCAAATGAAGGAGCTTTATTCTCTCTGGTATTTCCTAGATGCTCTACTTAAAGAGAAAATTTTCTCATGTCTCATTTCAACATTTTGTTCACTAAGATAAACCGGCTTGTTGCGTCAAATATAAATCAGTTAAAAAAAAAAATGTTACTGAATATTCCTTAAGTGGTTTTGGTTTGCTGTTCAGAGTGTATTGGCATTATCTGTTAAGGTTGAAAATATGCAATCCCCTGACCCAGCATTTCACCGTCCATAGAAATGCAGAGCATGTGCACTAACAGGTGTGACAAGACTGCTGTACAGTACTGTTCATGCTGGCTCAGGACTGGAAGTCCAAACATCTGGCTACAGAGAAACAGAAAAATAAGCCCTAGGATATCCATGCGATGTCACGTCAAGTCACCATGGAGCTTTAGGTCTGAGAAGTGTATTCGTGAAACACTCGTGGAGAGGGTGCTGCTGGAGAGCTATATGCCCGTGCCACATGCTGACAAGAGTCGGGCTTGGATGGAGCTCTCCTCATTTAAAGATCAGAAAACAGGAAAAACAGGGACTTCCTGGCGCTTCAGTGACTAAGACTCTGTATGCCCAGTGCAGGAGGCCTGGGGTTTGATCCCTGATCAGGGAACTAGATCCCACATGCCACAAGTAAAGATCCAGTGTGCCAGAACTAAAGCCAAATGGAGGGATAAATATTTAAAAGAAAGAAAATAGGAAAAACAATAAAAACCAAAAGCATCAACAACAAAAATCAACATGGGACTCATGTAAAGAGCTTACAAAAGAAAGTGTATGTTATGTGAACACAGAATAAAAGCCTACCTTAGAAAATATCTTACTATGGAAACAAGAAAAGCTTCAGACTATCTGTTTGGTGTTTTTAATAGGATGCAAAAGAAATGGCCCCATAGAAAACTGAAGCAACAATTAATAAGAACAGAGGTTAGCCCTGAATGATCAATCCTATAAGCGACTAGAATTCTTATAATAAAAGTTTTTCTCAGCTGAAAAACACACCTGAAAGAGTTTTACCTTATACGACTGGGGCAACATTTTTATATTTTTGTTTTGTTTGCCTTGATCACTGATCAACAGAAAAGTAGTACAATTAAGCAGCAATTGAATTTTATTTTGTTCCTTTAAAAATGCTAACCCGAGGTCTTTCCTAGTAGTCCTGTGGCTAAGACTCCACACTCACAATGCAAGGGACTGAGTTCAATTCCTGGTCAGGGAACTAGATCCCACATGCCAAAACTAAGAGGTTCACATGCCACAATGAAAGAGTCCACATGTCGCAACTAAGACCTGGTGCAGCCAAAAAGAAAAAAAATTAATGCTAACATTAACTAGCTAAAGGTATTATTCACTTTTGATATGAAAAATCAGGAAAACAAAATGAGAAGACATGAGTTGGATGATGGGAGAGAAGGTGGGAGGAAGATTGTGGTACAGCAGGGGAACCTGGGACTTTCAGTCAAGAGCCAGTTAGTATAACTTTTTAGACTTTGCAGGGAAGATGGTCTCTGTTGCAACTACTCAATTTTGCCATTTTAGGACAGAAAAGAGTAACAAATGAATGAACACTGCTGTGTTCCAAAAATAAGCTTTTTATACAAAAATTGGCAGGCCAGATTTGGTCCCTGAGCCATAGTTTTCCCACCCCTCCTATACCACCGAGAACTGTAAAATCAATACCTACTTTAATAAAGGATTTAAAGCAGCTTATAATAAAGAACATAAAATAAAACTTCAGTTCAGTTCAGTCACTCAATCGTGTCTGACTCTGCGACCCCATGAATCGCAGCATGCCAGGCCTCTCTGTCCATCACCAACTCCTGGAGTTCACTCAAACTCATGTCCATCGAGTCGGTGATGCCATCCAACCATCTCATCCTCTGTCGTCCCCTTCTCGTGCCCCCAATCCCTCCCAGCATTAGGGTCTTTCCCAATGAGTCAACTCTTTGCATGAGGTGGCCAAAGTATTGGAGTTTCAGCTTTAGCATCATTCCTTCCAAAGAAATCCCAGGGCTGATCTCCTTTAGAATGGACTAGTTGGATCTCCTTGCAGTCCAAGGGACTCTCAAGAGTCTTCTCCAACACCACAGTTCAAAAGCATCAATTCTTCGGCACTCAGCTTTCTTCACAATCCAACTCTCACATCCATACATGACCACTGGAAAAACCATAGCTTTGACTAGACAGACCTTAGTCGGCAAAGTAACGTCTCTGCTTTAGAATATGCTATCTAGGTTGGTCATAACTTTTCTTCCAAGGAGGAAGCGTCTTTTAATTTCATGGCTGCAGTCACCATCTGCAGTGATTTTGGAGCCCCAAAAAATAAAGTCTGACACTGCTTCCACTGTTTCCCCATCTATTTTCCATGAAGCGATAGGACCAGATGCCATGATTTTAGTTTTCTGAATGTTGAGCTTTAAGCCAACTTTTCGCTCTCTTTCACTTTCATCAAGAGGCTTTTTCGTTCCTCTTCACTTTCTGCCATAAGGGTGATGTCATCCGAGGTTATTGATATTTCTCCTGGCAATCTTGATTCTAGCTTGTGCTTCTTCCAGCCCAGCGTTTCTCATGATGTACTCTGCATATAAGTTAAATAAGCAGGGTGACAATATACAGCCTTGACGTACTCCTTTTCCTATTTGGAACCAGTCTGTTCCATGTCCAGTTCTAACTGTTGCTTCCTGACCTGCATACAGATTTCTCAAGAGGCAGGTCAGGTGGTCTGGTATTCCCATCTCTTTCAGAATTTACAATAGAATATTTTCTAAAAACTCTTTTTATCCTTATATTATCTTCTAAACTAAGCTTTGTGTTTAGACAAGAAAAGAACTGTAAGATATTACAATTATCATTAGCTAATTGAAATTTACTAAGAAAGGAAAACTTTTTTCCTGATACTGGCAACTCTGTTTTTAATGACTTGAGTCAAACACCCCCACCTTAGTCTTTGCTCTTGGAAACAAAATGTCCTGAGTGATGAGCAAAACTTGTGTTTACAGCCCTGTGATCAGGACAGCTGGAGCCATGAAGCAGGTTAGGGGTGAGTGGGTTAGTGCTACGCTAGTACATTCATTAGTAATGTACAATCACAACAAACTAATTTCTGAGGTAGGGAATGGTTTTTGCATGGAAGCATAATTAGTTACAGTGAATCTGTGTGCTTTTGACAAAGGCATTGCCACTCTTCAAAATGCTTAAAAATAGGCAAGGTACAGTCCAAGGAAGAAGTTTGTAGTGTGATCTTTATGGGATGAGAAACTGTTGGCACGAAATTGTTGGGGAGTCCAAATTCCTGAAGTGCAGAGCTCTCAGACACACTGAATTCTGAGTAGATGTTAGTTTAGGGCAGCTCCCACTAACTCTCATCCCTCTCCTCAATTCCAGATCCTGGTACCCACCTGGGAGGAGAGTTGCATCTACTAAGACTTGGAGTGCTTTTATGCAGCAGCATGCATGGAAAGTAGCCCAGTAGATTTCAGTGTCTAACCAGTCAGATGAGTTTCTCCATCTCACTTGAAGAGTAAGAGAGAGAATACAGATATGCTGTCCTAAGTGGGGAAGGGGGAGGAGTGAGTGCCCCATGTTCTGTAAAATCTTAAAGTGTTGACAATAAGGGATCCCCCAGTACCAGACGACAGAAGAATTTCCCAGAAGACTAAAACCACTGAAGGAGGCATCTTTTATTCAGTTCAGTTGTTCAGTCGTATCCAACTCTGTGACCTCATGCGCTGCAGCACACCAGGCTTCCCTGTGCTTCACCATCTCCTGAAGCTTGCTCAAACTCATGTCCATTGAGTTGGTGAGGTCATATCAAGCCATCTCATCCTGTCATCCCCTTCTCCTGCCTTCTATCTTTCCCAGCATAGGGTTTTTCTAAGGAGTCAGTTCTTTGCATCAGATGGCTAAAGTGTTGGAGCTTCAGCACCAGCCCTTCCAATGAATATTCAGGACTGATTTCCTTTAAGATGGACTGGTTTGATCTCCTTGTAGTCTAAGGGACTCTCAAGAGTCTTCTCCCACACCACTCTTCAAAAGCATCAATTCTTCAGTGCTCAGCTTTCTTTATAGTCCAACTCTCACATCTATACATGACTACAGAAAAAACCATAGCTTTGACTAGACTGACCTTTGTTGGCAAAGTAATGCTTTTTAATATGCTGTCTAGGTTGGTCATAGCTTTTCTTTGAAGGAGAAAGTTTGTCTTTTAATTTTATTAAATCACTGCAGTCATCATCTACAGTGGTTTTGGAGCCCAAGAAGATAAAATCTTTTATTGTAGGTATCAAATATTAAGAAAACTGGGAACAAGGGCCAGTTCTCAGCTGTGGCTGCATGTTAAAATCATCTGAATCCTTTAAAAATTGGCTCTTCAGCCTCTCTCTAGACCATTTAAGCTAGATCTTTAGAAAAGGAACAAGTCAGGGTATCTTAAAAAAAAAAAATCTTTTAAGTGATCTGATGTGCATTCAAGGTTTAGAATTGGAAAAGACTTTCCCAAAGACAGTGTCCCTCCCCAAGCACTTACCATTCAGAGAAATTTACCATGAAAGACATGTCTTCAGTACAGGTTTCAATGATATTTTGTAGAGGAGGGCAGGAGCTGTATCTCATATGTTCATCTGTTTATATCCTGGTGCCTGGCACAATCTCTGCTGCTGCTGCTAAGTCACCTCAGTCGTGTCCAACTCTGTGCAACCCCATAGACAGCAGCCCACCAGGCTCCCCCTGCCCCTGGGATTCTCCAGGCAAGAACACTGGAGTGGGTTGCCATTTCCTTCTCCAATGCATCAAAGTGAAAAGTGAAAGTGAAGTCGCTTAGTCGTGTCCGACCCTCAGCGACCCAATGGACTGTAGCCTTCCAGGCTCCTCCATCCATGGGATTTAATCTCTGGCACATTATTAATCTCTCAATAAGCATTTACTGCATGAAGTTCTACATACCTAAGGTTTGTGAGTATTAGGTCTTGAAAGTCACTCAGTTGTGTCTGACTCTGCGACCCTATGGACTATACAGTCCATGGAATTTTCTAGGCCAAAATACTGGCGTGGGTAGCCTTTCCCTTTCTAGGGGATTTTCCCAACCCAGGGATCGAACCCAGCCAGGTCCCCCGTATTGCAGGCAGATTCTTTACCAGCTGAGTCACAAGGGAAGCCCAAGAATACTGGAGTGGTTAGCTTTCCCTCCTCCAGTAGATCTTCCTGACCCAGGAATCAAACCGGGATCTCCTGCATTGCAGGCAGGTTCTTTACCAACTGAGCTATCAGGGAAGCCCAAAGCAAACATTTGTGTGGTTTTGGAAAGCATTTATGATGTCTTGGTATTTTATGGTATGAGTTTTTAAAAACATAATTCTAATTTATAACATTAATTTCAAGTAAATAATACTTAACTTTTTATGATTCTACTGCTGAATATTATCTAGAAATCAGAAAAGTCATAAAAGGAGTAAGGGATCTCTGTATTATATCCTGAAAGGGACTTATCCCATTTATCCTTGTACAAACAGCATTCAGCAACCTGAGAAACCTCCAACAGAGGATTTAGAGAAGATGCAGAGATATTCTCACTGTCTTTATTTTAAATAAAGGTTAAATATATTAAAACAATTACAGTCAGCTTCCAATTATGACAGAAAGAAGAGGTCAACAATCCACTTTACTGAAAAAAAAGTATATAACTGGACAAACCTGTCAAAAGCACCTATTTTAGGGTGGTAGAAAGCTACCAAAGATGGACAAAAAATTGAAAACCTGCTGAAGATTCAAGTAAGAATAGCTTAAGTCTAGTACCCAGCCCACCCCACCCCACCCAACCCCTCACCTAGCTCAGTCAGCAAAATGGTAGTCTTCTAACCCAGCAGCCTTTGGTGCCAGACTTGGAAGACTTAGATTTAGGGTAGACAGTGGGGGTGAAATCTTGGGACTTCATATGAGAATTAGTGAACTTGGTTAGAAATGAACGGGGGAAAACAGCTGTGTTAGCCCAAGGATGTAGTCTCAGTTGGGCTGAGTAGCAGACCAACCAGAAATTAAATGAAAGAAATCACAGAAGGGTTAAGATGAGCTCTCCATGCATCATTAGGTGTCTATGAATACCGAAAATTACCCCAGATGTGGGAAAGAATGGAAAACAGAAGACCACAACACTGGTGGGACAAATAGAAAACAACAAAATGGTGCACCTGAACTCAACCATTGTTGTGTAGTCACTGAGTCATGTCCAACTCTTTTATGACCGCATGGACTGTGTAGCCCACCAGGCTCCTCTGTCCACAGTATTTCCCAGGCAAGAATACTGGAATAGGTTGCCATTTCCCTCTCCAGGGGCTCTTCCCATCCCAGGGATCAAATCTGCATTTCAAGTGGATTCTTTACAGCTGAGCCACCAGGGAAACCCAAACTCAGCTATAACATGCATTAAATACAAGTGGATTAAGCACTCCAAATAAAAAGCACACACTGTCAAATGGATTTAAAAAAAAAAGAAATGCAAAACCCAACTATATGATACTTATAAGGGAACTTTAAATATAAAAAGAGAAATAATCAGAGTAAATAGATGGAAGAAGTATACCAGGAACACATTTAGCATAGGGAAACGAGAGAGGCTCTATTCCTACAGTTGGTAAAGATATCTTCAAGGCAAGGAGTATTAACAAAGATTTAATAAGATGTTTTATAATGATAAAAGGATCAATTCATCAAAAAAAGCAATCTTAATTATTTATGCTTCTAATAACTGAGCTTTAAACTCATGAAGCAAAGATGACACAAGAAAAAGACAAATCTAAAATCACAGTTGGAAATAACTTTTTCTCAACAGATGACAGAATAACTACACGAGGAATCAGTAAAATTATGAAAGATTTGAAAACACTGTCCACCACCTTGATCTAATACTAATCAGAACACTACACCCAACCATGAAGGCTATTCTTTCAAATGTACATAGGGCATTTACCAAGATGGGCCATAAGACAAGTCTCAATAAATGTCCAAAGAGTGACAGTTTATGGAATGTTCTCTGACTGCAGAAATAATTAAATTAGAAATCAGGAGCCCTTAAAAATTGTTTTAAAATCCCTCAAACATTTGGAAGTTAAATAATATATTTCTAATCTTGGTTCAGAGAACTCACACTGGAAATGAGAAAATACTTCGACCTTAATGCTTGAGAAAATACAACTTTGGGTTTTATGGGATGCAGCTAAAGCAGTGCTTAGAAACGTACAACTTTATATACTCATATTAGAAAAGAAGTTTAAAACCCAATTAACTAAGCCCCTACCTTGGGAAGACACAAAAAGAAAACCAAAGTAAATTCAAATTAAGCCTTAGGAGGCATATTTTAAGATAAGAGCAGAAATCAATGAAACAGAAAACTTAGAAACAATAATCAGCAAAATAGAAATTTTGTTTTTTAAAAAGATTGATAAAATTAATAAAGCCCTAGCTTCCCTGGTGGCTCAGATGGTAAAGAATCTGCCAGCAAGGCATGAGATCCGGGTTCAGTCCTTGGGTTGGGAAGATCCCCTGGAGAAAGAAAGAAAGAAAAAGAAAGTGAAGTCACTCAGTCGTGTCTGACTCTTTGCCACCCCATGGACTGTAGCCCAACAGGCTCTTCCCTCCATGGGATTCTCCAGGCAAGAGTACTGGAGTGGGTTGCCATTTCCTTCTCCAGGGGATCTTCCCAACCCAGGGATCGAACCCAGGTCTCCCACATTCCAGGTAGAGGTTGTAACCTCTGAGCCACCAGGGAAGAAAATGGCAACTCACTCCAGCATTCTTGCTTGGGAAACCCCATGGACAGAAGAGCCTGGCGGGCTGCAATCCATGGGGTCACAAAGAGTCAGACACGACTGAGTGACTTTCATAGCAGTACTGATTTTAAAGAGAGACTGTAAATGATCATTGTCAAGAATGAGAAGAGACTTCAATCAAGATGGTAAAGTAAGAGGATGTAGAACTCACCTTCCCCCACAAACACACCAAAAATACATCTGCATGTGGGAAAATTCTCACTGAATACTAACTGGAGATAGCAGAAAGACTCTTGTACAACCAAGGTGGAAAGAAAGACACCAGCAGAATCAGGTAGAAAGGGAAGACAAGGGGTCAGGCCAGGATCTGTGCCCATAGGAGCAGAATCAGAGGAAAAGGAAGATTATATGGGGGACTCTTCCCTAGGGAGTGAGCAGTCTGAGCCACTTATTGAGTTTCCCAGCCATGGGGGTCTGACAAAAGAGGAATTCTGCTGGCTGATCAGAGGGCCAGTGGGACTAACAGGAGGGTTGTGGAGAACCTGGACTCTGCCCGGGAGAAGTGAGGGAATGGCTGTGTGCTTGCAAAGCGGGGTGCAAATGGCAGATGGAAACCACGAGGTTGGCTGACTGGTTTCGCGTGATAGCGCCAGCAAAATCCCAGCCTGACTGAGTGGATGTTGCAGTGCTGATCTGCCTCACGTTGCAGCTCACACTGGGGGGATGGCTGCGATGACCGTGGATCTCTATAGTGGCCCAAACGCCAAGCAGCCTCTGAGCTGAGGGAGGAAGCCAGGCAACGGCACAGGCAGTGCATCAGAAGCAGACACATCTCTGATACTGGCCTGATCACCACACCCTCTGAACTGACCCTTGTCTAGTGACCAGTCAGCCCCCTCCTGCTCCAGCACTGGTCCCCTTGGAGAGGAGGCGATGCTGTCTTGAGCGGGAAGAGCACACACTTAAAGGGAACTGAACCTGCTTGGGCTTGAACCTCGGGGGCTCGGTTTCCAAAACTTGGGACCAGACCCCGCCCCCAACAGGTGCCTGACAGTCACTGAGCAGAGAGAAAGCCCCATCTCACATCCCATTACTGTCTTCAGTTCAGTTGCTCAGTAGTATCCATCTCTTTGCGACCCAATGGACTGCAGCACACCAGCCTTCCTGTTCATCACCAACTCCCAGAGCTTACTCAAATTAATGTCCATCGAGTCAGTGATGCCAACCAACCATCTCATCCTCTGTCTTCCCCTTCTCCTCCCACTTTCAAATCTTTACTAGCATCAGGGTCTTTTCCAATGAAAAAGATTACTGTCTCAGCCCCTCCTTCTCCAGACCCACCTCCAACCAAGGTGATAACTGCCAGCACAGCCTGAAGACAGGCATGACTTGTGTTCACATCAAATCCAGCTCTCCCACCAAAGCCACTGAAAACACACAGGCAGTATAGTGATGCTCCCACATAAGGACACCCCTTCAGGACCACAGTAGGTAACTGTCTTAGCAATATCATAGAGACAGAGAAACGATCATAAGCAAAATGAAGAAAGATAAATACATCTCAACTGAAAGAGCAAGAGAAAACCCCTGAAAAACAACAGATGAAACAGAAATAAACAATTTTCTAGATAAAGAATTCAAAGCCTTAGTAGTAAGAATGCTAGCTGAATAAGGGAAAAGAATAGATGAGCATAGTGAGAATTTTGATGAGGAATTAGAAAATACAGAAACAGATCCAGTCAGAACTGAATTATACAATAACTGAAATGAAAAACACACCAGAAGGAATGAATAGCAGACTAGGTATCACAGACCTTGTAAATGACTTGGAAGAAAGAATAATGGAAACCACTCGATCAGAATGGCAAAAGACAAACACATTTTTAAAAATGAGACCAGTTTAAGGGATTTCTGGATAATATCAAGTATACCAATATTCACAGTAAAGGGGTCCAGAAAGAGAAAAGGGGGTGAAGAATGTATATAATGAAATTATGGCTAAAAAATTTCCCATGCGTGAAGAAGGAAATGGATTATGTAGGTCCATGAAGCACAGAAGTTCCCAAATAGATGATCCCAAACAGATCCGCACGTGTATGTCTATACCACAACTAAAATGGCAGAAGTTAAAGAAAGAATTCTAAAAGCAGCAGAAGAAAAACAAAGAATCATATACAAGGGAATCCCCATAAAGCTATTAGCTGATTTTTTTCTGGCAAACTGTTGTAGGCCAGAAAGAAGTGGCATGATATACTTAAAATGCTGAAAAGAAAAGCTGCAGCATAGGATACTCTATCCAGAAAACTATCATTTAGAACTGAAGGAGAGAGAGAGAACTTTTGAGTCCATCAATATCAGGCTAACTGTAAAAGAAATGTTAAAGGAGCTTCTCTAGAGGAAAGGAAAAGTCTATAATAAGAAGGAAATATCTACAGGAAAGGAAAAATCCCACTAGTAAAGGCAAATATAAAAGGAAGTCTGATCATCAACCACTCAAACTGTCAAGAATAGTGAAACACCAAAAAGTTATTAAATTAAGTGTAACTACAATAATCAGTAATGGGATAAACATGAAGATGTGAAATATGAAATCAAAAACACTAAGTATGGGGGAAAGGAACAAAAAGCTGGATTTTTAGAATGTTTGAACTTAAAGGACTACCTGTTTCAAAAACAGATATATATAAACCCCATGGTAACCACAAATCAAAAATCTACAAGATACACAAAAACAGAGAGGAAAGGAACACAAGCACACCATTAAAAGAAGTGTCACAAACTACAAGGGAGGAAACTAAATGAAGAACAGAGAACTACAAAAACAAACAGGAGCAAGAAACTGGTGGTGAGTACAAACTGACAACTACTTTAAATGTCAACGGACTACATGCTCCCATCAAAAGATACAGGGTGGGTTGGTTAGATAAGAACACAGGGCCCATCAACACTGTTTACAAAAGACTCACTGCGCAATAAAGACACACACAGACTGAAAATGAAGGCATAGAAAAATATTTCATGTAAATTAAAATGACCAAAAAATTGGGGGTAACAATATTTTTTATTAGATAAAATACACAATAACAGAAAATTAACCAAACTGATCACAGTTGGCTCACAGCCTTATCTGACTCAGTGAAACTACAAGCCATGCGTGTAGGGCCACCCAAGATGGACGGGTCACGGTGGAGAGTTTTGACAAAACATGGTCCACTGGAGAAGGGAATGGCAAACCACTTCAGCATTCTTGCCTTGAGAACCCCATTAATAGTATGAAAAAGCAAAAAGATAGGACACTGAAAGATGTACCATATTGGGTACCAGGTCAGTAGAGTACCCAATATGGTATGGAAGAAGAGCTGAGAAATAGCTCCAGAAGGAATGAAGAGGCTAAGCCAAAATGGAAACAATGCCCAGTTATGGATGTGTCTAGTGGTGAAAGTTAAGTCCAGTGCTATAAAGAACAATAGTGCATAGGAACCTGGAATGTTAGGTTCATGAATCAAGGTAAATTGGAAGTGGTCAGACAGGCGGTGGCAAGAGTAAACATCGACATTTTTGGAATCAGTGAACTAAAATGGATTGGGGTGGGAGAATTTAATTCCGATGACCATTGTATCTACTAAGGTGGGCAAGAATCCCTTAGAAGAAATGGAGTAGCTCTCACAGTCAACAAGAGAGTCCAAAATGCAATACTTGGGTGCAATCTCAAAAATGACAGAATGATCTTGATTTATTTCCAAGGCAAACCATTCAGTACCACAGTAATCCAAGTCTATGCCCCAGCCACTAATGCTGAAGAAGCTGAAGTTGAATGGTTCTATGAAGACCTACAAGACCTCCTAGACTAACACCAAAGAAAGATGTCCCTTTCATCATAGGGGACTGGAAATGCAAAGAAGTCAAGAGATACTTGGAGTAACAGGAAAATCTGGGCTTGGAGTACAAAACAAAGCAGGGCAAAGGCTAACAGAGTTTTGCCAAGAGAACGCACTGGTCATAGCAAACACAAGAACACAAGAGACAACTCTACACATGGACATCACCAGATGGTCAATCAAAATCAGACTGAGTATATTCTTTGCAGCTGAAGATGGAGAAGCTCTATACAGTCAGATCATGAACACCTTATTGCAAAATTCAGACTTGAAAAAACTAGGGAAACCCACTAAACCATTCAGGTATGACCTAAATCAAATCCCTTACAATTAAACAGAGAAGTGACAAATAAATTCAAGGGATTAGATCTGATAGACAGAGTGCCTGAAGAACTATGGATGGAGGTTCATAACACTGTACAGGAGGCGATGATCAAAACCATCTCCAAGAAAAGAATTGCAAAAAGGCAAAATGTTTGTCTGAGGAGGACTTACAAATAGCTGAGAAAAGAAGTGAAACAAAAAACAAAGGAGAAAGGAAAGATATACCCATCTGAATGCAGAGTACCAAAGAATAGCTAAGAAAGATAAGAAAGCTTTCCCTAAGTGAACAGTGCAAAGAAATAGGGGAAAACTAGAAAATAGAATGGGAAAGACTAGAGACCTCTTCAAGAAAATTAGGGATACTAAGGGAACATTTCACACGAAGATGGGAACAATAAAGGACAGAAATGGTATGGACCTAACAGAAGCAGAAGATATTAAGAAGAGGTGGCAAGCATACATGGAACGGTACAAAAACCTCTTAATGACCTGGATAACCACTATGGTGTGATCACTCATCTAGGGCCAGACATCCTGGAGTGCTAAGTCAAGTGGGCCTTAGGAAGCATCACTACGAACAAAGCTAGTAGAGGTGATGGAATTCCAGTTGAGCTGTTCCAAATCCTAAAAGATGATGCTGTGAAAGTGCTGCATCAATATGCCAGCAAATTCGGAAAACTCAGCAGTGGCCTCAGGACTGGAAAAGGTCAGTTTTCATCCTGGTCTCAAGAAGGGTAATGCCAAAGAATGTTCAAACTACCACATAATTGCATTCATTTCACATGCTAGTAAGGTAATGCTCAAAATTCTTCAAGCTAGTATTCAACAGTATGTAAACCAAGAACTTCCAGATGTACAAGCTGGATTTAGAAAAGGTAGAGGAACCAGAGATCAAATTGCCAACATCTCTTGGGTCATAGAAAAAGCAAAAGAACTCCATTGCCTCATTGATTGTGTGCATCACAACAAACTGTGGAAAATTCTTAGAGATGAGAATACCAGACCACCTGACATGCCTCCTGGAGAAAACTGTATGCCGGTCAAGAAGCAACAGTTAGAACCGGACATGCAGCAATGGACTGGTTCCAAACTGGGAAAGGAGTACCGTCAAGGCTGTATACTGTCACCCTGCCTATTTAACATATATGCAGAGTACATCATGCAAAATACTGGGCTGGATGAAGCACAAGCTGGAATCAAGATTGCATGGAGAAATATCAGTAACCTCAGATATGCAGATGACACCATCCTTATGACACCTAAAGACCCTCTTGATGAAGGTGAAAGAGGAGAGTGAAAAAGCTGGACTAAAATTCAACAGTCAAAAAATTAACATCATGGCATCCAGGTCCATCACTTTATGGCAAATTGTTGTTGTTCAGTCACTAAAGTCGTGTCCAACTCTTTGTGACCACATGGACTGCAGGATGCTAGGCCTCTGTGTCCCTCACCATCTCCCAGAGTTTGCCCAAGTTCATGTGCATTGCATCAGTGATGCCATCCAGCCATCTCATCCTCTGACTCCCTCTTCTCCTGCCCTCAATTTTTCCTAGCATCAGGGCCTTTTCCAGTGAGTCATCTGTTTGGGTCAGATGACCAAAACACTGGAGCTTCAGCTTTAGCATCAGTCCTCCCAGTGAATATTCAGGGTTGATCTCCCTTAAGATTGACTAGTTTGATCTCCTTGCTGTCCAAGTGACTTTCAGGAGTATTCTCCAGCACCACAGTTGGAGGCATCAATTCTTTGGCATTCTGCCTTCTTTGTAGTCCAGCTCTCACGACCGTATATGACCGCTGCAAAGACCATAGCCGTGACTATACAGACCTTTGCTGGCAGAGTAATGTCTCCACTTTTCAACACACTCTCTAAGTATCACTTTTTTTTTTCCCCTCCAAGAAGCAATCGTCTTCTGATTTCATGGCTTCAGTCACCATCCGCAGTGATTTTGGAGCCCAAGAAGAAGAAGAAATCTGTCACTGCTTCCACCTATTCCCCTTCTATTTGCCATGCAGTAATGGGGCCGGATGTCACAACCTTAGTTTTTTTAATATGGCAAGTAGATGGGGAAAAAATGGAAATAGTGACAGACTCTTTTCTTGGGCTCCAAAATCACTCCAGATGGTGACTGCAGCCATGAAGTTAAAAGACACTTGCTCCTTGGAAGAATAGCTGTGGCAAACCTAGATAGCATATTAAAAAAACAGAGACATTACTTTGCCAACAAAGGTATAGTCAAAGCTATGGCTTTTCCAGTAGTCGTGTACGGATGTGAGAGTTGGACCATAAAGAAGGTTGAACACCAGTGAATCAGTGCTTTTGAACTAGGTGTTGGGGAAGACTCTTGAGAGTCCCTTGGACTGCAAGCAGATCAAACCAGCCAATCCTAAAGGAAATCAATGCTGAATATTCATTGAAAGGGCTGATGCTGAAGTTCTAATACTTTGGCCCCCTGATGCGAAGAGGCTGAGTCACTGGAAAAGGCTCTGATGCTGGGAAAGGTTGAAAGCAAGTGCTAAATGGATGATAGAGGATGAGATGGTTGGATGGTATCACTGACTCAATGGACATGAGTTGAGCAAACTCTAGGAGATGATGAAGGACAGGGAATCCTGATGTGCTGCAAGTTCATGGGGTAGCAAAGAGTCGGACATGACGGAGCAACTGAACAACAGTAACAGAAGACAAAGCATTATATAGTGACAAAGGAATCAATACAAGAAGAGGATACTACCCTCATTAACATATATGCACCTGATATATAGAGCAAACACTGACAGATGCAATAGGAGAAACTGACAGCAATAAGATAGAGGACTTTAACACTCCACTTATATAATGGACATATTATTTAGGCAAAAATCAATAATGCAATAGTGGTCTTAGATGAACAATAGATCAGTTGAACTTAATACATACAGGACATCCATCCAAAACCAGCAGAATACTGATTATTTTCAAGTGCACATGGAACATTCTCCAGAATAGATCACATCAGGACAAAAGAAGTTTCAACAAATTTAACAAGATAGAAATTATATCAAGTATGTCTTGTAACCACGATGGTATGAAAGGAAAAACTAATTACAGAAAGAAAAATGAGAAAAGTGCAAACAATGGAAACATACAACTAAAAACATCAGTGGGTCAATGAAGAAATCATTGAGGAAATCAGAAACTAACCTGACAAATGTAAATGGAAACACAACCATCGAAAAATCTATGGGATGCAGCAAAAGCACTTCTCAGAGTTAAGTTTATAGCAATATTTGAAACAAAAGAAAAATCTCAAATAAACAACCTAACTTTCCATCTAAAGAAATCAGAAAAAGAACAAATGAAGCCCAGAGTCAGCAGAAAGAAGGAAATAACAAAGATCAGAGAGGAAATATATAACATAGAGATCAAAACTAAAGAAAAAAAGATCAATGAAACCAAGAGGTTGTTCTTTGAAAATATAAACAAAATTGATAAACCTTTAGTCAGTCTTAGCCAATCTCATCAAGAAGGAAAGAGAATGGGCCCAAATCAACAAAACAAGAAATGACAGAGGTATCAAAACAGGAAATAACAAATGGTATCACAGAGATTAAAAAAAAATTGTAAAAGAATACCATGAACAGTTTAATACCAACAAATTTTACAGCCTAGAAGAAATGGACACATTTCTAAAATCACACAAACTTCCAAGACTGAATCAAGAAGAAACTGACAATTTGAACATACCAATCACCAGTAGTAAATAGAATTGATAATAAAAATGTCACAGCAAACAAAAGCCCTGAACCAGATGGCTTCACAAGGGAATCCTACCAAACATATAAAGAAGAGTTAATATCTATACTTTTCAAAATATTCCAAAATGTTGAAAAGGGACAGAACATTTACACATTGATTGTGTGACACTACCATTACCCTGATATCCAACATCAGACAAAGATAAAAAGAGAAAATTATAGGCCAATATTTTTTATGAATATAGATACAAACACCCTGAACAATATATCAGCAAACTGAACACAACAATATAAAAAAGGATTATACACCATAATCATGTGGGATTTATTCTAAGGATGGTTCACAAATCAATCACTGTTACACCACATTAACAAGTGAAAGGATAAAAATCACACAATTATCTCAACAGAGAAAAGCATTTGACAAAACTCAACATCCTTTCATGATTAAAAACTCTCAAAGTGCCAACATAATAAAGGCCATCTATGACAAACCCATAATTAACATTATATTCAATGATTAAAAAAAAAAAACACCTGAAAGCATTTCCTCTAAAATCAGAAATAAGACAAAAATGTACACTCTTGCCACATATATTTAGCAAATTATTGGAAATTCTAGCAAGAGCAATTAGATAAGAAAAATGGGGAAATGGCATCCAAACTGGAAGGGAAGAAGTAAAATTGTCACTATTTGCAGATGACATGATACTATATATAAAAACCCTAACATCTCCACCAAAAGCTATTGAAACTAATAAATTAACTCAGTAAAGTTGCCAGACACAAGATTAATATATAGAAATCTGTTGCTTTTGTACACACAAATACTATCAGAGAAATTAAGGAAACAATCCCATTTACAATCACACCAAAAAGAATAAAATACCTAGAAATAAACTTCACCAAAGAAGTGAAACAACTATACTTTGAAACTATAATATATACTTATGAAAGAATTTGAAAATGATACAAAGAAATGGAAAGACAGCCTGTGTTTTGGGGGTTGGAAGAATTAATATTGTTTAAATGAAGATACTACACAAAGCAATCTACAGATTTAATATAACCACTATCAAAATAGCCAGGATATTTTTCACATAACTAGAACAAATAATCCTAGAACAAACTAGAACAAAAAATTTATACGGAGCCACAGAAAATCCCAAATTATCAAAGCAATCCTGAAAAAGAAAGAACAAAGCTGGAGGTATAACTCATCCAGACTTCTAGACTATAGTACAAAGCTACAGTAATCAAAATAGCATGTTACTGGCACAGAAACAGATACATAGACCAACGGAACAGAAGAGAGAGCTCAGAAATAAAACCACGCATCTACGGCCAATTAATCCAGAACAAAGGGGGCAAGAATATATCATGAACAAAACAGTTTCTTCAACAAATTGGGCTGGGAAAACTGGACAGCTACATATAAAACAAAGTAATTAGAACATTACTTCACACTATATACAAAAATAAAATGGCTCAAAGACCTAAATTTAAGACATGAAATAACAACACTTCTAGAAGAGAACATTGATGGTAAACTCTTTGACGTAAGTTATACTAATATTTCTTTGGATCAGTCTCCTAAGGCAAAAGATATAAAAGCAAAAATAGACAAATGGGACCAAATTAAACTTGAGAGCTTTTTCCAACAAAGGAAATGACTGACAAAATGAAAAGGCAATCTACAACTGAAGAAAACATTTGTAAATGATATGACAGTATAGTGGTTAGTGTCCAAATTTATAAACATTTCATATAACTCAACATCTAAAAACCAAGAACCCAGTTAGAAGATGGGCAGAAAATCTGAATTGACATTTTTACAAAGAAGATATACAGATGACCAACAGGCACATGAATAAAAATCCTCAACATTACTTATGATCAGAGAAACGTAAATCAAAACACACAATGAGATATTACCTCACACCTGTCTAAAACTGGCTACCATCAAAAGTATACAAATATTGGTGAGGGTGTAGAGAAAAGGGAACTCTAGTATACTGTTGGTGAGATTTTAAATTGGTATAGCCACTATGGAAAGCCATATGTAATTTCCTTTTATACAGAGTGAAGTAAGCCAGAAAGAAAAACACCAATACAGTATACTGACACATATATATGGAATTTAGAAGACAGTAATGATGACCCTATATGTGAGACAACAAGAGACACAGAGGTATAGAGTGGACTTTTGGACTCTGAGGGAGAGGGAAAGGGTGGGATGGTTTGGGAGAATGGCAGTGAAGCATGTGTATTTTCCTGTAAGAAACGAAGCGCTAATCTATGTTTGGTGTAGGATGCAGGATGCATGGGGCTGATGCACAGGATGATTCAGGTAGAGGATGTGGGGTGGGAGGTGGGAGGGGGCTTCGGCATTGGGCGATTGTGTTCACCTATGGCTGATTCGTGTCAATGTATGGCAAAACAAATACAGTATTGTAATTAAAAAAATAAATAAATTTAATTATTAAAAAAAAAAACACACACAAAACTAAAAGTAGCACTACTGTATGATTCGGCAAAGCCACTGCTGGAATATATTCAGAGAAAATGAAAACACTAATTCAAAAGATACACACACCCAAATATTCACAGCAGCATTATTTACAATAGCCAAGATACAGAAGCAGCTTCAGTATCCATCAAGAGATGAATGGATACGTAAGGTGTGCTACACACACACACACAGAGGAATATTACTCATCTAAGTAAAATAACTGACTTCAACTGCTTGCAACAACATGGATTGACTTAAGAGAATATTAGGCTTAGTGTAATAAAGACAAATACTCTACATTAGTACTTATATGTGAATTCTGAAAAATGAATAACAAAACAGAAACAGACTCACAGATATAAAGATATTCCTTCTCCACAACTAGTGGCTACCAGTGGAAAGAGGAAGTGGGGAGGGGTGAGATGGGGTATGGGCTTAAAAGACACAAATTACTGTTATAAAATATGTAAGTAACAGGGATATATTGTACAATACAGGAAAAATATAGCCATTATTTTCTAATAACTTTAAATGGGCTACAATCTAGAAAAATATTGAATCACTATATTGCTTACCTGAAACTAATGCAATATTGTAAATAAACTATGTTAAAAAAAAAAAAAAAAAAACCAGAAAAAAAAAGAAAAAGAGAGACTAGGGAGGGTATCACAACAATGAAGAAAAGAATGTCACTACAGATCATATAGGCATTAAACAACTAATAAGGGAATATTTTGAGGACTTATGATAATAAATTTTATAGTTTAGCTGGAATGGATGATGTCCTTGAAATATAGAATTTACCAAAACAGATATGAGAATAGAAAATCTGAATAACTCCATACCCATTAAGTAAAATGAATTCATTATCAAAAAACCTCTAGGACCAGATGTTTTAAATGGTGAACTCAAACATTTAAAGATTCCAATACCAATTTCTTCAAAAATAAAGAGGAAACACTTAACTATTATATTTCAAGGACCAATATAAGCATGATACCCAAAAAATGACAAAAATAAGAAAATAAGTTTACAGATCTATATTGCTCATTAATACATATGCAAAAGTCATGAACAAAATGTGACCAATTCAAATCCAGTACTACAAAAACAAAAACCTGGACAATATATCAGAGCCAAGTGGATTTATTCCAAAGATGCAAGGTTGATTCAACATTCAACAAGTCAGTATAATTTACCATAATAATGGAGAAAAGGGGGATTATCATTATGATCTCAGTAACTGAAGAAAAAAATTTCACTCATTCAAGGTCAGAAATTCTAAAAAAACAAAAACAAGGAATAGAAAATATTTCCTCCATTTGATGAAAGCATCTAAAAAACCCCTAAAACTAGTATCATAGACAATGGTGAAATAGTGGATGCCCCCACCTCAAACCTGAGAACAAGTCAACCCCCATCACACTTCTATTTGATTTTGTATTAATGGTTCTAAATGGTGTCATAAAGAAAAAAGCATAATGATTGGAAGGAACAAGTAAAACTGTCATTATTTGCAGAAAACATTTTTTTTTTTTCACATGGAAGAC
Source organism: Nanger dama (assembly GCA_917880005.1). Classification (NCBI taxonomy): domain Eukaryota; kingdom Metazoa; phylum Chordata; class Mammalia; order Artiodactyla; family Bovidae; genus Nanger; species Nanger dama. The sequence goes on from CAKJTW010000011.1 coordinate 8,485,512, forward strand.
CCTAAGGACTACTAAGGAGCAACTACTGGAACTATTTAACAAAGTCATGCAACATAGGGCAATATACAGAAGAAGGAAAAAATATGTATCTGTGTGTGTATGCATTTACATACTTGTAACAATTAGATGAAAAATTTTAATTTATAATAATAGTAATGTAAAGAAATCCTGAATACTTAATAATAAATTTAACAAAAGACATGCAAAATCTCTGCACTGAGAATTATAAAACACTGTGAAACAGTGACCTAAATAAACAGAGAGATGTAACACGTTCATGTATTGGAGCACTTAACATTATGATGATGTTGATTCTCCCTAAATTGATCTATAACAATAAAAATACCACAAACACTTTAGTAACTTTGGTAAGTTTATCTTAAATTTTATATGGTAATGGACATAGGTCAATTTTAAGCACAGTTGAATGGTCCATGCCACCTGATTGCAAAAATTTGCTGTAAAGCTTTTGTCAAAACACTGTGATATTGGCATAAGGAAAGATAACTAGATAAATATTACAGAATAGGGAGGCCAAATTTAGGCCCAGACATATAGAGTTAAATGATTTTTTACTAATGTGACAAAGCTGTGTAGTAGGGAAAGGATCATCTTTTCAACAAATGACTGGAACTACTGAATAAATGAAAGGGAGGGAAATTAATCTTAACACCTATATCACACCAAACAATTAATTTGCAGTGGGCCTCAGAATTAAGTTAAGACCTTAAGTTACAAAGCTCCTAGAAGAAAACACAGAAGAATATCTTCATGATCTACTTGCACAAAAACCAAAAAGTACTAATCGTAAACAAACAAACTGATAGATGCCTACAGCTCCTTTTGGGGAGAAGTCATTCATCATTATGGCCAATGTGGACACAAAGCCCAACACAGAAAGTCTTTGGCTTACAGACCAAAAAAAAAAAAAGGTTGTCAGCCATTTTAGCAAACAAAGAATGCCACCATCAAGCCATCAGTCATGGCAGCTACCACCAGTGGTAAACCCTGAGGGACATTCAACATGGAAAAAAATAGGCTATTGGCCCTAGAAACTTAAAATGCATATCAGAGGAATAATTTCAATGAAACTAGACTCCTGCATCTTCCCATACATAGAAAGGCATGAAAATTATGAACTTGAAATGCCTGGGTTTTTTGTGTGTGCATGATTAAGAGCGATATAGGAGGGAAGGAGACAGGGCACAACCTTTGAAAGAATGACAGAGCCACATGACACAGACTGGTTAGAATCAACTAGGTTCAAGATGGTGGAAGATGTGACTTCCAGAAGACCTTGAGTCTCATTAAACACTCCCTGTGATACATTAGCATGCTAAAAGACACATCCCCCAGCACCATGACAGTTCTGAGGCTACCCACCAAAGACCAAGAACTGGCAGTGGCCCAATTCCTGGAAACCCCCACCATTTTCCCCCAAATGATTGGAATAATCCTCCCACTCATTAGCCTATGAAATTACCCCAGCCCATAAAAACTAACCACGCCACATCTGAAAGCTCACATTCTCTTGCCTTCTGAGATGGCCCACCTGCAGAACGTAATGCCCTCTAAATAAATACACTTCTTACCTATTACTTCATCTCCAAATTCTTGCACAACAAAGCAAGAATCTCAAATTCACTGGCAACAGCAGTAATCTCTTTATGTTCAACTACATTTTTTTCCCCTAGCAAAGTCTTCTTTATATCCTGGCTCCTCCCTTACCTCTTTGGAAACTTCCACAAAGCTATCTAAGAGGCTGTTTACATGCTATAGTCCTTAGCAAGAGCCTCAAATAAATGGTAATTCTCAACTTTTAGGCTGTGTGTTTTTTTCAGTTGACAGACTTCTGAGTTAGGCTTTTGTTTTATCGGTCATTTCTCTCAGAAGGAAAGCCTCACTAGTAGCTACCTATCTCATCTCCTGTACAGAAAAAGAACTGAGACACAGAAGAAGTTGAGAAATGAGTCATCCATGAACATCAGTGATATCAGCAAAATGGCAGAGTGGGCGGCTCCAAACTCCTATCCCTCCACATAAACACTGAAACACAAGCAGCAGCTGTGAGAATCAGTTTCTCCAGATCTTTTGAAAAGCGTCGAAAGTTTACAGCAACCAAACAAATGCTGAATTAAGAAAAAAGGCAACTTAAAAATGGTAGGAAAGCTTTGTGGCATTTTTACTTGTTCTTGCTACATCCCCTCCCTGGCTCAGCAGCAATCTTGCCATCAGCAGCCTCTACTCCCACTGTGCGCCCTGTCCCTGGTTCCAGAGGGAGTAGAACAGACCTTACTCACAAATTATTGTGTTTGTCTGTCCTAACCTGTCTAGGGGGTGACAGAAGGACTGCTGCACAGCGTTATCTCTGTTTGTTTATTCATTTAAAACCCACAGAGGGAAGAGGGTGTATGTGACAAGCACTGCTGAGAACTCTGTAAGACAAACAAAAAATCCACAGCTTCCTGGGGACAAAAGATTAAGGCTGAGATGTACAATAGAGTGCCAAAGGCCTGGGAAGAAAGCCAGGGAGAGATTCTTTGGGAAATTAAGACAATTCAAAAGTGTCTGTGTATACTGGAAAATTCAGAAAGCAATATCCATGCCCAGTTCAGAAAAGACCTGAGAAGACCCTAAGCTTTTACATTTGGCTGCTCTCCAGGCTCAGGGCAAGCAGGAAGTGAGGGCTGACAGAGTTTTAAATCACTAGGTATAAAGAGATGGAAATACCAGGCCACCTTACCTGTCTACTGAGCAACGTGTATGCAGATCAAGAAGCAACAGTTAGAACCAGACTCGGGACAACAGACTCGTTCAAAATTGGGAAAGGGGTCATCAAGGCTCTATACTGTCACCTGCTTATTTAACTTATAAGCAGAATATATTATGTGAAATGCTGGGCTGGATGAACCACAAGCTGGAATCAAGATTGCCAGGAGAAATACCAACAACCTCAGATACACAGATTACCACTCTAAATGGCAGAAAGCAAAGAGGAACCAAGGATCCTCTTGATGAGGGTGAAAGAGTTAGAGTGAAATGCTGGCTTAAAACTCAACAGTCAAAGAAACTAAGATTGTCGCATCCGGTCACATCACTTTATGGCAAATAGAAGGGGAAACGATAGGAACAGTGACAGACTTTATTTCATAGGCTCCAAAATCATTGTGTACAGTGACTGCAGCCATGAAATTAGAAGACACCTGCTCCCTGGAAGAAAAGCTATGACAAAACTAGATAGTGTATTAAAAAGCAGAGGCATCACTTTGGTGGCAAGGTCCTTCCAGTCAAAGCTATGGTTTTTCCAGTGGTCATGTATGGATGTGAAAGTTGGACTATAAGACAGCTGAGTGCTAAAGAAATGATGCTTTTGAACTGTGGTGTTGAAGAAGACTCTTGAGAGTCCCTTGGACTGCAAGGAGATCCAACCAGACCATTCTAAAGGAGATTAGTCCTGGGTGTTCTAGAACTGGGTGTTGGAAGGACTGATGCTAAAGCTCAAATTCCAATACTTGGCTACTGCATGCGAAGAGTTGACTCATTGGAAAAGATGCTGGGAGGGAGGGGCAGGAGGAGAAGGGGACTTTCCTTCCAAGGAGTAAGTGTCTTTTAATTTCATAGCTGCAATCACCATTTGCAATGATTTTGGAGCCCAAAAATAAAGTCTGACACTGTTTCCACTGTTTCCCATGAAGTGATGGGACTGGATGCCATGATCTTCATTTTCTGAATGTTGAGCTTTAAGCCAACTTTTACACTCTCTTCTTTCACTTTCATCAAGAGGCTTTTTAGTTCCTCTTCACTTTCTGCCATAAGGGTGGTGTCATCTGCATATCTGAGGTTATTGATATTTCTCCCGGCAATCTTGATCCCAGCTTGTGCTTCTTCCAGCCCAGCGTTTCTCATGATGTACTCTGCATAGAAGTTAAATAACCAGGGGGACAATGTACAGCCTTGACATACTCCTTTTCCTATTTGGAACCAGTCTGTTGTTCCATGTCCAGTTCAAACTGTTGCTTCCTGACCTGCATACAAGTTTCTCAAGAGGCAGGTCAGTTGGTCTTGTATTCCCATCTCTTTCAGAATTTCCCACAGTTTACTGTGATCCACGCACTCAAAGGCTTTGGCATAGTCAGTAAAGCAGAAATAGATGTTTTTCTGGAACTCTTGCTTTTCGATGATACAGAGGATGTTGGCAATTTGATATATGGTTTCTCTGCCTTTTCTAAAACCAGCTTGAACATCAGGGAGTTCATGTTTCACGTATTGCTGAAGCCTGGCTTGAGAATTTTAGGCATCACTTTACTAGCGTGTGAGATGAGTGCAGTTGTGTGGTAGTTTGAGCATTCTTTGGCATTGCTTTTCTTTGGGATTGGAATGAAAACTGACCTTTTCCAGTCCTGTGGCCACTGCTGAGTTTTCCAAATTTGCTGGCATATTGAGTGCAGCACTTTCATAGCATCATCTTTCAGGATTTGAAATAGCTCAACTGCAATTCCATCACCTCCACTAGCTTTGTTCATAGTGATGCTTTCTAAGGCCCACTTGACTTCACATTCCAGGATGTCTGGCTCTAAGTGAGTCATTACACCATCGTGATTATCTGGGTCACGAAGATCTTTTTGTACAGTTCTGTGTATTCTTGCCACCTCTTCTTAATATCTTCTATTTCTGTTAGGTCCCTAGCATTTCTGTCCTTTATTGTGCCCATCTTTGCATGAAATGTTCCCTTGGTATGTCAAATTTTCTTGAAGAGATTACTAGTCTTTCCCATTCTGTTGTTTTCCTCTATTTCTTTGCACTGATCACCAAGGAAGGCTTTCTTATCTCTCCTTGCTATTCTTTGGAACTCTGCATTCAAATGGGTATAGCTTTCCTTTTCTCCTTTGCTTTTTGCTTCTCTTCTTTTCACAGCTATTTGTAAGGTCTCCTCAGACAGCTATTTTGCTTTTTTGCGTTTCTTTTTCTTGGGGATGGTCTTGTTTCCTGTCTCCTGTACAATGTCATGAACCTCCATCCATACTTCATCAGGCACTCTGTCTATCAGATCTAGTCCCTTAAATCTATTTCTCACTTCCACTATATAATCATAAGGGATTTGATTTAGATCATAACTGAAAGGTCTAGTGATTTTCTCTACTTTCTTCAATTTCAGTCTGAATTTGGTAATAAGGAGTTCATGATCCAAGCCACAGTCAGCTCCCAGTCTTGTTTTTGCTGACTTTATAGAGGTTCTCCATCTTTGGCTGCAAAGAATACAATCAATCTGATTTCGGTGTCGACCATCTGGTGATGTTCATGTATAAAGTCTTCTGTTTTGTTGTTGGAATAGGGTGTTTGCTATGACCAGTGCATTCTCTTGGCAGAACTCTATTAACCTTTGCCCTGCTTCATTCTGTACTCCAAGGCAAAATTTGCCTTTTACTCCAGGTGTTTCTTGAATTCCTACTTTAGCATTCCAGTCCCCTATAATGAAAAGGACATCATTTTTGGGTGTTAGTTCTAGAAGGTCTTGTAGGTCTTCATAGATCTGTCCAACTTCAGCTTCTCCAGAGTTACTGGTCGGGGCATAGACTTGGATTACTGTGATATTGGATGACTTGCCTTGGAAACAAACAGAGATCATTCTGTCATTTTTAAGATTGCATCCAAGTACTGCATTTTGGACTCTTTTGTTGACCATGATGGTGACTCCATTTCTTCTGAGGGATTCCTGCCCGCAGTAGTAGATATAATGGTCATCTGAGTTAAATTCACCCATTCCAGTCCATTTTAGTTCACTGTTTCCTAGAATGTCAACATTAACTCTTGCCATCTCTTGTTTGACCACTTCCAATTTGCCTTGATTCATGGACCCAACATTCCAGGTTCCTATGCAATATTGCTCTTTACAGCATTGGACCCTGCTTCCATCACCAGTCCCATTCACAACTGGCTGCTGTTTTTGCTTTGGCTCCATCCCTTCATTGTTTCTGGAATTATTTCTCCACTGATCTCCAGTAGCATATTGGGCACCTACTGACCTGAGGAGTTCATCTTTCAGTGTCCTATCTTTTTGCCTTTTCATACTGTTTAAGAGGTTCTCAAGGCAAAAATACTGAAGTGGTTTGCTATTCCCTTCTCCAATGGACCAAATTCTGTCAGACCTCTCCACCATGACCGAGAGGAGTTACCCCGCATCAGAGGTAAGGAGCAGCAGCTGTGCTTTGCTGGAACATCTGTGAAGAGAGATCCCACATCCAAGGTGAGAGAAACCCAAGTAAGACAGTAGGCACTGAGAGAGGGGATCAGAGGGCAGACTGAAACTACAATCACAGACAACTAGCCAATGTGATCACACGGACCGCCAGTCAGAATGGCCTTCATCACAAAGTCTACAAACAATAATTGCTGGAGAGGGTGTGGAGAAAAGGGAACATTCTTGCACTGTTAGTGGGAATGTAAATTGATACAACCACTATGGAAGACAGTATGGAGATTCCTTAAAAAACTAGGAGTAAAACCACCATAGTGAAATTGAAGTTGCTCAGTCGTGTCCGACTCTTATTGACCCATGGACTGTAGCCTACCAGGCTCCTCTGTTCATGGAATTTTCCAGGCAATAGTACTGGAGTGGATCACCATTTCCTTCTCCAGTGGATCTTCTCAACCCAGGGATTGAACCTGGGTCTCTTGCACTGTAGACAGACACTTTACCGTCTGAGCCACCAGGGAAATCCTAAAACCACCATATGACCCAGCAATTCCACTCCTAGGCATATACCCTGAGGAAACCAAAACTGAAAGAGACACACATATCCCGTGGTTCATTGCAGCACTATTTACAATAGCTAGAATACGGAAGCAACCTAGATTTCCATCATGAGATGAATGGATAAAGCAGTTGTGGTATATATACACAATGGAATATTACTCAGCCGTAAAAGGAATGCATTTGAGTCTGTTCTGATGAGGTGGATGAACCTAGAACCTATTTACAGAGTGAAGTGAGTCAGAAAGAGAAAGATAAATACCATATTCTAACACATATATACAGAATCTAGAAAAATGGTACTGAAGGGCAACAATGGACAAACAGACATAGAGAATAGACTTACAACATGGGGAGAGGGGAGGAGAGGGTGAGATGTATGGAAAGAGTAACATGGAAATTTACATTACCATATGTAAAATAGATAGCCAACAGGAATTTGCTGTATGGCTCAGAAACTCAAACAGGGCTCTGTATCAACCTAGAGGGGTGGGTTGAGGAGGGAAATGGGAAGGAGCTTCAAAAGGAGAGGATGTATGTATACCTATGGATGATTCATGTTGAGGTTTGACAGAAAACAGCAAAATTCTGTAAAACAATTATCCTTCAATAAAAAATAATTTAAAAAAACTTTTAAGGTTATTTTAAATATATGCAAAGTATAAAGGACTTCCCAGGTGGCACTAGAGGTAAAGAACCCATCTGCTAATGCAGAAGACATGAGAGATACAGGTTTGATCCCTAGGTTGGGAAGATCTCCTGGTGGAGAGCATGACAACCCACTCCAGTCTTCTTGCCTGGAGAATCCTGTGGACAGAGAGCCTGGTGGGTTATGGTTCATGGGGTCACAAAGAGTCGGACATGACTGAAGTGACTTAGCACACACACAAAGAGTAAAGGAAAACTAATGAAAGGACTAAAGGAAACAAGCTACAGGTGTTGAGAGAAGGTCACTGTCATTAATATTGCCAGAAAGAGGCACTGTTGTGTTATCAGATTCCAGATTTTCATCTTTTCCCTCAATTCCTTTATCCTTCTTAAACATTACAGTGGTTTATTTTAGTTTTTAGATAATTATGTTAGAGGAAACACTAACTGAAACCACCCACACTGGACAGGCAAGACAGTAGCCACTGGCACGAATTACCAGGAGAGCCTGGTAAGGAACATGGAACTAACAAGCTACCACCAACTGGAAGAATTCAGGAAAGGTACATATGTCCTACTCACCTCCCAGAATCCTTCTCACTGGAATCCATCTTGGCTGAGCAATACGCTCACCATCAGGAAGGACTCTGAGTCAGAATGATTGGCTGAAGACAATCTGGAAACTAATCATATCACCATAAAACTTGAGACTCTGAGCTACATGGCAGAGTAGTCCTTCTGGGTTCCCTTACCCTCCTGCTCTCCACCAAGTGCCCCTTCCCAATAATCTCTTGCTTTGTCAGTACTTGTGTCTCTTCCGACAATTCATTTCCAAGTGTTAGACAAGAGCCCTCTTTCAGGCCCTGGAATGGGTCCCTGTCCTGCAACAATTCCATATATATTTAATATTCAATTATTTCATTATTGTCAAAATATAATTTATCTCTATTATGACATCTACCATCACTGTGTAAGTTTTAAAGATTGAAATTTAAGAGGTTCTACTCATTTGAGTATTAATTTAGTAATAAATCAAAAGTAGGTTTTAATGATGTTGATTATGAGGACTACGCCATTTCTTCTATGGGACTCTTGCCCACAGTAGTAGATGCAATGGTCATCTGAATTAAACCCATTCTCGTCCATTTTATTTCACTGATTCCTAAGATGTAGATGTTTATTCTTACCATCTCCTGCTTGACCACGTATAATTTTCCTTGATTCATGAATCTGACATTCCAGGTTCCTATGCCATACTGTTCTTTGCAGCATCAGATTTTACTTTCATCACCAAAGGTTTTGCATTCATTGTCAGCAAATCTGGAAGACACAGCAGTGGCCACAGGACCGGAAAAGGTCAATTTTCATCCGAATCCCCAAATAATGTGCTAAGCATCCAACAACTGCACTCACCTTCCATGCTAGTAAGGTCATGCTTAAAATCTTGCATACTAGGCTTCAGCATTATGTGAACCAAGAACTTCCAGACATCTATGCTGGGTTTAGAAAAGGAAGAGGAACTAGAGATCAAACTGCCAACATTTGCAGGGTTATAGAGGAAGGCAAGAGAATTTCAGAAAACCATCTACCTCTGCTTCATTGACTACAATAAAGCTTCTTTCTGTCTGGATCATGATAAACTGTGGAAAGCTCTTAGAGAGATGGGAATACCAGACCATCTGACCTGTCTCCTGAGAAACCTGTATGCAGGTCAAGAAGCAACAGTTAGAACCCTGTATGAAACAACTGATTGGTTCAAGATCGAAAAAGGAGTACTATAGGGCTGTCAGCTGTCACCTGTTTGTTTAATCTATACGCTGAGCACATCATGAGAAATGCCAGGTTGGATGAGTTACAAGCTGCAGTCAAGAGAGGCGGGAGAAACATCAACAGCCTCAGATAATGCAGATACCACTCTAATGGCAGAAAGTGAAGAGGAACTAAAGAGCCTCTTGATGAGGGTGAAGGAAGAGAGTGAAAGAGATGGCTTAAGACTATTAAAAAAACTAAGATCATAGCATCTGGTCCCATTACTGCATGGCAATTAGGAGGGGAAAAGGTGGAAGTAGTGGCAGACTTCCTCTTCTTGGGCTCCAAAATCACTGCAGATGGTGACTGCAGCCATGAAATCAGAAGACAATTTCTTCTTGGCAGGAAGGCGATGACAAACCTAGACAATGTGTTGAAAAGCAGAGACATTACTCCACCGACAAAGATCCATATAGTCAAGGCAATAGTTTTCCCAGTGATCATATATGGTGGTGAGAGCTGGAGCTAAAGGAGGCAGAACACCAAAGCACTGATCCCTTCAAACTGTGGCATTGGAGAAGACTCCTGAAAGTCCCTTGGACAGGAAAATCAAACCAGTCAATCTTAAGGGAGATCAACCCTGACTATTCACTGAAAGGACTTATGCTGAAGCTGAAACTCCAGTGTTTTGGTCATCTGATGCAAAAGATGACTCACTGGAAAAGTCCCTGATGCTGGGAAAAATTGAGGGCAGAAGGAGAAGAGGGAGTCAGAGGATGAGATGGCTGGATGGCATCACAGATGCAATGAACATGAACTTGGGAAAACTCTGGGAGATGGTGAAGGACAGGGAGGCCTGGTGCACTGCATTCCATGGGGTTGCAAGAGTGGGACATGACTGGGCAACTGAACAACTCATTTGAGTGTTAATTCATTTAATAATAAATTAGAAGCATGAGTTTAATTTAATGATAGCATGAGCTGCAAAGAAGAGTCTTACAAGATGGTTATGAGCTGATTTTTTTTTTCTCCTTTTCATTCAAAACAGAGCTCAGTGTCAGGAAAGACTATCTTTAAAAGAATTACTGAACCAAACAGAGCATCCACCAAATGAATGTGGTACAGGTCAGGGGCTCTGCCCTCAGGGGAATTACCATCAGGCAGAGTTATCATATTCTGCTGTATAATTCATAAATGAGTTCCAAGACTCTGAAAAGATAGATACTGGGGCTCCAACTGATACTATGAGCAGGACCTATGGGGCTCACGGGCACAAAAGCCTTTCTGTGTCTCCATTTACTGATTACAGGAAACAGGCTTCATTCAGTTCCATGACCTTCCATGAGTTCCAAGGGCAGCTTCCAAACAGATGCTAAGTAGGGAAGAGAGGGATTATAGAGACAGGGGAGAACAGTCAAGAAATAGTAGTGTAATCTCAGGACAAGATTCTGGTTTCCCCTCAAGAGATATACATAACAATATCTTTCAGCTGTTTTGCAGATACAGAAATTTCACCAGGTGGGAGAAGTTAATGGCATGCTGCCCACAAATACATAGACCTCAGAAGACATGGAAGCTTGATGGCGCTGACTCTCATTACCTACCACCAACCAATCAGAAGAACAGCCGCAAACTGATCACACCTTCTTTGAACCACTGTAATAAAACTCTTCACTACCCCCTCTACATAAGGACACATGGCATTTGAGGGGCCCACTGTGGCCTGGCAGAGCAATAAAGCTATTCTTTTCAACTTCACCCCAAACTCTGTCTGCAAGATTTACATTGGTGTCGGGGGTAGAGAGGCCAGATTCAGCTTCACAAGTATGATTGATGATGGTGCCTTGGAGCAATTATAGGGTCTGAAACAGCTGAAGCTCAAGTTTAGTGACTCCTCTAAGTCATTTCTAGGAAGGGAATATAATTGGCACTGCTTCCACTTATGAAAAATAGAACCACATTCAAAGAGAAGGTTCCTATTCTTAGTCTTCTTGGGTCCTCCTCTACTATCTCTACCCAAGGACAAAAGGGAGAGGGTTCCCCAAGACCACCCCATAAGGACAAGAGCTGCACCTCCATAAGCCCTGCCCTGGCTGCCCCCTTTCCAGGGGCCTCCTTGAGCACACCCCAGGGGAATCCTAAGAGATTTTGAGAAGGATATCTGTCTGGTTGATAAATATCTATTTCCCTCAGGCTCAACCTGAATTTATACCATTAGTGAAAATTTTTACTTGGGGGATTTTACTGAGGATTATAGCCTCCTGAAAGACAGCTTCTCAAACAGCACTGGGAAGCTACTCTGAAGAGGTAAAGGATGAGCCAGGATATAATGGAGTTCGAGGTTGGAAAACAAACACACACATGGTCAAACATCAAAAGATCACTGTGAATCACAAAGAACAGACATCTTAAGTTAATGATGTTAGTGCTTTTCTGTGAACAGGAAGATGCAAGAGTCTGGACTCACTGAAATTACTCCTTAGATATGCATCTTAAGTATGAGGGCCAGTGTCCGAAGCACCAGGATGCTCCCTATTTTTCTCCTCCCTGAACTCCCTCAGGAGCACTGCTGCAGCGGCTAATGGCTTGATCCTTGTAGACCTGGGAGGGCGGCCAACATTCCCTGTCCACACATGACTCTTTTAGTTGACTCTCTCTGTTCCATTTTTAAATACAAATACGCCACCTTAAATTGGTCACCCTATATCTGGAAGAGGATGACTTAACCCGCTGCTCTTGAAAGCACCACTGACTGCTATGAAAAGTGTAAAATACTGCCAAGGATTCACAGTGTAAGACATTGTAAACTGGGAGAGAAAAGGTGACATTGATCTAATTTAGAAAGAAATGGATTTTGTGAGCCATAAATAAGGTGAAGTGACTATGCTTTATGATCTCTTCTTTGCCTTCCTACAAACAGGAAACTACAAAGAGGCCAAGATTCCTGAGGTGGTGCAGTGGTAAAGAATCTGCCTGCCAGTGCATGGACTCAAGAGATGCAGGTTTAATCCAGGGCTGGGGAGAACCCCTGGAAAAGGAAATGGCAACCCCCTCCAGTATTCTTGCCTGGAGAATCCCACGGACAGGGGATCATGTGTCCATGGGGTCACAAAGAGTTGGGCACATCTGACCAAGCATAAGCACAATTCCTCAGAGGGAGGTAAAACATGAAGTGGATTCGCACTAAGGAAACTCCCTATGCTTGTCAGATCTGCTTTTCTCTTGCCAGTGGCTTAAGGGTTTCACTCTTCTTCAGATCAGCTCAGTTCAGTCATTCAGTCGTGTCCGACTCTTTGCGACCCCATGAATGGCAGCACACCAGGCCTCCCTGTCCATCACCAACTCCCCGGAGTTCATCCAAACTGATGTTGATTGAGTCGGTGTTCTGGCTGCTGCAAAAGAATGGAGGCCGAGGACTCAGATTTCTCCTACTTCTCAGTTGTGCTTGAGGCTATCTGGGAGCGTCAATGTGCTCTTCTTAATAACTAGAGTGCACTCTCTGGATGTTTCTTAGTTTAGAGCTGAGTTAAAATTGCCCTTACAGACTCCAGAAGCTGGGTGGTCCTGACACCTTTCTTCTGTCTTTTGATCACACAAGAGATCCAGAGGAAAAGGAATCCAGAAGATCCCTGCAGAAACCTGAGAGCAGTTTCTCTACCTCATGGTTTTATGACCATTGAGTGGTTCTCAGTTTCTGCTCCTCCTGTAAATAATCTGCTGTTTTTATAAGAGAGATAAGGCCAGGACCATGTGAGCCAGGAAGGATTGAGAGAGGAAACCTATGTTTCTTACTTGTGACTCAAGCTTCTGGCAAGCTGCCTTGCCTAAGCTGTGTGCATGCCAAGTTGCTTCAGTCATGGCTGACTCTGTGACTCTATGGATTGTAGCCCACCAGGCTCCTCTGTCCATGGGATTTTCCAGGCATGAATCCTGGAGTGTGTTGCCATGCCTTCCTCCAGGGGATCTTCCTGACCCAGGGACTGAACCCATTTCTGCCATGTTCCTGCATTGCAGGCAGATTCTTTACTGCTGAGCCACCAGGGAAGCCTCTAAGCTGGAATCTGCCTTTTTTTTTTTTTTTCTGACTCTGGAAATGCCTGTCTTTACAAAAAGGCCTAGTTTTTTCTTCTAAGATTTGGGGTATTTTAAAAGAAGCTTTAGTTTCACAGCAAAATTCAGAGGAAGGTACAGAGATTTCCCATATACTCTCTGCTCTCAACATTCACAGGATCCCCATTATCAACACCCCTCACCAAAATGGGACATTTGTTACAATCAATGAACTTACATTGACATATCATAATTATCCAAAATCCAGAGTTTACTATAGAGCTCACTCTTGGTATTATACATTCTTTGGGTTTGGACAAATGTATCTAACATTACAGTATCTTATAAGAATATTTTCACTACCCTTAAAGATCTTCTGTGCTCCCAGAAAGACCTACTTAGAATCTTGCAAATTAAGTTTCCTGGGATGAGTTCTTAACAATCTTCAGCTTTCTGACCCCTAAGGCAGTATTCAGGATCTTTAGGTTGTAGCTTCTCAGGGCAACAGAGGCACCATCAGGCCCAGCCTGCACTCCCCAGGGCACACCAGAGAGGCTGAATCCCCTGGGACCCAAATCCAGTATTTCACTAGGTCCTTCCTACCCAAGTCCACCTCCCAACCATGTAATTCCACATTTCCCAGTCTTAACAGAATCCCCTGTGGACAATCAGAAACTTGACTGAAAGAAAAGAGCCCCCTGCCTGGGGGTGCTGGTCACTACCCCTGCTGCAGGCCTCTCAGAGTGGGCTATGCGAGCTGCTCTATTTTCTGCACTTGGCTGGGAAGAGCAAAGCAAGCAAGCACTTGAGAAATGCTGACCCCTGATTCATTGGAAAAGACCCTGATGCTGGGAGGGATTTTGGGGGCAGGAGGAGAAGGGGACGACCGAGGATGAGATGGCTGGATGGCATCACTGACTCGATGGACGTGAGTCTGAGTGAACTCCGGGGAGTTGGTGATGGACAGGGAGGCCTGGCGTGCTGCGATTCATGGGGTTGCAAAAGAGCCGGACACGACTGAGCGACTGAACTGAACTGAGGAAACCCTGGACTCAAATCCTCCTTATCCCTTGGGAAGAGCAAAATGAGTGGAAGAGAAGAAACCAACTTAACTAAAGACCAAACAAAAACTGTGCTTAGATATTCTTGCTTTTCTCATCAGGAGGACTGGATTAAGACATGAGTTCAAAATAAAAACAATTTGAATCAGGAAATGGTGTAAGGAAGCCCCCGTCTTCACACAGTTCTCTCCCCCACCTGTCTAACCAGCAGTTCTTCTCCCCTTTCTCTGCGCTTCCCCCGCTCCTTTCTCTTCGTGGCCAGCACCCTGCTTACTGTTGTCTGAAGCATGTACCTAGCTCACTCCGCACATCTCCATAAAGCATCCTTAAAAACAAAGCAAGTGAAAGAAACATAGCCTATGAATGACACTCAGCACTTCGGGCTCTCGTCTCCTCTTTTCCCTTGAGAGCTAGAACAGCCATCAGCAGCTGGTGCTGGGAACCTGAGGCTCAGGCCGAGGAGTAAGGGGGCTGCTGGGAGGGCCTGGTGGAAGGAAGAACCCTGAGAACGTCTCCCAGTGGTCCATGCTGGCTGCTCCCGGTAGCTGGCTGTCCTTAGGCCAGAGCCACAGGCTACACTCCGGTGAGCTGTGCTCAGACCCCTCATTTCACAGTCTTTTCCTCTCCCTGTATGCTTGCCGCTCTCTTACACAAACATACAGTATCGAGTCAAGTAACACTGTCAAGCAAAGTAGCTTCAGACAAAGGAAGAAGTGTTTGAGACTCAAGTTCAAATTAACTTTACCTCAGGGTCTAAAATGCAGAGCCCTTCAGATATATGAAATTTGCTCAGAACTGATTAGACAAAGCAGAAGCTAGCAACATGCCTCCCCTTCTCCTGTTTTACAGTGAAGACATCTGAGGAAAAGTAGGGGGCACATAATGAGAGTAAATACGGTAATCTGGTCATTTGCAAGTTCAAGCGCTGGACTTGGGACTTAGGAGTGCCAGATGGAGGCCATTACAGGCTACCTCTGGCCTGGACTGAAATGTGGGTGAGAGACAAGATTGGCTCGGATCCTGGGAAATAATAACCTATGACTATAGTGCAGGGAAGAGGAAGCGCTGTCCTGACTGCGGCGGGAGCTGGAGCCGTAGCCTCTTACCCGAGTGAAGTGTTCACTCCTAGGAAAGCTAATGCTCCAGCCTTTACCAAGGCAGCTGCTTCAGGGATACTGATGTTCTGATTGCTGCTTTATTCCTGACTGTTCAAAGTGGACCTCAAAGGGGAAGAAAGTAGACCTCAAAGGAGAAGTCGGAGCAAAGGAGTCACTACCTAACAGGTATGGTTTTTCCTCTCTCTTTTGCCGGTGGCGAATCGCCCCCAGTTCCATGTGAAAGAAGCGTGGGAACACAAGTGTATCTCAAGTTTGAGGCCAGCAATCACAGCGGGGTGTGTATGCATTGGCCTTGCTGTTCGCCATATTTCCAGAATGAAAAAAAGCCATGAAGGCAATCACTTAATATTGTCTCATTAACGATGCTTCCTTATCCCTCACTTGCCGCCTAGAGAAATAATCACAGTGGAAGCCTCAACCGCACATGCACCATCATGAGTCATACACACAACCAGCCCCCTCTCCGCTGTACAGTTGGAGTCGCCTGACCCAGAAAATACCAGTGTGGGGGAGTGTGAGTGCTGGAACTACAGGAGCCGGGAGCACCCCAGCCCTGGTTCCTCGCAGCCTGCTGTGTTAGCGCTGGCAGACGCTGGAACCAAGGCTGAGACAAAGCAGCATGACCGTCTCAGGGCCTCACACCCTCAGAGAGGGGTCCCTCCAAGGCCAGCCCCACCCTGCGTAGCCCGGGGCAGAGCTGGCCTTGGACCGGTGTTTGCTGTCTCTCGTGCCAGGAGAGGCACCTTGCCCCACAGAATGGAGCCTCTCCTCCATCAAGCCCTCTTAACCCCACCTCACAGCCCAGCCTGGCTGAGCCTGTGGCCAGAGACTCTGCTTTCAGGTAACCCCACATCTGGGGAGGCTCAGGAGTCACCTCTGAGGCCACCAAAGCTTGACTCTGCTGGCAAGCACTGTCCTCCCCGTTGCCATCCCATGGGTAGTTGTGCAACTCTGATGCTGGGAAGGGCGATGGTCGCCGCCAAGATGGCCACGGGCAATGGATTCTCTCCACTGGGACGGGCGTTTGGTCTCTAATGGCAGCCCACTAGGCTCCTCCGTCCATGGGATTTTCCAGGCAAGAGTACTGGAGTGGGTTGCCATTGCCTTCTCCAATTAGTGGTTAATAAGAAAGATTTTTATATAAATATTCAAGTGCATTTTAAAATATTTAAATGCATTTAAACATTTATTTAAAATAATTTTAGTTACGTAATAAACTTAGTCTAAACAAGGAATTGGCAGACTATGGCTCACAGGTGAAATGTGAGCCAGGTTTTCATAAAGTTTAGTGAGAACGCAGCCCTGCTCATTCATTATGTGGCATTAGCTATAGCTGATTTTGCCTTATAACAGCAGAACTGAGTACTTACAGAAGAGCTGATGTGGCCACCAAAGCCTGAAGTATTAACTGCCTGGCCTTTTACAGAAAAAAGTTTGCCAGTTCCTAGTCTCAAAGTATTAACTTGTCTCTCAATTATTATGGAATAAACCTAATAGACAACCATAAAACTGACTAAACCTTGGTTAGTAAAGCTTGTGAAAATTACAAATGCAAGAAGTGATACACACTTCTTGTGAAATGAAAAAGTCTTATAGGTGAAGTGAAATTCTCTGGTAGCCATCCTGCTGGTGCAGATCCCCTGTTCCTCCAAAAGTAACTGGTCAGTTTGGTGTGCTTACTGCTGGATGGTCTCCTTTGCATTCACACACACATATATGTCCTAACATACTGCCTGCATTGTCTTATTATTCTCCTTGATATTCCACTCAAATTTTCCCTCCCCATATGCCATATGGAGACTTTCTGTATCTACGGAAATTTTGACTGCTACACACTATTGCAGAGTACAATTCTTTCATTTAGCCATTTCCTTTTGATAAATATTTCAGCTGTCTCCAAGTTTTTATTCTTACCAACACTACAGTAACTTTTCCTGTTTACATCTTCTCACGCCCACCTTCAAGTGTTTCCCTACAGGAGCTACTGAGGAGCTGAATTACTCCATCATAGAATGCATGCACTTTAATTTTTAAGACTGTCAGATGGCCTGCCACAGTGCCTGTACCATTTTCTATTCCCTCCAGCTGAGAACAACAGTTACTATTCCTCCACACCCTGATGCTTGCTATTTATTAAACATTTGATTACTTTCCCAGTTGGATGTATCAGAACAGTAGCCCATTTAAGAAAATATTTAAATTTCCCTGATTACTAATATATTAGTTTGCCAGACTGGCAAGTACCACAGACTAGATGGCCTACACTAAAGAAATTTATTTTCTCACATAAAGGGCAGAAAGTGCAAGATTAAGGTGTCGGCAGGTTTGGTTTCTCCTGAGCCTTCTTTCTTTGGCTCACTGATGGCACCTTCCTCTGTGAGTCCATCCCGGTGTCTCTCTGTGTCCACGTTCCTCTTCTTACAAGGAGACTCATCATACTGTGTTAGGGCTCACCCTAACAACCAGACTTGAGCTTAATCCACTGTCTAAAGATTCTGTCTCCAAATACAGTCTGAGGTCCTCGGAGACACAATCCATAATAACCAGTGAGGCTGGGCATTTTTAAAAAAATAATTCATCACCATTCTGTTTCCCTCTTAATTATCTGCTCTTTGACTCATTTTATACTGGTCTATCTTTTCCCACTCATTTGTAGGAGTCTAATATTTATTCCTGATGATAACCCTTTGATATATACACAGTACTCTAAAATTGTCACTTGTATTTTTAACTTTGCATCATGTTTTTAGTCAACAAAAGTATTTACTGATATAGTTTTTGCTATTATTATTTTGATGTAGGTCTTTTTATTGATTTTCTCCTTTATGGACTATGCTCTTTATGTCTTATATGAGAAAGCCTTTTCAACAGCCAAGATTATATCAATATTTTGCCACAATTTTATCATTTAAAAATAGGTTTCCAGTCTACCTGGAACTTATTTCTATTAATTATTTCAGTTGCATTTATTGAAAACTCTGTCTTTATTCATTTGAAATGTAAACCTCTATCACATACTAAGCTCTCTATTTTACATGTCTATCCTTGGATTCTATATTATTTTGTATTTATTTCCCACTCTTGAGCCAATTTCCATTATAGCTTTATTGTTTCTAATTGATTTTTCCCACTAAAATCTGTTTTGTTTAGATATTCTGTGATATTTCATCTTGTTACCTCACTGAATTCTCTTAATTGTTGTAAAAGTTGATCTGCTGATTCCTTTGGAATTTCTTGGTAGACTTATTAAACATATGTAACAAGCATTTTGCTCTTTCTAATTTTTACACAGTGTTTTTTTTTCCTGGTCTTGCTGCCTTCGTGGCCTTCTGGCACAGTGCTAAATTAGAGCCATGCCAGAGGACAGTCACAGGGCTGATGCACCCAGTTGTATATGTTGTACACTGCACAATTCTAGGAATACCATTCGCACTTAGATGTCTTAATTATTTTTGTCATGTTCCTGATTTTAATTCATTGTTATTTCATACTGTGAACTCATATTTCTTGGAGACGTCTCTGCAGGATTCTTTGAGGCTGGGGTTGTGCCCTGGTCACAACCTGGGAATAACACAGGAGTGTGTGTGGGACTCTTTCTTGCACACTGGGGCCTTTTGATCTGAAGAGGGTTGGGAAGAATTGTCTGCCACCCGATACCCGCTCATCTACCTGTCAAAACTCTTGAGTGTCTGTGAAGCATCAAAATAACAAACTGAATACCCAACTGATAGTTAAGATGAGGAGACACAGCTAAACCTTTCATGTAATATATGAAACAATTCTCCCAGGTCTCTATGAATGCCAAAGAGCCAAACTATAAAACTACTGGCAATAAGAGCACTTCACATGCATGTTTAAGAGATAGGCAGTTAAATCAGAGGTCAGTGTACCTTGTTAAATACTGGAAGAGGGTAGAGGTGTACTTTTGACTTGGGCTGATCCAAGTCGACGAATGAACCTTCTGACCTCTTTGATAACTGTGTCTCAGGAAGCACAAAGGCCAAATTTCATTTATGGCCAAAGATAGCAGCCGGCCTCTCATAGTTAAATTCATACAAGGTGATTTTTGCTGTTTCCTCTGGGTGTCTGCCCCTGCCAGGGCCAAGGAGGGGGAGTCTTTTGTTCAGAGTATTTGATTCATTTGAATAAAAATTGTAAATATATGATGTCATTTTATCCGCATGAGTTTGGTGAAAAAAATTTAACTTACATATTGTATCTATTTGTACTATAGAAATAATCAGAAAACAGAGGAAAGAAAAGGCCTATCACTTACTACCTTTGTGACCTTGGGCACACTTAGAAGCCCCAGTTTCCTCATTTGTTAAAAACATAATACAACCTGCCCTGCTCTGCTCAACTGGGGATAAGCCCTGCTCTGCCCACCTCAGTATCTCCACGTGAGATGATTTTGAAATCGTTTGGTAAACAAAAAACCTGTGTAATGTGAGTTGGTAAGTTCACCAAACATCTCCCTTCATTGAACAAAACAAAGTTTTTAAGCTTCACTGTTGACTTCTTAGAAATTCAGTTCTTATATAATTTCCTTTAACCTGCTTTTTTCCCCTCTTTACCCTCTGGGCACACACGCACGCACAGGTATATACATATTATAAAATATACATGTTACATATACAGAAATAAGACATATATACACAAAATATAAAAAAATAATCCTGCTGTTTCTGAGACTTTCTATACCTAAGGACACGATTTTTCTAACCTTTTTCCCTTTCATTTAAACTCTTTATGGCTTCAACTACAAAATGCTCACTCTTTCTTCCCCATAATCTCAGTAACCAGATTTCAAAGCTTTTCAACTCACTCATTTCAAGATTAACTGTATATGTAACTCCTCCCACACCCTTTTCCTGGGAAGCGTCTGTCTTACCTCAAAATATATGTTGACTTTATTTATTTTTTTTTTCCCAATTTTTTTTTTGGTTATTTATTTATTTATTTATTTTAAATTACAATACTGTATTTGTTTTGCGATACATTGACACGAATCAGCCATAGGTGACACAATCTCCCAATGCCGAAGCCCCCTTCCACCTCCCACCCCACATCCTCTACTTGAATCATCCTGTGCATCAGCCCCATGCATCCTGCATCCTACATTGAACATAGATTGGCGCTTCGTTTCTTACACGAAAATATACATGTTTCATTGCCATTCTCCCAAACCATCCCACCCTTTCCCTCTCCCTCAGAGTCCAAAAGTCCACTCTATACCTCTGTGTCTCTTGGTTGTCTCACATACAGGGTCATCATTACTGTCTTCTAAATTCCATATATATGTGTCAGTATACTGTATTGGTGTTTTTCTTTCTGGCTTACTTCACTCTGTATAATTGGTTCCAATTTCATCCATCTCATTAGAACTGAGTCAAATTTATTCTTTTTAAGGGCTGAGTAGTATTCCATAGTGTATATGTACCACAGCTTTCTTATCCATTCATCTGCTGATGGACATCTAGGTTGCTTCCATGTCCTGGCTATTATAAACAGCGCTGCAATGAACATTGGGGTACATGTGTCTCTTTCAATTCTGGTTTCCTCGGTGTATATGCCCAGCAGTGGGATTGCTGGGTCATAAGGCAGTTCTATTTGCAATTTTTTAAGGAATCTCCACACTGTTTTCCATAATGGCTGTACTAGTTTGCATTCCCACCAGCAGTGTAAGAGGGTTCCCTTTTCTCCACATCCTCTCCAGCATTTATTGCTTGTAGACTTTTGGATCGCAGCCATTCTGACTGGTGTGAAATGGTACCTCATTGTGGTCTTGATTTGCATTTCTCTGATAATGAGTGATGTTGAGCATCTTTTCATGTGTTTGTTAGCCATCCGTATGTCTTCTTTGGAGAAATGCCTATTTAGTTCTTTGGCCCATTTTTTGATTGGATCATTTATTTTTCTGGAGTTGAGCTGTATAAGTTGCTTATATAACTTTGAGATTAGTTGTTTGTCAGTTGTTTCATTTGCTATTGTTTTCTCCCATTCAGAAGGCTGTCTTTTCACCTTGCTTGTAGTTTCCTTTGTTGTGCAGAAGCTTTTAATTTTAATTAGATCCCATTTGTTTATCTTTGCTTTTATTTCCAGTATACTGGGAGTTGGATCATAGAGGATCCTGCTGTGATTTATGTCGGAGAGTGTTTTGCCTATGTTCTCCTCTAGGAGTTTTATAGTTTCTGGTCTTACATTTAGATCCTTAATCCATTTTGAGTTTATTTTTGTGTATGGTATGTTGACTTTAAACAACAATTTATGACAGTCATTTTGTGTGTATTTGCCCATCTCCTCTATTTTCCAGAATGCCAAAGATGTTTTTATTGTCTTACCCTCTGCCCACTACTCCATTACATTCTCCATCACACCCTTTTTGTGTCCTGCTGGTTTTCTGTCTGGGTGGCTGACCTCGTAGGGCTTTGCTGCTCAGCGTGGATGCAAACCAGCAGCCCCAGGGAGCCATCAGGAAGGCAGGAGGGGCTCAGGCCCACCCTGATCCGGGGCTTGGAATTTGCGTTGTAACAAGCTCCTCAGGTGATCTGTATTCCTGGAAAGCTGGAGAACCTGCATCCTAGATGAGAAGCAGGTGCAGGGTTAGCTTAAGCAGTGGGGCTTCTGAAGCAGCCCTGGAGAGAAGGGGCACAACTTTCACGCCTCACGGAGGCTAAAATGTGGTTTAAAAACTAAGGCCATCCAGGGTCAAATGCAGCTTAACTCACCTGGGTACCATTTTATCCCTCACTGTAGAGCTTTTAACCACTCACTGTTGGTACTTTCCTTTGTGCTGCTTCTCTGCCTCATAGCTTTGGCCTCCTCACAGCCCTTTCTGGCTGTCCACCTTCTCTGTGTGCCTGAGATCTGTGGGCACCCACGCTGGTCCAATATCTTGGCGTTTCTCTCTCTTCTTCGAAATAGAGTATAATCACTTTTAAAAACATATATTTATTTGGCTGTGTCAGGTCTTACTTGCAGCCTGTGGGCTCTTTAGCTGCAGGAAGCAAACTCTTAGTTGCAGCATGTGGGATCTAGCTCCCTGACCAGGGATCAAACCGGGGCCCCTGCATTGGGAGAGCAAAGTCTTAGCCACCGACCAGAGGAGATACTTGGCTTCTCTTTTCACATTCTCTCAATATTTGATCAACAACTGCTTAGTGACATGTGATTTTTAAAACTGTCTACAATATACTTAGTATTCACCTACCATCTTAACATTCAAGTCTGTGGTTTGGTTTCACTGGAGCAATGCTCCCAACTGGGACCCTCATTCTGGCTTTAGTTTCTTTCACTCTGAGCTCTCGACTCTTTCCAAACCACAGTTCCCCATTCTCACTTCCTCGGTGATTATTTTTGTGTCTCTCAAGCACATTCCAACACCCTGACGAGGGCTCCTCTTCTACTCTAGTGAGAATTCCTCCTTCTTGTACATCTCTGCTAGACTTCAAAACCCTGGACCTCCTACTGGGCATCTTTCTTGCTCATCAAGATGTCCAAGGCCCACATCAATACCTTATTTCTGGACTGCTGGTCCAGATATAGCCACAGTACCGCTCACATCGTCTCCATGTGACTCCAAAGGTCACTAGCTGATGGCTTCCCACCTTCCTACTCAGCCCCAGGCAAAGTCTTCCCAGCAGCTTCTGGTCCTTCCCTTTCACACGTTCTTTCTGTGGCTGAGGAGCATTCACGTCATGTTTTTTTCACATGTTTTCTAATCTGGAGTCATGATCAGCCACCTATCCTGTATCACTGGCCATCTGAGATCGTTTTAACATTGGAGCTGGGGGGCACTGCATCTCACAGCTTAACCCCGAGGATCCTGAAATCCCAGGTCTCAGTCAGCTAATTTCAGAACCTGAAATTTCCGGGTGCTCTCATAGCACCAGGCCCCCTTTGTGAGCCTGCTGTAACCCATCGTCCTTCTCTGTTGGTCCCGGTTCGCCCCGGATTCCGTCCGGTTCCCATCCTCAAGCCTGTTCTGCTGTCCTCTCCTTGCTCCCCTGTCACCCGCAAGCCCTGTGCTGCCCCCTCGCTCCTCACTCCAGGGATCCTGGCTCCTTCTACAGCAGAAACAAGTCACATGTTCTTTAGAATGTGCCCCCTTAGCCCCTGGCCTCTGGACACACCACTCTCCTACCTTTCTCCCCAGGTTCAAATCTGTCTCCCTGAATAACCTGCCCTCCACTCTGGGGGTCCCTCCGGGCCAGCTTCTGAGTGACATGCGTCTCCACAGATCCTCCTTCACTTCTCTCCCTGCTGGATCAGCCTATGGATAGACACAGGTCAGCTGGTAACATCCCCAGAACAGCACGTTCTCCTGTTCCTTTTCATTCTTGCCAAAGGCCATGTAGGTCTTTTCCATTTTATTTATGAGGCTCCTGAGCACCAGAGAAGTGAGTTGAGTAGAGAAAGTGAGTCAAAGGTCAGTGGCAGGGGCTAGGCCATCTTGACAATGAGAGCGGGACAGTACCTGCCACATCTCATGCCCCAGGAAGCAAAATCCAAAGTCCTCTGACCTTCAGATGGCGGGACAGCTGGGTCCCATTTGGTTACAGTTAGTCATCCCCATGTGTACACCCATGTATGTCATTCCCTTCTTCCTAATTTGACAGTGACCCGCAGACCTTAGCAAATGAAGTAACTGTATTCTTTACATCAGCCTGGTCAGGCCATGCTCCACGCACAGAGGACTGAGCCTTCAGCAATCTCAACAATTTCTTAGGCAGCACACTGTGGAACCAGCTTGAATGTGCAGACCACCCCAAAGCTCTCCAAAGAGCCCTCGCTGAAGCTGGTTTTTCTAAGGGCTTAATTAAGACCATGGCAGGTGAGGAAAAAAGGAAAAGGCTCTAATGCATACAATGACAAAAATATTAATACAAAGACTGAGAACCAACGAGTCTGCATCAACCCTGGAAAAAATGCAGGTACTTTTAGTGGTATGGCCATCTGTTCACATGAACCTCTGCTTAGAAAGTGAAAGATCTGGAATACAGATGGAGCTTCCCTGGAACTGGTCAAGAGCCAGTGGACGGACACATGCTCCTCTGACCGTGAGAGGGAAGACCCGCAGCTCTCCAGAGGATGCGGGACCAGAAGCCTCTGGATGTGGTTGGAGTGGCAGCAAAGTTCCTTAGTCCCTTTTGCTATAATCAGCATTGAGATGGCAAGACCTGAGCATCTCAGGTAATTGCCTTCTGCCCAAGAACAGAGAGCTATCTCAAAGGGATTCCACGACATGGAGGACCTGCCTAGGAAAAAGCCTGCGCAGAAAGTGGGTTTAACAAATGGCTCACTCATTCAGAAACACACCTTGTGAAGGATGCAGCAGGATGCTGAATTAAGAACACAGGCTCTGGAGTCAGGCTGACCTGGGTTCAAATTGTGGCTCCACCTCCTTCTAGCTAAGCAATGTCAATTCATCACTCACCCTAAGAGTGGGTGAGGACATGTGCACCCAGGGCAGCAAGCCCCAGTCATGTATAATTTATTAATTTATTCAATCAGTTATTGATGACCTTTCCTTGCTGAGAATTTAATTTATCCCTTCTTTAGTATATTCAGCCTAAATACTGCATTTTACAATTAATTATTTTTGCAAAGACCTCACTAAAGGAATATTTTACTTTCAGGGAATACAAGAGTTGATCATTTCAATCCTCTGCTAGAGTTCACACTTTCATAGGCAGCGAGGAGCAGGTGCAAACCTCAGAGTAAATACAGCTAGACTGGATGGAAGCTGCACAGATAACTGGTCTTATTAAATTCATATGAAAGAGAGATGTGGCTGGCATATACCATCACCTAGTCTCTATCATTTTCCTGTCCACACAGTGTCATTCTATAAGGAGGACTGATGTGAGCGTGGAATAGGAACAAGTTTGGGGGTGTCAGCTGGCACTTTGTTCACCCCAGTTCAGACCTACATCTAGCAAAGCTCCAGGGCGACCTGCTTCCATAATCTCTTGCCAAGTGACAAACCTCCCCCAAACTTACCCATTAAACCAACCACCATTTTACTTTCTGTTGTGCTATTGTGTTTTGACGGGGCCCTGCTGGGAGTTCTTCCACTCTACATGACACAGGGGGCCACTAAGCTGGCTTGGGACATCTGAGGCTGCTCACTCACACATCCAGAGCCTGATGGGGACAGCTGGCAGGAGGCGTGGGGACAGCTGCCAGGTGGGGCAACGGGCCTCTGTCATCCGGGTCATCCCAGACGGTCATCCCTCTTCATGTGGACTCAGTGTGGGGCATCAGGGTAGACAAACTTTCTCACATGGTGGTTAAGGCTCTCCAAGGGGCAAAGGCAGAAGCAGCCAGGCCTTCCGACTTAGGCCCAGAACGGGCACTGTGCCACTTCCACTCTTCTTATTGGTTTTAGTGAGTCACAGACTATCCCTGGTTCATCCTGAGGGGGGGATGACACCAGGGAATGAAAGTGAGAGGTGTGCTTTACTGGGGACCATCTTTGGAGAAAACACCTGTTACACCTCTCATATGACACCTGTTACACCTCAATATGAGAGGATGAACTACAGAATGTACTAGATCTGCTTATTTAACTTGGGCCAAACAAAGCAAAAGTTACACCAAAAGTACAATGGAGTGAGATCCTGGTGTTAACTCTAATGTCACCTCATTAGGGAGTTGGGGAAGGCATCGATCAGACACAGATTAAGTGTATCTCTCTCCTCTGTCCTTTTGGAAACAGTTCTTCCATCCTCTTGATGTGTCTCTACTGAGCTTCTGTTGTGACACATGCATTGTGTCATAATTGTCACGCCCCTTCTTAGGATGGGCACTCATGCCAGTGGCCGGGGGACTGCCACCTCAGTCTCCTACTCCAAAGCTGCTAGTTTATGTGCAGAATACCTGCCACTCTCTCTGCAGCCCCAAGTTCCGCCATGCCTAATGGCTCCTGAATGAAGCTGAAAACCTCCTCCAATAGCTTCAGTTCAGTTCAGTTGCTCAGTCGTGTCCGACTCTTTGCGACCCCATGAATAGCAGGCAGGCCTCCTTGTCCATCACCAACTCCCAGAGTTCACTCAGACTCACGTCCATTGAGTCCGTGATGCCATCCAGCCATCTCATCCTCTGTCATTCCCTTCTCCTCCTTCCCCTAATCCCTCCCAGCATCAGTCTTTCCCAATGAGTCAACTCTTTGCATGAGGTGGCCAAAGTATTGGAGTTTCAGCTTTAGCATCATTTCTTCCAATGAACGCCCAGGACTGATCTCCTTCAGAATGGACTGGTTGGATCTCCTTGCAGTCCAAAGGACTCTTAAGAGTCTTCTCCAACACCACAGTTCAAACGCATCAGTTCTTCAGTGCTCAGCCTTCTTCATAGTCCCACTCTCACATCCGTACATGACTACTGGAAAAATCATAGCCTTGACTAGATGGACCTTAGTTGGCAAAGTAATATCTCTGCTTTGGAATATGCTATCTATGTTGGTCATAACTTTTCTTCCAAGGAGTAAGCATCTTTTAATTTCATAGCTGCAGTCACCATCTGCAGTGATTTTGGAGCCCCCAAAAATAAAGTCTGACACTGTTTCCACTGTTTCCCCATCTACTTCCCATGAAGTGATGGGACCGGATGCCATGATCTTCATTTTCTGAATGTTGAGCTTTAAGCCAACCTTTTCACTCTCTTCTTTCACTTTCATCAAGAGGCTTTTTAGTTCCTCTTCATTTTCTGCCATAAGGGTGGTGTCATCTGCATATCTGAGGTTACTGATATTTCTCCCGACAATCTTGATTCCAGCTTGTGTTTCTTCCAGTCCAGCATTTCTCATGATGTACTCTGCATAGAAGTTAAATAAGCAGGGTGACACTATACAGCCTTGATGTACTCCTTTTCCTATTTGGAACAAGTCTGTTGTTCCATATCCAGTTCTAACTGTTGCTTCCTGACCTGCATATAGATTTCTCAAGAGGCAGGTCAGGTGGTATGGTATTCCCATATCTCTCAGAATTTTCCACAGTTTATTGTGATCCACACAGTCAAAGGCTTTGGCATAGTCAAGAAAGCAGAAATAGATGTTTTTTTTTTAACTCTCTTGTTTTTTCCATGATCCAGCAGATGTTGGCAATTTGATCTCCGGTTCCTCTGCCTTTTCTAAAACCTGCTTGAACATCAAGAAGTTCACAGTTCACGTATTGCTGAAGCCTGGCTTGGAGAATTTTGAGCATCACTTTACTAGCATGTGAGATAAGTGCAATTGTGTGGTAGTCTGAGCATTTTTTGGCATTGCTTTTCTTTGGGATTGGAATTAAAACTGATCTTAGTTATAAAATTTTCCCTTCCTGTAAAGCTCTTTGATTTGGGAACACTTTTTGCATCTGTGGAGCAGTTAGAGTGTTTCACAGCAGACCCTGGAGTTCTGCCAAAGAGTGACTTTCAGCTCCTGGAGAATCTGAAAAAGACCAGCATAACAGAGTATCTGTGTGCAAGATGCTCAACACATGTTTGCTGTTGTGATAACTGTTATGATGAATAAATGAGTTATCTTTTGCAAAGGACCTAGAACACTGAGTTTCAATAATTCTTACTAATGATTTTAGTATCTTTCTGCCTCATCCCTTTAAAAAATTATGTATGTTTATGTGTTTATCGAGGTATAACTGACATAAGTTTACACTAGTTTCAGACGTAGAATGTAATAATTTTGTACTTGTGCATATTGTGAAATGATCACCACAGTCAGTGCGGTTAATATCCATCACCATCCATTATTCTCTAGCACTAATCCTGAACCTTAGGTAGCCCCAGGTATCTGTCGAAACCACTTGTCTCTTTTAATGAGAATGTTTAATATACATTAACCCCCTGAACAGCACAGGGGTTAGGGGTACTGATCTGCACAGTCAAAAATCCACTTATAAGTTTTGACTCCCCCACAACTGCATTACTGAGTCTGCTGTTGACCAAAAGACTTACAATAACAACAGTTGATTAACACATGTTTTTTGTGTTATATATATCAGTCTTACAATAAAGTATCTCACAATAATGTAGATTAAAGAAAAGAAAATGTTATTAATAAAATCATAAGAGAAAATAAATTTATAGCACTGTACTGCATGCATACTGTAAGTTTCCATCATCTGCTTACAAGATGAATTATTGATCAGTACCTACATCATTATGATATATATGTTATACATATTACTAACAGTAGATATAAAAATGAAAAGATAATATGAAAAGGAAATTCATATTAATTTATAGGTGTAATGATTCATGCATTAATAAGTAAGAAACAGCAATACGACTGCTTTACATTTGTCTAATGCAAGTGAAAGGGTTGTTTCACAGAGCCTAGACTATACTCTAAATGAATCATCATTTGGTTTTTATGGCAAACATATTATTGAAAACACTGTGACATTAAAAAAAAGTACCTATGATGACAGGATACACAATTTTTTCAATTACAAGAGAGGCATATTGTATGGGAATGTAAACAAAGTTATAAAACAGTGAGAAAACTAATACATTACTGATTTTATATTAACTACCTCTCATCTTATGCCTATGTAAGGAAGACTAATATCTCACATGTTTTATGCATTCAGGAGATACTTTTAATTTTTTTCAATATTTCTAAGTTATGTGGCTCATCTTAAGAGTTTTTCAAATTGCCACACATCTCCAAAAATTTTTCTAATACATTTACTGAAAAAAATCTCCATACAAGTGGACCATCCAGTTCAAACTAGTGCTGTTCAAGGATCAACTGCATTTACATCTAATTATTAATATATTTGCTCTTTCCATCATGCTATTTCAGTTTCTCTTCTCTCTATGGTTGGACTTTTCTCTATTCTTCCATTTTTTCCCTTTCTACGAGCTTTTAAGCTACTCATTCTATTTCCAGTTTTAGGTGTTGCCTAGAAATCTTATGCAGGAGATGCAGGTTCAGTCCCTGAGTTGGGAAGATCCTCTGGAGACAGGAATGGCTACTTACTCCAGTATTCTTGCTTGGAGAATTCCATGGACAGAGGAGCCTGGTGGGCTACAGTCAACAGAGTCACAAAGAGTTTGATATGATCAAGCGATTAAAAAACTTCAGGAATCTTAGGCACACTTTACTAATTAAAATCTGATTTGTTATCTTTCTCCTCCCTCAACAATATTGAACCTTAGAAAACTTTTATTGTGATCATCCATCTTCTGACTTACATGTTTTTGCATATTGTAGTTGTATGTTGCTTTTCAACTCCCAAGCATTGTTATCATTGGCTTATATAGCTGTTTGTTCAGATTTTATGGTCAATTTTTATTCATTTTACAGATAGGATTGGTCAGTTGTTTCACAGGCTTTTTCTCTTTCTTTGATTGTCAGCCTCTTCTACTGTTTATTTAAACATTCTTTGCTTGATAATTCAGGCGTCTTTGCAGGTCTAATCCTGCTGTAAGTTGTTTTCAGTCTCCTGCTCATCGTGCCATGTTAGCTTTTTATTCATGATTATGAGTTTTTGCTCATTTTCCTTGAAAATTACTTGTGTGATTCTTTGTGTCTAGGCGGAAGGTGAGTTCCTCTATGGGGTGAGTTCCTCTATGGGGGTGGGGAGGATTAATTCTGGTTCTGTGGATGTCTAGGAGCACTAACAACTTACAATCAAATTCTTTGTGGCTTTTCTGAACACACAAAGTATATACATTTTTTCCTACAAGCCTGTCTGAGGTCAAAATTATAATTCAAAAAAATCAGAAAAATTTTCCACAAACCTGGTCAGTTCAAGTTTCCAGTCAGTCTATCTTATTTGCAGTTTTCTGAAGGGTCAGGGTCATGGAACAGATTCATTTCTAATTCATTCTTATATGTGAAATGGTCAGCTCTCATCTGTTATGCTGTTAAAACACAGAAATTTGTGTGTTGAAATGTTGTGTGGTGGCCTAGAGAGTCTTTGGGGCAGAACAGTGAATAGGACCATTTCCATTGTCTGCCCACCGTCCTTTATGCCTGCTCCCAAGTAGAATTAAAGTCACACCCTCCAGGTGAAAGTTGCCTGGAGAGGACACCTAGAGTACAGCTCTGTGAGTGGGTGCACGTTCTTTACTCATTTACCCCTCAGCTTGACTGGGACCTGGGTACTACTCTCTCTGTGCCGTGAGCCTGGCCCCGCTCTCTCTCCTCATCTGCTTATTTACTCAGTTGAAAACAGGTTTTCTGCTCAGCCTTCCCAGTTCTCTCTGAGAGTCTGGGCCACAACATACCCGAGGGGCCAGCTCTTTGGGTCTCCTCAGTTCCAGAACAAGTGTCCTGTCCCATGGACTGCCCCGCATTCAGGCCTGTGGCCAGCTCATGGCCTCCCAATCTGAGTCTATCCAAGGATTCATTCTTTGGTCCAACCCAGAGACTCCTTTCTTTTTCCTTCTCATTTCTTCCTCTGACGTTTCTCTCTCCCATGTTCTTCATCCATGTGTTTTACTCCAGGGCCCTCTTATTGAACACAGATATCACGGTAACATCTTTCTCTCTAGCTCTAGTCCTCTACCCCATTTCTTCTATGGAAAGTCAGCTCTTGTGTCCACAAAACCAAACGTGAGTGATGCACAGTGCGGCTGCCTCAGCACACCCCTGTCCGGGTCCTCATTCCCTGTGGTGTTCTCACTTCTAGTCCAAGAGGCTCAGAAGCAAAGCTGGAGGTGGGCCGTGAAGAAGAGTGGAACCATGCATACCTCGTGCACCGTGGAGAAGCTGACTCTGCATCTACAAATCCCATCCTTGGCACAGACGAGGAAGAAGAGGGTCCCCAGATTTGCCGTGTATGTGGGGACAAGGCCACTGGTTATCACTTCAATGTCATGACATGTGAAGGATGCAAGGGCTTTTTCAGGTAGAGTTACCTATCAACTTTCACCCACCTGCTACAGCTGACAGAGTGGGTCACATCTAACTGGGGCTCTGCCACTAGTTCCCTGGGCACCATCTCAGGGCCTCAGCTTCAGAGGCCCAGGTTCAGAGTGTGGGCTGGTGGCCCATCCAAAGGCCTCCTAATTAGTCTCAGGAGAACCATTAACATCTGAGAGGAAATCGTCATCTTCTATTTTCCCACTCTGCTCAGGAAAGGCCCCTTTCCATTAAGATCTCCCTTTGTTTCTCCATGTGCTCTTGAATAAAACAGCAAATACAGCAAGTTTGAAAATCCACAAAATTCAAGAGTTCAAATCACTCTTAAGGAGCGATGTTAAGAATGGCATAAAATAAACTAAGAATATGACACACCAGCTCACCTAGAAACAGAGATCCAAAATATTAAGGACTAAAAGTCCCAGCTCATAGCAAGACAGGCCCGAACAGAAAGGTCACATTGTTCAGCTGACGAAAGAACAATGACACTGCTCAGTTCAGGCTCAGATGAAGAGGAAGAGAAGCCAACCAGGAAAGAAGGGAGGGCCTGGTGTGTGGAGGGCCTGGTGTGTGGAGGGGAGCTCCCACTGCAGGGGCACACTTGGGCCCCTCGTGCATCCTGAGGACAGCCAGTTGACTTGACCTCTGCAGACCTCCTGATGGCTGGACATTTAAATGGAAATGGGCCCCAGCACCAAGGTCCAGCTTGCAGTCCCATCAAAGCTGGGCCGCCAGACAGTTGGGTGCAGGAAAGAACCCACAGTGGGGTGTCCAGGCCAGGAGGAGCCCAGTAATGCACCGCAGCAGCCCAGGACCCACCCACCCCCGCCCCCCACTCCCGACCAGAGTGAAGAAACCCTGGTTTAGGAGCCGATGGGGTTAAGTTTGAGGTCCCAGGCATTAGGTCAGCTCAGGAAGCCCTCATGCTCCAGGGAGAAACGAACACCGTGTGGGGCGCTGTCAGCCTGTGCTCAGCTACGAGCAACCGCTCTCCACTCACGGTGCTGAACAACAAGGAGAACATGTCACCTCTCACATCTAGCACTCTGAGGCCTTCAGGGTGTTGGTGAGCCCAGCAGTCAGTCCTTTTTCCTCTTCTGCCATCAGAGAGCGGCTACCCTGCCTGCTCCACTGAGGGCAGCAAAGCGCCAGGGCTTCAGGCTGGGACCCACAGGGCTCAACTGAGGAACAGAAAGACCCTCTTGTCTTCTAAGAGCAAAGAAATCTTTCCCAGAAGACCCTTCAGTTCACATCACCTAGACCAGAGCCCCAGCCAGCTCTAGAACTGGTCACTAGCAAAGAGCCCCAGACAGATCCCTGAGCTGGGCATCCACCAGTGAGGCCGCACGGAGGAGGAAGGGCGCCTGAGCCAGACCTGGATTCTCCCTGCGGCTTGCTGTAGGGGTCAGAGCTAGGATCCTGGTATCAGGCAGACCTGAATTCAAACTTCAGCCTGTCCTCTACCTCGAGGACAGCAAGCGCTGTCTTCTCACAGACTCCGTTTCTTCATCTGTGCCAGGCAGATGACCAAATGAAGTTTGCAAAGCTCTGCACAATCTGTAGCCCTGCATCCAATCCACAGCATGGCTGATAAACGTGGGCTCCTTCTCTCAGTCACCAGGGATCTCTTACCCAGCAGGGGAGGGGATGGGGCCTGAGAAATACATCCCCTGGCTCTCTGGTTCCTGGTCGTAGGTCTCCCAGATCAGCCCCAAGGGTCCACTCAGTAGCCATACCTGTCCATTCTTCATTTTCCACACTGCTGGACCAGAGCCAGAGGCCAGATCCAAAGGAGAATTTGTTTCCATCTATTCAGCTGTGAATGGAGAAGGCAATGTCACCCCACTCCAGTACTTTGCCTGGAAAATCCCATGGATGGAGGAACCTGGTGGGCTGCAGTCCATGGGGTCACTAAGAGTAGGACACGACTGAGTGACTTCACTTTCACTTTTCACTTTCCTGCATTGGAGAAGGAAATGGCAACCCACTCCAGTGTTCTTGCCTGGAGAATCCCAGGGATGGGGGAGCCTGGTGGGCTGCCGTCTATGGGGTCGCACAGAGTTGGACACGACTGAAGTAACTTAGCAGCAGCAGCAGCATTCAGCTGTGAAAATTCGGGACAGGGGGATAAAGTTAGGGGCCCACTGACTGGGTCTTCTGGTGAAGTGCAGGATTGCTGGGCTGTAGGGGAGGATGTGTGTGTGCTGGGGTCTCTAGAAGGAATTTACCACCTTGTCTCCCATCTGGTGCAGCCGTCTGGGGACACCTGGATGCAGCGCCCAGACACTTCACTATTATGGGGCTCTGAGACTCTCTGTTCCCCTGCGGCAGTCAGCAAGGTGAAGCCTTTTTCAAGTGAGGTAGAAAGTTTCCCATAGTGTACTTGTCCTCTGACCTCCCAATCTAGAATGGGGACTGGGGAAGGCAGGAGGTTTATGTTTCTTACACTCCCGGAGCCAGATTTCCTCCAGTCCCCTCTTCCAAGGAGAAATCCAGGAAGAAGCCACCTCCACAGAGACTTGGCCCAGTCCTCCTGGGGTTCCTGGGCATTAGGAAGAAGGGGAGAGGGTACGGGCCTCAGGGTGCTGAAGCATCCCACAAAGCAGCTCCGGTGCCAGCCCTGAGCAGCATCCACCGCCCATGTGGATGCTGAGGACAATCTAGTACCCGGCTCCCCTTCTCCAGCAGGCTCAGAGGCCTCTGGGCACCCATAGAAGCCTGAAGAGCCCTGGTCTGTACCTTTCCCATGAACCCCACCCAACTCAGAGGCAAAGGCAGAGCCCACAGAGGGTGTGACCAGTGTCCGTGTCAGGGGCGGACAAGAAGCCAGGGTACACAACGCGTCCTATCTTCTGCTCTCTGTCCTCTTGCAGGAGGGCCATGAAACGCAATGCCCGGCCCCGGTGCCCCTTCCGGGAAGGGCACCTGTGAGATCACCCAGAAGACCCGGCGTCAATGCCAGGCCTGCCGCCTTCGCAAGTGCCTGGAGAGTGGCATGAGGAAAGAGAGTGAGCAAAGGCTGCGGGAGCGGGCATGGCATGTGAGCCGCAGCGTGTGCAAGGGCATCCATGTGCACACGCACACAGGGGCAGACATCAGCCTGAGGCCCCCGGCCTATCCTGGAGGGACTGGAGAAGTGGAGCGTTATCGCCATTCTCTGTTCTTGGAGGCCTGATTCTTTCTGGCCGGGGGTTGTACCCCACTCTCCCCTCAGTTGCGCTCGCATGACTCATGTTGTGCCCTTCATAATTGTTTTAGCCAAACTAGGGGAGCTGAATTGGGAAAAGAGAAGCTGGAGACTCATGGTGTGCTTGACCTGCACCTCCTACAAGTGGCCCAGATCTAGCATCCTCGAGGAACTGTGTGCAGCCAGTGAAAGAAGGGTTCTCAATTCCCCTGTCCAGCTTTGGTATAACTGTGCTCCCAGGGACTCTGAGATTAAAGAGCATGGGAAAAGGCTGGAAGTTTCCAAGGTGTATTTCTCTCCATCAGTCACAGAGGGACGCGAGACTTTGGGCAACCTTTAAGGGGCCATGTTCCCTGGGCATTGGCAGACAGCCTTTCCTGCAGAAGAGTTGTGCCTGTTGTCCCTTCCCCACCAGGAACCCCCTCCCCCAGAGCTCTGCTCTGCACACACAAGTGGGCTCCAGAAATCCACAGATGACCTTAAAGCCCCAGGCTACACAGGAAGTGGCTGGAGAAGATACCTCTTGCTAAGCAGTAGCCCAGCTCTCCGAGACCCGGAGATCTTGGGGGACTCTCGGGAGTCTTAACAGTATCTGATACACCAGAAACAAATAATCAGGTGCATTTATGAAGCAACTGTTACATAGCAGCAGTTATATTAGGCACTTCCCATGCAGGGTCTCAGCTAAGAGCAGTGTGAGGTGAGCACAGTCACTCCAGCTTACCACGAAGGAAAGAGAGGCGAAGAAGCCCATCAAGGTCACCACTACACAGTGGCAAAGCCATCACTGAAGCCTGGTGCCTTAAGATCCAGAAGCCGGAGCAATAACCGCTGTTCCATAGAGTTGTCTTGAACCCCACGTCCTTCCCTGCAAGGGTTTCTCCAGAGGAGCCCAGAGCCTTTGACAGTCTGGAAAAGGGCAGGATTTTTGTCACCAGTCTGTCCCCATCCCTGCTGCCGCCTGAGTCTGCTCCTGGCTGTCTTTGCAGTGATCATGTCCGATGCAGCGGTGGAGCAGAGACGGGCCTTGATCAGGAGGAAGAAGAGAGAACGGATTGAAACTCAGCCCCCTGGAGCCAAGGGCCTGACCGAAGAGCAGCAAATGATGATCCAAGAGCTGACGACTGCTCAGATGAACACCTTTGACAGCACCTTCATTCATTTCAAGAATTTCCGGGTATGAGACTTTTGAGATGGCTCTGCTCCTGTGCTTGCTCCTCAGAACCTCAATCTCATTCCCAGGGATTCTCGAAGAGTGGCCCCTGGACTTTCAGGAGCAGCAGCGGCACCTGGGAACTTATTAGAAATGCAGATCCTCAATTCACGCCTGAATCAGAACCTTTGAGGGCAGGGCCCAGCAGTCTGTGCTATGACAAGACCCCTCATGTGATTCTAACTCATGCTCAGGTCTGAGAAACTCTGCTTTCTCCTTCTACAGCCTGTAGAAATGGAGTCTGAGTCAGCAATGGAGTTATGGACAGCTGAGTTATACCAGGGTTGCTGGCATTCAGGGCTCTGTGAGGACGCAGAGGGGACATGACATTTGTGAACTGGTTTTCCTGATCCAGGAAACTTCAGTGACCTCAGCAATGGTAGCTTGTCTGATCCCAGTGCCCCTTTTCACCTGTGCTCACAGGTATCTCATGACTCATCCAGCTCACAGAACTGGTAGCCAGCGGCCCCCAAAGTCTGTTCTTTCCATCTCCAGCTCTCAGATCCTTTTCTGAGTTTCCTGAATGCAAGTTCAGGGACACTTAGGACACACCCCTTGATGGAGGCCCCCTCACCTTCCACCAAAGCAGGAAGTGAACCCATCTCTGACCAGGCAGGAATGTGAGGGACCGTGAAGTCAGAGACCCACCAAAGGGAGAAGAAACCAGCGCTCTGTGTGGGGTGGGGTGGTGGGTGGGGTGGGGTGGGGGTGGGGGCTGTTCACGCCCGCCACTGTGCTTCCTCTCAGGGAGCAGCTGTGGTTGTGTGCGCTGTCTGGGCAGAGGGAAAATTCCTGTTTGGGAGAATATATATTCTGTCTCTCCTCTCTTCTCTCCCACTTCCGGCTCATGCCCCAGCTGCCAGATGTGCTCAGTAGTGGCCGCCAGAATCCAGAGCCTCTGCAGATTCAGTCCAGGAGGAAGCCGCCAAGTGGAGGAAGATCAGGGAAGAGCTGTGTTCGGTGAAGCTCTCCTTGCAGCTGCGGGGGAAGACGGCAGCGTCTGGAACTACAAGCCCCCAGCCGACAATGGCGGGAAAGAGATCTTTTCCCTGTTGCCCCACATCGCTGACGTGTCCACCTACATGTTCAAAGGCATCATCAACTTTGCCAAGGTCATCTCCTGTTTCAGGTAGGACACAGGCTGGGTGGACAGTGTGGAAAGGAGCAGGGCGTGGCCAGCAGGTTCAGAGGGTCTGGGATGGATTGCTCTGAATTTGGAGACGCTGGTGCCAAAAGACACTCCTTCACCTCTGCCCCCAGGGCACCTGGTCGTGTGGGGGAGTGGAGCCCTCTCTGTCTATGTGGCTCATTAGCTTTGTGACTGCGGCCTGCCATTTAACCTGTGGCTCAGCTGCCTCATCTGCTGCTGCTAAGGCGCTTCAGTCGTGTCCGACTCTGTGCGACCCCATAGACAGCAGCCCACCAGGCTCCCCGTCCCAGGGATTCTCCAGGCAAGAACACTGAAGTGGGTTGCCATTTCCTTCTCCAGTGCATGAAAGTGAAAAGTGAAAGTGAAGTTGCTTAGTCGTGTCCAACTCTTAGTGACCCCATGGACTGAAGCCCACCAGGCTCCTCCATCCATGAGATTTTCCAGGCAAGAGTACTGGAGTAGGGTGCCATGGCCTTCTCTGACCTCATCTGCTAGACTGAGGCTAATGATGCCTGCCTTTCAGGGCTGTTAAGTGAAATAAGAAAACCTCTGGAAGAGCATTCAGCACATACATGTGGATGTTCAGAGAGTGATGCCCCTTCCCCATTTTCCTGCCAAGGGGTGGGAGTCACAAGTTGATAGTTCAAGAGGAATGGAAGAGTTGGAAGGAAAAGGAAGGAGGCCCACAGAGAGAAGAAGAGGGCTAGGAAGAGATGCTGTGTCGCCAGCAGTCTGCCACTAGAGAAGGCTGAGGAGGAGGACAATGGGCCGGGACTCCCCAACTAGGCATGTAGGCAACAACCACTGGGCAACTGGGGTGACTGAGAAGCTCTGGGCGCTACTGGTGTGGCAACCACAGCCCCACAAGAGGGCGCCTGTCACAGTGTGAGGCAGCACCAGGCGTGTCTTCCCTGGGGTCCAGGCCCACCAGGCCAGGCCTGGGCAGGTGGAACTGAATCACACAAGGAGCCCTGACTCCATCCGCGAGCACAGGGCAGGTTCTTTCCCAGGAGCCCATGGGTTCCCCTGTGGGTGACATGCAGGACTTATTTACTGGAGTGAGGGCTGTCACAGGCTGGAGTGGGGTTCAGATTGTGGCAAAGTAGGTCAAGGGAGCAGGGAGAGGGAGTCACTTTCACCCATGGACCCAGTAGATCCTCCTTGACCATCTGATGACCCAGGACTTATCACCAGGGTGGGAGGGCACTCATTTCTTGTGACAATCAGCTTTGAGCACAACCACCCCAGGAGGCAGGTGTTACTCTCACCTTCATTCCACAGATAGAAAACTGAGGTTCACCGAGGTTAAGGCAGGTGCACAGGATATCAGTTAATCAGAGAGGCCAGCTTTGGAAGCATACAGCCTTCAGAGCTGGCCCCCTGCCGAGTCCTGGGCAAGGAATGGGGGGGACACAGAAGGAAAAGATCAACTTTGTGGCATTTGTGGCTCAACACTGCAGATCTAAAAGAAGAGGCTGAACTCCTGAGGAGACCAAAGCCAGGCACAGGTCTCCTCAAGAACTCCCTCCTGGGCTTTTAGGTAGAATGCCTCCATTAGTGGGGCATGGTGGTGGGGCTCTCAGGTAGGGAGGGCCTCCTGGTGGCTCAGACGGTAAAGAATCTACCTGCAATGCGGGTTTGATCCCTGGATTGTGAAGATCCCCTGGAGGAAGGCATGGAAACCCACTCCAGTGTTCTTGCCTGGAGAATCCCCATGGACAGAGGGGCCTGGTGGGCTACAGTCCATGGGGTCACAAAGAACCAGACATGACTGAGTGACTAAGTGCAGCACAGCACTCAGGTGGGGAAGTCACTGTGTCAGTCTAACACAGGGACTGGAAGCAGCCAGTGTGGCGGGGCCTGTGCTCAGTGCTGGGGGTGGGGTTCAGGGCACTCAGCCTGCCTGGAGAGAAACAGCAGACATGGCTAATTCAAAAGAGACAGCAGGAAGCAGACTGCCCTGTTGCATGGCACTCACGCTGGAGGCACCTGCAGGACTGCACTCCAGAAAGACCTCTAGGAGGCACAGGGACTGCTTGGCCTGAAGGACTAGCAGGATTTACTTAAGTGAAGCTAAACGGCTTCCCTGGAGAAGGCAATGGCACCCCACTCCAGTACTCTTGCCTGGAAAATCCCACGGACAGAGGAGCCTGGTAGGCTGCAGTCCATGGGGTTGCTGAGAGTTGGACGCGACTCAGTGACTTCACTGACTTCACTTTTCACTTTCATGCACTGGAGAAGGAAATGGCAACCCACTCCAGTGTTCTTGCTTGGAGAATCCTAGGGACCGGGGAGCTTGGTGAGCTGCCGTCTATGGGGTCACACAGAGTCGGACATGATGAAGTGACTTAGCAGCAGCAGCAAAAGGCTTCCCTGGTGCTCAGCAGTAAAAATCTGCCTACAGTGCAGAAGACCTGTGTTCGATCCCTGGATCGGGAGGATCCCCTAGAGAAGGGAATGACTACCCACTCCAGTATTCTTACCTGGAGAATTCCATCAACAGAGGAGCCTGGCGGGCTACAGTCTATGGGGTTGCAAAAGAGACATGACTGAGCGACTAACACTTCAGTTCAAAGGCGTAATCATTCCAATTGGGGAAACAGGCAGAAAAGTATGAGGCTGGGGACCAGGAGCCCCGGCTGTGCGGGGAGCTGGAGGAGATGGGGCCGGGGAGAGTCCCTGAAGGTAGCAGGGGCCCAGAGGAATATGGCGGTGAGGAGGAATCTGCTTGCTGGATTGTGAGTGGGAGAGAGTGGAGGCAATTTGAAGGCTACTGCAATCGTGCTCAGGGGCAGGACCCATCCCACCTCTTCTCTTCGCCACCCCTACCCTGATTCAAGATTACAGGAGTGGGTGCGGGCCTGTGGCAGCTTCCTTGGAAGCCAGCATCCTCTCCTTATCCTTGCTGCCAGGGACCTGCCCATAGAGGACCAGATCTCCCTGCTGAAGGGGGCCGCCTTTGAGTTGTGCCAGCTGAGATTCAACACGGTGTTCAATGCAGAGACCAGGACCTGGGAGTGCGGTCGGCTGTCCTACTGCGTGGAAGACCCTGCAGGTGCCTGAGAGATGCCTGTCTGTCCTGCCAGAGGGTGGGAAAACAACCTGGAGGGAGGAGAGGGAGCCATACCAGGATCCGTGGGTCCTGGGATCGCAGTGCAGATCGGGCCATGGGAAAGGGGGGCCTTGGTGAGGAAAATCTGGGTCCTGGGTCAGCTTCCTGAGAAGTGGACCCCTCCAACCTGCACCCACCCACAGGCTTCCAGCAGCTTCTCCTGGAGCCTGTGCTGAAATTCCACTATATGCTGAAGAAGCTGCAGCTGCATAAGGAGGAGTACGTGCTTATGCAGGCCATCTCCCTTTTCTCTCCAGGTGAGAGCCACATCTGCCTTGCTGGCTTCCCCTTGCCCCTCCCTTATTCTCCCAGGCTTGCTCACACCCCATCAGCTTCAGCCAAGGGCGGGGGCAGCATTCCTTCCTTTGCTTTCCCCAGGAAGGTTCCCGACTGATGGCCTTGCCCTCCACTCACTGCTCAGCCAGGATGGAGACTGCAGCTGTTTGCTCCCAGGGTCAGAGGGGTGATGCAAAGCCCTCTTAGCAACCCCTTCAATCCCTTGCCTGGGAATCCTTGGCTCTGGAAGGTGGCTGGCTATCCATTTGTGCCCTCTGGGATGGACCAAGCCTGTCTGGGCCCCCGTGGCCTTCCCCTCCCCACCAGACCGCCCAGGTGTGGTGCAGCGCCTCGTGGTAGACCAGCTGCAGGAACAGTTCGCCATGACCCTGAAGGCCTACATCGAGTTCAACCGGCCCCAGCCAGCCCACAGGTGAGCAGCAAGCAGGAAGGGCGTGAGGGGGTGTGAGCCCTGCCCCCAGGGCCCTGCTTGTTCCGGGGCAGCCTCTGATTACCAGGGTTTTGGGGCCCTGTTTTGTGGCCTTCATTGAGGTCTCCTGCCAGTCAACTAGAACTACTATTTGTTGAGAAGAACCAGCCCTGGTGCCAAGCAGTTTACATGCACATCATATCGTATTTAATCCTGAAAACAGCCCCATGCAGCAAGTGCTACCATACCCTGCCAGGGACTGGAGGCTCAGGGTGGCTGACCCCATGGCCCGCAGCCAGACAGGTGGGGTTGGAGGAAGGTCCTTGCCGGCCAAGTCTACAGCCCACACCCTGGAGCACTAACTGCCTAACCACCTCCCAGGACAAACTCCAGGTGACAGGGGAGGAAACTCCCTGGTCCAGGTCACCCCAGGGAGGAGGGCTGCTTGTTCAGGGCTTGGCCAAGCAGGGGCTCCCACCCGATTCTCTGGGCCCCAGCAGCCATTCCCGGTACCAAGCCTGGGCCGCGACCAGGAAGGCCAGCGCTGGGTGTGCTTGTGCGAACGTAAAACCTCGGGTCCTTCCTTGGCCTGCTGCGGCTGGCTTTTGAGCTGGGCTTCATGGGATGCTGGGTGTCTTGCGTTGCTCAGTCCTCCCCTGTATGGAGCCAGGAGCTATCGTGGGGAACCTGAGGCATGAGGTGTGTCTCAGACACTGGATCCCAGGCTAGATCCAGGGAGGGATTGCTGCCTGCAGCCCCCACCTCCACAGCTTCTCCCCTTGGTCCTGACGCCCATTCATTAGCCATGGCAGTAAGGATCCCCCAAACTGACCTGTTCATGCAGTGTCTGGAATGCCTGTTTCCCTGTTGTGTCCCTGTGTGCAGAGACTGAAGCCCGGAGGAGGAGATGTGGGTGGGGAGAGTGGTCCACACCTCAAGGGTGCCAGGCTGCTCTGCCCCCTTGTCCACAGACTGCCGTGGAAGCTTAAGGAATTCAGCCGAGCCTTGTCTCTTGGCTTACCTGAGAGGTCCTGAGATGAAACCCCTCAAACGTGTGCAGTTTCAGAGGGGCTCCAGCTTTGATGGGTGGGGGCAGGGCAGGCTGTACTGCCAACTGTTCCTGATTGGCCGGCAGGTTCTTGTTCCTGAAGATCATGGCCATACTCACCGAGCTCCGCAGCATCAGCGCTGAGCACACCCAGAAGCTACTGCGCATCCATGACGTTCACCCCTTCGCCACCCCACTCATGCAGGAGCTCTTCAGCACCACAAATGGCTGACTGGCCGCCCCAGGGCAGCCAGAGCCGGGGCCCTCGGACAGACGGACGCTGACAGTCCCCGACAGGTCCTGCCTCCCCAGGGGTCTCACAGAGACAGCTGTGATGATGGCGGGCTAGCATTCCTCAGCCCCCAGCTGGGTCTGGGGAGAGCCAAGCCCAAGTGCCTTACATGGAGACTGTGCCGGGCCCTAGGTCAGGCCCTTAGAGGGCAAGGCACCCCTCTCCCCTTAGAAGAGGCCCTGGGTCTGGGCATCTAGTACCATGGTGGGAGAGGGGATGGGACGCCTGGGGCTGGGGCATTGAGGGTCTGTGCCCACACCCAAGCTCATTAACTTCTTGGTTTTTTTCACTGCTTCATCTGCTACCCCACCTCTCCCACTTGCCAGCCATTCCCAACCCACAACCTCTTGTCCCAAGTTGCTCTGTGAGTTCCAGGCCTGTGTGCGCTAATGCAGGTGCAATAGAGTTGAGGGAGTCCTTTAGAGAGAGGCCAGAAGGCCTGCATGGAGTGTCACAAGCTTGTCATAACCTCTTCTGTTTATTCTTCCCTCATTCTGTCTCCATTCGTGAAAACACATCACTACACATTGACAATATGCTACCTGCTGTGGGCAGTACACGCTAACCCAGACATGGATCCTGACCCTGATGGGGCTGTGACTTGATGCAAGTCAGCCTCACAACCGAACTGGGACTGGTTCCTCCTGAGACTGGAACGCTGAGGACTCCGTGGTGAGGCTATACGGACGGCAGTTAATAAATGTGTTCCTGTTTACATGTTTTCAAAGCTAAAGAGTATGACAGCCTTTCCTTTATAACCATTTTGAGTAAAAATGTTTCTGTATTTTTCACAAATTACAGGCACCCCGTACCTAAGAACCAGGCTTATCACATATGATCCTATGTTTAATGTCAAATCAAGGCAAGAGGACTTAAATAATTAACTTTTGGTTAGAGATTTAAACTTTTTTGCCTTCCTTTCTGGGGGAAAAAGAAATATGGGGCGATGAAAGAGAAATATATTTGTATATATTTCTATTTTTATAATACGTATTTTACTATTGCCCTTTACATATCTAAAGACTTTTGGTGTGAGAACATAAAAATGCATTATTTAACTTGGCTTGTTCATAAAAATTATTCCAT
Organism: Nanger dama; assembly: GCA_917880005.1. Taxonomy (NCBI): domain Eukaryota; kingdom Metazoa; phylum Chordata; class Mammalia; order Artiodactyla; family Bovidae; genus Nanger; species Nanger dama. The sequence continues at coordinate 8,528,554 of CAKJTW010000011.1, forward strand.
ATAAAAACTTTACATATCATTCAAAATTTAGTAATTTTAAATGACTGTTTATGCAAATGAAGCTACAAGTTAACTGAATTTTAAGGAACAGATATTCACTTTTACCGTTTTTCAAGAAGATCACACTTGGAGAACTTAAGTCATTGAGACTATACATCAAAGCAAACAAACATACTCTTGTCTCCCTTCCAGATTCCCTAGCCTCTTCTGCATCAAGGGGATGTAGAACAAGCTAATTTTTAGAAAAGAATCTGAGGGAAAAGGAGTTCTTCTTTCCAAACACATTGCAGATTTTGTCCCCAGTAATTGTGTCCAATTATACTCATTTAGAAATATAAATATATTCCTGTACCATATACATCTCTTCTTTCCCATTGAAATAATTTTGAGTGTGCCATTCACTCAAGAGTCTGAAATGGTTGTTAAGTGTAGACTATGATAAGGTAAGAGCGAGGTGATTAAGGTGGGATGTAGAAACGCCCATCTCCCAGGATTGATTTTAAAAATACCTGGGCAGTTTCACAAACATTGAATTGGTATGTATGGATGGATGACACATATTATAAAAACTAAGTGTAGTCCAAGTACAGTTAAGGCTCAAGGTTAGGTGCACCAAAGAGCTCACACAGGAGCCTTCCTTTCAGCAGCTTTGTGGTCCAGTTTATAGGGCTAGGAGCCAAAGTCAGCTTTCCTGCTCTTGAATGTCTGGATTTCCCTGTTACTCCCTTCACTGAGCTCTTGAGCAGCAGAACTTAGCATCAGCTTCTAGGCATCCCTGAGACCCCCATTGTTTTTCTAGGTCTTGCCTCAGTCAGGTGAGGGTGGAGTCAGTCTCCAAAGCTCAGGAGAAAGCCCAAGTAAGTTACTGCTTACCTTCTGGCTCCGTTATGTCAGAGCCACTCCGCCACCAATCTCTACCTGGTCTGGACTTTAAAGATCCAGTTAAAGCTTGGATATCAACAACTCATGAGAAGGCCCATTGTGTCCTCCCTTTTCTGAAAAGAGAAACATACTCTTAATGGACCATTCCTTCACAGCCTGTGACAACTCATGGGCTTCATCATACCGTTTTCCATGACAGCTTCAGTCTTCCCCTTAACATAACCGCAACCCTCCTAAACCTGAAGGTGCTAATGAGTGGGTGAAACAGTCCTGCACCTGAGAAAGGGGTGAACACCTCATTGCTTTTGTTCACTTCAGACTTCTCCACAAAGGGGAGTTGCAACCTGAGTGCTCCCTTTCATAACTACCCTTCTTAATGGGCACCCAGGGTCACTGTTCACCTGAGAGATGATCTCAAAGGATGGGTTCATCACTACTTCTTCAAAGTCCTTAACTCATTACACAAGTGACATCTTGCATATTTGTGCTGACCCCCACTCTTCCCCCTAAGCCCCTGCAACTGATAAAAGTGTTTATTTTATAAATATTAGCCAGGCTGACCACCACAACAATAAATACAGGACCAGACTTTATCCAATATAAATGTTTTTATTGAAGCAGCAGTCACATGACTTTATATCTAGCCTTTAGATTAGGCCTGACGGAGTGAGCCAGCCCCCCAAAAGATGTTTCTTTTTGCACTAAGAGACAAAACATGTTTACATACATCATCCAGTATTGGAAATGAGCAGACTCAAACACAACATGTGTTGGTTTACCTGGGAGGTACAGCCCCACTATTTGTGGTGTTCATATAATTCACAGATACTCCCAATGGATGAAAGTTAAAAGAAAATAACAGCTACATCAGACCATGAACACAGGAATCAAAGACAGCAGCTTATACACATTTTAAAAAACTTGTCCCTTTCAGGCTTGTATTCTTTCTTTCCAAAGCAATGTTTGCATAGCTTCCTCAACATCAACTCCAAAGGTTTCCAAGATGGAAGCTGCACCTCTTGGGGCTATACAATGGAATAAGATAATTTAAGAGAACGAGAATTAGTGTTCATATCTTGACTTTTGTTAACAGCTTCGTGTTTCTCTAATTAAGAATGAAGTGGTGATGTGACTACATAATGCATTGGCAAAATAGATAGGGTGAAGGAAATACGGTTGGGTACTGAAATAAAGACCACACACTTGTGAATTTTAATTTTCATTTCCAGGCTAACCTACTTTTTATTTAATGCAAATTACAGTACCAGTTAACTATTTCCAAACCAAGTCACATAGAACGAAATGTATTTACAAGGGAATGGGGAAAGGGAAAAAAACATTGAGCATACTTTTCACAAAAAGTTTATATTTAAAATGAAAAAAAAATCAGTCACAGAGGCATTCAAGTAGTAATAATGTTATACAGATTTTGCTTTTCCTTTATATCAAGACAGATTTGCACAAGTGTTTGCAATAGTTTGTATACAACCCACAGTCCTTTATATATATATATATATATATAATAATAAATTTTGTTTTTAGATTTGAAGATGGAAGTGGTCACGCTAATTGGTATGTGTACAGGCCCAAGTGATCCATCGGCAACACATTTATGAATGCAAATTTTACAGGCAAGCACATTTTCATACATCTATCTGTATCTGCCTGTAGACAGATATAGTTAAGAAAAAAAAACTTAAAAATTAACACAAGGAAGTCTACTTTGTCAAGTTAACCCTTTATGTACTGGTTGTCATTTTGCTTTTATTGCAGAGGTGCAAATGGAGCAACAAACTTGAATAAAACGTCATAACCCTTGTGAAAATAATCCAAACCCCAGAGATTACTTTCAAAGCCTCTCACAGACCTTAGTCTGGGGCTCTACTCTGCTTCTAGTTGTCTTATTTTCAGTGGCTCAGGTTTCTACCAGAAAAGACAGATTTTCCTGTAAAGCATACTTAGTTTATTTTTCTATATAAGGGATATAAGGGAGAAAGTGTTCGACTCTGTGATTAGATGATCAACTAACATGAACAAGAAATCAGATACAATTTTGGTTTAAAACAAAGAAAACCCCCAAGCTCCTGGGGATCTGGCATTGGCCAAACTTCCTTTGGAAGATTCCAAAGTTAAATCCCTTAAAAAGGAAAGGGAAAAAGAAATGAAATGCCAGTGTCTTTATATCCACAGGGATAGAGAATACAATAGTCCTCTTAGAAACCTTTGCATTGGTGTAGACAAGATGACTAGTTAGGCAGGCTTTGTTAAAACACAAATAAAAAATATGTGTCTAAAAATTAAGAGGACTTTAAAAAGGACACAACATGTTGCTGGAAAGAAGGTGCAGTCTTCTGCCTTGCTGGAATGAACACATGATATTTCAAAAATAGCAAGCTTTGGTTTGGTAAAGTTTTTTTTTCTTCTTCTTCTACTTGAGACATCTTATATGGAGTACTTGGAGGCAAAACAAGTAATTTTGACTTTTTTTTTCTTTCGAAAAAGGCCTTCATGATGGGCACACAGTAAGAAACAGATTTTTTAAAAAGATAAATTAAAATGACATTTCACTGAACAGGGGTAGAGGTGACAGGAGGGAGGAAAGTTCCCTTGTGAAAACAACAGTCCCCACCGCGCAGGCGGCAACCGTGCAGCGGCCGCTAGTAATTGCACCACAGCGTTTTAGACCACTCGTGTATCAGAACCGATAGAAGTGTTAAGAAACACCGATTTACAAAAACCAATTCTCTCTCTCTTTTTTTCTCTCATTTGGGAGGGAAGTAGATGAAATGGAGAGAGAGAGAGGCAGAAGGCTCCCGGAATCTGCTGTTTTTAAGACCCATGGTTAGGGTTTGGGGGAAGAGACGAGCAAAATCTACTCTATTACATATTCTCCGGCTCGAGGGCTCCCTGGCACTACACTAAGTCCCTGGATGAAATGGAACTGGTCACTGCTACTGAGGAGGAAACAGATGTTCAGAACCAAAACAATGGTAGGGCTTGAATGAAATGAGATTATGAAAATGATTATGGTTTCCTCTTTCCACTCCTGAGCATGGTAACTGTGGAAGGGGCAAAGACACTGTTATGAGTGAGCCATTATTTCAAAGGGAAGGGGGTGGGACAGGGAGACATGGATATTGAGACCAATTAATATCTGCAAAATGAAAAACAGAAACAAAAAAACACATGGAAGCGAAGGCACTCCAAACTATATAGATACACTATACATTGCTAGAGTTATTGTTACAATAATACAGGCCGGTACCTACTGTACAGAGTTAAAACTATATGGCTTTAAAAAAGCTCGTCTACAATTTGATTATTAAACAGAATCACTGCCCTGAACAGTAACTTTTTGCTCATTAATAACAGTTCCTGGGTCCACATATTTACATACAAAACAATAGAACTTAAATTTAAAAACATTGAAAGAAAATATAATGTACAAGCTTGAATTTGGTGAGGAGCTTTTATTATTATTATTTACAAAAAACATTATTCAGAGACCTGGATCCCACTTGTATAAAAGAGTTCTGTGATCCCACCATGATCCTTGAGAAAGAAAAATCACGAACCTCAGCCCTCACACACACACAATTAAAATCAGAGAAAAACTTGACTTTTCTCTCTTCTCTTACCCCATTTACAGGGGAAAGTGTTTCCTAAAAGAAGCACAGATTTTTGCATTCTCCAGCAAGTGTATCAAGTTCAGAATACTGTCTGTGTCCACATTTGGCTGGGTAGTTTGGTCTCAAAGTAGGTCCATATCTCTGTCACAGACCTGCCATCCAGCTTCTTTATAAACCCTTTCTGAAATGGTCTATCAAAGCCATTCCCAAAGAATTAATGCTGTCAAATACTTTGATTCAGACTTCTTTCAAATCTTAATTTGCTCTCAGAAGCTCATTATGAAAAGTAAAATGCAATTTGTTTGATTTGGTTTGAGTGAGTGTGTTTCCTTTCTCACGAACTCTGATATAACCAGAGGTTGGAGAAACCCTTCTGTGGCTTAAGAGCTTAGCTAGACAGTGAGTGAAAACTAGGATGGCTCACAGGTGCCTCTCTGGGTACTGGTTCACGTCAGCAGGCAGTACGACTCTCTTGCAGAGTCACACACACTTGGTTAAGAAGCAGGACAGGGCGCTGGGACCTGCATGAGGGCTGCCTAGAGACTCCACTTCCGAATCATCTGGAGGGTGAAGCCCCTAACATGACCTAAGGTGACAACAAGGAGGGTGAAAGGTTACACACAGTCTGGGGCTCAGCTCTGCAGCCCTACAGTTATCAGCTAACCTTGGAAAGGTGTGAGGGGAAGGAAGGAAGGTAGGCAGGAAAGGCGGCCATCACTCAAGTGATCTTTAAATGTAAAGTACAACTGATTGTGCCTTAAAGATTCATAGGTCAAGTAATGGCCCATAAGCACCAAGGTGTCTAAGGTTCATTTTAGAGTATATAAGGCCCACATAGATGTCAACCTTAAAAATATAAAACAAACCAGCTGTGAAAATCTATTTCCTTACTGCCAACATAATCCTTCAATTCTCCTTGCTTTCCAAGGAATATTGCTTTTTCTTCAAAAACAGAGACTGAGTCTTACACTGTTCACTGACTATATGAAGAAAACAAAAACTCTTAACTAGGTGTAGGGGGAAATATCCTCATGCTTCAACTAGTCAATTTTGATATTGTGGACAAAAACAGAAAGACAGAACAAAACAAAAAACCCCAAACAAAAGGCAGTACGGAATCTATGTATATAACACATATACACACATTTATATAATCAGTTTTCCTATAAAGTCAGCAGGTACAAGTGACTGTTTATGTCATTTTGATGTGTAGTTTTTAATATTCCTACCATCTAAAATCATGGCCTATCTCACATGCAGCAATAAATAAAATTTAAAAAGCTTGAGGTTAAAAAGCTGAAATTAAATACAGATTCTGGATTTGGAGTTAAAATTAGAACTATATGCAGAATGTGGCAATTTCTGCAAGCTCAATTTGCAATTAAAAATACGAAAAATAAACCAGTAGACTGTTACAATTCACATTATTTAACTACGATGTCCTCTCAAGTGTATCTTTCCAAGGGAAGCAACTTTAGAAAAAAAAAAATCTGGACAAATTCATTCACAGTGGTGAGATCTGCCCAGCCCACCCTTCTCCCCCAGGTTCATCAGCTTTTGACCTCTGCAGCCAGAGTGGCCAGCTCAACACCCTTCTCAGTCTTCTCCTAGGTCACTAGATTAAAACTGTACTAAGTTTTATAGAGAACCTTTGGTCAGGCAAACAAAGACCCACACAAAGAGCACACACGCTTCTCTCCTGACAGCTTCAGAAGTTTCTTTACCTACAGAAGTTTCTTCACCACTAGCACTGATTAAGAGTAAAATCATCACATCAATTAAGAATTTTCCCCATATAGATTTAAACTTTATTGACCTCCTGGGTTACAAATGACACGCATTTCCTTTGTCTGCCACACCTGCCATTGACATGCCAAAGGCAAGTCTTCAAGTACCCGAGGATATGGATTAATTTTACAAGTGACATTTAAGACCCCAATGAGTTACACCTGCTAAGCTCCCAACCAATTTCAAGCTGTGCACTATACCCAAGTCTTACACTTGACTTTAAAAGAACACAAAGTTCAAAAAACTTCAGCACAGAACAAAGTCTTCTTCTTTTGTGGAAGGGGCATGAGGCAGGAGTCCTGTTTTTAAAGTATACAACAGCAGACTTTTGATGAAAAAAAGATTGTCGTGGGAGAGAGATTGTGTGTTCTAGTGCTCCGCTTTCCCCCTCCCCACAACCCCTCCCACCCCCTGGATCTCCCTCAAGTGAGAATACAATGAAACTGGTTTGTATTTATAGATATTTTACAAGGTTAAATAAGAACAACAACAATAATAATAAAAAAAATTGAACACTAAAATGAATAGGTTTTTTTTCTCTTTTTAATTTTCTTTCCAATCGTGACCAGTGTTGCTGAGTGACACTCAAGTAAACTGGTGGTTGTTCCTGTGCAGCTGGCTGCTCGGGACTGTTCAGGAGGAGTCGGAAGCTGATGCAGAAGCGGCATTATTGGTCTGTCCACGGTCTCCAGCATTAGCATCTGCAAATTGAAAGCCCCAAGAGAGAGCATGAACAATGCTGTAATACCCCAGAGAGAAAAGAACGTGGCCTCAACTGCGGACTGAGAGCTGCATCTGGAATGTTGTTTTAAATATGGCCAATACTACGATATTTCAGTCCCTCTGCTGGATCCTCAGGGTGGGAAATCTGTTGTGGGCCCTAGAACTTTTGCAGCAATGCGAGAACTTCTTTGGCACAGTTGTTTTCCAGTTTGTGGGCTGTCTGCTAGGCAGTCTACGGTGGGGCTAATGGTGACCTCCTCCAAGAGGATTTATGCCACAAGCTGCACCTCCCAGGTCTGCTGTAGCCAGAGTCCCCTCTCTCTGTGGCAGGCCACTGCTGTGCCTCCACAAGAGGCGCTCAGACACTCAAAGACAGGTCTGGCTCAGTCTCTTGCGGAAAATTCTTAAAGAGTTGGGAATACCAGACCACCTTACCCGCCTCCTGAGAAACCTGTATGCAGGTCAAGAAGCAACAGTTAGAACCAGACATGGAACAACGGACTGGTTCCAAATTGGGAAGGGAGTAAATCAAGGCTGTATATTGTCACCCTGCTTATTTAACTTATATGCAGAGTACACCATGCGAAATGAAGGGCTAGATGAAGCACAAGCTGGAATCAAGATTGCCGAGAGAAATATCAATAACCTCAGATATGCAGACACCACCATCCTATGGCAGAAAGTGAAGAGGAACTAAAGAGCCTCAAAGAGCCTCTTGATGAAGAATAGAGTGAAAAAACTGGCTTAAAACTCAACATTCAAAAAAATTAAGATCATGATATCCAGTCCCATCACTTCATGGCAAAGAGATGGGGAAACAATGCAAACAGTGACAGACTTCCTTTTCTTGGGCTCCAAAGTCACCGTGGACAGTGACTGCAGCCGTGAAATTAAAAGACATTTGCTCCTTGGAAGAAAATGATAAACCTCAACAGCATATTAAAAAGCAGAGATGTTACTTTGCCAACAAAGTTCCATCTAGTCATAGTTATGGGTTATAGTTTTTCCAGTAGTCATGTATGGATATGAGAGTTGAAATATAGAAGGCTGAGCATTGAAGAATTGATGCTTTTAAACTGCAGTGTTGGAGAAGACTCTTGAAGAGTCCCTTGGACTGCAAGGAGATCAAACCAGTCCATCCTAAAGGAATCAGTCCCGAACATTCATTGGAAGGACGGATGCTAAAGCTGAAGCTCCAATACTTTGACCACTTGAAGCGAAGTATTGACTCATTGGAAAAGACCCTGTGCTGGGAAAGACTGAAGGCAAGAGGAGAAGGGGACAACAGAGAAGATGGTTGGATGCCATCACTGACTTGATGGACATAGCTCCAGGAAATGGTGAAGGACAGGGAAGCTTGGCATGCTGCCGTCCACGGGGTCGCAAAGAGTCCGACACGACTGAGTGACTGAATGACAACAACAATGCTATGAAATATGAATTTCTTTCTGCATAGATATAAATATGTGCCTTGGATGGGTCTCAATGCAGGGAAGATGGTGCCTCTGCATAAGCTACAGACTTATGCCAGAGAATATTTCTATCAAAGCTCTTGCCATAGCTGGGATTAGCATAGGATGAATATTCAATTGGAATCCAGCTTACCTGAAAATAATGAACAGTGCACAGCTTGGAAAACTTGCTAGAAATTCTGAATGGTGTTATAATATGCCATCTGCTTAAGTGGGTGAATGAGTGGAGGCAATGAAAGCAATATGGGTCAGTGTTGATAGGCAGAAGCACTAAGCGTAAATCAAACTCAACTGCTTGCTTTCTAAGTATAGTCCTTCTCCATTATTCACAGAAATGGAAGACACAACCAGCAAAGAAATAGCCACTGAAGGTCCAATTCGATTATTCAATTCAATAAAGCATCTTAGAGTGAAACATCAGAGAATTTGAACTTACTTTGCCTAATACTCTGGAAATACATATATCTTTACTACTTACTTTAATCCACGCCTCCCCCAACACAAATACTTTTTAAGGTTCACTATTATTTCATAGCCTCCAGTAACATTTAAAAAGGTATTTAACTGTGTCCAGATTGGCTCTCCATCGTGGGTAGGCAACATACTGCTTTTCAGTGGCTAGTCAAGTTGCGTCTGTCTTACACACATGACTGGGATATATGGCTACACAAATTTCCTCTCAAAAACTTCACACTAAGCCCTGATCAAGAAGAGAGGTGGCCTGAGATGGGCAACTGCCAAGAGCCACCACCCTAGAAGTCTGCCACTCTTGGCCATCCAGGCTGGTGACACCAGCAAAACAGACTCAGAAGTTCTATCTCCCTCTGGAGACTGTAGCTCTCCCGTATCCTATGAGTGAATTTTATGGCCGAATGCAACATTTGGTCCTTGAACCTTTCTACTCTGAATTTTTTAACTGAACAGGACCCCAAGGACACACAGCAATTCTAGCTAAAGGAACTCTTGTTCAGTTGCCCAGTCGTGTCTGACTCTGTGACCACACGGACTGCAGCACACCAGGCCTTCCTGTCCCTCACCATCTCCTAAAGTCTGCCCAAGTTCATGGCCACTGTAGCCATGAACCATGGCTGATACCATCTAGCCGTCTCATCCTCTGACACCCTCTTCTCCTGCCCTTAATCTTTCCCAGCAATAGGGACTTTTTCAGTAAGCTGCTCCCATCAGGTGACTAAAATACTGGATTAGATACTCAGCTTATCATTTTGATAGCTACTCTTTAAAAACTATACTTCCTTCTAAAATATCTGATTATTCCTTTAAACAATCTGCCCTTATACTTAACTCAACCTTTGGGGAAGAAATGTTTCTATCTCTTAATATGAATGGTTGTGTTCATTCGTTTTATTTCCTTCAAAACAGCTTCTAATCCTATTTTCATGCAATTAAGTGCAGGCATTATGACATGAGGGTCCACATTGCCCATGGCATGGCATCACATTAATCTATCTGTATGGCTCAAGGACAGGTGGCAAGAAAGGATATATCATATTTAAGGACTTCCCTGGTGGCTCAGATGGTAAGGTGTCTGTCTACAATGCGGGAGACCCAGGTTCGATCCCTGGGTTGGAAAGATCCCCTGGAGAAGGAAATGGCAATCCACTCCAGGACTATTGCCTGGAAAATCCCATGGACAGAGGAGTCTGGTAGGCTACAGTCCACAGGGTCACAAAGAGCCAGACACGACTGAGCGACTTCACTATAGTCACCATGTTTCAAAGGCAGGTAAACAGTCTCTCACATTAACCAGTTAGTAACTGTACCTAATACTTCATTCATAACTCCTGTTTTTTCTTGTACATGCCCTGTTTATCAGGAGTTTTATTCTCAATGATCATTCAAATTCTGTGTCTCAATAACCTAACATCAATTCCTGTTCAGGCCACAGGTTCCTATAGGGCTTCTGCAGAAAAAATGTTCATTTTCATAATTTAGGCACAGGCTGCGTTAAAAACTCCTGAGAAAGCCTGGAAGGCACAAACATATGTCAGAATATAATGCTCCTCACAAACCCTGCCATTGCAGCATCTCTCATGCTCTGGACGACACTCAGAACCGATGCATGATTATCATCAAATAGAACTTCTCTCTCCTTTTTAACATGTGAGGATGACAGGTGAAACTGTCATATTATGGTCTTCCTCAGGTCTTCGTGATCCACCAGTCATCAGGAATTTATCAGCACACATATTGGCATTGTCACACCCCTGGCCATTAGCTATCAGACAGCACTCACCAGGACTCATCCATATTTCCACCAGCCCATTATTACTCTTTGGCAATATCCTATTTAGCTACTAATCTGCCAATGACCTTGCATTGGCTTACCTATGACTTTATGACATTCCCAAAACTAGTCTCCTCTTTCTTGGATAAATCCAAAGACCTGCTGATATGATTATAATGAAAAGCACAAGCCTTTTAAGTGGACATATAATCAGAAACAAAATCACCTTCTGAATGATAAAATTTTAAAAGACATTCATATTCCTCAGGTTTGTAATTTAATGATCTCTTATTTTTCTTTGAATCACTTCCAAATCACTTGATGAGTAAAATTTTAACAGCTAATTACTTTGATTAAATTATTCCTGATATCAAGTCAGCATTCAATTCATTCATCAAAAACAAAACCAAACAATAACTCCAAAATCTTTGCCCAGTGCAATGAACTCTACTTAAAACCAGGTTATAAAAGTCTTTGCTGAGAAAAAGAATAGAGTTCTCTATTTTTCAGAGGGATATAAAACAAACCTAGGGAGGAGAAAAGCAAAACAAACAAAAAGATGTGAACTTCCATAAACTCAACAGTAGCTCCAACAGACTGTCTGGCTTATTGAATTAGCAAAGCTAAGTTTTTAAAGTTCTTCTTGGTATATGCTTATTTTGATCCCACTGTCAATTTTGTATATTTGTTTACAGAGTTGAATCTGAATTAACATGGACCCTCTATAATTTAAATGTTCATTAACTTATAATTCTGATAAATGGTCACTAGACTTAGATGTTTATTGAAATTTCTATAACTTTTCTTCTCAAATATTTAAATAGTAACTATTTTTTTATATTCTTTTTAAAAATATTCTTTTCCACTATGTTTAATCACAGGATACTGAATATAGTTTCCTGTGCTGTGCAGGAGGACCCTCTTGTTTGTCTGTCCTATGAAAGAGTTTACATGTGCTAATCCAAAACTCCCAGTCCTTCCCTCCCCTCCCCTCTTCCGCCATGGCAACCGCAAGTCTGCTCTCTATGTCTAAACAACAACTCTTTAAAAGCAATAAAGCTCATCTTGATTCTTCATTCCTTTCCCTTTACATATGTACTGATAAAAGTGATGCAATCTGGCATTATGATTTTTAAAAAGGCTAAGATTGTTTATCTTCCTTACGTTGAATCCAATTTCACAAATGCTTTTTCAGAAATATTTACTGAGTATGTAACTCCATTGTATAACTTAATAGCTGTGTGATTATGAAACAAGTTATTTAACCTCTCTACCCACAATTTCCCAGTATGTAAAATGGTGATAATACCACCATCTATGTAATAAGGCCTAAGAAGTGCTTAGTAATTGTCCAATAAATGGAAAGATAAAAGAGACATCTAGAAATACACAACTGTGTAATTCAGTGTGACTGCAATAGCCACCACCATCACCACAGCATCAGTGGTAGCAGCTGCTGACATCTGGGTGCCCACCAATGTGCCAGATATCATACCAAGTATGTGGCAAACATGTCATTCAGCCCACACTGTAAGAAATAGGCACAATTACTATACTCACTTTGAAAATGGGAAAAATGAATGCACAAAGAAATGAGATAATTTGCCCAAGGTTTCAGAGCTAACAACTGGGAGTGCGGAGCACAGAGGGAACAGAGGAACAGAATGATTACCTTTAAGGGCTGTAGGAGACAAGCAGAAAAGATTTCCTATCAAAGGGAGAAGAGAGGGCTTTTATTCAGACCTAACCCTATATAATCCAATATAATTTACTGAGTCTACTTCTGTTAACCAAAGGGTTATTACATTAAAACAGATCAGTGAATTTATAATAATAAAAATCACCAGTATGGTTATTTTATTACCTGATTTTCAAATAGTTTGAATAGGATACACAGAGATAAAGGTGTTTTGTAAACAACCTATAAGTGAAGTCACTCACTCTTTGTGACCCCATGGACTGTTGCCTTCAAGGTCCCTCTGTCCATGGGATTCTCCAGGCAAGAATAGGTTGCCATTTCCTTCTCCAGGGAATCTTCCCGACCCAGGGATCAAACCTGGATCTCCCACATTGTAGGCAGACACTTTATTGTCTGAGCCATCAGGGAAGATTATTTACTGATTTCCAACATTCCTAGAAACCAATGCTCATGACCAGCCTTCTGATACACCATAAACCAACAAACCAAGGATGGATTTAAGGGTGAAAGGAGAGAACAGTCAGCTTTGGGGGAAGAAGGGATAGATCATTCTTTTTACACGGTGGTAGCCACCCTCCAAGATGGCCTCAATGAGGCATGCACCTCTTGATATCTATACCCTCGTGTAATCCCTTCCTCTAATAAATAGGGGCCCGCCTATGTAACACACAGGATATCACAGAAATAATGGTGTGTGACTTCCAAAAGTCTGGACATAAAAGACACTGTGGCCTCCACCTTCTCTTCCTTGGATCACCTGGTCTAGGGGAAGCCAGCTGCCACAACATTAGACACTTGTATAGTGCTACAGAGAGGTTCACACAATGACGGGCTGGGCCTTCTGCAAATGCCAGCACAGATTCACTCCCCACAGGAATGAGCCATCCTGGAAGGAACAGGCAACAATCCTTCAGATGCCTGCAGTCCTGCTCGAAATTTTGGCTACAACCTCATGAGAAACCCTCACCCAGAATTTCACAGCTAGGTTGCACAAAAGCTGTGTGAGATAATAAACGTTTACTGTTAAGCTGCTAAATCTGGGGATATCTTGATACACAGCAGTAGATAACTAATGAATACATTTTCACAAGCCAATGAGATCACCACCAAACAAGTCCCTCTACAAAATTTGGTATGCTCCTAATAAACTGTTTAAGACATGAAGATTGCACCAGTTGTTCATTTGTTTCTCCCCTAATCTTGAGAAGAGTCTATGGTTCTATGGCTCTGGTACTGGGTGTGGCAAAGGGAGTTTGTACATGTATTGAGACCCATTTTATTCTGTATGACCTCAGAGGTAAAAATGACAAGTTGGGCAATCCTATAGTGAAACTAAGGGCAAAGCTCTAAAGTATTAGGTTCCCTCAAGGGTACACCAGGCCGTGACTTTTGTCCTAGAGTAGATTTTTATGTACAGAATTCCATATATGATACACATATTTTCCAGGAGAGGAGTCACAGTTTTATTTTCAGAGTCTTAAAAGATCTGTAAGAGCTCTTAGATAACTGAGTCATGGATTTGATGGGCAGCTGTCTCAGTACTGAGGAAACTGCACCATCTGGTTGCTTAGGCGGTAAACCAAAAGTTCTCACTGCAATCCCTTACTCTTACAACCCTGCCAACACATCACCAAGTCCTGTCCATTCTCCTTCCAAATGTGTCTGATCAAATGTGTAAAATGGGGAGGGGAAGGAGAGTGAAGGGAAGGTCCCACATTTATAAACTGGGGCCAAAAGGTTTAAATAGAAAAGCAGAAAATAAGGGAACAGGTCAGGTGGAAAAGGACAGAGAATAAACAAGGGAGCTGGGGTTCCAAAGGTTCAATATTCCAGAACTATAGGTCTATAAAAGTTAAACCTAACTGATACAAGTGTTCACTGTCTGGCCCAACACCAATAATGGAAATGTTCTATCTGTACTTTCAAATAGGATGACTGCTAGTACATTTGGTTATTTAAATTTAACTGAAATTAAATAAAAATAAAACGCAGTCCCTTATTTACTCTAAACACATTTTCAGGTTCTCAAAAGCTATAAAATCATTATTGGCATATCAGTGAAAGAGCATATTTCAGATATATCAAATCCTTTCTTGTGCTTTATGTGTAAAATATACTTGGGAAATTTAAGCATACTTTACTTACTTTATTATGCTCTCCTAAGCCCATTTTGTGCATTTCTATTCATGAGCCATCCTAGTTTTATAATTTAGAACTGTCTCATGACAGCTCAACTCCTCTAAATAATGAAGTTTTGGAGCCTTGGGCTATGTGTGTGTATTGTTTACACCCTAAGATACTAAGCCTCTTGATGAAAGTGAAAGAGGAGAGTGAAGAAGTTGGCTTAAAGCTCAACATTCAGAAAACGAAGATCATGGCAGCTGGTCCCATCATTTCATGGGAAATAGATGAAGAAACAGTGGAAACAGTGTCAGACTTTATTGTTTTGGGCTCCAAAATCACTGCAGATGGTGACTGCAGCCATGAAATTAAAAGATGCTTAGTCCTTGGAAGGAAAGCTATGACCAACCCAGATAGCATATTCAAAAGCAGACACATTACTTTGTCAACAAAAGTCTATCTAGTGAAGGCTATGGTTTTTCCAGTAGTCATGTACGGATGTGAGAGTTGGACTGTGAAGAAAGCTGAATGCCGAAGAATTAATTGATGCTTTTGAACTGTGGTGTTGGAGAAGACTCTTGAGAGTCCCTTGGACTGCAAGGAGATCCAACGAGTCCATTCTGAAGGAGATCAGTCCTGGGATTTCTTTGGAAGGTATGATGCTAAAGCTGAAACTCCAGTACTTTGGCCACCTCATGCAGTGTTGACTCATTGGGAAGATTCTGATGCTGGGAGGGATTGGGGGCAGGAGGAGAACGGGACGACAGAGGATGAGATGGCTGGATGGCATCACTGACTCGATGGACCTGAGTTTGAATGAACTCCAGGAGTTGGTCATGGACAGGGGAGGCCTGGCGTGCTGGGGTTCATGGGGTTGCAAAGAGTCGGACATGACTGAGAGACTGAACTGATAAGGTCCTAATCTTAGATGTTCCCATTCAAGCCTGTTCCAAGTGGAAATGCCTCTACTTAAAACTAGGTCTCACATTAGTGTTATTAACTGCAACATGAACAAGCAACACTGTTACTCACAAAGAAAGGTATGCCCCAATGTTACATTTAAACTAAAATCATACTCTACACTAATGAAATCAAAGTATCAGCAGTAAGGAAAAGGATTTGATTTTTGCTTTTTTCTCTTTGTAATGTCTACCATGATTTTGATAATTTTGTGTGTATCATAATGAGGGAGCACTCCTCAGCAAAATTATCAGCACCTCTCTTATCATAATAATATTACAAGGAAAAGGTGTGGCATGAGATACCATGGTGGATTCAGTCATTTAAAAAACAGAACCGAAATTCAGGAACCAGTGAGGCAATCAATCCAGCAGCAAACCTGGAGGGCTTATCAACAATACTGTTTATACTTGGTCGGCTGGCAGCAGAGAGATCTTAACTGCTGTGTGTTCAGGGGCAGAACACTTAATTAAGAGGCTTGGTTATTCAAGGTAAAAAACTGGAAGTCATGGAGACAAAGGATGTGTCTTCTATCTTTTAAGTTAAAAAACTTAGCTGAGGAATGAAGAATAGGAAAAGGCATATGAATATAAACAGGTGACTTCAAGTAAGGAACCGAGGAACACTGGAAGAATACCCAGAAGAATGTCTGATAGGATATTCACCAACTCAATCAAGAAGATTTTACAATACTTTTGGAGGAAGGAGGAAAAACCCAGGTAAATTTTTTGACTTAACAGGAAACAACATGTTTTACATTAAAATAAGCAGTTTCCTAGAAGTGATACTTAGTACTGCTGTGGTGAAAATACCACCAAGATGGTATGACTCTAGGTATCTATATTACCTATATGCAAACTCAGTAAGGGAACTTGAAATCCTAACAGAGGGTAGATACAGTCTCAGATACAGTCTCATCGGTGTCAGTGACATACGGATGGAAGTCTATACTTCAAAACTTCAAACAGAGAGCCAACAGGAAGAAATGGGCATAGAACTGTCCCTAACAAAGATACCCACCTTCTTCATCTACTAAGTTGGTAATGCATAAAAATAGAGCTGTGCTCATGTACATACTGGCCTCCCACCTCCCTCACCCTGGCCCCCAGCATTCTGGGCCGGCTAGTGCTGAAGTAATGGAGAAATGAAAAATACGTGCATTACCAGTATAAAATGGGACAAGCTTTCTGGACAACAATTTGACAGTATGTACTAAAAATTTTAAACTTCCTTACTCCCTTTGACTCAAGAATTCCTCTAAAATACGAGGCACAACTCAAATGTCCAATAAGGAATTAGTTAAATAAATTATGGTATAGGCTTAGAATACTAGTTGAATACTTTAAAGTCATATATCACCTTCCTCCATATACCATAAGTCCACTAAAAAAAAAAAAAGCCAGTCTCTGTCCACTCATAACTAGACTAAAATATACAATATAGTGTTACCTTTGATATTCTTTGAAAGTGAAAATATGGAGAGTCTTATTTTCTAAAATAACTAGATTTTTTTTTCATACATAACTAGATACTATGTTTTTAATAGAGAAAAATCCTTACATTTGGATTAAGATAAAGCAAAAATAGACAAGAAGAGTTACGAAGACCACCACCTAAGGGCATGCACTGTGGATTCTACAACTAGACAGGATATGGATGCAGCTTTCCCAGTGTACACTATAGAAGTGCCACAGGCCAGTGATACCTGGGGAGGGGATGAAGGGAGGGGACTGTCACTTCAGAAAAGTAAGTATTCAATACACTGACTCACTGTAACACTTTGCCAAATTCAGTGGAGATAAACAATGGGAGAAATTATTCTGGGTTTAATTCTGCCCAGCTAGAAAAAAAACTGGCTGGTGATAGAGAAGGTGGCAAGGTGACAGGAATTCTGTGGTAAAAATAAGTGTAATAGAAAAAGGGACCACTAGCCCTGGCTAAATCTGAACCATGACTTTAGCAAAAGGCATTTCAAAAGTTCAGGGAACAAATAAGTATGATTTTGTAGTTAGAATCTTCAAAGGGGGCTAATACGTGACAGGAAATAGAAAATTATAAAAAACAAAATTCTGACCAACCAAATAACTGCATAAACTCTCTTTGCAAAGTAAAAGGAGAAGGACCAAAGAACCCAAATAAAAGGGTTTTTCTTGATGAGCTCATAATTTAAAAAGTAGGGCACACATCCCAGGAAGAATAGAAAAATAACAATGTGAACCTGTCAGAACAAGCCAAATTCAGTTTAAATGACGTTAACAGCAAAGGTTTTCAAAGCAAGACCAAGAAAAGTTAAGCCCCCTGACCAGGTAAAAAGACAGAGAAGACAGACCTTGTCCAACTCTTATCATGATTCCCTTTTCTGTTAGAAGGGTTTTCAACCTGAAAAGGATATAACAAAAATCCTAATAAACAAAATGCAGCCCAAGGAAGGTGAGGGAAATCTATACATTTTAAATGTCTTTAAACCCAGAATCTATAGTCTAAAAACACATTCTAAAACGAACTACAGAAATTCAATTTACAAATATTTAAGCACTAGAAACTCCCTTTAAGTCTTCAACAAAATTTTTTCATTTCCATCTTTGACACAGTTTCTTTCTTGATGGAAAAAATATGAAAGTTTTCTTGACAAAAGCAAAGTATTTTTACTAATTTTCGTAACATTAGTATATAAATGAATATTGTACGGTTGGTCTCTAGTTAAGCAAACAACGAGAAGGGTAATTTAGAGTTATTTACAGAGCATTAGAAGAATAATCCCTAGTAAGCCTTGTCTAGTCCCATTTAACTTATTTTATCAGTAACCTTGGTAAAGGCATAAAAAAAAATCTAGTAGGCTCTACCTTGTCCTCTTTGATATATTTTATTAGTTGCTTAGAGACAGGCCAAAAATTCGTATGTTTATAAAATGTGCAGATGACAAATACCTAACATTCTATACCTAATATAGAAAACCTAACATTCTGATATTTTAGAACATATTCAGGATTAGGATTTGAAATTCTCATTAGTATGGAGAAGATGCTAGCCATAGCGATTACTAAAATCTGAAGGACTTTTGCAAATAAGAATTGGGTTGGTTTTCTATAATGCCAGAGTAGGATCATTGAGTGGAAGAGATACATATAAGGGAATAAATTCCTAACAAAGTGATATAAAGATCAAATGTGCTACTGAATATTCTAGTTTCTGAATATATACAAGTACGGGATACTAGCTTTCAGTAGATAATAAGGAGGGTGAAATGAAGTCAGTGGTTTTCAAATTTCTTTTAATAGCAGAACCACTGCACTGGAAGAAACTTTACCCAGAGGACTAATATGAAACAGAGAGAAAATTGCTTTAGCTGAAATTCCCAACTACATCTTACACTTAACTTATCTGGCACTGGATCAGATGATCTCTAAAGTAATTCATATATGATCAGTAAAACTATAATTCCTGAAGATTTACTACTCTACAGGGTCCAGATGAATGGTCTCCCAAATGCAATGAATGGGAGGATCTGTTGCGGGTGTGGAGAAAAATCAGATAGATACAAACACTGAAATAAGAAATTATACTTCATGGTCTGAGAACAGTGTGTACACTTTTCAGAAGTTTCTTGTGTCAGTCAGAGCCATGGTCAGATATAATGCCCCCAGGAACTGATGTGTTTTAAAAACGGTTTAAACAATGAAAGTTTTTGAGAAAAAAACCTCCATATCTACTGATTAACCACAACTGTTTTAATATTTATATATTTCTATCTAGTCTTATCCACATGCAAATACACATTTAAGTCCAGTTACCAACATGGTATGTAGGATTTTAAAATTTTCTCCACATAATTTAAGATGAATAATTCCACAAATCTAAGTTTCATAATAACTATCTTTTATAGTTATATGAAAATGGAGATTTCATAATGTACTGAATCATTTTCCTACTGCTGACCACTCAGGTCATATTGGCTCTCCTTTTTGTTATTATGTAACTTGTTGTTTACTCACTAAGTCTGACTCTTGCAACCCCATGGACTGCAGTGTGTGTACCATGTCGGCAACTGGCTCAACGTTTATTTGCATGTGGACAGGACTGGATAGAACCAACTACACTTATTTAATTAGAGGTACATACTGCAACTCATTCACCCAAATGTGAATTATTGTGGTGCTGTAGCTAGGGTGGGTGATTATAGATTCTAATTTTGAAAATTCTAAATTAGAAACACTTCCAGGTTCAGATTTTTAAGGTCAGAGGCTTTGGAGTTTAATATTTTACTTCTTCATACCTTGGAGCAGACCTAGAAATGCTCTGTCATGTCGGCAGGCATTCACTTCCTCCCTGCTTGGGTGGAGATGGGATGTCCATTTATTCAGGTGAAGCGAGTCATATATTCTTTTGTCATAAAAGGATGGATGTCAACCCTGTCTTTCACATGGCTGGTTTTTAACATTTATGAATTTGTCCTTACTTGGCAATAACAATAAAATGGTGTTAACAGTTTCCTTTCACTGAAGGCCCACCACGTGACCAGGCAAAGTGTTAAGCAGTTTGTACACTTTATATCTTACTTCTCATAACTCTATGTGGAGGGTATTTACTATTCCTATTGTACGGATAAAGAAATTGATGCTAAGAGAGATAGCAAACAACATGTATATTTTAAGATCTTACTAAAGAATGTAACTTATACTACCAAATACTTATATAAAATATGTATACATGCAAATACATATGTATTTACTTAAATCTGGGCCATTAAGGCCATTCAGTCAATCCCTTCATCTAGATGAGCATTTCCTAAGATATGTTAGGTGACATTACTTGGCTCCCATAACTTTGGCCCCAAAGGAACTGTTTTGCTTTAACCATATTGTAGTGTTGTGCCTTTAGCTCATACCCAGGGGCATTTGAAAGTTTCCAAATGGAGTCACCATTACATTTATTGCTGAAATGGTGACAAGAGTTTCATTTACTCTCTTGTGTGTGCACATGCTCAGTCGTGTCCAA
Organism: Nanger dama; assembly: GCA_917880005.1. Lineage (NCBI taxonomy): Eukaryota > Metazoa > Chordata > Mammalia > Artiodactyla > Bovidae > Nanger > Nanger dama. The sequence continues at coordinate 8,549,068 of CAKJTW010000011.1, forward strand.
TTCTCTGAGACCCCGTGATCTCTAGCCCACTAAGCTGTTCCAGCCATGGAAATTTCCAGGCAAGAATACTGAAGTGGGTTGCCATTTCCTCTTCCATGGGATCTTCCTGACCCAGGGATCGAGTCTTTCGTCTCCTGCACTGGCAGGCGAATTCTTTACGACTAGCTTATAGTATCAAATTTGCAGCCCTAAAGGAGAACTACTTTTCAAATAGCAGGGTCAGAAATACTGTGCTTCTCCTAGGCCACCAGTGTGCTTTTCATCTAATGAAATATATGGGAAATTTTAAACAGATACCACTGTTTTATTTAGCCACTAGGAAGCTTAGTGAAATATCTGAAATCCTTCCTGGTATTAAGATACACAAGGCATGCATTTCTTTAAACTAATTTCAGCTCTGCCCTTAGTATACTATTTCTATAAAATTCCTCATATCCTGATCTACTTCAACTTTAAAGTAAACTTTCAGGATCAAAGCCCAATGTCAGTTTCCATATTTATGTTGAAATCTGATTTCAACAGCTATAAAAATATATATACAGCAGTAAAATTATTTTTTGATGACTGCTGTAATTTGTATCAAAGCAACATCAAAATCAGGTTATACTAGGCTCCTACCAGGCAGACAATTTGCCCCAAATCTTAGTTGTAATTATTAACTAGTATGTCACATTAAGAAAGTCATTTAAAATTACCCAAAACTTACCAATCATAATTCTTATTGTATTCATAGTCTAAAACAATTCTTATAAACTAGCTCAACAAGTAAATGTGCTAGTTTGGGAATAGGGCCTAGTCAATGTTTTAAACAATCAACACAGTCTAACCTAGGCCAGTGATTTAAGTTGATTAATAGCTCACTGAAGCAATTCTGTCTTCCTTCTAAATACAGGTCATAGTTAAAGCAAAACAAAAAAATCTCTATTTTTTCATTTAAAAACTTGAAGCATATTTCAGTACAAATTTGATTTGTACCATATTACTTGAGGAGAGCATTGCCACTCACTTTATAGACTGAGAAAATGAACAGGATATTACTAAAACTAATGAAGTTCAAATGACTTTTCTCAAGGTAGCATGTGCTGATGAAACTAGAACTAGAAAAGAGACCTTTTTCCTAGACTTTTTCTGGAATGAAGATGGGCCACAGGTTAGAATGAAATGTTGTCAATCGTTATTAGCAACATTCAAAAGATTAAGATTGGGTAGGAACAAACAGCTCTGTCAGAAAACATGAGGCAGATTTTGACCTCACTGTTGAAAGCTAAGAACTAGTAAAAGTGAAGTCGCTCAGTCGTGTCCGACTCTTTGCGACCCCATGGACTGTAGCCCATCAGACTCCTCCATCCATGGAATTTTCTAGGCAAGAGTACTGGAGTGGGTTGCCACTTCCTTCTCCAGGAGATCTTCCTAACCCAGGGATTGAACCCGGGTCTCCTGCATTGCAGGTAGATACTTTACTGTCTGAGCCACCAGGGAATCCCTAAGAACTAGTTAATGCAAGGTTTTATTTCCTGGAGCATAAATGCTCTTGGGCAAACATTAATCTGATCCAACTAGGTTTGATGCAACAGATGATTAAGTAAAATGGAGTCAGCTCCTGACATCTGCATTTTGGAGGCTGTAGGGGAGTACATTCGTGCTACCTATTTCTAACTTCATTTTAGCTGTCCTTCGGAGGACCTTCAGTTCACTCGAGGGTTGAGTATTTTCAGAACATTGTAATGCGAGTAATTTTAATTAAATGAGGTCCCAACATGAAACAGCTCCAGGGCCAGCAGTATACCTGAGCTCTAACCTGGGGAGATCATTTGGGTATTTTTTGGGGCAGGGGATAGACAAGATTTAGTCATATTCTGATCTAAGTCTTAGCTAAATGAATTTGCATAGCAGTTTCAGCCCTTTAAATGATTAAATTACACCAATCTACATTCAAACTTCTTGAACATTTGCCTCTTCAGTATATTAATATAATTTACATTCAGGGTAGTGGAATTAAAGTGAATTATCTTCAATAAGATTACATTTCTGAAGACCATTTTCTGCTATAAGCATCTCATTTAATATATTAATCAAGAAATTATACACAAAGCATGACTTTTAAAATAACAAAGTGACATCACTTATATTATAATAAGATATTTATATCTTATATATAAAGCATTTATGGGGTCCTTCCAGCTTTTTGGAAATTAAAGCAACACTTTATTCACATTTAATCATTTGGCTATGCTATGTATTTTATAGCTGGAAGGTACTAAACATTCACATTCAACAAATGAGATAAAATGGAGACAAAACCAAATCATGTGCTTTTAGAAGAGACTTCTGTGTCCTCACCTGAGGCTGCTGTGGTATTTGAAGGAGTTGAAGCAGCTGCTTGAATCCGAGCATGAGGAGGAATAAGGATGGTAGCTAGAGGTGGATTACTTGACAGTTCTAGAGAAAAGGTAAGATACATGTGTTATAGAGTCCATTCTTAACTCTGTTGTAAAACTGTTTTATTGGTATCACTAAACAGAAGACACGGCATTACAACACTGGTTTAACAGAAAAAAGACACGATAAACCTACATCTGAAACTAAATCATGAGCTAGTAATTAACCTATAGAGAAAGGCCACCAATGTGTTGTGATACATAACAAAAGCACTATCTGCTAAAATATTCGCGTATCTTTGAGAACTAAAGATAGGCTGGGGAAAGATACTGACCAAAAGTTTGAGGATAAGTGTATTAATAAGATATATTCCCATCGTTCATTAACGTAAATATACTAGGTTTCCTCTTGCTACTCTGACAATATTTGACTGCAGGGGTTGACAGTGATAGGGTCACAGAAAAGAAAATATAACTGCAGTCTGTACATTGGCATGCACAGACCAACTTACTCGATGGCAGGTATGATTTATCCAAACAGTAGTGGAAACAGGATTTAAGAAACATGTTTAATTCTCATTGCTTTTATTGAAAACAAAAAGTCTACTGAATCCTATTTTGCCTTTTAACTTAGTAAGACTGTTACTTTTACAAGTTAAAAGTAGGCTTTTATCTGGCATGAGAAAATCTTTGTCAACTGTATACAAACTGGCTTTCTTTAAAGAATCAAGTGCTGTATATGAATCTTGAGAAATAATTTTAAGATGATATTTGATCTAATAATGTAAACAGTTACTGAGATGTGGTGGTGAGCTTATACATAAAAGCATCTGATGTTAATTTCAGGTAACATGATTGTTCTTCCAGTCTGCCTGGGATAACCCTGGTTTGTTCATTTAACTAGTGAGCACTCATTCCTACTCTAGTAAGTGTTGTTATAAACAATTCTACCTATTATTCTAATAATTTAAAGGAATAATTATACAACCATACTAGCTACAGGAAGGTGTTATCCTCTGAGCTACAAGTAATAATTACAGCATGAACTAAAAATGTTAGGAAATAGTGTTTTCTTTAAAGCAAAATTCATATAATGTAGAATTAATCATTTTAAAGTATATAATTTTGTGGCCAACCAGTCCATCCTAAAGGAGATCAGTTCTGGGTGTTCATTGGAAGGACTGATGCTGAAACTGAAATTCCAATACTTTGGCCACCTGATGGGAAGAGCTGACTCATTGGAAAAGACTCGGATGCTGGGAAAGATTGAGGGCAGGAGGAAAAGGGGATGACAGAGGATGAGATGGTTGGATGGCATCACCGACTCAAATGGACATGGGTCTGAGTGGACTCCGGGAGCTGGTGATGGACAGGGAGGCCTGGTGTGCTGCGGTTCATGAGGTCGCAAAGAGACAGACACAACTGAGTGACTGAACTGAAATGAACTGAATTTTGTGGCATTCAGTACATTCACAATGTTGTACAACCATTACCTCTACCTAGTTTCAAAAAATTTTTATCACCCTAAAGGAAAACCTTTAAGCAATTACTCACCACTCATCCCTCCCACCAGCACCTAACAAGGGTAGTATCATTTTAATGCAGAACTTTTAAAAATGTTCTGGTACAAAGTCCCTGGAAATACTGACTTATTCAACTTGGTGCCTAAATATCTGAATTTTGTACTAAATCTAATACTCAGATTCTGGTAAAAAGAAGCAACATGCTGATGTGAAGATATATGGAAAATGAATGGCAGAAAAAGCTCAAAACTGAGAGAAGGCTATTCATTATTTTTTCCCCTTCAAAGAGAAGACTTAGGTCATCTCATCAAATAATAACCTTCCCTGAGTTGGAAAACCACTGCCTTAACGATCAGGTTTGAAGAAATGTTGTTTTCTCATAATCAGCTGTAGTAGCTATTTCACTTCTCACTGAGATACAGAAAGAAGCTATGTAGTTTTACTTAAATCAGTCCAATTTTAATGCATCTCACACCTACAAAAACAGGAGAATCCCTGATAATTGTCGGGGCTGATGACTTTACGGTTCTAGGAACAGAAATTAAAGCAAGATGTGGTAATTACTCTTCAGTAATCTAAAAGACAGTCAGACTTACCATCCCAATTAAGTCTAAAATTTCCTAAAATAGCTTCTTTAAAATCCACCCATCCATCTACCCATCCACACCCCTCATCCAACTAACAATACTGAGCATGAAAGACTGTTAGGTCCCGGATAGACAGATAAAAAGATAGTTGTCTCTGTCTATTCAACAAATAAGCTGGCAAGAAAGGTACTGAATCAATTCAAGACAAGTGCACTTTTAAATTAAGAGATCTCTATGACATATACCCAACATCTAAAACAAAATCCAGGGACTTCCCTGGTGGTCCAGTTGCTAAGACTTCATGCTCCCAATGCAGGGAGCACAGGTCTAATCCATGGTCATCAGGGAATTAGAGCCCACATGCCACAACTAAGACTTCACATGCTGCAAGTGAAGATCCCACATGTCGCAAAGAAGACTGAAAATCCTGTGTGCCACAACTAAGACACAGTATAGCCAAGTAACAAACAGAAACATTTTAAAAAATAGGAAACCATATTATCTTCATTTAAATATTTTTTAAAAGCATATACAGCCTTTTAATTACAGTCCTATTGTTGACTTTGGGGCACAGATGCTGTGAGGCTATTTTCTTCCTTTTGTAAAAGTATTTAAATTTATTTACTTTTAATTGGAGGATAGTCGCTTTACAATATTGTGTTGGTTTCTGCCATATATCAGTATGAATCAGCCAGAGGCATATGTATGTCCCTCCACTCCAGCAAAACATTTGGAAAAAAGAAAAGATGACCAGATATTTTAAGAGCTACAGTTGAGATAATCTTCAAAATAAATTGAATATAAGTGGTTTGTGGTCACATACTGCCCACTTTCTCCCATTCACTCACTCATTTACCAAATCATCTATTCTTGTGTATATTCATATCCAATTGAGGGCCATGGTGGTTTTGTATCTAATTCTGGGTAAGGGTGTATATATGCGTGTATGTGTACACACATACATGTGCAAGGCTTAAGAAAAACAATCTCCTTTTTCTCTAGATAATATAGGAAATAAGGAAGCCCATAATATTACAGTGGGGCTAGCCATGGAGAAGAGGTGCGAAGAATGAGATTGTGTTATCCCAGAGACATGGATCAAAACAAAATGGAAACAGGTTCCAGAAGGTTTTAGAAAACTTAGTGTATGATAAGGATTTCTTCAACCAACTAAAGATGCCATAAAACTACTCATTAAAAGAAACACATAGTTTATCAGTAAACATTATGAATGCTTTGATGGTGAATTAATCATTATACGGTCCACCATCAAAACACAATGCACAATTTGAGCAAGAACAAAATGAATTTAAAGATAGCTTTCAATAAGCCAACCAAGATAGGTATCAACTGACAAAAAAGAAAACCAAACTCATTTAACTAAAATTGGCTACATAGTTTATATTAAAAACTGTAGAAGAAAAATTCCCATGAAAAGACCACCATTAAGTTAAGCAATCTTTTAAATGTTAAAAACAACAAAACCTAAATCTAATTGCTGACAAAAGCTGAAGTTTTCCTTAAAGTCTCTCTTCATCTAAATGTAAGATTTCCAAATTTATTGATAAGGCCAGGCTTTTTATTTTTAATTTAAATTTTCAGGGGTAAGGGGGTAGGAGTAGGTGTATGTTCAAACTGTGTTGAATGAAAACTGAGGATAAATTTGAGAATAGTAATCGATGTAGAAACCAGAAGGAAGAAATCAACCCTTTAGTAACTAAACCTATTCTTATGGTAATAATAAAATACCAGGCACAAGGTAGAAGGGCATCTTCTTTCTTTGTTAACTTTGAAAGGGCTCAACCTGCAACCCCCAGAAAGAGTCACTAAGAGAGGCAAATTTTCTTTTTCTTCTACAAAGAATTTGAGGCCTTCATGTGTGTATGAGGTCTCTTAAGCATAGATGAAAATGGCCAGTGGTTGTCTATATAGTCAAAACTGCTGTTTTTTTTTCCTATTCACAAAAAGGTTTAAATGATTTAACAATGGCATGCACATTTTATTTGTGTACTTTTCTGAGGGGTAATTCAAATGTTAGGATGGTACACTTTGATCTTACACATACTGAATCTATCTGAATGTATACTGTTTAGATGAACAAGTAACTCCATCACAACTGCTTCTCTCCTATCAATTTCAGAGTGACCAGGAAATCTCTCAGGTTTCTGTTGACGACATACTCCACACTCACCCAGAAAAGTAAACACTAAACTAAACAGAAGATCAGGCAAATAGTTAACAAACTGCAAAGCCTGCTCCTGATGCTTGATAATACTGGCGATGTTTCATGAGCAGACTACATGATAGCTGTATAATCCCATGACTACTCTGCCTTGGAACTGCCCAAGAGGGAGGGTCAAAATTTATACTAGTCATCCAAAATGTGTGAATATATTTTGTACTAAATTAATAGTAATGATACATTTAGAAATTATCTAGCAAAACGTTAGTATTTTTAAAGTCCTGGTGATTAAAAATAAGCTTTAGTAACCTGAAAATGTTAGAACGCCATTCTTTTTTTTTTTTTCTTTTTAATTAGAGGATAACTGCTTTACAAGGCTGTGTTGGTTTCTACTGTACAACAATGTGAAGAAGCCATGTATGTATAAATCCTTCCCACTTGAGCCTCGTCCCTCACATCCCATCCCTCTAGGTTGTCCCAGAGTATCGAGTTGAGCTCCCTGTGTTACACAGCAGCTTCCCACTAGCTCTTTCACACATGGTAATGTATGTATATCAATGTTTCTCTCTAGAGAATGGACCCATCCATGGGCACAGTGGGGAAGGAGAAGGTGGGACGAATTGAGAGTAGCAGAACTCCATTCTTGATGAAATGTAATAAATGTAGCATTACTGTAAGTTGTTTTATCCAACTAAAAATAACCTTTTTGAGCATTTAATAATAACAGGTACTGCTAATATGTTGAATTCTATAGGAATCATCTTTTTTGGTATCCATTTATACCATGATTTTACATATCACCTGCTTTCAAGCTCTGTGTTTTTAGCTTTATTTCTCATTTTTTCCTTTATCTTTCTGGAGTCAATTCATTTTTATAATCAGAATTCTCGAGCTATAAGTGTACTTAAATATCTTTTAATCCAACTACCTTATTTTTGTTCAATCAGGAAACTCAGAAATAGTGCATGGCCAAGGTCTGCACCTAGTTAGAGAGAGACTAGGAAGGAGACTTTAAGTCTGACTTACTCTATATGCAATACTGCATCTTTTTATTATTGCATCTTTACTGCCTTGGCTATAAATCACATACCACTAATATTCTGATCTTCCTGGAAGTGTATCTGTCCAAACTACACACAAAACTTTAAGTCAAGATATTAGTCTTTCACCGTTTGTTTCTATACCATTCCACATTCTCTCTAGTAGTACAGTTAAGGCAGCAGAGCCACTCAAACCTCTGGGAAAGAGAAAACAATTCTTACAAATAGTTTAAAATTCTGAGTAAATTCAACATTATACATCAGTAATACTCTGGGCTGCTGCTGCTGCTAGGTCACTTCAGTTGTGTCCGACTCTGTGCAACCCCAGAACTAAAACTAACTTGCCCACCTTTAGCAGCACTCATGACTCTCCTAAGCATTCCCTGCAGTGCATTTCCTTGGTTTAGTTTTCAATAACCTAGAAGAGTATAGCTTACCTAGAAATTTCACTCTTCTAAATTGACTCTTACTCTAAATTTTACTCTTCTCTTCTTTAGCTATGAAGTATGAAAGAGTAATTCTGACACCAAATCCTCTGATAAGTATAAATAGCTCAGTCTCTTATGAGAATATCCACTTATTTATACCCAGATTTCCTGAAGTCCATTTATAAAGATCTTTTATAGATATTTCTCATCCAAAACACCACAACAGAGAAACAGGGATAATCACATTAAAAGTCTATAGTTTATTTATTTTTAAAAAGGGACTTCCCTGGTGGTGCAGTGGGTAAGAATCCACCTGCCAATGTGCCAATGCAAGCTACACAGGTTCAGCTCCTGGTCTGGGAAGATCCTACATGTCATGCAGCAACTAAGCCTTTGTGCTACAATTACTGTGCCTATGTGATTCAACTATTGAGAACATGCCCGGCAACAAGAGAAGTCACCACAAGAGAAGCCTGCACACTGCAATGAAGGATAGCCCCTGCTCACCGTAACTAAAGAAATTTTTTAAAGGAGAGGCATTGTAAGTTAGAGCAGTGCATGAGTTTCTGTTTAGGATTTGATTTATTTGTTGTTGTTTAGTCTAAGTTGTGGCCAACTCATCTGTGACCCCATGGACTATAGTTGGCCAGGCTCCTCTGTCCATGGGATTTTCCAGGCAAGAATTACTGGAGTGGGTTGCCATTTCCTTCTCCAGGGTATCTTCCTGTCCCAGGGATTAAACCCACGTCTCCTGCATTGGCAGGTGGATTCTCTACCACTGGAGCACCAAGGTAGTCCCATTTAATTCACATCCTACATATTAATATAAATCAAGAGCTCCTATCTTATATAGACTTAGTCTTGCTATTATCAGTTCAGTTCAGTCGCTCAGTCGTGTCCAACTCTTTGCAACCCCATGAATTGCAGCACGCCAGGCCTCCCTGTCCATCACCATCTCACGAGTTCACTCAAACTCACGTCCATTGAGTCAGTGATGCCATCCAGCCATCTCATCTTCTGTCGTACCCTTTTCCTCCTGTCCCCAATCCCTCCCAGCATCAGAGTCTTTCCCAATGAGTCAACTCTTCACAGGAGGTGGCCAAAGTACTGGAGTTTCAGCTTTAGCATCATTCCTTCCAAAGAACACCCAGGGCTGATCTCCTTTAGAATGGACTGGTTGGATCTCCTTGCAGTCCAAGGGACTCTCAAGAGTCTTCTCCAACAAATAAATCTAACCCCAAAAGCCCCTACTCAAGGTAAGAGTATCAGAAGATATTTTACAATCTTCAAGGTGGTTGAAGTACTATATCCACTTTAAGATGTGGCCTAGGATAAAGTAGGCTAGAAGAAAATGCCCAGGATATAGAAAACCTGATAAGCAGGTGGGCTGATGGTATTTCTGTGAATCTCTATTTCATAACAGAAAAACTGATTTAAAAATCATTGCCTTAAAGAGATGGAGCCTCCAAATCATCAATAGCGAGTCACAATAGATTTTATAAACAAGGAGTCTACTGCTCTCAAATGAAGGAAGTGCAGCACTCTGGTAAGCTGGCCTTCTCTAACACTTGCTGTTTCGCCACCTCTAACATGTCCTCAGCCCCCTGCTTTCATCACTTCCTTTAACACAATCCTGCACTCATCGAAGACATCTTTCTTTGATCCCTTCCCCATTTCCTTTTGTTTTCTGTCACTCTTCCTTTACTGTCCTTTTTCACTTGTTCTGGAACCCGTCTGCTATCTCATCATTGCTTTTCTCATGTCTGGACACTCCTGCTCCTGTATTCAAAGACATCCGCAGCCTGCCTGAGTTTCATGTTGCTTTCTAGATGCTTCAAATATCCTGTTTTACCTTGCATTTAAGCAGCTGCCCATTCTTCTGGCCTAACCAATAAGCCACTATTCTTCCTACTTCCCTACAAATCTACCATCCCCTCAGATAATCCAGCTAATTGGTAGAGTGGTAGATTCTTCAAACTAAGTCACACTAATGTAAACAGTTGATAATCTTTACTTATATCTGCCCAACACCCATCCTATGATATGACCTTGGGGGAGCAGGGAGACAATGCTTTACTGGATAAAAATCTCATAAAAATTGGACAGAAAATTTGAATTGAGGATGTGTGTGGTGGAATTAGCTGGAAACTCATCTTTAAACACACAAAATCACCTATTTCCCTATACATTTCAGCCTTGGAATAGTAAAGAATTGGTAAACAAAGAAAATTGATTTCTGTTGGGAATTCCTGATTCTATTTGCTTCCTAAGGTCTGACTCAGTCATGTCCAACCTTTGAGATCCAATGACTGAGGGAAAGCAAGAGAATGGTTACTTTATGGTATGCTGAAGGTCTGTGCTGGCCTCCAAGTCCTGGAAGTAGATAACACAGTCAGTCAGGGGATGCTAGCACACTGAAGCCCTAGTTCTAGAAAAAAGAGAGGTGTAAGAGTCTACGAGTTACAGATCCAGAAGGTCAGAAAGATCTCAAAGTATTTTTTGTCCAGTATCTGTTCACCTCTCTTCTCCCTCTACTTAATTACAGAAACACTTGCTTTGATTATATGAAAGTAACACTGATTTATGGCTGTTTACTTATGGCACAGTAACAAACATCAAATTGTAGTTAGCTATAAGCTTGACTATATTTTGTGGCTTCGCTTGTAGCTCAGCTGGTAAAGAATCTACCTGTAATACAGATCAGGGTTCGATTCCTGGGTCAGGAAGATCCCCTGAAGAAGGAAATGGCAACCCACTCCAGTATTCTTGCCTGGAGAATTCCATGGACAGAGGAGCCTGGCAGGCTACAGCCCATGAACTCGCAAGAGTCAGACATGACTTAGTGACCAAACCACTACCAACTTACTATATTTTACTCAAATGTTTGATCTTTGTATTCTGCATATGGCAGGTTTGCTTTACTGATTAAAACAACAGTTCCAACAAGAAAAAGGAAAATTAGAAATGCCCAATAAGTACTGGCTGAATGGGTTAATAAATACGGTGTATATTTAAAGTGGGTATCAACCGCTCAAACACTGAACAACTAGTATATGTAGATCAGGGACCACCTTTGGTTCATCTGGGGAAAGTAGTACAGACTTCACTGAAAATTTGCTGAGGATAGAGAAGGGTTTTATTCTACCTACAGCAGGATACTCAATAATGACACCCACCATCCCTCTACTCTCTCTAGCTATACAACCAACTGGAAAGTTAGTTCTCTTTCTTTAACCTCTTATTCTGATCATCCATTAATTGTTATTAATTAGAATGTGCTTTAAAGTTGCAAGTATTTGTGAGTATGTAGATAAATGGGAACCCTTGTAACAATGCTAAAAGGAATGTAAAATGTGCAAATCATTATGCAAAATGGTTTGGCAGTTTCTCAAGAAATTAAATACAGAACTAACATATGATTCAGTAATACCCCCAAACTGAAAACACGTATTCAAATGAATCCATACTTGTACACAGTAGTCATAGGAGAACTATTCACAATAGCTGGAAGGTAGTAACAAACCAAATGTCAATCAACAGATAATGGATAAACAAAATGTGGCATATCCCTATATGGCATATTCAGTCCATGCTATGGACTGAATGTTTGTGTCCCTCATGCGAAGAGTTGACTCATTGGAAAAGACTTTGATGCTGGGAGGGATTGGGGCAGGAGGAGAAGGGACAGAGGATGCGATGGCTGGATGGCATCGCTGACTCGATGGACGTGAATCTGAGTGAACTCCGGGAGATGGTGATGGACAGGGAGGCCTGGCGTGCTGCGATTCATGGGGTTGCAAAGAGTTGGACAAGACTGAGCCATTGAACTGAACTAAACTGAAAACTTCATATGCTGAAGCCCTAAATCCCCAATGTGACGGAATTTGAAAGTGGAACCTTTGGGAGGAAATTAGGTCATGAATAGGATTAGTAAGAAGAGACACAAAAGAGATGATCTGTCTCCACCATATAAGCAAGGGAAGTAGCTGTCTGCAAACCAGGAAGCAGCCCTCATCACACACTGAATTTGTCAGCATCTTCATCTTGATGTTCCCAGCCTCCAGAACTGTGAGAAATAAATGTTTGTTGTTTAATCACCCAGTTCATGGTTGTTAGAGTTGCCTGAATTGATTAAGACATGATATAATGAAAATTATATTTGTTGTTGCTTAGTCACTAAGCTGTGTCTGACTCTTTTGCAACCACATGGATTGTAGCCCGCTAGGCTAACTCCCGTCCATGGGATTTCCCAGGCAAGGATACTAGAGTGGGTTGCCATTTCCTTCTCAAGGGGATCGTCCCGATCCAGGGATCAAACCTATGTCTCCTGCATTGGCAAGTGGGTTCTTTACCACTGAGCCACCCGGGAAGCCCATAATGAAATATTATTCCTCCATAAAAAGGAATGAAATACTGATACATGCTACAACATGGATAAGCCCTGAAAACATGCTAACTGAAAGAAGCCAGACACAAAAGGTCACATATTATGTGGTTCCATTATATGAAATATCCAGAAGAGGTAAATAAATCCAGAGAGTCAGAAAGCAGACTGGTGGCTGCCAAGGGTCAAAAAAGGAGATGGTGGAGACTGAATGCTTAATGGGTATGGAGTTTTCTTCATGAGCAATGAAAATGTGGAATCTGAGAGAGCCGATAGCTGTATAACACTGTGAATGTATTAAATACCACTGGACTGTTTACTGTAAAATGGTTTATCTTATGCTACATGAATTTTATCTCAGTTTTTAAAAAAGCTCAGAAATTCATAAAATAACTTAGTTGTTTTAAACTTTATTTTCTTTAGTAATAATGGAAAATTATTAGTGAGTGACTAAAGAATCAAATGTGATTACCTCAGAAATGATGTATGTGAACAGCGAAACAATCTTGATTTTTAAAACCTAAACAAATATAAGGTTTAAGTAGTATCTCAGTTTCAGTGAACACAAACAAGTGCACACACACATTGAAGAGTATGGATCAAAATATGTCTCAATTTAAGGAGAATTATTCTCCAAAATATATCCATCATAAATATCATAAGATGCACCATGTGTATGCATTTGAGTTTCTACCAAGTTGTCAAGGGGCTGTCTTGATTTGTATATTTTGAGAAACAAAGTACTTGCTGGAGGAAATCCTTAGCGTGGAAAAAAAAGATCAAGACTCTTTAAACTTTGGGAAACTTTAGTTATCTGACAGAAACGGTAAAAATGAGGCAAAAAAAAAAATCTAGCACTGACTTAGTAGTTTCTTATTTCAAGATCCACGGTTTTACTGGATATCACTACTCAAATAAAACTCAGTGAGCGCAAACCCAGTGCTCTATGACAACCTAGAGGAGTGGGATGGGGTGGGAGGTGGGAGGGAAGTTGAAGAGGGAGGGGACATATGAAAGCGTGGGGCTGATTCATGCTGATGTATGGCAGAAACCAATACAATATTGTAAAGCAAATATCCTCCGATTAAAAATAAATAAAAATTTAAAAAATCGTATAGATACTACTTTATAAAGCAATCCACTAATTATATTATGCATAACGATACGTTTCTGTAAATAGATAAATGTAGATTTTCCAATGGTGGTCTTAGATTCAGAAAGAGCTTCATATCAAAATATTTAGGTAATATAACATAAAAAACTACATAGATGGTTCAAAAAGTAGCTCTACTGATTACAAAGACACAGATGTGAAAGATGCATATAGAGTTTGAAAAAATTGTTTTATAAAATTTGAGATGTAAAAACAATTCCTGAAGTACTGTGTGTGTGTGCTCAGTCTGACTCTTTGTGACCAACCCCATGGACTATAGCCCACCAGACTCCTCTGTCTACAGATTCTCCAGGCAAGAATACTGGAGTGGGTTGCCATTTCGCACCCCAGGGGATCTTCGTGACCCAGGGATCTCTTGCCTCTCCTTCACTGACAGGTGGATTCTTTACCACTGAGCCATTTGGGAAGCCCAAACTAATATTAACTTTGCATAATATATAATTTAAATCTATTTGAATTAACAGAAAGAACTCTTTTGGGATCTTCTAAATGGGAAAACAGAAGATCACTTTATATTCAAGGGTTATCAGCATTAACATTAGAAAAGAGCTACACGATAAAATCATAAAGTGATTACTTTGAAAGCTAAAAGTTATTCTTTCAGGACTGTGATTAAAATTTCTCTATACTTCCTTTATATTTTTAACATTTTCTTCCATCTGAACGTATTACTCTTGATTAAAACAAAAGCAGTTACGAATTAAAAATAAAATTTATTTTCTCAAGATGTCTAAAATTTTTATGACATGGAATTAATGAATTTCTGTTGTGGAAGAGAAGAACAGTCTCCCAGTCAAACCTTCTGCCAAACTGGAATAACCTTACCCACAATATTTGACATCACCCAGCTTTTCCCTGATATACAGATCAGTATTTTGAAAACATCTTGTTCCACTATTACCAGTTGAAAACATCTTTATTGATTCCTAAATATTTATTTAGTCTCTCTTTATGCCAGGGGCTGAGGCCTTTATTTGAGGTATTTTTCTCAGGAGTCCCTTAAGTCTTCACTTTCGAGGCTCTATATTTAATTCTGCCCCTTTGTATACTCTACCTGGTGTTCATTAACATCTTAGAGGCATAGCCAGGACTTAAAACAACATTCCAAATGATTTCTGATCAGCCCAAGTCAAAATTAATAGTTGCAGGAAACCTGCAGATTTTCTTTGATGAATGAGATTACATAAGCATTGTTAGTAGCTACATAATATTCACAGTTTAAGATTATAGTCAACTGAACCATCCTATAGTCAACCATCCTATAGTCAACTGAATCATCCAAGTCTATTCTACTAGCAACTCACATCTTCCACATCTAAAGTTTAAGAAATGCCTTTTCCCACAGTTTTAGAAAAGCTTAAAATACTTTATAATAAAGTAAATTATATCTATTTCCTGATCACAGAAAGCTTTCTACCCCCTTCTATATTTTTAGCTTGACTAATTAATTGAAATAAGCAATCTATTTACCCCTTGTTTTATCCACAGGGAATTGTACATGTTTAATGTTCATTTAAGGAAGAAAACCACATCATCAGAGGCAGTGTGGCTGATGAATGAATGAAAATGACCATCCCTGGGCTTTTTAGAAATCACCAATACACAAACTCAGTTTTCTTATCAGTGTTTTCTTAGCAGGAGCAATGATGCCAAGGCTCAGAAGGGAAGAAAATTTCTCTTCTACATCCCTTATATAAGTGCTAAGATGGGCTTTATAAGACTCCAGTTTTCTCTGTCTGTATGACATCTAAAATTACACAAATATAGCCACCAATTTACTTCCGGGTTAAGAAAACTTGATATAAATCCTTGGGAAGCAAGAAATTTTAACATTCTAGACACAAATCTGAAGATTAAATTGTACGTCAATCTTATTATTAAACCTTACTCAGGGAAATCTCTGTAACTTCTCCAGTACCAAGATTTATCAGAATCTGCTAAAAATTAGAGAAGCTATGCCTATTTGAAAAATTAAATCTGCTTTTGTTTTGTTCAAAACCATATAAGTGTGGTAGCCTAGTAAGTGGTTATACAGGATGCTCCCTTCCTATATAAGTACTTAATATGCCTACTTTTACCCTATAAAGATTTAATAGAAAATTAAAGCTACACATGTGTAACTTTCCCAGAAAATGGTAAAAGGATTAAGTGTTAGTAGTTACCTTGAGTGGTGAAGTTGAAGAGTGCAGGTGTGTCTCGCCCATTTGGTAGTTTGACATTTGGGTCCCGTAATTCGCCAAAAATGAATGTGCACAAGCTTCCAGTGGTGTCAGTCGGGCAGTTGGTGTATACTCCAGCAGACGGCTGCAAAGTGCAATCGCCTCGGGTGGAGTTCGCGGGCGGAAGACCTACAGAAAAAAAAAAAGAGAAAGAAAGGACAGTTAATGTTTCATGTAAGAATCTTTGCAAATTATCGTCTGAGTACTGAGTTAATTCCCACCATGTACAAAATCATGGTTGCATTTGTGAAAGAAGCCTTTTAGAATGAAAGGAGTTAACTGCATACAATTTACCACATTCGGGTGAACTGCTAATTAAAGACTATATGAAAAAGGCTCAGAGAAAAAAACGGGGGAAAATGGGGGGAAAATATCTATACAAGCTGATCATAAAGCAGTACAATCAAACATGCACACAAAATATGACAAGCACAAAAGAAAGTCTCATTTCTGGGAGCAGTCACAACTAGAAGAATGCGAAGTTAATGTTGAAGTTTTGACTGCTATGGTAATAGTTATAAGGGTTGCCTCTTCAGTGTGACTTTTCTTTAGCAGATTGTTCTTTAGCAGAACAATTGTTGATAATCAATAGCACTGTACAAATCTGGCAATTAATATCTTTTAAAAAGGAAAAGCTGTTTATTCTTCATGATTTGGTATTAACTTTTCAATAAACAGAGCCTATTATTATTTGAAGAAATTCTTGAATATCCAGAACTTCTCAAAATGTCCGAAATTGTTTTCTCAGGTAGCTGTTATCTTAACACGGCCAGTTTACCCCTCATTGGAATAAATATTCTAGGGTTTTAATCAGGAATAGAGGAACTTATTTTTCATTAAGAACATTAACTCACAGAAAAAGTAAACTGAAAACTATAATGAGGCAAAATGCAAATAAATAAACTTATTTAAAGGAACAGAAAGCTTTCTACTCATCTATGTTTTAAAACTCCGAATAAATACACAGAACTATGAAAAATATACTTTGTTCTAAATTATGGATAAAGAATAAAAGCAGAAGGGGAAAAACAGAAATAAACATAAACATCTGGGCAGAAAGCTTTTGAAATTAAAGAAAAATGAAACACATATCCCTTGACAGAAGAACACAGACTCAAATAGAAGGTTAGTAGAGGTAATGGTGGAAGTTGACAGACACAAAAAGGAAAACAGGTGCATAAAAATGGAGGGAAAGAGACCTACAAGTGAGGAAAGGATATGCAGACTGTGACGAGGCACAGAGGCATCTGAGACGCTTCAGTTTCCTAATGATAAAGGCTCATGTAACATTTGGCTATCCACCTAGGCTGAAAGCAGGAGAACTGGTTACTACTACAGAGCTCATTCAATTATGAGACTATCTGTAAGAGTACTTTCTACACTGAAAATCCTTTTTCATTCTGAAACAAAGTTTATTATTAACAAAGGTATTTTCCTTGGAAATTGAGAAATTTTGGCTTGAGTAGGGTATTAGAAATTTATTTCTGAACATTAAAGATCTTAGTTAATTTATTTGGTTTTGTTAGAAAACCCTCTCCACAGTTACAAGCTGCTTTATCTTTCTTCTTTGAATAATTTGACTTGCCTCGGGCAAGGAGCTAATGTACTGTATTATTTGAAATGTTTAGATCTTTCACTGTGGTCATTTCCCCCTCTCTTGCTTCCCAGCCAGAACCATAATCAAACTCAAAATGTAGAAGAAAATAATCAGTGGAAATATTTAGAAAAATTTTTATGAAAATACTAAGCATTACTGACTTTCCCCTGAGGGAAGTTTGCACTTATTTGACAGCATATGGATTTATTTTATTAGCTAGTCTAATAAAAGTGCCTCTGACCAATATGGGAGCACAGACGTAGAATTAAAAGTACCACCACCAAAAGTAGAAATAAGTATTTTTTAACATTCAAATGTAGGGTAGGTGGACAGTGAGTATATTTTAAATGAAAAAAATTCTGTGTTACATCTATTAATAAACCACTATTGTAAGCTTACTTCTGATTACTAAAAAGAAAATCATCCACGTCTTTTTCTCTCTTACTAAAAGTCACCATCCATGTTGGTACTAAGACACGTAATAGCTTATTCTGCCAGGGAACCCTAACTCACAGAATCAAAGAGTTAGAAAAATAAGGATAAGAATTCATTTTAAGAACCTACATTAAAATCAAGACTTAACCTGCCTTTTAAAAAAAAGTACCCATTATTATTTTTATTCCTTGAGAGATTCCTGATGAGAAAAGCCTTGGTTCTGTAATATACAGATAAAGGTTAAGAAAATTATGTGGGGTCAAATCCCAGCATACCCAAAGTCCAGATTTCTGACCATAAGACAGGGTGTGGTAGCATGCAATTTTCAAAAATTATAGGCCAAACTAGAAAAAGTTTTTCTGAATTATCTTTGTGTCTAAAGAAAAGGAAACCAGTAACTACTGTCACTTGGCTTTTAATAATGAAGTTTCTGCTGCTTTTCATTCCATACCAAATTGTTTAACACTCGAAATCTTGGGTTCTGTGGGGTTTTGTCAATATTTATTCTTGTAAAACTACTTTTCAAACCCCACTCCTAAACTTCAGCTTAGTTATCAATAGATCATTCAAGAAACTGAGAGTCTAAATATATACCACAAGCAAAACCTATACCACACAACTACCTACTTTGTTTTTATTATTACATTTCAAGAATGAATAAAACTCAGCTTTTCAAAAAGTTTCCCTCCCAAGTTTTATAGACCTGCCCTGAAATTTTGGGAAAAAAAAATTAAGTACATACCCGCACTCCTGAGGTGAAATGTCCTGTTCCTGACGAATCCTAAAGATGAGAATGCAGTGAAATAATCCAAACAGGGGAAGTCAATCCAAAAGAGAATAGTCCAGCAAGGAAAAATATATCCAATGTTATAAGAAATCCATGGTGTGGAGGGGGGGGACATAGAAAATGTTTATACAGTTATAAACTTTAAACATCAGTCTGCACAGTAGCAAGTCCAAGTTTTAAAAATTATTTCACCACAGTGTATGCAAAAAAATTTGATTGCGCAATGGTGAGGCACAGTAAAGAAATTAAATTTTAATTTAATTATGTTCCAATGCCAGTGGATTTATTAAAAAATACAAAACCAAAAAAGTTAAAATCAAAATGAAATCTAGAAGTAAAATTCCCAAAGTAAAGTGTTTGGTCTTCTACGACCTGGATTCATTGTCCATTGACATGGCTGGGGGGGGCATATCAGCCTGCTTGTCAAGATGTTGGGTTCCCAATATGCTAATATTTCTCTATTAATGAATTCCAGTAACACAGTATAAACATTTTTGCTAAATTATTAGTGATGAGAGGAAAGTGATAAATTTAATTTATAGATTTCAAGCCAGATATTTTCAATTTGTGTGAGCTAAGAAGGATCAGGCCACCGCGGATTATTCTCCATTTTGGATTGACTTCCCTGATAAAAGATATTTACTGACATTCTCATTATCTTAGGACTCTTCAAGAAATTGACATATCACCTCAAAAGTGCGGGTATAAACTTACTTTTTTCTACTGTGGGCTTTGCCCCTCATACCCGTTCCTTTTGGAAAAACTCACTGAAAAAAATTCTGTACCTCTGAGCACTACAAATTCAACACAGTTCCATCGGCAAATATGCCCAATTCACCCACCAAAAGCTAAACAAAAATATATACAATGAACAATACAACTAAGGGACAGTCACAGTTATAGGTGACATGCATAGTAAGTAATGTAAACCAACACCTAGGCACAACGGAGCCAAATATGCAAAAGGGAGGTAGCAGGGTCTATTATGTCTAGGTATTGAGAACAAAAAATGGCAGAACTCACCAGTAGCTGTGAATTCCCTTGGCTATTCTAAGAGAATTTAACATTCTTTTAGGATAGTTTCCAGTGGGGGAATTAAATATTTTGCAAAAATAAATAATCCGCGGATTACTTTTAGTCTGCAGACTAAAATTTAGTTCACGGATTAAAATCCGGCCCATCAGGATAAAAATCTCTCATGAACTAAAACACAACCAGGTAGACAAAAATAGAAAACCAGACTAAAAAAATGAGAGCACAAAGTAAGACTCAACTGGGCCAACTAACAATTAGTGCGCAGACTAAATATGGCCAGCCAAGAATGTTAGCAAGGCCATGAAGAGCCAGCCCAAAACACTCCCTGTAAAAACTAAAACCAGAAGTAAATAAATAAAACAAAACAGAAAAAAGCAAAAATAAAGAAATAAACAAAAGGAAGAAAGAAAACAAAAGAGAAAAGAAAAACTGAAAAGAACCAAAACACTGACATGAACTTTTAAAGTGATTCAACTACTACCTCACCTGTGGAGCAACTCATTTTCTTAAATTGAAACAAACTCTTATCACAAATACTAGTCTAGAGAAGAAACTAGGAGGAAAAAACTTTTTCCCCCAAAATAAAGTCTCTGTGGTACTGAACAAATGCAAATGAGTTATTAACGGAAGAATTATTTAAAATAAATTTGCATTTGGATAACTCAGAAAGGACACAAGCCATTTTCTCCTTCACATGTCCTATAATAGACTTTTGCCATCAAACATCAAATTTCAACCTGGAGCTAACTGTTATGACTGAATCTTAAGCCCTTTAAAATTACCATTTATATACCACATCAAGGCTTATGGTTGATTCTCATAGCATCAGCTCTCAACAATTCCACTATATTAAACAGCCAACCAGAGCAATGTAAAAATGCCTATGGGGCAATGATAATTTAAGTAGAACGGAGAACAAGTACTGTGCCTTGTTCAGTAGCTCAAACAGCTATTCATCTTCAAGTTTTCATTGTGATAAATGTACAGTACAGACACTATTCACTGGTCACACACAAAATACACAAACATTCAATGTTAAAAACTGATAAACCATGAACACTTCTGAAGAGCAATCCCAGTATATAAAATTATTTGCAATTTGTAAGGCTATATGCAGGATTAAAGTGAGACAATGTCATGGATTTGCTGAACTAGTTAATTAAGAAAAGAACTTAAGTCTACTGAAGTGCTCACGTACAGCACATAATCCATAAGAAACACAAACATCCTCTCCTTAGCCACAATTCAATAAATTTTAGCTTCACTAATTAAAATACACATAAGGAATATAATGTTGGTATCAGCATTAAACTATGCCACAAATTCCTCCCTCTAATCTCATTTGCTCATAAAATACTACTGAAGTGTCATTTACCAAATGTCTGCTTATCCAATTTAATCTTTCATTATTCATAAAATGGTTACTATAGTCAGGTTGATCTTCCTAAGAATACAGAAATATTTCCTTTTCATCCATATCTCCTTATCTTAAGGGATAGTCCCCTAAGCTACAACAATTCCTAACTTTAGCAGCACCTAAGCAAATTCAAGGGCTTCCCCGGTGTAAAGAATCCACCTGTTAATGCAGGAGACACAAGAGACGTGGGTTTGATCCCTGGGTCGGGAAGATCCCATAGAGCAGGAAATGGTAACCCACTCCAGTATCCTTGCCTGGAAAATTCCATGGACAGAGGAGCCTGGTGGACTCTAGTCTGTGGGGTTACAGAGAGTCCGACACAATTAAGCAACTGAGCACACATGCACGCAAGCAAATCTAAACTGTCTTTCAACAGGACCCACCCTCATCCACCAGTCCTATCGCCTTTAAAGGAGGCCCCTTTTCCCCTCCACCACCCACACTGAAGATCCTCCCTATGATACCTATAGTACGTGAAAGACCTTGGAACACCAACAGCACATAATCAAGGATATGGTTATTATTCAATACTTGCTTCAACTGACTCAGATATATATCACCCTTAAGTGTTTTAAAGACAGAGACTAAATATTTTAGGTGGTTTTTTTTGGTATCCTTTATGGTGTCTAGCACAGCACTGATACACAGGAGGTAAGTGCTTTAAAGAACAAATGTTAAGTCACAAATTTTTGTCTTCTTTTTAATTCACCCTCAACCCTATCCTCTGCTCCCCACAAATGATCCACTCTTTTTTTTTACCTTATTCTTCTCACGTATGGATTCACCACCTTAGTAGTTGGATTTTAATGTGCAATAGTTTCCAAAGAAATAGGGTAAAGCCAGTATAAACAGAAAAGTGAAGAGGTCTATTCACATAGCAAAATAGATGCTAGAGAAGTGATTATTCCAGCACTAATGAAGATGGAGGTAGAAAATTCAGTAGGGAACACAGTGTATTTATGAGACAAGTGATAATGTACTAGTTGAGATCAGTAGGCAGATGGGTTGAATAGTAATATTGACATTGATTATCTGAACAGCAGACAAAACAGACAAATGGCAAACTTAGGAACCAACAGAAAATCCCCAACATAGTTTCATGCTTTCTGGAATACATGAGCAAAACAAGGCAGAAAGGCCAGAAAAGGTAGAGTGGATCAGCAAAACAACAACAACAAAATGTTTGACAGAGATTTTTGCTTTGTGCTAAGACCCTTTGAGGAGAAGGCAATGGCACTCCACTCCAGTACTCTTGCCTGGAAAATCCCATGGATGGAGGAGCCTGGTGGGCTATAGTTCATGGGGTTGCTAAGAGTTGGACACGACTGAGCGACTTCACTTTCACTTTTCACTTTCATGCGTTGGAGAAGGAAATGGCAACCCACTCCAGTATTCTTGCCTGGAGAATCCCAGGGACGGGGTATCCTGGTGGGCTGCCATCTATGGGGCTGCACAGAGTTGGACACGACTGAAGCGACTTAGCAGCAGCAGCAGCAAGACTCTTTGAACGTAGTTTTGGTAATGGGTAAAACTAGTTAAAACTGGTAAGTTTACCAAATGAAAACTCATCTTGTAGTCAAAGACTCAGGAAAAACATTATGAAGAAAGTCATTAAAAAAAATTAGAGTGCACCTTTGCAAAAAATTAGAGTGCACCTTTAAGCATAGCGAATAATACATGTATAACTAATTCAGCTAGTCTGATTCCTTTGATGGCTGAAATGACCTCAATTTTTGCTTACTCTGTTCGCTAGTTAGAAACACTACTATTCACTCATTTCACAGCATGTGGACTGTGTTCTAAGAAATCAAGTATGTAAGGATTGATTTTTGTGGATAATGCTTTCTGGGATACTTAAATCAATGATCTAAGGTCTCTACACATCCTACGGACAATTAACTATTAATCATGTATACCCAAGTCTCAGCAACAAACATTTTGAGGTAACATATTCATTTTATTATCAACAAAAGAGAAACGAGAAGCTGCTATGGTACATATATGGTATGACTTGGAAGGTACTACAGGAGTTATATGGTGGGAATAATCACATAAGAGCATGGATAATTAGATGTTTCAAGGGAGAAGGAGATCTGAAGTCTTGACAAAGGTCAAGACTTAGTAAGCAGAGAGAAAGAACACTCTAAGTGTTCACTAGTAAGAGGTAGAAATGAATGTGGCTTTTCTGGGGAACAATCAGGAGAACAGTTTGATTAGATCAAGAAATTCAGCATGACTGCATGATCCCTTCAAAGTGAGCAGGACAACACTCTCACATGTAGCTAAGTTATTAAACAGTACTCAGTCAATCGAAAGAAACCAAGGCCCTTGGGATTCTAATCTACTTCCTCTACTAACTAGATATGAATTTCATTACTTTGAAAGAATATACAGACATCTGTGTTACCTATAACTCAGGGGTCCCCAACCTCCAAGATGTAATGCCTGATGATCTGAGGTGGAGCTGATGTAATAATAGAAATAAATTGCACAGTAAATGTAATGCGTCTGAATCATCCTGAAACCATCCCACCCCTGGTCCATGGTCTTCTCCGAAACTGGTCCCAGGCGCTAAAACAGCTGGGTACTGCTGATCTAACTGACCTCACAGGATTATTTAATACTGAATAATATAGGGGAATATCTGCTTTAACAAAAAGTTAGCACAATCAGATACTCAAAATAGGGAATAAACATATACAACGATTACAATATTAACTTTATTAGAAATCCTTAATCTATCCTAACCGAACACTAAACTTTTAAATTCACTGCCTAATAACATGCATTTAAGGGTGAGGGAGCTGGAGAACTTGGGAAAGATTAGGTTTAACTGACTAAATGCCTCAGGAAAGGTTAAGAGCAGGACAAAGAACTAAATTTCTCATTTTTCTGGAAAGAGAAGCAGAAATAATTAGGAAGAGAGTGACTGGATAATCATACGAACTGGGACAGTGAAGAGTGTGCAGAACATGCCATTAATAATCATACTGGGTAAACATAAGTTGGGACATACAAGCACTCTTATTTTATGTACGGTATATAAAATTTTTCCTATAGGCAATGAGGAATCAGAAAATTTCAAACAGGAGAGACAATATCACATGTGCTTTAAGGAAGATGACTCTGACAGCAGTGAGGATGTGAAAGATATGAACGAGGGAAATAAGGAGGTAGGAGATTGTTTCAGCAATTCTATGATATGATGTTGGGCTAACGTCAGGGCAGTGGAGATACAGAAGACAAATCCTCTATATGCATATTTGGTTTCAAAAGAACCTGAAGAAAAGACACAACAGCTAACTGCTTTCCTACAAAAGCAAAAAATATCATGAGGCACAAAAAATGGGAGCAATGCTTGTACTAGATCCTTACTTCATACCTACAGACTGTCATTTACCCAAATCTCCATGTACCAAATGCAGAATTTCAGCTTCTTCTGTTCTTCCAACCAATCTCCACCTCTATTTAATTCTCAATTTGCTTTTGCTATCATTTCCTTTTGTGTCTCATCTGGCTTTTATTCTTTTAACTGTATAGCATACACCAAAAAGCAAGTCTTTATTTTCCCCACCATCACTCTCAATACTGGTCCCCTTTTCAAAACATTAGTATATATATATATATTTCCTTTCCAACTGAAGCCACAAATGTTTATTCAATCAATTAGGTTGTTCTGGCTATTAGGTAATAGTCAAGGGTATCTTACTGGATTTCTGAATTCTCAAGATCCTTGCAATATATCACACTAGGATTATTTCATTGTTTTGTTCTTCTGTTTGCTATCTTTCTTATAACATCTGAATACCCTCACTCAATGCTTCCAAGGAAGACATTTTCTCCCTTCAACTTTTTGTCTGCCTGCTTTTTTGAGAACAGGAGCTCCCAGTTCTGGGGGATATAGCTGTACTACACTATAACATGGTTAAAAAAAAAAGGTTTCAGCAAATGAGGCTACAGTAGGTTTTAACAGAAGACTTCGATAAAAGCAAAGCAGATTTTGTTTCCAGACTCCCATTTACCTGCCTTCCAAAGGCAAAAAGCTTTTTCCTTTAGAGAACAACATTATGTATGTTAAAAAAAAAAAACACAACAAAACTCCACTGGCTGCCTAGCATAAAAGAGTATTTCTCATGCTGACATTCACTATCACAAAGGAGGGGAGACTTTCCTCTAGAAATTTAAAATTTTGTAGTCTTATTTTGACAATAACCTACTCTTAATAATCAATGTAAATATATTCTGGATCATCTGCAAGACAGAGTACTGCCATGGAATTTCTGTATCTGAATTTGGTTTTGTGTTTACAACCACAGTAACAGCAACGTAATGGTGTGCACTAATGAAAAAATTAATGTAAGTGTCCTATTATATAATAAATGCATTTGTACCAAGTGAGAACCAAATTATGGCACATATATGAGTGAAGAATTCACAAGAGTTTGAAGACACAAAATAGGTGGGATAATTGAATTATTATTCTATATATGGTATAAGAATGGAAGCCTAAATAAAACAAAAGGGCTTTGTGTATATTAGTCAAGTTGGAAAAGCATCAGTGTAAGATATAGAAACATCTGGAATTTACAAGGGTAAAAGATGTAAAGCATGCAAATTCACCATTAATCTTCTATTGCTTGCATGGTAATTATAATGAATCATTCCTCACATTCCATCCTGGCTAATACTTGAAGAGATATAATCAAGGGGAAAAAGTACAGAATATGACACACACTAATACTGGTGGCAGTCTTAATTTTTTAAAAAATGAGGACAAGGACTACTAAATAAGATCTCACGACCTCATTTCAGGATTGTATTGCTTAGAAACTCTATACACAGGACAAATACTTAGAACAGATTTGACCAAAAAGAATTTTACTTTTCTTTCTACTTTAAAATAACATGCTTATTAAAAAAATATGAAAATGCAGAACAAAGAAAATAAAATCACCTATACTCTTCTTATTCAAACTACCATTAGCATTTTGGAATAATTCCTCTGTATTAATTCAACACATAGAATTCTCTTTGCTTCTTGTTCTTTAACATGGCTGAAATCATAGTATACTACAAACCACTTATTACACTGTAACTTGGAATAACTTTGTGAATTCAAACTGCAGCTCGGATTCTAAATCCAAATAAGGAACCTAGGATTCTATGAGTTTAGAACCAGTGAGAGAATCTAAATATCTTCTGACTCAGATTCAAAATAAACTTTAAATACCAAGACCAAAGGATGACTTATCTCAGAACTTTTAGTGTTTACTGAAAACTTAAAAAGACGGTGGGGGAGAGAGCAATGTCTTGGTCAGTGAAAGCTATAACTTATAATTCTGGCAGTAAAATTACTACTGAGGTCTTTGTTTCTAAAAATGAATAATTAGTAATAAGAGGATTTTCTGAAGTGAAGAGACGTAAAGATATTTGATAACTTGAAGTAAAGAAACTTGAATAATACAACTTAGCAAGAGACCTACTTTGAATCTGGAAATGTAAATTATTTCACCTAAATTACTTTACCTCTTATTATAAAAGATATATAACAAATTAAATGAACTTGTCAATGTTCAAAACAAACTGTTCTATGTACATTTTTAAATATACAAGATCTCTGATTGAAATATGTATTAAAAGTTGAATATTTCCAACCCACAAAATATATAATGAAATATAATAAATTGGGAAGGGGGATATATAGATGGCACATAACTAGAAGGTTAAAAACTTGGTATTAAACACACATCACACACACACACACACACACACACACACTCAAAGAAGAAGCTTAATCGTGACTTTTGTCAATCACATATGGAAACATGGATAAGTCATTTGGCATTTAGCTAGAGTTTCAGAATCTATAAAACAAGAGTCACTCTAGCTATAAACCTTATTGATATATTTTTTCCCCTCTGCATACAATCTCACAAATCAGATATGAAAATAACTTAAAAAAAAATCTCTCTACAATCATTTCAATTAACTATCAAAACAAAAATAAAGTCTTCTCATAAGTTAGTACTTATGTTCTTAGAATTGGCTCCAACTAAAAGTTGAAGTTAGGCTTTTCCAATGGCTAGTGACATCCTGTGAGTATATCAACTGCTTTCAATGTATACTATTTATGAGACCAAATCTTCATTTTACTCTTGCTCCCAAAACACCAATAGGAAAGTAAACAAGAGAAGAAAACAAAATATAGTCTATATACTAGTAGTTTAAAAAGAATTAAAATATATGTGATACTGAATGCTATATGATATTGAATGTATGTAAGTACCCCTAACTATGTAAAGAAATTACTTCTGAATTTTAAAGGGTAGAAATTTATATATAAGATCCTGCACTTAATGAAATTCTTTATTTGAATACTATGCATATGTACTGTCCTCATCCTACAAATAAAAACCCAGATTGGAAACTTTCCACAGGAAATCAATGGGAATGAAGCTATATACAATCAGTGAAACACTGATGTATAATTATCCAATTATTTTTACATGCAGAAGTCCTGTTGTACTTTGTATTCTGACAGACACCTAGTCTCAAAATAGTTTAGTTCAAGAAAAATGAGAAATCCAACTTCTAATTAACTACCGGTTAATGTATTTTTTAAAAACTCTTTTGACTCACCTTAGTCCAAGGATGTGCCTTAATCTGAGGGAATTTGAATTCCGTGTAGTTTGGGTTCATTTCTCTAATTTGCTCCCTTGTTGGTGTCCCCAGGACCTAGATAAAGAAAGAAAGTTATTGCTGTAATTTTCTATATACTTATAAATATAGTCTTTATGTTTTAATGTACTGCTTTCACCGGAAAAAGGAATTCCAAAGTTATAAAATATGTAACTCATTAAACAGAGCAGACTTTATAAAAGACTTCAATTTCTGACTAGAGGACCCAAGCTATAGGTAGTATACAGACTGTTATGATAACAGTCATCAAGTTTGTATAAGAAAGGTCACTCAAAACTATTCAACTACAAATCAGGCATCTTTGTTCTGTCTAGAAAAACAATCTATTGTGATGACATCTGAAGTGAGAGTATCTTTTATTCATTTATTCATCAGTAAAGTAAGTCAAAGGTTTTATTATCAAAAACTAATTAGGAGAACCTTAGTCAAACATGGTCATCAATAATTCCATTCCATCACTGAATATTAAGTGAATATCCCTGTGTACTAGGAAGTATATGAAGACTAGTAAGAACAAGAGATTCTAACTATGAGAAACTTACATATTTGTGTGCAAAAAGTATAACCATAATATAAGATGAAATTATATTGAGCACTTCATTGCCTCCAGAGCTGTATTAGGCACCAAAAGAAGGAAAGTATATGAATTTGACTGCATAAGACAGATGATGGGAAGAGACATCAAGTACTAAAATGAGTACTTTGAAGAAAAATGACACTTATTACGTATCTTTATAACTCTAGTACCCAATATAAAACAAGTTTGTTGAAATAAAATGTTAATTCATTTAACTCAAGGACAGTTGAAAAAAGGAGCAGAATGTAAAGTACTTGATCAGTAGTGAACAAACAGGGCAAACTAAGAATTTCAGGTGTTTGTTGTTACTGTTTCTAATTCTCTAGACGTCATTAAAACTTTCAGAACTTAAGCAAATTTTTAAAAGTTTTATTCTTCAAAAGACACTCACATGAAAACAAAACGTAAGCTAGACTGAGTAGGTACTATATAATTTAATTCATATAGAATTCTAGAACATCTTCTGCCTACAGTGACAGAAAGATTCATGGTTGTGAGGAGCTGGAACAAAGTATTACAAAGAGGTACTAGGAAATTATTAGGGTAATAAATACAATACAACTTCCTTTCCTTCCTGTAGTAGAATTCCAGCTTTACAGAGAAGCAAAGAGTGTTGAGAAGGAAAATATCTGGTCTTTGTAACTGTAGCTATCAGATATTTGTAAGTTAGGAGCTATCTATATTTAAAATATGAAAAGTAAAAGTTCTTATTTTAAATAATAAAGCTAGCCCTTATTTTCTAAATTGGGCTCTTGATGAAGGGTGTATATGTGTACATGTATGGGAAAAGGGGGAAAGAGTGAAAAAGAAGGGAGAGTGAACTTATTGATAATTCTGCCTTCCAAATCCAACTCCACTGGATTTTTTTAAATGCTAAAGAAAAACAACAGCAATGTTAAAAATGAGTATTTAAAATGCATACTTTTAATGATGCTACAATCCACTAATTTCATTTTAAGACATATACTCTAATTTAGAGAAACCTTTATAATATATATTAGTCTGTAATAGGGGCTTCCCTGATGGCTCAAGCAGTAGAGAATCTGCATGCAATGGAGGAGACACAGGAAACACGGGTTTGATTCCTGGGTGGGGAAGATTCCCTGGAGGAGGGCATGGCAACCCACTCTAGTATTCTTCCCAGGAAAACACCATGGATAGAGGAGCCCTGTGGCTAAGGTCCACGGGGTCACAAAGCGTAGGACACAACTGAAGCGACTGAGCACACACACAGTCTGTAATAATACAACACTGCAGGCAAAAGCAAAAATCCAACAGTGGAATTAATAAATAAAGTGTGGCATAGTCATACAATGATATACTAACTAGCAACGAAAATAAATGAACTAGAGCCAACATATACCTTATTGGATGAATTTCACACAATGGTGAATTTTCACTCAATAATGGCTTTATGTAAAGTTTAAAAACTGAAAACATTAAACTATGTTTTAATTTACATGAAAGTGAAAGTGAAGTGAAGTGAAAGTTGCTCAGCCATGTCTGACTCTCTGCGAATCCATGAATTCCATACAGTCCATGGAATTCTCCAGGCCAGAACACTGGAGAAGGTAGTCGTTCCCTTCTCCAGGGGATCTTCCCAACCCAGTGATCAGACCCAGATCTCCCACACTGCAGGCAGATTCTTTAACCAGCTGAGCCACTAAGGAAGCCCAAGAATACTGCAGTGGGTAGCCTATCCCTTCTCCAGGAGATCTTCCTGACCCAGGAACTGAACTGGGGTCTCCTCCATTGCAGGTGGATTCTTTACCAGCTGAGTTACCAGGGAATCCTTTAGTTTACATAGTTAAACTAAATCAAAAGCATGGAGATATTTACAAGAAAAATCAAGTATAGATTATTTAGCTTACTAGAAATAATGGAGGAGGAGGGACTATGACTGGGGTGGGCATAAGTAGTTTTCTAATTCTAACTCTTAGTATGAGTGGTACTTACATGGATAGTCACTTTATTATTATGCTTTAAACTTAATACATTTATATATATTTTTGTATTATTATATATTTCACAATAAATAATATGACACTTAAGAAATACCCACTCTCAAATTAGTATATTTTGTGCACTTATTTATTCAGCACTTTGTTAGCCTTGTGCTAAGCTGGTAAAAATGCCAAAAGAAATGAGAGGTTGTATATAGACCATCAGTAAATCCATCTTTTTACTGTATGAACATAGATCATATGAATTTATCGGTTATTTGGCTTACTTTTCCATACTGCATAATGGAAAATGTATAATATGGAAAATGTATAATATTGTATAATGAAAAAGGCAGGATGCTCCTTGAAGTGAATGTTTCAATTCGTATACGCTTTTTATTATAACCTAAGAATATTACTGGTGGAAGTAAATCTGTGAAATACACAACAAACAGCTGAGAAACACATGACATGAACACAGGTTTGCTTAAATAAACATATGTTATAATAATTTATTTTATGTGAAAGCAAGAAAGTATACTATATGTGTGCATATGTGAAGTCACTCCCATATTCTCCCTAAACTGTCTCACGGCCACTTAAATCTAAACATTATCCCAAATTTTATATGTGGAAAAGCTGCATCTTTTTAAAACAGTGAAAATGTCCTCCCTTTATACTACCAATTCTCTAATATTTTTCAATATTACATTTGTTTCATCACATTTCCACTCCTCCATGCATGTATCAATCCACCTTATTTTCTGACGCATCTGAATATCAGTTGCAGACATTTAATTACGTTAGTATACAAATAATTAACTAAGGTTCAATATTTCTGACTTTTTCATCTAAGCATTTTTTATATACCTAGAATTCTCACTCATTATATACCAGTGCATGGATGTGGAAAAACTCTTTTATCACAATGGGAGATTATCTGCTTTGATGAATAATTATGATACAAAAAGATTCTTAATTATACTTCTGATTGGTAGTCAGAGTTTGTGTTCTTTATCTTTAAACTGTGGATATTTTTGACTTTTAAGAAAATTACTATTAATATCTAGTAAATGATTCACTATGGAATCATTGATATATTCACTATCAATTACTTAAAAGCAATTAACCAAATAAACTAGCATTATCACCACAAAATGGCAAAGGGTATCTTATTACTGTTACAGCCACATGACCTTGAATCACTAGAGCTATTAGATGGACAAAGTGAAATTCCAATGTAGCTGTCTGTTTTATGTTTAATGTCTCCTGTCAAATATACAACTATTGTAACAATTTTTCTATTCTTTTTCTTGTCATCTTGAAAAGCACATTCTCTCCAGGCTAGCTAATAGAGATGAAAAATAGATGGGAGATCCAGGGATTAGCCAACTTTTTTAAGGGCCAGAAAGTAAATACCTCTGGCTTTGTGGGCCAAAGAGCCTCTGTTACTAGTCACTTCCACTACTGTAGCACATGTGATTATTTCACATGTAGAATTTTGATTGGAATGTTAAATGGCAGGAAGTCCTATGGATGTGCACATTGTAAGTAATCTATTGCCTAGAATTTTTAATCTCAAGGCCTAAGTTGTAGAACATCCTTGTTATAGAATTGCTTTGTGTATAAATATTGTGCTAACTAAAAGCCTTACATAATAAAGTATAATTCTGTGTAAGTTGGCATCAGTAGCTCAATAAATCTGGAATATTATGCAAAGGTTTGCGTTATTTAATAAAAAGACATCTCTTTTTAGTAACTGCTAAGTAACTTGCTCTTTGGAAGGAAACCTATGATCAACCTAGATAATATATTCAAAAGCAGAGACATTACTTTGCTGACTAAAGTCCGTCTAGTCAAGGCTATGGTTTTTCCAGTAGTCATGTATAGATATGAGAGTTGGACTGTGAAGAAGGCTGAGTGCCAAAGAACTGATGCTTTTGAACTGTGGTGTTGGAGAAGACTCTTGAGAGTCCCTTGGACTGCAAGGAGATCCAACCAGTCCATTCTGAAGATCAACCCTGGGATTTCTTTGGAAGGAATGATGCTAAAGCTGAAACTCCAGTACTGTGGCCACCTCATGCGAAGAGTTGACTCATTGGAAAAGACCCTGATGCTGGGAGGGATTGGGGGCAGGAGGAGAAGGGGACGACCGAGGATGAGATGGCTGGATGGCATCACGGACTCGATGGACGTGAATCTGAGTGAACTCTGGGAGATGGTGATGGACAGGGAGGCCTGGCATGCTGCAATTCATGGGGTCTCAAAGAGTCGGACACAACTGAGCGACTGAACTGAACTGAAGTAACTGATATTAAAATTACTCTCTACAGTAAAACAATTAGAAAACTGACTGACAAAATATCCTTTAAAAGAGAAGGTAAATATGATTCAAAAAGAAGGGAGTAGGGAACTGGTCAACAAATATAGGTACAAAAATGACAGAGGGCAGAATTGACAAATGAGGGCATAAAACAGCTATTACAATGAGGAGACAAACAGAGGATTAAAAAGAAATATAGTAACTGCACAGTTGAAAAGTATGATATGTGAAGTTAAAATTTTCCTGGAGGTCTAACAACAGATGAGACATCACAGAAGACAATCAGTAAACTTAAAAAACAAAACGACAGAAACCATCAAAGCTGAAGCATGGAGGTACAACAAGCTAGAAAAACATAGGTACATGTGATTGGAGTCTAAGAAGGGGCTTGGAGGAACAGATGCCAAAAAGTATTTGAAGAAATAGTGGCCAGCATTTTCCCAAATTTGATGAAAATGCCATGAAACCCAAACAGTATAAAAGCCACTGATAAAGGGAAAGTTTTTACCAAAGCAAAGAGACACATTTTATACAGTCGACAATAATAACAGCCAACTTATCAGAAACAATGCAAGCCAGAAGAAAAGAGAGACCTCTCTCAAAAAAAAAAAAAAAAAGAAAAAAGAAAAAGAAAGAAAGAAAGAAATGAGAAACTGGAAACCAAGAAATTCCATATCCAGTAAAAATATCCTTTAAAAGAACGACGGGAACAGAACCAAGATGTCTTGATTTCCAGTTCTCTCCATCAATCAAACCACATAATAAAACTCAGGGCTACTTCTCTCCTTGAAACAGTGAAAAAAATAAAACAAGACATTGTTAAGCAAACAAAAGCTAAGAGAGTTTGTTTCCAGATTTTCACTACAAGAAAATACTTTAGGATGAAAGAAAACGAATGGTCATTCATCTACACTAAGGAATAAAGACCACCAAAAATTATAAATATGGACTATATGTATGACATTACTCTTTTGCTTTTATTTTTCTGAGTTGGTCACTATTGTATTCATTTATTTTTTGATTTATTTATTTTTAATTGAAGAATAATTGCTTTACAGTATTGCACTGGTTTCTACCAAACATCATCATGAATCTCCCCCTTGCTTTTAAACTGGTTTAGAAGAAAACAGTGTTTAAAGCAAAATAAAGTATCATAGAAGTAAAATGTATGACAACAAGAGCACAATGGACAGGAAGGGGAAATGGAAATTTGCTATTGTAAGGTTCTTACTTTTATGCAAAGTGGTATATTTGTATACTGTGGTATATTTGTAGACTGTGATAGAGTAGGATGCCTATGTTCAATCTTAGAACAAATTTTAAAAAACGTAACATGGCAATCAATATAGCTTAAAAAGCCAACAGGGAAAATGAAAACCACTCACTATCAGCTACAGGATAGCAGTAAAAAGGGAGAGGAAGAAACAAACAACAAAAAGAAAACAATTACCAAGGTGGAATATTTAAACCCAACCATATTAATAACTACATTGAATGTAAATGGTCCAAACACTCCAATTAAAGGCAAAAATTACCAGACTCAATGCAATATCAGAAAATTGTAGACTTCAGTACAAGGAAATTAAACAAAAATAAAGAGGGACATTTCCTAATGATAAAAGCAAGTTTAAGACTAAATCTAAAATTATTATAAATACTGTATGTTGATGAAAATGTAAAACACTAGAAACTCTCATATACTGCTGGTGGAAGTGCAGAACAGTGAAACTGCTCTGGAAAACAGTTTGATGATTTCTTACAAAGTTTACACACATTTATCATATGACAGCAATTTCAGTCCTGTCCTTTATTGAAGAGAAATGTAAACACAGGTTTGTTTAAACAAAAAGAGAGGCTTTACTCATAACAGCCAAAACAAAAACAAGTCAAATACTAATCCACAGGTAAATGGATAAACAACTCTTAGAATAGGTAATACAAAGATGGACAAATCACAAAAACATGACGTTGAACTAAAAAGCCAGATACAAAACACACACACCCACACGATTCCATTCATATGAAATTCTAGAATAGGAAAAACTAACCTGCAGTGACAGAAAGCAGACTAATGGTAACCTGAAACAAAAGACGGGAGACTGCAAAGTTACACAAACAGGGTGATCAACTGTCCCAGCTTACCTGGGACTATCCTGGCAGATCCCTCAGTCTTGGGCAATCTGAGACATTTGGTTACCCTAGGCTATACACAAGAACATGTTTGGGGATGACAGAAATGTTCTAAATCTTGACCAGGATAGTAGGTATGTTTGTCAAAACTTATTAAATTGTACACTTAAAATTGTTATATTTTATTGTATGTAAACTACACCACTATGAAATTAATTTAAAAAGTAAAAACAGACCATTATGTAATTTGTGATGTCATTACTATACTAAATTCAACCATATTTATCTTTGTTCTATTGCTATTTTAAGGCTAGCATTAAAAGTATCAGAGTCTGCCAAACCTTAAAATCAGAATTATTTTATATACAGTACATACACTGACATACAGTCTTTAAGAAAGCAAAGATGTGAGTTAAGATGCAAAGGAATGTAAGGATGCAAAGGTAAGACATAATTGAAAGGCATTAAAAATTTTTTTTTCAGTCTCCTAAGTCACTCCACTCAATAAAAATATTTACTGAGTGCCCTTGCTCAAGGAACTATAGGGAGAAAGACTTGTGCATTATAGTTAGTTGCTCAGTCATATCTGACTCTTTGCAACCCCATGGACTGTAGCCCTCCAGGCTCCTCTATCCATAGAATTCTCCAGGCAAGAATATTGGAGTGGGTAGCCATTCCCTTTTTCAAGGGATCTTTCAAACCCAGGGACTGAATCTGCATCTCCTACATTGCAGGCAGATTCTTTACCACCTGAGCCAACAGGGAACCCCTGTACATTATAAATCAACTTCAAATAGCCAAGATCAGGACAAGAAAGTAAGCACAGAGATCTATGAGGTCAAAGTGCTACAATGAACTAGATTCAGGAAAGGAAGCTGGAAGGAGAGACAAGAGGTAATTTTACTTAAGGAATCTAGGAAGCAAATGAATCAGATGCACATTCTATGCACTCTAGATATGAGGTAGGAAACAGCATGATTTGGGTAACTATGAGTTGAGTGTTGACAAGAGAATAAGGATTAGATAATGGATGGATGGCAACATTAAAGTCTTAAAGATTAACAAGTGAAAGATTATGAAGAGCAAAGATTCTGAATGCATCATGATCTGCAATCAATAATAAACTACAACAACAAAAAACAAGTCAACTATCCCATTTCTACTTCTGAATATATCTTTTATATATTAAGCTTCTACTAGGTTCAGGGTATATTTCTACTTGATTTATTTCAGCTGATTTATATTTGGAAACTCTGAAATCATATACTTAAACTTTTTCATTTTACAGATTTTTAAAAATGAATGTTTGGCACAGACCTTAACACTTCAGACACAAAACAAGTCTTAGGTTCCCTCAAATTTTAAGAGATGGAAGATTAGTTTTTCCCCAGAAACTTTTAAGACTAAAGGTACATTTAAAAAATAGTTATTATTTCTGAACTTCCTAAAAACTGAGTGCCCACAACT
Source organism: Nanger dama (assembly GCA_917880005.1). Classification (NCBI taxonomy): domain Eukaryota; kingdom Metazoa; phylum Chordata; class Mammalia; order Artiodactyla; family Bovidae; genus Nanger; species Nanger dama. The sequence goes on from CAKJTW010000011.1 coordinate 8,585,393, forward strand.
TAAAGGAAATGAAACTCCACATCTTATTTTTACATACTTTTCTATAATTATGGTATCTCTTACACAGTAAAAGAAGGGGGATGTTCAAAATGATCACACTATTGGGAAGAGTATGTACTCTGAGTTATCTAATTAGAATAGGATCTTTCTATTTATTGCAAAAAGCATTTTTAAGTCTGCTATCCTAGAACGTCATGGGGGGTAGGTGGTGCAAAGACTCAAAGATCAGAGATTAGCCTTTAACAATCCTTTGGGAAGTTGTTCATCTTTTAAGATTAAATCAATTATTTCATTTGTATCCAGTCCCATCCATTTGTTGTACCATTTTTTTCATTCTTTTAGCTTCAAATTTATCTAGACACCAATAAATATCAAGCGATGAATTATGATTCATGTCTTCAAAGAAATAAAGCCAAGAATCATCTGACAAAAACTCTGAAATACACTTCTTTCACAGCTTTGCGTTTTAACAGCCCAACACCAGAGGTCGCCAAACTTCAGCAACAGAACTACATGTGTGGCCTTTAAAGCAAACGTGAAGCCAAAGAAATTCTATTAGAAATCTTTGTTACTCCTCTGCTTAAAATCCTTCAGTGGCTTCCAAGTGCTTACAGGCTAAAGTGTTTTGGCCACTGCCCACAGCTCCAGCCTCCTGGTAAACTTATACACTATCCCCACCATTCAGAACTTTAGGCTGGAGCCATGAAGTAACACAAAATAGACCTGACTTCACTAAGCATCCTTGTCCAAATTAGCACATACGCCCTCCATTCCCTTCCTTTCTCTCAATGGTGAGTATCTTTGCATGTTTCAAGATTCAGTTCAAGAATTTCCTCTTAAATGAAATCTTTCCAGATAGGATTCTCTCTGAATAGCATACTTCTGCCTCTGTACTCTGATCGGACTTCTGGGGTCAGACCTGACTTACCTCCCCTTAATAAGTCTCTGAACTCCTTGAGGGCAAATAGGCCCAAATGGTTCACTAAATCAACATGCTGTTAACGTGATGTACCTTGAAAGACTGAAAGGATACATGGCCATAATGAATTCAATCAAAGCTTTTAAAATAAACAGATAAAAAATTGTATAATACAGAGGCAAGAGGGATTTCTGCATAAAATAAATGTTTATTTAAATTGGATAACTGTCAGGTTGACTGTCTATATCATAAATGTGACAATGTAAAAACCAAAAACATGTCACTGAGCTACTCTATTTCAAAATATCAGTACTCTACTGACATTCCTGGAATTACCACATTTTCACTTCCAAAGGATTGATATAAAATATTATGCTCTCTGGTATATCCCTACAAGTTACGGGTTTTAAACTTTTTAAATACAGTATAGGTACGTAGCTAAAATACTTAACTATCAAAACAAGACAAGTGAAGTCACTCAGTCGTGTCCGACTCCTTGCAACCCATGGACGGTAGCCTACCAGGTCCTCCACCTATGGCATTTTCCAGGCGAGAGTACTGGAGTTGTTTGCCATTTCCTTCTCTAGGGGATCTTCCCAACCTAGGGATTGAACCCGGTTCTCCCACATTCCAGGCAGACGCTTACATGCAGATTTTATACAGTTTCTATCGACCTCTCCTATAATAAATGAGTGAGATTTTGGTATAAGGATTTTTTGTGGGGTTTGCAATGTTTCTTTCTCAGGGTTTTCCTCTAATTTCCAAAGGCAAGGAACCCTCCCAACCCATCCCCAAAGCTATAGCAGCAGCAGCAGCAGCAGCAGATTCATTAAAATCCCATTAGGAATATCAGTGAAGAAAAGAGCATCAAGCTGTCATGTTATTTTGAATACAACAAAAGTATCTGAATAAATTATTTAAAAGTATTCAAAAGTATTTGCATAAATACTTTTGGCTAAAGAGGGTCCCTTTGTGTGTCCATGATTTACTCTATTTACCTCTGTGCCACCTGTCACTTAACTGGATCTGAGTGTTTTGCAAAGCTAAGGTCAGTTTACCGCCTTTCTTAAAATATGGTGGAAATAGCAACACACCCTTATCATTTCTGCAGGTAGATGTCTTCAAGCTTGTCTCAAAAAACAAACAAAGCTTTGAGATTTACACTCCTCTATAGAACTTTCTTCTTTTTAGTATATTCAGTGCCGTACAACCATCAACTGCTATCTGATTTCAGAACGTGTTCATCATCCCCAAATTAAACCCTGTACCCATGAGCAGTCACTTCCATTTCTACTCTCCTCAATTACTGACAACTACTAATCTACTTTCTGTCTCTACAGATTTGCTTATTCTGGACATTTCATATAAATGGAATCACAGTAATATGTGTTCTTTTGTGTTTGATATTTTCTGTGATAGTCTGTATTCGACATTTTTCATTCATCAGCTAATGGACAATTGAAATGTTTATACTTTTTGGCTATAAATAATACTGCACAAACCTTTATGTACAAGTTTTTTTGTAGACAAATGTTTTCAAATTCCTATGAAGGGAATTGCTGGGTTGTCTGGTAACCCTATTATTTTGAGGAAGTACAAAACCATTTTTTGTTTATACCATTTTACAATCCCTCAAGCAATGTATGAAAGTTTCAACTTCTCCACATCCTTTGGTAAGGGTTCCCAGGTGGCTCAGAGGGTAAAGATTCCGCCTGCAATGCAGGAGACCGCAGACTCCTAGATTGGGAAGATCCCCTGGAGAAGGGCATGGCAACCCACTCCAGTAATCTTGCCTGGAGAATCCCATGACAGAGAAGCCTGGTAGGCTACAGCCCGTAAGGTTGCAAAGAGTCAGACACAACTGAAAAACTAAGCACGCACAGCACCAATACTAGCCATTGTGGGTCTTTCCAATACTAGTCATTGTGGGTCTGTATCTTGGCCACCCTACTAAATATGACCTAGTACTCACTGTGGATCTGACTTGCGTTTCTCTAATGACCAACAACGTTGAGCATCTTTTTGTATGTGTCCTCATTGGTCACCTGTATGTCTGCTTTTGAGAAACGTAATTCGGATCTTTTGCCCATTTTTCTCTTGGGCTGTCTCTTTATGGTTGAGCTGTAAGAGTTCCTTATTCTAAATACAAATTCCTTATCAACAACATTCTGTGTGTTGTCTTAATTTTCTGGATGGTAGCCTTTGGGAAACAAATTTTTAAATTCTGATGGCGTTCAATATATACGTTTTTTTCTACTGTCACTTGTGCTTTTGGTTTCATATCTTAAAAAAATCATTTTACACCTATGGTTCTTCCTAAGAGTTTTACAATCTTGGCTCTAGGCCTATACAGTTTGAGTTAATCTGTGTACATGGTATGAGAGGTAGGCATCCAACTTCATTCTTTTGCATATGGATTTCCAGTTGCCCAAATATAATTTGTTAAAAGACTACTGTTTCCCCATTGAACTGCCCTGGAACCCTTGTCAAAGGTCATCTGACCATAAACATAAAGATTTATTTCTAGACATTCAATTGTACTGCATTGACCTACATACCTATACTCATGTCGGGACTAAACGTTCTCACCCCCTTTCTTGAGGTTTAACTGACAAAATTGTGAAGACATACTAAATGAACACAGTGGTGATTTTATATACATACACATTGTGAAAGGATACCTATCATCTAGTTAATTAACATATTATCACCTCACACTTTTCTTTCTTCTCTTCCTTCTTCTGGTGAGAACATTTAGGTCAATAGTGTTATCAACTATAACCACCATGTTTTATATCAGATTCTCAGACCTCATTCATCTTAGAAAATCTGTCCTCTTTACCAACCTCTCCTCATTTCCTCCACTCCCTAAACCCCAGGGACAGCCACTGTTCTACTCTCTATGATTGACTTTTTCCTTTTCTTTTAGAATCTACATAGAGGTGATACCATGGAGTAGTTGTCTTTCTCTGTCTGGCTTATTTCATTTAGCATAATGCCCTAAGGTCCATCCATCCATGTTATCAAAAAATGGCAGAATTTCCTTCCTTCTTGTGGCTTAATAATATTCCACTGTAGATGCACTATCTTGATTACTGCAGCTATAAAATAAGTTTCAAAAGTGGGAAGTATGACTTTTCTTCCCTAATAAAATTTTATATTTGGCAACAAGTACTTTCCTTCCCCCAAAAAGGTGATTACTGTTTTGATTATGCAAATTATTCACCATAAAGTAAAACAAAGTCATTCTTGGTTAATACATATTCACAGTGGTCATTTTTTTTTCTCCCCTCTAGGTGAATGTCAGCCATAGTTGTATGTTCAAGGTAAGGGTACAGAACAAAAATAGGGGTGACAGATGGGATTAGAATCTCTTGAGTTAAAAAAAAACAAAAACACCTCACTATATTTTCCAAACTTGTAAAAAAAAATCACACTCCCCTTTGAGACACACAAACATTTTATCACACATCCCCCAGCTCTTGTTTCCTCTGAGAATCACTAATACTATAATTCTTAGTTTTTGTGGTGGTATAGCACCACAAGCCAAGATTTTCTTTTGTGTTTTCCTTCTATTATACATATCAATAAAACAATAAGAATTACATTTTTAAAATATGAAATATCAGTCAGTATGCTTTTAACAAAATAAATGCCCCTCTACAAGAGTCCAGTGTTTCTTTATATTGAACCCTGAAAATAAACAAATATGCAGAAGAACTCAAATTGCCACCATGGAGAAGAATCTACAGTTGATAAGTAAAGTGTATTATATTTCCTAAAGAGTAATTTTGTGGACAGTCTTCTGACTCAGGTTCTAAAATGTAACTATTAACACAACAGTTTTGAGGTGACAATGTCATGAAACTTAGATTTATGAGAACAAAGTTTCTTTGAATAAATAAAACATATTCTGGCAACTTAGTAAATCATTTTATACGCTTATTTTGGGTAAATTAATTTCAAATGAATGTCATTATTCTCAAGTCCAAAGCTAACTAGACCACACTGCCATGACACCACTTTTTCATGCCTGGGCACACTTACATAGAAGTATATAGCGATTTAACCAAGTATGAGTAAGTTACTACAGAGTCAGTAAAATTTCATAGTAGCAACATAAAATTGATGTTTCTTCTGGCCTATATACAACATATTAATGTAAAGATGCAGTTGAGAAATTTTACATTAAAATGATTTTCCTATTACTCATTTACTTATTTTTAAAATGTTGACACTATGTGTGTAGTATTTACCTTGCAGGCAGTTACTATAAACTGTAACCATTACTCTTTGCACTAGTATAGGGATATTTAATCTAGATATTCAAGATGAGCTTCAGAAAGTCCAAGGTTCACTTAATATCATATGCCAAATTTTGGCATATATGTTTTTCTGGGGGAGAGGCCATTGCTATGAAAGAATTTCAAAGAGATCCATGATCCAAAAGTGACTAAAAGTCGCTGCTCTAGTCAGTAATAAACACAGAAAAATGTAAACAATAAAACAAGAATGAAAAAAAGCAATAAAATACTTTTATATATATTGCGTATTATATATTACAAGTAAAAATCTGTACCATGTGGTGTGCTTACTAGTTCTGGGGGAGTGGAAAAGGGAGAGAGAAGTAAGTTTAATATGTTGTCCCTGTAGTCTGTTAACAAGAAGAGCTCTATGACAACAAGAGAAATATCATCAGGTAACATGCTGCTGCTGCTCCAAACACATGTTAGCAAAGATACATCATGGATCCATCAAAAAACTTGGGAAGAAAAGTATTTTATACTTATTAAATTCTCATTAAATTAGTCTCTTAGATCTCTGTCTGAAAGACTATTTGATGGTGAAAATGTCAAGCCAAGAGACAGGGCATACACAGGTGCTAAACAAACCATAAGATGGAGAAAACGGAAAGCTAGTGTTTGCAAAGCAAAGATGATGAAGATAACACTGAGCTGTACATGAAAGCAAAGGAATCCACTTTTACAACCTTGATTAATTTAGCTGAAGTACAATTAAACTTAGTCCAAAGACATCACAAACTGATTTAGTATATTCATTACAATAGGATTTAGAAGCATTTTCCTTTATTTTGTGGTCACACTTGAAAAACACTAAATTAAGTGGGTTCTAGATAATAAGTTGACATTAATTATCATATTGTTTCTCCTAGAGCTACAAAATTCCATGAATAGAGGACACCAACTTAGCTAAAGATGAATCAGACAGGATTTTTCTACCACCCAACCGTTCCCAGATATGGCAGTCATAATATTCATCTTCATCATCATCATCATCCTGCTAGGATTAAAAAGGTTAAATGTGATAATATGTGTAAAGTGCTGAGTTCAGTGCCTGCTGCAGAGGAAGTCTCACTGAGTAGCAGCTTTTATGATTAGCAGTATTTTACCAATATTTGAAAATGCAGACTTCTGAGGGGCCAGATAATCACTAATCTATTTGTCTAAATTATCCTGCAAAGCCCCTGCTGGCTCAGACAGTAAAGAATCCGTCTGCAATGCAGAAGACCTGAGTTTGATCCCTAGGTTGGGAAGGTTCCTTGGAGAAGGCAATGGCAACCCACTCCAATATTCTTGCCTGGAGAATTCCATGGACAGAGGAGACTGGCAGGCTATAGTCCATGGGGTTGCAAAGAGTCACACAGGACTGAGTGACTAACACATACTGCAAAGAGCCATCAGTCAAATCCAAAGACCAGGAAAACAATGATATAGATGCAACTGAAAACATCTATTTTTTTCGGTTTCTGGGATTACAAAAAGGTGATTTTTTTTTAAAAATTAGTATCACAGAACAGTAAAAAATGAACCCCGCCGACTCTCTTTTAAAAATAATTTTATTTGTTTTTGGCTGTGCTTGGTCTTCACTGCTACATGCAGGCTACTCTAGTTGCAGTGCATGGGCTTCTTGCTGCGGTGCTTCTGCTACTGCAAAGCACGGGCTCTAGAGTGCACGGGCTCAGTAGTTGTAGAGCACAGGCTTAGTTGCCCTGTGGCATGTGGAATCTTCCCAGATCAGGGATTGAATCTAATCTCCTGCACTGGCAGGTAAGACTCTTAACCACTGAACCACCAGGGAAGTTCCTCTCTCTCTAATCTCACTCTCCACTGCTAATGAAGTTCACCTACTTAACTATAATAAAATAATCGAAAGATTATTTGGATCTCACTGTTTTCCAGAAACTTTCAAATTCCTAAAGTTTCTGCTAGAGGTAAGATTGTACTAGTTCTTACCTGTCTAAGAACCATCTATGTAAATATCTAAAATGAGTAATTACTGCTAAGAGAAAAGTATGACACGAACTTATTTACCAAAGAGAAACAAACTCACAGACTTTGAAAAGAAACTTATGGTTACCGAAGAGGGAAAAGGATGGAGGAGGGATAAATTAGGAGTTTGAGATTTGAGATTAGCAGATATAAACTACTATTGTATATAAAATGACATACAGCAAAGTCCTATTGCATAGCACCGGGAACGATATAAACTATTATTATATATAAAATGACATACAGCAAAGTCCTACTGCATAGCACCAGGAACGATATAAACTATTATTATATATAAAATGACATACAGCAAAGTCCTACTGCATAGCACTGGGAACGATAATCACGATCCTGTAATAACCTATAATGGAAAAGAATACGCATACATACATACACACACACACACACACACACACACACACACACACACCTGAATCACTTTGCAGTACACCATAAACTGACATAATGCAATGCTGTAAACCAACTATACTTCATCAAAAAATTTTTAAAAGCATCTACATGCTGAATGTCATGTTTTTCTAAAAAACATATATTCAAATTTAAAAAGCTAGTTACTATAGCTATGAAAGCTTTCTCTATAAGTCTATTATCAGAGAGGTGTACTCTAACTACTTCTGCCTTTAAAACTTCCATTAGAAAGAAATGGTCAACTTATTACAAAGCATAAGTAAATATTTATGAAATAATTATATCTCTAGGAACATTAATATGTTTAAAATTGGAAATTCTACACAAATGATTGGTTTCTATCGAACATTCAGTTCTGTGATATTTTAATCCCAAAATTGAACTCTAGACTGAAGCTCACCTTTCCTTACTTGAAATCTGTGTTTTAAAATTTGGAGGGGGAAAAGAAACTATTAGTAAAACCTACAGCATTCCCAGGTCCAGAATTTCTAGACTGCATCATCTTCAGTCCATCTGGGGAATTTGGGGGACACCTTACATTTATGTAAGGAGTTAATCAAATCTTTGAGAAGCTAAATATATAATTTTTAAAGCAATCATTTATCACTGTACTTTCACATTATTCTTCTCAGAATCAATTATGTAATTCAGAATAGAATCTAGTCAAATCTATGCAGTCAAAAAAAAAAATCACTTCGTCAACATACACTTCTTCACATGAGAAACACAATTAATTATTTAGTAGAACATCAACATAAAAAAAAATACTACCTTCTTTAAATCTTCTGAAGACTTTTTCTAGATAACCCCATTGGTATGACTGACGACAGAGGTGCCAATGGACAATGCTGTATCACTGAACCTATGCTTGTGAAATTTCTGACAGATGTTCTCCCAAAATGTTCTATTTTCCCCAGGTATCTGAAACCACATCAGATATTTCTTAAGATTATTTTAACTAGTATGTCAAGGAAGAATTTAAGAAATCTTATTAACTGAGCCTTCCCAAACAAAATATCTCTTATCTACAAATGCTTTGAAAAGTTAAGCACTTTTGATAATTAAAAGGTATAATGAAATTCTGATTTGATAATCCTCTGTATGAAATCAGTCTCAGAAAGCTAGGTGTTTTTCATGCTTAAAAATGATTTTTCATGACTTTCAACGCCATATTGCCCTATACTTCTAATTTACTCTGAAGATATTTTAATTTTACTCTTAATATTCTGCAAAAGCGTTGTTTGAGGATAGATAGGGAGAAGACTTAAAAGGTTACGCTAAGTTAGCTCAGTTTATAATACTCTCTGTTACTTATTCTATGAAATATTGGCATTGACATCCAAGTCAGTAAAGTTTAATAAACAACATATACAATAACAATCACACTAACTTTTCTTATTAATTCCTAGATAATTCCAAATTCATGGATGAACACTAATCTAGCAGCTTAATTTAGCTTAAATATTTCTTCAAAACTATTATGGTGCCTCTGGATATTAACATCCTCTATGGCCACTTTCTCCTCCTGCCCTCCATCTTTCCCAGCATCAGGGTCTTTTCCAATGAGTCAGTTTCTCACATCAAATTAGAGCTTCAGCTTCAGTTCAGAAAATATGTAATTAGGCAATTCTGACACATATAAAATTTATGAAGTTTGCTGTATGATTGTTCCTTTTCTGCATAAACTCAAAGAAAAGAGTAACTATTTTATGGGTTTGGGGGTATATCAGCTACCTCCCGATACTCAAGAGGAATATACTCATGAGATTTTCAAGAAAGAAAATGGATAGAGATCAGAGAAGAACAGTAACATAGATTCCCTAGTTTCCAAAAGAACTAAGGGCTCATGACTAGTATCTCAAAAAAACTGAGACTGGAGTTGGGCACCTGGGAGATCACTTTTACAGAAAACTCACATTTATTCTTGAAGTCCTGATTAGCAGAAATGGCAGTATTTGCTTAAAATATGAAACTTCTTAACATTTAACATTGAAAGCTAACCTATACAACTTTTTTCTGACACACAACTTAAATCAGGAAAACTGGAATAGTTACATTAGAATTAGTTATGCATTCTTATTTCAATGAAACATCATAGATATTCAATATGTAAACTACAAATGTACAGATAGGATCAACAAGATTTAGAGCTATATTAAACACATAACATTACACACACAGAATTCCTACAATGTTTATTAACCTCCATGCAATAAGACTTAAGAGCTATACTACACACATATAACCCCCACACACACCCTTACAATGTCTATTAATTAACCTCAATGAAATGTATAACTTCACGTCACCAAATGGGTGGTAAATTAATACTGATATTTTGTCTACTCTGGGTGGTATTGCTTAAAAACTGTAAAAGGGCTGAGAAGTTTGATATTTCAAACTGCCCTGGGATGTTGTTTAACACCCATTATAACACCTTCAAAGTATCTATAGATAGTGATCTTGGAACTTATCTAGGTGATGACAATGTATAAGTGTAAGATGACAAGATAATATATAAATGAGAAGTGTTTTGTTTTAGAGTTGTCCTACTACAACAAATCAATCATGGAAAACCTGCAATAAATAAGCCCTAAATAAAAATGAAGTCATAAACCATCAATAACAAACTGACAGTGTCTACTAAAATTAAATAAGAACAAACAGATATTAGTAGAAAATAGAATTAGGAGGGCTGACAAAAAGTGGTAAAATAAGATTTGGACTTTAAGGTTTATAAGATATGATGGCAAGTATGAAATATATGACTTATTACAGTTATCCAGCTTAGCTTCTAAGCAATTCCATCTGTGTTAATCTCATGTATGAATTCATTAAAATTAGTGACAAAGAATAAACCATCACACGGTTCTAAACTATAATTGGTAGAGAAATGACACAGTTCTAATAAAGTAAACATAAATGACAAATTGAATGGTGATATGTACAGAGAACTGTGGTGTGGTAAATTCAAATACATCAAACTGAAAGCCTGAGGATAGAAGAAATGCTGATTAGTTGTATTGACTTGATTGGTCAGTAAACTATGGCCCAATCCTGTTTACGTAGGACCCATGACTGTGTGGACCACAATAAACTGTGGAAAATTCTGAAAGAGATGGGCATACCAGACCACTTGACCTGCCTCTTGAGAAACCTTTATGCAGGTCAGGAAGAAACAGTTAGAACTGGACATGAACAACAGACTGGTTCCAAATAGGAAAAGGAGTACGTCAAGGCTGTATATTGTCACCCTGCTTATGTAACTTATAAGCAGAGTAGATTATAAAAAATGCCAGGTTGGATGAAGCACAAGCTGGAATTAAGACTGGCAGGAGAAACATCAATAACCTCAGATGTGCAGATGACACCACCCTTATGGCAGAAAGTGAAGAAGAACTAAAGAGCCTCTCCATGAAAGTGAAAGAGGAGAGTGAAAAAGTTGGCTTAAAGCTCAACATTCAGAAAGCTAAGATCATGGCATCCAGTCCCATCAGTTCATGGCAATTAAATGGGAAAGCAGTGGAAACAGTGGCTGCCTTTATTTTGGGGGGCTCACTGCAGATGGTGTCTGCAGCCATGAAATTAAAAGACACTTACTCCTTGGAAGGAAAGTTATGACCAACCTAGACAGCATATTAAAAAGCAGAGACATTACTTTGCCAACAAAGGTCTGTCTAGTCAAGGCTATGGTTTTTCCAGTGGTCATGTATGGATGTGAGAGTTGGACTATAAAGAAAGCTAAGCACCGAAGAATTAATGCTTTTGAACTGTGGTGTTGGAGAAGACTCTTGAGAGTCCCTTGGACTGCAAGGAGATCCAACCAGTCCATCCTAAAGGATATCAGTCCTGGGTGTTCATTGGAAAGGCTGATGTTGAGGCTGAAACTTCAACACTTTGGCCACCTGATGCAAAGAGCTGACTCATCTGAAAAGACCCTGATGCTGGGGAAGATTGAAGGAGAGAGGACAAGGGGACAACAGAGGATGAGATGGTTGGATGGCACCACCAACTCAATGGACATGGATTTGGGTGGACTCCAGGAGTTGGTGATGGACAGGGAGGCCTGGCATGCTGCAGTTCATGGGGTTACAAAGAGTCGGACACAACTGAGCGACTGAAATAACATGAACTAAGAGCTGATTTTAAAGATAAACATTTGCCATCAATTCGAGGCTATGAAACACTGACTTTGAACCATGATTAAGAGAAATTTCACAGGCTCCTCAAAAAAATTCATTCTTCTAATCAGTAGACTTGCATTACTCAATTATTACATTAGTTTGAATTTCAATGAAAAATTTATGAAAATTTGTTTTTCTGTTTTCTGTTCTGTATCTCAGACATCGTCAACTTCCATTTTTGCCGACAAAGCCTAAAATGTTTTATCTAGCCCTCTACAGAAAGTTTGCCAACTCCTGTATTAGAATACTAATTTGAATAATAACAAAGAATACAAAGGCTTTTAAGAAACAAGAAAATCAAACTATCCGAACTTAGAACTGAATGTAGTGTAGGCATCAGAAAGGAAGCAGATCTGCTGAACTAAGTTGAAAGCTTCAATCTGAAACTAAAAGATGAGTTACCGAAAAAAGATGGCAAATACCAGTGATCTCAGCTTCAAATCTTAAGAAACTATATGGATAGTAAGGAAGATTCTTGATCACACATGGTGTTTTCAATCACACTTGCAGAGTGATACATAACAAAATCATTTTTTCAAAACTATTTTTGCAAATCTGGTACAAGGATTTTAAAACAACTTAGTCCAGGGAATAACTAGCAAAAGTTAAAAAGAACCAACAAGGACATACAGTACAATACAGGGAAATTTGCTCAATACGCTGTAATAACCTAAATGGGAAAAGAATTTGAAAAAGAATGGATACATGTATATATATAACTGAATCACTGTACCCAGAAATCAATGCAACAGTGTTAATCAACCATATGCCAACATAAAATAAAATTTTTTAATTAAAAAATAAATACATAAAAACAAAAACTTCTGAGGCTCACTTGGCACAATAAAAACTAAATTCAAGCTGTCCAGATACAGAACAGGCTGCATTCCAAAGTAGCGCTATGATGCTTGAAGTATTCAAGAAAACACTGAAAAATCAGTATTGAAACAAGAAAATCAAACTATCCGAATGTAACTCAGTAGGTTCTTTTATTGGATGGAGAACTGGAACTACGTAAACGGCTAAGGAGATTTTCAATTTTCCACTTCTATGAAACATTTAAAAATCAAGACTAAAACCCAATAGAAGGTAGGTGTTGCTTTAGACAAATTAAGCTTATAATCAGCTTATAATCAATTGATTAAGCTTATAATCAATCATCTAGTGGTCTAAATATAGAAACACTACATATTTCTAAAGGGGAGGTTTGAGAACTTAAGGTATCAATATTAAAAGTTTTAAAATCTTAGTGCTGCTATTCTTAAGAGATAATATCCAATATCCAAGATAATAATACTTTGCTATGATGTTAACAAAAGTTTTGATAGACCTAATAAATAAAATTATATTAAACCCATACGTAAAAATTCTGTTTCTATCAAGTGGTCTAGTAATACATACTCATTTTGTCATTTTTATAAATATTTAAATATTGACTAAATACAAGCATCTCCTATGTGCTCAGCAGAGTATTACAAGCAGAGCACATGATGAAAAAAACCAGAAAACAGACACAGTTTCTCACCTTGATTATTTCCACCAATTGATCCACACCACTGTCTCCTGGAAATATTGGCTGCCCTAGCAACAGCTCAGCCAACACACATCCTGCAGACCATACATCTGAAGAGAAAAGAAAATGAAAGCTTATTAATATTACATTTTGTAGCTTATGTTGTGTTAAAAACTGTTTGATACATTTTTAAATTTTACTTTGATCAGAATAAATACCATAAAGAAAAGACTATAACCCAAAACAGAGGGGGAAAAGTCATCAAATAATCCATTTTAAAATTGTGTTAAACTTACTAAACAGTAAACAGGGCAATAAGAATATTCTAATAAAAGGTAATATCTTTATTATTATATATTATTATATTATTATCTTTATTATTATATATATAATATATTATATAATATTATAATATATTATATATATATCTTTATTATTATATCTTTATTTATTATATCTATATTAATTATCCAGTATGAGATGTTCAAGTCTTCAACAACCAAGACAGAGATTATAGTATGAAAGCACAGCAGGGGATGTTAAAAAAAAATAAAAAGAAAGCATAGGGCATGATTATTTACTCATTATACTTAAAAATAAGTCAAAGCAATACAATCTCTGCACATTAGCAGGTGCTTAGAGAGAGTAGCAAGAAGGGTTCAATCTCCTATACACAGGAGAGTAAGCCAAATGCAAATTTCAGAGAATTTTAATATTTTAAATGGCTAACTTTTGTCTTGTAATATAACTGACAGAAAATGTGCTTAAATATATGAATATTTTAAAATGCAAAGACAGAAGAATACATGGTATTTTACAAATTATAAAATATAATTCACTTCTGAGTCAACAAGAAGCCTCAATCTTGACAGAAAACTTAAATAAATTTTAATGATTTATAAATAAATTTACAAAAGGAAAAAATAAAGCATATATCCTGGCTTACCCACAACAGTCAGTCCTGGTCTAGATGACCTCCTGTGATAATAATGAAGAGCATCCCTTTATCTCTTAAAAGTATTACCAAATGGAAAGATACATTTTGTGGGCACTTTATTTAGAGCCCACTACTTAAGACTTTCTGCCCACCCCCCCACCCCCCCATCAAAAAGCTAATATTCTGGATTCCTGGGTTTTGTATGAACCAACAAACAATGGCTTTGGGGAGATGAACATAAATCGTCGCTGGGCTTTCCATCTATCAGTAGGGAAGGAGAAAAAGGACTAATGGCACGCGTGACAACAAATAATTTAATCAGTTTAATGCAGTAAGATGCACTATCATGAAGAATTGGAAGCTAACACAATATTGTAAATCAGCTATCCTCCAATATTTAAAAAAAAAAAAAAAGGAGATCCTTGCTCCAATAACTACATTTTACTGGCCTAGACAAATAATAACACAAAATTCATTTAAGAAATTCAAGTTGATTTTGCCCAGCAACTCTTTTAACATCACTGTTAAAAAATATTTCTAAAATGTATCTGTATTAGTACACTTTTAAATATTTTTGTTTATTTACAAATCTTTCAGAGTCTTAAGAAGCAAGTATCCTAAGTCTAAACAGGGAGGCCAAATCTAGGCTTGAGAGAGTTCAACAGCCCCAGCTGCATCAGTAGACTATGGAGAATCTAGAAAGTCAGAATCTGGTTTTAGGAGATTTACTTTACTTTAGACAAGTAAATGTGAAGGAGACTGCTGGAAAACAGGTACTCATCCAAAAACGGATTCCTAATACAGAAAACACACTACACTGGCCCTTCTTTGTGAGAAGATTCCCAAAGAACTGCTAAGCACACGGACATTTAAAGAAGTAATTAACTCTTGAGGGTCATGCCTTAATATGTCAGATGATATTGTCATGACTTTTTAGAAAGAAGTAAACCACATTTATTTTAGGTGAGGCTGGCTGGCAGAACTCACCCCAGTATGAATCTTATTCCTGGTATGCAGATGATTAATTTCATATATGCAAATAAAACATAAAGCATCTAGAAAATCCAAAGACTGTCCAAAGATAAAGGGCTGAAATTTGCTCTTTGGGAAGAGTCAAGTTAATAAATACCACAAAAAGAACACCACTTTTTCTACAGTACTTTGACTAACATTTTATTTAATCCTCATGGCCACTCAGAAAGGTAAGCAAAACTGTTACTAATCTCTTTTACAGTTTAGCTAAGTAGTAATAAACCTGGAATTCAAATTCAGGTCTACTCTTAACCAAAATATCCCTTTCACTATTTCTCATTTGTTCCTGAACAGAACAGGCCATATAACATAGCCATGATGAAACTCTAAGCATTGTAAACAAGACACACAAACTCTCTCTCTTATATTCTCTATCCAGGGAGTGGGACACACAAATACTCACTCACTTACTCTATTATACTCTCTATCCAGTGCAGCAGGTCTCAAAGTATGATCTGCCAGAGCCCTGAACCTCCTGGACTTTTTCAGAGGTACTGAGGGCAAAGTTATTTTCATAAGAATACTCAGATGTTTTATGTCTTTTTCACTATGCTGACATTTGTACTGATGGTGCAAAAGAAATGGTGGGTAAAACTGCTGCCTCTTGGCACAAATCACAATGTTCCTTGGCATTTTGCCCTTTGGCAAAAAAAAAGAAAAAGAAAAAGAAAGAAGTAGTATTAGTAATATATATTTCTGTGTAGAGGTCTTTGTTCATATTAGAGAATTTTAACATATAAAAGACAAATTGTCCAAGTTCTGATTTTTCCTTGACTTTCTGTTTTTGTGGGTTTTTTAATTTAATTTTTTTGTTTGGTCTTTGTATGCTTCGTTTGTTTTTAGACTAAGGAATTCTCTTCAAAGACAACATATTAACAATAAGGTAAACTACCTGCATGCCTAAGATTGTTCCTTTCTTAGCTTCCTATTCACATCCAACTGTTCACACTCTGTATGTTCACTCCTACTAGTGGGCTAAAATGAGGTAGAAGAGGTGGTCAACAAAGAATGAAGCAAACTGTCTCTATTCAGTGCCTTCTATCCTTAAAAGATCTTTTGTGACAACTGCTACAGAATCTGAATTTATTCAAAACACTGATGAAAAAAATTAGTAAATTTTTAAAGCTGACTTAAAATTAAATAATCAATTGAGTCAGCACAGTATGAGTGTCAGTAATATTGTAATCCTATCACTTTAATCATAAACTTAATGGATGAAAATTCTCCAACTGGTGATCAAGCTCAGAGAGTACTATTTCAGGGGATTTTTTTTTTTAAGGGAAGAAAAGCTATACTTAGAATTTATTTAAAATTTTAAGTTTAAAATAACTGTAATCTTAAAGAAATCATACAATCACAGAAGAGTAGCTTTATTATTCTCTCATAATCCAAGAAACCTAAAAGTAGAATAGTAAATATATTGTAAATTCTGTGTATTTTTACATATAAATCTTCAAGAAGAAACATATTTCAGGGCATATTTATCTTTATATTGAGTATAGATTGGTACTACTAAATTACTAAAAACAAGGTATAATGCATAATTATAAGCTATTATATTCAGATACAGTACTTACCTATACTAGAGGTATAATCAGTGGCTCCAAAGATCAACTCTGGTGCCCTATAGTACCGAGAACAGATATACGAAACATTGGGTTCTCCACGGACCAGCTGCTTTGCACTAATAAAAAAAAATCAAAAGGAGAAATTCTTTAAATTAAATCTAAACCATAAAAGAATCTTAACTGCTATCATTTGCAATACAATATTTAATCTAAGAGTCCCATAATTCCAATCATGCAATATATTAGAAAAGAAAATATTAGCCATAACTCTCTATAACAAAAGAAACATAATTTTAACATATCACTCCGAAAAAGAATAGTAACTTTTAAAGAATGCATTTGTCAACTGTCATGTGAAGAAAAAGAGTTTTAAAAAAGTTAAACAATGATAATGTTGAATTTCTTCTGCTATTTTCCCCTGAATTTCACTCTAAAATACAAAGAAGGAAGGTCAGAAATATAAGAGGTACCTCCCCTCACCAAAAGCACTATAACTGACTATAAGAATGAATATTGCTTACCCAATATGTTTTTTAAATGGGTAAGAAATTGGCCACTATTAAAATTTGACTTCTGATTCAGAACGAGTATCCCATAGCTTGCAGACCCAATCTACTTTATTTTTTCCCCCATTTGGTCAATTTATTAGCTGTCTTAACATCTGCTATCCAATAAAAAGATAGGTCCTTTCCTGTAGGGCAGAGATAATTCACAGCCTATGAATTCTAATTCCACGGTGATATATTATTAACAAATCACATATTCTCTAATTCAACGTTCGTTTCCAAATATTTTGTGGCATGTATTTTAAATATTAAATTAAAATTAGTTTCTTTTGAAATATCTCAAAATAACTTGAAGATACACTGAAATAAACTGCTATAGAAGCCAATCATTTTGACATACAATAATAGGGAAGATAAATACAGCAAATAAATACAAACAACAAAATAAAAATAGTAAAAAACAAAGTAAAAAAAAAAACTTTTAGATAAAGGTACAAGAAAATCAGAGTAGAGGCAGTTGAAAATAGTCACAGAGGTTTCAGTTTCGGCGTTCTTTTCTTCCATTTATTTCTGTTCACTGATAACACTGACCATAACCTGATCTTTCTTCATCACAAGTTTTGAAGGTGGGAGACAGTTTATCCACATACAGCAACCATTTCATAAATTGATAAATACTAATCCCTGTTTTAGGCTGTATGAAAATTAAGATACTTTCATAGCATAACTGATAAAAGTTTTTACCTTATAAAGGATTTATTAAATTAACAAGACAGATTCCAATTACACTGTCAGAAAATTCACTATAAGATAAAGGTAATATTAGTAATACCACAGCCTACAGATTTTTTTCACTACTTGATGAAGCTGCCTTCAAAGTGCATCCCAAACTCTGCTTGCTCAAATCAGACGTTAAAAACAAAACAGTAGCTCTGTTATCAGAGCCATTAAAAGTGAACTCTTACCACAGAAGTGAAATCCCTATCCCAAATATATTAAAGTGATTTCTATGTGCAAATGAAACTCCCATAGCAACAGTATTCTAAAACTATGGTGAGAACAGAAACTCCACTAACTTGGTATCTCAAAAGTATTTTTACAGTGTACACCAGTCACTCTCAAGCAGGGGAAAGACATCCCATAACAAAAAAATTCATCTGATTTGGGCATTTTATCCTACAGATGCTTGTTTCAAGCACCAAATAAGAGTTTTTTATTTAAAATCCTTTACCTATTTCTTACAGTCAAAGGAACAGTTAAGAGCCCTGCAAAATGAGTTGGATCCTGCGATAGATGTCTGAAATTAGAAAACTGTAAAAAGGAGACGATCTAAAAGGACACTTTTGTGAGACTAAGAATTAACTCATGACAAAACAGATGTCTATTTTTTTTTAAAGACTTTTCTCCAAGGGACAACCTGTGGAAAATATATACTATATTAAAACCAAAATTTAATCTGTGGGTTGATATAAAAAGCATTACAAAGAAGAAGGAATACCAATATTAGCAGGTGTGGGTCAATATTTATAAGCAGCTGAGATAGAAAGCAAGAATTTGTAAGGATAAAAAAACTGGTGAGAATTCAAGACATATGATGTCTTGGGGATTACAAGAAGAGAGAGTACTAAAGGTAATTACACTAGAGAGGAAGTGAAAGTGTAACTGCCTGAGTTACATGTGGATACAGGCTTGATTTCATGTTGAAAAGTCAGATCAGAGAGGCACAAAATGCTCAATACTATAAAGATGAAAAAGATTAATTCTTATTACACTGTATATTTTATGAAGCAATGCATTTAAGAAGACAGACAGAAAACTGTAACCTGCAATAAAGAAGAGAGAAATAAACTAAATTGTAGAGGAAAAGGAAGAACACACAGCTACTAAGCCTTTTACCTAATCTCTAAATTGAGGTTAACTCAATACACAGTAAGGTATAATAATATTTTTTTAAAAATTAGTTCTTACTGAAAAAGGAATATACACACATAATAAATGGGAACAATTTCTAGGAGTTAAATTGCTGGGTGAAAGACTATATACACGTACAATTCTGAGAGAATTTACCAAAACTATCCTCACGAGAAACTGAACTAGTTGATACTCCCTAAATAAGTATAACAAAAGGTAACTGAAAGAACAGATAGGGTAGAAGGGTGGGGTTGAAGATTACAGGAGGAAGGGAAAGAGAGTTAGTTTACCTTCCAAAGTCACAGAGTTTCAAGACAGCTGTATCAGGGTCCAACAAGAGGTTCTGTGGTTTAATATCCCGATGGCAGATTCCAAAGGAATGGATATAGGCTAAACTTCGGAACAGCTGATACATATACAACTGGAATAAAGAGTAAACATCAAATGAATATTTATTTTCTATCCCAAACAACTCAGAATCCTTAAGCAGGAAACAAAGTAACAGATTTCCAGAAAAGAATAAGTGAAATGCTGGGGATTGTTAGCACTCAATCTTTCTTTAACAAGCTTCATGGCATTTCTCTATCAACTAGCTAACTATAGTTCAGTTAACCAATGTTATATTTGTAGCATTTATATAAAACATCTTCTAACAACTTAAAAAGGAAATTTTACAATTTGCTTTCATAATTTTTTTTATTTTACTAACCACAAGACTGTTTTCCCCCTCTAAGCACATATTTAAAAACTCAAGAGATATTCCGAATCATATGACTACTAAGTAACAATTAGACCATAAGCTAGTCTTTTTTTTTTTCCCCCAATTCATCATCCTTTGTCAGGCCCAAAGGTATTGATACAGAGGTCTGGGAAAATCCACATGTGAACTGAGAAAATCTATAATCGATGATCTATTCAAGACATAAGTAAATCTATTAATAGCATCACCACTCTTCTGTTAATATCTTTCAGAATTAAGTAGACTTTAAAATGCCATTTAAAAGCATATCTGAGATGACAGTTGACATCAGTCCAAAAAAATTGATTTTATTACAAAATAAGATACATTGAAAAATTGGGTCTGTGTAAAAGAAAGAATTAGACTCTTGACTGGTGAAAAGGGGGGTCTTGTATAAAGAACATGAGTGTATCTTAAACCTTCTATTTGTTTCAAGGTCAGTGTTTTGATTTACTTATAAATTTTTCTGACTACAGACCTTCTGACTTCTAACCCAAAGTTATATACCATGAAAAGAACTTTTGACATGATTCAAATCAAAGATACCAGTGTCTTGGTGAAAAATAACAAAAAGACAGTTAAAGGTAAGATAAAGCACTGAAATAAGGTACCATCTATAAATGAAGTATTTTGACTCCTACTAAAATATATCTCATCACCAATTTACATGAAATACTTAGGACAGAGGAACATACTAGCAATACTATAGTAATCTCATCACCAAAATCCATTTTATTATCATAAAGCTTAAAAATTTTAACTATTACGTGAGTCTTTTGATACTCAAAACATTTACAGTCAATGCCATTTTATTTTCTAGAGTTATTTGTATAAAAGATAAAATGCAAAAATTGTACTTAAGATATCTGAACTTTTAAACTTGGTGAAAGTCACTCTGTCGTGTCCGACTCTCTACGAAAATGGACTATACAGTCCACGGAATTCTCCAGGCCAGAATACTGGAGTGGCTAGGCTTTCCCTTCTCCAGGGTTTAAACTTAAACTCCTAGTTAATTTTAACAATGTCATAGTTAAACAAATAATAATCTGTTTCTAATAATCTACTACAACTTCATAATTCAGTTCAGTTCACTCGGTTGTGTCCGACTGTTTGCAACCCCATGGACTGCAGCATACCAGGCCTCCCTGTCCATCACCACTCCTGCAGTTTACTCAAACTCATGTCCATTGAGTCGGTGATCCCATCCAACCATCTCATCCTCTGTTGTCCGCTTCTCCTCCTGCCTTCAATCATTCCCAGCATCAGGGTCTTTTCAAATGAAGTCAGCTCTTCACATCAGGTGGCCAAAGTATTGGAGTTTTAGCTTCAACATCAGTCCTTCCAATGAATATTCAGGACTGATTTCCTTTAGGATGGACTGGTTGGATCTCCTTGGAGTCCAAGGGACTCTCAAGAGTCTTCTCCAACACCACAGTTCAAAAGCATCAATTCTTTGGCACTTAAGCTTTCTTTATAGTTCAACTCTCACCCATACATGACCAGTGGAAAAACCATAGCCTTGACTAGATGGACCTTTGTTGGCAAAGTAATGGCTCTGCTTTTAATATGTTGTCTAGGTTGGTCATAACTTTTCTCCCAAGGAGTAAGCATCTTTTAATTTCATGGCTGCAGTCACGATCTGCAGTGATTTTGGAGGCCCCAAAATAAAGTCTGTCACTGTTTCCACTGTGTCCCCATCTGTTTGCCATGAAGTGATGGGACCAGAGGCCATGATCTTAGTTTTCTGAATGTTGACTTTTCAGCCAACTTTTTCACTCTCCTCTTTCACTTTCATCAACTAAAGAGGTTCTTTAGTTTTTCACTTTCTGCCATAAGGGTGGTGTCATCTGAATATCTGAGCGTACTGATATTTCTTCCTGCAGTCTTGATTTCAGCTTGTACTTCATCCAGCCCAGCATTTTGCATTATCTATTTGGCATATAAGTTAAATATATATATACTGATATTTCTTTCAGTAACAGCTTCATAATTATGCCAGCTCAATTAGCAGCCACTCTTAACATGGGTTGTAGGCTTCCCAGGTGGTTCAGTGGTAAAAGAATCCACCTGCCAATGCAAGAGACCCGGAGACATAGGTTTGATCCCTGGGATGGGAAGTTCCCCATGAGGAGGAAAAGGCAACCCACTCCACTATTCTTGCCTGAAAAATTCCATGGACAGAGCAGCCTGGCAGGCTACAGTCCATGGGATCACAAAGAGGTGGACATGACTAACCATAAGCACTATTAACATCTATCTATCTATCTATATACACACATACACATACATATACAGTGAACGAATCTGAAGTCGCTCAGTCATGTCCGACTCTTTGTGACCCCATGGACTGTAGCCTACCAGGCTCCTCTGTCCATGGGATTTTCCAGGCAATGGTACTGGAGTGGATTGCCATTTCCTTCTCCAAGGGACCTTCCCAACCCAGGGATCGAACCTGGGTCTCCCGCATCGTAGACAGACGATTAACATGAGTTATAGCAAATAAATAAGATTAATATTGTTATCAGGTCCTCCAAATTAAATAACACCTCAACAAAGTCTCTGCACATTTAAAATCACCAAAAGTTTAAACTTCAGCTAAAGACATACTACATCTATAAATGGCAATGAAACACTGAATTTATTAATATTTATAACCATATTTTCATAATTTTATATGATACACTTGCTCTGCACAATAAAGGATTTTAAAAATTAAATAAAAAGGTGCTGCTGCTGCTGCTGCTAAGTCACTTCAGTCATGTCCGACTCCATGCGACCCCATAGACGGCAGCCCACTGGGCTCCCCGTCCCTGGGTTTCTCCAGCCAAGTATGGGTACCTAAATTAAAATCCATAATTATTTGTGAAAAAATTCATTTCTCAGAAAGATTACAAGTATTTTTAGTACCTGGGTCATGAAAGTTTAAAAGATGAAGGCTTCACACTTAAAACTTCACACAATTATAATGAAACTCTAGAAATACCTACTCTGCAGCTTTCTCCCTCAGTACGATGCAATAATATAGTTTAAACACACCCAGCACTCTCCTCTGCTCATAATAAATACCTCTAAGATGGGAAACTGCTCCATTTTTACATACCTTGACATAGATCACAGGGAGCGTCTGTTTGGCTCGACTATAGTGTCTGGCAACTCTGTAGACTGTTTCTGGAACGTAGTCCAGCACCAGATTAAGATAGACCTCATCTTTCTGAAAGAGTTTATTAAAAACAAACAAACAAAAAAACAAAATTAGGAACTAGTCTTTAAATATTCAAATTAAATTCTCTACACATTCACTTATTTGGATTTTTAAAGCAAAGATTTATGTGGTGAATTTTAATTATAAAAATAAATTCAGAATATAACCATAATAACAAAAACAAATCTACCACATTTTTTTAAACTAACAATTTCATGGCAAAACTACAGTCATTTCAATACTGGTACAATTTCTAATCACATTGAAACTATTATTTTGGTTATACAATTTTAGAAGGCATCATCTGTCATAAAATTTAGTATTTTCTAGTTTGAGAATCATGGCCCTCACCTCATCCTATCAGGAAAGGTGTCACGGTAGGAGAGAATAAGTACTGAACTGGGATCTAAGAGATGTGCATTGCTACCCTCGCTCTGCTAACTGATAGATCAGTTCAGTTCAGTTGCTCAGTCGTGTCTGACTCTGCGACCCCATAAATCACAGCATGCCAGGCCTCCCTGTCAATCACCAACTCCTAGAGTTCACTCAGACTCACATCCATCGAGTCGGTGATACCATCCAGCCATCTCATCCTCTGTCGTCCCCTTCTCCTCCTGCCCTCAATCCCTCCCAGCATCAGAGTCTTCTCCAATGAGTCAACTCTTCGCATGAGGTGGCCAAAGTACTGATGCATGCAAGTTACTTAATCTGTATATGCTTCTATTTCTTCAACTATAACATGAAAAGTGGGACTTCAAAATTTATTTAACTTTACAAAAAGATTTTATAGTTATTTGTAGCCTACAATTAGTAAAATAACCACTTGTATTCTACAATTAACTGAACAAAAAAACAAAAGAATAACTTATAAGGCACTGAGTTACCATACTCACAAGAATACTACAAGTCTTAATGTTTAAACATCCATTCACAGCACCATAAAGACACCAACCCAAGAGCAGTGGAAAGAAAGAAGGGAATTCCAACTAAGTACCAAGGAGGAAAGAAGAACAGAGTGCTACCTTCACCATGTTCATATCAGATAAGCAACTGAAGCAGAACACAAAGCTGAGAATCCCTGTGTTCAACTCTAGAACTGGTTACTGAGTGGGAAAATCTGCAGGCAAAACTTCACAGTCTTCCTAGTTTGAAGTCATCTTATCTAACAAACTAAAGTGGAGAATTTCAATTTTCAGCGTTTATTATGGCAGCAGTCACTGCAGAGGAAGTAAGGAAGTAAGGGTGCAGGTAAAAGACCTATCATCTAAATTCAGTATGAAAGGGCATTTCAGTTCAGTTCAGTAGCTCAGTCGTGTCTGACTCTTCGTGACCCCATGAACTGCAAGCACGACAGGCCTCCCTGTCCATCACCAACTCCCGGAGTCCACCCAAATCCATGTCCAACGAGTTGGTCATGCCATCCAATCATCTCATCCCCTTCTCCTCCTACCCTCAATCTTTCCCAGCATCAGGGTCCTTTCCAGTGAATCAGCTCTTCACATCAGATGGGCAAAGTATTGGGAGTTTCAGCCTCAACATCAGTCTTTACAGTGAACACCCAGGACTGATCTCCTTTAGGATGGACTGGTTGGATCTCCTTGGAGTCCAAGGGACTCTCAAGAGTCTTCTCCAACACCACAGTCCAAATGCATCAATTCTTCAGCCCTCAGCTTTCTTCACAGTCCAACTCTCACATCCATGCATGACTACTGGAAAAACCATAGCCTTGACTAGACGGACCTTTGTTGGCAAAGTAATGTCTCTGCTTTTTAATATGCTATCTGCTGCTACTGCTAAGTTGCTTCAGTCGTGTCCAATTCTGTGCGACCCCATAGACGGCAGTCCAACAGGCTCCCCCATCCCTGGGATTCTCCAGGCAAAGAACACTGGAGTGGGTTGCCATTCCTTCTCCAAACATGCTATCTCGGTTGGTCATAACTTTCCTTTTAAGGAGTAAGCGTCTTTTAATTTCATGGCTGCAATCGCCATCTGCAGTGATTTGGGAGCCCAGAAAAATAAAGTCAGCCACTGTTTCCCCATCAATTTCCCATGAAGTGATGGGACCAAATGCCATGATCATAGTTTTCTGAATGTTGAGCTTTAAGCCAACTTTTTCACTCTCCTCTTTCACTTTCTTCAGATGCTCTTTAGTTCTTTACTTTCTGCCATAAGGGTGGTGTCATCAAGAGAGAAAACTACATTCAAGATGTGTGCATCAGAGAACACAGCAGATCTCAGGAAACAGTTTATTAAGATAGCATGCCATTGACGCTACTACCTTTACACTTTCCCCCAGTCTTTCATGGTCTCCTCTCCTTCCTCCATTCCTAGCTTAAATTCCATGGTCCAGCATTACCCTCACTTTCTAACAAGGGACTTGGTAAACAACAGCAAAGCCTTGCTCTTTGTTTTTATAACTCTTTTTCATCCTCACCTTCAGTTTATAACCTTGCTTGCACCACTACACGTATCCATTTTCCAGCTTCTGTCTCTATATACTTTTCTTCACTATTCTAAATAGAGATAACGCTGACCAAGCCCCTTTCTAAGCCAAACTCTGCTGCATGTAAACAAACTACTCTGCTCTTCCTATTCATACTCATGGCTTTAGTAATTTTTTTTCTGTCGATTATTCTCTTTTTCTGAGAGCATTACGTGCTATTATTTCTCCTATCAATTTAAAAAAAAACTTTCTCTCTAATCATGCTGATCACCACCATCCTATTTTCTGGCACCTTTTAACAGCAAAATTCTTCAGAAAGGGGGTCTAAATTGACTTTCTCCAATACGTTGTTCTTCTCCTTCTCTATAAAACTTACTCCAATAGAATTTCACCACCACTATTCCCTCAGAATTATTCATCAAGGTCAATAATCTCCTTGTTGCTGTATTCAATGCCAATTTTCAGACATCATCTTTCCCCTCTCTTATACCTGACTTAGCAATGATCTGAAATAATCAATCATGTTCCCTTCTTTGAAATACTTGCTTCAGTTGGATTTTAGAACACTACGGTCTTTTGGCTTTCGTCCTATCTTAAGGACAGCTCTCTGGCTCTCTATTTCTTCTATGCTTTATCTCATAAGGAACAGAGGATTCTAAGGCTCAGTCCTCAGATCTCTGTTCTTTGTGTAAGCCCACTCATCCAGTCTAATGGCTCGGTATTACTAAACACTGATGACTTCCAAATTCGTATGTATCCTGGATCTCTGCCTTTAAGGATAATACTCTACAGGCTAGTATAACCAATATGCACTCGACACTGTTCAGACTAAAAACCTTAGAATCATTATTTCTTCTCCACTCTCTTTCTCCCAAACATATACATACATTCCCATATCAAAAGAATCTAACAGTTCTATCTATAAAATTTACCCAGGATCCAACCACTACCTACCATCTTCACTGATACAAGCCTGGTCTGAGCTACTCTGAACTCTCACCTGCATTAGTGCAATATCCTCCTAAACGGTCTCCCTGCTTCCAACTCCAGCCCTTTACAATCCAGCAACAATAAAATATAAAGTAGTTTGTATCTCTTCTACTCCACTTCATTAAGATTTATTCTTACAGATAAATGGTCTACAAGCTCCTACACAAACACTTCCTTACTTCCCTTTGCTCACTCCTCTCTGGAGACAAGAACGCCCTGCTGTTTGTTGAACACATTTGGCAGGCTCTGGCATTCAGGGCCTCTGAACTGATCAGTCTTTGAGTCTGGAATGTTATTCCCCAGATAACACAGCTCACTCTATTTAACTCCTTCAAATCTTTCTCTAGTGTGACTTTAGAGTGGCTTTCCCTAGTTCTCCCATTGCAAATTGTAACCTATTCCTTTACCCCGGTTCCCATTAGCATTCATCATTTTCCCAGGGATACTTATCACTTTCTAACCAGAGTTTACTTCTTATTGTTGGCTTCTGCCCCATGAGGACTGAGCTCCACGAAGGAAAACATTTTTGTTTTGTCCTCTGTTCTATTTTCACCTAGAATAGTGTCCAGCACACAGTAGGTATTCAAAAACACTTGCTGAATAAATGAAGATCAGAGGGAATGGATATTACCTAAAAATTAGGATGATAGTCTGCCAAGTTTTAACTAAACAACACTATGAAAAATGGATATGGAGAAGAGGGAAATTGGGAAAATGAGACTCAAAGTAGCATGAGCAGCTGGAAACCTCCTATAAGAATCCAAGGCCTGGACCAGGACATAGGCAATAAGGATTTTTTTAAAATGAGCCATGGGGCAGGTGTACTGTATACTGGCTAGTTAAACCAGACAGTAATAGAGAACCCAAGAAACAAAGAAGTTTGGATTAATTTAGCAGTCTCTAAACTTGGGCAACTAGGTAGGTAATGAGACAAGGAACATAGTAAGAGCAAAAAGGTGTGAGGAGGAGGGGGAAGTTAGTTTAACTTTAACTTAATGAATATGAGAACATTTTAGGTAGCTATGTTTTGTAGGTGACTGGAAATACAGTTAGTCAAGTCAAATTCAGAAAACAAGAGTAGAGCATAGTTAGAGACTTAGGCAATAGCTGAAACTATAAGAACAGAACCACTCACTCAAGAGCAAGGAAAGGAGCATAAGATCCTTGAAATTTAAGAAGCAGGAGGCATTAGGGGGACATCTCAGCAACAAGAACTGAGAGAAATAAAGGAGCCAGGAACAACTAGCACAGAAAGACCCAAAGCTGAGTTTTAATAATCTTGAGATGGGGAACAGCGAAGTGTTTCAATAGCAGGAAGGATGCAACTGAAAAGGCTTCTGAATCTGGTATAAAATGGTTCAGTGATGGTGCTGGAAAGAGTAGTTTCAGTCCATGGTGCCAGTAGCAACCAACCTGTACTGAGTTCAAGAGTGAGCAGATGGCAGGTGAGAAATAGGAGGCAGTTAATCAAGTTTGTTCTTACAAAATCCCTAATGGTGAAAGTAAGGAGAGAGCTGGTAACTTGAGGGAAATAGAAGTCAAATTAAAAAAAGTTAATGTGCTTTTTGTTTGTACTTTTTAATGGCTAAGAGACCCAAATTTATTTGTAAGCTGGGTGGATAAAAGTAGAATAAGTTTTGAGAAAGGAAAGGGATAACTAATGAAACAAGGTTCTAGAACATGACAAGGAGAGGAAATAAAAACGCAGAGAAGGTATACTCTGTAGTAATTAAGAGGTAAGGTTAGCATGAGTCACACAAACTACACAGAAGTCTCAACTCTGCTACTACCTGTTATGTGACCACAGCAGGTTACTTTACCGCTTGAAGCCACAGTCTACTATAACACAGTACTGCTAATGATACATACTTTAAAAGACTGTCATGAAATTGTAAGAAATGATCCATATACAACTTCTGAAGTATATTACCTGGCACAGAATAAAGATTTAGCTTTAACTACTATCAATTTTAAAAGAAACAATACCGTATTTTTTTCTGTACATCTAAAATAAGTGATTAGGTGTTAGGGAGAATACGTAAAATGAATGCTATATCTGATGACCACCATTTCTTATAAAAGGTCATTAATAACAGATGTCAAAATTATTCTTGTAACTATTATATGATTACAGGTTTCTTGATTAAAAATAAATATCTTTTGACAAAGCTAATCACAATATATATTTATGAATGACCTGGAAATATGTATGGTAATTTAATTCATTTGCTAAATAATCATACCAAAAGTGAAGAGCAAACAGACTAAAAACTGAATACCAAGTTCAAGGAAGATTTCTAGTTGTAGGGCTACATTTATTACACTATGACAAACATGGAGGTTCCAATTATATTTGGAGCAATAGTTTGCAGATTAATATAAGTCTATTTTTGTACATGTTTTCCTTTATTAAAGGTTGCAAAAGCCTAAACAACAAATGTAGATGTGTGAAGCCAAAATGTATAACACAGTAAGAGGTGGTAGCTGGTAAAATAGATTAGATTAAGATACAATTAAAAGCATGTTACTTTGTCAAATAAAACACATCAGGGGATGGATCTGGCAGTCAATTTATAATTTCCTGACTTTTAACAAACCACCTAATATTGCCACAAACCTAGGGAAAATGTCTTAAAATGGAAGACCAAATCAGAATTTAAAGACGCTAGTAGTCTAGAATGCTAAGCCAAATCAACAATAAAAAATTTAAGAAAGATAAATATAAAACCCTATGATTAAAATCAAAGTATCAATTCATTACATAAAAAGACAGATAAGACTTGATAGTAATTCATCTGGAAAATAAATGATAGGTGTAACTGAATAGAGCTCAAAAGCAATCAACATTGAGATGTAGCTAATGAAAAAAATCTGATGCAATATTAGGTGTTACAGAAGTACTGTGTTCAGATCAATAAAGATAATCCCACTCTACTTTGCATAATTCAGGCTTTATTTGATGTACGAATGATATACATTTTTAGGCACTATATTTTTTCCTAATATTAACAAAATACCACAAAGGAAGGTTACTAAAACCAGGTCAACTGTTTTCATTTATTACACTCTGAGAAATACAGAGATTCAAATTATATTTGGAGTAGTACTTTGCAGATTAATATGTCTATCTTTTTGCTCAAATAAATTCTATTTATTCACTCTATTAATTAATCAAAAGCTTGTCAGTTTTCTTTAGAACCATAGTGGAGGTCTGTCCATTTTTTGTAGGTATAGTGTAACTGTCCCTTGACATTTAAAAGTCGTTGTTTTAACTATCTTCATTTTCTGAGAAACAGGAGGTATCTTATATTCAAAGGCTCTTTGAACAACCTTTCACTTTTCATGGCTCTGTGCTTGTATTCAAACCAAATCCACTTTAAAAAAATGTATATGTAACTGGGTCCTAAGACTAAAACCAAAAAACCCCAAAAATACTACCACCAATAGTGTTTTGAAATAAATGGGCTCAAAATCATATTCTTTAAATGCTCATTACACCTGGAGATGTTCTGCTGTAAATTAAACAACCTCAGGAATAATCCTCCCTGAGGGGAAAGTGCTCATTCCTAGGAAATGTCATCACAGCAGAGATATTAATACCTTCATGTTCCCGAAGCAGTTTTGTAGCAGTTATCTTTTTCTCAAAAGATAATTTAAGAGACTCAGGATACTTAATATTTGAAGAAGAAAGACAGACCAGGATTCTGCATTCCTATCATTTGTAATTTTCTGGAAAATCTCAGGCCTGCTGTTTTCTTAATGCAATGTCTCTTGAGTTATCAAACAGAATGCCTGAATATTCACAGATTAGCAGAAAATTTTAAAAACTAAGTGCAAAACACAACATATAAAGACTATCACTTAGCTGGAGACACTGAAAACAGTCTACTAACATAATAAGAAAGTACTGATTTCAAAAAAGTTACTAGGCTTCCAAACACATGATGTATAATTCTAAGAATATTTCTCTCCATGGTTCAGTTATCATTTTTATTAATAAACTATTCTCTAGCCAGTCAATCCTAAAGGAAATCAACCCTGAATATTCACTGGAAGGACTGATGCTGAAGCTGAAGCTCCAATACTTTAGCCACCTGATGCAAAGAGCTGACTCACTGAAAAGACCCTGATGCTACAAAAGATTGAGGGCAGGAGGAGAAGGGGGCAACGGGGATGAGATGGTTAGATGGCATCACCAACCCAATGGACATGAGTTTGAGCAAACCCTGGGAGACAGCGAAGGACAGGGAAGCTTGGCGTGCTGCAATCCATGTCATGTCCAGTCAAGAGTCATGTCTGACTCTGTGCTTGAGTCGCAAAGAATCGGACATGACTTAGTGACTGAATAACAACAAACTGCTGATAGCTCCTCCTCTATGAGCTCCACTCTAAAAAGTAGAACTGTGTTATCATTCTAAAAATTTGATGGGATGCAAAGCAGCATGCAAGAGAACCCAGTAAAAAGCATCCAACAAACTATCATGGTAACCCAGGGTTCTTCTCAGAACTGAGTTTAGGGTACGTGCACTGCAGAAAAATCTTCAAAATAGATGCCTTTTCTCTGATAAATGTGCCAGGCTGGCTAAAGATGGAAATAATACTAACAGGAAACGGTAAGGATTAGGAAAAAGAGAAATATTCTTTTGCTTGGGAGACTAGGGAGGGGATGGGGAAGGTGCTGAGCACCTAGCATACAACAATGATCAAGGCAAGCTTCATCTTTATCTCACACCTTCAAAGAAAAGAAATACTAAAATTACACAAAATCTTAAAAAAAAATTGTACCAGAAGAAAAAGAATACGTGTGTTTGCAAATACTGGAGGACAAAATATTTATATGCTATTAAGGGAATACAATGCCAATCTGACCACATAAAAATGTAAAGCTTAAAAAAAAGCAGAACCAAATAAAAATATGACAATTTGGGGAAAAAACTGTTTACACATGATAAAGAGGTTACTTGTTTTTGTTTAAAATACAAATAGCTCCTGTACATCAATAAGAAAAGATTAACATTCTAATAGAAGAAAATGTAAAGGGGCACAAATATATGGCCATACAAATGGCAAACAAAAATGTAGAAAGAAGCTCAATCTCATTCATAATTAAAGAAAGGCCATAAGATAACAATGAGCTACCATTTCTTACATATCAAATTGGAAAAGAAAATTAAATCTGAGAAAACTAAGTACTGAAAAGTTGTCTGTCCAAAATGCACCATTATACACTTCTGGTGAAAGCCCCAATTCTTACAATCTTTGGGGGAAGTCAGTGGGCTAAAATAGTCATCCCAAAGTGAAGATGAATAGACACATCCAATTTGACTCAGCAATACCATGTCTAGGAATGAAGTCTATGAAACAATTCTGTGTCTGTGCCTGTATGTATGTGCATACACACACACAAAGATGACTAAAGATTTGTGAAGAGATTTAAAATAATCTACATACCAGAAAGTAAAGACATGTCCAAAATCCAAAACCAAAACAAAACTGAAGCCCACAGTAATTGAGTTATGACAAAGGAAAACAGATGGTTAACCGCAAAGAGCTCCCAACGACCAAAGCAGGAACATTTGATTAATAATAACAGAATGTTTAAAATTATGAATGAGATTGAGCATCTTTCTACATTTTTAAAATTTTTCTAATACTACAAAAAATTACTATTACATTATGCTGCTGTTACTGCTGCTAAGTCACGTCAGTTGTGTCCGACTCTGTGCAACCCCACAGACGGCAACCAACCAGGCTCCTCTGTCCCTATTACATTATAACCCAAAGTATAAAGTAAATATGCATGAGTCCACACTGATATAAATAAACAACAGCTTAATAAAGAAACAATCATCACCCAAAAGAAATTCAAATAATTTACACAGCGACTTTACCCTTAAGGAAAATAATTGCCCTCTTCTTAGGTGTGGGCTGTGGATAGCGACTTCCTTTCAAAGGATACAGCATGGAAGAGGGGAGAGAGTAATTTTACAGTAGAGAAAACTGAAAAATACAAGGTCAGCCAGGTGATGAAGATTAATAGCAAATTGTGTTGACAGCACATACTCTTGATGTGATGTGTTGAAAATGGCACTCTGTGGTCTTTTTCCAAATAACCTATAGCTCTAGTTTCTTATGAGAAAAATTCCAATAGTGAGGCAGTCTACAAAATATCTACCTAACACTACTCAAAACCGCCAATGTCAAAAAACAAGGGAAGTCTGAGAAACTGTCATGGCCAAGAGGAACCTAGGAGACATAGTAACTAAATGCACTAAGATAGCTTCAATAGGATTATGGAAGAGAAAAAAGACATTAGGTAAAAATTAAGGAAACCTGAATAAACTTTGGACATTAGTTGATAATTATCTATCAGTAATGACTCATTAATTTTACCATACTGATATTAGATGTTAACAATAAAGGAAACTGGGTGCAGGGTCTAGGCACATATAAAAGGCCACATTATTATGCTGTTATGGTAACATATGATATGCTGCTGCTGCTGCTAAGTCACTTCAGTTGTGTCCAACTCTGTGCAATCCCACAGACGGCAACCCACCAGGCTCCTCCAGCCCTGGGATTGTCCAGACAAGAATACTGGAGTGGGTTGCCATTTCCTTCTCCAATGCATGCATGTAAGTCGCTTCAGTCATGTCCGACTCTGTGTGACCCCATGGACAGCAGACCACCAGGATCCTCTGTCCACGGGATTCTCCAGGCAAGAATACTGGAGTGGGTTGCCATGTCCTTCTCCTACATATGATATATGTGCTCATATGTGCACATAGGAAATCTGCCTATGTGGAAAGAGATTTGGGGCTTTAAGGATTAGGGCTTTAGGATTATTTTTGTCTACTACCCCTCTGTTATTTCAAATTTTTTTTTTACAGTATGAATGCAGAAATATTTTAGTGTCATTAAAATAGTATAACATAAAAACAAGATGATAATTAAGAATAAAAAGAAACTCATAGATTCACATTTTCAAGCAGATGATAGTCAGCATCTTACTGCTGTAAGTAACATTTATAACTCAAGAGGAGGTCTAGATAATTCATCCACTTCAGGGAGTTTTACATTACCTATATATTTATTCTTTAGGTCACACTCCAACAAAAATGTCAGCATTTCTTCAGTAAAAGTTTCATCAGATTATCTATTTCTATTATACTGTAATAGAAATCACCATGAAACTTTAAGAAAGATACAAAACTAGCCTTATTTAGGCAACCTCTTTATTTCATCCTTGTTATCAGTCATTTTCACACAGTAAAAAAAGTGAGAAAGAAAAAAGCCAGAGGCATTAATTTTGTAAAGTTGACTACATATATACTTAGCTACAACTCTGTATAACATTTCTGCATGTATGTCATTTCTATAACAGAATTTCATTTAATTTAAAACAGCAACACAACAAGAAATCTTTTTCCTATAGGGAAGCTGACAAACAATTATGAAACTACTTTTACTTTCTCAGCTTCACATCCCACTACTAGCCCCGTAACTCCCTACTTTACATACCTGAAATCTTGATATACCTTATCTCCTCTACATAGACTATGCTGCTTAACTCCAACAAACTTTTCAAATATCCTGTACTTCTAACTTGACACATACCTATTCTGCACTATATATCAAAATAGCTCTTATATGGGCTTCAAACCCTGAATAACCATCACCTCTATTTGCAGACCCCTTTGTATAATTTATACTTTCCTCCATATTGTTTCTACTCCTAATACTAATAAGTGCCATTCCATGTATCATTTTGCAGTGTATTTCCCTCCTGTCCTCGTTCAAATTCAAGTAGACAGATTCTACACTTTGTACCTAAAACACTATACAATGCAGGTAGATTGAAGTAAGTTTTACAATTTGAAGAGAATAGGTGGTTGGAAAAAAAAACACACTTTATAGCTGAAGAATCTACGTTTGAAAATGGTTCCTATGATTACTAACTATACAACACCAGGCAAATTCTTTAATCACATAAGACTTCCATTTTTCCAATGATAAAACTAACAAAATAGAATATTAGCTATCTAGTAGTACTACATGATGTTTAAATGAGAAAAATGTATTTCAAAAGCACTTTATAAATCATAAAATATTAAGAAAATCACATATTTATGATTTAAGACATTATGTAATTCCAGTTAACCAAATGAATATCTCTAGGAATTTGAATTTGATTAAATTATACATAGTGTACTTATCTAATATTTTAAAATATTTATTTTTGTATATGTTTAATTTTTTGTGTTTGCGTAAACTTAAAATTAATTTTATGCTACATAAGATGATTAGCATATGCTCAGTCATCACTTTTAAATTTTTCCCTCTACAATACAGTATGCACCCACTATAGTTGGAGGCCTCTATTTTATTAACCTTTTCTACCTAGAATAACAATTTCACTAAGTAGTCCACAAAGTGTGGAAAATAATAAGAGGGGGAGCAAGACTTCTGGAACAGCAGTGC
Organism: Nanger dama; assembly: GCA_917880005.1. NCBI lineage: Eukaryota > Metazoa > Chordata > Mammalia > Artiodactyla > Bovidae > Nanger > Nanger dama. The sequence continues at coordinate 8,620,537 of CAKJTW010000011.1, forward strand.
AAGGAGTTTAGATCTTCTCAGCAAAGCAAACTGATAAAATGCTTAGCCAACAACTGTGTGAAATATCTGGAAACTTCTAAGGGCACACGGCAATTAAGAAACAAATCTTGGTAAGAACTGCAAGAATCTATGGCATTTTAGCAAAGACCTTCACCTGTACCCTGTCATCCCATCTCCATGTATGGGAAGCTCTATTCAGGACTCTCTCTGCGAAAGAGTTGAACATGATTGAGCGACTGAACAACAATCCAGCACTCTACTCCAGACAGCACCCTCTCCTCTCAGCTCCTAATCAAAGACTACGGTTTTACCCCAGGAGGGACAAGCTGCACCCCAAGTTGCAAAAGATTTATCCTAGCCAAGAGAACTGTCTCTCCCTTCCCCCACTCAGTCCCCACAAGTAGGTCAGAGAAGCCCTACTCCAGGCATAGCAGGCTGAAGCCCTTGACAGTCTCATCCTAAATTTGCTCATAGGAACAGCTCCCATGCTGGGAGGGCCAAGTTGTGAAGAGTAGGGGGTGTCATTGCTATTGCCCCTCTTTTGGTGCCTTCTCATACAGTGGAAGCATAACTCTGGGAAAAGTGAGTCCTCATCCAGTTCTAGGGTGGGAGCGCAGGGGTTCTGTCCGGGGGAGAAAGGCAGGCTCTGTGCTCTATTGCAAGAGGTTAACTATTTACAATACAGAAGGAACTCTAACCTATAACTGTTGTCTGAAATGAATGGAGATCTTTGCTGTTGTTCAGTTGCCCAGTCATTGTCTGACTCTTTGTGACCCCGTGGACTGCAGCACACCAGGCCTCCCTGTCCCTCATCATCTCCTGAAATTTGCCCAAGTTCATGTCCACTGCATCCATCCATGGTGATGCCATCCAGCCATCTCATTCTCTGATGCCCTCTTCTCCTTCTGCCCTCAATCCTTCACCTTCATGGATCACTGCCTTGTAGTGGCAAAGGGGCTTGCGTAACTCAATGAAGCTATGAGCCATGCCATGTAGGGCCACCCAATATGGATAGGTCGTAACAGAGAGTTCTGACAAAATGTGATCCACTAGAGGAAGGAATGGCAAACTATCCCAGCATATTTGCCATGAGAACAACCTCATGAACTGTATAAAAGGAGATCTTTGTAGACAGCAATTAAGAGGAGGCTGGTAGGCTCATGACACAAACAAGGCAAGGCACCATAAGTTTAACAGAAAGAACCAAGGGAAAATATAGTCAAGATGAGCCCACTTGGAATTACAGTCATCTCTGTAAGTTGATAAGGATGTGCACAGCTGCTAGCTGAGCAGGATGTGGGACAAACCTGAAGCATTCCCTGAGTTGCCCACAGGACATCGACATACAGCAGAAGTACTATTGCCACAAGTGGCTTACAAACAACCTCTGACCATACACTTGAGTAAACAATAAGCCACTCTGAGCCAACAGCAACTCCCAGGAACCAAAATCACATTCATCCTGGCAGGGAAAAAGACTGAGTGTCCAAGGCTACAGCCTCTCAGGAGCAATGAGAGGGGAAATTCCTATCTATCAGTCCCTAGTTCAACATGTGGCAAACAAATAATGAACTTCCTGAACTATGACAACAGCATTCAAGCCAATCACACATCCAATGGTAAAGGATAAAAATATAACTGGCTAATGGGACTTGAAACATAGCCTTTGACCAATATATGACATTTATAAGAGGAATGATCTCTAAATCAATCTCTAATCAAACTGATCTCTAATCAATAACCTTAACTTCTACTTGAAAAATTAGGGGGAAGAAAAAGGCAAAATAAAACCATAGGAAGGAAATAATGAAGACTAGAACAGCAATAAACACATTGGAGAACAGAAAAGCAATAAAAAAATTAATGAAACCAAAAGTTGGTTCATTGGAAAAAAAAAATCAGCAAAATTGACAGGCCTTTAGCTGACTGACCAAGAAACAAAAAAGAGAGAAGACTCAAATTATCAAACCAGGAATGAAAGCAGAGACATCACAACTGACCTTACAGAAACAAAAATAATTTTAAGGAAAAAGTATTAACTTTATGTCAATAAATAAGACAATTTAGATGAAATGAAAAAAAACACCAAAATGGACAAAAGAAGAAATGAAAAATCTAAGTACACTTATTACAAGTAGAGTAAGTGAATTAGTAATTTTAAATTTACCACAAGAAGTCATCTGTTGTAAAGGGCTTTACTGGAGAAATCTGCCAAACCTTCAAAGAAACAATACCAATTCTCTAGGAAATTTTTCAAAAAATAAAAGAGGAAAACACTTCCTAACTTATTCTATGAGGCCAGTATTACCCTGATACCAAAACCAGACAAAGTCATCCTGAACCAGGAAAAGAAAGAAAGATGGCTAAAGAATATGAATAAAGATGCAAAAATCCAGAGAGACTACTCTGTCCCAAAACAGAATACTTACTCTTCTCAAGTGCACACGGGATATGATCTAGAATAGGTCATATATTAGGCCATGAGACAAATCTCAGTAAGTTTTAAAAGATTAAAATTATATAAAGCATCTTCTCTAACCACAATGAAATTAAAACCATAAATCAAAAAATTCAAAACGTGTGGAAATTATAACATACTGTTATAACAAACTGTTACAGCAAACTTTTAGCACACTGTTAACAACCAAACAGGCCAAAGAGGAAATAAAGCAAACACATCTTTAAACAAGAAAAATTAGAAAACACTTAAGAGATAAATGAAAACAAAAACAAAAACTCAATGGAGGCAGCAAAGCAGTAAAAGCAGTACTCAGGAATATACACAGAGAAGATCTTAAATCAATAACCTAACTTTATACCCTAAAGAACAAGAAAAAGAAGAGAAACGAAACCTAAAGCTACCAGAAGAAAGAAAATAATAAAGATTAAACTAGAAATAGGTAGCTCAGTGGTAAAAGAATCTGCCTGCCAATGCTAGAGACACAGGTTTGATCCCTGGGTTGGGAAGATCCCCTAGAGGTGTGGAAATGGTAACCCACTCCAGGATTCTTGCCTGGAGAACCCCATGGACAGAGGAGCCTGGAGGACGACAGTCCACTGGGCTGCAAAGAGTCGGACACGACTGAGCGCACACCTAAAATAAGAGAACAGAAAAAAACAACAGGTTCGAGGAAACCAAAAGTTGGTTCTTTGAAAAGATTGACAAACAAAATTGACAAACTTTCAGTTAGACTGACAAAGAAAAAGGAGAGAAGACACAAAAATCTAAATCAGAAATGAAAGGTTACAACCTTACAGATATAAGGACTATAACAGAATATGATGAATAAACCGTATACCAACAAATTAGATAATGTATATGAAACTGATAAATTACTAGAAACACACCAATCACTAAAAATCTCAACAAACTTATTTAACAAAAGATTCAATCAGTGGTCAAAAACTTCCCCAAAAGTAAAGGCCAGCGCCGAATGGTTTCAATGATAAATTCTAACAAACATTTAAAGAAGAATTAAGAACAATCCTTTCAAAAACTCTTCCAAAAATACAGAAAAGAAAAAAACTGCAGTGTTTAGGTTAATTCCTGTCATATAGTAAGCACCATGTAAGTTTGGGCTATTATTACTATTTATTTACTATTACTATTATTATTACTGGGCTTCCCCAGTCACACACTGGTAAAGAATCCGCCTGCAATGCAGGAGATGCATGTTTGATTCTGGGGTCAAGATGATCCCTTGGAGAAGGAAATGGCAGCCCACTCTAGTATTCTTGCCTGGGAAATCCCATGGACAAAGATGCCTGGTGGGGTACAGTCCATGGAATCACAAAGAGTCAGACACGACTGAATGAGCACATATACACTATTATTATCATATAGCAAAAGGCTATTTACTTCTAAAAGTTCTCCAAAGTAGATACTATATAATCTCCCCTTGCTCAACAATCATTACTAAGATACACTGCTTCTAGGGCTAAATTGTATAGCAATAATACACAAAATCTGGAGACAGACTGTGGAGTTGACTCCTAATTTTGCCACTCCGTAGTTGTATGAGTCTTAGGTCATACAGCTTACTTAACTCTGACTGCCTTAATTTCTTCTTCTATAAAACAGGAATAGTAACCCATTCTTTACTGGGTTACAGTAAGGGTGAAGTGAGATATAAAGTATGTTTAAAAGGGCTTAGAGCAATGTCTGGACACACAGCAAGTGCAATATATATTTCCTATTACTTAGTAATTTGTAAGCTAATGTATTAATTATATACCATGTGCTATGATAAGCACTTATATTACATTTTTTTCCCTGCAAAATCCCTACTATACAGATGACAAGAGTTGAAAAGGCTTTCAAAGGTAACACTACCTGTCATACTGCTATGAAGTGATGGAAATAGGATGTAAACCCAAGTATTTGTGGATACAAAGCCAGAGCTCTTTACTTTTCATAATGGATTCACCTCAACTGTTTTCTCGGCAGGGCTAGTGACAAACAGGCAAAATCAAGCATACCATTCTTCTCCCTGATCCCAGAGGAAGTTGTACAAACCTCCCCTTTCAGAACACAGCCCGTTGCACAGTTACTATCAACAGCAAAGTTGGTATGAGGAATAATATCAACTGGACATCCTTGTTATTTATAAACTGTCTCTCATACAAAAAGAGAGAGAGTCTTATTTAAGGAAGATAGCTTTTATTTCTCCATAATCAAACTATGATGAACCACAGGTAAAGCAATTTTATATGTAAGGTTAGAGAAATATTTCTTAAAGAAAACTACTTGATTTAAATAAAATCTAAGTCTCTTGTAAAAACAAAAATAGTTTCCATACTTCTGCAGAGTCCCAGGCTTCTACAAACGTGAGCTGCAACTCAGAGAAGGCAAAGTCAGTTGTTCTCATACTCCAGTTTCAATCAGGAACAACTTGGCTTTTTATCTGTTTTACCGGTAGAACAGAGGTTCTTCATAAATTTCATTCAGGAGGGAACGGTTTCTACTGCTGAATACTGACACTAAGAAACACTATTTTCTAAGATACTTGGAATTCACAGAAGTATTATAAACCCAGAGTTTCAAAACATTGAAAAAATGTTTCCCTATGATCAAGGACAAAGTACTATTTATTCTGAACTAAATCAGAGTCAATAAAATCTACTGGGTAACTTGGAGTATAATAACTGACTACATGATGCTCCAATTACTGAATACTAATAATTACAACCAGAAGACTATGACTGAGACTAATCTGGTCACATCTCTAGTCCCTGTCCTGACTTAATTCCTCTTTCTAATTATATTGGCTACTCTTTTCCACAACCATAGGCTAAAAGTATATTCTGTTTACCTCCCAAAGACAGCTTTTAAAATGGCAGGGTGGCACGAAGAGACAAGGTCACCAAGATGGCTATTTCTATAACCATTCAGTCAAACTTTGGTCAGTGGACATATCTGTCAAACAAACAACCATCCCACCTGAACTTTACCCAGAACTAGAAAGTGCTTAAGGACAAAAGTTATGACAAGGTCTTTGGGTAGCTTAACTATATTCTCAAAAATAACAATAGGGGAACAGTTAAGAACATTATGTAATACAAAACTCAGTAGAATATTACATAACCAATAACTAAAAATATTATGAGGCAACAAGGGAAAGCTTTTGAAATTCTGAATTCTTAATAAGGTTACAATTAATTATTCATACAACTATGTAGAACGTGAACATACAGAATAATATATGTAGTACTGAAGTCAAAAGCCAGGATAGTGAGTGAAAATTTTTCCTTCTTTAAAAATCTCCCCCAAAGTAGTAAAGGCTCAGAGAGAAGAGACTCCAAGAAAGAGAGAGAAAGACAAAGGCTCAGGACAGATGGAAATCCATACAAAAATTTAGAAATGATCAAATATTCAAAGAGAGTAGGATGAGCAGAAATCCAATGAACGATGGGTACACAAACCCAGAGAAAGAGGTTGAAATCCACAGAAGTAACCAACAGAGAAACAGACCAACAGATACCAGAGTTAAATAGGGAAAATAAATTTGAGGGGTTGCCAGACAGGTAAGCCTTTGGGTATTACCACAAAAGGTTTGTTTGAAAGATTTGTTCTTCCCTTTCTGCTCTTTATCTTTGTGAGAAGTAGATGAGTTCGTATTGGTAAAACACTAAAACAGTGCCTGGCATATAGGGAGAGCTATATACATACATACATACATACATACATACATACATACATACATACATACATACATATATATATAAAATTTTTTCTTTTCAATTATGGTTTATTAACAGGATATTGAATGTAGTTCCCCGAGCTATACAACAGGACCTTGTTGATTATTCAGGGAAAGCTGTATCAATTAAGCAATCAAAAGATGTTCAAGGGGTTTTGTAGGGAAGCCTGTGCAAATGAATCCCCACGCAGTTCAGTGGTTCATGGAACATATAATCCTGACCTTTATTTATTCTCCTCTGTGGGGTATTATAATGTCTAGTATCTAATAATAAAACCCATAGGGATGCAAAATTCCATTATAATGGTGCTGTGAACATAATAGATGCTCCATAATTTTATTTGGAAAGGGGCAGGAAAAAGAAATGACATGTCAAAACAGATAAGATCAAAGACGTAACAGGCAGTTTATAGGTTAAAAAAAAAAAAAAGGTAGCATGAACCAAGTAATGGGCTTAGGAAATAGAAGAGCTCAAATACTTATGAGGGCTTATAGTCCCTAGGATAAGCAAATGCATCATTTAAACTTAGGGGGAAAAAATTGAGAAAACACCTAAGAAGTGAGTCACTAAAGGGCCAATTTGCTAATTATGGTTGTTAAAACCTTAGCTATCTCTCTCTCTCTCTCTCTCTCTCTCTCACACACACACACACACACACACACGCAACAATTATATATTTGTAGGCATGTACATCACAATCCTGGCTTAATACACAGGTATTTTCCCATATTACAAGCTCTGTCATGGGTGAAAAAAAAAAGATTTCTAAGGAAATAATCTAAATAAAATTCAATGGAAAATGACTAAATGGTACACTAGGAAATACGTGAAGTAAAAAAGAATTGGGCTAGAAATCAAGAGGTATTATGAATCTAAGGAATTTGGGAAATATATGCATGGTATGTGGGCTTCCCTGGTAGCTCAGACAGTAGAGAATCTGCCTGCAATGCAGGAGACCTGGGCTGGATTCCTGGAAGATCCTCTGGAGAAGGGACTAGCTACCCACTCCAGTATTCTTGCCTGGAGAATTCTGTGGACAAAGGAACCTGATGGGCTACGGTCCACAGCGTCTCACATGACTGAGTGACTCAAACACACATGCACACACACACACACACACACACAGACGGAAGGGTCCAAAATATTAAATGAACTTATTCAAGGTGATGTTAATTTAGTCAAAGAGTTTAAGTGCTTTTTACTTGTCTTCCCTCTTCACCCAAACCAGTGAAGGAAGAGTGTAAAGAAAAAACTGACTCTGGGAAGAAGGAACAGTGAACAGACAGAAAGGAAAAAACGTGGTAAAACTGAGGAAAATGATTTTCTATGATTCCAACTCCAGTGAGTATAAGGTATTAGTCACTGTATCTTTTAAAGAGAAAATCCAAGGATAGGAGGCTAAGGGGAATTCAAAGCAGATCTTCTTTCTTTATCCTTTGCTTTTACAGAATTAAATGTGATAATAAATAGTGATCACTTACAAGAAGTTCTGTAATATTACGTCTTTTCCAACTTTTTAATGCAATCTATCCCTAGGATAGGTTAAACTTGCTTCCTAATGCTTAAGTCTCATTCTGGTCCAAAGTCCTCCTGCTTCCTGTTCCCCTCCAATACTTCCAGCTTCAACAAACTGACATCATTTTCCTCCCTCCAACAAACACAAACTATCACGGGCTCTGGGAGCACATAATAAACGGAAAAGTTTTTGAAATATAGAACTTTAGAGCTAAAGAAGAAAATTCTTAAAAATTAACCCCCTCTATCATTTCATTAGGGATTTCCCTTGTGGCTCAGTGGTAAAGAATCCATCTGCCAATGCAGGAGACATGGGCTCGATGCCTGGGTCTGGAAGATTCCCTAGAGAAGGAAATAACAACCCACTCCAGTATTCTTGCCTGGGAAATCCCATGGACAGAGGAGCTGACGCGCTACACTCCATGGGGTCACAAAAGAGTCAGACACAACTTAGTGACTAAACAGCAACATCATTTCATTAACATTTTCCTGCAAAGATATTAAACAATCATATTGTGAGGTTAGAAAAACTAGGACATGTGTTTTGGAATTCTTCCATTCAATAAGTAAAGCTGTTTTGATGGGAGGACAGGATACAAACTTTTTCTAGAAGACTATCAAGTCCATCACAATTTTCGGTAAACACATGCTAAAGACCTACCTTTTCACCACTTGAGTAGAAGAAATAACGCAATCGGACTATGTTACAGTGATCTAGCTTTCTCATGATCTGGAGCTCTCGGTTCTGAAAAGGAAACACATGAAAATATTTTTTAAAGGCTACCTGCTATTCATATTGACTAATATACTTCTGAAATAACATTAAACACTTCAAAGAGCAGGGCACAAATATGTTACTAAAAGGTAACATCAATTATATTACTAAAAAGTATCACCAGTCGGACCATTGCTCTGCAGTAAGATAAATATAGAAATAAAGTGTTCAGAGTCTTTTACTGCAATTTAAAAGAACAATTTTACAACCATGAATCTTACAGTTAAAAGTAGGGCCTATATTCCCTAAGTTTCACTTTTCTCATAATTCATTTTTATTGTATTGTATAAAAATACTAGTCTTCAATGAACTGAAAATTTTTTAAGCTTTTACCTCACTACAAATAGCTTGAGAAGGACTAGTTTATGTATGCAAGAGATATTTGAAATGAGCTGTTATTACTATAATTTTATGCAACTATAATAATAATCAACTTCTCACCAAACAAATCAGTATGGGTACAAAGAAAACTCTCACATGCCCTGTTTTCCAAAATGCAGCGAAAAATCTGAGTTAGCTCTATTAGAAGGGCTCAGTTGCAAGAGTTAAAATATGATGTACTAGAAGGTGTACAGTCCGGAAAATTTATAGATAACACAAATAATTTTTTTCCTTTGGGGAGTTTCAAAATTATGCTTCAAGAAAATAAAACATTAAACAATATGACAACTTTCCAACACAGCAACATAAATTTGAGGAGTACATATTAATATATATATATATAAATAAAGAAGTTAAATTCCAAGAATATACTCAACTGTCAGATATCCAGTTAACAAAGTCCAAAATATATAACACAGAAAAAGAATACCAAAATACTAGCTAAATGGACAGAAATATAAAATTTCTGTTAAAATGATTTAGAAGAGCTACAATCATAAAGTACATAACTGGAAATTTGGAAGGTAAATGCTATTACGTTTAGAAAATAAGTCCAAAATAAAGGGGCTGGGGATGTATTATAGCCAAAAGGCCTAATAAGCAGAACTGTCTTAGGGCAGAGTAGGCTCCAGCTCTTGGAAGATTATAGCACAAACATTCCTCTTCCCTAGAAACTTTCAGTAAACTTCATGATGGTTCTAGCATGTTCTCTAAAAGGAAATAGGGAACTTAAGAAGACTCTTCTTCTGACTTTTTAAACAGAGTACAAGAGATGGGCTTATGTATACAGTGATACTTAAAATACTTTTTATAAAACATCAATCTTTCATTCTATAACTTGTTACGTTTATAGCTGAAACAATAAACAGAGAAACTCAAGACAGTACAGGATACTCGCTTTAACAAGGATAATACGTAGTATCAGACTCTGAGTTCTAACTATTACAGATGACACAGAAAATTTTATAAATTTGAAAACTTCCCATTTTCTATTCCAAATTGAGCTGTTTTTTGAAGTATGTGTATACTCTGTCAATTCACATCTAGGTATCTAGTTTTGTGGGAGAACTGCTAGTAAGTTAAGACTTCTCTCAGATATTAAGATTGTGTTTTTAACATTGACGGCTATATTAAATTATTTTTTCAGATCCATTAACCAAGGTAACAGAGAACTATTTAATTAAATTTCCATGTAATGGAATTTGTATTAAGACTATGCATATAGGGTTTCCCCAGTGGCTAAGCAGTAAAGAATCCACCTGCAATGCAGGAGATGCAAGAGACGTGGGTTCCATCCCTGGGTTGGGGAAGATCATCCCCTGGTGGAGGGCACGGCAACCAACTAGAGTACTTTTGCCTGGAGAATCCCATGGACGGAGGAGCCTGGTGGGCTACAGTCTAAAGGGTCACAGATAATTAGACACAACTGAAGTGACTAAGCGTGCACACATATACTATGTATATGATCCTTTATCCAAAAGAATATAAGTAAAGAAAGTATAGGGACTCAAATATTTATCTACCCTTACTTCCTGTTCATATTCTACTATTTTTGAAAGGAGGCTTAAATTTTCTCATTTTACAATTGCACTCATCTCACATGCTAGTAAAGTAATGCTCAAAATTCTCCAAGCCGGGCTTCAGCAATACATGAACCATGAACTTCCAGATGTTCAAGCTGGTTTTAGAAAAGGCAGAGGAACCAGAGATCAAATTGCCAACATCCACTGGATCATGGAAAAAGCAAGCGAGTTCCAGAAAAACATCTATTTCTGCTTGATTGACTATGCCAAAGCCTTTGACTGTGTGGATCACAATAAACTGTGGAAAATTCTGAAAGAGATGGGAATACCAGACCAACTGACTTGCCTCCTGAGAAACTTGTATGCAGGTCAGGAAGCAACAGTTAGAACTGGACATGGAACAACAGACTGGTTCCAAATAGGAAAAGGAGTACGTCAAGGCTGTATACTGTCACCCTGCTTCTTTAACTTCTATGCAGAGTAGATCATGAGAAACACTGGGCTGGATGAAGCACAAGCTGGAATCAAGACTGCTGGGAGAAATATCAATAACCTCAGATACGTAGATGACACCACCCATATGGCAGAAAGTGAAGAACTAAAAAGCCTCTTGATGAAAATGAAAGAGAAGAGTGAAAAAGTTGGCTTAAAGCTCAACATTCAGAAAATGAAGATCATGGGATCCCGTCCCATCACTTCATGGCAAGTAGATGGGGAAACAGTGGAGACAGTGGCAGACTTTATTTTTCTGGGCTCGAAAATAACCACAGATGGTAATTGCAGCCTTGAAATTAAAAGATGCTTGCTTCTTGGAAGGACAGTTATGACCAACCTAGACAGCATATTAAAATGCAGAGACATTACTTTGCCAGCAAAGGTCCGTCTAGTCAAAGCTATGGGTTTTCCAGTAGTCATGTATGGATGCGAGTTGGGCTATAAAGAAAGCTGAGTGCCAGAAAATTGATGCTTTTGAACTGTGGTGTTGGAGAAGACTCTTGAGAGTCCCTTGAACTGTGAGGAGATCCAACCAGACCATCCTAAAGGAAATCAGTCCTGAATATTCACTGGAAGGATGGATGCTGAAGCTGAAAACTCCAATACTTTGGCCACCTTCTGTGAAGAACTGACTCATTTGAAAAGACCCTGATGCTGGGAAAGATTGAAGGCAGGAGGAGAAGGGGATGACAGAGAATGAGATGACTGGAAGGCATCACCGACTCAATGGACATGAGTTTGAGTAAACTCCGGGAGTTGGTGATGGACAGCGAGGCCTGGCGTGCTGCAGTCCATGGGGTTGCAAAGAGCTGGACATGACTGAGCGACTGAACTGAACTGAACTGTCCTCCATAGGCTGAGGTTAAAAACTTTGTTATTCTTATTCACTGCCATATCCTTAATATTGCAAATGATGCTTGGCACAGAAGAGGTACACTATATTTGTAGAATAACAACTTTTTTTTTCTGTAGAATTAGTATGTCATCATGTACTAATAAAGAATGACTCAGTAAAAAGTTAGGCTTGGGATAGTTGTATATTAAATGTATCTTAGGCATAAGCTTTGTCTAATATTGGCTTGATTAATACTTTAAAAATTTCTCTGTGAAATTTATCTTTTGGATCTTTTCAGTTCAGTCGCTCAGTAATGAAGTAATGGGACCAGATGCCAGGGAGGAATAAACAATATATTTTCATGTAAAGTAAAAGGACAGATCGTGATAGAGAGAAGGGGCTATTATTTTAGACAGGGAAGTCAGAGCGGATCTCACAAAGAAGGTTAAGATCTAAAGACAAACCTGAATTATATGAAGATGAGAACCATGTGAGGCTATGGGGGAAGCATTACAGTTATAGGGAACTTCAAACAAAAATGCCCAGAGGTGGGCTTCAAAGTGAAAGTTGCTTAGTAGTGTCCGACTCTTTGCGACCCCTGGACTATACAGTCCATGCAATTTTCTAGGCCAGAATACTGGAGTGAGTAGCTTTTCCCTTCTCCAGGGGCTCTTCCCAACCCAGGGATTGAACCCAGGTCTCCCACATTACAGGCAGATTTTTTTACCAGCTGAGCCACAAGGGAAGACCAGAGGTAAATTTGGCATATTCAGAAACAGCTAGAATAATAATGTGATTTCACCACTGAGTAAAGGAAGAGGCAGGAAACAAGTACAGAGAGAAAGGCAGGACAGTATGTCATATTAACGTCAATGAAACTGATTTCTAAACTAAATGAAAGGAAAGCCAAAGAGGGCAAGCAAATGACATAATCTAATTTAACTTTTTAAATGATCATTTTAAAACTAAAAATAAATTTGGGGGAAAAAGTGGATCACAAGTTGTTTTTTGTTTGAAAGTGGATCAAGAGTTCTATTTGAAATCCTAATATTAGACGTCTAAGTAACAATACTGAGGCTCAAGGTAGAGATCTGAACTGGAAATCTGTGTCTAGGAGTCATTTGTATAAAGGGGACTCAAACAAAGCAAGAGGACCTAGTAACATCACCTAGGAAAGAAGTTTAGACAAATACACACACACACACACACACACACACACACACACTCATATGTATATCTGTATCTCTCTGTCAACCTATCTATCCATCTATCCATCCATCCATAAGTATGAAAAAGAGTATATCAAGCGGAGTAATCGATAAAGTAGTATAAAAACAAGAGGCTACCTTCCAGGCCAAGTGAAATAAGTTCTCAGAAAAAGGCATTTATAGCAAAAGCTGTTAAATAAGAAATTAAGATGAAAACATAAGACAAATGGGTATGGCAAATGCAGGATGTTAGTGACTCTTACAAGTGTGATTAGAGTGAATTAAATTGGGGTTGGGAAGGAGACACAGGGAAATAACTAAAAAGTCAGAAGGTTCAAAAACAAATGATTTTCAGCTCTAGCAGAATGAACAGATCAGCAAATTCGCTCCCAAAACACATATAAAAAGAACTGTATTGTAGAAAACAATCATTTCAGGGCTCTGGAAACCAACCAAAAGCAACAAACCAAGAATCATTTATTCAAGAAACATAGCTAAGATACTGGAGTTAAGACAGTGGGGACTGGTGATCTTCTTGCTAGTGACCTCCCCTCTCAATCACCTCTCAGCTCAGCTACAGCTCTGCTACCCTGAGAATGCAACACCAGGTGGGGAAAATGACAGACTGGCAGAACATTAAGGAATACAAAGGGAGATCTTGGAAATGAAAGAGGCTAAATAAACTCTCTACATTCCCCTGTGCTGATTTACAGGCTGTGCACACATGGGAGATCCAAGAGGGTCTTCAAGAAAATAAATGCTGAGGCTGACTTTAAAACTGCCTGAATTTCAAATGTATTTCCCAACCCATGAACAGAGTCATCTAAGAAATGATGGAAGCTTTATAAAGTCAAAATATTTAAACACAATCTCTAACCAATAACTGGCTGGTCACTAAGCAATGCAGACAAAGAGTCAAATCCTAAGAAATCAGGCTAAAAAATGAAAACTTGAATAAAAATTTAACACAGGTTTCAAACTGGCAGAAAAAGAGTCTAAATTAGATGCAGGTAAATTGCAAAAAAAAAAAAAGGAAAGAAAACTCCCAAAACAACAAGTTTCAGGAGGATAAAAAAAAAAGTTAACAGAACCCAGAGTTCTACAATATAGTATCTAAAATTTTTCACTGTCTAAAAACATTGTGAGTCATGCAAACAACAGGGAAAGTTGATCTACACTTAGGTTAAAAAAGAAAAGGAGCCAATGGAAATTGACTCTGGGTGGACACAGCCATTGGATTTAGCAGACAAGAATAAAAACTATTATTATGTTCAAAGAATGTTAAGCTTCTCCACACTAGCCCTGACAATCAGTTTTTATATTTGACACCAAAAGCAAAGGAAACAAAAACAAAAGTAAGCAAATGGGGCTATCTCAAATTAAAAAAACTTCTACAGAGCAAAGGAAATCATCAACAAAATGAAAAGACAACCTATGAAATGGGATAAAACATTTGCAAATCATGTATTAGATAAGGGGTTAATATTCAAAATGTAAAGAACTCATACAACTTAATAGAAAAAAACCTTCAAATAATCTAATTTTAAAATGGTTAAAGGACTTGAATAGATATTTTTCCAAAAAAGACATACAGATGGCCAACAATACATGAAAAGATGGCTTAACATCACTAATTATCAGGGAATGCAAATCAAAACCCCACTTGTTAGAACGGATATTACCAAAAACGGGCAAGAAATAACCAATGTTGGTGAGAATGTACAGAAAGAGAACCTTGAAATGTACAGTGGTGCAGCATCTATAGAAAATAATAGTACACTAGTGGATGTACTATTGGTAGAAATGTACACTGGTGCAACCACTATGGAAAATAGTATGGAAGTTTCTCAAAGTACTAAAAATAGAACTATCATAGGATCCAGCAATTCCATTTCTGGGTATATATCCAAAGAAAATGAAATGACTAACTCACAGAGATACCTGTATTCCAGAGTGAACTGCAGTTATTATTTACAATAGCCAAGACATAGAAATAATCTAAGCATGCATCAACAATTGAGTGGATAAAGAAAATATGGTGTGTATGCGCACACATATATATGTTGAGAGAGAGGACTATGCCACAATTAAAAAGGATACCACACCACTTGCAGCAACATGGATGGATTTTGAGGGCACCATGCTAAATGAAATAAGTCATACAGAGAAAGACAAACATTGTATGATAACACTTAAATGTGGAATCTAAAAAGCCCAACTCATATAAACAGACCAGAAAGGTGGCTACCAGAGGCTGGAGATTGGGGGAAAAGGGGGAGGTGATCGAAGAATATAAACTTCAAATTATAACAGAAACAAGTTCTGAGAATTTCATAATACATAGTATGGTAACTATAGTTAATAATTCTGTACTGTACGTGTGAAAGTTACTGAAATAGTAGACCTTAAATGTTCTCACTACAAAAAGTAATAATAATTACAAGCTGTGATATGTTAGCAGATGCTATGATGGTAGTAATTTTACAATACAAAACTGCATGAAATCAAAATGTTAACCTTAAAGTTACACATTATACATCAATTATATCTCAATAAAACTGAAAAACATTAATATAAACTAAATAAATATGTTCAAAGAATTAAAGAAATTGTCGATGACCACCTCACAACAAGTAAAAAACTTTCAGTAAGGAAATATTAACATTGAAAACCTGGAAATACTAGAGCTGAGAAGTGTAATAACAGAAGTAAAGGATACACTATGGGCTCATGATAAGATTTAAGGTAACATTTTAAAATATCACACCTACTGAACAATCTAGAAATATGTATAAAGTTCATCAAAAAAAGACCTACCAAAAAAGGGATACAGGCAATATCATCAGAAAAGAGGAAAAATAAAAGAAAATATATTTGAAGAAGTAACTGCTGGTAAGTTACCAAATCTGATGAAAAGCACTAATCTACTGAACCACAGGGGGCTTCCCTGGTGGTGCAGAGGTTAAACCATCTGCCTGCAATGTGGGAGACCTGGGTTTGATCCCTGGGTTGGGAAGATCCCCTGGAGAAGGAAATGGCAAGCCACTCCAGTATTCTTGCCTGGAGAATCCCATGGACAGAGGAGCTTGGTGGGCTACAGTCCACGGGTTGCAAAGAGTCAGACACGACTGAGCCACTTCACTTCACTTCAGTTCAGTTCTTCACTGAAGCATAAAGCTTAATGAACTCTCAATAGGATAAATACAAAAAAGATTCACACTGAGGAACACCCTTTTGAATTGAAACCAAAAGGAAAAATAATGAAAGCAATAACAAAAAAAATGATTAATCATACACATGTGGAAAACAATATAATTAACAGCAGACTAATCTTCAGCTTAACAGAGGGGGAAAAAAGCAGTAAAATTAAAAAATTCAAAATGCAGAAAGAAAAAAAAAAGCTGTCAACCAAGAATGCTATATACAGAAAAATTATTCTTCAAATAGGAAAAGATTTTTTTTTTTAATTTCAGGCTAAAAGGAAAAGACACCAGAAGGTATTTCAAATGCACAAGGACAAACAGGACCACTAGAAACAGTAAATATAAATGGGAAAATAGAAAAGATTATATGTTTTCTCATTTCATCAAAGATACAAACTGTATAAAACAATTATGATAATAGTGTTATTAGGCTTAAAACAGAAACATGACAATAATAGCAGGAAGGAGAGAAGAGAAAATGAAGCTATATTGGAAAAAAAGGTACTATATTATACTGGAATTAAGTCAGTAACTAACCTGAAGCAGACTGTAATGCATTGAAATGTACACTGTAATTCCTAAAGCAGCCACTAAGAAAATAATTATATTAATATTAAAAATCAACACTGGACCCAAAATGGTACACTAAAAAACTTGTTCAACACAAAAGGAGGAAATAAATGAGAATGGAGGAACAAGAACAACGTGAGAGGACTTCCCTGGTGGTGCAGTGGATAAGAATCTCCCTGCCATGCAGGGAGAAGCCACTGCAACAAGAAGCCCTTGCACTGCAACAAAGAGTAGCCTTGCTTGCTGCAACTAGAGAAAGCCTGCCCAGATCAACAAAGACCCAGTACAGCCAAACATACAAAAATAAATAAATAAATAAAATTTTTAAAGTACATGAGAGATATAGAAAACAAAAAGCAACATGGCAGGGGCAATTTCTTTCTTTTTATTTTTTTGAGGCTGACTACTTTACAATATTGTATTGGTTTTGCCATACACTGACATGAATCCGCCACGGGTGTACTTGTGTTTCCCATCCTGAAACCTCCCTCCCACCTCCCTCCCCTCTGGGTCATTCCAGTGCAACAGCCCCGAGCACCATATCTCATGCATTGAACCTGGACTGGCGATCCATTTCACATATGATATTATACATGTATCAATGCCATTCTCCCAAACAATCCCACCCTCACCCTCTCCCAGAGTCCAAAAGACTGTTCTATACATCTGTGTCTCTTTTGGTGTCTCCCATACAGGGTTATCATTACCATCTTTCTAAATTCCATATATATGTGTTAGCATACGTTTTGGTGTTTTTCTTTCTGGCTTACTTCACTCTGTATAATAGACTCCAGTTTCATCCACCTCATTAGAACTGATTCAAATGTATTCTTTTTAATGGCTGAGTAATATTCCATTGTGTATATGTACCACAGCTTTCTTATCCATCTGTCTGCTGATGGACATCTAGGCTGCTTCCATGTCCTAGCTATTATAAACAGTGTTGTGATGAACACTGGGCTACATGTCTCTTTCGATTCTGGTTTCCTCGGTGTGTGTGCCCAGCAGTGGGATTGCTGGGTCATACGGCAGTTGTATTTCCAATTTTTAAAAAAATCTTCACACTGTTCTCCATAGTGGCTGTACTAGTTTGCATTCCCACTAACAGTGTAAGAGGGTTCCCTTTTCTCCACACCCTCTCCAGCATTTATTGCTTGTAAACTTCTGGATAGCAGCCATTCTGACTGGCATGAAATGGTACCTGATTGTGGTTTTGATTTGCATTTCTCTAATAATAAGTGATGTGAGCATCTTTTCATGTGTTTGTTAGCCATCTGTATGTCTTCTTTGGAGAAATGTTGGTTTAGTTCTTTGGCCCATTTTTTGATTGGGTCATTTATTTTTCTGGAATTGAGCTGCAGGAGTTGCTTGTATATTTTTGAGATTGATGTTTTGTCAGGTGCTTCATTGGCTATTATTCTCTCCCATTCTGAAGGCTGTCTTTTCACCTTGCTTATAGTTTCCTTTGTTGTTCAAAGCTTTTAATTTTAATTAGGTACCATTTGTTTATTTTTGCTTTTATTTCCAATATTCTGAGGGGTGGGTCATAGAGGATCCTGCTGTGATTTATGTCGGAGAGTGTTTTGCCTATGGTTTCTTCTAATAGTTTTAGTTTCTGGCCTTACGTTTAGATCTTTAATCCACTGTGAGTTTATTTTTTGTGTATGGTGTTAGAAAGTGTTCCAATTTCATTTTTTACAAGTCATTGAACAGTTTTCCCAGCACCACTTGTTAAAAAGATTGTCTTTTCTCCATTGTATATTTTTGCCTCCTTTGTTGAAGATAAGGTGTCCAAAGGTGTGTGGATTTATCTCTGGGCTTTCTATTTTGTTCCATTGACCTATATTTCTGTCTTTGTGCCAGTACCATACTGCCTTGATGATTGTGGCTTTGTAGGAGAGCCTGAAGTCAAGCAGGTTGATTCCTCCTGTTCCATTCTTCTTTCTCAGGATTGGTTTGGCTGTTCAAGGTTTTTTGTATTTCCATACAAATTGTGAAATTATTTGTTCTAGCTCTGTGAAAAATATCATTGGTAGCTTGATAAGGATTGCACTGAATCTAGAGATTGCTTTTGGTAGTATATTCATTTTCACTATACTGATTCTTCATATCTATTAACATGGTATATTTCTCCATCTATTTGTGTCCTCTTTGGTTTCTTTCACCAGTATTTTATATTTTTCTATATATAGGTCTTTTGTTTCTTTAGGGAGATATATTCCTAAATATTTTCTTCTTTTCATTGCAATGGTGAATGGAATTGTTTCCTTAATTTCTCTGTTTTCTCACTGTTAGTATATAGGAATGCAAGGGATTTCTGTGTGTTGATTTTATATCCTGCAACTTTACTATATTCATTGATTAGCTCTAGTAATTTTCTGGTTACAGAGTTTTACTTCTTTTCGAATCTGGATTCCTTTTATTTCTTTTTCTGCTCTGATTGCTGTGGCCAAAACTTCCAAAACTATGTTGAATAGTAGTGGTGAGAGTGGGCACCCTTGTCTTGTTCCTGACTTCAGGGGAATGCTTTCAATTTTCACCACTAAGGATAATGTTTCCTGTGGGTTTATCATATGTGGCTTTTAGTATGTTCTATTCCTTCTATTCCTGCTTTCTGAAGGGTTTTTTTTTTTTTTATCATGGATGTTGAATTTTTTCAAAGGCTTTCTCTGCATCCATTGAGATAATCATATGGCTTTTATTTTTCAATTTGTTAATGTGGTGTATTACACTGATTGATTTGTGAATATAGAAGAATCCTTGCATCCTTGGGATAAAGCTCACTTGGTCATGATGTATCATCTTTCTAATATGTTGTTGGCTTCTGTTTGCTAGAATTTTGTTAAGGATTTTTGCATCTATGCTCATCAGTGATATTGGCCTGTAGTTTTCTTTTTTGTGGCATCTTTGTCAAGTTTTGGTATTAGGGTGATGGTGGCCTTGTAGAATGAGTTTGGAAGTTTACCCTCCTCTGCGATTTTCTGGAAGAGTCTGAGTAAGATAGGTATTAGCTCTTCTCTAAATTTTTGGTAGAATTCAGCTGTGAAGCCATCTGGACTTGGGCTTTTATTTGCTGGAAGATTTCTGATTACAGTTTGAATTTACGTGCTTGTGATGGGTCTGTTAAGATTTTTCATTTCTTCCTGGTTCAGTTTTGGAAAGTTTTACTTTTCTAAGAATTTGTTCATTTCTTCCACATTGTCCATTTTATTGGCATATAGTTGCTGATAGTAGTCTCTTATGATCCTTTGTATTTCTGTGTTGTCTGTTGTGATCTCTTCATTTTCATTTCTAATTTTGTTGATTTGATTTTTCTCCCTTTGTTTCTTGATGAATCTGGCTAATGGTTTGTCAATTTTATTTAACTTCTCAAAGAACCAGCTTTTAGCATTGTTGATTTTTGCTGTGGTCTCTTTTGTTTCTTTTGCATTTATTCTCTCCCTAATTTTTAAGATTTCTTTCCTTCTACTAACCCTAGGGTTCTTCATTTCTTCCTTTTCTAGTTGCTTTAGGTGTGGACTTAGGTTATTTGACTTTTTTCTTGTTTCTTGAGTTAAGCCTGTATTGCTATAAACCTTCCCCTTAGCACTGCTTTTACAGTGTCCCATAGGTTTTGGGTTGTTATGTTTTCATTTTCATTCATTTCTATGCATATTTTGATTCCTTTTTTGATTTCTTCTGTGATTTGTTGGTTACTCAGCAGCGTGTTGTTCAGCCTCCATATGTTGGAATTTTTAATAGTTTTTCTCCTGTAACTGACATCTAATCTTACTGCATTGTGGTCAGAAAAGATGCTTGGAATGATTTCAATTTTTTGGATTTACCAAGGCTAGATTTATGGCCCAGGATGTGATCTATCCTGGAGAAGGTTCCATGTGCACTTGAGAAAAAGGTGAAATTCATTGTGTTGGGGTGAAATGTTCTATAGATATCAATTAGGTCTAACTGATCTATTGTATCATTTAAAGTTTGTGTTTCCTTGTTAATTTTCTGTTTAGTTGATCTATCCATAGGTGTGAGTGGGGTATTAATGTCTCCTACTATTACTGTGTTATTATTAATTTCCCCTTTCATACTTGTTAGCATTTGTCTTACATATTGTGGTGCTCCTATGTTGGGTGCATATATATTTCCAGCCCTTCACTTTCAGTCTGTTGTGTCCCTTATTTTGAGGTGGGTTATCTTGTAGACAACATATATAGGGGTCTTGTTTTTGTATCCATTCAGCCAGTCTTCTTTTGGTTGGGGCATTCAACCCATTTACATTTAAGGTAATTATTGATAAGTATGATCCCATTGCCATTTACTTTATTTTGGGCTCAAGTTTATATACCCTTTCTGTGTTTCCTGTTTAGAGAATATCCTTTAGCATTTGTTGGAAAGCTGGTTTGGTGGTGCTGAGTTCTCTCAGCTTCTTCTTGTCTGTAAAGCTTTTGATTTCTCCTTCACATTTGAATGAGATCCTTCCTGGGTACAGTAATCTGGGCTGTAGATTATTTTCTTTCATCACTTTAAGTATGTCCTGCCATTTCCTTCTGGCTTGAAGAGTTTCTATTGAAAGATCAGCTGCTATCCTTATGGGAATCCTCTTGTGTGTTATTTGTTGTTTTTCCCTTGCTGCTTTTAATATTTGTTTTTTGTGTTTGATCTTTGTTAATTTGATTAATATGTGTCTTAGGGTGTTTCACCTTGAGTTTATCCTGTTTGGGACTCTCTGGGTTTCTTGGACTTGGGTGACAATTTCCTTCCCCATTTTAGGGACGTTTTCAAGCATTATCTTCTCAAGTATTTTCTCACGGCCTTTTTTTGTCTTCTTCTGGGACGCCTATGATTCAAATGTTGGGGTGTTTAACACTGTCCCAGAGGTCTCTGAGGTTGTCCTCATTTCTTTTAATTCTTTCTTTTTTTCCTCTCTGCTTCATTTATTTCTACCATTCTACCTTCTACCTCACTAATCCTATATTCTGCCTCCATTATTCTACTGTTGGTTCCCTCCAGAGTGTTTCTGATCTCATTTATTGCATCATTCATTATATACTGACTCTTTTTACTTCTTCTAGGTCCTTGTTAAACATTTCTAGCATCTCCTCAGTCCTTGTCTCCGGGCTATTTATCTGTAACTCCATTTTGTTTTCAAGATTTTGAATCATTTTCATATCATTAATCAGAATTCTTTATCACGTAAATTCCCTATCTCTTCCTCTTTTGTTTGGTTTGGTGGGCATTTATCCTACTCCTTTTCCTGCTGGGTAGTTCTCTGCCTTTTCATCTTGTTTATATTGCTGTGTTTGGAGTGGCCTTTATCTTCCCTGGTGGCTCAGAGGGGTTAAAGCATCTGTCTCCAATGTGAGAGACCCGGGTTTGATCCCTGGGTCAGGAAGATCCCCTGGAGAAGGAAATGGTAACCTACTCCAGTATTCTTGCCTGGAGAATCCCATGGACGGAGAAGCTTGGTAGGCTACAGTCCACAGGGTCGCAAAGAGTCGGACACGACTGAGCGGCTTCACTTACTTTCTGTATTCTGGCAGTTTGTGGTTCCTCTTCATTGTGGAGGTTCCTTGCTGTGGGTGGGGTTGGATGTGTGGCTTGTCAAGGTTTCCTGGTTAGGGAAGCTTGTGTTGGTGTTCTGGTGGGTGGAGCTGGATTTCTTCTCTCTGGAGTGCACTGAGGTATCCAGTAGTGAGTTTTGAGATGTCAATGGGTTTGGTGTGACTTTGGGCAGCCTGTATATTGAAGCTCAGGGCTATGTTCCTGTGTTGTTGGAGAATTTACATGGCATGTCTTTCTCTGGAACTTGTTGGCCCTTGGGTGGTGTTTGGTTTCAGTGTAGGTATGGAGGCGTCTGATGAGCTCCTATCAATTAATATTTCCTGGAGTCAGGAGTTCTGTGGTGTTCCCAGGATTTGGACTTAAGCCTCCTGCCTCTGTTTTCAGTCTTATTCTTACAGTAGCCTCAAGACTTCTCCATCTATACAGCACTGATGATAAAACATCTAGGTTAATGATGAAAAGTTTCTCCACAGTGAGGGACACCCGGAAAGGTACACAGAGTTACATGGGGAAGAGAAGAGGGATGAGGGAGATAGAGGTGACCAGGAGGAAAAGAAGGGGAATCAAAAGGGGAGACAGCAAGCTAGCCAGTAATCACTTCCCTATGTGCTCTCCACAATCTGGATCCCTCAGAGATGTTCACGGAGTTATACAGAGAAAAGAAGAGGGAAGAAGGAGACAGAGGTGGCCAGGAGGATAAAAGGGGGAATCAAAAGGAGAGAGACAGATCCAGTCAGTAGTCAGTTCCCTAGGTGTTCTCCATAACCTGGAACACACAAAGAGATTCAGAGTTGGGTAGAGAAGAGAAGGGGGGAGGGAAGAGATAGAAGAGACCTGGTGGAGAAAAAGGAGAGTCAAAGCGGGAGAGCAATCCAGCCAGTAATCTCACTCCCAAGTAAAAATGGGTACTGAAGATTGGGTTCTTAAAGGTACAAAATTGATAACAAATACCAAAAAAGCAAAGATTAAAAATCTAGAGTAGAGGTTAGATTCTCAAAAATACAATATTAAAGGGAAAAAAGTCACAACAATTATAAAATATATATATACACATATGAAGTTTCCTTTAAAAACTGGGTCTTTTTTTTCTGCAAAGTAATAGTAGGTTATAAAAATGACCAAGTGAAGTCGCTCAGT
Source organism: Nanger dama (assembly GCA_917880005.1). Classification (NCBI taxonomy): domain Eukaryota; kingdom Metazoa; phylum Chordata; class Mammalia; order Artiodactyla; family Bovidae; genus Nanger; species Nanger dama. Next base: position 8,643,930 of record CAKJTW010000011.1, read on the forward strand.
CGTATCCGACTCTTTGCAACCCCATGGACTGGTAGCCTACCATGATCCTCCATCCATGGGATTTTCCAGGCAAGAGTACTGGAGTGGGTTACCATTTCCTTCTCCAGAGGATCTTCCCAACCAAGGGATCGAACCCGGGTCTCCCGCCTTGTAGGCAGATGCTTTACCGTCTGAGCCACAAGGGAATAGAGGACTTAAAAATAAAAATAAATTTTTATTTAAAAAATGACAACAGTAAAAATGTATCTAGGACTTTCTCTGGTGGTGTTGCAGACAGTGTGGGGTCAGTTCATTTTCAGAGAGTTCCTTGATCTGGCTTACTCTTTTTTTTTTTTTTTTGGCTTACTCTTTTGCAGGGGCAATTTCAATCAAATGAAAAACTATATAAAAATACGATTAAGCATATAATCAAAGGCAGGTTGTCAGACTAGGTAAGAAAAAGAAGCAAGCTCCAACTATATTGTTTTGGTAACAGGCATGCTTCATATTCAGATTCAAAGACAACAGCTTGAGCATAAAAATATGGGAAAAGATATATCATGCAGATAACAACAAATGAGATCTGGAATGGTAATGTTATTAGCAGACAAAGTAAATTTCAAGAGAGCTACAAATATTCCCATTTCTTACAAGATAAAGCCTAAATCACTTCATAATCCAATCCCTCTTTATCAACTCAATCTTTTTCTCCACTCAAGGCCAATGTGGTAACTAGACCCCACTTCTCACTCTTTGAGTGTATCATTTCACTCCCAATTCTAAGCCACTCATCACATTTAGCATGACTGGAATGTCTCTACCCTCCCTCCCTCCTACACACATTCTACCCATCCTTTAAGTTCCTATTAAACTCCCATCTCTTTCATAAGGCCATCTCCAGCTGCCCCAACTCACATTAATCTTTTCCAACATCTAAATTACTTAGCATCTAAGAATTATTTTGTAATTTATTATATATAATCTCTTGGCTTTGTTTAACTTTACAACTATAGTTCAATACTATTATATAACATACTGCTTTTCTAAAAGTAGCTTATGAAAATCAGATATTTTATCACTGGAGACATACACACAACTTGCCCAACCAGCTTACTCTAAGTGCCTGTAGAGCAAAACATGCATTTTGTCTCTATTAATACATCACCCACAGGGCTCTCAAAGCCTGGCCAAATTCACCTTATTTTCTAGACAGTGAAGTAGCTAGGGCTTCGTCTCTCACCTCTTTTCAGCTATCTCAATTACCTCTTCCAGTGTCAGGGCTTCAAGGCTGATGATTCCCAGTGTTGTACTGCCAAACCAGATCATTTCTCCTGCGTACTCCAAAATCTTTGAGCCAACTGCCTGCTTGACAACTCCTCTAATGCACATCTTAATGTGACCCAGCATTAGCAGAATCCCTCATCTTCCTTAAACCCATTCAACCGGTCTTGGTGTTGACAACTCTACCATTCTAGCTGTGCAGGCCAAAATGAAGTCGTGATTCCTCTCTCTCTCTGACCTCACCTTCAATCTGTCAAGAAATACTGTTGACTTCACCTACAAAATATATTCAAGATCACAACAACTGTACTCTGAAGCATTTAACATAAATGGAAATTTATGTTTACACAAAAACCCTGCAGCTGAATGTTCACAGTTTTATTCAATAGCTACCAGATGTCTTTCAATGGGTGAATGGATAAACAAATTACGGTAAATCCATACTATGGAATACCAGTTAGTAATTAAAAAAAAGAGAACTAACCATTGACACATGCAACAGCTTTGGTGAATCTATAGAGAATTATGCTGAGCAAACAAAGTCAATCTCAATAGGTTACATACTGTATATGATTTCATTTATACAGCACTCTTGAAGTAACATTAGAGAAATGGGGAACAGGTCACTGATTGTTGCACAGGGTTAAACTGGAGTTTAGGAGTGGAGAGATGGTGGGAGAGAAATGAGTATGGTCATGAAAGGGCAAAAGAGGGTCCTTGGTGGGAACTGTTCCATATCTTGACGTCAGTACTAAATACACAAACCTACACATATAATAAAATTGAGTAGAATTAAATACACACACACATACATACAAAGTAGTATAAGAAAATATGGAGAATGTGAACGTTCTCCATATGGAGACTGGTGGATCACACTAATGTCAATAATCCCGGTTGATACTGCACTATAGTTTTGCAAGATGTTATCAACTGAGGAAAACTGGGCAAGAGGTACAGTATTGTCTTAGTATTACCTGCATGGTTATCTACAACTATCTCAATATAAAAACTATGTGTGTATGTGTATGAATGTATGTGTACCTCCAGAATTTGATCATTTCTCAACACCTCCCTAGTGCAAGTCTATTTGGAGTCTTTTGCTTAAATTACTAAATAATTTCCTAGGTCTTTCAATTTCCTGTTACCTTCCATATGCTCAACAAAGTAGGCAGAGTGATCTTATATTCTAAAATGTAAGGCAGGGGATTTCCCTGGTGGTCTAGTGGTTTTGAATCTGCCTGCCAGTGCAGGGCACAAGAGTTCGATTCCTGACCTGGAAATATTACACGTGCCATGAGGCAACTAATAAGCCCATGCACCAGAATCCACAAGCTCTAGCTACTGCACACCTAAAGCCTGTGCTCTGCAATGAGAGAAGCCACCGAAATGTGAAGCCCACGCATTGCAACTAGAGAGTAGCCCCTGCTCACCACATCTACAGAAACCTGGAGCACAGCAAAGATCTAAGTCAGATTGTGGTATCTCTCTGATTAAAATCTCCAGTAGCCCCCACTCTGAACAGAGTGAAAGCCAAAAATCCTTACTATGGCTAACAAGGCTCCTACCAATTGACCCCCACACCCCTCACTATCCTCACTCAGTGACCTCACTGCTTGATGCTCCCTCACGTCCCACCTACTATACTGTCTCCCCTGTTCCTCGCGTACTTCAGAAACCCTGTAAGTTTTTGTATTTGCTATTCCCTCCATCTGGAACCACCTTTTCCTTAGTATCTAAATGTCTAGTCCCTTTCACAGACTTCACTGTTTCCTCAAATACCACGTTGTTAAACATTAAGTACTCATTCTTAGCATTCCTTCTCTTTCCTCTTTGCTTTTCTCCTCTCCAAAACAGCAAATCATCGAAAATATTATATCTATTTCAGGTATTTATCCATTATTGTCCACCCTCTTCCCATTAATAGATTTTTGTTTTATCCAATGTTGTCTTATCCCCTAAACCTAGAACAAGACCCAAGACAGAAGAGGTACTCAATAATCAACTGTTGAATGATTTAAATTGATGACATAAAATAATACCTCTAGTGACAAAAATGATACATCACAATGATGCACTTCATTTTAAGAAATTTCACGGCCAGTCAAAATAATGAAGGAGGAACTACAAAGATGAATAAATTCTCAAATTTTGAACCCCTCAACCCCTCACATCACGAAGACTCCGTCCCAATTCAGGAGAATAAAGCTGTGATATCCACTTTCTTTAAAAATCATTCACCAACTTAACATTCAAGACAAGGCATAGTAAAGGGCCCCATACTCAAAGGGCAATGATGTAGGCCTGAAAATAACCCCTTCGGCCAGGCTCTAGCCCATAAAAAAGAATATACATATTTCTTCATTGACATATACTCAATGAAAGAAATATTCTTAAGAGTATATGTCAATGAAAGAACTCAGGAAGCTACAATTACCTTAATAAAGCCTTGCAAGATGCACTAATGTGCATGGAATTCTCCAGGCAAGAATACTGGAGTGGGTTGCTATGCCCTCATCCAGGGCTCTTCTCGACCTAGGGATTAAACCTGGGTCTCTTGCAGTGCAGGCAGACTCTTTTTACTGTCTGAGCCACCAGGGAAGGATGAGGTTAGAACTGGTTATTTCCCTTCCTCTACTTGGAATTCTAGAGAAGGGTAGAGGTTGGCATTTTTTTCCTCCCAGTTCAGTTAGCTCTGATAGAATAGTTTTGTGGGGTTTTTTTGTTTGTTTTTTTTTAAGGGAAGTCTTAAGAAGAAGAGAGCTCTAGGTCCATTTAAAAATTACTACTTTTTTCTTAATCCTGCTTCCAGCAGATATGTTGTAGCTCTTCACTGTGAGAACCTGGCAGGTCTCTCCGAGGTAAAATTGAGAAAAATGTGGTGGCAGCACAGAAATCTCTGTGACCCTGGGTTAGGCAAAGATTCTTAGATGTTAACACCAGAGTGCACACACACACACACACACACACACACACACACACACACACACACAAAGTAAAATTTGATAAATTGGGTTTCATCAAAATGAAAAACACATGTGCTTCAAAGGAAACTATCAAGAAAGTTGAAAGACAACCTACAAACTGAAGAAAACATTTGTAAATTATACACCTGTAAAGGGTCAGTATCCAGAATTAATAACTCTATTCAACAATGAGGAGATAAATCTATTTTTAAATAAGCAAAGGAAGGACTTCTGGTCTCCAGTTTGGCATAGAAGCTTGGAATTTGTCTCTCCCATCTTCACAAGAGCTAAACAAACTGAAAACCAAAGCTCTTCTTAATTCCATCAGAGAATTGATGTCACAGGCAAGCTGCTTCTCTAAAAGCTTCAGACAAACAGGCAGATATTACAGAATCACAGCTTCTTGGAGGAGAAGCCAGGAGCAGAAATTGCCTGTGGAACCACTCCAGCCCAGGAAAACTTAAACTGTATTGGACAGAGGTGCACGTGTGAACAAAACTGAGTTTAAAAACTCCAGTGGGTAGACCACATTTTCTTCAGTTTTATCTCCAGGACACCTAGACAGTGTATTAAAAAGCAAAGATATTACTGTGCCGACAAAGGTCCATATAGTTAAAGCTATGGTTTTTCTAGTGGTATGGATGAGAGAGTTGGACCATAAAAGGCTGAGCATCAAAGAACTGATGCCTTCAAACCATGGTACTAGAGAAGGCTCTTCAGGGTCCCGTGGACTGCAAGGAGATCAAACCTGGCAATCCTAAAGGAAATCAACCTTGACTGTTCATTGGAAGGACTGATGCTAAAGATCCAATATTTTGGTCACCTGATGCAAAGAGTCGACTCATTGGAAAAGAGCTTGATGCTGGGAAAGACTGAAGGCAAAAGGAGAAGAGGATGGCAGAGGATGAGATGGTTAGATAGCATAACTGACTCAATGAACATGAATCTGAGCAAACTCCAGAAGACAGTGAAGATGAGGGAAGCCCACGTTGTACCCCACGGGGTCACAAAGAGTTGGTCACAACTTAACAACAATATGATAGCAGAGAAATATAATGAAGGGACATGCATGCCTCAGACTTTATTTAAGAAGAGTTTTCTAAGGAAACCCAAAGACAAAAGGAGAGACAAAATAAAAGACACCAGAAAAAATTTTAACTTCTGACACCTATAGCTATAGTAAACAATAATAATAAATCTAACTCTGGCCAGATAAACACAAATTCTCATGCTAAAGGTCTATTTACTTAAGTGACTTTTACTCAGTATATCATGTTCAGTTTTCATTATAGCATTGCAAAGAATACTAAAAGACAAAAATCAGTGTGACTACATAGAGAGTAGGCATTAGAACCAAACACAACAGAGATTTTGGAATTATCAGACTAAGAATTTAAAACAACTATGAGTATTATGCTTAGGGCTTTAATTTTAAAAGTAGATAATACACAAGAACAGGTGGGTAATGCACACAGAGAAATTTAGAAACCCTAAGGAAGATTCAAAAGAAATAAAGTCTGTAACAGAAATTAACAATGACTTTGATGAGCTCATCATATACTGGACACGGCCAAGTAAGGAATCAGGGAGCTTAAAGAAATGTCAATGGAAACTCGCAAAATGAAATGCAAAGAGAAAAAGAATGAAAAAGACAGAACAGAATATCAAAGTACAATGTAGGATGATTACAAAAGGTATAGCATATGCATAACAGAAATAACACAACGAGGAAAAACAAGTGAAAAAGTATTTGAAAGGATAAATTGAGACTTTCTCAAAAATTAATGTCAGAGACTAGACCACAGATGCAGAAAGAGGACAAACAACAAAAACCTACACTGAGGTATATCATATTTAAAATGCAAAAGATCAAAGACAAAGGGGAAATCTTTAAAGAAGCCAGAAGAGGGGAAAGAAAACCTCACCTATTGACAAGCGAAGATAAAAGTCACACTGAACTTCTCTTCAGAAGTCACGCAAACAAGAGTAAAGTAAAATATTTAAAGTGTTGAAAGAAAAAAATCCACCAAGAATAATTTTGCTTTGTACCTAGAAAATTATTCTTCAGAAAGGAGAAATAAAGATTTTTCTCAAAAAAAAAAAAAAAAAAGACAGAATGTGTCAACAGTAGACATGTCATCCAGGAAAGGTTAAAATACAAAATTCAACAATGACACAGGTAAGATCGGGTCTGCAAAAAGAAAGAACATTAGAAAAAGTTGATCTTTTTACCTGTTAGTTGATCTAACAAGTAACAATTTGTTCAAACAAATCATAGTAACAATGCATTCAGTGATGATATCTTATAAACGAGTGATATTAATGACAACAATGTCATAGGAATGGAAAGGAGGAATTAGGACTACTGTGCCGTCAGGTACTTTCACTATCAGTGCAGCAAGATGGTGTTAATTGAAAATGGATGTCAAAAGGTGTAAAATGTACAACTGTAGACTCAACTATAACCACGAAAAAGGTTTAAAAGTATAAAAAATGTGCTGAGAGGAGAAAGAATTGTATAAAATGCTCAGTTAAAAACAGAGTAAGAAAAAAGACAAAAGAATAAACAAAGAACAATTTCAATGAATATAAACAGTAACAAATATAGCAAAAATATGATTCAACTATATTAATAATCTCTTTAAACATCAGCACCATAAATGCACCACATGAGACAGTGACTGTAGTGGACTGAAAAAGCAAAAACAGAACAACATTTAAGTTGCACAACTAGCCTAAATCAATTATACCACAAATTTAAAACATAAAGAAAAGTTTTAAAAAGCCCCTATTCTAATCAGAAAAATCCATTTAAAATTCACAGATTTGAAAAGACACAGATACATTAAAAGTAGAGATGGAGGGCTTCCTGGGGGCTCAGTGGTAAAGAATCTACCTGCCAACACAGGAGACACAAGGTTTGATCACTGATCTGGGAGGATCCCATACGCCACAGAGCAACTAAGTCCATGCACCACAACTACTGAACCTGTGCTCTGAGGCCAGGGAGCCACAACTACTGAATCCACGTGCTGCAACCACTGAAGCGCATACATCCTAGAGCTCACACTCCACAAGAGAAGTCACTATAATGAGAAGCCCACCCACTGCAACGAGAGGAGCCCCTGCTCGCCACAACTAGAGAAAAGCCCATGCAGCAACAGAGACCCATGACAGCTAAAAATAAATTAACTCATTCATTTCTTTAAAACAGCAGGAATGGAAACATCAAGAAAAGTTCAGACCAACATCACTGATAGATACTGATGCAAAAACTGTCCATAAAATACTAGCAAACAAAGCTCTAAAATTCACTGAAAGGATTATATACCATTACCAAAATTTTAAAACTTTTTATTTTATATTGGAATACACTTAATTAACAATGTTGTGATAGTTTCAGGTGTATAGCAAAATGATTCAGAAGATCGTGTATGTCTTTGTTATTTTTGGTATTAGTGCTTGGAGCACAGACTTGGAATTACTGTGATCCTGAATGGTTTGCCTTGGAAAGGAACCAAGACTATTCTGTTGTTTTTGAGATTTACACCCAAGAACTGCATTTCGGGCTCTTTTGTTAACTATTAGGGCTACTCCTTTTCTTCTAAGAGATTCTTGTCCACAGTAGTAGATATAATGGTCATCTTAATTAAATGCACCCATTCTCATCCATTTTAGTTTCAGTTCAGTCGCTCAGTCGTATTCAACACTTTGCGACACCATGGACTGCAGCGCGCCAGGCTTCCCTGTCCATCACCAACTCCTAGAGCTTGCTCAAACTCATGTCCATACAGTCAGTGATGCCATCCAACCATCTCATCCTCTGTCGTCCCCTTCTCCTTCCACTTCAGTCTTTCCCAGTATCAGAGTCTTTTCCAATGAGTCAGTTCATTGTATCAGATGACCAAAGTACTGGAGTTTCAGCTTCAGCATCAGTCCTTCCAATGAATATTCAGGACTGATTTCCTTTAGGATTGATTGATTTGATCTCCTTGCAGTCCAAGGGACTCTCAAGAGTATTCTCCAATACCACAACTAAAAAGCATAAATTTGTCGGTGCTCAGCTTTCTTTATAGTCCAACTCTCACATCCATACATGACTACTGGAAAAACCATAGCTTTCACTAAAGGGCCCATTGTTGGTAATGTCTCTGCTTTTAATATGCTGTCTAGGTTGGTCATAACTTCTCTTTCAAGAAGTAAGCATCTTTTCATCTCCTGGCTGCAGTCACCATCTGCAGTGATTATGGAGCCCAAGAAAATAAAGGCTGTTACTGTTACCACTGTGTCCCCATCTGTTTGCCATGAACTGACGGGAACAGATGCCATGATTTTAGTTTTCTGAATGTTGAGTTTTAAGCCAACTTTTTCACTCTCCTCCTTCACTTTCATCAAGAGGCTCTTTAGTTCTTTGCTTTCTGCCATAAGAGTGGAGAAGGCAATGGCAACCTACTCCAGTACTCTCGCCTGGAAAATCCCATGGATGGAGGAGCCTTGTAGGCTGCAGTCCATGGGGTTGCTAGGAGTCAGATAAGACTGAACGACTTCACTTTCACTTTTCACTTTCATGCATTGGAGAAGGATACGGCAACCCACTCCAGTGTTCTTGCCTGGAGAATCCCAGAGATGGGGGAGACTGGTGGGCTGCCGTCTATGGGATTACACAGAGTCGGACATGACTGAAGCGACTTAGCAGCAGCAGTAGCATTAAGAGTGGTGTCATCTGCATGTCTGCATATTGATATTTCTCCCAGCAGTCTTGATTCCAGCTTGTGCTCCATCCATTTCACATGATGTACTCTGCATAGAAGTTAAATAAAAAAGGTGACAATACACAGCCTTGACGTACTCCTTTCCCAATTTGGAACCAATCTGTTGTTCCACGTCCAGTTCTAACTGTTGCTTCTTGACCTGCACACAGAGTTCTTAGGAGGCAGGAAAGGTGGTCTAGTATTCCCATCTCTTTCAGAGTTTTCCAGTTTGTTGTGACACACAAAATGTTTAGCATAGTCAATGAAACAGAAGTAGATGCTTTTTGGAATTCCCTTGCTTTTTTGATGATCCAGCGGATGTTGGCAATTTGATCTCTGGTTCCTCTGCCTTTTCTAAATATAGCCTGAACATCTGGAAGTTCTTGATTCATGTACTGTTGAAGTCTAGCTTGGAGAATTTTCAGCATTACCTTGCTAGGGTGTGAGATGAGTGCAATTGTGTGGTAGTTTGAACATTCTTTAGCACTCCCTTTCTTTGGGATTGGAATAAAAAGTGACTGTTTCCAGTCCTGTGGCCACTGCTGAGTTTTCCAAATTTGCTGGCATACTGAGTGCAGCACTTTAACAGCGTCATCTTTCAGGATTTGAAATAGCTCAACTGGAATTCCATCACCTCCACTAGCTTTGTTCATAATGATGCTTCCTAAGGCCCACTTGACTTCCCACTCCAGGATGTCTGGCTCTAGCTTAGTGATCACATCATCGTGGTTATCTGGATCATGAAGATCTTTTTGCATAGTTCTTCTGTGTATCCTTTCCATCTTGTATCCTTGTATCTTTTGCTTTTGTTAGGTCCATACCATTTCTGTCCTTTATTGAGCCCATCTTTGCATGAAATATTCCCTGAGTATCTCTAATTTTCTTGAAGAGATCTCTAGTCTTTGTATTCTATTGTTTTAATCTATTTCTTTGCATTGATCACTGAAAAGGCTTTATCTCTCCTTGCTATTCTTTGGACCTCTGCATTCAGATGGATATATTGTTCCTTTTCTCCTTTGCCTTTCACTTCTGTTCTCAGCTTTTTTTAAGCCCTCTTCAGACAACCATTTTGCCTTCTTGCATTTCTTCTTCTTGGGGATGGTCTGATCACCGCCTCTTGTACAATGTTAGGAACCTCTGTCCACAGTTCTTTAGGCACTCTATCAGATCTAATCCCTTGAATCTATTTGTCACTTCCACTGTACAATCGTAAGGGATTTTATATAGGTCATATCTGAATGGAGTAGTGGTTTTCCCTGTTTTCTTCAATTTAAGTCTGAATTTTCCAAGTTCACTAATTCCTAAGATGGTGATGTTCACTCTTGTCATCTCCTGCTTGACCACGTCCAATTTATCTTGATTCATGGACCTAACATTCCAGGTTCCTATGTAATACTGTTCTTTACAGCATCAGACTTTATTTTCACCAGCAGACACATCCACAACTGAGTGTTGTTTCCACCCAAAAATCATCTTCATCTACAGGTTCAATCCAAATTCCTAACAAAATCCCAATATGGCATTTTTTGCAGTAACAGAAAAGAGAAATCCCCAAATCTACAGATAGTCCCCAAATGCCCCAAAGATCCAAAACTATCTTGAAAAAGGAGAACAAAATCTCACACTTTCTGATTTGAAAACAAGCTACAAAGCAACAGTAATCAAGACAGTAAATCTAGCATAAACACAGAATAGAGAAATTAGAAATAAGCCCTTTATTTTATTTTTTTAAATACTTTATTCTACATTACAATACTGTATTTGTTTTGCCATACATTGACATGAATCAGCCACAGGTGTCCACGATCTCCCAATGCCGAAGCCCCCTCCCACCTCCCACCCCGTATCATCTCCCTGAATCATCCCGTGCACCAGCCCCATACATCCTGCATCCTGTATTGAACATAGACTGACGCTTCGTTCTTACAAGATAGTATACATGTTTCAATGCCATTCTCCCAAATCATCCCCCGCCCCCCCGTCCCTCTCCCTCAGAGTCCAAATAAGAAATAAGCCCTTTTGCATACTTTAAACAAGAGTGACAGGACTACACAATGGGAAAAGAATGCTTTCTGAAGCAAAAGGTGCTGGGAAAATAGGATGTTCACAGGCAGCCACCCACACACACAAAATACAACACAAAGATGGATCTCTACTGTACACCACACACAAAAATTTAACTCAAAATGGATCAAAGCCCTAAACATAAGACCTAAAACTACAAATATCCTAGAAGAAAACACAGGAGAAACACTTCATGGGATTTGCATTGGCAACATACTTGACATCTGGTGACTAGCTTATTTCACTCAGCATAATATTTTTGAAGCTCATTCATGCTGTGGCAAGTAACAATTTCTTTTTATTTATGACACCAAAAAGCTCAAGTGACTAAAGCAAAAACAGTGACTATATCAAACTTTAACTTCTAAGTGTCAAAGAAAATTAAAGCATAAGCTAACTTGTATGTGAAATCAAAATTAAACTCAAATAAAAGAGAGTAGAATGATGGTTACAATGGGTTGGGGTGAGGGAGAAATGAAAAGACACCGATCAAAGGTACTTATGTTTAGTTATGAGATGACATAGTTTTGGGGATCTGATGTACACCATGGTTATTAACAGTACAGTACTGTATACTTGGAATTTGCTAACAGAGTAGATCTCAAGTGTTCTTACCATGCCCATATTAAAAGGTATGTGAGGTGATGAATATGTTAATGATTTATTAGGGCAATCATTTCACAATTTATACATATAATTGATTATAATACATTGACCACTTCAAATATATACAATTTTGTCAATTTATACTCAATAAAACTGGGAAGGGAGAAAAAGAGCAAAAAACAAAAACAGTTAAGTACATAAGATTAATGTTACTTTAAAAAAAAATAAAATAAAGAAAAGTAAAAGGATGGAGAACAATATACCATACTAAGACTAATCATAAGAAAGCTGAAGTAGTTACATTAATTTTGGACAAAGAAGACTGCACAGCAAGAATAATTATGATGGATAAAGATTGGCATTACATAATGAAAAAGGACAGTTCTTAATGGGTATGCACCTAACAACAGAGTATCAAAATTTTTGAGGCAAAAACTAACAGAATCACAAGGAGGAGACAGATTTACTACTTAAGAGATTTCGACACCCTTTCATTAGTTATCAGTTACTGAAAGTTACAGTAACTAATATCCAGATAACTTACAGTCAACTGACATCTGGAGCCAAAACCCAGTAAGGACATAACTGAAACGAATACTATTAATCAATTGGATCTAACTAACATATTTACAGAAAATTGCATCCAACAGCAGCTGAAAACATTATTTTCCTCAAGCTCATACAGAACATTCATTAAGATAGACCTAATTCTGGGCTATAAGACATATCTTAGCAAATTAGAAAACAGATATTACAGAATATATGTTCTCAAACCATAGTGAAATTAGACTAGAAATCAGTAACAGAAAAAAATGTAAAATATTTGGAGCATAAACAATATACTTTTAAATAACATATCGGTCAAAGAAGTCTCAAAAAAAAAAAAAAAGTATTTTGAGCTAAATCAAAGTTTGTGGATGCAGTGAAGCCAGTGTCTGGTGGAAAATTTACAGTAGTGACTGCTTATATTAAATAAGAAAATTCAAAGTCAATCTTTAGCCTGCAACTTAGAAAACCAGAGAAAGAACACATTAAATTCAAAGCAAGCAGGAGAAAAAATCTAAAACAGAGACCAAACTGAAAAGAGAAAATCAAGAGAAAAATTAGAAAACTCAAAAGATAGTTCTTCGAAAGATCAATAAAACTGATAAGCTTCTAGCCAGGTTAACTGAAAAAGGAGAGTAGATAGAAATTACTAGTATCAAAAGCAAAAAGATTCCATCACCACAGATCTCATGGATATTAACAGAAAAAATAAATGGATATTATGATAAACTCCATACCTATAAATTTAATAACCTAGATAAATGGACCAATTTCTTGAAAAAATACAATCTACCAGAGCACACACAAGGAGAACTAGATAAACTGAACTGGCCTATATCTGTTAAACAACTTGACATACAATTAATCATCTTCCAAAACAGAAAACATCACACCTAGATGGGTTCACTGGTGAATTTCACCAATCACTTAAGAAATTGTATCAGTTCTCTAGAGTCTTCTCTAGAAGACAAAAGCAAAGGGAATACAGTCCAATTCATTCTATGAGACTAGCATTATCCTAACACTTAAGACAGATGTATTACAACAAAAACTACAAACCAATATCTCAGCAAACTAATTCCAGCAATGTATAAAAATAAGATACTCCAAGACCATATGGGATTTACCCTAGGTATGAAAAGCTGCTTCAACATTTAAAGTTAATTAATATACATCTCATCAACTGGCTAAAGAATTATCTGATCATATCTATTGAGGTAGAAAATATATTTGACAAAATTCAACATCCATTCATGATCTAAAAAAAAGAAACCTTTTGGCAAACTAGGAATAGAGGGATCTTCATCTTGATTAAGAACATCTACAAAAAATTCTACAGCTAACTATGTCCTTCATGAGGAGAAATTGTTTGCTGCTGATATCAAAAACAAGCCAAGAAAAACTAGATTCTCACCACTCCTCCTATTCAACAATTCATATGCATTAAAACAACCTCCCTCAAAAATAAAGTGTATACAGATTGGGAAAGAAGTAAAACTATCTTTGTTCACAGATGACATGACTGTTCACATAAAAAAAACCCAAGTCATCAGAAAAGAAAAACAACCATAGCAAGATTGCAGGATATAAGATTAAGGTACAAAAGTCAACTGCCTTTTTACATACCAGCAATGAATAATTTATATTTGAAACTAGAAAACACAATACAATTTAATTAGCATACAAAAAAGAAAAAATAGGAAGAAATGCTTAGGTACAAAGCAAATAAACTATATACAAGATTTACAGGAGGAAAACTATAAAATTCTGAAGAAAGAAATCAAAGATCTAAATAAATGGAAGCATATTTTTATGCATTAATACACAGAGAGGAGTACTGCATATTGTCGAGATGCCAGTTTTTCAACATAAAATATAAATTTAAAGCAATTCCAATCAAAATACCAGCAAGTTATTTTGTGGATATGGATTAGTCAACACAATACTGAAGAACAGTCAAAAGACTGATCCCAACTGATTTCAAGACATATTGTAAAGCTAGAGTAAAAACAGACAATGTTAACAAAGTGGTGCTGGGAAAACTGGTCAACCAGTTGTAAAAGAAAAAAACTAGAACACTTTCTAACACCATATGCAAAAATAAACTCAAAATGGATTTAAGATCTAAATGTAAGACCAGAAACTATAAAACTCCTAGAGAACAGGCAAAACACTCTCCGACATAAATCACAGCAGGATCCTCTATGACCCATCTCCCAGAATATTGGAAATAAAAGCAAAAATAAACAAATGGGACCTAATAAAAAGCTTCTGCACAACAAAGGAAACTATAAGCAAGGTGAAAAGACAGCCTTCTGAATGGGAGAAAATAAAAGCAAATGAAGCAACTGACAAAGGACTAATCTCAAAAATATGCAAACAGCTCATGCAGCTCAATTCCAGAAAAATAAATGACCCAATCAAAAAATGGGCCAAAGAACTAAACAGACACTTCTCCAAAGAAGACATACAGATGGCTAACAAACACATGAAAAGATGCTCACATCACTCATTATCAGAGAAATGCAAAGTAAAAACATAATGAGGTACCATTTCACGCCAGTCAGAATGGCTGTGATCCAAAAGTCTACAAGCAATAAATGCTGGAGAGAGTGTGGAGAAAAGGGAACCCTCTTACATTGTTGGTGGGAATGCAAACTAGTACAGCCACTATGGATAACAGTGTGGAGATCCTTAAAAACTGGAACTAGAACTGTCATATAACCCAGCAATCCCACTACTGGGCATACACACTGAGGAAACCAGAATTGAAAGAAACACATTTACCCTGATGTTCATCACAGCACTGTTTATAACAGCCAGGACATGGAAGCAACCTAGATGTCCATCAGTAGATGAATGGATAAGAAGGCTATGGTACATACAGTGGAGTATTACTCAGCCATTAAAGAGAATATATTTGAATCAGTTCTAATGAGGTGGATGAAACTGGAGCCTATTATAAGAAGTGAAGTAAGCCAGAAAGAAAAACACTAATACAGTACTATGGAATGAGGTTTGTGACATTGTATGGGAGACAGGGATCAAGACCATTCCCATGGAAAAGAAATGCAAAAAAGCAAAATGGTTGTCTGGGGAGGCCTTACAAATAGCTGTGAAAAGAAGACAGGAGAAAAGGAAAGATATAAGCATCTGAATGCAGAGTTCCAAAGAATAGCAAGAAGAGATAAGAAAGCCTTCTTCAGCGATCAGTACAAAGAAATAGAGGAAAACAACAGAATGGGAAAGACTAGAGATCTCTTCAAGAAAATCAGAGATACCAAGGGAACATTTCATGCAAAAATGGGCTCGATAAAGGACAGAAACGGTCTGGACCTAACAGAAGCACAAGATATTAAGAAGAGGTGGCAAGAATACATGGAAGAACTGTACAAAAAGATCTTCATGACCCAGATAATCATGATGATGTGATCACTCATCTAGAGCCAGACATCTTGGAATGTGAAGTCAAGTGGGCCTTAGAAAGCATCACTACGAACAAAGCTAGTGGAGGTGATGGAATTCCAGTTGAGCTATTTCAAATCCTGAAAGATGACACTGTCAAAGTGCTGCACTCAGTATGCCAGCAAATTTGGAAAACTCAGCAGTGGCCACAGGACTGGAAAAGGTCAGTTTTCATTCCAATCCCAAAGAAAGGCAATGCCAAAGAATGTTCAAACTACCGCACAATTGCACTCATCTCACATGCTAGTAAAGTCATGCTCAAAATTCTCCAAGCCAGGCTTCAGCAATACGTGAACCGTGAACTCCCTGATGTTCAAGCTGGTTTTAGAAAAGGCAGAGGAACCAGAGATCAAACTGCCAACATCTGCTGGATCATGGAAAAAGCAAGAGAGTTCCAGAAAAACATCTATTTGTGCTTTATTGACTATACCAAAGCCTTTGACTGTGTGGATCACAATAAACTGTGGAAAATTCTGAAAGGGATGGGAATACCAGACCACGTGACCTGCCTCTTGAAAAATCTGTATGCAGGTCAGGAAGCAACAGTTAGAACTGGACATGGAACAACAGACTGATTCCAAATAGGAAAAGGAGTACATCAAGGCTGTATATTGTCACCCTGCTTATGTAACTTATATGCAGAGTAGATTATAAGAAATGCTGGGTTGGATGAAGCACAAGCTGGAATCAAGACTGGCAGGAGAAACATCAATAACCTCAGATACGCAGATGACACCACCCTTATGGCAGAAAGTGAAGAACTAAAGAGCCTCTTGATGAAAGTGAAAGAGGAGAGTGAAAAAGTTGGCTTAAAGCTCAACATTCAGAAAACAAAGATCATGGCATCCGGTCCCATCACTTCATGGGAAATACATGGAGAAACAGTGTCAGAATTTATTTTTGGGGCTCCAAAATCACTGCAGATGGTGACTGCAGCCATAAAATTAAAAGACGCTTACTCCTTGGAAGGAAAGTTATGACCAACCTAGATAGCATATTCAAAAGCGGAGACATTACTTTGCCGACTAAGGACCGTCTAGTCAAGGCTATGGTTTTTCCTGTGGTCATGTATGGATGTGAGAGTTGGACTGTGAAGAAGGCTGAGCGCCGAAGCATTGATGCTTTTGAACTGTGGTGTTGGAGAAGACTCTTGAGAGTCCCTTGGACAGCAAGGAGATCCAACCAGTCCATTCTGAAGGAGATCAACCCTGGGATTTCTTTGGAAGGAATGATACTAAAGCTGAAACTCCAGTATTCTGGCCACCTCATGCGAAGAGCTGACTCACTGGAAAAGACTCTGATGCTGGGAGGGATTGGGGGCAGGAGGAGAAGGGGACGACCGAGGATGAGATGGCTGGATGGCATCACGGACTCGATGGACGTGAGTCTGAGTGAACTCCGAGAGATGGTGATAGACAGTGAGGCCTGGCGTGCTGCGATTCATGGTGTCGCAAAGAGGTGGACACGACTGAGCGACTGAACTGACTGACTGACTGACTGAATGCATATATATGGAATTTAGAAAGATGATAACACACTTATGCAAGACACCAAAAGAGAAACAGATGTATAGAACCATCTTTTGGACTCTGTGGGAGAGGGAGAGGGTGGGATGATTTGGGAGAGTGGCATTGAAACATGTATAATATCATATATGACACCAATCGCCAGTCCAGGTTGGATGCATAATACAGGATACTTGGGGCTAGTGCACTGATATGACCCAGAGGGATAGTATGGGGAGGGACGTGAGAGGGGTTTCAGGATGGGGAATACATGTATACCCATGGCAGATTCATGTTGATGTATGGCAAAACCAATACAATATTGTAAAGTAATTAACCCCCAATTAAAATAAATAAATTTATATTAAATAAATAAATAAGTGTTGGGCCCCCCAAAGACAATGTGATTTAGAGAAAGAAACAAATAGATCACTGGAAGAGAACAGTGAGCCCAGAAATAGCCACCAGATATAATCAACTGAACTCTGTCAAAGGGAGAAAGGCATTTCAAAGGAGAAAGTATAGTCTTTTCAACAAATAGTGCTAGAACAACTGAAAAACAAAGAAATTAATCTAGATACAGATCTTACATCTTTTTCAAAAATTAACTCAAAGTGGATCACAGACTTAAAGGTAAAAGAAATAACTATAACGCTACAAGATAACATGGAAGAAAATTTAGGTGTCCTTGGATTTGACAGTGTCCTTAGTTTTTAGATCCAACAGCAAAAGCACAATCCATGAAAGAAAAAGTTATAAATTGGATTATTCATGAAAATTAAAAATTTCTGCTCTAAGACACTAATAAAAACACAAGTCACAGATTGGGAGAAAATCTCTGTAAAACACTTATCTGATAAAGAATTTTTATCCAAAATATACAAAGAACCCTTAAAACTCAACTTCAAGAAAACACTCAATCATTTGAAACGGGCAAAAGACTTGAAAAGACACCACACCAAAGAAGATATACTGATATGGGCATATTAAAAGATGCTCAACATGGTATTTCATCAGGGAACTGCAAATTTAAACAATAGTGAGATACTACTGCTCAGATTAGACATTAATGTCTCACTGTTCAGTCAGAATTACTTTGCCAACAAAGATCCATATAGTCAAAACTATAGTTTTTCCAACAGTCATGTACAGATGTGACAGTTGGCATAAAGAAAGCTGAGCACTGAAAAATTGATGCTTTTGAACTGTGGTGTTGGAGAAGACTCTTGAGTTCCTTGGACAGCAAGGAGATCCAACCAGTCAATCGTAAAGGAAATCAACCTTGAATATTCATTGGAAAGACCAACGCTCAAACTGAAGCTCCAACACTTTGGCCACCTGATGAGAAGAGCCAATTCTGTAGAAAAGACCCTGATGCTGGGAAAGATTGAGGCAGGAGGAAAAGGGGATGACAGAGGATGAGATGGCTGGATGGCATCACCGACTCAATGGACATGAGTTTGAGCAAACTCCGGGACATGGTGAAGGACAGGGAAGCTCGGCTTGCTTCAGTCCATGGAGTCGCAAAGAGTCAGACACAACTAAGTGATTGAACAACAACTGTTCAGATGGTAAAGAATCTGCCTGCAATGCAGGAGACTTGGGTTTGATCCCTGGGTCGGGAAGATCCCCTGGAGAACGAAATGGTAATCCATTCCAGTATTCTTGCTGGAGAATTCCATGGACAGAGGAGGCTGGTACACCCCATGGGGTCTCAAATAATCTGAAAGACTGAGCGATTAACAGTTTCACTTCCACTGCACTCCTCTCAAAATGGCCAAACCCCAAAGCACTGACACCACCAAAGGCTGGTGAGGATGCAGAGCAACAGGAACTCTCATCAATGCTAATGAGAATATGAAATTATTTTGCACAGCCAAGTCAGAATATAGCTGGGCAGTTTCCTGCAAAACTGAACCATACTCTTACCACAGAATCTAGCAACAATCTAGCAACTGTGCTACTTAATATTTACCCAAATCAACTGAAAACTTATATTCACACAGAAACCTGTACAGGAATGTCTAGAAGAAACTTTATTTATAACTGCAAGAACCCGGAAGCAACCAAGATGTCCTTCAATAAGCAAATAAAAGAACAAAACGTAGTATATGCATACAGAGGTATTTGTTCTGAGAGAAAAAAAGAAATGAGCTATCATGCCAAGAAAAGCTAAGCAAGTACATTAAGTGCACACTGCTAAGTGAAAAAGTCAATCTGAAAAGGCTGCAGTGTATGATTCCAAGCATATGACATTCTAGAATAGACAAAACTGTGGAAACTTTTTTTTTTTTAATCAGTGGTTGCAAGGGTTGGGATGAAGGAGGGAGACATGAATAGGTGGAGATCAGGGAAATTTTAGGACACTGAAACTATGCCACATGCCACTGTAATGATGGAAATATGTCATACATTTGCCAAAGCCCACCGACTATACAACACAAATAATGAACAACAATGAAAACTATTACTAGTTAGGACTATTACTAGGACTTTACTACTAATACATCAATACTGCTTCAATTTTAATAAATCTACATTCATCCAAACGTGCTACATTAATAGCAGGGGGAACTGATGAGAAGAAGAGTGTACATAAAAACACTGTACTTTTCATTCATTGCTCTGTAAAACTAAAACTTCTTCAAACAGTTACCTGTTAAAAAGGAAAATTTTAAAGTTTTAGTGGGCGAAGAAATTAAACAGAAATTTCTTCAAAGAACACACACTAAAAGTCAATAAAAGAAAAGATGAAATGATGTTCAACCTCATTAGCCATCAGGAAATGTGAAATAGTTCACTCTCAGACAGATAGATATCATCAAAACTCGGATAATAACAAGTACTGGCAACAATGTGGAGAAACTGCAGTGTTTATCCAGTGCTCACAGACTGTAAAATGGTACAGTGGCTCTGGAAAACAAGTTAGCACTTTCTCAAAATGTTAATCACAGAGACACCATAGGACCCACAACACTTCTAAGTATATACCCGAAACAATTGAGGGGGAAAAAAGTACCCACAAAAACTTGTATGCAAATAGTGTTCAGAGCAGCATCATTCATTATAGCCAAAATGTAACGACAACTCAAATGTTCATCAACTAGTGAACTGATTAACAAAATGCAGTATATACACAAAATGTAGTATTATTCAGCCACAAAAAGGACTGAAATACTGAGACATGATAAACATGGATGAACTTTTAATATTTTTCCAAGTGAAAGAAGACAGCAGCAAAAGGTCATAGATTATTATTCCATTTATATGAAATGTCCAGACAGGCAATCCATGAAGATAGAAAGCAGATTAGCGACTGCCAGGGCGTAGGTGAAGAGGAGGATGGGAAGAGACTGTTAATAAGAATTTAATAGAGCACTATTTAAAAGAGTTTCTTACTGAGGTGATGAAAATATCCTAGAATTAGTAGTGACCGCTACACCACTCTGTGATTATATTAAAACCAATGGATTGTATACTGTAATAAAAGGGTGAAATTCATGTTATACACATTATATCTCAATGAAGCTCTCATATAAAAACAATCAAGCAGCTGACCATCCACAAAAACTGCAAAGGCTTTAGAGAAACTAGTCAAAAAGCAAATCTAACTCCTAACGCTAAACACTTATTTGGAACTTACCACAGACATACAGCAACTTAAAAGGTATAAACATAATAATATAAAAATTATTATAATATAAAAATATAACTAAAGATAATAAAAACTTTTTTAAAAAGTAAGAAAATTTAGAAGCATACTGTGACTCATATTGAGGTTTTTGTTTTACTTTTTCACCCCCTTCACCTATTTCTCCCACCTCTTGCCTCTGGCAACCATCAATCTGTTTTCTGTATTTACAAGTTTGTTCTTTGTTGTTGCTGAGGGTAGGATTTCATACATAAGAGAGAACATGTGGCATTTGTGTTTTTCTGACTTATTTCACTTAGCATAATGCCTTCAAAGTCTAGCCACATAGCCACAATGTCAGGATTTTCTTCTCTTACAGCTGAATAATGTTCCATCACACACACACACACACACTCACACACACTCACTCCACAATTTCTTTATCCACTCATCCATTGATAAATTCTTAGGCTGTTTCTATATCTTAACTATTACAAATAATTCTGCCATGACCATGGGGTACATACATCTTTTCGAGTTAGTGCTTTGATTTTCTTTAGATAAATACCCCAAATAGAATTGATGGATCCTATGTGTTAGTTGCTCAGTTGTGTCCAACTCTTTGCAACCTCATGGATTGTAGCCCACCAGTCTCTGTCCGTGGAATTTCCCAGGCAAGAATACTGGAGTGGGTTGCCATTTCCTTCTCCAGGGAATCTTCCCAACCTAGGGATCGAACCTGGGTCTCCTGCATTGCATGTAGACACTTTACTATATGGTAGTTCTATTTTTAGTATTTTGAGGAACTTTCATACTGTTTTCCACAGTGCCTGCACCAATCTACATTCCCACCAACAGCACACAAAGATTCTCTTTCTCCACTTCCTTGCCAACACTTACGACTTTTTGCCTTATGAAAAACAGCCATTCTAACAGGCATGAGGTGATACCTCATTCTGGGTTTGTTTGTTTTTGCTGTATCGGGTCTTAGATGTAGCACATGGGATCTTTGTTGTGTCATGCAGGATCTTTCATTGCAGCACCTGGATGCCCTAGTTATGGCATATGAGCTGAGTAGTTCCAACACATAGGCTTAGTTCCTCATGGCATGTGGGATCTTGCAATGCAGGTCACCAGGGATTGAACCTGCATCCCTTGTACTACAAGGAATATTCTTAACCACTGGACCACCAGGGAAATCCCTTGTTGTGGTTTTGATTTGCATTCCCTGATAATTTGTGATGTTGAGCATCTTTTCAAGGACTTGTTGGCCACCTGCATGTCTTCCTCAGAAAAATGTTGAGGTCCTAAGCCCATTTTTTTTTTTTTTGATTTTTCATTCTGTTTAGCTTTTTATTTGTTGTTAGGACAGGTGGTGACTTCTTTTTTTTTTTCCTCCAATTTTATTTTATTTATTTATTTATTTTTTAAATTACAAGACTGTATTTGTTTTGCCATACATTGACATGAATCAGCCACAGGTGAACACAATCTCCCAATGCCGAAGCCCCCACCCACCTAAGCCCGTTTTTAAACTAGATTGTTGGAGTTTTTGATATTAGCCCCTTACTAGATATGTGATTCGCAAATAAAATATTTGCACTGCCTTTTCTTTTTGTAGATGGTTTTCTTTACTGTGCAGAAGCTTTTTAATTTGATGTAGTCCCACTTGTTTATTTTTGCTTCTGGTGCTTTTTAAAATCTGGTTTCAGATTTAAAAAATCATTGCCAAGACCTATGTCAAAGCATTTACCATTTATATTTTCTTCTAGGAGTTTTATGCTTTCAGGTCTTACATTCAGATCTTTAATCCATCTAGAGTTAATTTCTGTGTACAGTATACGACAGTTGTTGAGTTTACTTTTTGCATGTGCTATCCAGTTTTCCCAACACCATTTATTGAAAAGGCTGTCCTTTCCTCCTGTATATTCTTGTCGCCTTTGTTGTAAATTAACTGACCATAAATGCATAAGTTTATCTCCAGGCTGTCTATTCTGTCTCGCTGATCTACATGTCTACTTTTATGTCAGTACCATACTGCTTTAATTACTATAGCTCTCTCATATAGTTTGAAATCATGACACATTATGTCTCTGACTTTGTTCTTTTGTTTTGACTATTTGAAATTTTTGTCATTCCATTCAAATTTTAGTGCTATTTGTTCTATTTCTTTGAAAATTTTCTTTGAATTATTGGAATTTTGATAGAAATTGGAGTGAATCTATAGACTGTTTTGGATAGTATGGACATTTTAATAAATTGATTCAATCATGATTCATCCAATAGTGTCTTTTCATCTATTTGTATCTTCATCAACTTCTTCCATTAATGGCTTGAGTTTTCAACATATAGGTCTTTCATCTCCTTGGTCAAATGCATTCCTAGATAATTCTTTTCAGTGTAACATTAATGTAATTATTTTTTTTCTCTTTCTGTCGTTTGTTCTAAGTGTATAGAAATGCAAGAGATTTGTGTGCACTGATATGTATCTTGCAACTTTGCTGAATTGGTTTTTCTAACTTTTTTAAAAATGGAGTCTTTAGGATTTTCCATACATATCATGTCATCTGCAAACAGATGACATATATAGTGACAGTTTTATTTCCTTTCCAATTTCGATGGCTTTTTATTTCTTTTTCTCACCTAATTGCTTTTGCTACCTTCTATTAAGTTTTATTTCTCTTTCTCTCAAGCCGGTCAAGTCACTGAGAAGCAGAAAGGAGGCATTCAAGACCACAAATATCATGCCACTATATTTCTGCTCTCTGGAGTAATAGAGGTAATAAACTATATGTAATTGTAAATGCAAAAGCAAATAGAATCCTTACTCATTAACCTCTGTACAGTCTTTGAAAATTTAATCCAGTTAAAAGTAACATTTTACCAGTCATTCTACATGACTTGGGAAGGTAGCATAAAACAGTCTGTATCCTTAGGAAGTTTGGCATGTTAACTATGAAAATGTTCCTCTCAGATAACCCACTGCAGGAAACATTATTGACCAAGGTCCTAGATGCTGAGCTCTCAAAACCATTTTCTTCTTTGATGATAAGCCAAGCTTCCCATGAACTGTTCCCTGCCAATGACTCAGCACAGCACGGCAGACATATTTAATGAAGCCCTTTTCCCAGGAGACACTGGACGCTTCTGAAGGTTCAACCTTGGACTGATGATTCTCTGTTGGTTTTTCCGTAACTTTCTGAGAACTACACTGAAGTATAAGGCTTTTCCTACTCAGCATGCCATTATCCTAACCTCCCTCCTCAGAAGTTAAGCCTTGGTTTTTACCTTCCACTTGATAATTACAAGTTTTCATGACTCAAAGAACATAGTTCCATATGACATTACTAAAGATTAATATTTCTTTTAAGCTGTCTATAAGTTTTATCAAGAATAGATTTTCCACAATGACTTAAAACAGCTATATACATACAAATAATTAGGTGTCTCAGAATAAGACTACCAAATAAAAGAGGAAGCAAAACAAAAGGAAGAAATCCAAAGTAAACAGCAGTTTGTAGTGAGAGAGTCATTTCCGAGGCAGGTTGATAAGAAGTCTAGGGGTCCCCAAGGAGAGAGGGGTCTGGAATTCTCAAGGAGGAAGAAAGGACAAACTTATTTCTCTCCATTCCTTAGGATTATATAACAACAATGTATTCTGCCTGAGGGCAGTCTCTGGATTAAACCTTCTCTTTACAAGGATTATATAACAGCAATGTATTATGTATTCTGCCTGAGGACAGTCTCTGGATTAAACCTTCTGGCTAATTCTGTTATCTTAAAATGTAAATTATGGGAGTAGGTCTGGTGAAGTCTTTACAGCCTCCAGACCTTCATTGGATTAGTTGGAGAATATATAAACTCATTGCTAAAATTAACAAGCGGGTACTCTTTCTACCCCCTTCTGATGCCTATGTCAGAAGCTTTCTCTATCTCCTTTATACTTTAATAAAACTTTGTTACACAAAAGCTCTGAGCGATCCAGCCTCGTCTCTGGCCCCGGATTGAATTCTTCTCCTCCGGGGGCCAAGAATCCCGGCGTCGTGATTCAACAACAACCTTTCATCTTGGGGGCTCGTCCGGGATCCTTCAGGACAAGGTAAGGATGCTTGGAGCTCTAGTTCTTTGTTCTCTTAGCGAACACGTTTTCTGCTGTGCTTTACTAACTCTACGGTGTGCTTGTGTGAATGAATGACATGCCCTGTGCGTAGCAAGTAAGGAGCCCTGTTCTATGGTTCCACGGTGATCTCATGCGGCTTATGGCAGAAACCTGTTGGGGGTTTCTACCAACCTGCCAAGGCCAAGAGGCACCTAAGGTCTCTGTTGGGAACCGACCAGAAATGGGCAAAGCGTGTGGACCGAACTCTCCTTTCTTGGTCAAACTTTTCGGTCTCTTTGACCATTTCATAACTCCTTGGGAATCAGAAGTACTAATCTAATCTATCAGGTCATACACTTTCAAGGGACTTGTGATCTATACTGTTACTGTGTACTGTGGCAAACTTGGATTGGTAGTCAAGAAAGCGCCTAGCCTCACTAGGAATTTAAAGTTTGGAAGCTAGATGGAGCTTTAGCCCAAGAACATCTCTGAGGTTAAAGGTTACTCAGATGGGACTGCAATGGGTTTTATTTTTTTCCTTTGGTAACACTGGCTCTTAGTGGACTAGAGGAGGCTCTCATACTGGTGTGGTGATGCTTGAAAAGAACATCCCAGCTTTATACTCGTATCGGTCTTATTGTGGTCAGGAATATACTCAGGGTCGTGCACAGGCACTCAGGTGACGAATGTTTTCCCCAGTGGTCTTAGCTTGGGAGGCATTCCGGAAGGTTACTCTGATTGCACCCGGGTGGCATCAGAGGCAAGCAAGGTTAAAGGTGAAGAGCTGGACATCAAGTAGAGATGCTATCAGGTCTACCCCTGGTACATCCCCACCCCGTCTCGGTGGTAGAACCGGGAGGGTCGAGACGGCGCCTGCGTCGGTAAGGGACAGACTAAGTCCGACCAGGAAGGAAAAGCTTTTGGTGTAAAGTCTGTCTACACCCCCATCTAGAGCAGGGAGGGACGCCTCCGGTAGAAAAATGGCACTGGTCGCATTTTTCTCTCTTACAGATGGGAGCTAACAAATCCAGCCTCACTCTTTTGAACTATATTCTGAAAAACTGGGATAGATTCAATCCCCACGGCTTTAAGAAGACACACCTGGTCTTCCTATGTGATACTGAATGGCCACGGTATCCATTGGAGGATGGCAAACGGTGGCCGGTTGGAGGGTCTCTTAAGTATAATACTCTTTTACAATTAGACCGGTTCTGTAAGGAACAAGGGAAATGGGTAGAAGTAGCATATGTGTTGCCCTTTTTCTCTCTGCGAAATATGTGCATAACAGCCAGAGAGACTGAGGAACAGCCACACAAGCTGTTGCCTCTTTATGAAACACCCACCGGGAGAAATAATCAGTCCATGAGGGTTGGTAAGCCTTTTCTTATCAAGAAATACAAAGAATCAAGGAGGATCTGGGGAGACTATTTAGAGGACCCAGAAAAATATATTAGAGCTTTTAAAGGTGTTACTCTGCTTTATGACCTTACTTGGAAAGATGTGATGTATATCTTGGGACAAACGCTGACTCCTGACTCAAAGACTCGAGTTTTGGGAACAGCAGTTGCTTATAGAGATGAATGGCTTGGTAATGAATCAGTAGGGAAGCGGGAGGGACGAGATAGCGGCCCTCCCCACTGGGAATCAGGCGGTCCCTACCTTAGAACCAGACTGGGACTACAACACAGCTAAAGGAAGATGGGATCAGTCATTTTGTCAGATGTATTCTTGAAGGACTCAGGCAGGCGCGTTCTAAGCCTTTAAACTATAGCAAATTGGCAGACATAGAACAGGAGGAGAAGGAAGCTCCTGGTAAATTCCTAGATAGACTAAGAGAAGCTCTTCCCAGATTCACTGAGATTGATCCCGAAAGTGAAAAAGGAAAAGTGATCTTAAAAGATAGATTTATCACTCAGTTGGCTCCAGATATCTGCCATAAGCTACAAAAACGGGCGTATGGACCAAATCAGTCTTTAGATACTCTGTTACAACTGGCTCAGACAGTCTATTATGGTAGGGAATATGAGGAAAAGAAAGAGAGGCAAAGAAAGACAAAGGAAAAGGCGGAAGCCTTCACAATGGCTATGAAAAATGTTCTTAAACAGCCAGAGAAAAATGCCCAGAGGGACCCAGGTGAAAAGGGATGGGCTTGCTATTCCTGTGGAAAGGAGGGGCACCTCAAGCGGGATTGCCCTCAGGCATCTTAGCCGCCCCTGGCTCCATGTCCGGTCTGCAAAGGACCACACTGGAAGAGAGACTGCCCTCAAGGCGTAGGTCTCCGGGGTCGGACTCTCAAGACAATCAGGACTGAAGGTACCCGGGGGTCCCCACACAAGCTCCCGTCCTAATTACACCTGAGGAACCCCGGGTATTAATAATTGTGAGGGGCCAATCCGTCAATTTCCTTTTAGATACTGGGGCAACTTACTCTGTGCTTACTGAAGCCCCTGGCCCACTTTCTTCCCGATCCGCTTCCATAATGGGACTGTCTGGACAAGCCAAAAGGTATTATTTCAGTTATTCTTTATCTTGCAACTGGGATTCTGTGCTATTTTCACATGAGTTTCTGATCGTGCCAGAATCTCCCTCACCCCTTTTGGGGAGGGACATACTGAGCAAGGTCCATGCCTCTGTTTTTATGGATATGGAGCCCTCCCTTTCTCTCCCTCTAGTTGAACAAAATGTAAATCCTAGAGTATGGGCTGATGGAAAATCTGTGGGTCGAGCGCAAAATGCTATTCCTGTAGTTGTCAAGCTCAAAGACCCACACTTATTTCCACATAAGAAACAGTATCCTCTGAAACCTGAGGTTAAGAAAGGGTTAAAACCCATCATTGAAAATTTAAAGGAACAGGAATTATTAATTCCCTGTAACAGTCCTTGCAATACTCCTATTTTGGGTATAAAGAAATCAAATGGTAAATGGAGACTAGTTCAAGATTTACATATAATAAATGAGGCTGTAATTCCTTTACACCATGTAGTGCCTAAACCTTATACTCTATTGTCTGAAATTCCTGAACGGGCCAAATATTTCTCAGTAATTGATTTAAAAGATGCCTTCTATTCAGTGTCTTTGGCGGAGGAAAGTCAATTTCTATTTGCCTTTGAAGACCCTACGCAGCCAGCTTCTCAGTTAACCTGGACAGTTTTACCCCAGGGATTTCGTGACAGTCCTCACTTATTTGGACAAAGTTTGTCACGAGATCTACAAAACTTTAATAGCTCTGAAGTGGTGGTGTTACAATATGTAGATGATATTTTGCTCTGTGCGGAGACAGAGGAAGCTTGTTCGCGCAAGCCTCAGAAGATTTCTTAAACTTTCTGGCAGGCTGTAGTTGCAAGGCATCAAGAGAAAAGGCTCAGTTTTGTCAACAATCAGTTAGATATCTTGGGTCTAATCATATCAGAAGGGACTAGCACCATAGGCCCTGAGAGAATTAAGCCTATACTAAATCATTCCCTACCTATGACTTTAAGACAATTGAGAGGATTTTTGGGAATCACAGGTTACTGTCACATTTGGATTCCGGGTTATGGGGAACTTGCCCGGCCTTTATATAAACTTATAGCTGAAACTCAGCAGGCCCAAACTGACAAACTGGTTTGGTCTCCAGAAACTCAAAAGGCTTTTAAGGTTCTTCAGACTGCTCTTCTGCAAGCTCCTGCTCTAAGCTTGCCCACAGGGTCAGACTTTAATTTGTTTGTCACTGAAAGGAAAAGCATGGCCTTGGGAGTTTTGACACAACCCGAGGGCCTCACCAGCAACCTATTGCTTATCTAAGCAGAGAATTAGATGTAGTTTCATGTGGGTGGCCCCACTGCCTAAGAGTAATTGAGGCAGCAGCTTTATTAGCACCTGAAGCTTTATAAATAAATTTAATAAAAAAATAAAATAAAATATGATATGATAAAAAAAATAATCAATGGATGAAACCTTACTGTACTGACTTCTCATGATGTGAGTGGAATCCTAAATTCTAAGGTTAATATTTGGATGACAGACAGTAGGCTTCTTAAATATCAGTCATTGTTGTTAGAAGGACCAGTAACTAAGCTTAAAGTTTGTGGAAATTTAAATCCTGCCACTTTTCTTCCTGAAAAGGAAAATGAAACACCTGATCACGATTGTTCTCAATTCCTAACTTTAAACTATGCAGCTCGGGACGATCTATTGGACACCTCATTAGACAATCCTGACCTGGAAATATTTACAGATGGCAGTTCTTTTGTTTGGGATGGAAAGCGTAAAGCAGGTTATGCTGTGGTGACTGCTGAACAGGTTTTGGAAGCAAAATCTGGATTACAATGAAGTGGGAAGTATCCTGGAGAGGACTGGGAAATTGATTTTACTCATATGCCAAAAGCTAATGGATATTCTTCCTTACAAGTTTGGGTAGATACTTTTACTGGATGGATTGAGGCTTTTCTCTGTCGTAGTGAACAGGCTAAGGAAGTTATAAAGATTCTCTTCATCAGTGGAAGGCTTCCCGTGGTGGACATCTCCACTTCAAGGAAAGGACTTTATCCAAGTCTGTGAATACCTTTGACAACAACAGCATGCGATGCCTCTTCTTCATCTGAGGACATCTACCAACCCTAAAATGGACTGGTGCAATATGTTGCACTTTAACTATGGACTTAATGTGACTTTTAATTTTGATTTTATCTTGTTTTAATGACTATGTTGCCTTACATCTGTAACTGTATAACTGAATTTTGTTTCTAGCCGCATGAAAGCTTTTAAGTATGGCTGCTCAAACTCCTGCTGCTGCTGCAACTTCCTCCAACTACTACTTGGGGCCCCTGGATCAGATATCCTCAATATGAGGGTTAGGAGAATATGTTGCCTCCCCAATTTAGGGACAACGCCCCTTCTCAGCTCGGAAGCAGTTACGGAACGAAAACGATGCCCCTTTTCCCTAGGCAACATAATTCTCCTAAAAGAAAAGGGGGAATGAGAGAGTCATTTCCGAGGCAGGTTGATAAGAAGTCTAGGGGTCCCCAAGGAGAGAGGGGTCTGGAATTCTCAAGGAGGAAGAAAGGACAAACTTATTTCTCTCCATTCCTTAGGATTATATAACAACAATGTATTCTGCCTGAGGGCAGTCTCTGGATTAAACCTTCTCTTTACAAGGATTATATAACAGCAATGTATTATGTATTCTGCCTGAGGACAGTCTCTGGATTAAACCTTCTGGCTAATTCTGTTATCTTAAAATGTAAATTATGGGAGTAGGTCTGGTGAAGTCTTTACAGCCTCCAGACCTTCATTGGATTAGTTGGAGAATATATAAACTCATTGCTAAAATTAACAAGCGGGTACTCTTTCTACCCCCTTCTGATGCCTATGTCAGAAGCTTTCTCTATCTCCTTTATACTTTAATAAAACTTTGTTACACAAAAGCTCTGAGCGATCCAGCCTCGTCTCTGGCCCCGGATTGAATTCTTCTCCTCCGGGGGCCAAGAATCCCAGCGTCGTGATTCAACAACAACCTTTCAGTAGTAATTCAGAGCTAAAATTAAAGCCAATAGTTTAAAAATTTACTGGATGTTCTCATAATATATTGTTTCATTTGATTCACACAACATTGGAGTAGAAAGAAAGCACAATACTTACTGAGTTCCTTTATGCACCAAATACTGGACTGGGGTACCACTGTAATAACTGTATTTCCATTTTACACATGATGAAATTGAAGCTCATAAAGTTAATGGATATACTTAAGCTCACAAAACTACTAATAGTGGACCAAGGTCTTATTCCCCTATGTTGTCTCCAAAATATCATACAGAGAATAATCATATCCCTAAGGACTGAGCCCATACATTTATCCCTTCTCATCCTCCAAAACAGTATATATTAAAAGCAGAGCTCAAAAATCACTCTCCATTCACAACAGAACAGGAGTGACACTTCACTTCTCTACTCTCACATCCTAGCGACAAAAAAAGTGAAACCAAGCAGGACACCTGAAACCTATGACTTAGTTCAAAGGAGAACTGAAATTAATAGTTAATGAAGCTAAGATCACTAATTAATTTAAAATGTAGCTTATTGATTTTCAACTTGGAAAAGCCAGCCTCAACAACAATCAGTACTGGGATTGATTAATCTTCCTGCTCTAAGATCAAAGGTATCCTACATAAGGTACCTAGCTGGACTCTACTGTTAGCACCACAACAGCATTTTCTATCACCAGCACTTCCAAACTGGCCAGTTGAGGTTAGTTTTAGTATGATGGGTACAGTGGGAAAAAGGCATTCAAATTGTAGGTAAAACACGACTGAAACTTGCTGTACCAGAAACAACTTGAAAAAATATATATAGTTTTTAGGACTAATGAGCAGGGGTAATTAGTTACTCTTGGTATTCTTCCTGTCTCTAACCATTCTTTCTCTTCTTGTTTTTTCACCAAAACAAACTGCCTCTCACAGACACCAGCAGGTTCAGCATGTTGGTTTACGAAACAGTACAAGAAGACCCTATTCTAACTTCTCCTAAAAATATATATCATTATTTAATGCAAAATACATGACTATTTAATCCTTGGTAGCAGTGATGTAAAATTACAAATGTGAATAGGATTTTAAGTTGTCAGAAAAATGCCTATTTTATCACAATCAAAGGAAATGAATTGGTCAATACATCAGTTGTTGTTTTTTTAATAGCTAACATTTAGCAAGGAGAACAAATAATACTGAAGTTTCACAAAGAAAAGGTGATACAATGGAAAGAACTGAACTTTGTGTAAGACAGCCTGCCACTTTTCAGCATTTTTAGGAGAAAATATAAAAACAAAATTATATAGTAGCTACAAAAACAATTAAAATATTTAGGAATAAGCTTAACAAGAAGTGTCAAAACCTATATAAGTAAAACTCCTCAAAGTTTACAAAAGTAAACTTGAACAAATGGAAAGCTATCTCCTATTTCTGGATAAGGTAACTCAACATCATGGAGAGGCAATTAACTCCTTATAAAGGTGATGAAATTCCAATTAAAAATAAACAAGTTTTCTCAAGGAGTTAGTCAAAATGATACGAAAATCCATAGTGAAAAATATACATCCAAACATAGCTAGAGTAACATGAAAAAGAAAAGCTTCAAGGGCAGACTAGCCCTACCAGACATTGAAACATATTACAAAATGAAATTAGAACAATGTGGTTACTGACTTAGGAATATGCAAATAACCCAGCAGAACAGAACAGAAAGTCCAGAAATAGACCAAATTACACGTGGAAATTTAGCATATAGTAACAACAGCATCTCAAATCATTAGAACATACTTTTTTAAAAAACTGTATTAAGACAAATGATTAATGCTTTAGAATGGATAAAATTAGATCAATAATTATACTATACATAGTTATAAATAAACTCCACACACAGGAATAAAAGTCAAATGGATCAGGGGTCTAAATGTAAAAAGGAAACCTTACAACTGCAAGAAAATATGGATGAATTTCTCTTTAACTTGAGGAAAAGGCTTTCTCTATAAGACTTTATAAGGAAAAGGCTTTCTAATCACAAAAATCTAGATAGGATAAAAATGGAAAATGAACACATGAAAAAATATAAATTAAAACTATAATGAGATACCATTTCTCACCTATCAGATTGACAAAAATTGAAAAAGTAAACCAATTCATGTTATCAGTGTGAATAAACAGTCATTCATATATTACTGGAGAGAATATAAATCTATATAAGCTCTTGTGCAGAGGAATTTAGCAATATCATATAAAACTTCATGTGTTTCTGTTTTGATTCAGCAGTCCAATTTAGGTCTCTTAGTTTGTATGAATATACACAGCTAATAAAAAATACTTATGCACAAAGATTTTCATACCAGCCCCCTGGGAGATTACTAAATATTGAAAAGTAATTCCATATCCATATATAGAAGAGTGGCTGGAATCAACGCTGAAATACTATAAAATTTTTAAAAGGATGAGAAAAATCTCTGAACTGATATGCAGTGACTTTCAGGAACTATAGTTAACAGGAAAAGCAAAGTGTAACGAGTATCTCTCTCTATTATATTTTGTGTAAGAAAGAAATCAAAAAATTACAGTTACCCTCTGTGTCCCTGGGTTCCACAGCTAGGATTCAACCAAGCTGGAATAAAAAAATACGCAAGGAGAAAAGCTCCAGAAAGTTTCAAACATCAAAACTTCAAATTGCCACATCATCGACTATTTACCTAGCATTTAAATTGCATTTACAACTATTCACATAGCATCAACACTGTATAGGTATTATAAGCTATCTAGAAATGATTTAAAGTATATGGGAGACTTAGTTATATGGAAATACTATGCTATTTTATACATGGGACTTGAGCACCTGCAAACTTTGATATCCACTATAGGTCCTGGAACCGGTCCCCTGTGGATAAAAAGGGATGATTATACACTGACTGTTCATTTGAGTAAAAGAAATCCAGAAAAAGTAAACTATAACATAAAGAGATTGGCTCCAGAGGGAGTGAGAGAGAATAAGACAGAGGGAATGACATCTGTTGTATCTGACTTTTAGAACCACATTACAAAGACTGAAAATATAAATAATTTTTTCAAAAAGTCAAAAAGAATGGCGATACAGCTCTACAAAGGGATACAAGCAAAAACAGATGAACCAAACTGTATTTCAGATGAATAACTTAACTATGATAAAGGAAAAGATTAAAACTTTTTTAAAAAGCAACAAAAAGAACTCACCCAAGTACCTACTAAACAGAATGTACTGGTTCGATACAGCAATGACAGACTGTAATAAAGCACTATGAAGTCAGACTGCTTAGATTCAAATACCTGTCCATCTAACCACTTGCTAACTGTATGACTTTGGACAAGTTAATTTATAATCTCTTTGTTGTATAGGTTTCCTTATCTAAATAATAACAGTATCAACATTTCAGTACTAACAGGAAAACTCCTAAAAACTGCTTACGTAAAAACTTTAGATTACTGATAATATTTTAAGGATTTGATAAGTATTTGCTATCATGCATGCATGCTAATTTGCTTCAGTCATCTCCAACTCTGCAGCCCTGTGGACTGTAGCCTGTCAGGCTCCTCTGTCCATGGGATTCTCTAGGCAAGAATACTGGAGTGGGTTGCCAAGCCCTTCTCCAGGGGATCTTCCCAACCCAGGGATCAAACCCTCATCTCTTACGTCTCCTGCATTGGCAGGTGGGGTCTTGACCACTAGCACCACCTGGGAAGGATATTAATTTGAAAACACATTAAGTGTGGATATCAGGAGACACACATAATAAAAATCCAGTTCTTATGAAATAAAGTCAGAGAGACCATAAAAATCAATATGTCTCAAATATAGTGATACAAAAGGATTATAAAAATTAAGTATTTGCAAAGAAGGCAAGACTATGGAAGCTTCTGAATGCACAATTAAAACTGGGCAGGCTTTATCTTCTAGACTATGAGGGACCACAGAAGATGTATGTGTGGTAGAAACAATATGACCAAAATGAGCTGTGGGATTATTTTGAAGTTGGAATGCAAGATTTTAAGAAGATCAGACGTAGAGTTACTAGTGATAAAGCCAAATAATGACAAAGGTCTGGCTAGAACAGCGGTGATGAGAAAAGGAAATGGCGGTGGGGCGGCGGGGGAGGGGGCCCACAGGCAGCACAAAATTAACCAAGTTTGGTAATGACTGGATATGAGGTGAGAGAACGAAAGAATATGGATGACAGTGAATGAGAAAACCGTAAGAAGGAAAGAACAAGAAGGAATGGGAACCAAGAGAAAGAATTTCCTTTAAGACTGACAGTTAAGTCAGAGTTACATAAGACTTGTCAATTGGAAAATAACGGTACCTGCAGATATCAAGACTGAGTGGGCATTTAGCAACATGGGACTAGTGCTCAGAAGAGAATAAACTGAAGACAAAAACTTTAGATTTTGTTTTTAAACGTCTTTAGAATGTTCAGTGTTGGAGAAGGAAATGGCAACCCACTCAAGTATTCTTGCCTGGAGCATCCCAGGGACGGGGGAGCCTCGTGGCCTTCCATCTATGGGGTCGCACAGAGTAGGACACAACTGAAGCGACTTAGCAGCAGCAGTAGCAGCAGAATGTTCAAAACGTTCTGTAACATACAGATACCAGAATGTGTGCTATTTCAGAGCAGTGATAAGCTCTTAATTTTTTATCCCTTAATGTTAAGCACAGTTCCTAGAATACAGGAGACTCCCAGTAAAATGCTGCTGAGGTGGGCAGAGTAGGGAAGGGAACAGAGCTGCATGGCTTGTTAATGGCAGAGGCTCTTTTCCTGACTCTCCACTGTATCGTAACGAAGAGATGACCTCTGATCATCCATACACAGGACACTCTAAAGGGATCTTGTAAAAAAAAAAAAAAAAAAACGAACTGTGGGAAGTATTGCTTTCAAGGGGCAGATGGAAGGGAGATATAAGAATATAGCAGGAAAGAAATGTCAGTTATAGAGGGGAAAAAAATGAGTGTTGTACCACAGACTCGAGAAAGGAAGCACAGTCAACTGTATCAAACGAACATATGCTACAGGCAATGTTTCTCTGATCTCCTATACCAATGAGACCCAAGGCAGAGAGCGGGCACATTTTAAAGTAAGGAATTAAATTTTAATCTATCTTTCTCAACATTTTAAATACATATATCAGTCTTAGCTACAGCTCAAAAAAAAATCTTCAGTAAATTTTATCTCAACATAATACACAATGGAAAAGTCACTACAGTAGTTGAGCTGAACAAACACTTGTGCGATAAATGAAATCTGAAGCAAAAGGAAACACTTGAAAAAGTAATTATTTACATGTACTGACAGCAACAAAAAACACATGAACTACTGAAGGTCTTACCTTAAATCTCTTGTCCTGCAATACTTTCTTGATGGCAACCAGTTCTCCTGAATCACAAAGTTTGGCTTGATACACTACACCAAATGACCCATTTCCAATCACTTTAGTGTCTGTATAGCTGACTTCTTGTGGCCTATCTGGACCCTGACCAGGAGTGGCCACCACTGTGGTTACCTTGCTGCCATCTTTGTCTCCTAAAAGAAAAAAGGGATAGAAAAATGAAAACTGCAAAGAATTCAACCGAGAAAATTGCCAAAGTATACCGAGTAAACTATGTGCATTTTAAGTCCCTTCAGTTGTGCCCAACTCTTTGTGACCCTATGGACTGTACCCCACCAGGCTCCTCTGCCCATGGGATTCTCCAGGCAAGAATAATGGAGTGAGTTGCCATACCCTCCTCCAGGGGATCTTCTCAACCCAGGGATCGAACCTGCATCTCATGTCTCCTGCACTGACAGGCGGGTTCCTTACCACTAGCGCCACCTGGGAAGCCCAAATATTCTATAATTATTTTTAAATGCTCGTGTTAAGTTTATCATATCTATCATCACAGAATTATTTCAACTATTTGTTTCAATTATAAGCAATTATTTTAACCACCATTTATTCAGTCACTCTATAGAGCAGGCACCATGCTTAGTTTATATCCATGACTTCGTTTAATGAAAAAATCCCATGAAGTAGATACACTGTTCCTATATAAACATAATAAAAAAACACGCTATATTTGTCCAGTCAAAAGGCAAATGACGGACTCACCAAAGAATCCTTATCTGTCCAACTCTAAAAGCCCTAATTTTTTCCTCAGGCTTTCTTCTAGTACTTGAAAATAAGATACCTACAACTGAGAACATCTAATTCTGTTTCTATTCAGACCACTCTCCCTTTAGGAAGGTAAAGCTTTTAAGTTTTTGCTTCTCCACATCTTATTTCTTCTTAAGAAAATAGTGATACATTTCCAAGAAAAGTCAGATGGAAAAAGAAACAGGGGAATGTTAATTTTGGGGGTAAGAGACACAAACCTTATAAGAAAAATCAAACCCATTCTGAACTGAGCCTCATCCGTAACTAGCTCACCAGCACTAGGGTCTCTGCCCACTCATGGCCATTTCCTCATCTCTTCTGCCTTCATTTCCCACCAATAACAATCTAAAGACTATTTCCAAGTTCAAGAGCCACCTCCTTTCTTGACTAAACAATCACCTTACTCTCTGAATTCTTAAACTATTTCAAACCATTCTATAACACTGAGCACTTGATTTTAAAAGCTTTAAATTGTTCCTTTAGTGATTTCAGAATACACACAGATTCTAGGGACTACAATCTTTGCAAAGCAGCAATTATGACTTGTACTTCTTTCTTTGCTGCCATTTCTAAAACCAGTTCTCACTGACAAAACTGCACATTTGTTTTTTCTCTCTCCTGCTCTTCCATTATAGCAATTTTAAGATGTTAGTTGAATTCCTTTGGCCACCTCATGCGAAGAGTTGACTCACTGGAAAAGACTCTGATGCTGGGAGGGTTGTGGGCAGGAGGAGAAGGGGACGACTGAGGATGAGATGGCTGGATGGCATCACTGACTCGATGGACGTGAGTCTGAGTAAACTCCGGGAGTTGGTGATGGACAGGAAGGCGTGGCGTGCTGTGATTCATGGGGTCCGAGAGTCGGACACGACTGAGCGACTGAACTGAACTGAACCTCATAAAGAAAAATGGTGCAATATTTAAACCCAAATTCCAAACCAAGATGATGAAATACGTATTCACTTGTCTCACACATTAAAAAAAAATAAAATATATAACAATCTGATTTTCCAATGGTTTGAGGGTGGCTCAGAGGTTAAAGTGTCTGCCTCCAATGTGGGAGACCCGGGTTTGATCCCTGGGTTGGGAAGATCCCCTGGAGAAGGAAATGGTAACCCACTCCAGTACTCTTGCCTGGAGAATCCCATGGACGGAAAAGCCTGGTAGGCTACAGTTGATGGTGTCACAAAGAGTCGGACACGACTGAGTGACTTCACTTCACTTCTACTCAACTTAAGACTGCCAGAAAAACGAATATCCAAATGTTAGTGGCATATTGTAAACAATATTTACACCCATTTAAGCTCACAGAGTTAATATATACAAAAGCCAAAAAGCAGTATCTGCAACTGATTAACTCTCGTGTGTAAGGCAGCCTTCATGACAGATATGAAAACAATGAATGGTTCCTACATACAACAGCTAGGTGGATTATAAGCAGTCTATACTGTATCACAGCCAGCTATCTGAAACATGTATGTCTTTAGTTTTAAGGTGAAACACCCAAACAGACATGATTTAGTTAGCAAAAATCCAATATGACTTGTAGAAAGAATAAATCAAATATTGTCAATACCAACATTTTATTTCCAACAGTTTTACATATGCTTTAAATGTACATAAACTTCAGCACAAGACAACAACATACATAAGTTTCCTCTCACCTCTAGTTACCTAGTAAAACAGATCTTAAACATATATGCTAAAAACTTAATTCATGCCTCACTCCCGCAAAATATCCCACAGAACTCATGTTTGATCACGTTAATCAACCCGTATGCAGATCAAGAAACAATTAGAACCAGACATGGAACAAGGGACTAGTCGAAAATTGGGAAAGGAGTACAACAAGGCTATATACTGTTACCCTGCTTATTTAACTTATATACAGAGAACGTCATGCAAAATCCTGGGCTGAATGAATCACAAGCTGTAATCAAGATTGCTAAGCGAAATATCAATAATCTCAGCTATGCAAATGATACCACTGTAATGGCAGAAAGTGAAAAGGAACTGAAGAGCCTATTGATGAGGGTGAAAGATGAGAGTGAGAAAGCTGGCTTAAAACTCAATATTCAAAAAAAAATAAGATCATGGCATCTGGTCCCATCACTTCATGGCAAATAGACAGGGAAAAAATGGAAACAAAAACCATCTGGGTATAACCAAATATTATGATTTCCCACTCTATAATCATATTTCAGGCTGCCCAGGCGGCCCAGTTGTAAAGAATCCACCTGACAAAACAAGAGACTTAAGAGATGCAAGTTCGATTCCTTGGTTGGGAAGACTCCCCTGGAGAACGAAATGGCAACAACACTTCAGTATTCTTGCCTGGAAAACTCCATGGACAGAGGAGCATGGCAGGCTATAGTCCACAGGGCTACAAAGAGTTGGACACGACTGAGGGACTGAGCACTATCTACTACTGTTAAACTTGTAAATGTTTATCCCAGCATTATGATTTGCCTACAGGAAGAGGCACAAATAAGGTAATTCTATAGAAAGAGTAAAA
Organism: Nanger dama; assembly: GCA_917880005.1. NCBI lineage: Eukaryota > Metazoa > Chordata > Mammalia > Artiodactyla > Bovidae > Nanger > Nanger dama. The sequence continues at coordinate 8,683,014 of CAKJTW010000011.1, forward strand.
GCAGAGTTGAAAGATCAACAGGTCCTACAGAGGCTATAGCTGAAAGAGTCTTGAGGCCTCAATTTTAAACTGAACGGATGTGGACAGAGACCAATCCTTTTACCCTCTTGAAAGTGAAAGTGAAGTCGCTCAGTCGTGTCCGACTCTTTGCCACCCATGGACTGTAGTCCACCAAGCTCCTCTGTCCATGGGATTCTCCAGACAAGAATACTGGAGTGGGTTGCCATTTCCTTCTCCAGGGGATCTTCCCAACCCAGGGATCGAAGCCAGGTCTCCCACATTGCAGGCAGACGCTTTAACCTCTGCACCACCAGGGAAGCCCCTTCACCCTCTTACACATCTAGTAAAAACAACAACAACAAAAACCCTGCTTACTAACTTAGCAAAAAGTAAAAGTTTATTCACTTTTGAGCAGTGAGAGAAACTGCGGAGAACTCTTACAGGCTAGCAGGAACTCTTCCTCCACTAGCAGGAAATCCTGGGTATACAAGGAACAATGGCTCTAAGACCTTGTGCCCAAGCATCCTGGAATTTTTATTCAGAAATCATTTAAGCTCTTCAAGACTGCTCCACCAGATACCTGAAATAGCAGAGCTGTAGAGAATGGCAAGATAACACTGGTGGTGACTTCATATCAGCATCAGTAGTGCATGGGACAGTCAGCAGCTAGTGTGCCAGAGAAAAGCATGTCACAATTTGGCACTGCAATTTGCTAACTCGGCAATAAGGTAACAGCTGTATAAAATTTCACTGTACAAAAAGAACTTTCCAATTCATTGTTTCATCTACCCTAATACTTATGATAAATGGAAGGAACATATTATGCTTCAAATGCAAGTAAGAAAAATAAGAGAAACAAACAAAGCTTTAGGTGACAGAACTCTTTACTCACCTCAGGCTGCATCTGCCATATTTTACAACCTTCCCACTACTACTGAAAGACCAACTTCATATACTATTACCCCCCCATCCCATCCCTACCAAAGAAGGAGATGCTTCTGAAAATACAATATAAAAAGGTCAGCTCCAGATTAACAGAAGAATATGTAAGTAAACATCTGTAGTTCAGTCCTCAAATATTCATTTATTAATAGTTGAAGAGCTATTTCCAAAGATGCTTTGGCAACATTAAGAGTTTGAAATTTATCCTAATTGGAAACCAAAATATGGAAAACGAAAACGTAAAACAACTGATTCTGTGATGTTCAATTTAGAAATTGTTTAACTTTTAATCTTAACAATAGAGCATCATTTTAAACACTACTACCAAAAATCCTCATGAAAAGCTAGAATTCATAACAAACGTGCCTCTTAAAAAAAAAAAAAAAACAACCCACCACTTTGCCCAATATTAAATTTCCCAGAATGCAGGGTATGATGAGTCTCACATCAACTACAATAAAACTGGTCTCCAAAATATACTACTTTATCTCAGCAGCAACAACAGCAGAGCAGTGGGAGCAGTTGAAGTTCAGGCCTCTCTTCTTCAGAGAATTCCTAGGATCCTCTACTGAATCAAAATTCACTCAAGTAGTATGAATGTCCCATGCTAATTAGAAGACAGAATTAAACTCCCTACTCTTCACCACAATGGTTAAATCTTAAAAATATAAACCACAAAACAGTCCTCATGAAGCAATGCAAAAGTGGTATGCAACAGAACAACCACTTTCCATTGAAGGCTGTTAAATGTATAATACAGTTTTACAAAAGCCTTAGATGTATCCCATAACATGTGCAGCCTAGTTCTCACTAGTTCTCCATCTCTCAAACAAAGTTGTACCCGTGAACTATATCTTGTGGTTACATTTTTTTTTCATCTTCTGAAATCAATCCTCAGAATGGACCCTGAGATGAACAAATGTTACAGGGTAACATAATCCATGTCTAAAGTGTGGACTGAGCAGCCAAAACCCAAAAGGCCACTTCAGGTGTACAGGAAGATGTCAGAGGTAGCTAACACTGATACTCTAATTTTAATGTTTCTTAAGATTCAGAGCTCAGAGAAAGCAACAACTGTGATACTGCTTAACTGGGAGGCTTTTAGAGATGTTAGTAAGTCACACTAACATAAAACTGGGCAAAGTTAGCAATGACTGCTGCTGCTGCTGCTGCTAAGGCGCTTCAGCCGTGTAGAACTCTGTGCGAATAGACGGCAGCCCACCAGGCTCCCCGCCCAGGCAAGAACACTGGAGTGGGTTGCCATTTCTTCCTCCAATGCATGAAACTAACTCTATAAAATCTTTCTTTACCTCAAAAATAACGTCTCCATGTAGAAATAACAAAAAAATCAAGTCTATAAATTCCAGAGAAACCAGCACACGAGATACGATACAAGAAAATACAAGGTATTTTTTATGAAGCTTTTCAACCTAACAATAAGGATTTGGAGGGAAACTAGCTCAGGCTATTGCTTCTCATGAAGAGAAATAACATCTACTTTTTATGGACGCCCAACAGCAATATAACACTCTACTGAAAAATGTTACATACATTTTTAAAACAACAACAAAATCACCTTATCAACATGTAAGACAGTCTAAAAGGGAAACATTTGACACTGTCAAATTTTCAGGTTTTTAAATTAAAGTTCAAATAACTCTTTATCCTAAGTAAATGGCTAAGAAACTTCTATTAAAGCAATATGCTTCCAAAATAAACACAACTTAGAAACATGAAAACAACATAAAAATAAGTAAAAGAAAGAAAAAAAAGCAATGAACTGAGGTCCACAGAAAATCAGAGACAAATTCTAAAATAAATTCATTGCTGTCATGAAATAGGGGCTTTACTCAATGATGTGGAAGCTCTAGCAAGAGTACAATTGCTCTCATCTTGAAGTAAAACTATTAACAAAGCAAAGGAATGCCAACTAAGCACCTCAGTCACCTCTAGCCGAACGGTCAATGGCTTCATTAAAATTTTTAGGGTGATTTCTACGTAAACTTGTGGTAAAAATATTTCTAGCAGAGTCTTTTCCCTTATAGACATGATTCATCTCCACATGATTCTATCTAAAAGACTGGACACACAAAACAAAAAATTACTAAATTCCCTTTGGGGATAGGAAGAGTAAACAAAAGGAGAAGCAGGGAAAACAAAATGGACAGATGTCATAATGAGCTAGCCGGGGGAGATGTTTTCTTGTATTTCACTTCTAGAAATAAAAGGAAAACACAGGATGATAGAGGATAACGATGAGACAGGAAAAGATTCTAGAGTCCTGGAGAGCACAATAATTCCACACTTTCAATCACAGGCAGATACCACCCCAGTGTCCACAAGCGTTGATTCTGAAGAACCATAAAATAACCTTAAGAAAAAAAGAAACCAGTCAAGGGCTTGTGAGTGCTCAACAAATTAGATTTTCTGAACTTGAATTATTGGCAGTGACAACAGTTTACAAACAACAACAACAACAACAACACATTCTTCTGTTCTGCTATGCTCTTTGGCTCCAGAGGGTAAAGCGTCTGCCTACAATGTGGGAGACCCGGGTTCGATCCCTGGGTTGGGAAGATCCTCTGGAGAAGGAAATGGCAACCCACTCCAGTACTCTTGCCTGGAAAATCCCATGGGCAGAGGGGCCTGGTAGGCTACAGTCTATGGGGTCGCAAAGAGTTGGACACCACTGAGCGACTTTACTAACTTTCTAACTAACATACCCTACTACAGTGCCTATCGCAATGTCTGATAATTATTAACAGTCCAAGCCCCTCACTTGACTATGAGCTCTTAGGAAAGCCAGACATTATTAAATTATTAAATTCATTTCCCTAGTGCTTATTAGCAGAGGGTTCAGCATAACGCAGGTGGTTAGCAAATGTCTGGTCTTGAATTTATCTAAGTCACTCAAGCAGAATTACTAGGATTTGGGAACTGACTCCTTCCTGCTAAACATTTAGCAGTGTTTTTACTTTGAATGCTTGCCCTAAGGATAAGGTTTTTGAACTGTGGTGTTGGAGAATACTCTTGAGAGTCCCTTGGACTGCAAGGAGATCCAACCAGTCAATCTGAAAGAGATCAGCCCTGGGATTTCTTTGGAACGAATGATTCTGAAGCTGACACTCCAGTACTTTGGCCACCTCATGCAAAGAGTTGACTTACTGGAAAAGACTCTGATGCTGGGAGGGATTGGGGGCAGGAGGAGAAGGGGACGACCGAGGATGAGATGGCTGGATGGCATCACGGACTCGATGGATGTGAGTCTGAGTGAACTCCGAGAGATGGGGATGGACAGGGAGGCCTGGTGTGCTGCGACTCATGGGGTCGCAGAGTCGGACACGACTGAGCGACTGAACTGAACTGAAGGATAACGTATGCAGAAGCCTTACAAATAGCAAAGCAGAATGGTGGGTTTACTGAAAACAAGGCAACAACAAGTAGCCAAAACAAAAAACACAATTTGCCACATATGAATCTATTCACAGGAAGAATTACTCTACTTCATAACACTTTTCAAATAATTCTGGTTTCTTCGGGGCATCGATATGCAGCAATGGATAACAAATGGACAGGGATATTGCTGAGGTCTTTAACTTAATTTACATCAATACATATGTAAGTGTATTTCTTGCCTACTACTTTATGCAAGCACCACTCAAACAGTAGACTTAGTTATATAGCAGAGTTTACTAAAAATGAAGATTCTAGAATCTCACCATAGAAAGACTCAGTAGATCTGCAGTAAAGACCAGGAAACTGTATTTTTAATAAGCCACCCACGTGCTTCTTAATGCAATTTCAACTTCCATACTTTGAGAATCATCAGTTCAGTTGAGTCGGTCAGTCGTGTCCGACTCTTTGCGACCCCATGAATCACAGCACGCCAGGCTTCCCTGTCCATCACCAACTCCTGGAGTTTACCCAAACTCACGTCCATTGAATCGGTTGATGCCATCCAGCCACCTCATCCTCTGTCGTTCCCTTCTCTTGCCCTCAGTCCCTCCCAGCATCAGAGTCTTTTCCAATCAGTCAACTCTTCGCATGAGGCGGCCAAAGTATTGGAGTTTCAGCCTCAGCATCAGTCCTTCCAATGAATACCCAGCACTGATCTCCTTTAGGATGGACTGGTTAGATCTCCTTGCAGTCCAAGGGACTCTCAAGAGTCTTCTCCAACACCACAGTTCAAAAGCATCAATTCTTTAGTGCTCAGCTTTCTTCACAGACCAACTCTCACATCCATACATGACCACTGGAAAAACCATAGCCTTGACTAGATGGACCTTTGTTGACAATGTCTCTGCTTTTTAATATGCTATCTAGGTTGGTTATAACTTTCCTTCCAAGGAGTAAGTGTCTTTTATAAAAATTTCATGGCTGCAATCACCATCTGCAGTGATTTTCGAGCCCCCAAAATAAAGTCTAACACTGTTTCCACTGTTTCCCTATCTATTTCCCATGAAGTAATGGGACTGGATGCCATGACCTTAGTTTTCTGAATGTTGAGCTGTAAGCCAACTTTGTCACTCTCCTCTTTCACTTTCATCAAGAGGCTCTTTAGTTCTTCTTCTCTTTCTGCCGTAAGAGTGGTGTCATCTGCATATCTGAGGTTACTGATATTTCTCCTTGCAATCTTGATTCCAACTTGTGCTTCTAGCCCAGCGTTTCTTGGGATGAACTCTGCATATAAGTTAAATAAGCAGGGTGAAGATATCCAGCCTGACATACTCCTTTCCCTATTTGGAACCAGTCTGTTGTTCCATGTCCAGTTCTAACTGTTGCTTCCTGACCTGCATAATACCACTTAATTCATACAACAACTCTGTGATGTACTCATAATAATCACTTAACAAATGAGTAAAACTAAGATGTTTGAAAGGTTTACTGGCAATATGCCCAAAGTAATCTCTTCAATAAAGTGTACCCATGGGATTCAGATCTAACCATTTACTCTAAAACCTGTACCCTACTACACTACATTGTTTAAGACTATGCTTGAAAATAACACACAGGGGTCAAGGTCCTAAAGTCAACCTATTTTCAGCAAAATGGAAAATTTTAAATACTTTACATAAGGTTCTGATGCAAAATTCTTACTTTAAAATATCTAGTCTCCTTTTGTGGACACGACTGAGTGATTGAACTGAACTGAGTCTCCTTTTGAATTAATTTTAACTGACTGTATTTTAAAATCTTTTCTTAAAACCCAAATTTTACTTTAAGCCAAAAACTAGAATGAACCATGCTAACTTTCAAATGTCTGAACCTAAATTTTATTTTACTCATGGTCCTTTCTTCTAACTTGAGTGAACTGGAATAAAATCAAACCAAAACCAAAATGAATAAATATTTTACTTGGTCTTAAGCCCTCACTTGAAACACTATCAAGATGTATTTTAGAAACAGGTTTATTTCCCATAAAAGTAAAAAGATTTGCAGCATGTCTGTAAAGAGCTTTGGCTTTTAGGAATTAACATTAGAATGTAAGTCTTAAACATGCTTATCTGTTTGATTTACCAAAACTACTTGACATGGGCAGGGAGAAAGTAGACAAATACACTAAATTTTTCTTAATGAGGAGTTTACCATATTACCAAAGAAAAGAGTATGCCACACACAAGTGTAAAGAATAAATGCTAGACAGACTTAAGAAACGGATATGTATGTGTGTTCTCAGTCCCGAAGTCATGTCCAACTGTTTGCAACCCCATGGACTGCAGCCCGCCAGGTTCCTCTGTCCATGGGATTCTCTAGGCAAGAATACTGGAGAGGGTTGCCAAGCCCTTCTCCAGGGGATCATCCCGACCCAGGGATAGAACCCAGGTCTCCTGCATCACATATGGATTCTTTACCATCTGAGCCACCCCAAAGAAACAAATAATTACTTTAAAAAACACAATGACTCACTGATTAGGGCTCACACTTCTGGCAACTTCAATCTTGAGCCATCATAAATCCTCAAAAAAGCTCTCACAAAGCTGATATATTTTACTCTAGCTTTTAGTGAGTGTAATGTTAAAATCAGGACTATACAATTCTTTTTAATGGATTTCATCTGTTCCTGGCTTGATATACATCCCCCTCAATCCTCTCAATATTACCTTCTGACAACCCAAATCCAGGAAGTGGGACAGCTAACTTATCAGTCTTGCTTTTCCCCTGAATTACCCACCAGAGTTATCTCCACTCCTAAATCCAAACTGCTTTTCCAATAGCACAGCATACAAACTGACATACATTTTACATGCATTTCAAAGTGGAGGTTATTAACCTATAATTTTCTGCTATATTTCAAAAAGTAGTAAAGGAGAGAAGAGGAAGGATGGGATCTGTTTTATCACATTAGACCTGCTTACTCGAGGTTGACCCCATATGCTTTATTAATTACAATTTAACAACTAATTCCAATCCATCAGGGCAAGCATGACGTTTATCACACATTTATCGCAATAGCTCATTTTATGCCTATGCACATAGCAGGCTGTAAAATATCTGCTATTGTAAGTGAACAACTTCCTATAGGACTCCTCTAAACACTGAAGACTGGTATAAGTCTTAAGTACCTCTAACATGATACAATACCCTGTAATCTCATAAGGGTTGAGTCACTCAACAGACTGAAAAGAAAATGCAAAGACAAAACTCAGTGATTGACAGTCTTCTCCAAGAACAGCTTTGATCACCACACAACATTATCGACAATAACATATTTATGGAGCACTTCATAGTTTACAAACATGTTTAGACCCATAACCTCACTTTATCTAGGCAATAGTCTTACAAGGGAGGTAGAAACAATAATGAACTGTAGAACTGAAGCTCAAAGGTAAGCAAAACTGCTCAAGATTACAATAACATTGAAAACTACAACCCAGTGTCATCCAATATCCAAGCTCAATACACTTTTGATGCCTAAAAAAAACCCAGAAAATTAACCAAGACATTTCCTTCCATTCCAAAATAAATCCATAAAAATAATTCTGCCAAGAGAAACAGACATTTTAATATAAACTGCAAAAATATTTTTAATTAAAAAATTGCTTCATTTTGCCTGAGCTATAAAGCTACCTGAGAGACGAGTCATCTAAAATGAGTAAAATAAGTGAATATTCCCCTGAGGAAAATCAAATCAGTGACCTGACAGCAAACATTTATGTATTTGAACAGATTTATCACAAAATAACCATCCAGTGATTAGCAACAGCTGCTACTTTAGCAGGAACACATTTCCTGCCCTTTTTTCTTTTGCAGGGTGTGTGCACAGGGACAAGGGGACTGGTTAATTCTAAATAAGAAACCTAGTGGGGACAGAAAAAGCAGGGAAGCATGAGTTTTCTAATTAAGAAACAAAAAGAAATAAGAAGACTACAGCTCTCTACATACACAGCTTTAGGAATGTTGCTTTTATATGGTTTTTATGTGCCAGGTCTTAGCTGTGGCATGTGGGTTCTTCAGTTGCAGCATATGGGATCTAGTGGCAGATTCCCAAGTGGCGGAGTGGTAAAGAATCCGCCTGCCACTGCAGGAGACACAAGACAAACAGGCTCCATCCCTGGGTTGGGAAGATCCCCTGGAGTAGGAAATGGCAAACCACTCCACTATTCTTGCCTGGAAAATTCCATGGAGAGAAGGGATCTGGCAGGCTACAGTTGATTGGAGTCGGACATGACTGAGCGACTAAACATACACACATGGGCTCTAGTTCCCCAAAAGAAAGAAAGAAAGCGCAAAGTTGTGTCCAACTCTTGCAATCCCATGAACTGTAGTGTGCCAGGTTCCTCTATCCATAGGATTCTCCAGGCAAGAATACTGGAGGGGGTTGCCATTTCCTTCTCCAGAGAAACTTCCCAACCCAGGAACTGAACCCAGCTTTATTGACTGAGCACGAGAAGCCCCAACCAGTGATTAAACCTGAGCCCCTTGCATTGGAGACACAGAATCTTAGCCACTGGACTACCAGGGAAGTCTCCAGTATTTTAGTTTTCATAAATATAAAGATAACATATTTGCTTGATAATAATTTAATTTATGGAAAGATACACCCATTTGAATGCAGAATTCCAAAGAACACCAAGGAGAGATAAGAAGCCCTCCTCGGTGATCAATGCAAAGAAATAGAGGAAAACAATAGAATGGGAAAGACTAGAGATCGCTTCAAGAAAACTAGAGATACCAAGGGAACATTTCATGCAAAGATGGGCACAATAAAGGACAGAAATGGTATGGACCTAACAGAAACAGAAGATATTAAGAAGAGGTGGCAAGAATACACAGAATTATACAAAGAAGATTTTCATGACCCAGAGAACCACAATGGTGTGATCACTCACCTAGAGCCAGACATCCTGGAATGTGAAGTCAAGTGGGCCTTAGGAAGCATCACTACGACAAAGCTAGTGGAAATGATGAATTCCAGTTGAGCTATTTCAAATCCTAAAAGATGCTGCTGCTAAAGTGCTGTATTCAAAATGCCATCAAATGTGGAAAACTCAGCAATGGTCATAGGACTGCAAAAGGTCAGTTTTCATTCCAATCCCAAAGAAAAGCAGTGCCAAAGAATGTTCAAACTACCACACAATTGCACTCATCTCACACACTAAGAAAGTAATGCTTAAATTGCCAACATTTGCTGGATCATGGAAAAAGCAAGATAGTTCCAGAAAAACATCTATTTCTACTTTACTGACTATGCCAAAGCCTTTGACTGTGTGGATCACAACAAACTGTGGAAAATTCTTAAAGAAATAGGAATAACAGACCACCTTACCTATCTCCTGAGAAATCTGTATGCAGGTCAAAAACAACAGTTAGAATTGAACATGGAACAACAGACTGGTTCCAAATCAGGAAAGGAGTACATCAAGGCTGTATATTGTCACCCTGCTTATTTAACGTATATGCAGAGCATATCATGTGAAATGCCATGATGGATGAAGCGAAAGCTAGAATCAAAATTGCTGGGAGAAATATCAATAACCTCAGATATGCAGATGACACCACCCTTAGGGCAGAAAGCGAAGACGACTTACTAAAGAGCCTCTTGAAGAAACTGAAGGAGGAGAGTGAAAAGTTGGCTTAAAACTCAACATTCAAAAAAATTGAGATCATGGCATCTGGTCCCATCACATCATGGCAAATAGATGGGGAAACAATGAAAACAGTGAGAGATTTAATTTTGGGGGATTCCAAAATCACTGCAGATGGTGATTGCAGCCATGAAATTAAAAGACAGTTGCTCCCTGGAAGAAAAGCTATGACCAACCTAGACAGCATATTAAAAAGCAGAGACATTCCTTTGCCAACAAAGGTCCGTGTAGTCAAAGCTATGATTTTTCCAGTAGTCATGTACAGATGTGAGAACTGGACTATAAAGAAGGCTGAGTGCCAAAGAACTGATGCTTTTGAACTGTGGTATTGGAGAAGACTCTTCAGAGTCCCTTGGACAGCAAGGAGATCAAACCAGTCAATCCTAAAGGGAATCAGTTCTGAATATTCACTGGAAGGACTGATGCTGAAGCTGATACTCCTATACTTTGGCCACCTCATGCGAAGAAGGGTCTTTGAAAAGACCGTGATGCTGGGAAAGATTTAAGGCAGGAAGAGAAGGGGACAACAGAGGATGAGATATGGCTGGATGGCATCACCGACTATGGACATGAGTTTGAGTAAGCTCTGGGAGTTGGTGATGGACAGGGAAGCCTGGCATGCTGCAGTCCATGTGGTTGCAAAAAGTCAGACACAACTGAGCGACTGAGCTAAATTTATTTTTAAAAATACCCCAAATGTGTATAATATTTGGTTGGTAGATGCTGAAATATGTATACACATATAAATAGTAAATTAGCCACTGTTTCTCATTCCCAGTTCTAAACAGCTTCCGAAGATATTCAGCACCAGCCACTAATCAACACAGGGATGTCTAACTTAATATAGTATCTTATCATGACCTTCTCTCTTGTGGAAAAGGAATCATTCACACTGTTATGCTCTCCTCCACTTTGTTAAACTTAGATTATTCTTTGGACAATTAAATCCACCTCAGATGACAGACATTCTACGTTCCTTTGCCCCTTTTTTAAAAAATTGTAGTAAACAGAATAAACTTTCTCTCCCTTTCTTTTCCCTATCACTTCATTCCACTCAAAAACTAAAAGCAGCGACCTTAACCACAGCTGGTAAGCAAAAGGACAGCACTTTTGCACTTACACTAGTGTCAACAGAAAATAAAGCCATGAGCTAAAAAGCCAATTCTATCAACCTATTAAATTCCTGAAACTATCCAGAAAGATTTGTCATAGAGTAAATAGTCTCTATTTACTCCTTATCTCCCTCAGATTAAATCCCTTTATCAATCTAGTAATACCAGAATTCAGAAGAATTTTTTGACACTTGATTTTTTGTTTTAAGTTTTACTTACTCTTAGTAGTAATATAAAATGATATGTAGAAAATATTATTATTCTCTATTATTTTTCACTGTAGTATGTATTTCAGTTAATTATGGATTACATAATTACGGATTTTGTAGAAAAGCCCAGGAATCTAATTATTATATTACATATTTGCAAAATTTTCAATGGAAAATCATGTTTTCAGTTCCAAAACTACTGATGAAATTTAATGTTTTTATGGGATAAGGCTATTCTGTATAATCTGAGAGGAAAAGAAACATAAAATATCACAGTTTCTTAACTTCTTACACTGTTAAAGTGGAAATGAGATAGGGCACCTCCTAAAACCTGTAATAATTAGGTAATAAGAGTTCTGTCAATTTCATTCCTATAAGGAACACCACATACTTTCAACTAGTGATTTTTACTTTACATTTATAACTACATGAGAAATGAGACTATATTTAGCTCAGAGAGTAAAGAATCTGCCTGCAATGCAGAGACCCAGGTTCGATTCCTAGGTTGGGAAGATCTCCTGGAGAAGCAAATGACAATCCACTTCAGTACTCTTCCCTAGAGGATTCCACGGATAGAGGAGCCCGACGGGCTACAGTCCATGGGGTGGAAGTCAGACATGACCGAGCAATTTCACTTTCACTTTGTCCTGCCTAAGAGAAAAATATATTAAAACAGTATTGTACCAACTTCAGTTACTTGAAATTAAATCCATATTGGTTTTTACCTTTGCCCTTTCTTCCTTTCTCTAAAAGCAGACATCCCCCAAAACTCTCCCCACAAAAATAAACTTCACAGAATCGAGCGATGCCATTCAGATAGGATAGGCCCAGGCCCATCTCTCCATGGAGAACAGCACGGACAGATCAACTGGGCCAACTCACAGAGCACAGTCTGCTTTGCCTTCTTCTGACAAGACTGAGCTACAAGGGAAGCTAACTGGACCCTGTATATAGAGAGCCCTGGAATCAAACAGTCCAGTACTCACAGTGGGACTACAGTAAGACTCGGCTCCAACAGGTACTGCCTAAGAAGTAGGGCTGATCCTCTTCTAGCGCGTCATAAAGAGCATGCTAGGTAGGACACCCCTCTTTCCAGGGGAAAGTAATTCTCATACTGTTAGCTGATAACTTATAATGTACGAAGCATTCTGCTGTTGTTGTACAGTTGCTAAATCGTGACCCTTTGTGACCTCATGGACTACAGAAGACCATGTTTCCCTGTCATTCACTATTTCCCAGAACTTCCTCATATTCATATCCAATGAGTCAGTGACATTATCTAACCTTCTTATCCTCTGTGGTCTTCCTTTTCCTTTTGCCTTCAATATTTCCAAGAATCAGGGTCTTTTCTCATGAGTTGACTCTTCACATCATGTGGCCAAAGTATCGGAACTTCAGCATCAGTTCTTTCAGTGAATATTCAGGTTGATTTCCTTTAGGATTAACTGGTTTGATATCCTTGAAGTCCAGGGGATTCTCAAGAGTCTTCCCCAGCACTCCAATTTGAAAGCATCAATTCTTTGGCACTCAGTCTTCTTTATGGTCCAATTCTCATATCCGTATATAATTACTGGAAAAAACATGACTATAAGGACATTTGCTAAGTAATGTCTCTGCTTTTTAATATGCTGTCTAGGTTGGTCACAGCTTTTCTTCCAAGGAGCAAGCATCTTTTAATTTCATGGCTGCAGTCACCATGTTGGAGTGGTGATGCTGCAGACCAAGAAAATAGTCTATCACTGCTTCCACATTTTCCCCTTCTATTTGCCATGAAGTGATCGGACCAGATGCCATGATCTTAATTTTTTGAATGCTGAGTTTTAAGACAGCTTTTTCACTCTCCTCTTTCACCCTCATCAAGAGGCTATTCAGTTCCTCTTCACTTTCAGCCACTAGAGTAGTATCTGTGTATCTGAGGCTGTTGATATTTCTCCTGGAAATCTTGATTCTAGCTTGTCCAGTCCAGCATTTCACATGATGTACTCTGCATATAAGTTAAATAAGCAGGGTGACAACACCTTTCCCAATTGTGAACCAGTCTGTTGTTTCATGTCAGGTTCTAACTGCTGCTTCTTGATCAGCATACAGGTTTCTCAGGAGACACGTAAGGGAGTCTGGTACTTTGTTGTGATATACACAGCCAAAGCTTTTAGCATAGTCAACGAAGCAGAAGTAGATGTTTCCCTGGAATTCCCTTGCTTTCTCCATGACCCACCAAACATTGACATTTTGATCTCTGGTTTGTCTGTCTTTTCTAAATCTAGCTTATATATCTGGAATTCCTTGGTTCACGTACTGCTAAAGTCTAGACTAAAGGATTTTGAGTGTTACTTTGCTAGCATATGAAATGAGTGCAATTGTATAGTAGTGAGAAAATTCTTTGGCACTGCCATTCTTTGGGATTAGAATGAAAACTGACCACTGCTGTGTTTTCCAAATTCACTGGCAAATTGAGTGCAGCACTCTTAACAGCATCATCTTTTAGGATTTGAAATAGCTCACCTGGAATTTCATCACCTCCACTAGCTTTGATCTCAGTTACGAATCCCAGGGACAGAAGTGCCTGGTGGGCTGCCATCTATGGAGTCGCACAGAGTCGGACACAACTGAAGTGACTTAGCAGCAGCAGCATGCTTCCTAAGGCCCACTTGACTTCACACTCCAGGAGGTCTGGCGCAAGGTGAGTGACTACACCACCATGATTATCCAAGTCATTAAGACCTTTTCTGTATAGTTTTTCTGTGTATTCTTGCCAACTCTTCTTAATCTTTTCCTTGTTAGTTCTTATCATGTCCATTCTTACATGATATGTTCCCTTGATAGCTCCAATTTTCTTGAAGAGATCTCTAGTCTTCCCCCATTCTACCGTTTTCCCCTTCTTCTTTGAACTGCTCATTTAAGGCCTTATCTCTCCTTGCTGTTCTCTGGAACTCTGCATTCAGTTGGATATATTCTTCCCCTTCTCCTTTGCCTTTCACTTTTCTTCTTTCCTCAGGTATTTGTAAAGTCTCCTCAGAAAAGCACTTTGCCTTGTATTTCTTTCTTTTGGGGGATGGTTTTGGTCACCGCCTCCTGCACAAAGTCACAAACTTCTGTTCATAGTTCTGCAGGTACTCTGTCTACCAGATCTATTTACTACCTCTGCTATATAATCATAAGGAATTTGATTTAGGTCATACCTCAATGGTCTAATGGTTTTTCCCTAATTTATTCAATTAAAATGCCTGAATTTTGCAATACAAAGCTCCTGATCTGAGCCACATTCAGCCCCTGGTCTTGTTTTTGCTGATACAGAGATTTGCCATCTTCGGGTGCAAAGACCATAATCAATCTGATTTTGGTATTAACCATTTGGTGATATCCATGTGTAGAGTCATCTCTTGGGTTTTTGGAAAAGGGTGTTTGCTACAACTAGTGTGTTCTCTTGACGCAACTCTGTTAGCCTTTGCCCTGCTTTATTTTGTACTCCAAGGCCTAATTTGCCTGTTACTCCAGGTATCTCTTGACTTCTTCCTTTTGCATTCCAGTACCCTGTGATGAGAAGAATATATATTTATATATATATATATATATATATATTTGGTGTTAGTTCTAGAAGTTCTTGTAGGTCTTCACAGAACCGGTCAATTTTAGCTTCTTCACCATCACTGGTTAGGGTACAGACTTGAATTACTGTGATAATGAATGGTTTGCCTTGGAAACGAACCAAGATGCTTCTGTCATTTTTTAGATTGCACCCAAGTACTGCATTTCAGACTCTTTTGTTGAAAATGAGGGCTACTCCATGTTCTAAGGGATTCTTGCATACAGTAGTAGATATAATAGTCATCTGAATTAAATTCATCCATTCCCATCCATTTTAGTTCACTGATTCCTAAAATGTCAATGTTCAGTCTTGCAATCTCCTGTCTGACCATGTCCAAGAAGCCTAAGAGGCCTTAAAAAGAACTCTCCTTCTTGGGAAACATCCACTTTATGGTCTTTGTCATCTCCTAGTTTTACCTACTTGACCCAATGATAAAGAAGGGTGGAACCACCTTAAGTCTGTTAACAGTAACTGCTGGGTAAGTTCCTTTTTACACCACACCGCCAAAATCTGCAGAAGCACTGGAACACATACGCTAAAGTCAGTGCAAAAGTTTGCTCCATTTAAAATAACAGAGAGAGAGAGAGAGAGAGAGAGAGAGAGAAAGAAATGCAATCCTATACTTCAAGTACTTGTATTTTAATAAATACCTGTGTGTGGTTTTATAAAATACTAACTCTCATATGTGTTTATGCTATAAGCATCCTCTCTATTTTGTAAGTATTCTTATACTAATAGCACACAGTAGTCTGTCTGAACAGTCTCAAAAATCTTGAGAACAAAAAAAGGAGATACAGTTGAAATTTTGGTTCAAATACAGTTACTAATGAATTCATTACATGCTTAATAAGCATTATCTGTGTATCAAACAGTTACTGTGCTAAGAAATGGAGTCCCCCAAAATGAAGAAGATAAGCAAGAACCCTTCCTTGATGGAGCTTTCTGTCAAAGAGAATTTATTAATGAAACCTCGATTTAATATGTATTCAAAATCTGAGTTCAGTATTTCCTATAACATAATAGAGCCAAGTACCTTACTATTAACATTCTTAATTATAATAATATATATGAGTATGCAATCTATGTAATATAATTATATATTATTATATAATACGATATAATAATCTTACTTAATATTAATCCTGTGAAAGGTATGAAATTACTTTCACCTCACAGATGAAGGAAATGTGCCTCCAGGAAATTAAGAGATTCACTGGAAATCACAAACTATTAAAAGAGGCCACATTAAAACTGCTATACTAACTCCAAGTAATGACTCTGTTATTACTATAATCAATCTGCTTCTAAGAAAAAGCCAACAAGAAAAGGTACTACTGGCTGCCCAGATTATGAAATTAACTTTAACTAGAGACAAAGTTCCAAAATCTTTAAAAACATTCTGGTGCAAATATATACAAATTAACAGGACCAAGATTGCACTGAAGACTTCTCTAAGTTGATTCCCTCTAAGACTCCATCCAGTGTAACCATCTAGTCTATGTACATTCATGCTTCACTGATGAAATATATTGTAATAATGATTATAAAATATATATGTGTAGAAGCATCATACTTTTTCACCAGTCTCCATTATAAAAGGTGAAACTATGTAACCAAAGAAGAGCTTAACAGTAGAGTTTAAAGTTTCAGAGATTTTATTTGGTAAACACTCCTGTGCTACTTGTGATCCAGTAGATCAACAAGGTCAACCAAAATTCATGTGAACTACTACTCTTAAAATGTTACTTTAAATCTTATCAAGAATATACCACATCCCCTATTTTTAAGACACCCATACATACAACCCATAGTCACATACCTTTCTCCCAGATCCCTGCATTATCCAAAAAGAGCAAGTAAACCTTAAGGGAGAAAAGAACAAATACCAAACAATCCACGTAACAAGAAAAATAGAGGAAAAGCAGTGGACCTCAGAGACCAGTAAAAGTCGTTGAATCCAAATTCATTAATAAATCCATCAAAGCAAGTGAAGCAATACCCTCCTGCCACAAACTCTTTCCCAAGCAGACAACAGAACCCATAACTTTGGAAGATTGAAATGTATGAATTCAAATTTTATTTAGTTGGGTTATTCCACTTGTAGAGTAGGATAAATAGTCCAGATAATCTTGTCAACAACATACATGGGCTCCAGAAATTAACCAACCACTGACATCTTAAGTTTTCCTTCAGTGATAAATTTTCTGGAGTCGTATTTCTGACAGAGTGTACTAGACAATTCTCATGTCCAAAACATGTACATAAAGTCTAATTTATCACTAATTTTGTAATTTTTCATCTTACATTTTCAACTACAAGTAGTGTTCTTACATTAAGAGTTAATACATACAATTAATACCCTCCCACTCTTCTCTAAAAACTTCTCCCTTCCCACTGGGCTGAGCAAAGTATTCATCCATAAATAAGTACTTACATAAGCCCATAAATAAGTACTTATTTATTCCTAGACTAGACAGTGGAAAATCAACAATAAACTCCATCCTGTCATGGACCTAGAGCTTAGTGAGGAAAGCAAAAATTATTTATACAAATAACTGCTCTGCTAGATGAAGTGAGCGTACATAAAAGAAAATTACAAGATGCAAGAACCTAATTGGGGTTGGGTCACCTAGAGAAAGTGATATATTCTGGTTTAAATTGGAAAAGCATGAAGAGGGGAGGGGACAGCAGGATGGGAAAAGCAAATAAAGCTTTGTCAAAAGACACTGAAGGAGTTCAGGAACACAGGAATAAAAGAAGGGGGTGTGTGCTCGGTTCCTAAGTCATATCCAACTCTTGTGGACTATACCCCACCAGGCCCCTCTGTCCATGGGATTTTCCAGGAAGGATACTGGAGTGGGTTGCCATTTCCTTCTCCAGGGGATCTTCCCAACCCAGGGATCAAACCTACATCTCTTGCATTGCAGGCAGATCATCTATCGCTGAGCCACCAGGGAAGCCCTCTTATCTTTGAAGTTTCAGCTTAAATATCACTTTCTTAGACAAGCTTACTCTATGACCATCCTAACAAAGTATTTTCCTTTGTTATTATCCTCCCAATGTAATCACTTCTTTTCCTTTAAAGCAATTATCACAATTTGTAAATACACAAAAAATGTCCTGATCACATTAAGTATCCAAACTAAGTCTTTCAAATGAGTTAAAAACCAGTGAATGAATGGACTTAGCCACAACCATATAGCTAACACACAGGAGAGCAAGATCTGCACAACCTAAATCCACTGTTCAAGATACAATAAAAATATCACTACAACTCATCTCAAACTTGACGTAACTTTAACTAGATTTAATAAGACTTGGGCTTCCCAGGTGGCTCAGTGGTAAAGAATCCACCTGCCCAATTTAGGAGATTCACGTTCAATCCCTCTATCAAGAAGATCCCCTGGAGAAGGAAATGGCACCCCCACTCCAGTGTTCTTGCCTAGAAAATCTCACGTACAGAGAAGCCTGGTGGGCTACAGTCCAAGGGGCCACAGAGAGTTCAACACAACTTAGCAACTGCTGCTGCTGCTGCTAAGTCGCTTCAGTCGTGTCCGACTCTGTGTGACCCCATAGATGGCAGCCTACCAGGCTCTCCTGTCCCTAGGATTCTCCAGGCAAGAACACTGGAGTGGGTTGCCATTCCCTTCTCCAATGCAGGAAAGTGAATAGTCAAAGTGAAGTTGTTCAGTTGTGTCCGACTCTTCGTGACCCCATGGACTGCAGCCTACTAGGCTCCTACACCCATGGGATTTTCCAGGCAAGAGTATTGGAGTGGGGTGCCATCGCCTTCTCCAAATTAGCAACTAAACAACAACAAATAATACTTTCTGTAATAAAAAAAGAAAGGTATTGTAAAGTTTCTAGATATCTTCAAATGTAAAAATTACAAAGACCAAAGTGCTCAGAAATATAACGGGAAGTCTGAATTTGTGAAAAAGTAATAAAATAGTTTTACTTTAATACTTTTCAAAATATTTCTAAAAGACTATCTGAATAAGCAAGAGACAATAATGAATTCAGCAGACAGAACTTCAAATTTTCACTAATAGAACAACTGCTTGGAATGAAACACAGATTAAAATTTCCAGAAAAAACAATAATTTATATTCTTATTTCAGTACATGAAAGAATATTTAACACTGGTTAAACAGACACCAGGCTTCCCTGGTGGCTCAGACAGTGAAAGAATCTGCCTGCAATGCTAAGAGACCGGAGTTCGAGCTCTAGGTTTGGAAGATCTCCTGGAGAAGTGAATGGCAACCCACTCCAGTACTCTTGCCTGGAGAATTCAATGGACAGAGCAGCCTGGCAGGCTATAGTCCACAGAATCACAAAAAGTCAGACATGACTGAGTGACTAACACTTTTAAACACCTTTCTGACAAAGGTTCGTATAGTCAAAGCTATGGTTTTTCCAGAAGTCATGTATGGATGTGAGAGTTGGACCAATAAGAAGGCTGAGCTCCGAAGAATTGATGCTTTCAAACTGCAGTGCTGAAGACTTATGAGAGTCCCTTGAACAGCAAGGAGATCAAGTCAGTAATCCTAAAGGAAATCAACCCTGGGTATTCACTGGAAGGACTAATGCTGAAGCTGAAGCTCTAATACTTTAGCCACCTGTTGTAAAGAGTAAACTCACTGAAAAAGACCCTGATGCTGGGAAAGACTGAGGGAAGGAGGAGAAGGGGACGACAGAGGATGAGACAGTTGGATGGCATCACTGACTCAATGGACACGAGTTTGAGCAAACTCCAGCAGATAATAAAGGACAGGGAATCCTGAAGTGATGCAGTCCACAGGGTTGCAAAGAGTCAGACATGACTTAGTGATTGAAAAAATAAACCTTATACTAATAGTACAAAGCTGACTTCTGTTCCCCAAAAGCAGGACCATGTAGTGAAAGAAGGTTGAGGATAAATGAAGGAAGAGTTCATCAAAGTCCCTGGGTAGCCTACCTGTTTTCTGACTGCCATCTCCTAACCTTCTTTTTCCCCATGCCCTGATACATGCATTCAACAAGGGACACAGGATGAAGTGAGAAGAAATAGAAGAGCAGTAACTATTAAATATTTGACAACAAGTACAGTATTGGGCATATCTTATTTCACTTATTCCCACCAACCCCACAATGCACTTATCATCATCCTTTGTTTCACAGGAATAATTAAGTTTATATTCTTTCCACTATCTACTTCTTAAACTATTCTAATTAAATAATTATATAATTAACTGTTTAATGTACTATCCACAAGGAGATGAGACAGGTCTGCATTTTATACCAGCTTTCATAAACAGTAAGAGCTCAAAATTACTTGGATGAACAAATAAATGAATCAATAAATGAATAAATGAGCAAAATAAACTAAAACTCCATCTCCTCCGAGATCTGCCCTAACCATTCTAAACTACAATGATTATTCCTCCTCTGGAGTCATACTGAGTGTCTTTACCTATGCTGTCCAACCCAACAGTCACCAGCTCTGTGAAACTATCAAACACTAGAAACTGGTTAGTCTGAACTGAAACAGGCTGCCAATAACACATTTTGAAGACTCAGTATAAAAACAGAATGTAAAATCTCTCAAAAACTTTTACATGTATTACACGTTAAAATGTTAGTATCTTTATACACTGGGTTAAATAAGATATATTACTACAATTAATTCCATTTGTTTTTTTTTAATTGGAATTGACTGTTAGAATTTTTAATTATATATGTGCCTTACAACATATTTTTACTGAACAACACTGGTAATGTACATATTTCTATTTTATAGCATCTCTTTATGTTACAGAAGATGAGATGGCTGGATGGCATCACTGACTCAATGGACATGAGTTTGAGTGAACTCCAGGAGTTGGTGATGGACAAGGAGGCCTGGCCTGCTGCAGTCCATGGTTCACAAAGAGTCGGACACGACTGAGCTGACTTAACTGAACTTCACATTATTTAAATAATATTACGTGATGTTTCCTTACAATGAAGTGCCCCTAGCTTTATAAAATGACAGTATGAACTGGAATGCACTTTTTAAAACCGTTTTATTAAACTGTACTTAACATATAATTCACCCACTTACAGTGTACGGTTTTGTGACTTTTAGCATATTTACAGGCTTCTGCAATTTCAGAACATTTTCATCACATCAAAAAGAAACTGTATATCCCTTAGCTGTCCTTCTCCAGTCCCTCCATCTCTACTAGTCCTAGGAAAATATTAACCTACTTTCTATCTCTACAGATTTGCCTATTTTAAACATGTCATACCAATGGAATCATGTGGTCTTTTCTGACTGGCTTCTTTCACTTTCAGTGTTTTCCAAGTTCTTCCACGTTGAGGTACTTTGATATATGTATGATATATGCATTTTTTATTACTGAATACTATTCCATGTTATGGGTATTCTCCATTTTGTCTGTCCATTCATCAGTCGATAAAAATTTGGGTGTTTCTACTTTTGGTTACTATGAATAGCGAAGCTATGAATATTCATATACATGAACATATGGGTATATATTTGTTTACTGTATACCGAGGAGTGGAACTGCTAGAGCATATGGTAACTCTGGGCTTCCCTAGTGGCTCAAACGGTAAAGAATCTGCCTGTAATGAAGGAGACCCAGGTTCGATTCCTGGGTCTGGAAGATACCCTGGAGAAGGGAACTGCTACCCACTCCAGTATTCTTGCCTGGAGCATTCCATGGACAGAGAAGCCTGGCAAGCTACAGTTCATGGGGTTTCAAAGAGTAGGTATTTTGAAGCATAAATGTTTGTTTTTAATAATGTTCAGTTTATTTATTTTCTCTTTTGTTACTTGTGCTCTTGATGTCATCATATCTAAGAAGTCACTGCCTAATCCAAAGTCACAAAGATTTACTCCTGCTTTATTATCCTAAAAGTTCCACAGTTTTAACTCTTGCATAGGTTTGTAATTTATCTTGAGACAATTTTAATTTGGTGTGAGGTAGAGATTCCATTTCACTCTTTTTACATGCAGTTATCCAGTTGTCTTAGACCATCTCTCAAAGATACAATTCTTGTGAAAACCAAGTGACCACAGATACAGGGGTTTATTTCTAAACTCTCAAATCTATTATACTGATCTACATGTCAATCATTACGCCAGTAGCATGATGTGTAAATTATTGTACCTTTGTCATAAGTTTTGAAATTGGGAAGTCCTCCAACTTTGTTCTTTCTCTTTTCAAGATATTTTTGGTTATTCAGGGGCTGTTATGGACTGAATTGGGTCCGCCCCACAAAAGACACGGGAAAGACTGTGAAAGAAAGAGAAGCCTGGCGTGTTGTCATTCATGGTGTCACAAAGAGTTGGATACAACTGAGCAACTGAACAACAACAAAAGACATACAGAAGTTCTAACCCTCAATACCTCAAAATGTGACTTTACAGAGAGGGATTTTACAGAAGTAGTCATGTTAAGAGGAGGTTATTCTGATGGCCCCTAATCAGTCCCCTCTAAGGACTGGTGTCCTTATAAAAGAACTGAATTTCAGAAACAGAAATGAACACATACAGGGCAGACAACGTGAAGACTCACATGGAGAAGATACACAGGTGAACCAAGTGATTCATCTACAAGCCAAGGAATGCAGAGGATTGTCAGCAAACACCAGAAACCACAACAGTCAAGGGGGGATTCTCCCAAGAGCTGTCAGAGAGCATGTCCCAGCCAGCATCTCGATTTTGGACTTTCAGCTTCTGGAATGTGAGACAATAAATTTCTGTTTCTTTTAAGCCACCTGGCTTTTGGTACTTTGTTATGGAAGCCATAAAACACTAATGCAGGATCACTTGCATTTCCACTGAATTTTAGGATCAGTTCATCAATTTTTGCAGAAAAGCAGTTTTGATAGGGATTGTTTTGAATCTGCAAATCAGTTAGGAGTACTGCCACCTAAACAATATTAAGTCTTCCAATCCATGAACATGGAATGTCTTTCCATTTATGTCTCCTTTAATTTCTTTCAATAATGGTTTCTAATTTCCAGAGTGTAAGTTTTATATTTCTTTTGCTAAATTTGTTAAATAATTTATTAAATTTACCGTTAAACTTACAGGTATTTTAATTCTTTTGATGTTATTGTAAATGAAATTGTTTTCTTAATTTCATTTTCAGTTCACTCATTTCTACTGCACAGAAATACAACTTACTTTTATATACTGATTCTCTATCTTGCTAACAAACTCATTTATTAGCTATACTAGCAGATTAACAGTGGATTTCTCAGGGCTTCCCCTAAAGGTCAGCAGTAAAGAAACTGCCTGAAATACAGGAGACACAGGTTTGATCCCTGGGTCAGGAAGACCCCCTGAAGGAGGAAATGGCAACCCATTCCAGTATTCTTGACTGAAGAATCCCATGGACAGAGAACCTGGTGGGCTACAGTCCATAGGGCTGCAAAGAGTCCCACACAACTGAACATACACAGTGGACTTCCTGGACTTTCTGTACCCATCTGATCTGCAAATGGAGACAGTTTGACTTCTTCCTTACCAATCTGAATGTCTTTGATTTTTTTTTTACTTGCTGAACTGCCCTTGTTGGAACCTCCAATACAATGTCAAAAAGAAACGACAAGAGTGGACATTCTTACCTTGCTTCAGATGTTAAGGGAAAGCATTCAGTTTTTTACCATTAGGTATAATGTTAGCTCATGGTTTTTCACAGATACTCTTTATGTGGTTGAAAAAGTTCCTTCTTATTCCTAATTTGCTGAATATTTGTATCATGAATAAAATTTTACATTTAAAAGTCTCTATATTTCACACAATATGTAGCTCATTGGTGCTCTATGATATACTGAATGACTGAAAGTGGTATCAAGTACAACTTGCCAAAAAAAAGTCTTGTTGTTTAACATATAGCAGAAAAATACAAATACTACTTTATTCTGATAATTCAGAAGATATCCTTATGAATAAAATATATATTAAACTAAATCCAATAATTAATTTTGCTGTTTTTTTTTTTTTTAAACTTCCTCAGTGTATTTCCAATTAAAGTATTCTAAGATAAGAGGTTGTTGTTTAGTAACTAAGTCCTGTCGGATTCTTTTGAGACCTCATGCACTACAGCCTGCCAGGCTCCTCTGTCCACAGGATTCTGCAGGCAAGAATACCACACTGGGTTGCCATTTCCTTCTCCAGGGGATGTTCTGGATCCAGGGATGGAACTCAAGTCTCCTGCACTACAGGTGGATTCTTTACCACTAAGCCACTGAGGAACCAAGACTCATTTAACTGCCAAATGACTCTGAGAATAAAGATTTAATTTAAAAAAACAAGTCTATGCCATGTAGCAATTTTAGGAAAGGATATAGTTACAGAAAGATCAAAGTAAATGTATGTCTTAATAAAAGTTTAGAAGTTTAGGACACATTTACAAATTCCTTACCATAGAAACAAAGTTAACCTAAAAATCAAATCTCCTTTAATCAACAAAACTTAAAACTTTATGGTAACTCAGCAGGAGAGCAATTTCTATCAGTACATTAAACAATTATCATCCCAGTATCTTGTTTAGTTACTAAACATAGAATAATGTTTAATATGGTAGTATAGAAATACTCATCATCACTAGAAATTACCTGCATCAACAAAAAACTGCCTGGTTTTTACTCAGGGTATTGCCCTAAAGAACTCTTATTTATGCCTCTAGTTGATCCAGTCAAAACTTTAAAAACAGGCAAGCATTTCTTAATTATACTGTAAATGGTTCCTTCATCCACATTTTGGAATAAATGATCAAATCATAAGAAAAAAGGTTAAAGTATTTTAAAAGTTACAGTTTACCCACCACAATTAAGAAACATATACTCTATCCAGAAGTTTCATAACATTGTAGACCTGACAATGCATTACCTTAAGGAACTTGTACTCCTCTTGGAAAGATTAAATTAAACATAAGCTAAAATAAATCCACTGCAAATATATAAGCAAGCAGACAGTGTGTAATACATCATATACAAAGTAGTTATGTTTTCATAAACACTACAGCTTTTGTTTCACCATCACCTTTTACATGTAACTTACTTCTGAGCAATTGAGTATTTACTGAGTTTAGGAAACACTGAGCTTATAAGAATGAAGCACCCAGTTTTTATACTTTATGTACTTTAAATGATGATTATACTACGTCAATCATTAAACTCCCTTATGCAAACCTGCTTCTGCCAGAAAGTCATCAGTAACAACAGAAACAGTCCAAGTATAATGTTTATTCTCACCTAGATTAACACATTATTTCCCTAGAATACCCTATAGGGAATAAAGTAACAGACTAGTAAATTTAAAGTATATAAAGAATTTGGGGATTCCTTATTATTATGAATAACCTCCTACAACTACAATATATGCAACATACTGTGCTGTTTTATATTAATGTTTTTCATTTAGCATAAGAATAGTTTTTATACATGAGGATACTGAGGTACAGTTAAGTAACTTGTCCAAGGTCACAGCTAGTAAATGGCATATTCAGAATCTGAATAAAAGAACTGACTGTCTTAGAGCCAAGCTCTTACTCCATATGCTACTTACTACCTCCTAAATGATTTTTAAACTCTATAAATCAAAGCAATGATGATAATCTCAAGTTTCTTATTTTAATAATCATAATTCACACTTGAGCATGGCTCCATGGAAAGAGGACATAAAAAAGGCATGACAGGTTTTCAAAACTTATGGTAGATCAATTAGACATCTACATGCAAAAAAACTGAATATAAACTGAACTTACACCTTTCAAAATATGAACTTAAAATGGATCACAGATCTAAAGTAGAAGTATGAAACTTTTAAGAAATCTAGGTGACCATAGGTTTGGTGATGACTTTTTAGATACAACACCAGTATTAAATTCCATGAAGGAAAAACTGGTAAGCTGACTTCTACTCAACAAAAGATGAATAGCCAAAAGCTGGGAGAAAATATCTGCAAAACACATATCTAATAAAGATATGTACCCAAAATGTATGAAGCGTTCTTAAAATTCAATAGTAAGAAAACAATCCAATTAAAAACAAGCAAAAGACTTAAGACACCGTAGCAAAGAAGATATACAGATGGAAAATAAACTATGGAAATATGCTCAACATTGTATGTTATTAGGGAATTGCAAGATTAAAATAAAGATACTACTACAAACGTACTAGGATGGCTAAAATCCTAGAAGATTTTAGATTTAAAGATTGAAGGCAGGAGGAGAAGGGGATGACAGAAGATTAGATGCTTGGATGGCATCACTGACTCAATGGACATGAGTTTGACCAAGCTCTAGGAGCTGTTCATGGACAGGGAAGCCTGGCGTGCTGCAGTCCATGGGGTCGCAAAGAGCCTGACCTCACTGAAATGACTGAACTGAATTGAACTGAAAATCCTAAATATTGACAGCACCAAAGGCTGGTGAAGCTATAGAACAATAGGAACTTTCATTAATTGCAATGTTAACTGCAGTAACGAATTGAGAATGCAAAACTGTACAGCTACTTTAAAAGAGAATTTGACATCTTCCTATGGAATATATTCACATCATACATTCCAGCAACTGCATTCAAAGATATTTACCCAAATGAGTTGAAAACATGTCCCCTTGGAAACCTGCACACAACTATTTACAGGAACTTTATATTTACCAAAATGTGGACGATAGAACCAAGATGTCCTTCGATAGGTGAACAGATAAACAAATCCAGGTATAATCAATACAATGGAACAGTACTGAGCAACAAAGATAAATGAGCAATGAAAGCCACAAAAAGACATGGAGGAACTTAAGGTGAATATTGCTGTGTCAAAGAAAGAAGTCTACAAAGACTATAATACTATATGATTCCAACTACACGACATTCTGGAAAAGACAAAACTATAGAGATAGTATAAAGATTCCTGACTACCAAAAATAGGATGGGAGTAGGAGTTAATAGGGACTTCCTGGAGGCTCACACGATAAAGTGTCTGTCTACAATGCGGGAGACCCGGGTTCGGTCCCTGGGTTGGGAAGATCCGCTAGAGAAGGAAATGGCAATCCACTTCAGTACTATTGCCTGGAAAATCCCATGGACAGAGGAGCCTGGTAGGCAACAGTCCATGGGGTCGCAAAGAGTCGGACACAACTGAGCGACTTTACTCACTTACTTAGGAGTTAATAGAAGAGCTCAAACTAAAGGCAGTGAGACTATTCTGTATGATCAAGTAATGGTGGATGCATGACATTATGCATTTGTCAAAAACCACACAATTATCCAACAATAAGAGCAGGCCCTAATGGCAATTATGAGTAATGAACTACGGATTCTGCGTAATAATAATGTGTCAATATTGGTTCATCAGTCTTAACAATGCAAGATGTTAATAATGGGAAATTGTGGGTGTGGGGAGGAGTATATGAGAATTCTCTGTACCTCCTGTTCAATTCTTCTGTAAACCTGAAATCACTCTAAGAAATAAAATCTATTAATGTTTTTAAAAAGGCATCACAACACAACGGCTCTAAGCCAATAGAGCATGCATTGCTTGGAAAATTTATTCATTATTAAAAATTTGATGCAACAGAGTGGTTTGAGTTTTTATTTGCTTTGTTACCTTATTACACATGCCTGGTACCTATCCCAAATCTAATAAAAAATAAAAGCCTTTGGGAGTAGGACCCTAACATGTTTACATTTATAAAACTCCTCCAAGTGATTCTGTTAATATGATGCAAAAGAACCAGGAATTTTGAGTTAAACAGACCAGTTTGACTGTGGCTTTGTACTGAACTAGCAGGAACGCAACTTCTGTGCACCCCATTTTCTCAAATGTAAAATGAGAGGATTAAACCTGACAAATGAGTATGAACCAGAACACTAGGGTCACTTTCAGCTCAAAATTTCCTTTTCTCTACATGAACATAAGTTTGAACTAAAATGATTTCTAAACTACATACTCCTTATCTTAATCATGATAGATAATTTTTATTGTTTTAACTGAGGTAATACGAAACACCTATAAACTACACCTACACTGCCTTACCTGATCAAATAAACTGGTGCTTTTTCTATCCCAATTCTCTCCCTACAAGAATAAGAGCATTTAGTCTCTTGCAACTGTATGGGGTGTTTTCAAAAAGATCATCAAGAGTGTAAGTTAAGAATTCAAGATAATGAGATAACTAAGAAATCAGATACTCTCAAGGTGGCAATCCATGAGATAGACTGCCATTATCTCTCACTGGTAGCAAATTTCCCATATTCCCTAACATTAACAAGAGCAAAGACAAGCACATTATATTTAATGTTACCACAGTTCAATTTCTTTGTTTTAAAACTGGCCTAAGTATGGCACTGTACATCAAAATCCTCTTCCTAGAAAATGAAAGGACTTTCTCAGGTGGCTCAGTGGTGAAGAATCGGCCTGCCAAAGTTGGAGACCCGCATTCACATTCGTACCCTGGGTTGAAGACCCTCTGGAAAAGGAAATGGCAACCACTCCATTATTCTTACCTGGGAAATCCCCCAGAGAGAGCAACCAGGTGGGCTACAGTCCATGGGACAACAAGAGAGTTAGACATGACTTAGCGACTAAACAACAAAGAAAACTGAAACTAATCATCTATCCTCAGCAGTAAGTGTATTAAACAGCACCTGTGTACCACATAATATACATACAGTTAACAATAAAGTATTTTTCAATTTACAGCTAGCAAATACTTGTTGAACATTTACAATGTATCAGGCACGATGCTGAGCAACGGAACAGAATAGCAAGCAAAATCAAGTCTCTGCTCTCGTGAAGTTTACACTCTAAGTAGAGGACAAGCAGTAATAACTCCAATGTTTAAAAACAAAGCAAGGTAACAGACGGGGCATTTACTGACTGGGAGGGGCCACAAGAGTGTTATGGAATGATGAGGAAAATGCTGTATTCTGCACTTGATCTCTGTGGTAGTATACTCACTGAACTGTACACTTAGGTTCTGAGTAACCTGCATCTCCAGGTGGGTTTTTTTGTTTTTAAGCCTGCTAAAAGCAACACCTAGGGAGACCAATTTCGCCAAGCTCCAATGACGATTTCCTCTTGATCACCACAATTATGAATATATTTCTAGGTTGAAGGACTACATATACTCAGCTAAATAAAATTATACTTCCTACAGCTACATACCTGAATTTGTTTCATGATATATAAACACAATCATTTAATAAGCACTTACTGTATATATGCAAGTGTTCTGTTTTCGTTGTTGAGTCACTCAGTCATGTCCAACTCTTGTGTGATCCCATGGACTATAGCCCACCAGGTTCCTCTGTCCATGGGATTTCCCAGGCAAGAATACTGGAGTGGAATGCCATTTCCTTCTCCAGGGGATCTTCCCAACCCAGGGATCTAACCTGAATCTCTCCATCTCCTGCACTGAAGGTGGAGTCTACACCACTGAGCCACCAAGGAAGCATACACACCAGTCAAGCCAAAACAAAACCAAATTCTTGCCTCAACTTCTAGAAAAGGCAAAAGGAATTCTATAACTTAATTATGATAATATAAAATAGGATATACATGTCCTTTTTAAAAACTGTCTTTAACCATTTAGTACTTCCTCCTCCCCCAATTGGCCCCAAATCCCAGAGTTTTGTTTTAAAGAGGAAGGCAATGAACACAAGAATTGTGCACTCAAATCATTCCACGATCCATAAGAAAAAGTCCAGCATACTGACCAAGAGCACCTAGTCTGGGGCCAGACAGCTGGGGTTAAATTCTGGCTTCATCATTTATTAGCTGTATTATCTTAGCCACGTTTATTTGTGTCATTTTCCTGTGCCTCGGGCCCTCATCTGTAAAATCAGGATAACAGAATTTAACTCACAGGTTATAAATGAGCTAATTTATACACCGTGCTTACAACAGTTAATGACACATAGAAAGCATTAGACAGGTGTCAACAGTCACAACTCTGACTCCTTCTCTTTCTACTTCTACTGGTAGGAATCTTACCAGGACCAGCACCCAGGTCCCACAAACAGGTACTGATCTAGAAAACAAAAAGTAAAGATAGCTAACAGCAAATGGCAACAGTAACACATTCCATTTCTGTTCCCGTCTACACCCAGGTAAACTAGTACTTTTAGAATGACTTTGTCCTATAATAATACATCTACTGAGCAAATTCTAATAACCCTACTATGAAAAACAGACCATATAAATGCTTAATTAATGGCCCAAAATATTAAATTAAAATCTATTAAATTCCCCAGAAGAAAAAAAAATGCCTATATAAGACAAGGGTGTGAAGTTAGTAATTAGAGCAAATCAAGTCCCCTTTTAATGGGTTTAGCCAGATAGCCTCTCTTTGATAATGTCCATTCTCTCCAACGGACTTCCTGGTGGCTCAGACAATAAAGAATCTGCCTGCAATGCAGGAGACCTGAGTTTGATTCCTGGGTCAGGAAGTTTCCTTGGAGAAGGGATAGGCTACCCACTCCAGTATGCTTGCCCAGAGAATCCCCATGGACAGAGGAGCCTGGTGGGCTACAGTCCACGGGGTCTCAAAGGGTCGGACACGACTGCGCAACGAAGCACAGCACATTCTCTCCAAAAGGAATCTTTTGCTTCATCACTTATCTAGATGACAATTAAAATAAAGAATTTAACTGAGGACTTTCCAGGTAATTCAAAGGTTAAGAATCTGCCTGCCAATGCAAGGACACAGGTTCAATTCCTGATCCAGAAAGATCTCACATACAGCGGAGCAACTAATCCTACACCCCACAACTACAGAGCCTGCACGCCACACTACTGAAGCCCAAGCCTAGAGCTCCTGCTCCACAACAAGAGAGAGCGCCACAATGAGAAGCCCAGGTGCCACAACTGGAGTATAAAAACCCATGCATAGCAATGAAGACCCAGAGCAGCCATAAACAAATAAATCTTTTTAAAAATTACTTAGAGCCTTATAGTCCCCAGAAAACAAAATATTTAAGAAAAAAAGAATTTACCAATAATTGTACCATAACACTTCTCTAGATATAATCAAAGGTCATAAAACTTAAGATATAATTCCTGCCATGACAGACTAGTGACGAAAAATTTAAGACAAAAGCAATCAATTCATTTTGTCAACAAACACTTCTTGAAGAAGTGACTGAATATCTAGCTCCAGGCCTGGCCCTGGGATGGTTTTAAAGTCTACCAGAGGAATATGCGAGGAAGGCAATGGCACCCCACTCCAGTACTCTTGCCTGGAAAATTCCCTGGATGGAGGAGTCTGGTGGGCTGCAGTCCATGGAGTCACTAAGAGTCGGACACAACTGAGCGACTTCCCTTTCACTTTTCACTTTCATTCATTGGAGAAGGAAACGGCAACCCACTCCAGTGTTCTTGCCTGGAGAATCCCAGGGACGGGAGAGCCTGGTGGGCTGCCATCTACGGGGTCGCACAGAGTCAGACACGACCGATGCGACTTAGCAGCAGCAGCAGCAGCAGCAGAGGAATACTGACAAACTGAGATAGCATGTTGAAAAGCCATCACTTTGCAGACAAAAGTTCATATAGTCAAAGCTATGGTTTTTCTAGTAGTCATGTAGGGATCTGAGTGTTGGACCATTAAAAAAAAGGCTGATCACAGAAGAACTAATGCTTTTCAACTGTAGTGCTGAAGAAGACTCTTGGGAGTCCTACGGACTGCAAGAAGATCAAACCAATCAATCCTGAAGGAAATTCATTGGACTGATGTTGAAGCTCCAATACTTTGGCCACCTGTTGTTAAGAAAGACTCACTGGAAAAGACCGTGATGCTGGGATGGGAAAGACTGAAGGCAACGTGAGAAGCGGGTAACAGAGGATGAAATGGCTAGACAGCATCACCGACTCAACAGACATAAATCTGAACAAACTCTGGGAGATAGTGGGGGACAGAGGAGCCTGGCGTGCTGCAGTCCACGGGGTCGCAGAGTACGACACGACCTAGCAACTGAACAGCAACAGGAAAGCTGTAACTATGGAGAAAATAATATAAAAGCTGTTTGGAGATACAGCACAGCTACTCAGTGGAGTGGGCATGTGCTTTATCACTAACAATGGCTAAAAAGTATATGACTGGGTAACTGAAAAAGATCACTATACTGTATGTGGGAGATTTTTAAAAACTGGAGTACAGCTGATTAAATGAAAGAGACTGACTGCAAAAGTTTCCCCAGTTTTCCAGGTCTCCCTACATTACACACTTCACAACATTACTTTGTAGTCTTTCCCCGCCTCTTGAATTTGAATTGGACTAATGACATGCTTTGGCAATTAGTGAAAGTTGCTCTGTCCTGTCCAACTCTTTGAGACCCCACAGACTATACAGTCCATGGAATTCTCCAGGCCAGAATACTGGAATGGGTAGCCTTTCCCTTCTCCAGGGGATCTTCCCAACCCAGGGATAGAACCCAGGTCTCCTGCATTGCAGGAGGATTCTTTACGAGCTGAGCCACAAGAGACGGCAAAAAAAAATGACAGTCTGCCAGTTTTAAGCCTAGGTCTCAAAAATTCCTTCATGTTTCCATATCTATCTCTTGAAAATATGCTCTACCACACTGAAACAAGCCTAAGCCAGCCTGCTGGATATCTAAAACATGTGGCCCAGTCACCCTGTTACCCCAGCTGAAACGCAGCCAACCAACCACCAGACATAAGACTACACTAGAAAAGTTATTCTTAGCCAATCTACTGGGTATGTTATGAGAAATATGAGCAAGCCCATGTAACATACTTAAGCCTGGCCTAGATCAGCAGAACTACGTAGCTGATCAAAAGACTCAAGGAAAATAACAAATGGTAATTCTTGTAAACCAAGTTTTCAGTGATGTGTTATATGTCAATAGCTAATACACACTAAACATAGCAGTGATGACATTAAAGACCATTAATCTCATGTAAAAACTAGATTTATGTCATCAAATATTCATTTGTTCCTTGTGGTTTAGGTTTTCTAGATATATAACGTATATTTTAAAGAGAAAAAGAAAATCAACCATTAAGTTTTTACAATTACTTTGTGATTGGGAATCTGAAAACCAATCCATTACGCCACCACCAATCTTTTCCCTAAAATTTTAGCAACTTAAAACCATTAAAAACATAAATTTTTGATAACATGACATGTTTTTGGAAAATAACTAACACATAATGGCCTCTGACTGAAATTAGAGGGGAGGTATTTTGGCTAAGTGAAACTGGAGTTTTTTCCTCTTGTTTAAGTAAGGAAATTCTCCAAGAGTTTCTAAATTTTCCAGAAGAACTGTATCATGAGAGCAACTTTTTAATCCAAGACAGTTAAACCTTACTTTGACAAGTCAAAAATACTAAACCTTTTTAATCTAATACCTCTCACAAATGGTACAACAGTTTTCTCAACAGGCAAGCACCTAACCCATTTCAGCAGAGGACAGAGAGCTCATCTCCCCTTCAATGAAAAGGCAGCACTGCTTCTATCCAATGGTCAAGTCACTGACCCAGCACTGTCAACGCCAACAAGCTCTACCTACTGCCAAGAGAGTAACTTTATACACAAAGCAAGAACCAAGGCACTCATGATTCATTTCATATGACTGCAGATATGGAGAGACTGGCAAATAGGAAGTACCTTTTTTTAAATAAGCAATGAAACCTTTAACAATTTCTTAAATCATTCCTGAATTTAACAGTCTTTTTGCTAAGCCAGTTATCAATAAAAATAAAACTTGTTTTTATGGCTTTTAACAAAGTGAAAATTTCTGTGTGGGTTCAGCAGCTTTAAATTTTCAACTCTATTAACACATCCAGAGATATTCTCAGAAGGCAACAATTTAGTTTACTATTTTTAAACATCATAAATGCTCCTCTCCTTTATAAAGGGGGTCTGTGGGTGTGAGACAAGTT
Source organism: Nanger dama (assembly GCA_917880005.1). Lineage (NCBI taxonomy): Eukaryota > Metazoa > Chordata > Mammalia > Artiodactyla > Bovidae > Nanger > Nanger dama. The sequence goes on from CAKJTW010000011.1 coordinate 8,716,850, forward strand.
CAATGGCAAGAGCTACCTGACATGTGTACTTGCACATTCACCAAAGCTAAAAACAGGATTTTCCATCCATCAGAATCTATACCAAAAAGGTATAGGTTCTCAAAAGAACTCTCAAATGTTTAAAAGAATAGTACAATGTATTTGACAGAGGGAAGAAAAGAATGACTAAACTAACGGATATAAATATTGGATAATTTCATTTTCTGTCTCTTTTAAGAGCTCAAGTCTTACATAAAAAAGATGCATAGACACTTTCTCAGACCAAGGCACAAACTCTAACTTCCTGCCCTCCAAGTACTGCCCTGGGTTAAATTACAGGTTACCCAGTAATTTTGATACTAAGCCTGCAATATTCATGAGCCTCACCAGGTTAGATTAATTTCCTGTCCTAAAATAGCAACCTACAGCAACCCCTGTTCTACACAAAGACACACACACACTCTCTTTCCAAGTAAAATACCCCATAACATAATTCCAGGTCATTCTTACCTCCTTTCTCATTTTAAAATACTTTCTCATTTTAAAATACTTTTTAGTATCCGATTCAAAAAAAAAAAAAAATTACAGAACCAATTTAGAGGTATACAGCGTTTCAAATATGTCTAAGAACAACTTGCCCTGAACAGGTATAACAAGGAATATACAAATCTTCTTGTTTATATATGCTGCAAATTCTCATTGCCTTCCCAGACACATAAAAATCTACACTATGACTCTATTTTAACCTATCTTCTTTTTAAATAAGTAACATCCTTCTAATCAAGATGTTCAGAAACATCAAGCTTAGAAAATAAAAACTCTGGAGACAAGAGAAAATAATTACTAACAGCTAACAGTTGCTGAATCTACCTGCTCTGAAACAAACTGTGTTTATTATAGATTATACCATTTATCTTTCATAATGGTTCTGTGAGGTAAGTACTATTATCATCATTTTAAAAATAAAGTCAAGCTTTGAAAGCTTTTTGTTCAAGTCCAGAGTTAGTAAGTGTTGGAGTTGGCATTCTAAAGCAACCTAACTATAGCTCCACATCTGTTACGAGAAATAGCAGTAGAAAACCTTGCTAGACAGATAAGTGAAACAGCAGCAGAAAACCTTGATAGACAGATAAATCAAGTCACAGATTAAGGGAGCTTTTATGGACACAATCTCCAGATCTTCCTTGAAATCTACTAAAATCAGTAATCTCATTCAAAGCACAATTTTTAACTACTGATTAATAGATTTTCCATTTCAGCTACTTAGGAACAAGTGGTATTACTGCCAACAACCAGTCACATTAATGAGTTGAGGGGAGTGGACACATAAACATGCAAGGAAAAGATGAAATTAACCATCAAAAAGCTACATGATTATATTAAATGGCCCTAAGCTACTCTATTTTGGAATGAGGTTCTATATCCTTCAGTAGAACAGAAGATTAACTCATATTCATGACAACTGAAATATCATAAAAGGTATCAGAAACCATAGTGGTATCTAAAATATATATTTTAGAACAATTTTTACAAAAAGAGCAAACAAAATATTTAAAATCATTTCTCTACAAAGCTTAAGACCACTGTACTTTCCCAGCTCTTAGTTCAATCTTATTCTCTCCTCTCTTCTTCCTTAGAACATAAATGCTCTCAAATCCGTTTCTGTCCGCTTCTAATTCACACTCCCCTAGCTTCACAGGCAAGCTTCTCAAAGAGCAGCCAACACTATCTTCCACTTCTTCACCTTCACCCTCTTTGCTATAACTTCTGTTCCTAGCACCCCAGTTAAGCTGGTTTTGCTTTAGTCAATAATGCTTCTTTATTCCTAAACCTAATGAACCGTTTTCAGTCTTATCTGTCCTTTTTAATCAAGATTTAACATTTCAGATCCCCTTCTCTCCTACCCTCATCCTTCTTTAAATTCTGGTCAGGTGCAGTCTACACCACCAACTCTTCCATTTCCTCCTCTTCTGACTACTTTTTGCTGGATTCAGTTTCCTCTGCCTGTCTCTCAAATGTTGGAGGATCCCTATCCTTCTCTACTCCTGTTAAGAAGTCTCAAAGGATGATCTTAATCCTCATTCAACCACTTATATGCTACACTGCCAACTCTAGCCCACACACTCTCCTAGCAGCTTTCCAATGCATCCCACACCTCTTCACCTGAATATTTCCTGGCCTAACAAGGCCACGATTGAACTCATCTTGGAAAGTAAGAGAACAGAGCCTTGGAAAGGGCAGAAGTGCTGGGAGTTTTATTTTATTGGGAGCAGAGTATACTCCCTATTTTCGTAAACATCAGTATCCACCCTGTCTTTCAAGCCAAAGAGCCAGGGAGTTAACTCTTTTGATTCCTAGCTTCTCCTGACCCAGACAGTCAAACAAACCATCAAATACCTAAAGAAAGATTATACAACCTTAATGTTTTCAAGACCACTCCCTACTCTTCACTTTCTCATCATTTTTCAACAACAGCTTGCTTAGGCTCTCCCATAATAGTCATAATTGCTTATAGCTATAATAATACTTATCATATAACATTTATTATTTCTTCATTAACCTGCAAACTTGTTCTTTTTATCCAAAGTACCTAAGAATACACAAAAAGTAATATACATAAGTCTGGTGAGCAAGGGATTCCAAGAAGCTAAGCAGCACATCAAAAGATGTACAATATATTAAGAGTGGAAGAAGAACTTATGTATAGTTCAACTTGCTAGCATTCTTCAATACTGAAGTAATTTTCATTACAGGACAGCAATAATAGCAATAATAGCACGTCTGCAGCGCTCTGCATATTCAAAGCAACAGAATATTCTTTTCTCATTTATGCTTCTACACACAGTTTAGATTTATACATCACTTTCATAACTGGTAAGCAAACAATACTATTTAGAGCAATATGCCACAATCGCTGACAGAAATAAAAAGTTTTAGGACAATATGTGCGAAATTGAAAGCTGAGGTTGGGAGAATGCATCAGGAACCTAGGAGAATACACCAAAACAGAGATACAACATAAACAAAGATTGCGAAGGACTACAGTTTTCGATCAATACTTAAGTTCACGCAGTAACATCTGAGAAAGGTGGATATAGGTTTATAGCTTCATTCCAGGCAGTCAGTCAATGATTTACAAGAAAATGGGACTTTCAAAAGATGTTGACTAACAGCTAACGGCCTGGGGTGGGGGTGGGGGGTGGGGCGTTAGGAATGGAGGTGGGTGGGGGTGGTTTTAATCAAATTTATTCCAGATTTAAATTGGGTCATAAAAAAACAAAATAATAATAATAATTGAAAACTTGTATTAGCAGTTCTCAAAGTGTAGTCCAGATCTCTGGATCCTTTTGGGGGCCCATGAGGCCAAAATTACTTCTTTAACAATAATATTTCATGTAACAATGCCTTTTTCATTCTCACTCTCTTTGCAAAGAGATTTGCAAAAATGTAAAATTTCTCAATTTTCTAATTTGATTTTATTAAAACATTACTGTTAAATTTAATTAATTTAAATTAATTTTTAATTTATCAATTTTTAATTTAATTTTTATTAAAAATGGTGTTATGTTAACATGTAAAGGATTTACTGTTTCCTAATATTTCATGAGTTTCTCAGTTTTCTAATGTGGCAAATATCTATGGATGTAACTCACATGAACAAGAGCTCTTCGGTGTCCTCAATCATTTTTAAGAATTTAAAGGGGTCCAAAAGAGCTGATTTATATAGTCTGGGGGAAGGGCAAGCTTCTCTAATAATGACCCCAAAGCTAGGAGACCAACAGATATGTTGACATTACTATTTCAAACGTTCAGACACTCAAACATAAACATAAGTAAAATGACAACAAAAACTGAACTGGGGGAAACTACATAAAATAAGTTCACAGCATTCATATACAAACAGCTCTTTCACATCACTAAGGAAAAGACAAATACCCTACAAACGAGCATGAGGAAAAGAAAACTAATGAATTAACAGAGTAATAACCAAGGAGCCAATATGCACGCAGGAAAAAAGCCCTCAAAGTTATTAGTATCAAAGCTATGTAAAAATTAAAACTGATCAGATCAACAATGATGTTTTAAACTTATAATATCTAATTTAGTAAGAGTGCAGGAAAAAACATAAATAGTTACAACCTCTCCAGAAGGCAATACAGCAACATGGATCAGAAACTAACAGTGTACATATTCCTCAACCTCCAACTCTAAAGAAATAAAATACACACAAAGGTGTCCTACAAGAGTGTTTACTGAGGCATTATTTATAATCGCAAAAGAGAAAATTAGAAACATTCCCCAAGAAGGATGTAGCTGAATATATTATAGCATCTTATTGTGTGAATTAATCAGTAGCTAATGATTTTAAATGTTTGTGCTTTATATGAAAAGATATCTCTGATATATTAGGTTTTTAAAAAGGCAGTTATAATTTTTAGTGATTCATTTCAGTAGAAGATAGTATATCTATGTGCAAAGAGCTAGAATGTGCCTGGAATTATAGGTATGTGTTAATCTCTCATGCAATAAATCTTCAAAACTGTATGTGTAGGCTGCCCTCTCTAAACGTCAACTCTTTCATCTGCAAAAGTGAAATAATTACCTTCAAACCATGAAAGTCTCAAATCACAAAACTATTAGATGGCAGAGCCCAGAAACTCTGGAACCCAAATCACACTATGTTAAATATCACCGGTACACTGAAATGTTATGGCTTCCCAGGGGGCTCAGTAGAATCTGCCTGCCAATGCAGGCAACACAGGCGACAGGGGTTCAGTCTCAGCGAAGACACCCTAGAGGAGGAAAGGTCAATCTACTCCAGCACTTCTTACCAGGATAGCCTCATGGACAGAGGAGCCTGGTGGGCTACGGTCCACAGGGTCGCAGAGAGCTGGACACTCCTGAAGGACCGAGCACACACGCATGAGCACACACACATGTGCACACACGCACGCACACCAGAAGGCCAACAATGGACTGACAGGACTGTGGCTCTCCCCATCCCAGCTAGCTTTCTTCTGTCTTTTCACTTCTCTCTAGTCCTGTATTTTTGCCATAATGAGTATGTTTTATTTTTTAATAAGAAAAGTAAAGGATTTTATTTTGAAATACTCTGACTCAAAAGGCAGAGATTTAATTTGAGGGAAAAAATTCACAGAAGAGCTTACAAATTTAGTACATTTTTTTTAAATTTTACATTACTGACATCCCCCTTTCCTGCCCTGCCCTCCTCCTCCCACCTCCAAAAAAGCACACTCCTCCGGGGAAGTGTAAGTTTATGGACTTGAACACCAATGAGCCTGGTTGAAAATCCACAATTTATAAACTATGAACCCTAAGCAAATGACTAACCTCTCTGAAACAATCTTATTTGTAAAATACTGATAACAACTCCTATCTCTCAAGACTGTTATAAGGACTACATTAAAAGAATAAAGTAGGTAAAAAGTATGCCAATAAATTCTAATATCTTCAAAGAGACATTATGTTTATACAAAGTCTAGCTCAACAGCAAATTGATATTAGAATTATGCTATGACTGTACATCTCTTCTCAATACTAGTTAACGCCTCAGTTTCTATTTCAATTTAAATTAAAACCAAAAATATCCAAGAAACTAAATTCTCCTGCTCTTGGGAAACTTCACACCTAGGAGAAGCACTATGAAACAAACATTTCTACTGTCTCCTCATTATCTGTATGCTCAGTAGTTTCAGAGTGCCCAGAATATAGCTGACCTTAAGTGTGGGATGAATAAATGGAACACCTTATACTCTCTTTCTAATAATGAGTCTCATTATCACTCAAGTCTAAAAGCCTTCACACAAAGCTGTGGTGCTAATTAACTTTCAGCAACAGTTTTAATTTCAAAAAAGCAATCATGCAGCAGTTCCATCCAACTCCTCTCCTCACAACTTGTTACTTCCAAAGAAATAACTAGAAACACAAAATCCCTGGGATGAATCTCAAAGTCAGAGAGAGAGCAAGCAAGAAAGCTCTTAAACTTCAGTCCAGTTTCCTCACAAGGACCAAAAAGACCAGACATTCACCACAAATTAAAAGGTTTTTTCCCTACTCATTAGTCTTTTTGGTATTCATTTCCCTGGTGGTTCAGAAGATAAAGAATCTGCCTGCGATCAAAAGATCAGGGTTGGATCCCTGGGTTGGGAAGATCTGGAGACGGGAATGGCAACCCCCTCCAGAATTCTTATCTGGAAAATTCCACGGACAGAGGAGCCTGGTGTGCTAGAGTACATGGGGCTGCAAAGACTTGGACATGACTGAGCAACTAACACTAGCAATAGTTAATAAACAATATCATAAAGTTAAATTAATAATTAAAGAATAATCCCTGTTGTGGAATTATTCAGAATTCAGAAATTTCAACTTGTCTATAAATTTATTACTGGACTGACAATGAAGCAACCACACTATAAAACAACTATGAAATCCTAATCTTTAAACACTTAGAATTTCACCTCCATCAACTAAATAGAACATTCAATCATTACACAAATATAGAGTACTCGCTATTCATTGTTCAATACATACTGTATTTACTGAAATTCTATTATCCAGGCATTGTTCTGAACTCTGGAAATACAAAAAGCACTGAAGAAACAAAAATCTCATACTCACTGTAACATATTTTAAACACAGGAGGAGAGAAGAGCAGACACAAAATAAATTATATATAATAAGGTGATAAATGTTATTTTTAAAAAGTGCAGAGAAGGGGAATGCAAAGTGCAGAATTGTGGAGTGGCTACGATTTTCAAAATAAGGGTCAAAGAAGACCTGACTGAGAAAAACATTTTAATAAGGTCTTCAAGATGAAACTAAGTAAAACTAGCACAAGTTCTAGTCCTACATACATCAGATGCGTTAGCAGCAATGTGGTGAACTAATTTTCTCAAGTCCTAAAAAGAGTAGGAACAAGACTGAAACTATAAGACTTGGATGATTTCAAAGAAACCAGTACTAAAGAAAGAGAAGCAAAAATTATAAGAATTACTCAATTCCTGCTGCGAAAGAGTATATTCCTGATTATAATACCATGAAAACAGCTAGTCTCTATTTCCTTCCTTCTTTCCTTCTTTCTCCCCTCCTCCCTTCCTTCTTTCATTATTTATGGTAAAGCTTCATTAACAGCAACCACAAAACCAACATTTAAAAGACTTTGTCATTAGGCCATTGTCAGGTTTCAAACTTTATTTGCTTCTGTTATGATAACTCTCTACTCTTTCCATTTCTAATCCCCAGAAAACATCTGCAAATTAACAGAAATCAAAAGACTAAGCTTCATTTTTATTTCTATTTTATGTGTTCACCAGAAGTTAGTTACAGATTTAAACCATTACTAATGGATTTCTATGTAGAGAATTTACTGTTCAGGAACCCTGAATTAAACTCTTCTGCAAAATCAAAGACTATTTTAAAAATAACAGGTTTCATGGTAGACAATATATATTCTCTGTAGAGAGAAACTTAGAAAAATTAAGATTAGCAAAAGAATAAAAGTGACATATTTGAACAGGATTCTAATTGTATTATAAATCAAATAAAGGATTATAAGCATAAATATTTGGAGAATATTCAGTTTTCTCTATTTTGTTGCAGTTAATGCAATTACACTGCATATACTCCTTTGCAATGTATTATTTTCACTCATTCCTATTATGAAAGCATTGCTATGTTAAATGTTCTTGTACATCATCATTTTTAATCCTATTGTATAAATATTATAGGATTGCTGAAACGAATAAATAAATGTATGGCATAGATGAAGCACTATTTAAGTAGTATTACTGTTATTAATACTGGGATTAAATTTTTCATAAACATTCATATATATCTAAGCATAGCCTTAATTTTTCCTTAAGTCTCAGAATTAGAACTTATGAAACTCTCCAAACAGCCCTCCAAAAAGAATATATAAATTTACTTTCCCTCAGCAAAACATCTCCCAAAACCACTGTTACCAACTAAATATTATATTTCTAATCTTTGCCAATTTCAATAGGGAGGAAAGGGTACAATTTTGTCTCTATTTTGTATTTCATCAATATACTACATTGAGCACTTTTTTCACACACTAACTTTTATTTCTCATTACGTGAATTGCTTATCAAAATCTTTTGAAGTGACTGAATTTAATATTCATGATCAAAACACTCGGATCTGTTTAAAGCATATTAACTCACACTGGCATTCTCCATAAATATTTGCTTATGTTATACGTTTTAAGAAAGGGAGTTATACACATTCATTCCAGTCATCATAATCCTCTATCTAGTATCTTCCAGTAATATCTGAAAAACAGAACACTAGTATTAAAGTCTGGGTGGTGAGGAGGGGTCAAATGAAAAACTACCTAATTACATAGTATCCCCATTAAAGCATTCATTTAAAAGAATGAAGTAGATATTTAAGTATTGACAAGGAAAAGTTCTATGATATATTAACAAATGGAAAAAGGATACAAAACATGATCCATTTATAATTCACGGGAAAACAAAACAAGTACAGAGTAAGAATAACAGGTAACCAGTTGCTGTCCATGCGGTGCTAAGGACCCAGTGATGAACAAGATAGGCTTTTCCAAGATACTTAAATTTCCTTTTAGTGTTAAGCCACAATAGAATACAATAAAATTTTTCTCAATTTTTTCCCAAACATAAGTTTGAGGGGGATATAGCTACACAAACTACACACCATTTGGATTTTAGAGCAGAATTATAACTAAAAAAATTTAATAAGCTATATATATATACAGGATCCCTGGTAGCTCAGAGGTTAAAGCGTCTGCCTGAAACGCGGAGACCTGGGTTCGATTCCTAGGTCAGGAAGATCCCCTGGAGAAGGAAATGGCAATCCACTCCAGTATTCTTGCCTGGAGAATCCCATGGACTGCCAGGCTACAGTCCATGGGGTCGCAAAGAGTCAGACACGACTGAGCGACTTTACTTTCACTTTCTTTCACTTCATATATATATATATACACATACACACAAAATATATTATTGCCTAGTGTTAAGAAAAAAGTCACAAATCATTTTTGTCTTAGTTATACTCCTGAGTCTTCTTCACTATCCAAATTAAAAGTTCAATTGAAAAGTTTACACTAAAAAAATCAAGTTACAAAATATTCATGACACGATCCCAATTTTGTCTGAAAAGTGTTCATAGTATATTAAATCCTATACACTCCTGTAAAAATATCTTGAACTAACTCACTAGTAGTAATTTCTGCAGACAGGAATAAAGGGAAAGTGAGCAGATGGGAAACAAATTGTATATATTTTATTGTGTACACTTCTATACTGTTTTAAGTATCTGTGGTAAAATAGTATCTTTATTTCATAAATAAAATACTTTATAAAGTTTCACTACCATATGAAGAACCAGGAACCTGGGTCCCATCAAAATTTCTCTATGTAATATATTAATGTCATCAATATGGAACTGCTTAAATTAAAATATCAGAGTGTTAGGCAGGTATAGAAAGCAGTTAAGGGAGAGCACTCTATACTATGAGTGATCTCTGGGGTTTTCATTAAGCAAAAAAAAAAAAAAAAAAAAAAACCACAAGGTGCAAAACTTTAAAAAGGAAAGAGAAATATGACTAAGTATTATATATATATATTTTGGTAAATAACAAAAAAACAAACAAAAATTATCAACTACAGGGAAAGAGAGGATAAAACTTGATTTTTCTGACTATACTTCATACTGTAGCTTTGGAGCCATGAAAATGTTTTATATAACAAAAGTAACCAAAAGTAAATCAAAATGAAAATATTATTCCCAATAACTGACAGTAAAATGAATAAACCAAACTATGTATCAAAAGGGCAGCTTAAACCTGAAGAAAAATCATTTCAAATGACTTTTAAAACATGACTGTAAAAAAAAATGACTGTAAATGCCTAGTAGAATTTGTATTAATTGTAAGAATTCTTAAGACTGTTTTCGCCATTTTCTAAAATAGGCTCAAAATAATAATATTAAGAAGCATATGTATACATAAAATGACATAGCAAGTAATTCACTATTCTCCAATACTTGCAGCTTAAAAGAGCTATAAATTTAAATAAAGTTAAAGGGAAAATATTATAATCCTAAATGCTTAAATTTGCAACAAAATCTCACTTGAAAATATTGGTATGAACCCATGGTGTATTTTCTCATATTTAAATGAGAAATAACAGGACAAATATAGTCAAGTTGTAGAATATAAGATCAATGTAAAATTCATTTGCATTTTTACACACTAAGCAATGAACACTCAAAAAGAGTATTAGGAAACAGATCAGTCCACAACAGCATGAAAAAATTTAACAGTATAAAATACCATTTATGAATAAATTTAACCAAAGAGGTACAAGACTTGAAAGCTACAAAATGTCACTGAAAGAAATTAGATAACACTTAAATAAACAGAAAGATATGCCATGTTCATAGATCAAAAGACTTATTAAAATGTAAATACTACCCAAAGCAATCTACAGAAGACTGTAAAATTCAAATGAAATTGCAAAGGACTCTAAATAGCCCAAACAAACTTTCTAAAAACATAAGATTACCTAAACTTTCCAATATCAAAACTTATTACAAAGCTATAGTAATCAAGAGTGTGCATACATGCTAAGTCACTTCAGTTGTGACTCTCTTGTGACCCTATGGAATGTAGCCCGCCAGGCCCCTCTGTCCATGGGATTCTCTACTCAAGAATACTGAAGTGGGTTGCCATGCTCTCCTCCAAGGAAATCTTCAGCCCCAAGGACTGAACCCATATCTCTCATGTCTCCTGCAATGGCAGGTGGGTTCTTTACCACTAGCATCACCTGGGAAGCCCCCAAGACAGCATAGTACTGACATAAAGACAGAAATATAGAGCAGTGGAACAGAACTGAGAGTCCACAAATAAACCCATGAATCTACAGCCAACTGATCATCAACAAGGGCGCCAAGACTTTAATAGGAAAAGAACAGGCTCTTCAACAAATGAAATTTGGACAACTGGACCCTTACACCTCATACCATATATAAAAATATACTCAAAAATGGTTTAGGGGCCAAAAATAAGAAAAAGATTATTAAATCCTTAGAAAAAAACATGGGTAAATGTAGATCTTCATGATTTTGGATTTGGGAATACTTTTCAGGTATGACACCTGAAGCATAAGGAAGAAAGAAGTGGTATATTCAACTTGATCAAAATTTAAAACTTTTGTGCATTTTTTGGTACTTTTTGTTTTGTACATTGTCAAGAGTGTGAAAAGATTACTCACAGACGACAGAATTTATTTTCAAATCATGTATATGATAAAAGTCTAGTATCCAGAACATTAAAGAAGCTTTACAACCCATCAACAAAAAGACAAATCCAATTTAAAAATGGGAAATAGACATTCCTCCAAAGAGATATACCAATGATCAGCAAGCCTACTAAAAGATGGTGAACATCATTAATCATTAGGGAAACGCAAAATCAAAATCACAATAAGATATCACTTCACACTAACTAGGACGGCCATTATCAAAACATGGAAAATAACAGATGTTGCATAAGATTTATAAAAATTAGCACCCTTATACACTGCTGGTGGAAATGTAAAATGATGCACCCACTATGGAAAACTGGCAGTTCCTCAGTTAAATACCCAAGAAAACTGACAAGTGTTCAAAAATGATCTGTACACAAATGTTCACAGCAGCACTATTCACAAAAGCCGAAATCTGGAAACAACCCAAACATCCATCAGCTGAATAAACAAAATGTGGTATATAATTAATGGAATGTAATTCAACCCTAAGAAGGAATGACGTATGTATACTTGCTACATGTATGAACCTTGAAAACATTAAGCTAAGTGAAAGAGGCCAGACACAAAGACCACATGTTACATGAATACACTTATGAACGGTCCAGAACAAGCAAGTCCACAATCAGAAAGCAGATTAGCACCAGTCTCTTGCAGGGTGGCAGGGAAGGAATGCAGAGTGACTGCTTAATAGGGTTTCTTTCCGGATGTGAAAAAGTTCTGGAACTAGATAGTGGTGATGGACACACAAGACTGTAAACATCCTTGATGTCAAGGAATTGTGTACTTTAAAATACAAATGTTCAATTTACATTGTTTATTTTACCACAAAAAGAAAAATCACTCACACATACATATCCTGGCTCTGTCCAATAAAAGGGCCTACAAAAACTCAACAGTAGCAACAAAGATAATGGTCTTTAAATATTATTTTATACTAAAAAGAATCAGAAACCCCTTAGAGAAATAACTGGCTCTAGATCTGAGGCAGGTGATGTACAAGATAAGCCTGGAATACCTTTCTATACTAAAAACAAGGTTATCAACTGTGGCTTTATCGAGGAATACAGGAGCCAAAGGAAGGGGCTCCCACTAGATGGGACAATTTGAGAATTTAAAAGAGCAATCACAATGGATTAAAACAAACATATTCAAAATCAGGTGTTCATATTGAAACTAAAAACAAAAACCCACCTCACTGGCCACTGACTGCCTGTGTCAGATACTAGGAAAAGAAAGGGCATTTATTCTGCTGTACCTCAGAATAATCATACAATTGATTGAGGTAAAGGAGTTCTTTTCTACAGAAGAACTCCAGCAAATAACAGAAGGAATAATAAATCACCACTATCAGATACTGTGATCTATTAATAGATCAGGGTCAGCAAACTTTTTCAGTGTCAATAAAGAACTAAGTGGAAAAGGGAAAGGGAGAAGAGGAGAATACGAGAAAGGAACCTATGACTCATTCTTCCCTTCCTTCAGCCTAGTTAGTGACAAGGCAGTGAGGTGCTGCTACCAGCTGTTTCTTTAAAAATGTCCTGGCAAGGACAAAGAGCATTTTACTTCATAAGAAAAGGTTTCCCAAGAAAATCACTCTGCCTCAAGCTGTGAAAACTATTTGGTGTTCTTAGAGCCCCCAAGGATCTTGGCTATTTCAAAGCAGGAAATAAAAAGCTAGGAAAACAAAAAAATTTTCAGGGTTGGGTGGGGATGGGGAGGCTCTCTCCCTCACTTCCTCAGAACTGGAGGAAGAATAAAAACTGAAGGAGAAAAAAAAATCTCTCCTTAACGTAATCCACAGTTAATAGTCTTGGTGGTTTTCAATGGTTCTAAACAGTTCTCCAGATTTTCAGAGGATACCTCACACTATTTAACTCTACTGAACAAGACCATTAGACATTCAAGTTGGAAGAAAAACATCTTCACGTTCCATAGTAATCTGGTCTTTCCATCACAGTTAAACATTTAGCAACTGATGATCAAATACAAACCAAAGTGTCACCACATACAAACTAGCCTGAAAACAGTTTTCAGGAGACAAATAAGCAGTAAAAAAGACTGAGTCACAGACATCAGATCTACTCAAAATACATATCTCATATTAAAAACAAACAAACGAAAACTTTACGGACATTAAGTCAACACCTGCTAATCAAACAGTACTCACTAAAAAGTTCTGCAAATCCCTAACAGGAATTGTAGCTGTCTTAATGCCTTATATATTCAAGATAGGACTTCCATTACAGACATACCTCGGAGGTTACTGCAGGCTCAGTTCCAGATCATCACAATAAAGTGAATATTGCAAAACAGTGAGTCAGATGAAATTCTGGTTTCTCAGCACACATAAAAGTTATGCTTACACTACACTGTAGTCTATTAAGTATGTAATACCCTTATGTCTTTAAAAATTGTATATACCTTAATTAAAAATACTTTATTGTTAAAAATGCTAACCATCATCTGACAATACAAGGTTGCCACAAATCACCAGGCTGTTTAAAAAAAAAAAGGTATCTGCAAAATGCAATAAAGCAAAGTGCAGTAAGGTACGACTGTACTTTATAAAGGCATCTGATGATTTTTCCTCAAATAAGTTTAAAGAAAGACTGGAAAAAAAAAAATAAAGAAAAACTGGAGGCTTTCCTTATGACCACCCTACACATACTCATTAAAAAACAAAACAAAAAAACAGAAACAGAGAGGTAACCTACACCTAAGCCTTACTTATTTTTATTACTACTAATAGCAGCTAAGGTTACTCTGTGCCACTGTCAAGCACCCTACATGCGTAATCACCTCCTTTAAGCATCACAATTACACAAAAGTTGGTATTAATATCACCATGTCCAGATTATGAAAATGAAGCTATAAAAAGTTAGTAATTAAGCCCACTATAGCTGATCAAAGAGGAGGTCTTGGTCTTATAATCCCAAAAATAGACATAAGGACTACAGGTAACTAAAGTGAAAGAAAGTGAAGTCGCTTAGTTGTGTCCGACTCTTTGCGAACCCGTGGACTGTAGCCTACCAGGCTCCTCTGTCCATGGGATTCTCCAGGCAAGAATACTGGAGTGGCTAAAGATACTATCAAATCTCACTCCAAAAGTACTTTAATTTACCCAGTATTCTCTGAAACCTTCCCCTCTGGAGCATCGAGTTAGCAAAGAACACACGTCATGTGTCAAGTAGTAAATTTATTATCCTTTCCTTCTTCCCTAAATCAGGCACAGCTTTAGTCTCTTTCCTAGTATTACTGCTAAATTGCTGCTTCTAAAGTGTAAAACCCAAATAGGTAGTTCATTACAATTATACAGTAGCATAGGAACAGGAACAGGAACGTTGCTCAGTCATGTCCGATTCTTTGCGACCCCATGGACTGTAGCCTACCAGGCTCCTCTGTCCATGGGATTTTCCAGGCAATAGTACTGGAGTGGATTGCCATTTCCTTCTCCAGCGGATCTTCCTGACCCAGGGATCGAACTCGGGTCTCCCGCATTGTAGACAGACGCTTTTACCGTCTGAGGCACCAGGGAAGTCCATACAGTAGCACAGTAAAGTCAAAAGAGGAAAGATAAAGGAATCAGATTAAGGACCCATTCCTAGTTGTGCCCTGCTACCAGTTTTGTGTTCTTAATCCTCCACAAGGGCCTCAGGTTCCTTGTCTTAGTTAAACGGAGAGATCACCTAGGTTCTACAGAGTAATGTTTAAATGCTGGCTCCACTCCCTTCTCTGCTAATATAAAAGCAAGGTACAAATACCTTAGGCAAAGACTCCAAAGCGTGATTCAAGGAATACAAACCCTTAGAGGGATCCAGTAAACAGCATTTCCTAAACTTCTATAGTCACAGAACAGTTATTACAGTGTAACATTGATTAGAGCAACTAGTGTAGGAAATGCTGACCAAAAGACTTTACGTAGGTTAAAAAACAAAATGACACTTTACTTCAGATTCTATGATAGCTCTTTTGGGTCTTCAGTGTTCATTTTTATCCACTATCTAGTTCCTGCCTGCATTCTGGATAGTTGAGCTGGCAGGTAAGTGTCCTGTGCATATAAGAAGATTCCAACTTGAAGTGATGCAGTCCATGGGTCGCAAAGAGTCAGCTATGACTTACTGATTGAACAACAAAAATTTATAAACTACTATACATTAAACCAGACATCGTCTCATAAGTGTGGTCTTAAAAATACAACAGAGCCTGTTCCTACAACGTTAACAAAAAAATAAAACAGTATTTTTCCATTCGTCTTCCAGTTATAGAGTAGAGGGGACAGGGAATAAAAAGTTCATTTACCAGAATTACAGGAAAAAACTAAATTATTACAAACATAATGTATACCTAGCCTCATCTGTAGAAAAAAGCAGTACAGAGAATGGGAGCCAATTATACTGTATCTGAGTTTTATACCATCAAAGGATTTTATTGTAATCTGACACTTAAAAGACATCTCAACTAAGAGAAGTTCCTCAGAAGCACAGAAAATTTACTCCAAGTCATGAAAACTATAAATCAACCTTTGAAAATAATATTTGCTGCTGCCGCTAAGTTGCTTCAGTCGTGTCCTGACTATGTGTGACCCCATAGACGGTAGCCCACCAGGGTCCCCCGTCTCTGGGATTCTCCTGGCAAGAACACTGGAGTGGGTAAAAGTAATATTTAACTACCCTCAAAAGCTAGAAAAATACTCCTTAGAAGAACATGATTATGAACTGATGTAATAAAATTTGGTCTCTGTGTTCAAGATTCAACACTTTATATTTCTGATTTTTCAACATTCAACATTTATTTAAGCACCAACTAGATGAAGAGGATCTTCATGTGCAAGAATAATGAAAAGAAACAACAAGAATTATTGAGACAAGTGATCTCAGGAAACAATAAAGATTGAAACAGGTGGCTGAACTCTAATGCCTGTCTTGAGTCAAGCTACGATGTGTTAAACTAGAAATTGGTGTCTTCAAGTTACCAGAGGTAGCAAGGCTCCATTTCTGCACATCATTCACATTCACTTAGGACAGTAAAGTAGTTAATAAGAGCTCAAGATTAAATTACCTTGGTTGGAATCCAAGCTCTGCCATCTGCTGGTTATGAAATCTTGGCAAAGTGACCTACCCTGTCTAAGCCTCAATTTCCTCAATGATAATGGGATCCGGCTTAAAACTGACTTTGCAACATGGATTTCAACCAAATTGGTTACCCATCTCTTATAGCCACTAATTCATAGACAGCTTGTATTAATTTTAAAGCAAGGTATTTTCTCTTAAAATTTTTACTTCAAAAGGATACAACAATTTACTTATATATGACTGACAATTTACAAAAATTAATAAAAAGTAAAAGTTTCAATGCCTTACCCTAGGAAACCTTAGTTCAACCAATTCCCCAGAATTTTCCTATTTTCTTTCCAAATTATAAACAACATATAGAGCAGTAGTTGAAAGTATAAAGTCAAAGTATGACTACAAAATTTCCTCGCTGTGTAAGGCCCTCTAAGCCTCAGTTTACTTATTTGTAAATTATATTTGCCTTACCAAATTGTGGTAAAGATGAAATAAGATAGTAGTGAATTGTTTAGTATAGTGTACTGACCTACTAAGTACTGAAAAACTTTTTGTCTTTCACTTAAAAGTCTGGTGGCCTGAGTTCAACATGCTGAAACTATTGCCTACTAGCTGTGAGATTCTGAGTAACTCAAATAAAGTGTTTTTAACTCCATTATCCATTAAATGAAGAGACTATTACCTCAAAGCATATGAAAGTTAAATGAAGTAATAGTGCTTGGCACACAGTAAACACGCAAAGGGTAGCTGAATCTGAATTATTCTAAGAACTGAGCTACCATCATTAGCATCTAGGGATGCTAGATGCTACTGAGTTAGCTAATGCTAACTTAATACTCATCACTACCATCAACTTTTTCTATTAACTTCTTCCCCAATTCTCACTCCTATGGTCAAACGCAGACTTTCCCAGGTATATGTGAGAAACAAAAATATGTTGTTGTTGTTAATTGGGACACAAAGTAAAGATACAATTTTAAACAATATCTTACTCTCAAATTAATATGATAGTTGAAAAGCTGTATAATTTACAGTGATGTCATATAGAGACAATGGGATCAGAGATCCTCTGCCTCTGGGGATCTTTCTTCTCTAAGGACCCCAGGAATTGGCCCACCTGCTCCTAGTTTAGAAATCATACTGTTTGTTTCTTACTAAGTACTCATTCACCACTGTGGCTGAAATAGAATACTAGAACATTTCCTCTGTCCTTTGAAAGTGCAGAGCCATTCTTTAATTTTCTAGAAATTAACAGGAGGTAAACATATACTGTAAAGTCTCAAAACCCTCCCAATAAAGGTTATCCTTGATATTCAACTGAATTTAAATTATGCTTTCTTCATTAGTAACTCCTACTCTTAGATTCAATGGCACAGCAAGCATTTGGTACTTACAGAGAAAACAGAATCTCTTCCAAGAATCATGCCTAGTCAGCCAAACATCTCACAATGTATATAACCAGTTAAAGCAGCAGATATAATGTTGATCAAGAAAAACCAAATCATTACCCTGACAACATGCTTTCTCAAAACTCAATATAGACAGCTAAAATTTACAGCTATTTAAGAAATTGGATTATTTAGTAAGAAAGCCCAAGTTGTTTACTAATATTTCTTACTTTCTCTGGGAAAGCTCTTCAACTGATATACTAATAAACACTAGCATATCAGACAAAAAAATTACTGAGAGACATAAAAGAGGCCCTGTAAAAATTAAAGTTTTCATAAACCCCTACATGATAATTACATGTCCAAGTATACCCATGGTGAAAGGGACGGTATAGGCCTATTTACTTACTTTGTCTATCACAGGATAAACTATTTGGTAAAAACAAGGAAACTGACATCACTTTTCATCACTCTAAATCTTTTACCCTCACCCACTCCAAATAAAATTCTGGAAGGCTTGGGGGTACTGCACTAGCTAGACAGGCTCGATGTTTCAAAGGTATTATGCTGGTCAACCAGTGCAACCGAGCACCTGAGCTCTTTCATTCACTCCATCCAGAGTTCACACTCCTCTTGTGCTAAGCACATAGTATAAAAAACAGTGTCTATATCTCTCTTTTTTTCCCTACTATTGCTCCTTTGTGTTTAAACAAAAACCTAGGTTCAACTTCATAAATGAATTTCTTATATAAAAGCTTTAAAATGTGTCTAAAAACCTCAGTGATCGTTTGATGACCTAGAAACTCTATCATGATGTAACTAGCATGTATAGTATACAGGTAACTATCCCAACAAATTGCCTTCAACTCAAAATATATGTTAAGTAAACTAATATAGAAAGCACTGTGTTTCACACTGAGGAAATACAAAGGTGACTAAAATAATGTTACTGCCATACTCAAATTTATACTGACCTAGGGAGAGACAAAAAAGGAAAGTAGATAAAGCGGAACACAAGAAAAGTGTGCCATAGGAGGTACATGCAACTGACTGCGTTTCATGCTCTGGGGTAAAATGTGTGGAAAACTAAGTAGCTGAGGTGACATATGAAACGCTGAAAGCTGAGTGAGTCTCCCAAAGAGCAAGAGGAGAGAATTTATGCCAAAGAATATTTAGTCAAATAAGAACCCATTGGGACCAGGACAATAATGGCAGTAACATCTAACAAGTATATCAATAACAGTTTTAACGTACATTTTAAGTGTGCTAAAATAAGGGGAAAAATCATTACCTCCTACACCAAGCACCTTTCTGAAGAACATTAATCTCTCAACCTCTTTAATGTGGCATAAAATTTCAAAAATCTGAAGACATGACTAAAAACAAAACAAAGCAATTAGACAAATCAATGAAGTGTTTTTAAACTACATATATATATATACCTTATCTATTCCTTATTTATTCCTTTAGAATAAGTAGACTATATACATATATATGTATTTGAATATATGATTAGACAGATTGACAACATTATACAATGTGTGACTAGACAGACTGACAACAATATTATACAACAACATAATTCCTGAAAAATTCTAAACTGCTCAACCTGTGTCTACTAAGCACTTAAAATGTGACTACTCCAAATCAGGATGTGCTGTAAGAGTAAAATACCCAGTAGGTTGAGAAGTCAGCAAAAACAAGACCAGGAGCTGACTTTGGCTCACACCATGAACTCCTTATTGCAAAATTCAGACTTAAATTGAAGAAAGTAGGGAAAACCACTAGACCATTCAGGTATGACCTAAATCAAATCCCTCATGATTATACAGTGGAAGTGACAAATAGATTCAAGGGATTAGACCTGATAGAGTGCCTGAAGAACTATGGACAGAGGTTCGTGACATTATGCAGGAGGCTGTGATCAAGACCAACCCAAAAAAAGAAATGCAGAAAGGCAAAATGGTTGTCTGAGGAGGCCTTAGAAATAGCTGAGAAAAGAAGAGAAGCTAAAGGCAAAGAAGAAAAGGAAAGATATACCCATCTGAATGCAGAGTTCAAAACAAAGCAAGGAGAGATAAGATTCCTCTATGATCAATGCAAAGACCAATGGAACAAGATAGAAAGCCAATAAATAAACCCATGCACCTTCGGGTACCTTATTTTTGACAAAGGAGGCAAGAATATACCATGGGGCAAAGACAATCTCCTCAATAAATGGTGCTGGGAAAACTGGCCAGCTACATGGAAAAGAATGAAATTACAACACTTCCTAACACCATACACAAAGATGAACTCAAAATGGATTAAGACCTAAATGTAAGACCAGAAACTATAAAACTCTTAAGAGCAAAACATAGGCAGAACACTCAATGACATAAACCAAAGCAAGATCCTCTATGACCCAACTCCTAGAGAAATGGAAGTAAAAAAGTGGGACCTGATTAAACCTAAAAGCTTTGGCACAGCCAAGGAAACTATAAGCAAGGTGAAAAGACAACCCTCAGAATGGGAGAAAATAATAGCACATGAAACAACTGACAAAGGGTTAATTTCCAAAATATACAAGCAGCTCATACAACTCAATACCAGAAAAACAACCCAATCAAAAAGTGGAAAAAAGACCTAAACAGACATTTCTCCATAAAAGACCCATAGATGGCTAACACATGAAAAGATGCTCAACATCACTCATTATTAGAGAAATACAAATTAAAACTTCAATGAGATATCGCCTCACACAAGTCAGAATGGCCATCATCAAAAAGTTCATAAACAATAAATGCTGGAGAGGGTGTGGAGAAATGGAACACACTTGCACTGTTGATGGGAATGTAAACTGATACAGCCACTATGGGACGGTATGGACATTCCTTAAAAAACTAGGAATAAAACCACCATATGACCCAGCAATTCCACTCCTAGGTATATACCCTGAGGAAACCAAACTGAAAAAGACAAAAGTATACCATTGTTCACTGCAGCACTATTTACAATAGCTAGAACATGGAAGCAACCTAGATGTCCATCGACAGATGAATGGATAAAGAAGCTGTGGTACATATACACAATGGAATATTATTCAGTGATAAAAAGGAATGCATTTGAGACAATTCTAATGAGGTGGATGAATCTAGAACCTATCATACAGAGTGAAGTAAGTCAGAAACAGAAAGACAAATATCATATTCTAACATATATATTGGAGAAGGCAATGGCAACCCACTCCAGTACTCTTGCCTGGAAAATCCCATGGATGGAGAAGCCTAGTAGGCTGCAGTCCATGAGGTCGCTAAGAATCAGACACGACTGAGCAACTTCACTTTTACTTTTCACTTTCATGCTTTGGAGAAGGAAATGGCAACCCACTCCGGTGTTCTTGCCTGGAGAATCCCAGGGACAGAGGAGCCAGGTAGGAGGCCGCCTGTGGGGTCGCACAGGGTCAGACACGACTGAAGTGACTTAGCAGCAACGCATATATACAGAATCTAGGAAAATGGTACTGAAAAATTTATTTACAGGGCAGCAATAGAGAAACAGGCATAGAGATAAGACTTATGGGCACAGGGAGAGGGGAGGAGACCATGAGATGTATGGAAAAAGTAACACGGAAACTTACATTGCCATACGTAAAATTGATAGCCAACGGGAATTTGCTATATAGCTCAGGAAACTCAAACAGGGGCTCTGTATCAGCCTGGAAGGGTAGGATGGGGAGATGGAAGGGAGGTTCAAAAGGGAGGGGATATATATATACCTATGGCTGATTCATGCTGAGGTTTGACAGAAAACAAAATTCTGTAAAGCAATTAGCCTTCAATTAAAACAAAATGCAAAGAATAAAGGAAAACAACAGAATGGGAAAGACTAGAGACCTCAAGAAAATTAGCAATACCAGGGAACATATCATGCAAAGATGGGCACAATAAAGGACAGAAATAGTATGGACCTAACAGAAGATATTAAGAAGAGGTGGCAAGAATACACAGAAGAACTATGCAAAAAGATCTTCATGACCCAGATAACCATGACTGTGTGATCACTCACCTAGAGAGCCAGACATCCTGGAGTGTGAAGTCAAGTGGGCCTTAGGAAACATCACTATGAACAAAGCTAGTGGAGGTGATGGAATTCCAGTTGAGCTATTTCAAATCCTAAAAGATGATGCTATGCAAGTGCTGCCAGCACTCAATATGCCAGCTAATCTGGAAAACTCAGCAGTGGCCACAGGACTGCAAACGGTCACTTTTCATTCCAATCCCAAAGAAAAGCAATACCAAAGAATGTTCAAACTATCACACAATTGCACTCATCTCACATGCTAGCTAAGTAATGCTCAAAATTCTCCAAAGCAGGCTTTAACAGTACATGAACTGGAGAACTTGCAGGTGTTCAAGCTGGTTTTAGAAAAGGCAGAGGAACCTAAGATCAAATTGCCAACATCCACTGGATCATAGAAAAAGCAAGAGAGTTCCAGAAAAACATCTACTTCTGCGTTATTGACTACGCCAAAGCCTTTGTGACTGTGTGGATTACAACAAAGTGGAAAATTCTTAAAAGAAATGAGAATACTACCAGACCACCTGACATGACTCCTAAGAAATCTGTATGAAGGTCAAGAAGCAACAGTTAGAACCGGATGTGGAACAATGGACTGGTTCCAAATGGGGGAAGGAGTACGTCAAGGCTGTATACTGTCACCCTGCTTAATTAACTTATATGCAGAGTACATCATGCAAAATGCTGGGCTGGATGAAGCCTGGCATCAAATTCCAGCTTGATTCCACAAGCTGGAATCAAGATTGGCAGGAGAAATATCAAAAACTTCAGATATGCAGATAACTTCACCCTTATGGCAGAAGAACTAAAGAGCCTCTTGATGAAAGTGAAAGAGGAGACTGAAAAAGTTGGCTTAAAGCTCAACATTCAAAAACTGAGATCATGGCATCTGGTCCCATCACTTCATGGCAAATAGATGGGGAAACAATGGAAATAGTAACAGACTTTATTTTCTCGGACTCCAAAATCACTGCAGACAGTAACAGCAGTCATGAAGTTAAAAGATGCTTGCTCCTTGGAAGAAAAGTTATGACCAACTTAGACAGCATATTAAAAAGTAGAGACATTACCTCGCCAACAAAGGTCAGTCTAGTGAAAGCTGTGGTTTTCCCAGTAGTCATGTATGGATGTGCAAGTTGGACTATAAAGAAAGCTGTGTGCTGAAGAACTGATGCTTTTGGTCTGTGGTGTTGGAGAAGACTCTTGAGAGTCTCTTGGACTGCAAGGAGATCCAACCAGTCCATCCTAAAGGAAATCAGTCCTGAACATTCATTAGAAGGACTGATGCTGAAGCTCCAATACTTTGGCCACTTGATGTGAAGAACTGACTCCTTAGAAAAGACCCTGATGCTGGGAAAGACTGAAGGCAGGAGGCAAAGGAGATGACAGAGGATAAGACTCGATGGACATGAATTTGAACAAGCTCCAGAAGTTGGTGATGGACAGGGAAGCAGGGCGTGCTACAGTCCATGGGGTCACAAGGAGTCGGACACAACTGAGCAACTGAACTGAACTGAAGTTGTGAAGATTTAGTACCAAATAAAGAATGCAAAATTTATCATTAGTAAATTACATGTTGAAATAATACTTTGGGGATACACTACTTTTAAATAAAATATATTCTTAAAATTAAGTTCACCTGTCTTTTTACTTTTTTTAAAGTGGCTCCTAGAAAATTTTAAATCACGCATGTGATTCACATTTGTGTCTTGCATTATATTTCTATTGAAGAGGTCTGGTTTAAACAACTACTTAACATTTACATTGTTCTGTACTTGCTTCATATTGTTCCCTCCTGTTGGCATAGTAATCACTTGATCGTGATACAAATAACCTTCCAAACATCTATGCCTCAATGTCTAGACACTAAAATGATGAGACACCTGCCAAAAAAGCGTGTCAGTTTCTTAACTACTCTTTGGAGCAAATGTGAAAAAAACTGACTATAAACTTTTCCAGATACATTTACCAAACAGTTAATACTCCAGGCACTGCTGGCTGATGTCATGAAACTATGTTAGGTAAGAATTGCTTAGGGATGCAAAGGCATGGGATCCAGGAAATAAAGAGCCACGAAAGAAGTTAGAGGATGACAGCTGTACAGCAGGGGCCTGGAGAGGAACCAGGCCAGATCCCAGTAGGAGAGGACTCTAGGAAAAGGGACACTCCAGGAAAAGAAAGTAGGGTAGGGCAGTCTAGACAACGCTTAATAAATTTGGGGGGCACCAAGTCTGTGATCATTGCAAACTGTGCAAGAAAAAGAAAATGTCAACCAAAAAGTATATTAAAAAAGTGAAAGAAGAAACAAAGGAAATGTGATTGTCATTCAAAAACAACATAACTCTTTAAAATGTTAAACAGAGTTCCCATACCTTAGCAATCCCCACTCCTAGGTATATACCCCAAAGATCTGAAAACATGTCCACACAAAAACTTGTTCACAAATGTTCATTTCAGTCTTATTCATAATAGCCAAAAAGCAGAAACTATCCAAATGTTCAGTGATGAATGGATAAACAAATACATGTATATTATTCAGCAATAAAAAGTAATGGAATAAAATAAATGGTACAACACAGATCAACCTAGCAGACATTATGAAAAGTAAAAGAAACCAGTCACAAAAGGCGACATATTTTATGATTCAATTTATAAGAAATATCAAGAAAAGGGAAATTCACAGACAGAGAGTAGATTAATAGTTGCCTAGAACTGGGAGGAAGGGAAATATGACTACTACTGGATACAGGGTCTCTTTTGGAGCTGATTAAAAATATTCTAAAATTAGATTGTGGTGACAGTTTCATCACTCTGTGAGTACTGGAAACCACTGAGCTGTATACTTAATAAATTTTATGGTATGTGAATTACATCTCAATAATGCATTTTTAAAAGGAAACGTAATCACTGTACACTATTCACTTTTGCAAAGAATATTGCTTAATGTCTAGATAGAGTATTAATCATTTAATGATTTAAATAAAATAATTAACTAAAAATGGTGGTATAGTTATGTTAGTAAGATAATAAGAGGGACAATGGAAAAGACAATGGCACCCCACTCCAGTACTCTTGCCTGGAAAATCCCACGGACAGAAGAGCCTGGTAGGCTGCAGTCCATGGACACGACTGAGTGACTTCACTTTCAATTTTCACTTTCATGCATTGGAGAAGGAAATGGCAACCCACTCCAGTGTTCTTGCCTGGAGGATCCCAGGGATGGGGGAGCCTGGTGGGCTGCCATCTATGGGGTCGCAGAGTGTTGG
Source organism: Nanger dama (assembly GCA_917880005.1). NCBI lineage: Eukaryota > Metazoa > Chordata > Mammalia > Artiodactyla > Bovidae > Nanger > Nanger dama. Next base: position 8,741,938 of record CAKJTW010000011.1, read on the forward strand.
ACACGTCTGAAGCGACTTAGCAGCAGCAGCAGGGATGACAATGAATAATATCAAGAATAATTTTAAGAAGCAGAGAAATATCATACTATTAAAATTATGATAAAATTACTAGAGGCAATAGTTATCATAGTTAAGAGTGCCTCTAAGAAACAGAAATGAAGTTAAAATTCCATAATAAGACTTTCTGCACTATTTGATTTTTTAAATCATATGATACAGTGGATTACTGAATAAAAACATTTTAATTTTTTAAGACTAAGGAATGCTTGGTTTAGAAGCAGAATGAAACCGTGCGCTCTTAAAGAGGTAAAAGGCACAGGCTTCATTGACATTGACGCACTCTGCGCCTCTGATCTCTCAAGAGAACAGGTTTTCTCATCTAAGATGTTCAAAAAATGGCAAGTTAAAGGAAGACTATCAATTACCTTTTGTCTTTTCTATACCATGAAACACACAACTATTTCCAGCAAGAAAACATATAACATCTATATGACACTATAGATCACTTCTCAAATACACAAAGAGTAGCAAATAATTTAAATGTGCCACGAAGTATTCACTGGTCATGACTATTATTTTACCTCTTATTATGAAGAGAAGCACTCTCTCGTTTTTGTATTTACTCTCCATCTAACTCATACTCAGAAAAATTACAGTATGGTAATCTACTAGATAATGGTAATCTAGTAGATTACCATACTGTTACCATTGGTATTGAAAAACAATACCAATTTTCTAGAATAACTGACTTAAAGTTTAACACCTTATGCTAAAGGAAATGTTAATTTAGGTCTGTATACACAAAATATAATTCCATAGCAGAAATAACCTGTAAAAGTGGCTCAGCTGGTGAAGAATCTGCCCGCAATGCGGGAGACCTGAATTCAATCCCTGGGTAGGGAAGACCCCCTGGAGAAGGGAAAGGCTATCCATTCCAGTATTCTGGCCTAGAGAATTCCATGGACTATACAGTCCATAGGGTCGCAAAGAGTCAGACTGAGCGACTTTCACTTTCACATGGAAGGTGAAGACAAAGGTGAAGTCGCTCAGTCGTGTCTGACTCTTCGAGACCCCGTGGGCTGTAACCTACTAGGCTCCTCCACCCATGGGATTCTCCAGGCAAGAATACTGGAGTGGACTGCCATTTCCTTCTCCAGGGGATCTTCCTGACTCAGGGATGGAACCTGGGTCTCCCACATTGGAGGCAGACGCTTTAACCTCTGGAGCCACCAGGGAAGGATACCTAAGAAACTGGAAGGCTGACTCTCCAGGAAAGAGGACTGATAGTTCCTTACAGAGCAGCAGGAGGAGAAAGACATCATTAAATACTTTTAAAATTTTGAATCATGTGAGTAAATCCCATTTTTAAATGCAAAATATGTAAATAAGACAAACATGGAATTGTCTATCATACAGCATCCAATTAATACTATTATTGTGGTTGTTACTATACATTATGTAAATATGATATACATATACATGTTGTTGTTAAAACCCTACAAACTCAAAGTTTCCCTCTTTCCTTCAGAGTTTAAATACTGTGTAAAATGTGAAAGCTTTGAAATTCCAATGAGATACCAAATGCACCCACAATACTGTCTGTCTGGTGCCAAAAGCATAAATAACCCAGCACTTCTTTAGGTGCTGCCTCTACAAACTCAGAAGTCTAGTAGTAGCAATTTGACTCAGCTTAGTAACTTCCACACAGATCATGAAGACAGTGCTTAATCAATTAAAAAGAATTAGCTGATTTTATGGAATAAGGGAAGCAGAGGAAGTTACATTTTTAAAACATAGGTTAGCCTGCCTTGGAAAGAAATCTGAAACATCTTCTCACTTATATTAGTCAATTAAGCCCTTAAGAATTTCTTCCCTCATAGCTCAGATGGTAGTAATTTCTTAGACCTTCAAAAAGAGAAAAAGTACTTGATCATGACTGTACTTTTTCTTCAAGTTAACAATTAAGATATCCACCTTTTCAATTCCAAAAGTGTATTTGGTAAAATTACTCTAACAGCCAATCATAAGAAAGATTAAATGACTCTATGCAGTGCCTCCTAAGTATTCTACAAGGATCAACAGACGGTATGAGCATATCAAAATCCAAACAGCAACTCTATATACAAAAGGAAAAATAAGACAACAAATCTTAAATCACATAAAATGCTGTTGCTGAGAAATAATACATAGATGGACAATGGAAGAAAGAGCAGGAAATGATACTCTGGGGTAGCATACTGAAAACTCTGGTATCTTTATCCGTATCAACCAGAGTTGGTTAACCAGACAGAGATGACCGAGTTCTCTTCCTCATCACGTCAGTAACCAAGAAATGAGAGGCTGTTTAATGCAGTGAGAAGTTATTAGAGAACCCCAGCTAACCAGAAGAGACTTTTCTGCCTTTTGTCCTTTTAAAAGAGTGAAGTTACTATAATGTAACCTTCTTGAAATCAAAATTTTGAACAATTATCAGAGTGATCTTCTCTGAAGTTTTATAAGGCTATACTAAGTAATCCCGATATGCCTGTTTTCCTGCATTGTCTAAACTTTTTAGATGTACTGCTTAATACCAGTTTAATTCATTCCCTTCTAATTTGCAGTTAAAAAAAGACAAGACAACTGGATGATTTAGAACTATGTGTTAAATGAAAAATGAACTCTAAATAAAAGTTGAAAAATAACCTATAAGGAAAAGTGCATGCACCATTTGTGGGAGGCTTTTCACTGCTCAGGAACCTTTCTGGTTCACTTCCTGACTGTAAAATACCAAACAATTCCAACAAGGTGATACTCCAAATAACCCAACTGCACACTGATGCATAGCTGTTATTCTTTAATAACAATAACAAACTGTGAAGGTTCACAGTTCCAGACAAAACAAGTGTCTAATTGATACTTGAATAATTGGTTGTGTACATACAATAATAAAAAAATGTCCTGAAGGTTGCTGTCAAATATTAAAAGGAAGAGCAGAACACTTCACAATCTATAGGAAGAGATGGAGAGAAATAATAATCCTTAATAATGGCTAATTTGAAGAATCAAATTCTAATATTACCTGGAAACATATCAAATTTACTGTGGACAATCAGTACTTTTCAATAAAAATTAGTGCTCCAACTGAACGTTAAACAAACAAACAAATATATATATACTACTTATTTTTGTGTGTGTGCTGCCATAAGCTTTAACATTTTCAATTCAATCTTTGTCTTAACAAGTTTTCCCTGAAATCTTAAAAGAATTAGGAGGTTTTCCCCCAATATAAGTATTTAAGTACTATATTTGCTAACAGGCATGCCTGAAACTAATTTCAACAGCATTACTAGTCATGTAAGTCTCATACAATCACTGCTAAATTATCAATAAGACTATCCTAAAAGCAAAAGGTAGCTTATCTCTGGAATCCAAGTGTTAAGGTAACAGCAATCCATTCTCTATAAAATATACAATAAAGGGAAAATCTAGAATCAGAATGCTTATATTTGAATTCTATTATAACAGAACAATTTTCTGGCCAGGTAATCTTGGACAAGTTGCTTCCCTCCCTAAATCTCATTTATCTATCTATAAAGTGAGGATAAAGGTACTAGCTACTTTTTGAGTTGTAATGATTAAAGTGAGCAGCTGCATTTGGCAGAGTGCTTATTAGCACATAATAAACATAGGCATATCACATGTCAATCATGTATTATTCATGGCCCCTTTTTATTAAAGCAACCTACTTATTTTTGGCTTCCTGAGACAAGGAGTTCAGCATGATACAATTAATGGTAATGAAAAATGAAGTACTACTGTCAATGCTTTGCACCAATGTTACTAATATTTTTGCCTGCCTGCCTACCTACCATCTCTTTGGCTTTAGGGCATACTTATTCAATACTAGGCCTGTAAATTCATTTAAACTATATCACCATCTAAAATGTAAGTTTCTGTGGGAGCTCCCTGGTGGCCCTAGTAGTAAGAATTCTGGGCTGTTACTGTCGTGGCCCAGGTTCAATCCTGGTCCAGGAACTGAGATCCGGCAAGCTACACAGAGCAGCAAAAAAAAAAAAAAAAAGGTTTAATTTAAAAATAAAATACAAATTTCTAGGAAAATAATAGAAATTTTTAAATAATGGGGCTTCCCTGGTAGCTCAGAGGTTAAAGCATCTGCCTCTAATATGGGAGACCTGGGTTCGATCCCTGGGTCAGGAAGATCCCCTGGAGAAGGAAATGGCAACCCACTAGAATTCTTGCCTGGAGAATCCCATGGACGGAGGATCCATGGGATTGCAAAGAGTCGGACACGACTGAGTGACTTGACTTAGCTGTCTTAGGAAAATAATACGTCCTTCGTCAGGAATGTTTACTTTTCATTATTAAACTGATCTAAAGGACAATCAAGAAATTAACAACTCCAGACTATATTAATAAGGGAAATGTTAAAGGTTCATATTTATGCCATTGTTGGTCATGGTATCCTGAAGACAAAAGGAAAAGTTGGTTTAACAAAATTAGTTTCAAAATAAACCAAAACATCACTGCCTCAATACAACCAAATTAAAATGCTTCTAAGGAAAGTATTCAATCCAAAAATATAAGATACAACCATTTACAGAATTTCAACTTGCATTTCAACTTTGAAACTAGACCTTTCTCCCCAAAACATAAGCACAAGTGAGAAAAGCGACTGTAAATTAAGAATCCAAATCTACAAAGTTATGTCCTTGTATCTTAGGCCAGACCAAGTATACTACAGACATAGATATAAACTGAAATAATTTACTGAATGTCCATTGTGTGCTGAATATTAACTCATTTAAAAAAAAACAAAAACCTAGAATAAAAACTGTAATATTAAATAGAAATAAACATCGATTTTTATCAATTTAATGATAAGAAACTTCTGGGGAAACAAACTGTTCTCCTTTCTGTCAGTTTTTCCTTGCTTTTCTATTGACATGAGAGTATGTGCTCAGTCATGTCTGACTCTTTGGGACCCCATGGACTGTAGCCCACCAGGCTCCTCTACCCATGGAATTCTCCAGGCAAGAATACTAGAGTGGGTTGCCATGCCCTCCTCCAGGGGATCCTGCAGACTCGAGATTGAACCTGTGTCCCTTGCACTGCAGGCAGATTCTTTACCATCTGAGTCACCAGGGAAGCTCTCTATTCACATAGGTCTTCATATAAATAAACATTTCTATATCACACTCAACCAAAGTCAAAGACAATTATATAACTAAAGGTGATTTGTACAACCCAAGATAGAAGCAAAGATTGCAACCTCTACTTTAAAATCAATGAACCATGAAAACATTTCTATCCTTGCAATCATGCAAGATTTCCTTCCCCTCCACACCACTCCCTTCAACTGCCCCCCCCAAAAAATAGGCTAGAAAAATGATGCTAAACATACCAATAAATTTATTTACTCATGGAGATTATGTTCTTAGTAGAACAATATCTGGGAAATCAGGTTGGTCCTGTTAGTACCAGATATAATCCCATCACACCCACACGCTCTGCCCCTCCATTCTCCTGTTGCAGGGTGGAGCATCACAAGAGACTCCGACAGTCCCACAGCCTGCCCAATCCCATCCCTGTCCCACAATCCCATGAGTGTTAAGTATGGAACTGTGGCACAGCTTTTTCTATACATAAAGAAAAAACATAGAAAAGCAGACCTCCCCTGATCTCAGAATCTGCTGCTGACATTTAAGCTGGCTTCCCCAGCCTGCCTGTTTCTCCAGAACAGTGTCTCACACTGGCAACCCAAGTCCAAAACATGGGGCAGACAGCACAGGGTACAAGTATGCGCTGATTTCCAGCTGAAGCACGCAAATGAAATGAGAAGATGTCACCTTGTTTTCTAAACGCAATTCCCAATCAGTCGTGAATTGATTTATGAATCTCTGGGTTCCCTTGTGCGCTTAAGTCATTTCACAGTTAGCATTCTAGGGATACATTTAACAAGACAGCATGCAATTCTTATATGAGGATCTAGTTTTTTAACAACTCTGGAAAGGTTTGGTTGGGAAGGGAATGAAATTTCAATGAAGGTAAAATTCTGGTTTTCAGTTTCACACATAAGCTCTCTTTCACACTAGAAAATCTAGAAACTGGTGAAATTCTAATAACCTGATTTTTATATGACACAAAGAGATTAACCTCCCTCAGGAATAGAGGAACTCTCAGTTGCCACTTACTCTTTGGCTTTAGCCACCATGCAACTAAATACTGCACAACAATATGCAACTACTATTATTCTCTTCACTAAAGAAATTTGATATATAAAATGGAAATAACTTCTCATGACTTAGCTAGGCAACTAGCTAAATTTTCACTAATAGTTTATCAAGACTTATTACTAATATTTTAATTAAAAAATCACCACAGACAGCGCCTTACTGCCTCCATTTTGAGTAAAATATCATGTGACTCTATGAAAGAATTGTCTGGCTATTAACATTTATCTAATAACACTTGAATATGGATGCAGACCAAAAAAAAAAAAAATGGTTACACTACACTGAGGTTTTAAAAAAAAAAATCAAATATACTCTTCAAAACCGGATGAACACTTAGCTCAACCAAAACAAAAGGCAAAAAGCAAATAAATATTCAAATCAACTTTTAATTTCTGCTGAAGTCTGCATATTAACATTATTTTAAACAGCAAAGTTTACCTAAAATAACCATTATTTATGAGACTAGTTTTAAGAATGTACCAAAGATTGAAGTCTGTATAAAATGTCTAAAACGCTTATGTTACAGCTTAGTCCAAAAAATATTTTCATTGTTTTCAAATAAATTACCATCGGGTTATTATAACTAGGTTTCAAGTGTGAAATCTTTTGAATTTACATTAAAAATTATTTTCTTTTTGAGAAATGGAAAGAATATAAATAAAAACTTTTAGTTTACTACTCCTGAAAATAAATCCAGCATTTTTAGACATAGAAAAATTAGAGACAGTGCAATTAACAGACTGTTAATTTAAATACGATTGCCAGTAACCAACTGCTGTCTGCTGAATTTCAAGAAAATCTATTGCATATTAAATTTTTAAAAAGTGAACTCATCTATCCTCTCATCTCAGCACTTTCTCAACTTTCCCATTACAATCAACAGTATAACTTGGCGGTCAAATCTTCCAGACCAGTAACATCAGAATTTATTTTTAACTCCTGACTCCTTCCCAAATACTCCCCCCTTCAATCCAATCCAAAGTCCTCCCAGTTCATTCACGCTGTCTCTCAAATGTGTTCTTTTCATCCGATTTTCAATTTTGCTTTATATTCCCTCACTATTCACAACATACTCTACTACTCCCTAAAAGGGCTCTGACGTCTGGTTTCTAATTCATTAACTTTGCTGCCCAAACCATCTTCAAATATTTTGTTCAGCAACCTATAGTAAATTCTAAATTCTCTTGAATCTCAACCAAAGTCATAAGTCCCCTCTGCTTTCCATCAGTTAACATATTTCTCAAATTCCATCTCTTATTTTCCTATTTAGGCCCCTTTTATTCAGATTTACTAACCTGCTTTATAAATACAAAAATACAAAAGTCACCATCTCTTTGCCTCTGTCCATTCTGTCCACCTAGAATCCTTTATGCTTCTCAATTTAAGTTACTGCTTCCTTTAACACCTGCCTTAAAACATACCTCTGTAAGAAGTCTTCTCTTCAAGCCATCTACCTCATGCCTTTATTTTTCATCCCTCTGAACAAAGTTTCTATTTGCATTTATAATCTTGCAGTCATCATATTACTGTTTTCAAGTTTTGCCCCATAATCTGCCTCAAAAACTGATAAGCTTTTCAAGCCAAGAATGATTAATTTCTTATTGCTTAAACAAGGGTCCCTTAGAACACCAGGATTCCAACAAAGGCTTTCTTCCAAAATGTATTTAAAGTTACTGTTGTCAAAAACACATAGTCAACACTGAACTCCAACCTTTTGAATGTTAAGCTGACCTATATGGTAAGAGAAAAGTCAACATTTTAACCTGCACTTTGCAAGAGTTATTCCATCTTCAGTCAACATCCACACAGGATTCAAAGAAAATCCTGTGAACTAAATGAAAAGTTCCCAAATTTATTATTATTAGGTATCCCATTCTGCTCTCTGAATAAACTAATTACCTAAAATTGATTTCGAGTGGTCTTTAAACCAAGATGAAAAACATCCTAACACTCCAGTACCACAAGAGGCTCTTAAACAGCTATTATAAGATTTGCTTCATCATAGCTGAAAATTACCCCAGAATTTTAAAATATTCCTCTCAAATGACCCCATGAAGTGCTTAGAAAGCTTGACCATTCCCTGAAAGATGCATCATCAGCTTCCCTCTTCACATACTCTGCATTCTGAACTAGCTAGTCACCAAAAAAAAATTTAACTCTCAAAAATAATCTCCCATTCAGCTATTACCTTAGACTACCCTGTTTCAGACAAGTTCCAAAAGCCACCATGAATTGAAATCCTGAGTTCAAGTAAGAGTGTTCATTTTATAATCAATTTCACATAACAGCATATACCTTTTTTTTTTTAATCTCAATTCAATTCTCTCCTTCTAAGCAGTAAAACAGTTTCTCTTTCCCCTCACTCATGCCCCTTTCTGAAGGAATAAGGAAACTATAATACAGATATTTTTGTCAAATTCTTTAAGTATGTTTAAATAAGCTGACATTAAATATCACATAAACATATCCATAAGTAGAGATACATTAAAACACTGGATACTGAGTATACCAAACACTCAAAATAGACTATTTGAGCACAAATCTGGGAAGAGAGTATAGACGTATAGCAACAACCTTGAACAAAGCCCAAATACTCCTAATTAAATCTGGGACCACAACCTTGTGCAAAACCTGTGATGATAAAGTCTAAATCCATATTCTTCTAACTTCATAGTCTTATCTGAATTCGAAAGGAAAACAATGCAAGAGTATTGTAAGTAGTCCTAAGAAGGAACACCTGAACTCTAGATCATTTAGCAAGTACTGAAAGCAATGGCACCCCAAAGCTGAACTTTAATGATGAGTCAGTGACAATTAACATTCAACTTACTATTTGGCAACACGACAATATAAGCCCCATTCAAAACTCGGACCTACTTTCAAGTTACCTTTTGATTAAACATTAATTCTATAGTGGTAGATTGGCAATGTCAAAACGGTTAAGGTTAAGAGATAACATATTAAACCACGTATCCAATTTAGAACAATGCATGTTAAGATACTACTGCTACTGATTATCTATCAGCGGCACCGGTCCCTTCTAAAGAGACGAATCAAAGCTCGCCTTCAAACCGAAATGTGGTTACTTAGCAAGTTCATCTCTGGATTAAGAACAAACACTTTGTATAGTCACACAAGCAAGAAAGAAATGTTAGGAGACGGTGACATTCACCTCTTCCATTAAGTACAAAAAACTGTGGTAACCCTCGAGACCTGGAGCGAACTCAACTATCCCTCAATCCAAAAGACACACTCTAGAAAGCACATAATGGTTTATGAGTCTTGTCCTTCGCTTTATTCAAAAGGATAAGCAAGTAAACACTTTCATCACTATTTTAAGGTGGAAATACTCAACCACTCAATAAAGTTGACTATCAATTTATAGAAAACTATAAGAAAAGAACTAAGTTTCAGACAGAATCATCCAAATAAAAATCACATTCCCCCAATTCAAGGTTAATGAGACCGGAGAAGGGATATGGGAGGAGGAAAAAGGAAGCTGCCTCATCCTTGACTGAAGACAGGTTTTTGCCCTTTCCCATTACCTCTGTTTTATCAGCAGGTCTCGTATTTTAAGATCCTGGTATTTCAAAGTCTCTTATTCAAAGGGGAGGTGGAGAAGGGGTGTAAAATAAAATCAATACTCACTGCTAACTTTCATGCTGCCAAAGCTGAAGGCTGCTGCACTGGCTTGCAGCTCTCCGCAAAGGAGGTGGTTCTGGGCCGCCCTGACATGATCACTCTTTTCCCGAATCACCTTTTTTCCTTCCTTTCTCCTTTTCTTCCTTTTGTTTTATGTTGGGGTGTTAGGTTAATGATAAATGCAGCATTAAGTTTTCCCACAGGAAAAAGACTTCGTCCTCTTGCCTTTTCACTCCTTTTGTACAGCTATTTAAAAAGCGAGCGATGTATTTCTCCTTGAAGACAGATCAGTACGAATATTTAACATATAGACGATCCGGGGCTGGGAAAAAATACAATTCTTTCCCCTCCTTTTCCTTGGAGGGCAGAAATGGGTGGGAAGTCCTAAAAATATATATCACGTGAAACGGGGACAAATACTGGATTGAAAATAAGTACTCTGAATATTATATTTTCCTCGGGGATTTTTTTTTCCGAGTCAATGAAGAAGGGAAGCGGCGGAAGGATCACGAGTCTCACGCTTGAAAAGAAGGGGGGATGGGAAGGAGGGAGGGAGAGGGAGGGGTGGCTCGGGGATGCGTCGGGAAACGCTGCGGCTCCGGCAGCGGCAAGGATCCGGCGGGCTGACGGTGGGGGCCCGGCGAACTGGAAGGCGGCGGAGTCGAGAGTCAGTCAGAGTCGGGCGGTGGCGGCGGCTCTTCCCCTCATTGCGCCAGGAGCAGCTGCAGGCGGCGGCTGGATCCAGCGGCCATGGCGGCGGCGGCGGCGGAGGCAGCTCCCTTCAGACCCCGGGCAGCGGCTCCTCATCGACTGCTCCCCATACGCCGGGGACATGGGAACCCGGCAACCGCTTCCGTCCCTCGGGGGCCCCCTCCCCCGTCCAAGGCACCAGCGCGGCCGCCCTCCCGCCCCTCGCTTCTGCACAGTCCCGCTCAGGAAGTGTCCGCGCTTTGCCCCCAGTCCGGAGCCCTGTCAGCGGCTGCGGGGTCGGCTCCTCCTCGCTTCCTTCCTTCCTTCCTTTGTCACTCGGCCCGGGCGGCGGCGGCGGCGGCGGCGGCGGCGGCGGCGGCGGGCGGCGGCAGCAGCACGAGCCCGCATTCGCCCGGGTCGGGGGCTGCTCTCTGCGAGGAGTGCCGTCTGCGCAGCCGCCTAGCTCTTCCCCACTCCCCCTCCCCCTCCTACTCGTCCTCCGCCTCCTTCCTCCCCCCACCCAGCCTTACACCGCCCAGCGCCCCGCCGCCCGCGTAAGAGGCGTCTGGGAATCGCCGGCCGAGCAGGGCGTCCGCCCCCTTCGACAGGGGCGAGCGGAACCAATCACGGATGTCGTTTGTTTGCGGATCCTCCCGGAAAAAGCCGATCGACCTGAAGAGCCAATCAGAAAGTGTCGCTGGAAATTCACGCCCAAGGACGGAAAATGCCGAAGATAGCCGACCGAGGAAAAGGTGGGTTTGCCTTGTTCTGTGGCTGGCTGGAGGAGAAATTCGGCAGTAACCAATCAGAGTCGCTGGCCCTCAGGAAAAGCTTGAAGAGTTAAGGACGATGAAGCCCTGAGTCGCTGGCGAAACTGCACGGCTGGGCTCCGTGGCCGCTTTGTAATTGGCCGAAACTCCGCTGGGAGTGCAGCACCCTCGGTGATTGGTGAAGGGAATGGGGCTTCCGAGGACAGTCTGGCCAGTCAGGACGTCTCCTCCCTCGCCGAGGTGGGGAGAAGTAGAGAGCGAAGGGAGGGCCTCTATAAAGCGCCTTCTCATTGGCCTGAAGCTCAGGCGCAGGAATGGGGGCAAAAGGGAAAGGGAGGGAGGCCGAAACTCGTAGCAGTAGCCAATCTCCACTCGCTGCTGTCTAATCGCAAGACCTAGCTGCAGTATGATTGGCCTTCGGCCTCCGGCGGCAGTCCTAGGAGCGGGGAGAAGCGCGACTGGGGTCGTGGCGGACGGTCTGAAGGCCTCGCCTGCGGCTACTCGCAGCTGGTGTGGAAAACGCATATAGGGAGCGCGAGGTGGTGCGAAACTGGTGTGGTCGGTGGCGCTGGGTCCCTCGCTCCAACAAAATGGTTGAGGGGCTTTCCCCACCCACTGGAGGCTCTCGGTGGGGCGGGGCTAATTCTGCGCTCCCGGTTTTACCTTCCGCCCGGGAGAGCGCATCCCGAGTACGGGCGTCTTCCCCGAAAGGGCCAGACAGATCTAGGGCGCCTCTCATGCCGCGTGCGAGTTTTCAGACATTCAACAGAGAACAAAGCTTCTAGAGAGGCAGCGCCCCTGGGCGACCTCGCCCCGCCCAGTCGCGGAGGCCATTGATAAGAGTGAGGGCGACTGCGCCTCGTGCGCGCTGCCAAGCCCGGCCTTCCAGAAAGGCCCCTGAGAAATGAGCTCATGCTGGCTGAGCGCCCTTCTGGGGTGCGACCTGTCGGCGCAGAACGGCCCCCGAAAGCAGGTGAGGGGAAGTGCAGTCAGGCCGGATATCCCGAAGCCTCTGAGGCAACGGGGAGCCAGAATAGCCCTTGATAGTTTTTGGCATTTTGGAACGAGGGTGATCTATAAAAGTACTGTTTAAGTAGGTTTCGCACATAGGCCAGTGTTCAGATTCCTGTGGTTTGCCCAAGGACAGTGAGTTACGGTTACAGAAAAAGTAAAATGAACAGTTGCCATCCTAATTGTAATCCCATGGTGCCTGTAATTTCCACCTGCAGAGTCATCCCTTTCTATTCAGATACCATCTGTAGTGAGCACATATAAAAATGACTTGATCAGGTTAACTAGCTATTGCTTTGGAAAACTGATGAGGAACTTAGAACAGAGTAACCTTTGATGGAGGACAGGAAAGGTCTAGATAGGGTTTGCAAACTCAGATGTTTTTAGGGGCCAGAAAAGTAAATGAGTGAAACTGGCCTGGTGTAGACAATGGGGAATGACAAGCAACGTGGCAAATTGGAGTGTCTGTGCTGTAACTGAAGGGAGCAGCTGTTCGGCTCCAGCAGATTGTTGGCCTGAAGAATGTGGATACAGTGGTCTGAGATATTCTGTCCCCTTCCCACCCCCGCCAGAAGAAACCATTATAAAGCACGATTTTTATATGAAATCTCTCGATTTTTACACCAATATTTCCAAACTCTGCAGGCCAAACTAAAAACATTTCCAGGGTAGATGTGACCAACCTGCAATCAATTTGTAATCTCAAATCTGGACATAGGTTTTTGATAGTCCAGGAGTGGTAGAAGCTCTTGTTCTTTGCAGTGAAGACAGAACATGAGGTCTCTGGATGTCATGGAGAAGGGTGAAGAATACTGAAAGCAAACTCAGTGCATGGCAACTTTGTCAAATGATTGTTGCCTCTCCCTGCAAACTACCATGTAGACCTTTGCCACTAGTCCCTAAACTGCTGTGAAGTAAAGCTAGAAATCCTGCCTTCTTTACTCCCCATCTCAACTCCCAGTTACACTGGCAGGAAGCTGAATGACAAATGTTTAGGTTATACAAATTGGGAACAGCTATTCTATTGTATATAATAAAGTGCAAAAGTAGTCTACCTTGAGGCTATGATTAGTAGCTTTACTGTTGCTGCCTTCAAATATTTTGAACTGACACACAAAAAAATCTGATCAGGGGATGGGGTGGAGAAGTGAGGCTTATAGGAAAACAAAAAGTCGTTCAATTTAGAATTAGGACATAAGGAGGGGAGAAATTTATGAGAAAATACAGTACCACTGAAAGTAACATTCAATGCTTCTCTGACCTTTCAAACTTACTCTACCTTCTTACTTGCTGTTAACCACTTATCAGTTTATAGTAATTTTAATATTTATGTGTTTATAATGTGCCAGACACTGTTCTTAAGTGTTTCACACATGATATATCAGATTATAATCATATGGTATAAGTACTGTTATCACCTCCACTTTAAAGATAAGGAAACTGAAGGGCGGAAATATATACTGACTTACCTAAGGTCCACAGAGCTAAAGTAAGCAGACCTAGGATTCAGGTTCCTTGTACTTCTCTCAAACACAGTCCTCACCTTCCCTGGACTTGCTTTATCTTAAAGTCTAAGCCTTATGTCTTCAACTGTGTGTGCTTTGGGTTCTGTTAGGGCTCATCAGTTGGTCCCTTGGAGAGATCAGTGATTCTGAACCAAAGTAACAAACCAGAGGGCTAGAAAAAGATACAGGAAAGCTGAGTGACACAGAACAGGTGGGTACTGTAGTTGGGGGGAAGAGGTGGCTAAGCCTGTCCAAAAGATAAAATGCACAATGAACTGGATTCTAGAGTAATAATAAGTATTTGTACAATACTTTGCACTTAGGAAGTACTATTATGTTAAGTTTACAGAGTACCATTATGGAACTGTTATTCTGTTTTTACAGATGAGGAAACTACACAGATGTCTTGCTCAGAATAACTTAGCTTCATTTTTAACTGAAACTAGAAGAAAATATAGGGAGGTGTAATAATGAGGATAGCAAACAGAATATGAGATGCTGTTTATTTAGATGAACCCAGGGCCTGTCAGTTCACATAGAAGCCCACAAGCAAACTCCTAGGATCTCCTTTACTTAGCCAACATATGTTAAATACCTAAATGATGCTGGGTGCTGGTTTTCAAAATTTAATAAGTATGGTCTCTGCTCTAGATACTTGCACTCAGATACTGTGACATAGGAGTTGTTTAGTAATAAACCTTAGGAAAGCCTTCCAGTATCAAGGTCAATGTGAAGATTATTAGGAAGGAAAAATAAATGTGCATTTACTGAATGCCTGTTCAGTGCTTCCCTAAATCTCAAGAGACAGGCATTATTAACTCCTGTTAACAGATGTGGGGTAAATGAGCAATAGATACATTGCACAAGGTCACACAAAAATGGCAGCCCTGGGATGAAATCTATAGCCAAGTATATTTGATCCAACCTCTTTCAATTAATACTAGATCTCTCTGTCTTCCATCAACAATTAACATTGTTTATCCCAATTATGTAAAATGGCATGTGTGTGTGTGTGTCTGCCCACACACAGAAGTCTAGAAATACTAATTTTGATGGCATTTTGGATGATGCTTATTGTATTAATGCTTTCCACTATTGTCTTCATTCTCCACCTTTACATAAACAGAATACTTAAAAAGAGAAAACAAAGATAAGACTGCAAAAGAACCAAGAAAGAAGTAGCAGTGTGAAACTGCTCAGTGTGGTTAAATCAATTTGATTTACAGGATGCTGTGCCAAATTTGAGGAATCTGGGAGTGTGAAGATGAATAAAGTCATTCAGAGGTGACTGTCTTGTTCCAATCTTAGAGGAGCTCTTATAGAGTTCAGTTCAGTTCAGTCGCTCAGTCGTGTCCAACTCTTTGCGACCCCATGAATCACAGCACGCCAGGCCTGCCTGTCCATCACGAACTCCCGGAGTTCACTCAGACTCACGTCCATAGAGTCCGTGATGCCATCCAGCCATCTCATCCTCAGTCGTCCCCTTCTCCTCCTGCCCTCAATCCCTCCCAGCATCAGAGTCTTTTCCAATGAGTCAACTTTTCACATGAGGTGGCCGAAGTACTGGAGTTTCAGCTTTAGCATCATTCCTTCCAAAGAAATCCCAAGGTTGATCTTCAGAATGGACTGGTTGGATCTCCTTGCAGTCCAAAGGACTCTCAAGAGTCTTCTCCAACACCACAGTTCAAAAGCATCAATTCTTCGGCACTCAGCCTTCTTCACAGTCCAACTCTCACATCCATACATGAACACAGGAAAAACCATAGCCTTGACCAGACGGACCTTAGTCGGCAAAGTAATGTCTCTGCTTTTGAATATGCTATCTAGGTTGGTCATAACTTTTCTTCCAAGGAGTAAGTGTCTTTTAATTTCATGGCTGCAGTCACCATCTGCAGTGATTTTGGAGCCCCAAAAAGTCTGACACTGTTTCCCCATCTATTTCCTATGAAGTGATATGACCAGATGCCATGATCTTCGTTTTCTGAATGTTGAGCTTTAGGCCAACTTTTTTCACTCTCCTCTTTCACCTTCATCAAGAGGCTTTTTAGTTCCTCTTCACTTTCTGCCATAAAGGTGGTGTCATCTGCATATCTGAGGTTATTGATATTTCTCCCAGCAATCTTGATTCCAGCTTG
Organism: Nanger dama; assembly: GCA_917880005.1. Classification (NCBI taxonomy): domain Eukaryota; kingdom Metazoa; phylum Chordata; class Mammalia; order Artiodactyla; family Bovidae; genus Nanger; species Nanger dama. Next base: position 8,757,924 of record CAKJTW010000011.1, read on the forward strand.
TGTTTCTTCCAGTCCAGCATTTCTCATGATATACTCTTCATAGAAGTTAAATAAGCAGGGCAACAATATACAGCCTTGATGTACTCCTTTTCCTATTTGGAACCAGTCTGTTGTTCCATGTCCAGTTCTAACTGCTGCTTCCTGACCTGCATACAGATTTCTCAAAAGGCAGGTCAGGTGGTCTGGTATTCCCATCTCTTTCAGAATTTTCCACAGTTTATTGTGATCCACACAGTCAAAGGCTTTGGCATAGTCAATCAAGCAGAAATAGATGTTTTCTGGAACTCTCTTGCTTTTTCCATGATCTAGCGGATGTTGGCAATTTGATCTCTGGTTCCTCTGCCTTTTCTAAAACCAGCTTGAACATCAGGAAGTTCACGGTTCACATATTGCTGAAGCCTGCCTTGGAGAATTTTGAGCATGACTTTACTAGCATGTGAGATGAGTTCAATTGTGTGGTAGTTTGAGCATTCTTTGGCATTGCCTTTCTTTGGAATTGGAATGAAAACTGACCTTTTCCAGTCCTGTGGCCACTGCTGAGTTTTCCAAATTTGCTGGCATATTGAGTGCAACACTTTCACAGCATCATCTTTCAGGATTTGGAACAGCTCCACTGGAATTCCATCACCTCCACTAGCTTTGATCGTAGCGATGCTTTCCAAGGCCCACTTCACATTCCAAGATGTCTGGCTCTAGATGAGTGATCACACCATCATGATTTATCTCGGTCATGAAGATCTTTTTGTACAGTTCTTCCATGTATTCTTGCCACCTCTTCTTAATATCTTGTGCTTCTGTTAGGTCCAGACCATTTCTGTCCTTTATCGAGCCCATCTTTGCATGAAATGTTCCCTTGGTATCTCTAATTTTCTTGAAGAGATCTCTAGTCTTTCCCATTCTGTTGTTTTCCTCTATTTCTTTGCATTAATCGCTGAAGAAGGCTTTCTTATCTCTTCTTGCTATTCTTTGGCACTCTGCATTCAGATGCTTATATCTTTCCTTTTCTCCTTTGCTTTTCGCCTCTCTTCTTTTCACAGCTATTTGTAAGGCTTCCCCAGGTAGCCATTTTGCTTTTTTGCATTTCTTTTCCATGGGGATGGTCTTGATCCCTGTCTCCTGTACAACGTCACGAATGTCATTCCATAGTTCATCAGGCACTCTATGTATCAGATCTAGGCCATTAAATCTATTCTCACTTCCACTGTATAATCATAAGGGATTTGATTTAGGTCATACCTGAATGGTCTAGCGGTTTTCCCTACTTTCTTCAATTTCAGTCTGAATTTGGCAATAAGGAGTTCATGATCTGAGCCACAGTCAGCTCCTGGCCTTGTTTTTGTTGACTGTATACAGCTTCTCCATCTTTGGCTGCATAGAATATAATCAATCTGATTTTGGTGTTGACCATCTGGTGATGTCCACGTGTAGAGTCTTCTGTTGTGTTGCTGGAAGAGGGTGTTTGCTATGACCAGTGCATTTTCTTGGCAAAACTCTATTAGTCTTTGCCCTGCTTCATTCCACATTCTAAGGCCAAATTTGCCTGTTACTCCAAGTGTTTCTTGACTTCTTACTTTAATATTCCAGTCCCCTATAATGAAAAGGACATCTTTTTTTGGGTGTTAGTTCTAAAACATCTTGTAGGTCTTAATAAAACCGTTCAACTTCAGCTTCTTCAGCATTACTGGTTGGGGCATAGACTTGGATAACTATGATATTGAATGGTTTCCTTGGAGACGAACAGAGATTATTCTGTCATTTTTGAGATTGCATCCAAGTACTGCATTTTGGACTCTCTTTTTTTTTAACCATGATGGTGACTCCACTTCTTCGAAGGGATTCCTGCCCACAGTAGTAGATATAATGGTCATCTGAGCTAAATTCACCCATTCCAGTCCATTTTAGTTCGCTGATTCCTAGAATGTTGATGTTCACTCTTGCCATCTCTTGTTCGACCACTTCCAATTTGCCTTGATTCATGGACCTGACATTCCAGGTTCCTATGCCATATTGCTCTTTACAGCATTGGACCTTGCTTCTATCACCAGTCACATTCACAGCTGGGTATTGTTTTTGCTTTGGCTACATCCCTTCATTATTTCTGGAGTTATTTCTCCACTCATCTCCAGTAGCATATTGGGCACTTACTGACCTAGGGAGTTCCTCTTTCAATATCCTATCATTTTGCCTTTTCATACTGTTCATGGGGTTCTCAAGGCAAGACTACTGAAGTGGCTTGCCATTCTTTTCTCCAGTGGACCACATTCTGTCAGACCTCTCCACCATGACCCGCCCGTGTTGCCGCACGGGCATGGGTTGGTTTCATTGAGTTCGACAAGGCTGTGGTCCTAGTGTGATTAGATTGACTAGTTTTCTGTGAGTATGGTTTCAGTGTGTCTGCAAGGAGCAGTGGCTGTGCTTTGCTGGAGCAGCCGTGAAGAGATACCCCATGCCCAAGGTAAGAGAAACCCAAATAAGATGGTAGGTGTTGCAAGAGGGCATCAGAGGGCAGACACACTGAAACCATACTCACAGAAAACTAGTCAATCTTATAGAGTGGAGATATGTAAACAGAGAACACCATAATGTCATCTGAACAACTATGGAAGAAAAGTGGCCCAGAGATCATTTTCTAAGCTGGATTTACATGGCTGGTCTCCAAAGTTGACTGTATATACCCAGAGGTCATATAGAATGATCCTTTGGAATGCTGGAACTGCTAGATCTTATTTTTATCTTTAAAAGTAAGAAATTACCTTTCTAATGGTTATTTACTGGTAGACACTAATGCCCTCTCCTCAGTCCCTACATCAAAGGAAAATGTGTCATGGTCCATAATACAGGGACACAATACAGGAGATGAATCCACAGCCTAGAAGGGACTGTGAATATGATGTATGCTCCTGCTTTTTAAAATTTTCAGCAACATATGACACTTTGCTGCTGCTGCTGCTGCTTAGTCGCTTCAGTCGTGTCCTGACTCTGTGCAACCCCATAGACGGCAGCCCACCAGGCTCCACTTGTGCTTAATTAACTGGATTTCAAATCCTATTATTTGACTTTTAACTAACTTGACTCTCATGCATTGAAAATGATTTCCTACAAATAAAGTATAGATAAGTGAACAAACAAAAGGCAAAGCTGAGATTCTACTCTCAGTGGGAACTCTCTATCAGTCGCATCAATAAAATCATTAAGTTAAAATCAATAATGAGCTAACCAAATTTGACAAGATACAGGCCTGAAATTTTGGAATTCTCAAGAATTTTTGAAATATGAAGATACTATCCACTGATTTTTAGTCAAAGGCTACCCTAAGTATGAGGTGTAGCTAATGCCAATGTGAAGTTACATATATATTATTATAATGTAGTAATAATGACAATATTTTAAAACAATTTTTACTTTATTTAAGGCCCTAAACTTTTTATTCTTCTAACACCCTCACCCCTACCATCAAATTATTAACTCTCCAAGAACATAGTCTTTCAGTGATTTGGTAATTGTGAAGATGTCACACTGGCATAAGCTACATCTCAATTATACTTAGGGTAACCTTTGACAAAAATGAGTGGGTAGTAACTTCATATTTCAGAAATTTCCTGAGACCAAAAATTTCAGGTCTCTATCTTGTCAAAGTTCACTAGCTCATTATTGATTTTTAACGTATTGATGTGAAATGCCAGGCTGGATGAATCACAAGCTGGAATCAAAATTGCCAAGAGAAATATCAGCAACCTCAGATATGCAGATGATACCACTCTAGTGGCAGAAAACAGAGGACTAAAGAGCCTCTTGATGAGGGTGAAAGAAGACAGTGGGAAAAGCTGTTTAAAGCTCAGAATTCGTGGGGAACACATGTACACCCATGGCTGTACATGTCGATGTATGGCAAAAACCACTACAATATTGTAACTAGCCTCCAATTAAATAAATTTTTTAAAACTCAAAATTCAGAAAACTAAGATCATGGCGTCCAGTCCCATCATTTCATGGCAAATAGAAGAGGAAAAAGTGGAAACAGTGACAAATTTTATTCTCTTGGGATTCAAAATCACTGCAGACAGTGACTGCAGTCACAAAATTAAGATTCTTACTCTTCGAAAAAAAGCTATAACAAACCTAGACAGCATACTAGAAAGCAGAGACATCACTTTGCCAACAAGGTCCATATAGTTAAAGCTAAGGTTTTTCCACTAGACATGTATAGGTGTGAGAGTCGGACCACAAAGAAGTATGAGTGCTGAAGAACTGATGCTTTCGAACTGTGGTGCTGGAGAAGACCAGATGTTTTATAAATCTGTTTTGTGGTGCTGGAGAGGACCACATGTTTTATAAATAGGCATAATATTTGAGAGCTGATATTAAAGTATTTTACTAGTAGAGTGGAAAAACAAAAAGTTTGTAGACCACTGTTCTAAACAAAAATTCGTTTTTTTAGATCATGGAAGGGAAGAACATTCTAGGCAAAAAGAAATTATGCAGTGGCAGAAATGTATGTATCAAGGTATTCAGAGAGCTGGAGTAGTTTGAAATTATGTGGCAGAAAAGATATGGATGAACAGAAAGGGAAACAGTTTCAAATAGTAAAGGTATAGTTAAGTAAATTATGTTCTATGAAATCCATATTATGCAACCAGAAAAAAGAATAAATACAAAGACTAGGAGCAACTCAAACAATACTAATTGTTAAATATAGAACTTCAGATTGTATGTTACCATATTTCCAATTCTACAAAATATATGAACATTTTGGTCAAGATTGAGAAGGAAGACAAAAATTAGAATAATTTTGTGAATACATTGGCATATTTAATTACAAATGAAAATATTCACTTTAAATGTTTTCATTTCATTTTTACAATAAATTTTCTACAGTTACTGTGATCCACACAGTCAAAAGCTTTGACATAGTCAATAAAGCAGAAGTAGATGTTTTTCCGGAATTCTCTTGGTTTTTTTAATGATCCAACAGATGTTGGCAGTTTGATCTCTGGTTCCTCTGCCTTTTCTAAAACCAGCTTGAACAACTGGAAGTTCATCTTCCACAAACTTTTGAAGCCTGGGTTGAAGAATTTTGAGCATTACTTTGCTAGTGTGTGAGATGAGTGCAGTTGTGCGGTAGTTTGAACATTCTTTGACATTGCCTTCTTTGGGATAAGAATGGGATTGGAATGAAAAGTGACCTTTACCAGTTCTGTGGCCATTGCTGTGTTTCCAAATTTGCAACACTTTTCACAGCATCATCTTTTAGGATCTGAAATAGCTCAACTGGAATTCCCTCTACTAGCTTTGTTCATAAAGATGCTTCCTAAGGCCCACTTGACTTCACATTCCAGGATGTATGGCTCTAGGTGAGCAATCACACCATCATGATTATCTGGATTATGAAGATCTTCTTTGTATTCTTGCCACCTCTTTTTACTATCTTCTGCTTCTGTTAGGTCCATATCGTTTCTATCCTTTATTGTGCCCATCTTTGCATGAAATATTCCCTTAGTATCTCTCATTTTCTTGAAGACATCTCTAGTTTTTTCCATTCTATTGTTTTCCTCTATTTCTTTGCATTGCACTTTAGGAATGCTTTCTTATTTCTTTTTGCTATTCTTTGGAGCTCTGCATTCAGATAGGTATATCTTTATTTTTCTCTTTTGTCTTTTGCTTCTCTTCTTTTCTCAGCTATTTGTAAGGCCTCCTCAGGCAACCATTTTGCTTTTTTGCATTTCTTTTTCTTGGGGATGGTCTTCATCACTGCCTCCTGTACAGTGTTACAAACCTGCATCCACAGTTCTTCAGGCACTGTATCAGATCTAATCCCTAGAGTTTATTTGTCACTTCTACTGTATAATTGTTAGAGATTTGATTTAGGTCATAGAATGGTCTAGTGCTTTTCCTTACTTTCTTCAATTTAAGTCTGGATTTTGCAATAAGGAGTCCATGATGTGAGCCACAGTCAGCTCCTGGTCTTGTTTTTGCTGAGTGTATAGAGCTTTTCCTCTTTGATTGCAAAGAATATAATCAATCTGATTTTGTATTGACCATCTGGTGATGTCCATATATAGAGTCTTCTCCTGTGTTGTTGCAAGAGAGTGTTTGCTACAACCAGTGTGTTCTCTTGGCAAAACTCCGTTAGCCTTTTACCTGCTTCATTTTATACTCCAAGGCCAAACTCCAGGTGTTTCTTGACTACTTCTTTTGCTTTCCAGTCCGCTATAATGAAAAGGACATCTTTTTTGGGTGTTAGTTCTAGAAGGTCTTGTAGGTCTTCATAGAACTATTCAACTTCAGCTTCTTCAGTGTTACTGGTCAGGGCATAGACTTGGATTACTGTGATATTGAATTGTTTGCCTTAGAAACAAACAGAAATCTTCTGTCATTTTTGAGATTGTATCCAATTACTGCATTTTGGAGTCTTCTGTTGACTATGATGGCTACTCCATTTCTTCCAAGGGATCTTGCTCACAGTAGTAAATATAATGGTCATCTGAGTTAAATTCACCAATTTCAGTACATTTTGGTTCACTGATTCCTAAAATGTCAGTGTTCACTCTTGGCATCTCCTGTTTGACTACTTCCAATTAGCCTTGATTCATGGACCTAACGTTCCAGGTTCCTGTGCAGTATTGCTCTTTACAGCATTGGACTTTAGTTCATCACTAGTCACATCCACTACTGGGCGTTGTTTTTGCTGTGGCTCTGGCTTGTCATACTTTCTGGAGTTTTTTCTCCACTGATCTCCAATAGCGTTTTGGGCATCTACTGACCCAGGGAGTTCCTCTTTCAATATCCTATCATTTTGCCTTTTCATACTGTTCATGGGGTTTTCAAGGCAAGAATACTGAAGTGGTTTGCTAATCCCTTCTCCAGTGGACCGCATTTTGTCAGAACTCTACACATTTTGTCCGAACTTTCCACTGTGAAAAATTCTTAAAGAGATGGGAATACCAGACTGCCTTACCTGCCTCCTGAGAAATCCACATGCAAGTCAAGAAGCAACAGTTAGAACTGGACATGGAACAACAAACTGGTTCCAAATCAGGAAAGGAGTTTGTCAAGGCTGTATATTGTCACCTTGCTTATTTAGCTGATATGCAGGGTACATTATGTGAAATTCCACCACAAGCTGGAATCAAAACTCTGGGAGAAGTTATCAATAACCTCAAATATGCAATTCATACCACCTTTATGGCAGAAAGCAAAGAAGAACTAAAGAGCCTCTTGATGAAAGTGGAAGAGGAGAGTGAAAAATTTGGCTTAAAGCTCAACATTCAGAAAACGAAGATCATGGCATCCAGTCTCATCACTTCATGGCAATTAGATGGGGAAACAGTGAGAGACTTTATTTTTATGGGCTCCAAAATCACTGCAGATGGTGACTTTTCTCCTTGGGAGAAAAGTTATGACCAACCTAGACAGCATATTAAAAAGCAGAGGCATTACTTTGCCAACAAAGGTACATCTAGTCAAAAATATGGTTTTTCCAGTAATCATGTATGGATGTGAGAATGGGACTATAAAGAAACCTGAGCATCAAAGAATTGATGCTTTTGAACTCTGGTGTTGGAGAAGACTCTTGAGAGTCCCTTGGACTGCAGGGAGATCCAACCAGTCAATTCTAAAGGAATTCAGTCCTGAATGTTCGTTGGAAGGACTGATGCTAAAGCTCCAATACTTTGGCCACCTGATTCAAAGAACTGACTCATTTGAAAAGATGCTGATGCTGGGAAAGACTGAAGATAAGAGAAGGGGACAACAGAGGATGAGATGGTTGGATGGCATCACCGACTCAATGAACTTGAGTTTGAGCAAAGTCTGGGATTTGGTGATGGACAGGGAAGCCTAGCATGCTGCAGTCCAAGAGGTTGCCAAGATTGACACAACTGAGCAACTGAGCTGAAATTAATGTTTATTTGGTTTTAAAAATACATTGTGCATGCTGAGTCACTTCAGTTGTGTCCAACTGTTTGCCACCCCCATGGGCTGTAGCCTTCCAGGTTCCTCTGTCCATGGGATTCTCCAGGCAAGAACAGTAGAGTAGGTTGTCATGCCTTCCTCCAGGGGATCTTCCTGGCCCAGGGGTTGAACCCACGTCTCTTATGCTCCTGCATTGGCAGGTGGGTTTTTACCACTAGCACTGCCTGGGAAGCCCTTAAAAGGAAATTGGCTCCCCAGTAACTCATTTCTTCACTGTGATTCACATATTCCTCAGAAAGTTTCTTTATATGGAATTCTTAACAAAATTCCAAATTTCTCAGCAACCGTTTCAACACTAAACATTTTTACTGATAATCCTTTGTAGTATGAGTTAAACTGTATTAATAAGACTAGGCAATATTCATTATATGCAAGACATCTGCTAGGCACCTGATATAAAGAAGTACATGAGCCACCTGAGTGGCTCTGTGCCCCTAAGGAGCTTATCCTCTGGTGAAATAACCTCAAGAAAAGCTAAATAAATAACTATTTTAGATAACACTTGAGTCCATTAAAAAAAAAAAAAAGGCAGAACTTAATTTGCTAATATAACTGTTGTTTGGGAGATGAGTGCATGCTCTGTCATGTCTGACTCTTTGTGACCCAGTGGACTATAGCCCACTAGGCTCCTCTGTCCATGGGATTTTCCAGGCAAGAGTATTGAAGTGGGTTGCCATTTCCTCCTCCAGGGGATCTTCCCAACCCAAGGATCGAATCTGCATCTCTTGCATCTCCTGCATTAGCAGGCAGATTCTTTACCACTGAACCACCTGGGAAGCAATATGGTTGTTACTTGAGGCTCAATGAATTGCTCATGCTGTCCTAAATATAACAGGTAAATGAAGGACACTTTGATCTAAAGTGAAACTTAAAGGATGAGTAGTAGGATTTGGAAATGAAATAGCGAGGAAGTAAATTATTTTCTACCACTTCATCTCCAACCCATCACACAAATCCCCTTCTTAGTAAATGTAAGTTGATCAAGGTGTCAGAGCAATTAAGGACAGTGTAAGTCCCTTCATTTGACTTTAGGAAAACCAGTTTGGCTAAAAGAGAAGCTGATAGAGGAGAATAATGAAAGATAAAGCTTAATAGGTGGATTGGGGCCAGATTTGAAAAAGCATTGAATGTTATACCAGGAAATTTTGGCTTTGTCTTGTAGATATTGCAGAATTATGGGAGGTATTTAAGCAGGTATAAGACAGTGTCACTGCAGGAGAGCCTCTGAGGTAACACACATTGTGGGTTTTTTCCGTTGCTTAAAATGTGCCCATGGTAACAAGACAGAATATTTGGTCGTGGTTCTTATAACCAACAAAAGAGTGAGTGATAGTTGCTCAGTTGTATCCAACTCTGGGACATAGACCCGTGGACTATAGCCTGACAGGCTCCTGTGTCCATAGGATTCTCCAGTCAAGAATACTGGAATAGAGGGAAGGGGATAAAAAAAAAAAAAAATACTGGATTGGGCTGCCATTTCCTTCTCCAGGGGATCTTTCTGACCCTGGGATTCAACATGGGTCTCCTGCATTGCAGGCAGATTCTTTACCACGTGAGCCACCAGGGAAACCTTTATAGCCAATGAAGTATGCCCTAAAGGGAGAATAGAGGACTACTTAAAAGGTAAAGTGTTTGAAACATTGCCACTATGAAGTAGACTCTGGTTGTATTATAAGTTTCATGATCAAGCTTTTGATAGATCATGTAAGTAATTTTAACATGTAAAGGAACATACTATTAAAAAGGAAGAAAACCCTCAATGAATGCTTTTAGTTTTTATGCTTATCATACTTTTGCTCCAGAGAGGGTATAATCATGTGATTAATACATTATAACTGATTAAATTACTTTGAGCTGTTTCAGTTTTCCTTCTCTCACTCCATTTCTATTCACAATCTTAAGAAAGAGCTTCTTTAGACAAGAGTGTAAGTATTTCCACGTTGAATTGGATAAGTTAATTCACATGAATTGAAAATAATATGTATTTATCAAATTCTTTGACTTAAGTATACCTCTTTACAATGTTCTAGGTAATTCAGCCTTGTGCATTAAAAGTATTAAATAAAGGTCTGCAAAATTCTCAGTTGAAACAAATAATTTAAGAATTCATTATTGTTCAGTCGCTAAGTTGTGCCGACTCTTTGCGACCCTATGAACTGCCTCATGCCAGCTTCCCTTCCTTCATTAGCCAGCAGTAAATAAAAAATGGGTCATACTTCCTTATTCACATAGAAATAGGACTCACATCTCAGAATACAACAAAAATCTTTAGTTCTTTATATCTGGTTGATGGTGAGTGTGAAAGTTACAAGAAAACTGTCCTTCTGTTTCTTGGCTATTGAATAGCTTAACTTGGAATAGAGGGAAAGACTTGAAGAGAAATCGGGTCCTGTGGATTATTCAAGAAGGAATCCAGAATGCAGAGAGAGCCTCTTCCTCAGGCCACAGTTTTTATCTGACTTGTGGCCATCAAGATGCATCATCGTTCTGACTTCATTCCTGTGTCCTGTGGTGTGGAATTCTGAAAGGGGATGGGAGAAAATGCACAAAGCGCTAAAGTATGTGTGTTCCTGTATAACATCCAGATCAGGCAGTAGTAGGAAGTACCACAAATCAGACCAGCAAGGATTCTTGGCAGAGAGGACTTATAGCTCAGTTTTGTAAATCCATTAATATTTCACTGTGCCTATTGTTCATTATTTTTATAATTTATACTATATATGCCTTGGTAGTACCCAGTAGTTGAAGATAAAAGTAATGACTTAGGAAAAAGAACCCTAAATCTTTTTTAGGAAGTCAATAACACAGATTTTTTTTTCGTTTTTAAGGAATCAACATGTCTGAGATAGCTGAGTACCTCCTCTTATCAGTACTCTTCTACTTTCTCAAAGTATTTCTTTACAATTTGAGTACAGTTTTCATTTAAAACTGTAAGTTCTTATCAAAAGTGGTCCAGTTACTCCAAATTTTATCATAAATACTTTGTGGTTCTATAAAATTTTTATAAATCTTGTTTATTTGTGTCAGAAAACAAATGAAAGGCAATAGTAAATATCCTGACTCCATTACTATGTACCCAGCTGAGCTATTTCAAGCCCCAAAAGATGATGCTGTTAAGTGCTACAACTTAACATGCCAGCAAATTTGGAAAACTCAGTAGTGGCCACCGGACTGGAAAAGGTCACTTTTCATTCCAATCCCAAAGAAAAGCAATGCCAAACAATGTTCAAACTACCACATAATTATACTCATCTCACACGCTAGCAAAGTAATGCTCAAAATTCTCCAAGCTAGGCTTCAACAGTATGTGAACCAAGAACTTCCAGATGTTCAAGCTGGATTTAGAAAAGGCAAAGGAACCAGAAATCAAATTGCCAATGTCCACTGGATCATAAAAAAGCAAGAGAGTTCCAGAAAAAAATAATCTATTTCTGCTTTATTGACTACACCAAAGCCTTTGGTCATAGCAAACACCTTTTTCCAACAACACAAGACTCGACACATGGACATCACCAGATGGTCAACACCGAAATCAGATTGATTATATTCTATGCAGCCAAAGATGGAGAAGCTCTATACAATCAGCAGAAACAAGACTGGGAGCTGACTGTGGCTCAGATCATAAATTCCTTGCTGCCAAATTCAGACTTAAATTGAAGAAAGTAGGGAAAAGCACTAGACCATTCAAGTATGACCTAAATCAAATCCCTAACAATTATACAGTGAAAGTGACAAATAAATTTGAGGGGCTAGATCTGATAGAGTGCCTGATGAACTATGGACGGAGGTTCGTGACACTGTACAGGAGACAGGGAGCAAGACCATCCCCAAGAAAAAGAAATACAAAAGGCAAAATGGCTATCTGAGGAGGTCTTACAAATAGCTGTGGAAAGAAGGGAAGCGAAAGCAAAAGAGAAAAAGAAAGATATACCCATTTGAATGCAGAGTTCCAGAGAATAGCAAGGAAAGATAAGAAAGCCTTCCTTGGTGATCAGTGCAAAGAAATAGAGGAAAACTATAGAATGGAAAAGACTAGAGATCTTTTCAAGAAAATGAGAGATACCAAGGGAACATTTCATACAGAGATGGCCTCAATAAAGGACAGAAATGGTATGGACCTAACAGAAGCAGAAGATATTAAGACGAGGTGGCAAGAATACACAGAACTGTACAAAAAACATCTTCATGACCCAGATAATCACGATGCTGTGATCACTCACCTAGAGCCAGACATCTTGGAATGTGAAGTCAAATGGGGCTTGGGAAGCATCACTATGAACAAAACTAGTGGAGGTGATGGAATTCCAGTTGAGCTATTTCAAATCCTGAAAGATGCTGCTGCTAAAGTGCTTCACTCAATATGCCAGCAAATTTGGAAAACTCAGCAGTGGCCACAGGACTGGTAAAGGTCACTTCTCATTCTAATCCCTAAGAAAGGCAATACCAAAAATGCTCAAACTACTGCACAATTGCACTCATCTCACATGCTAGTAAAATAATGCTCAAAATTCTCCAAGCCAGGCTTCAACAATACATGAACCATAAACTTCCAGATGTTCAAGCTGGATTTAGAAAAGGCAGAGGAACCAAAGATCAAATCCAGCCAACATTTATTGGATAATTGAAAAACGAAGAGTTCCAGAAAACATCTATTTCTGCTTTATTGACTATGTCAAAGTGTTTGTATGGATCACAATAAACTGTGGAAAATTCTTCAAGAGATGGGAATACCAGACCACCTGACCTGCCTCTTGAGAAATCTGGATGCTGGTCAGGAAGCAACAGTTAGAACTGGACATGAAACAACAGACTGGTTCCAAATAGGAAAAGGAGTACGTCAAGGCTGTGTGTTGTCACCCTGCTTATTTAACTTATATGCAGAGTACATCATGAGAAATGCTGGGCTGGATGAAGCACAAGCTGGAATCAAGATTGCCGGGAGAAATATCAGTAACCTCAGGTATGCAAATAATACCACGCTTAGCAGAAAGCAAAGAAGAACTGAAGAACCTCATGTTGAAAGTGAAAGAGGAGAGTGAAAAAGCTGGCTTAAAAATCAACATTCAAAAAATAAAGATCATGGCATCTGGTCCCATCACTTCATGGCAAATGGATGAGGAAACAATGGAAATGGTGACAGGCTGTTTTCTTGGGCTCCAAGATCACTGCAGATGGTGATTGCAGTCATGAAATAAAGAGACACTTGCTCCTCGGAAGAAAAGCTATGACCAACCTAGACAGCATATTATAAAGCAGAATCATTCCTTTGCCAACAAAGGTCCACATAGTCAAAGCTATGGTTTTTCCAGTAGTCATGTATGGATGTGAGAATTGGACTCTAAAGAAAGCTGAGCACCAAAGAATTGATGCTTTTGGACTGTGGTGTTGGCAAAGACTCTTAGAGTCCCTTGGACAGCAAGGAGCTTCTAAACCAGTCAATCCTAAAGGAAATCAACCCTGAATATTCATTGGAAGGACTGATGCTGAAGCTCCAGTACACTGACCACCTGATGCAAAGAACTGACTCATTTGAAAAGACGCTGATGTTGGGAAAGATTGAAGGTGGGAGGAGAAGGGGATGACAGAGGATGAGATGATTGGATGGCATCACCGATTCAAAGGATATGAGTCTGACCAAGCTCTGAGAGTTGGTGATGGACAGGGAAGCCTGGCGTGCTGCAGTCCATGGGATTGCAAAGAGTCAAATATGACTGAGGGACTGAACTGAACTTTGTGCCCAGAACTGTACCAGATATGGTGGGAAACTTCTTCCCATGTTTTTAAAACTAGCTGTAGTCTGTTTAAGTGCGTTTTTAAATATATTTTCAAGGACAAAGGTTATGGGTTCCTTCAGAATTTAAAAACAAATCTCTTACAGGGTCAAGTCTGCTGGAACTCTGTGTAAGTAAACTATTCTGTGGAGGTTAAGCTTTTAATCTAGCATGAGAGGAGTTAAAGTACTTCTAAGCACCAGGGGAATGATCAAGTGAAAAATTCATCAACAGGAATTGCCAGAAGACAGACAGTTTATCTTTATATCTTTCTTTCCGCTTGAATGAATTATGTGAAAATGTAAAGCATTTCTCTTGATATCAGTTGATGCTGTGCACATAATAGGAACTTGCTAAAGACTCTTGAGAGTCCCTTGGACTGCAAGGAGATCCAACCAATCCATTCTGAAGGAGATCAGCCCTGGGATTTCTTTGGAAGGAATGATGCTAAAACTGAAACTCCAGTACTTTGGCTACCTCGTGAAGAGTTGACTCATTGGAAAAGACTCTGATGCTGGGAGGGATTGGGGGCAGGAGGAAAAGGGGACGACAGAGAATGAGATGGCTGGATGACATCACTGACTCGGTGGACGTGAATCTGGGTGAACTCCAGGAGTTGGTGACGGACAGGGAGGCCTGGCGTGCTGCGATTCACGGGGTCGCAAAAAGTCGGACACGACTGAGTGAACTGAACTGAAATGCTGGCAAAATGAGCAATATGATTACAATTGTAAAAGTGAAACCTAATTATAACCATTAAAATTACAACTTTATATTTGCATATGGTGAAAGACTCTGAGGAATTGTCAGAATAAAAACATTTGTTTTATTCATTTGTTGGTTTTCTGAAAGTTTTTTCTTACATTTTCCATTATTGTTGCTGGAATATTACTTTGGTATCAAACTTTATAAAGATATTCAGATATTTAACAGAGTCACAGCTTGAGACAAACTTTTCTGTCCACCAATGGTATTCAAACATATCTTGGCATATCTGGCAAATTAGGTTTATACTGCCAAGATGGTGATTTACTGAAGGGTTTTGGCATAAAGATTGTCAAGAAGTACAGGTACCATCAAGGAGAAAGGTTGGCACCAGGCTACTTTTTTGATCAGTTTGCACTGTTAGAATGTACTAGTTAGTGTTTCGGAAGGTTACTCTTGGATTGAGGGGACAATGCTTTCCTATCTTAAAGATCCATATTTTAATGCAGTCTTGTGGACTCCTCTTGGAAACTACCATAACCAGGAATAGGAGTGCACTAAAATCTTCATTACATCAAAAATACAATCTGGAGATGAGTAATTGGGCCTTGTTTCTACTTCTGCAGGAAATACATATAATTAGCTTTTCTGGCTCAATTTTACCACATTGATCAGTAAATATTTACTGAGTAGTCACAGTTGTATGACATTCTACTATGTTCTTGGAATAACACTTTTTAAAGGCATGAAGGTATTCTTTGAGCAGGCAAGAGAAGTCACTCATAAAATGAAAGTAGTATGTAACCTGACATTCTTTAAAAATTTTTCATGGGCCTTCTTTTTCTCTTTGGTCTGTTTACTCCTTTATGTGTTATGGTAATTGGTGGGTTTTTAAGAAAAAAATATTTTAATGTATTTATTTTTAATTGGAGGATAATTGCTTTACAATCTTGTGTTGGTTTCTGCCATATATCAACATGAATCAGCCATAGGTATATTTGAACTTACTTTCTACTTCCCATCCCATCCCACCCAGTAATTGGTGTTAAGTAACTGCATAAAAATAGACACCTTGAAAGCCAATACTCTAGGAGTTCAGAAGAATATTCATCGATCAACCGTATGAATCAGAGATTTTTTTTTAAAGGAACGATGTACATGCACAGTTCTACCAGATTTGAAATACGGTTTCAATTGGAGTTTAGTGAATACACTAAACACTATGTATAAAGTACTTTTCTTAGAGTAAATCAAGAATATGACACATGACCATTGCCTTTGGTAATTTTTAATCTGGCTAGGAAGGGATGAGAGATATATAGAAAATAAATAGATGAACAAAGTCCTATTGTACACTACAGGGAACTATATTCACTATCATACAAAAACCCATAGTGGAAAAGAATATGAAAATAAATATATGAAAAAAATGAGTCACTATAATATATCAGAAACTAACACATGAAAAAAGCCTCAATAAATATTTGCTGAATGGATAAGTGCTAAGAAAATGAGAGAATGTCATATATATATATATTCAGTGACAGTTGAACTTGGAGAATGGAATACTCTACTGATCAGACCTATCTTGCATATTCACTCCTGTATACATAACGTAATGTTTCCACAAGAGAAAGAAAAATTATCTTATCAAAAACTTTTAAAAGCTAGCACAGCACACTGACGAAACTCTAGTTACCCCTGGTCACTATAATCCTATTACATTTAAAATTTTCAATAGGATATTTGCCATACCCAGAAAAGAAGCAGGAGGTACAAGGCCAGCATCTAGAAGGAAATTGACATACCAAGAGAACAAGGGATTATCCACTGACTCTAGGATGAATGAGGCATCTGAGAAACAGTAGAATTCGAGAACAGAGTTGAGATGCTGACTCATATTTAAGGATTGCAAAGGTATGGAAATAGTAGAAAGAACAGTTCAAGAGGATAAGCACTAGACCATTATATCATTTTTTTAAAGACTGCAAAATTATACATTTATCATTAGAAAGTCATTAGAGTCCTTTAGAGTCAGAATTATGGAGATGAAGTCAAGTTGCAGATTAATTTTGAATAGATGAGAGAATACTTCAGCTAAGGAAATCAGGGATTAGAGGCAAATTAAGAGTATACTAAGAAGATATGAAGATACTAATGTTTATCTTGGAAGCAAAAGAGAAACTATCCTGATACCATGAGTGTCTCGGAGGAGCAACTTGAGATCAGCATGATCACTCTAGAAGCCACGAGTCGGCCCACAGACAGGTGGTCTTCTAAGTCAAGATTTGCATTACTTGCTAATACAATGGAAAATTGAGCATAGGTTGGAATCTTCATGGAAAAGAGTACAATTTTAGATAATCCACATTGATATTTTGTACATTTGCAGGGAACTTGATACTCCATAGGATTTGTGAAAGTGAAAGTCGCTCAGTTGTGTCCGATTCTTTGCGACCCCATGGACTATACAGTACATGGAATTCTTCAGGTCAGAATACTGGAGTGGGTAGCCTTTCCCTTCTCCAGGGAATCTTCCCAACCCAGGGATCAAAGTCAGGTCTCCCGAATTGCGGGCGGATTCTTTACCAGCTGAGCCACAAGGGAAGCCTGGATTTTGGAAAAAAGAAACACTAAAATTTATCTCCAAAGTGAATGAGTCAAAAGTTGCAAATTTTAGAGACTAGCTAAAGCATCATCAAGCATTTTGATAGATTTTTTTTTTTCTTTTGTAAAGTGGCTCAGGACCCAGTGAATCTGGGGACAAACCTGAGTGCTTTTGCCAGGTGTCCATTTAAAAGACCGATACCTCTCCTTGAACTTTAATGTTAAGGCCATAACATTGGCATTCAAATGACAACTTATGAAAGAGGCCTCCTCATGCTGCCTAAAGAAACAATGTGTTCCCTGCCAAAATTAGGATTGCCTTGCTTTAGGAAGAGGGTGCATTCTATGCTGACAGCCAAAGGATGATTTGCCAAAAATATCAAACTGCCATCATGGATGACAAAGGAGCCTCATATAACCCAGAAAGGAGAGGGTGTTAGGGACTGGTCTTCCAGACAGTTGATAAGGGACCATCTGAGGCCTGTGCTGAAAGCAAAATAGTCATAACTGGGCATGGTGCTAACTTAATGACCTGGCAAATCAAAAGCTAAATTGGTAAAGGTAAATCATTGAGCAGGGGTTTTAAGCCCCAAAAGTTAAGGCCTAGGGCAGGCATAGCAAAAATGAGGACCTGTGACACCACTTATTCCATTTCTATACATGTGGAAGACATGGCTGATGGATAACTGAGTGTCAGTGTCCTTCTCAATAGGTACAGCATTTTTTTTTAAGTAGGCATTGCCTACTAGTAGGAACTGTCAGGTCATTTGAAACCTACTTTCTTGCCTCTGAATTGCTCCCATATGACAGGATGTCCTCCCTTAGATGAGAGGACAACAGTCCCAAAATGCAGTTGGCTGTGGGAGGGGCTTTCATCTACCAAGAGGTTGGGCAACACAGCCTAGTGAATGTCCACTCATGAGGATGTCCAGGAGCTCAGGGATCCACTTGCACTCAGCGGACCCCAGGAGGTAGACCGCCATGTCTCATTACTTCTGGCCCACTGCCTAAGAATACCTGCTCTGAACAGACATCAGCTGTGCAAACCTTTCCATAAAGAAACACTAATGAAGGGAATGACTACCCACTCTAGTATTCTTCCTGGAGAATTCCATGGACCTTGCAGGGCTACATTCAAGTAAATGGCAAAGAATCGGACATGACTGAGTAAGTAACACACACACACACACACACACACACACACACTACAGCCAGGTTGCCTAAAGTCTCTGGTTTTCTTCTTGGCTTTGGCTTAGGACTGCTTCTGTTGTTGGGAAATACTTGGTTTTTAACAGGGATGAAATGTGACGGTACCTGTGAAAATATTTTGAAAACTTTAAAGGCCTGAATTCAGGAAGGAAATGTGGGTGAGGATGTTTATTAGAAGATAACAAAAAGTTAAGCCCAGAATTTTTCTTAGGTTTTCTATTTCTTTCTTATTAGTTCTTTTTTTTTTTTTTCTTATTAGTTCTTTTCCACAAGACAGGAGTGGAATCTTTTCCCTTCTGGGAGGCAAAAATAATTGGATGAATGCTTGATTTTGTTATTATTCTGTATGTGTCTTGTCTTGTTCAGTCACTCAGTCATGTCCAACTCTTGGAGACCCCATGGATGGCAAAATGCCTGGCTTCCCTGTCCTTCACCATCTCCCAGAGTTTGCTCAAACTCATGTCCATTAAGTCGATGTTGCCATCCAACCATCTCATCCACTGTCGTCCCCTTCTCCTCATGCCTTCAATCTTTCGCAGCATCAGGGTCTTTTCCAGTGAATCAGCTCTTCATATCAGGTGGAAAAGTCTTGGAGCTTCTTTAGCATCAGTCCTTCTGATGAATACTCAGGGTTGATTTTCTGTAGAATTGACTAGTTTGATTTCCTTGCAGTCCAAGGAACTCTCAAGAGTTTTCTCCAACATAACAGTTCAAAAGCATCAGTTCTTCAGTGCTCAACCTTCTTTACAGTCCAACTCTCACATACATACATGACTACTGGAAAAACCGTAAGTTGGACTATGTGTACCTTTGTAGGCAAAATTATGTCTCTGCTTTTTAATACGCTGTCTAGGTTTATCATAGCTTTTCTTCCAAGGAGCAAAAGTCTTAATTTTATGGCTGCAGTCACCGTCTGCAGTGATCTTGGAGCCCAAGAAAATAAAGTCTGTCACTGTTTCCATTGTTTCCCCCGTCTATTTGCCATGAAGTGATGGGACCAGAATGCCATAATCTTTGTTTTTTTGAGTGTTGAGTTTTAAGCCAGTTTTTTCACTCTCCTCTTTCACTTTCATCAAGAGGCTCTTCAGTTCTTTTTCACTTTCTGCCATAAAGGTGGTGTCATCTGCATATCTGAGGTTATTGATATTTCTCCCACTAATCTTGATTCTAGCTTGTGCTTCATCCAGCCCAGCATTTCACATGATGAACTCTCCATATAAGTTAAATAAGCAGGGTGACAATGTACAGCCTTGATGTACTCCTTTCCCAATTTGGAACCAGTCCGTTGTTCCATGTTTGATTCTAACTGCTGCTTGATCTGCATGCAGATTTCTCAGGAGACAGGTAAAGTGGTCTGGTATTCCCATCTCTTTAAGAATTTCGCAGTTTGTTGTGATCCACACAATCACAAAGGCTTTGCTGTAGTCAATAAAGCAGATGTTTTTCTGAAACTCTCTTGTTTTTTTTTGATCCAACGGATGTTGGCAATTTGGTTTCTCTGCCTTTTCTCAATCCAGCTTGAATATCTGGAAGTTTTTGATTTACCTACTGTTGAAGCCTAGCTTGAAGGATTTTGAGCATTACCTTGCTAGCATGTGAAATGAGTGCAATTATTTGGTAGTTTGAACATTCTTCAGGATTGCCTTTCTTTGGGATTGGAATGAAAACTGACCTTTTCCAGTTCTATGGCCACTGCTGAGTTTTCCAAATTTGCCTGCATGTTGAGTACAGTACTTTAACAGTATCAGCTTTTAGGATTTGAAATATCTCAGTTGGAATTCCATCACCTCCACTAACTTTGTTCACAGTGATTCTTCCTAAGGCCCACTTGACTTCACACTCCAGGATGTCTGACTCTATTTGGGTCATGAAGACCTTCTTTGTATAGTTTTGTATAGTTTTGGTATAGTTTTTCTGTGTATTCTTGCCACCTGTTCTTAATATCTTATGCTTCTGTTAGGTCCATGCCATTTCTGTCCTTTATTGTGCCCATCTTTGCATGAAATGTTCCCTTGGTATCTCTCATTTTCTTGAAGAGATCTTTAGTCTTTCCCATTCTATTGTTTTCCTCTATTTCTTTGCATTGCACTTTAGGAATGCTTTCTTATTTCTTTTTGCTATTCTTTGGAGCTCTACATTCAGATGGGTATGTCTTTCCTTTTCTCCTTTGTCTTTTGTTTCTCTTCTTTTCTCACCTTTTTGTAAGGCCTCCTCAGGCAACCGTTTCGCCTTCTTGCATTTCTTTTTCTTGGGGATATCTTTACCACTGCCTCCTGTACAATGTTACAAACCTCCATCCATAGTTCTTCAGGCACTGTGTCTATCAGATCTAATCCCTAGAATCTGTTTGTCACTTCCACTGTATTATCATAAGAGATTTGATTTATGTCATACCTGAATGGTCTAGTGGCTTTCCCTACTTTCTTCAATTTCAGTCTGAATTTGGCAATAAGGAGTTCATGATCTGAGCCACAGTCAGCTCCTGGTCTTGTTTTTTGCTAACTGTATAGAGCTTCTCCATCTTTGGCTACAAAGAATATGATCAATCTGATTTCAGTATTGACCATCTGATAATGTTCATGTTTAGAGTCTTTTCCTGTGTTGTTGGAAAAGGGTGTTTGCTATGACCAGTGTGTTCTCTTGGAAAAACTGTGTTAGCCTTTGACCTGCTTCATTTTGTACTCCAAGGCCAAATTTGCCTGTTAATCCAAGTATCTCTTGACTTCCTGTTTTTCATTCCAGTCTCCTATGATGAAAAGGACATCTTTTTTGGTGTTAGTTCCAAGTCTTATAGGTCTTTATAGAACTGTTCAACTTCAGCATCTTCAGCGTTAGCGGTTGGGGCACAGACTTGGATTATTGTGATGTTGAAAGGTTTGCACTGGAACAAAGCAAGATCATTCTGTCATTTTTGAGATCTCCCCAAGTACTGAATTGTATATGTGTAACATCCTTAAATCTATTCCAACACATCCTAAGCATTAGTCAGATTGTTTTAACTTTCACACTCCTGTCATCACTTCACCCAGCTGCTCAGGAACTGAAATTGATTTCCCCTGCTTGTTATAAAAAATTTAAGTTCTTCTGTGTTGCATTCAAAGTCCTCCTTCAACTATGCACCCCTGCTACTCACCCACCGGGCTCCATCACCTTTCCAGTCTCACCTCTTCCTGCATCATATTTTAGAAGTAGGTACCATTGGACCTGGCAGTCATCAAAGAGATGGTGCTCCTGATGTTCATAGCAACATTATTTACAACTGCCAAGATATGAAACAACCTAAGCGTCCATGAATGGATGAATGGATAGAGAAGATGTGGTGTGTATATATATATATACATACATTTATATACACTCATATATATATATATGAGACAGAGAGACATATATACAATGGAATACTATTCAACCATAAAAGAGAATGAAACTTTTTTCCATTTGTAGCAACATGGGTGGACTTGAAGGGTATTATGCTAAGTAAAATAAGTCAGACAGAGAAAGACAAATACTGTATCACTTATATGCAGAATCTAAAAATATATAACAAACTAGAGAACATAACAAAAAGAAGCATATTCACAGATATAGAGAACAAACTAGTTTAGTGCTTACCAGTGGAGAAAGGGAAGGGGTGGGAAGCAATAGCAGTAGGGGAATGAGACATATAAACTATTAGGCATAAAATAAGCTACAAGGATATATCGTACAATATAGAGAATATAGCCAGTAGTTTATAATAACTATCAGTTCAGTTCAGTCACTCAGTCATGTCCGACTCTCTGCGACCCCCATGAATCATAGCACGCCAGGCCTCCCTGTCCATCACCATCTCCCGGAGTTCACTCAGACTCATGTTCATCGAGTCCGTGATGCCATCCAGCCATCTTATCCTTGGTCGTCCCCTTCTCCTCCTGCCCCCAATCCCTCCCAGCATCAGAGTCTTTTCCAATGAGTCAGCTCTTCTCATGAGGTGGCCAAAGTACTAGAGTTTCAGTTTTAGCATCATTCCTTCCAAAGAAATCCCAGGGTTGATCTCCTTCAGAATGGACTGGTTGGATCTCCTTGCAGTCCAAGGGACTCTCAAGAGTCTTCTCCAACACCACAGTTCAAAAGCATCAATTCTTCGGCACTCAGCCTTCTTCACAGTCCAACTCTCACATCCCTACATGACCACAGGAAAAACCATAGCCTTGACTAGATGGACCTTAGTCAGCAAAGTAATGTCTCTGCTTTTGAATATACTATCTAGGTTGGTCATAACTTTCCTTCCAAGGAGTAAGCATCTTTTAATATCATGGCTGGAGTCACCATCTGTAGTGATTCTGGAGCCCCAAAAAATAAAGTCTGACACTTTCCATTGTTTCCCCATCTATTTCCCATGAAGTGATGGGACCGGATGCCATGATCTTCGTTTTCTGAATGTTGAGCTTTAAGCCAACTTTTTCACTCTCCTCTTTCACTTTCATCAAGAGGATTTTTAGCTCTTCTTCACTTTCTGCCATAAGGGTGTTGTCATCTGCATATCTGAGGATATTGATATTTCTCCCAGCAAATGTAGTAAAGTCTTTAAATTGTGATGCTTATGCAATATTGAGAATTAATGATGTACACAGCAGTATTGAGAATTAAAAACCCAATGTGCATGACTTCCCTGGGCATCCAATGGTTAAGAATCTACCTGTCAATGCAGGGTAATGGGTTCGACCCCTGGTTCAGGATCTAAGATGCCACATGCTGTGAGGCAACTAAGCCTGGAAGCTGCAACTACTGAACGCACACATTCTGGAGACTGTGCTCCACAGCAAGAGAAGCCACCACGAGAAGCCTGCAGATCATGACTAGAGAGTAACCTCTCTGAAACTAGAGAAAGCCCACACACAGCAACAAAGATCCAACACAGCCAAAAAGAATTAATAAAAAATAAATTGATTTTTAAAAAAACCAATGTGCTTGCAACATATTGTGTGTGCAGCAAATTTCCTTTATGTAGAATTTGCCATTCTCTTAATTGCGAATTCTGTAAAGATGGAGATTAAACTGTAAACTTTTGTTTTACTGGCTTTGGAAGGAATATTTGTGACAATTGTCATCTGTCTAAATAGAATTGCTTGTTCAGGGCTACAGATGATTAAAGGTAACCCTGGGGAATGGCTTATTGGGTTATTATTTGCCAAGTTTCTTCTCTGAATTGAAGCTTACAAGGTCATTCCAAGGGTAACTGTATTGAGGAACCTCAGTACAATAACCCTGTTACAACTTGCCCAACTAGAAGCTAGGAAACCACACCTTCTTTAGAAAGTTTATGTGGTAGAAAATGGGAGGTGGTTGGTGATTTAAACCTTACTGATTATCACAAATGGCAGGAAGAGAAATAAAGTAAAGGAAAAGCCCTGATTATAAAAATCTTGTTCAAGAACATCAAAGGAAGTTTTATAAATATTCAGATACATCATGTCACTCAAAATGAGACTGATAAGATTTTTACACTTGCTTTGATGGGTAGATAAGAATATTTATAATCCATGTATTAGAATACAAATTGCTCCTTATAAAGTATTTGTGGGTGTTTTTCATAAGTCTTTTTACTATTTAAATCAACATCATGAAAATTAAATGAAGTAGTTCTCATCATCATTTTAATATATACATAGACTATAGTACTTCTGCAGATTATTAAAATTCCAAACAAATGGAGCCTGAATTAATGAAATTTTAATATGACTACTGCCGGGAGAAACATCAATAACCTCAGATATGCAGATGACACCACCCTTATGGCAGAAAATGAAGAGGAGCTAAAAGCATCTTGATGAAAGTGAAAGAGGAGAGTGAAAAAGTTGGCTTAAAGCTCAGCATTCAGAAAACGAAGATCATGGCATCCGGTCCCATCACTTCATGGGAAATAGATGGGGAAACAATGGAAACAGTGTCAGATTTTATTTTTGGGGGTTCCAGAATCACTGCAGATGATGACTCCAGCCATGAAATTAAAAGACACTTACTCCTTGGAAGGAAAGTTATGACCAACCTAGATAGCATATTCAAAAGCAGAGACATTATTTTGCCAACAAAGGTCCATCTAGTCAAGGCTATGGTTTTTCCAGTGGTCATGTAGGGATGTGAGAGTTGGACTGTGAAGAAGACTGAGCGCAGAAGAATTGATGCTTTTGAACTGTGGTGTTGGAGAAGACTCTTAAGAGTCCCTTGGACTGCAAGGAGATCCAACCAGTCCATTCTGAAGGAGATCACCCCTGGAATTTCTTTGGAAGGAATGATGCTAAAGCTGAAACTCGAGTATTTTGGCCACTTCATGCAAAGAGTTGACTCATTGGAAAAGACTCTGATGCTGGGAGGGATTGGGGGCAGGAGGAGAGGGGACGACAGAGGATGAGATGGCTGGATGGCATCACGGACTCGATGGACGTGAGTCTGAGTGAACTCCGGGAGTTGGTGATGGACAGGGAGGCCTGGAGTGCTCCGATTCATGGGATCGCAAAGAGTCAGACACGACTGAGCAACTGAACTGAACTGAACTGAAGTACATTAATGGGGCTGTCCCGGTGGTACAGTGGTAACAAATCCACCTGCCAATGTAGGACATGCAGGTTCAAACCCTGGGTCAGGAAGATCCCCTGGAGAAGAAAATGGCAACCATTCCTGTATTCTTGCCTGGGAAATCCCATGGACAGAGGAGTCTGGTGGGCTACAGTCCATGGGGTCACAAGACTTGGACACAACTTAGTGACTAAACAACAAAGTGCATTAATCTGGACATCTATGTTAAGATTTAGTACTTTTCACATTTTACCACTACCAAAATAATCTCTGTTACACTAGAACCTGCCCACAAAGCCCAAAGAAGCAGACTCTGTCCTCTACTCCACAAAACATAAAATGGTTGTTTTAATACAAAAATTCACCTTTCACCCACACTTAAACACACACACACAAAACCTCAAGTAATTGACTCCTCAGGAAGATGCTTCATTTCATCCATGGCTTCCCTCTTTCATGGCAGAGGAGCCTCCATAACCTAGAGTAAGAAGCAGGGCATGCTTGATCCATATTTAGGAAAGACTTTGCAAATCATGTCATCTCATTTGAGTGGGGAGAAGTGGTCACACTTTGCATAAGCAAAATCTCACTAAATGTTTATTAATCGGAGTATTGTTGACTATTGAAATGAGAGCTCTTTGTAGCTGAACAAGTACATTTAGACATACTGTATTAATATAAAGATCAATATTAGCCAGTTAGTCTCTTGTTACATAATTCCATTAAGGTCATGATTCAAGAAAAATTGCAAGATGTGATCTACCATTTCTCCTCTCAGTGGGCTCTGGTCTCTTCTCTCTGTTTATTCTCACTTCTGCAGCTGATCATTCCCCTGCTTAAGATCAGAGTAACTTTACCTCTTTTCACATTTTTGTTAGCATCACACCACTTCTCAAAGAGCAAGGGGATGAGGGCTATCCTTCCTGATTTTTGCTTCCTGCTCTAGGCATAGACTGAAAATCCTTTTCTTTTTTGTCTGCACATGTGGGATCTTAGTTCCCTGACCAAAGCACAGAGTCTTAACCACTGGACCATCAGGGAAGTCCTGAGAATCTTTTTATTTTAAATGGAAGCACAGTTGATTTAAAATGTTGTGTTAGTTTCAGTGATTCACAGAATATATATATATATTTTTCAGATTCTTTACCATTATAGTTTATTGCAAGATATTGACTATACTTCCCTGTGCCATATAGTAGGTCCTTGTTATTTGTCTATTTTATATATAATATCTGTTAATCCCAAGTTCCTAATTTATCCCTCTCTGCTTTCCCCTTTGGTAACAGTAAGTTTGTTTTCTATGTTTGTAAGTCTATTTCTGTTTTGTAAATAAGTTCCTGAGAATTCTTTTTTGCTTGGGTTTGGCATTATGGGTACGTCTTGATCCACGCCGCGGTTTGTCTTCCTGACACACTAGGTGCAGAACAGTGTAGTGCTGTCTTTCTTTTCCTGGGTTAAATGCACATCAGCTCAGATCCTCTGCCTTTGCCATGCCTCCAGCCTTTCACAGGATCTTCCCAGGTGGGACAGTGGTAAAGAATCCACCTGCCAATCCAGGAGACACAAGAGAGGCAGGTTCGACCCCTGGGTCAGGAAGATACCCTGGAGTACAAAATGGCAACCAATTCCAATATTCTTGCCTGGGAAATTCCATGGACAGAGGCGGCTACAGTCCAGGGAGTCGCAAAGAGTCAGACAGAACACACACACGCAGGCTTTCACAGATGAAACCCTAGATAACCTTCACCTGCAGGCTCCAGCCTGCCTCAGCCATGAGTCAGTTCTCCCTAAGGCTGGAACAGTATCCGCAGCCTTAGCTCTAACAGTATGAAATTAGGCGTGCTGCCCAGAGAATGCTGGCAGTGAAGAATTGAGGCCTGTGAGGCTTTGGAGTAACATCAGCTCTAATCTGTGTTGGCCTCATCCACGTAGCTGAGAGGCAGCAGGGTGTAGCAGAAAGAGCAGTGGCTAAGGAGCCAGGCAGACCTGGAATGTTACAGTTAATCTGCCCCTTAGCTGTGTGACCTCAGGCAAGTCACTGAACCTCTCTGAACCGTCTATTTCTTTTTTATAAAGAGGAAGTTGTTTCTAATGCCCATCCCCTATAAAGGCTCTTGCTAGTAAATGTATTTAGTTTTTCTTTTATACTATTTAACGATTCAGTATAAGTAGAGGCTTCCTTTCTAATTTTCTGTCTCAAATTATCTTTGCCTGATAGGATGATGGAAATTTTCCCTAATATCAAACCAGTATTTAAACTCTTTAAATCAGACCTTTAAACCATAAAACTATTGGAGGGCAGGATGCCTAATCTTAATAATGATTGTTAATATTTAGTGAGGGCTAATTATGTGGTAAGTACTGACCTAGGCATTTGATTTGAACTGCTGTACTTAATCCTTACAACAATCTTCTTGTACTATTATACTTAATCCTTACAATAATCTTAGAAGTAGATACTATTTTTCTTGCCATTTTGTAGATGAAGAAACTGAGTCTTAAAGATCTTGGGCAACCTGCCCATCATAGCTAGTAGGCAGAGAAAGATACAGAAGAGACTGAGAGGGAGAGTCATTAGCTAAACCCATTAGGTTCTTCTTTTCCTACTTAAAGCAGTCTAATTCACTCCAGATAATAATGAATACATATATTGCCTACTGTCACATTTATTTGTTGAGTATCTTCTTGATGCTAACCAATGACTGGGAAATTTGCTCTACAGAACATTATAAAAGGAGGAATATATGGTTCCTGCCCTCAAAAAAATCAGAAACTAATAGGGAAGTAGAGATATAGTGAACTATGATACAGGTGAAATACAGTAAGTGCTTTAATAGTGCTACAAGCTATTAGCCACTGGGCCCAGAGCAGAAAACAGCATATCTCAGTGGCGTCCAGAATGCTTGGTTACAGTCTTATGTTTGAGTTGAGCCTTGATGGGCAAGAAGAATTTTGAGAGGCAAAGAAGTGAGAGAAAGACATTCCAAGCAAAGAAACCACAGGAGCAAATACTCACACTGAGTCACTGTTGACTCACTAACCTCAGTGCAGGGCTTATTCCTGGAATAGCAAGGAGTTTGGGGTTTCTAAGCCTCAGGGTATCTGTGAGGAAGTCCTAGTTTGGTAGCTGATAGTAGAAGGGAAGAACCATAAAATCTTGGAGTTGAAGGGTCCCCTAAGGTCATCTAATCCAATGCCTAACTTTCTTCTAAAATCTTCCTGCCAAATGATCATAAAATCTTGGCCCACACCATCCTAGCAAAAGATATATTATTATTATCCTAAGGCAGCTGATCCTATCACTATCTGAAATTATATTACTCAATTATTTATTTGTTTACTCACTTATTTTCTGTCAGACTAGAACTCAGATTCCATCAGGGTAGGGCCTATCTCGTCTATCAGTGCCTAGCATAGAGTAGGCTTATAATAAATATTTGTTGAAATGAATGCATTCAATTTTAAGACCACTCTGACATTCACAAAATTCTTAGATGATTTCCACAAGATGGTCTTTTACGTATGTGAAAACAACTATGATAATTCCCTTATGTTTTCTCCAAGTTAAATATCTTTAGTTGATATCTAAATGTCAACAATTCCTCAGGCCCCAATTCCTTTAGGGCCCTTCACTATCTTAGTTACTCTCTCAAACAGACTCCACATCATCCCTGTAATGCACTGTTCAAAGGAAAAAGACAGTAGTCCAATTTTGTGACATGCTTCAATTGGAGAGGCCCAATCACCTCTCTTATTCTAGGTCTTACAGACTGACCCAAGTTAGCCTAACTTTGTTGAGGTCCACGTCACACTGTTGTCTCATGTTTCTAACTGCCAGCTAAGCACCCTTCTTTCCACTCCCTCTGCCCCTACTATGTCCTGTTGCTTGCTCACATCAATCCTGTTTTAACTTGTACAAGTAGATTTTGAAAATCAAGCCCAAGGCCTTACATTTAGCAGGCTATTACAAGAAGCCAGGACAAAAGACACAAGGTACTGAGCCAGTGCAGAGTGGCCAGAAAGGAAGAGACAAAAGAGAAACATACTTGAGGCATTATCAGTGGAACTTGCAATCCACTGATTAAGTGACTGTGAGCACACTTTCTCAATGGGTTCCTCTCCTCCAGACCACTTATGAATTAGGAATTAATTCCCAGCTTCTCCTTTCCCTCTCTATTGCTGAAGCAAGCATACAGTTCTTTATCAGTTTACTACTCCTTATAGGGCCTTAATATATTTTTCCTAGTTATTAAGAGGTGGCTTCTTAATAACTGCAGGAAGAACTGTACAAAAAAAGAACTTCACGACCCAGATAATCATGATGATGTGATCACTAATCTAGAGCCAGACATCCTGGAATGTGAAGTCAAGTGGGCCTTAGAAAGCATCACTACGAACAAAGCTAGTGGAGGTGATGGAATTCCAGTGGAGCTGTTTCAAATCCTGAAAGATGACGCTGTGAAAGTGCTGCACTCAATATGCCAGCAAATTTGGAAAACTCAGCAGTGGCCACAGGACTGGAAAAGGTCAGTTTTCATTCCAATTCCAAAGAAAGGCAATGCCAAAGAATGCTCAAACTACCGCACAATTGCACTCATCTCACATGCTAGTAAAGTCATGCTCAAAATTCTCCAAGCCAGGCTTCAGCAATACATGAACCACGAACTCCCTGATGTTCAAGCTGGTTTTAGAAAAGGCGCAGAAATCAGAGATCAAATTGCCAACATCCGCTGGATCATGGAAAAAGCAAGAGAGTTCCAGAAAAAGATCTATTTCTGCTTGATTGACTATGCCAAAGCCTTTGACTGTGTGGATCACAATAACTGTGGAAAATTCTGAAAGAGATGGGAATACCAGACCTGACCTGCCTCTTGAGAAATCTGTATGCAGGTCAGGAAGCAGCAGTTAGAACTGAACATGGAACAACAGACTGGTTCCAAATAGGAAAAGGAGTACATCAAGGTTGTATATGGTCACCCTGCTTATTTAACTTCTATGCAGAGTACATCATGAGAAACGCTGGGCTGGAAGAAGCACAAGCTGGAGTCAAGATTGCCAGGAGAAATATCAATAACTTCAGATATGCAGATGACACCACCCTTATGGCAGAAAATGAAGAGGAGCTAAAAAGCCTCTTGATGAAAGTGAAAGAGGAGAGTGAAAAAGTTGGCTTAAAGCTCAACATTCAGAAAACGAAGATCATGGCATCCGGTCCCATCACTTCATGGGAAATAGATGGGGAAACAGTGGAAACAGTGTCAGACTTTATTTTTGGGGCTCCAGAATCACTGCAGATGGTGACTGCAGCCATGAAATCAAAAGACGCTTACTCCTTGGAAGAAAAGTTATGACCAACCTAGATAGCATATTGAAAAGCAGAGACATTACTTTGCCGACTAAGGTCCATCTAGTCAAGGCTATGGTTTTTCCTGTGGTCATGTATAGATGTGAGAGTTGGACTGTGAAGAAGGCTGAGTGCCAAAGAATTGATGCTTTTGAACTGTGGTGTTGGAGAAGACTCTTGAGAGTCCCTTGGACTGCAAGGAGATCCAACCAGTCCATTCTGAAGATCAACCCTGGGATTTCTTTGGAAGGAATGATGCTAAAGCTAATACTCCAGTACTTTGGCCACGTCATGCAGAGTTGACTCATTGGAAAAGACCCTGATGCTGGGAGGGATTGGGGGCAGGAGGAGAAGGGGACGACCGAGGATGAGATGGCTGGATGGCATCACGGACTCGATGGACGTGAGTCTGAGTGAACTCCGGGAGTTGGTGATGGACAGGGAGGCCTGGAGTGCTGCAATTCATGGGATCACAAAGAGTCGGACACGACTGAGTGACTGAACTGAACTGAACTGATCATATAGAAGCATTTGGAAAAAGTCAAAGGCAGAAAGATTTCTAGTCTAGACGACTAAGACATTAACAGAGTTAGGAAAATTCAGGGTTAGACTTTAATTGGTTTGGAACATACTGAATTTGAAGATAAATATCTGAAGCTATCGAGGAGCAAATGCTTTGGAGCACAAACCTGAAGTGTTGGTTAGTCATCAACAGAGAGTCTAGAAGATTTCTCCAGAGAATAAGGATGTTGAAGATCATTTAGACTAAAAAAAGACTTAGATAAGAACAAAATCTTTACCAGTGGCTGTATATAATCAGTATTTGGAGAAAGACTCTCCAAGAGAGAGAATATGATCAGAAATATGAGGAAAAGTTGATGAGTTTAATATTGGGTCAGCCAAAGCTGGACATTATTGCAGGAAGGAAAAGACAAATCAGGCACATCAAATGTGGCAGAAAGCTCACGGAGAACACAAATTCTTAAAATGTTACTGATTTTATCAATGAGGGAGTAGTTTGATAACCTTGGAGAAAACAATTCTAGTGAGGTTGGACCCAGGTTGCAAGTAGTTAAGAAATAAGGAGTAATTTATAGCAATATCAAAGCAGTATACATAGATTGCTATTTTGAGAAACTGATACATGTAAAGTAAAAGGAATAAATCTTTATGAGGTTCATCTGATCCACATATTCTAAAATATCATATGAGCTTAGTTACCATTGGGCTTCCTAGTGGCACAGACAGTAAAGAGTCTGCCTGCAGTGCAGGAGACCCAGGTTCAATCCCTGGGTCAGGAAGATCCCCTGGAGAATCCCATGGACAGAGAAGCCTAGCAGGCTACAGTCCATGGGATCACAAAGAGTTGGACACGACTGAGTGACTTCACTTAGTTACCATTTCACTGTAATTTCTAACTGATTCTAGAATTAGGCACTCTATAGGCCTATGACTGTACCAGGCATTCAACAGATTTACTATATAAAAAGGAAAAATGGAAGTAGATTGTTATGGATAGATTTCATTGAACCTAAATAGGGCTATGTGTATTTTCTTGTTTTTTAACATATTCCCTTTTACTCTTTTTAAAAACTTTTGATTTTATATTGGAGTATAGCTGATTAACAATATTGTGATAGTTTTAGGTGAATAGCAAAGGGACTCTGCCATACATATACATATATCCCTTCTCCTCCAAATTCCCCTCCCATCCAGGCTGCCACACATCATTGAGCAGAATTCCCTGTGCTATACAGTAGGCCTTTGTTGGTCCTTCTTCCCTTTAAGATATCAAGTGACTGTGTGTGTGTGTGTGTGTGTGTGTGTGTGTGAAGTTGCTCAGTCGTGTCTGTCTCTTTGCGACCCCATGGACTGTAGCCTACCAGGCTTCTCTGGCCATGGGATTCTCCAGGCAAGAATACTGGAGTAGATGCCCACTAATTTTTTAAGGTCAGTTATCACTTAATTCTGTCTGGGGTGAATACCAGGTCAAGCTCTTTAGATTTTAGTGCAACATATATTCTGTTGAAATCACCAGTAGGTCAGGTGAACTTCTGAATCTGTTCTATATTGTCTCTTAAAACCATGGGGTGTAAGTCTCTAGAAGTCCCTTTCACCTGGGTTTGGCCTCCAGAACACATCAACTCACAGAGTATCAGCTCTGGAAGCGACTTTATCTTTCTTCTAGCTCCTCTTCCTAAATTTCATAGGGGAATGAACTGAGGCCCATGGTGGGAAAAAGACTTGTTCAAGGGAGCATTCTCACACAGTGATTGCAGCATGGTCTTTAGAGTCAGAACTGGAATAAAATCTTGGACTTATCATTACCTATTTGCATAGCACACAAACCAGGCCCTTTATCTCCTGAGCCTCAGTTTTCCCATTTAAAACTGGGCCTAATGATCATCCTATCTATAGTTGCTGTGTGTAGTGAATGGTTAACATGTGTAGCATATTGTCAGTGCCTGGCACATGGATAAAAACTAAAATAATGTTGATTCCCTCTACTTTGCATCAGATTCCATAGCTAATGTGACAGAAAAAAATTCAAAACAAATCTAGGTCTTTTGACTTTCAGGTCAGAATTCTTTTCATACACAGGGATCTTCAAAGTCCACCCCGGGGGTATGTGGAGACTTTCCAAGGGGTACAGGGGCATAGACAATTTTAAAGGAATTGACTTCCAGATCCTTAAGTTCCACATGAACTCTTTCCTAAAACTGATCTGAGTATTCACCTGCCTTTGAGAGATTCTTTTTCTCATTATCATAATAATTCTTCTACTTTGTAAAAGAAAGACATTTCAAATCTTATTATAATTGTACATCACCCAGAAGCATTAAAGCTACAAACAAAAGGACATGTGACAATCCCTTTAATCAAGATACTATAAAAAAAAATAATAAATTTTTAAAAAGATACTATAAACTGCATCTTAATCAATCTCATTACGAGAGACTTTCAAAAAATTATACTTTTTCCAACTCATCATCTCCTAATTTTTTATTTTGAAAAATACTAAGTCTTCAGAAAAGTTAGAAGACTAGTACATGAGCACCTAGATTCACCAATGGTTAAGAGTTTGCCATATTACAGTATCACCTTCTATCTCTATGTGCCTCTCTTCATATTCATCTATTCCTTTTTAAAAATATTATATTTGTATAACTTTTAAATGTTACTTTCCATTAGTTTTACATTTTAGATTTTAAAAGAGTTAAAATTTATACACTCTTCTGCTCAATTGTATACTCCTAATAATTGTTTCAGTGCTCAGTGCAAAAGAAACTTTTCAACACTTAGAGCTTTAGGGAAATGTTGTAAACTTGTAATTTATACACGTGTATATTTTTATGAAGAATGATAGGATGATCAATAAAAGACTTCCAAACATAGAAATATGTTACACAAGGTTAAAATCTCAAGGAAATGAAATGGAAATGCAAGTTCAAGCAGGAAAAATGAGCCATGTAAAATTTTCAACTGTGAAAGAACTTGTTATAAACTTTCAAAATGGATGATGTGGGTATCAAGATACTCTGGCATTTAGGTATCACTGGTAAAACTTAAAAGCAATGAAATAGATTGAATTATAAGATGCTGGAAACTGTATCCTTTTTGAGCTCTTTTATTATGAAACATTTAAACATCAACTTAAAAATTTATCAGGAAGAACATAACTTTTCAAAAAAATTTTAGAGGTTACTGCCTACAGTACCACCTAAGAGTCTTACCCTTATTCTTCCTGGCTAAGGGAGATCGTTCTCTTTCTGGTTTTCAAGCAGTAGACACACACACCATATCCCTAGGGCTTTAGATCCTTTTCCTCTGACCTCACATCCTCTCATTTGCCCTTTAGGGATGTATCTTTGACTCCAAGCCCTATTAAGTTTACACATTACCTTTTTCAACCCCCTTACCCCCATCCCATACACACTTTCTTCTGAACTTTTTATTTACCTTCAACATGGCTGAATTGGAGAGTTATTAAGAGACAGTTGACATCTTCGTCTTTTGCTCCAACGTTAATTCTCAAGCTTTAGCATGCATCAGAATTACCTGGAGGGCTTGTTAAAATGTAGACTACTGAGTCCTACCTCAAGAGCTTCTTATCTAGTATGTCTGAATTAGGGCCTAAATTTTGCATTTCTAATAAATTTCCAGGTATTGTTGATGTTGGTGGACTGAGGACCTCAGTTCAAGAACCACTACACTAAGTTAAATCTGTTCTGTTCACCACAGATCATGTGGCCTAATTGCAGGTAACATCATGTCTGAAGCTATGAGTGGCACCAAAAGAGGTATACCAGGCAAAAGTATACGAACTTTCTCAAATAGATTTCTCATACCATCTAAAAATTATTCAGAATTAGATTGATTCAGAGTAGAATTCAGAAAAAGGGCCACTAGTAGGGAAATACAGACAGTTTCACAGCATTCAAACCCCTATCCCCCAAATAGAGGAAATCAAATCATATTCATGGTGGATCTTCTACATGCCAGGTATTCTGTCAGGCAGGTTCTGAGATGCTAATTCACTTAATCCTCACAAATTCTTGTGATCTAAGTTTTACTAGATGAGTGAAAGTCATTTGGTCATGTCCATACAGTCCATGGAATTCTCCAGGCCAGAATACCGGAGTGGGTAAACTTTCCCTTCTCCAGGGGATCTTCCCAACCCAGGGACCAAACCCAGGTCTCCCACATTGCAGGTGGATTCTTTACCAGTTGAGCCACAGGGAAGCCCAAGAATACTGTAGTGGGTAAGCCTATCCCTTCTCCAGGGAACTTCCTGACCCAAGAATCAAACTGGGGTTGCCTGCATTGTAGGCGGATTCTTTACCAACTGAGCTATGAGGGTTTATTATTTATTATTAAATATAATAATATAATATTATATATTACATTTAAGTAATAAATAAGATTTATTATTTATTCTTTTACCCATAACAAAATCAAAGATCAGAAAGACTAAATCTATTGGAATTCTCCTTTAAACTATGTATTAAAAAAAAAAAACACTATGTATTAATTTCAGGTGACAGTATACAGAAGGATGAAAAAAATCATCAGTTTGTCAACCTGCTACTACAAATGAGTAAATACTTCAAGAAAACCATGGGAAGTCATTTAACAAATTAATAAAATGAATAGGAAGATTTCTACTAAAGTATAAAGAGTTGATCCTATTCATCAGTCAACAGAGAAGAGATTCTAGAATCTCATTCCATCCACCACCCTATTGATGATTAAAAGAGGCACTTGATTTCATCAGCCATAACTTAATTCTTTCAGCATTACTGTCCAAAAAAAAAAAATAATAATACTATGTGATTTTAAAACTCAACATATATAAACCACAAAAGAACCTGGTTATCAGAATATTCTAGTATCCTACAGAATAAGCTGATGGACACTAATAATTAGAAAAAATTAGGAAATGTTTCCCTTTGTATGGAGAAATTACACGTGTGTGTGTGTGTGTGTGTAGTGTGTTCTCAAGTCATTATTATTCTCAGTTTCTGAAATCCAATGAAAACTTACCAGGAAAGGAAAAAAGCAGAATATTGTGAAAAGATATATCAATCAATAAAAACCAACTCAGGATAGACATGTATTTTAGAATTATTGGATAAAAATATTAAGATGGTATTCCACAGGTTCAAAACTTAAGTTGAGGCATGAAAATTATCTTTAAAAAGATCAAAAATACAACATGTGCGATGAAAACTACCATGGAAATGATTAACAACTGAGCAGACAGTGCAGGAGAAAAGGTCAGTGAACTTGAAGACAGCAATAGATGCTACCCAAAATAGAACAAAAAGAAAAGGGAATTGGAAAATAAATTTGATGGAGCATCAGTGAGCTGTGGGGCAACTTCAGTAGTAATTGGACTTCCTGAAGGAGAGGAGAAGGGTGTACAGGAAAAATGTTTGAGGAAATAATGGCTACAATTTTGATAAAAACTGTAAATCCACTGCTCCAAAAAGTCTGGCAGACCCTAAGCACAAGACACATGAAGAAAATGACATGAAGACACCAATAAGTTGTTCAAAATATGATAAAGATAAAAGCTTAAAAGAAGTTAGACTTTGTTTAAACAAAAATAAGAATGATAAGAAATTTCTGTTGGAAACAATATAAGTGAAAGGACAGTATAATAATATCTTTAAGGAACTGAAAGGAAACAAATATCAACCTAGAATTCTATATGAGGGAAAATACCTTTCAAAAATAAAGGTGGAATAAAGAATTTTCTCTAGGTAGTAGGCAAATAAGAATCACAGTGGCTTCCTGGTGGCTCAGTCAGTCTGCAATGTGGGAGACCTGGGTTTGATCCCTGGGTTGGGAAGATCGCTTGGAGAAGGAAATGGCAGCCCACTCCAGAACTCTTGCCTGGAGAATTCCATGGACAGAGGAGCCTGGTGGGCTACAGTCCATGGGGTCACAAAGAGTTGGACAAAACTGAGTGACTCACTTTCACTTTCAAGAATCACAGGATAGAAATTACAAAAGAGATTGGAAAAAAAGATGGCGGAGGAATAGGATGGGGAGAACACTTTCTCCCTCTCTACCTCATCAAAAGAACATTTCAACGCTGAGCAAATTCCACAAAATAACTTCTGACTGCTGGCAGAGGACATCAGGCATCCAGCAAAGCAGATCATTGGCTTCAAAACCAGGTAGGAATTATTTTAAAGGACGAAGATAGAGACAAAGGAGGTAGGGAGGGAACCCCGGCACGGGAAGGGAATCCCGTCCCAGGAAGAGACTCTTAAAAGAGAGGTTCCCTAAAATTGGGGAACTTTCTCACAGCTGTGCATGGGCGAGCCCTGGAAGCACAGAGGGCAACATAACAGGAAGGAAGAACAAATAAATAATTAAAACCAACAGATTACAAATTGAACAGTATAACCCCCAGCGGATAAGCAGCGCAAACGCCTGCGTCCGACAGCAGTGGGGGTTGGGCAGGGAGGAGCGCACCGGCGACAGTGCTTTCTAAGAACTGGGCCGCGGGAGACGTAGGCTGCAGGGCTTTTCTCAGGAATCGGGGCGTAACGGGGCCAGAATCGGTCCGCGCATGGCTAGAACGATTTATCCCAGACTAGCAAACCAGACTGGGGGATAACTAACACGGGAAACGCTCGAACATAAGACACCGACAGGCCGTGCACAGAACAAAGGACAGATCGGAAATAGCCGGCTGCAGACCATCCCCCACCGGCGACAGGCAGCCAGAGCCTGAAGCGCTGGAAGAGGGAAGTCGCAGTTCAAGAGAGACATTACCTGCCAAATTGCAAGCAGGCTTCTTTAC
Organism: Nanger dama; assembly: GCA_917880005.1. Lineage (NCBI taxonomy): Eukaryota > Metazoa > Chordata > Mammalia > Artiodactyla > Bovidae > Nanger > Nanger dama. The sequence continues at coordinate 8,795,404 of CAKJTW010000011.1, forward strand.
TGAGACTTCTGGGGCCTCTGAACAGTCATCATCTGCCTAAGAAAGAGCCCCGGTGGAGCTCCCAGAAAATTGAGCGACCCAGAAAGCCCAGAAGAACCAACAATAGTGCGAGCCAAACTCCCTAGCCACTCGGACTTGGGAAGGGAAAGTAGCCCAGGATCAACCAAACCCGACACCAGGAGGGGGCTTCCTGAGCGCCAAACCTGAGTGGCTTAGACCGGGAAGTGCATGAAGCATAGGGCAGGCCCCACACGGTTATCCCGCGGAGGGAGAAGGGGCAAGCCCAGTGCAGAGCTCACCACCACCCTCCCTGTGGCAAGACAGAAATCAGACACGGAAGAGACCAGCAAACAGAGGAAGTCAAACAGAGGGAACTGCCTTGGTAGCGACCCCACACAGTCCACAACGACAGAGAAAGCGCCAAATATACCGTTACTACTTTTATGATCAAAAATTTTTTGGGGGCAGGGGATGATGTGGAAGGGTGATTTTTTTTTTAAGAATTTTTTTTCTTTCTTAAAAAATTTTTTTCCTTTTTAAATTTGTTTTTCTTTTCTTTTTCATCTTTTTTTCCTAAACTTGCTTAAATTTTTAAGTCTTCTATATTTCTATTTATTATTTTTATAACTTAATATTACTTTTCAAAAAAAAAACACCCTATCATTAAAGCAAACGCCATATATAGTCCTATTGGTGGAGGAAGTTGTCTTTTAATAATTCTGGAGTCTTTTATTATATTTTACTTTTTTTCTCTATTTTTTAAAAATTTCTCTCTCCTTCTTCTTCTTCTCTTCAATAATCTATCTTTGAAAATCCAATCTTTACTCCAGATTTTTAATCTTGGCATTCTGGTATTTGTTGCCAATTTTGTACTTTTAAAAACTTAATCTTCAGTACCCAGTTTTACATGAGTGCGAGACTATTGGCTTGACCACTCTCTCCACCTTTGGAATCTCTCTTTTCTCCACCAGGTGGCTTTTGTCTCCTCCCTCCTCCTCCTCCTCTCTACCCAACTCTATGAATCTCTGTGTGTTCCAGAAGGAGGAGAATTCTAAGGGAACTGGTCACTGGCCGGATCTGTATCCCTCCTTCCCATCTCCCTCTTTTATCCCTGTCCACCTCTATCTACTTCCTCCCTCTCCTCTCCCATGTATAACTCTGTGACTACCTCTGAGTTGTCCAGACTTCGGAGCGCACACAAGAAAGTGGTTACGGGCTAGCTTGCTTTTTCCTCTTTTGATTCCACCTCATCCCATTCCACTCACCTCTAACTACTCCCTCCCTCTTCTCGCCTCCAAGTAACTCAGCGATCCTCTAGGGACGACCCTCAAGGTGGAGAAACCTATCATCATTAACCTAGATGTTTTAACATTAGTGCTGAATAGATGGAGAAATCATGAGGCTATTGTAAAAATAAATCTGAAAACCAGAATCAGGAGGCGTAAGTCCAAATCCTGAGATCATCAAAGAATTCCTGAATACAGGGAACATTATCCAATAAGAGCTCATCAAAAGCCTTCATACCTATACTGAAATCGAGCACTGCCCAAGGGCCAACAAGCTCCAGAGCAAGACATACCACGCAAATTCTCCAGCAACACAAGAACAAGCCCCTGAGCTTCAATACACAGGCAACTCAAAATACTCCAAAACCATTGACGTCTCATAACCCATTACTTCACACTTCACAGCACTCCAGAGAGAGGAAATCCAGTTCCACCCACCAGAACTCCAACACAAGCCTCCCTAATCAAGAAACTTTGACAAGCCACTGATATATTCCCAAACACAGAGAGGAAGCTCTATAATAAAGAGAATTCCACAAATTCCCAGAATATAGAAAAGCCATCCCAAATGCAGCAATATAACCAAGATGAAGAGACAGAGGAATACCCAGCAGGTAAAGGAACAGGAGACATGCCCACCAAACCAAACCAAAGAGGAAGAGATAGGGAATCTACCTGAGAAAGAATTCCAAATACTAATAGTGAAAATGATCCAAAACCTTGAAATAAAAATGGAATCACAGATAAATAGCCTGGGGTCAAGGATTGAGAAGATGCAAGAAAGGTTTAACAAGGACCTAGAAGAAATAAAAAGAGTCAACATATAATGAATAATGCAATAAATGAGATCAGAAACACTCTGGAGGCTACAAATAGTAGAATATCGGAGGCAGAAGATAGGATTAGTGAAATAGAAGATAGAGTGGTAGAAATAAATGAATCAGCGAGGGAAAAAGAAAGACGAATTAAAAGAAATGAGGACAACCTCAGAGACCTCCAAGACAATATGAAACGCTCCAACATTCAAATTATAGGAGTCCCAGAAGAAGAAGACAAAAAGAAAGACCATGAGAAAATACTTGAGGAGATAATAGTTGAAAACTTCCCTAAAATGGAGAAGGAAATAATCACCCAAGTCCAAGAAACCCAGAGAGTGCCAAACAGGATAAACCCAAGGTGAAACACCCCAAGACATATTTTAATCAAACTAACAAAGACCAAACACAAAGAACAAATGTTAAAAGCAGCAAGGGAAAAACAACAAATAACACACAAGGGGATCCCCATAAGAATAACTGCAGATCTTTCAATAGAAACTCTTCAGGCCAGGAGGGAATGGCAAGACATACTTAAAGTGATGAAAGATAACAACCTTCAGCCAAGACTACTGTACCCGGCAAGGATCTCATTCAAATATGAAGGAGAAATCAAAAGCTTTACAGACAAGCAAAAGCTGAGAGAATTCAGCACCACCAAACCAGCTCTTCAACAAATACTAAAGGATAGACTTTAGAAAGGAAACACAAAAAGGACGTATAAACCCGAAACCAAAACAATAAAGTAAATGGCAACAGGAGCATACTTATCAATAATTACCTTAAATGTAAATGGGTTGAATGCCCCAACCAAAAGGCAAAGACTGGCTGAATGGATACAAAAACAAGATCCCTATATATGCTGCTTACAAGAGACCCACCTCAAAACAACGGACACATACAGACTAAAAGTGAAGGGCTGGAAAAAGATATTCCATGCAAATAAAGACCAAAAGAAAGCAGGAGTAGCAATACTCATATCCGATAAAATAGACTTTAAAACAAAGGCTGTGAAAAGGGACAAAGAAGGCCACTACATAATGATTAAAGGATCAATCCAAGAAGGAGATATAACAATTATAAATATATATGCACCCAACATAGGAGCACCGCAATATGTAAGACAATTGCTAACAAGCATGAAAGGGGAAATTAATAATAACACAGTAATAGTGGGAGACTTTAACACCCCACTCACACCTATGGACAGATCAATTAAACAGAAAGTTAACAAAGAAACGCAAATGTTAAACGATACAATAGACGAGTTAGACCTAATTGATATCTATAGGACATTTCACCCCAAAACAATGAATTTCACCTTTACTCAAGTGCACACGGAACCTTTTCCAGGATAGATCACATTCTGGGTCATAAATCTAACCTTGATAAATTCAAAAAAATCGAAATTATTCCAAGCATCTTCTCTGACCATAATGCACTAAGGTTAGATCTCAATTATAGGAGAAAAACGATTAAAAATTCCAACAGTTGGAGGCTGAACAACACCCTTCTGAATAACCAACAAATCACAGAAGAAATCAAAAAAGAAATCAAAATATGCATCGAAACGAATGAAAATGAAAATACAACTACACAGAACCTTTGGGACACTATAAAAGCAGTCCTAAGAGGAAAGTTCATAGCAATACAGGCATACCTCAAGAAACAAGAAAAAAGTCAAATAAATAACCTAACTCTACACCTAAAGCAACTAGAAAAGGAAGAAATAGAGAACCCCAGAGTTAGTAGAAGGAAAGAAATCCTAAAAATTAGGGCAGAAATAAATGCAAAAGAAACAAAAGAGACCATAGCAAAAATCAACAAAACAAAAAGCTGGTTCTTTGAAAGGATAAATAAAATTGACAAACCATTAGCCAGACTCATCAAGAAACAAAGAGAAAAAAATCAAATCAACAAAATTAGAAATGAAAATGGAGAGATCATGACAGACAACTCAGAAATACAAAGAATCATAAGAGACTACTATCAGCAATTATATGCCAATAAAATGGACAACTTGGAAGAAATGGACAAATTCTTAGAAAAGTACAACTTTCCAAAACTGAACCAGGAAGAAATAGAAAATCTTAACAGACCCATCACAAGCATGGAAATTGAAACTGTAATCAGAAATCTTCCAGCAAACAAAAGCCCAGGTCCAGACGGCTTCACAGCTGAATTCTACCAAAAATTTCGAGAAGAGCTAACACCTATCTTACTGAAACTATTCCAGAAAATTGCAGAGGAAGGTAAACTTCCAAACTCATTCTATGAGGCCACCATCACCCTAATACCAAAACCTGACAAAGACACCACAAAAAAAGAAAACTACAGGCCAATATCACTGATGAACATAGATGCAAAAATCCTCAACAAAATCCTAGCAATCAGAATCCAGCAACACATTAAAAAGATCATACACCATGACCAAGTGGGCTTTATCCCAGGGATGCAAGGATTCTTCAATATCCGCAAGTCAATCAATGTAATTCATCACATTAACAAACTGAGAAATAAAAATCATATGATTATCTCAATAGATGCAGAAAAAGCCTTTGACAAAATTCAACATCCATTTATGATAAAAACCTCTCCAGAAAGCAGGAATAGAAGGAACATACCTCAACATAATAAAAGCTATATATGACAAACCCACAGCTAACATTATCCTCAATGGCAAAAAATTGAAACCATTTCCCCTAAAGTCAGGAACAAGACAAGGGTGTCCACTTTCACCACTACTCTTCAACATCGTACTGGAAGTTTTGGCCACAGCAATCAGAGCAGAAAAAGAAATACAAGGAATCCAAATTGGAAAAGAAGAAGTAAAACTCTCACTGTTTGCAGATGACATGATCCTCTACATAGAAAATCCTAAAGACTCGACCAGAAAACTACTAGAGCTAATCAATGAATATAGTAAAGTTGCAGGATATAAAATCAACACTCAGAAATCCCCTGCATTCCTATACACCAATAATGAGAAAGTAGAAAAAGAAGTTAAGGAAACAATTCCATTCACCATTGCAACGAAAAGAATAAAATACTTAGGAATCTTCCTACCTAAAGAAACTAAAGACCTATATATCGAAAACTATAAAACAGTGATGAAAGAAATCAAAGAGGACACTAATAGATGGAGAAATATACCATGCTCATGGGTCAGAAGAGTCAATATAGTGAAAATGAGTATACTACCTAAAGCAATCTACAGATTCAATGCAATTCCCATCAAGCTACCAGCAGTATTTTTCACAGAACTAGATCAAATAATCTCAAGATTTGTATGGAAATACAAAAACCTCGAATAGCCAAAGCAATCTTGAGAAAGAAGAATGGAACTGGAGGAATCAACTTGCCTGACTTCAGGCTCTACTACAAAGCCAAAGTCGTTAAGACAGTATGGTACTGGCACAAAGACAGAAATATAGATCAATGGAACAAAATAGAAAGCCCTGAGATAAACCCACACACCTATGGACACCTTATCTTCGACAAAGGAGGCAAGAATATACAATGGAGTAAAGACAGTCTCTTTAACAGGTGGTGCTGGGAAAACTGGTCAATCACTTGTAAAAGAATGAAACTAGACCCCTTTCTAATACCATACACAAAAATAAACTCAAAATGGATTAAAGATCTAAATGTAAGACCAGAAACTATAAAACTCCTAGAGGAGAACATAGGCAAAACACTCTCCGACATAAATCACAGCAGGATCCTCTATGATCCAACTCCCAGTATACTGGAAATAAAAGCAAAAATAAACAAATGGGATCTAATTAAAATTAAAAGCTTCTGCACAACAAAGGAAACTATAAGCAAGGTGAAAAGACAGCCTTCTGAATGGGAGAAAACAATAGCAAATGAAACAACTGACAAACAACTAATCTCAAAGATATACAAGCAACTTATGCAGCTCAACTCCAGAAAAATAAACGATCCAATCAAAAAATGGGCCAAAGAACTAAATAGGCATTTCTCCAAAGAAGACATATGGATGGCTAACAAGCACATGAAAAGATGTTCAACATCACTCATTATCAGAGAAATGCAAATCAAGACCACAATGAGGTACCATTTCACACCAGTCAGAATGGCTGCGATCCAAAAGTCTACAAGCAATAAATGCTGGAGAGGATGTGGAGAAAAGGGAACTCTCTTACACCACTGGTGGGAATGCAAACTAGTACAGCCATTATGGAAAACAGTGTGGAGTTTCCTTAAAAAATTGCAAATAGAACTGCCTTATGACCCAGCAATCCCACTGCTGGGCATACACACCGAGGAAACCAGAATTGAGAGACACATGTACCCCAATGTTCATTGCAGCGCTGTTTATAATAGCCAGGACATGGAAGCAACCTAGATGTCCATCAGCAGATGAATGGATAAGAAAGCAGTGGTACATATACACAATGGAGTACTACTCAGCCCTTAAAAAGAATAAATTTGACTCAGTTCTAATGAGATGGATGAAACTGGAACCGATTATACAGAGTGAAGTAAGCCAGAAAGAAAAACACCAATATAGTATACTGACACATATATATGGAATTTAGAAGATAGTAATGATGACCCTATATGTGAGACAACAAGAGAGACACAGAGGTATAGAACAGACTTTTGGACTCTGAGGGAGAGGGAAAGGGTGGGATGGTTTGGGAGAATGGCATTGAAACATGTATACTTTCTTGTAAGAAACGAAGCACCAATCTATGTTCAATGCAGGATGCAGGATGCATGGGGCTGGTGCACAGGATGATTCAGGTAGAGGATGTGGGGTAGGAGGTGGGAGGGGGCTTCGGCATTGGGAGATTGTGTTCACCTGTGGCTGATTCATGTCAATGTATGGCAAAACAAATACAGTATTGTAATTAAAATAAATAAATAAATAAAAATTAAAAAAAAAAGAAATTACAAAAGACAATGTCTTGACATTGCAAAAACAAAAACCACTTTCTAATAGTGAGAGAATCATTAGGAAATGGAAATTGTTGCCTTGGGAGAGAAAGTGCCTGTCTAGAATTTCTAGGGGACCCTCTGCTATGAATAATATGGCAGTGATTTTAATCCTTCATGGAAGAAGAAACAAGTTGACCTCTACAGTTTTCTTATGGCTTTGTTATGTGATGCTTCTGTAATAAAATGAGGTGTCTCCTCAAATAAGGGAATTATAAGCAAACTATATATTTATAGGCTTATGGACAGTGTTACATATAGGCAATTTAACATATCACAATTTTTCCAAGCTTTGTTTTTAAATTTTATTAAACCCTCAAATTCTGTAGCTTTGTTTCCAAACTTATTAATTAGATTCTGTTGGAGTTTCTTTTTAAGATTTTTTTTAAAGAGCAGTTTTAGGTTAACAGCAAAATTGAGAGGAAGGGATAGAGATTTCTCATACACTGCCTACTTCCCCCGACATGCATAACCTTCACATTATCAACATCCCATACAAGAGTAGTACATTCGTTACAACTGATGAACCTACATTGACATATCATAATAACCAAAGTTCAGTTTATATTACAGCTCACACTTGACATTCGTTGTACCTTCTACAAATTTAAATATTCCATTATTTTTACATATATATGTTATGTTCAAATTACGTTTTAAATTCCCTCTTAAAATCTTTCTCAAGGAATCTTAACCAGCCATATTTCATTGTAAACCCCCAACACTTCATTGCTCAATAAAGAGGTTCCATCTCACAGAGGTATTTGTATTTGGTAGGCTTCACACTGCTTGCTAGAAGAAATTCTCCTTGTGAAAAGAAATTCCTAACTGGATGAAACTGAAAGAAAAGATGGTGCTGAGTGTTCTGATGGTACTAGATTCTGGGATGTGTTCGCTTGCTTTGTTGGGTATCTCTCTGACTTGATTAGGTCAGCAGAAAAAGAACAAAGGTCTCTTCTCTTGCTGATTACACCACCAGGAAGCCCCAGGTAGTTGAAATGAGAATGCTTTAAAATACAGGAATTGAAACATTCCCAGAGAAAAAATAGGACAAACACGAATTAAGAGCTGACCACCAGAAGAAGGACCAACAGAACAGCCCTAGAAACCAAAGCAGTAATGTGAATTAGACCTGCAAAAGATTTGTAGTGAGTGTCACACTTAGATCTGGGTTGACATCACAGATAATTTGGCAACAATTAACAATGCACGAGATTTAGGTAGACTGGGATTCACTTTGTACCTATTCATATTTCATTATTTAAGAATGAATAAATGCAAAAGTGTATAAAGAAAAGTCAATCTACTCTTTTACCTAATCTCTGTAACCTCAATCAACCAAGCCCAGAGGCAACTTCCAGAGATAATCTTTGAACATACAAACTGGGGAGGAGGGGAGGCATAACTCTAGCACACTGTATCTCACATTTATATTTTAATAATATATGCTTGAGACATTTTGTATTTGTACATAGGGTTCTGCCTCATTAAAAAAAAAAACAACAACAACAACAGCAGCATGGTTTTCCGGTGTGTGAAACTACAATTATGTGATCAGTCTAAAAAAATGGTGACTATTTAGGTTCTTTCTCAGTTCAGTTCAGTTCATTTGCTCAGTCATGTCTGACTATTTGCGACCCCATGGACTGCAGCACACCAGGCCTCCCTGTCCATCACCATCTCCTGGAGGTTGCTCAAACTCATGTCCATTGAGTTGGTGATACCATCCAACCATCTCATCCTCTGTCGTCCTCTTCTCCTCCCACCTTCAATCTTTCCCAGCATCAGCGTCTTTTCAGATGAGTCAGTTCATCGCATCAGGTGGCCAAAGTATTGGAGTTTCAGCTTCAGCATCAGTCCTTTCAATGAATATTCAGGACTGATTTCCTTTAGGATTGACTGATTTGATCTCCTTGCAGTCCAAGGGACTCTCAAGAGTCTTCTCCAACACCACAGCTCAAAAGCATCACTTCTTCAGTGCTCAGCTTTCTTCATTGTCCAACTCTCACACCCACACACGACTACTGGAAAAACCATAGCTTTGACTAGACGGACCTTTGCTGGCAAAGTAATGTCTCTGCTTTTGAATATGCTGTCTAGGTTGGTTATAACTTTTCTTCCAAGGAGCAAGTGTCTCTTAATTTCATGATTGCAGTCACCATCTGCAGTGATTTTGGAGCCCCCCAAAATAAAGTCTCTCACTGTTTCCACTGTTTCCACATCTATTTGCCATGAAGTGATGGGACCAGATGCCATGATCTTCGTTTTCTGAATGTCAAGTTTTCAGCCAACTTTTTCACTCTCCTCTTTCACTTTCATCAAGAGGCTCTTTAGTTCTTCTTCACTTTCTTCCATAAGGGTGGTATCAGCTGCATATCTGAGGTTATTGATGTTTCTCCTGGCAGTCTTGATTCCAGCTTGTGCTTCATCCAACCCGGCGTTTCTTATGATGTACTCTGCATATACGTTAAATAAGCAGAGTGACAGTATACAGCTTTGACGTACTCCTTTTCCTGTTTGGAACCAGTCTGTTGTTCCATGTCCAGTTCTAACTGTTGCTCCCTGACCTGCATATAGATTTCTCAAGAGGCAGGTCAAGTGGTCTGGTATTCCCATCCCTTTCAGAATTTTCCACAGTTTATTGTGATCCACACAGTCAAAGGCTTTGGCATAGTCAATCAAGCAGAAATAGATGTTTTTCTGGAACTCTCTTGCTTTTCCTATGATCCAACAGATGTTGGCAATTTGATCTCTGGTTCCTCTTCCTTGTCTAAATCCAGCTTTCTAGTCGTTTGCTAACATTTTTTCTGCTGCTTTTTAAAAAGTATGTACCTTAATGGTACCTTTTAATGAATATGTTCTGTAAACATTATTAACTAGGAAGTAACATTTTATACTTAACAAATTGGGATTCCCAGGTGGTGCTAGTGGTAAAGAATTCGCCTGCCAATACAGGGAGAAAATTCCTGGTCAAGAAGATCCCCTGGAGAATGGCATGGCAATCCACTCCAGTATTCTTGAGAACCCCATGGACAGAGGAGCCTGGCAGGCTACAGTCCATAGGGTCACAAAGAGTTGGACATGACTAACGTGACATAGCACATACGTAAAAATTAGCTGAAATAAAAGATTTTATTTAGAGGTTATGGAAAATAGGCTGTTATTTTTTTCATTTGTTTGTTTTCAAACATATCTATTTATCACAATTTCCTAGAGTTTCTTTTTCTTTTTCCCCTCAAAATACAGATGATACTTGGGTCACTTTCCTGGAGATTCTGATTTAGAAAGTTCTCTACACCAAGAAACAGGGTTGAAAGACCTTTCTATTATCCTAACTCCAGGCTCAGATACACACATATATATCGGCAGATACTAACACTCTAGAATTGGTTCTCAGAGGAAATGACCTTTATAGACCTTGCTTCATGAATTCAGCCTTATTAAGGGATGATATAATCACTGTCCCTGTTATTACACATTTTTAAAAATTTTAAGGAAATAAAGCACAAAAATTTTATTGTGCTAACAGAGCTAGGGGAGGAAAGGGGGATGACAGAGGATGAGATAGTTGGATGTCATTACCAACTCAATGGACATGAGTTTGAGCAACCTCCAGGAGATGGTGAGGGACAGAGAAGCCTGGCATGCTGCATGCAGTCCATGGGGTCGCAAAGAGATGGACATGACTGAGCGACTGAACAACAGCAACAACAGAGCTAACCATTTACATAAATCTCTTGGTCTTTATCTGCAATAGCAAAAGTATAACATCTAATTTAAATGACTGTGTATGTATTAGTTTGGATCTTTTTCCACTTAAGATTCTATGCACATTTAGATACACAAATGTAGATCACCGTGTTATCATTTTAGTAGTTATATGCTTACATTATTTTACTTTATATTTTGCCAAACCAACCCTCAAATCAGGGCATTTACATCATACTCATATTTTTTTGTTATTAATGGTACAGATATAAATATTTAAACAACTTTTTTGTTTAAAATTATTTCCTCGTGCTTTACTAAAAGAAGTTGTATATGAAGATATAAAGTTTTATTACTTTTTGCCTGTATAGACTACACTATAGAAAGATTCTTAGTTGCTGTGTTCTGAAGACTGGACTAGTATGCCTGTTTTTCCATTGCCACTCCAGCAAGGGTTTTACTCCTTTTATTTTCATCTGATGTGTGAGTGCATGCTAAGTCTCTTCAGTTGTACCTGAATCCTTGTGACTCTGCGAACTGTAGGCCACCAGGCTCCTCTGTCCATGGGATTCTCTAGGCAAGAATACTGGAGTAGGTTGAAATCTCCTTCTCCAGAGGATCTTCCTGACCCAGTAATTGAACCTGCATTTCTTATCTCCTGCACTGGCAGGCGGGTTCTTTACTACTAGCACCATTGGGAAACCCTTTTTTAATCTGGTAAATATTGTTTTATCTCATTCCTGATGAATTTCTTAAATATATTTATTAAAAGGAAGTATAATGGCTTAAGTTGACTCTGGCACAAGACTGCCAGGGCTCAAATTGTTTTTCTGACATATGACTTACACTCTGCCTCAGTACTTTATGTTTAAAATGGCAACAATAATGGTACTTACCTCAAAGGCATATTCTGAAGATAAAATGAGTTAAGCCCTTAGAATTCTTCCTGACATTTGGTAAACACTCCTGGTAGCTCAGTCAGTAAAAATCTGCCTGCAGTGTAGGAGACGTGGGTTCAATCCCTGGGTCAGGAAGATCCCCTGGAGAAGGAAATGGCAACCCACTCCAGTATTCTTGCCTGGAGAATTCCACAGACAGAGGAGCCTGGCAGGCTACAGTCCATGGGGTCTCAAAGAGTAGGTATTTTGAAGCATAAATGTTTAACTACTGTATAATTCTGCAAAGTGGTATGAACTCTAGTTTATTCAGTTTTTCTTAAATAGACATTTGAATGATTTCTAGTTTGTTGCTATCACCAGCAATAACATGTAATAGTATATCTATCTTCATGTAATTGTGGTTTTCTGATGGAACTTAAAATTTATTTTGAGTATTGAGATTCATCCATTATATTTATTGCAAATATTTGTTTATTGCTTATATTTCACTTTCTGCATGTGTCAAAACTTCAAACCGAAAATGAAAATACATCTCTCTCTCCCCCATCCCCCACTTCCCTTTACTCTCATATCTCACAGATAGTACATGTAAAGTTTATATAATGGAAGCAAAAGTTTTATGAAACATACTCTTTACCACATTCCATATACTTTGATACATTCTGTTCTATCTTATCCTATGCATTTCATTTCATTTTTAAAAATGCTTATAGAGACCCTTTAAATTGATTTCAAATTACTAGTTCATTGAGCCCCACAGTCTGAAAAGGTCTGCCCTCTTTCTCTCCCACCCTGTGCTGAGCTAATCTATAGACGCTGGCACCCATTTGAGTTTCCCTGTCTGGCAAGCTGGTAGCCTATTAGAACTGGAGACTTCCCTAGAACCTCAGCCCAATTAAGTAAGTTCTTATCCATCTTTTCCCAAGAGTTGAGACCCAGCTACTGTACCTGCCCAAAACAAACAGATGGTCTCAGAGTAAACCACTGCCCCAGATGTCAACCACCTAACCTTGAATGTCACTATCTGCTGCCATGCCTAAACAACCAGACTGATACTAGCCCCACCTGCCCCCATCTGCCTAAGATTAACAGGGAAATAATTTTAAGACTGTTGGCTCACTTCCATGTTGACACTTAAGGGAGGTCAGTCTGTCAGAAGGGAAATGTTTCCAGGCAATGCTAGCACTTAAAATCTGGTAGGGACAGGATCACGGTTTTCCAAGTTCAGTTTATTCAAATCTCTTCCCAGCCTGAGTTTGGGAGTACAGGAATGGGGGTGGGGAGATGGAACTATGTTGCTAAGATCCAGGTAGAATTGGAGCTGTAGCCAAATGGACTAGACTCCAGGGCAGTTCAGTTCAGTTCAGTTCAGTTGCTCAGTCGTGTCTGACTCTTTTCGACCCCATGAATCGCAGCATGCCAGGCCTCCCTGTTCATCGTCATCTCCCGGAGTTCACTCAGACTCAGGTCCATAGAGTCCTTGATGCCATCCAGCCATCTCATCCTTGGTCGTCCCCTTCTCCTCCTGCCCCCAATCCCTCCCAGCATCACAGTCTTTTCCAATGAGTCAACTCTTCTCATGAGGTGGCCAAAGTACTGGAGCTTCAGCTTCAGCATCATTCTTCCAAAGAAATCCCAGGGCTGATCTCCTTCAGAATGGACTGGTTGGATCTCCTTGCAGTCCAAGGGACTCTCAAGAGTCTTCTCCAACACCACAGTTCAAAAGCATCAGTTCTTCAGTGCTCAGCCTTCTTCACAGTCCAACACTCACATCCACACATGACCACAGGAAAAACCATAGCCTTTCTGGGAGGAGGTCAAGTAAAGATGACTAAGCATAGCATGTTGAGGTATGCAGTACTATAGTGACACTTGGGTTGCTAAGGCCCACCTGAAACTCACAACAAATGACAAGACTGTATCTAGGTCCCACCAGGTGATGGAGTTAGGCTCCTGCCTTGATCAAGATCAGCTCAGGAACAGGGTGACCCTAAGCATGTAGATTGGGGGCATCCAGGCCTTCAGCTGAGAGTGCCAGGGCAGGCAGGAACTCATAGTAAATAATCATGAAGAAAAATTCCTTGACTGCTACATTAAAGCTGGGATTATAATTCTTCCCCTGGGCATTTGACTCAGGACCTGTGAGGAGACCATACTGATTAAACAATTTAAATGATATGATCAAGATTGGAGGAGCATATCAGATCAGCAGATTTTTCTCAATTAGGAAAAGAAGGAAAGAAACTTGTTCTACTCTTGAAAAGAGTTTTCTGACAGGTAAGTTTACTCATTCACTCACTCCTCCGCCCATTCATTCATTTATAATGCAGGACACACTTAACTGAGGGATACCTGCTTTCATTTACTCTTGCACTGTCAGATGTGCACACTCTCATATTTTCTTGGTATCTTTGGATGTTACAAACAGAAGGGCCAGGTGTAAGGTACTTGTATTATACAAGTACCTTAAATGTGCAGATTTCTCAGGCAACATTGTTTGACTTTAGTGTCAGCGGGCCCCTGATGACAACTGAAAAGTGCTCAAAAGTCAGCTTTCCATGAAAAGTAAGTTTATGTTTTTCCTCTGTTGGTAGGTAACTCCCTATATAGCAGTGAAATACAGATAGTAATGACAAACTCCTGAAAATAAACTGTAGGAGGTGGAAATATTCAACACCTAAACCCAGATGTCAGCAGAGATGACACCTCTGCTTATGTCCTTTAAGATTTAAGAAATAACTTGTCCCTTACTCCATCCACTTCCTGCCTGCATTTCAAGGAGGCAGCACTGTGCTCTACCATCCTCAGGTAGCAAGGCCAAGGAGCTCAGGTGGTCAGGGTCACTTGGCTTCAGTTCTGGTTTTCAGTGTCTCGTTTTCATCTCCCCTTAGCAGCTCTTTCTTCCTCATGTTCTACTGTCTGACCCAATGTAAAGCTCAGTTCTCTTGTTTTGTCTCTCCCCTCTTCTCTTTCCCACCTCCCAAATGTCACATGAGACATTTGAGTATGCAGAGATCAAATTGCCAACATCTGTTGGATCATCAAAAAAAGCAAGAAAGTTTTAGAAAAGCATCTATTTCTGCTTTATTGACTATGTCAAAGACTTTGACTGTGTGGATCACAATAAACTATGGGAAATTCTTCAAGAGATGGGAATACCAGACCACTTGACCTGATTCTTGAGAAATCTGTATGCAGGTCAAGAAGCAACAGTCAGAACTGGACATGGAACAACAGACTGATTCCAAATAGAGAAAGGTGTATGTCAAGGGTGTATATTGTCTCCTGCTTATTTAACTTATATGCAGAGTACATCATGAGAAATTCTGAGTTGGATGAAGCACAAGCTGGAATCAAGACTGTCAGGAGAAACATCAGTAACCTCAGATATGCAGATGACACCACCGTTATGGAAGAAAGTGAAGAAGAACTAAAGAGCCTCTTGATGAAAGTGAAAGAGGAGAGTGAAAAAGTTGGCTGAAAACTCAACATTTAGAAAACTAAGATCATGGCATCTGGTCCCATCGCTTCATGGCAAATAGATGGGGAAACAGTAGAAACAATGACAGAGTTTACATTTTTGGGCTCCAAGATCACTGCAGATGGTGACTGCAGCCATGAAATTAAAAGATGCTTGCTCCTTGGAAGAAAAGCTATAACCAACCTAGAGAGCATATTAAAAAGCAGAGACATTACTTTGCCAACATAGGTCTGTCTAGTAAAAGCTCTGGTTTTTCCTGTAGTCATGTTGGGATGTGAGAGTTGGACAATGAAGAAAGCTGAGTGCTGAAGAACTGATGCTTTTGAACTGTGGTGTTGGAGAAGACTCTTGAGAGTCCCTTGGACTGCAAGGAGATCCAACAAGTCCATCCTAAAGGAAATCAGTCCTGAATATTCATTGAAAGGACTGATGCTGAAGCTGAAACTCCAATACTTTGGCCACGTGATGCAAAGAACTGATTCATTTGAAAAGATGCTGATGCTGGGAAAGATTGAAGGTAGGAGGAGGAGGGACAATAGAGGATGAGATGGTTGGATGGTATCACCAACTTAATGGACATGAGTTTGAGTAAACTCTCTGAGTTGGTGATAGACAGGGAGGCCTGGCATGCTGCACTCCATGGGGTTGCAAAGAGTTGGACATGACTTAGCGACTGAACTGAACTGAAAGTTCACTGAAGACTTGGGGTGAAATGGAATTTTATAAAAACATTATATATTGCTTATCCTGCATCATTTCTTTCTCCCTCTTCCTTTCTCTTCCTCCCCAACCAAAACTTTAGTCTGTAGGTAGGGAGAGGGTGGTGTTTGCTTGATATCATAAAAACTACCTAAATTCTAAAACAAAGAGGCCCATTCTGCAATTAACAGCACCCAATAACTGGTAGATGTTTTGACTTCTCAGTCTTTCTTTCCATCCTATTTATATCAATTGGAACAATTACTGTCACCTTGTAAAAGGAGGGACAAAAGGTCAGTTGGGTTTAAAATATACTTTAAAAATCATTATGCTAATATGGATTTATTAATATAGACAAACCCTATGTTAGCTTTCAATGGATTGCATGTGATCATAGTTATTACACTGTTTAAAAATACATAAATTTTTAGTATAGACAACTGCAAAGAGGAAAAACATAGCCCATAATTTTCCCAGGTTGCCTCTGTTGATATAATACCCAGATTTTGATGATTTTTTTCTGCTACCTTTCTGGCTTGTTGGAATTATAGGGTACTCATACAATTGAGTACAAAGAGATATGATACTTTGACCAAGAATCCTCACCTGGATCTGTCAGTGGGACTGAAAACATCAAATCACAAATCAGAAACTGGCTGGGCTAAGGCAGCAGAATAATTGATGGTAGAAAGTCTCTGAGGAAAGGGTGAAATTAAAGGTGGTCCATGGCTAGAATTCAAGGCAACCATAGATGATGCCAGACCCAAGAAAGGACATGCATGGAAATCAAGATCCAAGGAAAACTCTTAGATCTGAGCAGGAAGGGTTGAAAGAGACTAGGGAGGAGAACAAGAGTGGGTGTCATAGATTCAGATACTGTGGTCTAGGAAGTGTTTGTCACCACAGAGCTCTACTTAGAGGCCCTTGGGTTTCCCCTATGGGTGAGCCTCTGCTGTTCCATAAAACCTTAGCCTTTATAGGTAGGCAGCTGCTGGTTCTCACTCAGTCAAGAGGCAGTCACTGTAATTAGTGGAGTCCAAGATCTCCTGGCTCTATGGAATGATATTGGTAGATTCATAATAGGATTAGGACAGTCAGAATCATTAAGGATATCTAGGAGGTCAGTCTGTACTCTTCAGTCTATAAGGCCTAGGTGAGGCTGAAGGTCAGGAAACTAAGAATAGCAGCTGTGTTACAGACAATTTGAGTTGAAGTTTCTGTTACTTGCATCTAAAAGCACCTTAACTAATTGCATGTACACACACATGCACATGTGTGTATTTTAATACATATGGATGTATGAAACAAATTATGAATGCCTTTAGAAATAAAATGTTAAAGGTTGTTATCATAAAGGAGATTATGTGTGATTTTATTTTTGCCTTTTTTAAACAATAAAGTTTTACATATCAGCCAAGGTTCTTACAAACAACAGAGGATGACCAAGGCTGATTTTAGGGGAAAAGGAAATTATTTAAAGGACACTGGGAACTCACAGAACTCACAGTCTGTAAGAACAAGTTTGTAAGAACAGTCTGTAAGAACTGAAGAAAAGTCACTCAGTCGTTTCCGACTCTTTCCAACTCCGTGGACTGTAGCCCACCAGCCTCCTCCATCCATGGAATTCTCCAGGCAAGAATACTAGAGTGGGTTACCATTTCCTTCTCCAAGGGATCTTCCCGACCCAGGGATCAAACCCAGGTCTCCCACATTGCAGGCAGAAGCTTTTAACCTCTGAGCCACCAGGGCAGCCCCAAGAACAAGCTTAAGAAGAAGGAAATAACCAGGGAATCCTAACCTGAACCAGGAACTGTTCTGATAAGGACATTGCTGTTGCTGCCACTAACTCCTGGTCACCACGGCTCACAGTGCTGCCCAGCTTTAAGTGCTGGATACTACTGCTGCTAACCGGAAGCTCTTCTGCCTTCACCTCCACCAAAAATGGACACGTGCTTCTTTGTGATAACCCATTCTTCAAGGTCCAGGGAGTTCACATTTGTTTGACTGAGCTTAGGCATTCTCTCACGCTCAAAAAGAAACTGTTAAGTGAGAATCTGCAAGATTTGCTCCCATCAAGACTCATAGATAGGGAGTTCTCCAAACACAGAAAGGCAAGATAAAAATAAAACATTTTCTTTACTTTTGTAATTGTTTCAAAAAGTAATAAAGCAAAACAAAACAAAAATCCCAACCCATACAAAACCAAATCAAATTAAACCAAAACAAGAACATCCATGTAAGCACTTCGAGAAAGACCATTATTTTTGTAAATAAGAAAAATAGATGCACACATATTTCACACATTTGAGGGAAAAAAAATTCATGAAGTCATCTGAATGTGTATACTTTTCATATTTGAAACACATTTATCTCACATTTTCTGGTTTGCTAACCAGAAGTTCAGTCCTAAATACATGCCATTTTTACACTCTCTCTGATGAATTTATAGTTACTAAAAACTATTTATTCTAACATACTAACAGGTAAATTATATATAGTCTGATGTTTTAAGCAGCTGACCTTCCTATAAGTATGGTTAAGGGAATAACAAAGAGTGCTACTCTACTCAGTAATTTTTTTCCATTAAAAATAGAATATTTTAAATTGTCAAAGAATCATATGTACTTGGAATATTCACTAGAATTAGCAATAACTATATTTAAATAATCAATTTAGAGCAAGATCCAAAGAAATTGTTAGATTTATTCCAGTGATGTAAGGATGGTACATTCACAAATCAGTGTGCCCCACCACATTAACAAAAGGAAGAATAAAAATAACATGATCGACTCAATAGATGCAGAAAAAGAATTTGACAACATTCAACATCATTTCATGATAAATACTCTCATCAAAGTGGATATAGAGGGAACATATCTCAACATAATGTAGGCTCCTTAAAACAAACCCACCACTAAACTCACACTCAGTGGTGAAAAACTGAAAGCCTTTCCTCTAAATTTAGAAACAAGATAAAGATGCTCACTCTTACCACTTCTATTTAACAGAGTATTGGAAATCCTAGCCATAACAGTCAGACAAGAAAAAGAAATAAAAAGCATACAAACTGGAAAGGAAGAACTAAAACTGTCACTATTTACAGATTACCCAATACTTTGT
The DNA here is from genome assembly GCA_917880005.1 of Nanger dama. Lineage (NCBI taxonomy): Eukaryota > Metazoa > Chordata > Mammalia > Artiodactyla > Bovidae > Nanger > Nanger dama. The sequence goes on from CAKJTW010000011.1 coordinate 8,814,377, forward strand.
ATAGAAAAATCTAAAGTGTCCACCACAAAACTATTAGAACTAATAAAGAAATTCAGTAAAGTTTCAGAATACAAGATTAATTTAGAGAAAAAAGTTGTATTTATATATACTAATAATGAACTATCAGAAAGAGAAAGCTAAGGGGAATTCCCCGTTGGTCCAGTGGCTAGAACTCAGTGCTTTTCCTGACAGGGCCTGGGTTCAGTCTCTGATTGGGGAACTAAGACCCCGCAAGTGGCAAGATGCAGCCACGCCCCTCCCCACCCCCCACAAAATAGAAAGCTTGTTTAAAATCATGCTAAAATTACATCAAAAAGATTAAAATAGAAATCAATTTAACCAAGGCAGTGAAAGAAGTATAATTTGAAAAATATGAAATATCAATGAAGGAAATTGGAAGATGATATAAATAAATGAAGATTATCCTGATATTCTATGTCCACACTACCCAAAGTAATCTACAAGTTTAGTGCAATATCTCTCAAAATAGCCATGACATTTTTCACAGAACAAGAAAAAATAATTCCAAAATTCATATGGAGACCACAAAAGATCCTAAATTGTCAAAACAATCTTGAAAGAAAAAAGCAAAGCTGATGGTATCACCCTTCCTGACTTCAGACTATTCTACAAAGCTACAAAATCAAAACATAGTGGTACTGACACAAAACAGACGCATGGACCAATAGAACATAATAGAGCATAGAAATAAACCAATGCACCTGCGGTCAATTAACCTATGACAAAGGAGGCAAGAATATGCAATGAAGAAAACAATCTCTTCAACAAATGGTGCTGGGAAAACTGGATGGTTACATATAAAAATGAAATTAAAACATTTTCTCAAACCATACAAATATAAACTTGAAATGGATTAAAGACCCAAATGTAAGATCTAAAACTATAAAAGTCCTAGAACAAACATAGGTGGAAAACTCTTTGACATAAATTATAGCAATATTTTTTTTGGATCTGTCTTCTAAGGCAAAAGAAATAAAAACAAAATAAATAGGACCTAATTAAACTTAAAACTTTTTGCATGGCAAAGGAAGCCATTGACAAAATGAGAAGACAACCTATGAAATGCAAAAAAAAAAAAAAAACAAAAAACAAACCCACCAAAACTATAGATGATATGGCTGCCAAGGGGTTAATATCCAAATTACATAAATAGCTCATATGAAAAGTGAAAGTGAAGTTGCTCAGTCGTGTCCGACTCTTTCCGACCCCATGGACTGTAGCCTACCAGGCTCCTCTGTCCATGGGATTCTCCAGGCAATAGTACTGGAGTGGATTGCCATTCCCTTCTCCAGGGGATCTTCTCAACCCAGGGATCGAACCCAGGTCTCCCTCATTGTAGACAGACACTTTACCGTCTGAGCCACCAGGAAGTCCTAAATAGCTCATATACCTTATATACCTTAATACTAAAAATTCAAACAACTTAATCAAAAAATAGGCTGAAGACCTAAATAGACATTTTTCAAGGAAGATATACAGATGTTTAATGCACATGAAAAGATGCTCAACATTGCTAATTATCAGAGGAATGATATTCAAAACAATGAGATATCACCTCACACCTGTCAGAATGACTATCATTAAAAAGATTACAGGCAACCAGTGTTGGAGAGAATGTGGAGAACCTAGCGCTTTAAAAACAGAGACATCACTTTGTGGACAAAGGTCCATGTAGTCAAAGCTATGGTTTTTCCAGTAATCATATATGGATGTGAGACTTGGACCATAAAGAAGGCTGAATGCCGAAAAATTGATGCTTTTCAATTGTGGTGCTGGAGAAGACTCTTGAAAGTCCCTTGGACAACAATGAGATCAAAACAGTCAATCCTAAAGAAAGTCAACGTTTAGGATTCATTGGAAGGACTGATGCTAACGCTGAAGCCCCAATACTTTGATCACCTGATGCAAAGAGCTGACTCATTGGAAAAGATCCTGATGCTATTAAAGACTGGGGGAAAAAGGGGAAAGGGGCAATAGAGGATGAGATGGTTGGAGGGCATCATTGACTCAATGGACATAGTTTGAGAAAACTCTGGGAGATAGTGAAGGACAGGGAAGTCTGGTGTGCTACAGTTTACAGGGTCGTAAAGAGTTGGACACTACTTGGCGAGTGAAACACAACAGCAGTGTGGAGAAAAGAGAACCCTTGTACATTGTTTGTGGGAATGTACACTGATGCAGCCATTATGGAAAACAGTTTGGACGGTCTTCAAAAAACTAAAAATAGAATTACCTTATCATCCAGCAATTCTACTTCTGAGTAGATATCTAGAAAAAAAAATGAAAACACTATTTCAAAAGGATACACGCACTGCAATCTTCATAGCAGTACTACTTACAATGGCCAGTATATGGAAGCAACCTAAATGCCCATCAACAGACTGAATGGATAAGGAAGATGTGGTACATATAGACAGACACACACAAAAATATCATAAAAAAGAATGAAATTCTGCCATTTGCAGCAACATGTAGGGCAGAACTACAGAATATTATGCTTAGTAAAATAAGTCAGACAGAGACAGATAAATATCATAACAAAGTCATTTATATATGGAATCAAGAAAATAAAATAAACAAACATAAATAACAAAACGGAAACAGCCTCACAGATGTGAAAACAAACCAGTGGTTACTGAAGGGGAGAGAGGAGAGGGAGAAGCAAGTTAGGGTATGGGATTAGGACATACAAACTACTATGTATAAAATAGATAAAAACCAGGATGTATCATATAGTGCAGGGAACTGTAACCATTATCTTGTAATAATTTTTAATGGAGTATAATCTGTAAAAGATTGCAACCCACTCCAGTACTCTTGCCTGGAGAATCCCAGGGACGGGGGAGCCTGGTGGGCTGCCGTCTATGAGGTCGTACAGAGTCGGACACGACTGAAGTGACTTAGCAGAAGCTGTAAAAATACTGAATCACTATGCTGTCCACCTAAAATTAATATTATAAATCAACTATATGTTAATTTAGAAAGTAGCATTTCAAAAATTGTGAAGAATTTATATCCAAAGCATTCACTTGAATCAGTGATAACTATATTTATATAGATGATATGGCTATATTTAAACAAGCAATTTTTTAAAAAATTATTTTTATCTATGCATTATTTATTTATTTTTGGCTGCATCTTCGCTGCTGAACTCATTGTGGCAAGTGGCGGCTAATGTCTAGTTGCAGTGAGACTTCTCATTTGCAGTGACTTCTCTTATTGCGGAATATAGGCTCTGCAGTTGTGCCCAGGGCTTAGCTGCCTCACAGCATGTGGGATCTTCCTGGATCCAGGACTGAACCCACGTCCCTTGCATTGGCAGGTAGATTCTCAATGTTTGGACCATCAGGGAAGCCCTAAACAAGCAATTTAAAGCAACATTCAAAGAAATCTAAAGACCTCAGTACAATAAGTATATTTGTCTTGATCTCCTTCAGATTTTTTTCTCCTATGTCTTCTGAATCCAAGCACTAGAACAATTTTCTTTAAAATGCCAATTTCATCATGTCATTGATGTGCAGAAAATCTTTCGCTGTCTCTCTGCGCCTTTAGGAAAAATCCAGACACCTGAGCTGGCATTAAGACTTCTTTTCAGTGTGGCAGTCCCTGCATCTTTCCAGCTACATGTCTCACCCCCATAGTTAGAGCCAAATAGATCACTGAACTAGCCATGTGCTTTCCTGCCTCTGTGCTCTGTTCATATGGTCTTCTCCACACAGTAAGCTTTCACCAGCTCCTCCTACCCACATCAGTTTTACTTATTTCTAAAAACTGGACAGCAAGAAGATCAAACCAGTCAATCCTAAAGGAAATCAACCACGAATTCATTGCAAGGACTGATGCTCAAGCTGAAGCTCCAATACTTTGGCTGCCTGATGGGAAAACCTGACTCATTGGAAAAGACCCTGATGCTGGGAAAGATTGAGAGCAGGGGGAGAAGTGGGCAAAAGAGAGATGAGATGGTTGGATCCTATCACCAACTCAATGGATATGAGTTTGAGCAAACTCTGTGAGATAGTGAACACAGGGAAGCCTGGCATGCTGCAGTCCATGGGGTCACAAAGAGTTGGACATAGCAGTGTTTGAACAGAAACCGGGCTCATATCTCATGTTCTGTGTGGACTTCTCTGACTCTCAGCCTAGTTGAATCAATCCTTTGAATTCCAATAGCAAAACCCATCCATCTTTCCAGCTTTCCAGTTCTTAATGGTGAGGTCAGGTTGTGAATTATATCTCTATTTGTGCCCACTAAGAATTAAAGCAGGAGATTGCAAACTTTAATTGAAACAATTAATTGAAGCAATTTTAAGGTTCTTTCCTACTTTAATACCACCCTTTATTACTTGAGTTCTGATGGGCTTGCTAGATAGGGAGCCATCTCTGCAGCACTGGTGATTACACACAACCATACACAGAAACCTACATGCAGGTCAGGAAGCAACAGTTAGAACTGGACATGGAACAACAGACTGGTTCCAAATAGGAAAAGGAGTACGTTAAGGCTATATATTGTCACTCTGCTTATTTAACTTATATACAGAGTACATCATGAGAAACACTGGGCTGGAGGAAGCACAAGCTGGGAGAAATATCAATAACCTCAGATATGCAGATGACACCACCCTTATGGCAGACAGTGAAGAAGAACTAAAGAGTCTCTTGATGAAAGTGAAAGAGGAGAGTGAAAAAGTTGGTTTAAAGCACAACATTCAGAAAACTAAGATCACTTAGTTTTCCCATCACTTCATGGCAAATAGATAGATAGGGAAACAGTGTAAATAGTGGCTGACTTTATTTTTCTGGGCTCCAAAATCACTGCAGATGGTGATTGCAGCCATGAAATTAAAAGACGCCTCCTCCTTGGAAGGAAAGTTATGACCAACCTAGACAGCATACTAAAAAGCAGAGACATTACTTTATCCACAAAGGTCCATGTAGTCAAGGCTATGGTTTTTCCAGTGGTCATGTATGGATGTGAGAGTTGGACTATAAAGAAACCTGAGGGCCGAAGAATTGATGCTTTTAAACTGTGGTACTGGAGAAGACTCTTGAGAGTCCCTTGGACTGCAAAGAGATACAACCAGTCCATCCTAAAGTAGATCAGTCCAGGGTGTTCATTAGAAGGACTGATGTTGAAACTGAAAACTCCAATACTTTGGCCACCTGATGCGAAGAGTTGACTCATTGGAAAAGACCCTGATGATGGGAAAGATTGAAGGCAGGAGGAGAAGGGGACATCAGAGGATGAGATGGTTGGATGGCATCACTGACTCAGTGGTCATGGGTTTGGGTAGACTCCAGCAGTTGGTGATGGACAAGGAGGCCTGGAGTGCCTCCTTGGAGTTCATGGGGTTGCAGAGAGTCAGACACGACTGAGTGACTAAACAAAAAACTAAAAATTGGGTCTACCCAGGCACTGGAGAAGGGCATGGCAACCCAGTCCAGTATTCTTGCCTGGAAAATCCCATGAACAGAGGAGCCTGGTGGGCTACAGTCCCTAGAGCTGCAAAGAGTCAGACACGAGTAAAGCAATTTAGCACACACATGCATCATCATGGGTCTGCCCAGGAGTATATCTCACTGTGTGATTCCAAGTGCAGCATCCCATCATTCACTCAGTATGCCTTTTCATCCAGTACTCAGGGATCATGGTGGAGACCCCAAGTATTTTAAGACATTGAGAGCCTTGTACAAACATAAAGGCTGGTGGGGCACAGCTATCTTCCGGGTGCAGATATTAGAGAAGGTACAGTTTGAGAGGCATGTAGGAGGTAACACCAAAACTTGTTCAGAACAGGAAGGGAGAGACTGATGATAGTAAAGATCACTTTGTAACTGAAAAAACCTTCTTTGGGAAAACACAAGAGACCTCCCCCACCCCACCCTTGGTTAGGGGACCCCCAGAAATAGGTGGGTGGAATTTGAGAGCAGTCAGGTTTCCCAGAATTGAAGATGACAGCAGAGCCAGAGAAATGCCTGTTTCACCATTAGTGTGACTCTATTTTATTTCAGACAGGTGTGGCCTCGGACAACATGGGCTCTATTCAGCTGTGTTTGTCATTGTAAGGCACACAGGAATGACTGAGAAAAATGGTTTTATTTAGGTGAAGGGGTTATGGGTAATTTTTGTGGTTTTATAACAAACAAAGTTTAAATAAACTATATATAGTTATTATTAAGTTATTACCATAAAATTAAGAAATATTTTTAAATGAAAATATTATTAAAGTTACCATAAAATTTTATATATATGAGGCTTGATGCTAGTGGTAAAGAACCCACCTGCCAATGCAGAAGACATAAGAGCCATAGGTTCAATCCCTGATTTGGGAAGATTCCCTGGAGGAGAGTATGGCAACCCATTCCAGTATTCTTGCCTGGAGAATCCCATGGCAGAGGAGCCTGGTGGGCTATAGTCCATAGAGTTGCACAGAGTCGGACACCACTGGAGTGACTTAGCATGCGCACAGCACACACACACACACACACACATATACGAAATGTATAGTTAAAGACACACATTGTTCACATTGGTCTGGGAACAGTTTCTGACCAAATACTTCATAGGTCAATGACAGCTTCCATACCAGGGGCTGTTGGCAAATTGTTAGAAAAGCCATTGTGGTTGGAAATAGAGGAACAAAGGGCTCTATTAGGACCTGAGTGGGAGAAAAGGGGCAAGGAGCCTCTTCCTGCATACCAAGAGAAAGGCAAAAAGAAGAAACTAAATGATACAAGCTTTCTACACTCAAGGTCAACTCAGGGTAAAATTTGGGTTGTAACAGAACAGGTCTTAAGTTTCAATTCCATCTTACTTTTTGTCTCCTCGGACCTCATTTTTTTTCCATTTCTACTTTGAATCTTTATAAAAATCTTTGAAAGTATGCTTCCTTTCTTTGTCTCACTTTGTTGTGTTTCTTGGAACTGTCTTAGCACAATAGCTCAGTCTCTGCCTGTCTCCTGAGCACCAGCTCTGGCTTTATTGTCAAGTCCGCACAACGCCTTGCAGATCCTTAGCGATTCCTCACATTAAGTGAGCCATGCACACTGGCTGCCCTCACCCACAGGCTGCCACCTGCTGTCTGCCCTGTGGATGTTCCTCTACCAGGGATGCACCCTGGGCAATCTGCACACTTATGTGAGTGGCACGCCCTCCTTTCCCAGGTGGACTCAGTTGCCATCATCCCTGAGAACATGCTTGGCTCTGACCTCAAGAAGTCCTGGGAACAGTGTCCTGCCCCAATTACAGAAACCAATGTGGCTGAGGTCAGTCCCAGGCCATCCTTGCTGGGCCTACTGCCCTGCAGAGGATTCCTGGGGTTGACCACAGTTTAGCTCATGGGCTTCTTCAGATTTTGTGAGTATCACTGAAGTAAGTCCAGGCTGTAACGCTCCACAGGTCATGTGACTCCCTCACTCCTACCCCAAGTGGCTTGCTAATTCTTAGATTCATCTGATGCAGTTACTAAGAAAACCTCATTGGACTGCAATGGTTCTCCAATGCTTGTCAGAAAACCTTCATTTTGTCCTTACCTTGTCTATACACTTTCCCTTGATGACCACAGGTATTTTGGCCTGGTTAATGTTGAAGAATATTTTGAGAGTCTGGTGATAGACTATGGTCTGGGGTATAGGTTGCCACCAGTTGGGGCTTTATGGTTAACTCCCAATAAACTAAAAGAGTGCCAGGGCTGTTTAACACCCAAACATTGCCAAATAACAGGCCCTCTTAAACACCTAAAGTGTGCAGAATTTGACTTATCCCACTGCGACCCTGACTTTTTGCAATGAGATAGAGCACCCCAGAGTTTACAGAGATACCACACCCACTATGAAATACTGTGGCCTCAAGGTACACTGTAGATCAGTTCTCTTACAATTTATTGTGCATATGAATCACCTGGGGATTTTGTAGAAATGTAGCTTCTGATCCAGCATATCTGGATGGGGCCTGAGATTCTGCATTTCTAGCAAGTTCCCAAGTGATATTAATACTGTTGTTCTGAGGACCATACTTGGAGTAGCAAGACTCTGAAGGAAGCAGAGCAGGTGGAAAATATTCCAGGACATAATTCCGAATTGTGTCCTTCTATGGACAATTTTCTTGCAGCTGGAAAGGAAGTCAGCTTTAAGACAGACGGAAATGGCCTTCATCCAGTTGGCCACTTTTCCCAGACAGATGATAGTTCTTTGTGAGCAAGAAGAGATAAGGGAGCAGATTAGTGTCCAAAAGGAATCCAACCATATGTCAGGCACTTCCACACCACCACACATACACCTCCTCAAATCCAGCCTAAACACACCCCATTCCTCACCTACCCACCTAGTGATTCAGCTCTTTAGGCCCTAGGACAGGGCAGAAGAGATGATGTGAAATTGCTCAGTGACTGGATAATGGTTAGTTCTGACAGCTGGCATTTTCAGAGAGGTAACAGGCTTCTTTTTGATCTCCACCTGCTCTCCAGGTGGTGGATGGCAGCTTGCTGGGCTGGGCGCTATGAGGATCAGAAATAAATTAAGACTATCCCTTGCTCTCTAGACACTTGCCATCAAGTGAGGAAGACACATTTGGACAAATAACAGTGGAATGATGTGTTAATGCTTGAGAAGTTTCATGACAAATATCTGTTTTGATCATATTTGTTGAGAAGGTGGGGCTAAGGTCTGGGAAAGGACTCAAAAAGGCTTCACAGAAGAGTGACTGGGGAGCTAGGAGTTTTCCAGGTGCAGAAGGAAGCATGGGAGGGTAGTCTAACCAGAGTATCTTGACAACCCACCTTGAAAGGAAGGCTAGAGGGCATCTCCAAAGAGGAATCCCCAGGACCCAGGTTTTCCAAAGCATACAATGTAATGAAGGCTCTTCCTTAATATCAGAAAAATATTTGGTCAGATAGAATTCCTACTGAGGTATGAGGGTTTTCTCTTTTCATTTAAAGGTTTCTCTGAGTGATTTTAGAAGTATTTCCAGTGAAGTTAAAAGTAGATAAGAAAGAGTTGGTTGCTGTAATGAAAGGGTATTTATGAGCTTCTCAGAGATCTTTTCCCCAGAAAGATACACAAGTCAGACCTCGGTGTTCCAGGGACAGGCCTGTTGTCCAGGGCCAGCTGCAACACTGAAAGGGGGGTGGAATTGTCACCTAGTGGCCCAAACCCACAAGTGTGAGCTCCATTGAGGTTATCTGGAGTTGCTTCAGGTGTGGAATCATGTCCTCAACAAATCACTTAGCCTACTAACCTCCTCTATCCACTTTCAGGGCCTGAATCTTAGTTTGGTTACTGGAGAATATTGATCCAACTCTGAAAATGTCAAAATGGGCCATATACACAAAAAATTAATTCATGGTAAAGTGTAAAGAATCATTGAAAAAATGTTGGTGACAGATGCTGCACTTGTGTCTAATTTGATGAAGGAGAGGAATTGATGGCCGAACCGTGGAGAGTAGGAAAAACAGGGGTGGGGGTGGGGGAGTGGGTTGTCCCTGAGAGAAGAAACAAACACAGGAAGAGGCTGTTGGAGCAGCAGCTGCCTTTGATTTTACTTGTTTACCTTCTCCTGGGATGGGGCAAACAGGAGCTGCTCATGATATTATTTTTAGAGCTATTTTCAAACAGTGTGGCTAGAAAGGGTTGTGCTGCTGTTTGGCTATGAAGAATGTTTAGCATGCCTAATCTTCTTACAGAAGGGCTTTGTTCCCAGGTGCACCAGCATGTTAAATTAAACATCTCGAAGAAAGAATCCTATATTAGCGCTCCAAAATGATGTTTGGTGACTCTCTAGCACCATGAAGGGCCCCCTGCCATGGTCTTATTCTGGTGCCAACTGGGGACGGTCTGACTTGCTGTTTCCCCAGACTCCACTTCTCCAGGGTCCCTTACTATTTTCCAAATTCTTACCTTACTCAGAGAGAGCCCAAGGGGCTCCTTTTAGCCTGGGAAAAGGGTAATTTCAGATAAGGAGGCTGTAGCAAGGCAGAGCCATTATAGAGCAAGTGACAGCAAGGCCAGGGAGGCTGCAAAAGGAAGCAGAAGGGGCAGGGACCGGGATTTGACAGCCAGGCAGACTCCATTCTCATCCTGGCTTCTTGTGACCTGTGTGACCACTTGGGCAAATTAGCTCATCTCTCTTTAGTTTCCTCTTCTACAAACCGGAGATTAAAAACAGTGAGTGTTATTGTGAAGATTTAAAAGAGAAGAATGTAAAGTCTAGAATCTAGCACCTAGAGTGTATTCCATCATTTCCTTTCAATGCCTACCTTCAAATCTCCCTTCTCATTGCCCCATTTCCTTCACTATTTGTTTCCACTTCTTGTTGGAAAGGTTCCTCAGTCTCCAGCATTGCATCAAGATCCCTGTCTTCCAGGAGTTTTCATTTGGTATGAAACAAAGGGATATGTTACAGCTGAAACTTCTGAGTGCCTCCAAGTGGAGGCCTTCTCCTTTAGAATGCTCAGCTCCTCTCCGGAATCACTTCCTCCCTCCCAAGCTCTGGGGCTTTCAAGGGCCCCTCACCAAAAAGGGTGGGTTGGCTTAGGCTGAGAAACAGATGCTCTTTCTCAGGGCCCTGATTCTTTGGTGCCCTTTCCAAGGGAACCCTTTTCACCTTCTGAGTGTTCAAACCTCGAAAGTCTAGGTTAAGCATCTTGACTGGAGGGAAAGGTCCCAGAGACATCCTCAGCTACTTTTAGTTTGAGCTGAGATTTCTCATATTTAAGTAAGGTATAGCGTCCCAAGAAAAGGTGCTCCCCCGCCCTTTCTTGTTCAGTAGCTAAGTAGTGTCTGACTCTTTGTGACTTCGTGGACCACAGCATGCCAGTCTTCCCTGTCCTTCAGTATCTCCCAGAGTTTGCTCAAACTCATGTCTATTGAGTCAGTGACGCCATCCAACCATCTCATTCTCTGTCACCCTCTTCTCACCCTGCCCTTAATCTTTCCCAGCATCAGGGTCTTTTTCAGTGAGTTGGCTCTTTGCATCAGGTGGTCAAAGTGTTGGAGCTTCGGCTTCAGCATCATCCTTTCTAATGAATATTCAAGACTGATTTCCTTTAGGATTGACTGGTTTTATCTCCTTGCAGTCCAAGGGATTCTCAAGAGTCTTCTCTAGCACCACAGTTTGAAAGGGTCAGTTCTTCGCTGCTCAGCTTTATGATCTAACTCTCACATCCGTACATGATTACTAGGAAAAGCACAGCTTTGACTATACTGACCTATGTTGGCAAAGTGATGTCTCTGCTTTTTAAAATGCTATCTAGGTTTGCCATAGCTTTCCTTCCAAGGAACAAGCATCTTTTAATCATGTCTGCAGTCATCATCTGCAGTGATTTTGGAACCCAAGAAAATAAAATCTGTCACTGTTTTCACTTTTTCTCCATTTGCCATGAAGTGATGGGACCAGATGCCATGATCTTCATTTTCTGAATGTTGAGTTTTAAGCCAGATTTTTCACTCTCCTCTTTCACCTCCATTAAGAGATTCTTTATTCCTCTTCACTTTCTGCCATTAGAATGGTATCATCTGCATATCTGAGGTTATTGATATTTCTCTCTGCAGTTTTGATTCCAGCTAGTGATTCATCTAGCCTGGCATTTCTCATGATGTACTCTGCATAGAAGTTAAATAAGCAGGGTGACAATATACAGCCTTGACGTACTCCTTTCCCAATTTTGAACCAGTCTGTTGTTCCATGTCCCGTTCTAACTGTTGATTCTTGACCTGCATACAGATTTCTCAGGATTTGGGTAAGGGGATCTGGTATTCCTGTCTCTTTCCGAATTTTCCAGTTTCTTGTGATCCACACAGTCAAAGGCTTTAGTGTAGTCAATGAAGCAGATGTTTTTGGAATTCCTTTGCTTTTTCTGTAATCCAGTGGATGTTTACAATTTGATCTCTGGTTCCTCTGCCTTTTCTAAATCCAACTTATACATCTGGAAGTCCTTGGTTCACATACTATTGAAGCTTAGCTTGAAGGATTTTGAGTATTACCTTACTAGCATGTGAAATGAGTGCAACTGTATGATAGTTTAAACATTCTTTGGCATTGCCCTTCTTTGGGATTAGAATGAAATGTGACCTTTCCAGTCCTGTGGCCACTGTTAACTTTTCCAAATTTGCAGGTATATTGAGTGTAGCACTTTAACAGCATTATTTTCTAGGATTTTAAATAGCTCAGGTGATGGAATTCCATCACATCTATCAGCTTTGTTTGTAAGAATGCTTCCCAAGGCCCACTTGACCTCACTCTCTATCATGTCTGGCTCTAAGTGAGTGACCACCCCATCATGGTTATCTGGGTCATTAAGACCTTTTTTGTATAGTTCTTCTGTGTATTCCTGCCAGGTCTTCTTAATCTCTCCTGTCTCTTTTAGGTCCTTACTGTTTCTGTCCTTATTGTGCCCATCTTTGCATGAAATGTTCCCTTACTCTCTTACTGTCTTTAATTTAGTAAAATAGCAATAACATAAAATCTACCATTTTAACCATTTTAAGTATTAAATTCAATAGCAGTAAATGCATTCATATTTTTGTGCAACCATCACCACATTCCTCCCCAGAACTTTCTCATCACCTCAAACTGAAATTTCCTACCCATTAAATAGTAGCTCCTCATTCCTTCTCTTACAATCCCTGCTAACACTATTCTACTTTCTGTCTCTATAAATTGAATTATTCTAGGCACCTCACATAAGCATGAAAGCATTAGTCGCTCAGTCATGTCCAGCTCTTTGACGCCACAGACTGTGGTTCATTAGGTTCTTCTAACCGTGGGATTCTCCAGGCAACAACAGTGGAGTGGATAGCCATTCCCTTCCCCAGGGGTTCTTCCCGATCCAGGAATTGAATCTGGGTCTCCTGCATTACAGGTAGATTCTTTACCATTTACTGTCTAAGCCACCATAAGTAGAATTATAAAATATTTGTCCTTTTGTGTATGTACAGGCCTCTTTTAACAAAAAATTATACATTACAGATTTACTCTGTTGCCTGTTCTGATGTTTCAAACACACACATACATATATGTATGTGTAAAAGTAGGTATAGGATTGTTATGTGTACAGCTCTATTTACAGGTTAGACAATTAGAAAACCAAATCTAAAAATCCACAAAATTTTATATAATTAAATATAATATGAAAGATGACATTCTGCTAAAACAAAACCCCAAAGTTGTTTAAAAATAGAAAAATTTTGGTTTGGGTTCTGTTTTTTTCTGCATTTTGACTTTATCTTAATACAGAGAATATCTGTTTGCCTAAGTATGGTTAGGGAATGTCACTAGTAACATCAAAGCTTGGTTTGATAGTTCAGAATAATCAGACTACACACTTCACAATAATGATGCCAGCAATCAAGTCTTGAAGACCAATTTTAATGAAGTTTTACTGATAATAATGTAAAATTATCTTTTCATAGAGATAAGATTAACATTGTGATGTTATTGAAATCTGAATTAAAGGAGGCATCTAATCTAACTCAGAGTTGGGAACCAAAAAACAAATCTTTATTGTAATTACCTACTATGCTGCTGCTGCTGCGTCGGCGTCAGTCGTGTCCAACTCTGTGCGACCCCATAGACAGAAGCTCACCAGGCTCCCCCGTCCCTGGGATTCTCCAGGCTAGAACACTGGAGTGGGTTGCCATTTCCTTCTCCAATGCATGAAAGTGAAAAGTGAAAGTGAAGTCGCTCAGTTGTGTCTGACTCTTAGCGACCCCATGGACTGCAGCCCACCAGGCTCCTCCGTCCATGGGATTTCCCAGGCAAGAGTACTGGAGTGGGGGTGCCATTGCCTTCTCTGAATTACCTACTATACTTGAAGCTAAAGAACTGTTGCAACTTGGTACATACAAAGATAAGCTCTGAGCAGTAGAATCTGAATATGAAATCATCTGCTCTGGCAAGGACCTCTTGAATCTAGCATGCTTTTAAAACTGTTTCAATCATCTATTGCTACAAAATAAGCTGCTTCTCTGATGGCTCAGTGGTAAAGAATCTGACTGCAAATGCAGGAGACATAGGTTCAGTCCCTGGGTTGGGAAGATCCCCTGCAGAAGAGAGTGGTAACCCACTCTAGTATTCTTGCTTGGAAAATTCCATGGACAGAGGGAGCCTGGCGGGCTACAGTCCATGGGGTTGCAAAGAGTTGGACGTGACTGGGCATGTATATAAGTCATCCTCAAATTAGTGGCTTAAGACAGTAGCATTTATTTTGTGTAGAAATCTTTGATTTGGGTTGAGGCTTGGGGAGAGCTTGTGTCTGCACCCTACGACTTACCTGGATTGGCTTGAGGACCAGGTGCTGGAATCATCTAATGAGGAGAATGGTAAACTTTTTCTGTAAAAGATCAGATAGTTAATTATTTTTACCTTGCAGACCATAGAATTTCTGTTATAACTACTAAAGTCTGTCACAGACAAAGAAATAAGACATAGAAAGAAACCACTGACAAATAAGTGAGAGTGGTTTTGTTCTAATAAAACATAAAAACAGTCAATAAATCATATTTGGCCTACAGGTCAAAAATCTACCAATCCCTGATCTGAAAATTTGTTCACTCACATGCCTAGAACTTGACGCTGGCTTCTGACTCTTATCTGAGTCTTTCAGCCAGAATGCTGACATGTGACCTCTCCATGGGGTCTGAACTGTGTTCCAAAGGAAAGTGTTCAGAGAGCAAGAGCCAGGAAGAAGCTCTATCTTTTTATGACCTAGCCCAGGAAGCCATGCAGCATCACTTTGACCACATTCCATTTGTTGAAGCAGTCACAAAGGCCCACTGAGGTTAAAGGGGGAGGAAATATAGACTCCACCTCTAGAGGGGATAGAGACAAGGTTCTGAAAGAACATGTGAAATCAGGACCATCTGCCATGTGAGGATTCAATGCTCCCACTAGTTTTCTAGTTTTTTGTTTTGTTTTGTTTTACATTAAAACCATTTCAAAATCCTCACTTATACAATAAACCCTGATGTCATTTGGGCTTCACCTGTTATGAAAACATTCACTAGCACAACCTCTGGTACTGAAATTTCATGGAGCATTTTAAAAGTCATCCAGATGATTCAGAACAAGTTAAAATTTATATTATCACTAAAATAAAGAGCCAAATTAAAAAAAAATCTCAAAGAGATCTTGCGGTTCTCTGAGAATATCTTCTCCATTTGAGAAACACGAATCCAAGACTTGGGCCACAGGGGAAAACAAATTCCTCCCAGCCTTTACAGGATCCAGTCCAACTTCCCAGAATGAAGGTCGAAAGTCCTATAATCATAAGCTATGTGCATTTGCTGCAAAAGTCCTCTCCCCAGAAATCCCAAGGGAGGCTGCAGTCCAAGGATTTGGTGTTGTTCCCTCAGAGACGCTGCTAACAAGCCCCTCCTTGTTTTTAACCATTTTCACTAGCACTGTGGCGTTTCAGCAGCCTCTTCACAGCAGCATGGGGAATAGGTTCTCTCCTTTAATCAGTTGGAATCTGGATAGTTATGCCTCAGCTTTCTGGATCATCTTCCAGAAATCTTTCTTCAGGTTTGCTTGGTGTCCAACCTGGAGGACTAGACACCTACTGCAGGTGGAAGAGAAAGCATGGGAACTCTTTCCTGCTTAACCATCTGACTTCTCTTGCTTGATGATCTGAATAAACAGATCTTAATAACACTGTCCATTCTGACAAAGTCTTGCTGAGATCTTCATTCAGCAGTTTCAGTGGTGGAAGAAGACATGGGAAGCATGGCTTCAGGTCTGGAACACCCCCATTCAGAGAATCTGAGGTGGTTGGACTGAGATGCCATCTGAAGTCCATAACAGACCTCAGTGAGCATCAGGCAAGATGGTGGTCACAGCTCATACCTCTCCATGTATCTTCATTCTGGCTGTTGGATGTTGAGCTTTCACAGTTGGTCCAGGGACTGAGGAAGAGGGGCCCAGTTGCTGTGGGTCTTTGGAGACCTTTACCAAGCAGCTGGAAGGGAAGTAGCAGCATATCCTGAAGGTGAGGAGATATTTGCTGCTGCTGCTAAGTCAACTTCAGTTGGATTCGACTCTTTGTGGGCTATGGACCATAGCCCACCAGGTTCCTCTGACCACGGGCTTCTCCAGGCAAGAATTCTGGAGTGGGTTGCCATGTCCTCCTCCAGGAGATCTTTCTGACCCAGAGATCAAACTTGGATCTCTTAGGTCTCCTTCATTGGCAGGTGTGTTCTTTACCACTAGTGCCACCTGGGAAGCCTGGGGAGACACTTGGTCAAAACTAGTTTGCTGTTTCTATTGTATTTGGTACCTGGGAGGCTTAGCTGTGGGCCCTCCCTTTCTCCTGTATGTCTCGGTAAGGAGTCTCTATCTGAAGATGCTTTCCCTCTTTCCTGCTGCTCAATCCCCTACTGAAATTCAGACCTTCTTTCTGTGACTCATGTAGTTGCTGTAGAGATAATTCTGATGTCAGAAGCAGAGGCCATTGATTTGAGAGAAGGAAAGCAAAGACTATTCAGAAACAAGTCTCCTCTCATCATGTAAATACCCCTAATTAAGAAAGCCAGACAGATTCTGTATCATGGAAACATAATTTCCTTTGACTCAAGGAGTTCCAGGAATTACTGCAGGCTATCAACCTTTCATGATTTTGGGGGATAAATGTCCTTATCTTCACTCTTGAGTTTTCTTGAACAAAAGTAAATTCAATCTGACATTTGTGAAATACCTCATATGTGCCAGGAGTGGTCCTGGTGACTTTAGAAATAGGTATGCACAACAGAGTTCCTACTCTCAAGAAATTTACAATGGAACAAATTAATCTTTAAGTGGTAAACCCTGGATGCTCTGTGGATCCTGATAGAAACCCTAAAACCTTTGGACACTGTTATGGGTTGAATTCGGCTTCTTAGGAGGCACGGGTGGTAAAGAACCCTCCTGCCAATGCAGGAGCCATTCTCTGAATGTCTTTATGTTCTGAGACATAAGAGACATGAGTCTGATCCCTGGGTAGGGGAGATCCCCTGGAGGAGGGCATGGCAACCCACTCCAGTATTCTTGCTGGAGAATTCCATGGACAGAGTAGGCTGGTCAGCTGCAGTTCAAGGGTCACAAAAAGTCAGGCACGACTCAAGTGACTCAGCATGCACACATTCATATGTTGAACTGTGTTACTCCAAAATCTGTATCTTGAAGTCCTAACCTCATATGTGACCTCATCTGGAGATGAAATCTTTACAAAGCGAATTAAGTTACAGGGAGGTCATTAGGGTACACACCAGGGAGACAGGTCTGGAATAGATCTGTCACAACTCTCAGAAGGAATCAGTCTTGCTGACATCCTGATTTTAGACTTCTAGTCTCCAGAACTGAGACAATCAATTTCTGTTTTTTAAGTCACCCGATCTGTGATACTTTGTTATCACAGCCCTAGCAATAATATAGATACTCAGTGGCCCCCTTCTGCTTTTGTACAAGCTGGTGAGGAAAACCCTGGAAGGATGTGAATTAAATGTTTATAGAGATTACATTTAACAGACATTTGATAAATTCATTCATTCATTTATTCATCCATTTCCTCTTTACCCCCAGTTTATTTATTTTTTATTACACTTACCATTATGAGACATTTTACCTTTTGTTGACTTGTTTACTGTTTCTTCATCTGCTTCATGATAGAGGTGCAATAAATATTTGTTGAATAAGAATGTGCCCTCTCTTGTTCCCTTTCCTTTTTCTTTCCATTAATACTAAAGCATCTCTTACATCTACTGTGTACACAGCATTCCATGCTCATCCCTGTCAAAATATAAAGATGTTCAGAGAATGGATTTTGTCTTTGAGGAGTTTGTGATTTCAGATTCTTCAGAGATGAAGAATATCCACATGAGGGGCTACACTTCTCACGTGGGTGAGTGTAAGCTGGGCGACTGTGGGATCACTGCTGAAGCAGAGAGCAGGCGCCATGGGCTGAGATGTACGGGAAAGCCTCCCAGAGGAGGAGGGGCCCACCCACTGGAGATGAAGGGATAGAAAAGGAGAGAGTAGGGGAAAAGAGAATATCTATAATCCATCTATCTTCCTAACCTGTCTACTTAGAAAGGAGTCGGATTACTCCAGAACAGGAGTTGGGCAGATCATTAGGATGCTCTGCTGGTAAAGAATCCGCCTGCAATGTGGGAGACCTGGGTTCAATCCTTGGGTTGGGAAGATCCCCTGGAGAAGGGAAAGGCTACTCACTCCTATATTTTGGCCTGGAGAATTCCACAGACTGTACAGTCCATGGGGCCACACAGAGTCAGACACGATTGAGAGACTTTCACTTTCTTTCAAGGATAGAGATGGTGGCAGGACCTAGAAGCTTCTTTCTGGTATGGAGATCAGAGTCAAAACCCTGGTGCTCTCAACTCTGGCCGCACAAGAAAATCACTTTGGGAACTTAAATACTAATGTCAGACCCTCCCTTGCTCCAGGATATCCTTAGATGTGGATTGACACCAGTGGCTTCTGCATGCAAGATCCAGGTCACTGGACCCAGTCATGATACTCCCGTAGTCCCAGAGTGACAGGGATAGCTGCTGGAAATACAACAGCTGGCTGCATTCTCTGGTAGGGCCTCTTTTCCTGAATGTAAAAGTACCTGCTTGTGACATCAGAAGACTCTGTTGATGGACCTGCATTTTGTTTCCAGTTCTCCACTATATTTTATGATGGGAACAGTAGCAACAACAGTAGAAACAATCTGGCTTCCCTCTTTTTAGGACCATCCAGCTTTCTGTAGGTGTTCGTAGGTGGGAACCATCTAGAGGAGAGGTTTTCGCTGTTGCTGATTTTTGTTTGTTTGTTTTGAGGATGCTGGGGAAATTGCATCCAGAGTTTTCAGGGATCTTACTACTTGGGTCCTGTTAGCTTAATTTCTTCCAGCATTATCTGCAAGCTTCTATCATAATGCTTGGAATATAGTGGGCTCTCAACTAATGATACAGCAGAGATCTTCTGAAATGCTAAACTTCAAATACAATCTGAGGAAAAAACCTGCCAAATTCCTTTTTGTTTGCTCAAGATCCACTTGATACAAACAGAAAGGTGAGAACAAAGAGTGAGTTTATCGGTCTTCAAAATAAACCTAGAAATGCTGATTGAGATCTCTGAGGCACTGGGCACTATGCAAGATGCTGTGGGCATGCGATGATATATCAGACATGGCTTTGACATCTGATAATCTAGTTGGAGAGGCAATAAATGAACATGTGAAAAGTTAACAATGGAGGACTTATACAACTGTCCAAGATAAATTCTGAGACCATTTGGAACTGGTCAGGGGAACAAGAGGTCACTTCAGGCTGGGATGCGTAGGAAGGAGAGAAGGGCTGGTATGAACAAAAGTGAGTGTTGAGGAGGGTGCTGGCAATCTCTGCTTACCATTATAGTAAACCCATTTGGTGGGAGACAGGAGGAGAGATTTAGAAGTTGAGAATGGGGGAAAGTAGAGCTCCATAAGGGAGGGCCTTGAATCCCAAACCAAGGTGAGGGCTCATCTTGCAGGAAGTGGGAGCAATGAAAATTTTTCAGCAGAGTGGAGGCTTGCGTTGAAGAGATTCCATGGCCCATTCCTGGTCTCCCCAGAAGCCCTGTGGTCTGCATGCCTTCTAATCATCGTGGGGCTTTCTGCAATCCTTGTCCAGCATCATCTTTCTGTGTCACTTAGAGTGCACAACTCTTAAGAAAAACTTTCATTCTGGAGGACTGGGTTTGGTCTTTCTAAACAAGGGACTTGCTTATTTTAAGTATCATGTGTGTTTGGCATTGAACTTCCTGAAGCGGGCAAAAGTGACCGGGTAGCTTTAGAGAGTTCCCTTCCAGCCTTCAAGATCCTGTTCAATGACTCAGCAATGGAGGATTTTGCAATAGGCTTACAGAACCAGACAAGCTTGCTTTCCCTAAGGAAACCTTGGTGTCCTAAGAAAACCTCGGCCTAGGTCCCTGCCCTGCTGGGCTGAAATTCCTTCTGTCTTCCGGTAGCATGCATGGAGCACATGCTCTGGGGCATCCAAAAGGGCTCTGGAATCAAGTCAGATTTCAGTTAAACTTTGGCTCCATCTCTAACCAGCTAAATTACTTTAGGTACGTTACCTAACCTCTCCCAGTTACAGTTTTCTCATCTGTAAAACAGAAATCATTAACTACTCTGTAGAGCTGTTTTAAGTCTTAATGAGAGAAGTATTAGTGACACAAAGTTTTGCTGTTGTTTGGTCACCAAGTCGTGTGTGACTCTTTGTGACCCCATGGACTGCAACACACCAGGTTTCCCTGTCACATAGTAGGTTCCTTGACACATACTAGGCTCCCTACATATTTTTTTCTATTATAAAGGGCCATAATATTCTGTAAACGAAAGTAGCTGTCTTTTGGCTCCACCCTAAAAAAATCAGACTTCCTAACTTTCAGCTGAACCTTTACCTGCTGCTGCTGCTGCTGCTGCTAAGTCGCTTCAGTTGTGTCCGACTCTGTGTGACCCCATAGCCCACCAGGCTCCCCCATCCCTGGGATTCTCCAGGCAAGAACACTGGAGTGGGTTGCCATTTCCTTCTCCAATGGATGAAAGTGAAAAGTGAAAGTGAAGTCGCTCAGTCGTGCCCGACTCTTAGCGACCCCGTGGACTGCAGCCTACCAGGCTCCTCTGTACATGGATTTTCCAGGCAAGAGTACTGGAGTGGGGTGCCATTGCCTTCCTCCAGAAACTTTCCCTAGGCCTGCTCTAATATTTGAGTCCTGCAGGTGAATGTGTTCCCCACACACAGTGAGTCTGACCTGGAAGGGTTTCAGGGAGAACTTTCTGTTGTCTTAGAAGTGGGCTGAACCAAAGGGCCATCCTTATGTTACCAGATCTTTTAGAGGACCCTTCCATCAGGAACAAATTGAACGCAGGAATGGGGATTTTGGCATAAAGCAAGAAAACATATAGAGGCTTTTAAAATATAAAGCTGTATTTCCCAAACAACATTCTAAGACAAACATTTATATAATGTTTACTAGGTGCCTGGTATAGTTCAAATCAATAATTAATATTAATTTATTTAACCCTCATATTTATGTGAGGTAGGTGTTATTATCCCAGTTTACAGTTGGGGAAACTGAGCTACAAAGAAGTTAACCAACTTGCTGAAAGTCACACATTCCCATGGATGACTCTACACCCTGGTAGATCATGGGGAAATTTACTGTACAAAAATTAGTGGAGAGCCCATGTAAAGGACTTCTTTGAGAAAGGGTCCAGGCATCATCACAAAGCATTTAAACTTCAGTGAATCAACAGCACTTTTGTTTACTCCAAGTGAGATATCTAGGCCCTACTTCCCAGGTGACCTTGGCTCTTATGCATGGCCTCCTGGGGTCCCCTGAGGCAGTTCTGGCAAGGCCAGTCCTGTCTTAATTTCTTTTGACAAACGTCTGCTGAGCATCAACGCGTGCACCACAGTGCTGGGTGCTGAGGATACCAAGGTAATTATAACAAGTCGCAGGCCGATAGCTCACAATCTAGTACAGAAATGAATCCGTGGTTATGTATCCACTGAAGAAAGGGCTCTGCAAGGATCTCCTGGCCTTCTTCATAGAAGTGGGCCCCACTTTTGCTCAGTTCAGACCAGAGCAGCTTGTTCATTTACAAGAGAGGCAATGTTTATTGACCACGCTAAGCAGGTACATTTTGTTCTTTACTTTCTTCCCTCCTTCACCCACTCCAGTATTCTTGCATAGAGAATCCCATGGATAGAAGAGCCTGGCAGTCACAGGCTGCCAGGGGTCAGTCACAAAGAGTCAGACTCGACTGAAGTGACTCAGCATACACGCTTCTTCGGCGTATCTCCCTCATCTCTGTTTTCTAGACTTCCTGTCCTCCTGCCCTCCTTCTCTTCTCTTAGTCACCTGCAGACCTTTTCAGGGCATTTCCCAAGTACTTATTCTCTGAGCTTACATGTCTTGCTAGTATATTTAGACATCCAAAGATAAGTCAAAGAATGAAAAGGGTTGGAAAGTTTTGACCCAGATCTTGTCAAGTGCATAACAGATTATTTTGCATTATGACACTGGCATTTCTTATCTCTTTATTACCTCCATGGTGAACTGAATATCCCAAGATGTTCCCTTAATCAAATGCAGTTTGGCGGGCGATGGTAACATCAGAAATAATTCAGGGAGAAAGAGAGGAGTGTGTACTGGAGGTGAAGAAGAGCAAAGTTTGAGAGCAATGAGTAACCTCTCTCCTGCTTTCAGTCCCCAGGTTGCCACCTCTGCATTAGACTTCCCTTAACAAAGCCCAGATAGTGTTCTTGGGAAGAGTGCAGCAGCCAGAGAGAACAGAGACACTGTTTTGTTTGGGGCTCTGAGAAAGGGGGAGATGATGCTGAGAAAGATGAGCAGACTGTCCTCCTGCTAATACTGCATGTAACTTAGTTACAAGCATGGGAGGAAAATATCAAGAGAACACCTTTATTACAACAACCTTGTTTCTCTTTCATTAACTTGTCACTATACCTCCTCTACCCCTAAGAGATTTAAAGTACTGTCATTTTCAGAATTCAGTCACCTCGGTGTCTTTCAGTGATGTTTCTTGCTCTTACCTCATTGAAAAGCAGTGAAGCCAGATGGCCCTGCCTCCCTTTCTGCTGCATCGCAAGATCCATTACAAGGTTTTTGCCTTCCTTTGTTTCCTTGCTTTCTTTGGTTTCATCCATTTATCCGCCCAGAAATCCATCCATCAAACATTTATTGGGTTCATAATTTGTGCAAAGCTTTCTGATGGCTACTCTAGAGGATACGAAGATGCAGAAGACACACTTAGAGCTTTTAGGAAATTGCAGTCTGTGAAGGAGACATATCTAAATATAATAAATACAGACATAGAAGAGATTTTTGTGCAACCTGCATTGACTTTCCTCTCTTACCACTGTACAAGGGATCAGTTCAGTTCAGTTCAGTCGCTCAGTCATGTCCAGCTCTTTGCAACCCCATGAATCACAGCACGTCAGGCCTCCCTGTCCATCACCATCTCCTGGAGTTCACTCAAACTCACATCCATTGAGTTGGTGATGCCATCCAGCCATCTCATCCTCTGTCGTCCCCTTTTCCTCCTGCTCCCAATCCCTCCCAGCATCACAGTCTTTCCAATGAGTCAACTCTTCGCATGAGGTGGTCAAAGTACTAGAGTTTCAGCTTTAGCATCATTCCTTCCAAAGAACACCCAGAGCTGATCTCCTTTAGAATAGGCTGGTTGGATCTCCTTGCAGTCCAAGGGACTCTCAAGAGTCTTCTCCAACACCACAGTTCAAAAGCATCAATTTTCTTCAGTGCTCAGCTTTCTTCACAGTCCAACTCTCACATCCATACATGACCACTGGAAAAATAGCTGGTTTTAGAAAAGACAGAGGAACCAGAGATCAAATTGCCAACATCTGCTGGATCATCAAAAAAGCAAGAGAGTTCCAGAAAAACATCTATTTCTGCTTTATTGACTATACCAAAGCCTTTGACTGTGTGGATCACAATAAACTGTGGAAAATTCTGAAAGAGATGGGAATACCAGACCACCTGACTGCCTCTTGAAAAACTTATATGCAGGTCAGGAAGCAACAGTTAGAACTGGACATGGAACAACAGACTGGTTCCAAATAGGAAAAGGAGAACGTCAAGTTTGTATATTGTCACCCTGCTTATTTAACTTCTATGCAGAGTACATCATGAGAAACGCTGGGCTGGAAGAAGCACAAGCTGGAATCAAAGATTGCCGGGAGAAATATCAATAACCTCAGATATGCAGATGACACAACCCTTATGGCAGAAAGTGAAGAGGAACTAAAAAGCCTCTTGATGAAAGTGAAAGAGGAGAGTGACAAAGTTAGCTTAAAGCAAAGATCATGGCAACTGGTCCCATCACTTCATAGGATATAGATGGGGAAACAGTGGAAACAGTGTCAGACTTATTTTTTGGGCTCCAAAATCACTGCAGATGGTGACTGCAGCCATGAAATTAAAAGACGCTTACTCCTTGGAAGAAAAGTTATGACCAACCTAGACAGCATTACAAGTGTTATAGTTTGGTAAAAACATGCCTCTGACATCTGATGCCACTGTTTTCCCATCTATTTGCCATGAAGTGATGGGACCAGATGCCATGACCTTAGTTTTCTGAATGCTGAGCTTTAAGCCAACTTTTTGCTCTCCTCTTTCACTTTCATCAAGAGGTTCTTTAGTTCTTCACTTTCTGCCATAAGGGTGGTGTCATCTGCAATACTTTGGCCATCTGATGTGAGGAGCTGACTCATTTGAAAAGACCCTGATGCTGGGAAAATTGAGGGCAGGAGAAGGGGACGACAGAGGATGAGATGGTTGGATGGCATCACCGACTCAATGGACATGAGTTTGGGTGGACTCCAGGAGTTGGTGATGGACAGAGAGGCCTGGTGTGCTGCAGTCCATGGGGTTGCAAAGAGTTGGACATGACTGACTGACTGAACTGAACTGAACTGACATCTGATGCTGTTTTCCTGAGCTCTGGGGAGGCCATTCTGATACTTTAAGGAGAGAGTTTGACCTGGGCCAGAGAAAGGGGCAGACTTTGGGACTGGGATGGACACCTTCAGCCTCAAGATTTCAATCAGCAAAGCAACCTTCCTTAATTAGGTAAGAAACAGGCTGGCTCCATGCCAGACCTTGAGACCAACAGAGACAGGCATGGTCCCAAAGACGGCAGCAGAGGCAATGTTTCCTCCCCCAGGATTTCTCTGCACCAAGTTTCTGCTATTTCTTCAGGATTGTAACAATCAAGAGGCCCAAAGTCATGGCACATACATCCCTATAAGACCTTCACTGGGTTAGCTGGCCTTGAGTTAAAGGTCCAGGGAAGGAGCTGGTGAGGAGTGGGGGCAGGGATGGCACACAGAGGAAACAGTAGATCTGGGGAGAGTATTTGGGGCAGGTAGTTGTGGTGCTTGGCACACAGTTTTCCAGCCAAATGATAAATAAGAAAATTAGGATAGATTCTCTATCTTTTCAACAAAGTCTAGCAAGTGTTACAAAGTCAGTCTAGGTAAAATGTATGATAGAAGCTTCTTTACAACTAAGTTTGAGACACAGGCCCCCAAACACCTTTCTTCATTTAACTAGGGGATGTTGTTTTTACCTGAGGATGCTCAGGAAAGGCTGAGGAGTTAATGCTCTACCTGAACCTTGAGGGATGAGTAATTCACAAGCACACAAAAAGAGAGGAATTCTAGATAGAAGAGGCATGGGATGGGCTGGGATGGGGGAACTGAGGGTGTAGGAGTGGATGGTGAGAGGACTGCCATATCGCACACTATTGAATAGTAGGCTGCTCGCGGTGACACGCTGGGGGGAAAGGAGCTGAAGGAGGTGAAGCCCAAGCACAGGACCCCCAGCGGGTGGGAAGAGTCAAGGGTCTCAAGTCTCTACTCACAGGTGTTCCTCGGATAGGAAGCTGCACATGGAGATGTCAGAGGAATCTTACCAGTGGAAGTGTGGCAGGAAATGCACCTGGGTCCCATGGTGAGCCAACAGCAACTCTAAATGCTGCTTTGTTTCCACTCCTTTGAGTGCTTCAGTCTTGTCTCTACCCTTCCTCCCCAGCCCCAAACTAGTTTTTTTTTTTTTTTCCAAACTACAATTTCTGAAGAGACTTGCCTTGAGAACCATTTCTTTTATTAAGGCATCACTTGGACAGCATACAAACAGCACAAGCAGAAACTTCAAGCCCACACGCAGAATAAATTATGATATTTGTATTTGAAAGTGGACAACAGAAGAAGCTGTGTTGCCTGGAGGGCCTCCTGATCCAGTGTCTGGAGACTCACAAGGTGTCAGCAGCCAACACGAGTCCATGATAACATCTTCTGCAAGACATTTAGAGGCAAATACTCCCCTCTGGACATATCTAATGAGGCCCACGCTCCTGCACACAAGCATGTGTACACATGCGGATATACACACAGGTGAGGGGCAGGGAATAGTCTGTAAACTAGCTCATCAACAAGTGAAGTGGACCCAGGTGTGTTTTCTCTGTTGGCTCTGGCAGCCGACAAGACCCTGGTACTTATCTGTCACCAGCTCCCTGGCTGCTGTGGGAAGTGTGGGTGGGCTCCCAAGGCAGTGGCAGCCTGCTTACTGAGGCGAGGAGCCCAGTTTTGCCATCCTGGACTGCAGGTTGAGCACGCTGCAGTTTCCCACGCTACTTTTGCTGTCCAGCCTGCCACACTCTGCCTGCCACTCCCAGAGGAACAAGTGAAGAGATGTGCCCCAGGGAAGTGTGTGCACTTGGAATCCTGTGAGCTGTGGCCAACTCCCAGATGGGCCCCTCTCCAGCAGTGTGATGCTGTAGAAGCCACCTCCCTCCTCTTAAGCCTCATAATCCCCACCTGTAAAATGGGGATGAGAGCACCTACTTCATGGTGTTATCATAAGCAATTATTGATACTTTATATTTCCAAGTACCATGCTAGACTCAAGGTAAATGTGCAAAATCTGTTTGTTTTCTTATCTTCTCCCCCATTTCTTCCTTCTATTTTCCTGTTTTCTATTTCCAGGTCAATGTAGCCATCAGTGGTCATGTTGGCCCAGCTGGCACCTTCTTGACCAATAGGGCCTCTTCAACCTCAACAGGGATTGCCAATACATACTTCTCACTACCGCAAAAGTGCACCACTGGCAGGGTCAAATAAGAGGGGTGACTCAGGTGCCATCTCAGCCCAGGAGAGAGATCTGGGCTGCCCGAGTGTCTCATCAATGATGGTGAGGTGCCACAATGGTGTGAAGAGATGAACACAAAATAGAGATATACAGGTGGCTCTGAGATTAGTCTGACTGGAAGCTGGGACTGAGAGATGGTGCTGTTCACAAACTTGAGCAGAAACAAACCACCCCCTGCTGACAGTGGACCATCCAAGTCCATAGGAGATATTTTCCTAGCAGGTTGGCCACCAAAAAGCCAATTTGATGAATTACAGTCCACAATTCTGGTTCTGCAGAAATTTTCTTTCCACTTCTCCGTCTGTCCACCCAGCCATTCATCTGGTATATATATAGTTTTGTACATTACAGGCTGACCAGAACAGAAGACCCTTTGTGCTCATTTAGCACCTTTTAATCTAAAGGGTATCTTTTATGGGCACTCAGCTGGAGTCTCTTACAGGAATACTGTGAGGTAGTAACAAAACAGGCAATATCCCTCTGTGTATATCAGGAAGTGCTCAAGGTACCATGGTGCTCAAATGAACGCACGAACGTGGGAAGGGCACTGGTCTGTTCCCTGAAGGCCACAGCAGGCCACGCTATGGCTTATCCCGACAGAGCCCTAGGTCCAGACTTGCTCTGCTGGTCACACCAGTGTGGGTTTCAAATCATCCTTGAAGTTCACAATAGGCTTCGAGCGGGCCCACAGCTTTTCCCAGGCCAGCGCCCGCACGGGGCTCAGGGTCAGTGTCTGACGAGCCACTGTCACTGGAGTCAGAGGAGCTCTGGAAGCAAATCTCGCAGTACGGCCGGTGGCAGCGGCAGAAGAGCTCATCTGAGCTGCTGGATTCGGTGTCAAGGTAGCTACTCGGAGAAGACAGGGAGAGGCAGCCTGGGGGACCCTGGGAGCTGCCGCTGCCCAGGCTGGTCGGGGGAGGCCTTGGATGGGCGTGGGGTAGTGGGACACAGCTTCCAGCCAGAACCGGAAGACTTTTGGGGAAAGGAAGTGAGGCTACGTTCAGCTGCCGGGGGCTCTGCCTGGCGCTGTGTGCGGCCCTCTAGGGCGCCAGGCTTGCCTTGAGGAGCAGGGAGTACTAAAGGATTCCCAGAAGAGGGTCTTGCTACCCTGGGATCAGCAGTTTGGGGGTCCAGGCAGGGGCTGTCCCTGTCCTGTACATTTTGCCCAGAAATGGCCCTGTTTACCTGATGCCCCACATAGCAGGGTGCAGTGCCTAGAAAGTGTGAGCGAGCCCGCTGTGCAGCTCCGCCTTCTCCTCACCAAGGAGGGGCTGAAGCCTGGCTCCTTGGAGAGGGGCACCTTCTGGGGGCTGTGGGCAGCGTTGCTTTTCCAGGGCTGCTGGGGACAAGACAAGGAAGAGGGGAGGGGAGCCCCAGGGCCCAGGCCCAGATCTTGGAGGACTTCCTGAAGTTTCTCCCTGATCACTGAATTGACTCTTGACAGTTGCTGTGGGGGCCCCTCTGAGTTCTCTACCTGCCCATGTCTCCGGGGAACAGAGCCTTCTTCACTTTGCATGAGACACTGCCGGAGGGCCATGGGTACCTGGTCTCTTCTTTCTGCAGTCTGGCTTTGCTCAGCCCATGGCTTCTGGCTGCAGCCCAAATGTAAAGGATTAGAAAAGTCTTTCAAGTCAGAAATTTTCTGCTTCTGCGCTGTGGAAGGGCTGGTGTCCTTCACAGGCCCCTTGAGGCCTTCTACACTTGACGCCAGCACTGAGGTGCTCTGGGAGTCCTGGGTGGCCGCACTGGTATCATTCTGAGAGTCAGAGAGACATTCTGAAGGCCCTTGAGGTACCAGGCTATGGGCAGAGACTATGGCCAGGATGTCCTTGTGGTGAGAAGAGGCAGGTGGCACAGCCTCCTCTGGGAGGTCAGAGGAGCACCCTGCTGACATCAGTCTCACCAGCTTCTCTCTAGCATTGTTTACTTGTTCTTGCAGGCTTTCAATCACAGCATTTTTCTACAAGACAAAAGCAAACAAAAGCAAAACCATCAACGAAAGATGCTGCTGAAGGTTTTCACAGTGTCTCCCATGGTGGAGAGATCTCAGTTTAAATCCATTTCTCCACATACTAGCTGGTGATCTTAGGCCCTGAGGCGGCACCTTCTTGAAGTGAAATGAGATGATGCATATAAAAGGTTTAGCACAATAAACTGACATATGAGCTCAGTGAAGATTAACTATCATTTATTGTTGTATGATCTTAATCCCCCATATGTCCCCAAACTGTAGCACTGTCTACAATGAGAGGTTGTGGGGAGTGGGTGGGGGTTGCACAGTCCAGCTGCATGCTGGCTGCTGCAGAACTCTCAGAACTGAGGAGGGGGTCAGGTCGCTCTGTAGAACCACAGTCTAAACAGTGTTTGGGATGGCCCATCTCTGGGTATATCAATAACACTTCTGCAAAATACAGATGACTTTGAGGCACCTGTGAAGGGGATGAAGGACTGGGTAAACAAGCATCCTACCTCTTGCTAAACAGCCTAGAAAATGAGGAGAACGTGGAAATGATAGATTCCTGGGCCAGTGCAACAAGACTGGAGCCAAGGGTGGAGGTGGGGTTTAAGGTGGAGTGAGAATATCAGGTTGGTATTATCACCTCCCTCGGCTGACACATGGGGGTGGGAGGCCAACAGTATCATGTGACACTATCAGCTGTTGGTATCTCCCAAAGAAGTGCAGGCATCAGAATTACTGGAGAAGCTGAGCTGCCTACCTGCTGCTTGGCTGTTAGTTGATAAACAGGCTGTGCCTAGGATGACGGCAGGTGACAGCTACAGAGATATGCCATTCCAACTGCAGGGCCATGGGGGACGAAGCAGGAGGAGGGCTAACGGCAGTGTGTGCCCTGAGAACCCTCTGGTGCTACAGCAGCTGTCTGCCTAGCTCAGACCTGATGTACACCTTCTAAAATTTCTGTTTGGAAATTGGCAGTGGATCAGGAAAGAGATCATCATGGGGAACTGATGGTCTTGGGGCAGATGACATGGTTGAGGGTTTGGGGAAGGGTTTATGGAAAATTCTTTAAGAGATAGGAATACCAGACCACCTGACCTGCCTTTGAGAAACCTGTATGCAGGTCAGGAAGCAACAGTTAGAACTGGACATGGAACAACAGACTGGTTCCAAATAGGAAAAGGAGTACGTCAAGGATGTATATTGTTACCCTGTTTATTTAACTTATATGCAGAGTACATCATGAGAAACGCTGGGCTGGAGGAAGCACAAGATGGAATCAAGATTGCCAGGAGAAATATCAATAACCTCAGATATACACACCACCCTTATGGCAGAAAGTGAAGAAGAACTAAAGAGCCTGTTGATGAAAGTGAGAGAGCAGAGTGAAACAGTTGGCTTAAAGCTCAACATTCAGAAAACTAAGATCATGGCATCTGGTCCCATCACTTTGTAGCAAATAGATGGGGAAACAGTGGCTGACTTTATTTTGGGGGCCCCCAAATCATCACAGATGGTGATTGCAGCCATGAAATTAAAAGATGCTTATTCCTTGGAAGGAAAATTATGACCAACCTGGATAGCATGTTAAAAAGCAGAGATATTACTTTGTCAACAAAGGTCTGTCTAGTCAAGGCTATGGTTTTTCCAGTGGTCATGTATGGATGTGAGAGTTGGACTATAAAGAAAGCTGAGTGCCAAAGAAATGATGCATTTGGACTGTGGTGTTGGAGAAGACTCTTGAGAGTCCCTTGGACTACAAGGAGATCCAACCAGTCCATCCTAAAGAAAATCAGTCCTGAGTGTTCACTGGAAGGACTGATTTTGAAGCTGAAACTCCAATACTTTGGCCATCTGATGCAAAGAACTGACTCATTTGAAAAGACCCTGATGATGGGAAAGATTGCAGGCAGGAGGAGAAGGGGATGACAGAGGATGAGATGGTTGGATGGCATCACTGACTCAATGGACATGGGTTTGGGTGGACTCTGGGAGTTGGTAATGGACAGCGAGGCCTGGCATGCTGCAATTTATGGGATCACAGAGTCAGACACGAAGGAGTGACTGAACTGAACTCCTTGGAAGGAAAGTTATGACCAACCTAGACAGCATATTAAAAAGCAGAGACATTACTTTGCCAACAAAGGTCTGTCTAGTCAAGGCTATGGTTTTTCCAGTGGTCATGTATGGATGTGAGAGTTGGACTATAAAGAAAGCTGAGTGCCGAAGAATTGATGCATTTGGACTGTGGTGTTGGAGAATACTCTTGAGCGTCCCTTGGACTGCAAGGAGATCCAACCAGTCCATCCTAAAGGAGATTAGTCCTGCGTGTTCATTGGAAGGACTGATTTTGAAGCTGAAACTCCAATACTTTGGCCATCTGATGTGAAGAGCTGACTCATTTGAAAAGCCACTGATGCTGGGAAAGATTGAGGGCAGGAGAAGGGGAAGACAGAGGATGAGATGGTTGGAAGGCATCACCGACTCAATGGACATGGGTTTGGGTGGATTGGGAGCTGGTGATGGACAGGGAGGCCTGGTGTGCTGCGGTTCATGGGGTTGCAAAGAATTGGACAACTGAGCGACTGAACTGACTGAACTGTTGCCATCCCCTTTAGAAGTTCAGGATGAGTATTTAGATGTCCATTTATTGCAAGCATGGGTTTCCCTGGTGGCTCAGCTGGTAAAGAATCTGCCTGTAATGCAGGAAACCTGGGTACAGTCCTGGGTTGGGAAGATCCTCTGGAGAAGGGAATGGCTACCCACTCCAGCATTCTGGCCTAGAGAATTCCATGGACTGTACAGTCCATGGGGTTGCAAAGAGTTGGACACAACTGAGTGAGTGTCACTCTACTGCAAGCATGCTCAGTTGCTCAGTCAAGTCTGACTCTTTGCGACCCCCTGAACTGCAGCAAGCCAGGCCTCCTGTCTATGGACTGTAGCCCACCAGGCTCCTCTGTCCATGGGATTCTCAATGCAAGAATACTGGAATGGATTGCCATGCCCTTCTCCAGGGGATCTTCCCAACTCAGGGATCAAACCTGTGATTCCTGTGACTCCTGCATTACAAGCAGATTCTTTATCCACTGAGCCACCTGAGAAGCATATTCATTTATTATGCCCTAGAAATAAAGGGTGCTTCCCTTCTTTAGGATTCCTGACACAAGTCACCTATGGACAAACCTGTGGTTTCTTCTCGAGTAAATATGGAAGAGCTAACTACTGTATAGCACAGGGAATGCTACTCAGTGCTCTGTAGTGACCTAAATGGGAAGGAAATCTAAAAAGCAGGGATATATGTATACGTATAGCAGATTCACCTTGCTGTATGGAAGAAACTAACACAACATCATATAGCAACTGTACTCCAATAAAAATTAATTAAGAAAGATATGGAAGAGTTGCCCAGAAGTGACTCTTCGAGGGAACAGTAAATTAAGTAAACTAGTCTGACAGTAGTCTTCCGGCAGCAACTCCAAGATTGCTTGGACTTTTAAGCCTGGAGGTGACTTATAAGCAGGAGGTGATTTTTCTGACTATGGTACTCCCAGTTTCATCCTGATTTATTTTAGTCTGCTTCTCTTATCCTCGGGAGAGAGTCCCGGACCAGTGAGCAACTGGTGAATAAGCGGAAGGATTTGCAGCAGAGCGCCTGCCTGCCTGTTCACCCTTCTAAGGCGCAGAGCAGTGAGGGCTGGGTGTTGTCGGGGAAACATAGGTGATTCAAGGACTTGCCAGGAGCAGAGTGGGTGAGTCACAGGAAGACATTCACTCAGGCTCTTCGATAACTGGGTGGTGCCAGGTATCTCCCTGAGGGGGTGGCTGTGCTGGCTGCACTGGAGGTACCCCAACTCTCTTTTCACCAGCCCTTACTTGTGAAGCCCACCTTCCACATTCTCAGGCTGGCTTCAGGAGGCCTCTGCCATCTCACAGAGTTGGGAAGAAGCCATCAGCTGATGACAACTGCCCCAGCAAGCAAACTGTGCTGCCTTCTTGTGCCTTATTTACAAATTCCTCCTTGTATGGTGTGGCATGTGCATGCTCAGTTGTGTCCGACTCTTTGTGACCCCATGGACTATAGCCCCCCAGGCTCCTCTGTCCATGGGATTTTCCAGGCAAGAAATACTGGAGTGGATTGTCATTTCCTTCTCCAGGGAACCTTCCCGCCTCAGGGATTGAACCCATGTCTGTTGTACCTCCTGCACTGACAGGCAGATTCTTTACCACTTGTGCCACCTGGGAAACCTATCACAGTATAAGAAAACAGTATAAACATTTGATCGGGAGGAATGCTCTTCTCCAGCAAACCAAACATCTGAAGCTGGCTGGTGACAGATTTAGAAACAGTCAGCCTAATCAGTAAATCTCCTTCTTACAGAAAAGGAAGTGGAACTTTGTTTTCACCGTGGCTGCATACTAATCAGAGGCGTGGTTTGCCATTGTTAGACCAAAGTCTGACAGACCATGGCGGCTGCATTGAAATGAGCTTATTAACAATTACTTTTGGCACACCCAGTGAAGCAAAACATCTGTGGGGATGTTTCATAGGCTGCAGGCCATAGGGAGAAATGGAATATCTTGTTTCTGTGCTTCAAGGAAGAAAAGTAATAGGTGAATTTCCTCTGCTGCAGAATGTACAGGGAAGTCCCTCCAGCTCTGGAAGGGTTTTACCTGCTGGCTTCCACACAGCCTGGGAACTGAGGGTAGATGCTGCCCCAAACAGCCTCTGGGGACCCCAGCCACAGGGAATGGGGGGAAGAATGAAAAATGAACCACCCAGACCATGGGAAAGTAGGAGGACACCAGGGTGGCAGAGGGGCTGCAGAGGAGGGAAGTGCAGCCAAGAAGCTGGACTCAGGGAGACAAGAGAGACTCCTGTGTTTATGTCCTGGGCAGGGCTGGAGGTGGGGATGCAGATGCTGGAGCTTCTCCTGGCCTGCCACAGGGCCCTGGGATGGGCTGCTGGTTCTCAGGCCTGTTCTGGAAATATGTTCCAGGGTGGGGAGTCGGGGGCAGGAGGCCAGCATTTTACTGCCTAAGCATCTGCTCCCTATTATGGCTCTTCCTCTGTAGACTAGAGGCATCTTTCTGGATACAGCAGATTCAGTCACTGCGTGGGAAACAGGGTAGCATGGCAGGAGTACAAAAAGCACGTCACAAATTACCATAAGGCTAAAGAGTCAGGCCACTTGGCTGTTCCAACATGAGCTGATTGTGAATGAAAACCATGCTGGGTGTTCTCGCCAAGTTTCTGGCCTTCTGTTTAGCTGGGGGAAAAAGCTTCTTTGAAGACTTCAGAGTATCAATGGCAATGCTACTGCCTTGCCAGGTGGGAAGAAATCTGGCTTTGAAAAAAGGTCCTGACTGCTTCATAAATAGTAAAGACATGAAGTATACTCTGATGGATAAAAATGGTCCAGAACAGAAGGAATGGTGTGAAAGACTGAGGGGACGTAGGGAGCTGAATTCTTTCACAGGTTGCATTTCATAGGTCCCCAACACACCATCCTTTTGCACAGGGACTACTGATACCCAAGTGTTAGTCTAATACAAAAAGTGTAGTTTCCCAAATAGCATTACCCAGGTATGTCCTGTACTAAAAAAATTATATGGAATATAATTTAGTTAGTGTGAAAAAACTATTAATTTCTCTGGGCCCCATGCCTCCCCAAGTTTTCCCATGTGCTTTCTTCAAGCCCACACCACTCTGCCCAGTTCTGGGAGAGGTGCCAACTTTGGCTCAAGATCAGAAGAAAGAAGGACTAGGGGCTGCCCTGTACCCTGCTTAGTGCTACTATGATATTCAAAGGCTCTATTCATTCTCTTCCCCATATTTAGATACTTTTTAATTTTCTGGGTTGGTGGGATGACAAAGATTTCTAGTTGGCACCTGGAAAAAATAGTAAAGGACCCTAGAGGATCTTGGAAACAAGGGCACTATGCTATGTAAAGAAAGAATGTATCCTACAGAAGATGCCAGCACCTACTACTACTCAGGGACTTTACAATGCTGTTCCCCACACTTGGAATGCTTTTCCCTGCACTCTTTGCCTGGTCAATCTATAGTTAACTTCAGCTCTCAGCTCAGTGAGTCTTTTCTGACCACTCTAAATTAGATTCTCCTGTCCTCACCACTCACTACTCTTTCTTCTCACTCTGTTTTTTTGCCTTCATAATTCTTATCACCATTTATAACTGTATGGCTACCTGATCAGTCTCTATTTCCTCTACTACACCATGAGCTTCATGAAGGTAGACACTGTTTTGTTCCTCAGCACTTAGCACACATATGTCCAATGAATGAATGAAGTGGGTCAGTAACAGGAGGAGTGGCTGGGGAAATGCTGAGGTTTTGCTTGCTGAAAAGCAAGAGAGTTCCAGAAAAATATCTATTTCTGCTTTATTGACTATACCAAAGCCTTTGACTGTATGGATCACAATAAACTGTGGAAAATTCTTCAAGAGATGGGAATACTAGACCACCTGACCTGCCTCTTGAGAAATCTGGATGCTGGTCAGGAAGCAACAGTTAGAACTGGACATGGAACAACAGACTGGTTCCAAATAGGAAAAGGAGAACGTCAAGTCTGTATATTGTCACCCTGCTTATTTAACTTCTATGCAGAGTACATCATGAGAAACGCTGGGCTGGAAGAAGCACAAGCTGGAATCAAGACTGCCGGGAGAAATATCAATAACCTCAGATATGCAGATGACATAACCCTTATGGCAGAAAGTGAAGAGAAGCTTAAAAGCCTCTTGATGAAAGTGAAAGAGGAGAGCGAAAAAGTTGGTTTAAAGCTCAACATTCAGAAAACGAAGATCATGGCATCCGGAACCATCACTTCATGGGAAATAGATGGGGAAACAGTGGAAACAGTGTCAGACTTTATTTTGGGGGGCTCCAAAATCATTGTAGATGGTGATTGCAGCCATGAAATTAAAAGACGCTTACTCCTTGGAAGAAAAGTTATGACCAACCTAGATAGCATACTAAAAAGCAGAAACATTACTTTGCCAACAAAGGTCCGTCTAGTCAAGGCTATGGTTTTTCCAGTAGTCATGTATGGATGTTGAGAGTTGGACTGTGAAGAAAGCTGAGTGCCAAAGAATTGATGCTTTTGAACTGTGGTGTTGGAGAAGACTCTCTTGAGAGTCCCTTGGACTGCAAGGAGATCCAACGAGTCCATCCTAAAGGAAATCAGTCCTGAATGTTCATTGGAAAGACTGATTTTGAAGCTGCAACTCCAATACTTTGGCCAGCTCTGGCCATGCGAAGAGCTGACTCATTTGAAAAGACCCTGACGCTGGGAAAGGTGGAGTGCAGGAGGAGAAGGGAATGACCAAAGATAAGATGGTTGGATGGCATCATCAACTCTATGGACATGAGTTTCAGTAAATTCCAGGAGTTGGTGATGGACAGTGAGGCCTGATGTGCTGCAGTCCATGGGGTCGCAAAGAGTCAGACATGACTGAGTGACTGAACTGAACTGAAGGGAAACCTTGTGCGCACCAGGACCCAGGAGAAAGGAGCAGTGACCCCACAAGAGACTAACCAGACTTGCCCGTGAGTGTCCAGGAGTCTCCAGCAGAGGCATGGGTTGGTGGTGGCCTGCTGCAGGGTTGGGAGTACTGAGTGCAGCAGTGCTTGCACGGGACCTTTTGAAGGAAGTCGCCATTATCTTCATTACCTCCACCATAGTTTGGCCTCAGGTCAAACAACAGGGAGGGAACACAGCCCCACCATCAACAGAAATTGGATTAAAGATTTAGAGAGCATGGCCCTGCCCATCAGCACAAGACCCACTTCCCCCTCAGTTAGTCTCTCCCATTAGGAAGCTTCCATAAGCCTCTTATCCTAATCCATCAGAGGGCAGACAGAATGAAAACCACCATCACAGAAAACTACTCAAACTGACCACATGGACCACAACGTTGTCTAACTCAATGAAACTATGAGCCATGCCTTGTAGGGCCACCCAAGATGGACAGGTCATGGTGGAGATTTCTGATAAAATGTGGTCCACTGCAATGGCAAACCGCTTCAGTATTCTTGCCTTGAGAACCCTATGAACAGTATGAAAAGGCAAAAAGATAGGGCACTGAAAGATAAAACTCTCCACATCAGTAGGTGCCCAATATGCTGCTGGAGAACAGTGGAGAAATAACTCCAGAAAGAATGAAGAGATGGAGCCAAAGCAAAAACAATACCCAGTTGTGGATGTGACTGGTGATAGAAGTAAAATCCAATGCTGTAAAGAACAATATTGCATAGGAACCTAGAATGTTACGTCCATGAATCAAGGTAAATTGGAAGTGGTCAAACAAGAGATGGCAAGAGTGAACACTGACATTTTAGGAATCAGCAAACTAAGATGGACTGGAATGGGTGAATTTAACTCAGATGACCATTATATCTACTACTGTGGGCAAGAATCCCTTAGAAAAAATGGAATAGCCTTCATAGTCAACAAAAGAGTCTGAACTACAGTACTTGGATGCAATCTCAAAAATAACAGAATGATCTCTGTTTGTTTCCAAAGCAAACCATTCAGTATCACAGTAATACAAGACTATGCCCCAACCAGTAATACAGAAGAAGCTGAGTACAAAACAAAGCAGGTCAAAGGCTAACAAAGTTTTGCCAAGAAAATGCACTGGCCATAGCAAACACCCTCTTCCAACAACACAAGAGAAGACTCTACACGTGGACATCATCAGATAATCAATATCGAAATCAGATTGATTATATTCTTTGCATCCAAAGATGGAGAAACTCTGTATAGTCAGCAAAAAAAGACCAGGAGCTGACTGTGGCTCAGATCATGAACTCCTTATTGCCAAATTCAGACTTAAATTGGAAGAAAGTAGGGAAAACCACAGACGATTCAGGTATGATCTAAATCAAATCTCTTATGATTATACAGTGAAAGTGATAAATAGATTCAAGGGATTAGATCTTATAGAGAGCCTGAAGAACTATGGACAGAGGCTTGTGACATTGTACAGGAGGCAGGGATCAAGACCATTCCCAAGAAAAGAAACGCAAAAAGGCAAAATGGTTGTCTGACTAGGCCTTTTAAATAGCTGAGAAAAGAAGAGAAGCGAAAGGCAAAGGAGAAAAGGAAAGATATACCCATTTGAATATAGAGTTTCAAAGGATAGCAAGGAGAGATAAGAAAGCCTTCCTCAGTGATCAGTGCAAAGAAATAGAGACCAATAGAATGGGAAAAACTAAAGAGCTCTTCAAGAAAATGAGAGATACCAAGGGAACATTTCATGCAAAGATGGGCACAATAAAGGACAGAAATGGTATGGACCTAAGAGAAGCAGAAGAGTTTAAGAAGAGGTGGCAAGAATACACAAAAGAACTATACAAAAAGATCTTCATAACCCAGACAACCACAATGGTGTGATCATTCACCATGAGCCAGATATCCTGGAATATGATGTCAAGAGGGACTTAGGAAGCATCACTATGACCAAAGCTAGTGGAGGTGATGGAATTCCAGTTGAGCTATTTCAAATCCTAAAAGATGATGCTGTTAAAGTGTTGCACTCAATATGCCAGCAAATTTGGAAGACTCAGCAGTGGCCACAGGACTGGAAAAGGTCAGTTTTCATTCCAATCCCTAAGAAAGGCAATGCCAAAGAATGTTCAAACTACCATACAATTGCACTCATCTCACACACTAGCAAATTAATGCTGAAAATTCTCCAAGCCAGGCTTCAACAGAATGTGAACTGTGAACTTCCAGAAAGTTCAAGCTGGATTTAGAAAAGGCAGAGGAACCAGAGGTCAAATTGCCAACATCCGTTGGATCATACAAAAGGAAGAGAATTCCAGAAAAACATCTACTTCTGCTTTATTGATTATGTCAAAGCCTTTGACACTGTAGATCATAACAAACTGTGGAAAATTTTTCAAGAGATGGGAATACCAGACCACCTGACATGCCTCCTGAGAAATCTGTATGCTGGTCAAAAAGCAACAGTTAGAACTGGACATGGAACTTCAGACTGGTTCCAAATCGGGAAAGGAATACGTCAAGGCTGTGCGTTGTCACCCTGCTTATTTAACTTATATGCAGAGTACATCATGCTAAATGTCGGGCTGGATGAAGCACAAGCTGGAATCAAGATTGCTGGGAGAAATATCAATAACCTCAGATATTCAGATTATACCACCCTTATGCAAAAGTGAAGAAGAACCAAAAAGCCTCTTGATGAAAATGAAAGAGGAGAGTGAAAAAGTTAGCTGAAAAGTCAACATTCAGAAAACTAAGATCAGGGCATCTGGTCCCATCACTTCATGGCAAATAGATGGGGAAACAATGGGAACAGTGAGAGACTTTATTTTTGGGGGCTCCAAAATCACTGCAGATGGTGAAGGCAGCCATGAAATTAAAAGACACTTGCTCCTTGGAAGAAAAGCTATGACCAACCTAGATAGCATATTAAAAAGCAGAGACATTACTTTGCCACCAAAGGTCTGTCTAGTCAAAGCTATGGTTTTCCAGTGGTCATGTATGGATGTAAGAGTTGGACTATAAAGAAAGCTGAGCGACAAAAAATGGATGCTTTTGAACTGTGGTGTTGGAGAAGACTCTTGAGAGTCCCTTGGACTGCAAGGAGATCCAACCAGTCCATTCTAAAGGAAATCAGTCCTGAATATTCATCGGAAGGACTGATCCTGAAGCTGAAACTCCAATAGTTTGGCCACCTGATGCAAAGAACTGACTCATCTGAAAAGATCCTGATTCTGGGAAAGATTCAAGGAGGGAGGAGAAGGGGACAACAGAGGATGAGATGGTTGGATGGCATCACCAACTCGATGGACATGAGTTTGAATAAGCTCCAGGATTTGGTGATGGACAGGGAGGCCTGATGTGCTGCAGTCCATGGGGTCGCAAAGAGTCAGACACGACTGAGCAACTGAATTGACCTGAAGGGAGACCAGGATGGCCAGGAAGTAGAGAAATGGAAAGAGAAGGAATGTTAGCAATGAGGCAACAGGGGCCCACCAATGCATGACTGGAGTTCTTTCTAGAGAAGCCAGAGGCAGGGGTCCTGCTTACTTCTGTGAGGAGTCTCTCCATGGAGTTTTCTCTCCTCTAATGTGGCAGTTCTGCTCCTCACCATACTGGGTGTGCAAGCTTTTGCTGGGAGTGCTGAAATATTTGGCCATGCGTCTGATTGTTTGGTTTTCATCTTCAAATGCCTTCCATTGCTTCAGCTGTTAGAGAAAAGAACACATGTTATTTATTTAATTACACACCCAGAAACACATTCTCTTACTCTTTCTCAAAAACACAAAGGAATGACAGCGTCACAGATAAACAAATGGACAAATTATTCTCTCCTCAGAGTGTACTTTGGAAAGTTCACAAACAGCAATAACAGAAGGTTTAGAGAATGTTAAGGTTACAGTGTTTAAAAAATGCCAAAGGAAGATGATGACAGGTTGATGAAACAGAACAATCTCTGCTGGACCCATCAACTGACCCACTGCTGGACTGTCAGAGAAAACTAGTGCTGAGACATATTTCTGGGGCCAGATTCTGAAGCCAAAGTTCAGGAGCTATAACAGGATTAAGCAAGCTAAACACCAGTTTCAAATGAAGCTGGTTTTAGTTGTATGTAGCTGTTCTTCATTATTCTTATTTGTTGAGTGACTGTGCTTACTGCCACTGAAAGCCTAGTTCCCTCTGCTGCTGCAGCTGCTAAGTAGCTTCAGTCGTGTCCGACTCTGTGCGACCCCACAGACAGCAGCCCACCACGCTCCTCTGTCCCTGGGATTCTCCAGGCAAGAATACTGGAGTGGGTTGCCATTTCCTTCTCCACTAGTTCCCTCTAGAGGACTTCTAACTCAAATTAGTAATCAAAGCTCACACAAAGAGAAAACCACAAATGTCAATAAAAGTCAATAAAAATGACAGAACATTAGGTCTGTGATCTGACCATACTTTTTCCTTGACAAATGAAGAAAGACTCAGAAGGAGTTTGACTTGTTTAGGTCCACGTGGCGACACTTAGTAGCAGAGTCATGGCTGTAACCAGGTTGCTGTGCCACATTGCACATTCTCAACGCAGCTGATAAAGACAGATGGTCAACTGTGAGGGTCCTGGGGAATGTTTTTCAGAAGATACTGGTTTTCAGAACTGGTCTATGGATGCAGAGGTTGGTTTAGTTTAACAGGCATGGGGCTGAACAGAGGACATTTGCTAAGAGGGCTATGCTTCTGAGCCTCTGAGACACTCCTGGTGAATGCCAGTGACATGATGCCAGGGGAGGCCACAGGGCTGGAGGTATCTCCTTTTCCCTAGGAACTCTCATAATGAAGAGCCCAGTGATGGGCTCTGGACACTTTGGCATGTTAGCTCTAGAAATGATGCTGAGGGGTCTGCAGGGCGCCTCCCAGGGATCCTGGGATGTCTTTGCTTACTCATCAGACAGTTGCTGAGCTCTGGCTTTGGAAGGTAGGTAAGTTTCATGTCTCAGATTCTAAATCTTACCATCAATTTCAATACCATGTTCTCCGTAAGTCCTCTTGGGTCCCCTGTTAACTCAGCACGAGTCCTTCATGGTATCGGGAGTCTATGTGACCTGTGCTGGGTCAGGCCAGGAACCTGCCCTGTCAGATGCCCTTCTTGAAGGCCCCCCTTCCTAGGGCACTGTCATCTCACCACTCAGCTCAGGAGTTACTGGAGCCCAGCACTGCAGGGTCACACTATGGCTGTGGGTGGGTGGCACTGACCTCCAGTGCTGCTCTCCTAGCACTGGCCCTGGCAGTATCACAGGATCTCTGTGGTCTCTCAGGGCCCCTCATCTCCCTAGCTTTTCCTTTCTCTCCCCCCAGCACCTCCAGCCCAAGCCTTCCCTGCAGAGCTGCTGGAGGAGCTGCTCAACATTTGTGTAAGGATGCTTCCAAGACTTTTGATATGTCTATCCTAAAGGAGATCAGTCCTGGGTGTTCATTGGAAGGACTGATGTTGAAGCTGAAACTCCAATACTTTGGCCACCTGATGCGAAGAGCTGACTCATTTGAAAAGACCCTGATGTTGGGAAAGATTGAGGGCAGGAGGAGAAGGGGACGACAGAGGATGAGATGGCTGGATGGCATCACCAATTCGATGGACATGGGTTTGGATGAACTCCAAGAGTTGGTGATGGACAGGGAGGCCTGGTATGCTGTGGTTCACGGGGTCGCAAAGAGTTGGACATGACTGAGCGACTTAACTGAACACCCTAAGCTGGCTGGGTGAAGTCAGGGTGCCCCTGACTAAAGGCCCCTGCCTCTCTAATCTCATCCCCCTTAATCCCCCATTTGTGAAGGTCCTAGTCCTTAAGACCTGAGGATTTCTGAAGTATGGCTATAAATGACCCTTAGGTCACAATTTCAGGGCCTCTCCATGGTCCTTCCTTCAGGACAGGCAGTCTTGTTTTCTCAACATCAGGGCTCTGTGGGTGTGGTAGGAAGAAAATGGCTCCTCAAAGATGTTTCCCTTCCAATCCCAGGCACTTGTGAATATGTTATGTTACATGGAGAAAGGAATTTTGCCAGTGTTATTGAGTTTAAAATTGTGAGATGAGATTCCGGATCATCCAGGTGGGCCCAATGTAATCACATAAGTCCTTACAAGAGGGAGGCAGAACGGGAGATGTGACAACAGAAAAAGAGACTTAAATTTGCTGTGCTGTGGCTCTGAAGATGAAGGGAAGAGCTGCGAGTTGAAGAATGCAGGAAAAGGCCTGGAAACAGATTCTCCCCTTAAGCCTCTAGAAGCAGTGCAGACCCACAAGCACTTTGATTTCAGCCAGATAAAACCCATGTCAGATCTCTGACCACCAGAACTATCAGATATTAAATATGTATTGCTTAAGGCCCTCAGTTTGTAGGAGTTTGTTCTAACAGCAATAGGAAACCAAAATAGTGGGATTAAGCCTCGGGTCTTTAACTGGGTGCACCCAAGCCTTTGGACATTCAGCCCATGTGCCTCTCTCACTTCCTGCCACTTTACCCTTGTTTGAATTTGTGCTTCGAAAAGAGCAAAGACTCATGGTATTCCAAACACCTCTTCTCTCTTACACCTTGCTGCCTCTGTCACAGGGTTTCCCACACTACCCTTCCCCAGTCTTCTCTGTGAACTCTGACTCCTCCTTCAAAAGAGGCCCAAGCACATCATTTTCTGAGGGGGTGTCCCCGAGTTCTCAAGACAGGCTGGGGCACCCCTTCCTTGGCATCGAGTAACATCCTTAAACACTTAACTCAGGTGTTATTAGTCATTTCACATCTGCTCCCAACTAGACCTAGACTAAGGCCATGCTTAACTGCATCTTCCCAACAGTTAATACATGGATGGACAGATATGTGAACAAATGAAGGCAGCTCTCCTTTAAAAGCTCATCTGTCTGCTAAGGGTGCTGAGACATTTACAGAAGACTGTAAGGCAGAATAGAAAATTGTGAGTAAATTCCTGGAGGAGCAGATGAAACACTCTGTGGGTTTAGAAGATAAAATAATGTCCTATCTCAGGACCCGCCTGCCTCTCAAAAGGTGGAGGAGGGGACAGGGGTGGTTGGAAGGATGGGTCACGTAAGTCAAAAAAGCAGAGGCTGGCTCACCGCTGGTGATGACCTCAGCGTTTGGCATAAACACTCAGGCATTTCCTGAGGGCCTGTGGAGAATGCTACTTGGTCCACTTGTCTCTTCAGTCATGTCATCCAGCTTTCTAGCACCACCTATCTGCCCTTGAGGAGCCTGTGCCTCTGCCCTCATAAACCCTGATCTCAGGTGGCCTCGGCCTCCAATGGCTTGGAGCAGAGCTTGGGCTCCCAGACAGAGATTGAGGCTGGACTGCAGTAGTGAAGGACTAGATACTAGCCACTAGATCAGTGGTCAGTGACAAGGGTCCCGGCCCTTCAGCTTTGCAGAAAAGAATTTCCAGAAAGACGGAAAGTAGTGAAGTAAGTGAAATATTTATTAAGGGAAAA
Organism: Nanger dama; assembly: GCA_917880005.1. Taxonomy (NCBI): domain Eukaryota; kingdom Metazoa; phylum Chordata; class Mammalia; order Artiodactyla; family Bovidae; genus Nanger; species Nanger dama. The sequence continues at coordinate 8,858,063 of CAKJTW010000011.1, forward strand.
AGAGTACAGTACATGTGTATAGATACATTGGCAGACTCAGAGGAAGAGTCCCTGAGTTGCACCCTCATGGCAGTTTGAGTTACTTTTATGGGGTATTTCTTCCAGGTTCCCTCTGGCCAATCATTTTGATTTGCCTGGTTCACAGTCTGCATCTGGTATATCTCCCATCATAGTCCAGGCTCAAGGCTCAGGAGCAAGGAGGAAGCTTTCCTACTCCCTCCCTCCGCCTCCCACATGGCTCTTCCTGAACACTTCAAATTTGCTCAGCCATCCTATGGTTCTGGGAATATCCAGTCTCAGGTCTCATAGGTAGACTCTTCAACCAAAGGCCACCAAGTCAGAAGTGAAGTGAAGTGAAAGTCACTCAGTCATGTTCGACTCTTTGTGACCCCATGGACTATACAGTTCATGGGATTCTCTAGGCCAGAATACTGGAGTGGGTAGCCCTTCCCTTCTCCAGGGGATCTTCCCAACCCAGGGATCGAACCCAGGTCTCCCTCATCGCAGGCGGATTCTTCAGTAGCTGAGCCACAAGGGAAGCCCAAGAATACTAGAGTGGGTAGCCTATCCCTTCTCCAGTGGATCTTCCCAACACAGGAATCAAACCGGGGTCTCCTGCATTGCAAGCAGATTCTTTACCAACTGAGCTATCAGGGAAGCCCCCACCAAGTAAGAGGGGAAGATCAATTCAGGGCACACAAAAATCCCCAAAAACCTCATTACTTTTATATTTTGAGAAATAATTTACATCCTAAACCTAAAACACAATAGACTATAAAACATATTTTCTAGTTTCAGATCATGCTCAGTTCAAGAGGAGGAAAAAGCATGAGAGAGAAAGTAGAAAAGATAAGAGTATGAGAAAGGAAGCTCAAGACAGTGAGAAGGACTGAGATAGAGAGAAGGAAGAGAAAGGCCAGCATGGTCCATCTGCCCGGCTCTGGTTCACCTGCCCCAATAATTCCATTTCCACTCCCACTTCAACAAATCAAGTGCTTGTTCTTAGTTTAAACGTGGAAGTCCAATTCCAAGCTGAACTTCATCCTGCATTTTTATGTCTGTGTATGAGATTGAAGTACACCTCTATACCACTGTGTTCCTAGCGGTTGAAGATTTAAACACCGAGGAAGGTGGAAATCTGCAGTCAGGCTTAGGATGCAAGAGGAGCAGAGGCGAGTGTGTAGAGAGAAACCTAAGTAGGGCCTCATTAGGGAGGTTACTGATTCACTCAGTTTTCAGATAGAGGTTTTGTTTTAGAACAGGAAGGCTTTTCTCTAATAGTTCCCTGGTGATTACTTCTGCTCTGAATTATCTTGTTTTCTTTCAGAGACTCCTATTAGCTCTAAATCATATTTCTAGATCTGTTCTCCATATTTTATCTAGTCTTTCATTTTCTTCCTGTGTTCTTGTTTTTTGTTTCCTTAAGTTAAGCCACTAATTCATTATTTTGCCATGCCCTATTGCCTATTCAGTGCTTCTACTGGGTTTTTAACACAATCCTTTTCATCCTTATTTAATATTTCATGATCTAAGATTATGTCCTTTTCATGATGGTTTGCTTTGTCAAAGACAGACAATATTCTTTGAATCTTACTGACAAGACTAATCAGATACGCTCTAAAAGCTTTCTATTTTACTTAGAGGAAGGCAGCTTCTCTAAATCTTTAGAAATTTGTGGTCCTCTTTTTGTGAACTGCAGAATCTCTTCATAGGTTCTTTCCGCCTTAGTCTTACATGGGAAGAGCTATAGTTTTCTGGTATGCTAATACATTCTCTTGGCTTTTCCCTCAATATCACCAGATGGCTGCCATAGCGCCAAGCATCACAAACATTCAAGGTAGGAAGAAGGCAGAAGAAAGGTGATGCTTCAACACCCATAGCTTTTAGGAAAGCAAAATCTTTCTCAGAAACCTCCGAGAAAATTTTTAGTGTTCAAAACTGTGTTGCATGGGCACACCTAGCTATAAGGGAGGCTGGCAAAGTAAGTGTTTAGCTCTTTTAGCCTACTGAGTAGAGGTGATCAAGGAAGGAAGAAAGGCTTTGGCAATGGATGGATGGGTTATCCATCAACAATGTTGACCTGAGGGCCTAAGGGATAGCCTTTCTAAAAGTCTCCCACTCTTTTACCCATGTCACAAGGAGGAACAGCCCTGGCTTTTCATAGCCCTTTTCTGCTACATCCCAGACAAATAAGACCCAGGTCTCAACGGTTTCCTTCAGTCTAGTTCTGACAACATTAAGATTCAGCAAAAGTTCCTCCAGTTTCTTGCTCAGAAGCAATGCCCATCCTTGATTTTTAGTGCTACTGCTACAGATTTTTCCGTATTTGTTTATTCTCTTGAGTATTTTAATGAGAATTTATGAAAGGGAAGAAGAGCAAAGGGCCTCTGCCTGTTTCACATTATCATATCTCAAAGTGCATGCTTCCCTTTTATAAATACACTGTAACCCTGCATCAGCCAACACTTTCAATACCGGTTAGCTCCCTCATGAAGAAGTCATTCGTGGACAACTGGAAGCTGCAAAGAGCATCAGGATGGGATCCTGAGGGAGTTGGGGGATAAGAGAGGCCTCAGGAGGAAGATAAAGAGAACCAGAAGGGACACAGGAAAAGTGCCTAATGCCAAGTTCATTAACGTAGACGAACATGGCTCAGTGGTATCCTGGGGCATAATGTAAGTAATTTAACATCACTTTCCTTTCACAGCCTATGGATTCCTTCATCTTTCTCTCTCTGACTACTTTTCTTTCTCTTTGCCCTCTGGATATTTCTCCTTCTATCTTCCTCCCTTGTTTGATTTTTTTCTTAATCCTCATAATAAGAAACACATTTTTAATTTAGTTTTTATTTTTCCTTACTGTAAAAAGAAATGTTCTGTATTTTCCTCTAATAAAATAAAAGAAAAGCATTTTAAATTGCATAAAGATCCAAATGTGCTTTTCTTGGTGAATGTGCAATTTCAAACAGGAAAGAAGGAAAGGTTCCTCATTTCCAAGCTAGTATAAGAAATGACATCATCAAGATGAAGGGAGGGTGGCATTAGCTTGGTTCAGTGGCAAAGATGAAGGGAGGACTGGGGGCTGCATGAAGTGGCCTGGAGGGTGGGTAGAAAAGCAAATCTGTGAGGCAGCCCCTCACATGAACATGGTGCCACTGCTTGGCTACCTTGGTCCACCCTTCTTGCCCACTGGAGAGGGAAGAACAGAGGGAGTCAGCTCACTAGGATCCCCACCTTCCCTCTGACTCTCTAATCAAAAGCATCTAAAAACTCTCACTAGGAAACAAAGTAAACAATCTGTCATGCCCAGCGAAGTTTCTGGAATGATGGGGTGAACTGGTCCTCCAAATTCTCCCTAAAGCATACCTGGGGAATGAAGATGAAGCAGTTGATTGTGGTTGTGCAAACAAAGATACCTCCAGACGTGAGTCCGAAGACCAGGTTGGGCCAGGAGTACAAGTATCTGGTGACCACAAAAAGCAGCCCAGTAGCCAGTACCACGAGGTTGACCCCAACCATGATGGTTAAAGACTGATTTACAGGAGGAGAGCTGACGTGGTCAGTCAGGCCAGCCAGGTAGGCCCCATATAGCAGCAACAGGCCCTGTAGATGGACAGAAGAACCAGAGGTTCAGAGAAGTGAAACACCAGGCTTGGGGCCAAAGAGCAATAGGATTGGGACTGATTTCCTCACCTGTAAAAAAGGAATAATATTAACTACCTTAAAGCATTGCTATGAGGAGAACTGACTAAGATAACACAAGGGACTACTCTTAGAGTACTTAATAGCACCATCACTACCTCTTGGTGCTTAATAAATTTTGTTTTCCTCTCCTTCTCTGAGAATTAGTTTATTGGGGGTCAGAAAGTCAACTATCATATAGGACTCTTCCAGGATGAGTATAAGACAGGGTGGTACAGGTGGGTAGGAGCCCCATAGAACCAGCTGCCAGGCACTGGGAGGGCAGTGGGTGCACCATGCTGCATCCACTGTGTGGTTCTGCACTGCATGGAGCTGAGAGGCGTGCAGAGGCTGAACTAGCCTCCAGGTCCACTTGTCAAGCATGTGCCATGGCAGGGGCAGCACCGAAGGAAGGGGCTCTTTTTTCTAATTTTCCCAAAGGCACCATCTGCTTGCCAAGCCCTGCACCTACAAGACTGCATCTGCCCAGAGGGATGCCTTTTTCTGATTTACACAAAGGATCTCTATAGGCTACTAGCAGCTCTGTGCCAATGGGTGTTTATGGGAGATGGAGAGTGAAAAAATAAGAGAACAAAGGCTGGCTGGGACCTGGACAGGACCGGGAGACAGGCACAGGCAGCAACAGCCTCATCTATACCCTTCACCCTCTTTGTGACATTCGCTGCCCCTGCCCCCAGAAGCCCAGGGCCCTACTCTTTCTTCTTTGTCATGAATGTAAACTTGCTCTCAGATTTCTCATTTGTACTACACAGAAAATCGCTCACAGCTTCTTAAAGTGCTGCTTCTCCTAGAAGGAGCTACATTTAAATAGAAATCAAAGCTTTAATCAATAATATATGACATAAAGATTAAATAATACATAATATATAGAGTCAATATATAGATTTGCTTGATTAGAGGCAAAGCTCCATGCTAGGGGTAGCTGTAGGGAGGGAAATGGTGTTGCCAAGTGGAAGTCATGGTTCTAGCTTTTGAGAAGTTCAGTGTGGTTGGGAGATTTAAGGCAAGCACACAAATACCCATGTTTTTCTTGTTGTTGTATTATTTTTATTTTTTGGCCATGCCATGAGGCATGCAGAATCTTACTTCCCTGCCCAGGGATTGAATTCGTGCCCCTACATTGGGAGCTCAGAGTCTTAACCACTGGATTTGCAGGGAAGTTCCCAAATATCCATGTTTTATGATACAGAATGTGAAGATGCCATGGGAGAGGAAGTGGGTGGGGATGATGGGGATTTAGAGGGAGAACTAATAAAAAAGTAAGGTCAGGTATCAGCAGGCTACCTGCCAAGGACCCTGAAATCACACAATCTGACCATCTCCATCTGAAGGGATGGCCGTAAGACAACTGCTTGGAGGACTGGCTGTGCCTGCTGTGAAGAAGTCAGCTCAGTGCCCAAAATGGTCAGTGTCCAAAGGGGGGCTGGAGGCCCAGTTGTGGCCACCCTAAGATCTTCAATGACTAGAGGACACACCAGTCAGCAGGCCAGTAAGGCCTGACTTCTGGATAACTGACACTATCAGGTGGCATTTGGCAGAGTTATATCATTGGCAATTTAATCAAAGGTGAGTAAAATTAACTCTATGGTTTTGAAATGTTCAATCTGATTTTATTAAAACGTTTTAACTCTATTAAAATTCTTGACAAAAAATACTGAGGTATGAATAAAGCATCTATATGTGCAGGACTTGTGTTTGAGTGACTCACATCCGATAATTGTGTCATTCACTCTCACTGCTGAGGAGTGGGGTAGGGGGCAGTTGGCAGGCTCAGGTGGGGGGATGGGGGACTTAATGTGCAGATTTGTGGACCTCCACCGAAACTGCTTGTTGACCAGGGAGCCCAGGGGGTCCTGGCTTAGTCAGCTTCCTGATGCTCAGCACTCTTTCTCCTTTCTTTCTTTGTCCTATAGAAATATATTGCAGTAAAATAAAATGGAAATGGGATTACATAAAAGGCATTGGAGAAATAAATCAAGTTGAGTCGCAGAGGGAGTTGCTATGGGGGAAGTGCTGAGTTTCTGTGCCAGGGAGGATGTGCTCTTCCACAGGGGCTTGAAGAATGAGAGAGGTACTGTGCTTTCAGAACCATTGGGGGATGGGGGGCAGTGGAAGAATAATAATAAAACATCTCCTCATTTATTAAGCTCTTACTATGGACCAGGAGTGGTTGAAAACTCAACATGCATCAACCCTTTCAAAACTCAACCATTCTGAGATGATGATACATCATCCTTGTTTTACATAAGAGGGAACCAAGGCTCAAAGAGGTTAAATGAGGTTCAGGGTCAGCGAGGAAGGGACTGAGTCAGACTTTGCAGGAATCCCATCATTAACTCCTGTAATTCCTCCTCATATCCATTTATTGATAACAGAGAGATAGCATCCCAAGGAGATAAGGTTACCAACCTTGCATCCCAAAATGAGAGCAATCCAGATGTCGGAGTACTGGGAAGCACAGAAGTGTGTGTTGGTCAGAGAGCAGGACACGTCTCTCCCTGTCACCTAGGAGGGACACAGGGTGAGGACTGAGGGCACCCACAGTTACATAGCCGATCTCTGTACACATTCTGGAACACACATACACAGCCGATCTTTGTACACATTCTAGATTGTGAATACCTCTACAGCTCCTTTAATATGTAAAAACTAACTTAGGTGACTCCATTAGAATCTAAATGAGTGTAACTATGAATTAGAGGAGAAGACAACCAAGTTGGGCTGACATGTGGATGCTTGGGGCCAGGAGGGCTTACTCCTCTTATGTGCTTTACTACCACAGTGATTCAAATCAGTGCAGAAAAATTACAAATTATTTCACGTCCTACTCCTGCTATTTGTTAATAGTTGAAACTTCAATATTGAATCTGCACGTCAAGATCCCACTGTATTCCTCAGCCCCTTTGTGAGGCTGGAGACATAATGATTCCTATTAATTGAACACAATGTTCTGAGCACAGCTGAATTCTTTACCTGTACTGTTTCACTTAATCTTCATCACAGCCCTATGAAATAGGTAGTATTAATATTATTATCTCCATTTTACTTATGAGGAAACAGAGACTTAGAGAGGTTAAATAACTTTTCTGAGGTCACATGGCTGGTAAGTGGTAGAGCTGGGATTTGAACCAGGGTTGACTGACTCCAAAGAACACTTCAGAATCCTTTACCTTTCAACAACTGGGTAAGGCAACTCTCTAAGTTCTCATTACTGATAACGTGGAAGTGGAGTTAACTGCCAGGCAGATTCCTGTGTGCTGGCATCTCGGCAGATGCCACAGAACACGTAGGGTGGGAGGAGTAGTGGGAGTAGCAGCAGACCCTGCAGACAAGGGGCAGGTGCTCAGGGCAGCCACAGCTCCCGACTTGCCATCCTCTTGGGGTCATTTATCTTCTTGTTGAGAGGATGCCCACACAGTGAATGATCCTGGGAGAATGACCTCTGTGTACTCACAGAAGCCAGTCCCTCCAGTTCAGGAACTAGATTCTCCAGGGGTTGGGTCTCTCACCGTCATACTGACACTGAGAATCTGGAGACACTGGATGGGATCAGTCAGCACCCAAGTCATGAGCAGGATCACATCAGCTATCACCAGGGCTGCCACCAACCCCAGAAGCTGCAGGTCTTTGATGATCTGCAAAAGAGTTAAGGTCATAACTAGGTCATAACTTTCCTCTGCTCACTGGCTATACAACATGGAGTCTAGAGTGTTCTATGTGCTCTAAGCTAAAGGCTCCTGGGTTAATCTTCCAGACGGACTTCAAAGCCAGCCATCAAAGATGATACAGACACGAAACGTACTCAGTGATTCTATGTTCATATCATCGTTTTCATTTCTTTGCCCTTTCCATATCCTGACTTTCCCACAAAGGACTCAAGGAATATTATAAAATAAATACACTATTATTTCTAAATATGTTTATATGAGCACATAGAGAGATGTGGAAACTTTCATATAAAACTATGAACAACCATTAACCTGGAGGGTCAGACTGAGAGATGATGGTGGTGGAGGAAAGACTACTGGCATTTCCTTCAAACATATGTGAATCATTTGATTTAATACAAAGAGACTGTGTTATTGTTGTGGTTAGAAAAATAAAATTTTAAAAATGTATATAGCAATAGGATGAAAAATATTAGGGAAAATAGATAATGGAGAATTATGACGAATGCTCTGGTGAGGAGAGCACACAGCATTCAAGAACTGGGGCAGAAACACAATTCTGCATTTTTGACAACCAGTGAAAAGAAGGAAGCACCACTAGTTACATGATTCAAGTCAAGTGAGAAAACAGTGGAAATCTTCAAAAGTACTCAAGAAAAAAAAAATTCAACCTAGAATCTTATACTCAGAAAAAGTATCTGTCAAAAACAAAGGTGAAATAAAGACTTTTTCAGATAAAAGCTGAAAGAATTCAGCATCAGCACACCTGAATGAGAATGTGAGATAACTTTGAAGCAAAAGGGAAAAATATCAGATGAATATAAGTATCTATACAAGGAAATCAAGAGCTCTGGAAATGTTAACTTCATAGAAAAATATATGACTGATATTTACTATCTAAATATCCTTAAAATGTAATGGATTGTTTAAACAAAAATTAATAACAATTGTATGGGGCTTGTAACATATGTAAAAGTAAAAACAACACAAAGATTGGAAGATGGGGAAATGGAAGCATACCACTGTAAAATACTTATGCTATAAGTAAATGTCAGTTATATAATTATACACAAACTCTTCCAGAAATTGAATTGGAGGGAATACTCCCCAATTTATTCTACAAATACTCTTAACAAAATCAGGTGAAGATTTTATAAGAAAAGAAAGCTACAGAGCAACATACCTTAAGAAATGAAAATAAATATTATATTATAAACAGAATTTTATGAAACTGAATCTAACAATGTAAAAGGATAATACATAATGACCAAGTGGAGCTTGTTTCAGGGATGCAAGATTGGTTTGAGATCCTAAAATTATTTAATATAATTTACCATATGAGCAAAGAGAAAACCATATGGTTAATAGACACAGAAAACACATTTGACAAAATCTAACATTAATTCTTTATAGAAACTCAATAAAATAGGAATTGAGGAGAACTTCCCCAATTAGATAAAGAACATTATGATAAAAACTACAGCTAACATCTAACATAAAGCTAACATTATGATAAAACAAAATTAACATTAGTTTTGACTAAGATGAATGTTTCCCCAATATGATCAAGAACAACTCAAGGCACTTCTATTAAACACTGTACTAGTGTTTCTAGTCAGTGCCATCACAGAGATTGGAAAGTAAACGTCTTTTATAGAAAATATGGTCATCTATGCAGAAAATCTGATAGAATCTACACAAAAGCTACTAGAACTAATAAGTAATTTAGCAAGACTGCAGCAGGTAAGATCAACTTAAAAATCAATTGTATTAATAGTGTATATATATATATATATATATATATATATAAGCAACAAAAATTGTAAAGTGAAATGAAAAACAGTAACATGTATAATATCACAAAAATATAAAATACTTAGAAATAAATTTGACAAACGATATGAAAGACCTTCACTGAAAGCTGCAAAAAAAATTGCTGAGAGAAATTAGAAAAGACCTAAATAAACAAAGAAATATATTGTGTTTGTGGGTTAAAAGATACAACATTGTTAAGAAGTCAGTTCTCCATAATTTTATCTACAAATTCTATACAATCTCAATCAAAATCTCTGCTGAAACTTGAAGAAATTGGCAAAGTGATTCAAAAATTTATATGGAAATTCAAAGAACCCAAATTAGCCAAAACAATATTGAGGGAGAATTAATACTCCCTGATTCAAGATTTAATATAAATAGTTTGATAGTTTCAAGAGGACATCAAAGGGACTCAGTCATACATGTATGTGTATCTATTCTCCACCAAACTCCCCTACCATCCAGGCTGCCACATTATGCTTAGGTTTTTAACCAACAGAAATGAAAGTAAGATATGTCTGCACAAAAATTCATACACAAATGTTCACAGTTTTATTAATAATAGCCCCAACTGGAAACAAATCCAAACACCAACCAATAGGTAAATGGATAAACCAACTGCAGTTATATCTTCACACTGAAAAATTACTCAGCAATAATAAGGAAAGAACCACTGATGCAAGTAACAACATAGATGAATCTCAAAATAATTAGGCCAAGTAGAAGAAAGATAAAAATACACACTGTATAATTCCACTTATATAAAATTCTGGAAAATTCAAACTAATCTACAGTGACAGAAAGCAGGTTAATGGTTGCCTGGGTACAGGAATAGGGGATATAAGAATTAGACAAGAGAAGAAGTGACAAGGGTGTATGAGAAGACTTGCAGATTATAACCCACATTTCATAGTGTATACACGTCAAAATATATCAAATCATACACTTTAAACATATGCAGTTCATTGCATAAATAAAGTTATTTATCACCAGACGTGAAGACCTGACTCACTGGAAAAGACCTTGATGCTGGGAAAGATTGAGGGCAGGAGGAGAAAGTGCTGATAGAGGATGAAATGGTTGGATGGTATTGCCATCCAATGGACATGAATTTAAGCAAACTCCAGCAGACGGTGAAGGACCTGGAAGTCTAGATGCTACAGTCCATGGTGTTGTAAAGAGTCAGATACGACTTAGCAACTGAATAACAACAACAAAGCTATTTTTTAAAAAGGGAATTAGTGTTCTAAAGGCATGGATGTGCTTACTGTCCTTTAGGCAATGTTTCTCATATGTATGGTTATTCACAGCAGAGTTTTTGATAAATATTCACCACAAAAGATTTGCTAAAAGAAAATCTTGTCAGTCCAGAGACGTAAACTCCAACTGAGTAATATTTGGACAAGATCAATATAGACTAAGGGTTTGATGATCAGCCTTTGAGGTTTGGGCAGCTCCATCAGGAAACATGATACAGTGAGGGAACGTGGTTAGGATGACACCTGATGTCAGGGACACATGGGTAATCTGGCTGCTGCATAGCTGCTAGGGTTGATATGTTCTTCCTTGCTCATTGTTTCAGGCCCATCCTTCTTAGTACAGAGCATGGCCTTCTTGTTTGGAAAAGAACTGGGCTCCAAAGATGGGAATAATTGCTTACTTGCTATAGCTTCTCTGTAATCACTATGCCTCTGCCCACTTTTCAGCTAACACCTGTGCCAAGCAATAGCCCCTCTGGGCATTTTGCTCACTTTCAGGCTGGTGCCAGATAAGGGCCAGCTCATACATCCCCCAGAAAAGTACCCAGGCCTGGGATGCATATGAAGCAGAACTTTTGTTTAAAGACTTGTCTCCCAATAGCACTGACAAACAGCTTTCCAGCCTTGGAATTTATGAGGCCACATGACTCCAAGGTTTGAAGTAAGGGGCAGGAACTTCAGATCATCATAAAAGAGCCAGACTCAGTAATTTGGTACAAGTTTCTCTAGCTTTTAATCAATAATGGAGCTACTGTCTGTGATCAAGCAATGTGTACTTGCTACCTACTTACCACTCTCTTATCCGGAACTCTCTGGGTAAACACCTTGTAGAGTCGCCAGCTCTTCCCAAGAATGGGGCCAAACACCAGGGAGGTTCCAATGCACAACATGGAGAGTCTTATCTACAGATGGAAAGGGACAGAAGAAAGAGGCATGAGAGAAACCTTTGTGGTTCTTCATACATTCTGATCTGCAAAGCTTCAGTCCACAGAAAACCTGGGGCAGAAAGTGGACCTCACTGACTAAGGGTTCCAGGGTTCGCCTAAAGAGCCCACACCAAGGATAAAGGTAACCAGCACCCACAGGAGCAGATGATTTTAAAAATTATCAAAACTTGCATGATATTCAAAATAAAATTGAAGATTCACCTACCTGAATGAGAGTTTCCATTGAACTTCCCACTAAAGCACCTTGATTGTGAATCCCAAAGAGGTAAGCACTACTGTAAGTCAGACAACTGCCCAATAAGGTCACAATGTTCAGATTGGGACTGGACATCTTCACAATCCTGTGGGAAACCATGAAAAAGACACCCATAGTCATAACATTTGTCCTGGGAGTGTAAAAAGTTTCCCTGCCAGCAAAATCTCCAATGCAGTCTTGGAGTAAAAGGTCATAGAGAAGACTACTTTACAACCCTGTGAAAAATTGTTATGATTTATTTAAATTTATTTTCAGAAAGAGCTACATTCTGGCATTTCTTGCTTATATAACTCCAAGTCTTAAAAGAAGGCCAGCTTCCCCAAACAGGTGGTATCACAGAAGAGTTAGAATTTTTCCCTAAAGTTTATGGTTGCTAAGAGACTGCTCTATACAGCCTAGTGAATACATAACTAGCAGGTAGATCTCTAAGGGGATACAGTTTGGAACCTTTAAAAGTGAGCTGTAAGGTAAACTATTAGAAAAAAACAGACAAAAATACCACAATAAAGAGAAAACTACAGGCCAATATCACTGATAAACACAGGTACAAAAATCCTTAATAAAATACTAGCAAATCAAATCCAACAACACATTAAAAGGATCATACACCATGATCAAGTGGGACTTATCCAAGAGGTGCGAGGATTTTTCAATATCTGCAAATACATACACATTAACAAACTGAAGAATAAAAACGATATGATCATCTTAATAGCCGCAGAAAAAGCTTTTGACAAAATTCAACATCCATTTACGATAAAAACGCTCCAAAAGCGGGCATTGAGGGAACCTACCTCAACAAAAAAACGTCATATATGACAAACCCACAGCTAACATTATACTCAGTGGTGAAAAGCTGAAAGCATTTTCTCTAAAATCAGACAAGGATGGCCACTCTTACTCTTTTATTCAACAATGCTTTGGCAGTCCTAGCCACAGCAATCAGAGAAGAAAAAGAAATAAAATGAATCCAAGCTGGAAAAGAAGTAAAACTGTCACTATTTGTACATAACATTATACTCTACACAGAAAATCCTAAAGATGCTACCAGAAAACTACTAGAGCTCATCAATGAATTTGGTAAGTTATAAGATACAAAATTAATACAAAATTAATTAATACATTTCTTTTTTAAATTTGCATTTATTTATTTTTGTCTGTGCTGGGTTTTTGTTGCTTTGCATGGGTTTTCTCTAGTTGCAGTGAGTAGGGGTTACTCTTAGTTGCCATGCTTGGGCTTCTCATTATGGTGGCTTCTCTTCTTGCAGAGCACAGGCTCAAAGGAAGCAAGAATATACAACAGAAAAACACAGTCTCTTCAAAGTGTGGTACTGGGAAAATTGGACAGCTACATGTAAAAGGATGAAATTAGAACATCCTATAACACCATACACAATATTAAACTCAAAATGGATTAAAGACCTAAATGTAAAACCAGATACCATAAAACTCCTAGAGGAAAACAGAATACTCTGATATAAACTGTAGCAATATCTTTTGGGATTCATCTTCTAGAGAGATGAAAAGAAAAAAAAAAAACTAGATCTAATTAAAGTAAAAAGATTTTTCATAAACAAAGCAAAAAGACAATACAGAATGGGAGAAAATATTTGCAAATGGTATAACTGACAAGAAATTAATCTCCAAAATATACAACAGTTCACAAAGCTCAATAACAAAAAAACACTCACTCAGAAAATGGGCAGAAGACCTAAACAGACATTTTTTCCAGAGAAGACATAGGGATGATCAAAAGGCACATGAAGATGCTCAACACTGCTAATTATTAGAGCGATGCAAATCAAAACTACAGTGAATTATCACCTCACACTAGTCAGAGTGGCCATCATCAAAAAGTCTACAAATAATACATTCTGGACAGGAAATGGAGAAAAAGGAACCCTCCTACACCATTGGTGGGAATGTAAACTGGTGCAGAAATATGGAGAATAGTGCAGAAGTTCCTTAAAGAACAGAAAAATAAAATTGCCATATGAGCCATATACCTGGGCATATACCTGAAGAAAACCATATTTGAAAAGATATATGCATCCTAATGCTCACTGCTAACTATTTATAATAGCCAAGACATGGAAACAACCTAAATGTCCATTGATAGCTGAATCGATAAAGAAAATGTGCTATGTATATACAATGGAACATTAATCAGTCATAAAAAAGAATAAAATAATGCCATTTGCAGCAACATGGCTCGATCTAAGTTATCTAATTAAGTCAAATAAACCAGACAGAGAAAGACAAATATCAGAAGATATCACTTATACATGGAATTTAATTAAAAATGATGCAAATTCATAAAGATATAAAACAGAAATAGACCCATATAAATATAAAACAATCTTATGGTTACCAAAAGGGAAAGGAAGGAGGGATAAATTAGGATTTTAAAATTAATATATATACAGTCAGTTCAGTTCAGTCACTCAGTCCTGTACCACTCTTTGCGACCCCATGATACACAGCACGCCAGGCCTCCCTGTCCATCATCAACTCCCAGAGTGCATTCAGACTCACGTCCATCGAGTCTCTGATGCCATTCAGCCATCTCATCCTTGGTCGTCCCCTTCTCCTCCTGCCCCCAATCCCTCCCAGCATCAGAGTCTTTTCCAATGAGTCAACTTTTCGCATGAGGTGGCCAGAATACTGGAGTTTCAGCTTCAGCATCATTCCTTCCAAAGAAATCCCAGGGCTGATCTCCTTCAGAATGGACTGGTTGATCTCCTTGCAGTCCAACGGACTCTCAAGAGTCTTCTCCAACACAGTTCAAAAGCATCGATTCTTCAGTGCTCAGCCTTCTTCACAGTCCAACTCTCACATCCATACATGACCACAGGAAAAACCATAGCCTTGACTAGACGGACCTTAGTCGGCAAAGTAATGTCTCTGCTTTTCAATATGCTGTCTAGGTTGGTCATAACTTTTCTTCCAAGGAGTAAGCATCTTTTAATTTCATGGCTGCAATCACCATCTGCAGTGATTTTGGAGCCCCAAAAAATAAAGTCTGACACTGTTTCCCCATCTATTTCCCATGAAGTGATAGGATCAGATGCCATGATCTTCGTTTTCTGAATGTTGAGTTTTCAGCTAACTTTTTCACTCTCCACTTTCACTTTCATCAAGAGGCTTTTTGAGTTCTCTTCACTTTCTGCCCTAAGGGTGGTGTCATCTGCATATCTGAGGTTATTGATATTGCTCCCGGGAATCTTGACTCCAGCTTGTGTTTCTTCCAGTCCAGTGTTTCTCATGATGCACTCTGCAGGGTGACAATATACAGCCTTGACGTACTCCTTTCCCTATTTGGAACCAGTCTGTTGTTCCATGTCCAGTTCTAACTGTTGTTTCCTGACCTGCATATAGGTTTCTCAAGAGGCAGACAGGTGGTCTGGTATTCCCACCTCTTTCAGAATTTTCCACAGTTTATTGTGATCCACACAGTCAAAGGCTTTGGCATAGTCAATCAAGCAGAAATAGATCTTTTCTGGAACTCTCTAGCTTTTTCCATGATCCAGCAGATGTTGGCAATTTGATCTCTGGTTCCTCTGCCTTTCTAAAACCATCTTGAACATCAAGACGTTCACGGTTCCTGTATTGCTGAAGCCTGGCTTGGAGAATTTTGAGCATGACTTTACTAGCATGTGAGATGAGTGCAACTGTGCAGTAGTGTGAGCATTCTTTGGCATTGCCTTTCTTTGGAACTGGAATGAAAACTGACCTTTTCCAGTCCTGTGGCCACTGCTGAGTTTTCCAAATTTGCTGGCATATTGAGTGCAGCACTTTCACAGCATCATTTTTCAGGATTTGAAATAGCTCCACTGGAATTCCATCACCTCCACTAGCTTTGTTCGTAGTGATGCTTTCTAAGGCCCACTTGACTTCACCTTCCAGGATGTCTGGCTCTAGGTGAGTGATCACACCATCGTGATTATCTGGGTCGTGGAAGATCTTTTTGTACAGTTCTTCAATGTATTCTTGCCACCTCTTCTTAATATCTTGTGCTTCTGTTAGGTCCAGACCATTTCTGTCCTTTATCGAGCCCATCTTTGCATGAAATATTCCCTTGGTATCTCTGATTTTCTTGAAGAGATCTCTAGTCTTTCCCATTCTGTTCTTTTCCTCTATTTCTTTGCATTGATCGCTGAAGAAGGCTTTCTTATTTCTTCTTGCTATTCTTTGGAACTCTGCATTCAGATGCTTATATATTTCCTTTTCTCCTTTGCTTTTCGCTTCTCTTCTTTTCACAACTATTTGTAAGGCCTCCCCAGACAGCCATTTTGCTTTTTTGCATTTCTTTTCCATGGGGATGGTCTTGATCCCTGTCTCCTGTACAACGTCACCAACCTCATTTCATAGTTCATCAGGCACTCTATCTATCAGATCTAGGCCCTTAAATCTATTTCTCACTTCCACTGTATAATCATAAGGGATTTGATTTAGGTCATATCTGAATGGTCTAGCGGTTTTCCCTACTTTCTTCAATTTCAGTCTGAATTTGGCAATAAGGAGTTCATGATCTGAGCCACAGTCAGCTCCTGGCCTTGTTTTTGTTGACTGTATACAGCTTCTCCATCTTTGGCTGCATAGAATATAATCAATCTGATTTTGGTGTTGACCATCTGGTGATGTCCATGTGTAGAGTCTTCTGTTGTGTTGCTGGAAGAGGGTGTTTGCTATGACCACTGTGTTCTCTTGGCAAAACTCTATTAGTCTTTGCCCTGCTTCATTCCACATTCCAAAGCCAAATTTGCCTGTTACTCCAGGTGTTTCTTGACTTCCTACTTTAACATTCCAGTCCCCTATAATGAAAAGGACATCTTTTTTGGGTGTTAGTTCTAAAAGGTCTTGTAGGTCTTCATAGAACTGTTCAACTTCAGCTTCTTCAGCGTCACTAGCTGGGGCATAGACTTGGATAACTGTGATATTGAATGGTTTGCCTTAGAAACAAACAGAGATCATTCTGTTGTTTTTGAGATTGCTTCCAAGTACTGCATTTCGGACTCTTTTTGTTGACCATGATGGCGACTCCATTTCTTCTGAAGGATTCCTGCCCGCAGCAGTAGATATAATGGTCATCTGAGTTAAATTCACCCATTCCTGTCCATTTTAGTTCACTGATTCCTAGAATGTCAATGTTCACTCTTGCCATCTCTTGTTTGACCACTCCCAATTTGCCTTGATTCATGGACCTGACATTCCAGGTTCCTATGCAATATTGCTCTTTACAACATTGGACCTTGCTTCTATCACCAGTCACATCCACAGCTGGGTATTGTTTTTGCTTTGGCTCCATCCTTTCATTCTTTCTGGAGGTATTTCTCTACCGATCTCCAGTAGCATATTGGGTACCTATTGACCTGGGGAGTTCCTCTTTCAGTATCCTATCAAATTGCCTTTTCATACTGTTCATGGGGTTCTCAAGGCAAGAATACTGAAGTGGTTTGCCATTCCCTTCTCCAGTGGACCACATTCTGTCAGACCTCTCCACCATGACCTGCCATAAAATGGGCTTCCCAGGTGGCTCAGTGGTAAAGAATTTGCCTGCAATGAAGGAGATGCAGGAGACATAGGATCAATCCCTGGATCAGGATGATCCCCTGGAGGAGGGCATGGAAACCCACTGCAGCATTTTTGTCTGGAGAATCCCATGGACAGAGGAGCTTAGCAGGCTACAGTCCATAGGGTCGAAAGAGCTGGACAGGACTGAAGTCATTTGAGCACACACACATGCATATATAAAATAAATAACCAACAAGGACCTACTGTATAGCACAGAGAACTACACTCAGTATTTTACAATAACCTATAAGGGAAAAGAATATGAGAACAAATATGTGTAATACATATATAGTGTGTGTGTGTGTGTGTGTACATATGTATTTCAGTTCAGTTCAGTTGCTCAGTTGTGTCCGACTCTTTGCAACCCCATGAATCACAGCACGCCAGGCCTCCCTGTCCATCACCAACTGCCGGAGTCTACCCAAACCCATGTCCATTGAGTTGGTGATGCCATCCAACCATCTCATCCTCTGTCATCCCCTTCTCCTGCCCTCAATCTTTCCCAGCATCAGGGTCTTTTCAAATGAGTCAGCTCTTTGCATCGGATGGCCAAAGTACTGGAGTTTCAGCTTCAACATCAGTCCTTCCAATGAACATCCAGGACTGATCTCCTTTAGGATCTCCTTGGAGTCTAAGGGACTCTCAAGAGTCTTCTCTAACACCACAGTTCAAAAGCATCAATTCTTCAGTGCTCAGCTTTCCTTATAATCCGACTCTCACATCCATACATGACTACTAGAAAAATCATAGCCTTGACTAGATGTACCTTCATGGACAAAGCAATGTCTCTGCTCTTTAATATGCTATCTATGTTGGTCATAACTCTCCTTCCAAGGAATAAGCATCTTTTAATTTCATGGCTGCAATCACCATTTGCAGTGATTTTGGAGCCCCCCCCAAATAAAGTCAGCCACTGTTGCCACTGTTTCCCCATCTATTTCCCATGAAGTGATGGGACCGGATGCCATGATCTTCGTTTTCTGAATGTTGAGCTTTAAGCCAACTTTGTCACTCTCCTCTTTCACTTTCATCAAGAGGCTCTTTAGTTCTTCTTCACTGCCTGTCATAAGGGTTGTATCATCTGCATATCTGAGGTTATTGATATTTCTCCTGGAAATCTTGATTCCAGCTTGTGCTTCCTCCAGTCCAGCGTTTCTCATGATGTACTCTTCATAGAAGTTAAATAAGCAGGGTGACAATATACAGCCTTGACGTACTCCTTTTCCTATTTGGAACCAGTCTGTTGTTCCATATATATATTTACATATATGTATAACTGAAACTCTTTACTGTATACCTGAAACTAACACAACACTGTAAATCAACTATGAAAGTGAAGTGAAAGTGAAAGCTGCTCAGTCGTGTCTGACTCTTTGCAAGCCCATGGACTGTTGCCTGCCAGGCTCCTCTCTCCATGGAATTCTCCAGGCCAGAATACCTAAGTGGGTAGCTGTTCCCTTCTCCAGGGCATCTTTCTGACCCAGATATTGAACCCCAGGTCTCCCGCCTTGCAGGTGGATTCTTTACAATCTGAGCCACCAAGGAAGCCCAATCAACTATACTTCAATAAAAATTAAATTAAAAATAAAATGAGCTTTACAGTAAAATACTATTTGAAAAAAAGTCTGGAGAGTTCTTCATGTACTGTTTACTTTATTTGACATGTAAACTGTTTTCCTCTCTCTGACCAAGAAGAGAAAGAAAGCAGGGACTAAAATCAGAAAATTTGGGAAGGACTACTTCTCGAGTGATTAAAAAAAAAAAAAAAACCAATCTTATTTATTTATTTATTTTTGGCTGTGTTGGGTCTTAGGTTACTGCACGGGCTTTCTCTAGTTGTGGACTGGGGGTTCCTTTTCAATGCAGTATGCAGGCTTCTCACTGTGGTGACTTCTCTTGTCATGGTATAGTGGTGCTAGGCTGCTCAGGCTTTAGGAGTTGAAGCATGTGGGCTCAGCAGTTAGGGCTCCCAGGCTTTAGAGCACAGGCTCAAAAGTAGTGAGTGGCACATGGGCTTAGTTGCCCCATGGTACGTGGGATCTTCCCAGATCAGGGATTGAACCCTTGTCTCCTGTATTGGCAGGTGAATTCTTTACCACTGAGCCACTAGGGAAGACCCTTTACTGATTTTTGAGGTTTCAGAGCATTCTGAAGATTATAGGGAAAGGTAGACAGAGTCTGAGACATACTCTCAGCACCAACAGAGGTTTTAGAAAGGTACAAATGAGCGAACTAGTTAACCTAAGGGAAAACCAGACTTAAACTGGACTGTGATTGATAATAATTAAGAAATAAAAATGACTAGTAACAATTAAGAAGTAATATAATACTTAAGGGTTTTAGTCTAAATAATGTATTCTGTTGTTCAGTCATTCAGTTGTATCCAACTTTTGTGACTCCATGGACTGCAGGACACCAGGCTTCCTGTCCTTCACCATCTTCTGGAGTTTGCTCAAACTCATGTCCATTGAGTCGGTGATGCCATCAACCATCTCATCCTCTGCTGACTCCTTCTACTTGTGCCTTCCATCTTTTCCAGCATCAAGGTCTTTTCCAATGAGTTAGCTCTTCACATCAAGTGGCCAAAGTACTGGAGCTTCAGCTTCAATCCTTCCAGTGAATACTCAGGGTTGATTTCCTTTAGGACTGACTGGTTGAATCTCCTTGGAATCCAAGGGACTCTCAAGAGTCTTCTCCAACATTACAGTCTGAAAGCATCAATTTTTCAGTGCTCAGCCTTCTTTATGGCCCAACTCTCACATTCATACATGACTAGTGGGAAAACCATAGCTTTGACTATATGGACCTTTGTTGGCAAAGTAATGTCTCTGTTTTTTAAAAATGGTGTCTATGTTTGTCATAGCTTTTCATAGTAAATTCTGCATAAACACAGTATTTATACTACTAGTCCTTTGGTAATTATACTTATTACACTCAGTTGCTCAGTTGTGCCCAATTCTTTGAGACCCCATGGACTTTAGCCTCCCAGGCTCTTCTATCCATAGAATTCTCCAGGCAAGAATACTGGAGGGGGTAGTCATTTCCTTCTCCAGGGGATCTTCCTAACCCAGGGATTGAACCTGAGTCTCCTTCATTGCAGGCAGATTCTTTACTGAGTACTTACACCTTTATTTAAAAATAATTACTGAGGGGGAAAGCATTCTTATCTATGTACTTGGATTCCCTGACTGACCACCTTGAAGACCAGAGTCAAGGCAAACCGGCTACACACTAGAGCCTATTTTAAAGATAGGCAAAGTAGTTATCTGGGAGGCATTAAACAGTTTGGCAGTGCAGGACTTAAAACCATTATAACTACCACCAGCCCAGCTTGATTATCTCATAGTCAGCAACATAATTACGCACACACACACAAGAATACCAAAACTCTGCCTGCGACTCAAGCCCCAGGTATAGTCACCATAGGCCAATGACTCTAACTGACCTTTACCTAGTCTTAGAGTAAAAACCTTGATTTTTTTTTTCTTTCCTCCTAACGTGAAAACAACCTTCATGTATTCCTCTTGTAAATAGTGGATAATAATAATACACACTCTCCTCCTCCCAAACCAGAGTTGTGAGGGCTGAGGATTCAATGAGGCAATACAGCCAAGTGTGTGGTAGCATGGAGAGGCCCCAGCATGTAGCAAGCATGTTACAAATACAGCTGATGATGTTATCAATCTCATCATCTTCAAGGCTTTAGAAACCTGGGAATCACCTTTTGCTTCTTCCTTTTCCTTCTCCACTTCTTTCTTTATCACCTCTACTCAATCGTTGCATTTCTTTAGCTGTTATTTCAAAATCTCTCTGAAACGTCCCTCACATTCTATTTCTACTGCTGTCACATTTATCCAGATTACAGTCATGTTAGGAGAAACGGAACTTGAGTCAGGTGTGAGATGGGAATCCTGGCTCAGCCAATCACAGCTATGTGACTCATTTAGTCATTTAACTAGTTTAGGTTCCTGTTTCCTCATTTGTGAAATAAAGATAATATCTTCTTTCTTATGTACCTACAGGGTACATTGTGAGGATCAAATGAGGCTTGTGCTAAAACTCCTTGAATACTCTAAGACAATGCAAAAACATTAATTGTTAGGTTTTTTGGTATAAGCTTCAGCTCTCTATAACACCGGTTTTTCCCTGTCCTAATATATCTTGTACATTATTTTCACATTTATCTTCTTAAAATATCACCTTCATCACTTAGCAAGAGAGCTACACGTATAAAGAACAATTTTCTATTGTTCACCTTAAGTCTCCTGTATCCCCATTTAAGATTTAGCCTTATCCTACCTATCCACTTACTAATAGGTCTACATCCTCAGTCATGTCTTTAAACTGTGGGCTGAAAGAGAGTAATTGTCCCTAGTTCCTTTGTCTTTTCCCATAAGGGTGAATATGTAGTGAATGTGCATGTATGCTAAAGTTGCTTTAGTTGTGTCCTACTCTTTGTGACCCAGTGGACTGTAGCCCTCCAGACTCCTCTGGCCATGGGATTCTCCAGGCAAGAATACTGGAGTGGGCTGCCATGCCCTCCTCCAGCAGACCTTCTCCACCCAGGGACTGAACCCATGTCTCTTTCCTGCATTGGCAGCTGGGTTCTTTACCACCAGTGCCACCCAGGATGCCCATGTGATGAATACTGACTACCAAAGTAACAATGATTACCAGCAGCTTCACAAAGCATTTGTTAAGAAAAGTAATACATCAGAGAGACCAGTTCTGACACTGACTTAGAAAACAGGGCACTGTTCGCCAGGACTGGCCACTCAGTGCAGCCAGTAGCTTGGGCAGTGGTATGACCATTGGGTGGTCTCCTGCAAGACCAAGAAATGAAGCTGTTCTTCCCCATAGCCTCTCACAATCTCCTAGGCATCAGCCACAAATATCTGATGAGGAGATTTTCACCAAGCAAATGTCCAGCTTTCACAGCCACATGTCTGTGTTGTCTAGATGTCTAGATCACTGATTGGTAGGTTTCTTTCATAATTCGCCTCTGGACCATTTTACGTGAACACCACTGTACAATCAGGTCTCTTTTGTGTAGTTCAGTATGGTAAGAATCCTGATTTAGAATTCCTCCCCCTCTTGATTTAGTTAGGAGGAACTCATTTTAGTGTTTTGTTTTTTAAAAAGCAAAATATACATTACATAGTCTTCACATCTCAAAAGTTGATGCAAAGTGATTTTCAAATGGACATGTTATGGACTTATATATGTATGTTTTGATAATTTTCCTAAATAGTTTTACTGAAAACTTCCCTCGAGAAAAAACAAAATGAATGGAAGACAATTTATCTGTTTTGTTTGGCCAAGTTAACACCTGTGAAGTCACTGAAAGGTGAATCATCTCCAATTCAGCAGGTGAATTATGTTAAGTCTGGAGAATGTCTTTGATACTTTAATAGGAATTCAACCACTAATGTCATTTATATTTTTCTATTGAACTAAAAAGATGAAGCCTGCATATGCTGAATATTTTAATCAGCCACAAATGTTAATTTCTGTATGGCAAGAAGATTTAAATATTATCTACCTATAAATAGCCAGTCTCATCTAGATTACCTGTGTTTCATTTATAAAGAGATAAAAAGCCCAGATGGGGTTCCTGACAGAAACCCAAATGTGGGAATTTTTTAAAGGATTTTATAACTATCTCATTTTTTTTTTTCATTTATTAGTTGGAAGTACAAGGCAAGAGTTTTCTCGGTTCTCAAGGTCTCAGTACATAGAGGTAAATATCCAGTCATATCTGTAGAACCTGTGTAAACCTAGGTTACCATTTCAATAATCTTTAATGAATTTAGATGTATAAATAGCATCCACTAGCTCAGAGTATGATGTTTTAAAAATCTTAATCAAATATCAGTGTCTGACTTTGGAGTTTCATTATACTTGGCATTATGGACACTGATTGGTCATCCTGAAGTTTCTTCTTACTGATGCTAAGGACAGAGTTTGGAAACATGGCCTGTGAAAGGAGCTAACATTACTTCTGAGCTTGCTGTGACAATCAGAAAACCTTCCTATAATGTCACAGGGCCATGCTTTCTAAAATGCTACATGAATTTACATAAATAGTATTGAGCTTTAAATATATCTAAAACCAAATATGAGTATCTTTCCAAAAAGCTTTTTAACAAAACAATTAAGATTAAATTGTGAAATCTATTGAATGTTTTTTTAATCCACTGTTTTTGATCCATGCTACAATGAGATTATAAATCTAACTCATCTGGGTATGTTCCAAGTGACTTTATCATAATTTTACCTGCTGTGTTTCAGCAAATGTGATCTTTTATCTCTAATGTATTAAGCTTAAAATCTGAGCCCAGTTCTGGACATGTCAAACTAATATTTGTGTGACTTGTAGCTATTTATAGTCAAACTTTGTATCGTAAGGATGAGAGCAGCCTGGCCCTTATTCTTTCTCTCCTGCCTGGGCCACCATCCTAGGAGACCACCCTAAGAGATTTCATTAACCTTTCAATTTTAAGAATTTAAATTCTTTAATTATAACAACTGCATTTTATTCCACTTTCAGATACCCATCCCCAAGGGTCACATCCTGGGTCTTATGATCATTCAAAATGGTTCCTCTTCAGAAAATTTAAACACCAATACTCCACTCTCTGATCTCAATGAGTCCAAAATTTAACTTCTAGCTTTCCTCTCAACCTGTTCTTACATTCTTCCCCATCCTGCTCAGATAATGGCAACTTCATCTTTGTATCTGCTTGGACTAAAAATTCTGGAGTCATACTTAACTCTAGCTCACCTCCCACATCCAATCTGTCATGAAATCCTATTAGCTATATCCCTAAAACATATCCAGAATCCAACTACTTCTCACCACCTCTGTTGCCATCACCCTTATCAAACTCTGATTTTGCAGTTTGGATTACTGCACCAACCTTCTAACTGGACTCCCACTGATTCTACTCTGGATCCTCCCAAAGTCTATTTTCAACACAGCAGCCATACTGATCATGTCACTTCTCTGCTCAGAACCCTGCAATGGCTTTCTATCTCACTCAGAGGAAAAGCTAAAGTCTTTACCAGTGTCTACAATGCCTTCACATTTGGTCCCTGCTCTCTCTCTACCTCATTTCCTACTTCTTCTCCTTGCCCATCCAATGCCACATACCTCCTTGCTATTCCATGAAAACACAAGGCATTCTCACACTTTAAGGCTTCAAAGTGATTGTTCTCCCTGCCTGGAATATTTTAATTTACGTATGTGTGTGGTTCATTCCCATTCTCCTTTCATGTCTTTGTTTAAATGTCACCCTCTCAACCTGGGTTATGATGATAATCCCACTTAAAATCACACTCTTACACCAGACTCCAAATCCTTCTTGTCCCACTCCATTCTCTCCAACCTCATCCCACCATAGTCTTTTTTCACCTTCTAACATGTTACATATTTTACATATTATAACTCTTCTTACTTAACGTCTTCTCTTGCCAATTAGGTCTTCCCTGTAGCTCAAACGGTAAAGAATCTGCCTGCAATGCAGGAGACCAGGGTTCGATCCCTGGGTTGGGAAGATCCTCTGGAGAAGGGAATGGCAGGCAATCCACTCCAGTATTTTTGACTGGAGAATCCTATGGACAGAGGAGTCTGGCGGGCTATAGTCCATGGGGTCACAAAGAGACACGACTGAGAAACTAACACTACCACTTGCCAATTAGAACAGCTCGTGATGTACTCCTAGCACTGTAACACTACCTCACATCCTGAAATTACTCAATAAATACTTGATGAATGAACAAGTGAGTCTCTTGTCCTCAGCCTTCTGCTCTCATAAGCTTACATCTAATACATTTGCCCACTGAAGGCTCTGGGTGGCCAGTTCCTTGGTTCCTTAGCTTCCTCACAGTCTCTCTTCCTTTCTCTACTCAATTTCAAACCTCTAATTAGTTATCTGAACTGACTCTCAACAACACTCAATTCCCTTTCCAAATAGGACCTTTTGGTGCAACCTGCTCAACAAAACACTCATCAAGAGTACAATCCACTGATGTTACTCGGCCATAAGAAGAATGAAATACTGCCATTTGCAGCAACATGGGTGGACCTAGAGATTATCATACTAAGTGAAGTCAGACAGAGAAAGACAAATACCATACATACATCATGTATATGTGGAATCTACAATATGACACAAACCTATCAATGAAACAGAAACAGACTCACAGACATAGAGAACAAATATATGGTTACTAAAGGGGAAAGTGGGGGAGGGATAAATTAGGAGTGTGGGATTAACAGATACACACCACTATATACAAAACAGATAAACAATAAGGATTTACTGTATAGCATGAGGAAATGTATTCAATGTCTTGTAATGACTTATAATGCAGAAGAAACTGAAGCTGTACACTGGAAACTAACACAAATTGTAAATCAACTATAGTTAAATTAAAAAATTACTATCCATTGTTTTATATCTAGGCAGCTGGGGGAGAATACTGTATAACCTTGTAGACTGTTGGCACCAAAATCAATCAGCCAAGCTTACTGTACTACCAGTCAATCCTTTTATTTGTTCTATGAGGTATTTCTTCATATTTCCTTTGAGTGACTCATTTCACTGAACTCAAAGAAATAAGAGCACATGCCTGTCTGGATGATGCCCTCAGTCTAGACTTGGTCCCCTCCTCTTTGTCCTTATACTACCCCAGGATATATGTACACTAACGCAATTGTCATGTTATATTACAACCTTTTTGTTTGTCCCACTAGACAATTTCTACTCCTCAAAAGCCAGGCTGTTTATTTGTCTGTATCTCAGTTCCTTCGACAGGCTTTGGGAAAACGGCAAGTATTCCATAACTATTTGTTAGACAAATGAATGAATTCACTGATGGACATGGCAAGTCCATTGTCCTCTTCCTTCATCTCATTTTCCCCTGGTATTTCTCTCCTCTGTTAGGTGGATGGATGAGGTTGTCATCTGTCTGAAAGTGAGTCAAATGGCTATAAAGCAGCAGAGATCCCTGATAGTCAGAGGGAGAGTCTAGAGCTGGTTCAATGTTTGTATGCTAAGATAAGAGGAGTACATTCTAGGTAAAGGTAGGAGTTTTAGGAGGATCCCTTAGTCCCTCCTAGAATGGCTGAAAACTCTCTGCATTACTGAACACAAAAGAGACAAGATATTTTAGGTGCTATGGACTTCCAAAGACACAGGGTTTTAACCGCTTGGCAAATCTCAGATACCATACCCTCATGGAAAAGCCTTGTCATCTGAGTGAGCCCCTTCTCAGCTTTCCCTCTCAGTATGATGCTGAGGGAGTCTAAAAATAAATGAGAGAAAAGATCCTAACGGGGTGCTTATAAAGCTTTTTGCTCTCCCATTCTTTGTTTCTAGGAAAGTGCAGCATCTTAGAGGTGTGTATGCTCACACAGGCACACACATGTGTGTTCACTTGTCTCCAATGAAATCAGGCCACCTGAAAGATTCCTTTCCATTGGCTCAATTCCCCCAGGAAATGCTTTTGTCCGATATATCTCTTACATCATGTGTCGAGAGCCATGTAGGCCCAGTGATATGATGACAGCCCTTGTCGAGCAATTGATGGATAAGACCTCATCTTCATGACCACACAGACTACAGGATCTCAGCTGACATCTGCTCAGAGGTTAACAACACGCATCCCATTCTGACTTCAGAAAACCTGCTGATCTTGATTTGCTGCTGCTTCTAGCTAGGCTGCAATGCATGCCTTCTCTTTACATCCTTGCAGGCAGTCAAGGGTGTTTTGTCATGAACTGAAATACTCAGCCCTGCTGCTTGTCCTGAGTAAGCCTGGCCTCCCTAAATCTGCCTGCTTCCCTGTAGTCATAAGTGCTTCCAAGCCTTGTTTCCACACAGAGAGCAAACTCCCTAACGATGATTCTGCCAATTCAGGCCTGTATTCAGCACTGAGGCTAGAGAGGACCTGGATAAATAAGGACATCCTGCCTGCAGAAGAGCTAAATGATTAGCAGTGCTTCGAATGGATGAAATCTAAGGCCCTTTCCAGCTCTTCCTTCTCAACTTATTCCAGAAGCAAACTTCTTTTCCCTGCTTCTGGCTTATTAATATATCCAGTAATACTTTGCATTTCTGCTTCTCTACCTTTAGGAACAATAGGCTGACCTGGTTACCAAAGATGCATTAGAATTTACGTCTCAAAATATTTAGCTATTAAGTGCAAAAAAAAAACTTGGTAAATATCCTGCCCCCAAATTTCCCTTTACCAGATGACCTTAGCATCTCCATGTTTTATTCATTATCTTCTTAATGAACTTTCTGCATCAGACACCAATTCAACAATTCTTAAATATCTACTTGTCAAAGTGTGAAGAACTGGAGACAAGAAGGCAAATGAGAGGTAATTTCTGTCCTCAGCTCATTAGGACTCTACCTCTCTGGTTTCCTAATACTTTCACTGCAAAGACAATTTTCATATTCTGTCATCTTTTAAAATAGAATAAGAATTTAACAGTACCAGTTATTTTCTCAGTATAGATTGGGACATTTACAAAACCTATGTATATGAACACATGCTTGTTATGGCTATTTTTATGTACTATGAATGTAAATTTCTAGAATACAAATTTCATAATGCATAGCTCTCTGGGACTATAAACAGGCCTAAAGATTAATTTTAAAATGCAACCTTACAAACATTTTTAAAGCTGAAATGTGGATTTTAGATATAAGACTCAACATCTGTTAAGTACTTCATTATACCAGCTCAAGTTTAGGACAGTGGTAAAAATGTATACTGATAAATTCAAGATAAGTTGGTGATGAGAGGAAAAGGGTACCAAAAGTATTCTTACTAGAAGGGAGCTTGAGTGGCTTTAATTAGGAGTATTATGGCCACATCCACATAGGTTTTTAAAAATTAGTTTCCATGTCTCATGTAGTTATATTTTAAATGTATTTTTAAATGCCACAGAGGCAGGGAACACTAGAAACACAAAAATTCTCTTCTGTCAAATACCTCAGACCTGAAAGGGTAGGCTTGTGTTATAACTTATGAAGCAGGGATTTCAGCTTCCTATCTCCCCTTAGCTGTGGGAAAGGCCTTAAGCAATTCCTAGCAGAAGACTTATAGCACTTCCCAAAGGACAGAGCACATGCCCTGATTTTAAGTAGAGCAAAAAGCACAAGCACAGTGGGCCACATGAAACACCAATCACAGGGCGTCTGCTGTGAACCAGAGTATTATCATTTACCAGGTGACATGTAAATTGATCTCTCTGAGGCAGACTCATCTGAACTACTGGGGAGGTTTATCTTCCCTCCTCCCCTTCTTTCTAATCCTCAGGTTTGTGGTATGAGAACTTTGGGCCTTAGTGAATCTGAGCAAAATCCTCACTACAACTGCTAGAATCAACCCTTCTGGGCCAAGATCTGGGAATTCATGATGCTGGGCCGAGGTTTTACTCAGCTTTGCCTCTAGCACTGTCTATAGAGTTCTGAATCTAGTAGAACCCTACTAAATGTCTGTTATCCTGGATAAATCATGAGTCTTGTAAGGGTGCTCCAAAAAGAAAAAAAGGAGATTTCTAGAGGCAAGACTTGCTGCTCCCCACCCTCACCCCCACCCTAAATTGCCTAGGACAGGTTTTTGAGTCTTAGGGTTCTAAGGAACATGGCTTAAATTAGTGAGTGAACCCAACTCCTTCATTTTAAGATGAAGGTATCTCTATGCAATTTTACAGCCAGATAGGGACCACACAGGAATGGCTAATCCAGAAGTCCTGATTCTTGGCTCCTTCCAGTGATCTTTCACTTACCCTCAGTCTACCCTAGCCACCTGGGCCCTGAGTCCCTCCTACTGATCAACAAACTTCTAGGGCCTTCTTGACCCTAATTTCAAAGGTCCTGCAGGAGCTCTGGCTGGCCCAGGGTTTTCACCTGTCTTCTCACCTTCAGCTGGAATTTACCACACAGAGAAGACAGAGCAGAAGTCTGAGCTCCTTGGAGTGCCTCCTGCTGGGGCACTGCCTGCGCCAATTCTGATTGCTGGCCTGGACCTTGAACCTTGGCAGGGTTCCCTTAAGACTCCTGGCTCGACCTACTGGCTGGAACCCCAGACTGAATTCTTGTGACAGCTGGCTTTGGGTTCTTGGTTTCCATCATTGTCTAGTGTCTCCAAGTCTTGGCCCCGGCAATGGCCTGGAAGTGTTTGCCCTAGACTGTGACAGGAGTTGCATTTTCTGTCCTGTAATCTGATGTGAAAGGAACAACTGTTAGGTAGGCTGTGTGTGTGTTTAAGCAGCTTTCATGGATTAACACTAAGGTTAATACCAAGGTAACATAATGTTGTGGAAAAGGCTTGGAAATTAGACTGACTAGATGGACTAGTTATGTGTGACGGGTGATCTGTTAACCAAGGTGGGGTGGCTTCTTCATGTCATCTGGTGAAAATAATGTTTATCCTCTGAGTGCTATAAGGGTTAGAGATAATGTATCTAAAGTAAAAAGCAGATAAGAAACCAGTGATAGAAAGTAAAAACTATTATTTTTATCTTAAATTTTCTGACTAAATGCTGATTTCATGATGTCTGAAGTCCTGAAGAATCATGAAGCACCTCTGAATCATCAAAAATTACATTATGGTCAGAATCATCTGAATACATATTTTCTCTACTTCTTAGAACATTGATAATTATACAGAATAATATTAAAAAGAGTAGGCACTATCAATTATATATTTAATATGTGCTAGGCTGTGCTCTCTCTATATTACCTAATGCAATCTTCACAGCATTCTGAGATACATAGTATCATTACCCTATGTGAAATATTTTTAAAAACTTATTTTCATTTTTTGTCCGTGTCACCCAACATGAGGGATCTTAGTTCCCTGACCAGGGATCAAACCTGCACCTCCCTGCAGTGGAAGAGCATAATCTTAACCACTGGACCACCAGGGAAGCTCTAGAGGCCAACATTTCTTAATCCCACTCTCCATTTCTTTACCTAGGCCTACTTAGGAAAGATTTTCCTCCCATCCTCCTTGGGTCGGAAATTGCTGAGGAATAAGCTTTCACTTCCCTCTCCACCCCAGTACTGACTCTTCCCGAGCAAGCAGGAGTCCATAGTCAGGCTAGAGAGAGAAGCGAACAGGCCCAGGCCATGTTCTATTAAATGGTCTCAAAGGCAATTTCCACTCCACATCCCTCCTTTCCCATTTCTACTGGGCAGTGAACTCTCCTCCCTCCCTGGGTCCTACTTTAGTGTTGTGTCAAGCAGTACTTTCTAATTTAGCTTTCACCAGAAATCCCTGAATTTCTTTTTCTCAAATGATTTTTCTTTTGAAATTATTTGACTCACAGGGAATTGCAAAACAGAACAGAATTTCTGTGTACCCTTCACCCAGCCTTCTCCAAAGATAACATATTATATTACTAGAGTATATTATCAAAATCAGGAAATTGACACTGGTGCAATACTATCAACTAAACTATAGACCTTATTTGAATTTCACTAGTGTTTACATGTACTCTTTGTATGTGTGTGTGTATCTATGAAATTGATTACATGTATAGATTAATGTATTTACCACCATAATTAGGATACTAAATTGTTCCAACATGCAAACAAAACCAAATCTCCTTCCAGCTACCCTGTTTAGAGTCACACCTTTCCTCCAACCAGACCCATGCAACTTCTAATCTGTTCTTCACTACTATAAATTCATCTCTTGAGAATACAATATAAATAGATTCTTACAGTATGTAACATCTTGAGACTGGCTTTTTTCCTCTTGGCATAATGCCCTTGGGGTCCATCAACACATTTGTCGCATGTGTTAACAGCTTGTTCCCCTTTATTGTTGGGTAGTGATCCAGTATACGGGTGTACCACAATTTGTTTATCCATTTACCTGTTGAAGGATGTCTGGGTTGTTTCTAGGTTTTGATTATTACAAATAAAGGTGCTATAAACATCTGTGTACAGGTTTTTGTGTGAAGATAAGTTTTGATTTCTCTAGTAAATACCCAGAAGTATGATTGCTGAGTTACATAGTGTGTGTTTGATTAAGTGGTAGTGCCATTTTACCCACTAGCAATGTATGACACAGCCGGTATCTTTGCATCCTTGCTGACTCTCGGTCTTATCAGTATATGTGCTTTGGGGTAGTGTGGCACATGTCAGTCTTTAGAGCAGAAACTCTGGACACCTTCTGAATATCAGTGCTGTGTGTCTGTAGGCACTCTTAACTGGACTGAATCCTGGAGGGGAATAGAATATATTTCAGGTTCTGAATTCTTATCAAGCATCTTCTGTATGCCAGACACTGTGGCAGGTGCTAGGAAATAAACAAAAATTTTGTATTTGAATTTGAGAGCTCAGTATGAAGCAGAGGATATAGATAAGTGAATAAGTAAATAAGATCATAAAACAATGTAGTTAAGTATTAAGAGTATAGGCAAAGTACTGCAGGCATTGATAAAGGAATTGTGCCTTAGAACAGTGGTTCTGGAAATTTTAGAATTGGTAAGACTTAAAAGACTTTGTTTAAAGTACAGTACTGGTCATCATTCTCCTGAGTGTCAGATTTAGTAGGGTCTATGGTAGGGCCCCAAGAATTTATATTTCTAACAAGTTCCCAGATGTTACTGATAATGCTAGTCCAGGCCCACATTTTGTTGGACTAGAGTTTGTCTTAAAGAATGAAAAGGAGTTTATCAGGTGAAAAATGAGAAGAGTTGTGAAATAAGGAAGAGCATGAGCAAAGGCCAGGTGATAAGAATGCAACCTTATTTAAAAGGAATAAACAGAAATTGTAGATTAAAGCTGGATTACAGAAAAAAATGCTTACCTTAGGAGTTAAGTAGGCAATAGAGTTTATGTTTGACAAAAATGCTGACAAGAGGGCAGAAGTTGAATTGGAAATGGACAAGACCAGTTAGAGGGCTAATGCAAGAATTTAGATAAAAAGTAGATCAGGACTACATGTGAGCAATGGAGATGGATAATAGGAGGCCAATTTGAGAGACATTTCAGAGATTAAATGTCTAAGACGTGGAGACTAACTGGATGTGTAGGAAGACAAGGAAATCCAGAATGAGGAATGGACGGATAGTAGTGTGATTAACTGAGATAAGAAAGACATGGAGGTAGAAAAAGATTAGTGGTAAGATGTGAATTTGGTTTTTGGTCACCGAATCTGAATTGACTGAGGAACATCCATCTGACAATATCAATTATGAAGTTAGAATGTGGGGTTTGAAAAAGGCAGGGGCTAGGGATATGTCATGGGAGAAGGCGATGGCACTCCACTCCAGTACTCTTGCCTGGAGAATCCCAGGGACGGGGGAGCCTGGTGGCTGCCATCTATGGGGCTGCACGGAGTCAGAGACGACTTACGCGACTTAGCAGCAGCAGCAGGAATATGTCTTAAGAGGGATTAAGGCCAGGTGAGGAATAGAGCGTAAGTAAGACTGACACACAGGATGATGGGCTTCCCAGGTGGCGCAGTGGTAAAGAAACTGCCTGCCAATGTAAGAGATAGGAGTTCGATCCCTGGGTTGGGAAGATCCCCTGGAATAGAAATTGGCAACCTACTCTAGGATTCTTGCCTGGAAAATGTCATGGACAGAGGAGCCTGGCAGGCTACAGTCCATGGGATCACAAAGAGTTGGACATGACTGAGCGCATGCACACACACCCAGGATGATATCAATCGTGAATGGGTAGGTAGAATACAGGAGCCAGTGATAGCACCTGGTAAGAAGCAGAGAGGTAAAACCAGGACAATTAGGTATGGTAAAGTTAAGAACAGAGAAGGTTTCAGAGGAACAGAGGAGACACTTAAGTGTTATGTGGCTTGAGGCTAAACAGGATGATGTCTAAAAAGAAATAAGTTGATATAATGACCTTCAGTTCAGTTTAGTCGCTCAGTCGTGTCCGACTCTTTGTGACCCCATGAATTGCTAACGACCTTGTCAAGGGTCATTTCAGTGGATTGGTGATGGACAGGGAGGCCTGGCGCTGCGATTCATGGGATCGCAAAGAGTCGGACACGATTGAGCGACTGAACTGAACTGAACTGAGGACGTGGGTTGAAGAAAAAACTGGAGATGAGGAACTGGAGGCACCTAGTGAAGACCACTCTTTTAAGAAGCTTGGTGGAAATAGGAGGGAGAGGGCTGGGGCAATAGCTTCAGAGAAAGGCATGACCAAGAGGAAAATTTCTTCTGGAGTCCTTTAAAAGTCTCAAGAGGAATGTCAACAGTTCCCTGTGGCTAATCAATATTTATTTGTCTGCCTGACCTGAAATACACAAAACACAGAAAACTATTTGATCAACTACCACTGGTCCATTTACAGGAAGCAATTTGAGTGTAGTAATCACTCTGTTATCCTTCTCAGTAAATTCAGAGGCACATTAATTAGTTTAGACTTATTGTTTTCGGTCTCTGAGCATTCTCTGTGCCCCATTATTAGCAGCAAAAGATATGGCTGTTATTCAAGCTCTTTCCTTTTAATAGATTTAAATAATCTCTTTATGTGTTTTGGACTCTCTTCAAAGGTGCATCTCAAAGTCTTTTTCCTATTTTGTACCTAACCAGACACTCTGCGGGTTCCCTGATCTCCTCTGGGTAGCTTTTTACATTCTTTGAGAGATGTCTTTTTCTCTCCACAATAGCCACTATGACTGTCGCATTTTTTAAGTGCTTAGATTTTTTTTTTTTAATTCTCAGTTACTCTTTTCCTACACTTCTAATAAAATCTCTTAAAATAGTCTCCAATCTTCTTATGACTTTTCAAAAGCCTACTTTTCAATTTTCTCTTACCTAATACCTCAATTTTGTCAGTTTCCTTTTGAACCCTGGATAATTGAGACACCTTTTTGGCTTATGGATTGAATGTGTCATGATAACTCATAATAATTGCCTCACACATGGTTACTTCCTAAAACCAACACCTGCTCACAAGACAAGAACCAGAGCCAGGACATTCTTCTAACTGTAGGTGGTTTGAAATCTTCTGTTATAGTAAAGTTCATTCTAGCAAAAATCTTTGTTAAAAAGCTCTCTTCTATCTCTTGACCTGATTAAGCTTTTATAATTCACATTTAGTTCAGTTTTTAATACCTGGCATAATTTCTAAGTTTCTAAATCTTTACCATTTCTATATTGGTATCAAGGGCTTGGTTACCTAGTCTTAGGCACTGGTTTTCAAACACTGAAATCATCTGGAAAGTTGGAAAAACTGCTGCTACTGTCCTACCCCTAGACATTCTCATTTAACTGGTCTAGGGTGAAGCCTGGGCATCAGGGTTTTTAAAAGCTCCCTAGGAGATTCTAATATAGTCCATGTTTGACATATCACTGGTTTAAGTACATTCCTAAGACAAATAATCTAATTTTAAAAATAGTGAAAGGATTTGAACAGATATTTCCCCAAAGAAGATGCACAAATGATCAATAAATACATGAAAAGATGCTCAACATTATTAGCCATCAGAGAAATGCAAATCAAAACCACTTTTTATACACTAGGATGGCTAGAGGTAAAGAAGACAGATAATAACAAGTGTCAGCAATGATGTGGCGTAAACTGGAACCCTCAAAAATTGCTAGTGAGATTGTAATAAGCTACTTTGGAAAACAGCTTAGCACTTATGTAAACATAGAGCCACCATATGGCCCAGAAATTCTACTCCTAGATATACACCTAAGATAAAGGAAAACATAATGTCCACACAAAAACTTATACATGAATGTTCACAGCAGCATACTATTCATAATAGCCAAAAAGGGAAATAACCAAAAATCTATCAACTGATGAATGGACAAACAAACTGTGGAATAGCCATACAACAGAACATTATTCAGCCATAGAAAGGAATGATGTGCTGCTTCATACTACAATATAGATGAACCTTGTAATCATTATGCTAAGTGAAAGAAGCCAGATACAAAGAGCTACATGTACATGTTCATGTACATGTATTGTCCAGATCAGGCAAAATTCATAGAGGTAGAAGGTAGACTAATAGTTGCTAGAGGCTAGGGGAAGGAAGAAATAAGGAAGAACTGCTAACAGGCATGAAGCTTCTTCTCAGGGTAATGAAATTATTCTGGAGTTAGATAGTGATGATTCAACCTGTGAATGAACTAAAAAATACTGAACTGTACACTTTAAAAAGATGAATTTCATGGTATGTGAATTATATCTCAAAAGAGTAAGTACAGTCTTATTGTTATGTGTTTGAGGAATTCTTACCCATGGAGATTTGAGGAAGCCTCTCCTTGCCAATAACATTTCTATGTTACTATTGTTTGTTGTATATCTCACACCTCCTTCTCTTTCTGGTGAGAATCAAAAGCCAAGGTAAAGTCTCACAGGTTGCCAGAACAAAACATCTGGCATTGGTCACCGTTACTAAAGAAGGATATGAGAAAAATAAAATCTGGGGAAGGAAAGCTGAATGGCAGAGTCTCTACAGAATGAGGACAGACATTCTGCAGTCTGACTGCAGAGGGAAGGCCAATGGGGATGTGATTGAAACCTATTTAATCACAAAGAGATCTTGTGTAAAAGTGGAGGGAAATCCTGGAATATTTGCAAGAGAGTACCATTTAAAGGTTCAGATGTGCAAAATTAGGACATGAAAATAAAGTGACAACTTCACAAAACAGGTAGTGATCTAACGAAGATACTTCTCACTATTCCCCTGAGAGGTACTCTAGGCAATAAAATATAGCTTTAAAGAAACAGTCCCATAATAGCATATTTTATCAAAATAAGTCACTACTAATAGGAACTTTTACTTTTTGGCTTAAAATTTAGAAAGATTTTAATTATATTAAAATGGAAATAAAATTACACACAATAAAACAACATAAAAGTTACCATCTTAACCATGTTTAAAGTGTACAGCTCAGTAGTATTAATTATATTGACGTTGTGTAAAAATCTCCAGAACTTTTTCATCTTGCAAAACCAAAACTCTATATCCATCAAACAATTTCCCATTTCTCCCTCCCTCCACTCAGCCCCTAGCAACAATCATTCTATTTTCTATTTCTATGAGTTTGACTACCCTCAATATCTCTATGAGTAGATGCACATAGCATTTGTCTTTTTGAGTGGCTTGTTTTACTTAATGTCCTCAAGATACATCTGTGTTTACTTCCTTTTAAGCTGACTAATATGCAATTGCATGTATATCTCATGTTTTGTTTATCAGTTCATCTGTCAATGGACACTTGAATGACTTGGTTTTTTAGGTGAGGAGTTCGGGGTGGAAGATAGAGCCAAACACTAAAGTTGATATCCAGAGGATTAACCTGTCTTCTAATAAGGTGCTTAGTATCACTATCAGAGACAAAAAGATGGTCAGAATTGGGGCTCAAATGGTGGCCAAAAGTAAGACCAGAATAATTTGAATTCAGGAATCTAGGCAGACGTGTAAGCTTAAGACACATAAACCAGATACTGGGAACATGGAAGGAAGAACAAGCAATGATAACTTAGGGATTGAACATGTAAGAATGTCTAAAATCAGAAGAACATTTTGAGGAAGATAAATACAGAAAAAGTCAACAAAACAGTGAGCTGTGCATGAGACTCAAAGTCAGTCAAGCTAAGCAGGAAGTTCAAAAAATTAGGAGAGGACCCAGTGAGTGAGGGGGTGGTACCACAAAGGGAGGGTATACTGCAGGCTAGTGCAGGTATCTATGGGAAAGGTCTAGGATTCTGGCTAGCAGTGCGCCACCAGAGAGGAATGAACAGATTATGAACAGGAACAGGCTGCTCCCCCTTAGTCTCTGCTCTAGGGTATGCTGATTTGATAGAGAGATGGGGAAAATGAAAATAGATAAGCCAGACCCAGGAAATTCTGGAACTGACTTCCAACATCCAAAATGGTGTGGCTACTCTGATTTCCATTCAGGCTGGTGCAAATATTGAATTGGATTTGGTGAGGCTTTAGGGATATCTACACACTGGGTTTCTTGGACTTCAAATATTATTAGTTATAATCTGAAAGCTGTTAGTGAAAGCTGCTATAACACAAACTTGGTATTAATCTAGACCACTTATTTTCTTGTGCCTAGACCCAAAGATTGCCTAGATTCCAGGGGTAGGAACAAACTGAAAGTAAAGGCGGCAGGGGGAGGGGGGAATAGTTACAAAAAGAAGGGTGCAGAAGTTAGAAGACAATCAGTTCTTTGCAATCCTACAAGCTCTATGGTCACATTACTGGTCCACTGTGAAATTTCTCAGGATGAGACATAATTGTTCAGATGTTACATAAACCATATTACCAGTTTGTTTTTCTTTCTGTCTTCTTCTTTTAAAGAGTTTAGTGAATATAAGTAAGATGTGCAGAAAAATACATGCTTCTATAAAACGATATTCAGAGATAAGCTTTTAAAATTTGCCAGTTCTTCTCTGCTGAGGCATGTTTTCCAGCAAACAAAATACATTAATAAATCTATCAGGGGCAGAGAGGCAGTGGGGGACAGCTGCAGCCGCAGCATCCAGGAGTGACAATGATTAATTCCTACATCTGCTCAGCCAGATAGAAACAAAGGTCACTGTGCATAGATTAGCATCCTGATCACCACCTCCTCCCAACACGTGCACACACACATGCACGCTGGAGAGTGGCATCTTTTTCATTCATCATGGCAAAATTCAAAATTCCTAAAAATGCTTACTATCTGAAAATCTCCCTCCCCTCAGAAAGCAAGCTCTTTAGTAGGATAGAGTGGAATAGAATAGGATCAGCAACTGATTAATGTCAGATTACTGTCTAATCTTATTAACATCCAAATTAAGTGAAAATCTGATGCTCAGCTATATTTATGAAAGCAAAGAGAACAGGAAGTTTAAGAACAAATCCTGATGCAGTTATTTGATCAAAGTAAGAAAGGCTATTATGGTCAAACAGTTGAACACATGTAGACATCCGGCCTTATGGAAGGAAGCTGATTCATTGTCCTCATGTTCAACATTCCCCTGAAGACATTGCCACTTCTTATTCATGACTCCTACACTTGTAGATCCCTGACAGGTTGACTTTTAAAAAAATAATCTTGGGCTAGGAAAGGTATTTTTTAAGTGCACTTGTTATAAATGTCTGCTGCTGCTAAGTCGCTTCAGTCGTGTCTGACTCTGTGCGACCCCATAGACGTCAGCCCACCAGGCTCCCCCGTCCCTGGGATTCTCCAGGCAAGAACATTGGAGTGGGTTGCCATTTCCTTCTCCAGTGCATGAAAGTGAAAAGTGACAGTGAAGTCGCTCAGTCGTGCCCGACTCTAGTGACCCCATGGACAGCAAGCAGCCCACCAGGCTCCTCCGTCCATGGGATTTTCCAGGCAAAAGTACTGGAGTGGAGTGCCATTGCCTTCTCCATATAAATGTCTAGCTTAATGAATTATCACAAAAGACAACATCTATGTAACTATCATCCAAGTCGAGAAGAACATTTTAATACCTCAAAACCTTGACTCATAATTATTACTCTTTTGTTCCTCCCTAAAAGTAAACAACTATCCTGCTTTTTTTCTTCACTAGCTTGACTTTTAATACTATAGTTATGCCTGCTTTTAAACTTTATTTAAGGGGAACCATAAAGTTATACATGTTCTTTTGTGGCTGGTTTTGTTTGTGAGATTTGGCTATGTTTCTGGGTGTTATTCATTTTCATTGCTGAATAGTATTTCATTGCAAGAAAATATCATAACTTATTTATTTCTTTTAATACTAAAGGACGGTTAGGGTGACTATAAATAATGCTACTGTGAATTTCTTTATACAACATTTTGCATAAATGTGCATACATTTCTCATGGAATACTTTAGACTGGATTTTCTGGGTCACAAGGTCTATGAATAGCTAATTTTAGAAGATACACCATGTAAAAAGTTCTAGAGATATAATATACAGCATGATAAATATAATTAACACTGCTATGTTACATGTGAAAGTTGTTAACAGAGTGACTCCTAAGGGAAAAGTCTTTTTCTATTTCTTTAATTTTGTATCTATATGAGATGAGGGAAAATCACTAAACTTATTGTGATCATCATTTCACAATGTACATAACACAAATCATAGTGCTATACAACTTATACAGTGCTGTATATCAAATATATCTCAATAAAACCAGAAGAAAAAAACTTCATAGAGAAAAAAAAAAAGAAGATATGCCAAACTACTTTCCAAAGCAGTTGTACCTGTTTGCATTCTCATCATGATCAGATAAGAATTTCATAGCTTCATATCTTTATCTTAACATTATCTTTGAAAATTTAAGGCATTTGATGTGTATCTCAATTTTAATTTTCTTCTCTCCAGCCACAGGCAACCACTAATATACTTCCTGTCTCTATAGATTTGTCTGTTCTAAATATTTTATATACTGGAATCATAAAATATATGTTCCTTTTCTCAAGAAGAGAAAGAATCCAAGCATAACATTAAAGAGAGTCTTCAAATCAAAGGGGAAGTGAACAAAAGAAAAAAGGAACAAATTGAACTAAAAACCCCCAAAACAGTTAACAAAATGGCAGTAAGTGCATCAGTTCAGTTCAGTTTAGTCGCTCAGTCATGTACGAATCCTAGCGACCCCATGAATCACAGCACGCCAGGCCTCCCTGTCATCAACTCCCGGAGTTCACTCAGACTCACGTCCATCGAGTCCGTGATGCCATCCAGCCATCTCATCCTTTGTCGTCCCCTTCTCCTCCTGCCCCCAATCCCTCCCAGCATCAGAGTCTCTTCCAATGAGTCAACTCTTCACATGAGGTGGCCAAAGTACTGGAGTTTCAATTTTAGCATCATTCCTTCCGTGATGCCATCCAGCCATCTCATCCTTTGTCGTCCCCTTCTCCTCCTGCCCCCAATCCCTCCCAGCATCAGAGTCTCTTCCAATGAGTCAACTCTTCACATGAGGTGGCCAAAGTACTGGAGTTTCAGTTTTAGCATCATTACTTCCAAAGAAATCCCAGGGCTGATCTCCTTCAGAATG
Organism: Nanger dama; assembly: GCA_917880005.1. Taxonomy (NCBI): domain Eukaryota; kingdom Metazoa; phylum Chordata; class Mammalia; order Artiodactyla; family Bovidae; genus Nanger; species Nanger dama. The sequence goes on from CAKJTW010000011.1 coordinate 8,898,293, forward strand.
GACTGGTTGGATCTCCTTGCAGTCCAACGGACTCTCAAGAGTCTTCTCCAACACCACAGTTCAAAAGTATCAGTTCTTCGGCATTCAGCCTTCTTCACAGTCCAACTCTCACATCCATACATGACCACAGGAAAAACCATAGCCTTGACTAGATGGACCTTAGTCGGCAAAGTAATGTCTCTGCTTTTGAATATACTATCTAGGTTGGTCATAACTTTTCTTCCAAGGAGGAAGCATCGTTTAATTTCATGGCTGCAATCACCATCTGCAGTGATTTTGGAGCCCAAAAAAATAAAGTCTGACACTGTTTCCACTGTTTCCCCATCTATTTCCCATGAAGTGATAGGACCAGATGCCATGATCTTCGTTTTCTGAATGTTGAGCTTTAGGCCAACTTTTTCACTCTCCTCTTTCACTTTTATCAAGAGGCTTTTGAGTTCCTCTTCACTTTCTGCCATAAAGGTGGTGTCATCTGCATATCTGAGGTTATTGATATTTCTCCCAGCAATCTTGATTCCAGCTTGTGTTTCTTCCAGTCCAGTGTTTCTCATAATGTACTCTGCATAGAAGTTAAATAAGCAGGGTGACAATATACAGCCTTGACGTACTCCTTTTCCTATTTGGAATCAGTCTGTTGTTCCATGTCCAGTTCTAACTGCTGCTTCCTGACCTGCATACAGATTTCTCAAGAGGCAGATCAGGTGGTCTGGTATTCCCATCTCTTTCAGAATTTTCCACAGTTTATTGTGATCCACAGAGTCAAAGGCTTTGGAATAGTCAATAAAACAGAAATAGATCTTTTTCTGGAACTCTCTTGCTTTTTCCAAGATCCAGCGGATGTTGGCAATTTGATCTCTGGTTCCTCTGCCTTTTCCAAAACCAGCTTGAACATCTGGAAGTTCGCAGTTCACATATTGCTGAAGCCTGGCTTGGAGAATTTTGAGCATGACTTTACTAGCATGTGAGATGAGTGCAATTGTATGGTAGTTTGAGACATTCTTTGGCATTGCCTTTCTTTGGGATTGGAATGAAAACTGACCTTTTCCAGTCCTGTGGCCACTGCTGAGTTTTCCAAATCTGCTGACATACTGAGTGCAGCACTTTCACAGAATCATCTTTCAGGATTTGAAACAGCTCAACTGGAATTCCATCACCTCCACTAGCTTTGTTCGTAGTGATGCTTTCTAAGGCCCACTTGACTTCACATTCCAGGATGTCTGGCTCTAGATTAGTGATCACACCATCATGATTACCTATCAATAATTACTTTAAATGAAAATGGACAAATGATCCAATCAAAAGACAGACTGGCTGAATGGATACAAAAACAACACCTGTATATATACTGTCTATAAGAGACTTGCTTTAGATATAAAGACTGAAAATAGGGGTGGAGAAAAGGTATCCCATGCAAATATAAATCTAACAAAAGTCGGGACAGGAATACTTATATCCAAAAAAAAAAAAAAATAGACTTTTAAAACAAAAACTGTAGCAAGAGACAAAAGAGGTCACTATATAATCAAGGGATTTATCTAAGAAGAAAGTATAGCAATTATAAATACATATGTGCCCAACATAGGAACACATATAAAAGATTTTATATATATATATATCAATAAAATAAGACATTCCATTTCAGATCAGCACAATACACTATCTTTTCAAGTGCACATGGAATATCTCCAGGATAGATCACTTGCTAAGCCACAAAACAAGTCTCAGTAAACTTACTTGATAAGAAAACTGAAGTCATATCAAGCATATTTTCTGACCATAATACTATGAGAATAGGAATCAATTATAAGAAAATAACTGAAAAATACATAAACATGTAGACGCTACATAATATACTGCTAAACAACCAATGTATCACTGAAGAAATCAAAGAAGAAATTTTTAAAAACCTGAAAACAAAAGAAAATGAAAACACAACTATAAAAAAAAACAAACTATGGGTTGTAGAAAAAGCATTTCTAAGAGGGAAGTTTATGGTAACGCAAGCTATTTTAGGAAACAAAAAAATCTTCAACAAACAACTTAACATTATACCTAAAAGAACTAGAAAAAGAAGATGAAATAAAATCCATGTTAGTAGAAGGAAAGAAATCATAAAAGATCAGAGAAGAAATAAATGGAATACAGATTGAAAAACAATACAAAAGATCAATGAAATTAATACCTCATTCTTTGAAAAGATAAACAAAATTGATAAACCTTGGGCCAGACTCATCAAGAAAAAAGGAGAGAGGGCCCAAATCAATAATATTAGAAATGAAAAATGAGAAATTACAACTGACACCACAGAAATACAAAGGATAAGTGACTATTACAGGCAACTATTTCTATGCCAATAAAAGGATAACCTAGAAATGGACAAATTGTTAGAAACATATACTCTCCCAACACTGAACCAAGAAGAAATAGAAAATAGGAACAGAACAATTACCAGTTACCAGTAATAAAATTGATTGAGTAATTTTAAAACTCCAAACAAGCAAAAGTCCAGGACCAGATGGCCTCATAGGTGAATTCTTTGCATTTTGAGAAGAGTTGACACCCATTCTTCTGAAACTATTCTCCAGAATTGCAGAGGAAGAAACACTTCTGAACTCACCCTATAAGGCCAGCATCAGTCTGATAACAAAAACCAGACAGATACCACAAGAAAAGAAAATTACAGGCCAATATTACTGATGAACATAGATATAAAAATTCTCAACAAAATACTGTGCTTAGTTGTTCAGTCATGTCCGACTCTTTGTGACCCCATAGACTGTAGCCCACCAGGCTCCTCTGTCCATGGCATTCTCCAGGCAAGAATACTGGAGTGGGTTGCCATGCCCTCCTCCAGGGGATCTTTCCAACCCAGGGATTGAACCCAGGTCTCTTGCACTGAAGGTGGATTCTTTACCATCTGAGCCACCAGGGAAGCTCCAATAAAATACCAGCACCAAATTCAATAATAAATTAAAATGAACATACATGATCAAATGGGATTTATAATACTTTTAAAGATAGTGAAATCCATAAAAATTCTGAATCACTATTTTATACACCTGAAACTAATATTATAAAAGAAAAGTGCATATAAGTATACAATTCAGAGAATTTTTGGAAACTTGACACACTTGTGTGAACAGTATGCAAGTCAAGAAATGAACTACTAGTGTGCTAGAAGTCCTCTTGCTCCCTTCTGTGATTATGCTCCCCTAACTCTCCCTTCAACCTCCAGAGCTATCACTATCCTGATTTCTAACATCATAAGATTGTTTTTTAGAACAAAAAAGTAATATTTATATTCCATAATTAAGAGATTTTTGTATGTAGCCATTTTTAATTGTCCTAATTATAGTCACTGTGTTATGTAGCCACTTCTACTATCTATTTCCAAAATGGTTTAACCCTTTAAAATTTTTGTATTGGAGGGGAGGGAGGCAGAGGGCAAAAAAAATTTATTGGAGTATAGTTCACTTACAATGCTATGTTATTTTCTGCTGTAAAGCAAAGTATATCACTTAGATATATATCTCTTTTTAGATTTTTTTTTCATATGGGTCCAGATTGGTTTTGCCTGGTTTCATATTTCACATTAAGTGGAATCATATAGGATACAATCCTTGTGCATGGCTACTTTTGCTCAACATTATTTTTGTAAGAGTCATCCATATTATTGCATGTAGCTATAGATTATTGATTCTCATGGTTTCTTATAGTCAAGCAGTGAATATACCATGATGCATTTAGACAACTGTTGATGAACAGCTCAGTAGTTTCCAGTTTGGGCCTATTAGAAATAGTGCTGATAAGAACATTCTGCTGCTGCTAAGTTGCTTCAGTCATGTCTGACTCTGTGTGACCCCATAGACAGTAGCCCACCAGGCTCCACCGTCCCTGGTATTCTCCAGGCAAGAACACTGGAGTGGGTTGCCATTTCCTTCTCCAATGCATGAAAGTGAAAAGTGAAAGTGAAGTCACTGAGTCGTGTCCAACTTTCAGTGACCCCACGGACTGCAGCATACATATTTTGGTGAGTCAGTTCAGTTCAGTTCAGTCACTCAGTCGTGTCTGACTCTTTGCAACCCCATGGACTGCAGCATGCCAGGCTTCCCTGTCCATCACCAACACATGGAGCTTGCTCAAACTCATGTCCTTCGAGTCTGTGATGCCATTTAACCATCTCATCCTCTGTCATCAGCTTCTCCTCCTACCTTCAATCTTTCCCAGCATCAGGGTCTTTTCAAATGAGTCAGTTCTTTGCATCAGGTAACCGAAGTATTGGAGTTTCAGCTTCAGCATCAGTCCTTCCAATGAATATTCAGGACTGAATTCCTTTAGGATCAACGGGTTTGGTCTCCTTGCTGTCCAAGGGACTCTCAAGAGCCTTCTCCAACACCACAGTTCAAAAGCATCAATCCTTTGGCACTCAGCTTTCTGTGCGGTCCAACTTTCACATCCATACACAACTAGTGGAAAACCATAGCTTTGACTAGATGGACCTTTGTTGTAAAGTAATGTCTCTGCTGTTTAACATGCTATCTAGGTTGGTCATAACTTTTCTTCCAAGGAGCAAGCATCTTTTAATTTCATTGCTGCAGTCACCATCTGCAGTAATTTTGGAGCCCCCAAAATAAAATCTCTCACTGTTTCCACTGTTTCCCCATCTATCTGCCATAAAGTGATGGGGCCAGATACCATGATCTTAGTTTTCTGAATGTTGAATTTTAAGCCAGCTTTTTCACTCTCCTCTTTCACTTTCATCAAGAGGCTTTTTAGTTCCACTTCACTTTCTGCCATAAGGGTGGTGTCATCTGCATATCTGAGATTATTGATATTTCTCCCTGCAATCTTGATTCCAGTTTGTACTTCAGTCAACCCAGCTTTTTACATGATGTACTCTGCATATTAGTTAAATAAACAGGTTGACAGTATACAGCCTTGAGTACTCCTTTCCCAGTTTGAAACCAGTCCATTGTTCCACGTCTGGTTCTAACTGTTGCTTCTCGACCTGCATACAGATTTCTCAGGAGGCAGATGAGGTGCTCTGGTATTCCCAACTCTTAAAGAATTTTCCAGTTTGTTGTGATCCACACAGTCAAAGGCTTTAGTGTAGTCAATGAAGCAGATGTTTTTCTGGAATACTCTTGCTTTTTTGATGCTCCAGTGGATGCTGGCAATTTGATCTCTGGTTCCTCTGCCTTCTCTAAATCCAGCTTGAACATCTGGAAGTTCTCGGTTCATGTACTAGCTTGGAGAATTTTGAGCATTACTTTGTTAGCATGAGATGAGTACAGTTGTGCAGTACTTTGAATATTCTTCGGCATTACCTTTCTTTGGGACTGGAATGGAAACTGACCTTTTCCAGTCCTGGGGCCACTGCTGAGTTTTCCAAATTTGTTGGCATATTGAGTGCAGTACTTCAACAGCGTCATCTTTTAGCATTTTGGTGAAAACATATATGTAATTTTTGCTGGAATTGCTGTGACAAAGGACATGATTATGTTCATGTAGGGTAGATTGTGAAGAGCTTTCTAAAGTCATTATAACAATGTGTAAATTCTTTCAACAATGCATGAGACTTCCAGCTGCTCTCCATCCTTCCCAACACTCTGGTTTTCAGTCTTTTTAAAACTGTAGACATTCAACTGAGTGTATAGTGTTATCTCATTTTGCCTTTACTTTGCATGTCCCTAATGACTAAAGAGGTAGAGCACTTTTCATTTGTACATTGGCTGCCTTGATATAATCTATTTTGCAGTGGCTATTTTCATCTTTGCTCATTTAAAAGTTGTTTTCTCTATGTTTTTCTTATTGCTCACAGTTTTTTATTCTGGATAAAAATCTTCTGATGATATACATATTATGAATATATTCTCATTCTATGGCTTGCTTTTTTTCCTTCTCAGGGTGTCTTTTAGTGAATGGAAAATATATTTGATACTTACATAAACCAATTTAATAGTCTTTCATGAGCAGTACATTTTGTGTTCTATTTAAGACATGTTCTCCTGACCCAAGTTCATGAACATATTCTCCTATATTATCTTCCTGAAGCTTGTTTTATATTTAGATCTACCGCCTGTCTGAAGATGATTTTGTTGAGGTAGGATTCAAGTTGCATATTTTCCCCATGTGGATAGCCAACTGACTTAGCATCATTTATTAAAAACTGTCCATACATGCTTGGCTCTGAGTTCTCCCTTTTCTGTTCCACTGGTCTCTGTTTACCCCTGCCTCCAAAGCAGACTGAACCTGTTAATTACTAGTTTTATAATAACCCTTAACATCCAAAAGAAGAAGTTTCCTCACCTTGTTCATTATTTCCATGCTATTTTTTGCCTTTTGAATTTCCAGATAAATTTGAGAATTGATATGTTGAGTCTCACCAGTAAAGAAAAAAAGTTCAGAATTTTTATTGCAATTACATTGAAACCATATACTAATCTGAGAGCTATTATATCTTGACAGTATGGACCTTCTTATATCAAAGATAATATATCCTTTACTTATTTAGAACTTAAGTTCTCTCAAAATATTTAATGATATTCCATGTAGAGATACTGCATCTTTCCCTAGTATATTAGTCAGGGTTCAGAGAAACAAAACTAGTAAGTGATATATGGATTTGTCAGACAATTGGTTTATGCAATTTTGGGGGCTAATTCAGCTTAAACTCCATTTTTAGCCACTTCTGTTCTTAAATCAAGGTATCCCAAGGAGCATGCTTTTATTTAAGGGAGTGCTATTGTTGTTCAGTCGCCAAGTCACGTCAGACTCTTTTCAACCCCATGGACTGCAGCACTTCAGGCATTCCTGTCCCTCACCATCTCCCAGAGTTTGCACAAGTTCATTTTATTGCATCAGTGATGCCATCCAACCATCTCATCCTCTGTTGCCTTCAATCTTTCCCAGCATGAGGGTCTTTTCCAATGAGTTGGCTGTTTGCCATCAGGTGGTCAAAGTATTGGAGCGTCAGCTTCAGCATCAGTCCTTTCAATGAGTATTCAGGGTCGATTTCCTTTAAGACTGACTGGTTTGATCTCCTCGCTGTCCAAGGGACTATCAGGAGTCTTCTCCAGCACCACAGTTCAAAAGCATCAATTCTTTGGCACTTTGCCTTCTTTATGGTCCAACTCTCACAACCATATGTGACTACTGGAAAGACCATGGCCTTGTCAGCAAAGTGATGTCTTTGATTTTTAATACACTGTCTAGGTTTGGCAAAGCTTTCCTGTCAAGAAGCAACTGTCTTCTAATTTCATGGCTGCAGTCATCAACCACAGTGATGTACAACCCAAGAAGAAGAAATCTGTCACTGCTTCCACCTTTTCCCCTTCTATTTGCCATGACATGATGAGGCCAGATCACTTAGTTCTTTAATATTTAGTTTTAAGCCAGCTTTTTCACTCTCCTCCTTTACCCTCATCAAGAGGTTCTTTAGTTCTTCTTCTCTTTCTGCCATTAGAGAGGTATCATCTGTATATCTGAGGTTGTTGATAAGAGAATGCTATGGATATTTTTAAATGTTAAAGATCTATTCTCAATAGGGCTGCCTGTTTTCTTGTTAAATGTAAGTCAGTTCATGTCACTCCTCAGTTCTGAACCCAACAACTCTCTATATCACTTGAAGTAAATGCCAAAGTCATTTGACCTACAAGACCCTATAGGATCTGGCCTCTACAACCTCTCTGACTTCTCCTATTTACGCCTCATTTACTCTGCTAGAGTCACACTGGCCTCCTTGCTTTCCTTGAACACTGGGTATATTCCTATTTTAGGGCCTTTGCATATTCTGTTCCTTTTGCTTGAAAAAGTCTTTACCTTATAACTTGTTTTCTATGTCCTTCAATCCATATTTAAAGGGCTTCCCAGGTGGCAGCAGTGATAAAGAATCTGCCTGCCAATGCAGGAGAGTCAAGAGACATGGGTTCAATCCCTGGGTCAGGAAGATCCCCTGGAGGAGGAAATGGCAATCCACTCCAGCATTCTTGCCTGGAAATTTCCATGGACAGAAGAGCCTGGCAGGCTACAGTCCATGGAGTCTCAAAAGAGTCAGACATGACTTGGCGACTCAACCACAAAACAATTATGAGATGGCTTTTGAAAGTTCGGAACTCTGTGGCCAACAGAGTATTAAAAGCAGACAGATTTTAGTGATATGACAAAGACAGAAAGGATAGTTCAGAATGAAGGGCCACGACCAGGAGAACTGGAAATCTGAGATTTTGGATGTCACTCCCTGGGTTCCTGGAGGGATCAACGGCCAGGAGAGAAAAACAACAATAGAAAAGCACTTGCTTATCTATGGCACAACTTAATATAGAATTGATAATGTACCAAAGTTAAAGAATGAAGATGTCTGTCTTCTAAGAAGTTATCTTTATCACCATAGTCTATATTCCAGGCCATTTAATTTGTTCATTAAGAAACATGGAGTATAATCCAGGCACAATGAAGATACAAAAATCAGTAAGATATGGTCCTAAAGCCAAGGAGTTCATTATCTGGTAGGAGAGACAAAGCCACCTCTTCATCCCAAACAAGTAAGTTGTGATGGGATAACTGTGTACCTATCTATAATTATGGGTACACAAAGGAGGGTGTGTCTACTTCATCTGGAGATGATATTTTAGGCCTGACTGCAAGGAGGATAAACAGCATGAAAGGACTTTATAGAAACTGCTCCTATGCATTAATCTTGATTTTTCCTCATTATCTTCTGCTGACTCACCCATAGCTGGTACCCAAAGAAGACATCATCTCTGATAACAACCCTAGATTTTTTTCACTTCATTTTCAGCTTTGCACCTCTTTTCCAGTACTATTCCTGAAATCCAGCGACTTCTGACATGATACACCACCTAACTTTGATTCTATGCTCAATCCTTTGGATGTGGTGACTGACCTAATTTTTCCCAGCTACAAACTTTAACTCTGTTTTTGGTAAGGTTTTGTAGGATCTGTCCCTGGTCACTCTGCCTCATTCAATCATGGCCCTGCCACACTATCTCCCAAATGAGCTATCTGGGTGGTATTTATTCTAGGCCTGCCTGGCTCTCCTTCCTTCTTGGCCAATAACCATCAAATTGAGTATAATAGAGAAGATCCCAGAAATCGCTGTAGGGCATAGTATGAAAGCAAACTTTGTTGAAGCCCACAAGATCAGTACTGCCTTCTTTTCTTGCCAGTCACTTCCCCTTCATCTCTAATTATTCAAACCACTCAGAAAACAGACCTGAAACAATTGATATGAGAGGAGCACAGTTCCCATCTCTGCCACAAAGCGTTATTTTTTGAAAAGCTATTTTAAAAAATAGAATGTACTTTTGGACTTGCTTGTGTTTTTCCACCCAGGTGATCCCTTTGATGTTCCCAGGAATCCTTAATCACATTTTACACAGTACCTTGAGCACAGTAGGTGTTCAGTAAACATTTACTATTGACATTGATAGATAAAACTCACTAAGGTGATAATACAGAGAGCTCAGGGATGCAAAGAATAAAGAAAAGTTGAGGATGAGTCTAATCCTTCTCAAAAGTGTGGGGATACTGAGGTCTTTTCATGATAATGAAAAATAATGTGAAACCTGGGGAGTCAGAGAGATTCTTAGAAAGGTTAAACAATAACATGCTTGAGAACCATGATTCATATTGTAACTGGACTTTCTGAAGGCAAAGAGAACAAATAGAGCAGGGTACATGAAGTAACTCATGAAGAAACTGCCTGAATTCAATGAATGTTGAATGTAATTCAACTCTGCTAGATTCTACCAGAGGACAGTATGAGGACACTACTCAGGAAGGAGATATGGCAGAGTGAGCAGGCCGCAGGGATGAACATATTCCAGCCATTTACCAGCATCTGGGTCTCTGGCTGCCACTCCAGTCCGAGGTACAGGCAGAGGTAGCAGATGCCTCCATGCAGGGTTCCCAGTGTTGGGACAGGCAATCTGCCATGTGCATGAACAGTTCCACACATTCTTGCTGGGTATGCCCACAGGAGAGGCCCTGACTGCTCTTTACTCAGATGATTTTGCAGGGTTGTGTCTGCAGTGAGCAACCTTGAGGGATGAGTTAATATACCCTCCCTTCCAAAGAATAGGCTTGTTATGACTCATTATAAAAGTGATGAATTCCCCAGGCTTAGGTTGCTTTCCTTTAATGGCAGCCCCTGAGTGTGAAACATCATCCATCATGGGCCCTGAATCATCCCCATGGGACCAGAGGCATGGGAACCAGCATAAAGTACATGAGGCTCTCCTGACTGCTTTATACCATGAGTAATGAACTACTTTGAATCTGACCCAAGAGTCTCCTGTCTTTTAACATAAAACAGTAACAGGTTAAGTTGTTAATTTATAAATAGGGCAAAATCTCACACCCATACTCATACTCAAAATCTCATACTCAATCCTCAAACTTCTTGATAGCTCAGGAAGTCAAACCCCAGACATTAGGGATTATTATAGGAATGTTACTTTTGATTCTGAGAAGCAACAATATGTTAATAACTACCATCAACAATCATTATCACAAATGACAGTGAGGTAAGGTTTTAGAATAAAAGACAGACTTTTAATTGAAGAAGTTTAGCTTCATGCAGAATTTATAACATTGCCCTTATATTGTGCATTTCAGAATAGGCACCACCTCGTTTGGAACTGAAAGGATCTGCTTTGCTCCAAGAGTTAATTTGGTCCTTATTAAACTGCATGAGGAATCTAGAAAAAAAGAGTGCATTCTTCCATATCAGTCATTAATATCTAACACAGTTATCAGCTGAGTTTTAGGTTACCTAGCAGGCCCTTTGGAAAAGGACACCAAATACGGTATACTTTTCTCACTCATGAGAACCTTCTCAGATAAATAAGAATGCTTCTAAATAAGAGTTTTTAATAGCTTTATTGATCACAACAAACTGTGAAAAATTCCTCAAGAGATGGGAATACCAGACCACCTTACCTGCCTCATGAGAAATTTGTATGCAGGTCAAGAAGCAACAGTTAGAATGGGACATGAAACAACAGACTGGTTTGAAATAAGGAAAGGAGTACGTCAAGACTTTATATTGTCACCCTGCTTATTTAACTTATATACCAAGTAGATAATGCAAAATGCTGGGCTGGATGAAGCACAAGCTGGAATCAAGATTGCAGGGAGAAATATCAATAACCTCAGATATGCAGATGACACCACACTTATGGTAGAAAGTGAAGAAGAACTAAAGAGCCTCTTGATGAAAGTGAAGGAGAAGAGTGAAAAAGTTGGCTGAAAACTCAACATTCAAAAACTAAGATCATGGCATCTGGTCCCATCACTTCATGGCAAATAGATGGGGACACAGTAGAAACAATGAGAGACTTTATTTGGGGGGCTCCAAAATCACTGCAGATGGTGACTGCAGCTATGAAATTAAAAGATGCTTGGTCCTTGGAAGCAAAGTTATGAGACATTACTTTGCCAACAAAGGTCCATCTAGTCAAGGCTATGGTTTTTCCAGTAGTCATATATGGATGTGAGAGTTGGACTAAAAAGAAAGCTGAGCACTGAAGAATTGATGCTTTTGAACTGTGGTGTTGGAGAAGACTCGAGAGTTCCTTGGACTGCAAGGAGATCCAACCAGTCAATCCTAAAGGAAATCAGTCTTGAATATTCATTGAAAGGACTGATGGTGAAGCTGAAGCTTACAGCTCTGGCCAACTGCTGCGAAGAGCTGACTCAATGGAAAAGACCCTGATGCTGGGAAAGATGGAAAGTGGAAGAAGGGGATGACAGAGGATGAGATGGTTGAATGGCATCACTGACTTAATGGACATGAGTTTGAGTAAACTCCGGGAGTTGGTGATGGACAGGGAGGTCTGGTATGCTGTAGTCCATGGGGTCGCAAAGAGTTGGATACAACTGAGTGACTGAACTGAACTGAAATAGCTTTATTGAGTGTAAATGACATACAATAAACTATGATTTTGTTTAAAGTACATGACTTGTTAAGTTTTGATATATGCCTGTGAAACATTCATCACAATCAAAGTATGAAACATCACCCAAAAGTTTCCACATGTCAGCTGGTCATCCTTCCTTCCTACTCTTCTGTGCTACTCCCAAAGTGCAAGGTAACCATTCATCTGATTTCTATCACTACAGATTAGGTAATAAGAGATTAGTTTTCTAGAATTTTGTATAATTGACATTACATAGTATGTAATCTTTTTTGCCTTCTTTCACCCAGCATAATTATTCTGATACTCATCCATGCAGTTCCAAGTATTAATAATTATTTTAAGGTTGAGTACTATTTCATTGTATAGATATACCATACTTCATTTATCCATTCACTTGTTGATGGATATTTGCATTAATTTGCATTATTTCCAGTTTGGGGCTATTACAAATAAAGTTGTTGTGAACATGGTACACAAGTAATTATACAGATATATAATTTTATTTCTCTGGATAAAAACCCAGGAGCAGAATGACTGGATCTTACAGTAGCCATATGATGAACTTTTAAAGAAACTACCAGACTATTTTCCAGAGTGATGTTACCATATTACAGCCCCATCAGCAGTATTTCCAATATTTAATTTAGCTAGTTTTTTAATTTATTTTTTTTACTGAAGGATAATTGCTTTATAGAATTTTGTTGTCTTTTGTCAAACTTCAATATGAATCAGCCATTGTTATACATATATCCCTCCCTTTTGAACCTACCTCCCATCTCCCATCCCATCCCACCCCTCTAGGTTGATACAGAGCCCTGTTTGAGTTTCCTGAGCCATACAGCAAATTCCTGTTGGCTATCTATTTTACATATGGTAATATAAGTTTCCATGTTTCTCTTTCCATACATCTCACCCTCTCTTCCCCTCTCCCCATGTCCATAAGTCTATTTGCTATGTCTGTTTCTCCACTGCTGCCCTGTAAATAAGTTCTTCAGTACCACTTTTCTAGATTCCATATATGTTAGAATACAATATTTATCTTACTCATTCTGACTCACTTCACTCTGTAAAATAGGCTCTAGGTTCATCCACCTCATCAGAACTGACTCAAATGCATTCCTTTTTATGGCTGAGTAATATTCCATTGTGTATATGTACCACAACTTCTTTATCCATTCATCTGTAGATGGACATCGAGGTTTCCATGTTCTAGCTATTGTAAATAGTGCTGCAATGAACCATGGGATAATGTGTCTCTTTCAATTTTGGTTTTCTCAGGGTATATGCCTAGGAGTGGAATTGCTGGGTAATATGGTGGTTTTATTCCTAGTTTTTAAGTAATCTCCATACTGTCTTCCATAGTGGCTGTATCAATTTACATTCCCACTAACAGTGCAAGAGTGTTCCCTTTTTCCACACCCTCTCCAGCATATATTGTTTTGTAGACTTTGATGATGGCCATTCTGACCAGTGTGAGGTGATATCTCATTGCAGTTTTGATTTGCATTTCTCTAATAATGAGTGATGTTGAGCATCTTTTCATGTGTTTGTTAGCCATCTGTATGTCTTCTTTGGAGAAATGTCTGTTTACATCTTTTGATTGGGTTGTTGGTTTTTCTGGTATTGATTTGTATGAGCTGCTTGTAAATTTTGGAAATTAATCCTTTGTCAGTTGTTTCATTTGCTATTATTTTCTCCCATTCTGAGGGTTGTCTTCTCACCTTGCTTATAGTTTCCTTTGCTGTGCAAAAGCCTTTAACTTTAATCAGGTCCCACTTGTTTACTCTTATTTTTATTTCCATTACTCTAGGAGGTGGGTCATAGAGGATCTTGCTTTAATTTATGTCATCGAGTGTTCTGCCTATATTTTCCACTAAGAGTTTTATAGCTTCTGGTCTTACATTTAGATCTTTAATCCATTTTGAGTTTATCTTTGTGTATGATGTTTGTAGAAAGTGTTCTAATTTCATTCTTTTACATGTAGCTGTCCAGTTCTCCCAGCACCATTTATTGAAGAGGCTGTCTTTGCCCCATTGTATATTCTTGCCTCCTTTTTGAAAGTAAGGTACCCATAAGCGCATGGTTTTATTTCTGGGCTTTCCATCTTGTTCCATCAGTCTATATTTCCGTTTTTGTGCCAGTACCATACTGTCTTGATGACTGTAGCTTTATAGTATAATCTGAATTCCTCCAGCTCCATTCTTCTTTGTCAAGACTGTTTTGGCTATTCAGGGTCTTTTGTGTTTCCATATGAATTGTGAAAGTTTTTGTTCTAGTTCTGTGAAAAATGCCATTGGTGATCTGACAGGGATCCAACTGAATCTGTAGATTGTGTTTGGTAGTATAGCCATTTTCACAATATTGATTCTTCCTACCCAGGAACATGAAATATCTCTCCATCTGTTTATGTTGTCTTTATTTCTTTCTTGGTGTCTTATAATTTTCTGGGTACAGTTCTTTTGTCTCCTTAGGTAAGTTTATTCCTAGATATTTAATTCTTTTTTGCGATGGTACATGGGATTGATTCCTTAATTTCTCTTTCTGATTTTTCATTGTTAGTATATAGAAATGCAAGTCATTTCTGTATATTGATTTTGCATCCTACAATTTTGCTAAATTCACTGATAAGCTTTAGTAATTTTCTGATACTATCTTTAGGGTTTTCTATATACAGTATCATGTCATCTGCAAACAGTGAGAGCTTTACTTCTTCTCTTCTGATCTGGATTTATTTCTTTTTCTTCTCTGATTGCTGTAGCTAGGACTTTCAGAACTATGTAGAATAACAGTGGCAAAAGTAAACACCCTTGTCTTGTTCCTGATCTTAGGGGGAATGCTTTCAGTTTTTCACCATTGAGGATAATGTTTGCTGTAGGTTTATCATATATGGCCTTTACTATGTTGAGGTAGGTTCCTTCTATGCCCATTTTTTGAAGTTTTAATCATAAATGGGTGCTGAATTTGTCAAAGGCTTTTTCTGATCTGTTGAGATTATCATATGGTTTTTATCTTTCAATTTGTTAATATGGTGTATCACATTGATTGATTTCTGTATACTGAAGAATCTTTACATTCCTGGAATAAACCCAAGTTGATCATGGTGTATGAGTTTTTTGATGTGTTGCTGAATTCTGTTTGCTAAAGTTTTGTTGAGGATTTTTCCATCTATGTTGATCAGTGATATTGGTCTGTAGTTTTCTTTTTTGTGTTATCTTTGTCTGGTTTTGGTATTGGGGTGATGGTGGCCTCATAGAGTGAATTGAGAAGTATTTCTTCCTCTGCAATTTTTGAAAGAGTTTTAGAAGGATAGGCATTAGCTCTTTTCTAAATGTTTGATAGCATTCTCCTGTGAAGCCATCTGGTCCTGGGCTTTTGTTTTTGGGAGATTTTTTTAATCACAGCTTCACTTTCAGTGCTTGTAACTGGGTTGTTCATAATTTCTAATTCTTCCTGGTTCAGTCTTGGAAGATTGAACTTTCCTAAGAATCCGTCCATTTCTTCCAGGTAATCCATTTTATTGCCATATAGTTGTTCATAATAGTTTCTTATAATCCTTTGTATTTCTGCATTGTCTGTTGTAACCTCTCCTTTTTATTTCTAATTTTGTTGATTTGATTCTTCTCTTTCTTGATGAGTCTGGCTAAAGGCTTGTCAATTTTGTTTATCTTCTCAAAGAAACAGCTTTTAGTTTTATTAATCTTTACTACTGTTTCTTTCTTTTCTTTTTCATTTATTCCTGTTTGAATCTTTATGATTTCTTTCCTTCTACTAATTTTGGGGGCTTTTGTTCATCTTTATCCAGTTGTTTCAGGTGTAAAGTTGGGTTGTCTATCTGATGGTTTTCTTGTTTTCTTGAGGTAGGATTGTTTTGGTATAAACTTCCTCTTAGAACTGCTTTTGCTACATCCCACAGGTTTTGAGTTGTCATGTTTTCATTGTCACCTTTTTCTAGAAATTTTTTTATTTCCCTATTGATTTCTTCAGTAACCTGCTAGTTATTTAGGAATGTGTTGTTTAATCTCCATGTGTTTGTGTTTCTTATAGTTTTTTTCTTGTAATTGATATCTAGTCTCATAGTGTTGTGGTTGGACAAGATGCTTGATACAATTTCAATTTTCTTAAATTTACTGAGGTTTGATTTGTGACCCAAGATGTGGTCTATCCTGGAGAATGTTCCATGAGCACTTAAGAAGGTGTATTCTTCTGCATTTGGATGGAATGTCCTGAAGATATCAATGAGATCCACCTCATCTAATGTATCATTTAAAACTTGTGTTTCCTTATTCATTTTCTGTTTTGATGATCTGTCCATTGGTGTGAGTGGGGTGTTAAAGTCTCCTACTATTATTGTGTTACTATCAATTTCTCCTTTTACGTCTGTTAGTATTTGTCTTATGTACTGAGGTACTCCTATTTTGGGTGCATAGATATTTACAATTGCTATGTTTTCCTCTTGGATTGATCCCTTGATCATCATGTAGTGTCCTTCCTTACCTCTTGTAATCTTCATTATTTTAAGGTCTACTTTGTCTGATATGAGGATTGCTACTCCAGCTTTCTTTTGCTTCCCATTTGCATGGAATATATTTTTCCATCCTTTCGCTTTCAGTCTATATGTGTCTTTAGGTCTGAAGTGGGTTTCTTGTAGACAACATATATATGGGTCTTGTTTTTGCATCCATTCAGCCAGTCTATGTCTTTTGGTTGGGGCATTTAATCCATTTACATTTAAAGTAATTATTGATATATATGTTCCGATTGCCATTTTCTTAATTGTTTGGGGTTGATTTTGTAGATCTTTTTCTTCTCTTGTATTTCTTGACTATATAATAAGCCCCTTTAACATTTATTGTAAAGCTGGTTTGGTGGTACTGAATTCTCTTTTGCTTGTCTGAAAAGCTTTTTATTTCTTCATCAATTCTGAATGAGATCCTTGCCTAATTTGGTTAGTCTTTAAAAATTTTAACCATTCTAATAGGTGTGTGACAGAATTTCATTTGCTTTTAATTTGCATTTCCTTATGACTCTCTCTTCACGTGTTTATTTGCCATCCATATATCTTCAGTGAAGTGTCTATTCAAATCTTTAACTCATTTGTTGTTGTTGTTGGATTTCTTTTATTATCAATTTTTAGCATTATTTATATATTCTGGATACAAGTTCTTTATCAGATACATGACTTACAGATATCTTCTTCTAGTATGTGGCATTCTTTTAATTTTCTTAAGATTCTCTTTAGAAGAGATGATGCTTCTAATTTTGATGAACTCCAATTCATCAATGTTTTCTTTATGGATTTTACCTTTATTGTTGCAGCTAATAAATCTTTGATTATTCCAAGGTTACAAAATGGTTTTCCTATGCTTTCTTTGTGAAGTTTTACAGTTTTAGATTTTATAGGTAGGTTTATGATCCATTTTGAGTTAATTTCTGAATAGGTGCAAGATGGAGATCAAAGTTCATTTCTGCATATGGGTATATAATTGTTCCAGCACCATTTGTTGAAAAGACTGACTGTCCCTTTTCCACTGAATTGTCTTTACATCTTTATTGAAAAGCAGTTTCCCATATATGCATAGGTTTATTTCTGGATTCTATCTGCTCTGTTGATGTATATATCTATATTTCTGTAACAGTTAGTAATTAAGTAACTTACTGAATGTATGCATGCATGCTCGGTGTTGTATGACTCTTTGCAACTCCTTGGACCCACAAGGCTCTTCCGTCATGGGATTTCCCAGGCAAGAATACTGGAGTGAGTTGCCATTTCCTTCTCCAGGGAATCTTCTGAACCCAGGGATCGAATTGTGTCTCCTTCATTGGTAGGTGGATTCTTTATCACTGAACCACCAGGGAAGCCCTCCTTTTTAAATTAGGTGGCTTTTCTTTCTTTTCACACTCCACTGGGTAGAAGAGAAGTGATAAGAGCAGACACCTTGTTTCTGGTTGCAATGGGCAAGCATTCAGTCTTTTACCATTAAAAATGATATTAGCTATTGGTTTTTCATAGATTCATTAATTAGGTTGAGGGCATCCTTTTCTATTTTAGATTGTTGAGACTTTATCAGGAATGTATGCTGAATCTTGTCAAATACTCTTTCTATGTCTATTGAGATGATCATATGGTTTTCTTTTTCAGTTGGTAAACATAGCATATTATATTACCTGATCTTTGGATATGAAAAACAACTTTGCATTCCTGGAATAAACTTCACTTTGTCATAATGAATTATTCTTTTGATATTGGTTGTACTCAATTTAGGCAGAGGAAACAGAGATCAAATTGCTTTTTCTAAAGCCAACTTGAATATCTGGAAGTTCTTGGTTCAGGTACTGTTGAAGCCATGCTTGGAGAATTCTGAGCATTATTTTGCTAGTGTGTGAGATGAGTACAACTGTGTGGTAGTCTGAACATTCTTTGGCATTCCTTTCTTTGGGATTGGAATGAAATGTGACCTTTTCCAGTCTTGTGGCCACTGATGAGTTTTCCAACTTTGCTGGCATACTGAGTGCAGCACTTTAACAGTATCATCTTTTAGGACTTGAAATAGCGCAACTGGAATTGACTTACCTGGTGGCTCAGTTGGTAAAGAATCTGCCTGCAATGTGGGAGACCTGGGTTTGATCCCTGAGTTGGGTAGAGCCCCTGGAGAAAGGAACAGCTACCCACTCCAGTATTCTGGCCTGGAGAATTCCATGGACTGTATATGTATAGTCCATGGGGTTGTAAAGAGTCAGACACAAATGGGGCGACTTCCACTTTTAACAGGAATTCCATCACCTCCACTAGCTTTGTTAGTAGTAGTGATGCTTCCTAAGGCCCACATGACTTCATATTCCAGGAGATCTGGCTCTAGGTGAGTGATCACACTATCATGGTTATCTGGGTCATGAAGGTCTTTTTTGTATAGTTCTTCTTGTATTCTTGCCACCTCTTCTTAATATCTTCTGCTTCTCTTAGGTCCATATCGTTTCTGTCCTTTATTGTGTTCACCTTTGCATAAAGTGTTTCCTTGGTATCTCTCATTTTCTTGAGGAGATCTCTAGCTGAATTTAGAAAAGGCAGAGGAACCAGAGATCAAATTGCCAACATCCACTGGATCATTAAAAAGCAAGTTTCAGAAAAATATCTACTTCTGCTTTATTGATTATGCCAAAGCCTTTGACTGTGTGGATCACAATAAACTGGAAAATTCTTCAAGAAATGGGAATACCAGATCACCTTACCTGCCTCCAGAGAAATCTGTATGCAGGTCAAGAAGCAACAGTTAGAACTAGACATGGAACAATGGATAGCTTCCAAATTGGGAAATATGTCAAGGCTGTATATTGTCACTCTGTTTATTTAACTTATACGCAGTGTACATCATGCAAAATGCCAGGCTGGATGAAGCACAAGCTGGAATCAAGATTGCAAGGAGAAATATCAATAACCTCATATATGCAGATGATACCACCCTTATGGCAGAAAGCGAAGAGGAACTGAAGAGCCTCTTGATGAAAGTGAAAGAGGAGAGTGAAACAGTTGGCTTAAAGCTCAACATTCAAAAAACCAAAATCATGGTATCTGGTCCCATCACTTCATAGCAAATTGAACAGGAAACAGTGACAGATTTTACTTTTTGGGCTCCAAAATCACTGCAGATGGTGACTGCAGCCATGAAATTAAAAGATGCTTGCTCCTTGGAAGAAAAGCTATGACAAACCTAGACAGCATATTAAAAAGCAGAGACATTACTTTACCAACAAAGGTCCATCTAGTCAAAGCTATGGTTTTTCCTGTAGTCATGTATGGATGTGAGACTTGGACCGTATAGAAGGCTGAGCCAAAGAATTGATGCTTTTGAACTGTGGTGTTGGAGGAGACTTTTGAGAGTCCCTTGGACTGGAAGGAGATCCAACCAGTCAATCCTAAAGGAAATCAGTCCTGAATATTCATTGGAAGGACTGATGCTGAAGCTGAAGCTCCAATACTTCGGCCACCTGATGTGAAGAACTGACTCATTTGAAAAGACCCTGATGCTGGAAAAGATTGAAGGCAGGAGGAAGAGAGGATGAGAGGATGAGATGGTTGGATGGCATCACGGATTCGATAGACATGAGTCTGAGAAAGCTCTGCAAGTTGGTGATAGACAGGGAAGCCTAGCATGCTGCAGTCCATGGGGTCACAAAGAGTCGCACAAGACTGAGCAACTGAACTGAACTGAACTCAATTTGTTAAAACTGTGTTTAGAATTTTGGATCTATGTTCATTAGCCTATGATTTTTCTCTTCTAATGTCTATTAGATTTAGATATCAGGGTAATGCTTTCTTCTTTAGAATAAATTAGGAAATGCTCCTTTATTTTCAGTTTCTTGGAAGAATTTTGTAAAATTGGTAATATTTTTGCAATACGGGCACAGTTTAGCGGGGAGCCTCTGGCTCAGAGTCTCTCACAAGTATACCTCTTGGTGAGCCATGGCAGTAGTCCTCCAAGGGGAAAATCTGCTTCCAAGCTTATTCACATTGTCCTTAGCAGACCTCAGATGATCTATTTTCAAGCTCATTGACATGCCTGTTAGTAATCCTCAAGTCTTTGGTGACTACAGACGAGAAACATTAGTTCCTAGCCATGTAGGACTCTCCACAGGACAGCTCACAAAATGGAAGGTGTATTTGCTCAGAGTGTAAGAGAAAGAGTGAAAGGAATCCCATACCCTTTTGTAACCTTATTCTAAGTGATTAATAAGCAAATAAACAAGTCCAGCCCACACACAAGGAGAAGGAATTTCACAAGAGTGTGACAACTACTAGGTAGGCCTTATCAGAGAACATTTTAGAGTCTGCCTACCATAGTTGTTCATGACAGTAACTTATCCTTCTAATATGTATAGAATCTTTAGTGATGATAGCTCTCTCTCCTTACTTAGGTAATTAAACTTTTTTTCCTGACCTAGAAGTTGGTCAATCTTATTGATCCTCATAAAGAGCTTTTGGTTTCACTATTTTTTTCTATTTTTTCCTTTATAAATTTCCACTCTAATCTTTATTATTCCTTTCCTGTGCTTTTTTTTGGGACTCATTCACCCTTTTTTCAGTTCTGTAAGATGGATCTTTCTTCTTATAACATGGAGTTTACTGCTCTAATTTCCCCTAAAGTTATTACTTTAATGGCATCCAACAAGTTTTGACATGTTGTGTTTTCACTTTCATTCAGTTGAAAATACTTTCTAGTTTCGTTTCTGATTTTGTCTTTGATCATGGGTTATTTTAAAGTGCTAACAAAAGAGTTGGACATGACTTAGCATTTAAACAACATTTAGTTTCCAAATATTTCAGAATATTCCAGAGATTTCTCTGTTATGCATTTCTAGTTTAATTCCATTGTGGGTCAGAGAACACACTCTTTATGATTTGAATCTTTTTAAATTTTAATAAGACCTTTTCTATGGCCCAGAAGATGATTTATCTTGGTAAATGTTCCATGTGTACTTGAAAAGAATGTGTATTCTGCTGCTGTTGGGTGTAGGATTATACAAATGTCAATTAGGTCCAGCTGGTTGATGGGATTGTTCAAGTCTTCTATATCTTTACTGATTTTCTTTTGTAGACTACATTTAAAAATGTTATAAAAATGCAATATCAGTGACAGAATTTGAACATTACTAAACTATTTTTATTTTATTAAAACGTTTTTCTTACTCTGGCACATACAGAATCACAGGCAGAAATTTAGAGACCACAGAAATGGAATGAAATGAGACATCTAACTGTGATGCTGCACCTCTGAACAAATTTTGCTATTTAAGAAAGTGCTCTTGAAACTGGGTTATTTTATCTTTCCCTGTCTGACCTTGTAAGCTACTTAATTGCGAAATGTGTTTTTATTCACAGTGTCTCTTAATATTTTATTCTTTATGCCAAGTCATGCGCCTGCTGCAGGCAAGACAGGCAACAAAACCTTCAACAGAATGAAAGAAATATTAGTGCTTCTAGCATAACACTGTTTATAAGTGTTCCTATTTTAACAGGACATATAAATGCTTCTAAAAAACCTCGCATTCCACAAAATTGTGTATAAAAATAATGGGTTATGGGGAAAATAGTATGGGAACATAACATTTGAAACATTTAACTTTGTAACCAGAATACTAATAAAATAATAATTATCTCAATTAAAATGTTAGTACTCAGTAGATGTCCACTACCACTTGTACCCAGGATCACAGTTGATTTTTATACCCTTAAATCTGCAAGAGATAGGTCCTTAAGGGCATTTACCTCCAATAGATAACATTGTCATCAAAATCTAATTTGAATCTATGTTCTCTTCAACAGCACATTGTTTTTAAAAACAAGCGAAATGTCTTTTCCATGTCTTCATCTGCTCCCACAACTTCATCAGATAGGGTCACATTGTAAGGCAGAATACCAGTTCTTGAAGTCATTAAACCAGCCACTTCTTGCACTGCCACAGTATTCTTAACTTAAGGCTTCCTTCTTTAACTTAAGAAAAATTAGCCCTCAGTGCTTTAAACTATTGATTTGCTGGGGGAAAAAAATTATATATGAACCAATGATGTTATTTTCTTATTTGCCAACTGGGCACTAATTTGCATTACAGAAATATGTTGCAGCTGAAAACAGGATACTCCATAGTTTTCTAACCTTGAAATGTGTGATTTTCCTAGTCATTTTCTTGGCAGCAGACACTGCTGGGATTTAAATCTCCTTCCTTCCAGGATGACTGAAAGCATATTTTGTTGTTGTTTAGTCTCTCAGTTGTGTCTGACTCTTTTGCAACCCCATGGATTACATGCTGCAGGTTTCGTCTGTCCATGGAATCTCCCAGGCAAGAAAACTGGAGTGTGTTGCCATTTCCTTCTTCAGGGGATCTTCTTGACCCAAGGATTGAACCCATGTCTCCTGTACTGACAGACAGATTCTTAACCACTGAGCCATCAGGGAAGCAAAAGCATATATACTGGGCATTTATTATGTTCCTGTCTGTTCTAAGTACTGGAGACAGTGGTGAAAATGACAGAGAAGGTTCCTGTGTTTGTGGACTTTACATTCTGGTGGGTGATACAGACAATAAACAGGTAAATTGACAAATACGGTAATGTCAGAGAGTGAGACTTGCGATGAAGAAAATAAATGAGTGATAGGATATGGCATGAGGTGTAGAGGCTGGGTGGACATTCTATAAAGAGGTAACCTTAGATAGGATGATCAGGGAACTCTTCTCTGAAGAGATGACATTTGAGCCAAGACCTATCAGATGAGAAGGAACTAGTCATGGGAAGATTTGGAGAAGATTCTCAGGCAGTGGGAACAGTAAAGGGACTGTAAGTCAAAGGCCTTAAGAGGAGAGCAAGCTTAGTGTATCTAAGGAATAGAGTGAAGAGTGGCTGAGGAAGCTTCAGGGGCACCCCAGGGCTGAGTGCCATGCTTCATGGCCAAGCTGAGGTTGACCCAGCAGATCAAGCCACTTCTGCCTAACAGTTTCACATCCTCCATGCCTCAGATAGCCAGAGGCACCCCAAATGCCTAGAGACAAATCCAACTAAATGACCCTCATCGGAGTGCCAAGCCTGGGCAACGGAGCAGAACACAGTGATTACCACAAAATGTCAGGATGGTATGGGGCCAGATGAGTTTGGCATCTCCGAGGGAGTTGCTGAAATTTGACAACAGGATCCAACCAGAAATGGCCTGTGGGCCAGGAAGAGAGGGCTGGAGCAAGGCTTCTCAGGAGGCAGCCTGGGACAGCTGGAGCAGAATGACAGCACAAAACGGGAGAGATGGGGTGGGTCCTGAGGGAACGACTGGATGGCAGTGAAGGAAAGACTCTTCAAGTCCCTTGTGTCAGTCTTGGGTGCCATACACACTTACCTGGATGAACTGGTAACTTTCCATCTAGTCACAATTGTCTAGCAGAATAGCCAGGAGTGGGGCTTCACTATTTTTTCAGAATATTAGCTTACCCAGACTGGTTCCAATTCTGCTGCCATAAACTTTAATGTTGCTTTGGAATATTTCTCTACATGATCTCTGTATTTAATACAAGTACATCTTCTTCAAAGGATCTCACCTTCCTTCATGAAGAGATACTCTTTATTTGCTTTTTGGATATTGTAGTTAGCACAATACTGGGAAGATCTTTCATCTTCTCAAGACGGATCTGTACCGCAAGGCCAGGCCTCCGTCAGGGGAGCGTCTCACATAGCTTAATGCCACAGTAGGACACAAGCTTTTCTGACACCAGCCATCAGTTCATGGTGCCAAAATGACACCAACACTCTGGGTTTTATGTTTCAGGTGATGAAAGATGAGAAACTAGGCATGGGCTGCTTACCTGTTCTTCCTGCAGCGAATTGTGAAGCCAAGAAAGAAGGCGATGAGGAGAAGTCCACAGCTTAGGAAAGTCCAAACAATACCCAAGAGGGCAGGAGATAATGAAGAAATGGTCTTACTGCTGTGGTGGGAAGAGGTCTGAGAACAGAATGAAGAGAAGCTGTTAGAAATGAAGCTCTTCTATAGATCAAACATGAACTGCCCCCCATCACCTCCAGAGTTGGGACACAGGTGTCCTGCATAAACATTTACCCCTCCCCCTCCACCACCACTATCATTAACAACAATAAAAACAACAACAACATGTATATCTAAGCAGCAGCCCTGACACCCCATGGCTGCTCACTTACAATTGTAGTACTGCAGAGATCATGAAGGGGACTACGTTCCAGCTCCTGACCAGAAAAACCGTCACACAATTCAGAGCAGTTTATTTCAGGCTCCATGTCATCATATGCCCCTCTTGGTATGTGCCTATTTGCAGTCTTGGTTACCTACTGGTAGGTAACCAGCAGATCTTTGACTAAAACACAACAGCAACTCAGATCTTTCCTTCAGAGGTGCCATTTTGGGGCTGGATCCTGGGTCAGAATCTGGGATGAACAATCCATTCAGGTGGAAGCGGAGAGTTACTTCACTAGGCTCCTACATCAGACACCTTCCAGGCTCTCCTGGTCCCTTGCTCCCAGTGCAGACCACATGAGCGAAGAGTGGACATCTTAGTAACCATTAGGTCACACAAAGTGATGATTTTAGCTTGCCACCAGATGGCAGTCACTGCTCCAAGTACTCTCACACAGGTCCTGAAGGAGAGGAAAGCAATTAGACCTGTTAATAAATAAATGCTTTATATATATACATATAATTTACTCAAATAAACACATACATATATGTAAATGGATTATTACAGAGGTTTTAAAATATTTTATACATTTAACTATAATAGCTATATTTTTATTAGATATAGTTATATATAATACATTCTTATATATAACAAAGGTTTAGGCGAGTGAGCGAGTGAGTCACTCAGCTCTGTCTGACTCTGTAACCCCATGGGACTGTAGCCTACCAGGCTCCTCTGTCCATGGAATTTCCCAGGCAAGAACACTGGAGTGGGTGGCCATGCCCTTCTCCAGGGAATCTTTCTGATCCAGGGATTGAACCTGGGTCTTCTGCATTGCAGGCAGATTCTTTACCATCTGAGCCACCAGGGAAGCATATTTTTATTATACATAATTATACACAATACATTCTTATATACAACAAAAGTTTAAAATACAATATATATTTAAATAAATATATTTCAAAACCTCTTTAATAAACAATACTTTTAAAACAAAGATAAAGCACATGTAACAATTTATAATATAAAGCTCTACAGTCCCTCTTCAGATCCTTTCATGGCCCAGCACTACAAAAATTTTAGTTTACATATGGTGAGCACATCTTCCCTTTTTTTCCCTACTAGGAACGCCCCCTGGCCTTCCAAGATCTTTCTACACACCTCAGGGATTAGCCTCTGTCTGGTCCTGGATGACAGCAGGCTCAGGTGCCCCACAGTGTCTGCACACATTGTCTGTTGGTTGGTCCTGTGATGATCTATTCACTCAGCGAATGGAGGAACATTCTATATCTAGTCGAATGAAATCTCAGAAGGATACGCACTTTATCAAGTTTTTTACTCATTTGTTTTTAAAACTGTCAGACTACTAGAAAGGCTACCCAAGTAGTAGGGAGAGAAACTGACGGTTCTAAAAATTCCCCAGAGTGAGCAAGTAACCATCTTTTCTCAGAAGATGACTACAATATGAACACTGTGATCTAAAAACAAGCTTTACCTAGCAGAACAAAAGTAGAAATGCAGAGAGGTTCAAATTAATCCCAGCAGAAAAGGCAAGCATGTCCCCAATTCTTTAAAGCACCTATCTCTTAAGAAAAACAGATTTGAAATTTTACCAGTGGGAATTTTAAAGAGGATGCCACTTCTGGTTTGTGTTTCTGGGACAGCTTAGCATATTTTTCTTTTACTATGGAGGAAAATTGGAAGAGGAAAAAGTATCAATTATTTCAATAGCCACTGAATATAGGACTTGTGTTTAAGACAGAATAATAGTGACAGGTGTAGAATGCCATCTTTGGATTCTGCATACTTAGACATGAACAATATAGCACCAGGTGCTGCCCATATATTGGCCTCTCGTATATTCCTGAATTATTTACCAGGCTCATTACAATGAAATCCCAAGAGAACTAAAAGCCACTACCTCCTGTCAAGACATTTAAATTCTTGTGCAGACTGGTCAGATTACTGAATGGAAAATTAAGAAGTATAAAAACATGACTGCTGCTGCTGCTGCTAAGTCACCTCAGTTGTGTCCAACTCTGTGTGACCCCATAGACGGCAGCCCACCAGGCTCCCCCATCCCTGGGATTCTCCAGGCAAGAACACTGGAGTGGGTTGCCATTTCCTTCTCCAAAAACATGACTATTTGCATCTTAATTTATTTGAAATTTTAACCACTGAAAAGACAATTTTTTTCTTTTTCTTAAAAGCTAGACATCCCCTACTATGTCTTCTAGCATACAGCAATATTAGAAGCCACAGGAAAGACTATACTACATGATGGATTGAAAGACATTTTTCCTATATCACCCTTTTAATCATACTTGCAAATAAGTACACTTATATTTGAACCATTATTAAGTCCTTGTTTGTGTATCCTTATATCATATAGATGTGTGTTTATACATTAAAACCTCATTTTGCTCTCGCAACTGTCATGTGAAGTAAACAAGACCTTTCCTCATTTTCACAAAAGGAAACTTAAGAGCAGAAAAGTGGAGAAACTTGCTCCAAATCTGCAGAGATAGAACTCAAATCCTAGTGTTTACACTGCAAGGTCAGTGTCCTCCTGGTATACACCCTGGATGAGGCAGACATCCTGGACTGAGCTCACCCAAGAGGACACCAATGTCCTATTAAGATTCTTCATGTTTAGTTCCTAGAGTTTCATATCTATGGGTTCTCTGGAGTGTGGCGACGGTAGCACGTGTATATCAGTGTCTCTCAACTAGTACAATTTGGCACCTCCAGAGGACATCTGGCAGATGTGGTTGTCAAAAGAGAGGAGGGCTCTAGTGACATCTAATAAGTAGAAGCCAAGGATGTTCTAAACATCCTACAGTTCCATCCTACAGAATGTTCCAAATAACAAAGACTTATCTATTCCCAAATGTCAGTAATGCTAAGGTAGAAAAACCATGGTCAACACTGTGTCACTCAGAAGGAATAACAACCTTAAGCCCAAATCATCCTTGGGAGATTTTGTCAACATGATGGAATTGTCCATTTGAACAGATTTCTGAGTACATTCTAAAGGTCACGTGTGGACAGACTAACACAATGGTATGGAAATTTGAGTGCTAGGCCCCCTACGGTCAATGGCTATCCAGTGTTGGAGCTTTATAAACCATGACATTAGGCTCCACCATGGGGCAGGCTTTCAATTTCAATATTAGCATACATTCACAAAGATTCACACACGAGGAGCTGGTGAAAGAGTGAACGGCTTAGTCACTGAAAGAAGAGAGCTGAATGATTTCAAAAATGTACTGAGTGATTGGGAAAGTGGGTGGGAAATAGTGTGTCAGAGGGGATAACAGTAAGGCATCTGACCATAAAACAGATAAAGAATCCAAGGCACAAAGAGAAAGGTGTGCCAGGCTCCTCCAGCCTCTCCCACTAAGTCTATAGAGGTAAACTGTCTCGTTCACAGATGGTAGCAGATCCAAGACCATGGCAGGACTTTCAATTTACTTGACAGAATGTAGAATCCTGCTCAGTCATTAGGAAAACAGACACTGCATCAGCTATGCTGCTCCCAAGAGCAAGACAGTCCTTTATAGGTTTACAACTCTCAACCGCCCCCCACATGTGTGTGTATTAGTCACTCAGACATGTCCAACTCTTTGAGACTCCATGGACTGTAGCCCACCAGGCTCCTCTGTCCATGGGATTCTCCAGGCAGGAATAATGAAGTGGGTTGCCATTTCCTTCACCACAACAGCCCCCATATCTTTCCACAAAAATCTGCCCTATCCTTTTACACATTATTTCTGGCTATTGAAAAACTAGTCCTACAATTACTGTCCTTTAAAAAGTTGTTTTGAAGTTGGTAGAACTTCTGCTTCTGTTCATGAAGCATTAACTGCTATTGGAATTGCCTTCCTGCTATAACTAACTCAAAAACCAGACAAAATATCCAAAAGCTCTTTTCAGATACTGGGTAACAGATTTCACAGGACTTTGGAAAACAAATGAAGTGAACCTACAATTGACTGACAGAAAATGAAATAAAAACAAACATTATCCCAGTGACTATAACTGACCCCAAGTTACTGCCTGAAGAAAGTTTCAGGCCATGGCACAAGAAGGGAAACTCAAAGAGAGCCTAGAATTCTTACTAAGGTAAGGAGAATAGACTGGAGTTAGGGACAGCAAGGCAAACAAATTTGTGAGGCAGAGTAATAAAGAAGAGGGCAATACCAAGAAAGAGAGTGCTTTGGAAATCTGCTGGGGACTCTCTCAGTCTTTTTCTGAGTATTGATCTAGGCAAAAGTGAGAGGAAAATATCTGAAGTGAAAGAAATAACCACTGATATACAGTAGCTGAACAATTCCTGGAATTCACACATGGTTGAAAATGCTTTGTGTTCCCACCAACCAGAGTGGACAGATCTCATGATATACAGGATATTAGATAAAATTCTCAGAAAAAAATGGAGGAAATAAACCCTAGACTAGAAACTACTCCAGACCTTCCCTCATAATGTTTAAAAATAAGTCTTAAAAAGGATCAAATTTATCTGCAAAAAACTTAACTGCAATCTAGAACAAAACCCAATGCTCATTAAAGGACTACAACAAGATCCAGCACTTAAGAGCATAAAATTCAAAATGTTCATCATCAGTAAAAAATTACCAGGCATGGAAAGAAGCAAAAAAAAAAAAGACCTATAATAATACATTTTTAAAAGTTTAATAAAAACATACAGGAATAATAGAAATGATATAATTGGCACACAAGGACCTTAAAGCAACTATTATAAATATGCTCAAAGACATAAAACAGAACATAAACAAAATGAAAAGAGAAATGGAGAATATAAAAAATAGCCAAATAGGATTCTAGAGACTAAAACACAATTGTAAAATTGAAAATACAGTAGATTAGACATTGCAAAAATAAAACACTGCTTAGCTTAAAAACAAAAGAAGTTATCCAAAATGAGGTATATAACTGATAAATATGGAGGTAGCCTCAGTGACATACTGAACAATAGCAAGTGGTCTAACATACATGTAATTGGAGCTCTGGGGAAAAAAGAGCGGAAATATTTGAAAGTAATAATGACCACACTTTTTAAACATTTAATGAAAAGGGTAAACCTACAGATTCAAGAAGCTCAACCAAACTCAGGCAGAAGAAACACTGAAACACCCAAACACACATACACCAAGACACATCACAGTGAAATTACTGAAAACCTAAAGATAAAAATCTCTGATGCAGACAGATTTTGTGTAGAGGAACAATAGTAATACTTACAATAGATTTCTAATTTGAAATTATGTAAACCAGAAGAGAATGGAATGACATCTTAAAAGTCAATCCAGAATACAATATCCAGTGAAAATGTCTTCAGGAAATGAAGGTAAAATAAAGATATTTTCAGAAAAAGAAAATCTGAGTGATATGCACTACAAGAAATGTTAGAGGAAGTCCTTCAGGCCGAAGGAAAATGATACTATATGCAAATCTGGAATAAAGGCTGCTGGAAATGGTGAGTGTATGGGCAAATAAAAAAGAATTGTGTTTCTTAATTTTTAAGTTATGCTAATAAGCATGTGCCTATTAGAAAAACACACACATACCAAATTCTTTACATTCGTATCAATCACCTATATCCTTTTATTTTTCAAAACCAGCTGCCTTGGTTCATATTCTCATTGACAGTTCAGTTGATATCTGCATTACCAACAATAAAGCTGAACTATAAAGGTGTCCACGGCCGTATTAATGTATAAGGGGATGATGAATACATAAATGCTGGACTTCATGGTTACACATTCCCTTTTCCTCCAAAACTCCACTGTTTCCAATATCCATTCACTTAATAAATCTTTTAAGAGTACTAACAACATGACTGGCACCATTCTAGGCTCTTGAATACACTGGTGAACAACAACAAAAAAGATTCTGACCTTTAAAGAATTTATATTACAATAGGGGAATCAAACAGTAATCAGTTGACATAATACATACATACATAGAATTTAGAAGATATTAAGGACAATGGAGGAAAAGGCAGATACGGGCAAGAGTGTTTGGGAATGCCAGAGAAGGAGTTAAGCTATTTTAAATGAGAATATAAGGTTTGGCTACATAAACCTAAAAAAATTAAAATCTCATTCTGTTGTGAAAATTATGAAGCTTTCCATGTTAACCTCCCTCTTGTTATTGCAGGGAATGAGTGGTTTTGAGGATAAAAAAATGGCTCTATGCAGATTCATCCAATAATGATCAGTTAGGCAAACTAAATTTGGGGGAGAATATGCATCTTCCATTCTCTTCTGCAATTTCTCATATTTTAGATAACTGTCATAGAGTACTGAGCACTCTCTGTTTAGACCCATCTCTATCATCTGTTTTTTTGAATGTTGCATTTTAAGCCAGCTTTTTCGCTCTCCTCTTTTTGCCATTAGTGGTATCATTTGCATAACTGGGGTTGTTAATATTTCTTTCCATAATCTTGATTCCAGCCTGTGATTCCTTGAAAGGAAAGCTATGATAAACCTAGACAGCAGATTAAAAAGCAGAGACATCACTTTGCTAACAAAGGTCCATCTAGTCAAAACTATGGCTTTTCCAGTAGTCGTGTACATATGTGAGAGCAGGACCATATAGAAGGCTGAGCACCAATCGATGCTTTTGAATTGTAGTGTTGGAGAAAACTCTTGAGAGTCCCTTGGACTGCAAGGAGATCAAAGCAGTCAATTCTAAAAGAATTCAACTCTAAATATTCATTGGAAGGACTGATGCTGACTTGAAGCTCTAGTACTTTGGCAACCTGATGCAGAGAGATGACTCATTGGAAAAGACCCTAATGCTGGGAAAGATTGAGGGCAGGAGGAGTAGGGGACGACAGAGGATGAGATGGTTGGACGCCATCACCAACTCAATGGACAGGAGTTTTTGAGCAAGCTCTGGGAAATAATAAAGGACAGGGAAGCATGGCATGCTGCAATCTGTGGGGTCACAAAGACTCACACATTACTTAGTGACTCAACAAAAACAACAATGACCACCTATAGAAGCTTCCCATGTACATACTCACCTAAACCTCCCCTCTTTGATCTAATTCCATTAAATGTTTATAGCTCAGTGATTCCTGAGTATTTTCCTTTGTTGCTCTGGTGTGAAGTTGTATTTAAAATTATTCTTTAATTGATAGTTTTGAAACTCAGAAAAGTACATGGAAGAAAATAATAAGCATCCAAAATTACACATTAATGCCTTGGCATTCATTCCAGTCTACCTGTCTCATTCTAGTACCCCCTTGCCTGAGAAAATCACCCTACTGCTTTTCTACAGATAATACTTAGTTTATAAAAATGAATAATAGCTCAATTCTTTAAAAAGAATGAGTAAATTCCTATATACTAGGATTTCCAAATCACATTGTTTAAAAAAGGAAGATGCAACAAAATGTATATAGTATGCTGCTTTTTATGTAAGAAAGGAGATGAAACTCATTTAGGTCACCGGCTCATTTTCAAAAAGAAACACTGGAAAAAATAAAAGCATTACCAGTATTACCTATGAGAAGGAAAAGAACAACAAGGAGAAGACAGAGGCAAAATAGATCTCTCAATATTTATAGCTTTGACTCTGAAACCATATAGTTTACTTAATTTAAAAACAAAATTACAAAAAGAAAATTGATGTCTAAACTTAGGAAACAAACTGAAACAAGTTAAACTATCAACAAGTTGATGATATAATCACACAAAGGAAAGTTAATTTGAAAGTGTGAAGTTGCTGAGTCATGTCCAACTCTTTGTGACATCATGGACTGTAGCTGCCATGCTCCTCTGTCCCGGGAATTCTTCAGGCAAGAATACTGTAGTGGGTAGCCATTTCCTTCTGCAGGAGATCTTTCCAATCAAGGGATCGAACATAGGTATCCTACGTTGCAGGCAGATTCTTTACCATCTGAGCCACCAGGGAGCCCAGAATTAAAGAAGAGTATTTTGATTATACAGCAAAGGATAAAAAATAACCACAAAGAAATCTTAAACAACATGAAGTGGGTATTGGATATTGTGCCTATTTTATAAAGATGGATATACATACATATACATATAGACACATCTATCTACTAGATAAAGCAAATAAGTAATTATGTTCATATCACTGGAAACTAAGATTTTTCAAAGTAACAGAAAAAGATAAACATATAAAATAAGTAAAATCTTTCCATTTATTATTTAAATGGGAAATATAACTATGGAATCAAAGTGTTCTTTGAATATTCATATTTCCCAGTTTGTAAACCAAAGTTCAGAAATAAGTACAATCTGTAACAATAAGCCCTCCAAGTGCCCAGACTGAAATCTCTCAAAACACTTTCAGTAAAAGGAATCAGTTTTCTTTAGTGAAATTGCTGAGATGAAACTGGGATATTTTACCATGCTGCTGCTAAGTCACTTCAGTCGTGTCCGACTCTGTGTGACCCCAGAGATGGCACCCTACCAGGTCCCCCATCCCTGGGATTCTCCAGGCAAGAACACTAGGGTGGGTTGCCATTTCCTTCTCCAGTGCATGACAGTGAAAAGTGAAAGTGAAGTCGCTCAGACCTGTCTGACTCTTAGCAATCCCATGGACTGTAGCCTACCAGGCTCCTCCGTCCATAGGATTTTCCAGGCAAGAGTACTGGAGTGGGTTGCCATTGCCATGCTGGAAAATAAAAAATTATCGGACTACAGAATCATGTCAAATGGATGCAGGAGTCAACAGGCTTCATGTCAATGACAAGATAATTTAAGTGTCAAAAAGAAAAATCCACTAGGTCTTTGGAAAAGAGAATTCCAGAAAAACATCTGCTTCATTGACTACACTAACATCTTTGACTGTGTGGATCACAACAAACTGTGGAAAATTCTTAAAGACATGGAAATACCAGCTCACCTTACCTGCCTTCTGAGAAGTATGTATGCAGGTCAAGAAGCAAGTTAGAATCGAACATGGAACAACAGACTGGTTCCAAATTGGGAAAGGAGTACGTCAAGGCTGTATATTGTCACCCTGTTTATTTAACTTACATGCAGAGTACATCATGTGAAAGGCAGGGCTGGATAAATCACAAGCTGGAATCAAGACTGCCAGGAGAATCACCAATAACCTCAGATATGCAAACGACATCACCCTTATTACAGAAAGCAAAGAGGAACTAAAGAGCCTCTTGATGAAGGTGAAAGAGAAGAGTGAAAAAGCTGATTTAAAACTCAACATTCAAAAAGTAAGATCATGGTATCCAGTCCCATCATTTGATGACATATAAATGGGGAAACAATGGAAACCATGACAGACTTTATTTTCCCGGGCTCCAAAATCACTGTGGATGGTGACTGCAGCCATGAAATTAAAGATGCTTGCTCCTTGGGGAAAAAAGCTACGACAAACCTAGACAGTGTGTAAAAAGCACAGACATTACTTTGCCAACAAAGATCTGTTTAGTCAAAGCTATGGTTTTTCCAATGTCAGAGCTGAACCATAAAGAAGGCTGAGAGCCAAAGAATTGATGCTTTCAAACTGTAGAGTTGGAGAAGACTATTGAGAGTCCCTTGGTCTGCAAGGAGATTAACCAGTTAATCCTAAATCCTGAATATTCATTGGAAAGACAGATGCTGCAGCTCCAATACTTTGGCCACTTTTGGCTCTTTCAAAAGAGCCGACTCATTAGAAAAGACCCTGATGATGGGAAAGATTGAAGGCAGGAGAAGGTGATGACAGAGGACGAGATGGTTGGATGGTATCACTGACTCAAATGGGCATGAATTTGAGCAAGCTCCGAGAGATGGTGAAGGACAGGGGAGCCTGGCGTGCTGCAGTCCATGGGGTTGCAAAGAGTCAGACATGACTGAGCAACTGAATAACAAAAAATAACTAATATAGTAAAACATATATGGTACATAGAAGGCACACAATAAATGATTATTGCATAAATGAATTTAGCATCATAGGTATTAGTAAAATATTGTTGAAGGTGTGGTCGATGACATTGACTTGGTGGCTCCTCCATGAGAACAGATGGTTTAAATTTCTCTTTTTTTCAAATACCAGGAAAAGTTATCTTTTTCTGGAACATTTTAATGTCATGAATAGTATGTTTCTTTCTCTTTTGGCTGCCAGGATGCTTGGAATCAAATA
Organism: Nanger dama; assembly: GCA_917880005.1. NCBI lineage: Eukaryota > Metazoa > Chordata > Mammalia > Artiodactyla > Bovidae > Nanger > Nanger dama. The sequence goes on from CAKJTW010000011.1 coordinate 8,933,064, forward strand.
TGTGGTTCACTTACAGCAACTGTGCAGTGTTAGGCATTTCTGGCTCATTTTTATTATCCTATGACTAATTTCCTTTGGTCCGGATTTCATTACCTCTTCATCTTTCAACCCATTACACTCTTCATATTAAAAACAGGAGAAGGGACATAGGGATGTTTCCACCCAATGTGAACAAATAGATACATTGTTTGAACTATCTCAGCCTCAGACTACCCACTAAGAAGAGGTAAGTCAGAACCACATGCAAATTAATAAAAATATCTATTCAAATCACCACCAAGAGCACTGTTGTTGTTTAGTCAATATGTGCTTTACTCCCTAAGTAGTGACCTACTCTTTTGCAAATCCATGAACTATAGCCCCATCAGGCTCCTCTGTCCATGGGATTTCCCAAGCAAGAATACTGGAGTGGGTTGCCATTCCCTACTCAGGGGATCTTCCTGAACCAGGAATCAAACCCGTGAAGCTGCACTGGCAGGTGGGTCCTTTACCACTGAGCCTCCAGAGAAGCCCCAATATTATTGTACTAGATATTCACTAACATTCCTTCTGGCACTAACGTTCTGGTGCTAATACTGTCAGAAGTAGCACCTCCCCATTAACTATGTTAATGTAGACAGCAGATACATGGATAATTATAAACAGCAGGGAATGCAAAATGCATTTTAGCTGTTTTTGATTGCACTGTATTGCGTTCTGCTAGCAGATTTACAAACATGCTGAATATGGGTCACTTACATTAACAGTAAAATTCATTTCTATTTCCTGAACATACACTGCTCTTCATGAGGACAGGTACAAGCAGGGCAGAAGAGATTAAAGCTCTCCTAAAGATCACATGCCACACAGATCTACAACACAGAAGATGGCTCACCATTGTAAATTCTAAGAGAGCATGAACATGAGATCAGGGTGGGAAAATATTCCATGTATGCGAACAGACGGTTCAGTCAGGTGAAAGAAGGCTGGAGCTGGAAGCAATCTTAGAGATAATAAAGTCCAATCTCTTCACTTTATGGGCCAGAAAAATGCTTCACAGAGGTTGGGAGGTTCAGGATCACCTTGTGAGTGTAGGAACAGAACTCTGGTCTCCCAATTTCAGCACTTTTTCTATATTACTTTGAAAGTGAAAGTTGCTCATGTCTGACTCTGCGACCCCATGGACTATACAGTCCATGGAATTCTCTAGACCAGAATACTGGAGTGGGTAGCCTTTCCCTTCTCCAGGGGATCTTCCCAACCCAGGGATCAAACCCAGGTCTCCCACACTGCAGGTGGATTCTTTACTAACTGAGCCACAAGGGAAGCCCAAGAATACTGGAGTGGGTAGCCCATCCCTTTTCCAGTGGATCTTCCAGACCCAGGAATCGAACTGGGGTCTCCTGCATTGCAGGTAGATTCTTACCAACTGAGCTAAAGGACTTTAAAGGAAACTATGGTTAGCCTTTCATGTATATGAAACATCTGAGCAAAGGCCTGGACTTGGGGAAGGGAAGATGGAGAGTGTGTGTGTATATGGGGAGTGCCAGATGGGAATGGTGGCCAGAAGGAAGGCAAGATTGATCTGAATACACAGAATGTGCGCAGGACCAGTGTAGGCAATTGGAGAGGCTGGGGCACAGGGATAACAGCTCTAGGGCTGTAGACATTTGTGGAGGAAGTCTGCGAGAGAAAAGGAACAATGTGGAAGAAGAAAGACTATTCTCCTGGGACAGTATAAGTTTGGGAACGTGCACATTTTCTCCCCCTAACTGTAAAATGGACTGAATTAATCTGCTTCACAGATCTGCCTTATAAAAGAAGGTGAAATGATAAAAGTTCCCTTGTAAAGCCTTTGAAGTGCCTCCAATTAAGTTTTCCACATACTTGCATGGTTTCTGAGTAATCATCCCTAGGACCCTGAAGCAGGACCATGCAGGGAATCTTGATTCACCAGAGAGAAGAGCAAGGGGAGAAGAGACGGCTGCTTCAAACACACCCCTCTTAGGGGCTTTAGAAGCAGAAGGGAATCATTGGATGTCCTTGGCAGAGGTGGGAGGTAGACAGGATGGGAGGAAGAAGAGTGGACTTGATTCACCACTGTAATGTGAAACTTAGAGGAAACAAAGCTTTTGGATCATGGGGCTCTGTACGAATTCTTGGACTACACCACCATTCTTTCCTAATCCCTGTGTTCTAAAGCCTCTCCTCTCCAGGGCTTCCCAGCTCATAGTGATTTTTCCACAATCTGGAGAACATTTTTGCTCAAGATTATAGAAGAATATACTCAACTTTTAAATTTGATATTAACATGTAACTTTTCTTCTAGTAAACCTGATTTCTCCCTTTGCTTACAGTGTTTAAACATTTCTGGCTTCTTGGTAAAATTAAAATGAATCAGACTGGCTATTGGAGTGGGTCCCCCATAGGATCTGAAGAACACTGCTGTAAGCACCAGGTTTGCTGTAAACAGTAGGTCAACTGAATGCAGGGTACACCCCAGGGTCCCTGAGCCAATTCAGCCTCCATCTCAGTACGTGGAGTTTGGCTTCATTTCACACATCCTTGGACTACTTGGTATAATGAGTGATATTGCAATGGGCAAAGCCAAGGCTGAATTTAAATCTCAGCTCCATCATTTTCTATCTATGGCGCCTTAAGTTAGTCACTTCAATTCTTCAGCTGCCTCCTCAGTGAAATGAGGTAATACTATCCATACCTCATAAGTTTTGTTGATGATTAAGTCATATGATATCCAAGATGTTCGTGCTGCTGTTGCTGCTGCTAAGTCACTTCAGTCATGTCCGACTCTGTGCGACCCCATAGACGGCAGCCCACCACGCTCCCCTATCCCTGGGATTCTCCAGGCAAGAATACTGGAATGGGTTGCCATTTCCTTCTCTGCAAGATGTTCATAAACGTAACTGATATACTAGATTGTCAATAAGTACTGACTTCTTTCATTTCCACAGTAGAGAAAGGGTCATCTATTCAGAAGACTTGGGTCACATAATCAAGGTTATCGATCTTTCTTGTTATAAAGTTTCAAATGGAATCCCGAGTTCTTAATCATTGTTTCTTCTAACAGGAAGAGTAATGATCTTTGTATTTTATGTAAAATAAGATTTTGTAAGATGAAATTATAGATCCCTGATAGTACAGACCATGTTCAATAATTCAATAAATATTGATTGATCAACTATTGTGTCCTGGTCACTATGCTAAGAGCTAGGGATGCAATAGAGAACAAGACAACGAGGTTTTGCTCTAGCACCTAACACAGTGCCTGATACTTAGCAGGTGATTAGTACATATGTGCTGATGTGAACCCAGAGATGTTTAGAAAACTCTAAACTCTATAGGAGTACTATACTCCTGGGAACAACCCTCAGGACATCTAGATACTACTATAACTCAGCAGAAACAGGAGGTTTGATTCATACAGAAAGGCTGGAAAATCCCCTGACTTCTGTGGGAGCATCTCCTGCTTTCGGAGACCTGCCCTGATGTGGTTTGCTGACTCTTTTTGAACTCTTGGGTATAAACTGGCACAACCACATGAACTGGGCTGTGAGTCACTAGTGTTTTATACATGGATCTTAGAGACCTGTTAACATTCCACACTATTGCCAGGGACTGGAGTTGGGAATTAAATTTAAAAAAGGCAACATACTAAAACCCTCACCAACTTCCCAGTGTTGCACTGTTACCTAGAAGCACTTAGGTACTATTATGCAAATTATACATGCATGATTTCCATAAAAACCAGTCACAAATGTCAATTAGTGCTCATTAATATGCAATAAAATTCTCATTTGAAAACTACTAAGAGCCAAGAATGAATTCCACTTGGCTGCCCTCCTTTAATGAGAACTGCTGTGAAGTGCTCTATGCTATTTCTCATCAGTGAAACAGTGAGGTGTCATACAAATCAAGCTTCAGGCAACAGAAGGACCAGACAGAATGATCATTTGAAGGCTTCAGAGGCTGGTTTTGGATGGCTCAAGTTTTATGCTGCTATAGCTGAAACCTCAGCCCTTTTGGGTATCCAGAACATAAGCTGTGTGAATTCATTAATCTACCGTTCAAATACAGCCATGGTAATACTGAACACTCCTGCAAAAAAAGTTTGTGAAGGTGCCACACAGCTGTGAAAACAGTGAGGTTCAGTCTATTGAGAAACCAATGTCCAACTCCTCAAAAGAAGCAGAGGGCCAAGGCTCTTGGAATTAACGGGACTCATCCCTGAAAAGTCTTTTTGTTAGAATTTCTGTGAGTGAACTTACATGCTGTGGGCTTCCCTGGTAAAAAAAAAATCTGTCTGCAATGCAAGAGACCTGGGTTCAATCCCTGGGTAGGGAAGATCCCCTAGAAAAGGGAAAGGCTACCCACTCCAGCATTCTTGTCTGGAGAATTCCATGGACAGAGGAGCCTGGCAGGCTATAGTTCACGGAGTTGCAAAGAGTCTGACAAGACTAAGCAACTAACACTTTCACTTTTCACTTTATATGCTGTGTCTCCAAATTCCACTTTAATCTGGACACTGGATTTCTTGGAAATGTTGTTCAGTGTTGTTGTGCAACCCAAGACACCGTGTGAGAGTGATACAGGCTCTTTGTGGATAAAAAGATGGAAAACACAAGCTATTAACAGCAGACTGCTCATTCTGCTGCTGCTAAGTCGCTTCATAGACGGCTGCCCACAGGCTTCCCTGTCCCTGGGATTCTCCAGGCAAGAACACTGGAGTGGGTTGCCACTTCCTTCTCCAATGCATGAAAGTGAAAAGTGAAAGTGAAGTTGTTCAGTCATGTCCGACTCTTCGCGACCCCATGGACTGATAGCCTACCTATCTCCTCCACTGCGGGATTTTCCAGGCAAGAGTACTGGAGTGGGGTGCCATTGCCTTCTCCATTCTGCAGCCACTTCCTTATCAAAATGTCCTAAATTTGGCTTGGAATCATGGGATACAGAATAGACTTTTCTAAGAACAGTTCAACCCAGTGGTTATCAAACTTTAGTGCACATCAGAATCACCTAGAAAATGCCTTTAAAAACACTGATTGCAGGCCCTTACCACCAGAGTTTCTGATTCAGTAGGGCCTGAGAACCTGCATTTCTAGTGAGTTCCCAGGTGATGCTGTACCTGTTGATCTGGCATTCATACCATGAGAACCTAAGCTTGAATTTGAATTATATACTAAAAATTAATCTCAGAGACATACTACTGAGAAATCAGATGCCTAGAATAGTACTCAATTTATTCATTCTTCAAACCATAATTCTTAAATAGTTCTTTGGACATGAAATACTGATGAAAACTATTGACCCTCTTCTGAAAAATATGTACAAATATGTAATATTTTACATAAAAAATCAGAAGGGGGAATCACAGCCCATGTTAATCTCTCCTACAAAATCCATTCATGTCCAGTGAGGAGGCTCATTTCAAACCACAACTCAGGTGAAGCTAGGGATAAAACTTTTTTTAATTAAGGTTTCTATTTATATTGTTCTCATAAATCAAATACTTGTGGCTACCCACAAGTAAAGCATGATGCATTAAAAGGATGAAGGCTATGAAAAACTGTCACCAATTAAAACATTTTAATAAACCTTTTTAATATGTCTATTCTTTAGTACAATAATCTGTCTTTTAGTTGGAGTATTCTATTTATTCTTATGATAATTACTGACATAAATGAGTTAAAATGTATTATGTCACTATTTGTTTTATTTTCCAATCTGTCCTATGTTCTTTTTTTTTTGGTATTTTAAAATATTTTGCAATTGTATTTTATCTTATTTTCCTATTAGCTTTTAAATAGCTCTCTTGAGGTATTGTTGTTTAGTCACTAAGTCTTGTCTGATTCTTTTGCAGCCCCATGGACTGTAGCCTGCCAGGCTCTTCTGTCCATGAGATTTCCAAGGCAAGAATGCTAGAGTGAGCTGCCACTTCCTTCTCCATTACTGAGGTATAAGTTACATTAAACTGCCAATATTTAAAGTGTCAATTTGATAAATTTTGACATATCCATACACCTGTGAAACCATTCTTGATTCAAAAGAAAAAACAAGGAGTGATAATCCTTCAACTTGTTCCTTCTTTGAAAGCTGTTTTGGCTATTCTAGACAGTGCACATTTTCCAGGGAATTTTAAAATGAGATTATCGTTTCTACAAGACGGTCATCTGAGATTGTGATTGTGATTATATTGAATCTATAGATCAATTAGGAGAGAATTAACATCTTAATAATAATGTTCTAATCCACTGTCTTTCAGTTCACTTGCTATTTAAAAAATGCCATAGATTAAAAGTGGTTTATAAACAACAGAAATTTATTTCTCACAGTTCTGGAAACTGGAAGTTCAAGATCATGGTGCCAGCATGACTGTGTTCTGGTAAGAGCCCTCTTCCAGTCTGCAGATAGCTGACTTCTTGTTATATCTTACTGCTACTGCTAAGTCGCTTCAGTCGTGTCCGACTCTCTGCAACCCCATAGATGGCAGCCCACCAGGCTCCCCCCGTCAAGAACACTGGAGTGGGTTGCCATTTCCTTCTCCAAGTTATATCCTAACATGATGGAAAGAGAGCTATTCAGCTCTCAGGCCTCTCCTTATAAGGGCACTAATCATATTCATGAAGGTTTCCCCACCCTTCTGACCTAATCATCTCCCAAAGGCCCTGTCTCCAAATATCATCACACTGGGGACTAGATTCAACTATTAATTTTGGGGAGGACAGAAACATTCAATCCATAGCACCTGTGAACAAGATCTATCTCTCCGTCTATTTAGAGTTTCTTAAATTTCTCTCAATAAAGTTTTGTCACACATTGAGGTGGGCCAACTGCTTTATTCAGTTCACTAATTCAACTGCTAATCTCTTCCAGAGACACTCTCACAGATATACTTCCAAAATAATGGGCAATACAGTAGACACATAAAATTAACCATCAGTGTTTTTCAGGCCCTTCCACTTTGGTGGACCCAACACTCCCATTTTAATCTCCCCAGCACAGGAAGATTGCCCTAGCTCTGATGAGTTTAGCTTTTTAGCATTGCTTTCTGTTTGTTTTTTTTTCAATCCTTGGTCTGTGCTACTTGGGCTCCTCTGGTAGCTAAGATGTAAAAACTGGCCTGCCAATGCAGAAAATGTGGGTTCAGTCCCTGGGTTGGGAAGGTCCCCTGGAGAAGGAAATGGCAACCCATTTCAGTATTCTTGCCTGGAGAATCCTATGGACAGAGGAGCCTGGCAGGCTACAGTCCATGGGGTAGCAAAAAGAAAGTCATGACTTAGAGACCAAACAACAACTGTGCTACTCATACACTGGCGAATGACTTGGAAGGAAAATGGCTCCAATTTATTGCACTAATTCCTCTGAGTCTCTCTTCTTTCCATGATCATGATCTCTATGTCCCAGCTCATTTAGTATCTTTGAATTCCCCGTTTTTCCCTCCCCCAGCTCCATCAGGCTACAGAATGTTCTGCTCAGCTTCTTTGACTCTCAGTAGCTTCTTTTTGCTTGGGTTCTTAGCTTTTCCTCACATGCTACTTAACAAATGGCAAATGTCTCAAGGAAAAATGCAACCCAGAATGTGGGGCACTCAATGAATGTCTCTTCTTTCTGAGGTTTTAGATCTCAAGCACTGGCATTAGTAGGTCTTTATGCCTTTAAACAGATTATGGAAATCTGGACTTTCTAGGTGTCCCCCTATGGGAGCAACAGTCTCCTACCAGATGGTTCATTATGGCTAAATATATGTTTCACCTTAATTTTTTTTTACTGAGGAGACAAAACTGTTTAAAGATAATCTTTATAGACTCAAATCACAGTGAAAACAGTATAAAATATAACTATCCTACTATTAACTATGAGACCAATTAAGATACATTGTAGAATCCCTAAGTTATGAGACAAACCTATTAGTTTAGTGACTGACTATAACTAGTCAATTATTAACTATCATTTTTACTCCATCAGTACATATCTGAAAAGTTGATGAAAAAGTATGTATTAATACAAAGAATGATGCTTATTCTTCAGGTTTATACATGTCCAGATGAAAGTTAAAATTTCTTCTTAGAAATTAACCACAATAACTTCTATTCTGGTTTTCTTTTCTTTGTTTAGTTTTCAATCTAGGACATAAAAATTCATTTCAAAGCTACCAAGCAAAAATTGCAGCATGTATTATAGAAGCCAACAGTAAAATGTCTGTCACAGGACTTCATAATTTTGAAGTCATCTAGGATGACTTAGCTAATGTTTGCATTCTGAACACAGAATCACAGTTGGGTTTCTAAAACAAATTAGAGGATCACAGATCTCCATAGCATGTCCAAGAGCTCACAGGCCCACACAGCAGCCTGCAGCTGAGGATTTAAAACCCCATATACTTCTTGCTACTTTGGCAGTTCATTGCTTACATTTCCCTTGTTCATACTCACTGGCTTCCCTTAATGCTTCTCTGATATTTTCTCTAGCCCTGGTGTGGTGAGAAATACTGCTCCTCTCCAGTCTTGAGAGCTAGACTGAATTTTTACATGCAAACAAGAGCAAAACTAAAAATGAAAACCAAGTAGTCCTGGGAAGCTCACTACTCATACAGGCTAAGTAAAATCACTTGTTTAAAAATGTTTACATCTGTTGAGTGGCACTGATCCTTAAGTTCTAAGACCCCTACCTTCTCAACTAATTATCCTCATGTCAAGTAATCAGTTGTAGTTGATTGACTACGTACTCATAAAAATCCCCAAATCCCTCAAAATAGAGGGAGAAGACTGGGATGTAATCAAAGAATTTTTCTCAATCCAACTATTAAGGAAAGGACATAAAAACATAGCAGATTTGGCATTGTGAGAAAGCACTGTAACGACCTTTTCTCTCTGAAAGCGCCTCCCTCCCCACTGATTGGGCTGCTCCTGCCACAGATGAAGACCATGGATAATTCCTCAGCGTGGAATAAATGAACAAGGGGAACTGTAAACAGTCTGGCCAACCAGAAGCGATAGACACACAATGCAACCAAGACACAGCAGACCCTGCTCCCCACCGAGCTGATATAATCCACACTTGGCAAGGATGAGTTCTCACTGCAGGGCCCTCCTGCCTACATACACAGGCTCCCCTGAAGAAATGCGGAGGGAGAGTGAAGAGCAAGACAAAAGGAGGGAGGGAAACAGCTGCTGGAGGGGAGACCCACAGTGCGCAGGAAAATTGTGTGTGTTCCCTTTGACCCAGAAATGCCAATCTGGGAGATTTTCCTATGGAAATAAAAACCAAAGGGTAAGGATAAATGTAGAATATTTATTGTAGCATAATTTGTTTTGTTTAAAAGAAAAACACTGGAGGATAACCTAGAATATCTATCAATACAAAAACAATGGGAAAAATTATGTCTGCAAAGGAATAAATGTAGTTATTAAAAATTGGATCAACTATATGTATGTACCTATAGTAATGTACCTAATATAATAAACAAATGGAACAGAGTAACTGGTATTATATGACCCCATTTACATATGAAATAGAAAATAACTCTACCTAGGTTTGAATGTAGAAAAGGACAGAAGAAATTATTTTTTCAGGAAGACGGAGGGGAGAGTAAGTGGAGATGAGTAACATTTTCTCTATTTACTGTTATTTACTAGACTTGTTTTAATGAGAATTACTTTTATAATTTAAAAATGCAATAAATTTAAAATATAAAAGAATTTATTGAGACTATTATTTACAAGTAATGCCAGTGGATGGTATAGTTCTCCAGCATTTGCTTTAAATTAATCCTGGTACTCAGAGGTAGGCAGCAACTTCTGTTCCTGGAGAAAGGCCTCACCACGTGTTCCTCAGAAGCAGCCGATTAAAGCACAGACTTGACAGTGACTCTGGAAAAGGCCAGTGGTTGTGAAGTGAAAACTACATCCACCTCTCCAGAAGCTCAGCGGCAGAGGTTCCCAAGAGGCAGCTCGAGTCAGTAAGTTGAATGAGAGTAGAACAGCATTTTGTCTGGAAAAATCCCACTATTCCAGCTACTGACAGCTTTTGTTGGCTCCAGTTTCATATTTCAGAGATGTGATGTATAAGGATGGCCTGGCAGCTTCAGGAATAAATATTAAACTCTGGGAAAGATGCTGCTGTTCAGTTGCTAAGTGCTCTGTGTTAGCACCTTGGTGGACCACTGGAAGCCAATTATGGGACTTCCAGCTGTCACCCAGAGAACGGCATTAAGGCCTTGGAGGTGTGACATTTGGCTTAGTGTTAGCAATTTGGCTTCATGCTGATAAAAGCTTCCAGATCCTTGGCAGGGGTGGGGGTAGGGCAGCAAGAAATATATGATATTCAACAATCAACAAAAAATATGCAGAAGTTAGCAGCCTGAAAGTGACTATACACTCCACTGGCATTACTTGTATATAATAGTCTCAATAAATTCTTTTTATATTTTAAATTTATTGCATTTTTAAATTATAAAAGTAATACACACTCATTATAACAAGTCTAGTAAATAACAGTAAATAGAAAACATTACTAATCTCCACCTACTCTCCCCTCCGTCTTTCTGACAAAATCACTTCTGTGATATTCATTTTCCAACGTCTTTTTTCTATTCTGGTAAAATCCTGTTGTCCTCCATGTATGCCTATTCTTCTTTCTCCCTGCTGAGCCCCTTGAAAGATTATTTTACTTAATGTTTTACTGAGTATCATAGAAATCCATGCTTATAATAGCAATGATGGGAAATATGGATAAGTTAGAAAAAGAGAAAAATAATCATTCATAATCCCACTGCTGCTAATATTTTAGGATGCTTTCTTCTTTATAGTTACCTTTTTAAAGTAGGTCTGCATTTGCATATCTTTACAAATATCTCATGTACATAACTAATATTATAAATGAATATGAGAGAATGTGATGGAAGTGTGAAGGGGTTTGGACATACTGCTGGGATCTGCATGCATGGTTGTGGTATGGCTATGTATTCTGGCATGTCAAGCCTGTATTAATATTCCTCAGACTGACAGAAGCCTCATGTCTCAGCCTTTCTTTTCTCTTCACAACTGACTTTGGCAGTCAGCAATATCTGCACATAAAGATTCCCGTGGGTGATTACTTGATCTTCTTTCATCCCAGTCTTTCACCTGCAGATAATCGGGTACCTAGGACCAGTAGCCAGTCACTACTCTTTTCCCTTTCCTGTCTCCTGCCATCATCTTTCCTGTTCCCTCTTTACTCCAATCTCCAAACAACATCCAAAAGCAGGCCAGGGAACAACATACAATCATTGAAATGTCCATTATGAAAAGGCACTCAATTAAGCATGAACCCTCTTCCCCTGTTCGGAGGAAGTACACAGCAAACATGGCCCTTGGGAGATTTCACTTCATGCAAAAAACTAAGAACATCTTAAATATTGAAGGATATTGTCAGTCCGAAGTCTTGTTATTTCCCTAGTTAAGACTTTCGCTTTTGCCTCCTCTCTCAGGGTCTTCCCAGTTACCCTGGGAAAATCAGGATGGGAGGTGACAGTGCTGATTGTGGGGCTGACATTCCAGCATAGGCAGAAGGCAATGGGAAGGCCCAGTGCATTCTCTTCTGGGTGTTTCCACCACCGCAAGAGAAAAGTTCCAAACAGCAAGACCCTGGGCAGAATCATGAAGTTTCTCTATGGGGTCCTCCATGCCTTTTCTGTTCTCACACCAAGAAATCGCTTCTCCCCATCACAATTCCAGAGCTCTGCAGCTAATCTACACGTAGGCAAAGTTCTCTGCTGCGCTAAGGACTGACTTCCCCAGGACCATCACTTCTACTTATCTCTTCCTCATCACAAACATCATAAAGTGGAGACAATGGAGAGGTTTCACACCCCTTCTTCCCTCCCTATTTTTATTATACATTAAAATAAACATCCTGAGGCACTTCTGAATAGGAATCTGAAGGGAACACTGGTAGGTGGCCGAACAGTGCTGTCTATGGGTTGTCAATCTGCATGGCCTCAATCCTCTATTACCAGTTTGCCTCTCTAGTCACTGCCCAGTAGCCGGGTCAAAGCAAGTCTGAATTCTGTAGCGATGGTCTGCCTGTCTCATCACTTGGTCCTCTGTTGCCTGGCAACGCAGCCTGAAGCATACAGACTCAGATTTAGGTTCATGTGATAAAGGAGTACTTAGATCCTCCCAGCTGGACCCGACTGAGGCAAAGTGGCCACGAAAGAGAATGTATGCTGCCATCAGAGGATGCAGCATACAGCCTATGAATTCAGTTTGACTTGGAGTATTTGTGTGATGGATGAGACCTGTTTCTGGTTAGTCCCAGGAGTATACTGAATGAATCTGACCTCCTTCTGTTTACATCCTTTAGAGTAGATTGTACAAAGGCTCTAGACTGGATCAGACACAGCAGAATATTCTGAAAGTGCCCTGGACATAAACAGACCTCAAGGCCTTGCTTGGGCTAGAGGCACCGCTCAAGAATTGCTCAAAATCTGACCTAATCAAAAGTTAAATGATTCCCTTCAACAAACAGACTAAAGTCCAGGCTCCTGTGTCCTTTACAAGTTGGCCTTTAGCTCTCCTGTTTTATCTCTTCCTGCAAACCTGCCCTAACCCTCCCTGACACCCCCTCTTCACCTTACTCAGGCCACACCAGCACTTCAGCCCTGACTCGAATGTCTGCTCAAGTTACTCTGCCTGGAAAGGCCCTTCCACACCACAGCTGCCAGTCAGAGAGCCATAACTCCTTCAGAACATGACTCAAAAAGCACTTATTCCTTGGAGAAGAAAATAACAATTTCTCCTGAGATAGCTAGTTCTCTCCCCCAACCTGGAAACACTGGCTACCCTCCACTCCTTCTCCCATATTTTCATAGCAGGTGTGACAACTTAATTATAGCATTTGGCATAGCTATCTTACACAGGCCTTGTCTACATTGGTGTCAAAGGAACTGTGTCCTTTAAAGGCTTATTCCTTTATTCTTCTATTTGGGATGAATGCATTCCATCTTAAATAATCCCTCCTCATGCTGACAAGCTCTTTTCCACCATCCCCTCTGGGCTCACACCCTCAGGGGTACTCCATTAACAGACTCTGCTTTTTCCAGGTCACTGCTGTCAGCCTGTCTCCTGATCCAAAGACTATTAATGCCCATTTTTCTGTATGCTTATTCTCCTCCGTCCCTAGAAAGCAAGGCACTCTGCAAGATGGGTTCAGTATTACCAGTGTTCTCTGGCTATATCATCTATCTCTGTCTGAGTAGCTCATGATTATGACAAGCATCTCTGAAAAACACCTTGAGAAGCCTAGATGAAAACCAATGCCCCATGGAAACACATAAATATTTTATCAGGCTCTGAACAAGACTCTTACTCTTAAATATTTAAACCTCTTGAGAGCAGAATGCTCAGTGGCTGATTAGAGTCAATTTGTACTGGGATGGGGAGCTGAGAGGAGGAGGGGAATACAAGACAATGGCGGCAGCATTCTACAGTCTCTTTTAGGGACTGAGAAACACTGAAAGTATGCTTGAGGGCTCCCCAATTTGCCTGGACACTCATTTTTCAAGTGCTCTCCCTCTGCAGTGGGAGAGAGATGAGCACCCAGTGGGGCTGTCTGGAGAAGGCACTTGCTGGGGTATAGGCAGACTGCCATACTGGGCACATAATCTTGCCATATTTCTCTCAGCACTGGTGGCATGAAGATTTTCACATAAAGTACGTCGGACTTAAAATGAGGTAGACTATATAAAATGTTCATGGCAGCTTTGTTCAAAATAGCCCCAAACTGGAAATAACCCAAGTATCCATGAATAAGAGAATGGGTAAATAAAAGTAGAAATTCATACAGTTGAATACCATCTTGGAATAAAAAGAAATGAACAATTAATATACAACCACAAGGATGAATCTCAAGACACTGTGCTGAGAAAAAGAAGGCAGACATAAAAGTACATACTGTGTGAATGCATTTATATGATGTCCAGGAACCTGAAAAACTATGATAAAAGAAATCATAACAAAGGTTGCTTCTTGGGGGTGGGTAACTAGAAAGGGGGCATGAGGGAAATTTCTAGGATTGAAATTTTTATATCTTGTTTGGGATGAGGGTTTGTCAAAACTAGCCCAGCTTCTAACACAGGATTCAACCTCAAAGCTCTGTGGGGATAAGAGTGGCTACTTATCTCCAGGATCATCATTTACCTATAAAATATTGATTAACTTGAATCACTTACAAGGACTTCTAGTACTTTACCAAGGGTTATGCCACCCTTATGGGAGGCAATGTCTTATCTGTGTCATTTAATCATCTAATTAATTCAACAATTATTTATTTATTAATTGCTTACAATATGCCGTGAATAAGACAAAAATTTCTTGTCTTTACGAAGCTTACATTTGAGATGTAGAATATAGAGCTGATTAATAAAGAAAGAGACATACTATTCAATGCCAGGTAATGGTAAATGTAGTCAAGAAAACTAAAGTAGGGTCAGAGGACAGGAAGTGACAAAGAGTGGTTTTGGATTAGGTGGTCAAGGAAGGAAGACCTGATGGAGGAGGTCACATTTGAAAGGAGCCCTGAATGAACTGAGGAAAGAAGCAGTGTAAATGTTTGAGGGAAGAGTGTTCAGGCAGAAAAGAGCAAGGAAGACAGTTAAGTGAGGGGAAAGATATAAGGTCAAAGAGGCCAGATCCATTAGGGCTTTGATAAGTCCCGGTAGAGAGCTGGATTTTATTAAAAGTGTGAGGGATCTTATTTCACTGGAGAATGTTAAGCAGGGAGTGATATCATCCAACTTATGCTTCCCTGGTGGCTCAGATGGTAAAAATCTGCCTACAATAAGCGAGACCTGGGTTCAATCCCTGGGTTGGGAAGATCCCCTGGGAGAGGGCATGGCAACCCACTCAGGTATTCTTGCATGGAGAATCCCAAGGACAGAGGAGCCTGGCAGGCTACAATCCATGGGGGTCGCAAAGAGTCAAGCACAACTGAGCGATTAAACACACACGTTTTAAGAATGGGAAAAGGAAGCAATGAAGAGATATGCCTAAGATTCTTAGGAAAAGTTGGAAGAATAAGATCCTTTCCTCCCCTACTCAAAGTGTTAATATCCTTCACACATCTATTTCTTGACCACCTTTCAATTTAAGTTCTGTATGTCTGAAATTTTTCACAATAAAATGTTGGAAGGGGAAAAAAAGAGAAGTAGAGACTTGAATCCCTTATCAAGCAGAACTCATCAGTAATAAATGAGAATGTTATGGTTTTCAATGCCTTTCTGCAAAATAAAGGCTCTGATTTTTAACGAAACATGGAACATTCTTGTCAACTTTCAAATCCAACTTCTGGGCCCAAGTCAGTCCACAGTCCATTGTCTCTGTGGGAAGGCAGAGCCTCACGGTTTCTCCCGCCCTTCCCCGGGCCCCCACCTACTCTCTAAAAACCTACAAGAGAGTAGAAAGAAATGCAAATTTGGGAGAAGGAGGGACTTTCCAGAGTTCTATACTCCCCCAACCCCATCTGGAAATGCCCTTATGGTCAAACAACAAAAAAGGAAATATTAAAACTCTGAGCAGGAAACAAACTGTTAAGCACCTACTGTCCACCTGAGAGAATCTCTTTCCTTCTGTCTTTATCACTCTGCCACTATTTTGAGAGTCTTTTAGGCTGGAAGTCTAGGCTGGAAGTTGCTTCACCCTACCCACCCAAAGTCTCCCCTGGGCCACAATTCTGCTTTCACTAGACTTGGAAGTTCTCTATCCCGAGACCACCATAACGTCTGCCAGGCTCAACCCTAGACTTTACTGGGAAACAGGGAGAAGCTAAAGCTGGAGTGAGAGAAGAGGAAATACAGGGAGCAACTCTAGAGACAGTGATGGCCCTCAAGTGGAATTAGGTTGGCAAATTTGGGACCAGAGAGCCACCACTCGCCTCCCAAGAGATCTCTAACTCAAGAAAAGCCTGCCAAGGCATTTTATTCTCCAGACTCAAACTGCCTTGCATTGTATACTACCACATCCTCAGCCATTTATCTCCATATCCATTAGCTCCAACTGCAGCAAAGGATGAAGCTACTTACTGTTTTGCAAGCCTGCCTGCTACCCAGCCTGCAGGGAGGCCTTCTATGCTGCATTTAGTCATTGGTAGAGAAAATTAGTTTTCCTTTGCAGGCCTAGCTGCCTCATACAATTACATCACAAATTTTCCAGCTTTTAATCCACACTTAACGTAGGTATGGAATAATTTGATATTACCCTCCATACCCTGGTTAAAGGACTACACCAGGAAAGATGTTTCATTATAGGCTAGGACATAATTTGCCTATTATTCACGCACGCACGTACCCTAGGAAACCAGCAAAGGGAAGAGTTAGAGCATGCCATGACGTCTCTCCCCACAGATTCCTATTCTAAAATGATAACAAAACTCAATTTTAAAGAAAAACTTCAAAGTTCATATTCCGCAGCGCCGCAAGTACACCAAGATATCCACCATTCAAACACCGATCTAACAAGTGGCCTCTAGTTTCAGACAGAGTCACAAGGATGCTGCAGCTCCCGGGTGACTCTGCCCAGAACAAGGCAGTTCGACAGAACGCAGAGCAATAAAACGGTCTGTATTCAGGACTTCACAACCCTCGTGAGGGGAGTCCACCCTACCCGCCACCTGGCACCCTTAGTTTGCACTCCCTCCACACCCCCACAGGCAGGTCTGGGGACAAGCCCCGCGAAGAGCCTCTGGGGGGTCGACATGCCGTTCTCGG
Organism: Nanger dama; assembly: GCA_917880005.1. Classification (NCBI taxonomy): domain Eukaryota; kingdom Metazoa; phylum Chordata; class Mammalia; order Artiodactyla; family Bovidae; genus Nanger; species Nanger dama. The sequence continues at coordinate 8,949,802 of CAKJTW010000011.1, forward strand.
AACCCTCCGTTTCAGGAGGCTATCGCCTGTTTAACAAAGCAGAATAGCCGCAGCCCCTCTTCCCGACCAATACCAGTACGCTTCTCTCCTCAGGAAACTGCCACGGGCATCCCTGGTCAGGGACCCCGGGCTCGCCTCCAGTTTCTAAGATAGTTTCTCACCGTTTCCAAAGAAGCGGCCCAGATTCTGCAAAGGAGAGAACGCCCTTCCCCCTTTCCACTTTTTACTTCAGAATTTAAGTGTTTGACGTTCTGTGGATACATCTTGCCCACAGAGCGCTCCTACAAACTCCCGACTACGGGATCCTCCAGGGCGCGCTGCTCACCTCACCAGGTCCCGGACCGCCGAGGAGCGCCAGGCCCGCGGCTGGCGGCAGAACGCCGACGGTGCCCCGGTCTCTCGCGGGTTCGCGGGGCCGGAAGGGACGGGGAGGGGGCGGGAGCAGTACCGCAGGGCGCCGCGCCCATCACCGCGCTGGGAGCCGGGAGGCGGGCGCGGAGGCGGCGGGACGGCGGCGCCCGGCTCTGCTGTCTGCGCGGGACGTCGGGTGCCAGGGGCCGCCCGGGCCGGGCTCGGGCGGGGCCGCGCCTCCCGCCCCTCCCCTGGCACCGCCCCCCGCGCTGCGCCGGACCCCGCGCTCGGCCGCTCCGGGCCGTGCGGACCCGCGCCCCGCGCTTCCTTCGCCTGAACGGGGCTGCCCGGGGGTCTCGGCGGCGGACGGGAAGAAAGACGCTCAGGCTCCAGTTCCCAAGAGCAGGAATTACGTCTGAGATATTACCCGGGACTTTCCCCGCATCTCTCATTCTCTACAGCCAGACCCTATCCTGTGGAACATACAGAAAGTGAGAGGGACCAATTTGATAATTCTGTTTTACCTCAGAATTTCTCCTTTCTTTATATACAGCCCCTGTATATTCTGCAAGATAGTGGGATTTTTCTCCCAGCGTGCTTCCCACTTTCAGTTCCAGTGTTCTCTTTCTCAAATAGGTGTATCCCCAAGCCCTCAGCTGCCAGGCACAGAAGGTTTAACATCTTCTACCAAGGCCTGCCCTATTTACCTCAAAAATGTTTGTAGAATCTTCTTTGTCTGCACTCCCATATTGCTGCTCTTGTTAAACTTGATTACCTTGGCCCGAATCATTTTAAGTTTCCTAACTGGTGTCTCCTGCTCCCAGAACAGAACTAAGAATGTTGCTTTCCTGAAAAAATAAACAAACCTCCGCGGCTGCCCCCTCCCCCCACCCCGGCCCGCCGTAAGCCCCCTCTGCAAGTGGAATACAGTCTAAACTACTTTCACAGTTGGAAACCAGCTGACCATTCTAACCTTCTGTTTGCTCAACACCTGTGTTCCAGTTATACTGTGTTGGGCCAATTGCCGTTCTTTGAATATATCCTATTTAATGCCCCTGTGTGATCTGCTCACTGTTCTTTTATTCTGGATTTCTCTTCATCCCCATCTTTACCTGTTGAATTGTTACCAAACCTTCAAGAGCCTACTGAGATGCCTTCTCCTTTAACAATGTTCTTCCAGAAATTCCCAGTCAGATCTGAGAGATCAATTAACTTCTCTTTCCCAACACTCTGTGCTTCTGTTACAACACTTACTAAGTTGGGCTGTATGTTACAGCTGGCTGTGTCCTCTTGGCTCCCCACTGTCATAGCCTGCAAGGCAGAAAATGTTTCTGACTCAACTTCAATCCCATGGCAATTGGCAACATACGTTTTAAAATGAATAGCCATCTTTGCTTATTGTAAAAATTCAAATACATAAAAGTATAAGAAAGGAAATAAAACCCCAACACACTGAAATAACCACTGTTAATGTTTTGATGATCATATTTTCATGTATATATTTATGCACATGTCCATCCATCATTTATCCACAAATGGAATCATTTCATGTATGTTATGTTTAGGATACCCCCCTTTTAAGTCTTCTCTTTCTTACCTGACTCTTCCCTCACTATTCCCCCTCTCAACTATTTAAAAAAGTTAAGCATGCTAATATAACCATATATATGTATATTTTACAAAGTGAGGAATCATATTATAAACCTTTCTCTGCTTCTTGCTTTCCTCATTAAACAATGTCATAAAAATCCTTCCAGTTTAACTGGTATAGTGCTGATTCATTCTTTTATTTTAGAGGCTGCATAATGTTCCACAGTATGCATGTACCAAAAGTAACTCAAGTTTCCCTATTATCACATTCAAATTCTTAAAAAAAAAATTGCCACTGGCACCAGTGTTTCAATAAACATCCTTTATATGTATCCAAATGCCCTGGTAATTTAATTTCTGAGGGACTGATTTCCAGGTATGAGATTGGTCTATTTAAAATGTTAATAGATTGCTTTCTAAAAGCCATAAACAATTTACTTTGCTTATTTTTAGCCATTCTGCTAAGTGAATAGTGATAATTTGTTGTTCCTTTAATTTTTATTTCACTGTCTACTAGTGAAGCTGCTCATTTTCTGTTTCCCATTTTGGATATCCTGTTCTGTGAATTGTTTATTCATATACTTAGTTCATTTTACTTTTTGAGTTAGGGTCTTTTTCTTTTCAAAGTGTAAGAATTTCCCTGTATGTTACCCTGCTTAGCTTCTGAGATCAGATGAGACTGGGAGCATTCAGGGTGGTATGGCAGTAGACATATTATAGATAGTAACTATGTATGTATGTCACAGGTTAACCTGTCATGTGTTTTGCAAGTACTTTTCCCAATTATTCATTTACTCTTTATTTGTTTAGAATTTAAAAACCAACTACAACTTATTCCAGTTTGTGGCAAGGTAATATCACATGCCTTAATTTCACAAGTCAACATAGCACTTAGAAAACTAACATAGAGTTTAAAGTTTCAAACTTCTTAGGGAATCAATCTTCTTTTTCAGTATTTTAAAAATTTGACATGCCATCCTACTCTCTTATCCTTATCCCATACTCAGTCACTATTAATCCAAATTGCCCTATTCACAAATATACTTCTGTTTATAGTACAGTATAAATTTCTATCTATTATTATCTGGCATAAATAGACCATTTTGATTCTTTAATATTCTGGTTAACAAAATGTTAACCCATTTAGTGGTCATCACTTATTTATTTTTCCCCAAACCCACTTATTTGGGAAAAGGCCTCCCATGCAATTCTGAAGATCTGCCAGGCTAGGAACCCTTCTTTTGACCGTAATAGTGGGCAGACCCACACTAGAACAGATAGACTCTATGCTCTGGGAATTTGAATCCTTAATTTTAGACTGACACTGTCTTAAAATAATTATCCTTAATCCAAGCCACTAAAATCTTCAGCTCTGCCTTGTTTCTTTTTATTGTATATATTTTTGTTTAGAATTTAAAAACTAAAATTTATTCTCTTGGTGGGTGCTCTGGGCATTGTAATTAACATCCAAACCTAAAATAATCTAATTTGGAGTAATACCAACTTAATTTCAATAGCATACAAAGCTTTGCTCCAGTGTAACTCCATCCCCTCCTCCCTCTTTTGTGATATTTTCATGCAAATATTATTTGTATCCTTCTTGCACTATAAGCTCAACTCACTTTTATAATTACTTTTTCATGCAGTTTATTTTAAAATCAATTAGGAGAAGAGTTACAAACAAGAAATAAATTTATAGTGTCTTTTGTATTTATCTGCATAGTATGTTTACCAGTGTTCTTTATTTCTCAATGTGGATTTGAGCTACTGTCTAGCTTCCCTGGTAACTCAGACAGTAAAGAATCCACCTGCAGTGCAAGAGACACAGGTTTGATCCCTGAGTTGGGAAGATCCCCTGGAGGAGGGAATGGCTACCCGCTCCCCTGTTTCTGCCTGGAGAATTCCACGGAAAGAGGAGCCTGGCAGACTACAGTCCATGGGGTCGCAAAGAGTCGGACCAACTGAGTGACTAACACACTAGCGCCCTCTTATTTCACCTGAAGGACTCCCCTTAGCATGTACTGTGGGCAGGTCTGCTAGCCAGAAAATCTTTCAGTTTTTGTTTCCTTGTAATGGTTGAATTTCTTCCTCATTTATATCCAATTCTGGATATAGAATTTTTGGTTGACAGGTTTTTCCTTTTAGTACTTTGAATATATTATCCTACTTCCTTCTGGCCTCCATAGTTTCTGAGGAAAGTCAGTTACTAATTTTACTGATGATCCCTTGGATGTGAAGAGCTATGTTTCTCTTTCTGCTTTAAAGGTTCTATCTTAAAAAAAAAAAAAAAAGGTTCTATCTTTGGTTTTCTAAAGTTTGACTCTAATATGCTCAGTTATTGGTCTCTCTGTGGTAATCATACTTACACTGTGTTGATCCTCTTGGATATGTAAGTTAATTCTTTACATCAAATTTTGGAAGTTTTAATCTTTCATTTCTTCAAATATATTTTTGTCCTTTTCTCCCCCTCCTCTCCTTCTGGGACTCCCATTATGCTTATGTCAGGACACTTGATGGTGTCACACAAATCTCTGAGGTTTTCTTCATTTTTCTTTTTTCTCCTTTCTGTTCTTCAGATTGCATTATCTCAGTTGACTCATCATCAAGTGTGCTGATTCCTTCTTCTACCTGTTAAATCTGCCATTAAGCCCCTCTAGTGAATTTGTTTTATTAACAGTTTTCAACTTCAGACTTTGAACTTCATTCTTTTGTAAAATAATCTCTTTATTGATATTCTAGATTTTGTGGGAAATCATTCTCATTCTTTTAAAAAGCTCTTTATGTGTGATTTATTTTACTTCTGTGACTATGTAATAGCTAACTTAAAAATCTTTAATAGTAGATAAAAAATAGATTGACGTTAGCACAGGAACTCTGACCAAGCTCCTAAAGCTCCCCTACTGCCTGTCACTCATGCTAATCCTTCTTAAAAAAAAGATAGCCTCCATACTTCACCCTCTTGTCTCCTGATCTTGACTCCCTTTTAATTTTGTTCCACTTGTAATTTAAAAGAAGGCCCTAGATTTTTACCTTGACATTGACTTGAAAAACCATTAGAATTCTCAGACTTCCCACTCTTTACCCAACTAGTAGCATCAGGAATTGAGACTTAGCACCTAGCTCAGTTTCTTAAGATGCTCCATGCCTAACCTCAAATTGACCTCCAAGTGTTGGCTTCAATTTGCATTATCAGGTAGAAGGCTGTGACAGGTTTGTGAATGGTACATTCTAGAATGGACCATTAACAGGATGGCATACATACTTTTGTTAACCATCAAATGTAAGAGATAACAACCCCTCCCTTTTCATGATTTCTTGCCTTGGTCCAAAACATAGTTTTGCTTTCTCAGAAGTATTCAGGAGAAAGTATCAATCCTTTTGTTCTTTCACCTCCCAGTGTTTCTTATGGGAAATACAATGATTTGTGTGATTGTTATTTTAGAAAAAGGATCACTGCATATACATAGCCATGTTCTTCCTTCACTTTCTGTAATGATCTTACCCACAGGGGATATGCAGTCTTCTTGTCTTCATGCAGTAGACTAGCTAGAACAGACTGCATCTATGTTTGTATAAGTTCTGCCTGTGCTTGGGAGGTTTGGTTCAATTTGAAATGAAGGAATGTGAAAAGTATATTTTGACTTCTGAACCAGGCTATGTTCTCCAATCTAACATTACCATGAAAAACTGATACCTGGGGAATTCCCTGGTTGTCCAGTGGTTAGACCACTATGATTTCACTGCTGAGCACCAGGGTTCAATTTGAAGAGAAAACTAAGATTCCATAAGCTGAACAGTACAGCCAAAAAAGCTGATATTTGGATTATAGTCTGACTCCTGGATTTATATTTCTATTGTTCAGAACTCAGAGGCAAAGGCATATGATTCTCCTTCTAGCATTCCAATGATTGATGTTCATTTTGTGCAATATACTGCTAAGAGCTATGGAAATTCAAAGGATTATGTACATGATCTTTGCCTTTTAAAAATGTGCAGTTTTTGTAGTACAGCTAAGACATTTAATCAATAAGAATTCAAATAAGAATGTCATTATCAGATATTTTGGAATCATTTTCTGTTTTAGTTTTGCCATCAATACTAAAGATACAGATGTTATGGTTTCTGTTTTTAAAGATCATATAGAACAATCATCACAAAGAAAAGGGAACATGACTTCATTTAAGAAGGATAAGATTTCAAAGGGCAAATGTGGGAAAAGATATTCCAGGGTAGAGCAAATAACATGAGCATGAACTTAGAGGCAAGGCTTTCCAGGTGGCTCAGTGGTAAAGAATCCACCTGCCAATGCAGGAGACATGAGACACAGGTTTAATCCATGGGTCAGGAAGAGCCCCTGGAGGAGGGCATGCAACCCACTCCAGTATTCTTGCCTGGAGAATCCCATGGATAGTGGAGCCTGGCAGGAGGGTCTCATAGAGTTGGACATGACTGAGCATGCATGCACACACAAACTCAGAGGCAAGAATCAAGGTAAGCAGTTTACTTTTGATAGAACTGGAGGGATCTTTGAGGAAAGCAATGAAGATAACTGGACAGGTAGACTGGAACTAGACTGTGTGGTTTCTTGATTTCTGGCCTAATTAGAGGCATTAGAGCCTAATGGGATTAAGTGTCAGTGACTCCAGGTAGAAAAGAAATCTCCCAATAGAAGATGAATGTCTTAAGACAGGGAAAAATTGTCCCCCAAATAAATACTTTCCTTTGTAATTTACTTGTTATACAGTTACAGAATATCAAAACTGGCAAAGACTTTAGAAATATTCTAGTTCAAAATTCTTTTTTTAATGAAGCTCAGACAGATGAAGTTAATATTCATACCTAAAAATCTTAAAGGTGATGCTAATGTGAGAAATCTACTCTAAGAAATAAAAATTGTAACAGCATCATTTTTGGAAAAGAAGGGGAAATTCTCTTCAGAATTCCAGTAACACAACAGGTAATTGTGGTGCTGGAGAAGACTCTTGAGAATCCCTTGGACGGCAAGGAGATCAAACGAGTCAATTCTAAGGAAAATTAACCCTGAATATTCATTGGAAGGGCTGATGCTAAAGCTGAAGCTCCAATACTCTGACTACCTGAGTGATGAGCCGACTCATTGGAAAAGACCTGAAGCTAGGAAAGATTGAAGGCAAGAGAAGGGGGTGACAGAGGATGAGTTGGTTGAATGGCATCACTGACTTAATGGACATGAGTTTGGGCAAACTCTGAGAAATAGTGAAGGACAGGGAAACCTGGCACGCTGCAGTCCATGGGGTTGCAAAGAGTTATACACAAATTAGCAACTGAACAACAACAACAAGATCTATTTCAGGAACACAAATTGAATACTTTCATATAAAGCAAGTGGGAAGATTTCTGGTCCTTAACACGTATGGATACCAATCTTCAGTGAAACAGGAGGACTGAGTCACAGTAATTAGTAGATTATTTTTTTCATGTTACAGTCATGTTCCTAAATGACTCTTCAGTTAACTTTTTCAATCCCCAGCAAGTCTTTAAAGGTAAGAGACATCTTTTGTTGGTGCTTGCTGGAATGATGGGAGGCCATTGGAAAGGGCTGCCATTATGAGTCTTAGCAGGGAACCTGTCTCCTAGGCCTTACTTGTCAGACAGTCAGTTCCATGGGACAGGCAGAAACAAGATACAAAGGGGAACATCTGTGGGAAACAGAAGTAAACATCATATTAAGAATAATTAAATTAATAAAATGGACATTCTCCAAACCACTTTCATCACCAAATGCTTAATGCACTGTGGCCCCACATAGCCAGAGGGAGAGTTTTAATGTGCACGAGACTCCCTGAAACTAGATGTCCAAAATCCAAAAAAGTTGATGCAAGCTGCCAGTCCTTTGAGGTTGAGAAGCTTTCTCATTGTCCAGCCTTTCCTGGGGAGTTGAGAAGGGTTCAGCTTCAGTGCTCTTAAGCAAATGTTTTTCTGTTTTGCCTTTTTAAGAGATAAATTTGTTTATTCGTGTATGATACAATTCACCAATTTTAAACTTTACAAATCAGTAGTTTTTAGTATATCCACAGATATGTACAACCATCATCATAGTCAATTTTAAAATAATTTTATTACCTCAAAAGAAACCCTAATTGATGAGAATGAAATGTAGAATCACTATACAACAGTTGCAATTCTGTGTATATACCCAAATGAATTGAAAGCAGGAATTCAAACAGATATTTGTATACTCATGTTCATGGCAGTATTATAGATGAGGCAAATGGTGGAAGCAATCTAAATGTCCATGAGCAGATGAATGGATAAACAAAATATTGCATATACATACAACAGAATATTATTCAGGCTTAGAAAAGAATAAAAGTATGACACATGCTATAACATGGATGAAGATATTATGCTAAGTGAAATAAGCCAGTTACAAAGTGACAAATACTATATGATTTTATGTGCAGGGTCTAGAATAGTCAAATTCATAGAGACAGAAGTAGAATGATGATAGATGCTGTGGAAATGTTACTAAAACAGTACGGAAATAAAAAATTTAGAGTGTATTTCATAATTTCTCCATATAGGTATATCTTCGTTTAAGAATACATCATGATATTTTTCATGTTAGCTCACAAGAATTTATTTCATTGTTTTTAACAGTTGTTTAGTAGTCCATTATATGAATGTGCCATTATTTGTTTTAGCATTCTCCACTGATAAAATTTGAGTAGTTTCTACTTTTTCACTGAAATGACACAATCAAGATATTTACACTGTTTCTTTGTGCTAGTATTTCCTGGAAGTGGAATTTCGGAATCAAAGGTTATGGACATACAGTGTTGTGTAATCTGCTTTTTAAAAACCCTATTAATATATTATGAACCTCTTTTCAGGTCATTAAATATTTAATTTAGCTGCCTAATATAATTTATGGAGGTATTAAAATTTATTTTTCCAGTCTCCTAACATAAGGAATTATTTCTAGATTTTCACTAGATTGTTTCATTATAAACAACTTTGCATTAAACATTAGTTAAATCTTTGCATGCACACTTAAAATTATACTCTTAAGATGAATTCCTAGATTTAGAATTGCTCTTTCAAGGAGCACTTATATTAAAAGTAATAGCTTTTACTGTTTTTTCTTGTTATAGAAATAATATATAGTCATCCTAGATTAGAAAAATATAGATAGGTAAGAAAATCAAACACGAATAACCTCACTATCCAGAGGTACCACTGGTGGAGATGTGGAGATGGTGGTGGTTGACGGTTTAGTCACTATGTCGTGTCCGACTTTTCTGACTCTATGGGTTATAGCCCACCAAGCCCCTCTGTCCCTGGAATTTTCCAGGCAAGCATACTGGAGGTGGTTGCCATTTCCTTCTCCAGGGGATCTTCCCAACCCAGGGATCAAACCCATGTCTCCCGCATTGCAGGCAGACTCTTTACCAATGAGCCACCAGGGAAGCCCCACTGCTGACTAGTCTGTCTGCATACTTTTTCTTTACACAAATGCAAATATAGAGTATATGCTGCTTTGAATCATCTATGATAAGCATTGTTTCAGTTATCTCCATCACCACTTTAACATCTGCACAATATTCTGTCTTATAAATGCACCAGAATTTATTTGCTAAGTCCTTATTGCTGGGCATTTAGGTTCTTAATGTACATATTTTGAAAACTTTTCAGGTGAATGCAGTATATGTGTTATGTTGGCTGCTCAGTTGTATCGACTCTGCGACCCCATGGACTGTAGCCCACCAGGCTCCTCTGTCCATGGAATTCTCCAGGCGAGAATACTGGAGTGGGTTGCTATTCCCTTCTCCAGGGAATCTTCCTCACCCAGGGATCAAACTCAGGTCTCCTTCATTGCAGGCAGATGGCTTACCATCTTAACCACCAGAGAAGAACATATGGGAGCAATCATCTCCCTGTCAAGAAGCCCTGAACAAAAGTTCCTGCCTGTTCCTGGACTATGGGCCAGGGGAGGGAGAGAGAGAGAAGGGCTAAAAGTAAAAGGTACTGAGTCAAAGCAGAGAAAAGTGCCCAAAGTTCAGTCAAGGCCCAAACGAGGAAGACTGAGTGGCGACATCTAGGTTAGGAATGTAGCTATGTGTATGAGCATGGCTGGTTGGATTTGGGAGAAGGAAGACTGGGTCCTTGACTGCAACTCCCTCCAGAAACTTGCAATGGATTGGCAGTGTATAGTCTGATGTGGGGAGGGCAACTTCTGTCCATGAGGCCTGCCAGGCAAAGCCCTGTAATTTTCAATGATCAGTTCTAAAATATCACATATAGGAATTAGGCCTGGAGCTGAACTCTTCAATAAATAAAGAAAAAACTTTTCCAGCATCCGTCCGCACCAGAGTATGCAAGAGTGCCAGTAGAAATGGAAGTCTGTCAGGGACTTGATAGAGAAGACTGAAATGATTTCTTTTCTGGTATATAAACTGATATCTGTGGGCAGGACAAAGAATTCCAGCATGACCAGACAACTGAATGAGCCTGAGAATCCTAAGTGGGCTGAGCCAGGATCTGATGTAATGGGTCCCCTCCTTTTGGGAGATGAGACTGAGTCATCTTCATTATCCACTCAGCTGAGGGCTCTACTTTGGGAGTGAATTCTAAGCACATGTTGTGTGAATGCTTGACTCTGTTCCAAGACCTCAGAAAGTTATAATAGCCTAAATTTATTTTTTTCTTAAGAAATAATCTATTTTGGCTTGTCCCTCTTGAATTTCCTCTAAACCTTTTGGATATTTTTAGCTTTCACTGTTTCACTGAGTAATGGATTCTCTCATTCCATTTCCCACTATATATAACTGCATGTATTCAATTTTTCTGCTTCAAGATTCAAATACTTTGAAATATAATGGAGAATAAGCATTCTTATCCTTATGATCCTTCATGATTTAAGAAAATTTTATCCCAACTCCTTTCAGTCTTCATTGTTTTGACCTGGTTTATTCCCATTTTTAAAAAATGTCTTTATTTTTTATCTATTGGCCACACAGCACTGCACAGTTAGTTCCCTGACTAGGGATCAAACCCAGACCTCCTGCATTAGAAGCCCAATCTTAACCACTGGACCACCAGGGAAGACCCTAGTCTATTCCTTCTTAACCCATTAGATGGATGATTCTCAAGCCTTCTGACTACCAGAAGTGGACATTCTTGTTTCACTGAATTATTATCGTGATTACTACTACCACTGTTATTATTTTAGTATCTGTCATAAGGAAGCACGATTATATGTTCTCAGAGAGGGACACATAGTTGAATAACATGGTCCCTGCTGCTGCTGCTGCTGCATCGCTTCAGTCGTGTCCAACTCTGTGCGACCCCATAGACGGCAGCCTACCAGGCTCCCCCGTCCCTGGTATCCTCTAGGCGAGAACACTGGAGTGAGTTGCCATTTCCTTCTCCAATGCACGAAAGTGAAAAGTGAAAGTGAAGTTGCTCGGTCGTGTCTGACCCCTAGCGACCCCATGGACTGCAGCCCACCAGGCTCCTCCGTCCATGGAATTCTCCAGGCAAGAGTACTGGAGTGGGGTGCCATTGCCTTCTCTGTATGGTCCCTGATGAACCTACTATTCTTTTCCCTTGACCTGTAGAAATAGCCCACTGGACCAAGTCTTTTGAGCAGAAATACATGAAGACATTCCAGGTGGACAATCTCTTCGCTAGGCCACAGGGTTGTTTGACTTTTCATTAAGGAACATAGATAGAAATTAATTTTCTTAACTCCTTTTGTCATGGAAGTAGGTTCCCATAAGGGTGAATGGTTAGACTTCACAGTTCTAATTTTTGCCTAGAGATTCCCCCTCAGTGTAAGAAGTTCTGACACCAACTGCTTAGAGTTAGGCCAAACTTCCCGGGTTAAGGGCACGGTCCTCTATAAGAATGTCCTTACTTCAAACACCAGCTGCAAGTTCAGTGGTCTCCAGCCCACCTTCTTACTCACTGGCTGCAAATTTAGGAGTCTCCACTGTCCTCTCAGGATTGATAACATTCTGGAATGACTCACAGAATTCAAGAAAGTGACATACTTACAGTTATAATTTTATTATAGCAAGAGGATATAAATAAAAATTAATGAAAGGAAGAGATATGTAGGGCAAAGTTGGTGGTGGTAATGGTGGTTCAGTTGCTAAGCAGTGTCTGACTCTTTGAGACCTACCAGGTCTCAAAGTAGCCTACCAGCCTCTTTGTAGTCTACCAGGCTCCTCTGTCCATGGGATTCTCCAGGCAAGAATACTGGAGTGGGTTGCCATTTCCTTCTCCAGCAGATCTTCCCAACCCAAGAATCGAACCAGGGTTTGATTGAGCTACAAGGGAAGCCCCAGGGCAAAGTTTAGAGGTTTTCAAAAGCAAAACTTCCATCATCTTCCAGGATGCATTGCCTTTCTGGTCAGCATATCAGTGTGCAACAATATGTAAAACAAAATAAAACTCACCTGAACTTTGGTTCCCAGAGTTTTTACTGGTGTTTCCTTATGTAGGTATGATTGACTGAAATATCATCCATGTGGCTGAGCTCAATCTCCAGATACTTCTCCTACCTGAAAGTTGAGCTGATATCATTTAAAATTCAATCCTCTAATCATATGGTTAGTCTTTCAGGTATGTGAAGCCCACATCCTGAGCTACCTCATTAGCATAAACTATCAGAAATTATCTGAGGGGCCAACCACAAATAATAAAGACACTTATCACTGAAAATTTCAAGAATTTGGAGGTAATCACCCAGGACCTGAAGACAAAAGCCAGTTAAATATCTTAATATACACCTTCCTAAGTACCTCAACATTATCCTTACAGGGTGCTAGCTTCCCCTCTACTCTCTAGCATTCACAACACATCCATTGCCCTCTGATAGTACCTGTTCTCAGAGCTGACAGAGGCAAGACATCAGTTCAGTTCAGTCAAGTCACCCAGTTGTGTCTGACTCTTTGTGACCCCATGAATTGCAGCACACCAGGCCTCCCTATCTATCACCAGCTCCTGGAGTTCACTCAAACTCATGTCCATCAAGTTGGTGATGCCATCCAGCCATCTCATCCTCTGCCATCTCCTTCTACTCCTGCCCCCAATCCCTCCCAGCATTAGAGTCTTTTCCAATGAGTCAACTTTTTGCCTGAGATAGCCAAAGTATTGGAGTTTCAGCTTTAGCATCAGTCCTTCCAAAGAACACCCAGGACTGATCTCCTTTAGAACAGACTGGTTGGATCTCCTGGCAGTCCAAGGGACTCTCAAGAGTCTTCTCCAACACCACAGTTCAAAAGCATCAATTCTTTGGTGCTCAGCTGTCTTCACAGTCCAACTCTCACACCCATACATGACCACTGGAAAAACCACAGCCTTGACTAGATGGACCGTTGTTGGTAAAGTTATGTCTCTGCTTTTAAATATGCTATCTAGGTTGGTCATAACTTTCCTTCCAAGGAGTAAGCATCTTTTAATTTCATGGCTGCAATCACTATCTACAGTGATTTTGGAGCCCCCCAAAATAAAGTCTGACACTGTTTCCAAATCTATTTCCCATGAAGTGATGGGACCAGATGCCAGGATCTTCATTTTCTGAATGTTGAGCTTTTAGCCAACTTTTTCACTCTCCTCTTTCACTTTCATCAAGAGGCTTTTTAGTTCCTCTTCACTTTCTGCCATAAGATTGGTGTCATCTGTATATCTGAGGTTATTGATATTTCTCCCAGCAATCTTGATTCCAGCTTGTGCTTCCTCCAGTCCAGTGTTTCTCAAGATATACTCTGCATAGAAGTTAAATAAGCAGGATGACAATATATAGCCTTGATGTACTCCTTTTCCTATTTGGAACCAGTCTGTTCCATGTCCAGTTCTAACTGTTGCTTCTGACCTGCATATAGGTTTCTCAAGAGGCAGATCAGGTGGTCTGGTATTCCCATCTCTTTCAGAATTTTCCACAGTTTATTGTGATCCACACAGTCAAAGGCTTTGGCATAGTCAATCAAGCAGAAATAGATGTTTTTTTGGAACTCTCTTGAATTTTTGATGATCCGGCGGATGTGGGTAATTGATCTCTGGTTCCTCTGCCTTTTCTAAAACCAGCTTGAACATCAGGAGTTCACGGTTCCTGTATTGCTGAAGCCTGGCTTGGAGAATTTTGAGCATTACTTTACTAGCATGTGAGATGACTGCAATTGTGTGGTAGTTTGAGCATTCTTTGGCATTGCCTTTCTTTGGGATTGGAATGAAACTGACATTTTCCAGTCCTGTGGCCACTGCTGAGTTTTCCAAATTTGCTGGCATATTGAGTACAGCACTTTCACAGCATCATCTTTTAGGATATGAAATAGCTCAATTGGAATTCCATCACCTCCACTAGCTTTCTTCATAGTGATGCTTTCTAAGGCCCATTTGACTTCACATTCCAGGATGTCTGGCTCTAGGTGAGTGATCACACCATCATGATTATCTGGGTCATGAAGATCTTTTTTGTACAGTTCTTCTATGTATTCTTGCCACCTCTTCTTAATATCTTCTGCTTCTGTTAGGTCCATACCATTTCCGTCCTTTATCGAGCCCATCTTTGCATGAAATATTCCCTTGGTATCTCTAATTTTCTTGAAGAGATCTCTAGTCTTTCCCATTCTGTTGTTTTCCTCATTTCTTTGCACTGATCACTGAGGAAGGCTTTCTTATCTCTCCTTGCTATTCTATGGAACTCTACATTCAGATGCTTATATCTTTCCTTTTCTCCTTTGCTTTTTGCTTTTCTTCTTTTCACAGCTATTTGTAAGGCCTCTCCAGACAGCCATTTGGCTTTTTGCATTTCTTTTCCATGGGGATGGTCTTGATTCCTGTCTCCCGTACAATGTCATGAACCTCAGTCCATTGTTTATCAGTTACTCTATCAGATCTAGTCCCTTAAATCTATTTCTCACTTTCACTGTGAAATCATAAGGGGTTTGATTTAGGTCATACCTGAATGATCTAGTGGTTTTCCCTACTTTCTTCAATTTAAGTCTGAATTTGGCAATAAGGAGTTCATGATCTGAGCCACAGTCAGTTCCTGGTCTTGTTTTTGCTGACTGTATAGAGCTTCTCCATCTTTGGCTGCAAAGAATATAATCAGTCTGATTTTGGTGTTGACCATCTGGTGATGTCCATGTGTAGAGTCTTCTCTTGTGTTGTTGGAAGAGGGTGTTTGCTATGACCACTGTGTTCTCTTGGAAAAACTCTATTAGCCTTTGCCCTGCTTCATTCCATATTCCAAGGCCAAATTTGCCTGTTACCCCCAGATGTTTCTTGACTTTCTACTTTTGCATTCCAGTCCTGTATAATAAAAAGGACATCTTTTTTTGGGTGTTAGTTCTAAAAGGTCTTGTAGGTCTTCATAGAACCATTCAACTTCAGCTTCTTCAGTGTTACCGGTTGGGGCATAGACTTGGATTACTGTGATACTGAATGGTTTGCCTTGGAAATGAAGAGAGATCATTCTGTTGTTTTTGAGATTGCTTCCAAGTACTGCATTTTGGACTCTTTTGCTGACCATGATGGCTACTCCATTTCTTTGAAGGGATTCCTGCCCACAGTAGTAGATATAATGGTCATCTGAGTTAAATTTACCTATTCCAGTCCATTTTAGTTCTCTAGACATACTCTGTAGCTAATTATTAGAAGTCAAGTATATACACATAAAATAGCCCAACATCTATACAACAAATACTCATATGATAGCAGGGAGATTGAGGCTCTGTATTCCCAGTCTGATTTCTTTTTCTTTCTGCTCCTATAGAAAACAAAGTAAACTGAGAAGCTTGGTTCAGTCAGGACCTTTGATCTTCAGAAATGTTGAAGGGAGACTTCCTGGTGGCCCAGTGGTTACGAATCCTCCTGTCAATGCAGGGGACATGCATTTGATCCCTAATCCAGGAAGATTCCACATGCCATGAGGCAACTAAGCCCGTGGGCCACAACTACTGAGCCTGTACCCTAGAGCCTGCGCTCTGCATCAAGAAAAGCCATTACAATGAGAAGCCTGCACACCCCAACTAGAGAAAGCCCAAGTGCAGCAATGAAGACCCAGCACAGCCAAAAATAAACAAATAATTAAACTTTTTTTTAAAAAGAAGAAATGTTAAAGGGAATGTTAGGGAAGGTTTGTCAAACAAGCATTCCCATTTGCTGTTGATGGTAATGTACATCAATATAACCTTTTTGGAGAGTAGTTTGTAAATAACTAAATGCATGTAACAAGAAATTGAGAGGGACTTTTTCCTCTTCCTAAATTGCATTTTAAACCCAAAGTTCTTACCATTGGACACTAGGTAAGAAAAACTAGAGATGTATACATTTTCAAGATAGCCACCAGTCACCTTGAGATGGGAGTCAAATACTTTCTCAGGGCTTCTGGAAGGAAGCAAAACTGGCACTCCTACCATTAATATACCTCAGCAACATGCTGAGTCAATTTAAGAAGACTCAGAAAGAGTGGGAGGAATGGCCACTGATGGTCTTGTGAGAAAAGACAACCATTATCACCATGAGAAGCTTTTCATTCTTATTTGTGAGAGGGAAGGAAGGATGCACCCTCCTCCCTGAATCCAACTGAATGTAACTCCAAGGGTGGCAAGGACACTTGTTTGTTCTATGAGTTGAGAGGACCCTACAGAAAGTTTCTGGGCTTGAATTACCTTGCCAGTACTTCATCTAAGAAGGTTTACCCATTCAGGGAGCAACAGCTGTGAAGGGGAACCCTGTGGTCCCGTGGTGGGTGCTCACAAAGAGGCTGAACTACAGCCATGTTGCCCATATTGGGGATCGTGAGACACCTCCACAGAACTAAAGATCTTGATGCCTGCCACACAAATAGCATCAACCATCCACCTGGTCAGCCAAACAGCATAGCCAACAAGAGATGTTTAAAATCAAGAAGAGTTTGCTTTTTTCCCACCTCCTTTCCTCCTCTGTTCTATCATGAAGGAGACCTTCCAAGTATCTCAAGGGAAAAGGAGAGCTTTGAATCAGCTTTGAAGTTTTAAATGGACTGGAAAGTTATGGAATCTGCTCAAGACGCCCTTAAAAGCCCGAAGGGTGTTCAAAATAACACAGTTGAAAATGATGGCTTGAGAAACAAAACTATTTCACGTTTAGACTCAACAAAGAAGCGTCTTTAAAATAAACGAGTTACATGCATATGCTCTTTGATCCTGGAATTCCACAGTTAGGAACTGAGACTAAAGATATAGTAACTAACATATGACATATTGTATATACAAGGATGGTTATGGCAGCATTATTTGTAATAGCAAAAATAGTAGTTACAAAAATAAAAAATAATAGCAACAAAAAGTTAGAAACAATATGATACTATCCATACTTGTTAAATCAATTATCTTATAAACACACGTTTAAAAACAACAACAAAAAAAAAGGAAGTAGAATTATATGTGTTGACACAGAAACAGTTCCAAGATATTTTTAGGTGAAAAAGCAAAGGCAGCACAATGGGCATAAATCTTTAAAATTAAAAATCTGCTTGTATATATATATATTTTAAATATACAGTACGTATTGTATATTGTGGTTTTTAGTGGCTAAGTTGTGTTCAGCTCATTTGTGACACCAAGGAATGTAGCCTGCCAGACTCCTCTGTCCATGCGATTCCCAGGCAAGAATACTAAGTGGGTTGCCATTTCCTTTCCCAGCACAGGGATTGAACCCATGTTTCCGCACTGGGGAGATCCTTTACCACTGAGCCACCAGGGAAGCCTCACATACAATATATATACTGATATATAAATTAAAAATAATTCTGGAAGGATCCACAAGAAATATGAGTGATTTCCTTTGCCACAAATGACAAAGAGACTAATTTTTCATTTGACACCTTCAGGTGCTATTTGAATTTGTTACTAATTTTTTTTAATGTGAAAATTAAATAGGTTGTACAATGTGAATGTACTTAATGCTACCGAACTGCACATTTAAAATGGTTAAAATGATGTTTTATGTCATCTATTTTCTGCAATAAAAATGTAAATAAATAAATGTATATTCATTTTAAATAAAAGAACTATCAAGAGGAGAATAAGGAGCTGCAAGAAGAGAGAGAATGTGAGAAAGCTCTGAGCTGGCAATAAAAACAAGTCCAGTGCCTTGTCTTGGGCTCTCACTGAAGGCTCCTGCACAGGAGGCCTCCTCGGGCTTCCATGGAAGGCGTTTCAGAAAGGAGCCAGGACATAAATATTTGTCTGGAGTAAGGTGGGGAGGGGAATCTGGTGATTTTTCATTTTCACAGGAGTTGTGGTTACACTCACTATTGTATGAAATTAAAGAGTAGGAGGATTTATTGGGCAGCGTGACCAGTTTTCTACCTGAGTAACCAAGGGTTTGACTTACACAAAGTCCAGTATAAAACCGGGGCTGGATTCATCATGGATGAGACGCTGCCCTAGACTCATGAGCTCCCAGAATATCAGTGCTGGAAAGGGCTTCAAGTAGACCCTTCTTTCACCTTAGGACACTGGAACCAGGGAGTGACACATCCTGGTCCAAGTTACACAGAAGCTCAGCGACTGGCTAGGATTATAACTCAGATCTCTGGGCCCTTGGTCAAGTACTGTTTTTCTAAAATGATACCAGCACTGTTCTAGTCTACTTGACTCTCTTCACTCAGTTTCTCTTCCTGTTTATTACCACTGCTCCTCAGATCTGAAGGTCTGGTGTTTGGTCATTATTCCTTTGATGCATTTCAGGATTCTCATTGCTGATGTTCTAGAATGTTTACACTGTGTTCCATATGTGAGTTTATGGTTTTGCACTATTTTTCTTCAAATTTATGATGCATATTGTTTCATGCTTTAGAATCTCTGAAATCAAGGTGCCACTGACAATTGCCATAGGCCAGGCCTAAGTTGTGACACAGCTGTTATGCCTGTTGCTTGTGTGAACTTGTCTGAAACCTTCCATTGACACCTGCAGCAAGAGTAAAAAGACGTGGCATCAAAATTTGCCAATATCAGCATTTTGGGGAGAAAAAACCCAGAGACAGCAATGGACCCTTCTCTGGAGAAAGGCGGTATTACCAATGCTTTGGTGGTACAGTATTTTACAGGACAGTATTTTACAGAAAACACAGACATCAGCAGCTTTGGATTGAAAAGTGATTCAGAAGAGCTTGACTCTGAATATGAAGACCTTCTTTTTATGATGCATGCCAGGAGCCAGTGTGAGGAATTCCGTCTGTAACAGGGTCACGTGGAAGGAAGCCTGGCATATGAAGGGCGTGATCAAACTTCAGGGGTTCCCCATGGCATTTCCTGAGCATCCACCCCCTCCCCCAAAATAAGAATCTGCCGGCCTCTGCACTCTGCTTTTCCACTCTTCTGATATTCTCTGGGAAAAAGTCATCTCAAGGCTTTAGTCTTCTGCATTTGAAAGGGTGTTTCAATCCAAAAAACGCCTCTGATGGCTTTCTAGCCTGCCTGCAGGACTCATATGTGATTGTTTGAGGCCTCCTGACCACAGGAGGCACAGGAAGCTTAAAATATCCTAGGAATGTAGGGGCTTCTGAGGAGTCAAAATCATTAGAATAGGACTGATTAAAGGTTTCATTTGTTGAGCCAATACTTGCTGCCAAATTTTCATATCTTTTATTTGTTGATATAGTTGGTATATAGAAAAACCAAGTAGCAACATTAGATCTTTGAGTTAAGTACCTTTTTTGTTATAACCCACTGTGCCTTTGTTCTATAGAGATGTAACTTTAGTGCTTTAAGGAGATGCAGATTAAAGAAAAACACTTCAGGGGAAACGAGATTAACATTAAGAAAGAGAGCCCAAAAAGTGTTAGCAAGCCTCCTGGTCAGAATATAATGTAAATCACCTGAGATCTTTTGTATACAAAAAGATATGCAGAAAGGGTCAGGACTGCTGCCCCTGCATAACTCTGCATATTCCATTATGTACAACTTGGGGTATATAAGCTGATTTTGAAAACTAGTTTTTGGAGTCTTACACCAATGCTGGGCTTCCCCATGTCATTTTTTTCTCCCCTTTTTCGGCTGAATTCCCTTGGAACGTCGAGGCTCATCATATCTACTTACTTGTCCCGGGTTTTAAGATCCATAAGAAAGAGAGCCCAAGGTGGGGCACTCTCCAATACTTAAACGGGCGCCGGTGGCCCAACGTAGAGTTCCGTTATTGGCCTTCCACGTAACCAAGTTATTCAGCCTCTTTTCTCTGCCTAAATTTCCTACTATACTATTTCTTCCTGATCTAATCTTATATTAATAAATAAATAAGTCTTTCCTCGCCAACGCTGTCCCCTCTTCGAATTCCCTGGATCCACTGGGGCTGGACCCCGGCAGATGCACAGGAGTGATAGAAGATAATCTTTTAAAATAAGCCTAAATTTGAGTAAATTCAAAATAAAAAGTCTAAGTCCTAAGTATTTCTGTTATGGTACATAAAATAATATGAATTTTGCCAACACTGGCATCTTAGATAAAATATGTCAACTATATCAAGCTTTGATATTGAATCTTAAAATGAATTGTAGAGTCCTATTTTTTGCTTTAGGTTTTCACCATTTAAAATAACATAAGAATTAACTAAAGGTCAACTAAGGCTCAGCTATGAATTCCATGTAATCCTGGGGTCTTTCCAATGCAAAGTTTTTAAGTACATTTCAAGATTTTCTGTATGAGGTGGTCTATTTATATTTATCTTAGCTTAGGATCCATTTTGGTAATTTGTATTTTTACTAGAGAATTTCCCATTTTATCTGGGATTTCAGTTTGTTGCCATAGATTTCTTATGCTTTAAATTTCTCCTCCTTTGTAATTTTCTACAGAATTCTTTGTTTCTACAGAATTCTTAATTTTACCTACTTTTGCTCAGCTTCTTTTTCTTAATCAGAGTGGATCTTCCTCATCTTTTGTAGAGAAAGGCATTTATATTTATTTGTAGTATCTACTTATTTTCTATTAGTTTAGCTTTAATCTTAATTCCCTCTTCCTCATTTCTTTTGGTTTACTTTGCCACTCTTCTCTGCCTCTCAAACTACCCATATTTTTAACATTATTTTCTTTAATAATTAATACATTTAAGATATAGATTTTCTTCTAAGTACAGTTTCTACTGTGACATTTGGGTTTTGGTATAAAGTGTTCTCTTTTTCACTACTTTCCAGTTTTGATTTCCTCTTTGTATGGTTTTTGATCATCCTTAAATTATTTGTTTTCAACATTATTAGTTATCAAAGAATGTGGTTTTAAAATCTGTTAAAGTTTTATCTGTAGTCAAATGAGTGATTTTTGTAAATAATCTATGGGTACTCAAAAATGTTCTGTTGCTGTTCTTCAAAGGATATTAGATTCTTTACATAGATATATTGATTGTACTATTCAACTCCTATGTTATCCCTTATTTGTTATATACTAGATTTGCCTAATTCTGAAATAAAATATTAAAGTTTCTGCTATAATTGTTTTTTTGAAATTCCTCTTGTATATAACTAAGAACTTAGGTTAAAAATTTAAGTCCAGAGGCAGGCCATGCCTCATGGAAAATAGCTTTCCCCTTACCTGATGACTCAGAGCCCCCTGACTGATTCTTATCTGATGACTTGTGACTTAGTTTCCTTTGTGTAAGAAACCCCCTCCCAAGAATGCATTTCCTCTTTGACCAAACGCCTGCAGGGTGGTCAGCCAACTGTTTCAACTTAATTACCTGCAAACCTTTCCCACCAATCAAATGTCACCACCCCACCTGTGGCCCTTCCTATCGCATTGTTCCCTATATCCTGACCACATTCCCACCTGCCTGTGATTTTTCTGTATAAAAATCCCTCTCGGTTGGTGTTCAGGGTTCACTCCTCCCGAGGAGACTGAACCCCGGCGCGCCCGGCCTAATAAATTCTCTTGCTTATTGCATCGAATTCGAGCCATTGTGGTCTTTGGAGCGACAGGTCCTGAGAAAAGGCCGCGAGGTCTTACATAACTTTTTATGATTTCATAAATCATGGCTAAGTTAACTAGAGTACTTAACTCTGTTATATTTATATCTCATATAACAACATTTTGCTATTATATTATTTGGTATATATGTTTATACATTCTCAGTCTATGACGATCTCTAGTTTATATATATATATTATATATAATATTATATTATATATATTATATATATTATATTATATATATTATATATAATATTATATTATATATATTATATATATTATATTATATATATATTATATATAATATTATATTATATATATATTATATATATTATATTATATATATTATATATAATATTATATTATATATATATTATATATAATATTATATTATATATATTATATATATATAATCAGTTCAGTTCAGTTCAATTGCTCAGTCATGTCAGACTTTGCAACCCCATGGACTGCAGCATGCCAGGCCTCCCTGTCCATCACCAGCTCCTGGAGCTTGCTCAAACTCATGTCCATCGAGTTGGTGATGCCATTCAACCATCTCATCCTCTGTAGTCCCCTTCTCCTTCTGTCTTCAATCTTTTCCAGCATCTGGGTCTTTTCCAATGAGTCAGTTCTTTGCATCAGGTGGCCAAAGTACTGGAGTTTCAGCTTCAGCATCAATCCTTCAGGACTGATTTCCTTTAGGATGGACTGGTTGGATCTCCTTGCAGTCCAAGGGACTCTCAAGAGTCTCCTCCAACACTACACTGCAAAAGCATCAATTTTTAGCACTCAGCTTTCTTTACAATCAAACTCTCACATCCATACATGACTACTGGAAAAACCACAGCTTTCACCAGACAGACCTTTGTTAGGAAAGTAACGTCTCAGCTTTTTAATACACTGTCTAGGTTTGTTGTAGCTTTTCTTTCAAGGAGCAAGAGTCTTTTAATTTCATGGCCTCAGTCACAATCTGCAGTGATTTTGGAGCCCCCAAAAGAAATCTCTCACTGTTTCCATTGTTTCCCCATCTATGCCATGAAGTTGATGGGACTGGATGCCATGAACTTAGTTTTGAGAATGTTGTTTTAAGCCAACTTTTTCACTCTTCATCTATACTGATCCATTATCCTAAGTTTTGTTGCTCACTACCATCTCCTTCCTTCTTTATCACCTCATGCTCTCTGTTATGGCTAATCTGTTTTTTGGCTGGAGACTTTTCTGAAGTATTTTTGTTAGTTGGAAATGTAGCAGTTAGTTTCTGACTTCTTACATATCTGCAAGGATCATTCGTTCACCCTGACAACTGAATGTTGCCTTGGGTGGTCATGGATCTCAAGTTGCAGTCCTCTTTTTTAGAAGTCTGTAGATGCTAATTCTCTAAATTCTAGCTGCTGGTAACAAGATACAATGTCTGACTCTATTTTCATTATAATAAGGAGCCTATTTTTTCTATATGAAAGCTGGTAAACATTTCTTCGATTTCAGGAATCTTATCAGGATATTTGTATGTTTTCATTATTTCAGTCTGGAAATTAAAAGACCATTCAATCTATAGACTGAGGCTATTTCTTGTTCCAAGGAAATATTCTCTTTTTCTATATTTGATTATTGCCTTTCCTTCATGTGTGGCTTTTTCTTCATCCTGATGTCCCAGTATTATATGCTAAGCCTCTTGGAGCTCAAGAGCAGAGCTATCCTCTCCTGATTTCAATTACACTTTTTCTTTGCTCTGTGCTTTGAAATACTTTCTCCATACCTTCTCTTTTAGCCCACTAATTTAGTCTCAACAGTGACCATTCTTTCTTTTCATTCATGCACAAAATTAAATTGGAAAATCTTGTTTTCTTCCCTCTTTCTTCTACCCTCCTCTCCCTCGATCCGTCTTATTTTTTTTCTCTTCCTCCCTCTCTTTCAGCTCCAGAGGCCTTTCTTTTTCCAGCATTTCTATCTTTCTGATATATGGTTTGTCTGTTCTGACTGATCCTTTCTGCTACTATTGTTATATCCGTTTTTTACTCAGCGGTGCTCAGGGCTGGCAGAGTCTCCTCAGAGGCTGCAGCCTTAGATATTGTGGAAGGCAAAGTGGTCTCTCTTTGAACTTCCTGTGTGGGGAGAAGCTGGCCACAGGACTTGACTGAAGCAGGGAGGGAGATATACTGTTTCCTGTTCTTCATAGATTCTCTCAGCCTCAGAGGCAGGTAAGGCACAGCTCACTATTCAATTCTTTCTTGCCTTCTTCAGACTAGAAAAATCAATCTTCATCCTTAAGATCAACGAGATCTCTCAGAGCCAGGTTTTCCCTAGCTTTATGAGTTTATTCTACCCCTGGGCATTCCCAATGGTGGTCTCTCTTATTTATAGTCTTTGATAAGGGGATCCTGGCACCCTATCTTCCCTCTAAGACTCATTCAAAGCCTCACTTTCATTCATACACTCAGTCTTAGCTGCCACTCAACAAAAATATCGGAGTTGCTATCTTCTCAGTGTTCTAAATTTTACTTACTAAGCCCTTGGAAGGCATGACTACCTCTTGTGTCCTCCATGTCTAATCCTGTGACCTACACATCACTATTATAATCAAGATGGAGAAGGAGAAGGGAGAAGAAAAAGGGGGAGGAGAAGGAGAGAATGAGGAGGAAGGAAAGTAAGATACAAGTACTAGAAATCTTTAGTGATACAACTAAGTGGAGATTAGTTCTTAGTGCCAAGGAATTTCCTTAAATCACCATTTGCATCTTCACGACCTTTCCACTTTCCTAAGTGCCCAATTTTATGACAGCATATACCCATGGGGCCTTGTTTTCCTGGATCTGCTAGTATGAATGATTGCCTAATCCTGACTTGGTGTTCAAGCATAAAGGAAAGAGATTAGATGCTGACTGTTGCTGCTGTTTAGTCACTAAGTCATGTCAAACTCTTTGCAACCCCATGGACTATAGCCTGCCAGGCTCCTCTGTCCATGGAATTCTCCAAGGATGGAGTGGGTTGCCATTTCCTTCTCCAGGGGATACTCCCAATCCAGGGATCAAACCCGCGTCTCCTGCTTGGGAGGCAGATTCTTTACCACTGAGCCACCTAGGTGCTGGATACCTGAGACTAAAGGGCATTTGTAGGAAAAGCACTCTTATCAGGGGAATAGGCTCATCAATGACAGGCAGATCCCTCCAGATCTTGATTTGAGAAAAAGGGTATCTGCTTTATGTTAGATCAAGTACTCAGCCTTTGCTTTAAGATGGCTTTGGCAGTGCATTTCTCAAGGGAGAAAAAAAAATCAATAGTACCACACAGTGAGCCCAGTGCTGTGTGTAGTGTCACTCAGCAGCTCATTTATTCCTCTCTGGTCCGTGTGGTAAAGTGAAAATGACAGACACATTCTGCAGTCTGTGCTCAATGACCAAACTTCAGTCCTTGGGTGTGCATATGTGTATTTGCATGAGGTATGTGTGTGTGTATGTGGGGTTGCTTAAGGATTTGGACTTCTCTGAATGTAAATACTGATTTGACCCAAATCAAGTTCCTCTCCTTAATGGTATCTTAAACAGATTACATTTACCTGAGAGTACAAAAACAAACAAAAGAGTGTTTATAAACTATCTTTGGGATAGTTTATAACAATTAACATGTACATAGACACATATGATGATATGTATATGAATATACAATCTCACTTTGGTTGCAGTCACCAACCTTGATCACAGGGAGATCCATGAAACACTCAGGCAAGTGTCCTTTTTTCCTTCTGTATACATCAACTCCTCTATCTCTACTAGTCAGTCTCTTTCCTAGTCAGGAACACAAGTCAGGGAGATTCTTGCAAGGGTCACTGTCAAGAATTCTCTTTTCTCAACTCATCATAGCTTTATGTACAGTTCTTTTATTATTGGATTTATGTCTCATCTGCACAGAACTGTGATCTTGCTGTTCTTGCAATTTTCTCTAATAGATGTTGCACAAACACTTAAAAGGAAGGAACTGTTGGAAGTGTGACTCCTTTTATAGTGGTGGGAGTTTGGTACTGGGAGAAAGGATAGAGAGAAGGTACTGAGAGAAAGGGGACAGCAGCATTTGGGAGCCAGGCAAAGGCTCTAGGACAAAATAGTGTGCACACAGGTGTGTTCACAGACACACAAACACACACACACAACACACTCTGGTCTTACTAGTGTCATTGTGTCTTTCTGCTGACAGTTTAACAGTTGCCAAAGGGATACCTTCAGAGACTACTGCTGCCAGTGCTCCTGTCCCCATGGTGAGCCACTGCTGACCCACTGCTGACCTGTACCTCTGCAGCATATCCTTCAACACTAGCAGAGGAAAGGCTATGTGAGGACATAGTGAGAAGAAGCTGCCTGCAAGCTAAAGAGAGGACCCTCATCAGAAACTAGCCCTGCTGGCAGCCTGACTTGGACTTCTAGCCTCCAGCACTGTAAGAAAGCAGGACTCCACCTCCCTGACGTTCCCAGAGTTCAAAGAGCAGATTCCAACAATTGCTAATCAAGGAAGGCCAGGCACAAAACCACTTGAGGCAAGATTAAAGGGACCGGGAAGCTCAAAATTAGGGGACAACCACCTGAGACCCTGCAGGCACCCTAATCTCGTCAGTAACCTCACTTTTTGAAACTGCAGAACAAAGAAGAATGCAAGACTGTCACTGCCTTGATCCTCATCACACACCCCTTTCTGACTAACCTTTCCCTGTTTACCAGGGAGGGGAGCACAGTTCTTGAGGCACTAGCCTACAGTGTTTCCCTTTTCCCTAGCAAAGTAATAAAGCCACTCTTCCCTCCCCTCGCCCAGTCTGACAGATGCTTTCATATCAAACTGGCTAGCACAGATCACAAGAACCTTAGGAAATACTTCCTCCAGTGACAATTGTTAAACTTAAGAATTGCTATATAAGTAAAATTTTCTCTAAGGTATTTAAAAATAGGACAGGTTCTTACCCTGATGGTTGAGCTGTCCTCTGCATAAAGTGGTCTGATGAAGACTTCTCAAACTCTGTCAAAGCTTTGATTCTGCGATCACTTAGAACCACAGAGAAATTCATATAGCAGGCCACAGTTAAAAATGTAATTACAGTCATGTCAGAGCTTAAGTCATAGGGATCTAGCAACCATCTGATTCATTTTTATCCACTGGTCATTTACACACATGCCTTTCTTTTATGAGATGCTGCCCTAAGCAGAAATAAAAATGATTGTTTCAAAGTTGCCTATTGACTTGTCATCCACTACGACAAACCCTTAGAAGTGATATAAAGGGTAGAATTTTAATTGCAGAGTCAGGGGCAAAGTCCTCATTACTCCACTAACACTGCCGCTGGCTGCATGCACACTGGTTTAAGAGGAAAGATTAAAAGACCTAAATAGAGGTGACTAAAAAGGGTGTGGTAAGGGATGCAAGAACTTACAAATATTTGAGAGCTACAAACATAGAAGTTTTGAACACAGATAATTGTAGACTCAAAGTTAGGAAGAACCTCAGAGATCACTGTTGAGCTTACAGTTTAAAATTACAAGTGACGACAAATTTAAAAAACTAGCTTTCTAGCTGTAACAAAAGTTTAATTTCCAAGAAGTTAAACTTATTTCACAAATCTTTTAGTTCAGCTTAAAAAAAAAAAAACCCAAAGCAACATTAAATCCAGCCTTTATTTACAGAAAATACCTACAGTAACATTTTAAGAATAGTTTCTTTTCTTTGTGTTTCCATGGCATCATGAGCAAGTTTACTCTTCCATTTAAATCTTCCAAATAACTAGGTATTTTAAGATTGCATTATTTTTCAGATTTAAGTAATAATCACGTAATATCATAGCTAGATCTAAAAGAAACTAAGGGTAGAAATTATGCATAGTGTTTATAAATAAAAGTGTGTAGTTGAGTTGAACATTTCTGTTTCCTAGCAAGAGTTTATATTTATGGATGATCTATAGTGTTTTTATGTAGGCAGATAGCTACATTTTAAAAATCTTACTTAAAAAAAGTTTCTTGGTATTGTCAACTTCATCCCCGCTGCTAAGGATATTAGCCACTTATTTGTGTGCATGCTAAGTTGCTTCAGTCATGTCGGACCCTTTGGGACCCCATGGACTGTAGCCCACCAGGCTCCTCTGTCGTTGGGATTTCCAAGGCAAGAATACTGCAGTGGATTGCCATTCCCCAGGGAATCTTCCCGATGCAGGGATCGAACCCGAGTCTCTAATATCTCTTGACTTCACAGGCGGATTCTTTACCACTAGCACCACCTGGAAAGCCCCAGCCATTTGTTTACTTGTGGTCAAAAGCAGCAGTGCATGACTCAACGAGGTTTTCCTTACCCATAGAAAGGCTCTCTTTTGCTTTGTGACTTTTAACTTGAAACATCTGACCAAGTCATCCTTTTATGAAGGTTTCTGGTCACAATGAACTGTTTTGCTGCTTTTGTATTCCACCATTCAGCAGATATTGTTAGTTGAGGCTGGCTTCAATCTGGTCAATTTACTTGAATATATCATCTTACAACCACAAAATGCTTTCAGTTCAGAAAAGAGGTAACGGACAGGGAGAAGCAAAGAATACTGGATTAGTAATCACTACTTGGTCTAAGTAGGCATTCAATTAAAACTTTTTTTTTCCAATAGATAAATGGATTCTAGCTACAGCTCTGTCACAATTAAGATATCTTAAGAGAATCTGGGCAAGTCACTTCATCACTCTCTCCCATTTCTTCATCTGTAAAAATCCTAGTTCACTGATCTCATTACCACAAAGGGACTTTCACAAAGAGTAAGCACTCTTGCCGTGTAACTGAGTCATGGAGAAGAGCTTCTATAACTACTGATGCCCAGACTCCACCTCTGGAGATCGGGTTTCAATTAGTCTGGTGATGAGGCCCCGTACTTTTGTGTATTTTGAAGGCTCCCATGGTGGTACTGTATAGTCCATGGATCACAGAGTTGGACACTACTGAGGGACTTTCACTTTCACGGTGGTTCTAAAGTGCAACCAGGGTTAAGAACAGCTGCCCAGAAATCTTTTTACAGCTTTTCCTAAGTGGGCAGCATTTTACTTCCTTCAGATCTGTGGTGTTAAGTCAGTCTCATGAAATGTTATCTAAGGGTACAGGACCCATGCAGGGGAAACTGAGTTTGGTTTGTTATACTCGTTAAGGAGAGTAGAAATTAAATTCTGGTTTGATAAAGCTAAATATCCCTTTCTCAAATCTATGTCAATTTCTTGATTTCAGACACAGAGAAGGGAAAGGGTGTGACAAACCCACACCAACAAACTTCACCAAACCTAGTCCTACCTCAGTGTCATGAAGATTAAACAAGGCAGACTTTTGAATGTGCTTTGTAAACATAATGAGCCACCCAAGTATTTATCCTACCAGTAAAAATGCAAAATTCTGAAGTGACAGTGCAAAATCTTATTTCGTCACACAACAGAGTACATATTAATTAAAGAAGGTAGCATACCGTAGTGGAGACTGCACTGCCCTGGGAATCCAGAGGCTTAGATTTAAGATTCAGTCATGTGAACTCTTGGACAAGCCTCTCTGGACTTAAACTTTTTCATCTTTCAAAAAAGTCAATTTCAGACCTCTAAGATTTCGATACCTGATGTTCAGATGGGATACATCCAAATCTCAGGCAGCCTCTGGAATGTTCGGGCTCTCTCTGTGGTACAACAGAATTAGACGAGCCATTAAGACACTCTTCTTTTAACACTTGCTCTAAAGAGAATATCCTCAACTGGGCAGGTTAGGGAGTTTTACCCTCAGGAAAGATCAGTTACAACTGACATTTTTTCTCTTGTGCCCTCAAATTTCTAAGCCCATTTTTATCTTAGAAGACTAAGTTGTCTTATATACCAACCAGGTAAAGTGCTCTAAGCCTTTTCCATTTCAGCTCATTTTAAACGATGGCTGGTTTGCAAAGTGTGTGTCTTTCCTACCCACTTTGTTTACCATAACTCACAACCAATCATGATATTCTTCCAAATTCCAGAAATATGTCAGTTGTTCTAGAGTCAAGCAAAATAATGGCAATGAATAAATACTGTAATATCAACGTGCTCAGTTAATACTATACTACTTTGCATTAAGATTGCTTGGTTCTGGACTAAATGCAAGAAATAACTGACTTTCCACTAGCAAAATGACCTCACCAATTTCATTTTAGAGTATGTATGTGTAAGTCTGTTAAGACTGTGGAAGGAGGAGGAAAGGATCTGGTCTAGTTCACCTTTCATCCTTTGCATCTGGCACAGAGAATATAAATGCTTATATATGCTTAATGTATTATTCATGGATTGAAAAAATTCAATGAATAGATGAGCAACGGCACAGCAAATAATCAGGCAAAAACCAACAGTATAAGATTTTTAAGTAAATGCTTGTCAATTAAAAGATTTTTACTTTTCCAGAATACAGAATTAGATTCCAACAAAACATTTTTAATAAAATAAGGCACAATGTTTGATAAGGCAAAATTCACACAGAGGGTTAATGTTAGATTACATTCTTTGTGTGTCCTGGGTAAAGGGAAAGGAGGTATAGAATTGAATTAGCTTAAATATTCTGATTAGAGCATTTACCATTACAGGTAATATATAAATCTGATACAATAAACTGTAACTTGTTTTGAAAATAAAATGTAATTACTGAGTCACATTGCTTAGTTACACTGTTACTACTATTTTAAACATCTATATACCTATAGATATATTAATTCATAAGATTTCAAATACAGAAAATTAAGAACTCAGATAATAAGATGTAATTTAGCTAAAGTAAAAGTACATTTATTTTCAATATCCTTTGTTGATACTTTAAAACCCCAAACTTTATAAAAATTAAAATACTGGTTACATAAAATATTTCTCCCATTATATTTCTGTTTCTCAGGAATGCAAAGTGGGCTCAGAAATGCAACAGATACCAATTACAGACACAAAAGTCTTTCCATGACTGTTGTAAAGTGATTGTTGAGGTTAATACTCCAATAACATATCAACGCCAATCATTTAAGTTAGTGAAAGAATTCTCTTAAAACACTAGTTAGCAGACAGAACTAATCAATTTAGTAATGTTTCTGTTGAACCAGCAATAGTGACGTCAATCTTATCCCCAGTTTCTTCCTGTAACTGGAATTGAAAATATAATAGTTTTACCCGATTTATTCACAGCCAAATGAAGAAAGTAATTTCTGGTAAATGAGGATAGTCTCTCCAACCATGGCTTTCTGGTATAATGGTATATAACCTTCATTATACTAACAAATTTAATATTAAGTAGATTGAATACTGTCTCTTACAATAAACTGAGACTGATAAACAAGTTCTAGTTAAAAGTCTAGTAGCACCCAAATCAATATTACCCTGTGAATGTCTGATAATGTGTCATGTTTGTTGTTAGTGAACTGTTATTTTTACATCAATTCTTAGCAAATATGAACCAAGAAGAGACAGAAAAAGAACATGGATATCTACATATAAAAATATCAAAACATACTCCCCCTTTAACCTGGTATTACAAAGAAAGCACAAAATACGCTAATAATATCTTTATATGATGCTATTAATATGCACTGGCTAGGAACTGGTAGCAGATGTATTTTCTTTATAAAGTAATATGAAAAGAGAATATACCTTTTCATTGATTTTATTTCAGGGACCCTAATCCTTCTGTGATAGTATGCCTGATTAGGATTCCATCTCCAGAAGCCCTAAACTCACAGGCATTAGGCCTGGTTTTAGGGCAAGAAGCCCTTCAGGATCAGAGTCATTCTTTCTCCCTTCACTCAAAAGCAAGCGGTCACAAGACTGTCGCATACAACTTAATGGCATAGTTCCCCAAACCTTGGCTCTAGAAAGGGAGATTTAAGGCACACACTTTCTGAGCACAACTGAAGGCACTGCTACCTTTAAAAAGATCATGACTATAATAAGATACAAAATTGGATGCTATTAAATTCGTCAGATTAATGTTACACAGACTATAGTGCTTAATACAGGAACAATGAAGGTCAAAGACCTTTCTAAACAGTGGAAATAAGAACTATAGATTCCGGGTCATGTTGCCTAAAACCTACACAGCAGTCTTTATTGTTGTTAAATACTCAGCACAACTTCAAAAATATTTTGGACTAAATGGGGAGAAATATTTATACTGACATAATAAAATCTCTACTTGGGATGAGAAGACCATTTCTTCTCATTCAGGTAAAAATTAGGTATTTCTAAATAAATGCAGCTTTACTAATTTTATATACTACATATATACACTATGATAACAAGTTCTACCTACAAAGGGTCTGATTTAGAATAACTTTTTATATAAATAGCTACTGCTAAGATGCTTTGTAAGATCAAACTTTATTTGCACTAATTATTTGCCTAGTATTTTTCTCTTTTATATAGTGAAACAGTAAACATTAACCAAATGTGTACCACAAATTCCAGGTTAATGAGGTATTACTTTCTCCCTTTGCAAAGACCAAGGTTAGCTGTAAGAAAATCCTATTATTTGCTGGCCCTGCATTATGGCGGAATGTAGACAATCTCCCACTAGCAGAAGCTGAAGAAATTTTGTGATAAAGGCTTTCAGATGGTAGTTAGTGGGCCACTTAATTCCAAACAATTTAACCTTATTTTAAAAAGCTTTCTTGGCTCAAGGATCTCCCTGAGTGACTTCTCTTTCTCTGTCCTTTGTTGTTTCTAAAGATTTCTTTCACTTAACACTCCAGCAATCGCCTTTTTCTTGTCTTCTGTTTAAAACTGGTACTTACAATGTATGCTAGACTTGGTCTGCAGTGTTTCCCCAAACTATGGACTGCTTTCAACTCTACATTTAACAAACATTTCTCAAATTGGAGGTACAGTTTATAATGCAAGTCTTTGCTTTTAAATTTATTAACTTAAAGTTCCATATATCAAGAATTTTATTAGAGTAAGAGACTTCTTAAATCAACAAGCATTCAGAAGTAAAATACGAATAGTAACCCTCAGATCTACCTCTGCTGCTGCTGCTGCTAAGTCGTCTCAGTCGTGTCCAACTCTGTGACCCCATAGACGGCAGCACACAAATATAGGGAACGCTGAGAACCCTGACTGGCCTGTCCTTTGGTCAGCCAATCCCCGGCACCATGGAAGCAAAGCATTCTATTACCTAATCTTTCTATTTCCTAAAAACCCAGGACTATTTCACCAGCTCAGTTTGGTGACACTTGAGAGAACTGGATTCTAGGAATAAAGATGACTAACAATGTTCATTTCAATTCCAAATCTGCAATGAAGAATTCCATGCTAAACACATTAATGTTCATCCTACCCTCTTCCTTCCCTCGCTGTGAATTCTTTGGTTAAGTAGCTTTATCCACGTTAAGTTTTGGTCATTAAAATTGCCCAAGTGGAGCAATAACAAAAACTTACACAGAAATAAGTGACTCAGCACCTAGAGACACTATCAATTTAAATATGCAGTTAGCTATATGACTCTGGAACTGTATCTCACTCCTGGTTAATTTTTATAGCCATCAGTTACCAAAACAAGGAGACAGAGAAAAGAAACAGGGAAAAGCTTAGAAATTATTAGAAGCTCTTATAAAAGATTAAGTCAAGATTAAAAAAAAGATAAAACTGA
The DNA here is from genome assembly GCA_917880005.1 of Nanger dama. NCBI lineage: Eukaryota > Metazoa > Chordata > Mammalia > Artiodactyla > Bovidae > Nanger > Nanger dama. The sequence continues at coordinate 8,983,298 of CAKJTW010000011.1, forward strand.
CAGCTAAAATGTAGATTTCAGTAAAAGTAACCAAAGACAGCTGTATATTAATCAGAGATTTTAAAATATAATAAAAATGTAACATTTTGCTGTAAGACATTTTGCTATATACAATGTATACACCTATATTGTGCAATGAAGACTAGACACTGTTTCTGGTTGGACTGAGCTAAGTCTGTAAAAATCAATCAGAATATCTTCTTTCCTGGAAGCTGGCAAGGTTAAGTACCATATCTACATTAGAAAATTATCCAAGCTGTTACTTAAATCAAACTGGTATTGAATTAGGAAGTAAACCTAAAGCATTTCAGCCAGAAAAAAATTTGTTCCTATCAACTTTAGTCTTCTACTATGAATACATTATTTACTTTCTATGAAAATATTTTATGAATCTTACCTGAATCACTTACTTACAGAACACTTTGGCCTTGCCACTTAGGCATTGCCTAAGTCATCTTTATCTTTCAATTTGTATTAACAGTATGTCGTTTACGTGCATGTTAAGTCGCTTCAGCCCTATCCGACTTTTTGCGACCTTGTGGACCATAGCCCACCAGGCTCCTCTGTCCATGGGATTCTCCAGGCAAGAATACTGAAGTGGGTTACCATGCCCTCCTCCAGGGATGGAACTTGAGTCTCTTATGTCTCTAGCACCACCTGGGAAGCCCAGTTGTGTGGCTCAAATGGAAAAGTAAACAAAGACTTTTTATTACTTCCATTTTATGATATAATCACCTATGTACTACTTTGCTAGGCAGTAGAAATATACTACATTACTTCTATAAACATAGATAATTTCTGAATCAAAAGGAAAAAGGAATCTTTTTACAACAGAGTAAAGGGATTCACTCCATAGCAGCGTTTCACAACTGCAGTCATGAAACTTTCATGATGTTTCATGAATTAACATATAATAAACAAACAAACTATCCTACGGTATATTCTCTTCTAAAATAAAAAAAATACATATATATTACAAAAACCTAACATATGTACATATCATTATTATACAACAACCTGCTTTTAAGAAAAGGTGTGCCCAGTCATAAATGCCAGAAGTCAGAAGGGGAGATCATCTGATGTTCCAATGTGTTTCAGGACTGTGTCTTACTCTACAGGTAATATTGTCCAACAAACCATTATGCTATTACAAGTAAGTCATCTAATGACTGCTAGTGTGCACTGTGTATTTTATATTACAATGTCAACCTATAGTTGTATTATTAGTTTTTACTGCCATACTAGGTTAATAAAAATTTGGTCATTTCTACTGGCAATATGTGAAACCATTTCTCTGCTATATTTTAAGGCTGTATTAATACATTTAAAGTCTTTTATCAATATATTATTTTCAAAAAGTACTCCATGCTTAAACATGTTTTAAAAACTGTTCTACTGTGTAAAAACAATGACTGCTGTGCCCAATTTTGTTTCCCTTGTTGTCATGTTTCTCTACTACTACTACTAAGTTGCTTCAGTTGTGTCCGACTCTGTGCAACCCCACAGACGGCAGCCCACCAGACCCTCCCATCCCTGGGATTCTCCAGGCAAGAACACTGGAGTGGGTTGCCATTTCCTTCTCCAGTTTTCCTTTAAAATTGGAGGAAGTTACAGTTCAGTACACACAGACAAAGTCGTATCCGACTCTTTGTGACCCCATGGACTGTAGCCCACCAGGCTCCTCTGTCCATGGAATTCTCTAGGCAAGAATACTGGAGTAGGTTGCCATTCCCTTCTCCAGGGAATCTTCCCAATCCGGGGATCAAACCCAGGATCTCCTGCATTGCAAGCAGATTCTTTACAACCTGAGCCACCAAGAAAGCCCTTTCACACACAAGCAAAGGAGCCACAGTGGACTCCTAAAACCTGTAAAATCGTTCTCCTGTTCCTTTAATGCAAGATATAAATAAGTTTCCTATCTAACATCTCTTTTCTGTTGAAAGAAATCTGATAGATTTTTCCGTCAAAACCTATTATTCTTTCTTAAGTTCAAGCTGGTTGGCTCCCCATTAAGTATAAAAGTGATTAGTTTAGACAAAAATGAAGTTAAGGTGGCTATGAGCTCAGATGTCAGATATACATTTGTTTACCTAGCTCTGTTAAAGCATATTTTAAACCATTCTGCATAGTATGTCAGGTTATAGGCTGCTCTGGTATCATTTCTTGAATAAATTTCTAAATTCTTGTGATTAAGGCACTATTACAGTCACTGCTGGATTATACAAGGATAACAACAATCACATAGAACAAAGGAGCAGAAGTGAAGAGTTTTAAAACCCCACATAAGAGTTATATCCCTTCCTTTGCCAATTAGGTCCTATGTAACCATCTGTGAGCTTATCTGAAAAACTGTAATCTAGACATATGGGCAATACAAGAAAGGAGGGTTAATCCTGTTATGGTATAGGTTCAACCTAAACTCAAGGACAACACTAGTAAAAATTACAGCTGTGATGGTTTCTTTCTTCATGTCAACTGTCACAAGCCAAAGCACTGGTGGTTTATTATAGTCCTGCTCTGCAGAATGTTCTGCAAAGCTTGAGAACTGCAAACAATCAGCTAAATTTGAAACTGCCATTCACAGTGAAATTATATTCCAAGAATCCAGACATGGAACTGGGCTTACTCCTGCTGAATGCCAAGAAACACACAATCTCAACTATGTCATGGACGTTTAAGATCTAGTTTCTAGTGAACCTCAAAGTCCATTCTCTTTTCTAACCACCTCTGCTCAGTCTTCTAGTGTTTCACACCACCCTGCACCCTTTTCAACCAAGAAGAACCTTCTGCATTCTGTGTGCAGCCACACTGGCTTCATCTTCTGAGTCGGATTCACTCTGGGATGTGGAGCTGTGAGAGGCAGAACTGCAAGGGGAAGAGCATTCTGGCGAACAAAGGTAGTGCATCAGAGGGAGGCGGTATTTCCCACAGAAGTCCACAAATTTAATCTGTCTGACACAGCAATCAAAGTAGACTCCTGTAGAGAAGGAAGAATAAGTACAAAGTAATCATTACAAAGCAAAGCAAAGAGCCACGGTTTCTTTTTTGATCCTATATTCATTCATCACTCTGAAAAAATCTTACATTCTTCTTTTTGAGAATCTTAAGCAGAGGTAGTGGCTGCTTCCATAGTTGTTTATAGAAATACTGGAAGGTCTTAGAGATATCAATCTGACTGCAAAGAAAAGGTCAGGAGATTTACTTTAAAGGGAGCTGGCATTAAAAGGACACTGTTGACTCAGCTTGTTGCTTCTGGTGACTTGGTGGACAGGGGCTGATGGAGATTATAGGATACCTAAAGTGCCCTTTAAGCCACTCCGTGGTACTACCATACAGTCAAGGAACTTAAAAAAGGAAAACACACACACACACAAAACTCCTTTGATAATGATCTTAAAGAATTAATTATTATACCCAAAATTTGCAGAAAGGAGACAACTATTGGTACCCCTGTCCTTATGTAATGAGAAGGAAAAATTAAAAGTTAACCAAATGCCATCACATCTCCACAGGGTCTAACTGTACAGCTTCAAAGTTGTTTCACTACCGATCTTACCTGACTTTCATGGTATTATATACTGCGACACAGACTGAAACTAGTAATTAGCTTTTCTGATGCCTAATTTAGTGCTCCTGATCTGTGGCCCTTCAGCTATGTAAAAATACAGCTAGTGATGACCGGAAAGCAGAGGCTGCTGTGCTGTGGGCGTCTAGCTGCTGCTCCTCCTGCACGTCTCTAACTATGAAGCCTGTCACAACAGCTGCAGTATAACTGGAACACCTAGAAGCCTGGGTCCCATCGCCTCTCTGGAGAAGAATCTCAGCCTTTACACTCTACCTAAGATTCCTCTGGCACCAGTTACTCTGCGTATATAGCATATGGGACCAAAATAAAAGATGTGGTCCAAGCAAAGGACAACTTTTCTCCTATTTATTTTTCCTCTGTTATTTCTCCACTGACTTTCTGATTTTGTGATCCTGTAGTAAGTCAGTATAACTGATAGTTTAAAAGGGAAATTCATAGTATGTTACTTTGAACAACGTAGGAAAGTGGACCAATTCAGTAAACTGATCAATCAATATTAACAATAAGTCCCCATAATGTGCTAGCTTCTAAAACAGAAGTAATAAAACATTTATAAAATTAAGCATTATAGAGTTGCTGTTGTTTAGTCACTAAGTCGTGTTTGACTCTGCGACCCCATGGACTGTAGCCCACCAGGTTCCTCTGTCCATGGGATTTCCCAGGCAAGAACACTGGAGTGGGTTGCCGTTTCCTTCTCCAGGGGATCTTTTCCACCAAGGGACTAACTCTGCATCTCTTGCATCTTCAAGCACTGGCAGGAGGATTCTTAACCACTGAACCACCAGGGAGCCCATTATAAAACAGTATAATACTATCTGTCATTTGTAAGATCTCCAGACTATACAAAGACAAATTATCTCACTAAATAAAAATTACTTTTGTTTATATAGTTCAACAACTAAGGAATCTGAGGGGGAAAATGTCAATAGGTCACTTCAGATTATTATCTCAAATTTTAAGCTAATAATGTAAAAAGTATTTTTGTTCCTAAGATAAATAACATAGCAGTATACTAAAGAACTCATTAAAAAGCCATTTAAGAGAGACAGGAGAATTCTTGTAGCGGTCCATTTCTAGAAAAGAAAGAAAGTGAAGTTGCTCAGTCATGTCCAACTCTTTGCAACCCCATGGACTGCAGTCTACCAGGCTCCTCAGTCCATGGAATTTTCCAGGCAAGAGTACTGGAGTGAGTTGCCATTTCCTTCTCCAGGGATCTTCCCAACCCAGGGACTGAACCCAGGTCTCTTGTATTACAGGCATACGCTTTACTATCTGAGCCACCAGGGAAGGATAGATTCAAAGAGATTATATACAGACTATTAAGCCTGAGGGCCTGGTGTGGGTGTTGTCTCTTGCCACTGTTAAACTCAACTTGGAAAGGAGAACCAGAGAAAACCGAAAGCGCTTCTAACTTGGCACAGCAATCTCTACTTCTAAGAATAAGTGCCCAGAAATGGCCCAGAGCAGTGCCATTTTTCTTTTTTAAACTATCAGTATCCTTTTGACCTTTAATATTCTTTGAGAAACCTAAGTCACCTCTCTTTTTAACCTTGTAAGTTTTCAAGGACCTTGAGAGCCAGGGAAAACCTCAGCTTTGATATTTATGCAGCATTTTCCTGGCACCCACATTTATCCTACAATAATAAAAAACCTTCCTGTACCCCTATTAAGTTGGATTTAAAAACAAACAAACAAAAACAAGTCTTTTATGAGGGAGACAAAATAAATTGACCCGCTATCATTTACCAATTATACTCCACACACCCTGGAGCTTCAGCCCTTCATCACCTGGCCTCAATGTACCTTTTACTCTTCTCTCGTGACTCCTTTAACTGTATATTTCAGTCAGATTGTTACTCATCTGACATTTTTTTGCTTTCATTCCCAATTTTACTCTCTCCAGCTGAAAAGTTTTCTATCCTCAATCAAACCATATCAAAATTCAACTCATGTTTCAAGAACTATCTCATCTTTTCCAGATCTAATAAAGGTACTTTCTCTCTTCTATGATTTCCAATAGTATTTTGGATTCCTACTTTACTCTGAGTTACATTATTCAATTCTCTCCAAATGCTCTAAACTCAAGAAATTTTGAATCATGAATTTAAAAGAATATAGAATTACATGATAAATTCTGAAATTAGGACTTGTTCATCCTATTCTCATACATTTTGAATTATACTTTACAAAAGTACCTGATACTCAGAATGCTGAGTCTAAAAAAATGTCCTTCAAATAAACATGAAAGGTAGCTAAACATTTTAGAGACTCTTCTAAAGCATTTAGAACTATTTATGCTTTGCTTCCCCTCTTATTACCAATTTAGCTTATCCTATGATAGTTCCATGACAGGATAAGACCTTTTTGCCTTGTGTATGAATTTGAAAGTACCATGAAAAGAAGAAATAAGAAAAGAAAGAAGAGAGGGAGGGAGGAAGGAAGGAACACAGGCAGGGTGAAAAGTCTCACTATCTGGTAAAAAAGGGTGAAAAGATAAAGCAAACAAACAGAGACAAACTACCTTTTTCTGAAAGAAGACAGCTAATTGTAATAACATGTAGATCATTAATTTAAAAAGTAACTAAATGAATGGGTAACAGGACACAATTTACTTACCTCCACACTTTGGGTTTGGACAATTGCTGGCTAAACTCAAGTATCTAAGAAGATTCACAGGAAGATCATAGGGAGTGTAGGAAATATTTCGAATTTTAATGGTCCGTGCAGCTAACTCCAGGAGAGTTGGAGGATCATAGGTTAAATCTCTAACAAAACGAACAACCAGTGGGTTCCCTCGCAAACTCAGTTCTTCCAAATGAATAAGGTTGAGGATCTCTCGAGGCAGGTATGTCAGCAAGTTATTGTGAAGACTAAGGGAACGAAGTGAATGCAACCTAGAATGAAGGCAGTACAAAAATCAACAGCCATAAAGCAAGGTAACTACTCAGAAAAGTTAAGTGAAGAACTCAATTTCCCCATAAGAATGAGCCATTAAGATTAGTATTAATTCAACTAAAATTAAAAGATGCTGAAACTAAGTTAGAACCCAAATTTGTGCATGTCATGGAATCTTAAAGAGCTCCAAATACTTAGAAAGTATTCTGTGTTAGCTGATATAAATACTAGATGTGAAGGCGGGTTTTTTTTTTTTTTTTTTTTGCATACTTTATCATTCAGATACCTAAAAAGCAAAGATTTCAAATGCAACAGGAATCAAGCTCCTTCACATTATCTCACTGGGTGTGAATGCTACATAGCAAATATGAGTCAACAAAATTCCATAAAACCTTGGGGGAACCTATGCCAAAGTAATACACTATTTTTGATTACAGAAAAGAGGCTCAACAACTATGGAAAACAGCATGGAAGTTCCTCAAAACATTAAAAACAGACCTGTAATATGATCCAGTAATCCCACTCCTGAACATATATTCAGACAAAACTATAATTCAAAAGATACACGCACCGCTGTTTTCACAGACGCACTATTTGCAACAGCCAATATGTGGAAACAATTTAAATGTCCATCGACAGATGAATGGCTAAAGAAGATGTACACACACACACACACACACACACACACACACACACAACGGAATACTACTCAGCGATAAAAAGAATGACAATGCCATTTGCAGTTACATGGATGGACCCAGAATTATCATACTAAGTGAAGGGAAGCCAGGAAGAGAAAGAGAAATACCATATGATATCACTTACAGGTGGAATCTAAAAATATAACACAAATGAACATATCTATGAATCAGAAACAGACTCACAGACTAGAAAACACACTTCTGACTGCCAAGGGGAAGTGGAGTAGGGGAAGGAGGATTGGGAGTTTAGGCTTAGAAGATACAAACTGTTACATACAAGATAAACAATACTGTCTTACTGTATAGCATAAGGAACTACATTCAGTATCCTTTGATATACCATAACAGAATATGAAAAAGAAGACATATATATGTATAACTGAATCACTGTGCAGTAGAGCAGAACTTAGTAACACTAAATCAACTATACTTCAATAAAAATTTTTTAAATAATACATTTTAAAAAGAGAAAAGAGGCTCAGTAATTTTGAGGAATATGTCAGAACATTTAAAAGTAAAATTAAAAATAAGCAACCCAATTCACAGCATACCTCAGAGCTTTCTGTATCATTTACTTTGATAACACTTAATTCTTTTCCACGTACAAACCATGTGGGTGAATGCTGGACAGTCATTCCTAAGCACAGATGTGTCTGTACATATCAACTCCTGAAAATACTCACTGTGAAAGCTGAGGAGGCACACTCTGGATTTTGTTGTCACATAATACCAAGTAATTTAGAGAAGGCAGATTTCCTAATTCTGGTGGTATTTCTTTGATGAAGTTTCCTCCCAGATATAAACACTCTAAACTGCAAAAATAAATGAAAAAAAGTTGGACAAGTACCTCATTGTCTTTATTAAAATGAACACGTATCATTTATCCATTCAGCAAACATTTTATTCAGGATTTGTTTATACAGTCTTTGAAGGAAGAATGCAATCTTCAGGGAGCTCATATTATAGGCAAACAGACAAGACACATCAATGTGGGACAGTTATTATAATTAAATGCAAAATAAGGCATCAAATAAGCATAACGGGATTAAAATACCAAAATGAGCAGACCAATCCATAAATGATATAAGGATTTAACAAGTAGAGAAATAATAAAAGGACATTAGTTCTGATTAGAAAGGCTCTCGAAAATGTTGTGACTTCAGCTGGATTGTGAATTTAACCCATTCAGGATAGCAGGAAAGGGGAACTTCAGGTTGGAAAGAGGGTTTTTATGGGATAATGAGTATACCTTTTGACACATAAAAGAATTCATGTTGAGGAACCCAGAGTACAGCTGGAGAAAGGCCAGATTATAGGAGCCCTGTATTCTATGCTGGTGGGTTTAGATTCAATACATTATCATTTCACTGAAGAATGGCAAAACACACTTAAGTTTATATTTCTTCTTTGCTATTATAGCAACTGTAAACTTCAGGAGACTAACTAAACAAATTATGCAAAACTGAACCACTATTATGAAATTAAAGTTCCAGTTAATCATCTAATAATGCTAACAATAATTTAGACACAGCAAATATTGCACCAAAATGTACTGCTACTCCTTGTGGTGATGACTGGTAGACAGGCTCTCTCCAAAACTTTCTGGAGCAGGGGGAGCAGAGGTGGCAGAATCAGTTCTTACTATATATACCTAAAATGTATACATACAGAGCTTTTCCATTACTGTATTATTTTATCTTCCTGCTATATCTGCTAACTCAGTAGACACTATCATTCTTCTAAGACAACTTTAAATGCAGGGAAAAATAAGTCTACTCAACTGTTACCCAAATTTCCAGGTTAAGAATTAACTGGGATACTTTTTAAAGCTTTAAAAGCCAGACCCCATTCAGATCCACTAAATCAGAGTTCCAGGGGAAGGACCTGAGCAGTGGCAGATTTTAGGGTATAAGCTATAATGTTAAAAGAAAAAAACAAATTACCGTGCAGAGTTACAGTGAATTACAATCTAAATTAGCATTTAAGAGCGCTCATTACCCTATAGCTCTGCCAATACTTACTATCATCACTTGCTTTATCCTGTTTTTTTCCTATTTAATATTTTTTTACTACTTAGCCGCTGTAAAAAAATGATACCATTCTGTACTTGTAATCTTCTCTCATTATTAGTGAAGTTCAGCATCTTTTTGTATTTGGAGCCATTTGTACATCTTTAGAAAACAGCCGGTTCCTATCCTTTACCTGTTTTTCTCATGGGTTATATGGCTTTCTCTTATTAATCTGTTGGGAGTTTTGTTGTTGTTAAACATATGTTCTGCATAACCTTGTGCTTCTGTGGCCTAGAGCATTTGTTCACATTTTATATGTGTAAAAAGAATGGGGAGCTATTAGGATTGAGCTTGTTAATTGTGCAATTCAAATTTTTTATAGTCTCTCATGATTTCACCTTCTTATTCCAATGGTTAATTTTCTATTAGAACCATGGTCTTTCTACTTCCCTTTAGTGTGAGCATCTTACATGCGTGCTAAGTTGCTTCAGTCGTGTCTGACTCTCTGTGATCTATTGGCTGCAGCCTGCCAGGCTCCTCTATCCATGGGATTCTCCAGGCAAGAATACTGGAGTGGTTTGCCATGCCCTCCTCCAGGGGATCTTCCCGACCCAGGGATTGAACTTGAGTCTCCTCTGCACTGCAGGCAGATTCTTTACCACTGAGCCACTACCCTTCAGAGTTTTGTCAATTTTTGTTCTCTTTCTCCTCAAAATATGGAAGCTATACTGAAGATCCATTCAGGTTCATGACTATTATAACTTCTTGTTGCATCATTCCTTAATTCACATGAAGCATTTCTCATTCTTCCTTCTAATCCATTTTACCTTAAAATCTACTTCCTCTAACTACCAATACTGTCTACCAGTTTTATTTTTGTTAGTATTTATATCATTTAATTGTAGCTCCTCCATTTACCAGTGTAAGAATTTGTGCCCATTACTTAATCTCATTATCTCCCAGTTTCCTCTTTAAAACGGAGTAACATTACTATATAATAGATTCAACAAATATGAACTAGGCACTGACCATGTGCCAGGTACCGTTCTGCGTATATAGTGTAAATAAGACCAAGTTCTTAACCTTAAGAAGAAGTAAATCAATAGATGTGTACATATGCCAGATAGTTTTAAGTGCTATGAAGAAAAATGGAGGTAATCAGACAGTGATGGAAGTGATACTGTAGATGTTACTGTTATTGTTTATAGTCGCTAAGTCGTGTCCAACTCTGCAATCCCAAGAACTGCAGCACACCAGGCTTCTCTGTCCAAGAGTTTGCTCAAACTCATGACCTTTGAGTTGATGATGCTATCTAACCATTTCATCCTCTGTAGCCCCTTTCTCCTTCTGTCCTCAGTCTTTCCAAGCATTAGAGTCTTTTCCAATGAGTCAGCTCTTAGCATCAGGTGGCCAAAGTATTGGAGCTTCAGCTTCAGTCCTTCCAATGAATAATCAAGGTTGAATTCCTTTAGGATTGACTGGTTGTATCTCCCTGCAGACCAAGGGACTCTCGAGTCTTCTCCAGCATCATAATTTGAAAGCATCAATTCTTTGGGACTCAGCCTTCTTTACAGTCCAATGCTCACATGCGTTGGAAAAAAATTATAGCTTTGACTATATGCACCTCTGTCGGCAAAGTGATGTCTTTGCTTTTAATATCTCTAGCTTTGTCATAGCTTTCCATCCAAGGAAGAAGAGTTTTTTTAATTTCATGATTGCAGTCACGATCTGCAGTGATTTGGGAACCCAAGAAAATAAAATCTGTCACTGCTTGCACTTTTCTCCTTTCTATTTCCCATGAAGTGATAGGACTGGGTGCAATGATCCTATTTTTTTTTTCTTTAATGTTGAGTTTCAAGTCAGCTTTTTCACTTTCCTCTTTCGTCCTCATCAAGAGGCCCTTCAGTTCCTCTTCACTTTCTGCCATTAGCATGGTTGCATGGTTGTTGATATTTCTCTTGGCAATCCTGATTCCAGCTTGTACCCTGCATATTAGTTAAATAACGGGGTGACAATATACAGCCTTATTGCATTCCTTCCCAATTTTGAACCAGTCTGTTGTTCCATGTCCATTTCTAACTGTTGCTTCCTGACCTACGTAAAGGTTTCTCAGGAGATAGGTTAGGTGTCTGGTACTCCCATCTCCTTAAGAATTTTTCACAGTTTATTGTGATCCACACAGGCTTTAGCATAGTCAGTGAAGCAGAAGTAGATGCTTTTGTGGAATTCCCTTGCTCTCTCCATAGTCCAACAATTGTTGGCCATTTTATCTCTGGTTCCTCTGCCTCTTTGAAACCCAGCTTGTACATGTGAAAGTTCTCAATTCACATACTGCTGAAGCCTAGCTTGAAGGACATTAAGCATAGCCTTGTGTAATGAGCACAACTGTATGGTAGCCTGAACATTCCCTAGCATTGCCCTTCTTTGGGACTGGAATAAAAACCATTCTTTTCCAATCCTGTGGCCGATGCTGGGCCTTCCAAATTTGCTGACATATTGAGTGCAGCACTTTCATAGCATCATCAGCGTCATCTTTTAGGATTTGAAATAGCTCAGCTGGAATACCATCACCTCCACTAGCTTTGTTCATAGTAATGCTTCCTGAGGCCTGCTTGACTTCACGCTCTAGGATGTCTGGCTGTAGGTGAGTGACCACACCATCATGGTTTTCCAGGTCATTAAGGTCTTTTTGGTTCTTCTGTGTATTTTTGCCACGTCTTCTTAATCTCTTCTGCTTCTGTTAGGTCCTTACCATTTCTGTCCTTTATCATGCCTATCCTTGCATGAAAAGTTTCCCTGATATCTCCTATTTCCTCAAAGAGATCTCTAGGCTTTCCCATTCTATTGATTTCCTCTATTTCTTTACATTGTTCATATAAGGAGGCGTTCTTATCTCTCTTGCTGTTCTCCAGAACTCTGCATTCAGTAGAGTACACTGGGTGGCCAAAAAGGTTTATCTTAGGAGGTGACACCTGAATGAAGATCTGATTGAAATGACTGAGGTAGCACAAATCTCTGAGGTGGAAAAGAGCTTGGTGTGCTGTGAAAGAGTAACACAGCCAGTGTGGGTACATCAGGGTAACAGAGGGGGTTTAGTGGAGGTTGGGGAAGTCAGAAAGGTAGCCTGGGAAAGCCAGATGACAGAGGACCTTCAGGCCTTAGCAAGGATTTTGAATTTATCCTAGGTAGAAGGGGGTGTGAACAAAGGCTAGTTGTGTAACTCGACTTGCACTTTAGAAGGATCACTTCAGTTGCTGTATGGAAAACAGCAGAAGTGGCAGGAAGACCAGACTGGAACCTATGGCAGTCAAGTTCAGATGTGAAATGATAGAGAGGTGCTTGGTACATCTTTTTCTACCCTTTAACTTTAAACCTACTGAGGTATTTCTATTTTAAGTGAAACTCTTGTAAACAGTGTACAACTTGAATGTTGATATGTTTGCCCTGGTGTTTTCTATTACCATAGTGTATCTCAATATCTTTTTCCCAACAGCCTGCTTTTGGCTGTGTCCATCAAGTTTCCTTTTGTCTCATTCCTCCTCTATTATTTTGAATTGTATGTACTACATCTATTTTGTTAATAGTTACCCCTTCAATTTCCTTTGCCCTTCTTCTCACGCCCAAACATATATCCATGCTCCCTTCTCTGTCATCTTTGTATTATCATCTAGAATTAGTTCTACCTTGATTTGAAAATAAACTGAAATTTATTCCCAATCAATAATTACTCAGAATCATCAGTAAGTTTTATCAGTTTCTCTGTTCACCACTGTTTTTGGCAGTTGCTATTGTTTTTAAAGTTCATTTTTCTTGGAGTACATCCTTTAGAAGTTCTTTCAGTAGGGACTCACAGTTGTTCATCTTTAAGTCCTTTATCTCTGATGTTTTTATATTTTCCCTTCACACCTGAATAATAGCTTGGCTGGGCATAAAATTCTAGGTTGACAAATACTTTTCCTTAGCACGAGGAAGATATTGTTCTACTATCTTGTTACAGCCCATATTATTATTATTCTTTGAAGACAATCTGCTTTACTTCTTATTAGGAGTTTTCATGATCTTTTTATCCTTACTCTTCTAAAGGTTTTTTTTATGATGTATCAAGATACCAGTTTAGAGTGCTCTCTTTAATTGTGGGAAATTCTCAACTACTACTACTTCTGGCACTGCCTTTCCTATATTCTCTCTATTCTCTTTCTGGAATTCCTAGCAAATAGCACTTTGAACTTCAGGATCTATTTTCCACCTCTTTCATTTCTTTCATATTTTCTACTTCTTTATCTTTTTGTGTGGCACTTCAGAACATCTCAGTAATCTCTTTTTGCTTACTGATTCATGGCTCACCAGCTGATTTCAGTCTGCCAATAAGCCCACCGAGTTCCTAGTCAGATATTTTTATTTCTAGAAATTCCAGTTGGAGTTTTCATAGTTATCAGTTTTAAAAGTTCTTCTTCTTTTTTTTCACTGATGAAGTTCCCTCCTTTATCCTCTAAAGTTAGGAAATAAACCTAAAGTCCTCTATGGACTGCCTTATACGTATTTTCTCAGATAAAATTTCTTTTATTTGTTGATTTCCTTATCTGTATTTCATAATCTCAGCCTTCCTTGATGTACGGTGATTCAAAGAGCCAATTTGAATCTGAATCTCTGTCATTTAAAAAATATACTTATGATACCTCTTTTCTATTTCTTATTGGGTGAATCTTTTCAAGACTGCATTTCTCTCTTTAGATTTACAATGCTCAATAAAAGTAAACAGAAAACTTTAATCCTGATAGCCTATTTTATTTTTCTCTTTTAAGTATTACCTTGTGGCAAAAATCAATAGTTCAGTTCAGTCGCTTAGTCGTGTCTGACTCTTTGCGACCCCATGAATCGCAGCACGCCAGCCCTGTCCATCACCAACTCCCAGAGTTCACTCAGACTCATGTCTATAGAGTCAGTGATGCCATCCAGCCATCTCATCAATACAATACAATACAAAACTCAATAGTCTGGATACAAAACTGAATTCTCCTACATGTAAGTGATTAAGCACTGGTGAAAGAGGTTCCTAGGCAAGCTTTTTTTCTTTTTTTTTAAAATCTTACAGATTATGGTATAAGTTATTTCTCAGTTACTTAGAAATTTCTATTTTTCAAACATGAGAGCTATGAGAATAGAATGGAATTGAACAGAGTAGAGTAGAAAACAATATTTGGAATCCAAAACAGAAACTTCTCTGGGGAAAGAACACTTTTTAATGAGACTACTAGGAAAAAAATTTTTAGCATACTGGGAAGTCCTTTTATAAAGGATCTGATAGTAAAATAACAACTTGTAATTCAGTCTAGTGAGGAAGAAAAGAAAAGAAAGTGATGAAAGGGACAAGTGAATCTGAGAGTAAATATAAATATGGTCCTTTCTATACACTTAAGTCAGGAACTAAGAGAAACTACCATCTGGTAGCCAGTTATTACTTAGTGTTTTAGAGTTGGTGGGGAAGTACACAGAAAGGATGCCAAACTTTTAATAGTTAACGTGGCTTTGGCAGAAAAAGATATGATGTCCCAAAATATAACCAAATCTATGATTTCAAAACCATATGAATCTCTGTGCAACTGGTGGGTATCATTAACATATACAATCAGCATATTAAATTTACATTTTTAGGCTTATGTACCACTTTCAAACTCAAATAATTTCCAAAGTTCTTGGACTTAAAGGTTTTCAATGATTTGTGGGACTTACATTTCTAAAACACACTCTACTATTTCCAAACATGCTTTCCTATCAGGATAAAGGAAGCTACTGTAGAATTTAAAGCAAAACTGTAGTGTTTATGTTTAACAGTTCTTGTGTTTGTCAGCATTGCAACTCTGTTACTCAGCCTTGAAACAATTCTATTCTTTTGGTGTTTGACAAATAATAAAAATCAGGAAAATCATTCACAAAATTTAGAGGCGAATTCTTCCTTTCATTTTTGTTTAGGGTTAACAGGCCTACCTTAAATTTGTTTCCTGAAGAGTATCTCACCTTTCCAATCCTTAGGGATACTGGGTGCCTTTCTTCTAGGAAGCCCAGTGACCCACTAGAAACATACACGAGGCTCCCCTCAGTGCCAAACAGCTGAAACACAGGTGTAAGTAGGACATGTTTTGTTTCTCCATCCTAACAAAAATGATGTTAAATATAACAAAAATATACATGAGTCCTATATTATGGTTGGTAACAGGGAGATGGAATTAAAGTAAGATAGACTGGTTCATAAAAATGCAGAAAACAGAAAATAAGAAAAACACAGAAAGCTAAGAATCATACACTTGTGGATCGAGAAAGCTGTTTTCCTGAGGTAGCGTGTCCATACTAAATCATTTTCAAATACCCACCACAGGCTTTTGAAGTACATTATATGTTCAAAAGCAGGACAAATGGAGGAATCATTTCTTGGTATTTGCCCCAGACTAAGGCATTGAAAGAAAGAAGTCTGAAGGAAGAATTGAGAGCCAAAGAAAAACTCAGTATGTGACTCTAAATGGGGTAAAAGTTTTGATTTAAATTTTACTGCATTCTATTTATCACTGGTTGAGTCCTCTCTTTGTAAGATATCAACCTATTGCATGCTAGCTTCAAAACATTCCACGACATTAATATTTAGTTTTTATTTCTATCACAATTCTCCTATTTTTAATTTCTAAAGTCACCTGGAAAAGGTCAGCTTTCATTCCAATTCCTAAGAAAGGAAATGCCAAAGAATGCTCAAACTATCGCACAATTGCACTCATCTCACATGCTAGTAAAGTAATGCTCAAAATTCTCCAAGCCAGGCTTCAGCAGTATGTGAACTGTGAACTTCTGATGTTCAAGCTGGTTTTAGAAAAAGCAGAGGAACCAGAGATCAAATTGCCAACATCCGCTGGATCATGGAAAAAGCAAGAGAGTTCCAGAAAAACATCTATTTCTGTTTTATTGACTATGCCAAAGCCTTTTGATTGGATCAAAGCCTTTGGATCACAAAAACTGTGGAAAATTCTGAAAGAGATGGCAATATCAGACCACCTGACCTGCCTCTTGAGAAATCTGTATGCAGGTCAGGAAGCAACAGTTAGAACTGGACATGGAACAACGGACTGGTTCCAAATAGGAAAAGGACTATGTCAAGGCTGTATATTGTCACCCTGCTTATTTAACTTATATGCAGAGTATATCATGAGAAACGCTGGACTGGATGAAGCAACAAGAATCAAGACTGCTGGGAGAAATATCAGTAACCTTAGACATGCAGATGACACCACCCTTACTGCAGAAAGAGAAGAAGAACTAAAGAGACTCTTGATGAAAGTGAAAGAGGAGAGTGTAAAAGTTGGCTTAAAGCTCAACATTCAGAAAACTAAAATCATGGCATCCTGTCCCATCACTTCATGGCAAATAGATGGGGAAACAGTGACACAGCTTCTTTTGGGGGCTCCAAAATCACTGCAGATGGTGAGTGCAGCCATGAAATTAAAAGACACTTACTCTTTGGAAGGAAAGTTATGACCAACCTAGACAGCAGATTAAAAAGCAGAGACATTACTTTGCCAACAAAGGTCCATCTAGTCAAGACTATGGTTTTTCCAATAGCCATGTATGGATATGAGAGTTGGACTATAAAGAAAGCTGAGTGCCAAAGAATTGATGCTTTTGAACTGTGGTGTTGGAGAAGACTCTTGAGCGTCCTTTGGACTGCAAAGAGATCCAACCAGTCAGTCCTAAAGGAAATCAGTCCCAAATATTCATTGGAAGGATGGATGCTGAAGCTCCAATATTTTGGCCACCTGATGCGAAGAACTGACTCATTTGAAAAGACCGTGATGCTGTGAAAGATTGAAGGCAGAAGAAGAAGGGGACGACAGAGGATGACATGGTTGGATGGCATCACTGACTCAATGGACATGAATTTGAGTAAACTCTGGGAGTTGGTGATGGACAGCGAGGCCTGGCGTGCTGCAGTCCAGGGGTCGCCAAGAGTCAGACATTACTGAACAACTGAACTGACTGCCTGACTGTAAGCCACATCAGGCGAATAGTGAAACAGGTCATGGTCAAAACAAGAATTATACCTACTTTTCCAACATTGTAAGAACAAAACCAAGTTTGTCCATATATTAGCTGAACAGTTATACCTACTTGTTGAATAAGAACTTCATATTTTGATGGAAAGAATCTGCATCCACAACCTCATGATTCACACTGAGCCTAATTTACTTCAGCAGAATGAATTTAATGATAAATATAGGATTTTCACCTTGTACTTATTTGTTATTCTTCAAAGTCATCTTTCAGAAACCACTTATTAAAAATTTTATCACTAGGATCAACATCAAGATAACCTGCTAAATCTGGAGGGTCAAATCCATCAATTAAGCCAGGACTATTTACTTGTTATTCCTTCCTGGAAGGATGGAAGGTGGGAAAAAGGGAACCTTTACATGGATTATACATTCTGCACACAAAATACATCAAGGTTACCAATGAGGTCGAGGGAGCCCATGTATATTCTAAGAGAAAATGGTGCTCTTGGGCAGGTAATTTAGTTAGGGTTTGAGTATGCCTCTCCTTTTTGAAACTTTAATGTATTTAGTAAGTAGTAAGCAGCCTATGAGGATTGAACCATATGAATCTCACTGTCACTATTTGGCCTCAAGCAAATTACTGATACTAAATCTCAGTTTCTTCATCTGTAAAGAGAAGAGGGTGAATCAGGCCAATTGCCTAGGCTGTCTCTTCTTCTAAGAGTATAGCATTTCTATATGACCCTTTCGGCCTTCATCTAACTAGTGTCTATATTTGTGAGATTTTAATTGTGAAAATTAAAAAGGATATTCAGAGGACCTACCACAAGGCCTGCTGCATTGTAAGTATTAAAACAAAATGGGACTTTTGCCTATCTTTTCCCCCATGTGATGGAAATAATATTTATCCTGAGTTTTCCTTAGTATGTTAAAGAAAATTCAAATGAGAATATTTTAACTGCTGCTGCTGCTAAGTCGCCTCAGTTGTGTCCAACTACATAACATCAAAATTAGAAAGAACAAGGTCTGACAATTTTACATTTAAATTCCTCTCCAACTCTTCTATTTTTTACTACGGCTCCTAGCATTACCCTAGTGTAAGCTACCATCATCTCTCATTTTACTAAAAGAGACTCCTTCCAACCAGCCCTCAAACTCTCTTGTCTTCTCGGCTCTACTCGCTCCCCACTCTATTCCTGCACAGCAGCAAGACAGCCGTGCTTTTAGAAAACTCAGGCGTACTTCAAATAAAATCCAAGCTTTACCGTGGCCTTCAAGTTATGACATGGCCTAGGATCTGGTCCAAATTTATATTTGCCACCTTTCCTGTTGCTTACTTTCTCACTATGCTCTAGTACAATGTCCTCCTTTCAAAATTTTGGCCTTCAGTCCCTCTTGCCTCTGGGTTTTCAAGTGCACTGTTCCTACCACCTGCAATGATCCCATCCCATCCTCCTTAACTCCTAACTCTACCTTTAAAAGCTCACCTCAAATGTTACTTGCTCAAACCAAACTAAGTTACTTCATTTCAACGGACTCCTACTTCTTCATGAAACTTATAACAACTGTAATTAGACAATGCAGTTAACAGCTGTTTAACCTCTCCTCTGTTACAATGTCCCAGGAGGGCAGGATCCCTTTCATCACTGTATCCCCAGCACCTAGGACAGTGCCCGACACAGGGTAGGTACCTCATAAAAATCCGTTGGTGAGTAAACAAAGGGACATCTTGTCCAAAACGCCTTCCTTTGCAGATTAGGAAACCGTAGTCAGGATATGTTAAGTGACTTGCCTAAACTTGAGACACCAAGAGTTCTTACTCTCACGTCAGTGTTTTTTTCACTACACTGAACTCTGAGGTCCCTTTGACTCTGAGCTCTAATATCTGGTTATCTCAGAAAACTCAGTAAAGGATGCAAAAATAGTTTACAGATGGTAGTTATTTTTCTTTCACTTTGGACAAAACACTTGCTCTTGCTTTATTTCTCACTTTATTTAAGAAACTTTTGTTACTTCTCTGCTTCCTTTTTCCATTTAATTCAACATATATTTACTGAATAATCCAGTCAATGAGGCAGATCTGTAAACACGGAGTTACAATCAATAAAGTTAAGTGCAATGGCAGGATGCATGAGGTACAAAAGAAGTACAGTTTAGACAATAATTGCTGTCCAGGAAGCAGTAAAGGAAAGAAAGAAAGAAAGAAATAACCTTCAAAACAAGTTTTGAAGGATGAACAGGAGTTTGCCAAAGTGCAAGCAACATTCCAGACAAAGGGAACAGCAGTACAGAGGAACTGTACCCATTCAACACATATTTAATCAGTACCTACAAGGTAAAGCGCACAGATTAGTGAACTCCACAAATACTGGAATACCACAAAACCACAAACTGCTGGTATCGCTACAGAGAGAACGGATGGAACAGGAAATGTAGTGAAAAGCAAGGATCAGCTCCGAGTACCTGATATGTCACGCTACAAAACACAAACACTGGTTTACAGGCATGGAAAACCACCCAAGACATCGGAGTAAAGAAGTGACAACCGCGGATTTACATTTGTTAGAGTGTGTGCTCGGTTCGGATCACTCCCCCAGACCCCAGAAAGACGACAGAAAAACTGTCTTGAAAATCTGCACAGGACAAACACAGCAAACCAAACGCTGCTGCCACACCCCTGACCTTATTAGAGCTTCACTCCAACTCCACGAGTTGGCAGGGCAGTACTCGCAGGTAAAGAGTTCAAAAGAGCCTGGACTAAGATGGGTACGTGACCCCACGGCGCCAAGAGCAGGTGGGGGCCTCCGGAGCTCCCGGACCCCGTCCCGGGCCTCCCTCCTCTCAGAAAGGCACCCGCTCACCTCCTCAAGTTCTCGATCTCGGCCGGAATGCTCTGAAGCTGGTTGCCGCCGAGGCTGAGGGTCTGCAGCGCGCGCAGCTCCAGCAGCGAGGTGGGCACCTCTTGGAAGCAGTTCCCGCTGAGGTTAAGCACCTGGAGGCTGCGGCAGAGCGGCGACTGGGCCAGGCCCTTGGGGAGCGCGCCCGGGCCGCCGAGCCGGTTGTTCTTGGCCAGCAGCGTGCGCAGGCCGCGCAGCGCCAGCAGCTCCGGCCCCAGCGCGGTCAACGCGTTGCCGCTCACGTCCAACAGCTGGAGGTGCGGGAAGCCACCGCCCAGGGCCCGCGGCAGCGACACCAGACGGTTGTGCGGTAGCAGCAGCCGCAGCAGCGCCTCCCGCGCGCCGCGCCGCTCCTCGCCCCGCGCCTCCAGCTCCGACTCCAGCGTCTCGAGAGACACGCTGAGGCGAGACAAGTTCAGTTCGGCCTCCCCGGCTGTGGCCACAGCCGCTCCAGCCTCCTCCATCCCGGCCGCCGCAGAGGGCCGCGCTCGACCCACAGGCCGGGAGCTCCGCGGCGCCCCGGAACCTGAACCGCGGGCTGCGTCGGAAGTGGCGCGGACGGGCGCTAACCCCGCGCGCCCCCGCCTAGTCACACGACGCGAGGCGGCTGGGTGCGCGCGCCGCTCGGGGGCCGGGCTCCGCCTCACGCGGCACTCGGCGCGCGGAGCGGTCGGGGCACGCCGGGCAGGGCGGAGACCCGGCCTCCTCGGCGCTGCCCAGTTACCCTAGGGATCCGGCAGTGTGTGGGCAGCCACGCTTTATGGTCTTTGGCGTCGGCTGACCTGCCCCCGGGGTCGAGGACCGCCTCGGTAAACAGCCCGAGGACAGTTTAGTTGTTTCGCTTTGAGGGCTCGCGCGTCACGGTGACCGCCTCCTCGGTTCCTACCCAGTTTAGGAGTGGGGCCCCTGGTCTGCGGGATTCCGCGAACGCGCAGGAATGTAGTGATTCACCTCCGTGACTGCAAGGCCCAGGAATTTCAAGTCTTGGGTTAACCAAGACGAGTTTGAAGGGCAGAGGCAGCTGGACTAGAAAATCGGAACTCTTTTAGGTTCTTACCTGGGATTCAGCTCTTAACTAGCCTTATTTCCTCGTACAAGGGATTTAATTTCAGTTTCTCCACCCATAAAATATGGATAATCCTTGCCCTCCTTGCCCTACAGCATTTTTAGCTGAAGTACTGTGGTTTTTTGGTTTAAGTTGAAGTGCTGGAAATGAATCTGGGAGCCATGGAGGAGTTTTAGTTAATTCGAGGCAGCTCTAAGTAATTGATCAGTTTAAGAAAGCGGAAAGTATTGTGGATTGCCATTTCCTTCTCCAGGTTAATGTTTTACTTCAGGGCAAAAACCACAATTTAACTGTGAAAATCTACACTCTGGCTTTAAGTCAGTATTTCTAATTAACATTTTCTACCTGACCCTAAACTAAATCTTTTCTGAAATTGCTTTTTATAATTTTGGAAAGTCATGAATATAAATAAAAATATTTAGTGTCTTTTTACAAAGTTTATCCATAAAATGTTAAAAGATTGTGTGTAACCAATTCCATTAAATTGCTTTCTTCCTGAAAAGGAGAATATTTTTTTCTTGCCAGTCATTTGTGTTTTTAAAACCTAGTGAATTTGAAACCAGTTTCAAAAGGGCCCTTTTAAAAATTAGACTGTCCTTACTTTGGATCAAGATTACATTAGCAGGAACCTAATACGTGAAAATTGCAAATATTTAATACAGTTTTATGCTCTTAAAAATGTGAATGTGCCTGTGATAAAAATAAACTTACAGGAATGTAATATAAAATGAGAAAAAAGAATTCAAATATGATTCAGAAATAGAGAAGATCACAAATCAGTGAAATTAAGGAGGGAAAGATGAAAATCGTCTCAGAGACTGAAGCTACTGGTAGAAAGTTTTAAAGCTATGTTGAGAGTAATGGAAGGATCCCTCTTGTTTATAAGAACCTTCTCTATCTCAGGTACTTTGTTGAAGCCAAATGGATCTAAATAAAGCAGCATCCCTTGATAATCTAGTGGGCCTTGATACTGTCCAGTCAACTTGGAGAGTTCTGAGAACTCCCTGGGAGGTGAAGGAGCTTTAGTGGTTTGTGAACCTTCACAGTGATGAAGGCAATGGGGACCCAGGAAATGTGAAGGGAAAAGGAGGCAGCATGGTCAACATGGTGCATTATTTAGGGAAAGAGAGATGGGGTACAGGAAGCTGAGAAAAGGCATGGCATGCTTGCCTACTTAGCAAAACTTCACCAGCGAGTCACTTTTGGGTCAAATTGACTGTTTCAGGTCTCCTGACTAGAATGTTACTGGGAAAAAAAGGGAGAGACTAAATGAAGAGCTCTTTCTGCTTCAGACACCCTGTCCATGTTTCCTGAGGGCAGGAACTGTGTCTCTTTACCTTGGCCCCACACCTGAGACATAGTAGGCATTGGGCAAGTGAATGAAATAAATACATGTATAGGTTTTGGCATGCCTGACTAGGATGGCTGCTATTGCCTAACTATAGAAGAAACAAAAAATAATCTGAATGAAGAATCATTTTATAAAGCACACTTGATGGGAGACCATGTTCTAAAGTATATAAAATGTGGACTTTGGCTTTTATCAGATATAGGTTTCAAGTCTGGAAATCATATTTTTCTTAATCTTGATTTTGTTACTTAATCTACTTAAGTCTTGATCTCATTATCTGATTATTATCTATTTTGTAGGGTTATTATAAGAGTTAAATCTAAAAGGTTTAGCTCAATGTGTAGCATAAAGTAAATAATCTGTAAGCAGTGGCGATTATTACTACTGATAATAGCAGTTATTGTTATACTCTCTCCCACTTCTTAGTTTATGATCAGGGTAAAAGAAATAAAGTTGAGGACAACCTTTACTCAATTTTCTGCTTAAATGGTGGTTTTCTCTTCTGGACTAGGCAGTGTTTTAGGGGTTAGAATTTGAGAGATTTGTCTGAACTCTCCTTGCCCTTGATCTTGACACCCAAGATATATGCTTATTACCCTATCTCCAAATTATATCAAAACCTCATACCTCCTAACCTTCATCTCAGCTACCTCTGATAAGCAGTACTTTCATTATTTCAAGCTATGTATCAATCTGTCTCCCTCCTCTCCTAACCCCATGTCTCTTCATTCCTCATCTGATGAAGGTCAGTTGCTTAGCCTGGCATGCAGTGTTTTAGATTATTTCCATTGCTGAGTCACTCTGAGGTTGGCTTATCCAGTTTGGCCTGGGATGGTTTAAAGTTCTGACATCTTACCAACTGTAGTACAAATCTCAAACAATAGTTACTTTCTATTTAAGGCAGCATAGAAGGCAGAGGGAGCTGTAATCTTTCAATACATTCTGAGGAGGAGTCCGCCTCTGTGTTTACAAGAGCCTAGAGTGACTCTGCAGCCAGTTTTGTAACTTAAGGTCTGCACTTTGGTTACTAGCAGTTCCTTCCTCTGCCTCAGTGTATTTTTGCTGTAGAATGGATAGATCAATACTAATTGGTAGATTAAGATTTCCTCATTATCTTTCCCCTAAATGAATCGTTACTGAAGTATGGGATGTCTTTACGTTGAAGATTCAAATAATAACATGATGTTTCTGCATCTGGGTGGCTTTGACTAAGAGCTGTAAAAGCATCTTCATGACTCCTTCCATTGAGTTCACTTCTTATAGGGATTTTCTCACATCTGGTGAGGTGTTTTCCTTGGTAATTGTTTAGGGAATTCCAGACTACCTGACCTGCCTCTTGAGAAATCTGTATGCAGGTCAGGAAGCAACAGTTAGAACTGGACATGGAACAACAGACTGGTTCCAAATAGGAAAAGGAGAACGTCAAGTCTATATATTGTCACCCTGCTTATTTAACTTCTATGCAGAGTACATCATGAGAAACACTGGGCTGGAAGAAGCACAAGCTGGAATCAAGATTGCTGGGAGAAATATCAATAACCTCAGATATGCAGATGACACCACCCTTACGGCAGAAAGTGAAAAGGAGCTAAAAAGCCTCTTGATGAAAGTGCAAGTGGAGAGTGAAAAAATTGGCTTAAAGCTCAACATTGAGAAAACGAAGATCACGGCATCCGGTCCCATCACTTCATGGGAAATAGATGGGGAAACAGTGGAAACAGTGTCAGACTTTATTTTGGGGGCTCCAAAATCACTGCAGATGGTGACTGCAGCCATGAAATTAAAAGATGCTTACTCCTTGGAAGAAAAGTTATGACCAACCTAGATAGTATATTCAAAAGCAGAGACATTACTTTGCCGACTAAGGTCCGTCTAGTCAAGGCTATGGTTTTTCCTGTGGTCATGTATGGATGTGAGAGTTGGACTGTGAAGAAGACTGAGCGCCGAAGAATTGATGCTTTTGAACTGTGGTGTTGGAGAAGACTCTTGAGAGTCTCTTGGACTGCAAGGAGATCCAACCAGTCCATTCTGAAGGAGATCAGCCCTGGGATTTCTTTGGAAGGAATGATGCTAAAGCTGAAACTCCAGTACTTTGGCCACCTCATGCGAAGAGTCGACTCATTGGAAAAGACTCTGATGGGATTGGGGGCAGGAGGAGAAGGGGATGACAGAGGATGAGATGGCTGGATGGCATCACAGACTCGATGGACGTGAGTCTGAGTGAACTCCGGGAGATGGTGATGGACAGGGAGGCCTGGCGTGCTGCGATTCATGGGGTCGCAAAGAGTCAGACATGACTGAGCAACTGAACTGAACTGATGCATTTTTTAAATTTTATCCACTTGTGAAGCCTGCTGCTGCTGCTGCTGCTAAGTCGCTTCAGTCGTGTCCGACTCTGTGCGACCCCATAGACGGCAGCCCGGGCTCCCCTGTCCCTGGGATTCTCCAGGCAAGAACACTGGAATGGGTTGCCATTTCCTTCTCCTCCAATACATTAGAGTGAAAAGTGAAAGTAAAGTCGCTCAGTCGTGCCCGACTCTTAGCGACCCCATGGACTGCAGCCTACCAGGCTCCTTCGTCCACAGGATTTTCCTGGCAAGAGTACTGGAGTGGGGTGCCATTGCCTCTTGTGAGGCCTATGTTCCTATAATTGGGTTGTTTTACCTTTTCATAGATAGCTATTCATAAACAACTATAAACAAGCTAAAATACTTTTAGTCCCCAACTTATTCATTCATAAATACTTACTGAACACCTCATGTGTAAGAAACTGAACTATACATTGGAGATGTACAGAGATAAATGAAAAATAATGGCTAACATTTTCTTTCTCAGTCAGATATTTGGGCCAGGTACCTAGGCTACTGAGTCCTAGGGGCTTTGTAGGCATTATTTTATTTAATCCTCATACTCATTCTGTAAGATATTATCTCCATTTTTTACAGACAAAACTGAATTGTGGGAAAGTTAAGTAACTCACCATGTCACGGTTATGAAGGAGTTGGATACCAACATAGTAGAATATGAGTCCAAAGTTTATGATTTTGTCCAAATACAATCACTGGTATCAAGAGATTTATAGAAGTGTAACAGATTAACAGGGAGGCCTGCAGTTTATGGGGCTGCAAGGAGTCAGACACAACTGAGCAGCTGAACTGAACAGATTAAAAGGAATCCAGAAAACCCAAAGTAATCCAATTTAAAACTGGGCAAGAAATCTAATACATAAACCCATAAAACCCCAAATAATCCAGTTTAAAATTGAGCAAAATATCTGATAGACATTTCTCCAAAGAAGACCTACAAATAGCCAGTAAGTACATGAAAAGATGTTCAACATCATTAGCAAATGCAAATCAAAACCACAAAAACCACGCATACCCACTAGGATGACTAAAACCAAAAGATAGATGCTTAACTCATAAGGATGTGGAGAAATTGGAATCCTCATACACTGCTGGCAGGGATGTAAAATGGTGCAGTCTCATAGTTCCTCAAAAGGTTAAAGAGATAGACTTCCCATATGACCCAGCAATTCCACTCTTAGGTGTCTATCCAAGAGACCTGAAAAAATATATCCAACAAAAACTTGTGCACAAGTGTTCATAGCAGCATGATTCATCACAGCCACAACCCAAATTTCTATCAACTGATGAATGGATTTTTAAAATGTGTTTATTTATCCATATAGTGGAATATTATTTAGGAATAAAAATGAATTACTGATACGTGTTACAACATGTAAATCTTGAAAACACTATGAGAACACAGGTGACTAGAAGAAACTAGTCACAAAAGACCACATGATGTAAGATTCCATTTACATGAAATGTCCCAAACAGGCAAACCTATAGAAACAAAAAGGGCTTCTCTGGTGGCTCAGACAATAAAGAATCCTCCTGCATTGTAGGAGAACTGAGTTTGATCTCTGGATCAGGAAGTTCTCCTGGAGAAGGGAATGGCAACTTGCTCCAGTATTCTTGCCTGGAGAATTCCACGGCCAGAAGAGCCTGGCAGGCTACAGTCCATAGGATCACAAAAGAGTCGGACATGACTGAATGACTAACTTTCTTAGAAACAAAAAATAGATTAATGATTATCAGGGGCTGGAGAGAGGCGGGTATGGGTAGTAAGGACTGTTAATGGCTACAGAGTTTCTTTTGGGGTGATGAAGATGTTCTAAAGTTGATTGTGATGGTTGTACATATAACTCTGTGCATATACTAAAATCATTGAATTATATACTTTATCTAGATGAATTGTATAATATGTGGATTTTATCTGAATAAAGCTGTTATAAACCCAAAGCAATGGAAATATTAAGTAGCAATTTGCTAACTATTGTATAGTGGCATAAGCAAATACTATGAGAATTCAGAGGAAAGAGACGATCTCAGGCTTCTGCAGTTAGGAAAACCTTAACTGGGTGGTGAGGTTTTGGTAGAGATGGGATGAAGCATAAGAAATCAGAGAGGAAAAGAATGAGGAAGGTATTTCTTGAGAAAGAATGGGAAAAATGAGAAGGAAAACTTGTGTCTGGGAAACGGTGAAGGGTCTGATTTGGCTGATATGCTTTGTCCTGGTGGTTATGATAGCCCAGTATTGGTGCACTTTGGAGAATAATGGGAGAAAATTTAACTTTGCCCCCAAATCTAAGGTGTACTGTTATTGTAACATACAAAGGAGGGGTAATGCTTGTAATGATAAGTTGGTCTAGATCATGATGGGAGAGGTATAGATATCAGGTGAGGAAAGCATCTCTGATTCATTTCTTACTGGAAGCTCAAAAATCCCATTTCCTTATTAGCTCAAGTAGACATATGTGAAAAACTCCTAGGTTTAAGGGAGTCTGTGGGAGTGTGGCACCTATAGAAAGAGCTTTGTCTATGGGGACAAAATATTCTTCCTCATTTCTCAAGACTGTGGTAGTAACATCAGGATGTTTCTTCTCTGTCTCAGAGTGGAAGTCAAATGTAGATCAAGTCTCAAGTCCTATAGTGGGAATTAGAACTGATCACAATTATTTCATTCTATTATGTTCCATTCCACAGTTGTTTTATTGAGCAACTGTGTAAAAGGTCTATGGTAGATGTCATAGAAGCTTTTTTAAAAGACATTCCTCAACAGTTCATGTTTGTCGTTTTACGTTTACTTTGAAACTTCATAGGTCTTTCCTTCACTCAACCACTGAAGAGGAACTGAGAGGTTCTGGAGATGCAAGGGTAGGAACTAACTGCTTCATTCAGTCAGAAGGGGTCAGGGATCCAAGGTAAAGATGCCTCTGGCACTGATCCCCAGCAGGAGGCCTGCTGTTTCTGTCTTTGTCTTATTTGCCAAGTGTTTCTTCAAACCCTTGTCTGTAATTCACCGGCATTATGTGCTGAGTATAAGGACTAGGGCAACCCAGTTCAGACTCAGTAATCCATTTGCTGTGGTGGTGGGAGACGGAAAGGCACCGTAATAAAGAGCAGGCCACCACTGAACTTGAATTTAAAGGTTAATCAGAAAGACTTTAAACAGAAGACACAAGCCGTACTCATTCCTAAGAGGAAGAGAATGGAGAATAAATCTCATTTGCTCTCTTTCCTGTACTCTCTGTACCACATTATGTGTGTAAATTCTGTTTGTCTTTTTCATTAGTTTTTCAGCTATAAAGTATTTATTATAATGTAAATATAAAAGGTCATTACAGAAAATTCAGAGATGTGTAACAAAAACAACTAAAATCACACATAATCTTGCCATCCAAAAGTAACCACCACTGAGTTTTTAATGTATTTCCTTCCTTTTCTATATGCACACATTTTTTTCCCTCACAAAATTGAAATAATACATGTGTATAAACATATGTTAAGTTTTGTATTTTGATTTTGTTAACTAAAAATTGTATAGTGAGCATTTTCCATGTTATTCAGTTATTCTTCAAAAATGTGATTTTTAAAAATTAGGTGCAGAATGATTCTCCAATATTGGACATGATGGTGTTCTACTAGTTCCACTCTTCATCCATAATGCCTTTCAAGCACTTTTTTTTAAGTCAACAAATTTCACCATGAGAAATATTACATCTCACAGAGCTCTTTGCTGAGCTTTTACTGCAACAGCTTGATAATAACAGTATCACCAAGCCGTCTTTCTGAGGACTGCCACACAACCATTCCTCTGAAGACATGCTAACTCCATCTCACTTGCTTTTCACCTACCTGATCAGAGGGATCAGCTGTGATACAGGTAAGCTCTTTCAATAAACAGACTCTTTGGGACAATTGTAGGCCTTGATTATGAACTGGAGAGCCAAATGATGGATAACATGCCTGAATTATTTAGGTATCTACTCCATGTGGTCCCTTTACACGTATGCCTGTACATCAAGCGAGTCAATAATATTCTCATAGGTTTTCTGTAAATGAGAGGTGAAAAGGGTACAAGTCCTAGAGGCAATACTGGGGTACACTGCTGGAACCTCTGCTTTGGCACAGTTGATGCTCATCTTCCGTAGTGTATGAACTTCTTTTTCTGCTTTTTCCCATTATAGAATGAAAATTTGTAAGAATATTATACCCAATTAAATTTAATTTAATTAAGGCAACATATTGGGTCTCTATGACATGTGGAACACAATGATGGAAATATGGAAGAGAGGACCTAGGCAGGCCCTTAAGGAGGCTTACAGTCTAGTAGGGATGATAAGATATGCACACACTAACTATAAAAAGAGTAGACCAGATTGTAGGAATTTTAATGACAAAGAAATGATCATTAAACAGTGTCATGAGGAAATTTAAACTGCACACTAAATTGTATACAAATTTAGTTCTCTTAAATTACTGAGTATGTGTACATATTCCCAAAATGGTAGTAGAGGTTATCTGAGTGATGGACTTAGAAATGGTTGTAATATTCTTCTTTATTCTTTTCCATTTTTTCTAACATTTTAAAGCAATTAAAATGTGTTACTATTAGAATCATTAAAATATCCTCTATTAAATATGTGAGAGCACTATATAGAAATACAAAATACATTGGAAGTATGGAAAAATGATTATGTCTAACTAGGTGGGGGAATCAGGAAAGCTTTAGGATTTATATCTTTAATAATGATGAAAAACTTTTAATCTTGGAAATAATGAAATTTCATTGAGTTGAAAAGGCATTTTATATTCCTACAACTTTTATATCTATGACATTTGACTACAGTCTCTACTAACTATCTGTAGCTCTAGTGACTGCTATCTGACATATTATCTTTTATTTAGATATATCTTAAATTTTTTTTGCTACATACACCATGGGGAGATGTTTCTTAAATCAGTAGTTGTCATTAGTCAGAGTATATATTTTTAGCAAAGACTCTTTCCGCTTGTCCCACTGACCCCAGAAATGCTTTATTTAGACATTTACTAGCAAGGGCTGTTTCTTTATCCTCTTGTTCTTCTAAAGACTTCTGTATCTTAATATTCAATGTACAGAACACATATTCTCCAGGGTCCAATAGGCTTCTAGCAAAAGACTCCACAAACCATCTGCTTCATCAGCCATGAGCTTCCTGTTCTTTTGGTGGACACCCTAAGTGATGAGACGTCCCAAGGTTTTCAGTGAAAGTGCAGGGATTATCAGGACAGAATTTAGGTGACATGACAGGCTTCAACTAACCTGAAAGATGAGCATCTTCGTTCTATGTAACCCTGATGAATTATTTACCCTCTCTATGCCTTAGTTTCCTCACTTATAAAATGGAGATAATAAAGAAGAGAAAAAAATAAAGATAATAGCAATCATTTCATAGTCTTATTTTGAATATTAAGTTTGGCATTTGTTAATATTTGATATATATAGTTGCCCTCATTATGATGTATCATAGACCTGGGGGGTTGTGGAGTTTTATTTTTCTCCTGAATGATTATAGGAAGTGGTGGAATTTTGAATGACAAGTGAGTTGTAGAGGGCAGATGAGGGTGGCGGTAATAGGGGATGTGCCAGGCAAGGAGGGTTGGAATAGCACCATGACCTAGGGATGCTACTGGTGGAAATTCAGGTGTAGGGGAACAGTGAGAGATGAGGCCAGAGAGGAAGACTGGATCCAGACCTTCACTTGCTGCAGATGTACATTTATGTCAGAGCTTATTAAAAAGGCTGAGTATTCCCGAGCCCTTTCTACCCGCTCCAAAGATGTCCTAGGCTCGTTCATACCATTCCCAGTAAAGTGCAGCCCTGGCTGGGCAGATGTGTTTAGTACTGTCTCTTGTTATTTTTCTCTGTTTGGGAAGCATCAATCCATAACTTTTCAGATGCACCTGGATATCTACTAGTTATACCTCCCTCACTGCTGACTTCCCCCAAGCAACATCCAGAAAGACCAGTGACAATTGCTCGGGAAGCTGTCACTGACCTGTCAAACATCATTTTAGGGCTAACTCTGATCCAGAATAATTCAAATGTGACTCGCCTATAGAGACAGACTTGCTTATTGTAGAAACAGAGCTCCAGGTTCATATAGCAAATCAAACAGTCTACGATCAGCCTGGGTGAACTTGACTCAGTGGACAATCTCACACAGAATGCCGAAGTGCTGGAAGCCTCTGTCAGCTAAGAGTGCATCCGGTGGGCATGGAGCTTGACCGTGGTGTCTGTGGGGGCCTTTCTTGGACCCAGTGGGGTGGCGGCTGGGTTGTGCTGGTTCACATTCTTTCTTAGCTGAAGCAAATTTTCTGCTTTTCTTTCTGTTCCTTAGAGAATGTCTTTTTTGGGTGACTTTCAACATACTTCTACTTATTCATAATGTAGGTGAGTCACTTTTCAAAAAAATCTTTATGGGTATTTCTGAAACAGCTTTGGAAGAGTGAGGGAAATATTGATTTGGAGGTTAAAAAAGAAATGACTTAATCTCTCTGAACCTCAGTTTTCTCGTTTTTTTAAGATGGTATTAACAATGCCCTATTTGTTTAACAGGAAATGGTGAAGAACAGATGGGAAAATCTAACAAACCCAAATAGTAAAGCATTATTGTTTATTCTGTTTTCATGTTTTTAAATGAGAAAAGCCTCGCCGCCTGCACCACCAACTTGAATTGTTCATTCGAGGCCATGTCTGGATAATTACACTTATTTACATCTATAATTTGAACTCCTTCAATTAAAAAAAAATCTGGACAGTCCTCCCCACTTCAAGTGCCTGATAAATGTTGATTTAGAGTATAGCATCACAGAATATTTGAGATCAGGTCTGTCCTAAAAATTCTGGATGGCCAGTCAACACAGAGTTTGTATAAGTTTTTATATTCGGTTCTTAAAAAATGTTGAGATAAATAGTTATTATATAGATGTTGAAAAAGTTAATTCAGCTAACCAAAAATATATATGCAAAAATTTCTTTAAAAAATCACATGTATCCAAAACCTGCAATATAATTACTTGAAAAGTGATCAAACACATTTTTAGATTTCAGGTACATTCAGTCTCTCGGGGACCTTCAGCAGCTCTGCCAGTGTCTTAAAGCTGGCAGCAGTGGAAGGCATCCTTAGGGATGCCAGGAATCGAATCAGGAGTTAGTGCAAGGCCAGGTCCACCCAGATTACATGTACTGGTTCTTTTCTTTGGATGCTTGGCTACTGTGTGTGTGTGTGTGTGTGTGTGTCTGTAGGTGTGTGTGTGTGTAGAAGGGAACAGTAAGGCAAAGTGAGATGGTAATCCATTCATAGTTAGGAACAACCCAACCAAATAAATTAAAGGAAAGGGTATATATGTAAGTGAAAGAGAAAGCTAATAATGCATTTTATAGCAACAGTGACAATCTAATACGAGGTGCTTTAGGTATGGTATCTTTCTGCTGAGCTTTTGACTCAGTTTCTTGGACCTTGGGAAGCTAAAGATACAAAGGCCTAGAAATAAAACAGATTGAAATAGACAAAAGGGTTACTCAGATTCAAGTAGGACCATCTGCAGACACATCAGTCAAAGCTTGGCTTTTATATTACCAGTTACATCATCAACAGTTCCTGTTTCATGATTCTTTGACTAGAGCCTTTGAATTCCTGAGTCTGAGACCTTTTCCCTTGGGGCTAGAAAGTGTACAGCTGTAGTGAGACCTCCTGGATATAACCTGAGAAGCTAGAACTAAGGACCTTTCATGAGTGAACTGCACATTTTTATGAGAGAGGCTGGGAAGAGCAGAAGCTTACTAAGGTATGCATCCATCTGGTCCACTCCTTCTGTCCCTCTGGAAAATGATTGAACTTTGTCATATAAAAAGTGTCCCTAAGATCCCAAGCATTTCATAACAACGCTGGGACAGGTGTTCCTACCCTAATTATATGTAAGAAAACTATAGAATAAGAGAGATTGACTTGCCTAATTACAAATGACTAGTAAAGAAAACTTAGAACTAAGTTTAAGTTTAGCGACTTAGTTCTTAAACTTAGAACTTGGATTTAAAATCTAAAAAGAGTTTTTACACCTGTAATTCACTGCTTCTTGATGATAACAATGTCAGACAAATAATCTGAGCAGGAAGGCATTTCATTTTCTTATATGCAAATCCATCGTTCTAAAGGGTAGACAAGTTGTCGCTCCCTGACTCCTTTTTCCATTGTCATCTGTCTTTCTTTATATTCATTTGATCATTTATTTCATTAGTCAATTTTTTATTCATTAAACTTTGAACGAGTGCCTACAGTCAGAAAGCAACAGTTAGACCTGGACATGGAACAACAGACTGGTTCCAAATAGAAAAAGGCGTATGTCAAGGCTGTATATTTTCACCCTACTTATGTAACTTATATACAGAGTACATCATGAGAAACGCTGGACTGGATGAAGCACAAGCTGGAATCAAGATTGCCAGGAGAAATATCAATAACCTCAGATATGTAGCGCTGGAGAAGGAAATGGCAACCCACTCCAGTATTCTTGCCTGGAGAGTCCCAGGGATGGGAGCCTGGTAGACTGCTGTCAGTGGGGTCACGCAAAGTCGGACATGACTGACATGACTTAGCAGCAGCAGCAGATATGCAGATGACACCACCTTTATGGCAGAAACTGAAGAACTAAAGAGCCTCTTGATGAAAATGAAAGAGGAGAGTGAAAAAGTTGGCTTAAAGCTCAACATTCAGAAAACTAAGATCATGGCATCCAGTCCCATCACTTCATGGGAAATAGGTGGGGAAACAGTGGAAACAATGGCTGACTTTATTTTTGGGGGCTCCAAAGTCACTGCAGATGGTGATTGCAGCCATGAAACTAAGAGACGCCTACTCCTTGGAAGGAAAGTTATGACCAACCTAGACAATGTGTTAACAAGCAAAGACATTACTTTGCTGACAAAGGTCTGTGTAGTCAAGGCTATGGTTTTTCTAGTAGTCATGTATGAATGTGAGAGTTGGATTATAAGGAAAGCTGAGCACCAAAGAATTGATGCTTTTGAACTGTGGTGTTGGAGAAGACTCTTGAGAGTCCCTTGGACTGCAAAGAGATCCAACCAGTCCATCCTAAAGGAGATCAGTCCTGGGTGTTCATTGGAAGGACTGATGCTGAAGCTGAAACTCCAATACTTTGGCCACCTGATGCAAAGAGCTGATTCATTTGAAAAGACCTTGATGCTGGGAAAGATTGAGGGCAGGAGGAGAAGGGGACGACAGAGGATGAGATGGTTGGATGGCATCACCGACTCGATGGACATGATTTTGGGTAAACTCAGGGAGTTGGTGATGGACAGGGAAGCCTGACATGCTGCGGTTCATGGGGTCACAAAGAGTCAGACATGACTGAGCAACTGAAGTGAACTGAACTACTGTTAGAAGATAGAAACTAGTTCAGACGAAGAGCTGTGTGGCCAGGCTATTACGGTCTGAATCATAGCCCTATTTCTCACTTGCTGTGTGTCCTTGAACAACTTACTTTACCTCACTGTGCCTTGGTTTTCTCAGTAGTACAATACACTGAAGATAATAATAATATCTACCTTGGTGTAAGTATGCAGATTAAATTAATTAGTTCAGGAAAAGCTCTTAGAATATGTCTAGTGCATAGTAAAATTTAATAAATGGTACCTGATATATTAGTTAGAGTACTCCAGAGAAACGGAACACATAAAATCTATATGAAGAGATCAAGTGATTATGGAGTAAGAAGTCCCCAGATCTGCAGTGGCCAAGCTGGAGATTCCGAAAGCGCATGGTATATGTCCTATCCAAGTCTGAATGCCCATGACTCAAAAAGAGCCTACGTTTTAGTTCTGAAATCTAAAGTCAGTTCAGAGTCTAAAGCAGAAAAGTACCAAAGTCTCAGTTCATTTCCTTCTTTGGACTCATTTTTCTAGCCTTCCAATGATTTAATAAATGTCTAATTGTCCTAAACTCCTTTGTGTTGAAATAGCTAGAGTGATTTATTCTATCTGTTGTTAAATCCTATGTGCTGCAGTGTTTGCTGGGCTTTATAAATGCTTGACTAGCTTCCTTTCTTCTTTGCTATCCTCAGTGTCTATCGGAGAGTTACAGGCCCATCCTTCCACTGATGTTCCTCTTTCCTGTTGTTTCTTCTTTGTGGAGGACACAGAAAATCTCGAGTTTGCTTGGAAACAAGAAGACATCAAAGAGGAATATGAGGTAGAGGATGATACAGAATATTACCGATTTTTCAGGCACTATGATTTTTTGAAGTTTTCTCGAAGTTGGTTTATCAGTTTAGCAATAACACCAAGCAACTAGGGGAACAAAACTCCTTGTATGAGGGAAGGGTCTCTGTGGATCTGGAGGAAAGTTCTGAGGGGACTCTATCACTTTTATTAAGAAATGTGGATTTCATGGATGAAGCTGTTGTCAAATGCTCGGTCATCACACCAAATGAAAGAGGTCAAAGTACAATAAAGCAAGTAGTAGAAGGTAAGGGAATTATTGGATTAACTTGGTTTCAAGCTCTGCCTCTGTTCACAAAGATAGAATACAATTTTTTTCTTCTAATGTTCTCACTTTTTCTCTCCTACTCAAATTATTATACATATCTCTTATTCCCATGATGAGAGTTAGGTATTTAGAATGTCAGTTCATCTTATCTAAAAATATTGCTCTGAACTACAGGTATTACATTCGTACCTGGATACATCATTCATTCATGCAAACAAAACATAACAAAAACATTGGTGCTATCCCAAACTCACCACACAAACTGCAGCACTGAAAAGCCAAAATGTTTCATAACACCTATGTGAAAACTCTGAGATATGACGTGTGGTTTGGGGAAAATAGCCCTGTGTTGGGAGTCAGGAGGCCCAAGTGGTAATTCTATGACTCTGGACAAATCATTTAGATTTTCCAGGCTTCATTTTCTCACTCTTCTCACTATTAAAATGTAAGATTGGACTGAACCAGTGGATCTCTATAGTGCCCCAAGGATCCTCACTCTTTGCAGGATTACATGGAGAGTGGTCTCATGAAGGTGGAGGGAAGCATGGCGGAATTCCTCAGGGCAAGAGTTGGAAGAGACGGGGGAAAGTGGTGCTGATAATCATTTGCTATCTTCTGTGATTCTCAGCAGGTATCTGAGGGCGGCAGAGTCTGAAATGAATCCCCTCAAGTAGGGTACATTTCCAGAAATAAAGACAGCAGTGGCAGATGAGACCAGTAGTGGTAAATGGGGGCAGGTGCATGTGTGTATCCTGATATCCTCTCACTGTGCCTGGATCAAAATTTCAACTATGGCGAACCTCAAGATGTGTTGCCTATATAAGGGTTAATGTAAAAACTTAGGGCATGATTTCTGCTAGCCTGATCCTCTTGTGGCTGAAATTTTAAAAGAACTAATTGCTTTGTTATTTTTCCAACCAGACTCTGAAATGCCCCAGGTGCAGTTTGATAAGATTGATGATGAGGACGTGGCCACATGCGTCTCCAAGGAATGGTACCTCATGCCCAATGTTACCTGGTTGGACCGAACAGAGAGGGACCTAAGCAACCGCAGTACAGTGGAGGTCCTGGAAGAGCAGATGAATGGCTTCTACAGGGTGTTCTCTGTCCTGAAATACCCCGTCAAGTTAAATGAGAAATAGGTCTGCCACACAACAGAGACAGGTGTGAACAACCAGCCCTTCAGAATCATCCACAAGTACCCGAGTAAGTGAGTTCAAGCAGGATGTATTTCACCACAAAGAAGCCATCATTCAGTAATATCCACCAGATGCCAAATGTATCAGTCACTTCTGGGCACTTTGGAGATTTAAAGAAACTCAGGAACAGAAGCCTATAGCTTTTGGGCAAGGGAGGGTGATGAGGTGGAATCTCTCTGGGTTTGAAAAAAGGCCACACTGACAGCTTTCATCCAGAGCAGTATGGCTGTTACTATTGGTGAGGCTTCTCTCCCTCTGGTAAGGACATCAGCTTTATGATGTGACAGTCTGAGTAGGCGTAACTGCCGTTTATCAGCCTCTCACCCCATGCCTGGCACTCTTCTTACATCATTTTAAGTCATTGCCCTGAACCTGCAAGGTAGTTGTTAGTGCTGTACCCCTCCTGTGTGAAGGAACCAAGATGGCAAATAGTTTGACCAAGGACATGGCTGATAAGCATATAAGTTAGAATTCAAATCCATTCTTTCTGAATCCAAAATTCATGTACTTTTTTTTCGTATGTGCTTAGTCTCTCAGTCACGTCCAGCTCTTTGTGATCCATGGACTGTAGCCTTCCAGGCTCCTCTGTCTATGGGGATTCTCCAGGCAAGAATTCTGGAGTGGATTGCCATGCCCTCTTCCAGGAGATCTTCCCAACCCAGGGGTTGAACCCAGGTCTCCTGCATTGCAGGCAGATTCTTTACCAGCTGAGCCACCAGGGAAGCCCAAGAATACTGGAATGGGTAGCCTATCCCTTCTCCAGAGGATCTTCCTGACCCAGAAATCAAACCAGGGTCTCCTGTATTGCAGATGGATTCTTTACCAGCTGAACTCCCAGGGAAGCCCTTATTTTCTTATACCATCTAGCATTTGTGTATCTGAGATTGTAGACTCTGTGAACAGATTTAAATTATCTAAGAAGGGGAACCCATGTGCGATAAAGTAATAGGCTAGAAATGAAGTTGCTGCTCTACTTGTGAATCCTGGAAAGTGTTAACATTGCTATCTAACTGTGCTCTGCTGAACCCTGCAGCTCCTTGAGGGAAAATTTGATGGATAATTTTTTGTGTGTCAGTTCTATTTCTTCTAAACTGTGTCTGAACTCATTAAGGAAGGGTTCAAGGTCTTTATAAACCATATAACAAAAGGAACATAGTTAGAGTGGACCCAGGTACCTTTCCATACCTCTGTTGTTGTTGTTCAGTTGCTAAGTTGTGTTTGACTTTCTGTGACCCCGTGAGTCCACGGGGCAACATGCCAGGCTTCCCTGTCCTTCACTATCTCCCCAGAGTTTGCTCAAACTCATGTCCATTGGGCTGGTGCTATCTAACCATCTCATCCTCTGCTACCCACACCCTCTTCTTTTGCCTTCATTCTTTCCCAGCATCAGGGTCTTTTCCAATGAGTTGGCTCTTTGCATCAGGTGGCTAAAGTATCATACCTCTGAGGCAGATGCTAATATTACCCCATTTGGCAGAGGAGGAAACTGAGGCTGAAAGAAGATAGATTACTGAAAGCTACACAGCTGAAATGATAGAACCTAGGATTTGAATCCAGACTTAACTATTTCAAGGCTTGAGTACTTTCCACTCTACCATGTTGACTCAGGGGAATTAAGTTCCTTGTGTTGTAATATCCAGAGCCTCAGGCAGAGTGACTACCATCTGTGGCCCCATGGGCCTCTCCTTCCAGGAGGAAAGTGATGGTGATGAAGACACCTGCACATAAGCTAATTCCTTCTACTTTCCTTGGGGGATTAGATCTGGCAGGGACTTCTGCCATTCTCTTCTAGTAACCAGAGCATGTGAGAGCGAGGAAACAGTAGTCCAAAGAGTGGGGATATTTGTCCAAGTGTGCACAGCCTCTATATAGGAAGTAATACATAGGCAGAAGAGTCCTCAGAGCTTTCTGAAGGATTGCTTCCTGGGTTATAATTCTCAGTTCAGCTTGAATACAATTTTCCATTTCTTTTTTAAATTGAAGTATAGTTACCTACAATGCCACCTCTTTTCTGGATTGACTATTAATTTGTTTCATTGACACTCCCATTGAATTGTCTTGACATCTTTGTCAAAGATGAATAGGCCATAAATCAGGGCTTATTTCTGGATTCTCAGTTTTGTTTTACTGTATAAACTCTGGGAGTTGGTGATGGACAGGGAGGCCTGGCGTGCTGCAGTCCATGGGGTCGCAAAGCGTCAGACATGACTCAGTGGCTGAACTGAACTGAACTGATGTATCTATTCACATGCCAGTTCCACACTGTCTTGATTACTGTAGATTCTTAGTAAGTTTTGACACAGTGAAGTGTAAGTCTTCCAAGTTTGTTCTTTTATGAGATTGTTTTGACTGTTCTTGTTTTGACATTTCTGTATGAACTTTAAGATCAATTTGTCAGTTTCTGCAAAAACGACACCTGGGATTTTGATAGAGAATGTGTTGAGTCTATAGATCAGCTTTGGGATTACTGCCATCTTAACAATATTGTCTTCCAATCTCTGAACATGGATGTCTTTCCATTTATTTCCTTTTTCTTTAATTTCTTTCAGTGATGTATTGTAGTTTTCAATGTATCAATCTTGTACTTTTGTTCAATTTATTCCTAAATATTCTATACCTTTTCATGCCTTGTAAATGCAATTTTCTTAATTTTATTTTTGGAATGTTCTTTGCTAGCAAAAGAAATGAAATCAGTAGATATTGTACCTTGCAACCTTGCTGAATCTGTTCATTAGTTGGAATAGTATTTTTTTGTGGATTCCTTAGGATTTTCTATTTATAAGATCATATGATCTATGAATAGATATAGCTTTATTTTTCCTTTCCAATCTTGATTACTTATATTTCATTTTCTTGTCTAACTGTCTTAGAACCCCCAGTACATTGCTGACTAGTAGAAGTGATAGTAAACATTCTTGTTTTGTTCCTAATTATAAGGACAAAATTTTCCGTCTTTCATTATTAAATATAGTTTTAGCTGGGGTTTATTATACATGGACTTTATCAGGTTGAGGATGTTGTCTTCTGTTGCTAATTTGCTGAATGCTTTTCAACAGAATGAATTTAGGATTTGTCAAATGTTTTTGTGCATCTTTTGAGATGATCCTGTGTTCTTTGTCCTTTATTCTATTAATATGATATATTACACTGATTGATTTTTAATATCTTGAACTGATCTTATATTCCTACACTTAGTCATGGTGTATAATCATTTTGGGGCTTCCCGGATATCTCAGCTGGTACAGAATCCACCTGCAATGCAGGAGACCCCTGTTCAATTCCTGGGTCAGGAAGATCCCCTGGAGAAGGGATAGGCTACCCACCCAGTATTATTGGGATTTCCTGGTGGCTCGGATGGTAAAGAATCCTCCTGCAATGTGGGAGACCTGTGTTCGATCCCTGGGTTGGGAAAATCCTCTGAAGGAGGGCATGGCCACCTGTCACACCCAGGGCAGGGAATGAGCAGTAATTATTGACAGGACAAATGAAAAAACCCTTCACCAATATAATTCCTAATCAACCCACTAATACTATACTAATAATCTTTTAACTTCTCAAAAGAGTCTGTATTTTGAAAGTTTTAAAGCATCCCATGCCTCTCACAATTGGGGGTCGTAAACAATCACATGTGGCCGGACGAACCTATACAGGCAGGCTAGATAACCTTCAGAGTTCGTAAGTTGAAACACTCTTGTCACGCCCAGGAATTTTTATTAACTGGAGCTGCAAGTTAACTCCTTCTCTGAGAGAAATGGTTATGGGGGAGTGCTCCCCGTAAAGTACTCTGGTTTTGGGGTAGATGCTCGGGAACAGGGGATTTCCTGAGGCTTGATCACGCCTTTGCGTATGCCAAGCTTCCTTCCTCATGACCTTTGCCATGGACAGAGTTCTTCACGCTGGCTCCTGGCAGCCATCCACTCCAGTATTCTTGCCTGGAGAATCCCCAAGGACAGAGGTGGCTGGCGGGCTACAGTCCATGGGGTCGCAAAAAGTTGGACATGACTGAGCAACTAAGCACACAGCACACACATAATCCTTTTATACACCAATTATAGGTATTTTTTGGTGAGGATTTTTGCATATTCTTTTTCTTTTTTTTTTTTGACCATGTTGCACATGGTATGTGTGATCTTAGCTGCCCGACCAGTGATCTAACCCGTGCCTCCTGTAGTGGAAGCCAGGAGTGCTTAACCCCTGGACTGCCAGGGAAGTCCCTGCATCTATATCCTTTAGAGATATCAGCCTGTAGTTTTCTCTTCTCATGATTTCTTTGCCTGATTTCAGTACCAGGGTAATACTGGCCTCACCAAATAAACTGATTGTGTTCCCTTATCATCCATTTTTTTGTGTGTGAAGATTTGTGGAGGATTGGTATTAATTTTTCTTCAATTCTTCAACTTTTAGCTGTATTTCTCTATTATTTTTCTATTTTGTAATTTCTCCTTCCATAAGTTAATTTTTCCTTCCATAAGGAGATAAATACTTCGACTTCAATATTATTTCCCTTGTGCTTATTTTGGGTTTAGTCTGATTTTCTCTAAAAACTTAAGGTAGAAGTTTATTGATTTGAGAGCTTTCCTCTTTTTAATATAAGTATTACAGCAGTAAATTTCCCTCTGAGCACTGATTTATCTGCATCCCATAAGTATTGGTATTTTATGTTTAATTTTCATTCATGTCAAAGTATTTTCTAACTTCCTTTAAGATTTCTTCTCTGGACAATTGGGTTATTTAGGATTGTATTGTTTAATTTCTATATATATTTTTTTATTCCCTAAGTTTTATTCTGCTATTCTATTCTAATTCTATCCATTTAAATACGCTTTGAAAATGTAAAGTGTGAGTTCTCCAACTTTATTCTTCTTTTTGGCTATCCTGTTTCCCTTGAGTTTTCATATAAATTTTATGATCAGTGTATCAACTTCTGACCAAAACAGAAGCTGACTTTTTGATAGGGATAGTGTTGATAGGCACTATAGTGTTGATAGGTCGATAGGCAAAAGATAACATTGCCATTTTAATGATATTAAGTCTCTTGACCCATGAATATGTGATATCTTTCCATTTATTTAAAGGCATACTTTAAAATATATATATAAAATGTAGAAACCCTGAGGTTAAGTGAATTTGGAGGGGAAAAGACTGGTGCGTGACACACTAGAGAAGTGAAATCAACTTAATATTAATTTTGTTACTGTTGTATTGTTGAAGGGTGTAATGACTCATCCACCCTTCCTCAAAAAAGATAAAGAGAAAAATAAGAAAGAAAGAGAAAGGACAGGAAGAAAGACAAAAGAGAGACAGAGGAATGGAGGGAGGGAGAGAATGCAACATGTATTGGCAAGTTAGACAATAAAGACAGAAAATGTTTATCTCATTTAGCGCCTAGCAGGATCCCAGGGACAGAGGAGCCTAGTGGGCTGCCGCTATGGGGTCACACAGAGTCAGAAACAACTGAGGCAACTTAGCAGCAGCAGCAGGTCTTTTGTGACCTTGGCAAGAGATGCTCAGTGGAGTAATTGTCCAGCAACCAGAGCAGAAATGATTGAGGATTGATAATGATAGTATTTTTCTCATGGCTGCTGCTGCTGCTGCTAAGTCACTTCAGTCGTGTCTGACTCTGTGCAACCCCACAGACGGCAGCCCACCAGGCTCCCCTGTCCCTGGGATTCTCCAGGCAAGAACACTGGAGTGGGTTGCCATTTCCTTCTCCAATGCATGAAAGTGAAAAGTGAAAGTGAAGTCACTCAGTCATGTCTGACCTCAGCGACCCCATGGACTGCAGCCTTCCAGGCTCCTCCATCCATGGGATTTTCCAAGCAAGAGTACTGGAGTGGGGTGCCGTTGCCTTCTCCATTCCTCATGGCATTACTGTAATAATGAAAAGATTTAGTGAAGCTAAAAGTTCCTAGCATAGTTCCTGGAACATCGTACACCTGACACTTATTATTTTCATTATATCAACATATTAAAAGGGCTTGTCTTTAAGAGGGTAGGATTATAGATTGTGCCCTTTATGCATTGCTTCTGAGCCATAAAATCACTGACTAATAATGGGCAAAATTTAAAATAAAAATCATGTTCTAAATAAGCTAACTGGGCATAACTGTCTCAGTATAAAAAGACAAAAACAAGAAAAGGAAACTAAAAAAAAAAAAGCAGATGCTTATTTTACCTTTTATATGTACAGATTATGAAACAATCAGACAATATTGCAAGAGGAAAGAATAATCCTTTTGCTCCCTATGAGTTTATTATAATAAACATATTTTTCTAACCAAAGAAAAAATAAAATGTGGAGGAACCATACAGGATTTAGAGAAAAGGATCAGGTTCATACAGTAACAGTTCAAATAATTAGAACCTGATCTTAAGAAAAAAGATTATGTCATTTTGGCCTTAAATATTTAAAGGATCTTTATAAAATTGCTGATTTGCTGTTCATGAGATTCTCTTAGGTTGACAAGAGAACCTAAGGAGGAAATAATAAGATGGAAGTCTTAAGTTAAGACATGAAGATTTCAAAATATCATTTAAAATTTGTCAGAACTGGACTAGGCGACTCAAGAAGTGTTACTATATAGCCAAGTGCATGTATGTGTGTGTGTGTGTGTGTCTGTGTTGTATAGCTATAATAAAAATAATAGTACATATTAAGAGTTTTTACTTGTCTTCAGTGCTGTTCTAAGGCTTTTCAGGTTTTTTATTCTGCATTTTAATTAGTTATTTATCCTCATGGGAGTCCTATTAGGTAAGAAATATTATTATCCACATATAAGTAGGTTTGCTAGATTTAGTAAATAAAAATTAGGATGCCCGGTTAAATTTAAATTTCTGATAAACAATAATTATTGCCACATACCTATGCCAAAAAGAGATGAACTACTTACCTGAAATTTGAATTTAAATGGGTGTCCTATATTTTATCTGGCAACCCTACTTTTAATAGATGGGGAAGCTGAAACTCAGAGTTGATGAGGAGGGAGCATGCAAACTTCACTAGAAGAAGAGAAAGAAAAAACTACAGAACTGTCATTCCTGCACATTTTCTGTGCTT
Organism: Nanger dama; assembly: GCA_917880005.1. Lineage (NCBI taxonomy): Eukaryota > Metazoa > Chordata > Mammalia > Artiodactyla > Bovidae > Nanger > Nanger dama. The sequence goes on from CAKJTW010000011.1 coordinate 9,026,987, forward strand.
CTTTGTAGAAGATAGGGGACTGGAACCATGGTTTTTGGAGATCCCATCCTCACTATGGGGTCACAGTCCTCACTGTTGTTCTTTCTTTGGGAAGCCAATTGGAGTCATTCATCTATTAACTCGAATATCAGTAGAATGCTTAGTCAGGTCCTGACATTGGCATTGCACCATGAACCTGAAGATAGATGCAGCTCCTGCCCTTATTCAGTGGACAGGTTAATGGAGAAGACACAGGTTAAATGAGTGAACAGTGCAGAGTGAGGGCAGTTGTTTATGGAGGGAACTGGGTGCAGCAGGGGCATGCAGGCCTTCTCGCTTGGCTTAGGAGGCTAGTGTTGGTTAGGGTAGTGGTTCTCCAAGCAGCATCCCCAAACCAGCAACACTGGCACCACCTGGGAGCTTGCTGGAAATGCAGTTATTTAAGCCCCATTCCTGACCTCCTGATCAAAAACTCTGGGGTAGGTCTAATAATTTGTATTTTAATAAGGCCTCCAGGTAATTTAAATTCACAGATGTAGAGACGGGCTGCTAGGGGAGGTGAGATGCTCAGAGCATCCTCCACTGTGAGGATGGGGTGCCACCCCTTCAAAACCAAGTGAGGAGAGCAAGGGTCCTGGCTCCTTGTTCATTCCAGGAAAACAAGACTAACTAGACAGACACAGTGAATTAAATATCCTATTTTGAGTTTTTCTTTCCTTTCGGGTTTCCATAAAACCCGACATTGCAAGCCATGCGGCAGAGCAGTTCTCCTGGGTTTCTTACCCTACTGCTCTCCACCCGGGTGCCCTTTCCCAATAAAATCTCTTGCTTTGTCGGCACATGCGTCTCCTCGGACAATTCATTTCCGAGTGTTAGACAAGAGTCCAGTTTTGGGCCCTGGAAGGGGCCTGCCTTCCTGCAACAAACGGTGACTCTGGCGGGGACTCTTCTTTGCTGAGACTGACATCCTTACCACTCAGGGTACTCAGGGGCCAGCTTGCCTGCCAATGGACCAGACCCAGCCGCCGCAACTGGGACCCCCTTTGTCCTTGGTCTCCTCCTGACGCAGACAACTGGCCAGAGTGCCCTGACTGGTAAGAAACAAGAGACTTTATTGACCTCTCTCCCCTTCCTCTCTCTTTCCTCTCCTTAACCCTTCCTATCCTTCCCTGTTTTTCTAGTCCCCTGGTCCTGGACACAGGAATCTGGTCGAAGGGCCCTCAGCCTGAGCTGAGGATTGGAGACTGATCACCTCCTCTTGGTAGAGAACTCAAATTCTGGTTCTGGTCTGGTCTGATTTCTGGGGCAGAGTTCCAGTCCTCCCTTCTCTGGAGGCCCAGGGAAAAGTCCCATAACGCGTGGGCATCTGTAGGTGGCAGGAGACGCCTGTAAGGCCACCCCTTCCCTGCCACCCCTACCCCGCCTCCTCTCCCTTCTTTCAACCTGGCTTCCTTTCCTCCCTTGAAATCTTTGATGTTAGTACTTGGATCTGAAGTTCTGTGTCTTTGTAAGAGGTTTTCTGAGAGACTGTATTCTTGTATTTAAGGGCTTCCCTGGTGGTGCAGAGGTTAAAGCGCCTGCCTGCGAGTGTGGAGACTTGGGTTCAATCCCTGGGTTGGGAAGATCCCCTGGAGAAGGAAATGGCAACCTACTCCAGTATTCTTGCCTGGAGAATCCCATGGATGGAGGAGCTTGGTTGGCTACAGTCCACGGGTCACAAAGAGTCAGACACGACTGAGCGACTTCACTTTCAGTTTCACTTTTCTTTAAAGAAAAGAAAAGAAGCAGTTGCTTATTCCCCATACTATTAAGCCTTGCCCTCGCATTTAGGAGTAGAGGCCTTTGATCCACAATGGCCACAGACTCTCTTCTGAGACACTACGATAAATTATGAATGAGCTGACTTTCAGGGAGTCCTTGTTTCATGTCTCCTAAATTTCAACACTTAAAAATTCCTGGAAATGCCTAAAAGGCCCCAAGAGTTTACTTTTCTTCACCTCCTTTTAGGAACTTGTTTGCATACAGCCCTTTGAGATCAGGCTTCTGCCAGTTTTTCTAGTCTCCTGGGTCTCTGTTTTTCAATAGATTGGCTATTGCTCATTGCTTTCAGTTTACTGACTCCTTGTGGTTTCTAGATTCTGTTTACTTTTTCATTCTGCCAAGCCTTTGGAGAGACTCTGCCTGAGCTTGGAATGCCTTTCTTGGACTGCCTCATCGACTCTGCTCATCCTTCAAAATTTCATTCAGACTTCAAGTCCTTCTTAACTCTTCCTACTCTCTTTTCTGTTTGTCTGCTATTTCATTCATTTATCAAATATGAGCAGGGTTACTGTTCTGTGTCAGATATTCTTTTAGGCTTTGGGGATGCAGCAATGAAGGAAACGAATCCCTACCCTCATGGAGCTCATGCACTAGTAGTGGGGCAAAATAAGCAGGAAATAAATAGATGATTACAATATGTAGTCTGTCACAGTTTGAGTCCATTTGTAAGAAATACAGAGGCAAGCAAAATTAATCCATGCTGTTAGACGGCAAGATAATGGTTAGCCTTGGAGTGTGGAAGAGGGATCTAACTCTAAAAGCTAGAATATGGGAGGATCTGGAGGTGTTAGTAATGCTCTTTTTCTTGATCTGGATGCTAGTTAAATGGTTTATTCAGTTGGTGAAAATTAATTGAGCTGGACACTTATATGCACTTTAAGTGAAAGTGAAGTGAAGTCACTCAGTCGACTTTGCGACCCCGTGGACTGTAGGCCACCAGGCTCCTTCGTCCATGGGATTTCCCAGGCAAGAACACTGGAGTGGGTTGCCATTTCCTGTATGTATATTTCAAGATAAAGTAAATATTTGTGTAGTATATCAGATGGTGGAGAGTCAAATAGAGGAAAGAAAGCAGGGAAGGAAGACTGGGAAGAGGGGAGTAAGGGAGGAGGGTTCTAATTTAAAATATGCAATCCAGAGAATCAACCCTGAATATTTATTGAAGGATGATGCTGAAGCTGAAGCTCCTATTTTGGCCACCTGATGCAAAGAGCTGACTCACTGGAAAAGACCCTCATGCTGGGAAAGATTGAAGGCGAAAGGAGAAAAGGGAAACAGAGGATGACATGGTTGGATGGCATCACTGACTCAATGGATATGAGTTTGAGCAAACCCAGGAGATAGTGAAGGTCAGGGAAGCCAGGTGTGCTGCAGTCCATGGGGTTGCAAAGAATCGGATATATCTTAGTGACTGAACAACAACAACAATCCAGAGAAAGCCTCACTGATAAGTTAAATTTTAACAAAGATTTGTAGGAGATGAGGGTGCTAGGCCTTGAGATGGGTGAAGGCTGGTGGTTTGAGGGGCAAAAAGGAGGCCAGCAGTTGAAATGGAGAGAATGTAAGGGAAAAGTGTAGGAGAGAGTATCAGAAAGATAACAGAAGGCTGGACTGTGTGGCACTTTATAGATCATTGTAAGAGTTTTGACTGCTTATACTATGGGAAGAGATGGAAAGCTACTGGAGGGTTTTGAACATAAGAATGAAATCATCTGTCTTATATTTTAAAAGTATCTTTCTGGCTGCTTTTGAGAAAAGACCCAAGAGAGGCAAGCATGGGAGCAGGGTGACAGGTGGGAAATTGTAATAATCCAGGAGAAGAAGAAGACAGCTTGGTCCAAGGTGATAGTAGTGGAAGTGGTGAGAAGAGAGTGAGTTAAGTATATATTTTTGAAGGTAAAGCAGATAGAACTTGTTGACAGGCTGGATGATGGGTGAGAAGGACAGGGGGAAGTCAGTGATGACTAAGGTTTTTGCCCTGAGCAAGTGAAAGTGTGATATTGCCATTTATAATAATCAGGAAATTTGGACTTTGGTTTGGGATGAGTTAAGTTAGAGATGTCCATTTTAGACATTTGAGGGGCCAAGTTGAGTAGGTGGTTGGATATGAAATTTGGGCTTAGAAGTCCAGAGTTGAAATGTAAACCTGGGTGTTGTCAACATAGAGATGATATTTCAAATTATGGGATTAGATGAGCTCACCAAGGGGACAGTCATAGAGATCATAGAGATGAGTAGAGGTCCAGGGACTGAATCCTGGAACTCTCCAGCATTTATAGGTCAGGAAGGTGAAGAGAAACCAACAAAGGAAGATTAGGAAAAATGGAGAGTAAAGTAGAAGGGAAACTAGGGGAATGTCATGGCTTGGAAGCCAAATGAAGAAAATGTTTCAGGGAGAAAGGAGTGATTACCTGTGTCAAAAGCTGCTGAAGCGGCTTCTCTGGTGGTCTAGTGGTTGAGAATCCACCTGCAATGCAGGGGACACAGGTTCAATCCCTGCTCTGGGAAGATCCTCCATGCCACACAGCAACTAAACCCATGCATCACAGCTACTAAAGCCTGTGCACCTAGAGCTTGTGCTCTTCAACAAAAGAGGCCATCCAATGAGAAGCCCGACCACAAGGAAGAGTGGCCCCTGCTCACTGCAACTAGAGAAAGTCCATGCTCAGCAATGAAGACCCAGCACAGGCAAAAATAAAGAAAGAAATTAAATAAAACTTTTTTGAAAAGCTGCTGATGTGTCAAGTAAGATAAGGACTGAGAATAGATCCCTGGAGAGGGAACATGGAGGACAGTTTGCTTCAAAAGGGAGCAGTGGAGAAATGTGTATAACGGAGAAAGGTACAGGGTCTCATTTTTCTTTTTTTTTTTTTTTTGATGACAGAAGTAACACTGTGTATGTTGATAATGAACAAATGGGGAGGGTAAAGTTGATGATGCAGGAGACGGGGAAGAACTTCTGAGTAATGCCTCTGAGTAGGCAGGGGGATGGGTCTAATACACATACCTAAGGGTTTGCCTTAGGTAGGATTATGTAAAAGGATGGACAGAGTATGGGGACAAGAGGAAGGTAGGTAGATACGGAGGTAGCGGGAGCTTGTGGAAATTCTCCTCTGCTTGCTTCTAATTTTCTCAGTGAAACAGGGGACAAATCATCAGGTGACTGTGAGGCTGGAAATGGTGGTGTTGAAGATTTGAGAAGAAAGAAAGAAATGGTCCACTGAGAGAGCAGGAGAGAATAACCCAAGAAAAGTAACAGGCTTCCTGGGCAGTACTAAAAGCTCTTTTGCGCTTGTGGCTGGCTGTCTAAATTTAAAGTGAGAATGCTCAGCACGGTTGTGTTATTCTCTAGCCTCATTCAGTTGCTTGTGTGTAGACACAGAATGGGAGGAGAGTCAGGTTAACCAGATGTTGGGGTTTGGCCATGCAAATATGACAAAGGAAGACAGATGAGAGCTAGAAAATGAAAATAATAATCAATTATGGTGGATTGGGGGCAGGAGGAGAAGGGGACAGCAAAAGATGAGATGGCTGTATGGCATCATGGACTCGACGGACGTGAGTCTGAGTGAACTCCGGGAGTTGGTGATAGACAGGGAGGCCTGGCGTGCTGCAATTCATGGGGTTGCAAAGAATCGGACATGACTGAGCGACTGAACTGAACTGAACTGATGATATCTAAGCTAGATTAGAGGGCGACAGATGTGAAGCATGGGAAAGACAGTGAAAGAGTGCTAAGATAATTGGGTTTGGGGTCTTAATGGCTTCCAAAGTATTTTAGACTTGGGTACAAGAGATAGTGAGTGAGCTGGAAGGATAGAGGTGGTGGTTGGAGAGTTTCAGTGCTTGAAATTGAGGTAATAAAGTGGTTTGGTTATTGCTAATGACAAAATCTAAGTCCCAGCTATAGGGAGGGTGGTTAAAATAAGATGGAAGACAGGGTCCTTGGAGGAAAGGAGGTTCTGGTCCAAGAAGGTCTATGAATGTATTATACATGAGATGATAGTAACACCAAGAATTATGACAGAAGTAATGTTGTCAGCTTGACAAAGTCAGCAACTAAAACCAAGGAATGGTGGTGGGGAGCAATAGAAGATTGGAAGGGTGGTGAATTAAAGTCTAATGGGATGAGATTTTAAACTGAAGTGTACAGAGAGGAAGGGTTTCCCCAGTGGCTCAGCGGGAAAGAATCTGCCTGCCAATGCAGGAGACATAGGAGACTCAGGAGATCTTCCTGACCCAAGCTTTGGAGGAGGAAATGGCAACCCACTCCAGCATTCTTGCCTGGAAAATCCTATGGACAGAGGAGCCTGGCAGGCCACAGTCCATGGGGTCATAAAGAGTCGGACATGACTGAGTGACAGCATGCACACACGCAAGTACAGAGAGGAGGGTAGGAGAGTGATGTGAAAGCCATAATGAGAATAAAGAAATTCCCTTGCCTAGGTGTACAAGGAATGTTAGAAAACCAGCAGCACTTGAAAGGCCTATATGGGAAGAAATGTCTTCAGCAGAGTCAAATTTCAGTTAGAGGCAGAAGGTGAGGGAAATGTTAACAGAAGTTGAGAGCAGAAGGGGTGTGCTGACGATTGGTAGCAAGTTTCAGAGAGCACAGTAGCAGGGTTTCAGAAGTTGGGAATAGGTTGGAAATAGGGTCAGTAAGAGGGAGAGGAAAGAGCCGTGTGGGGCTAAGATGCACTGAAGGCCTTGGCGTATCTTGTACACACGTGCTTAGTCGCTCAGTCATGTCTGACTCTGTGCAGCCCCATGGCCTGTAGCCCACCAGGCTCCTCTGCCCATTGGATTTTCCAGGCAAGAATACTCAAGCGGGTTGCCATTTCCTCCTCCAGGGGATTTTCCCAACTCAAGGATTAAACCTAAGTCTCTTGTGTCTCCTGCATTGCAAGCCAGCGGGGAAGCCCAAAGTGTCAGTTGGTCGGTCGTGTCCGACTCTTGGCGACTCCATGGACTGTAGCTCTCCAGGCTCCTCTATCCATAGAATTCTCCAGACAAGAATACTGGAGCAGGTAGCCATGGCCTTCTCTAGTGGATCTTCCCAGCCCAGGGATCAAACCAGGGTCATCTGCATGTCTCTTGCATTGGCAGGTGGATTTTTTTTTACCACTGAGCCACCACAGAAGTGGTGGTAAACATAAACTGGGAATCAAACCTGATGAGATTAGATATGGCGGTCTCAAGGCAGACTCTGATGGCCTAGCTGTGATTGTTATGGAGGGGGAAAGTGTGAGGGTGTCATCAGGAGCACAAAGAGGTCTGAGCTCTCTTTATTATCTGTGACGGAGGTATGGAGGCCAGGTGTGGAGCAGATTTACCTGGAACACGTGGAACTGGGACTCCCTTTTGATTCTTGTGGGTAGCAACATGGAAGTTGGAGAAAGAGAAGCAAGATGGCTTAAACTGTGTTATGTTACAACTCAAGAGTGCTCCATGGACATAGACTCTAACGTGCCTGGCACCCCTGGAGAAAGGCAGCATGACTGCCCTGGAGAAACACACTCTTTAAAGCACCTCACTGTACGTGCAAACTTACTGCATTGCTGGAATTCAGTATTATTCATCTTGTCATAAGACTTCGAAACCCTCCAATAGGGTTGTTCCTTTACTCAGGACACCCTGGGAAGATCCTCCTCCCCTCCTCCCTTTGTAAGTGCACAAGCTAATAAGCAGACTCCGCAGTCATTCCTTGGCCTGAGATGTGTTCCTTCCAACATACACTGGAATGTGGTGGGATCTGGTGACGGATGATATTGGTTCCTCTTAGATGTATCTCTGTCCCATGAACCTAACAGACACAGGAGTACTATTCCAAAACCCTGAGCCTATTTTGCTTCTATTTCCCTTCACTTTCTGCAAGTTGGTGGGAAATATCCCATTCATTTTCCTTTTTCTTTTTGCTCCTCTCATTTTCCCACTAATGTTATTCTTGAATTCATGAATTAGTACATTATTAATGAATGAGAAGCATTATTGTTGAATTAATGAATGAGTAAAGCAGAATTTTGCATTACAAATGAAGGAGAGTTGCTGGTGGTGAATATTTTCTTCGAGGGCTGCCGCTCTTAGGAGGAACAGAGAACTCATTTTTCACAACTGTTCTTTCCTGTGTATCTTTCAGGAATGCATTGTAGCTGAATGCAGATTTTGCCTCTAATATACAACTGCAGTTTTCTTTTTCACAGGGAGAAAGTATTCTCTACATATGACTACCATTAAGAGATTTGAATAACATCTGACCAAGGACCAAACTGTCTATCCTTTAGCCATTGGAGCTCCTGGCTTTCTCTTGAGAACTATATTCTCTTTGTCCTAGGCACCTATCTATCATAAACATAACAAATTAGAGGAGGTAACAGGCCCAGTGTACTGAACTTTGACTAAAACTATAGGAGATCCCCTGTTTTATCTCTTATAGGTCTGTAAATTAATAAAGTCTTATTTCTTAATGCTCAAAATTCTTCAAGCCAGGCTTCAGCAATACGTGAACTGTGAACTCCCTGATGTTCAAGCTGGTTTTAGAAAAGGCAGAGGAACCAGAGATCAAATTGCCAACATCCGCTGGATCATCAAAAAAGCAAGAGAGTTCCAGAAAAACATCTATTTCTGCTTTATTGGCTATGCCAAAGCCTTGACTGTGTGGATCACAATAAACTGTGGAAAATTCTGAAAGAGATGGGAATACCAGACCACCTGACCTGCCTCTTGAGAAATCTGTATGCAGGCCAGGAAGCAACAGTTAGAACAGGACATGGAACAACAGACTGGTTCCAAACAGGAAAAGGAGTACGTCAAGGCTGTATACTGTCATCCTGCTTATTTAACTTATATGCAGAGTACATCAAGAGAAATGCTGGGCTGGAAGAAACACAAGCTGGAATCAAGATTGCTGGGAGAAATATCAATAATCTCAGATATGCAGATGACACCACCCTTATGGCAGAAAGTGAAGAGAAACTAAAAAGCCTTTTGATGAAAGTGAAAGTGGAGAGTGAAAAAGTTGGCTTAAAGCTCAACATTCAGAAAACGAAGATCATGGTATCCGGTCCCATCACTTCATGGGAAATAGATGGGGGAACAGTGGAAAGAGTGTCAGATTTTATTTTGGGGGCTTCAAAATCACTACAGATGGTGACTGCAGCCATGAAATTAAAAGATGCTTACTCCTTGGAAGAAAAGTTATGACCAACCTTGACAGCATATTCAAAAGCAGAGACATTAATTTGCCAACTAAGGTCTATCTAGTCAAGGCTATGGTTTTTCCTGTGGTCATGTACGGATGCGAGAGTTGGACTGTGAAGAAGGCTGAGCACCTGAGAATTGATGCTTTTGAACTGTGGTGTTGGAGAAAACTCTTGAGAGTACCTTGGACTGCAAGGAAATCCAACCAGTCCATTCTGGAAGGAGATCAGCCCTGGGTTTTCTTTGGAAGGAATGAGACTAAAGCTGAAACTCCAGTACTTTGGCCATCTCATGCGAAGAGTTGACTCATTGGAAAAGACTCTGATGCTGGGAGGGATTGGGGGCAGGAGGAGAAGGGGACGACAGGGGATGAGATGGCTGGATGGTATCACTGACTTGATGGATGTGAGTCTGAGTGAACTCCGGGAGTTGGTGATGGACAGGGAGGGCTGGCGTGCCGTGATTCATGGGGTCGCAAAGAGTCGGACACGACTGAGCGACTGTACTGAGCTGAACTGAACTGTTTCTTTATCTCTAATTATCTTATTTATAAGATTTATTTGATCTCATGCCTCTCACACGTCAAGTTCTCTGAATAAAATTTAACAATCTTTTCTGTGAGGTGAAAGATGATTAAAAACCTCATGAAAGTTCCGCTCTGTGTATGATTCACTGATGTGGTGCTGCAGTGACAGACGATTTGTTGGAGACTTCAGGGCAGAGCAGATTTTCTCCTAGCCAGAATTTTTGGGTTTTGGTATTGATGTTATTATATGGGCACTTTACCGATACAAAGTTAAGAGAAAGACATCTTCCTAAAGGTGATTATGGACAGGAATTACTATACTTGTAAAAGCCTTCTCTGGCATACCTGAACAAAGTCTATGAAAATCATAGAAAATCAAAAGTGAGGTCAACTCTTGAACTTTGCTGATTTGCCCAGTTGATTTCAGAGTCGCTATTATTCTTAAAATTTACTTTTCAAATCTCTCCTATCTCTATGCTTTTTGTACAGAATCTTCTCCTTTGTTCCTTTTGGAAGGAGGTGGGGGTGGTAGCTTTCCTGCGTCTTGTAGGAATCAAGATTAGGTTATGGGAAAGAAGAGGGAAAGGCATGTAAGAGAAAAGGTAATTCAGAAAATCATCCAGGAACCAGAGATTTTAGTTGGCTTAAAACCCAAATGTTTTGAATTACTGGATTCAGTGATAAAATAGTTTTGAAGGGGATAAGACATATGTCTGCTTCTAACACCTCCTCATTGAATGTCACAAAAGGAGGCACATCAGAGAGGTTTACCCGGCCAAACCTCTGAGGTGTGCACTGGAGGTTGCTGGGGTCCCACGCTGGCTGGTGTGACTCCTGGATGCATCATCTCTGGGGAGATCAAGTTGGACTGGGGGTCATGCTTCAGAGAACTTAAGAGGCCTAGTCTGTACTCACATATCTACTTAAAAGTGAGAAGATATGCAGACAGTTATTAGAACTAAATGAAAAAATTATTAATTACTAAATGTGCTTAGCAATTACATAAAGAACATTAATGATGAATTAGTGGTTCATACTGATGTAATAATTTTTAAAATAAAGGGAAGGATTATGGCAAGGTAAAATGAGTAAGAGAGGGATGCAGATTTGAATCTCAACTCTGTTCTTTGCTAATTGTGAACTCAGTTCCTTAAACTTTACAAACTATGTGTTCCTCATCTGTAAAATATCTTTTCACAAAGTCATTGTGAAAATTTTAAGACTGTATTGTAAAACAGATTAAAATAATTGGTGATAAGGATGGTATTTGATACGTACACAGCACTTTTATGTTCCAAAGACTATTTGAAAAATCACATACAATACCTCACTGAATCCTTGAAAAAAAAGAAAAAAATGAGGTAGGTACTATTGTTATGCCACTTCGAGGAAACTGAGACAGAGAGGTAAAGAGCAGGGGAAGGATCAGGATGTAAACTCAAGATGCCTGGTATTAAACATTACATTATATTGTCTCTCAGTAAGTTATTAATCAGGCTTCTCTGGCGGCTCAGTGGTAAATAATACACCTGCCAATATGGGAGATGTGGGTTTGATCCCTGGGTCGGCAACATCTCCTGGAGAAGGAAAATGGCAACCTACTCCAGTATTCTTTCTGGGTAATCCCATGAACAAAGGAGCCTGGTGGTCTACCCTTTGGCAGGGTCACAAAAGGGTTGGAAACAACTTAGTGACTACACAACAACAACAACAACGTTATCAGTCACAACAAGAACAGTGTTGTTATGATACAGGTCAGTTAGCAAGAAGCTGAAACATGAGATTAAAAATGGCATTTATAAAAGTCAATGAATATGTAAAATTATAAATATAACTGGCTACCTAGTTTAACTGTGGAGTCTGGTGGAAGAATTTTTAAGTAGGCATCTTGTTTTGGGTTTTCACTGCTCCTTGGAAAATGACAAATTCTACTAACTAATATAATTTAAATGAAGCTAGGACTACAAGGATAAAGTCCCTTCTCTTCTTTCTGTAGGACAAAATTTCCTTTCAAATGTTTCATCCTCCTGACAATTGTGTATGGGTTTCCTGGTTAAATATTTTATTTTTATCCATTAACAATCTTGTCTCTTATTTTCTTGGCAAATATATTCTTTTTACAGGTCCTAACATTACCAAGTTTCCTAAGTTTCTTACCTGACCATGGCAAGTCAGTTAAGACCTATGCATTCCAGGGTCATGATCTGGGTGCATTTCCTGTTCCTATTTCCTAAATTTATTTAACCTGTTTTCCAGAGAGTTGTGTTACTTCCCTTCATACATTCATGGTGGTTCCTTCTCAGTTTTGACCTGTCTATAGAATCCCTACAACCATTGCCCGTCTGAACTTTCTACATGATGTATTTTCATGTATGAATTCAACCCATTGTGCCATTCTTCTAACTGTGTACACTTTTTCTTAATGATGCCATAAGGAAGCAGGAGAAATACATATATCCAGAGTTTTTCAAAAAGATTCTCTGTCTTTATTATGGACTTTCCCAACTCAACATTGTCTTTTATTTTTTTCCCCTCATTTGACATATTCTCCATAGACCATCTTGTCTGTACAAAGGAATACTATCTCTATACTTTTCCAAAATCTTTATCTCTAGTCCAGATTTCTTCCCAAACCTTCCTATTCAACTAGTCACAAGATCTCTCCAAACTCAGACTCAACCTGTGCAAAACTGAATTCATCTCCTATTCCTTCCTCCCTTCCCCCAGCCAGTGGGTTTCTCCTGCTCTCTTACCAACCCCAGGAAATGGCACTTTATCTGCCAAGTCATCCAAGTTGGAACCTTAGAGTCATTCTGCCTCCTCAACTCCCATAGCCAGTCATTAGCCAGCTCTTGTCAATGTTACCTCCTTAACCTTCTATTAGTTCCCCATGCCATTATCTTAATTCAAGTCACCATTATTTCTCACCTCATTCCTGAAGTAACCTTCTAATTAACTGATCTACTACTGCCCGATCTTGCCACCCTCACAACAAATGGCTAATAATAATTTATGAAATGGCAACCCACTCCAGTGTTCTTGCCTGGAGAATCCCAGGGACAGGGAAGCCTGGAGGGCTGCTGTCTATGGGGTCACACAGAGTCGGACATGACTGAAGTGACTTAGCAGCAGTAGCAGCATTACAAACGAGTAAGAAAAAGGCCAACAATCAATAGGAAATGAATGAAGGGAATGAAAGAAAAGAACAAGGACCAATAATTCATGGGAAAGATGTTCAATCTCACATAAGGAATAATATAATAAATTAATTAAAAATAAGGCAACAACACTGGTTATAACTGTGATTTCTTTCCCTTTAGAAAACAAAGTATTCAGCTTTTTCCAGACTTTACCACGCAAGAACTCCTGGAATTCTTGAGCTAAGGTGTAACATAATCAAAGAGGTGCTTTAGGAAGGTATAGGTTGAGGGCATTGGAATAGTAGAAAGGGAAGAACTAGGAGCAGAGATAAGTTAAGAGGCTATTGCTGTCAGTCATTGAGAAGGTCTGAATTAGAATAAAAATAGAAATAATAATGTGCTTAGTTTAAGGGATGTGTCTACTCACAGCTTTAGTCACAGATATATGCATTTATATGGTTTCATGTAAATATATATTGTTTTTGCAAGGAGAGAGAAATTTACATAAATAGATGTGCATTTCTCTGTGTTATCTTTGTTTTTCACTGTCTGTAACTGTATCATTTACTTTTTTATTCAGCAAATACTTACTGAGCCCTGATTTTGTACAAAGCAATGTTCCAGGTACCATGGTAGAACATGAACATGAATCAAACACAAATCCAATGCTTGAGGAGCTTACAGACTAGGAAGAGAGAAAACACATTTGTCAAATAGCTAAAATGCAAATCAGTGAAGTGATAAATATCATAAAGTTAGAAAGTTCAGAAGAGAAAGTCACTACCTTAGCTGGAGAGATAAGGGAGAAGATGGCATTTGAATTTGGTTTTAAGGAATTAAGAGGATGACAGAGTTAGCATATGATCCAGCAATCCCACTTCTGAGCATATATCTGCAGAAAACTCTAACTTGGAAAGATACATGCACCCCAGTGGTTATAGCTGCACTATTCACAATCGCCAAGACATGGAAGCAACCTAAATGCCCACTGACACATGAATGGATAAAGATGTTGCATATATACACCACAAACACACACACACATATCCATACAATGGAATATTACCCAGCCATAAAAAAGAATGAAATAATGCCATTTGCAGTAACATGGATGGACCTAGAGATTATCATACCAAGTGAAGTAAGACAGAGAAAAACAAATATTATATGATATCACTTATATATGGAATCTAAAAATGATACAAATAAATTTATTTACAAAACAGAAAAAAAGAAAAATAAGGCAATGAGTTACCATTTTTCTCTATTAGAAGCCCACAGTGCTTGCAAAAATTTTGGAAAATATACACGTTCAGTATATGTATTTTTGGTGCAATTATAAGTAAACGCATACAAACTTCTCTGAAGGACAATTGGCAATTATAAACAAATCTGTAAGTGTACACACCCTCTAAGAGGATACATTTTTTCACTGTATTTGGATACGATTTGAATTTTGTTTTACTATGTGCATATATTAGCTTTTCAATAAGTGTTAAATAATTATAAAAATAAAATCCCATTGACAGGAAGACCTCTCATTCAGACAGTAACATGGTACTTCCTAGTTATATCATGCATCAGATTTCAGCAGCAATAGCCCAGGGTTTACTCTCTTCATGTCTTCCATCTATGCTACACTTACTCCAGGAGGGTATCTGCTTAGATTTACTCATTCAAATGATTTCTTTTTTACTCCCTCTTTCCCCTATTTTAGAACATTTTAAGAGGACCAATGGGAACTTGCTATAGGCACTCTGAAACTAAAGTCAATCAAAGTAATTTGTTCTAATAAAAAAAACCCTCATAATATATTTTGAATATAGGTTGCTTACTTTTTCAATTATGCTACTTTCAGGCTATTTTAATTCATTTTCATTTCCAGAACACATGCAGCATATAATAGGAGGAAAAGTGTTTGCAGAGCACACATGTAGAAGATTGAGAGAAGCCAACCAGTATTTAAATGGTTGTGGACAAGGTATCCTCATATTTGGCTTAAGAATTCTGAGAATGAAAGTTTACAGAATCGAACTGTGATTAATAAAATGACTAATTTGTAGCAATAACACAACCAGAGATAACATTTTAGTATCTTATTTGCGTCTGAGTAATACCTCAAGTCCAATCAAAGTGACTTGCTTAGAGAAGCAAGACTTCACACATTATGAATAAAATTCAGTTCAGTTCTGTCGCTCAGTTGTGTCTGACTCTTTGTGACCCCATGAGCTGCAGTACGCCAGGCATCCCTGTCCATCACCAACTCCCAGAGCCCACCCATCAGTGATGCCATCCAACCATCCTATCCTCTGTCGTCCCCTTCTCCTGCCCTCAATCTTTCACAGCATCAGGGTCTTTTCAAATGAGATGGCCAAAGTACTGGAGTTTCAGCTTTAACATCAGACCTTCCAAAGAACACCCAGGACTGATCTCCTTTAGGATGGACTGGTTGGATCTCCTTGCAGTCCAAGGGACTCTCAAGAGTCTTCTCCAACACCACAGTTCAAAAGCATCAATTCTTCGGCACTCAGCTTTCTTTATAGTCCAACTCTCACATCCATACATGACCACTGGAAAACCATAGCCTTGACTAGACGGACCTTTGTTGGCAAAGTAATGTTTCTGCTTTTAAATATCTATCTAGGTTGGTCATAACTGTTCTTCCAAGGAGTAAGCGTCTTTTAATTTCAAGGCTGCAGTCACCATCTGCAGTGATTTTGGAGTCCCCCAAAATAAAGTCTGGCACTGTTCCCCCATCTATTTGCCATGAAGTGATGGGACCAGATGCCAGGATCTTCGTTTTCTGAATGTTGAGCTTTAAGCCAATTTTTTTCACTCTCCTCTTTCACTTTCACCAAGTGGCTTTTTAGTTCATCTTCACTTTCTGCCATAAGGGTGGTGTCATCTGCATATCTGAGGTTATTGATATTTCTCCCAGCAATCTTGATTCCAGCTTGTGCTTCTTCCAGTCCAGCATTTCTCTTGATGTACTCTGCATATGTTAAATAAGCAAGGTGACAATATACAGCCTTGACGTACTCCTTTTCCTATTTGGAACCAGTCTGTTTTTCCATGTCCAGTTCTAACTGTTGCTTCCTGACCTGCATATAGGTTTCTCAAGAGGCAGGTCAGGTGGCCTGGTATTCCCATCTCTTTCAGAATTTTCCAGTTTATTGTGATCCACACAGTCAGAGGCTTTGGCATAGTCAATAAAGCAGAAATAGGTGTTTTTCTGGAACTCTCTTGCTTTTTTGATGATCCAGCGGGTGTTGGCAATTTGATCTGTTTCCTCTGCCTTTTCTAAAACCAGCTTGAACAAGCTGGAAGTTCACAGTTCACGTATTGCTAAAGCCTGGCTTGGAGAATTTTGAGCATTACTTTACGAGAGTGTGAGATGAGTGCAATTGTGCAGTAGTTTGAGCATTCTTTGGCATTGCCTTTCTATGACTATAATTAAGACAGCTTAAAACCTCATCAGCTGTAATGCGCTCTAATGGAAGACAGAATTAATGGTCATGGGAGTGAATGATACCTGTAAGAATCATTTGGACGGGCAGTTGGAAAATAAGTATTGGTCATATGTCTCCAAGATGGTATTGATCAGACAACATGCAGTCCACTTGGAAATGTTTACTCCATGGGATGCATGTGTAACAGGTAAATAGCCACTAAGGTTAGTCAACCAGATCTTCACAAGATTCCTGTGCCACCTTCCCAGGTTTGACTTCTCATACAAGTTTACCTGTAATCAGCCTTCAGTCTCATTAGATTCTTGGCAGCTTTAGGAGTCATTTAGTTTAACCTCTTCTTAAAGAGGAATGTTCCCAGACTTCTCATCACTTCTTATCCAGACCCACAATCAGTGATTTATTTTTTTTTAATAAACTTGTTTTATCAGTCCATGAGCAAACCTTCCTGCCTACAGCTTCAGTCCCAAGATTAGGATAAACTTTTCAGACCTCTTTAAGCCTCTTGAAACTCAAATTCACTTTTATAAGGTAAATGGTTAATATTCTTATAACTTTCTCTCTCTCTTGCTCCATGTTCAATCATGTCTGACTCTTTGCGATGCTTTGGACTACAGCCTGCCAGACTCCTCTGTCCATGGACTTTCTCAGGCAAGAAAACTGGAATGGGTTACCATTTCCTATGTCAGGGGATCTTCCCAACCCAGGGATTGAACTTGCATCTCCTGCACTGCAGACGATTCTTTACCACTGAACCACTGGGAAGCCCTCTCACAACTTTATTTGGCCTTAATTGAGGGGAAGGAAAATGACACAGTTATTGTTTTAATTTCTTTATTTATCAATAGTATCCAAAAAAGAATCAAGAGTTACAAAAACAAGTTAAATGCAATATGGAAGCCTACTAAATACAAATACATTTCACAAACACACAGGCAACAGAAACCTGCCCAAATTTGCTTCTTGAAATTTGACTATTTAAAAACATAAATGTAAAGCAAAGACATTCAGACTGGTCCAAATGGTCCTATTAGCAGGTGGAGGAGCCCTGCTTTCCAAAAAACAACGATGGAGTCCACAGCCATGGCATGTGAGAAGGTTTCCATGGACACTGAATCTTAACAGATGCTATAATGTCTTTATAAAAACCATAGACACACAGAGAAAGCCCAAGGAAGCTTGCAGTCTAAGCCCTGTGCTTTTAGAGAGCTGGAGGAACTGAACCTGATTTAATTCTGTTTATTTGCTCCATGCAAAGCTCTATGCAAGACTCCCCAAACTAGGTTATTTAGCAGCTTTCTGTGAATGATCATCACACGTGACTCTATGGTGCCGACAGTAGCTTCCCTATTTACAGGAGGAATGCAGGTTAGGTCTTGGGACTTCAACATCGCAGGGTAGGGTCATCTTGGATGGCAGCCACTGACCTAAAGGTAACAGATGAGGAGACATTCTGCCTTCTTTCTTTAAACAGACTGGTACTCCCGCCCCTCTTCTGGTGTCCAAGGACTGACAAAACTTGGTCAAGATGTGCTGTTGGGAGCTCTCCAAGGTACTTTGAGAGGGAGGTGCATTTCAAACTGTATAAGTTGGGTTGGAAGAGAGCTTTTAGGTGGGATGATTTACAAAAACTCCAAATTCTAAACAAAGTGGAATGTTCTTCTTTCAAAGGAGAAAAAGGAAACCTGGTTAGAAGGAATTCCATTTTCAGTGCAACTTTCTCAGAGTTGCCTGTGCAATACAGCCCTCTAGATTTCCCTCTGGTGGTCTGTAATCGGCTTTCTGAAAATGAGATGTTATATCAAGTTTTTAATTTTTTACTCCAAATGCATCTTAAACATGGTACTGAGTGGGGTTAATTATCACAGAGTCAAAAGATGCACAAATGACTGACTTCTCCCCAGTCACACTTCTAGGATTTGATTCCACTTTTTTCCCTGTCTTAAAATGTAAACCTTCTTTTCCCCTCATCTCTAAAGGGAGAGTCATTTCTCTTCCCAACAGGGTTAAAGATGAACTGCAAAAGCAAAGACAAAGAAGTGGTTCTCTTTCTCACTCTCTTCCTGGGCAGGCTTTACTTGAGGGCACTACAACACAGCATGACCTGTGGGGCCATTCAGACCGAGGTCAAATTTGGTCATTTTGTTTTTGGTCATCTGATTCTTACATAAAAACAAAGTTTCATTTATCCTAAGGAGGAGAAAAATCACATTTTCTCCTTCAGAATCACAGAATTTACAGTTCCTCAAATCAATAGTTTAATGCATTCCTACCTGTTCACTGAGGAAACTAAGGCCCAGAAATAGGAAGAGATGGGCCAGAGTCACTCTCCTACTTAGTGCAGGATCAATGAGCATATTGATAGGCTGGGAACATCTAAGTCTTGCTTAGCTGCGCTTGTCTCCATCCTTTGGAATACTGATTTGTATGGCTCTATCAGAATAAATGAAAACAAGTTAGCGTATTGAATCTTAAAGGCTTTGTGTGGGGATACTTCTCATGGCTTCTGTCTGAGGCACCCCCTGCTCCTCTGGCAGACTGCAGACCCAATGGAAACCACAGGAGAATTCCAGGCTGCATGTGGCAGGGTGGGGGGATGTTTGGGTGATAACAGTCTCTGCACAGGGAAGAACCCCAAACTTTCCCATCTCTGAAATGCAGGACTAATGAAAAATAATTACAAAAGCTTAATTTCTAGTTAAGAAAATAAAATATTAAACAACAACAATAATATAATGATAATAATTGAAGAATGAAATCAACTTGCCAAAAAAGTTTACAGAAAAATAGCACCTTTGGTAAAAAGTATTTTAAAAATTTGGTTAGATCTCTAAGGGGCTCAAAGTCTCCAAGTATCTGCATCATTTGGGGGCACCCTCTCTCAGACACTGGGGAACTAGCAGGATGGCCGTGTATCTAGAGCCAGTGGCTGGGGCCTTGAGGAGAAGCACAGATGCTAGAGGTCTGTTACGCTGATGGCGGCAGGAAGGGCTGGAAGCAGAACGCAGTCTTCTTCACTGAGTTTCCCACCCCTCCTCTGGGACAGCCTGCTCAGCTCTCTCTCACTGCCTGCACTCCCTGCAGCATGTTCACAGCTGTGCTATACTCAGAAGGGTTCCAGATCTGGGTCTACTCTCCCAACCCTGATGCAGTTTCCTTACTTGCCTCTGGCCCCTGAGCACCACTGACAGCTTCTCCCAAAACACTCCTAGAAATGAAGGCTCTGGCCTTTCCCTCCTAGCCAGCCATCCTCATTTCCTTTATTGCAAAACAAATAGACAAAATAAAACTCATTGCTATATAAGCAAATACAGGTGATTTGGCGGTTGTAGCAGACACTTGCATATACTGGACTCAGCGCTGAAATTGAAGAGAAGGTGCCAGGCTCTGGACACCATTCCCAGATGCCTCCTCATTAGATCTCTTTGGTGCTCACTCTCTTGGACTTTTCAGCTGTTTCCTTTGAGAGGCAAGAGAAAATAAACATTATGAAATATTAAAAATTATTGGCATTTATCTGAGAGTGAAAAAGTTGGCTTAAAGCTTAACATTCAGAAAACGAAGATTATGGCATCTGGTCCCATCACTTCATGGGAAATAGATGGGGATGGAAACAGTGACAGACTTATTTTGGGAGGCTCCAAAATCACTGCAGATGGTGACTGCAGCCATGAGACACTCCTTGGAAGGAAAGTTATGACCAACCTAGATAGCATATTAAAAAGCAGAGACATTACCAATAAAGGTCTGTCTAGTCAAGGCTATGGTTTTTCCAGTGGTCATGTATGGATGTGAGAGTTGGACTATAAAGAAAGCTGAGCACCGAAGAATTGATGCTTTTGAACTGTAGCATTGGAGAAGACTCTTGAGAGTCCCTTGGACTGCAAGGAAATCCAACCAGTCCATCCTAAAGGAGACCAGTCCTGGGTGTTCTTTGGAAGGACTGATGCTAAAGCTGAAACTCCAGTACTTTGGCCACCTCGTGCGAAGAGCTGACTCACTGGAAAAGACTCTGATGCTGGGAGGGATTGGGGGCAGGAGGAGAAGGGGGGTGACAGAGGATGAGATGGCTGGATGACATCACCAACTCGATATACGTGAGTCTGAGTGAACTCTGGGAGTTGGTGATGGACAGGGAGGCCTGGCGTGCTGCGATTCATGGGGTTGCAAAGAGTCGGACACGACTGAGCGACTGAACTGAACTGATCTAGTCTTCAAGGCCGGCACTGACAGAAACATGCTATGCTGAATTTTAGTTCTGTTTACTTGTCTGTCTCCTCCACAGATGATGAGCAACTTGAAGGCAAGGATCATGTCTTACCACGACACAGTTGCATAGGACCGTGGCTAAATTAAGAGCAGACTCTAAACTCCTATGAAACAATAAGGTCAGACATTAATATAATCATTTGAAAAATGAAGAAAAGGATGCTACATGGAAGTGCTACAAAATGTTTTGAATCCAAATTTAGAGAAGCATTGAGAGCGACAGGCTCTGGAGGCAGACTGCCTGCACTTGAATCATGACTGTGCAACTTTCTGGGGGACTTTGGGAATTATTACAAAACCTTCTGTGCCTCAGTGTCTTCAACTACAAAATAAGGGTAATCAAGTAAATACTACCTCTTCTAACAGTGGCAAATGTCTCCAAAGAAGACATTCTTACAGCCAAGAAGCATATAAGAAGATGCTTGACATCATTAATCATTAGGGAAATGAAAATCAAAATACAATGAGATGTCATTTCACATTTCACACCTGGTAGGATGTCTAATAAAAAATAACCACAATAACAAATGATGGTGAGTTTGTGGAGAAATTGGAATATGACTGGTTAGGATATAAAATAGTATAGTCACTTTGGAAAACAGTCTGGCAGTTTATCAAAAGATTAAACACAAAGTTACCCTGTGATCCAGCAATCCCACTCCTTAGGTACATACCCAAGAGAAATGAAAACATATGTCACACAGAAACTTGTATAAGAATGTTTACAGCAGTATCATTTATCATAGTCAAAAAGTAGAAGCAAACTAAATATATACCAACTGATGATGGATATACAAAATGTGATATACCTATCTATGAAATGTTCTTTATTCATAAAAAGGAATGAAGTCTTGATTTACGCTACAACAAGGATAAACCTTGAAAACATTACACTAAATGAAAAAAGTCAGACAGAAAATGCCATATATTGCACAATTCCAATTATTTGTGTCCATAATAGGCAAATCTATAGAAACAAAGTATAATAGTGGTTGCCATGGGCTGGGACAGGAGAGAATATAAGTGACTTCTAATGGGTTTGGTGTTTCTTTGGGGCATGATGAAAATGATTTGGAAATAGACAGTGGTAATGGCTGACAATCTTGTGAATATATTAGAAACCATCTGATTGTATATTTTTAAAAGAGTGAGTTTTATGGTACATGAATTACATCTCAATAAAAATTAAAGAGGGAATAAAAACAGTGTTTGGCATCTGGTAGGCACCGTCAGTGCCCTATCCATAGCCCTTGTCTTCAACATTTCAGTACACCGGCCTGGGCTTCTTACTGCCAGCCCCTGCATCTTCTTGACCGTGGCTTTCTCTGGCTGCTGAAGCCCGCTCTGCCCACACGTGCTGACAGGCCAGAAACGCCAGGGAATTCATGTTTGCTGGTGGCAGCTCTCAGCCAGTGGCTGCTGGGAGCTCATGCAGGCACAGCCCGGCTCCCTGGCCCCTGTGCACTGGAACTGTTCCCAGAATTCTGTGACAGGACTAAGCTCCACTTGCCCCCAGTGGTAATGTGCCGGAATACACACTCATTATTTCTTCCCTTCTTGGCCTCACTTCCCAACTCCCCTTCTGGTGTTTCCTGGGGACTTCCTCTCCAAAAAACTGTACTTGAGTTCTTACCTTGGCGTCTGCTTCTGAGGCAACTGACATAAAACGGACAAACTAAATAATGTTAGCTATTATAACTCACTCCCCACTGTCTGCTCTGATCATTTTTCCACCCTAGATGAAAGGAATTCCTATTAAGTGCTTTATGCTTTTGTGGGTTTATACTAATCTGGAAGCTCAAGGCTGCTGAAATATGAAAAACCAAGGACTAGGAGCTTCTGCATCTGTTTAAAAACTGACATGAGGTTTCTACACTATCAGTGATACAATGCACATGAAAACCATCAATAAATATGAGCAATTACTATTAATACAAATAATTCTTGATTCTCATGTCACATATTTCATCTCAATAGTTCCTGTTAAGCATTACATTGCTTAAAAACTTATATGTCAGACAGAAGGCTTGTATTACCAGACCCAGTTTACAGACAGATGATTCAAGGAGCAATACCCTTTGTTAGTACTACAGGTAAACCAGTATAAAGACAGTCCTAGGAGTCTAGCTCATCTAGGTTTTCTCTCTAGGCCCTCAGTAACATATGTCAGTGAATCACTAATCTGCTAAGAATCTTCTCACCAAGAAGGCCTTCAACTTAATGACACAGAACCTGAACAGAATTCTTATTATCCTTTTAGGTCTCTAGGAAACAGAATCTCTATCTCATGCTGTTCCAGCCAGCTTGGCATTTAACAAATCCTTTCTGCTATGGTCTAAATCCACTAATTTCATGCTCACTGAGAGCCAATTATTCAGCAGTGTTCATAAGTTCATAGCTTAAAGTTGCTCAGTCAGACTCTTTTAGACCCCATGGACTATATAGTCCATGGAATTCTCCAGGCCAGAATACTGGAGTGGGTAGTCTCTCCCTTCTCCAGGGGATCTTCCCAACCCAGGGATCAAACCCAGGTCTCCCGCATTGCAGGTGGATTCTTTTTACCAGCTGAGTCACCAGGGAAGCCCAAGAATACTGGAGTAGGTAGCCCACCCTTTCTGCAGTGGATCTTCCTGACCCAGGAATCAAACCAGGGTCTCCTGCATTGCAGGTGGATTCTTTACCAACTGAGATACCAGGGAAGCCCATTATACAGCAGGCCCTGTACTAAATGCAGGGCTACACTGGTGAGCAGGAACACAGAGCCTGCTCGCAAGGAGCTCACAGTCTTTGGGTCTGGGCACTAGTCATAACAAGAAATAGGAATGCTTCTTTAGACCATGCTTATTTGCAAACCACCACCCACCTGATTCTAACTTATAAAGCAATTTACCAACTTGTAATCTACATCTGCTGGGGCATATTGGCTCCACAAGGACTCCGTCAGGGAACTATCTGTATCATGATCTGCATGGCACAGGTGTATAGGTGTGTCGTTCGGGACCTACTGTATGCAACAGAGCACATGTCCTTGGTCACCTGGGGCATTAGGCAGTGTCTGAGTGGAGGATGGGCCTGGTGGTGACAGGGCTACCTGAACCAGCACAGAGGTTGCAACTTACCTGGTGCTTTTGAAGCTCCTGGACATATCTAGTCATTTCCTCCTCTGCCTGGGTCTGGGCCCCTTTCTGATTCTTTCCTATAAGAAGAATCAAGGCTCAGAGCAGTGGTGGCTGGGGGAAGCCAGTTAGAGATCCCTCCAATACCTACCTTTTAGGCTTTCAATTTCATCTCCCATTTAACTTATGGAAGGAGAAATGAAATGCCCACATTTCTCTGAATATAGTGTCCCAGAGAAATGACACCTCCAAAGTAACATGCTTGGGTAGTAAGTGACTGGGCCAGGGCTCAAATCTAGGCTAAGTGGGGAGGGTGTGAGCTAGAGTTCTAGAAAGCTTTTCTGAAAGATGTCTTTGTAGAACGTTGCTAGTGGTGATGCTGGCTAGGGCACTGTTCCCCTTCCCCAGATGTCTGATGTCTCCCAACCCACCCTGCCCATGTCTCAATTCTCAACTTTCTCTTATTTTAGGCTTACCCAATCCTGTTAATTCAAACATGCTTATGAACATGTCTCCTTTTCCTGCTGGGCACAGATGGCAAGAAGTCGTTTAGCCTTCCAATTGCCTAAGTCTTTGACATAGAGGATTTCCTAAGCTGTCATATGGATTAAGTGGGTTAATATGTAAAGTGCTTAGAAGAAATGCATATGTGTGTGTGTGTGTGTGTTCAGTTGTGTCCCACTCTTTGTGACCGCAAGGGCTGTAGCCTCCTCTGTCCATGGAATTTCCCATGCAAGAAAACTAAAGTGGGTTGCCATTTCCTACTCCAAGAAATGCATGTATTTCTCACTAATAAGTGTTTGCTTTCCTTACTACTTTTACCACTCTAATCCCTTACCAACAATCGATCTTGCCCTGGGTCTTGAATCTTTCTTATTCCCAACCTCTGGAGTGACTTTCTAACAGTTCATCTAGCATAAGTACTGTAGCCTCAAGGCTGCTCTCTGGGAGCCCTGACAGTCCAAGTGTGAGCCGGTCTCTTGCCCCCCAGTTTCTTTTCTCCCAGCCACTGCACTCTTCCCCAACATCCCCACCCTGACTTCTCTCATGGTGATTCATGAAGACAGCGCTCTGCCTGCCACCTATTCTCTCTCACCGTCACAGGTCATGGCTGTGCAGACCCAGTTTCCACAGGCACACACACAGCGGTTACAGTCCACCTCAGTCTCGGCTCCATCAGCATATGTTTCATCCTCCAGGGCACACTCTGTGAGACCAGAAATAAGGGGCAAAGGTTTAGGGTGAGGGTGGAACAGGACGTCCTGGCTACCGTCTGTGCACCTTACCACCTTCCAGATAAGACCTGCTTATCCCTCAGAGGCACTGTAACTGAACAAATGCCTCTATCAACCCAAAGATTTTCAGACATGAACCTCAGCATGGAGATGATGGGCTGGGGCCCAGTCTAGAATCATGGAAGGGAATTTTCTTAGTAAGCTCTGGAGAGTTCCACAGTCTCCTCTATCTTGCTGCTGCTACTGCTGCTAAGTCGCATCAGTCGTGTCCGACTCTGTGAGACTCCATAGAGGGCAGCCCAACAGGCTCCTATGTCCCTTGGATTCTCCAGGCAAGAACACTGGAGTGGGTTGCCATTTCCTTCTCCAATGCATGAAAGTGAAAATTGAAAGTGAAGTCGCTCAGTCATGTCCGACTCTTAGCAACCCGATGGACTACAGCCTATCAGGCTCCTCCATCCATGGGATTCTCCAGGCAAGAGTACTGGAGTGGGGTGCCATTGCCTTCTCTGCTCCTCTATCTTGGCTCCTTCCAAATACCCCCAACTCCCTACAACCCGCTATTTCTCAGACTGAAAGTGAAAGTGAAGTCGCTCAGTCGTGTCCGACTCTTTGCGACCCCATGGACTGTAGCCCACCAAGCTCCTCTGTCCATGGGATTCTCCAGGCAAGAGTACTGGAGTGGGTTGCCATTTCCTTCTCCAGGGGATCTTCCCGACCCAGGGATCGAACCCAGGTCTCCCGCATTGCAGGCAGACGCTTTAACCTCTGAGCCACCAGGGAAGCATTAAGCATTTCTTAGATTAGGCATACTCCTCTCTGGAGGGTTGAAGGATGGGTTGAGGCACTTGAGGAACTCTTGGAAGCTGAGTTTCCAGTCAGCATTTTCATCAGACAGTTCAATGAGAGCATCAACACAGAGTCCTCTGAAAAGAAAACACAGGAGAAACGTGTCAGCAAGATCTTAGCTTCCCTCCTGAAGGAATTAAGCATCAGGATTACATACACCTGGGCCTCTGAAGGTGGCCAAAGAAACTATTTAAAGAGAAAGTTTCTACACTGACCCTCTACAACCATCATGTATCCTGACTCCAGTAAGCATCCAATCTTTAGTTTATTATATGGGATATCAGATCATTCAAGTTGTTCAAATGATACTCCCAGGATGATTGAAGCTTCCTGGATGGTTTTGTCCACTTGGACTGACAAATGTTTCACTATCTGCATATACCTTCCACTGTCAATTGCCTCCCTGCTCCAGGTGTAATGTATCAAGTCAACCCAACTAGAAAAATCAAATAAAAATGGTAGGAACAGATGATATGAAAAGAATGTATGATTTGAAAGAATATGAGTTTGAAACCAGCAGCACCACTATCATCCTTTTATTATACAAAGAGATCTTTCAGAAAAGTTTTCTAGAACTCCAGCTCCCTCCCTCTCCCCTTGGCCTGGGTTTGAGCCCTGGCTCAATCACTTACAACCCAAATGGCCTTGAGCTAGTTATTCAACCTTCCGGCACCTGTTTCCTTATCTGTGAAATGGGGACAAGCAGCCTTCCTTCACTGCAGTGTTATAAGGATCAAATGTTGAATTTGTAAAATATTATCTTATTTCGGGTCATCAAAATAAGAAGGATTTACAGGTATTATACTTCAAGGCCATAAAAAGTAAAAGTTCAAAGCTCAGTCATCTCCAGCTCTTTGTGACCCCATGGACTGTAGCCTGCCATGCTCCTCTGTCCATGGGATTTTCCAGGCAAGAATACTGCAACGGGTTTCCATTTCCTTCTCCAGGGGATCTTCCTGACCTAGCGATCAAACCCGAGTCTCCTGCACTGCAGGAAGATTCCTTACCATCTGAGCCACCAGGGAAGCCTTAAGGCCATGGGTTATCATTAAAAAGAACCCTAGAATCTGGGTTTCATGCTTTGCATTCTTCTGAACAAACAGGTGTTTTCCTTTTTTTCCTCAGTTGTGTCTAACTCTTTGTGACCCCATGGACTATACAAACCATGGAATTCTCCAGGCCAGAGAGTCATTTTCTTCTGCAGGGGAGTCTTCCCAACCCAGGAATTGAACGCTGGTCTCCCAGATAGTAGGCGGATTCTTTACCAGCTGAGCCACCAGGGAAGCCCTTCCTATTTTTAATTCTTACCAATATACTGGAACCACAGTTAATTTAGGGATTAATTTTCATTAACCCTTAGGGGTTAACTTTATTAATATTTACTTAGGGGTTAATTTTTATTAATATTTACTCTGGAATAATACCAGAAAAGGAGAGGAACATGCTCCCATTTGTAACAATTAGGATTCTCTACATGAAATAGCACTTATTATCTTAAAATCAGATCTAAAGCTGTTTTAGACTTATCATTAAATAGAACATTGAAGTAATTCCTTAAGAAAATGAATCACTAAAACATCACCCACAACACTAAGAAACAACTTTGCTCTGATGTGATCATTAATTTTAAAACTACTTTCTTCAGTTCCTTGCAAGTTCTGGCCAAAAACACTAACTACTTGATCAGATATCAGTGGTGCTCAATATACTAGTTCATAATATTCACAGAAGAGATCAGGATAAAACCCTATTTCGCTTTTTACTTCACATTGACTTTGACACTGGAGGCTCCTTGGCAGGCAGGAAGGGGTTCAAATCCCCTCTTATACAGCCTCCCCGTGTGGGTTGGGCCTCTCCCTGACCCCCTCATTCCACTCACCTGAGAAGCTTGTTGTTCTCCTGGTCTGCATAGGTGGTGATGTTGATGGCGGTTTCATTTTGCTCAACAAATTTCAGAAATTCGCTGGAGTCCAAGCGAGAGTCACCATTATCAAAGTTCTAGAAAGGAGATGAAGAGATCTTTCTGGAACGTTTTGTAAAACCTCAGTTCTATCATCCCTCCACTCAGTTTGGCCCATCTCTGCTTCATCTTGTTTTTAACACAGTCCAAACCTGTTCTGCCCTCCGAGCAACAAAGCCTCGAAGCCCTGGGGCACCCAGAGAAGGCACTTGTGCCCCCAAGATGAGAGACTGAAAGTATCTGGGCAAAGGCTACTGAGGGCCTTTCAATCTCAGACTCTGCTAAGGGGCCCAGCCTGAACCCAGGCCTTTGCTGTCAAGGAGCCTGGGAGTGCTTTGGAGGTCTCTGTAGCCCCATCCCTGGCACTATCCCCCAGACATTCTTGAATTCACTCCATCATACCATGTTTTCCAACCCTAACGATCATGGAACAACAGACTTGTGAATTAGAATCAGTATTGGAGCCCAGGATGCATATTTCTAACAAGTTGCTTGTGAACAGTGATGTAGGCGACCCTCAGAGCTCACTCTGGGAACCACAGGATCATTTCTTCCTGTTTGATTTCCAGCCTTCCTGGCTAGCTCTCAGTGCTTACCTCTCACATTGGTACCCTTAGCCAACCTCATCAAAGGCAAAAGTCTGTACGTTATCCACATCAAAAACCTGCCTTGCGGAAGTGGTGCAAAGCCCCCCACCCTGCCACCCTGTGCTGTGGGCCCCACTGTAGACAGTGCAGCCTGTCCTTGTGATCCAGCTCACGTTCCATGAGCACAAGGCAAGGTAGAGTGAGCTCAACATTATGCTACCTTTGGCAAGATGCTCAACTGAGACCTTAGCCACCTGGGACCATTTGGGATGCCCAGGCCCTTGCTGCAGGTGGAGGGGGCAGCAACTTCAAGGCTCTGATCAAATTCTAATTTAGATACTGCTGCTCTCCAAAACATTTCTAGTGGAAAAAAATTTTTTTTTCAAAATCTTTCCCTAGGCTGCCTCATTCTGCTACCCTGGGAAATAATCAGCACCCCATGTTACTTTCAAGGTGGCTCTCCAGATGGTGGAAGAATTTCTGGAAGAAAAGTCTGCACAGGTTTCCAGGTAGAAGAGAAAGATACAGCTACTGACTCTGATGCATGACTATCACATATCATGTAAATTCTATTCTAAGGCTGTAAATCTTCTAGTGGTATGTATGACAGGTATGTATAAAACAACTCTGGGGGCCCTTGCTTAATACCTATTTATTATTCTTGTCCTAATTCCTAGGAAAAGATCTCAGATGCTCTCTCATCACTATACTTTTACCCTGGCTCCAGTTTCAGCCCTGGTCACCAAGCATTCAGGGTGTGTGTATGTGTGGTCATAAAAGGCTCTGTGGCTCTGTGTGTGTGTGACATTGTCATAAAGGCTCTTTCTACCCGAGGCCTTCCCCTCTTTACTCTGTTGGGCTTTTGTCTAAGAAATAATGACTGAATCACCAGTTCAGATGAGAGTCTGATTTTGGTCTCATCCGAATTCCGATTAGATTTGTTTTGCAACTAATTTGATGTAAGGAATGTCAGCTGGGCTGGAGGGCAATTCACTGGTTCAGAAACAGTCTCTGTGAGATACAGATCGCTTAGCAACAGGCAGCTGTTTGCCTAGTAGGGAGAAGCCTCCCTTTGAAGATTGTACCACATGGTTCTTTGATGATCATCAAGAAGTAGATTGTGAAAACCCTATTTTCTTGGAGGACACTTGGAAGAGCGAGCATTGTGTTTGTCAGTTATGAGCAAGCTTTCTTGGTTAGGATGAGAATGCTCTAGATAAAGGGTACTTTCTTCAGGGGCCTTGGAGTTTTTAGACAGGCACCTATGAGAGAAAGTTATTGCCAGAGAGGGTGGAGATGTATGGGGCCCTGGTCCTTAGGAATCAAATTAATAGCAGCTGCCAGTGATGCCCAAGGCATGTTCCATCAAGGGGCCACTATGAACAGTTATAAGGTCCCGAGAAGTCTCCTGGAAAGTGTTCTGGGCCCCATGGCCCCTGTGCTGTATTGACCAAGCCAAAGTTACTGCTCATGACAGACCCAGTAGGTGCTGTTCACTTGGCTTTCAAAAAATAATTTTCTTTAGTTTCTCCTCCTGTTCAAATCTCCTGGCTCAGCAATGTGTGTTTTTCTGTAGATAAGGAACTACCCCTGCCCCCAGAGCTCCCTGATATGGGAGTGGCTGAGACAGAAGACAGAGTGAGAGGGCTGTGCTTTCTCTTCTCAAGCCCCTGGAATCCAGAGAGACTGACTTTCTGCCACAGTGAGAAATATCTACTTAAATGAAGTCCTGCTGCTGCTGCTGCTGCTGCTGCTGCTGCTGCGGCTGCTAAATCGCTTCAGTCGCGTCCAACTCTGTGCGATCCCATAGACGGCAGCCCATGAGGCTTCCCCGTCCCTGGGATTCTCCAGGCAAGAACACTGGAGTGGGTTGCCATTTCCTTCTCCAATGCCTGAAAGTGAAAAGTGAAAGTGAAGTCGCTCAGTTGTGTCTGACTCTAGCAACCCCATGGACTTCAGCCCACCAGGCTCCTCCGTCCATGGGATCCTCTGGGCAAGAGTACTGGAGTGGGGTGCCATCCTAGATAACCAATATCCTATTTCACTCCAACACCCGTATTTCTCCATCTCTGGGCAGCAGGGGGTGGTCCATGATATCAGTTAACAAGAGGAATCCAGACGAGGCTGGTGTTGACCACACTCAGTGGCCACAGAGCTGCCTAGAAGTCCCTCATGTGTGGGGGCTGCTTCTGAGTCTGAGCTGGTCGAGCCTAGGACACATCATGGAGGTATGTGAGGGCATCTGAGGATGAGCCTTGGAGGGCCTCTACCCAGAGATGTGACTGTCTCTAAGTGATGGGGGCTTTCGTGGCTTGAGGGAACGTGGGTGCCTGAACATGTGTGTCTATGTGTACGACAGTCTCCATGTAGCATGCACACCTCTGCATGTGGTGGTGTGTTTCTGTATGTGGTACTTATCTGAGTGTGATGTACAATACGTATGTATGTTCTTATCAATGAGCTGGAAGAGCACCCTTAACTGCTTCTTTTAACAATTGTCTCAAGCTCTCTGAAAGATCTCTATGGCATGGCTGCCCTACTCATTGATAAATACCGTTTCTTCCCTCATTTTCCTTTTGGAAAGCAGCATCTCTCCTCCCCACAAGTGGAACAATCTGTTGCTTCAAACAAACACGATGGGAACATTAGTATCTAGGTTCATGAAGAATCCTGGACTCATGAAATACAAGTCCATTGACTCTCCTCAGATGAAGAAAAACTCTGTAAGCCATGAAGTGTCAAGTTAAAGACTTAGAGAAAAGCCAAACTGAGTGGGAAACAGGCTGAAGTGGCCTGGGTCTGGGAACAGGCAGCCAGCTCTGTGTGCTGGGTTACCTTAAAGTACTTGTCTAGGATTTCACTGTAGTTGCTGCCTTTGGAGAACCAGCCGTCTGGAATGATCTCCGCTTCCAGCCACTGGATGATGCGACGCCGGAGTTCATCGCGATTGGACTGATAGCAAACGACTGCAGGAAAAGGGGTCGGCTGAGCAGTGAGGACCCCAATGTCACCCAGCACCCCCTAGCTGGTGGGCTCAGTGCCTGGGGATCTGCATGTGTCATCTCATTGAATTTTCATAGCAACCCAGGGAAAATAGGATTATTACACACATTTACAAAGGAGTCAGTCTAGGCTACTGGATTGTATCTAACCCAGGATTCAAGCGCATGTCTAAAAAAATGTATAAAGTTTGAGAAGGCTGAAACATAGATTATGCTTAGGTGAGAAAAAACTAAAAGAAAAATAAAGGATATTTTCATTAACTTTAGGAAGCTGAGAGGGAAAAAAATCAATCAATCAATAGAACAGCTCTTTTGGTTCATAGATGAGCTGAATTAACAGTGAATAAGTGAGAACATTACAATTCTTTACGCCACTGGATTTTTTATTCTTTCTATATAGCTTTTCCCTCTGTCCCACTTAAAAACTTCTCCCATTTCAAATTTTATCCTATATTATAAACAACAGAAAATGAGGTTGGGGAAGGGCATGTTGAAGCCCAGCTCTGGACAGCTTTTTGTTGTAAGCCACATGGCAACAATAGGGGAGGCTGGAAGTCTAATTGACTGGGAGACAGAAAAGGGAAAGCTTTGGCAAAAGGGAATTCCCAACACATGGTGGGATGGAAAAAGGGCACTGAGCCAGGGAAATAAAACTGTGGGCACTTTTCCCCACTCTGGCACTTTCTGGCTGTGTGACTCGGGGAAATTCACTTAACCTCTCTGAGCCTCAATTTCCTCATCTATAAGGTAATTATAGTAACTACTTCACAAGGTTATGTGAGGATCTAAGGAAAAGTATATGCTAAAGGAGTCTGTAACTATAAATCAATGAAATGTTAAATTTGTATTCACTGAAAACCATGGAAGAAGATGTCATTTTCATTTATCCCCTTTCCAAAACAGTTGTGCTTCCTGGATTCTGCTTGTCCTGTGACACCCACAGGTCTCACAGGGCATTGAAGGAGGGACTCAGCAGCTTTTCCATCCTGCAGTTCAATCATTACTCAGCAAAAATGAAAAACACAGCCAACACTCTGATCCAATCAGCTGCTTTCCATGGCAAGTACCAAAAATGCAGTATTGCAGCTTTTCTGTGCTATGTTGAGGAGCGACCAGTTCTGGGTCACAAGCTCTGACACATTAAAGATCTTGTGAGCTTTGATGGGGAGGGATTGTGGAACACGGAATTTCCATCATGAAAAGAATTTCCTCCCTGAATGCACACTATAGAAAAAAAAGAGGTACTCACCTGGACTGGCAGAAGGACTTACAGATTTCTTTTCTGTAAGACAAAAGGAAGAAAATGCATAACATAAAGTGAAGAAAAAAGAAAATTCTGTGTATTGCTAGGGTTAAAATTGCCCATATTAAGGGGCCGCTTATATCTTTTCATCATTTTGTCTTGAATCCTTGTCTCCTCTCCTTCCAGGTCCCAAATATGGGGATCTTTTCTTTCCTGCTTTGTTTGAATTTTGTGGCCACTGAACTGGCCTTCTGATATCATACCTCCTTTTGTTAGACTGAGGGGTGGGGGCTGCTGGGACTTTGAGAATTCATATAGAATCATTACGGACAAAGAAATGCAGCGGAGACCAACATGTGGGAAACAGCTTCTTCTTTCTCCAGGGAAGTTCAAGGCTAGGCAGGAGGCTGGTGTCTAATTAGCAACAAGCCTGGAACCCCTTCCTTCCTACTCTGATAGCAGTGGTTTGAGTGTAAATTAGTGGAACTATGTCATCAGGGCTGAAAGGTACCCAAATTTTAAAAGCACAAGATATGTGAAATTTACCTGCTTTCTAAAAAGGTACAGAATTCAGCTAAATACTACCACACTATTGACTGTTGATGTGGTCCCTATCCACTATCCTCCTCCAGACAGTGTGGGAAGCCACCTGGGGAGTCTGAGGCAGGAAGGGCAAGGTAGAAGCAGGGCCACCCAGGGCAAAACCCAGCAGGCTCATGAGCACCAAGGGGATGCCTCTCTAAGCAACTAGGTGGTCCCCACAGCTTTGGGCACTGTGTCTGGGGGTGGAAAGAACGCCAGGGAGCCAGGCCACTGCTCCTTCTCTGGCTCCCTGGCTGGAGCTGCGACATGCTGATGAGAGCACGACTTACCTTTGCAGTGTCCATCATAATCGACCTGGATTTTGGATCCAGTGAGGCAGGCATCTCTATGTAGCTCACAGTGGTTGAGGTAGGTCTTGCCATTGCTGCCACACACAGGCCTCTTGTGAGGTTTGCATTGCTGAAACAGACCGTGGAGGATGCGGGTATAGTCAAGGCTGAGTTTGTGTGTGCGCCACACACACAGCCATCTTGCGAGGAGTCCTCCCCAGCAGAGGTGACTTCTACCCTGCCTGGGCACAGGAAGCCCCAGCTCTGGCATCAGTGACCCTCCCCTACTCAGTGTTGAGGGATTACGTCACCATGCAGTCCCTCATGGTGCTCTTTGCTGATCCTGGCCCTGGTCATCTCTTCTATTCAGTGAAAAGAAATACCCACTCCTTGACCCCAATCCGATCAAATTAGCAGGAAGGGCATTTTATCCGAAGCCAGGAGTCTGGATTATCTGTCACTTTATCACTTTGTAGAAAGTCATTCAATGTCTGGATATTGAAAACCCTCAAAATTCCAAAATTTTATGACACAAAACAGCCAGAGCTGGGAATATGGAAACATTGAAAGGAAAGTTTCCACAGCCCCCACCCCCATCACCCCAATTCTTCAATTATTTCAGGGTCTAGATATAAGAATCTTTGCTCTGTTGCTTTATTTAGTATTTTGTTTTTCTCCTAATCTCACAACGGTTGTTTTCAGGCAGGGGGAGGGGGTGCCAGGTCTTTGTGAAGTGTGACAGAGGATCATTCTGGACCAGGAAATGGACTAAAGTTCACTTGGCAGCTTGATTCTACTTTGGCTATTAAAGTGCCACAGTGACAGGCAAGCTTAGTTTCTTTACACTTCTGTGGTTTTTGAAAGGGGGAAGGGGTAAGCAAGTTCTGCTTAGACCTAATAAAGACATTAAAGCAAAAAAGAGTAGATGTGGTAAAAGAACACAGGACGCTGGAACTGAAGGCAGGTCAACCTCTCCAATTTATAGACTGGAAAACCAAAGCCCAGAAAGACAAACTTCACTTAACCAATATTTATCATTGGGTTATTAATATAACCCATTGGGCAAAGCAACTTGGGCCCTGAGCAAAGCCAAACATGGTTGGTCTTCAGGGCATCCAACAGCAATTAATTTGCTTAAAATCACACAATGCTAAGTGGCCAAACTGAGGTTAACCTCGAGGTTTCTGGACTCCTAAAATGGCCACAGAGTGGCCAGGTACACCTCTAGTGAGGACCTCCCAGAATCCTTAACAGATCTGGTTTGCAAGTTTTTGAGTTGAGAGACTTTCTTTCTGAGACAATGGGTCAGGATCCTTCAACTAGTTACTAAGGTGGGTGAATTAACTTGCAGCAATATGGAGGAATCCAGTCTTGGGTTCTTCTGAAAGAGGGGAAAAGGGCACACATACAAGCTGTTTACGTTCGCCAAGAGAGAAAATTCTGCCTACAAAAGAAGTATTTCTCAAAAGCTCACTTTGTTTTTAAAATTTCATTAAAAACAAAACTGGAACCTGAAAAATCTGCATTCCAGCTAGCATTTTAAAATGCGCATATCCTTGACCTAGCAAGCCTAGGACTCAATTTAACAAGTGGGACTCAATCCTACAGAAATAAAGGCAACAGCATGTAAGACTATTTGGCCAAAGACATTACTATTTACAATGGTAAACAACCTAAATGTCCATCTGTGGGAAAATGATTACATAAATCTGTTTCTTTTATATCACTAAATATAACTGAGCTATTAAAAAAATGAGAACTACATGTGCTGACCCATAGAGGGTTGTTGTTACATATTAAAGAGTACAGGCTGCAAGTTGCATATATCTAGATCTGTCTACTGGAGAAGGCGATGGCACCCCACTCCAGTACTCTTGCCTGGGAAAATCCCATGGACAGAGGAGCCTGGTGGGCTGCGGTCCATGGGGTCGCGAAGAGTCGGACACAACTGAGCGACTTCCCTTTCACTTTTCATTTTCATGCATTGGAGAAGGAAATGGCAACCCACTCCAGTGTTCTTGCCTGGAGAATCCCAGGGACGAGGGAGCCTGGTGGGCTGCTGTCTATGGGGTCGCATAGAGTCGGACACGACTGAGGTGACTTAGTAGTAGTAGTAGTAGATCTGTCTACATTATGATCTCATTTTTGCATAAAATAGGGGGGAAACTCTATATATTTGTAGTTGCAGAGAAACCAAAAATAAACTATATGGAACAAATATACACAAACTATTAACAGTGATTACCTCAGACTAAGGGGATTTGAAGGTTATGGTGGGAGCTTGTTAACTTTATGTTTGCATAAATGTCTGTATCACTTATAAAAAGCAATTGTTAATTTTGTAATTTGAAAATCTTATAAAGCTGAAGAATTTTTAAAAGGAAAAAATCCCTACATTCACATCTGATTTTTAAACCCTGAGATAAAAAGTGCACTTCTTTCAGAGAGTCAAGGTGTGCTTTTATAAAAAGATGACAAAATCACTGGCTCTGCTCTGTAGACGGGTAGCTCCAGTGAGGTAACCACACGGCCTTGGCCACCGTCCTCTGGCTCTCGCCCGCAGTTCTTACCTCGATGCAGAGGCAGGTAGGCTCTCCTTTCTCTGTGACTGCACATTCCCGGCCAGCTCCACAAAACACATTGGCACAGACCTTGGATTTGCTCCTTACTTGCTCCTGAAACACAAAGGCATCAGGGAACCACTGTCCATGGGAGGAGCCCGTCTCTGGATGAGTCCACGGTGGTGATTATCTCTCAGGCTTGGGTGTGCTCCAGTCGAGGCTCCCGGTGCTGAAGGGTCCTGCACAGCCAGACTTTCTCCCTGACAGCCGGCATCAGTCTTGCTAGCACTGCTCCTGCCCAGGCCCAGCTGCCTATGAATCCCTAAGACTGTTTCTCAAAGAGCAAGTGCGTCTTTCTAGCAAGCTTCCTTTCTTCTGAAAATGTTTACTGAACACCCATTAAATGCTAGTACTAGGCTAAGGACTGGAGATACAAAGGCACAGTCCCTGTTCTCGAGACGTTCCATGGCTATCCAAGGAAACACAGCAAAGAGACATCTAGAAAGCAGTGGGGAAGTGTAACAGGAGGGCAAGACTCGAACGAGGCTTTCTAAAGATAGGATGCCTTCACTGACTCCTAAAGGATGAGACGAATAAGCCAGGTACAAGTGGAAATGCTTGAGAGAGAATATAGGTATCTGAACTCCAGGAGATGGTGATGAACAGGGAGTCCGGGCGTGCTGCGATTCATGGGGTCGCAAAGAGTCGGACACGACTGAGCAAACTGAACTGAACTGAAGGACCAAAAATCTCACTAAGTGGTGTTCAAGGCACTGCCATCTCAAAAGGCAAAAGGATGGCTAAGCCACACGAAACATGCATCTGCTATTATCCACATGGTCTCATGTAGCCCCTGTCCAAGTCTGCCTCCAGCTTTAAGATCAAGAGGGCTGACAGAATTGTTCTCAAACCACTTCGGGTCAGACATTCATGTTCAGACACATGCAGCAGAACTGACCAGGCAGGGAATGGTCCCAGTCTATGCCACTGAGAATGAGGATGTCCACAGGCACTAACCTGTCAGGGACACAGTCCTTCCCTCATATTAACTGGTGGCAGAAAGCCAGGCCCACCTCATCTGCCGCTCAGGCCAGTGGTAGTGGAGGCTGAACAAAGAAGTACGTGATTCCTCTAGCCCTCTTCCCGACTGGCCGGGCAGGCAGTCATTAGGGCTTCCAGGCTCCTGTCCCCTGGGGGTAGCACTGGCTGCGGAAGAACCAACAAAGATGGCAGAGGTTGGGCTGGGCTTGTGGGACTGGCTATACTAAAGGTGGGGGGTGGAATCTAAGATTCCTTCCTTCAGGAATTCGTCTGCCACGTCACGCAGAGAACTCACAACCACAAAGCTTACAACTGTAAAATTCTTAGTTGGTAAAGGTTCTATATCCAAAGCAATAAACAAAAGTGGATGATGACAGCGGAGAGGCTACGTCTAATACAGCTGGTCTGCTGCCACCTGGAGGCTGCTTTGCAAATTCCAGGTTATTTTCTCTCTCAGCCAACTTGCCCATGATGCAGGGCTCCCATTGGTCTAGAAGCTCTTGCCATGCTCTCATTTCATTGGTTCACAGGCTGTTGCTAAACCCATTCTTTTTCGATGTTGCTAAGGAGAATTCAATAAAGCTGGCAAGGAGTAAAGAAGTAATTCCCAGAAGGCTGAGAGTATTGGAGAACTGTTATTTCCTAAATCAGGAATGGAAGATAAAATTGAGTCTATTTGAGTATATTCCGGCTAAGCCCCTCTTGGAAACTGTGCCTGGGAATGGCAAGCAGGTACAAAAATGAAGAAGAAAAAGGCTATCACTGACCAGTGTGAAAAAAAAAAAATCTCCCCCTCTTCATGAAACAACATGCTAACTGAGGAAAACAGGCAAATATATACCCCCAGTGAGTATGTCACATGAGTAAAAGACACACTAATGCATAAAAAGCACGCTCAGACACATGCTTACACTCAAAGGCACTCCAGCAGATAGCCCCACAGGGAAACAACCACAAGATTTTACCACTTACTAGTTGTAAGTCCATAATTAGTCACTTTAATTCTTTGAGCCTTGGTTTCCTCATCTGTAAACCAGGGGTAAATACTAGCCCTGCCTTGTGAAAATGAAGACAGAGAATGTTATTTGGAATTGCATCATAAGCTGTAAAGCAAATCTGCCTGTTAAGTACTATTCATGTTAATGTTTATAGAGCTTCCTGCAGAATAATCTGTGGCATTTACAGAGTCTCTTATTATCTTATGTTTGCTTTTAGTGAGTATAAAAAGTAAAAGCTTTTACTGATAGGTCAAATTCAACCCAAGTCATTTTTCAGAAATAATTATCAAAAATCCGTTTGAAGAAACAGATACTGTTTACTTAAAATATAATGACTAACATTTGAATGCTGTTGTTGTTTAGTCGCTAAGACTAGAGCCCCTGGATTCTAGCCCACCAGGCTCCTCTGTCAATGGTATTTCCCAGGCAAGAATACTGGAGTGGGTTGCCGTTTCCTTCTCCAAGGGATCGTCCCAATCCAGGTATCAAACATGCATCTCCTGCTCTGGCAGGCGGATTCTTCACCACTGAACCACCAGAGAAGCCCAATGTCTGAATAGTACTATTAACATTTACAGTGTTTTCATGCATAAAATTTCATCTTACCATAGACAACCCTACAAAAACATGCATATTATTAACCACATTTTATAGAAGAGGAAACTGAAGATGGGAAGGTTGAGTAATTTGCCAAAGGTCCCACTGCTAAAAATGAGGAGCTAGGATTCCAACCCAGATGTTCAGACAATAGATGTCTAAGCTCCGATTTATAAACGCCTGGACCCTGCTAAGTGATGATACATGATGACAACATCAAACTATAGCCATTTTACAGATGCGGGAACTGTGCCTTAAGATGTTAAATAAGTAGAAAGTGACACAGCTAGGATTCTAGCCACCCAAAGAGAAAACTGTTATTTAATATTTATTTTCATACCTAGAAGATTGGAGGTTAAGGAAATTATGATGGGGAATTGATTTGCATAATCAGCAAATGTCAGGAGAAAGTGCTTAAGAGTATGACAGAGAGTTAGATTTAACTTCCACCTCGAACCTCTGCTCCTTACTTGCCAAGGTTGTAGGCAAGGTGCTCTCTGTAAACCTCAGTTTCTGGTATATAAAATGAGGGCACTAATCTCTGTGAGGACTGGGAGGGTTATACAAGATGTGCTGCATACAGCAGAGTGCCTGCTATACATCAGAAAGCATCCATAATTACAGTGGGCAACTGATGTTCAAACAGTTTTCCCACTGAGATGCCAACATCACCTTGGGCTGTCAAGTCTCCACCCATCCTTCCTTACAATGAATGATAATACTGAGAACCACGCTGACTGAATGGAAAAATCCAAGGACCTAACAACTCCATTATCCTGTTTGAAGGCCACAGAGAAACACTAGTTACACAAGCATTTCTCTTTGCAGATGGCGCATCTGTCAATAGGTGGCAATCTCTCTCTTTGTCTTGTGGAGCCTGGCACCACTCGGAGCCGCAATGCAGAAGTGCCGCTTGGCTTTTGGCTTTAGCAGCTCCTCGCAGCTCTGTCCTCTCATGGAGATGTGGGGAAGGGGGCTGGGAGAATGGGCAGGTACCACCTGGGCATCAGGACACTACGAACCAGGAATTTGCTGACTTGGGGAAAAACGTCTAACCTGAAGCCCTCACAGCACCCCCTGCCCCCTAATTCTGTCCATTCACAGGCATGCTGTAATGCAAGAATCAGTAAGGAAGAAAAACTTTCTTTAGAGAAGGGGTCTCTCTGTGTTATAAAAGCCTTTCTCCAAGCCCTATCATCTCTGGGAGTAGGGTGTCAGGACCACCCTCGAGGTGGTCCTGAAAGGGCCTAGAAAGTTCCTGAGACTGGTAGGTAGTCTTGCCCATTTGCTGATTCTGAGTGGCAGGGTGGGGGGGAACACCTTGAGAGGGGATAAACGTGGCAAGAACATGCTCATAGCACAGGAAAATGGCTGCCTTGTGTGTGAGTGGAGGAGGGCATGGTGAGGAAGAGATGAGTTGGGGTGGCAGGTGGCAAGAGGAGGGTCTTGCCAAGTAGTCTAGGGGACTCTCTACTGGATCTGATGCACAAAGAGGACCTTGGGAGGTTTGGGACAGGTGTCATGATGAAGGTGGTACTTTCAGATATTATTTCTGGTCCCTTCCAGCTTGGAAATACAGACTCAAAGTGCAGGGCAGCCTGGAGAGAAGCTGCAGGCAGAGAAACCTGCCAGGTATAAGGCAGTAAATCTTTTGG
This sequence comes from Nanger dama, assembly GCA_917880005.1. Taxonomy (NCBI): domain Eukaryota; kingdom Metazoa; phylum Chordata; class Mammalia; order Artiodactyla; family Bovidae; genus Nanger; species Nanger dama. The sequence goes on from CAKJTW010000011.1 coordinate 9,067,102, forward strand.
GAGTGACCAGGGCCTGGGGCTAGTATTAATCAGAGCACCTGCAACTGAGTGAGGCTCTTAACAGATCTGTCTTCACAACATCTTGTAGGTTTCCGTATTTTTAGTCCCATATAACAGAGAGGGGGCTTCTCTTGTGGCTCAAATGGTAAAGAATCTACCTGCAATGTGGGAGACCCAGGTTTGACCCCCAAGTCGGGAAGATCCAGAGAGGAATTTCAGATTCAGAAAAGCTCTGTGATGTGCGGAGACCACATTAACTAGCGAGAGCTAAGTCAGGACTGGAACTCACGTGAGCCTGAGCTCCACGTGAGCCTGAGCCCAGAGCCTCGACAGTCCCTTATTGGGAATAGTCGAGGACATGAGCTACAGGGAGAATGTACATAGGAGCTGGCACGGGAGAAGTCACAAGTGCATTGGAGCTCTCACAACCGAAATAGATTTGTTTGCTTTACCACCAGAACAATTTTAGGAACTGGGTTCCAGGGCCGTATGAGAATCTCATCTATGTAGAAGCAACCACATTGGCATAGGAATATTCTCTGGGGGTGTGAGCTCTCAGGTACATGAACGCATAAGTCTGAATATACACCTGTTGAGAGTGTGACTGAGTAGGGAGATGGAGTGTGCTCTGGAAGGGTGGATACCATGATATATGGAGAAAATCAACAAAATATCTGCTCCCTATGGAGAGATATATCAAGTTTCTAGCTTTATCCTTCTATATCATTTCCCTCACTTGCTTTTATGTTGTTTTCATTATGTGTTGTAAGCCAGGCTCTGGGGGTTTGATCTCATTAATTTGCACAATGCAAATTCTCCTTGGAAAAACTGACCAGAACATTGCTGACTTTTACCAGGGAAAAACTTCTCTGAGCCTCTGCATGTTGATAATGACACTTTCTTTTAAAAAAATTTTATTGGAGGATAATTGCTTTACAATATTGTGTTGGTTTCTACCATACATCAACATGAAATCAGCCAAAGGTATTCATATGCTCCCTCCTTCCTGAACCCCACTCCCATCTCCCTCCCCTTCCACCCTTCTAAGCTGTCACAGAGCACTGGGTTGAGCTTCCTTTGTCACACAGCAAATTCCTACTTGCCATCATTTTACATACGGTAGTGTGTATGTTTCTATGCTATTCTCTCAATTTGTCCCAACCTCTCCTTCCCCAACTGTGTTCGTAAGTCTGCATATCCACTGCTGCCCTGCAAATAGGTTCATCAGTACCATCTTTCTAGATTCCATATGCAAGTGCTAATATACAATATTTGTCTTTCTCTTTCTGACTTACTTCACTCTGTATTATAGCCTTTAGGTTCATCCACCTCATTAGGACTGACTCAGATGGGTTATTTTTTTTATAGCTGAGTAATAGTCTATTATATATATGTACCCCAATTTCTGCATCCATTCATCTGTTGATGGACATCTAGGTTGCTTCCATGTCCTAACTATTCTTAAACAAAAACTCTCCAGAAAGTAGGCATAACCCAGGTGGTGCTAATGGTAAAGAACCGACCTGCCAATGCAGGAGACTTAAGAGATGCAGGTTCGATCTCTGGGTTAGGAAGATCCCCTGAAGAAGGAAATGGCAACCCACTTGAGTATTCTTGCCTGGAGAATCCCATGGACAGAGGAGCCTGGTGGACTACAGTCCATGGGGTTGCACAGCTGGACATGACTGAAGCGACTTAACACGGCATGGCACTTCAACATAATAAAAGGCCACACACAACAAAACCCACGGCAAACATTATTCTCAATGGTAAAAACTGAAATCATTTCCTCTAAGATCAGGAAAAAGACAAGGGTGCCAACTCTCACAGCTATTGTCAACATACTTTTCGAGGTCCTAGCCACAGCAATCAGAGAAGAGAAAGAAATAAAAGGAATCCAGATCAGAAAAGAAGTAAAACTCTCACTATTTGTAGATGACATGATACTATACATAGAAAACTCTAAAGATTCTACAAGAGCTAATCAGTTAATGTAGTAAAGTTACAGGATATGAAATAAACACACAGAAACCCCTTGTATTCCTATACGCTAACAATGAAAAATCAGAAAGAGAAGTTAAGAAACAATCCCATTTACCATTGCAACAAAAAGAATAAAATACCTAGGGATAAACCAACCTAAACAAACAAAAGAGCTGTATGCAGAAAACTATGATTCACTGATGAAAAGAAATCAAAGATGACACAAACAGATGGAGAGATATACCAAGTTCTTGGACTGGAAGAATCAATATAGTGACAACGACTATACAACCCCAAGTAATCTACAGATTTGATGCTATTTGTACAGCAATTTTAACTAGTTTGGAATTTTTTACTATTGCCTTTATTCTCAAAACCTCTTAGGATAGGAAGGAAGGGGTTACCTCTAAGGTCGCTCCAGATGTAACATCCTGTGATAAAGAAGAAATGGAGGCTCACAGCTGTGAGTCCCAAGATCTCATGGGTACAGAACTGTGTCCTGAACCAAGGTCTCCAGACTTTAATTCCAGCCCTCCTTCCAGTAAACCACTTTGACTCTTTATCAATCAGAGTTAGAAAAGCTGTTGTCTTGGATCCAAGGTCTAAAAAAAATCAGCAATTATTTTGCAATTGAAAAAGATTCTTTGTAAGCAAAGGAAAAATCAAGTAGAGGTTTGCAAAACCACCAGTAGAGGTGATAGTGTGTCTGAGTCTCTGGGTCGAACAGCCTTAAGTCTGAACATAAAATATGCTTTGAATGTTTAAAAAGTCTTCTGAAGTAAAACAATTTCTGGAAGAACCGTGTGCTTTGGCAGGGGTTAGAAGCTTATAAGCAAAGCCATAAAACCGTCAGCTTAATATACCATCATTTCACTAATGTGAACTGGGTAGGCTCTGTCCCTCCATCCCTTTCCTCCTTCCCAACTTTCTTGTTGAATAAAGAAAAAAAAAGCAGCCCTACATATGCCAAGGTGGAATTTTGGCTCCCCCTTGCCACACTATTCTGTGACAGAGCAGCTTTGTTGACATGAGAAAGACTCTCCCTGCATTGCCAGAATTAGTCATGGAAACTTCACAGGAACACCAGGGCCCCTCAGATAGGCAGAGAACCACAGAGTTGGGGACAAAGGAATTCACAGAACTGGGGGTGGGGGCGAGCAGGAGGAGACCTGGGTGGGGCCAGGGTGGGAGGGCTGCTTTGGAATGGAACCCAGTAGCACAGGCCCGAGAAAGCCAGGGGAAAATCCAAGCCACTTCAGGACCTTGAAATCTGACTGGGGCATCATGTGACTTTGCTCAATTCTCTGTGATTCTTCTCTGAAAAGTTGTGTTGCTGCATGCTACATATTCTGGGAAAGAGGAGGAAGGAGTGATTTCTAGCAGTTGCTCTGATGTGCTTGGCAGTAGGCACTTTGCAGGGACTGAGCCTCCTTTGTGTGTGCTCACAACCAATCCCTTATCTCAAGGTTTAGGTCCCAGAGCCAGACCTTGGTTTTGCGGGGCCTGAAGCTTAAACAATTTGATGGGCCCTCCTTATGAAAACGAATACATATGTAAAACTGCAAAATTGGGCACAGGGCTTTGGAAGGGGCCTTACAAGAAAAGGACTGAAACTGAAGCTTAATTAGCTTCTCAGTTGATCTGACTCGCTATACACCCTGTATTTTCTTCATAAACAAGAAGGCTTTGAGGCCTTCAATCTATTAGTCAGAGCTCTATTTAATATTTTATGCACATATAGCTTATCTCAAGTAGACTAAACGCCTGCACACTGTGGCTTCCCACAGATTCACCACATTGTCTCGCCAGAGAAAATGCTCAATAAAAAAAAATTTTTCTTACATTAAATGTCATTTGGGGTTCTTCAGGTTGATGTCAGTGTCATTGGCTGGTGACAAGGCACTTGGATGTTTAGGGGAAAGCGTGGCTGAGCTTTATGATATCAAAATAAGGGCTGTGTCACCCCCAAGAGGATTAGCCCTAAGATTAAAAAAAAAAAACTCTATTATGGATCTGTCACTCAAGAATGACCTAATTTTTCATTATATTCATTTTGTTTTTAAAAAACTTAATTTATTTATGGCTGTGCTGGGTCCTTCTTGCTGTGTGCAGGTTATCTAGAGCTGCAGCGAGCAGGGGCTAGTCTCACTGTGGTTGCTTCTCTTACTGCAGAGCATGGGCTCAGTAGTTATGGCTTAGTTGCTCCACAGCACGTGGGATCTTCCCGGATCAGGGAAAGAACCCATATCCTCTGCATTGGCAGGAGGATTCTTAACCACTGGTTACATTCAGCTTCTATCATAGCTTATGGGATAGCACATTTTCTACTCATGATGTGATAATATATTATGCGCCTGGAAATGACTACTTTCAAATTTCAAATGGGACAAGGCTGTTTACCTTAATCACTGTCTTTATTATTTTACAGATTCTGTCACATTCGCTGAATGCTGGCCCTGTCAGACAAGGGTCTACACTGCCACCTGCATATGGAAGCCCTCTCACTTTCCCAGCTGCTCAGCACCATCTCTGGAATTGCCTCCCCCTTCATACGTTTCTCTTGACGTGGCCCAGATACAGCATGGCCGACTGGATGTTTGGTTTCTATGTAAGTTCAGTTTTCTGTAATGGTCTCCAGTCAGAGTGCAAGTACACAGCAGCAGTGAGTGAGCACTTACAGAGTTAGAAATGCGCCAGGCCCTTTCATGTGAATCTGAAAACAACCTCACAAGGATCCGCGAGGTGGGAGGATTCATCCCTGTTGGCTGTGAGGAGACTGAATCTGAGTTGTGACTGAGCTAAGAGTCTGCCCGGGGGGGCTTCTGCTCTCATGCTCTCAGGCCGTGGTCCGCTGCATCCCCGACTCAGCACATCCAACGACTCCACTCTGACACACAGGGGCTACTAACAGTCTTTGGACTCTGTGGGAGAGGGCGAGGATGGGATGATTTGGGAGAATGGCGTTGAAACATGTATAATATCATATTTGAAATGAATCACCAGTCCAAGTTCGATGCATGATACAGGATGCTCAGGGCTGGTGCACTGGGGTGACCCAGAGGGATGGTACGGGGAATGAGGTGGGAGGGGGGTTCAGGATGGGAACACGGGTACACCCGTGGCAGATTCATGTTGATGTATGGCAAAACCAATACAATACTGTAAAGTAATTAGCCTCCAATTAAAATAAATAAATTTATATTTAAAAAAATAAATAAAAAGAAAGAGAATTCCAGAAAAAAAAAGAGTCCTCAGAGTGACCCCTGGGGATTCCCAAGATCACGTGTCAGTCTTACTAAAGAGTGCTTTTTTTAAGTTCCCTAGTTTCACCATTCCATCCTTCAGTTTCTTTAGAACGCTGAATGGAAACTTTAAGCCAGACCACTCTCCACACTGAATTATTAGTCTGTCAGGCTTGAACATGATATTCCTTTTCTGTTTCCCAACCGTCTGCCTGAGACTTTTCCACTTTAAAGGACAAAGCAGAGGGTATGGATAATCTCCTAGTCTTCTTCAGTGAAGATCAAGGCAAGGAGTTTAAACCCATCAGAAAGCATATCTGACAATGCCTATAACAACAAACAAGGAGAGGGACCTGTGACCAGCACGGCACACGTTGCATGGCATATACTCAAAAAGCGGATAGGATGTGGCCTTTGCCTTCATAGGAATTTCTAACCTAGCCCAGGAGATGAAATTATCACACAGACATTAATGCAGTCCTGAAGTAAATGGGGCTGACTTTGGGAGATGGGTATTATGAATGAGAAGGGACTAGAGCCAAGCCCTGAAGAATGGTGGATCTAGACAGAAAAAGTTGTTGAGCAGGAAGGTTTTAAGAACAGTTGGGTGGTGGTATATGGGAAGAACTAGGTAAAGAGGAGGGGCGTCCCTGGTGGCTCAGACAGTAAGCGTCTGCCTGCAATTCATTGCAGGCACACGGAAACCAGCTAGAGAAGAGTCTAGGGTGATGAGTCTCATTGAAGGTGGTGACATAGATTTGGAGAAAGAAAGGAAGCCAAGAGAAATTTCTAAGGAACAAGGAGATCTGGCAGCACACTGGACAGAGGAGAGGAAGGAGAAAATCCAAGGAGCTGCCAATATCTTTGGCTTTGAGGGCCTGGAAGGCTGCTGGTGGAGATGGAGCCCTGGGAAGGGGATGAATGGAAGAGGGACAAGCAATGACAAGTCAGTTATGGACAGGAGTCTAAAAGGACTGTAAGATAATCCACTGACAGCTGAAAATAGAGCTGGAGGTACACAGCTTTATATCATCTGTGTAGACGATGAGAACAAATGAGCTCAGGAGGAAAGGGTGGGAATGGAGGGCTGACGGCGACTGAGAGAAAGAAAAATGAACACTGAGAGGAGCAGGGAGGAAAGCAGGCTGCCCGTGGGGACCTTGTGCAAATCAGAAATGGTGTCTTCTCCTTTGAGCAGATGCAACACTGGGCCAGGTTACCAGGCTTGGCAAGTAGAGTGCAGGTTGGAATTTAGCCCCCAACTGTATGAGGACTCTGAAGGCAGACCAGCCAAGCAAGCAAAGTAGACACATTCAGAAAACTGGGAGCTAGACCAGGAAGTCTAGAGAGCTCCAAGAAATGGATGATGAATGGCACTGCACGAGAAACGCTTTAGCAAACACTGGGAAGAAGTAGCCAAAAAAAAAAAAAAACTTTTAAACTTCTGCTAAAACCTGAATCGGTAACTCAAGGGGCAGACCAAGCAGAAGCAGTGAGGTCTTATGTAAAGAGAACTGGTGTAAGAGACTGGAGACAGGCCCTGGACATGTCTCTGCCTCCTAACATACTGTGTGATTAGGGCAATGTGCTTGACCTCTGTGGGCCTCAAATTCTCTGTCTATAAAATCAAGTCTTGTTGATGATACCACAGCCCCTTAAATTGTTAGAAATCTCTTAACTAGTAAGCACAAGAACTTAACATTTCAGATATTCCTGAATATCAAACTTCAATCTCCCAAGGAAACTAACCTAAGTGTCCAAACTAAAGATATTGGTTATGTACAGACTCTCGTGAGGGTTTCAGGGTTTTTGCTGGGCTTTGGTGGGGGAATTAACATTAGCTTTCATAGTCAAAGGATTTTCATAAGCAATGCTTTTGCATTCCCTCCTGGATCATGGCAGAGGAAATCAGGGGAGCAGTAATGGGACCCCAATTGAGGGGCCTGGTTTCACTCTTAGTTAACTGGTTGGAACCCTCTACTCCCCTAGAATGCCATTAATAATGTTTTTATTCTATTTGTGTTTGCCTTGCAAGAGAAAAAGGGAAGAAAAGAAGGGAGAGAATGGCTAAAGGAAATTCACATGAGATTCACAATTCTTCATTCCTGCCAAGAACCTGTCACTGAAATATGTCTGGGACTGCCAGGACTCACATTTACTCAGCATTCATGCTCTAATTATTTCCACATGTAGTTCAAGGAAAATGGTTGATTAAAAGTAAAAAAAAAACACCAAAAACACCCCCACACCTAAATCCCAACTCCTTCAACTAAAGAGGGAGATAGCCTCTAGGGCAGCTCAGGGAGAGTTCCGAGAGCCAGTTTTAGAGTGTCCCCTGCAGTGCTGGCCACATCTGGACCAACATCCCCACACATTCCGGGCACTTCATCCCAAGCAAGCCAGCCCTCCACCTCCCCAGGCTTCCCAAGCCCTGAACCACATAGAATTCACATTCTTTGGACTTCTGAGTGGAATATAGGATTTATTCCTCTGCTCTGGTGGAAGGCAGAAGAGATACGGATACAAACTGAGAGCTCTAGCTCTTCTGACCTGGGCTCTTCTGAATTCAGATAGCTCATGATTTCAGGAGGGCTTCCCTCGTAGCTGTCAGTAAAGAATCTGCTTGCAATGCAGGAGACCTGGGTTCAATTCCTGGGTTGGGAAGATCCCCTGGAGAAGGAAATAGCAACCCACTCCAGTACTCTCGCCTAGAGAATCCCATGGACAGAGGAACCTGGAAGGCTACAGTCCATGGGGTCACAAGAGTTGGACACAACTTAGCGACTAAAACACCACCTGCTATCAGAACACTCCTAAGGAAGGAATCCACTGTGGCAGAGAACTAGGTCACCTTCCCTGAACCGTGTCCCCTTTCCAGCATCCCAAATTGCACATGCCTCCCCTAAAACTGAAAGGTAAGCCACTGTTCTCCAAGGTGGTTCACATGACGGCACCAATGCCAACACTGTCATCTACTTGACCACATTTAACCAGATCTCTGGCACGTGGCTCAGTTTTCTTCCTCTCTCCTGGGTGACTTCATTGTTTACTTGGCCTTCTCATCTCCAGGAATCCTCATTTCTCGGGTGGTCTGGCTCAGGCACTTCAGGAGGTGTCTGTGAGTAGAGCAGGTGGCCACAGTAGACTAAAATAAAGGGGATGGGGCTCTGAGGTTCTACATTTTGAAATGAGAACTCATTACTCTTTTAAAATGTCAACACATAAGGCATTGTGAGCTGCTTCGTTAACCTTCAGATGGGTAGAGAATGTCCCACAAGACCAGCTAAAAACAATGTTACCATCTGGGAGGTCTGATTTGTCGTCTGAATTACCCCAATACTTCTGTTCTTCAAGGCTTAGTTCAAGTTATTATACACCACTCCATCTTCAGTGACTTTTTCCTTTTGGTTGGTTATGAATTCCTTCTTCCTTCTCTGAATGTTCATTCCTGTCTTTATGAACTCCTTCTGATCACTTAAAAAAAAACTGATTGTGCAGATTTTGTCTTCCTATCTGAACTAAAAGTTCCTAAAGGACAAGGATTATGCTTCAGGTTCTGTCATAGGTCCTGGCATAGTATCCTGTGACACTCAATCAACCTTTGTTGAAAGCAGGAAAGGGGACTGAACCCCACTTCCCCTACGGACTTGGAACAGGGGCAGAGAGACAGCTCCTATGCCAGTTCCTCTCCTAGCGTGGCCTACTTCCAAGACCAGTTTTTTTTTTTTGGGAATAGCCTCAAGACCTCACTCTTTTCTCTACCAAGTCATAAACAATTAGCTTGGAATTTCACTAACTAGAGATTGTCTTAGACCCACAGAAAGACACTGGTGTGTGTGTGTGTGTGTTGACAAAGTGGACAGGAGAACACTACAGGACTGAAATGGCTTTCAGCCACACCCTCTGTTCACAGTTAATGTATAACCTAGCCAACATGCTGAGGGAATGAGAATTTTGGTGGAGGGAAGGGGTGTGGAAGATGAGGTAATGTGGGAATGCGAGGTCCCTCAGAGGAAGGCAAAATTCGGTGAGGCTTCAGTGTTTAGGGTACATGCCACCCAAGAAGAGCCCCACATGGTGGCAAAAATGGAGAAGATGAAGAGGAGCACATGAGCGGAGGCCAAGAGAAATTGTGAAAATGGGCTTATCATCAAGGCAGGTGTTTTGTGTTCCCTCTTCTCAGGAACCTCACCCCAACACTGCTCAATGAGGTAGAAGGAAGGCAACATGGTCAGTCTCTCCCTAGATGAGAAAGAGATGCCTCTTGCCTTATTCTACCCCCCTCCTCCAGCCCCAGAATGTCTCCAGCCACTCCCCTCTGGCTCATCCACTAGGCTGACCCAGCAGTGGGCTGGAAGACACTGAAATGTGAGTTGCCAGAGAAGGGCAAAGGCTTAGCTATGCCCAAGTGATTTATTTCCCCTGGGGCTTGGGGACCTTAAAAGGAACTGTGATGTCCAACCAAATGCTGAGACAATCTGACTGAATGGAGGGGAAATAGGGTGGGGGAGAAAGCAAAGAATTCAGGGCTGACTGGAACAAAATAGAATAGAGCGACCAGAGACTCAGCATAGCAGAGCAGTGTGAGTTTCCTCTTTATAAAGACATAGACAAAGCTCTGGGAATCTTTTGGGGGCAGCGCAGCTGAAAAGTACTTGTCAAGTTTCCAGATACTGGCGATTATTCTCCAGTCTAAGGAATGAAGAAGGGGTTAAAACCCAGCAAGAAACTCTGGGTTAAATGAAGTCTCCATATGTGTGGCTCAGTATGGTTCCAGGAGAAACAGACAGATGTAATTAGAAGTTCTTAGACATTGTGTTGCCATGGCAACTGCCAGCCCCTGGAGTGGAGGGAGTAGGGGAAAACCTGGAGTCCGAGGAATACAGTTGTCCAAGGAAATGCCCGAGGTGGGTGGCAGTCACCCTCAGGCTCTACAAGCAGGGTCTGTTTCTCTATTGTACCCACTCTCAGACTCTTGAGGACCCTTCCCAACCAGTTTCTCCTCATCCTCACTTCCCACTACCCAGATACACACTCAGAGCAATTCCAAATGCCAATGAAGGGCTCCATTCAGATGGCACCCAGAGAAAGTCAATTCTTGGAGGAAAGATTGTGCCGGTGATAATGTCCTCTGGGCAGTCTCCGGCCCTAGGAGCTTCTGAATCTGAGTCTGAGGATCAGTGAAGGAAGCTGCAGGCTTAATTTATATATCACTAAGGAGCCCAGTTCCTCTGTGAGGGGGATGCTGGATAAGTGCTGAGGGCAAGTAGGGGCATGTGAGCTTGAGCAGGGAAGGGGTACACTTGTTCACAGTAGGACAACAGCATGTTATCAGTCAAACTGGGACATATCTGAGAGTAGAAAGGGAACTTTCAAACAGATATACTTGTGACACATGGTCACCTTAATCAATAGGCTGCCTAAGTGGAAAATGTTTATTTCCATTTTATGATGATGTGGGAATTCTTACCTGGTGTCTATGAGACCCTAGAAATCCACCTATAGATTTGGAGACTCAATTTTTAATCTAGGAAAGATGAAAAATGCAAAGAAAGTACTGCTTTAGGCATGAACCACCTCTTGCAGCTTTAATCTCCCTTGATTCAACTGCTACATAAAGCTATTTGTGGAGGTCTGCTGCTGCAAAGCTGAGGAACCCGGGCAGATGAGACCACTTTTACTTCAGAATCCTTGTCATTACAAATTCTTCTAACTACTTCTCTAAAGAGACAGCCATTTAATACATCATTGCCAAAAGGAAATGGTTCTCAATGAATATATGGCAATAATGTGGTCAATGGAGGGGGATCATTCCACAGCAGTGAGACCTCATAAATCTCTCCTGAAGAGAGGTTTCCAGAGGTGCTTTCTTACACATTCCTTAGCAACCGAACCAAAAACTATGGCTCAGGGACCCTGTGGTCACAAAACCCAGGGAAAGGTCAGACTCTCCCAGGGAACCAGAAGAAATGACTGTATTTTAGGTACAATATAGCCAGCCTAGAAATTATGAGCATGTGGTTCAGCCACAACCTCAGTCACAAAATTGTAGATGTTTAAAGGGTAAGGCCCACCCAGGGTGCATCCCCTGGTATTTTCTCGGGGACGCTGCGAATTACAGCCATCTAGTCAGAGTTCCTGGCAGTTTCTTAGCAACCATGGCTGGTGGTTAGCCCTCTCCTTTCAACTCTGCTGCAGGGTTGGGAGCCACTGGGGCGAATGAGTTTTATTTACCTGGACCTATACCCAGACAGATACTGAGAAATGGGGCACAAATGTCTGAGTTTAATGTGGAGCTTCCCAAGAATTTTGGGTGCCAATGTACAATCCTTAACTATCAATTAACACTGTTGCTCTCTGCTGGGCAGGAGTGTCAGAAAGTTCCAGCACCTACCGCATGTCTCCTGGGTTTTAACAGTCCAGTTTAGAGGAATGTTAATCTCTCTGGAACAAATTAAGAATTATATAAAATCAATCCTTTCGAAAAAAGCTACACTCCAAACACAATTTAATCTGCATTTCCTTATCATTGTCCAAAGTGGAACTGGACAAAAACCTATTTTGGAGATAGCAAAATACGGGACAATCAAGCAACAAAATACCAAACATTATGCTAGATGCTGGGGACTAAAGGAACAATAAAGCATAGTCCATGTTCCTCAGCTGCTGACAGTTTGGATGAGGAGATGGGGCATAAATACGTAAGGGTTTTAAATAACAGAAAAATGTAAGCTAACAAGAGCAACCTCAAGACACTGTGAGGCTAAAGGCAACATCTGATGAGGTGACAATTGTCTAGACCAGCGCTGTCCAATAGACACCAGTCTCACAAATGAGTTAAATTTTCCAGTAGCCATATTTTTAAAGTAAAAAAAAAAAAATAGATAAAATCATTTTAAGAATTTGTTTTATTTAAACCAATATAGCCAAGAGACGACCATTTCAGCACGTAATCAATATTACTGAGACAGTTTACACTCTTTTTTCATACTAAGTCTTTGCAATCCAGCATATATTTTATATCCGCAGCACATCTTAATGGGACTGGCCACATTTCAAGTGCTCAAGGGGCACTTGTGGCTAGTGGCTTTTTCTACTGAACAGCACAGCTCAAAACAGTAAGTTCCAAGTTCTGATACATTACTGAGAGCTAAATCAGGGAGGAGAGTTTAGATAGAAAAATTAAGACTTTAACTGGGAATGTTTTAGAACATAACTGAAATCAACAGATGTTATCTGATAACATAGGGAAGGCAGCATGCTGGCTGCCTCTGGGACTACGAAACTGAAATACCTAGTCCTGTGAAGATGAACAGGCATCACGGGCATTTACGCCTAATTCTGACTCAGCTTTCAGTGCCTGTGGACAAGTCACTTCACCCTTCTGGTCTCCTCTGTAAGGTAAAATGCTTGCTATCTCCTATTTTAGGACTTTGTATGGCTTATTTCATGAAAAAATAAGGGGCTAATTAAACTACGTATTTTGAGCCTTCTCTTAACTACTTAAAGATACTTTTTTGTTTTGGCAAAGAAGTCCATGGACTTCCACAATAATGTAGATATTTCTCAAAACTCTTTTTCATTTTTTTCCGCTGGACTGATTGACTTACTCTGTTGCTGTCAGCTTTCAATAATCTCTCTCTTTCTCTCTCTCTCTCTCTCTCTCTCTCACACACACACACACACAACACACTTTTAATGCCTTGAGATTAAAGTCAATGAAACATGCACATTCTATTCTTGAGACTTTCCTGCCCTGCATTCTTTCCTTGGAGCAGGTGGGAAGTCACAGCTCAGGGGGAAGGAACTGTAAAGCCTACGTCTGCTGGTGAGGTCTTAGCTGACAGTAGGCCCACCAGTGAGAATCTGCGAGGTATCCTGTTCCACTGTAGTGAAACACCCTATTTTTGCAGATTAAAATCCCGTGAGACCTTTAAGCTATACCAGCAATGCACAAAGACCTCCTGTTCTGTTCATTTTATTTCCCCCAAGGACTGTATTAGAGACTCTACCCCAAAACCCACTAGTTTAGTAGCTACACACAGATTATCATTTGCAGTAAAAACATTCCCAAGTATTATATATATTATACATACATTATATATTATATACATTATAATATATATAATACTTGAGAATGTACTTCTTAAAGCTCTATTCTCCTTCATTTTTAACTGACTAACCACTAGAGGCTGGATGACATCACCGACTCGATGGACGTGAGTTTGAGTGAACTCCGGGAGATGGTGATGGACAGGGAGGCCCGGCGTGCTGCGATTCATGGAGTCGCGAAGAGTCAGACACGACTGAGCGACTGAACTGAACTGAACTGAACTGAACCACTAGAGACTCTTGAGAGTCCCTTGGACTGCAAGGAGATCCAACCAGTCCATCCTAAAGGAGATCAGTCCTGGGTGTTCTTTGGAAGGACTGATGTTGAAGCTGAAACTCCAATACTCTGGCCATCTGATGCGAAGAGCTGACTCACTGGAAAAGACCATGATGCTGGGAAAGACTGAGGGCAGGAAGAGAAGGGGATGACAGAGGATGAGATGGTTGGATGGCATCGTCGACTCAATGGACAGGAGTTTGGGTGGGCTCCGGGAGTTGGTGTTGGACAGGGAGGCCTGGCGTGCTGCGGTTCATGGGGTCACAAAGAGTCGGACATGACTGAGCAACTGAACTGAACTGAACCACTAGAGAAATGCCACACATAAAACTGGCTCCACTGAAAAGCAGAGCAAGATGCTGTGGAAGTCAAGAATTTGGTTTGTGGGTCATCTGGAGAGCTTACAGAGAGTAAGACTGCAGATAAGCGGAGGTGGTCTGTTCCCTGGGACTCCACTCACTACTGATGACTGTGCCTCTGCTGGAGCTTTCCCAAGGATATAAGACTTCTCTGTGATTTAATGTGTAAGTCCAGACATATTGTTTTACCCCCACTGGGGACATCATAGGTGCCATTCAAATGAAACAGAAGAAAGAACAAAAGCTTTAGGATCCCAGAAAGTAAAGGTCTCAGCAAATGGTGAGGTCAGAAGACAGACTGACTAGAGGCTTTGGGGCAAAGTATCACCAATAACAGAAATATAATGCTTTATTTTACATTCCTTTGGGACATTTGCTTACTCTAGGAATGATGCCCAGTTAAATCAGAATTGCTGATCATGGAGAAAAAGAATAAGAATATTTACTATCCAACTAGTGTCTGTGTAAATTCCAACTTTTCCTGGAGCTGAGAGAATCAGGCTTCAGACTAGGTAACCCCAGCATTACTACCAACTCCAAAGTTAAGCAAAGTATCGACGGCACTTGCTATCAACCACCTTCCCAGGTGCACAATATTCTTGCAGAATCGGCACAGAGATGACTGAGGTAGGTAGGATACTATGCACCTTCTTATATTGCAGATGACATATTTTGGTGCACTGAGCAATGAATGCATTTAGCCAGTGGATTAATCCCACAAATTACTTACTGAGCACCTACTATACATGCTAAGCTCAGTTCTAAGTGCCTGGGATTCACTGGTGAGGGAAAAGAGAAGGGCTCTGTCCTGAAGAGTACATATTCTAGAGCGAGGACAGTGAATAAACACAAATAACAAGATCACTTTGGACTGTGATGAATGTTTACAAGAATATAGAGCTTGTCTCACAGAGCAATCTGGAGAGAGGACACCACTTAGATCGAGTGGCTAGGAACCATTCTCTTGAGCTGAGATCTGAAGGATGAATGGAGCAGTTCAGATAGAGAGAAGTGTGAAGGTTCTGAAGCAGGGTGGAAGTGGTCATGTTCCTGGAACAAAAGAAAGCCCAGTGTGGCTGTGACACAGGGCCCAACAGCGAGAGCAGTGAGAAGTGAGCTGGGAAAAGCAAATGAGGGCTGCAGCACGTAGGGCCCTGGAGGTGCTGGCAAGAAGTTGACATTTTACTCTTAATGAGACGAAGCCTACTAGAGGGTTTTACATGAAAGAGTGCCGTGAGTGTATGTGCTTTATGAAGATGACTCAGGTTGCTGTGCAGAGAAGCGGATGGAGAAAGCCTAGAGGGCAAACAGAGCAGCTGGGATATTACTGCAATAGTCCAAATACAAAATGATGGTAGCATGGACTAAGGTGGTGGTGATGGAGACAGAACAGTCAATGGAGAGGTAATAGATTCTGACAAAAGAGCTGAGAAAATCTGCTGATGGACTGACTGGGTCTGGATGGGGAAAGTGAAAAATAGAAAAGAAGACACCTGGATACTTCAAGCTGATTAAAAAAAAACAAAACCAGCCAGTTCTAGGTAGGTACAGATATGGCCATGCCAATGGTCTAGTCTAGAGTCAGGCTCAGAAGAATCTGTTGGACTGACCCTAGGATCCAGATGAGCCCCATGCCCTTTTCATAAAACTGAATTAGTATAGGAAGTGAGTTTCAGCAAGCTCACTGAGAGCCTGGGGTCAGATGTAAACAGACTCTGCTTATGGAAATCTGTCTGGAATTGACCCACATTTCCAAACTGTTCCACTAGTCTTTAAATATTTACGGTATTTTTGAAATGGCTTTATGTGGTGAAATGTCTGGAAAACATTGCTTACTTTTGTTTTAGACAGGAAAATAATACATATGAACATTATAAGGCTCTGAAGTCTTGCAACAAAAAACCCTTTTATCCTAGCACATAATAGTAACATCAATCAGTATTCAGTTTGAGAAACATGGGTTTAGGCTCTGTATGTCTCTCTCTGTGGTTCTACTCTCCCCTGGAATTCAAGCAACAGAAAGAAGAAATAGCAGCTACTATTTATTGAGCACTTACCTTATGTAAGGTACTTTATATCATTATCTTCCTTGCTATACACACTATATACAGGTGCTGTTCTAATTTACAGCTTGTGTGTTATCCTTTGCTGTTGTGATGAGACCATACATCCATCTAGCAAAAACAGTCACCTTTCTTTTCGGGTCATATGTATTAACAGTGCTCATTCACAGTATTTCCTCACAAAGCACTCATGATAAAGACCAGATATTCTTCATTTTATCACCTCTTCTTCCTTTACTTACCCAACTACAGCTAACAGAAAGAGCTCCCCACCCCCCACCACTGCCTCCCTCCTCTTCCTGTAGTCTTCCCCATCACTATTTTCCTTCTTCCTATTTACTCCACCCATTTTGAAACAAGAAACTATTTTAGGACAGTTCTTATGCTTTCTATCTTCCCTGGTGGCTCAGACGGTAAGGCGTCTGCCTACAATGCAGGAGACCTGGGTTCAGTCCCTGAGTTGGGAAGATCTCCTGGAAAAGGCAGTGGCAACCCACTCCAGTATTCTTGCCTGGAAAATCCCATGGACGGAGGAACCTGGTTAGGCTACAGTCCATGGGGTCGCAAAGAGTCGGACATGACTGAGCGACTTCACTCACTCACTCACTCACTCACGCTTTCCAACACCTTGGCTTTAGAATCCTTTGTCTCTCCCTCAAAGAGAATGCCATGGCTTTCCAAATACGGCTGTTGTCACATCTAAATCCACAGACTGGTAATCTAGAGCCCATAATAGTCCTCAGCTGCCTGGGAACAATCCCCACTCCCCCGCCACACACACTTGGGTGTGTGCACTCATTTCACCAAACCTGAACAGAGAAGACTTTCCCAGAATTAAACAACAAATCACTGGGGAATGAGAAGGTCGTTGCATGCTAGGCCACTATAACATGAGTAATTATGTTCACTACATGACAATGCCATTTACACTGGGCAAAAGAGTGATAACACTACCCAGAAACATAAGCCAATCACCAGGTGAAATATAGCCCCTGGGGGAGGAACCCAACCTGCTCTCTAATCCACACAGCAATTCAATGAAGCAACTTAAGCAGGAAATGAAGAGTCTGCTGTTTAATCAAATGTGTAAAAGGAATTTAGAGGGAAAATGCAATTATCTAAGCTGTCAAATGACCAAACAGTGGAGTTAATAAACCTCAAGCATTGGTTTTTCTTACAGGAATTCATATCACCATCATGGTTTCTTTATTTTTATGTTAAAAAAAAAAGAGAGAGAGAGACAGAATGCCTAGATAGGGTATATAACCAAAAAAATACAGCTTATTATCATCCAGGTTATATTTAACATGTTTTTTATAAAGACAAAGAAAAACACAAGGACTCTTTTCCAACTGTATTTCTCAGAGAGAAAACTGTTAACTTTGAAACTATTATTTAAACAATATGGTCCACAAATAGCTGAGCAAGTTTTATTAAAAATAAGTCTGCAGTGAGTACTGAATTTATTATACCCGACATTTAGCAAAGACTTGAATGTCTGGCCTCTGCTCAAAACACTTCCCAATCCCATTCTCCCTTCTAGACATCCCCCAGGAAAGGAAATTGAGAAACCCCAAATGAACTCACACCTGAAGTGGATATCCTTGTGCTGGGGTTTTTTTCTTTGATCATTAGCCAGCCCTTGGTGCATGCAGAAAATTACTCTTTTGTTGAACATGATACAGACACCAATTAATGCATAAAGTGAAAGGTTTCACCCTTAAAATAAATAGCTAAACCAGGAAGTCTGCTTCTTGGCATGTGGCTGCTGGCAAGGCCAAGGCCACACAGGCTAAGAAAGGAAAGAAAACAGAAAATGCCAAGGACAGAAGAGAGGTAGGGAGAACAAAGCACAAATGAACAGATTTCCTGAAAGATTCTTAGGACTCCCAGGAGAAGCCAAGTGAATTTCCTGCTTCTGATGTAGATCTCTGTCTGTTCCAATTAACTGTAGCATCGCAATTATAGCACATGGTGAAGACCCAAGGATGGGAATGCCCTTGGGAAAGTGAAGGTGAACGTTCTGAGCACTTGTGAATTCTGCCTCCATTTCCAAGCAGGTTTTGTGAGCTGGGCCGGGCCACCCAGAAGCCACACCTGGGTCCTCCTGATAGGGACCCTGACAATGAAGGGGACTCTGGTTACGTATGAGTCTGAGCTCAGTGAGGGCAACTGGAATCCTGCTTCAAAAGTTTTAGCTGCTCTAATAGAAATTCCACACTGGTGTGTCAGTTTTTCACTAACATCTACATGAGCCAGGTATGCTGGGTGAGTCACCAGGAATTTTAAGTTCTCCATCCATTTTCTTTTTCTCTGTTGCCAATGTTATGCTATAAACTTGGGTCCTTGTCCATAACTGAAAATATGCCTAGTTAGTATAACCCTGACAGAAACTAGTAGGACATGCTAGCCATAGGATTTGAGAAGAAAAACATTCTTCTTAATTCTGGAATGAGGTAGGGAATGAATGAATGAATGACATATATTAAGTTAATGTTCATTAACAAGCAAACTTCACAACCACAAGTACTGCTCTATATCCCTAGATTCAGATAGAAATCAGGACAGTGTAACAGAAGTTAAATACCAAACTAGAACAAACATAGCAATCAAATTAAGGGAAATTTAGTAATATATATCTTTCTCTTCATTAGTTTCCACAGGAATTTGTTTTTGTGAGGGCAGTGTATTTGAACTATAAGTAGATGGTCACATTCTCCAAGCAGTGAAACTTAAGTCAATTAAGCAGTAAAATTTATGTGTGTGTCTGTGTATATAGTCTACTCTGGAGCACAGCCAATTTCAATTCAATTCTGACACTACAAGTGGCCTTATTAGGAAAGCCACAGACAACACTGGGCTGGTCCCCCATTTAGAACCAGAAGTCAGCACAATTTAGCATACTGAGATTGTCTAGTGGGATTCAGGAACTAGAGGGCAGTTAAGGCACCAAGCATTAAGCAGGACTGAAACGTCTGCATCGGCCTCTGCTTCCTTACTGGGTTCACCCTCTCAGGTCACTCGATTTAACCACTGAGGTCAAGGCCAAAAGAGCAGCGCCCTCAGCTGAAACAAGAGCCCTGAACTGATTTAGAGAGAAGGCATGGGGACCTGGGCAGGAACTTCATCAGTTCCTATTGAGGAAACCCAGGATCTGGTCATGGGCCAGGCAACATGGTGAGAAAGCAAGATGCATTTCCAGAAAACAAAACAGGGTCCGTGCAACACTTTCAGACAGTGATTTTTGTAAGCCGTGAACATTTACGAAGGTCAGAACAAAGTTTTGTTTTTGTTTTTGGGTAAGTTCAGCAAAAGCTCAAGTGGCACATTTTGGAATTTCGAGGTCTTTTATTAAAAAAAAAAAAAAAAGATTCCTTGTTCAACACCAAGAGGACCCAGCATCCTTCATTTCTTGCCCAGTGTTGTAGAATAGCTACGTTCTAAAGTGGAATAATCAAGTGATTCCTTTCTGTAGAATAAACAGCAATTAGAATTCCTGGGCATGAAGACTGTTTGGGTGCCACAGGACGTACTGGTTATATTTCAGTCAATGCACACAGAAGGAAGGAAGGGACATAAATGACTTCTGCTTTTATTTGTTCTCTTTTCCCATTCTTGGGCCAGCTTCTCTTTCAAACTCCTCCTCTTTGGGCCATGAGTTAAGAGCTAATCAAATAGCCTAACTCCATTAAGTAAATACTGTGACAATCCAACCTAAAACGTCTGCCTCCTTTTATATGGCTAGGATTTCAGAGCTGAGTTTGAGAGCTTACCCGCTCTAACCCTTGTATTTTATAAATGAGGGGCCCAGTGACTCGCCCAAGTTCACTCCACCAAGGACGGTCCAAGGCTCATTACCGGGGTGCCACTGTCAGTCCTGGGTTCGCTCTGGCCAGTAAATGGAGGCTTACTGGAAGCTGGCTCACATCAGGGATCACTGCAAACCCAGCCACAGCTGCAGCCAGCGCTGCTGATATCTTCTCATCTCTGAACCTCTCAAGACTGCTGAATCCTCATGGTCTCACAAATTCATTCACCTGCTGCTTATATATGTGGCCGTACCCTGAGACCATTTAAGGCTAACTAAGAAAACGGGGTGAGAGGGCGGGGATGAGTGAACAGAGGTAACTGAAGTCAGAGCTGCAGAACTGTGCAGATTGTGCTGCAAAGGCTCACTGCCAAGCAGACACTGTCTAGACTGTAACTGGCCTCTCCAGGGTGGGGGGTCGGGGCGGGGAGGACGGGGAGCAAGGCTGGAAAGCCAGCTTGCTTTTTGCTCAGCTAATGCAAACACATGACACAACCTCTGACGGGTTCCGGGCTGGGAGTTCACTCTGTCTAAGACATTTCTTCCTCGGAGCTGGAATTCAGCTGTGGGCTGAGGGAAGTTGTGCTAATCCAGCACTCAGGGGGAAGCTAGGAATGCTTTTCTCAATTCCCTGGGGAATCATAGTTCCCCAACTAGATTGAGATGGACAAGAGCCAAAAGCAGCACATTTTTGGTTGCAAAACAACAGAGTTTTTAAAAATTTCCATTTGTATCATCTTAGGTTATCCATAAGGAAAATCCACAAAAACAAAGAACTGGCTTTTGATGGAGGTCAGCCCAATTTGCCCCCTTGGCCAGCCACTGTTGTGCAGTCGACAGTGTGGACCACCATACCCAGACACTTAGCTGGGGATTTACAGCTGTCTTGCCATTTGGTCTTATTCAATGTGGAACAGTTGTGAATACATCTGAAGGACAAGGACACTGCTATAAAGCATCTCCTGAGTCACTGACCATTATGCAGCAAGCACTCTGATGAGACATCCACACTGCACTGTGGTTCAAAGAAGCACCTGGACGTGAGCCAAGTTGAGGCCATGTCCAGGCTGAGATGGCTCGAATGACCATAACCAGGCCTGAAACATTGATCCAGGCACTTGTGATAGAGTATGAAATGGTAAATGGCAGAGCTTGGGCAGCTGTTTTTGAGTTCGAGATACCTAGAGAAAAGGTCTTTGCTTTGTTTCCAAAGTCACTTTCATAAATAAAACTAAGAGTACCTTAAGCACACTTGAACATAGAGTATTTGCATTGAGAACTGAACTCCTGGATTTGTATCCTGGCTTTACTATTTATTTACTAGGTGGCTGATTTGAGGTAACTAACTGAATCCTCTGAGCTATGGCTTCTTCACTGATAAATGAAGATTACAGTAACAGCATCATCATGTTGTGAGTATTAGATAAGGCTCTTTGCCTCTCCCTGCTGTTGTCTGGCTAACCCCACTCATACTGGGGGCTCAGCTTGGGGACACACCCTCTCTGAGGCCTTCCTGCAACCCCCAGTGATGAGTTAGGTTGTCAGCCCTGACCTACCACTTACCACGGTGGGTGACCCTGTCAGCCTCCCCTACTGGCCTGCAAGCTCCTTGGGGACAGGTCTGTGCCTTTGTCACCAGCACTAACTCAGAGTGTCATAGAGAACAGGCTTGTGATACTTTCTTCTTTCCTTCCTTGAGTTTACTCGGAGAAATGTTACTTTGTCCCAGATGGATGAAGCAAAATAATGCATCAAGATTGTGTGCAGTTTTCTTTCTGTATGAGATGTGAGCCTAGTGCTCTATGCATGTTTTGGCAGCTAACCACTCCACGATGACCTCTCTGTTATGGTAGAGGAAAGAAATGAGAAAGAAGAGGAAAGACAAGGAAGTAGAGGGGGAAAAGATGAAGTGAGCAACACAGGGAACAATAAAGAGACAGGCTCCGGGGCCTGGGCACTGGCAACCACGTGAGGCTGCAGTCAGGGCTGGCTGCCAGACACAGCAGTGCCCAGCAGAGGATTCAAGCTTGTGTGCAAAACGCTGCAGTGCTGCTTCGGTTCCCAAACAGACAAATCAGCCTGCTCCAGCAACACTTCCTACCTGGTCTTTGAGAGAAGCGAAAGCAAAGGGTTCTATTCCTTTGCCTGGTCACATTTTCTAAAACCCAAATTTAGCATCTGTGGCCTGGGAACAGGCCATGCTATGGGGACTACAGCAAGAACATATGTAAATGACAAATCCCACAAAAACCGAAGATACCTGGTAGCCACCTCCATATGTCAGAAGGTGGGACATAGGAAAACAACTGGATCTGTAAAAATTCCACAGAAGTTTTATTACCACTCTTTTGCCTTTTCTCACTCTTCTTCCCTTTCCAGTTCTCTGCCTTATTCACTCAGTCTTCAGAGAGAACCTATGCTGGCTTACACAGCTCACTGCCTGCGCACAGGAGGCTGATGAGTCCTTAACTCTTTTCTCAGAGGAATGATAGAACTGTGACTTTACAGAGGACACGCTGGAAGTCTGAAGGCAAGATTGGCTAAGTCCAAGTGGAGGCAGGGTTCTGATATGAATTCTGAGTGACAAAGTATCCACTGAAATAAATACTCTAGTTGTCTTTTAAAAGGTGATCCTTAATCCCTGGAGAGAGTAAAGGAGGCAAGGGGGAATTCTGCCAGCCATGAGCATGTGAGAATATGCAAACACACACACACACGACACACACATACACAGCTTTGAAGATCCTTCAGCAAGTAGAGATGCCACAGACTGATAATAATAGCAAACATTTACTGCACTCTATATGCCAAACCACTCTTCTAATTGCTTTACATGGTACAGTTGGATTCTCACAGTTAACTTATGGGGTGAATACTCCATATTAAGCCCATTTTATAGATGAGCAAACAGAGCCAGAAGGTCAAGTAGCTTCCCCAGGTTCACAGAGCTAATAAGGCCTAGGATTTAAACTCAGGTAAAATAGCTTCAGGGTTTCCCAAGGGGTGCTAGTGGTAAAGAACCCACCTGCCAATGCAGGAGATGGAAGAGAGGTGGGTTCCATCCCTGGGTCCGGAAGATCCCTTGGAGAAGGGCATGGCAACCCACTCCATTATTCTTGCCTGGAGAATCCCCATGGACAGAGGAGCCTCGCAGGCTACAGACCATAGGGTCACAAAGAGTCGGACACTATTGAAGCGACTTAGCAGAGCACAGTACAATATAGCCTCAAAGCCTGAGTGCTAAACCATTATGCTATACTTCCTCTCAAGGATAAATCAGTAAACACAGTAATAACCTGAGCTAGGGCACAGGCTGTACAAATGCAGACAATACCTTGTGAATGCCAATGTGTAAACTGAGAATTCTCTCACTGAAATCATGAGTCAAAAATATTCTGGGAAGAGGCACTTCATTTTTGCAAATGTTTAGCATTGACTGTGTGCTATGAGGAGAAGCCTTTTCTATTATCTAATTGATTGACTGGCAGGAGAGATGCCATTATTCATTTTACAAATGAGGAAAGCGAGCTCAGGGAGGTTAAGTAACTTGCCCATGGTTTCACAGCTCAGCAAGGCCAGAATTCAAACCCGGTTCATTACCTCAAAGCACTTGCTCTTAACTGAAGCTGCAAGTCAGAGATATTAATTAGGTGACTTTAAAATGGTAATACCAGTAAGAAAGGGGAAGAGCAGCACTTCTAAGTCAAGTCTTTCATTATTTTATAAGGTTCTTTTCAATCACAAGAAGTTTTGTAACAGGATCCACAAAAAGATAAAACTTGAAAACACCCACGTACAAGAACAAGAGAAGAGAATGAAGAAAGGAACTCAGTGGAAGGCTCAAGTGACAGGAAAATGGGAAGTAAAAGAAAAGCACCAGCACTCAAGAAACAATTTCAGATGAAGTTCCACACAAAAAGCTGCCACCTACTGGATAGACTGGTCAAGTGGGCTAGGTGAACAGGCTGAAAATGGCCCCAGCAGCTCTGGTGGAGCCTCTTAAATTCTAAGAAGGCATCCATCCCACAGCTGCATTGCAAAGATCTCTGCACCAGCAGCAGGAGGTGAGGAAGGAGGTGATGTGGCTCCCATTTGAGCTGTACAGTAGCTATGGTGGTAGCAGCTACTTCAGAATGGGGACCAATATGGTATTGCTTTTTAGTTCCACACTATTCTTAATAGAAGCATATGTGCAGACTGATTGCCATAATGCCTGGCACTGCTGTAGGAGATCAATAAATTGCATTCATTTACTATCATTGACGGGCAGACAGACTGAGGAAAAAGGCAAATTTTGCTTCAGACTCAGGATTTTAATCTTGAATACAATAAAAGGTAGAAAACAGAGACATTTTCCCCACCTCAAGCCAATTCAAGCCAATATGCCATGCCACACACATTATAAACCGTGCGTGCATCATATCAGGTTTTTGCCATGTGTCACATGACTTGTTTTGGCAGCAGCTTAGTTGGTCATATACAGTGTCTGAGATTATACAGGAAACATTTTAAAGGTCATAAATTCAGGCAATCCTGGGAACAGCTTACTGGTGATGGCTTCCAAATGAGCATATAAAAGTCTATGAAGAGATTACATGGAAATTCTCCAACCACAGCAGAAAATGCAGATTTACAGGATATATTTTGTACTCCAACTACCCAAAGAGCTTTCCATTGCTTGCCAGGCGGCTGTTATCTATGACAACAGCAGTTCTTCGAGCCTTAGCAAGAGCAACTATTTATTCCACCAGAAGAGCCAAGACAACTCTCATATTTTTGTTGATGGCTAATGTTAAAAAGTTTGCCTTGGGTTTTAAGATGCTTGAATTCATCTAAAGAACTTAGAAGCTGGAGCTAGGAACAAACTACTGTTTTCCTGACATTTTCGTCCATTTCATTTGCAACCCTTAGTCCCAAACTCTGCCTTCTAAATCATCTTAATTCTGGCTAAAGACATACCACTATCTGGATTGACTTCCAAATTGGATTGACTTTTCCAACAGAAAAAGCAAGTATCTTTTTATCTCACACACAGACTAATGGATTGCTAGTGGCTACCTAGAGCACTGGGGCTTTCCTGGTGGCTCAGTGGTTAAGAATCTGCCTGCTAAGGCAAGAGATGCAGGAAATGTGGGTTTGATTCCTGGGTCAGGAAGATCCTCTGGAGGAGAAAATGGCATCCCACTCCAGTATTCTTGCCTGGAAAAATCCCATGGACAGAGGAACCTGGCAGGCTAGAGTCCATGTAGTCACAAAGAGTCAGACACGACAGAGAGACTGAGCATGCACACGCACACTGCATTCCTGAGAAGGATTTTTAACTTTCTCCAGCCTCAGAAGGAAGAATTCTATGAGTGATTAGCAAGGTCTGTCATAGGTAAGGGAGAAGGTAGCGATGACATACACATCACGTTTGTTTGTCTGTAGGCGATTTATCCTAGTGTTGCTCTGCTTAGTCTCTCAGTTGTGTTCGACTCTTTGTGACCCCATGGACTGTAGCCTGTCAGGCTCCTTTGTCCATGGGGATTTTCCAGGCAAGAAAACTGGAGTGGGTTACCATGCCCTCCTCCAGGGGATCTACTCAACCCGGGGATTGAATCCAGATTTCCCACACTGCAGGCGGATACTTTACTGTCTGAACCACTAGGGAAGCCCCTTATCCTAGTGTTGGGAGGTGCTAATTTTCATTACCTGTAGGGTCTAGTATGAAGAAGGCGATGGCATCCCACTCCAGTACTCTTGCCTGGAAAATCCCATGGACAGAGGAGCCTGGTGGGCTGCAGTCCATGGGGTCGCTAAGAGTCGGACACGACTGAGCGACTTCACTTTCACTTTTCACTTTCATGCATTGGAGAAGGAAATGGCAACCCACTCCAGTATTCTTGCCTGGAGAATCCCAGGGATGAGGGAGCCAGGTGGGCTGCCGTCTATGGGGTCGCACAGAGTTGGACACGACTGAAGTGACTTAGCAGCAGCAGCAGGGTCTAGTAGGCACATCACATACATCTGTTAACTGACTGATAACTTCTCTAAAAGGAAGGATGAAAGGCTAGTTTAAGTGTAGGTGGTAGAAGTACAGGCAACTTTATTCTTTGCTCTAGTTTTTTCTATATTCCCTGAGCTTCTTATTAACATATATCCATATTTTATCAGAAAATAATACTACTTTTTTATTTAAATAAAATAGCATGTATTAGGAGGATAAATTCCTCTTGGAAAATGTGAGATGTCACAAGAATCTTCATGATGGCTTTTAAGACATTTTGTCATACTTCTCTATAAATTTTTACATAGGTGTGAAGATAGGGCATTGGAGTGGGGAGTGTTCTGCTTTTTAAATCATAATTATTTGCTAGAGCCTTAAATTTTTGTAAATATAACTTTTACTGGCATATATTGCTGTTAACTCTTAACTCTTCTCTTGTAGGTTTAAAGTTTTTAGCTTTCAGAACTAATGTGATAGGCATCTTATGTAGAGTCCCTTTAAAAATAATACTGACCAGGATAAAGTGGTCAAAGGGAATTACTTGAGTTTCTATCCTTGATTTAGTTTCTCAATGTAGATTATATTGAGCCCTAGAATATCTATTGGCAAAACAGTCAAGTCAGCTCCCCCAAAGCCTATACAAAGTTTGCTAAAATGAATTCATGTCAATAAAGACTGTATTCAACTGTGTTTGTTATGTTTTTGTAGCTAACAAGGAAAACAATTTCCTACTGAAAGCATTGTGACCTGTAAGTTAAAATGCTTAATATCCAAATCGCAAATCTCATATGGAGAGGGTTTGTTTACCTTTCCATTAATTATTAAAGGTTCATTTAATTGATTGTTAAAACATGAATTAAAACTTGCCAAAAAACTTGTTAGTAGGGCCAGACATTAAGAGATGGGACTAATTAAATGATAATGATCATCAAGTGATGAAATGTAACCTTGATCATATCTATTCCTCACTTTTTCATTGTAACTGTTTCCACACACCCTGCGTTTATGGCCTCCTTACTGCATCAATTCCCTCAGTCTTGACTGGGTGGTGGCTACATGGGTATATTCATATGTAAAAGTTCTTCAAGCTATACATTAAAAATTTGTGCACTGTATTAATGTAAAGGAACTTTAAAAATCAAGGGATGTCCTCTGTTAATGTAAAAAAAGCAATAATAATAATAGTGAAGATACTTGTTCATCAGTAGTAAGAATCTTACGTATTTTAGCTGCCCGATGTACCATTAGATTGAAAGCAACCTGAGGGCAGAGACCATGTCCTGAACTTCATCCACAACTCTGCCCTGTGTAGGGCATGCTCAGCCTGCAGCAGGGAATACTGCCTGATGGCCACCGGGAAGGCAAGGTCTGTGCTGTTGATGACTCACTCCTAAAGAAAGCATCCCACACCAAAGTCATACGTGGCAGAAGATGGCACCTTAAGAGAAAAGCATGCATTTGACCTGCAGGACATCAGTCCCCTACTTAAAAATGAACCTATCTAAAGATAAGTTGTTTTTTAATCCTATACTATCTGGTGTCCTTAAGCTAATACTATTTGTGGCTACTAGAAATTTCTGTCTGGATGTCCATTTATTTAAAAGGAGTAGGAAGAAGGCACCATGACATTTTCAATTCTCTGTGTGTGACCACTGGTATTTACAGATCATCCTTTACTTTCTCTGTTCTCCTGGAAACCTGTATTTTCTTGCCTCACTGAATTTGCAGACTTTATTTCTTCTTCAAGACATTACATTCTTAGCAGCCATGCCCCCACCGCACAGCTCCTCCCAAAACTCGTTCCTCTGAGCTTGAGAATGGACCAGTGCTTTCTGTTTTCCAATCCAGAGACTTCTATAGGAATTGTGATATGTTCCTTCTAAAGACACTTTCAGTATCCAAGGCTTCAATTTGCAGGGTGCTTGTCCCTCTGTTTCGGCTATTCAGCAGAGTCTCTGCTATATTTTAACATCCCATTTTCTAACAATGACCTCCAGAATCACAGCAAGGAGTTTCTTTGCCAAAGGATAAACAAGCAAGAGATTATTTTAGTGGTCAATATACAAGATAGATATCAAAATCCTAGCTTTTCCTGTAGAAGATGTGGGGAAAATCAAGGGAAAATGGGGGGGAGTCACACCTTGGCCCACCAGAATCCACTATTAGAATAATTCTCAAGACTATAAAGAAGATCCCACATTGGTCAGTAATACCCCTAGTGGTTGATTAACTGTATGTTGATAATAGGGTATGAAGGAGGTTAAGAAATCTGGCTTCAGAGGAACAATGCACTAATAATCTTCTTGCCTATCTGTATAATTGTTGTTATTCTTGTCACTATTATCTTAAGCAATGCACTCACAGTTCACGGGTTAAGCATCCCTCCCTGGAATAAGTGTTCTGATTTGTGAATCAGTCTCCTGTATTTGTGACTTATCATGTGACCTGTGAATTTATAGACCTGGAATGTTGGAAATCAGATTGCCAGCAGACTTAACCACCAGCAGAGAGTGCAGTGTGCTTGGGCACTTGCCAAGTCTGCCTTCTGGAAGCAGGCAGTTTAGCCACAGGGTCCCCTCCAGCCTATGGGGTTGGACTCAGACCCACTCACTAAGACTCCAGGGCACATGCACTAATACCTGACTTCTCAACCTTTCCCAGCCTCTACTATCCACACTTCTCAGTGAATTGTAGTAATTCTCACTGGGAGAGGGGGTGGTGAGGGAGAGTGAGCAGGTCCATACAGCCCCCCTCCCAAAAGGTTCTGAAAAGAGGTAGTTTGCTCTGTGCTGCTACTCCCCAATCCTCATCCATAGCAGACACTAATATATCAAGAGACGTGGCTCATCAAGAGACATGGGCCAACACCCCCCTTAAGAAGACTCTAATGAGCACATGGGAGTGAGCTCAGCTGAATGGGATGAAATTTTGATGGAGGCTGCCTGAAGTATTAAGACAGAAAGACAAGAGAGGAAGCAGTCAAAAAGCAACCCTGAGGTGCCAATAAGAGACCATGGAAAACATTCAAAACAGAACACTTTCTTTAGCGAGATTTGCTAACAGTTTCTTGAATCCATCCAAACAGGACTTTTACAGACTGACATTGATAATGAAGACAACCACCTTTTCTCCAGCTTGGCACACCTCTGATTCTAGAGGCCTGCAGCTATTCCAAAGGCTTTACTCCTTCAAATATCAACATAATTTGTTGCATAATCACATGCTTTAAAAGATGCTGAATTGAATCCTTGTGCTTATACTATACTCTTTGTTTTTTAAATTTCATTTTAAAAGCTCATCATATTTGCATAATTTTAGCCCTAAAGAATACTAAAGTGGATGTCAATAAAGACAGTAAATTATTTGGCTTTGTTTGCTATATGTTATTATAGCTAACAAGAAAAAAAATTTCTACTGCAAGCACCATTAACTACATGATAAAATGCTGAAAGTAATATCTAAACTGCTAACACTAAT
Source organism: Nanger dama (assembly GCA_917880005.1). NCBI lineage: Eukaryota > Metazoa > Chordata > Mammalia > Artiodactyla > Bovidae > Nanger > Nanger dama. The sequence goes on from CAKJTW010000011.1 coordinate 9,096,409, forward strand.
TTATCTTTCATTAATAATTAAAGGTATATTATTATTAAAACGTGGATTAAAGACTTGCCAAATGTTACCAGGTCCAGACACCAAGAGATTGTATTCATTAAAAAATAATCCCTAATAATCTGGGGTCATGAAATGAAACCTACATCATACCTACTCTTCACATACCTTGAGTTCACAGCCTTCTTTCTGCACCACTCCTTTCCTCAGTTTTCATGGCTCAGCACTTCTTGATTTTGCCTCTCTCCCCTCAGATTTTGCCTTAGGAATTCTGTGAGAGTACTTTCTGCTCTTCCACCTCAAGCAGGAAATTGCTGCTGAGGGAACTTCCTATGAGGGCTAAGCTTTTCCCTGCAATGCACTGGGGGGGGGGGTGTAGTACAAACAGCTTCTGAGAATAGATCCCAGACCTTGGGCTACAGAGCCTTGTGACGAGTGAACCTATGGCCCCCTCACTCCTCACACTTGCATTCCAGTTCACAGAGCGATTTCACACACTAGCTGGCAATTCCTAAACCTGCAGTAAAACAAATCAGGGATTCTCCTCAACCATCAATGGACTGTGGTTTTTGCCTTTTGAGGGCAACAGCGGGGGTGCAAGGGTGTTCCGTAGCTGGGACTAAATCAGCCAGTGAAGAAGGGTCCTCCCTCAAACTCAAACCCTGGAAAACAAAATGCATGAGAAACTGATCTGGAGTTCAAGATGAACTCTGCCAGTGGAAAGAGCTGGGTTCAGATCTTTCTTCAGAACTAACTAGCTGTGTGACCTTGGGCGTTACCTAATCTCCTAGAACCTGCTTCTTCCCCTGTAAAATGTGGATAACAAAAGTGACCCTACAAGGTTCTGGGAAGCTTTAAATGAAATGATGTATGCAGCCCAACCAAGGTCTGCTCTATGCCAAGAAGTACATGGCAAATATGAAGTCCTTGTGGGAGGTAGTGGTTAAGAGCCTGGGGTGTGATGCCAGACTGTCTTCAAATCTCACTTCTACCATTTAACAACTTAAGACTCTAGATTAAGTTATGTAACCTTTCTGACTTAGTCTCCCCATCATTCAAGTGGAGTTTTAGTACAACACAAGTAGATATCCAAAAAAATTAGCTCTTTTAAATTTAATACAGTATTAGTTGCTTAGTCGTGTCTGACTCTTTGCACCCCCCATGGACGATAGCCTGCCAGGCTTCTCTGTCTATGGGATTCTGTAGGCCAGAACACTGGAGTGGGTTGCCATTTCCTTCTCCAGGGAATCTTTCCAAACCAGGAATCGAACCTAGGTCTTCTGCACTGCAGGCAGAATCTTCACTGTATGAGCTTCCAGGGAAGCCCAATTTTTAATTTCACTGTGTGTAAAAACACCTCCTGTTTCCAGATCAACCAACAATGTAGTAGTGTATTAAATGAGAGTTCAGTATAATGTGCATATTTTTTTAAATCGTGAAGACCTTGCAGGCTTTTATGACTTTTCTGGGTAGAAAAGCTGTGATGCTAAGGGTGGGGCTAAACTGTAATATGAAGAAAAAAAAATTCAAAGAGGGAGAATAACCACCCACCAGGGAACTATTTCTTTTGTAATGTACATTCCATTTCTTCTCCCTCATGCTTTTTAATTCCTTCCACATTTCCTGCCATAATTATCAAATGTTTGGTTTCTGACCTCACTTTTCTGGAGACTAGAGCCCAGGGAACTTAGAATTGTTTATTTTCTGTCCATAAACCTTTGAGTTAATGGAGGGGCTTGTGAGTGAAGGGTTTGTTGGTTTGTTTGTAGTGTTTCAGGAAGGTCACTGGAGTTGAAAAGAAAACATTACCCCAAAAGCGCTGAAATACTTTGACTGGAAACGCGGAGCCCTCAAAGAGCAGAGCAACGGATTGCTCATACTTGCGCAATGCCCAGTTTAGGAAAAATCTGAGATTTTTAAAAGGCCGTCATTTGGCTCTGATAGTAGCACAAAATCCCAGGGCACTTTACAAAGAAAGAAAAAAAATCAGAGAATCACAATCTTACTTTATAAAAGAGAGGAAAAAAAATATATATGCATCCCACCCTAAAAGAAGAATCTCTTGAGCTCCCCGGACCGCCCCCTCCCCCAGGAGACAGACTCGGAAGGGAGAAGGCTCCAACTATTCTGTTTCCTCTCAAGTGAAGGAAAGAACTCGGGCGCCTTTTTGAACTCGGCTCCTGCTCGTGTCGCCGCCTCTGTCCCAATCGGCCCCGCTCGTCCTCACTCCCCTCCCCACTCTCCCTCCATATTAGCCTTGGTGGGGCTCCAGCTTACGGCTGAAACTACTTTTCCTGATTTTTAAGGTTTAAGTTTCTTCAGTAGCATTTCTGCTCCGAGCGCCCCCTCACCCGGCGGATGGAAACTCCCAGTCCGACCCGGGGAGAGCATCCCCGGGGACGCACGCACCGCCCGCGCCACGCGCAGACCCCAGTGGCCCCGGCGCCCGGAGTTCGGACCTGCTCAGAGGCTCACCTACCTCGGCGTGGACCCAGGCGACCGCCACCAGCGCGAGCGCGAGCCAGCGTCTCCACATCTGCGGAAGAGAGAAGAGCCAGACTGAAGGCTCCGGGCCCCGTGCCGACCCCGGAAACTTCCTTGGGTCCCGGCGGCTCGCCCCCTCCGCCCGGCCACCCTCGGCCGCTCAGAGGGGTCGCACCAGTGCGTTCGGCTTCGCGCCACGCACCCCGCTCTCACCATGGTCCCGTCCCGGTCTCCGGAGGGCGCGGGGCAGGCGGCTGCAGCGAGCTCTAAGGGAAGGTGGGAGCTTCGCGGATCGCCAGCCTCAGAGGAAATCCGACCTGGGCTCGCCGCCCCTTAAGACCCCTCCTTCCCCGACAGCCTGCCCCCCAGCTCCTCCCCATTCTCCTCCCCCTCTGCAGCAGCGGCCCCGCGGCTCAGGCTCCGCTCCCTCCTCCCAGTCCCTAGCTACCTCGAGCCCGCGAGCGTCCGAGCGCTGCTGAGCCCCTTTTCCCACCAGGCCCCTAGTTTAGCACCTTTCTGACTCCCAGGACGTGGAGACAGAGTGGCGGGGTTGTCCTGGGGGCCCCTGCAACAAAGCGAGTGTGGAAGGGGGAGCCTAAACCCCACCCCCCGGGAGGGGCCGGTGGCTTGCGGCAGCTCGGGCTGGCTGCGGGCGCGGGCTGGCTGCGGCGGTGGCCAGGTGGGGCGGTGCTGGGGAGGGCCCCGGCTCTGACGGGCCGCAGGAACCTGGGGGAAAACCCTGCGGCGCGGGGGAGCTGGAGTCGCCCCCTACAGCTGATGGAGGGACCCTTGCAGCCCGTGGTCCGAGTCATCACTGTCGCCAGAGCATGAGGAAGAGGACTCAGGGCCCAGAAGAGACAGGCTAGCCTGAGGAAAGCTGCTTTGGGTCCAGCTGTGGATTTCCTGGGGGGCCGGGACAGTGGGGAGGGAGGTGGAAGCCATCCTTCTCTGCTGACAAGATCCTAATTCCAACCTTTGCCAGCCGCCTCATCCTGTCCTTCCCTTCAGTCCAGGAGCGACCCGTGTCCCCTTGCTCGCCTCCCAGCTTCACCTGTGTCCCTATTCCCATCCCTGCCATCCCAAGTTCTCTCCATGTTCATGCTTCACATCTCACCAACTGCTACCCAGAGGCTTTCAAATATATGCTACCTCTTTGTCGATGTTGACTCCCCAAACTGCTCCCAACCCTAACTTCTTTTCTAGCCTGTACCCGGTGTCCTTGCTGCCAAGAACAAGTCCACTTGATACCTCAGATTTAATGTGCCCAAGGCTGAGACCTGGGTGTTCTTGGAAGGGCTGATGTTGAAGCTGAAACTCCAATATTTTGGCCACCTGATGCGAAGAGCTGACTCATTGGAAAAGACCCTGATGCTGGGAAAGATTGAAGACGGGAGGAGAAGGGGGACGACAGAAGATGAGATGGTTGGATGGCATCACTGACTCAATGGACATGGGTTTGTGTGGACTCTGGGAGTTGGTGATGGACAGGGAGGCCTGGAGTGCTACGTTTCATGGGGTCGAAAAGAGTTGGATACAACTGAGCGACTGAACTGAACTGAACTGAACTGAAGGCTGAGACCCACTTCCCACCAGCTCTGGGTGTGCTTATCTCCATCTTTCAGAGCGGTGCCTGAAAAAGATATCTCACTTCTTGGACCCCAGTTGTGGCCATATCCTGGCACTTTTCCCTTGATCTCTCTGGTTCATCCCTTCACCCCAATTCACACTTCCACTTCCTCGGACCAGACCTTCATCCTTCCTCACTCAGGAATTCTAGAAACCACTTCTGGTTGCCCTTCAGCTCCTGGTTTTCCTCCCCTAGCCTTCACTGCAGCCCATTGCCATATTATCTCTACATAAACACTGTCTTCCTCATGCTCTTTCCCTGCTCAGAAACTTAAGCGCTCTTCCCATGTCAAAAACAAAAGTCTTTCTTGTAAGTCATCCATCTAACCTTACAAGCTACTTATAATAGGGCTTCCCAGATGGTGCTAGTGGTAAAGAACCTGCCTGCCAACGCAGGAGACACAAGAGCCGCAGGTTTGATCCCTGGGTCCAGAAGGTACCCTGGAGGAGTGCATGGCAACCACTCCAGTATTCCTGGATAATCCCAGGAATACTCACAGAAGCTACTTATATGTTCTCTACTCAAATCAGGCCATCTTCTCATTCTCTGAACTTGTCATATTCACTCTTCTACCATGATTTGTTGAATGCATACTGTTGCAGTCTTAGAGATCTTCAGATAACACCCACAAGGCCCGTCCAAGTTCAAAATCCATCAAGATAGCTGCAGGAGTCAGACTGGTGGAAAACAAAATGTCAGCTTTGTCCCTGGGAAAAACTGGAATGGTAGCCATGGTTTTTAGATCTGCAGGGATAAAGACCGGCTTGTACTTCAGCCTAGAACTGAACATATCCCACAGTGGAGATGTGGGTTTGATCCCCTGGGTTGGAAAGATTCCCCTGGAGAAAGAAATGGCAACCCACTCCAGTATTCTTGCCTGGGAAATCCCACTGACAGAGGAACCTGGTGGGCTACAGTCCATGGGATCTCAAAGAGTCACAACTTAGTAGACTGAATAACCACAGCAAACACCAGTCACAAGCAGAGTTGGAAAGTCTGCTTGTAAAAACTGACTGTAGTTTTACAACTTCTGGAAAAGCAGAAAATACATGCTTCTTGGGACAGACCTGCTTTCCAAACCTGAGGGTTCAGAAGGACACAATGCCAGTTCTTCCTTCAAGCTCACTAGACAGGCAGTGTACTCCTGCTTCCTCGTCATGGAAATAGAAATAGGGAATAGACACCATCCCTCCCCAATAGTTACCCTGTCCCCATCTCTGTGCTTGGACTGAAGGGCACTATGTTGTACAAGTTTTCCTTCTGCCCTCTAGTAACTCACAGTACTTTTCATCGCTGGCATATGCACTGTACTCCCTCAGAATCTGGAAGGGTGTCCTCTCCGCCTTCCTCCTTTTGTCTATTAAAATTCTGTCTTTTTCTTTTCTTTTCTCTTTTTCTTCAGGATCCAAGTAAAGTTTCAATGCTTTTTATAGCATTGTTTCTGGCAATAAATTGACATAGTGGAAAGCACGTGAGGTCTAAGGTCAAATGAACCTGGCTTTCAATATTACACAGACAGACTACAGGGTCGCAGAGTCAGACTCAACAGTGTCTAGTGTCTAGTACACTTTCAGTATTGTTAGCACTTTATACCAGCTGTGTGACTTTGTCAAATTACTTGAGCTCCCTGAACCTAGATTTCTGTGTCTGAAAAATGGCAGCAATAATGCCTTGCAGAGGCTTGTGGAATTTAAATATGGTGACTTAGAGTAAGTGCCAGGCAGGTAGTAGACCTCTATAAATGGCTCAGTTCAGTTCAGTCACTCAGTCATGTCCAACTCTTTGTGGTGACTCACAGCACACCAGGCCTCCCTGTCCATCACCAACTCCCGGAGTTCACCCAACCCCATGTCCATCGAGTGGGTGATGCCATTCAGCCATCTCGTCCTCTGTTGTCCCCTTCTTCTCCTGCCCCTGATCCCTCCCAGCATCAGGGTCTTTTCCAGTGAGTCAACTCTTCGCATGAGGTGGCCAAAGTACTGGAGTTTCAGCTTCAACATTAGTCCTTCCAATGAACACCCAGGACTGATCTTTAGGATGAACTGGTTGGAACTCCTTGCAGTCCAAGGGACTCTCAAGAGTCTTCTCCAACACCACAGTTCAAAAGCATCAATTCTTCGGCACTCAGCTTTCTTTATAGTCCAACTCTCACATCCATACATGACCACAGGAAAAACCATAGCCTTGACTAGATGGACCTTTGTTGGTAAAGTGATATCTCTGCTTTTCAATATGCTATCTAGGTTGGTCACAACTTTTTTCCTAAGGAGTAAGCGTCTTTTAATTTCAAGGCTGCAGTCACCATCTGCAGTGATTTGGGAGCCCCCAAAATAAAGTCTGACACTGTTTCCACTGTTTCCCCATCTATTTGCCATAAAGTGATGGGACCGGATGCCATGATCTTCGTTTTCTTAATGTTGAGCTTTAAGCCAACTTTTCCACTCTCCTCTTTCACTTTCATCAAGAGGCTTTTTAGTTCTTCTTCACTTTCTGCCATAAGGGTGGTGTCATCTGCATATCTGAGGTTATTGGTATTTCTTCTGGCAGTCTTGATTGCAGCTTGTGCTTCTTCCAGTCCAGCGTTTCTCATGAAGTACCCTGCATAAAAGTTAAATAAGCAGGGTGACAATATACAGCCTTGACGGCTATAAATGGTAGCCGTTATTATTTTGTTGGTGTGCTCTGCTTATGAATTGCAATTATTATATGCCAGGTACCAACTACAAGAACCAGGTCTTACTTTATTTAACCATCACAACAAACTGAAAAGTATTTTGTCATTGCTTCCACTTTCCAAGTAAGAAAACTGAAGCTCAGAAAAATTGGGGTACTTTTCTGAGGTTAATATTTGGTTACATAGGGGCTTCCCAGGTAGCACAGTGGTAAAGTATCCACCTGCCAATGCAGAAGACTCAAGAGATGAGGGTTATATCCCAGAGTGAGGGTTATATCCCAGAGTCAGGAAGATCCCCTGGAGGAGGACATGGCGGCCTACTCTGGTATTCTTGCTTGGAGAATTCCATGGGCAGAGGAGCCTGGCGGGCTGCAGTCCATAGGGCTGCAAAGGGTAGGACACAACAGGAGCGACTGAGCACGCACTCATACATACAGTGTCTAACATGTGTTTGTTTAGTTGTTGGTTTTTATTCTTCAGTTAGATTTTAAGTTGCTGATGGCATAAACACTGGTTTTCATGTCTTTATTCTTTCCACGTTTGGGGCACAATTGATCAAATTGATTATATAAAAACTAAAGATTCCTGTTGATCAAGGGCACCACAGAAATGTGATAGATTAGAAGATGTTCAATATCTAAAATGGACATGACTTCAATATGTGACCCCTGAAAATCAATAAGAAAAAGACAAAAACTCAATAGAAAAATAGGCAAAAGGTATGAACAGGCAGTTTCTCAAAAAGGAATCCTAAATGGCCAATAAATACAGAAAAGATGTTAAAAGTTTAACTGGCACAATTTAAACTATCCAACAACCTTATAAAATCAGTATTATTACCTCCATTTTATAGGTAAGGGAATTGAGACACAGAGAGTTTAAGTAACTTGGCCAAAGTTACATAAGAAATAGTAAATATTACTTTATATTCATTATAGTGGCAAAAATGAGAGAGTTGGACAATGCCAAATTACAGTATGTGAGTAGTGTAGTCTTTCTGATACACTGTAGTGATTAAGAACATGGGCTTAGGAGGCAGGTTGCCTTGGTTCAAATTTGCCTTGGTAGTAAATTTTGGCTTTATTACTTCTTCAGTAACCTTGGGCAAGTTGCTTATCTCTGGTCTCAGTTTCCTCTTTTGTAAAATGGGGATAATATAGTGCTACTAGGGGAATAATTCAACGGAAGGACCTTGCAGGATACTGATGATAATTCTGTGCTAGACTATGGTTAACTTGACACACTATAATAAACACTAAATAAAATAAGATTAATCAAAAGTGATAATAAAACAGAAAACCAAAAATGTTGATAGCTGCATCATGAGGAATCTTTTGGTTGCAGATGACAGGGAAGTCAACTTGACTAAATGGTTTATGCAATTACATAGAATTTATTCACCTACCAGCTAAGAAATCCAGGGGTAAATTTGACTTCAGGAAAGCCTTCAGCTGGAGCTAAATAAGGTCACCAATGATCTAATTTCTTGCCCTCTCTCTCCTTTACCTTCAGCATCTTTTTTCATCCCTGGATTCCACATGGCAGCTCCTGGGAGTTCCAGTCTATGCTCTCACTGTGGTAAGCTGCCTGCAGTGCCAGTCTTATCACACCCTTGAACTACCCCCATCTAGGTGAGGGAGAGAGTCTCTTTGGGTTCACTATTTTTTTTTTTTTGGCTGCCTTATGGGATCTTAGTTCCCTGACCAGAGACCAAACCTGGACTATGGCAGTAAAAACACTGACTTGTAACCACTGGGCAGCCAGGAAATTCCCAGCGTTCACTGTTTTAAACAGATAGCAAAAATTGAGTTTCTTGACATCGCCATACCAATCACTTTGATTGGAGGCTGGACTGGGCTGACTGGTTTAAGCCAATGAGGATCTACTCAGAAGAAAATCAGGATAATGTTGACAGGAAAGGCAGGAATGAATGCTGGGACCAAGTCAGCAATGTCCACTACAGCAATGAATCATCAACCTATACACTGTGAAAGCAGCATTCTCCAAAGCTGGGGTGCCCCCTTTCCCAGAGGGCATGGGAAAAGAATATTAGAATGTCTATGTTTACTCATTTCCAATCTAAAAATAGAAATTAACTTTTCAAGTAGTAGACAGGCTCTGTTCCTCATATTTGGTCCCTGTGTCAGACAGTCATGGATTACACCCTATTGCCAAACACCATTGCCAAGAACAGCAGGCATATTCTTCCCACAAAGGGATGGCTGCAGTTCGCTCCCTTTAATATATTGTGATATACTGTGGTGTGCCCCCTTACATGGATTTACATGGTATACAATCTAGTTTTAACTAGATTAACTAGATTAAACATTTTAGCTATAGAACCATAAATTGAGGATAAACCTTCCTATTAATAAGAAAAGGGTAGAGGTGACGTATCTTCTACTTCTGAAAACAGCTCACTGACTGCCACATTAACAAGGTAAAAAACAAATGACCTAATTAGATCTGATGAGTCAAACTCAAAAATAACAATAAGACTATTTGAAATGTGGATTCATATTCATTATTATTGGTGATATCTTCATCCTTAGTATGTTTTGAGTTACTTAGTATGAATACTTGGAATTACCAAGAACTTTAGAAACCATGTATCTGGAACAAAAAGACATTAAGATAGATACTTGTTTTTGGAGGGTGATATTTGCAATACTCATTTCAGTACTTTAGAAAATTTCACTCAATTTGTTATTAAATATTTAGAGACACTCTTAGGTTTCTTACTTAATAGCAAAGGACATACCTTGAGGGGAAACAATTATCTTCCTGCTCTAAGTAAGAATAGTAGAAATAGTACATGGAAAACAATATGATGACAAGCTAAAACACATTTTTGGTCAGCATACACCACTGGAATTCATATATATATATATATATATATATATATATATATATATGGTTTATACATAAACACATCTGAAAATTAGCAGGAAAAGCAAGTATTAAAGCAAGTTACACCATGCAAAGTTACTACATAGGGTTGAAAATATGGATGTCTCAATGTTTCTCTTCTTAGAGATTGACTATATTGTTTCAATAATGAAATCAACAAGGAACTGCTTTTTGTGTGTGAGCAAATACAGAAGGCTGTAGTTGGAAAAGATACATTCCTAATAATAAACAACTTCTTTAGGATGGCATCACCGACTCGATGGAAGTGAATTTGAGTGAGCTCCAGGAGATGGTGATGGACCGGGAGGCCTGACATGCTGCGATTCATGGAGTCGAAAGAGTCGGACACAACTGAGCGACTGAGCTGAACTGAATGAACTCAGTATCTTCTGGAAGAACTGTGTCAGTAAAACCGAGGAGTGGCTGCTTTGAACAGAGCAGAAGCACTCAGGATAACATTCCACAGCTACCCTCACAAATGGAATCCTGTGCCCGGCAATTCACAGATGAGCTACAAATGAGTTACTGCAGCAAGGATACTGAGGTCAGAGCTGCATACCATGCTATAGAAAATCACTGGTGTGGTTAATTTTATAAATTAACATAGAGCAGGATATTTTAATATTTAGTATTGATATGGGAAGTGACTATGAAAATATTTTGTGCTACACAGACTCTCACAGATTGTCTTGAGACACAGGCCATAAATGTTGTTGAACTTGAAAACACAAATCTTTGCCTGATATAAAGATTGCTGTTCCAAATTTGTTGGCTTTTTATGTGATAACAAATAGAATTCTACCTATCAGATTAAAAAAATAACCCACATACAATCTACCACTACGTGGAAAATTTGTGATGCTAATGAGTGAGAAAGTAATTGCTCTTTGAAATAAACGTGCTGTGGAAAAAATATTTTGAAATTGGATATTTGGAAATGTTTCATTGTTAGGTGATTTTGTTGTCCCAAGCAAAAATGGTGTGGCACCCATAAAAACTCTCATGGATGCACATTTTAAAACCTTTCACAAAATTTTCTAACCCTGTTTAAAAAGCTTCCACCAAGGAGATTTAGTAGTTTATCTATGTATTTGTAAATAGTTAAAGAAGGTAACTTTCAATTAATTTGAAGAACAAATGATTTCCGGAGAAGATGGAAATTTACTAGCCGAATTTCAACAAAATTTTTTGCATAATTGGTTTATAGTGCTGCCTGGAGTAGGAAATGGCAACCCATTTTAGTATTCTTGCCTGGAAAATTCTATGAACAGAGGAGCCTGATGGGCTGCAGTCCCTGGGGTCACAAAGAGTCAGACATGACTGAGTGACTTAGCACAATCTTGTGACTGGGCCACTGATACACATCTGCCATCTAGATCTGTGAATGTTTGGAGTGTATTAGTCTGCTAGGGTTGCCGTAGTAGAATACCTAGAACACCACAAACTGGTGGCTTACCCAACAGCAATTTATTCTCTTATAGTTCTGGAGGCTGCAAGTGCGAGATCAAGGTGCTGGTGGCATTGGTTTCTGGTGAGGTCTCTCTCCTTGGCTGGCAGATGGGCACCTTCTTGATGTGTTCTCACATGTGATTGCATCCCTGGTGTCCTCCTCTTCTTTTAGAGACAGCAGTCCTATTGGATTAGGGCTCCACCCTTCTGACTTCTTTTAACTTTTTGTGTGTGCAAATCATTAAGTCGTGTCTGACTCTTTGCGACTCTATGGACTGTAGCCCACCTGGCTCCTCTGTCCATGGGAGTCTCCAGGCAAGAATACTAGAGTGGGTTGCCATTCCTTCTCCAGGGGATCTTCCCCAACCAGGGATCGAAGCCAAGTCTCCTGCAGTGCAGGTGGCTTTGTTACCATCTGAGCCACCAGGAAAGACTTTTACCCTTAATTACCTCCTTAAAAGCCCTATTTCCAAATACAGCCACATTGGTGCTTCAACATGTGAGTTTTGGGAAAACACAATTCTGTCTATAAAAAAAAGTTGTCTTTTTACTTCTCAGAGTCATTAAGCCAAATATCAAAATAAACTGGACTTAGGATCAGACCTTCAATTTTCTCTGTCACAAGATGTTAAGGAAATATTTTCTAAATAAAATAAAAACACCACTCTCATTAAATTTATTATCATTAGTTTTCCCAGAAGAGCATAAAGGATTTTTGACCACTGATAAGTAAAATGATGTGTTTTTGAATGTTGATTATCTTTAACTTGTCTTCTTATTTCATATTTCCCGTATGTTTTATAATATATTTAGTCAGTTCATTGCTATTGATGGAGGTATGTCACCAAAAAGTTTGAAGACCATTGCTACAGAAAACTAAATCTCACACTTAGGCCAAAAGATTTCTAGAAATGAATACAATATTTACTATTGTTAATCACATTCATTTTGACATTAATCAAATTCATTGTAACATTTTGTTTAATCATTGAGAATACCGGTGACAAGATGCTTTCATCAGCAACTTGGGCAAATATTTGGTACATATTTACGTGTTTATTTACATACACAGAACAACATATAATTTATATGTATGCCTATTCTACCCTGTCTAAAGGTGCTAGATCCACACAATCTTCTCCAAGCTAATTTCTGAAAGTTCTATAAACTGGCAGTATATGGTTTATGATAACAATCTCTCATACACTTGGCAAGCCTATTCCTTTGAATAAAGAAAGGAAAGTGTATTGTGAAACACTCTAATGTTTAGTACACATTTCTTCCTTTTGTAGCCAGCGTGCTTGCACCCCCACTTCAGGGGGCCATGTTGCATTCCCTCTAGAATACCACTCTTCCTTCACTCTTCATCTTTGTGTTCTACTCCACTCTAGAGGTAAAGCAATGATATCCAGGGTAAGCAAATCACTGCCTTTCGTTCCTCTAACCACAGTTTAGCAGTAGGCATCTGGCAGGAGTCAGACCAATTGAGCCAATGAGATCTAATGTCAAGATTTATGTTCTACCCATCCGGGAAATCTACTTTCTCTTCCACTGGTCAGGGTACAAGACATGTGAGTTTGAAACTTCAAGGGGCCACCTCCTGGGACTTGAGATGCTGCCAACCTTAAAGAGACAGAGCCAAGAGATGGAGCCCAATAATATCATCAGAGCCTCAAACTGAGAGGTACCTGATTAGCCCCAGACTTTTTAGCTTTGTTGTCTGCTTGATTTTACTCAAGCATCTTATGTTGAGTTTTTTGATCACAATTTCAGAAAGTCCCAGCTGATCATCAGGCCATAAATATAATTACACAATGTTTAAACCAATAAAATACCTAGCATAAGCAAATGCAACAGTCCTTTAAGCCTTATCTTTGTAAGAGTTATGAAACATCAAAGCTGGGAAAAGGAAATTATTTTCTCAAACTCTTGCAAAAGAACAGATGTTCTGTCTGTGGTACCAGGCTGCCTCCTCCATTTCCCAGCTTGCTGCAGACATAGGCATGTATATTATTTAAGATACCTTTAATACAAGTGACTAAACTCAATTTATGGTAGCCTAAGCCAAGTGTAAGTTACTCAGTTGTATCTGACTCTTTGTGACTCCATGGACTATAAGCCATCAGGCTCCCCTGTTCATGGGATTTCCTAGGCAAGAATACTGGAGTGGGTAGCCATTTCTTTTTCAGGGGATCTGGGGCTTCCCTGATGGCTCAGAGGTTAAAGCGTCTGCCTCCAATGTGGGAGACCCAGGTTCGATTCCTGGGTCGGGACGATCCCCGGAGAAGGAAACGGTAACCCACTCCAGTATGGTTGCCTGGAGAATCCCATGGACAGAGGAGCCTGGCAGGCTACAGTCCACGGGGTCTCGAAGAGTTGGACACGACTGAGCGACTTCACACACACACTTCCCAACCCAGGGATAGAACCCAGGTCTCCTGCATTGCAGGCAGATTCTTTACCATCTGAGCCACCAGGGAAACCAGGGAAGAACTCATTGACTGGTGATGATATATGGCATTGAAGAAAGAGCTGCAAGAAATAAGGTCTCGGGGACTTGAATGAGACATGTAGGCAAAAAAAAAAAAAAAAAAAAAGGTTCCCCAACTCCCATCAAGATATACTTACTTCCTAATCTTTGGAACTTGCAAACATTACCTTTTAATGCAAAAGAGTGAATATTACTTATATGGCAAAGATGTGATTAATTTGAAGATCTTGAGAGGAGGAGCTTATCCTGGATCATATACATTATTATAAGAGAGAGGCAAATGGATATTCTATACAGACAAAGGAGGAGAGGAGACACAGAGAGAAGGTGTTATGAAGATGGAAGTAGAGGTGGGAATGGTACTGGCAGTCCCCAGAAGCTGAATGAGGCGAAGGACAGAGTCTCCCCCAAGTCTGCAGAGGGAGCACTGTCCTGCCCACAGCTTGATTTCAGTCTTCTGGTCTCCAGAACGAGGAGAGAATAAATTCCTGTGGCTGTAAGCAACCAAAGTTGTGGTAATAGTTTATGGTTCCCCAGGAAATGAATGCAATATTCAATACTAGAAGTATTTGCTCTTTCTCTTTCTCTCTCATCAGTGCACGTGCTGAGTCACTTCAGTCATGTCCTACTCTTTGTGACCCCATGGACCACAGCCTGCCAAGCTCCTCTGTCTATGGGATCCTCCAGCCAAGAATACTGGAGTGGGTTGCCGTGCCCTCCTCCAGGGGATCTTCCTGACCCAGGGATCTAACCTTCATCCCTTATGTCTCCTGCATTGTCAGGCGGGTTCTTTACCACTGACACCACCTGGGAAGACTGCTTAATCTGTAGTTGTAGTTTCTCCATTTGGCTGGATAGATGGCTAGTGCAAGTGCCCAGATTGCATCCTCTCAGCTTTGGTACTGCAGCAAGAAGGGAGTGTTTACTGATATTTTCCCAAGGTCCCTACATCCAACCCAGGGAAGGTTTCTGATTGGTTCTGTTTGTATAATGTTCTGCACCCCACCCCCATCACCATGTGTTTGGACAAAGCATACTGTCAACTGGGTGGTCCTTTTCTTGGCTGTATTTTGGTTGTGGTACCATCCCTGTAGCAGGCATCACATGCTGATTAACAACTTCCTAAACCACATGGGGCTAGAGGTTTTTCCTAAGAAAAGAGACAAGGCGGACTGAAACAACAAATATCCATAACAAGCATTTGGCCAGATTCCTGGATTCTTTCCTAGCTTGGGACACCATGAGGCTGTGTAGGGTTATGGGCAGAGGAACAACAGACTTGTCCCTGGGACATGGGTTATTGGATATTCCTTCCTCTGATCCAGATGTACGGGCTTCCCTGGTGGTTCAGATGGTAAAGAATTCACCTACAATTCAGGAGACCTGAGTTCCATCCCTGGGTTGGGAAGATCCTCAGGAGAAGGGAATGGTACCCACTCCAGTATTCTTGCCTGGAGAATCCCATGGTCAAAGGGAACTGGCAGGCTATGGTCCATGAGGTCTCAAAGAGTCAGATACGACTGAATGACAATCACTTTCACTTTTTCACTTTCAATTCAGATGTAGGTGTAAAGAACTACCTTTGGAATTTATGTGGAGATCAGAAAAGCTGCATGTTTGACCAAAATGTTGGTCCCACCCTCCTATAGGTTCCAGTCAGAGTGGGACTGGTCTAGGCTGGATGAGAGGTAGCCTCAGTGGTGCCATGAAGTTAATTGGCAGTTGCAGGTTATGAATGGGCTGGGCCTCTCCTGAGAGGACCCCTGGGGACAGGGATTTTCATCGCCAGAGCTCAAGGCTGAAGAGAGCCCTTTCTCATTTTCTGGCAACTTCATTTCCCTCTCTGTTTCCCCTTTTAACCTCCCTTCCTTTTTTTTTCTCTCATCGTCTCTCCTAACTCCTACCCTCAGGAGAAGAAGCAGGATGTTAACGCACCAGTCGTGGGCTTTATAGAAAGCAGTTTATGATTCCCCCCCCCCCCCGCCCCCCAGCTGAAAAGCAATGCCTTCCCTGCCTAGTTTTGGTGGAGCACTCTATTATCAGCATAATCACTGATATTTATCATAAAACTTCACAGACAGATTCTTCCAGAGACTGAGCTACTCCCTAGGAGCAAATCATGCACTTTTGAGCAGTGGCAGGGCTTCTTTCAGATTCTTAGGTATTATTTTTAATGTACCAGCAAAACCTAAAAATGGAAGTGAATAGATGCAGCTGGTTAAAGGAACTGACCTGCACACGAAGGTCATGCAATAGAAGAATGTGGTTCACTTAGGATATGCAAAAGTGGCAGAAAATGTTCATTTTTACTGGCTCTTCATGAGATAGAAATGCCGCCATTAACCTGCTGAACACAGCTCAGAGCGAGCCTGCCAGAGAAGCACCCTCCAGCTGGGTCTGCGCCTTTGGTGTTTCTTCTTTTGCCCTCATTAAATTTTTTAGACACTTATGGCTTCTTCCAAAGAAAGCTGGCTCTTTCAAGTTCCAGACTTAAATAGCTGTAATAGATATATGGAGGAGGGAAATGTAATGTCTCTTCCTTGCAGAGAGACTATTTTTGTTTTTAATGTGAAGAAATGGTGCTACTGCAATATGAATGGAAATCCATGGACCAGGTTGACTGTGTGCTGAGGATCCCGAAGACCACTTCCAGTTCCATGATTCTCTAGGGGACTAACAGGACTGGGCACATAGTTGTGTTTACGCTATGCTTTATTATAGTGAAAGGATACAGAGCAAAAGCAGCAAAGAGAAAAGGCACATGGGGCAAAGACTAGAGGAAATCAGGTGCGGGCTTCCAGGAGTCTGTTGTTATTGGAGTCAGTCATAACGTACTGAAATCGTCCAGCCACAAATTGGAACAACATATGTGAGATGCTGCCCATCAGAGAGGCTGATTAATACTTGTGACCAGGAGTTTTAGTGGGAGTTGGTCATGCAGGCACACTCTGTCTAGTACCTACCAGAATTCCAGAGCTTTAGGAGAAAAGCAAGTGTTTGGCATAGCCACACTGCTTGCACAATTTAGGCACAATGGACCACTCTCATAATTTCTGGGAATGGTGGGAACCCTCCTGAAATCCAAGTTTCCTATGCCAGCCATGGACCAATTTTGCAGTCAGGACTTTCTAAGGATAGCTGTCTCAGATCTGCTATGTTAACTCCTTAATCTCCACACTTTTCCAGTGTCTGTAGCTTTTCCTGCATTAAGGAAAACTTGAAGTTATAAAACATAACTTATTAAATATAAATTGGGAGATAAACCACGAAGCCTCAAATGTCTGTCATGACCCCGCCTTTCTTTCAAACTGGGTTTATATGTCACATGTTTATCCTATTCTCCTGGCCATAAATGATGAAACAAGAGATTAGTCCTTGAGTCAAAAGCTAAGAATGCAGTTAGATATGACCTAGACCAAGAGTCACAGAGTCCAACAAGAAAGGGGATGTTATGGTGGGGCATAACTAACTGATCCCATCCATTGTCTTTTGAAAAATAAATGCTAGATGGAGAAAGAGAAAGTGGGTGACTAGAGCTCAGACTGAGTGAAGCAATGTTGAGTTGTTGTTCCAGGTCTTTATGAAGATTTCTGTGCTCCTCAATCTTGGAAGTCTATGGTCAAGACAGAGAGGAACTCTCCTGTCTGACATTCTCAAGTATCCTTGCAATAAATTCTGTCACTGATACGGCTGTGTCTTTTCCAAGCAGCCTGAAAAAGCCTAGAGAACATAGTGTAAATACTTCCTTTACAAAGAGATTTGGCAACTATAATGAAAAGATTGTACTAAAGAGTGTCCAGAGAAACTTGAGAGAGTACAATTTAGGTCAATAACAGGAAATAGTACCTTACATTGCAGAAAGGAAGTTTCAGAACACATTTCATTCCCTCAAAAATAGAAAACATAGATGGGCTTTAAGAAAAGCTTCAAAACATATCTATGTGGTTGAGTCATAAGGAGTTACTGGGAAAGCTCAATATGTTGGGACTATTTCATCTCCTATGAGATGGATGTCAGGAAGGAGAGTGATGATTTCCTAAAACATAACTCTAGTGTCCTGGGCAGGACCAGCTTAGGACGGCCTGAAGCAAGGGTTCCTCTGATGAGGCAGTCAGCAGGGTCTATGAAGTTGAGAGTAGCCCCTGAGGATTTGAGTCCCAGAAGCCCTACAGCAGACCTGAACAGTAAGTGGAAACATTCTGATGGACCCAGTGGGAGGCAACATTCACCCCCTGCATCCAAATCAGAGAAGGAGTATAGTGTATTTATCAACTTGTCTGTGGATTAAATATAACTGAAGTGTCAACATTTTGGGTCTCTGCAAGGATGAGGGTAATTAGGAGTAGGCTTCATGGGCACACCCCATAGCCTAGGATGTTCTTGTGAAAGGCCTTCAGAACATGCAGTCAGTGTGGGGAACACAGCGCCTGCTACCTGGCTAAGCACTTCAGAGACTCCCATTGACAGGTTGCATGAGGCAGGACTGGTTAGAAAGGCTAGTTTCATTCCAGCACCATCACCTTCTTAAGAAAAGGGTAGATGACCTCTCTTTATCTGGCATGTGACCTTATAGTTGAACTGGAAGTATCTGGGCTTGTTCAGAGACAGTTCTGAATGGGACAGGAATACTTGCTCTGTGATCACTGTTCCCTGGTGAGCTTCCTGCAGTTAAAATGAGAAGGGTTGTCTGAGATGATCCAGTTTTAGTATTGGGGCCATTTTCATTCTTTGTTATTAAAAATGGGCTCAAGTTTTCTTTCTCTATAGAAGGAGGGGAAAATTAATAGCTCCTTTAAAAGCATTCAGGGCACAGTTATGCTTTTATATACAGAGTAGTGGTTAAGACTACAGATTCACATGTATGAGAGATCTACAGCTCACTAGCTGCTTGGGCCAGTTACCTAAGCTCTTTGCTCATTAGTTTCTTCTGTAAAATGTGAATAATAATATCACACAGGGTTTTTGTGAGGATGGAATTGGATAATGTATATAAAACACTTAGCATAATGCCTAGCACACAGTGAGTGCTCAATTACCACTTAGCCATTTAACTTTTTATTTTCTCATAGGTACTGAACTTGCATACAATTACTTTATTCCAGAACTTTCCAACATCAGAATCCCATCACTGTAAGTGGTCAAGAGCAGAATGTTTTACAGACATTAAGGAGGGGTAGGTTGGGCTGTTTGTAAAATGAAGTAGGCCTTTGTCTTCCATGGATTTCAGTCTCGTGGTTTCAACTATTCATAAACCGTCTCAAGGGTTGTGACATGGTATACGTTATATATGTAATATATATATACACACATATAACCTTAACCTAAAAGGGATAAGAAGCAGTGAGGATGCAGCAGAATCATTTTGAGTACCCACCCAGTCACTCTGTTCTCTGAGAATGACTACCCCTACAAAAGAGGTAGGCCCTTGGAGGAAGCTTTGTGCCTTGTGACCCCGCACCACAGCTGCTGGGACACACAACGCAGGGAGAGCTATCTGGTGTTTGGATCAAACTGCTTTTCTCTCCTGAATTGTTCTCATTTTCAAGAGATACATGAAGAATAAATTGGGGGTCACATCTCATGATATACATAATTTATTTTCAAATGGTTCAGGAAAATCTGTATATATGTATATATACTGTACAGGGAGAGATAGCATCACAGAATTAAAACAATTAATAGCTCTAATTGAAGGGTGTATAAATGTTCACTGCACTGTTATTTCAGAGTTTTTTGTGTGTGTGTTTAGAATTTTAAACATTGGAAAAGATTTTAATGGGAAATAGAAAGCCTTTTTATTTATTTATTTTTAAAATTTTTATTTTTACTTTATTTTGCTTTACAATACTGTATTGGTTTTGCCATACATTGACATGAATCAGCCATGGGTGTACATGAGTTTCCAATCCTGAACCCCCCTCCCACCTCCCACCCCGGATCATCTCTCTGGATCATCCCCGTGCACCAGCCCCAAGCATCCTGTATCCTGTATCGAACATAGACTGGCAATTCGTTTCTTACCTGATAGTATACATGTTTCAGTGCCATTCTCCCAAATCATCCCACCCTCTCCCTCTTCCACAGAGTCTAAAAGTCCGTTCTATACATCTGTGTCTCTTTTGCTGTCTCGCATAGAGGGTTATCATTACCATCTTTCTAAATTCCATATATATGTGTTAGTATACTGTATTGGTGTTTTTCTTTCTGGCTTACTTCACTCTGTATAATAGGCTCCAGTTTCATCCACCTCATTAGAACTGATTCAAATGTCTTCTTTTTAATGGCTGAGTAATTTTTTAAAGGTTGATGATGAACTAAAAGGATGGGATGGGGGTGGGGTGGGAGGGAGGCTCAAGGGGGAGGGGATATATGTTTACTTATAGCTGATTCACATTGTTGTACAGCAGAAACTAACACAACATTGTAAAGCAATTACACTGCAATTTTAAAAAGTTATTTAATATAAAAAGTAAAAATAAATAAAACTCCTTGAGTTAAAATGAACTCCTGAATTCCTGGCTGTTTCTCCCAGGCTTTGAACTGAGAAACTGCATGTGATCTTGGGTGGAGGGCCAGAAGAGAAAGCTGTACTTTAGAGAGAGACAGAGGAAAGAGAGATGCAGAAACACGCAGAGGGGAGAGAGCCTAAGATCCCTGGGAAATGGGAGCATGGGGTGCATTCCTGACTGCTTGGCTCTGCCTCCAGAGGCCTGGTTCTGGTGCAAGGTCTACCTCCTCTTTCTGTCTCAGAGGTTCATGAAATACCCTAGTAGTCTTCCAATAACTTTTTATTATTTATTGTTATTTTGCTTAAGATATCTTGAGTGGTTCTGGCCCTTGTGAATAAATGGACTCCCATCAAGCCCCCTGGCAGGTCTGTGGTAACAGGTGCTCTGGGGCATGCATAAGCCTTCTCCTCTGAGCTGAGGTGGGGAAGAGTGGCCTAACTGGAGAGTATGCCTTGCAGACCGCCACCTTCTGCATCTCAATGAAGTCGACCTGGAATAAAAGTATTAACTGGGAGCATGTTTTTCAATTGTACTTTACAGCTTTTGAAAGGATAAATCACATGTCTAGTGGGAACCTATCTCAGATCACAGACTCAGGTGTGGGCCAAGGGGTGGGTGAAGTGACATCTGCTCCTTTTCAGTGCCGCATCTAAGTTCTTTCTTCAGCCTTCCTTCTACCTGGTGGCAGAGGCTGAGTTTGCTCCCTGGGTTCAGTGTCTTTCTTCTTTTCCCCTGGGGGAGCGAGTTGGTGAGGATGGGCTATAACCCTGGGTTCATCACCACTGATCCTGACACCTTCAAAGATTTCCCTCACTCTCTGGTCTTCCTGGCCCTCCTGCTCTCTTGGGGTCCTGACCTGCTGCCTCGGGGCACAGGGACTCTCTGAGGCACTTCTGGCCTCTAAGCCCACACCTTCTCTAGGGCCAGACCCTGCCACTGCTCCCCTGCTTACAGGGTAGAATCATACCTCTCCACTCCCTGGGCTCTTATTTCCCCAACAGGTTCTGAGCATTTTGTTCACCTTCTTCCCTGGCTTAACATGTGGAAGGGCACAGGGGCCTTTCTCAAGCCTTTCTTTCTTTCCTTTTGTGCAACTGTGGGATGGCAGACTGGATCCTAGACCCTTCCCTGGAAGTCTTCTCATTTTTATGGAATGTTTCTCTTAAAACACAGTGTTTTATTCTTACTAGAGTACCTACACAGAAATAGCTCATTTGGTTGTTTTCTTTAATTACAAAATAACCAGAACTAACAAAGAGAGCCTTTCTATATTGCTCTTTTAGAAACATGGGGGTCACAGTTTAATAATATATAATTTGGTGCAATATTATGCCCTGAATTTTGGGGGTGGGTATTAGCTTTTGCTATCTAAAGGAAAAGCTTTTGGATCACAAAACCCTTTTTTTCTTGCAAAGCCTATTTTGAAACTAAGAACTGACTTCTTTGCTATTTGCATTATGTTGTAACAAATCTACCCTCAGACAATGCCAGCTTAGGTCAAATGCAGATTGGACAAGGGACAGCAGAAAGTGTGGGGATGGGGAGGAGGAGAAGACATGGCGTCATATTGTCCACTCTATATGACAGTGGAGTATTCATGAACTGGAGGATTTAAATAGATCCCAGAGTTCCCACTGCCAAGCTCAAGGTTTTCTTCTGTGAAAAGGTAAAAGATTTTTCTCTTGCCGAAACTCTGCTGTACAGTGACCTCTCGTCCCCCTGAAACCTGGATTGAACTTAATCTAAACACAGCTAGGGATAGGAAGTAGCAAAAAAGTCACGAAAATAGGTTTCATAGAAGCCATACACCAGAGTCCATTCATAGGCAAGCCCCTTAAACCCTCCAATAAAGCTTATTTGTTTTTGTTACATATTCAAAGACACTCAAGTTGTCAAGTTTCTATGCCAGACTGAGGTTGGTAAGTGATAAGAGGATCTAGTTGTACGTTGTAAACAGTAAGAAAAACTGCTGATAGTGACAGAGGAGTCAGAAATACAACAAAAAATCAGATATAAACATTTAAAGCATCAGTGTTGTCTAGGGATATCGGTGTAAAAATAACATGTCTCAAATTTCTCTTTTGTTTCTGTAATCAGAGCTATAATTGATCAGTGTCTTAAAGCTCAGTGGAAATTCAGAGGAATCTAATCCAAGTATGAAATATGGGATTCAAAATTTAATAATATGACATAATAATAGTGTCACATGATTTTATGCCCTAAATCTTTTGAAGCATTAGCATTTAATAACTAAAAGCCAAGCTTTTAGATCTTAAAACTTCTTCTGCAAAGACTATTATGGGCTAAACTGTGTCTCCCTCAAAACTCATATGTTGAAGCCCGAACTTCCAGTACCTTAGAATGTAACCCCTCAGAACTTTACAGTAAGTATTATCTGGTTCGGAGATTTTTATTTAAAAAAATTTTGCCATGCTATACACAGTATACAGGATCTTAGTTCCCCAACCAGGGATCAAACCCATGCTCCCTGCTTTGGAAGCACAGAATCTTAACCACTGCACTGCCAGGAAGTCTGAGAATTATTTAAAAAAAAAAAATTTTTGTTATTTTCCATATTCCCCCAATATATGTAATGACTGAGTATTAATTTTAAACCAAGACAAAAACCATCATAAAATCTTTACCAAAGATCAGATAGTACAAGAGAGATCAAATAAGACAGTCACAGATTTTATTTTCTTGAGTGCCGAAATCACCACAGGTGGTGACTGCAGTCATGAAATTAAAAGATGTTTGCTCCTTGGAAGAAAAGCTATGACAAGCCTGCTGCTAAGTTGCTTCAGTCATGTCCTATTCTGTGCAACCCCATAGACGGCAGCCCACCAGCCTCCCCCCGTCCCTGGGATTCTCCAGGCAAGAACACTGGAGTGGGTTGCCATTTCCTTCTCTAATGCATGAAAGAGAAAAGTCAAAGTGAAGTTGCTCAGTCGTGTCCGACTCTTCGCGACCCCATGAACTGCAGCCTACCAGGCTCCTCTGTCCATGGGATTTTCCAGGCAAGAGTACTGGAGTGGGGTGCCATTGCCTTCTCCTATGACAAGCCTAGACAGATATTAAAAAGCTGGCAAATATCAGTCAAGTCGAAGCTATGGTTTTTTCAGTAGTCAATGTATGAATGTGAGAGTTGGACCGTAAAGAAGACTGAATGCCAAAGAATTGATGCTTTCGAATAGTAGTGCTGAAGAAGACTCGAGAGTCCCTTGGACTGCAAGGAGATCAAACCAGTCAATCCTAAAAGAAATCAATCTTGAATATTCATTGGAAGGATGGATGCCGAAGCTGAAGCTCCAATGCTTTGTCCACTTGATGCGAAGAACTGAATCATTGGAAAAGACCCTGATACTGGGAAAGATTGAAGGCAGGAGGAGAAAGCAATGACAGAGGATGAGATAGTTGGATGACATTACCTACTCAATGGATATAAGTTTGAGCAAACTCCAGGAGATAGTGAAGGACAAGGAAGCCTAGCGTGCTACAGTCCATGGGATTGCAAAGAATTAGACACGAATGAACAAGAGAGTACAAAACATATCTGATTATTTGGTCATTGCTGACCTTAATGGAAGGTGTTTAAGTAAGTGACAGTGACGGATGCCAGAGTGCTTGGGTGGAAGAGTGACTGAAAAGTGAGGAAGTGAAGATATGCTGAGAACATGATAAGGAAGCTGAATTTAGGGAGCCCTTTTTTCAGACGGGAGAAGACCTGGATATACTCTTGGTGAAGAGGAAGTAGCTCTTAGAGAGGGTCAGATATAAAAGTACAGACAAGAGAGCAAGGCCTGGGAGAGACAGGCAGGATTGGGCTGAGGCCTAGGCAGGTGAGGAGGTTAGCAGGGGGCAAGAGGACTGAAAGCTCTTCTTCTGAGCCAGGCAGGAAGGAGGAAAGTGAGTAGGTAAGTTGAGAGGAAGAGGAGAGAGAAGTTGAAGGGTTCTGCCTGATAGCCCATTTTCTTTGTGACAAATAGGCTGGAGGAAGGGCTGTGGAGAGTACGTGGAATTGTCAACACGGAGAATGAGAAAGGGCATTTGGTAGGGACAAGTGAAATCATTGATGGTCAGGGCTGAGAGCCTGGTCAAGATGGGGAGAAAATAGGGTTATAGAGAAAACAGTGAGTTACTACAAGTTTTTGAGGAGAGGAGCAATGTGATGACAAATGTGTTTCAGGGAATTTATGAAGAACTGGTATACCAGATAAGTTTTGCCAGGTCCTAGGACGGAGGAGCCTGGTAGGTTGCAGTCCATGGGGTCGCTAAGAGTCGGACACGACTGAAGTGACTTAGCAGCAGCAGCAGCAAAATGACTAGCAATGGGGTGAAGGAGGGATGGTGAGCAGGGCCTTCCTGCAGCAAAGTCATTTAAATCTTTAGAATAAGACAGAGGTCACCAAGCCACATTTCTCCTTGAGTAGCTGGTCCCTGTGACACTCCGACAATGGGTGACACTAAGGAAGGCTGAGGGGATTCTTGGAACTGCTTTGCTTTTTGTTCCTGTCAGTGTCACCTCAGGAAACACTGCTCACCCTGTTGATGACAATGGGTTCTGGTTCCCACCGTTCTGAACAAACCTCACAGCATCCCCCTGGAGACACCAGCCCCACCCACAGCCCACGTCTCCTCAGAGATGAGTTCCAGGTTGGTGGGTCCATCCCCCTGAGCTCCGGGAGGCACCAGCACTGACAGGCAGCCCACACAGCTGGATCCCGGCTCAGTAGGCCACTCCTCTAAGCCTTTAGACTCCGAGGACCCTGATCTCTTCTCTTCTCCCCTTGCCCTAGCATGGAAGCTGCTGCCTGAATTCTCTGTCACCTCCATGCTCCTCCTTCACCTTTCAGTCTCCAATACCTGCCTAATCAATTTCAGTAGTTAAATTCTTTCTGTAAAAAAATAGCTGATGAAGTTTTTATTTTCTTGATCAAATCCTTACTATGGGGATTAGTTTGCTAGGGTTGCTGTTGTAAACTACCAGCAACTGGGTAGCTTCAACAGCAGACATTTATTGACTCAGAGATCTGGAGGCTGGAAGCCTGAAGGCAAGGTGTTGGCAAGGTTGGTTCCTTCTGTGGGCCATTAGGGAAGGATCTGTTCCTTGCTTCTATCCTTTAAATGGCCATCTTCTCTCTATGTCCCTCCCTTCATGCCATCTTTCCTCCACGTGCGTTTCCAAATTTTCCCTTTTTAGAAAGACACCAGTCATCCTGGATTAGAACTCATCCTAATGACCTCACTTTAATTTGATTACCTCTGTAAAGACCCTGGGGCTTCCCAGATGGCTGCAGTTGTAAAGAATCAGCCTGCCAATGCAGGAGACACAGGAGAGGCAGGTTCGATCCCTAGGTTGAGAAGATCTCGGGAGTAGGAAATGGCAACCCACTCCAGTATTCTCGACTGGTAAACTCCATGGACAGTGGAGCTTGGCAGGCTACAGTCCATAGGGCTGCAAAGAATTGGACATGACTGAGTCACTGGGCATGCACACAGGCACATAAAGACCCTATCTCCAAATAAGGTCACCTTCTAAGATACTGGGGTTAGGACCTCAACATATGAGGGTCACACAATTCAACCCCAAACTGTTACCTTCCGCATAATGAAGAGAAGTTAGAGAAAACTGTGTGTGTAAGTTTTCCATAGCCAACTTCTACCTCTATATCCCTGGATAAGTACTTTAATCTGTCAGTGCCTTATTTTTATCTTCTGTAAAGTGGATATAGTAACTCCTACTTTAAAGATTAAATTAGGTACTATAAAGACATATCAATTTGCCTTTCTTTGTCATATTTTCTAGAAGATAAATCTACTCCACCAACCTCATTCTATTTAGATAGAAAGATGAAGTTTGGTTGCTCACAACTGACTTTGAGACTTGACTGATAAGCTGTACTGACCACGGGAAATTCATACCTCCACCACCAGCTCTTTACAGTCATTCATTCTAGCTCAAGTGATGTCACCAGGACCGCATCCCAGCCTTCCTTTGCTCTGTAACTCATTTCTCTGCTCCCATTGGCACGATCTGGGAGTGTCTCTGTTAGAGAACCCACTTTCCCAAACAAGTTTTGCCAAGTTTCTGGCAGCTAACCACACCCCTGCCTCTCAGGGGAAAGTGCTTTTCCACATATTACTTTGTTTAGAAATCCTTGTTCCTGGAAGCTAACATGCTATGAGTTGCTTAAAATGTAATGGTTACCTATGAACAGCACAGCTAAATATAGTCACGAAAAATGCAGTATTCTGAAACAGAAGAGCATTGTTTAAATGAGATTTTGAATAGTTTCTTCCATGTAGGGATACAGTGAGAGGCCTTAGTGAAGCCTGATTTATATATTTTTAAAACAAATAGAATTTTTAAAGTGATATGACTGTTATTTTTGTCTACCAACTTTACTGGGTCATGCATGCCCAAATGTTTGGTCAAACATTATTTTGGGTGTTTCTGTGAGGGTGTTTCTGGGTGAAATTAGCACTTGAATCTGTAAACTGAGTAAAGAATATTGTCCTCCAAGATGCTGGCATAGAGAACAGGCCTGCATGGACACAGTGGAGGAAGGAGAGGGTGGCAAAAACTGAGAGAGATGCATTGAAACATATACTAGACATGTAAAATATGTAAAAATAGACATATTTTGTAAAATAGACAGCCAGTGGGAATTTTCTGTTTGATGCAGGGAGCTCAAATCCAGTGCTCTATGACTATCTAGAGGGGTGGAATAGAACAGGAGGGAGGTTCCAGAGGGAGGGGATATATCTATATATACCTATGGCTCATTCGTGTTGATGGGTATCAGTGTGTCCAACTCTTTGTGGCCCCAAGGACTGTAGCCTACCGGGCTCCTCTGTCCATAGAAGTTTCCAGGCAAAAATACTGGAGCAGGTTGCCATTTCTTACTCCAAGAGTATCATCGACTCAATGGACATAAATTTGCGCAAACTCTGGGAGACAGTGAAGGACAGGGAAGCCCGGCATGCTGCAGTCCATGGGGCACAAAGAGTGGGACACGACTGAGTGACTGACCTACAACACACCATCTGTATAACTTTCCCTGGTACTTCAGGGCATATCTTGAGAGCTACTTCTTCAGGAATCCTTCTCTAACATCTAAGCCTGAGTTAAATTTTCCCTCTTAAAGCACCATTGGTGCTTCCCTGGTGGCTCTGTAGTAAAGAATCCACCTGTCAATGCAGGAGACGTGGGTTCAGTCCCCAGTCCAGGAAGATCCCATATGCCTCAGAGCAGCTAAGCCCATGCGCCACAACTGCTGAGCCTGTTCTCTAGAGCCTGCGCTCCACAGCGAGAAGCTACCACAATGAGAAGCCCGAACACTGCAACTAGAGAGTAGTCTCTGCTTGCTGCAACTAGAGAAAAGCCTACATAGCAACAAAGACCTGGCACAGACCAAAATATAAAATAAATAGACTGTATTTTTAAAAAGCACCGTTTGATAGTCTGCCACATTTAATTCTTCCAGGCCTATGTTGTAGTAGTTAAATGATCCTCTATGTCCTCAAGCTAAATGTGATTTATGTAAAAACAGCCCCACAGCCTATGTGTAGAGTCTATTTATTATTACATAGCCTCTGGATAAGGCAAAAACATGGCATTTATGGCAGAGTAAGAAATTATATCTTGAACCTTGATGTACAGATGAAAAAATAAACAAAAAAGAAACTACAACCCATGAAGATAATTAAGCTACAGTTTCAGGGTAACATGCCCAAGGGCCTGAGTTCATAGCTTCCTATTCCCAGAGAGGAGCCCAACTCCCAGCTCCCCTCCCAGATCAGCCACTGTCACCAACAGAAAGTGTTTGTCAGGAGGGACTGGATAGGGGACTAGAGGAGATCCTAGAGTTGTACTTTATCTAGAGTCTCTAGTTGATATCTTTCCCTCTGGCTGAAAGTTGTATCCTTTAAGCCTACGACTGTAGAATGGAATTTGCCTACAAGCTCTACAGTGTATTTGAATGTTGTTGTTGCTTAGTCCCTAAGTCATGTCTGCCTCTTTTGTGACCCCATGGACTGTAGGCTGCCAGGCTCCTCTGTCCGTGGGATTTCCCAGGCAAGAATACAGTTCTCACCAATTCAAAACCCAGTTTTCTGCTTAATTAATGATCACTTTTCACTCAGTATTATAATTTCTATTTGGCTGCTTAGACATTCCACCATACCAGAATTTTTAAGGTGGCAGAGAGCCTATCTTCTTTACTCCTGCATTTCTATCGTGAGTATAGTGCCTATCATATAGAAAGTGCTAATTTATATCATCCCCAAACTTTACTCTCTAGTTGCCAGTAACGCCTCCTATGCTTGTGACAACCAACAATGTCCTCAGACATTGTCAGATGTTGCCTGGAGAGCAAAATTGCTCCCAGTGGAGAACTACTGATCCAGAGTGACAAGCAGCATTGAAGGTCAGCATGTGAAGGTGTGCACCTTTGCAAAGGCTTGGTTCTGCAGAGTCAAGTGAGGGTTCTTCCTCATTGCCTCATGACCTCACCTGCCCTTCTATCCTGTTCCTCCACCCAGATACTCACTTTGGTGTTGGGAGCAGCAGTACGGCCTTGACAGAGCAATAATTATGTCTATGCTGCTTAGTATTAAAAAGAAAAACAGAAAAGTCACTCCTCGTCACGTAAAACTGAGTCATTTTCCCTAGCCTAATTTCATGGGAGAATGCCTCCTTCCTGAGTGGGAGCCCCTCCTTAAGATGCTTTACAGCTCCTCTAAATTTCTGGGGCCCCTGGATATGACTTGAGACCTCTGAGACAAGGTAGGTTGCCTGGGAGTGCGGTGGTTCTAAGGAAATAGTTGGAGCAGGTGCCAAGTAAGATATTTCTTCTGAGGCTCCACATATCAACCCCTTCCTTTCATGCTTGGAAAATATGTGCCTAGCTAACCAGACAACAATAACCCCAGTCAGGCAATGAGAGATGTTTCTCTAGATAGATTTAATCATGAAAATATTGCATATAAACGGAAGTCTCAAAATGAATTCAGTCTGTTTTCCAAACTATGAGAACACAAGAAATAAAGCCACAAGGGGAACTTGGAGTGGGTAAGTGTATATTATCCTGTAGCAAGACTGCAAGGTGCTGGAAAGGCTTTCCTTTCAGGGTCTAAGTTGAGAGCAGGAAGGGCTGGTTTTCCTCCTGATCCCTTCCTATATTTCCTAGAACATTTTCTTCTCAAACTCAACATGCCTAAAAAGTCTCGTTAGATTTTTTGTGAACAAAAAAATCAAGCTAATCTAAGAAAACATTAGCTCTTCTCTGTTTAGGGTAGTAAGCATCTCACTTTTCACTATACCTCATGATGCAATGTTCATTATAATATAAGTAGGATCACAATTGGAAAGCAGAAAATGTGGAAGGGGCTAGTAGTTTCTGTTGGAAAAGCAGCATAATTAAGATGGGTAAATGAACACTTAACCTTCTCATCATTCAGTATTTGTGGGGTCTCTACCATGTTCCGTGCTCTGTGTGAGACACAGGAGATGTAGGTGGAAAAGGTACAGTTTGTAAACATAGGCTGGTGGAGTGAACAGCTGACTCCCAGCCAGGGTGATAAGCTTAGTAACAAGTAATGGGTGCAGTGGGTACATATAAGGGTGCTCTAAATAAGACGGCCTCAGGGGTAGAGTCCCAAAGGAGGTGTCATGTGAGTGTGTAGGACTATCCAGGTGAAGAGCATGGGCAGGGATGCATCTAGTTGTCACACTGTGGTTCCAAGTACAGACTGAACATGCCTCCAAAGCCAATAGGAAGTGCTCTGAGGGACTACCCATATAGAATGGGTACATCATGTTGATGTATGGCAAAACCAATACAGTATTGTAAAGTAAACAAACAAACAAACAACAAAAAAAAAGAAAAAAAAAAGAATGGGGCAGTCTGACTCATTTCTATTAAAAATAAAGAAAGTGTCCTCCTACTCAAAAAAAAAGGGAAAGAATTCATAAATAATATATGCCAGTTACAGGTAAGGAACAATCTAGCTAGAGTTTCTGTCTGCTGTTACGTGTAAGTGCACAGTGCCTACCTAAAAGTGCATCTACTTCTGCTTCATTGATGACGCTAAAGCCTTTGACTGTGTGAATCACAACAAACTGGAAAAGCCTTAAGGAAATGGGAGTACCAGACCACCTTACCTGTCTCCTGAGAAACCTGTATGCAGGTCAAGAAGCAACAGTTAAAACCAGACATGGAACAATGGACTGGTTCGAAACTGAGAAAGGAGTACCTCAAGGCTGTATATTGTCACCCTGCATATTTAACTTATATGGAGTACATGACGTGAAATGCTGGGCTGGATGAAGCACAAGCTGGAATCAAGATTGCTAGGAGAAATATCAATAACCTCAGATATGCAGATTACACCACACTTATGGCAGAAAGTGAAGAGGAACTAAAGAACCTTTTGATGAAGGCGAAAGAGAAGAGTGGAAAAACCTGGCTTAAAACTCAGCATTCAAAACATGAAGATCATGGCATCTAGTCCCATCACTTCATGGCAAATAGATGGGGAAACAATGGAAACAGTAAGACTTTATTTTCTTGGGCTCCAAAATCACTGCAGATGGCGACTGCAGCCATGAAATTAAAAGACACTTTCTCCTTGGAAGACTGTATATTAAAAAGCAGAGACATTTCTTTGCCAACAAAGGTCCATCTAGTTAAACCCATTTTTTTTCCAGTAGTCACTTACAGATGTGAGAGTTGGACTATAAAGAAAACTGAGCACCAAAGAATTGATGCTTTTGAATGGTGGTGCTGGAGAAGACTCTTGCAAGTTCCTTGGACTGCAAGGAGATCCAATCAGTAAATCCAAAAGGAAATCAAATCCTGAATATTCATTGGAAGGACTGATGCTGAAGCTGAAGCTCCAATACTTTGGCCACCTGATGCAAAGAGTTGGCTCATTGGAAAAGACCCTGATGCTGGGAGAGACTGAAGGAAGGAGGAGAAGGGGACGACAGAAGACAAGATGGTTGGATGGCATCCACAAACTCAATGGACTTAAGTCTGAGCAAGCTCCAGGTGATGGTGAAGGACAGGGAGGCCTGGTGTGCTGTAGTGTATGGGGTCACAAAGAGTAAGAAACAACTGAGCTACTGAACAACAAAGTGTGAATCTCCCCGCTCCAGGCCACCTGTCACAATCTCTCCTCCCATTGGCTAAGCCCATGAGCTCAGTGGGTCTTGAGAGATTCCAGCTCTGAGCCTCACCCCGTACCTACCTTCTCTGTGGCACTTCTGCTCCCTCACACCCACTGTAGTTGGCTTTCCGTTCCTTCCGTCATCTACCACACAGGACCTTTAATAGAATTCCATCGAATTTCAGAGCCAGAGCGAGCTTGCAAAGCATATTATCCAACTTTTTCATTTAACAGCTGAGAAAACAAAATTTACAGCTGAGAGCTTTTGAAGGAAGAAGCCATTACCTGCTATGTGGGCTGAGTAACAGAGAAAGCCTGCACTGGTGCAAGAGACTCTAGGAAGCAGAGGGATGCTCAGAAAGGAGCAGAGATGAGAGACCATGAAAGAGGATTCCCAGGTGGCATACTTCCACCTATTCCTGAAATCCAATCACTCTCCTGCCTTCAGAATGTGTAAGGCTCCCTTGGGTCCTAATTACAAATTCCCTTTCTGCTTATGGTTACTAAAATCAGTTTCTGTTACTTCATACACATAATGAATTAGAATTCAGTCAAGTAAAGTCATCTGTGAGAGAAAGAGTGACTCTCAAGCTGAATCTGTAAGTATTGGTGTATTATATTCTTATGGCTTCTGTAAGAAAAAATTACCGTGAACTTGGTGGCTTAAAAACCCAGAAATTAATTTTCTTAAGTTCTGGAGGCCAGAAGTCCAAAGTCAGTATCACGAATAAAATCAAGGTGTCGGTAGGACCATGCTCACTCTGAGGGTGTGCTCCTTTCAGAGACTCCAGGAGAAATCTGCTTCCTACCTCTGCCAGCTTGTAGTGGCTGCCACAGGTCCTTGACTTGTGGCCACATCAGTCACTTTAATCTCTGCCTCTGGAGTCATGTTGCTTTCCCATCTGCTGCCTGGGCATCAAATCTCCCTACTCTTAAAAGGACACAGTGATTCTATTTAGGCCCACCCAGATAATCCAGGGTAATCTTTCATATCAAGATACGTAATGTTATCACATCTGCAAAGACTTCTTTTGCCATATAAGGTAATATTCACAGATTCGAGGGATTAGGACATCAATATCTTCTAGCGGACCATGA
The DNA here is from genome assembly GCA_917880005.1 of Nanger dama. NCBI lineage: Eukaryota > Metazoa > Chordata > Mammalia > Artiodactyla > Bovidae > Nanger > Nanger dama. Next base: position 9,128,820 of record CAKJTW010000011.1, read on the forward strand.
TATGGCCTACAACATTTGGCATATTTAAAAATAAAATGCCAATTAAAATGGCATTCTTTGTGAATTGTACCTTGTATCATTAAAAATATTCATTTTTTTCATTTAAAATAAATAAATAAATTAAACTGAAAAAATGGCATTAGCTGGCAATGGAATTACAGTGTTTTCAGTACCAGATGAAATAAAACGCCTGCAGATGCAAAGAACAAAGGTTGTGACCCACCAGATTGCATATCCCCCTGGAGGAGATAAATCAACCATGTTTTTCTTGGTCCGGATACCAGCCACTATGCTCACTGAGTTAGCATCCGTTGTTCTGATTTCAAGTAATTTTCTAATAATTTGGCTGCTTATGCAGATTAAGCAGTGACAGGATATGCTGTTCTGTATGCCTAAGTATTTAGTCTGTTGGGTCATTATATTTCTCAATATAAATCTAAAAATCAGAGTTTTGGCTTTTCACTCATTAATTTTCATGACTTTGGGTAATGCATATCATCAGGTTCTGAGATGGGGGCTGTCCATTTCACAAGTTCAGAATACAATCTGCCAGTGCACTCATGGTTAATGCATTCCTGCAGGATAGTTAAACCGAGTTGTAATCTCTTGGTCTTAATTTCAAATTCCTAAGGAAGGAGTATAATTAGCCAAACTCCAGTCAATTTCCTGCCCTGGAACAATCAACTGTGGCTAGGGAACAAGGTCCCTTTGAATATAAGACTTTTATTTTATGTTCATTTGAGAGGAATAGGGCAGTTTCCTCAAAAGTCGGAGAATGTGGCAAACAAAGGACACAATAGACCACTGCAGCTGTGTTACACGTTAACTCTCAAAAGGAATTCTAGGTCCAAAAGTTCCCTGTACTATCTATCAAGCCTTCTTCATGATTGTGTATTTGTGTTTTGGGAATTTATAGGAAAACTACATTTTCTCCTTCCTCCAATGTATTCTCACTTCTACTGAATTAATCTCTATAAAATACCTTAGATTTATAATTTATGGTATGTGTGTGTGTGTTTAGTTGCTAAGTTGTATCAGACTGTTTGCAGACCCATGGACTATAGCCTGCTAGACTCCCCTATCTATGGGATTCTCCAGGCAAGAGTACCGGAGTGGGTTGCCATTTCCTCCTCCAGGGTATCTTCTTGATCCAGAGATTGAATTCGTGTCTCCTGCATTGCAGGATTCTTTACCACTGAGCCACCAGGGAAGCCCAATCTATGATGACTATTACTCATATACTGTCTCTGTGTTTTAGTCTTATCTATGTTACCTCTTGTATTTCATTACTTAATATCTTTTGAAAAAAAAAACAACTCAGTCTATAACTAAATACATTAATTTAAAAATACACTCTACCATAACTGATTTCACTTTCCTTAAATAGAAAGTAATCATGTAAATAAATTTAGCAGGATGTTAGAATGTGGTTTCCAACCATGGTTTTTGACTAAGACTCCAATGCAATGTATAATATATATTGCCAAAGTAGTGTAAGATGGAGTCCTCATACGCAAATTTACATAGGAAGTTGTGGAGAACTGGTTCCATGATTTTTGTACCCCTTAGCCAGATCAATGATATTTAAAATGAGTCAGAGTGTGGAGGGAGAGGAGGATTTGTGGAGGAGCTCTTAGGATTCTGGTGCTATTGCAGAGACCTGAGAAGGGTCCTTCTCTTCAGACTTAGAGTGACAAGCTTCCTCAGGACCACACACACAGAGAGCTGTGGACTATGTTCCCTACAGTTAAGGGAAATAGAGTAATTGCAACCAATTCTCACCCCATGAAGGGTAGAAGTGGCTGTGTTAGGAGTGGGCTGAATTACCAGGGTTTTGGGGACAAAGAAAGTATTACTCTTTGTCATGGGCCAGATTTGGGCCACCTGGGAGAAAGAGAAGTTGGGTCAGATCATCTAGGATCCTGAAAGAAGTTCAGCAAAAAGAAGCTAGGAGGGAATGCTGTGACAGGACGAGAAATACGTAAGTGCCCAGCTCCAGGGAGTGACAGAGATCTCTATTAAGGTGCTCAGGCAAGAAGGACTCAGATGTGACCTCCTGGGCCCACTCAGCCACCTGTCAGAAAATACTGTCCTAGCGCCTGGGCCTCTCCTGTCTTGGACCTCCCCTTCTCTAACCAGGGAAGAAGTAAAACAGCAGCTAACAAGTGGAGGAGGAAGTGAGTGGAAAGAGCAGATGCCAAACACACTCCCTTCCTGGAAGGCAGGCAGCTGTCAAGTAGAGGCCTTGCCCAGGAGAGGGGGAGGAGGTTGAAGGGTTGGCTAGTATCAAGGACCTGACATTCAAATGACCAGATTAAGACTGAATTAGAACATAAAAGACTGTACTGTCTTTTACCTAAGAGTTATTAAAAAAAAAAAGCTTTCCCACCGGGTCAGGTTTTAAGGAGACTTTGGAACAGAACACTGTTGACACAAACCTGCAAAAACAAAAGTTGTGCTTAAAAAAATTAAAATAAAAAATGAGAAACAAGTAGTAAATATAGTGTTTAAATGTGTATATGAGAAGTGCTTAACTTAACCATGTGAAAAACTCCTTGGTTTAAGTTCACGACTGTCCAACTGGTGCTCGATGTTGCCACCAAGCCTAGATGCTTTCTCGGTTCAGAGTGGGCGGGCCCCGGCTTGGTGGTGAGGCACAGTCGGGCCACGCTGACGCAGTCTCAGCATGGGAAGGATAACCTGCCATGACCACTATGGGAGGGATGATAAGAGCAGTCGTGCTTATTATCCCTGGTTCCGAGAAGTTGTGGTGAAATGCTGAATGCATGAAGGTCTGAAATATTCATGGCAGTCTGTTAATCTAGGTGGTCTATGAAACCACGTTTCTATGTTCTGTGCCCAAGTACTTGTGCCCTTAAAAACATTAAAATACTTATGCATAATGTAAAAAGCAAACAAAAAACATTGCAGTGGTAAGCCTCCTGAAAATCATCTTGCATACCACACTCTGCCAGAGTCCTCAGGTCCCGTCATATCTAGCTGACTCTCTCTCTCAAGGGGCCCAGCCTGGCTCATCAGTGCAAAGTCCATCTTTACTGATTTCCAATCCTGTCATGTTTTCTGGGTTCTGATTCTCTAGTGATTCTGCTCTTCCTTCAGAATTCCTCTATTTCTCCTTGCACTTCTCTTGTTTTCTGCTGCTCTATTGTTTAGCACAAACATATTTAAGGCTTTCCAGTGGCTTTGGGCTTCCCTTGTGGCTCAGCAGATAAAGAATCCACCTGCAATGCGGAAGACCTGGGTTCAATCCCTGGGTTGGGAAGATCCCCTGGAGAGGTAAACGTTACCCACTCCAGTATTCTGGCCTAGAGAATTCCATGGACTGTGTAGTCCACGGAGTCACAAGAGTCAGGCATGACTGAGCGATTTTTCACTTTCACTTTCTTTCATGTGGCTTTACTCGTAAAGAACTTTTATCTGCCAATGAAAGAGACCTGGGTTTGATCCCTGAGTTGGGAAGATCCCCTGGAGGAGAAAGTGGTAACCCACTCCAGTATTCTTACCTGGGAAATCTCATGGACAGAGGAGCCTGGCAGGTCACCCACCATGGGGTCTCAAGAAGTTGGACACGACATAGAGATTAAAAAGTAACAGCTATCTTCCTGATGGATTGACTCTTTATTATATAATGTCACTCTCTGTCTCTAGTAATTTTATTTGTTCTAATGTCTACTTTATTTGTTACTAACATTCCTTCTTTCCTTAATTAATGTTTGCATGGTGTATCTTTTTCAATACTTTTACCTTCAACTTCAGGCACTCTGTCTATCATATCTAATCCCTTGAATCTATTTGTTACTTTCACTGTATAACCATAAGGGATTTGATTTAGGCCATACCTGAATGGTCTAGTGGTTTGTGACATAAGTCAAATCCCTTACGATTATACAGTAGAAGTAACACATAGATTCAAGCGATTAGATCTGATAGACAAAGAATGCCTGAAGAACTATGGATGGAGGTTCATGACATCATACAGGAGGCATGATCAAGACCATCCCCAAGAAAAAGAAATTCAAAATGGCAAAATGGTTATCTGAGGAGGCCTTACAAATAGCTGAGAAAAGAAGAGAAACAAAAGACAAAGGAGAAAAGGAAAAATAAACCCGTCTGAATGCAGAGTTGCAAAGAATAATAAGGAGAAATAAGCAGTTCAGTCGCTCAGTCCTGTCTGACTCTTTGCGACCCCATGAATCACAGCACGCCAGGCCTCCCTGTTCATCACCATTTCTCGGAGTTCACTCAGACTCACGTCCATCGAGTCCATGATGCCATCCAGCCATCTCATCCTCGGTCGTCCCCTTCTCCTCCTGCCCCCAATCCCTCCCAGCATCAGAGTCTTTTCCAATGAGTCAACTCTTCGCATGAGGTGACCAAAATACTGGAGCTTCAGCTTCAGTATCATTCCTTCCAAAGAAATCCCAGGGTTGATCTCCTTCAGAATGGACTGGTTGGATCTCCTTGCGGTCCAAGAGACTCTCAAGAGTCTTCTCCAACACCACAGTTCAAAAGCATCAATTCTTCGGCACTCAGCCTTCTTCACAGTCCAACTCTCACATCCATACATGACCACTGGAAAAACCATAGCCTTGACTAGATGGACCTTAGTAGGCAAAGTAATGTCTCTGCTTTTGAATATACTATCTAGGTTGGTCATAACTTTCCTTCCAAGGAGTAAGCATCTTTTAATTTCATGGCTGCAGTCACCATCTGCAGTGATTTTGGAGCCCCCAAAATAAAGTCTGACCCTGTTTCCACTGTTTCCCCATCTATTTCCCATGAAGTGATGGGACTGGATGCCATGATCTTCGTTTTCTGAATGTTGAGCCTTAAGCCAACTTTTTCACTCTCTTCTTTCACTTTCATCAGAGGCTTTTAGTTCCTCTTCACTTTCTGCCATAAGGGTGGTGTCATCTGCATATCTGAGGTTATTGATATTTCTCCCGGCAATCTTGATTCCAGTTTGTGTTTCTTCCAGCCCAGCATTTCTCTTGATGTACTCTGCATAGAAGTTAAATAAGCAGGGTGACAATATACAGCCTTGACGTACTCCTTTTCCTATTTGGAACCAGTCTGTTGTTCCATGTCCAGTTCTAACTGTTGCTTCCTGACCTGCATATAGATTTCTCAAGAGGCAAGTCAAGTGGTCTGGTATTCCCATCTCATTCAGAATTTTCCACAGTTTATTGTGATCCACACAGTCAAAGGTTTGGCATAGTCAATAAAGCAGAAACAGATCTTTTCTGGAACTCTCTTGCTTTTTCCATGATCCAGCAGATGTTGGCAATTTGATCTCTGGTTCCTCTGCCTTTTCTAAAACCATCTTGAACATCATGGAGTTCATGGTTCACGTATTGCTGAAGCCTGGCTTGGAGAATTTTGAGCATGACTTTACTAGCATGTGAGATGAGTGCAATTGTGCGGTAGTTTGAGCATTCTTTGGCATTGCCTTTCTTTGGAATTGGAATGAAAACTGACCTTTTCCAGTCCTGTGGCCACTGCTGCGTTTTCCAAATTTGCTGGCATATTGAATGCAGCACTTTCACAGCATCATCTTTCAGGATTTGAAACAGCTCCACTGGAATTCCATCTCCTCCACTAGCTTTGTTCATAGTGATGCTTTCTAAGGCCCACTTGACTTCACATTCCAAGATGTCTGGATCTAGATGAGTGATCACATCATCATGATTATCTGGGTCGTGAAGATCTTTTTGTACAGTTCTTCCATGCATTCTTGCCACCTCTTCTTAATATCTTCTGCTTCTGTTAGGTCCATACCATTTCTGTCTTTTATCGAGCCCATCTTTGCATGAAATGTTCCCTTGGTATCTCTGATTTTCTTGAAGAGATCTCTAGTCTTTCCCATTCTGTTCTTTTCCTCTATTTCTTTGCATTGATCACTGAAGAAGGCTTTCTTATCTCTTCTTCCTATTCTTTGGCACTCTGCATTCAGATGCTTATATCTTTCCTTTCCTCCTTTGCTTTTCGCCTCTCTTCTTCTCACAGCTATTTGTAAGGCCTCCCCAGACAGCCATTTTGCTTTTTTGCATTTCTTTTCCATGGGGATGGTCTTGATCCCTGTCTCCCGTACAATGTCATGAACGTCATTCCATAGTTCATCAGGCACTCTATCTATCAGATCTAGGCCCTTAAATCTATTTCTCACTTCCATTGTATAATCATAAGGGATTTGATTTAGGTCATACCTGAATGGTCTAGCTGTTTTCCCTACTTTCTTCAATTTAAGTCTAGAGGAAAACAATTGAATGGGAAAGACTAGAGATCTCTTCAAGAAAATTCAAGATACCAAGGGAACTTTTCACACAAAGATGGTCACAATAAAGGATAGAAACAGTATGGACCTAACAGAAGCAGAAGATATTAAGAAGAGGTGGCAAAAATACACAGAACTGTAAAAACACATCTTCATGACCTAGATAACCATAATGGTGTGATCACTCACCTAGAGCCAGACATCCTGGAATGTGAAGTCAAGTGGGCCTTAGGAAGCATCACTATGTCCAAAGCTAGTGGAGGTGATGGAATTCCAGTTGAGCTATTTCAAATCCTAAAAGATGATGCTGTTAAGGTGCAGCACTCAATATGCCAGAGAATCTGGAAAACTCAGCAATGGCCACAGTACTGAAAAAGGTCAATTTTCATTCCAATCCCAAAGAAGGGCAACGTCAAAGAATGTTCAAACTACCATACAGCTGCATTCATCTCACATGCTAGCAAAGTAATGCTCAAAATTCTCCAAGCCAGGATTCAGCAGTACATGAACCATGAACTTCCAGATGTTCAACATGGATTTAGAAAAGGCAGAGGAACCAGAGATCAAATTGCCAACATCTGCTGGATCATAGAAAAAGAAAGAAAATTCCAGAAAAACATCTACTTCTGTTTTATTGATTATGCCAAAACTTTTGACTGTGTGGATCACAACAAACTATGGAAAATTCTTTAAGAGATGGGAATACCAGACCACCTTACCTGCCTCCTCAGAAATCTGTATGCAGGTCAAGAAGCAACTGTTAGAACCAGACATGGAATAACAGACTGGTTCCAAATTGGGAAATGAGTATGTCAAGGCTGTATACTGTCATCCTGCTTATTAACTTATATGCAGAGTACATCATGTGAAATGCCAGGCTGGATAAAGCACAAGCTGGACTCAAGATTGCCAGGAGAAATATCAATAACCTCAGATATGCAGATGACACCATACTTATGGCAGAAAGTGAAGAGGAACTGAAGAGCCTCTTGATGAAAGTGAAAGAGGAGAGTGAAAAACTGGTTTAAAACTCAGCATTCAGAAAACAAAGATCATGGCATCCGGTCCCATGACTTCGTGGCAAATAGACGGGGAAACATTGACGGACTTTATTTTCTTGGGCTCTAAATCACTGCAGATGGTGATTGCAACCATGAAATTGAAAGATGCTTGTTCTTTGGAAGAAAAGCTATGACCAGCCTAGACAGCATATTAAAAAGCAGAAACACTACTTTGCCAACAAAGGTCCATCTAGTCAAGGCTATGGTTTTTCCAGTAGTCATGTACGGATGTGAGAGTTGGACTATAAAGAAAGCTGAGCGCCAAAGAACTGATGCTCTTTAACTGTTGGAGGAGACTCTTGAGAGTCCCTTAGACTACAAGGATATCAAACCAGTCAATTCTAAAGGAAATCAGTCCTGAATATTCATTGGAAGGACTGATATTGAAGCTGAAACTCCAATACTTTGGCCACCTGAAGTGAAGAACTGACTCATTGGAAAAGACCCTGATGCTGGGAAAGACTGAAGGCAGGAGGAGAAGGGGACAACAGAGGATGGGATGGTTGGATGGCATCACCAATGTGATGGACATGAGTTTGGCAAGCTCCATGAGTTGGTAATGGACAGGGAAACCTGGCATGCTGCAGTCCATGGGGTTGCAAAGAGTTGGACATGACTGAGCGACTGAACTGAACTGAACTGAACCTTCAACTTGCCTATATCATCCAAATTGAAATCTCTTGTACAGAGCATATACATTTTGTCATGTTCTAAAATCTAATCTGCCTATCTCTTCTAATTGGTGTATTTAGACTGTGTTTAATGTAATTATTAATATGTTAAGGTCTTAATCTTCCATTTAATTTTATTAATTTTTTGTTAATGAAAATAAGCTTTATTAAATAATAAATATGCACAAAGATGAAAGCAATTTTAGTCCTTTTTTACAGATGTTTTGATCAACTTGCAGTAAAGGCAGTACTGAAATCTATATACAGTCAGTATGAAAGTCACTGTTGGGTTGATTGCTCTTTTATCTGTATTTATAAACTGTGACTTTTAAAGCTGACTTCAAAGCACTAACAGTCACACAAGTGCTTAAGCAAAAAAGTTCTGTTATGTAGCATCTATGTTGTACAGCTGTAAAATAAAAATTTAAAAACAAAGTGATCTGTCAGTATTCATTACAAACAAAATTCTTAGAGTTGTGCTGGCTTACTAAAAGGCACAAGGAAGAAACTGGGCTACATAACTGTTATCAAGAGAGATTAAAATGAGAGACTGGTATCTGGGAGGCAAACTATGGTTTGCTACAACAGTAGATAACTTTCACGTGCATCCTTTTTAATTGATGCTTTAAAAACTAACCCAAATAGTTCCTAACTACTTAAGATGAAAATGCTAATTAAAAGCAAAATCTTTTCTTTAGGTTCAGAGCGTAACGAATGGTGAGAGGGAAAGGGGGAGAAAAATTCAAACGGTTACCATTTTGAAAGCATGTTTCATTTGAACAGAAGAGAAACTGTAACCTCCCTTCTTATTTAAAAATATATATATATATGGAAAATCTTTCAGAACTAACAAGGTGACTAGGGTCTGGTATTGTGTTCTGTTTCAGCCAAGTACTCCTTATCCAGTCCTTTAGGGTGAATGATGCCTCAGGGTAGGTGGGTCTGATCATTTTCCTCAACTCTTTATGACAGTCGGCAGCTCTGCATATTTGCTCTGGGGTATGTGGCTGTTCTCAGTTCCCTGGGTGCAGTACTCTTGCCTGGAAAATCCCATGGACGGAGGAGCCTGGTGGGCTGCAGTCCATGGGGTTGCTAAGAGTCGAACTCGACTGAGCAACTTCACTTTCACTTCTTCTCACTTTCAGGCATTGGAGAAGGAAATGGCAACCCACTCCAGTGTTCTTGCCTGGAGAATCCCAGGGATGGGGGTGCCTGGTGGGCTGCTGTCTATGGGGTCGCACAGAGTCGGACACGACTAAAGCGACTTAGCAGCAGCAGCAGCCGCCTAGGGTTGGTGGCCTGCGGTCCCTCAGCAGCTGATAGTACCATGAGGACATGGCCATGAAGATGAAAGATGAGGGGATTTTCCAGCTTTGTTGAGCAAGACCATAGGCCTGTGCAGTCTAGTTTGGAAAACACGCCTGCTCTCCCCACCCCATCAGTGATGAATGGCACTTGGTTGCAGCCAGGGGAAGGCCTGTGACTGAGGCATTGGTGAAGCCGGGCCTACAAGCAGGTAGCAGTGGGGGCTTAGCAAACCTGGCATTTGTGGGCTGTTCATGACTTGTGCACCCACTGAGCTCCTGAGCACTATTTTATTATTTCCATTTTATTTTTTGTTTTCTTTTTTTTTTCCCTTCTGGGTTTTGTTTGTTTCTTGCCCTCCTACAGGTTACTCAAACATTAAAAAAAAATTCCATTCTATCTGTGGTGTTTATAAGTGTATCTCTTTGCATAGCTTTTTAAATAGTTGCTCTAAATATTACATCATATCTACTTAACTTACTGGTCTTTCAGTGTCATTTTACCAGTTTGAATGTTAGAGAAACCTTATCTCCTCTCTCTATGTACATTTACCCTCCCCCATTTATAATTATCTTAAATAACTTACATTTAGAACACATCAGATATACTTCTTTTGCTTTTGTTATAATTCTTTTGCTTTGATAGTCAAGCAGAATGTTGAAAACTCAAGAGGAGAAGAAAATTCTATTGTATTTACCATAATTTTGCTTATTGTGTTCATTTTTCCTGGTCTTCCAAACTTCCTTGTTTTACTGTGATCTTTCTGTGTAAGGAACTTCAGTTAGCTTTCTGACTGATACCTAGATGTTCTTTTGACACGGATCTGGTGACAAATCTCTTAGTTTTCCTTCATGTGAGAAGGTCCTAATTTCCCCTTCTTTCCTGAAGGATATTTCAGGACTTCTCAGGTGGTCCAGTGGTTAAGACTCTGTGCTCCCAATGCAGAGGGTGTGGGTTTGATCCTTGGCTGGGGAACTAAGATACCACAAGATCCCACATGCCATGTGGTTGTAGGCAAAGATATTTGTACTGTGTGTAGGATTCCAGATTAAACGTTCTTTTCTTTTAGGACTTGAAAAAATATTGTATCACTTCCCTTTGGCTTTCATGATTTCTAATGAGAAATCTGCGGACATATAAATCAGTTGTCTGTAACAGATAAGGTGCCATTTTCCTCTGGCTTCTTTCAAGTTTTCCTTATCTTTAGTTTTCAGAAGATTAATTATAATGTGTCTTGGCATGAGTTTCTTAGGCTTATGCTGTTTAGGGTTTGCTCAGCTTCTTAAACCTGGAAATGTATATCTCTTGACAAATTTGGGAAGTTTTCCATTATTATTTCTCTCAATAATTATTCAGCTCCCTCATCTTTCTTCTCTTTTGGGACTCCGATGAGGCAAATGTTAGATCATCTGTTATGATCCTACAGTCTGAGGTAAGGCTCATTTCTTCAAGTATGTTTTTCTCTGTTGTTTAGACTGGGTAATTTTATGGTTCTATATTTTATTTCAGGATTTCTTTCCTTTGTCCCCTCTATTCTGCAATTAAGCCCATCTACTGCTATTCTTATTTTGGTTTTTGTATTTTCAGTTCTCAAGTTTCTATTTGATTCTTTTTATATAATCTGTCCCTTTGCTGAAATTCTCTTGTTTTCACAGATCTTAAACATGTTTATAATTGCTTGTTGAAGCATTTTTATCATGGCTGCTTTTAACTCATTATCAAATAACTCCAACATCTCTGTTGTATCAGTATGGGTATCTGTTGATCATCTTTTCATTCAATTTGAGATATTCCTAGCTCTTGTTATGATGAGTGATTTCTGACTTATACCTAGACATTTTCATATCAGGTTATGTGACTCTAAATCTTATTTACACCTTCTCTTTTAGCTGGCCTTTTTCTGGACCTTGCTCTGGCAGGAGAAGGAGACTTCCACATTGTTACTGTCAGGAAGAGGTAGAAATCCAGATTCTTCACACAACTTCCACTGATACCCAAGGTGAGGAGCCTCTCAGTATTGTGGGACAGGGTTGGGAGCTCTGATTCTCCTGGTGGTCTCTACTGGAACTGTTGTAGAGGTGCCCTAGTTTCCACAGGGTAATGATGAACATTCTAACTCTTCACTAATCTGCCTCTGAGCAGGAAGGCTGAAGGATGTCTCATTACTGCTGGGTGGGGATAGAATTCCAGGCTTCCTGTGTAGTCTCCATTGCACCACCCTAGCGGAGGGGTTGGAGTTCCTCATTTCAGCCTCCCAAGGGTGGAAATCTAAGCTTCCCATCAGGGCTTTGCTGGGGTAAGAGAGCTTGAAGCATGCTTTTCTTTGGTGTTTCACGGGAGGAGAATAGGTTTTGTCTAAAAGTTTTGTCCAGCTACAATGTTCAGTTAGAGAGAGCAGGTTTTTGTTGAGGGTTTCTTTTGCCTGCACCTGTTGGTGTTTCTGGGTTGTATGTTCTTCAGCTCCACATCTGGAATGTGTGAAGCAAAGAGAAAGCCCACGGAATTACCATCATGTCATTCTTCAAGTTTAGAAGCCTTCCCTCCACCTTTCAGAGGCTTCTTATGTTTGCTTTCAGTTGTGCTGAGCAGGAGCAATAGGGAAAGTATCTTCCTGGAAGTAGGAGTCACTGAGTCCTTTTCAAGTCTTAGTAAACACTTGATGGTTTAACTCAGGCACACCACCTTCCCTGCTTCCCACGCCTACCCTTTACAGAAATATAAAAGAGTAAATCATCAAGTTAATCAAATAAGTCAATAGTACACATATAATTAATCAATAGGTGAGTTTATTTAAATAAAAAATTAAGCAAATAAAATAAAAGATATAGATACATGTTTATCTACCCACATAGATATTTTTATATACATAAGTATATGAAGTTAACAGATTAAAAATATATACGTTTAGACTAATGCTGTGAATTGGAAAGTGGTGAGTACCCTCTAGAAGTCCTAAATTTCAGGCTTCAGGTATAGAAGATTATTATTACCCTGGACACAGAACCTTGGGCAGAGTGGAGGGTAATACGCTCCCTATTCTGCCCACAAGCAGAGAACCAGGGCCCTTTGTCTTGTGGTTTCCTAATATACATATTCTCATCCATGTATCCTCAGGACAGATAGAGCAGGATAGTCAGCAGACAGACAAATATACATACACACTGTGACACATTGGACTAGGCTGATAGAAAAGTGAATGAAATGGCTTGAATATAGGAGAGTTTGTGAATAATTAATTAAAAGTCCTGTCGCTCATCCACTATATATCAGATACTCTATAAACATTATTCATTTAATTTTTAAAAGCTTATATTATTACTCAGTTTTAACCAATAAATAAATAACTGATGCCAGGAGAGGTTCATTTGCCTAGCATCACATCTAATAATTGCAGAGTCCAGATTCAAACCCCAGTTTATCGTATTTGGACATTGTCTTCTTTGCTGTCTATTTCTCATGGAAGATGGGGACTGGGGGAAGGCAGGGCAGGGAGATAAGGTAATAGAGATCTTGGTAAACTCCATGAAGTGACCATGGAGGGTTGATCAATGTGACTTCACTGCGTTCCCCAGTCCCTTCTGTGCTCACAGTTGCGATGTGCATTGTCTCAGAGTCTGCAGCCTTCTTTTCCCACGATGAACTTTCACTTCAAAGGAAAGTCTGGGCTGGGTTCTACTCTCCTCCCAGTTGTGAAGGGAGTTGGCCAGCTCTCCTCTTCTGAGTGTACATGACTAAGAGAGATGGGAGGGGGCCCACAGCACAGAGACCCATTGCCAAGAACATCTCAGGGTGGAGAGACCTCTGGTACATTTTTTCCATTCTGCATCAGACAGGGTAAAATTGATTAGCATTTAATTGGTTTCAGCTGTTCTTAACATGTTGCATAGAAAACGTCGATGTACTTTGCTCAATTCAATATTCCTTATGGTTAACAGATTGAAAGCCAAAAACACCCTTGAAGAAACACCAGAAATCAGTGCTTTGGATCACACTGAGTTCTTTGCTTTCGTTCATCCATTTGGAATGCTCTGGGAATGCTAAATACTTGGGATTAGGTATAAAGAAAAGTAAGAAGTCTGTGTCTGGTAAGACTCTCGGGTAGATAGCTTCCTAGAAATCAAGATGTCTAAACTGCAATTCCTGCCTTCCCTGTGCAACCAGGCAATTGTGGTGAACCTCTTCACCTCTCTGGACTGCCATCAGGCTGCTAATGTAGAAAGTGAGGAGGCCGAGCTCAGTGACCTCACTGACCTCTGAAGTTACTTCCATCTCTCAGATCCTTTGATTTATTTTCATTACTCTGATGCTTTGGTACAATTCTGGAAAAAAACCCAATGCTATAATACTCTCTCATTAAGAAGTGTACAGAACAGCTATGAGACATTGTGTCTTGGAACCCAGTGAAGAGAAAGGTTTCAAAGGACATAAACAGTTAAAGCTTAATCAATAAGGCATTTTAATCTCCAGAGGCCAGAAGACAAATGAGGAACTTGGGAAATGTCTGATATTGTGTGTCCTTGAGCAAGAAGTCTCTAGTCCTCACCCTTCATGACTCTATCTATGAAACATAAATAAGGACACCTACCTGTTAAGGCAAAAATCTTTGTTAAGACGTTTGGCCAAAATGTGTATCAGATGTATCAGATGTGTATCATTAGTATCAGATGCTAAGGGGGTGCAGCCACAGTAACTGCTCTTTCTCAATCTCACCTCTGTTCTTTACTGAATTCCCTTAAATTGCTCATTCTCCAACTTTCTCTTTGCTTTATTTCTTCTCTGTCTCTGTTTCTCTCTTGCTGAATCACCCTTAGCGGGTCTTCTTTTTGTGAATGTTCATGTATGACCAAGGTGGTAGGTAAAACAGTGAAAAGCCCAGAGGAGTTCCATCCTATAACACAGCTGCTTACTAGAACTGGGAGGGAGCCTTTGAGCCCTGGTTGCCACCTACTAGGCTTCATAAGTGCCCCAGGGGTTGTTGCTCCCTTACCATCAATCTTTAGGTTAGCAGTCACTGTTGACTCACTTGCAGGACTAACTCCAAGGCCTAGAGAACTCCAGAGCCATCTCCAGCAGCCACAGGGGCTTCCTCACTTACCCCCAGGATTGTAGGGCTGAATGAGGACTTACTAAGCTTGAGGAGGAAGAGATGCGAGATACTGCCACTTCCCTCATCCTCTGAAGATAAAAATTCCCCTATGCTCCCAGGATTCATTGAATGCTTGAAATAGCTCAGACTGCTGGACCCATCCCTGGAGTTGCTGCCTGCATAGTCTGGGACCCTTTATGGTCATAGGCTTTCACAATGAGGGCAAGGCCAAGGCCAGCTGTAATATGCTGGAGGCTTGCCATGAGTGGTAATACTGAAGAGCTGTTGGCTGTTTCTGAAGGGGTTCTCCAGGATTTAATACCCCGTATGGTAGCTCAGTGGCTCCCCAGGTGGCGTTAGTGGTAAAGAACCTGCCTGCCAATGCAAGAGACAAAAGAGACGTGGAGTACGATCCCTGGGTCAGGAAGATCCCCTGGAGGAGGGCATGGCAACCCACTCCAGTATTGTTGCCTGGAGAATCCCAAGGACAGAGGAGTCTGGCGGACTGTGGTCCATAGGGTTGCAAAGAGCTGAACACAACTGAAGCGACTTAGCATGTATGCAGGCATGGTGGCTCAGATGATAAAGAATCTGCCTGCAACGTGGGAGACCCGAGTTTGATCCCTGGGTCAGGAAGATCCCCTGGAGAAGGAAATGGCAACACACTCCAGTATTCTTGCCTGGAAAATCCAATGGACAGAAGATCCTGGCGGGCTATAGTCCATGGGGTTGCAAAAACTAACACTTTCACTTTCATAGACGATGTAGATTTGTGTTAGCAAAACACAGAGCTATGATGCTGAAGGTAAAACTAGGCATTGGAAGATGAAGCCTTATTGTAAAACTTCATGAAGGTTATTGTGTCAATGTGGAACCTTCTTTTCCAGGGACAAACCAGATTCCCATATGCCGAGAATCTGAAAAGAAAGAAAGTGAAGTCATTCAGCTGTGTCCGACTCTTTGCGACCCCATGGACTGTAGCCTACCAGGTTCTTCCATCCACGGGATTTTCCAGGCAAGAATACTGCAGTGCATTGCCATTTCCTTCTCCAGGAGATCTTCCTGAACCAGGGACTGAACCGAGGTCTCCCGCATTGTAGGCAGATGCTTTACTGAGTGAGCCACCAGGGAAGTCCACTGAAAATCTGACGTGCGGGAGAAAGTTCAATTCTTCTCCTGCCTCTGACTTACCTGCTTGGAGATACCGGCCTCATTTGATCGGAAAGTGGATGAATAGTGTTCACTATTCATCACTTTCCGATGAATAGTGTTCTCTGCCTCTGGGAATGTCATGTGACTATCTAGGAGGGGAGTGAAGGCTTGTGGGCAGCAAGATCATCCCAGCCCCGTCTGGTATCTCTTTACCACAGTCTGAGCAGGACTGGCCCGCACGTGCTCTTCTCCACAAGTAGTTGAACGTTCTATCTCTCTGGGCACCCTGGGGGAGCAGAAGAAAACCGAGCCTGCTGAGTATGCCTACCGGTGCAGCCAGCCCAGGGTGCTACACACTGCTGTATGCTGACTGCTCTGTCAGAACCTAGTCCTCTCGTGCTTTTATTTGGAACACGTTACTGAATCTTTCCCTGGTAACATGAAAATCACACACTGTTTCAGGCATCATTTTTCTTAAGGGTTTACACATTGATGGAAATGTGAGGAGCTCATGGAATAGATACATGGAAAAGAAGATGAAAGTGCTTTGTAAATTCTAGAGTGCCAGTGCTGTTTATTCTTATTGGTATATGACACCCCATGGAAACTTCCCCAGGGGTTCCCTTTTCCTACGTACTGATTCAGGGAATGGGGCACTGTCCCCTGGTGATGACAGATGTGCTCACACTCCTCAGGGAGAAGTCCAGTCCCATCCTTGTAGCCTGACCAGCTTGGCAATAAGCCCAGGTTCATCTTACTACATCCTGATTCTGTTCTTTCTCCCCATGGTCTTAGCACATTGACCCTAAGCATTTTCGTTAATTTCCCAACTCTAGTTCGCCTTGGGTTATGAATGAATGATGGAAGATGACATGGTTTCCTTCAGGTTGATTGTAAGGACAGAACATGAAGGAGCTTTTATTCTTATAGTCACTCTGTGAGCCTCACATGTTCCTCAGGTGTGGGGCTGGAGGGTGACTGAAACCATGCCCCACTCTTGCCCACAAAGCTCTCAGCACAGGCTATGTCTCTCCTCTGGCTTCCTCTCCCAGCTCTTCTGAGGCCTTGTCTTTCTCTCTCTGGCATCCTTTCAGCCTGAACTCATAGAGACTATTAATGAGCCAAGCAGCATTACCCGATTTTTACAATCTGAAAGGATAGAGGTTTATAACAAAACAAGGCAGGATTATGGACGGTGCTGTGAACCTCCAGTTCTACATTGCTGCTTTTGAACTGGCCTTTATTAAAAACTGATTATAATTCTTCTGGGGTCAGGACTGCTAAAAATATTAGGAATTAACTCAGAAATTCTATGCTTTCATTATGCCCACGTTCCCCAGTTATTTGTTTTTAGCCAGAAAATCTGACATGTCTTAATATATGTTGCTTTTGCCATAGGCCATAAACTTAATCTTCAGCTGCTGCACTTTGGAAACCCAAGATACTCAGATTATTATATTCAGAAAAAATTTATTTTAATCTATCAGGCTTAGTTTATAGTAATTAGGTCAACTTGAAAAAACCTACACTTTCCCCTCTTTTTAATGATGATGAAATTATGAGAACTATTGTATTCCATGATTATGTATTTAGATATCATGCTTTCAAAAAGCACCAAAAAGGAGAAATAATCAAATGAAACAGATAAATAGGCTAAAATTCTATCCCCATTCCTCCCTCCCTACCTTTTGGCGATTTATAATAGTCATCCTAACAAGAAGTAGATTTAAACTTCCTGGACATTAGTGGAACTGTTTATGTTCAAACTCCTCCCTATGTGAAGATTTGTGTTCTGAAGTCATTGTGTTCTTAGGCTTTGTTCCAAAGTGACTTCATTTTCTGCCTGCTGGGATATAAGAGAGACTGCTAATGTAAGGGCGGCAATTTCCTGAGCCAAAGATGCCTTTTTTCTGACTCATGTTAAATAGGACTGAACTGTGTGTTAAGATGCCCATTAAGTGTCTCCAAAATTTCAATTACATTTTGCAGAATTCTATTTGGCTCAACTATGGAGTTAATTAAAATGTACATTATAGATCTGGTACACTTAACAATGAATTGGCACTGGGAAGGCATAGGAACAGCTATGAAAACTAAAAAAATAACAAATCTCAGAGAACAGTTTCCAAACTCATATTAAACACATCAAAATTAATTTCAGCTGCTTCAAAAAGTTGGCATGTGAGCTAGCTCAGGATTTGTTTTTGGTTTTTAATTGATTTCAATAGAATGGCAAAAAAAAAAAATCTAGGGTTTCAAGATGGAAATGAAGAATTTATTTACCAGGGACCTGTTGATTAAGAATGCTACTGCTGCTGCTGCTAAGTCGCTTCAGTCGTGTCCAACTCTGTGCGACCTCACAGACGGCAGCCCACCAGGCTCCCCTGTCCCTGGGATTCTCCAGGCAAGAACACTGGAGTGGGTTGCCATCTCCTTCTCCAGTGCATGAAAATGAAAGTTGGAAGTGAAGTCGCTCAGTCGTGTCTGACTCCTTGCGACACCATGGACTGCAGCCTACCAGGCTCCTCCATCCATGGGGTTTTCCAGGCAAGAGTATTGGAGTGGGTTGCCATTGCCTTCTCCAAGAATGATGCATCATCTTACTACTAATATCAGGCCTTCTACTAACTGACACCACTGTGAACCAGAAGGTCAACACTTCTGGGACAGCCTGAGCCTGAAGAAAATTGGACTTAAAAGTTATCTCTCAAGGCACTTACTCCAGCCTTCAGGAAGGAAAAAGATGGATATGCAAAAACAAAACAAAACTTGTAGAAGGTTGTTTGTTGCAACATTATTTATCATTGTGAGAAATTGGAAACAGCCAAATAGCCAAAAAGAGAATCCTTTAAACAAATTACAATATATTTAGGGTTTCCCAGCTGGCACAACAGTAAAGAATCTGCCTGCAACGCAGGAGACATAGGATTGATCCTTGGGTCGGAAAGATCCCCTGGAGAAGGAAATGGCGACCTACTTTAGAATTCTTGCCTAGGAAATCCCATGGACAGAGGAGTCTAGTGGGCTACAGTCCATAGATTTGCAAAGAGTCGGACACCACTGAGCAACTAAGCACGCACATGGTGTAGTCACACAGTGGCATACTATACAACCACAAAATGATGTTATGTTATAATAATATTAAATTTCATAAGAACATTTTGTGATATATTAAGCTAATTATTATATGTATTAAGAGAAAAAAAAGCAGGTTAAAAAACAAGACTCCAAAAGTCAGTCATGGCCATCACTAGGACAATGAAAGAAAATTTGAATTTCTTCCCTCTGCCTTTTTCCATAATCAAAGAAAAGTGAAATAAATGCCACAAAGAGGCATTTCATTTGTAAAATATGCTGAGAAATGGTGTATATGTTAATCTCTTATTTTTAAATTAGAACTCTCAAATTACTTGGCTTTTAGAGGCATATGTATTTATATTTCTTATCAATAAAAAATACCTATCACTTCTTGTCATATTTGGAAGTTTTCTGCTCTTTACTTATGTGATGCTTTGGGGAAATTAAATTTGATTATGCCAAAGTCAACAGAAATGGTCCTAATTTTATTTCTGTGAAGCCTCTTTAAAAGTTGTTAGGTGGTGTTAATAGGCCATTAAATTGGTCAAGAGGCCACCAGGCCTGAAACAAAACAGTCCTCTATTACTGCAAAAACCTCTAGGACAAACTCCACCCTCAAAACAATATGCAAACTCTAGAAATTGAAAAGAAGGCATACACGCTAAGCCAGAATGCTCTTGCCTGTAGAACACAAATCAAGCTGTTTGACTGAAGATGCAGAATTGAGGTTTTGACCAGTGAGACTGGGCACTGGGGGAAGATCAGGCCTTAGGTCAATGCACTCTTGTGTGGAAGGATCCCTGTCCATGGCAATTTCACAGCACAAATGAGAATGACTCATGTTTACATGGGAAATTCCAGGAAACCCTATTATCCAAGATGGTCGGGAAACTAAAGCATTACTATATTAGCTGCTCTTGAACTGAGACACATGTACTGTATTTAAAAACTGCAAAATCCCTGATCTCAGTTGTCTTTGCCTCTGTCTCTCTCTCACACACACATGTGCACCCTCCAGTGCAAACAGAGAGATATTTTAGGATCAGGGTTTCCTTCTGTTGCATCTTTTGTCTTATGACTTGGTGCTGTTACTTTTCTCCCTGACACTCGTCATTCTTACCTCCAATCTATGTCCTGCACTAACCCAACTGCATACAAGATAATGAAGCAGCTTTTCTGATGTTTCCAGGCTTAGGTTGCCCGCATCGCATGCTCTAGGGAAGAAGATAGCAGAAAATCCATCAACCGATGTGTGGCTGGTTGCTCAGATGGGGTGAGATGCAGGAGATGGCAGTTGCTTGGTGCCTGTGCCATGGGGATAAGGAGAACTAGGTCAAAGGAGGGGGAGGGTAAACTGAGGAAGAGCAGAGAGAGAGACCAGAAGGAAAGGGTTAATGGTGTGTACACTACCAGGGCACGGAACATGGCAGAAGCTGGGAGGAGAGTGAGGTAGGAGTGCTCTGAGGTGGAGAACTGCTGAAGAAGGGGTGGGTGAGAAGCCTGCTTGGCAAAGCAAAAGTCCTTTCAGTGGAGGTCTGTGGATTATAAATAGTTTTAGTTTTGTGTGTCTGAAAATATCTTTATTTTTCTTCATCACTCAAACTGTGGTTTGGCTGAATATAACAGTCGAAGTTGAAAGTTTTGTTCATTCAGCATTTTGAGGAATGTTTTCTCTATTGTTTTGTAGCATTTAATGTTGCTGCTGCTAAATCTGATAATCTGTGGTTGGTTTTTTTTTTTTACCAATCTGTATTTTTTTCTGGCACATTTAAGATTTACTTTTATTCTTTGTGTTCTAACTCTCATGACAACATTCCTAGATGGGGATTTATTTTTATTTAGCCTTTGAGTGAACTTTCAGTAAGAGGATTTACGTCTTTTTTCTGCTCTGGAGAATTCTCAGCCGTTACTTTTATGTGAAACAACTTTTATTGCTTCTCTGTCATTCTTTTCATTCTCTTTTTCTGGGACTCATAGTATATGCATGTAACCACTCTTTTGTATATTCAAACTCTTTATCTCTTTGTGTTAAATTTAGAGTGAATTCCTCAATGCGAACTTTCCAATGACCAGCACTTTCTTCATTGATCTAGAGGTCATTCTATTAAGTAATTTAAAAATTTTGAGGGCTACTTGAAGAGCAGTTCTGTTTGGTTATTTTGCATATCATCTGTTCTTGCTTCATTTATGCCTGTTTTTGTTCAGTAATGGCTGCTTCTTTTTATGACTGTCATTCTCTTATTTATATCTTTGTGCTTCCTTGCTTTAATCATTTTGTTATACCCATTATGCATTCATTATAATAAATTTCCTTCTGGAGTGAATTCATGTTCTGATTTCATATTTTATTGACTTTATTTTTTTAGGATTAGATTTCATGGATCTTGGTATTTTGATTTGCAAGCTAATTTTGTGTTGTTTTTAATTGTTATTTTCAGTCTGTTTTTTTTTTTTCTCTCTTCTTTCCCTGTGTCTACTTTTCTAAATTCATTGGTTTTGTGATTGTTACTTCACTTGGCCCCCTGGAATTCCATTTCAGAACCAGATGCTATAAAAGCTGTTCAGGACTCTTGGCCATGGTGATGTCATAGGTACCACAGGTCCATTCACCAGGCCAAGGTGTGGCTTGGCTACTTTCCTGCTCTCAAGGCTGGATCTGTGTCCTCCTATCTCCCTAGCTATATAGACTTTTCTAACTCACAGCTTAGGCAGCTTCTGGCTAAGGCAATGATTCTAATCCAGGCCCCTTGTCTCAAGTGGAATAGACTTCCAGTCACATATCCTTCACCACCTAATTTTAGACATGGAGACTGACATGTCCATGGCTTTAGCCCAACTCACTCTTTGACATTCTATTGTTTTCTTTATCATCCATGGAGTCAGTCAGTTCAATTGCTCAGTCACATCCGACTCTTTGCGACCCCATGAATCACAGCACGCCAGGCCTCCCTGTCCATCACCAACTCCTGGAGTCCACCCAAACTCATGTCCATTGAGTCAGTGATGCCATCCAACCATCTCATCCTCTGTTGTCCCCTTCTCTTCCTGTCCTCAATCTTTCCTAGCATCAGAGTCTTTTCAAATGAGTCAGCTCTTTGCGTCAGGTGGCCAACATATTGGAGTTTCAACTTCAACATCAGTCCTTCTAAGGAACACCCAGGATTGATCTCCTTTAGGATGGACTGGTTGGATCTCCTTGCAGTCCAAGGGACTCTCGAGAGTCTTCTCCAACACCACAGTTTAAAGCATCAATTTTTCGGGGCTCAGCTTTCTTCACAGTCCAACTCTCACATCCATACATGACCACAGGACAAACCATAGCCTTGACTAGATGGACCTTTGTTGACAAAGTAATGTCTCTGCTTTTCAATATGCTATCTAGGTTGGTCATAACTTTCCTTCCAAGGAATAAGCGTGTTTTAATTTCATGGCTGCAGTCACCATCTGCAGTAATTTTGGAGCCCAGAAAAATATAGTCAGCCACTGTTTTCACTGTTTCCCCATCTATTTCCCATGAAGTGATGGGACCAGATGCCATGATCTTAGTTTTCTGAATGTTGCGCTTTAAGCCAACTTTTTCAATCTCCTCTTTCACTTTCATCAAGAGGCTCTTTAGTGCTTCTTCACTTTCTGCCATAAGGATAGTGTCATCTGCATATATGAGAGACATCCATGGAGACAGCAATCTTTCTCCCCCCTTGAACTCTGAAACATCATTTTAATTTCCTTTTCCATAGTTTATAATCACCATGTATTTGAGGGAAGAATAGCAGTGTCAGTGTGAACTTCCTGTCTCATCTTATTCAAGTCCAGCAGCTGTTTTATAAAAATCTTCCTTGGGAAGTTTTCAATTTTCTGTGACAAAGTGACCATTAATAACATACACCATGGGTTGTAATGTTTAAGGTATGAATGGGAATTTTTGTAATTAGCAAAGTTGGAATGACTTGCTGATTCTAAAAATATGTGATATTTGCTCAAGGTTACACAGTATACTGACAGCAAAGCTAAAGCTTAATAATTGGGTTCTCTTAGATTTCTATTTCTTCAACAAAGCTGTCGGTAGCATATATCAGAAGTGATGGAACTAGGATACTTGATAAATGATTTCTATTGCGATGCTTAACTATTTAAAAGTGGAGGAATTTCACAGAACAAATCACATCCAGTTTTCATAAGGTCTCAGTTTCAATCTACTGTGAGTTTTTCAAATGCAAATATGTGCATACCAGCCTTTCTTGCTTCTGATAGAAAGCAGAGTTAGGAGGCTACTCCTTATTCTGTCTCTCACATGGCCCTATTAAGTGTTTAGTTTAGATAAATATGGGACTTCCCTGGTTGCTCAGGTGGTAAAGAATCTGCCTGCAATGTAGGAGACCCAGGTTCGATCCCTGGGTCAGGAAGATCCCTGGAGAAGGGATTGGCAACCCAGTATCCTTGCATGAAGAATTCCATGGACAGAGGAGCCTGGTGGGCTACTGAGCGACTAACACTTTCACTTTAGATAAATATAAGAGAATAAAAATAAGAATAGAAATGAAAAGAGAAGTATTATACATTTCAGGGTCCACAGTTACAAGCATCAGAAACTGACTCTGGTTGACTGAGCAGAAAAAATTTATTACTAGGGTTTTGTGTGGGCTTCCCTGGTGGCTCAGAGGTTAACGCGTCTGCCTCCAATGCAGGAGACCCAAGTTCGTTCCCTGGGTCGGGCAGATCCTCTGGAGAAGGAGGGTTTTGTGTAGCTCACAAAATTGTCGGGAAGGCTAAACAGGGCTCCAAACCTTAGAAGTAGCCTGCTGAGAAAGGCTACTGTTTCAAGCACTGAGCACTGGATGTTATAGTAAACCAGATGCTTACAGAAACCTGGCTTTACTGCAACTACGACTGCCACTAGCATCAGCACTATTTCTGTGTAGAGCACACCTTGATGTCAATGACATCTGCTGGACCTGGGCAGTGTGTTTGTACTTCTCTGGTTATGGGAGCTCAACTATAATCCTACTGATCCCGAAAGCCAATCACCTCTCTTGCCATCCTGAGCAGCAAAATATGAAGCTTTTCTTCAAACAGGAATCTGCTGTGCTTTGGATATGTCTAACTGATGTACCCCGGCTCACACCTGAAGCTTGCTGCAAGCGAGGGGCTGGGGAAGCAAGTTTTCTGTTTTCTGTCTTACAGAGCCAAAGCTCTGAACATGGAAACCTCCCCAACAATGATCAGGTACCAAGCGACCAGAAAGTTTGCCAGTGTTTTATAGATTTAACAAATAAAGAAGCTGAAGTGTCCATGGTGGTACCTGGGGACCATCCCCTGTGCCAGATGTCCTCCATTTATCCTTCTAAATCCATTTTCCATTCTTCTCCTCCCTGCACTGTGCCACTCAAGGCTTACTTACATGGATTGCTTCAACCAGCTTCCTTGCCCTCTGCTCCAAGTCAAGTCTGGCCAGTGGGAGGGGCTGGCAGAAGACAGGACGGTAGCAGAAGGGCAAGTTTGGGGCCTTTAGCGCCTCAGTTCCCTCCTGGCTGGACTGCAGATAGTTTCTCTCCTGAAGGCCCCTGTTGGGTGGCCCTTTCCTACAGCTGGAGTTTTGACCACCACTTCTTTCTCTTGCCCCTCCAGGCCCAGTGGTTCCCACCATTGCTAGTGGGGGCACTTACCCATCCCTTGTGACTTCCCTTACCCCCTCGACACTTTGTAAATAGTTTCTTTAAACTCTTCCCATTTATCCTATTCACATGTTCTATCATTTCCCTGACAGGGTCCCAAATGACAAACATATCCATCCTTACTGTGACACACACCTGACCTTATTTTCTCATCTCACCAATAAAATTCCTGAATATATTTCCTTTTGTTTTCTTCTCAAACCCAAATTACTGATTAACTGAATTATATGAAGACAATATTGAAAATATGACAGGAGGAGAAACATATCACTAAGGTTTCAACATTTATTTTCTGTAGCTACAGGCAAATTCATTTCATAACTGGCCATGTATCATAAAAACACTTAAAAATTATGAATTTGAGGCTCCATTTCAGATCATGAGGAGGGAGACCAGGCTATATATATCTTTTTAAAAAGTATATCAGCTGATTTTGAGGCAAACTACATATAGATGCTAGGGAAGAAGGATTTACTGAAACAACACAAAGTGATAAACACAGCTCCCACTTTTACACATGTTCCAATGGACATATTTCCTCCTTCAAGAGTATCACAACTCTGAGAAAGCTAAAATTAGTACCGAGTGGATTTTTTAACAGAAAAATCAAATGTGTCTAAATTCTCATAAAACTCTACAAAGGGCTTCCTTGCTTAAACAGCTGTTTCTCCCAGTTGTTTCTGATTGAGATAACTTGCTCTTATATTCTTATAGATGTCTTAGCTATTTCTGTCACCAGTAACATAAAATCCTCTGCATGTAAAACCTTTAGCAATATGATAGAATAATGAATCCACTGGAATTTCTGCTGGACTGTGTTAAAAAAAAAAAGCCTCAAGAAAACAAGGTCATATAAAGGTAATGAAACAATCAGCTGACGATATAGGTATAATCATGCCCTACATCTACTCTTAGAATCATGTATGTTATTCCTGATCTTCAGAATAACAGATGCAGAACTTGCATTATTTTCAGTCTTTAAAAATCTTCCAGGGCACTTAGATCTCACATGCAGTGGGGTCTGGTCAAAAAGTTAAAAACACACACACACACATAAAATCTGTTTTATTACATTCAGTATCTACTAAATGCCACTTATATGCTCAGCTCTCCTCCAAGTTTTATGGGGAATGAAATAGTACAATCTGTGGTATGTACCTTTAAGGTGTTTACAATATAATGGGATCCTCTCAGTTGCTCAGTTGTGTCTGACTCTTTCTGACCTCATGGCCCATACTGTAGCCCACCAGGCTACCTTATCCATGGGATTTTCCAGGCAAGGGTACTGGAGTGGGTTGCCATTTCCTTCTCCAGAGGATCTTCCCGACCCAAGGATTAAGCCCATGTCTCTTGCATTGGCGGCCAGATTCTTTATCACAGCAACACCTGGGAATCACAGGAAGAGATAATGGGAACAACAGTGATAATTAATGAAATCGTATTAAATGCTAAATGGTATGGTATTCAATGGAGAGAAGTTCAGAGAAATCTGCTGTGTTCCTGAATGATACATATTTCTGTGTTTCTCATTGGTTAACGAGTCCTGCGGATGACCTCGCCAACAACTGTGACCACATCTCTCTTCCCAAAGTTTCTCCTAATATGGCTTGAAATTATATTTTTATCATCTACATCATAGAACTACTTCTACAGTGATGATTCTAACATCTAGGTGTCTTATATCCTGCACTTATACAATTCATGTTCTGAACCTTTAAAAGTTTATACTCATCCCTAGTCCATTATTCTGGAGAAGGCAATGGCACCCCACTCCAGTACTCTTGCCTGGAGAATCCCATGGATGGAGGAGCCTGGTGGGCTACAGTCCATGGGGTCGCTAAGAGTCGGACACGACTGAGTGACTTCACTTTCACTTTTCACTTTCATGCACTGGAGAAGGAAATGGCAACCCACTCCAGTGTTCTTGCCTGGAGAATCCCAGGGACGGGGAGCCTGGTGGGCTGCCGTCTATGAGGTCGCACAGAGTCAGACACGACTGAAGCGACTTAGCAGCAGCAGCAGCAGCAGCAGTCCATTATTCTGCTTGTTTGAGGCCCGTTGTTTCAATTCATTAGGATAATTTGGACCCTACTTCAATCAGTTAATTGATTAGCTATCCCTTCCAACTCTAGCCACTTGAAACTGCCACAGATATGAAATTTCAGTGGGCAGTGAAGTTTGTGAAACCTTGCTGTTTATATCTCGTTTTGCTACAGTGTTTCAAGGCAGTGCTCATTCCCTTTCTTTCTGGGGCCCTGGCACTCAGAGCAGCATGGTGACTTACCAGCAAGTGCAGGGCCAGGACGAGGATATCTGTCTACAGGGTAGTGCCTTGGTGGCTTTTCTTTCTTTATTATTTTTCAAAAGGGGTCTTTTCACTTATTTTTTAATTTTATAAGTAACATGCTAAGTTTCTTACATTAACATTGCACAAAATCAAACACCACAGATTTAGTGAACATCTCCTTCGGCCCTTCTTCCTTAACCCCACATCCTTCTCCAGAGATATTTACTCAACTTGGCTTGGTATGTATTCATCAAGACTCGTTCCTATGCACTTCTTTGCCTCTGTACATGCTTTAGTTTTTACTAATCTGAATTACTCCAATTACTAATGAGCTTGAGGATCTTACTGGGTTGGCCAAAAAGTTCGTTTGGGGTTTTTCCATAACATCTTTTGTATGAACTGCTTATTCTTACTCTTTTCATAATATTCTCTCTACTCTGTTTTATAGTCTTCACATGAACCTCCCCACAAAAATGCTGAATAGTACAAGAACGTGTACAAAACAATACGTTACAGCCTTAGAGGTCTTCATTTATGATGGGCATAGATCTATTAACAGACATATGAATGCAATTGTCTAGTCAGCAGTGGATCCCCCAACCAGCACACAAACTCGGCAAAATCCCTCCATCTTATTCAAATGAATATTACAAGCATCTTTGCAAAATATTGTGCTGCAAAAAAAAGGCTAATTATGCCTGGTATTCTTCCGTTCTATTTTTTAGCTCTATCAGAAAATAATATGAGCCTAAAAGAGATTTAAAGTTTAGTTCACAAATGTTTATGTAATATGCACTCTAGAATATTACAGAAAGTAATGCTAAGCTCACTCACTTTATAGATTCCATAATCCACTTTTTTTCTCTTTTAGAGAATCTGTGTTTTTGCCTGCCTTAGATTTCTGGCACATGTCCTATTTTCTATTTCCCTGAGACCTATAATCTTTTGTTCAGAAAGGTATGCAAATCCTGCATACCTGTTCTTTCTGACTCTCTCCTCACTTAGATTGTGTTTCAATTTATTCTTTGTGATATCTGTTATACCTTTCTCAGTTTGAAGATCATGTTCCTTATTGGAGAAGAAAGAAGCAATTGAGTAGCTCTGCCTTTTCTCCATAATCATTTAACAGAATCTTCTCTAGTCAGTCAGTTTATCCATTCCTTCATCTTACTTCAAACTGTGTGTGTGCTTTTAAAGCCCTTTCTGTGGTCCTCGCCATCTAACCCTCCTCAGCTCATTCTGAAGTTTTGCCTTTTGAAACTTTCTTACAGAGTTTTGTAACTTCCTTATTCATCTTGGTGTGTCTTTTTCATCTTTTGTATGTGTCATTTCAAAATATAGACTCATTGGAGAACTCATGTTGGGTCATATTGGCCTCTGCAGGTAATTATTATAGTACAAAATCTAATTTTTCTGAGTTTCACCATTAAGGAAAATGGATGTCCTTTTTACTGCCTCTGGCCTGGGGTTATATTTATATTTCTGTGAACTTGTTGATGTTTGTTTTCCTAAAGCCTCAATTACATGTCTATCATGACAAAGGTTTCTTTTCGTTTTTCTATTACAGACTCTAGGATGACACAATTCCTTTCTTTTTCTTCAGGAAGGCAAGGACTTCATTTTATTTCATATACTTATCGAAAGACTTCTAATCCTTCCTTGCTGATCAGACTGAGTCAAGTGTAGCAGTTCCCTTCATTCTTTCTTATACTTTTGAAAGATCAAATTATTAGGAAGGCAAGCCAAGAATGTATTAAATGCTAAGACTGTTGTAGAGATTTTGAACAGATGTCTAAGTAGTTGAAGTAACACAGCCATAGTATATCTTGCCTCTGTGACATTTTTTATCATTTGATTTAGGGAAGCATCCTCCCGTTTAGCCTGGCATTCTTAGCATGCGCCCATAAATAACAGTACTCTCTCATCTAATCCTCTCCATATGCTGCATGCTGTACTTGTGGATTCCATA
This sequence comes from Nanger dama, assembly GCA_917880005.1. Lineage (NCBI taxonomy): Eukaryota > Metazoa > Chordata > Mammalia > Artiodactyla > Bovidae > Nanger > Nanger dama. The sequence goes on from CAKJTW010000011.1 coordinate 9,157,396, forward strand.
CATTTGCAGTTTTGACATACTGTGGTACTATATATCCATTTTTATCAGATCTGCTTACATTGAGAAACACATACCATTTCATTGCTTAAACCAATTTCCCCAAGCCTCAGTAAGAGCTAAGAAACTGTATTTATCTGTGTGGTGGATGCTATAATGTACCACCCCCTCCCCTTTAGGAATAAAGGAAGTGTCACTCAAGCTATTGGGAATGAGTCTGAAGCTGGTCTTCACCTGTCAGTCTCTTTGGGAACTGTCTCAGTCGAGGAGAGCTGCGTCATCTCCCAAGGCCATGCCCTTCCAGAGTAGCCTGTAGTCATTCAGTGACTGACCAGTGTGGGAATAAAGTCCACCCCCTCTTGCCTCCGTTCAGGTTAGCTCTGGAGGGTCATCTCAACAAGGTTGGTGAGACATTCTGTTGAAGTGGCAATGAAACCCCACTTGTTCCTCTGCTCAGTTTTGCTCCTTCCCTTCCAGTTCACAAGTATCAACCCTAAGAGCACTCCCTAGTCAGCATCCTGCAAGCTGAACTCCATCTCAGCATTTGTTTCCTGAGAAGTCTTATATTGTATTATCTTATACACTGAAACATGACAAAATAAGCCTTAAGTATTATTCTCAGCCTGGTTCTCTGTAAGTTTCTTAGAATTACTGGGCTTTTTCTCCCAGAGTGAATCTTCTTTCTACACTACTCATACTTATGACCATTTCTGTAATTTAGAAGTTTCTTCTAAGTCTTTTTCTCCCTTCTCTTCAAACTTCATGTAGAGCCCTTTGGCTAGTAAGCTTTGTCCCTAATCTTCCTAACACGCATCACTTGTTTTGCCAGAAATCTGTCATTTTGGTATTATAAATCATAGTTGAGAAGAAAAAGTATTGACACCATCTTCTGAGATACCTATTCACTTCCAGTAATCTTTTTTTTCTTTTAATTGGAGGCTAATTACTTTACAATATTGTATTGGTTTTGCCATACATCAACATGAATCTGCCACGGATGTACACGTGTTCCCAATCCTGAACCCCACTCCCACCTCCCTACCCATACCATCCCTCTGGCTCATCCCAGTGCACCAGCCCCAAGCATCCTGTATCCTGCATTGAACCTGGACTGGTGATTCGTTTCTTACCTGATAGTATACATGTTTCAATGCCATTCTCCCAAATCATCCCACCCTCCCCTTCTCCCACAGAGTCCAAAAGACTATTCTATACATCTGTGTGTTTTGCTGTCTCGCAATCTCAATCTTTCAAAGGTACAACTTTCAAGTGGAAGAGCTAAGACAGTTCTGGTACATTCAGTTCTCTTCCTGAAACCCTCCCCAAGCAGCAGCTCAGGGTCCACTGTCTGAGGAGATTCAGAGTGAGGTACCGCTTCTTAGTAGGCTCTGTCTTCAGAGGTGTGCTTGGGGCCAGTGACCCCAGTGTGTTAGTTTGGGTCCTCCAGGAAGCATTGTGGGTCAGAATCAAGAGTTCAAGGGTCAAGATAAAGGGGGTGGAAGCAAACTAGGGCAGGGAGACTTCACACATAGTTCTGACAGTGGTGAAAGGCAAGTAGAGAAGAGGCATAGTTGGGTGGAGAGAGCTGCGACTGTGCTGCAGACCTAACCACCTTGTACATACACAACAAGCAAACAGTAGCAATTCAGGCAAAGAGAGGAACAGGATTCACGCCAAGTCTTACAACATCTTCCTCAGGAAGTATACTCAGTCTTAAATTCTTCCTCATAAATAAATGATTTTATTAGTAGTAGTTGTTAATACTGATCACTGGTGCTGTTCAGTAGCTAAGTAGTGTCCAGCTCTTTGTGACCTCATGGACTACAGCACATTAGGCTCCTCTGTCCTCCATTCTCTCCCAGAATTTGCTTAAATTCATGATAGTGATTACCCTCCAGGGACTATTCTGCACACCTTATAACCATACAAGAACCTGTTTGCCCTTCATAACAATATAAACTCTATGAAGTGGCTACCATTGTTTCTTATGTTTTGCAGACAGTAAAACTGAGGGAAAGAGAAGGTGTAATGACTTTTCCAAGGTCATATAACCTAGTGGTCCCCAATCTCTTTGGCACCAGGGATCAGTTTTGTGGAAGACCATTTTTCCATGGACCAGGGGCGGGGGAATGGTTTCAGGACGATTCAGGTGCATTACACTTATTGTGCACTTTGTTTCTATTATTATTACATTGTGATATATCATGAAGTTATTATACAACTCACCATAATGCAGAATCAGTGGGCAGCAGCTATAGATACAGAAGAAACGTCACTAGATCACCCACTGCTCACTTCCTGCTGTGAGGGCCGGTTCCAATCAGGGTTGGGGACCCCTGATACAACCAACAAAAGGTGAGGCCAGGGTATAGGTGATGTCAGTTGGGTACAACCCACCTAGAAACCCCTAGACTACAATGCCCCGTGAAAGATTCATCAAGCCTCCCTATGGTGCCTCGAGAAAACTTAACATAAGAGTCAAGAATATATGGTTACTCGATAAAGAATACATGGTTACTTGGTATGCCACATCTTTTTCACACGGGCTGCTGACTCTGGGGCTTCTGAGAAGGCTCTTTTAAGACTGAAAACTGGTTTTCTTCTAAATTTTTACTTCCCCCTCCTCCTTTCTGAGCAGCCTTGGCTTATTAGCAAAGCAATTAACACCTGGAAAGGAGTTCACTTCCCCAGTGGCATTCTACAATAATTTATTTCTTTCTACCTGTTTGCTAAGCCTATTCAGTGAGTCTCTTGGTCTAGGTACCTGTGAGAATCCTGTTAAATTCACTTTGGTTTTTTGTAAATTGTTTTTTTCAACCCTTAGGAAACAAGCAAAGCAGTGAATGCTTAATAATAAATTAACATGAAAAGTGCACTAATTCATTTTAGAAAGATTTTTCTACTGGAAGCTTTTTCCAGTTAACCTTCCATCTCCCATTACAGAAAATTAAATTAACAAGAATGTCCAATTCCCCAAGCAAGCTGGTCAATTCATATTTCAATGTAAAGCAAAGTTAATATTTACGGTCATTAATCTAATTTTTCTCTAGAGAGTCTATTCATTTGATTAATGTTTCTCCTTGTAACTCTCTCACTTACCTTGTGAATCCCTCCAATCCAGTTTTTCCTTGTCTGGGAATGATTTATGAATTTCTGCCCCGAGTATAAGAAAATGTTCATGCAAGTGGTCCATAGCATACATATCACAGAGGAGCTACTCATGGGACAAGGAAATCCACATCATTTTTCTCTTCATCTAAAGCAGGGTAGTTAGACATCCATGAAATTTTGGTTAGTGTACCAGCACTGGATGGACAATAGTGATTGGTCATAATATTGTATAATATATGGTATCAGTTGTTCGGTTTAACTGCAAACCCAATGTCGTATTCTTTCACCAAGTTTGTGATGTAATAAGTCTCCTCAAAGCTTGTGGAGCATTCTCTAGGTTCCAGGGAAGCTAGGGCCATGTTTCTCAAATCATAGTCCATGATGATCTTTGAGTTTAGACTGATGGGGTATAACAGAGGCAGCCTTTGGCCAAATTCAGAGCAACTCTGCCAGACATTCCAATAATATGAGGGTGTGGTGTACACAGCACATAGCCCTCAGAGTCATCTGGGCTGCACCCCCTTGATGGTTCACACTGTGGCATCACTGGGGGTAAGAGACTAAAACTCATGCCTATCTGCCTGCTGTCTCTGGCTGGCCTTCCCATGGTGCCAGACACCTGGGGGTAGGGGGACCCACGGATGAGGGAGCCACGGCAGTCCTGCCCACTGCCTCATAACAAGTGCTGTCCTCTCAACTCCTGCACAAGGCAGCAGCAGCCACACCAGGGCTTGCTGCCCTCCTTGCCAACCTCCGGAAGTCAACAGTAGCTTTCTCCACAGTCATTTCCACTTGGTAATGTGGCCCAGAGGTGAGACTGGGAAGAGGCCCAGGCGCTAAGGCCTGCCTGACAAAGTGGAATGAAGAGTTCAGGGAGAGGCACCGGGGCTGTCTGAGTGAGAGATGGTCCCAGTGTAGGTATGTGACTGGTGGCTTGACCTCTTCTAGTTGGTACTAGCTTCTCTGAAATGGGCTGGGGAGCCCTGTGAGCCATTCACACGACCAGGAACTGTATTACTGAGAAGCCCTGTAAGCTGCTGACAAGAAGAGGACACAACCAATGCCTGCCCTCTGCCCTCTTCTGCTTACAAGGAGAAACCTGGGTGATTTTTCATTGACTGAGTTTCCACGGGCTCCCCTCCCCAGTGATCTGGTGAGTACTGTGTGAGAATCACTCATGTTGTTAGCTCTCACCTCATGGAAAGTCAGAAAACTCCTTTTGGCCAAAAGGAAGAAAAAGAAGACCCCTGCCTGAGACATTTGTGCCACTCTCTAATGGACCAGGTGGGTCAGGAACTAACGTGGCTCAGCTGCCCTGGCCTGGAGGTAGTCCTGTCTGACTGCCTGTGGGATATTCTGACTGAGGAGGGGCTAACTGTCTCAAGCACAAGCCATTGCAATTCAAGGAGGAACTCAGTTATATCAGAGTCCATGCCATCTGGACGTCTCCTCTTTTGGTCTTTAAAGGAATCCATTAATCTGGTAGTGGTTCCAAATTTCCTGAACTGGAAATCTTATCTGGGTCAAATCTTGTGCCATATCACTCCAACCGCTCTCTCAGTTGTTGTTTAGTCACTAAGTCGTGTCTGACTCTTTTTCAGCTTCATGGACCATAGCCTGCTAGGCTCCTCTGTCCATGGGATTTCCCATGCAAGAATATTGCAGTGGGTTGCCATTTCCTTCTCCAAGGGATCTTCCCTACCCAGGGATCTAACCCATGTCTCTTGTGTCAGTTGCATTAGCAGGTGGATTTTTTTTTTTTTTACCACTGAGCTTCTTGGTAAGTTCTTGCCCCCTTGGTAGTTGGAAACAAATCCAAAACAGAGTATCTAAGGTATTGGCAATGAAATGTCCACCATACCTAAGGACAGTCTGTCAGGGTGCATACTGCAGAAACATTTAATCTTCTAGGTAATACAGCTTAGACCCAAAACAAGCTGGGCAATGGGGAAAGTTGGCCCTTCCAATGGTTACAAACTAGGGTGACCTACCTAGGCTTCATTCTCACAGAAGGTCAGAGAAGCCTACTCCAGGAAAGGAAATTAGCCATTTTCAGTTTTGCATCTCCTAAACTGGAGGACAGCTTAGAGATTTCCTGGGCATGGCCAGGTTTTGCTGTGTCTGAATCCCTAACTATGATCTAATAGCTTGGCCTCTATATAAAATGTTAAGAGGAAAAGACAATGATCCTTTTGAATGGAATTCAGAATGTGAAGGGGCCTTTCAAGAACTGGAAAAGCAATTATTTTAGGCCCCTGCCGTGGCCCTCCCAGACTTAGCTAAATCCTTTGACCTTCATGTTCATGAGAGAAGGGGACTTGCCTTTGAGGATATTAGCTCAAAAACTGGGATTGCTTACTGAGGTGGTTGCTTATTTCCCTAAACTATTGGATCAAACTGGTAAAGGGACGGCCTCTTTGCCCATGGGCAGTAGCAGCTACTACAACCCTGCCAAAGGGGGCTGAAAAGTTAATGTTCAGTCAGCCGATCATTATATGGACTCCACACCAGGTTCATCTGTGGTAAGTTCTAAGGGAATGGAATGGCATCCCTCAGGTCAAGTCCAGACAACCAGAGAATACCTTAAAAACCTGACACGTGCTAAACCCTGCCACCCTGCAGACTGCCATCCTACCCATAGAAACAGGGCTCCTGGAGAATAATTGTACAGAAACCATACATACCATCTATTCCAGTTGCCCCAGCCAAGGAAGTGGTCCTCTCCCAAGTGCCAAAAGGACTGGTTCACAGATGGAGCAGTTTTATGAGAGCAGTGAAAAGGCTAGAGGGATACACATTAGCCTCCCTGACCCAAGTCATAGAGGCACTATCCCCAGGGACATCAGCCCAAAAGGCCAACAAGATTTCCCTCACTCAGGCCTTATAGCTCAGGTCAGGGGAGACCTTGAATATTTATATAGATTTTCAGCATGTGTATGCCATCCTACACACACCAGGGCTATTTGAGAAGAAAGAGGTATGCTCACTGTGGAGAATAAAAAGGCAAAACAAGGCTTAAGTGTATTGATGCTCTTCAAAGCGGTAAAGCTTTCAAAAAGGTAGCACTGATTCATTGTAGAGGTTGCCAGAAGGGGGATATAGAGGTTATAAAGGGAAACAAGAAGGAAGATGCAACTGCCAAAAGGGGGCCCAAGACCCTGTAACTTGGCAACTATCCCTCATACCTCGAAGGCCAGCTCCATCCAACTACTCCCCAATCTACACAAAGGAAGAATGAAGAGCCCGAATATGGAGTTTCAGTAGAGATCTAGGAGGCCATGGGCAACTAGTTAACGAACATGGGTGATACTTCTTTCCTCAAACTTCAGCTTGTCCAGCTGCCAGGGAGGCTTATCAAGGAACTCATTATGGGAGGGTAGCTCTATATAACTCATCAGCTGAGATCATGGTAACTCCAGGTGTGAAAAGTATAATCAGTTAGATGACTGAGAGGTGCTCCATCTGCACAATGAACAACTCCAACACCAGACCCCAACCCCTCCCCCGGATAAGGCCCTTCCGACCAGTCAGACATATCCTGGGGAAGACTGGAAGGCTGATTTCACTGTCATGCCGAGAGCATCTGGCAACTTCAGGTATCTCCTGGTTCTACTGGATACATTTTCAGGGTGGATAGAAGCATTCTCCACTAGACCTGAAACTGTAGCCAAAGGGGCTAAATAGTAAAGGAAAATAATCCCCAAGTTTTGGCTCCCAGGATCCCTACAAAGTAATAATGGTCCAGAATTTGTGTCTCAAGTGATGAAGAGATAAGGAGTCCATATAATGGACCTTGCACTCATCCTGGGGGCCCCAGTTGTTGGGGAAAGTAGAGAGATCCAATCAGAACTTGAAGCAGGCCTTTAGGCAAGTTGTGTCAAGAAACAGAAGAAAGTTGGGTCAAGTTGCTTCCATTTATCCTGTTTCTTATTCAGTTAACTCCATGAGATAAAGTTAAGTGCTCACGAGAGAGGGGACGTATGTATACTTATGGCTGATTCACATTGATATATGGTAGAAATCAACACAACCTTGTAAAGCAATTATCCTCCAATTAAAAATAAATTTTTAAAATATGGAGAAAAAAAAGTTAAGTGCATTTGAACTCATGTATGGTCGACCTATTCCCAAGCCTGAGGGAAGGGACAGAAACCTTAACTGCCTTGAAATGGAACAACTCAAGTGTGCCCTTCAGGCAGGAGAAACCATGAAAGCCCTCATGAAACAGAATAACCAGGTGCTGCCTGCATCCACTGACCTGGCCCTACACTACTTCTGGCAGGAGACTGGATAACCTAAAAATCTAGAGAAGTGGCAGCCTGCAAGTCCAATTTAGTCCTAAGGAGAATGGACCCCACTTGGTGATCCTAACCACCCATTCCATCCTGAAGTTGCTAGGGTCACTCTGTGGTTACATCACGTGAGTGAAGAGGCCCCCAAGCCCCAACCTCTGGAGAAACAACCTGGGACAATGAAACCCCTTGACTACTCATGAAAACCTCTCTGACCTGAGGCTTCTCTTGCAGAAAACGACGGAAGTGTGATCAGGGATATTCAGGCCTTGGCAGTAAGCCTCAACATCAGGGCACATGTAGCCTATAGGCAAAATACTTAGGTGGGCTTCCCAGGTGGTGCTAGTGGTAAAGAACTCACCTGCCTATGCAGGAGATGTAAGAGACTCGGGTTCGATTCCTTGGTTGGGGAAAATCCCCTGCAGGAGGCATGACAACCCACTCCAGTATTCTTGTCTGAAGAATCCCCATGGACAGAGGAGTCTGGTGGGTTACAGTCTACGGGATTGCAAAAAGTCAGACACTACTGAGTGTCCAACACAACACAAAAGACCTAAATAATGGCATTTTTAGGAAAACAATTTGAATGTGATCATATTCTCTTGTGATCAAATTTGAATGTGATCATATTCTTTTGGGCCATGTATTTTGAATTAATTGATTAGTTAATTAATTTTGATTAACATATAGTTGATATTCAGTATTATATATTACAGGCATACAATACAGTGATTCATAATTTTTAAAGGTTGCATGCGTGCTAAGTCACTTCAATCCTGTCCAGCTCTTTGCGACCTCACCGACTATAGCCTGCCAGGCTCCTCTGTTCATGGTTTCTCCAGGCAAGAATACTGGAGTGGGTTACCATGCCCTCCTCCAGGGAATCTTCCTGACAGGGATCCAACCAGGGTCTTTTGCACTGCAGGTGAATTCTTCAGTCTGAGTCACCAGTGATACTGCGAAAGTTAGGCAAAAGATGGCGGCTCAGGGATGCCAACAGTCAGGGCTGAGGTCTAGTGAGCCTCAAATGTAACTAAAGGCAACTGAGAAGTTCTGCTCCTCTACCCAGGGGTGTGACATTGCCCGAAATCAACAGAAAGCAGAAGATGGACTTGTGCCCCTCAATACCCCTCAAGAATAAGGAGCAGGACGAAAGACAGAAGAGAGTGTTGTCACTGGCAAAGCCCACTAACAATTCCCAGGCAGTAAAAATAGAATGTGGTAGTAAAATAGTCTAAGCTGTTTCTTTTGTGTATGTGTGTGCTTCATTTAGTTTCACTTGCTTAAAGGGTGCTGTGTGCAAAGGTCTTGTTCCCAGCACTTCAAACAAGTTCCTAGGGTGAAATGGCTGCACCAGTACCTCAGCTCTGTGTGTACAGAGACTCCGCTCGTAACACCCAATTCAAGATGGCGGCGGAGTGCCGCGGTGAGAGACGCTGCGCTCCTCACGGCGATCTGGAGCGGGAGGGGCAGAGCTGCGCATGCCTTGTGAGAACTCTGCCCCGTCCCAGCTGATTAAATCCATATAAAGCAGCACCCCCTTCTCCCCCACGGTTGGTCTCCTGGGGAGAGCAGGGGCTCTAGGAGTTGAGCTCACATCTTCATTCTTTGACCAAATAACGAAGCTTCTGAACCAAACTGTAACTTGTTCTATCAGTGTTAGTGACACCAGGCAAAAGGGCCTTTGTTGGGGACTGACTTGGGAGGGTTGGTTAACAAAGAAAATTTTGGAAGAAAGCAAGGTTGAAAGATCCATACTATCTGGTTTCACAACTTCCTAAAAGTCTTGTTTAATCAGCTCTGTGGTACTGGTAAAAAGATAGATTTATAGCAGTCAAAACTGCAGTATTTGTAAAAGATAAGTAGGTAGATCAGTGAAGCAGAATAAAGAATCCAGAAATAAACCCACACAAATATGATCTATTTATTGAGTTTTGACAAAAGGGTAAATGCAATTCAATGGAAGAACAGTCGTTTCGACAAAAGGTGCAAGAATGGGGCTTCCTGGTGGTCCAGTGGCTAAAACTCCCAGCTCCCAGGGCAGGGGTCCTGGGTTCAATCCCTAGTCAGGGAACTAGATCTGGCATGCCACAACCAAGACCCAGTGCAGTCAAATAAATGAACAAACATATTCTTTAAAAAGGTGAAGAAACAACTGGATGCCCAAATGCCATGAAAGTGAATCTCAAACCATGCTCCAAACTTTATACAAAAGTTAACTCAAAATGGGTCATGGGCCTAAATACAAAAGGTAAAACTGTAAAACTTTGAAGAGAAAACAGAGGAGAAAATTGTTTGAAAATTTGTCTACCTCTGAGTTTGAGGTAGACGTGGAGTTCTTAAATAGGATAGCAAAAGCATGATTCCCAAAAGAAAAAAATTAATAGATGGAACTTGATAAAAATTTCAGCCAGTTTAGTTCTGTTGCTCAGTCGTGTCCGACTCTTTGTAACCCCATGGGCTGCAGCCCCATGTCAGGCTTCCCTGCCCATCACCAACTCTCAGAGCCTGCTCAAACTCATGTCCATTGAGTTGGTGATGCCTTCCAACCATCGCATCCTCTGTTGTCCCCTTCTCCTCCTGCCTTCAATCTTTCTTCCAGTGAGTCAGTTCTTCGCATCAGGTGGCCAAAGCATTGGAACTTCAGCTTCAGAATCAGTCCTTCCAATGTATATTCGGGACTGATTAACTTTAGGATTGACTGGTTTGATCTCATTGCAGTCTGAGGGACTCTCAAGAGTCAAAATTTAAAGCACTGCAAAAATAAGTCATAGATGGGGGGTGGTATTAGCATATCACAAATCTGACAAAGGATTTTTATCCAAAATATATAAGAAATTCTCTAAATTCAACAATAAGGAAAACACAACTGGAAAAAATGGACAGAAGATTTTAACAGATGTTTCATTAAAGAAGTTAATACATGGGTGTTAGATAAACACATCGAAAGGTATTCAATATCATTATTTGTTACAGATATGCAGATTAACAAAAAAAAATTGTGGGTGTTTGTGCTAAGTCTTTCAGTTGTATCTGATTCTTTGCTACCCTATGGACCATAGCCCTCCAGGCAAGAATACTGGAGTGAGTTGCCATGCCCTCCTTGAGAGCATCTTTCCCACCCAGGGATCAAATCCACATCTCTTACATCTCCTGCATTGGCAGGTGGGGTCTTACCACTAGCACCACCTGGAAAGCCCATGAGAATGGGCTATTAGAATGTACCTGATGTGAAGAGTTGACTCATTGGAAAAGACTCTGATGCTGGGAGGGACTGGGGGCAGGAAAGGAAGGGGATGACAGAGGATGAGATGGTTGGATGGCATTACCAACTCGATGGACATGAGTTTGAGTGAACTCTGGGAGTTGGTGATGGACAGGAAGGCCTGCGTGCTGTGATTCATGAGTTTGCAAAGAATCGGACACGACTGAGTGACCAAACTGAACTGAACTAAAAACTAAACAAGCTGACAAGCCCTAGAGATGCTGAGGATGCAAAGCAATAAGAACTTGTACATTGCTGATAAAAATACAAAGTGGGACAGCAACTTTATAAGAAACTGCCACTTTCTCATAAAGTTAAACGTATTTATCATACTACCCCACAATCCCACTTTTAGGTATCTATCCAAGAGAAATGGAAATTTGTGTTCACCCAAAAGCCTCTATGCAAATATTTACAACTAGGAACAACCCAAAGGTCCTTCAACTAGTGAATGGATAAACAAACTGCAGAACATCCATATAGGGGAACAATACTCAGTAACAAAGAATGAACTATTGATAGAGTCACCAAAATGGATGACTTTCAAAAGCACTTTTCTAAGTGAAATAGCCATATTCAAAGGCTACATTCTGCACTATTCTGTTTATATGACAGTCAAAAAGGGGTGAAACTATAGGGATAGAGAATAGACTAGGGATCTCCAGGAACTAAGGAAAAGGGAAGTTTTTGACTACAAACAGTAGCATGTATGATGGAGTTTTTTAAGGTTATGGAACTGTTCTATTATAATTGTGGTGGTGGTTACAGGGCTTTTATGTTTGTCATGACTCAGAACTCTATGCCCAAAAGTATGAAGTTTACTTATGTGAATTAAAAGAATCCGATTAACAACTGCCAACAAATTCAAACTGGTATTTATTATGTACCTATTATAGTAGGGCCTGGACTAGTGGTATGAGGAAAACAAGGTAAGCTCCTTCTCTCCATAGGCACCAGTCTACTGCAAGACACAAACAGGTACACAAATAACTACTGTTTACTTAGAATATGTGCCTAACACAGGAACAACGAAGGTGTAAATGGAGAAGACTGGATTCTTACAAGGAGAATTGTAAGCTTGGAGAACTGTAAGGCTGAATTGCAGTAGAAATAAATCAGATTGTATGCTTATCAAAAATCAGATGGGAACAAGTTATGAGGGTGGAAAAATGTGATTACTGATCAGAGAGGGTAAGGTAATAAAAGCAAACTCTAAAGGTAATGAGACTGAATCAATGCATGTAATGCTATTAAAAAAAAAAAAAAAGGCTAGTCAAATAATTCAATACTGATTCCCCACCATGAAGGAAAATGAACAGATAAAGCTTGAGGTATGAAGTCGTGTTGACTTTAGATTCCACGAGCAATTTCTTTATCTATTCTGCCCCCATAAAAAAGGCTCCCTACTGATAGAAGAAAAGGGCAGGTCTCCTGTAAGGGGATTATAAAGGTTATCAGGAGAGACCTCTGCCTCTTCTGAGTGTGAAGGAGTCATCTGGTAGCTAGAATCTAGAGAGGATGTTGGTGACAAAGAGGTATAAAATGAAACTCTCCCTTTATAGCATCATGTGTCTGGGATAGAGGTTCTCAAATCATGGCCCTAGGATAGCCACAAAACTTCATTTGGGAACTTGGAGATACAGGCTTTATGCCCAAACTGTTGAATCAGAAACTCTGGGGTTAGGCCTAGCAATCTCTGCCTCAGCAAGCCCTCTGTGTAATTTCAGTGAATATCTGAGGATTTTGAGAGTTTGAGAAGATGTCAAAACTGAATGCTAGGGACTTTCCTGGTAGTCCAGTGGTTAAGACTTCTTCCAACACAGAGGGTGGCAATTGGATCTCTAGGCAGGGAGATAAGATCTTATGAGCCTGTCAGTCAAAAAAACAAAACAAAGAAACAAAACAGAAGCAATATTGTAACAAATTCAATAGAGACTTTAAAAATGGTCCACATCAAAATCCTAAACAAACAAACAAACTAACAAACCCTGAAGAATGCTATACTTAACCATAGTAACTGGCTGAAGCTGAAAAAGGAGCATCAAGTTCTAGTGAGCCCTCACCCAGACTCTCCAGACCAATGAACAATGGGGCTCGTTAAATCAATCACGTAAGACCGAGGGTCTTGCTCCATTCTATCCAAAGAAGTAGTTTTCAGTGCTTACTTGGCGTAACTACCTTGAATCTTTGTAAAGCACTTACAAAATTCTGACTTTTCCTTCTAAGTAATCACTGAATTTGTTTTTGTTTTTAACTGATTAGTGTTTTCTTGTCAAAGAAATAAACTTTGCTTTCTTCTTCTTCTTTTTTTTTTTACTATTAAAGCTCTGGTGGTCTTTGTTTCATTTACAGAGAACAGGCAGTCAACAGTGACTCTGCAATGTAAGTTTTCTTTTTCATCCCTGAACAAGTTGTTTAGAATTGGAAGTCCTATATTCTAACCCTTGTGTCAACCCAAATTGCTGGAAGGCCTTGGGCAAACTAGTTAACCCCCTGGGAGTCAGTTTTCTCATCTGTAAAGAGCAAGGAAGTAATTATCCTACCCGCCTCAACTGGCATAATGGCTGTGAAGCTGCTTAGTGAAGGGAGAAGCAGATGCACGTGCAATTATCGTTTTGTGGGCCTTTCTCAATACTGCACTCAATACCCTCAGTTTTCCTCCCTGTCATCAGAGCAGCCCACAGGGAAAGCCTGTAGCCTGAGCATGGTCCAGTGTCCTCTGATGGTCCAGGCAACCGTCTGCAGGCAACCGTCATTGTTTTAGAATTCCAAGTGAATGAAACAGTAGAAAACATTTCAGCCTGAGGGATCATCGATAAAAACATTAGATGATTCTAGGAATACGCTACGGACTTTGCATCAGAACCTGGAAACGACCTGGCAAGCTGCTGTGAGGTTTACAACAAAAAATATTCTTCAGATGGCTTGAAATAAGCAATTGGGTTACAGCAAGTCTTCTGAGATTCACTCAACTACGATCCAATTAAGTGTTCTCCATGCAGAGTATCTCATTATCTGACATAAACGAATAGGGTACAGCTGATGCCAGTATCCAGTGGTCCTAGGAAATCAAACTGCTGCTTCTGGTGTCGTGGTTTAGTCGCTAAGTTGTGTCTGTATCTTGGAACCCGTGGACTGTAGCCCACCAGGCTCCTCTGTCCATGGGATTCTCCAGGCAAGAATACTGGAGTGGGTTGCCATTTCCCTCTCCAGTGGATCTTCTTGACCCAGGAATTGAACCCGGGTCTACTATATTACAAGCAGACTCTTTACCAACTGAGCTACGAGGGAAACATAAACTGCTGCTTTTGGTAAGTAGGTGGTAATTTATGTTGAATTATTTGTTAAAGGCCAAACTAGTCCTTGTAATTCTTTCTGAAGAATTAAATGTTTTTCTGCTTAAATAACATTCTGATCCAAAACAATTTTACTACAGTAATGTATCTGACATAGGAATGATCCTGACACTTTCCCAGCACCTTTATAAATAAGAGGATCTTTCTAAAGCATGCTAATGTTGAAAAGAAAGTAGATTTCTAGGCTTGGCTTTAAAGAGGCAAGCAGATAATAAGTTCAGTGAAGAAGGGAAAATAACTTGGCATTTATCTAGCACTTACTGTGTGGCAGGCACTGCATGAAATGATACACATTAACCTTATCCTGAAAATAATCTGTGAGCTGAGTATATTTACCTCATTTTAAAAGACTAGGACACTATGGTTCAGAGCAGTTAAGTATCTTTCCCAAAGTCACACAGCACACAGTTTAGGGCAGAGTTGAGATTCAAATTCAGTAGGTGCTCTTGGGCTTCCCAGGTGGCACTAGGGGTAAAGAACATGCCTACTAATGCAGGAGACACAAGAGACATGGCTTTGATCCCTGGGTTGGTAAGATCCTTTGGAGGAGGGCATGGCAATCCACTCCAGTATTCTTGCCTGGAAATCCCATGGACAGAGGAGCCTGGCAGGCTACAGTCGGTAGGGTTGCAAAGAGTTGGACACAACTGAAGCGACTTAGCAGGCTCACAGGTGGTCTCTTATCTAGACCGTTGCAACAGCCCCTGTGCCAGATGGCTTCCCTGTGCTCCTCCACATCCTCTCTATACACGTCTCCATTTTACTCTGTTCCCACAAAGGATGTACCAGCTTGCTTGCTGGTTTCCAGCTGTGTTTGGCCAATAGAGATTATTGGCAGGAGGTGAGAAAGAGGGAGAGTAAGGCAAAGGTTTTTATGCTCCCCCTCCCCAGCTCTCTCCTACTCCACCAACCAAAATCTTAGCTCCTCTCCACACAGGATGCTTCCTCTGCGTTTTGATAACCACTCACTCCTCTGAGGGCCCTACACCCTGGCCGCACCTCAACTCGCCCAGTTCGAGTGTGCCTACAGTTACAGTGAATTTTATTTCCACCAGCTTATAAGACATCAAAGCTTGGAAATGACAGATTGTCCAATTTGTTGTTGTTTCGTTACTGGTTCTGGTTCAAATGAAGTCGCTGAATGATGGACACATTCTGTGTGTCCTCCACAGTGTCTGACCTGAATAACTCCTGGTTCAGCATTTAGACAGTGTCTCTACTGTTGGCTCCAGCTCCCTGAGAGAAACCAAACGGTTTTATGAGCAAAAACGTCTCATTGGCCCATATGTAGTTTCTGAATTATGGCATTCTTAGCTTGGTGAAAAATAATAACAGAACCTGACATTTATACAAAGTTCTATGGCATTACATTTATTACTTTCTATTTAAGGGTGCATTAGAAACTAGATGCATGCCCAGAAGAAAACAGCTGAATTCAAAGCTTAAGTTATTTTTTTTTTTTAAGACAGGTAATGACTGAACTCTCATCAAGACAAAATAGCTGATGGTCTTTCCTCTGAACCATTTTCCTGAAGCTAATGAAACTGGTCTATCTGGGCAGTTGCTAACTCACTCCTGTTTTCTGAGTGAGTTCATTATCTGTGACTTCAGAAGAATAAAGAGGAAAGAGAAGCAGACTGTTACATAGGACAGATGCAATGAGTGGTTCTGCACAGTAATGCTACATAGGCAGAAGTAAAATAAAATCTTTGGTGATCAGCAAATGTAATAGTCCTAACATTTTCACAGCTGTCACTCTTAAAGTCTAATGGCATGCATGGATGAGCAATAATTTTTAAACTTGATTTTATCACATTTTTGTGCTTGAAATGACAAAGCATTTTGGAATCATCCTCTTACCTGAATATAGTTATTCTATTAGATAATTATAGCACTTAATGAAAGAAAGGAAGATAGAAATGAGTAATATTCTTAAATATCTTTAATTATAAACTGTCCCCTTTAATCTCTAGCAATACTTCTAACCTCAGCATCTACTTTGTCTGATACTAATTTAACTATATCAGATATACTTTGATTAGTACTTGGGTAGGATAGCTTTTCTTATCCTTTTATTTTTAAGTCTTTATCTTTTCATCTAATGTGTGGCTCTGATTAATAATAGCACATAGCTGGTTTTTATGTTTTTATTTGGTCTGGCAAACTGTCTTTTAATCGGCTCATAGACCACTGACATTAAAATAATTAATAGTTAATGATACAGTTTAAGTCTAATGCTTGCTATTTCTCTCCTGTCTGTCCTCTTGTGTTTTTCCCTTTATTTCTAATTTTTGCCTTCTTTTGGAGTATGGAAACATTTTTTTATTATTCCATTTTTAGTTATACATTCTTACATAGTTTTTTTTTTTTTTTTTTAAGTTGTTGCCCTAGAGATTTAACAGGTAAAGAATCCACCTGCAATGCAGGAGACACAGGAGATGCAGGTTCAATCCCTGGGTTGGGAAGATCCCTTGGAAGAGGAAAATTACAACCCACTTCAGTATTCTTGCCTGAAAATCCCCACATACAGAGGAGCCTGAGGGGGCTACAGTCCAAAGGGTGGCAAAGAGTCGGACACGACTGAGTGACTAAGCACACGCACACAGGCTAGATATTACAATATGCCTTCTTGATGTATTGTGAGGTGAGGTGAGGTGAAGTCGCTCAGTCGTGTCCGATTCTTTGCGACCCCATGGACTGTAACCTCCTAGGCTTCTCTGTCCATGGGATTCTCCAGGCAAGAATACTGGAGTGGATTGCCATTTCCTTCTCCAGGGGATCTTCCCGACCCAGGGATCGAACCTGGGTCTCCTGCACTGGAGGCAGATGCTTTAACCTCTGAGCCACCAGGGAAGCCCCTGATACATTGTAGTCTGCCTTAAATGAATACTTTTGGTTTTACCACTTTCTAAAGAAGGCAAGAAACTTTGCAGCAGTTAAACTGCATTTGACACACTCCCACAGTTTGGGCTATTGTTTCCATGTATTTTATTTCTACATATGTGATGATTATTGTTTTGATGCAAACAGTTAGCATTCTTATATTTTTAACCACATGTTTACCTTTGTCAGTGCTCTTCCATCTGAGACCATTTTCTTTCAACCTGAAGAACTTCTCGGTGTTTCTTTTGGTTTACAGCTGCTGGCACTGAATTCTCTCAGGTTTTGTTTGTCTGGAAACAACTGTACTTAACCTTCATTTTTATTTTTACATCTGTATTGTGGCATGATTTACATGTAATAAAATTCACCCACTTTTAGATGTATAGTTTGATGAATTTTGGTAAATTTTATGTATGCATGTACAGAGTCCTGCAGGCAGCCTCCACAATCCAGTTTCAGTACACTTTCTCACCCACCAAAAGCTCCCTTCTGCAGTCCATTCTTTCCCCTAGAAATGACTAATTTGCTTCAGGTTGTTATAGTTTTGCCTTTTCTAGAAGTTCATATAAATGGAATCATACAGTGTGAAAATACTTTTGCAACTCGTTTCCTTCATTTAGCATGATGCTCTTGAGATTCTCCCAGGCTGTTACATGCATCAGTAGTTCATTTCTCTTAATTGTTGAGTAATGTTCTATTGCATGGGTATACTATATTTTGATTATTCATTCACTAGATGATGAACATTTCTATTGTTACCATTTGTGGTTATTATGAATGCTTATGCTATATTCATATACAAGTTTTGTGAGGACATAGCTTTACTTTTATTAGGTAAATATCTAGGAATGAAAAGGCTGGACTATATGGTACTTACATGTAGTGCCAAACTGATTTTTGAAGTGACCGTGCCATTTTGCATTCCTGCTTATAATGTATGAAGACCAGCTTCTCCATATTCACCCAATCCTAATATCATCAATCTTTTAAATTTCAGTTACCCCTCTGGCATCTTTTCATGGGCTTGTGGACCATTAGCATATCTTTTTGGTAAAATGTTTGCTTAGATCTTTTGTGTTTTTGTGAAGTCTTGAGAGTTATATATTCTGAATACAAGTCCTTTATCATATACATATTTTGTTTTGCAAATATTTTCTTTCTACCTGCAGTTTACCTTTTCATTTTCTTAATGCTGGCTTCTGATATTAGTATGGTGGGTTATACTGAATGATTTTGAAATATTGAACTAACATCACATTGCCAGGATAAGTGCTCTTGATTGTGGTATATTATTCTTTTTAAACATTATACGATTCAATTTGCTAATATCTTGTGGGAATTTCTGTGTTTCTAAGTTATATTAGTCTCCAGTTTTCTTTCCAAGTATTATCTTTATCTGATTTTAGTATCTGGGTAAAGCTGTCCTCATAAAGTAAGTTGGGAAGTGTTCTGGAAGAAATTGTGTAGAAATAATGTTATTTATTTTTTAACCATTTGGCAAATGAAACCAAGTGAAGCAGTGAAATCATATGGGGTTGTGGCTTTCTTTTTCTGAAAGATTTTAAACCATGAATTCAATCTCTTTAATATCTATTTACTCTTTAGTACATATCATAGTAATTTTCAAGAAATTAGTCTGTTTAATGAAAGTTGTTGATTTTTGTGTGTAGAGTTGTTCTTTATAGTATCACCTTAATATTCTTTTAATGTATGTAGGGTTTATAGTCATTTTCTCTTTCATTCCTGATACTGGCAAGCCCTGCCCACTGCTTCACACACACCCTCTGTCTCACTCTCTTTCTGGCTAAAGATTTATCAGTTTTATTGAGTTTTTAGCTTCACGATATTTTTCTATTGGGTTTCTGTTTTAAATTTCATTGCTTTTTCTCTTTTTATTTTTCCATCCTTCTGCTGTTTGGGGTTGATATGGCTCATCTTTTTAAAAGTTTCTCAAGGGTGGAAGTTTAGATTATTGATTTGAGAACTTTCTTCTTTGCCAATATAAACATCTAGTGCTATAAATATCTCTCTAAGCAATGCTTTAACTGCATCCACAAATTTTGATGTGTTGTATTTTCATTTTTGTTTAGTTCTAGATATTGTCTTGGAGAAGGAAATGGAAACCCACTCCAGTGTTCTTGTCTAGAGAATCCCAGGGATGGGGGAGCCTGGTGGGCTGCTGTCTATGGGGTCACACAGAGTCGTACACGACTGAAGTGGCTTAGCAGCAGCAGCAGCAGCAGATATTGTCTAATTTTTGCTTTAGAAAATATTTTAAATAATTCAAAAAGAGAAGAGCATATTTACCTATGTACTTATTATTTTTGTTGCTCTCTCTTCATTTCTGATATCCCAAGTTTTCTTCTTCTGGTATTATTTTTTTCATTCTGAAAGGCTTCCTTTAGCAGTTATTTTGGGGCAGGTCTGTTGGCTCTTAGTTTTCTTTCACTGAGTCTGTCTTTATTTCACCTTATTTCTTGAAGGCATTTTGCTGGATATAGAATTCTGATTTGACAGTGTTTTTTCTTTTTTCACTTTAGGGATATTGTTTCACTTTCTTCTGTCCTCCATAGTATCTAACAAGAATTCCACAGTCATTTGAATTATTGTTTGCCTATAAATAATGTGTTATTTTCTCTGGTCACTTTGCCATTAATTTATAAGTTTGCTTACAATGTGTCTGGGCATAGATTAATTTGGGTTTATCCTGTTGAGGTTTGCTGAGTTTCTTGAGCCTAGAGATTCATGTGTTTCACAAAATTTGGGAACAGGTTAGCCATTATTTCTTCAAATATTTTTTTACACTGCACTTTCATCTTCTCTGGGACTCTGACAACATCAGTGTTAGATCTTCTGGTGCCATTCCACAGATATCTGAAATTCTATTCATTAAAAACAAAAACAACTTGGGAATTCTCTGGCAGTCCAGTAGTTAGGACTCTGCACTTTCACTGCTGAAGACCTGGGTTCAATCCTTGGTGAGAGAACTAAGATCCCACAAGCTGTGAGGCATGGCACCAAAAAAAAAAAAAAAACCCAACAAAAACCAGAACACAACAAAATCAACTTTCTTCCCTCTATTGTTCACTTTGGGTAAATTCTTTTGATTGGCTTACAAGCTAATTTAGAGTTTCCTCTGCTATTTCTATTCTACTGTTGAGCCCATTCAGCTTTTTTTTTGTTTATGCTTTTTAAATTCCCTTTGTTTCTTCCTTATATCCTCAGTTTTCTTTGCTGAGACCTTCTAGCATTTTATATTTTAAGAACATTTGCCCTACTTTTTGGATCACTATTATAATAGTTGCTCTTGAAAGTCCTTATTAGATAATTCTCACTTGCGTGTCATCTTGGCAGTGGCATCTCTTATTTGTCTCTTGCACAGAGTTGGACACGACTGAAGTGACTTAGCAGCAGAGCATGCAAGGTTGAGATTTTCCTGGTTATTTGTATGCTGATTATTTTCAGATTGTATCCTGTACATTTTGAATATTATGTTACGGGATTATGGGTATTTGTTTTAACAGATAATTGACCCAGTTGGGTTCAGGTACAAGTTCCGACCAACTTTCTGTGGTTTCAGTGTGATGGCTGATTTCAAAACAGTGCTATTCAGATCTGTCTTGCATGTGCACCACCCAGTGGCTAGTTTGAAACCTTGGTGATCTGTCCTGTACTTCAGTTCTTAAACTTATGTGCTCTTTAGGGTCAGCATGGGCATGGGTGTATGCACTTGGAAGTGAGCCCAAGAATTCATAGGCAACTTTATGGGCCTGCTTTCCCAATCCTCTCCCTGGGACAATCTCTTCAGCAATTTTTGGTTACCTGAAATTTTCCAACCAGAGAGTTGGAGCTATATTTATTCACTCTGTTGCAACTTTTTGCAGTTACACTGATGTCCAGGGTCAACCAGCAGGAGGACAGAGAGAAGACAAAAAGCAACAGGAGTCTGTCCCACACAGATGATCACAGCTCCCCTGATCAGAGAGGCAAGTTCCCCTCCCTCAGCATTCAGAATCCTGCAGGTCCAGCTGTCACTACAGACACTTGTCATTGCCATCATGGGCTTTCTCAGGGGCTGGGGTGTGAGAAAACGGAGAAAAGAAGAAAGAGGGCTCTCCTTGACTCCCTTGAGCATTAGGAGACCCTTCCCTGCTCTTTGAGCCAGAGCTAGAGGGTTTCTCCTGGAGCTCCCTCTGTGCAGATGCCCACATTCAGGTTTTGTGCTAATTTTGGAGGAAAACGATGATAAACTGTCTACCAATTTGATGGTACTTCAAATTCTAGTCCTCTTCCCCAATTACCAACCACAATTTAATTTTCAGAGTCCTCAAAAATCTGCTCTGTATATTATGTTCAAGTTTTTTTTTTTTTTTTTTAAGCTGCATCCATTGTGGTATATGCAGAATACTCTATTGTACCTGGAATTGGAAAATTCTATCTTGTTTAAGCCACTGAATTACTGTTGGGGCCCTGGTTTCAGCGAGTAGGCCTATCCTAAATTATTAAGCCAGTTCCACCATTCCTTTGTTCTTGTACTACACCTATTCTGCAATTCTTCAACCCTGGATCAATCCCATAACCCACCTATCTGCTCCCTCCACCCAGAATGATGAGCTAGACTTATTCAACCATGTGGGCTGGTGGCCTTTTGCTTGTTAAATATCTCTGCACAGCTCTCCTGTTTTCACAGAAATTGCTATTTATATTTGTCTTGAACCTTTACAGCTATCCTTTCACTCTCTCAGCACTTGTCTTTACCTCTTATGTCGTAGAGAAAACTAGGCAGCTTCTTACTGCTCACCTATAGGTATGCAATCCCTTATGTTTTAAATGAAGAGACATCCCTCCTTATACCTTCTGCTGAAGGAGCTAATGCTTCCGGTGCTCTGGATCCTATCTCCTTCTGCCTTCTTAATGTTATCCATAAATTATTATCCTCATTTCTTCCATCTTCCACTTATTTTCTCCATAGGAGCCTATACTTCAGCATATAATATGGAAAGTCTCTATCTGTTTTTAAATATTGAAAACATCTCCTAATACTCTTCCTGTATTAGTCAGATTAGTTTGATGAGGGTAATCTAACAGTTTTAACAATATTTAGATCTCTGAGACTAAACACACACACAAATTACTTTTTACTCATATAAAGTTCCGTGTGGGCTTCCCAGGTTGCGCTAGTGGTAAAGAACCCACCTACCAATGTAGGAACAACGTAGGACATGCCAGACGCGGGTTCAATCCCTGGGTCAGGAAAATCCCCTAGAGGAGGGCATGGCAACCCACCCCAGTATTCTTACCGGGAGAATCCCATGGACAGAGGAGCCTGGTGGGCTATGGTCCACAGGGTCACAGAGTTGGACATGATTGAAGTGACTTAGCCTGTGGGAAAAGTTCAGTGTATGTGCTCTTGGTTGGGTGGCTCTCTTGGTAGATTTCTCTTCTCTGACTCAGGGATCCAGGTTCCTTCCATCTTATGGCAGAGCCATCTTCAAGAGGTGTTCAGGGCTGCTGTAGAAGGGAAGGCAGTATGAGGTAGGTTCACTTAACTGCCTTAGCTCAGAATGCCCTACACACTTTTACTCACCTTCCTTTAGCCACATGGTTCCACCTGGAGAAATCTAGGAAATGTTGACCTTCATGGACCAAATGCCTTCTAGCATCATGAATTGCCAGTAGTTAGCCAACTATCTCATCAATCTCTAGTAGCTCCTTACCTCTAGTCTTACCATATATCCATCCACATGGAATCGATCATAGTCTTCTTACCACAGATATGATTGTACCACTTCCCCATTTAGCACCCAGTTACTATCCACTGCCAAGTGAATGAAATCCAAACCCTTTATCAAGGTATTCAATACCATTTGGGCTCTAGCCCTTCCATCCCTGTCTCATGAGGGCTTGTCTTAGGGATTGTCCCATCACACTGCTTCCAGTTCCCAGTTACTGGGAACAAGTAACAGTTACTCTTACTTGCCTTTCCATGTTAGCACATGCTCTTCCATCTTTCTGAAACATCTCTCTTTACTGTTACCTGGTGGGAAAATTTCTACCTCTCCTTCACAATTCATTGTAAGCATCTTCCTCTGTGAACCTTGTAATTTTTATTTTTGAATTTAAGAAATTTTTATTTTATATTGGATTAAGTTGGTCAACAATGTTGTGATAGTTTCAGGTGTACAGCAAAGTGATTCAGTTATACATATACATGTTACCTACTCTTTCAAAAGTTCTCTTCCCATTTAGGCTGTTACAGAATATTGAGTAGAGTTGCCTGTGCTATACAGTTGTTGGTTATCCATTTTAAATAGAGCACTGTGTACACGTCCATCCCAAACTCCCTAACTATCCCTTCCCCCCACCCGTGGCTTCTGGTAACCATAAGTTTGTTCTCTAAGCAGCACCTTTTTTAAAAGTAGAGTTGATCATTTAGTCCCTTTATGCCACAACTGATCATCAGCAAACCTCAACAGTAGTACTTATTTCACTGAGTTAAAATCATGTTTTTACATATCCTCTCTCTTCTTTTAAACTATGAGCTCCTTGATAGCTAGGATCATGACTTGCTATCTTAGTATCTCTAATGCCTAAAGCAGTGTCTGTCACATGATGAATGTTTAATAAATGTTCATCTAATGAATAATTAAATGAATGAATAAATGATGTACACTTTAAAATATTTCTTACACTTAAATTTCAATTCAGTGTTTATTCAATATTTAAAAGTTCTTGGAGAAAGCTATGAGCTTGTGCTGTATTTACTGTATCTTCTGTCAATGAAGAAGGATGGACAGTATTAAAGCCTTACAGAAATACAGTAACAGAAATTCTTGATTTGGTTAGGGAGCTTCTTTACAAAAAGTTAGTGAAAGTGATACAAGAATGAGTTGAAGCTACAAAGAGGGTAAAGTGACTGATTCTTACTGATATGGAAATATTACTGAAAGATTCAACTTTCTATTTCTTTGGGAAGTCAAAGAGCACAGAGAACACTGATAAGGACTGAGAGGATTCAGGTGGTTGAGATGAGAAGCTTGAGGAAACATCATTTCAGTCTGTAATGTAAAAACGAATGGTGTGGGGGTGGGGGACAAGCACACTTCCTTGAGGTTTTCCCTTCTGAACCATGAAAAAATAGCTCTATCGTAATTAATATACATTTTGAATGAACTGTATTTCATTAATACTTCTTCAAAAATCATTGTTCATCTATGTTATATATACTATCTCTTAATTAACTAGACTGTTCCATTAATCAGCTCATCATTCCATCTCTGACCAGTCTATATGAGTAGAATCACTGTATTTTCAAAAACAATAAATAACAAACAAAATCTCCCCCAAACCAAATATCCTGATGCCCATGTTATCTTTTCTGATCCATAATCAGTTATAATTTGGGTGGTCTCCGGCTTGATTTGTGCTGAAACTGCCACACAGGACAAGTGGAAGGGAGTCACTGGGAAGCTGGAATGAGACAGGAATTTGTTGCTGTTGCTGTTTATTTGCTTAGTCATGTCTGACTCTTTGGAAATTCATGGACTGTAGCCCACCAGGCTCCTCTGTCCATGGAATTTTCCAGGCAAGAATACTCCTCCTCATGGACGGAGGAGCCTGGTAAGCTGCAGTCCATGGGGTCGCAAAGAGTAGGACATGACTGAGTGACTTCACTTTTCACTTTCATGCATTGGAGAAGGAAATGGCGACCCAATATTCTCTATCAAACTGAGATAACGATCAGGAGAACTGTGCCAACTATAGGGATTGGTGCAGAGCAGGAAAGGAGGTTGAGACTTCATTTCAGTTTTGGCCAGATACGGAAGCATCAGTGGGAGGTCTCCCTCTCCATGAATCTGGAGACCAGGGACACAAGGTCACCTTCAGAGGTGAACTATCAATAGTAAAATTCACAGACAATGGCTGTTATTAGTCACCCGTGGGAGTAAATCAAGAGACTGAAATGCATGGACCTCATGAAACTCCAATCAAGGGAGGAAATTTGGATGTAATCAGAGGAAGGCAGATCCAGAATGTGAATGTCATTGCATAGAAGATAATCAGTTGAACTGCCCATCGCCTGAGGGAAGACTGGGTGAAGGTGGGTGAGGGTGTGGGCAGAATGGGAAGTGGTCAGTGTGGACGACAGGAAATAAGAACCCCAAGGCATCTTAAGATGGTAGTGCACACCCGAGCCCTGTGCAGGGGAGAGATTCTGCCTTTTGTGGTTGCTGTGGAACAGGAGTGCCTCTTCTTATCTCTCTACAGTATCTGTGCCCTGTGCCCTGTGCTCAGCATCTGTGTTCATTCTGATCCTGGGACTGGCTGCTCTGGGCAGTGGACATAGGCTTTCAGTCCCTGGGAAGAAATGTCTTCCATTTTAAATTTCTACTTTGGCTATGAGTAACTTCTTGGATTTGAGTGATTCAAGTGACCTTGCTGCTGCTGCTGCTGCTGCTGCATCGCTTCAGTCGTCTGACTCTCTGCGACCCCATGGACGCAGCCCACTGGGCTCCCCCATCCCTGAGATTCTCCAAGCAAGAATACTGGAGTGGGTTGCCATTTGGATTCTGAAAACTTCTGGAAACTTCTGGAAACCTGATGCGGATAAACACTGGAATTTTGAAAGTGCTCAGCTCCTCAAGGGGATGCTACAGCAAACCCCAGTGGGTAGCTACAGCCTCTTTCCAGGAATGCATTGACCTCATCTTCAGTCCTTTGCTGCCTTCCATAGACAGTACCGCAGTACCCACTTAGGTCAAGGATTCTTAACCCTATCAGAGCCAGTGACCTATTTTCAAGTGAATGTTTTGTTAGGTCCTATTTACTATCTGGAATTATTAACCTCCTATACGTGCTTAATTGCTCAGTAGTGTCTGACTCTTTGGGACACTTTAGACTGTATGTGGCCTACCAGGCTCCTCGGTCTGTGGGATTTTTCAGCCAAGAATACTGGAGTGGGTTGTTACTTCCTTACCTGGGGATCTTCCCAACCCAGAGATTGAACCCATGTCTCCCATGTCTCCTGCATAGCAGGCTGATTCTTTATGCACTGAGCCATCAGGGAAATCTCCTACACACATCTTTCTAAAAGTCAACACAATGTCCTAATGATGAAGATAAATTATTGACAGAAGAGGAATAATTTATAACTAACTAATATGTATTGGAGTATATTAATATTTAGGGAAGACTAACTAGGAGGTAGAATGAAGCAGTTGCTTTGAAATCTGAGTGAATGTGACAGAGACTAATGTAATAGAGACACGTTTGCTGACAACTCAAATCACAATAGCGAAATTGCTGGCAGCCAAATGCTTTTCTGAAATGGTGAATACTGTTGGTAAAGTTCTGAACAAACACAGTGCCATCTTCTCTTCCTTTAAAAAAGCTTAAGTGGCATTTACAGGAAAATCAGTGTATATTAAAATATACAAAAGTAACTTGTGTTTCCAAGTAAAATGGAATTGAATTTCACACCACATAATTACAAACAGATTTTCCCACACAAATATCCAGTGTGACTTCTGACGTTTGCACAGGACACACAACACTTGTTGGTGCACAAGATCAAATAGCCAGCACCCTTGGTCCCACTCATTAAATGCTACTAGTGTCCCTCCTAATAACTGCGACAATCAAAAGTGCCCCCTAGAGCTTCCAGAACATCTCCTAGAGGCTGGTACCTTTCTTACTGAGATACAGTGATTTACACGAACAGAAAACAATGAAGTGAAGTTGTTAGTCACTCAGTTGCATCTGACCCTTTGCGATCCCATGGACTGTAACCTGCCAGGCTCCTCTGTCCATGGAATTCTCCAGGGAAGAATACAAGAGTGAGCTGCCATTCCCTTCTCCAGGGATCTTCCAGACCCAGGGATTGAACCTGGGTCTTCTGCATTTGCAGGCAGATTCTTTACCATGTGAGCTACCAGGGAAGCCCTGACTTAGTGAACAGGAAACGATATGAGTGTCCAATAAAGCAAGTGTGCCTGTCCTATGACACAATCATTCCATGGCTTGGCATGGCAGGTAAATTAAGCTGGCAGAAAGAAGGGATGAGGATGGGTGAAACTAGGGAGAGTACCTAGTGCTAGAGGAAGAAGCAGAAATACAGGCAGAACAATCAGTCAGAATTTATAAGAGGAAACCAGGATAACAGTTCACCTCTAGGACTTGGGCCAACATACACAGAAGAGTCAACACAGAAGGAACTGTGGCTCTGGAGCCACATAGGTGCCCAGGCTTGTTGTTGGTGCCAAATATTCCAGATCTGGCTGAAGGGGAAGAATTTATGTCAACAGAGGAGCCCAAAAGTAATGACTTGGTTCCTAGAATGTGGGTCTGGGATTGTGACATTTTCAAACCCCTTATCACAGCCTCAGCCAGAAATGACTCAATGTAAGGCATGAGCTTTGGAGAAGGCAATGGCACCCCCACTCCAGTACTCTTGCCTGGAAAATCCCATAGACGGAGGAGCCTGGAAGGCTGTAGTCCATGGGGTCGCTGAGGGTCGGACACGACTGAGCGACTTCACTTTCACTTTTCACTTTCATGCACTGGAGAAGGAAATGGCAACCCACTCCAGTGTTCTTGCCTGGAGAATCCCAGGGACGAGGGAGCCTGCCATCTATGGGGTTGCACAGAGTCGGACACCACTGAAGCGACTTAGCAGCAGCAGCAGCAGCAGCAGCAGCAGCAGCAGCAGCAGCAGCAGCAGCAGCAAGGCATGAGCTTAAGTCTTCTCAAAACTAGCAGCTGAGGAGAAAGCAAACGCAGAAGAGACTAACAGCCGCAGTTTCTCAGTGCCACGTGATTGAAGAGGGTATGCTACACAACATTTGATTTTCCTGTGTTAGAGTGTTGTGGTTTTTTTGCCCTCACTTGAACATAAATGAATCAACTCATTCTTCAAACAAACAACACATGTTCAAGAGAACAAGATTTGGGCATTCACAAACCATTCCTCAAACCACCCCCACACCATGTATGTGCTGCTTTCCTGTGGGTGGACATAAAACAGCTGCTTGGAACTCAGACTTGGAGCCCATTTCCAAAAGTGGGGTCATGAAGGCGTGGCCATAAATTGCAACAATGCTTATACTGAATACTGCAATTTACAAGGGTAAGTACCTAACTTTGCCTGGAACCCAGACCAAGGAAAACTCTTCAACCTCTGCTTTGTGACTCAGGGGCCAAACAACACTCATACAAACCAGATATTCCCTAAAGACCATCTCAACAGGATGATGCCTCATCTCCCGTGACTGTTCCCAAAGTCCCATCCAAGACAATTATCTAATCTTTGCTCAGGATTCAAATTACCCAATGTTTTTACTTCATTGGATTGAGCAGGCTCCTTTGTACATCAGTTCCTTGAGGGAAAAAAGAAAAGATGCTCTCATTTCAATTCCCACCCTTTTAGAGGTCTTATTACTTCATCTGTCCCACGTTCATTATAGGGGATGGTCATGAGAGCGAGTTCGGCTTTACAGTCTTTGATGGAACATATTAGCAAAATTGAGTTTTAAAAGAGAGAGAGAAATAAGCATTCTGTGCATGAAAAGAATTTTCCATTTCAGCCTGTAAATTGAAGAAAAAGACTGAAGAAATTATATGCTATTATAAAATACTCAGGAAGATAGCTGGCAGTATTTTTTCTTCTTCCAGAAGCTTTGATCCAATCATGGTTAAGGTATTGCTGAATTATACACGTAAGGTCCCAGCTCATTCTGCTGACCTCTCACTTGTTCTCTGACCCAGACGCCTCCTATTTCCCTTTATACACCCTCCTCCAAGCATATCTCTGTCCCTAGTTTTGAGCACATGCCTGGGTAGATCTGGGGGTCTCTTACCTTTTGTTTGTTCCCTTGGTGCCATCAATCACGGATTTGATTAAAGGTAGTTCAAGATCTGAGAGGCCACCAGAAGTAACTCTGGACAACACACTTTATTAAATGGATGAGTTAGTACTCAACTAAATGTATGAGTTAATATATTTCTCTGTGCTTTTTCCTATGTGAATATCTCCTTAGGATTTTTCTTCTTGTGTATGAAGGCGAAAGTGTTAGTAACCCAGTCGTGTCTGACTCTGCAATCCCATGGACTGTAGCTCACCAGGGTCCTCTGTCCATGGAATTCTCCAGGCAAGAATACTGGAGTGGGTTGCCATTCCCTTCTCCAGGGGATCTTCCTGACTCAGGGATCGAACCGGGGTCTCTTGCACTACAGGCAGATTCTTTACCATTTGAGACACCAGGGAAGCCCCTTCCTGTGTATATCTCAATTTAAAAACTTAAATCCAGATCCACGTCCCTATCCAGAAAGCTTTAATCGTTCCCTGCTGCCCACAAATCAAGATCCTCTGTGTTTTTTCCCCAACATACCTTTTCAACAAATCAACTCCTCTAGACATAATGAGAGCTGTACAGAGCAGTGGCTGAATATATAGCCTTTGGGCTGGAATGCCAGCTCAGTCACTTAGAGGTTGTATTCTCAGGTGAGTTACTTAAACCCTTCTATGCCCCAGTTTCCTCAACTGTAAAAATGGCTTAATAATAGAAATAATTGGAATTGCAAGAGAATATATGTTAGTTGCTGAGAAAAGAGTCTGATACATGATAAGCATCATCTACTATTAGGATTATTATTACTCACTACCCTCAGTACATTTGCATTTTTCTATTTTTGTACTTTTTCTTACAGTTTCTGAAATGCTCATCCCTTCTCTCCAAATTCCTCTAAGTTCTTCCCATCCTTTAAAGTCCTTACCAGATTTTGCCTTTTCCATAAACTCCCCTGGCCTGTGTAGTTCACAGTGTTCTTCTTTTGTGCACCAATACACAAAGTATCTCTTCCAGTCATTTTGTGTATGGTCATTTGTTGCTTCATAGCACTTATATTGCTGCCTATGATATAATTCACATACAATTTCACCTGGTCTCCCAAACTTGTGAGTCGGGAGTCCTTTGAAGGTAGGGACTCAGGCCAGTTTTTGTATAAAGCTCAGCACCTGGTAGACTGCCTTCCCAATTGTAGCTCAATAAATATCTGTTTATTTGACTTGATTAATCCGCAGGTCATAAGTCTGCTGGATGCTTTTGGAAGTGGGGAGCCAAACGGAGTGCAGAAGAGTTGGAACCTTGGTTATTCGCTTGTAGAACATTTATGAAGTGCCTGTGTGCAAGGCTCTCTGCTTCCACCTTTCATCTGACAGGGTCTCACCCCCACCACCATGAGGCACCAGGACTGTCTGACTAGAGGATGAGATCAGGTGCTGTGTTTGGCCAGAAGGGGCAGCCTTGGCCACTGGAAAGTCTTTTAGAGTAGCAGTTTTAGAGGGAGGGAGGGACAGGGTTCCCAGTCCTGACTGTAACATAATCAGTCTCCTGAAGTAACTGATCTCTTGAAAAAGTGGAAGTGAAAGTCACTCAGTCGAGTCCAACTCTTTGCAACACCATGGACAACCCCATGGAATTCTCCAGGCCAGAATACTGGAGTGGGTAGACTTTCCCTTCTCCAGGGGACTTTCCCAACTCAGGGACTGAACCCAGGTCTCCTGCATTTCAGGCGAATTCTTTGCCAGCTGAGCCACAAAGGAAGCCTTGAACTTTCTTGAACTCCTATGCAAAGACACCTGTTTTGGATCTTGTGAAACTCAAAACTGATGTAAATGCTGTGTATTATGCCATCATACTGATTTTATTTACTTACTTTAATCCAAGTTACACATCTATTTAATAAAAATAGATTTCTATGGCTTGAAAGAAAAAAAGTCTCCTAAAGAGCAGGTGCTTCCACAAGGAAGTTTTGTAAATTCAGATCTTTCTTGCTTGGTTGCTCAGAGTTGCCCCTGGCTGGAGATATTTGGCATCTCAAAGGGCCAGGGTCAGATAAGAAAGACATCTAGCCTGGTATTGGGTCAAGACTTCCAGGTTCAAGTCCAGGCTCTTTTGCTAACTTCCTGAGTGACTTGAACACTTGTCATCACCATGCTCTTAAGTTCCCTCATCTGTAAGTGAGGGTGTTGGGTGAATATGTAACCTCTAGGCTGCCTGTTATCTCTAATATTCTATCACCCTAGGAGTGTTCTCTTAGTGAAGTCCTAGGCAACTACAAGGGGACAGACAGAGGCCTCCTGCATCTGGAGTTAAGATTCTTCTGGCCAGTGGAGCTCAACTGAGTTGGTCCCTAGGGTATGGGATGATCTCATTTACTGGGAGTGGTCCTGCTTACAAATCTCAGAATCCTTCTCTTTCTCCACTAAATCTGGAAAAGTAAGGATTTGGCAAATAGGATAATGAAGAGATGTCAGGGTAATAAAGAGGCAAAGGTCTTAAGTTGGGGTCATCTCTGTTTATCAAGTCAATTGTCCCCACCTCTGGATTCTCTCTGAGTGTTCCCTCCTTGCAGTCCTGAAGAAGGGACTGAAGTCATAGTCACTGATGAGGGTGGAGACCTAGGGATGTGAAGCAAAATTTCACTGAGGCTTGGTGTCAAGTGTGCACAGGTTGTCAGAGACCCCACACAGGCCGTGGGCTCAGCCCTATTGATTCATTCCCCCGGCCTTCCCATCCCCCTACATTGGCAGAAGGCACTCCTTCCTTTCAGCACCCAGATGTCCTTGGCAGCTTTCCTCAGATGCTCTGGCTACTTTTGCCTCATTACTCCTTTCACTCTCAGCTTTAGCTCAGAGCAGTCCCCTGCCCTCTCCCCCGCCAGCCCCGACCCCACCCCATCCCCCCACCCCCCACCCAGTAATTCACCTCCATCCCCCACCTAAGGCAGACAGTCTGCTGCTTTTACTTACATCATGTTCCTGGGGCATGAGATCACTGAGGCCATGTCTCTTTGAAACTGTGAGCCTGTGCCTGGAAAATCTGCTGAGGAGAAAGATATGGCTGTTGCTCTCAGGGGACACTGTGTTGTGTTACAGAACGCAAGGAATAACATGGCGATCACGTAACTGTCTTGGGCAGAACTTGTACAAGGATAACAGTTCTGGTAGGACAAGTGGTCAAATGTGGAAACAGACATCTGTCCCGCTTATGTATTTCATAGTCTTACTTTGCTTTCCCTCTCCTGGCAATGCAACAGCCCCTGCTAGGTGCTTGGCTCTGTGATGCTTACGGAAGGAATATAGGAGGGAAGAGAAAACACATGGCCTGAACCTCCAAGGAATTTACAGTCTGGTCAGAGAAGGAAGGCATCCACACATTTGTGAGTTCATAGGGTGGTTGAGAGTAAGAGGACTTTACCTGGAGCCCATGTTGAGTTTAAGCATCTAAAAATCCCAAGTTCATTTTTCTAGTAGATGATCCATAATTACCCGATTTTAAAAGCACACAGGATGACCCCTTTCCCCACCCCCACCAAAAAATGAAGAATTAAGCTCAACTTAAAAGACCTGGGCTGGAGTCCTGGCTTTTCACTTACTGTTTGTGTGATAACAATTATGAAGAATTGATGCTTTTGAACTGTGGTGTTGGAGAAGACTCTTGAGAGTCCCTTGGACTGCAAGGAGGTCCAACCAGTCCATCCTAAAGGAGATCAGCCCTGGGATTTCTTTGGAAGGAATGATGCTAAAGCTGAAACTCTAGTACTTTGGCCACCTCATGCGAAGAGTTGACTCATTGGAAAAGACCATGATGCTGGGAGGGATTGGGGGCAGGAGGAGAAGGGGATGACAGAGGATGAGATGGCTGGATGGCACCACCAACTTGATGCACATGAGTTTGGGTAAACTCCAGGAGTTGGTGATGGACAGGGAGGCCTGGCGTGCTGTGATTCACGGGGTCGCAGAGAGTTGGACACGACTGAGCGACTGAACTGAACTGAAGCTCCTTGATCCTCAGTTTCTCAGTCTTGAAAACAGGGAGAATCATTTCTGTCCTACTTATCTCATAGCATGGCTGTTAAGATCAAATGAGATAAGTATGTGAAAGTTCTTTATAAATCATAAAGCATGATACAGGTAAAAGGTACCATTAATGTTTAAAACCAAAACACAAGTCCATACAGAATGACAGAATATAGTTTATTGGAACCTTAGATGTGTTTGCACAAATGTTCTTCTCTTGCCGATAATGAAATTGAGACCCAGAGAAGTTAACTGGCCCAGGGACAATAGCTAATCTGGGGCACAGCCAAGACCGGAGGACAGCCTCCTCAGGGCTCTGTCCTGGAACCGCTGGGGGAGCCAGGCAGCCAGAGTCCAGTGCTTCTCTCTGTGTCTGTGGTCCCTGGGGCCCAGTTCACTGCAGGCTGGGGCTCTTACTTCCTCAGTGCGTGGATGATACTATCTGCCTAACTGTGGATTTTTTTACTTCTTCACTCTACTCAGCTCCAACCCCTGTTTCTAACCCCTACCACTCAGCTGACTCCTATGAAAATGGTTTCCAAGAGGAGTCTGTTGGAAACAGACTGAGCAGTTAGCATCAGCACAAAATAACTGCTGCCTCTCTGGAAGAGACCCAGCAATAAGGCGGGGACAGCATGCGTGGAAACGTGAGAGCCCTGGTAGCCAGTCCAAACATTGCAGACAAGTTTTGTGAGCAAGGGCTCTCTGAACAGCCATTTGCCAAAATAGCGCACATTCTTGTGGCAAAGATCCGGGCACAAGTTATGAAACAGATGACACAAGGTGGCCTGATAGAAGGGCCCTGGCATATTGGTGAGCAGTGGACCAGAGGGAACTGGTCTTTTATCTGTTCATTTCTTTCCAGCTGCTGCTAAAAGCCTCTAATGTTACACGCATTCTTTTCTCTCCCAATCTAGAAGAGAACCTGCAGACCAGCTTCTGCAGTCATGCCCACGTCTATGCTAAATGTCACCTGCAGCACTGTGGGAAACACGGGCTGCTTCTTTCAGTGAAGACCTCCAGAGGACAGTGCCCAGACAATCTCTGTGACCCATTATAGTTCAACGGTTGTCCAGTCTTCAGAAGTGGGCCTCACAATAACCTTAAGATACCACCTTAGCAATTTGTGTTTATTCCTTCTGGCTCCTACTGATTAGAGGTAGGGAATAGCCACTCACCAAGTACTCCACTTAAAATTTATGCTTTGCAATACTTGATCATAATAAATGCATCTCCTTAACTTATACTTATCTAGACCTAATAATTTAAAAAACATTTTATGTACTCACTTGATTATAATCTTCAACTCATATAATTCCTGCTACCTGACCCCAAGCTCTTCAATCCAGTCCCTAAAAAAGAAAAAAAAACTACCCCTGCAGTGCTCGCGTCTCCTTTCTAGGCACCCACCACCCTTCCCTCTTTAAGAACCTTTCCATCTTCAATTCACTAGCATCTGAACAGCTGCACAGCACAAAGTGTTTAATTTGGGAGCAGTGTCTGTGGGAAGGAATGCTTTTAAGTTTCCAAAGTAATGCAGAAGCTTAATTTAGAAAGTCATAGAACAGCCCTCTTGGTTTTGGAAGTCACAGAAATTATGGATTGCACTGCAGAGGCAACCTGCCTGATGATGTTAGCATTTTGCAGCACTGGGTTTTTCTGCAGCAGTTTCATTTTGATTTCTGTCCAGAGACACAGTGGGCCAGTCAGTTGAAGTATTCACTCCCTGAGGAAGGGGCCTATGTCCTGTTCAGCCTCTCTGTGTGGTCAGGGCCTAGCAAGGGCAAGCAAGTGGTTAGTGCTTTTAAACGTTGGATTGTATTGCCCGTCTCACCCCTACTCCCTGCTTTGGTCTTCAACTTGATCCAAACAGGTCTTGAACTAGGAGATGATAATGGTTACCAAATAGTGAGCAGGAAGAAGGATGATCAGATCATACCACCACCACCTTCCTTGGCTCCAGAAGGCTTAAAGAAAGTTAAAGTGCCAAGATTAGATAGAGTCTCACGTCCTACCAGATCAAATGTTAGGATCTGCCTCTCAGGGACATATAAAATTAGGGTCTGAATAATAATGAGAACCTGGATAGAACAGGATAGACTTGGACATGAGATGGATCCTGGGAGATTCATCCTAATGAGGGTGTGAGCACGAATTGTAGAAATGGGGTGGACACTTTCCCACCTCCATCTCTATCAATCACAGTCACAGTATTTGGGCCTGGAACTGAGACAGTGCCTGCTGAGTGGCATTGCCCAGAGCCATCTGCATGCTATACATGCTCAGGACCCTCACAGGGATGCAAAGCATCCATTTGTAAGATACTAGAGGTGCGTCTTGACTGCCATGAGATGTTCTGGAAAGTTAAAACACACTCAATTGTATTGCTTGAGTCCCTAGGGCCCAAAAACCCAGAAAAAGAATGCAAACTCTGTGTCCTAAAGGTGGTCAGATACATACAGACTGTGCGATAAGCTAGAAGCCCCCAAGTGTCAGTCTAGAGAGAAAGACAAAAAAATTCCCCAAGAGAAAGTCACTGTGAGCAAAAATACTCTGG
Source organism: Nanger dama (assembly GCA_917880005.1). Lineage (NCBI taxonomy): Eukaryota > Metazoa > Chordata > Mammalia > Artiodactyla > Bovidae > Nanger > Nanger dama. The sequence continues at coordinate 9,192,716 of CAKJTW010000011.1, forward strand.
CAGAGTAGACCAGGTCCAGCAGGAGCACCTGAATATTGGAGGGCAAGAGGTTTCAAACAGAAGGCAAGCTGAGTCCTTCCCCACTGTCTCACCTGGAGTCCCTCAACTCCCAATTCTGAGTTCCAGTGAGTCCCAGTGGGTCTTACTTAGGAAAGAATAAACTGTGTCACTAGAGAGAGGTACAACTGTTCTGGACCTGAAAGACCTTGTTAGGCTGCTCAGGGAGGGAGACGACCCCTGCAGGACAATGGTTTGGGGGAGGTGGGCAGCAGCTTGGCAGCAGACAATGGACAACAGAGAACTGCAGGCTGGTGAGGGCAGCAGGTCTGCAGGACAGAGACAGATACACACAGAAGACACGATTGAACTGTAAGTGTTGGCAGAAGTAGCCACTTTTGCTGTACAATATATTTTAATTTTTGAATACAATATATTCAAATTAATATTTTTGTGTGTGTGCGCCAAATATTGCAGTCTTCAGAGCTCAGTTAGAATGGCTTCATCTTCATTTATTTTATATTAACATTTACTAGGGGCTTCCCAGGCAGCACTAGTGATAAAGAATCCACCTGCAATGCAGGAGACATAAGAGACACGGGTTTGATCCCTGGATGGGGACAATCTCCTGGAGGAGGGCATGACAATGCACTCCAGTATTTTTGCCTGGAGAATCCTATAGACAGAGGATCCTGGCGGGCTGCGATCCATAGGGTCGTGAAGAATCGGACATGGGCTGAAGGGACTTAACACACAGCACACACAGCATTTACTAGTGGGCCTAAGATGATACAGAGAGATAACAAGTAAGAAGCATAGGCAGAGAGATATCTTCAGAAAAAATGGAAATTGCAGAAGAAGATACAAAGAGATACTGAAAGAGTTTGAGAAAAGGAATTAGAAATAGAGGAAGAGAGAAAGCAAGGAGAAAAAGGGAGAGAGAGGCTTTTTAAGACATCCAGGACCAGTTAGTGTTCCACTAGAAGCTAGCTGGGTCCCCTAGGATGAAAATCAGAAGGGCCTGGATTGAGCCTCCCAGGTTAATAACCTAAGAGAAACTATAAAGGTTCATTGTTTTGTTTATCCGGAGGTTTTGGCTCCTGGCAACCTGGCGCTGGTGTTCTGATACACTGCCCGAGCTCCCCCTACTGGCGCCTCTGCAGAATGTCACCATCTGAGTCCAAAGTGGAAGAGGATTACGTAAGTTTTCTCCAGTTTTTCACTTTTTCCTTTTTTTTTTTTTTAATTTCTCAAGTTCTTGGTTCTCCGAAGCTAATACTAGGGCTTGAATTCCCTGACTAATTACAGTCGTCCTTGCGCCCAATGAGGGCAGTCCTAAAAGACTCCTCCTAAGGAGGGTGCAAGCAGGAGGCTGAGCAAACGTTTATTAAACACGTGCCACATACAAAGTGCTCTGCAAAGGCCTGAAGGGAACTCATTTGACCTTTAGTCTTCTCGCTTCAAAAGTGACTGCTAGAATTAAAACTGGCCTTCTGGGGTCGGGCTGAGGGCACGCCCCTGTCCAGTTCTGTCCACCAGAACCTGCATTCCAAAGTATGTCCTGTCCTGAGAAGAGCCCACCAGGGCAACAGTGATGACACCTCCTTCCTCTTTTTTTCCTTTTCTTTCTCTCCGTCTGTCTTCTTCCCTGCATGAAGAGGAAGAACTGCTATGTGCAAAGCCTCCGGGACGGGAAGGGACTTGTCTCCCCAGTGCCAAGCTGATCTTACTAAGAAGAACCTTTATCTCTAGGAGGAAAGGCAGAAGACCTGGTTCTCTCTTTCTCTCCACCACCTCCCCCTCAGGTGGATTTTAAAGAGGCAGCACCATCCACTTATAAGAATATACTGAGCCCTGTCTTTCCTAAAGTGCTTAAGTTCTAAGTCACAACGTCTGGAGAAGGGCAATGTGGGAGAAGAGAACTTGAGTCCAGAGGCCCGGTGAGGAGGTGAGGGAGGAGGCAAAAAGGAAATGGAGGGCAAGAGAAAGAACAGGACACAGGGATCTCTGTTGCACCCTGAGCCTGGGCTTCTGCGGTCCCAAGCAGACTGACAGGGGTAGTCAGACCCTTGTGGGGAGGGTTTCCCTGGGGTGGGGAGTGGAGCCCCCACTATGGCTGTACTTGAGGATCACCTTGGAGGGGTGGGACAGATTTCCAGACCTCTGGCCAGGATGTATGCTCACAGTAAGGAGCCCTTGTTCCCCCCAGTCCCTCCACTCAGAGGTTAGAAATCCAAACCATCTTTAAATATTGTTTCTCTTTCATAAAGTGCTGCTTTTCTCTTAACAGAGAAAGTATAAATGTTCCAAAACAATAGATCAGAAGCACAGCATTGTTTTCAAAGACTCTGGAATATCAGAAAGGATTCTCTTCGCTGACTAAAACCTGAACAGATTTTAACAGTGAACTGCATTGCAGAAAGCAGTTAACAGCCCTCAGAAAAACGGAGTCCCTTCTTTAGTCCCCTGCTCTGCCCTTGCCCACTGTTTCTTTCTCTTGCCAACCTCCCCTTGCCTAGCTTCTTCCTTTCCCGTTATCACTGATTCAGACTTTTGCTTGCACTGTCTTGTGGCCTCTGGGCTCTGGCTTCCCTGCCTTTCATGTCCTCCTGCACGTGCTTGTCTGGGCCAGAGGGCCCAGGTGAAAGGAACAGGAAGAAAGGATTGCTCTATCTGCTTGGGATCCCTGATGCCCTGAAGCCTTCTAACAGGGCAAGTGGACACCCTACAGAATACGAGGAGAGTCAGTCTCTGGGTCTTTCTCTACTCACCAGTCAGTCTACAAACCACCTCTGGAAAGTTACTGGACAGTTGACAGCCTGTAAATTGCAGTACCTCCTGTCTCGAACAGCCGTTGTCCACTCCTACCATAGGAAAGTGTTTTAGTGACTCAGGAGTCAGTAGAAGCAGAAGGGCCTGGGCAGGCACTGCATAAATACAAATAATGGTTATTTATCACAGATGAGAGTGGCTCATAAATATAACTGAAACTGACTCAGTCCTGCTTCTATTGAATAAAGGAAAAAACCCACAAACATCAAAAAGTAAAAAATAAAAGAAGTATGCTCTGCAGATGTCATTTCTCCATATTGCTATAGCTAAATAAATTCTAGCAATTTCCAAAATGTTCCTGGAGAAGATTTTATGGTTTTATAAGCAGTTCTGTGGTGTGGGGCTGAGCTGCCTATGACCAGCAGAGGGCAGGCTTCAGTTATAAACGGGAACCTGCAGTGGGTGGATGGTGGGGAAAGGGCAATTTAGGATTTCAAGGTTGTAAACTGCTTATTCCATGCTACGGATACCATCAGAGATCATAGTCCAAGATCCTTGCCAGGCTATGAAGGACTAGATTTCAAGGAATCAGTTATAAACAGAGAATGACATAACTGGAAACATTCCTTTGTTTATAAGAAAAGGTTGTTTCCACACACCTCTTCTGGCAGCTGCAAGCTGCTATTAACTGTAAGTCACTGCAGTGACTTGTCCCAGTCCTGGTCTGCCACAGCCCTTCGGAGCCGCATATTACAGTGGAGATCTTTGGGCTTTGTATCTAACTTGGAAAAGCAGGTGCTATTTCCAGGACTTGGTGAAGAAGGTCCTGCTGTTGGTCATTCCCTTTTGTTTAGTGAGCATGGAGAAACCTGCTCCCTGGGAAACAGATAAGAAAGAAGACCATTAGAAATGTTTATTTAAGATTTGAGCCAGCCTAGCAACCCCACTTCTAGATATTTTTTTCCAAGAAAATTGAAAACATATGTCCATACAAAAAATTGGGCAGGAATATTCATAAGCAGCATTATTCATTATAGCCAAAAAAGGAGAAACAACCCAAGTGTCTATTGACTGATGACTGACTAAGCAAAATGTGGTTTATCCTTACAATGGATTATTCAGTCAAAAAGGGGGAAAAGATTGACATACATTACAATATGGATAAACCTGGAAAACTTCATGCTAATTGACAGAAGCCAGTCACAAAGGACCGCGCATTGTGTAGTCCATTTGTATGAAATGTCTGCAATAGGCAAATTCATGGAAACAGAAAATAGATTAGTGGTTGCCAGGGGCTGGGGTAAAGGACGACTGGAGAATGACTGTTAATGAGTTTCTTTTGGGATTCTTTTGGGATAAAAATGTTCTGAAAATAGACAATGGGGATGTACAACTCTGCAAATAAACTAAAAACCACTGAACTATATACTTTAAAAGGGTGAATTATATCTCAAGAAACTGTTATTAAAAAAAGATTTTTGAGGGGACTTCTCTCGTGGTACAGTGGTTAAGAAACTGCCTGTCAGTGTAGGGGACAGGGATCAAACCAGGTTTGATCCTTGGTTCAGGAATATTCCACTTGCCTCAGAGCAACTAGGCCCAAGCACCACACTACTGAGCCCAAGCTCTAGAGCCCACAAGCTGCAACTACTAAGCCCTTGCCCCACAACTAGCCTGTGCACCTAGAGCCCGTGTGCTACAAGAGAAGCCACCGCAACGGGCTGCCGGCACACCACAGCGAGAGAGAAGCCCCTGCTCTCCGCAACTAGAGAAAGCCCACGTGCGGCAACAAAGACCCGGCGTAACTCAAATAAATAAACAAGTAACATTTTAAAATTAAAAGATTTGGGGGACTTCCCTGGTGGTCCAGAAGCTAAGACTGCATTCCCAATGCAGGGGGCCCAAGTTCGGTCCCTGATCAGGGGACTAGAGCCCACATGCCACGACTGAGAGTTCCTGTGACACAATGAAGAGCAAAGATACTGCATGCCGAAACTAGAACCTGGCGCAGCCAAACAAGTCAATACACTTTTCAGTTAAAAATATTAAACAAGCTTTTGAGCTGGGCAGAATTACTAGAGGGAAACTTAGAGCAGGAAATACAGAGCATATAAAGAGAATATTTGATTTTGGGAGAGACAGTCTTCCCCTCAAGCTAAAACATATTTTGTATGAAAACAGCAGATTTAGTGCAGACTGAAAATAAAGGTAGCCAAACTCACTGCAGGAAGCAGGGAGAATTATCCACAAAGTAAACCAATCCTGCATCTTCTCCAGCTGACTAACTTGTAAAGGGCTGACACCTCTCTGATCACTCAAGGCAAGAGGGCCACCTTTGTGTTGACGTCACGGTGACCCCTGTGCAGAGAGAAATAAGGGAGAATCACACTCTTCAGGCCACAGTAATAGGAAAGACTTCCCAAGCTCTCAGAAGCTGGTCAGGAAGGAAGGTGATAATAGTTAAGTCATCAGCTCAGTTCCTGGGGGCCTCACAGTCACTCCTGAGTCCCGGGTATATTATTAATAATGCCTGCAGAGTCTAGAAGCTCGTGCTCTCTTCTTCCTGTGGCCCCCACAGCACCTTGAAGAACCTGAACCTGTAAGAACTCTTAGTAAATACTTGAGAAAAGTGGAGGAATGAAGAAATCAATGAGACTCAGGTGAAAAGCCCCAGTGAAATGCCCTCAGATGCCTGGGGCCATGGTCAACAGCCTTGGTCAACACACGAGTGAGTAAGAAAGATAAGAAGAAATGACTTGATTCACCCACTCTTCATCAGAAGATAAAGACGATTCATAGATCTCTGGACCTGCCTTGTTGAGTCCTGAAGGCAAGGGCAAGGTTCCAGGCACACCTAAGCACATCCTTCTAGAACAGGATGCTTGACTTACTTTTCATTTATCACCTTTATCCAATTCCTGGACAAAAACTGTAGTATGTTAATATCACTGTGTGCTAGTGAGTTAAAATTGTTTCACTTCTAAGATGCATTGTGAAGAAACTCTATGAGAGTGTATGCGTTTTAAAATTTGTGTTTACTAATTTAAAACAAACAAAAAAATGAAAAAGCACCTTCCTGTTCTGTAATTGGTTATGGTGACCAAGGAGAGCAATGATACTGGAATACAGTAAATATTTTCCAGCCCTGTGTTTTTCTCCAAGTCTGGTCCTCTGGGTGACCATTAACGCATTTTAGGGAACCAGGGACTATGTCTAAGTATGTCTTATGAAACCTGCTTAATTATAGATTCAGTCAAGAGATGGGAACTCATTAACTAATTATGTACCTAGCGCTTCAAACAGGCATTGGAACCAGAGCTCATAACACTTCCAGTTATGCAGTAAGTACGGGGTTAAAAAATCACAGGCCAAATACCGATTATTTTTAATAAATTATGAGTTCAGAAGTAAAAGAATTAGATTTGGGAGCTGGGAAGATCTGGATCTAACACTTGGCTATTTCCTTCTGCTGTTCCTTTAGGAAATGTTTATTGATCTCCTACTATGTCCAGGCACTGTTAGACAGTGAAGATATCAATAGAAACACAAATGAGAAAGTCAGTCTCTATCCTTGGAGAGCTTACAGTCCAATAGATACATAAATACTTATCTTTAAAATGTTGATAAACCTCTCAGCATTCAAATCTGTAAGATAAAAAAATACTTAATTTGAAAGTTGTAGGAAGGACTAAGTTGAGTAACATAAAATGCCTAGAATATTGCATTTAAAAAAATGTTACTTCTTCTTTCCTTATATACACCCACTGGTAGACTTTATCATTTGCTACCACATGCTACTACTATCTTCAATTGAACATTCCTAGCTTAAAGTGACACCTAATGGGTCAGGGCTTTGGTTAGAAACCCCAAAGAGTACGAGTTGTAGGGAGTAATCTTGGGGTTGACATCAGCGAGGCCTTCATTAGAAACCAACTCTGCTAGTTGCTGATTTGGGGCAAGTTATTTAACCTCTCCAAGCTTCACTTTTATCCTCTGTAAAATGAGGCTAAGAACCCTATCTTCATGGAGTTATTGGGAGGTTAAATGAGAAAGACCAGAATACATCATGAGTAACAATAATAAAGTGTTAGCTAGTGAAATCTTTGTTACATGTCATATATGTGTGTTGATTTATGTATTCTGATGTCACAGTTTAAAATACACTTTTTCTGTGGGCCATGGTCCAAAAGAATTGAAAGTCACTGCTACTACTTTAAGACACTATCTTAAGTTGCCTGCAATCAAAAAAACAACAACACTATTTTTCTTTTTTAATTGAGGTAAAATTGGTATATTAAAGTGAAAATCTCTCAGTCATGTCTGACTCTTTGCAACCCCATGGACTGTAAAGGCCATGGGCTTCTCCAGGCCAGAATACTGGAGTGGGTAGCTGTTCCCTTCTCCTGGGGATCTTCCCAACCCAGGGATCGAACCCAGGTCTCTCTCATTGAAGGTGGATTCTTTACCAATTGAGCCACCAGAGAAGTCCCAAATTTGGTATATAACATTATATAAATTTTAGGTGTACATTATAAATCAATATTTGTATACATTACAAGGTGATCACTCTCATAAATCTAGTTACTGTCCATCATCATACAACTGATTCACACCACCCGTTTTACCCTCCCCCAATAACCCCCTTCCCTACTGGTAATCACCAGTCTGTTCTCTGTATCTATGAGTTTGTTTTTGTTTTGTTTGTTTTATTAGATTCCACATGTAAGTGAAATCATATGGTATTTGTCTCTTTCTGTCTATTTCACCTAGCATAATTCCTTCTAGGTCCATCCATGTTGCTGCAAATGGCAACATTTCCTTCTTTCTAGGATTGCATAGTATTTCATGGTGTTCGTGTATGATGGAGTTGGCCAAATGATTATACGCAAGGTTCTAAGACACAATGTCTTTCTAAAGACAAGCTGTGTATATACATACACACATCTTTTTATCCATTCATCCATCAATAGACATAAGTTGTTTCCGTATCTTGGCAACTGTAAATAATGCTGCAATAAATATAGGGTGCAAACATCTTTTCAAATTAGTGTTTTAATAGTCTTAAGATAATACCCCAAATTACAAGAATAACTGAATCATACGGTAGTGCCATTTTTTTTTCCTTTTTGAGGACTTTCCATACTGTTTTCTACCATGGCTGCACCAATTTCCAGTTCTACCAACAGTGTACAAGCGTTCCTTTTTCTCCACATCCTCTCCAACACTTATTGTTTCTTGTCTTTTTACTAATAGCCATTATAACAGGGGTGATATTGCATTGTGGTTTTGATTTGCATTTCCCTGATGATTACTGATGTTGAGTATCTTCTCATATGTTTGGTGGCTATCTGTATGTCTTTTTGGCAAAATGTATTCATATCTTCTGCCCATTTTTAAGTTGGGTTCTTTTGTTTCTTGTTGATGACTTATGTGACTTCTTTAATACTTTGGATATCAACTCCTTATCAGATACATGATTTAATTTGCAAGCATCTTCTCCCATTTAGTAGGCTGACTTTTCATTTTGTTGATGCTTTCCGTGGCCATGCAGAAGCTTTTTACTTTGATATGGTACCATTTAATTTTACTTTTGTTTCCCTTGCCTTTGGAGTCAGATCTTAAAAAAACACACTTCTATGACCAATGTCAAGGAAATTACATCCTATTTTTTTTCCTCTGGGGAATTTTATGGTTTCAGTTAAGTCTTTAATCCATTTTGAGTTGATTTTTCTGAATGGTGTAAGACAGAGGTCTAGTTTCATTCTTTTGCTTGTGGCTGTTCAGTTTTTCTAATACCATTTATTGGAGAGACTGTTTTTTCCCCATTATATATTCTCAGCTCCTGTGTGGTAAATCAACTGTTCATATTTGCATGGATTTATTTCTGGGATCTCTATTTTTTCCCTTGATCTGTCTGTTTTTATATAATTTTTCAATTATACACTTATTAATTCACTCAGTAAATAGTTATTGAGCACCAAATGCCAGGCACTGTTCTAGGCACTGGAAATATAGCAGTAAACAAAACAGTCAAAAATTCTTGCAGTCATCTGGCTTACCTTCTGGTTGGGGAGACATTAGTAATATGTACAGATAAGGTGCAAAATTTAGGGAAATACATAGGAGGAGAAAGGAAGGAGAAAACAAAAGTGGAGGGCATTCACAATCAGGCAACCCAGAAATAAACCACCGTTAACATTTCAGTTTATGGTCTTACAGACCTTTCTTCGTCTACGTATGCCATTTGTCTTGCCATTTAGAGAACTTCAGGGTAATAGTTATTACATAAATGTGCAGGATGGATACTGACCCAGATCTAGTTCCCTGAAGCGTGAAAGGAGAAACTTCGCTTTCCTCTCCATCTGCTTTCCTCCTCCCTCTTTCCTTTCGTACCACGGTGGTCTCCATGTTGCTGCTTCTCGGTCTTCTGTAGTAATTATACGGCCAGGTCCTCAGCCTTGAAGATAAAGATCTATATTGTACAAGAAACGGCCACAGTGCTGGCTGACGCAGAGCCCTGGCAAGTTCTAAGTCCGGGTTCTGTTGAATACCAACTTTTAGTGACTATGATGATTTAATTATTTTATGGATTAAAAAGAAATTGAGGTCCAGAGAGGTTGTGACTTGTTCAGGGTCTCACAAAAAAAGAAGATCAGAAGTCTGATGTCCCTGTGCTCCCCGGTGTGAACACCTTGATTTGGACATCTCCATCCACCCTGCATTTCAGACCCCCTTCTTATCGTGCCTATATATATACACATATATATATATATATATATTTAATTTAAAAACACTAAGCTGTTGTTTTGTTATTTTCTAGAAGGCACAAGTGGTTAAACTTATCCTGCCTTAAGAGACCATTAGTTTAGAAATTCTCCTTGGAGTTTGTGACTGCCATACCAAAGATCTTAAAATAAGTGTAATAAGAAATTGCACTTGGGTTCAACAGACAAGAAGATAGAGTGAGATCTCTTCCAAAGCCAGTGTTTATACTTGGATGCCTCTGACCTTCTCAGTTACTTTAACAAGCTATTTCATGAGGTAACGTTATCTTTAAAGACATCTTTTTTTTTTTTTTTTTAAGGGGACGTGGTTTTTAGGAGAGCAAGAAACTTAAAATCAAAAGGTTTAGGCTCTAGTCCCAATTCCGCTGGGTGACCTTAGATGAATCATGTCTCAGCTTTGAGCCTAAATTCCTCCTTTGTACAATATGAAGGGTAGACTAGACTAGAGATTTTCACAATGGAGTCAGTGGGGCTTCAGGGCCCCACTATTTCTAGGCCACATGGAGAAACCTAAAGTGAGACAGGCTGGGGCTCCAGAACCACACTGCCCTCTGTCTTCCTCCCCAGCCCTACTCAGAGGACCAGCCCTTTTATTTGCCTCCCAAGGGGAGAGTCTGCATAAGATTTTATTTGAAGAAAAGGTTCTGTTATTTTTTTAGCATTTAAATATCACCAGAACAGCTTGATGATCTGAAAGAACCTTCCTTGTTCTATTATTTCTACCTTCAAAGATTAGCTCTTGATTTTCTTTTTAGAGGTTTCTTTGTTCTTATGGGGACAGTATACTCACTTATCACCACTTAAAAATGAATATTTTCCCTAGCTGACTGCTAACTATGTATTATGCTGGCTGTAAAGATGCTGGAAATGAGTTTGTCTGGTAATCCTGCCCCAACAAGTGTTGCGACCAGCAGGGAAGAGCATTTACAACAGTGCTCATTTGCTGACTGGGATATTTATTTATTTAAACTCGGAGCTGTTTGTTCCAAGCACCTTGGAAAAACAGTCCCAGCTCTGGCCGGCACAGCAGTACCCTCATCCGCACGCTGCCGCTTCTAGCGAGCGAAAGGCATTCTGCTACACTATTTCTCACAGCTCCTATGCAGAGGGGGCCTCACACCCTCTCCTGCGCATTTTGTCTTTCGGGCCGTCTGTCTTACTGTGTGCTCACAGTGTCGCCTCTCCACGCCAGCGACCTCTGGCTGCCGATGCGGTTGGGGCTGCATCAGGCTGTGCCAGCCCTGTCCTTCCTAGAGCTCTCTACCCTTTCTGGTATGGATTTATTTCGCATACAATGTAATTGTGGCTGCTTTGCCCAGAGTGAAGCAAGAGCAGTTTTCCTTTACAAAGAACTGATGTGGACTTTCATCTAAAATCTACTGTTGCTAAAAGCAGACAAAGATAAATCAACATTTTTCACTCACTGCAGGGCAGTAAGGTTCAAGAACTTGCCACCGGGTATGTAAAACCAGGATGTAGGAGGGGGCAGGTGAATGCTGGTTCAGGGCCTCTGATGTATCACATTGAGTGTTCTTTACCTCATTTAATCCTTAGGATAGCCCTTCTAGGTAGGGACTCAGATCTCTGTTTGTTGACAGGAAGAACCCAAGGCTCAGAGAGGCAGAATAACTTGTCTGACACACTGTCAGGAAGTGGCAGATGCAGGAACTGGACTTGTATCTGACACCAAATGCTGCGTTCTTTCCAATCTACCATGCTGCCTTCTTGATGAGCATGCTGACTCATTTGGGAAGTTATGTAAGCTTGTAGATCACATTGAGATTCCCAGATAAAGAAGAACAAAGGATTGCCATGATAGCTTTGGTGCAGTGGCACGGCGAAAAGAGGAACTCTGCTGCTGGGAAGAATTATGGAAAACTGTTGAGAGGTAAAATGGTTACACTAGCAGAATCCAAACAAGAAGCAATCACTCGCTCCTTCCCCTCCCAACCTGTTCTGTAAATAAGTAAGGCTTAAATGATAAACATATGAATAAAGCTCTCTCTCTCTCTCCATTGAATTCACAACTGGACTCATTGAGATTCAAACTCCAATTGAAACCTTGTCTCCATGCAGAGGTATGCCCAAAGTGCTCAGGATCATATGGTTAAGTACCACTCCAGACAGTCACCTCCACTGGGCGAAATGAACAAGGTTGTTCTTTAGTATCATCCATATACCCTTTTTTATTGAATTGAGAAGTGTTAGAGTCAGATTTGCACTTTGGAAAGTTACCTGTGGCCTTTGTGTGGGGAGAGAGCAAGGAGGGAGGCGGATGTACTGAGTGCTGTTAGTACCCTGCCATGTCCCTCTATATTCACCACTATGCACTGAAGGTCTGCGACCCTCTGCCTTCTGACCGGCAGCATGCTCAGCCTTTACACAGTGTAGGACCTCTTGCCCCTGAGAGCAGCCATTAAGCGCTGATAGTAGACAAGAGTTGGATAAATATCCCAGTTCCCTTGCCTGTCACGTGGGATGATTCTGAGGTGTGTTCTGTAATGTAGTGCTTGATAACACACTACACTGGCTTCTTTCACTTCCCTGTCTCATTCTCCCACTCAAGTCCTAGGTCTCCTGAGATCACCTCTAGAATAAATTCAGTTCAGTTCAGTTCAGTCGCTCAGTCGTGTCCGACTCTGTGACCCCCATGAGTCACAGCACGCCAGGCCTCCCTGTCCATCACCATCTCCCGGAGTTCACTCAAACTCATGTAATTGAGTCCGTGATGCCATCCAGCCATCTCATCCTCTGTCGTCTCCTTCTCCTCCTGCCCCCAATCGCTCCCAGCATCAGGGGCTTTTCCAGTGAGTCAACTCTTCACATGAGGTGGCCAAAGTGTTAACTATCCCCAAATCCTTGTCACAGGCTCTGTTGTTTGGGGAACTCAAAATAAGACCTTTCCATATCTCAGTGTAGAGATAGATAATGAGGGTTCAAAAGGAGCAGAAGTGGCATTGGAGAGGAGGGGATGGATATGAGCAATATTCACCCTGAGATTTAGGACTTCAAAACTGGTAAAATGGAGCGCTGGAGAGAGGGGGAGGGGGAAAAGATGACACAAGGACTCTGGATATTGAACTTGAGATCCTGGATGGTAGCTGATGCCTTGAACTGAACTAGGGAATACATTCTGGGATAAGAAGATCCAATTTTGGATATGTAGGAGAAGGCAGCATCTGGTTCTGTGATGTCATTTACAAGAGTGAAAGTACCCATTTTGCCAAAAGCATCTTTCCAAACTGCTTACCCGAGTGCTTGAAATTCTATATTACTCATTCCTTTGGCTTGCTTTTTCCAGAATCCTATTTTTAAAGTGCTCCTGAGATTATTGATAATTTTGTTACATGTGATAATAGCATTATGGTTATGTAGAGAAAAAAATCTTCTTAATGGTTAGAAATATATGCTGAAGTATTTATGGATAAAACAAAGCACTGTTAGAGACTGCTTTAACATAATCCATTAAAAACAAAAGTGAAATGCAGGGGATAGATAAAATGACTCTAACAAAATATTTTGAATTGTAAAAGTTGGGGGATGAGTATATGGGGTTGGTTCATCATACCATTTCTTCTCCTTTGTGTATATTTGAAGATTTCAATTAAAAAAAAAAAACAGAAGTTACCCTAAATTTTAATGATGGTTCTGGGAAGATATTACATCCAACTGTCTTTACCACTTGTGAAAAAATAACCACAAAAGTGTGTTTTAAAACTTTGATTTGATTTTATATTTTTAGAACATTTAGAAGAAAAGAGAGGCTGGCCTTTTAAGAAATAGACTTTTTAAGAGCTGGATCTTAAAAGAGAGAAGAAACTAGGATTCAGAGGTAGAACTCCATATATTTTGCCACCTGTTTGATCTTTCCCCCATTTTCCAAAGAGGAAGATGCTATCTAACCGTTTTCTATCGTGGCCCCTACCACAATGGTCCTACATCAGGTGCTCTGAATGCATGATCTCATTTCTCTCCAAAACTCTGTCTAGGGATCCATTTGAGAAAATGGAGGTTAGAGAGGTCAGGTCTTTTTCCTAAAGATCATGGGATGATAAATTGCAGGAGCTTAACTGATCATTCACAAACTAGTTCCCATTGAATTGATTTTTCAGGAATTGATTGCTTCTGCACAGAATGAGCCTAAACCAAGAAAAATGAGAAGCATACTCTTTTGGTTAGGGATGACAGGATGATAAGCGTTCATAGACCAGGCTGGGGAGTGTCAAGGAAGCATTGAGCTTGTTTACCCCAGAGCATCATGGGACTGATAGAGGATGCCAGGAAAGCTGGACAAGATCCCAATACCTGGAAGAACCAACAGGGCATGAGAAGCAAAGACAGACTGAATTGAAAAAAGCAAATAACTCCATGAGTAAGTGTCAAATGTTTAGAAAATCAGTGTTTTTAAGTACTTATTATACTTTCTTCTTTTTTAGTTCAAATACAGGAGATAAAGTAAGTTCCAACTATTTTCTTTTATTGGAATTTTATATATCCTTAATATTATGGATATTATTATCCACAATAGAGACTAAAGAAAAATGCTTACATAAAATCTCAAGTGAAAAAGCAGAATACAATATATCTATAGCATGATGACAATGTTTTTAAAATATCCCCTACATGGAAAAAGTTTGGAAAAAGATGACAAAAAATCTTGGGATTGTCCTTAGGTTGTAGAACTATGCATTTTAAAAAATCTTTTGATTTTTTATTATTCTATTATTAAATTTTCCTATAATGACATGTATTACTCTTGGAATGGAAAAATGTTAAAAAATAAACCAAAGAACTTCATTTTACTTTTTATTGCTGTTTATTCAAGAAGTTAAAGATATTTATGGCTTCATGTTGAGAACATAAATACAATTTGGTAGGAAATTTGATTAAGACTCCTTGGAAGAAAAGTTATGACCAACCTAGATAGCATATTCAAAAGCAGAGACATTACTTTGCCTACTAAGGTCTGTCTAGTCAAGGCTATGGTTTTTCCAGTGGTCATGTATGGATGTGAGAGTTGGACTGTGAAGAAGGCTGAGTGCCAAAGAATTGATGCTTTTGAACTGTGGTGTTGGAGAAGACTCTTGAGAATCCCTTGGACTGCAAGGAAATCCAATCAGTCCATTCTGAAAGAGATCAGCCCTGGGATTTCTTTGGAAGAAATGATGCTAAAGCTGAAATTCCAGTACTTTGGTCACCTCATGTGAAGAGTTGACTCATTGGAAAAGACTCTAATGCTGGGAGGGATTGGGAGCAGGAGGAGAAGGGGACGATAGAGGATGAGATGGCTGGATGGCATCACGGACTCGATGGACGTGAGTCTGAGTGAACTCTGGGAGATGGTGATGAACAGGGAGGCCTGGCGTGCTGCGACTGAACTGAACTGAACTGATGGTAAGTTATATCTTAGCTACCCTCAGTTAGCCATATATACATGAAGCAATCTCATCACTGGGCCTCCAGCCCTTTTGCATCATCAAGGTGACTGAAGATCACACTAATAGTAGAATATAGACCGCCAGCAACAGGTCTCTCTCCAGACCTCCGGAGCTTAAATGGGTACACCAATATTTTTTGCTGGCATTTTAAAGAAGTTGTAAGAGTTAGACTCTAATTCTTTTAGGGGCTCTGATAGTCTTTCAGCGGTCAGACTGGTGCTGCATTTTAGAAAGCTAGAATCAACCCAGGCAAAAACATCAGCTATATTTTCTACCTGGAGAGAGAAGTTCTCTCCAAGACTATTAAACCAAAGCTGTGCTGCAGTCACTCATAATATCTACCAAGTTCCTAATAGTAAGGAGTTGTTTCTGCTAGGTGACTCCAACATTGAAATATTAGCTGTCATTTGGAAACATGAAATTTAGTCTCTTTCTTGAAGAGGCTTTTCCTAAAGCGTAAGAAAAGACACATGAACAATTTCATTACAATCTAAGCAGGACTGGAGCGGGCTGTACACAGGGTCCTGAGCCAGTGGGACATGTAGAATAAGAAACCAAACTTACTCTTAAAGGAGGGGGGGAGAAAAACAACTGTAGCATTGCCTATAATAAGTAAAGTAAAAGAAGTAGTAAACATACTTAAAAAGAGAAAAATCACCTCTACTTGGGTGTTTTATGCAAAGGCTTCCAGAAAATTGGGCATTTGAAGTGGACCTTGATGGATATAATATTTCAGTTGGCCACAGACTGCAGGGAGAGCATAGGCTGGCACTGATGGAAAGATCATCAAGCAAAGGAGAAAAAAATTATAAAAGGGACTTTTATTGGAATTTTTATTGGACTTTTATTGGAACTTTCTGTTCCAATTTTTTTTTTTTTTTTAAACACAAGAGGCCCTAAAAACTGAAGACTCTAGGAGTTGTGACTTGGTCTATGGCTTGCTCTGTTTTGCTGAGTTTAGACCTGGAGGCAGGTAGAGGACAAGGTAGCTTGCTAGAAGGCCTCCCAGGGCAGACGTGGCAAGGGGGCAAAAGAAGAGGGATGAGAAAGTTGCTGCAGAAATAAGGAACAGAGGGAAAAGCAGAGACGTTAAAGGGCATCGTTGAGGCATTTTGCTTTGTGATGTGCCCCTCCTCTGTTACTACACAAAATCTTCAGTAAAAGTCTACATTACTAGACCATTATGGGTTTTGACAGGAATTTTTAATTTGGGGCTATGAGCAGAAGGGGGTGAGGTGATTAGCACGGAGTATGGTGTGGAAGTGAGGATGGGATGAACGCAGAGACAGCAAGAAACGGGTAAGCATGTTTCATTTATATATTCTCTTTGAAGTGAAGAAAGACACCTGATCATTCATTCATTCACCACTGCGATGATGTGCCAGGCACTGTGCTAGTATGGGGATACAGGCTGAGCCAAGCCCAATATGGGCCTGGACTTTGAAGAGTCTACATTCTAACATGGGGGAGGGGGCGGTGGGGAGAGACAGGGGTTAACTAAATAAAACCAAATTTAAAGTTAGGATTGTAGTTAGTGTTGTAAAGCAGACGTCTATAGTACTACGGAAGCTCATAGGAGAATTTGACCTTGTTGGTTAGTTAAGGGAATACAGAATTGAGTGAGTTCTGAAGGATGAATAGGAGTGTAATGTTTGTGGCAGAGGGAAAAATATGTGGAAAGGCCCGGTGGAAGAAAATAACTCAAGGCAGGCCAGTGTGGCTGGAGCACAGACAGTGAAGGGGAGCAGGGGCCAAGTGTAGCTGAAGAGGTAGGGAGCACACCTCACTGGATCTTGAAGTCATGTAAGAGGTGAGATAGATAACATATTTTAAAAGGTCACTTTGGCTGCCAGATAGCATCATTGACTCAATGCACATGAATCTGAACAAATTCTGGGAGACAGTGGAGGACAGAGGAGCCTGGTGTGCTGCAGTCCTTGGGGTCCCAAAGAGTTGGACCTGGCTTAGAGACTGAACAGCAACAACTGGATGCTGTGTAGGGGGAAAAAAAAATGCAAGTGTAGCATGTGTGCATGTATACAAGAAAACCAGCTAGGAGGCTATTGCTTTTCCCAAGCAAAAGATGATGTAGGGCAGAACTTTATCCCAAGAAGAAAGCATGACATAGCCTCAGGTAAGAGGATTAACCCTCTTTTATGTTAAACTGACAACTTGCAAGAAAATGTCACCTTATACTCTGTAGGAAACTTATTGTTCCTTTCAAGTACAAATATGTGCTTATGTAAGTGACTTTAGGAATAAGAACAGATATATGACTAGGATGAAAAGATGTCTCTGAAGAAGAGGAATGCAAAATGTAATATTCATAAGCTTTTGGATCTGTCTACATGACAGATGTGTTTCTAAGTGCACTGTATATTTTAAGCAGAAATCTTTTTTTCTGGTTGGTTTGTATACAGCACAATAAATGGATGGAGTGAGCAAACCCTTATGTATGAACTGCTTTGTCTTTATGGTAAAAACAATTCACAGATGCATGCACATTAAAACATTTTCATATCACCTTCAATTCACCCTGTGTATTCCAATTTTGCTCAAGGAGAAATTAACAAACCACAATGGCACTGGAAGATTATAACACACCTCCATGTTAGAAACAGATCAAGCAGACAAAGATATGAGAGATGAATAAAGATATGAGAGATCCAAACCACACAATTAACAAGCTTGATCTAACCTTGCTCTCAGTGAATACAGAATATGCATTCTTTTAAAGCTACACTGGAACTATTATAAAAATGACTATGTGTACAGAGGGAATATAGCCAATATTTTACATTATAATTTCTATAACTATAAACGGAATTTAATCTTTAAAATTGTGAATCACTGTACACCTGCAACATAATAAGGTATAGCAACTATACTTCAATTAAAAAACAACTGTGCAATTACAGGGGTGTGTTCACATTGTAATAAATCATTGACTATCATATGCACGATTTATGCATTTTTCTATATGTAGGTTGGGCTTCCCAGGTGGCACTAATGATAAAGAACCTGCCTGCCAATGCAGGAGACAAAAGATGTGGGTTCGATCCCTGGGTCAATATGATCCCCTGGTGGAGGGGATGGCCATCCACTCTAGTATTCTTGCCTGGAGAATCCCATGGACAGAGGAGACTGGCAGGCTATAGTCCATAGCATCGCAAAGAGTTAGACACTACTGAAGCAACTCACCACTCACATGAAAGTGAAAGTGTTAGTCACTCAGCTGTGTCGGATTCTTTGTGACCCCATGGACTGTAACTCACCAGGCACCTCTGCCCATGGAATTCTCCAGACAAGAATACTGGAGTTACCATTCCCTTCTCCAGGAGATCTTCCCAACGCAGGGTTTGAACCTGGGTCTCTTGCATTGCAGGCAAATTCTCTACTGGCTGAGCCATAACTCTGTTATGTATATGACAGTTACATATATATTGCATGTGCATATGTAGGTTACATTTCAAAAAATGGTCTATCTGCTATATTTAAAATGGATAACCAACAGAGTCCTACTGTATAGCACAGGGAACTCTGCTCACTGTTATGTGGCAGCTTGGATAGGGGAGAATGGATACATGCACATACAGGGCTGAATCACTTTGCTGTGTACTTGAAATAATCACAACATTATTAACTGGCAACACTCCATTATAAAATAGAAAGCTTTAAAAACTGGTGTGTTAAAAAACAAAACAAACTGAACAAAAATCTGATCACATATGAAGTCCCAAAGGACTAATATTATACCAAGTTATCTGACAACAATGCTATTAAGTTAGAAATTAACAACAAAAAAAGAAATTAACAATAAAAAGATAGACAAAGCAAAATATCCTTTGCATTTCTAAATTACACGTTAAGGACAAAACATAGTGGAAATTATGAAATACTCAGCTATATGATGATGAAAATGCTAGTAAAACTTGTAGAGATGTTGCTAAAATGAAAATATACAGAATTACATGCATAAAAATTATAAAACACACATAAACAAAAATAAATGAGATAAGCATTCTGTTTAAGAAGCCAGAAAAGAACATTGGCATAATCTCAAGAAAAATAGAAGAAATAAGAGGAAAAATTACTGATTAGAAATAATTTTAAAAATGAAAAATAAGGTCTCTGAAAAGACAAAGTAGACAGAACTCTAACAACATTGAGAAAGATAAAAAGGAACAATAAATAAATAGTAATATAAGCTAAAAGAGGATCATAATTATAAAGACAGTGGAGACTGAAAAGATCATAAGATGAGAAACTATGGCAGTAAGTTTAAAGAAAAATACTGAGAAAATGTAAATTACAATAAATGATTCCAGAAGAAAACCTGAACAAACCAATAATAATTGCTGAAATTGAATTGAAAGCCAAAAGTCTTCCTTGAAAAAATATGAAAGCCTCAGACAATTTTATAAGATAATCTACTAAGCTTTTAAGAATTATAGTTCCTGTCTTGTACAAAATGTTTTGGAGAACTAAAAGAAAAAAAGAGAAGGAAATATATCCAACTCATTTCATTTCAATATATTACCAAAAGTGGATAAAAACAAAATAAGAAGAGCCAATTCACTTATGAACATATATGGTAAAGTTCTATTTTAAGTGCTCATAAATTTAATTCAACAATGTATTAAAAAACACATGACCATGAAGTAGAGTTAATTCTAGAATGCAAAATCACATGACATCAGAAAAACCTACCAAGGTTTTCTGTCTTGTTCAACAAATTAACAGAGAAAAAACATACAGCTCAAGAAATGTGGAAATAGCATTTGATCAGTTAAACAATCATTCATTATTTTAAAACACTTTTGGCAAGAAATAAAAGGGAATTTTACTAATCTGATAGAGAGATTCTACCAACCCCACAGCAAACATCTAACAGTGAACTAACAGAAGACTTCCTATTAGAGCTGGGAACAAGATAGGAGATTCACTGCTTTCACTATTGTACAATATGGTCCTGGAGGTCCAAGCTAATGCAGTAAGAGAGAAAAAGGGAAGTATAACACTTGGATAAGAAAAGGCAAGACTGCTATTTTCATAAGATAATGACTGACTATACAGAACAACCAAAAAGAATATATAGAAAAGCTAATAGGACTGCTTCAGCAAGCATACTGGTTCCAAGATCAGCATATTAACATCAATAATATTACTGTATACCAGCAATAATCCCTCAGAACATATACTAGGAAAAATAAACAATTAACAACAGCAATGAAATCTATAATGGAGCAGGAATTAATCTAAAAGAAGAGACCAGAATTCTTTATGGATAAAGTTATAAAACATGATTGAAGGAAAAGACCTAACTAATGAATATATATGGGAAGATACAATATTATAAGGATGTTTGTTCTCAAGTCAAGCTACAACTTCAGTGCAATTCCAACAGAAATCCCAATGGAGTTTTTATTTTTTCATGGAACTTGACAGTTTAATACTAAAATTCTTTTGAAAGAGAAAAGGAAAGAGAAGTAGCTAAGACTATTTTGAACTATAATAAAATGGAGAGATTTGCTCCATGATAGCAAGACCTATTAAAAAGCTATGATAGAAATATGTAGGAAGTGATGTTTATTTGTGAAAGGCTATGTAGTCTAAAATCATCTTCTGGATACAATCTACTTCTGAAGGTAGTAGTACTATGTGAGTCTTTTCCAAATATGATAAGCTTCTTTGACTTAGGTGTATCTGTTAGGGTAAAATGATTGTGTAATCTTATTCACATCTAATTCGGACAGCGCCCAAGTCACAGAACCACATATGAACTGGGTACAATGAAAGCCAATCTCCCATGTGGTGCTTTGGGGTAACCCAGATTGAATAGTGTCAAACTGACTCAGTAATACTCTCTTTTAAAGGAAGAGTAAATGCTAAGTAAAAGCTTAGGTGGGATGCTGAAAACTCTGGAGTATTTTACTTATTCTTTGAACTGCTGTTCATTTCAGTTTTGGAAAACAAGTTCCCAGGATGCTATGCAGCTCTTGAAGAGATGACTTTTCTTGCTAGCCCCATGTTCCTTGATTTCCATGCAATTAAATTAATTCACGTAGCATTATGAGTCTCTTCCCTGTAGCCTTAAATGAGACTGACAAACAGGAAGATCCATCAAGAAACTTGATGGGACTTGAAGTTTATACAGTTTGGGGGAAAAGGAGCTGTGCCAGGGGAGGCATCTTCTTCCAGCAAAAATTATTCCCTGATGACTAGAAGAATTTTCTACAAATTAGCTTCTAGTTCTGTTTATTTCAAACCTTGTTCTCTTCCTCTACTCTCATTATTTCCAGGGCCAGGCTTCACAGGACAGGTTTATATCACATACAAACTCTAATCCTGCACCTTCACGGCACATTAGGTGATGACAGTATTCCTGGAGGACATCTTCTACCGGGATGGCTACTAATAACTCCACTTGGCATAGCTGTGAATTAAATAAATATCCCTTACTAAATTCCACTTTTTGTGGGCAAGATGCCCCAAATATCTACGGTCACTGCAATACTACCCAACAGGTGAAAAATGCTATAGAAGGGGAAGTCACAGAGGAGAGAGATGGCAGTCTTAGAAAACTGTGATTCAAATAGCTTTCCTTTTCTAATTTTACAAAAGCAGAATGACCATTTGAACACATTTTGAGGGTCCTTCCCAGGGTAGAGAGGGCTCTTGTGAAGAGGGGACCTTTCATTTGCTTGTTAGTATATCCTTTGTTAACATTCAATGTAGGACAAGATTTTAAAAAATAATAAACGAGAATACTCACTAAATGTCAACTGCTATTAATCACTGATCAACTAAATCCCTGGGCATTGGGTTTACTTTCAACCCAAAGTGAAGAATTTATTCACAAATTTACATAATATCCCACCCGAGACTAAACATTCTTCATACTGTTGCAAGTTGAAACTTAATCTGCTTCTTAACAGTTTCTGTATTCATCTGTCCACCTTCTGTTCCCTGAAACCCTGCCCCATTTATACAGCTTAACCACCCCTGCACACATGTATTTCTCTCCTTCTACACTTCACCTCTTCATCCACTCTCTTCTGACCAAGTACAGACACATGTACTTAGTCTCTGTAATCCACGTTGTAATAAATTCTGATAAATTCTATTAGGAGATTTCTTAGAGAAGTAAAAAATTTCAAAACATAAAATTTTCATTGATGATATGACCACCTGTGAAATTGTTACTCACTGAAATTATTTCATTTGCTAACCCTAGTGCCTACATCTACCCCGTCAAAGTCTTGGTGATCCATTTGAAAATATCCAGTCCTCAAATGCAATAGAAATCGATTGCAAATCTTGCAAAAGATGTGGAATTTTATGAAACTGATGAAAGTGACATTGATGAACTGCTAGATCCACATGCAAAGTCACTAATACAGGAGGATCTTACAGCTGAATCAGGTAACAAATGAAAACAAGAAAAATCAATAAGAATGATGACATCAGTGCTTCAAAAGGAAATAATTTGGTTTCAAAGAATGAAGAGAGAGCAGTGGGGAAACTAGACGAAGCCCTCCAAACTTTTGCAAATATGACCCTACTACAAAAAAATCAAATGCAGTGAATAATGAGGTACATAAAAATAATGTCCCCACAAATTAACACTTCATTTATCAGAATTAGCACACTGTTGGAAAATAAAAGATGATAAATACAAGATAAATTCAGTTTCTTAATTTACTGGTTGCATTGCTTCAAGATAAAATCCCAAACAAGTTTTTTTCTTTCACTATAGAATCTGTATCTCCGATGTAAATAGATTCATTCTAAGATGGCCATTTCTGGGAAAAGGAAGCCCTCTTGTATTTATTTTTGTGTTCCTCAAACACACAATATTTTAAGAATCTCCTCAGGACGTTGTAAAAATTACAACTGCCAGACCAATTCTAAGTGTACAAGAGCAGAACAAAACCTGCTGCTGCTGCTGCTGCTAAGTTGCTTCAGTCATGTCCGACTGCGCAACCCCATAGACGGCAGCCCACTAGGCTCCGCCATCCCTGGGATTCGCCAGGCAAGAACAATGGAGTGGGTTGCCATTTCCTTCTCCAATGCATGAAAGTGAAAAGTGAAAGTGAAGTTGCTCAGTCATGTCCAATTCTTGGTGACCCCATGGACTGCAGCCCACCAGGCTCCTCCGTCCATGGGATTTTCCAGGCAAGAGTACTGGAGTGGGGGTGCCATTGTCTTCATATTTTTAACAATCATCTAAAGAGATCCTTATGGTAATCAAGCAAATGTAGAGATAACCCCCTTAACTCATCCAAATGAAATGATGAAATTTATTCTGTCTGTCTCTCTCTCCTCCTCTCTTAACCTTAAAAGTCTTTTTAAAAAACTTTGTCAGTTAGTTTATACTCACTGTACTTCTTTCTTTTTCTACATGCCCTTCTTTCTTCAGGGTCTAATCTATTAACAAAGGTTTTGAAGCTATTAACACAGTCTTCAGAATTTCCAACCTGTTCCTTCTTTTCATTTTGCTTTTATTTTCTTAATCTGTTTAAACACTTTAGAAAAATGGAACTTTCCCCTCCTCCTTTAAAATCGAGTATGAGTGATTTGTCTCAAGCTTCTTTTTTCTATATTCCCTCAGCCTGTATTCTCCTGAGCCCATTTTGCTCCATATTCATTTGGACATTAAACTGCTTAGCAAATATTATCATATTCCGTCTCTTCTTTCTGTACCGACTGATTGTCAGCTCCTCAGCTCCTGATGTCAGACAAACATCTCATCCTTCACTTCTTCTGTGTTTTCTTCGCTGAGCCCAGAAGATTGACTAAGACTGACTAGTGCGCAGTGTGCTTCATGCAATGAGTGTTTAATAAATATTTTAAAACAGTATTAAAATGTTGAATAAATTTGACAGCAGTGCTGCTCCTCATCACTTAAAGTGCCAGCGTTTTCTAGATCCCGTCTCTGCTTAGCAACCATTTCTTAACATACCTACATGTCCCCAGATGTTTCACCAAGTTGATCCAGCTTTCCCTGCCTGAGTTATGGAAATACTGTTCACCTGTTTTCCCCAAGGGAGTATCTCATTAGTACCCAAAGACCCTGCCATACAACTTGAAGTTGCCCTTTAAGGACAGTTGGGATGGAGAACTTTTCCTTTTAGGTTACTCTTCTTTTTCCCCAAATCATCTTTCACAGCAAGATACAACGCCCTGATGCTTATTTTCATACCTCTGTGAAACGTTTTTATTCTTAGCCCCTGAAGAGTGCTAGGAATTTTACCTAAGAGGCTTTAGTAATTTTTTTTTGAGGCTTTAATATTTTAACTGATATTGTGTCTTCCAGAGGTCTATTCAATAACCCACTCCCCTCTTTTCTGACCTATAGTCAGGAAGGGAATATTTCTAACATCATTCTATTAGACATCATTCTACGCCAATGAAAAAACACTCTTCTGCTTATGTTGTATGGATCTAACGTATAGCAAAGATTATTATTTTTTTCTTGGATAAGAAATTGAGTTTTGCAGAGTGTGTTGGCATTCTATTCACTGTTTTAATACAACGATTTTGCTAGGTAGAAAGAATAAGGGTCATTATCTCCAGGATAAACAGGAGGAAAACTCCGAGAACTTAAGTGACTTGTCCCAGGTCACAGAGATGAACCCACACTGAATCAGAATCGCAGTCAATCCCATGTTCCTTCTCTGCTAGCTCAACTTCACATCATAAACTCTGTTTGTCAGTAGAGATAAGGCTGCTGCTGCTGCTGCTGCTAAGTCGCTTCAGTCGTGTCTGACTCTGTGCGACCCCATAGACAGCAGCCTACCAGGCTCCTCCGTCCCTGGGATTCTCCAGGGAAGAACACTGGAGTGGGTTGCCATTTCCTTCTCCAATGCATGCATGCATGCTAAGTCACTGCAGTTGTGTCCGACTCTGTGCGACCTCCTGGACAGCAGCCCACCAGGCTCCTCTGTCCACAGGCTTCTCCAGGCAAGAATAGTGGAGTGGGTTGCCATGTCCTTCTCCAGATAAGGCTGCTAGGAATGAGCAAAAAAGCGACAGATCTGGAGGCGGGAACCTGGTGGGCTGCCGTCTATGGGGTCGCACAAAGTCGGACACGACTGACGCGACTTAGCAGCAGCAGCAGGGGAGAGAAAGTGAACTCCGGGAGTTGGTGGTGGACAGGAAGGCCTGGCGTGCCGCATGCAATTCATGGGGACGCAATGAGTCGGATACGACTGAGTGAACGAACTGAACTGAACTGAGAGGGAAGCAGAGGTGGGGGAAGGCGAAGAAAGTACCTTGCGCAAGCGCAGATCGCCACTAGAGGGCAAGGACAGTGAGGAAGGAAGGTTGAGGAAATAAGCTAGCTGATCTTTAACGCCATCTTCACCCTCTGGCTAACGCGCAGGCGCGCTTCCTCGGGACGAAGGTCAGACTGACGGGGGCGGGCCTTGGAGTCGCGCAAACGCAGTTTTGCGCCGGGTCGTCAAGATGTCGTTCCCCAAGTACAAGCCGGCGCGGTTGGCCAGCCTACCTACTACCCTCGACCCAGCTGAATACGACATATCTTCTGAAACCCGGAAAGCACAAGCCGAGCGGTTGGCCATAAGATCCCGGCTTAAACGGGAATACCAGCTTCAGTACAACGACCCTAGTCGCCGAGGGGTTATCGTGAGTGAGGGGCCAGTGGGTGGGAATCGAGGGCCCAGAGTCAGGACGGTCCGGTCTGACTGCTCAGCCCAGACCTGCAGGGGGACCAGTAGCGGGTTGGTCACCATTGCCGAACAATATGTGAGACATAGGTCCTCTTGCAGGCCCAGAGAGCAGGCCGGTTCATTAGTCCTTTGACCTTGGGCAGGATGTTTGGTGGTAAAGAGGACAGATTCTGGATTCACACCTGGCTGGGTTTGAATCTCCGCTTGATCACTTCCCGCCTGAGTGATCTTGAAAAAGTTGTTGAACTCTGCTGCTTAGCCGCGGTTTTCCTGCCAGAAAAATGGGGATAATATTGTACTTCCTATCTTATGAGGCTCTTAGGAGGATTAAACGAATAAGGCAAGTGACCGGCCGGCACAGTGTCTGGCTTGTGATGAGTGTTCAGAAAATGTCGAGGGGAGAGGGGTGGGTTTTTTTTTTTTTTAAAGCTGTTTTCCACTTTTCAGTTCACAGTTGAGGCAATACTGCTCTCTCCTGATGGGAATATAATGATTTTTCAGTTTGTATCTTTTAAAGACCCAAACAGGCTACAGCTTACTGAAGCTCTGCACTTTGGAGTCAAACGCCAAGGCTCTAAGTACTGGCAAACTATATGACTTTGTACAATATCCCTGACCCTTCTGAAACTTAGTTATCTAATTTTCATTTATGGAAATGTTAGTACATTCTTTATAGATTCTTGTGAGGTTAAATGATAGTCTGTATAACACTCTTGGCACATAATACATGCCCAGTAAACTGAAAGGTATCATTATTTAAGAAGCATGCTTTTAGATAATTTTTGTACAAGAGCTCTTTAAATTTGATGTCAGATATGATAGTTAAAAAAAAGACTTTCCCCAACAATTACTTTGGTATTCTGTAGGAATTTTAGGGAGTTAAGAGGATTTAAGGGAATTTACAGTGTGCCAAGCACTATTGAAACTCTTTCTGAATGATATTCGGATATCACAGCTATTCAAAGAGTTAAGCTCTATTTCTGTCCCCATTTTACAGATGGGAAGGACAAGTATGTCATAGAGTAATATCAACTAGAAAGTGATAGAGCAGAATTTGAACTGTATTCTGTGTAACCCAAAGCATCTTCATACTTTTGGCTACATTGTCTCCAGCCAGAACCTCCTTCACTTGGAAGAAGGTGCAGAGAGAGACATTCATTATATACATACTCAAGCGCTTGGGTTTGGTTTGCTAGATAGTAAGATGTAGTTTTTAAAAAAAGAGTCTCTGCGAAGTCTTTCTCAGAGAGAGTCTTTGAGTCAGACAGAGTTGAGATTTAAATTCCAGATTTTCACTTTTCCAGTTCTGTGACCCAGAGCAGTTATAGTTTTGCCATGTAAAACAGGTTTTACACCAGCCTCATTGGTTGTTAAGTAAATGCTTGGGTGCTCAGTCATATCCCACTCTGTGACCCCGTGTACTGTAGCCCGCCTGTCAAGCTCCTCTGTCCATGGAATTCTCCAGGCAAGGATATTGGAGGGGGTTGTCCATTTTACTCCAGGGAATCTTCTCAACCTGAAGATCAAACCCGTGTCTCTTGTGTCTCCTGCCTTGGCAGGCAGATTTTTTACCACTGTGCCACCTGTGAAGCTCCTAAATAAATGAATGCCTGACTATTATATATTGAGCAGTACATGGAAGTTCTTTGCCTAATCTTTTAAGAATGATTTATTTAGTGGATAAGTAATTGCTTAGAGTCTGTTACATGCCAGGCCTTCTTATAGATACTGTAGTGACAGTGGAGAACAA
This sequence comes from Nanger dama, assembly GCA_917880005.1. Taxonomy (NCBI): domain Eukaryota; kingdom Metazoa; phylum Chordata; class Mammalia; order Artiodactyla; family Bovidae; genus Nanger; species Nanger dama. Next base: position 9,220,152 of record CAKJTW010000011.1, read on the forward strand.
ACAGGCAAAGACTCCTGTCCTCATAAAGCTTTGTTTCCAGAGGGAAGACAAGTAATAAGTTAAAAAATTAAATTGTTTAGCGTGTTAGGTAGTGGTAAGTGATGAGAAGAAAAATAAAGCAAGGAAGGGGGATTAGGGGTGTGTGTATGTAGAAGGGACAGAGCAGCTATAATTTTAGAAAGGCTCAGGAAAGGCCTCGCTTAGCAGGTGACACTGAAGATTTCAGAAAACTGAGGTGAGGGAGCTAGCCACTCAGCTCTCTGGGAAGATAACATTCTAGTCGAGGGGGCAGCAAGTACAAGGGTCCTGCGACAGGAGTGTGCCTCATTAATCTCCCAAATACTGAAGAGACTTGTCATTGACATAGAGAAAGGTGAGGGCAGAGTAGGAAGAAGTGAGATGGGAAAGGTGCCTGGAACTAGATCACACCAGGTTTCATAGGTCACTGAAAGGACTTTTCTGAGTCGGATGTCCCATAATCAGAACTTATATTTTAACAACATCTCTGGCTGCTTAGTTGAAAAGAGACTGTGGGAGAGCAAAAATAGGAGCAGGAAGACTAGGACCTGTTGCACTATTCTAATTTCTTAGTTGATGGTGGGTGCAAGGGTGGTGGCAGTGAAGTTGGTAAGACATGATCCATTCTGGTTATGTATTGAAAGTAGAGCCAGCCAGGTTAGCTGGTAGATTGGATATGTGGTGTAAGAGAAGGAGAGGGCTCAAGAATAACTCTGAGGTTTTTGACTGAAATGAAGAATGAAGCTGCATTTTGCCAGGATAGGGAAGGGTGTGAAAGGATTAGGAATGGAGGTGGAATGCCATGTTGGGAAATCGGTTTGGGATACATCCCATTTGGCATCACATTTGCCGGTTAAACTTCCCTGGTGGCGCAGATGGTAAAGCATCTGCCTACAGTTTGGAAGATCCGGGTTCGAACCCTGGGTTGGGAAGATCCCCTGGAGAAGGAAATGGCAACCCACTCCAGTATTCTTGCCTGGAAAATCCCATGGACAGAGGAGCGTGGTAGGCTACAGTCCATGGGGTCACGGAGTAGTTGGACATGACTGAGCGACTTCACTTTCTTTTACTTCTCTTTTACTGGTTAAACAACAAGTCAGCCTTGAGCAGGGAGTGCGATATTATGTCTCCTGTTCAGGCTAGAGGTCTAGGGCTGGGAGTCATACTTTTGGGGAATCATCTGCCTATAGGACAGGGAGGCCTGCTGTGCTGCAGTCCATGGGGTCGCAAAGAGTTAGACACGACTGAGTGACTGAACTGAATTGCCTGTAGGTGGATGTTTAAAGCCATGTGACTAGAGATTATCTAGGGAGTGAATGTAGAGAGGGAAGACCCACGGGTCTGAGGTCCACCCTTAAACATTGGAGAGAGAAGTAAGAAGGGAGTGAAAGAGACTAAGGAGCCAGAGTTAGGAGAAAAGCCAAGCTGGTGTGTGCCCTGGAAGGGATAGATATAAGAATAGACAGATGTTTTGTTCTTTCAAGTATAGAGCTCACACGTCCCACTGAACCTGTATCTTGTGTCTCCACCTTCTTTACTGTCTCAGCAGACAGTTTCATTTAAAATATTACCATGGGAGACTTACCTTGTGGTACAGTGGTAAAGAATCCACCTTCCAATGCAGGGCACCTGGGTTTGATGCCTGTTTGGGGAACTGAGAACCCACATGCTGCTAGTTAACTAAGCCTCACATCACAACTACTTTTTTTAACTGAGACGATCTGATTATTTTTCTTTAACAACTTTATCCTTTCGAAAAACTATTTTAATAGTGTGAAATTTAGTAATTTTGCTCTTAAAAATACCAGCCAAGGCAGCTCAAAAAACTTTAAGTTCAGAGTTAGCCTACCTCAGTCTTCATCCTTCTTGTAGTTTATTTGTAGCCTGGAGAGACTGGCAGGGATGTAGCATTAGAAAGGGTCCAGGAAACAAAGTTGACAGTATGATAGAGCATATGAAATCTGTTTGTCTTCATTGGAAATACTGCATACTTCAAGAAAGGCAGTGAAGCCAAAAACAATCCAGAAAAAATATAAAAGGATTAAAAAAAAGTGCCTTCTCTGACTGCTTAAAATGATTGAAAGTGAAGTCTCTCAGTCGTGTCCAACTCTTTGCGACCCGTGGACTGTAGCCCACCAAGCTCCTATGTCCATAGGATTCTCCAGGCAAGAATACTGGAGTGGGTTGCCATTTCCTTCTCCAGGGGATCTTCCCAACCCAGGGATCGAACCCAGATCTCCCACATTGCAGGCAGATGCTTTAACCTCTGCACCACCAGGGAATAGGATTCTTAAATCAATAGAAAACTGAAGGATAATATGAGAGTTTTAAATTCTGAACAGGATCATCAGGAAATTAGTCAACAAATGCTAGAAATGTGTGATCTTCTCTGAAGCTATGTAAGAATATTTGGGATATACCCTTAACTGTAGGAGAGAAGAAAGGATGTCTCCTGTGCTCCAGAACAAAAGTGCTGATGAGATTGCTTATCAGTGTAGAACTTCATTTCCTGTATCTTTTGTTTTCATTCATTTTAGGAAGATCCTGCCTTGATTCGTTGGACCTACGCAAGATCAGCAAATGTCTATCCCAATTTCAGACCCAATACCAAGACCTCCCTCTTAGGAGCTCTATTTGGAATTGGGCCCCTCGTCTTCTGGTATTATGTTTTCAAAACTGACAGAGTAAGTACTTGAACCTTGTGTTTGGTGACTGTGTGATAGGTTCCTGCTGTGCTGGCTGCAGCTGTCTTCTTGGCTTTCTACTCCTCCTTCTTATCTTTCCTTTATCCTCTCCTACCTTTATCCCTTTCTAGCTGAATAAAAAACCGGAAGTTTCATTTACATGTTTAGTTTTATTGCTTTATCCTTTCAACTCATGTAGAAATATTCCCTCTTAAAAACCACAGTTGTTTCTTGGTCTTTCAAATTTAATATTAGTGGCTGCTCTAGAATTTAAAATAATGAATTGGTCCCTTTAAATATCTAAGACGTGAACTTAGTTCATGGAAGTGTCTTCCTGGTGTATTCTAGATGAGGTAAGGAAGTTGTGTGTGTGTGTGTACACTCGGTTGTGTCCAACTCTTTGCAACTCCACGAACTGTAGCCCACCATGCTCCTCTGTTCATGGAATTTTCCAGGCAGGAATACTGGAGTGGGTTGCTAGTTCCTTCTCCAGGGGATCTTCCTGACCCAGGGGTTGAACCTCTGTCTCTTGTGTCTCTGGCATTGGTAGGCGGATTCTTTACCACCTGTGTATATTAAGCAAGAGGATACAGAAATAACTTAAAAAGTTAATTGCTTTTTTCTTATTAGATGTGCAGAAGTTAAGATTTTCCATTCTGTTTAACCTTTAGGTGTTGTTTTAAAGATATATTTATTGGGTTACATATTAGCAGAATACATGTATCACTTTGTATGTTCCCTAGCTGCTCTGCATGAATTTCAGTTATATTGGTCACATTGTGTGAGTTAATGTTAAAACATTGATATTCCAACAATAGAGTAGCAGAAACAGCCTGTGGTGGGGATCACTGCCATCAGAGGCCTGGGTATGTGATTGCATAGAAAGCCAAGCTTATCTTTGACACTAGACCAGTTTGATACTAGATTCCCAACCCGAGCCCGCAAGCCTCATGTTGCCCATCTACACTGGAGCCCACCAATGTGTTAATAGCTCTGCCTTAAACTGGTCAATCCACTCTCTTGTTAGAGTGTATATATTTTCATTATCTGATAAATTATTGCTTAACAGAAAGGTAGGCCACACTTACCAGAAGGTATATGTCTTTTGCTTTCAGTGTATGCTATTTGGTGGTGTAATATAGATATTTTTCAATAGGAGTGCTTTCTTACTATCCCTTTATTTCTTCAGATTATTGCTTCCTCAGTCATACTGTGCAGACTTTAGACAATGAGAGATTGGAATTAGGTTGGGAGTGTTTCTTCTTGTTTTTCAGAGTTACACCATGAATTGTACCAGAATGCATTGTTTTTAATGTACTTTTTTTTTTTTTCTGTTTGTGCAGGATAGGAAAGAAAAACTTATCCAGGAAGGAAAATTGGATCGAACGTTTAACATCTCATATTAAGTCTGACAATGACGTCTATATGTACTATTGTTTAAATAAATCAATTAATCATTAAATAAATAGTTTTTCTTTCTTAATATTACTTGGATTCAGCAAACATTTGCTGAACATTGTGGAATCCCACTTTGTAAGAATTCACAGTTTAATGGAGAAACAGATTCATGTTCATTCATTCAGTCATTTAGCAAATGAGTGTCTGCTATAAGCCAGGCATTGTGCTGCGTGCTGAGAATATAGCAGTCAGTAGAACAAACTTAGGCCCTGTGCTTTAGGAGTACACACTCTGACAGGTGTTTATTCAACAGTTATTATATGAGTGCTTATTATGTATCTAGTACTATTTAACACCTAAGCTCTTGTCTGGCTCCAGCCCCAGTCATAAATGCAGCAGAACAGTTACAAACTTGTGGTTTAAAGAAAAAAATAGATAGTGATTCAGGAAAGTGATGTAGGCAAGCTGATGAAGAAGGAGTTCTGTCTAGGAAGATGGGCATTTGATCTTGGCTCTGAAGACCACAGGGGCTGACAGCAAAACAGGAGCACAAAAGGGTGAGGTGTGTTGGGCATGGCTAAATTGGGGACCACTGTTAGGGAGAATACAGGGAGGGGTGGAGGACATGCTGAAGAACAGAAGTAAAATGATACACAGCATGGTCTTTGGAAGTCAGATCTGGGCTAGAATCTTAGCTTGAGCTTAGCAGTTGGAATACCAGGCCTCCACGTCCTCATCCATGGCCTGGAAATAGTAATGCCTACTACCTCTTAAGATGAAAATGAAGTTGCCCCATGCTTTGTAGTTCAGTCCTGAAACTGGATGACAATTTCATCTATGAGAACAAAGTAAAATCAAATGTTGTAGGGGAACAGCATGCTCTATGGGGCTGGCTTACATGAGTATATTGGTTTTAGTTTTCAAAGCAGATTTACAGCTATTCTCTCATTTGATCCTTATATGAACCTAGAATACCCCCAAAATGCATAGCCTAAGAGAAAAGCTTGTACAGATTTTTTATGTTAGGAAGTGATCTGAAAGAACAAGGGGCAGACTGCTAAGAATGAAATAGGGATTGAAGGAAAACCCATCAACTGTGTGCTCTTGGCCTGAGGGTAACATGCTTAATTCCTATAGGGGCTTTCTGAGGAGCACCGTGGAATGGACACAGAATGTTTCCTCAGACATGAAAAAGTGAATATATACCAGTCATTCCTCTCCTTCTTGGTCCAGAGTTGTCTCATGCAGTTAATTCTCTTGTACTGCCAAGTGTGAGCAAGCCTCCCGACTGGGTTCTTATAGGCATCTCATGGAGGATGAAGGAAGGTTAGGGCAGAAAGCAGGTGACATGCTGTGCAGCTGAGGTGAAGTATTGTCATACCTGCAGGCAGCTGAGAGCTGCAGCAGCAATGGGAGTGAAAAGATGGGTCAAGCAGAACTGAAGCAGGCACAAGAAGCATAGGATTTCCTCCTCTACTCTGAACAACTTGGCTCTGTGCACACACTGAATCTGTCATTCAAAGGGGTGGTTAGGTACAGTGTCACAGGAGGGCTAGTGGAGTAAGCTGCTGTCCACAGTTGAGACTGGTTGAGGCCCTAGCTGATAATCATTTCCCCTCACCATGCTCTCGAGATTTCCCTTCTCGGCCATCACTTTAGCAGATCCAGGTTGCTTGCCCAAGTCACCAGGATTTTCATTTCAAAGGCCAGAACCTTAGTTATTCTAGCATCATCAGGCCTTTGATGCAGCAGCTGCCTGTTTACACTTCTCATGGAGCATGGGAGCATGAAGATGAGCCAGTGAATCCCTTGGGAGACAGGGGCATCCCTTTCTGCCCCCATTGTGTAACAGCAACCCTAGTTCCTTGTAATCAAGGTCATTTAGTGCTGCTAGTATAAATAGCCTTTTTTTTTTCTCTTTACTGCTTCCGAAGTACCAAAAAACCCCAGATGGCCAGGAGTTATCAATGACTTCAAATTAAAGTGAAATCCTGTTAACATTAGTTCTATGATTTATAATAAGCATATATTCAGTCTTTGTTTCTGGCACACAACTCCTAAAATCCTTGGGATTTCCTAAGTGAGATAACAGAAAAAGGTATCTTTTATGTTAATAAGGTGACTTTTGAACCACACCTAAGGATGGGGGCTGGCTGTTTGGAACTTTCAGTTGCACCCCTGACCTTAGCTTTATATCCCTGCTCTGCCACTTACTGGTTAAGTAACCTGGAATATATTTAAATTCTGTTATCTTTAAAATGGATAAACTAGTAAAACATTTTTATTAAACTCATTGTATGAGTTACCAAATATTTAGAACAGTGGTACACATTCAGGTCTTGGTGAGTGTTAACTATTATTATAACTATTAAACTCTGAGTTTAAAACTATATTTTAAGCCTAATTAATGAAAAAATTGCATTTCATTTATTAAATATAACTTCATATCTCTGTCCAGAGATATGACTTCTCCAGGCAAGAATACTGGAGTGTATTGCAGTTCCTTCTCTAGGGGCTCTTCCTGACGTGATTGAACCTGGGTCTCCCATGTTCCAGGCAGTCTTTACCATCTGAGTCACCAGGGAAGCCCATAATATTGAAGCGTAACTTCATATATTTTTGTCCATTTATGTTTATTTTGTTCTTTGCTTGGTCAGATCCACTGCCAAATTTTTCTGATGTAAAATGTCTTCTTAGTGATTTAAGATTTAGACAGGTGAAGATATTAATCCTCAATTATACCAATCTTTTTTTCCTCTGAGAGTTATTCTAATACACCTTAGTTACAGAAAGAACATTTACAGTGGGACTTCCCTGGTGGTACAGTGGATAAGAATCTGCCTGCCAATGCAGGGGATACAGGTTCAATCCTTGGTCCAGGAAGATTTCCATGTACTGCGGAGCAACTAAACTCACATGCCACAATCACTGAGCCTTTGTGTCTAGAGCCTGTATTCCACGACGAGAAGCCACCACAATGCACTGCAACGAAGAGTAGCCCCCGATCACCACACCTAGAGAAAGCCTGCATGCACAGCAAGGAAGACCTGGCATGACCAATAATGAATAAGAAGGCAGTATTCAGAAAGACATAGGCAGAATTTTTTAAACAATTGTTTAACATCGAGAATTACTCAACAGTGTGTTCTTATCATTATAAACTGCCTCAAATCACACTCAGAAGCTGTCACTTTGTGTGAGCATCCAGCGCTGCCATGTGTCTGACTGATGCCACTAGCCCTGGGCACTGGGCATAGACTCCCGCACTGGGTAAGCGGCCTCTGTTAGCCCAAGAACTCAAGTTTGTTACAAGTACAGCCACTGGCAAGAGTTCCTCAAGGCCACTGTATTTTCCCATCACTTGCTCCTGAGTCCAGGGCATGGGAGTAGCTGAGCTTAGGTTATGTGGGTGAGTTCTAGCTGCAAGGGAGACTGAAAAAGCAAACATGCAGCATGTTCAGCTCTAAAGTACTTCTAAAACAGTGGAAGCGTTTGAAGGTGTTAAGTAGGAGTAAGCTTATTGAATTTGCACTCCTGAAAGATCATTCTGGATCCTGGAGGAGCTCATCTTGGGGTAACAGAAGCTGGAAGATGACCAGTACCAGGCTGTTATAAGACTTTAGGCCAGAAATCGTTTTCAGTTTTTGAGATAGTTCTCAGTGCAGAATAAAGCAGCCCATTCCCAATCCCAGGATGACTCACTTCAATGTGAACCTGTCGAAAGCTTTATGAGATTCTAAATATATTATCTCTATTAGTTCCCCTTTATGCTCATGCATGAGGAACCAGTTTTCTTAGTAATTCCTTATCCTTGTATGACATCCCTTCTCTCTGGAACAATATTGCTTCTCTAACAGCCTGGTTTGTTTACGTACTATGTTTTTTTTTTTTTTTTTTTTACCCTTTATTATGGATCCTTCCTGAAGAAAAAGATTATTTGTGCTCTGATCAAAATCCCATTGGGTTCAGCCCCTGATTTATTTTTCTTCTTTCTCATTCCTGGCACACAGTCTTCTCATAACTTTTGGGAAAATACAAGGTATTGATTATCTCTACATTCTTCAGGATCATTAATGGGGTATTTGAAGAGATTAGAGTTCTGAACAAGAATCTGTCTTTCTGATTTACTTCACTTTGTATAATATGCAAAATAGATAGCCAGTGGAAATTTGCTGTATGACACAGGGAACCCAAAGCTGGTGCCCTGTGATGACTTAGAGGGGTGGAATGGAGAGGAAGGTGGGAAGAAGGTTTAAGAGGGAGGGGACATATGTATTCCTATGGCTGACTCTTGCTGATGTATGGCAGAAACCATTGCAATATTGTAAAGTAATCCTCCAATTAAAATAAAGAATCTGTCTTAATCAAATGTGCGATTTAAAAATATGAAAGCATTTTAAAATTAGTAAAAATATGATCCTACAAATACATTCAAAGATTCTGAATTTCCAAAGCTTTCATTGCCACTTTCTACCTTTGTGTGGACAAATAGGGTTTTATGATGTTTCTGTTATAGGACCCATTTGTCCCTATCACTAAAATTGTAACATATCCAACAATTCCCTCTTTGGCTGCCTTGTTTACTGCCATTTCTCTAGCTGAGCTAGAGATGACCCCTTCTGCTGATACCCACTGTGGCCTGGAGGGACACCGAGCAGTATCACTCACCTGGAGACCATCATCCCTAGAAGACTCTGCGATCTTATGGCTGAGTTTCAGGATTTATAAGATTAAAGTCAAGCTGAAAGTCTGACATTTGATCTCTGAATACCCCTGGAGACAGATGGCTGGTGCAACATGAGATTTCTTGAGCAAACTTGCACTAGAGTTCAAATTATTTCTCCTATAATCACAAGGAATTATCACCTTATCATTGTAGGGTCAATTCTTTACCACCAATCACATTTAAATCATTCCTCTTATTTAATAATTAGGCTCTGGAAAAATCTTAGGGGTGGGGGAAAGAGGCAACTTGGCTAAGGCTGCTCCAGAAATCAACACAGGAAAGACTCAAGGACTGCAATCTGATAGACAATTGTGGGTAGGAGGGAAAGGTGGGAGACGGGACTTCTTATGAAACTACATTTGCACAGTTAAACTCTTTTTTCTACTTATATGTTTCAATTGAATTAAAGTTTTTTAAAGAGGGTTTTATTCTTTATGTGAGGTGAACACAGTATCAAATAGTGGTATTTTATATGGAGTAGCTTGGATGAAGGTAGAACCCCAGTGCCATTCTTAGGAGCTGTACAGGCAGCTTCTGCTCCCAACTCATGCTCTGCAGGAGTGGTCCAGAAACAGCTTGGTTCCATCAAGGACTTTAGGAGGAGAGACAAATGCCAGACCACAAGAAGAAGGAGCAGCTGTTGGTCTTCAGGTTCTATAGATGGTTGGTTTCCTGGAGGTATGGATGGAAGAGCCTGTGTCCTGTTAAATTCTAGTAGGATATTCACCATCAAGTCCCCTTTGCATTGATCATATGTCAATACTTATTGCGCCACAGTCATTTACTAAGCACTGAGGATACTAGTATAAAGATACAGCTTCTTGGAGGAACTCACAATGGAGAACAATTATAGCAGCCAACACTTTATTAAACTTTTACTTGTGTTCCAAGCACTAAGATAAAGTAAGGGCTTTACATATCTCCCAACATACCTTAAAAATCATCACTAAAATGATACCTTAAATCTCATCATCATGAGACTTTGAGAGGTTAAACAATTTACTCAAGTCCTCTAGCTAATAAGGACTAAGACAGAACTGAAATCTGGGCAACCTGACTTCAGAGGGCAACTTTTACCATTCTTTGAAAGGGATACAGATAGATGTTATGAGAAGCCCGATACTGAGAAAGGACACCCAGTCCAGCCTGGAGGGATTAATAGATGGTGCTTTCAAGAGCAGGGACCCCCATGTGCACTTTCTTAGGGTTTCTAGCACATTCACAGGTACACAGAATGTTAGAGCTGGAAGGACTGTTAAAGATCTGCTAGGCTCACAGCCTAACTCTATAGGAAAGGTTTGAATAGGAACAACAACTTGTCCAATTCTTCAAGAACCTTGCTTAAAAACTGTTGTTCATTACTGATAGGAATGCGAAATGATATAGTCACTTCAGCAGTTCATCAGTTTGTTAGTTTCCTACAAAATTAAACATACTTTTACCATGTGACCCAGCAACCATACTCCTTGTCATTAGCAAAAAGAGTTGAAAACTTAGGCCTACTCAGAAAACTGCATAAGGATGTTTATAGCTTAATTCATAATGGTCATAATCTGGAAGCAACTAAGGGAAGTAAGAGTAGGCAAAGCATTTAAGGCAGTGAAACTACTCTGTAGGACACTATAAAGATGGATCTATCTCATTATGCATTTGTTCAAACCCATAGACTGTACAATGCCAACAGTGAACCCTAAAGTAAACTATGGGCTTTTAGTGATGATGTGTCAGTGTAGGTTCATCAGTTATAACAAACATACCACTCTGGTGGGGGATGTTGATAATGGGGTGGGCTATGCATAACTGAAGGTAGAGGGTATTGGGAAATCTCTGTACCTTTAATAAGGATGTATTTGGAGAGAAATCAGGCAGATATTTGGAGCATTTTCTGTGTAAAGCGAGTATTAGAAGATTTATCTCTTCTTGGAGCTTGAACATGAAAATATCTGATTCAATTCCACTCATGTTATTCTTGCTGAATTCCCATAAAAAGGCATCCATGGCAGGCATCAGCTCTTACTCATCAACACTCACTCTCCTTCCTTTTCTTCTAATAGAACCCTGGTTTATTTACGAGGCTGGTTCTCAGAGAAAGTGGGCATGATCCTACTCCAGGCAATGAACCTGGATTGGTCTAAGGATAGATGTGTAACCCAGTTCTGAAGATAAGACATAAGAGAAATCTACTAGGGAGGGCTTTCTTTCTTCAATAAAAGACATTTCCCAAAGAGAAATCCTTCTGTCCCTTTACCCTTTTGCTTTCCTCCCTTCTTCTGACCTAGAACATGGAAGTGAGGTGAAGATAAGACATATCCAAGAATCAGTTCAGTTCAGTTCAATCTCTCAGTTGTGTCTGACTCTTCGTGACCCCATGGACTGCAGCATACCAGGCCTTCCTCTCCATCACCAACTCCCAGAGCTTGTTGCCTCATGTCCATCGAGTTGGTGATGCCTTCCAACCATCTCATCCTCTGTTGTTTCCTTCTCTCCCTGCCTTCAATCTTTCCCAGCATCAGGGTCTTTTCCAATGACCCAGTTCTTTGTATCAGGTGGCCAAAGAATTATTGCAGCTTCAGCATCAGTCCTTCCAATAAATATGCAGGACTTACTTCCTTTAGGATTGACTGGTTTGATCTCCTTGCAGTCCAAGGGACTCTTAGGAGTCTTCTCCAGCACCACTATTCCATTTGGAACCAGTCTGTTGTTCCATGTCCAGTTCTAACTGTTGCTTCTTGACCTGCATACAGATTTCTCAGGAGGCAGGTAAGGTGGTCTGGTAATCCCATCTCTTTAAGAGTTTTCCAGTTTGTTGTGATCCACACAGTCAAAGGCTTGACATAGTCAATAAAACAGAAGTAGATGTTTTTCTGGAACTCTCTTGCTTTCTCTATGATACAACAGATGTTGGCAATTTGATCTCTGGTTCATCTGCCTTTTCTAAATCCAGCTTGAACATCCGGAAGTTCACGGTTCACACACTGTTGAAGTCTGGCTTGGAGAATTTTGAGCATTACTTTGCTAGAGGTGAGATTAGCGCAACTGTGCTGTAGTTTGAACATTCTTCGGCATTGCCTTTCTTTGGGGATGAAATGAAATATTCAGGAATAGCAGAGCAGAAAACCAGAATGAACTTGGCTCCCAACTAACTTTGTGTTATGATTGTCCTTGTCTTGACCTGCCAACCTCAGCCTTTTTTATGAGATAAAGTCTTAATTGTTAAACTAATGTTAGACTAATGTTAGTTGTTAAACTAATGTTTTCATTTACAATTGAATGCACTCTTAATTGATACCATGTCCTTTTATTTATTATAAAATATAATTGTTCAGATTTTAATTTTATTTATAAAATCCAAAATAAAGACACTAAATGCTCATGAATGAGCAAAACTGCCCCATTTGCTAAATTTCTCTTCCAGCGACTATATAGAATTTAGACTTGCACACACTTGGTTATTTTGTGAGGTATCACTGTTATAGTGCTATAGTGGGTTGTGTCAAAGCTTCTGATATAATTTTAGATTTTAAAAATACCTAGAGTAGGCTATTTAGAGTCCAAAGGCCCACATGGTTAGGCAAGACTCCTCCAGGAAAAGCTCTATAGTTAGTCATAGGCGAACTACTTATATCAAAGGCGCTTTAGATTCTGTCTTAGCTTTCACTTTAATTGAGCTATTAATACGCACTGTTGAGATCTTAAATTGAAATTCAATATGGTTTTCTTCAGACCTAAAAGATGATGGAAAAAGGCAACATGTACTTCTAAATTTTCTGCACTTCGGGCTTCTGTTATTTATGGCATTAGAAGAGTGCATGCCTTCCTCCTCAGCTAAAAGCTAGTTATTTATGGACAAGGACCTTGGCTTACTCATTCCATCATTTGCTAAATTTCTCTTCCAGTGACTATATAGAATTTAAACTTGCACACACTTGGTTATTTTGTGAGGTATCACTGCTATAGTGCTATAGTGGGTTGTGTCAAAGCTTCTGATATAATTTCAGATTTTAAAAATACCTAGAGTAGGCTATTTAGAGTGAGCCTATTTAGTAAGCCCCTATAGGGCTTACTCATTCCAGTATATCCTATAGTAGGCCACACAATAGCCTCTCTGAGGCAGAAACTAATAAGTAGTCACTGAATCACAATATCAAAAATAATAATAATATCTAAATCTGCCCATGTTCACTAGGTTCCAAAAGCAGTGTGAGTGCTTTCAGTGCGTGGTCTCATTTTGTGTTGTTTTAGTCACTGAGTCGTGTCCAGTCCTTTTGAGACCCCATGGACTGTAGCCTACAAGGCTTCTCTATCCATGGTATGTCCCAGGCAAGATTTCTGGAGTGGATTGCCATTTCCTTCTCCAGGGGATCTTACTGACCCAGGGATTGAACTCTCAACTCCTGCACTGGCAGGTGGATTCTTTACCACTGAGCGCCCAGGGAAGCCCACAGTCTCATTTAAACCCCCACCAAATTCTTGTGAAATAAATCATTTTCTTCTTTCAGAGGAGGAAAGTGAGGCACAGGTTAAGTCACTTGCTCAAACTCATTCAGCTATAAGTACCATCTGGATTCCAGAGTCAGAATTCCTCATGAAGTAAGTATTATCTTTATCCACATTTTACAGCTGAGGAAACAAAAGCTCAGAAAGGTTAATAACTCATTCAGGACCACATAGCTAACAAGTGGTTGTGCCTGGATTTGAATCCAGGCAGTCTGGTTTCAGCATCTGCCCTCTTAATTAGGTACCACACTGACTCACAAAAGGATAAATTTTAGATATACTTCAGATTATTGCACAATTATATAAAGTTGATTCTATCAAATTAAAGCTTAGCTGTTTACTAAATGTAACAAAGAAATTTAAATGTCAGCTCTCAAGCCTTTTTTTTTTTCCATTTTAGTAGTAAAATATCTTTCTGGAAGGGCAGAACTTCCTTCAAACTCAGAAGTGATAGCTCTTGCATCACTCTAGAAAATTACAACACAGAAACTACACATTAATTTTTAGCTTATAGTTTACATCTAGGCCCTAGGTTTCCTACCTTCCCTCTCCTCCTCCATCTCTCTCTGTGCCCCATCTGGCCAACAAAGTTTGTGCTTTCTGGAGGCAGGCAGTGGCCCTTCCCACCACTGCCTGATAGTGGCTTCTCCTCCTGGGTAGCTGCTCGTTACACACCCCATCCTATCCCATTTCAATGTATGTTTGCTGAAACATTGGGAGCTTTTCTCACTTCCTTTCTGTAGACCTAAGAAGCCCAGATTTGGACCAGAATCAAAGATTGCAAACAATGTTTTGGATACTGATTTTAAGGTAGTTTCTATTAATAGAACAGTGGCCCTCTGCCTTGCCTGCGCATTGGAATTAATTACCTGAGGATTTCAAGAAAATTCTCATTTGGATTCCACCCCCAGCATTTCTAATTTAATTGATCTGAGATACACCCTGGGCACCTGGAGTCTCAGAAACTACCAGGAGCTCCAACGTACAGGTGAAGATGAAAACCACCGTGGGGCTTCTCAACCCTGACACTACTGACATTCAGGACCAGATAAGACTCTATCTTGTACATTGTAGGATGTTTGCCAGCTTCTCTAACCCTTACCTAACAGATGCCAACAAAACGAACAGTTGTGACAACAAAAAATGTCTCTAGGCTTTGACAGGTGTCTTGGGTGAGGGATACAGAATCACCCATATTGTGAACCATTGTCTAGAGCCACTGCCAGTAGCCTGGGCTGTGAGAAGTCTCCCAAAAGAGAAAAAGAAAAAGAAGGGAGACTTCTGTGGCATTCTCTCTAACAGGAAAATATATAAAGATGTCAAGGATACCTAGCAGAAAACTCTTGTCATTGGAGGAAACCTAATCAGGGTGCCTTGTTTTTCTTTTTTAAAAAGAGTTTTAAATTTCTAAGCAAACAGATGGCTTATTTCTTGGGAGAATAATAGAGAAACGTATCTTTAAGAGTGGAGAATTAAGGAAATGATACAGATCTTTCTAGCTGATCTGAAGCATAACAGAAGGAAACTATATCTTTTTTTTAAATTAGCATGAACAGCCTGGCCTGGGTGAAATATTGTCTCCTGCTGACAAGTTGCTACCAGCAACAGGGAGATAAAGTACACAGGCTTGGATGCTAAATGGATGTAAACCCAGAATATTTCTTTAGCTCTAGAAAGGTTTTGCCAGCACACTAACAGAGTGAACCAAAATCGATGAGAGTCTAGGGTTGTGTATAAGAGGAGGGTTGTTGTTGAGTTGCTAAGTTGTGTCTGACTTGTGATCCCATGGACTGTAGCCTGCCAGGCTCCTCTGTCTGTGGAATTCTTCAGGCAAGAACACTGGAGTGGGTTGCCATTTCCTTCTCCAGGGGACCTCCCCGATTCAGGGATCTAATCCGAGACTCCTTCACCTCCTGCATTGCAGGCGGATTCTTTACTGCTGAGGACTTCCCTGGTGGCTCAGATGGTGAAGTGTCTGTCTGCAATGAGGAAGACCCACGTTTGATCCCCTGGAGAAGGAAATGGCAACCCACTCCAGTACTCTTGCCTGGAAAATGCCATGGCCGGAGGAGCATGGTAGGCTACAGTCCACGGGGGCGCAAAGAGTCAGATACAACTGAGTGACCTCACTTTCACTTTCACTTTATTTACTGCTGAGCCACTGCTAGAGTGAGCTCATTATGTAAGCGCTGGAATTTGGGAACATTTAGTGGTTGTCTTCATTTGGGGTTATTTGAGAGAAGATTCCAGCAAGCACTACAGGGGAGTGGGCAGGTAAGAGAGAAGGAAGCTACTAACGGATATGTTTTCAGAAGTTGCTACTTGGGGCAGTGAAGCTTAATCATTCTGAAAGTTGCCAGGAACCCCAGCTGAACACAAGTCTCAGAGGTATGGAACAAGAGAACTGGCGGATTTATCCACTAATTTCCACTCTGGTGGTTGAAGACTGTGTCCAGGGCCATTCACTTCTCAGAACTTTTGTTCTGGTTTGGGCCTCAGGCAATATTGTGAGTGTGTTGCTGGCAACTGGAATCAGCTGGCCAAGAGAGGATGGTGATCATGGGTGGGGTCCAGGTGAGTCACTGGCAACCTGCTGTAGAGGTCAATTTAGAAATTTCTCTAGGGACTCCCCTGGTGGGCCAGTGGTTAAGACTTCACACTTCCAGTGCAGGGGGCGTGGGTTCAATCTCTGGCCAGAGAACTAAGATCCCATATGCTGGGCAAATAAATGAAAATTTTAAAAATTTTTATTTAAAAATATTAACTGTCTTACTAGCTTACAATGTTCAACTTTTAATAAAGACGTCTTAATATGGTATGGAACATTGGGAAGGCACATCAGCTACTAAGATACCTCACCATTTGAGATGACGAAATGCCACTGCCAGAAGCCCACGGTAGTCCCGCCCCATCTGCAACTCCTCTTTCCCACACCCCTTACATCCAGTCCACTAACGAGTTCTTTCCGGTCTAGTCCAGAGTTTTCATGGATTTATCCCCTAGGTCCCGGCTGCCACTTCGTTAGTCCAGGACAATGGTGTCCTTTGCCTGGACTATTGCAATGGCCTGGTCCTGGGCTCCCCGCACTCACTCTCCCTTCAGTCCCTTAAATTCACAAGGCTTCTTCTTGGAATGCTCCTTTTCCCCACCCCACCCCAGAGCAACCCTACCTTTCCCATGACTTGCTCCTTCCTATCCTTTCCCAGTTCCCAAAGCACCTGTACATCATGCTTAGTTGCTAAGTTCTGTCTGACTCTTTGCAAAATGGGATTCTCCAGGGAAGAATACTGGAATGGGTAGCCATTGCCTTCTCCAGAGGAGCTTCCTGACCCAGGGATCAAACCCAGGTCTCCCACATTGCAGGTGGATTCTTTACTGTCTCAGCCACCAGGGAAGCCCTAGGTGTCCTATCCTTTAGGTCTGGCTAAATGTCACTTCATCAAAGACCTAAAGAAAGGTGTCCCCATCCCAAGCCTTATTCCCATCTCAGTTCCTATTTGTTTTCTTCTTTGCATGCTTCTCAATTTGCAATTATTTTGTTTGTATATTTTGTCTCCCTGTCTATAATCTCTGTAAGGGCAATGACCATGTTTATCTTTTGACCTCCATATCCTCATAGAATTGACAAATTTAGTAAATAAAAGCACAAGTGTGGCACTTCCTTAGGGGTCCAGTGGTTAAGACTCTGTCTTTCTAGTGCAGGAGGCAAGAGTTCGATCCCTAGTCAGGGAACTGAGATCCCATGCTGTGCAGTGAGGAGGGGTGGGGGGAAGGAGGCATATCAGTTAAATTTGAATTTCAGATAAACTATAAATAATTTTTAGTATGGGTATATCCAAGTAATGCACAGGACATATACTAAAAATTATTCGTGATTTATCTGAAATTCACATTTAACTGGATATCTTATTTTATCTGGCAACCCTAGTTCCTAGGCCCTGACACATAGCTGACTCTCATTTTGCAGTGTTAAATAAAAATTTGGTAGCAGCATATCAAAACTGCTACTATGGCAACAAAGTGAGGGAAATGTGTTCCAACTATGAAGTAGTGACAAACACCACTTCCCATTCCTTTCTGTTCTTTTGCCCGTCTTTTCACTCCAGGAGAACCTAATCAATCGCCTGGTCCAATCTCCTGGACCCCCATTCCCGGTCACCCTGGGTCTGCCTCATCAATGCCTGATTATGACCAATTGTTACTTTCACAGAACACCAGCAAGTATTTATTGAGTAATTAAGCTGACAGAACTTAATACATTTCTAAAAATGTTTAAGTTCCTTGACTATGAAACAGTGAGTTCCCATTTTAATCAACCCCCTCCCTAAATACCGCCAAAGGGCACGAGATTCTGAAGGAAATCACACAAATCCATTCTCAACTGTGGCATCATGCTCCAGTTTCAATTAGTTTCTGCAGGGTTCCTGGAATTGGGGGTGAAGTGGCTCTTGAGAGGTTCCCAGCATTTGTAGTAGTTCTCATCCAGACAATTAGAGGTCTTCAGCCCCCACTTGGTGACGGCCATATTTAGAGAAGACTCAAACATAAATGCCTGTAGGGAATACGGATGGAGACAAGAAAGAGGAAGTGAGGTGGGTAATAAAACACATTTGACTAGATATCAAGAGAGAAGGTATGGGTAGGTAGACTCTTTGAGTAATAAGTCACATGTGCTTGCATGGTAAGGAGAAAATAATCAAGCCTTGGGTTCTGACTCTGGTCCTACTACTTACAAGTGGGTAATAGCTTGTGTGAAACCCTCAGCTTCTCTGACACTCAAGTTTTATTCTTACTAAACTGGAGTTGGGCACATAAGCATCACATTGTTCTTGTAGCACCATGGAGCTAAATTTGCTAGATCCAAGGGGAGAGGAAGGAGAGTCCTGGGATTATTCTTTTCAGGGGTCATTACGGTGGCTATGTCCATGTGAAAGTTAAAGTTAAGTCGCTCAGTCGTGTCTGACTCTTTGAGACCCTGTGGACACAAGACTCCTCCATCCATGGGATTCTCCAGGCAAGAATACTGGAGTGAGTTGCCATTTCTTTCTCCAGGGGATCTTCCCAACCCAGGGATCGAACCCAGGTCTCCCGCATTAGAGGCAGACGCTTTGACTTCTAAGACACCATGGACTGGAGCCCATCAGGCTATGTCCATGTGAGGGAGAACATAATTCCCATTTAACAGGTGAGGAAACCAGGGTTCAGAGCTGGGAAGTGACTATCTAAGGTGGTAGTAATGAGAAGTTGCAGATTTTGGATTTTAGCCTTTCTTTTGCAGGACTCTGAAAAGAGATAGGCTAGGGAAGGAAAAGAAGGAAAAGAGACTGAGGAGGCAGGAAGAAGGGGAGCAGGAATGGCTGCCGCACTTTTAAAAGGCCTGTCCAAGAAGGTTCTGAATGGTGGGTGTCCTTCCTATGTTCAGGCAGGTTTTGTCTGCAACAGAAAGAATATGCAAGTGCCCTGTGCATCCTTGCCATTCCAGCTTCACCTACTGCTGATTTTCTGACCAATTATGGCTTTAAAAACTCAAAAACCAAAAAACCCATCCAACCTATAATGTTGGAAATTCTAAAGATATAGATGGACAAAAGGAAGATAAAAATTCTCTTTGTGCAACAACTCAGAGAACCCCTGTTAATGTCTGGCATATATTCTAATATGTATTAACTTCTTTTTGTCTAAAATGATAGAGATGATGGTCCCTGCTTGACTTCCCATGACAAGTTTGATGTGAGGTGTTGGGCATGTTATAAAGCACTATTCAGATATAAAGATCATTATTATGGACATAATTATTGTTGTCTGTTTGCTAATTGCTTCTTAGGAGACTTCTTGTCTGACTGGACTAACAAAGCCCCATCCCAGCTGAGCTATGAAGGCAGTATTATAAAGTTAATTTATTCCAAAGTAGTATAAGGATAAGGCATATGGATGAGCCTGGATCCAAATTACATAATGGGAAATTGTGGGGAAGACCCAAAGTCTTGTTCCTCATAAAAACAGCCCTGCCCTGTGCTTCACTGTTGCAGAACACTGCTCCCTGGTAACATTATCCAAAGCCAGGTTGGGCATTCAAGGTTGCTAAGTGGTAACTAAGTGGTAACTATGGGATAGCCTGTGTATCTTCAGAAACTTTTGGAGGTAGTAGCTTAAGATGATGAATATCTCATAGAGTTCTCTCAGAGATGAAAGTGTTCTACAGAAACTGCAGAGGCCCTTGCAAGGGAAACGGCTGAGGTCTGGCAGATGGGACTCACACCCTGTCCCTGAAGATAAGCTTCAGGGACTCTGGTCCTGAGTTGAGACTGAAAGCAATCTGCATTGCATTGCGTAGAGGGGCAGATAAGCTCTCTGCTTAGGTAGTTTGCAAGCTGGGCATGGAGTCAGGTCAGTCTGTGCTATTGATTTTAAAGTCAGGTAACATTGAGGGCATTGGTTTAAAAATGTAAAGCAAGTTTGCATATGATGTCGCATAAAATTACTCCTTGTGGTTCATAAACTCTATCTCCAAGAATGCAAAAATAAAATGAAATCAAGTACCGCAGCCAACTGCAACTGTGTTCAGTTTCAATGTTTACAGCGTGACACAGGAGGAATACAAAATAGGTTTTAAATCCCATCAGTTTCATCCCTTTACAAAGGAGAGCAAAAGAAAAGGTGAGAACTGCTGCTCACAAGCCCTGACTATAGTCAGGCAAAGGCTTCCCTACCCTCCTGGGCTTGAGAAACCATCTATAAGTGACATCCTGCAAACCCTGCTGCCGTGGTCCTGGAGGATGACTTCAAAAAGCAGGAGATGACTCTGAGACAGATTATATATATATATATATATATATATATATACAGGGCTACATATAAGGCCACATATAAGGCCTTGTATATATATATATATATGTATATATATACACACATACACACACACATATATATACAGGGCCACATAGAGATAAGGGAAGACTCCTGACACAGTATTAATAATGTCCCCTCTTTTGTCTGAACAGTGTGGCGCAGTCAGCAGGGTTAAATCACAGCCACCAGCTGCACTGGATGCCCTACCTTTTCTACAGAGGGAGAAAACAAAGCACAGAGAAGTTACGTAAATTCCTCAAGGTCACACAGGAACCAAGAGCTAGAATTCAAACCTAGACCTGACTCCAAGTACAAAGCTCTTTTTACCTTAACACGTCAGGCATCTAGTATACACACAAGGGTGGGTGCATACACAGGTGGGAACATACATACAGACATTCGCCTCTCCAGACTTCTCTGTGGCTTTGGAGAAATAAAAAATAGCCTTTCCTCACAACAAGGTTGGGGATCCCAGAGGCCACCAGAGCCTCATATCTAACTTGCTTACCATGGTGCCATCAGCAATCCTCTCAGGTGCCAGCTTGGCTTTGCTGGCCTTCTCAAAGCAGTCAGCATCAGGTCCATGGGGAGTCATTGGGCTGTGCAGGCTGCCTCCCCCTGGCAGGAATCCACCTTTCTTTGCCTCATAGTGACCTTTGATGAGTCCCATGAATTCACTCATGCAGTTCCCTGGGAAGATTGAAACAGTATTTTTATTATACAAGGCAAGGACCCCAAACACCTAGACTTCTCAAACATTATTTCCACAGAATGTCAAGAAGAGAGGAGAATCATAAAATTTCATAAAAATAATAAAGGACATAGATAGACAGGAAAACGACCACAAAACATTCATTAGTGTGGAAATCTTGGTATGCAAAGCTCTACTCCATGGCTATGTAGATTAACTGAGGTCTTAGGTTCCACTGCCTGAACGAACTTATGCTAGATCTAAAGAAAAGTAGGGCCCAAACAAGAATATTAATAATAACTAACATGCAAATCATGATAAAGAGTGAATGTACTCCATCATCTAGGCTTACAAGCCCCATATAAAAATTATCCACTTTCCCAGATCTGAATTCCTTCCCAAATAGCCTCACAGTAGTACAGGGCATCACCATATTTCTAGTTAAAAATTAGAAAATTAAAGAGGTGTGTGTGTGTGTATGTGTTGATGGAAATGTGATATAAGGAAAGAACCCTGGAGCTGGAGTCCATTATCAAATAATAATTTGTGTGAAAAAAATCTTATTATCTATACATCTAATCCATAAATACTATATATTCTAACAAATATCTTCTGTATCTGAATCTAATATCATCTTATTCTTTCATTTTCCAAAATGCTTCCTTAGATTAATTCCTTTTCCATTGAGATTCTCTTCATAGAACCTGAAAATCTTAATACTGGAAGGGATCTCTGAAAAAAAAAGTGAAAGTGTTAGTTGCTCATTTGTGCTCAACTCTTTGTGACTGCATGGACTGTAGCCCGCCAGGCTCCTCTGTCCATGGAATTCTCCAGGCAATGCTGGAGTGAGTAGCCATTCCCTTCTCTAGGGGATCTTCCCAACCCAGGGATCAAACTCAGGTCTCTTGCATTGCAGGCAGATTCTTTACCATCTGAGCCACCAGGGAAGCCCAAGGAATTCCCTACTTCTACTCAACACAGAAATAACCTGTATATCATTCCTGACAAATTACCTGCATGCCTCCTATGAATTGAAGTGCTCTATTCAACAAAGGAACCTATCATATTACTGAAGACTCTGGGTATTAGAGAGTTCTGCCGTCAATTGGAAATTTGCTTTCATGTAAATTGAGTATATTGGTGCTAGTTGTGCCTCCTGGAATCAACAAAATTTGACAAAAATCACCATGTTCCCACTCTTTCTATCTCACATTTTTGTTTAAACAAAGCTTTTTATTCAGAGCAAGAATTAAAGAAATACAACACCTTGAAAACATCTACCCATCTATGCATCCATCCATTCATCTGTCCACTCCCCTCCCTATTCATCTGCCTATCCATCTAACCAGCATATACAGACACTGTGCTAAGTACTGTGATAGAAATGAGTAAGAAGCAGCCTCTTTAATGTTCCTCATAATCATAGTCAGTCCTGTGAGAGTGCTGACACTGCAAATCACAGACAGAGTAGAGAGATATGGATGGCACTGGCAAACCTTGCAAAGCTAAACATTTGACATGATAAATACTCCAGTCTTCTTCCCCACTTGTGAATATAGCCAAGTGCCAAAATACTTGTCAGTCAGTTCAGTCACTCAGTCATGTCTGACTCTTTGCAACCCCATGGACTGCAGCACGCCAGGCTTCCCTGTCGATCACCAACTCCTGGAGCTTGCTCAAACTCTTGTCCATCGAGTCGGTGATGCCATCCAACCATCTCATCCTCTGTTGTCCCCTTCTCTTCCTTGTGGAACTGCCCAAACAGTTGTACCCATTTTGCCCAGAACCCAAAATGTTGCTGCAGGCCCCTGCAGAAAATGCAAGACCCAGATTATAGCACTACATGTTTCCCCATGAAGCAGAAATAGAGGGGGAAAGTAACTGTAAGCATATAGTCTCTACATTTTAAAAGCAGTTCTGCTCGTGGCTTAAATATTCTGGCATACTCCTCCATCTAGTGTGTGTCCTCAGGGTCACCTTCAAGGCTTAATTTTAAAAGAGAGCAAGACTGAATTCAGCTTTGATCTGAATATGAATTTAGGTAGCAGTGAGGTGGTGATGACATTTCTACATCATTTTCTATATTTCAAAGGACAGTGGGAAGGTAGACCTTGCCTTTTTGATTAATGCTAAATCCAGTTGACTAAGGTGCATTAAGATGACTGGAGGCAATATTTCTACAGAAATCATTCTCCACTTCTGTAAAGTCACATCAAAGTAGCAAAGATTTTGATTATTGCTAAAGCATTATTTTTAATGTCTCTGGTAAAAAAATAATTTCTAACTCAGGGTTCTGTGGTTTTTCCAACTAACTCAGGGTAATCAAGCCTTTCTGAGATCTGTCTCTCTTGAGCCAAATTTATTTCAGAGTTCTTTATAAAAAGAAGTTATATGAGGTATTTCATGAGGTCACTTATTTCAGGCAGCCTGAATTACAAGCTAAAGTCACTCAGTGGGTTGAGCGCTGTAGCAGAGTAGGGAAGCTGGATGGGGAAGACAAGCCCCAGGCCAGCATATCTCAGCATGTGGTCTGTAGAGCTCCGGCATCAGAACCCCTGACTCGCTAGTTCAAAATGCAGATTCTGAGGTTCCACCTCACTACCAACTAATTCAACTCTCTGATAGTGGGAATTTTTTAGCATTCTTTTAGCATTCTACTAATAAGTGGTTTTTACATCCCCTAATGCTCTCCAGTGTCAGACTTTATTTTTGGGGCTCCAAAATCACTGCAGATGGTGATTGCAGCCATGAAATTAAAAGACACTTACTCCTTGGAAAGAAAGTTATGACCAACCTAGATAGCATATTCAAAAGCAGAGACATTACTTTGCCGATAAAGGCCCATCTAGTCAAGGCTATGGTTTTCCAGTAGTCATGTATGGATGTGAGAGTTGCTGAGCACCGAAGAATTGATGCTTTTGAACTGCAGTTTTGGAGAAGATTCTTGAGAGTCCCTTGGACTGCAAGGAGATCCAACCAGTCCATTCTGAAGGAGATCAGTCCTGTGTGTTCTTTGGAAGCAATGATGCTAAAGCTGAAACTCCAGTACTTTGTCCACCTCATGCGAAGAGTTGACTCATTGGAAAAGACTCTGATGCTGGGAGGGATTGGGGGCAGGAGGAAAAGGGTAAGACAGAGGATGAGATGGCTGGATGGCATCACCGACTCGATGAATGTGAGTCTGAGTGAACTCCAGGAGCTAGTGATGGACAGGGAGGCCTGGCCTGCTGCAATTCATGGGGTTGCAAAGAGTCAGACACGACTGAGCGACTGAACTGAACTGAACTGAATGCTCTCAAAGTGTGGTTCCTGGAACAACTGGAGGCCTTAACATCACTCAGGAATTTGTTACAAATGCAAATTATCATGGAGGGAGGTCTAAGAGGGAGAGGATAGATGGATACACCTAGCTGATTCACTTCATTGTACAGTGGAAACTAACGCAACATGGGAAAGCAATTATACTCCAATTAGGGAAAAAAAAAAACCCACAGATTCTCAGACCCTACACTGGATATTCTGAGGGTGGGTTCAAAGAATGTATATTGTAACCCTCCAGGTGACACTGACATATGTTAAAATTTGAAAACCAGTGCCTCTGGCACATACAGCCCCCCTCCATACAGAACTATGTGAAATAGGGAAGTACCAAGGATTAGCATGTGAGGGTCAGACTATAATCCAGACCAAGCCTCTCGCCTTGACAACAGGTCCTCTTGGGGACTAGCTTCTAGGAGGAGAACAGTTAGGACATGTGATGGGCTTTGATGGCTGTGATAGATCTCAGAAAGGACAAAATTTGTTATATCTCTATTCACAAAGTATCTGATGTCTCTGAAGCATTAAGCCAATTGCATCCTTTTCAGCTGATGTCACCTGAAAAAGGGGATGCTGACATTTGACCATGAAGTGACCTTCTTCCGTTCTGAAGGCCTTTGTCCTCCACCCTCTGCAAACACTTACATTGCCCATTTTAGTCAAAGCCCTGGCACCTGGGCACATATAGAGAAAAGCCTCAGAGAGACAGAAAGTGCTGAGGTTTACTAAAGAAAGGGGCTTAAAAAAAAAAAAAAAGAATGTTACAGCTGAAATGTACCTCAGAGTCTTTCCAGAACTCTGTGTACAAAAGTGCAATTTCCAGAAAGGAGAACTGTGCATTGATATTTCGGTTGAATTTATAGCTAGCTGCTGCACAATTAAAAATGCCACCTTCATTAAGTACTCCATGAGGTACCTTATTCATTCTTGGTGATGCATTCACTTACTAAATAAATATTTATTGGATGCATACCATGCACTGGGCACTGTGCTAGGGACATCCATTAATGCCCATGACTGTCTGCTCTGG
Source organism: Nanger dama (assembly GCA_917880005.1). Taxonomy (NCBI): domain Eukaryota; kingdom Metazoa; phylum Chordata; class Mammalia; order Artiodactyla; family Bovidae; genus Nanger; species Nanger dama. The sequence continues at coordinate 9,245,363 of CAKJTW010000011.1, forward strand.
CCCAGTACTTCACCTGAACTTCACTGACTCCACCACTTAACTAGCTGTGGGGCCTTGATCCTTCACAGCTCAGTTGCATCTTCTTAAAAAAAAAAAAAGAAAGAAAGGATAATGATACCTATCTCTCACAACAGTTATGAGAATTAAATGTGTTAATATTTTTGAAGAACTTATTACAGAGTCATAAAGAAAGGGTCAATAATTTTTAACTTCCCTGGTGGTTCAGCCAGTAAAGAATCTGCCTGTAATGCAGGAGACCCACATTCAATCCCTGGGTCAGGAAGATCCCCTGAAGAATGGAATGGCTACCCATTCCAGTATTCTTGCCTGGAGAATTCCATGGACAGAAGAGCCTGGTTGGCTACAGTCCATGGGGTTGCAAAGAGTCAGACATGACTGAGCGACTAACACTTTCACTTTTCACCAAATAAAAATAATATTAATAAAATTAAAATAATAGATTTGACAAGTTCTATTCTAGACAACAACTGCTTTGCAGAAACCGCTTCTAGAATAGGATCTGTCCCCTGGTGTGGACGGCAATCTGCTTTTCCCTTTCAAAACCATTGGAGAAGGCACACTTTATTGGCTCTTGAGCCAGACTTAGATAATGAACTTTCCCCAAACAACTAAGCAACAACAGCCCACAGATCCTCCTCCCTTTACACCTGAAATGTAAAGAAATGTCTTGCTTCAAGCTTTACCAGCGTTTGTGCCTCTCTTCAGGGCCAGAAGAACTGGGCTCTAGGCATTACACAGGGTTTTCTCCTCAGAGTCAACATGCCACTGCCAACTTGATGCCAAACATCACAAGTTGTGATGTTTAAGGAGCTAACAGTCTAGGGAGCAGCGCTGAGCCTTGGGAGGCAGGATTCTGAACTGCAGCCAGGGCAGGACATCCTGCCTCTAGAAATACCTCTAGCAATGTTCCCCAGGGGTCATGTTGACCACCCGGCTGTCTCTCTCTCTTTTTTTCCCAAGTGTAACTTGGTAAATGACTTACTGTGGTAATAAGGAGGCCTGAAGGTCTTATCAGCAACCCCCATCGAGGTGGGAAGATGACAAAATCAGCGATGGCCACTCCAGGGCGTACAGACTTAGCAGTCAATACCGTGAAAATGGATGGGTCCTGGGAAAGGAAGGACAAGGAGAGCCTGAAGACACGATGAAAAGGGAAGTGACCAACAATGACACACATCCTCCATGCTGAAGGGGTTTTTGAGTGACACTGTAATTTCTGATCAAACTGCAGGCCAGGCTACGAAGTCTGGGCTTGTCATCGAGGTGCAGTAATCACTCAACTGACTTTCTCCTCTTGCTGTGCTTGAAGCAAAATGAATTCACAGCAGCTAAGGGGATTCTGAGCAGCTTTTTCACCCTGCTGAGCCCCCATTTCATACAAGTACTACCCTGTGGGTCTGAGAACTGGCAGTGCCTGCCTCCCAACCTCAGGTCAGAGTGACTGGAGCTGGCATGTGCTGCAGGGAGCTCTTGGCAGAAGGGATGCTCAGAGTGAGGTGGAAATAGAAGTAAAATAATATCCGAGTGTTGGGATAGATGTAGGATGTGCATCTCTTTGGAGGAATCACTGAGATTCCAGACCATATCCTCATGGCTTTTTTTTATCCTTGTTTGACTCTCGGGCCTAAAATATTAACACATCACTCATCTGGGTGGTGGTAGTGTAGAGGGAATAGGTTGGGGGACAATATTATGATTTGTAAAGAATGTTAGACTCTTTCAGTGGAAAGACTGAGATTCACATTTAATGGCCATCAGTGTGATCAGGTCTGCTTCCTGATGTCTTGTGAGGGCTGGGGATTCAAAGATGACTGAACTCTATTCCTGGCCCTTCAGCACCACTGGTGGCGGCAAGTATGTGTGACGAGGACAGAAGGAGTGATGAAACAAGTGTCTGAAGAATCACAGCAAGGTGCCAAGGGCGATCTATCTTTGTAGACAGAGAGCCAAAGGGGTACAGAGTGCTTATCTCTTCCTGAGACGATCAGGGAAGGCTTCACAAAGGAGGTGATGTTTGAGGTGGGTCCTGAAGAATGAATGCAGAAAGAAAGAAAAAGAGAAGGAATAAGGAAGGGAGGGAAGGAGGAAGGTAAGAAAAAGAAAAGGAAGGGAAGGAAAGGAAGGAAAAGGCAAAAGGCATTTTAAGCATAGAAAACAGGAAAGACATCAAAATGCACAGAGATTTTGTTAAGAAGCAAGAAAACTAAAGCCCAGAGTGCAGTGCATTGGCAGGAGGGAGAGGGGCAGAGGTGGTCCTGGGAAATAAGTCCAGGGCCAGATGGTGAAGAGCATAGGACACCACGCTTCAAAGCTCAGACTTAATCCTAAACCACAGGGAGCCTGCAAAGGTTTCTAATGTAGCGTTAGAAAGATCAGGTCTGAATTTTGGGAAAATGACTATAGCTGCAGTACAAAGGAGACTGTCTGTGTAAATCAAGTCAAGAAACCCTTAATGCTGTAAGAATGACTACTTCTTCATCTGTCATGAGAAATGGTCTGAAACTGTTAAAAGGCAGTGAGGCTCAAAAAAGCTCTTTCAGTGTCTCAGCATCCTTTTTTTGCTGCTTTGGGCATGATGCCTCATTTTCTTGTCTCTTGGTTTTATCGAGTTGCTGCTCTTCAGAAAGGTAGTTTTGAGCCTTGAGAGGTAAGCCGAACTGGCTTAGAGTAATCTTTCTGTCTTTGGTTCTTTGACTTTTGCTCTAATTGTCCCTACAGTTTGTGGGTTAAGTTCATCTATTATGCAAAGTGAACTTTCCCCCAGCATCTCAGGACTAGCACTTTATCATGAAAGTGGGTCCTTGGGAGCCTGCACTGTAGGCTGGGGACCTATTTGCAGTCCCTGATTGAGTGAAAAATATGACCCAGTTTATACTCTAGAACTTCTTTGGTTTAAATTCAAGCACTGAATGTTACAAGTAACTTCAGAAGAGAGCTGTCAGTTCCATCTCAGCTAAAAAGAGCCAGGAGTGGAAGCTCTGAAGTGGACAGGCAGACTTTTGGTATTTATGAGCAGGACAGAGAAATTTCCAAATTCAGGAATTTTCCTTTCTCATTACTCCATCACTGACATTAGCTGTTGGTTTTCTTATTGGGATACATTGTCTAGGAAGAAATCATGTTCTTAGCCATGAAGGAAAGATACTGTGAATACCCTGTAGAGAACTGAGCTGTGTGGCAGGGTGAATGCTGAGTGTCTAGTCTGGATCTCCCTCTAGTAGGTTATTTACTCCTTCACTGAAGTCTTGTAGCAGATAATTCAAATTCCTGTCAACACAATGACAAATGACTTAAGTCTTGGGCTTCCAAGGCAACACTGGAAAAGTTGAATCTGTGAACACCAGGTATCCACTGTGGACCTCTCCAACCTAAAGGTACCCTCTCCCCAGGGTTCCTCCATGGGCCAGACTTACTGCATGGTCAAAGGCCACTGAATTGATGACCATAAAGTTCTCCAAGTTGTACTTGTAGGGGGTATAATTCCCATGCCAAGCCACAACATTGAATGGGGAGGCATCCTGATCGGCAAAAAGAAAAAGCAGGAAAGGGTGATTTTAGCACATAATACTTTTATAGCTATGATTCCTCATTACTCTCTCTTTCTTGACTTGATTCTGTTTGCATAACTTAATACCATCCTTTGGGAGAAATATCACCCTGAATCATCCTATGGTTGCTTCACTTTCTCTCAAACTGTCCTCCCTAAGCCACTGACCCTATTCTTCCAGTACCTAAGCTACAGCTGCCTCTGATCACATGTGCAGCCAAGTAGTGCCTCTTCAACAATATTAATGCAATGGTGAGAATCTGTGGATGCCAGCAATTCTTTGAAAATCTGGGCCACCGTCTGGGTTTCCGGTGCTGAGGGCAAGCACTGGCTGCGACTGCCCTCCAGGTAACTACCTCTCAAAGGAGCATCTGGTAAGATTTAGTTCCTGGGTTGGTGAATGAGGATGGTGAGGAGTTCTCTAAGAGTTCCAGCCCCAAGGACTTGAGATTTCAGAGCAATCCTAAGGTGATGCTTCTTGGGTCTGCCCTAAGAGAGGATCACTGTTCTGTTATAGGAAGGTAGTTAGGCTAGAGACTCAGGGTGATACAGTCCATGGAGGTCCGTCTCCCAGGGCACAGATCATGGCACACAAGGGAGAACAACCTTCACAGAGTTCACTTAGAAAGTGGAAATCCATGGAGCTGCTGGCCGCCTCTAGAACGGTGCGTCTCTGTCAAATGTATATCATGTACAATACAGGGAATATGCTTTAAATGAATGTGATTTCCACACTGAATTTCCAGAGGTTATCATTTATGCCAGGCTGGAGTAGTATCTAGGCATGTGCATTTTAAACAAGCCACCCTGAGAATTTCTGATGCAGATGGTCTCTGAATTACATTTTAAGAAATCCAATCCAGAGAATATGAAAGTGTTAATTTTAAATGTCAAACTCATTGGCCTCTACTGGTTAGCATACCTTCTAGTTGCTCTCCAAAGAAAATAACATGCCTTAGCAACATATAAACAATAAGTTAAATGGGCAAAAATAAATCAAATGAATAATAGTAAATAGAATAGATCTTTGGATTATTTTTATTATATGGTTACTTTATTCTACTACATAATATATCCAATAAATTAAGTAATAATGTATATTACATATTATATTATTATTTTAAAATTATTATTATCTATGCCTTTGTTAATCAATTGAGATTGGTCATGTTCCGGGTGGTATGGCTATAGATAATGCCTTTGCTTATCTTCTGAGTTTACCAGTCTGGTGCTATTAACCAAGTCAAACTAATTAACTGAGTTTTGCTTGTTTTCTATCAGTCATTGCTTGTATTTGAAATATGGTGACTATTGATAAATATAAGTCTTAGATGAACTGCTATTAATTAATTTTTGTTTTCAGGCCATACCTCCCTGCCTGTTAATATGTTCCCCCACCATTTATAGAGACCTAGGTACTGTGGGGGTTTTATTGCTTGATGAATAGAAACAGCATGACCTTTGGAGTCAGAAAGTTATGGGTTTGAATGCTGATTCTGTCATTTACTGTGACATTTGGTAAGTTATCACTACCTGGACTGTTTTCATGATGACAAACAGGGCAAATAGTACCTTATTGTAGTATCTTAGTAATGTAATAAAGATGAAGTAATGTATATAAATACTTAACACAAGCCCTGGCAATCAGAAGGTGCTTAATAATTATTCATTCCTTCCCCTGCCTATCAAGGCACTTACCTGTTTGGCAGCAAATAGCTTGCCCTGGTATTTATTAATCACTGTGTAACCACCTGGCACTTGGCGATCTTCATACCAGGCAACAGGTATCAGGAAATCACGAGGATTGGCCAAGCCATTGGCTCCTAGAATATAATGATCCAAAAGTCTTTTAGACACTTCTGAAATCACACAGGAAAGATGCCACTGTTGCACAAAGAGAAAGGGCTTTCTTCCACGTCAAAAGCCATTCCACAATTTGCTATCCTTGTTGAAAGACTCATTGGAATTCCAGTCTGGTACCTTTTGAGGAGGACCCAAGAAATTTGGTCAGAAAAAGAAACCCTGAAAATATCATCACCAGCATTACCCCCTAAAGTTGTAGAGTGAATATGGTTTACAAACATTTTCCATGCATTACCTCACTACCACAGGGGATGGGAGGGGAAGAGAGGAAGAGAGTAGAAAAGAGGAAAAGGGAAGATACATAGAATACCAGAGCTTTTTCCTAATAAAACTCTGACAACTCTAGAACTCATCGACAGTCCTTGAGAAGGAGAAGGTTACACACTGTAGCCTCAGGCATGCCTCTGCTCCTTAGACAGGACTCAGAATCAGTCCACGTCTGCAGCCTGACAAATCTGTCTGCACTGAGGGAGACCTGCCTGCTCACCTTTGCTTTGTATGTTCCCTCCAGAGAAAGAAAATAAATCAGAAGACCAGAAATGAAAAATCTAAGTGCAAAAACATAATTTAACTCTGAGAGGAGAGACCTAGGGAGTGTTTCATCATTTCTAGCTCCTGGGGTTAAAAAAAAATAGGCCTCCAGCTGGTTAGTCAATTATATATATTTTCCAGAGGGTACATGCGGCGTGGCACCTGGAGGCTTTGGGCTGTGCAGCAGCAGGAATCCAGACCAAAGAGGGAAGAGCGGATGGAGAGCAGGATGACAGACGGCCCACCGCGCCTCCAGCTGCCTCTCAGCTGCCTCCCACCTTCCTCTGACTATCTGGATCCCCCAGGGGACTGACCAGAAGGCACATGCTGCCCTGTCCCTGTTTTGCTCTAAAAAAATCTGTTGACAAGGAAAGGGAAGAGCTGGGAGGTGTGGCCACCACCTTCAGCAAACACGCCAAAGATGAAACCAAGGGCCAATTTCCCCAACCACTCCTGTCACTTGAGAGATGGTTTGAGAACATCCCCTCCTACCACCTCCACTTCTCAGATCCTGCTCTCTTTGCCTCCAGCTTGCCAGAAGAATCGGGGGTGGGGGACCTTGGTTCACTTTGGAAAGTTTTCATTTGCCTCATGGAGGCTGTGGTTTCTAGATCCTTCACAGCACTGAGTGAGGCACACTTTTTGACTCCTAAGTATGTAGATTTTGTAGAAGATGCTCAGTAGAAATGTGACATCCATAGACTGACTTTCTTTCAGTCCATTTCCCCTTTCTATAGCCACATAGCCCCTGCCATTATTACGGTTTTTCCCACTTTATTGTCTACACACAAGCCACTGACAAGAAAATGATCTGTCTTCTATCCACAAAATCCATTCCCACTTGTACAGTTTTTCTTAAACTGGTGCCTTTCCTCTTTCAGTTCAGTTCAGTTCAGTCGCTTAGTCGTGTCCAACTCTTTGCGACCCCATGAATCGCAGCACGCCAGGCCTCCCTGTCCATCACCAACTCCCAGAGTCCACCCAAACCCATGTCCATTGAGTTGGTGATACCATCCATCTATCTCATCCTCTGTTGTCCCCTTCTCTTCCTTTCCTCTTTATTTCTCCTCAACTTTCCATCAAGGATTAGTCATATCTTTTGGTTGCTATGAAGCTGTTCCTGGAAACTTGGCTCACAGTAACCCAGACTTTATATCCTCTAGGGTTTATACAGTATAACCTGAAATCTATTACAGATTGCCTTGCTCTCCAATGGTCTGTATACTATTCTAGAGAAAGATTTATTGTGGGTCGGGCTGGATTGTTCTCTGTTATGAATGTAAGTGATGGGAAGAGGCTTGTGCTATCCTTGATATGGTTCTGGTCATTACCCTCAGCACACATGGGAACTGGGACAAGCTGATGGACTGGTGCACTGACCAGCTAATTAATGAAGCTATCATCTCATCAAATGGGTCAACTATACCACCTGGAGCCCCTGAACTTAGAGGCCTGAAATAAGAAGACTGTGATTGTTCAGGGGACTCTAATATATTCTGAAATTCCCAATTACACTTGGTCTGGAGATGAAGTTGTCTAGAGAGGAAAGTTGTAGTTTGAGTGAGATAAGGAGGAGAGATGGATGTTTAACTTTTATGCAATTATTTGTGTCCTATATTTCAAGTCAGGCTTAGAAGCTTGCATTGAAGATTTACCAATTGGTCCCAGGTCAGGCAACTCGAAGTGGACTCCATAAACCTCCAGGATGTAGCCTCTAGTCTCCTCGAAGACATCGATGCTGAACCGCATTCCTCTCTGGAACAGGAAGTAGACACTGGTGTGTTCTTACCAATCATACCTATAGTTATGAAGAAGCTGCCCAAGAGCTACAGCCAACCTCACATGCACAAGTAACTCTATAGTCTGCTGAGTTATGTTGGAGAGGTGACCAGCTGAAAGATGAGTTAAAAAAAGTTAACCTCCAATCACATATGTGACCCAAACCGATTCTAGCCTACACTCTCACTGGGTTCAGAGATAACAGTGCCCTGATTTCACCAAAATTTAAAGAAATCCATCTTCACTGCCTTCTGTCCCCTCCAGAGTATCATCCAGAGTGTGCATAAATATTTAGGAAAGTTAATTGACAATGCTCTTTGCTTTGTGATTGTGTGCTATTTTAAAATAAAGTAGGCACAGAAGCCTGCTTAATCCTTCTACACAGGGAGCCTTCTGTATAACTCAAACTCCCTCCCCATTGGCCAGACATGATAGAGAAATTTCAGAGTTAGAAATAGCAGCAGCTGCAACATCTGATTGCTCCCAAATTAGGGAGAAGCTGGGAGGAGAGGGGGACACATCACCAACCTGAATGACGCAGATCTCGTTGGGCTGAACAAGCATCTTGCCAAACTCGGTGTAAATGAGAAGTTTCCCTTTCTGGGGAACTAACATAAAAGACAAGGCAGCAGTGAGTAACTCTTTTCATGTAAGAACCACTTCACGAAGAGCGAAAGGCTTAAGGGCGGCATTTGCTTTTTCATTCCAAATGAAAAGTGCTTCATTGAGTTTTATGGGGGAAAATGTCAGAACTGACAACTTAAGTTGGCTATTTCTAGAAAAGCATGAATGAAAAAATTGACTCTGCTTTTTTCTTATCTTTGGTTGCCAGATAAGGAGCTTTTATTTGCACAGTTCTGTGGCTTGACCAGAAAGGGCACCAGAAATAGGATGGAAAAGACCCATCTCTGATAGTTCCAGCAGGAAGCTGGCATTGCATGTCTAAGGTTTACATCAAAATGTTCATTCCAAAATATCAGTACTAAGCTCATCAAAAAAGAATCAGGGGAAAAAAAAAAAAAAGGAATCAGGAGACCAGAGAAATCCATACTAGACTTTCCATCTGGACGATTTCATGAAAATTTGTATTTATACAAATTTTCAGATATCAATGACAGATAATCTTTACTTGGGTAAGTTTGAAGGCAAATAGAGTTATCTCAATAAGTTAATCCATGTTGATTTTACCCTATATTTCTTTTAAGTTGCCCAGAGCTTGCATATCAGATAGGCCCAGAAGAAATGAGTAAAGACAGGGAGACCAGGAAATAGGGTAGGGGCTTGAAGGTACAAGGAATCTTTTCCAGACCACCGATTGCCTTTACACCTCAGTCTGTAGACTACATTAAATAAGACAGATTGAAAGGACAGTAATATATGTACAATTAATAAGCAGCTTATAACTAGGGATCAATTACCAATGAAAGGGTCTGAAGTCTTTAAAACTCACCAATCAAGAAGTCTCCATCTGAATTGTAAAAACATCTGAAACATATAGAATAATTCCTATGATTTTCTATTTTAACAATGTCCAGACAAATTAATTCACTGCACAAATTATTGCTCAGTAGATAGGCTGTGCCAGGCTTAGTGCTAGGCATAAAATGATGAGCAAAATGACCTCATCTCTGCCTTCATGGAGTCTTAGAGTCTAGTAGAAAGTCAGACTGCAATCCAACAATTACACAACCGTCTCATAAACTGTAATGGCTCTATGAAAGTCAAGTTCAGGGGACTGAAAGAATAATGGACCTGATCTAGTCTGAGGCGGCAGCCAAGGTTTTCCTGAAGAGGGGATGTTTGACTTGAGATCTGAAGAAATCGTCTAGGCGGGGAGTTGGGGATGGGAGTGATGTAGGAGAACATTCCAGGCAGAAGGCTGCTCTGAGGCAGGAAGGTGGATGGAAAGTAAAAGGAACTGAATGAAGGCTAATGTATTTAACAGGTCAAGTAGAGAGAGAGAAGAGGTGCCTCATATCACACTGAACATCTCTAGTGTCTTGTCATAGGGCCATGATCTTGCCCTGATTTATGGCTCAGAGAAGTTAAATGACTTGTCCAAGGTCTCTCAGCCAGGAAGAAAGGACTGGGCTTTGAACACAGTGGTCTGATTCCAGAGGTAGTAGGCAAAACTGTTATGATACCCTGCTTCCCAAAGAAACAGGAAAAATACCTTTTATATAAAGTTTTTCTTATTGAAAGAAAAATCTAACATGTAAGTTCTCTATTCAGGATCTTTAAGCTTACAAAGTTATTAGTCTGCCAGTTTGAACTGCCACCAACAGGTAGTCCTAATGGCTGCTCAGGTAGTCCTAATGGCTGCTCAGGTAGTATGACTTTGGACTCAAGAACATCCCTGGGGAACCTTAGAAGTTAAGGATATTCTGACTCAAACCTGGTCAAAGTCTAAATGTTTCTTGGACTCCTCCAGCTTTCAGTGCCCCATTATTCCTTTTCTGCTTGCATTGTTATGTGACATTCTTGCTTCCCAGGTGGCGTTAGTGGTACAGAACCCACCACCCCAACCCCCTGCCAGTGAAAGAGACATAAGATACACAGATTTCTGGGTTGGGAAGAGCCCCTGGAGGAGGAAATGGCAATCCACTGCAGTATTCTTGCCTGGAAGAATCCCATGGACAGAGGAGCCTGCCGGGCTACAGTTCATGGAGTTGCAAAGAGTCAGACACGACTGAAGCAACTTAGCACACGTGCACGGACATTCTTCTTTATGTCACAGGAGTCAGTCAAGATAGAAATGCTCATTTGTTGTCATTATTTTTAAATGTATATTAAGATTGCTCTGGGGTTAAAAGAAAAAGCAATAACAAAAACAACCACCCAGACTTCACCCTTTGGGCAGCAGCTCTTAGGGAAGGGGGCTGACCCGTGGTAGGTCTGAGCCACTTACCTATTCTCCATGGAAGTGTTACAGAGGAAAATGTGGATAGCAAGCCCATTGTTAGACCTGATGTCTCCAGCTCCACACAAGGTGTGCAGGCCCTGGGAGAGACCCGCACAAGAGAGAAAGGTGAATGCAGCCAGCCCTCCCCTAGGTCCCTGAGAATCAGAGGCAAGTTCTACTAGGGTCTTCCCTTTGGGACCAGACTGCCTATGGGGAACCTGGAATTGACTGACTTATATTTTGGAGATGTCGGCCCCACCCTCATTGCTAGGCATGGCCCTAGATCTGGACTGTCTTAATGGTTCCATCAGAATTGACCTTAGAGAACATCAATTCATTACTTGATGTTTTATCAGTGTAGTGCTTAAGATCACCCTTAAGTGATCTTACTTTCCTTTGGAGGTAAAATCGGGCATCTAGGAAGCTTGGGGAGGAAGGTTGCAGCATTAGGGCCCAGTGAATGATCCTCAGATAACACGTCACTATGTGGGCAGCTGTCTGCTTACAAATAGGGTCAGCCCTAATCTTTCCAGAACAGGGTAGAGGAACGTATTCTGACTAACCATAATCCTCTCTGCTAATAACCCACAGTCCCAAAGACCTTAACACACGGGCCTTTAAGAAAGGAGGGAGCTCTGCTCTCCAGATATCCATAATTCACCCAAGGTGAGGGATTTCTTTTGGTATTTTAACTCATTTTGCAAGTTTGGGGCCTATTTAGATGAGGCTTGCACATGGCTTGGAGCATTTAATATGGATAAAGAATTTAATAGGATACAAAGAGTTTGGCCTAAGGCTGGGTACTTGGACTCTTCCCTAAGTAAGCCGGGGACTGAGGGTGGTCTGCAGAACCCTCCCCTGGCTTTTTGAGCCCCACCTCCTTATAGCTCCTAGCCTTTCCCCTACATATGCTTTCTCTGAGCAGAGATGTTCCTATACTCCCAGCACCTGTAACTACCAATCAGAACTTCTAATCATCATTGTGCTAACTGAAGTTGCCACCCTGAGTTGATGCTATTCTAATCTAGGGATCCATTTTGGAGAGTTCATGACCTTGGATGAGAAAAAAATGATATATGTATTTCTCTAACTTCTGACTGAAATTTATAATTTCCTTGAATTAATGTGATGAATGTAAGCAACAAACCCTAGTGGTTTTAGAAGTGGCTGTAACAGTATAAGCTGTTTCAGATATCTCAAAATATCATTTATGCTCATACATTTAATAACCGTAGTTATTAGATCTTTTTCTAGATCTTGTGATTTAGTGCATTAAAAAGGCAGCATATATATTACTCTAAAGCAAGCCACATTTGTTATTTGAATATTTTTATCATTGTATTTCAATATAATTGGCTACTTTGTAATTTTATGTAATTTATTTTATGCATTTAAAAACACAGGCTTCCAGACTATCAAAGGAGTCCCTGGAACAAAAGGCTTAGAATCCCTGTTCTAGCCAAGAACAAAGAAACCTGAAGTCAGTAAATGCTCTATTTCCGCAGGCTGTTTGGAGATGTTGTAAACAGCTCACGAGTGCCCTTTGGTGTCAGGGGCCATGTGGTGCTGGTGAGTAAGACCTCCCCTGGCCAGCCTGGGAGGCAGAGGCGGGGGTGTGCTGTCTGCTGCCCGCCTCCAAGGCTGCTCTGCTTGGCATCCAGCCTGAAAGCGGCTGTATCGCCCACCGTGGGAGAGAAGAGAGTGGTGGGCAGGCGTGGATAGTACTGACTTACATTCACGAAGTCCACTTTCTTCTGAGAGGCTTTTGGAATCTCAAATGGTTTCCATCGCAGCTGGGAAAACACACACACACACACACACACACACACACACACACACACACACACAGGAAAGTTATTTCAAAAGGGGAAACCATAGACTTTCTAAATAAATCATATAAAAGGATAGCTGCTCCCTCTGTGAGGCTCTGACAACTTGTGATTTTGCTATTTTCAATTTAATAATTATCCATCATTTCCTTAAAGGGGCTCAGTTGGGTTCTGTGTGGGTATGCAGGATGGGCGTGCATGTGTGTGAGAGTGTGTGTGTGTGTGTGAGAGAGAGAGAATGTTTAACCTATATGTATATGTTCTGTCTTCATTCCTTAGCATTTTAAATTTCAAAAATATAAACAAAGCATTGCTTCCTATTTCAGAAGCTATTTCTTTTAACATTTTGCTCAGGCACATCAGTGAGTTTTGACTGATGCTGCTCTTTGTGCTATTTATAATCAGCTCCCTTTCCTGGCATGGCAACCTCACTATGTGGGCTCCTGACACAGCAGGGGAAGGTTCTAGTTCTTACTTCCAGCCCTTGGAGTTTTGAATTATTTCTTTGAGAGAAAGAAAAATTGAGATTGCCTTTAGTAAGTGCAGTACCGGGTTCAGTTTCTTCACCAAACCCTGTGCTTGTCCCCAGGCTGCCTGACAGCTCAGTTTAAATCATAACAGCCTTTAATTTAATAATGAAATGATCTAAGCAAGTGGGAAATAAAATCAGCAGGTCTGAGCTCTACTAGAAGTCTCAGCCCAGCACTTATTAATCAACTTGGCAGCAGGCCTGACCCAGGCAGGTTGGCAGCTGATAGCCCCAGCAGCCTCAGGACATCTCAGGGAGGGACCTGCACCCCAAGGGCCGGCTCCACTGGCTGCAGTGCCTGGTCAAGGCAAGCCAGCCTGGGCCGCCAGCAGGTCAGGGGTTCAGCTCATTCAGTAGTCCAGAGAGGCAGCCAGGTTGGGGAGGAAACAGCGTGTGGAAAAGGCCACTCTGGGATGATCCTGCCTCTCTGATGCACACAGTCAGACAGCAGCCTTTATTTCTTAAAGGCAAAGCAGGATTGTCACATTCTAGGACTACCTTAAAAAAATTTAAGATGTTGATTTGAAAAACATTGAAATTATGCTTCAGAAAGAAGGAAAAGGCTTAATTCCACTAAAGATGATATCTCATGGAGGAGGTGTGGGACCTGAGAGCAAGAATCTAGGAAAGGGTTTCTCCTCTCAGGCACTACTGGGCATTTTGTGTCAGATAATTCTTTGTTGTGGGGGCTGTCCTGTGCATGGTAGGATGTCTACCAGCATCCTGACCTCTACTCACTGGATGCCAATAGCATTCCCCGAGTTGTAACAGCCCCAAATGTCTCCAGACATCATAAGATGTCACTGGGGAACAAACTTTCCCTGGTTGAGCACCATGGACATAGGAGAATATTCCCCTGACATCAGCCAGGGCCAAAGCCAAGCGCCGTGGGCTTCTTGAGGGAGGTTTTGGTCTACCACAAACCATCATGTGTCACTCCCTCTTCAGTAGCAGCACGGAGTTTGTAACCCAGGAAGACTGTCTGGAAGATCATACAATCTAGAATCCTGACTCTAAGAAAAGTCATCATTCTGGATTTCCCAATGGGAAGGATTTACTATACTCAGCATATCACAAACTATAATAAAGGCCCCAAGGCGGTTCTGATAAACCCAAAACCCAGAAGAAGAAGCCAGTTTTGGGTCTTCTTCAGGCAAGAGTTTTGGTGCAATATCACGTTGAATGTGGGAAGGCAAATTTGAGGAGAGGACAAACAGGAAGAAGCCCTGGAGTACAGTGGAAATATCTCCTGCTAAACACAGATGTTCAGACTAACTGCATGCTGTGGAGCAGAAACCCTCTGATCCAAGGCCAGCCCAAGGGCACTGTGCACTGGGCTGACCCAGGAGACACGGGTTCTGTTGCTCCCTCTGTTCCTATTTATTCTGTGACTTCTGGAAGGTCACTTCCTTCTTATTAACTAATGTAAATCTATAAAATTTTAACAGTTTATTTTATTCATACTATATATTATTGCTAAAGAGCCCCCCCATGGAATGCAATTATTAACATTTCAAAGACAGTGAAATCCACTGAAGCATCTAATACAATATCTTGACTATCGCAGATATTAATATATTTGTACTGAATGATAGAATGAATGAGTAAATATAAGACACTGAGAACACTGCTAATATCTCAAAGAATAAGACTAAAGCAAATTTGTGAGACTTTGGGAAGTCCAATAACATTCAGGAAATAGCTAGTAAATTGAAAATTGTTTTTAAAAGTCCTAAGATTGTTTCTAAAATAAAAGTCAATTCTTGATATATGTGAAACCCCAGTTTTTCTATATCCTTTCTGATTTTCTGTTCAGTTGTTCTATCAACACTTGAGAGAGAAGTGTTGATGTTTCCCACTGTAATTGTGGATTTAATCTATTTTTCCTTTTACTGCTATACATACTTTACATATTTTGCAACTGTGTTCTGAAAATTCTACTGGAAAATAAAGTTTTGCTTAGTTTAAGTGAGGTGGTCAGTAATAACTTGAAAAGCATCTTCAGCAGAGACTAAAGTTAGAAGAAAAAGTTCTTTCAATTTATCAAAGGAGAAAGAGAATCTGTGGTAACATTAGTGATCAGGATTTGAAGTTTGTGCTTAGGGATGTAAATGAAACTAGAGAATTGGACTCAGTATTTCTAAAGTCAGAAGACTGGGAGGTGGGCTGGATGATCTGAGTATCACCTCCCACAGTTGGTTTCTTTGCTTCATTGAAAGTCTCTCCAAAGTTGCGCTGGACTCAACTAAATTGTATGAGCTGGATACTCTCAACAACATGAGTGGATTAGAGGTAAACATATTGTTAGAAGTTGGTAGTATCTATCCAAGAATTTGGAAGTAACTTGTAGATGCAGTTGTGATCACAATGGACAAACAATTGTTAGCAACAGCTATGGCTAGGTGAGGCTCAGGGTAATTCACTACAGAGAGTTTCAGCCCAGACTAAGAAAGATTGGGTAGGGAGATAAAATAAAACAGGGGCTCATTAAATTCTTTGGAAAACCTAGAATTTGAGGGAAATGGCAGCATAATTTATGTGGTGAGAAATCAGGCTTTGGGTGACTCATTGGAGTTCTTAGAGGTAATAAGATCACAGGTAAAGAGGATTCAAATCACTCAGATCATTTTGTTTAGACTTCTTTTTTTAATTAATTGTTTAGACTTTTAAAAGTCTTTTATGAGAAGACAAAGAAGATGAGCTAGCATTATATTTAGATGACATTTTTACACGGACAGAAACCTGGATACTTGACCTTGCCCTTGAGTGTAAAGCTAAGGGCTTTATATCCCTTACTCAGCACCCAGCAAAGAGCAAGCAACATAGTAGTCACTCAACAAATAGTTGTCAGATGACATTTAATTCTCACAACAATCTTCTAGGGCTCCATTATTATTATCCTTATTTTATAGCGACAAAACTAATGGTTCAGAGCAGTTAAATTTTCTTTACTAAAAACTGATGCTAATAATCTCTCAGCCTCCTTTAGTAATCTAAACCCTGAGCCCTTTAATCTCACCCTGTCTTGATCTGCTTCCAAAACCATTCATGATCTCCATGGCCCCTGAACCCAGGTTTTGGCTCCTTTTAATGGCCTTGTACTTGGTCTTCTAATCTGGGCCCTTATCTACTGCTCCTCCAGGGCTGAGTTGCCTTGGCCTAGTCTAACTCCTGGGACGCAAATCCTGCTAAGGTCCTTCAAGGTCAGCATTCCTGTCCAATCCCTATATATTCACTTATTCAAATGATTTATTGTCGCTCTCCACATGCCAGGTTTTGTGCTAGGTACCATGACAGTCTCTGCCCTTGGGCAAAGAGAAGACCCTGCAAAATGGGCATGTTATGATAGGAAAACAAGGAAATGGGTAACTGGGAAAGATTTTAGAAGAGAAATATAAACAGGAATGTTCCCTCAGGAATAATTCCTGATGCATATTTAACATTCTTACACATGAACAATAAAAGACACACACAATAGAATAATCTGGTTTGCAGATAGCTCCAACATCTTTTCCAAGGAATTAAGTGCAAGTTGATGGAGATGTACTGTAAAAAGAGCCAGCATGCTGTCTAAAAGAGTTGAACAGGGCAATGTGCACTGCGGTGTTGGCAAACATCAGTGAATGCATTTAGAGAAATGCAATCTAGTCTATTTATAGGAGGATGGGATTGGAGCTATCAGGGAGATTCTTCAACAAATACTTGTGATTCTACTGTCTGGAAGAAGGCATATGTTGGGTACTGCAGGTTGTAAGAAAATGAGGGAGACGTAGCTCCTACTCTCAATACTCTGAGAGAAATATTGGAAGAGTTCAGTGAAGAAAGTAGTATTTAAGATGAACGTGAAAGTGAAAGTCGGCTCAGTCGTGTCCAGCTGTTTGCAACCCCATAGACTATACTGTCCATGGAATTCTCCAGGCCAGAATACTGGAGTGGGTAGCCTTTCCCTTCTCCAGGGGATCTTCTCAACCCAGGGATTGAACCCAGGTCTCCTGCATTGTGGGCAGGTTCTTTACAGCTGCACCACAAGGGAGTTTTAAATTATGGGTGAGATTTGGATGGATGGATACTTGTGAGGGAAGCAGAGAAAATTCTAGGTAGATGAAAGAGCACAAAGCACCCAGGCAGGAAAATTTAGACTACTGTCCTATGTTGGTGACGGTTCCAGGTTGGCTGATGGGTAGAGGACACAGAAGAGTGAACTGTTTGAAAGGCACAATAGTGAACCATCTGTCTTGGGAGTCTGCATTTGATTGGCTGGACAGTGAGAGAGAGGTTACAGCAGGATTTAAAGATTTCTGAGTAATAATTTAGTAAGATGAGTCTGGCAGTAAGGTGTAGGAAAGGGTCGGATGGGAAGACACATGGATCAGTTAGAAGGCCCTTATAACAGTCAGGTAAGAGGAAGAGAAGTCCAAATCAGGTGCTGTTAAGAAAAGAAAGGAGAGTATAGATACCAAAGACATCTTGGGGAGCAAATTCTACGGCAATGTTTCTTAAAGTGTGGTCTAGAGCCAATCTGCATGGAAATCATCTGGAGAGAATCCTGTGTATCATCCCAGACCGACTGAATTAGAAACTCTGGGGTGGAGGAGTCTGGGGAATCTACGTCTTCAACAAGTGACCTTGGTAACTTTTATGTAGATGGGAATCATTATCTTACAGGCATGGCACATAGTGTGTGAAGTGAAGTTGCTCAGTCGTGTCCGACTCTTTGAGACCCCAAGGACTGTAGCCTACCAGGCTCCTCCCTCCATGGGATTCTCCAGGCAAGAGTACTGGAGTGGGTTGCCATTTTCCTTCTCCAGGGGAATCTTCCTGACTCAGGGATCGAACCTGGGTCTCCTGCATTCCTGCATTCCAGGCAGAGGCTTTAACCTCTGAGCCACCAGGGAGGCCCCAGGCCTGGCACATAACTCAATGTAAAGTAAGAAAGAAATTTTCATGATGACTTCAAGGACTGGCTGGGCAGTAGCAGGTGGTGGGGTAATTGCAGGTTGAGTGTGAAAGAGTGGTTGTGTCATTAACAGAACTAGAAAGCCTGAGAGAAAGGAAAGTCTGCCTGGGACTATGATGTCTTCAGTATGGATCCTGTTGAGGTGGGACATACTTATGGCAATGTCCCATATGGGGTTTGGAGTTGGGGGAGAGATTTGTAAAACATATTGTAGAGAGGTAATAGTTAATGTCATGGGAATGAATGATGTTTGTTAGATTTTAAAAAGTAAAATATGGGAGATGTGGAAGATAGTGAGAGGAAGACGAAGTAGATCATAGAGTGGAAATGAGGTTCCACAGTGAAGGCAGAATGGCTTCCAAATATGACTGTTGGGATGGACTTCCTGAAATATGGCCTACAAGTTACACCAAGTTTTGGGCTGGAATTATGTTGGGTGAAGTTAGATTTCTGCCTGCAGAGTTGTATATTTGTGGGGAATTTGGGGAATAGGTGGGAAATGAAGTGGGCTAGAAAAACCCTCTGCTGCTCAAGGAATTCCTCTTCTTAGTTCACCAAAGCTGGGTATTTCTTATCAACAGCAAGTAACCATTTGCCTCTGAGGCAAAGAGAGTCTAATAAAGGGGAATCACTAACTGATAATTGGAAAGAAAATGGAGGAAGCAGAGGGCAAATTGGGTTGAACTCTCTTTTCCTCAAAATTCCTATGTGTGAGTCCAAACCCCTACTACCTTAGAATATAACCACATTTGGAGATAGGGTCTTTATGGAAGTGATTTAGTTAAAATGAGGTGGTTGGGGCGGCCCCTGACCAACCTACTGTGTCCTTATAAGAAGAGGAAGTTCAAACGTTCAGAAGGAAGACGTTCAGAAGGAAGATGACATGAAGACAGAGGGAGAAAGTAGCCAACTACAAGCCAGTCGAGAGGCCTCAGAAGAAACCCAGCTGCCGACACCTTGATCTCAGACATCTTGCCTCCACGGCTGTGAGAAAACTAATCTTTATTGGTTAAGCCACCCAGTCGGTGGCACTTTGTATAGGCAGCCCTAGCAAAGAATAAAGCGGGAGGGGCCGATGTGGGCGATAAGTAAGAGAAGAAAAGAAGATAAGAAAGACAAGAAGGAAGAGGAAAGGAGCAGCAGGAGAGGAGGTACTTCTCTCTCTCCCAAGAGGGTGATGGAGACAAGGCAGAGACAAGCAAGCACTTCAGGACGTTGGAGATGGCCTGTTTTGAGGTTTACATGATGTCATAGAACACAGGAAAGGACAGAGATCCTGGAAGAAAAGAGGCAAGTCAACTACTCCAGGTTTGGGGATATTGAGGAGAAAAGGGTTGTGTTTAGCCATGGATGATTTATAATAATAAAAATGGAAACAATCTAAATACCTGAAAATAAAGGAATTATCTCGTACACATGTACTGGGTAATTACGCCACATGAAAAACCAAGTGTAGATGGGGCAAAGCATAAAATATGATGTTTTCATTAAAAAAACAGAATGTAAAATTGTATTAGAGCATGACTGTGTGTACATGCTAAGTCACTAAGTCCTGTCCGACTATGCGACCCTATGGACTGTAGTCTGCCAGGCTCCTCTGTCCGTGGGATTTTCCAGGCAAGAATACTGGATTGGGTTGCCATGCTCTCCTCCACGGAATCTTCCCAACCCAGAAATTGAACCTGTGTCCCTTGCACTGCAGGCAGATTCTTTATCACTGAGCCACCAGGGAAGACCTTCTGTGCTCTGCAGTATGACCTTATTATATATGTATGTTATTTATAGTAATTTGTATCTGTTAATCTCAGATTCCTAACTTATTCCCCATCCTGCTTGTTTTCTAAATCTGTGAGTCTGTTTTTTGGCCGTGATGCATGTTTTCCAGGATCTTAGTTCCTCGACCAGAGATCAAATCTGAACCTTGGCAGTGACAGCATGGAGTCCTAGCCCCTGGACCACCAGAGCATTCCCTGTTTCTGTTTTGTAAATAAGTTCATTCGTATTACAGTTTAGATTACATATTTAATTAGTATAATAATCTCTACTAAGTGAAGTTAGACAGAGAAAGACATCATATAGTTTTTAAAAACTATAATTTAAGAGTATTTTTAAAAACTATTAATTTAGGAGTATTCATAGCCTCTTTTACGTCCCTTACCTGCTCCCTACAGAAAATTCTGCTTTGCTCATCCCCACTCCCTCAGTCCTTGAACTTCAATCTCACCATGTAAATCAAAGTTTTTGTGTGTGTGCTCGTTCATGTGCTGTGAAAAGTGGATGAAGACCTACTCTCTGACATTTTCTAGTGGCACAAGGTAGGGGGAGGCAGAGGCAAGCCAGGTTCCTGTGATCCAGACCTGAGATGCTTGGGAAAGATAAGAGCTCAGGAAAGTGGTGTGAGAGGGTTGGAGTCCAGGGAAAACTGGGGAAAGAGGATTTTAAAAAGTATTGCTGTGGGTCATATACTGGACACTCTTTAGTGTTTTCAGGAGAAGAAAATGAAGATTAGGATTATTTTTGATTACTTTTGGTCTCTGGCTGCATGAGACCCCAGATCCTATTTATTTACATACATGTACAAACAAGACTGGAAAGAAAGAAACCAAAACACTGGAAGTAGTTAACCCTGCATTGGTATGATTATTAGGCACTGACACTTTTATGTAAGTTTTGAATAGAACATGACTTAATAGTAAGGAGTGATTTTTGTTGTTTAAAGAAAGTACACATATTAGTACTTTCAGTAGAGTGATCTGGGCAGGTTGTATCGCAAAGGGCTAGGAATGAATAGAGGTGATAAAGTGGGCTTATATTACTTTCTCAAGGAGTCACTATGAATAGAGATGACGGGCAAAAGCCTGAAGAGGCAGGAAATCCAAGACATTTTTGGTGGGGGGGGTTTTAGAATAGTGAAACCTAAAGAATGACAAATGAGACATCAAACACTGTAAGGATGTATTGTTTTGAAACAGTTATGATAATTTGTGTGTCCTGGAGGCAGAGGGAGTTTTATGATGTGATCTTTTACTAGCTTTGAAGTATTTCTCACTTGGTCCAAATAACACTGGTTGAGATCTAATAGGTAATTTCCTCAACTGAGGCTTAACTGGGTCAATAGTCTGATTTTCCAACAGTCAAGACATTAGGGCGAGGGTTATAGTGATAAAAAGATAAACTTTAAAGGAATGTGAAGTCAAGTGGGCCTTAGAAAGCATCACTATGAACAAAGCTAGTGGAGGAGATGGAATTCCAGTTGAGCTGTTTCAAATCCTGAAAGATGATGCTGTGAAAGTGATGCATTCAATATGCCAGCAAATTTGGAAAACTCAGCAGTGGCCACAGGACTGGAAAAGGTCAGTTTTCATTCCAATTCCAAAGAAAAGCAATGCCAAAGAATGCTCAAACTACCGCACAATTGCACTCACCTCACATGCTAGTAAAGTAATGCTCAAAATTCTGCAAGCCAGGCTTCAGCAATACGTGAACTGTGAACTTCCTGATGTTCAAGCTGGTTTTAGAAAAGGCAGAGGAACTAGAGATCAAATTGCCAACATCCGCTGGATCATTGAAAAAGCAAGAGAGTTCCAGAAAAACATCTATTTCTGCTTTCTTGACTATGCCAAAGCCTTTGACTGTGTGGATCACTATAAACTGTGGAAAATTCTGAAAGAGATGAGAATACCAGACCACCTGACCTGTCTCTTGAGAAATCTGTATTCAGGTCAAGAAGCAACAGTTAGAACTGGACATGGAACGACAGACTGGTTCCAAATAGGAAAAAGAGTACGTCAAGTATTGTCATCCTGCTTATTTAACGTCTATGCAGAGTACATCATGAGAAACGCTGGACTGGAAGAAACACAAGCTGGAATCAAGATTGCCAGGAGAAATATCAATAACCTCAGATATGCAGATGACATCACCCTTATGGCAGAAAGTGAAGAGGAGCTAAAAAGCCTCTTGATGAAAGTGAAAGAGGAGAGTGAAAAAGTTGGCTTAAAGCTCAACATTCAGAAAATGAAGATCATGGCATCTGGTCCCATCACTTCATGGCAAATAGATGGGGAAACAGTGTCAGACTTTATTTTGGGGGGCTCCAAAATCACTGCAGATGGTGACTGCAGCCATGAAATGAAAAGACGCTTACTCCTTGGAAGAAAAATTATGACCAACCTAGATAGTACATTCAAAAGCAGAGACATTACTTTGCCGACTAAGGTCCGTCTAGTCAAGGCTATGGTTTTTCCTGTGGTCATGCATGGATGTGAGAGTTGGACTGTGAAGAAGGCTGAGCGCTGAAGAATTGATGCTTTTGAAATGTGGTGTTGGAGAAGACTCTTGAGAGTCCCTTGGACTGCAAGGAGATCCAACCAGTCCATTCTGAAGGAGATCAACCCTGGGATTTCTTTGGAAGGAATGATGCTGAAGCTGAAGCTCCAATACTTTGGCCACCTCATGAGAAGAGTTGACTCATTGGAAAAGACTCTGATGCTGGGAGGGATTGGGGGCAGGAGGAGAACGGGACGACCGAGGAGGAGATGGCTGGCTGGCATCACTGACTGGATGGATGTGAGTCTGAGTGAACTCCAAGAGATGGTGATGCACAGGGAGGCCTGGCGTGCTGCGATTCATGGGGTTGCAAAGAGTCAGACACGACTGAGCGACTGAACTGAACTGACTGGTAAAGAGGAATGCTGATTCAGAAATGCTAAATGAAATCTGTAAACTCATAGTTAAATTGGATGTATATTTGTTTGTTAAATTCTGGGATTCCAGAAGTTAGAGGAAGGTGCATGATGCACAAAATTAGGTATATTTCTCATGTGAGATATGAATGGTTTGGACTTATGTCCACAGCTGAATCTAATAGTCAAAAGTTTGCATTAATTCTTAGGTGATTAATTAAATATACACTAAAAGAAAATGAAGGCTTGGAGGACATCGTTTCCAATTTTCCTGGGAGGAAATCACAGATGATGGTGATGATAGCTTATCCCAAAATGCTCCCTTGGAGAAAACATTAAGTAACTGTCATGTCTTCAAATACTCAGAGATGACTAATACAGGGAGTTGGTGAAGCTGATGAAGAATTGGATTGGGTCTGTGACAGGTGAAGACATACCTATTGTACAGGTTTCAGCTGAGAAGACTGTCAGATGGATACCTAAAAATAATTTTCTCAGACTTTCTCGGTGAGAGTCTGGAGTACATATTTGGAAGAGGTTGTGGAGGGTAGAGGGAGTGAAGAATGCAGATTGGTGTGGTTAATTAATGAAGCATAAAATTGGAATGAGATATTAACTTGTCAAGAAGATGTAAACAAAAAGACAAAAGGATAAATTTTTCAAGAACAGCCAGGGTGTGTATCAGGACAGAGGAAACAGGGTGACAGGTGTAGATTACAGAATCGGAGGAGGATAAACCACCATGTTGATGGAACTGGTGTCCAACCTGAAGTACCATTGAGTTCTGGGGTGCATCTGTCCCCATTTGTGTGAGCACAGAGTCAAAAATGAGCAGGAGAAATATTGGAGAAGAAATGAATTTGGAGAAATGCACTATGGAGAAAGTGTTTGAAGGAATTCAGAACAGGAGGAAGGTAACAAGTTCGAGGAGAAATGCAAAGCAAGGAAATGGGGAAGGGGAGGAAGAAACAAGTGTCTATTGAGGATCTAGTAGAAACAAGCAGAAACTTTCGATGCATCTATTTGGATGCTTCTGGATTAACTCAGGCTTTTAAATGCAGTTTCCTCATTAGCAGATACACACCACTACATATAAAATAGATAAACAGCAAGGTCCTACTGTGCAGTACAGGGAACTATATTCAATATCCTATAATAAAACATAATGGAAAAGAATATGAAATAGATTCTATATAAATAAATCACTTTGCTGTACAATAGAAACTAACACATTATAAATCAACTGTACTTCAATTAAATTTTTAAAACTGCAGTTTCCTCAAACTTCTCTCTCAGAAGATGTGTGTGCCAACTACTTATGCAATAATGAATTAACATGCACAACTGATGTACTTGACTCTCACCTATGGTGGGAGACTTCCATTTTCTACTTTGCTAATTTCGATAACATTTAAGTTTTTATAAATATATATTACTCTTATAATAAGATAAAATCAGAAAAATTCTATCAGCATGAGGTTAGCTTCCACAGAAAAGCCACTTGTACCCCCAAATAATCATTATGAAGGGTTGCATTCATGTCAAATAAAATGTATCATAGTAGTCATAGAAATAAAAACACGGTATAATAAAAGGATATTACTGAGCTTATTACACATCACACTCACATTTTCCTTAATGATTAGGTTTAAAACTTCACTCTCCACACCCCCAAAAATGACATAAGTGGGGCTCCACTGTTGCCCACACACCACATCTAAGATGATGTATGTAGATTATCAAGTCTTAGATAACTGTGT
The DNA here is from genome assembly GCA_917880005.1 of Nanger dama. NCBI lineage: Eukaryota > Metazoa > Chordata > Mammalia > Artiodactyla > Bovidae > Nanger > Nanger dama. Next base: position 9,269,766 of record CAKJTW010000011.1, read on the forward strand.
GAATGATATTAGCAGCAGGCACAGTGGAACTCCCTCTTCACCCCATATACCAGGCTGATAGTTCTCTTAAGGGTCCCATGATATAATTCCCAAATATCTGCCTACGGATTTTGTCTGTAATCCTTCTTTTAATTAATGCTCAATGGTTTCCAAATTTAGCTCAATGGTTCTCAAATTTAATGTACATAAGAATTACCATACAGAGTAGCACACACAAAACCACATATTTTATACTTTATGGGGAGTTAAGGGATTTTTCAGAGATGATTTGGTTTGAACTTGTTTAACTTGCTGATTTAACAGTCACCTTGTTCCTTTATATAATATGAGATTTGGCTCCACTTGAGAGAGCTATCAGAAACTTAATTGGGGATTCTCTTTGCTGAATAAGAAAAGAATTAGAAAGTTTACTGTGGTTCAATTACCTTCTCAACTTTCCAAAACAAATATCCAATAAATGCTTAATTTCTGTCCTGACCATGAATCCTTTAGTAGTATAGGTATCCATCCTTTGTTTTTGTTTTCTAATATAATGGAGTCCTGTTATTAAGCCATTGGCTCTATTTATTAATCTAAAACAAATGAGTACGAGCATTGTAATTCTAAAGAGAAATTGGAGAATGTGAGATATAACCTGTTGAGGAATCAAGCAGATTCTCAGAGAATGAACAGTGACTTGACCGCTCAAAGACGGCGGGTTAAGTAGAATGCCAGGGAGGCAAATCTAGGTCTGTTTTCATTTCTGCCTTATCCTTTTGTTATTGGTGACATGTACCTAAACTCAGGAGCAAAGGGAATACACTTCGGTGCTCAGAAGGTTACACAAAAAGGGGCTCCGTCTATTATAGCCCTGGGTGTCTCTCGTTACTGAAAGCACAGTACATAATGAAAGCACAGTACATAAATGATATGCAGAGGGAAAGCCCATTTATCACTAGACCAAAAGAAGGAAACTTTCAGGCAAGGAATGGAGGTTTGCAGGTGACAGTTTAGGTGAAAATCAACCAGTCTACAGATGTGTAGATGTATTTTCACCAACCTATATAATTTCCATTCATTCACTGGGCACTCCTGCAGCTAGAAAAATGAAAGTTTATACACAAACACGTGCACAGGAGGCATGGCCAATCACTTCCAAAATTCCCACCCAAGTTTGGGCAAAGGAACAGATACACTGTAGCACTTATTTTAAAAATCTAATTTCTCAAAGACCCAGGTTAGGCTTAAATGTTTATATTTAAGGCTTTGGATACATGCTGCTCTCCAACTCATAGGACCAGGTTACCTGGTTAGGATCCAGGATCAACATCGTCCCAGCTGTGAGCAATGTGGCCTTGGTCAATGAATTCAAAAGGCTTGTGAGAAACTGAAGGGAGAATCCTATACAGCCAGCTGTGGGGAGGAAACAAGGACACACAAAACTTAGGGTGATGTTATGGGTGATGCCCAGACTGTCTCAGGAAGTACCATCAGGAAGACACTCAAGTCCACAACGATCTGTGGGCTTTAATGTGAGATGCAATGACACAGCATCACTTCTTAATAGCCACTGTTGCCCATAGCCCTGCCTCTTCTCACCTTTCAACTCTACCCATCAAATGGAGAGTTGGAGGCTCTAACCCTCGCTGTTTCTACGGTGGCGAAGAAAGAATTGTCTTTCTCAATGACAGCTATAAAGGAAGGGAAAGTACCTTGAGGGATATCTGTGCAGGCAGACCCACAGGAAAACATTAGCTTACATATGTCATTGGATCCTAATCTTTGCTCTGGCTCTAGTTAAGTGAGGAAAATGAAGCCCACACAGTTTGAGACAATACAGGTGGTTTCTTTGTCATTCTTGAAATATTAACCAATTTTTCTTACTTAAAATTGTTAAATTAATTCATGCCAGCACTAAAAATAATTCAAGCAATTTAAAAAGTCCCAAAAGGTAAAAGACTTTCTCCTCTAATTTCTCCAGCACCAGTTCTCAGAGGCATTAGAACTGTTTAACAATTTTCTTGTATATTCTTTCAGATGTTTCCGATGCATAATAAGCAAAATTGCCAAATTGCTGTACCATTTTATTCTCACAACAATAATGTATGAAAGTGGCTGATTACCCACATCTTTACAAATATGCAGTATTATGAATAATTTTGACCTTAGGTGAAAAATCCTGCTAAGTCGCTTCAATCGTGTCCGACTCTGTATGACCCCATAGATAGCAGCCCACTAGGGTTACCCCCATCCCTGGGATTCTCCAGGCAAGAACACTGGAGTGGCTTGCCATTTCCTTCTCCAATGCATGGAAGTGAAAAGTGAAAGTGAAGTCGCTCAGTTGTGTCCGACTCTTAGTGACCCCATGGACTGCAGCCTACCAGGCTCCTCCATCCATGGGATTTTCCAGGCAAGAGTACTATCTAATTTTAATTTTGAATTACCTTTATTTATGAGTAAGGTTGAGAATCTATATGTTTTTGGGCCCCTTGTAATTTTTCTGTGAATTACTTGCCCAAGTTCTTTACCGTTTTCTATTGGGTTGTCTTTTATGCTAATTTGTAAGAGATTTAGGAAATTAACACAACTGTACTCTAAAATTATAAAACTATTCATATTTTCCTATAGCACATTTGTAGCTTTGTTTCAAGCTTCTCTGGTGACTCAGAGAGTAAGGAATCCATCTATAATTCAGGAGACGGGTTTGATCCCTGGGTTGGGAAGATCTCCTAGAGAAGGGAATGGCAACTCACTCCAGTATTCTTGCCTGGAGAATTTATTCCATGGACAGAGGAGACTGGCGTGCAGATTGTGAGCAGGCAGAGGAGACTGTGACCCATGGGGTCACAAAGAGTCGGATATGACTGAACGATCAACACACACACAGCTTTGTTTCAGTAAGAGATGATCTTAATGACGGAGCCCTGAAGGACACCAGGAGGAGAGCCATCCAGAAGTCGAGAGGGACACGGAAACTCACTAAGAGGGGCCCAAGTCCTCTCAGAGGCTGTTAACCTGACAGAGTACCGCAGGCAGAGGAATATCACCTGGGGCAATGGAAGATTAGACCTGCTTGAACAGGTTCTGGCCCTTAAGCCCCAGGACAGCCTACTTCAGGGGGTGGAGTTGACCTGGACTGAAACGGAATCATTCGGGAGATCAAGCTAGATTTGTTCAGTTTTCTTCTGTTTCCTCGAGCTTTAGGTGAAGTGATCTCAGGCATTGGACTTCAGACTACGAATTATTAATAACTATGCCTTGCTAGCATCTAGCAGTATACAAAATTGAGAACACATATGTATGTCTTAGTGTTCTTGCCTGGAGAATCCCAGGGACAGGGGAGCCTGGTGGGCTGCCGTCTATGGGGTCGCACAGAATCGGACACGACTGAAGCGACTTAGCAGTAGCAGCAGCAGCATGTGTGTTTTAGAACCAACTGTGAGATCCTGGGCAAGTTTTCTGAGTCTATGTTCCTCATCCTTATCTCCTAGGATTGTTGTCAGGATTCAGAGTCTGTGTACCAAGAATGCCTGGTAGAGTAGGTGCTCACTTAATAGATGTGTGTTGAATTGTTTGTCTACCCCTGTCATCTAGGTTGTTAGGATGGTCCAGATTTTCTACATTCTCTGTCCTGGCTTTCACCTTCTCAGGACCGAAAGGATCAGCTAACTAATCATAAAAACCAACCCTTGATAGATATACTCTCTGATAATTTTTGGATCGGGGTGAGGGGTCCTGAACTCTGTGGTTTAAATGTTGCTGCTGCTAAGTCACTTCAGTTGTGTCCCACTCTGTGTGACCCCATAGACGGCAGCCCACCAGGCTCCTCCATCCCTGGGATTCTCTAAGCAAGAACACTGGAGTAGGTTGCCATTTCCTTCTCCAATGCATGAAAGTGAAAAGTGAAAGTGAAGTCGCTCAGTCCTGTCCGACCCTCAGCGACCCCATGGACTGCAGCTCACTGGGCTCCTCCATCCATGGGATTTTCCAGGCAAGAGTACTGGAGTGGGGTGCCATTGCTTTCTCCGTGTGGTTTAAATGAGTAGTGACTAAATGTAGGAATACCAGGCTTTCTCACTTATGGATGGGGTTGGCTCCATCTTCCCCTGGGGATTTTGAGCATTTTCAGAAAACTCTTGTGGATACCTTTGAAGAGTTCTAGACAGATGGGTGAGCCGTGCCTAGTGTCCTTTGTTTTTCAGCCAAGTTTGTAAAACTCCCCAGGCAGCACTACACTGCCCTGGACAGAGATTTAATTCTGATTCAGGGAATGGTGCCAGCATCTTAATGAAATGCCAACAGCTCCTTTTCAGCCTCCTGGAACAGAGCTCTACTCCTGCTGGCTGAAGATATTGCTGAATAATAGGGGCAGGCAGCAGAATTCGGAGTCCAGGTGTCCCGTTAGTGAATGGGTCATAAAGTCAAGAACATAGCCATGGAGGCCAGGCTGTCATAAATTAGAATGGACAAGAATTGTCTGTGTGCTTACCTTACCTTGGCTATCTGAGCTTGCAGAGAGAGAGAGATGATTAAATAGTGATAGAATTAATCCTGATTTGACAAGTATGGGAAGCTATCTCTTCGCCTCCTCATGTGTAAATCTAGCGAGAGAGAAGCAATATTGATACTGATGTGATAACAGCACCTGCCACTCCATTTTCTGACAGCCTCTTAGGGATACCATGTATTAAAGCGAGACTCTATTATTGTGGCAATAATGATGATTATGGTAATTAATGTTAATTGAGCACTCACCAGGTAACTGGCAATGTGCTAAGGACTTTGCATACATTCTTTGCTTTAATCCTCTTCAAGACTATGACATAAGCACTATTATTATTTTTTACAAATGAAAAACAGAAGGCTCTAAGACGGTAGATGACATGCTGGAGGTCACACAGGTGGAAAGAGAAGGAGCCAGGATTTAAACTCAGGAGGCCTGATTGCAGTGTGGGCATGATTAACCAGCAAGGGGAACAATCTATCATTTGTGTGGTCCATGATCCTCTTGTACTCAGTGATCATTTACTTCTCAGGAAGACTCTCTGGAGATAAACCCAATCATCTTCCACTAAGTTGTACAAGACTGCCTATGCTTCGCCCCCAACCTCCAATATAAGTAGCAGCCTTCTTTGCGGATACCTTCATCTGGTCTGAAATTCTTGCAACTGGACACTGCTTGTTTAAGTCACAACACATAACTGCCTCCACAAATCACAACATCTACTGCATCTTATCTGCACCATAGGAGTTAACCAAGGGAGTATGTTCACTGACCTGGCTTGTAGGACATGGGAACATGACACATTGTGCTAATGAATGTGCTGGTTTCCAGCAAAGGCAAATTCCAAGGAGAAAAAACCTTATTAATTCAAACCACAAGGGGCCATAATACATGACCTTTCATCTAACCCATGCTTGGATTATCCAATGTTTTCATCCAAAGAACATAATGCTTCTAGTCAGCTGAGGAAGATATTGCACTGAATCTTCTGTAACTTTGAGTTAATCAGTATTGAAAAAAAAAAAAGTAAAACAAAATTGGACAATTCCTAGGGGAAAGTCAGACTATGAGGAACATTTTTTTTCTGAGTACAAGCAACAATTTGTAAATGTAACTAGACATGTCTGTTTTCTAGGCTCTATGCACCTGTTCTCTCCACTTCTTCCAAAGGTCACTTGATTCTAGCTGGAGATGAGATTCATCCTTCCCTGACTATGATCCAAGGCACAGTCTATAAGAAGCAGGATTTGGGGCAGCCCTGGGAGGTTGTGGCCCAAGTATAGGAAGCAGAATTAAATACTAGTTATAGCTCCCCATACCTTCTTTTATTGGTGCTCCGTGGACAAGTGAAAGCTGATCCTGAGAGCTGCTCAGCATACAGATTGTAGGGGCAAACTTGAGGATTATTCTAAAACAAAGGAGGCAATAAATGACACCATTCCATCAGAAAGGTATCCCACCTTCCCATGAAACAACTCAGTGGGGGGAATTCTGGCTTGGATGAGGATGCGCTGGGCCTCTTACTGCACATGACCATCTTCAAACTATATATCCTTCTTATAATAATGTTTTAGGTAACTTATTGTATAAAATTTATATATTATAACCTATCTCACCCTTCAGAAATATCCCAGTGCTGACATATGAGTATATTTCTTTCTATTCTTACCCTCCAAAATGGGGATCCTATGATATGTGTAGTCTTATTAATAATTAGCATATTAAAAAAGAGGAAACAGTATATCATGAGCTTTTTTAATGCCATGAAATAGTCTTCAAATTTTTTGAAAAATTTTTGTTTGCCATAGTTTTAATTATAACCAATAGTAGTGTGAACATCTTTGTGTACACATTTTAAAACAAGGGCTGATTATTTTCTCCTCGTTGTCATATCTTATGCTGTTCAAAGAAGTATAAGAAAGTCCTCTGAACCTGGGGGATCCTCTTGAAAGCCCTACAGTTAGTTTTACTTATTTGGGGGAAGAGTTTTGCCATAGGTAACCATCATCAAACTTTAACTTTTGTATTATTGCTGTTCAGTATCCCAGTTGTCTTAACAATCTATAAAACTTTTAGACAGTTCACAGGCTAATGCAATAGCTATGGTGGGAAGAGGCACTTGACCTGAAGGCTGATCATACATTCCCTTAATTCAAAGTTTTCTAATTAATATTTTATTTACTCATACCTGTCCTTCTGGCAGGGCACCTGGGCAGCGAGGGTCCTCTGAGGCACACTCATTCCCGAATCCAGAAATGTACTGCATGTGACAAGACACAAAGGCCTCTATTAATGTGACTTAAAGGGTATTCTGCTATTTGACTATCTACGAAGGTAAGAAATTTCTATGTGGACATGTGTTTATCATGTTCTATACATTATATCTTTACTATGTCTTGGCATGTGACCCATTTAGGACAGATAATTTCCCTGCATGAATTTCAAAGACCCACAGTTGATTGGGAGAAGAGTGCTGGATATTGCATAGACTCACCACCCCTAGCTGTACTTACTTAATTGATTTATGGGCTTGTTCTTAATTGTCCCACTCCAAGAACAGGTTCTTTAATTCTGGGTCCTTTGGGGAGTTCCTGAGAAGGGAGATGGCTCAGGCTCAACTCCAGGTTAGTAAGATCTTGCTCGCCTAGAGAGAAACCTCCCTGAGGGTGGCACTCCATTCCCCCTCCATACACTGAAACAAGCAGCTACAAGATGTGTGGATCCAATCTGACAGCAAAACCCTTGAGAAAAAGCCATCCAATCAACCTGGCTGCAGGCAAAAGCCTATATCATCTGGCTCACATATGGAGCACTTGTATATATGTTTGCATCTATGTGGATACAGGAAAACAAAATTTGAAGATATGGGTGGCCTTCAGGAGAAGGGTCAGGCCGGAATCTGTCCTCAGTGGCACAAAGGAGTGCATTCTGACTGCCATCTGTTTACGTTACGTTCAGAGAGAGGAAAAGAGAGTTTCTCAACAAAGTGTGTAGGTCCCCTGAAACTGATTCTGACAACACTTAACACACTTGTGAGTTCTTGTTCACTCTCTGACTTTTCTGCTAGTTTATAAGCTCCATAAAGCCTGGAACTATGGCATCTTGTTTATCTCTATTTATGCTTTGTGCCTTGTTTATAGAAGGTACTCAAGAGATACCTATTGTTTTAGTTTTCCTTTGACGCCTATGCCAACACAAGAGTATGTATCCTGCTCTAAGTAGTGTTGCATGTGTATGTGTGCGCGTGCGTGCATGTGCTAAATTGCTTCAGTCGAGTCCAACTCTTTGTGACCCCATGGACAGCAGCCTGCTAGGCTCCCCTGTTCATGGAATTCTCCAGGCAAGGATACTGGAATGGGTAGCCATGCCCTCCTCCAGGGGATCTTCCCGACCCAGGGACTGAACCCACATCTCTTGCGTATCCTGCATTTGCAGGTAGGTTCTTTACCAGTAGCGTCACTTGGGAAGCCCAAGTAGGGTTATGACCAACCCCCCCCAACACACACATCCTTTTCTCTAACTTAAACATCAAAAACGGCTGTTTTCTTCCCACAGTTGTTTCTTAAATGTACCTAGTTTTAGCCCATGAAAATGAAAGTGCAGCCTCACTCAGTGAGTGAAATACCACCATCTGAGCACAGTCTCTAAGAGATATAAGAAGGATGTAAGTGGGTGGAGGATAAGCCCTCCAGAGTTCTCAGCAGCATGCAGAAGGGTGAGGTTGGTGGAATATACCTGCACGTGTGAGCACCGAGCAGGGCAACAGCTGCCCATACTTGGAAGGAATATCAAATGTGAAATGTTAGAACCTAGAAAGCAGTGGAACTGAAATTATTCCTTTTGCCTCCAGACACAGTATTTTTTTATATTTGAAAATCTATCAGCACTAAAAACAGCGAGTTATATTACACACAGATTGGTTAACAGCAGTGGCATGTAGTTTGGAATGATTTCTTTGGGGAAATGGCAGAGACCATCCAACACTATGACTCTCCAATGAATACAATTTTCTTCTCTCTAAATGAACCAGCAAGAGGATTGAATCTGAGCTGCTGAGAAATGGTAATGACCCCAGATTATCTTCAGCTCTGCAGAATGGGATTTTAGATCTGGTTTGACTGAAGCCACAGGGTGTCACAGTGCCCTCACTATGTTCCATTGCTGCGTTGTTTCTGCAAAGGGAGGCTGGCAGGTCTGAGTGCTGAGTAAGACAGCTGAGGTCTCTGGCAGGAGTGAGTAGGTTTACTCATTAACTTGCTTCATTCTTTGCAATTACCGGCCTCAGAGCAGAGTCCAGGGTTATTTGTACATTGGAAACAGAGGAAAAGAGACTCACTATGTGTAGTTTTAAAGCATTTGCTTCAGACTGCTTTAAAAAATAGAAAAGAAAGTAGAAAGAACAGCTGGTGGTTTGGAAGGGAGCCACCCAGCTTGGAGAGAGGTGTGAGTTCTGAATTGGTTTCCCACTCTTAGCTGCGGTGCATTGGCTAAAAAGGAGGGTGGAAACTGCTGAGTCATTCTCAGACCAGTTGGTTTTCCAAATCTCCTGAGAGAAAAATTACAGATGAGTTTGTTAGAGCTTTAAATATCTTGTGCCTCACTGCTGAGTGTATCAGAATGGAGGAAGCAGTGTTCTGTAGCTGCTTTCCCAAGGCTTTGAGATCAAGGACAGAATCTGAACTCTGCTCCTATCGGCTGTGAAAATCCAAGCTTTCAACTCCAGCTGATTCAGTGACTATACAAATACATCTTATACAAATAAATAAATAAATCTGATATTAAGTGTGTGTATTTATATGCTTTCTTCAATCTGGATTTCTGAATAATTTTATCCAACATAAAAATATGATTTTGTTTCCCTCCGAGAGAATTACACACATCCTTTCCACATCCTTTCTAAAGAACAAATGACTGAACTCCATGTAATTTCAGTAACTTCAGTTCTTTGGCAGTTCCCTAGTGTACAGATTTCTAATTCTCACTTGGTCCCCAGGATATGATTTACTTGTCAGAGTAGTTTTATGAGGTGCTTTCTCCTGAATCTGATTCTGGATAACACCCTGATGGGATGAGCAGATGGTGTACCTCACCTCCTTTTACAGGGCATGAGGAAAAGTGAGAGAAGTCAGGGCAGAGATGGAACTATAGCTACCTTTTTCTCCTTAGTAAAGGGTCCAGTATTTTTTGTTAGCCTTGTTGGGAACATAGATTATAGATTGCTGGGTGAACTTGCCAATTGTTGCAAGTGGATTAAACTGCACTAGGCTGAAGAGTGAGTGGCTCTCCAAACATATCTATGTCTTAATCCCTTGAATTTGTGAGTGTTGCCTTATGTAGGAAAAGAGACTTGGCAAATGTGATTAAGAATCTTGAGATGGGGAAATGTCCCGGATTATTTGGGTGTGCCCTAAATGCAATCAGGGCTCCCTTAATAGCTCAGTTGGTAAAGAATCCCCCTGCAATGCAGAAGACCCCAATTTGATTCCTGGGTCAGGAAGACCTGCTGGAGAAGGGATAGGCTACCCACTCCAGTATCCTTGGGCTTCCTTGTGGCTCAGCTGGTAAAGAATCTGCCTGCAATATGGGAGACCTAGGTTCGATCCCTCGGTTTGGAAGATGCCCTGGAGAAAGGAAAGGCTATCCACTCCAGTATTCTGGCCTAGAGAGTTCCATGGATTGTATAGTCCATGGGGTAGAAAACAGTCAGACACGACTGAACGACTTTTCACTTCAGTTAAATGTAATCATATATATTCATAAAAAGAGGGTGGTAGAGGAAGATTTAACGACAGAAGAGGAAAAGGTGATATGATGGAAGCAGAAATCAGAGTGATGCACTTTGAAGGTAAAGAAAGGGACCATGAAATCAAGAAATTTCTAGAAGCAGGGAAATGGATTCTTGCCTTCAGTCGTCAAAAGGAACCAGCCAACACTTTGACTTTAATCCACGGAAACGGATTTTAGACATCTGACCTCCAGAATTTATTTTCCAGAAGAAAATAAATTTAGTCATCTTAAGCCATTAAATTTGTGGGAATTTGTTACAACAGAAACAGGAAAGTGATACAATAATTATATAGAGCGGGGGTCCCATCTTCATTTAACCATTAGAATCACCCCCAAAGCTTGTTAAATACAGACCCAAATCTAGTAAATCAAAATATTTAGTCCTGGGGCCCAAAGTCTGCTTGTTAAACATCTCATTTTATAGAAATGAGGAAATCAAGACTTGTAGAAGTGAAACAACTTTAGAACATAGTGAGGTTCATTTAAAATTAAATTTTATTTTTATATCCTTTGAATTTTCTTCCCCCAATTGTGCTGCTTTTATGTAAATGTGATTTCATTTGAGGCTTTGGGTTGGCCTATCCATTACAGGGAATAAATAAAAGCAGAATTTTTTTTTTAACTTAAAATGTGTATTGATTAGTATGATGCAATCTGGCTTTCTGTGTTTGGATCTGTGATCTCTAGGGCTAACCTTTCCTTGCAGAGATCAGACAGCAGGCTGGGAAGAATGCCTTTGAAACTGAGAACAAAGACCAGCATGCAATTTACATTGGTGTGCTGGTGCTGTGCATATTAAGTTTGTTAAAAATTTCGGCAGGATAGGATTTTACATATAATTTATTTATAAATGGTAAGGACGTTTTCACCCTGCCGAACTTCCTATAGGATTTTCATCAGGAAATAAAGTTTTTATTTACTCCCCCTCTTCTAAGGCTTCAACTACCATCGTTGATATGATGACCTACTGTATCTTGTCTCCTGGGCTTCTCTGGTAGCTCAGATGGTAAACAATTTGACTGCAATGCAGGAGACAAGAGTTCAATCCCTGGGTTGTGAAGATCCCCTGGAGGAGGAAATGGCAACCCACTCCAGTATTCTTGCCTGGAAAATTTTATGGACAGAAGAGCCTGGTGGGCCGCAGTCCATGGGGTCATAAAGAGTTAGATATGACTGAGTGACTAACACACACAGACATACACATATCTGGTCTCCTAGCTCTCCCCTCTTCCCTGAGTTCCAAACACATACAACTGACCACATCCTGGTATCTCATCTTTGGTTGTCTCTGGAGCAATTCAAATTTGACTCTTGGATCTCAGAACATGCAGGGCTGTCTGTGTGTGCTGTGCCTTTGCACTCGCTATTTCTTCTAGCCCTCACCCCTTCTAAGTTAGTCAATTTCAACTTCTCTTAAGACTGAGCTCAGGAAGCTTCCCTGGTGACTTAGATGCTAAAGAACCTGCTTGCAGTGTGGGAAACCTGGGTTTGATCCCTGGGTTGGGAAAATTCTCTGGAAAAGGGAATGGCTACCCTTGCCAGTATTCTTGCCTGGACAATTTTCAATTGCAGATTAAATAATAAGGAATTATTTCCTAGAGGAAGTGCTAGGACTTCTGCTGGTCAAGGGCTGATTGTGAGCCTCAAAATAACTGAATAGATTAAACATCTAACTGGTGGGCTGGAGGCTGTCCAGGAAACTGCAGCGACAGGGAGGTGTGTGAGAGAAGGGACTGGCAAACAGTCACAGGAGAAATGTGTCTTTCCATAATGGAGGAGACCCTTTATAAGGTCTACAGATTCCCAAGACAATATATGAACTGAACAAGACAGGAGATGGACAATTAGACTGTCATCTATTTTCTTTGTCATCCCCCACCCTCAGCCATGTTTACGGCAAAGCCTTGAACACAGCAGCTTGGACCAGGGCCTCTCTAAGTTAGTATTAACTCTGACTCTGTGGAATTTTCAGAAGCTTCCATGAATTGGGGCTGAAGAAACCGCAGCAAACTGGCCAGAGAGTTTCTTACCTTCAACTCAGTCATTTTCCTTCTGCTGCAGGTGTGATGATTTCGGGAATCCAGGCCCAGATGCTTCTGCTTCTCTTGCAAACCACCCTCTGGGTGCTACTCCACTTCCTCACTGTGCTCACTGGCCAGCAGGTCACTCAGATCAGTCACAGGCATTTCCTAACCGGGCTACGCTAGGGAGAAAGTCCAGCATGCTTGTTCCCAAGCTGCTTTCCTAACTGCCTTGGGTTTTTATTAAACCTGGGCTGTTTCTAAAGAGTTTGCAGAGGCCTGTCTCCTCTTCACCCAAGATAAAGGTTGATCAATTTTGTTTCAGATAAAGGAAGGAGGGTCATCACTAAAGGCAGAGAGTTTAAAGCTCTCTGTGAGAGGAACTGTGGCAGTTAGTGCTGGGTGTGTGAGGCAAAGGCTTCTTTACTCAGTCCTGACTGAGGCCAGGAAGGAACACAGCAGAGTGTTCGCTCTCTGAGAGCAGTGAGGAAACGAGACACGGGTATTTTCACATAGCTGCTCAAAACATGGACCGGGTCTGGACAGCTCTCCACAGCTGCCTCCCAGGGATGAGCTGGGTGAACAGTTCAGAGCGAAGCAGTCCAGTTAAAGCCAATTTAGATGTTTACTGTTGTTCCACTTAATTTCTCAAATATATTTAATGTTCTTATAAATTCCTTAAGAATATTATTTCCTTATGCTTGTATCCCTCTGACTTCCCTGGTGGCTCAGACGGTAAAGTGTCTGTCTACCATGCGGGAGACCCGGGTTCGATCCCTGGGTATGGAAGGTCCCTTGGAGAAGGAGATGGCAATCCACTCCAGTACTATTGCCTGGAAAATCCCATGGACAGAGGAGCCTGGTAGGCTACAGTCCACGGTGTCACAAAGAGTCGGACACAACTGAACGACTTCACATTCACGTATCCCTCTAACAAGAGACCCAAGGGTTATTTTCCAACCACTTTTCCATGACTCCCTTGTCCTTCATCTTAGCTACTCTCCTTAGCCATGGTCAGGTATCAACTTCATGGCTAATGGCATTCAGGAAGGAAGAAACCATATATTGAGTGCTTGTCATGCCAGATTTTCCCACAGACATTACCTCATTTAATTGCACAAAAACAATCCTGTAAACTAGGCTTTATTATTGTAAACTCAAGTGCAGCAGACCAGGTAGAACATGTAAATGGATAAGGTAGGCTAAGTAAGTTTTAAAGATATATAAATGAAGTTCCAATTTTTAAACACTGGCAACTTACATAAGTGAATGGATGAATGAATGAATGAAGTCACTGTAACAGACTGAAAAAAATGCCCACAATTTCCTTTCATCCTTGCATACATGCTCCTTTGCAATGTGACTTTGCTGCTCCTCCCAACATGAGATGGAGTCTTTAACTTATCTCCTTGAATCTTACTTTGGCTAATAGTAAACACAACACAAGCAGAGGTTTGAAAAATGATGCTTGTGCTTTAGGATTTTCCCATTTCTTGCTACTTGAGACCACCTTGCAGGCTAGCCTCCTTGAGAGTGAGATGCCATCTGGACAAAGAGAATGAGATACCACCTGGATAAAATAACTTTTGGGTCTCTTATTAGAGAGATACAGGCATAAGGAAATAAGATTCTTAAAGAATTTATACCATGTTGCCTTTGTTGAGTTGTCCAGGCACTCAACAGCCAGTACTAGTTGCCAGATGTGTGAATGAAGCAATGTGGCTGCCAGATGACTGCAGACACATATGTGATCCTAGGTGAGACCAGCAGGAGAACCACCAGCTAAGCACAGCCCAAATTGTGGACACAGAATTGTGAGTAAATAGAATGACGTATTTTATGCCAGTACAGTTTTGGGGTGTTTTGTTAAGCAGCGACAGGTAACTGATACAATTATGTCAAAAAAGCATGCATATAGGTGTGAGTGGCTGCCAGTTTGACACCTTCTGCTTTAGATAAATGGGTCTAAGCATCTTCCAGAGGTTCCCAGGCTCCAGCATACTGCAGTAGCAGCAGAATGATTTGTATCTGAGGTGTTAGTGCAGAAAGACCAGCCCAAAGGTGCCATGTTGATAGAAACAAGTGACAGGTTGGAAGCACACTGTGTGGATTGATGCCTGCAGACCAGGGAATTTATAGCACATCTCAGCATATGTCAGCACAGACAGCTAACATTGTGGTATTACATAAGCTTCCCTGGAATTTATATGCAAACCTGGGAGAAAGGGGGAAGGTGTAAACCCCAGCTTTACTGAGGCTAGGTTTTTTATTATTCCTGCAGTATGCAGACTCAAAATCAAAAGTGAATTCAGGAGAAATATTTCTTGCATACCTGAGTTTATGAGTACATTGGCTCTTGAATTGCTATTGATCCTGGAAGCCAGAGTTTGGTGATTAGGGGGAAAATGGATGGGAACCAATACGAGACAAAGGAAAAGCTTTACTGCTTTGATTTTCCATAAACTTCATGTACTCTTTCTGAATCAGCTTTAAAGGCAGATTTAAGAGGTGTTTCAGTTCTTTCCTAAGATGTGAGAGATTTCTGAAAGAGTAAGAAAGTGGTAAGAGATCCTTGACAGAATGAAAATTATATAGGGTCCTGAAAATATTTAAAATAGAATAAACATATCAATTTCCTATTTAGGATTTTTTTCCCAAGTGGGTTCACTTTATTTCTCGTCTTCTGTTTTTTTTTTTTAAATTTTATTTTTACTTTATTCTACTTTACAATACTGTATTGGTTTTGCCATACATTGACATGAATCCGCCACAGGTGTATATGAGCTCCCAATCCTGAATCCCCCTCCCACCTCTGTCTTCTGTTTTTGTAACAATAACTTAATAAAACAAGTATTTGCTTTGTACCACCATGTGCCAGGTATTGCGCCATATACACACAGGAGAAATGAGAACACATAAAATAGAAACACATAGCTTTGATTCCATGTCTGATGGCTTTCTATTTTAATTTAATCACAGTTTTACTTTACAGCTATTGGGGACCTGCTAAATGCCAGGCCCTGTGAGGTGGGGATACAGAGATGAGCCTGGTCCTCTAGGACGGTGCACACTGGAGAAGACTGGCCAATAAATGGGCCATTATAATGGGGTGCCTGGACTCTTCCTGTGACAAGGAAGAAGAGTCCATGGTGTTACGGGAGGGATTAGGGATTGCAGAGCTCTGACTAGCAGGGCAGGGAAGGCTTCCTGAGGTGATAGCTGAGCCAAGTCACATACAGTAAGGGATGGATCAAGGGAGGATTGTGTACAAAGAGAAGTGCAGCACATTCAAAGATGTTTTTACTGCACTGATGGAATAGAGTGGAGTATAATGAGGGAAGTCTTTCAGAAAGGGGAGTTTGGGCAGATATTTAAAGCAAGGGAAAGAGGCAGGGTGATTAACACTCAAAGACACCCAGTGGAAGAAGCAGGTTGTATGTAAGGCAAACACTATACTGGGTAAGGCAATCATATACTGGACCAGAGAAGAATCACAGTATCCAAGTGGCGAGCAATAATAAAGATGCTAAAAACCAGGCAGAGGGAGAGGGATCCAGTGAATGGATGTGGGGAACAGGTGAAGTGAAGAATTCAAAAGGACCAGGAATTGGAGACACCAGATACAGACCACCTCTGGATTCTGGCACAAGATAGGTTTACTCTCTGAAGAGGCTCTGGACTCACACACACCAGGGGAGTGGGGAGAAGAACCAAAACCAAGTGTAGTGATGATGAAATCTCACTTTCCTTCTCTGACTGCACTTCCAGAATGCTACCAGCAAGTGTCTTACCCTTCAGACAGGACCCTGGAGGATTCTTCTCTAGGACAGTGTTACATAAATACTACACAATTTGATAAATATTTATTAAATGAAAGACAAAGTCTTTCTAGAAATGTTTCTTTTAATCAGGTGACTGGCTCCCTCCCACCTTAATTTATATATTCATGAATTAATAATTCTTATTTCTAGAAAGACACAGGATTCCACATCTTTTAATCCTAGTTCTTGCCTTTACAGACATAAATGTTGAGAAAATTTGTTCACATAAATAAGTGGTTATGAATGGAAGGGATTTTTTTATATCACTGAAATTCCTTCTGAATTAAACACCAAAAATCACACACTGATCTACTGTTTAATATTATTTTAATGACTTATCAGTTAACAACTCAGCTAGGTTGATTTTATTGCAAGCAAATAATTGGAAACCTGATTTGGATCAGCTTAGTTACCCAGCTACTGGAATCATTGCTGTTCAGTTCAGTTCAGCCGCTCAGTCGTGTCCGACTCTTTGCGACCCCATGAATCGCAGCACGCCAGGCCTCCCTGTTCATCACCATCTCCCAGAGTTCACTCAGACTCACGTCCATCGAGTTGGTGATGCCATCCAGCCATCTCATCCTCTGTTGTCCCCCTTCTCCTTCTGCCTCCAATCCCTCCCAGCATCAGAGTCTTTTCCGATGAGTCAACTCTTCTCATGAGGTGGCCAAAGAATTGCAGTTTCAGCTTTAGCATCATTCCTTCCAAAGAAATCCCAGGGTTGATCTCCTTCAGAATGGACTGGTTGGATCTCCTTGCAGTCCAAGGGACTCTCAAGAGTCTTCTCCAACACCACAGTTCAAAAGCATCAATTCTTCAGCACTCAGCCTTCTTCACAGTCCAACTCTCACATCCATGCATGACCACAGGAAAAACCATAGCCTTGACTAGACAGACCTTAGTAGGCAAAGTATCATCTCTACTTTTGAATATACTATCTAGGTTGGTCATAACTTTTCTTCCAAGGAGTAAGCGTCTTTTCATTTCATGGCTGTAGTCACCATCTGCAGTGATTTTGGAGCCCCCAAAATAGTCTGACACTGTTTCCACTGTTTCCCCATCTATTTGCCATGAAGTGATGGGACCAGATGCCATGATCTTCGTTTTCTGAATGTTGAGCTTTAAGCCAACTTTTTCACTCTCCTCTTTCACTTTCATCATGAGGCTTTTTAGCTCCTCTTCACTTTCTGCCATAAGGGTGGTGTCATCTGCATATCTGAGGTTATTGATATTTCTCCCAGCAATCTTGATTCCAGCTTGTGTTTCTTCCAGTCCAGCGTTTCTCATGATGTACTCTGCATAGAAGTTAAATAAGCAGGGTGACAATATACAGCCTTGACATACTCCTTTTCCTAGTTGGAACCAGTCTGTTGTTCCATGTCCAGTTCTAACTGTTACTTCCTGACCTGCATACAGATTTCTCAAGAGGCAGGTTAGGTGGTCTGGTATTCCCACCTCTTGAAGAATTTTCCAGTTTATTGTGATCCACACAGTCAAAGGTGTTGGCATAGTCATTGCCGTAATTATTTGGCATAGTCATTGCATAATCATTGCTGTTAACTGCCACATTTTGGCTTGGAGGTGCTTTGTCCAACTCATTTACTCAGAAAGGGTTAGGAAAATAAAAGTGATAATATATATACTTTGCCTGTGTAATTATTTTTGATAAAAATGTTACTTTCATATTTTGAAAGATTTCTTTCATGGTAAGAAGGCTTGACATGAAAGACAGTGCCGTATAGCCACGGATGTTTCTTCGAAAGCTCTTTGCTTTGTCCTCAGGAGCTATTCCTTAAGAGCTCTGAATTTGTGGTTTTTTTTTTTTTTTGTAATTGTGAGGAGTGGAACAGACACACCTTAAATAAAACTAGTATTTAGAAATGCCCTTTTGTTGGCATCCTGAAGGCATTTATACCTGGGGCAATAAGCCGTATTTCTATTGCACTACTAGGGAGATGCTCCTTTTCTGCAGTGGGAAAAGGGCAATTGTGAATGTAGAGGTGAGAAGCAAGAACCAGCACTGAGCTGCCTCACAAGCAATGTTAATAAAGATACATTCATGTGGGAATTAATGATCTGGAAAATGATTCCCTTAAACTATCTGTGCCTTTGTACCTTTTGGAAGAGATACATGCACACATCCCAGCTGGAACCCCACTGATCCACACCAAGTAAGTGGAAATGCACACATCCCAGCTGGAACACCACTGATCCACACCAAGTAAGTGGAAATGCACACATCCCAGTTGGAACACCACTGATCCACACCAAGTAAGTGGAAAACATTGCATCCAGGAAGCTGGGGATTGTCACAGGGTAACGAGAAGGACGAGCAGCATGCCTAGGGAGCAGTCACTCCAGAGTGCAGTTACAGCAATGGTCCTCAACCTTTTTGGCACCAGGGACCAGTACTGTGGGACACAATTTTTCCATGAATGAGGCAGGGGGATGGCTTTGGGATGATCCAAGAGGATTACATTTATTGTACACTTTATTTCTATTATTATTACATCAGCTCCACTTCAGATGATCAGGCCTCTGATCCCAGAAGTTGGGGACTCCTGAATTAGAGAATGGAGGACATCAGAACTGATGTCTCCAAGAAGAAAATGAAACTGATAGATTAGCTGATCTATTTGATGGTACTGAGCAAGATTTTAGATCTTTGTTGAAGTTTAGGGGTTTCATTCTTCACCATGACTTATTGATGACCTTGGTAAAGCTTAGTGGTTAGCCAGCTGAGAAAACAAATATGGTACAAGAGAGGGGCTATGTATAAGATGACATGGCATTTTATTAGAAATAGATATACTCAGAGGGTAGAAAGTGCTAGTAATAAAAATGGGTAGTAGTACATCAAAGATAAATCTCTCCTGTTTTGTGCATAGAGGAGGTGACAATCAGGTTATGATTGCTGTGGTGTGTATAGTCTTGAGGGAGGCATGGCTCAGCTCATTATGGGGTGATCGTGCAGAGGAACCCAAACAGGGACTTTGATGAACTCTGTAAAACTGGTGCCATTAGAGTCCACAATCCATGTATTCCTTACTTTTTTAGATATGAATTGGTTTTTTTCAAAGGCTGGATTCGGAACTACCTGCATTAAAATCACCTAGTTTGCCTGTTAAAAATACAAAATCCCGGCCCTACGTCATAATAGGGTTGGCCAAAAGTTCATTCTGTTTTTTCCGTAAGACTTCATGGGAAAAACCAAAGAGACTTTTTGGCCAACCCAATACATAGAATTGTGTGAAGGGGGCAGAAGAAATTTCAGAGTCTTTGCATTTTAAATAAACATTTCAGAGGACTTTCATGCATTTTTGAGTTTGAAAGTCATTTCTTTGAGTTCTTAAATGAAGGTGCTAATTGTAACTCAAAGTTGGATCTCTTTCCTACTCTATGGAGCAGCCCTGGTAGGCTCCAACTCTCAATTCTGCATCAAGCCAACATACTGGGGAATATGTGAGATTCAGGGTTCTCCCAGGACTAGGCTTCCTGCAACCCTTTCTCTCCTACCACAGTAATTTAACTCAGTTTTGGGGTTAGGGAGAAATGAATTTTTATTTCCTTCTGCTCCTTCCCCCAAAGGGTATCCTCCTTTGAATTTTAACAGATATTAAATCAATGCAGACATCCCGTTAGACCTTCAAAGTTCTTAAAACAGTTGCTACCTGTGCTTTAAACCAGCATTTAGATACACATACAAGGCCCTACCTGGGCTGGGTGCTAAAGCACACACTATTGAAATGAAGACTCAAAACCTCTGATCATAGAGGCAGGTTAGGAGCTCTTTACCTCAGTCTGATGGCCCAGCCCAGTACATCAGTTCTATTAAGTCCATTTTCAGAACAGACAGAAAAACAGCAGTGTCAAGGCACCTTGATTATATCAAAGATGCCTCAAGTGCAGGGACTTCTGAGAACCTGAATAAAGCTGATATGGATCAACCCCTTTGGGAGCAGCTCTTTCCTTAGAGCACTAAAGTAGAAAGACCAACCCATATCCTTAGCTGGGTTGTAAATCAAGCAACCTGAGGGACAGATGAGTGGACAAATATTTTCATATCTGGTTGCCTCCACAGTGAGTAAGAACACTGGCTAGACATCTGAATCACAACAGGGGAAAACAAAAAAACACTTTCTCTATTGCTAGCAATTTGTTCCATCAAGAAAGCAAGAAAATTGAAGATTTAATTAACACTTCTAAGGAAGTATTTGGTATTTATACTTGTTTATTACCTAAAAGCAATTTTTATGACCAGGTCTCAGGAAGTCTTGGCAAAAATTATGTTTCAAAAGATTCTTTTTGAAGAACTCTGGCTAATAACATTCATTTTGGCAAACAACCTTATTTTGCTGCTACTAATACTGCAACAAACTTACTGCAGAGTATGAAAAATTATTTTTCCTTAGAAAACTATAAGTCAGGAGTCAAGTCTGAGAGCAAGAAGAAATGGAGTGGAGTACTGTTAATTTTTCAAAGTTGATCCTGAATCCATCAGGGATGGGTTATTTTTCAATAAGGGAGAAAATACAGAAATTGGAATATATCTTTTTCTTAATTAAGGGAAAGAAAGAGGAAGAAAGGGCTACTGCTTTATTTTTTTAAAAGGAACACCGAGAACCTCAGTTGGTTTAGGTCTCTGTGTGTGCATTTGGTTTCTACTTCCTAACTGCACAGCCTTTGTCACAACACACTTGTGCCAAATTCCACATACAGATCCTGATTTACCCAGCTCTCCTCCATGTCACAAAAGAAATCAGGGCTAACTCTTGTGGGGGAGGATGTGAAGAAAGACTGGAGAACATTTTAGCTGATGAAAAGTGCTTTAAAATCCTTTCTTAAATCCCCAAAACTGCCTTACTAAAAGCACACTCTAACACTGTGATTTTGATATCCATTTTCAGCACCCCTTGACTTCCAGAGTACGGAACAGAAAGAGAATTTAGTGTTTTTTCCCTAGTTTTAAAATGAGAAGCTGAAACTGTGTATTTACTATTATTATACTTTAATATGGAGCAAAATCATGAGTGTGGAGTCTTACAGCAAAGCCAGAGAGAAAATATGTGTCAAAAGGTGTTGGTGAATAAGGCAGCAAATTACAGTTTCTGTAAAACAGGTTTATATGTTAATAAAGAACTGGGACAAAGGGAATTATACAAGCAAAAAGATGGGTAAAAAAAAGTAACAATGAACAGTTATGCATATACACACATACACCATCCCAAAAAACTTTAGCTTATGAAATCCAAGAATCCTAGTCCATAATTTACGTAAATGTGTTCCTGTGGACCTTATTTTTACTTCTCTCCATAAATGCATTGTTAACACAAAGAATAATATTCATAGTTTATGGACTATAGTTAAGGGATATTTTAGGAGTTAACTTTTTCTTCAAAAATAAAAATAAAAACTGAAGAGGGTGTAAATCCCTCTTGCTGCTCGTGTGCACGTCTTAGATTTCACCCTGCCTGTTTTCAAACAGAAAAAAGTAAGAGGGTGCAGACAGCTGTAACCTAAAGAGTGAAGGATTTAGTGATCTGTCAATTTCTTGCAGAATTCTTCTTTAGTGGTACTGCTGTTCTCTGTGTATTATTAATCTATTTATATTTAACTCCAGCTATTAGTCTGCCTCTTCCAGCCACTGAGCCATTTGCAAAGGAGAAGAGAGAGAGAGAAATTGCTATTATTAGGCACCCTTGTGTGTGTGATGGAGGTGGAGACAATTAAATAACACCATTTTGCCTCTTTGAAAATGACACAGATTGTTTGGGGTGGACAACTCAGGGCTGGTTAACATAACCTTTCCCCTCAGAGGGTAAGACAATGGAGATACATTTCCGAAGTACTTAATTAAGCCTTCAGCAATGAGTGCGGGAAAATTACAGACCCATAAAAATCCTCCAGTTCTAGGCAAGAGTAAAATTTCTCTGCAGCATTCTGTCACTGCTCATTTACTACATCATTTTGACATCTCATATTTCCACAAGGTTTTTATATAAACAGGGACAGAAAGGTGAAAAATAGAATGAGGACCAAGTCTGGACCTCCCACGCTGTTACTTCCTTTCAGTTTTCCATTAAAGGGTGAGGCTGAAGGTTGGCATTTTTAAGATGATTTCATTAAAAGGCTGAGACATTAATAATCGACACAGGAAGAAGAAAGCTGTGAAAAACTGCCACCGCTTGCTCACTCTTCCAAAGGATAAGTGTTATTCAGTCATAATGTAAGCTCTTTAATGTTCCTCCCCCAAACCTTTTTCGATCAGGAAAGCCTGGAATCTGTAGGCAAGAAAGATAATCATGTTAGGGCTCAAAACAGGCAGAGTTCAAATGCTAATAGCCTTTAAAATGTTTTCCTTATATTTTTGTTTCTGTATATTAGGCTATTGTTCTTTAAAGAACCATCTTTTGAGGTTTTACTCAGAAAACCACAACAGATTAAATGATAAAAATAAATTCTACTAAAATGAAAAACATTTGCTGAGCAATTGGTGAGTGTCATCCAAATCAGACAGGATGAAGGTGAAACTCACAATATTCACCTGCTAGACTTTCATATGAATTATTTGCATTGTGATAGACTATGGCTATGTACCTTTGCAGTCTCAAGCAAATTATTTCCTATTATTTTATAATGTAACTATCTCTGGATTCTTCTTGTTTCTAAGACCTTTATTTTCCCTTGATCTGAGTTTTTCTTCTGTATTTAAGGATACAGAAGAAAGTCAGTTGGTTGGGCCTGCGAAGTACTCCCCCGTCACCCCAACTTCTTAAAAAAAAACAGAACCTCAAAAATGAATTTGGAAGTTAATTTCAGATCAATCAAACCTTTCCACAAATTAAAGAAATCAGTTTATCAAAAAAGATAGATACAGACCTGATTACCATCTCTTAAAAGTATCTCTTCTCTATGACCTGTTAGAAACAAAGATATTAAGGGCTTAGCATGTATACCTTGAAAAAGCAGTAAGCGTACTGACCACTGATGGCACTAAAGGTGTACACCCAAGTTAAGAGTCGTTTCAATGGCAACAGACATCTACCACACTGAGTTAAACCTGGTGCTAATGGGATCAGAATTGTGGAAGTATTTTTATAAAAACTTGTCTCTAGTTCCAAAAAGTGTTAATGATAGGTCAAAAGATAAATGAACAAACAAAAACAACTAAATAATGAGAGAAAATGACATGAGATCCCATGCAATTCCCAGTGTAAATCTGGAAATTGGGCTGCAAATTTGGTTCAAAACTCTCTAGCAGTCAGCCCCAAAAGGTACCAGACAGAATCCATAAGATAAGTCACTCTGCTGTATTGCAGAAACCAACACAACAGTCTAAAGCAATATCCTCCAATTAAAAAATAAAAAATAAAAAAAAAGCAAAGCACTTTTGCTACTACTATAGCACAACTATTCTTTAAAGAGGTCTCTGTCTGTATAACGTAGTCAACTGCCATATCCCTCCAGTAACCACAGTTGTAAATTCTGTAGGTCCTTAATGGAGACAGATGACACAATATCAAAATCGGTCAATTAATTTCTAATAGACTTAATTCACACCCTTAATTCAGCAGTTTCAGAACTATATTTGGTCAGTGGGAGAAATAAGGCAAAATCCATCACTATTACTGAAAAGAACCCTTCAAAACATACGCCTTAATATAATGAATTTAAGAGTACCACATGTCTACATGATGAATGCTTGAGAAACTGCAGTGTCAACAGAGGCAGTATTATTTTCTTTACACAGAGCTGTTGTGATTAAGAGAAGTTCAGCAGATTAGAATACAGATTATTTGGAGATTAAGAGATTAGAGTCTAGAATTATGAAGCTAGGAATTTCCTCTGAATAAAGCAGAGTATCTTCTTCCAGGCCTGTACAAGCTTGCTCCCACTGGCCTGACAGTCATCTCCCCTGGATTCTTTTTATCTTCAAGACTATGGCTCAGTTACTTTTAGCCACAAGAGACTCAGGGTAAGGTTGCATTCACTGGCCTCAAAGGCAGAAAAGCTGGTTCGTGATTAGTATACATCTAAAATACCTAACCCTACAAAAACTATGACAGAACTGATTTTCTTTCTTCTCTCCAGGGTAGGACAGGAAAATTCTATTACTCTAGAGTGGAGAGGAATTACTATTAGTGAAGGGAGTGTGGAAGAGAATTAGATACCCTCTTGGAAAAGAAATCCTATAAATTCTGGAAGATAAGATGCAGAGAAAACTGGGTGAAATTTAGCTGCCAGGTCCCTTGCTTTCAGCCAACCACCACAATCTGGAGGTCTGGCCAACCTCTTAATCCACCTACCTTTTGTTGTGATTTAGGAATGCAAAAGAGGAGTTACTTTTCCCTTTGCTCATAATTCCCTGCCCTCAACTTGTGTTATTATTCTCCTATCAAATCTTGCTCTCCTCTTAAAACCAACCAAATTCCCTCTAATATCTTTAAGTAAAGCTTTGCCTGACAACTTGAATCACACTGGCCTATAATCCATTATTTCTCTGGGATATAACTTATCACATTTTGTTTTTTTAATTTTAAAATTAATAAACGATTTAAGTGACTTCCCCGGAGGCTTAGAGGTTAAGACTCTGTGCTTCCACTGCAGGGGGCATGGGTTCAATCCCCGGTGG
The DNA here is from genome assembly GCA_917880005.1 of Nanger dama. Taxonomy (NCBI): domain Eukaryota; kingdom Metazoa; phylum Chordata; class Mammalia; order Artiodactyla; family Bovidae; genus Nanger; species Nanger dama. Next base: position 9,294,510 of record CAKJTW010000011.1, read on the forward strand.
GAGAACTAAGATCCCACATACCATGAGGTATGGCCAGAAAGTAGGAAAAAAATTTTTAAGTAAAAAATAAAATTAATAAATTATTTAAATTCAAGACAATATCCTGTGGGATCTTTCCATGTCAGATACAGATCTATCCATATAAGATGGTGTTCCTAGGGGACACAGATGGTATATGTTGGTCACTTAGTTGTGTCTGCCTCTTGATTCCATGGCCTCTAGCCCACCAGGCTCCTTTGTCCACAGAATTCTCTAGGCAAGAATACTGGAGTGGGTGGGCCATTCCCTTCTCCAGGGGATCTTCCCAGCCCAAGGGCTGGGCCTGGGTCTCCCGCATTGGCAGGTGGATTCTTTACTGTCTGAGTCACCATGGTGGTTGGTCATGGATCTAAACCAAATAGGAGCTCATATGTTTTAACTGTGAAAACAATGTGGAAAGAAAATTTGGTTTCTTGCAGTGCTTCCTACCATTTTTTTTTTCAGTCATGGCACATTTAAAGAATACTAATATGTGTGTTGACATGCGGTAAATGGTAGAGCCAGCCCAGGGGCCTTGGCTGCTCTGAGAACTGAGGGGATCACCATCTCAGTACACCTGTACCTTTTCTGCCACAAACCAGTTGGGAGTTTATGCAATGAAGTAAAAATTTCCCAGTGGTCTAATTTTAAACAGGGATGGGCTGTGGGGCCTATCTTATGTTGACCTATTGGACAAAAGAGCCAAATATTTAGATCTCTAAATAGCTAAAAGAAAAGACTCATAAAACAGAGCTATGAGGAGGGACATTTTTTTCTTGGGAGATTTACTTAATATAATACAGAAATTAATCTTTTTTCAATAATAATATAGAAATACATCCTATTTCACTTTACTGCACAATGTCAACATTGGGTGAACAGTTTAACTTGTTCAATATTATATACAATGCAGACATATGGCCTTGTGAAGGAAAGACAAAGGGTGCTCTACTTTACCAGTATGCTGAATCATTCTACATTTTCATTCCAATTCAGGACAATAAGATGATGCTGGTAAGAGTCAATAACTGGAATGCAAAGGTTTCTGATAGGGAAAATTAGGGAATCAAGAAGATGACAGAGCCTTAAAAGTAACAGTAACATTTATGTGGGAGAATATTAGTAGCTGGGTGAGCAAAATAACTCAGGACTTTAAGTAGAATCTCCTCAGTTTAGTGCGTTTATCGGGGCTTGAGAGTAGTGAATGAGTACGAAGAGAGCTAGAAAATATGGAAACATAAATTGTTTTAAGGAGGGAATTAGGTATCTTTAAAAAAACTATTTGAATCTAGAACGTTTCATCCTTCACTTAGAGAACACTGGTGATAGAATAAACACGTCAGCAGGTCTTGACCGATTACACAAACAGATAAGAGAGATCAAAAAGTATTATTCAAGCTGTGAAGTTCAGGATGAAGGAATAAAAAGACAAAGCATTCTGCAAAGAATTTAAACCCTCATGGTACATAAATTAAGTTTAAAAATAACTTAATTGAAGCCATTACCTTATCAAAAAACCTACTGAGCTTGACAGCATTGGAGGAACCTGCAGCAAAGTACCGTGGATTTGTGCAATCCTAGGAGATAAAACGTAAGATCCACAATTAAACGTTAGGAAACATAAGCTTTTTGTTAGTCATTACTATTCCTCTTGCACATTTCTATAATAAAACATTAGCCATCATACTATCAAGTAATTTTTCAAATTATGATACACAGAGCAAAAGGAAAGTGCTAAAGGAAGATAAGGCCACTTACTCTTTGTTATTTAGGCAATTTTAGAGGACACTGAACCAATGTATTCATCATCAAATAACTTCATAAAGGAAGACAGGATTGGTAATGTCTTACTAATAACAAAACCAAGATACTACTTACGTGAGTTACCTATATTTACTTTGCAAAGCAGAAACAGAGCTATCAAAAATAAATAACACTTCACTATTTAATACAAGTTATTTACCAGTACTCAACTAACTTAAGTAATATGAAATTCTTAGGAAAAGTAGGAAGCATGAAAATAGGAGTAAAGGAGTAACAGTTGCCAGGGGTTTCTCACTCACTGGATGCAAGGCACTACATCCTTGGTGGACCACAACAGATATACTTGTGATAATAGTAAACAACAGATAATAAGTTTATTTTAATATATCATTATTATTTTTAATAATAATTAAATAAGAAACAACAGATATTACTAGAATAAAAAGAGGAGAAAACAGGGCTCTGAAAAGACAAAATATTCTGAAATAGTATAATGATACTGCATTGCAATGATTAGTAAAGACCTTAAATGGTTTACTATCCTTTTACTGGAAATCCAGTGTTGAATTGCCTTCACTTGTCAGTACTGACTTGCTACCTCAATAGACTGACTACTTCGATTTTTCCTCAAATGCCACTTAAAACCCAACCAAGGCGATATGACACAGGTTTCTTTGCAAGGACAATATTTAATTTTTCAGTTATAAATCATCTGTGTTCCTTGGGACCTAATTATTGTTGGATTTATTCTGACTGTAATTTATTTGTAATTTATTCTGATAAATATCCACACGATTCCTTTCCAATATATTTTATAACAATCATCTATTTTACCAATATACATTTCAAAGCTCACATTTTAAATTTTGGCTAGAAGCTAAAATACATTTTCCAAAACCACAAAAGAAAAAAAGAGACAACAATAACTTTTCAAAGATTGTAGAGTAAAAGAAAAATCAGAGGTCTCAGAAGCCAGCAGGCTCTGAACCTGAATATCTATCTCAGTATCTCTAGATTGTGTTGACATTGGTTAGGTTACAAAACCTTTAAAGTTAAGCTTACTAATTTGTGAAATGGGGATAGCAATACTCATCTCATAGGATTTTTGTGAAAATTAAAGGAGATAATGCATGCCCAGGACTTCCCTGGTGGCTCAGATGGAAAAGCGTCTGCCTACAATGCAGGAGACCCAGGTTTGATCCCTGGGTTGGGAAGATCCTCTGGAGAAGGAAATGGCAACCCACTCCAGTTACTCTTGCCTGGAAAATCCCATGGATGGAGGGGCCTGGTAGGCTACAGTCCATGGGGTCGCAAAGAGTTGGACATGACTGAACAACTTCTTTCACTAACATAGCAGGTACTGAAATATTAGTTTCCTTCTTTCTTCATCCCAAGAAAATGCCATCAGATTGAATTTTTAGACACAAATGCACTTAGCAAAAGATAATTCTATATATGGATTAAATAGACTGAAATATTGTATAATCCATTGTATTTGAAATAATGTTTGAACATTTATATAGTAGTTGGGGCATATAAAAGACAAACCTTAAGTAGATGTTTTACAAAATGGATATTGACTACATAATCATCAGACTGTTAAAAGACTTCAGAGATGATTCCACATAGAGCTAAAGTACTAAATACAAAAACTAAATCAAACATCAAACAAAAACCAAAACCTCTCCAAAACTTAATTCAACAATTTCAAGGTGATCAGGCTAGAGAAATCCTATAGTTTTAGGATGAGAATTTTAGATCTCAAAGAACTATAAACTATCTGCTATTGATCATGATTGAGGTCAAAGCCTAAAAACTAAAGCTCTAAATGCTTGCCTAAGCTTGAGAAAGAAATCTTAACTAGGGAAGATGCTTCAGAATGACCACTTTGAAGTAAACACATAACAGAAAAAAATTTGTGCTAGACACGATAAGCCTGGTGGTGATTTAGTTGCTAAGTCGTGTCCAACTCTTGGGACCATGGACTGATCCTTCCAGGTTCCTCTGTCCATGGGATTCTCCAGGCAAGAATACTGGATCTTCCCAACCCAGGAATCAAACCCCGGTCTTCTGCATTGCAGGCAGATTCTTTTCCGACTGAGCTATGAGGGGAAGCCCACAACAAGCCTAGCAGGATTTAAAACAGTAAGTAATCACCTCCCTGTTTATAATTTAAACAATTTGCCTTTTCTCCCCCAAACACAAGATAGCTTTGATTCTATCTTTGGGGTATACAATTATGTTAATTCTTACTATTTAATAATGTTAAGTAAATTCATATAGGAACCAAAGATGTTAGCATTAATACTGTTAAATCAGTTTTTACTTGAGACTTTATATATACTTGCTGAGTCTTTTTGACTACTATCTCTTTTTGAAAAGCTTATCTAATTTTCCTCCTCATTTTTTTCTTCTCTGCATCCTCAAGACCCTTTTGTTGTTTCTTTTTTAAATTTTTATTTATTTTATTTTATTATTATTTTTTTATTCTACATTACAATACTGTATTTGTTTTGCCATACACTGACATGAATCAGCCACAGGTGTACACGATCTCCCAATGCCAAAGCCCCCTCCCACCTCCCACCCCATATCATCTCCCTGGATCCTCCCGTGCACCAGCCCCAAGCATCCTGTATCCTGTACTGAACATAGACTGGCGCTTTGTTTCTTACATGATAGTACGCATGTTTCAACGCCATTCTCCCGAATCATCCCACCCTCTCCCTCTCCCTCAGAGGCCAAAAGTCCGTTCTATACCTCTATGTCTCTTTTGTTGTCTCACATAGAGGGTCATCATTACTATCTTTCTAAATTCCATATATATATGTCAGTATACTGTATAGGTGTTTTTCTTTCTGGCTTACTTCACTCTGTATAATCGGCTCCAGTTTCATCCATCTCATTAGAACTGAGTCAAATTTATTCTTTTTAAGGGCTGAGTAATATTCCATTGTGTATATGTACCACAGCTTTCTTATCCATTCATCTGCTGATGGACATCTAGGTTGTTTCCAAGTCCTGGCTATTATAAACAGTGCTGCAATGAACATTGGGGTACATGTGTCTCAATTCTGGTTTCCTCGGTGTGTATGCCCAGCAGTGGGATTGCTGGGTCATAAGGCAGTTCTATTTGCAATTTTTTAAGGAATCTCCACACTGTTTTCCATAGTGGCTGTACTAGTTTGCATTCCCACCAACAGTGTAAGAGGGTTCCCTTTTCTCCACACCCTCTATAGCATTTATTGCTTGTAGACTTTTGGATCGCAGCCATTCTGACTGGTGTGAAATGGTACCTCATTGTGGTCTTGATTTGCATTTCTCTGATAATGGGTGATGTTGAGCATCTTTTCATGTGTTTGTTAGCCATCCGTATGTCTTCTTTGGAGAAATGCCTATTTAGTTCTTTGGCCCATTTTTTGATTGGATCGTTTATTTTTCTGGAGTTGAGCTGCATAAGTTGCTTGTATATCTTTGAGATTAGTTGTTTGTCAGTTGTTTCATTTGCTACTGTTTTCTCCCATTCGGAAGGCTGTCTTTTCACCTTGCTTATAGTTTCCTTTGTTGTGCAGAAGCTTTTAATTTTAATTAGATCCCATTTGTTTATTTTTGCTTTTATTTCCATTATACTGGGAGGTAGATCATAGAGGATCCTGCTGTGATTTATGTCGGAGAGTGTTTTGCCTATGTTTTCCTCTAGGAGTTTTATAGTTTCTGGTCTTACATTTAGATCTTTAATCCATTTTGAGCTTATTTTTGTGTATGGTGTTAGAAAGAGGTCTAGTTTCATTCTTTTACAAATCACCTTTTGTTGTTTCTTCTGTGCTCTTGAAAGTGTATGCTGATAGAAGGCTTTAAGAATGTTGTATGTGAACACTGTGGAGACCACGTGTGCCAAAGTACCACTATTTGAGTACCTTTACATCTTGTTAACAATTAAAGATGGCCCTGCCTTTGCAAGTAAAATAGGCAAAGCATCTAGCTAGGTGATTGTCATAGAAACTCACAAGTACAGAAACAGATACATTCTAAAATACATTAAAAGTAATTGCTGGAACAAATTAAGCATATTCAATGGCAAATTTCCCTTTGGAAACCATGTTCAAAAAACGTAACCTCAGCGCTTCTTCAAGAAGGACATTATATATTCTATGTAATAGGAATTCTCTGGACTATGATGGTCCAGTCCTCACTACCTGGGACATAATGCTGGCAGCTGAGGAAACAAAGGCACCTCCACTGCAAAGTAGATTGTAAAAAAACCACAAAAATAGTGGAATGTCAGGCAGAAGCTAACTCAGTTATGGGGGTAGAGGTGGGATTGAACCTAGCAGCATTCACCAATGTTGAATCACAGAAAAAGGGCTCAGAATAACCTGAGTCATTTGTTAAAATTACAGAACCAGGTCCTTCTGTCACACATTGGGAATAAAAAGCTCCAGTTGTAGGGCAGTTATTCAAAAATTTTTCAGATACTGTTGGTAATATGAATATGCAGTCAGGTTTGGGTACTTGGTGATCTCGATGATTTCTAACAATTCTTTCAGATCCAAGATTCTAAATGTTAGTTGAAGGATAATTGAGTGGAAAATAGGTTTAGTTGTAGAGCACAGGCTCTGGAGATAGAGCACCTGGTTCCACCTGTTAACCCTGGTTTAGTTACTCCTCTCTGCTTCTAGTCTTCATTTTTAAAATGGAGATATTTATGGTACCTATCTTCTAGGATTGATGTGACGATGATGCATGTGAGATAATGTACATAAAGTACTAAAATAGTGTGCCTGGCACTAATAAGTGCTTAATAAATGTGAGCCAGCACCAGCATGGCTGAAATACCAGTACACTGACATACTGTAGAAATCTTACTTGTGAACAGTGACATATAAACCATGACTGAAACTGCTGGCCAGGATCATTCCCTCAGCAACACTAACTGGCTTATATGAGAACTTTCCTAGCCTTTTTAAAGTCTAGTTTTAACTGAGCTAAATATCTCAAGAAGGGACTCAATTCATGGTATATATATAAATATATATAAACTAATGCTCATGAAGCACTCCTAGTTTACAGTTTGTAATTTTCTCCTTTATATATCTGTTTTCCCTTTAAGGTAAACTCTCAAGTTTAAGAAGCTAAGAGGTTTTTCTAAAGCAAGAATAAACAATGCACAGTATCAGTGACCACTCTTTGTCTTAATTATTTTGATTTTGGTGTGATTTTTAAAAATCTTTTCAAGAAAAAAGCCTGTGACTTACATTAGAACAAAGTCTGAACATTGCAACAGATCAGCACACAAGGAGGCTGTGCCCATCTCATAATCTGCATGGCTCCAGTCTTCGCTACTGTTTGGATTAAAACCCAAATGCCTGATTCAAATATAAAGCTTCTTCTCTGAGTATGTAATTTGTGAAGTCTTTGGTTTTGTCTTTGCCTGATAATAAAACAAGCATGCATTAGTGAAAATACACACCAAATTGATCTCTTCTGCATTGAAATCCTCAGCCAGGAAAGCAGTCCTAGTTAAAACTTCATGTCGCTTGTTTTCATGAATCTGATCCAGTTTAGTCCCTATTACCAACAGTGGGATTTGGTTATCAGCAAACTGTTCCCGGTCATAATCCCTGTGATAAATAATAATGAAGAGGTGAACAGAATTTACCTTTTCTGATGCAGATGAATAATATTTAAATGTAACTAGCTTATACTATTTTACATATACGTCACTAACTCTTGCTCACCCATCACCTGTAAACCTACTTTTCTCCCAATTTCTTACACATGCCTGTTCATTTTTCAATCAGTCTTCACCATCTTTCAAGTTCCAACTATTAATTCAACTACTAAAAATTCGTCCCTGGGTCTTTACGGACTACTGGAATAAACTGAGAGCCCACCAGGTATATGAAAGTAGGTTGACTGACTTCTAAAACTCTGTCTTCTAAGGCTAACAGCTGAGGAATTTTTCTGAGGAGATACATAGAGTGGATTCAACCCTCAGTGGACAGAAAACCCAGAAACCTAGCATGGAGTCAAGCCTTTTGGCAGAGGGGAATGCCAAGCTTCTGGGTACCTTCTGGAGTACACATAAGCTTTACATCCACCATATTTACTTCTGTCTGTGAATAGCAAACAAAAACAGATCATTTCAGGAGAATAAGAGATAGGAATGTTGAATAAATAAAGGCCAGAATAAATAAATAAAGGCCAGAATAAATCAACCATAGCTGATACTACCCTGAGGAAAGATGGATTCAACAAATGGAAAGGGAAAGAAATAGGAAACAGCTTAAATGTAAAATGAATAGTAAAAGGAAAGAATTAAGCAACAAATAGTTGTCTGTCCTGACATGAGAGCCATGGAGTCACAGGAGAGGCAGTAAAAATCACTTGGGGTTGGTGGCCTTGGGTCACTCTATTACTGAAAGGAACATAGAGCCCAATATTATTCAGTTAATATAAATTCTACTTACGTATGAGAAATAAAACAGATTTGGATTTCTGACATATTATAAGCTCAGTTTATAACAGTCAGCAAAATCTGGTTGCAACACCATATGTTAGTAAATCAATATTGCATAACCCAACCAATACAAACCAGGTGAGCATAGCTTTTTCCTTCTTTTGGTATTACTTTTCTTTCTCTTTAAATAATCTAAAACTTGTGTGTATGTGTGTGCAAAATTACCAAATCTTTTGCCCTTCACAATAATCTTACAGAGCCTCAATTACTGTTCAGCCTGGGAGCACAATTGTTTTGAACTATTTTACCTCCCACTTCGTAAAAATATTATCATTCTAATTACTGCATCAAAACCAGGAAGAGTTTGAGTTCAAGGCTTTTGTTTCTTCTTACCAACATCAATGCTGACTTAGGAGACATGGTCCAAAACTGAAAATTGCTTTATTAGAGAACAAAGTTCTTTAAAAAAAAAAGTATATGTTTATTTATTTGACTGTACCAAGTCTTAGCTGCAGTGTGCGAATTCTTATTTGAGGCATGTGGGATCTAGTTCCCTGACCAAGGATTGAACCTTGGGTTCCCTGCATTGGGAGTGTGGTGTCTTAGCTACTAGACTGACAGGGAAGTCCCGAAAATAAAGCTTTGAAAGTGGCCTCCTTTAGGACTTTTCCGCCCCATACTCTAACTTTGGCTTACATACAAATTTTTGTATGTATTTTAACAAACATCATCATTGACACATATATTTCTGTCACTTGCAGTCTTTCATAATCCCTTGCAAGTTAACATACATACGTTTATTGTATATATGTAACATAACATATATGTTACATGAAATATATAAATATATACACACAATCTGTTTTCTCATTTCTTTTTTAGCTTTCCTTTTCGCTCATTTTCTTTCATTAAATCTTATATACAATTTGAAATTTGGTAATGAAATCCTTTTTTTCTTTTTAAATCATTAGGTAAAAAACAAATTAGGAATTTCATCATGAATGGATAAGGCTGATAACACCTTAACATCAAAAGAGACAGATAACCAGGTTTTCGTATTACACGTACAATACCACTTTGGCAAAAACAAAAAACCTTGCATCTTTCAGACTACTGTATTTATCTACCATTTTGGAGAAGGTAAGAATTCAGAAAAACAAATAATTTGGAATGAGACACTCAGATACAAAAGTCATCCTCAACTAAACCCTCACAACATTATAACTAATTCAAAGTGAATCACAGATCTAGAAGGAAACCAAAAACTAGAAAACTTCTAAAAGAAACACAGATTAGGCAAACAGTTGTTATACATGATTCTCAAAACACAATGCATAAAGGAAAAAAAACAGAGAAACTAGACTTCATCAAAATGAAAAACTATTGTTTTGTGAGAGATACTACTAAGAGAATGAAAAGACAAACTACAGACTGGGAGAAAATATTTGCAAACCAAACATCTTCCAAAATGGTTATTTTGGAAGGTACATTCTTGTGACTGCTATAGCATTTCAAACCAATTATGAAGTAATTTGGGCTTACCCATTTGTTACCAAGACTCCAGTTGGCACCAAATCCCTATTTAGAGCTTCCAATGACCAACGGTACAAGTTTTGGGATGACTTCTTATTTGTTAAGTCATGCACTAAAATAATACCTACAATAATCAGAGAAAATAATGTCAATATTTTAACATTTACTCTTCATTTCACAAGTGACAAAGCATTAGATTCCTTAATGAATGCATTCTGGTATGACTAACAAACTCAGACATGATTATTTAGAAATTTCCTCTGTAAGTTCTTGCAAATAATTAACTAAATTTTTTTCTTTGTCAGTTCTATAACTAAAAAAAAATTCTCCAAGGGCTGACAAAAATTTCATTAAGCTTTTAGAATGTCTTTTTTTTCCTTCATTAAACACTCAATGAGTGTCTACTCTGCCTGGTCCTAATTATAGAACTACTTCATCACTAAAAAGAATCAAAACTACTTTAAGTATATAAGAAATTATATTCATTCAAAAAGATTATTTTTCTACACTATGCATCTGTCATAGACATCAAACATACACCTATTATTTACTTATTAAAATATTTAATAATAAAAATTTATTTAAATGGTATTGATTTAATTTGATACAAATTCCTATTCTTTAGCTAACAAGATGTTTTCTTGTAGGTTCAGTTCAGTTCAGTTGCTCAGTTATGTCTGACTGTTTGCGATCCCATGAATCGCAGCACGCTAGGCCTCCCCTGTTCATCACCATCTCCTGGACTTCACTCAGACTCACGTCCATCGAGTTCCTGATGCCATCCAGCCATCTCATCCTTGGTCGTCCCCTTCTCCTCCTGCCTCCAATCCCTCCCAGCATCAGTCTTTTCCAATGAGTCAACTCTTCTCATGGACCTAATCAACTTAAAAGTCTAATCATTTAGTTCTTTGAATTAATGCCTAGCTATGTAAGCTTGCTCAATCTATAAAAGATTTAGTTAAAACACAGCCAAAGAAATATGCCACAAGGCGATAGGAAAAGATAGTTAAGAAGTATGAATAGTAGAAAATAGATGGACTTTCTAGAGATTGAGAAAAACTGTAAAATATAATGAGGTTGAGAAGTACAATTAAATAGAATCAGCTAAGATCCTAGACAGAAAGGCAAAGCAGGTAATTATGATAAATATATACAACAGAGGAAGTGTTTTAATGCCTAGTGAAATTTAGAGTATCATCTTGTGGTCAAGAGACTATATGTTTTTAAAGAAACCCCAACTCTTTCTAAAGCAGAGACATGACTTTGCCGACTAAGGTCTGTCTAGTCAAGGCTATGGTTTTTCCTGTGGTCATGTATGGATGTGAGAGTTGGACTGTGAAAAGGCTGAGCACCGAAGAATTGATGCTTTTAAACTGTGGTGTTGGAGAAGACTCTTGAGAGTCCCTTGGACTGCAAGGAGATCCAACCAGTCCATTCTGAAGGAGATCAGCCCTGGGATTTCTCTGGAAGGAATGATGCTAGAGTTGAAACTCCAGTACTTTGGCCACCTCATGAGAAGAGTTGACTCATTGGAAAAGACTCTGATGCTGGGAGGGATTGGGGGCAGGAGGAGAAGGGGAAGACAAAGAGGATGAGATGTCTGGATGGCATCACTGACTCGATGGACGTGAGTCTGAGTGAACTCTGGGAGTTGGTAATGGACAGGGAGGCTTGGCGTGCTATAATTCATGGGGTCGCAAAGAGTCAGACACGACTGAGTAACTGAACTGAAATCTTTCCTATATTACCCAGATTCTACTGTGAAGAAAGAATGTGAAACTGATGATTCTCCCATCTTCAAGATGTAAGATATGTAAATATGAAAAAGGACATGAGAGTTAGAATTATTTGGCTCCTCTAGGTTTTACAGACACTGTACAACTAAGGTGCTTGTGTAAGTTACAGCTGACTAGTTCTAGGTGCCTTAAGTGAAATCTGCATTTCTCCTGGCATCTGGAACAAACAGAGATCTGACACTGGCCTCCTGGTCCAACTGCATTCACTCTTCCTTCCTCAATGAGGGGCTCTAATACGCATTAAGGAAATAAGGGCAGACTGAAAAAGGAATAAAGAGCTACTATTTAAAATTATAGCTAATATTTATTCAGTATTTATGTACTACATATTGTGCTTTCCGTGTGTCATCTAAATTTGATTTTCGAACAGTTCAATGAAATAAAAATTATTATCTTTATTTTACACATGTGGAAACAGGCTCAGAGAGGCTGGTAAGTGGGGCAGCCAGGATTTGAAATCAAGTAATCTGACAGTAAAAACTGGAGGAAAGCAGAATAAAGTCACTTCAGGGCAAAGGAATGGCAGATACTTTCTCCTTTCCTTATTTCCTAGGTATAAATACAAACATATGAGTGGGTTTGGCTGGGAGAGTGAAAAAATTACAAAGCCCTAAATGAGTTATTAGATGTTTTGAGGATCTCTATTTATGGCTTTTGAGTTTTTAAGAGCACTGAGCACGCTTTTCCTTATGTCCCTTATTTCATTTGGGCTGAGAGTCCATGCTTTGCAGACTATGAGCTAGAAGGGACACAATGAGACCCAAAGAAGTCAGGGTGACAGCTGATCAGAATATGTGCTAAAACTGAAACGAGAGACACTTTACAGGTCTCCTTTAGGGGTTATCAGCCTCAATCATCACAGTGGGAAGAGGTAGGGTATTGAGGGAAGAAAGTTATTGCTAAGAACAGACTGTGTATTTGAATGGAACGATCCTTATGCTCTGTTTCTTAGAAAACTAGGATGGTAGATTGAGTAAAGAACCATGAATGCTTCTAACAAGAGATGTTCCAGAGGTATGCTCAGAGAACTCAGAAATTGATTTTTCTCTTTTTAAAAAAAAATTAAAGTATCATTGATTTACAATACTGTGTTAGTTTCAAATGTACAGTAAAGTGATTCAGATATATTTATACACATATACATATATATATGAGATTCTTTTCCATTATAGGGTTATTATAAGATATTGAATATAGTTTTCTGTGCTGTACAGTAGGACCTTAGTATTTATTTTATACATAGTATTTGTATCTGGTAATCCCAAACTCCTAATTTATGCCTCCCTACCTTTCTCTTTGGTAATCATAATTTTGTTTTCTGTGTCTGTGAATCCCTATTAAGATTGTTCTTAACAGGGATTATTTTTTAAGAAGCAGGAATGTATCTCAGTCTTACCTGTAAAACTAACACAGGGTATATGAAATTACTTCAATAATATTCAAAGAAGACACAAATCACTAATGGATAGTAGGTATAAAAAGATAACCAAATGAACGTGGATTTAGATGGATTTCTTCAGTACTTACTAAGTTTACAACTCAGAATACCATGAAGTTTCTAGGATTTGAACAGTTCTTAACTTTATTATTTATTTATAATTTTTATCCTAATTCTTTCTCAAAAGATCAAACAGCAAAAGTGTCATTTATCCAAACTTCTCTTTGCCAAATCAGACTGATACCAATGTTGACAAGTCATTTGACCAATACAATAAACCAGGCTTCATTTCTCTCTCCTGCTCTTTAACATTAGTCACCTAACACTATACCAGTCTTATCTGTTTTTTCACTTATATACATTCTATTAATACATGCTATTATCATGTACTTTATCATGTATTATGATATCATATATTAATGTTACCATCTTTAACTATTTTGTTTCATTTATGAATATTTTGTTTCTTCAGTTAGATTGTGACGCTTTCAGATAGAATTCTGAGTTAAATGTGACACAGGTCTGATACAACTAACACAACTCATCCTAAATTCTATAGTATGTTTCCAGTGACAAGAGCCTTGTCTACTTTTTTGTAGCATCTACTAGATCTTATGATATGGGAGATAAGATATTGAAAGAGGAATATAAGTAATGAAGATGGTACTGAATAATTACAATGCTTACCTATTATTGAATAAGATCTAAGTATAGTATAAATGAAGCCCAATTAATAACTAAGCATCTATCAGAAAGGAAGGGTAAGATGCTAAATCTGTTGGTATATCAATCAAAGAGAAGCTGAAATTATATTTCATAGTTAAAAAAAGGTAAAAACTGAATTTAAAAAAGATTAAAAAAAAACAACAAACTACATAGGCCTCTCTCTAAGGAGCAGATGAAAGAATTCTCAGTTTCTCTGTGACATCTGGCTTAGACCATGAGACTCCTAATGGTATCAGTTCACTAAAGCAACAGCAAGCACTCCCAGGGAACAGTGTTTTGAAATTTCCATGTTTTATGTCGAGTACCTAAAATACAATTTTATGTCTCAATATTTAGTTTATGACAATAACGTAAACAGAGGCACTTAGACAAAGCAAATATCTAATGTTCTGAAATACATAGTCAGAATTTAGAAAACACAAACTGCAATGTGTTATGCAGATTTAAGAGTTGTGACTATACTATATCTTTCTTAAACTGAGTCCAGCATTCCACATCAGATGATCTAAGACCACTAAAATATGGTAAAAATAAAAAAAGCTTTACCATTTACAGAGTTGTAGAATACTGCTCTTGTGCTTTTCACACTGCTGGCACTGCCCACAGAGCCTCCAACATCCCATAATTCTATATAGTAGGTCTTCTCTTCTGGAGTTCCTTCTTTGTAGTCATGAACCTAACAAATCAATCCATCAGAATAATTATTATAGCCTCTAAGAAAACTGGTAAGCCTCCTCATTCCAGCTTAAAGCACTGGACCTTTCCATATCAGCAGCTTATCCTCTGACTTTGATTACCACCTCCCGTCTTTTCAGCTTCTCTCTACTACTCCAACTCTAATAATAATCTCTGACCCCAAAGGTTCCCACAGTTCATTGTTCCTAACATCTTCCAAAGTTCTCCCTTCCACTTCCAAATCTTCACTTCCTTCCTAACAAAGCAAAAGTTCCACTATTTGTCATTTTGTCATTCCTTCCCCACCCCACAACATAGTATTCACCAAACATTTCAACCTTGATTATATCCACCTTTTCCTGTATTCCATGTCTGCAACTGAATATAATGTTCAGAAAAATATAAATTCAAGCTAACTGGATTCACTTTAAATTCCAGTCTACCTTTGAAGCTGTCCTTTGGTCAGTTCCATAGTCGATTTCTACTTTTCCTCTGCTAGATAACTATTTCATACTTACTTGTCTTTTTCAAATTTCCAATAACTCTCTCCTATCCTCAAGCACAACTAATAAGCTTGCTTCCCAAGACAGAAGCAATCAGAAAAGAATGTGTACAACCTGCTCTTCCCTTATCTATCTACTCTCTGCATCTGTACCCATATAATCTACTTTCCTTGCAGCTCTTATAGATAACTGTCTGAGTCCCTAAGGCCAAATCCCCTTCTTAAGCATGAAATCCAATTTCTTCTTTCTTATCGAAGAGGTAGCTCTATCAATTCTCTCTTTCATCATCAAATTTTTCCTCTCTGTTGGATAATTCCCATCATCAAACATAACATAATTTTTCCATCTTAAAACTTGACCTCATCATGTCTTCCCTTAGCTACCATACCACTTCTCTATTCCTTTTTATAACAACAGCCCTCCAAAGAGTTGTCTCTTCTCAACTGTCTCTGGTTCTTTTCTTTACATTCTCTTTTGAACCCAGTCCTGTCATACCGTTTGTCCCAATCACCCCACTGAAATATTCCTTGTCAAGGTCACTAATAGTCTCCATATTGCTAAATCCAATGATCAATGAACAGTTTTCATCTTACTCTACTGATAAAACTAGACACTCCTCTTTCAGTACTTTTTTCTTAACTCATAGGATATCATACTGTTGTGCTTTTCTTCCCACCTCACCATCTAATCCGTTTCTGTCTCCATTTGGGTTGTCCTCATCTGTCTAATTGTTAGAGTGTTCCAAGGTTTAGTTCTTGAGTCTCTATCAACATCTGCTTTTTTGACAATATCATCTAACCTTATGATTTAAAATGTCATAAATATGTCGACGAGCTTCCCTGGTGGCTCAAATGGTAAAGAATCCATCTGCAATTTACATCCATGCTGGATCAGTCCATTCCACCTCAGACTTATCAGTCCATATCACCAGACTACAACTGGGATGTCTAAAAGGTACCTCAAATTTTACATATTTAAAAATAATATCTCAATCTTCCTCCCACACCCATTCTTCTCCCATTTTCTCTGCTTCAGTAAGAGGCAATTCTAGCCTTCTAGCTAAGACTGAATTCTTAAAACTTAACTCCTCTCACACTACATATCTGATTTGTCAGCAAATCCTGTTGCTTTTGTCTTAAAGATATATCCAAGATCCATTCATTTCTCACCATCTCTACTACTAACACCCTCAAAGCTTCTAACCATCTCTTTGCCTGAATTAATGTAATCATCTCCTAACTGCTTTCCCCACTAGAGCCTCAGTGACTCACTTTCCCACCACTCTCCATTGGTTCTAGTGTGATCATTTCAAAATGCAACTTAGATCATATCCCCCTTCAATTCAAAACTCTCCAATGACTTTTACTCAGACTAAACTCTAAAATCTCTCTCTCATGGTCTAGACTTTATAAGCATTTATTGCTTGTACCATATTATTACTCAGAAATGAAATCTGATATATAGCAACCTTATCTATTAGAATATAAACAAGAATCAGATTATAGCATGATGGTTCAGGGGTGTACATCAGAGTCTTTCAAGAATTTGTCTGTTTTAGAAATATACATGACAACAAAGGCAAAAAAATAAACAAGTGGGACTGCATCATATAAAAGAGCTTCTATACAGCAAAGGAAACAAGCAACAAAGTGAAAAACCATCCTATGGAATGGGATAAAATATTTGCAAATCATATATCTGATAAAGGGTTAATATCCAAAATATATGAAGAAGTCATACAATTCAATAGGAAAAACACCCTCAAACAACCCAATTTTAAAAATGGGCAGAGTTTTTCAAAGAAGACAAATGGTCAACAAATACCTGAAAAGTTGCTCAATATCACTAATCAGAAGGGAAACGCAAATTAAAGGATTGAGACAACACCTCCTACCTCTTAATATGGCTTTTACCAAAAAGACAAGAGATAACGAGCGTAGGTAAGGAGGTGGAGAAAAGGGAACCCTTGTGCACTGTTGATGGCAATGTAAACTGATTCTGCCACTATGGAAACAGAATAAACGGTCTTCAAAATGTTAAAAACAGATTTACCATATAATCCAGCAATTCCACTTCTGGGTATATATCCAAAGGAAATGAAAACAGGATGCTGAAGAGATTATCTGCACTCTCACGTTCTACTGCACAACAGCCAAGACATGACAACCATTCAAGTGTGATGAATGAACAGAGAAGATAGGATATAAAACTGTGGGAAGGGAATATTCTTCCATTATTCAGCCATGAGAAAAAAGGAAATCCTGCCATTTGCAACAACATGGTTGGATCTTGAGGGAATTATGCTAAGTGAAATAAGCCAGACTAAGAGAAAAAAAAATACTGCATGCTATCACTTATATGTGGAATCTGAATAAAAGGCTAAACTCATAGAAACAGAAAACAGAAAAGTGTTTGCCAGGGGTTGCAGAGGTGGGGGAAATAGGGAGAATTTGGTAAAAAGTTGCAAATTTTCAGCTTTAAAATAATAAGGTCTGAGGATATACAATGTGGTGAGTGTAGTTGGGAACACTCTACTGTATAACTGAAATATGCTAAGAGAGTAGAATGTAAATGTTCTCACCAAATAAACACGTGAGGTGATGGATGTGCTAATTAACTGGATGGGAAGAATCCTTTCACAATGTATAAGAATATAGTATATCATCACAATATACACTTTATCTTATAATTTTGTTAATTATATCTAAACAAAGCTGAAAAAAGGCCTTAAAAAAAAAGAAGAAATACACATGCCAGACTTACTGAATCAGTTACTTTTGGGTCCAGTCTTTGGCATGCATAATTTGAAAATTCTCCAAATGACTTTGCTATAACACCTAGGAATTAAGAATCACTGATTTTATAGAAAGTTGAAACTATTTTGGTATCAGGAGGCCGGATCATACTCCTTGACTGTTACTGATAATCCCTGATATCTTTAAGTCTCAGTTTACTTGCTTATAAAATGAAAATGAAGAAGTTATATTATGTGTATCAAATGGCTCTGAAATAAAAAGTAAGATAGCTGAGTAGAATGAACTGGGAGACTGGGACTGACATATATACACTACTGATACTATGTTTAAAATAGATGATGAGAATCTACTGTAGAGCACAGGGAACTCTACTTAATGTTCTGTGGTGACCCAAATGGGAAGGAAAGCCAAAAACAGATGCATGGATACATATAACTGATTAACTCTGCTGTAGAGTAGAAATTGGGCTTCCCTGGTAGCTCAGCTGGTAAAGAATTCACCTGCAATGCAGGAGACTCCAGTTCAATTCCTGGGTTGGGAAGATTCCCTGGAAAAGGGATAGGCTACACATTCCAGTATTCTTGGGCTTCCCTGGAGGCTCAGATGGAAGACCTGAGTTTGATCCCCGGGTTAGGAAGATCACTTGGAGGAGAGTATGGCAACTCACTTCAGTATTCTTGCCTGGAGAATCCCCCAGATAGAGTAACTTGGTGTGCTGCAGTCCATGGGGTCGCAAAGAGTCGAAGACAACTGGGCAACTAAGCAGAGTGTAGCACAGAGTAGAAACTAACAACATTGTAAGGCAGCTATACTCCAATAAAAATTAATTTTAAAAAGATAGCTGAGCAGTTAAAATATATATCATAAAGTACATGTACTATATTTAACAGAATGAGTCATACTTTTACTTATTCACATTCTTTTTTTTTTAAATCCAAATCATTTTGTCCAAGGAAAATTTTAAATAAACAAGATATTCTATAGATAGTCACAATGACATTAAGAGAAGACAATGATTAGAATGGCAACAAAGAGGATAGGAAACACAAATGACAATAGCAAAATCACAGTAGTTGTGGACCACAGTGGATAACAGAAAGTAATTCTGTAGAGTGTGATAAAAGTTATCACTATTTTGCAATTATATGGCATAAACAACAGATAACAAATGATCATTTTAATCATCAATAAAAAGATTAAACTACATGAATTCTGTTTTTAAAGCAAGAAAATGTTTAATACATTTGATCAAGATTTCTAAGCACAAACACTGAAATGAACAATATGAGATATTATCAAGCATTAGTTATCTGGTATCAAAAAGCTCAACCATTTTGATGAAGCTCTCTTGATACTGCCATCTTCCTTGGCTCCAAAACCAACCAGGGCTGGTTAGATACTCCTCCTATTTGCTCCCATAATATGCTGCACAGTTCTATCATTTCACTAACCACACTGTCATTTATCTGCCAGTATCTCTTCTATTAGATTCCTGAGCTTAAGAGCAGGAACTACATTATTCAACTTTGTAAGCCTAGAACATAGCATAATACCCAGCACATATTAGATATTTGAATATGCTTGGTTAAATCAAGGAAAAGATTTCAGGGTGTCTCATCCTCTAAGGTTTTATTATATTCTGTTTATTATTTTACTGAATTTCAGTGATTCTCAAGTACAGTTCTGAGAATAAACTAAATTAGAAACAATAGGAAGGCTTATTAAAAATATATATATTGGACAACTCCTGATGCCTCCGGGGGTGGGGCTCAAAAAAGATAGCTCCCTAGGTGATTCTGATACATAATTAAACTGGCCAACCATTTAAGTACATCACTTTTGTCTCTAATGGTATTTCAAATGTCTAATGTTGCCTCCCCCAAATGACTGTAACTTCTTCCATAACAGCCACCACGTTACCCAGTTTCCAGGTAGCATGCCCTCCTAGCCTTGCAATGTAACAAGTCTGTTAGACAGTTCCCTTCTGGCAGTACATACTCCCAAACTGGACTGACCTACTCATCTATACCCTTCAACACAAAATACTTTCCTTAATCAAATATTTTCATGTTTCCTTCCTGAGTTAGAAGAGAAGATGCCCTTCTTCCTTTCCAAACTGCTGAATTAAACTAAGTTTAATTTACTTCAAATGTAATGAGTCCTAAGAACTTTAAATCACAGCTTGCAGCTATGACGTATCTTTTATATGGGTGAGTGATCTCCAAGGGAAAGCGTGACATAACAAGTATTGCTCTTGACACAGTAAGTGGTACCTTGCTGCTAAAAAAAGAGTTCAACATGATGGAGAGTAATGCCAAACTCTAAGAAATGTGTTTTATATTTAAATCAGGTCATCAGGGATCCAATATTTAGTCATGACAGACTTTACAGCTACAGAAGGAAAGGTTTTTCTCAACAGGCAGCAACAGCATGTGCTGATCATCAAATGGGAAAAGGAACCATACTGTAACTTTGGTCCTTCTCATTTACTCACCTCTTTACTTTTTACTGGAAACCAAATCAAGATCAAGTATAATAGATTTTATCTCATTTGAAGAGTTTATTCATTGTAATTTTTAAAAAGAAGAAACAAATTTAGTAAAGAAAATGATACACACCAGGAAAGAGCAGTGTATGTTTTAAATGTTCTTTAATAAGTTTGATTTGATATGTGTGCCTGTAAACTATTATTAAAGACAGGCAGGAAGGAAGGAGTCTTAGGAGACAGTCGGGAGAAAAGAGAGAAGGATAGAAAAAAGTCGACAATGTGAGTGTATCAGGGGAACAGGAATTGAATCTGCTTCCTTCTTCACAGTGTCCGATACCCAGGAGGTACGCAATATATATACTGAATGAACAAATGAATGCATGAAAAATATCATGAAGGTTTCTGCTAACTGTTTTGCCTTCAGCCAAGTTCATTTCCTCTATTAAAAAAACCCAAACCTTCACTTTCCCCTTCTATTCTGTACTCACTTGCTCCTTTATTTAACTTCTAAACTTTGTGAAAGATTGATTTAAACCTGTCTATATATTCTCTCTGCCTAC
Source organism: Nanger dama (assembly GCA_917880005.1). Classification (NCBI taxonomy): domain Eukaryota; kingdom Metazoa; phylum Chordata; class Mammalia; order Artiodactyla; family Bovidae; genus Nanger; species Nanger dama. The sequence continues at coordinate 9,315,227 of CAKJTW010000011.1, forward strand.
TCACATTATTTGGTTTCTATTAACATTCCATTGCATTTTAAAAGGTCAGCACTAACTGCGTCATTACCAAATGCAGTTTTTCCTCTCAGTCATTATCTCTCTATACTATTTCACACTAAAAATCAATCCCTTCTTCATGAGATCTCAACTCTTTTTTGCTTTTGTGGTTTTCCATCACCTTGGTTATCCCTCCGCTCTCTTCCTTTCTATGACTCTGCTTTTCACCCTCAACTCCCTAAATATACCCCAAGGCTCTCCCTCAGCTCTTCTCTTTCTAAATTTTCCTTTCTGAAAACCTCATCAGCTCTCATGGTTCAAGATTATCCCCAGAGAGATGATTCCGTCTCAGAATTCTCTCTTAAGCTTCAGCATGTCAAATGCTTTCTTGGTAGCTTCAGGTGGATAGCTCATAGATCCCTCCATTCATCATGTCCAGAGCAGAATTTCCATTTCCTTCTCTTTCACCTGTAATATATATCCCCCTTCTTAAGGAACAGTCCAGCTGTCTGTTGCCCAGGCTACCCATTCAATCATTAACACTCAGTATAATTTTCTGTTCCTCACAAACACTTTTTCTCGTCAACTGCTGTAACACTTCTATTCTATATAAGAGCTATTCCACAGAACTTTCTGTGATGGTCAAAATGTCAAATATAATAATTACCAGCAATATGTGAATTCTGAGCACTTGAAATGTGGTTAGTTCAACAAGACAACTAAATTTTTAATTTTGCTGCTACTGCTAAGTCACTTCAGTCGTGTCTGACTCTGTGTGACCCCATAGACGGCAGCCCACCAGGCTCCCCTATCCCTGGGATTCTCCAGGCAAGAACACTGGAGTGGGTTGCCATTTCCTTCTCCAATGCATGAAAGTGAAAAGTGAAAGTGAAGTCGCTCAGTCATGTCCGACCCTCAGTGACCGCATGGACTGCAGCCTACCAGGCTCCTCTGTCCATGGGATTTTCCAGGCAGGAGTATCTTCACATGAATCTAGTCATTACTATATTTAACAACACCAGAGTACCTTTTTCTTAATACCATTCTGGAACAAAAGGTAGTACAGAGTAGTGATCAAAAGCACAGGCTCTTGAACCAGACTGTCTGCGCTGGAATTCCATTTCCATTACTTTCTGGCAGTGTAACCATGAACAAAGCAGTTAAGAATGCTGGGCTGCAGCTACTTCATGTGTCAGATAGGGAAGCTAACAGTATCTCTTGACAGGTGAGCATTAAGGGTCATGGAGTAGTATATTAAATAGGTGCCTAGTCAAAGTAAGCACTAAAAACAATGTTAGCCACCATTCAATAATACTATTATTTTAAAGATCATTTATATAAGCCCTTGGCCCACCTACTAGTTCCCACCTCATATTCTTAGTGTTAAGACGTCTGCCTCTAAAAAATTTTTTTCTTCCTACTGCTTGCATATTGTTATGCTGCCCAAGAGGAATTCAATAAATATTGATTGTATGCAATGTGTAAATTAGAGTTAAAAATCTCATTAAAGTAAACCAGAAATGACAAATCAATTTCCTTATTTATAGTTTGTGAAAATATTAAATTCTGTAAGTCTTATTTTCATAATTAAGCATAGCCATGCATTATATTGGTCCCATTAGACTTCGGGCAACAAAATAAGAACACAATAATGAATGAAGGATACCACAAAATAAAACTTTTCTCCTTTTTTCCTTCAATTCAGTTATAAACACCTCTGCAGTGCATACTAAATCCAAAATGTTAATAATTACTGAGTACACACTTTTGATCCCTGGGTTAGGAAGATCCCCTGGAGAAGGGAACAGCTACCCACTCCAGTATTCTGGCCTGGAGAATTCCATGGACTGTAGAGTCCATGGGGTCACAAAGACTCAGATATGACTGAGCGACTTTCACTTTCACTCACATACTTCAACATCATTAACTTCACCCAGCACTTGAAATTAAACAATTATATTATCACCTTTACCATCTCTATTTTTAGCTGGCTCTTAACAGATATGAAATGAGCTAAATGGGGCAACTGTTTTTAAGAGTTCTGAAGAGTGTATATTTATGGATCTTTACTGATTCTGGACATCTTCATCATAGGTTTCAATAATACAGAGGCTGTAATTGCAATATAAAAGCTGCTAGAGAAGAATGTGTTCTTCCAAGTTATCTGGGTAAGTCTTATTAGATTTAATAATTTTTGCTGGAGGGAAGAACTGTTCACTTTGTTATAACAACAGTCAAAATAACTTATACGTCTATCAGAACTTTCCTTAAAATTATTGTTTAAAAATGCCTTTTACTTATGCTGTCACTCAAGAAATGCATTTTTCTCAAAGAAGACAGATCAACCAGCCCAATTCAATGAAGAGTAATAAAAGCAAGGTCATTTTCAGTCCCACTTGCTCCACTCTTCCATAGTAATACAATTCAGGCCAGCCTGGCTTTAAAGGAGTCAGTAACACACTCATTCCTAGAGAAGGAAATGGCAACCCACTCCAATGTTCTTGCCTGGAGAATCCCAGGGACAGAGGAGCCTGGAGGGCTGCCGTCTATGGGGCTGCACAGAGTCAGACATGACTGAAGCGACTTAGCAGCAGCTTCAACACACTCATTCCAGTAAAATCTGTCACATTATTACATGACACCATCTTCATCTACTATAGCCTTTATTCCAGACTCCCTTTGGGTAGTTTTACATCTTCTCCAGTGTTTTCTGGAACTATGGAGGGAGTTCAAAACTCGGCAGTCTTTCATAAGCTAACTCAAGGAAACTTTAATTTCACTTTCTTCAAAACCAGAGGTTTCTGAAGGAAACCTAACTGTATCCTATTTACAAGAAACACACTATAAATAAAAGGGTATAGGAAACATAAGAGATAGAAGTAAGATATACCACAAAACATTAACTAAAAATAAGTTGGTTTATATAATATAGTACTATCAGCTATAGTCACCATGTTGTACGTTATATCCCTAGAGCTTATTTATGTTATTATGGGAAGTTTGTGCCTTTTGATTACCTTTACTCATAATAACCCTCCCCTTTTTCCACCCCTGACTCTGGCTACCACCAATCTATTTTCTGTTCCTATGAGTTTGTTTTATTCCAGATTCCACAACTAAGTGTGCTAATACAGTGACTGTCTTTCTCTGACTTATTTCACTTAGCATAAAGCCCTCAAGGTCCATTCTTGTTATTTCAAATGGCAGAATTTGCTTCTTTTTATGGCTGAATAATATTTCATTGCATATACATTTTATCCATTCATTCATTAATGACACTTAGATCTTAAAAATTCTCATGAAAACAAGAAAAAAACCTGTTACTATGTGAGGTGATACATGTTAAAAAAGATGTTGTGGTAATAATTTCTCAATATATACATGTATCAAGTCATTATGTTCTACACCTTAAACTAATGCAAAGTCACATGTCAATTATATATCAATGAAACTGGGGGAAAAAGTGGATTTAGCTGTTTTATTACCAGACAAAACAGACTTCAAGGTACAATGTATTACTGGATACAGAGAGGATATATCATGATGATAAAATGTTAAATCCTTCAGGAAGTTTAAATTAGTATTAATCTTAAATTAGTACACATCTAGTAAAACAACCTCAAAATATATAAACAAAACATTGGCAGAAATAAAATGAGGAATAGACAAATCCACAATTAAAGTTGGAGATTATAATTCTCATTCCTTAGCAATTGATGAAACAAGCAGACAAAGAAAATCAGTTGGGAAAGACAAGATTTGAACAAAAAGATTAACAAACTTGACCTAATTTATATAGTTAGAACAATGTGTGCCAACAGTTACAAAACTGCATTCTTTTCAAGTGCAAATTAAATATTTACCAAAACTGGCATGACGCAAATGTCATCAAACTTCAGAAAATGAAATCATATATCGTATGTTCTAAGCACAAAGAAAGTAAGCTAGAAATCAATAATTTAAACGTAAAAAAAATTCTCAAAGTTGGGAAATTAAGTGGTACATTTCTAAACAACCTATGAGTCAAAGAAGAAATCATAATGGAATTTAAACAGTATTCTAAACTGAATGATAATGAACAAAATTTCAGAGAGGCAACTAAAGCTGTGCCTAGACAGAAATTTAAAGCCTTAGAGCTCTAAAAGAAAGCCTGAAACAAACCCAATGAAACAACTACCTAGTGCAAGAAGTTAGAAAAAAAACACAGCTAATTAAACCCAAAGAAAGTATAGATATCATAGAGAAAAGAACAGAAATTAATAAAATAGAAAATAAACATGTAGTAGATAAAATCAACAAAGCCAAAAAGTTGTCCTTGATAGACTCTGCAAAGACTAACCAAGAAAAAAAAGAGAAAAGCCACAAATTACCCCATCAGAAATAAAAAAGGAAATATTATTACAGATCCTACACATAATGATAGATGATAGAGGATATAAAAATAAAATTTTTGACAATTTACACAAAATAGATAAGTTATTTTAAAAACATGTTACCAAAATTGATTTGGAAGAAATATAGTCATTTTCATATTTTCTTTAATGTTATTTAAAGACTTCCCACAAAGAAAACTTTAGGCCTGGAGGTTTTTAATTGTGAATTCTTCCAAATACCTAGGGAAGAAACAAAACCAAACTTACATAAAGTCTTCCAGAGAACAGACACAGAAATAAAACTTGCCAACTCATTTTACAAGACTAGCATAATCCTGATACGAAAATCCCACAAGGAGATTATAAGAAAGAACGGTGATAGGCCAATGTTTCTCATGAGTTTAGATGTAAATATTAGGGGTTAAAAAAAAGAGGGCTTCCCTGGTGGCTCAGACAGTAAAGAATCGGCCTGCAATGCAGGAGATCAGGTTTGATCCCTGGGTCGGGAAGATCCCTGGGAGAAGGAAATGGCAATCCACTCCAGTATTCTTGCCTGGGAAATCCCAGAGACAGAGGAGCCTGACGAGTTACAGTCCATGGAGTTGCCAAAAGTTAGACACAAATGAGTGACTAACACACTAAACACACTATATTTGAAAGAGTATTAGCAAACTGAACCCAGTAATATATGAAAAGAATGCATCAAGACCAAGTTGGATTTACTCCAAGAATGCAAAGTTCATTTCACATTTAAAGATCAATCAACATAACTTACCATAAGTTACAAAATAAAGAAGGGAAATTATGATTACCATGCAAAAGCACCTGATAAAATCCAACACCAGTTTGTGATACAAACTCTCATCAAAATAGAAAGAGAAGGTAACTTTAATCTGATAAAGTATATCTACAAAAAGTCCTATAGCAAATACCATATTTAACGGTATTACATTAAAAATTTCTTGAGACTGGGAATGAGATAAAGATGCCTGTTAGCCCTGCTTCTACCTAAAAGGATGGAAATTTAGCCAATTCAATAAGAAAAGGGGAAAATCCCCAAATAAGACAAAACATAAATTACATGAGCAGACTGGGCTATAGATGTGGAAACAGGGCAGAAAATTGAATTTTAAGTTCAATTTCAACTTCAAATTGTAAAGCACTAGACCATAACTTCACACGTTTTAAGCTTCTCTGATCTTCCCTACAAACCTGTAGGCTAGATAAAGCAGGTATTATTAACCTTTAGTTTGGAAATGACACACAAGGCTCAGAGAAGTAAACTGATTAGTGTGTCTCTCTTTAAGAAGCAAAGGCAATATGGGGACTGACCAAGGAAGTGGGAGTTCAAATTTAAGTTTCTTTTCAGTATGTCATGCTTTCTCAAGGAAAAGGAGCAAGAAAGTCCAAAGGGAAATCATGCCCAAAACTTATTACTGCTGCTGCTGCTGCTAAGTCGCTTCAGTCGCGTCCGACTCTGGGTGTACCAAACTTAAAGTTGCCACTGAACTCATTATCTAGAATTTCTCTTTCTTTCCATAGCTAAGAATCTGGGAACATTCTGACTTCAACTCATAGAAAGGTCACACAAAATATATATATTTTTTTAATAAAAAGAGAAGCTCAAGAGAGAACAAGTGAAAGAGAGAGAGAGAGAAAGAGAAAAGAAAGGAAATTTCCCAGATGCTAGAAATGAAGAAAAAAACTTTAGAATGTAAAGTGGGAGCTGACCCAGATTCAGATATAGTTTCAAGGGTTGGTCCCCAGAGTTAGAGTGCCCAGACAAGAATAGGGATCCATTTTTCAGCTTTCAAGGTGAGAGTATATGTGGATGAGTGACAAAGGACAGATTCGCTTCTTAAAATGTGGACCTTTCATGAGCAGCCCAGTCAGTGAAAAAGAGTAGGAAAAATAGTTCACTGGATCAGGAAAGCAGGAGAAACTTTCTGTCAGGGATCTTGTAGAGAGCAGAAGAAAGATCTATAAAAAATAAACACCACAATCTGATACTGGGGGACTTTACATTATTAAGATGGCATGGACATTCCAACCCAAGAAATTACAGGGACCAAGACTTCCCTGGTGGCTCAGAGGTTAAAGCGTCTGCCTCCAATGCGGAAGACCCGGGTTCGATCCGTGGGTCAGGAAGATCCCCTGGAGAAGGAGATGGCTACCCACTCCAGTATTCTTGCCTGGAGAATCCCATGGACTGAGGAGCCTGGTGGGCTGCAGTCTACGGTGTCACAAAGAGTCGGACACGACTGAGTGACTTTACTTACTTACTGAAATCTCCGGAGCTCTGCAGCAACAGGAACAAAAAGGCACTGTACTCTCAAAACATAAAACATAAGACTTCAAAAGGGAAGCAGGAAAAGAAATTCTGTTTGAAGATGTGGTCATCTTCAAAGAGTTACAAACCATACAGGAGGTACATTTCCATGAGGCCGAGTCAGCATATACAGCAAGTAGGAGATCTGCTATCCACCCAGAAAAAAGAATAGAATGCGCCAAAGAAACCATGAAATATTATGTTGAAAATGATTAAAATAAAAAGCATAATGAAAGATCAGAATATTTTGAAAAATTTTTACATTTGAAAAAGAACCAAAGGAACAACTAGAAATTAAAAATTACAGTTACTGAAATTAAAAAATTGAGTGGATTTATTAAAAAATGGATTAGACATAGTTGAAGAGATTCTTAGTTAACCAGAAAGTGAATAGGAGTACATTATCCAGAATGCACCACAGAGAAATAAACAATAGAAAACATGAAAGTGCAGTTAAAATATGTGAGGACAAACATCCAGCAGAAGTTCAAAAGGAGAAGATAGAGGGGACAAGGCAAGGCAAACAGATAACGGCTAAAAATTTTGAAAAACGAAGAGAGACATGAGGTGTACAACTTCTGATCAAGATGACTAAAAACTAACCTACCCCCAAATATAGGTCAGCAAAACTACAGAACATCAAGGATTAAAAAATTTTTTTTTCTAAAGCAACTAGAGAGAAGAAATTATCTTTAAAAGGAATACTTAGGCTAAAAGATTTCTAATCTGCAGCAACATACATCACAGACTATGGAACAACAGGTGCAATGAACTGAAGGAAAATATAATAGCTGTCAATTGAGCTAACTACTATTCCCTCCTCATTTATTTCTTAACTCAGTGGAGAAAGGTATGCCAGTATAAGAGGGGCTTGGACAGGACTAGCTGGAATTAGCAAGGCCAAAATATCTGGAAGGCAGTTAATTCAGTGGAAACAGCACTTGTGTTTCCTAAATGTGAGGTGGAACAAATGACCTAGACATAAGACTCCAGAAGCTTTTGCCTTTACACTGTATTTCTAGCCAAAGTTGGCTATCTTAGTGGTAAAGGCTTAAGCAGAATCATTTATGGAGCACATTAAGTGAGCTCTAGATATATAGCACAGTAATTAAAAGCGAAGTCTCTGGAATCAGACTAATGAGAATCAAATCTTGACTCTGCTTCTTATGAACTGAATGAATTTGATCAAGTTACTTTACTCCTCTGTGCCTTGATTTTGGTAGCTCTATCTCACAGTTAAAAAGACGAAATAAGCAAAGAAATGTAAAACATTGGGCATAGTATCCAGCACACAGTAGGTATTTAATAAAGGCTAGTTATTCTTATTATTTAGTCCTGACTACAGGGCTGTAATCTGACCACAAGTTTGAAGAAGTTATCTTTAATATGACACTGAAAAACTAAAATATAAGAAACACATACTCTGACATCTACTGAGCAGCCCACAGTCCACGATGGATTTCCCAGCACTTGATTCTGGCACAAGAGATGAACTAAGGAAGATTTCCCAACACCTGTAAAAGATACAACCATTCTAGTCATATAAAAGACATGCTGAAAAGACTGAGAATAAGCAGTAATAATGTTACACAAAGCATGGTTGTTTAAAGGGTGTTCATACCATACCAATGATTTAATAAGCTTCACTGATAGAGAAGATGGTTAACGACACTGGTTCTCTCAAATTTAGTATCAGGATCCTCTGAAGGACTTGCTAAACAACACAGAATGCTGGGTTCTATCCCTAGAGCTTCCAATTCAGCCGGTGTGTCATGGAAGCCAAAGATTTGCACTTCTAACAAATTCCCAGGTAATGTTGATGCTACTGATTCAGGGAACTCACTTTGAGAACTATTCATCCAGGGCAATTTCAAATTAACTAATCCTTTTCCTTTGGAATGATTTCATCTATTCAGCTTATTTTAGAACTGTAGACTCTTACACTTTAGAGGTAATCTCCTCCATACTGACCACCAATGCAGAGGTTCCTTTCACAGATCCTGTTAGTTGCTCTTTTGGATTGGGCTTGAACACTGTCAGTGACAGGGATTCACCATTTCACAAATTCATATTTAGATACTTCAGTTCTCCCATACAGTGATCTTTGGAAAGCAGTCAACCACTTGGCCTAGACTTATCTTTTGGAAAAGAAGAACAATTTTCTCCATCTACATTATGGCTCTTTTTCTTTACAGGCAGCAATTTTCTTTTTATTGAAGTATAGTTGATGTACAATATTATGTTGGTTTCAGGTATACAACATTTAAATACATTATAAAATGATCACCACAGTAAGTCTGGTAACCATCTGTCCCTATACAAAGCTATTACAGTACGATTTGTGATATTGGCTATGCTGTAGAATACATCCCTGTCACTTATTTATAACCAGAAGTTTATAACTCAGTTCCCTGTACCTATTTCACCCCTTTCCCCACAGCTCCTTTCTAGCAAACACCAGTTTGTTCTCAGTATTTGAGCCTGTTTTCATTTTGTTTTTGTTTTTTTTTTTTTAGATTCTATTATACATATAAGTGAGATCGTGCAGTTTTGTCTTTCTCTGACTTATTTCACTGAGTATACCTTCCAGATCCATTCATGTTGTCATAAATGGCAAGATCTTGGTTACTGTCAATAATGCTGCAATGAACATAGGGGTGGATACCTCTTTTCAAATTAGTGTTTTTGTTTTCTTCAGGTAAATACCCAGAAGTAGTTGCTGGATCATATGGCAACTATTTTTAATTTCATGAGAAGCTTCCATAGTTTTCCACAGTGGCTACACCAATTTACAATTACACCAAGAGTACATGAGGTTCTCTTCTATCCACATCCTGGACAACACTTGTCATTTGTTGCCTTTTTGATGACAGTCATTCTGGCAGGTGTGGTTTTTATTTGCATTTTCCTGATGATGAGAGATGCTGAGCATATTTTCATGTGTATGTTTTCTTTGGAAAAATGTCTTTTAAGATACTCTGCATATTTTCTAAAATTAGATTGCTTTTTGATATTGAGTTGTATGAGTTCTTTACATATTTTGGATATCACCTTATGGGATATGTCATTTGCAAATGTCTTCTCCCATTCAAAGGACAGTATTTTCTTTTATTATAGATCTCCTGGGTTTAGGATAATATAGTTACTAATGTTAGGGCTAGTATTTAGAGATCTGTAGGAAGAGGAAAGGGAATGAACTATCCCATGTATGTTTGTGTGCAGGGTTACTCATTCAACTAACACATTTCAGGATGCTATTATAACAAGCACATTTGGTGAGTCCTTGTGCATCACTAGTTGTTATAAAAGATAAAATACCTCTTTGTGTGCCTTATTGCATATGGACCTATCACTTTTTATTGTAAGTTTCATTTTCAGACTATGTAGAAAGTATAGAAAGAAGAAAAAAATCACCTGAAGAGCACTACTGTCAGCATGTAGATTTAATATTATGATTTAATATCATAAGCAGAGTTTTTCTATAAGGAGGTTGTTACTGTGAACATATACATGTGTGTGTGTGCTCAGTCCCTCAGTCGTGTCCGACTCTTTGCCAGCCCATGGACTGTAGCCCGCCAGGCTCCTCTGTCCATAGGATTCTCCAGGCAAGAGTACTGGAGTGGGCTGCCCTTCCCTTCTCCAGGGATCTTCCCCACCCAGGGATGGAACCCAAGTCTATTGCATCTCCTGCACTGTCAGGCAGATTCTTTTACCACTAGCGCCACCTGGGAAGTGCCCTGGTAGCTTAGATGGTAAAGAATCCGCCTGCAATGCAGGAGACCCAGGACAGATCCCTGGGTCAGGAAGATCCCCTGGAGAAGGGAATGGCTACCTACTCCAGTATTCTTGCCTGGAGAATCCCACAGACAGAGGAGCCTGGTGGGCTACAGTCCATGGGCTCGCAAAGAGTCAGACTGAGTGACGCAATGCAGGTACTTAAAAAAAAAAAAAAAAGAAACATAAGCCTTTGCTTACACAGCTGTTTTTGTCTGAAATATTCTACCCAGCCTCTCCTTCTATTTCCCCTCTCCCGTTGGCCTGATGAATTAATCTTTCAAGACTCAGCATCATTCTGTATAAAAGTCTTTTCATATTCCATATAGGCAGAACTAAGCACGTCATTCATCATCCTCTGCAACTCCACTTTTCACGCTCCCATAGAGCACTTAAAATACACTATTATATTTGCTTGTTTAGATTTTATTCTTGCTGCTTAATTTTAAGTTTTTTGAGGCCTGGGACTGGGTTTTACTCATTTTTATTTCTAGTACAAAGAATAGGGTCTCAATTAGTACTTATTTATTGGCTAAAATTTTCCATGTTCTTACAGAATCTTCAGAAACATTTTTAATGTCTCCAAGTTCAGAGAGTAGACATAATGATTTATTTAAACATTTTCTCATTATTGGATATTAGGGTGCCTTGAACTTTTCACTATACTAAGAAAAGGTTTGTTTAAAATTAAAAGTATTTTGTTAGTATACCTTCCAAGAAATGAAATTAACATGTAAAAGGAAACCAACATTTAAAGTTCTTGATATACACTGACAACTTGTATCTGGTTACTCTGCCACCAGCCATATACACAAGCCTGCAGGTCTTACTGCACCTCAGCAGTGTGCAGTTGCTTTTTCATCTTTGTTAGTTTATAAGAGGAAAGAAAGTGACATTTTTGTGTTAGTCTGCATTTGTTTACCTTCTGGTAAAGATATACATTATGATCATCTGTAAGCCAGTTGCTTTTCCTCTCTTATTAATTATCTATTGACATGCTCCACCCATTTATCTACTGGGTTTTAGTGACCTCTTCATATACTAGATGCTCATGTAATTGACCAAACATATTCTCAGATTTCCCTTTCGTTTATTATTTTTATATACAAGCAAGGAAGACTTTTGAATACTCAAACTGAGCTTTGTCTTTTATTCATCGCATTGTGTTTGCTTATGCCTTTAGGGCATATTGTTGATTTTTGTGTTTGCAAGTAGGCTTGTTTATGTTGGAGGCACATAGCTAGGCATTTAGTTATCAGCTTGATAGAAGGCTTGAATTTCAAGTTAAGTTTAACTCTGTCAGAGTAGACATTTCTATGCAATAATATTGTATAGCTCTCCATGAATTAACTTTTGGATATTTTGGGTGACAAGAGTTAGCTAACATGGGATGAACTTTACACAGTAAGAACAACTTAAGTGCCAAGAATAGTGGCTAACTTTAAGAATTTAAGGAGGTTCTATGTTTTCATCACTAGAACTAACTTAGATCAAAAGAATGCACTTGATTTGCTGGGTAAAAAGTTCAGTATAATCAAATAAATGCCAGGGCCAAATAGAGTTGGTAATGTGTTAAGATCATTCCTTATATCAAAGGAACAAAGAGAAAAGAGTATATGCATGCTAGATTTTCAGGATTCCTTACTCAATTATCAAGTAACTATACGGGATACAAACAGCTTTCTAAATCCAAAGTCATTCCTTTATATATTTGTGAAACCCTCAAAATTTCACAGGAAAAATAAGCCTTTATTCAAAAATAAACTTTGAAGTTTAAATACAAAGGCAGATGAAGTGTACAAAGTATATACTAATCTGTCAGATAGCATATCACTGTTAAAAGGGAACTGTAAAGAGATAAGAACTGACTTTGCAAATAAAGCCTAACTTCAGTGAATGTGTGACAGGATCAGTCACTTTTCTGGTGGGTATGGGTATGTCTTCTGTTCTACGACTAAACTATAAGAATAATTTTAAAAAGCTTTCTATTGATAATTGCCTGATCACATTTCCACATTTAATAGAGCAGCCAATTCAACCCTGTTGCATAATGCCTTGATTCCACAGATATATCCCTACCACTTAACTCACTGTTTTGTGTAATAGGTATTTAAAAATTGGGGTGGGGGAATGGACAGTTTGCACAAGATGTCAACATGAAGGGGTTGCTACATGCAGTAGAAAGGGAATTAAAAAATGAGAGAGAGCACCCACTTTTACGTGTCAAGCTAAAAACTAAAGTTGACATAAACTGGATTATGTTCACAGGGTTTCATTATGCAACTTTCTGAAGGGAATATTAAATAACGCTCACTGTAAAATATTTTGTAATACAAAATAATCTTCAGGTAATCTGAAAAGATATTCAAACTCCTCCCCACGACAATTTTACTCCATTTGGTAAGGCTAATTTTCAAGCTCTTTGGAGTATGTTCTCTCCACCTCCAAGCATCTGACACAATGTTTTTGCTCATAGCAAATATCCAAAGGTCAACTTAGAAAAGTACATCTATGAAATGCACCAGGCTGCCCTGGTGGCTCAGAGGTAAAGAATCTGTCTGCAATGCAGGAGATGCAAGAGACGCGGGTTTGATCCCTGGGTCAGGAAGATCCCCTGGGGTAGGGAATGGCAACCCATTCCAGTATGCTTGCCTGGGAAATCCCACGGATAGAGGAGCCTGGCGGGCCACATACAGTCCACGGGGGTAGTAAGGATCGGACACAACATATCGACTAAACCACCACCACCACCACCTGAAAAGCAAGGTTGTCATCTATTCCAAGTTCTTACCAAGATTAGGAATGGAGGCTAGGAGAAACAGAAAGATAGTGAAGGGGATAGAGAAACACAGACTTCAATTCCAGTTCTCAAGTGTCCAAGGTAAGAATTTTAACACTAGGATTAAGCTGGACTCAGCATTGTTCTAGCTGCTTCACTATATGGCCTCTATCTTAAATTTTCTGTTTCTTACAGCCTAGATCCAACCAGTCCATTCTACTGGGTGTTCTTTGGAAGGAATGATGCTAAAGCTGAAACTCCAGTACTTTGGCCACCTCATGCAAAGAGCTGACTCACTGGAAAAGACTGTGATGCTGGGAGGGATTGGGGGCACGGGAAAAAGGGGACGACAGAGGATGAGATGGCTGGATGGCATCACCGACTCGATGGACACGAGTTTGAGTGAACTCTGGGAGTTGGTGATGGACAGGGAGGCCTGGCCTGCTGCGATTCATGGGGTCGCAAAGAGTCGGACACGACTGAGCGACAGAAATAGAAGTATCACATAATAGGTTTTCAGTTAAGATTAAAGAGAACAAAGGAGAGAGAGAGAGAGAGAGAGAAAGTGCAGCTGAAAGTAAAACAAGACTACCACCTGTTATTTCATGAAATAGTATGGGTTGGTGTTTTAGATACGTAGACTTGCAGCTCAAACCAGTTCTGTCATTTACAAAGTAAAAACCATAAATCATACTTCTCTCCGCCTCGCTTTTATCATTTGTAAAATGGTATAATAGGACTGATCTCGGGATTAAATGAGTTAATACCTGCAAAGTTTGGAACAGTGTCAATAATACTTGGAACAGTGTCATTCTTCCTAATGCATGTTTGATTTTCTTAATTAAAATCTCCCAAAGGCATCTGCGCTTGTCTCACCCAGGGCGCTCAATTCAACTCTCAGTATCTGCACATCTTTTAAAACAAAGAATCACTGGGCTTCTGTCACCCTGGAAACCGACGTAGAACCCTGCGAACGCAAAGAAAAGGGCCCGGCTTCGCGCGCCCCTACCAGGACGACGCAGCCGCTCCGTTAAATTGAGCAAAGTCCTCTGGGAAGTGTAGTCTTTAAGACTTAAGAAGGAATTCAGCCACGAGCCGAAATCAGTTAGTCGGTAGCTGCATGGAGGGAGAGTGAAAGGGGAGGATTTTAGGATAACTCAAGAGTGTCGGGAGCCCCAGGATTGTGTTAAGGCGCTCACCTGAGTCTCCCAAAACCAGTACCTTCACTCGATCCAGGGACGCCATCTTGTCATTGCCTTCCTGAGGTTAACGCCTATTCCGGGATTATAGGCCAATCAGAGCTGGGTTTGAAAGGCAGCGCCTTCAGTGTTATTGGCCAATAGGAGCGTGACTCTTGATTGAAGGCCTCACTGTGCTGATTGGCCCTCCTGGTTGAAAGTAGCGGGTGGTTTCTAAAGCTGGTCGCAGAAATAAAGCGTTTTCTTTGACGCACGAGTGGCGTGGCTCGGATAAGCCGGTAGTTGAGGCGCTGAGGGAAGCTGTAGTGGGAGTGTTCGAGGATTCGCTTTGGTAAACCTTGTTCCCTGTTTCTCGGTTTCCTGGCTAGGCGCCGCCTCTTAGGGTGCATTCTCTTTTTCGTTCCTTTCTTCTTAGCTATCCTCCTCCCCCCTTAGCTACTCTCTTGATTCGGTTCTCTTCTTGGTCTTCCAAAGAACCATTGACCGCGGAGCGGCCCATGTGCGACCTCGGGTAGGACGGGCTTGACTGCGCCGAGTGTGTCCTCAGCCGGTAGAATCCTAGGGAATTTAGGGTGTCGAGGTGTCACAGTGGGGAGGAGGAGAACGTTACCGGGCGCTTGGAGGCCACCTGATCTGGAGGTTTCTTGGTATTATGCCACTTTATGTACGAAGGCATGGAGAGTACCGTGAAATGTGGCAACCGAGAAAGCCAGTTGGCTGTGTAAATCCAAGTTTTTCTGGAACTGGAATAGAAGTAAACTGAAATAATCTGACAGGACTCCCCACATCCACTCCTTCCATTTTTCTTTTACACGCTGCAGTCAGCATAAGCCCTTAAAAACACGAATTTGATGCTGTCATCTTCTTAAAACCATTTGAAGTTTAAGAAGAGGATATCCAGTACCCTGTCTTTTTCTACTCTGGAAGCCGCAGTAAAGGAAGTGAATTGAGGGGAAGCTGGGTGGGCATATTGAAGAACAGGTGCTTAGCGGATCTATTGAAAGTTTTGTGGGGCACTTGACCAGCTGTGGCACATGCTGGAAAGTCAGTGGTGGACAAGATTAAGCCCCCGATCTCCGAGGTAGATATGGAGAAAGTATGTTCACTATATCTGTTCACTGTAAAAAAATAAGGGGAAAGAACTGTGGGAACTTGGGAAAGGGGGCTCATTTAATCTACTAAGGGGAACCTGAGACGGTGTCTCTGAGGAAATGTCATTCGACATGTGAAGGATTGTTACGAGAAGAGACTTTGGGTTTAGCTGTGGGGGCATAGAGAGCAGCATGTTTTAAGGCCTGGAAGTGGGGAACGCATGTATGGCTGGTGGAATTGGAGAATGCCTGGAAATGAGACTGAGGAGGATAGACCAAGTGCAAAGAGTGCATTCATTTCATCTTTGTTTCTCCACCTCTGTGCCCAGTGTTTGTATGATTGTAATACATATGGTTCAAAAGCAAAACCAACTTACCTTTGGGGTTCTGGGCTGGGTAGGGTCATAGGTGAGGCTGAGAGGTAACTGATGAACTGATGAACTAAGAAGCATGGGCTGGTCCCCAGAGGTCGCACACTCAGAAGTCAAGAGAGGCCAATCCAACTCCTTCCCTGTTTAGAAGTGTCAACTGCTCTTTAGTTAATTATTTCTATGTGGGAACATGGTCACATTTTTCCCTCAGATATTTCCAATTTCCAAGACTCTGAAAACTGAAATGTGAAATCTCATGCTTTTTAATTGTTGACCAGTAATTTAGAAAATTTTCAAAACGTTTTTGAATCAAATGATGTGGTAGATGTTGCCAGTTTGAGACCTCTGACCTCAGTATTATGAAATCCAGAGATTGAGGAGATTCAGCATAATTAGGTAGTAGAGGCGACTTAGCAGCAGCAGAGGCAGTTAGAGAACACATGGTCAGGAAGGAGGATTTTAGAATGTAGAGATTTTGAACAAGGTGATTCTTTGCTGAGCTCCAGTTTCATTTGTTCAGTTACCTCCTGGGTATCTTCACAGTAATACCCTATGGTATTTCCTCAAAGACAAGCAACTAACACTGATTGCTTCATTTCTTCCAAATCTGTTTCTCTTCAGGTGTTAATGTGCTTCTCATAGTAGTACTTTCTTCTTCCAATTACAGTGGCTTAAAATGAATAGCTGTATGTCATTGTTTAATAGGTATAATGTTTCAGTTTTACAGAAACTGGAAAGAGTTTGGAAGTGGTTGGTGATGATAGGTGGATAACATCAAGAATGTATTTAACATTACTGAACTATTACTTAAAAATGCTTAACTGGTAACTTTTGTTATGTATATTTTATCGCTATTAAAAAACTGGGATGGGGGAACCTCAAATAGCTATTTAAAATTTTAAAAATACTCGATTTCCAGTATATTATTGGAATATATTATTGGGGCCTTTTGATTTTGTTTCTCTTTCATTCACCCTGTCCTCTGGTAATTTCGTCTTTTTGTAGTATGAGTCTGATGACTATAGCTCTTAATATCAGTACTTCATATGAATTGTCTCATTTAATCTCACACATCAATGCTATGAGGAAGGCACTGTTAATCTGATGAAATGGAGGCTGAGAATTTTCCAGGGTCATAGGCTAAGAAATGGTGGAACTGGGATTCAAAGCCTAAACCTATTGGAGTCCTCATGTCACTCCCTTTTTCAAATCTTTAGTGCCCCCTGTGATGTTTCAGGCAAAAGTAACAGGCTGAATGATAAGTAGTACAGGGCTCTTTCTGTATGGGATGTGCTTTGATGGCGGTGTGTATAGCCAGGTACCCAGTTTGTTGGTAGCAGTAGTCAGGGACTTATTCTGTATATTTGTCACCGAAGGAGCTTTAAAAAAATCAGTATGATGCTTAATCTGGCCCTCCCAGACCAGCTAAAACAGAATCTCTGGGAACGGGTCCAGCGTGGGTATTTTTAAATCCTCGCTGGGTGATTCGGCTTACAGCCAGGGTTGAGCGTCGTTGGCCTGGAAATGGAGAATATGGGGTAGAAGGTAAGGGAGGGGAATACAATAGTAGGAAACAATACTAGAAAAATAGGTTATCTTCATGTTTGTCTGCCATCCTTTAGTCTGTTTCTGAAACTACCTACTGTGTTCTGCCAGTTGTTGAGCATGTAAAACATAACCCCCAAAGTAGGTTCAAGTACAACATATAGACCAAATTGGAAAGGAGAACAAAATACGTCTATTAGTATATTATGATACTGCTTTGGTGTGGGCTCAGACACTTGCTTGGCATCCTTAAGCCTTGGGATGACAGAAAGCCTCAAGGACCACAAGTTTGGATCTAGGTGCTACTTTGTTATCTCTTATATTTATTCATGCCTGAGTATTTATAATCCAAAATAAATATTTTATTATAACTATTTACTTTTATTTTTCCTTTATTACAGGTCAGGTATTATATCCTTTCCCCTATATGTGTATGTTATTGGCTATTTAGAAATACCTTTGTAGTACTGTGGATATAAATATATTTCTTATAAAAAGAGGTATTAAATCTAATAAGGTTAGATTAAGCCTACTGATTTTAAATAAAAGGGTCAGGAGAAACTAGTATTAATAACAGTGTGATTCCCTATTGAAATAGTTCAATAGGATATCTGTTAGAAATTTTCTTGTAGTGTAGGGACATATTAAATTGATATTTAAGCACTTTATTAACAAGTGCTTTCTAAGCACGTTGGACTTACTGGTGGCTCAGATGGTAAAGCATCTGCCTACAATGCGGGAGACCTGGGTTTGATCCCTGGGTTGGGAAGATCCCCTGGAGAAGAAATGGCAACCCACTCCAGTAATCTTGTCTGGAAAATCCCATGGACGAAGGAGCGTGGTAGGCTACAGTCCATGGGGTTGCAAAGAGTCGGACACGACTGAGTGACTTCATTTTTTCACTCTAAGCACATTACATTCTCATTAATTCACCACAACCTCACTGAGGCAGTTGATATTATCCTTATTTCTCAGAGAGTAAAGTGTGCCTTGAAGTTGTTAAGGAATTTGCTTAGAATCACACAGCCACAAATTCAAATCCAAGTCTCTTTAACAATCACATGGAAGTCTAGCTCATGCCAGTTTGGGCTTCTAGAAGACCATACTCTGGGTACAGTTAGCTTCTGCTTGTCTTCAGGGGATCCAGTATTTAAGGATATCTTGGTCTTTGTTGTTGTTTTTAAGAACTGTATAGCATTTGCTTATTTGGTCATTTATCTTTTCAAGGTTGGTAAAGCGATATGTAGTTGTTCATTTCTTTCAGATTTATAACAGTAATTTTGCCAAACACCCCAACTGGTTATTATTTAGGTGTTTATTGGTTTCTTATGAGTTTATTATGAGAGCATGACTGTGTAGAATATCCTACAATCTATCTTGGTAGAAAAATTTTATTCAAGAAAAGAAATAAAGACACTTAAAAGAATATGCTAACTGCTAACTTTCTCAGGGTTTTTTTCCCCTAGCATTCCCAAAGATGTGTAGTTTTAAAAATAATGAACGAGACTTTGCTTAGCTTTTTTGTGTTTCTCTTTCAGAAATAAAGTGGGCTTGATACAATATATCATTGTATCATTGCTGTAATAATGTTGCTTTTTGGACTTAAACACTCTGTAGGTCATGAAAATAACCATTTAAGAAATATGTCAAGCTTTTTAGGTGTAATCTTTTGTGTACTCTAGAGGAATATCTTGTTCTCTGTTACATGCTTGGGCATTGTAAGTCTTTTAAAAACAACATTTTGAGTACTTTTGTGGTACTCCAAGAATACTGGTTATCAGCTACTTAATGGGTTCATTATTTTAGATTTAAAATGATTGCTTTGTCCATATTCTAGATAATTTTCTCTTTTTTTTTTTTCTGACAGTACATTTGAAGTTGAAGATGGCAGATCCAGATGTCCTCACTGAGGTTCCTGCAGCATTGAAGCGGCTAGCCAAGTACGTGATCCGGGGATTTTATGGCATTGAGCATGCTTTGGCCCTGGACATCTTGATCCGAAACCCCTGTGTGAAAGAAGAGGACATGCTGGAACTTCTCAAATTTGATCGGAAGCAACTTCGATCAGTCTTGAATAATTTAAAGGGAGATAAGTTCATCAAGTGCAGAATGAGGGTAGAGACTGCTGCAGATGGGAAAACCACTCGCCACAACTACTACTTTATCAATTATCGTACTCTTGTTAATGTGGTAAAATATAAATTGGACCACATGAGAAGGAGGATTGAAACTGATGAGAGAGATTCCACCAACCGTGCTTCCTTCAAATGTCCTGTCTGTAGTAGTACTTTTACAGACTTAGAAGCTAATCAGCTCTTTGATCCCATGACAGGTGAGATTTTTCTAGTTAATGAATCTTTCTTTTAAGTAACTTTTTAGAATTAAAGTGTATATCCTTTATCTTAAATTGATTTACATAGTTTTTAAACTGATTATATATATATCATTGTGTGCTCAGTTGTGTCCAACTTTTTGTGGCCCCATGGACTGTAGCCTGTCAGGTTCCTCTGTCCATAGGATTTCCCAGGCAAGCATACTGGAGTGGGTTGCCATTTCCTTCTTCAGCGGATCTTCCTGACCCAGAGATCAAACTCTCATCTTTTGCATCTCCTGCATTGACAGGTGAATTCTTTACTACTAGCGCCACCTGGGAAGCTCTATAGTATAGTATAGTATAGTATAGTATAGTATAGTATAGTATAGTATAGTATAGTATAGTGAATTCGCTCAGTTGTGTCCAACTCTTTGCAACCCTGTGGACTATAGCCTGCCAGGCTTCTCTGTCCACGAGATTCTCCAGGCAAGAATACTGGAGTGGGTTACCATTTCCTTCTCCAGGGGATCTTCCCAACCCAGGGATCAAACCCGGGTCTCCAGCATTGGAGGCAGACGCTTTAACCTCTGAGCCACCAAGGAAGCTATATCATTATAAAAGGGAATATATTGGTGTAAGTAAGCATATAGTCATTCTTAGCCTTCATGTCCTATTTGTCATACTACTTTTAGGAGCTATTGCAAAGCATTTCTCCTGTACAAGGGAATTTACTCGTCCATGGACTATTCTTTCACCCATGGCCCTTCCACCTCTCCTTCCACTGCCATCCCTTGTTTACAACTGCAGCCTAATCTAAAGGGTTTACTTTCCCTACCACTTTGAGGCTGTTCCGACTTTACTGAGTTTACTTTTGATCTTTTCATTCAACAAATATTTGAGCACCTTCTTGTGCTAATCACTGCCAGACAATTATAATAAATGCTTATTAGTAGTACTTAAATACTTGGTTAGTAGAAGTGCAAAGTGCTCTCAGGAGGACATAACTAGGGCAGCTAATCTGGTTTTGGGAAGGCCTCTGAAAGAAATTAAATAGCAGGGGCCTAAAAGATAAGTAAAGTAAAAGTTAACCAGATGAAATAAGAGGGAGCACCCTTTCCCCTTAAGTTAACAATATATATTTAGTTTCTTAGCCAGTCATTGATGGAAGAGAATTGTCAACAAGAGTTATAAATTGCTTCATTTGATTAAATACTTAGTTTTAAGGATTTTTTCTGACCAACACAGAATTTACAAAACGTGTTTTCTGAAAATATAACGTCTAACATTAACATGAGAAACTTTAAATTGCTGACTTGTATAGTTGTGTTGCTATTTGTAAACTGGAAAATAGACTATAGTTTTACTAATTACTCAGTAGATCAATCTTGTATTAAAAATCTGTAAAAACCTATAGAAAGAATCACTGCTGCTGTTAGATCGTCCCTTTGTTATGACTGAATTCAGAAATACAGGTGACTTTTTCTTTCATAAATCTGACTTTAAAATAACTGTCTAAAAATATAATCTAAAATTTTCACATATGAAATGCTTTATTGTAAAAATATTACAGGTTTGTGTACATGTTTAGTTGTGTATATGTTATATATTGTACATTGTAAGGAATTTTTAAAGATTTTTAATGGGAAATAATACCAATATCAATTAACATTATTAGCAGAAAGAGCATGATGGCCTATGACTTTTTCCCTTATCTATTGTGAGCAATCATTTTGGATGAAAAATCATTTAAAGAATTCACATTTGTGTTAAATATATAATTTATTTAAACCTAACTATTTACTTTGAGAGGACTTGACTAGGAGAGGTCTTAGTTATAAGAAAATCTTAACCATCCTAAGTATTGATGAGTGTACTATAGAGGAAGATTGTAGATTATATCTGGAGCTCTTTAAAATAGACTAGAAAGTCTCATGATTTTTTTGCTGTTGACTAACAGATTTCTTAAAGGAGCTCTGGGTTTTGGTTTTGTGATTTTCTGCAGATGTTGGTGTTACAGTGGTCGTCTTCGTCACTCTTGACTGCAGGTGGAAGGTGTTATCCAGTCCCTCAGAGAGGGTAATTTAAAGTAATATGCTTTTATTACATTTACTCAATTTGATTCTTATTTAATTTCATGAAAGTTTCTAAAAGGAAGTTAGCCCACTGCTTATATATCAGTATTCATGAGTTTGATTCATGATGCTCTTCAAATTTTACCTAGGGTTTGTGTCTGAAAGAAATTAGTTGTAATTAACAGGTGGTTTGCAGAAGAAGTGACCTAACCAAATACAGTCAAGATTATTTGAGTGAGGGAGTTGAGATAGAGTAGGGAGCATGAAAACCTTTTATAAAGAGAGCTAAAACTGAAACAGTTGTTTGTGGCCAGAGGCCTGTTCTGTTCACTGTATTCTTAATACAGGGGTTATGGTCAACGTGAAGCTGGAGAGAAGGGATTCAGCAGAGCAAGAGTAAGTCCCTTTACATTGGTGTCACTCATGGGAAGGTGCCCTGATCAGCCAACACTAATAGTCAACTTAATTGGCAGTTATGTCCCTTTAGTGAAGCCTTTATGTAACACCATGATTGAAAATTCTTCATCATTGGGGATCCCCATTCTGAGAAAGTTACTTGCCTTTTGATTATGATTTGGTCTTTCATTTGACCTTTTCCTTTATGGAAAGAATACGCTGATTGGTGATATTAGACTTCTCAACCTGCTTGCCAGTTTGGTTTGGTTTTGTCTTTCCACAGTTAATACCTGGACACCCTCCCTTGTTCTGCTGTATATTCCTTTTAGAAATCTTGGTCTTTTCCCTTCTGTTTCCTTCCTGTTTTGCTCAGTATTCATTTCTCCCCCCTCATTTTGAAGAAGACAAGAAATAAATTTTTGGTATGTGTATCAGAGGAGAAGGAGGGATGTTTTTCTGCTGTTAATATACTCTATTTGAATTGGTACAGTTTTCATTCTAAGCTAGAGCTGCACAATGCTGTTTTATTTCTTGGTTGCTGTTAGAGATTGATGGTATTTCTGACAGTGCTATCTGTGCTATCTGTGACAGGGCTTATATTTCCCTTCCCATTTCGACAGTTCTTAGGTTCATACACTGTGATTTATGTTAGTAAATAGGTGGTACTCAGGAATCAGATGAAGCCTTCTAGGTTTTACTTCTTCCCTGATAAAAAGTTCTTAACTGTGTATGGGCAACTCTGCCACTCGACAGAGAGTAGTGACTCCTAGGTGAGTATCCAGAAATTCTGGGCTCAGGAAATTGGGTTCAGCAAAAATTGTTTTACCAGTGTTAATTCACATAGAAGCCAGTGACTTCTCACTTTCAGTTCAGTTCAGTTGCTCAGTTGTGTCAGACTCTTTGCGACCCCATGAATCGCAGCATGCCAGGCCTCCCTGTCCATCACCATCTCCAGGAGTTCACTCAAACTCACGTCCGTCGAGTCGGTGATGCCATCCAGCCATCTCATCCTCTGTCGTCCCTTTCTCCTCCTGCCCCCAATCCCTCCCAGCATCAGAGTCTTTTCCAATGAGTCAGCTCTTTGCATGAGGTGGACAAAGTACTGGAGTTTCAGCTTCAGCATCAGTCCTTCCGAAGAACACCCAGGGCTGATCTCCTGTAGAATAGACTGGATGGATCTCCTTGCAGTCCAAGGGACTCTCAAGAGTCTTCTTCAATACCACACTTCAAAAGCATCAATCTTCGGCGCTCAGCCTTTTTCACAGTCCAACTCTCACATCCATACATGACCACTGGAAAAACCATAGCCTTGACTAGACGGACCTTTGATGGCAAAGTAATGTCTCTGCTTTTGAATATGCTATCTAGGTTGGTCATAACTTTTCTTCCAAGGAGTAAGTGTCTTTTAATTTCATGGCTGCAATCACCATCTGCAGTGATTTTGGAGCCCCCAAAATAGTCTGACACTGTTTCCACTGTTTCCCCATCTATTTCCCATGAAGTGATAGGAACCAGATGCCGTGATCTTTGTTTTCTGAGTGTTGAGCTTTAAGCCAGCTTTTTCACTCTCCTCTTTCACCTTCATCAAGAGGCTTTTAGTGCCTCTTCACTTTCTGCTGTAAGGGTGGTGTCATCTGCATATCTGAGGTTATTGATATTTCTCCTGGCAGTCTTAATTCCAGCTTGTGCTTCTTCCAGCCCAGCGTTTTTCATGCTGTGCTCTGCATATAAGTTAAATAAGCAGGGTGACAGTATACAGCCTCGACGCACTACTTTTCCTATTTGGAACCAGTCTGTTGTTCCATGTCCAGTTCTAACTGTTGCTTCCTGACCTTCATAGAGGTTTCTCAAGAGGCAGATCAGATGGTCTGGTATTCCCATCTCTTTCAGAATTTTCCACAGTTTATTGTGATCCATACAGTAAAAGGCTTTGGCATAGTCAATAAAGCAGAAATAGATGTTTTTCTGGAACTCTCTTGTTTTTTTCCATGATCTAGCAGATGTTGGCAATTTGATCTCTGGTTCCTGTGCCTTTTCTAAATCCAGCTTGAACATCTGGAAGTTCACGGTTCACGTATTGCTAAAGCCTGGCTTGGAGAATTTTGAGCATTACTTTACTAGTGTGTGAGATGAGTGCAATTGTGCGGTAGTTTGAGCATTCTTTGGCATTGCCTTTCTTTGGGATTGGAATGAAAACTGACCTTTTCCAGTCCTGTGGCCACTGCTGAATTTTCCAAATTTGCTGGCATATTGAGTGCAGCACTTTCACAGCATCCTCTCCCTCCCCCATTTCTTTTTCCTAAAGAGTGTAGACTCTTTCCATACTTTCCACTTAGATTCTGCCTTTGGTGTTTTGGGGTTGAACTCCAAATTTTTGATACTTGATATGTATAAAGTGAAAGTGAAGTCACTCAGTCATGTCCGACTCTTTATGACCCCATGGACTGTAGCCTACCAGACCTCTCCATCCATAGAATTTTCCAGGTAAGGGTACTGGAGTGGTTTGCCATTTCCTTCTCCAATAGCTAATTTTATTAAAATGAAATAGTCTAGCTTTTGCCCAGTAGTGCCTGGTTTCAGAAACTTATTCAGACAAAACCAGTTGTTTTATTTCCTGAAATATGGGAGTCTTCTGTAATGAAAACAAATGTAGCATGGCATTAAACTTCATCAATCAGCAAAATAGCGTCTTGCGGTTCAAGCCTCTGACCATGAGGATAGACTTAGCATTTCTACTTTGTAGTCTCAACCACCATGATATTGTTAATGATGCTTGTAAGTTAAATTCAGCAACATGTTTCCTAGAAGGGAGGGGGAGACTATATTTTCTTTTTAGATGTTAAAAGTTAGATGATATGGAAATATTTTTCATTTCTAATTTAAAAGTACATAGCCATATTGCCAGAAAGAGTTCTGAAGAAAAAAGGTTACCTCAACACCACCAGCCTTTTTGTATTATCTCTGGTTGCAGTCATAGCAAAGAATAGTTTGTGATCTCTTGGTTTCTTAATGCGTCAACTCTCCTGTTTCTCTCTAGTGTTCTAAATGTGTTTTTAGGTGTGATTTTTCTCCCATATTTTCCTTTCCACCCTTTTGGGGCACTTTTATTGTTCTTGTTTTTGGCTGATATAGATATGATACTTTAAATGTGACACTTTGTGCATATAGCCTTTTATTCTTGTTTTTAAGTTCTTCCTTAAGAGGAATTCTTAGCAATGGGAATACTATTATTCCCATTAAATATATATATATTAATGTTAAAAAAGTTGAAAAAATAAGTAAAAATATTGTTAAATAATTAAAGTTAAAAGTTAAAATTTAGTAAGTTAAAAAATATAGTTTTATAACTTATGTAAAGGCATATAAAAGTAGTTTTATTGTGGGCTGGATAAAATTGCTAGGTGTTTGGGTTAGAAATAGGGAAGCCCCTATTACTGAATTCAGCTAGAGATGGGGGCGTCCCATATTAAATAAACCTTGAAATAAGTTAATTTTTTAAAGAAGAATCTTATAAATGAGTGTTTAATACAATCTTATAAATAGGAGCTTAGAGATTATCTAGTTCAACTCATCAAATGTGTGTGTGGGTACATATACTCATGTCTTTGTTGTATTCTAGAGGATATTTTGAAGTAATAAATAAATGTGGGGCTATTTCTGGAATGTTTTAGATTGACTATGGATGATACAATAGCTTTAATGGGATTCACCTTTTGTGTGTCTCCTTGGAAAAGACTTAAGAGTCAGAGTTTAGGATTAGTGTAAAAGAGATGGACATGAGTTTGAGTGAACTCCAGGAGTTGCTGATGGACAGGGAGGCCTGGTGTGCTGCAATTCATGGGGTCACAAAGAGTTGGACACAACTGAGGGACTGAACTGAGTTGAAAAGAAGTCTTTAATAATTATACTAAAGTGTTAATGAATAACTCTTAAAAATAGCCAACAGTGGAAACGGACCTCTTCCAGTGGTTAGTTTTTAGTCATTCAGAATATTCAAGTAAACTCCTTTTCTTCTTGGGATATTAATTGCTAAGTTTGGGATTAAATCATGAGTCCCTCCTTCCTTTGTGACTGTAGGTATGCTTTTTGATTTTGATAGATTGGTTTCCAGATTTCTACATCACTGAACTTTCTTTGCAGCTCCTTTAACATTTTAAAGCTGTTAGAGTCCTGTTTTAGTGAGCCTGTTCAAGACTTGTTCGCTTATGTCCTGCTTGGTTCATGTCTGACTCTGCGTCTCCTTGGACTGTAGTCCATCAGGTTACTCTGTCCATTGTATTTTCCAGGCAGGAATACTGGAGAGGGTTGCCGTTTCCTTCTGCAGGGGATCTTCCCAACCCAAGGATCAAATGCTAGTCTCCTGCATTGACAGGCAGATTCTATACCACTGAGCCACCTGGCAAGCCCCAAGACTTGTTGCCTTCATGTTTACTAACTTCATAGAGCAGGCTGCTCTTTCCCCTCTTCATCTCTTTCTGCTTAAGACAAGATGTCTGATAAGCAGTGTGTTCAATTCCTGAAATGCTAAAAACACAAACAAACATAAAGAGGAATCTTTCTAGGATTGCTTTGCTCAGTTGCTGATTTGGAATCTTTGCTCGGGATGGGTTCATTAGAAAATTATACTGGGAAGCTCGGAGGTGTGAACTGGGAGAGATTGGTGATGGGGCCAAATGAAGGTGATTATTAGAGTAATTAAGGAATAAGTGTCTTACTTCTTTTACCCTTAACTTTCCACCAAAACCTTTAGGGCTGATATTTTTAAAAATCTGTTTAAGGGTTTGAAAACTTAAAAAAAAATTATCTGTGATTTATCTTTTTTGTATTTTGATGCTATTTTGTGTTTTACATAGGAGCAAACTCATTTGTGAAGAGTTGCTTTTTAGTTTTGATGCTGGCATACAATATTCTACTGATTACTATTGTCTTTCAAATAGTCATATCAAAACAAGATACTTTTTTGCCTGCTCACTGTATGTTAAGATAAATTCGATTTAGGCCTAATTCAGAGAATATATTATAAACTTCCTTTAGTATTCACTCAAGTACTACACTTCAATTTATTGTTTTCTTTCCCAACATAGTATATTTTTCCCCCTTTATAATGAGTTCCAGAATCTAGGAATGATGCATGATTAGACCAAATCTAGATGTGTTGATTTAAGGAAGGACAGAAGCCTATTTCATTGATTGAATTGAAGTTTTGGGGGTGGAATTGTATTGTGTACATCATTAATATATTTGAGATCTTCTGAATTTAAAAACATATTAAATCTGCTTTAGTTTTTTTTTTTCCTTTTTCATGCAAATGAATGAATATTTTACAGTGTAACTTATATGTTCTGCAGTAGATTGCTGAAGTCTGGTTTTTCAAATTCAATTTTATTATAGGTAAAATAATTGTATAAAATATATAACTATGCTCCTCTCATGTCTGTTACTATTTTATAATAGCAATTCCTTTTTCATGCACATACCCTTGTCCAGTTAAACTGAAAAAAATTTGCTTTATGAAAGAAGTTTGGAGAATAAATGGTAGCTTTTTGAGACTTCAGTATTTGATGTAACATTTTAATAGATACACCCATTAACGGTTTGAGTTATAAAGGTTTTAGCAAAGGACTTGATAGTGCTTTTGAAGAATATCCCAAGGAAGATTGTGCAACTTTTGTGTATTAAGAGGGAGTTAGTTGAGTGTTTTTGGAGATTCAAAATAACATTTGTTTTCTTTCTTCTAAAAATAAATAATTAATATATGAATGTAAACTTGTTAAAGACTCAAAATATATAGACTAAAATGGCAAATCTAGTTTTTCTTCCTCTCCTACTCAACCCAGTCCCTGCTCTTTCCACCTTTCTCTGTGCTGACAATTGGTAGGTTTTATGATTATAGAAAGTTTTACTTTATATACCCAAGTCCACCCCACCCTCCCTCCTCTATAAGCTAAATCAGAGAAAGCAAGATAATTTTTTTTTTTTTTGACAGGAAAATAGGATTTATTTGTGGGCGTGAATAAGGAAGGGAAAGCGCCAAGGCTCTTGTGAGTGCAAGGCCCATCATTTTCCTAGGGAACCACGATTAGGGTTGTATTTGACCCCATAGCCGTCTGGAATGAGCCACTTTTCTGCCACCATGTTTTCAAATTCATCTGTGTTAAACTTAGTAAATCTCTAGTCTTTGGAGATGTGGATCTTCTGGCAGCCAGGGAACTTGAGCTTGGCCCTGAATAGGGCCTCAGTCACATTCCCCTTCTTCTGCAGCTTGGTGCGGATAGACAGTATGGCTTGGTCAGTGTGGACCATAGTCACTGTGCCCTGGGGATTTCCAAAGGCATTGCATACTTGTCTGGGATAGCATGCCAGACATGAATGTCCACCGGAAAAGGCTGTCTCTAGGGTCCCTTAGGGTAACCCATATATGCAGCACAATATATACACTACCAGGGAGGGTGCTGTTTGCAGCCATTGCACATCAGACCTCCATGGGGAAAGTGATATTTAATGAAATATTTTGTTACTGTAACAGTTGTGGTTATTAATGCTTGACCAACTTAGGTTCATATTGTAAGGGTATTTCAGAGCACTTATTATTAATGCATTGAGTCTTTTTTGCATTATCAGTGTCTTCAGTGGCTATGTCATTTTCAGAGGTTGTTTTTGTTTCATTTTGTTTTTAAGCAGTGCCTATGAGACAGCAAAGTGACTGTGTATTTGGGTTCCAGAGCCATGCTGGCTTCCAGTCTTGTACTATATTAGTAACTATTCCTTGAGAAAATCCTATAATCATTGTAGGTCTTTTTTTAAGGATATGTAAAATGATAAAGTCAGTCTATTCTGTACCATATATGACTTCTCTCAGCTCTTAATTTCAAAGCACCCTTTTATTTGGAGAACAGTTGACATTTTAAAAGTATAGAGAAGCTTGGGGATGTTTTATCACTGCTTTTAGAGGGTAATGTTAGTCACTTTTGGTTAATTTGAAAGCCTTGGTTAGGAACTGAAATTTCCATAGCAGCATTTATATAGGAAATATGCTCTGTTTAATTAGGCTGTCTTCAGAAACACATTGTGGTATAATGGAAAATAATATTTAGAATTTGGGGCTATCTTATTTTCCCAAGCTCCTCAGTTTATTTCCTTTATTCATATGTACATAATCCATAAAATAGTCATTGGGAGGGAAACCAATGTCCAAATTTGATTTCTAAAATATATAATATATAGTGGTTGAATTTTTAAAGAATGGTAAAATTAATCCCACATGTTAGTACTGTATCTTGAAGTTTTATAGTTTCCTCTTTATTTCACTGAAATTCTACTGATTTTTAGTTCAGTTACTTGGTTTTAACATGAAGTGAATTGTCTTCTGTTTTGTTTTTCCTGGAAACTTTTTGAATGAGGGTAAGTAAAAAATTTTTATTCAAATTTTTTTTTGTAGAATTGTTGAGAAACATTAAGCCATTGTCTCCTGGTTAGGTTTTGCACTACTCTTTTAACTGGTCTCCTTGCTTTCACTCTTGCTTTGCTTGTAAACTGTCATAGCAGCCACTGACCCTTTTAAAAAACACATCAGTGAAGTGTATGGTATGTGGGTTACATCTGAATAAAGCTGTAGAAAATAGGAAAAAAATCACATTAGGTTATGTCATCCTTCTATTCACAACCCTTAAAAGGTTTCTCTCCTTAGAAAGGCAAAGTTCTTAACAGAATTTAGAACACGGTTTATCTATTCTCTTTTTCCCTTCTCCATCCCCTTCTACTATTCCACCCTACCCCATTTCAGAGACTGTTTTTACCACTCTCCCTAGCTCACGCTACAGCAACCACATTGTACCTTGTGCTCATCAGACATCCCTTTATTATTCCTTGCCTTTTTATATGCTGTTTTGTCTTATCTATGTCTTGCTCCTTTATGTCTTTTTAGTCTCTGCTTATACATTGATGTATCAGAGAAGCCTTCCCTGAGTTTCCTGTATAATAAATGATAACCCCTTTTCTACCGCCTTCCTTTTTCTTTATCCTCTTTCCCTGTTTTGCTTTTCTTTATTATACTTCTCAACATCTGATATTGTTTTTTTGTCTTGACTATGGCTTGTGCTTAGTCGCTCAGTCATGTCTGACTGTGACCCTATGGGGAGTGGTGGGGGTTTAGTTACTAACTCCTAACGACCTCTTGCAACCCTATGGAGTATAGCCGTCTAGGCTTCTCTGTCCATACGGATTCTCCAGGCAAGGATACTGGAGTGGGTTGCCATGCCCTTCTCTAGGGGATCTTTCCAATCCAGGGATTGAACCCAGGTCTCCTGCATTGCAGGCGGATTCTTTACTGTCTGAGTCACCACGGAAGCCAATGAATACTAGAGTGGGTTGACTTTGGCTTAGTGGTAAAAATCCACCTGTCAAAGCTAGAGGTATGGATTCTAGCCCTGGGTCAGGAAGATCCCCTGGAGGAGGAAATGGCAACCCACTACAGTATTCTTGCCTGGAAAATCCTATGGACAGAGAAGCTTTGTGGGCTACAGTCCATGGGGTCACAAGAGTTGGTTAGGACTTAGTGACTAAACCACCACCACTCCTCAGTAGAATATGAGCTCCAGAAAAGCAGCTCAGAAGATGACTGGCAAGATTTAAGGAGGCACAATGTGGCACATCCTTGGGACATTAGTTTCACTGTGTTGGAGTGAGGGCTCTGCAGCAGCAAGCATTTGATCCTGCCTCTTTCTTTGGCCAACCTTGAGAACTTGGGCTGCAGCATAACTTCTGCTTCAGCACTGCAGCACCTGTAGCATATCAAAACAGTTGAGCTTATTTTATTTTGATTGATGTATTGATTTTGGGGGGGGTAGATAAATGGCTGAGTAATAGTCCAGTTGCAATTAATATGTTTGGCAGATCTTTGACAGTGAACTCTAGGCATTAGCCAATGACTTACTCATTGTGTGTTTGTGTGAAGAAGGGGAAAACACAATCCAAATAATGTCTAATTATTTGGGGATTTGACTCATAACGTCTTCATCCCTTTTTCTCAATTGTGATAAATTTTCAAAGCATTTTCTTCTTGTTAAACTAAGGACGATAAACAACTATTTTCACTTTGGCTTTACTTGTACTTATTCATTGTTCCCTTGATTAAATACTTGCATAATTAAAATGAGTCCCATATGTGTTAATGAGTAAACAGTTAAGCCAAAGACCTTGGCCAGCATAATAGATGTCATCTAAATTTTCTTTTTCTGTGTTTAGCAAAGGAAAATGCTAAGTTTGAATTTTGTTGAACACGACTTTTTTTTTTTTTCTCCTTTTGTTCCCAGTCCTTTTTCTCCCCTCCTACCATGCCCCAGATTCATTTTGGTTGTTACATTTATTATTTTGTGAGAAAGTTAAAATTGTATAAAACTCTTTCACTCTCCTTCTTCTTTTCTTCTCATCCCAACAAGTAGGTCTCCATTTATTTTCTCATTTTGGAGTAATAACCTTCACTAGAAAAGTCCTGAGTCATAGAATTGGGACTTTCACATACTACTGAATGGACAACCCTAAATTATAGTTTTGAAATATCTGTTTTAAAAAAATCTTTTTCTCCTTATTTTCAATACCTGTTAATTACATCTGGATATATTTTAATCATGCTGCCAATCCCAATACATTAAAACTCAGCAGAGTAAATGCCAGGCATGTGATACACATTTAATGTTTGTTAAATACATTTTTTTGTTACAGATCTTCTCCCTTGCTCCATATTTTTAAAAACTGGAGCCTTTCCTACACATGGGAAAAGTTTGCTAAATTGTGGCTGGCAGGGATGATAGATTAGGAAAGGGATGTATAGTTCAGGGTGGTACAATGAATTTAGTCTTTTGAGTCAGAAAGATTTGTATTTGAATCTAGGCTTTGTGATTTTCGTTTTTAAGCTCTGACCTGAAAAAGGTTAACTCCTCTGAGTCTTTATTCCTGCATATGTTAGATTTGAATAATACTGTTGCACAGATTGACTGTGATAAATACATGGGATTAATTGTAAAGTAGCTTTCTTAGATTTGTATTTGTGTGTGTGTGTGTGTGTGTGCGCGTGCATGTGCATGTGTAGTTTATGGGTGTGTATGATCAAACATAAGTGTTTTTGAACTCATCTTTTCCTCCTTATCTCATCATTTGTCAAACTTGGCCTAAAGAATCTTTGTAGCCTTCATTTTCTCTCTGCTGGCACATTCATTGATCTAGATTGCATGTTCTCCCTTTTGTGCTTTTTTGGTCCTGTTTGAGTTGAGTGAAAGATGGTAAAGAAACTGAGGCAGGCTGGAGTAGTTAGAGAATACCCTAAGATAGGGTCTTCCCAGGTGGTGCTAGTGGTAAGGAACCTGCCTCCCAGTGAAGGAGATGTAAGAGATGCGTGTTTGATCCCTGGATTGGAAAGATCCCCTGGGGAGGGCATGGCAACCCACTCCAGTATTCTTCCCTGGAGAATCCCATGGACAGAGGAGCCTAGTGGGCTGCAGTCCATGGGGTTGCAGAGTCGGACACAACTGAAGCATCTTAGCATGCACACACCCTAAGGTAGCATATAAACTAAAACCTCTCTAACCAAGGTCTCTATTTAGCTTTTGTTATGAAATATAAAGCTTCCCTGGTGGCTCAGACAGTAAAGTATCTGCCTGCAATGTGGGAGAACCGGGTTTGATCTCTGGATTGGGAAGATCCCCTGGAGAAGGAAATAGCAACCCACTCCAGTACCTTTGCCTGGAAAATCCCATGGAAGGAGTAACTTGGTAGGCTACAGTCCATGAGATCGCAAAGAGTCAGACATAATTAAGCAACTTCACTTTTCATTTTTACTTTGACTTTACGAAATATAAAAGCTAGCTTTCAATTCTTGTTGACCTGGAAAATTAGTACCATACCTTTTCTCCTTGAAACACCATCCTATCCCTCTGATTGTACCAAATTCTCTCTCTCAAGGATTTCTCTTTCTTTGGGTTTATACCTTGACTGTTTGTGCTTCTCACTCTCCCTGGATACTCTGATTTACTTTATGGATTTAATTATCATCTATATGTTGTCGATTGTCACATCAAAATTTCTAATCTTAATACCCCACTCACACCTATGGACAGATCAACTAAACAGAATATTAACAAAGAAATGCAAACTTTAAATGATACAACAGACCAGTTAGACCTAATTGATATCTATAGGACATTTCACCCCAAAACAATGAATTTCACCTTTTCCTCAAGTGCACACGGAACCTTTTCCAGGATAGATCACATCCTGGGCCATAAATCTAACCTTGATAAATTCAAAAAAATTTAAATTATTCCAAGCATCTTCTCTGACCATAATGCACTAAGGTTAGATCTCAATTACAGGAGAAAACCTATTAAAAATTCTAACATTTGGAGGCTGAACAACACCCTTCTGAATAATCAGCAAATCACAAAAGAAAAAAGAAATCAAAATATGCATAGAAATGAATGAAAATGAAAACACAACTACACAAAACCTGTGGGACACTGTAAAAGCAGTGCTAAGAGGAAAGTTCATAGCAATACAGGCATACCTCAAGAAACAAGAAAAAAGTCAAATAAATAACCTAACTCTACACCTAAAGCAACTAGAAAAGGAAGCAATAGAGAACCCCAGAGTTAGTAGAAGGAAAGAAATCTTAAAAATTAGGGCAGAAATAAATGCAAAAGAAACAAAAGAGACCATAGCAAAAATCAACAAAGCAAAAAGCTGGTTCTTTGAAAGGAGAAATAAAATTGACAAACCATTAGCCAGACTCATCAAGAAACAAAGAGAAAAAAATCAAATCAATAAAATTAGAAATGAAAATGGAGAGATCACGACAGACAGCACAGAAATACAAAGAATCATAAGAGACTACTATCAGCAGTTATATGCCAATAAAATGGATAACTTGGAAGAAATGGACAAATTCTTAGAAAAGTACAACTTTCCAAAACTGAACCAGGAAGAAATAGAAAATCTTAACAGACCCATCACAAGCATGGAAATTGAAACTGTAATCAGAAATCTTCCAGCAAACAAAAGCCCAGGTCCAGACGGCTTCACAGCTGAATTCTACCAAAAATTTCGAGAAGAGCTAACACCTATCTTACTGAAACTATTCCAGAAAACTGCAGAGGAAGGTAAACTTCCAAACTCATTCTATGAGGCCACCATCACCCTAATACCAAAACCTGACAAAGACACCACATAAAAAGAAAACTACAGGCCAATATCACTGATGAAGATAGATGCTAAAATCCTTAACAAAATCCTAGCAATCAGAATCCAACAACACATTAAAAAGATCATACACCATGACCAAGTGGGCGTTATCCCAGGGATGCAAGGATTCTTCAATATCCGCAAATCAATCAATGTAATTCACCACATTAACAAATTGAAAAATAAAAATCATATGATTATCTCAATAGATGCAGAGAAGGTCTTTGACAAAATTCAACATCCATTTATGATAAAAACTCTCCAGAAAGCAGGAATAGAAGGAACGTACCTCAACATAATAAAAGCTATATATGACAAACCCACAGCAAACATTATCCTCAATGGTGAAAAATTGAAAGCATTTCCCTAGTCAGGAACAAGACAAGGGTGCCCACTTTCACCGCTACTATTCAATATAGTTCTGGAAGTTTTGGCCACAGCAGTCAGAGCAGAAAAAGAAATAGAAGGAATCCAAATTGGAAAAGAAGAAGTAAAACTCTCACTGTTTGCAGATAACATGATCCTCTACATAGAAAATCCTAAAGATTCGACCAGAAAACTACTAGAGCTAATCAATGAATACAGTAAAGTTGCAGGATATAGAATCAACACTCAGAAATCCCTTGCATTCCTATACACTAATAATGAGAAAGTAGAAAAAGAAGTTAAGGAAACAATTCCATTCACCATTGCAATGAAAAGAATAAAATACTTAGGAATATACCAACCTAAAGAAACTAAAGACCTATATATCGAAAACTATAAAACACTGATGAAAGAAATCAAAGAGGACACTAATAGATGGAGAAATATATCATGTTCATGGATCGGAAGAGTCAATGTAGTGAAAATTAGTATATTACCCAAAGCAATCTACAGATTCAATGCAATCCCTATCAAGCTACCAGCAGTATTTTTCACAGAACTAGAACAAATAATTTCAAGATTTGTATGGAAATACAAAAAAACCTCGAATAGCCAAAGCAATCTTGAGAAAGAAGAATGGAACTGGAGGAATCAACTTGCCTGACTTCAGGCTCTACTACAAAGCCACAGTCATTAAGACAGTATGGTACTGGCACAAAGACAGAAATATAGATCAAAGGAACAAAATAGAAAGCCCAGAGATAAATCCACACACCTGTGGACACCTTATCTTCGACAAAGGAGGCAAGAATATACAATGGAGGAAAGACAATCTCTTTAACAAGTGGTGCTGGGAAAACTGGTCAACCACTTGTAAAAGAATGAAACTAGATCACTTTCTAACACCATACACAAAAATAAACTCAGAATGGATTAAAGATCTAAACGTAAGATCAGAAACTATAAAACTCTTAGAGGAGAACATAGGCAAAACACTCTCCGACATAAATCACAGCAGGATCCTCTATGATCTACCTCCCAGTATACTGGAAATAAAAGCAAAAATAAACAAATGGGATCTAATTAAAATTAAAAGCTTTTGCACAACAAAGGAAATTATAAGTAAGGTGAAAAGACAGCCTTCTGAATGGGAGAAGACAATAGCAAATGAAGCAACTGACAAACAGCTCATCTCAAAAATATACAAGCAACTTATGCAGCTCAACTCCAGAAAAATAAACGATCCAATCAAAAAATGGGCCAAAGAACTAAATAGGCATTTCTCCAAAGAAGACATACGGATGGCTAACAAACACATGAAAAGATGCTCAACATCACTCATTATCAGAGAAATGCAAATCAAGACCACAGTGAGGTACCATTTCACACCAGTCAGAATGGCTGCGATCCAAAAGTCTACAAGCAATAAATGCTAGAGAGGATGTGGAGAAAAGGGAACCTCTTACACTGTTGGTGGGAATGCAAACTAGTACAGCCACTATGGAAAACAATGTGGAGATTCCTTAAAAAATTGCAAATAGAACTGCTTTAGGACCCAGCAATCCCCTGCTGGGCATACACACTGAGGAAACCAGAATTGAAAGAGACACATGTACCCCAATGTTCATTGCAGCATTGTTTATAATAGCCAGGACATGGAAACAACCTAGATGTCCATCAGCAGATGAATGGATAAGAAAGCTGTGGTACATATACACAATGGAATATTACTCAGCCCAAAAAAGAATAAATTTGAATCAGTTCTAATTAGATGGATGAAACTGGAGCTGATTATACAGAGTGAAGTAAGCCAGAAAGAAAAACACCAATACAGTATACTGACACATATATATGGAATTTAGAAAGATGGTAATGATGACCCTATATGTGAGACAACAAAAGAGACACAGAGGTGTAGAACGGACTTTTGGCCTCTGAGGGAGAGGGAGAGGGTGGGATGATTTGGGAGAATGGCATTGAGACATGTATACTATCATATAAGAAATGAAGCTCCAGTCTGTGTTCAATACAGGATACAGGATGCTTGGGGCTGGTGCACAGGATGATCCAGAGAGATGATATGGGGTGGGAAAAAAAAAATTTCTAATCTTAAATTGCACTTTTGAGCTCTCAGAAGTTATAATGCTGCTGCTGCTAAATCGCTTCAGTTGTGTCTGACTCTCTGCAACCCCATAGACGGAAGCCCATCAGGCTCCCCCGTTCCTGGGATTCTCCAGGCAGGAACACTGGAGTGGGTTGCCATTTTCTTCTCCAATGCATGAAAGTGAAAAGTGAAAGTGAAGTCACTCAGTCGTGTCCGACTCTTAGTGACCCCATGGACTGCAGCCTTCCAGGCTCCTCCATCCATGGGATTTTCCAGGCAAGAGTACGGGTGCCATTGCCTTCTCCGAGAAGCCATAATAAGTTGACTTCTAATAAATCCATTTTGAAGGGCATTGGATTCAGATATCTAAAGCAACTTGATACCTTTCTCTCACAAAGAAAAACAAACTTGTTCTTCCTCTTTGTTTTGGTAAATAGTATCCTTGTTCAGTTAAGTCAGATCTTTGTGTTGATATCCATTAGTCAAAGACCATCAGCTATATGCTCACAGTAAATAAAATCGGGCTTGTTGATGCTTTCTGCAGCAAGAAAGCCACAGCCGTGTGGTGACTCAGCATGACTTTGCTAAGCAAATTTAGAGAATATGGGCTTTTGTTAGAAAATTTTGGGGAGGATTCAGGTAATTGGGGAAGATTTGCTGTGGATTAGGTACTGTCAAGAAGTGAGGCTAAGGGACTTCCCTGGTGGTTCAGTGGTTGGGACTTTGCCTTCCAATGCTGGGGGTGCAGGTTCAAGTCCTGGCTGGGGATCTGGGATTCCCACATGCCTCATGGCTAAAAACCAAGGCATAAAATAGAAGCAGTATTTAACAAATTCAATAAAGAGTTTAAAAAAGATAAGAAGTGAGACTACTTCTTTGATTGGGTATCTTAATAAATCTTATCCCAGAAGTGAGATGACCAGGCTGAGGCTAAAACTATAATTGGTAAAGAAGCAGCAGTCACTTGTGTTAGCTAGAATTTTTTTTTGGTGGTTATGCAGACCTTGCTTTTATCTATCTGTATTCAGACAGACTCAAATTGACTTGGTTTTGCCTCAGTTTCATTGTAGTCTCAGAGAACCTTTTATCTGTTGTTGGTGATCTGTGGATTCCATTTGTCAGAAAAGTGCCACAATCTAAAATATGAGTGCTAGGCTACTTCTTAGCTATGAGAGGCTGTTTTCTCTTTTTTATTTGTTTGGAATAGATGTAGATGATGAGATAGCATATGGATAGCAGGAAGATGGATTAAGAGTATTTAGACAGGGTTTATGAGCAAAGAATTTACATGTGATTGGATATTTTATGTGTGAGAGTCAGTAGAGAAACTTATTCTGTTTGAAATATATCAGTAGAGCCTACTGTTAATGTTGAAGCAGAGATGTTTAAATTGTTATTCTTTACTAGGGGAAGTGGGGTTAAGGGTGGGGTTATACATCAATCATATATTAGGCTTTTTAAAATGAAATGTTTTACATATTTACTGCTTGCCAGACACTTACGTGCTTAAGTGATCACACTTAAGTGATCTCTCTTAATCTCTTGGATTGAATGGGTTAGAAAGGAAGGATGGCTATCCCTGGCATTTGAGAGTCAGAACCAAATGGGAGGTCTGAGTCGGGCCAGTGGTATTAAGTAATGTTTAAGAGTATGAGTTTCATCATAATAGGTTGGATTTGAATCCTGCCATCACCTCAATTAGTAGTGATAAGATTTTTCAAAAGTTTCCTAACCCCTTAGAATCTCTGTATTGTACAGATTTAAATGAGCACTAATAATATTACCATCTTCAGATGATTGGCTATACTTGGCACTTAGTAAACACTGGGTATACAATAGCTGCTGCTACTGCATTTCTCTTGTTGGCTGTGTGTCTTTGGACAAATCATAAAACTCACATCCTCAGTTCTGACATCATTTTACAGGGTTGGTATAGGGATCAAAAAGTGTACATGGAAGTATAATAAAATAGATGTCTCTCAAGTGTTTGAATTTACTTGACAAGTAAAGGATTGTGGTTGGGTTTTGATGTTTCTGGATCAAATTATATAGGATCTTGAATGTTGGGATGAGAAATTTCAATTTGATGCTGTGGACTTTAGAGGTTCAGCTATCAGATTTCAGAGCAGGAGGATGAGATAAAGAAAACAGTGGCCTAGGAACTTGGAATTGGAAAGACAGAGCCTAAAGTTTCAAAGACCAGATCTAGGAAGCTAAATTTCAGGCTAAGTAGGTAATGGTGCCCCAGATAGGTGAAATGATAGTAGAAGTGAAAAACCTGAGGTATTTCTAAAGAATTACAATTTAATTACAAGTTGAAATTATAATTAAGCTGAAGTTGAAGCTATAGATATAAAAACAACATAGGCTTCTTGAACTTTAAATTTGAAAATGGATTGGTCTCATCTATTCCAGTTGAGCTATTTCAAATCCTAAAAGATGATGCTGTCAAAGTGCTGCACTCAGTATGCCAGCAAATTTGGAAAACTCAGCAGTGGCCACAGGACTGGAAAAGGACAGTTTTCATTCCAAACCTGAAGAAAGGCAATGCCAAAGAATGCTCAAACTACTGCACAATTGCATTCATCTCACATGATAGTAAAGTAATGCTCAAAATTCTCCAAGCCAGGCTTCAGCAATATGTGAACCATGAACTTCCAGATGTTCAAGCTGGATATAGAAAAGGCACAGGAACCAGAGATCAAATTGCCAACACCCACTGGATCATCGAAAAAGCAAGAGAGTTCCAGAAAAACATCTATTTCTGCTTTATTGACTATGCCAAAGCCTTTGACTGTGTGGGTCACAATAAACTGTGGAAAATTCTGAAAAAGATGGGAATACCAGACCACCTGACCTGCCTCTTGAGAAATCTGTATGCAGGTTAGGAGGCAACAGTTAGAACTGGACATGGAACAACAGACTGGTTCCAAATAGGAAAAGCAGTACGTCAAGGCTGTATATTGTCACCCTGCTTATTTAATTTATATGCAGAATACGGCATGAGAAACACTGGGCTGGAAGAAGCACAAGCTGGAATCAAGATTGCCGGGAGAAATATCAATAACCTCAGATATGCAGATGACACCACCCTTATGGCAGAAAGTAAAGAACTAAAAAGCCTCTTGATGAAGGTGAAAGAGGAGAGTGAAAAAGCTGGCTTAAAGCTCAACATTCAGAAAATGAAGATCATGGCATCTGGTCCCATCACTTCATGGCAAATAGATGGGGAAACAGTGGAAACAGTGTCAGACTTTATTTTTTTGGGCTCCAAAATCACTGCAGATGGTGACTGCAGCCATGAAATTAAAAGATGCTAACTCCTTGGAAGGAAAGTTATGACCAACCTAGATAGCTTATTAAAAAGCAGAGACATTACTTTGCCAACAAAGGTCTGTCTAGTCAAGGCTATTCCAGTAGTCATGTATGGCTGTGAGAGTTGGATATAAAGAAAGCTGAGCGCCGAAGAATTGATGCTTTTAAACTGTGGTGTGGGAGAAGACTCTTGAGAGTCCCTTGGACTGCAAGGAGATCCAACTAGTCCATTCTAAGGGAGATCAGTCCTGGGTGTTCACTGGAAGGACTGATGTTGAAGCTGAAGCTCCAATACTTTTCCACCTGATGCGAAGAACTGACTCATTTGAAAAGACTCTGATGCTGGGAAAGATTGAAGGCTGGAGGAGAAGGGACGACCGTGCATGAGATGGTTGGATGGCATCACCTACTCAATGGACATGAGTTTGGGCAAACTCTGGGACTTGTTGATGGGCAGGGAGGCCTGGCTTGCTGCAGTCCATGGGGTTGCAAAGAGTCCAACACAACTGAGCGACTGAACTGAACTGGTTTAGATGTAAGTAGTAAGTTTGAAGAAATAGCCTTATGGCAATGTACAGAATTACTGGAGACTTTTGGTTTTAGGTATTTATTTGGCTTTCCCCATAATGTAGACTCAAGTGTATACAGTGCAAAAAGAAAAGTGTTGATTTCAGGCTACAGGTCTCAGTGGAGCTGTAAAGAATTTGATTTTAAGTTAAAATAAGTATAAATGTGTTAGAAATGTTATGTTTGCTCTGCTGTAGTTAGGGGTGAAATTACTTGGAATGCTTCAAAAAAATGATAGATGAATAGATATATGACAAATCAACAATAGAAAAATGTTAATTTTAAAATCTCAGTGGTGGGCACAGAGATGTTCACTGTAAAATTCTTTAATCTTTTGAATATTTTTGAAAGTTTTAATAATAAAATGTTGGAGAAAGAGTGGAGATATATACTGTTTGCTAAAGGCTAGTCTTTGTGTGCCCTGACTTAAGACTTTTGTTTTCTCTGTAGGAACTTTCCGCTGTACCTTTTGCCAGACAGAGGTAGAAGAAGATGAATCAGCAATGCCCAAAAAGATGCACGCACACTTTTGGCAAGGTTTAATGAACAGATTGAGCCCATTTATGCCTTGCTTCGAGAGACAGAGGATGTAAACTTGGCCTATGAAATACTTGAACCAGAACCTACAGAAATTCCAGCCCTGAAACAGAGGTGAGTATAGGCTCTATACTCTTACCAAGAATACCTTTAAGCTCTCTGTTTTTTTAACTGCCTGTACTTTGGAGAACAGCATTAGATAAGTAATTTACTAGGAGACTAAAAACTATAAGATTAAGTGGATTCTAAGCTCTGCCACACTTGTTGTATTAACTTGTGCCTTTGATGAAATTTGTTTGTACTGAATGCAGAACAGTGTGGGGCCTTAGGAAAAAAAATCTTTAAATAGTCAGGTTTGATTTTAAGTACTCAATCAGCTTGGGCCTGCTGCAACTCTTCTAATTGTTGGTTAGTCCCAAATTGGTTATGCCTCTTGGGAAAATCTGAATTTTTCCTAGTCAAGTTCTGAAGCCTGAAGTTCTTAAAGAAATACAGCAATCACTTTTAAAATTTGTGTTTGAAGCATTCTAACCACACTTTTCTTTCCTTCCTTAGCTTTCAGTGCAACTTTCTTGAGAGTGAAGTGTAAGTGGGTGTTAAGTGAAGTGAAGTCGCTCAGTCGTGTCCGACTCTTTGCGACCCCATGGGCTGTAGCCTACCAGGCTCCTCTGTCCATGGGATTTTCCAGGCAATAGTCCTGGAGTGCATTGCCATTTCCTTCTCCAGGGGATCTTCCCAACCCAGAAATCGAGCCTGGGTCTCCCGCATTGTAGACAGACGCTTTACCTTCTGAGCCACCAGGTTACCTATGGGTTAATACTTCTTTCTGTGCTCTCTGTTTTTATCAGTGTATCCTAATGTTTGAATTGTAGAGGCAGCCTTCATTTTGTCATGCCATAAAAAGCAGCTTATCTTCTTCTTTGAAAAGCATAAACAAGAATTGAAATCAGGGAATGCTCTCCTATTATACCCATTTTCTTTCTTCTTTCCAGTTTCAAATTGATGGCTTAGAGTTTATACCCATCTACTCCATTCCATAGAACCCAATAGTCCAAACTGTAACTGTATAGATTTTGGGAGCACTCTTAGTATTTCATGTTCTCTGATACAGATGTTGCCCAGTTCTGGGCAGTTCTGAGAAAATTGAATTTCATTTTGGTGGTTAAAAACAATCTAATTATATAGAAGGTTTTGTATCTATACAAATCAATGTGAATTTTCTTTCCTAGCATATGTGTCAGTTAGAATGCCTCTATCTGTAATAATAGAACACCAATTAGAAGTAGCTTGAACGTAAGAAAAACATTCTAGCATGACCAAAAGTCCTTAGGTAGCACAGTTCAGAATTAATTTCACAACTCAGTTACATCTTCAAGGATCTAGATTTGTTCCATATTTACTCTGCTGAACTCAGCCTGTTGGTTGTCCTCTTGGGACCACCAGGGAGCTAGCTAAGATGGCCATGTCTATCTAGGTATTACATATAGATGAAAATTTTGAAGTGCAGAAAATGGGACCATCCCTTCCTTGTGTCCTGTTTTAAGATGGAAGAGGGCCACCTTCATCCTGCTGTATCCACCAATGTCGCACTGGCCAGAATTGCTTATTTGCTTATTCCTAAACCAGCATCTCACAAAGAAAATGAGATCACATGATTGGTGCTTAGATTGGTTAAGGTTTACCTCCTAGAACTAAGTAAGGTCTCAGTCCTTTGAAGCAAATAGCCATCAGTACTTGAATAAAATCGATAAACAAAGGAGAGGAGCCATAATTGATAGGCAGCCAGCACCATCCACATTACAGATAGCCTTAAATTTTTCTTACTGGTTGTTGGTCTCTTATCAAGAATTTATTTGTTATATCTTTTTCTGTGTGTTTAAATAATACTGCAACCCTGTCAGAAGTTTCCCTGAAGGAAATTTGTTTTACAAAAATACATTTTAAGCTTATGGGTTATTTCATATTGAAGTGTGTTTTAGACATTTTCTCTGATTGCTTTCTGTACAGTGTATAATATTAATACTATTTGTGAATTATACTTGTCTTTCCTCCTCTAAATATAGTTTATCTTCTTGTTTATTAAGATCCTTCTCCACTGTAGTAATATTCATTCACCACCACCATTGGCATTCTACCTCTGTTGTTCCACACTTAACCACAATCTACCTCCCATTCCAGGACCTTTACTTTGAGGTATCCCTCAGTCCATGCTGGAGATAAGTCTGAGCAATGTGAGAGGCCTAACAACAGCTCAGTATATCAGATCACCTGCTTCTCATTAGGAGTGATGGAAATACTAATCAAAAAGAGGTTACTCAACAGCTTGGTCAATAAGAAGAAAGGGGGAAATGAAGGCCAGCAAGAAAGATAGAATGGGGTACTTGGACTTCCAGCCAGAACAAAATACAATTGCTTCTACATAGTTAAGAACAAGACTGTTAAGAGCTAGGTTAAAAGGTGTTACTCTGGCTATGGTGGCCTCACCAGCATTTAACAAGCTCCACTGCTTGTATCCAACATCCTGGAAGTGGTGTTTATTTAGGTTTTCTGTACTGTAGGCTTTATTTCAGAGCACAACAGTTTTGTAGTAGCCACCCTGCCCCAGCGCAAGAAAAGGAAAACATCAATAGAGTGGTGTGGGAGTACACAGACAATAGTAATGCATTA
The DNA here is from genome assembly GCA_917880005.1 of Nanger dama. NCBI lineage: Eukaryota > Metazoa > Chordata > Mammalia > Artiodactyla > Bovidae > Nanger > Nanger dama. Next base: position 9,359,254 of record CAKJTW010000011.1, read on the forward strand.
TTTTGTTTAAAAAATTGGTGGCATGATTGTTTGTTTGGCTCCTGTAACCAATTAATTCTAGTTAATCCCTAGACCACGAACCAGAGGCTGCCTCTGCAAAACTGCCAGTAGATTTAACCCAAGTCGACCCACTGGTGATATTTAGTTTTCCTGTCCTTCCTAAATGGAATTTCTTGCCAGTAACCTCTCCTTTTCCATCATATCTTATTAACACTCAACCTTAAAAATCTTTAAAAATTTAGTTTTGAAATAATATTCTTCCCTCACCCCTGAGTAAGAGTTACATCTTTTAAAAATTCTACAATTGTTTAAGTAATGTAAAAGGATTCAAAACTAAATTGTCACATCGGTCATCTTTAAGTGAAATGTGTACATTCTCTCCATAGGAGAAATTTAAGCATGCAGAAGAAGTAAATTCTGGTATCTCTCACCTGGATTTTCTTTAGTGTCACATTTGCTGATGATTTGACTATATATTTGGTGAAGATATAAATAAAATCTGTGTAGTCAATTCTCCATGCTTAAAAATATCTTTTAAAAAATTCTTCCAAATTTAATAATTTGTTTAACTTGTGGCCAAATCTTTCCTGCCTCAAATCAAAATAAAACCAATCTTGAGTTTCTGTAATGGAGTAATGAAAACAAAAGACCTTTTAAAAGTAGTCTTATATTCACATTTATTTGAATTGTCCTACTGAAAGTACTGAACACTTACTAACCTTCAGAAGATAGTGTTCAGAGTTAATGTTAAAGATACAGCATAGATGACAACTATGTGTTCAAGATGATATGGAGAAATAGTAGCTTCAGAAAGACTGAGTGGATCATTTAAGATTCTGGGTGAAGGAGCAACAGGACAGGATGGAGTTGGCCAAGTCAGAACTAGAGAAACATTGTGGGTGGAGAGAGACAGAACAGGCATCTGGCTAACTCAGGGAGATGCATGTGGGCACAGACAGGCTCAGCATAACAAAGTAAGACTATTAGCTGAAGATAGAAGAGACTTTAAAAGGAGTTAAGGAGACAACTGGGTGAGAGAGGAGAGACAGAATATAGAGTAAGCATGCTCCTAAGTCACTTCAGTCGTGTCCAACTCTGTGTGACCCCATAGACGGCAGCCCACCAGGTTCCCCCGTCCCTGGGATTCTCCTGGCAAGAAGATTGGAGTGGGTTGCCATTTCCTTCTCCAGTGCATGAAAGTGAAAAGTGAAAGTGAAGTCGCTCGGTTGTGTCCAATTCTTCTCGACTCCATGGACTGCAGCCCACCAGGCTCCTCCGTCCATGGGATTTTCCAGGCAAGAGTACTGGAGTGGGGTGTCATTGCCTTCTCTGAGAGACATGAAAACACAGATCAGGCTAAGAGAGAAGGGAAGACTGAATGCTTGAGAGAGACCAGCTTTTAAAAAGACAACTTACATCAGACTAAGTAGAGTTATATTATAGTGAAAGCAGCAACACAACCTTTTAGAAGACAAAATGGAAGAGAGAAAAGGAAAGAAGAACAGATATGGATTAAATTGAGATCAACATTGTAAATAATGCAAAAAGTAACATTAGAATGAATGCAGAAAGGAGTAAAAGCTAGAAGGAAACCAGTTATTTGCAACTGTAAAGACTTTAAACTATAGCAAGACAGGTAGATGGATTGGGTACAGAGAGATGCCTTGTAGGCCTAAACTCAGAGTGGGTGAGGAGATAACTATAAGTCTGTGGGAAAGAATGATGTACAAAGCAGCCCTGGCATAGCTAAGGGCAGTAGTTAGAAGGCATGGATTAAGTGACCAGATCAGTATGGTTTGTACAGCTAGAGAGGGTACATTTTTTTTTTTCTTTTGAGGGAAGAAGTGGCAGTGGGTCTGTAGATATCCAGAGGCAAGGAAGTATGAGATGAAACCAAGATTACCTCCAGAGAAACATAGTGTTCTCAGGAAGAGATGTAATGAGCCAATCAGATACACGGACCACAGTATGTATCAGTTGCTCAGTCATGTCCACCTCTTTTTAACCCCCATATATATCAGACAAGTCTTAATTAAACATGAGACAAAAAAAGTTAAGCAGATGTAAGTGGGCCCAGGAAGAAATGAGCAATGGAGTAAGCAGACATGAAGTAGGATCAAAGAGAAGGAAAAATAGTGAGTGGCTTCTGAGATAAGTGGTACAGAACTTAAAGACAAATGAAGTATTGCTTAGGCTCAGAATGAGAAAGGGTACTGCACAGGAGACAGTTCAGGATCCATGGGAAATTTTTAGGGAAAAATAGCAGAGACGTTAGAGAAATATGGAGCAAGGGAATCAGTAGACATGGAAAAGAGCACAGCAAAAGGTATGGAGAAAGATATAGGGCAGGTACTAAGTGAGCAGGTAATTCATGAAACATGGAGATAATTTATAGAATAAAACAGAGCTGTCTAAACAGAAAGGGAGGGAGAGTCATGCATAGATGTTGATGCAGAAAGCATCAGTAGCAGGCAAAGAAAGATAAGGTGTGAGCTTAGTCATAGAAAATCAGGTATATTCAAAAGAGTATGGAGCAGATTGAAAGTAAAACAAGCAGAAGGAGCAGCAGAAAGACTAAAACGTAGCAGAGATGAGAAAACATTAAGTGACTAGAGAAAAATAAGGAGTGATCTGGCCTGAAGCATGGGTCTTCCCTGGTGGCTCAGTGGTAGAGAATCTGCCTGCCAGTGCAGGAGACACAGGTTCGATCCCTGGTCCAGAAAGCTCCCACATGCCATGGAGCAGCTAAGCCTGTGGGCCACAACTGTTGAGCCTGCGCGCCCCAGCTACTGAGCCCACGTGCTGCAGCTGCTGAAGCCCTCAGGCTCTGAAGCGTGTGCTCTGCGACAAAATAAGCCACTGCAATGAGAAGCCCTTGCACTGCAAGGAAGAGTAGTCCTCGCTCACTGCGACCAGAGAAAAGCCCATGCAGCAGTGAAGCCCCACCACAGCCAAAAACAAATAAATTATTTCCAAAAATCATGGCTAGTAGAGGTAAAAAGCTAAACAAAATAGACTCAGAAATAGATTATGGTTGCCATGGAGTAGAAATAATGGTTGGAGCTGGATATGGAGAGTCAGTGTAGGTGCAGAGATGGAGAGATACAACTTGACAGAAAAGAGGCTAATCTCTGCATGAGGATTTGCCTTATTTGGTGAGTTGCAGAAGAACTTTGATTCTGAGTTGAAATCTGGCTTTGTAGAATATTTTTTTAGTTTCTCAGCACACGAAAGACAGGGAAGAGCCCATAGAACTACTTTGAATTCTTCTGCATTCAGCTGAAAAGATGCTTTAAAAAATATAACATGTGTTTTGTTTTGTTTTAAAACAAAATTCTCATCAAAGATTTTACTGGCAGAGAGTTTTACCAGACTAGTGTCGTTAAGTGGTCTATGGTACTATGTCTTTCTCTCCTCTCACTAAGTATATTTATTGAAACATCTTAATCTATCCAACCTCAAGCATTTGTACACACACCACAGGATTCAGAGTTTAAGGAACTTAAATATAGATATGATGTGTTCTTCTAACTAAATTCTCAGAATTATTAAAGCATGTGTGCATGATTACATTTATATGTAATACTTCAGTAGCCACTTCTCCAGCTGCCCTTCTTCTCTTGCACTAAGACTTCAAGTTTTCTTCTTTCTTTCCTCCTCTGATCTTTTTATGTAGCAAGGACCGTGCAGCATCTGCTGCTGGAGCTGCTGGCCTGGCAGGTGGGCACCACCGGGAAGCATGGACCACCAAGGGTCCCTCCTATGAGGACTTATACACTCAGAATGTTGTCATTAACATGGATGACCAAGAAGATCTTCATCGAGCCTCACTGGAGGGGAAATCTGCCAAAGAGAGACCTATTTGGTTAAGAGAGAGCACTGTCCAAGGAGCATATAGTTCCGAAGAGATGAAAGAAGGTAAGAATAGAAGTTAGTAAGATGAATATGTCTCGAGTTCAGTAGAAAATAAACTTGACTTGGTAAGAAATTTTGCCTGGGCAATTCTTAGTTTTATTGAAAACCATCCCCCATCTGTTTTATAAAACAGTTGCCTTATAGCAGAAAGTAAATTGAGCAATAAGCAGTAAAACCAACCAGTATTCTTGTATTATCCTTCAACTTAGTAGAAATAACAGAGACTTTTTAAATCTCTGTTTTTAGATTTGAGAAATTATCATTGTTTTGTCTTAATTTCTTGCAAAAGTACTCTTGTATGCAAAGTGGCCAAATTCATCTCTTTAATCTTCTGTTGCCTTTTTACATGCATTTTTAGTTCTTTGAATTGGGAGCCTTAACTATATACTAGCCCAAACTTTTTGTGTTGCCTCCTCATAAGTAAAAAGAGTTGTGCCACTTGAAATACATAAAAAGATACCACATGAATAAGGAACAAGTATCTCACCATCCAAGAAGATTGACAGAACTTTATACCAGAAGGTTTTAGAAATCTCTGTGAGCCCTGAAGTGTTAACAATAGCATAATAATCAGAAGTTCAAGAGCTGCGCCATTTTAGTTTATAAATTTTAGTCTCAAATTACTGGATTTAGAGACTTTGGATGATGATGGTTTAGGAGTAGGTAGGAAATGGGAGGCTAAAACTGGATAAATATTACTCAGAAACTGGGAAACAGGGGTGAAATAGAGAGTCTGTACCTCTAATCAAATTTCATTAGTATTATAACCTACCTGCCCCTATTCCTAGGTTATGTATCATTGCCAATGTATCACTGAGTCTGGTTCTTTAATGCTGAAGAATCATCAGCAATAGAAACCACTTGTTTACTTTTTTCCTAACTGCTTTCTCCTTCATAATTAGCATTTCTTTTACTAAGAATGTATGCTAAGAATTGTAAAAGTAGTGTGGAGTTGGGTAGTGATGGTAAAAAGCAGGTAATGCCTCTAGTGTGATTCTCTTTAGTTTTTAATTCCAACTGGAAAAAAATTTCCCTTGGTAGTCATACTTCAGTCTCTTTTCTTCCCATTGATTACCTTGGCTGTGATGTTTAGTTACTTTGATGCAGGTTAGTTTAGATTACATCATAGTTAGTCTGTCAACTATTTAATGGTTTGTTTTCCTCGGCTTGACTTCTTGCCTATTCTTGAAGCAACAAGCCTTTTTTTTCTGTGAACTTAGTAACAAAATCGAAGGAAATAAAACTATTATTAGCCAGTGTTCTATACAATTAGGCTCATAAGGTTAACATTCAATGTTTATAATTCCTGGAATGGTAGAATTTAAATCATAAGGACTTTAAATAAGTCATCTAGCCTTGGTTCCCTTTTGTGAATATTTCCTTCTGTGGGTAAAATAGTATATGCTGTTAGGTCTAAATTTGCTCTCATTAGGTTTTGTGATAGTTAAATAGACTCTATCCAGTGAACTGTAAAGTGAGTCTTATTTGTCCTACACTTTATTTTCCTCAGAGTTCAATTTACTTTAATATCTTTAAGAATTTCATAGACTTCAATCATGTCCTCATTACTTTAGTGATAATTCTAATTCTTTTCTACTCTCCTTACAAATCATTCTCTTCCCCCAAGTCATCTCCGCCTACATTTTTTGTCTTATTTTAATTGTCTTTTTCTGGATTATCTCCAATTGTAATATACTTCACTTGAGACCTAATGACCAGAACAATACATATTATTTATGAATGATTTTATCATTAATTATTTGAGTTTTATTTCAAATATCCTTCAGGTTTTAAATGACTCTTTATTGCTTTGGTTCTGGAAGCATATTAAGACAACTTTAGAATTGTTTGCAGGAATTTTTTTCAGATCCTCTCCTTCCCTTTATGTGGTAGCTTAGATAAGGTTTTTAGTATACTTTAGATTATTTTTCACAAGGCAGATTTTCTTATACTATGCCAGTACTAAAATAGATCTAGGGACTTACCTAGTGGCCAGAGGTTAAGACTATGCAATCCCGGTGCAGGGGGCATGGGTTTGATCCGTGGTTAGGGAACCAAGATCCCTCTAGCTGCACAGCAGAACAAAAAAAAAAATTTAAACTAAAAAAAAAAATCCTCCAAACTCAGCAGGTTTGAAAAACAAACTAGACCTGACACTCTTATGCCCACTTATTCAACCTTCAGCTCTTCATATATTTTTTTGGTGTTAGTTTGGGCTTTAAGTACCCAGAATCGCTTAGCCTCATCAGCGAACTTGACAGTTTCCCAGTATACATCTTCGTAAACTATAACTCTGTTAAATAAGACAGTTCCTAGAATTGGTTTTTCTGCTTTACCATTTAGAGATTTCATTTATCCTTATTTTTTGTCTTCTGTCTATAACAGGACAATTCCTTTTTGCCTAAGTCTCTCAGGAACCTTGTCAGAAATCTTTTAGACATGACTTCATTTAGTTTTGGCCTGCATATATTACTTGTCTTTTTTTCCCTTGAAACACTACATTGGCAATAAGGACCCTAAGGAGGATGGTCAGCCGTTGGCACTATTTTTAAATAAATGGTGAAGTGTGATTTCAGTTCTCACGTCTACATCCATGTTATCAAAAACTTGTTTTCTCTGATCTAAACTTTTTAACTTCTCAATCCCTATTTCCTTTTCTCTTTCTTATATATCCCATTTTAGGAGTTCTATCTATACGTTGTAAAAATGTCCAAGATTACAACTAATTCATTCTCATATGTTAGTGAGAAGATGCTTTCACTTTATCCATGGCCAGAATTGGGCATAGCAACCAACCCACCCCAGTATGCTTCCTTGGAGAATCCCACAGATAGAGGAGCCTGGTGGGCTACACTCCATAGGGTTTTACAGAGTCGGCCACAAGGAGTGAAGCAACTTAGCCCACAGGGGTCTTCTCTTGATAATGATAATAGATAACGCTAAATGCCAGACCTTTGCAGATATTCACTTAATCACCCTGGTAATCCAGTGAGATAATTACTAATTTCCACCCTTTTTGTACTTCAGAAAGCTGAAGCAGAAAAAGATGAAGTAGCTTGGCCAAAATAACACATCTAATAAATGTTAGTCAGGATTTGAATACAGGAGTCAGGTTTCAATCAACATTTTAATTTCTTTTATGTGTTTTAAATGGCATTATATTTGGTATTATTTTCAGAATACAGGATGCAAGTATTTTTCTTAAATTCTTCATTTGTAATGTGTACACAAAATGATAGGAAGTATGTGATGGGAAAAGTGTCCTTTCTGATACTAGATTCCTAGATAGAGTTCAAAGTACACTTAATTTGCTTCAGGAGAATAAGCTGCCGTTTATTTACTCGTTCATCAAATATTTATTCAGTACCTAACAAGCAGTAGGCACTATTCTGGGTGCATGGGATATATCACTGAATAAAAAAAGTAAATATCTGTTGTGGAGAACTGACATTTGCAGAAAGTAGGTAACAGAGACACTAGACATGAAGTACTATGTTAGAAAATAAATGCTATATGGAAAAAATAGAGCATTAAGAATATAGAGGTAGGGGTGAATTGAAAGAATGTAAAATTTGAGTAAAGACATGAAAGATGCAAGAGAGTATAGGTACCTAGAGGAAAAATATCCCAGGCAAAGGAAATGGGCAGTGGAGAGGGCCTGAGGTAGGAATGTGTCCATGGTGTGCTCGGGGAATACTGTGGAGACCACTGTGACTGGAGCAGAATGAGCGAGGGGTAAGAGAAGGGATAAGTAGTGGGGCAGGAGGACTTCAGATGATGTGGGACTTTATAGGTTATCGTAAGGCCTTTGGCTTTTGTCCCAAGCAGGATGAGGAGCTTTATTTTGATGTCCTGTTATGCTAGCTACAAACTTGGCCCTTCACAGACATTATTTTCATGTTCTTAACCAGAGCCCTAGAAGCCAAACACTTTTATCATCCCATCTTATAGAAAAAGAAACCGAAGTTTAGAGATTAAATAACTTGCCCAAAGTGTTACACCTTGCATGTTGGATGAACCAGGGTTCAGATCCAAGCTATGTGTCTCTTAAAACCCATGTGCAGGGACTTCTCTGCTGGTCCAGTGGTTAAGAATCCACCTTGCAACGTAGGAAACATGCATTCAATCCCTGGTTGGGAAACTAAGATCCCACATGCCACAGGGCAACTAACCCTGTGTGCCCAGTGAAGATCCCATTGTGCCCCAACTAAGACCCGATGCAGCCCAATCAATAAGTAGATATTAAGAAACAAATAAAAACAGACCCAGGTACAGTTGACCTTTGAACATAGGGATTAACCTGAGTATAACTTACATTCGTAGTTCCTTCACATCCATGGATTCAACCAACCATGGATCATATATTACTGTAGTATTTACTGTTAGAAAAAATAAGTAAATCCACATATAAGTGGGCCTGCACAGTTCAAACCTACATTGTTCAAGGGTCAGCTATACTTACGGTTTATGTTACTTTAGCTCTAGTTTGTGAGAAACATTTTGAATGTCTTTTGGACAGTAGCTCAAAAAAATGAAACCAGCGAAATCTGTGTTATATTATCCTATATTTATATTAAGCTTTTATATTTTATTAGCTGTAAAGGAGTGCCTTTTTTATTTAAGAATATTGACTTTCTGATTTTCTCTTTCCAGGCGGCATAGATATAGACTCATTTCAGGAGCATGAAGAAGGCCATGCAGGGCCAGATGATAATGAGGAGGTCATGCGAGCATTGCTCATTCATGAGAAGAAGACCCCGTCTGCCCCTGCAGGTTCAGTGGGGGCGGCTGCTCCCATGACCGCTGCCAACGGCAGTGACTCTGAGAGTGAGACCAGCGAGTCAGATGATGACTCTCCACCCCGTGTGGCCACTGTGGCTGCACATCACGGGGAAGAGGATGAGGAAGATGATGAATTTGAGGAAGTAGCAGATGACCCCGTTGTCATGGTGGCTGGCCGTCCGTTCTCCTATAGTGAAGTGAGCCAGAAGCCGGAGCTGGTGGCCCAGATGACACCAGAGGAAAAGGAAGCATACATAGCAATGGGACAGCGCATGTTTGAGGACCTCTTTGAGTGAGCTTTCCCTGCCTTTTCCTTCTTTCTCTAATGCTCGTTTCAAAAAGAGATTTCTTACCTTTGAAGAAATGTGTTTAATGGCTTTCTGTCCCTCTTGATGTAAAGCAACTGTTAATCTTGTGCAAACAATAACAGGAGAAAAAGTTTGATTATTCTATGCCAGAAACTTCCCCCACAAGGTAGGTTAGCTATAAGCATTCCCTTTCCTATTACTACAGTATTAATATTTTGCTGTATTTCCTTATCTAATCTTTTTCCTTTCCTTTTTAAGACACATTTTTCTCCCTTCTGAAATGAGTGTGACAAGTCTATAAGGTAAATTCTTCCTGTCTGCCTGTAAGAAGCCCATTATGATAGGTTACAGTTTCACTCATCACATCCTTTTTATCTGAACTGACCAAGCATTCCTAACTGCCCCTGATATTGCTGCCAACCAAGCACCTTCACAACAGGCAAGTCATTGATGAAGGAAAAAAAATCTTAAAGCTTCACATTGCCTCACGGTTGAAGATGGAGTCATTGTGTAAGGGGAGATGAGAATATGTGTGGAAGGAGGATGGTTATGCCTATATCTCATGATTAATATGTAAACCAAAATCGGTGTGTTTAGAACTGACTTGACTGACAGATGTTTTTGTTTTGCTTACTGCCTTGTGGTTTGTATATTGGATAATAGAAAACAGAAAGTGTGTTTGGAAAGTCCTTAGGAATAAATTAGAGGAAAAAAACGTGGGCTTAGGATAAGGAGTCCACGTAAAGTACTGAAGAGTCGAGAGCATTGGAAACAGTACCCTTTAAAATTGTCTGAATTTGTGCTGATTTAGAAAGCTAAGACTGGTACCCTTCTTTTTCAATTCTTCCACAGTGCTGTAAATTGGTTAAAGAGGTCATCACAGCAGAAATCAGCATTTAACAATTGATTGCTCCTTTGTTTTTTTCTCTCAACCTTTTTGAAGAGCTTCTTTGTCTCTTTTGATTCTTGTCAAGCATGGTATTTTAGAGTGCATCCAGTATATTGTTGAGCATTGTAACCTCAAGGAAAATAGTTTATTTTTGGTTCTGATATGTAGCATGGTATTATTCCCAAAGGCAGAACTTTAAAGAACTTTCATACAAGGGTCTACAGTTGTATTTTTTGTGATATTTTCCCTTGCATTGTCATTTTTAGGTATTTATCATTTTCTAGTACATGTGTAAAGTTAAGATAGATTTTAGAGCATCTGAGCCTTGTGTGAAGTAATGTTTCATTAACCTGGGTTGTATTAATGACTAAATATTGACAATAAATCTATTTTATACTGACTGAAATTTGTTAATTTCTAGCTCTGTAACATCTTGGACCATAATTAAAATGAATACTTTTCCCAATGAAGAAAAGTGTTTCAGAAATTTTTCTCTTATTGGCATTGTTTCAAATAGTAGATGCAGTTGTATGTGATCTAAACTTTTTTCTGGCCGTAAGTTGCCTTAAGAATGACTTTAAGTATGTACCTTCTGCAAATAGGGCTATTCAACTTTTAAACGTTGTTTTCTAAACATTGATAGTTTAGAAAGAAGTTCAGTAGTAATCAGATGTTAAGTTTTGAAATGTAGTTCTAGGTGAACTATCAGCTCTTTATTTCAGTGAATACTCGCTTCTTATTGTTTTCCCCTTGATCTCACTTGCATGTTCTTTTTCCTAAAGCTACTGTTCTATTTTTCTTATCTGTTATCTATTCTTTCACCTCCCTCTTGGAGTCTGTGTTATAACCTATGACTGTGCTGAAATTGTTCATTTTTTTTTAATGTCTTATTTCTTATTTTCATTATTTCTCAATTTCTTTAGGGGCTCTTTGTTCAACCCATCTTTTCCTTGAAACATTTTTTGTTTGGTATCCTAGCCATTATACTGGCCAGGTTTCTCCTTACTTTAGGAAGCCTCCATGCTTCCCTGGCTTCTTTACCTTGCCTCTGCACCATCTGTACTGACTCACAGTAACCATGGACACAAGTCTGTGTGGCAGATTTTCACTGAAGTCTTGTATTATAGTAGAGGGCAAGGCATGGTCAATGGGAGGGATTCAGCATTGAATGGTCAAGGAATATGATACCCATTCTTGTTCTTAAAGTGTGTCTTTGCCATTCTCACATGTTTCATCCCAAGTAGAGTGCTGTAATATTTCAGCTTCCTTTTTCCTTCTCATCATCACCTTTTTCTTCCCAAAGGCCTTAGAAAGTTATAAATGTATTAGAAAAAAATAACTTAGTTCTATATTTTATTCCTGTTCCAAGTATGACCTTGAAAGATCCTGTCATATCCAAAGTGGTCTATCAGAATGTTTCCCTAACTAAGAAACCATTTTTCTACCCACTTTTCCCCTCTTCCCCCACTTTGCCACTTTTTTTCTCCTCTCACTGCACTAAATAAATATTCCTCATACACTTGACCAAAGTCAGATGATGAGTAAACAACTTGGGCTGTAGGTAATCGATCCATAGCTTTATATCTGCTGGAAGATTGCTTCCAATCTATCTGCCCTTGTAGTTGAAACCTTTTTCTCATTTAGATACAACTTTTTTTCCAGAACATCTTAAGGAGCGTTAACTTTAAATGATTAAAAGAAAATATCCAATTTGGCATAGCCTGGAAGTCAGGAGACTAGGTTCTAGTCCCAGTTAACTAGACACTTGCAGTGTGACACTATTTATTACCTGATGTCATCTTCCTGGGCTAGTTTCTCAGTTGTCAATAATGAGAGGATTATGGTAGGATCACCAATATTCCTTTCTGCTGTGATATTTTATGAAGGTAAGTGGTAGCTAACGCTTTTTAAAGTGAGGCTGAATAATAATAACAAAACAAGAAGAAGAAGTCTTTTGATGTGCTACAGCACTTCAAGCCAGTTGAAGGATATTTTAATGGAAGGGCTAGTGTAGATAGCAGCTTTAGGATATAGAATGTAGAAAAGCAGAGCATAAGCAATTTCTAACTAGGTTTTTGTCTTCCGGTCCTGCCAGGGTACTTCATTTCTGACCTCAATAGCTGAGGAGGAAATAATTGAATATTTCATAACTCTTTTTGGTGTCATTTTGAGATGATTAGACAATGAATGGAAATAAGATTGGGAAGAGCAGTTCCTTCTCTTTCTACCTTTCTACCTTGGCTGTTTGGCTAGATTCCCAGCCATTACTACAATAGAAATCTTACATGTATAGTTTCTTGTTCTCCTTATTCCTGGGTTAAAAAAAAAAAAGTAACTAGGAGATGACAATCAAGAAACAAATACAAAAATCTTTAGAATTTAGAAATTGGTGTAATTCCATCTTCTATTTGTTCAGCATTTTGATTCCATGAAAACTGTTTCACATTGTTATCTCTAGCAGAGCTATGCTACTATCACTTAAAATTTTTCTTTTTTAAATCTCTTGGGGAAATGAGGAAAATTTTCAGAAAGGAACTAGAACTATGACACTAAACTTACTGTCCTTTCTATTGGCTTTTTATATTATGAAAGCAAAAGAAACTGTGAATAAGATAAGTACAGGTATTCTTAAAACATATAAAGCCGAGTAGGTTGAAATGGGAAATGCCTTGAAACTTTGCTTCTTCCTTTGAAGAGCTAAAAGGAATGAACTAATTCTAGTGGGTCCTCAAGGAAAGGAACAAGCATCTTAACCTCTCTTCAGAAAGATCTTGCTGTCCTTCTGAGTACTAGAGGCTGTCATTCCTATTCCAGTTGCAAAGCAAATAGGTCTCTAACATGACCCAGTTTCAGCAATCAACCCACATTTCCCATCACACAAAAGTACATTATCACTTAACTGATGTAAATAAGTCTGAGAAATTTGTGTGGAAACAAAGGCTAGTGCCAGGTGCTAAAGTGCCTTTAATCACATTAAGGCATGTAGAATAGTTGTACAATTTGTTGTTGTTATATAAATCTATTATTTAAAAATTCATCCAATAAGATATATATATATCTCCATATCCTTTGTTGACAGTGTGTATCATCCCAGAACTTTTCTAGACCTTTTGAAACAACATACACTCATATCCACAAATACACTGCAATGCTTTTAAGTGAATACAATCATATATACATTGCCCATACATACATTGCTATTTGTTTTTGAAATATCTTGAAGATCTTTCTATATCTGTATATCTAAATCTGATTCATTTTTAAAAATAAGGACTAGGTTGAATTGTATAATTGTGTAGTGGTTTGTATAACAGTTCCCTTCTCGAATGGCATTTAGGTAGTGTCCAGTTTTTCACTATTAAAGTGCTATAATGAATTAGCCTTATATATCTTTATTCTATATTTCTATAGGATAGAACCATAAAAGAGAAGTAGCAAGTCAAAGGACATGTCCATCTTAAACTGATCAGTTCAGTCGCTCAGTTATGTCCGACTCTTTGTGACCCCATGAATCATAGCAAGCCAGGCCTCCCTGTCCATCACCAGCTCTCAGAGTTCACCCAGACTCATTTCCATCGAGTCAGTGATGCCATCCAGCCATCTCATCCTCTGTCGTCCCCTTCTCCTCCTGCCCTCAATCCTCCCAGCATCACAGTCTTTTCCAATGAGTCAGCTCTTCTCATGAGGTGGCCAAAGTATTGGAGTTTCAGCTTCAGCATCAGTCCTTCCAGTGAACACCCAGGACTGATCTCCTTTAGAATGGACTGGTTGGGTCTTCTTGCAGTCCAAGGGACTCTCAAGAGTCTTCTCCAACACCACACTTCAAAAGCATCAATTCTTCGATGCTCAGCTTTCTTCACAGTTCAACTCTCACATCCATACATGACCACTGGAAAACCATAGCCTTGACTAGACAGACCTTTCTTGGCAAAGTAATGTCTCTGCTTTTGAATATGCTATCTAGGTTGTCATAACTTTCCTTCCAAGGAGTAAGTGTCTTTTAATTTCATGGCTGTAGTCACCATCTGCAGTGATCTTGGAACCCAATAAAATAGAGTCTGATACTGTTTCCACTGTTTCCCCATCTATTTGCCATGAAGTGATGGGGCCAGATGCCATGATCTTAGTTTTCTAAATGTTGAGCTTTAAGCCAACTTTTTCACTCTCTTCTTTCACTTTCATCAAGAGGCTTTTTAGTTTTTCTTCACTTTCTGCCATAAGGGTGGTGTCATCCAAATCACTTTTCAAAAAACTGTTGGAGAATTTTAAGCAGGGAAACAATTTGTAGCATTGCTGTTGGGTTGGAATTGAAACCTGAAGATTATTAAGGTGATTTCAATAGTCTTAGTAATAGAGGGCTTCCTTCATAACTCAGATAGTAAAGAATCTTCCTGCAATGCAAGAGACCCAGGTTCAATCCCTAGGTTTGGAAGATCTCCTGGAGAAGGGAATGACAACCCACTCTAGTAGTCTTGCCTGGAGAATTCCATGGACAGAGGAGCCTGGAGGGCTACAGTCCATGGGGTCACAAAGAGTCATGACTAAGCGACTAAAGCCCACACACACACACACACACACACACACACACACACACACATACACACACACAAGTCTGTGGGGATGGAAAGATGGGACAGGTTTAAGATACTTTGGAGAGGTGGTATTAATGGACTTGGTGACTGTTTGAATATGGCACTACCCTAGATGAAGCTGTCTTCTGACTGAATGGTTGTTCCATTTATCAAGATCGGAAATACAGGAGGAAGAGCAGAGTTTATTCTTGTTTCAGCTCACATCTCATAAATGGCAACATCATTTCACCTACATCCTCACACCAAAAGTCTAGCAGTTGGTCATCACATCCTGTTCATCAGCAAGTCCTTTCAGACTCAAAATATAATCTAATTTATATAACCTAAGTTTGAAGGTAGAGCTGATAGGACTTGCTGATAAATTGAAAATATATTCTAAATCTCACCTCTTATACTTCCACCACTACCAGCCTACCCCAGGCTCCCCCTACCCGCACTTAAAACACTTCATTGACTGTTTCTTAGAATAACATCTAGACCAAACTCCTGACCCTTTTCCTGCCTTAGGTCTTTGCCCTAACTATATTCTCTGCATAGAACTTTCTTCTCCATTCCTGTCACTTTTATTTCATTCTAAGCTTAAATGGCACTTTCTCAGAAAAGCCTTCTCTTCTCTTAATCTCTTCTCCCATTCATGGTGATATTTTCCTACTTTATTTTCTTCATAACAACATTGCTGTATAAAATGAACTTGTTTATTTTTTTATGTCTCTCAACCCCCCACGCCACCCCAAAAGACTAAGGACAGCATACTAGCCTGTGCAATTAATTCTGGCACATGATAGGCTCTCAACAAATGTTGAATAGATGAATTGGCACTAGGAGAACATACTCTTTTTCTCCACCAAGGTATATCATTTTGTTCCTGCCTGAATTTCATTTGTATATATATTTCTTAATCAATTAGTTATGTTTACTTGTGGTTCATGGTACCTAGAACTGTGTCCCCAGGGTAGCAGAATAGAGCTTTAGTGCAACCAGTGAGATGCCTAGAAGCTTTAGTTCTGGGGGAGCCATTTGCTTCAATGTTCATGGAAAAGAGAACTTAGTGAGTATTTTATCTAGGACCGCCCTGTCAAATAAGGTAGCCAACTAGCCACTTGTGACAACTGAGTACTTGAACTGTATCTAGTCCAAATTGAAATGTGCTGTAAATATGAAATACATACCAAATTTTGAAGACTCAGTGTGGGATTAAAGAATGTAAAATACCTTATTAATAACTTTTATATTGATTATTTGTTGAAAAGATAGTACCGTAGATATGCTAGGTTAGAGGAAATATGCTATTAAAGCTAATTTAACCTGTTTCTTTTTATTTCTTCTATATGGCTATTAGAAAATTTTAAATTGCCTATATTGCTGACATTTGTAGCTTGCATTGTATTTCTGTTGAACTGCACTAGTCTTGGACATTCTCTTCAGGTGCTAGAATTATGTATTGTACTTAGTGACTGTATACATTTTTCCTTGTGTACAACTTTTTGACCTGAAAGCTGTGCTCATGCTGCCCTCCTCCCTATCCTCTACTAGAAAGGTAGGCTTCGTTTTGTTGGTAGACTCTTTCTCTTGGGAACAATAATGAATTTTGCTTCTGGTTTAAGTCTTCCCCTTTCATGGGTGAAAATGATTGGGGTGAGGAGTTTTGTTTTTGTTTGTTTTGTGTGTTTCCTGAAGTAGGATGAAATATTAGGGATGACATCAGCAGTAGAGATAAGGAACTGAGAATTGTTGACTACCTAGACCAATTCTGTGATGTTGAAAGTGCTGCTGACTTCTCGGTAAGTGAGAAACCTGAGCATCCTGTGAAGCCACGCCAGAGACAGAGGAGCTGAGAGCCAGTCCTAAATCAGAGGAGTTGGAAGCCCAAATGGTGCCCTGTATGCGTGATCTTTAACAGGCAGTGTATGTGAGATTGCTCATGTGTTTGTTTCTGTCTCTCCCCTTGCTAGAATGTAAGCTCCATGAGGGCAAAGGCTTTATCTTTCTTGCTTACTGCAGTGTTCTGGCTCATATCCCTGACTCAGTATGCCTGGCACATAGTAAGTACTCATCAATAAATACTGAATGAATAAACAGTTATGTTTATCCAGGCCAGGAGTAAGCCATGGCCTTTATACAAAAGACTATTTTCCGTTTGTATATCTAATTGTATACCTAATGTCTGTGATGCTATTTTGTACTAATTATCTTCCTGTTTGGAATGCTTACAGATGGTGAGTGCTGATCTACGCAGCAAAGTGCACTTTTCCCAGCAAGTGGTGAAACCACCTAACCAAAACTGCATTTTTCCCAGCAACTGGTGAAACCACCTAACCAAAATACATCGAACAAATGCATCTAACTAAAGAGAATTTGTTCACTTAGTCTGTGTTAAGGTCATTCTTTACAGAAGAAATTGTGAGGAGCCAAGATTGTGCTATTTCTTCAACTGGAGATTGTATTTCTCTCTTAATAAATTAAAATTGATGATTCCATGGTTTCCTTCATGATATCAAAGACCCAGCTTCCTTTTATCTTTATAATTAGTCTTTATTTCTTGAGGCAAGTGTTTGTTGCTTTGTGGTTCCATAATGGCCAATACTTCATCTTTCTACATACATCTTCAGGTAGAAGTGAGGGAGTAAGGTGATAAAGGTATATAACAACTGAGTCAGTATCTCCCTCCCTTTTTAACAAAATTGTGGTGAAATTCACATGACATAAAATTAATCATTTTAAACTGAACAATTCAGTGACATTTAGTTTATTCACTATCTAGTTCCAAAACATTTTCATCACTGCAAAACAAAATCCGTCTCCATTAGGCAGTTGTTTTCCTTTCTCCTGGAGAAACCACAGCCCTTGGAAACTACTATTCTTTCTGTCTGTGGATTTACGTATTCTGGTTATTTTGTATAAATGGAATCATTCATTATGTGACCTTTGTATCTGGCCTCTTTCACTTAGCATAATGTTTTAGAGGTTCATCCATGTTGTAGCATGTGTCAATCCTTCATTCCTGTTTATGACCTATTACTATTCTGTTGTGTGTGTATGCCACAATTTGTTTACTTATTCAGTGATGATGGGCATTTGGATTGTTTCAGCATTTTGGCTAATGTGAATAATGCTGCTATGAATATTCATATACATGTATTTGAGTACCTGTTTTTAATTTGAGGGGCCTATACCTACGAGTGAAATTGCTGAGTTTGTAATAATGTCTATGTGCTGTTTCTTTTTAGCATACCAGCTTCCCAGCACTGTGTGCAGTAATTACTGGCACTCACTGGGGAGTAGACAGGGCCTTGTAACCAAGATGTCTGTTTTGGAAGTGAAAGTCAACAGAGAATATTCAGAGCTCTAGGGTCTGTGACCAGAGCAACAGCAACAGAGGGCCAAGTAATAATAGGTGTGCGTATGAAGTAAGAATTGAAGCATCCTGGATTTTCTGTTGTGAAGGAATTAGCGTCTCTGCATTGACCTTTATATCCTTTCCTGGGTTTCAGACTTTTAAGTCATAGCATAGACTTATTCTGGCCATCTGAGTACTCACCTGGGGCTGTGATCTCTGTGCTCCATCCAGGTCTCTGTCACAGAGCCAGTCCTTTAAGTCCAGGGTCATAGCGGGCTAATGTCTTCTTTTGGTCAAGCACGAGGTGAAGCCCTTTTGTTTGAACATGCTTGGAAGTGTGCCAGTATCAGGGGTGGTGGTGATGATAATTATTAAGATCCGGAGGATGGATCCAGAACTAAATTGCCTCTCACAAGTATTTGCTCAGTATGAAGTCAGCTTTAATCAGCCCGGTTCCACCAGCTTCAAAAATGGGAGGCTGGCAGCTTTTCATTTCAGGGTAGTGACCTGCCTGGGAGGTCTAAAGAATGATTCTGACAATGTTCCAAGAGAATCCTTCCCTGCTGTTATGTGCCTGTGTGCAGGTATAATGTGTATGTAGGAGGGTAGAAGAAAGGCAAGACAGGGTGGGCCTTTCTGTTTAGTGGGTGGGTGGAGAGGACTTGGCGTGCTGTGTATGTCACTCACATTTCACATCTCTCTGACAGGCTGTAACTTTAGCAACTTTATGGATAATTTCTTTATTGCTTTTTCCACTGAGATTCATTAAGCTATCAAATTATGGCAGTGATAGGGAGACCTCTGCCTGTGTCTCCTGCGTTAGTCTAGTTCCTTCAAGACTGACACAGTCCTTTTCCCTCCCTCCCCCACCTCAGCAGTTAGCAACAAAAACACCTAACAGGCAAAGAACCAACTGAAAGTCTGTGACAGTGTCTGCTTTTGCCTCCTAAACTACTATTTCTCAAAGAGTATATTGGGCCACTTTGGGAATTCTTAAATACATTCTCAGTGTTTTGACCAACAGATATCTGTGATCACCATCTGTCTCATTACACTATCCCTTTTTTAAAACTTGCTATTCTGCAGTAAATGCTACTCTCCCTCTGCCTCGAATCCTGCCTTGACGTTCTTCCCTCCTCTGTCCTGTGTCCTCTTCTCCACAGTCATCACTTCAGGAACAAGCTTCTGAAGCCTGCTTCCTCTGGTGGATGTGGGAGGCTTTCATCTGTTCTCCCACAGTGTGTATTTCTCCCCCACTCGCCCCTCCACGTGATTCAGCCGGGACTGATGCCAGTCATAGTGACTGATTCAGAGAGGAGCATATGATCCAGGCCAGGTAACGAGAGTTACTTCAGGACTTTGGTTGAAGTGAGAAAAAGGCAGTGCCTTTTTCTACTAGGGTTACTAAACTGGTGGAGTATAGCTGGTAGCAGCTGGGGACAATCTTTGGATTTGAGGACAGTCTGCCTGAAAATGAAACCAACACAGAGGAAGGCAGACACTATAGAGATGGAGAAAGAGTGATTTCCATTCACAGTGATTGAGCACCTTAATCTTACCACCTTGAATCCATTTTTACCTTTGTAATTATTTCTATTAATGTGGGTCAGTATGTTTAGTTTTATTCTTTGGCCAATTTGGGTTGAGGTTTCTCAGGTGATGCAGTGGTAAAAAAAAATCCTCCTGCCAATGCAGGAGACTTAGGAGATGTGGGCTTGATCCCTGGGTTGGGAAGATGCCCTAGAGAAGGAAATGGCAACCAACTCCAGTATTCTTGCCTGGAAAGTTCCATGGACAAAGGAGCCTGGCAGGGTGCACTCCATGGGGTTGCAAAGAGGCAGACATGACTTGAGCATCTGAGCACACAATTGGGCTTGGGTTTCTATCTCTTGTAATTGAAAAAGTCTTGACTTATTAGGCAGTGCCCATCAGCCCACTGATATCTATACTTCATCTTCACTTTGTTATTCCCTCTGTCATTCAGTTGGAGATAGTCTCACCTGTATTCTAATCACTCTCAACTCTTCCCATCTCTGTTACAACCCCATACATACATTTATCTAGGGCTTTGTAGTCTACCAAGGGGCTCCCAAAGAAAGGCAATGCTAAAGAATGCTCAAACTACCACACAATTGAACTCATCTCATATTCTAGTAAAGTAATGCTCAAAATTCTCCAAGCCAGGCATATGTGAACCATGAACTTCCAGATGTTCAAGCTGGTTTTAGAAAAGGCAGAGGAACCAGAGATCAAATTGCTAATATCCTCTGGATCATCGAAAAAGCAAGAGCGTTCCAGAAAAACATCTACTTCTGCTCTATTGACTATGCCAAATCCTTTGACTTGTGGATCACAATAAACTGTGGAAAATTCTGCAAGAGATGGGAATACCAGACCACCTGACCTGCCTCTTGAGAAACCTCTATGCAGGTCTGGAAGCAACAGTTAGA
Source organism: Nanger dama (assembly GCA_917880005.1). NCBI lineage: Eukaryota > Metazoa > Chordata > Mammalia > Artiodactyla > Bovidae > Nanger > Nanger dama. Next base: position 9,379,527 of record CAKJTW010000011.1, read on the forward strand.
ACTGGACATGGAACAACAGACTGGTTCCAAATAGGAAAAGGAGTACGTCAAGGCTGTATATTGTCACCCTGCTTATTTAACTTATACACAGAGTACATCATGAGAAATGCTGGGCTGGAAGAAACACAAGCTGGAGTCAAGATTGCCAGGAGAAATATCAATAACCTCAGATATGCAGATGACACCACCCTTATGGCAAAAACTGAAGAGGAACTAAAAAGCCTCTTGAAAGTGAAAGAGGAGAGTGAAAAAGTTGGCTTCAAGCTCAACATTCAGAAAACGAAGATCATGGCATCTGGTCCCATCACTTCATGGGAAATAGATGGGGAAACAGTGGAAACAGTGTCAGACTTTATTTTTTGGGCTCCCAAATCACTGCAGATGGTGACTGCAGCCATGAAATTAAAAGATGCTTACTCCTTGGAAGGAAAGTTATGACCAACCTGGACAGCATATTCAAAAGCAGAGACATTACTTTGCCAACAAAGATCTGTCTAGTCAAGGCTATGGTTTTTCCAGTGGTCATGCATGGATGTGAGAGTTGGACTGTGAAGAAAGCTGAGCACCAAAGAATTGATGCTTTTGAAGTGTGGTGTTGGAGAAGACTCTTGAGAGTCCCTTGGACTGGAAGGAGATCCAACCATTCCATTCTAAAGGAGATCAGTCCTGGGTGTTCTTTGGAAGGACTGATGCTGAAGCTGAAACTCCAGTATGACTGGTTCTGGGTTCTATTATGACTTTGCGCCCCCTCCCTCGCCCCCCCCACCCCCTCCATGCACATTTGAGAACCTCTTAACTGTTTCAACTCTTCAACTTCTTTGACAATCCAAGACCTCACACAAAGCCCCTCAAATCATCCACCATCCGTACGTATCTTCCTGATAATGCATTCTATGCTCCCATGGCAGGGCTGGGGAGCGTAGCCATAAAGATGCTAATTCATGCCCTGGCCCTGCTGCCTATTTCCATCTAGGCCCTTCCTGCTGTGCAGCTCTCTAGGTGGCTACAGACCTACAGTGGTTGCTTCTCTCCCCCTCAGCCTTTGCCAATCTGTTCATGATCTTCTTTTCTCCACTTGTTTGATGTCTGAGATCATTTTGCCTTTATGTAACTTCTATAGTAAACATTATCAGTTCCATGCTTAGCATTCATTGCTTCCTTCCTAGTAGTACCTAATTTTTGCTAAGAGATCTCTTTCCCAAGGAGGTACATGTGCTTCAGGAGAAGTTGATTATATAGACATCTGTACAGTTCCTATATAGTTTCTGTATAGTCATCTATATAGTCATCTGTACAGGTTCTACTTGGGCCAAGAGTAATCGTAGTAGTGATTGTGCATGCATGCATGCTTAATCATGTCCAACCCCATGGACTCTAGCCCACCAGACTCTTCTGCCCATGGGATTTTATAGGCAAGAATACTGGAGTGGATTGCCATTTCCTCCTTCAGGGGATCTTCCTGATGCAGGGATTGAACCTGCATCTCCTATGTCTCCTGCATTGGCAGGCAGATTGTTTACCAGTGAGCCACCTGGGAAGCCCAGTAGTGATTGTTCAGTTCAGTTCAGTCGCTCAGTCGTGTCGGACTCTTTGCGACCCCATGAACCACAGCACGCCAGGCTTCCCTGTCCATCACCAACTCCCGGAGGCTACCCAAACCCATGTCCATCGAGTCGGTGATGCCATCCAACCATCTCATCCTCTGTCATCCCCTTCTCATCCTACCCTCAGTCTTTCCCAGCATCAGGGTCTTTTCAAATGAGTCAGCTCTTCGCATCAGGTGGACAAAGTATTGGAGTTTCAGCTTCAGCATCAGTCCTTCCAATGAATACCCAGGACTGATCTCCTTTAGGATAGACTAGTTGGATCTCCTTGCAGTCCAAGGGACTCTCAAGAGTCTTCTCCCACACCACAGTTCAAAAGCATCAATTCTTCGGCGCTCAGCTTTCTTTATAGTGATTGATTGTTCAGTTCAGTTCAGTCGCTCAGTGATTATAGCTCTTCACAAATATTCGTTATATACATAATAGAATTGCACTTCCTAGATTGTTTTAGGTAGGTGTGGCCATGTGACTTGCTTTGGTCTATGAAATGTGAATAGAAGTGATATATGTCATTTCCAGGCAGAAGCCTTTAAGGGCTAGTGTATGATTCACCAGGTGCCCCTCCCAGATACTGCTAAGTCGCTTCAGTTTTGTCCGACTCTGTGCGACCTCAGAGATGGCAACCCACTAGGCTCTCCCGTCCCTGGGATTCTCCAGGCAAGAATACTGGAGTGGGTTGCCATTTCCTTCTCCAATGCATGAAAGTGAAAGTGAAGTCGCTCAGTCATGTCCCACCCTCAGCGACCCCATGGACTGCAGCCTTCCAGGCTCCTCTGTCCATGGGATTTTCCAGGCAAGAGTACTGGAGTGGAATGCCATTGCCTTCTCCCCTCCCAGATACAGTGACTGCTAAAGCATGTGTCAAGATGAAGCCTCCATCCACCTGGGTCCCAGGGTGACTATTAAGGTAGAGCTCCCCTGCCAACATACACGAGCATATAGTTGGAACAAGAAGTAAATGTTTGCTGTTATGTCACTGAGATTTGCAGAATAAGCAGGACATTCTAACTGATACAGTAATCTCATCTTTATAACAGTGCCTGGGTCAAAAACCTAGTCTAAGCCAAGCAAAGTGAAAGCTACTCAGTTGTGTCCAACTCTTGGTGATCCCATGGGCTATACAGTCCATGGAATTCTTGAGGCCAGAATACTGGAGTGGGTAGCCTTTCCATTCTTCAGGGGATCTTCCCAACCTAGGGATTGAACCCAGGACTCCCTCATTGCAGATAGATTTTTACCCGCTGAGGTACCAGGGAAGCCCCATCTAAGCAAAGTAGTCATGGCATTTCTTGGTCAAGAAATTGGTTGAGAAAAATGCTGTGACTCACTTGGTACACTGAAATGAGAAGGGGATTTGCTGGGGCCTTGAGCAAAGAAGTTTCCTGACTTACAAGAAAGCTACCAGAAGAGGTAAATTCTCTCTTCCTCTTGATGTTATGTATAAATGTGAAGCCTTTATGTAGTTACTATAATTACCTTGCTACAGGGATAAAACCAAAACAAGGGAGAGTGGTATCAAAAGAATCTCAAAGAAATGGTGCCAAAACCCTGATGGAATCATAACTGATCATTACTCTTTGTCTGGAATTTTTTCAGTTAGATAAGCCAATAAGCCCCTTTTACTGTTTAAGCTATTGGAGTTGGATTTCTTATATATCTCCACAAAAGTAACCCAATAGTTGTAACTTCCTTTCTTAGTTCTTATCTTTACTTCTCACTCATTTATGTAGTATCAGAGAAATAATAGCTAACGATAGTTCATTTATAGAAGACTTATTATGTGTCTGGCACTATTCTAAGTGCTTTCTAGACAGATTCTGATTCCATTTCAGAATAGGGAATATATGTGTGAGCTCCTTGAGTACTCTTTTCTTGTTTCTATTTCTCCCACAGTGCTGATTTGGTACAAACAGATGCTAACCAAATATTGAATAATTGAACAAATGTAAATTGAGTTTTAGTCTTACAGAGTTTATAGTATTTTTGACCATTCAGGTCTCACAAACCTGAAAGACTGAGACCAACACAAGACATCATAAATGCTGTTAGGTCCTAAACCGAAGTTCCAAAAGGCATGTTCAAGGCTGTGAAGAAAAGATAGCATTATTGGGTGAAGGTTGGGAGTGAAAAGCTTTTGAAGAAAATCAGATTTGTTCTTTAAAAAACAAAAGCAGATACGGATAAGCATAGCAGAGTAGGAGGGTGGATATGAAAGTTAGGGTTACAACAAGCAAGAGTATTGTGTCAAGAACGAATGTGGTGTATGTACTGAAGAACATTCAGTACATTCAATTTAGGTGCTCAATAAATGTTAGATATTTTTTCTGAATAGAGACAATAGAGAGCCTTTTTCTCTTGAAATATTTGATGCGGGCTTGATATAAAAGAGATGTTATGGCCACTACTCTGACTACTTATCTCCTTATGTGCTCAAACCCCTTGCACATAGTAAGCAGTCACAGATGTTTGTAAAATTTCAGACATCCATTAATGCACTATGTCTCCCTAGAGAAAGAAGTTTCTGAGTGCTTGTCTGCCAAGCATTCTACATGTCTTCTGGCTCTCTTAACTCAATGCTGGGCACATACTGTGGCACTGTTGGACCTTAGTTAAATACTTGGTTGAATTGATTCAAATTATCTGGCTTGGGAAGAACTTCTTTACCTAGTGAGCCTGGCTTTTCAGTACATCAACACTTTATCAAACCCCTGTCAGATCAGATCCTCAATAGGGTATCTTAAATGCATGCTATTAAAATACTTAAATTGAAGTCCCATCTGTTTGAATAGACTGAGCCTGATGAATCAGCCAGAGAGGTGGGAGGCTGATCCAGCCAGACATGAACCAGTCGGGTGGGGAACAGGCAGCTCTGTCTCCCTTTGCCACCCCAGAGTGCTTATGCCAGAATGTACAGATTTATAAACAGAAATCAGTGAGCAAAATATGAGGGCTGAAGCATGCCACAGGGCAGTGTCTATGGGCTAATCAACAGAGATCTGGCTGGAGCCCTTTGTCCCAGCTGCAGATCATGCTGAAGGGCATGTCAGAGCAGGAGAAAGCGGAGCCCAGGGACTTGCCCCTTCCATAATTCTTGCACCTCTGGAATCTAGATTTTGTTTTCATGCTATTGTAAAAAACAGCTTTATTTTGGGAACTGTCACTGGTAAAGTCAGCAAGGACTTGAGACCTAAGATAAAATACAATGATGGAAAAATGTTGAGGAAGCTGCCTTTTTATTCCCCAAGAAGGATTTTGCACAGACATCCATCCTTGATGAGGTGTCATCAAGCCCTCATTTCCAAATGGTCTTGGCTGCCAGAGTCCTAATTACAATCAGATTCTTAACCCCACTATCTCTCTTTTCCCACCTCTCCTGATATACCCTGGATGTGGATCATACTCTTTGGTGCTGCATTAAAAAAAAGAAAAAGTTTTTCGGGGTTCACTCTTCACCACACCAAAATACATGTTAAAAAATATTCTTTCTGAAGCTCCATTCCTCTGATAACACTTAGGACATGAGGCCTTGTGCACAATAGATGCTCAATAAATAGTTTGTTCAATTAATATGAATAATTTCTCAGTTTCCTGTGCTAAGAGAGAAAAAAATGTGATGTGCTTTCTTATTATCACCACTGATCTGATTTCTCTTCTGTTCTACTGTCAACTTTGCCCCTCCATACCCATGTCCTTAGCCCAGCTGTGCATATACACATGGAAACACAGTCCCACTCTATCCCATTTGGGTTATTCTATTGCTTCTTTAGGGGTTTTTTCAGAGTATTTTTTTTAATTAGAGGAGAAGTGAAAAGAATAATGTATAAGTCAGACGTTCTGGATTCTGGTCCTAACGACCATTTTGTTTGGATCTAAGGTAAGTGAATATGTACTCAGATACCTCATCTCAGATATAGTAATAATAATAATATATGACTGACTCACCTCCCAGATTGGTTCAAATGTCAAATGAGCTAATATATATGAAAGTCTAAGAAAGAGAAAGTACTTTAAATGACTCTTACTGTAAAAACCTAACCACTTCTGAGTTCATGTACCCAATAAGACACATACAGTATCAAAAAGTATAGGAGAGGCCCTGTGGTTGAGATTCTGCACTCTGCACTTCCACTTCAGGGGGTCCAGGTTTGATTCCTTGTTGGGGAACAGATACATGAAAAAGTCTTCCATAGTGTGTCCCCCTGGGAAGTGGGTCCCTTCTCACTTTCCTCCTCAGGAGAGGCTAACTGGCTGGCTTCCTGGGCCCACATGGGATGCTTTTACTCTGATGAATTCAGTGGGGCCTAGAGTCAGGCCCTCAGCTTTGCAGCATCAGAATTCAGTTTTGGCAGAAACTCTGAGTTGATCAGCCTCAAGATGCTGACTCATGCCCACTCATGGGAGACTGATAAATAACCAGAATGCGTGTTTATTAATTTACAGTGGGGAACATTTAGCCTGCTCTGTACCTTTGCTCCCTATAGACCAGTTGCAAGGGAAGAGGAAGTATCAGAAGGTTTGCTCAGTGAGCAAGGAACTTTGATAAGGGGAGTAACATCAGGCTCTGCTCATTTGGCTTTGCTATCTTAAAAGGAATCCACTCTCCAGAAAGTCTGATGTTTCTGACACCCTGGCAGGCACCCAATTCTAGAATTTTGCTTACATGAGTCAGAATGTGCCAAGCATTCCCTTTGCTCGACCAGCCCTCTTCTTACCTACACATTGTTATTTATATATGTTGATCCTTTTCAGACCTCCTGCAATGGTTCCCAGAGCCAGTCTGCTAGCCAGGCTGGGGTTTATTGCCGCAACAGCACCTAGAGGATTTACAAAGAAAGATTTTTTTCCCCTCAACTAGAAATTCTAACATATTGGATCTGGAAGGGCATAGGAATCTGAATGTTTACAGGATCCCGAGTGACTCTGACCATTAGCCGGGTTGGGGAACCACTTATTTGGCTAAGAATCTATACTGTCCCTTTAAGATGACTTTGCATATTCTGATCGGATCTGTTCTGAACTGATTGTATAGGTTAACTCTGAGAACAGAATATTATTTCCTAGGTCTCAAGGGCCAATCAGTGTTGCATCCTTGAACCAACCTTCCTTCTTGTCTTCTTTCTTTATTTTCTTCCATAAATATTTATAAACACCCAATGCATAAGGAAGCTTACCAAGAGAAGATTGTGGCAATCAACACTTCAAGCGCCAAAAGCAAAAGCTGTTTTTAGGTGATAATAGACTTTGAGGATTAGGATATATAATCCCAGTGCATAGACCACTCTTGAGGCCAGCCAATGAAATCAAGGCCTAACATGAAATAGTCCAGAGACAATTTCCCTGTGGTAAGTAATGCTGGGTCTTGGTATACTTCCTGAGCTGATGTCCGCTAGGAAACAACCTTGTGCCCACATGTGGCCCTGATGGAAACTCTGAGGACCATGTATCCATCCCACTTATGGCCAAGAAAACACGTCATTGTCTTTCCTCTCAAATATGGTTCTCATCTTACCAGCACCTGGCAGTGGCTAGCTTCTGTGAGAGTACCAACATCAGGGGAATCAAATGAGCATCATCTAAGGAGAGGTGCCAACAAGTGATGGGTATCTCAATATACCGGCCATTTTGTCTCCATAGTTGATAAGCCTTAGGCATCACAAAAGCTACTGTTAAGGGTTAGTACTCCCATTTTCCAGATGAAGAAATTTAACCTCAAAGAGGTTAAATGAGTTGCTAAAGGTCATATAAGCAGTAAGTGGTAGAATTGGGAATAGAATCCAGGCCCACTCAGTTTCCAAGTTATATGCCCCTTCCCCATGACCCCCATGGTGCTTAGTAAAGAGGGTTGTGTGTGTGTGTGTGTTAAAGAAGTTTTAAGCATAAGATTCATTGTGCTATAGCTAATACTTAAAATTTCTCTCTACATAATAATGTATATATGTATAACAATTTGTGGGATTCCCAGGTGGTTCAGTGGTAAAGAATCCGCCTGCCAATGCAGGAGACACAGGAGATGCGGGTTAGATCACTGGGTCGGGAAGATCTCTGGGTCGGGAAGATCCTTGGAGGAAGAAACGGTAACTCCAGTATTCTTGCTGGGAAAATCCCATGAACAGAGGAGACTGGTGGGCTACGATTTGTGGGGTCACAAAGAGTCAGACACGACTGAGCACAACAACACAGCATCGTACCAATTTAAATATCAATATATATACAGTAGCATCCAAGTTGGCATTTGGTGATGCACTAAGTCTGATTCCTTTCTACTATATATCTGGGGACAGGATTGGGAGTCAGGATACCTGATTATAGTCCTGGCTCAGTCATGTACTCACTGTGTGCCTTGAGAAGCTCCTTTTTCATAGCTGGGCCTCAATTTTTTCATCTAGTCAGATGAAGATGAGACTAGATCTAGGGTTGAACTAGATCTCTAACATGCTAGGATTCTAAGAATCTGGTGACAACAGTCACCATCTTTCTTAACTATTTTTATATCAAAGCATAGTAATTGAATTCTAGAAAAAAAGAAAGTTGAACATATATATTATTGTTGTTGAGTCACTCAGTCGTGTCCGACTCTTTGCAACCGCATGGACTTCAGCATGCCAGGCTTCCCTGTTCTTCACTATCTCCCAGAGCTTGCTCAAACTCATGTCTATTAGTTGGTGATGCCATCCAACCATCTCATCCTCTGTCATCCCTTCTCCTCCTGCCCTCAGTCTTTCCCAGAATCAAGGTTTTTTCCAATGGAACATATATATTAGAAAACTATTTTAAAATAACATATTTATTGAGACCTAGATAGATGCCAGGGACTATAATAACTAATTTACAGACTTTTGATTAATTCTTATCACATCAACTATTTTTATTTATCCATCTCTCAGGAACAGAGAAGTACTTTGCCCAGGACAGCGTGGCCAATGGGTAGAGAAGCCAGTACTGAAATCTAGAACTGATTATACAGCTACCTCTCAAATATGGTCCTACCCTCTATTCTCTTATTTTATGGCTCCCATAAATGGTATGATGACTATATAGAACATTTCTTAAAGTTCCATTTGACATTTCCTGACCTTGAAATATGAGGAAAAAGCAGCCCACACCATTGTAATGGAATTTTCCTGGAGACTTTTGTTATTGTACGATTATCTCTCCCTGGGAGGGGGCTATAAAAGTCAGACTGAATATGGGTTTAGAGAGTATGTTTTCATTTCAACTGTATGAGAGAAAACATTATACTGGTCAGCAGACCCTGGCTATAAAATTGGTTCTATTTGTTAGCTTAATTAGTATCCTTTGTTTTCCTAATATTAAGCTCATAAAAGTTAGCCCCAGTTCCTTTGACTGGGTCTAAATAGGAGGAGGTAAATCAATGAAGGAAAAACTCCTTTTCTGTCTGTTACTGATCCTGTGGAGATGAAAAGAAGAGAGAGAAAGAAATGATTACTGGCAGGAAAATAGAGAACTATCAAAGGTTTGGGTCTTGTACAGACTGGGGTGGATGCATCTGACTTCCATCCTCTTCAAATGATGCCTCGATACCTACCTGTTGCCTCAGATCTTCCTGGACAGGAAGTCAGGTGGCTAGTGTGAGCAATGGTCTAGAAAGAGCCATAAACACACCAGTATAACCCTAACCTGAACCTACCCTATCAGCCTCATCTTCCTCAGGGATGATGCCTGAATCAAACCGCAAGACTATCCAATCCTGGGACCAGAGGTAGGAGACTAGGGAGGAAGGTGGAGGTAGTGCCCCTACTTCCTTCCATTGTCTTGCTCACTACCCACAGGAAAGGATCCTCTTTCTCTTGTGTGCCTTGAATTACATGTCACACAGGTGGGTTGGTGAGAATTGAAAAAGGCTGTCTATAAATTGCTCAAACTAATTTAGAAGTCATTCTGCAACATGTACTCAAGTCTACACTTTCGGTAATGTCAGAAAAGTTTGCTTTACTTTCATATCAATAGGTTATGGCATTTTTACTAAACATAAGAATGACACAAAGCTGAAAAGTAGAACCACAGAACCAAATCAGAATGTAAAATTGTCTAGACAGTCTAGATTGTCTAGAGAGTTTTGTCTAGACAGTCTAGAGAGTTTTGTCTAACTCAGTAAGTTAAAGTGTATCAGAAATAATTGCAGAATTCTACATTTAGGCTAAAAAAAGAAAACCAGCTCTGCAGGATGGAGGAGATTACCTGGACCATGTTCATTCATATAAAAGAACTGAGAACTTAACCACAAGTTGAATATTTGCCACCACCATGATGTGTCTGCTAAAGAAAACCAACCCAACCTTTGACTGCAAGAGGGGAAATGAGGTGGATATGACCAGCAGCCCTGGTCCTACTGCAGTGAGCTGTGGTCAGACTGCACTGAAGTACTGGGTTCCTTGGTAGGTACCACAGTTCTTGGGGGATACTGACCAACTAGAGCAATGGCAAATAGAATGGCGAGAGTCAGAAAATCAGAGAGTTGATAGAAATGGTCATATTTAGCCTAGAGAAGAAAAAAAAAAAGTCAACCAAAGGAACAGCCCGATCATTGCAAATATTTCAAAGGCTCTTATGTGACTGGCAGAATGAATTTGTCCTTCCCTGTCAAGATGTAGAGCAAGGCTAAGGAATAGAAGCTAAAAAGTCAGAATTCAGAGCTATTTAATAGCTGAGCCACTGTCCTAGAGAGGGGGCTCCCAGATTCTAGAAGTACCATGTTGCTAAGGCTACCTTTGAGGAGAGCTTTCCATTAGGCAGTGGGAGGTGAGAAGGGAGGAAACATTATTTATTTGATTTATATTCCCTACACCAAAGAGACCACCATTTCCTCTGTTTTCCACCAACTGGATTCACTTCTCTGATTTCACCTGATATTTCATATTTTTTTTTCTTCAGCCTTAATTTGGGAGCCACTGACATCTGCTGCGAGTCCAGGCTTGAGGGTTCAAGTCCTGTGACTTTCTGAGCAGGGACGACCACTTTGGAAAATCTGAGTCTCTTAGGAATTCTTTCCACAGTGAAACTTAAGCTCTTGTACTGATCCATTAGCTTAATAACAGAAATCCTCACTTTGCTTTCTGAACATATGTTAGGCAATAATTGTTTCTGCTGGAGAAATATTTTTATTACTTCATATATTATACTTTTATTTCTTTGAGTTTCCTTTGGTAATTCTTACACAGTTTCCTCCTGCTTTTAAAAATGATGAACAGACCTTTGATAATAGATTAATTTTAATTTGTAACATGAAAGAAAAAAAAGATGAACAGGAAGTTTCTACTCTGAGGCTTGACTGTGTAGTTATGACACCAGGAGACTTTTCACTGTAAAGTCATCCTTTTCACTGTAAGTCATCCTTTTCACTGTAAAGTCATCCCCAAAGAGATTGACCACCATAATACCTTCATTCTTTCCTCACTGCTATTCCACTAGAAAAGGAAGGCAATCATTCTTAAAATCCTCAGTGCAGGAGCTTAGGAGAGTTTTAGCCCAGATTTCTTTTCAGGAGAATAGTAGCTTGGCTTCAAAAACCTTGGAATAAAAATAAAAATAATAAGAAATTGACAACAGCAATAATACTTTCATAGTACTTACTATGTGCCAGGTGCTATTTAAGCATTTTATGTAATACAATAGTTTTCACAATAACCCCATAGTAGGTGCTATTATCTCCATTTTGTCAATGGAGAAAATATGTTATGGGGAAGTTATGTAACTTGCCTAGGGTTGTAGAGATAGCAAGACTATGTAACTGAAAGTTGAGCTCATGAGTTCTGGCTCCAAAATCCAGGCTCTTAACCATCATACTAAATATACTATTATGGCATGTACCCTTTCATTTTTAGAACAGTACAATTTCTTAAGATAAAGTCATGACTAAATTTCTAGTTTCAACATCTTATAATCTTTATTTAATGTGTACTTTCTCTGTTATAAAAATAATATTGTTGTAGCTAAGAGTCCTGACTTTAATGCCAGCTAGTCCTGAACTTAGATGCAGGCTACTCACTGATAAGTTACTTAATTTCTTTAGTTTCCTTATATGTATATCCATAGATTTTTAAAGAGGATTAAGTAAGATAAAATATGTAATGTGCTTAGCAGAGTACCTGGCCTAGAATCAGTACTCAGGAAATGTTAGCGTTTATTAATATGTATTATAATCAAAGAGAGTATGGCAAGGCTGAAAGTAGAAAGAAAAAAAAAATTAAACCACCCAGAATTCCACTCCTTGAGCTATTTTCGTTTTGTCTTTTATCTGTGTGTAAGAGAAATTAATTTTTATTGTTTATATTTCTGAGCGGAGGTCGTGGTAGCTGTTTGCCAAGTCACGATGGGTGGTGGAGAGGAAATTTGGAGGTAGATGTTAGGGTGTATGTGTATGCAGAATTACTGGCATAACACAGGAGGTAAATGAGACTCCCTGCTGCTGCTGCTGCTGCTGCTGCTGCTGCTGCTGCTGCTGCTGCTAAGTCGCTTCAGTTGTGTCCGACTCTGTGCGACCACATAGACGGCAGCCCACCAGGCTCCCTTGTTTCTGGGATTCTCCAGGCAAGAACACTGGAGTGGGTTGCTATTTCCTTCTCCAGTGCATGAAAGTGAAAAGTGAAAGTGAAGTCGCTCAGTCGTGTCTGACTCTTAGCGACCCCATGGACTGCAGCCCACCAGGCTCCTCCATCCATGGGATTTTCCAGGCAAGAGTACTGGAGTGGGGTGCCATTGCCTTCTCCAAAATAATATTTCCTAGGGGACAAATAATTTAATCTCTGAATTAGATCTGAGCAGTTCCTGATAAAGACAGAGAAAGAAGCCATGGAGGGCCTCAAGATTTAGAACTACCCCTGTCAGAATGGACCACCTTTGTAATGTCTTTATCAGTTCAGTCCAGTTCAGTCGCTCTTTGTGTGTCCTTCTCTTTGCAACCCCATGGACTGCAGCATGCCAAGCTTCCCTATCCATAAACAACTCTCGGAGCTTGCTCAAACTCATGTCCATCAAGTCAATGATGCCATCCAACCATCTTATACTCTGTTGTCCCCTTTTTCTCCAGCCTACAATTTTTCCCAGCATCAGGGTCCTTTCTAATGAGTCAGCTCTTCACATCAAGAGGCCAAAGTATTGGAGCTTCAGCTTGAGCATCAGTCCTTCCAATGAGTATTCAGGATTGATTTCCTTCAGGATTGACTGGTTTGATCTCCTTGCAGTCCAAGGAACTCTCAAGAATCTTCTCCAGCACTACAGTTCAAAAGCATCAACTCTTTGATGTTCAGCCTTCTTTATGGTCCAACTCTCACATCCATACAAGACTACTGGAAAACCCATAATTTTGACTAGATGGACCTTTGTTGGCAAAGTAATGTCTCTTCTTTTTAATATGCTGTCTAGGTTGGTCATAGATTTTCTTCCAAGGAGGAAGTGTCTTTTAATTTCATGGTTACAGTCACTATCTGCAGTGATTTTTAGAGCCCTAGAAAATAAAGTCTCACTGTTTCCATTGTTTCCCCATCTATTTACCATGAAGTGATGGGACCAGATGCCATGATTTTGGTCTTTTGAATGTTCCAGATTTAAGCCAGCTTTTTCACTTTCGTCTTTCACTTTCATCAAGAGGCTGTTTAGTTCCTCTGCTTTCTGCCATAAGGTAGTGTCATCTGCATATCTGAGGTTATTGATATTTCTCCTGGCAATCTTGATTCCAGCTTGTGTTTCATTCAGCCTGGCATTTTGGATGATATATTCTGCATATAAGTTAAATAAACAGGGTGACAGTGTACAACCTCGACATACACCTGTTGAAACCTAGTTTGGAGAATTCTGAGCATTACTTTGCTAGTGTGTGAGATGAGTGCAATTGTGCAGTAGTTTGAACATTCTTTGGCATTGCCTTTCTTTGGGATTGGAATGAAAACACCTTTTTCAGTTCTGTAACCACTGCTGAGTTTTCCAAATTTACTGGCATATTGAATGCAGCACTTTCACAGCATCATCTTTTAGGATTTGAAATATCTTCCCTGGAATATGTTTTTATAGCAGTTCTTAATTTGTTGAAAGTAATAATAAGTCTCCAAAAGCCAAGCCTTAGATACTCATGCCAAGAGACACTTATGTAGCCTTTCATCTTCTCCAAGTCATTCTTCTCTGCACAGTTCCTCCCAGGGCCAGCCAAGGGGGCCTCTTCTGTCTTTCTCTATCTCAAGTCAGGCTCTTAGACAAGTGGGAGCACACACAAACCAAGTTAAATTACATTAGGCAATAGTCCTGTGAATGCTTTATTAGCAGCGAATCTGGACTAGATAGATTGCTTCCCTGAGGGTTTGTGTTAAGGACAACTATGAGAAAATATTAATACCTGACCAGACTAAGTTATAGTCACAGCTAATATTTCTGAGGGGTAGTTTCTAGGGGAGAATTGTACTTAGCACTAAAGTCCAGACAGTGAGGTTACTATTTAATAATTCACTCTCTTTGCTTATTTTTATGCACAAGTTGGATATCTTAGACTGGCTTAAAAGTTACTACTTATCCATTAAGTAAATTCATATCTTAAAGATTTCATATCTTTTGTGTTGCTAGAATCATAACTTAATGAGAAAGATTAAGGGGTAAAGATAATATAATAGATCAAGGGCCTCTCTAGTTCTGCGGTTAAACTTTGGGGGAAAATTTCTCCCAAAAGCTTCTTCTTCCACCCACCTATGCATAGATTTTTCAGCTGGGTCTAGTTAGCCATGATTATCTCTTGCTCTCACTATGGGAACTAGTCCTTAATTTGATAGAGACTGTTAGGAAAGCGGGAAAAAAAAATCTGGAAATTGCAGATAAAATTTGAACACATCTTAGGTGATGTTCTAAAAAGAAATATCTCATATAAATCTTTTATAGGCATTTAGTAGAAAGTTGTTCAGGACGCCCCCAGCAGGTGCAGACACTAAATGAGCGGGTAGGAGTGAGGAGGGGCTGGGGTTTAGAAGGAGCAGCGGCTTCCCAGGCAAAGGTTAGGAAGAAAAGAACAGAGCCTTGGGTGTCCAGAGAATCAGGTTTAAAGGGTCCAGAGATTGAGGTTGTGGCCTTGCCAGGGCACCAGTGTGGGAGATGGAAGTGCGAAGAGAGGACTGAAGAACTGCAAGTACCTGAGGAATCCAGACTTAGAGGAACCTTTAGGGCATTCAGACGAGGCGTTCAAGGGAAACTCTCTCTGAAAGCGTTTCAGGGTTGTTTGGCTCCTGCGTCAGTAATTTTGGGCTTCGAGTTTTAAAAAATCTGACAAAAGTGTAGATTAAACAAGATGGATATGTACTTTTCTCTCAAACAACCTAAAGTTGGAAATTGGTAGTCCATAGCCGGTCTGCAGCACCACAGCGCCAAGGACGGCGCTTATTCGTTGGCCCGCAGTTTTCCTCTTCAGGACTGCCTCACCGTCAGGGGTTCTGCAACTCCAGCCTTCACAGCCACCACACAGGTAGCAAGAGGGAGGAAGCGGGGAAGAACCAAACAAACGCTTAGCAACAGAGGCAGTCAGTCTGCTTTAAAGGCTATTCTCTGTACGAATCCCCACTGTGATCCCTGCTTACATCTTTTAACCCAGTCTGTTTTACTTGACCAGTCCTAACTGAAAGAGAGGCTGTAGAAATAGGAGTTTTTAAGCTTGGTATTCAGTTGTTTTTAAATAAAATTGGAGTTTTCTTAGTAAGATAAAAGGAAATTATGGATGTTAAGCACAATAATCAGGCTCTACCACAAACCCCAAACATATGACACAAAAATTATTTCTAATTCCCAGTTATGTGTTGAGTGAAGCTCTGAGGTGTTCTCTAGATGTCCTTTCACTTATTCTGAGAAAGAACAAGACAGTTTGCAGACAGCTGTTTACAAAAACAAGTCAGAACTAAGTCAGTTTAAGGACAGCTAACAGTGCTATTAAAAAGAGGTGCCCGAGAGAAGGCCTGGAGGAAATAGCAAGACATCATAGTGATTACAGTGGTGGCTGAAGTGATGGGATTATGGCTCTCCCAGTTTTCTGTTTTGCATTTGTTGTATTTTCCACTTTTTAAAAAAGAAAAATAGAGGATTTTCTGTTGAAGTTTTTTGTTTTTGTTTTTTTTGGTTTTTTTTTACCGTTTTGATACTTCTTTTAGAAGGAAGGCATTTGGGCCAGACTGCTTAAAGTAAAACATATGTCCAATGTGCAAACTAACCCAAAAGACCGCAAAAATGTGTTTCAGAAACCAGACCAGGGCATTTGAGATTGCCTTTGCATAAACATTTTGTGTGTGTGTGTGTGTGTGTGTGTGTGTGTGTGTGTGTGTGTTATATTGACTCCATGTCATCTGTAAAGATGCCATAAAGAGCTAGCAAAAGTCCCCAGGAAGGGAAATTAGAAAATGAGAGAGCTGCCCTAGGAGAGTAACTGAAGAGCAGGCAACAGCCAGAGGCCTGTTGGAAGGGGGACCTGGGTTCCTAGGTCTTTCCTCAACCCTGCCTTTAACTGGTGGTAGGATCCTAGGAAAATTAACCTATTTTGTCTTGGTTTTCTTACCTAGAAAATGAGAGAATAGGACAAGATGATCATTAATTTTTTTTTTTTTACTCCTAAATAGTTTTATTTTATGTTATTGTGCAACTGAGAGAGAAAACAGAAATATTTTGCAAGGTAAGAGTAAGGAGGAATAAAAGTAAGCAAGTAGTCTTAACATGGGAACAGGGTTAGCATGCTGACTGCAATTCTAGCATTCGGAGGGGTTCCTCAGGTGTACCTTGTTGTAGCCATCCAATTAAGATTCCTGAAAAAAAGGAATTACTTTTGTAATCTAAGCCAATAAAATGGACCAATTCCTTGAGAAAAATTTTAACACAATTTTTTTAAAAACAGCATTAATTCCACAATTCTCTTAACCTTGCCATACAGTTTTCCTTAATATCTCTTCCTTCAAACTCCCAGTCCTTTTCTCTTTAAAGCTCCACAGGTCTTCCTGTCTTAAATTTAGAAGCATCCAGGGGTCAGTTTATATTACTTGCTGGATGATTTTTAATTTTAAAAAAGTATGTACTTTTAATTGGAAAATTTAGGGTATGCATCTGTGTCTGTTTGTGTGCATATATGCAAGGGATTGCTATGGCTCTTCTGAAAGATTGTCCTGGAAAATATCTTATAATCTAATATACTGCTCTAATGAGATTGTTTTTCTAATGCAAATGAGGCCTGGAATTCAGCAGAAGAAATGGAGCTTCTCTCCCTGCACTACCACACTAATTATACTTATTTTGTTAGCACAGCTCTTCCTTGAGCAAAGTTTTGCTCCTTCTTCTTTCCACCAGTAACTTGGGGAGCAGGACATAAAAGTCTGGTTCTTGGGTGGGTGGGGAAGTCAATGAGCCAAATGTTAAGGGGAGAGAAATCAGAACAGTACAGATTTAGCCGCAATTTAGTGGAAATTAAGCCTCTTCACCTTCACTGTGGCCTCAGTGCAGCCTCTGCTCCTTGGTCCCTCTGAGCCTTCATGATTACGTGGATCAACATGGGAATTCCAAAGCCTCTGCACTAAGTCCCTGCTTTCATTTCCTTGGCACTGATATTCCATGAAACTCCTCTTTCAACATCGCCCTTCACTGTGACAGAGAAACCCCTTTCCAGCCGTGTTCCCTCATCCTACCGTCCAGATCCAGAGAAAGAGGTGCCTCTCCATTTAATGTCTGGGGCCTTCGCTGGTGGCCCAGTGGTTAAGACTTTGCCTCCCCATGCAGGGAATGCAGGTTCAGTCCCTCATGGGGGAACTAAGATCCCACAGTCCTTGGAGCCAAAACACCAACACATAAAACAGAGCAGTACTGTAACAAATTCAGAAAATTTGAGTGGACTTTAAAAATGGTCCACGTCAAAAAAAAAAAATCTAAAAAATGTTCATGTCTGTAATGTATACTCCTCCAGAGTTCCCAGAGACCATGCCTTTGGGTAAATCTGAAGGAGCTGGGCTATCCCGCTCTCATTAAGCCCAGACTTGGCACATTATTGAAGACTACAAAAGCCTGAGGCAGAGAAGTCTAAAGGGCAGTGTAGGTCTTCGTTAAAAATTCTTAAAGACGTGGAGAAGGGATATGCAAAACTTCCTTAAAATATTTTGTAAACTTCTCACCTTTCTGAATCCCACTTCTTACCTGCCTCTCCTTTGTCTACTTACCCAATCTTTCCCTATGGGAATCAGCTTCATCTTCTAAGTCATTTGGCTTCCGTCAGCTTTTCCCTCTCCCCTCTTGATCACATGGCACAACTAAGGCTCAAAAATTAGCTGTCCAAGAAAATGTTCTTTCTCTTTAGAGCTAGGGGTGATACTCATCATTCAACATTATACAATAGGGATAAGAATTATACCCTCATAAAGTTCTTGCAAAAATTAAGTGAGATAATATATCTCATTACGTTCTTAGAATAGTAACTGTATGTTGTAAGTTCTGAACACAT
This sequence comes from Nanger dama, assembly GCA_917880005.1. Classification (NCBI taxonomy): domain Eukaryota; kingdom Metazoa; phylum Chordata; class Mammalia; order Artiodactyla; family Bovidae; genus Nanger; species Nanger dama. The sequence continues at coordinate 9,397,584 of CAKJTW010000011.1, forward strand.
TTTAGTTCCTGTTATTACTAGCTGTGTTTTCCTGGCACATCATATTTGTTTTTTTTTTTTTTCCTTTTCTAGCAATTCCCCATTTGCTCCTGTTCTCCATCCTAAACTATCTATACTGACCATTTTTGACATTTTTAAAATGATAAGTTTTTTGAAATATAAATTATCCACTTTCATTTTCAAAGTGCCTGTTACTCCTCAAGTCCTTGATTTCTAGAAGGTCATAAGAGAAAAATACCATGAAAAGAACTTTTCTTCATAGCATGGACAGTCATGGAGGTACACCAAGTGGACCTCCCATCAAGAATTTGCTCCGCAGTTATAAAGAGTATAGCTGACTGTCTTCTTTCAGTACATCCAGAATCTGCCCCAGTTCTCTAGCCAGGCCACCTGCCTTACAGACGTGTTTGTCATACATGTACCTACCTTATAGAGGTGGTAGTTCCTCCCGCCCATCACCGTCTGGTACTATCAGGCCAGGAGGAGTGGGCTTGAGTGGGAGTTTGAGAAGAGAGGAAGAAAATTTTGGCAGAAGGTGGGGAAAGGTATGCATATGGACATGGATTGTGGTTTGGAGCAGAAATGTATAAATTGTGTTCAGGGAATAGTAAGGTTGTTACAACGAAGTGAAATGTATGAAACAGAGCAATGAAATAGGGGGTATGGAATAGTATAGTCAGTGATGAATGATGACTAGCCTGGAGGTAATTGGTCAAGAGCTTAAGGCAAATGCAAAATTGTCTAGATTTAATGCACAGAGCAAGAGTATGTAATTCAGGATTAGAAATATTAATAATGATAATTGGTCTTGTTTTGGAGGGCTTACTGTGTCTGAGTTATTGTGCAAGAACCTCCTAAATGGTCTCCCTGAATTTCTTCTTGTTCTACTAATTCTTACATCAACAGAGCAGCCACAGTAATTTTTTAAAACTGCAGATCTGATCATATTGTTGACTCCTCCCTCATCCTTCTTAAAATTCTTACTAGTTTCTCTTCATTCTGAGAAAGACCAAAATCCTTTTCATGGATGACTAGGTCCTGCCCAATCTGACTCCAGCCTTTTCAGCTTCAAATCTTGTTCTCTTTTGGTTCCATAACCCAAGTCTTGCCCTCTCCTGACAGAGTGCTTTCACAGATGCTCTTGCTTATCCTAGACAGCTCCTGCCAGTACCTCTTGGTCTGGTTAATGTGGCTTTATCCTCTAGATCTCCATGTAAAGGACACATTGTCAGGGAAGTCTAAGCTAGGTTCTGCATTAATCTCTCTTGGAATTTTCCTTCATAGCATGAACAGCCATGGAGTTACGCCAAATGGATCTCCTGTTAAGAATTTGCTGTGCAGTTGTAAAGAGTATAGCTGACTGACTGTCTTCTTTCATTGCATCCAGGACCTGCCCCAGCTTTCTAGCCAGGCCACATTCTTCCAGGTAGCCCCCAATCTAATGACTAGACATAGTGCGTAGTCCTAGTGCCTGGTCATTCTTGTCCAACATGGAATTCCTCTAATGGGCAACCTTTGTTCCTAGGTTCCTCTCGACATGGCTGAGCCTTTGAGACATCTGCATTGTAGTCTGAGACTCTTCTGCCCAATTCTACTTCCTCTGCCCTTAACATTTCTCAAACATTAACCCCCTTGCTGCTACTGTTGCTAAGTCGCTTCAGTTGTGTCTGACTCTGTGCGACCCCATAGACGTCAGCCCACCTGGCTCTTTCGTCCCTGGGATTCTCCAGGCAAGAATATTGGAGTGGGTTGCCATTTCCTTCTCCAGTGCATGAAAGTGAAAGTGAAGTTGTATCCAACTCCTGGCGATCCCGTGGACTGCAGCCTACCAGGCTCCTCCATCCATGGGACCTTCTCTGCAAGAGTATTGGAGTGGGTTGCCATTGCCTTCTCCATCCAGTTGCCAGCTCAGCCAACTGAACTGAGAAGTACTCACTCCATGTGCTCAGTCATGTCCAACTCTTTGGGACCCCAGGAGTAGGCTTCTCCGTCCATGGGATTCTTCTAGGCAAGAACACTGGAGTGGGATATCATTTCCTTCCTCCAGGGGAATCTTCCTGACCCAGGGATCGAACCCAGGTCTCCTGCACTGGAGACAGATGGTTTAATCTCTGAGCCACCAGAGGTTAACCCCCAACCCCTTACCAAATCTCTTATGTTTAGAATTCTGTCTTTGCAACTGTTCCCTGGAGGACCCAAATGACACATACCACTCAGCTTTTTAACCTGATATATTTATTTGTATGATATCTAATGTTTGCACCACACTGAAAAATTTGTGAGGGGAAGGTCCAGTTTTGCACTCAAAATTATATGCTTAGTTATCTTCCAGAGTACAAAAAGGCACTTAAAAGCTATTTATGACAAGAAAGTAAAGCATTTTTACATGCCTTATTATCTCACTAATCCTTTGAGAGTGGTTCTATTTTTGTGACATTTTGAAGAAGAGGAAACTAAATGAGAGATTAGCCCAAATTTGGATCCAGGTGTGTCTGATGTCAAATATCTTCTGAACCGCTGCTTAATTCCTTTCTGCTTAGGTGAAAATGAGGATCAAAATGATTCTTCAACTAGGGCCCTTGGGTTTTTACCTTGCTGGGTCCTTGATCAATCAAATATTGTAAGCCTGATTTGAAAGCTATCTTGCCAAATTAATCTTGGTATTTCTAACAGTGATTGACACTGAGAAGTACTCACTCCATGTGCACCAAACTGGATGGGCGGCGGAGGGCAAGGATGATACTTAAAGATAATTCTTGCCACCTCTGTAGATACCAGTAGAGGAGTGTGTCAACTCTATGGATTCTCAAGAGGAATCGATGTTCAGGACTCTGGAGCACAATCTTCTTTGACTACCATTCTTGTCCCCCAGGCAGTGTCCCCTGCAAAGTGTCCATTAAAGCTGCAAAGACAAAATAGTGCCCCTGAGAACCAATCACTTCTCTCTTGCCTTCAGAGTCATGATATACTTAACGCAGCTAAGAATAAATGATTACAGCAGAGCCTGGGAGGAACCTTCAAGAAAAATTTAGCAAATTTATTTCACAGGGGAAAGAAATCGAGACCTAGAAAGGAGAAGAAACTTGCCCAAGTAGCTGAGGTGGAACTGAAACTGGATCACATATTTCTCCATTCCTGACTGCCAGCTTGCAGAAGAATCTATGGATCTTCATTTTGCTTCTTAGCGAGAAGGATAAACTTTGCTTCAGAGAGAGTCATGCAACCCTCTGTTGCTGGGATGTGGCCCAGGGAGAGAGGGATGGAATGAATATGGGGTTCTAGAATAGCAGTACTGTGCAAGAATCAGTATTTTCTAGGCAAGCCTGACTTGTGAAAATAAGATATACTCACTGGCAAGAGAAGTATAATTGCTTGACTATAGATTACCTAATGTAGTTTGGATCTTATCATTGCAAAGTCTGAGTGAATCTGAGTTCTCTTGCACTGCTTCCTCATATCTTTAATTGTTCTGGCCTAGAGCAATCACTGTTTTCTTTCAAGGAGCTCTTGCCACTGTGCTGACATTGAGTGTCTCTATTTGAAGATTTGTGCCTTTCTGGTGTTGTTTTCATCTTATAAATTAAAAAGGAGGCAAAAATAGATCCTGCCAAAGGTCACACCACCACAATGTTAGGACCAGTCTCTCTTCATTTACAAAGGGAATGCTCAGCCTAGGAGGGATGGACCAGGTAGCCCTGGTTCTCTTCCAGCTGCTGGTCCTCTCTGGTGCCTGTCAGCCTGCCAGAGACAGTGCCGCAACTCTCTTAGTGCCCATCATTATCCTGGTTGGCAAGGAGGCCCTGCTGGGTTTGGAGAGGGTCAGGGCACAGGGCCAGCCAAGATGAGAGGCCACAGAGAAGAAATGAGGAAAAAATCCTGGGGAAATGCATCAAAACAATACTGAGAACACAACTCTGGCTATAGACTAAGGATTGGCAAGAAAGTGAAATAGCCCCATTCAAGGTCAGAGCAGTGAGGACATTCTCAAGTTGGAAACTGAAATCAATTCTCCTTTCCTTTCAGCCTGGCAGCTGAATCTGGTGGGTGCCTAGGAAGCTAGAATACTGAGACAGCCCTGGCAGCTGCATGGGCAAAAGGTGAAAGGGCCCACAGATACAGGGCCAGGGCCAGAAAGGAGCCATCCTTTGACTCTTGTCATGGGTCCCTTGCTAATAAAGGCAGAGCCACTCCATGGCCCATGAAGGGCATTTGTGGGAGTATCTATTCTTGTGGGCTCTCATTTTCATCACAATTGGTTTTCCATGTGTTTGTTTTTAAAATAAAGGAATCATATGTCCTTGTAGCTAAGACCCTGTTTTGTTGAGAGTGGGGGTGGGAAGAGGCTCTTCTTCTACCATGAGTTTTAAAATTCAGGGCAGGAAAGCTGCCGCCCTTCGTACCAGAATCAGTTCTTGCCAAGACAGGTTCAAATGTTTTGGATCAATGGAGCAAGAGGAAGGAGGTGGGGGGAATATAGAAAAATTGAGCTCCTTTTCTCTCTTCTGCTTCACTGCTTGATGGGTGCATAAAGGTGAATGTTTAGGAGTTAAGAAGGAGGCAAGTGAAAATAGTGTTCAGAGGAAGAAAAAGTATCACAGAAAGAGAATTTTTAAAGAAAGAATAAAATCCATAGTTTGACATTTTTAGCAGGAAAGATACGTTTTTCACACAGATACAATTTACATAGATCTGTAAATGAGCAAATAGATTGAGAAGGGAAAGGGGAAAACAATGCAATGGCCAGAACAAGGTCTGCTGGAGGCAGGTCTAGCTGCTGTGATAGACAAGAAAGAGAAAAGATGTGCTTGGAGTGAATTTTCACATTTCAATTCAACATATACTGACCACCTAAATTAGGTGCCAGGTATTGTGCTGGATACTGGGTATTCAGAAGCCTCCATGATAAGAGTTATACCACTAAGGAACTCAGATTCTGGGAGAGAAGAGAGATCTGTTCACAATCTCAAAACAAGGCATAATGTGACAGATTCAACAGAGGTACAAGCTACATGCTACAGAAGACAGATGAGTCTGACATGAATTCCATCTAGCAGAGCACAGAAACTGTCACAGAGGAAGTAACATTTGATCTAGAATGTGAAAGATGAGGTTTTTTTCCCCCCTTTTCACTGTGCTTTGATGTTTTCCTTATATGAAAAGGTAAATTTATTAGCTTAAGAAAATTAAATCTCTCCATTTTGTATTATAGCAACTTCAGGGACAGCATGTGAGATGACTCGTTGGATATGTTATTGTTGACTGAAAAAGTACACGCTATCTAAAAGTTGAGAGTTATGTTTTATTCCATGAAAATTTTTAGGACTTAAGCCTGAGAGGCAGCATCTCAAGTAACCTGAGAGACCTTCTTTGAGGATGGGGGATGGGGGAGAGCCAGGTTACATACAAATTTTGCAACAAAGAGCAGGAAGGTTGAATGTCGAAAGTTTTGTGTTTTTTTGTTTTTTTGTAAATTAAGGAAAATCAGATACCCCAAGTTAAGAAATTTAGAGCTTTTCTATGTATGGGAGGATGCAAGAGACCTCCCACATAAGTCATTCCTTTGATAATACACCTCAGCTATGTAGAGCCAGTATCCTGTGTTTTTCACATCCTGAGCTTCCTCAGGGTTCATCGTAGGGAGTGGCTGCAGTTCGATGGCTGCTAGATGTCAGGTACTCATTCCTTCCTGAGCACCCTCAGTTCTCACCAGCTCACCTTCTGATGGTGGCTGCAATTGTTGATGATTGTGACATCCTTTGTTTACTGATATGGCAAGAAATATTCTATTTCTCCTTACCTATCAGAGGTGAGGTCCAGACACAGTTGCTCCAATAGCCATGCAAAGGATCTTATGGAAACAAGAGAATTCAGAGTCTAGAGAACCCAACTAGCTACAATGAGTAGAAACTTCTCCAGGGTAAAGGGCAACTCATTATTTAAGAAAAGCAATTTTGCCCCTCCCTCAATAATATGCAACTATTGCATTCTTATTGTTATACCTCAGATCATATTTATAATTATTTTTACATGTGAAATTACTTTAAGAACATAGCAAGTATTTAAAGTTAGAGATTGGACTGCTTCACTCAGATGTTTTAACCAGAGGTCTGCAAACTTTTTCTTTAAAGATCCAAACAGCAAATATTTTCAGCTTTGCAGCTCATGTGGTCTCTGTTGCAACTACCAGTTTCTACCTTTACAAGCATGAAAATAACTATAGGCACTATATAAATGAAAGAGCATGACTGCTTTCTAATAAAACTTTATTTACAAAAACAGCTGGATTTAGTCCTGCTGGTGCTGCTAAGTTGCTTCAGTCCTGTACGACTCTGTGCAGCCCCATAGACAGCAGCCCACTAGGCTCCTCTGTCCCTGGGATTCTCCAGGCAAGAGTACTAGAGTGGGTTGCCATTAGCCATAGTTTATTGACCTCTGCTTTTAACCATCTGGAGAAGGCAATGGCACCCCACTCCAGTACTCTTGCCTGGAAAATCCCATGGACGGAGGAGCCTGGTAAACTACAGTCCATGGGGTCGCTAAGAGTCAGACATGACTGAGTGACTTCACTTTCACTTTTCACTTTCATGCATTGGAGAAGGACATGGCAGCCCACTCCAGTATTCTTGCCTGGAGAATCCCAGGGACTAGGGAGCCTGGTGGGCTGCCATCTATAGGGTCGCACAGAGTCGGACACGACTGACATGACTTAGCAGCAACAGCAGCATTTAACCATCAGTTTAATCTACTCTCAACTCTCCCACTTCTATAGCATGAAGGGCAGAGCAGATATCAATTAAGAGCATAGCCCTCCTTTCCAGCCCCTCATCAGTATTTTCTGAAGAATAACTTCCTTTTGTATTGTAAAATCAAAGCATTCTATTCTACCTTCTAACTGAAATTTCCACCTCCATTTTTTCTACCTCTAGCCAGGCATGTCTTAATAGCTACATGGATTAATCTTCTCATGCCTAGCAACAGCTGTGGCTAAGCTGCTCTGGAAACAGAATTTCCAGAGCTCTATCCTGCACTCTGGCATAGATTGCCAGTTGTTAGCCTCAATGTTTATTCTTCTTTCCCTAGTAATATAACCCTCAATATTACTTAGGCATATAGCCACCCAGAATGCAGACACTTTTCGGTTTCCTTGCAGCTGACCATGACAAGGTGACTAGGCTTTTGCTAATGTGAGGTAGAAAGAAACATTGTGCAGAACCTTTCAGGAAACCATTTTACAAAGCAGTCGATGGGTGTCTTCTGCCCGTCTTCATCGTTTCTCCATCATTCCACCTGGAAAACTGATGCAATGACCAAACTCTAGCTCTTCTCTTTGTCCAAGAGGGCAGAGACTTTGTCACAGAATGTCAAAGCAGTGATGTGGAAAAGGTGTTAATACTTGAAGACTGTGGATTCTCATAGCAGCCCCAGGCCACCTTACTTTGACCTGATCCAGAAATAAACTTCTGCCTTGTTTAAGTCACTGTTACTTGCAGCCATACCTAACTGTGATTAATATCTTGCTTTAAATTTTTAAATAAGGAAAATTTTTTTGAAATGAAGATTGAGATGAGTTTCACTGTAGGTCTTAAAATGACTATTTTTTTTACAAACAATAAAGTTTTTAGTCTTAAATCATTGAATATTTATGATTGTCAAATGCAGAAGAGAGCACAGGTATCTCTCTGAATTTATTGGACGTTTATACTATAGCTTGTAAATGTTTTGCTTCTTATGAATTCAAATAACAAAGAGAGGCAATGGAGAAACATTTACTAATATCTTGGAATTTGGAGCCTGTTTGTTCTCTCAACAACACTGTTAAAGCAACAGGGCAAAAGTTCTGCTGCTGCTGTTGCTAAGTCGCTTCAGTCGTGTCCAACTCTGTGCGACCCCATAGATGGCAGCCCACCAGGCTCCATCTCCAGGCAAAAACACTGGAGTGGGTTGCCGTTTCCTTCTCCAATGAATGAAAGTGAAAAGTGAAAGTGAAGTCGCTCAGTCATGTCTGACCCTCAGCGACCCCATAGACTGCAGACCCCCAGCCTCCTCCATCCATGGGATTTTCCAAGTAAGAGTACTGGAGTGGGGTGCCATCGCCTTCTCCTATGCTACTGATATATAACCAGGTTAAATGGACACCATCAGAGTGCTGAACTGAGCAGTACCTCTTAGAAGAGCTAAGGGTGTACATCTTCTACAGTTCCTTGTTGCTACTTGCACTCCAGGCTTGCAAACTGCAACAAGGTCTGCCCTCCCACCCTAAGCTTGCGCTCTAAGGCCAGTTTTGTTGGAGGAGGTAATCAAGAGAATGTGCCCACCTGAGAGCTGCACCTGTGCATCAGAAGCTCCTCACTCCCTCCCTTGTCCTTGGAATGTGGGTTCTGCCCACCATTCCCACAGTGGGAGCTTTTCCAAGGACACAGCTTTGAAAGAGTAATGTGTTGTTGAGCCATCTGGATTGGATACATGACTAAGCAGGTTAAAACCTCTATATGAACTTTCAGATCCTGGCCAGAGAGGTAGGAGAGTATGGAAATCTCCTTGTTTTGCGGCTATTCAAGGTAAGTCTCATAAGTTAAGTGCCCTTGCTTATTGAAACTGCCATTTATCGATCTGGAATGTGTTGACTAAAACAATAGTCACAACCTAGAAGGCAATGGCACCCACTCCAGTACTCTTGCCTGGAAAATCCCATGGATGGAGGAGCCTGGTGGGCTATAGTCCATGGGGTTGCAAAGAGTCAGACATGACTGAGCGACTTCACTTTCACTTTTCACCTTCATGCATTGGAGAAGGAAACGGCAACCCACTCCAATGTTCTTGCCTGGAGAATCCCAGGAACGGGGGAGCCTGGTGGGCTGCCGTCTATGGGGTCGCACAGAGTTGGACACGACTGAAGTGACTTAGCAGCGGCAGCAGAAATTGAGAGTTATGTTTTATTTGGTGAGAATTCTTCGGACTTCAAGCCCAGGAGACAGCATCTCAAGTGATCCTGAGAGAACTTTTCAGAGGAGGCCATGGGGTGTGGGGAAGAGTCAGGTTATATAGAAGTTTGCAGCAAGAATATCAAAAGATTATTGTTAATTAAGGAAAACCAGATATCTCAAGGAATTTAGCACTCTTCTATGTATGGGAAGATACAAGCCTCTAGGCTCACTAAAATAATTTCTTTTATATGCACCTCAGCTCTCTGGGGGCCAGGACCATGCTTCTTGATTTTTTTTTTTTAACATTCTTACTTCCTCGTAGGGAGTGACAGCAGCCCAGCCTACACCTGTTGGATCACAAGTATTGTCTCCCTTTTGGGTGCACTTCAGGCTCAGAAATTCACATTTGGAGGCCCCAAATCACTGATGGCTTTGACATCCTTGTTTACTGATAAGGCAGGAAATACTTCATTTCACAAAATGATCTACCCGTTTCTTTGATCTCTCTTTGCTCTTCCCGATCAGGTGCCACTTTGAGAACCAACACAGCTTCTTGTGGGATAGAAGGATATAAAATAGGACCAGGAAACCCCATAGCTGTCAGCTGATTCTCTCAGCTGTTTGGAGAAAAGCTTATCTTTTGCTCACCAAGCAGACTGCCTGAGTTTTGATTCTGCTGTAAGAGTTCGCTACGCACAGAAGCTCCACAGAGCAGTTCTCTTCTGCCTGATTCTCCAATGCTGGGCAGTATAGTTTGTCTTTTCTTTCTTTGCACTCGGTATGGATGTTCCCTGACATGTTGATTTGTAAGACACAGGACAGAGGCAGGAAGGTTACAATGGCTCTACAAGGTTATACACAGGCCCTGTTTTTCTTTGTCTGCCACTAGCTGGGCAATCTGGAAAAAAGATTGCCTCTTTCCTGCTGTGCTTTACTTGAGAAAATGAAAAGTAATAAACCTCTCTTCTTTACTTTTATTCCTCATAAATGCTCTAAGGCAGGTACCATCAGGTTCCTGAAAGATTTATCTTTTAGGGGGTCAAGGTATCCCAGCCTTTCCTCCTCAAACCCTACACTTCCTCCTTTTCATACAAAGGAGATGCTCCTGTTCCTCACCCTGACTGTAGGCCAGTCAGTGCTACACTTTCCTCGGGACTAGTATTTGACACCCCAGTGCTGGTAACAATTTCAGGTTTAGTTCTTTCACTTGTGAGGAACCAGAGATAAACGAGGGGACTGGCCATTCTAAGGATACACTTGGGCTGCCAGTGAGGCTAGACATCTGGTTGGAGTCAAAGCAGATCTGGAGACAGGCTGCTTTCTCCGGTTCTCTCAAAGACATCTGGCTTCCCTACGTGACTTTCTTTTTGCTCTCTGGATTGGCTTTGTCTTCATTCATTCACCAAATACTTATCACGTACCATATGCTGGGTACTGCTCTAGGCACCAAGAATACAGCAGTGAACAAAACAGACAGAATCATGGAGTTCAGACTTGAAAAAACACAGGTAAATGAGTAATGTCAAGTAGCAATACATACTATGAAGAAAAATAAATCCGGATAAGAAGATAGAGAGTAGCAGGGTGCTATGTTATAATAGATAGGATAGTTAGACAAAGCCTTTCTCAGAGGTAAAATTTGAGCACAGATCCAAATGAATTGAGAGAAGGAGCCAAGTAGGGGAGGGTGTTCCTGCAGAGGAAACAGCAGGTATGAAGATCCTAAGGCAAGAATGTGCTTGGCCAGAGAAAGGATCAGCATGGATATTAGCTGTGGCTAGGTTGCTGAGAGCAGGGGGAAAATTCAGATAACAGGGTTGGAAAGAGGTGTCCTAGAGCCAGAATGTTGGGCCCCAGGCTGCTGCTGCTGCTGCTAAGTTGCTTCAGTCGTGTCTGACTCTGTGCGACCCCATAGATGGCAGCCCACCAGGCTCCCCCGTCCCTGGATTCTCCAGGCAAGAACACTGGAGTGGGTTGCCATTGCCTTCTCCAGTTGGGCACTGTAGGGCATGGTATAAACAGTCGTGATCTGATTTACAATTTACAAGTGTTATGTGGAGACTAGGCTGTAGAGGAGCAGGAGTGAAAGCAGAGAAGCCAGTCAGGAGGTGAATATAGTAATCCAAAGAGAGATGATGACAGCTCAAACCTGCTACTGCTGAGAAGGTAGGAATAACTTTTGAAGAATTTGCTTGTCCATTGGATATTGCCTATGGGGGGGAAAATGAAAGCAAAGTTGACTTAAATATATTTTTTGGCCTTAGAAACTGGGTGATGTTATTTTCTGAGAAGGAAAACAATGGAAGAAGAATAGGTTTGAGTAGGGAATACCAAGATTTTGATTATGGTAAACTTTTTTTTTTATATACTGGTGAGTTTAATCTCTGAAAGCATCTGTCAGTTTTCAACATCATTTCTACAGCATACAAAGATAGTAAATTTGAGTATGTCAGTTTAGATACTTGGGGCACAGTGGCAAATATAATCTGGAGTTAGAGAAGTTATAATTTTCATGATCTTTAACAAGTTTGAGTGAGTGAAGTTGCTCAGTTGTGTCCGACTCTTTGCGACCCCATGGACTGTAGCCTACCAGGCTTCTCTGTCCATGGGATTCTCCAGGCAAGAGTACTGGAGTGGGTTACCATTTCCTTCTCTAGGGTATCTTCCCGACCCAGGGATCGAACCTGGGTCTCCCGCATTGGAGGCAGACGCTTTAACCTCTGAGCCACAGGGAAGCCCTTAACAAGTTTAGTAATTTAAAAAAGAATAAAATAATAACAAAGGAAAGTACTTGACTAGCACTCACTTTGTGTCAGGCACTGTTCTAAGTAGTCTACTAACTCAATCCTCAAAATAACCTACGAGGAAATAGGCATAGAGAGATTTCTGACTTGCCCTGGCTCACACAACGGGGCTGGTGTAGAGCTAGAGTAGAAACCTATGTAGCTGATTCCAGAGACAGTGCTCTTAGCCATTTTGCTCTACTACCTCATGTGGTTTTGTCCTTTAGTCTATTGATATGGTGCATTATACACTGATTTTCATATGTCAAACTACCTATACATTCCTGGGATAGATCCCATTTGGTTGTGATGTATGTTTCTGCTTTCTGGTATTTGTTGAAGAATTTTGCTTCTGTATTCGTAACGGATATTAGTCTCTATTTTTCTTTCTTTCTTTCTTTTTTTTTTTGGTCTCCTTTTGATATTACTGGCCTCATAGAATCAGTTGGGAGATATTTTCCCCTGTTCTATTATTTAGGAGAATTTATGAAGTGTTGGAAAGCTGGGCCTTTCTTTTGGGAAATTTGTCAATTATTAATTCATTTTCTTCACTTGTTAAAGGTCTGTTCAGATTTTCTTGGTGCTTCCCTGGTGGCTCAGAAGGTCCTTCTTTCTTTCAGATTTTCTACTTCTTAAATCAATTTTGGTAGCTCATGTCTTTGTAGGAATTTGTCGATTTGCGTCTGTAATGTGTATTTTGCTGGCATACAATTGTTCATAGTGTTCCCTTGTACTCCTTTTTATTTCTATAAAGTCAGTAGGAATGCTCCCTCTTTTATTCCCCATTTTTAAAATGTAGATACTTTCTCTTTTTTCTTGATAAATTTTACAAAAACTTGGCAATTTGTTGAATTTTTCAAAGAATCAACTTCTGATTTTATGTATTTTCCTGTTATACATTTCACTTATTTCTTCTCTGATATTATTTCTTCCTTCTACTTGCTTTAGGTTGAGTTTTTAGATTCTTAAGATAGAAGTTAGTTTAGTTATTGATTTGCGATCATTTATCTCCCCCGCCCCCTGCTTTATTAAGGTATAACTGACAAATAATTGTATTATACTTAAAGTGTACAATGTGATGGTTTGATACAAGTGTGTATACAATGTCAAATAATTCACCCTATAAGGTTAATTAACACATTCATCACCTCACGTGCTTAATTTTTTGATGAGAACACTTGAGTTCTACTCTCTTAGCAAATTTCAGTTATATAATGCAGTATTAATTGTAATCACTATGTTATGTATTAGATTCTCAGAACTTATTCATCTTATAGATTAAAATTTGTACCCATTTACCATCTTTCCCCATTTCTTCGACCTCAAGCCCCTGACAATATTCACTCTACTGTCTGTTTCTATGAGTTAAACTTTTTTTTCAAGACTCTGTGTATTATGATAGCATGCAGTATTTGTCTTAATCTGTCGAACTTATTTATTATAATGCTCTCCAGGTTAATTCATGTTATTGCAAATGGCAGTATTTTCTTTTTTGGTCTGAATAAAATTCCATTGTGTGTGTGTGTGTATATATATATATTCACCACATTTTTGTTTTAATCCATTCATCCATTGATGGGCACTTAGGTTGTTTCCATACCTTGACTCTGGAGGATAATGCTGCAGTGAACAAGGAGTGCAGATATTTCTTCTATATCCTATTTTCATTTCCTTTGAATATATACCCAGCAGTGGGGTTGGTGAATGATATGGTAGTTCTATTTTTAATTTTGTGAAGAACCACCATACTGAATTTCCAGGTTTTCTAACACCATTTATTGAAGAGATTATTCTCTCACCATTGTATGTTCCTGACGTCTTTGTTGAAAATTGGTACCATATATGCAAGGGTTTATTTATGGGCTCCCCAGTCTATTCTGTTAGTCTGTGTTTCTGTTTCTATGCCAATACCATACTATTTTGGTTACTATGGCTTTGTAATGTAGTTTGAAATCAGGAATTGGCTATTTGGAGCTTTTTGTGATTCAATATGCATTTTAGAGTCCAAGAAGCCTGACCTTCAGGCAATGTCTAGGAAAGTCAGGACATTAGACATGTACTTATTAGATAAACTGGGAACATTGTTTTCTTTGCTACTAATTCTGCTGAACCAGAGGGAATAGTTTCTGGGAGTGCTTATGAACCAAATAGAGTCACCTCTTTGTTTTTTGTGGTTCTGGGGAACTTATGAATGCTGAGCCCTGATAGCTCTCAGAGCCAAGTGGTTTGAGAACCATTCCCTTGGGTGGCCACTGTAAAAGTTAGGGTCCTAGATGTGTGGACCAGATTCTCTCAGGGAGAAGCTGGAGGTTTGGCTTTACTACTGGAGTGAGCCAGGGGGTTACAGGAGGAGCATGCCTATTCAGGCTCCTGGAAGGATTCTCGTCAGCTTCTACAGGCAGGCTGGTTAGAAGCCAGGACTTCATGCAGCATCTGCTGAAACATGCAGTCAGACCCCTTCCAAGAAAAAAATGGGAGATAAGCGTTTTGCTTGTGTGCCTGTTTGAAAACTCCTTTTTTAAAAAAAAAAAATTAATATAACTCCATGGGACTTGTGAATACCAAGCATTGTTGGCAATCAGAGGTAGGTGACTTAAAGGCCCATTTCTCAGATAGTACTCAAAATTTGAAGTGCTAGTTATGGACACAGTTTTTCCAGGTAGAAGCTGAAAACTTGGTTGTGTTGTTGGAATATGCAAGAGGGAAAATGTGGGTAAGTGTTTACTAGCCCACCAGTTCTTTTGGGTGCCTGGGAGGATTCCAGTCATTGCCTAGACATACATGTACTGATTAAAAGTTAGCCTCTCAGGCACCAGTTACCAAGGTTCACAGTAAACCCCTTCTGGGGAGCAAACTGGGAGATGGGAAATTTTGCCTGCCCCTTCTGTACTGAGCCTGCACACATGGATGCAGGGAGAGCTCATATGCCTGATGAAAAGCTGCTTCTTTTGGAATTCCCTGGTGGTCCAGTGGCTGGGACTCAGTCGGTTCACTGCCAAGGATCCAGGTTCAGTCCCTGGTGGGGGAATTACAGTCCTGCAAACCATGTGGCATAGCCCCCAAACAAAATAAAAAATCCCAGCTTCTTTGTTTGCTAAAGTCCTATAGAAAGCATGGATGAATGCAAGCCAGATTGGTTATCAGAGCTAGGTGATTTGGGCCCCTGTCCCGGGTGCTGCTGGAACCTACCTACTGCTCCAGGAGACATAAGAGACAAGGTTTTGAGCCCTAGGTACTAGGTCTGGAAGATCCCATGGAGGAGGAAATGGCAACCCACTCTGGTATTCTTGCCTGAGAAATCCCGTGGATGTGGAGCCTGGCATGCTACAGTCCATGGAGTAACAAAGAGTCAGACACACCTGAGGCAGCTTAGCATGCACTTTGGAAGTAGTTGCTAGTTGGTGACAGAGGATACCCTTAGGTGGCAACTGTAAAAGTTGGGGTGCTAGATGAAGAAACTTTGGGCAAGTTTCTTCCAGGAAGATCCTGGTGACTTGGTTTTACAGCTGGAGTGAGCCAGAGAGAGAGAGGTAGGGAAGGTGCCCACTGGTTCTTTTGGGCTCTGGGCAGGATCTGTCAATACATAGATATAGGCTTATTAGAAGCTGGACCCTCGGGTAGCAGCTGGTAATCAGATAGAAGAAGAAAAGTGTTATAATTTTAAAATATGTTTATAATGTATTTTATAATTACCTAGGTAATTAACTTTATTGGTTCTCTCTCTCTCTCTTTTTATGTGGATTTAAATTATTGTCTCATATCCTTGATTTTAGCCAGAAGGTCTCCTTTTAGTATTTCTTTTAAGGCAGATTTGTTAATGATACATTTTCTCTGTTTTTGTTTACTTGGGACTGTCTTAATTTCACTGGTTTTGAAAGAAAATTTTGCTAGGTATAGCATTCTTGGTTGACTGTGGCTTTCTTTTACTACTTTGATTATATCAGCTCAGTGTCTTCTGGCCTCCATAGTTTCTGATAGGAAATTAGCTGTTAATTTTATTACAGCTCCCTTGTCCATGATAAATTGCTTGTCTTACTGATTTTAAGATTCATTGTCTTTGGCTTCCAACATTTTTATTACAATGTATTTCAGTATGGATCTCTTTAAGTTTATCCTTTTTGGAAATTTTTGAGTGTTAACTATGGATGTGCAGATTAATGTTTTCATCAAATTTGGGAAATTTCTGACAACTATTTCTTCAAATATTGTTTCTGACCTTCTCTTTCTCTCTCACTCCCTCTTTGCCCCTCCCACTGTATACCCCCCTCCCCCCTTTATATCCCTCCCTCCTCCTTGGAACTCCTGTTATGCCTATGTTGATATTTTTTATGTTCCTGTGTTGATATTTTTGATGTTGATATTTTTGACAGCCTTCTGACACATTACTTCTAGAAGCATATATACATTCTATTTTCTCTGCAAGCTGGATAATCTTGACCTATCTTCAAGTTCATTGATTTTTTCTTCTTCTGCCATCTCAAATTAGCTGTTGAGCCATAGTACTAAATTTTTAATTTCAGTATTGTACTTTTCACCTCTAGAATTTATATTTGCTTTTGAAAAAATTATAATTTCTATCTCTTGATGTTTCCTATTTTGTAAGATATTCTTATTTTCCTTTAGTTCTCTGAACATACTTACAATAGCTTATATAAAGTCTTTGCTTAGAAAGTCCAGTGTCTGGGACAGTTTCTATAGATTGCTTTTTCTTGTTTCTTTGCATGTATCTTAATTTTTTATTCATAACTAGGCATTTAAAATAATATACTGTGTTAATTTTGGCCATTGGTTGCCCCTCTTTCCCAAGGTTTGTTGTTTTCCCCCTTATTATTGTTATTGCTTCTCGTTTGTTTAGTGACTTTTGGCAGTCACAAGCTGGCACTTGCCATGGGTGCTTGCCATCTATCTCTACAAGGATCAAATCATGTGCCACTGTACTTGCTGATCCTCAGCACCCCCTGAAGGAGTTCAGTGTGGAAAACAGAAATGAGGCACTCTGTGCTTTGGGAAACTGGCAGGAGAAGTCTTCAGACAGTTAGATATTCTCAGGAACTGATTTTATGAGGCCAATTCTTATATCTCCTCATTTCTAGAAAAGCACTAAAATCCTTCAGGGTGATGATTGTTTCTCTTCACTAGCAGAAACTTCATGAGACCAGCAGAAGCTTTCTACAAAAAATATGTGCTTGGTTGCTTGTATTCCTGCTTTGCCAGAATCACATACATACTGTCTTTTCCCATTACTTCTTTGAAACAGTTTCTCAGAGCTATCTGAAGTGCTGTCTCCTGAGCTTCAGTCCTCATAATGCCCCAAATAAAATGTAACTCACAATCTCATGATGTGCATTTTTTTCAAGTTGACACTTTTCTAAACGAATTCTGTCAATTCTACATTATTTACTATGCTTCATCATTAAAGTCTCTGCTTTGTTATCTTAGTGGTCAACTAATGATTACACAGTGATTTTCTTAAATGCTTTGAATTAATGTATCTCCTAGCCTTTGCAATGGAGAAGGCAATGGCAACCCACTCCAGTACTTTTGCCTGGAAAATCCCATGGACGGAGGAGCCTGCTAGGCTGCAGTCCATGGGGTCTAAGAGTCGGACACAACTGGGTGATTTCACTTTCACTTACTTTCACGCGTTGGAGAAGGAAACGGCAACCCACTCCAGTGTTCTTGCCTGGAGAATCCCAGGGATGGGGGAGCCTGGTGGGCTGCCATCTATGGGGTCGCACAGAGTCGGACACGACTGAAGCAACTTAGCAGCAGCAGCAGCCTTTGCAAATGAGCTATGTGTGTGTATTGGGGTATACCTTCAACTCCCTGGCAGTTCACAACTCTGCTTTATCCCTCACTTCCTATTTATGTAGAACCTCAATGTCAGCTGGAATCAATATACTAGAACCTTCTCAGGCCTTTCCTGGGCATATACAGAGCCTTGCACATGTGTGCAGCTTTTTAGATTTTTAAGAATATGTTGCATCTTTTCAAAGCCCCTAAGGATATCTTATTCCCCAGTTTTTCTTCTTAGGTTTTTTCACAACCTCTTATTTGTCTCAGTAAT
Organism: Nanger dama; assembly: GCA_917880005.1. Lineage (NCBI taxonomy): Eukaryota > Metazoa > Chordata > Mammalia > Artiodactyla > Bovidae > Nanger > Nanger dama. The sequence goes on from CAKJTW010000011.1 coordinate 9,415,358, forward strand.
TATCTTCCCTCTAGAAAGTTGTTTCAATTACCATGAATTATTTTTGATAGATGCCCCAGGGAAAGGCTATATATACTGAATGGGCTCTGGGCCAGATCAAATAAAGACCTGTGAGTTGGGGTTCCAAAGAGATATCAAACGAGTAATACAATGATAATTCTCTCATATAGGAGTATTCCAAATCAATTTTGAATTTTTTACCATTGGCCATTAGGCTGATTTTCACAGCTATTGTGTTCACAAGGCTGTTAATATTCAAGTCTACTGAGGAACTGGAAAGAGAGAGTTGGGAATAGGGCAACTTGAAACTCACCATCCTTACCAAGATTTGTCCACTTTTCTTAAATAAATGCTTCTCAGATTGTAGTAAGTATGGTTAATTTCCAGAGTTCTGAAAAAGTTGATTTCAAATATTCTCTTTGCTTTTATGGAGGAATGGAATTTTACTCTATCATTTCTTATTCCACCATTCCAAAAGTGCTTCTCTTGAATATGTTAAATTTGAATTATTTATTAGCACAAGACAAGATTGCAAAACTACTAGCATGTAATCTAGAATCAGATTTGTTTGGTTCTGCTAATTTCTAGCTGTGATAACTTTTGCCTCACTTTCCTCTTCTATGAAGGGAGCATGTGTGTGTGTGTGCTAAGTCTCTTTAGTCGTGTCCAACTCTGTGCAACTTTATGGACTGTAGCCTACCAGGCTCTTTGGTCCGTGGAATTCTCTAGGCAAGAATACTATAGTGGGTTGCCATGCCCTTTTCCAGAGGATTTTCCCAACCCAGGGATTAAACCCATGTCTCTTATATCTCCTGCATTGGCAGGTGGGTTCTTTACCATTAGTGCTGCCTGGAAAGCCCAGGAGGGAGTATATTATTAGTAACTATCTTATAGGGTTGTTAAGATATTACAAGAGTTAATTGCAAGTAAAGCATGTAGAATAGAGGTAGGCTGACTATGACTTATAGACCAATCTTGCACACAATTTTATTTTTCAAGGCCCCCATTATATCTACTACTGTGGGCAGGATTCCCTTAGAAGAAATGGAGTAGCCAACAAAAGAATCTGAAATGCAGTACTTGGATACAGTCTGAAAAATGGCAGAATGATCTCTGTTTGTTTCCAAGGCAAACTGTTCGATATCACAGTAATCCAAGTCTGTGTCTCACCCAGTAACGCTGAAGAAGCTGAAGTTGAGTGGTTCTATGGAGACCTACAAGACCTTCTAGAATTAACATCCCAAGAAGATGTCCTTTTCATTATAGGTGACTGGAATGCAAAAGTAGGAAGTCAAGAAACACCTGGAGTAACAGGCAAATTTGGCTTTGGAGTACAGAATGAAGCGGGGCAAAGGCTAATAGCATTCTACAAGGAGAACGCACTGGTCATAGCAAACACCCTCTTCCAACAACACAAGAGAAGACTCTACACAAGGACATAACCAGATGGTCAACACTGAAATCAGATTGATTATATTCTTTGTAGCCAAAGATGGAGAAGCTCTATACCGTCAGCAGAAACAATACTGGGAGCTGACTGTAGCTCAGATCATGAACTCCTTATTGCCAAATGCAGACTGAAACTGAAGAAAGTGGGGAAAACCACTAGACCATTTAGGTATGACCTAAATCATATCCCTTATGACTATACAGTGGAAGTAGAAATAGATTTAACAGACTAGATCTGATAGAGTGCCTGATGAACTATGGACAGAGGTTCGTGACATTATACAGGAGATAGGGATCAAGACCATCCCCAAGAAAAAGAAATGGAAAAAGGCAAAATGGCTGTCTGAGGAGGCCTTACAAATAGCTCTGAAAAGAAGGGAAGTGAAAAGCAAAGGAGAAAAGGAAAGATATACCCATCTGAATGTAGAGTTCCAAAGAATAGCAAGGAGAGATAAGAAAGCCTTCCTCAATGATCAATGAAAAGAAACAGAGGAAAACAGTAGAATGGGAAAGAGTAGAGATCTCTTCAAGAAAATTAGAGACAGCAAGGGAACATTTCATGCAAAGATGGGCTCGATAAAGGACAGAAATACTATGGACCTAACAGAAGCAGAAGATATTAAGAAGAGTGGCAAGAATACACAGGAGAACTGTACAAGAAAGATCTTTATGACCCAGATAACCACGATGGTGTGATCATTCACCTAGAGCCAGTCATCTTGGAGTGTGAAGTCGAGTGGGCCTTAGCAAGCATCACTATGAGCAAAGCTAGTGGAGGTGATGGAATTCCAGTTGAGTTATTTCAAATCCTGAAAGATGACACTGTGAAAGTGCTGCACTCAATATCCCAGCAAATTTGGAAAACTCAGCAGTGGCCAAAGAACTAAATAAAGACAATGCCAAACAATGCTCAGGCTACTGCACAATTACACTCATCTCATATGCTAGTAAAGTGATGCTTAAAATTCTCCAAAACAGGCTTCAGCAGTACATGAACTGTGAACTTCTGATGTTCAAGCTGGTTTTAGAAAAGGCAGAGGAACCAGAGATCAAATTGCTAACATCCACTGGATCATGGAAAAGCAAGAGAGTTCCAGAAAAATATCTATTTCTGCGTTATTGACTATGCCAAAGCCTTTGAGGATCACAATAAACTGTAGAAAATTCTTCAAGAGATGGGAATACCAGACCACCTGACCTGCCTCTTGAGAAACCTGTATGCAGGTCAGGAAGCAACAGTTAGAACAGGACATGGAACAACAAACTGGTTCCAAATAGGAAAAGGAGTACATCAAGGCTGTATATTGTCACCCTGCTTTTTTAACTTATATGCAGAGTACATCATGAGAAATGCTGAGCTGGAAGAAGCACAAGCTGGAATCAAGATTGCCGGAAGAAATATCAATAACCTCAGATATGCAGATGACACCACCTTTATGGCCGAAAGTGAAGAGGAACTAAAAAGCCTCTTGATGAAAGTAAAGAGGAGAGTGAAAAAGTTGGCTTAAAGCTCAACATTCAGAAAACTAAGATCATGGCATCCAGTCCCATCACTTCATGGGAAATAGATGGGGAAACAGTGTCAGATTTTATTTTTTGGGGCTCCAAAATCACTGCAGATGGTGATTGCAGCCATCTGAACTGAAATTAAAGACACTTCCTCCTTGGAAGGAAAGTTATAACCAACCTAGACAGTATATTAAAAAGCAGAGACATTACTTTGCCAACAAAGGTCTGTCTAGTCAAGGCTATGGTTTTTCAAGTAGTCATGTATGGATGTGAGAGTTGAACTATACAGAAAGCTGAGTGCCAAAAATTGATGCTTTTGAGCTGTGGTATTGGAGGAGACTCATGAGAGCCCCTTGGACTGCAAGGAGATCCAACCAGTCCATTCTAAAGGAGATCAGTTCTGGGTGTTCATTGAAAGGACTGATGTTGAAGCTGAAACTCCAATACTTTGGCCACCTAATGCGAAGAGCTGACTCATTTGAAAAGACCCTGATGCTGGTAAAGATCGAGGGGGGAGGAGAGGGGGATGACAGAGGAAGAGATGGTTGGATGGCATCACCGACTCAATGGACATGAGTTTGGATGAACTCTGGAGTTGGTGATGAACAGGAAGGCCTGGAGTGCTGAGGATCATGGGGTCGCAAAGAGTCAGACACAACTGAGTGACTGAACTGAAACTAAGAATAATTTTTGAAAAGTTTTAAATGGTTTTAAAATCAAAAGAATATTTCCTGACACATCAACATATGAAATTCAAATTTCAGTGTCCATAAATAAAGTTTTACTGATACACAGCCCTGCGAATTTTTTTGCATATTGTCTATGGCAGCTTTGGCACTAAAACAGTAGGGTTAAGTAGTTGTGACCAAGAGTGTATGACCAATGGAGTTTCAAATACTTAGTATCTAGCTATCTTGGGGAAAGGTTTGCCGAACTCTAATAGAGTACATTAAAAGACACAAAAGAACTCAAAAATTGTTAGCTATAGTTTTTTATTAGATGGCTCATAGTCACTTCTTTGCTCTTTTTTTTTTTAAGGTTATTTCACATAGTCCACACAGGTCTCAACTCTGTTTCACTAGGTCACATTGTACTCACCGTGGCCTCCCAGTCTCAGCATGGTCTGGCTCCTATCTCCCTCTCTGAGCTCACCTTTCCCTTTCCTCACTCTGATCTAGTTGCCGTGGCCGTCTGTCAGTTCTGGGAGTGTGCCGAGCAATTTCCTTCCTCAGGGGCTTTGCATTTGCTTTTCTCCATTTCCCTGAATCTTCACAAATCTGGATCTGTATCATTTTTCACATCTCAGTTAAAAAAAAATCACACCTTAGCAAGCCCTTCCCATACCCTAGATTAGGGTCCCTTCTTCTTCTATTCCTTATCGAAATGTTCTACTTCCTTCCTTCATGGCGATACTACTACTGTCATTATCTAATTTATTTATTCATTTTAACTGCTTTTTGTCTGCTTCCCCACTAGAACATTAGCTCCTCAAGAAGAGGGACTTCATTCCTTATTATAGCATGATAGTACCCTCACAAAATATTTATTGAATGAATAATATTTATTGAGTGAATAATATTTTAGCTTCAACTGCCATGATTGAGGATAGTCATTGTCTTCTTTTTCTTATATTCACATGCCAAGGAAACTGATTGCCCTACTTAATGTGTTGCTCAAGAGCATCTCATAGTCTCTGGCTGAGCTGTTGTTTGGCTGACTTAGGACAGACACTTTTCCCTAATCAACTTTGGGCAGGCACTGGGAGTGAAGTGGAGTTACAAGGGGTACAGCTTGGTTCTCTAGGGTCTGTGCTTCCAGCAGGACCTGTGGACATAGAGGAAAAAAGGAGGACGCCATCAGGAAACAGCTTTGTACTTCTTCACTGCCTGTGTCTTGTGCAGTTGCATCTCCTTTACACCCAGATGAAATCTTGGGCAGCCTGAATAGCTTACATGCCCATAATCAGATCATAAAGTCTTGTCTCCTCTGGTCATTTGACTTCCTGAAACAGTCTTAGCTAAGTAATTAATATGCCTTGTCCAGTGTAATAGTAAAAACTCTGAACTTCATTTGAAGTTACATCATCTTTCCCCCTAACTTGGACCTGCTTCAGTTGGAAGCTTGCTGTTCAAGTGGGTGTGAGTTATTTCCTTTACTTCTGCTCCACTCCCTAGGCTTGCTCTGGCTCCTCTAATAGTGAAATGTGGGGAGACAGGACAGCGGGATGGCAGAAGTCTGACCAGCACCGCTGTAGTGATATTAATTTCCTCTGGCTGGGGCAGAGATGCAAACAAACTCTGTGTGTGTGTGCTAAGTGCTTTCGTCGTGTCTGACTCTCTGTGACCCCATGGACTGTAGCTCACCAGACTTCTCTCTCCATGGGATTCTCCAGGCAAGAATACTGGAGTGGGTTGCCATTTCCTCCTACAGGGGATCTTCCCAACCCAGGGATTGCACCTGCTTCTCTTGCTGCTGCTGCTGCTGCCTAGTCTCTTCACTTGTGTCTGACTCTGTGTGACCCCATAGACGGCAGCCCACCAGGCTCCCCTGTCTCTGGGATTCTCCAGGCAAGAACCCTGGAGTGGGTTGCCATGTCCTTCTGCAATGCATGAAAGTGAAAAGTGAAAGTGAAGTCACTCAGTCACAACCCTATGCACTGCAGCCTTCCAGGCTCCTCCGTCCATGGGATTTTCCAGGCAAGAGTACTGGAGTGGGGTGCCATTGCCTTCTTCCCTGCTTCTCTTAAGTCTCTTGTATTGGCGGTTGGGTTCTTTACCCCTAGTGCCACCTGGGAAGCCCAGGCAAACTGCCGTGGTGCTTTTGTGGCCTCCTCAGTGATCCTCTTGGTGGATACTCAACTGTAACCCCTTCTCCTGGCTGCTGATAACCTCTTTGGGTACCTCTCTGCAACTTCTATACCTGTTGATACTTGTGAGCCTCTTTGGCTGAAGGTTGTCTTGTTGCTCATAGCAAACCCTGCTGGACACTATTCTAACAAGTTCCAGACCAGCACCCTCCTTCCTGTGTTGTCCATAACTGACTCATAGCAAGCAAGCACTTTGGCTCTGATGTCAGTGGGGATGTAGCTACCTACCAGCTGCAGTGCGCTATTCTAGTGCCTCAGGGTGCTTCCGGCAGCGTCTGATCCTTTAGATATCTCAAGGTTGATCTGGAGATGCATTCTGAACTTTGGTGTTCTCCTGACTCTCCTCTCGATGGGCTTGAAGTGGGGTTCAGGGCTCCATGTTGCTGCGAGGCAGGCATGATGGGGAAGGAGAATGTTACCACACTTCCGCAACTCACTCTAGAAGAAATCTTTTTCTCAGTTTCCAAGAACTCAGCATCCCCAGCCTTATTTTCCTAGGCAGAGAAGAGTTGATCAACTAACGGTTACAAAACAGCAAGCCCTGCTTAGGGATCTAGCACCTCACATTGGAATGTGGGAGTGGTTGGCATTAGTTATTCCAGGGCTTCGGCCAAAAGCAGACTCTTACTATCCTGTTACACATATCTGGTACCTTCTGAAAAATTACATGTTTCATGCATGAAGCATTTACTTAACCTGTATGTCTGTGTATCATTGTGTGTGTGTGTGTGTGTGTGTGTGTGTGTGTGTGTGTGCGATAGTTTCATTAATTCTAAAGATTGCACCACATGGTTTTCAATATGTTCTGGAGGATTTGCAAAGGTCGCTGGCCAAAAGTTTTACCTCATTTAGGAACTAACTTAGACTGTTGGGTCAATATAAAAAGTCAAGAGCAAAAATTAAATATTTTAAAAATAGTTTCAGGTGTGTTAGGTGAGGTGGTAGAGTTTTATTGCATGGCAGATTCTTCTTGTATCCCTTGAGGCATCATTTTTGTAACACAGCTTTAAAGGCAGCAGAAGGTAGTTCTGCGTTTATTACTTATGTGTTGGTGGAGTGAGAAAGAACAATTTCTAATTTCTGCCAGTAAAATTCTTTTCTGTTCCTGTCTGTTGAGCTTGTTCTGGCAGTAATCATATTCTCCCTCCCTTTTCTCCTGCTAGCCTTAACAGAGATACATTTGTGCTCATGCTGGATTGATGTAGGAAAAGAGGAAAAACTCTTCTTTTTTGGAGCCATTAATTTCTTCTTAAATTCAGAAATTAGGATTGAGTAGCCTACACATCTAATTGTCCTCTCTGCTACAAAGTGGAGGGAGCTTATGAAGACAGATGAAGAGTTCAATGCTTTGTGGCATCTTATTAGTAGCCTGTATCTCTTTAGCTCTTACTAATTATTTTCTCTTCACTCCCATGTCTATTCATTGGGCTTACCCTTTTTTAGGACCTTATTTTTTTGAGTGTGGGTGACATTGTGCTTGAATCAGAGTTGGTACTCAATATATGTTAACAAATGGATGACTGATTTTCTTTCTCCCTATACAGATACTGTGGGTACTATGAGATTTAAGAGACCTCATGTTAGGGCTGCTTGATTAGAGAGCTGTCCAGGTACAGAGCACTGAAGCCAAGTGGCCATGATGTTGCAGGCATATTACAAAGTGGAAGTCCCTGTTCCAGGTGATGCTAACTGCCCTTGAACTGAAGCAAGAATACTTCATAATCTCAAGGTTGATCTTAACTGTCTAGAATACTAATAATGGTGGTGGTGGTTGGTGGTTTAAGTACCAAGTCATGTCCGACTCTTGCAATCCCATGGACTGTGGCCTGCCAGGCTCTTCTGTCCATGGGATTCTCCAGGCAAGATACTGGTAGGCTCCTACAAACTCTGGCTTAAAAAAAATCTCTGTGGGTCATATTTTATATCACTTTCAGCTAATGGCTGAATGATCAATTAATATATCTCTTAGGAATTCAACTTACCAACAAAACTGTTAATATTCAGCCCTCTTTTGTAGTTGGAAAGGAGTTTTGTGGAAGATGATTCTCAGGAGCCCTGGGGCATCCTCGCACTGAGGCCTGACCACCTTACCATGGAGATGCGCTCTCTGATCAGATAGGAGTGCTGCTGTGGTTCGCCATGCATGCCCCTCTCTTTTGAAAGCTCCTTGTCTGCCTTGTCTTTTAAATCTGCATGTTTTTAACTGTAGTAAAAGCTGCTATTTGTTGATTTCTTACTATGTGCTCACCACTTTACATACAGAATCATATTTAATTTTTTAACATTCTATCCTAAATCCCGAGTTATGCTCTCTTTTCACTATTCACCAAGGAGCTCGTCTGCTCCAATGGCTTCAACTATCATCATCATACTTAATCTGGATATGTCCACATCACCAGGTCCATACACCAAAAGCTCAAACAATGTTTCCCAATGGATGACTTGCCATCACCATTCTAATTCAATATTTTGGAAACCCTTTCTCTTTTTCTTCTCCCATCATCTTTCTCTATGTATGACATCATTATCTTTGCTATCACCCAGACTTAAAACTTGCAGTTATCCTTGACTCATTCTTCTCCTTCTTTCATGTATATATTATTATATGCGCATGTGTATACGTATATATGAAAGACTCACCAAGTTATACAGATTTTCACCCTTCTAGTCCCTCTAACATGATGCTACTTCACATCTCCTCACCTCACATCTGAATTATTGCAACTCACTTTTGAGGACTTTTCCAATTCCAGGCACTTTGCTCTTTGACGCATATTACTAACTCCTTTGGCCAATCTTTACACACCCCTGCACGTTACTCTGGTTGCCAGTGACCTACTGAGTTATGTTTACATCTGTATTCTGACTCTATTTATCTAATTATATCCATACCACCTTCTTCCTTTTTCCAATATGTAGTTTCTGCCTTAGTCAAACCCAAGGTTTTCTATAACTTTCACCTCCAGGTCTCTGGGTATAAGGTTCCCTTCATCTAGAATTTTTCTCCCTTCCCCTTTGTGGATAAAAAAAAAAAATCCATGGCTCAAAGAAGTTGAATTATTTTCCTGGGGTTGTACTGCAAGTGATTGAGCTGGATTTAAATCTGTTCTTCTGATTCTTAAGACAGTACTTTCTTTCAGCCACACTGCTTGTTTCAGAATCAGATTAATATAGGATGGAGCCATAAATGGAAACTGAAATTGCATTTGTGTAGCACCTGCCTGACAATAAAATGCAGGAAAACATTAGTCTCTGAAGACTCTCTCCTTATATTGACCCCTAGCCATGGCAAAGGAAGACATTTTAACACACCTGGCCAAATTAATCTGCAAAATATGAAGTAATTTTTATGGCTTTTCAATCTGTAATCCTTAAAGTAATACAAAATTCAATAAAATGATAGTGGGATGCCCATAATTTCTTTTAAAGTTACAAAAATTCTTCATTCAAATTCAGTTATAGGGGCATTGCTCCTAGTTGTCCTAGGTTTGTACTTTAAGCTGCACCCAAAGTTCCAGCACTGGTTTTTTTAGGATTCTAAAAAGGGATCAGATAGCATATGTTCAAGCTGAGCAAGCTACTAGGATGCCAATAGTATGTTTCTGTTAACTTTTAATTGTGGATTTCCTATGCAAATGGGACTTCTCAGGGTCCTGGCTAGTACTGCTTTTAAATGAGGACATGACCTTTATTTTAAACAGATATCAAAGACTACTAAACTGTTAATCAAAGTCTTTCTTAGATGTCTTTAGAATAGCAGATTTGGATTTGTTATCTGGCTGGTAACTTACTGAATAACCAAAAAACATCTTTCTTCATCTCTGTTTTCTTCTTTAGTGAAGAAAGATAACAATTGTCTCTTTACATTCTCCCAGGGGTTATCAAGGATTAAGGATGTTGTGAACATTTTTTTAAAGAGAGGTTATAGTTTATTGCATAAAGATAGCATCATCATCTTTGGCAATAGTTAAGTTTTATTACTTAACACAAGAGAAGACGCTACACATGGACATCACCAGATGGTCAATACCGAAATCAGATTGATTATATTCATTGCAGTCAAAGATGGAGAAGCTCTATACAGTCAGCAAAAACAAGACTAGGAGCTGACTGTGGCTCAGATTATGAACTCCTTATTGCCAAATTCAGACTGAAATTGAAGAAAGTAGGGAAAACCACTAGACCATTCAAGTAAGACCTAAATCAAATCCCTTAGGATTATACAGTGGAAGTGACAAATAGATTTAAGGGATTAGATCTGATAGAGTGTCTGAAGAACTGTGGACAGCGGTTCGTGACAAAGTACAGGAGGCAGTGATCAAGACCATCCCCAAGAAAAATGCAAAAAGGCAAAATGGTTGTCTGAGGAGGCCTTACAAATAGCTGTGAAAAGAAGAGAAGCAAAAGGCAAAGGAGAAAAGGAAAGATATACCCATCTGAATGCAGAGTTCCAAAGAATAGCAAGGAGAGATTTAAAAAGCCTTCTTCAGTGATCACTGCAAAGAAATAGAGGAAAACAACAGAATGGGAAAGACTAGGATCTCTTCAAGAAAATTAGAGATAGCAAGGGGACATTTCATGCAAACATGGGCTCAATAAAGGACAGAAATGGTATGGACCTAACAGAAGCAGAAGATATTCAGAAGAGGTGGCAAGAATACACAGAAGAAATATACAAAAATCTTCACGACCCAGATAATCATGATGATGTGATCACTAATCTAGAGCCAGACATCTTGGAATGTAAAGTCAAGTGGGCCTTAGGAAGCATCATTACCAACAAAGCTAGTGGAGGTGATGGAATTCCAGTTGAGCTGTTTCAAATCCTGAAAGATGATGCTGTGAAAGTGCTGCACTCAATATGCCAGCAAATGTGGACAACTCAGCAGTGGCCACAGGACTGGAAAAGGTGTTTTCATTCCAATCCCAAAGAAAGGCAATGCCAAAGAATGCTCAGACTACTGCACAATTGCACTCATCTCACATGCTAACAAAGTAATGTTCAAACTTCTCCAAGTCAGGTTTCAACAGTACATGAACCGTGAACTTCCAGATGTTCAAGCTGGTTTTAGAAAAGGCAGAGGAACCAGAGATCAAATTGCAATCTGCTGGATCACCAAAAAAGCAACACAGTTCCAGAAAAACATCTACTTTTGCTTTATTATTAAAGTGCCAAAGCCTTTGGCTGTGTGGATCACAACAAACTGGAAAATTCTGCAAGAGATAGGAGTATCAGACCACCTGACCTGCCTCTTGAGAAACCACTATGCAGGTCAGGAAGCATCAGTTAGAACTGGACATGGAACAACAGACTGGTTCCAAATAGGGGAAGGAGTATGTCGAGGCTGCATATTGTCACTCTGCTTATTTAACTTATATGCAGAGTACAGCATGAGAAACTCTGGACTGGATGAAGTACAAGCTGGAATCAAGATTGCCAGGAGAAATATCAATAACCTCAGATATGCAAATGACACCACCCTTATGGCGGAAATCAAAGAACTAAAGAGCCTCTTGATGAAAGTGAAAGAGAAAAGTGAAAAAGTTGGCTTAAAACTCAACATTCAGAAAACTAAGATCATGGCATCTGGTCCCATTCCTTCATGGCAAATAGATGAGGAAACAATGGAAACAGTGACAGACTTTTTCTTGGGCTCCAAAATCACTGCAGATGGTGAGTGCAGCATGAAATTAAAAGAAACTTGCTCCTTGGAAGAAAAGTTTTGACCAACCTAGACAGCATATTAAAAAGCAGAGACAGTATTTTGCCAACAAAGGTCCATCTAGTCAAAGCTTTAGTTTTTCCAGTAGTCATGTATGAATGTGAGAGCTGGACTATAAAGAAAGCTGAGTTTCGAAGAATTGATGTTTTTGAACTGTGGTGTTGGAGAAGACTCTTGAGAGTCCCTTGGATTGCAAGGAGATCCAACCAGTCTATCCTAAAGGAAATCAGTCCTGAATATTCATTGGAAGGACTGATGTTGAAGCTGAAACTCCAATACTTTGCAAAGAACTGACTCATCAGAAAAGACCTTGATACTGGGAGTGATTGATGGTGGGAGAAGGGGACGACAGAGGATGAGATGGCTGGATAGCATCACTGACTCAACGGACATGAGTTTGAGAAAGCTCCGGGAGTTGGTGATGGATAGGGAAACCTGTTGTACAGCAGTCCATGGGCTTGCAAAGAGTTGGACAAGACTGAGGTAACTGAACTGAACTGAGGTTTTATTATAGGCACATACAGAGGGCAGTTTTGCTGCTTATTTATTCAGCCTCATTACTTGTCATCACCACATTGATTTCAGTCTAAAAAAGCCAGAATCTCAGGAGCATAAACATCAGATTTGATTCAGAGTCAGTGCAGTTCAGTCGCTCAGTTTTGTCCGACTCTTTGCGACCCCATGAATTGCAGCACGCCAGGTCTCCCTGTCCATCACCAACTCCCAGAGTTCACTCAAACTCATGTCCATTGAGTCGGTGATGCCATCCAGCCATCTCATCCTCTGTCATCCCCTTTTCCTCCTGCCCCCAATCCCTCCCAGCATCAGGGTCTTTTCCAATGAGTCAACTCTTTGCATGAGGTGGCCAAAGTATTGGGGTTTCAGCTTTAGCATCAGTCCTTCCAAGGGACACCCAGGACTGATCTCCTTTAGAATGGACTGGTTGGATTTCCTTGCAGTCCAAGGGACTCTCAAGAGTCTTCTCCAACACCACAGTTCAAAAGCATCAATTCTTTGGCGCTCAGCTTTCTTCACAGTCCAACTCTCATATCCATACATGACCACTGGAAAAACCATAGCCTTGACTAGATGGACCTTTGTTGACAAAATAATGTCTCTGCTTTTCAATATGCTATCGAGATTTCCTTCCAATGAGTAAGCGTCTTTTAATTTCATGGCTGCAGTCACCATCTGCAGTGATTTTGGAGCCCCCAAAATAAAGTCTGGCACTGTTTCCATTGTTTCCCCATCTATTTGACATGAAGTGATGGGATCAGATGCCATGATCTTCGTTTTCTGAATGTTGAGCTTTAAGCCAACTTTTTCGCTCTCCTCTTTGACTTTCATCAAGAGGCCTTTTAGTTCCTATTCACTTTCTGCCATAAGGGTGGTATCATCTGCATATCTGAGGTTATTCATACTTCTCCCGCCAATCTTGATTCCAGCTTCTTCAAGCACAGCGTTTCTCATGCTGTACTCTGCATATAAGTTAAATAAGCAGGGTACAATATACAGCCTTGATGTCCTCCTTTTCCTATTTGGAACCAGTCTTTTGTTCCATGTCCAGTTCTAACTGTTGCTTCCTGACCTGCATAGAGGTTTCTCAAGAGGTAGGTCGGGTGGTCTGGTATTCCCATCTCTTTCAGAATTTTCCACAGTTTATTGTGATCCACACATTCAGAGGCTTTGGTGTAGTCAATAAAGCAGAAATAGATATTTTTCTGGAACTCTCTTGCTTTTTCCATGATCCAGAGAATGTTGGCAATTTGATCTCAGACTATCAACACGTAAATCTCAGATCCTTAGGGAGAATTAGAAACTAGACAGTTGTCAAAATCTGCCTCTGGAGTCATCCTCTTTTTTTTTTTTTCCTTAGATTTTAATGGTTCAGCTGCACAGGCTATTTGCTGGTAGTAGCAGAAGCTATGTCAACCTCATCTGAGCTCTCCAAGCCATGATGAAATGCTGATAATCATCTGTGGTGAACATAGCAATTTTTTTCCACTGCTTTCCCAATGAAAGAAAACCACACATTACATTACAAACCAGATACCACTGGCCACTAATTCTGTTATGAATTCAGTAACTACTATGTATAACACTTTCTTTGCAGTGATGGGGCTGGGAAGAAGGTTCAATGCTGAGGACTTACTATATGCCAGACACTGGTCCAGTTACTTGGGTTACCTTAGGGACTTAAACAGACATAATCCTGCTCTCCTCTTCTGTTATAGTCTATAGGAGAGGAAGAGAGACAATGAACAACATAATAAATATGTAATATGGCATATTAGAATGTTATTTGTTGTTGTTGTGTCTGACTCTTTGTGACCCCATGAACTATAGCCCACCAGGCTCCTCTGTCCATGGGATTTTCCAGACAAGAAGATCAGAGTGGGTTGCCATTTCCTTCTCTAGGCAGCAGTGTAATGGAAAAAGGAGCACAATGAAAATGGAGTGTGGTATGGTGAAATATTGCAATTTTATTTAGAGTGATCAGGTGTGAATGAGAAAGTGCCATATAAGCAAAGATGTTGCAATGTCCTGTTCAATGCTGTTTCAAAGTTTTCTATTTTCCTGTTTGATAAGAGGGCAAAAAATTGTGCTAGGGCGAATACCACACAGAAGGCTTACCTTTTCTTTGCTCTTTCCTTTCCATATAGCTGTGTGTATATTGCGTTAAATAAAAACATATTTTACTTTTTTATTTTTTAGAAAATTTAAAGTTTATCCATGTAGTTTATCCATGTGATATATTATCCAGTATAATATTTCACATTATATTTCTTTTGGGTATCTCATATCTAGAATTTGAATTGGGGGTGGGGGTTGCTGTTAGAGTAAATATGAGTCTTGCCTTACTAGCTAAGTCATGTGTCATTTTGTTGGATGTCTTCCCTCTTGCATTCCTCAAAAGTAACCCCCATGCCCCCGCCCCCACCATCACCAAGGCCTCTGTGTCAAGGAATGCAACCACAGGGTTCGCATTTCTAAAATTCAGGATACTTTAAAGCTACAGTTAAGATGTAGTGGGGCCAGGGAAGGAAAAGGAATAGAACATTGGTTCACAAGGGCATGTTTTAGATCTATAAGACAGACTACTTTTATTTAGTTGTTATGCTAATTAAGCTGAATTATTTCTATCTTTATTATTCATTATGAACTTGGTGACAGAAAGTGTTAGCAGTTACAAGTAGTGAATGAGGGTAATGATGATACGAAATAGCATTTCTTCAAACCACAACTAGTCATGGAGATCAAAAAATTTTGGAAAGTCAAATTTAAAATTAGGAGAAGGGCTTATATAAAATACAGGTACCTCTTTGCTTGTTTATTTTGGAAAGTCAGGTATAGCCTGGGACCAATTCAGCATACAACTGTAAACAATTCACTTTCTAGAATCCTGAGTTCCCCTGAATCATGTTTTTGGATATATTCTAAAGTGAGGGAGAATCTGAGAGATTGTTCAGCTACTTTTCTTTAAGCAGGCAAAGAACTGAATCTTCCACCTTAGGGAGTTTTCTGTCCTCTTAAAGATAATTCCCCAAGGATACCAATAAATATTTATTGAATGATTGGAGATTTTACTTTAGGAGTAAAATTTCACTTTAGTCTGCTTTAGGAGCCTGTTTCTGTATTTCATCCATCTGATAATAAAGAAAGCTTTGCTGTATACAACCAAAAATAATATTCTTTATTCTAAGCTAATTTCTTTCTTTTCCTTTTTCCCTGTCTCTGGTGAACTACTGATGAGCAATAGTCTCTTAAAATTTTTCAAGTATGTAAGACGTCTGGATGCAATTTATGTCTCCCTTCTTCCCTTTGCAAACTATTGTGTTAGCTGCAAAGCTCTACACAGTTGCACAGTATTTTCTACCTCGTTTTTATTATATATTTGTGTCTCTGTCTATAAATCAACTACCTTGACTTTTCTTTATTGAATTTCATTTTATTGTTCTATTTTCTCATTTATCAGGGTCACTATCAATGTTTTTTTCCTTTCACTTCATCTTACCAAATGGATGTATTTCTGAACCTATAGTATCAGAATGCCATGAACCATGACATTCCTAAAATATATGTTCCAACAGGGAATCAAGAGAAACCAGGTTCCACTGAAGATCATAGAAGAGAAAGAAGAAAGAATGTGAGATTATGAGGAAGTCAATAGCTGAAAATCAAGTAGGAGCCAATTACCATAGAACACCAGGGAAGAGGAAAAGACAGAACTTGATGAAAATAAAATGATTCTTAGATTTCTCAAGTTACATTATATAATCTGAATCATCTCAAGAAATAAGCTGTTTAGAAATTCCCTGTCCATCCAGTTTAGAACAATTCAGTTTGGGCTGTTTTATGCAGAGCAATTCTCCTTGAAAACAATGGAAAGTAAGTCTTGTTCAGATCCCAAAGGTTCTAATGATCTTTTTTTATACCAATATCACCATGGGTAAGTTGTTCAATCTATGTTGTCTTGCTGGCACCAAATAAAACTCTGACTGAAAGGTATATAACTTTTTACCACTGTTCTGAAGAATCATTGCTTTAATAAAGTGTAAAATGCAAAAAGTAAAATGGCTGTCTGGGGAGGCCTTACAAATAGCTGTGAAAAGAAGAGAAGGGAAAAGCAAAGGAGAAAAGGAAAGATATAAGCATCTGAATGCAGAGTTCCAAAAAATAGCAAGGGGAGATAAGAAAGCCTTCCTCAGTGATCAGTGCAAAAATAGAGGAAAATAACAGAATGGGAAAGACTAGATATCTCTTCAAGAAAATTAGAGATACAAAGAGAACATTTCATGCAAAGATAGGCTCGATAAAGGACAGAAATGGTCTGGACAGAAGATATTAAGAAGTGGCAAGAATACACAGAAGAACTGTACAAAAAGATCTTCATGACCCAGATAATCACGATGGTGTGATCACTCACCTAGAGCCAGACATCCTGGAATGTGGAGTCAAGTGGGCCTTAGAAAGCATCCCTATGAACAAAGCTAGTGGAGGTGATGGAATTCCAGTTGAGCTATTCCAAATCCTGAAAGATGATGCTGTGAAAGTGCTGCATTCAATATGCCAGCAAATTTGGAAAACTCAGCAGTGGCCACAGGACTGGAAAAGGTGTTTTCATTCCAAACCCAAAGAAAGGCAATGCCAAAGAATGCTCAAACTATCACACATTGCACTCATCTCACACGCTAGTAAAGTAATGCTCAGAATTCTCCAAGCCAGGCTTCAGCAATACATGAACCGTGAACTTCCTGATGTTCAAGCTGGTTTTAGAAAAGGCAGAGGAACCAGAGATCAAATTGCCAACTTCCACTGGATCATCGAAAAGCAAGAGTTCCAGAAAAACATCTATTTCTGCTTTACTGACTATGCCAAAGCCTTTGACTGTGTGGATCACAATAAACTGTGGAAAATTCTGAAAGAGATGGGAATACCAGACCACCTGACCTGCCTCTTGAGAAACCACTATGCAGATCAGGAAGCATCAGTTAGAACTGGACATGGAACAACAGACTGGTTCCAAATAGGAAAAGCAGTACGTCAAGGCTGTATATTGTCACCCTGCTTATTTAACTTATAGGCAGAGTACATCATGAGAAACTCTGGACAGGAAGAAACACAAGCTGGAATCAAGATTGCCAGGAGAAGTATCAATAACCTCAGACATGCAGATGACACCACCCTTATGGCAGAAAGTGAAGAACTAAAAGCCTCTTGATGAAAGTGAAAGAGGAGAGTGAAAAAGTTGGCTTAAACCTCAAGATTCAGAAAACTAAGATCATGGCATCCAGTTCCATCACTTCATGGTAAATAGATGGGGAAACAGTGGAAACAGTGTCAGACCTTATTTTGGGGGCTCCAAAATCACTGCAGATGGTGATTGCAACCATGAAATTAAAAGACTCTTCCTCCTTGGAAGGAAAGTTACAACCAACCTAGATAGCATATTGAAAAGCAGAGACATTACTTTGCCAACAAAGGTCTGTCTAGTCAAGGCTATGGTTTTTCCAGTGGTCATGTGTGGATGTGAGAGTTGGACTGTGAAGAAAGCTGAGCACCGAAGAACTGATGGTTTTGAACTGTGGTGTTGGAGAAGACTCTTGAAAGTCCCTTGGACTGCAAGGAGATCCAACCAGTCCATTCTAAAGGAGTCAGTCCTGGGTGTTCATTGGAAGGACTGATGCTGAAGCTGAAACTCCAAACTTTGACCACCTGATGCAAAGAGTTGACTCATTGGCAAGACCTTGATGCTGGGAGGGATTGGGGGCAGGAGGAGAAGGGGACAACAGAGGATGAGATGGCTGGATGGCATCACCGACTCAATGGACATGAGTTTGAGTGAACTCCGGGAGATGGCGATGGACAGGGAGGTCTGGTATGCTGCAGTTTTGGGGTCACAGAGTCAGACACAACTGAGTGACTGAACTGAACTGAAAATACATGAGACAATTGCTTACTGATGTAGTCATTTTGGATAAGAGAGTTAGGCAGTACTGACTTCTGTGTCTATATGGGCCAAGTAGAATTTCTAGAAAAGTAGTTGACAATTCCAGGTGTCTAATATAATTGCAATTATCTAGTTTTTTTCTCTATCTCCTCACTGGTCTGTAAGCTTATTGAGGGTAGTGACAGTGTCTTATTCATCTTGAGATCTCCAGATCACATTCAGGTTCAGGACAGTAGATATTCAACAAAAAAGTAGTTAATCAGTGAATGAGTGAACCTGTAGAAGTATGGATCAAATAATCTGTCTATTCATGAAGAAAAATAAATGGCAATATCAATATTTCAAACTAATTCATTTCCTCCAAAATCATTAGTAATAATTTATGTATAATTCAATTCTATGCTGATGAAACATTAAAGTAATAAAGTCCTTTTATTTTATATAGAGTAATTTGAATGATAAAATAAGCAATATTAATATATAAAAATTATATACACATTATATATATATGAATAAAAGTACATGGAAATGAAAATCAAGGTGATTATCAATGAGTCCTAGGCTTAACCACAGAAGATGTCCAGTGAATCTTAAATCTCATTTTAATTGAATGCTGTTCATGAATTGATGGGGAGATTTTGAGAGCCACCCAGGCAAAGAGAAAAATCATTAAAAAATGAACGAAAATGGGAATGACTAAGAGTTGAGCCAGTAGGGAGGGGGACGAATGGTAAGAATATCAATTTGACTCACACCGTGCAGTGATACTAAGAAATAATACATACACATCATCTATCTATTTATATATGAGTCAATAGACAAGTAGAAGAAATTGGTTGTTCTTAAGCAAAAGAATAAGATAAAAAGGCTGTTTTGAAAGCTGTGTGAGGAAGAACTAGAAACCAGAGGAATAAAGTCCTGTCAGGGTAGGTGAAATAATTTAGTGTTTGTCCAGCAATGACAACTATGGGATAAGATAGAAAACAAGAGATTTATAAAGACATCTAGTAAAACAAACCATAGAACTTTGTACTGGCATGGACATGGGACAAAGAAAAGAAAGTAAATTTGAGATTGTAAGGGAAAACTGAAGATAAAGTGTCATCAATGATAATGGAGAATTTAGGAAGGTGCAACATTTTGGAGGTGATAATTTCTGACCTGTTAAGTCTTACCATCATTAAAATAGGTATCTCTGGAAGTAGCTGAAGATTTAGGACTAAAAAGAAGACAGGGCTAATGTTTGCATCTTCCTTCCTCTTGGCCTGATTGTTTCTCTGTTCTATTTGTTTGTTTTTGTATGTTTTATTTGCTGGCTTTGGACCAAATTGGAGACTCACGTCTGCCTTTACAGGAAGTTTGTATGAACCTCTGAGCCAAGGAGATTCTTTCATGTATTCATTTTAACAAGTGACATGAGCTGAGTACCTTCTCTGTGTTAGGAACAAAACTGAGAGCTGTAGACACAAAGATGAAAAGATGATCTCTTAGACATAGTCATCCACACAAATAATTATAAAAATGCAATAATCACCAGTGAAACCTGGGTTACTTAACTCATCCTTGCTTGAGGATAAAATTGAGGATACAAAATTTGTCATAAAACTATGTCCTTAGCTTTATCCCTATGCTCAGCAGAAAATCCGGCCTTTTCAAAAGCCTTTACAAGAGTTGAGGATTCCTTAGAAGTATCACACATCTGCCCTTACCTATCATGTGGCATCTCTCTTACACAGTAGGGTACATGGAAAGTTCTGGATCTAAACCCACCTCATCACTGTGTGCTCAGTCACTTCAATTGCCCTATGGACTGGAACCCACCATGCTCCTCTGTCCGTGGGATTCTCCAGACAAGAATACTGGAGTGGGTTGCCATGCCCTCCTCCAGATCTTCCCCACCCAGGGATCAAACCTCAGCTTTGCAAGAACATAAAGTATGAAGTGAGGCATAGCAAGATATAAGGCTGGACAAGCAGAGATAGTCAGATATCCATACTGGAGCTCTCTGACTTCTGTATGATTTTGTCATAGTTTGCTTCTATGAAATAGTACCTATTCTTCGTAGGAATATTCCACAGGACTGTTGTTTGTTCAGAGAAACAAAGAAAAGCAAACGGATCTCTCTGTTCTGCATCTTTGGAATACTTTTGATGTGAGTTGGACTGGCTTCCTCTGATGGAATGTTGCCATTTGCCTCCTTAGAATGCTGCATCTCTCTGTTTTTCTTTTTGTTTTAGAGCCTCTCACAAATTTAATCCCTGGCTCTTCATGGCTAGGTATCTTTTAGTCATTTGGGACTTTCTCCTAAGAAGATCTTTAGAGCTGCCTGATTTTTTTAAAAAAACTCTTGCCTGCTTAGCTGGCCAAGGAAAGGAATCTGTTCTCTCACCAAGAGGTGCCACCATTCCCCGTCAGTAGAGCTGACTGGCTCTTCACCCTTGAATTTTCTCCAGTCCAGCTTTGGTTCAAACTGTAATTCATCATCTGCCTCCAGTCCCACAGATGAGCTTCTTCCTCCTGTCCTCTCTTTATGTAGTCTATAATGCTCTCTTGGATTCTCCAGGGATGTTCTAGACCAGTGCTCTTCAAGCTTTAAATGATATAGAAATCACATATGATTTCAAATGTAGACTCTAATTTAATAGGTCTGGGCTGGAGCTTGAGATTTTGAATTTCCAACAGTATCCCAGGTAAAATTGATGCTGCTAGTCCATGTATCATATTCTTAAGTAGCAAGGTTCTGAAGATTTTCTTCTTGGGAGTCTACCATAGCTCAGGTCTAAGTGAGCCACCTCATCTGAAGATGAAATGTTGGCCATCATTGCATCTGCCTGGCCCAATTATGCTTTCTTTAACCTGGTTTCCCGGGTCCCTAGACTTCCAGCTGGTCTTCATGGGATTCAGCATGAGTCCAAGTGGAATCAACCTCATGTCTGATCATCAAATGTCAGGGAACCTCATATAGGCCCTTCTACCACTCAGTCTCAGGTTTTCAAAGCAGCTCTCTGTGTTGTCTCCCATTTTTTTCTGTAGCTATTTCTATAGCTGGAGATCTATTTCCTCCTAACTTGACTACAAGAGGGATACAGACTCCTTAGCGCCTCAGTCTCACAGCCTCTTGAGGCTCACAGGCTGTGTTGGTTTTAAAGGTGTTCCTTCTAATTGTTTGGGCAAAACTTTTTTTAAAAACTACGTTTGTAGTAAAACGTATAAGCGTAAGGAAATTACCGAGATGAGAGCTCTTAAAATCCGGTCCTTGTTTTGCAAGTATCTTCCTCTGTCTTGGTCAAAATGGATGCCAACCAATCCATTCTGAAGATTAGCCCTGGGATTTCTTTGGAAGGAATGATGCTAAAGCTGAAACTCCAGTACTCTGGCCACCTCATGCGAAGAGTTGACTTATTGGAAAAGACTGTGATGCTGGGAGGGATTGAGGGCAGGAGGAGAAGGGGACGACAGAGGATGAGATGGCTGGATGGCATCACTGACTCAATGGACGTGAGTCTGAGTGAACTCTGGGAGTTGGTGATGGTCAGGGAGGCCTGGCGTGCTGCGATTCACGGGGTCGCAAAGAGTCGGGCAAGACTGAGCGACTGAATTGAACTGAAAAATCCCTTTCTTCTGTTGTCAAAGTCCTACTTTCCTCTGATTGCTTCATATGTGTTATCTTTTGGTTTCTCCCCTGGTTCTCTGGTTATGTGACCTCTCTTCTTACTTGTTCCAATATCTGAGCCCCCTTTTCTTGAACCTCTCATTTCTTATATATTTAGATTCTGACTTCCTACTTCTGGTACCTTGCCTCCTCCAACCAGTCCAACTTACCATTTTGCTTCCTCCAAGGAGGCAAGGGACCAGGAGACCCTATTGGTTTGACAGCAGTCCTATAGATGTTTTAGAATGGTGACCTTGACAATATTACTTGACTTTGTTCCCCTTGACTACCCTCTGGCTCCTGACAGACACTTTGGATCTCAGCTGTGTTGGTGCTATGCCTTTGTCAATTGCCCAGGTGTACCATTGATCTGATGATTTTCTGCTACTTATCACTTGGATTTCTTGTTTCTGTCTCCATTTTCCAGTTCTAACACACCTGCTGCCAAACAACAAGTATTTAGCATAGAGCAATTAGGGTTATCTCTCACATTTACTTAAGATTTACCATTAGCAAATTGACTGTCCTTGCTACCTTTAAAAAGAGTTGGAAAATCCAAATTTTGTGTCATAAATTCAAAATAAATTCAGAGTTAATACGTGTTCCTTAAAGGTTGGCACGGTGTTCTTCAGCTGCACTGGCCCCTTTGCCTATGCTATTGCCTTCTAACACTTGCCCCCATAGCTCTTCAAGGGGCTGGTTCCTTCTTATCATTTATATCTTGGTTTAAATATTAGCTTCCATAGACCCTGAAGTCACTCTTGTTTCATTATGTTTGGATAATTTATTTCTTTTATTTTCTTCCTACCCTGATTATAAGTTATGCTTATATGCTTATTCATCTCTACATTTTTATCTATTCACTAGGCTATAAATTCTACAAGAACACAGGAACTGTATCTGGTTGGTGCAATATTAAATCAGCAGATTTAATATTGTTGATTAAATAAAACAGTGTGCTTATTTAAATAAATAAAGCAGCATGCTACGTTATAGATGTTCAGTAACTACTCAGAGAATGGATATTTGAATTGGATATAACCTTGGTAAGAGGCAAATATTCTAGCATTAACTCAACCAAAAGTGTTTGAAGTCTTCTCAGTGATGATGGAGGTCTAAAACTGTGGGTTTTAATAAACAGAATGGGAAGCCTGAAAAGTCATGGGAGTTCTGAAATCCCAGATAGGGTTCAAGGCTAATCAGCAATTTAGCACAGTTTGCCCCTTGACCTTGTTTTTGCTGAAATCCCTCCTGAGACTATCAAACATGATCAATTATTAGATTAACAAACAAAGGATTAATGGGGCCTCCTGATTCAAATGGTTTGTAAAGCTGATGTAAAGCATTCCTAGTCTCTTTCTGTCCCTTGAAAGCTTGTCTTTTTCTCTCTATCCTTAAATTATTTGCTGTAGCTTCTGCATATAACTAGAAAGATTATCACCTATTGATTTTTATTTTTTCTTTTAGTTTAGTTAAAAAAACAGATGTGAGGTCTCTAGGTAAATCAAGAGGTGAGTAGAATGAAGTGCAACCTTGGTATGATTAGGGAATGGGACTATGCATGATTTTAGAGAAGTTAAATATATGGTTAGAGCTCCCTAAAAACAGCACTGAAAAAAATTAAAATAATCTTCTGTCATGATTGTGAGTAGGGCAAACCAGTAGTATAATGAAGAGTTTTATAGAACATTCTCAGTCTTTCTTCTCAGAAGGCGGCTCTGGTAAGCTTAGATTATCCAACTTTATTAAATCTAGGCAAAGCAAATAAGCTTCACGTAAAAGAATAACACATATATGAATATAGGTAGGTTGAGCTATAAGAGGAAAGTCATTCTTTGTGTGCACAGCAAAAACAAGATTCTTTCCCTGAAGTGTGAAACCATTATAACTCCAAAGTGCTTGGTAGAACTGAAGCCAAAAATGTGCATATGACTCAGCAGTTCCACTCCTGGATATACCCAATAGAAAGGTATACACATAGTCACCAAAAAAACCAAACATGCACTTGTGTGTGTATAGAAACACTATTTATAATAGCCTCAAACTGGCAACCACCCAAATGTCCAACAAAAATAGAAAGGAAAAATAAATTGTGGAATATTCACATAATGGAATACTATCCTGCCATGGGAGACTTGAGATCTGAACCTGAACACAACAGTATAAAAAACTTCACAAAGGCAATATTGAGCAAAAGAAAAACAGTCCCAAAGATTATATATGATATGATTCAAATGATATGCTGCTGCTGCTGCTAAGTTGCTTCAGTCATGTCCGACATTCTGCAGCCCCATAGATAGCAGCCCACCAGGCTCCCCCGTCCCTGGGATTCTCCAGGCAAGAGCACTTGAGTGGGTTGCCATGTCCTTCTCCAATGCATGAAAGTGAAAAGTGAAAGTGAAGTTGCTCAGTTGTGTCCGACTGGTAGCGACCCCATGGACTGCAGCCTACCAGGCTCCTCTATCCATGGGATTTTCCAGACAAGAGTACCGGAGTGGGGTGCCACTGCATTCTCCCCAGATGATATGAAAACAGGCACATCTCTACTTTTAGAAAATGGGATAGCACTTACCTTTGAAGAGGAAGGTGAGGACTAGAAGGGGCCTTGGGACTTGGGGTTTCTGGAATGCTGCTAATGTTCTGTTCCTAGACCTGTGTATTGGTTAAACAGCTATAGTCAATTTATGAAAATTCAGCAAGCTATATGAGTATCATATATGCATTTTCTATAGGCATATATTACATATTAATTTTTTAAAGCACATTTTGTCAGGACTAAGAATTCTCTTTTCCCCAACTATCAAACAATTACTCTTCTTTCTTTGTTTTCATTCTTTTTGTCTGATGTCTTGAAAATTTAAAAGCGGAATAAGAAACAGTGATTTAAATGATTAAGCCCAAGTGAAAGGAGTGATAATCAAAGAAAGTTTTTTTTTTAAAAAAAGGAGAAGAAAAGAAAGCAAGAAAGATAAAAGCAATTGCATCACCTGGTGTCAGCCCTTATCACTCCCTGTATATGACTGAGTTGCTAGACCTTCTCCCTTAAATGGCCACCATCTTCCCATAGCCTGCCCATCAAAGAGAAGCCAAGTTTTATACAGTTTGAGGGCTTTTTTTTCTTTGAAAGACATGGCTGAATGGGAAAAGGAGAAGAGAAAAATGTGAGGAAAGTATAGAAAGAAGGAAAGGAAGTCACCATCTTCAGTGAGGCTTTTATAAATCACTACTTGCACAATGTTTTTAAAACTTAATTTTCTTGGCATTTAATTATTCAGTAGCCACTTTGGAAAATACAGTCAATAATAAACATTAAATTGTGTTTTTCAGATCAAACATATTTAAACCAGATACAAATTCTCCACTTATTAGCAAAAATAATAAACTTTCAATACCATGATCAAATTTTGCTTTTTATCTATTTCAAACAGTATTTCTGGAAGTGAATTGCTTTCATTCTTAAAAATTTCCCTGCCTTGCATGACATAAAACTAAAAATTATTCTCTGACAAGACTCTATTGAGTTATTGAAGCGTAATCTGGCTGGGGCCAGTGAGGTAAGCCACAGAGTAAAAACACAAGAGTCAAACACTTTGATCCTAGAGGTTACTAATATGTGGGGTGATTTGTGATGGTTCTTACCTGTTCCTGCATTTTTAACATATTAACTTCTAAATGAAAAAGCCTAATTGGCTTTTGTCTTCACAATATGGAAACCTCAGGAACATCTGCATGGTCTATTTTTTATCCAGAAATAAAACATTAACATAAACATTGTTACTGTTTCCCAGTAGACTGGAAAACAAACTCTCCGAAGTCAAAAGAAACCCCATGGCCTGTAGTCCAAGGTCAAGAAACTCCAGTGAGTACCAGGTGCCAATTCCTCATTTTTATAGATGGGGAAGTAGAGGTGAAATACCTCATTCAAGGTTAAGCTGGAGTTGGTAACTGGAACCCAACCAATCCCTGGGTAATATGTGATGCATGTTATCATATATTACTTTTGAGAATCCAGTTTCAATTCAGTTTCAGGGCACAGAAGAAAAACTACTTTCAGTTTTTAAAATTTAGATAAAATAATCATAGAACTAGGAGTATAGATTATAGAATAAATGCCTCCCAGAAGCTTCTTCTTTACAAAATATGTTCCTTCAAGGCTATTTTCTGTTCCTCATCTTTTCTTCCACAATATTTTCCTGCCCTTCTCCAATGTCACTCAGTCTTGCATTATCTGTTTTCATTCATTCCTTCTTCATGTTTCTGGGTTCAACTGGGAAATGATTTAAAAATAAATACATGGATGAAAATGTTTACATATAGAACTTTCACTAATTTAAAGGGACTAGTTTTATGAATATTGAAGTAGAAATGAAAATCTGCTTTATATAAAATCTTACTCAAGTTCTACTTTATTTTGAAAAATATTTTGATGCAGATCATCATTCTGAATTTTAAAAAATATTTTCTTCTTAACCTGAAATAATTGCAGAAATTTAAAGAATATAGTAAATAAATATTTTGTTATGTAAATAAAGTTTTTGCAAAGTCTTTGAAGAAGAAAGCATTTATTTTTCTCCTTTGGGGGAAAACACAAAAGCCCCCAAAAGTCTTAGACAAAGGTATCATTGAGATGAGGATGTAATCTTTTACAGTTTACAAAGTATTTTAACACAAATTAAACTTGCTTGAGCCTTGTAAAAATATGAGAAATAAGCAGGATAAACATTATTATTCCCATTTCATAGATGAAGAAACTGTGACTAAGATTTTTGCGCAAATAGCAATTTAACGGCAAGAAACAACTTGAAACTATATTTTTGATCCCTAAGTTCTGTGTTTTTTTTTTTAATGTGATAGGTGACTGCTACCCCTCTTCTCCTTCACCACGCTCCTGATCCCACCACCTTGTCAATTGCCCTTCCTGTTCCATGCGATGCTTCTAAGGGGGCCTGTTCAGAGAATATACTCAGGAAGACATATTGAATTATGAATTCTGGCTGTACAAGCCTCCACCCTCCTACCCAAGTGAAAAAAATTCTGGCAAGGCCATCTGTTTAGTCAGGCATGTGCCTGATGTCTGTGGGAGGATCGACAACTGTACCACCATGGATCCAGGCCCCAGAGAGTAAATATTGAAACATGTGTTTGTTTCTGTTCATGTGCCTCAGGGCTCGGTGATGGGCACATTTCAAAGATCTAAATAATAATAGTGATGGTGCTGCTGCCAGCCCCAGTGCTACTGCAGTACCTGAGCTTCGCTCAAAGAAGAGCTGTGGCCATTTTTCAGATTACACATTCTCTCTCCCTTTCATGCTGTTTCCAACCAATCCCTGTTGTTCCCCTACCTTCCTTGGTTCCCTCCTTCCTGCTCCTCCAGCTGGTTTCTCTTTTGAAGGACCCACTACTGTGTGTTTTCACAGATTCTTGACAATTGAGTTCTTCTAAGGAGATGCCTGGGCTTCCCTGGTGGCTCCGTTGGTAAAGAATCTGCCTGCAATGTGGGAGACCTGGGTTCAATCCCTGGGTTGAGAAGATCCCCTGGAGAAGGGAACAGCTACCCACTCCAGTATTCTAGCCTAGAGAATTCCATGGACAGAGAAGCCTGGCAGGCTACAGTCCATGGAGTTGCAAAGAGTCGGACATGATTGAGCAACTTTCACTCACTCAAGGGGATGCCTAAATTCCTGTTTTTATTTTTCCCCTCACTTCATATTATCAGTTAGAAGCAAATAACATATCATCAGAATTTCTTGAGTATGATATACATGAGGTGTCACAGGAGTATTCAAAACAATTAGAAAACTGTATCTGCCCTCATCCCAATTGGTTTGTAAGGAAAAAGATGAGGTCACCTAGGAAAAGCAACCTTTAGATAGGTGCTTAATAGCATCACCATCTCAACTGACATGAATTTGAACAAACTCCAGGAGACAGTGCAGGAGAGAGGAGCCTGGTGTGTTGCAGTTCATGGGACTGCAAAGAGCTGAACAAGACTTAGTGACTGAACAACCACAAATTATTTGTGATGGCACATGGGAAACAAGGATATCAGGTGGGTTATACAGGGGTAGCTTTTAGGAAGATGAGAAAACAATGTCAAGTGGTGATTTAAGTGGGCTTAGACCCAATAATCTCCAGCAGCGCTCATTCCCAAACTATTGCAAATAAACATATAATCCAAGGTAAGAAGAAACAATTTCCTATCCAGTTTCAGCTTTAAAATGAGACTCCTCACTATTCCCCTCAGATCAGGTTGCTATATAACTTAAGTTCCTCAAATTTAGAAGTCCTGGAGGTACACTGAGAAGTGAGTTTCAAAGGAAATGATGCATGTAGAATTTTAGAAAAAAGGTTTGAGAGAATTTTTCTAGTTGGAAATAGAGGATTGTATAAAGCACATAGAAAGGAGATATGACTAAAGCAAAAAGAAAGCCCTGTTAGATTATAAAAGAAAATGGAGATTGGAAAAGAAGGGTAAACTGATGGAGGTTCCTGAAAGTCAGATGAATGATATTCTCAAGCCTCAGTTATATTCTGGGTTCCGTGTTATCTCTCACAACAAGATGAGACACTGCCTTAGTTCCACAACAGTCCTACCAGAAAGTATAATGAATCTTGTTTTAGAGGATGCAATAAAAGGGTTAAAATGTTGACCAGAGTCACACAGCTAGTAAGTGGCATATCTGTCTGAATCTGCAGTTCATGTTCTTTCCGCTTTTCATAATTAGATAAGAAGTTTAGATTAACTATGCAGGAAGTTGGGAATCTTTACAGGTTTTATTTTTCAGTTCAATTTTATTTTTGTCAGAATAACTGCAAGGAGATCCAACCAGTCCATTCTGAGGGAGATCAACCCTGGGATTTCTTTGGAAGGAATGATGCTAAAGCTGAAACTCCAGTACTTTGGGCACCTCATGAGAAGAGTTGACTCATTGGAAAAGACTCTGATGCTGGGAGGGGCTGGGGGCAGGAAGAGAAGGGGACGACCGAGGACGAGATGGCTGGATGGCATCACCAACTCGACGGACATGAGTCTGAGTGAATTCCGGGAGTTGGTGATGGACAGGGAGGCCTGGTGTGCTGCGATTCATGCGGTAGCAAAGAGTTGGACACGACTGAGCAACTGAACTGAACTGAATATGTGCAAATAGTTTTGAAAGTCAAATATGACATAACAAAATGTGCCGTTCCCTGTCCCTTTCTCTCTCCCCCTCACTAAGTACTGTTCCTCAGAGGCAAACATGTCCATTTCTTTTAGTTTTCTTTTTTTTATTCTATTCCATTTTTTATATTCAGAATGAAATACTTCTACTTATTATCAGTTTAAAACATCCATTGATATCTTATTTTTGTACATTAGGATTTATCTTTATACACCTCCACATCTACTTCTGCCTTCTACTCCACTCTCTCAACAATTATATAATTTGCTGGGATAAACCAATACTCAATGTTTACATTATGACGATGCTATAAATAGTATTTACTGTGTAGCTAGGTATTGTACCTTGGCTATATTTACTTCTTATATACCTCTTTGCCTTTCTTTGCCTTTTTTTTTTTTTTTGGAGGTAAGAAATTTCCTTGTTTTTTAAATGACTTTGTTTCCTGTCTCAGTTCAGTTCAGTCCCTCAGTCGTCTCAGACTCTTTGCAACCCCATGAATCCCTGTCCATCACCAACTCCCCGGAGTTCACTCAGACTCACTTCCATTGAGTCCATGATGCTATCCAGCCATCTCATCCTCTGTTGTCCCCTTTTCCTCCCGCCCCCCCAATCCCTCCCAACATCAGAGTCTTTTCCAATGAATCAACTCTTCTCATGAGGTGGCCAAAGTACTGGAGTTTCAACTTTAGCTTCATTCCTTCCAAAGAAATCCCAGCACTGATCTCCTTCAGAATGGACTGGTTGGATCTCCCTGCAGTCCAAGGGACTCTCAAGAGTCTTCTGCAACACCACACTTCAAAACCATCAATTCTTCAGCGCTCAGCGTTCTTCACAGTCCAACTCTCACATCCGTACATGACCACAGGAAAAATCATAGCCTTGACTAGACGGACCTTAGTTGGCAAAGTAATGTCTCTGCTTTTGAATATGCTACCTAGGTTGGTCATAACTTTTCTTCCAAGGAGTAAGCGTATTTTAATTTCCTGTCTGCTTACTGCTAATTCTTTCTAAATGAACCATAGATTTAAAAACATCTCACAAAACTAAATATTTCCCTATGATCAGTTTCATCACATAAACTTACAGCTTTTGGTGTTGAAAAGTCCAGTGACTTCCAACCCTTTATGATTTGTTTTCTTTTCGCTCTTTCTCCCCTCCTCCCCTTTTTTAAAAACAGTTTTCTCTTTACCACTTACGCTATCATTTTCTATGAGCCTTGGTTCTTGGGTCTTTTAAAAAAATTTTCTCTATTATTCATCTCTTTGACATTTGTTTTTTATTTGAAGAGAATTTCACGTTTGTCTTCCAAGCCCTCTATTGCATTTGTGTTTTTTATCATGTTAATATTTTTGTTTATCAAAAGTTCTTAGCCTCTAACTGTTCTTCCTCCTCATTTTTGCTTCATAGATGCAGCAGCTTTTCCATTTTCTCTACAGATACTAAATTATGGGTGTTTGTCCTTGGGAAATTTTTCTTTTCCCTAAATTTTTTTCTATACTTTTTTTCTTGTTTGTGTTGGTCTATTTTTCCTAATGAAGGCTTTCTTTAAATGTCTGGTCACCATAGCCTGACCATTCATACGTAAGAATGAGGAACTATAAATTGGAAGCTCCACGTGTGGGAGCAGTGTAGAATGATAGAGCAGTCGTACAGCTTTTTCGTTGAGGACTCCCGAATGCCAGTATTGAGTAATTATGTTTTTCCTGAAGTCATTCAGTTTCTACAGAGAAAAATCCCCAGTCTATTTCTTAGAGTCAATACCCCAGCCTTTGTGAAGAGAGCCAATAGAAAAGGCAGAGGGGAGGGAAACTGTCTTCCTATTCAACATGTGTGCTTTCATTTAGTCCCACTGTTTTCAGCTCCAGACTTCACTCCTCCTCCAGTGATCCTAGGATTCACAAATTCAGTCTCCCTAGTCCATTTTTCTAGGAAATAAATCTCTGGTCTTAAGCAAGGATAAAGGAAGAAGCCTAGGAGCTGTAAGCAATTGGCATATTGACTTAAATCAGTCCCTTGTTAGCAGCTTTGTTCTTGTATCTCTTGTCTGGAGACTCCTTTCTTTAGACTTTCAGTGGCTCAGACAGTAAAGAGTCTGCCTTCAGTGCAGGAGACCTGGGTTCAATCCCTGGGTTGGGAAGATCTCCTGGAGAAGGGAATGGCAACCCCCTCCAGTATTCTTGCCTGGAGAATCCCATCAGCAGAGGAGCCTGGCAGGCTACAGTCCATGGGATCATAGAGTTGGACATGATGAGCGACCAGCACTTCACTTTCACTATGGAAGAAATTGCCCAACTTCTCATTGGTTCCCCCGCTGTACAAGCATTATTATTGCTTCCTTCTTTCTGTTAAAACAACTATTATCCCTTCATAGAGGTTTTTTCCTTCTCTTTCACCTGAATTAAAAAGCAAAATCAGTATTAATTTGCCTTCGTTTTAGTGGAGTTTCTGAGATATGAAATATATATGTTTGCCTAATCTTCCGTGTTGATCATACTCACAGTTTGGTTTCCCTGGAAACAAATGCTGAGTTAGTTGGAGGATCAAGGGTAGAGATCAATGCTTGTGAAAGGAAAGAGAAGAAAGGAGCAGAGGGAGAAGTCGAATTTCCACAGACCTCTTGCAGGTCTGACAAAGCCTCAGCCCGCCAAGCAAGGGGCTCTGTAGTGAACAGTGCTAGTCAGAACTGTGCTTGACCCAGCGGAAAGAGCTGGGTCTTTATACTCCTGCCTCACTGAAATGTGGGCTGCCCTGGAAAAGCTGTGATCTTGGATGAAAAGGAAAACTTGCTTCCCTCTGTGCTTCTCTCCTGTGACTCTCCTTTACTGCTCACACAGAACACTTCACTTGAGACTCTTCTAGTCACTGCGTACGTGGAAGTAAATCCCACAGCAAGCAATTCTCTGCAACACCAGCTGGGTGTCCATAATTTAACTCAATTCTGACATTACCTACTGAAGATAGTGTCAGATACCACAGATAAAGCTCAGGCCCACAAACTCCTACCCTACGTCAAGCGCCAGTCACAGGTAGTAGGCCCCCAGGTTACCCACAACTTCTGTCCAGTTAGGCTACAAATCAGGGTTCCCATCACCTCCTCCTCAGCTTCAAATAATTTGCTAGAGTGGCTCCCAGAACTCAGGGAAAGACTTAATTTGTTTACCAGTTTATTAAAAAAATATTATAAAGGACATAGATGTGCAGCCAGATGAAGACTTCTATAGGGGGAGGTCTGCGAAGGTCTGTAGCACAGGAACTTCAGTCCCCATGGAGGTGAAGGCTGTCATCTTCTTAGTAGGCAGGTGTGTCTACCAACATGAAAGCTCTCCAACCCAGTGCTATTGGGATTTTTATGGAGGCTTCCTCTTGTAGGCGTGGTCAATTATTAACTCTATTCCCAGCCTTTCTCGCCTCTCTGGGAAAGGGATGAGATTGAAAAGTCTAAGTTTCTAATCATGGCATGATCCTTCTGCTGATCACCCCTCATCCAAGTCACTTAGAATCCTCTCATTAGAACAAAAGATACTCCTAGTACTCTCATCACTTAGGAATTTACAGGAGTTTTAGGAGCCCTGTGTCAGGGATGGAGGTCAGAGAACAAGAGATGCTCCTAGTAGTCTCATCACTTAAAAAATTACAAGAGTTTTGTAAGCTTTGTGCCAGGAACCAGGGGCAGAGATCAGTATGTATACTTTCTGTTGTCTCGTATTGGGCAAGGCAACTCCCTGAAACTGAAGGTAACCCTGAAGGAGCTAACAGCTGTAGGCTATCTGCTGACTCGCCTCCTCATAGCTGGGCAGCAAGTCCTTCCCTGAAGGGGAATCTGGGTAGTGTATGTACCGCCATATCTACCACAAAAGGAAGTCCCATAAGTTTTCTTTTAAAACAGCATTATAGAAATATAATCTACATACCAAGTGATTCATCTACTTAATGTGTACAGTTCAATGACCTTTAGTATATTCATAGAGTTGTACATTTGTTATCATTTTAGACCATTTTCGTTACCTCTGAAAGAAACATTGCTCCTCTTATGTCACCCTTAAATCCTCTCATCGTCCCCAGCCCCAGGGAACTACTAATCTAAATTCATTCTATTTCTTTAGATGTGCCTATACTGGACATTATATGTAAATGGAATCATACAATATGTAGTTCTTTGTGACTGGCTTCTTTCACATATAATAATGTTTTCAAGGTTCATAAATGTGTAGCATACATAAGTTCTTCAGTTTTTATTGCTGAAGAAAATTCCAATGATGTATGGTTGGATCTCCTTGCAGTCCAAGGGACCCTCAAGAGTCTTCTCAAACACCACGGTTCAAAAGCATCAATTCTTCGGCGCTCAGCCTTCTTCACAGTCCAACTCTCACATCCATACATGACCACAGGAAAAACCATAGCCTTGACTAGATGGACCTTAGTCGGCAAAGTAATGTCTCTGCTTTTGAATATACTATCTAGGCTGGTCATGACTTTTCTTCCAAGGAGTAAGCATCTTCTAATTTCATGGCTGCAGTTACCATCTGCAGTGATTTTGGAGCCCCAAAGAATAAAGTCTGACACTGTTTCCACTGCTTCCCCATCTATTTCCCATGAAGTGATGGGACCAGATGCCATGATCTTCATTTTCTGAATGTTGAGCTTTAAGCCAACTTTTTCGCTCTCCTCTTTGACTTTCATCAAGAGGCCTTTTAGTTCCTCTTCACTCTCTGCCATAAGGGTGGTGTCATCTGCATATCTGAGGTTATTGATATTTCTCCCGGCAATCTTGATGCCAGCTTGTGTTTCTTCCAGTCCAGCATTTCTCATGATGTACTCTGCATATAAGTTAAATAAGCAGGGTGACAATATACAGCCTTGATGTCCTCCTTTTCCTATTTGGAACCAGTCTGTTGTGCCATGTCCAGTTCTAACTGGTAATGAACAGGGAGGCCTGGCGTGCTGTGATTCATGGGGTCGCAAAGAGTCGGAACGACTGAGCGACTGAACTGAAGTGAACTGATAGGTATTATTTAAACATTAATCAGTTGATGGATATTTGAGTTATTTTCATTTTTGTGAAGGGCTATTTTCACTTTTGTTGTTTTCACTATTGTGAATAATGCTGCCATAAATATTCATGTACAAATTTTTGGACATGTTTTATTCCTTTTAAATATATACCTAGGAGTGAAATTGACGGGTCATATGGTGACTCTATATTTAACTGTTTGGGGACATGCCAAACTGTTTTTCAAAGTGGCTGCACCATTGTTATTCCCACCATTAGTTTATGAGGGTTTCATTTTCTCAATATCATTGCTAATATTTGTTATTGTCTGTCTTTTTAAATTGTACTTATTCTAGTGATGTGAAGTTGTGTTTCCTTGTGGCTTTGTTTGGCATTTCATTGATGGCTAATACTGTTGAGTTTCCTTTCATGTGCTTATTGGCCATTTATACAACTCCATGGAGAAATGCCTATTCAAAGCTGTTGCCCAGTTTAAAGCTGAGTTATTTGTCCTTCTATTATTGAGTTGTAAGAGTTCATCATAGAATATAGATTCATGTCCTTTGTCAGATATAGGGTCCTTTGTTAAATATATGATTAGCAAGTATCTTCTCTCATTCTGCAGTTGTCTTCTCCTTTATAATGTTCACTGAAGCACAAAAATACACAGAAGAACTGTACAAAAAGATCTTCATGACCCAGATAATCACGATGGTGTGATCACTCACCTAGAGCCAGACATCCTGGAATGTGAAGTCAACTGGGCCTTAGAAAGCATCACGACAAACAAAGCTAGTGGAGGTGATGGAATTCCAGTTGAGCTATTTCAAATCCTAAAAGAGAATGCTGTGAAAGTGCTGCACTCAATATGCCAGCAAATTTGGAAAACTCAGCAGTGGCCACAGGACTGGAAAAGGTCAGTTTTCATTCCAATTCCAAAGAAAGGCAATGCCAAAGAATGTTAAAATTACCATACAATTGCAGTCATCTCAAATGCTAGTAAAGTAATGCTCAAAATTCTGCAAGCCAGGCTTCAGCAATACGTGAACTGTGAACTTCCAGATGTTTAAGCTAGTTTTAGAAAAGGCAGAGAAACCAGGAATCAAATTGCTAACATCCGCTGGATCATCGAAAAGCAAGAGAGTTCCAGAAAAACATCTATTTCTGCTTTATTGACTACACCAAAGCCTTTGACTGTATGGATCACAATAAACTGTGGAAAATTCTTCAAGAGATGGAAATACCAGACCAACTGACCTGCCTCTTGACCTATATGCAGGTCAGGAAGCAACAGTTAGAACTGGACATGGAACAACAGACTGGTTCCAAATAGGAAAACGAGTACTTCAAGACTGTATACTGTCACCCTATTTTTTCAAACTTATATGCAGAGTACATCATGAGAAACGCTGGGCTGGAAGAAGCACAAGCTGGCATCAAGATTGCCAGGAGAAATATCAATAACCTCAGATATGCAGATGACACCACCCTTATGGGAGAAAGTGAAGAGGAACTAAAGAGCTTCTTGATGAAAGTCAAAGAGGAGAGCGAAAAAGTTGGCTTAAAGCTCAACATTCAGAAAACGAAGATCATGGCATCCAGTCCCATCACTTCATGGGAAATAGATGGGGAAGCAGTGGAAACAGTGTCAGACTTTATTTTTGGGGCTTCAAAATCACTGCAGATGGTGACTGCAGCCATGAAATTAAAAGACATTTACTCCTTGGAAAGAAAGTTATGACCAACCTAGATAGCATATTCCAAAGCAGAGGCATTACTTTGCCAACAAAGGTCCATCTAGTCAAGGCTATGGTTTTTCCCTTAGTCATGTATGGATGTGAGAGTTGGACTGTGAAGAAAGCTGAGCACCGAAGAACTGATGCTTTTGAACTGTGGTGTTGGAGAAGACTCTTGAGAGTCCCTTGGACTGCAAGGAGATCCATCCAGTCCATCCTAAAGGAAATCAGCCCTGGGTGTTCTTTGGAAGGACTGATGTTGAAGCTGAAACTCCAATACTTTGGCCACCTCATATGGAGAGTTGACTCATTGGAAAAGACTCTGATGCTGGGAGGGATTGGGTGCAGGAGGAGAAGGGGACGACAGAGGATGAGATGGCTGGATTGCATCACCAACTCGATGGACGTGAGTTTAGATGAACTCTGGGAGTTGGTGATGGACAGGGAGGCCTGGTGTGCTGTGATTCATGGGGTTTCAAAGAGTCGGACATGACTGAGTGACTGAACTGAACTGAAGCACAGGTATTTTAAAATTTTGATTATGTCCAGTTTAATGTATTTTTTCTTTTGATGTTCATGCTTTTGGTATTGTATACAAGATACCATTCTATAATCTAAGGTCATAGAGAGTTACACCTATGTTTTCTTCTATGAGTTTTTTAAAATTAATGTTTATTGAAGTATATTTGCTTTACAGTGTTATATTAGTTTCTACTACACAGTGAGGTGAGTCAGCTATGCATATACATTTATCTCTTCTTTTTGGATTTCCTTCCCATTTTCCTCTATGGGTTTTATAGTTTTAGCTCTTACATGCAAGCCTGTGATGGATTTTGAGTTAATTTTTGTATGGATATTATTATTTGTATATAATAATATCTAATGGATAATGAAAATTCATATTATTAATATCAAATGGATATTTGTATGGATATATTATTTGTACAGATATTATGTGAGGTAGGTGGCCTCATGTGGATATCTAGTTTTTCCAGCCACCATAAACATTAAAGCTTGAGAATGACATGATTTATTTTTTAAGAAGTTGAAATAGCTATTAAGCACCTCTTCTGCATTCAACAGTATAATAGACATTATGAGATAAAGGAACAGTATCCTCTTTTTGGTTATTAGTTTCTGATTCTTAGGCACTGGAACACTTGCCTGTAAATTTTTCCTTGTTAATTGCTAATGTGAAAGTGTTGACCAGAATAATGACCATGCATCAGGCATTTAAAACATTACTCTTGATAATTCTATTGTGGTCAATGTGTATCCATGAGAAAGTTCATTCTGGGTAGACTTCAGTGCCTATGAATTCAGGAAAAATTGATTGGCTACTTAGTATTTGTCAAGCATGAATTAAGTACCAGTTATGCAAAGCCATATGAAATATGCTCTGTTCTGTCATTGTGGGAGAGAATGACACATTCTAAAGAAGTTTCATCCCACTCTAAACCATCATCCTATCTCACACCAAAATCATCTTGCCCATGACAGTCTAAGAGACTTACTGAAATCATAATTTGTCTTTTGAATTTCTTTTGTTTAGCAAACCTCTAATCTTAATGAAGGAAAACAATTTTTTAAGATCCCATACTGGTTCCTGATGAACACTACCACTATATCTATGTGCTTATTCACCGTTGTAAATAAATCTGTTTGCAGTTTTATACTTGTTTGTTCATAGTTCCAAGTCATAGAAAAAGTTACTCTTTTACATTGCCACTTTTGTTAATTAGGCAAAAGTTAGCTATTTCTAATCTTGATGCGTCTTTACTATTTTCTATGATTACTAATATTAATCTGTAATGGTTCTGTAAATTGATTTTTCTTGCTAATTTAGTTAGAAAAAAATTTCAGCCTATATATGACTTTTTATGTAACAGTCCATCTTAGTAAATGCAGTCACCTCATAGCAGAAGTAGGGCAGGGAGATATAGTCCAATATAAGGGGCTATAATGAAGAAGAATTTACATTATATGAGGCAGGGAAAACGATTTTAAAAAATAATGGATGAAAGTGAGTCTATAATTTAATGGAATGGAAAAATAAATAAGACTGAGTATAAAGACATTAACAGTGATCTAATTTTTGAAGCACAACATATATTCTTGGTGCTAAGAATCCTAGTAAAGGTAGCAAAATCTTACCTGAGCCTCATCTCCTTTTCCTAAAATAAATATGCTTTGGTCTTAAGACATAGTGCAAATTCATGTGTCTTTCGTACCATTTCTCTCAAATTCCAGCCTTGCCTTAGCTAGCTGGACTCTGGGAGTCTGATCATATTTCTTTTTCCTTGGAGCTAGCCTAATTGGCTTTCTCAATGCCTCTCAGAGCAAGTTTGTTTTCTTCTGGCTCAAAAGTCTAGAATTATTTGAGTTCTTGTATCTAACTTGGATTTCTCTTCTGAGGTATGTGCTTTATTTATAGGCATGGCAAAAGTAATTGACATGTGTTCCCCTTTTGAGCTCAGGTTATTGATTCTCACACCTCTGGGTAATTTGAAGACATGGAATTACCAGAAACTGTAACATTTTTTCAAAGTTTGAGGATTTTGTAGAATGAGTGAATTTTCCTGACTGTCTATTACCTATTACTGCAGATGATATACCCAACAGACGTTTATAAGATTCTACCAAATCATTATGGACTTCCAAATATGCTTTCGTCTTTTTAAAAAATTAAACCATGGTATCTAATTTTTTTCTTGTACTTGATCTCCTTCTAAAAAATAAAGCTATAGAAAACATCCTCACATGAATCCAGTCTCAGTAGCTGGGTTCCTGTTAACAAAAATTTTACTATAAGAAAACTCATGAAGTAGAAAATGTGATTAAAAAAAAAAGTGATTATAAACTAAACTCAAGCAATGCTCCCATCCTATGATTAGAAGTGAAATATTTTGTCTTTCCCCTGATTTTCACATGCAGACAAAAACTGTGTAAACAATATTTTCTGTTTATCCTTTTTATTTTGGTTTCACTGTTTATCTGCACCATGATGAGAGGAGCATTCTATGTGAAATCACTATGAATTATTGTTGGCAGGAAGAAGAACAGCCAGAATAAGTGATTAAAAAGAGAATGAGGCAAGGGTCCGGTGGGGATAGGGTGCAGTGCTGCAGCTGCTACCCCAGCATGAGAATGAGGACCTGTTATGCACGTGGGGAGAACACATGGTCTTCCCCTCCTCGCAGAGCCTCCCGTTTCCGCTGAGTTCTCTGCTGACTCTAGTTCTCAGTCCAGAAGGAACTGGCACAATGTTTATTGCCTGGAGGGATCAGAAATAAAGACCCAAATCCCCATGATGCCTTTGAATATGTAAGCTTAGAAAGCCACAGAAGGGTGGACAGATTGCTAATAGCAGCGGGAGCTGGGTATGCCTTCTATGCTATGGTCCTAAGGGACTACTATCTATGGGCAACCAGGAAGAAGATGAGCCAGATCTCTGCTCGAAAAAAATCTCATTGCCTGGGTAGCGACTGATCAGAGTCACTGGCCCTCTGTTTATACACTGTTGAGAGGACTGCTTAGGAAGAATGGGCACACATAAGCAGCCATTCCTCTGTTGGAAATTGCCTCTTGGCATGGTGAGCTCATTTTTCACATAAAATACACTGGCACTGGGACACACAGCTCCTTGGAAATTCTCCCAAGTGTACTTTCTGGGATATGCCAGGTTCATGACAATCACCTGGGATCACAGAACCCTATAGAATTAAAAAGCCAGAAGGGGGCTTAGGGGTCATCCAGTTAGTTAGCTGTGTATGCCCAACAGACACAGACCGAATCATGAGCTTCATCAAGTTTGGCATCTGCCTGTGAATTTACATGATGTCACTTCAATGCTGACAAATGAACATCCCAGCTAGAGCCAACACTTGTGTGGGATGCTTCATCCACAGGCGTTAGCTGGTTAATTTGATGAGAAATCCATTCTTTCTGACTCAGTGGACTGCAGCATCAGGCTCTTGCCTGGTCTGGGTTTCATTTTCCTGTTACTGTCACAGTGATTGCTGGGACTCTGATATTCTCCCTTCGCCACTTTCCTGCTGACTTTTTGGTGGGCTAACTAATTGGTTAACTCTTCTCCTCCGCCCAGCACCCCGTGCACTCTGCCTTTTCAAATCTCTTCTTTCAAATCAGGCAAATGGAGGAACATAGATCGGGCCTCATGTCTCAGGATGAGGGGTGATTGGCCATCTTCTCTCAACCTGAACTTCCTCCCTTCTCTTCTGGGGGCAGGATCTCTCCTATCCCCTCATCCCCCCTCCCTCCACCCTCATCAGCATACTGGCAGGATTGGTGGGAAGGCCTGAGTTGATCCTGATTTCAGCCTTTGGGTCAGGGCTTGAGACCAGACCACACATGAAGAGGGAAATGCAGAGATTTAGCTCCAGAGAAGAACTTTGAGTTGGGTCAAGACACTGGTGTCTTCATCTTTAAGCTAAGGGGACCTCCAGCTATAGCAGCAATGAACTAGAGATGGGATATGCTACAGATATTTCTCTTAAAACCACTTGGTCCAAACTTGTCTCCTCCCCTGGGTCCATCAGCCTGAGAGAAAGATACACCCATGTCAGAGAAAGGAACATTAAGATAAACCAGAGAGACTATGTCATTGAGATAAACTGAAACGGAGACAGATTTTACCTTAAGGGTGAATAAAAGCAATGTTTGTCCATTCCATTTCTGAACCAATGCTGCTGCTGCTCTGCTATTAAGTCGCTTCAGTTGTGTCCAACTCTGTGTGACCCCATAGACAGCAGCCCACCAGGCTCCTCTGTCCCTGGGATTCTCCAGGCAAGAATACTGGAGTGGGTTGCCATTTCCTTCTCCAGTGCATGCATACTAAGTTGCTTCAGTCATGACCGACTCTGTGCGACCCCACGGACAGCAGCCCACCAGGCTCCTCTGCCCACGGGATTCTCCAGGAAAGAATACTGGAGTGTGCTGCCATTTCCTTCTCTGAGTCTGAACCAATAAGTAATCCTAATCTTGTCAAGGAAGCTAGGGAGTTATGATAGCTAAACATCTGTACTAAGAGGGAAAATCTCCATAAATTCCGAATCTGTGATTTTCAACCTTGGCTTCACACTGGAATCATCTGGGGGAGCACTAAAAAATACCAGTGTCTGGTTCCTATTCTCATAAATTCTGATTTAGTTGGCCTGGGGTGGGCCTGAGTGTTGGAATCTTTAAAATCTATCTAGGTGATACAGCTTAACAGACAGGTATGAAGACTAATATTCTGAAAAGAAATGATCATAAATAGTAGGGAAACTTCCAGAGCTTAGGTTTCTTTTCTTTTCCTCCAGTATGAGAGGTACCGTGAAACTTCTTGGAATCACTTGAAGACTTTCTTTTAGAAGAGAAATTTCATTAGAACATGAGGGTGGTTTCTTTCAGATGGCAGGTGTATAGGAGCCCTGAAGTGTGAACTCAGCAGTTGCTATCTAGAGAAGAGGGGATATGATTAGATGCTTTAGGTTTTGAAAGTTCAAAAGAAGATTCTACTCAATCCTTTGTTTCAGATCCCCAGAGAACAGGGATAGTGGTTCTGGGTCTGCTGATGTTCTGGCAGGCATCTGTATATGATTTGCTTTTGTTGCTGTGTGCCTGAAATTCCTTTCTCTCTCTTATCAAGTTCCCAGCTCAAATATCAGCTTTCCTCCCCATAGTTTCCCCTGAGCTCCTCAGGTAAAATTAATCTGTGTTGCATTCCTAGAGTA
This sequence comes from Nanger dama, assembly GCA_917880005.1. NCBI lineage: Eukaryota > Metazoa > Chordata > Mammalia > Artiodactyla > Bovidae > Nanger > Nanger dama. The sequence goes on from CAKJTW010000011.1 coordinate 9,456,632, forward strand.
CTGTATGCATATTCTATTCACGTCCTTGTCACATTGTATTACAGTTATTTGTTTACCTGCCTGTCATCTTTCCCAGCTAATCTGTGAGCTTCCTAGAATCAGTGACTTCAGTTTGCATCTTTATGTAATAAATGTTGAGAGTGCCTGACATATGGTAGGTGCCTCACAGATATTTTTTAAAGAATTTTAATTGAAGGATAGTTGCTTTACAATGTTATATTAGTTTCTGCTGTACAACCATGTGAGTTAGCTATAAGTATGCATATATCCCCTCCTTCTTGACCCTCTCTCTCACCCTCCATCCCAGCCCTGTAGGTCGTCACAGAGCACTGAACTGAATTTCCTGTGTTATACAGCAACTTCCCAGTAGCTATCTGCTTTACACATGGTAATGTATATATGTCAATACTACTCTCTCAGTTTGTCCCATCCACCTCACAGACATTTATGAAACTAATCAGAAACAGTAGAGTGGGTTCATCAGTTCAGTTCAGTAGCTCAGTTGTGTCTGACTCTTTGTGACCCCATGGAGAACAGGTTCCTAGACTAGTTCAGAACCCTGTGTAACTTAAAATGTAATGGAAATAGATATGCAGGTATTGAATGGTAGAAAGCAATAAGATGAAATCATCTCCATATTTAAAGTACTATGAAATTTGTTTAAACACATGGAATAAATAAGAATATAAAATATAGGACACAGGAGTTTCTCAACATGCTACCAGTCTATGGCCCAGGCATCATGTGCATGGGATAGAGGAGTGGCTGGAGGTGAGGCTGGAAGACTGGCTGCAGCTTATTGTGAGAAGCTGCATGTTCTAGAGGAGGCTTTTGGACTTTACACCAAAGTGTCGAGAAGCCGCAGAAGTCCTCTAAGCAGGAAATGACAAAATCAGATTAGTCATTTAGAAAAGGATCAGTCTGGTGGTTTTCTGACAGATTTATCACAGTACAGCAAAATGATGGTATCAGGTAGGAGGCTACTGTCCAAGGGAGAGATGGAAAAATGTGCTTTCTGTTCTTAGTTCCAAATAATACATGTACCAGTTGTTGTGGGCTGAATTGCCCATGCCTCAAAATTTATATGTTGGAGTCCTAATCACCAGTCCCCCCACTACTTCAGAATGTGACTATGTTAGGAGATAGGGTTTTCAGTCACTCAGTTGTGTCCTAGCTCTTTGTGACCCCATGGACTGCAGCACACCAGGCCTCTCTGTCTATCACCAACTTCTGGAGTTTACTCAAACTCATGTCCATTGAGTCGGTGAGGCCATCCAACCATCTCATCCTCTGTTGTCCCCTTCTCCTCCCGCCTTCAATCTTTCTCAGCATCAGGGTCTTTTCAAATGAGTCAGTTCTTTGCATCAAGAGGCCAAAGTATTGTCAGGTACCTGCTGTGAAGAACTGATGTGAAAGGTCTTCAAAGTGGTAATTAAGTTGAGTTTATTAGGTCCAAACAATGTGACTGGTGTCCTTATAAGAAGAGGATATGAGGACACAGCACATGTGAAGACCATGTGAAAATACAAGGAGAAAACAGCCATCTTCCAGCCAAGGAAAAGGTCCATAGGAAACCAGTTCTGATGATACCTTTATCTCAGGCTTCTAGCCTCTTAAAATTGTGAGAAAATAAATGTCTGTAGTTTAAGCCACCTAGACTGTTATGTTTTGTGTTATGTATTATGGCAGCTCTGCTGCTAAGTCGCTTCAGTCGTGTCCAACTCTGTGCGACCCGAGAGACGGCAGCCCACCAGGCTCTCCTGTCCCTGGGATTCTCCAGGCAAGAACACTGGAGTGGGTTGCCATTCCCTTCTCCAATGCATAAAGGTGAATAGTGAAAGTGAAGTCGCTCAGTCATGTCCGACTCTTTGCAACCCTATGGACTGCAGCCCACCAGGCTCCTCCATCCATGGGATTTTCCAGGCAAGAGTACTGGAGTGGGTTGCCATTGCCTTCTCTGATAGCAGCTCTAGAAAACGAGTATACCAATAACTCTTAGGACACGACCGATAGGTAAGTTGTATACTGCCGTTATGTATTATTTTTCATGCCGGATGACCTAGGGTTTGGTGCAGTTTAGGGGCTGGAGAACAGGTATTTTAATACACAACATGTGACTAAACTTCAAGAACATCCTAGAAATGTCCCATAGGAACCTAGGGTTTGAATGAGCCATATGAACCTTTCGAAAATCTTGAATAAATATATTTTTCATCCATTTTAGATTTTCCTCAATGACTGTATTGGGAATTGATATTTTTCACTTTCTCTCTCTCCCTGCCCATTCAGCTTGAAACATGCACCTCTCATCCACTTAAATATATAACCTACTGAGAGAATCTGCAGCATAGCACTGGTGGCTCTGTTGGTAGCAAGTAATTCTGTCCCACCTTGGCTATGGTAAACACAGGAGAAGGAGTCATCTATTGGAAGAGAGCTAATGTATAGGCTAGACAGACCAGTCAACTTCTCGCTCTCTCTCCCTTGCTCCGCTACTCCCCACCCTCCATCCCCCAATAAAGAACCAAGAAGTCTAGAAGCTGAGAGTGTTGGCAGCCAGATACTATTTATGGTGGAATCCTAGATTGAAACTGGAATGGCTGCTACAGAGGTTTCTTGACTATTCTGAGGCCTCTTAGAGAGGAGGAGATCTGTTTGTAGGAGATCTGCATCATTATAATAAATTCCATATCCCCCTTTACTTATTTTATTTTAGTTGATTTACAGTGATTTTGCAAAGATGGGCTCGATAAAGGACAGAGATGGTATGGACCTAACAGAAGCAGAAGATATTAAGAAGAGGTGGTGAGAATACACAGGAGAACTGTATAAAAAGATCTTCATGACCCAGATAATCACTATGGTGTGATCACTTACCTAGAACCAGACATCCTGGAATGTGAAGTCAAGTGGGCCTTAGAAAGCATCACTATGAACAAAGCTAGTGGAGGTGATGGAATTCCAGTTGAGCTATTTCAAATCCGGAAAGATGATGCTGTGAAAGTGCTGCACTCAATATGCCAGCAAATTTGGAAAACTCAGCAGTGGCCACAGGACTGGAAAAGGTCAGTTTTCATTCCAATTCCAAAGAAAGACAGTGCCAAAGAGGGTCAAACTACAGCACAATTGCAGTCATCTCACATGCTAGTAAAGTAATGCTCAAAATTCTCCAAGCCAGGCTTCAGCAATACGTGAACTGTGAACATCCTGATGTTCAAGCTGGTTTTAGAAAAGGCAGAGAACTAGAGATCAAATTGCCAACATCTGCTGGATCATCAAAAAATCAAGAGAGTTCCAGAAAAACATCTATTTCTGCTTGATTGACTATGCCAAAGCCTTTGACTGTGTGGATCACAATAAACTGTGGAACCAGACCACCTGACCTGCCTCTTGAGAAACCACTATGCAGGTCAGGAAGCATCAGTTAGAACTGGACATAGAACAACAGACTGGTTCCAAATAGGAAAAGGAGTACGTCAAGGCTGTATATTGTCTCACCCTGCTCTTTTAACTTATATGCAGAGTACATCATGAGAAATGCTGGGCTGGAAGAAGCACAAGCTGTAATCAAGATTGCCGGGAGAAATATGAACAACCTCAGATATGCAGATGACACCACCCTTACGGCAGAAAGTGAAGAGGAACTAAAGAGCTTCTTGATGAAAGTGAAAGAGAAGAGTGAAAAAGTTTGCTTAAAGCTCAACATTCAGAAAACTAAGATCATGGCATCCAGTCCCATCACTTCATGGGAAATAGATGGGGAAACTGGAAACAGTGCCAGAGTGTATTTTTGGGGCTCCAAAGTCACTGCAGATGGTGATTGAAGCCATGAAATTAAAAGACGCTTACTCCTTGGAAGGAAAGTTATGACCAACCTAGATAGCATATTCCAAAGCAGAGGCATTACTTTGCCAGCAAAGGTCCATCTAGTCAAGGCTATGGTTTTTTCCTTAGTCATGTATGGATGTGAGAGTTGGACTGTGAAGAAAGCTGAGCACCGAAGAATTGATGCTTTTGAACTGTGGTATTGGAGAAGACTCTTGAGAGTCCCTTGGACTGCAAGGAGATCCAACCAGTCCATCCTAAAGGAGATCAGCACTGGGATTTCTTTGGAAGATATGATGCTAAAGCTGAAACTCCAGTACTTTGTCCACCTCATGCAAAGAGTTGACTCATTGGAAAAGACTCTGATGCTGCGAGGGATTGGGAGCAGGAGGAGAAGGGTATGACAGAGGATGAGATGGCTAGATGGCCTCACTGACTTGATGGACGTGAATTTAAGTGAACTCCAAGAGTCGGTGATGGACAGGAAGGCCTGGTGTGCTGCAATTCATGGGGTCGCAAAGAGTTGGACACCACTGAGCGACTGATCTGAGCTGAGGTGTACAGAAATGTGACTCAGTGGTTTACAGACACACACACACACCATATCTTCTTCATCCATTCATCTCTCAGTGGACAGTTCGGTTATTTCCGTGTCTTGGAGACTGCAAATAGTGCTTCTCTGAACACTATGTGTGTATCTTTTCAGGTTAGAGGTTTCATCTTTTCCACATAGGCCCAGAAATTTACTTGAGTTATTTATTTTTTTTTTTTAGTGCTATGTTTTTAAAATATAAATTTATTTATTTTAATTGGAGGTTAATTACTTTACAATATTGTATTGGTTTTGCCATACATCAATATGAATCCGCCACAGGTATACACGGTTCCCCATCCTGAACCCCCCTCCCTCCTCCCTCCCTGTACAGAGTCTGTGAAAAGAGACAAAGAAGGACACTACATAATGATCAAAGGATCAATCCAAGAAGAAGATATAACAATTATAAATATATATGCACCCAACATAGGAGCACCACAATATGTAAAACAAACGCTAACAAGTATGAAAGGGAAATTAACAATACTTGAGTTATTTTAAGTAGACCTTTCTTCCTTGCAACTTAATGTGCCCTAATACAGAGGATAAAATTACTTTATGGCTGTGATTAAACTTTAGAGACTAAAACCATGAATAACCATTGGTATATGCCAAAATGTGTGTAATTCCACATATTCTTTTATTCTTTAGAACAGAAGACAAAGTTCATGTTATGTAGGGGAGGCAGAGTAGAGGAAAAGAAAAAATAACGGTGGTTAAGTAGCTGTTTCCATGATTCATATAAACTTTCTTTTGAATCTTTTAAAAATAATGTTTTCATTTATATGAGAGTCAGTCCATATGTATGCATATATCATATGCCAAATATACCAGAATACTGGATAGAGTTACTTAAAAAGAAAAAAGGCAGAAGATATCAGAATTGAAGCACTAAGTTTCATGATATATATATAAAGCAAACAATTTAAAATCTGTTCCTATAAACACCAAAATGTACACATGAAACGTAGTATAGTGTTTTTTTAGGAAAGTCTAAATAGATACCAGAATTTTCATTTTCTTCAGCAATTTTAAGTGTTATTTATGAATAACCAATTGAAAGGTTTTATCTGAACTAAACTGATGTTTAGTTTCCTTAATCAAGGAAAATTTTAGTAGACTTCTGAATTATAATTGAATTCCTGTCTGTGAGTGTTTAAGTCATTCTTAATTCTCTGAAAATACTTGGTGGATGACTTTGGGGTGTGATTCATTTTCCTCTTCTCTCTGACTCAGTTCCGCCACAGTAAGCATGCTCTCTGTGGGCATTGCCATAGATTCACGCTAACGGCCCAGCTTCCTTTTCCTCCTAAGGTAGTTCAGATAGGATTTCTGGACTTAGTGGAAGATTTCTGGCAGGGTTCTGCATTGAAGATTTGGAACTGGAAATGGGATTCTAAGCTGATGAGGCATGGCCCTCCAGGAAGTGGTCTGGCTGTTTCATCCCTCGCTGACCCAGAACCCGCTGCCCTCAGGGTGGTCCTCCAACTAATTCTCATTGGGAGGAGAGAGAAACCAGGCCAGGTGGATCTGGCCTTCCCTTCTCAGCATCTCAGAGGAAATAGTCAGAAATCAAAGAGTAAGTGGTCAGTCCAGGGTCAGAATCATGGAGACCAGGCTGGCTCAGAGAACAGAAGCAGCAAAGCCGCTGTCCATATAAGGACAAGACAGCATAGTCTGGGGGTTAAGTGCACAGACATGAAGTCAGTCTACTGAGGCTCAGACTCCAGCTTGCCATCTCTTTACTGAGTCTGTTGACCCCCCAGTCCTAATGTCCCTGTCTGAATAGACGTATGGTAATCATAGTACCTGCCTCATAACGTTACTTTGAATATGATAATATGTGTAAAATAAGTTGAATCTATCTCATGTGTGCCCAGTGTCTTATGCAGTAATATAAAGCTTGCTCTCTTAGAGGAGAGACACGCAGTGAGGGGGACAGGCCAGGGGCAGTAGCATGGAGGGGATACAGGGGCGGGTGGAGGTCGCATGTCATAGCATCTTGCTTTCTACCTGTGCCTGTTACAGATACAACCTGTGCTCTTCTTGGCTGTGCAGCTGCACCAGCACAGAATAAAGGAAAAGATCTGGAGACATCTCAGAGAGGAAAGAACAGCTCTGATTTTTCTCCTCAACTCAGCTTATTTTTGTTCCTGTGAAGGCCATCGTAGCTACTAAAATTAAAAACAACCCCCTTCCCCACTAAAAAGCCTGTCTCCAGTGAACTAAGAGATTTAAGTGGCAGCACCAGTGACAGAATATCTGGCTGTCTGGCTCCTGTGTGCTGGTGCCTCTCCGCCCCCGCCCATCTCCATCCTAGTTTTGGCTTTCCTAGTCACTTCTCTGCATAGCAGCAGAGGGTGTGCTCAGCATCTCTGCCCAATGCCTGACGGACCTGCAGCAGCCCCCGCTGAGGAGGCCAGGCTATGATTCAGAGCACATTTGGAGGGTATTGCTTCTCAGCTGCCAGTGACAGCATTAGATTTTGTATTTTGTGATGGGCACTCTGTGGTCACTTTTCTAGTTAATCAGTTCTCTTGTCTACCTAACCCTCTTCCCAAGGACCCTGTCTCCTCTCTCATTCATCTCCTATTTGTCCTTGTGATTAACTACATATTTCAGTATATTTGGATATAAAATCATCTCTCTAATCTGGTGGACAATGAAACCCTTTTGCAGGGATTCTACTTATAGATAGATGAGGCTACTCAAAGGAAGTAGCCTACAAAACCAAAGCCTGTCCAGGGGTATACGAGTGTCCTCAGCAGGAGGACCTATAGATATTTCATTCAGTCCTCAGGTTCCCAGGTTCAAGGCTCCCTCAGAATAATCATGTGTGCAGTCAGACTCTTCTTTTCAGAGCCTGAGACCCTGCGCCTTAAAGGACCTGTCTGCTGCCTTTCATTGTCCTGTGGTAAGTGCAAGTTATCTTATCCACATGCATGTCATATTTTGCAAAGGACATAGACCTGTTGTTTATTGTTATTAAGATATTTATAACATAAGGAGTAGACCAGAGCACTGGAGTTTGACAAATGTGCCCTAGAGATTTCTGTGGTCACAATGAGTGAGGTCAGAGAGAGAGGCAAGCTGGCAGGCTCTGAACCACCTTCCACCCCAGTTCAACAAGAGAAGCTCTGCTTTATGAATATCGCGTATTTGGTTTTGTACTGAATAGTCTCTGTTTGCTTGTTCAAATCCATTCTTGCTCTTCTCTGTCTTGCTTTTCCCTCCAAGAAGCTGACAGCCATGAACTGCATCATCTGGTTTTCCTTGCCCTCTAGCTGGGTTCAGCCAATGGGAGGAGCAGCAGGAGACTGGAGGGCAGGAGAGAGAGAAAAAGGAATGTTTATTCCCCTGACTCCTTTTGTTCTAGGTTGTTGTTTGGCAATGGCTACATTCCTCTGTCAAAGTCCTCAACTCCTATCTGGTGGTACCTTCCTATAGCTACAGTTCTTGCCAGATTCTGGTAACCATGCTTTCCACTCCTTTGTCCCTTAAAGCCTAGGGGTGGCTAGGCTAATTGTGTGTTAATTTTTTTTTAATCATCCTTTGCTGGATTCTTTTGATCCTACCCTGATATTTGAATAGTCCTTTCATTAAACCCTTTTTACTCACCCTTTTTGAGTTTTCCATTTGTGTTTGCATTTTCCATGCTAGTACTATGATTTAGTTGTCTATTGTAAAATCTTATTTAGTAGAGGATTGTACTGCTAAATAAAATTTGGAAAACCACAACAATGGATCATACAGAAGCATTTTAAGAACAAGTGTCACATTCTTTGTGAGTGTAAATTACCCAAGATGGAGTAGTGTTTTCAAAAAACCATTGATTAGATGATCTTTGCCATACATTTTAAAGTTTCTATTGAAGAATACATTTATTTCAGTAATAAGTATATTTACTAAATAGAGGCTAAAATGACTCTGGAATCAGACAGACTTGAATCATGACACTGGCACTTACAATCTGTGTGATTTTGAGTAAGTTATTTAATCTCCCTAAGCCTCAGTTTTCTCATCTGTAAAATGGGAGTAATAAATGTCTCTATTTCATAGAAATGTTGTGAGAATAAGTGAGATACTACATATACAGTACTTAATACTGAGCTTGGTACCCAATGAACTTTAACTCTTGCTATTACTTATGTGTAATAATAAAACAAAAAGAATATATCAAAGCAGTATAAGTCAACAGCTTGAAGAAACAATAGTTGGAAAATCTAAACGTCTAGATGGGGAAGCAACAAGTGCTTTACTCACACAAATACCAGACCTGTTTCTTCCTGGAGCTTGTAGGTGTTTAAATCAGTCTTCCTGTTCAAAGGCCTATGGTGAAGCAACAGGCATTCTGACCCAGCAGAAATATGCTGGTGCCATCAGTAAATTCAGCCAGGTGTACAAAAGACAGTGAAGGTAGCTGTTACCTGAGGAATTATCAGTGTTGAAGATCCTCCTTCAAATCTTGGCTCAAATGTTGTGTTTTCAGTGAGATCTACCCCTGGCCTATTTATTTTATTTTATTTATCTATTATTTATTGTTTATTATTATGAATTTATTTGGCTGTGCTGGGTCTTACTTGCAGCACGCAGGGTTCAGTTCAGTCACTCACTTTCTGACTCTTTGTGACACCATGGACTGCAGCACACTAGGCCTCCCTGTCCATCACCAACTCCCAGAGCTTGCTCAAACTCATGTCCATCAAGTCGGTGATGCCATCCAACCATCTCATCCTCTGTTGTTCCCTTCTCCTGCCTTCAATCTTTCCCAGCATCAGGGTCTTCTCCAATCTTTCCCAGGATCATAAAACAAAGTCTAAAAGAAAGTCTTTCAGACTTTTAGACTACTAAAAGAAAGTCTTTTGGTAGCAGCATGCAAACTCTAAATTGTAGCATGTGGGATCAAGTTCCCTGACCAGGGATTGAAATCAAGCCCCTGTATTGGGAAAAGATGGAGAAGTTATATACAGTGAGCAAAAACAAGACCAGGAGCTGACTGTAGCTCCAATCATGACTATCTTATTGCAAAATTCAGACTTAAAGAAAGTAGGGAAAACCACTAGGCCATTCAAGTATGACCTAAATCAAATCTCTGATGATTATACAGTGAAAGTGACAAATAGATTCAAAGGATTAGATCTGATAGAGAGCCTGAAGAACTATGGACAGAGGTCCGTGACACTGTACAGGAGGCAGTGATCAAGACCATCCCCTAGAAAAAGAAATGCAAAAAAGCAAAATGGTTGTCTGAGGAGGGCTTACAAATAGCTGTGAAAAGAAGAGAAGCTAAAGGCAAAGGAGAAAAGGAAAGATATACCCATTTGAAGGCAGAGTTTCAAAGAACAGCAAGGAGAGATAAGAAAGCCTTCCGCAGTGATCAATGCAAAGAAATAGAGGAAAACAATAGGATGGGAAAGACTAGAGATCTCTTCAAGAAAATTAGAGATAGCAAGGGAACATTTCATGCAAAGATGGGTTCGATAAAGGACAGAAATGGTATCTACCAGAAGCAGAAGAAATTAAGATGTGGCAAGAATACACAGAAGAACTATACAAAAAGAATTTCATGACCCAGATAACCACGATGGTGAGATCGCTCACCTAGAGCCAGACATCCTGGAATTCAAAGTCAGGTGGGCCTTAGGAAGTCTGACTCCCTAAGGTGAACAAAGCTAGCAGAAGCGATGGAATTCCAGTTGAGCTATTTCAAATTCTAGAAGATGATGCTGTTAAAGTGCTGCACTGAATATGCTGGCAAATTTGGAAAACTCCACAGTGGCCACAGGACTGGAAAGGATCAATTTTCATTCCAATCCCAATGAAAGGCAATGCCAAAGAATGCTCAAACTACCGCACAATTGCACTCATCTCACATGCTAGCAAAGTAATGTTCAAAATTCTCCAAGCCAGGCTTCAACAGTATGTTAACATCCAGATGTTCAAGCTGGATTTGGAAAAGGCAGAGGAACCAGAGATCAAATTGCCAACATTCGTTGGATCATCGAAAAAGCATGAGAGTTCCAGAAAACATCTCCTTTATTGACTACACCAAGGCCTTTGACTGTGTAGATCACAGCAAACTGTGGAAAATTCTTAAAGACATGGAAATACTAGGCACCTTCCATGCCTCCTGAAAAACCTGCATGCATGTTGAGAAACAACAGTTAGAACTGGACACAGAATGATGGACTGGTTCCAAATTGGGAAAGGAGTATGTCAAGGCTGTATATTGTCACCCTGCTTATTTAACTTATATGCAGAGTACATCATGAGAAATGCTGGACTGGATGAAGCACAAGCTGGAGTCAAGATTGCCGGAAGAAATATCAATAACCTCAGATATGCAGATGACACCACCATTATGGCAGAAAGTAAAGAAGAACTAAAGAGCCTCATGATGAAAGTAAAGAGGATAGTGAAAATGTTGGCTTAAAACTCAACATTCATAAAACTAAGATCATGGCATCTGGTCCCATCACTTGTGGCAAACAGACGGGGAAACAATAAGAAAAGTGACATACTTTATTTTCTAGGGCTCCAAAATCACTGCAGATGGTGATTGCAGCCATGAAATTAAAAGACTCTTGCTCCTTGGAAGAAAAGCTATGACCAACCTAGACAGCATATTAAAAAGCAGAGACATTACTTTGCCAGCAAAGGTCTGTCTAGTCAAAGCTATGGTTTTTCCAGCGGTCACGTATGGATGTGAGAGCTGTACCATAAAGAAAGCTGAGCACCAAAAATTGACACTTTTGAACTGTGGTGTTGGAGAAGACTCTTGAAAGTCCCTTGGAGTGCGAGGAGATCCAACCAATCCATCCTAAAGGAAATCAGTCCTGGATATTTATTGGAAGGCCTGATGTTGAAGCTGAAGGTCCAATACTTTGGCCACCTAATGTGAAGAGCTGACTCATTTGAAAAGACCCTGATGCAGGGAAAGATGTTTGGATGACATGACTGACTCGATGGACATGAGTTTGAGTAGGCTGTTGGAGTTGGTGATGGACAGGGAAGCCTGGCATGCTGCAGTCCAGGGGGTCGCAAAGAGTTCGAAATGACTGAGCAACTGAACTGAACTGCATTGGGAGTGCTGTGTCTTCACCACTGAGCCACCAGGGAATTCCCTACCTCTGACCTATTTAAAATTGTAGCTGTACCTCGGCCTCCAGAACTCTTGATAGCCTGTGTCCTGTTTGATTAATTTCTTACTCCATTGCACCTATCACCTCTCACCTACCATTCAGTCTGTTTATTTATCACATATTTGGCTTATTGTCTGTCTCTTCCAGTTGAAATATTAACTCTTTAAAGGCAGGATTTTTTTTTTTTTTGGTGTTATACACTGATGTTTGCCAGGTTGATAATCAGTAAATATCTGTTGGATGTTGTTGAGTCATTTCTGGATTTCACTGTGTGTGAGATTTGGCTCCCTAGTTGTGCTAAATGATAACCTCTGGGTAATTATTCAATTGCATTCAATATCTAGATGGTTACATCAGTTTAGCGAGTCAGTTGTTGTTTATCATTTATGTCTGGCCTGTACTTGAATTGTTTCTGTTTAGCTGTCTGGCAGAAAGTGGGCACTCAGTAGGTGTATTAGTCCCTTTGTTTTTTATTTAACTTTTTGTTGGATATAGGTGTTTTTTTTTTTTTTAAAGACCATTCTTTTGTGTACATGTACCTTTGTGGGTGAATATACCTCAAAGTGCATCTGTGCTTGAGAGCCGTGTTAAAAACCCTCAACTGTTTGCACCTTATCAGAGAGAAGACGTTACCTGCTTGTTTAGTATTCCTTCTAACTTTGAGTGTTCCCCTCATTTCCTTCTTCCCTCCCTGGAGTGACACATTTACTTTTCTAAGTTTTAACATTTAGTTTGTTTTACACATTGAATGCTTGATATAGAAGCAAGCAAAGCCCAGCAAATCTTTTCTTAGTCAATATAGGTTCTGTTTGTACTGTCCCTTCTCATTAAACAATCTTGTGATTTCTGTCCAAATTATCTTCTACAGGAAGCAGATACCCCTTCATTGCTTTCTATGATTAAAGAGAGATTGGAAATTAACTTGGTAGTTCACAGCATTAAGTCCAAAGGCATAGTGTAAAAGCTGAATCTCAGTCCAAGACAAGTACTTGTGATGGAGAATACACAGTAGATACTGGGTAGAAGTTTATCCTGGAAGGAGAAACCAGAAATTTTGTGAATCAAAGGGAGGAGAGCTTTTATAAGTTCTCATCTGCTCTGGATAGCTATTAGCTGGTTTCTGAAAAGTCATGGAAATAAGATATCCTAACAGTAGCAAATAGGGTCCATCTTAGGAGCCAACTGTGCTCAGTTATGGTAGTAGTTGAAGTAGTTTCTCACAGTGTAGTCCACCAACCAGCAATGTTAGTTTAGCACCACCTTGTTCAGTTCAGTTCAGTTCAGTCACTCAGTCGTGTCTGTTTGTGACCTCATGAATCGCAGCACACCAGGCCTCCCTGTCTATCACCAACTCCCGGAGTTCACTCAGACTCATGTCCATCAAGTCGGTGATGCCATCCAGCCATCTCATCCTCTGTCATCCCCTTCTCCTCCTGCCCCCAATCCCTCTCAGCATCAGAGTCTTTTCCAATGAGTCAACTCTTCGCATGAGGTGGCCAAAATATTGGAGTTTCAGCTTTAGCATCAGTCCTTCCAATGAACACCCAGAACTGATCTCCTTTAGAATGGACTGGTTGGCTCTCCTCACAGTCCAAGGGACTCTGAAGAGCCTTCTCCAACACCACAGTTCAAAACCATCAATTCTTCGGTGCTCAGCTTTCTTCACAGTCCAACTCTCACATCCATACATGACCACTGGAAACACCATAGCTTTGACTAGACAGACCTTAGTTGACAAAGTAATGTCTCTGACTTCAATATGCTATCTAGGTTGGTCATAACTTTTCTTCCAAGGAGTGTCTTTTAATTTCATGGCTGCAATCACCATCTGCAGTGATTTTGGAGCCCCCAAAAATAAAGTCTGACACTGTTTCCACTGTTTCCCCATCTATTTCCCATGAAGTGATGGGACTGGATGCCATGATCTTAGTTTTTGAATGTTGAGCTTTAAGCAAACTTTTTCACTCTCCTCTTTCACTTTCATCAAGAGGCTTTTTAGTTCCTCTTCACTTTCTGCCGTAAGGGTGGTGTCATCTGCATATCTGAGGTTATTGATATTTCTCCCAGCAATCTTGATTCCGGCTTGTGATTCTTCCAGCCCAGCGTTTTTCATGATGTACTCTGCATATAAGTTAAAAAGCAGGGTGACAATATACAGCCTTGATGTACTCCTTTCCCAGTTTGGAACCAATCTGTTGTTCCATGGATTTGGGATTCAAACTTGGGTCTCCTAACTCCAAATTTGTCACTTTGTTTATTATTAATACCTCAGATGGTAACAAAAGAGTAGTATAAATAAACATCTGCTGTTGGGAAAGGTAATTTGCTTTAAGTTTTAATTTTCATAGTTTGTCAGAAAATATAGTTATACTTTTAGTCATGCCATGGTAGGTAAGTAATTGGGATCTCATAAAAGGTTATTGTAGGTTTTTATAATGGAAGCAAGGAAAGTTTTTCATACTAGAACTGGAGCAATGATAGTTTGAAAGCAGAAAGCACTCAGTCTAGCTTAGTCTAGTTACAGAAGATTAGAATGGCCTCTTGATGGGAGCTGGTAAGAGCACTCTGAGGCTCAGTGTATATATACCTTCAGAGAGACAGCACAGATGGAATAGGATAGAAGGCAAGCTGGCTACACAAGATCATCAGAAACCAGTGCTTTGTAAACTGCATTGTTTTTTTGTTTTTGTTCTCTGCTTATTTTCCTTTCCTTCTTCTCTTCCTATTTAATACAGTTGTGTTAAAAGTTCCATCCTGACTAAGCCAAGCTAAAGGGAACTTAAAAAAGGGACTTGGTATTACAGCTTGGAGTTTTACCCGTAGACCTCTGAGAATTCAAAATGGTGGTGTGAATGGAAAGATTAATTTCTAATCTAGTATTTAGAGTTGGTGTGATGTGATCAGTTGGCTCTTCCTGCAGAGAGGTACTCTTTTCTTGCATAAAATGTTGGAGGAATGTGATCTTTTAACTTTTATTTATTATTTCTCCCTTAAGAAAGAGAGAAACCACATGATTTGATGAGAACTAAGGCAGTGTAAAGGAGTGGTTGGAAGGAAAAATTAGTACTAAATTATAAAGCCAAACTTTTTTAAAAAGTTGATTCAGTTCAGTCCAGTCTCTCAGTCGTGTCTGATTCTTTGTTACCCCATAGACTGAAACTTTAAAAATAAATTGTTTAGAGTGAGGCATTTCTCTATTGATGTCTGGTCTTTGCATGTTCCAAATTGAGATGGATTATTATTTTTTTTAATGTAAGGCTCTGCATAGTGTCAGGTGATGAACAACACAGCATAGCTCTCAAATGCAAAAATAAAATAAATTTCAGGGTATCTTTCCATTTTTCCAAGCTGAAGAGAACAAAGAATTAAGGGCTTTCTTTGCTTGTAGCCTTCTAATTGAAAAGTTAGGAAGTTTTTCCTTTTCTACTGATTAAAGCCTAATCAGCTTTGAAGTCTAGAGTGAAGAAGTGGTTACAACAAGCATCTACCCCCTTAGAGGCTGAATTCAAGAAGCATATTGCCCTAATTCTTCAAACACTATTGAGGAAGAGAAAAAGGGAAAGAGAGAGAAAGAGAAGGAGAAGGAAGAAAAATAAATAAATCTAGAGTGATTAGAATATGGCTATTTCTTATCCAAGGAGTTGAACAATCACCACTGGCAAAGAAGAGTTCAAATATACATGAATGAAAATACTAGACTATATTTGAACAACATTGGTATATCTTCCTAGACTATATAAATTGTCACTGAAGTTCTGTTTACTTGGTGTTACTGCATAATCACTTGCTTGAACTTGGCAATGAAATGAAGCCTGTATGACTAGAAATCTGTTCACACTGAACTCTGTGGGGTCTCATCCCTGTATTGACACATTGCTATAGGTTGTCATTTACCTACAATATAGCCAATTATTTATATTTTTCTTTGTTACCCCCTCAGCAGAATGGTAAAACCAATTTCTTGCATGTATAATCCTAAGAAATGTAACTCTAATGAAGAAAATTTCACAAATGCTGTCCAATAAAATGTACAGTCCAGTGCCACCAGGATGACAAAGTACAAAGTATATATGTAGAAAGACTACTGCAGTTTAGCTTTTGCTTTTTTAAAAAGGAATCCTTGATGGATATGGGAGAGAAAGAGTCATAAAAAGAGAGACAAATTGCTCTGCCACTAGTCTATCATTGCTTGTTCTGTTGCTACTTTTGCAAAATGTGCCGAGAAAGTTACCGAATAACTTAACTAACCAAATATTTAAAAGTGAATACACAAAAACCTTTCAGCGACCTTCATGTAGGCAAGCAGAGAATAAATAAATTAACCAAGCATCTGTAAGAAGAATGCATTTGTCACAGGGCAGTGTTGCTTACAAAACATCTGACTTTCTTCCTGTCCCAAGGGTCCCCTCACCCAGGTGGCTACTGCTTTTTAAATCCACCTGGAGGCTCTGCTTCTTCCCAAGTCTTGGAATAAGTCTGACCCAGTTCATTGGTTTGAGATCAAGTCAGGTTTGTTGATGGCCCTCTCTAACTCTAGTGTCTGTTCTAATTGTTCCTGGTTGGGTTAATTTCCTATTTCCTAATTATATAAATGACTGAGCTTCTTGTCAGTTTCTCCATCTCTCAAGTTTCTCTGTTCTCTGATGCTTATATATTTGGTTTGCTAGGGCTACTGTAACAAAGTGCCACTAACTCGGTTGCTTAAAAGAGATGTATTCTCTCACAGTTCTGGAGACTAGAAGTTTGAGTTCTTGCATTTAACCTGGATTTTTCATCTGAGAGATGTGCTTTATCTACGGGCATGGAAAAAGTAATTGACACGTGTTTCCCATTTGAGTTTGGATTTGTTCCTTCTGAGGGCTTTGAGAAAATCTCTTCCATGCCTCCTAGCTTCTCGTGGGTTTTTAGGAATCTTTGGTGTTCCTTCGCTTGTAGAGGCATCACCCGATCTCTGCTTTGTGTTCACATGGTGTTCTTCTTGTGTATGTCCATCTCTTCATATGGCATTCTTTTTATGGGACCACCAGTCATCTTGGATTATGGGCCTACCCTACTTTAATATGACCTCATCTTAACTAGTTATATCTGCACTGATTCTGTTTCCAAATAAGGTCACATTTTGAGGATATCAACATATGAATTTTCAGGGGACATAATTCAACCCATAACAGATACTAATCTTGTCCTAATTTCTAAAAGCTGTCCTATTTGATTTCTGCCAATGGCATGCTCAGTTTTGATTGCTTATTCCACCGATTCTTTGATAGGTATCTTGGATTTTATTTGAAATTCACTTGACTATACTCATGATCTTCCTCTGTTCTTAGGACATTAATATTCTAGGTTGATAACTACTTTGAGATTCATGTCTCATTATGCCTAGCGATTTGCAGTAGACAGAATAATTCTCCTACTCAGTTCAGTTCAGTTCAGTCGCTCAGTTGTGTCCAACCTTTGCGACCCCATGAATTGCAGCATGCCAGGCCTCCCTGTCCATCACCAACTCCTGGAGTTTATGCAAACTAATTTCTGAGTCAGTGATGCCATCTAGCCATCTCATCCTCTGTCATCCCCTTTGCCTCCTGCCCCCAATCCCTCCCAGCATCAGAGTCTTTTCCAATGAGTCACCTCTTCGCATGAGGTGGCCAAAGTACTGGAGTTTCAGCTTCAGCATCATTCCCTCCAAAGAAATCCCAGGGCTGATCTCCTTCAGAATCGACTGGTTGGATCTCCTTGCAGTCCAAGGGACTCTCAAGAGTCTTCTCTAACACCACAGTTCAAAAGCATCAATTCTTCAGCGCTCAGCTTTCTTCACAGTCCAACTCTCACATCCATACATGACCACAGGGAAAGACATAGCCTTGACTAGATGGACCTTTGTTGGCAAAGTAATGTCTCTGCTTTTGAATATGCTATCTAGGTTGGTCATAACTTTCTTTCCAAGGAGTAAGCGTCTTTTAATTTCATGGCTTCAATCTCCATCTGCAGTGACTTTGGAGCCCCCAAAATACAGTCTGGCACTGTTTACCCATCTATTTCCCAGGAAGTGATGGGACTGGATGCCATGATCTTAGTTTTCTGAATGTTGAGCTTTAAGCCAACTTTTTCACTCTGCTCTTTCACTTTCATTAAGAGGCTTTTTAGTTCCTCTTCACTTTCTCCCATAAGGGTGGTGTCATCTGCATATCTGAGGTTATTGATATTTCTCCCGGCAATCTTGATTCCAGCTTGCGCTTCTTCCAGCCCAGCGTTTTTCATGATGTACTCTGCATATAAGTTAAATAAGCAGGGTGACAATATACAGCTTTGATGTACTCCTTTTCCTATTTGGAACCAGTCTGTTGTTCCATGTCCAGTTCTAACTGTTGCTTCCTAACCTGCATACAGATTTCTCAAGAGGCAGGTCAGGTGGTCTGGTATTCCCATCTCTTGAAGAATTGTCCACAGTTTATTGTGATCCACACAGTCAAAGGCTTTGGCATAGTCAATAAAGCAGAAATACATGTTTTTCTGGAACTCTCTTGCTTTTTTGATGATCCAGTGGATGTTGCAATTTGATCCCTGGTTCTTCTGCCTTTTCTAAAACCAGCTTGAACATCTGGAAGTTCATGATTCACATATTGCTGAAGCCTGGCTTGGAGAATTTTGAGCATTACTTTACTAGCTAGTGTAAGTTGAGTGCAATCATGCATTAGTTTGAACATTCTCTGGCATTGCCTTTCTTTGGGATTGGAATGAAAACTGACCTTTTCCAGTCCTGTGGCCACTGCTGAATTTTCCAAATTTGTTGGCATATTGAGTGCAGCACTTTCACAGTGTCATCTTTCAGGATTTGAAACACCTCCACTGGAATTCCATCACCCCCACTATCTTTATTCGTAGTGATGCTTTCTAAGGCCCACTTGATTTCACATTCCAGGATGTCTGGCTCTAGGTGAGGAGTGATCACACCATTGTGATTATCTGGGTCATGAAGATCTTTTTCGTACAGTTCTCCTGTGTATTCTCGCCACCTCTTCCTAATATCTTCTGCTTCTGTTAGGTCCATACTATTTCTGTCCTTTATCAAGCCCATCTTTGCATGAAATGTTCCCTTGGTATCTCTCATTTTTTTGAAGAGATCTCTAGTCTTTCCCATTCTATTGTTTTCCTCTATTTCTTTGCATTGATTGCAGGGGAAGGCTTTCTTGTCTCCTTGCTATTCTTTGGACCACAGTCTGATCACATGGGCCATAACCTTATCTATCAAGGTAGGCCACAGGGTCATTAAAAATGGAAGAGGGATATCCAAGAAGATGTTCAGAGAAAGAGATGTGATTACGAAAGTAAAGACAAAGAGATACTGTGTTGCTACTTTGAAGGAAGGGGAAGGAAGGTGACTGCAAGCCAAAGAATGCGAGTGTCCTATTAAGTTTGAAAAGGCAAGGAAACTCATTGTCTCTTAGAGCCTCCAGAAAGGTACCTAGCCTTAGTGACACCTTAATTTGACCCAGTAAGACCTTTGCCATACTTCTGAATCACAGATTTATAAGGTAATAAGTTTGAATTGTTAAGGTACTGCTGCTAACCTGCTAAGTTGCTTCAGTCATGTCCGACTCTGTGCGAACCCATAGACAGCAGTCCACCAGGCTCCCCCCGTCCCTGGAATTCTCCAGGCAAGAACACTGGAGTGGGTTGCCATTTCCTTCTCCAAAACATGAAAGTGAAATGTGAAAGTGAAGTCGCTCAGTCCTATCCGACTCTTAGCGACCACATGGACTGCAGCCGACCAGGCGCCTCCGTCCATGGGATTTTCCAGGCAAGAGTACTGGAGTGGGTTACCATTGTCTTCTCCAACTAAGTTTGTGCTAATTATTGTAGCAGCAATAGAAAAATAAATATACCAAGAGTCAGAAACTCTTGAATGTGTCTTTATGTTTAGACAGCAGTCACTGGGTGGCCACGAAAGTTTTCCTATTCCCCTAGTCCTAGGATTACCCCAATTAATCCATTCTGTGTGTGTGTTAATTGCTCAGTAGTGTCCAACTCTTTGCAACCCCATAGACAGTATTTAACTCACCAGGCTTCTCTGTTCACAGAATTCTCTAGGCAAGAATACTGGAGTATTCCAGTATTCCAGTATTTCCTTCTCCAGGGGATCTTCTCAACCCAGGAATTGAACCCAGGTCTCCTGCATTGCCGGTGGATTCTTCCATTACTTAACATGTTAGAATGAAAATGCCTCAGATGAACATGGTGTTATGTATTATAGTTTCATGGGCATTGAATCCCGATTTGACTGCAAATTCTGGTCTTGCCATTCTCTAGCTGTATTACTTGACACAAATCACTTAATCTTTCTGGGCTTCAATTACCTTTCCCTTATCTACAAAAGGGAGACAATAAGACATACCTCTTACTATAAGGATGAGTGATAATATCCAATCATATTATAATATTAGATAATATCTAAACTCAGATATGCAGATGACACCACCCTTATGGCAGAAAGTGAAGAGGAACTAGAAAGCCTCTTGATGAAAGTGAAAGAGCAGAGTGAAAAAGTTGGCTTAAAGCTCAACATTCAGAAAACTAAGATCATGGCATCTGGTCCTGTCACTTCATGGGAAATAGATGGGGAAACAGTGAAAACAGTGTCAGACTTCATATTTTGGGGCTCCAAAGTCACTGCAGATGATGATTGCAGCCATGAAATTAAAAGACGCTTACTCCTTGGAAGGAAAGTTATGACCAACCTAGATAGCATATTCAAAAGCAAAGATATTACTTTGCCAACAAAGATCCGTCTAGTCAAGGCTATGGTTTTTCCTGTGGTCATGTAAGGGTGTGAGAGTTGGACTGTGAAGAAAGCTGAGCGCTGAAGAATTGATGCTTTTAAACTGTGGTGTTAGAGAAGACTCTTGAGAGTCCCTTGGACTGCAAGGAGATCCAACCAGTCCATTCTGAAGATCAGCCCCGGGTGTTCTTTGGAAGGAATGATGCTGAAGCTGAAACTCCAGTACTTTGGCCACCTCATGCGAAGAGTTGACTGATTGGAAAAGACTGATGCTGAGAGGGATTGGGGGCAGGAGGAGAAGGGGACGACCGAGGATGAGATGGCTGGATGGCATCACCAACTCGATGGACATGAGTCTGAGTGAACTCTGGGAGTTGGTGATGGACAGGGAGGCCTGGCGTGCTGAGATTCATGGGGTTGCAAAGAGTCGGACACGACTGAGTGACTGAACTGAACTGAACTAAATCTAGTTATTATCTAGTAGCATAGCTCAGTTAGTAAAGAATCTGCCTGCAATGAGGCAGACCTGGGTTCGATTCCTGGGTTGTGGAGATCTCTTGGAGAAGGGAAAGGCTACCCACTCCAGTATTTTGGCCTGGAGAATTCCATGGACTGTGTAGTCCATGGGGTCACAAAGAGTCGGACACGACTGAGTGACTTTCAATTTAGTTAGTGTGTGTCCCTAACACAATGCATTGTGCATGCTGCTGCTGCTGCTGCTAAGTTGCTTTAGTCGTGTCCGACTCTCTGCGACCCCATAGACGGCAGCCCACCAGGCTCCCCCATCCCTGGGATTCTCCAGGCAAGAATACTGGAGTGGGCTGCCATTTCCTTCCCCGATGCATGAAAGTGAAAAGTGAAAGTGAAGTCGTTCAGTCGTGTCCGACTCCTAGCGACCCCATGGACTGCAGCCCACCAGGCTCCTCTGTCCCTGGGATTTTCCAGACAAGAGTACTGGAGTGGGATGCCATTGCCTTCTCCGTACATATTAGTACTCAATATGTGGTAGTTATCATTATGGCTTCTTAAGTTCTTAAGACCACGCTTTGATCTTCCTACTGCAAGATGTGTTTAATCAAGGCTCATCTTAGAGTCATAATATAAACAGGTAATGAGATCTTGAAAGGAAGAATCAGTGAGACATTGTATTTCATAGTACTTAATGATGAATGGATAGATATTCAAGAATAAGAAAACTGAAAAAATAAGTCCAATTTTTTGGGGGCACACCATGAAACCGAAGATGACATCTGTACATTGAGTTAGTTGTGAAATAAGTGTTGTTCTTCGTAGGCAGAGAACAGAAAGATATTTTCTCTGTTGAATAATAATGTAAGTAACTTGAAAGCCATTTGGGAGCTCATATGCGTGTATTCTTTCTCCTTGAAAGGACTGTACATCTCATGACCTAAATCTGCTTCATCATGTCTTCACACCAAAAGATCTTTAGAAATATGGAAGCTATAAAACATCTTAAAACTACTGATGACAAAAAGTAGTTTGTCTTAAAACTATTTTAAAAATTCCATTTGAAAAAACAAGCAAGGGCAAAAAATGGAAAAGAATGCTAAAATGACACTGAAATCTTATCGTAAAACTTAATAGGGTGAAGTGGTAGTTTGCCCTGAGAGTTTTAAAAACTTCAAAAACTAGCAATTGTCAATAATAATCTTGCCATACAAAGGAAAATAGGGCCAAATTACCTAAGGCAGTATTTTGGGTTCAACTACAGAGCTACAAACTTCAGAATATTTTAAAGCCATGGTATTTAGTAACCATTGCCTCTGAATAAAATAGTATGCTTTTGTTAGATATTTGTCAATTAAATTATGGATATAATCTACTTAAAATATATTTGAGATTCAAAATGTTCCTAATTTAAGAACCAAAGGACATAAATAGACTGCCAGTCCAGGTTTAATGCCTGAGACAGGGTGCTCAGGGCTGGTGCACTGGGATGACCCTGAGGGATAGGATGGGAAGGTCGGTTGGAGGGGGTGTTCAGGATGGGGAACACATGTACACCCATGGCTGATTCATGTTGATGTCTGGCAAAAACAACTACAATACTGTAAAGTAATTAGCCTCCAATTAAAATAAATACATTAATTTTTAAAGTAAAAAAAAAAGCAAAGGACATCAATAGTAAACTTTTATTAAGAAACAGGAGTAAGTACCATTAGTTAATTCCTGCTGCTGCAAATTTTTAAATTCCAAATTCAAAAAGAAATATGGAGTCAGCTCTCTGATAACATTTTACAGGACTGGATAGCAAGTGGTATTACTCTTGGAGGAACAGATGGGATCCAATGGGTAATTCCAGTTGCAAATAGCAACCGTGATGACTGGAGTAAAGCCAGAATGGCAGTTGTATGGAAGAGGCTTTCCAGAAGGTTGGGGGAAGCTCCAGGATGGAAGTGGAGTAGCTGGAAGAAATACAACCTTCCTCCTGGGGAGGAGCCAGATGCCATGTTCAGACAGGTTGAAGGTCAAGGTATGACACCAGAACACATGTGATGCATGAAGAAGTAAGTGGTATTTGTGAGGAAGCAGGACAGTGCTGGTGTGTCTAGAGGGAAGAGGAGTGCAGAAAGAATCAGGAAAAGCATGCCATCTCTCAGGATCACTGATCAGGAACAAAGTAGAGGACACACACGGGGACTTCAGCATCCAGCAGGCAGTTACTTCTAAAAAGAGCTTGTAGGCATGGCCTGATTTCCACAATGTCAACCAGGACCTTTGTCTCTTTATTCTCAGTTCTTAAAGTGGTCAGACGTGGCCAGGTGGATGACAGTGTGAGTCTTGGCAAGTAGCATCCTTATGATTTGATATTGCAAAGACAGAATGTCTTCAGGTGGTAGGTCCCAGAAAACAGGCTAGGATTCTGCTAAACAAATATGTTCTGAAGTATGCTGGAAAGACCTTTACACAGCAAGGCTACTAGCATCTCCTGCTTCTTGTCTGACTAAGATGTCCTTGCTTCTTGTCTGACTAAAATGTCTCAGAATTCTTCAGCCAGTGACAAAATTAAACATTCATTCCAAACCAAGCTATAACCTGACTTACTATGGAGCAGAAAATTGTTTCAATTTGGGTAATCCTGTAATTTTTAGCAGTCTATAAAATGAGTAAAATGAGATATCAGATGCCCAGTCATTGGAAACTTCCTAGTTCATCTCAATTATTGATTTATGTAATGATTTCAGGCAAGTGGACTTGTATAAAAAGTAGTCTTCAGTTGCATTTATAATTCTAAATGAAATATATTGGTGTGGTATTTTGCTCTCTGAGTTGGTAACACCATAATCTCATCCCATGGTTAATAAATGTTTGTGATATGAACTAGGAATCTTTGCTCTACCTGACATAGATTAATAAGTATACCTAGATAAAATACAGAAAAATATCTGAAATATTGCAAGTTGATGCTACATGAGACCCACATTGAATTAGAAACTGTATTATTTCAATTCTACCTCCTAAATATCTCCCAGATCAATCCACATTTTTTTTCCAGGCTTTTTAGTCACATTATCCTAGTTTACAGTTCATCACCTGGATTATTGAAATAGCTTCTTAATTAGCCTCCAGTCTTGTTCTCTTTCATTTCTTCCAGTTTTTTTTTCCATACTGAAGGAGTTACGATTTTTCTAAATAGCTGACCTAGACATTTCACTTCCTTAGGGTAACATATTTAATGAAGCTCTTTTCTTGGGATAAAAGAAATATTTTTCCTTCATATTTATTAAAATGGTCTGCAAAAATGTGCATGACCTGCCCATCATTCACTTCACCATATTCCAGCCCCAATGGACAACTTTGAAATCCCATACACCATGTTCTCTTATCTCCATGTATTCTATTTTATTTTCTCTCATCCTGTAACATTCTTCACTACCTCTCTCCCACTCCTCTTTCCCTTCAGATTTCACAGCTCACGCTATTCTCCCTTCAGGTGTGGTAGGCACTGGCTTGTATTTGCCAGTATCCACCTTTCCCACTTCATCCTTGGCACATGGCTACACTATAATCTTAGCCTCCCTTGCAGTTAAGTGTGAACATGTAACTCAATAAACTGTGGTGAAAGTGATATGCCACTGTCAGTACTGGTCCTTGTTCTATTTCACCATCCACCATCTACCTGGAAAGAATTCAGAAAACTTTGAAGAGGACAGGGGCCAAAGATGAAGGAGCCTGAGTCTTTCATTTGACTATAATATGAGGAAGAATAAGTCACTAGGACAGAAATGGTATGGATCTAACAGAAGCAGATGTTAAGACATGGAAAGAAAACAGAGAACTATACAAAAAGATCTTAATGACCCAGACAACCACGATGGTGTGATCACTCATCTGGAGCCAGACGTCCTGGAATGTGAAGTCAAGTGGGCCTTAGAAAGCATCACTATGAACAAAGCTCGTGGAGGTGCTGGAATTCCAGTTGAGTTATTTCAAATCCTGAAAGATGATCCTGTGAATGTGCTGCACTCAGGATGCCAGCAAATTTGGAAAACTCAGCAGTGGCCACAGGACTGGAAAGAGTGAGTTTTCAATCCAATCCCAAAGAAAGGCAATGCCAAAGAATGTTCAAACTACCTCACAATTGCACTCATCTCACATGCTAGCAAAGTAATGCTCAAAATTCTCCAAACTAAGGCTTCAAAAGTATATGAACTGAGAGCTTCCATATGTTCAAGCTGGATTTAGAAAAGGCAGAGGAACCAGAGTTCAAATTGCCAAATCCACTGGATCATCGAAAAGCAAAGAATTCCAGAAAAATATCTACCCACTTCATTGACTACACTAAAGCCTTTGACTGTGTGGATCACAACAAACTATGGACAATTCTTAAAGAGATGGGAATACCAGATTACCTGACCTACCTCTTGAGAAACCTGTATGCAGGTAGAGAAGCAACAGTTAGAACCAGACTTGGAACAATGGACTGGTTCCAAATTGGGAAAGGAGTATGTCAAGGCTGTATATTGTCACCTTGCTTGTTTAACTTACATGCAGAGTACATCATGTGAAATGCCAGGCAGGATGAAGCACAAGCTGGAATCAAGATTGCCAGGAGAAATATCAATAACCTCAGATATGCAGATGACACCACCTTTATGGCAGAAAATGAAGAGGAGCTAAAGAGCCTCCTGATAAGGTGAAAGAGGAGAGTGAAAAAGCTGGGTTAAAACGCAACATTCAAAAACCAAGATCATGGCATCTAGTCCCATCACCTCATGGCAAATAGATGGGGAAACAGTGACAGACTTTATTTTCTTGGGCTCCAAAATCACTGCATATGGTGACTGCAGCCATGAAATTAAAAGACTCTTGCTCCTTGGAAGAAAAGCTATGACCAACCTAGTTCAGTTCAGTTCACTTCAGTCACTCAGTCGTGTCTGACTCTTTGCAACCCCATAAATCGCAGCATGCCAGACCTCCCTGTCTATCACCACCTCCCAGAGTTCACTCAGACTCACGTCCATCGAGTTCATGATGCCATCCAGCCATCTCATCCTCTGTCATCCCCTTTTCCTCCTGCCCTCAATCCCTCCCAGCATCAGAGTCTTTTCCAATGAGTCAACTTTTAACATGAGGTGGTCAAAGTACTGGAGTTTCAGCTTCAACATCAGGCCTTCCAATGAACACCCAGGACTGATCTCCTTTAGAATGGACTGGTTGGATCTCCTTGCAGTCCAAGGGACTCCAAAGAGTCTTCTCCAACATCACAGTTCAAAAGCATCAATGCTTCATCGCTCAGCTTTCTTTATAGTCTAACTCCCACATCCATACATGACCACTGGAAAAACCATAGCTTTGACTAGACAGACCTTTGTTGGCAAAGTAATGTCTCTTCTTTTTATTTTTTAATTTATTTTTAATATAAATTTATTTATTTTAATTGGAGGTTAGTTACTTTACAATATTGTATTGGTTTTGCCATACATCAATATGATGTCTCTTCTTTTTTTATGCTGTCTAGATTGGTCATAATTTTCCTTTCAATGAGTAAGCATTCTTTAATTTCATGGCTGCAATCACTATCTGTGGTGATTTTGGAGCCCCCAAAATAAAGTCTGACACTGTTTCCCCATCTATTTGCCATGAAGTGATGGGACCGGATGCCATGATCTTCGTTTTCTGAATGCTGAGCTTGAAGCCAACTTTTTCACTGTCCTCTTTCAGTTTCATCAAGTGACTCTTTAGTTCTTCTTCACTTTCTGCCATAAAGGTGGAGTCATCTGCATATCTGAGGTTATTGATATTTCTCCCGGCAATCTTGATTCCAGCTTGCGCTTCTTCCAGCCCAGCGTTTTTCATGATGTACTTTGCATATAAGTTAAATAAGCAGCGTGACAATATATAGCCTTGACGTACTCCTTTTCCTATTTGGAACCAGTCTGTTGTTCCATGTCCAGTTCTAACTGTTGCTCCCTGACCTGCATACAGATTTCTCAAGAGGCAGGTCAGGTGGTCTGGTATTCCCATCTCTTGAAGAATTGTCCACAGTTTATTGTGATCCACACAGTCAAAGGCTTTGACATAGTCAATAAAGCAGAAATAGATGTTTTTCTGGAACTCTCTTGCTTTTTCCATGATCCAGCAGATGTTGGCAATTTGATCTCTGGTTCCTCTGCCTTTTCTAAAACCAGCTTGAACATCTGGAAGTTCATGATTCACATATTGCTGAAGCCTGGCTTGGAGAATTTTGAGCATTACTTTACTAGCTAGTGTAAGTTGAGTGCAATCATGCATTAGTTTGAACATTCTTTGGCATTGTCTTTCTTTGAGATTGGAATGAAAACTTACCTTTTCCAGTCCTGTGGCCACTGCTGAGTTTTCCAAATTTGTTGGCATATTGAGTGCAGCACTTTCACAGCATCATCATTTAGGATTTGAAATAACTCAACTGGAATTCCACCACCTCCACGAGTTTTGTTCATAGTGATGAGCAACCTAGACAGAATATTAAAAAGCAGAGACATTACTCTGCCAACAAAGTTATGTCTAGTCAAAGCTATGATATTTCTAGTAGTCATGTATGGATGTTGAGAGATGAACCATAAAGAAGGCTGAGCTCTGAAGAATTGATGCGTTTGAACTGTGGTGTTGGAAAAGACTCTTGAGAGTCCCTTAGACTGCAAGGTGACCCAACCAATCTGCAGTCCATAGTGTTGCAAAGAGTCAGACATAACTGAGCAACTGAACAGAACGTCACTAGTGTATTTAGCTGCCGTAAATCACGGTTAGTTTGTTTCAGCAGCTGTCATTAGTTTCCTTACCAATGCAAGATCTTAGCTTTATTTTTTAATTCCATTAGGAAACCTCCTTTGACTGACAATATCTGTATTATGCACTTTACTTAAGCTCAGTAAGAGTAAGGGCAGATTCCATTCATTATTTTATTCGCTATCATAGCTTCAGTTCTTATTACAGTGTGTTATTACAACGCTTGAACAAGCAAGATATTGGTTGAATATTTAATGAATTGGCTTTATATTGAAGCTTATAAAATTCAAATTTGAGTGTTCAGAGGTTAAACATGGAATAAACTTGGAAAAGTACATTTAATTACTTTATACAATAAAGAGGACACCATAAGAAACTGAAAATTTCTTATATACTTGCACAAAAAAATAACTTAAAAACCAAACTGGCATGTTGGGGACAGGAATTTTAATATAAAATACCTCCCTTTGCCTTTCTAGCTGGTCTGATTTTTATATTGCTCAGAAGAAAAAACCATGATAAGGATATCTGTCACCTGGAGTGTCAAGAAGCTTTTGAAAACTGAAATAAGCTCTGATTTTTCTATCAGTTTTTAGAGCTCCAGGCATTTCAAACCTGTTCAAAGTGGCAGTTGACATGTCCAATAATGGTTGGAGCACTTTATTATAAGACCACAAAGTATTGAATAGTTCATCTACTTATGAGGAAATGTTGCCAAGAGAAAGAAATGTGTTTTCTCTGTAGCATTAATATAAAGCAATTTGTACTTGGACAAGCCAAATCTCTCACTTGGGCCAAGATTTGTGTGTGTGTGTATTAAGTGATTGTTGTTATGCTTAGTCACTCAGTCATGTCTAACTCTTTGTGACCCCATGGACTTTATCCCGCCAGGCTCCTCTGTCTATGGAAGTTTTCCAGGCAAGACTACTGGAGTGGGTTACCATTTCCTCCTCCAGGGGATCTTCCCAACCCAGGGATTGAACCCAAGTCTCCCACATTGCAGGTGGATTCCTTACCATCTGAGCCACAGCGAAGTCCAAGTGATTGTTAGGCTCTCTTTTATTTAGAGTGCGCTAGGCCTCCCTGATAGCTCAGTTGGTAAAGAATCTGCCTGCAATGCAGGAAAACCCAGTTCGATTCCTAGGTCAGGAAGATTCCCTGGAGAAGGGATAGACTACTAGGCTACCCTTGTGGCTCAGCCAGTAAAGAATCCGACTGCATTGTGGGAAACCTGTGTTTGATCCCTGGGTTGGGAAGATCCCCTGGAGAAGGGAAAGGCTACCCACTACAGTATTCTGACCTGGAGAATTCCATGGACAGTATAGTCAGTCCATAGGGTCATAAAGGGTTGGACACGACTGAGCAACTTTCATTTTCTAGGGCTTTAACAGTGGCAGATAGAAAAGATTCTGAAATGACTGTGTGAGTGAATCTTCAGAGATGGAGAGAGAGAAAAGGGGCTTGGAGATCTTGTACTAGAATATTCTCTGTGTGGCTAGAAAGCCTAGGGTTTCCCAGGCAGTGCTAGTGGTAAAGAATCTGCCTGCCAATGCAGGAGATGCAAGAGACTCTGGTTCAGTCCCTGGATTGGAAAGACCCCCTGGAGAAGGAAACAGCAACCCACTCCAGTATTCTTGGCTGGAAAATTCCTTGGGCAGAGAAGCCTGGTATGCTATAGTCCATGGGGCCATAAAGAGTAATACACAACTGAGCACCTGAGCACACAAAAAGCCTAAAGTTTTTATATTTCATATATTTTCTTCAACTAATAGTAATTATACAATTGAGAGTAGAGCGAGGTATGGCCAAGATGGCAGAGTAAGAAGACCCTGAACTCATCTCCTTCCACCCAGCACAGCAAAATTGCAACTATTTGCAGAGCAACTATCTTTCAGAATGACCTGAAGACTAGCAGAAAAGTTTTTCCACAATTAAAGATCTAAGGAAAGAACCACAAGATGGGTAGAAGGGTAGAGATGCAGTATAGAAAAAAGCACACCCTTAAGTAGATGACCTGCATGGGGAGGGTAATCACAATTAAGCAGTTCTTCCCAAGGAGTGAAGGGTAGGAGCTCCATATTGGGTTCTCCAGCCTGGGGGTCTTGCATTGTGGAGACAAACACCAGACCACCAGGCTTTGAAGGACCATGGGACTTGTGTTATGAGTGGACTAGGGGGCTGTTAGAAACAGAGACCCCACTCTTAAAGGGTTTGCACAATATCTCACATCCTCTGAGTATCAGCATAGAAATAGTAATTTGAAAGGACACTGGGTCAGACCTACTTGCTGACATTAGAAGGCTTCCTGCAGGAACAAGGAGCAACTGAGATCCACCTGGGGACATAAATGTGGTGGCAGCTATTCTGGGGAGCTTGTTCCACCAGGACACTGATACTGCAAGCACCATTTTAAAAAATGACTTTTATTTATTTATATACTTATTAATTAATTTTTAACTAAAATGTTTGATTTACCATATTTTTTAGTCTTATGTATGCAACAAAGTGATTCAACATTTTTATAAATTATAGTCCACTTAAAGTTATAAGATATTGGGTATATTCTCTGTGATGTACAATATATTCTTCTATCTTATTTTATGCATAACAGTTTGTACCTCTTATCCCATATCTCTATCCTGCCCCTCCTCCACTCCCCTTCTTACTGGTAATCACTAGTTTGCTTTCATTACCTTTGAGTCTGTTTTTGTTTTGTTATATATATATATATTTTAGATTTCACTTATAAGTGACACAATATAGTATTTATCTTTCTCTTTTCACCTGTTTCACTAATTATACTCCCTAGGCCCATCATGTTGCAGATGGCATAATTTTGTTCATTTTAATGTCTGAGTAACATTCCATTGTGTATATATACTGTTTCTTCTTTATCCATTCATCTGTTGATGGACACTAAGATTGCCTCTATAACTTTGCTATTATAAATACTGCTGCTGTGAAAATTGGTCTGTATATATCTTTATGAATCAGTGTTTTCATTTTCTTGGGATTTATACCCAGAAATGGAACTGCTGGATCATATGGTAGTTCTATTTTTAGTTTTTGAGGGAATGCCATACTGTTTTCCATAAGGGCTGCACTAATTTACATTCTCACCACCAGTGCATTAGGGTTCCCTTTTCTACATATCTTTTATTTGTTATTTGTGGTCTTTTTGACAGTAGCCATTCTGACCAATGTGAAGAGATATCATATTTTTATTTTGACTTGTATTTCCATGATGATTAGTGATACTGAGCAACTTTTAATGTGCCTGTTGGCCACCTATATGTCTTCTTTGGAAAAATATCTATTCAGATTTTCTGCCTCTTTTTAAATTGGTTTGTTTTTGTAATGTTGAAAGATATTGAGTTGTGTGAGCTGTTTGTATATTTTGGATGTTAACTCCTTGTCAGTTACATTTCCAAATGTTTTATCCCACTCAGTAGGTTTTACTTTTGTTTTATTGATGGTTTCCCTGGAGGTGCAAAAGCTTTGAAGGTTGATTAAGTTCTACTTGTTTATTTTTACTTGTTTTCCTTTGCTTTGAGAGACAGATCCAAATAAATATTGCTATGATTTATGTCAAAGAGTATTCTGCCTTTATTCCCTTCTAGCAGTTCTGTGGTTTCAGGAAGTACTTTTAGGTCTTTCACCTATTTTGACTTTATTTTTGTATATGGTGTGAAAAAATATTCTAACTTTATTCTTTTCTATGTAGCTGTTTACTTTTCCAGTACCACTTATTGAAGAGGCTTTGTTCCATTGTTTTTTTGCCTACTTTGTCACACAGTTGATCAAATGTGTATGACTGTTTCTGGGCTGTCTTTTTCTGTTCCACTGATTTATGTATCTGTTTATGTGCCAGTACCATCCAGTTTTGTTTATGTAGCTTTGTAGTATAGTCTGATGTCAGGGAGTGTGATGCCTCCATCTTTGTTTTTAGGTTTAAGATTGCTTTGACTACTTGGAGTGGTTTGTAGTTCAATATTAATTTTAGCATGACTTTAGTTTTGTAAAAATGTTATGGGTAATTTGATAGGTATTGCATTTAATCTGTAGATTGCATTGAGTAGTATGGACATTTTATCAGTATTAATTCTTCCAATCCATGAATACAGGATATCTTTCCATTTCTTGGTATCATATTAAATTTCCTTCATTAGTTTTACAGTTTTCACAGTATAGGTCTTTTAACATCTTGGTTCATTCCTATAATTTTTGTTGTGATTTTAAAGAGGATTGTTTTCTTGCTTTCTCTTTCTGATAGTTTATGATTAGTGTATAGAAAAGCAACATATTTCTGTAGGTTAATCTTGTATCCTGAAAGTTAACCGAATTCATTTATTCTAATAATATTTTGATTAAGACTTTGGGTTTTCTATATATAATACCATGTTGTCTACAGTTAGTGAGAGTTTTACTTCTTCTGTTTCAATTTGACATTCCTTTCCTTACTTTTTCTTATCTGATAGATAATACTTCCAATACTATGGTAAATAGAAGTGATAAGAGTGGGAAACTTGTCTTGTTCCTAATATTAGTGGAAAAGTTTTCAGCCTCTCATCATTGAGTATGATCATAAATGGGTTTATTATGTTAGGGCTTCCCTGGTAGCTCAGATGGTAAAGAGTCTGCCTGTAATGCAGGATATCTGGGTTCGATCCTTGGGTTGGGAAGATCCCCTGGAGAAGGGAATGGCAGCCCACTCCAGTATTCTTGCCTGCAGAATTCCATGGACAAAGATGCCTGGCGGTCTATAGTCCATGGGGTCGCACAGAGTTGGACATGACTGAGTGACTAACACACACACACACATTCCCTCTATACAAACTTTGATGAGAGTTTTTACCATAAATGTCATTGAATTTTGTCAGATGCTTTTTCTATGTCTGTTGAGATCATCGTTGACTTTTATCCTTCCTTTTATTAATGTGATATATCTCATTATTGATTTGTGGGTATTGAACAAACCTTTCATTCCTGGAGTAAATCCCACTTGATCATGGTGTATGATTCCTTTTGTTGAACTTGGTTTCCTAATATTTTGTTGAGGATTTTTACATCTATCTTCATCAGAGATACTGGCTTGAGAGGTTTTTTTTTTTTTTTTTGGTAGTATCTTTGGTATCAGAGTAATGGTGGCCTCATAGAATGAGCTTGGAAGCAGGAAGCATTCCTTGCTCTGCAATTTTTCAGAATAGTTTAAGAAAATAAATGTTAACTTTTCTTTATATGTTTGGTAGAATTCACCTGTGAAGCTATTTGGTCTTGGACTTTTGTTTATTGGAAGTTCAGTTTCACTACTAGTGATCAGCCTGTTTAGACTATCTAATTCTTCCTGATTCATTCTTCCTGGAAGATTGTAGGTTTCTAGGAATTTACCCATTTCTTGTATCCAGTTTGTTAGCATAAAACTGTTCATAGTATTTTGTTATTATTTTTTTTGTATTTCTGTGACATTGGCTATAATTTCTCTCCTTTCATTTCTTATTTTGTTCCCATACCCAATTATTTGAATCCTGTCATTTTCTTGATGAGCTTGGCTAAAGTCTTATCAACTTTATCTCAAAAACAGTTCTTGGTTTCATTGATCTTTTTTCCTATTTTTAAATCTCTGTTTTATTTCTTCTCTGATCTTTACTACTTCCTTATGCTAACTTTAGGCTTTGTTTATTCTTCTTTTTCTAATTCCTTTAGATGATAGGGTAACTTGTTTATCTGAAGTTTTTCTTGTTTCCTGAGGTAGATCTGCACACAGAACTTCTTTTCCTGTATTTCATAGATTTTAGAGTGTTGTGTTTTCATTTTCATAGTATCAATTTTTTTTTATGTCTTCTGTGATTTCTTCATTGTCCCATTGAGATTTTAGTAGCATGTTGTATAGTCTCCATGTTTTTGTGTTTTTCCCCATTTTTTATCCTGTAATTGATTTCTAGTGTCATAGCACTGTGACAGAAATAGCTCATTGACATTGAAAAAGTTACTCTGTTATTCAGTTTTTTCCATGAATATGATACTCCTTTTCTTTAATTTCTTGCAGGGTTTTTGCTAGGCTCAGGTAAGGTAATATATATAAGATCTTTCTGTATACTGCTAAATGCTACATGAATGCTACTTGTCATGATGATGGTGATGATCATGGCAATTCATATGCCTACTGTGGTGCCTGCTTATTACTCAAGAATTACTAATCTCTCTTAATTACTTCCTTATTAAAAAATCACAACGGGCTCTTGAGCACTGTCTTTCATAAACATCTCCATCTGGATTCAAAGAACAAACAGATATTGAGGGTCTAATTGCTGGAGTCATGGCTGTGCTATCAACTAGCGTATTTCTGGTAACCTTTCAATGTTACTGCCAACCTGAGGTGTGCTTTTCAGCTCACAGACTCCTATCATCTGTCAGAGGCTGAGAGATTTTTAGTGAAGGAAGAAAAGTCTGAGAGCTGTTTGCCTCCTTGCCCTTGAAAAGAGAATATAATTGTTTGGTATAGAAACCATTCCCAAATCTGACAAAGGCCTAACATTTATTCTTTCAAAATGTACTTATTCTGAAGTAGTTCAGACATATAGAAATTTATAATAGTTTATAGCGGACCTTCACATACCCACCACCCATCTTAGGAAATAAAACAATGGCAATACAATTAAAACCCTTTGGTACCTCTCTCAGTTTGCATCCAGGTAACCAGTATCTTGAATTTTGCTGTACATGGCATTTCTCTGTATTTTTGCTCAATTCTCTATAAAAACAGCTCTTACTACATTTATCACAGTTCTATATCTCAGTCAGTACTCTTCCTTCAGCTCCTGTTTTAAAGGTTATAGTACTTCTTTTTAAAACTGTAAATTTCTCACTATCATACATGTTTTTGACATCTTAAGAACTCAGTTTGGTGGGATATATATATTTTGGTAAAAAAATAAAGCACCAATATTTATTATCTGTACACACTGCAGAATGTGTCCCCTACTCACCCCTCTCCCTGAACCTCTTTCCCCTTCAGTATTTGCACTGGCATGTGGACTTCCTGTTCCCACCAAATGAGTCAGTCAAGATAGAACGGATGTTAATGTCTCTTGAAAAAAATATGCCATACTGTCTTGTAAAGTCACAAAAAGCATCAGTTTGAGCCAACACTGAAAAAACTTGGGAGAGCTCACACAAAAGTCTGAATTTCTGGCTTCTTTTGAAAAACCAAAAGACTGATAACATAGTACCCTATTCCTAAATGGCAATAATCCACTTGAACCAAACAGCAGCTGCCTCTTTTCCATGGGACCCTCTCCATTTTGCCATATTCCTATTCTTTTTTCTCCCCAGGATTCAGACCAATGTTATTAGCCATTTATTGTCCTTGGATTGCTGATAACCCACAATGACAGAGGAAAACAAATTTTTTTTCTTCTCCCATGTCAGTAATATGCAAAGTGGTGAAACAAAAAATCTATCAAAAGGGCCACCTCTACTCTCACGCTACTCTCAGGTAAACACAGGTGCCTAGAAGAAACCGTGTACTCACATCATAATCATAACTTTAAGAGAAGTTCCTTTGTCAGTCAGATTGATACTTTTAAAGTCCTCTTCTATAAAAATGTACTCTGGTCATTTCCTTCCCTACCCCAGCCCCCCACATGCACAACCACTAGCCTCTTCCCTTGTCTAGATTCATATGTAGTTTTAACATAGACTTGAGGCAATGGGTGTGGAACATAATACAAGAGAAATAGAAGAAGATAAATGTCAAAACACTCGCAGTGTAAGCCTGAGCTTTAAATATAGGAGGGAGACACAGGAATCAACATATCATAGGTAGCACTCTTTGCAAAACAATTTCAGGGGAGACCCACTTTAAATATGATTTATAAAGTGTTGCTGGTGAGACTAAGGTGTCTGTTCTCCTAACATCTCATCAGGAAGCCAATCTAAGATGTGATGATGAAGGATAAGCTCTAACCTTGGAAATTATATTGAGAGGTAAGGCTATAATGACTGAAGCACTTTGTGGACTAATAAAGAATATTAAAAAGGAAGAGAAGGAAAGTAAAACAAATAATGTGTCTTTAGCTAGCTGTATCCAAAGAAAAAAAGGCACTGTCTGTCCAGCAGGTAGTCAAAAGAAATCCAGTCCTTAGCAATGTGTTCTCTGGACAGAGCAGGTATAAATCTTTTAGCTTTTGCATAACTTATTCAAATACCTTCTCTCTGGCTTCATGTTTAAGAAAAATCTTAATTATTATTTTGGGAAGAGTGTGTCTTAGTTAATAGATGTGAGAACAAGCACTCCCTGATCTGGGAACATCTGATTTATAAACAACTGGAACCTTTGGAATATTTTCTCAATGTTACTCACAATCCTTTCTCATACACCACTTTCCCCATTTGTGATACACCTGCTATTTGTTCTTCTGTTGAGAGTACATGAGAGATGAGGTGTAGAAGTGGGAAATTAAATGTTACGGCCGTCTAGATGCATCAGTCTAGCTTCAGGTGACTATTTCAGTTCTCCTCTTTCCACCTCTTCTTCTCTAGGTCCCTGTACCATCACTGTCATGGGAGTGGGAGTGTCAAGGGAAAGCTGCTGCCACAGGATAAGTGGATTCTTGGTGTCTTTATGTAGAATTCAGAATGTCTTTTCATCTATAAATAATATTATAAACTGTGGCTCATTGTAGTTGAAATAATACTGAAAGCACTGTACTCAAGAGTGTTTTTGGGGCAGGTCAGTCTTTTGAATTAGCTTGGGACTTCAAGTATGATTGAAAGACATATTCTACACTTTAAAAAACAGAGCTATGTACACATGAGATTTAGGAACAACTTCATTTTCACTTTCACAAGGAAGGCTAATTGGGGGCCTAAAACAAGGAGTTAGCCATTTAACAAAATGGAGAACAAGTATCCCCATTAAAGGAGTGAGTATGTGTAGAGAACCTGAGGTGAGGAGCAGCTTGGGTTATTAGAAGACCTGAAAAGAGGCCACTGTGGCTAAGGCCTATTTCATGAGCTAAGGCAGATGGTAGGCAAGGGCTAGATCAGGCAGGATGTTGCAGGCCATGTCACAGATTTTATAGACTTCACTCTATCCTGTGATCATGTATGGATGTGAGAGTTGGACTGTGAAGAAGGCTGAGCGCCGAAGAATTGATACTTTTGAACTGTGGAGTTGGAGAAGACTCTTGAGAGTCCCTTGGACTGCAAGGAGATCCAACCAGTCCATTCTGAAGGAGATCAACCCTGGGATTTCTTTGGAAGGAATGATGCTAAAGCTGAAACTCCAGTACTTTGGCCACCTCATGCGAAGAGTTGACTCATTGGAAAAGACTCTGATGCTGGAAGGGATTGGGGGCAGGAGGAGAAGGGGACGACCGAGGTTGAGATGGCTGGATGGCATCATGGACTCGATGGACGTGAGTCTAGTGAACTCCGAGAGATAGTGATGTACAGGGAGGCCTGGTGTGCTGCGATTCATGGGGTCGCAAAGAGTCAGACACAACTGAGCAACTGAACTGAACTGAACTGAACTAGATCCATGGTAAACCACTGGAGTATGTTAATCAGGAGAATGACATGATGACACAATTAAATTTAGGTTTAGATCCAGTCTCAGATCTATAGTGATCCCACAAAGGTTTAGCTGCCGCCCTCAATTAGCCTGTAGCATATAGCCACCTCAATCCATAATACTGAAAGCAGCAGCATTCTGTACAATACATTTCTATACTGTAACCAGTAGCATTGTATATAGTGCATTTCTTAGTCTATTCTTGGAGTAAGTTCTTAAAATTTAAGATCACTGTGCCCCACTTTGCCTCCTAGAAAGATTGGCTTTCACTTCTTGGCTTAAGGCATGAATACAGTGCTAGTGTGGTTTTTTTTAAATTTTATTTCATCTTTAATCTTTAAAAATCTATAATTTATAACTTTTTCCTACTAGCCTCTAAGTTCCTTCCTTGAAGTTTGACAGGGTTTAGGATCAATGTCAACTCTTTTAGGCCACTAGAAATTCATTTAGGGAACTGAAGTGGCACTTTATTAGCAAACTGGCATGGAAGACCATTCCTCTACTTTGTATGTGTTTCTTCATATGGGCCATTCTGCAAAGTGACAGTTACTTAAGGTCTGAGAGAGTAAATATAGCCACCGGATTGTTTAATTTATGACCAGTGAGATAGTCTACTGGGAGAATTTGGTTCATTATAAAATATTTTGTATTAGCATATCTAGAGATTCTTTGGCATGTTTCCTTAAAGAATGAAATAAAAGCAAGTATATATAATACAGCCCCACCCCAGAATTGTGCTGTTATCTTTGTTTCACATGTGTAGAACTATCTCTGATTATCCAGAGAGCTCAGCCTGCAGAAGCAGTGTATGTGTGGGGGCGGGGTGGACAGAATGAAATTTTGGCCTTGCATTGCAAAATGCTGCCTTTTCAAATGATGCACACATGCTTGGTCCATCTGTCTTCAAGGACTCGGCAGAGCAGTCAGTAAAACTCTATTCAGTGTTTGAAGCTGCATTGCCAAATATTAATAACTCACTTTATTTATAACTGAGTCTCCAGAGTAGGAAAACAGGTGGTACTTATGGAGAACTCAATAGTAGC
Source organism: Nanger dama (assembly GCA_917880005.1). Classification (NCBI taxonomy): domain Eukaryota; kingdom Metazoa; phylum Chordata; class Mammalia; order Artiodactyla; family Bovidae; genus Nanger; species Nanger dama. The sequence goes on from CAKJTW010000011.1 coordinate 9,494,817, forward strand.
CAAATTTCAAAGGTCAGATGCTGCAAGTGTGGAATGATAGAAAGCATTTTGTGTTCATTCTCGTCCTGTAAAAGTGATTCCCTGTGGTTCCTTTATCGCACTGAAGTACTTAAGACTGCCCAGGACCTCTCTCTAGAACTATTCCCCCACCCCAGATCATCATTTGCAAGAAGCTCCTGGAATGGAGCCTTTTAAAAATGTCCACGTGGTCCTTTATTTCCTCCCTACATGGTCTTGCTCTGATAAATTATGACCTTCTAATCTCACAAATTTATGCATAAATTATTTTAGTGATGATTGACGTTAAATCCCTCCTAGAGGTGATGGCTGCACTAAATAATGTCTATGATGGTGAAAGATTTCAGCTTTGTAACATGTCAGTAAGAGAGATAATTGTGAGCATCCAGAATCTTTTTCTTACCCTCCCAATCTATGATCTTGAGAGTAACAATAAACTTCTGAGGGATCTAGAATTGAAGTGATGCCAGGAGTCAGCTTAATGATGTTCAAATTTTCAATAGGGAAAAAAGATTACATTTTGGCTTTCCAATGTCCCTCTATTCTTCCTTTCATAACAACTCTAATATTTCTTTTGAGAAATTACCTCTTTTCCCATGGAGTACTAGAGGTACTTGATGTTCCCTGGCCAAGGGGGAGGGGGCGGGCATGTGACTCATTATAATCAAGCAGTTCCCAACCCTGGATGAGCATCAGAAACACTGAATTTGTATGGATTTCATTCACCCTAATAGGGATGTCTAGAAGAGGCCATTCACTTATTAATACTACTGAGACATCAAGAATGATTTGGGGTTACTTTTTCCAATCTTTTGAAATATCAGTAACCTCAGATATACACCCTCGTGGCAGAAAGTAAAGAGGAGCTAAAGAGCCTCTTGATGAAAATGAAAGAGGAGAGTGAAAAAGCTGGCTTAAAACTCAACATTCAGAAAACCAAAATCACAGCATCTGGTCCCATCACCTCATGGAAAATAGATGGGGAAACAATAGAAACAGTGAGAGACTTTATTTTCTTGGGCTCCAAAATCACTGCAGATGGTGACTGCAGCCACCATTAAAAGATGCTTGCTCCTTGGAAGAAAAGCTATGACCACCCAGACAGCATATTAAAAGCAGAGACATTACTTTGCCAACAAAGATCTGTCTAGTCAAGGCTATGGTTTTTCCAGCGCTCATGTATGGATGTGAGAGTTGGACTGTGAAGAAAGCTGAGCACCAAAGAATTGATACTTTTGAACTGTGGTGTTGGAGAAGACTCTTAAGAGTCCCTTGGACTGCAAGGAGATCCAACCAGTCCATCCTGAAGGAAATCAGTCCTGAATATTTATTGGAAGGGCTGATGCTGAAATTCCCAATACTTTGGCCACCTGATGCAAAGAACTGACTCATTGGAAAAGACCCTGATGCTGGGAAAGATTGAAGGCAGGAAGAGAAGGGGATGGCAGAGGATGAGATGGTTGGATGGCATCACCAATTCAATGGACATGAATCTGAGCAAGCTCCAGGATTTGGTGATGGACAGGGAAGCCTGGCATGCTGCAGTCCATAGGTTGCAAAGAGTTGGACACAACTGAGCGACTGAACTGAACTGATAGTGGATATTTCATCTTCTCTTTTCAGTCCTGTCAGTGAATTTCTTTTAGTTGCATAAGATAGGTAGAGTCAATTCCTACTGTTTGCAGCTAAAGAACTCTGAATGACACATGTCAATCCTAAACTGGTGAATATGGCACTGATCCTGTAAGACTCTAGGGTATAGGCAATCATTAGTATTATCTTTCCAATTCCTCTGCTACTTACGTGATAGGACTGGCCTTACTAGTCTCTTTTGGGCTTCCCTGGTGGCTCTGACGGTAAAGTGTCTGCCTGCAGTGGGGAGACCCAGATTCGATTCCTGGGTCGGGAAGATCCCCTGGAGAAGGAAATGGCGATCCACTCCAGCACTCTTGCCTGGAAAATCCCATGGATGGAGGAGCCTGGAAGGCTGCAATCCATGGGATCACTGAGAGTTGGACACAGCTGAGCGACTTCACTTCACTTCACTTACTAGCCTCTTTAGAAGGAATGGTCTCATGTGATTTTTTTCTTTTTGGTCAATAAAATGTGATTGGAAACAATATGGAGCATTTTAGGTGGAAACTTTTAAGAGGCTATGTGCAATTTGCCATAGTTCTGGTGATCAGGGAAGCTCCTCTCCAGATGAAGTCTATTAGCTTAGGGATCTGAGTGACTGTGGTGAGGAGAGGTTCTCTGTTGATCTACTTGAGACTTGCAGTATGAGGTATACAGAATCTTTAGTTATGTTAAGCTATTGAGATTGAGGGGTGAGGAATGTTACTGACAGTACCACAAAACTGACTTTAGAGGATGTAGAAAAGTGGGTAGTTTTCTGATTGCCAGCATGGAGTCATAAAGGACGTTAGATGTTGGATATTTTACTCTCTTCCTTTTTAAAATCAGAGTCATTAGACTAGAAATAAAAGGAAACTGGAAAAGACTGCTGTTTCTCTAACTTGCTGCTGCTAAGTTGCTTCAGTCGTGTCCGACTCTCTGCGACCCCATAGGCGGCAGCCCACCAGGCTCCCCGTCCCTGGGATTCTCCAGGCAAGAACACTGGAGTGGGTTGCCATTTCCTTCTCCAGTGCATGAAAGTGAAAAGTGAAAGGGAAGTCGCTCAGTCATGTCTGACTCTTGAGACCCCATGGACCGCAGCCTACTAGGCTCTTCTGTCCATGGGATTTTCCAGGCAAGAGTACTGGAGTGGGGTGCCATCGCCTTTTCCCTTCTCTAACTTGAATGATAATTAAATCTTACTAAGAGACAAGAGATAAGTATTAGTTGCTCAGTCCTGTCCGACTCTTTGTGACCCCCATGGACTGTAGCCCACTTCCTCTGTCCTTGGAATTCCCCAGCAAGAGTATTGGAGTGGGTTGCTATTCCATTCTCCAAGGGATCTTCCCAACACAGGAATCAAACCCAGGTCTCCTACAGTGCCATCTGAGCCACCAGCGAAGCTCAAGAGGAAAGAGGATAGACTCTAAATTATTTTTGTTTTAATGATAATTAAATATAAGTAAGATTACATATGAAGATCATCCAATATGAATCTAATAAAGCTACAAAACCAGTATTAAGTTCATTCCATTAATTTCATGTGACAGTTGATATTGTTTCAGTGAGCTAAAATCACTGTTTAGCAATGTGAATGTGGTACTAACTTCCATGGATTTGATCTTCCAATCCTACCACATGCCATGCGATGATTCAGGTCACCCACGTCTTTTCTTTATTTGAAAGGCTGCAAAATCATCACTTATAGAGGACACAATGATGTCATTTGGCCTGCTTTTGGTGTGCATGCATCATTTTAGTATTAAGGCATCCTTTTTTTTTTTTAACTTTGTGATTAAAAAAACTAACAGTTAAAGTAATAATTCTTGATACCAGTGTGAGGATAGATGCAGACCCAGAAACAGGAGTGTGGCAATGTGGTCTTAAATTATAAAGAGTTCATTCAAATTATATTGAATATGTCTGTACTAATTAAATATTTTTTTTAAAATAAAAGAACATTGGAATACTTGTCATATGGAACTTGAGGACCTCAGAGGACTACCAGGGGCAGCATATGCTAGTCTGAAAAACAGTGATCTTGATATAAAATATCAAAATTTCAACAAGGCATGACATGTCTTACAAATTGGATATCCTTATAAATGGACATGATAATTAGCTTATTAAACCATAGCAAAAATTAGTTGGATGCTTATTGATGGGTCACTGGTACCCTGGAGGGAGGCTTCTAGTGGCATGCTTTGGAGTTCTGTCCTGAGAGTTATTTTGTTCTATCATTTCATCTCAGTTCAGTCAGTTCAGTCGCTCAATCGTGTCCGATTCTTTACAACCCCATGAATCGCAGCACGCCAGGCCTCCCTGTCCATCACCAACTCCCGGAGTTCACTCAAACTCATGTCCATTAAGTCGGTGATGCCATCCAGCCATCTCATCCTCTGTCATCCCCTTTTCCTCCTGCACCCAATCCCTCCCAGCATCAGAGTCTTTTCCAATGAATCAACATTTCATCTAAGTAACAATTAAAAATGTAGAGTATGTTGCACAAATATCAATGATAAGCTGAAGATGAAAGCAAGTATGTTACATAAAGAAATATCCCAAACAACCTCTAAACTGTCTCCCTCTAAAGATTTAATTTCTATGTCATCAGATATTTGTTCCACTCACCACCCCACCTGTTTGCAGTCATGTCCTGACTCCTTCTAGATCATTCCTCCTCATTTTTGTTACTGTTAAGTAGTACTGCTGTCTTTATTCTTGATGATTTCTTTATATACATAGATAATCCTTCTAATTGCCTGATTTTTCAGTTTCTCCACTTCTTCTCTTCCAATAACCTTGTCTTTCACCTTACCTCAGCCACCCTATAGGTTGTAACTTAAACCTTGTGCTTGTCACTAACTGAAATCCCTTATGATTTCAATGTCAAACTTCACACACCCACTACCTCCTCCTCTAAACTTTCTAGGTTATTTCTTTTAGTACCCCGATTTTAACAGTCCCTTGAACTCACCAAGACCAATAAAGTATTTATCCTGTTTCCTTTTCCCTATCTTATTTATATCTTCACTTCCTTAGTCAGCTTGAATTTTATAATCAGTCATTAACTCTTTTCCTATACTCTTAGCCTCTACTTTCTCACTAAATTGTTCTCACTTGTCTTCAATCCTAGTTAAAACCAATTTTGTGCTTTTTGCATGCCTGTACTTGTTTAGTTGATATGACTAAGGAAAAACACACAACCAAGCTGATTGGTCTCTGTTTATATTCATTTTCATCTTAAGCAGGCCCTTAATGCTCCCTAGCAATTATATTCCCACTCTGTTAAATCACATAATTATTTCATTCCTTCTTTCTCTTTAAACTTCCAACACTTCTTTCATCCTCACTTTTAGTTTATAATCTTTTTCCTCTTTTCCTGAGAAAATAGAAGCAGCAATTAAAGGGCTTCTAAAAGCAACACCACCTTTTCTATCTACCTTAATGCATCAGTAACTATATACTTTGCTTTCTCTTCTGTTATTAGTGAATGAATTCTGTGTACTTCTAGATAAAGTCCAGGTTCTCAACTTGTTTTCTCAGTCTTTTCCATTCTCTTCCACTCAAGGATATTCCATAACTATCCTCCCTACTTTTCATGTATCATCTATTTCTTCCTCCTAAATGGATTTTTCCTAATGGAAAACAAACATACTGTTTTCATTCTATCTCAAAAAAAAATCACCTTCTCTTGATCTTACTTTCTTCAAGCTCCATGCTACTTCCCTTCTTTTCTTTGCAGAAAACCCAAGAAAAAAAGTGTTTATACACTTGATCTCCAGTGCCTCTAGTCCCATTCTTTGCTGAATTTGCTCTAAATAAGCTTTTCGTCTTGCCACTTCATCACAGTCACACCTGACAATATCATCCATGACCGCAAGTCTTCATCTTATGGACTCAGCAGCATTTGACACAGCTGAGTACTTTGGCATGCAGAACACAACCTATCCATTTTTCAACCATCTCACTGTTGTTTTTCATTCTTGTTTCCTGATTATTACCTTCTTCTTTATGTCAGAATTTCCTAGGGCTTGGTCTTTGCACCTCTTCCTTTTCTATCTATACTCATTTCCTTAATGGTTTCCTCCAAAAATCATGCTTTAAAATACCACTTAAACACTTGTGACTCACAGACTTCTCATATTCATAGCTTAGACCTTATTCCTGAATACCTGACTTAAATATACAGCTACCAACTAACAGGGACCAAAATATTAACAGGTCCAAAATGAAGTCCTAATTTGCCCTTCCTTCAAAACTTTTTCCTTTTTGAGCAGTTAATGTCATCTATATTCTTTTAATTGTTCAGGCCTGAGACTGTAACCTTTCATTGTAGTGTGCCTTTATATGCTAGCCGACTATCACTTAGGGGTTCTTCATATTACTACATTAAAAAAAATTATTGATCAACTACTTATCTCAATATTTTAAGTGAGATAACTTTATTTTATGATATCTAGGATCAGGAGATAATCTCTGTATTTCTGGGAACCATTCTTTAAGAGGGCTACAGGTATTTGGAAAATAATAGGGAGTAAAGTGACCAAGATTTTGAAGGAAAGCAAAACCTTGTTTTTTGAGGACTAGTTGGAGAATTTGAGGATATATTTAACCTAGAAAAGAAATTGAATATGAAGTGATATCTGTTATTAAATATTTCTAGAGTCCTTTGTGTGAAAGGGTGATTACCATACTTGAACTGTTAAAGATGAAGCAATGTTTTCTACTGAGAATGGATCATCAGGAGAACATGTTACTATACAACTTAGGCCATTTATCTTCCCAAGGTATCATTTATGTATTTATAACAAAAAAAAAGGAAGGGAACAATATCTTAAGATGTTTTACAGTTTTAGTATCTTGCTTTATGTCCTGAGAATTTTTATATGGCTGTTACTGGCAATAACTCTACTAGGTATAGAGGAAGCTCATCATTCACTGTCCTAAAAGAAAATGTTTACCTGGATGTTATCATGGCTTCCCTGGTGGCTCAGTCGGTAAAGAATCTGTATGCAATGTGAGAGACCTCGGTTCTATCCCTGTGCTGGGAAGATTCCCTGGTGAAGGGAGTGGCAACTCACTCCAGTATTCTTGCCTAGAGAATTCCATGGATGGAGGAGCCTGGCAGGCCACAGTCCATGGGGTCACAAAAAGAGTCAGACCTAGCTGCATGAGTAACACTTTCATCACATTTCACATGAGAAAGAGATGGGCAGGCATCTTATGGATAGAGAAGCAGTGACAGGACCACGACCATGGACCTAGACTCTACATGAAACTTTTTCTGTCTAATCTTCTTTAAATAGGGGCTTCTCTTCTGCTCAAGTGTGCAAAAGTTTAAGGAAAGAGATATCTCCTTCAAGGGTTAAAAACAAATGAATGTCAATGTGATTTCTTCACTTATAGTTTTGAAACTTTTATTTATAAACATAACCTATTATTTCAATTTTTGATCTGACAAGGAGATTAAAGTCTTTCCCTGCATTTCAGCTGAGAATTCCCAAGAAAGCTTCTTTTAGGACTAACAGGTGAAAGTTGCAGCATGACTGATTTTGGCTTCCAATAAAAGCAGTCTCTTGATGAAAGTGAAAGTGGAGAGTGAAAAAGTTGGCTTAAAGTTCAACATTCAGAAAATGAAGATCATGGCATCTGGTCCCATCACTTCATGGGAAATAGATGGGGAAACAGTGGAAAACAGTGTCAGACTTTATTTTGGGGGCTCCAAAATCACTGCAGATGGTGATTGCAGCCATGAAATTAAAAGATGCTTACTCCTTGGAAGGAAAGTTACGACCAACCTAGATAGTATATTCAAAAGCAGAGACATTACTTTTCCAACAAAGGTCCATCTAGTCAAGGCTATGGTTTTTCCAGTGGTCATGTATGGATGTGAGAGTTGGACTGTGAAGAAAGCTGAGTGCTGAAGCATTGATGCTTTTGAAGTATGGTGTTGGAGAAGACTCTTGAGTCCCTTGGATTGCAAGGAGATCCAAACAGTCCATTCTGAAGGAGATCTGCCCTGGGATTTCTTTGGAAGGATTGATGTTAAAGCTGACACTCCAGTACTTTGGCCACCTCATGGGAAGAGTTGACTCATTGGAAGATACTCTGATGCTGGGAGGGATTGGGGGCAGGAGGAGAAGGGGACGACCAAGGATGAGATGGCTGGATGGCATCACGGACTCGATGGACGTGAGTCTGAGTGAACTCTGGGAGTAGGTGATGGACAGGGTGGCCTGGCATGCTGCAGTTCATGGGGTTGCAAACAGTCAGACGCAACTGAGCTACTGAACTGAACTGAACTGAACAATTTCCAGCATGTATTGCCTCTAAAGAGGTGATTCTCAACCTTGGCTACTTTTGAAATCACTTGGGAAGTATTAATAAACTCTGATATCTAGGTCCCATCCCCAGAGATTCCAATTTAGTTGACCTGTTGTAGTTTCACCATGGGGATTTTTAAAAACTCCAGTGGATGTTCCATTGTACAGCTAAGGTTGAAAACCTCTTCTCCAGAGGTGTTTTACTCCTTACCATCACAGGGGTTAGATAAGTGTAGGATATTGGGAAGGGGAGGGCAGTGTTTCAGAGATATGCTGGAAGATCACTTGGAACAAATATTGCTGATATAATTTAAATAATAAAGAGTTGATTGCAGAAGATGACCTTTTATATCTTTCCCAACCTTAAGATTCTATTATTTTATATCACCACTGCAATGCACATATATGGAATCAAAAAAATATATTTGTTGTTTTTGTTCAGTCACCCAGCAGTGTCCAACTCTTTGCAACCTTCTGGACTGCAGCATGCCAAGACTCAGAAATATATACAAGGACACAAATTCCACGGAGATACAGAAATGAGGATGATTTTGATGTTATAGCTGTGTTGCTGCCTCCATGGGTGGGTGAACTATTCTTTTATTCTTACTGCTTTTCAGTGTACATGACATAGTTTTATTAGATTACATTATGCACAGCATCACTGAGTCAAAGAGATGTTATTAGCCTGCTAGAAGAAGCTTCTTAACCAGCTGTGAGGGCTCGTTAATATACATTATAATGTTAATAGTGCATATGAATATGTGTGAGTAGGAGGTAAGGGATAGAAATTTAAACCAAATTAAAAGTGTGAGAGACTGCAGCACATGGGAAATAAATGCTCATTGCCACTAGTCTCAATTATTTTTCATTATTTTCAAGGTCAAGCTGGCAAATTTTCACAACTTCTACCAGCAAATGCCCTTCTCAATTGATTAACTCTTACAGCTAGAAGCTCTCCTTATACCCAGGAGGCAAGCCTGCTTTTTATTGTATTAAAAAACCTAAATGCCAAAGCAAAAGAATACCAGGTTTCTGTTTATTTTTATCTGAATATCAAAACACCATGCGAACTCTAAAGCAATTAATTCAGTATTAATCCAGGATTTAAAAAGAAGTTTAAATGATTTAAAAATAATATGCTAAGGAAATTGTTATTCTTACTGAGAATCTGAATAAAACCTATTATAACCCTGCTAGGTAGGAATCTTCTAAATCTTCCTTCCCACCTGATAAAGTGTGTTCCCTGGTGTGGCAAAAGAAAATCTTTTCTTCACCATACCTTCACCACGTTTCTGTTGTGGAATTATGAATATCTTACATTCACTTATAACTGTGTAGGACTTTTCCTTATTAATATTTTTGTCCTAAAAATCAACCATAGCCCAAAGAATCAGGGTAAATGTTCTTAATTTTGCATGTAGAGAAAGTAAGAGGTTCCCAGTGATTCTTAATTGTCATCCTAATAAACAAAGAGAATGACATACATATGTGAAGCTTGGTAGAAGCAGGGGAATGTGGTTAAATGTGAGGAGGGAACAAGGTGGGAGATGGGAACTATTAGTAGGAGAATTCTCTCTTCAATTACCAAAGGAGTAGGGTGAGAGTGAGAAGTCACAGAGCGTCCTGATGTTATTATCTATTATTATCCTGAAGATAATCCCCTTGAGAAGGGAATGAAACCCAATCCAGTATTCTTGTCTGGAGAATTCCACGGACAGAGGAGCCTGGTGGGCTACAGTCCATGGGGTCACAGAATGGGACACAATTGAGTGACTGATGCTGACTAATGCTTTGAAGATGATAGTAGGAGGACAAGGATGTTCTTATTTAATGGCTTCCATTTTCTCAGAGAAGGGAGAAATTGGATGGTTGGGGAAAATACAAAGGTCATGAAATAGTTGATATAGCCCCTATTTCTCACTTTTTCCCCTCTACCTTCTTCTTTTCCTTTACTACTAAATTCTTAAAATACTAATTTATGATTAAGTACCAATACTTGCTCTTATTCCATTAGCTCCTTAAATCCTTAGGAGTTGGGAAGAGATGACCCACTGAAGGAGGTGAAAGAGACCTCAATAAAGTAGAAAGAAAGTCAACATCAACCTGTGTTGACAAAGCTAAGGATAGGAAAAGATTCTGGGAGAGCTAAAAGCAACCCTCTTTATTCTTTCACCCCTTCCTCATTGTGGAAATAGAAAGAAATAATGGTCTAGTCTTTCAATATAATCACAGGGCTCTGCTCAGCAAAAATGAGACCTGGAGCTCACTGTGGCTCAGATCATGAGCTCCTTATTGCCAAATTCAGACTGAAATTGAAGAAAGTAGGGAAAACCACTAGATCATAGAGGTATGACCTAAGTCAAATCCCTTATGATTATACAGTGGAAGTGACAAATAGATTAAAGGGATTATATCTGATAGACAGAGTGCCTGAAGAACTATGGACAGAGCTTCGTGACATTGTATAAGAGGCAGTGATCAAGACCATCCCGAAGAAAAAGAAATGCAAAAAGGCAAAATGGTTGTCTGAGGAGGCCTTACAAATAGCTGTGAAAAGAAGAGAAGCTAAAGGCAAAGGAGAAAAGGAAAGATACACCCATCTGAATGCAGTGTTCCAAAGAATAGCAAGGAGAGATAAGATAGCCTTCCCCAGTGATCAATGCAGAGAAATAGAGGAAATCAATAGAATGGGAAAGACTAGAGATCTCTTCAAGAAAATTAAAGATGCCAAGGGAGCATTTCATGCAAAGATGGGCACAAAGAAGGACAGAAATGGTATGGACCTAACAGAAGCAGAAGATATTAAGAAGAGGTGGCAAGAAGAACTATACAAAAAGATTTTCATGACCCAGATAATCATGATGGTGTGATCACTCACCTAGAACCAGACATCCTGGAATTCAAAGTCAAGTGGGCTTTAGGAAGTATCACTATGAACAAAGCTAGTGGAGGTGATGGAATTCCAGTTGAGCTATTTCAAATCCTAAAAAATGATGCTGTGAAAGTGCTGCACTCAATAAGCCGGCAAATTTGGAAAACTCAGTAGTGGCCACAAGACTGGAAAAGGTCGGTTTTCATTCCAATCCCAAAGAAAGGCAATGCCAAAAATGTTCAAACTCCACACAACTGCACTTGTAAACTCACATGCTAGCAAAGTAATGCCCCAAATTCTCCAAGCCAGGCTTCAGTGGTACATGAACCATAAATTTCCAGATATTCAAGTTGGATTTAGAAAAGGCAGAGAAACCAGAGATCAAACTGCCAGCATCCATTGGATCATCGAAAAAGCACAAGAGTTCCAGTAAAACATCTGGCTTATTGACTATGCCAAACCTTTTGACTATGTGGATCACAGCAAACTGTGGAAAATTCTTCAAGAGATGGGAATACCAGACCACCTAACCTCCCTCCTGAGAAATCTGTATGCAGGTCAGGAAGCAACAGTTAGAACTGGACATGGAACAACAGACTGGTTCCAAATCGGGAAAGGAGTATGTCAAGGCTGTATATTGTCACCCTGCTTATTTAACTTATATACAGAGCACATCATGTACAGTGCTGGGCTGGATGAAGCACAAGCTGGAATCAAGATTGCCGGGAGAAATATCAGTAACCTCAGATATGCAGAGGACACCAGCCTTACGGCAGAAAGTGAAGAAGAAACTAAAGAGCCTCTTGATGAAGGTGAAAGAGGAGAGTGAAAAAGTTGGCTTATAACTCAACATTCAGAAAATTAAGATCGTGGCATCTGGTCTCATCACTTCATGGCAAATAGATAGGGAAATAATGGAAAGAGTGAGAGACTCTGTTATTTTGGGCTCCAAAATCACTGCAGATGGTGACTGCAGCCATGAAATTAAAAGAGGCTTGCTCCTTGGAAGAAAAGCTATGACCAACTTAGACAGTATATTAAAAGCAGGGACATTACTTGGTAAAAAAAGGACCATCTGGAGAAGGAAATGGCAACCCACTCCAGTGTTCTTGCCTAGAGAATCCCAGGGATGGGGAAGCCTGGTGGGCTGCCGTCTATGGGGTTGCACAGAGTCAGACACGACTGAAGTGAATTAGCAGCAGCAGCAGCAGTTAAAGCTATGGTTTTTCCAGTAGTCATGTATGGGTGTGAGAGTTGGACTATAAAGAAAGCTGAATGCCAAAGAATTGATGCTTTTGAACTGTGGTGTTGGAGAAGACTCTTGAGAGTCCCTTGGACTGCAAGGAGATCCAACCAGTCAACCTAAAGGAAATCAGTCCTGAATATTCATTGGAAGGACTGATGCTGAAGCTGAAACTCCAATACTCTGGCCACCTGATGTGAAGAACCAACTCATTAGAAAAGACCCTGATGCTAGGAAAGATTAAAGGCAGGAAAAGAAGGGGTTAACAGAGGATGAGATAGTTGGATGGCATCACCGACTTGATGGACATGAGTTTGAGTAAGCTACGGGAGTTGGTTATGGACAGAGAAGCCTGGCGTGCTTCTGTCCATGGGGTCGCAAAGAGTCAGACAAGACTGAACTGAACAGAGCTCTGCTTATACCATTCACATTATTCTCAAAATTTTGTTTATAAGTAATTGTTTGCATATCTGTCACCTTCCATACTCAATTATTTTAAGTCATTTAAGGCAGTATTACTCTCTTTATTATTCTTTTGTCCTCCATAATATCTAGCATTCTGCATAGTGTAAAATAGGCATGCAAATACATACTTGTTCAATAAGTGAAACCTTTTATCTAGTTGTGGCTTAATTATATTTTCAAAAATTCAGGCCTGAAATACCAGCATGGAGCATGAATATCATATACTAGTATTCATTTTTCAGCATATCTGGACACCTCCCATGTACCAGACACCACTATAATGCCAAGGATGTAACCATGAACAAAACAGGCAATTGATGTTTGTAAGCCATTGTACAGATTATAAAGCTGACTGATATCTATTCTTGGTATTTTCCCTCTTTTCTCATCCTATACTATCAAAGGCTAAGGCCATCAGTAGGCCTGCTATATATAAGGGAATTTAGGCTCCTTTCTCATTCTCTGCTTTGCTTCTCACATCCTTCAGAACATATGCTTTTGTAGCTACTACCCTTGACTCCTTCAGCCTTCTTCCTTTCTTGGACTGTGCAAATCTCTGTAATAACTGAATTAAAAATATGGTAACCACATTTTAAGATTTATAAATGAGGGCACATGTTCTTATTTTTTCTTATTTTTTCTTATTTGTAAACAACTTTACATCAAAAGTTTTCAGTTCAGTTCAGTCACTCAGTCGTGTTCAACTCTTTGCAACCCTATGAATCACAGCATGCCAGGTCTCCCTGGCCATCACCAACTCCTGGAGTTCACTCAAACTCATGTCCATTGAGTCGGTGATACCATCCAGCCATCTCATCCTCTGTCGCCCCCTTCTCCTGCCCCCTATCCCTCCCACCATCAGGGTTTTTCCAGTGAGTCAACTTTTCGCATAAGGTGGCCAAAGTATTGGAGTTTCAGTGGAGTAAAACTTTAAATCACACTTGATTATACATATAATGTATAACTTACATTTAAAAAGTATATAATTACATGAAGAGACATTTAAAAATTCAGCCAAGACATATATTAGTTAATTCAATATTTGCATTGTCATTTTCATCATCTGCTGTTGAAATGATGACACATTATTCCCCACATTCTTGTTTAAAGAATTCTGTTTGCTTAATAATTGCTTATTCTTTCCAGTTTTTTTCCAGCATTTCTTGGCAAGTCTCTGAGTACTTCATGTGGATTATGAGTAAAGATTTTATAATAGCCAATGACTGCCAATGGTTATTCCAATTTCCAAAAGTTGTTAATGAGAAAACACTAAACAACAGGAAAGAGTAAGCAAGTTAACAATAACAGCAACAACTTTTCTCCATCCAGAGCTTGGACAAAGAGAGAGTGAGTTTATAAATTTTTTTTCTGTTGGGAGTAATGTTTCCTTGTTGAAAACCTTTAAAGATATTCAACCATCTTTGATGTATAGATCCATTTTCCTTTGCTGTATTTCACTAGCAAGTTCTCATTAAGGTGTGACTATAGGACACAGTGTTCATTAACAAGATAAAATGACTAAGTTAAAAGTCTGTTTTCAATACCCAGCCAAACTCAGTCAAGCTTATAGTTTCTACGAAGATTTCCTTTCCAAAGGATTAGTTAATTTTTAACCTATAAATACCCATCTGCCTGCTTCCCAAGGTCCAAATCACAACAAACAGCATTTTAGTAGTTTTCATGTTAAGATCTTACTCCTTTAGCAGTAAAATTAAATTTTTCTTATAGTTCTTTTGTGATTACCAATATTCACACGAAACTTCTGGTGCTGAAACAAAAACTAACGTGCCAGGCAGTGTGCTGAGTACCAGTTGTGTAGTCTGTCACTCAGGCTTTACAACCATCCTGTGAGGCTGGTACTTTTATCTTCCTTTTCTAGATAAGAAAATTGAAACATAGTTAAATAACTTGTCCCAAGTCATCTGCTGAATAAGTAGCAGACTCAGATCTGCCTGCAATCAGAGTTCCTGCTCTTAAAAATATATTATTGTGTATCTTCCTCCTCCCCAGGTTTTGCCATTCAAATAAAAAAAAAAAAATGGCATCATGAAAAACAGTGGTATTTGTTGAGTAACTGGAAGGTTTTTGAAGTGGTTTTATGGTTTGTGAGAACTAAAGCATAAAATGTTTTGAATAGAAACTGTGCCAGCATGACTTTGCTCTACCCTAAACAAAAGTTCCCAAAGGGAGTTATGAGAATAGGGCAAGGACGAGAGACTTCTTGTCTGCCCAACTGCAGACTCTAAGACAAGAGAAAACCGTTTAAGTGGGTCCTCTCTGGCCCTGCAGGATAAGCTTTCCCTTTCAATCAGTTCCTTGGCTAGCTTGGGCTGAGAAAACATTTCTATTCTTTTAACCTTTGCCAAGCAGAGGAACTTTACAAGTATTTTTTGAGTAACATCCAAAGTGATTTATGGCGTCTTCTAGCTCTGCTCAGTTAGAAAAACGAATTTTACTTCCTTCCTTCCCATTATTCCTACACTCTATTGTCTTCAGCCATAATCCTTTATTTAATGCAAATATTACTTTGTTTTGCATAGTTTTTCAAGTGTGTCTATGTTGGTTTAATGTGTTTTAATTACAGAGACCAAATTTCTTGGATTTTTCTGGCTTATTATCCAATAAGCAAGGTCCAAGTATTATAAGTCAAGGTGAGCCACAAAGACCTGTTTAGCACAAGGAGCTCTGCTCAGTGTGGCAGCCTGGATGGGAGGGGAGTTTGGGGGAGAATGGATACACATATATGTATACCTGAGTCCCTTTGCTGTTCATCTGAAACTATCACAACATTGTTTGTTAATTGGATATACCCCAATTCAAAATAAAAGGTTTAAGAAAAAAAAGCTTCAGGAAACAAGAGAGGCCAGTTATGAAAGAACTGTTTCCACTTATCTCCATAGTCCAAACTCAGGAAAGACTCAACAAATTACAGTTTTTATCATCTACATTAGAGTCAGAGCATCTGTGTTCTGTGGTCTGAATCTTTTTCTCCTGTTCAATTTGTATAACAAATTCCAAGGGTACACATCTCTATTTAATTTACAGTGGCAAAAATTCAACCTAGTTTTGAGTCTTAAATATTCTTTAAATTTGGTAGTTTTCCTATTAAATTATAATTCTGTAGGTCTGTCTGTATTTTTTTCCTTTAAGCTCTCCCTGTGCTTATTTTCTCATTTCCCCCTCAAATAACAATAACATAGTACAAAGTTATAATTTTAATTTGCTGATATAATTGAATGGACATTTGTGTTATTATTTCTTAAATTTCAAAATCAAACATGTGAATTGCTGTCTTTTCCAATCTTACAGTTCTATGAAAATTTTATATTTTCTTCCTCCAAACTGAAATTATAAACATTACTGAAATTATATGTTTCAGTTTGTCAGGTTTTTTTCTGCTCTGTTTAGTTGATTATGCTTACCAATTCTTTTCATTTTAAAAGTCTCTCTGAATTTTTTCAACATCTAAACAGATAAAAGTTAATGTAGCCAGTATGTGATATCACTTTACAAAAAGGCATATTGTAATACAAGTTCTCCACAGGGACTTAAGCTTGTAATGAGGGAATAAACTGGTACAACCTTATAAAAATAAAATGTAGAACTTAGTATATTATTTTGACGTTCCTGTCAGAGGAATTAATATCAAACAAAATTTTAATATACAAAGTATACTTATAAAAAAACTCAACTTTGCCATTATTATTCATAGTATTATAAATTTATAAATAAAAGACATAAGAATGTAGAAGTGATTAATTACAGTATAAATATTCATATGACTAAATATATATTGCCATTCAAAATAGTTATTTAATGGAATGCAGAATGGAAAAATGTTTGTTTCACAACAAGATATTTAATTTAAAAAAACAAAAATCAAAATGGTACATACTGGACATTTCCAATTTGTTTAAAAATGTCCTGAAAAGGGCTAGAAATAACTGTCTAGATTTTCTAAAGTTTCTATAATAAGCACACCTTACTTTTATAATCAGATATGCATGTACCTGTATATAAATATAAATATTAATTAAAAATGTGCTCTCCAGGTACTTTAATGTGTAGATACATTTTAGGATTCCTGTGTTGCCTCTGTAGGTTGCAGCTCAACTCTGTTGGCCAGTACCTACACGGATATCCTTTTAATCAACTTTTCAATGAGGATTTTTAGTATTTAGCAAGAGAATGCAGTGAACCTTGACTAAATAAATCATATAAAGACAGAATTCTGGATTGGAAAGAACCTTAAAGACCATCTAGTCCAAATCTTCTTCCTCTCCTTCAGTTTTAACAACAGAAATCCACAAATGCAGGTGAGTTGTATATTAATAATAATGGGAAAATAAATTCAACTTTAAAGTAAGTTTCTATAAACTATTTCACTAAAGCAAAAGAATAAGGAAAATAATATATTTGTATAGTGGTTTTTATTCTACAATCACTTTTACATACATAATCCCATTTATTCCTTATAATAACCTATATGTAAATAAAGGAAAAACTGCAGGTTGGAGGCTGAAAGGATTTGTTAGTGCCTTGGTTAGAAAATTTTATCCTGTCTGAGAATTCCCTGGTGATCCAATAGTTAGTACTCCTCTTCCACTTCAAGGGGCAGGGGTTCAAATATTTCACAAGCCACATCATGCAGCAAAGAAAAGAGAAGGGAAGGGAAAAAAAAAAGAAAGTCCTGTCTCAAGACCAAATCTCTTTCTCTTACCACATCCCAAAGCGATGGATGGATATGTGAAAATTTATTTTTAAAGATGCGCAGAGAGTTGATTTTAATTACATCTAATGGCAAATATTTGCATTTTACCATAGAAGGCACAAGTTCTGTTTGTAATTCTGTCATTGATCGTGTGCTGAGCCATACTTTATTTTGGGTCTATTCTAATGACCCCTGTCTATTTATCTAAAACCCACAAGAGCTATGACATTTAATTAACCCTGTGGTTTCTCCCTTTGTGGACTTGCAGTAGGCCAAATAAGGGATGTTAGTACTTATGGCTGTTTCCTGCCATATGACAGAAAGCTGACAATTATCAATCAGTACCCCTCCTGAGGACGTATAATAATATCAGAAAAAAGTCAGACAAAGATTTAGGAAGGAAAGATAATTCCTAATCCTTTTGAAAGTCCTGCCAGAAAGGCTATAGGTGGAATCTGTTTTTCAACTGTGTTCTCTTAATGAAATTCAAACTCCTAGATTGGCAAAACTAAAGGATGGTGCTATACCTTGATTGAGGAGTCAAAAAGAGAGATAAGTTAGTTTGCTCAGTTCAAAAGCCAGTATCTAAAGTAAGCAGATTGGAAACGGTTGCACTTGCTAATGTAAATAATTGCCACCTGTCCTTATGGCAAGTCTTCATCAACACCCACCCTCTATCCAAATTCCTCTTCCAGCTGTTATGATATTTCTGAGAATTCAACCTCTCTGAACAATGTCTTAATAGTTAGCCAATAGCTGATTTTCTTCTATTGGTGGAAATACTTCTATTTCTTTTGGTGGAAATACTCCCCTGGGACTCAGTACATTTCAAATTATACTGAGATTTCTTGTGATAAGATCTCCTATTAGCTTGCTGTCCCAAATACTCTCTGCTGCTAGTTTTCATTCCCCTCAAGTCTCCAATGTCTTTTTAGGTCTAGTATTCAAACCCCTTAATATATGTTTTTCCTTCCTTCTACTCTGTTTTATCCTAATATTTATATTCTGTAGTAATTTTTCTGATGTCAAATATCTATATTATGGGATTTCTTTTTCTAAAAAGCTATCAGCATGAGGAAAGAGCTTTGAGATATGATTTATAGGAGTCCAAATTTCTGTTTCACAACCTACTAAATGTATGGATATTGAACATACTACTTAACCCTTCTTTACTTCCATTTTCTCATTTATAAAATAGAATTTTCAACAGCTACTATACATGACTGTTGTGAGAATTAAATAAAAACTAAAGGTAAAATTGTTTACACAGTTCTAGGTTGTAGCAGATGCTTTCTTCAAAGAAACTTGAATTTGACTATCATATTATTATGGGCTGAAATGTGACCCTCCTACCCGCAAAGTCTTATGCTGAAGCCCTAACACCCAATATCTCAGAATGTGACTGTATTTGGAGATAGGGCCATTAGGAGGTTAAGTTATCATGAGGTCATTAGGGTGGTCCTTAGTCCAATCTGACTGGTGTCCTTATAGAAGACAATTTGGACACACAGACACCAGGGTTGTACATCACAGAAGAAAGGCAATGTGAGGATACAGTAAGAAGTAAGTAATATACAGGCTGAGGACAGAGACCTTGGAGAAACTAACCAGAAGAAAGCAACTCTGCTGATACTTTGATCTTGGACTTCTAGCCTCTAGAACCATGAGATACTAAGTTTCTGTCGTTTAAGCTGCCCAGTCTGTTATTTTGTTGTGGCAGCCCTATTAAACTAATGTAAATATATTCACTATGGCAGAGAATTGATCCCCACCTGTTCCTATTTAATCCTCTAATTAGTAATAGGGCAATGATTAAGATAATCTAAGAAGTTAGCCTTGAATTCGAAGACTGAGTTATCTAAAAAAATTATCTACATTAGTGAATTTAGGTGAATTTCTCAAATTGTTTTAAGTCTCAAAATTTCTTCACCTGTAAAATGGAGATAATACCTATCTCATAGAGTTAAGGATGAAGTTTAAAGAGATGTTTAAAAATTTCATAGTATATTATCTGGCATACAGGCACTAATAAGTGGTGAGTGAGTGAGTGAAGTCGCTCAGTCTTGTCCGACTCTTTGCGACCCCATGGACTGTAGCCCACCAGGCTCCTCCATCCATGGGATTCTCCGGGCAAGAATACTGGAGTGGGGTGCCATTTAGAATTTCTTATCTTCATGTATGATGGGCCTTTTATATGTGTTCTGTTGATTTGGCTTAGTTCCTCCAAGTCTAGTCAGTTTAGTAAATCTTTTGTGTGTGAAGTGCCACACACATACATACTTTCTATTAATAGTTATTTGATTGTTTTGGGGGTAGCATCTGTTGCCTTTATTGTTCGCTTGAAGTCAAGAACACAAACCGATAAAATGAGTTGTAGTATATTTTAAATATATATGCTAAAAATCCTTCTAATGTATTAGATTTGTTTAAATGATTTGATAACTTTGTTCCAAGGACCAAACTTAGGCTACTTTTCTTTATCTTTTTCATTCTAGGAAGACATCACTTATCAGAAACTTCTCTCCATGAGGAATTCTAATTTGCAGTAGGAAGAACAAAGTTCTACAATTTTAATATCAGATTCAATTCTAAAGTTCTTTATATTATTTATAATGTATATTTCATAGTCTCGTTTCATTCCTTTTAGCAGATGGTTTACAGAATAACATATCTCTTTAATTAATTAAGAATGGAATTTGCATCCATAGATATTTCACTATGTTTCTCTTACCTAATAAGATTTTTAGGCTATAAATCTTATGCTCTTTCCTCACATACATAATGCACTCTATCTCTTGCTCACTTCTATCTTTGCTTACACTTTGTAAACTGGCATCATAATATCCTTGGTCCCCAGTCTCTCTCTCTCATTCTGAGATTGCAGTTATGTGAAGATTTTACTTGCTGTCATTTATTCAAAGTAATATTTACTGTGTATTTACTGTGGTGGTTTCCCTGGTGGCTCAGAGGGTAAAGTGTCTGCATATAATGCAGGAGACCTGGGTTTGATCCCTGGGTCAGGAAGATCCCTTGGAGAAGGAAATGGCAACCCACTCCAGTATTCTTGCCTGGAAAATCCTATGGATAGAGAAGCCCAGTAGACTGCAGTCTATGGGACTGCAAAGAGTTGGACATGACTGTGCAATTTCACTTCACTTCACTTCACTTTACTATGGTAACCCAAGGACGAAAGAACAGATAAAACCCAGGAGGGTCTTGGAATGAAGGAATGGAAAAATCAGACGTCCTTCCCATCCCCAACATTGTAACTATTAATGAATTTCAGGTCCTCCTGACCAGTATAACCTGTCTTCCCTTCTACCCCACAGGGAGAAGGTATTTGCCTTACTCTTCCCCACACCGAGTATACATGCTTCATCCCACCAGCAAATGACCCACAAGACCCCTATCTCACTCCTTGTACCCTGGCTAGAAAAGTGGACTAAGGGCCCCTGTTCAACGTCAGTTCTCCTTTGAGCTGGCACGCTGTTCTAACAGCATCTCCCACTCTAATCAACTTTATTTCCCTCTCATCTGTCTCACATCTGGAAATTCTTTTCCAACCCGTGCCTGTACCATGACACTTACTATGTATGACATGTTATCTATCTTCCATGGAGGAAGAAGAATACTAAAATAGCCTCAAAGAGTCCACAATGTCAGTATTCTAATCATATCTTTTTAGGCTTCTAATTGTTTGAAAACATTTGTATATTCTGATGATTTTTCTTCCACTTCCCACTCCTATTTCTTGTCCCATCTGAAGAGATATCTACTCTGTCACTTCTTTTTAACTTAAGGCCAATGAATTCCTTCTAGGTCTTCAAGCAAAGTCTTTGTCAATCTGTTTTGTGTGCTTTTTCATTCTCAGTTCTCCCATAATTTTTAGAATGAAGCCACTGCTTAGTTTGCTAAGATAGTATAATGTCAGTGATTAGTGGTTTTAGGGGTTTGGGAGGGTTTAGGGGTTGCAAATAACAACTCTCATTTTGCTGATTCAGGATAATATCTTCTTTCTTCATGCTTATCAAAAGACCAAATGATCACTTGCTATAGGTTTCGTTCCTTTATTTAAAAATTAAAGGAGTTGCCAATAGACTTTCTGAAGAAGGAAAGAAGGGCATCTAAATCCATTATTTTAGACAACAGTGCCTACTTCTCAAAAAGTTAAAGCAATTCCCTTCTCCCCTTTCTAAAAGAAAGCAAGACATAAAAAGAGGAAAGAAAACTCTTTAGTCTCAGTAGGCACCCATACTTAGAAGTGAAGTGGGCCAAGAAGAAGAGAAGAAAAAAAGAGTAAGGACTGATACATATTGTTAGGAAGCACTATAGTATTTGGAACCCTGCTAAAAACTAGTTTACATCAGACATGGCATTTGTTCTATTCTTGTTTTTACCCCTCCAAATGGTACTGGATATAGTTGGGTACCATCTCATAGATATTTTACTGGTAACTACTAATAACCCTATTATTCAAAGTCCTTTAAGCACCTTTTATATGTAAAACATTATGTCAGGTGCTGAATAAGGTAGAAATATACAGTACCATGTTTGACTACAATAGTGTTACTTTCTAGCTGTGGCAATAACAGACTACCAGGCAGTATCGCGGGTTCTTTGGGAGGTCTCCAAAGGAGTAAAATAATACTGAAGAAAATAAAAAAGAACATGAGCATTGACCTGAAGATTCCAAAAACTGGGCTCTATTCCATCTCTGCCATTTTCTTGCTATGTGACATCAGACAACTCATTTCTTTTTCAGGTCTACCTTTTTCATCCCTCACTCCTTCCATCCCCTTCCTCTAAAGGGGAAAAGAAGAGGTTATCCTAGAAGAGCTCTAAAATATAAGAATATATGAGATGATTACTAATGAGCTCTGTTGCATTGGGCTTCCCTTGGCTTTGATATGTGGGTTGTTTAAGATCCCCTGAAGAAGAGAAAGGCTACCCACTCTAGTATTCTGACCTGGAGAATTCCAAGGACTGTAGAGACTTTCACTTTCTGTTGCATTGCCCAGATCATAGACTACAACTGGCTACGATCCCCTGAGCTGCCCTCATTTTCAGAGGTGAAGAAATCGAAGTCCCAAATTCCCCCAATTCAGTAGCAGGTTAGGGCTCAGAACCATTCTGATGCTGGTTTAAAAACCAAAACCAAAACCAAAACCCTGCACTGAATAGTGCATCTTTCAAAATGATTACTGTGACTCATAGAAAAAGCTTAAAATGTATTCTTGACATGGTTTGCTACTGCTACTGCTAAGTCACTTCAGTCGTGTCCGACTCTATGTGACCCCATAGATAGTAGCCCACCAGGCTCCCCAGTCCCTGGGATTCTCCATGCAAGAATACTGGAGTGGGTTGCCATTTCCTTCTCTAACGTATGAAAGTGAAAAGTGAAAGTGAAGCGGCTCAGTCGTGTCCGACCCTTAGCGACTCCATGGACTGCAGCCCACCAGGCTCCTCCGTCCATGGGATTTTCCAGGCAAGAGTACTGGAGTGGGGTGCCATTGCCTTCTCCGTGGTTTACTAAGTGATAAAAATGTTTCTTAAATTTTTTTTTCGTATATATGAAAATGGGAGGAAAAGCTAGTGTATATATTGGAACAACGTGAACGATTCTTTCCTTAGTATCTTTCCTAATATTTATTTATTAGTATAAATTCTGTAACTATAGCAATGAAATTCCATTTGGCAGATGTGACCTGTTAAGCAATTATACAAGTTGCATAGCAGTGAGGGGAGACAAGCAGATGCACCCGGAGAGCAGGAAGAGGCTCAGAAGTGATAAACTGCAAAATAGTTGCCCAGTTCGCAGTATTGTCCAGAGTCAGAGGTAGGATAAGCCCTCCTGCAGCCCTGAAGGCGCTCAAGTTCGCACACTTCCTGCCATTCTATTGATTCATACCTGCGTCCTTCAACAGGTAGCGCCAATTACAGCCCCCAAAGCACGGCCCCCTTGCATACTGGCCAATACCTCTGTCAATCAAATACTTCACCGGCCTTTCTAAATTTTCCCCTCCCCCCTTTCATTGGCTCGTCCTTCGACCTATCCACAAATTTCTTCCGCGCCTCTCGACCGCGGAACTTGGCCCTTTGGAGCGCAGGATTGGAGCCGAGGCTGCTTCCGCTCATTGACGTAGCGGAGCTCTCCGCCCTTTTCTCGGGCCCCTAGCAGCCCGGGAAGGAGGAGCCGGGCAAGAGAGACGCGTGGGGGGGGGGGGGGCTCGGGGGCGGGGCTTGCCTCCCACGGCGGGAGGGCGGAGCTTGCGGTGGAGCCTGCCTGCCTGCCCCGTTAGGACCTCGGAGAGCGCCAGGAGCCGCTACCAGAGGGACTGGAGAAGCGGCCGGAGCCGGGTCGGTCGGACGCCTACGAGCCCGCCTCCCTTCGAATCCCCAGCTTTCCGGGCTGTCAGTCGGCTAGCGGCGACTGAAGAAGGTGCCTAAGACTAGAGTCAGAGAGTCATCCCCTTGGGACGCCGACGCCGCCGTCCAGCCGCGGCTCCCTCGCACCTGTGTGTGTGTCTGTGCGCGTGAGCGCCCGGGCGCGTAGGTCTGCGTGAGGGTGTTTGTGTGTTCGCGCGCCCGCGGGCTAGAGCCCCGCGCCTAGGCGCTCGGCTTGGGGAGGGACAGCGGGAGCGGCGGCTTTTCTCGCCCCGCCGGCTAAGGCAGGACTCGGGCACAACCGTCGTCGCCTCTGCCTTAGGACCCCCGAGAGCCGCTGCCCTGCTGCTGGAGAGCGGACGCGCGGGTTGGCGCGGCTCCCGCTGCAGGCAGAGCGGGGCGAGGAGGGGGTGGAGGGGGAAGAGGGGAGGGGGGGAGGCGGAGGGAGAAGCGGAGGTAGTCGGCGCAGCAGCTCTCTCCTCCCGTCGGCTGTTGCTGTGGATCACCTGCAGGTGTTTGGGGGTACGGCTGTTCTGAGTGGGAAATAGAAAAAGCACACCTCACGCCTCTTTTCCTGTTGAGAAAAAGCGAGCGTTGAAGATGTTGGGGGAGACCCCCGAAGGTGGTGGCAGAATAAATTCTAGCTCCCTTCCACCACCATTTTTTGAAAATAAAAATACTCTGAGCTCAACCTTCAGAAGGAAAGCCCGCCTTTGAGAGAGAGATTCTTGGTTTGTGGGACTCTGGTTTGATTGTATAATAATGATGATATAATGCTAATGACGATGATGACACTGCCTTTTATTTTTACCTCGGTGCTGATAAAGCGCAGCTACGGCTGAGGATAAAGCCCTTGAAAATTTGATGTGTGAGGAGGAAATACTGGTGCTCTTGGAGTTTGTGTTTTATATTTTTGAAGGATATGCTTTTTATAATTAATAATAATTGATAGATTGATTCCTCCCCTCTTTAAAAAAAAAACAAAACTCGTGTAAAAATGGGGGCTGGCTAGTGCCATGACTGATGAAAAAAAGCTAAACACTTTTCCCCATGTATAATTCCATGTATTAAGTCCCCCTTTCCTTTGAATTTCTCCACAGTTTTTAAAATGAAGAAGTTTAATTTCCGAAAAGTTTTGGATGGCTTAACGGCCTCATCCCCTGGCAGTGGCAGCGGCAGCGGCGGTAACAGTGGTGGCGGGGCTGGAAGTGGTTCCACACATCCGGCAGGGGCTGCAGGGATTCTCAGAGAGGAGATTCAGGAAACCTTGACTTCAGACTATTTCCAGATTTGTAAGGTAAGTTTTGAATTGGCTTACAGCTTATTTTTTATTTTACTGCTGTGAGGAAAGAATTAAAACACACCCTCTAAGGGCTGGAAATTGTTCAGATGCTGGTATCGCAGAGTCTGGTGCAGAGAATTTTGTGGGTAAGTCAGTTTGTATTAAGATATTCCAGGCATCAACTTGAAAAGCAGTTATAGTTTAAGGGAAGTATTAATAAGCAAATATTACCAGTAGAATATGCAAGATAATATTAAAATTCAGTCTTGGAATACTTTTCAATTTAATATTTATGTATAAATAGTTAATTCAGTGTTGGCACTCAGAGAAACTAATTTTGCTGTTCAGTATAAAAAGATTAAAGCTATTAAGGTATTGCTAGAATTGAAAAGATAAGAGCTAGATGAATACATCCATTAAAAGATCTGAAGGCAGTGTTTAAAATTCTGAATAAAAACATACCTAGATTCTTAAATTCTTAATAAATACTATGGGCTTAATACTTATAGGAACTCACAAATAGACTCTGTTATTGTTTAGTGAGGAAACGTGTTAAGTAATTATACTTTACTATTGAGCTAATAAGCAAAAGAGTTTCTGATGGGGAGAGTGGAGAATTTACAAACCAAGCATTGTGTTCATATATAGAAGTAATTGTTTTATTTTCTGACATAAGGGGATTTATAATTTTTATTGTTTTTTTAGGAGGTAGCTTAGAAATGTGCTTTTGACGTTTTATGTTCAATAAAGTTACCAAGTCATTTGTATGCATGAGAAGAAATAGTAAATTTTTGAAATCATAGAAATTAAGTATTACTTTTTTGAGTAATTCAACACAAAATTTTTTTTGAAATTATTAAAATTGTTTTTGTAGTAAACAAATTATGTGTAGTAAACAAATCATGTGTAATGGGGTAAGTTTCAATTATTGTCTTAGTCTGTGTTGCTAGTAGGGTCACTATAAAAACAAGTCTTTAATTATTAAAATATTAGAAACTAGTTTACGTAAAAGTGAATTTATTTAGAATTAGGTTAAACAGATTTAGCCCTAACCTGCTCTGTGAAATTTGTATACAGTACAGTTTTGTACAAAGTTGTATACAATTTTATCCTTACTTTGAAATAATAGATATTTTGTCAAATAAGGGAGGAGCTTAATGAGACAAATATGTGAAAGGGCCCTAAAGGCCAAATTTAAACTGCTAGGCAGGGGATTTATGCCCAGATTCTCTAATCTTTGATGTATTACTATTACCATTCCAAGATTCTGAAAATAATTGCCTAAGTGTCTCAGTTCATGAATGTGATAGTAATGCAGGAGAGTTTTAGTAGAGTTAAAATTGATATAGAAAAGATAAACTTCTGAAAGAGAATGGCACTGGACTCTTGAGATTATAGAGCTGGTAGATAAGGTTTTAAGGGAAAGCAAGAGAGGAAAATAGGATAGATAATCACCTACTTATTTATGTAGGCAAGAGATAGTCATGCAAAGTGGCAAAAGTTAAATATATATTATTTAAGAAAAAACATATGGCATGGTAGGAAGAACACCGATGTAGGAATCAGAATATTTGTATTTTATTTAAAGCTCTGTCACTTGTCAGCCATATAATCTTTGGTAAGACATTTATCTTCTTGTGACTTGAATTTCTCATCTGTAGTATGGTAATAGGACTTCTGTAAGTATTTCTGCTCTTCTTACCTGAAAGGACCAAAGGATCAAACCAGATGATTAGGTGAAGGCAATGTGTAAGTTGGAAGAGGCAATGAAACACCATTTGTATTACTGTTAAAGTTTTAAAATCACCTTGTTCTTGATAGAATGACTATAACCAGTGGGCTATAAAATATTAAGTAGTAATATTCAAAGAAATTATAAGGATAGATAGCTATGTGTGTTGAACACTAATTGTATTGAAATTTCACCAAGTGGGGAAAGTACTGTGACATCCTTAGGAATATAGTTAATTTTAAAAAGTGGTTGCATGATTTTAGGTTTTCTGGACTGTAACAAAATATGTAAAGATGGATTAAAGATATCCCAGAATTAAGACTGTTGCTAAAATGGGGAATTAATTTGAACTCACTGATTAAATGTGCAAAAGATATTCATTTCTGAGTACTAAACAGTTGGTACCTTCTAAGTACTTCTGTCTTTTCAGTATGGCTAAAATTAAAGTATGAATCTGCTCTTTTGAAAACCATCTTTTTTTCCATTATTTGATTGGTCTTCAAATCATATTCTATTTTCTTAGTATTTCCATTATTCCCTTTTCATCATCTTCAATACTTGTTTATTCTATTTTCTTGCTTGGTCTCTTGAAGTCACTTCCTAACTGACCTTCTCACCTCATGTTTTACCCTATCCCAATTCATTTTGTTATAATGGTTATTTCTGAATTATAATGTTATTTGTGTCATTTTCCTGCTAAAAATTCTATGTTGGTTTCCCTGGAGCAGTGGTGATCTACAAACAGAAGTCTTTGTTTTTTATATTTGGCTTTGTTATATGATATTATGCATAGGCAGGTAGTAGGACATTTGCTAGCCTTATAAAAATACAGGCTTTATAATCAGTGACACATCTCTAAGAAGTTCAGAAACAAATGGTGGAAGAAATTTTGGTTCAAGGTCAGCAAAAACAGGTTAATGCACTGGTTTACTGCAATCTGTTTTAAGTTCAGTGTGTATGCGTTTGAATACCTGGTGTTGTTCAGATATTTGTATGGCCTTTTTGAAATATTGAACTGCCTTTTCTGAACTTGAATTCCATGAAAACAGTTTGAAACTACTGCTCTGTACACTAAACTTCTGACTATTTAACTTGATATAGTTCCTTTTGGAAGGGGCTTGTGTTTACGTTTCCATCCTTGTTTCCTTGATTCCCTAGATATACTGCATTCTCAGAAAGCACCATTATTTTCTCATATCTCAATGCCTTTTCTTAGCTTACTGCTTCTGACTAGAATATCTCTTCCTGCTTTAATATAATTGGAGAATTCCAGTTACCTTTCATTACTTCATAGTTCAAACACCATCTATATGAAACCAACTCTGACCACTGCCTTCCTCATCTACCTACCCCAGACAGAGTTAGAGTTTCTCCTCATGTCTCTCTTTTCCTGAAGCATCTGCCATGATGTGAATTTAGCAACTTATTGTGTTTTAAAAGACTTTTGACACTATTATACTGTGAACTCTTTGGGAAACAGTTATATTTTATTTTCTTCTCATTGTTAGGGTGCTCCCTACCTTTTAGGCCAGTGGTTCTCAACTCTGTCTAAAAGAAAGATTTCTAGCTCTACCCTAGCCCTAGAAAATCACAGTTTCTAGGGATGGGGCCTTGGCACCTATATCTTTTAAAAAGTGCCCACAGGAGATTCTGATGCATAGTCAATATTGAGAATCAGTATAGTAGGCACTTGATGTACTTTATGAAGTAGCAGATCCATGGTTCATTGATTAATTGAAAGGAGATTGAAGCATAAAGTCATTGATAATGATATGTATCTTAAACTGAAAACATTTAAATATGCATCAATTTACAAAGCACCTGATAACCAATCAAGAGTTTTCTGTTTCATATTGATTCTCTGATTGAAGTTCTGTGTGGACTTCTTATTCATAAACCATCCCAGATTCATTATGTGCAATTTTCAGTTTTTGTTTGTTTAAAATAGGATATTTATGGTTTCAGAGGAAATTTAAGTGTCAGATGATATATATACACACACAGACATACGTATTTCAGTAAGCAGTTTATACTCGTGTGTATAATCTAGATGATATATATCTATATACACGGAAGTATACACAAAGTATAGATAGATGAACAAATGTATGTGTGTGTATGTATTTTTTCTAGATTCATTTTATGTTCATCCCTACAGTTACATGGCTCATGCCTAGTTAGTCTGGGAGCAGTAGAGTGTGAGTATTCTAGCTACAGAGTTTAGTAGTTTTGAACACTTAATGAACCATTAGTATCAACCTCTGTTTTACAAAGAGAATGGAGAGTTTTTGTTAATCTAGAAAATTGGTTAAATTAAAATTAGAAAGCTTCATCTGTAAGATAGCCCATTTGACCTTCACAACAGTCCTGTAAAGATGTCAAGGGTAGTATTATAGTTTTATTTTACTGAGAAGATATCTGAGACTAGAGAATTTACCTCTCCAAAGTTGGTAAGAGACATAGCTAAGTTTAATGCTCTGATTTTTCATCCTCAAATCCAGTATTTTTCTGCTTTATTTTTCTCACTTATTAGAATAGGCAACATAATTAATTCCTCAGGAAACAGAGAGACTTTGAGAAGGTAGAGATTATCCTGTTGCCTCTCCCTTAAAAGTACTTCCCAAATCTGACCATGTCTCTTCTCTTGCTTGGACTACTATTTTATTGCCTTAAAAGTTTCAAGAGTTTCTTAAAGAGATTCCCCTGCTTTCACTGGGGCCTCACCACAGTTTCATAATAGGTAGAAGAATCCTTTAAAAATTTAAATCATATCATGTCATTCCTGCTCAGAATTTTTCAATGGTTTTTCATTTCTCTTAAAAGTAAAATCAGAAGTTCTGTTATGTCTTATAAAGCTCTAAATGATCTGACTCCAGATAGACATCAATTTCAACTGTTTTCTGTTACTTACTCTGTACCAGCTACACTTGCTTTCTTACTATTTCTCAAAAATGTTCCTGTCTCAGGGATTTTTGCATTTGCTGTTTCCTTTACATGAACACTTTTTGCCTTTATATCATTCAGTTCTTGGTTCAGTTGTTAACTTCTCAGAGCGATCTTCATTGACCACTGCTCATCACTGTTGCTCTCTACCCTTATCCTGATTATGTTTTCTTGATAACACAACTAACTTATTAAATTATGTTTACTTGCTTGATTTTTGCTTTGCCTATTATAACTCCGTGAGGACAGGGGTTTATTTTGTTCACAACTGTCTCACTAATTCATAGAACAGAGCCTGCCACATAGAAGGCAGTCAAATAATTGTTGAATGAATGAGTGAAAGCTAGGAATCTCATAGAGTGATGTATTAAAAGAAAACTAGATATTTTGAACAGTTTTTTGGGGAAAATACTTTTATGAAATATGTCTTGTGTTACATAAATACAAGGAAACCATTGAGCAAAAGAGTGACACCACTTTAGGAACATGGTACATATTTTTTAGAAAGATATGGAAAAGAAGATTGTAGAAAGATTCAGTTAAATTTATTTAAGTTTTTATTTTTGTTTCCAATGATCTTTTTAGGGCACAATTTAGAAGTATTAGATTGACAGTGACAAATACATGGGGTGTTCTAGACCTAATTAACAAAATAGACAAAAATAAATATATCACTAGAACCAGATGGCATAATCCCTAAAGTTTGAATAAATTCTTAAATTAGCCAACTCACTCTTCATCAACATTTATAAGTTGATTTTATAAATGGTCATGGTGTCAGAGCCAACATACAGATAACTAGTGTAACTTCTTACATGGGAATGAATTGTAATCATGATCTTCATACCAGATGTAATATCAGATCTTCCCAGAGAAACAAGTGTAAGGTCAGAAACGTAGTCGTGGACTGTGGAGAGTTGGGCTTTCCAGGACCTTGAAAAGCTGAAAGGAGATTAATTGCCTAGATATCTTTTCTCCAGGTTTTTCATTGTCTCCATATTCTTCTAATTTAATATCATTTACTTCGGAGGGTCTGTAACTGAAGTTGGCATAGTCCATAATTATAGTTCCCTGTTTCTGCAGTTTTCATTCATTCAAGCAACTATACAGGATTGTCTGAGATGTGTGGACTTGTCTCATTCTATACTTATAAATGGGTAGAATAAAAGATAGTACAGTTGACGCTGCAAGATCACTTATTATGGATAAAGCATCTGACAAAGACTTCATGCTCTTGTCCCCACAATGGACAGTAGCAAATAGGCAACTTTAAGAATAGTAACGGAGGCAAACCAGATGAATTAAGCACTCTTGTTGGGATTGAGATGGTAACAAATTTAAGAGCCAAATGTAATTAATTTTAAGAACTGGAAAACCAAAGACAAGCTATTTCAGTGGTCTAAACTCTCTACTTTGCCTATCCTGAGAGCATAAGAGTGCTGGGGCAAGCTCAAGTAAGGGATTATAGATTTGTAGGAAATATGATTACAAATTTTTTAGCTTACTATAGAGAACAATTATGCTTTCTCACAAAAGGTCCTTTGGTGCTAGTATATTGTCAGCAAATTGGGCTGTTGGTCTCATTTAGTATGGCAGTTCTTATGTTCTTAAAAACAGTGGTGTGATGCTTTGTGTATATCTCAATATAGAACTAATTTAAAATCTTATATAGTTTCTGATTTAGGATTATCAGTAGTGATTAAACCAAATTCCTATTTCTTGAAGTTTAGTGAATTTCTATAGACCCCTTCTGCCTTCACTTGAAGATGTGCCTGTGAAAAATCATAGTTTCATAGTTTACTTGTAATGATAGAATGATTATATTGGTTTCCTACAATATAGTTCTATGAACCATATACATAGTAGTTTAATAGCAGTAACTTTGACTACATCCATTAGAAGTTTCAAGTA
The DNA here is from genome assembly GCA_917880005.1 of Nanger dama. NCBI lineage: Eukaryota > Metazoa > Chordata > Mammalia > Artiodactyla > Bovidae > Nanger > Nanger dama. Next base: position 9,526,321 of record CAKJTW010000011.1, read on the forward strand.
GAAGCCCTGTTTTAAACACTTTTTAAATTGAGGTTTTTTTCCTACTTAATTGTCAAAATAAGTATCTTTTATAAAAGATCTTATTTATAGCAAGGGTCCTTTTTAATTTTAAAAGGTAACTTTTCTTGATTATTTTTAATATTTAAAAGGCTAATCTTTTAATGTGTGTTAAACACGAGTGTTTTTATTTAAAAATATGTATTAAGCGTAAGTTTTATTTTTTAAATTTTATTTTTACTTTATTCTACTTTACAATACTGTATTGGTTTTGCCATACATTGACATGAATCGGCCACAGGTGTACACGAGCTCCAAATCCTGAAACCACCTCCCACCCCATATCATCTCTCTGGATCATCCCCGTGCACCAGCCCCAAGCATCCTGTATTGAACATAGACTGGCTCTTCGTTTCTTACATGATAGTATACATGTTTCAATGCCATTCTCCCAAATATAAAGAAAATTGTATTTAAAGGATTTATAGAAGGTAGTTGTAAATAACAGAATATAAAACCTCTAAAAAGTGCATAATAAGCCTATCTGTACAGAGGCTTGATTAAATGGAGCATTCATAGTCACTGAAGGCATACAACAAGAAGGTATTTTGACAAGTTTAATTATTCCAAAGATATTTATTATTCAGAGTTAAAAATGGTTAGGACATAAATCATTCTCAACCAACTGACTATAATGAGTGAAATAATATGTTTTGGTTGATGTATCAGAGAAATCACTCATGATACTTTCTGGACTTATGTAAAATATTAGGAAGAAGAGTATGATTTTAGTTCTATTGAAGGCCCAGATATACCAATTGTTATTAATGGTATAGAGAATGAATTTGAATATATTATGTAATGATGATACATAATATAATGAATTTTAATTAAAATATGTAGTATTTAATGTATTAATTTTAGTAGCATCTTATAACTGGATTATGTATGTACAGTAAGTATATCTCTTGAATTGGAAATAGCATAACAGCAACAAATAATAGGGGTTTTAAATGTAGATTTAAAGAGTAGCCAGAGAAAATTGTTATGTTTTTTCAGTTTTTCTGCTCTGTTAATCACCTGTACATTTCAGTCACATTAGAAGTCTGGTACTTTACTTAAATGAAGACAATAAATTAAAATATCAAGAAAATTGATTGGATGGCTTAATGTTCAGTCTGATGTGTTCATTGTAAATTGACTAAAGACCTGTCTTTAAGTCTTCAAACTATAAAAGGTTGAAAATAAGTAGTACAGTAAATTGAGAAGTTAGATTGTGTCTGGGGGAAATATTTACTGTTTGTAAACTTTTAAGTAGATGGAAATGTAAGGCTAGCAAAAGAGGTGAGAGAACTTAGCACAATGATATGAGGAAAACTCAAAAGTAGAGACAGATAATCTGAAAACTTTCTTTAGAAATAATATTAAGAAAGAGAACTTTACGGGTGTTTTAGCATTGCAGAGAGATCAAGGATGGTGGAAACAGAAGAAATGAAAAACAACAAAGTCAGAAGTACCAAGAGACAGCTGAATTAGACCAAGAGAAAGTTGATTAGGGCAAAGATATTTATAGTAAGATAATGGATAGAATTAAGATCACATGATAATAGAAAATAGAATTGATAGAATCAGTAATTTTACAATTAAGTGTGTAAATTGGTTTTAAATAAGAGAAAAGTTTTGGGAAAGTAGTAGAGATTATTGATTCTGGTAGCATTTTGGTATATAGTGGGGGACAAGTAATGCAGTTGACCCACGGAAGAAACTGAGGCTACCAGAAAGGGGAAAGTAGCATAGGTCAAAGTACCTGCCCTTTAAGATAATAAAGGCATCTTTGTAACAGAGTTTAGAAATTTGCAAGGGCTTATTTTCCACAAATGTCACCAGCAGATTATTATTTTGTTAACAATGCTGTTGTCTCCTTTTAGCACCAGACTTAGACCTCCATCATTTATGGTATAGATATTACTCTTACAAGATAATTCCCATCTTGCTCTTAAAACCAGGTTAGCAAATGATATAAAAGCTCTGTTGTTTTGTTTTTCAAGACAGAGGCAAGCTTCCCTAAACTCAAATTTATAGTTTCTAAAAAATAAAAACAAAATAAGACACAAGAGAAATAAATATACTGAGCAATAAAAAATTATTTAAACCAGAAAAAAGATAGTAAGGGGTCTGAGTTGGAAATTTTTCTTTACTTGAGGCAAATACATATTTCATTTGAATTCTCAGTAAACTTTATGCTTTAGCTCCGTATAAAAATCTGTGGGTCTGCTAGAAGATTGTATTAGTTTCTTATTTTGGCTTCAACAAATTACCAAAAACTAATGGCTTAGAACAGCACAAATTTATTATCTTATAATTCAGGAGGTTAGAAGTTAGAAATAGGTGTCACTGGCCTAACATCCAGTCATTGGTAGGACTGCATTTCTTTCTGGAGGGCCTAGGAGAGAGTGTTTTCTTTTCCAACTTTTATAGGCTATTCACAATTCCTTGACTGGTGGCCCCCTTCTATCTTCAAAGCCTTCTATCTTCAAAATTGAATCTTTCTCACATTGCATCCTTTGACTCTTAACTTTTCTGCTTTCCTCTTCTGTGTTTTAAGAGACTTGTGATTACATTGGTCCCATAGGATAATCCAGGTTAATTTCCCAATCTTGAGGTCCACTGATGAGCAGCCTTCATATCATCTGCAACCCTTTACTCCTCTTTGCCATATAACCTAATATATTCACAAGTTCTTTCAGGAACCATTATTCTGCCTATCACAAAAATGCTCTTTACTTTCACCTATCTTTTGTTTTTGTTATTTTATGGAAAACATAATAACAAGAACAGACAGTATTATAATAAACTTTTGGCTTCAACAATTTTTGTAAATCTTCACTTACCATTTCATTATTTTAATGCAGACCCCACATGTTATACCTTTTTATTGAATATCTAAAAACTTCAGATATCAGATAAAGACTCCTCCTTTAAAAAAATATAAACCCCAACCATTGTCACACCTAAAAACATGAACAAAATTTCTTCTTATAATCTAATATGCAGTTAATGTTTAAATTTCCTAGGTTGTTCCATAGTATCATAGTACCAGTTGTGTCTGACTCATTGCTACCCCATGGACTATACAGTCCATGGAATTCTCCAGGCCAGAGTGGGTAGCTATTCCCTTCTTCCCAACCCAGGGATCAAACCGAGATCTCCCGCATTGCAGGTGGTTTCCTTGCCAGCTGAGCCACAAGGGAAGCTCAAGAATACTGGAGTGGGTAGCCTATCCCTTCTTCAGAGGATCGTCCTGATACAAGAATCAAACCAGGGTCTCCTGCATTGCAGGCGGATTCTTTACCAACTGAGCTATTGGGGAAGCCCTAGATTGTCCCATAGTATCATTTAAAAAATTTTTTTACTTTGCTTTGGAGTATAGCTGATTAACAGTGTTGTGATAGTTTCAGGTGGACAGCACAGTGACTCACTCATACACGTACATGTATCCATTCTCTCCCAAACTCTCCCATCCAGGCTGCCACATAACATTAAGTAGAGTTCCCTGTGCTAAAGAGTAGGTCCCTGTTGGTCATCCATTTTAAATACAGCAATATGTACATTTCTTGGGATCCAAACAAGATTCACATTTCATTTTCATCTGACCTGAACTCATCTTTAGTTCATTTTGTGTCATATTACATTTTGTTTTGAGATCTGCTATCCTGTGCTTTCGTGTGTGTTGTTGAATATAGGCTCTTTGATTCATTTCTGAACTGGATGACTATATGTGGGGAAGTGAGTGGGCTGTGCAGTGTACCGCAAGATGAAAAGTAGACTTTAAAAGTTATTTTCTAGAGATGGTCACATCTTTTAAGGAGTTGGAAAAATAATATTTTAAATCAGTCGTGTCCAACTCTTTATGATCCCATGGACTATATAGTCCATGGAATTCTTCTCCAGGCCAGAATGCTGGAGTTGGTAACCATTCCCTTCTCCAGGAAATCTCCCTAACCCAGGAATCAAACCCAGGTCTCATGCATCACAGGCGGGTTCATTACCAGCTGAGCCACCAGGGAAGTCCAGTATTTTAAATTAGCCTGAACTATTCATACCTTGTGTTGCTACTGTTGGGTATATTTCCCTGAGAATATTAGAAAAGAGGAAAGTATAAAAGACATAGGATATATCAAAGTAATGAGTGGAGTAGAATCTTTAGGTTGCACTCAATGGTTTTAATTTTTATCTATGAAATTAGTTACTGGAGGGATGGGATCCAGTTACATGTATCTATTTAAGTTAATATTTAAAAGGCAGGTGAAAAAAAGAATTTGCAAGGATTCACTCTGTATACTTAGAATATTATAGCAAGAAGCTGAAAGTAGATTGGTCAGGTGTGTTAATGTAGATTTCTACTACATTATAGGATATCAGAGGGCAGTAAGAAGAGAATCAGAATACTGATGAGGAACATACTTTGATATTGAGAAATCCATTTATAAATAATTTGTACACTTACTGGTTACTTATATAATCTGAAAGTCTCTTCGTAGTTTATTATTGGATCTTTTTTGCCTTTTTCCAGTTCTGTCTTAACCAAAGTTCCTTTGCTACTTGAGGTAATATTCAGTACCCCTTTTTAAATTCTGATTTTATTGAGATACAATAACATACAGCAGTGTAAAATTTAAGGTGTACAACATAGTGATTTGATATGCATTTATCATTTAGTGATTATCACAAGTTTATGTACATCTATCATCTCATATGGCTTCCCTGGTGGCTTAGAGGTTAAAGCATCTGCCTGCAATGTGGGAGACCTGGGTTCGATCCCTTGGTTGGGAAGATCTCCTGGAGAAGCAAATGGCAACCCACTCCAGTATTCTTGCCTGGAGAACCCCATGGACGGAGGAGCCTGGTGGGCTACAGTCCACGGGGTCGATCTCATATAGGTTCATAATTAAAGAAAAACTTTTTCTTGTGATAAAAACTTGTAGGATTTACTCTTAATAACTTTAATCAGCTGTGTTAATTATATTTATCATGTTGTACATTACATACCTGGTGCTTGTTTATTTTGTAACCAGAGGTTTGTACCTTTGATTTTATCCAGCACCTAACCCCCTACCCCCAGCCACATCTAGTAACCACAAATCTGATCTCTTTTTCTGTGAGTTTTTTGTTCATTTGTTCTTGAAGTATAATTGACCTACAACACTATATCAGTTCCTGTTATGCAACATAGTGATTCAATATATCTCTGCATTTCAAACTGATCAATATTTAGTACTCTTTTGTTTTGACACAGTATTGGGTATTAGACTAGGCATCAGGTGAATTCATTTACTTATTATATACTTACTTATTGAAAGTCTGTATTATGTATAACTATATTAGGCACTTTTAAACTGGGCCATCATCTTTTAAGAATAAATTTGCAAGACTACTACACACTACATGAGCCATTTATATTTTTTATGTGATTAAGGATTTGCATCATGTGTATTTCCTTTTCTTGTACTTTTATGAAACTTCCTTTATTCTTTTTTAATGAAAAATTTAAAAAATGGCTGAAATTCTTTGTTTCTTCCTCTTTATTTGTATTTTTGTATCATTTTTAATGTGTTTACTCTCTGTTTCTATTCTCTTGGCTAAAAGGGCTCTTATTCTAAAATGAAAGAACTTGGAAAATGTTTAAAGCATATTTTTGGCCACAATTTTCATTCTCCTAACAAGTCTAATAGTTTTATTGCCACTATTAATATACGAAAAGTCACGGATTCTCTTTTATTTATCAGTGTTCTCTTGAAAAGTATTTAAACTTGTATGGTTAGTATAATCCTCAAAGAATTATCTTCAAATCATGCTATTTGATAACTAATTTCTATCTTCATAGCAAAGCAGGTTTATACATTTATCATAAATTTTTAAAACATTTTTATCATATGTCCATGTATTTTATCCTGAGAAGAACTGTAGGTTTAAGAAACTTTGAAAAAGGTAAATACAGAGAGGATAGGTTGCTACAAGCAGAACACTTGATAGTTGAAAGCAACATAGGAAAGAGCAGGGAAAGAATAATTTGACATATAATTTACACATCATAAAATTTACAGATTTTAAGTGCTCACTTCAGTGAGTTTTCAGATATATCTACTTGTGTAACCATCAGTCAAAATATGTATTGGATAGCTTATTAAATTTTCTTAAAATTTCTTCTTGCCCCTGTCCAGTCAGTTGCCCACTCCCACTGCTTTCCAAAAGCGACAAATTCTGAACTTTGTTACCGTAGCTTAGTTTTGCCTGTTTTTGACTTTCATATAGGTAGAATCATACAGCATATATTGTGTGTGTATATTTGTGTGTACATATATCTTCTTTCATGCAGCATAATGTTTTTGTTATACGTCTGTTGAATCTACCAGCAATTTGTCTCTTTTTTATTGCTGAGTAACAATCCATCAGCTTCCCAGGTGGCAATAGCGGTGAAAAAAACCCACCTGTCAATGTAGGAGACATAAGAACTGTGGGTTCGATCCCTGGATTGGGAAGATCCCTTGGAGCAGGGCACGGCAACCCACTCCAGTATTTTTGCCTGGAGAATCCCATGGACAGAGGAGCCTGGAGGGCTACAGTCTAAGGGCTGTAAAGAGTCGGACACAACTAAAGTGACTTAGCATGGATGCATGCAATAGTCCATCAGATATTTTTATTGAAAAATTATGTTTCCATTATACATATAAACATGCTTATAAGAGAAAATACAATAAGGTAGAGAGAAAGACAATTGTAAATCATTCAGATTTGTACTTTGAATACTCAGATGCAGATGAATAGTGATTTTTTGAGATTCATTTTATATCAGTATTTTTGTTTAGTCTTTTGTTATGTGGAATTAAATTATCACCCAAATGAGAAGAACAGCTGCTTTCTCAAAGCTTGTATAGCAAGGGAGTCAGCGTCCATTACTTGCTTTTGGAAAGACTCAAAGGCCAGCAAGAAAGTGGGGAAAGCTTTATAGTGAAAAAGGAGTAGGCATCACGTATGCTTTTTTAAAAATTGAAGTACAGTTGATTTACCATGTTGTATTAGTTTCAGGTATACAGATCTTTGTTGTTTATTTTATTCATAGTAGTATGTATCTGTTAATCCCAAGCTCCTAATTTTTGCCTCCTCCACTCTGCCCTTTGGTATGTATAAGTTTGCTATGTCTGTGAGTCTATTTCTGATTTGTAAATACGTTCATTTGTATCATTTTTTTTAGATATCACATTTAAGTGATATTATATGATGCTCATCTTTCTCTGTGTTACTTACTTCACTTAATATGGTAATCTCTAGGTCCATCCAGGTTGCTGCAAATGGCATTGTTTCAATCTTTCTTTTATGGCTCAATAAGGTGGGCTCTTATTGGAGGCTGTTGACATGGGAAGATGGAGGCAGGCTAGCTGTAAGCAGGGTGTCCTGTGTGATTGGTTTAGGAATCATATTTGACATATTGGTACTGAATTTGCAGTCTTAGGAGGAGAGGTCTGCAAGAATTAGGGAGCCCAGCAGTCACTGACCAGATCTTAATGTTCTGGGCTGATAGTTGCAGAGGTGGTGGTTTAGCCTCCTGGAATCGTGCTGCAGGGATTGTGGTTAGGTTTCCTGAACTTACTGTGGCAGAGTGTATGGGCCAGAGTTCTGATGTCATACTTGGTCCAGCATCACATATTGTATGTTCAGTCTCTCAGTGGTATTTTGGTTTGTGTTACAGATCTTATGTAGAATTCTACTTCTAGGATTTTTTTGCTTAGTATTAAGCATAAATATTTTCTTCATGTTGGAATGAATTTTTCTTAACATAAATTTAATAGGTTTATAAAACTCCATTTAGTGGATGCACTCTTCCTTTGTTACTTCTTGTTTCAGTTTTTCCATTCTATTAATAATGGTGTTACAAATGTCTGTGAGCATTAAACTTTCAACATGTTTGGTATTATTTCCTTAGACTAGATTCCTAGAGGTAAAATAGTTGAGTTATATAGATTTATATGTAAATTAGGTTATATATATAGGTCATATTTCTTGCTGGATTACTTTCCAAAAGGTCTTGACAATTTAACCCATTTTAGTAACATATAACTGCCATTTAAATAATACAGTCACCAGCTTTAGATATTTAAAAATATTTTTCCAATTCAGTAGATGAAAAATAGAATTTATAATTATTTTAATTTGTATTTTTTGATTAGTAGTGACCTTGATTATTTTTCTATATATTTATTATCCAGCTGAGTTTCTTCTTTCATGAATCATTTTTTTCTGTCCTTTGAAAGTGAAAGTGTTAGTTGCTTGGTTGTGTCTGACTCTTTGCCACTCCAGTATTCTTGCCTGAGAAATCCCATGGACAGAGGAACCTGGCAGGCTACAGTCCATGGGATTGCAAAAGAGTTGAACATACCTTAGTGACTAAGCAATAATATCCATACCATATGGACAATTTTCAGGCTAAAAACCTGTCAAAATAATGTGTAGGCTGGGTTTTAGAATATTTAAAAGAAATTGTGGTACCTGTGCCCATCAACGAAAGGCTGTATACATATAGTCAAAAAAATCTGGGTTTATTACAACAAAGAGATTGCATGCTATAGGGAAACATGAGATATTCCAGTAAGAGGATGTTAGGAAGGTCTTTTTGGGAATTTGTGTTTGTGTTAGATGATTTTAGCAAAGTTCAAAGAAGCATGAATTGAGTACTGTTAGAAAGTTGGAGACATTTCTGTCATTTGGTATCCTTAGAATTTTTATCCAGGAGCAGGAGGAATGGAATAAAGCTATAACTGCTAAAGAAGCAGCTGTTGCTTATGCCAACTAGATGAGGGGAACGTTTAATAATTAGTGTGGTTTGTGCAATGTTCTTACATTTATCTGATCCCCAGATATGGTTCTGCAGTGTTTTGTTTTTATCTCGCTTCATAGAGTGGCCTTGTTTGATGTTGTTTTTCTGTGAAATTGTTCATGTTCAACAGGAGAACACCATGGCCTGCCTAACTGTTAATACGGGGCAAGCTCCAGCAGACAGCTGTTAAAGGCTGCTTTTTTTTTTTTCCTTTCAGCAATTTATTACTTTTAAAGTAGCTTTTGGTAAGCAGGCCTGGTTCAATACTTAGACAAGAGAAACTTTTCTTATTAAAAGCCAACAATCCATATTGATTGATTTGCGTTTTGGACAACTATTGTTTAGTACAATTATTCTGAGTAAGTATAATAATTTTTGTTTTCATTTGCACTATTTCTCCATTTATTCACATTTTCTTTTCCTCTCCATTTTGAGAAAATAATGCAGATTCTGTTTTCTCCATAAAATACTCCCTAACAGGCAGCCAGGTAACTCTCTTTTTAGTTTTTAAGGAACTTCTATACTCTTCTGCGTAGTGCCTGTACCAATTTACATTCCCACCAACAGTGTACGAGGGCTCCTTTTTTCTATACCATTTCCATCATTTATAATTTGTAGACTTTTTGGTGATGACCATTCTGACTGAAATGAGGTAGTACTACATTGTAGTTTTGATTTGCATTTCTCTAGTAATTAGCAATGTTGAGCATTTTTTCAAGTGCCTTTTGGACATCTGTTTGTCTTCTTGAGAAATGTCTGTTTAGGTCTTCTCCCCATTTTTTGATTTGATTGTTTGATTTTTTTAATTGAGCTATATGGACTGTTTGTATATTTTGGAGGTTAATTCCATGTCTGTCACCTCATTTGCAAAAATTTTCTCCTATTCTGTGGATTTTCTTTTCATTTTATTTATGATCCCCTTTGCTATGTAAACACTTTTGAGTTTAATTAGGTTCAGTTGTTTACTTTAAAAAATAATTTTAATATACATTTATTTATTTTAATTGGAGGCTAATTACTTTTGTTTTTATTTTTATTACTTTTGGAGATTGAAAAGATATTGCTATGATTTATGTCAAAGTGTTCTGTCTTTGTCTTCTTCTATTTTTACAGCATTTGGTCTTACATTTAAGTCTTTAATCCATTTTGAGCTTATTTTTGTGTATGGTGCTAGAGAATTTTCTAATTTCACTCCTATCATGTAGTTTTCCAGTTTTCCCAACACCAGTTATTGAAGACTTTCTTTTCTCCATTGTATATTCTTTCCTCCTTTGTAGTAGATGAATTTACCATAGGTACATAGGTTTATTTTGGGGATCCATATTGTTCCATTGATCTATATTTCTGGTTTTGTGCTGGTACCATACTGTGTTGGTTCCTGTAGCTTTGTAGTATAGTCTGAAGTCAGGGAGCTAATTCCTCCAGCTCTATTTTTCATTCTCAAGATTGTTTTTTTCTATTTAGGATATTTTGTATTTCCATACAAATTAAAAGTTTGCTCTAGTTCTGTGAAAAATGTCATTGGTAATTTGGTAGGGATTGCATTGAGTCTGTAGATTGCCTTGGGTAGTATATTTACTTTAATAGTATTGATTCTTTCAATCCAAAAACACCAGTATTCCTTTCCATCTCCTTGTGTCATCTTCAGTTTTGTTCATCAGTGCCTTATAGTTCTCAGAGTATAAGTCTTTTGCCTCCTTAGGTAGGTTTATTCCTAGGCATTTTATTCTTTTGATGTGATGGTTAATGAAATTGTTTTCTTAATTTCTCTTTCTGATCTTTCATTATTATTTGTATATAAATGCAACACATTTCTGTGCATTAATTTTGTATCCTGCAACTTTATCCAATTCATTGATGAGCTCTAGTAATCTTCTGGTAACATCTTTAGGATTTTCTATATATATTGTCATGTAATCTGGAATTGTGACAGTTTTACTTCTTCTCTTCCAACTTCAGCTTTTACCACTGAGTATGTTTTACTTCTTCTCTTCCAACTTCAGCTATGGGTTTGTCATATGTGACTTTTGTTAGGTTGAGGTATGTTCCCTCTATGCCCAATTTCTGGAGAGCTTTTTAACATCATAAATGGATGTTGAATTTTATGGAAATCTTTTGCTGCATCTGTTGAGATGTAGCCATTTTAAAATTGAAGCACATAAATGAAGATTTGAAGTAACTGTACCTTTTCTGAGAGTTCAACCAGCAAATTAATTTAGTATTTTCGTATAGCTATAATTATACAAAATTCCACTCACTATGAAAATAAAACTTATTAAAAAAACTATTTATAGAAGTAAAACTAATTTTTGAAACCCCTATGGGAAGCTCTGTTGTGTATGACTGAAGTAAGCTATCTATAATACTCAGATTTTTCTTCTGAACTCTATGATATCAGGTAAGCCAGTTATTTTAACTAAGTTCCAGAGAGAAATTATCTTCTGGCTCACATCACTGCAAACATTTTACAATGCTGAAATAGTTTCACTTCTGTTTTACAGAGCATTTACTTTTAGTCATGTACTGGCAAACATATATTATTTGATAAAAGAAAATTATGTGAGGTAAAATAATATCCTTAGCATATGTATTTGGGGGATAGAGTTGTATTTGGAACAGGATGGCCAAGCTGTTAAATGAAACATATTAAAAAAGTTAACTTACTGAGTGTTTTGGAGATTTAGACAAGGAGGTTCATAGGGCATAGTCACAGAAGGCAATTAATTTGTCTAAAGATTGTTGTATTCACTTGCTTTAGTGGGATCATATATAGGTAGAGGTTAAGATTCATGATGAAAGGTTGGAAGGAAAGAGTGATGTAGAACTGTGATACCAGTTGGTATCATGCTTCATTCATTTACTTTTAAATGAGCTGTGTTTTTACAAATAAAGTAGGTATCTTGTGGAATAAAATATAGTTGAGGTCTTATTTTTTTATTCACTTTGACAATCTCTGTCTTTTAATTGGTATATCTAATCTTGATGTTTAAAACGGTTATTAATGTAATTGGATTAATATATACTTATTACCATTTTCTATTTGTTGCTTTTGTTCTTTGTTTTGTTTCCTTGTCTTTGACTCTTTTTCTATCTTTTCTGGTTTTAGCCAAACATTTTATATGATTCAGATTTCTCTCTTTTCTTATCAATTATACTTCTTTTTTATGCTTTTTAGTGATTGTCCTTGAGTTTGCAATGTACATTTACAACTAATCCAAGTCCTCTTTCGGTTCAGTTCAGTTCATTTCAGTCGCTCAGTTGTGTTTGACCCTTTGCGACCCCATGAATCACAGCAAGCCAGGCCTCCCTGTCTATCACCAACTCCTGGAGTTCACTCAGACTCATGTCCATCAAGTTGTTGATGCCATCCAGCCATCTCATTCTCTGTCATCTGCTTCTCTTCCTGCCCCCACTCCCTCCCAGCATCAGGGTCTTTGCCAATGAGTCAGCTCTTCACATGAGGTGGCCAGAGTATTGGAGTTTCAGCTTCAGCATCAGTCCCTCCAGTGAACACCCAGGACTGATCTCCTTTAGAATGGACTGGTTGGATCTCCTTACAGTCCAAGGGACTCTCAAGAGTCTTCTCCAACACCACAGTTCAAAAGCATCAGTTCTTCGGTGCTCAGCTTTCTTCACAGTCCAACTCTCACATCCATACATGACCACTGGAAAAACCATAGCCTTGACTGGACGGACCTTTGTTGGCAAAGTAATGTCTTTGCTTTTGAATATGCTATCTAGGTTGGTCATAACTTTCCTTCCAAGGAGTAAGCATCTTTTAATTTCATGGCCGCAATCACCATCTGCAGTGATTTTGGACCCCCAAAAATAAAGTCTGACACTGTTTACACTGTTTCCAAATCTATTTCCCATGATGTGATGGGACCAGATGCCATGATCTTCATTTTCTGAATGTTGAGCTTTAAGCCAACTTTTTTCACTCTGCTCTTTCACTTTCATCAAGAGACTTTTTAGTTCCTCTTCACTTTCTGCCATAAGGGTGGTGTCATCTGCATATCTGAGGTTATTGATATTTCTCCCAGCAAACTTGATTCCTCCTCTTTAGTGTATTCCAAATTTCTCTCACCTGTCCCTTTTAACATTACTATCATTTATTATAATCACCAAATGCATTGTTGCTATTATTGCATTGTATACATGCATTATTGCTATTATTATTTGGGACAGAACATCATCTATTAGATGAATTAAGAATAAGAAATATAAAACTATGTTTAACCTCTGTTTATTCCTTCTCTTACACACTACTTTTCTTTATGTAGTTTAAGTTTCCAACCTTTATCATTTTCCTTCTATCTGAAGAATTTCTTTTAACGTTTCTTGCAAGGTAGATCTACTGGTGACACTTTCATTTAGTTTTTTGGTGTGTCTGAGAAAATTTTTATTCTCCTTCACGTTTGAGGAATAATTACACAGCACACAGAAATCCAGGTTGGTGTTTTTATTTTTTTCTTTAAACATTAAATATTTTATTCCACTGTCTGATTTTTGGGCCCCAAATCACTGCAGATGGTGACTGCAGCCATGAAATTAAAAGACACTTGCTCCTTGGAAGAAAAGCTATGACCAATCTAGACAGCATATTAAAAAGCAGAGACATTACTTTACCAACAAAGGTCCATCTAATCAAAGCTATGGTTTTTCCAGTAGTCATGTATGGATGTGAGATTTGGACTATAAAGAAAGCTGAGTGCCAAAGAATTGATGCTTTTGAACTGTGGTGTTGGAGAAGACTCTTGAGAGTCCATTGGGCTGCAAGGAGATCCAACCAGTCCATCCTAAAGGAAATCAGCCCTGAATAGTCATTGGAAGGACTGATGCTGAAGCTGAAACTCCAGTACTTTGGCCACCTGATGTGAAGAACTGACTCCTTGGAAAAGACCCTGATGCTGGGAAAGATTGAAGGCAGGAGGAGAAGGGGACAACAGAGGATGAAGTGGCTGGATGACATCATGGACTCAATGGGCATGAGTTTGAGTAAACTCCGGGAGTTGGTGATGGACAGGGAGGCCTGGCATGTTGCAGTCCATGGGGTTGTAAAGAGTCGGACATGACTGAGCAACTGAACTGTCTTATTGCTTATGTGATTTCAGAAAAGTCTCTTTAGAGAAGTCTGATGTAGTTCTTTTTTTTTTTCCCCCGATACAGTTCTTATCCTTGATTCTCTATGGGTAAAGTTTTGTTTCTCTGGCTTCTTTCAAGATTTTGTTCCTGATCTTTGATTTCCTATAGTTTTAATATGAAATGCCTAGGTACAGATTTTTTTGGTATTTATCCTGGTTGGAATTCTCTTGAATTTCCTGGAACTGTGATTTGATGTTGTTTATTAATTTTTGGAAATTCTTAGACATTATTGTTTCACATATTTCTTTCTTCTCTTTCTCATACACCCATTGCATGTGCTACACCTTCTGTAATTGTTCCTTAGGTCTTGGATATTCTTTTCTGATTTATTTATTTTTTTGTATTTGCATTCCAAGCTTTGGAAGTTCCTATTGACATTTCTTCAAGCTCACTTACTCATTTCTCAGCTCACTTATTTATTTCTCAGCTATGTCCAGCTTATTGGTGAACCCACCAAAAGCATTCTTCATTTTATAATGTTTTATTCCTAGCATATTTTTATTTTTAGAGTTTGTCATTATGCTTACATTACCCACCTATTCTTGCGTACCATCCACTTCTTCCTTTAGAGCCTATAGCGTATTATTGTAGTTGTATTTAATTCCTGGGCTGATAGTTCCAAAATTTCTGTCATATCTGAAGCTGGTTCCAATGCTTGTCTCCTCAAACTGTGTTTTTTTTTTTTTCTTTGGCCTTTCAATAATGTGTTACAATGTTTTGTTAAGGGCCAGAGATGATATATGATTTATTTTTCCCATGATTAGGTAACCTCCTTACACAGCACATTATGGAATATGAATACACATATGAAGTTCAGGACTATTTTACTTGGCTTGTGCAGCTAGCATGCTGCTGCTGCTGCTGCTAAGTCGCTTCAGTCGTGTCTGACTGTGCGACCCCACAGACCCCATAGATGGCAGCCCACCAGGCTCCCCCATCCCTGGGATTCTCCAGGCAAGAACACTGGAGTGGGTTGCCATTTCCTTCTCCAGTGCATGAAAGTGAAAAGTGAAAGTGAAGTCGCTCAGTCATGTCTGATTCTTAGTGACCCGATGGACTGCAGCCTCCCAAGCGGCTCCATCCATGGGATTTTCCAGGCAAGAGTACTGGAGTAGGGTACCATTGCCTTAGCATACAGAATGTTATTTTGTTTAGTTGCTAAGTTGTGTCCGACTCTTTTGTGACTCTGTAGATTGTAGCCTGCTAGACTCCTCTGTCCACGGGGTTTTCCAGTCAAGAATACTGAAGTGGGTTGCTATTTTCTTCTCCAAGGGATATGCCCGACCCAGGGATTAAACCTGCATCTGCTGCATTGGCAGGTGGCTCTTTACCACTGAGCCACCTGGGAAGCCCTGGGATACAGATTGAAGGCTTCCAAATCTTAGGAAACCACTGAATCCCTTGGAAATAATTTAAAATCATCACAAGATTTCAGACATGGAAGAGAATTTAGAGATAATCAAATCAAATGTATGCCTTTTACAAGTGCAGAAATCAAGTTCAAAGACAGTAAGATTATATTAAAATAACGTTAAGGTTACACATTGTTGACTGTTGTTATATTTTTGCCAGGTTTTTGCAAAGGAAATAACCCATTCTATGTTACTGAACTAGAGATGTAGCTTGAACTCTATTTTAATAAACATCTCCTATATTTTATTCAATATAACAAATATATTTCCATATTCTATTCTTATCAAATAATGCTTTCGTGTGTCTCTTTGCGTTTAATAAGTCATTCAATAACATTGTACTTTTATCATGCCATTTTTGTACTCAGCAACTTTATTTTGGGATACATTTTATTTTAGTTTTAATTTAGCTTTTAGAATAAAAAATTGTGACATGTTTTTCAAAATTCTGTTGAAAGTATAAATACTTTTTTCATTTGAAATTATAGGATGGTGTGATGCAGTACTTACCATCTCATCACTTTGATAAAATGTCTGCTCTATACATAAATGTCACTATTTAGAGCAGAAAACAGCAGATTTCACAGATTTTTTTATTTGGGAAGTTAACTAGACACTTAGTTTTTGACAGTTTGTGTCAGATACACTGCTTGCTTTTGATAAATGGTTCAAATAAATGGCACTTAAATGCATTTTGAGATGTTTGAAGTTAAGTGAAAAGAGGAAAAATAAGTTTAAAGTTACTGATTTACTTTGAAAAGGTAAATCAGTTCTGTTTTCCTTTCTCTGCTGCATATCTTTAATTTTCATAGAAAATTAGCAATGGATAATTACTTTGCAAACAACTCAATGATTGCTTCATTTTTATATTTGAAATTGGTTCTGAAAGGAAAACTAGATAGTAATCTTCTCTTGGTCTCCTTAACAAAAGAAATTAAAAGAATTTAAGGCTTAGAAATTAAGATTCTGTGAATATTTTGTGAATGAACTCCACTGATTTTTATGAGCTGGAAATAGTAAGAGAACTTTATAGGCAACTCAGTCAATCTACAATGACTATAGATGAGAAACAGGGAAACCTAAAATTGTATTTTGGAGAAATATGGATTTTTTTAACTTGATGTAAATTTGATTTTTGTTTTATTGAAATGGTTCCTTATTGTCGTTGTGATAAAAGAGGTGCTCAAGAATATGATAAGGGGAATATATCATCTCTGTTTCAGATAAAGGGGACCTTGGTTACTATAAAACTGTTTGCTAACAGGGAACAGTATGAATACTTCTCAGGTGGCACGGTGGTAAAGAACCTGCCTACCATGCAGGAGATGCAAGAGATGTGGGCTCAATCCCTGGGTCAGGAAGGTCCCCTGGAGTAGGAAATGGCATGAAATATTGCCTGAAAATCTCCATGAACAGAAGAGCCCAGTGGGGGTACAGTCCATGGGGTTGCAAAGAACCAGATATGACTGAGCGAATGGACACACAAACACATATGAATACATAATATGGTAATTTGCAAAGTAACTTGAGTATTAGTTGTTGTTTTTTTTTAATCTTTCTAAACCCACAGTTTTTACCCTAAGGTTGACCAATGCCACCTTCAGTTTTAGCTTTTGTAGACATTGAGTTAAAACAATTTCTAAAAGCAAAATACCCTATGTTAAAACCAGATATTGATTAAGTAGTGTTGTGAAAAGTACACAGTAAGGGGGAAATAGGGCTTTCTTGGTGACTTAGATGGTAAAGAGTCTGCCTGCAGTGAGGGAGACTCGGGTTTGATCCCTGGGTTGAGGAGATCTCCTGGAGGAGGAAATGGCAACCCACTCCAGTATTGTGGCCTAGAGAGTTCCATGGATTGTAAAATCCATGCCGCCGCAGAGTCGGACACAACTGAGCGACTTCACTTTAAGGGGAAATAAACCCCTGCTAGAGGAATATCTGTTAATACAATAATCTCCTTACCTAGTTATTTGAGGATATGAGGTTTATCTGATATTTTCCTTATGAAAACTAATACCAGTAAGAAGCATGTGAATCTCTTCTACATGGTATAGCATTGGACTACTACTTTCAGTGAGATTTTTGATATTTCTTTGGACTCTTAAAAGGTATTTTAATTCTTTTCAGATTTCTCCAAAGGACAGAAATTTGACTGTCCTTTGACTGGTAGAATAGTGCATATTACAGAAGATCCTTGACATGGATAGAGAAATTGAAAGACAAGGAAAGTATATTTCCCCTCTAATCTACCTATTTGGCCAACTGAGCATTATTTAACAAAAATATGGAAGAGTTTTAATATATATACAAAAACAGAAAAGTATTAAAGAGGACAGAGGATCCTGGTGAGCTACAGTCCATGGGGTTGCAAAGAGTCAGACACTACTGAATATGCACACACCACGCCATCCATCACTTAGTTTCAATAATTATCACATTTTGCTTTCCTGAAACACAACTTTTTAATTGGAATATTGTATTTTATTAAATTTAAGTATAATTTCAGATATACAAAAAGATTGCAAAAGTAGCTAATTTTTTTTTGCTGAGAATTCCACATTTTCACCCAGGTCACATTTGAGTTACTATTCTTTCTCATTTTCTGAACTGTTTGAAAGTATGGTATATACATGATGACACTTTGTCCCTAAGTATATAAGCTTTTATTTCTTGAAAGAAAGAGCTTGTAAAACAGTTTAATAATTAAATTTAGGACATCTATTAATACATTGGTATGAAAACATTGCTATCTCATCTATAGACTGTTTAACTTTTGCCAGTTGTCACACTGATGTCTTTTATTGGCAAGATAAAAATTATTTCTGAGCCAGGATCTAATCCCAGATCATATGTTATATTTAGCTGTCATGACTTTATAAAATTATTTATTTATTTGGCTGTGTTGAGTCTTCGTTGCTGCGCTCAGCCTTGGTGAGTGGGGACTACTCTTCATTGTATGCATGGGCTTCTCATTGTGGTGGCTTCTCTTGTTCTGGAGCATGGGTTCTAGGTGTGAGGGCTTCACTAGCTGTGGTGCACAGGCTCAGTAATCACAGCCCATGGGCTTACATGCTCCGTGGCATGTGGAATCTTCCCAAACCAGGGATTGAGCCCGCATCTCCTGCACTAGCAGGTGGATTCTTATACATTGTACCACCATGGAAGTCCTGTTATATGTTTTTAGTTTCCTTTACAATGAGACTAAAGACTGAATGGCAATTAGTCTTTCTTTGACTTGTATCATCCTGATATTTTTGAAGAGTTCAGGTCAGTTATTTTGTTGAGTAATTTAAAACAAGTCTTAGAGACTGGGGAGCATCTTCCCTGCTCCTTCCCCATCTTCAGCATTTAGAACTCCCCACCCTTCGCCCTCAGCAGCCTCCCAGAGAGGACTACAGAGGCAGAAGCTCTTCTGCATATTTTTGGTCCCTGCCTTTCCCCTGAAATCTGGGGAGTGCTTCTGTTTTGACTTTAAGTCAGCATTGTATCCAAGACTGTGACTGACCGTCAGGACCAAGGAAAGGGTTTCCTGTGTGTCCATGGGGTTTGGGGCTCTTCCCCAGAGAGAGGTGTTCAGTGACACCCCTCTCCCCGTCACCATCATACCCTGCACAGCTCATGAGATGTGTGACCTGTGTTGGATGTGCACTGTTTGGTAGTGAAGAGGTGGGGGATGGTGGCAGGCAGCCAGTACCCTCTAGGGAAGCCAGGCAGTGTCCACTATGAATAACACCCCAAGTCTACCAGAGAAGCCCACCATTCTGGCGTGTTACATTACTCACTGGAAGCTGTTTCTCAGGCATTCTTTCTAGCCTTATGCCCCCTTCAGTGTGCCTCAGTAGTCTCCTTCACAGAGTGAATGGGCTGTGACTGTCCTTTGACTGGATTGAAAAAAAAAACCCTTGTATTCCCAAGTAGTGATTTTATTTTTTAGTTTTTATGTTTGTTTGGGAAATTGTTTTAAATAAAGGGAAATAATTTTAAATAAATAATGTATTTCCTTATTCAAAAAGTTTTAAAGCAAGTTCTAGATATTTATTATTTCATCTAATAATGGGTTAATTCTCTTCAGTCATGTCCTACTCTTTGTGACCCCATGGTCTGTAGCCGGACAAGCCCCTCTGTCCATGGGATTCTCCAGGCAAGAATACTGGAGTGGGTTGCTATTTTCTCCTCCAGGGGATCTTCTCAACCCAGGGATTGAACTTGCATCACCTGCAGCTTCTGTATTGCAGGCAGGTTTATTATTAAGGAAGCCCTAATAATACTTAATATTGCTAAAATGTAAGTCTTTAAAAGAAACAACCATAATGATATTACCTTAGCAAAATTAATTATAATTCCTTAATATTCCCCAGATTGTCTCAAAAATATCTTTTTATAATAGATTTGTTAGTATAATGATACAAAGGTCATGCATTCTGTTTCTTTGCGTATGTCTGTTAAGATTGTTTTCATTTATAATAGTTCCTCTTGATTTTCTTCCATGCTGTTGATAGTTGAAGAAACTAGGTCGTTTGTCTTACAGAATTTCCCACGTTCTGTATTTGGCTGATTGCTCAACTGAATGCTCTTAACCTCAGGCTTTTTAAAAGTGGGAAAGCAGTGGCTTAAGAAGAAAATATTGGTGCAAACCACTTCCCCCTGGTCTACTCTCTTGGTTCCAGAGCATGTTGTTTTTATCATGGAGGCATTCTTTACAATTATAAGGTTGGTGATGACTCTGGAATCATGATTTGGCTTTGCTCTTCAGTGTATGTCTAAAGTGCTCATTTTAGAGTTAGGCATAGGGAACAAGTCCAATCTAAAAGTTTCAACTGAACTGGCATGATGGTCACTGTAACAATTTTAGTATATGGTCAGGGCTTATTTTGTCTCATAATTCTGTCCCTCTCTGCCTGATATTAATATGACTTGCTTTTCCCCTAGTCCTATAGTTGTTACAACAAAAGTGAAAGCTTGTTTTTCATTAGCTTGTTCTACTTCTGAGACTAATTTATTTAGAAGCAGGGTCCTAATTATTATCCACTCATCTTTATCTTGCCTATGGAAAGACCACTGAATAAAGTAGAACAGAAGCTATTTTTAGCAGTACTGACCAGTTCAAGCTAATGCCTTTCTGCCATTCTATAGAATTTAGGTAATTTAGCATTTCAGTATTTTTTCATTTTTTTTTCACATGTCATCACACATACAAACATAGACATACCCACATTTCCCACTAATTAGACTAAATCATCAGCCTGTCAGGAGGAGAAGGTAATGGTAAATTGAGAGGTGCTAAATGTAGATTAAGTGGGTTTTAAGGACCAGATGATTCCAGTGATAGTCAAACTGAGTATCTGGTGTCATTTTATACATTAAATTTAAATTATAGGATAAGGCAATGATAATAGTTAAAATTTATTGAGTGCCTACTTCTGGTCATGCAACAGAAATATATGAAGTGTACAAGAAATGTGAAGCACTTTGGAGGAATTACCTCTTTTATTGCCATCATGACAATCCTATGAAGTAAGAACTGTTCTTATTTTCATGAATCACATCAGAAAATTGAAACTTTGAGAGGTTATATAAATTGTCTAAAGTCACATGACTAATCAGTGTAGGACTGTGAGGGTTAGACTCTCAAGTAGGTCAAATTTGTCAGTTTTTATGACTTATTTCACTATTGCCAAGCCATTTATTACTAGTAGTTCTGACTCTTAATTTATGATAACTTATCTATAAATAACCTCCAACCAATTAAACACTTGAATCTTTTAAACTATCCTGGGTCTTTCCAGACAGACCTGCCTAGTAGCAAAGGCAGGCTTGCATGTAAAATATGCAGGGCTATCTACAAACTCTTGTTACTGCCAAACTAAAGGCTTTGTTTCCTTTTTTTTTTTTGTTTTCTGGCTTTACAGATAATCTTATTTTGCTCATGATTCTGTGACTTAGTTGGGTAGGTTTTCTGCTCTGGACCCACCAGCTAACCAGAGATACAGGCTCAGCTCTCTCCCATGTTTGGGATCAGTTGTTGGGTTGGCTGGTGGCTTAATGATCTAGCATGGTCTCACTCACATGTCTAGGGATTAGTGCTGGCTGTCAGCTGTGATTGGTTTTCCTTCCTGTGGTTGCTCCATTCTCCATTAGACTAGCTTGGGCTGGATCACATGATGGTCTTGACATTCTAAGAGCAGCAAGACACCAATCCCCAGTACATAATACTTTTTAAGTCTCTGTTGGGTCAGGTGTACTGTTTTCTAACTGGTCAAAGCAAATTACATGACTGAGGAAGGGAGGATATAGGTTCCTTGTTGATTGAAGGTAAAGAATTTTTGGTCATTTTCCCATCTATCAAAGAACTTCAGGGTAGGAATTAACAGTGAGACTTTTGAAACATTTTAGCTAAGACTTAGAGTTCAATCAAACATCAAGACTTGGTGTAATATAATGGAGAACCTAAAATTATTTTTCTGAAGATATTTAATTTCTGAAATTCCAATTATTGAATAATTTAATTCCTTTCCTAGTAATTCTTGATATTATTTTTTAAATACATTTTGTTTATTTATTTTAGTTTTGGTTGTGCTGGGTCTCTGTTGCTGTGCAAGTTTTTCTCTAGTTTTCGTGAGTGAGGGCTACTCTCTAGTTGCAGTGTGCTAGTTTCTTATTATGGTGGCCTCTCTTGTTGCAGAGCACAGGCTCTAAAGGCATGCAGGCTTCAGTAGTTGCAGCTCTCTGGCTGTGGAGCACAGGCTCAATAGCTGTGTGCAGGGCCTTGGCACCTTGGCATTTGGGGTCTTCCCAGATCAGGGATCGAACCTGTGTCTCCTGCACGGGCATGTAGATTCTTTACCACTGAGCCGCCAGGGAAGCCCTTGATATCTTTATCATATATTAGATTCAACCAAAATCATGATCTGCTTTTGAGATATCTGTTCTATTTCACTTATTGGTATCTAGTCCTACCCTAGAAACATACTGATTTAATCATTACACATTTAGAACATGTTTTATTAAATGGTAGACCTCATTTTTCTTACTATATTTTTTAAAAGTGTATATAATTTTGTTAAACTTAGGAATCTTGATCTGCCTCCTCCAGTACACATAAAATACATTTAGATATGTGATCTCTTTCTCCATTTGTTTAAATCTTTTATATTCATCTTTTAATCCTATGTGTTTCTTGCTATGATGAATCCTGATTCCCATATCACGGTTTTCATTGTTCACTTTTGCTACTGTGAATAAGCATATTTATCCTTAATTTTGATCTTTTAATGAAATTGAAGAGTATATTATGAAATGATTACTAAAATCAAACTAATTCATCACATCCCATAGTTATCATTTTGTGTGTGCATGTGGTGAGAACCCTTGATATTTACTCCCTTTACAAATTTCAAAGATACATATGTTATCATTCCGTTATAGTTGCTTTGCTGTACATTAGGTCTCCAGACCTTATTGACCTTATAATTGAAAATTTATACTCTTTAATCAGTATCTCCCCTTTTCCCCACCCCACCAACCTCTCATAAACCACTGTTCTGATTCTGTGAGTTTGACATTTTTTAGATTCCACATTATAAGTAAGACCATGTAATATTTGTCTTTGGTGTTTGGCTTATTTCACTTAGCATAGTGTCCTTCAGGTTCACCCTCATTGTTGCATATAACAGAATTTCCTTCTTGAAAGGCTAAATAACGTTCTGTTGTATAGACACTGTGTCTTCTTTATCCATTCATCCATCAATGGACACTTAGATTGTTTCCATATCTCATAAATAATGCTGCAGTGAGTGTGACAATGCATATAATTCTTTGAGATAATGTTTTTATTTTCTTTGGATATATACCCAGAAGTAGGATTGATAAATCATAGTGTGGTTCTGTTTTCAATTTCTTGGGGCAGTTCCATAATGTTTCCCATAGCTGGTGTACCAATTTACAGTTCCACCATTTGTAGTTATTCTTTGGGAAAAATCTCTCTTCAGGTCCCCGATTTTTAGCTGGATTATTATTTTTTTTTTGCTATTTAGTTATATGAATTCCTTATATATTTTGGATGTTAATGTCTTATCACATAAGTAGTTTGCAAATATTTTCTCCCATTTCGTAAGTTGCCTGTTGATGGTTTTCTTTACAGTTTAGAGGCTTTTTATCAATAGTTGATGTTGGCCTACTTGTTTATTTTTTATTTTTGCTTTTGTTGTCTGTGCTTTTGGTGTCTATTCCAAACAGTTGCTCCAAGACTGTCAAGGAGCTTTCCCGTATCTTTTCTTTTAGGCATTTTATGGTTTCAGGTCTCATGCTTAAGTCTTTAGTCTTTTGAGTTGATTTCTTTTTATGTAGTATGAGATAAAGGTCTAATTTCATTCTTTGCATGTGAGTAGTTTTTCCAATATCATTTTTTGAAGAGACTATTCTTTCCTTATTGAATATTCTTGGCACCTGTGTTGAAAATCGATTGTATATGCATGGGTTTATTTTTGGACTCTCTCTTCTGAGCCATTAGCTTGTGTATTGCCTGCATACTTTTTTGATTACTACAGCTTTTTTTTTTTCTTTTATCCAATGTGTGTGTGCTTTTTTAAAAAATACTTTATTCTACATTACAATACTGTATTTGTTTTGCCATACATTGATATGAATCAGCCACAGGTGTACACGATCTCCTAATGCCGAAGCCCCCTCCCCCTCCCACCCCATATCATCTCCCTGGATCATCCGTGCACCAGCCCCAAGCATCCTGTATCCTGTATTGAACATAGACTGGTGCTTCGTTTCTTACATGATAGTATACATGTTTCAATGCCATTCTCCCAAATCATCCCACCCTCTCCCTCTCCTCAGAGTCCAAAAGTCCATTCTATACCTCTGTGTCTCTTGTTGTCTCACATAGAGGGTCATCATTACTATCTTTCTAAATTCCATATATATGTGTCAGTATACTGTATTGGTGTTTTTCTTTCTGGCTTACTTCACTCTGTATAATCAGCTCCAGTTTCATCCATCTCATTAGAACTGAGTCAAATTTATTCTTTTTAAGGGCTGAGTAATACTCCATTGTGTATATGTACCACAGCTTTCTTATCCATTCATCTGCTGATGGACATCTGGGTTGTTTCCATGGTCTGGCTATTATTACTACAGCTTTTTAATATCGTTTGAAACTAGGCATTGTAATACCTCTCACTTTGTTTTTCTTTTTGATTGCTTTGGCTATTTGGTGTCTTCTGTAATTTCATGTGAATGTTAGAATTGTTTTTCTTTTCAGTGGAAAATGCAGTTGAATTTTTGATGGGGAATTGATCTGAATCTATAGATCATTTTGTGAAGAATGACATTTTAACAACGTTAATTACTCCAATCCACAAATACAGGATATCTTTCCATTTGTGTCTTCTTTGATTTCTTTCGCCAATGTTTTAAAAGAATTATAAGCCAATATCTTTGATACTTTGGAAGAAAAGTTATGACCAACATAGGCAGCATATTAAAAAGCAGAGATATTATTTTGCCAACAAAGGTCCACCTAGTTAAGGTTTTGGTTTTTCCAGTAGTCACGTATGAACGTGAGAGTTGGACTATAAAGAAAGCTGAGCGCCAGAAAATTGATACTTTTGAACTGTGGTGTTGGAGAAGGCTCTTTAGTGTCCCTTGCACAGCAAGGAGATCAAGCCAGTCCATCCTAAAGGAAATCAGCCCCAATATTTATTGGAAGGACTATGCTGAAGCTGAAACTCCAGTACTTTGGGCACCTGATGCAAAGAACTGACTCATCTGAAAAGACCCTGATGCTGGGAAAGATTGAAGGCAGGAAGAGAAGGGGATGACAGAGGATGAGATGGTTGGATGGCATTAATGACTCAATGGACATGAATTTGAGTAAGCTCTGGGAGTTGGTGATAGATAGGGAAGCCTGGCGTGCTGCAGTCCATGGGGTTGCTAAGAGTCGGACATGACTGAGCAACTGAACTGAACTGATCTTTGATAAACATAGATGCAAAAATTTTCAACAAGATAGAAGCATACTGAATTCAGCAATACATTAAAAGGATTATATGGCATGTCAAGTCAGAGTTATCCCTAGGATGCTCAGCATCAAAGCAATAAATATGATATACCACATTAACAAAATGAAGGATATAAATCATATAATCATTGTAATAGATGCAGAAAAGCATTTGATAACATTCAATATATTCTAATGATAAAAACTCTCAACAAATTAGATATAGAAGGAATTTGCCTCTGTATAATAAAAGCCATATGTGACAAGCCCACAGTGTAATAAAACTGCATATGACAAGCCCATAGTTAACATTGTACTCAACAGTGAAAAGCTGAAAGCTTTTCCTCTAAGAACAAGACCAGAGTACCCACCTTCACTACTTCTATTCAACACAATACTGGAAGTCTTAGCCAGAATACTTAGGAAAGAAAAAAAGCATTCAAGTTGGAAAAGAGGAGGTAAAATTATCTCTGTTTGCTGATGTTGCTGTTGTTTGGTCGCTAAGTCATATTTGACTCTTTGTGATTCCAAGCACTGTAGCATGCCAGGTCCCTCTGTCATTTGCAGATAGCATGACCTTATATATAGAAACCCCTGAAGACTGTACTAAAAATTATGTTAAAACTAAAAATTCAGAGAAGTTGAAGCATAAAAAGTATAAAAATCAGTTGCATTTCTATATACTAACAATGAACTATTTTAAAAGACATTAAGAAAACAGTCCTGTTTATAATAACAAGAAAAAGAATAAAATACTTAGGAATGAATTTGACCAAGGAAATGAGAGATCTGTATACTAGAGGTATTCTGAGGTTTCTTTTTCTTCATCTTTTGCTGGTGCTACCCAAGGGATCAGGGATTATAAACCTCGAAGTATTACCTTTGGGATTAGTGTTTTTACATGAAAAATACCACATTCATAGCTTCTGTTTCAGTAGATGAGGTTGGTCTTCAGCTTCCAGTCTTTTCTTTCTTAACTTTTCCGATACTATTATCTTGACACTCCTCCCTACTTTATGAGTAAAAGCACTGCCATCATTATGATAGTTTCATTGTCAGTTCAGTTCAGTTCAGTCGCGTCCAACTCTTTGCAACCCCATGAATCACAGCACGCCAGGCCTCCCAGTCCATCACCATCTCCCGGAGTTCTCTCAGACTCACGTCCATTGAGTCGGTGATGCCACACAGCCATCTCATCCTCTGTCGTCCCCTTCTCCTCCTGCCTCCAATCCCTCCGAGTATCAGTGTCTTTTCCAATGAGTCACCTCTTTGCATGAGATGGCCAAAGTACTGGAGTTTCAGCTTTAGCATGATTCCTTCCAAAGAACACCCAGGGCTGATCTTTAGAATGAACTGGTTGTATCTCCTTGCAGTCCAAGGGACTCTCAAGAGTCTTTTTAGCACCACAGTTCAAAAGCCTCAATTTTTCAGCGCTCAGCTTTCTTCACAGTCCAACTCTCACATCCGTACCATCTGTACATGATTACTGAAAAACCATAGCCTTGACTAGACAGACCTTTGTTGGCAAAGTAATGTCTCTGCTTTCATGGCTGCAGTCACCATCTGCAGTGATTTGGAGCCCCCAAAATAAAGTCTGACACTATTTCCCCATCTATTTCCCATGGAGTGATGGGACCAGATGCCATGATCTTAGTTTTCTGAATGTTGAGCTTTAAGCCAACTTTTTCATTCTCCTCTTTCACTTTCATCAAGAGGCTCCTTAGTTCCTCTTCACTTTCTGTCATAAGGGTGGTGTCATCTGCATATCTGAGATTATCGATATTTCTCCTGGCAATCTCGATTCCAGCTTGTGTTTCTTCCAGTCCAGCGTTTCTCATGATGTACTCTACGTATGAGTTAAATAAGCAGGGTGACAATATACAGCCTTGACGTACTCCTTTTCCTATTTGGAACCAGTCTGTTGTTCCATGTCCAGTTCCCACTGTTGCTTCCTGACCTGCATAGAGGTTTCTCAAGAGGCAGGTCAGGTGGTCTGGTATTCCCATCTCTTGAAGAATTTTCCACAGTTTATTGTGATCCACACAGTCAAAGGCTTTGGCATAGTCAGTAAAGCAGAAATAGATGTTTTTCTGGAACTCTCTTGCTTTTTCCATGATCCAGAAGATGTTGGCAATTTGATCTCTGGTTCCTCTGCCTTTTCTAAAACCAGCTTGAACATCTGGAAGTTCACGGTTCACGTATTGCTGAAGCCTGGCTTGGAGAATTTTGAGCATTACTTTACTAGCATGTGAGATGAGTACAGTTGTGCGGTAGTTCGAGCATTCTTTGGCATTGCCTTTCTTTGTGATTGGAATGAAAACTGACCTTTTCCAGTCCTGTGGCCACTGCTGAGTTTTCCAAATTTGCTGGCATATTGAGTGCAGTACTTTCAGTGCATCATCTTTCAGGATTTGAAACAGCTCAGCTGGAATTCCATCACCCCCACTAGCTTTGTTCGTAGTGATGCTTTCTAAGGCCCACTTGACTTCACATTCCAGGATGTCTGGCTCTAGGTGAGTGATCATACCATCGTGATTTTCTTGGAAGTGAAGATCTTCCGCGTATTCTTTCCTAATATCTTCTGCTTTTGTTAGGTCCATACCATTTCTGTCCTTTATTGAGCCCATCTTTGCATGAAATGTTCCCTTGGTATCTCTCTTTTTCTTGAAGAGATCTCTAGTCTTTCCCATTCTGTTATTTTCCTCTATTTCTTTTCACTGATCTCTGAGGAATGCTTTCTTATCTCTCCTTGCTATTCTCTGGAACTCTGCATTCAGATGCTTATATCTTTCTTTTTCGCCTTCTTTTCACAGCTATTTGTAAGGCCTCCCCAGAGAGCCATTTTGCTTTTTTGCATTTCTTTTCCACGAGGATGGTCTTGATCCCTGTCTCCCGTACAATGTCACGAACCTCATTCCATAGTTCATCAGGCACTCTATCAGATCTAGGCCCTTAAATCTATTTCTCACTTCCACTGTATAATCATAAGGGATTTGATTTAGGTCATACCTGAATGGTTTAGTGGTTTTCCCTACTTTCTTCAATTTCAGTCTGAATTTGGTAATAAGGATTTCATGATCTGAGCCAGAGTCAGCTCCTGGTCTTGTTTTTGTTGACTGTATAGAGCTTCTCCATCTTTGGCTGCACAGAATATAATCAGTCTGATTTCGGTGTTGACCATCTGGTGATGTCCATATGTAGAGTCTTCTCTTGTGTTGTTGGAAGAGGGTGTTTGCCATGACCAGTGTGTTCTCTTGGCAAAATTCTATTAGCGTTTGCCCTGCTTCATTCTGCATTCCAAGGCCAAATTTGCCTGTTACTCCAGGTGTTTCTTGACTTCCTACTTTTGCATTCCAGTCCCCTATAATGAAAAGGACATCTTGGGATGTTAGTTCTAGAAGGTCTTGTAGGTCTTCATAGAACCATTCAACTTCAGCTTCTTCAGCGTTACTGGTTAAGGCATAGACTTGGATTACTGTGATATTGAATGGTTGGCCTTGGAGATGAACAGAGATCATTTTGTCATTTTTGAAATTGCATCCAAGTACTGCATTTTGGACTCTTTTGTTGACTGTGATGGCTACTCCATTTCTTCTAAGCGATTCCTGTCCGCAGTCGTAGATATAATGGTCATCTGAGTTAAATTCACCCATTCCAGTCCATTTTAGTTCACTGATTCCTAGAATGCCGACGTTCACTCTTGCCATCTCCTGTTAGACCACTTCCAATTTGCCTTGATTCATGGACCTGACATTCCAGGTTCCTGTGCAATATTGCTCTTTACAGCATCAGACCTTGCTTCTATCACCAGTCACATGCACAACTGGGTATTGTTTTTGCTTTGGCTCCATCTCTTCCTTCTTTCTGGTGTTATTTCTCCACTGACCTCCAGTAGCATATTGGGCACCTACCGACCTGGGGAGTTCCTCTTTCAGTATCCTATCATTTTGCCTTTTCATACTGTTCATGGGGTTCTCAAGGCAAGAATACTGAAGTGGTTTGCCATTTCCTTCTCTAGTGGACCACATTCTGTCAGACCTCTCCACCATGCGCACCTGTCTTGGGTGGCCCCACAGGGAATGGCTTGGTTTCATTGAGTTAGACAAGGCTATGGTCCTAGTGTGATTAGATTGACTAGTTTTCTGTGATTATGGTTTCAGTGTATCTGCCCTCTGATGCCTCTTGTAACACCTACCATCTTACTTGGGTTTCTCTTACCTGGACATGGGGTATCTCTTCATGGCTGCCCCAGCAAAGTGCAGCCGCTGCTCCTTACCTTGGATGAGGGGTATTTCCTCACCACTGCCCCTCCTGACCTTGAACATGGAGTAGCTCCTCTAGGCCCTCCTGCGCCGATGCAGCCACCACTCCTTGGATGTGGTGTTGCTCCTCTAGGCCGCTGCCCGTGGCCTTGGATGTGGGGTAGCTCCTCTCAGCCGCGCTTCTGTGCCGTCAAAGCTGCCCGCTTCAGGCTTCTGCCTCAGGTCTATTCCACTGAATTGTGAAAAGGTATTTAGTCAATGTGTTGCTTTATAAAAATGTGTTTCCCAGGTGCTGTCTTTCCTGTGTATTTGTTTTTTCAGTTTTTGTTGCTGTGGTGTTAAAAAATGTGTTCACTTTCTGAGAGTCGTATTTTGGGCAGAAGACTAAATTAGTGGAAATCACTGGGGTATATAGAGGCAAAAACTATTTACACAGCTTCTGAAATTCTGCTTTGGTGGGTAGAACTCTCAGAATAAATAGCTCACATTTTGCCCCCTCAAGCGTCCACCTATTTCTCAATTTTTACCTAGTGGACTAACTGTGCTGGCTACAGTTGAGGCCTATTACTAGCAGCAACTTGAGGTTGAGGCCTGACAAAGTGCAAGATCGCTAGCCTATATGTTTTTCCTTTGGTAATCTCAGCCAGCCTTTTTCTTTCCTCTTTGAGCATAGACCTTGTTCTCCTATTCTTGTGTGTTTTTTTTTTTTTTTCCATTAATGATGTTTAATTTACAATGTTTTGTTAGTGTCAGGTGTACAGCAAAGTGATTCAATTATACATATATATCTTTTTTTCACATCCTTTTCCATTGTAGTTTATTATAAGATATTGACTATAGCTCTCTGTGCTGTATAGTAGGTCTTTTTTTTTTTTTTAATCTATTTCATATATCAGTTCAGTTCAGTCGCTCAGTCATGTCCGACTCTTTGTGACCCCATGAATTGTAGCACACCAGGCCTCCCTGTCCATCACCAACTCCTGGAGTTCACTCAGACTCGCGTCCATCGAGTTGGTGATGCCATCCAGCCATCTCATCCTCTGTCGTCCCTTCTCCTCCTGCCTCCAAATCTCCTTCAGAATGGACTGGTTGGATCTCCTTGCAGTCCAAGGGACTCTCAAGAGTCTTCTCCAACACCACAGTTCGGAAGCATAAATTCTTCGGCGCTCAGCTTTCTTCACAGTCCAACTCTCACATCCATACATGACCACTGGAAAAACCATAGCCTTCCCTGGATGGACCTTTGTTGGCAAAGTAATGTCTCTGCTTTTGAATATGCTATCTAGGTTGGTCATAACTTTTCTTCCAAGGAGTAAGCGTCTTTTAATTTCATGGCTGCAGTCACCATCTGCCGTGATTTTGAAGCCCCCCAAAATAAAGTCTGACACTGTTTCCACTGTTTCCCCATCTATTTGCCATGAATTGATGGGACCAGATGCCATGATCTTTGTTTTCTGAATATATATAGTGCATATTATTAATCCCAAACTCCTAATTTTTCTCTCTCCATCTTCCTTACTATCCCTTTTGCTCTCCCATTATTAATCATAAATTTCTGATATTGTATATTCATTTTTCTGTACCCTGAGCCACCATATTTTGCTGTCACTCATGCTCTTGTTTTTTTCTGTCCCCTCCTTTTTTTTGCAAAGTGAACTGTTTTTACACATTCTAGGAAAATTAATAAGCTAACACTTTAGTTTTTACAATTACCTTGAGGTGTAACACTGTAAGAACTGTAAAAGTTGGCATGGATCACTTTCTTCTGAACCCAGTGTGAAAGAGCTTATTCCAGAATGGCCCTGAGAAGTAGGAGGTTAAAAAAAAAAAGGATTTTGCTGGTTTGTAATGCCCTTTTTCCATAGCCTATGACTCAGAGATCAGGGATAACTACAGCTCCTCCTTTTGATACAGTCTTATTCTTTTCTTTTTTAAAAATTAATTAATTTTCAATTGAAGGATAATTGCTTTACAATATTGTGTTGGTTTCTGCTGTGTAACACCACAAATCAGTCATGACTATATATACATACAAATATATACGTATATCCTCTCGCTCTTGAGCCTCCCTCCTACCTCCTTACTAGTGTCTTGATTAAAATGTGAAGCATCCTTCACTTGATATTATTTACACAGTTTAGTGAAGTTAGGAGCAGAAGTGTTTGGTTTTTGCCTTTGTGGTTTCTTTAACTCAATGGCTGATACTGATTCTATTTCAAGTTGAAGCTCTGATATTTCTTATGATCTTTTGAAATCCATTTCTTGTTCTGATTTTAAATTCTTTTCATGCAAATCAAAAGGTTACATTCTTTCATCCCAAGACAAGGTTAGAGTATTTAAAAGCTACATGGCTCTGATTTCCAAAGCTATCAGTGGAACTCTATCCATTAGCTTGGTGATTTGGTTAACCTTACTAATCCTTAATTTCTTCCTCTGTAATGATACCACCTACCTTATGGGGCTACAGAAATAAATAGCAAATTTAATCCATGTAAAGTGTTTTTCGCTGTACCCAGTCTGTAGTAAACAAATGGCGGTGACAGCGACCTTGGGGGCAATGACTATATGCATATAGTCTTCATTGTCAGTTTCTAGTTTAGCAAGAGGAAAACTGTCATTTTCAAATTCTTTGCAACTGACATTAAATAGGTTGAAGAGAGAAAGACATCAGCTCTGCATTACTTCTTTGGTAGGGAGTAAAATGCTGTTTCTGCAAGTAGATTGTAAACTTACGTCTCTTTTTTTTTTTTTTGTAATGGAAGCTCAAAATGTCTACCCTTCCTATTACTGGAAATTTAAGAAGGTACCATCTGAGGAAGAGAGGTAGCCCTCAGATACTTAAAGACTAGTTATATTAATATAAATAACCATAGTACCAGCTGTCTCAGTGGATTGTTTGAAATCCAAGTGTATAGCTCACAAGGGAATCTAGCTAAATAAACAGAAAATCATTTTTAATAGTCTAACACAGAACTAAGTAGATAATTAGTCCTTTTGAATCAGGGAATATACCACTAAATATAAGTCTATTGTTCATTTCTTCTTTTAAGGAATGTATTCTTAGAATTATCTGTGGCCTGTCCTGTGTCTTTGAGTCTGCCATGTTTCTAGTGCAAGTATCTGTATTATGAATATAATATGGAATTGGAAAGCAACTCGAAATAATTTAGTTTATTCTCTTTGCTTTATATATAAAGAAACTGAGAGCTTAAGTAATGTGTCCAGGTTAGACAGTCAGTGACAGGGCCAGGACCTCCTAACTCCTAGTGTAGTATTCTTACACATCA
Organism: Nanger dama; assembly: GCA_917880005.1. Classification (NCBI taxonomy): domain Eukaryota; kingdom Metazoa; phylum Chordata; class Mammalia; order Artiodactyla; family Bovidae; genus Nanger; species Nanger dama. The sequence goes on from CAKJTW010000011.1 coordinate 9,559,305, forward strand.
TCCTATCTATGATTTTGGCTCACAAGATTGTTATTTTCTCTTAAAAGTGGTTTTTACTTTACTCCTAAGCCAAATTATTTTCTATGACTGCTGATTTCCATTTTTGTTATTTATCAGTGAGATTAGATCTTTAAGTTCACAGAAGTTTATTTGATAGTTATATAGACATAAAAAATAGATTCAATGAAAGATGGTTATATTTCTTTTAAGCATGATTCAGAATTAAGTAGAAATGTTAAATAATATGAGGACAGAGACTAATGTAGCCAGAAAGATAAAGGTTTCAAATAAATAGGAGAGTTAAAGTGGAAATACTCAGATAGTAAGAAAGATGGGATGGGATGGAAGTGATAACAGGAAAGATACTGAATGAACATAGATTCTATATTGAGTGAATATAGAGAATGCCAAATTTGGGTTCTTGAAAGAGTTCTGGAAGTGTATGTTGATGGAACTGTGTTCATTTGAGGCTGATGATACTAATTGTGATGCTGAGTTGAATTGAAAGGGAGGAAAGAATGCTGTAGTCAAGGTATGTTGAAGCAATGATGTTAAAGGCATAAGGGTGTTAATAGGTCTCAGGGTAGAGAGAAAATATATATAAGCCAGATGGTAAAATTACCTAAGAGATGCTATGAATAGAAGGAAAAAACCACAAACAGTGGAAGTACTTTGGAGAGAACAATCTGGCTATATTAAAGGCTGTTCTATCTGTCAGTTGTGTCCTGTATTGAATAGTAAGGATGATAGAATTTGATACCTTTGGGTTTACCCATGGTTACTTAATGCTATCAGTATGTTCGTATTCATCTTGCTTATGTCAATACATATTTGTGTGTGTATATATCTATATATACTTTCCTGTAGTGAGAATTAGGCCTGTTCATATATTATTTGGTGTTTTTTTAAAAGTATGTTTTAGCATACCTCCATGAAATTATGAGAGAACACGATAACATGAGAGATGAGATATCAGAGAAGGTAAATTTGTTTAATTTGAACTTGATTCACTCATGTTTTGAAAGAACATCTTTCTATTAAGTTTAAATACTAGAAACATATATTTATATAGTACGCTCAATTTATAAATCACATTTACATGCATTTTCTCAATGATAAGTCTTAGATTTTTGGTAAAATTAACAGTATAAAATACAGAGTCAAAGTTACTCAGTATGTGTTAAACTATTGTACTAAAAATTAGTAGTTTTTGAATGCCTATAAAACTCTCAGGGTTGAAACAACAGAATCTCTAACCTCAAGTGGTTTGTAATATGGTAGGAAGAAACACAATTGGTTAGTAAAGAATAACCTATTTTTACTTTAGATTTAATGGTACATTAGTATTTGTAACATATTCCTAATTAAATAACTGTATATATTAAATACATTACCCAAGTGTTAGTCTTGTTTTCTTTGAACACTTCAGCGTGATGTAATTGCATATGGTTACAAAAATTCCGAAAGTGCCCAGAGGGCAAAGGGTGAGAATGACAACTATTAAACTTTTAAAGTAACATCTCAAATGTGCTTTCATTGCTCTGGAAAGTTATGACAACAACTCCAGATACAGAGATAATTATATATTGATATAAAATTATTCTAAAGATTTTATTTCAATACTTACAAAATATTTGGTTTCAATTATTTATCTTAAAACTATAAGAGAATAGTTTTTGAAGGAACTACTGCTTATGTGGATAAATCATATTGCTTATATGTACAAATCATATTGGTAAACTTAAAAAGCCTAACTATTTAATCATAGCACTAATCTTCATGAGGGGCTTCCCTGGTAAAGATTCTCAATTGGTAAAGAATCCATGCAGGAGACCCAGGTTTGACCCCTGGGTAGGAAAGATCCCCTGGAGAAGCAAATGGAAACCCATTCCAGTATTCTTGCCTGGAAAATCCCATGGACAGAGGAGCCTGGCAGGCTACAGTTCATGGGGTCACAAAGAATCAGACACGACTTAGAGACTAAACCACCAAGCTTCATGAAGGGGAAATATTAAAGGCATTGTTCCTGCTCACAAAGGAGTTTAGAATTTACTTGGGAAGACCAAAGGGCAATAATCATTCTTCAGTAACTTTGAATAAGTGCTAAACTGTGGTGTTGGCTTAGAATTTAAGCAAATGTTTTTCGGAGAAGTGAGACTTTGACTTGGAATTTGAGAGATAAGTAGGTAAATATTTTATTTCTAAAAAATACTAATTATTAAGACCACATTTATTACTACATAGAAATCAATTTTCTAGATTTTCCTATGTATAAGTATGTTTTCCTACAGAAAACAACGTTTTTGTAGATACTTTGAAAAGAGATACTTTTAGAACCTTAAATCACAGGGCAATAATGAAAAAGTTTTTGAAGTATATGAACAGATAATTTCTTCTTGAATACTAAATCCTGGTGGGATTTTGTTGTCGTAGCTACAGAGGAAACTAGTTATATCAGTTCTGCATTTCTCATAGTATTCTAGCAGTTGTGTTGTAACCTCTATAGTATTAAATAAATATTGGTAGATATGAATATAATTCTATTATTGGTCACTAATTTCCAGTCTAGTGAAAAATGTTTTGTCTCCCTAACCAATTTATGTATTAGAAAATATTCAATACCACTGAATAAAACATTATATTGGTAATTGGTTATTTTTTAGTGGAGGGAGAAGTTGCTGATTTTTGTTTGCATCTAAACAACTTACCAGATTCTTTTTCTTCTAAGACAGTTTTAGTAGTTTTTTTTTTACTTTTCTATATTTATATGTTATTATTTCATTTCTTGTTTTACTAAATTAGCTTGAATATATAAAACAAATCAGAGTAATAATAGAAAAAAAATGAACATGTGTTTCTTCTTCCTGACTTTAATGGGAATGGCTATACCTTTCTACTGTTCAGTGTTGTATTTGTTGTGATTTTTGTTTTTGTTATATTTATTGTCTATAATTAGTTTTCCTCTAATCCTCTAATTTTACATAAGATGTTTACTTGGATTGACCGATGAATTTTATCAGATGTCTTTCCAGAACCTATTGATATAACAGTGAAGTTTTATCTTTTGATGAAACTTGATTTAATGAATATCAATTTATCCTGATATTGAACTTTGTTAATTTAAGTGAGTTTAGGCAGCCAAACTCCATCTAAATCCAACAAAGATATACTTTATTTTTTTTCTCTTCCATGCTTATGAAAGAAAAACTCACAAGTATTTATATTTTTCTGAAAATGCTGTTTCGATTTAAATATTACTGTCATGGGAACACATTATTAAGTGAAACAACCAATCAGAATTATAGACGTTTAGAAACTAAAGATTGCATTCAAAGGAAGTAGCACCAATCTGTAAGGTACAGACTTCTTTTTAGAAATGGTAGTTTCAAATACATTTCTATCATGAATATTATTTGCTTTTCTGTGTCTATATCTTGTCAAGTCTTATTTGTAAGCAGAAGTGCCCTCAGTGTCAAGGCTGAGGCCTGGAGAACTTAAAGTTTAAGTTCAGGGAAAGAAAAGAGTGAAATATGTTAGTAACAAATGAAATATGAGGTACACGTACATACTTAAATTTCTGTAATACATGTTTTTTAGTCATGGTTTATCATCTTTAGTAAACATTCCTGGATTGGATTTACTAGTATTTTATTAGTATTGGTGCCTGTATTCTTAAGTATTTACTTTATAATGCTTAAAGCAATCTAAAATCATGTATCCTGTAGTATGTAATGTGTTTCCTGTGAAATCACTATGACAGATTTTTTTCATCACTTGTGACCTTAGTAGTAGTCCATCTTTCTTTCTGTTCCTGGAGATAGGCAGCAACTGATTTGCTTTTAAGTCACTAGTGATTGTTTGAACATTATATAAATAATTCCTCCCTTTCTTTCTTTGGCACTCTGTCTCTCTCCTTTGTTTCTCTGAATCCATATACACAATGTGTTTAACACATTGAAAGATAATTTGGGCAGCTGGGGCAAAGTTTAGGATTGAATTAATGACAGGCACATAAAAACTTAGAAAATGCTAATTAAAAATGTAACAGGGAATAAAACATTTGTGAGGCAAAATAAGAGAGCAGTATTAATAGAGTGTTAACACTGACTGCTAAGATTTGTTGAGAAGATGGAGATGTGGCAAGGGTGCTTGTATGTATAATGAAGAGGTGGGAGAGAAGAAAGAATTTTTTTGAGAAGTCAGTTAATAGAAATATAAAAATGTCATTTTCAGACACATTAGGTAAATGCCAAAATAAATAGCAAAAAGATTAAAAACTGGTTGCCTCTAGAAAGCAGGAAATGGGCAAAGGAAGGGGATAGATTATTTCTCATTTTCATGATATGTCCTATAGAATTATCTGACATTTAAAAATTATGTGCATGATTGAGTTTGATAAATAAAGCTAAAATGAAAAAAGAAGAAAGAATATACAGATTTACGATTTTGATGTTAAAAATCACATTTCTATTCTATACACTTCCAAATATCTTATAAAATGGGGGTATATTTGGGATTTATCTTTTCTTGGTTATATACCCAGGAGGGGAATCCCTGGGTTATAGGGTAACTCTGTTTCACATTTTGAGGAAAAATGAGTTATTTGTCTTTTATTACTGAGTTGTAAGAGTTCCTTACTTTTTTCTGGATATAAATTCCTTATTAGATATGATTTACAAATATTTTCTCCCTTTATGTATTTTTTTTTTACTTTCTTGATAGTTTCCTTTATAGCACAAAAGTTTTAAATTCTCACAAGAGTCAATTTATGTTTTTAATTTTATTGCTTTTGGTGTCATATTTAAGAAACCATTGCCTAATCCTAAGTCACTAAGATTTAAAAACGTGCTTTCTTCAAAAATTTGTTTAGTTTTGCCTCTTACATTTAGATCTATGATCCATTTTGAGTTATTTGTATATATGAGTCCAACTTGATTATTTTGCATGTAGATTTCCAATTGTTGCAGTGTCATTTGTTGAAAGACCGTTCATTTCTCATTGAATTGTCTTAGCACCTTTGTTAGTAATCAATTAACTGAAAATGTGAATACTTATTTCTGGGTTCTAAATGCTGTTTCACTGTTCTAAGTGTTTATCCTTATCCCAGTAACTCATTGCCTTGATTATTGTAGATTCACATAAGTTTTAAAAATGGAAAATATGAGTGTTCCAACTTTGTTCATCTTTTTCAAGATCATTTTGATACTCTGGGTCTCTTCAGTACGCATATGAATCTTGGGGTCAACTTGTGAAGTTTTTGCAAAAAAAAAACCAGATTTTTTAGGGGTTGCATTGAATATGAAGATCAGCCTGGGGAGTATTGTCACCTGAACAGTCTTAGGTATTTTGATACATGTATGTGAGAAGCTTTTCTTTTATTTAGGTCTTCTTTAATTTTTTTCAACAATGTTTCTTTTAATATAAATTTATTTATTTTCAGTCAGTTCAGTCGCTCAGTCATGTCTGATTCTTTGCGACCCCATGAATCGCAGCACTCCAGGCCTCCATGTTCATCACCAGCTCCTGGAGTTCACTCAGACTCACGTCCATCAAGTCCGTGATGCCATCCAGCCATCTCATCCTCTGTCGTCCCCTTCTCCTCCTGTCCCCAATCCCTCCCAGCATCGGGGTCTTTTCCAATGAGTCAACTCTTCACATGAGATGGCGAAAGTACTGGAGTTTCAGCTTTAGCATCATTCCTTCCAAAAACATCCCAGGGCTGATCTCCTTCAGAATGGACTGGTTGGATCTCCTTGCAGTCCAAGGGACTCTCAAGGGTCTTCTCCAACACCACAGTTCAAAAGCATCAATTCTTCGGCGCTTAGCTTTCTTCACAGTCCAACTCTCACATCCATACATGACCACAGGAAACACCATAGCCTTGACTAGACTGACCTTAGTCGGCAAAGTATTGTCTCTGCTTTTGAATATACTATCTAGGTTGGCCATAACTTTTCTTCCAAGGAGTAAGCATCTTTTAATTTCATGGCTGCAGTCACCATCTGCAGTGATTTTGGAGCCCCCCAAAATAAAGTCTGACACTGTTTCCACTGTTTCCCCATCTATTTCTCATGAAGTGATGGGACTGGATGCCATGATCTTCGTTTTCTGAATGTTGAGCTTTAAGCCAACTTTTTCACTCTCTTTCACTTTCGTCAAGAGGCTTTTTAGTTCCTATTCACTTTCTGCCATAAGGGTGGTGTCATCTGCATATATGAGGTTATTGATATTTCTTCCAGCAATCTTGATTCCAGCTTGTGCTTCTTCCAGTCCAGCGTTTTTCATGATGTAGTCTGCATAGAAGTTAAATAAGCAGGGTGACAAGATACAGCCTTGACGTACTCCTTTTCCTATTTGAAACCAGTCTGTTGTTCCATGTCCAGTTCTAACTAATTGGAGGTTAATTAGTTGTAGTTTTTAACATGTAAGCTTTATGCTTCTTTTGTTCATTACTGAGTGTTTTATTCCTTTGGTTGCTATTGTAAATGAAATTGTTCTCAAGTTTTTTTTGGATAGGGTATCACTGAAGTGAAGTGAAGTGAAGTCACTCAGTCGTGTCCGACTCTTTGTGACTCCATAGACTGTAGCCTACCAGGCTCCTCTTCTCCATGGGATTTTCCAGGCAATAGAACTGGAGTGGATTGCCATTTCCTTCTCCAGAGGGTATCACTAATATATAGAAATATAATTTGTACATTAATTTTACAATCTTGCCTAACTTCTTTTTAGCTCTAATAATTTTTTCAGTTATTTCTTAGGTTTATATCCACAAGGTCATGTCATTAACACATAGTTTTAGTTATTTTTAAACTAAAACTATGAATTTTTTTTTAAGGACTTCCCTGGTGGCTCAGACGGTAAAGACAGGTAAAGTACCTTTCTACAATGTGGGAGACCCAGGTTCGATCCCTGGGTTGGGAAGATCCCCTGGAGAAGGAAATGGCAATCCATTCCAGTATTATTGCCTGGAAAATCCCATGGACAGAGGAGCCTGGTAGGCTGCAGTCCATGGGGTTGCAAAGAGTTGGACACGACTGAATGACTTCACTTTAGTTATTTTTAAAAAATGTCTGGATGTCTTTTTTTCCCCCTCACCTAATTGTCCTGGAAAGGGTGTAGAAGTGGCAAGAGTAGATACACTTGTTTCATTCCCAACCTTAGAAACCATTCATTCTTTCACTGATTAGTATGATGTTAGCTGAGTGTTTATTGTACATGCCATTTATCAGATTGAAAAAGTTCTCTACAGTTCATTTGTTGAATGTTTTTTAATATGAGTGAGTGTTAGATATTTTGAAATAATTTTTCTCCATCTATTGAGGTGACCATGTGATTTTTGTATTATGTTATACTGAGATAGTTCAGTTACTCAGTTGTGTCTTACTCTTTGTGACCTCATGGACTGCAGCATCCCTGTCCTTCACCATCTTCCAGAGTTTTCTCGAATTCAAGTCCATTGAATCAGTGATGCTATCCAACCATCTCATGCTCTGCTGACCCCTTTTCCTCCTGGCCTTCAAACTTTCCCAGCTTCAGGGTCTTTTCTAATGAGTTGGCTCTTTGCGTCAGGTGGCCAATGTATGGGAGCTTTAGCTTCAGTCCTTCCAGTGAATATTCAGGGTTAATTTCATTTAGGATGGACTGGTTTGATCTTGCAGTCCAAGGGACTCTCAAGAGTCTTCTCCAATACCACTGTTCAAAAGCATCAATTCTTCAGCTTTCAGCCTTTTTATTTTCCAGGTTTCACTGCTGTTGAGATAGTATATTGAGATAGTATGTTACATTAAATATTTTTTTGATGTTAAACCAGCTATGCATTCCTGGGATAAAGTCCACAAAGTCATATTGTATTTCTTTTCATATGTTGCTGGAATTGGTTTTGTTGTTGTTGTTCAGTTGCTAAGTTGTGTCCAACTCTTTGCAACCCTGTGGACTGTAGCATGCCAGGCTTCTCTGTTCTTCACCAACTCCTAGAGTCTGCTCAAACTCATGTTCATTGAGTTGATGACACCATCCAACCATCTCATCCTCTGTTAGCCTCTTCTTTTCCTGCCTTCAATCTTTCCTATCATTCAGATCTTTTCCAATGAGTTGGATCTTCACATCAGGTGGCCAAAATATTGGAGCTTCAGCATCAGTCTTTCCAATGAATATTCAGGGTTGATTTCCTTTAGGATTGATTGGTTTGATCTCCTTGCAGTCTTCTCCAGCACCACAGTTTGAAAGAATCAATTATTTGGCATTCAGCCTTCTTTATGGTCCAACTCTCAAATCCATACACGACTACTGGAAAAACCATAGCTTTGAATATACGGACCTTTGTTGGCAAAGTGATGTTTCTGTTTTTTCAATATGCTCTCTAGGTTTGTCATGGCTTTTCTTCCAAGGAGCAAGTGTCTTTTAATTTTGTGGCTGTAGTCACTGTCCGCAGTGATTTTGGACCCCAAGAAAATAAAGTCTGTCACTGTTTCTACCTTTTCCCCATCTATTTGCCCTGAAATAGAAAATGATTGTTTTCTGAATGTTGAGTTTTAAGCCAGCTTTTTCAATTGTTCTTTCAGCTTTATCAAGAGGCTCTTTAATTCCTCTTCCCTTTCTGCCATTAGGGTGGTGTGATCTGCATATCTGAAGTTATTGATATTTCTCCCATCAGTCTAATTGATGTGCATCATCTAGCTGGGCATTTTGCATGATGTACTCTGCATATAAGTTAAATAAGCAGGGTGACAGTATATAGCCTTGACATACTCCTTTCCCAATTTGGAACCAGTCTGTTGGTCCAGTTCTAACTGTTGCTTCTTTACCTGCATACAAGTTTCTCAGGAGGCAAGATAAGGTGGTCTGGTATTCCCATCTCTTGAAGAATTTTCCACAGTTTGTTGTGATCCACATAGTCAAATGCTTTAGTGTAGTCAGTGAAGCATAAGTAGATTATTTTCTGAAATTTCCTTCTTTTTCCGAGAGCCAACAATATTGGCAATTTGATCTCTGATTCCTTGGCCTTTTCTAAATCCACCTTGTATGTCTGGAAGTTCTTAGTTCACATAATTTTGAAGCCTAGCTTGAAGGATTTTGAGCGTTATTTTGATAGCATGTAAAATGAGCACTACTGTGTGGTAGTTTAAACATTCTTTGGCATTGCCTTTGTTTGGGATTGGAATGAAAACTGACCTGTTCCAGTCCTGTGGCCACTGCTGAGTTTTCCAAATTTACTGGTGTATTGAGTGCAGCACTTTAACAACATCTTTTTGGGATTTAAAAGAGCTCAGCTGGAATTCCATCACTCACTAGCTTTGTTCGTAGTAATAATTCTTGAGGCCCACTTGACTTCACATTCCAGGATGTCTGGCTCTAGGTGAGTGATCACACCATTGTTGTTATCTGGGTCATTAAGACCTTTTTTGTACAGGTCTTCTGTGTATTCTTGCCTCCTCTTCTTAATATCTTCTGCTTCTGTTAGGTTCATATCATTTCTGTCCTTTATTGTGCCCATCTTCACATGGAATGGTCCCTTGAAAGTGAAAGTGAAAGTGAATTTGCTCAGTCGTGTCTGACTCTTAGCGACCCTATGGACTGCAGCCCACCAGGCTCCTCCGTCCATGGGGTTTTCCAGGCAAGGGTATTGGAGTAGGTTGCCAGTGCCTTCTCCATCTTGAAGCTGTCATAATTACTGGGCAAGGGAAATTTTGATGACACATTTAGGGGTACATTAAAACATAAAATTGGTATCCCTGTTAGAGCATGTAAAGATGATCTTTCCCAGGAACTGAAATTAAAATTTTTACAAGAAGCCAAAATCCTCAAGCAATATAATCATACCAGTATTGTAAAATTCATAAACATTAGCACACGAATACAGCCTATCTACAAAATTAAGGGACTTGTTCCAGGACATGATTTCCTCTCCTTTCTGAGAAAGAAGGATGACCTAAAACAGTGACATTTTTATTAGATGCTCCTTCTGGATGGCAAATCTCAGGTAAAAATTGTATACACAGGGACCTTGCTGCAAGAAACTGCCTTGAGGTGAAAATAATGTTCTGAAAACCAGTGACTTTGGAATGTCTCGTCAAGAGGGTGGTGGTGTGTATTCATCTTCTGATTTAAAGCAGATTCCCATTCTCTGATTTTCTTGAAGAGATCTCTAGTCTTTCCCATACTAATGTTTTGCTCTACCTCTTTCCATTATTCACTTAAGAAGGCTTTCTGATCTCTGTCACTATTCTTTGGAACTCTGTATTCAGATGTGTATATATTTCCTTTTCTCCTTTGCCTATCATTTCTCTTATTTTCTCAGCTATTTGTAAGGCTTCCTCAGACAGCCATTTCGCCTTGTTGAATTTCTTTTTCTTGAGTTTGGTTTTGGTGACTGCGTCCTGTACAATGTATGTACTTCTGTCTGTAGTTTTTAAGGCACTCTGTCTGTTAGATCTAATCTCTTGAATCTATTTGTTACTTCCAGTGTATAATCATAAGGGATTTGATTTAAGTCGTACCTGAATGATCTAGTGGTTTTCCCTACTTTCTTCAATTTAAGCATGAATTTTGCAATAAGGAGCTCATGATATGAGCCACAGTCAGCTCCTGGTCTTGTTTTTGCTCACTGTATAGAGCTTCTCTCTCTTTGCCTGCAAAAATATAATCAGTCTGATTTTGGTGTTGACCATCTGGTGAAATCCATGTGTAGTGTCATCTCTTGTGCTGTTGAAAGAATGTGTTTGCTATGACCAGTGTGTTCTCTTGGCAAAATTCTGTTACGCTTTGCTCTGCTTCATTTTGTACTCCAAGGCCAAACTTGCCTGTTACTCCAGGTGTCTCTTGACTTCTACTTTTGCATTCCAGTCCCCTATAATGAAAAGGACATCTTTTTTGGTGTTTGTTCTAGAAGGTCTTGTAGGTCTTCATAAAACCGTTCTACTTCTTGTTTTCAGGCATTAGTGCTTGGGGGCATAGGCTTTGATTACTGTGATGATGAATGATTTGCTTTGAAAATGAACCCAGGTCATTTTGTCATTTTTGAGATTGCACTCAAGTACTGAATTTTGGACTCTTGTTGACTATGAGGGCTACTCCATTTCTTCTAAGGGATTCTTGCTCACAGTAGTAGGTATAATGGTCCTCTGAATTGAATTCACCCATACCCATCCATTTTAGTTCAGTAATTCTTAAAATGTTGATGTTCACTCTTGTGATCTCCTGTTTGATCACTTCCAATTTACCTTGATTCATGGATCTAACATTCCAGATTCCTATACAGTATTGTTTTTTACAGCATTGGAGTTTACTTTCACCACCAGACACATCCACACCTGGATGGTTTTTTGTTTTGGCTCAGCCTCTTCGTTCCTTCTGGAACTATTTCTCTGCTGTTTTCTAGTAGCATATTGGATACCTGCTGACCTGGGGGCTTCATCTTTCAGTGTCACATCTTCTTGCCTTTTCATATCGTTCATGTGCCTTTTCATATCATGGCAAGAATGCTGAGGTTTTTTTCCATTTCCTTCTCTAGTGGACCATGTTTTGTCAGAACTCTCCACCATGACCCATCTATCCTGGGTGACCCTACATGGCATGGGTCACAGCTTCACTGAGTTACGCAAGACTGATACTTGTCATCATTTTTCTTAATTTTCTGTGATTGTGGTTTTCATTCTGTCTGCCCTCTGGTGGGTGAGGATAAGAAGCTTGTGTAAGCTTTCTGATGGGAGAGACTGGCTATCAGGAAAAGTGGGTCTTGCTCTGATGGGCAGGGCCATGCTCAGTAAATCTTCCACTTTCCTGCTGATGAGTGGCTTGCTAATATTTTGGGGAGGGATTTTTATATCCATATTAATTAATAATTAGTGGTCTCTAGTTTTTTTTTCCTTGTGATGACTTAGTTTCCAGGATTAGGGTAATACTGGCCATAAAATGAGTAGGGACGTGTTCCCACCTCTTCTGGTTTTTTTTTTTTTTTGAGAGAAACTATATTCTGATTATTTTTATCCACATTGATCTGCATGAGAATTATAAGTATCTTCCTCTTGACAATTTTGTTTAGAAGTCAAAACAAGGACAGTTGAGAATGAAGAGGGAAACACCTCAGTTAAGGATCATGAATAGAAAGTGGGTTTTGCTGCTAAATATATTTTTTGCCAATTTAGTTGAGAATTCTTTGGAGATTATAGAACAATAGTTCATTGGTTAAAGACATTGTGGTATATTCATACTGTAATGAGCTCTACAATCTTTAAATAGGTTGAAGTACATCTAAATGTATTTTTATGGAAATATTTCTATAATATGCTACCAAGTAAGAAAAATACAGATTTGGTTATATATTAGTTAATATGCTTTTGCATATATGTTCTTATATGCTTTGAAGAAAAATGAGAAATTTATGCAATGAATTCTGCTTTGGTTTATCTGGGGAATGAATTTTATTTTATTTATTTAATAAATATTTAATTAATATTTATTTAATAATGGAATAATATAACACATTTATAGTAGCTTCAGCTATAGTCTAAAGAATTTGGTAAAAAGTTATCTTTGCTGGCCCCAACATTTTCATTCAAATTTTATTATGTGTTGTCATGATTCTCTGATTAGCCTCACTGCCAATTATTAGGGGATATTCCTGAATCTCATTTTCTGATCCCTTTTTTTAAAATTTTTATTTTTACTTTATTCTATTTTACAATACTGTATTGGTTTTGCTATACATTGACATGAATCCGCCACAGGTGTATACGAGCTCCCAATCCTGAATCCCCTTCCCACCTTCCACCCCATATCATCTCTCTGGATCATTCCCGTGCACCAGCCCCAAGCTTCCTGTATCCTGTATCGAACATAGACTGAACCAGGAAGAAATAGAAAATCTTAACAGACCCATCACAAGCATGGAAATTGAAACTGTAATCAGAAATCTTTCAGCAAACAAAAGCCCAGGTCCAGACGGCTTCACAGCTGAATTCTATCAAAAATTTTGAGAAGAGCTAACACCTATCCTACTGAAACTCTTCCAGAAAACTGCAGAGGAAGGTAAACTTCCAAACTCATTCTATGAGGCCACCATCACCCTAATACCAAAACCTGACAAAGACACCACACAAAAAACTACAGGCCAATATCACTGATGAACATAGATGCAAAAATCCTTAACAAAATTCTAGCAATCAGAATCCAACAGCACATTAAAACGATCATACACCATGACCAAGTGGGCTTTATCCCAGGGATGCAAGGATTCTTCAGTATCCACAAATCAATTAATGTAATTCACCACATTAACAAAGTGAAAAATAAAAATCATATGATTATCTCAATAGATGCAGAGAAGGCCTTTGACAAAATTCAACATCCATTTATGATAAAAACTCTCCAGAAAGCAGGACTAGAAGGAACGTACCTCAACATAATAAAAGCTATATATGACAAACCCACAACAAACATTATCCTCAATGGTGAAAAATTGAAAGCATTTCCCCTAGTCAGGAACAAGACAAGGGTGCCCACTTTCACCGCTACTATTCAATATAGTTCTGGAAGTTTTGGCCACAGCAATCAGAGCAGAAAAAGAAATAAAAGGAATCCAAACTGGAAAAGAAGAAGTAAAACTCTCACTCTTTGCAGATGACATGATCCTCTACATAGAAAATCCTAAAGGCTCCACCAGAAAACTACTAGAGCTAATCCACGAATATAGTAAAGTTGCAGGATATAAAATCAACACTCAGAAATCCCTTGCATTCCTATACACTAATAATGAGAAAGTAGAAAAAGAAATTAAGGAAACAATTCCATTCACCATTGCAACGAAAAGAATAAAATACTTAGGAATATACCTACCTAAAGAAACTAAAGACCTATATATCGAAAACTATAAAACACTGATGAAAGAAATCAAAGAGGACACTTGTAGATGGAGGAATATACCATATTCATGGATTGGAATAATCAATATAGTAAAAATGAGTATACTACCCAAAGCAATCTACAGATTCAATGCAATCCCTATCAAGCTACCAGCGGTATTTTTCACAGAACTAGATCAAATAATCTCAAGATTTGTATGGAAATACAAAAAACCTCGAATAGCCAAAGCAATCTTGAGAAAGAAGAATGGAACTGGAGGAATCAACTTGCCTGACTTCAGGCTCTACTACAAAGCCACAGTCATTAAGACAGTATGGTACTGGCACAAAGACAGAAATATAGATCAAAGGAACAAAATAGAAAGCCCAGAGATAAATCCACATACCTATGGACACCTTATCTTCGACAAAGGAGGCAAGAATATACAATGGAGTAAAGACAATCTCTTTAACAAGTGGTGCTGGGAAAACTGGTCAACTACTTGTAAAAGAATGAAACTAGATCACTTTCTAACACCCCACACAAAAATAAACTCAAAATGGATTAAAGATCTAAATGTAAGACCAGAAACTATAAAACTCCTAGTGGGGAATGAATTTTAGATAAACTACATGCTATGTTTAATCTTTTTCATCTTTGAATATTTACAAAAGCAATATATTATAAAAATACTTCCATTAAAAGTAGTTTGTGGAGCACTAAATATTTGACTGAACCAGATACAGAATCTCTTTTTTCCTGACCAATGTGGGTCCTCTATTTTTTTAAAGGTTCTAGCATATTTCATTTTGAAATTAATTCATCTAATATTGCATATTCCTTTTTACATGTTAGTCTCATCTCTTTTGTGATATTATGAGCTCTTTATATTTTTCTTTTCTTTCTTTCCCATTGTGATATTATGAAACCTTTCAAACATACTGTGGAGTTGAAAGAATCATACTGGAATACTCATATTATTTATATGTTAAAGCACAAATATTATTATGCCATTTTATGAGTTTTGACTAAAGTATACACATGTAAAATTCAAACCTTATCAGAATATAGAATATTACCTTCACTTAGTAAAGTTCCTTTATGCCCTTTCTAGTCAATTCTCTTCCGGGTCAACCACTTGTCAAACCAAGTGGTCAAAGTCAAAACCAGTTCTGATTTTTTTCACCATAGCTTTATTTTGCTTGTTTATATTATATTTGTAATCATACTATACATACTCTTTTGTGTATTGCTTCCTTTACTTAGCATAATGTTCTTGAGAATCATCCATGTTTTTGTTTCTGTCATTAGTTTTTATTATTTAATTGTTTAGTTATTCTATTGTATGCATATACCACAGTTTTGATGTTTGATTCTCTTGTTCGTCACTTGAGTTTTTTCTAGATTGTTAAAGCTGTTAGAGGCGTACTTATACAAATTAATATGTGGACATATGCTCATTATTTTCTTGGTTACATACATAGGAGTGAACTTTCTGGGTCATAGGACAGGTATATGTTTAGTTTTTAAAGAACCACAACATGTTTTTCCAAAGTGTTTGTGATGTAACACTCCTGCCAACAACACTTGGTGGTCTTTTTTATAAAATAATTATTTTAGTCATTCTGCTGGTTGGATAGTGGTATCTTGTTGTGACTTTAATTTTATTTCCCTGATGACTATTTTCAGTATTTTCTCTTTCAGACAGTTCGGCATGGTTTTCCTTATCAGCCCACCACATTAGCCTTTGATCCAGTTCAGAAAATCTTGGCTATTGGAACGAGAACTGGTGCTATACGAATGTATCCTTAATTTTTGGTTCATTATTTACTATATTAATATCAATTACATTTCCTTAAATATTCAGGTAAGTGAAATATTTATGACCAAATAAATTTTATTGTCTCTTTAGACATGAGTAACCCATGTCACATCAAATTAATTGGTATATTTTTAATGTTTGTGAGATAAGTATTCATGTCCCTTTTAAAATCCTTGATATTGGTGATTTGTGTTTTGAGTTTTTTTTCCTGGTTAGTCTGGCTAGAAGGTTATTAACTGTACTGATTTTCATAAGAAGCAATTTTTGGTTTCATTGTTTTTCTGTATTGTTTTCCTATATTTCATTCCTGGTTTTTTTTTTTATTTCCTTTCTATTGATTAATCTTGGGTTTCATTTTATCTTCTTTTTCTGGTGTTCTAAGGTGAAAACTGTGGTCATGGATTTGAGAAATTTCTTCTTTTCTAATATATGCCTGTAAAGTTGTAAATATCCTCCCAGATTTTGTTTTAGTGTCATACCAGTTTTGTAAATAAACTTTTAAGATCATTATAGACTTGTGCAGTTTTTAAGAAGTAATATAGAGAAATCCCATGTACTTTTTATCTAATATCCCCCAATAGAAATATTGTAAACTATTATTATACTACTACAACCAGGAAATTGATATACTTGAGGTAAAGAGCATTTCTATCACTGCAGAGATTTCTCATGTTGCCCTTTTAGAGCCGCATCCTTACCCTCCAGTTCCCTCAGCCTCATCCTTGACTCCTGACAATCACTTGTTTGTTCTTTGTTTCAATAATTTTGCCACTTTCAAAATGTTATATAAATGGAATCATACTGCATGTAACCTTTTGAGGTTTGCTTTTTTCACTCAGCATAATTCTCTGAAGACTCATTGAAGTTGTTGTATGTATTAATTATATCTATCAATTTATTGTTGAGTAACGTTCCATGGTAGGGATGTACCACAGCTTGTTTAACCTTTCACTTGCTGAAGGTTATCTGGATTTTCAGTTTCTGATTATGATTAAAGTAGCTATGAACATTTGTGTGCATATTTTTGTGTGAACATAAATTTTCATTTCTCTTGTATAAATGTCCAGGAGAGCAGCTGCAGGGGTTGTGCAATAGTTGCATGTTTAGTTTTATGAGAAAATCCCAAACTGTTTTCCAGAGTGATGATAACATTTTTATTCCTACCAGTAGTATATGAGTGATTCTGTATCTCTATATCATTACCAGCATTTAGTGTTACTGTAGCCATTCTGATCATTTTCTGGTGATGTCTCATTATGGTATTCTTGTATATTTTAGATACTAATCTTTTGTCAGATATATGGTTTGCAATTATTTTCTTTAGTCTCTTTTGTTTGTTATTTCATTTTTAAACATTTAAAAAGATTTAAATAGTTAATTTGTAATGTATTAGTTTCTGATGTACAGTAAAATGATTCATATATGTATATCTTTTCTATTCTTATCCATTATAGTTTATTACAAGATATTGTATATAGTTTCCTATGCTGTACAGTAGGACCCTGTTGTTTATCTGTTTTATGTATGCTAGTTTGTATCTGCTAATCATAAACTCCTAATTTATTGTTTCCCCTTCTATCCCCTTTAGTAACCATGTTTCATTTCTGTGACTGTCAGCCTGTTTCTGTTTTGTAAGTAAGTTCATTTGTATCATATTTTAGATTCCACATATAAATGGTATAATACGATATTTATCTTCTTCCAGTCTTCAACTTATCTTTTCACCCACTTAATCGGACTTTTAGAGTCCAGTTTATCAGTTTTTCCTTTATAGATTGTGCTTTTTTGATATTACCTTTTAGAACTCTTTTTCTCACTTTGTATCTTATTTTCTTTTTTCCCTAAATTATAGTTATACATTTTATATTTAAATACAGGTTCCTTTTTTGAGTGAACTTTCTATTTATATTGTCTTGTTTGTTTTTCATAGTAGAGTAGTACTGGATTCATAAAATGAACTGAGAAATGTTCTCTCTGTATC
The DNA here is from genome assembly GCA_917880005.1 of Nanger dama. Taxonomy (NCBI): domain Eukaryota; kingdom Metazoa; phylum Chordata; class Mammalia; order Artiodactyla; family Bovidae; genus Nanger; species Nanger dama. Next base: position 9,576,947 of record CAKJTW010000011.1, read on the forward strand.
TATTTTCTGGAATATTTTGTATAAAATTGGTATTAATTCTTTAAATGTTACGTATTTTCTAATGAGAGGAATTGGACCTGGAGACTATGAGATTTTATATTACAGATTCACTTTCTAAAATTAGTTATAGGACTACTTTAGCTTTCTATTTTATTTGGATAGTTTGTAGTCTGTCTTACTAGTGGTTTGTAAATTTTTATTGATTTTTTTTTTTTTGGAGGAACTAGTTTTTGTTTAATTGCTTTTGTTTTATTCTTTCCATTTTATCCTGAATTCTCTTTAGTATTTCTTTGAGCTTATTTTGCTTTTTTTTCTAGTTTTTGAAGTGGGAGCATGTTATTGATTTGAGAATTTTCATTCTCTTTTCTAAGGTATACATTTAGTGTTGTTAATTCTCCTCCCAGCACAGTCTTAACTGATTCCACAAGTTTTGATATGTGTGTTTGAATTTTCATTCAGTCATATGTAGTTTTAAAAATTGTCTTTGAGACTTCTTTGAATCATCAATTACTTAGAAGTATTTTAGTTAAATGGCAAGTGTTTAGAAATCAAAAACAGGAAAATTTCCAGTTTTGACTCCATTATGGTCAGAAAACACACACTTTATGATTTTAATTCTTTTAAATTTGTTGAGATTTGTTATGTGGCCTAGGATATGATCTGTCTTGGTCGATACTCTATAGACTATGGAAGAACATGAAAGCATTCTTTTCTTTCTGAGTGGATGTTTTATATTTGTCATCTAGATACTGGTTGATTGTGTTGTTGAGTTCTATATTCTTGCTAATTTTTGTCTGGTAATTCTTGTCAAATCCCTAGAGTAGAGTGAATTAGGAACTCCAACTCTAATTATGGATATATTTATCTCTTTCTAGCTTCATTAGTTTTGGCTTTCTGTATTAGGGTCTGTGGTTTGGTATGCACACATTTAGAATTGTTATACCTTCCATGGATTGACCCCTTTATCATTATGTGATGTTTTTACTTATCTCCAGTAATTTTCTTTGCTCTGAAATTGACCTTATATGATTTTAGCATAGTCACTCATACTTTTTAAAAACAAATTAATGTTTACATGTTATAGCTATTTCTATCCTTTTACTGTAAACTTATGTCATTGTATTTGAAGTGAGTTTATTTATATAGAATATTGTTTATTTTCTTTTTTTGAGATATAATGGACATAAAATGTTATCTTAGGTTCATATGTACAACATAGTTATTCAGTACCTCTATATATTGTGGAATGATCACCACAATAAGTCACTTAATGTGTCACTACACATAGTTACAAAAACTTTTTTTCTTCTGATGAGAATTTTAGAGATCTACCCTGTTAGCAGCTTTCAATACACAGTACAGTAATATTAACTGTAATCACTATGCTGTGCAGTACATCCTCAGATCTTATTTTATAATGAAAGTTTGACTTTTGAACACCTTCATCGATTCTGCCCACCCCACACCTCCTACCTTTGGCAACCACCAATCTGTTCCCTGTTTCTATGTGTTCAGTATTTTTGTTTGTTTGTTTCTTAGATTTATGTTTTTAGTGCGAGTGTATAGTATTTATCTTTCTCTGACTTGAGTCAGCATAATGCCTTTGATGTCCATCCATGTTGTCACAAATGGCTAGATTTCATTCTTTTAATATGGCTGAGTAACATTCTGTTCTCTGTCTGTGTATATCATATTTTCTTTATCCATTCATCCGTCAGTGGACAATTAGGTTGTTTCCATGTCTAGGCTATTGCAAATAATTCTGGAATAAATATGAGGGTACAGATATCTTTTGAGTTAGATTTTCATTTCCTTCTGATAAATACCCAGAAGTAGAATTGTTGGATTGGGTGGTAGTTCTATTTTATTTTATTATCTTTTAAAAATATTTAAAATTTTGTATTGCAATAATGCAACAATTTGCATTGTTGATTAACAATGATGTGTTAGTGTCAAGTGTACTGCAAAGTGATTCAGTTATACACATATACGTATCTGTTCTTTTTCAAATTCTTTTCTTGTTTAGGTTATTGAAGCATACTGAGCCAAATTCTCTGTGCTATACAGTAGGTCCTTGTTGGTTAGCTGTTTTAAAGATAGTAGTGTGTACATGCCCATCCCAAACCTCATTATGTCTTTCATAGTGCTTGCACAATTTACAGTCTGACTAACAGTGCACAAGGGTTCCCTTTTCTCTATATCCTTGCCAACAGTTGTTATTCCTTGTCTTTCAGATAATAGCCACTTTAAGAAAGAGATAATATCCCATTGCTCTTTCATTTGCATTTCCCTAATAATTAGTGATAATTAGTGATGTTGAATGCCTTTTCAATACCTCTTAGCTGTCTGTATGTCTGTCTTTTTGCAAAAGTATCTGTTCAGATCCTTTGCTAGTTTTTAATTGAACTGTTTGTTTTGCTGTTAAGTCATATGAGTTCTTTATATATTTTGAATATTAATCCCTTATCAGATATGATTTTCAAATATTTTATTCCATAGGATAGGTTGCTTTTTTATTTAGTTAAGTTTCCTTTGCTGTACAGGAAGGAGCTTTTTAGTTTGATGTAGCCACACTTTGTTTTATTTTTTGTTGTTATGTTTTGCTTTTTGTGTCAAGTCTGAAGAATCATTGCCAAGAATGGTTTCCAGGAGTTATTCGTTATATTTTCTTCTAGGAGTTTTATGGTTTCATGTCTTTTGTCCAAGTTCTTAATCCATTTTGAGTTAATTTTTGTATATAGTGTAAGATAGTGGTTCAACTTAATTCTTTTGCATATGGCTGTCCAGAAAACTCCAGTGATGCAGTTTTTCCTGAAGAGACGTCCTTCCTCTGTTGAATATTATTGGCTTCCTTGTAAAATACTTGTTGACCAAATATGAAATGGTTTATTTTGGGGATCTTCATTTTATTACGTTGGTTTATGGGTTGACTTTTATGCCAGTATCATATTGTTTTGATTACTTATAGCTTTGTAATAGTTTAAAATGAAGGAGCATGGTAAGTCTAGCTTTGTTCTTTCTTAAGGTTGTTTTTGCTATTCGAGGTCTTTTGTAGTTGTGTGCAAATTTGGGGGATTGTTCTAGTTCTGTGAAAAGTACATGGGTAAGTTTTTCTAGGAATTCCACTGAATCTTTAGATTGCCTTGGATAGTATGGACATTTTCAACAGTGTTAATCCTTCCATGCATGAGCATAGTATATCTACCCTATTATTTATGTTTTCAGTTTCTTTCATTAGTGTCTTGTAGTTTCCAGTATACATGTCTTCCACTTCCTTAGGTAAATTCGTTTCTAGGTTTTTATTCTTTTGTTGTTGTTGTTGTTCTGTCACTGAACAGTCATATCCAACTCTTTGCAACCACAGGGACTGCAGCTCGCTAGGCTTCCCTGTCCTTCACCATTTCTCAGAGCTTGCTCAAACTCAAGTCCATTGAGTCGGTGATGCCATCCAACCATCTCGTAGTCTGCCGTCCCCTTCTCCTGCCTTCAATCTTTCCCAGCATCAGGGTCTTTTCTAATGAGTCAGCTCTTTGCTGCTGCTGCTAAGTTGCTTCAGTCGTGTCCAACTCTGTGCGACCCCATAGACGGCAGCCCTCTAGGCTCCCCTATCCCTGGGATTCTCCCGGCAAGAACACTGGAGTGGGTTGCCATTTCCTTCTCCAATGCATGAAAGTGAAAAGTGAAAGTGAAGTCGCTCAGTCATGTCCGACTCTTTGTGACCCCATGGACTGCAGCCTACCAGGCTCCTCTGCCCATGGGATAGTCCAAGCAAGAGTACTGGAGTGGGTTGCCACCACCTTCTCTGCAGCTCTTTGCATCAGGTACCAAAGTATTGGTGCTTAAGCGTCAGTCTTTCCAGTGAATAGTCAGGACTGATTTCCTATAGGATTGACTGGTTAATCTCTTTGCAGTCCAAGGGACTCTCAAGAGTCTTCTCCAACACTACACTTCAAAAGCATCAATTCTTTGGTGCTCAGCCTTCTTTATATTCCAATTCTCACATCTATGCATGACTACTGGAAAAACCATAGCTTTGATTAGATGGACCTTTGTTGGCAAAGTAATGTCTCTGCTTTTAATATGCTATCTAGGTTGGTCATAGCATTTCCTCTAAAGAGCAAGCATCTTTTAATTTCATGGCTGCACTCACCATCTGCAGTGATTTTGGAGCCCAAGAAAATAAAATCTCTCACTATTTCTATTGTTTACCCATCTATTTGCCATGAGGTAATGGGAACAGATGCCATGATCTTGGTTTTTTGAATGTTGAGTTTTAAGCCAGCCTTTTCACTCTGCTCTTTTACTTTCATCAAGACAATCTTTAGTTCCTCTTTGCTTTCTGCCATAAGGGTATATCTTATAACCTCTGCATATTTGAGGTTACTGAAATTTCTCCCAGCAATCTTGATTTCAGCTTGTGCATCATCTAGTGGGGCATTTTGCACGATGTACTCTGCATATAAGTTAAATAAGCAGGGTGATGGTATACAGCCTTGACGTACTCCTTTCCCAATTCGGAACCAGTCCATTGTTCCATGTCCAGTTCTAATTGTTGCCTCTTGACCTGCATACAGGTTTCTCAGGAGTCTGATCGTGTGGTCTGGTATTCCTATTTCTTTAAGAATTTTCCACAGTTTGTTGTGATCCACACAGTCAAATGCTTTAGTGTAGTCAATGAAGCAGAAGTAGATGTTTTTCTGAAACTCTCTTGCTTTTTCTGTGATCTGATGTATGTTGGCAATTTGATCTCTGGTTCCTCTGGTTTTTCTAAATCCACCTTGAACATCTGGAGGTTCTTGGTTCATGTACTGTTGAGACCTCAGTTGGAGAATTTTGAGCATTACTTTGCTAGCATGTGAAAGGAGTGCAATTGTGTGGTAGTTAAAAATTCTTTGCAACTGTCTTTCTTTGGGATTGGAATGAAAAGTGACCTTTTTCAGTCATGTGGCAATGCTGAGTTTTCCTAATATGCTGGCATATTGAGTGCAGCACTTTCACAGCAGTATCTTTTAGGATTTTGAGTAGCTCTGCTGGAATTCCATCACCTCCATTAGCTTTGATCATAGTGATGTTTACTAAGGCCCACTCGACTTTGCACTCCAGAAGTCTGGCTCTAGGTGAGTGATTACACCATTGTGGTTATACGGATTATTAAGATCTTTCTTGTACAGTTCTTCTATGTATTCTTACCACCTCTTCTTAATATCTTCTGCTCCTGTTAGGTCCATTTCATTTCTGTCTTTTATTGTGCCCATCTTTGCATGAAATGTTCCTTGGTATCTCTAATTTTCCTGAAGAGATCTCTAATCTTTCCAATTTTATTATTTTCCTCTACTTCTTTGCATTGTCCACTTAGGAAGGCTTTCTTATCTCTCCTTGCTGTTCTTTGGAACTCTACATTCAAATGGGTATATTTTTCCTTTTCTCCTTTGCCTTTAGCTTTTCTTCTTTTCTCAGCTGTTTGTAAGGCCTCCTCAGGCAACCATTTTGCCATTTTGCATTTCTTTTCTTCAGGATGGTTTTGTTCACCTACTCCTGTACAGTGTTTCGAACCTTCATCCGTAGTTCTTCAGGCACTCTGTCTATCAAATCTGATACCTTGACTCTGTTTGTCACTTTCTCTGTATCATCATAGGAATTTGATTTAAGTCATACCTGAATGGCCTAGTGATTTTTCTTACTTTCTTCAATTATAGTCTGAATTTTGCTATAAGGAGTTCATAATCTGAGCCACAGTCAGCTCCTGGTCTTGTTTTTTTTCACTCTATAGAGCTTCTTCATCTTCAGCTGCAAAGAATATAATCAGTCTGACTTTGGTATTGACCACCTGGTGATGTCCTTGTGTAGAGTTGTCTTGTGTTGTTGGAGGAGGGTGTTTGCTGTGACCAGTGTGTTCTCTTCACAAAGTTCTTTAGCCTCTGCCCTGCTTCAGTTTGTACTCCAAGGCCAAACTTGCCTATTACTCCAGGTATCTCTAGACTTTTGCATTCTAGACCCCTGTGATGAAAAGAATATGTATTTTGGTGTTAGTTCTAAAGATCTTGTAGGTCTTTAGAGAACTGTTCCACTTCAGCATCTTTGGCATTAGTGGTTGGGGCATAGACTTAAATTACTGTGATAGTAAACAGTTTGCCTTGGAAACAAACAAGGATGATTCTGTTGTTTTTGAGATTGTACCCAAGTACTGCATTTTGGACTCTTGTAGACTATGAGGGCTACTCCAGTTCTTCTAAATGACTCTTGCGCACAGTGAAAGTGAAAGTGAAGTTGCTCAGTCGTGTCCGACCCTCAGCGACCCCATGGACTGCAGCCTTCCAGGCTCCTCCATCCATGGGATTTTCCAGGCAAGAGTACTGGAGTGGGTTGCCATTGCCTTCTCTGTTGCGCAAAGTAGTAGGTAGAATTGTCATCTGAATTAAATTTGCCCATTTTAGTTCACTGATTCCTTTTTTAATATAAACTTATTTATTTTAATTGGAAGCTAATTTACAATATTGTATTATTTTTCCCATACATCAACATGAATCTGCCACGGGTGTACATGTGTTCCCCATCCTGAACCCCCTCCCACCTCCCTCCCCGTCCCATCCCTCTGGGTCATCTCAGTGCACCAGCCTCGAGCATCCTGTATCATGCATCGAACCTGGAAAGGCGATTCATTTCATATATGATATTATACATGTTTCAATGCCAAATCATCCCACCCTTGCCCTCTCCCACAGAGTCAAAAAGACTATTCTATACATCTGTGTCTCTTTTGCTGTCTCACATACAGGGTCATCATTACCATCTTTTTAAATTCTATATATATGCGTTAGTATACTGTATTAGTGTTTTTCTTTCTGGCTTACTTCACTCTGTATAATAGGTTCCAGTTTCATCCACCTTATTAGAACTGATTCAAATGTATTCTTTTAATGGCTGAGTAATACTCCATTGTGTATATGTACCACAGCTTTCTTATCCATTTGTCTGCTGATGGATATCTAGGTTGCTTCCAAGTCCTGGCTATTATAAACAGTGCTGTGATGAACATCAGGGTACACGTGTCTCTTTCAATTCTGGTTTCCTCACTGTGTATGCCCAGCAGTGGGATTGCTGGGTCATATGGCAGTTCTATATCCAGTTTTTAAAGGAATCTCCATACTGTTCTCCATAGTGGCTGTACTAGTTTGCATTCCAGGTTCCCTTTTCTCCACACCCTTTCCAGCATTTATTGTTTGTAGACTTTTGGATTGCAGCCATTCTGACTGGTGTGAAATGGTACCTCCTTGTGGTTTTGATTTGCATTTGTCTGATAATGAATGATGCTGAGCATTTTTTCATGTGTTTGTTAACCATCTGTATTTCTTCTTTGGAGAAATGTCTATTTAGTTCTTTGGCCCATTTTTTGATTGGGTTGTTTATTTTTCTGGAATTGAGCTGCAGGAGTTGCTTGTATATTTTTGAGATTAATTCTATGTCAGTTGCTTCATTTGCTGTTATTTTCTCCCATTCTGAAGGCTGTCTTTTCACCTTGCTTATAGTTTCCTCTGTTGTGCAGAAGCTTTTAATTTTAGTTAGGTCCCATTTGTTTATTTTTGCTTTTATTTCCATTATTCTGGGAGATGGGTCATAGAAGATCCTGCTTTGAATCACGTCAGAGAGTGTTTTGCCTATGCTCTCCTCTATGAGTTTTAAAGTTTCTGGTATTAGGTTTAGATCTTTAATCCATTTTGAGTTTATTTTTGTGTATGATGTTAGAAAGTGTTCTAGTTTCATTATTTTACAAGTGGTTGCCCAGTTTTCCCAGCACTACTTGTTAAAGAGATTGTCTTTTCTCCATTGTATATTTTTGCTTTTTTTGTCAAAGATAAGGTGTCCATCAGTTCAGTTCAGTTCAGTCACTCAGTCGTGTCTGACTCTTTGTGACCCCATGAATAGTAGCATGCCAGGCCTCCCTTTCCATCACCAACTCCCGGAGTTCACTCAGACTCCCATCCATCGAGTCAGTGATACCATCCAGCCATCTCATCCTCTATCGTCCCTTTCTCCTCCTGCCCCCAGTCCCTCCCAGCATCAGAGTCTTTTCCAATGAGTCAACTCTTCATGAGAGGTGGACAAAGTACTGGAGTTTCAGCTTTAACATCATTCCTTCCAAAGAAATCCCAGGGCTGATCTCCTTCAGAATGGACTGGTTGGATCTCCTTGCAGTCCAAGGGACTCTCAAGAGTCTTCTCCAACACCACAGTTCAAAAGCATTAATTCTTCAGCACTCAGCTTTCTTCACAGTCGAGCTCTCACATCCATGCATGACCACTGGAAAAACCATAGCCTTTACTAGATGGACCTTTGTTGGCAAAGTAATGTTTCTGCTTTTCAATATGCTATCTAGGTTGGTCATAAATTTTCTTCCAAGGTGTAAGCATCTTTTAATTTCATGGCTGCAGGCACCATCTGCAGTGATTTTGGAGCCCCAAAAATAAAGTCTGACACTGTTTCCCCATCTATTTCCCATGAAGTGATGGGATCAGATGCCATGACCTTCGTTTTCTGAATGTTGAGCTTTAAGCCAACTTTTTCACTCTCCACTTTCACTTTCATCAAGCAACTTTTTAGTTCCTCTTCACTTTCTGCCATAAGGGTGGTGTCATCTACATATCTGAGGTTATTGATATTTCTCCCAGCAATCTTGATTCCGGCTTGTGCTTCTTCCAGCCCAGTGTTTCTCATGATGTACTTTGCATATAAGTTAAATAAGCAGATGTCCATAGGTGTGTGGATTTATCTCTGGGCTTTCTATTTTGTTCCATTGATTTATAGTTCTGTCTTTCTGCCAGTACCATACTGTCTTGATGACTGTGGCTTTGTAGTAGAGCCTGAAGTCAGGCAGGTTGATTCCTCCAGTTCCATTCCTCTTTCTCAAGATTGCTTTGGCTAGTTGAGGTTTTTTGTATTTCCATACAAGAAATTATTTGTTCTAGCTCTGTGAAAAATACTGTTGGTGGCTTGATATGGATTGCATTGAACCTATAGATTGCTTTGGGTAGTATACTCATTTTCATTATATTTATTCTTCTTATCCATGAACATGGTATGTTTCTCCATCTATTAGTGTCCTCTTTGATTTCTTTCATCAGTGTTTTATAGTTTTCTATATATAGGTTTTTAGTTTCTTTAGGTAGATATATTCTGAAGTATTTTATTCTTTTAATTGCAGTGGTGAATGGAATTGTTTCCTCAATTTCTCTTTCTATTTTCTCATTATTAGTGTATAGGAATGCAATGGATTTCTGTGTGTTTGTCTGTGTAGTTCACTGATTCCTAAAATGTCGATGTTCACTCTTGTCATCTCCCGTTTGACCACTTCCAGTTTGCCTTGATTCATGGACCTGCCAATCCAGATTCCTATGCAGTATTGTTTTTTTACAGCATCAGACTTTACTTTCACCACCAGACACATCCACAACTGGATGTTTTTTTTTTTGTTTGGCTCAGCCTGTTCATTCCTTCTGAATTTTTTTCTCTGCTCTTCTGCAGTAGCATATTGGGTACCTACTGACCTGGGGAGTTCATCTTTTAGTGTCAGATCTTTTTGCCTTTTCATACTGTTCATGGGGTTCTCAAGGCAAGAATATTGAAGTGTTTTTCTATTCCCTACTCTAGTGGACCATATTTTGTCAGAACTCTCCACCCTGATCCATATGTTTTGGGTGGCCCTACACAGCATAGCTCATAGTTTCATTGAGTTAGACAAGGTTGTGATCCATGTGATCAGTTTGGTTAGTTTTTGTGTGATAAAATTGCAAATGGTTTATTTCTCTTTCTGGTAGTATATAGAAATATAACAGATTTCTGTGTATTAATTTTGTATCCTACAACATTACTGAATTTATATATTCTAGTAGTTTTCTGGTGAAGACTGTAGAATTTTCTATGTACAGTATAATGTCATCTGCAATGAGTGACCATTTAAGTTCTTCTTTTGCTGTTTGACTCCCAGATGGGTATGTATAGTTTCTTGGTGAGCCCTGTCAACATACTCATTCCTGAGAAAGGAGGGTAGTGAGCGATACTGCTTCATTTCAAGTGAGTGGGGAGGAAGTTCACCTTCCCACTGTGCTCCAGTGACATAAGGAGATAAAGGAATCATAGTATCAATCACTTCTCCCTGCATCACCTTGTTTTGCCTCATTGATGTGAATAGTGGTTTAGCTCCTATTAGGATTCTCTGATATGATTTGGTTGCTGACTAGCCTTGCTTCACCCACCTTGTTCAGTCTTGTTGCTGTCAAGTGGAAGTTAGGATTCTGCTTCCAAATTATCACCTTGCTGACTTGGGGTGCTACGAGGGTGTGAGTGAAACCTAATGATAACCAGCCCCACCTTATACTAGCTCATTCAACTTGTTGCCGCTGTACTCCAGAGCTGCCATATCTTGTTGAAGAAATTAAAATAACGTCCTTATACTGGTAAGAAGATAGAAAATCAACTGCTGATTTAGACTCAATAGTACTACCCCATCAGGGTTGTATTGCTGCCCCCCCTGCCTCCACTGCTGTGGAGATGGGAATTCAGCATCCTGCTTAGTGCACTGATATAAGCTGGCAGTGGAACAAAGTGTTACCTGCTTCTTCCAGGCAGGGGATGGGTGATTAGCAACTGCTTGTGTCCTTAAATACCAGTTGCTATAGAATTTAAAGTGTACTCTGCATGGCGGGAGTGAGATGAGGTAGATGATCAGCTCCCTAGTCAGCCCTCTTGAACTCCATGGAGTGGGAAGGAGGAAAGTATGGTTTTTTCATTGTTGTTTGGATAGAATAGGATGGATAATGCCACAGTTTGCTTTTAGCCCACTGTCTTCTCAGTCCTTTTGGAGAATAGCTTTTCTTGGATTTTTTGTTTTTGTCTTTATTTTTTACCTGTGCTAGTTGGTGGTACTGGGTTGAAAACTTCTGCAATACCCTGTCTAGCATATATGGGACACAAAGGAAACTCAAGGAACTCACTACTGTGTCATTCCACAAGTCCTGAGATGCCTAGAAATTTCTTTCTTTCTACCTCAGAGTTTACTTTTGCTTGTTTATAATGTTATCTCCAGGGTTTTTGCTCTTGTTTTCAGTTATCAAGGACAGAAACTGGGAGTAATAGGGCTGTTCCCTCTTGGCAGAATTGTAATTCCCCATCCCCAAATTTTAACATGTTGTGTTTTCCTTCTGTTCAGCTTGAATTATTTTCTAATTTCAACTTTTTTTTCTTTAACTAAGGGTTATTTATAAATGTTTTATATAGTTTCTAAATATTAGAGATTTTTCTATAATTGTTTCCTTATTGATTTTTAATTTAATTCCATTGTGGTCAGACAGTATATGAACTGAATCCTTTTAAATTAACTGAAGCTTATTTTATGGTCCTGTCTGTGGCCTATCATAATAAATGTTAAATGAATGAGTATTTTGAAATGAATGAATATTTTGCTATTGTTGGTTGGATTTATTTGTAAATATTAATTAGGTAAAATTGAGAGTGTTATTCAAATTTATATTTTTACTGATTTTATCTACTTCTAATAACTGAGAGAGTGGTATAGAAATCCCCCACTATCGTTTTAGATAGATCTGTTTATCCTTGCAGTTCTACCAGTTTGTTTTGTTTTATTTCATGTATTTTGAAGCTCTGTTTTTAGTTGTATAAACAGGAGTGTTAAGTCCTTTTGATGAGTTGACTCTTTTAACATTATGAAGTGACCTTCTTTGTCTCTGGTAATATTCTTTGATCTGAAATTTACTTTTTCTGATATGAATATAGCCACTAAAGCTTTATTTTTATTAGTATTAGGATGGTGCATATTTTTCCATCTCTTTTGTTTTAACCTGTTTGTGTCTTCACATTTAGTGTATTCTTAGAGGCAGCATCTAGTTGGATATTGCTTGTTTCCCTAGGTTGACCATCTCCATGCTTTATAATTTTTTATTTACTTTTATATTAAAATAGGTTTATGTTTTAACAGGAGAAGGCAATGGCAACTCACTCCAGTACTCTTGCCTGGCAAACCCCATGGACGGAGGAGCCTGGTAAGCTGCAGTCCATGGGGTCGCTAGGAGTTGGACACTACTGAGCAACTTCATTTTCACTTTTCACTTTCATGCATTGGAGAAGGAAATGGCAACCCACTCCAGTGTTCTTGCCTGGAGAATCCTAGGGATGGGGGAACCTGGTGGGCTGCTGTCTATGGGTTTGCACAGAGTTGAACACGACTGAAGTGACTTAGCATAGCATGTTTTAACATAATATATATTTTTAAGAGATGTTACTTTTCTTTTTAGAGAATACATTAATCATTTTAAATTTCACCTTTCAATATTTTCATACAGTAAATTTGACTTTTTCTTTTAATATACAGTTCTATGAATTAAATACAAGTATACCTCATTTTATTTTGCTTTGAGATATTCATTTTTATAAATTGAAGGTTTGTGGTAACTCATGTCTTCAAGTCTATCAGCACCATTTTTCTAATAGCATTTGCTCATTTAGTGTCTCTGTGTCACTTTTTGTTAAATCTTGCAATGTTTCAAGTCATCCACCAGCAAAAAGAGTGTAACTCACTGAAGGCTCAGATGATGTTTAGCTCTTTGCAGAAATTAAGTATTTTTAATTAAGATATGTACATTGGGTTTTTAAAGACATAATGCTGTTACACACTTTAGACTACAGTGTAGTATAAACATAATTTTTATATGCACTGGGAAATCAGAATATTTGTGTGACTTGCTTTACTGTGACTATTTTCCTCTATTAGTTTTATAGTTTTAGTTTTTTAATTTAAGCTGTGATTCATTTTGAGTTAAGTTTTGTATATGGTATAAGGATGGGATCTACATCACTTTATATGTGGGTTGTTGTAGCAATATTTCCTAAAAAGAAGTCTATTTCCGTTAAATTGTCTTGATATCCTGGATGAAAATCAGTTGATTAAATATGTGAGGATTTACTTCTAGAGTCTCAATTCTGTTCCAGTTAGCTATGCTGCTAAGTCCCTTCAGTCGTGTCCGACTCTTTGCGACCCCATAGACGGCAGCCCTCCAGGCTCCGCCATCCCTGGGATTCTCCAGGCAAGAACACTGGAGTGAGTTGCCATTTCCTTCTCCAATGCATGAAAGTTAAAACTGAAAGTGAAACCACTCAGTCATGTCCGACCCTCAGCGACCCCATGGACTGCAGCCTTCCAGGCTGCTCTGTCCATAGGATTTTTGTACATTGATTTTGTTACCTGCAGCCTTAATGTTACCTGTTTTATTAGTTGTAATGATTTTTCTTAGGATTGTGTGCAGACATACCTTGGAGATATTGTAGTTCCAGACCATTGCAATAAAGCAAATACCACAATAAAGTGTCACATGAATTTTTTGGTTTCCCAGTGAATATAAAGTTATGTTTACACTCTGCTATTGCCTATTAAGTATGTAATAGTATTACGTCTAAAAAAATAATGTACTTGCCTTAATTGAAAAATACTTTATTGCTTAAAATGCTAATCATCATCTCACAATGCAGGGTTGCCATAAACCTTACATTTGTAAAAACCTCAGTGTCTGAGAAGTGCTAAAAAAGTAAAGCACAGTAAAATAAGGTATACCTGTATGTACAAGATCATGTTATCTACAAATAGTTTTAGTTCTTCTTTTCTAATCTGGGTATCTTTTATTTCTCTTGTTCAGTTGCCCTGGATAAAACCTCTGGTACATATTTGTCTCATTCTTTGTCTTAGAAGGAAATTATTCATTGTTTCAGTAGTGTGACATTAGCAGTAGCTTTTTGTACATGCCCTTTATCAGACTGAAGACATTTCTTTCTCTTGTTAATTTATTGAGAGTTTTTACCACGAAGGTGTACAAACTTTTTCAAATACCTTTTCTTCACCTCTTGAGATGACCAAGTAATTTTTGTCTTTTAGTCTGTTGATAATATATGTATTACATTAATTGATTTTTTGTTGTTAAACCAGTGTTGCATTCCTGGAGTAAATCTTATCAGATCATAATAAATGACCCTTTTTAGATGTTGCTGGATTCATTTTGATTATTTTTTGCTGAGTATTTTAATGTCTATATTAGTAAATTATTAGTCTTTAGTTTTCTTTCTTTGTAGTATCTTTGAATCAGCTATCAGGGTGAAAGTGAAGTTGCTCAGTCGTTTTTGACTTTTGTGACCACATGGAGACCGTAGCCTACCAGGCTCCTCCATCCATGGGATTTTCCAGGCAAGAGTACTGAAGTGGGTTGCCATTTCCTTCTCCAGGGGATCTTTCCAACCCAGGGATTGAACCCTGGTCTCCCTCATTGCAGGCAGACTCTTTACCGTCTGAGCTACTACTGGCCTAATAGCATCTTATGGGAAGTGTTTTCTCTTTTGATTTTTAAGAGAGTTAATGAGGAATAGGTAGTAATCTTAACTTTTTGGTATATTTTACCAGTGAATGAATCTGGGGTTTTCATTCTGGATAGTTTAAATCAGTTGCTTTAAAGGAATATTCAGATTTTAAAATTTATTTTCTAATCAGTTTAGGTAATTTATGTATTTCTAGGAGTCTGTTCATTTCTTCTATATTATCTAATTTGTTGGCATATAAATTGTTTATAATATCCCCTTATAATCTTTATTTTTATAAGATTTGTAGTCACAGTTTTATTTTAGTTCCTGACTAATTACTTGTGTATTCTCTTTTTAAGGTTGATGTAGCTAAAGGAATTTTGCTGATTTTTTAAAGACCCAACTTTTGCTTTTGTTGATTTTGTTTATTGTTTTATTTTCCATTTTATTTATATTAGCTCATCTTTTTAATTTCCTTCCTTCTGATTGCTTGGGTTTAGTTTTCTCTGCTTTTATTGTTTCTCATAGTGCAATTTTAGGTTACTGAATTGAGATTTTTTTTTTTTAATGTGTGTAGATGCTTATAGCTCTTAAGTTGTATCTGAGAACTGCTTTATCCCCTAAGGTTTATTATGTTGTGTTTAATTTAAAAAATATTGAAATATAGGTGTTGTGTTAGTTTCTGCTGTACAGCAAAGTGAACCAGCTATTTGTATACATATATCTCCTCTCTCTTGTTTAGTGTCATATGTATGTTTTTATCTGTTTTTCTTTCTGTAGTTAATTTCTAGGGTTTTTTTAGAACATATTCTTGGTGTATTTTTATCGTTTTAAATTTGTGTAGACATGTTTTGTGACATAGCATGCAGTATGTCCTGGAGAATGTTTTGTATGCACTTAAAGGATGTATATATAGTCTATTGTTAGGGGATGTAAGTCCTCTGGATGCCTACTGAGTTCAGTTGGTCTAATGTGTCATTTAAGACTACTGTTTCTTTAGTGTTTTTTTTTTTTTTCCTGGATACTCTGTTTATTGATATAAGGGGCTGTTCAAATCCTCTACTATTATTGCCTTATTGTCAGTTTCATCCTTTACATCTGTCAATATTTGCTTCATATACTTATGCCATTATATTAGCTGTATGTGTGTTAATGAATGTTATATCCTCTTGTATTAACCCTTCTATCATTGTGTAGTTGCTGAGTTGTGTTGAATGCTTTGCAACCCCGTGAACTGTAGCCTGCCAGGCTCCCCTGTCCATGGGATTCTCTAGGCAAGAATACTGGACTGGGTTGCCGTTTCTTCTCCAGGATTAACCTAATACATCATGATAAATATTGCTCTTTAAAGAGCAAATTATTTTCCTACTTAGAATTTTTTGCTAATGATTTACTATAAAAATAATTTATTCTCTCTATATTTTCCTGCTACAGTAATGCTAAAACATATCTATAGTTTCCTCAAACCTCAGGTATTAAGAGCATATTATTCTGTTTGAGTTGGAACACTGCTTCACATAGTCAACATGTTTTTTAAGGCACCCTAAGAACTCTCAAGGACAGTAAAAGAAAAACATTACTGTTGCCTACAGAGCTTTCAGGTATTTTTCTCCTCAAATTTTTCTAAATTAACGTTGTGATAACTGGTTTTCTTTGTTTTTCATGGTATGGTCTTTAAGTTATTTTTCTTTTACTTTGAGCCACTCCTTCATTTTCAACTTGCTGAGCAGGCAGACTTTTCGTTTCCATGGAAAAGAATTCCTACGGCTGCGGGCAGGTGTTCTTATTCCACCAATCTTTTGTTGTGCTGTTGGACCCAGTGACTTAGGTGGAAAAGTACAAGGTATTCTTCCATGATGGATATAATGTGGTAATGAGAAACTAGGATCTAACAGGACCCAGGGAACTGAGAAGCTGGAAGGCACACCAGGAAGGCTGCAGTGTGTTTTATGCAAATTGTATGCTGCCCTAGTAACTTTTCCATCAGAGGTTTTGTAGATCAAGAGTGAAGAATCTTCTGCTGCGTGAGACAACAAGTAGGAACCCTCCTGCAAGCTACGTAATTTTCTTAGAATTATATAATGCCTTTTTTTTCCCTTTGTGGTAGACCTTGTCTGATATGCATATTGCTACCCCATCTTTCTTGTTTTTTTCATTTGTATGAATGTTTTTTACCTATTCCCTCACTTTCAGTCTGTGTGTGCGTTTAGCTCTGAAATGAGTCTCTTATAGGCAGGATATAGATGTGTCCTTTTTTTTTTTAAAATACAGTCAGCCACCTTGTATCTTTTGACTTGAGCATTTAATCCATTAACATATAAAGTGATTATTGATTGGCAAGTATTTATTGACATTTTGTTTCTTGTTTTTTTATTTTTTGATTCTGCTCTTTTCTTTCCTTGTGATTCAGTGATTTTTTTTTTTTAGTGTCATGCTTGTGTGCCTTTTTCTCTTGTTTTTGTGAATCTATTGTATGTTTTTGATTTGTAGTTAACATGGTATTTATATATGTTGATCTGTATGTCAACTTGTTACAAAGTGGTAGTCATTTAAGCTTAAACACATTCTAAATGATTACATGTTTTACTTCCTTCCCCCATGGTTTTTTTTTGATGACATATATTACACCTTTGTATTTATCCCTTGTTCCTTGTACTTAATTTTACAATTTTTGTCTTTTAATCTTCACATTATCTTTTTTAAGTGGTTGATCCATAGTCTTCACTATATATTTGCCTTTATTAGTAAGATTTTTCCTTTCCTATGATTTCTTACTTCTTACTGTAGCCATTTCTTTTCCACATAGGGAAGACTCTAGCATTTCTTTTAGGGTCAGTTTAGTATTGAACTCTTAGTCTTTGCTTGTCAGAGAAAGTGTTTTTATCTCTCTTCCATTTCTAAATGATAATCTTGTGGAATAGAGTATCCCAGGTTGTAGGCTTTCCCCTTTCAACTTTTTAAATATATCATGCCACTCCCATCTGGTCTGCAAAATCTGTAGAAAAATCAGCTGATAGCCTTATGGTGTTCCCTTGTATGTGACTTTTTGCTTTTCATTTGCTGCCTTTACAATTATCTCTTTATTTGTAAGTTTTTCCATTTTAGTTATGATATCTCTTGGTGCAGGTCCCTTTGGTTCATTCTGTTTGGGGTCCTCTGTGCCTCCTATATCTGGATGTCTGTTTCCTTTTTCAGGCTCTAGAAATTTTTAGCCACAATTTCATCAAGCACATTTTAAACTCCTTTCTCTGTCTTTACTTCTTGGACCCCTATAATGTGAATGTTAATATGAATGCTTGATGTTGGCTCAGTGATCCCTTAAACTGTCCTTACCTTAAAAAATTTTTCTTTTTCCTATTATGATTGGGTGATTTCCATTATTCTGTCTCACAGATTTACATGCACATTTTTCTTTGTCACCTAGTCTGTTAATTCCCTCTAGTATGTTTTTCATTCTAGTTGTTACACTCCTTTAAAAAAATATACATTGATTTCTTTTAATTGGAGGCTAATTACTTTATAATATTATATTGGTTTCTTTTTCTCTGACGGGTTCTTTTTATATTTTCTAGTTCCTTGTTTAAATTCTCACTGTATTTATCTATTCTTTTCTCAAGTTCAGGTCAGTTCAGTTCAGTCGCTCAGTTGTATACAACTCTTTGTGACCCCGTGGACTACCACACGCCAGGCTTCCCTGTCCACCACCATCTCCCAGAGCTTGCCCAAACTCATATCCATTGAGTCGGTGATACCATCCAACCATCTCATGCTCTGCCATCCCTTTCTCCTCCTGCCTTCAATCTTTCCCAGCATCAGGGTTTTTTCCAGTGAGTCAGTTGTTCGCATCAGGTAGCCAAAGTATTGGAGCTTCAGCTACAGCATTAGTCCTTCCAATGAATATTCAGGACTGATTTCCTTTAGGACTGACTGGTTTGGTCTCCTTACAGTCCAAGGGACTCTCAAGAGTCTTCTCCAACATCACGGTTCAAAAGCATCAATTCTTTGGCACTCAGCTTTCTTTATAGTCCAACTATTGTCCAACATCCATACATGACTACTGGAAAAACTGTAGCTTTGACTAGATGGACCTTTGTCAGCAAAATAATGTCTCTGCTTTTTAACATGCTGTCTAGGTTGGTCATAGCTTTTCTTCCAAGGAGCAAGCATCTTTTAATTTCATGGGTGCATTCACCATCTGCAGTGATTTTGGAGCCCAAGAAAGTAAAGTCTCTTACTGTTTCCCCATCTATTTGCCATGAAGTGATGGAACCAGATGTCATGATCTTGGTTTTTGAATGTTGAGTTTTAAGCCAGCTTCTTCACTGTGCTCTTTTACTTTCATCAAGACAATCTTTAGTTCCTCTTTGCTTTCTGCCATAAGGATGGTGTCATCTGCATGCATATCTGAGGTTATTGATATTTCTCCCAGCAATCTTAATTCTGCCTTGTGCTTCATCCAGCCCAGCATTTTGCATGATGTACTCTGCATATAGGTTAAATAAGCAGGGTGACAGCCTCAAAGTACTCCTTTCCCAATTTGGAACCAGTCTGTTGTTCCATGTCCCGTTCTAACTGTTGTTTCTTGACTTGCATATGATTTCTCAGGAGGCAGGTAAGGCTATCCGGTATTCCCATCTCTTGAAAAATTTTCCAGTTTGTTGTGATCTACACAGTCAAAGGCTTTGGCGTAGTCAATTAAGCAGATGTTTTTCTGGAATTCTCTTGTGTTTTCTATGAAAAACAGAAATATGTTGCCAACAGAATTGGCAATTTAATCTCTTGTTCCTCTGCCTTTTCTAAATCCAACTTGAACAACTGGAAGTTCTCTAGTCTTTCCCATTCTATTGTTTTCCTCTGTTTCCTTGCATTGATCACTTAGGACGACTTTCTTATCTCTCCCTGCTGTTGTTTGGAACTCTGCAGCTTTTTAAAGCCATTCAGGAGACTCATGTTCCTGATTCCAACACAATGGCTGGGGTGCCTAATCCCCTCATTCCGCAGGGAGAACCTCCCAACCTGTGATAGCCCCTTCTGTTTCTGTGCTTCCTGCTAGGCACTGGTCCTGATCACTTTGCCTTCCTCACTACCTGACTCTCTGTGGATCTTTCTTTACACACTTGGTTGTAAAAGAACCTTTCTGCCAGTCTCTAGTTTATTTTTAGCAAGCCTCACACGTAGATCTATTTTTGATGTATTCAGCAGGAGGAGGTGAGCTCAGTGTCTTCTACTCCACCATTTTGATCTCTCTCCATTTCTTTTATTTACTGTATTTTGTTTTCCTGATTTTGTTCAGTTCTCTCTCTGTGTTTTCTTGCATTTCATACAGTTTAAGACGATTATTTTACATTCTTTGTCAGGCAGATCATAAATCTCCATTTCTTTGGAACCAGTTACTAGAGCTCTATTACTTTCCTTTGGTGGTGTCACATTTGCATAATTCTCTGTTGTCTGTGTAGCCTTACATTGGTGTCTGAGCATTTGTGGAAGCAAACACCTCTTCCAGTCTTTACAAACTGGTTTCATGAGTAAAAACCTCCTGTCTGTTTCCTGAGCTGATAGGATTACATCCATAATTGCTGTTGTGAAGCATGCATGGGAGGCAGTTTTTGCTAGGTCTACAGTGGCATCTACGATTTGTGGGCTTGTTACTGGATCTTGGGCTGGCATGGATGGAGCCTTTCTGGTCCCTGGGTGGATGTGACTGCCTGTAGTACCTTGTTCAGTAGGGTAGGACTGGGACAAGAGTCCGCTTTAGGGTCCATGTGTGGTCCTCAGCCAACAGGTCCTTGTGCTAGGAGTGTTTATGGTGTATTGGGCCCTCTCAGAATTTCTGAGAGTATAGACAGGAATCTTTCCTGTTGGGTATATTTGGTAGCAGGACTGTTCACAGACTGCTGTTGGGAGGAGTGGGATTCGGTTGTAGGGCCCTTTCAGATCTCCAAGTAGGAGTGTTTGCTACTGGGACACTAGTCATTCAGGATTGTTGTAGACTGGCAGACTATGGATATGAGGAAGCTGGAGCCATGTATAGTTTTTTTCAGAAACTCCAGGGGGCAGAGACAGGAGTATCTCCTGTCTAGGCTTTGTGTCAGCAGAAATTCTAGCATACTGTGGCAGTGAGGGGGCTTGAGCTGAGTATAAATCCTTTTAGGGTCTTAGAGGGCCCAGAGAAGCATGTTTCCTAAGAGGTTCCTATGCCAGCAAAATTGTTCCTAAACTGTGACTGAGACCTGCTGGAAGTCTGTGAGGGGGCCGTTTCAGAATCAACAGTCTGATGAACTATACCTTACTTCCAGGGGCTCTCCTCCAAAGGTGGAGTGAGCTGGAGCTGGTTCAAAGGCCACTTCCTGGTCTACAGCCAGGAACAAGTTCTTAATTATGCCTGTTAACCTGATACATGGATGAATGTTACTCCTCTGGATGTCTTGACATACGGGATATGCTGGTGACAGACCCAGAGCCAAATGGGATTGTAGCTAAATTCTCAGGGGAACAGAGTTATTTCTGTTTCTATAGCTGAGACCACAGTCAGTGAGTCAGCTGCCTAGAGGCAGTTCTGTCTCCTCACTGGAGAAAATGGACTGTACCCTCATAACCTCCAACCTGGATCCTGAAGCTCCTGAGAATGCGCTTTGGTCTGTGCATGCAGAGGCAAAATTATTGTTGTTGAGGGGGTTGATGTGTGAGGGACATTTTATTCAGCCATTTTGCTGACAAACAATGCTATATAATTTCCATTAACTAAGACCATGATTTTTCAACCCTTTATTTACAAAAATAAAGGTAAATAATAAGCCAAATGTTGGTTGCTAAGTAGGTTAGTTTTTTTCTTTACACATGAATATTGATGCTAATTAAAATGTTAGAATCCTTAACTTTTATTATTTTAGACTTGGAAGACCTGGTGTTGATTGTTATTGTCAACATGAAAGTGGTGCGGCTGTCCTGCAACTCCAGTTCTTGATCAATGAGGTAAGGATCTTCTTGAATATTTATATCTCTTGTGTAATTGTTAAATAGTATTTTCTACATGCTTAAAGATATATACATATGAAATATTATTCATGGTGACATTTTTCATTAAAGATTATATTCCTGTATTTGTTAATTTATTAAATTTTAAAGGAAAAAATTTGTATTACCAGAAGATCCTGTTATTGTGATTGTGTAGCATAATTGTAGATTAGTTGTTTAAGTGCTTTTAAAAAAATTACTAAAATCCTTGATTGCCATACTGACCATTAAACTTTCCCTCTACACTCTCCTTTCACCAATTTGTTTATTCATCTAGTGTTAATTTTCATGTTTTGTCTTTATCTTCCATTAAATAATCTTTTTAGTTTTATAATTTGAATGCGTTTGTCTGTATCTTTGTAATCATTTGTTGGTATATGAGTGCATGGCTATTTTGACAATTGACTGCCTGCTGCTGCTGCTGCTAAGTCGCTTCAGTCATGTCCAACTCTGTGCTACCCCATAGACGGCAGCCCATCAGGCTCCACCGTCCCTGGGATTCTCCAGGCAAGAACACTGGAGTGGGTTGCCATTTCCTTCTCCAATGCATGAACGTGAAAAGTGAAAGTGAAGTTGCTCACTGCAGCATACCAGGCTTCTCCGTCCATGGGATTTCCAGGCAAGAGTACTGGAGTGGAGTAATTGACTGCCTACCCTGTTTCTATTTTTATAGACCTATGGTGATGAGAAACTCCCTAAAGACAAAGTTTGTAAAGCTCGGAAAGTATAGTTGAAGGCTACTTAAGGCCTCCTTGACTCATATTTTTACAATGAATCCTTTAGTTAGTTAGTTAGTTCAGTCGCTCAGTCGTGTCCGACTCTGAGACCCCATGAATCGCAGCACACCAGGCCTCCCTGTCCATCACCAACTCCTGGAGTTCACTCAAACTCATGTCCATTGAGTCGGTGATGCCATCCAGCCATCTCATCCTCTGTCGTCCCCTTTTCCTCCTGCCCCCAAATCCCTCCCAGCATCAGAGTCTTTTCCAATGAGTCAACTCTTCACATGAGGTGGCCAAAGTACTGGAGTTTCAGCTTTAGCATCATTCCTTTCAAAGAACACCCAGGGCTGATCTCCTTTAGAATGGACTGGTTGTATTCTAGAACTCTTTTATGTTAAGTGAGTCAATCAATACAAAAATGTTTTAAGAGTTTCTGCCATACCAAATTTGAGCACTTAGCAGATTGGGCTCAGTATGTTGATAGAAAAACATGACGTATCATTGGTCATTTTCTTATGGCATGAATGACATGAATGATGATCTTTTATTTGACAACTCTATGTATTTGCATATATATATATCTTTCTAAGAATTTTTACTCATAAACATGGGTAAAATATTTCATATAGCTTTGTATCAGTGACACCTGAGATATGAAAAATTTATGATACTGAAACATATCCACGTTTCACTTTTCTTAACTAAAAATCTTTCTCAGAAGGCTGTGAGATTCTTCTCATTGACAGACCTAGCATATTTCATGTGGTAGGCATATTTGCTATGGGGTACCAAAATGAGAGAGGGAAATAAGAGCAGGGAAAATATTTTTTAAATATTTTACTGTAATAGCTAGTCATTAGTATCTAGAATGACAGCCTTTTTGAAATCTCAGTGTTACACTGTAGCTCCCAGAGCAAACTGTGAGAGATGGTGAAGGACAGGGAAGAGTCAGACACGACTGAATGACTGAACAGCAACGACTTTGTAGCTCCTAGTTGAAAGATCTCAGTCCTTTGCCTTCTGTTTAGATGTTTACTGGTAAGCATAAATTGTTTCCAGGTGATTTTCTCTGAGTCCTGTCCTCTGAGAATTGTCTTCAAGGCCTTAAATTTGCCTCTGTGCTGTTAAATAACTAAGAATAAATAAAGACAAGCCTTCAAAACTGACAAGCCTGCCAGTGTTTATGTTGTCTATCCTGAACTACTCACCTTGATCTGCCTTTAAATTCAATTTCTGGACCTTTTCCCAAACTTCCCAGCCTCTGACCTCATGACAAATGTTTTTATTCAATTTTTAATCTTCACAGGTCTTCATTAGCAGTGCTTCTTATAGATTTGTTTTTGTAAATGAGTCCTAGACACTTGCTGCTGGGTGTTATGTCTCTGCTGGCACTGTTACGTTCAGAGGTTCTGTTTACTTCCTTTTAATGCTGTTATCGCCTAGTTTTATCATAGTATTATTAATACTGACTTCCTTCCTATATTATATATTCAGCTATTACACTAAGATATTATTAAACATCTGCTGGTTTATTTTATTTTCTTTGCCTTTGGCATAGTATATATGTTTTGTATAGCACTAACTACATTTTATTAATTTCATGTATCATGAAATGATATTATGTTTTATTCATTTTGTATATCATGGTCTATTGTCACCCTGTCCCAAATGAGTTTCTACTTTCCTGAGAAATGAAGTCACTGTTCTGTAACTCAGAAAAATTGTAGCTCATCAAGTACTTCTAAGAAATCCTAATAATTTTCTAGTTTGAATATATAAAGTATTTGAGAACAGCTTACAAATAAAGCAAGCATACAAAGAGAAAAATTCTCAAGGCATATGTAGGAGTCATTTTATTGCATGGAGTGTAATTACCTGTGAGATCATGTTAAAATATATGTATCAATGTATACCTCTTTGAATATATGTAATTTACATATTCATATACAAATATGCAAATTACATACATTTTAAAACATTTTAATGGTTATATTCTGTTATGACTTTTGTTTTAAAAGCTATTTTTCTCTGAGACTAAAATCGTAGTTATATATTGAATAGTGTCAAGAGAACCATCACAAGACACATGAGCATCTGTTTGTCTTAGGAATTGTTATGGAAGTGTCATTTAGATTCCTATATTCATTAATTCCTAAAGAACAAATAAATTCTAGGAATTTCAGTATACCTCTTTCTAGCATTTACATGGGCTAATCATTTTGATATCTGTGGTTGAGTTAATAAACTATGAAAGGTTACTTACAACACAGTACTCTGAAAAACATGAGAATTTTAGATATCTCAGGACTACCATGATTGTGCAAGATCAGTTTTACAGAACACACTCAGTAGTCTAAAGTAGCTTCAGGCTCTGACATAGGGCAAGCACTGACCTTTTTGCTGGGAAATTCATAATGGCAAAAGTTCTGACATAGTTTTAAGATGATCTTAGTTAACTCTGAAATAAGTAGTTTAAATATAAGAAGTCATACATGGCAGCTAGTTCTGGCCATGTTGTGTCTGCCATACTAATAGGTAGAACCCATCCTATTTTAAATATTTGAAGTAGGATTCATTTGTATTTGGAGGCTTTGTATAAAAAGACTTATTATTTTTGTAGTTATACTGAATTCTAGTTGGAAAAATGTTTACTTTTACTACAGATGTTTTCTTTTGTCACAGATGAATCTTCCTGAACTATGAAGACAAATTAAATTATATTAAGTGTACTTTTAGGAAGAATATGTACATCTCAACTGTACAGAAAATTTTTAGAAATGGTGAATTTTTATGTGATTAGATTGGAGTTTTAAAACTGAATTGGATATTTGCTTCTCTGTAGAGCTACATGATACATATGTAAATAGTAGAAACAAAAAGGAGTAGTTTTTCACAAAGAAAATATAAGAAATCTTAATAGTTACAATGATGCTTATAATAGTAGTAATCCCTTATTGATAAATGCATATTCCTTGAGCTAATCATTCTCACCAATCCATATATGGTAGTTTACCTGCTTCTTCAACTCTTATCATTCTTAGACTTCCTGACTGAAGTATGTTCATTGTCCTTCCTTGTATTTCTACATTATATGAATACAGATAACTTAAAGAGCACTGAAAAATTCAGTACATTTGTTTAGGTTTTGCTTCACAAAAACGTAAATTAAGTAGATCACTCATTTTGTTTTCATTTTGTTCCAGGGTGCTTTGGTCAGTGCAAGTTCAGATGATACACTTCATTTGTGGAACCTCAGACAAAAAAGGCCAGCTATCCTTCATTCTCTCAAATTTAACAGAGAACGGTAAGAATGTAAGAGTTACACAATTTCTTAATGTATAAAAAATGATTTGCTGAATGGGTTTCAGGTTAGTTTTTGAAAAATATTTTTAAATAATTTTAATAGTGCTAAATAATATTTATGCTTGCTTTTATAATAGTTTATTTACATAGAAAATTCACTGATATAGGTTCAATCATCTTCTAGTGGAGAACTCCTAGCATTCTTCTCTTTGTAAAACAGGACTTCAGCAATGGGTGATACGTTTTCTTTCTTAGGCCAGGGTGCCGAAAACTCAGACCTAAAATTTAAAAGTTCAGTAAATACTGAATATATTTCTGTACATTTTGATCTTGGAAGTTACCTCCTACACTTTCACTTTTTGCTTAAATTATTTTTTACCT
Organism: Nanger dama; assembly: GCA_917880005.1. Classification (NCBI taxonomy): domain Eukaryota; kingdom Metazoa; phylum Chordata; class Mammalia; order Artiodactyla; family Bovidae; genus Nanger; species Nanger dama. The sequence continues at coordinate 9,602,719 of CAKJTW010000011.1, forward strand.
TAAAAATATGAGACAGAGATTTTAGACATCCAAAATTGTTGGTACTAAGTATTGAGCAACATTATACATTCAAGATTAACATTTTCAGAGATGATTTATTGATCAGAATTCAAATTCTTCCATTTTAGAGTGAAATAATAATTGGAAAAAAATTAACAGATATGGGACAATTATTAGAACAGATATGGAAGAATTATTAGATTTTATTTGAAACTGTACAAAATTTTAATGTTTCTAGTGTTTGTTTTAACCAGAGCTAGAATATCACAGACATCTACTTGCTGATAATCCATCTCAAGATGAAATAAAATTTGTATTTTATTAACCATTTCTGTTATTTAACTATCAAATGATTTGATTTTTTAATTATTATTTGGGGAGCAGTCAGGCTTTTTGCAGTGATTATGAAGGGCTAGAACAGGAAAATTTGATATTAATGAAAGAGAAATCTCTGAGAGGTAAATTTACACAAATTAGCAAGTACTAGTCACAACTGAGGTAGGTAGATAATAGAGACAGTCACTGCTGAGAACTCAAGAAAGTACTTATTTTGTTGAATGGTTATAGTTCATATGGAATCATCACCATATAGGCAGAGCTTAATGAAGTAAATGTGTCTTTATAGGTTTGATGAGAAGAAAGAATGGCATCTATACAGACATTCTTTTTTCTACCTGGAACTTTTTCTTCTCATTTGCATATTACTTAACCTTCAATGTTCTGAGTAATATTCATGAGTATTATATCCACAGTATTTTGGAATTCAGCATCAATGAAAGTTTTTATTATATCCAGTATTTTTTGAGTGGAGAAAATTTATATTTTAGCTATTTGCTAAAACTAGGTAGAACTTCTTTCTTCATATTTGATCTAATTTTGGTTTATCTTAAATTTTAATATAAGTAATGTAACAGAAATTACATGATATGAAAAACTGAAAGATTAGTCAAGAGTTGTTATATGTTTCCTTGTATTTTTACTACTAAAAATAGTACCTACTCAGGTATTGCCATATTGATTTTATCTCTTTCTTTGCTTGTAGCATTTTTTGTTTGTCAATATTTTGAGTAGATCTGGCCCTACAATTTTGTGTAGATAAGCAGAATGAGTTTTTCCCCCATAAAAATGGATTGTTGAAGGAAATGTTCTAGTTCCTTTTAAAGCCATTTTGGGGGAGAAGAAATGATTAATGATGATTTCAATTTTAATTTTATTAACTCAATTGAGGTGTATTTAACTGGTAGCAATGTAAAAGCAAGCTGACAGATTTTGGACAAATTTAAACACTGGGAATTTTGTAGGCATTACCTATATTTTTAATTAACTTTTATTAGAATATAGTTGCTTTACCAATGTTGTGTTAGTTTCTGCTGTACATCAAAGCGCATCTGTTATATATATACATATATCCCTTCTTTTAGATTTCCTTCCCATTTAGGTCACCACAAAACATTGAGTAGAGTTCCCTTTGCTAAACAGTAGGTTCTAATTAGTTATCTATTTTATACATAGCAGTGTGTATATCAGAGAAGGCAATGGTACCCGACTCCAGTACTCTTGCCTGGAAAATCCCTTGGAGGGAGGAGCCTGGTAGGCTGTAGTCCATGAGGTTGCTAAGAGTCGGACAGGACGGATCTACTTCACTTTCACTTTTCACTTTAATGCATTGGAGAAGGAAATGGCAACCCACTCCAGTGTTCTTGCCTGGAGAATCCCAAGGACAGAGGAGCCTGGTAGGAGGCCATCTATGGGGTCACACAGAGTTAGACACGACTGACACGACTTAGCAGCAGCAGTGTGTATAGGTCAATCCCAAACGCCCAATTCATCGCAACACCCCCTTCCCCTTGGTATCTCTAAGTTTGTCCTCTATATATGTCTCTCTATTTCTGCTTTGCAAATGAGTTTATCTATACCGTTTTTCTAGATTCCACATGTAAGTGATTTTATGTGATATTTGTTTTTCTTCTTCTGATTTACTTCACTTTGTATGACAATCTCCAGATCTATCTGTGTCTCTGCAAATGGACTATTTAGTTCCATTTTATGGCTAAGTAACAGTCCAGTGTCTATATGTACCACATCTTCTTTTTCCAGTCTTCTGTTGATGAACTTTTAGGTTGCTTCTGTTCCCTGGCTATTGTAAATAGTGCTGCAGTGAACATTGGGGTGCATGTATCTTTTTGAATTATGATTTTCTCTGGGTTATGTGCTCAGAAGTGGGATAGCTGGGTCATATGGCAGTTTTGTTTGTAGATTTTTGAGGACCATCCATACTGTTCTCTATAGTGGCTGTACTGATTTACATTCCCACCAACAATTCCCTTTTCTCCACATTCTCTCCAGCATTTATTATTTGTGACTTTTTGATGATAGCCATTTTGATCAGTGTGAGATGATAGCTCATTGTAGTTTTGATTTGAATTTCTTTAATCTTAATAATTAGTAATGTTGAGCATCTTTTTATGTATTTGTTGGCCATCTCTATGTCTTCTTTGGAGAAATGTCTATTTAGATCTGTGCAATTTTTCATTGGGTTATTACTTTTTATATTGAGCTACATGAGCTGTTTATATATTTTGGAGATTAATCCCTTGTTGGTTGCTTCATTTGCAAATGTTTTCTCCCATTTTGAGGGCTGTCTTTTTGTTTTGTTTATGGCTTCTTTTGCCATATAAAAGCTTTTAAGTTTAATTAGGTCCCATTTTTTGTTGTTGTTGTTTTCATTACTCTAGATGGTGGTTCAAAAAGATCTTGCTGCAATTTATGTTAAAAGTGTTCTCTACTTGTGTTTTCCTCTAAGACTTTTATAGCGTCTGGCCTTGAATTTAGGTCTCTAATCCATTTGGAGTTTGTTTTTGTGTATAGTGTTAAGTGTAATTTCATTCTTTTACATGTAACTATCTGGGGTTGCCTATTTTAATGCTTACAAAAACATGATATTTATCATTTTGAGAGAGATAAATTATCTTAACATTGAGAGTAATCATTAATGTCACTATTTATTGTGGAGAGAATAAACATCCTTAAACGTATGGTGAAGGCAAGGCTTAAGTCAACAAAGAAAAATTTAAAACAAGCATCTTTGGGAACTCTAAACCCTCCTAAATAGGCCATTTAACTATATAAATTTCTATATACCTATCAACTGAAAGACAGATATACAGTGTGAGAATTGTGAGCAAAGTTTTATTGAGTGTCTTACTGGGAACTATATGGCCTGGAAGATAGCTTCTCAGATAGCTTTGAGGAACTGCTGCAAAAATGGTACTGAGGAATCAGTATCTATATTAATTTTTCACTGGAAGAAACATAGAGTCAGGCATAAAAGATTATTGCTAATCAAAAAGAGAAGACATCTTAAGTTAATGATGTAAGTGCTTCTCTATGTATGGGAAGATGTAAGAACCTGGGACCATTGAAATTAGATATGAATCTTAGCTGTCTTTGGCCCATATATCCAAAATAGAATGCTGCATCCTGTTTTTCTCTCTCCTGAATTCCCCTCTGTGTGTACTTGCAGTGAGTTGTTGCAGCTTAATCCTTGTATGACTGGAATGTTGGGCAACATTCTTTCATATCTTTATGCTTATGTAATATACATATATACATATTTAGTTTACATAGTTTGTAAATTTTAGTTGTTTTTTTTTAAATAGAGCACCTTCAATCTTTGGTTTTATAATCTTTGAATGTGTCAACCAGGCTTAAATTGTTGATGATCCTTGGGTCCTCTCATATCTGACTTTATAAACCTAAATATGGAAGAAAAACTTTTTTTTTTTGTGATGTTTGATCTGAAAAATGAATAAAATCAAGCGTTCACCTTTTAAGGCATATTAACAGTCACAATAAACTTTGGAAAATTCTGAAAGAGATGGGAATACCAGACCACCTGACCTGCCTCTTGAGAAATGTGTATGCAGGTCAGGAAGCAACAGTAGGAAAAGGAGTACGTCAAGGCTGTATATTGTCACCCCGGTTATTTAACTTATATACAGAGTACATCATCAAAAATGCTGGGCTGGAAGAAACACAAGCTGGAATCAAGATTGCCAGGAGAAATATCAATAACTTTAGATATGCAGATGACACCACCCTTATGGCAGAAAGTGAAGAGGAGCTAAAGGGCCTCTTGATGAAGGTGAAAGAGGAGAGTGAAAAAGTTGGCTTAAAGCTCAACATTCAGAAAACAAAGATCATGGCATCCAGTCCCATCACTTCATGGGAATTAGATGGGGAAACAGTGGAAACAGTGTCAGACTTTATTTTGGGGGGCTTCAAAATCACGGCAGATGGTGACTGCAGCCATGAAATTAAAAGACGCTTGCTTACTCCTTGGAAGAAAAGTTATGACCAACCTAGATAGCATATTCAAAAGCAGAGACATTACTTTGCTGACTAAGGTCCATCTAGTCAAGGCTATGGTTTTTCCATTGGTCATGTATGGATGTGAGAGTTGGACTGTGAAGAAGGCTGAGTGCCGAAGAATTGATGCTTTTGAACTGTGGTGTTGGAGAAGACTCTTGAGAGTCCCTTGGACTGCAAGGAGATCCAACCAGTCTATTCTGAAGGAGATCAACCCTGGGTATTCTTTGGAAGGAATGATGCTAAAGCTGAAACTCCAGTACTTTGGCCACCTCATGTGAAGAGTTGACTCATTGGAAAAGACTCTGATGCTGGGAGGGATTTGGGGCAGGAGTAGAAGGGGATGACAGAGTATGAGATGGCTGGATGGCATCACGGACTCGATGGACGTGAGTCTGAGTGAATTCCGAGAGATGGTGATGAACAGGGAGGCCTGGCATGCTGCAATTCATGGGGTCACAAAGAGTTGGACACGACTGAGCGACTGAACTGAACTGAACAGTCATTGCTATCACTGATCATAAATTGTGTAACATTAGGGAAAGCCTAGAATTATTTTATATGGTTTTCAAGTAAAATTCAACAGAAAGACTATGATATACATATCATAAAGTATTTGTACCTATTACATCAGTTTATTCTTTTTCTATCTGTGGTATTCTGATAATTAATATCATCAAAACATTTCTAAGTAATATTAGTTAAATTTCAAGGAAGAAATATTTTGTTAAGAACCTTATTTATGAAATCTCTAGCAAACTTGACCCATCGGTGCTGGCTTTGGAAACTATTTATAACCCAAATTTTAAAAACTGTAGTGCTTTATAAAGATAATATGAATTATTTCTCCTTAAAATTTTTCTTAAGTTATTAACATTTGCCTGGTTAGACATTCAAAGATAAAAAACATATGTACAAGTGAAGGATCTTTCTTCCTTACATATAAGCAAATGTATATGTAATGTAATTTTCTATTTTATGTATTTATAGACAAATATGAAAGTATCATACATTTCTGTTACACAGGTTGTAACATGCAAACAGTTTTGTACCTTGTTTTCTCTATATATATTCTCAAGACCATTCCTTACCAACACATAAAATGTTTCCTTATTCTTTTCTTGTGTGTGTATGCAAATATTACCAAACCATCAAGACTGTGTAAATATTAATTGTATGCCTCAAAATAATTTTATATTCATATAACAAACACACAGTTCAAGAAAGAGAAAATTACTAAAACCACAGAAATCCCTCTGTGTTAAATAATTATTACCTAATCCTCAAATGTAACAAACCCTATTTTGATTTCAAAAACTGTTGGTTTTGACATTTATAGATATGAAATTATACATATATACTTGTTTGTATTTGGCACCTATGCTCAACATTATATTTGTAAGTTTACTCACATTGCATGTAGCTTATTATTTTCATTGTTATGTAGTATTCAATTTAATGGGTATTCTTTGTTTTGATTAACCATTCTACTTCAATGTATCCTGGTTATATTTTTGTATTTCCATTTAACTTTTAGAAATTGCTTGTTAGATTCCGCAGACTCACTTGCTGAGATTTTGATTAGAAACATCTTGAAGCTGTAGGTCAGTTTGGGGAGAATTGACATTGCCTTGATGATGGAGAATGGCAGTATTGTTTGATTGTTGTTGACAGTGATGACACTGATTCATTGGATGAACCACAGATAGGGAATTGAATATGGTATATATTATATCCCACCGCTTACTTAGGTATTCTTTGATTTCTCTAAATAACATTTATAGTTTTCTCTGTAGAGGTCTTCTACATTTTTGTTGTGTTTAGTCATAAATAGTTGATAATTTTAAATGCTATTTAAAACTGTACATGATGATAAAATGATAGTATATCTAGTGTAAGTTGTACATGATGATAATTAAATTATATGTCATTTTCTGTATTATTTTTGTTATAATATAGAACTATAATTTATTCTTTTTCTGTATTCTGTTCTGTGATGGTGATTTCCACCATTCTGTCCTCCAGGTCATTTATCCGATCTTCTGCTGCAGTCATTCTGCTATTGATTCCTTCTAGTGTATTACTCATCTCTGTTTGTTCTTTAGTTCTTTTTAGTCTTTGGTAAACATTTCTTGGATCTCCATTATTTTTCCTAGATCCTATATCATCTTCACTATCGTTATTCTGAATTCTTTTCCTGGAAGGTTGCCTATGTCCACTTCATTTAGTTGTTTTTCTGGGGTTTTATCTTGTTACTTTATCTGGGACATACTTTCTGCTTTTTCATCCTGATTTACTTTCTGTGTTGTGCTTTTTGTTACTAGCCACTGTGGGACTGTAATATATCTTGCTTCTTCTGTCTGCCCTCTGATAGAGGAAGCTAAGAGGCTTTTGTAAGCTTCCTGATAGGAGGGACTGGTGGTGGGAAAAACTGGGTCTTGCTCTGGTGGGCAGGGCCTTGCTCAGTAAAGCTTTAATCCAATTATCTGCTGATAATTGTACTCCCTGCCTGTTAGTTGTTTGGCCTCAGGCAACACAGCCCTCTGTCTATGGTCAGGTTAATGGTGACCTCCAAGAGGGTTTACTCTAAGGGGGACCTTCCCAGACAGGTGCCCCTGTCCCTGTGGTGAGCCCCTGCCAACCCACACCTCCACAGGAGACCGTCTAACATTAGCAGATAGTTTTGGTTCAGTCTCCTGTGGGGTCACTGCCCCTTTCCTCTGGGTCTTGGTGCATGCAAGATTTTGTTTGTGTCTTCTAAGATTGGAGTCTCTGTTTCCCTCAGTCCTTTGGAAGTCCTGTAAGCAAATCCTGCTGGCCTTCAAGGTCAGATTGCCTGGGGATTCACAGTCCCTTTGTTGGATGCCCAAGCTGGGAAGCCTGAAGTGGGGTTCAGAACCTTCACAACAGTGAGAGAGATTCTTTGGTATCACTGTTCTCCAATTTATGGGTTACCCACCTGGCAGGTATGAGATTTGATTTTATCCTGATTGTGCACCCCCTACCATCTTTCTGTGGCTTTTTCGTTTTTGGACATGGGATATCTTTTTTGGGGGTTCCAACATTCTCCCTATCAATGGTTGTTCAAGAGCTGGTTTGATTGTGGTGTTCTTGAGGGGGATATGAGTGCATGTCCTTCTATTCTGCCATCTTGAACTGGAAATCCCTGGAAATATAATTTATTTTTATGTGTTGACCTTGTATCTAGTGACTTAGCTTAAATTTAAGGAATAATTCTAATAGCTTCCTGTAGACTTTCCTAGGTACACAGTCATCTTCAAATAATAACAGTTTTATTTTCTTCTTTATAGTTTCATATGTATTTATATTTATTTTTATTATTGTACTGGGGTTAAGACCTTGTAGTAGTTATTTATTGCTATGTGACAGTATTACCACAAACTCAGTGGCTTAAAACAGCATGCATTTCTTTCTTATTTTTAACAGCATGCATTTCTCATCTCAGAGTTTCTGTGTCTGGAAACTAGGAGTGGCCGAGATGAGTTTCTGTATCAGGATCTCAAAGAACTACAATTAACATAACTTTCAGGGCTGTGGCCTCATCTGAAGCTTGATTGGAAAAGGATCTATTTTCAAACTTATTTGGTTTGGTAGTGTTGTAAAATTCTAAAAGAGATGAGAATACTACCTGACCTGCCTCTTGAGAAATATGTATGCAGGTCAGGAAGCAACAGTTAGAACTGGACATGGAACAACAGACTGGTTCCAAAAGGAAAAGGAGTACGTCAAGGCTGTATATTGTCACTCTGGTTATTTAACTTATATGCAGAGTACATCATGAGAAATGCTGGACTGGAAGAAACACAAGCTGGAATCAAGATTGCCGGGAGAAATATCAATAACCTCAGATATGCAGATGACACCACCCTTATGGCAGAAAGTGAAGAGGAACTAAAAAGCCTCTTGATGAAAGTGAAAGTGGAGAATGAAAAAGTTGGCTTAAAGCTCAACATTCAGAAAATGAAGATCATGGCTTCCAGTCCCATGACTTCATGGGAAATAGATGGGGAAACAGTGGAAACAGTGTCAGACTTTATTTTTGGGGGCTCCAAAATCACTGCAGATGGTGACTGCAGCCATGAAATTAAAAGACGCTTACTCCTTGGAAGAAAAGTTATGACCAACCTAGATAGTATATTGAAAAGCAGAGACATTACTTTGCCAACAAAGGTTCATCTAGTCAAGGCTATGGTTTTCCCAGTGATCATGTATGGATGTGAGATTTGGACTGTGAAGAAGGCTGAGCGCCAAAGAATTGATGCTTTTGAAGTGTGGTGTTGGAGAAGACTCTTGAGAGTCCCTTGGATTGCAAGGAGATCCAACTAGTCCATCCTAAAGGAGATCAGCCCTGGGATTTCTTTGGAAGGAATGATGCTAAAGCTGAAACTCCAGTACTTTGTCCATCTCATGCAAAGAGATGACTCACTGGAAAAGACTCTGATGCTAGGAGGGATTAGGGGCAGGAGGAAAAGGGGACGACAGAGGATGAGATGGCTGGATGGTATCACCAACTCGATGGACGTGAGTTTGAGTGAACTCCAGGAGATGGTGATGGACAGGGAGGCCTGGCGTGCTGCGATTCATGGGGTTGCAAAGAGTCAGACACGACTGAAAGACTGAAGTGAACTGAACTGATTTTCAAATATTGAAATAGTCTTACATACCTAAAATAAATTACATGGAGTTATCAGTCAGTCAGTCAGTTCAGTCACTCAGTTGTGTATGGCTCTTGCGATGCCATGGACTGCAGCATTCCAGGCCTCCCTGTCCATCACCAATTCCTGGAGTTTACTCAAACTCATGACCATTGACTCAGTGATGCATCCAACCATCTCATCCTCTGTATTCCCTTATCCTCCCACCTCAATCTTTCCCAGCATCGGGGTCTTTTCCAATGAGTCGGTTCTTCTCATAAGGTGATCAAAGTATTGGAGTTTCAGCTTCAGTATCAGTCCTTCCTGAATGAATATTCAGGACTGATTTCCTTTAGGATGGACTGGTTGTATCTCCTTGCAGTCCAAGGGACTCTCAAGAGTCCAACACCAAGTTCAAAAGCATCAATTTTTTGGCACTCAGCTTTCTTTATAGTCCAACTCTCACATCCACACATGATTACTGGAAAAACCATAGCTTTGATTAGACAGACCTGTGTTGGTAAAGTAATGTCTCTGCTTTTGACTATGCTATCTAGGTTGGTCATAACTTTTTTTTTCAAGGAGTGTCTTTTAATTTCATGGCTGCAGTCACCATCTGCAGTGATTTTTGAAGCCCCCAAAATAAAGTCTGTCACTGATGGGTAACATCAATTTGCCATGAATGGACATGACCAGATGCCATGATCTTTGTTTTCTGAATGTTGAGTTTTAAGCCAACATGGAGTTATAGTATAGAATTATCTTTATACATTTGAAAATTTTGATTTGTTAATTGAAGATTTTTCCAGGTATGTTCATGAGAGTCATTGGTATGTAGTTTTCCTTTCTTGTAATGTCTTTGGTTTTGGTATTAGCTAACCTTAAACTACCACACAATTACACTCATCTCACATGCTAGTAAAGTAATGCTCAAAATTTTCCAAGCCAGGCTTCAGCAATACGTGAACCGTGAAATTCCAGACGTTCAAACTGGTTTTAGAAAAGGCAGAGGTTCCAGAGATCAAATTGTCAACATCCGCTGGATCATGGAAAAAGCAAGAGAATTCCAGAAAAACATCTACTTCTGCTTTATTGACTATGCCAAAGCCTTTGACTGTGTGGATCACAAGGAACTGTGGAAAATTCTGAAAGAGATGGGAATACAAGACCACCTGACCTGCCTCTTGAGAAATCTGTATGCAGGTCAGGAAGCAACAGTTAGAACTGGACATGGAACAACAGACTGGTTCCAAATAGGAAAAGGAGTACGTCAAAGCTGTATATTGTCACCCTGGTTATTTAACTTATATGCAGAGTACATCATGAGAAACACTGGACTGGAAGAAACACAAGCTGGAATCAAGATTGCTGGGAGAAATATCAATAACCTCAGACATGCAGATGACACTACCCTTATGGCAGAAAGTGAAGAGGAACTAAAAACCCTCTTGATGAAAGTGAAAGAGGAGAGTGGAAAAGCTGGCTTAAAGCTCAACATTCAGAAAACGAAGATCATGGCATCTGGTCCCATCACTTCATGGGAAATAGATGGGGAAACAGTGGAAACAGTGTCAGACTTTATTTTGGGGGTCTCCAAAATCACTGTAGATGGTGATTGCAACCATGAAATTAAAAGACACTTACTTTTTGGAGGGAAAGTTCTGACCAACCTAGATAGCATATTGAAAAGCAGAGATATTACTTTGCCAACAAAAGTCCGTCTAGTCAAGGCTATGGTTTTTCCAGTGGTCATATATGGATGTGAGAGTTGGACTGTGAAGAAAGCTGAGTGCCAAAGAATTGATGCTTTTGAAGTGTGGTGTTGGAGAAGACTCTTGAGAGTCCCTTGGATTTCAAAGAGATCCAACCAGTCCATCCTAAAGGATACCAGTCCTGGGTGTTCATTGGAAGGACTGATGCTGAGGCTGAAACTCTAGTACTTTGGTCACCTCATGTGAAAAGTTGACTCATTGGAAAAGATCCTAATGCTGAGAGGGATTAGGGGGCAGGAGGAAAGGGAACGACAGAGGATGAGATGGCTGGATGGCATCACCAGCTCGATGGACGTGAGTTTGCGTGAACTCCAGGAGTTGGTGATAGACAAGGAGGCCTGGCGTGCTGTGATTCATGGGGTCACAAAGAATTGGACATGACTGAGCGACTGAGCTGAGCTCAACTGAACATTAGCCTCAGAAAGTTAGTGTTTCCTATGCTTCTATTTTGTGGAAGAGACTACAGATAACTGTTTTTTTTTTTTTTTCTTAAGTGTTCAGTGGAATTCACTAATAAGTGTTTAGTGGAATTCACTAATGAACCCATCTGGGCCTGATGCGTTCTTTCTTTCTCTCTTTTTTGAAAGATTATTAATTTATTCAGTTGCTTTAATAGGTGTAACCCTATTGTATGACTGAACAACGCTGACTCCATTTTGTCAGCTCCATCTTAGGCCTGAGGTACTAATCCCTCCTCTTTCTGTGAGACTGACCTTTAGCTTACTCACAAGAAATATGCCCAAACCAAATAAGTCCCCTATCAGCTTTTACCTTAGTAGTAGCAGCATCTGTTACAAAAGCTGAAAGAATTTCTTTTGGTGATACATTTGCTTAATGGTCATGAAACCCTGCTAGGTTGGGAGGAAACCCTGGTTCCTATTTGTGTGTACATGCTTCTCACTTAGTAATCAGATTGTGCAAACACAGAATCTGTGTTTACAAAAAGGGCTTTGGCCCTTTTACATCTCTCTATACCCCTTTCACGTCCTTGTAGTGCAGCTGCAATTGTCTGCCCAATCCCGCTTTTTGTGTAAGGCATCCCCAATAAACTTCATAATTGCACTTTATAGAGATGCTGCCTTCATTTTTCAGTCTTAAAGTTCCTTCTCCGTTTGAGGATATTATTCAGAGTCTCAACCTCCCAATACTTATTAGATTATCTACTTTTCTTTGCATGAGTTTTAGTAATTTGTGTTCTTTAAAGCAGTTAGACCATTTCATATAGGTTATCAAACTTGTAGACAGAAAATTTTTCATAGTATTCTGTAATGATCCTTAATCCATGGGATCCTTAATCCTTAATCCATGGGATTAAGATGATCTTCTTTGTTTCTCACACTGGCGATTGTGTTTTCTCTCTTTTGCTATTGGTTAGCCTGGCTAGAGGCTTATCAATTTTATTAATCCTTTCAAAGAGCAAGCTTTTGGTTCTGTTAATTTTCTCTCTTTTTTTTACTTTTGCTCTAATTTTTACTATTTGTTTTATTATTCTTGCTTTAGTTTTAAATTGCTCTCCTTTCTCTAGTTTCCTAAGGTATAATGTTAGATTATTGGTTTTAGAACTCTTTCTTTAAATTTAACTTTTATATTTTATATAATTATATATTTATTTAATTTTATAATTTTTATTTTATTTTATAGTTGACTTACAATGTATTTCAGATGTACAGCAAAGTGGTTCAATTATATATACACATATGTATATCCATTTTTACATTCTTTTTGCATATAGGTTATTACACAGTATTAAATATAGTTCCTTGTGGTATACAATAGGTTTTGTTTATTGTCTGTTTTATATATAATAGTGTATATATGTTAATCCTGAACTTAAAATTTATCCCTTCCTTCTACCTTTCCCCTTTGGTAACCATTTGCTTGGTTTATTTTCTAAAACATTCACTTAGTGCTGTAAATTTTCCTGTTAGCGGTGCTTTTACTGTATCCTGTAGATTTTGATTAATTCTGCTTTGAACTTAGTTAAAATATATAAGTATTTTCTTGAGATTTCTTCTATGAACCATGCTTTATTTAGATATTTATCTCTAACGGGTAGGGATTTCCCAGGTATCTTTCTGTATTTGATTTCTAGTTCAGTTCCATCATGTTTTGAAAATTCACTTTATGTAATTTCTGTGTTTATAATTTGCTAATCTGTGCTTTATTTCAGAATGTGTTTGCCTTAGTAAATATTTCATGTGACCTAAACAGAATATATTTTGTTATTTTTAGTTGGAGTAATATAGAAATGTTAATTAGATCAAGTTGGTTGCTACTGCTGTTCTGGTCACCTATATTCTGACTTTCTGCCTGGGTGTTGGAGCCTCCAACTAATTTTCTAACTGACTTTCTACCTGATGTTGGAGTCTCCAACTATATTAATAAATACTTCTCTTTGTTCCTGCATTTCTATTAGTTTTTTTCTCACGTATTTTAATGTATGTTGTTAGGTGTATATACACTAAGATTTGTTACATCTTCTTGGAGAATTGACCCTTTTATCATTATTCTATGCCCGTCTTTATCCCTGATAATATGTATTATTCTGATGTCTGCTTTGTCTAAAGTTAATATCACTATTTTTGCTCTTTAACTTTCTTTTGATTAGTGGTAGCATGTTATATTTTCTCTTTTAACAAATAAGAGTTTTTGTTTCACTAACACATTGTTGATTTTTTTCTTATCTATTTAAAAATCTCTATATTTTAATTTGTCAATAGACCTTTACATGTCATTATCAAATAGTTGAATTAATATTTGTCATATTTGTCACTGTTTTCTATACATTGCACTTATTCTTTCTTTTCTTTTCTCGCCCCTTTGTACCTTATGTGGTTTTAAGTGGACTTTTTATATCTCAGTTTTTCTCTTCTCCTAGCATATCAGTTACAGTTCTTTAGAAAACTTTGTAGTGGTTTTTCAATATACATTCACAATTAATGTAAATCTACTTTCAAATAACATGCACTAAAGGCACTAACAAGTTGTAAGTGAAGGGATGGAAAAAGATATTTCAAGAAAATAGAAACCAGAAAAGAACAAGGGTAGCTGTACTTGTGTTGGAAAATATACTTTAAGTCAAACACTGTAACAAAAGATAAATAATTCATTATATAATGATAAAGGGGTCAATTCATTAAGAGGATATAACATTTATAAACATATATATACTGATTGGAGTAGATAAGTATATTAAGCAATTGTTAATACATGTGGAGAAATAGATGGCAATGCAGTTGTAGTAGAGGACTTCACTTTTAGCAAGGAATAAATCATCCAGACAGAAGATCAGAGCACAAATAATGAACTTGAATGACACTTTGAACCATATGTATCTAACAGACATAGAACATTCCATCCAACAGGAACAGAATACACAATCTTCTTAAGCACACATAGAACATACATACTTTAGGATAGATCACAAAACACATCTTAGCAAATGTAAGAAGTTGGAAATCATACCAGTATCTCTTCTGACCGCAACAGCATGAAACTAAAAATCAATAACAGGAGGAAAACCAGAAAATTGACAGATATGTAGAGATTAAACAATGTGATCTTTAATAGCCAATGGGTCAAAGAAGTCAATGAAGAAATCAAGCAACATTTGAAACAAATGAAATTGGAAAGAGAACATATCAAAACCTAAGGAAGTTTCCAAAAGCAGTTGTAAGAGGAAGTTTGTAATGATAATGCCTACATTACAAAATGAGGCCAATCTTAAAAACCTCTCTTTACACTTTAAGGAACTGGAAATAGAAGAACAAACTAAGCCAAAAGTTAGCAGAAAGAAGGAAATAGCAAAGATAAGAGAAGAAAGAAATGAAGGAGAGGCCAGGAAAACAATAGCAAAGATCAGTGAAACTAAGAGCTGGTTCTTTTAATAAACAAAATAGACAAATATTTAGCTAGAGTAAGGTAGAGAGAAGACATTTCTAAAATCAGTATTGAAAGAAAAAAATTATAACTGATACCACAGAAATGCAAATGATTATGAGACTGCTGTCACAAGTATGTGCCAACAAAATGGATGGTCTAGAAGAAATGGTTATATTCCTCTAAACATATGACCTACCAAGACCGAATAATGAAGAAGTAGAAAATCTAAACAGAATAATAATGAGTAAGGATAGTGAATCAGTAATCAAAAAACCTCCCAACACAGAAGACTGGGACCAGATGATTTAACTAGTGAATTCTACCAAACATTTTAATAAACATAAATCCTACTCAAACCCTTCTGAAAAATAATTGATGTACGTACGTGAAGTCGCTCAGTTGTGTCCAACTCTTTGCAACCCCATGGACTGTAGCCTATCAGGCTCCTCTGTCCATGGGATTTTCCAGGCAAGAGTGCTGGAGTGGATTGCCGTTTCCTTCTCCAGGGGATCAGAGAGGGAATACTCCTAAACTCATTTTGTGAGGCCGACATTACTCTGATACAAAAACCTACTAAGACACTACAAGAAAAGAAAACTACAGACCAATATCCTTGTTGAATACAGATATAGAAGTTCACAATGTAATACTAGCAAACTAAATGCAACAACACATTAAAAGGCTCACTCACCATGATCAACTGTGAATTTATCAACTGTCAAACCATTCTTGACATACAAGAATGGTTTGACATACACAAATCAATTCTGTAATATACAATATTAATAGAATGGAAGGTAAAAATTATAGAATCATCTCAATAGCCACAGAAATGCATTCAAGAAAATAAAACATTCTTCCATGAGAAATTGGGTGTATAAGGATGTTCTTCAGCATAAAAGGGTCATATATGATAAGTCAACAGGTATTGCCAAATTCAATTGTGAAAGTTAAAATCCCTTCCTATAAGATCAATAGCAAGACAAGGATACTCACTCTTGACATTTCTATTCAACATAATTCTGAAAGTCCTAG
The DNA here is from genome assembly GCA_917880005.1 of Nanger dama. Taxonomy (NCBI): domain Eukaryota; kingdom Metazoa; phylum Chordata; class Mammalia; order Artiodactyla; family Bovidae; genus Nanger; species Nanger dama. The sequence goes on from CAKJTW010000011.1 coordinate 9,618,431, forward strand.
CTAGAGCAATTAAGAAAAAGAAATAAAAGACATACACATTGGAAAGGAAAGTAGAATTATCTGTATTAGCAGATGACATGATCTTATGCATGGAAAATCTTAGGATCCACTAAAATTTGTTAGAACTCATGAGTGAATTCAATGAAGTTGCAGAATACAAAATCAGCATACAGAAATCTTATGTATTTTTCTGTATATTAACGATGATCTGAAAAAGAAATTAAGAAAGCAATCCCATTTATAATAACATCAAAAACAGTATAACACTTAGAAATAAATTTAACCAAGGTGGTGAAAAACCTATACACCAAAAACTACAAAACATTGATTAAACAGATGAAGACACAAATAAATGGAAAGATATCCTGTATTCTGGTTTGGAAGAATTAATATTATTTAAATGACCTTACTTTTCAAAGCAGTCTACAGAGTCAGTATAATTCCAGTGACTTTTTCTACCAAAATATTTTAAAAATAATCAGATTTGTTTGGACCATAAGAGACCCTGAATAGCCAACATGATACTGAGAAAGAAGAACAAAGCAGAAGGGATCACTATACCTGATTTCAAGCATTATTTCAGAGCTGTAGTAATCAAAATAATGTGGTACTGGCCTAAAAACAAGCATATAAATAAGTATAACAGAATAGAGAGCTCAGACATAAACCCCAACATTTTTGGTCAAGTAAATTTTTAACAGTGTCGCCAAGAACACTCAATGGAGAAAGGACATAATACATGGTGTTGGGAAGACTAATGTCTACATGCAAGAGAATGAAATTGGACCCCTGTCTTACACCATTCACAAAAATTAACTTGAAATGGATCAAATATTTAAATGCAAGACCAAAACCTGTATAACTATTAGTATAAAATATAGGGAAAAATATTCTTGACAATGTAGAATAAGCAGATTGGGCTTTATTAAAGAGCTTCTGCATAGCAAATGAAACAATAAATTGAAAAGACAGCATAAGGAATGGGAGAAAATATCCACAAACCATATACCTGAAAAGGGACTGATATTCAAAATGTGTAAGGAATGTGTGCAACTCAGTAGCAAAACAATCCAATTGAAAATGGGGAAAGAACCTGAAATAGTTGTCTTTCCAAAGAAGAGATGCAAATGGCAAACAGTTACATTAAAAGATGTTCATCGTTACTAATATCAGAGAAATGCAAACCAAAATCACAGTGAGATATTACCTTTAATACCTTGTGTGAGTGTGTGGGTCACTCAGTCATGTTCAACTCTGTGACCCCCATGGACTGTAGCCTGCCAGGCTCCTCTGTCCATGGAATTCCAGGTAAAAGTACCAGAATGGGTTTCCATTCCCATCTCCATGGGATTTTCCCAATCCAGGGATTGAACCTGGGCCTCCTTCACTGCAAGCAGATTCTTTACCACCGAGCCACCAGGGAAACCCTGAGATATTACATTATACCTGTTTTTATAAAAAGGAATAAGAAATAACAGGGACTTCCCTGGTGGTCCAGTGGTTAGGACTTCACCTTCTAGCTCAGGGAGTGTGGGTTCCATCCTGGTGGTTCACATGGTAAAGAATCTGCCTCCAGTTCAGGAGGCCCACGTTCAATACCTGAGTTGGGAAGATGCTCTGGAGAAGGGAATGGCAACACACTCCAGTATTCTTGCCTAGAGAATCCCATGGGCAGAGGAGCCTGGCAGTCTACAGTACATGAGATTGCAGAGAGTTGGACATGACTGAGTGACTAAGCTCAAGATATAACAAATGTTTGGGGTGTGGAGAAAAGGGAACATTTATGCACTGTTGCTTTCTCTGTGATCCACTGGATGTTGGCAATTTGATCTCTGGTTCCTCTGCATTTTGTAAACCCAGCTTGTACATCTGGAAGTTCTCAATCCTCATACTGCTGATGCCTAACTTGAAGGATTTGGAACATAACCTTACTAGCATGTGAAATGAATGCAACTGTGCAGTCAAAGGCTTTGGCATAGTCAATAAAGCAGAAGTAGATGTTTTTCTGGAACTCTCTTGCTTTTTTGATGATCCAGCGGATGTTGGCAATTTGATCTCTGATTCCTCTTTCTTTTCTAAATCCAGCTTGAACATCTGGAAGTTCACGGTTCATGTACTATTGAAGCCTGGCTTGGAGAATTTTGAGCATTACTTTACTAGTGTGTGAGATGAGTGCAACTGTGCGGTAGTTTGAACATTCTTTGGCATTGCCTTTCTTTGGGATTGGAATGAAAACTGACCTTTTCCAGTCCTGTAGCCACTGCTGAGTTTTCCAAAATTTCTGGTCTATTGAGTGCAGCACTTTCACAGCATCATCTTTCAGGATTTGAATAGCTCAACTGGAATTCCATCACCTCTGCTAGCTTTGTTTGTAGTAATGCTTCCTAAGGCCCACTTGACTTCGCACTCTAGGATGTCTGACTCTAGATGAGTGATCACACCATTGTGGTTATCTGAGCCATTAAGATATTTTTGTACAGTTCTTCTATGTATTCTTGCCACCATACAGCATTACTAGCAAATAATTTTTTTTTTAGTACTTAAAATGTTTGTCTTTAAATTGAAGGAAAGTCGATTTATTAGTTTTAGGTATACCACCTAATGATTAGATATTTTCATGGATTATACTCCATTTAAAGTTATTATAAAATATTGGTTACATTCTTTGTTCTTTGCATTGCATCCTTGTATCTTATTTATTTTGAAGGAAAACTACTTTACAGAATTTTGTGGTTTTTCTGTCATACATCAACAATAATCAGCCGTAAGTACACCCATGTCCCCTCCCTCCCAGACCTCCTCCCATCTGCCTCCCTACCCCACCCCCTTCAGCCTGTCACAGAGCCCTTGTTTGAGTTCCCTAAATCATACAGCAAATTCCCATTGGCTATATGTTTTACACATGGTATTGTAAATTTCTATGTTACTCTCTCTATACATCTCTCCTTCTCTCTCTCCTCCTCCCACCTTGTCCATAGGTCTGTTCTCTATGTTGGTTTCTCTATTGCTGCCCAGAAAATAAATTCATCAGTGCCATCTCTTCAGATTCCATATATATATGTCAGTATATGATATTTATATTTCTCTTTCTGACTTACTTCACACAGCTTCTTTATCCATTCATCTGTCAATGAACATCTAGGTTGCTTGCCTGTTCTAGCTATTGTAAATAGTGCTGCAGTGAACACTGGGGTATGTGTCTTTTTCAGTTTTGATTTCCTCAGGATATATGCCTAGGAGTGGGATTGCTGGGTCATATAATAGTTTTAATCCTAGCTTTTTAAGGAGTCTCCATACCGTCTTCCATAGTGGCTATATCAGTTTGCATTCCCACCAGCAGTGCAAGAGTGTTCCCTTTTCACCACACCCTCTCTAGCATTTATTGTTTGTAGACTTTTTGATGATGGCCATTCTGACTGGTGTGAGGTGATATCTCACTGTAGTTTTGATTTGTATTTCTCTAATAATGAGCGATGTTGACCATCTTTTCATGTGCTCGTTCACCATCTGTGTGTCTTTGGAGAAATGTCTCTTCAGGTCCCTGTCCCACTTTTTGATTGCGTTGTTTGCTTTTCTGGTATTGAGTTGTATAAGCTGCTTCTATATTTTGAAAATTAATTCTTTATCAGTTGTTTCCCTTGCTATTATTTTCTCCCATTCTGCGGGTTGTGTTTTCTCATTGTTTGTAGTTTCCTTTGCTGTGCAAAAGCTTTTAAGTTTAATTAGGTCCCACTTGTTCTTTTTTTTTCACATTACTCTAGGAGGTGAATCATAGAAGATCTTGCTTTGATTTATGTCATCGAGTGTTCTGCCTATGTTTTCCTAAAAGAGTTTAATAGTTTCTGGTATTATGTTTAGGTCTTTAATCCATTTTGAGTTTATCTTTTTGTATGACATTAGTAGTGATCTAATTTCATTCTTTTGCATGTAGCTGTCCAGTTTTCCCCAGCACCACTTATCAAAGAGGCTGTCTTTGCCCTATTGTATATTCTTTCCTCCTTTGTCAAAAAAAAGGTGTATGGGTTTATCTGTGGGTTCTCTATCTTGTTCCATCAGTCTATATTTCTGTTTTTGTGCCAGTACCATACTGTCTTGATGACTGTAGCTTTGTAGTATAGTCTGAAGTCAGGATGGTTGATTCCTCCAGCTCCATTCTTCTTTCTTAAGACTGCTTTGGCTATTCAGGGTCTTTTGTGTTTCCATATGAATTGTGAAACTTCTTGTTCTAGTTCTGTGAAAAAAGTCATTGGTAATTTGGTAGGGATCACATTGAATCTGTAGATTGCATTTAGCAGTACAGTCATTTTCACAATATTGAATCTTCCTACCCAAGAAAATGGAATCTCTCTCCATATGTTTATGTCATCTTTGATTTCTTTCATTAGTGTCTTATAGCTTTCCATATACAGGGCTTTTGTTTCCTTAGGTAGGTTTATTCCTAGATATTTAATTCTTTCTGTTGCAATGGTGAATGGTATTGATTCCTTAATTTCTCTTTCTGATTTTTCATTGTTAGTATGTAAGAGTGTAAGTTATTTCTGTGTATTGACCTTGTATCCTGCAACTTTCTGAATTTGCTGATTGACTCTAGTAGTTTTCTGATAGTTTCTTTTGGGTTTTCTATATATAGTACCATGTCATCTGCGAACAGTGAGAGTTTTACTTCTTCTTTCCCAATCTGGATTGCTTTTATTTGTTTTTCTTCTCTAATTGCCATATCTAGGACTTCCAAAACTATGTTGAATAATAGTGGTGAGAGTGGACACCCTTGTCTTGCTCCTGATCTTAGAGGGAAAGGTTTTAGTTTTTCACCATTGAGAATAATGTTTGCTGTAGGCTTTTCACATATGGCCTTTACTATGTTGATGTAGGTTCCTTTCTATGCCCATTTTTTGAAGCGTTTTTATCATAATTGGATGATAAAGGCTTTTTCTGCATCTATTGAGATGATCATATCATTTTTATCTTTCAGTTTGTTGATATGGTGTATCACATTGATTGATTTGCATGTATTGAAGAATCCTTGCATCCCTGGAATAAATCCAACTTGATCATGGTATATGAGCTTTTTAATGTGTTGAATTCTGTTTGCTAGACTTTTGTTGAGGATTTTTGCATCTGTGTTCATCAGTGATATTGGCCTGTAATTTTCTTTTTTGTGTTGTCTTTTCCTGGTTTTGGTGTCAGGGTAATTGTGGCCTTGTGGAATGAGTTTGGAAGTGTTCCTTCCTCTGCAGTTTTTGGAAGAGTTTCAGAAAAACAGGCATTAGCTCTTCTCTAAATGTTTGATGGATTTCCCCTGTGAAGCCATCTGGCCCTCAGCTTTTGTTTTTGGGGAGATTTTTATTACTGTTTCAATTTCAGTATTTGTAATTGGGTTGTTCATAATTTCTATTTCTTCCTGGTTCAGTCTTGGTAGGCACATCTTTTCTAAGTATCTTTCCATTTCCTCTAGGTTGTCCATTTTATTAGCATATAATTGCTCATAATATTCTCTTATGATCCTTTGTATTTCTGTGTTGTCAGTTATAACCTCTCCTTTTTCATTTCTAATTTTATTGCTTTGATTTTTTCTCCCCTTTTTTTTCTTGATGCTTCTGGCTAGTGGTTAGTCAATTTTGTTTATCTCCTCAAAGAACCAGCTTTTAGTTTTATTGATCTTTGCTATTCTTTTTTTTTTTAATACTTTATTCTACATTGCAGTACTATATTTGTTTTGCCATACATTGACATGAATCAGCCACAGGTGTACACAATCTCCCTCTTTTCTTCATTTCTTTTCACTTATTTCTGCTCTGATTTTTATGATGTCCTTCTTTCTACTGACTTTTTTTTTTTTCCAGCTGCTTTAAGAGTAGGGTTAGGCTGTCTAGTCAGTGCTTTTCTTGCTTCCTGAGGTATGATTGTGTCACTATAAACCTCCATCTTAGAACTGCTTTTGCTGAGTCACATAGGTTTTGAGTCATCGTGTTTTCATTGTCATTTGTTTCTAGGAATCTTTTGATTTCTTTTCTTATTTCTTCAATAATGTTTTTGTTATTTAGTAATGTATTATTTAATCTCCATGAATTTGTGTTTTTGCTGTTTTTTTCCTGTAGTTGATATCTTGTCTCATAGCATTATGGTCAGAGAAGATACCTGATACAATTTGTTTTCTTAAATTTACTGAGGCTTGATTTGTGGCCCAAGATGTGGTCTGTCCTGGAGAATGTTCCATGTGCACTTGAAAAGAAAGTGTATTCTTCTACAGAAAGTCCTGAAGATATCAGTTAGGTCCATTTGGTCTAATGTTTCATTTAAGGTTTGTGTTTCCTTATTGATTCTCTGTTTTGATGATCTGTCCATTGGTGAAAGTGGGGTGTTAAAGTCCCCTACTATTATTGTGTTGCTGTCAATTTCTCCTCTTATGCCTGTTAGTGTTTACCTTATGTATTGAGGTGCTCCTATGTTGGGTGCATAGACATTTACAATTGTTATGTCTTCTTCTTGGATTGATCCCTTGTCATTATGTAGCGTCCTTCTTTGTTTCCTATGATATTATTTATCTTAAAGTCTATTTTGTCTGAAATAAGGATTGGCACTCCAGCTTTCATTTGGTTTCCGTTTGCATGGAATATCTTTTTCCATCCTTTTACTTTCAGTCTGTTGTGTCTCTAGGTCTAAAGTGGGTCTCCTGTAGACAGTGTATATATGAGTCTTATTTTTATATCCATTCAGTCAGTCTGTATCTTTGGCTGGTGCATTTATTCCATTAACATTTTAGGTAATTATTGATATATATGTTCCTATTGGCATTTTCTTGATTGTTTTGGGTTTTGTTTTGTTTTTTTAGGTCTTTCCTTTCTTTTGTGTTTCCTGGCTATGTAAGTCCCTTTCATATTGTTGCAGGCTGGTATGGTGGTGCTGAATTCTCTTAACTTCTGCTTCTCTGTAAAGCTTTTGATTTCTGCATCAATTTTGAATGAGATACTATGAGATACTATACTATGCTGGGTATAGTCATTGAAGTTGTGGGTTTTTCTCTTTCAGTACTTTAAATATATCCTGCCATTTCCTTCTGGCCTGTAGAGTTTCTGCTGAAAGATCTGCTGTTAATCATATGGTTTTTCCCTTGTATGTTACTTGTTGCTTTTCTCTTGCTGCTTTTAATATTCTTCCTTTGTGCTTAATCTTTGTTAGCTTGATTAATATGTGTTTCAACGTGTTTCTCCTTGGGTTTAACCTGTAGGGGATTCTCTGCACTTCTTGGAGTTGATTGACTATTTCCTTTCCCATTTGGGGGGATGTTTCAACTATAGTTTCTTCAAAAATTTTCTCATTGCCTTTTTTTTCTTCCTCTTGGACCCTTATAACTCGAATGCTGGTGCATTGAAGATTGTTCCAAATATTGTCTGAGACTTTCCTCAATTCTTTTCATTCCGCTCCCTTTATTCTGCTCTTCAACAGTTATTTCCAATATTCTATCCTCCAGCTCACTTATCTATTCCTCTGCCTCAGTTATTCTACTATTGGTTCCTTCTAGAGTATTTTTAATTTCAGTAATTGTGTTATTCATCTCTGTTTGTTTATTCTTTATTTCTTCTGTATCCTTGATGATTGTATTAACTGTGTTAAATGCTTCTTGCATTTTCTCCATTCTATTTTCAAGTCTTCAGAGCATCTTTACTGTCATTATTCTGAATTCTGTTTATTGCCCTCTGAGTCCCTGATTTGCCTGGTTTTTGAAGACTTCACAGTTCTTTCTTAGGCCCACCTGTGAAGGTGTTTCCCTGTGCATGGGAACTCCTATTTCAGGGTTCCTTCCCTCCCTTGGGGCACAAGCTGCCCAGAAATTCTCCGTCTTTTCCATTTTTATGTCTCCTTCTTCTCTCCTACCTCATTTTCGGGAGCTTAACCTTTCCCCCTGGAAGCCTGGGTCTTCTGCTGTTGCCTAGAGGTTGCTTTGTAGGAGTTGTTTCATATCTTGATGAGTTTTTGATGTATTTGGGGGAGGCTGGTGATCTCCACATCTCACTCCTCCACCATCTTCCGTCTCCCAGAATTTTTAATTTAAAAAATTTTTGGAGACTTTATAATTGATTTCAAGTCTACAGTATAGTGATTCAGTATTTTTGATAGATGATGCTCCATTGAAAATTATTGCAAGGTAATAACACTGATTCCCTCTTCTATATAATATATCCTTGTTGCTTATCTATTTTATACATAGTAATTTGTATCTCTTAATCCTGTGTCTCTAATTTGCCCCTCCTACCTTCCCTATCTACCCATTGTAATCACTAGTTTATTTTCTATGAGTCTGTTTCTACTTTGCTGTATACATTTGTTTGTATTATTTTTTTAGACTCCACATAAAAGTGATAACATACAATATTTGTCTTTCTCTATTTCACTAAGCATAATATTCTCTAGATCCAGCCACATTGCTACAAGTGGCAAAATTTCACTCTTTTTATATCTGAGTAATATTCCATTGTGTCTATGTGTGTATGACATCTTCCTTATTAGTCCATCTGTTGATGGATACTTGGGTTGCTTTTATTTCTTGGCTATTGTAAATAGTGCTACTATGAAGACTGAGGTATGTATATCTTTTCAAATTAGTGGTTTGCATTTTTTTTTTTTTTTGGATATATACCCAGGAGTGGAATTTCTGGATCATATGGTAGTTGTATTCTTAATTTTTTGAGAAATTTCCATACTGTTTTCCATAGTGGCTGCACTCTGAGAGTGTCTTTATTTCTTCACACTTGGAGCATCTTTTCTTCAGACATACAAATCTAGGTTGATGAGTTTTTTTTTTTTCCTATCAGCACTTGGTTTCACTCCACTTTAATTCTTTCTTGCATGGTTTATGATGAGACATCTACTCTAATTCTTATCCTTTTTTCTCTATAAGTATTGTAGGTAAGGGACTTTCCCTCCACCCCTGGATTTATTCAAGATTTTCTCTTTGTTGTTGGTTTTTGCAGTTTGTGTATTGTATACTTAAGTGTAGATTTGGTATATTTTTGCCTCCCAGGTATCTCTAAGCTTCCTGGGTCTGTGATTTGCTGTTTGTCTTTAATTTGGGGAAGTTCTTAGCCATTTTTGCTTCAAATACTTCTATTCAATTCTCTCTTCTGGTCTTCCATTTATATGTATATTGCACCTTCTGAAACTATCCCACAGTTCTTGGGTATTCTCCTCTCACCTCTTTTTTTTCTTCTTGTATATAAGTTTTGAAAGATTCTAATAACCTGTGTTCAAGTTCATTGATTGTTAATTTGGCCACATTGACGAAGTCACCAAAACACATTCTTTATTTTCTTTACAATGGGTTTCATATCTAACATTTCCATTTGAAATGCTGTTGTTTTTTTCTCTTTGGTTACATTACCCATCTTTCATATCCTTTACTGTCTCTTCTGGAGCACTTAAAATATTAATCATAGTTACTTAAAATTTCTTACCTAAATATAAGTATATTATTTTTGTCACATCTGAGCCTGGTTCTGATGCTCCTTGTCTCTTGATATGTTTTCTCTTGCTTTTTAGCATGCCTTGTAATTTTTTGTTGAAAGTTTGACATGTATATTGGGTAATAGTACTTGAGGTTCAGTTCAGTTTGGTCACTCAGTTGTGTCTGACTCTTTGTGACCCCATGAACCACAGCACACAAGGCCTCCCTGTCCATCACCAACTCCCAGAGTTTACCCAAACTCATGTCCATTGAGTCAGTGATGCCATCTAACCACCTCATCTTCTGTCTTCCCCTTCTCCTCCTGTCCTCAGTCTTTCCCAGCATCAGGGTCTTTTGAAATGAGTCAGCCCTTCACATCAGGTGGTCAAAGTATTGGAGTTTCAGTACTTGAGGTATATAGGCCTTTAAAAAAATTTTATTTATTTGGCTGCATAGGGTCTTAGTTGTGGCACGTGGGATCTAGTTCCCCGACCAGGGATCAAACCCAGGCCCCTTGTTTTGGGAGTGCAGAGTCTTAGCCACTGGACCACCAAGGAATTCCCTAGACAGGCCTTTAATGCCCAGTTTTATGTTGACACAATAAAGAGTTAGGCTGTATCGACGTTTGCTCTGGCTATGGGTACCAGAAGCTTCAGATTTTTGTAGTGTCTTTGATTTTGTCTCCTTTGTTTTTTGGTTTCCCTAAGAATTCCTTCTTATATAGAAATTTTGAAGTTGTAGCTTGTTCCAAGATTTCACTTCTCTCCTGGGTCCAATAAAATTGATTTCCCATTTGTCAGCACTTGTCATTTGTCTCGTGTATTTTTATTTTTAACCATTAAGTTCTGAGCATTTAAAAAGTCATTCTAAATACTAGTCTTTTGTTGGATATGTGATTTGTAAATATTTTCTCCAGTCTGTAGCTTCTATTTTGATGCTCATAAAAGATTCGTTTGTATAGGAGATGTTTTATATTTTGATGAAGCACAATTTATTAGTTCTGTCATTATGGATCACTCACTTTTAGATCAAATCTGTGAACTTACAACTTCATCCAAGATCCCAAGTATTTTCTCCTGTTTTGGTAGAATTTTATATTTTACACGTAAGTATAAATGTATGGTCTTCTTCAAGTTAGTTTTTGTATAATGTTTGAAGTTTAGGTAGAGATTCAGTTTTGTCTCAGAAGGTATCCAGTTCTTTAGTACTATTTGTTGAGCTTCTTTCATTGAATTGCCTTTCAAATTTGTCAAAAGTCATTTGGACCTATTATATGTGTTTATTTTTCTGTGTTTTCTGTTCTGTTGCATTGGTCTATCTTTCTGCTGCTGCTGCTAAGTCACTTTAGTCATGTCCAACTCTGTGTGAACCCAAAGATGGCGGCCCACCAGGCTCTCCCGTCCCTGGGATTCTCCAGGCAAGAACACTGGAGTGGGTTGCCATTTTCTTCTCCAATGCATGAAAGTGAAAAATGAAGTGAAGTCGCTCAGTTGTGTCCAACCCTTAGTGACCCCATGGACTGCAGCTTACCAGGCTCCTCAGTCCATGGGATTTTCCAGGCAAGCGTACTGGAGTGGGATGCCATTGCCTTCTCTAGGTCTATCTTTCTACCCCTCTGCAAATACAACACAGTCTTATTTACTGAAGATAAATGTGATCTTAAAATTGGGTAGGCGGTTTTCTCCCACTTCATTCTTCTTTTGCACAATTGCTTTAGTTATTCTTGTTCCTTTGCCTTTTTATGGAAATTTTAAAATAAGCATGTCAACAAAATCTACAAAAATACTCTGCCAGAGTTTTATAAAAATGTAAACTGATGTTTTTTACAATGTTGAGTATTAAAATTCACGAACACAATTTGTTTACTTATATCTTTCCTTTCAACCGGCTTTTGTAGATTTTAGCACTTGAGTTCTATAATTGTTTTTAGATTTATATCTCAGTATATCATATTTTGAGTGATTGTAAGTGGTGTTGCATTTCGGTTTTCAGCTTCTACATGTTCATTGCTTGTTGACAGAAATAAACTGAGTTTTGTATGTTTCTCTTATATGCTTCAACATTACTGAACTTATTAACTCTATGAGTTTCTTTGCAGATTTCTTAGGATTTTCTATGTTGACCATCATATTATCTGCAAACAGGGAAGTGTTATGCATTACATGCCTTTATTTCTTTTTCTTGCTTTCTTACACTGGCTGGAACTTCCTCAAACTATGTTTAAGAAGGATGAGAAGGATGAGAAAAGCCATGCTGTCTTGTTCTTGATCTTTAGGGAGGAAAGCATTCATTTTTTTCACTACTAAATATATTCATTCTTGTAGGCTTTGGGAAGCTGATCTTTATGAAGTTGCGAGAGTACTCTCTAATACTATTTTTGCTGTTACTATGAATGACTGTTGAATTTTGTCAAATCTATTTCTGCATCAATTGATAAGATCATGTTATCTATCTCTTTTAAACTGTTATGTGATGAATTACATTGACTGATTTCCCAATATTGAGTTAGCCTTGCATTCTTGGAATAAGCCTCTGTTGGTCTTTTTATATATTGCTGTATTCCATTGGATAATTTTTTGTTAAGGACTTTTACACTAGTATCCATGAGGATTATTGGTGCAGAGTTTTCTCCCTCTTCCCAGCTTTACTAAATTAAAATGACAAGTAAAAGTTACTTCTGGTTTTCTTTATCATATTGTCCTCATTTGATTTCACTCTCAGATAATCCTGTCTTTATAGAATGACTTGGGAGGTTTTCCCTCTTGTATTTTCTGGAAAAGATTGTTAAACTTGGTGATAATTTTTTCTTTAAGTATTCGATAGAATTCTCTTGTGAAACCACATGGGGCTGAAGATTTATTTTCTGGAAGTTTAAAAATTATAAATTAAAATTTGGGACTAATCTGTCTACTTCAGATTTGGGGAATTGCTCTGATTTTTGCTTTTTGAGGAATTAGTTCACTTCATAAGTTGTCAAATATACTTTGTTAAATTGTTACTATCATATTTAACTTTGTATAATCTACAGTAATATTCCTTTTTAATTGCTAATATTGGTAAATTGTCTTTATCTTTTTCCTTGTCAGTTTTGCCAGAGATTTTTCTGTTTTATTGACCTTTTCAACGAATTGCTCTTTTGTTTCATTGATTATGAATTACACAGTTGCTTTAGTTATTCTTGTTCTTTTGCCTTTCATATAAATTTTAAATAAGCATGCAACAAAATCTATAAAAATACTGTGCCAGAGTTTTATAAAAATGTAAACTGACATTTTTACAATGTTGAGTATTAAAATTCATGAACACACTTTGTTTACTTATATCTTTTTTTTCATCTGTTTTGTAGATTTTAGCACTCAAGTTCTATAATTGTTTTTAGATTTATACCTTAGCTTTATATCTCCATTGTTTTACTCTTTTCAATTTCATAGTTTCTGCTCTTTTATTATTATTTTTACTTTTTTTGTCTACTTGGTTTGGATTTCTTTTGCTCTTATTTTTCTAGGTTCTTTAGAGTGGGAGATTGGACACTGATTTGAAACTTTTCCCTTTTTGTAACATAAATATTCAGTGCTATAAATTCCCTTTTGGTGTTGCTTTAGGAAAAGTTTCAAGTCAATATCTAAGCTCTCACTTGTTTTGATATATTGCATTTCCAGTGTCATTCAGTTCAGTATATTTTTGAATTCACTTGTGATGACTTCTTGCTGCTGCTAAGTCGCTTCAGTCGTGTCCGACTCTGTGCGACCCCCAGAGATGGCAGCCTACCAGGCTCCCCCGTCCCTGGGATTCTCCAGGCAAGAACACTGGAGTGGGTTGCCATTTCCTTCTCCAGTGCATGAAAGTGAAAAGTGAAAGTGAAGTCGCTCAGTTGTGTCCGACTCCTAGTGACCCCCATGGACTGCAGCCTACCAGGCTCCTCCATCCATGGGATTTTCCAGGCAAGAGTACTGGTGTGGGTGCCATTGCCTTCTCCCTAAGATGACTTCTTAGGCCCATGGATAACAAGTATGTTGCTTAGTTCTAAATATTTGGAGATTTTTCCTATTATCGTTCTTCTATTGATTTCTTGTTTGATTCTGTTGTGTTTAGATAACACATTCTATATGACCTGAATTACGTTAAGTTTACTGAGGTTTTTTAACCCAGGATATCATCTCTCTTAGTATATGTTTTTTTGTGACTTCTAGGATAGAATGTCTGTTTTGCTATTGTTTGGTAGATTAATCTATAAATGTTGATTACTTCTTGTTGGCCCATGGCTGTATTGAGTTCTTTTGTATCCTTACTGATTTTCTAGAGATAGGTTTGAAGTCTCCTACTAGAATCATAAATTCTTTTTTTCTTTTCAGTTTTGTCAGTTTTTGCTTCATGTATTTTGCAACTGGTTGTTTGGTATATGCACACATATTTGGGATTATAATTTCTTCTTGGTGGACTGATATTATATCTTTACATAATGTCTGTCTGGTTATTTTCTTACCTCAGAACTCTTTTTTATTTGATATTATATAACTTATTCTACTTTCTTTTGACTAATGTTTGTGTGGTATACCTTGTCCTTCTTGTTAGCTCAATAAGTAAAGTTTCTTGTAGACAGTGTATAGTTGGGTTTTTTTTTTTTTTTTAACTCAATCTGTCAATCTGTGTATTTTAGTTGGTGTTTATATTTTCTGTAATTGATACCTCAGGACTTAAGATCTCATTTTATTTTTTTGTAGTCTGCTTGTTGGAGAAAATCTCTCTATTTTTCACTTGGTATTTTTTTCTTGCTGTACTGTTTTTATTTTTTTCAGAATTTCATTTATTTTATTTTTTAGTGTCTCTTTGTATCACTTCTTTAGAGGTTGCTGTAAGTGCTTCATTATATGTAAACAAATTATCACAGTCTTTTGCTATTGCATTTCACAGTCTGAATGAAGTATAAAGACCAATTTTTTGTATTTCTCTCATTTATAATAAATTTTCCTCCTCTTTATTTAGAATCAAATTGGACTGTGTTATAATTTTTTTCCAGCTGTCAAACATAATTTAGGGAATTCAAGAGAATGAAAATACATTATACTTACTCATATTTTTACTTTTTATTATTTTTATTCACACTTGATATTCAGATATTCCTTTTTTATCATTCATTTTTCTTAAGTAAATTCCCTTTAACCATTCTCTTTGAGTTGATCTTTTAGTGACAATCTCTTGGTTTTCCTTCATTTTTAGTAAAAATAGAAATATATTTGGTGTGGATAGAATTCTGGGTTGACAGTTCTTTTCTTTATACCCTTGAGTAATGCTCTACTTCCTTTTGTTCCCTGTTTTCTGATGAGAAATCTACTATCATTGGAATGTTCCTCCTGTAGTTAAAGTGTTGTTTGTCTCTTGCCACCTTCAAGATTTTTTTTCTTTTCTTTTTTAGTTTTCAGATGTTTGGTTGTAATCTCTCTTGGTTTTATTTCTTCAGGTTTATCCTTTTGCATTTGGGGTTTTTTTTTTTCAGTTTTATATATCCTTTGTTTTGACTTTTACCAATTTGGAAAGGTTTTAAACATTTTTGGACTACTTTTTCAGTCCCATCCTTTTCCTTCTGGGAAACTGATAACATGATTTTTAGATCTTTTGTTTTTGTCCCACAGGTCTCTGAGTCTGATTTTTTTTTTTTAACATCTACTTTCTGCATTACAGATTGGATAAATGTTTTATATTTGAGTTCACTGACTCTTTCTTCTCTTGCCTCCATTCTGCTGTTCAGTTTATCTGTAGGTTTAAATATATTCTTTTTAAAGTATTTTCTTTATTGTACTTTTCAGTAGTGAAATTTGTATTTGGTTCTTCTCTATACTCCCGTTTCTTTGCTGATACTTTGTACTTTTTTCATTTTATTCATTATTGTTCCATTTTTATGATACCTTCTTTTAAATATTTATCAGTAAATTCTAACATCTGTATCATCTTCATGCTGGTAGCTATTTTTCATACATTCCCGTTGAAATTTTTCTTTTTGAGATATGTGTTTTTTTTTCAAGCTGAACATTTCCAGTATAATATTCTGATACCCTAGGCTTTGTTTAAACCTTTGATTTTGGGTGGGTGGTTTTGACATTGCCCTAGCAGCAGAAGCGCAGGTGTCCTCTAATTGCTATCTGGTGAGAATAGAAGTTTAGGTTCGTTAGTTGGCCTTCACTAACACCTGAGATAGGGAGAGGCATCTTACTGGGGTGGAGTGTGGATTCCATTATACTTCTACTTTAATCACCCTGACCAGAAGACCTGTGACTTATTCTCACTCTCCCCATGTGGCTTCCACTAACTTGCTTCTCTCATTTGGAAATTGAAATATTCTAGATAGAAAATGTTAATTCTGTCACTGTAGAAGAATGAGAATAAGCTTCTCAGAATTGCATTTGCAAAAAAACCCATATTATTCCCTATGGGAATGCAAAGATTTGACTTATTTTTAAAATTTGACTTACATTTGTTTTCCAACTAATTATGAACAATAAAATTCAGTGAATTCTTTACTTTCTGGTCAATTAAAGCCCATTAAGACAATGAAATTTAAATTTTCACCAATTAGTTTTATCTCTTGTATTATAATTCTAGCTAGATACAGGCTGTCCAAAGTTATTGTTTTCTTAAACAAATTTTGATTCCTTATTTGTGCCTTTATATGATTTTAGTTTTTCAACTAAAACTCCTAAATATCAATCTTTGGCTTCAGATGCTGAGAGAATACTGTCTGTCTCTTTCCCCTGTTATTGGGGTTTTTATTATCATCATCATTATAACCGTCACGAGCTGTTTCAGGGGTACTACATCACCTTATCCCTTCTACAAGGTGTCATTCCTACTACTGATTTAGTAGTTTAGGTTCTTATCCTAAAATTTGAAGAGTAAGTAAGCAGCAGTCATTCAGCCACAGAAGTACATTTCTTAAAATGTAGAATCATCTAGAGGAGTGCTACATAAACTTTTATGTGTGTGTGACTCACTTAGGGGGCCTTCACAAAATGTCATTTCTAATTCTGGGGTTGTGCCTGACACTCTGAATTTCTGCTAAGTTCCAGGTGATATCCATGCTGCTGGTATAGACTTCATGTTGAATAGCAAACTATTTATTAAAATATCAGTCATATGTTCCTCCCCAAGTCCATGGAGTCAGTTTGTGTGACTGGTCTGGGATATGCATTTTAGTGAGATATTTATCTATGCTAAAAATATAAAGTTTTTATAATTTCATGGTTCTTAACTGTAATTGTTCATCAAAGCCACTGGAAAGAGTTTTAAAGTAGTAATCCTAGATATTACTCCAGAACTGCTGAATTGTCATTCCCTGTTATTTGTATTTTTAATATGCAGAATCATACATCTGACTCTGAGTATAACCAGGTTGTAAAGAATGATTATAAATATTTTAGAAGGAACAGAAGCCAGAGTCGTCATGCTTGATACTAGAAGTTTCACCTGGAATATAGATGAAAAGCTTCCTTGGTAGCTCAGA
This sequence comes from Nanger dama, assembly GCA_917880005.1. Lineage (NCBI taxonomy): Eukaryota > Metazoa > Chordata > Mammalia > Artiodactyla > Bovidae > Nanger > Nanger dama. The sequence continues at coordinate 9,635,368 of CAKJTW010000011.1, forward strand.
TGGTAAAACATCTACCTGCAATGTGGGAGACCTGGGTTTGATCCCTGGGTTGGGAAGACCCCCTGGAGAAGGAAATGACAACCCACTCCAGTACTCTTTCCTGGAAAATCCCATAGACAGAGGAGCCTTGTAGGCTCCAGTCCATGAGGTTGCAAAGAGTCAGACATGACTGAGCAGCTTCACTGTAGATAAAAAAAAGACTAAAATTGAGCTACATTAGAATTTAGGGGGAAAACATTACAAGGTTGAAATCTTCCACTGTTTTATACAACGTAGTTTCTATAACTTTAAGCCATTTTCTTTTTAAATGTATACTTTTGGTTTGTGTATTGATAGTGTTTCTCAAAATAGGATCTATGGGCATAGTTTTGGGGTTGTGAATTATCCATAGTAATTTTGATTGTAATATTTTTGTTTTATAATTAGACTAATGGAAATATCCTGAATGATTTGAATAAACCATTTTATGCAAAAATGCTGTCATACAATTTAATATTTGAAGTTATAGTTACATTTTATGGTTGTGTTGGCATCAAGTAGTATATTTTAATTGTTATGGGTTATGTATCATGTATTCATGCCAAATAATTGTAAGAATAGAACAGAATTCAAAGGTACTAAGTGGTAAAAGAGAAGCACAGAGTAAGTGTAGACTCACCAAATTGAAAACAACCTGTGTAGACAGAATCATATCCATATTGTGAGGTTTTTAAGTTTTAAAAAAATTTCTCACTCATGTAAATTAATGTCATTTGAATTCTAGCTTTAGTTTTATTCATATTTATTTTTATTTTTGTGTATATAAGAGCTATAAGTATGAGGAATTTATATCTTATTTTTATATATTGTTTAAGAAGTTATAACAGTAAGTCAGAAGTGAGGAGCTGCAAAAAATTTTTAATATCTGTATATTATTCAATCTTGGGAAGTGTGTATTTTATAACAAATACGTGAAATTAAAGAGTTCTTTGATCTTTAATGACCCAATCCACATACTGTATGCTTTTCTACCATAGGTTTCCTTGATTTCTGGAAATTCCTCTGGAATTAATTTCATAATTGAATGAATTCCTCCTTCCTTTGAACTCTTTATAGCAATGACACATTTTACTTTTATTTTTATTACTTGTCTACTTGTCTTATCTCTGTTGTTAGATGTTATTAATATATTTTTAAAGGAAAAAGAATAAGTATGTTGTAATCAAGACAGGACTTTTTATAAAGAATTGTACAGTGAAGGCTGCATACATGGATAAATGAAAGGAATACTGAGGATATCTTAAGTGATTTACTGTGAAAGAATGATAGTAAATATGGATATAGGAACAGTATTATTTTTTCAAAGTCCACATAGGTGGTGGTGGTAGTAAATAAATTATCAATGAAAATGCTATTATTAAGTACAATAAGTTAAGTTCTGTAGGACTGCTGATTAGTCACTTATAGAGTGGGTAGCCATTCCCTTCTCCAGGGTATCAAATACACAGCACAAGTATAATCATGTATTCTCCTTCACTTATGTCCATCATCTTAAGTAAATCACATTACTTTTTCATTTTTTTAATTTTAAGAGTTTATTTGAGCAAAAACCAATTTGAATTGGGCAGTGCCAATAGAGGGAGTCTAGAGGGAGTCTATTTAGAGTCTATTTGGAAGAGGAAATGGCAACCCACTCCAGTGTTCTTGCCTGGAGAATCCCAGCGATGGCGGAGCCCAATGGCTGCCGTCTATGGGGTCGCACAGAGTCGGACACAACTGAAGCGACTTAGCAGCAGTGCCAATAGAAGTGATTGAATCAAGGCAAATTGGAAGTGGTCAGACAAGAGATGGCAAGAGTGAAGGTCAACATTCTGGGAATCAGCAAACTAAAATGGACTGGAACGGGTGAATTTAACTCAGATGACCATTATATCTACTACTGCGGGCAGGAATCCCTCAGAAGATATGGAGTAGCCATCATGGTCAACAAAAAGTCTGAAATGCAGTACTTGGATGCAATCTCAAAAATGACAGAATGATCTCTGTTTGTCTCCAAGGCAAACCACTCAGTATCACAGTAATCAAGGTCTGTGCCCCAACCAGTAATGCGGAAGAAACTAAAGTTGAACGGTTCTATGAAGACCTACAAGATCATTTAGAACTAACACCCCAAAAGATGTCCTTTTCATTATAGGGGACTGGAATGCAAAAGTAAGAAATCAAAAAACACCTGGATTAACAGGCAAATTTGGCCTTAGAATGCGGAATGAAGCAAGGCAAAGACTAATAGAGTTTTGCCAAGAAAATGCACTGGTCATAGCAAACACCCTCTTCCAACACAAGAGAAGACTCTACAGATGGACATCACCAGATGGTCAACACTGAAATCAGATTGATTATATTCTGTGCAGCCAAAGATGGAGAAGCTCTATACAGTCAACAAAAACAAGACCAGGAGCTGACTGTGGCTCAGATCATGAACTCCTTATTGCCAAATTCAGACTTAAATTGAAGAAAGTAGGGAAAACCGCTAGACCATTCAGGTATGACCTAAATCAAATCCCTTATGATTATACAGTGGAAGTGAGAAATAGATTTAAGGGCCTAGATCTGATAGATAGAGTGCCTGATGAACTATGGAATGAGGTTCGTGACATTGTACGGGAGACAGGGATCAAGACCATCCCCATGGAAAAGAAATGCAAAAAAGCAAAATGGCTGTCTGAGGAGGCCTTACAAATAGCTGTGAAAAGAAGGTGAAAAGCAAAGGAGAAAAGGAAAGATATAAGCATTTGAATGCAGAGTTCCAGAGAATAGCAAGAAGAGATAAGAAAGCCTTCTTCAGCGATCAATGCAAAGAAATAGAGGAAAAGAACAGAATGGGAAAGACTAGAGATCTCTTCAAGAAAATGAGAGATATCAAGGGAACATTTCATGCAAAGATGGGCTCGATAAAGGACAGAAATGGTATGGACCTAACAGAAGCAGAAGATATTAAGAAGAGGTGGCAAGCATACACAGAAGAATTGTATAAAAAGATCTTCATGACCTGGATAATCACAGTGGTGTGATCACTCATCTAGAGCCAGACATCCTGGAACGTGAAGTCAAGTGGGCCTTAGAAAGCATCGCTACGAACAAAGCTAGTGGGGGTGATGGAATTCCAGTTGAGCTATTTCAAATCCTGAAAGATGATGCTGTGAAAGTGCTACACTCAATATGCCAGCAAATTTGGAAAACTCAGCAGTGGCCACAGGACTAGAAAAGGTCAGTTTTCATTCCAATCCCAAAGAAAGGCAATGAAAAAGAATGCTCAAACTACTGCACAATTGCACTCATCTCACATGCTACTAAAGTAATGCTCAAAATTCTCCAAGCCAGGCTTCAGCAATACTTGAACCGTGAACTTCCTGATGTTCAAGCTGGTTTTAGAAAAGGCAGAGGAACCAGAGATCAAATTGTCAACATCTACTGGATCATGGAAAAAGCAAGAGAATTTCAGAAAAACATCTATTTCTGCTTTCTTGACTATGCCAAAGCCTTTGACTATGTGGATCACAATAAACTATGGAAAATTCTGAAAGAGATAATACCAGACCACCTGACCTGCCTCTTGAGAAATCTGTATGCAGGTCAGGAAGCATCAGTTAGAACGGGACATAGAACAACACACTGGTTCCAAATAGGAAAAGCAGTATGTCAAGGCTGTATATTGTCACCCTGGTTATTTAACTTATATGCAGAGTACATCACAAGAAACGCTGGACTGGAAGAAACACAAGCTGGAATCAAGATTGCTGGGAGAAATATCAATAACCTCAGATATGCAGATGACACCACCTTATGGCAGAAAGTAAAGAGGAACTAAAAAGCCTCTTGATGAAAGTGAAAGAGGAGAGTGAAAAAGTTGGCTTAAAGCTCAACATTCAGATAACGAAGATCATGGCATCCAGTCTCATCACTTCATGGGAAATAGATGGGGAAACAGTGGAAACAGTGTCAGACTTTGTTTTTGAGAGCTCCAAAATCACTGCAGATGGTGACTGCAGCCGTGAAATTAAAAGATGCTTACTCCTTGGAAGAAAAGTTATGACCAACCTAGATAGCATATTCAAAAGCAGAGACATTACTTTGTCAACTAAGGTCCGTCTAGTCAAGGCTATGGTTTTTCCAGTAGTCATGTATGGATGTGAAAGTTGGACTGTGAAGAAAGCTGAACACCAAAGAATTGATGCTTTTGAAGTGTGGTGTTAGAGAAGACTCTTGAGAGTCCCTTGGACTGCAAGGAGATTCAGCTAGTCAATCCTAAAGGAGATCAGCCCTGGGATTTCTTTGGAAGGAATGATGCTAAAGCTGAAACTGAGTACTTTGGCCACCTCATGGGAAGAGTTGACTCATTGAAAAAAACTCTGATGCTGGGGGTGGGCAGGAATTGGAGGCAGGAGGAGAAGGGGACGACAGAGGATGAGATGACTGGATGGCATCACTGACTCGATGAACGTGAATCTGAGTGAACTCTGGGAGTTGGTTATGGATAGGGAGGCCTTGCGTGATGTGATTCTTGGGGTCGCAAAGAGTCTGACACGACTGAGCAACTGAACTGAACTGAATAGAAGTGATTAGGAGTGCTCACAGATAGCTAGAGGCAAGGCGTTTATAGATAAGACCTGAAAGCAAATCAAGGAATTATTGAATTGGCAAGTAGCTGCTTTATTTAGGAAAGTGTGGTTGGCTGTTTGCAAATGGTTGTCCTTAAATTTCAATTTCTTTTATTTTCCTTGAAGTTTTACCATGATAAAATGGATATATGGCACCGTCAAAATATATACTGTAATGACTATTTACATACATCATGAAATGATTATTACAGTAAAGAGTGAACAGTGATTCAGTATTTATATAATGATCACCACAATAATTTTAGTTATTAACTGTCACCACACAAAGATATTACATTATTGACTATATTTGCCATGCTCTACATTTCATCCCTATGACTCATTTATTTTGTAGCAGAAGTTTGTACCTCTTAACTTCCTTCACCTATTTCACTCATCTTCCCACATCCCTCTTCCAGCAATGACCTGTTTGTTCTCTGTCTATAACTGTTTGTTTTGTTATGTTCATTTGATTTGTTTTTATGATACCACCTGTAAGTGAAATCATATAATAGTTATATTTCTGCCTGGCTTGCTTCATGTAACAAAGGATCCATCCATATTGTCACAAATAGCAACATTTTATTCATTTTGTAGCTAATTTTCCATTGTATATGTATATATCACATCTTCTTTATCCATTCATGTATTGGTGGGCACTTACGTTGCTCCCATATCTTTGCTATTGTCAGTAATGTGGCAGTGAACATAGGGGTGCATATATCTTTTTAACTTAGCGATTTTATTGGGTTCAGATTAATTCTGGAATTCTTTCTTATTTGTTTAACCACTACTCATCAGTTGGACTTTGGATACTTTGGACATAAGATGAAACACTTTTGTCATAAAGGGTCTAGTTTCTTATCAATCAGAATGAGGAATACAGTACTGTGATTCAAGGAATATTTATAATTCTCTTTGGAACTTCTTTATGTATTCCATTTTTTTTTGTATATAATGTAAAGTCTGTATTGGAATTTTGCCACTTGCTTCAGGTCTCATTACTTAGACTTTTCTCCTTAACCATATAAATGACTATACAACCTTTAAGCTAGTTCCTTTTCTACCCAAAACTCCTGTTTTTGTGTCTACTTTAATGGGATTAGCTGTTTTTTTCTACTCTCTCTTTGTTCAGAAAGTTCAGTTCAGTCGATCAGTCATGTCCAATGCTTTGCAGTCCCATGGACTGCAACATGCCAGGTTTCCCTGTCCATCACCAACTCCCAGAGCTTGCTCAAATTCATGTCTGTCGAGTCAGTGATGCCATCCTCTGTCATCCCCTTCTCCTCCTACCTTCTATCTTTCCCAGCATCTGGGTCTTTTCAAATGAGTCAGTTCTCTTTGCATCAGGTGGCCAAAGTATTGGAGTTTCAGCTTCAGCATCAGTCCTTCCAATGATTATTCAAGACTGATTTCCTTTAGGATGGGCTGGTTAGATCTCTTTGCAGTCCAAGGGACTCTCAAGAGTCTTCTCCAACACCACAGTTCAAAAGCATCAGTTCTTCAGCACTTAGCTTTCTTTATAGTCCAACTCTCATATCCATACACAACTACTAGAAAAACCATAGCTTTGACTAGACGGAACTTTGTCAGCAAAGTAATGTCTCTGCTTTTTAATATGGTGTCTAGGTTGATCATAGCATTTCTTCCAAGGAGCAAGCATCTTTTAATTTCATGGCCGCAGTCACTACCATCTGCAGTGATTTTGGAGCTGAAAAAAATAGTCTGTCACTGTTTCCACTGTTTCCTATCTATTTGCTGTGTAGTGATGGGACTGGATGCCATGATCTTACTAGTTTTTTGAATGTTGAGTTATAAGCCGGCTTTTTCACTCTCCTCTTTCACTTTCATCAAGAGGCTCTTTAGTTCCTCTTCACTTTCTGCCATGAGGGTGCCATCATCTGAGGTTATTGATATTTCTCTCGGCAATCTTGATTCCAGCTTGTGCTTCTTCCAGCCCAGCATTTCTCATGATGTACTCTGCATATAAGTTAAATAAGCAGGGTGACAATATACAGCGTTGACATATTCCTTTCCCCATTTAGAACCAGTCTGTTATTCCATGTCTGTTTCTAATTGTTGCTCCTTGACCTGCATACACATTTCTCAGGAGGCAGGTAAGGTGGTCTGGTAATCTTTCAGAATTTTCCATAGTTTATTGTGATCCACATAGTCAAAGGCTTTGGCATAGTCAACAAAGCAGAAATAGATGTTTTTCTGGAATTCTCTTGCTTTTTCCATGATCCAGCGGATGTTGTTAATTTGATCTCTGGTTCCTCTGCCTTTTCTAAAACCAGCTTGAACATCAGGAAGTTCACGGTTCAAGTATTGCTGAAGCCTGGCTTGGAGAATTTTGAGCATTACTTTAGTAGCATGTGAGATGAGTGCAATTGTGCAGTAGTTTGAGCATTCTTTTCATTGCCTTTCTTTGGGATTGGAATGAAAACTGACCTTTTCTAGTCCTGTGGCCACTGCTGAGTTTTCCAAATTTGCTGGCATATTGAGTGTAGCACTTTCACAGCATCATCTTTCAGGATTTGAAATAGCTCCACTGGAATTCCATCACCTCCACTAGCTTTGTTGGTAATGATGCTACCTAAGGCCCACTTGACTTTGCATTCCAGAATGTCTGGCTCTGCGTGAGTGATCACACCATCATTGTTATTTGGATCATGAAGATTTTTTTTTTTACAGTTCTTCTGTGTATGCTTGCCACCTCTTCTTAATATCTTCTGCTTCTGTTAGGTCCATACCATTTCTGTCCTTTATCGAGCCCATCTTTGCATGAACTGTTCCTTTGCTAGCTCTAATTTTCTTGAAGAGATCTCTAGTCTTTCCCATTCTATCGATTTCCTCTATTTCTTTGCATTAGTCACTGAGGAAGGCTTTCTTATCTCTCCTTGCTATCCTTTGGAACTCTGCATTCAAATGGGTATATCTTTCCTTTTCTCCTTTGCCTTTAGCTTCTCTTCTTTTCTCAGCTATTTGTAAGGCCTCCTCAGACAACCATTTTGCCTTTTTGCATTTCTTTTTCTTAGGGATGGTCTTGATCACTGCCTCCTGTACAGTGTCCCTAACCTCCATCCATAGTTCTTCAGACACTCTGTCTATCAGATCTGATCCCTTGAATCTGTCACTTCCACTGTATAATTGTAAGAGATTTGATTATTGATTAATCAGAAAGGGTGATCATAAATCCTTTTTAAAATGAGCTTCCTCTTTCTACATAGATTGAATTGGAAATTGATTGTCCATTGGCTAGAAATATGACTATTAAGTTATTTCCTGTAGAACTTTATTTGGCAATAGCACTTCTGGACTTTAGTTTTAACCAAAATTGTCTAATAATCATATATGTTCTATTTTAATTAGATTATCAATTAACTCAGTAAATGTGTGTGTAATAAGACTTCTAGTTTTTTAATTTAGTGTGCTAGAGTGCCTTCAGCAGGATACTTTTGAATAGATAAAGTTTGGGCTTCCCAAGTGATGCAGTTGTAAAGAACCTGCTTGGCCAATGCAGGGAGATGCAAGACACATGGGTTTGATCCCTAGGTCAAGAAGATCCCCTAGAGCAGGAAATGGCAACTCATTCCAGTATTCTTGCCTGGAAAATCCCATGGACAGAGGAGCCTGGCAGGCTGTATTTAGCCCATGGGTTTGCAAAGTGTTGGACATGACTGAGCATGCACACACACAAGGGTGTACAGAAAGTCAGTGAACCAGACTGAAAATATAAATTTGACATGCTGCATGTTCACTGTTACATAAAGGGATACAAGATGAAATCCTTCTTGGAATTTATCATTCACTTTCCCTTTTTTTTTTTTTTTCCATAGTGGTCTATCTGCTTAACATGAGAATTCTGTTTTTCTCTTGTAACAGTTTGCCAGCTCCTTTTCTAAATAAATTTTAGGAAATATGGTTTAATAACAAGTTCTGGCAAGAAGATAACTGTGAACTTATCCCTCATGTCTTTTTAAAAGTGGTTAAGGAGCCTAAGTAGGCCACACTAGAAAAAGTGATGATACTGTGAATATAAGACTAACAAATCCCCAGATTTCATATGTAGGAGTCATGGTTGCTCTGGCTGTGGAACAAGTTCCCAGAATTGGTCAGAAATCCCATTGTGAAGATAAAGGCAGAACAAAAAATAAAGAAATATTATAATGGATTTCTAACCTTACAAGTTTTCTTTATACTATTTAAATGCCAAGCATCAGGAAAAAAAGTAAATAATTTATCATTTCATGTAGACAAAACTACAGTCTCTCTGAGACTCTGAAAATTATGTTTCATATATGCCTAATTTTTATTTCAAGTGACATTATTCTAAAAATCCAAACATAGCTTTGTAGAAATGCAGTAATTTTTCAACCAGACAGTAATGGATTTGAATCCCAGTTTTGCCACTTATTAGCTGTCAGTCCTAGGCAAGTAGAAGTATGAATTCTTGACCTCAGTTTCCTCTTTGAAAAGTTGTATATATGTCTTGAAGTGCTATTTTCAGAATTAGAAATAATATATATCAGTGTCCATATCAGATACTTATTTAATAGTGGTTGCTTTATCATTATTATTTTTAATGACATAAACTTGTCATTTACTGTATAAACTCTGCTAATAATTAAGTGCTACTGAGTATATAGTAAATTTTATTGTTTATATAGCTATCACTGTAAAAAGTGTAAAGAAAATTTAATGCTGACCAGATATAAAATTTAGATATTTTAATTGTAATTTTCTTTCTTTCAGAATTACTTACTGTCATCTACCTTTCCAGAGTAAATGGCTCTATGTTGGAACAGAAAGAGGAAATACACATATTGTAAATATTGAATCTTTCATTCTTTCTGGATATGTTATCATGTGGAACAAGGCAATTGAACTGTAAGTTTGAACTTGAATACCACTATATTTGTACTAAATATTTTTTAGAGTTATATAGTACATATATATATCAAATTATAGAGTTATTTGAAGCATCAGTAGCTAATTTATGATGAATTTGAATGAAAAGTTCATTTAAAATAATTGAAAATTTTAAAGTCTTTTAAAAATAGATATTGTGGTATTAACAGATGCTAATTTTAGCCTTTACAAATATTATAAATAATTAAGGGCTACTATGTATGCAAGCTTTGTGGTAAAATAGTAAGGCTTATTCTAAAAGGTATACATGAAAATCATGTTATTTCTTTATAGTCAGTATAGCCACTTCCAGTGGGAAGGGAAAGAGGATTGTTATCACATATAGTTTAATTTTAAAATAATCATGGTCAATTCCATGTTTTTAAATACTGATAGCTTATTTTTTGGAGAAAGCAATGGCACCCCACTCCAGGACTCCTGCCTGGAAAATCCCATGGACACAGGAGCCTGATAGGCTGCAGTCCATGGGGTCGCGAAGAGTCGGACATGACTGAGCGACTTCACTTTCACTTTTCACTTTCATGCACTGGAGAAGGAAATGGCAACCCACTCCAGTGTTCTTGCCTGGAGAATCCCAGGGACAGGGGAGCCTGGTGGGCTGCTGTCTATCGGGTTGCACAGAGTTTGACATGACTGATGTGACTTAGCAGCTGCAGCTTGTTCTTTGCTTGCCCCAGTAACATTTTTCTGGGTTCAAAAAAGAATCAGTTCATCAGTATCTTTCACATTGTTATGTATACAGCTTTTTGGATATGTGGCTGATGGCTATTACCATTTTCACTTTGGCACTGATATTTACGTTTCTGCACATGTAAAATGTGAAATCCCTCCAATGTGAAACTTTATGGAATTTCAAGCCATCTTTTGTAGTATATATACAAACAGTTCTCCTTGTCAGTGTGTTAATTGGGAAAACTATTTTTCTTTAATGAATGTTTATGCTCTGTACCAACCAGGTCCTTAATAAGGTACATTTGACTTGAGGTTGACTCATTCTCTCTCTTACATATACATATTCTAAGTTATATAATTGTTTTTCTCTAAAACTCTGATTAAAACAGCCTATTTTCATGAAATTTGACTTGGTTTTCATAATAAATCTACTATTCTCTATTCCCAATATTTCAGTGTACGTGTATATTGCTTGATAGGAAGGGGATATCAGTAGTTATATTCTTATTACAATTATCCATTTGTACTGTGTCCTAATGAGTCTTTTTTTAATTAATGGTAACTCTTCCTCATTAGAATAAGAATAGCTTCAGGGCAGAATTCTTTGTTGCTCTTTTTTTTTCGTGTTTGTCTTATTTTGGTGATTTCCACAGAGCAGCTACTAAATAACTAATGATGATAGTGAAAGTTAGTATGATAAATAGATACACAGTGCTGTTGACTTAAAGCTTTCAATTATAATTATGATTGGTATGAGCTTTTTTGTTCATATATATTTTAATATTCTATGTATATATTTTTAAAAACATTTGTCCTATAGACAGTTATGTGTCTCTCAAAAAGTATTTATTTTTTCAGCTATGTGGGGCTTCCTTGGTGACTCAGAGGGTAAAGCGCCTGCATGCAATGTGGGAGACCTGGGTTCGATCCCTGGGTCGGGAAGTTCCCTTGAGAAGGAAATGGCAACCCACTCCAGTATCCTTGCCTAGAGAATCCCATGGATGGAAGAGCCTGGTGGGCTACAGTCCATGGGGTCGCAAAGAGTCGGACACGACTGAGCGAGCTCACTTTTCTCCCTATAATCTTAAATCTATTAAACCATTACAAGTAAACCTGAGAGACAGAGATTTTATACAAATTTGCTATTAGTTACAAATAGTAATAGATTTGTGTTCCATTCAATGCTGCTAAAGTAATTAAGAAGTACTTTTTTGTAAACAGATAAAATATTTCACCATTCTTCCAGTGTTATTTCTATATTCATTTACCTAACAAATCCTTTTGTCATTCAGATTAATACTACCTGAACTGTGACTTATACCCTACATGTATTTACATAATCTATATACTTTATGTTTTCTGAACTAATGATTTTTAAATGTATATTATAAAAGAGGATAAAGCTAGGAGAAATTAAAGAAATAAAATAGAAAGGCATTTTTATTTTTCATAATATCTTATACATGTGATTCTGAATAGAATCTCCCATTTATATAAATAAAGTGTTTTATGGAGTTGTATGTACCTCTGAAAATAACCTTGAAATAGCCTCAATAAATTATTAGTAGCCACCTTATCTCCTGACTGTTTATTGCTTTATTTAGAGCAGATTTCCAAAAGTGTGTTCCATGGTAATATAGTCCCACTGAGATAGATATAATTTTAAATCCCAACTTCCAACTTCCTGGAACAGTCAGTCTTTTAATTGCTCTCTACCTCTTGAGATACATTAGGAAATGGAAACCACTTAGTAATATGTGTTAAGAGTTTGAGACAGTAATAAAATATGCATTTAATTAAGAAAAGTCATTTTATAACTAGAACTTTACACAAATTTTAGCAGGACATTTTAAGTGTGAGGAATGCAGAATTATCTTTAAGATGTGATATTATTTCTATTTTAAGTTCTTGAAATACTTTTCATTCAGTGTTTGTCTTTTTAGCTTGTGTTTTCAGTGAAATCTCCCAGTTGTAATTGTAGGCAGTTCTCATAATTTTAAATTGTTTGTGTTCTCATAGTGTATATGTTAGTTATTTGGAAACTGGAGGCCATTTTTTGTGATGTCTGTAGAAACAATTGTGTCTATAGAAAATAGTCTTTATAGTAATGTCTTTATAAAATAGTAGTATAACAAAATGACATTAAAAATTTTAATTGGGAAATATATTCCAGGTTATAGTACAGAGATAGGTGTTTCTGCAGAGCAGTCCCAGCTTTAAAAAAAAAAAAGGGGGGGAACCTATTTTTTCTACATATGATTAAAAATTTGAGCATGAAGTTTAGAACTAAATAATAAATATAAGGCTTACCATCTTCAAATATATTTTCTGAGCACTATGATACACTAGCTCCTGGAAACCAGTATAAACTAGAAAGACATAATTTCTCTCTTCTTGGAGATAACAAAGTAATAAAGGTGAGATTAAGTAAAAGGCAGTTACACTATATTGTAAATATAATGTTGCAAGTTTTATAAGAAGGATGCCTAATATAGATGTGAGGTCTCAGTGAAGTATCTGTGAAGGAAGTTACATCCATGAGATCTGAAGGATGAGTCTCAGTTAGATGAGTGGAGAATCAATTGGGGGAGAGGGTTTCCAAGGGAGGAAACAGAAATGTTAAAGGATAGAGTGTGAGAGAGGTTTTGTTCCATGCACAGAAATTTTAAGGAGTTTACTTAGTTGGGACTGGCTAGGAGAAAGGATGGCAAGAGATAAAGCTGAGAAGATAGTAAAGATACATAGTATGAAAGTCTTATAAGGCAATTTGAGCATTTAAACTTTATCCAAGGTCAGGAGCTAGGTTTTGAAAGGTTTTAAGAGAAAAATTCACTTGACCAAACTTGCACTTAAAAAGTCTACTCTGAATGTAGGTATGGAGAAATCATTGAAAAGAGAAAAGACTGTATTCTTGTCAAAAATTCTGAAGGATTTAGGAGTGAAGATAAGCTAACACATTAAAGAAATAGTTAGAAGACAGAAGAGGCAATACTTGGGTCTTGTGGGAAGATGTAAGAATAATAGAGAATTGAGTGAGTATTTGGCTTGAGTAACTATGTAGACAAAGGTGTGATTTAGTGAAAGAAAGCAGGAGATTAAGTAGGTTGGAAGTAAAATAATGAGCTAAATTTTAGGTAGGTTGAGTTGTGTGTATTTTTAAGTTATTCAAATGGAATTGGTATGGAAGAATGGAAGGATGTGGGATATATGGAATATATCAGAATATATATATTTGAACCTAATGACATCAGAATTTACATAGACATTGGAACTATGAGAATATATGAGATTGTACATGGAGAATGTATATAAATGAGGTAGCAAACTTGTAGACAACGAACCAGTTTTGACTCAGGGGTATGTTTTGTTTGCCCATCAAAGTATTTAAGTATATTCTGAATTATTAGTTTCCAGTATTTAAGAACTGGTAGTGTTCTTGCCTGGAGAATCCCAGGGACAGGGGAGCCTGGTGGGCTGCTGTCTATGGGGTCGCACAGAGTCGGACACCACTGAAGCAACTTAGCAGCAGCAGAATAGAGATGAAAAATTGAATTTCCAGCTTTTCAGGAAAATAATTCCTAATGAAACAGTCCCAATCCAGTGTTCTTGCATGGCAGTCAGTAAACAACTGAAACTAACAACTTTCCTTTTGTAGGTGAGTAATGTATTATCATTCACATATGGGCTTCCCTGGTGGCTCAGGAGGTTAAGAATCTGCCTGCAATGCAGGAGACTCAGGTTCGATCCTTGGATCGGGAAGATCCCCTGAAGAAGGGCATGACAACCCATTCCAGTATTCTTGCATGGAGAATCCCATGGACGGAGGATCCTGGTGGGCTACAGTCTATGGGATCTCAAAGAGTTGGACATGACTGAATGACTAACACATTCACATTCAGTGTGCTATCCAGTTTGGCACAGTTCTTATTCAGCCTATTGAACTCATTTGCAATACCTACCTGGCTCCTGTGGTCTCTTGAATTCATGATCATATATAATATGGGAATACATTTCAGTCTAGAACAGAATACAAAGAAATACCAGTATTTAAGATATGGGAAGAGAAAGTCCACAAAAGAAACTATCAAGAAGCCATTGTGATGAATGGGAGGAAGGGAAATAAATAGGGATTTTTAGAATTACTGGGCATTGTTTAGATGACTGTCCCATGAATTTAAGTTCATTGATAATTCTATCTAAAGCAATTTCTATGAGATTTACAGAATCTATAGGACACAATTGCTTTTTTTTTTATACAAGTGCACACAAAATATTTATTGACATTGATCATGTTCTGGATCAAGTCTCAGTAAATTTCAATTGCTTTTAAAGTAGTTTCTAATAGCCATAATTTTTGCAAAGAATGCTTGGTAGTTTTTGAAAATTCAATATTGGTGAAAAAGTCATAAAAATACATTAAAATGTTAATAGTCATGTATAGAAATGAGAGTTTTCCTTTTAACCTCTGTTATCATCATTCAGGGTTCTTTTATTTTTTACAATTAAAAAAATTTTTTCTATAGCCTGAAAAAGTTATTACAAATAACTTTAACTCTAGATTTTTTTCTAAACTTAAGTGTTTTGTAGAGTCTGATAAGTTAGTCTTACATATGGTCTAACTTGCATATGGTCAGATTTGCAATGTTGATTTGCATATCATGTCTCTGAGAAGTTCTGTAAAAGAAAAAAAAATTTAACTCTAATTCCGACTTTCCCAAACTTTTTTGATATAGAACACTCTTTATGTGAAACACCTTATATATTCACTAGTTTATCATGGAATACACTTTGGTACTTGTTGTTCCAGTCAAACACAAGAGAAATAGAATTTTGGTTTATTGGATATTATTAGTTACCAAAAGATAATTGAAGGACATTGTCTTTTATCAGAGCCCTTTATACTGTAATAAAGCAGTGCATTTATATGTGAATGATATATTACATATAAATATAGGAGAACTGCAAAGAACTATATAAACTTTTCATGAAGGCTTTTCTTCCTGAACATATTCTAGAATGCAAATAGTAATTCTAGTATCGAATTATTCCAATGATTTACAACAAACTTTATAGTATTTATTGAGTACTATGTTTTGGTACTATATTAAGTGCTGTATGTGTATTCTAATCCTCAGTATAATTCAGTAGGTTCACTGCTATCATCTCAATTTTTAAATGAAAAAATTTAGGACAAAACCACTGATAAGATATGTAATAAATATGTATTTATTAATATTTCTTTGAGTTACTCTAGGGAGTTGTATCTGGGGACCTGGAGTTACATAATTTGTCACTTTTGTCTGACTCCAAAGAATTTCTAAAATTTAAATTTTCTTGTTTTCTGCAGAATATTTGATGGTTTTCATGTGTGGCTAAGAAATAAATTATAACTATGTCAAGTATACTTACAATAGGGTTAATCTGGTACAATTAGGTCATTGAAGACAGGATGTGGAAAAATGAGCAATAATCTATGTGATATCAGTTCATATCATATTTAATCGTGTCAATGGTGGTATCTGTTAAGGTAGGAAACATAAAAACATGCCAAATATTGGAATAGGATAAATTTAATGTCAGATTAGCAGAGCAAAGATCCTTTTAACAATATGCTCTTAGGCTGTTATTGATTATCCTAGTTAACCAGATAAATGAGACATAACCGGTGAAGTAGGTTTCTCCAATTTCTCAGATTTTTGTAAGATACCTATCACTGGCAAGAGACTATTTGTAGATCAAAGGAGCCCCTGTACTACCCATTAGAAGCAAAATCAGAAATTTCTTGTCAAAGGAAATTTTAAATTTGATATGTACTTTTCAGTTTAGTTGAAACAGGTTTACAGCATCACCCTTGTGGTCATATAAGTCCTTTTGTCTGTATAAGTACAACTTCATTCTTAAATTTTCAGAGAAGCAGATCTAGCAACACACAGATAAGCATATAAGGTAATGAATGTCATTGTTATGTGGATCAATGTTCTTAAACCAGATTTTTAAAAATAGTCCTACTTTAATAGAGTTAGTAGGGAAAAGAAAAATAGTCTTAAAGAAAAACAACCAAGAGCTCAAATTAGTTTATGCTAAGCTCCAGAATATTGGGAGTGTATTTCACTGTAATCTTAATTCCTTTGTTTCAGTCTCTGATGGTAAAGTGTTTTAATGTTTTTTTAAAGTGACTCTCTTGAATTGATTTAACAGATCCACAAAGACTCATCCAGGTCCAGTTGTGCATTTAAGTGATAGTCCAAGAGATGAAGGGAAAGTGAGTATTACAGTACCATTATTCTTGAATTTATTTTTCTTATTCTTCAATAAAGGTGTTTATTACTGTTATTTTATACGTAACATCTAGTTCAGCGCATTCAGTATAATCTAAAAATTAAAACATGTGAATGAATGAATGAGCAAATGAATGAGTGTATTATTTACACTAATAATGGTTCTAAATTGAATCATTAGTTTCACCTAGAGTTGATACTTAATTATAAAATTTTGAGAAAGGTATATAACACATGTGCTGTGTTGTGTTAAGTCACTTCAGTCATGTCCAACTCTTTGCAACTCATGGGCCATAGCCCACCAGGCTCCTGTGTCTCTGGGATTCTCCAGGCAAGAATACTGGAGTGGGTTGCCATTCCTCCCCCAGAGGATCTTCCTGACCTTGGGATCGAACCCGGGTCTCTTATGTCTCCTGCAGTGGCACGTGGGTTCTTTACTACTTACTAGTGGCAGAATTTTGAGAAAGGCATATAATACATTGAACAATTTTAATTATCAACTATTCTATGCTTAAAGTTAAAAATATTATCAATATAGTTAATCATTGGCCCATGATATTCAGTAATGGTAATGATAAACAGCAATATTAAATAATCATAAATTAGCCAATCTTAATTTTATAAATAGATAATAATATAGAAAATGTTCTCAGATTGCAGAAATAATCTTTAATAATTTCAATTATTTATAATTTTCATTTAATGATTTGACCCTTGGGTCAGGGAAGATCCACTGGAGGGAAGGCATTGCAACACAACAGTATTCTTGCCTGGAGAATCCCATGGACAGAGAAGCCTGGCAGGCTACAGTCCGTAGGGTTGTAAAGATTCAAACACGACTGAGCAACTGAGCATGTACACTTTAATGATGTGAAACAAAGTTGATAAAAGCTCTAAAGTGTCACTTTCATTATCAATATTGTCTCTTCAAGTGTATATATTTTTGCTAAGTACTGTATAAAACAAAGAAATTATATAGATTTGGTTCTTTACTTTTAAATAATAGAAACTGGATTAGCCTAATCAATACTGAGCCTGAAAGACAAGTCCCCTGAGAAAGTACATTGAATTTCTTCAAACTGATTTATAGTGTAATTCCAATCAAGTGCCATTCAGATTTACTTTTAAATTGAAATTCAGTTAATTTACATTATTATATTAGTTTCACATATAAAATATAATGATTAAATATGTTTATAGATTATATTCCACTAAAAGTTATTAAAAGATAATGGCTGTAATTCCCTATGCTATATAATATATCCCTTGTTGCTTATCTATTTTATAGATAATGGTTTTTATCTCTTAATCCTGTACTCCTAATTTACCCCTCCTCCTTCTATCTCCATTCTGGTAATCACTAGTTCATTTTTTGTTTCTGTGAATCTATTTCTATTTTGCTGTATATACTTATTTGTATTATTTTTAGATTGCAAATGTAAGTGACATATAATATTTGTGTTTGAATAATTTTACTAAGCATAATGTTCTCTAAGTCCATCCGTGTTGCTGCAATTAGTAGAGTTTTGTTTCTTTCTATGCTCAATTATATTTCATTGTATATATATATATATATGTGTGTGTGTGTATATATATAACTGCCAGATTCTTTTTATCTGTTCATCTATTCGTGGACATTTGGGTTGCTTCCATATCTTGGCTATCATAAATGGTGGCGGTTTCATAATTAAGTTGTGTCTGACTCTTTCGACCCGATGGAGTGTAGTCTGCTGGGCTCGTCTGTCCATCGAGACTCTCCAGGCAAGAATACTGGAGTGGGTTGCCATGTCCTTCTCCAGGGGATCCTCCTGACCCAGGAATCGAACTCAGGTTTCCTGTACTGCTTGGATTGCTTCCATATCTTGGCTATCATAAATAGCACTGTTCTAAATATTGGGGTTGCATGTATTCTCTGAATTATGTGTTCATTTTCTTAATATATATACCCAGGAGTAGAATTGCTGGATCATATGGTAGTTCTGTTTTTAGTTTCTTGAGAAACTTTCATGCTTCTTTCCATAGTGGCAGGACCAATATACATTCTGACCAACATGTACAAGTGTTCCCTTTTCTCCACATCCCCTCCAATATTTGTTATTTATGGACTTTTTGATGACAGTCATTCTGAAAGGTACGAGGTGATAATCTCATTGTGGTTTTGATTTGCATTTCTCTAGTAATTAGCAGTGTTAAGCATCTTTTCATGTCCCTGTTTGCTGTCTGTATGTCTTCTTTGGAAAAAAGGTCTATTTAGATGTTTTACCCATTTTTTAGTTGGATTGTTTGTTTTTTTAAATATTGAGATGTATGAGCTATTTATGTATTTCGAGTATCAATTTCTTAGTCATATCATTTTCAAATATTTTCTCCCATTTTGTTGATTGTCTGTTTATTTTCTCAATGGTTTCCTTTGCTTTGTGAAAGCTTTTAAGTTTAATTTGGCCCCATTTGTTTATTTTTGCTGTTTCTTTTGCCTTAGGATAAAACTTTTAACAAATAAATATTGCTACAATTTATGTCAAGTGTTCTTCCTATTTTTTTTCTGGGAGTTTTATAGTTTCAGGACTTACATTATATCTTAATTCATTTTGAGTTTATTTTTGTATATGGTATAGGAAATTTTCTATTCTCACTGTTTTACATGTAGCTCTCCAGTTTTCCCAGAACCACTTATTGAAGAGACTGTTTTTTCTCCATTTTATATTTTTTCCTCCTTTGCTGTATATCAATTGATTGTAGATGCAAGGGTTTATTTCTGGAATCTCTATTTTGTTTTATTGTTGTATATGTCTTGTTTTGTGCCTGTACCATGCCTTTTTCATTATTGTAGCCTTGTAGTATAGTCTGAAGTCTGGGAGCATGTCACCTCCAGCTTTGTTTTTTCCTTTCAAGATTGTTTTGGCAATTTAGCATCTTTTGTGATTCCATATGAATTTTAGGATATTTGTTCTAGTTCTGTAAAAAAAATCTAAGTATTTTGATAGAAATTGCATTAAATCTGTAGATTGATTTGAGTGTATAGACATCTTAACAAAATTATTTCTTCTAGTTCAAGAGCTCAGGATGTCTTTTCATTTTTGTATCATTTTCTGTTTGTTTGTTCAGTGTTTTATAGTTTTTAATGTGTAGATATTTTATCTCCTTGGTTGTTTATTTCCAGCTATTTTATTCTTTTTGGTGGGATTTTAAATGGCATTGTCTTTTACTCTCTGATAGTTCATTGTTATTGTACAGAAAAGCAACAGATTTCTATATATTAATCTTGTAACCTATAACTTTTCTAAATTCATTTATTAGTTCTAATAGTTTTGGGGTGAAGATGCCAGGATTTTCTATACAAAATATCATGTCATCTGCCAATAGAGTTAATTCTTTGCTTTCAACTTGAATTCCTTTTAATTATTTTTCTTGCCTGATTCCTGTGACTAGGACTTCTAATATTATGTTAAATAGAAGTGGCAAGAGTGAGTATCCTTGTCTTATTCCTGAATTTACATGAAAGTCTTTCAACTTTTCACTGTTGCGTATGATATTACTTGTGGGTTTGTCATAAAGAACCTTTATTATGTTGAGGATTGATCAAAAACTAGGCCACAAAACATGTCTCAACAAATTTAAGAGAATGGAAATTATACCAAACATTTTTTCCCAACCAGAACAATATAAAACTAGAAATCAATTACAGAGAGAAAATGGGAAAAGATCACACATGTGGAGACTTAACAACATGCTACAAAAAACCAATAAGACAATGAGAAAATCTAAAAATGCCTTGAAAATGGAAATATAACACTCTAGAATCGATGGAATCAAGCAAAGAGTTCTTAGAGGAAAGTTCATAGTGATGCAGGCTAAACACACAAAAAAAACCCTCAAACCATCTAACCTACCACCTAAAGAAATTAGAAAAAGAAACAAAGCCCAAAGTTAGTAGAAGGAAGGAAATAATAAAGGTAAGAGAGGAAGTAGATAAAATAGAGATTAAAAAAACGATAGAAAATATCAGCAAAACCAAGAGATGATTTTTTGTAAAGATAAACAAAATTAATAATCCTTTAGCCAAACTCACCAAGAAGAAAAGAGAGATGACTCAAATAAAATGAAAAGTTAGAGAGGAGAAATAATAGCTGATACCACAGAGATACAAAAAATATATCATAAGAAAATACTACATAGAAAATAATAAGATAATAATACAATAGTTATATGCCAACAAATTGGACACCCTAGATAAAGTGGACATATTTCTAAAAACATACAACCTACCAGCCTGAATCAAGAGGAAACATAATTTAAATAGACCAATCACTGGGGGTGGACTTGAATTTGTAACAACAACAACAACAACAACAAAAACCTCCCAGCACAAGAATGTCTAGGATTGGATGGTTTCACAGAAGAATTCTGACAGACATATAAAGAAGGACTTATACTTATCATTCCCAAACTATTCCAAAAAATAATTTGAAGATGACAGCACATTCCAAATATCAATCTATTAGTCTGGTGCTAACCTGATACCAAAACCAGACAAATAAATTACAAAAAAAGAAAATTACAGGTCAATATCTTTGATGAATATAGATATAAAAATTCTCAGCAAAGCTTTAGGAAACAGAATCCAAAAATATGTTAAAAGATCATACACTATGATCAAGTAAGATTTTTCCAGGAATGCAAGGATGGTTTGACATTACAAATCAATCAGTGTGATACACAACAGTAACAAAAGGAAGAATAAACAATCACACTCAATTTAATAGACATAGAAAAAGAATTTGACAAAATTCAACATGCTTTGATGATACAAGCCCTTAGTAAAGTAGGTATGGAGAATTTAATTATTTTTAAAAATTTACAAGCTGATTTTAAAATTTATAAGAAAAACAAAATGTTTAAGAATAGCCAAAATTTTTTTTTTTTTTTAAATGAATAACATTGTGATATTGGTACAGGGCAATACAAGAAAACCAATGGATCTAAGAGATATTCCAGAAATGATTCAGGTATTTGGGAGAATTTTGTATATTTTAGAGAAGATATTTCATGGCATGATAAACTATTAAATAACTGGCTTTTGTCAGTTGGTATCTAGTTTGAAAAAAAAATTTAAGACCTCTACCCTTTACCACTCAAATAAATTCCAGATAGAGAAAACACTTGGTGTTCAAGTGGCAACTCAGAGAGTTTCAGCAGAAACAATAACAAGTTATTACTGTGGAGTAGGGAAATCTTTAGGCAAGCTTTAAGGAATATACCATAACAAGACAATCATGATAAGAGGCAACAAAGTGGGAGACAATGATTGTTAGGTACATAGCAGGAAATTAATGAATATGAAAAATATTTAATCATCTTTTGCTAAACCCTCATCTTTCATAATAGGAAGTTAATAGACAATGCCTAAATAGTGAATCAAGAAATTGCAATATAAATATAAATATGAATCTAAGTCTGCTAGAAAAGATGATTTTAAGAGTTAAAGCTGTGGTTGTCACATACCTCTAATAAAGATTAGGGTTTGGCAGTGAGGAGGAACCAGCTTCATTAGTAATCTCTAGGGATGTGCAATATACCCCCTTTTCCCCATTAGGCTGGCAAAATATTAAAAATTAAGAATATTAATAATATCAAGTAATGGAACAGGAATTGAAAAATGAGCATCTAGACATAACAATCATGATTATACATGCCAGTATGGGCAATTTGTTGTCAACATTTAAAATATGTTGATAGAAAATCCATTTCAGATATTTATCCTATTTATAGGACCAATGAGAAAAATACTGAAAATAGCCTGAAGGTCTATTAATAGAAAATTGAATAAATGAATGATACTATATACATACTGTGGAATACTATTCTGATAAGGAAGATCCTTCAAGCCATGTTTTTAAAGAAAAGATGTAGAACAGTAAGGTTAGTATAAAATCACTTGAATAATGAATTTATGTTTTTACTTACATATTTAAATATTCAAGGAAAAAGCCCAAAAGAAGATGTACAAATCTGGGAAGGATACTGGTGATTGGCACTGAGGAAAATGGTCAAAGATACTCATATTTTACTTGTGTTGTTCAAATTTTTATGAAAAACTATAATGTGTGTTAATTGGGTAATTATAAATTAAAAGGAATGCAAAATAAATTAGTATTAGAGGCAGAAGACTGTGTTTGTATTGTGATCCACTGGTTATTAGCATATAACCTTGAATAAATCCCTTGATTTCCTGTAGTTTAGTTTTTCCATCAATAGCCTTTGTCACATACAAATTCTTGATTTGAATGTATTCAGTCTTATCAGTCTTTTCATTTGACGCCTGCATGTTGTTTGTTACCTACTAGATATTTCCCTTTCTAAGGGAAAATGCAGTTTTATTTTTTCTGTCAGTTTTAAAGCTTTCTGTTTCACAATTTGATTTTAATCTATATGTAATTTATTTTATGGTGGTTTGATATAAGGGTATGCTTTCATTTTTATATTTAAGTTATTTATTGAATAATCAATTCAGTTTACACTGATTTATAAGGACATCTCACATATATCAAGTTCTTACTTTTGAGTGGGTCTTTGGGCTTTTTTCTCTGTTGCATTGATACATTTGTCTATTCTACTGATAGCACACTTTATTAGTTATAATATCTTTACTAAGTATCTTGGTATTTGGTAGCCCCTGTCCATTCTCATTTTCTTATCTTGTTGTATGACCATTTATTCTACTATATGAGTTTTAGGATTAGCTTATCAAACTTAATGTAAATCCTTGTTGGGACTCTGAAACATGGACATATTGATGAATTTAGAGACTATGTACATCATTAAGACATAAGTGTTTTATCTTTTCATCTTATAAACATGATATACTTATTTTGGCTTTCTTTTATGTCTTTCTGTATAGCTTTACAACTTTTTCACAAAAAGTCACACATATCTTTTGTTAGCTTAATTTTACAGACTTTATTGCTCCTATGAATTAATTTTCTTAAAATCTGTTTCATAATTAATTGTTAGTGTATATGTGTTAATCACTCAGTTGTATCCGACTCTTTGCAACCCCATAGACTGTAGCCCACCAAGCTCCTTTGTCTATGGAATTCTCCAGGCAAGAATATTGGAGTGGGTAGCCATTCCCTTCTCCAGGGGATCTTCCCAGCCCAGAGATCAAACCCAGGTCTCCTGCATTGCAGGCAGATTCTTTACTCTCTGAGCCACCAGGGAAGCCTGTATAAAATACTATTTATTTTTGTTATTTTGTATCCAACTACATCACTGAATGTTTGCTTTCAGTAACTGTCTTTAAATTATTTGAAATATTCTGTGCATAAAAACAGCAATTATAGACAAATTTTATTTCTTTCATGTGTATTTTGGTGAAAAATTAATCAATAGTCAATTATTGAAATAAACGAAAAATTATATTCAAGCCAAATTGAATATAACCTGGGGGAGTGGTCCTAAGATGGCAGAGAAATAGGATGGGGAGACCACTTTCTCCTCCACAAATTCATCAAAAGAACATTTGAACGCTGACCAAATTCCACAAAACAACTTCTGAATGCTGGCAGAGGACCTCAGGCACCCAGAAAGGCAGCCCGCTGTCTTTGAAAGGAGAAGGAGAAGTCCTGAGGCTACTGTAAGAATAAGACTGAAAACCACAGGCAGGAGGCTTAAGTCCAAATTCTAAGAACACCAGAGAACTCCTGACTCTAGGGAACATTAATCAATAGGAGCTCATCAAAAGCTTTCATACCTACACTGAAACCAAACACCACGCAAGGGCCAACAAGTTCCAAAGCAAGACATACCACAGGAATTCTCCAGCAACACAGGAACATAGCCCTGAGCTTCAATATACAGGCTGCCCAAAGTCACACCAAACCCAGTGACATCTCAAAACTCACTACTGGACACTTCATTGCACTCCAGAGAGAAGAAATCCAGCTCCACCCACCAGAACACCGACACAAGCTTCCCTAACCAGGAAACCTTGACAAAGCTACCCGTCCAACCCCACCCACAGCGAGGAACCTGCACGATAAAGAGGAACCACAAACTGCCAGAATATGGAAAGGCCACCCCTAAAACAGCAATATAAACAAGATGAAAAGGCAGAAAAATACCCAGCAGGTAAAGGAACAGGATAAATGCCCACCAAACCAAACAAAAGAAGAAGAGATAGAGAATCTACCTGATAAAGAATTCCAAATAATGGTAGTGAAAATGATCCAAAATCTTGAAAACAAACCAGAGTTACAGATAAATAGCCTGGAGACAAGGATTGAGAAGATGCAAGAAATGTTTAACAAGGACCTAGAAGAAATAAAGAGTCAATATATAATGAATAATGCAATATTGAGATCAAAAACACTCTGGAGGGAACCAACAGTAGAATAACAGAGGCAGAAGATAGGATAAGTGAGGTAGAAGATAGACTGGTAGAAATAAATGAAGCAGAGAGGAAAAAAGAATTAAAAGAAATGAGGACAACCTCAGAGACCTCTGGGACAATGTTAAACACCCTAACATTTGAATCATAGGAGTCCCAGAAGAAGACAGAAAGACCATGAAAAATACTTGAGGAGATAACAGTTGAAAACTTCCCTAAAATGGGGAAGGAAATAGTCACCCAAGTCCAAGAAACCCAGAGAGTCCAGACAGGATAAACCCAAGGCAAAACTCCCCAAGACACATAGTAATCAAGTTAACAAACATCAAACACAAAGAACAAATATTAAAAGCAGCAAGGGAAAAACAAATAACACACAAAGGGGATTCCCATAAGGATAACAGCTGATCTTTCAATAGAAACTCTTCAGGCCAAGAGGGAATGGCAGGACATACTTAAAGTGAAGAAAGTGAAAAACCTACAACCCAGATTACTGTACCCAGTAAGGATCTCATTCAAATATGAAGGAGAAATCTCAGAGGTTAAAGTGTCTGCCTGCAATGTGGGAGACCTGGGTTTGATCTCTGGGCTGGGAAGATCCCCTGGAGAAGGAAATGGCAACCCACTCCAGTATTCTTGCCTGGAGAATCCCATGGACTGAGGAGCCTGTTGGTCTACAGTACACAGGGTCACAAAGAGTCAGACACGACTGAGCGACTTCACTTTCACTTTCACTTTCAAAAGCTGAGCGAATTCACCACCACCAAACCAGCTCTCCAACAAATGCTAAAGGATCTTCTCTAGACAGGAAACACAGAAAGGGTGTATAAACTCGAACCCAAAATAACAAAGTAAATGGCAACGGGATCATACTTATCAATAATTACCTTAAATGTAAATGGGTTGAATGCACCAACCAAAAGACAAAGACTGGCTGAATGGATACAAAAACAAGATCCCTATATATGTTGCCTACAAGAGACCCACCTCAAAACAAGGGATACATACAGACTGAAAGTGAAGGGCTGGAAAAAGATATTCCATGCAAATAGAGACCAAAAGAAAGCAGGAGTAGCAATACTTATATCTGATAAAATAGACTTTAAAACAAAGGCTGTGAAAAGAGACAAAGAAGGACACTACGTAATGATCAAAAGATCAATCCGAGAAGAAGATATAACAATTATAAATATATATGCACCCAACATAGGAGCACCACAATATGTAAGACAAATGCTAACAAGTATGAAAGGGGAAATTAACAGTAACACAATAATAATGGGAGACTTTAATACCCCACTCACACCTATGGATAGATCAACTAAACAGAAATTAACAGGGAAACACAAACTTTGAATGATACAATAGACCAGTTAGACTTAATTGATATCTATAGGACATTTCACCCCCAAACAATGAATTTCACCTTTTTCTCAAGTGCACACGGAACCTTCTCCAGGATAGATCACATCCTGGGCCATAAATCTAGCCTTAGTAAATTCAAAAAAATTGAAATCATTCCAGGCATCTTTTCTGACCACAATGCAGTAAGATTAGATGTCAATTACAGGAGAAAAACTATTAAAAATTCCAGCATATGGAGGCTGAACAACACACTGCTGAATAACCAACAAATCACAGAAGAAATCAAAAAGAAATCAAAATATGCATAGAAACGAATGAAAATGAAAACACAACAACCCAAAACCTATGGGACACTGTAAAAGAAGTGCTAAGGGGAAGGTTCATAGCAATACAGGCTTACCTCAAGAAACAAGAAAAAAGTCAAATAACCTAACTCTACACCTAAAACAACAAGGAGTTCATGATCTGAGCTACAGTCAGCTCCTGGTCTTCTTTTGCTGACTGTATAGAGCTTCTCCATCTTTGGCTGCAAAGAATATAATCAATCTGATTTCAGTGTCTACCATCTGGTGATGTCCATGTGTAGAGTTCTCTCGTGTTGTTGGAAAAGGGTGTTTGCTATGACCACTGTGTTCTCTTGGCAGAACTCTATTAGCCTTTGCCCTACTTCATTCTGTACTCCAAGGCCAAATTTGCCTGTTACTCCAGGTGTTTCTTGACTTCCTACTTTTGCATTCCAGTCCCCTGTAATGAACAGGACATCTTTTGGGGGTGTTAGTTGTAGAAGTTGTTGTAGGTCTTCGTAGAACCATTCAGCTTCTTCAGCATTAGTGGTCGGGGCATAGACTTGGATTATTGATATTATTGATATTGAAAGATTTGCCGTGGAAATGAATAGAGATTATTCTGTTGGTTTTGAGATCACACCGAAGAACTGAATTTTGGACTCTCTTGTTGGCTATGATGGCTACTCCATTTCTTCTAAGGGATTCTTGCCCACAGTAGAAGATATAATGGTCATCTGAGTTAAATTCACCCATTCCGGTCCATTTTAGTTTGCTGATTCCTAAAGTGTTGATGTTCCCTCTTGCCATCTCCTGTTTGACCACTTCCAATTTACCTTGATTCATGGACCTAATATTCCAGGTTCCTATGCAATATTGCTCTTTACAGCATCAGACTTTACTTCCATCACCAGTCACATCCACAACTGGGTGTTGTTTTTACTTTGGGTCCATCTCTTCATTCTTTCTGGAGTTATTTCTCCACTGATCTCTAGTAGCATATGGGGCACCTACTGACCTGGGGAGTTCATCTTTCAGTGTCCTACCTTATTGCCTTTTCATACTGTTCGAAATATATAAGAAGTATAGTTGAAGTATATAAGAAGTATAATTGAAGTATAGTTGATTTAGAATAGTAATTAGTTTCAGCTGTACAACAGAATGATTTGATACTTTTATAGATAATGCCCCATATAAAGTTATTATGATATTATTGTTTACATTGCTCGTGCTATACCTCTTAGTCAGTCAGTCAGTCAGTTCAATCAGTCAGTCATGTCCAACTCTTTGCGATCCCATGAATCGAAGCACTCCCGGCCTCCCTGTCCATCACCAACTCCTGGAGTTCACTCAGACTCATGTACCTCTTAATACTCGTCACCTATTTTGCTACCTTCCCCTAGTGCCCTCCCCACTGGCAACCACTAGTTTCGTTCTCTGTATTGTGAGTCTGTTTCTGTTTTGTTATATATTTTTAGATTCCACATATATAAGAAAACATATACTATTTATCTTTCTTAATCTGACTTATTTCACTTAGTACACTGCTGTCCAGATTTGTTCATGCTATCACAATTGGCATGATTTCACTTTTTTTTGTGGTTGAGAAATATTCCTCTGTGTGTGTGTGTACCACATCTTTATCCATTCATGTGCTGATGGATACTTAGGTTGCTTCATATCTTAACTATTGTAAATGATGCTGCAGTGAACATTGGGGATATGTATATCTTTTAAATTAGTATTTTAATTTTCTTTAAGTAAATATACAGGATTGGAGTTGCTGGATCATACAATAATTCAATTTTTAATTTTTGAGGAAGCTCCAAACTGCTTTCCATAGTGGCTGCATCAATATACGTTCTCCTGACAGTGCACAAGAGTTCCCTTTTCTGCATATCCTTGCAAACGCTTGTTAATTATTTGTGGTCTTTTTGATCACAGCTATTCTGACAGGTGTGAGGTGATATCATTGTGGTTGGTAATTAGTAATGTTGAGCTTCTTTCCATGTGCCTGTTGGATGTCTGTGTGTCTTCTTTGGAAAAATACCATTTTTTAAAATCAGATACTTTGTTTTTTGGTACTGAATTGTATGAGTTCTTATATATTTTGGATGTTTGTCTCATCGTTTGCAAATATTTTCTCCCACTTCATAGTTTTGTTTTGTTTTTCTTTTTATTGATGCTTTTCTTCTCTGAGGAAAAGGTTTTTAGTTTGATATCGTGCCATTTGCTTATTTTTGCTTTTTTGTCCTTGCCTGAGGAGACAGATCCAAAAAGTATTACTGATACTGATTTCAAAGAGCATATTGCCTGTGTTTTCTTCTATGAGTTTTTCTATTTCAGGTTTAAGTGTTTTGTCCATAGAGTTTATCTTTTTATAAGTTATGAGAAGATGGTCTAGTTTCATTCTTTTACATAACTGATGTAATAAACTTTTTTCCCATTTTATATTCTTGCCTCCTTTCTCGTTGATTAATTGACCATATGTGCATTGGTTTATATCTAGGCTTTCTGTTCTGTTGGATAGATCTACTTATCTGTTTCTGTGCAGCATCATACTGTTTTGATCACTTTAGCTTTATAGTATTTTTTTTTAAATCAGGGCATGTAATACCTCTAAGCTTTGTTCTTTCTCAAGATGGCTTTGATTATTCAGGGTCTTTTGTGGTTCCATACAAATTTTAGGGTTATTTGTTCTAGTTCTGTGAAAAATGTTGTGGTTATTTTGATAGAAACTGCATTGAATCTGTAGATTGCTTTGGGTAGTATAGACTTTTTAACACTATAAATTCTTCTAGTCTGTGAGCATAGACTATCTTAATGCTTATTTATGTTGTCTTCAATTTATTTCATCAGTGCCATATAGTTTTCAGAGTGTAGGTCTTTCACCTCCTTGGTTAAGTATATTCCTAAAGATTTTATACTTTTTGATGCAGCTTTAAATGGGATTATATTCTTGCTTATTCTGATAGTCATTTTTAATGTATAGACATGCTGATTTAAATATATCAATTTTTCTGCATCCTTACTGAATTCTTATTAGCTCTAATAGTTTTGAGTGGAGTCATTAGAATTTTTTATATGAAGCATCATGTCATCTGCAAGTAGTGACAGTTTTACTTCTTCCCTTCTAATTTGGATGCCTTTTATTTATTTTTCTTGTCTGATTCCTGTGGTTAGGACTTCCAATTTTATATTAAATAAGAATGAACATTCTTTTCCTGCTCTTGATCTTAGAGAAAAAGTATTTGCCGTTTGCTTTTCACCATTTACTATAATGTTTATCTAGGTTTTGTCACATATGGCCTTTATTATTTTGAGATATATTCCCTCTATACCCACTGATGAGAATATTTATCATGAGTGATTGTTGAATTTTGTCAAATGCCTTTTCTGCACCTGAATATTTATCATGAGTGATTGCTGAATTTTGTCAAATGCCTTTTCTGCACCTTTTGTAATGATCATGTGATTTTATCCTTCCCTTAGTTAATGTGATATATCACAGTGATTGATTTTCAGATACTGAACCAAATTTGCACTCTTGGGAGAAATCTCATTTGATCATGGCATAAGATTCTTTTTATTTGCCGTTGAATTTTGTTTGCTAATATTTTGTTCAGGATCTTTGCATCTGTGTTTTTCAGATTTATTAGCCTGTAATTTCCTTTTTTGTAATGTCTTTGGGTTTGATATCAGTGTAATACTGGATTCAGAGAATGAATTTGGAAGTGTTCTTTTCTCTAATTTTTTGGAAGAGTTTGAAAGGGATAAGTGCCAATTCATCCTTAAATGTTTGGTAGAATTCCAGTGTGAAACTATGTGATCCTGAACTTTGTTGGGAGTTTCTTGGTGTTTTTTTTTTTTTTTTTAACTTTAATTGCAGATTCAGTTTCATTACTGGTAATTGGTCTTTTCATATTTTCTACATTTTCTTGTGATATTTTACATTTCTTGCAGTTTGTGCATTTCTTCTAGATTGTCCAAGTTGTCATATAAATGTTTGTCGTATTCTTCAGTTGTTGCCTTTCTGTGATAACTTTCAAAACTTGTTCATTTTTTATTGTATTTATTTGGTCCCTCTTTTTTTCTCGATAAATCTGGCTAAAAGTTCATCAATTTTCTTTATCTTTAAAAAGTTAACCTTTTAGTTTCATTGATTTTCCCCCCATTTTTGTGTCTCTGTTTCATATATTTCTCTCCTTGGGCTCTCCCCTTTTCTTTATTATTTCCTTCCTTCTTATTGTTAGGCTTTGTTTTATTTTTGTAATTCTCTTTTTTTGATACTTTTGTTTTTTGTTTCTTGGGGTAGGCTTGTAATGCTATAAACTTCTCAACTGTATTTGTTGCATCCCATAGATTTTGAGAAGTTGTGTTTCTATTTTCATTCATCTCATTTTTAAATTTCCTCTGACTTGTTCATTAACCCATTGATTTTCTAGCAACCTATTGTTTGGTCTTCAAGTGTTTGCATCTTTTCCACCTTTCATCCTATAATTGATATCTAGTTTCATACCCTTATGGTCAGAAAAGATACTTTATGTGATTCTACTCTTCTTAAATTTATTGAGATTAGTTTTGTGGCCTACTGTGCAATATGTCCTGGTGAATATTCCATGTGCTCTTGAAAAGTGCATATTCTGTAGTTTCTGGATGGAATGCTTAGTAAATGTCTATTGAATTCAACTGTCAAAGTATATTGAAGGTCAGTGTTTTCTTTTTGATTTTCTGTCTGGGTGATTTATTCGTGATTGTAAGTTGGGTATTAAAATCCCTACTAATACTTGTTATGGCAATTTGTGCTTTTATTGTGTCTCTTATTATTTGGCTTAAATATTTAGTTGCTCCTATGTTAGGTACATGTATATGTTTATTAATATTATTTCCTCTTTTTGGGTTGAGCCCCTTAACATTATGTGATGCTCTTCTTTTCCTTTCGTTACAGTCTTTGTTTTAAAGTCTATTTTGCTGATATGAGTTGTATTACCCCTACTTTCTTTTCATTCTGTTTGAATGGAACATCTTTTTCCATTCTTTCACTTTCAGTTTATGTGTGTCTTTAGCTCTGAACTGAGTCTCTTGTAGACAGCATATAGATGAGTATTTATTTATTTTTATCTGTTTAGCTACCCTGTGTCTTTTTGTCGGGGCATTGAGTTTACTTCCACTTAAAGTGATTATTGATAGGCATGTGCTTTTTCCATTTTGCTATATGTTTTCTGGTTGTTTTTGTTGTTGTTCAGTCCATAGTCATGTCCAACTCTTTGTGACCCCATGAATTGTAGCATGCTAGGCTCCCCTGTCCTTTGCTATCTCCAAGAGTTTGCTCAGATTCACATCCACTGAGTTGGTGATGATGCTATCTAACCATCTCATCCTCTGCTGTCCCCTTCTTTTGCTTTGCATCTTTCCCACCATCAGAGTCTTTTCCACTGAGTTGGCTCTTTGCATCAGGTGGCCACAATATTTGAGCTTCAGCCTCAGTCCTTCCAATGAATGTTTAGGGTTGACTTCCTTTTGGATTGACTGGTTGGATCTCCTTGCAGTCCAAGGGACACTTAAGAGTCTTCTCCAGCACCACATTTCACAAGCCTCAATGGTGCTTAGTCTTATTTGTGGTCCAGCTCTCGCATCCATACATGACTACTGGAAAAACCATAGCTTTGACTATGCAGAACTTTGTCAGCAAAGTTATGTCTCTGCTTTTAATATGCTGTCTACTCCAGTACTCTTGCCTGGAAAATCCCATGGACGGAAGAGCCTGGTAGGCTGCAGTCCATGGGGTTGTGAAGAGTCGGACACAACTGAGCAGCTTCACTTTCACTTTTCACTTTCCTGCATTGGAGAAGGAAATGGCAACCCACTCCAGTGTTCTTGCCTGGAGAATCCCAGGGATGGGGGAGCCTGGTGGGCTGCTGTCTATGGGGTCAGACAGAGTCGGACAGGAGTGAAGCAACTTAGTAGCAGCAGCAGCAGCATGCTTGTCATCACTTTCCTTCCAAGGAGCAGATATCTTTTAATTTCATGGCTGCAGTTGCCATTCACAGTGATTTTGGAGCCCCAGAAAGTAAAATCTATTGCTTTTTACCCTTCTGCTTGCTGTGAAGTGGTGGGAGCAGACGCCATGATCTTAGTTTTTTGAATGCTGAGTTTTAAGCCAGCTTTTTCACTCTCTTCTTTTACCCTCATCTAGAGGTGCCTTAGTTCCTCTTTGTTTTCTGCCATTAGAGTGGTACCACCTGCATATCTGAGGTTGGTGATATTTCTCCTGGCTACTTTGATTCTAGCTTATGTTTCATTCAGGCCAGCATTTTGCATGATGTACTGTGCATATAATTTAAGTAAGCAGAGTGACAATATACAGCCTTGACATACTTCTTTCCTAATTTTGAACCAGTCTTTTGTTCCATGTTTGGTTCTAACTGTTCTTGGCCTGCATACAGGTTTCTCCAGAGGCAGGTAAAGTGGTCTAATATTCCCATCTCTTAAAGAAATCCACAGTTCATTGTGATCCACGCAGTCAAAGGCTTTAGCATAGTTAATGAAGCAGAAGAAAATGTTTTTCTGGAATTCTGTTCCCTTTTCTATGATCCAGTGAATATTGGCAATTTGATCTCTGCTTCCTCTGCCTTTTCTAAATCCATCTTGTATGTCTGCAAGTTCTTGGTTCATGTACTGTTGAAGTCTAGCTTGAAGAATTTTGAGCATTACTTTGCTAGAATTTGAAATGAGTGCGTTTGTGCAGTTGTTTGAACATTCAGTGTTGTATTATAGTAAAAATCATCAGCACAGCAAGTAATATTTAGCCAAGTGATTGAGTCTTGAGTATGATCATCCAATCATTTTCTGTTCTCAAATGCTTTTCTTTTGAAATGAAATATGTATATTTTGTTAATTATCTTATTTATTGATTTACAAGTCAATATCAACTATGTTTAATGACATGAATCTCTAGAATATCTTTGTAAACTACTGAAAGTTCATCAATCACCAATTTGAAACACTGACTTAAATCAGAGATAAAATTGGATTTGATAGAAAATAATTTGAAGCCAAATTAGTGGCCACATTTTTCAAGTGCATAGGCCTGAATAGCATACACTGTTTATTCAGTTATCACCTTTATTTCATGTTCATTTTCTCTTCCATTTTTCCCATTTATTTTTATGTTGTGTCATACATACTTATGCTTCCCTGGTGGCTCAGATTGTAAAGAATCTGCCTGCAATGCAGGAAACATGGGTTCAATCCCTGGGTTGGGAAGATGCCCTGGAGGAATATCTGGCAACCCACTCCAGTATTCTTGCCTGGAGAATCGCCATGGACAGAAGAGCCTGGCAAGCTACAGTCCATGGGGTCACAGAGTCGGACACGTGGCTAAGCACAGCACATATATACTTACAAGTTTTCTCATTTCATTGGTATATATTTATATGGAATAGAGTTCTTTTGCCAATATTTTTCAGTGTTGAAAATATTCAGGTTTGGAAAGATTGGTATTTTAAATAAAGTTGTATTATGTAGTATGATTTTACTTTATTGTATTAACATTAATCTTTATTTGCAACAAGCTTAAGTTAATGTTAGAATTACAAAAATGATTGTTCTAATGTTTTCCAGTTGCTAATAGGTTATGAAAATGGTACTGTAGTTTTCTGGGACTTGAAATCCAAAAGAGCAGAACTGAGAGTTTACTATGATGAGGTAAGTGATTTCTACTGAATTATTTGAAAAGAGTACTGTGATTTTATGCCTGTTGTCTACTTTTACTCCTTGTATATTACCAATATTTTTATTTTTGGAAAGCTGCCTCATTTTGATCCAGTGCCTTACACTGCCTGTTGGTTTTTGCATGAGTTTTACCTCAGAGTTGTTCTCCTGAGTGGAAATTTTGCCTTAATGAACTATTTTAAGCTTTTTTGACATCTTACATATATTGGTTTCTATTACTTATCTTTTTCTTTTCTTTAGGTTTCATGATTATTTCTTACCTCTTTGTCCTTAAGGTCTCTAAAGATACTGTTCATATCTTTAGAAAATTGCTTTTCTGTGGCAGAAAGTTTAGGTAGTCAGTTTGAAAGGCTTTATCGTCTAATACTTGCCTTCTTAAAATAGAGAGATTTTTAAAATAGTAATACTTATTGTTACTAAGAATCAGACCTTAAAGTATGTTTTATCATACAGAATTGAGATTTTAGATTTTCATGTAGAAAAATCAATGAACTCATATTGAGGAATAGTCTCTTAATTGATCTTCAGGTGTTCACAGATTGATTCTAGGCCATTAAATATTTTCTTCTTAAGAGGCTAATGAGAAAAGAGTGAGGCTAAGGGTAAAAGGTGAGAAAGGGGATTTATGTCTTGTAGCTGTGGAAATAAAGGTGATCATCTAGGCTCTCTATTAAATTTTAAAAACTGGTACAGTGGTGAGAGATAGGAAGAAAATACAGGTCATAAATCATTGTCTAGCATTACCCAGGCTTAAATAGAAAGAGTACCAGAGAATTCAAGACAACACTAAGATAAATAGAAAAAGAATTTTGAAAAGAAAACACATTTTTAAAAGCACAGTTCCTTTTTTTGCTCCCTTCCATCCCCTTATAACAGTAAAATTTAAATTTTGATGCTTAAAGATGCAAGCCTTTAGTTATTCCATAACTGCTACCCCTATTCATTTCTTAGTGGTTCTGGTAAAATACAATTTTATGTTATGTACAAGATTATTATCATGGTAACAAAGAACTCAGAAGTAAATGATATAACAGCTGGGTAATTTGATCCTGATTGGTGAGCAATATTCTGGCAAGCAATGTCATACAATTATGTGCTTTATGAGCAGCTTATAGGGCACCTTTAATCATAAGAAGGTCCTGGAAAGCTACGCTAGGGTTTTCCTTTTGTTAAATACATAAACATAAAGATGAGAATGGAGATAATTTATTCTGTAAAACTACTCTTTAGATAAGAGTGCAAATACCATCTGTGTGTTTAGCCACTTGGAACTAGAGTAAAGCAGCTGAAATGGAAATCCAGATGAGAATTCTCAGTTAAATAGTTTCCTTGTAGCTTTAAAAAGTGTGGAAGGAAAGTTTCTAACCTTAAAAAGTAAATGAAAGCCATTTTGCAATGAAATGTCTATATAAATATTAACAATGTTAATCAGTAGAATAATATACTTTACCTATTTTATATCTAGAATTATATAAATTATATAAAATCTATATAATGCATAATTATATCTTGTCATTTTAATAAAGGTAGTTATATACTTCATGTTATTACTAAACTTTTAAAAATTTTCTCAGCACTTTTCCTCTCACAGTTTGAAATCATCTGTAATACTTACCTGAAATAGTATCTAATAAGTCACCAAGGATCCCTTCTTAGTCTTTTAAGTTCCTCACTAAGCCTGTGACTTTACATCAGTCCGACTCAATGGACATGGGTTTGGGTAGACTCCAGCAGTTGGTGATGGACAGAGAGGCCTGGCGTACCGGTTCGTGGGGTCACAAAAATTCAGACACAACTGAGCAACTGAACTGAACTGAAGCCTGTGACTTTACATCAGCCCTTTGTTCTTAAATGGTTTCTTCATTTGTTTGTATTGTTCCATCTCATTTTTCCACCCCTCCTTTCTCCATCATTGGTTCTTTCCCTAACTCTCCTTTAAATTATACCCTTCAGGATTTTACGTCTTCACCCTGTTTTCATTTCTCCTTCAGTTTGCGTTTACATTCATATTCAGCCTCCCATCATTTCAAATATTACCTATATTATGCTGATAAATTAAAATTTATATATCTTTGGTGCAAATATCTAATAATAGGTAACTTCAGATGAATATTCCACTGGCACTGAATTAGTATTTAAAGACCTAATTCTCTCTCTGTGTTATTTCAGTTTTTCAATTTTGATTTAGTTATTTCAATTTAGAACCCACAGAGTCATAGTTGACCCTTTTTTCTTCTTCATGTGGTATAAGCAGTCACTCTTGCAGTCTTCTTGATCCCATTTTTATATTATCTTTCATTTATCTCCTCTCTTTTTTCATTTCCACATTCAGTGTCCGAGTTGAGGATATTATCTTTTGCCTTGAAGACTATAGTAGACTTTTAATCACATTTCCTTGGATATCTTAGCTTTACAATATATCTTTTACTCACAAGATTACCATTTTAAGACATAGCTGATCATAATTTCCTACCTCAGAACCTTTAAATGGGTCCCAGTTGTCAGCAATACAAAGTCTTATTCCTTGACAGGAGATTTAAGGCCTTGGTGCTATCTTTCCTTTGAACTTAATTTATGGCATTCTTTCTATACACTCCTCATACATCAGACATATTACTATCTCCTAAACATACCATTTACTGCTCACTTCAAAGCCTTTGCTTCTGCTTATACTTTATCTTGAACTCCCTTCTTTCCTCTTATGTATATCGAAGTTCGGTTAATTCCTTAGCAATTGTAAAGCAATTTGTATAGTATAGCCACTTGATAAATAACTACTGATGAATTCAGAGTTTTGTAAATCCAAGATCATTTTCAGAAATAAGTATAAAAATTTTATTTTCACATTAGCTGTAAAGTTTTTGTTTCATCTATATTTTTAAAATAATCTCTCGCAGAGAAATCTCTCAGAGTTTGACATGAGGATAATCTTTTAATTCTTTTAGTAACTGCCGTTTTTCCTGTTTTCAGATTATTACTTAGCTTTTTGGGGATTCCTTTGTCTTTTTGTTTACAAGAAATTCAGTTACAGCCACTGAATTAACCAAAGTTATTAGTGTTTTATTTTCCATTAAAAATTTTTTTCTTTAATTAGTTGTATTATATTTGGTTTTTCAGAAAACCCTTAAAGTCCTTCTTAAAGAATGGATTAGGGTATAATCAAATAAATAGAAATTAAATATTACCCATTAAGTCAAGTTCAAATGCCAACTCTTCAACCTCTTCAATAAATGATTATTTGACTTCCTATTCTTTAATAACAGGTTGGTTTTACATGCCTACTCTTCTATACAATAAGTGTACTTCGTTTATACAACTTATTTTGATTTTATGTTATATCTATTATTTTTATATTTGTCTTCTTCAGTAGACAAATTCAGTGGGATATAAAGATTAGGGCTGAGGATGCTTTCTCTGCACCTACCATTTTTAGCAAAGTAATCTGAAAGAACTTTATTAAATTGACTGATGTTCATCCAGGTTAACATGTAGAGGAGGCAAGAAGTGGCCTTTCCCTTTAGATACATACAAAAATGAGAAGAAATAAGCTAAGAAGACAAGGAAGTGTTTTTTCACTCTCATTGCCTCTACTGAACCCCTGGTAGTAAAGAAATCTTCTCTGCCCAGTAATGGAGACCAGGGTGAGAGAAAAAATAAGTCTGTTGTGTCATGGTATCATTTCCAATTAATCAAATCTTATCTTGAGGTCCACTGATATACTGTTTCATTTCTAATATGTCTAATGATTGCTCTAGCCATCATTTGTCTATAATAATACTTATTGTTTGGAAATATATGTGTGTGTAAATAGATGTATAAGTTTGGTATAAATATAGTCATAACTTAGTTGTATAAATATAAATAATAACAAATATATCCATAATTTAATTTTATAAATGTAGATTAAAAAACTAAATAAAAGTTCCAAACAATAAGCATTGTTATAGTTTCCTTTCTCGCAGTTGTTTAAGTTCCTTTAAGGAAAGATCATGCTGTATACATCTGTTCAACTTTTATGTCTACTAGAGTTTCTTTCATTGTGCAATAAATAGCACATTACCCAAGTTCCCTATATACTTTACTAATTTTGAAAGAATACCAAAGGTGTGGCAACATTTGATAACATAAATACTTATTCATTTAACAAATATTTGGGTACGTACTTTATGTAAGATATTGTGTAATCATGGGGAATAAAACAATTCAGGAAAATGTAAGGATTGCTTTTTAATTTAATTTATAACTACAGAATGAATCTGTAAATATAAACAATTTTAAGCTCTTCCTGCTTTAAGTCAATTTAAATAGCATATGTTAGAGTTAACATAGTTCATTGATCCCAAATATGGGTTTTGTAGTTAGATGTTGGATTTGAGTGGTGTAACCTGAGCAAGGATGTCTCAGTGTTTCTATCCTATTTTACCATGTGTAATTTGGAAAAACATAATATCTGTTTGGTAGGATTAAATGAGATAATGTACATAAACTGCTTACCTTGGGGTCTGGCACATAGTAAGCCCTCAAATTGCAACTCTAATGTAAATTACTTTTTAAGTTGGATACTTTAAGTGAAATTAAAGTAAATTGTGCTTCACCCGAGATTATCTTCTGTTAACCTTGCTTTTACTTCCATGTAATAATTTTCAAAGAAGTATTAAAGGATATGGGGAAGACATAGGATTTACAACAAAAAGTTCTGGGATCCAACAAAATGAAATTTACTCAACTTTTCTTTATCTAAGTATATAAGATTTTACAGCCTCTTAAATGCCTATAGAGAGTTGAAGCCAAAGGTAGTATGATCTACTAGGTCAGAAAAATTACATGTTTCTTAAATGTTATTGCTATAATAATTCTGTGTTAAAATATTTTTCCTTTGGAATATAGAATGATATATCAACTTTCTTCCTCCTCTACTTGTTTTTAATTGTTATTTCATTAGGCTATTCATTCAATTGATTG
The DNA here is from genome assembly GCA_917880005.1 of Nanger dama. Lineage (NCBI taxonomy): Eukaryota > Metazoa > Chordata > Mammalia > Artiodactyla > Bovidae > Nanger > Nanger dama. The sequence continues at coordinate 9,674,618 of CAKJTW010000011.1, forward strand.
GCATCATGAGGGCAAACAATTCATGTGCAGCCATTCAGATGGTAGCTTGACTTTATGGAACCTGAAAAGCCCAAGTCGTCCTTTCCAGACCACAGTTCCACATGGTAAGATATATGCTTTCAAAAGAAAGAAACTCTGGAGATGCAGTGCTACTACTTGAACTAGGAAAGTTGGTATCATTATCACTAAAAAGAGGTAATAGAACATAGCTTCTGGATTCTAAATACCACTTTATACCTCCTTCAGATCCCTACCTTATGACCCAAAGTTTCTAACCTTACCTTCCTCCTGTCTGTCAACTTTTCTACATTGTAACTAAACGTATATAGAGACCTCCCAGGCAAAAATTGAATAATTGATGATTGCTGTGTCTGAAGCAGAGGAAATGATGCAGGAATTTGACCAATTTTAAGGGGTAAGGAAGCCAGTGAGAGATGGGACTTTATGGATCTAACTCTTAGACCTAATTTCTGTACTGCTTTAGAGTCTTTTGTCTTCTAAATTCCCCATTTATTTTCACTTATGCCATTTGAGTACTGTGGTTTTTATTGTAGGTTGTATTTCTTATTATATCCCTCATTGGAAGGAGATATTTAGGATTTATGTTGGTTCTACCTAACTGGACAGAATAACAGTGTCAAATGTATGAATAACTTTTATTCAGAGGCTGTATTATTTATAATACAGGTGATCTGAGTTTTCGTGTTTACCTCATACTCTTGGTTGTAAGAATAGAAAAGTGAAAACCTAGAGGTTATCAAATACATTGTGTTACAGTTTCTGGGTGTTTATTACAGTCTTACATGTAGAAAATAGTGGTATGCTTGTATAGTGGGTGACCCATAAATCAAAAGATGGAATTATTCCAACTTGGGTTGTTCTGCCATCTTTTGTACCATCATGTTCTATCTGCAAAAGACTAAATTATTGCAGCATTTATCTTAGCAGTTTACTTAAGAGATTACCTTACATTTAGGCACTTAACTTAGAGATGCTTTATTTATTTATATAGAAGTACAATTAATATATTATTTATATTAGTCTTGGGTATACAATATAGTGATTAAATATTTGTATAGATTGTACTCCATTTAAAGTTTATATAAAATAGTGGCTATAATTCCCTGCAGTGTGCAATATTCCTTATTTATTCTGTACATGGTAGTTTATATCACTTCATCTCATACCCTAGTTTGCCTCTCCCCATTCCTTCTCTACTCTGGTTACCACTAGTTTGTTTTCTATATCTGTGAGTCTGTTTCTGTTTTGTTTTGTTTTTGGTTCCACATATAAGTGACAACATAGAGTATTTGTCTTTCTTTGAATTATGTAACTTAGCATGCTGCTGCTGCTGCTAAGTCACTTCAGTCATGGCTGACTCTGTGCAACTCCATAGATGGCAGCCCACCAGGCTCCCCAGTCCCTGGTATTCTCCAGGCAAGAACACTGGAGTGGGTTGCCATTTCCTTCTCCAATGCATGAACGTAAAAAGTAAGTGAAGTTGCTCAGTCGTGTCTGACTCTTAGCGACCCCATGGACTGCAGCCTATCAGGCTCCTCTGTCCATGGGATTTTCCAGGCAAGAGTACTGGAGTGGGGTGGCATTGCCTTCTCCATAACTTAGCATAGTACTCTTCTATTCTGCCTTTCATTTACTTTATAATTAGACATACACAATTAATTACCATGAAGTTCCAAGTATACTTGAGAAAATTATAATTTCCTTTTACACGAAGGTCAAATTTGAAATTCTTATTTTTACTTTGTACTATTTTTTTTGTTTGTTTTTGTTGTTTAGTTTTATTATTTTTTTTTTTTTTTTAGTTTTCTTTTTTTTTTAGTTTTCTTTTTTTTTAATGTGGTAAGATTTATTTTTTTTTAATACTTTATTCTACATTACAATACTGTATTGGTTTCGCCATACATTGACATAAATCAGCCACAGGTGTACCCGATCTCCCAATGCCGAAGCCCCCTACCACCTCCCACCCCATATCATCTCTCTGGATCATCCCATGCACCAGCCCCAAGCATCCTGTATCCTGTATTGAACATAGACTGGCGCTTCGTTTCTTATATGATAGTATACATGTGTCAATGCCATTCTCCCAAATCATCCCACCCTCGCCCTCTCCCTCAGAGGCCAAAAGTCCGTTCTATACCTCTATGTCTCTTTTGTTGTCTCACATACAGGGTTATCATTACTATCTTTCTAAATTCCATATATATGTGTCAGTATACTGTATTGGTGTTTTTCTTTCTGGCTTATTCATTCTGTATAATCGGCTCCAGTTTCATCCATCTCATTAGAACTGAGTCAAATTTATTCTTTTTAATGGCTGAGTAATACTCCATTGTGTATATGTACCACTGCTTTCTTATCCATTCATCTGCTGATGGACATCTAGGTTGTTTCCATGTCCTGGCTATTATAAACAATGCTGCAATGAACATTGGGGTACATGTGTCTCTTTCAATTCTGGTTTCCTCGGTGTGTATGCCCAGCAGGGGGATTGCTGGGTCCTAAAGCAGTTCTATTTGCAATTTTTAAGGAATCTCCACACTGTTTTCCATAGTGACTGTACTAGTTTGCATTCCCACCAACAGTGTAAGAGGTTCCCTTTTCTCCACATCCTCTCCAGCATTTATTGCTTGTAGACTTTTGGATCGCAGCCATTCTGACTGGTGTAAAATGGTACCTCATTGTGGTCTTGATTTGCATTTCTCTGATAATGAGTGATGTTGAGCATCTTTTCATGTGTTTGTTAGCCATCCGTATGTCTTCTTTGGAGAAATGCCTATTTAGTTCTTTGGCCCATTTTTTTGATTGGATCGTTTATTTTTCTGGAGTTGAGCTGCATAAGTTGCTTGTATATTTTTGAGATGAGTTGTTTGTCAGTTGCTTTATTTGCTGTTGTTTTCTCCCATTCAGAAGGCTGTCTTTTCACCTTACTTATAGTTTCCTTTGTTGTGCAGAAGCTTTTAATTTTAATTAGATCCCATTTGTTTATTTTTGCTTTTATTTCCAGTATACTGGGAGGTGGATCATAGAGGATCCTGCTGTGATTTATGTCGGAGAGTGTTTTGCCTATGTTCTCCTCTAGGAGTTTTATAGTTTCTGGTCTTACATTTAGATCTTTAATCCATTTTGAGTTTATTTTTGTATGTGGTGTTAGAAAGTGATCTAGTTTCATTCTTTTACAAGTGGTTGACCAGTTTTCCCAGCACCACTTGTTAAAGAGATTGTCTTTACTCCATTGTATATTCTTGCCTCCTTTGTCGAAGATAAGGTCCATAGGTGTGTGTATTTATCTCAGGGCTTTCTATTTTGTTCCATTGATCTATATTTCTGTCTTTGTGCCAGTACCATACTGTCTTGATGACTGTGGCTTTGTAGTAGAGCCTGAAGTCAGGCAAGTTGATTCCTCCAGTTCCATTCTTCTTTCTCAAGATTGCTTTGGCTATTCGAGGTTTTTTGTATTTCCATACAAATCTTGAGATTATTTGTTCTAGTTCTGTGAAAAATACTGCTGGTAGCTTGACAGGGATTGCATTGAATCTGTAGATTGCTTTGGGTAGTATACTCATTTTCACTATATTGACTCTTCCGATCCATGAACATGGTATATTTCTCCATCTATTAGTGTCCTCTTTGATTTCTTTCATCAGTGTTTTATAGTTTTTGATATATAGGTCTTTAGTTTCTTAAACCTTCACTGTTTTTATCATTAATTTTTCAGTTTTTAGAGAAATACCTATTATTAAAACCTCTATTATTGTGAATTTTTGCTTGTAATTCTATTCATTTTGAGTTTGTACTTTAAAAATAAAAAGCTAAATGTGGCTCATAATGTTTATCAGATCTTCTATGATTTAACTGATATTTGACTACTGACCAATTTCTGAGAAACTGGTATTAAAATTTAATGGTTATAGAATTATCTGCTCTCTTTAATTCCGTCCTTTTTTGTTTCATGTATTTTAAGATTTTATTATTAGACATCCATCATGTCTCCTGTAGAGAACATATAGTTGGGTCTTGCATTTTGATTCACTCTTACATCATTTAGTTGGAGTGTTCACTAATATTAAATATAATAACTTATGGTATTACATTTTTGTTCCTTTTATCTCCTCCTTTTGCCTTCTTTTGGATTATTTTAAAGTTTTTACTATAATTCATTTGAATTTACAGATAGGCAACTTACCTTCATCTTCACATAGTCTTTTTAATCAGTTGCTCTAGGGATTACAGTATACTTCCTTAACTTTCCATATTAGAGTTAATTGTAACACTTTACATAAAATCTAGAACCACATATTTATTTACCTTCACCCATTGTCCTTTATGCAATATTTATCGTATTTATTACATCTAAATACAATGTTTTAATTTTTACTTTGAATACACTTAAGTATTTTTTATTGTTGTATAGTTAACTTAGAATGTTAGTTTCAGGTGTACAACTTAGTGATTCAGTTGTTTTTTCAGATTATATTCCAAAATAGGTTATGACTGAATGTAATTCCCTGTTCTCTGCAGTGAATCATTGTTGCTTATCTATTTTATGTATAGTGGTTTATATCTGTTAATCCAGTACTTGTAATTTTCCTCTCCTCCCTCCCCTTTTACATTTGTTTTCAATATCTATGAGTCTGTTTCTATTTTGTATATAGATTCATTTGCATTATTTTTTAGATTCCACATATAAGTGATATCATAGTGTTTGTCTTTCTCTGACTTAGTTCACTAAGTATAATGTTCTCTAGGTCCATCCATGTTGCTGCAAAGGACAATATTTCATTCTTTTTATTGCTGAGTAATATTCCACTGTTATATATATGTGTCCACACCACATCCTAAGACAGTCATTTGTTGATGGACACTTGAGTTGTTTCCGTGTCTCGGCTTTTGTAAATAATGCTTCTATCAACATTGGTGTGCATATATCTTTTTGAGTTAGAACTTTCTTTTTTCTTTCTTTTAGGATATATACCCAGTAGTGGGATTGCTGGATCACATAGGTAGCTCCATTTTTAGTTTTAAAGGAACCTCCATACTACTATCCATAATGGCTATACCAGCTTATGTTCCTTCCTGCAGAGTTCTCTTTTCTCCATATCTTCTCTAGCCTTTATTATTTGTAAACATTTCAGTAACCATTTTGACCACTGTGAGACTTAACATTCTATTTTTGACTTGCATTTGACTAGCATTTCTCTAATAATTAGCAATCTTTTCATAGGTCAGTCATCTATGTTTTTTTTGAAAAAATGTCTTTTAAGTTTGCTCATGTTTTGATTGGGTTGTTGGTTTTTAAAAAAAATTGAGTTATATGAGCTATTTGTATATATTAGGTATTAAACCCTCGACAGTCACATAATTTAAATATTTTATTCTATTCTGAGGGTTGTCTTTTTGTCTTGTTTATGGTTTTCTTTGTTGTGCAAAAGTTTTTAAGCTTAATTGGGTCCCATTTGCTTGTTATTGTTTTTATTTTCTTTACTGTAGGAGATGGGTCAAAAAGATCTTGATGCAGTTATGTCAATGTTCTGCCTATGTTTTCCTCTACGAGTTTTATTGTATCCAGTCTTACATTTAGGTCTTTAATCCATTTTATTTTTGTGTATGGTTGTTAGGTACTGTTCTAATTTTGTTTTTTTATATGTAGCTGTCCCGTTTTCCCAGCACCACTTATTGAAGAGGCTGTCTTTTCTCCGTTGTATGTTTTTGCCTCCTTTGTCATAAGGTGACCATGACTGCATGGTCTGGGCTTTCTATTATGTACCATTGATCAAAATTTCTGTTTTTCTACAAGTACCATACTGTCTTGATTTCTATTGCTTTGGAATATTATCTGAAGTCATGGCACCTGATCCATCCAGCTCCATCTTTCTTTCTCAGTATTTCTTTGGCTATTCAAAGTTTTTTGTGTTTCCATACAAATTTTTAAATTATTTGTTTCAGTTCTGTGAAAACGTGGTAATTTGACAAGGATTACATTGAACCTATAGATTGCCTTGATATTATGGTCTTTGTAACAGTATTGATTCTTCTAATCCAAGAACATAGTATTTTCTTTCCATCTGTGTCTTCTTTAATTTCTTTCATCAGTGGCTTATAGTTTTTGGCACACCAGTCTTTTGCCTCCCTAGGCAGGTTTATTCCTAGGTTTTTGTTCTTTTTGAAGTCATAGTAAATGGTACCATTTCCTTAAATTTTCTTTCTGACACTCCATTGTTAATGTACAGAAATGCAACAGATTTCTGTATATTGATTTTCATCCTACAACTTTACTGAATTCATTAACTCATAATTTTTTGGTAGTATATTTTGAATTTTCTATGTATAGTATCCCCACTCCAGTGCTCTTGCCTGGAAAATCCCATGGACACAGGAGCCTGGTAGGCTGCAGTCCATGGGGTTGTGAAGAGTCGGACACGACTAAGCAATTTCACTTTCACTTTTCACTTTCATGCATTGGAGAAGGAAATGGCAACCCACTCCAGTGTTCTTGCCTGGAGAATCCCAGGGACAGGGGAGCCTGGTGGGCTGCCGTCTATGGGGTCGCACAAAGTCGGACACGACTGAAGTGACTTAGCAGCAGCAGCAGCATGTATAGTATCAAGCCATCTGCAAACAATGACACTTTTACGTCTTCCTTTCCAATATGAATTTGTTTTGTTTCTTTTTGTTGTATGATTGTCATGGCTAGAACTTCACAACTATGTTGACAGAGTGAACATCCTTTTTTGTTCTTGATCTTAGAAGAAATGCTTTCAGCTTTTTACCATTGATTATGGTTTTAGTTGGGCCTTCCCTGGTGGCTCAGATGGTGAAAAATCTGCCTGTAATGTGGGAGACCAGAGTTTGATCCCTGGGTTGGGAAGATCCCCTGGAGAAGGGGGTATACTTCTGCCCACTTCAGAATTCTTACTTGAAGAATTCCCTTGGACAAAGGAGTCTGGTGAGCTACAGTCCATGGGATTGCAAAGAGTTGGACATGACTGAGAGAGGAACACTTTCACTTCATGATATTAGCTGTGGGTTTGTCAAATATGGCCTTTATTATGTTGAGGTATGTTTTCTCTCTGTCCTCTTTCTAGAGAGTTGTCATAAATAAATGTTGATTTTTATCAAAAGTGTTCTGTACCTATTAAGATGATCATATGGTTTTTATTCTTCAATATGTTGATATGGTGTATCACATTGATTTGTGGATATTAAAAAAATGTGGATATTGTGGATATTAAAAAAATGGGATGAATTCCATTTTTCATGGTATATGATTCTTTTATATATTGTTTGATTTGGTTTGTTAGTATTCTATTGAGGATTTTTCCATTTATGTTCATCAGTGAAATTGCCCTATAATTTTCTTATTTGTGTATGATATCTTGGTCTGGTTTTGGTATTAGGGTGATGCTCAACTCATAGAATGAGTTCAGAACTGTTCCTTCCTCTGCAGTTTTTGAAATAGTTTGAGAAGGATAGGTTCTAACTCTTCTATAAATGTTCGTTAGGATTCACCCATGAAGTCAATTTGTTCCAGACTTTTGCTTGTTGAGAGTTTTTAATTAATCATTCAGTTTCATTACTGGTCTGCTCATATTTCCTATTTCTTCCTGTTTTAGTCTTGGGAAGGTGTGCCTTTCCGAGAATTTGTCCATTTCTCTTAGGTTGACTATTTTATTGGCATATAGTTGTTCATAGTAGTCTCTTATGATCCTTTGTATGTCTGTGGTGTGGGTTATAATTTCTTTTTCTTTTCTGGTTTTATTGATTTGAGTGAGCCCTCTCCTTTTTTCCTCAATGAGTCTGGCAAAGGATTTATCAATTTTGTTTATATTTTCAGAGAACCAGCTTTTACTTTCACTGATCATTTTTATTTTTCGTAGACTCAATTTTGTTTCTGCTGTCATCTTTATGATTTGTTTTGTTGTATTAACTTTCGGTTTTGTTTGTTCTTTTTCTAGTTGCTTTAGGCATAAGGTTAGGTGTTGCTTATCTGAGATTTCTCTTGTTTCCTGAGGTAAACCTGTATATAACCATAGATTTTTCTCTTAGAACTGCTTCTGCTACATCTCATATGTTTTAGATCATTTTTCATTTTCATTTCTGTCTAGGTTTTTTTAATTTCCTCTTTGATGTTTTCAATGATCCACTGATTGTTAAGTAGCATATTGTTTAACCTTCATGTGTTTCCATTTTTTACATTTTTTTTTTCTTGTAGTTGATTGATTTCTAGTCCTCATAGTGTTTTGCTTGGAAAAGATACTTGATATGATTTCAGTTTTCTTACATTTATTGAGGGCCTTTTTCTTTTTTTTTGTGGCCTAGTATAATTTATCCTAAAGAATGTTCCATGTGCACTTGAAAAGAATGTGTGTTCTGCTTTTTGATGGAATGCTCTAAAAATATCAATTAAGTTCATTTGCTCTAATGTGTTATTTATGGCCTGTGTTTTATTACTGATTTATTTTCTGGATATTCTGTCCATTGATGAAAGTGGGCCGTTAAAAGTTTCCCCACTCTTACTGTGTTACCATCAATTTCTCCTTTTATGGCTGTTAGCATTTGCCTTATATATTGAGGTGCTCCTACGCTGGGTGCTTATATATTAACATTGTTGTATCTTCCTCTTGGATTGATTCCTTGATCATTATGTAGTGTCTCTCTCTCTCTCTCTTATAACAATCTTTATTTTAAAGTCACTTTGTTGTATGTAAGGTATTGCTACCTCAGCTTTCTTTTGATTTCCATTTGCATGGAATACTTTTTTTTCGATCCCCTCACTTTCTGTCTGTTATGTGTCTCTAGATCTGAAATGGGTCTCTTATAAGCAGCATATTTGTGGGTCTTATTTTTGTACCATTCAGCCATCCTTTATCTTTTGGTGGAAGCTTTTGGTCCAGTTATATTTAAGGCAGTTATCAATTTTTAGGTTCTTGCCATTTTTTTGTAAATTGTTTTGGATTTGGATTTGTAGCTTCCCCCACTTTCCTCTTCTCTTGTTCTATTTTCCTGTGATTTATGCTTGGGTGGTTTTTTTTTTTTCCTTTTCTGTGATCTGGGCATCTGTTATTGCTTTTGGATTTTTTGTATAGCAAGATGTTTTTGTATAGCAATCTGTATATACATGATTGTTTTAAGTTGCTTATCTCTTACTTTCAGATGCATTTCAAAAAATTGAATGAGTACTCTCCTCCCCCTCATGATTACTGTTTTTGATATCATATTTTGCATCTAATTGTTTTGTGTATCCCTTAGCTGTTTATTGTGGATGTAGATGATTTAATGACTCATCTTTTAACCTCACTACTGGTTTTGTGTATGGATGGTATTGAACCTTTACTTTATCTTTGCTTTACTGGTGAGCTTTTTCATTTTATAATTTTCTTGCTTCTAATTGTGGCCTTTTCTTTTTACCTAGAGAAGTTTCTTTAATAATGTTGTAAAGCTGGTTTCAGTTCAGTTCAGTCACTCAGTCGTGTTTGACTCTTTGCGACCTCGTGAACCGCAGCACACCAGCCTCCCTGTCCATCACCAACTCCCAGAGTTTACTCAGACTCATGTCCGTCAAGTCGGTGATGCCATCCAGCCATCTCATCCTCTGTTGTCCGCTTCTACACCTGCCCTAAATCCCTCCCAGCATCAGAGTCTTTTCCAGTGAGTCAACTCTTCGCATCAGGTGGCCAAAGTACTGGAGTGTCAGTTTTAGCATCAGTCCTTCCAATGAACACCCAGGACTGATCTACTTTAGGATGGACTGGTTGGATCTCCTTGCAGTCCAAGGGACTCTCAACAGTCTTCTCCAACACCACAGTTCAAAAGCATCAATTCTTCGGCGCTCAGCTTTCTTCGCAGTCCAACTCTCACATCCATACATGACCACTGGAAAAACCATAGCCTTGACTAGATAGACCTTTGCTGACAAAGTAATGTCTCTGCTTTTAATTTGCTATCTAGGCTGGTCATAGCTTTCCTTCCAAGGAGTAAGTGTCTTTTAATTTCATGGTTGCAGTCACCATCTGCAGTGATTTTGAAGTCCCCCAAAACAGTCTGACACTATTTCCACCGTTTCCCCATCTATTTGCCATGAAGTGATGGGACCGGATGCCATGATCTTCGTTTTCTGAATGTTGAACTTTAAGCCAACCTTTTCACTCTTCTCTTTCACTTTCATCAAGAGGCTTTTAGTTCCTCTTCACTTTCTGCCATAAGAGTAGTGTCATCTGCATATCTGAGGTTATTGATATTTTTCCTGGCAATCTTGATTCCAGCTTGTGCTTCTTCCAGCCCAGTGTTTCTCATGATGTATTCTGCATATAAGTTAAATAAGCAGGGTGACAATATACAGCCTTGACATACTCCCGTTCCTACTTGGAACCAGTATGTTGTTCCATGTCCAGTTCTAACTGTTGCTTCCTGACCTGCATATAGGTTTCTCAAGAGGCAGGTCAGGTGGTCTGGTATTCCCATCTCTTTCAGAATTTTCCACAGTTTATTGTGATCCACACAGTCAAAGGCTTTGGCATAGTCAATAAAGCAGAAATAGATGTTTTTCTGGAACTCTCTTGCTTTTTCCATGATCCAGCGGATGTTGGCTATTTGATCTCTGGTTCCTCTGCCTTTTCTAAAACTAGCTTGAACATCTAGAAGTTCACATATTGCTAAATCCTGGCTTGGGGAATTATGAGCATTACTTTACTAGCATGTGCTGCTGCTGCTGCTAAGTCACTTTAGTCGTGTCTGACTCTGTGCCACCCCATAGACAGCAGCCCACCAGGCTCCGCCATCCCTCGGATTCTCTAGACAAGAACACTGGAGTGGGTTGCCATTTCCTTACTAGCATGTGAGATGAGTGCAATTGTGCGGTAGTTTGAGCATTCTTTGGCATTGCCTTTCTTGGGGATTGGAATGAAAACTGACCTTTTCCAGTCTTGTGGCCACTGCTGAGTTTTCCAAATTTGCTATTCAGTGCAGCACTTTCACAGCATCATCTTTCAGGATTTGAAATAGCTCCACTGGAATTCCATCACCTCCACTAGCTTTGTTCGTAGTGATGCTTTCTAAGGCCCACTTGACTTGGATGTCTGGCCTAAGTGAGTGATCACACCGTTGTGATTATCTGGGTCATGAAGCTCTTTTTTGTACAGTTCTTCTGTGTATTCTTGCCACCTCTTCTTAATATGTTATGCTTCTGTTAGGTCCATACCATTTCTGTCCTTTATCAAGCCCATCTTTGCATGAAATATTCCCTTGGTATCTCTAATTTTCTTGAAGAGATCTCTAGTCCTTCCCATTCTGTTGTTTTCCTCTATTTCTTTGCATTGATCTCTGAGGAATGCTTTCTTATCTCTCCTTGCAATTCTTTGGAACTCTGCATTCAGATGCTTATATCTTTCCTTTTCTCCTTTGCTTTTTGCTTCTCTTCTTTTCACAGCTATTTGTAAGGCCTCCTCAGACAGCCATTTTGCTTTTTTGCATTTCTTTTCCATGGGGATGGTCTTGATCCCTGTCTCCTGTACAATGTCCCGAACCTCTGTCCATAGTTCATCAGGCACTCTATCAGATCTAGACAATAAATCTATTTCTCACTTCCACTGTATAATCATAAGTGATTTGATTGAGGTCATACCTGAATGGTCTAGAGGTTTTCCTACTTTCTTCAATGTAAGTCTGAATTTGGCAATAAAGAGTTCATGATCTGAGCCACAGTCAGCTCCTGGTCTTATTTTTGCTGACTGTATAGAGCTTCTCCATCTTTGGTTGCAAAGAATATAATCACTCCAGTACTCTTGCCTCGAAAATCCCATGGGCAGAGGAGCTTGATAGGCTCCAGTCCATGGGGTCGCTAGGAGTCAGACACAAATGAGCGACTTCACTTTCACTTTTCACTTTCATGCATTGGAGAAGAAAATGGCAACCCACTCCAATGTTTTTGCCTGGAGAATCCCAGGGACGGGGGAGCCTAGTGGGCCGCCGTCTATGGGGTTGCACAGAGTCAGACACAACTGAAGCGACTTAGCAGCAGCAGCAAAGCTTCCTCTGAAAGCAAGAGACTGGGGATAGATTGGAGTGTCTGTTCCTGAGGAGGCCCTTTCAGTTCCTGCACAGTTTCATTTCTAGTTTACTGGGAGTTTTTTTTATCAGAATGGGTGTTGGATTTTGTCACGTGCTTCTTATGCATCTTTATATGGTGATATGTTTTTCTTTTTTTGCCTTATTGATGTGATGGAGTACATTAATTAGTTTTTGAATGTTGAACCAGCCTCACATATCTGGAATAAATTGCACTTAGTCATGGTATAGCATTCTTTTTACCACCGTCTCTTTCTTCTGCTTCTATTTGCATGGAATATCTTTTTCCATTGCCTCACTTTCAGTATGTGTCTTTACGTGTGAAATTAATCTCTCATAGGCAGCATATTATAGTCTCTTGTCTTATTACACAGTCTGCCACTCTGTGCCTTTGATTGGAGCATTTAGTGCATTGACATTCAAGGTAACTATTGATAGATATAAATTTAATGCCATTTAAAATCTTATTTTCTAGTTGATTTTGTATTTCTTCTTTGTTCCTTCTGTTCTGTCTTTTTATGGTTTGATAATTTTCTTTTGTATTATGCTTGTGTTTTTTTTTATGTACTTGGCACCTTATTGACTAAAAACTTTAAAAATATTTATTTTTATTGGAGCATAATTGGACATGTGAACACAGACGGGAAGGGGTGGATGGGACAGACTGGCAGAGTAGCACTTATGTATGTATACACTACCATGTGTAAAGGGATAGCTAGTGAGAAGCTGCTGTATAACACAGGGAGCTCAGCTCAGTGCTCTGTGACGACATAGAGGGATGGGACGAGGGGCTGGTAGGGGAGGCTTTAGAGCGAGCGGCTATATGTATACATCTAGCTGATTCACTTTGTTGTATAGCAGAAACGAATTCCTTTTCTGTTTGCTTTTTGTGCATCATTTTGTTTTTTATTTGTGGTTAAAATTTTTCAAGTGTGTTAACCCAATACCATATCTACTTGCTTAGGCTGGCAGTCATATAGGCTCAAAGACATTTTTTAAAAAATCTTCATTTTCTTATGCCACTCCCCAACATTTTATGATTTTGATGTACTGTTTTACATCATCATGTTTATTCTTTTGCTATTCATTGTAATTATCATCACTTTCAAAAAAACCTTTTTAATTCATGTACTGACCTATTTAAGTGATTCGCTTTCCAATTGAGATTTTCTCTTTGCTACAGATTCTTGCTTGTTTTCTATTTAGATAAGTCCTTTCAGTAGTCCTTTCAATAGTTCTGTTGCTGTATTCCTTTAGCTTTTGCTTATCTGCGGAATTTCTAAATGATAATCTTGCTGGATAGAGTATCTTAGGGTGCAGGATTTTCCTTTCCAGAGCTTTGTATATAACATGACAGTCCCCTCTGGTCTGCAAGATTTCTGTAGAGAAACCAGATGATAGCCTTATGGGGGTTCCCTGTAACCTACTTTTTTTTCTTCTTTTGCTGCCTTTAGAATTCTCTGTTTAATTATGATATATCTTGGTGTAAGTCTGTCTGCTTTCTTCCTGTTTTGGACCCACTGTGCTTCTTGTGCCTAGTTTGTTTCCTTAGGTTTGGGACAAATTTTCCATAATTTCTTCAAATATATTTTCAATCTTCTTTTCTCTTTCTTCTTTGGGATCACTATTATGTGTGTAATAGGTCTTTTATATTGCTTTCTTCTCTTTTTTTTTCATCTGTCTGTTGTTCTGATGCATAATTTCCATTCTTTTCTTCCAGATCACTTATTTGTTCTTCTGAATTGTTAAGTTTGGTATTTATTGCTTTCAGCTCAGCTTTTATCCCAGAAAATTAGTTTTCTAATTTTAATTGGCTCTTCTGTATAGTTTCTAGTTCCTTATTCAGTGATCTGCCTTTCTTAATTCCTATTGATAGCCTTTCTTAATTCTGTCAGTATTTTTATTAGTCTTCTTTTTGAACCCCAAGACTGGAGAGATTTGTTCTTTCAGGAGATTTCTCTTGTTCTTTTAATTGGAAGTGGTACTGCTGCTTCTTCATTTTTCTTAGATTTCTTCAACTCTGAATTTAGAAAAACAGTTGTCCACTGTGGTCTTAAAGGGCTGTTTTTATGTGGGTATCCCTGGGTAGCCTGTGTCTGTGTAATATTTTTGGTGAGAGGGCTGTTTTTAGTATGGATGCCTGCCTCAGCTTTCCTCATTGTGTCCTGCCCATTATCCTCTTGATAATGGGTGTGACTAGTACTGTGGTGATCAGAGCCTGCCTTGAATGTTGAACGGGGCCTCCGTTTTGCTCTGTGGTTGTCACAGCCCTGTTGCGGGCAGGGTCTGCTCCCACTTGTAGTAGTAGCTCCTAGATCCATTGCTGAGCTGTGGTGTGAGGTAGGTGAGAGTGAAACACTTCGCTGGGGGATGAGGCACTAAGTGTTCCCTCCCCAGGAACTGTCTACTGGGAAGTGTGCTCTGTGGTCTCACCCATGAGTATGCTCTTATTGGCACCGCCTTGGCCCTTCCTCAGGATGAGAATGCAAGCAGTCAGCCTACATGTTCCTCAGGCACTGTGCTCACCAGTCCACCAGCATAGATATGCAGGCACAGATCCACTGGTCTGCACCAGGACCTGCTGTGAGACCTCAAGGGTCAACCCAAACGTTGGCCCTGCCTTTGCTTGTTCTGGCAGCTACTAATGCCAGACCCAACCAACCCTGGGACTACCCGTAGTCTGCTTGAATGTCTCACAGGCTCTGAGCTTACAAAGGAGCCTTTGGCATAAATCATCCAAAGCCAATAGGATACTGTTCAAATTTCAGCCCTGCTTCTAAAGTCATGCGGCTCCTGGGGATCAACACAGATTTCAGCCTTGCCTCTGTGTGCAGATGGCCCATGGTGCTTGCACATGCCCAGAGCTCACAGAGGCAGAGCCGTGCCCACTGTGAGCATGTTTTGGTACCCTTCCATTCTTGTGCGTTTACAGTGGGGCTTCAGTGGCAGAATCAGGCTCCATCCTGTGTACCCCCAGTTATAGTCTAAGACATACTCTAGCCCTTTCAGGCTGCCTCTGCACATCTAACCTCAGGTCTCACTCTGGGTCTATCCACTGAAGCCCAAGTTTTAGCACCCAGCCTCAGTGAGCACCACAGACATGCATCTCGGTTTGGAGACTGCAAGTGAGGTAGCCAGGACCATCTGTGCTAATCTCTGTTCTGCCTACCACAGGCTAGCTGCTACACTCTCCTCTGAGCCTCTGAAGCTCCCTGTTTTTCACTGTTGATCTCCCAGCAGTTGAAGGGGCTTCCCAGGGTGAAGGAACCTTTCTTCTTTTACAGATCCCTCCCAGGGGTGCAGTTTCTGTCCTGATTGCTTCCCCCCACCCTTTTGTCCTACCTACTTACATGATGATCTTTCCTGCAGTTTTGATCACATGAGATCGTCCACCAGTATTCAGTAGGAATCTATGAGAATTGTTGCACATGTAGATGTATTTTTAATGTATCTGTGGGAGGATTTGAGCTCGACATGGTTCTATTCCACCATCTTGATCTCTCTTCAGTTGTTTTTGATCATAGAGGGAAAGTTTTTCTTCTTTCACCAGTAAATATGATGGTAAGCTCTGGGTTTCTATTCATAGTAATTTATCAGGTTGAGGAAATATTTTTCTTTTCCTTTGTGAAGCTTTTGTTTAATCAAAAGAGTGTCAGACTTCATCAGATGCCTTTTAGTCTGTTGAGATAATTGTGTAATTTTTGTTCTTTATTCTATTGATATGGTATATTATAGTAACTAGTTTTTCTGATGATAATCATATTCCCATTATTTAGAAAAACCTCATTTCTTCATTGTTATATTTCTGTCTTAGCCTCATATCAGGATGTTTGATCTCGTACAATAGATGGTACTAATAGTTTTATAGAATTAGTTGGCAAATATTTCCTCTTTTGGTTTCAGGAGAATGTTTGAAGAATTGGTGGCAGAATTTAAGTCTTTTATCTCTGTTTCTGTCTTTTCTGGTCAGTTCAGCTATTTTACTGATCTTTTCAGAGAACCAGATTTCAGTTTATCGATTTGCTATTGATATATATGAAAGGTTGTTGTTGAATCACGACGCCGGGATTCTTGGCCCCTGGAGGAGAAGAATTCAATCCAGGGCCAGAGACGAGGCTGGATCGCTCAGAGCTTTTGTGTAACAAAGTTTTATTAAAGTATAAAGGAGACAGAGAAAGCTTCTGACATAGGCATCAGAAGGGGGTAGAAAGAGTACCCGCTTGTTAATTTTAGCAATGAGTTTATATATTCTCCAACTAATCCAATGAAGGTCTGGAGGCTGTAAAGACCTCACCAGACCTACTCCCATAATTTACATTTTAAGATAACAGAATTAGCCAGAAGGTTTAATCCAGAGACCGTCCTCAGGCAGAATACATAATACATTGCTGTTATATAATCCTTGTAAAGAGAAGGTTTAATCCAGAGACTGCCCTCAGGCAGAATACATTGTTGTTATATAATCCTAAGGAATGTAGAGAAATGTTTGTCCTTTCTTCCTCCTTGAGAGTTCCAGACCCCTCTCTCCTTGGGGACCCCTAGACTTCTTGTCAACCTGCCTAGGAAATGACTCTCTCATATATTTTTTCTGTTCTATTAATACTTCATTAAAGTGAAGTGAAAGTTACTCAGTCATGTCCAAGTCTTTGTGACCCCATGGACTATACAGTCCATGGAATTCTCCAGACCAGAATACTGGAGGGTTGCCATTTCCTTCTCCAGGGGATCCTTCCAACCCAGGGATCGAACCCAGGTCTCCCACATGGCAGATGGTTTCTTTACCAGCAGAGCCACAACAGAAGCCCAATATTTCATTAATTTCTGCTCAAATCTTTATTATTTCCTTCTTTCTGTTTGCTTCAGATTTATGTTGTTCTTTTATTCTGTGACTTAGGTGAATGGTTAGGTTAGTGATTTCATATATTCTTTTTTATTTTTTCAATATTTTTATTTTTAAAATTTTATTTTTTAATATAAATTTATTTTAATTGGAGGCTAATTACTTTAGAATATTGTATTGGTTTTGCCATATATGAATCCGCCATGGGTATACATGTGTTTCCCATCCCTAAGCCCCCTTCCATTTTCCTCCCCACATATATTCTTTTTAATATAGCTGCTCACAGGTATAAATTTCCCTCTCTGCACTGCTTAGGCTTCATCTCAGACTTTTTAGTGTGTTGTAGCATATATTATTCTAAAATTTTTTTTCTTTGAACCGTTTATTTAGTCAAGGGTATGTATGTATAGGGGCTTTCGTAGTGGCTCAGATGGTAAAGAATCTGCCTGCAAGGTGGGAGACCCAGGTTCAATTCCTGGGTTGGGAAGATCCCTTGGAGAAGGGAATGGCAACCCACTCTACTATTCTTGCCTGGAGAATTCCATGAACAGGGGAGCCTGGCGAGCTACAGTCCTTGGGGTCACAGAGAGTTGGACACGATTGATTGAGCAACTACTACACACACACGTATGTATAGAATTTGTTATGTTAGCCTTTTTGCTGCTTATTTGTGGTTCTCTTCCTTTGTTCTTGTGGATTCAAGTTACCATTTGGTGTCCTTTTCTCCCTCCAGTGTAGCCTTGCTCCCATCAACCTTCTCTGTGTTATTATTTTCAAATAAGTATCCCATATTACAATTATATATATATTAATTTTTACATTGCTTCTTAAATCAGTTAAGATTGAAGAGGAAATGTGTAATTATACTGTCTTTTATAATTACCTACATTAATTACTTTTACTTATAATCTTTGTATATAGGTTCATATTACTCTTTCAGCCTAAAGAAGTTTTTTGTATTTTTTGTAAGGGAGCTCTGCTTGCAACACATTCTCTCAGTTTTTGTTATCTGGAAATATCTTTATTTCACGTGCATTTTTGAAAAGTGAAATAATCAAAATTATTTCATTTTGAATATTTCAAATTATTTTGATATGATTATTGAAATCATTTTGATGAACATAAGATTCTTGGTTAACAGGGTTTCTTTTCCCAGTAAATTAAGTATGTCATTCCTCTGCCTTTTGACTTACTGTTTCTGATGAGTCTCAGCTATTAACCTTATTGAGGCTCCCTTATATACAATGAATGATTTTTCTCTTGCTCCTTTCGAGATTTTTTTTTTCTTTTAGCATTTTTACCTTGATGTGTCTGGGAGTAGATTGACTTTTTTATCCTACATGGATTTTTTTTTTTTTTTGAGGTTCTTAGATGTATAAATAATGTTTTCCAAATAATTTAGAAAAATTTCAGCCAGTATTTCTGTGACTGTTTTCTCCTTTCTCTTCTCTCCTTCTAATATTCCCATAATGCATTTGTTGGTGTGATTAATAGTATCCTACCTTTCTTTGAGACTTTTACTTTTCTTCAGTTTTTTTCTCCCTGTTTTCCCTGAACATTTGTAATTATCTTGTTTTCCATCATCAGTATCATACCTCCTAAAAATTTATTAAATAAACCCATATTAATATTTCTGAGACATTGCTTTATGCATATTATTTCTCAACTTGGAAGTTTCCAGTGGCTCTCCCTTGTCTACACAGCAAATCTGTCTTATAGATTGCCATTATATGGCTCTTTTATACCTCATCAGCATTCTTTCCTCTCTTCTTCTACATTAATCTTTTAATCTACCCAGTTTGGCTTATGCATTGTTCTGTCATCATACTGGGCACATTCTCTCAACATTCTGCCTTCATGTCTTATACTCTCCTAGCCAACTTTTGTCTTTTAGTTCTTAGTCTAGTATCTAGGAAGTCTTCTGTAAAATTCTACAAAATCTTCTGTTACAAAAGGAAACCACAGTTTTATTCTCCACTCCTCAAGCACTTCATGTCTATCAGTCATTTATGGTACCTAATATTATCATTTTCAATTTTTTTTTGTTTAGTAAATTTTAGGCTTCTTGGTGGTTATTTCTCTGTACCCTCCCACTTATTTCAATACTGTGAAAATAAACAATAGCAGTAAACACAGTTATTGACAATGTTGTTTTATACAAAATGACATTTAAGCATATTTCAGTTACTAACAGGCAATAAATATAATCAAAGCAGAAAGCTTTCACCTTCAAATAAATCAGAGTTGGAAACTGAAGTAAAACATTAGTTAATTAAACTGATTCTTTTCTACTAAAATCAGTGCATGGTACTGATGTTTACTGATTGAAAAATAGTACTTGGTTCCATATATACATATATACATATATATATATATATATATATACACACACACACACACACACACACACGCATATATATATATATATATATATATAATTGCAAAAATGCAGTTTGACAATTACTAGAGAAGCACTGGGTAGAAAAAATATCAACTGAGAATAATGGGCTTCTTTGCTAAGTCTGTTACTTCCTTTAATTCTCTAATTCCATTCATTATCAAAACTTAGTAATCCCTGACTAACTCTAAGACCACTGTAGAGAATGAGTCCCTGAGCCAAAGTTGTCCCTTTGTAATGATCTATATTTAGTGTTAACAATTCTTTTCATATATAATATAGATACTTTTAATCCTGTTTTACAGTATAAATGATATTGGTCAATATTTACTATTGGGTTGCTTTTTCAGTTGACATAGGGTAAAAGAAAAAGGAAATTTCAAAAACATGCCATGGAGCAGATAAGGTATACTGTATGTGGATAGCCATTAAACAAATTGGATAAAACTGTCCTGACTTCCGAGTTGGATTTGTCTTTGCCATTCTGAAACTGTGATGAAATTTTAAC
Organism: Nanger dama; assembly: GCA_917880005.1. Taxonomy (NCBI): domain Eukaryota; kingdom Metazoa; phylum Chordata; class Mammalia; order Artiodactyla; family Bovidae; genus Nanger; species Nanger dama. Next base: position 9,694,448 of record CAKJTW010000011.1, read on the forward strand.
TTATATGCATGTAAACATCTCTCTACATGATAGGTTTCTTTGTCTACAAATAGCTCTGGCAGTGTAAGAATATTTATTAAAATAAAAGATGTCATTTTAAAAACAGATTAATAAGCAAAATTTTAACTATAAAGATAAAGCTTACTTCTGCCTATGACATACTTATTTCCATTTTCAACTCTTCTTGATGTTTTATTCAAACTCTTACGGAATCTGAACATAATCTTCCCTTTATAAGAAACTATTATTTTTGTTTTATGTAGAGTTCATTGAAATTTTAAAAATCTTGAAATATATCACCTGTGTTCATTGTCTAATGGACTTTCCTTTAGTGTATCATAAGTTTTAAGTGATAAGTCTTTCTGCATGTGAAAGGGCTTTCTTGTTTCATAGGTAAAATTTTTAAAGCCTAGTATGGATTTTCATAATACATTTCATTATACAGATAAGTATATATGTGTGTGTCTTCAATTCTGCTGTTGTTTATCATGAAATTTATGTAATTAAAATAACCTTATATGATACTAGATTTATACATTGAGAATGTGAAGCAATAAAAATATGTTTACAAATAACTATTGATTATATAACAGTCAATTGTTAGGGCTCAATAAACCATTTATAAATTTATCAAGAATGTTAGAATGCCTAGAAACGTGTCTGATTATGAAAAATACATACTTACTTTAAAAATTCCTTTAAAAATTCTCATTGATAAGTAGAATTTAATTCATATTTAATAAAATCCTTTTCTTTCTTTAGGAAAAAGTCAAAGAGAAGGAAGAAAACCTGAATCTTGCAAACCAATTCTTAAAGTAGAATACAAGACTTGTAGAAACAGGTATGCATTTTTATTTGGGGGATTGTGGAAAAATATGTAAGAAAGAGTGATAAATACAGATATCCTTTAATGTTTATATATTGATAGGTTTTACATAATTATATTAACTAACATTAACAGCAATGTTCCTTGGTAACATTTATTATTCAGTGGGTATGTATATGATGTCAATATTATTATAAATAGTAATTCTTAATTATTTAAAGATTTATATGAATATTCAGATAAGTATTATATACATTAATTTAACAATGTAGGGCTTTTGGGCCATGCAATTGCAAGTAGCAATCATTTAGCATTATTAAACAGCAAAAGCTATTTACCTGTTAATATTATATATGAATTAAATATATAAGTCTCTGTACTTTAATCTTTCCAAATTGTAAGATCTTAAAGTTAGTTGGGAATATAAATATTTATGTATATTGGTATAATACAATATAAATTTTAAGATATAGAAAATTAAAAATAATATTTAATAAAATTTATCTTATATCTATAGAAGCCATATCCAATACATCGGCAATTTTCTTTATACTTAAAGTAATTATTAGTGGCAATATTCACATCCAGAAATACCATAATTACAAATCTTGTGCAGACCTTAGTTTTAAGTCTAAATTGGATAATTGTACTTTATATCACTTAAATTCTCACACTAGAATATTTTCCTGTCATCACAGGTACATATAATATTTGCTTATAGCTGCTGTTCTCAAAGTATGATAGATAGATGGATCAAAACCTCTTTAGCCTAGCCTAATGTTACTATGCATAACTAGTAAAAATAACCACAGTTTTATTACTATTGTAACTAAAGTATTAAAACATTTAAAATTTAATCATTATGGATGAATATATTTTACATATATTCTTTCCTTCTTAAAACAGTGTTTATGACTTTAACTTTGCTTGAGTCTTCAGGCTCAATATTATTTATATCCATTGTTATACAGTGTTGCACTTCAAGGGCACCTAACCTTGCCTGAAGGGAGTATGGAGAACAGTGAAGGAAGAAATCACTGAAATTCTTCTTAGGAAAGGAGATGTCTGAGATGGGATTTTAAGGGATGGAGGATAGGATGGTTTCAGATGAAGGGAGAAAAGGTAATTCAGGAATTCAAGGCAAGACAGTTTAACATAATGATTAAGATCATTGGAGTAAAACAGCTGTGTGACCTTGAAAATTAACTTTTAAAAATTTAATTTTCTCATCAACAGTACCTATCTCATCATGATGTTTGTAACATCATAAATTTGATGAGAGGCCTACAGTGGATTTCTTAAAAAGTAGTTGTTGTTATCATCATCCAAGCCATGTTTTTCACACCGTTAATATTTTTCTATGATTCTAAATTGATATGTTCTAATTATTGGTAGTTGAAGTTTGTGTAGAAATAATTCAGATTTCTAATGTGAAATAATTATGATTAGTAATATAAGTAATATGATTAGTAATATCAGGCCACTTACTGTGCACTGTCAAACAGTGTTGTTCTACAATTTGTTGTGATTTACAACTGTATTAGAAGCAGTGGATCCACAGCTCAGAACACAAAGAGACTACAAAAACAGAGGAGCACTGAAGTTGAGTCCACAGCAAAGTGGGCTGTAGTCTGGAAGTGGAAATAAATCTATTTCTGCTCCTTCTCGTACATAGCAGATATGTTGTGAAGTGAAGAAAATGGGATGACTTTAGCAGGAGCAGGAACTTTATAAGAAGAGCCTTACCTTTGTGTGCAGGCTTCCCTGGTGGCTCAGATGGTAAAGCATCTACCTGCAATGTGGGAGATCTGCGTTCAATCCCTGAGTCAGGAAGATCCCCTGGAGAAGGAAATGGCAACCCACTCCAGTATTCTTGCCTGGAAAATCCCATGGGTGGAGGAGCCTAATAGGCTCCATGGGGTCACAGAGAGTCAGACATGACTGAGTGACTTCACTTTCCTTCACCACGTATGCTGCAGCAGCTGGGCCTCTTAAAGGCCTGCACAGGTAACAAATGTAAAGCATATGTTTTCTGTTTAATATTATCTTGGACTAGCCATTCACAAACTTGCTTAGGGATCATTGGTCCCTAGTCATGGATTTGCTTGCCAGCAACTCTAGTCAAAATGGCCTCAGGCTTAATAATTTTATCCTTTTAAAAAAGCAAATAATGATCTCTTTACCTGCTGTCACTAGCATTATCAGGTTCTCTGTTGTTAATAAAAATTACTCTCTGCTAATTTTTAATCCCTTTCTATTGTAGCCACCTACAGATAGACTTCATGTGTGGTTAAATTCTCCAAGCTTTAGTATACCCATCTATTAAATGAGGATAATAGTAGTAGTTCCTGATTGGTATATCTTAAGGATTAAATACAATAATGCATTTGAAGTTCTTCACAAAATACCTGGAACATCATAAATACTCAACAGATGTTACACATTTGTTATATTACACAATTTATCATTTAATCCATTTCCCTTCATTGAGACAAAATCTCAATGTTTTTTATTGTATTATCTATTTTATAAATTATACAGTAGCCTTTTTTTTCTCTTGGTGTATAGTTCTGTGGATTTTTTAAGCAAATGTATAGATTCTTGAAATTGCCACCACAATAAGAATACAGAAAATTTCCATATGCAACAAGTTATCTTTGCAATTTTTAATTGTTATCCCTTAACAATTATACCTTTCCCCACTCCTAATCTCTAGAAACCAGTGATCTGTACTTTGTCACTATAGTTTTGCCTTTTGAGCTGTCATGTAAGTGTAGTTACATATAACTTTTAATCCTAGCTTCTTTTCCTCAACATAATGAATCAAAGACTCAAGGAAAGTAAATTAGAGCATTTTCCCATATTTAGTTTACAACTCAATTATTTGTGTGAAAATACTGACAAAACTTTACATATAAAGTGCCTTCAGTAATTATTTTTAGTTTTGATGAAAACTTTTTAAACAACTTTTTTGTTATTATATAGTCAGCATAAGATTAGCAAATGTCCCTTTGGTATTGTTTGGTACTATATACAATACAATATGGAAAAGAACAGGGATTCTTATAGAGTGAGTTCTACAAACAAGTAGATTCTTCAGTTTAGCATATGGATAGAAGTGACTTATTTAGTGAAGCATATATTCTCAAGGAATTTGGTACAATAAAAGTGTTAGTTCCTTTAAAAATTTTTGGAGAATGTTTTCAGTCTGGTCTTTACTTACTGAAAAACGCTTCATAGCAACACATATTTTCTTTTATTTACATATGCTGGAGATACAGATATTTGAGAAAAGGAAAATGAAAAGTTATGAAAATATTTAATAACTTTATGACAGCTATAATATTTTATGATCATCTTGAGGTGAGGGTGAGGTGAAGTCGCTCAGTTGTGTCCGACTCTTTGCGACCTCATGGACTGTAACCTACTAGGCTTCTCTGTCCATGGGATTCTCCAGGCAAGAATACTGGAGTGGATTGACATTTTCTTCTCCAGGGGATCTTCCCAACTCAGGGATCGAACCCGGGTCTCCTGCATCAAAGGCAGGCGCTTTAACCTCTGAGCCACCATCTTAGCTCCCCTCTATTATCTAACCATAACTTGCAGTTAACAGAAATGAAAAAGTTTGTTCCAAGTTAGTTTTACAAGCTAAGTAATATTGGATTACCCTAGGTAAAAGTGAGAAGATCCCATTTATTTCTGGTGAATTGTTTTCCCCTTGCATGTAGTTTTCTCTGTCTTCTTGTCATAACTCTTTTATACAGAAATACCATTATGTAAACTTTTCATGTTACCCTCCACTATTCTGGGCTTACCACTGTCACACTTCATTTTATATGAAATTTGCTTCTATTTCTTCATGATTTGAACCCCACATGCCTACTGGTTAATATGATAAGCTAATATTGTCTAACATTCTAATTAGTAGTAATTTAGAATTTGGGGAACCAACCGTATGTGATGTTCTTTTGAGTCAGTGAGCGTCTTTCCCCTGACCATCCTCACTGCATTTTTCCCATCTCACCTCAACTTCTTCAGACTGATTCATTAGTAATTTTAACAGTGAGAATGTATATCAAGTTAAAGGGAAATAGAATAGTAAATTTGTTGGGTGAGATATTTGGGGGCAGAAAAGGCTTTTGCTCTGACAATTATTGTACATAATCCCTACCAAAGTCCGTTCTTTTTGCCTCAATCCTGTGACAGTGTGTTATCCTAAAGAACTCATTTTTTTTCCTTTGTAGTGAACCATTCATAATATTTTCTGGTGGACTGTCCTATGACAAAGCTTGCAGAAGACCAAGTTTAACCATTATGCATGGAAAAGCAATTACAGTGCTTGAGATGGATCACCCTATTGTTGAATTTCTAACTTTGTGTGAAACACCCTATCCAAATGGTAAGTAACTAAAATTAAGTGATGTTGAAAAATAATTTTTGAAATGATAAGTTCCTAACAAAATTAAGCTTAAATATTTTTAGTTTTGGCAGCTGACATCTACTGTGATACAACACTGTGAGCTACAGGTGCTGGAGCAGGCTCTGCAACTGTACCTACTTGACAGACTGGAAGTAAGACAAATGTAGTGCAACAGTGCTGGAGTTTCAGGTTCTAATATCAGGTAAGTGCTTTAAACTTTGATAAGGATGGTGGAAGCTGAGCTGGGAGGGTCCGATCGGGGTCCGGGGTGAAATCACTTGGAGAAACTGAGGTCTCCTAATAGCCTCTCCTAGACCAGCTCCACCCATCCCATTCCTGTGCCAATCAAAGTTAAAGCACTTACCTGATATCAGTGATCTGTAACTCTGGTGGTGCTGCATCTGTTTCACATCTGACTTTGCTTCAGATGCAACTGCAGCACCTGTGATTACTCTGGGATTGCTGATGTGTGGTTAGTGATTTATTCCAATTTTGAGAAAAATTAGAAGAGTCTTTGAGAGGAGAGGTGCCTAGGTAATTTTATCATCCCAAACATAAAGACTTTTTATAAACATTAAATCTAATCTAAAGTTACATGCAAACTGTATAATGGAATCTAATGATGAAATATATCTTAATGAAATCTAAAAAGTGAGATGGATGAAATGCAAAATGGGAAATATGAGTTTATGATTTAAAAACATATATATACACACACACATATATATTACCATATTTTCAGAAGGGAAAATGTAGAGAGAACATTGTACTTGGAGATAGAATATTTGAGTTTATGAATTATCTCTGTCACTTACTAGCCATGTGACCTTGGACAAATCACTTCATATTTATCATTTGTACAAAAATATTGACTCCATATGATTATTAGAAGGCCAGAGGGACTCATCTTGTAATCTATAAAGATAGATAGTTTTATTATAAATGTATTAATTTGTTTTAAACTGAGTTTCATATTTAAAACCTAGAATAAAAGATATGAAATAAAAACCAATGTGGCACTTTATTCCGAGTTGCCAGTGGCAGACAAATTACCTGTGTTGTTAATTAACCACAAATATTTATTGGATGCTTCTATGACCTCAGTATAACAAGAACTTGGTGAGGGAAGTGGATGAAGTATGAAACTGATCTCTGATGTCAAATTGCAGATAATCTGGCCACAAAAGGAAGATAATTATGATTTAAGCTTAAAACATATTACACCTTATTTAAGTGCAGAGTTATGAGTCAGAGTTTAAATAATGTGCTAATTTATAGTTTAGTCAGGTAGTTGATGACTGAAATATTGCATGAAATATTCATGCAAAGCTTATAAAAAAATGTAGGATCTAGATAGGGCTTGAAGAATGACTTGGGCCTTGAAAATAATATTGAGTAAAGGTTTTAGAAACTGTGAATTTGCTAGAGTGGGATCAATTCAGAGAAAAGGTTGAAAGCCTTTTGTAGATATTTGGAAATAGGGAACTACAGAAGAATTTGGAGGAAATATTAAGTGAAAGAAAACAATGTTTCAATGTGTGGGTTTGAAAAGAGAGACTGAAATTTAAAACTTTGGATTCCACCTGGGGAGGCTTTGTGATACTATGCATTAAAATGATCAAGCTATGACATCTTGATCTGCTGCTTATAGGAGTGGAAAATGAAAACCCATTGAATTTGGTCAACAGTTGGACTAGGGAGTGATATGAGTCAAAGATAACATTTTAGGAATAGTGGTTTTATAAGCAGTAATAACAGTTCTTGGGAGTAGAGAAAGATAAATTTGTTTAGAGCATAAAAAGAGAGGGAGGAGGTCTTTACTATTTATTTTTGAATCATCATAATATAGATGCTCTTTGGAGTTATGAGAATGAATGATAAATGAACAAAGAAAGAACGAACAGAGGACCAAAAACTTAGGTTAGGAAAATGCCTTCTTGAAGAAAGAAGGTGTGCCTGCCAGCAATAGAGTGGTTTCAAAGATCAAACACTATATGTATATATACATTTCTGCACATCAGTAGAGATGTTAGGACAATTTCTAGTCATGTTAAACAAATTATAAATGTACTATAACCAAATCTAATTACTTTGCTTTTCAGAGAAATGGTAATGAGGATGGAACTTTTATGTATTAGGAGCTAGGGGAAATTTCACTTGACTCAGTAAAATCTAAGTGTATTTTATTAACTATTTCTGATTAAAGCAATAGTACATGAAAATGCCAGAAAAGAACCCTACAGTATGCCACAGTATATAATGAAAACTTTCTCATTGCCCTTTCAGAGGCAACCACTATTACTAAGTTTCTTATGTGTTCTCCCACAAATAATGTATGCATATGTATGCTTAGTTATGTATATATACATTATCTCTCTTGTAAGATGACAGCATACTCTGTTATCACACTCTTTTCACTTAACAATATATAGTATTTTAATTATGATTCCATATTAGCAAATACAGAACTATAATCTTCTGTATAGCCACATAGTGATAAATGTTATGCATATATTAAACAAAATACATTTAGTAACAGTTTTTAATATAGCTGAATCATTTGTGACATCTGACAGTTCAACCTATTTCTTAAATTATAGAAATTCCTAATCCTCTTACCTCACAGGGCTTTGCCCAGAGTGAAGTGAAGTCGCTCAGTCGTGTCCGACTCTTTGCGACCCCATGGACTGTAGCCTACCAGGCTCCTCTGTCCATGGGATTTTCCAGGCAATAGTACTGGAGTGGATTGCCATTTCCTTCTCCAGGGGATCTTCCCAACCCAGGGATCAAACCCGGGTCTCCTGCATTGTAGACAGACGCTTTACAGTCTGAACCATATAATACTCAGAATTTGTCAGTTTCACATCTATATTTAATTGTATCTGGTCTTCTGCAAGTGTCAAATAATGCATTTCTCTTCAGAGAAGTAGTAATTATGATAAAGCTTTTCAACTTTCTTGTTGGGAACTAGAGTTAAAAGGCTGAGCCTGTTCAAAGGCAACCAATCTAATGAAGACAGTAATGCAGTTGGCATCTAGTGTGTACCTACTATAAGCCAGGCTTTGCATTAAACATCTTTGAAAGTGAAAGTGTTAGTCTTTCAGTTGTGTCTGACTCTCTGCGACCCCATGGCTGTAGCCCACTATGCTCCTCTGTCCGTGGAGTTCTCCAGGCACGAATACTGGAGTGGGTTGCCATTTCCTTCTCCAGGGGATCTTCCCGACCCAGGAACCGAACCCGGTCTCCCACATTGCAGGCAGATTCTTTAGCATCTGAGCCACCACGGAAGCTCGTTAAATATATAAAGATGTATATTAAGTATCTTTATATACATCTAATCTTCATAACAGTCTAAGGCAGTTATTATTTTGCCATTTCAATGTATAAAGAAATTGAAAGTCAAAAAAGTTGACTAATTTGTCTATGGTCAAACTTTTAATAAATAGACCCAAATTGAAGCTAACACTGACTCAAAGGAAATCTTTTATTCAGTGGTTACCACACATAGTATACCAAGTACGTCTACAAAGGTGAAATTTTTGCTATTGGGTTTTATTATTTGAAAAGAAACCATAATATCTAACATATACTACTATAAAATAATTATTTATGACTTTTACTCCTTCATACCAGTGTCTCACCTATCTTCCCAACCATTGCTTCCCAACCAGTGAATTTCCTAGAGAGGATTGAGAAGACAGAGGAAACCAATAGTATTCTTTAAGCTGATAAACAAAGCCCCAAGCCCCGAAAGTATTGAAATAATGTTGAAAACTTCAAAAACTCTAAAGGTGAAGGAGGAAACGCCTCAGTTTGAAAAAAAGTTTGAGTAGTAAATAATATAAGAACTATATACTGTCATATAAATTTTCACCCAAACAAAGGCAGACTCCTCAAGTTTTGTGATTTTTTTTTTCTAGTTTTTCTCTCATAGCCTGTGGCTTAAAAATTAAATACAAACAGGTTCTATAGCTTCTCAGGACTGGAAGGGCTATGAAGATCATATATTTTACTTCACTATTCAAGACCTGAGTACTCTTGAATCCAGAATTCCTGCCAAGTGCTTGTTGAATTTAGGAATAACTCTTAAACTAGCCAGAGGGAGAAAGGGAGGGTTGAATTTTAAGAACTTGAAAATCCTAGGCTATTCTCAGATTCTGTTTTTGAAATATACTTGGGCACATAGTATGTGGTCTTTAAGCACTGTTAAATCACATTGAATTGAAAGTAATCTTTTAGTATAAGGAGTGTTGCTGTCATAGGGAGGTGAATATGTATCATGTGTTAGAGAAACAGAACTGTTTCTTTAGCATATCTCTCTGTAGGCATGAAATCAGATCTGGAATGGAAGGTTGTGGAAGACTAAGATAAAAGTGAAATGGAGGTGACAGACTCACTCACCTCATATAATCTACTACTGTCATGATTATTGAGATATATTTAACTTTATGCTCTGTAGCTTCTCATTTTTTCCTTGCTTTCTATAATGGTCTTAAATATTGAGAAACAACATATTTTTTTAATATGCTCTTTATTACTTCTTACTTTGGCTTATATTTTGGTCTTCTCAAATCATTTAAATAACATTTGTACAGGAGATAAAGGAAATACAAGTGTGATTTTATAAACATTTTATAAAATGTTAAACATGAAAACTTTTCCATATTTTTCTACTTGTAGAATTTCAAGAACCTTATGCTGTTGCAGTACTTCTGGAGAAAGATCTTATTGTAGTTGATCTGACACAAAGCAAGTAAGTTGCCCATGTACAGATTAACACTAACTAAACTGTATTTATTGGAATTGAAATATAGGAGGACATTATAGGTAATTTGGCATTAGAATTCTTTAGGTGGTAAATATTCTTTATGTGGAATATTGTTTTTTTAGAATTACATAAATATAATTTCGTTCAGTAATGAAAACTAAACCAGGAGAGTTTAGGGGACACTGAAAATTTTGCAATATATTTTAAAGGCAGCCTCTGATGTTTAGAAAGAGGCATTTGGAAACTCAGAACACATAAAATGGATCTCATTTCTACCATTTCCTAAGCAAAAACAGTTGTCATAAAATCTTGCAGGAGGTACTGTCTGGCCATCTGCTGACCCTTTCAAAGGAAAATTCATGTGATAAAAGTATTATTGGACTACTGTAGCAGACAATATAGATGATCAGGATCTGGAAGGAAGAGAAGATAGATACCTTCTTATACTGTCTTTTTTCATTATGTTGTGGGCAATGGAAACAAATATAAAATATCGCTGTTAGAGTGGCACTCCCCACTACTTTACATGGACAGTAAACGTAGACTTGACTTTGACAAACCCTGTCTTCCTGGTACATATTTTCATTATCAATAATGACAGGCATGAAGCTCATTTTCTCTCATCCTATGTTCTAGATACTCTGATCATTTTTAAGTTCCTTATATTTACAGAGCTTTTGTATATTCTCCCTCTTCTGCATGGAATAATTTTCTATTCCTTTTTCTCATTAACACCTGTAAGAATCTCAACTCAGATATCATTTCTTCATTTAAAGAAAATCTTTCATTATCTGTATAATTTGATCAAATATCCTATTAAAGGGCTGTCTTAGACCCATGTTCCTGTCCTTCATAGCTTTGACACAATGAAATTTTTCACTTGTTATTAAAGATTGTCTCCCTACTAGACTATAGGCCTCATGAAGAACAAGCTTTGTCTCCGCATGAAGTAGGTTCTTAATAAATTGTTGTTGAATGAAGTACAATCTGAGTTTTAAAGTTCTTTTTTGTGATCATTTGCATCATATAATATTTCAATATTTTGAAAGGGAATAGAATTGGTCCCTAGTATCACCATAATTGAATTCTGCCTAGCTACTTTATTTGTCAACATAAAACTGAGTAGATTTTGTGTTCAAGTGTGGATTTATGCCTCTTTTTCTTAAGTTCTAATATAGGTTTTATTAAAATACACTTTTCTAACCTCACTTGTAGTCAGCTCTTCCTTCTGTGCCATATTTATTGGTTCCTCATACCTTGTCTAATTGTCTTAACATCCTTCAAGGTCCACTATACTTTCCTTTTAATACTCACATTCTTTAGTATATATTTACTCTTTTTAAGACTTTTTATTGTGGTAAAATATAACAAAATTACTATTTTTATACAGTAATTCTTATGCTTTCAGCATACTTACCTTATATAAGTATGTGAACTGACATTTTGTTTGCATGTTTTTATCTAATATTTTGTCTTCTTTAGCACTCGGTTTTGTTTTAAAATCTATGCAACTTTCCCATTTTGTTGTCTAATACAAGAAGTTTAATGTGTCAAAACTGAACATGTTCTCTTTTCCTCCAAATAGTTATTCTTTAGCCATGTTTAATGTGAAGTTGTAGCTTTGTCCTCCTTTCCAAATAAATTTACTCCTTCCTTCCTTTTCCGTTTAATCCTCTACGTGAAAGCAAGCATTAGAACTTACATTTTTTTCCTCTTCTTGATTTCTTGGATTTACATTTCTACAACAATTTACACTTCATCTATAAGTTTTATCACATATTTCAGCTGTTCTTTCTTAAATAGCTAAAGAAAGCTATGCCCATATGATAAAGTTATTTTTCCCAAGCATTTTTATGATACTGTTCACTTTCTCAGGAGTCTATCATTGTAACCTCTTGCTATTATCAAATCCCAGGTTGTAGATCTTATCTTTAAGATGATCTACTTATTTTACTTCTAATTCTTCAACATCAAAAATATTGATAATTTCCACTCTGAAACAGGGAATCTCAGATCAGTTTAACCTACTTGCCATTTATTAAACTTAACGTTCTCTTTTGTACATGATTTTCCATATACTAACTAGTATTCTTAACTGGGAAACCATTAAAATTGAAGGGAAGAGAGAACCCCTGTCAACACACACATAGATACACATAACATACTCTCCTGAAGTTTGAACCAAGTTTCTGATTAAGTTTCTTTAATATAGGGAAAATTATTTTTAATAGTCCTCCCCTCATCCCAAAGCACATTGTATCAGAAGTAACAGTCACACAGGCTAAGAACAGATGCAGCATATGTAATATTCAATTCCATCTACCACAGTGCCTGGTATATTCAGTACAAAAGAAGTACACAATATATTGTGGCTCTAAGAGTTCTTAATTTGGTTCCATACTGATATCCCTTTTTAAAATGACAGTTGGCTTGAGGATATAAAATTTACTACACCCATACGTCTGCATGACCACTTTGCTTTCTGATTTACATAGGAAATGATCTTAAACATGTATAATCACACATGTACCTACATAGTACACACATCTTTCAGTTATTCCATATAAAGTACAAAATGAAAATACTACCTATGTATTATGTGCCTTGGAAAGCATGTAAAATTTACTGATATTTTAATACTGTTATAAACATATAGATAAAACTATACATAAATAAAGTAGTTGATACATTTTAATAAGCTGACTAAGTCAACTTTCTGCATCTTTTAATTTAATATAATTTAGTCTATGTATATTAGAAAGTAATATTGCTGTGGAATTTTGGAATTACAAGAAAGAAAATGAGTTTATTCAAGTAAAATTCTACCAGTATTAATAGTACATTTTATAGATATATTTTTTAAAAGAGAATTCTTGTTCAGGTGATAATTGTTTATGATGCTTAAAAAACAATTATGTGAAATGTATAATCAATATTTAGAAGGTTTTAGGATTTGTTTTATAAAAGTTTTTTCATTTTTATATCAAATTTTATATTATAAAATGATACTAATATATTATCTTTGTCTATTAGCTTTCCAATCTTTGAAAATCCATATCCCATGGACATTCATGAATCACCAGTTACGTGTACAGCATACTTTGCTGACTGCCCACCAGATTTGATTCTAGTGCTCTACTCTATAGGAGTCAAGCATAAAAACAAGGATACAGTAATAAGGTAAAAGCAACAATTAGAAAAATATTTTCCTGTATTCATATCCATATCATATGATCATACTTTTTATTTTTCCTATGGAAAGTCAGAAAATGACTTGAGCTAAATTATTTTCAAGTCATAAGCTTGTACACCAAAAAAGACAATTTCTGAAAGCCAAATTAAATGCTACATAGCTTTTAAGTCTACAATAATATAAATTTCTTATATATTAAGTATACAATTATATACTAAGATATAATTATCTATCATGTATATTTAGTATGTGTGTACTGAGTCACTTTAGTCTTGTCCACCTCTTTGTAACCCTGTGGACTGTAGCCTGCCAGGCTCCTCTGTCTATGGGAATTCTCCAGGCAAGAATACTGGAGTGGGTTGCCATTCCCTTCTCCAGGGATCAAACCTGTCTCTCATGCAGCTCCTGCCTTGCAGGCGAATTCTTGACCACTGAGCTATCAGGGAAGTCTATGCTAAGTATATGTTTAAACTAACATAAGTTTGAGTAATAGGATGTTACTTTAGATTATTTTAGGTGAAAGACTATAGTTTTAAGAAATTCAAGTCAAATCTTTCTAGTTATTTCTTATCAATCAGTGGTTAATAAGACATAATTATCAAAAGTCATTTGTTAAATAACTTCCTAGAATTCCATTTTGTTATATTTAACTACAGGATTGAAATGCCTACAATTTTAATAGATCCCCCATTATAATTTCTGTTATTTGCACAGGACTGTTCAGATGGACAACTCCAGGGGACACAGTTTACATAGTGCTTTGTATTAAATGGCACCACAACAGTTTGGGAGTACATAGACTATGTGGAAAATGTAGCAACACTGTATTTGTATGGTTAAAAATGCTTCTTTGCATTTTTAGATCAATGGTAATATTTATTAAAATCTATGTTTTCAGAGGATATTAAGTTATGTACTTGGAATTGTTCAATGAAGAATTAAAAGATAGCTACAAATTTAATTCTTCATTACTCAACAGCTATTTTAAGTGAAACTTTTACTCTTATTTTAAAATATTTTTACTTTTAATTTCTAAGTCATTTAAATTAAAAAAATTGAAGCTTATGATTTCTTCCTGTGTAATCTATTTAGGAGTGGCCAATCAGTGGGGGAGCTTGGAACCTTGGCACACAAACATATCCAGAAATCATTATTACTGGGTAAGTGGTTGTGATTTATGAGTTTATCAATTTATCAAAAATATTTCATTGACTATTCAGTTTTTCATAATTGTGCTCTAGTAATGCTGACAGTTTAAATAAAAATATAAGACACAGATTCTGTCCAAAGATTATGACCTTTATAGAAGAGTCAAACCATTGAAAAAATAGCTATATAACAATAAGTATAGATTATAAGACCACAAGAAGGTCAAAGATAGAAAAATCATGAAAAATTAGTCAATGAAGAATTTCTGTAGAATTCATAGACTATTAGCCTTGGAAAGGTCCTTATCAGTATCTCTTGACTCCTTCCAAATCTAGGAATCACTGTTCTGTATCCCCATTAGGTGGTTATTTAAAGTATATTTCAAAACTTATAGCACCAGAAATCTTATTACTTCCTATAGCAGTCTACTTCATACTCTAATATTAGGAATAAAAATAGAAACATAGCAACACACAAAATAAGATTTAAAAATTAATAAGGGACTCTGAGGATATAGAATAGATTTAATTTTCCCTATTCTTCCCACTAAGTACAACTAAATCCCCTGGATTATGTGTTTAAAAACATAATATGATTGGAAAAGATGAAAAGAAGTCACACTGGCTAGGAGGTGAGTTTCCTGGCTTTTGTTTTTGTCTCATTTATCTGAGAATTGGAACTGAAAAAGCTGGCAACCTGGAACTTCCAGTGGGCACAAACCTAAAAGGCCCAACAAAAGCTAGCTCTCTCTAGCCAAAAGATGAGGAAAGGGGTGGCCTATCAAGACAGACAATTTTTAGAAAATAATCTTTCTACTGCAGCTGACCACCACAGGAAAAAAATTGTGGCCCCACCCCAACCCATTTCATCTAAGACTGAATGGGGAGCCTGGACTTCCACCCTCATCAGGCCACAAGAATGTACCTCAGCTTACCCCAATTCAGTCTCTGAGACTGAGCGTAAGTCTGAATAGGGAGCTGGGACTTTAACTCTGCTGAGTGGTAATGAAACTCATCACCTGTGGTGACAGAGATCATATGGGGAGACAGAATCCCCAGCACTGCCCAGCAGTAATGAGGAGCCATATACCCTCCCCTTTTTGTGTCAGTGGAAGTCCACTGGGCAAGGAGAAAAGAACAGCGCTGAAAAAGTTCATAAGGAAATAATGATGAAAACTTCCCAAATTTGGCAAGAGACATGAACCGAGAGATTGCAGAAGATGGGTGAGTCACAAGAAGTCCACAAGATACATGATAGTCAAAATACTGAAAACCAAATTACAAAGGAAAAAAATCATGAAAACAGCAAAAGAGAAATGACACTTTTACCAACAGGGCAAAACTAATTTGAATGAAGGCAGATTTCCCACTAGAAAACATGGAGGCCAGAGGAAACCTGAATCTTTCAAGTGCAGAAAGAAAAGAACTGGCAACTTAGAATCTTATACCCAGCAAAAATATCTTCTAGAAATTAGAAATGAATACTTTCTAAGATGAAGGAAACTAAGAATTTGTCTATATCAGACATATCAAAAGAATGCCAAAAGGAAGTTCTCTAAACAGAAAGCAAATGATAAAAGAAGGAACCTTGGATAATGAGGAAGGAAGGAAGCCCATAGTAAGTAAAAATCTGGGCAAATACAATAGGCTTTCTTGCTTTTGAGTTTTTAAAATTATATTTGATGATTGAAGAAAATATTATAGTTACATTGTTTGATGTGGTTCTGCATATATAAAGAGGATATATTTAAGGCAATTATAAATGGGCAAGGGTAAACTGGTATAAAGGAAGATAAAAGTTTTTATGTGCTAAGTTGCTTCAGTCATGTCCAACTGTGTGCGACACCTATGGACTGTAGCCTGCCAGGCTCCTCTGTCCATGGGATTCTCCAGACATGAATACTGGAGCAGGTTGCCATGCCTTCCTCCAGGGGATCTTCCCAACCCAGGGATCAAACCTGCATCTCTTACATCTCCTGCCTTCACAGGCAGGTTCTTTACCAGTAACACCCCTACCTACCTTAAAATGGTAGTATGATAACATCAGTAGCTATGATAAGTTAAATGAATATACAATGCAGTACCTAATGTAACCCTGTTTTTAAAAAAAAAACAAACAAAAAAACCTGGGCTAATAGATATACTCAAAACATTACTGACTCATAAAATGGATATACTAAAATAATTCAAATAGCCCATAGGAAAGAAGGTAAAAAAACAGTGACAATAAAAGAGGAAAAAAAAAAAAAAAGAAAAAAGACTGTAATTATTTAAATTTTAAGGCTTAAATGTAAATGGTCTAAATACATTAGTTCAAATGCATTGACTGGCAGAGTGGATTAAAAATATAACCAAACTGTATGTCATTAACAATACACTCACTTCAAATATATTAATATCGCCAGGTTAAGAGAAAAGGGACAGAAAAATACTTCATAAAAGAGTCAGGTGGAGAGTGACATCAGCAAGATGTCAAAATAAGTAACCCCAGACCTTGTTCTCCCACAGACACACAGATTTAACAACAATATATGGTCTAAAACCCTTTATGAAAACTCTAGAAACCAGTCAGAAAGTCATAGTACCCTAGGGGAGCTCAAAGCCAGGAACAGCTACTCGAAATGAATGAGAACAATCATTTTATTTCAGCTATGTCAGCTGCCCCCACAAATTGGCACAGCTCATGTTAAAGAGGGATATTAATAAGAAGGAAGTTATGGAATAGACTGTGCATCCAATGTTCCTGCTTTTCAAGGGACTTCCAGAGAGACTAGTTTTTATCTACGTCAGTCAGAATACTGATGGAATCTGGATGCCCAGGTATCCACAGAAAACAAGAGAGAGCTCAGTGGCTTGTTGAAATGCCAAGAAACTTGCAGTACTACAGATGGAGCAAGAGAGTGCAAGCTCCTGAAAAAAAGAAACCAGCAAACCACTATAGTTTGGAAATTATACACACAATCCCAAAGAAGATGCATCCCTACTGAAGGTCTGAGAGACCCCAAAGAGCTTGGTGAAGGTCTTCCTCTGTATAAAGCCAGTTGATAACAGATGGCTGTATTTTCAAATGCTAAATTCACAACATAAAAGGCACATTTAAAAAAATAGGCAAACACAGCCCAATCAAAGGAACAAGAAACATGACTAGAAACTGACCTTAAAGAATTTGATATCTGTGATTACATGACAATTCAAAATAATTGTCTCAAAGAAACTCAATGCAGGACCGGAGAACACAGGCAGACAACTAAACAAAATAAGGAAAGTGATGCATGAGTGAAATTAAAATATTAACAGAGAGACAGAAACTATTAAAAGAACCGGAAATAAAGTTTTCAGTGAAAGACTACAGTGACTAAACTGAAGATTTAGTGGAGGGGATCAATAGCAGATTTAATCAGAAGAAACAACCAGCAAACTTGAAGATAGACAATAATAAATACTGAGTGAGAGGGATAAAGTTAAAGGAATGGGACAGAGGAATTATTTGAAGAAATGTTGGCTAAAAACTTCTCAAATCTGAGGAAGTAAATGGACTTCCATATTCACTGGATATGTATCAGAATACTCTACTGAGGATGAACCCAAGGTGGACAACACTGAGACACATTATAAACAAATTGACAAAGACAAAGAAACAGAAAAGCTACTCGTTATGTGTATGAAAACTTACATGAGATTATCATTGAATTTCTCAGCAGAAATATATAGGCTAGAAGGGAGTAGGATGATATATTTAAAGTGCATTAAGAATAAAAGAAAAACCAGCCATGAACACTGTGTCTGGGAAATTGTACTTCAGAAATGAAGGAGAAATAAAGGCCTTCCAAGATAAACAAAGGGCTTCCCTGATAGCTCAGTTGGTAAAGAATCTACCTGCAATGCAGCAGACCCTGGTTCGATTCCTGGGTCAGGAAGCTACCCTGGAGAAGGGAAAGGCTACCCACTCCAATATTCTGGCCTGGAAAATTCCATGGACTGTATAGTCTATGGAGTCACGAAGAGTCAGATATGACTGAGCGACTTCCACTTTCACTAAAATAAACAAGAACTGAAACCATTTATTAGCAGTACACTTGCCTCACAAGGATTGCTAAAGGGAGTCCTTTGAGTTGAAATGAATGAACGTTAGACAACAAAATGAAAGCATGTGAAAATATAAAGCTCTTTGGTAAAAGTAAATACATAGACAAAAACAGAATCCTGTAACACTGTAGTGATGGAGAATCACTTTAAATTCAGGTGCTTTTTCTTTATTGAGATGATAATGGTTTTTCTTTTTCAATCTGACAGTATAATGAAATATATATGGTGATTGATTTTTAAGAATGTTTAACTGGCATCGCATTTCTGGGATAAACCACACTTAGTTTTATGATATATTATCCTTACGCTTTTTAAATTAGATTTGCTAATATGTTGACAGTTTTTTTTTCTTACATCTATGCTCAAGGGATATGGTCTGTCATTTTCTTTTCTTGCCATGTTTTTCCCTGGCTTTGGTGTCAGGATAAACCTGACCTCATGAAATGTGTTGGGAAGTATTCTGTACCCTGTGGCTCAGTGGTAAAGAATCCGCATGCAGTACAGCAGACTTGAATGTGATCTGTGGGTTGAGAAGATTCCCTGGAGAAGGGATAGGCTATCCACACCAGTATTCTTGCTTGGAGAATCCCATGGACAGAGGAGCCTGGCAGGCTATAGTCCATGGGGTCACGAACAGTATTTCAAGTTTTTATACAGTTTGAACAATTATGATTTTTTAATTGACCATACTTAATGCTAATTTATTCTTTATCTAGGCATGCAGATGGATCAATCAAGTTTTGGGATGCATCCGCAAGTAAGTTTTTCCTTCTATTATAGAAAAAAACTTGGTTAGTATTTATTCATAGCCATTTACCACTTTTTAGTTTGGACAGTTAACATTTTAAATACATATTTAGCATACACTTATGGTTGTGTTACCAAAATGCATTTCCTGTAATACTAAATCATTTTAAAGTATTATTTCTACTTTACTTTCTTTCTATGATATAGGCAGAACTGAAATCACTTTATTAGCAACCTATTTTTTTATAAAAGGTAAGGTACACTGAAAAAATGTACCAAATTATCCATATGTCAGAGTAACTCTGCTCAAGAAATTTCCTTCACTTCTTCACTCTGTGGTCTTGGAAAAGTGCTTTTGTCCCACTAGTCTTTTTTTTTTTTTTTTCCTTTGCTGCTAGTCTACCAAGTGCCTGAGAATCAAAAGAAATAATTTGATAAATGTAAATTTTCTTTTGAAATCTTGAGAATTACATAATTTAAGGACAAACAGTAATCTACTCAACATTGAAGGACATGCAAAAATATTTAAGACTTGACTATACCTATATATACCCTTCAGAACATTTATAGGGCAAACAATATGGTAAGAACTCTAAATGTAGTACAACCCAAGTTCTGTTTGATATTGGAAATGGGAGATTTATTTGAACCAGGTAGATTCAGGAATGTATTTTGATGGGGTAACATTTAGTGTGAATTTTGGAAGATAAGATTTTGATAGGACTAGGAGGAGATAATAAGTGAGTAATGTCTCTTAAGTTTGTGAGATGAGTAATCATCAAGATGGAGGTAACTCTTTGGAAATAAGAATACAGGAGAGTTCTGGAGGTTTTGGTTTTGTTGGAACACCAGGAAATTCAAGTAAAAATGCCCATCAGGAAGAACAGTCAAGAATGGTATGTAATGAATAAGCAGCATTAAAGTGATACCTGAAGCTATAGAAGTAAACTGAGAAAGACTATGATAAACAGAAAAGCAGAGGGAAGAAAGCTGAATATTAATGACAGTCTTAGTCTGCAAGCTAGAGTCCTTTAGCAGTGGAACAAAACATCAGCAAAGGAGAATTATTAAAAGATTTAAAACCATGAATTCTGAGGCCCCTTTCTGACCTCACAATAAAGAACAGTTGATCAAGGAGAAATTCCAAAGAATGACAGTTTTTTTATTTTGATAAACCTTTTCATGTAAATCTGAGTTTGTTTCATAAACACATAATTGCACAGTGATATCTTTGCTCATTTCATACTACCTCAAAGTTACTCCATATCTTTTAAAATGTGAGAAGACAGTTTAACACTCTAATGACTTAAGAGCATTCCACCCTGAAAGCATACATGATAATATTTTAGGAAGTTAATTTCTAAATAAAGTATTTATTACACTCAGAACATATGTTGTAAAAGTTTGCAACGTTTAATATTTTTACTATAATCCATTATAACAGCAGATCTTTAAACCAGTGGATGTTATTAGAGAAATATCAGTTAGTCTGCCAATTTCGTGGGATAGGGTCCAGTACAGGAAATGAAGTTATATTTAATTTGAATAGATATGTGTACTGTTGACCCTTGAACAACATGGGAGACAGTCAATCCTCTACCCATAACTTACAGTTGGGGCATAATTTATAGTTGGCCCTCACATACAGTGTTCCTCTGTATCTGTGATTCAGCATCTGAGGATTCAGTCATCCTCAGATTGTGTAGTACTGTACTATTTATTACTGAAAATAATATGAGAATAACTGGATCCATGCATTTCAAACCTGTATTGTTCAAGGATCAGCTGTATTTATCTTCAGTTGCTGAGTAAGCAAGGAGAGATAAAAAGCCTTCTTCAGTGATCAGTGCAAATAGAGGAAAACGATAGAACGGGAAAGACTAGAGATCTCTTCAAGAAAATTAGAGATACTAAGGGAATATTGCATGCAAAGATGGGCACAATAAGGACAAAAATGATATGGACCTCACAAAAGCAGAAGATATTAAGAAGAGGTGGCAAGAATACACAGAAGAACTATACAAAAAGATCTTCATGACCCAGACAACCATGATGATGTGATCACTCACCTAGAACCAGATATCCTGGAGTGAGAAGTCAAGTAGTCTTTATGAAGCATCACTATGAACAAAGCAGATGGAGATAATAGAATTCCAGTTGAGCTATTTCAAATCCTAAAGATGATGCTGTGAAAATGCTGCACTCAATATGCCAGCAAATTTGGAAAACTCAGCAGTGGCTGCAGGACTGGAAAAGGTCAGTTTTCATTCTAATCCTAAAGTAAGGCAATGCCAAAGAATGTTCAAGTGAAAGTGAAGTCGCTCAGTCATGTCCAACTCTTTGCGACCCCATGGACCCCATGGACTACATGTAGCCTGCCAGGCTCCTCTGTCCATGGGATTTTCCAGGCAATAGTACTAGAGTGGATTGCCATTTCCTTCTCCAGGGGATCTTCCTGACCCAGGGATTGAACCCAGGTCTCCCGCATTGTAGACAGATGCTTAACCGTCTGAGCCACCAGGGAAGCTATGGCACAACTGCACTCATTTTACACACTAGCAAAGTAATACTCAAAACTCTCCAAGTCAGACTTCAATACTAAGTGAACCATGAACTCCTAGATGTTTAAGCTGGATTTATAAAAGGCAGAGGAACCAGAAATCAAATTGCCAACATCTGTTGGAGCATAGAAAAAGCACAAGAATTGCAGAAAATCATCTACTTCTGTCTTATTGACTACACTGAAGCCTTTGACTGTGTGGATCACAACAAACTGTGGAAAACTCTTCAAGAGATGGGGATACCAGACCACCTCACCTGCCTCCTGAGAAATCTGTATGCAGGTCAAGAAGCATCAGTTAGAACTGGACATGCAACAACAGACTGGTTCCACATTGGGGAAGGAGTATATCAAAGGCTGTATATTATCACCATGCTTATTTAGCTTATATGCAGAGTGCATCATGCAAAATGCCAGTTAGATGAAGCATAAGCTGGAATAGATTGTGAGCAAAATATCAGTAACCCCAGATATACAGATGATACCACCCTTATGAGAGAAAATGAAGAGAAACTAAATGAAAGAGGAAAGTGATGAGGAAAGTGAAAGAGGAAAGTGAAAAAACTCGCTTAAAATTCAACATTCAAAAACCAAGATCATGGCATCCAGTCCCATTGCTTCATGGCAAATAGATGAGGAAACAATGGAAACAGTGACAGACTTTATTTTCTTGGGCTCCAAATAACTGCAGATGATGTCTACAGCCATGAAATTAAAAGGCACTTGCTCCTTGGAAGAAAAGCTATGACAAAACTTGATAGTATGTTAAACAGCAGAGACATTGCTGACAAAGGTCCATCTAGTCAAAGCTATGGTTTATCCAGTAGTTATATGTGGATGTGAGAGTGGGACTATAAGAAGCACGAGTGCCAAAGAATTAATGCTTTTGAACTGTAGTGTTGGAGAAGATTCTTGAGAGTCCCTTGGACAGCAAGGAGATCAATCAATCCTAAAGGGAATCAATCCTTAATATTCACTGGAAGGACTGATACTGAAGCTCCAATACTTTGGCCACCTGATTCTAAGAGCTGACTCATTAGAAAAGACCCTGTTGCTGGGAAAGATTGAGGGCAGGAGGAGAAGGGGACAACAGAGGAAGAGATGGTTGGATGGCATACTGACTCAATGGACATGAGTTTGAGCCAGCTCCAGGAGATGGTAAGGGACAGGGAGGTCTGGCATGCTGCAGTCCATGGGTCGCAAAGAGTTGGACATGACTGACTGACTGAACACAGCAAATTACCACAAGTTAGCAGTTAGAAACAATACCCATAAATTGCTTCACAGTTTCTGTGTCATGAATCTGGGTTAGGTTATTTGGGTTCTTTGCTCATGTCTAAGAGACTACAGTTGAGGTGCTGGCTAGTCTGCAGCTCAGAGTTCTCTTCCAAGCTCATGTAATTGTTGGCAAAATTCATTTTCTTGCAGCTTAAAACTCATGTGATTTGTTTCTTCAAAGCAGTGTGTCTCTAACTTCAGGGAGGGCCTCAGTCCCTCTTTTAAAGGGCTCACCAGATTCTGTTGGGCCTACTAAGGATAATCTCTGTTGGTTAACTCAAATAATTCTGTCTGTAGTATTATTACTTCCATGTCATATCAAGCTTACAGAAAAATCACAAAAATGTACTATGAAGTGTGGTATAGCCTTCAGCAAGATTACCCAAATTTCAGTGTATACATGTGTTCCCTTCACCTACCCTTCTACCATATGCATGCTCTCAATCTAGCACTTGCTTGCTCGCATCCTTTCTCTTTCGCCTCCATTTTCTTACACATATACACACACAAACATAGCTTTTTGTAACCATTTGAGAGCAAGCTACAAATATGATGTTCTTAACAGTACATGCTCCCCTAAATACTTCATTGTGTATTTCTTACAAACAAGGAGGCACTCTTATGAAATGAAATTATAGTTATCAAAATCAGGAGTTTAATATTAATATAATACTATTATCTAACTTCCAGATCTTACTCAGTTTAGCCAGTTGTTCCAATAATATCTCATTTAGTAAAAGAAAATTTCAGATTATTTGTTGGATTTTAGCAGTCTGTCTTTAGAGTTTTGTTTAGTCTGGCATGGTTGCTAATTATTTCATGACTGGCATTTTTAGTTCAGGCCAGTTCTTTTGTAGAATCTCTTTCATTTTGAATCTGACTAATGTTTCTCATGATTGTTTCAGATTGTGCACTTTTGGCAGGAACTCCCAGATTTTTAGAAATTTTCTCAAGAATCCTTTTTAGGATCAGAGATCTTAATATTGTGGAGCTATCATCCAGTTCTAAAATGGAAATAATACTCCTCCAAATAAATATTCCTGAAAACAATTCACAGACCAGACTTTTTAGAAATTATAACTGACTGTTTCCTAACACAGAGCCACTCAGAAATGACCTTTCTAAAATAATCTAGATCATTCCTAATATTGCAAACTGGTAAATTACAAGTATTTCTTATCTTAAGGAATGTCTAAAAATTTGTTGAGAGGAATAAACTCTTGAATAGCATCAACCTTTCATCCAACAATCAAATGGGAAAAAACAATGAAAAAAGAAGTATGGAAAGAGTAACAAAGAAACTTACATTACCATATGTAAAATAGATAGCCAAGGGGAATTTGCTGTATGGCTCAGGAAACTCAACCAGGGGCTCTGTAATAGCCTAGAGGGGTGGGATGGGGAGGGAGACAGCAGGGAAGTTCAAAAGGGTGGGGGTATGTGTATATCTATGGCTGCTGATTCATGTGGAGGTTTGATAGAAAACAACAAAATTCTGTAAAGCATTGTACTTCAATTAAAATTTTTTTGAAAAAGGACTTCTCAATCTTGGAAAAGAAGTAGATTCAGCAGTTTCCTTATAAACTTTCTGAGGTCAAGTGTTTTATCAATAAACAAGGGGACTTTTCTGAGGAACACATGAGACAATTCACACAAAGTCCTACATGTTGTTTGGTATACCATATATGTTCAATGAATGTTTATTTTTTCCCTATAGTCTTCCTCCGGCTAAACAGTACTGATATGAGAGCATGACTTTGAATAATTCCTTGTTAAAATGTAGTTAATTTTGTTTACTTGGATTTTAATTTCTGTGATATAACAGATATATTGAAAAGGCTTCAGCAAATAAAAGAATTAAGTGCAAATTAGAAGATAACTATGATTCAATATCTTATAGTAACTCTGCAGATGCTATACAAGCTAAAAACTTCAAAAGTGTTTGAAAAACAGAAGGTAGGAGAAGGAAAACAAACATGTGAAATTGTAGAGGAAGACCCATATGCCATTCAGATGATCTACTGGTGTCCAGAGAGCAGAATATTCTGTGTATCAGGAGTCTCTGCATATGTCATAATTTATAAATTCAGCAGACATGAAATTACAACAGAAATAGTGGTAAGTCATTTAAACATTAACTTTTACACTTCAAGTTATTAAAAGAAAACAATTATCATAGATTCTGATTAGTGCTTGGTATGGTTTTAAGCCATCAAGAGTACAGTATTTGGTCAGTTATCCAATTCATAGAATTTTTAATTGTTTTTGTTACTTACTATGTTAAAAAATAATCTGGTTTAAAATGACAAAATCAGCCATCAAATTTAGTATTATTAAATAGGATAGACTATGCCTATAGGTTTTATATAGTCATTGATTTATGTATAAATGTCAAATTAATGCAAGTTTTGTTCTGTTTCTTTATTAAATTTTTTAGGTTGTCCTTTTTTTCAGTGAACTGCCATAAATGACTATCAACTGCAGTAAGATTACTTTGAATGATCTTTTAAATAGCAGCCTTTTTTATAGGGTGGAAATAATTACGGGGCTGCTTTACCTAATATTAATTTTTAAACATAATAAAATAGTTTAATTATTCAAAATAATGATGCTCTTAAGGGATAAGTTAAGTCTAAATAAAGGCACCTGTGTAAAATGGGTCTTTTCTACCCACTCCATTTTATCAGAAAATAAAGATTTTCTATTAAAGGCATAAGTATAACTGCTTTCACCTTAGGGAATAAAATTAAACATTGCTCTTAGAGTATAGTAGATAAATTCCAGACATTGGAGTCAGATAAGCCTAGCTTTTAATTCTGGCTTTACCAGTGAATATCTGTGTGACTAAACAAGTCACAAGACCCTATTAGTCAGTAGTGTAGTCTGGGTAAAGACTCAGCTTCATCACTCATATAATTTCCTGTGTAAATAAAATAGAAAAATAGGAAGTAGTGATAAACTAGAAATTGTAATGCCATTTTCATAGGGTTTTGTGATATTATGTAAAGTCATTAGCAGAATATCTAAGTGTAGTAAGCACTTGATAATTGTTATTGCCACCAGATTTAAGTGTTAAGATAATTACGAAAATAATTTTGATACTATTGCTATATTCACTATTCCATAATTTTTTGTAAGCAATTGTTTTTAATGTCAAAAATGCTTATTTTTACAATGAAAGACAATGTTTGTGTTATAAAATTGATTTTTGAAGTATTGAATATAATTATAATGTAACTTTTAAACATTCTTAGCTTTAAAGAAAGGGTTTTGGATCACTTTTTATTCCAATTTAAATTATCATACTTTTTCATTAAGCAATTCTGACCAAGTTAATGAAATTATATAAGAGCTAAACTAATAAAGTATGGAATTTATTTTGGAAAATTATACTGAATTAATTCAAAGTCAAGATTGAATGAATTTTTAAAGCTAAAAGTTTTATACAAATAACAATTTGTAAGTGTGTTATGTGTATGTAAATACACATACACATCCAATTTAGTTTCTTTCATTGGACTAACCAGACCACTTCCTCCTTTTATTTGGTCATATGTGGAATTGTAATTTATCTTAAGGAATATTTATTATACAGAAAATTTATCTCCACTGGTAGGTATTTTTCTTATAATTCTAGAAAATTAAACACATTTTGCATTTTTTATGAATGCCATTGATTATTTTATGTAACTTACTATTTAATTCAGTTTAGGGTATCTCTACTATTAATTGAAATTGAACTAGTTAATCTGAACAAATAATAATTACCCAAAAAATGCCAGATATTTTAATATGATTATCATTATTATTATGGCAACCTAAATTAAATAAAAACTTGATTTTTCTTTTTTAAGTCATTAGAGGTACGACTGCAGTATGATATTGAAGATATTATTACCCCAGAACCAGAAACAAGTCCTCCATTTCCAGATCTTTCATCACAGCTTCCTTCAAGGAGTCTTTCTGGGAGCACTAACACTGTGGCTAGTGAAGGAGTAACAAAGGACAGTATCCCATGCCTCAAGTAAGAGTTGCTGCCAAATTTTAAAACAACTTTACATGTAATTTTGTAATTCTTTAAAACTTGCCAAATGAAATATCCTCTTTTATGAAGTTGTTGTCAAGTGGTCTACAGTCCACCAAGAGGTACCTTGATCTTTTGGGGACTATCTATGAAAAGAGCCCAGTATTTTTATTCTTCATTAATAATTAATACATTTCCTTCCCTGAAGGACCCTAAAGAAAACATAGCTTTGATAGAGAAGGCTACAGGTGGAGCAAATTTAGAGAGCAAGAACAGGAATTCATGTTTTGAATATGTTGAACTCAAGTTGGGTTGTAGATTAATGGTTATAGTTCTTATTGTCATGCATTATAACTTACCCATATGTAACAAATATTGTGTAAGAAAATAATTAAATAATAAAAATAATTTAAAATACTACTATCAAAAGAGAAAAAGGAATTCATGAAGTCCAGTGAAGTTCTAGATTTGACTGACTGAAAAGCTACTTCAAGGAAAGGTTAAGAAATCACAAGTGACCTGGTATATTTTGAGAAAGCTAGAAGATACTGTTTACCTGCATAATGTCCTCAGTGCCTGGTATTGTATATTTCTGTAGGAAGATTATTGTTATGAATTCTGAAAATAAGCATGAGCATATGTATTCAAACTGTATATGATGCAATTATTTTTTCTGTTTTTCTAGTGTTAAAACACGACCAGTGCGGATGCCTCCGGGATATCAAGCAGAACTTGTTATTCAGTTGGTGTGGGTGGATGGTGAACCTCCACAGCAGATTACTAGCCTTGCTGTGAGCTCAGCGTATGGAATGTAAGTAGTTAAACATTCTTTCTAATTTGTATAATTTATCTAATATGTTTGATACATTAAATGTTTCTTTTAAAATAATTAAGTCCTAAAAGTGGAAAGAAACCCTTCCCTGGATTTTCATTAGGTTGAAAACTATATAAGAAAATAGTAATTTAAACATAAATTGTGGTTAAATGTTCTTTCTTGATGTCAAAGTTGTAATAGTATCTCTCTCCACTTTTAGTGTTGGGAGGCTGTTAAGATATTATCACACTCATACATTTTTATTTGTTTTGTGTTTTCTATCCTTTCACTCTTTGTGTTTCAGTTTGGATACTTTCTTCTGACTTATCTTTAAAAGTTCACCCGTTCTTCAGTGGTATCTAATCTAATGGTAGATTCACCCATGGAGTTGAATTTCAGTTCTTTTTAGCTCTAGACCTTTCACTTGGTTCTTTTTAAAGTTTTCTGTTATCTTCCTAAATTATCACTCTTCTATTTCCTTGAACATGTTTAAGATAGTTACTTTAAATATGTGTTTGACAGAGAGTGCTCTGTAATAATAAAGAGGGGCAAGATGGGGTTAGAGAGCAGGAGAAGGTTCAAGGGGGAGGAGACATATGTATACTTACGGCTGATTCAAGTTGTTGTATGGCAGAAGCCAATACAACATGGTGAAGCAATTATGCTCCACTTAAAAAAAAATGCATTTGATAACCAGCTTATTATTTGTCTTGGGTTTGGTCACATTATATTGTCATAATATAACTTCGGTTTGCCTTTTGGATTTGTTTTATTGAACATTATATACCACTATATATGTGTGTGTATACACACCCACACAACTATTATAGAGATAATTTGAGGATCTAAATGATGTTTTCGTCCTCCAGAAAGTATTATTTATTTCTCTGACTAAGCTAATAGACAGTATAGAAAGCTCAGACAGGATAATACAATCAGACATCCTATCTTTGAAAGTTGGGTTGTATTCCCTTTAAGCACTAATTTAGTTCTAATTAATCTTTATTCCTAGTTTGTACTCTGCATAAACATTGTATCAAATTCCACTCCCATCAGCAGTGTTTGAGGATACTTGATTCCCTACAACCTTTCTAACAGCAGTGTATAACCAAACATCATTTTGTTAAGTAAAAGGAAGTTTATCATTATAATATTAGCACTTTCCTTGTATCTTAAATGAAACTGAACAACTTTTCTCTAGTGACATTTCTGTGTATATTCTTTGTCCATTTTTTTTTGTAGTTTTTCATTTTTTTGTAGATTTGTGAAAAATGTTTATGTAGTAAGGAAGTTAGCTTTCTCTGAGATGAAACCTACAGATATTTTCCTTGGTTTTGTTTATGATTTTGATTAGGATTTTTATTTCAAGCAAGAACTTTTAAAATATTTAAGTAATTCTGTTTTTTTTTCTTTTCTGGCTCTGGGTTTTACATCATATTAGAAAAGCCTTTCTCACTTCAAGATCATGAAGCATACTGTATATATATTTATTGCTTTAATATATTTAAGTCTTTATCCAGAGTTTATTTTGGTATGAGACATGAAATAGGAATTATACTTTGTTTCTTACCTGATGACTAAGAGTTATGCCAATACCACTTATTGAATATTTCATCTTTCCCTTCTAAATTTGGAATCATCTTTTTCAAATTAACACATTTATATACATATATACACACATACATTGGGCTTCCCAAGTGGTGCTAGGGGTAAAGAACCCTCCTGACAATGCAGAAGACAAAAGAGACACAGGTTCAATTTCTGGGTTGGGAAGATCCCCTGGAAAAGGGTATGGCAACCCACTCCAGTATTCTTGCCTGAAGAATCCCATGGACAGAGGAGCCTGACAGGCTACATAGGGTCGCAAAGAGTCAGACACAATTGAAATGACTTAGCACACATGCATATATATATAGCTCTGTTTCTATATACCCCTTCTGCCCCTAAACTAGGTCTCATGAGCTCCAAGAGAATTTGAAGCCAGCTGAAAGGGCAATGACCTGAAAACAATCTTGTGTTCTTAGAGGTTTGTGGGGGTGTGTAAAAGATGTATGTGAATATAGATATCGGGAGTATGCTCTTGACTGAAAAATCCTTTGATAGGAAAGCTGGCAGGAACAGCCTAGGGATTAGGGGAGGAAAGCAAGGTAGTGTGGGACAGCTATAATGCTATTTGTTTGATATGGCCAGCTTATCCTCTAACCCACATGGTTACTATGGAAGATGACTGAGTTCAAACCATTTTCAGGGTTCCCTATTTGAGAGATTGACCTGCAAAGCAAGGGGATGCCAAAATTAAGAGCTATCAACATATATTGCTAGGTTCAGGCAAATTGCTGAAAGCTGTTAGAATAAATAAGTCAGAGAGCATGTTTCCCTTGTTCAGTAACTGGGGGTGGGGGTGACAGTCACTTCAAAGCCTCTAAAGAGCCTATAATTGTATGAGAAAGCTTGAACACATGCCTCATGAACACTCAACTGCCAGAACACTTCAGGCATCCATGTACATCCCACCAAAGATTTAAGAAATAAGTAACAACAGTATTTATTTTCTTTCTGAGAAACTTTCTGAGAACTTGTGAAAGAAAAAGTGCCATACATCTCATCTTATGCGGCCAACATAATGACTTCAAAACTTGAAAAGGGATTAGATCAAGATGGCAGAGTAGAAGGCTTAGAGCTCACCTCACCCCCACAAACAACTCAAAAATTTACCTACATGTGGAACAAGTCTCATGGAACTGGAGACTGACCAAAGTAGTCCTATACAACAAAGGTGCAAGAAAGATTTCCATGTAACTAGGTAGGATGGGAAAAAGTCAAAGGGTTGGGACCTCCACCTTGGGCTCTGAAAGGATGAAAAGGTCTGCATGCATAGACACATCCCTTGGGGAGTGAGCAGGTCAAGCCACAGACTGGAAATCCCAGTCTTGGAGCCCTACATAAAGGAAATAAGCCCTCGAGCCTGCAAGGAGACTGGCTGCCAAAATCAAGAAGATACATAATTTGAACAGACTGATCACCAGAAGTGAAGTAGAATCTGTAGTAATAGTAATAAAAACAACTCCCCGCAGAAGAAGTTCAGGACAGGATAGCTTTAATAGGGAATTCTAGCAAAATTACAAAGAAGAGCTTGTTCCTGTCCTTCTCAAACTATTCTAAACAACTGAAGAGGAGAGAATGCTCCCAAATTCATTCTATGAAGCCACCATCACCCCAATACCAAAACCAGCCAAAAACACTACTAAACTAGAAAATTATAGGCCAATCTTTTGGATGAATATAGGTGCAAAAATCCTCAACAAACTGTTAGCATACCAAATCCAACAATACGTAAAAAGGATCAAGCGCCATGATCAAGTTGAATTCATTCCAGAGTCATAGGATGGTTCAATATACACACCTCAATCTGTACAATACAGCACATTAAAAAAAGGAAAGATAAAACCCACATGATCATCTCTATACAGAAAAAGCATTTGACAAACTTAAATATTCATCTATGATAAAAACTCTCAAAGTGGTATAGAGGGAATATATGTCAATGACATAAACCCCGTTTATGACAAACCCATAGCCAGCATAATACTTAATGTTGAAAAAGCCTTCCCATTAAATTCAGGAAGAAGACAAGGCTACCCACTCTCACCACTTCTATTCAACATAGTATTGGAAGTCCTAGCCACGGCAATTAGATGAGAAAGAAAAGGTATCCAGATTGAAAGAGGAGAGTCAAAACTGTCACTATTTGCACCTGATATGATACTCTATGTAAAGTATACACCCGCAAACTATTAGAACAAATGTATTCAGCAGGGTTGTAGGATACAAGATTAATATACAGAAATTTGTTGCACTTGTATATACTAATAATGAAATATCAGAGAAAGTAAAAAATCCCATTTAAAATTGCATTAAAAATAACCGATGAGGCGAAATACCTAGATGCTGAAAATATAAAACATTGAGAGAGAAAATTGAAGATGATTCAGAGAAACAGAAAGATACGCTATGCTCTTGGATTAGAAGAATTAATATTTTTAAAATGGTCATACTGCCCAGAACAGTCTAAAGATTTAATGCCATCCCTATCAAAATATCTATTATATTCTTCAAAGAACTAAGATAAATAATCCTAAGATTTTTATGGAACCAGAAGAGACCCGTAATTGCCAAAGCAATCCTGAGGCGGGGGAGGGGGGGTGGGGGATCAAAGCATAATGCTTCCTGTTTCTGTTCTATACTATAAAGCTACTGTGATCAACACAGTGTTGTATTAATTCAAAAAAAGACATATAGAACAATGGAACACAATAGAGAGCTCAGAAATAAACCCATGCATTTGTGGTCAATTAATCTATGACAAAGGAGGCAAGAATATACAAGAGAAAAGACAGTTTCTTCAACAAGTGGTGCTGGGAAAGCTGAATAGCTGCGTGTAAAACAATGAAATTAAAATAAATTTATATTTAAAAATAGAAGAACCATTAAAAAATTCCTTCACAGCACATTAAAAATAAACTTAACAAGTTTAAAATACCTAAATGTTAGTTTATGACACCATTAAATTCCTAGAAGTGAACATAGGCAAAACTTTCTTTGACATGCTACTGCTGCTGCTAAGTCGCTTCAGTCATGTCTGACTCTGTGCGACCCCATAGACGGCAGCCCACCAGGCTCCCCCATCCCTGGGATTCTCCAGGCAAGAACACTGGAGTGGGTTGCCATTTCCTTCTTTGACATAAATTGTAGCAATGTTTTCTTTGCTTAGTTTCCCAGGGCAAAAGCAATCAAAGCAAATGTAAAAGCTTTTGCATAGGAAAGAGAACCATCAAAATAATGAAAGACAGCCTATGGAATAGGAGAAAACATTTGCATACTATGCCTCTGACAATGGGTTAATATCAAAAATGTACAAACAGCTCATAAACTTAAAAAAAAAAAGAATCCAATTTATAAAGATGGGAAGATCTAAAAAGACATTTTTCCAAAGACATACATATAGCTAACAGGCATATGAAAAGATGCTCAACACTATTGATCTTCAGAGAAATACAAATCAAAACCACAATGAGGTAGCACCTCATCCTAGTCAGAATGCCTTTCTTCAAAAAAATCCACAAACTGATGTTGGAGGGGTTGTGAAGAAAAGAGAATCCTTTATACTATTGGTGAGAATGTAAACTGGCACTGTTGCTACTGAGAGTTGTATGGAGGTTACTTAGAAAACTAAAAGCAGAACTACCATATGATCCAGCAACTCGACTGCTGGGGATGTATGCAGAAACAGTGAAAACTCTACTTAGTAAAGATACTTGCACACCAGTGTTGATAGCAGCACTGTTTACAATAGCCAAGACATGGAAGCAACTCAAATGCCTATCAGTAGATGACTGACTTGAGAAGATGTGGTACAGATACACCATGGGATATTACTCAGCCATAAAAAAGAATGAAATATTGCTATTTGCAGCAATATGGATGGGCCTAGAGAATATTGTGCTTAGTGAAATAAGTTAGAGAAAGAGAAATGTATATGATACCCCTAATATTCTGGAATCTAAAAACAAACAAACAAACAAATTAATCTATATACAAAAAAGACTCACAACAATAGAAAAAAAATGTATGGTTGCCAAAGGGTAGTGGGAAGAGGGAAGATCAAATTAGGAAAATAGGATTAACAAACCCAACTACTATACATAAAATAGATAAGGATCAAGGTTCTTGCTGTATACCACTTGGAATTTTATACAGTATCTTATAATAACTTATAATGGGATATAATATGCAGCTACTGCTGCTGCTAAGTCGCTTCAGTTGTGTCCAACTCTGTGTGAACCCATAGATGGCAGCCCACCAGGCTCCCTTGCCCCTGGGATTCTCCAGGCAAGAACACTGGAGTGGGTTGCCATTTCCTTCTCCAATGCATTGAAAGTGAAAAGTGAATGTGTAGTCGCTCAGTTGTGTCCAACTCTTAGTGACCCCATGGACTTCAGCGTACCTGGCTCCTCCATCCATGAGATTTTCCAGGCAAGAGTATAGGAGTGGGGTGCCATTGCCTTCTCCAGGAATATAATCTACAAAAACCCAAATCACCGTGCTGAAACTAATACAATATTGTAAAGTGACTATACTTGAACTTAAAAATGTTAAAACTTACAAAATAAGAACTTGAAAAGGGCATTAAGTGAAAATTATAAGTCCATATGTGCATGGTATGGCACGGCATCCAGTCTCATCAGTTCAGTTGCTCAGTCGTGTCTGACTCTTTGCGACCCTATGAACCACAGTATGCTAGACCTCCCTGTCCATCACCAACTCCCAGAGTCCACCCAAACCCATGTCTACTGTGTCAGTGATGCCATCCAACCATCTCATCCTCTGTCACCCCCTTCTCCTCTTGCTCTCAATCTTTCCCTGCAGCGGGGTCTTTTCAAATGAGTCAGCTCTCCGCATTAGATGGCCAAAGTATTGGAGTTTCAGCTTCAACATTAGTCCCTCCAATTAACTCAGGACTGATCTCCTTTAGGATTGACTGTTTGGATCTCCTTGCAGTACAAGGGACTCTCAAGAGTCTTCTCCAACACCACAGTTCAAAAGCATCAATTCTTCTGCACTCAGCTTTCTTTATAGTCCAACTCTCACATCCATACATGACCACTGGATAAACCATAGCCTTGACTAGACGGAGCTTAGTCAGCAAAGTAATGTCTCTGCTTTTGAATATGCTGTCTAGGTTGGTCATAACTTTCCTTCCAAGGAGGAAGTGTCTTTTAATTTCATGGCTGCAGTCACCATCTGCAGTGATTTTGGAGCCCAGAAACATAAAGTCTGACACTGTTTCCCCATCTATTTCCCATGAAGTGATGGGACTGGATGCCATGATCTTAGTTTTCTGAATGTTGAGCTTTAAGCCAACTTTTTCACTCTCCCCTTTCACTTTCATCAAGAAGCTCCTTAGTTCTTATTCACTTTCTGCCATAAGGGTGGTGTCATCTGCATATCTGAAGTTATTGATATTTCTCCTGGCAATCTTGATTCCAGCTTGTGCTTCTTCCAGTCCAGCGTTTCTCATGATGTACTCTGCATAGAAGTTAAATAAGCAGGTGACAATATACAGCCTTGACATACTCCTGTTCCTATTTGGAACCAGTCTGTTGTTCCATGTCCAGTTTTAACTGTTGCTTCCTGACCTGCATAGAGGTTTCTCAAGAGGCAGGTCAGGTGGTCTGGTATTCCCATCACTCAGAATTTTCCACAGTTTATTGTGATCCACACAGTCAAAGGCTTTGGCATAGTCAACAAAGCAGAAATAGATGTTTTTCTGGAACGCTCTTGCTTTTTCCATGATCCAGCAGATGTTGGCAATTTGATCTCTGGTTCCTCTGCCTTTTCTAAAACCAGCTTGAACATCTGGAAGTTCACAGTTCACATACTGTTGAAGCCTGGCTTGGAGAAAAATTTGAGCATTACTTTACTAGCATGTGAGATGAGTGCAATTGTGCGGTAGTCTGAGCATTATTTTGCATTATCTTTTTGGGGATTCGAATGAAAACTGGCCTGTTCCAGTCCTGTGGCCACTGCTGTTTTCCAAATTTGCTGACATATTGAGTGCAGCAGTTTCACAACATCATCTTTTAGAATTTGAAATAGCTCAACTGGAATTCCATCACCTCCACTAGCTTTGTTCATAGTGATGCTTCCTAAAGCCCACCTGACTTCACATTCTGGGATGTCTGGCTCTAGGTGTGTTGGAATTATCACACATTCATGATTATCTGGGTCGTGAAGATCTCTTTTGTACAGTCTTCTGTGTATTCTTGCCACCTCTTTTAATATCTTTTGCCTCTGTTAGGTCCATACCATTTCTGTCGTATACTGTGCCCATCAAGAGGTGTGTAGTCTTTCCCATTCTATTGTTTTCCTCTATTTTTTTCATTGATGACTGTGGAAGGCTTTCTTATCTCTCCTTGCTGTTCTTTGGACTCTGCATTCAAATGGGTGTATCTTTCCTTTTCTCCTTTGCCTTTATCTTCTCTTCTCAGCTGTTTGTCAGGCCTCCTCAGACAAACATTTTGCCTTTTTGTATTTCTTTTTCTTGGGGATGGTCTTGATCACTGCCTCCTCTACAATGTCATGAACCTCCGTCCACAATTCAGGGACTCTGTCTATTAGATCTAATCCTTTAAATCTATTTGTCACTTCCACTGAATAACTGTAAGGGATTTGATTAGGTCATATCCGAATGGTCTAGTCGTTTTTCCTACTTTCTTCAGTTTAAGTCTGAATTTTACAATAAGGAATTCATGATCTGAGCACAGTCAGCTCCTGGTTTTGTTTCTGCTGACTGTATAGAGCTTCTCCATCTTTGGTTGCAAAGAATATAATCCATCTGATTTTGGTGTTGACCATCTGGTGATGTCCATGTGTAGAGTCTTCTTTTGTGTTGTTGGAAGATGGTGTTTGCTATGACCAGTGCATTCTCTTAGCAAAACTCTGTTAGCCTTTGCCCTACTTCATTTTGGACTCCAGGGTCAAACTTGCCTGTTACTCCAGGTATTTCTTGACTTCCTACTTTTGCATTCCAGTCCCTGATAATGAAAAGGACATCTTTTGGGGGTGTTAGTCCTAGAAGGTCTAGAACTAGACCTAGAACAGTTCATAGGACCATTCAACTTCAGCTCCTTCGGCATTACTGGTTGGGGCATACACTTGGATTACTGTGTTATTGAATGATTTGGCTTGGAAAGGAACAGAAATCTTTCTGGTGGAGAGGTCTGACAAAATGTGATCCACTGGAGAAGGGAATAGCAAGCCACTTAAGTATTTTTGCCTTGAAAACCCCATGAACAATATGAAAAGGCAAAAAGATAGGACACTGAAAGATGAGCTCCCCAGGTTGGTAGGTGCCCCATATGCTGCTGGAGATGAGTGGGAGAAAAACTCCAGAAAGAATGAAGAGATAGAGCCAAAGGAAAAACAGTGCCCAGTTGTTGATGTGACTGGCGATGGAAATAAAGTCCAATGCTGTAAAAAACAATACTGTATAGGAATCTGGAATGTTAGATCCATGAATCAAGGTAAATTGGAAGTGGTCAAACAGGAGATGCAAGAATGAACATCAACATTTTAGGAATCAGTGATTTTAAATGGACTGGAATGGGCAAATTTAACTCAGATGACCATTGTATCTACTACTGTGGGCAAGAATCCCTTAGAAGAAATGGGGTAGCCCTCACAGTCAGCAAAAGTATCCGAAATTCAGTTCTTGGGTGAAGTCTCAAAAATGACAGAATGATCTCTGTTCAGTTCCAAGGCAATGGAATGTTACTCAGCCATTAAAAGGAACACATTTGAGGTAGATGAACCTGGAGCCCATTATACAGAGTGAAGTAAGTCAGAAAGAGAAAAACAATTGTATGCTAAAACATATATAGTGAAAGTGAAGTTGCTCAGTCGTGTCCGACTCTTTGCAACCCCGTGGACTGTAGCCTAACAGGCTTCTTTGTCCATGAGATTCTCTAGGCAACAATACTGGAGTGGGTTACCATTTCCTTCTCCAGAGGATCTTCCCGACCCAGGGATCAAACCCGGGTCTCCCGCATCGGGAGGCAGACGCTTTAACCTCTGCGCCACCAGGGAAGCCCCAAAACATATATATGGAATCTAGAAAGATGGTACTGATGAACCTATTTGCAGAGCAGCAGTGGAGACACAGACATTGAGAACAGCTGGTGGTGGGAAGAAGGAGAGGTATAGAAAGAGTAACATGGAAACATACATTACTGTAAATAAAATAGATAGCCAGTGAAAATTTGCTGTATGACTCAGGGAACTCAAACTGGGGCTCAATAACAACCTAGAGGGGTGAGATGGGGAGAGGGGTGGGAGGGATGTTCAAGTGTGAGGGAATATGGGTAAACCTATGGCTGATTCATGCTGACTTTTGGTAGAAACAAATGCAATACTGTAAAGCAATTATCTTTCAATTAAAAATAAATAAATCAAGACAGTAGCATTATTTGTGATGGCAGTATTATAATATCCCCAGACTACAAACAAATGACCAGAATAGACTGAATAAATTGTATTATGTTAATTTCTCTAGCAATGAAAATGAACTTCATTTACATGTAACTATAATATTAGAAAAAAGTGAAACATTTATCAACGAGTAAAACTGACTTTTGGTATAAGAAGTCAGATTTGGGGAGACAGAAGCAATAATCAGGAGAAGCACAAGTCAAC
Organism: Nanger dama; assembly: GCA_917880005.1. Taxonomy (NCBI): domain Eukaryota; kingdom Metazoa; phylum Chordata; class Mammalia; order Artiodactyla; family Bovidae; genus Nanger; species Nanger dama. The sequence continues at coordinate 9,732,563 of CAKJTW010000011.1, forward strand.
TGCTGGTAATATTCTATTTCTTGATGTAGTGATAATTATGTGAGATTATTCACTTTGTGATAACTAAGTGTGTAATTTATGTGTGTTACGCTTGAATTAAAGAGTAAAATACAATGTTTTTCACATAAGTGAGTAATTTTATTTTTAGAAATTTATCCCCTAAATATAGTCTATTTGAGTGAAACTAAACCATAAAGGATATTCATTTTTGCACCATTAATAGCAATGGCCTATGGCTTCCTAGGAGAAGGCAATGGCACCCCACTCCACTGCTCTTGCCTGGAAAATCCATGGACGGAGGAGCCTGTTGGGCTGCAGTCCATGGAGTCGCAAAGAGTCGGACACGAGTGAGCGACTTCACTTTCACTTTTCACTTTCATGCACTGGAGAAGGAAATGGCAACCCACTCCAGTGTTCTTGCCTGGAGAATCCCAGGGACGGGGGAGCCAGGTGGGCTGCCATCTATGGGGTCGCACAGAGTCGGACACGACTGCAGTGACTCAGCAGCAGCAGCAGCAGTATGGCTTCCTTAAGTTCAGGCTGGTGAGTTGGAGTCCTCACTCTGGTTTGGCTGCATTTTCTGGCTTCACCAGTTCAGGGCTAGGACTGTGACACTAGGTTGGAGATGATGCCCTCGAAATGTGGGCTGACTGGCCGCTGCGTCAGGAAGCACACAGGTCTCTTTTGGTAGTAATTTCATTAAATGTTTATTAATATTAAAAACTGTATGGAGGTATTAACATTTATGAAAAAAATTTTTACCAAGTATGCAGTATAAGTTTTGACAAATATACATGACAGTTTAAGTTATGTAACCACCAACAGACTAATTTTATAAACACTATTCATCACCTCAGAAGTTCCCTTGTGCCCTTTTATTACCTGTCACTACTTGGCCCTGTAAAACCACTGATTTGGTTTCTGTCACTGTATTTTTACATATATTATAATTTTATATAAATAGAAGCATAAATTATCTTGTTTTCTTCCACTTAGCATAATGCTTTTGTGATTCATCTGTGTTATTAATATTTGTGACTTGTTCATTTTCATTGCTGCATAATATTCTGTTATGTGGATATACAAAAGTGTGTTATATCTATTAACCATTGATGGAAATGTGGGTTTTTTCCAGTTTGGGACTATTAAGAATAAATCTACTATTAGCATTCAAGTAAAAGTCCTTATGTAACATTTATTTGTAGTTTCACGGGTAAAAGCAGAATTTCTCAGTCTTGTGGTAAGTATATGTTTATGAGAATAAACTTTTATAAAGAGGTTGTATCATTTTGCATTTCTGTGAGAACGTATGAGGGTTTTGGTTTCACCACATACCTGTCAACAGTGCATTGTGTTGATCTTTTCAGTTTTATCTACTCTGATGGGTTCAGTGGTATCTAATTGTGGTTTTAATTTATGTATTCCTGGTAACTAATTATGTTTGGCATCTTTCAAGTGCTATTTTCACATTTGTGCATGTTGTTTGGTGAAACATATGTTTATATCCTTTGCCTACTTTTTAAATCAAATTATCTTATTACTAGGAGTTCTGTGAACATTCTGAATAAGAAATGTATTTTCCACATTCATGTTTTCCTCAACTTTCTTAAATATCTGGAATATATTTTCCAAAGCATTTTTAACATCTTTTTGGCCAATTTTACCATCTATTTTGGGGGGCTCCAAAATCACTGCAGATGGTGACTGCAGCCATGAAATTAAAAGACGCTTACTCCTTGGAAGAAAAGTTATGACCAACCTAGATAGCATATTCAAAAGCAGAGACGTTACTTTGCTGACTAAGGTCCGTCTAGTCAAGGCTATGGTTTTTCCTGTGGTCATGTATGGATGTGAGAGTTGGACTGTGAAGAAGGCTGAGCGCTGAAGAATTGATGCTTTTGAAGTGTGGTGTTGGAGAAGACTCTTGAGAGTCCCTTGGACTGCAAGGAGATCCAACCAGTCCATTCTGAAGGAGATCAACTCTGGGATTTCTTTGGAAGGAATGATGCTAAAGCTGAAACTCCAATACTTTGGCCACCTCATGCGAAGAGTTGAGTCATTGGAAAAGACTCTGATGCTGGGAGGGATTGGGGGCAGGAGGAGAAGGGACGACCGAGGATGAGATGGCTGGATGGCATCATGGACTCGATGGACGTGATTCTGAGTGAACTCAGAGATGGTGATGAACAGGGAGGCCTGGAGTGCTGCGATTCATGGGGTCGCAAAGAGTCGGACACGACTGAGTGACTGAACTGAACTGAACCATCTATTTTACTTCTAGATATGTTTGTGTTATTTTTCCCCTGGTTATCAGTCTTTTTAATTCTTTATATGGGGGGTGAAGTCGCTCAGTCGTGTTCAACTCTTTGCAACCCCATGGACTGTAGCCTGCCAGGCTCCTCTGTCCATGGGATTCTCCAGGCAAGAATACTGGAGTGGGTTACCATTTCCTTCTCCAGGGGATCTTCCTGACCCAGGGATCAAACCCGGGTCTCCTGCATTGGAGGCAGACGCTTTAACCTCTGGAGCCACCAGAGAAGCCCAATTCTTTATATGCCTACTATATGCCTACTATTATTATCATGTAGTTAACATTGTTAATTTTATATTTATGTTGATATTTTATGGATTCTTTTCAGTAGTTTTCTGGAACGAAGTTATGTTACTTAGAATAATTGTTTTTGAGCTTGTTTAGGATGGATCCAGAAAAGCCTTTTAGTTTATGGCTGATTTGTTCCCACCACTGAAGTCACACCCCTGTATCTGTTTTCCCATGTATTTGGACATCTCAGCAGTTTGGCTGGTAGTGACATGGAATAATCTCAGCCTTGGATGAGCTTTGCAAATTACTCTGTTTTACCTTTTTTGGTAGTTTGTTCCCAAGCCTGGGGTAGTTTTATTTACGTGGGTGCACTGATCAGTACCCAGACACAATCTGAAGAGGGCCATTCTGTAATTCTCTGGTGTATTCTCTGTGCTGCTCTCTTCTCTCTGGAATTTTGCCTTATAAATTCTGCTTTTGCTGCATCAGACTCTGATTTCTGTCACCTCAGTTCAGCAAGACTTCTGATCTGTCCTTGAGCTTTGGTTTCCTGTGCTCTAGCCTGGGAAATTTCTCCATTTGCTAAACTAGAACACTTAAACTAGAATGCCTAAAGTTTATTTTGTTATCCTTTCATCTTACTGTATGTTTCCTGTTGACCAGTATGTGAAAACTGTTGTTCAATATATTTTGTTCAGTTTTCTAGTTAAGGTGTAAGATTAAATCCAATATCCTTTCAAACAGCCATTGCCTAACCTCCCCAAACCTAAGGTATAACTTTCTAGTATTGTTATTTTTTAATTAATTTATTTTAATTAGAGGTAGTATTATTTTTAACTCAAAAATTTTTGTTGGTGTCATACATTCTAGTTGTCTTTTTTCTCAAAATTGCATTTGGGAACTCTTATACCTGTAGGCAGAGGAACTACATTTTAACATTAAAAATTGAAGAGATATTATAAAACAATATTAAGACCAATTCTAATTTGTGTGGAAACTTTTCAAAGTATTTAATAACATTTCTGATTTGATGCTCATAAAAGCTCTGAACTAGATAAATCTAACATTGTAATTCTCATTACAAAGTAAAGAAACTAAGTCCTGGAGATATTTATTAATTTTTCTCAGTCATATAATCTATAAATGATGAGAATCTTCTGATTTTTACAATGTTTTTTTCCAGTTTCCAGAGTCAGTCTTCCTGGAAGATGTAGACCTTTATATAAAACAGCAAAACATCTAGTACGATAGAATTTTTCTTTTCCCTTATTGTGAGAAAGGCAGTGTGGTGCAATAGAAATAACTAGATTTACAGTAGCTGGTGACTCATCCACAAGATTCAATCTAAGAAAATAACATGGAATTATTTAAAGTGAGGAAACAACATGCATACAACTATTTTATATTTAGGAAGCAAAAAGCACAGATTTACAATTTTTCAGCTAGAAGTCATGTTGTGAATGGAGAAAAAAAGAGTTTAGTATATGCCAACAGAGGAGCCTGGCAGGCTACAGTCCTGGGGTGGCAAAGAGTCAGCACAGCATAGCACAGTGGTTAAGGTGATCAAAATATCTGCTTAGGAGATCTGTTTTAATTTTAAAGAAGATTTAGTTAAGAAGTTAATTTAAATAGTCTCTGTAGTTTAATAAATGGGACAAAATAAAGAACAAAAGATTGAGGACTTATTAAATTTTTGTGAATGAAAATTCTGTCTCTCTTCATGTCTTCCATAGTATCAAAACCTTTGATATATGAAGATAATCTTTATGTAAAATCTTATGTTAAATATATACTCTGTTTAAGAAGAGAACTAATTTGGAACCCCAAAATTATGATTTTATTTGAAAAAGGCATCTAATTGCATACTTAAATATCTGTAGCTATTAAAGTGTGACATTTCTTGACCTAGTTTCCCTTCATAGCAAGAAGATTTTCTGTTTTTACAGAAGAATCACATAAAATCAAGTTGTTAAAGAACAGGCTGAGTAATCACTACTTACATGAGACAATATATGAGAAAACATTGCAGGTCATTCCCGTTTTTTTCTAGTGGTCCTGGCTATTATACAAGGTTAACCTACCCTATGTAAAAGGCACCATTTCCTTCATGACTACCAATCACTGCCTGACTTACCCAATCCGAAAGCATTACTTTCCAATAATCATATATATATTTTTTAATTAGGAGACAAAATAATAATGGTTGGTGTGATACATTCTAGTTGGTTTTTTTTTTTTTCTCTCAGAGTTGCATTTGGGAACTGCAATGGGTTGGCTGTGGTGGATTTTATACAGAAGACTATACTGTTAAGCATGGGGACCATTGACCTGTATAGATCAAGTGACATATACCAACGACAACCACGGTCTCCTCGAAAAAACAAGCAGTTCATTGCAGGTAGGAGATAAAACAAGATGATTATAGACTTATTTAGTTCACCTGTTTTCTTTCCTTTAGATTTCTTGTCTTCTGTGATGCTATTCAAATGCATAGGAGTATAAAATCAGCATAATTTATAATGCCATGTAAGTAAAATTGGGCAGAAATATAGCGAGATTCTGAAAGGGTAAAGAAGGTGTTTAAACTTCAATTTGTTATTAATGTTAGGAAGCATCTCAACGTTCTTAAGTTGAATTCCTAAGAAATAACAAAATAAGACACTATTGAATATAAAAATGTTAAGAAAATTAGTCTCTTTTGTTGAAAAAAACTTACAATGGTTGTGTTAAATGGGATAATTTTCTTTTAATATACTATAGCTTTAAAAATGTAACAGTTTTTCACCCATTATAATTGTTTAAATTCGTTCCATTTTCTTCGCTGTCTTTTTTTTGTTGTTGGATGGTGACTTTCTTTGAGGTATTTTCACAAATGCAGTAAATGTTAATTAACATTTTACAATGCTATGAAAGATGATATTTTTCTTGACAGGACAATTATAAAGGAAAATAGTTATTAAAATACAAGCGAAAATACTTTCTACATGTAATACCAAACTTTGATATGCCAAATTATGCAAAGTTTTACTGAAATTTCAATAAATATCCAAATAGTTGGCTTTGTAAACATTGCCAATATTTTGTATATTTTCTGTCCACTGACATAGTTTAGTTGGTTAAAAAAAAACTGGTTGAGCTAAATGGTTTTCAGTTAGACATACACCTACAGTATTATATATTACATTATACAGTTTTTAAAATTTTCTGTATTTTTAAAATAATCAGTTGAACATTGACACTTTTACTAAATATACCAGGCGAAGACTATTATAAAGTAAAAAAAAAAAAAGTACATGATTGTAGGTTTTATTTTTTTAAATTGTAAGTGTGCCAAATCTAACATATGAAAGTGATAACAAGTGAAGTTTCCCTTGGGACTAATAAAAAATTACTTGATATACTGAAATTCTTTCTTTGTTAATCTTTTTTTGTAAGCCTCAACCCTTTCTAAATTTATAGTCTAGACTCTTTTCAGGAGCACAAAGTTCTCCTTCAGAACCCACAAAACCTGGGTTTTGTGGTTAGGATCTCATCTTTCAGCAATATTTTGGAGTGCTAGAAATATAAAACTAGACAGGTTCTGCTTCTACTACTACTGGCTTTTGAAAGAAAGGCAGAATAGAGAAATTGTGTGTGCATGTACCATGAGATTCCCTCATGATTGAGAAAGAGAAAGTTGATTTTTGAATGTTTGTTTACTCTCAATAGGTATTAGGGAAAGTAAGCACTGTCTGCTGAAACACTAATTCAATCAGAAAAGCTGTGGATCTTAAGACAGTTCTAAGTTATTTGCTGGAAATACATTGTGGAATGACAAAGTGCGTATTTTGACAAGAGATAATTCAATTATCATTTAATTTAAACTTATTGAGCCTCAAAAACTATGATTAAAACTCAGAATTTTAATGATTAGAAAATTGGGAAAAACTGGGATGAAGTAAACTATGCTTGTATTTAGTTATATAATGAGTACTCACTTTGTTATTTAAAAAAAAAAACAACCTAAAATCCCTAGGCTTTCTTGTTAATACTGAAGATTAAAGACAACCATTTTTATATTCATGACATAACATACAAATTTATAAGCTAAATAAGTTTACTATGTAAAATGCATGTAAGAGAAATGCCATTTATTTTTATAAGAGACTTGACTGAATAAAATTACGACAGCATACTCATCATTCATCTATCACCTCTTACTTTCTAATTAATTTATTTTTTAAATATCTCCTTTCTAATTTGATTACCTAAACTTGCTGCAATTTCTTCATCTTGGCTGTTCTAGATTCTGGTATGATATCACTTCCTTTCACTTTAGACTATTTTTCTCTCTTCCTTCTGCCTGCTGCTGATGCTGGTGTTCTGGCATGTTCCAAAGACAACTTTTGCATGCGTGGCCTGTCTAACTTTTATCCTGATTTAACGAAACGGATCCGTACTTCCTATCAGAGTAAGTTCTATAAAGGTTAGGCAAATAGCTTTTTTAAGTCATAATGCTTGAGTTAAATCCATACAGCTGTGCTCAGTAATGTGTTTGTTAAAACACATTCAGCGTGCATGCAAATTTTTGTTTTGTTATGGAACTGCAACCTGATAATTTTAATAAAAATTACATAAACACTTCAAATAGTTATTGTCAAATACCAATTTACCCATATTCATTGTTTCAGTGTTTCTTTCAAATTATGCATACCATGTGTTGTTAGTCCAAGAGCCATTGTCTTTTGTTTTGAGGAGGAAGAGCCATGGTGTCCTTGTAAATAATAAACCTGATAATCTAGTATCAATAATAATTGAATGGTTATTTTGGAAACTTTGTGCTTTTGGCCATTTTATAAAATTATTGTAACCAGGGCCACAATATTTGCTTTTTCCAATATAATTAGATTTCTTTGAGGGAGGCAAATATTTCCAATTTCTGATGCATTTCATTCGAATAGAATATGCAAATAAACATTTCTATATTTATTTTAGGAGCCAAACACTGAAATTGGGAAATTAAGGTCATAAACGAAAGTCAGTAATAGTAACTTTTACTGTGGTAGCAAATGCAAATCTGAAAATGGTGGAGTCAGATATTCTTAAAAATGGTGCAGAAAGAATGAAGAGTGAGAGTATGATTAGAGATGCAGATAATATTAGTGATGTTATGGGTGAATATTTATTGGTACGAGAATATGTGTATATGTTAATCTGTGCTATGTTTGAGAAAGTTTGCTTAACAATACATATAAGATGATATCATGTTTGTATAAAATATACACATATGGATACACACACGTTTGTTGCTCTTATTCTGCATTTCTTCAGACCTCACCTCACCAGCTTGTAGATATTTAATAAAATTACATCAATTATAAAAATCTAAAACTTTGTGTTCCATTAACTAAAGGATGTTAGTACTTTTGAAATCCATAAAAATTTCTGGGGCCCAGAGGTGACTTTTTTTGCTCATAAGTATTCCCTAGGTTTTACTGGAACACAGCCAAACTCATTCATTTACATATCGTCTGTGGCTTCCAAGTTACAGTGGCAGAGTTGAGTCATTCAACAGAAACCGAATGGCCCATGAGACCTCAGTATTTACTGTCTTGCTCTTCACATGAAAAATTTGCTGACCTCTCCGCTATACTATTCATTACCCATCCCCTGCCACCTAAAAGGGTCCAGCCAAAACTTTTCCTGAAAATAGTCTCTAGGTGGTTTAACATACATACTCAAACTTCAGAATCCTAGTCTAGCCTTCCCATGATGGAATCCCCCTATTGTGTGTGTGTGTGTATGTCAATGTATCCATCTATACAGACAGAAGTTTCTGTAACATGAGAGTGTAAATTTTATAAATTTATTTTAATATATTTTATTGTATTTCTATAATAAAATAAATAAAAGAAATTGGATACTGAGAATAAGAAGCAGGCACTTAGTTAAACTATATGAAGTCTACAATATCAACCGTGATACAAAGCTTAAATGTCATTTACCTTGATTACTTCAATAATCTTATGTTGTCTTCAGAATAAAAAAAAAGATTTTAAACCTTCCTTCAGGGTACTCTAAAATATAATTCCTATCATATCTTCAAATGAATTTTCTACTACACCTATAAAACACTCCTTTTAAGTCAGTGTGTGGCTTTTACTACACTTATAAGTGAAACTCTCTGGAAACTTTCCTTAGATTTCACTCCCTTTAGTAAACCTTTCCTGCTACCATCAGAGTGCTTTGCACTATTTCCTTAAGTTAAAATGTCTACAACGCCCACAGTGTACAGACTTGGACACTATAGAGTCTGAACCACTTAACTGGTATTTAGATTTGTTTGTGTTTTTATGCTTATGCTCTACCTTTCTAAGTGCACAAAGAGAACCTGAAGACCATATGTAAATTTTTTATTATCCTCTTACACCAGCCCAACTATGAGCTCAGTAAGTCAGTGATGATGGTGGTGGCATAGAGTCTGACAGGTGATGCTTTTCAGTCACATGAACAACGGGAGACTTTTCAAATTTGATAAATGAGAGTAGACATGGCTTCTGTAGTTACTGGATTCACTGAAACTTAGAAATCATAGTTTCTTCTAAACAAAGAATTAAAGTGTCAAGACATAAGAAAAATCAAATGCTTAGAAGGCCATAATGAGATTCTGCATGTCTTCCATGAGACTATGATTTGTAAATGAAATGAAATGCTTTGGAAAAACCAGGAGACATAGGGTCAGAAGGTTTATATCAAGTTCTTTCTTTTCTTCTTATTGACTAGACATTACATTTATATCTTAAGCAAATAATTTAACTGCTCTGAGTTTCTTTTTCTCATAAAGTAAAATCACAATCCCTATTTACCCTTTAGAGACTTTTGGAACTTTAAGATTAGCATTTATAATAGCGCTTCTATAAATATTAGACATTATTTTTCTATAATTATCATAGAAGATGAAAGCCACACCACAGGTTACATTAACTTTTGCAGAATACAACCAGTTTATGGAAGATTTAGGGCTAACATCCAGTCAGCTGCCTCATTGCCTAGTGCTTTTTGCCTTTTACTTGTAATAATGACAAATTTTGCTAGCTGAAAATTGCTAATATACGATTTGAACCAGAGGAGGTTTAAAAAGTATGCTTAGGGTAGAACATTGTCAGAAAATGTGCTTATGCATCAATTTCTAGTTATGCAGTGAGAGAATCCATTGGAAAGTTTCAATCCTATGTATAGATTTTTTTTTCTTTCACTGCATAGTTTTTTCAGAGTACGGGGAGTCATAACAGATCCTGGATACACAAATCAGAAGCATAAAGAAAAACTGGAGAAAAGGGGGGAAGATAATAGAAGAGAATTAGAAAAGAGAGTCAAATATTTTTAAAAAATGATTGGAGAAAGTCAGGAAAGAAGGAAGAGTAAAACAAAGAATAAGAGGAATGCCTCAAGGAACAAATAAATGGGAAAAGTCCATTCATTTAAAGAATATTTATTAAGCATCATCTGTGTCAAATATTTTTTTGCTATTAGACATTTAATGAATGAAATAATTATGGTCTCTTCCCTCAATTTATAAGATAAAACATACAAAGAAATTTCTAGATATACAATTATAGTTGAAAAAAGGTGCTATAAAAGAAAAAAAATTAGACATGTAAAAGTTGGACTGATTTTTGAATGTGTTGTCAGTAAAGGCCTCTCTGAGAAGGAAACATTTAAGTGAATCCTTACAAAAAGCAATAAGACAAAGCTTTGAACTTACAGTTCTGAACAAGATAAAATAACAGGGACAAGGTCTAACATCCTTCCCCAAACACACAAACATAAACGGTCGTAATGAATGAAACTGTGGTTTTCAAGACATGAACATCAGGCAATGAAAACCAGTAATTTCTGGCAGATAAGAAACAAAAGAAGTGAACTCTATTAACTGCACCTGTTTACTGCCCCAAGAGAGTTTCTAGATTGCAGCAAAGGGAGGAGGGGCAAACCCAAGAGGAAACCAGCTCCCTATGTCGAGAAGATGGGGATGAGAAACCAGGGAAACCAAAGCAGCTCCAGCGCATAAAGAGAGGATCCCAGAGATCTACAGCTCCCTCCTTGAACAAAGTACCAGTCAATAGCTATTCAAGGACAAGAACCATCTGAAAGGACTAAAGGAAATGGTACCCAACACTCAAACAATGGAAATAGTATCTATTTTTTACCACTAGGCAGACTAAAAATATCAGTGTAATTCATATCCACTTCTAATTAACATTGTACTGGGGATTCTAGCCAGTATAGTCAGGCAAGAAAAATAAAAGTTACCCAGAATGGGAAAGAAGTTAAATCATCTTTTTTCATAAACAAACATGATCATCTATGAAGAAAATCTAATAAAGTCTACAAAAAGCTACTAGAACTAATAAGTGACTTTCACAAAGTACAGGATATAAGGTCGATATAAAAATCAATTTTATTTCTGTCAACCTGTAACACTTAGTCATAAATTAAACAACAAATGTGAAAGACTCATGTACTGAAAATCAGAACACATTTCTGAAAAAAGTTAAAGACCTAAAAAAATGAAGAATTACATGTATCAATATTATTAAGATATCAGTTCTCTCTCAATTGATCTGTAATTCAGTATAGTCCCAGTAAATATCCTGCAGACTTTTAATAGAAATTGACAAATTGATTCTAAAGCCCATATAGAAATGCAAAGGATTTAGAGTAGCCAAAGAATATTATTCTTTAAAAAGAATGATCTTGGAGAACCAACACCACCTAATCAAGACTTTTAAAAAAATTAGTATTACAGTAGGGGAAGGAGAGAAGGGGATGGATTGCGAAAGTGGCATTGATATATGCTACATGATATATATGTATACACTACTATGTGTAAAATAGTTTGTGGGAAGTTGCTGTATAACACAGGGAGCTCAGCCCAATGTTTTTGATGACCTAGAGGGGTGGGATGGGGTGTGGTGTGGGAGGGAGGTTCAAGAGAGAGGGGATATATGTATACATACGGCTGATTCATGTTGTTGTATGGCAGAAACCAACACAGCAATGTAAGGCAGTTATCCTCCAATGAAAAATGAATTTAAACATAAATAAAATTAGTGTTATTGAGTCAGGTTGGTATTGATCCAGACAAATATGTCAGTGGAACTCAACAGAGACTCCAGAGATACACCTACACATATACAGAACACTGATCTTTTTACAAAGGTGCAAAGGCAGTTACATAGAGAAAGAATAGTCTTTTCTATTAACTGTATTTAAACAATTGAATAGCCTTTCATAAAAAAAATTTTGATTCATACTTTTTACTAAATTTTAATGATTTACAGTGGTTAATAAGCTTTGATATAAAACTTAAAACCATAAATCTAGGGGAAAAGGAGAAAATTTTGTGACCTTAGGCAAAAATGTTTTAGAAAATATATCAATGTCATGCTCCATAAAGGAACAAACATACAGATAAATCAGATTTCTTCAAAAGTAAACATTTTTGCCCTTTAAAAGACACCTCTGAGAATGAAAGGTTAAATCATATACTAGGAGAAAATATTTCCAAAGTGTATATCTGATTAAGGACTTGTATCTAGAATTTATTTTTATTTTCTCAAAACTCAAGAAAGCAAGCAACCCAATAAAAATGTGAGTCAAAGATTTGAATAAGTAATTCACAAATGAAAATAGTGATTAAAAAATAAGCATATAAAATATTCTGAACATTCATTGTTTAGAAAATCAAAACTACAATAAGATAATACATTATAGTGGCTAAAATTAAAAGAATGATCATACCTACCAAGAACTGGTAAGAATGCAAAGGAAATAGAAAACTACTGGTGTGAATGTACAATGGTATAAAACCATTTGGCAGGTTCTTAAAGATTTAAACATATGCTTAATATGACCTAGCCAGTTTATATACATGTAGTTATCATCTTTACCCTCAATAAATGAAAGCATGTATCCATACAAAGACATTCACAGCAACCAGAAGATTCAAACATCTTTAGTAGTCAAAAACTGAAATATCTAAAGTCTGCATCGAAAGTTCAATGAATAAGCAAACCTCATATATATGTTCAATAGTTTACTATGCAGCAGTAAAAAGTCATGCACTATTGATATGTGCTATACCATAGATGAACCTCAAAATAATTACAGTGTAAGAGAAGACAGATATAAAAGGGCACATATTGTATGTATAAATTCCATTTATATAAAAAAATCCTAGGAAATGAAAACTAATGCAGAGTGACAGAAAGCAGATCCACAGTTGCCTGGGGATAGAGAAGGGGCTGGAAGGGAGGGTTATAAAAGGACACAAATAAATTCTTGGACATGATGGATACATTTATTATCTTGATTATCAAGATTTACCAAATTAAATACTTTGTAAATAGGCCAATTAAACCTCAAAGAGTTCTTTTAAAAAAAAATAGAGCTGGTCACATGAAAGGCAGAGAGCATTATGTTCCAGGCAGAGTGGAGAGCTTGTAAGAAGGTTCTAAAGTGGTTAAGGACTTTATCTTCTAGAAGTAGAAAGAAGGTCAAGGAGTCTGGGGATGTAGTGATTGACAGGAAAAGTGGGTTAATATTTTGATGTCTAGATGAATAGGGACAAGATCATACAAATTTCTGAAGCAGTTATAAGAAACAGTTTTGAGCAAGGAAATGATAGGCTTTGATTTATATCTCAAAAATATTACCCACACTGCTGAATGAAAAAAAAACCTGTGAGGCCAAAAAAGAATTAAAGCAAATATATCAGTTGGAGGGCCAATATTCTACTCCAGGCAAGAAATGAAGGTAACTTTGACTAGGGTGATAGCAGTGTTGTTTGAGGAAAACAGACAGGTGCAAGAATCATTAACACTTACAGAGCTACTAACTGTAATTTAATTTGGGATATCAGAAGGTACAATAAAAGATTATTTCCCAAATCTGGGCTTAAGCCAATGACTGTATCATGATATTTACAAAGATGAAGAAGATAGGGTTAGTGCATGGCATGGTGGTAGGGACTAAAGAGTTGAGTTTTAGACTTGCTAAACTTTGATATATCTATTATGAAGATGACAAGTGGACAGGTAAACAAATCAAATTTACATACATATATAAATTTAGTATGTAATGGTAGTTATGGAGGGAGTAGAAGGGAAGTGAGGGTTTGTGAACAGAGACAACAGGAATTACATTTAATTTCCAAAGGAAGAAGAGTAGGTGGCAGAGAAGACTTGCCAGAGAGAAGAGAAGAAATTAGGAGGCTATTGAAGAAACCATGATAAAGAGGGATATTTCAAGAAGTGGTCAGCCATATCAAATGCTATGGTAGGGTTAAGTTCAGAAAAGTGATTAGTGGGTGTTGTGCTGTGAAGGTTATTAGCGACCCTTTACAAAGTAGTTTTGGAAAAGTACTGGGATAGAAACCACAATTATTTTAGACTAAGGAGTGGCAATGAGGAAACAGCACAAGTAAATAACTCTTTCAAGATGCTTGGTTATGAAGGGGTGCCAAAAACAGGTCAGTACTTGCATAGGAAGAAAGAGTTAAGAAGAGGATATTTTTCATTTTAGATAAAGAGCATATTTTTAAGTTGATGTGACTATTGAATGATCCACAAAGAAAGAGAGATTGATGATAAGGGACAGAGGGAAGAAGAAGCAGCAAAATCCCTCAGAAAAGTGAGAGGGGAGGATATCTGAGCATATGTACAAAAATTAGTATCCAAGAGGAAGCTTTCTCTGTTGTAATAGAGAGGTACATAAAAGGAAAAAGCTACAGAATCAGAGGGTATAATTTGTAACCATACAAATTACAAAATGTATGATTTGGTTGAGAAACAAGTGATTTTTGCATCTCTGTTTTTCAGTTCTGTATTTTGATATGTTTCCTTTTGAAATCAGTTTTACAGAGTGTTTTCTTACTCCAGACTTTGTATTAAAAAGCACACTGGTCTGTAATTAGTAGGTAAAATATAAGCTTCCATCTTTGAATTTTATGAACAAAGAATAAAAAATGATAGATAATACTTAGTAATAGATGTGAGTTTTATAGAGTTTAACAGTCATCTTGTGTAAGTCAAACAAATAAAACACCTACTATAATTTGGAGCAGTGGTTCTCAACTCAGTATGATTTTGTTCTCCAGGGGACATTCGGCAATTTCTGGAAACATTTTTTGTTGTTACAAGTTGGGGAAGGAGTGCTCTACTGGCATCTAGTGGGTAAAAGTAGAAAATTCATGCAGTCTCAAAGTGCTTGCATTCAGGGGTTATTATAGAATCTGACCCAAGGTGAATTAAACTCTCTGAAACTGCATCTCAACCCTCTTTCTGCACAAATACTGAGAATATTAGGAATCAGCCTGTTAAAAAAGTGAATAGGGAAGTTTGAGGGTTGGATTGAGGAGCAAAGATTTTGAAGGGAAACTGAATCTAATTAAAGCTGCAGGCCAACCACAGCTCAGCTTAATACTTTCTAGAAGCTGAATGATTAGCACTTCACTTGAGCAGTCTGACAAAGGATAACAATTTGTAAGCCTGTAAAAAACTTAAGCAACTCTTTTAACCAAAATGACTTGACATAAATAGACATCTGCATCATATTAATGAAAATACACTTTTTTTTTTGCAACATGGAACATTCACAAATATGGATTGTCATGAAACAATAACGATTTAACATCAAGCAGTGTGTTCTCTAATCATAAAAGAAATTAAATTAGAAATCAATGGCAGAAATATGTCTTAAAATCTCCAAATATTTGAAAATTAAGAATAGCTCATGTCTTAAAGAAATCATAAGGGAATTTTTTAAATTATTTTTTAACTTAGTGAAAGTATAAACACAAAATACAAAAATTTGTAATACTGAGATGTTACTAAAGTAGTACCTAATGGAAAGTTTAGAATACTAGAAGCTTAAATGAGAAAAAGAAGGATCTCAAATCAATAATCTAAAAAAAATCTTCATAGTTAAAACTGAAAAAGAATAGTGTAACTCAAAGTAAGGGAAAAGGAAAGGAATGAAATCAGTGAAATAGAGGGCAAAAGATAGAGTAGATCAACAATCCCATAAGATAATTCTTTAAAAAAATAATTACTATGATCTATCTATAAAACCCTAGTAAGACTGATCAAGAAAGAAGAAAAGCATAATAACCAAATGTAGATGAAATTAAGAGATTTCTTAAAAAATTATAAAAAGTGACAAAAACAAACATTGGAAAATATGGACTCTTTTTACATTTTTTCTATTCAAAGTTAAATATTCACAGCAAAGAAAACTGCAGTCCTCACTAATTCAGTCAAATATTTAAGAAAGAAATAACCCATACTTTATGCAAACAATTTGAGGGCTAGAAAAAAGAGAATTCTTCCCAATAGGTTATGAGGCCAGCACAATGTTGAAAATCTGACAAAAATAGTAACTTAAGGGAAAGTACAGACCAGTCTCACTTACGAACATAGATGCAAAAGTGATAAATAATATATTAGCAAATGAAAGACAGATATTTATAACAAAGATGAAATATAACTGAAGTGCATTTATACCAAGAATATGTTTAACATTTGAAAATAAATGTAAAACATCCAATTAACCTAACAAAGGAGAAAATATGTAATTACCTCAATACATGCAAAAACTCATAATTTAATACTTATTTATGATAAAAATCCTCAGAAAGTTAGGAATAGAAAAATATATCCTAAATTGAGTAAAAACTCATCTCTGAAAAACTTATAAAAATAATAATTATGAAATCATATTAAAATATTGAATGTTTTTCTACTAGAACTGGTAACAAAGGAGTGATGTCCACTGTCATTATCTTTGTTCAACATTGTGCTTGATTTAAGTAGGGGCAAGAAGCAAGCTAAAAAGTAATTTGTATAAAGATGATTTGGGAGAATGGCATTGAAACATGTATACTATCTTGTAAGAAACGAAGCGCCAGTCTATGTTCAATACAGGATACAGGATGCATGGGGCTGGTGCACAGGATGATTCAGGGAGATGATATGGGGTGGGAGGTGGGAGGGGGCTTCGGCATTGGGAGATCGTGTTCACCTGTGGCTGATTCATATCAATGTATGGCAAAACAAATACAGTATTGTAATGTAGAATAAAGTATTAAAAAAATAATAATAATTTTAAAAATAAATCATTAGAAGAAAAAAAAAAAAGATCAGAAGGAAAACACTACAACTCTTTTATTTGCCAGTAGTATTGTAGAAACCAAAAGAATAAACAAAAAAGCTATAAAAACAATTATGAATTTTGCAACATCAAAGAATACAAGTCAGTATACAAAAATCAACTATATCCCTATATAATAACAGTAAACAATTGAGAAATACTTTTTTTCTTTGAGAAATATTCTTAAAACTTCCCTATACAGGATAGATTTTCAGATACCAGCCTGAGAAGCACCAGGGATACATTCTAGAGAGAGAAGCATAACTGGGAAAACCTGTTTTAAAAAAAAACAATCCTTTAGTCTCTGGTAATTGTCCTAAGAGGACGCAGAAAATGAAAAAGCATTGATTCAAGAAACTATATTGAAACTTGATTTTTAAAGTGAGAGTTTGTAGACCTGAGGCACAACTTGCACTATACCTCTCCTGCCTGCAAGTTGCCAGCATTTCCTGCTCTCTCTAACTCAAAGTTGAAAAGTCCAAATTCCTGCTGAGTGTGGTCAAGAGGTCAGTGGCTCCCTTCCCCTGGCAGTCCCAAACTAATAGGACAGAAGTTCTACTCCAGGTATGGCAAGTCAAAAATGCTGAGGTTCTGACTGTTCTCACACCAGCACGCTCAAAAGGCAGAAGTTTCATGCCAAAAAAAAGTCAAACAGAAAATCAGAGGTTACCACCTCTATCCCAGCCTAGTGATTTAGAGGTTTTGCTCAGGGGATGAGATAATCTATAAGAACTGTGAATTCTGATGCTCTCTCCAAACAAACTAGCTTAATTTAAAACAATCTGAGAAATTCAAGCATAAAAATGCCCTCAAAACTGATGAAGTATTTGATAGAAAGAAAATAAGAGGTAGGTAGTTCCTCTTAATTAAGAACATAGCTGGTTCACTGGAGAGATCCTAGAAAAGAGATAGCTAAGACAACTTCTCCTGAGGTTTGAATAAACCTCCAAGAATGGTTTCAAATATGACCCCTGTCCAAATTTAATGTTGGAGTAATATATGGGCCAGGGTGTTCTCTAAAATAGCAGAGTATCACTTGGCTCCAATTGTGATACCTAAAAGCTACAAGTGATATCAATAAAGGCAGACAGACTTCCAGAGAGACGAGGGAAAGCATCAAAGAGAGGCCTGCTAAAAAAAACAAAAACAAAAACAAAAACACTGCTGTCTCAGAGTGACTATGTACACTGAAGGCTGCACCTTCTGAGGACAATATCAAAGCCTTCACAAGGTAAGGAAAGTAAATTTCACTAAAATAGTCTAGCCAGATTACTAAACAAATAAGCAAATAACAATAAAAACCAGAAATGGGAAGTGAAATCAGTAATCAGCATCCAGAATTGCTATACTGCCTAAAATGTCCAGCTAACAAAATACTATGAGACTTGCAAAGAAATAGGAAAGTGTTACCTATTCACAAGAAAAAGCAAGGAAACAAACATTGCCTCTGAGAGGGCCCAGATGTTGAATTTAACAAAGACCTCACAGCAACTTTAAAAATATGTTTAAAGAACTATAGAAGGAAGGGAAACTATGATGATAATGCCCCATCAAATAGATAATACCAACAAGACATGGAAGTTACATAACATAGCAAATGGATCTTAGACCATACATAATAATTAACTCAAAATGGATAAAAGACTTAAATGTAAGATCTGAAACCATAAAACTCCTACAAGAAAACATAAGTGGTAAACTCTGTGACATGGGTATTGGCAGTGATTTTTTTTTGCGGAAGGGGGATTTGACCCCCAAACCAAAGAAAATGTAATAAAAAATAAACAAATGGGATTACATCAAAAAAGGAAATGCCTATTCTTTTGAAATTCTTCCCAAAAAATTACAGAGGAAGGAACACTCCCAATCTCTTTTTATGAGGCCACTATCACCCTCATACCAAAACCAGACTAAGATACCATCAAAAAGAATATTAGATGCCAATAACACTGATGAACACAGATGCAAAAATCCTCCACAAAATACTAGCAAACTGAATCCAGCAATATGTTAAAAGAATCATACACCATGATCCAGTGGGGTTTATCACAGGGATGCAAGGCTGTTTCAGTATCCAAAAATAAATCAGTGTGATATACCATATTAACAAATTGAAGAATAAAAACCATATGATCATCTCAATAGATGCAGAAAAAGCTTTTGATAAAATTCAATACCCATTTAAGATAAAAACTCTCCAGAAAATGGAGATAGAGGGAACATACCTCAGCACAATAAAGGCTATCACTGACCTGCAGATAACATCATGCTCAGTGGTGAAAAGCTGAAAGCATTCCCTCTAAGATCAGGAATCAGGCAAGGATGTCCACTGTCATTTTTATTCAGCATAGTTTTAGAAGTCCTAGCAACAGCAATCAGAGAAAAAAATAAAAGAAATCAAAATTGGAAAAAAGAAGTAAAACTGTCACTGTTTGCAGATGATATAATACTATACATATAAAAATCCTAAAGATGCTACCAGAAAACTACTAGATCTCATAAATGAATGTGGTAAATAAATTTGGTTGCAAGATACAAAATTAATACACAGAAATCACTTACATACAGTTACAATTAGACATCAGAAAGAAAAATTAAGGAAACAATCCCATTTACCATCTCATCAAAAAGAATAAAATAACTAGGAATAAATTTACCTAAGGAAGCAAAAGACTTATACTCTGAAAACTGTAAGATGCTAACGAAAGTAAAGACAACACAAATGTTCTTTGATTGGAAGAATAAATACTGTCAAAATGACTATACTACAGATTCAGTGCAATCCCTATCAAATTACTAATGACTTTTTTGAAGAACTAGAACAAAAAAGTTTACAGTTTGTGTGGAAGTACAAAAGACCATGGATAGCCAAAGGAATTTTAGGCAAGAAAAATGGAGCTGGAAGAATCAGGCTCCCTGACTTCAGACCATACTACAAATCTTCAGTAATCAAAGCAGTATGGTACTGGCACAAAACCAGACATATAGATTAATGGAACAAGATAGAAAGACAAGAGATAAACCCTATACCCTTGGACAAAGGAAGCAAGAATATACAATGGAGAAAAGGTCATTTCTTCAGTAAGTGCTGCTGGGAAAACTGGACAGCTACATGTACATGAATAAAATTAGAACACTCCCTAACACCATATGGGCTTTCCTGGTGGGTTCAGTGGTAAAGAATTCACCTGCCAATGAAGGAGACATGGGTCAGAAAGATCCACTGGAGAAGGAAATGGCAACCCATTTCAATATTCTTGCCTAGGAAATCCCATAGATGGAGGAGGCTGGCAGGCTACTATCCACGGGGTTGCAAAAGAGTTGGACGTGATTTAGTGACTAAACAACAATACCATACACAAAACCTCAAAATAGATGAAAGACTTAAATGTAAAGCCGATATTATAAAACTCTCAGGAGAACATAGGACGAATACTCCTTGACATAAATCACAGCAAGATCTTTTCAATTCACCTCTTAGAATAATGAAAATAAAGATAAACAAATGGGAGCTAATTAATCTTAAAAGCTTTTGCACAGCAAACTATAAATGAAACAAAAAGACAGTGCTCAGAATGGGAGAATATATCTGCAAACAAAGCAACCAACAAGGGATTTATCTTCAAAGTATACAAACAGCCCATGAATCTCAATATTAAAAACAGAACAATCAAAAAATGGGCAGGGAGCTTCCCTGGTGGTCCAGTGGTTAAGAATCCAACTGCCAATGCAGCAGACATGGGTTCAGTCCCTAGTCAGGGAATGTCCCCCATGCCATGAAGCAACGTAGTCTATGGGCCACAACTACTGAAGGCTGCGTGCCCGAGAGCCCATGCTTCTCAGCAAGAGAAGCCACCATGATCAGAAGCCTGCATACTGTAATGAAGAGTAGACCCCACTCGCCACAATTAGAGAAGGCCCTCATACAGTGACAAAGACCAAGCACAGACAAAAAGCAAGTAAATAACTTTTTTAAAAATATAAAAATTGGCAAAGGATCTAAATAGATGTTTCTCCAGAGAAGATACACAGATGGCTAAAAAGCACATGAAACGATGCTCAGCATCATTAATTATCAGAGAAATGCAAATCAAAACTACAATGAGGTATTACCTTAACATTAGTCAGAATGGCCATCATCAAATATCTATAAACAATAAATGCTGAAGAGGGTCTGGAGAAAGAGAATCCTCCTACACTGTTGATGGGAATGCATACTGATACAGCTACTACAGAGAACATTATGAAAGTTCCTGCAAAAACTAAAAATAGAACTATTATATGATCCAGCAATCCCACTTCTGGGCATATACCCAGGCAAACTATTATTAGAAAAGATAAAGATATGCACCCCAGTGTTCACAGCAGCACTGTTTACAATAGCCAAGACATGAAAGCAATGTAAATGTCCATCAACAGATAAATAGATAAAGAAGATGTGGTATATATATACAATGGAGTGTTAATCATAAAGTGAAGTGAAAGTTGCTGAGTTGTGTCTGACTGTTTGCAACTCCATGGACTATACATGGAATTCTCCAGGCCAGAATACTGGAGTGGCTAGCCTTTCCCTTCTGCAGGAGATCTTCTCAGCCCAGGGATTGAACTCAGGTCTCCCGCATTGCAGGTGGATTCTTTACCAGCTGAGCCATAAGGCAAGCCCTTAACCATAAAGAAGAATAAAATTATGCCATTGCAGCAACATGGATGGACCTAGAGATTATCATATTAAGTGAAGTAAGTCAGACAAAGGTAAATAACATATATTACTCATATGTGGAATCAATAATAAATGTTATATAAATATAATGAACATATTTATAAAGCAGAAACAGACTTATAGTTATTAAAAACAAATTTATGATACTTAGGAATATACCTACCTAAAGACTTATATATTAAAAACTATAAAACACTGATGAAAGAAATCAAAGAGGACACTAATAGATGGAGAAATATACCATATTCATGGATCAGAAGAGTCAATATAGTGAAAATGAGTATACTACCCAAAGCAACCTACAGATTCAATGAAATCCCTATCAAGCTACCAGCAGCATTTTTCACAGAACTAGAACAAATAATCTCAAGATTTGTATGGAAATACAAAAAACCTCGAATAGCCAAAGCAATCTTGAGAAAGAAGAATGGAACTGGTGGAATCAACTTGCCTGACTTCAGGCTCTACTACAAAGCCACAGTCATCAAGACAGTATGGTACTGGCACAAAGATAGAAATATAGATCAGTGGAACAAAATAGAAAGCCCTGAGATAAATCCACACACCAGTGGACACCTTATCTTCGACAAAGAAGGCAAGAATATACAATGGAGTAAAGACAATCTCTTTAACAAGTGGTGCTGGGAAAACTGGTCAACCACTTGTAAAAGAATGAAACTAGATCACTTTCTAACATGACACACAAAAATAAACTCAAAATGGATTAAAGATCTAAGTGTAAGACCAGAAACTATAACACTCCTAGAGGAGAACATAGGCAAAACACTCTCTGACATAAATCACAGCAGGATCCTCTATGATCCACCTCCCAGTATACTGGAAATAAAAGCAAAAATGAACAAATGGGATCTAATTAAAATTAAAAGCTGCTGCACAACAAAGGAAACTATAAGGTGAAAAGACAGCCTTCTGAATGGGAGAAAACAATAGCAAATGAAGCAACTGACAACTCATCTCAAAAATATACAAGCAACTTATGCAGCTCAACTCCAGAAAAATAAACGATCCAATCAAAAAATGGGCCAAAGAACTAAATAGGCATTTCTCCAAAGAAGACATACAGATGGCTAACAAACACATGAAAAGATGCTCAACATCACTCATTATCAGAGAAATGCAAATCAAGACCACAATGAGGTACCATTTCACACCAGTCAGAATGGCTGCGATCCAAAAGTCTACAAGCAATAAATGCTGGAGAGGATGTGGAGAAAAGGGAACCTCTTACACTGCTGGTGGGAATGCAAACTAGTACAGCCATTATGGAAAACAGTGTGGAGATTCCTTTAAAAATTGCAAATAGAACTGCCTTATGACCCAGCAATCCCCCTGCTGGGCATACACACCGAGGAAACCAGAATTGAAAGAGACACATGTACCCCAATGTTCATTGCAGCATTGTTTATAATAGCCAGGACATGGAAACAACCTAGATGTCCATCAGCAGATGAATGGATAAGAAAGCTGTGGTACATATACACAATGGAGTATTACTCAGCCCTTAAAAAGAATAAATTTGACTCAGTTCTAATGAGATGGATGAAACTGGAGCCGATTATACAGAGTGAAGTAAGCCAGAAAGAAAAACACCAATACAGTATACTAATACATATATATGGAATTTAGAAAGATAGTAATGATGACCCTGTATGTGAGACAACAAAAGAGACACAGAGGTGTAGAACGGACTTTGGCCTCTGAGGGAGAGGGGGAGGGTGGGATGATTTGGGAGAATGGCATTGACACATGTATACTATCATATAAGAAACGAAGCACCAGTCTATGTTCAGTACAGGATACAGGATGCTTGGGGCTGTTGCACGGGATGATCCAGGGAGATGATATGGGGTGGGGGGTGGGAGGTGGGAGGGGGCTTCGTCATTGGGAGATCGTGTACACTTGTGGCTGATTCATGTCAATGTATGGCAAAACCAATACAGTATTGTAATGCAGAATAAAATATTAAACAAATTTATGGTTACCAAAGGGGAAATGAGTGTGTATGGGAATGGGTGAAATAAATCAAGACCTTGAAATTAGTATACACATACTACAACATACAAAATAGATAAAGTAGAAGAGTCTATTGTATAGCACAGGCAACTCTACTAAATATTCTGTGATAACCTGTATGAGAAAAGAATTTGAAAAAGAATTAATATGTGGATGTACAAACAAATCATTTTGCTATGTAACTAATCACTTTGCTGTGAAACACACAAAATTTAAAATCAACTATACTCCAATAAATTTTAAAAAGAAAAGGTGCATCATCAGGGAAATGCAAATTAAAACTACAATGAGAAATTACCTCGGACCTCTTAAGAGTGGCTATTATAAAAATACAGGAAATAACAAATATTGACAAGGACATGGATAAAAGGGAACTTTTGCACTGTTGGTGGGAAAGAAATTGGTTCGAGCTCTGTGATAAATAGTATGGAAGTTTATTAAAAAATTAGAAATGGAACTACTATATGATCTAGCAATTCCACTTCTGAGTATGTATCCAAAGAAAATGAAAACACTGAAAAAGATACATGCACTCTCATGTTTATCACAGCATTATTTACAATAGCTAAGATACAGAAACAACCTAAGTGATCATCAGTGATGAATGGATAAAGAAAATATGCAATGGAATATTAATTCAGCCATAAATAAAGGAAATCTTGCCTTTGTGAAAACATGAGTGGCTCTTGAGGCCAATATGCTAAGTGAATTATGTCAAACAGAGAAAGACAAATACTGTATATTACATATATGTGGAATCTAAAAACAAACAAAAACTGCAAAAAAATATGCTGATATATACAGAGAACATATTGGTGGTTGTCAGAGGAGTGAGCAAGAGGAGATGAAATAGGTGATAGGGTTCTGGAGAAAGAACCAAATGAATTCTAGTGTTGCAAAGTATAATAAATGAAGAGAAAAATTCAGTACAGGAACTAAATAGTAGATTGAACTAGCAGAAATAAGAATCAGCAAATTGGAAGGTAGGTTGATAGAAATTATGCATTCTTAAGAACAGAGAAAAATGCAGAAAATTAACAAACTTTAGAGAAGTATGGGACACTTAAATGCACCAATATGTCCATAAAAATGTAGCAGAATAAACAAAGAGAGAAAAAGAACCTGAAAACTTCCAGAATTTGAAGAAGTCCAGGTAGGATAAAAGCAAAGATACCACACTGATGCACATCATAGTAAAAATGCTGGAAAAACTGGAAAATGTTAAAAATAACAGAAAAATGACTTATCATGTATGACCCCCAAAATAGGACAGACACAGGGGAAGCCAGAAGACTGTAGGGTGCCATTTTCAAAGTTCTAGAAGGAAAAAAAAACCAAGATTCTTATCACCAGCAAAACGACATTCAAAAATGTAGGTTAAGTAAGATATTCCCAGAAAGGCTTATGGCTGAAATATTTACTTATAATTCCACTAATGCTATTAGCTATATTATTTGTATTTTGGCTGCCTTACAAGATTATTGCTTATTTTATTATATAAAAAAGGTATTCCCAGATAAAACCAGAATTTTTTTCTAGCAAAGCCATCCTCAAAGAATTACTGAGGGAGATCTTCAGGCTGAAAGAGTGACCCAGATGGTAATTTGAATCTAGACAAACAACAGTGTTATGGTAGTTATAAACTAATAGAGTAAATGTATATTTCTTCTCTTAACTGATTTAAAAGCAATTTCTGAAACAATATGTATAAAATTGTATTGGTAAGGCCAATAATATATAGAAATGTAATATGTTTTCCAATAACACAAAGAAGGTGGTGGGAGCAAAGTTGTATTGATATCTGAATAAGTAGATGATGGCTCTACCAGAACAAATGAAGAAAGCGAGAATGGTAAATCAGAAGGTTAATATATAAACTTATAAATATATGTTTGTTCTCTTCTCTTGGCTTTTATATAAAAATAAAATTATATAAAGCAATAATTATAGCAATATGTTGTTGGGGTTTGTGATACATATGGATATAATATGTATACCAGTAATAGCATATAAAAGAGGAAGAAGAAATGGTGCTACAAGAATAACGTTTCTGTATCTACTGGAATTTAGTATACATCAGAAGTAGATTCTTATAAGATGTATATGTTAAATCTCAGAATAACCACTATGAGCTCCAAAAATATAGGGTAAAATTTATCACTTCACTATCTAAATATCACTTAAATATTTAAATATTTACTTAAGTACAAGCAAAGCAATAAGGAAAAATTAGAATATTAGAAATACATGAGTTATACAGGAAACCTAAAATGACACATGTAACCCTGTATCAGTAATAACATTTAATGTGGATAGATAATAATAAAGGAAACAATCAAAAGACAGATTGTTGGGCTGAATTTTTAAATAAATCAAGATCCAATTCCATGCTATCTGAAGGTGACACCAAAAGATACAAATGGGAAAAGTAAAAGGATAGAAAAATATCACACAAACAGCAAACATTAAAAAAAAAACTGGAATAGCTCTACTAATATCAAAGATTTTGAATAAAAAATTTTATTAAAGAGGGACATTTAAAGTGATAAAAATGGTCAGTATATCAAGAAGATGTAACAAACCTAACAACTGGCTTCCTTAATAGCTCTGTTGGCAAACAATCCACCTGCAATGCAAGAGACAGCAGTTCTATTCCTGGGTTGGGAAGATCCCTGGAGAACGGATGGGCTTCCCTTGTGGCTCAGCTGGTAAAGAATCTGCCTGCAATGCAGGAGACCTGGGTTAAGTCCCTGGGTTGGGAAGATCCCCTGAAGAAGGGAAAGGCTACCCATTCCAGTATTCTGGCCTGGAGAATTCCATGCACTATACAGTCCATCGTTTCACAAAGAGTTAGACACAACTGAGCCACTTTCACTTCACTTCAACTTCAGATACCTAACAACAGAGTTACAAAGTATTTGAAGCAATATCTGACAGACTCAAAGGGAGAAACAGACAATTCCACAATTACTGGATATTTTAATGCTCTACTTTTAAATATAATACAAGAACTAGGCAGAAGGTTAAAAACTAAATAGAAGACTTGAAAAATGCCATGTGTAAGACCTCTGTACTCAAATCTACAGAAAGGAAATGTTTGAACATTATTCAAATGGAAGTACAATGTTTATGGGCTGGAAAACGTAATATTTTTAAGATGCTATTCTACCAAATGTATCTATAAATTTATCAGAATTCGCTAATAATCTAGCATATCTCAGTTGGTAGAGAGTCTGCCTGCAATGCAGGAAACCCAGGTTCAATTCCTGGGTTGGGAAGATCCCCTGGAGAAGGAAATGGCAACCTACTCCAGTATTCTTGCCTGGAGAATCCCATGTTCAGAGGAGCCTGGCAGGCTACAGTCTGTGAGGTCGCAAGTGTTGGACTCGACTGAGTGACTAAGCACAACAACAACACATATCTTTTTATAGAAATTGACAAACCAATTCTAAAAATGTATGTTAGAAATTCAAAGAATCTAGAATAACTAAAACACATTTTGAAAAGAACAGAGTTGGAAGATTTCACTTCCTGATTATAAGATGTACTGTAAACCTACATTAATTAGATATTGTGGTAGTCAAAAAAAAAAAAAAAAGACAAATAGACCAATGATTGTAGAAGAAAGAATCAAGAAACTGACCCATGCATATGTGGTCAATTTATTTTTGACTAAGGCACTAATACAAATCAATTAGAAAAGGAAAATCTTTTTAACAAATAATGATGGAACAACTGGGCAAATAGGGGGAAAATGGACCTTAATCCCTATCTCACACCATAATCAGAATT
The DNA here is from genome assembly GCA_917880005.1 of Nanger dama. NCBI lineage: Eukaryota > Metazoa > Chordata > Mammalia > Artiodactyla > Bovidae > Nanger > Nanger dama. Next base: position 9,759,841 of record CAKJTW010000011.1, read on the forward strand.
AACTTGAGAAGAATTATAGTCCTGAAAATGAAAGTTTCTTGAGAAAACAAAGAATGATATATTCATCACCATGGGATAGGCCATGATTACTTGTACAGGAATCAAAAATTCAAAATAAAAGAAAAACAAATTGTCCGTATGGTAAATTAATCTTATGCTCATCAAAAGACATTTTATTGTCTTAAAGGAAATAGAATGATAAGTCACAAATGGAAGAAAATACTCACAATTACTTCTGATGAAAGACTCTTAAGCAAAATATATAAAGAATTCTGTTGAAGCTTTGGCACTACTCATTTCTGTAACCTTAAGTAAATAAACTTTCCAAACTTACAATTTCTTTTTATAAACATAATGACTGGGCTTAAGTGTCACAGTGGACATTTCTAAAGTGCTATGATTTTTTTAATCTACAACAAGTTTATTAGTATAAATTACATAAAGAAGAGGATGGTAGCAAAGGAATATGAATAAAGATCATTTCAGTAATTGACAATAGCTTTTAAGTACCCCTGGGTATGGGGATTTACATTAAAGTAGAAACTCTATTTACAAAGAAAAAAATGTGAAACTCTCCAACTAGGATAGGAAAATGATAAGGATATTTTATAAATGCCATAGGAATGTAGACTGGCAGATAGTGGGAATTACAAAATCTTTGTTAATCCATTGTGCCTGTCCCTTGTGTTTTTCAGGAAAGTGACATTAAAATAAAGGAATATTAGAAATGAGGAAAATAGAGTGCTTATTATAAAAAGGAATTTGATACCATTGAACACATCACTTAGTATTTACTTAACTTTTGTAAATAAGTATAATATTTAAAATTTGTAACATCTCCTTAAAGGTCTTTTAAAAAGCCAGTAACAATTTCCTTTGGAAATGGAAGATTTGATTAGATCTTTTTAAAAGAAGTTCTAATTCATGTTATTCTTGGTCTATTTTCAGATGAAACTAGGTCATTTACTAAAATATTATTTGATATAAAAATAAACGGGATTTTGTATTTTTCTACCATTATATTCAATTACCATAAATATATCAGTTATTGCTTCTCCTGTATCATTGTTAAAATTTTTCAAAATAATTATCATAACATGAGCATAGAAAAGTTCTCACAATGGAAAAACAAAGCCTTATTTTAAAACTTATAGGAATTAATAATTGTCTATGAAACATTAGAAAATTCCTCATGTTTTTTCATTTCATTTTCAGGCTTAACTGAGTTGAATGACAGTCCAGCTCCCCAGGACCTTGAGCGCTGCAAGTCTCCTACTTCAGGTAAACATGAGTGGTAATTTTCAGGCTTCTGGTAACTCATTGTAGTAATCCACTGCCTTATCTTCATAATTCTTGGGAAATTCATAATTTTGGTAATTATGTATAACTTCATTTCTGAAATTCAACCATAAGCAAATTTGATTCCAAAATAAAATATAAATGTCTTAAAATATTTATGGCTTCCCAAAAAACTAAGATCAAAGGTATGAGTACAATACTTTTAAAGACATTTTAAAGGAAGATTATTCTACAGCTATATTAGTAATGCTAAGTAAAAATTGGTTACGTTATGTAGAAATTGTTTTACAGCTAGAGCTTAATTAGTGGGAAATACGCCCTATAGGCAGAGGAGCATAAGAAACCAGCCCTCTGGATCATAGTTTTGAAACATGTATTTGTTGACAAAGAAAAATTGTATGTTGGGAGTAAAACAAAGTGTGAGCCCATTATATTAAAAACATGAGTATAGAGGTTATTAGGAGTAAGTTTTTGCAACATTTGCAAAATTAAGGAGTAAGTTTTTAAAGTATGTGAAAAAAATTTAACAGGTAGAAATTGGTGATCATCATTATGAATGATTTGCTTTTTAAGAAAATTTGTATTTACCTGATTTTAGTATTATATGAATTCTTAAGCACCAAAAAGTTAGGTATATCTTTGACACTGAATAGGTCTGTTTTCATAGGGTACCCAAATTTATAATTCATTTTTATTTAAAAATTAATTTAAACTTCATGCAAATTTATAAACAGTAATCTCTTCATAAAGCAGTGAATTTTGACCTTTAGAAATTCAGTTGGAATTGTGACATTTCTTCAGTTTACTCCCTTAAGAGTTGCTAGTTGTTTATTCTTTAAGAATGTATATTGAGTAGAATCTAGTTGTGTCCTGTGTAAATTTGTTTTAATCATATCCGTTTAATCTTTATTGTACTGCTTTCATTTTAAGCATAGCCTCATACATTTACCTTTTCTTTTGTATTCCCATTGGCACCATCCTAATCTAGGTATTTATTATACCTATGATATCACAAAGATACTCTAACAGGTGTCTCTGTTTTCCATGTCTCCCTCTAGAATTCATTTTGCATATCATGGTACAAAATTAATCTTCTTAAAATATTACTTTGATATATTCCTGCACCACAAATCTTCGATTAAAATATAATTCAACATTCTGTGTCAAATTTAGATAATTTAACCTCACTTTAAATTCTCATCCATAATCTGAATTTGAAAGTAATACATGTATTAGGTTTTAACCATCAAAAATGGAATAAAAAACTTTCCCTTTCACCTTTCCCCATGCATTGTTTCCATCCTCTTGAAAAAATAAACATTGTTAGTTTGTTTATCCTTCTAGACAGTTTGTGTTTGTAAACAAAAAGAAGTAGGCTTTTGCTTTCTGTTTTATACAAAAGCAGTATATCGTACGCATTTCACTGTACTTTGCTTGTTTCACTTTACAGTGTATCTTGCTTTCCATGTCATTATCTTCTTATTCTTATTTACATTATATGATATTGAATTACATGTGTATACTATAATTTATTTAATCACTTCACCAGTTATAGTATACTTAGTTCAGTACCAGTCTGTTGCTATGTCCAACTGCTGCAGTAACTAAATGTTGAATTCCTAAAACTGAAGTTGCTGAGTCAAAGAGCATATATTTGTTTAGCTCTCCTTGGGGTTTGTAACTTTTCATTCCTTCCAGCAATAACATGAAAATACTTGTTATCAAATTTTTTAATTTTTGCAAGTCAGTAGCAGAGTTTCCGCAGTGTAGTGGTTATCACGTTCGCCTCACACTCGAAAGGTCCCCGGTTCATAACCGGGTGGAAACCGAAGAGTTCCTTTTTTTTCATTTGGGCTTCCCTGGTGGCTCAGAGGGTAAAGCGTCTGCCTGCAATGCAGGAAACCCGGGTTCGATTCCTGGATAGGGAAAATCCCCTGGAGAAGGAAATAGCAACCCACTCACGTACCCTTGCTTGGAAAATACCCTGGATGGAGACGCCTGGTAGGCTACAGTCCATGGGGTTGCAAAGAGTTGGATACGACTGACCACTTTCACTTCACTTAGTAAAAGAGATATGTTAATGCAGTTTCAATTTACCTCTCACATATTGTAAGTGATGCTGAATACCTTTTCATATAAGAGCTCTTTAAATATTTTGTAAATTATTTATTCATATACTCTGCTCATTTTCTATAGGGTTATTTATGCTTTTCATAATAGTCTTCTTCATAAGTTAAAATTTTCTCTGTGACATGAGACCCAGATATTTTTTTCAATTTAACTTTTAACTTTGCTTATGGTGTGTTTTACTGTAGTTTTTTTTTTTTTTTAATAATCAGACATTGATCTTTTCCTTTAAGGACTTCTTTCTTTATGCCCAGCAATTTAAATACTATACATTATCTTTTTTTTTTACCTTTTACTAGAATTTCCCTGGAAATCATTTACCCATCATTACTTATTTACATATTTATACTTTCTCTGAAATGTACAATGAATATATGCAAAGATTGAGAGCCTTTGTTTAATTAGGCTACCAAGTAGCTGATCTATTTTCTGTTTATTTAAACAGGAACAATGGTTTTACTATTTTTTGTTTTTTTACCTTACTGATTTCTGCTTTTATCATTATTAGTACCCTCCTCTGTTTTCCTTCATTTTTCCCCTGTCACCTTTTTGTGGTAGATGCTCAATTCATTTATATTTATTATTTCTTACATATTGATATAACAGGGCTAAAATTCTCTTTTTTTTTCCTTTTTTTAGTTATTTATTAAATTTAAATTTAATTTGAACTCTGCATTAAACATGTAATACCTTTTGATACATTAAGATTGCATTAACAATATTTTATATATAGTAAACAATCTGTTTATAGTTCTTTACCCAAGAGTTATTTAATATAAGTGTGTGGCTTTAGGCAGCTGAAAGTATTACCCTTATTATGTCATTCATGTCCTTAGTTACATTTTGATTACTTGATTTGTCAAAGATGGGAAAAAGGCAAATTAAAATACTGTATTAATAATGCATTTCTATTTGTTCTTGTATCTTCTATTTTTTATTATTTATATTTATGTGTAAATATTCGAAGATATATGCATCCTTTATGTTAATCATCATTGTTCATATTATATTATATCTACCTGATATCACCTTTTTGCTATTAATACCACAACTCTTGCTTTTATTTATAATTTCTTTTTGTATTTCCTGGCCTTACCTCTTTTGGGATAAACTTTTTTTTAACTGAGGTATAATATATAAACCTCGAAGTCATAATTCTTAAGAGTTCAGGCAGACTAGTTTTACAAATGAATACTCCATGTAATCGTACCCATATCAAAAGATATGGAAGTTACTAGATACCACTCTTTTGCCCCTCTCAGCCACTAACACCCACAAAGGTACCTACTATTCTGACTTTTATCATCAAAGATTAGTTTTGTGGGTTTTGGACTATCAGATGAATGAAATCATTCAATATTTACATTTTATTTTTTTCTTTTTCCCAATATATATAATATTCATCTATGTTGCTGATGATATTTATTGATGTGTAATACTCCATTTTACAAATATATCTCTATGCAGTTTATTATTGCTGAATATTTAGGTGGTTTTCAGTTGGGAGCTATTATAAATATAAGCTGTTATGACCAATCTTGTACAATTTTTGGTACAAATATAACTTATCTTTGTGTTACATGTGTCTGGGAGTGGAGTTTGGGGGTTACAGGGTGTGCATATGTTAAACTTCAGTAAATAGTACTGAATTTTATAAAGTGCTTACACCAATTTTACTTCCATTAATAGCATATAAAAGTTCTATTTGTTCCACATACTCGCCAATGTTTTTATTTTTCCAACTTTAGTCATTCTGAGGTATATAGGACTATCTCACTTGGAATCAAATTGCAGTGCATGTCCCTAATGTCTAATGATTTTGATAAACTTCTTTTATGTTAATTGACTACTTTTAATATCAACCTTTATGAGATATTCAAGTCTTCTACTCTTTGTTATTATGTTGCCAACTTTTTCTTTTGATAAGAAATTCTGTGTATGTGTATAGATAGGCAGATAGATATGTTTGTGTATAGATAGGTATGTGTATGCTGTTGCTGCTGCTAAGTCGCTTCAGTTGTGTCCGACTCTGTGCAACCCCACAGACGGCAGCCCACCAGGCTCCCCTGTCCCTGGGATTCTCCAGGCAAGAACACTGGAGTGGGTTGCCATTTCCTTCTCCAATGCATGAAAGTGAAAGTGAAGTCGCTCAGTCGTGTCCGACTCTTAGCGACCCCATGGACTGCAGCCTACCAGGCTCCTCTGTCCATGGGATTTTCCAGGCAAGAGAACTGGAGTGGGGTGCCATTGCCTTCTGCAAGGTATGTCTATAGATAGGTACAAAGAAGTACTTTTGTTGGGTGTATATAGAGCAAACTATCTTTTCCCATTCTGTGCCTCACCTTTTACTCTCTTAAAGGTGGTCTTTTGATAAACAAAAGATTTTAATGCTAATGTTGCTCTATGTACCAATATTTTTTATTTGTTAATGCTTTATGTGTTTTTTTTTAAAAAAAACCATCTTTGTCTACCCTAAGGTCATAAAACTATTTCCCTGTTTTTAGGAGCCTCATTGTTTTACCTTCAATTTTAAGTTCAGTTCCACTTGAAATGTATTTCTGTGTCTATTGTGAGGAAAGAGTCAAGGTTTATTACTTTCATTTAGGTATCCAGTTAATAAGGACCATTTAGGAAAAAACTATCATTTCCTCTAGGCACTAAAATGGTGCCTTTGTCACAAATTAGTGTACTCTCCTATGTATCTATGTTTCTAGACTTTATGTTCTACTTCATTTGCATGTTTATCTATCATTTATCCTATTCCTTACTGTTTTAACTGCTGTAGCTTTGCAGTATTGCTGATAGTATAGGTCCTTCAATTTTGTTTTTGTGGTTCTTTTCAAGAATGCTATAGTTATTTTAGGTCTTTTGTGTTTTCATATAACTTTTTGAAAAAAATTATCAGTTTGCACACAAATCGACATGCTTGGATAGTGACTACAGTTTCATTGCATCTGTAGGTCAGTTCGTCAGAACTGATATTCAACAATGGATTTTCCATTTGGTATCTCTTCATTTATTTCTTTCAGTAATATTTTTATTTTTCTTTGTTGAGGTCTTACACATCTTTCATTACCTTTATTACTCAGTATTTGACTTTTTGTTGTAAATTTTTTAATATCTTTTTTTATGCTTTGTGGCTTTAATATGAAATTAATTAATTTTGTGTATTGATATTATATCCAGAACATTTGATAAACTGATTTAACTTCAGTAATTTGTCAGTTCTTTTAGATTATCTATGTATCTAATTATCCTCCATGTGGTCACAAAGAGTCGGATACGACTGAGTGACTGAATTGAACTGAACTGACTCTGTTAAAAGGACAATTCAAAACAATGTTGAACAGATGTGATGTTAGCAGATATCATTTCTTTTTTTCCAGTCCCAGGTATATGTCTTTCAAAATTTCATAGTTAATTATGAGGATTGCTACAGGTTTTTAATAGACATTCTGCTTTTAGTCCTCTCCCTTGGATGTTTCTTCTTTCATTAATGTTAAAGCAGATTTGGAAACACCATCACTTTTTTTTTTTTTTTTTTTGGCAGCACACTCAAAGGACTTTGCATGCAATCAAATAGATTGCTTCAAAACAGAAAGATTTTGACTACTTTTGTATTCTGTTATATTTGAGAATGGTTTACTGGCAGGTCCCATTCTTCTTTAGTAGCCATTTTAAACTATAAATAATCATGATTGAAGAATGATATTTTTTCCTACATTAGCTTTCTAATAACTGTATATATTTCTTAAAATATGTGAAGTTTATCTTTCTGGGGAAAATACCAACAGATTTTTAAAAAAATCTTAGTTAAAATTGCTGGAAATAATGAATATTTGCTTATTCCATTTGTCATGAAAAAGGAAAAATAATTTTGTTATATTAATGAATCTTTTAATCCTACAAAGGAGAATGTGTTCAACATTATTTCCAGCATACTATGCCAACAAATGTACATTACAACACATTCTGCAATCTCTTGCTGTTGTAAAAATTGCTGCATTCAATCTAGATCATCAGGAAAGGTAATAGTTATGGTAAATACTGAAGATTCTTAGCCCAATCAAATCTTAAAATGTCGCCATGAAAAAAAATCATTTAAAATTTGAACAGTAGCTTTATAAAATTCATGATGTATATTATCTTTAGAGGTAGAAAAGAATGAAAATATAAACAGTTAAAATGTTTAGATAACTTACAAGTGATAGACTCAATATACCTGATTAAGAATATTTGTAATATATTCTAACTTTTGAAAAACTAATAAAAACAGTCATGTCTCCTTGATTCATACACTTAAAGAAATTTCATAGGTCTGATTAGTAATGATAATTATGTTTATATCTCAGTATATCTTCTTTTTTTATGTATATATGGCATTTAAGAGCCAATATTCTTTTTTTCCACATAATGCAGAGGCTTTTAAGCTTAAAACCTGTATCAGAATCATATGAAGAATTTTTATTAAAACATAGATTGCTGAGTATAAGAGATTCAAATTCAATAAATCTAGAGTGGGGCCAGGTAGTTTGCATTTCTAACAAGTTCCCTGATGGTACTATGCTTCTGGTCTCTGGACCACTGGAGAACCATGACTCTATGAAACTTTTTTTTTTTTTTACATTATTTGTTCAGTAGTTGCTTCCCTTCTCAGTTTCTGTTTTGGGATCCCAACCCTCACCTATTTAAGTCTGCTAAAAAACATATTAAAACCTTGACACAAATATCTCTGAGTAAGAGATATCAGAAATAAAGAAAGCCAGAGACCAGTAATCATGTTATAACTCTGCCTTCTTACATGGATCTTAAACTCACTTTTATGCCAATAAACTGCAAGTAATACAGGGTGAAGTGTCAGACTATTGAATATTTCCTTTAGGATAATGTGAGAGAATAGAATATGGATTGGGAGCTAAAGGATCCCAATGAACCAGTCAGAACATTGATATTCTCAACTTTCAAGATAACAGTCATTTCATATTATTCATTCACCCAACTGTTACCTTCAAAAAGTAAGTCAAAGTGTCTATAGTTAGAGTGATATGATATCCACTGAGAATAAACTAATGAACAAAATAAAAATATCCTGTGACAAATGGACCTGACAGTCTATCTGCAGAAATAAACATTAAAGCAGTAGTTATACAAATTTTCCTTAAAGCTGTGTAACCAACCATATTTCACTCACCAGGTAAGGTTGTGCAGCTTGGGTACTGCAGAAACATACTTCCCAAAGAGGTGAGCAGAAGCTAACATCAGCACTAGCTCTAGCAAATCTGGAACAGGACTGCAATCCTCTAAAATAGTCCTTTTAACTTTGGGCCAAGAGTTGAAAATTAATCAAGCCCTCAACTGTAGGGTTATGTCTGCACACAAGGTGTACATTTTAAAATTTTTTCTCCTTGAAGGTTTACCTTTAAAAATCATTTTCTCAGTTTAACATTTTTTGGGAGGGTAAGAATTAGGTTGTAATACTGCTGCTACCTATGCAGTCATCCATCCTCACGATTCTCACTGTCTACAATATACAATAGCATAATATTTATCCCTTAAGATATCTTTATTAAAAATTAGCATGGAAACTAATGCCAAAAAATGCTTTAAAAAATATGCTTTAAATATGCTCCAATCAGTTCTGTTCTCAAGCCTGGGTTAAAACGAGGTCTTAGAGCCTAGTTTTAATGCCATTTCTGTATAATTCTACATGTCTAGAACCCCATTACATCCTTCAAGAAAGAAAGCTTCTTCCTTTCAAAGTGTGCTCTGTTGGAACAATATGAAAATACTCAGGTAAAGGCAGTTATTTTGTGCCTTCCAAATAGTTATTATGAAAGTCACCTCTAAGATGAAAACTCTTGGTTCATTTGGGCTAAAAATTACATGCCAATAGTTTTTTATTCCCTTCCTTTAGGACTTGCTACCAGAACTCCTGAGGCAGCACCAGGCTTTTATAGGAATGAAATACCAGCTATGAGACAGAGGAATCAAGTACATCATTTGCCAGGTGAAAGTGAAAATTTCTTTTATGAACAAAGAAGCTATTATCTCCACAATTTGTTCCAAAACCTTTCTTATTTGTTGTGCTAAAAATATAAAGACCAATTACCCTAAAGCAATGGTTAAAATGATAAATATGAACTTCATTAGATATACAGCAGGAATTCCTAAGGCTTTTGAAATGTGCCACAGAATTTTGATAGTGGGGTTTTCTACTTTAAATCTGGATAATTTCATCAGCCTATAAGAAAATATGAGGTGGCCAACAGAGAATTCAGGGAAAACCTAAGAGCCAAGAACTAGAGTAGTTTTGTAAAAATTCTCCTATATTCTTCATGATACAATTAAATATTTTTTGTGATCAGAAACAACTGTGATGTTCATGGAAACTCCAAAGAATTCCCTCAAAGGGGCAATGCTCTCTCAGAAATAGTAAGCAAAAAGAAAAAAAATCTATATATTTTAGGCAGTCTCATTGCATATTTGGTGCTATTCATAGGAACCAAATAAGAGGGAGGGGACAGATGAACACCTATGGCTGATTCATTTTAATGTTTGACAAAACAACAAAATTCTATAAAGCAATAACCCTTCAATTAGAAAGTAAAAATTTTAAAAAATACATAGCTTTCTTAAAATAGGCATTCATTATAAAATGACTGATGACTAGATTTACAGGCAAATTTGGCCTTGGAGTACAAAATGAAGCAGAGGAAAGGCTAACAGAGTTTTACCAAGAGAACGCACTGGTCATAGCAAACACCTTCTTCCAACAACACAAGAGAAGACTCCATACATGGACATCACCAGATGGTCAATACCAAAATCAGATTGATTATATTCTTTGGAGCCAAAGATGGAGAAGCTCTATACAGTCAGCAAAAACAAGACCAGGAGCTGACTGTGCACAGATCATGAATTCCTTATTGCAAAATTCAGACGTAAATTGAAGAAAATAGGAAAAACCACTTGACCATTCAGGTCTGACCTAAATCAAATCCCTTACAATTATACAGTGGAAGTGACAAATAGATTCAAGAGATTAGATCTGATAGAGTGCCTAAAGAAATATGGACAGAAGTTTGTGACATTGTACAGGAGGCAGTGGTCAATACCATCCCCAAGAAAAATGCAGAAAGGCAAAATGGTTGTCTGAGGAAGCCTTACAAATAGCTGTGAAAAGAAGAGAACAGTCTTTTGGACTCTGTGGGAAAGGGAGGGGGTGGGATGATTTGGGAGAATGGCATTGAAACATGTATAATATCATATATGAAATTAATCGCCAGTCCAGGTTTGATGCATGATATTGGATACTTGGGGCTGGTGCACTGGGATAACCCAGAGGGATGGTATGGGGAGGGAGGAGGGAGGGAGGGGTTCAGGATGGGGAACACGTGTATACCTGTGGCAGATTAATGTTGATGTATGGCAAAACCAATACAATAATGTGAAGTAATTAACCTCCAATTAAAATAAATAAATTTATATTAAAAGTAAAAATAAAGAATATTTTAAAAAAGAGAGAAGTGAAAGGCAAAGGAGAAAAGGAAAGATATACCCATTTGAATGCAGAGTTCCAAAGAATAGTAAGGGGAGAGAAGAAAGCTTTCCTCAGTGATCAATGCAAAGAAATAGAGGAAAATAACAGAATGGCAACGACTAGAGATCTCTTCAAGAAAATTTGAGATACCAAGGGAACATTTCATGCAAAGATGGGCATAATAAAGGATAGAAATGGTTTGGACCTAACAGAAGCAGAAGATATTAAGAAGATGTGGCAAGAATACACAGGAGAACTATATTTAAAAAATCTTCATGACCCAGATAACCACAATGGTATGATCACTCACCTTGAGCCAGACATCCTAGAATGCAAAGTCAAGTGGGCCTTAGGAAACATCACTATGAACAAAGCTAGTGGCGGTGATAGAATTCCAGTTGAGCTATTTCAAATCCTCAAAGATGCTGCTGTAAAAGTGATGTGCTCAATATGCCAGCAAATTTGGAAAACTCAGCAATGGCCACAGGACTGGAAAAGGTCAGTTTTCATTCCAATCCCAAAGAAAAGCAATGCCAAAGAATGTTCAAACTACTGTACAGCTGCAGTCATCTCACATGCTGGCAAAGTAATGCTCAAAATTCTCCAAGCCAGGCTTTAGCAGTACATGAACTGTGAACTCCAGATATTCAAGCTGGTTTTAGAAAAGGCAGAGGAACCAGAGATCACATTGCCAACATCCGTTGGATCATCGAAAAAGCAAGAGAGTTCCAAAAAAACAGTTCCAGTTGTGCTTTCTTGACTGTGCCAAAGCCTTTGACTGTGTAGATCACAACAAACTGGAAAACTCTTCAAGAAATGGGAACACCAGACCACCTTACCTGCCTCCTGAGAAATCTGTAGGCAGGTCAAGAAGAAACAGAACGGGACATGGAACAACAGACTGGCTCCAGATAGGGAAAGGAGTATGTATATAAAGACTGTATATTGTCACCCTTCTTACTTATATGCAGAGTACATCATGCAAAATGCCAAGCTGGATGAAGCACAAGCTGGAATCAAGATTGCCAGGAGACATATCAATAATCTTAGATACACAGATGACACCACCCTTATGGAGAAAGTGAAGAACTAAAGAGCCTCTTGATGAAAGTAAAAAGGAGAGTGAAAAATTTGGCTTAAAACTCAGCATTCAAAAAACTACAATCATGGCATCTGGTCCCTCACTTCATGGCAAATAGATGGGGAAACAATGAAAGACTTTTTGCGGGGGCCGGGGGATGCGTGTGCTCCAAAATCACTGCAGATGGTGATGCAGCCATGAAATTAAAAGATGTTTGCTCCTTGGAGGAAAAGCTATGACCGCATATTAAAAAGCAAAGACATTACTTTGCCAAAAAAGGTCTGTCTAGTCAAAGCTATGGTTTTTCCAGTAGTCATGTATGGATGTGAGAGTTGGACTATAAAGAAATCTGAGCACTGAAGAACTGATGATTTTGAACTGTGGATCTGGGGAAGACTCTTGAGAGTCCCTTGCATTGCAAGAAAATCCAACCAGTCAATCCTAAAGGAAATCAATCTTGAATATTCATTGGAAAGACTGATGTTAAAGGTGAAACTCCAGTACTTTGGCTACCTGATGCAAAATACTCACTGGTAAAGACCCTGATGCTGGGAAAGATTGAGGGCAGGAAGAGAAGGGAATGACAGAGGATGAAATAGTTGGATGGCATCACTGACTCAATGGACATGAGTTTGAGCAAGTTTCAGGAGTTGGTGATGGACAAGGAAGCCTGGCATGCTGCAGTCCATGGGTTCACAGTCAGACAAGACTAAGCAACTTAACTGAGGTTTACATCATTAACCAGCATGAATTACCAATGTTCTAGACCCCAAATAAAATCAGTGGCCAAGAAACCTAAAAATGATTATAACCCAGAATTTTCCATACAGTAGTTTCCTTTTTCCTGTGTAATAATACAAATACCCCTCTGGCATGTCATTTTCTGATGAGAAACCTGAAGCTCAGAGTATTTAAATAAGTGGAGCTGGAATCCCAATGAATTATATTTGAGTGTAAAGCCTATGATTTCCTTCTAATTTTCATTAATAAATTGAGAACAAGAAACATGAGAATTACAAAAAATAATGACTATTGAAATTGTATGACATCCCATTGGCAGAGACAAGATGGCAGAGTAGAAGGATGTGCTCTCACCTCTTAGAAAATTACCAAAATCATAACTAACTGCTGAAATCCACCAACAATAAACACTGGAGACTACCAAAAAAAGATCCTGTACATCCAAAGGCAAAGAAGAAGCCACAATGAGACAGTGCAAAGGGTACAATCATGATAAATCCATACCTGCCAGGTGAGCAACCCACAAACTGGAAAATGATTATAACATAGAAATTCTCCCACAGGAGTGAAAGTCTGAGCCCACTTCAGGCTCCCTAACCTGAGGGTCTGGTGGCAAAATGAGGAGCCCGCAGAGAATCTGGCTTGGAAGGCCTCTGGAGTTTGTTCGTGGGAATTCTGTAGGACTCGGGAAACACAAACTCCACTCTTGGAAGGCACACAGGTCTTATGTATACCAGGACGCAGGGGAAAAAAGCAGTGGCCTCCTAAGAGCCAAAGTACACTTACCTGCTAGTATTGGGTTGGGGGAGGGGGGTGCTCTCCTGTGGAGGCAGGGGCCAGCTATGGCTCACTACAGGAACAAAAACACTAGCAGAATACTTATTAGTGTGAACTCTCCTGGAGGTCACCATTCTCTCCAAGACTTGAATTCATCCAACAGACTCCAGTGCTGGGATATCTCAGACCAAATAATCAACAGGTCAGGAACTTAACCCCACCCATCATCAGACAGGCTACGCAAAGTCTTCCTGAGCACATAGCTGCCCATAAAACACAGCCTTGTCCACCAGAGGAACAAGACCCAGCTCCACCCACCAGTAGCTGGGACCCAGTTCCTCCCACCGTGAAGCCAGTGTAAGCTTCTTAAACAGCCTCATTCTCCTGGGGGTAGACAGCAGAAGTGAGAAGAACTATAACCATGCAACCTGAGAAATGGAAACCACAGTCACAGAAAGTTAGACAGTGTGAGACAGAGGACTGTGTGCCAGAAGCAGTGAATGAGTGAGTGAAGTCGCTCAGTAGTGTCCGACTCTTTGCGACCCCATAGACTGTAGCCTACCAGGCTCCTCTGTCCGTGGGATTTTCCAGGCAATAGTACTGGAGTGGATTGCCATTTCCTTCTCCAAGGGATCTTCCCAAGCCAGGGATCGAACCCGGGTCTCCTGCATTGCAGACAGATGCTTTACCATCTGAGCTACAACTGAGTGAAGTGAAGACAAACAATCTATCTGAAGAAGAATTCAGAGTAATGATAGTAAAAACTCAAGATCTCAGAAGAATGGAGGCATAGATCAAGAATAGATGGGAAATGTTTAAAAAAAAAAAGCTAGAAGACCTAAAGAGCAAACAAACAGATGAATAATACAATAACTGATATACAAAGTACATTGAAAGGGATCAATATCAGAATAAGTAAGGCAATGGTGGAAATCATGGCTGTGGAACAGAATAAAGAAAAAAGAATGAAAGAACAATGTAAGAGACCTCTAGGACAATATGAAAAGCACCAACATTCACATTATAGGGATCTCAGAAGGAAAAGAGAGAAAAAAAGGACCTGCGAAAATATTTGAAGAGATAATAGCTGAAAACTTCCCTTACACAGGAAAGGAAACATTCACCAAAGCCCTGGAATCATGGACTCCAGGCAGAATAAACTCAAGAAGAAATACACCAAGACATGTAAATAAATTTAATAATAATAAAATTTAAAAAAAAACTAACAGAAAATAAAGACAAATAAAAATACTAAAGGTAACAAGAGAAGATCAACAAATAACGTACCGGAAACTCCCATAAGGTTATCTTCAGGCCAGAAGGGAGTGGTATAATATTTTTAAGTGATGAAAGGGAAGAACCTACAACCAAGAATACTCTACCCAGCAAGGATCTCATTCAGATTTGATGGAGAAATCAATAGCCTTACAGAGAAGCAAAAACTAAGAATTCAGTACTGTCAGACCAAAATGCCACAGGAACTTCTCTACGTGAAAAGAAAATGTCATAACTAGAAACAAGAAAATTATGAATGGAAAAGCTCTCTGGTAAAGGCTAACACATGGTAAAGGTGGGAAGTACTCCACACACAAATACAATCTCAAAACCAGCAACTGTGATAAGAGGAGAGTACAAATGCAGGCTATTGGAAATACACTGGAAATTAAAAGATCAATGACTTAGAACAGTCTTTTTATATACAGACTGTTGTATCAAAACCTCATGGTAAATGCACACTGAAAATCTACAAAGATACACACCCACAGAAAAGAAAAAGTAATCCAAACACAACAGTAAAGTTAGTCATCAAATCACAGAAGAGATCAGAAGAGGAAGAGAAGAAAAAGACCTTCAAAAACAGATCCAAAACAATTAACAAAATGGCAATAAGAATATGCATATTGATAATTACCTTAACCATAAATGGATTAAATGCCCCAACCAAAAGACTGAGTAGCTGAATGGATACAAAAATAAGACCCATATATATGCATATATATACAAGAGACCAACTTCAGATCTAGAGACACATACAGACTGAAAGTGAGGTGATAGAAAAAGGAATTTCATGCAAATGGAAATTAAAAGAAAGCTGGAGTAGCAATACTCATATCAGACAAACTTTAAAGACTGTTACAAGAGACAAAGAACATTATCTAAAGATAAAAGAATCAATCCAAGCAGAAGATACAATTCTAAATATATATGCACCTAACATAGCAGCATCTCAATATATATGGAAAATATACTAACAGCCTTAAAAGGAGAAATCAACAGTAACACAGTAATATTGGGGGACATTAACACCCCACTGTCAATGAACTGATCATTCACAAGAAACTCAGTAAGGAAACACAGGGCCTTAAATGACACATTAGACCAAATGAACTTAGTTGATACTTATAAACTATTCAAAAGTATATAAGTATAAATCCAAAAGGAGCAGAATATACATTCTTCCTAACTGCACATGGAACACTTTGCAGGATGGATCACATGCTGGCCACAAAGTGGCCTCAGTACATTTAGGAAAATGGAAATTATATCAAGCATATTTTCTGACCATAACACTATGAGATTATAAATCAACTACAATGAAAAAAATGTAAAAAAAAAACAAACCCACAAACATATGGAGGCCAAACAATATGCTACTAGACACCAGTGGATCACTGAAGAAATCCAACAGGAAATAACAAATACTTAGAAACAAATAAAAATGAAAGCATAATGATCTGAAACTTAATGGGATGCCGTAAAGAAGTTTTAAGAGGAAAGTTTATAGCAATACGATCTTACCTCAGGAAATTCAAAAAAATCTCAAACAACTTAAACTTACACCTAAAGCAACTAGAGAAAAGAGAACAAACAAAACCCAAAGTGAGTAGAAGAAAAGAAATCATAAAGATCAGAGCAGAAATCAATGAAATAAGAGTTGAAGAAACTGACAGAAAAGATCTATAGAACTAAAAGCTGGTTCTTTAAAAATTTTTAAAAACTGATAAATCTTTAGCCAGACTCATCACAAAAAAAAAGGGGGAGAAATCTCAAATCAATAAAATTAAGAATGAAAAGGGAGACGTTACAAAAGACACCACAGAAATACAAAGGATCATAAGAAACTACTACAAACAATTGTATGCCAGTAAAATGGACAACCTAGAAGAAATGGACAAATGCTTAGAAAGATGCAGACTTCCAAGCTGAACCAGGAAGAAACTGAAAATATGAATAGACTATCACAAGCACTGATATTGAAGCTATGATTAAAAACTCCCAACCAAAGTCCAGAAATCTCCACCAAATACTAACAAACCAAATCCAACAACCCATTAAAAGGATCATATACCATGATCAAGTGGGATTTATCCCAGGGACACAAGGATTTTCCAGTATCTGCAAATCAATCAGTGTGATATACCACATTAACAAAACTATATGACTATCTCAATAGATGCATAAAAAGCTGTTGACAAAATTCAGCACCCATTTATAATTTTTAAAAATTCAGAAAGTGGGCTTAGAGGGAACCTGTGCCAACATAATAAAGGCCATATACTACAAACCCACAGCAGACATAATTCTCAGTGGTGAAAAACTGAGAGCATTTCCTTTAAGATCAGGAACAAGACAAGGGTACTCACTCTTGCCACCATTATTCACTATAGTTTTGGAAATTCTAGCCATGACAGAGCAGAAAAAGAAAAGAAATCTAAACCAAAATAGAAATAAAACTGTTACTGTTTGCAGATGACATGATCTTATGCATAGAAAATCCTAAAGATGCTGCCAGAAAATTGCTAGATCTCAGTGAATTCAGTGAAGTTGGCAGGATACAAAATTAATGCACAGAAATATGGAGCATTTTCATATACTAACAAGGAAAGATGAGAAAGAGAAATTAAGGAACAAATCCCATTTACCATCTCATCAAGAAGAATAAAATATCTAGGAATAAACCTACGTATGGAGGCAAAAGACCTGTACTCTGAAAACTATATAAGACACTGGTGAAAGAAATCGAAAATGACAAAGATGGAAAGATACTACATGTTCCTGGATTGGAAGAATAAATACTGTCAAGATGACTGTGCTCCCCAAAGCAATCTACAGTTTGGTGCAATCTCTATCAAATCACCAATGACATTTTTCACAGAATTAGAACAAAACTGTTAAGTTTGTATGGAGACATAATAGAACTTGAATAGCTAAAGCAATCTTGAGAAAGAGAAACAGCTGGAGGAGTCAGGCTTCCTGACTTCAGACTAAAACTACTAGGCTACAGTCACCAAAACAGTAGGGTAGTGGTACAAAAATAGAAATATAGATCACTGGAACAAACTAGAAGTTCCAGAAATAAACCCACGTACCTATGGTCAATTAATCTATGATGAAGTAGAGAAGACTATACAATGGAGAACAGACAGTGTCTTCAATAAATGACTGGGAAAATTGGACAACTACATGTAAAAGGATGAAATTAGAACCTTTTATCCCATATACAAAAATAAACTCAAAATAGATTAAAGATCTAAATGTAAGACCTGATACTATAAAACTCTTAGAGGAAAACATAGTTAGAACACTCTTCAATGTAAATCAATCACAGCAATATCTTTTGATCCATGTACTGAAGTAGGGAAATAAAAACAAAAATAAACAAATGGAACCTAATTAATCTCAAAAGCTCTGGCACAGGAGAGGAAACTGTACACAGAACTAAAAGACAACCCACAGATTTGGAGAAAATATTTGCAAATGAAGCCACTGACAAGGGGTTAATCTCCAAAATCTACAAACAGCTCATCCAACTCAATATAAAATATACGCGCACACACAGCCAAATCAAAAACTAGGCATAAGATCTAAATACACATTTCTCTAGAGAAGACATTGAGATGGCCAAGAGGCACGTGAAAAGATGCTCTACATTGCTAATTATTAGAGAAATGCAAATCAAAACTACGAGATATCACCTCACCCCAATTAGAATCATAGTAGTGTTAGTCACTCAGTCATATTCAACTCTTCATGACCCCGCCATAACTATAACCCGCCAGGCTCCTCTGTCCATGGAATTCTCCAGGCAAGAATACTGAAGTGGGTTGCCATTTCCTACCCAGGGGATCTTTCTGACCCAGGGATAGAACCTGAGTCTCTCACATTGGAGGCAGATTCTTTACCATCTGAGCTACCAGGGAAGTTGCCCCCTCTAAATCAGAATGGCCTTCATCAGCTGGAAAGGGTGAGAAGAAAAGGGAACCCTCCTACACTGTTGGTGGAAATGTAAATTGGTACAGCCACTATGGAGGAAAGTATATGGAGGTTCCTTAACAAACTAAAAATAGAACTACATATGACCCAACAAAATTAAATTTTGACAAAATTAGAAGTGTGTAGGCTTTTCAGGACTCCATCATGGCACTGTAACCCCAAAATGTTTTTTGTGTTTTTGTTAACTACACCCATGAATGTATATATATGTGTGTATGTATATGCACATACATGCACATAAACCAGGTATTGTTGTCCTGTCTTCATTTCTAGCATAGGGAAGATAGAGACAAATGAAATTCATTACTGTATTCCAATGAGTCAGTTAATTGATAGGTAAACTTTCCTAACACGTTAATCTAAATAACATTTAGTGTTTTATTTTATAGATATAGATTTTATAAGTGTGTAGGCTACACAGGTGGTATCTTCTTATGTCAGGAACATTTGTGTTGCTTAGTGCAAAGGACATAGATTTGGAGTCAGAGAAATCTGACCTTACTCGGCCTCTTTCCAGGGCTTCCCTGGTGGCTCAGCCAGTAAAGAATCTGCCTGCAGTGTGGGTGGACCAGGTTCAATCCCTGGGTTGGGAAGATCTCTCTTAGTGCAGTATGCTTAATCAAAGAGTAATGTGAAGTTTTTGTTTCCCGTTTTTGCCCCTTTGGCTAACGAAACAAAATGATAGTGGTATGTGCACTTTTGCTAGAAAATAAAAATGAAATTCATAGATCTGCATTCCCAAGGGCACATTGCAAAGACTGATATGTATTTTCACTCAGTATATTTCTAGAACCACCTACCTCTTATTCCCTTTTGCCTTACTCATCTTCCATTTCAAATTTCTTGAATGTTAATGTGTAACATATTCTAACACTTCAAACATGCTTTCTTTCTGTTTTAGCCCTCTTCAGAATAACCCATCATCCTAACTTCTGACTTCACTGTTTTTTAAAAACATTCATTCAGCACATATGTATTGTACATCTATTTTATGCCAATTAATTAGATATTGGGAATATAATCCCCATGTTTAGAAAACTCAAAATTTATAGGATGTTAATCAATAGTAAGAGAATAAACAAAATATCCAGTATAATAAAATGCAAGTGTTATAAACAGATGTGCACAAGGTGCTATAAAGATTAAGATAATGGCACCAAATGAAGCCTTAGGTCAGGCTGCCTTCATAGAGGTGGTGATTTTTCAGCTGTCTGAAAGGATGAGTAGTTGCTGGACAAATGAAGAGAAGGTTTTTCTGTGAATCAGTATCTGGCATCTGTAATTAACATTTTTATTAAAGAATTTCAGCAATTAATCTCACCATCTAATTGCTCCCTTTTCCTCCTCTAGTTATACAACTGAGGATGGGGTTTGTGAGAGGGCCCCCTGTAGACTGTAGGAAGCAGTCTACAGGAAACAAAGAAGGTATGTGGTAAAGTGGAGAGGGTATCCAAAAAGTGGAGCAGATTTGGGAGCCAGAGTCAATTACATATTAGACTAATAGAAAGAGGTCAAAAAAGTTTGACCTCTTTCTGAAAGCATCTTTGTAAATCTGTTTCTGAAGTAATTCAGACTATATAGATATGTTGAAATACCCTATTTAAAAACAAAATAGAAGCAATTAAAATATAAATTCTTCAAATCCTCACAAAGAATTAGTTTCTATTTTTAAGTGAAAGATTTCAAGTAGTAAAAATTCCTACTCCCTCAGTCTATCTGAACTGTGAATCAATTTACAAAATATACTTTATTTGCAACCTCTTCTGGTATAATTATTACATTTATTTATTTAGTTTGCCATATTTTTATATAAATAAAAATCTTTTTATTGTGCTGATTCTAAACCCAAATTGCTCAAATTTAATTTCTCTTTAGTAGAATTATTTTTAAGTTTTTAGAGACAACTGCCTGTTGCTATTATTTTTATTAGAATGATAACACTTAGATTTCCTTTAGTAAGCAGTTTAACATGGCATATTGTAGTCAGCAAGCTACAGCCCACAGGCCAAAGCCAGCTTGCCACCTATTTTGGTAAGACTTGAGAATTAAGAATGGGCTTTTAAATTTTAAATGGTTGGAAAAAAATCAAAAGATGAGTAATATTTCGTGACACACAAAAAGTATATTTAGGTTTCTTTTACATTTAGATTTTTATCAAATATATTTCATTCCTGCTGAAATATTAGAGGTATCCATCAAATAACATTTTTGATACTAAGAAGGTTAAGCTGCAAATTGATGAAAGGAATTTGATTAAACTAAGTTTTATAAGTAGGTGGTAACAATTCAGAACTTTGTGACTCATGTTTTCTGATTTTAAATTGAGTATTCTTTCTTCTATATAATACTGCACCTTTATTTTAAAATAATTTTTCTAGTTGTAAAGAAAATCACTCATTAGAAGGTATTCATTAATTGATAGCATCAATTTGGGTCTTAAAGTATTGACAGAAAAGGTTTCTAACTTGATTTCCTCTAATGCATTTCTATTATAATACATTCCAGTTTAATATTTTATGAGATGCCCTATGTAAAATATTTATTAACAGATGAGGCAAATTTTCAATAAATTGTAGTTTTCTTGATTTATTCAAACATTTTATGACAGCTTGATTTATAATAATATAAACATATTCTAATATTTTTTATTTGAGTTTTTGAAGGACTGAATTTAACATTGTAGTATTCAATGTTGAAGTCATCTCATGGTATGGTAAAGTTTCCTTGACTACATCATATACATCTCCCCCCCCCCCCCCCCCCCCCCCCCCCCCCCCCCCCCCCCCCCCCCCCCCCCCCCCCCCCCCCCCCCCCCCCCCCCCCCCCCCCCCCCCCCCCCCCCCCCCCCCCCCCCCCCCCCCCCCCCCCCCCCCCCCCCCCCCCCCCCCCCCCCCCCCCCCCCCCCCCCCCCCCCCCCCCCCCCCCCCCCCCCCCCCCCCCCCCCCCCCCCCCCCCCCCCCCCCCCCCCCCCCCCCCCCCCTAATAGAATTTTTCCTTTAAAAAATGTTTATAATCAGTTTTTACACTTACCATTGTTACTTATGCTATGAGTTTATACATTTGTTGAGGTACTTACCTGTTAGATTTATCTGAAATTGACTTTTGGTTCTTTCCAAAATAAGAAATCACCTCTCATGCTATGTGTGAAAAAACTATGCAAAGATACATTTGATTATTTACCATAATAACAATTGCTTTTCTCATGTTTCTGTTTACGTAATAAATATTTAATCCTGAATGACTAACACTGAACAATATTTCCGCTTCCATACATGCTCACTAATATTAATGTTCCTCAGGATTTCAATAATTATACTGTAAAACATACTGTTCCCCTCACACTCCTCTTCAGTTTTATATAATTAACTGCCTTTTTCCTTTTTCTGTTGTTTCAGTTAAAGGATCAAGAAAGTTAAGTCTGCCAACAGATCTTAAGGCTGATCTTGGTACGGTAGGCAAAAGCCAACAATTTTAAGTTTTCTTACATTCATTTGGCTGAACATTTTAACCATCTGGTCCATGAATAAAGTTTCCTAGATGGCAGTGTTTAATGGCTTTTCAAAAGGCTTTCTTAAAAATCACCATACAGTTCTGTTGGCAGCATTCAACATTTTATTTCTTAACAATCATTTTACAAAACTATGTTTCATAAATCATTACATAACAACTATATAATGTTTGGGGTTTTTAATCATGAAAATGTTTTTAAACATTAACTAGATTCATGCATATGGACCCTCTGTGACAGTAATCACGTAAATGAGCATCATTTTCTCTGGAACTATTTGGATATTAATAGCATTTACAACTAATGCTATTTTAACAACAACTACAAAGTCTGACACATCAAAGAATGGAGTTCTTGCCATTAAGGACAGTTATAGAAAGTGTTATTCACTTTATTTTTTGTGGTGCTCCAAGCTTATTCATAATTCTAGTACTTACTAAATAGGTTTTCACCCATTTTTCTCTCAGAACTTTAATCTACTTGTCCCAGGATAGTTTCTTTTGCGAAATGTAAAGGAATCACCTTTATCTTCATCTCCTTTCTTCTGACTTAAAGTCATAGCAAAAACCTATGAATGTCATGTCTAAAATAACAAAAATTCAATAATTAGCCTTTGTTTTTAGAGTGTTCAAAGCTGTTTCACATATATGATTATATTTAACTTTCTTAGCAACTCTTTAAAAAGTCCTCTGGTGGCTCAGACAATAAAGACTATGCCTGCATTGCTGGCGACCTTGGTTCAGTCCCTGGGTTGGGAAGATCCCCTGGAGAAGAGAATGGCTACCATCTCCAATATTCTTGCCTGGACATTTCCACAGACAGAGGAACCTAGCGGGCTACAATCCATGGGCTTGTAGAGTTGGACATGACTGAACGACTAACAGTTTCACTTTTCACTTTTTCAGCAACTCTTTAAGGTAGTTATCAGTATTCCTTTTTTCTAGAGCAGAAACTGAGGTTATATTGTTAACAATTGTAGAATTGAGATTTGAACCTAGGTCACAGAACATAATACTGAAACTTTATTGAGCACATTCACCTACCTCATCTCATTTTAACTAAATTAAATACCTTTCAGCAATAATTTGTTACATTTAACATCTAATTACATACCATCTTAAGATGATTTTGATTAGATAATTATATCAGTGATATTAAAGTCAAAGCACATTTTCAGTGCAGATGCAAAATTATTCATTATTATCAGTTCAGTACTAACTAAATTGTTATGAAGGTAATTAGTATTTTGCCAGTGTAATTGATATCAAAGGAAGATTCAACATTCTAGTTCCATGTATTGACCTCCTACTACCTGTCAGACAGTATGCTATATATTTTGTACATATTATTTGGTACATGATAGATAGATAATAGATCAGTAATGTTCTACCCACTTTAAAAATAAATTAAGGATATGAAAATTTAAATTTGTCTAAGGTCAGAGATGGGCTCGATAAAGGACAAAAATGGTATGGACCTAACAGAAGCAGAACATATTAAGAAGAGGTGGCAAGAATACACAGAAGAACTGTACAAAAAGATCTTCACGACCCAGATAATCACAATGGTATGATCACTCACCTACAGCCAGATATCCTGGAATGTGAAGTCAAGTGGGCCTTAGAAAGCATCACTACGAACAAAGCTAGTGGAGGTGATGGAATTCCAGTTGAGCTATTTCAAATCCTGAAAGATGATGCTGTGAAAGTGCTACACTCAATATGCCAGCAAATTTGGAAAACTCAGCAGTGGCCACAGGACTGGAAATGGTCAGTTTTCATTCCAATTCCAAAGAAAGGCAATGCCAAAGAACGCTCAAACTACCACATAATTGCTCTCATCTCACATGCTAGTAAAGTAATGCTCAAAATTCTCCAAGCCAGGCTTCAGCAATACGTGAACTTCCAGATGCTCAAGCTGGTTTTAGAAAAGGCAGAGGAACCAGAGATCAAATTGCCAATATCTGCTGGATCATGGAAAAAGCAAGAGAGTTCCAGAAAAACATCTATTTCTGCTTTATTGACTATGCCACAGCCTTTGACTGTGTGGATCACAATAAACTGTGGATAATTCTGAGAGAGATGGGAATACCAGACCACCTAACCTGCCTCTTGAGAAACCGCTATGAGGGTCAGGAAGTAACAGTTAGAACTGGACATGGAACAACAGACTGGTTCCAAATAGGAAAAGGAGTATGTCAAGACTGTATATTGTCACCCTGCTTATTTAACTTCTATGCAGAGTACATCATGAGAAACAGTGGACTGGAAGAAACACAAGCTGGAATCAAGATTGCCGGGAGAAGTATCAATAACGTCAGATATGCAGATGACACCACCCTTATGGCAGAAAGTGAAGAGGAACGAAAAGCCTCTTGAAAGTGAAAGAGGAGAGTGAAAAAGTTGGCTTAAAGCTCAACATTCAGAAAACTAAGATCATGGCATCTGGTTCCGTCACTTCATGGGAAATAGGTGGGGAAACAGTGGAAACAGTGCCAGACTTTATTTTGTGGGGCTCCAAAATCACTGCAGATGGTGACTGCAGCCATGAAATTAAAAGATGCTTACTCCGTGGAGGGAGGGTTTTGACCAACCTAGATAGCATATTAAAAAGCAGAGACATTACTTTGCCAACAAAGGTCTGTCTAGTCAAGTCTGTGGGTTTTCCAGTGGTCATTTATGGATATGAGAGTTGGACTGTGAAGAAAGCTGAGGGCCGAAGAATTGATGCTTTCGAAGTGTGGTGTTGGAGAAGACTCTTGAGAGTCCCTTGGACTGCAAGGAGATCCAACCAGTCCATTCTGAAGGAGATCAGTCCTGGGTGTTCTTTGGAAGGAGTGACGCTAAAGCTGAAACTCCAGTACTTTGGCCACCTCATGAGAAGAGTTGACTGATTGGAAAAGACTCTGATGCTGGGAGGGATTGGGGGCAGGAGGAGAAGGGGACGACAGAGGATGAGATGGGTGAATGGCATCACTGACTGGATGGACGTGAGTCTGAGTGAACTGTGGGAGTTGGTGATGGAGAGGGAGGCCTGGTGTGCTGCGATTCATGGGGTTGCAGAGTCGGATACGACTGAGCAACTGAACTAAACTGAAGGTTTTAAAGCAGTTTTACATATTGCATATTCTCTCTCTCCCCAGAGAGCCTCCCCTACTGTTAACATCCTCCACAAGAATGGTACGTTTTTATAACTTGTGAACCATATGTATACATCATCATCACCCCAAATCCATAGTTTGCATTAGGGCTGATTCTTGATGTTTTAACATATGCATAATGACAGGTATCCATCATTATATAATACGTTACAGTGTAATACAGAACAGTTTTACTGATCTGAAAATCTGTCAGCCTAGTCATCACTTCCTCCACCTCAACTTCTAGCAACCACAGATCTTTCTACTGTCTATGGAGAACGTCAAGAACATTTGTGTCCAACTTTGTGTGACACAGTTGGACTCACAAAATCACACATGGTTTTATAGCTCATTCCTTTTTTGGTACTGAATAATATTCCATTGTCTCAAATGTACCACAGTTTATCCATTCTGGTTTTTATGTGTACATAAGTTTTCAGCCTCTTTGTGTAAATACTAAGGAGCCTGATTGCTAGATCATTGGTAAAAGTATGTTTAGCTTTTTAAGAAGTCTTTGCACAATAATTTTGTATCCTCACTATCTTTTTATTCCAAATCTTTTCTAGCATTTGGTGTTGACAGTGTTCTACATTTTTGCCATTCTAATAGGTGTGTAATAGTTTCTCATCCTTGTTTTAATTTGAAATTTTAAAATATTTTTATGTGCTCATTTTGCCATCTGTCTCCTTTGGTGTGGTATCTGTTCAGATCTTTTGCCCATTTTTTAAGTCAGGTGGTTTCCTTTTAAGAGTTTTAAGAGTTCTTTGTATATTTTAGTTAATGTTTTTCAGGTATATATGTTATACCTATTTTCTTCCATTCTGAAGCTTGTCTTCTCATCCTCTTGATACTGTCTTTTACAAATTTTTTAATTTTAATGAAGTCAAATTTACCAATTTTCTTTCATGGATTGTGCCTTTGGTATTATATCTAAAAAGATATCAAACCCAAAGTCATCTACATTTTCTGTTTTCTTCTAGTAGTTTTACAATTTTGTGTTTAACATTTAGGACTATGATCAACTTTGAGTTTTGAAGGTTGTAAAATCTGTTTACATTTTTTTGGTGTATGTATATATCCAGTTGTTCCACTACTATTTGTTGAGAAGACTGTCTTTTCTCTGTCACATTGCTTTTGCTCCTTTGTCAAGGATCAGTTGACTATGTTTGTTGGATCCATTTCTAGGCTTTCTGTTCTTTTGCAATGATATATCTGTTTATTTCTTCACCAATACCATCTATCTTCAGTAGTTTATAGTCAGTCTTGAAGTCAAGTAGTGTCATTCCTATGACTTTATTCCTTTCCTTTAGTATTCTGGGTCTTATTCCTCTCCAAATAAACTTTAGAATCAGTTTGTCAACATCCACAAAATAACTTGCTGGAATTTTGATTGGGATTGTGTTGAAGCTACGGATCAATTGGGGAGAACTCATGTCTCGACAATATTGAGCCCTCCTATCCATGAACATGGAATCTGTCTCCATTTGTCTTCAGTTTCTCTCATCAGTAAGGAACTTTAATAGTTTTGTAGTTTTCCTCATATAGATCTGGCACATGTTTTGTTAAATTTATGTGCATGCTTTGTTAGATTTATACATAAGTATTTTAATTTTGAGGGTACTAAGGTGACTGAGGCCATGAAATTAAAAGACGCTTACTCCTTGGAAGAAAAGTTATGACCAACCTAGATAGCATATTCAAAAGAAGAGACATTACTTTGTCAACAAAGGTCCGTCTAGTCAAGGCTATGGGTTTTCCAGTGGTCATGTATAGATGTGAGAGTTGGACTGTGAAGAAAGCTGAGGGCCGAAGAATTGATGCTTTTGAACTATGGTGTTGGAGAAGACTCTTGAAAGTCCCTTGGACTGCAAGGAGATCCAACCAGTCCATTCTAAAGGAGATCAGTCCTGGCTGTTCTTTAGAAGGATTGATGCTAAAGCTGAAACTCCAGTACTTTGGCCACCTCATGCGAAGAGTTGACTGATTGGAAAAGACTCTGATGCTGGGAGGGATTGGGGGCAGGAGGAAAAGGAACTACAGAGGATGAGATGGCTGGATGGCATCACTGACTCGATGGACGTGAGTCTGAGTGAACTGTGGGAGTTGAAGATGGACAGGGAGGCCTGGCGTGCTGCGATTCATGGGGTCGCAAAGAGTCGGACATGACTGAGCGACTGAACTGAACTGAAGGTAAACGTTAATTCTTTTTAACTTCAAATTCTGTTGCTAGCATATAGAAAATTTTTGTCCCATATCACCAAAGGGTGACCTCTTAATACTCAAGTTGATGGAGTGACCCATTCTGTAGATAGCAGTCAGCTTTTTTTTCCCAGCCACCCTATCATTGCCAAATGAGCTAATAAACAGAGTAGCTATAGTGGCAGGGACACAAGTTATACATGCATGGACTTCAGCAAAATGGACTTCCACTCACCAAGGTCAACTTGGCTACAACTGCTGAATGCTCAGTATGATAACTGAAATAGTCAACACTGTCTGCAGTGTTACCATTTCTCAGGTGATCACTTACCTGCTGGCAGGTTGATTACACTGAACTACTTTCAACATGGAAGAAACGTATGTTCTTACTAGAATATACACTTATTCTGGATTATGGATCTGCTTTTCCTGAATTGAATGCTTTTGCCAGAACTATTATCCATGGGCTTGTTGTTTTTAGTCAGTAAGTTGTGCCCAACTCTTTCGTGACACCATGAACTGTAGCACACTAGTCTTCTCTGTCCATGGGATTTCGTGAGCAAGGATACTAGAGTGGGTTTCCATGTCCTCACCAGGGGATCCTCCCAACCCAGAGATTGAAGGCACACCTCCTGCATTGGCAGGTGGATTCTTTACCACTGAGTTATGCCTTATCTATCATCATGGTATTTCACACAGCATTGCTTTTCATCAAGGAACTCATTTCACAACAAATGAAGTATGGCAATGAGCCAGTGCTTATGGAGTTCACTGGTCTAACAGTGTTCTTCACCATACTAAGCAACTGTCTATAAATACGTTATGTATGTGTATATGGGGGAGGGAGCAGTGTTCCCTGATGGTTCAGTGGGTAAAGAATCTGCCTGAAATGCTGGAGCTGCTGGAGACATGAGTTCAATCCCTGGGTAGGGAAAATCCACTAGAGAAGAAAATAGCAACCCACTCATTATTCTTGCCTGAAAAATCCCAAGGACAGAGGAAGCTGGTGAGCTATGAAAGTGAAAGCCCACCCCTGGTGAGCTATGAAAACTTTAGTCACTCGGTTCCTCTGTCCATGGAATTCTCAAGGCAAGAATACTGGAGTGGGTAGTCATTCCCTTCTCAAAGAGATATTCCTGACCCAGGGATCAAAGCCAGGTCTCCTGCATTGCAGGCAGATTCTCTACTGTCTGAGCCACCAGGGAAGCCCATGTATATGCATGTTCTGCGCTATGTCAAGTTGCTTAAGTTGTGTCTGACTCTTTGCAACCCTAAGGACTGTAGCCCACCAGTTCATGGGATTCTCCTCTGTCCATGGGATTCTCCAGGCAAAAATATTGGAATGGGTTGCTATGTTCTCCTCCAGGGGATCTTCCCAACCCAGGGATCGAACTCATGTCTTTTATGAGTCTCCTCCATTGGCAGACAGGTTCTTTACCATGAGTGCCACCTGGGAAGCCCATATATATATGCATATATACATATGTATATGTATATACATATGTATATATGCATATGTATATGTATATAAGTCTGTTAATCTGATTAATGTTAGCTGTTACATCTTTCACTGTCCCTTTACTTTTAACCTTATATATATATTCTTAAATTTCTTGTAGAGAACGTAGTTGGGTCTCTTTTTGAATCACTGAGAGTTTTTAATTGATGTATTTAGACAAGTGACATTTAAAGTAATTATATAGATTAATGTCTACCATAGTTGTTAATATTTTCTATTCATTTCCCTTTTTTGTTCCTATTTTCTTCTTCCACTGATTTCTTGTGTGTTTTAAATTGGGCATTTTATGATTCCTTTTACTCTCTTTTCTTATTTTATCAATTATAGTTTACTTTTTATTTTAGCAGTTGCCCTAAAGTTTGCAGTATATATTTACAATGGATACAAGTTCATTTTAAAATATTACTGTACTGCTTCATGGATAGTGAAAGTACTTTATAATAACAAAATATTTCTAACTTTCCCCTCCTCTTCCTTGTATTACTACTGCCATTCATTTCACTGACCCACAAGCTATGATGCTATCCTATATAATTTCTGGCAATTTGGTGTGGTTAGATATTTATTTCAAAATAAAAATCAAAACACTACCATTTCTAAACATTATTGTACCCTGGAACAAAAATTAATGTAGAGAAAATAGAAAAAAATTGCACTTAATAGCATAAAATTTACAATGTCTGACATCCAGGCAATGATACTGTGTCAACAGGAAAATAAAATCTATGATAAAGAAAAAGCATCCATCAATAGAAACTGACCCAGAAATGACACGTAGAACAAAATCAGTGAACAAGGACATTAAATCAGCTATTGTAAATATGCAGATTATCTTCAACTTACAGTGGTTCAACAAACAATTTTTCAACTTTATGATGATGCAAAAGCAATACTAAGCAACAACAACAAAAGCAATACACATTCAGTAGAAACCATACATCAGAATTTGAATTTTGATCTTTTCCAAGCTAGTAATATGCAGCACAATACTCTCACGATGCTGGGCAGCAACAGTGAGCCATAGCCTCGAGTCAACCACATGATCATGAGGATTAACAACTGATACACTTCCAATCATTCTGTGCCAGTACAAACATTCTGTTTTTCACTATCAGTATTCAATAAATTACATGAGATATTCAACACTATTATTTAACAGGCTTTGTGTTCAATGATTTTTCCCAATTATAGGCTACTGTAAGTGTTCTGAGCATGTTTAAGGTAGGATAAGCTAAGCTATGCTATGGTTTTTGGTAAGTTAGGTGTATTAAATATATTTTTGACTTTGGATATTTTCAATATATGATGGCTTTATTGGAACATAACCCTGTCACAACTCGAGGAAGATCTGTACCGCCTATATTCGAGGAGATGGAGGAAAGCACAAGCATCTTAAGAAGAGACATGGAAAATATTTTAAAAGACCTAGTAAACATCTAGAAGTGAACAATATATATGAGATGAAATATACAGATGAGACTAATATCAAAATTGACAGTGGAAAAGAAGACAGTGCTGAATTCAATTAACCATCCAAAATTAAGCAAAGTAAGAAAAATACCAAACTCAGTGAACAGAGAATGAGTGATCTGTTGTCCAACTTCAAGTTATCTAATAAACATGCAATAGAATTCTGAAGAGAGGAAAGAAATGAGACAGAAAAGAATGTTTGAAAAAGTAATGCCAAAAGTCTTTCTAATTTGATGAACATGTAAATCCACAGATGAGAGAAGCTCAACAAACTTCAAGCATAATATGAAGAAAATTAAACCAAAGTTTGTCATAATCAAAAGTCATTTAAAAACAGCCAGCAAAAAAATAGAAATATTAACATATAGGGGAACAAATAACAGCAAGCTTCTTCTCAAATTATAAAAGCAAGAAGATAGTGGAAGAACATCTTTAAAGGACTGAAAGAAATTGTCAAGCTACAATTCTGTACTTGACAAAATATCATTGAAAAGTGAAGGAAAAAAAATTTACAGACACAAAAACTAAAAGAATCCAAAACTACAAGAGATTTTATGGGAAGTCCTGGAAAAAGGAAAATACCAGAAGGAAACCTAGAGCTACGCAGAAATGAAGAACACTGGAAATGGTAAATGTATGGGTAAGGAAAAACAGTTACTGACTCAGTTTATAAATATCTTTACGAGATAATTGATGACTGGAATCACCCCAAATATTCATCAGTGGGTAAACAGTTCAGCAAACTGTGGCATACTCATATAGTGGGATACTCCTCAACAATAAAAAGAAATTAGGCCTGTGGAAACAAGACAACATGGTGGAATCTCAAAGTAATAGTGAAAGAAGCCAGATAAAATCAAGTGTAATTGTATGACTGCTCTAATATAAAATTATGTGAAATGTAAATTAATGTACAGTAACACAAAGTACATTAGTTGCTGTTAAGGGTAAAGGGCCAACAGGGAGAGGCAGCACAGAGGGATTAGAGACAGAAATGAGGACACTAAGCAGAAGTGATGGATACATGTATCATTTTTATTGTGGGACTAAGAACAGATTAGTGGTTGCCGATGTTATTGAATATGTGTAATATGTCAATTATATCACAATCTGTGCTAAGGAATGTAATTGTCAAATAAGGATCCAAGAATGAGGGGGAACAATGTGTTTTTCAGACATCCAAAAACTAAGAGTTTACAGTCTGTAGATTCTTAGCTTAAAGTTCTAGCCAATGCAGTTAAATAGGGGAAAGATTTATCACACATGTGTGTCCAAAAAAATGCAATAAAATGTATACTTATAGGGAATAAATTTTTATACCTGAAATCTTAAGAGAATCAATGGGAACTAATAAAAATAGAGAATGAGATGGCAGTGATGTGGCTGTTACAAATTCATACTCCAAAACTAAATAAACAAAAGTCAACTTTAAAATTGGGGAAAACTCAATTATAATGCTATCAAAAAGATTAAATATGGAGTAATGAACTTGAATCCATAGGATCTATGTGAAAATAATTTAACCTCCATTAAAGAACATTTACAGGACTTGTATTAATCATAAAACATACACTGCTTTCTTCCTTTTGGACAAGAATGTTCGAAATTGGTGTATATTTTATACTTTAGAAATAAGTAATTCTACTGAAACTAACAGTATTTTTCAGAGGAGTAAATATTATAATTTTAAAATTCATCTGAAAAGGTACGCATATAAGAGAGCCAGGACAATTCTGAAAAACAAGAGTCATAAATGAGGTCTAGCCCTACCAGATAGTTAAATACAATATAAAATTACATCTTAAAACATATATCTACTAATAATCATACCATTTTTGGTACTGATGTATAAAAAGTTCAATCAGCAGAACAGAAAATCCAGAAAAACACCCAAATTCATACATAAATTTTGTCATTGTAAATAAGTAGTCTTAGAGTCAAGTGCTGAAAAAGATCTAGATACATCCAAAACTTGCACATTGTTTTATTTTGTTAATTGAATTTGAGTAAATTATTTCTGAACCAGATGCAGAAAAAAAAAGTAGCCTTGAAAACAAGGTAGGTCATTCAAAAAGTAAGTAAGGGTAGGTCATTCAATAAATGTTGGAATGACTAGGCATCTGAAAAACAATCTCCATAAGCCAAAATTAATTCCAAATGATAAAAATACATAGAAACCATTAAAATGCTAGAAGAAAACATGAGAAATATATTTAAAAATAAATAAAACTGAGATTAAAAAAAATATTCTCGGAGTAAGGCTTTGCTCAGAAATAGAAACACAGATATAAAGAACGAAGTTGTGGATACCAAGAAGGTAAGGGATGGTGAAAGTCAAAGTCGCTCAGTCCAGTCAGACTTTTTGCCACCCGTGGACTGTAGCCTCCTCTGTCCATTGAATTCTCCAGACAAGAATACTGGAGCGGGTAGCTGTTCCCTTCTCCAGGAGATCTTCTCAACCCAAGAATCGAACTGGAGTCTCCTGCATTGTAGGTGGATTCTTTACCAGCTGAGCTAGGGATGGTAATTGGATGAATTGGGAGATTGGGACTGACATATACACTACTGTGTGTAAAATAGAGATATGTATAACGAGAACCTATAGTATGACACAGGGAACTACTCCATTCTCTGTTGTGACCTAAATGGGAAAAAAAAATCTAAAATGAGAGGTTATTATATCATATTATAATTACATGTATATATGTAATTATTTACTTTGCTGTACAGCAGAAACATACAACACTGTAAAGCAATTATACTCCAATAAAATTAATTTTAAAAAGTCTTTGCTACAGATGGCATGAATGTCAATAACCATGTAAAAACAAAAAAAAAAGATAAATTTGATTATACAGAGAAAAGAAGCCAAATGACAAAGTCTGTAATAATTTGACAAATAAGACTAGTTTCTGTAATGTGGAAAGGTCTCATACATGAAAACAAGAAAAGGAAGAAAACACTAGACAAATTTATAAAGGTTAAGTACTGGTAGTTCACAGAGGAAGAAATAAGTGTCTTTAAAATAAATAATGCCATCCAACAGAGGATGAGGTGGTTGGATGGCATCACCGACTCAATGGACATGAGTTTGAGTAAACTCCAGGAGTTGGTGATGGACAGGAAGGCCTGCTGTGCTGCAGTCCATAGGGTTGCAAAGAGTCAGACACGACTGACTGACTGACCAGACTGAACTGAAAATAAAAAAGGTACTGAAACTCATTATCAAAGAAGTGAATGTTAAAACAGTACTTTTCCTATTATAGCAATAAATATCAAAGAATTGTATGAAGCAAAAATTGGTGAAGATGTTGGGAAACTGAAGTTCATATATACTGTTGTTGGGGATGTAAATTGGTTAATTATTTTTGGAAACCTTTTGCCATCAAAATCTAAAATGTTTATTCTTCTGCCAAGCAATTTTAATTCTGAGAATTCATTCCACAGATATCACACACATACAAAGAAGTATTACAGTGGTCATTGAAGTTTGCTTTGAAGTAGTAAAGACTGAAACCCTAGGACTCATTAATAAGTAAATAGTCAAATTGTTATATAGCCCCCAAAATGGAAACTTTGTCTCTATAAACAATCAAGTATATCTATATACTATGGTCTCCAAGGCAAGTGTGAAAAAAAAAAATCAAGGCATGAAATACTGTGAAATGTGCTTCCCATTCTTTTGAAAAAAGAAAAACAATTACAGAAGGATAATCAAAGAAAATGTTAACGCTCTGTCTAAATAAGAGGTAGTGGAGATGCAGATGTAGAGAACACTTGTGGACACGGGGAAGAAGAGGGTGGGATGAATTGAAAGAGTAGCACCGACATACATACAGTACCATGTGTAAAGCAGAAAGCTAGAGGGAAGCAACTGCATAGCACAGGGAACTGAGCTTGGTGCTCTGTGATGACCTAGAGGGCAGGGATGTGGAGTGTGGAGGAGAGGAGGCTCAAGGAGAGGAGGATATACATACAGTTGATTCATGTTGTTGTACAGCAGAAACCAACACTACAGCACTGTAGAGCAATGATCCTCCATGTAAAAAAATTTAAAAATAAATGAGAGGTTAAACTGAGAGAATTAAGCTAAAATTTTAAAATTAAAAGTTTTTTTCAAACACTTGGAGGTAGAAGCTATAGTATCTACAGAACAGTTAGAGCAAAATATCCATAGTATATACAGTAATAATATGCTGTCAAGGTTGGTCATAGCTTTTCTTCCAAGGAGCGAGCATCTTTTAATTTCATGGTTGCAGTCACCAT
This sequence comes from Nanger dama, assembly GCA_917880005.1. Classification (NCBI taxonomy): domain Eukaryota; kingdom Metazoa; phylum Chordata; class Mammalia; order Artiodactyla; family Bovidae; genus Nanger; species Nanger dama. Next base: position 9,794,781 of record CAKJTW010000011.1, read on the forward strand.
CTGCAGTATTTTGGAGCCCTCCAAAATAAAGTCTGTCACTGTTTCCATTGTTTCCCCATCTATTTGCCATGAAATGATGGGACCAGATGCCATGATCTTAGTTTTTTGAATGTTGAGTTATAAGCCAAATGTTTCACTTTCCTCTTTCACTTTCCTCAAGAAGCTCTTTAGTTCTTCTTTGCTTTATGCCATGAGGGTGGTGTCTGCATATCTAAGGTTATTGATATTTCTCCCAGCTATCTTTATTCCAGCTGGTTCTTCATCCAGCCGGGAATTTCACATGATATACTCTGCATATAAATTAAATAAGCACAGTGACAATATACAGCCTTGACCTAGACAGCATATTAAAAAGCAGAGACATTACTTTGCCGGCAAAGGTCTGTATAGTGAAAGCTATGTTTTTTCCAGTAGTCATGTATAGCTGTGAGAATTGGACCATAAAGAAAGCTGAGCACCAAAGAACTGATGCTTTTGAACTATGGTATTGGAGAAGACTCTTGGGAGTCCTTTGAACTGCAAGGAGATTCACCCAGTTCATCCTAAAGGAAATCAGTCATGAATATTCATTGGAAGGACTGATGCTGAACCTGAAGCTCCAATATTTGGCCACCTGATGCGAAGAACTGACTCATTGGAAAAGACCCTCATGCTGGGAAAGGTTGAAGGCAGGAGGAGAAGGGGACGACAGAGGATGAGATGGTTGCATGGCATCACCAACTTGATGGACATGAGTTTGAATAAGCTCCGGGAGTTGGTGATCAACAGGGAATCCTGGCATGCTGCAGTTCATGGGCTTGCAAAGAGTCAGACATGACTGAGTGTCTGAACTGAACTGATACAATGATAAAACTCAAGTTTTTAAACCAAATAATTTTAACTTAATATATTAGATTTCCCCCCAAAAAAAATAGATTCAAATTATTCATTGTAAGTTTTCACATGACTTAGAAAACATTTATTGTATGTACAGTGCATTGTAAAAGGAATATTCAGACACAGAAGCATTGCTGTGTAGTTGCTCAGTTGTGTCTGACTTTGCAATCCCATGGACTGTAGCCTGCCAGGCTCCTCTGTCCATGGGATTCTCTAGGCAAGAATACTGGAGTGGGTTGTCCTTTCCTACTCCAGGGGATCCTCCCCAACCCAGGGATTAAACCCAGGTCGCTTAAGTCTCCTGCATTGGCAGGTAGGTTCCTCACTGGTTAACCACCAGGGAAGCCCCTGTTTAGTCACTCAGTCGTGTCCAACTCATTGCCACCACTTGTATTGATTTGTAAGTGTTTTACAAGGAGTTCAGAATATGAAGAACTGACTCACTGAATGTAAATTACAACAGATGTTTCAAAGAAACAAAAAAGCCATAAGCTTTTTCAAAGTTTAGATAATTTGTTCATATTGGGGGGATAATTTTACCCACATGATTATTATAGCTTTGATATTTTTGCAAATTTCAGGAATAAAAACATTTTGTTAAGCAATGAATAATTTAGCAACTCAAGATTTCATCTCTTTGGAGACTGTTCAGACTAACTTTCTTGTTTACTTCAGCATACATGTTTCCACCCAGGCCTTACCACTCTTAATATGTGGCTTGAAGTGAACACTTACTTATATGGTGTAAAGTAAGGTGTCACTTTGCTCCTTCAGCATCAATCAGGATATATTAGCATTTTAATGTCATAATTTTTTTATTTACAGTAATGGCCCAAGATGACAACATAGAAGACTTCTGAACTCAACTCCTCCCTGATACACCAAATCTGTAGCTCTAAATGGAGCAATTTCCTCTGGAAGAAGTCCAGAACTAGCTTCAGTTCAGTTCAGTAGCTCAGTCGTGTCTGACTCTTTGCGACCCCATGAATCGCAGCAAGCCAGGCCTCCCTGTCCATCACCAACTCCCGGAGTTCACTCAGACTCACGTCTACTGAGTCAGTGATGCCATCCAGCCATCTCATCCTCTGTCGTCCCCTTCTCCTCCTGCCCCCAATCCCTCCCAGCAGCAGAGTCTTTTCCAATCAGTCAACTCTTCGCATGAGGTGGACAAAGTACTGGAGTTTCAGCTTTGCATCATTTCTTCCAAAGAAATCCCAGGGCTGATCTCCTTCAGAATGGACTGGTTGGATCTCCTTGCAGTCCAAGGGACTCTCAAGAGTCTTCTCCAACACCACAGTTCAAAAGCATCATTTCTTCGGCGCTCAGCCTTCTTCATAGTCAAACTCTCACATCCATACATGACTACTGGAAAAACCATAGCCTTGACTAGATGGACCTTAGTCGAGAAAGTAATGTCTCTGCTTTTTAATATGCTATCTAGCTTGGTCATAACTTTCCTTCCAAGGAGTATCTTTTAATTTCATGGCTGCAGTCACCATCTGCAGTGATTTTGGAGCCCCACAAAATAAAGTCTGACACTGTTTCCACTGTTTACCCATCTATTTCCCATGAAGTGATGGGACTGGATGCCATGATCTTCGTTTTCTGGATGTTGAGCTTTAAGCCAACTTTTTCACTCTCTCACGTTCATCAAGAGGCTTTTTAGTTCCTCTTCACTTTCTGCCATAAGGGTGGTATTGTCTGCATATGTGAGGTTACTGATATTTCTCCTGGCAATCTTGATTCCAGCTTGTGTTTCTTCCAGTCCAGCGTTTCTCATGATGTACTCTGCATAGAAGTTAAATAAGCAGGGTGACAATATACAGCCTTGATGTACTCCTTTTCCTATTTGGAACCAGTCTGTTGTTCCATGTCCAGTTCTAACTGTTGCTTCTTGACCTTCATAGCGGTTTCTCAAGAGGCAGGTCAGGTGGTCCGGTATTCCCATCTCTCTCACAATTTTCCAGTTTATTGTGATCCACACAGTCAAAGGCTGTGGCATAGTCAATCAAGCAGAAATAGATGTTTTTCTGGAACTCTCTTGCTTTTTCCATGATCCAGCGGATGTTGGCAATTTGATCTCTGGATCCTCTGCCTTATCTAAAACCAGCTTGAACATCAGGGAGTTCACGGTTCACGTATTGCTGAAGCCTGGCTTGGAGAATTTTGAGCATTACTTTACTAGCATGTGAGATGAGTGCAATTATGTGGTAGTTTGAGCATTCTTTGGCATTGCCTTTCTTTGGGATTGGAATGAAAACTGACCTTTTCCAGTCCTGTGGCCACTGCTGAGTTTTCCAAATTTGCTGTCATATTGAGTGTAGCACTTTCATAGCATCATCTTTCAGGATTTGAAATAGCTCAACTAGAATTCCATCACCTCCACTAGCTTTGTTCATAGTGATGCTTTCTAAGGCCCGTTTGACTTCACATTCCAGGATGTCTGGCTCTAGATGAGTGATTACACCATCATGATTATCCAGGTCATGAAGATCTTTTTGTACAGTTCCTCTGTGTTTTCTTGCCACCTCTTAATATCTTGAACTAACTTATTAACGCCTAAATATTGGATGAATGAGATAACATCCACATGGAAACAGGTCTTGTGAAAGTCGCTCAGGCTTGTCCGACTCCATGTGAGGCCATGGACTATCCAGTCCATGGAATTCTCCAGGCCAGAATGGGTAACCTTTCTCTTCTCAGGGGATCTTCCCAACCAAGGGATCAAACCCAGGTCTCCCATGTCGCAGGCAGATTCTTTACCAGCTGAGTCACAAGGGAAGCCCAAACAGGTCTTGGCATACTCTCAAATGCTGGGAGCCACTAAGAACAAAAAATATGCTCAGACAAGCACAAAGAATTGAAAGACCACCAAGAGCTCGTGCTAGGCTGAATAATAAAGTTCGTCTCCTATGAAAGGCCACTCCATCAAGCTTGGGGGAGATGACTATTTTGTCTATTGTGTAGAAACCAACACAGAGAGTGTAGGAAAATAAAGAAACAGGAACATAACTGCAACAAAAAGATAAAACTCCAGAAATAGACCATAGTGAAACAGAGATAAGTGACTTAACCTGATAAAGTGTTCAAAATAAGAGAACAACACACTGAACAAAGTGAGAATTTAAACAAAGAGATAGAAAATATATGAAAGTAGGTCAGATGGTAAAGAATCCACCTGTAATGCAGGAGATCTGAGTTTATTCCCTGAGTGGAAAGGTTCCCCTGGAGAACAGAATGGCTATCCACTCCAGTATTCTTGCCTCAAGAATTCCATGGACAGAGGAGCCTGGCAGGCTACAGTCCATGGAGCCCCAAGGAGTATGAGAAACTAACACTTCCACTTTCAAACAGAAATCACAGACCTGAAGAATACAGTAACTTCACAGAAAAATTTAATAGAGGCATTCAATACTAGGCTAGATGGAGCAGAAAAAAGGATTAATGAACTCTTAGGACAGAACAGTAGTTTTCATGCTCACGCCCAGTCACCTCAGTCATGTCCGACCCTTTGCTTCTCTGTTCATAGAGTTCTCCAGGCAGGAATACACGAGTGGGTTGCCATTTCTTTCTCCAGGGGATCTTCTGACCCAGGGATCAAACACACATCTCTCTATGTCTCATGCGTTGGCAGGCGGCACAGAAGAGAAGTGAACACTTTCAAACTCATTTTACAGGAGCCAATACTACCATTACCCAAACCAGAAAGGACACTACAAGAGAAGAAAACAATAGGCCAATATGGCTGGCTAATATAGATACAAAATCTGTAACAAAATACTATCAAACTAAATTCAACAGTACTTTAAGAGGATCTTATGATCAAGTATAATTTATTCCAGGGATAAAAGGATGGTTTGACATCTGCAAATTAACGTGATATAGCATATTAACAAAATGAATAAAAATCATATAATCTTAATAGATGCAGGACAAGCATCTGACAAAACTCAATATCTCTTTTTAATAAAAATTAACACAGCCTAGAGGGAATGTGCCTAAACATAATGAAGACCATATACTGAGAAGGCCACAACTAACATAATGCTTAGAAGTGAAAAGATGTTCCTCCAAGATCAGGAACAAGAGAAAGATGGCCATTCTCACTACTTACACTGAATATAGTACTGGAAGTTCTGCCAAGAACAATTCCAAGAAAAACACATAGACGACATCAAATAAGGAAGAAGGAAAACGTTCTCTATTTGCAGATGACATCTTTATAAAAAACCACACTACCAAAAACCGTTAAAATGAATCAACAAATTTAACAAAATTTCAAGTATAAAATCAATATGTAAAAGTCAATTGCGTTTCTATACAATGCAATACAAAGATGAGAGAAATTAAGAAACAAGAAAGAAGAACAAGAAATTAAGAACACAGTCCCATCTGTAATTGCACTTAAAAGAATAAAGTATTCAGGAATAGATTTTTACCAAGGAGGTAAAAGGTCGGTACACTGAAAATAAAATATGAAAGAAATTGAATAAGACAAAAAATGGAAAGATATTCTATGCCAATGGATTGGAAGAATTAATATTTTGAAATGTCCAATACAGATTTAATGTAACCACCTTTGGAAATTCCAATGGTTTTTCACAGAAATAGAACACAAAATTCTGAAGTTTGTATGGAACTCCAGAAGGCTCCTAATAGTTAGAGCAATCTTGAGAAAGAAGGACAAAGCTAGAGGCATCACACTTCCTGGTTTCAAAGTTTTATAATAAAGCTATAGCAGTCAAAATAATATGGTATTGGCACAAAAACAAACATATCGATAGAGCAGAAAAGAGAACCCAGAAATGAACTCATGCACATATGGCCAACTGATTTATGACAGATAAGCCTAAAATATACAATAGGGGAAAGTATTCTTTTCAATAAATGGTGCTAGGAAAACTGGACAGTTAAAGAATGTAACTTAACTTCTATCTTACACCATACAGAAAAGCGACTCAAAATGGATTAAAGACTTGAACATAAGACCTGAAACCTTAAAACTTGTAGAATAAAACATAAGCAATATGCTTGTTGACATCAGTCCTAGCAATATTTTTTTGGATTTGATACCTAAAGCAAAGGCAACAAAACCAAAAATAAACTACAAACTAAAAAGGTTCTGTACAAGTGAAACCATCAACAAATGAAATGGAAACCTTCAGGATGGGAGAAAATATCTGTAAATCATGCATCTTCTAAAGGATTAATAGTCAAAATATGTAGAGGTCATACAACTCAATAACAAAAATCAAACAATCTGATTTTTTAAATGGGCAAAGGAACCAAATAGACACTTTTCCAAAGATGACATGGAAATGGCTAACAAGTTCATGAAAAGGTGCTTAACAGCACTAATCATTAGAGAAATGCAAATCAAAACCATAATGAGATATCATCCTAAACATGTTAGAATAGCTGTCATGCCATTTGCAGCAATATGTGGACCTAGAGATTATGATACTAAGCAAAGTTAGCGAGACAAAGGGAAACATCATATGATACCACTTCTATGTAGAATGTTAAAAAAAAAAAGATACAAATGAACTTATTTACAAAACAGAAACAGACCCACAGAATACAAACAAACTTATGGTTACCAAAGGGGGAAAAGAGGGAGGAATAAACTGGAAATTAACAGATATATACCACTATATATAAAATAGATAACCACAAAGGACCTACTGTATACCACAGGGAACTCCACTCAATATTTGTAATAACCTGTAACAATAAAGAAGAGTGAGCACTGAAAAATTGATGCTTCTGAATTTTGGTGCTGGAGAAGATGCTTGAGAGTCCCTTGGACAGCAAGGAGATCAAACCAGTTAATCCGAAAGGACATCAACCCTGAATACTCATTGGAGGGGCTGAAGCTGAAGCTCCAAAAATTTGGCCACCTGATGTAAAGAGTCGACTCACTGGAAAAGACCCTAATGCTGGAAAAGATCAAAGGCAAAAGGAGAAGACAGTGGCAGAGGAAGAGATGGTTGGATAGCATCACTGACTGAATGGACATGAACTTGGGCAAACATTGGGAGATCGTGAGGGACAGGGAGGCTTGGCATGCTGGGGTCCACGGGGTTGCAAACAGTCGGACACAACATAATGAGTGAACAACAACAACATAAGGGAGAAGAATCTGAAAAATATATGTATATACACGTACATGTACCACTCTGCTGCACACTTGAAACTAACACACCACACTGTAATAAGAACAGCTATTGTCAATTGACACCGGAGAAAGGAAGAGAAACAAAAGGCAAAAGAGAAATGAAAAGATTTTTTTCCCTTTTGAATGCAGAGTCCCAAAGAATAGCAAGGAGATACAAGAAAGCCTTCCTCAGCGATCAGTGCAAAGAAACAGGCAAAACAATAAAATGGGAAAGACTAGAGATCTCTTCAAGAAAATTTGAAATACCAAAGGAACATTTCATGCAAAGATGGGCACAATAAAGGACAGAAATGGTATGGACCTAACAGAAGCATAAGAGATAAAGAAGTGGCAAGAATACACAGAACTATACAAAAAGGTCTTAATGACCCACATAACCACGATGGTGTGATCACTCACCTAGAGCTGGACATCTTGGAGTGCAAAGTCAAGTGGGTGGGCCTTAGGAAATAACACTACAAACAAAGCTAGTGGAGTTGATGGAATTCCAGTTGAGCTATTTCAAATCCTGAAAGATGATGCTGTGAAAGTGCTGCACTCAATATGCCAATAAATTTGGAAAACTCAGCAGTGGCCACAGGACTGGAAAAGGTCAGTTTTCATTCCAATCCCAAAGAAAGGCAATGCCAAAGAATGCTCAAACTACCCCACAATTGCACTCATCTCATGCTAGCAAAGTAATGCTCAAAATTCTCCAAGCTGTCAACTGTATGTGAACTGAGAACTTCTGGATGTTCAAGTTGGATTTAGAAAAGGCAGAGTAACTGGAGAACAAATTGCCAACATCCACTGGATCATAGAAAAAGCAAGAGAATTCCAGAAAAATATCTACTTCTGCTTCATTGACTACACTAAAGCCTTTGACTGTGTGGATCACAACAAACTGTGGAAAATTCTTCAAGAGATGGGAATCCCAGGCCACTTGACCTGCCTCCTGAGAAATCTGTATGCAGGAAACAACAGTTAGACGTGGACATGGAACAACAGAGTGGTTCCAAATAGAAAAAGGAGTACATCAAGGCTGTACACTGTCACCCTGCTTATTTAACTTCTATACAGAGTACATCATGCAAAATGCCCAGCTGGATGAAGCACAAGCTGGAATCAAGATTGCAGGGAGAAGTATTAATAACCTCAGATATGCAGATGACACCACCCTTATGGCAGAAAGTGAAGAAGAACTAAAGTCTCTTGATAAAAGTGAAAGAGGAGGGCAAAAGAGCTAGCTTAAAACCCAACATTCAGAAAACTAAGTTCATGGCATCCGGTCCCTTCACTTCATAGCAAATAGATAGGGAAACAATTGAAACAGTAAGAGACTTTATTTTTCTGGGCTCCAAAATCACTGCAGATGGTGAATGCAGCCATGAAATTAAAAGTTGCTTACTCCCTGGGAGAAAAGCTATGACAACCTGGACAGGGGATTAAAAAGCAAAGATACTACTTTACTGACAAAGGTCTGTCTAGTCAAAGCTATGGTTTTTCCAGTAGTCATGTATGGATGTGAGAGTTGGACCATAATGAAAGCTGAGCACTGAAGAACTGATGCTTTTGAACTGTGATGCTGGAGAAGAGTCTTGAGAGTCCCTTGCACAGCAAGATCAAACCAGTTAATCCCAAATGAAATCAGTACTGAATATTCACTGGAAGGACTGATACTGAAGCTGAAGCTCCAATACTTTGGCCATCTGATACAGAGAACTGACTCGTTGGGAAAGACCCTGATGCTGGGAAAAACTGAATGTGGGAGGAGAAGGGGACAACAGAGGATGAGATGGTTGGATGGCATCATCAACTTGATGGACATGAGTTTGAGCAAGCTCTGGGAGTTGGTAATGGACAGGGATGCCTGGTGTTCTGCAGTCCATGGGGCCACAAAGAGTTGAACATGACTGAGTGACTGAACTGAACCGATTATCAAGAATATGAGATAAGTATCTTTTTTCTGAAGATGTGGAGGAAAAAAAAAAAAAAAACCTTGTGCACTCCTGGTACACAAATTAGTGCAGCCACTATGGAAAACAATTTGGCAGTTCCTCAAAAAATTAAAAATAGAACTACCATATGATCCAGCACCACTTCGAGGTATATATCCAATGTAAATGAAAACAGTATATTAAGGCATACCTGCATTCTGATGTTTACTTCAGCATTATTTACAACAGCCAAGATGTCCATCAACACATGAATTGATAAAGCAGATACACTCACTCAGAGGAATGTTCTTTAGCCACGAGAAAGGTTGAAAGTGTGGTATTTGCCAGAAAAATGGTGGACTGTGTGGTAGACATGATGTGACGTGAAATAAGCTAGAGAGAAGCAGCAAATACTGCATGGCATCACTTATGTTGACTCTACAAAAAAACAAAAGTCAACTTCAGAACAGACAGTTGAAAAGTGGTTGCCAGGGATTGGTGAGTGGGAATAATAGGAGAGGTATATAAAAGGGTACAGACTCTCAGCTATAAGATAAGGTCAGAGGACCTAATAATGTAAACAGGATGAGTATTTTTTATAACACTGTAATATATAATTGAAATTTGCTACTAGAACCCTTCTAATAGGATAGAACTTGTATTCTCACCAAAAATAAATGTGTGAGCAGATGGGTGTGTTAATTAAATAGATTATGAGAATTTTCCCTAGTGTATATGTATACCAGATCTACACAATGTACACTTTAAATCTCTTACAATTTTGTATGGCAATTACACCAGAGCTAAAAATTTTATTTTTTATTTTTACTTTATTTTACTTTACAATACTGTATTGGTTTTGCCATGAATCTGCCACGGGTGTATACAAGCTCCCAATCCTGATCTCAATCCTGATCCCACCTCCCACCTCCCACCCCATATCATCTCCCTGGATCATCCCCATGCACCAGCCCCAAGCATCCTGTATCCTGCATCAAACATAGACTGGCACTTCGTTTCTTACATGATAGTATACATGTTTCAATGTCATTCTCCCAAATCATCCCACCTTCTCCCTCTCCCTCAGAGGCCAAAAGTCTGTTCTATACTTCTGTGTCTCTTTTGCTGTCTTGCATACAAGGTCATCATTACCATCTTTCTAAATTCCATATATATGTGTCAGTATACTGTATTGGTGTTTTTCTTTCTGGCTTACTTCACTCTGTATAATCGGCTCCAGTTTCATCCATCTTATTAGAAGTGAGTCAAATTTATTCTTTTTAAGGGCTGAGTACTACTCCATTGTGTATATGTACCACAGCTTTCTTATCCATTCATCTGCTGATGGACATCTAGGTTGTTTCCATGTCCTGGCTATTATAAACAATGCTGCAATGAACATTGGGGTACATGTGTCTCTTTCAATTCTGGTTTCCTCGGTGTGTATGCCCAGCAGGGGGATTGCTGGGTCATAAAGCAGTTCTATTTGCAATTTTTAAGGAATCTCCACACTGTTTTCCATAGTGGCTGTACTAGTTTGCATTCCCACCAACAGTGTAAGAGGTTCCCTTTTCTCCACATCCTCTCCAGCATTTATTGCTTGTAGACTTTTGGATCGCAGCCATTCTGACTGGTGTGAAATGGTACCTCATTGTGGTCTTGATTTGCATTTCTCTGATAATGAGTGATGTTGAGCATCTTTTCATGTGTTTGTTAGCCATCCGTATGTCTTGTTTGGAGAAATGTCTGTTTAGTTCTTTGGCCCATTTTTTGATTGGGTCGTTGATTTTTCTGGAGATGAGCTGCATAAGTTGCTTGTATATTTTTGAGATTAGTTGTTTGTCATTTGCTATTGTTTTCTCCCATTCAGAAGGCTGTCTTTTCACCTTGCTTATAGTTTCCTTTGTTGTGCAGAAGCTTTTTATTCCAGGTTAAAAAGTGACAAAGCCTAAGGCAGTATTGTCACTAAGAGATAATTTTCTCAAAGACTGGAAATTTGGCCCCAAATAGTTTTTAAACCTTCACTTAAATGAATGCAATAGAAACTAAACTTGAAAAAACAAAGGGAAATTATTAATAAAGAACCTCTTTGAAACTTTGGATTGCAGAGAGTAAACATGAATGAGTATATAAACATGTAAAAAATCATAGTCATGAAAACTTTGCTATAGAAGAGCCAGATTAAAACTGGGAATAAAAATCTAACTTCAAGGGAGGTCTGTGATTTAGTCACTTTGGGTCTTTGGCTTAAAGTTCTTCAGAAAAGTGCCCTCAAGAGCTTAAAAACCTCAAAAGTGTCAGCACAAAGAGAAAGATGATATTTCCTTATCTGATAGTCAAAAACTGAAATAAAGGTAAAAACTGTCCTCAGTTTTAGTGAGTATAATAGCAGAGATGCCCTACTCTATCAGGTCAGCAGTAGCACAGCTCATGGTATATGGGCCCCTGCATCATCAGCATCATCCAAAAGGAACTAATTCCAGTGTGGCTGGGTATTGTTTTTGGCTGCAAACCTGAGTATAACTCACAGGTTCTCCCTGAGATTGTGAACTACCTAATATACTTTAATAAATTATTTACCTACGTAAAATTAATCAAGCAAACAACATTAAGTCAATTAACCAGCTTGTCCTCCAACCAACTCATTACTTACTAATGAGTAAGAAGGAGGGAGTGAAAGAAGAGTTTCCTCTTAACTATTAATATAAAAGTAAGCAAAGGTAAAGTTAGGTGAGTTTCAAATATTTTAACCAACTGTTTGATATTAGCTACATTTTATATAGCCAATATCATGTAAAAACCGGAGTCTTCTTACATTTAAAAAGACTCCTGAAGATTCCAAGCTAAAGTCTTTTTACATTTATTTTCATGAGTTTTAAAATCTTATTTTGATTTAGTCTTATGTTCAACATTTATTTCACCATAGAATCACCCCTATGGCATTAGCATAATACTAATTTTCATCTTCTAGGAATCGTATGGTATAGTAAAAAGTTTAACTAGACTAGTGTACCAAGTATCAAATTAAATCTTCATTTACATACTCCTATAAAGCTTTGGCAAGGACTATGTTAAAAATAATTTTAACTGGAAACAGTAAGTCATTTTTCAGTAGGTTATGGTTGTACTTTATACAATATATACACTAAATCAAATCTTGATTTCGAGATACAAGAGAATCAGCTAATTTAAAAGAAAACTTGTAATTTCTTTTTAGACTTGAAAAGCTTTTTGTACAGTTTCCCATTTGTTTTAATCTGATTATTGTTCTAAGGTTGAATTTTTTTAATGTTGAATTTTCTCTAAATGGCATAGAGCACTATAGCTGAGCTAAAACATTATTGTAATCAGAAAGCAACTGGGAAACACAAACAATTCTAGTGATATTATGCAGAAAGTGATTTAATACAAGAAACTAGGTGTTTATCAAGTCACTGAAAGATTGGAGACAACCCTAAAGTTGGCCTACATGTATGACTTTCTGAATAAGGCCATCAACAGATACATCAAGGAAGCAGACAACTTTGCTACTGTTAGAATCAGAAGACTACCAGCAATCAATTGTTGAACTGAAGACCACACTTTTATAAGATCAGGATTCTACTACAACTGCCTCTTGACATACAAAAAGCTTGCGACTGGACGCTGGAATGTTGCTTTCAAAAATTAAGCAAAATCTCCACTGCAGTAAAAACCAAAGCAGCAGAAAGATTGCTTCCATTTCAAAACCACTTGTCAAACTTTTTGAGGCCCTAACCCACCATTCACTATGTAAATAAGGCCACCATTCCATGAGGAAGCCCAAGCCTCCTAACAAAGTCACCACTGACAGTCCCAACTGAGTTCAACCTTTGAGTCATTCTAACCCAGGCACGTGGGTAAAGAAGCCTCCTAAAGATTCCAAGCCCTGTCATTCGAGTATTCCTAACTAATGAATGCCCCAGACATCATGGAAATAATATCCCTACCTTGCCTTAGTTTAACTCCTTGCTGTCACAATCTGTAAGTATAATAAAATGATCGTGGTGCATGCTAAGTCACTTCAGCCATATACTCTTTGCAACCATATGGACTGTAGCCTCCCAGGCTCCTCTGCCCATGGGATTCTCTAGGCAAGAATACTGGAGTGGTTTGCCACGCCCTCCTCCAGGGGATCTTCCTGACTCAGGGATGAAACCCACGTCTCTTATGTCTACATTGGCAGATGGATTGGAGTGGTTTGCCATGCCCTCCCTTCTCAGGGGATCTTCTCAAACCAGGGATTGAACCTGCAGCTCTTGCATTGCAGGTGGATTTTTACATTGAGCCATTGGGGAAGCCCAAAATGATTTTTAGTTTACATTTATTAACATTTGGAATGGTCTGTATGCAAAGAGCTAACTGAAACACATGATACAGATATAAGATTAACAAGCATTTCAGAAACATTTTTAAAGACTATAATACTCTATTATGTGATACATCGGAGAAGGCACTGACGACACACTCCAGTACTCTTGCCTGGAAAATCCCATGGGCGGAGGAGCCTGGTGGGCTGCAGTCCGTGGGGTCACGAAGAGTTGGACACAACTGAGCGACTTCACTTTCACTTTTCACTTTCATGCACTGAAATAAATGGCAACTCACTCCAGTGTTCTTGCCTGGAGAATCCCAGGGGCGAGGGAGCCTGGTGGGCTGCCGTCTATGACACGACAGACATGACTTAGCAGCAGCAGCATGTGATACATTGCTGAATTGTAAAGGATAGCTGGCTTCCAATTTTTATCTTTTACTAAAACTACAGTGAATAATTTTATCAATATAAGTTTTTGTATTTAGTATCATTTCTTTAATATAAAATTTCAGAATGACTATGTCTGGGCTATAACCAAATTTCTTCATAAGTGTTTTATAGTATTCATATCTGGTTCGAATACTTACTGTACTAAGAAAAATATTAAGCAAATTAACTTTATATTTAAAAAAATTTAAGCAACAAAAATAAATCTTTTAAGTTAATCAGCCCTATTGAAGACAGAAGAATATGGCTAAAGACTCTGAGCTGCCCAGATATGATAATGTCAGCCAGATATCACGAATCAACCATAACATGGAAAAAATTGGGCCATACAAGGGGTAGGGGAAAAAAACAGACAGACCAGCATGTTCAGTAATCTAATAATTGATACTACCCTATTATAAGCTCAAATGAAACAATGTTCACAAAAAACAGCCACCAAAAGATGGTGATAGATAGGCAGGCACTTGCACTTAGCAAGTCCAAAGAGTCCTGGCCAGGTGAACAAATTTTACTATTTTCAGAGCTCTGCCATATATTCTTGAACCTAGATAAGCGAGTGTGAAGAGGGCTGCAACTCATCCCAAATTACTCCAAATAAGCCCTAAAACAAGCTTTCACACCTGGATATATCCTAACTGACATGCCCATAGCAGCATGGCTTATATTTGCAGTTTGTATCCCTAAAGTAATTGCCCTTTTCTAACTTACTCTATGTCTGCTGGTACCAGCTGTTGCCCTCATGTTTTTCCTCTTTATTAGACTAGATTCAATAGTGAAGGAGAGGCAGAACTCTTGACTCCTGCTTCCCCATATCTAACTTATCATGTGATAGAGTTATGCCTTTCTGTCTGAGAAATCTGTATTAATATGGAAGACAACTGGTCCCAAGAGACTAGGACCAGTTATGTAATGTCAATGGACATTACATAAGCTACTCCTAAACCCTCCTAACTATGTCATCAAAATTGCTAATCCTTACCAAATATATTAGCTGACCCAGTGGCCTAGTTTTTAAGCATACAGACACTAAGTGAGAAAAATCTGGATTAGAATCCTGACTCCATGAGTACTGCTTATGTAACATTAGACAATTTTCTGAACATTTTTTGACCTTCATTTTCCTCATCTGCAAAATCAGGATAAAGCACCTACCTTGCATAGTTGTTGTGAAGATTAAATCAGTAATGTGTGTGAAATGCCTGACATTGAAGTATTCAGTAAATGTTAATTCATTAAAAAAACATAGTAAAACACACTAGTGCATTTAAATGGTGAAACCTAATTCTCATCTTTGCACTAACTACAAGGGGATCCAGAGAATGTATATTTTAAGTTTTCAAATTCCTCAGTACAGAAAAGCTGTAATGGAGTGGGTACTGAGTGCCAGTTCCCATGTCCAATATGAACATTAAACATGATTCTTCTGTTTAACTTTGTCCTTTGAATAACCAAAGAAGCACATTTTAAAATGTATTCTGAATATTGTTGATCTATGAGATGATGTTTCAAATACTATGTGTTAGCATTAAGACTATTTTAGTACAATTGTTCCAAATTTTTAAGTTATATCAGAACAGAGATAAATTCACAGGATCTAAAATAGACAGGACTATTTGGTGTCAGACTTGAGCAACTTTAGTGGACCAGTTGTAGTTCAAAATGGCAGTAATAATGTCAAAAACAAAAATGACAGCAATAATTCATCTTTGTTCAGTTTACCATATACCAGGAAGTTTCTGGCATATCATGTTGTAACAAAAGCTCCATGAGTTAGATAGTAATAGTCCCAATCAAGAGGAAACTAAACTATGAAGTCTGCAAAAATGTATACAACTAGTATGTGGTAGAACTGGGATTTGAGCCCAGGCAGTCTGCCTTGTAGAGTCAATATTCTTATGTACCATTCTCAACTTTGCAGTAAAATGCTTGCGTTCTATATTTTAAACCCTAAGCACTTGAAGTTCTTCCAAAACTTATATATATAGGTGTATATTTACATTATGCAAAAGTCTAGTACTATAACCTATTTTGTACTGCCACTAAATGGCAGAGTCATAATGAATAAATTTTAACTATGTTAGATTTTAAAGATGAATATATTTAATTATCTTATGAAAAATTTGGCTAGCTATTGAAATTATGACTAAATACTAAAACAAGGACTTAGTCATCTTTAAATGGTTTAAAAACAAGGAATTCTCCCTCCATTTATTAATCTATACTTATTACTTTATATTAAGATTTAATTATGATATTTATGTTGCCTTCTTCCTTTTGGTACAGACCATGTAAATGGACACTGCACAAGTCCCACTTCTCAGAGCTGCGGTTCTGGAAAACGACTTTCCAGTGCTGATGTTTCAAAAATAAATCGCTGGGGTCCTGGAAGACCACCATTTCGAAAAGCACAGTCAGCTGCTTGCATGGAGATTTCTTTGCCAGTTACAACAGAAGGTAGGTTAAACAGATTTTTGTGGATACAACTGAAATTTGACATACCACAGGAATTAGAAGCTGGGGGATAAGGGATTGTGGTCACATGTAAAAGATATGAAAAGCCGGTCAACTCTAGACAATGAGCAACTGAGAACCTGGTTGGGCTGTAGCTATGAATCCAGATCCATCCCTCACTACACCTCTTTCATCTCTAAAACCAGAATGCTTCTGTTTATGGGTAGGTTTCCATCTCCTCGGTACAAAGTGAGACCTATGTATTAATCTGTTCTGCATACTCCTACTTTCTTTCCATCTCAACGGTAAGTCTCTTGGTATCTTTATCTGTAGACAATTATTTATTGTCTTATCACCTTTGTTTCCTCAACTATTAAGAGAATGTGACCCAGAAAGAGGCAAGACATTAAATTCTAGTTTGCAATCTTATGTTTTAAAAAGAGACGATTATTTGCTTATTTATGGAATTAGTGTTGGGGGCAGGGAGTATAAAGTACATGAGTCAGAAGGTCTAGATTAAGAAAGATTTAAAAAGAGAAAAAGAGGAATCCTGTAACTGCTGCAGGTGGCTCAGTGGTAAAGAATCCACCTGCCAATGCAGGAGACACAGGTTCAAAACCTGGACCAGGAAGATCCCCTGGAGGAGAATATGGCAATCCACTCCAGTATTCTTGGCAGGAAAATCCCATGGACAGAGAAGCCTGGTGGGCTAGAGTCCATGCGGCCACACAGAGTCAGACACGACTGAGTGTGCAGACAACTTCTGCTACTGCCTTTCTGATCAAAAGCTTTGGGACTAGAAATAGGAAAAAAGTAATCTTAGGAATATGCTATGGTAATTCTGTGCTATAGAGTAATTCACCATTTGTGTGTTTGCTCAGTTGCTGAGTCATGTCTGACTTCGCAACCCCATGGACTATAGCCCTCCAGGCTCCTCTGTCCACGGAAGTTTCCACATAAAAATACTGGAGTGGGTTGCCATTTCCTCCTCCAGGGGATCTTCCTGACTCTGTTTCTTGCATCTCCTGCATTGGCAAGCGGATTCTTCGCCACTGCATCACGTGGGACGCCCAATTTACCATTTACCACTCCTAAAAAAATTTGATAGTAATGATCTGTATTATTCAAATTTTTAAAATAAGATTTTAGGCACTTCCCTGGCAGTCGAATGGTTGAGACCCTGTACTTGCACTGCAGAGGGCATGGAATCTGATTCCGGGTCAGGGAACTAAGATGCCACATACAGAAGTGGCATGGTCAAAAATTTTTTTTGAAATGGGAATTTTTAGCTTTTTAACATTCCACCATATTAAGTCTGGTCCATGGACATGCATATGATCTTCTCTTTCACAGGTATCTATGAGTAGCAATCTTGAGTGTTGATGAGCCATGAATGGAAAATTTTTGAAATACTAGCTAGGAATGCAACAATATAAGGAAAGTGTAAAGGTTGTAAATGAATTAGCAGTTTCAGTCACTGGACTGAGCTGGCAATTTTAGACATTTCTAACATGTTAATTTGGGGAAAATTAACTCTACATCTCTTATCTCCAAATCTGTAAAGTATATAGTTTAGATCTGTGCTCCCTCTCAGATCTAAATTCTATTAAAAAGTTAATTTTATAAACTTGCTGAAGGATAGAGAAGGGAAAATTAGGAATACTCTATTTTGGTTTGTAGAAAAAATAATAGTCTGAGGAGCTTTAATATTTAACTACTGTATATTATTTTATTATATGTTATTATCTCTTTTTATAAAAATGGGTCATCATTTCCTATCAAAATGGAAAGGAGAGGGAAGGCAGTAGAAAGACTATGAGGAACTTGTACTCTGGAGTGATTATAAGAACAATACAACTTTCCTATATCATTTACCTGAGGTGGTGAGTTTCTGCTTGTTGGAGTGTACACCATGTGTAAAAGTTGATGAGCAGGAGAACTTGAAGCCACCTGTTTCCTTTTCATTGGACTGAAGCCCTCTCAGAAAGATTACCACACTCTCAGTGGGGTGGCATTGTCTACAGCTCTGTATTTAGTCATTGGCAAAGCCAAAACTGGATTTAGATTCAAGGTAGGCAGCTTGTAACTAGTTCAGGGAGATAACATTTGTTAAATGTTATATAAATAGTTTAATATTTACAATTGAAATTACTTCAAATATAGCAAAATTAAAGGAATGTATTTACCACAGAACATACATGATCCTTCAGGTAAGTAGCCACAATGTTGTTAGTATATGAGAATTGTCAAGAAGTCATTAGGAATACTTTCAGTAACTGAGAGAACGGAGAGAAGCATAATTAAAACTGTACTAGAAATTCTTGTAATCTTAACTATTTAGACTAAACATATTTTTTCTAAATTAGAGAATTGCAACTAACTTGTGAAGTAAGGTAGAGAAAAAAACAGTGGACGCAGCTCTGCAGATTCAAGGCAAGTCCCAGCTCTGCCTAAGTTTATGATTTACACTTCTGGACTTTTCTTCATCTTCAAAATAAGCTGGTGAACTGGATAAGCTCCCTTCCACATCAGTTAACAAAGAATCAAATTCTACTTCTCCCTCATCATTTTGATGTACCAAGTCTGACTTCACTTGTTCTGGAAACACACTAAAACTTAAATTTTTGGTTTTTAAATTTCCATAGAAAGTCGAGAAAATTCCTATAATCGTTCTAGAAGCTCTAGCATCTCCAGCATTGACAAAGATTCTAAAGAAGCGATTACAGCACTATACTTCATGGAGTCCTTTGCTCGGAAAAATGACTCTACTATCTCCCCTTGTTTGTTTGTTGGAACTAGTCTGGGAATGGTGTTAATCATCTCCCTAAACCTACCTTCAGCAGATGAACAAAGATTTACAGAGCCAGTCATGGTACTGCCAAGTGGTAAGAGTTTTCATTTATTCCTTCACTGCTACTTTTTCAAGTTTATATAAATGGTTTGTAAAACATCTGGAGCAAAGATTTAAGTATTCTGGGTATTAGGAACTATTGAGAACTTTATAAATCATATACTATCTCAACTATTGCAGTATACCTTCCTGCAAGGCAAAAATTGTCAGCCATTTCTATGGTAGTAATCTGGAATTCCCAACCTAAACGGTGCCTTGGGAAATAAGTTTCTGAAAAGCATTTAGGAAAGCCTTAAGGCATAAGTTTAAAAGTTTTAATGAATTGAAGCATTTATCTAATGTTCCATGCCAGATCAGAGCCTATGAGTGTTTTACATCATCCCCGAAGAACTCAGATGATTAAACTAGAAGCATTCTGACTTGAGCTGGCTTTCTAAATTATTTGATAATCTCTTCATCTTGTTTTGAAGCCATGCCTCAAAATGTTTTCCATTTTTATCCTAGTACCTAGAGAATCTGACCCCAGTTATGAGTATTGCTGCTAAAGTATATGTTGTATTCTCTTCCTGCTTCTTCCCTCTTGAAAAGATGTGATTCCTTCTGTTATTCCTTTGAGTATTTTAAAATTTATTCTTATCAATAACTTTTTTCCCATAAATGAAAAAGTATCTGAAAAACATTTCTAAAGTAAAAATCATTTATTAATATATAGAATAAGGGATTTCATTTCAAAAGAACACATATGGTATGATAGGTTAGATAGAGTTGTGTTTTCTTTGCTAACTGGTATGCTAAATTCATATAGATGGATTGTACTGTGGGAAGAATATTCAGCTCTCTACTAGTGAGGCAAATTCAGATAAATGTATTGTGTGTGTGTGGCCTAAACAACATGAGTTTATTTTCTCACACTTCTGGAGGCTGGAGGACCAAGATTAAGGTGCTGGAAGGCCTGGTTTCTTCTGAGGCCTCTTTCCTTGGCTTGCAGTTGGCCACACTCTCACCATATTCTCACATGACTGTCTCTTTGTGCTTGGTACCTCTGGTGTTTCTTAATCTCTTAGAAAGACATTTGGATGAGGGCCCACCCTATCAAGCTCATTTTAGCTTAATCACCTCTTTAAAGGCTTTGTCTCAAATATGATCACATTCTGAGGAACTGGGGTGTAGGCCTTCAATGCATGAATTTGATAAGGGGAGGAGGGGAAAAGATCCAGCCCATAAAATGCACTGTATTTTAAGTTACTCATTAGCACCACTATATTTTAATTGTAAACATATTTCACAGTAAGAAAACGTCTTTTACTGTATTCCTAATTTTAAGGAAATATGAATAATTCTCTTATAATAATTGAGAGATCAGTAAAGTCATAATGATTTTTTTAGTTCAATCCATTTTTAACTCAATAAAATTTTATACAGATTGGATATCTAATACATGGCACATATGCCTCAAATATCTAAAGGTAAAAATCAAAACCCTGTATACACAAGCATACAACTGTGATTGAAAGACAATTTTCTAGGAAGAGATATTCTAAAAATATGGTTTTCTATGCCACAAGCATAGAAATAAAC
Source organism: Nanger dama (assembly GCA_917880005.1). Taxonomy (NCBI): domain Eukaryota; kingdom Metazoa; phylum Chordata; class Mammalia; order Artiodactyla; family Bovidae; genus Nanger; species Nanger dama. The sequence continues at coordinate 9,815,411 of CAKJTW010000011.1, forward strand.
AAGTCTCTGAACTAATTTAATGAATCAGTACCATAGGCAAGTTCAACATTCTTAGCAAATAGACTTAGACTTGAAATGATGGGAAAATACAAAGTGAGTAGAGATTTAACTTAATATTTGGGCATCTGGTTCATAAGTATTTGCAAACCTCCTTAAAGAGAGATAATGGGAAGCTATCTTCTCCAAGTTTCTATGTCAGCCTTCCCTTTTAAGACTTTGGTTATTATATCAGCATCATTTTATCATGTTAACAAATGTACCACACAAACACAAGGTGCTAATAACAGAGGAGAGGATAAAGAGGGCATATGGGAACTCTCTCTACCATATGCTCAATTTTCTGTAAAACCTAAGACTGCTCTAAAAAAAAATTAAGTCTACAAACTTAAAAAGCAGTACCTGTAAGGCAGAAAACTGAGTCCAACTTCATATTTGTCTTATAGTTAACCACTGAAAGAGAAAAAGCCTAATTGGACGGCATAATTTATGACAATAAAAAGAAAAAGGATGGAGTTCCACAGAGAAGACAGAAAGCCAATTCAGATTTAAAGTAGAAAACCCATCCTCTCATCCCTCACATCCCACTTTCTGACTCCGTCTTCACCTTCCTCCCAGCATCTACTCTGCATCACATCCCTGTCCTACTGTAGTGCTCTCGATTGTGGGAACCATTTTAAAAGGTGTGGAAATAGAGGCATTTCCCTCTTTCATAGTCAGTGCTAAAGTGGGTGACATGCTTTTAGGCCCTGTATGGGTTTTCCTGTCAAAACACTGTTAAATTACCTTTTATCAGATGGCATAGAAAAATTTCTCTGAGTCTAGCAATTTCCAGAAAATACAGTCCATTTTGAAATTTATTCATCCATTTTTTCAACATGTTTCCCAAGCTCATACTAATTAATTAGGCACTGGGCATGCAATAGTGATCAGGACACAGAATGATTTTTATTCTCAGATTATTTGCAGGGAAGAACAAAAGTAACCAAAAATTACAATCAGGGAAGTAAACAATACTGTGGCAGCATGGGAGGGGGATTTGGGGAAGACCCCTCTCACAAAGCATCTGTCTGAAGTGGGAACAGGTTTAGAAGGGAGCCCAGTACTGATATTTAAGAAAAATTCAGAAAAGCATAAAAACCTAGAGGTAGCACAGTTGAGTCAGTTCTAACGAGGTGGAAGAACTAGAGCCTATAATACAGTGAAGTCAGTCAGAAAGAGAAAAACAAGTATCATATATTAATGCGTATGTATGGACTCTAGACAGATGGTACTGGTGAACCTATTTGCAGGGCAGCAATGGAGAAGCGGGGAACAGACTTGTGGACCCAGCGGGGGAAGGAGAGAATGGGACAAATTGAGAGAGTAGCATGGAAACATATACATCACCATATGTAAAGTAGATAGCCAGTGGGAATTTGCCATATGACTCAGGGAGCTCAAACCATTGCTCTGTGACAACCGAGAGAGGTGGGATGGGGTGGGGCATGGAGGGAGGGGAAATATTTATACCTGTGGCTGATTCATGTTGATGTATGGCAGAAACCAACACAATATTGTAAAGCAATTATCCTCTAATTAAACAGATTTTTAAAAAGAGACCGAAAAAAAAAAAAAAGAAAAACAACCTAGGAGGTAAAAAGAGCATGACATAGCTAAAACTTAGAGCTATAATGGTGCTGAGGCTGGAAAAACAGGCAGGGGAATAATAGAGGACCTTAAGACCATGATAAGGAGCTGGAAGAGACTTCCTAGATCTCTGGGGGTTTTTGTTGTTGTGTACAAAGATTGTGATATGGTATGCTTTTTTTCTCTAAAACACTAGTGGTTAAATTTTGTAATTGTAAAAAAAAAAAAAGTAATTGTAAAAACTCCAAATACAGAGGAAGGTAAATGAAACTTCTGCCACGAGCAAATTCTCCCCTTTGTCTGTCCCATCTCTACCCCCATACTTCTGCCCCTAGGAATTTTACTCTCCAACAGTAATTCTGTGAAAAATTTGCTGAGATTCTAATTTTAAAGCTCCTTTATTAAAGTATAATTGACATACAAAAATATACATATTTATTGTATGCAACGTGATGAGTCTGGAGATAAGTAAACATCCATGAAACTATGACCACAGTCTATGCCATAAACATATTCTTCACTTCCAACAGCTTCCTACCCCTGTAATTTTGAGACTCACTTTAAATTTTATCTCATTTCTATGTAATGCTTTGTGCTACCTGCTAACAAATTATTCTCTGATTATCAGTTCTGCCACATGACATGCCTATCACTGATTTGTAAAAAAAAAAAAAAAAAATTATTTTCATGCTTCAATATCAAACTCAAACTCATGATTAAACTGAAGATTCTCCATAATAAATTCATTCTCTTTACCCCTGAACTGTTTCTTCTTTCTATTCTCCCCATTTTTGTTAATAGTTCTACAATACTTAATGACTTCCATCACTTCCATTTCTTTTACGATTCCTTTTACTTACTCTGCCTCTGTACTAGTCTTATTTCCAGTACTGTCTTCATCTCCTGATTTTTATGTACCATATTCTCTGATACTTTCACTTATCCATAGAAGCAATTTCTTGGAAATCAATGATCTCTATAAGCTCAGCCTTGTTCTGCCTCTTTAATCTGATTTCCTGCTACTTTCCAGCACCAGTTCCCTGGTCCAGCCAGTCTTATTTCTTCTCTTCCCATTTCTCTTTGCCACCTGTCAATCATCTATCACTGTTAGATATCATATGAACTTTTATGTTTGTTGTCAAAATTTTGGGAAACTTGTATCAAGTTTCCTGAGAGCTATAAGATTTGAAGGAGTTAGAATAATGTTCTACAGACTAGCTTTTAGCTCCATCCATTTTAAATTTCAGAGAAGGCAATGGCACCCCACTCCAATACTCTTGCCTGGAAAATCCCATGGACGGAGGAGCCTGATAGGCTGCAGTCCATGGGGTCGCTAAGAGTCAGACATGACTGAGCGACTTCACTTTCACTTTTATGCATTGGAGAAGGAAATGGCAACCCACTCCAGTGTCTTGCCTGGAGAATCCCAGGGACGGGGGAGCCTGGTGGGCTGCCGTCTGTGGGGTCGCACAGAGTCGGACACGACTGAAGCGACTTAGCAGCAGCAGCATTTTAAATTTCAAATCTTGTTTGTTCTACATTATTTATTTCTATTGTTGACATAATATATAATTTGTAATATGCTCTTCAGCCCTGCACTTTCATGTCAGATTAATGCTGAGTTGTATCATGGTAGTAGGAGTTTTCCTGGGAGCCACAGCTATACCTAGAAGGAGAGCAGTAACCTAGACATGGTAGTAACAGTGAATCATCTATGAATACATAAATCTACTAACTCAAATTAAATGTATCTCCATCTTTTTTCCTCTTTTCGTATACTGAGGATATGACTCAAACTTACTGATTCAGTTTTTGATTATGTATTATATAAGCTTAGACATGTTTTCATATGTGTATTCTAAACACTGTAAAAGTATACCAGAGATTATCTTACCTTTTTTAACTGTTATTTTTCTTACCATATTCTTGTTTTGTCCTTTGCCTGCTGACAGAAATATCTCATAGACTTACCCTCTACTCTAGACTTCCTAGCCTACTCCCTATGTCAGACTTACTTGCCAGCATTTAATTCCTTTAAAATCCAGCTATCTGATGAAGAACAATTAAATTAATTTATGCAAATGAACAAATGTGCTCTCAAGATATAGTATGAAGCTAGTTAATAGGCTTTGTCTAGAAATTAATTAGTTAAAATGAAAAGGATATGGTTTTTAGTCTCAAGTCTAAACCTTGATAATAAAATTTCATCATCTGATTTCTATGCACCATATTCAGTTAGGGCCTTTCCATATAAGACATATATACTTTAAACATATTTGTGAAATTCATACATTATATCTTACAAACTTCATTAAAAACAGATACAATAAAAATTTAGTTCAAATGTAATGATTATATTTAACTGAACAAGTAAAATCACAGATTAATACAGAAAAACAAACATACTCTCCACTTGCAGCAGTTCTATTTGTTGTTTATGGTTCTAATTACTAGTTATACTGACTGTTTATAGCAATTCTGTTTTCCCCAAAGTAAACTGTACTGTCACTTGAAAACTGCTGAGTATAAAGTATGAAATCTGAGTCTTTAACAGCTAGACACATGGAAACTATTAAGATTTTTAGATATTAAAAAAGCAAAATAAAATGCTCTCCAAAAACAAATGAAATCTCACATACCATTTTGTCACATGCTATTGTCATGAATTCAAACTTTTTCCAGAATTTCTTTTATGGAGAGATTAAAAGAACATACCTCTTTGTGAAAATCGAATGACCTAGATATATAGTTCTTTATAATACAGTAGGATAACCTAAAAGAAATGGATAAACTCCTAATGACATACAAATATCAAGACTGAATCATAAAGAAATAGAAACTCTGAATAGACCTGTAACTAAAAAGGATATTTGATCAGTAATAATTAAAAAACTCTCAACAAAGAAAAGCCCACTTCTCTTTTTTAAAGGACTTTTTCACCTTATCTTGGTTGTCTGGACAACAAATTCTCATGAACAATATGGAAATGTGAACTAAAGCACTAAATCACTGCATTTTAGGGTGACAGAGCACCTAGAGATTTATTCCAGAAGCCATCACTTTAATCTGTATCAGAACCACTTGAAGGGTTATAGCATAGACTGTAACACTCTGGCTCCGTTCCCAGAGTTTCTAATTCAGTTGGTCTGGGGTGGAGTCTGAGAAATTGTTTAACAAGCCACAAGTGATACTAATACAAATGCAATTTTGCACACTGGGATGAAAAAACAGCCCTTCCTCCTCCTGGGTTTTTCGTGTCTCCTTCTCCTTTAGTTTCACAGAACTATCATGCTCATAACACTTCTGACACCAGGTAAGTGGAGGCCTTCTCCACAAATAAGTCTCTGAGATACCACCTGAGTATTCCAGTTTGACTGAATTTGGACACTGTCCACATGGAGATGGTCCCACAAGGAAATGGCTCTGTAACCCACCCACCCCCTCTTCAGATGACAATCCCAAGACAAGTCAAGGTTGTCACCTATTCTTCTGACCAAGAAGACCTGAGGCTTCCACAGTCCCCTCCTCTAGTTCAGTTTTCTACAGCCACTCACAGAACCTCAGAAAAACTTATACTTACTGTTTAGCAGTTTCTTATGAAACAGGATATAGCTGAACATCTGATGGATGAGATGCACAGGGCAAGGAATGTAGGGAGGTCCATGAAGCTACCCCTTCTGCACCTTCTCCAGGACTGTCACTCTCCCCACACTGCTACCCCCTCCTTCACCCGGAAGCTCTTCACCACCACCCCACCTTTGGGTTTTTATATGGTTTCCTTACACAGATGTGGTTAATTAAACCAATCGTGATTGAATTCAATCTCCAGCTTGTCTCTCTGCCCCAGAGATAGGGGTAGAGCTGAAAGTGTTAACCTTGTAATCACCTGGTTGGTTCCCCTGGCAACCAGCCCCCAAACTTAGGTAACACTCCAAAATCACCTTATTAACATAATGAAAGACACCTGTATTGTTCTTGTCAGGCAATTTCAAGGAGCACTGTACCAGAAACAGGGACAAAGACCAAATACATACTTATCATAAGTCATAACATCATGCATATATAATATGGTTAATCACAATCCTGGTTCATAAATTTAATTCTGCTTCCCAGGTGGCTCAATGGTAAAGAATCAGCCTGCCAGTGAAGGAGATACAGGAGACATAGGTTTGATCCCTCAGTTGGGACAATCCTCTGGAGAAGGAAATGTCAACCCACTCCAGTATTCTTGCCTGGGAAATCCCATGAACAGAGGAGCCTCATGAACTACAGTCCATGGGGTTGCAAAGAGTCAGACACGACTGAGCACACACACAAACATGCACAAGGAAAACTTAACTCTTGTATAAAACTAATGAAGAGGATATAATCAAAGCATTTTTACCACAAATTAGGAAACAAGGCAATATTTGGGCAAGGCAACTTATTAAGAAACAGTTATTTTTACTATCTTTCTAAATTCCATATATATGTCAGTATACTGTATTGGTGTTTTTCTTTCTGGCTTACTTCACTCTGTATAATCGGCTCCAGTTTCATCCATCTCATTAGAACTGATTCAAATTTATTTTTTTAAGGGCCAATACTCCATTGTGTATATGTACCACAGCTTTCTTATCCATTCATCTGCTGATGGACATCTAGGTTGTTTCCATATCCTGGCTATTATAAACAGTGCTGGAATGAACATTGGGGTACTCTTTCAATTCTGGTTTCCTCGGTGTGAAGAGACACAGATATATAAAACGGACTTTTGACCTCTGAGGGAGAGGGAGAGGGTGGGATGATTTGGGGAGAATGGCATTGAAACATCATGTAAGAAATGAAACACCAGTTTATGTTTGATACAGGATACAGGATGCATGGGGCTGGTGCACGGGGATGATCCAGAGAGATGATATGGGGTGAGAGGTGGGAGGGGGGTTTCAGGATTTGGAGCTTGTGTATACCTGTGGCTGATTCATGTCAATGTATGGCAAAACCAATACAGTATTGTAAAGTAGAATAAAGTAAAAATAAAATTTAAAAAATAATAAAAAATAAAAAGAAACTGTTGATACTGAGAACTTTGTAAGCATCAGGCATAAGGAAAATGGCTTCCAAAATGTAGATTTCTCATTTTTTAACCTATTTTAGGCTCTCTATAAATTGATGGTATTGTTAATATATACTTCAGAAAGTCTTTTCATGGTGTGCAGCAATGGAAATATGGGAGCTTTTTTTTTGGAATAGAAGGATCACTCCTAGATGAATACTAATTAAATCACTCATCATTGCCCTTGGCAGATATTTTTCTTCTTGGTAGGTTGAGAGCTGGTCTTTCATACCTTGACCCTCAGATTAAAGCATCTGAGCCCCTGCTCCCTTATCCCTGTCAGACATTTACAGCCTTCTTGGTTTTAAAAGTGGGTTTAAAAACACAACTGAGATGTTAAAGCATCTAAACATGTTACTTTGAATTTTATAAATTTTTAATATTTTATAAAATATTTTCTAAATGGAATGTATTTGTATAATACCCTTTCCAAGTCTCTGGTACATGTACACTCTTGAGGTATGTCAGCCTGGGATAGCTTCCTTATTCTCTCTACATGCGTGCTCAGTCACTCGATCGTGTCCAGCTCTTTGCAACCCCATGGATTGTAGCCCTCCAGGCTCATCTGTGGAATTTTCCAGGCAAGGATACTGGAATGAGTTTCCATGCCCTCCTCCATTACTCTCTACACGATGTCAAAGGACAAAGGAAAGAAAAGGCTGCTGAAGCACTGCTTAGGGAAGAGTCTGGAAGTGTCCAAATGTCAGTCTATCCCAAGTTACCTCCTAAGCCTTTGCAGTATCCAATCTCTGGGACTGGTAAAAAAATGCCCATAGGTAATAATCTGGCATGGATGTTCAACCTTGGAGAATCCAGGTGAGTGAACCATTTTTCTGTATAAAAGATGCATAAGCCTTGAGTAAACACCAAATTCAGTTTGTTTTTTAAAAATACAATCAAAATTGCTAGCATGAACTAGATATTTAAATTTCATTAAGTATTCTAAGTATTCATTTTCAGAAGAAGAAAAATAGTATTTTCTAGTGAATGAGTCTATAAAGAAGTGGAATCAGATGGCATGATTATCTTTTCAGTTGAAGTTATTCAGTAAATTAAAATTATAAATTTTCTGTAATTTGTTTTAAAAAAAAAAGTATTTTAATGAAGGCAATGACAACCCACTCCAGTACTCTTGCCTGGAAAATCCCATGGACAGAGGAGCCTGGTAGGCTGCAGTCCATGGGGTCGCTAGGAGTCAGACACAACTGAGTGACTTCACTTTCACGCATTGGAGAAGGAAATTGCAACCCACTCCAATATTCTTGCATGGAGAATCCCAGGGACTGGGGAGTCTGTAGGCTGCGGTCCATGGGGTCGCATAGAGTTGGACACAACTGAAGCAACTTAGCAGCAGCAGCAGCAGCAGTACAGTATAGTGAAATGATACTGGATTAGGAATTAGGAAACTTGAGTTCCAGTCTAAGCTCAGTCACTAATTTATTATGTGTCTTGGCCCAAAACTCATCTTTCTGGATCTGTTTTCTTATTAATATAATGAAAGGATTTGATGAGTTGATGTCTGACTCCTTTTAGCATTTACCTGTTATGATTCCAAGTTATTGCAGCTGATAAATTCACAAATCTACTGATTTATGTGTAATACGGCAGTATTATGACACTATAAATTACCATAATATAAAAGAAAACATGTATCACCCATAGATGAATAGCACCTGTTTTAGAAAGAATTTCATGTGCCAGTGATGTGGAATTGTTTTTATAGGTACATTCCTCTCACTGAAAGGAGCTGTCCTAACATTCTCCTGTATGGACCGAACCGGTGGATTAATGCAACCACCATATGAAGTTTGGAGGGATCCAAACAACATAGATGAAAATGAGAAATCTTGGAGAAGGAAACTGGTCATGAACTGCCCCTCTCCATCCCAAGAAATAGGAGATCATCAGTACACAATAATCTGCTCAGAGAAACAAGCTAAAGTCTTCTCACTGCCTTCTCAGACTTGCCTCTATGTTCATAACATCACAGAAACATCTTTTATACTGCAAGCAGATGTGGTGGTCATGTGTAACAGTGCCTGCTTGGCATGCTTTTGTGCCAATGGGCATATCATGATAATGAGGTATGTGCTGTCTTTATAAATTATCTGGTAATTATAACAGTGCAAACAAGGTAAAATTATAAAAGTACACGTATAACATGCAAGATAAATTAAGAAGCAACTTGAGATCATTGTTTCATTATGTTTGTGAATGTTTTATTGCTCAACAATTTGAGGAGAGTTTGAATTTATTTTAGGTTTTATTTGTTTGCTAAAAATGCTTTGCACTGTGAATGAAATATACGTTAACTGCCATCAGGGAATCTAAGGAAAGAGTGATTCTCCAGTTATTCACATATTCATTCAACATTTATTGAGCACCTATCTCCCAGATGCTATGCTAGGCACAGGATATATGAAGATGAATAAATCACAAGGAAAAGAAATGAACTGTTACCTTTACTATGTTTCATAGTACACACAAGAATTTTCTACACAGAATTTAATTTTATCCTTATAACTTCTCTAGGACATAGGAAATGAAGTATTATCTGCTTCCTCTATTTTACATGTTAATAAATATGCCTGAGGTTGCAAGTCTAGGAAAAAGTGAGATCAACACTGAACAGTATACTAAAAATCATCCCTTTATTTTAACCTGCTATAGGCTATACATTAAGAAATACACATGGAGGAAGAGTTTGGGGTGGACTTTTGAACTGAAGTCATAGCTATATTGACAGCTAGGTAGAAACAGATGTGAGGGAAATTTTCTGAATGTAAAACCGATTGGTTGTGAAAGATAATAGAGGTCGTAAAATCTCAGGGTAAGAAGAGAACTTAAAGGTGAAAATTTTTGTCATGAACTTGGATAACAGTGATGTCATTAATAGATAAGAAAGTCAGGAGAATTTGGAGAAAATAAGTCTGAGAATGACTATTTGGAATATGAGGTGCTTATATGCCAGCTTAAGTTTAGCAAGCAATTTACAGTCTAGACTCTTAAAAAATAGAGGTGGAAGATTCAGCTCTGGAAATCATCTATGTACATGCATTAGTGGAACTTTTGGCAGTGAATGAAATCATCAAAGAAGATAGTATTAAAAAGAGGAGAAAGAGACTGATCTGGGGACAAAAATTGAGGGAGGGGGATGCATATGAATACATCTATATAGTGGCAGAAAGAAAGAAAATACAGCAAAGGAGATTGAGAAGCAGTCATCAGAGAGCTAGAAAAGGATCACAGTAACATAACTTCATGAAAAGGATAGATGACTACCAAAATGATGATCAAGAGTTAGAACAGAAAGATCAAAGAATTTGGGTCCAAGAAAAAACACTAGATATAGATGTTAGAGATATTTGAGAAAGCAAATCTCAGGAGCACAGTGAAGATAAGACTAAATTTCAAGGGAGGGAAGAATAAAGGCAGTGACACAGATCAGGGATTGACAGACTATAACCCCACGCAATATCCCCTCTACCCTCCACCCAGTATGATACGGTATGGCCTGCAAGCTAAGAATGGTTTTTACATTTTCAAATTGTTGAAAAAAGCAGAGAAGAATATTTCATGACATGTGGAAAGTATATGAAATTCACATCTCAAATGTTCATAAAGGTTTGGGGAACACAACCACACCACTTGCTGATATATTGCCTATAAGAAAGAGCGTGTACACAATAGGCAAGAGTTGAGTAGTTGTACCCGAGACCACATGGCCTACAAACCATTTTATTTACTATCTGATTCTTTAAAAAAGTTTGCCAATTCCTGAGACAGAGTTCTTTTGGGAAATTTTGGTAAAAAGAGAGATGAGAGATAGGAAAGTAATTCAAGAGCAAAACTGGGATTTTGAGAGTGTTTTCAGTATTATATTTTCTTTAATAGGGGAGACATGAGTAGACTATAAGTCAAAGAGAGGTAGGTAGTGGAGGAGACAGTTTTGAAAAAACAAAAATAAAAACAATCATTTACAGTCTGCTCATTCTCTTATATGTTTCTCTGATTTCTTTTCTCAAATTGTTTTAGAATTTGTGAAGAGGGTCATTCCAGTCTTGTTTGAAAATAATGACTTAACTCCTAGACACGCCTTAGTTTAGAAGGGAAAAAAAAAAATTGTGTGTACACTCCCTAAGCTCACATTTAGTCACTCAAAATCTTTCTTTTAAATTCAAAGACATTACAATGTTGTCACAATTGAAATTTTAGCTTGATAGTGATTTTAGCTTGACAGTGATAGTGAAAATTCCAGAAAAAGATCTGCTTCACTGACCACGCTAAAGCCTTTAACTGTGTGGATCACAACCAACTGTGGAAAATTCTTCAAAAGACAGGAATAGCAGACCACTTTACCTGCCTCCTGGAGAAACCTGTATGCTGGTCAAGAAGCAACAGTTAGAACCAGACATGAAGTAGCAGATTGGTTCAAAATTGGGAAAGGAGTACGTCAAGGTGGTGTATTGTCACCCTGCTTACATGCAGAGTACATCATGAGAAATGCCACGCTGGATGAAGCACAAGCTGGAATCAAGACTGTGAGGAGAAATATCAACAATCTCAGATATGCAAATGATATTGGCAGAGAGTGAAGAGGAACTAAAGAGCCTTTTGATGAAGGTGAAAGAGGAAAGTAAAAAAACTAGCTTAAAACTCAACATTCAAAAACTAAGATCATAGCACCCAGTGCTATCACTTCATGGAAAATAGATGGAGGAAAATGGGAACAGTGGCAGATTTTATTTTCTTGGGCTCAAAATCACTGTGGACAATGACTGCAGCTATGAAATTAAAAGATGCTTGCTCATTGGAAGAAAAGCTATGACAAATCTGGACAGTATATTAAAAAGCAGAGACATCACTTAGCTAGCTAACAAAGGTCTGTACAGTCAAAGCTACAGTTTTTCCAGTAGTCATGTATGGATGTGAAAGTTGGACCATAAAGAAGGCTGAGCCTTAGAACTGATGCTTTTGAACTGTAGTGCTGGAGAGGACTCTTGAGAGTCCCTTGGACAGCAGGATATCAACACAGGCAATCCTAAAGGAAATCAATGCTGAATATTCATTGGAAGGAAAGATGCTGAAGCTGAATCTCCAATATTTTGACGACCCAATGGGAAGAGCTGACTCATTGGAAAAGATGCTGATGCTGGGAAAGATTGAGGGCAGGAGGAGAAGGAGGCGACAGGATGAGATGGTTGGATGGCATCACCGACTCAACAGACATGAGTCTGAGCAAACTCCAGGAGATAGTGAAGGTCAGGGGAGCCTGGTGTGCTGCAGCCCAACAGGTTGCAAAGATTCAGAAACAACTGAGTGACTGAATAATAGGCAATTAGTAAGACACCTGAGACGTAGTATTCATTTGGATGTGCAAATTCTGATCTATTGTTTATAACTAATTCTGTAACAGTCCCAGCCATAAGTCATAGGTGATTTTCATTTTCTGTGTATAGAGGAAGTTAAGGAATGGAGAGGAAAGCCACTCCATTCCCAGGCATAGTGAACTAGATACACATCAGTGTATAACCTCAGACCCAGGAATTTTGCCTTAAAAAGAGACAATGGAGCAAGTATGCAGGCAGCCACTTTCTAGTTATAGTGTTTCTGCCATAATAAAAGATTACAACAGTAGGAACCTGTGAAACTCTGCAGAAAGCATTTTGAAATTGCTGGCCAGTGCATTTAATCCAGCCTTCAAGGACATCTGCTAAGTATCTGTGTGGATTAAAACAGAACTGTACCATAATTTTTGTGAAAATGATTTTACATGAAGTTCTAGTTTACTACCATTGAGACTTCAAGATAAAAGAAACAACCATAAAATAGTAGTATAAAAATTACTGTTTTATGTAAAGATTGCTATATTTTATATACAGAAATTAAAAGCTTCTAACAACTTGATATTGAAATGTGGATTTGGTTTTTTCCATTCAGCCTACCTAGTCTTCGCCCAATGTTAGATGTTAATTATTTGCCACTGACAGACATGCGGATAGCACGGACATTTTGTTTTACCAATGAAGGACAGGCATTATACCTCGTCTCTCCTACTGAAATTCAGCGGTTAACATATAGCCAAGAGATGTGTGATAATCTACAGGTAGGTCATTTATGAACAAGCATTGAACATAGTTGTAAAAAGAGAATGAGAGAGAGGTCTAAAAGCTCAAATATTATTAAGCTAGACAATAAACATGCCTGCCCTAGAACATGTTTTGAATATATGTTCATCCTGGTGATGCTAGAAGTTTTAGTGTGGTTCCAGATATACATAGGAAAAAAATAAGAAAAAAGGGGATGTGGGAAGAATGTGGAGATCATATATATCAATGGTTGTTCTCTTTATTTTATTGTTTGTTTTGCCTACAATTCAAATTTAATAGACTTTAAAAAAAAAAAAAAGAAAGAAACCTTAATTGTGGGCCAGACAAAATAAATATATATCCTATCGGTTAGAAATGGGCATTGTCTTTGATCATAGCAGTAAGCAGAGTTTTGAAACAAAATAAATATGAAAGAATTTATTTAGTCTTGGATAAGTAAATGTCACAAAAATTTTAAAAGACATCCTAAGGATAAGGATTTAATTGGTTTCTCTCCCTTATTTTAGAGAAAAGAAAACTAAAATTCATTACAATATAGAGGTTCAGAGTATAAGCTCTGAACTATTTAAGCTGCATTTTGCCTACTGGTATAACTTTGGCTATTTTACTTAATCTACTTGTATGTTCTACCTTGAAGCTATACTATGAGAATTAAAGAATTCCTGTAAAGCACTGAGAAGAGTGCCTGGAACATACTAAGTTTTAAAAATAAATAATAATAAATGTTATTCAACATATACTTAAGTTTTTTATATACCTAGTACTTGGCTAGGCTGTAGGAGTACAATCATAAGATACAAGTCCCTACCTGCTAGTGTGGAAGGAGAGAGAAATAGACAACCACAATGTTCTAGAAAATGGTTGTCTGTACATGACTCTGCCAGTGCTGGAGAGACATTAACAGCGGACTGCGTTAATGGAGCAAAAGGGAAGGGGTAGTTAGAAAAAGGTTGTGAAGGATGAATAGGAGCTGTCCATAGGGAATAGATGGACAGAGGTGGGAAAGGTAATAATATTCTTGACAGAGCAGAGGCACGTGAAAGCCCCAAGGTTCAGGAAACTGCTAAGAAAGTACAGAGTTGGGATTGGAGAGAGTGAAGGAGTGCTGATGGAGACTTAGTTAAGAATAGAGCTTGACTGTAAGCTCCTTAAGAAATCTGGCGTTTATCCCCAGGGCAATAGGAAGTCACTGAAAAGGTTTAGCAAATTTGTTTATTAAAATTAATATTCTGGTAGCAGTATGACAACTTGTTTGGAAGAGTTAAGGCTAAAAGTACGGAGAACAATTTGGAGGCGTTATTTTTTAAATAATTAAGGCCAGAAATAATAGTGGCTTGAAATAAGACAGCCAACAGTGATAGAGAAAATTAGCATATTCAATGACTATAAACTGTGATCAGCTGGATTGGAGGGTTATTAGATAGAGGAGTGAAGAAAAGGAAGGAATTAATAATTATTCCTGTATTTCTGGTTGGGGAACTAAGTAGATGGTGTAGCCATTTCCAAAGAGGAGGGATTTGGGAGGAAAAGCACAGGTCTAGGAGTAGAGGTGAGGGGGAAAGATGATGACAGTCATCCTGCAAGTTCACACACAAAGTGATACTAGCTCACAGATCTGACTTTGGACTGAAGTTCCTCCAAATCCATGGTTCTCAAATTTTCGTCTGCTTTAGAAAGACCAAGGACTTCCCTGGTGGCTCAGATAGTGGTGGTCTGCCCGCAATGCGGGAGACCTGGGTTCGATCCCTGTGTTGGGAAGATCCCCTGGAGAAGGAAATGGCAGCCCACTCCAGGATTCTAGCCTGGAGAATCCCATGGATGAAGGAGCCTGGCAGGCTCAATGGGGTCACAAAGAGTTGGACTCAAATGAGCGACTAACACACACAGAAAGACCAAAATATGTTAAAACATTTTATAGCAAGTTAGAAAAAAGTTAGAACAAGTTAAAAATAAAGATAACTGGAGCATATCTATGTAAATTCTGATTAGTATGTGTAATAAAGCCAATGAATTCTGTAATCAGGATTAATCTGTAAATTAATCCTAGGGTGACTATTAGAAGACAAGAAAGAGGTCAGAAAAGTGAATATTTTAGGATGCCAGTTCTTGGAGGAGGAAAGGAAAGGAAGAAGGTGGAGGAAGAAGTACCAGAGAGAGGAAATTAGAAACTAAGCAAAAACTACCACAAAAACATATGGAGAACAGACTTTTCAGCCTTCTCATGATGTGCTCTAACATGCCACCATGTTAGCTTTTAATCTATTAATTTATTCTTAGTCTAATGCTTTTTTATTTAAATTTGATATAGGACATGCTGGGAGATTTGTTTACTCCTATAGAGACACCAGAAGCTCAAAACAGAGGCTTTCTCAAGGGCTTGTTTGGTGGAAGTGGACAAACATTTGACAGAGAAGAGCTCTGTGAGTAAACTCCTGATTACAAACTGTATCAAAAAACAGACGACCTCTTTCTAGACGAGGGCTTTGCTTCTATACCATGAAAATTATCTGTTTACCAAACATGAATATAACTGGTCACTTTGTTTTATAAACAGTTTAATAAAAATAGTACATGTAATTCATACAAACAATCAGTAAGCTAATAAATTCGTCATTTGCAGGTAGATCAGACCTGCAAGGCAAGGTGAAGGCACTTGGTTACTTAAAGCTGAAAAAATGTTTTTGAATCTGCCTGCCTCTTAACTACTTTTAGGAAACAAGTTCTTTATTCAGATTTCAAGGTTTACCAATGGTACAGAATAAATCACTTAAAAATATCTACCAGAGACTCTGAAGAACAATAATCAAAACGCAGTAAAAGGAACATTCTCCAAGAGAAATAAATTAAGATCGTCCAGATTCTCTCACCTACTATGTGGTCTCTATAGGTCAAAACTCCTTTTTCCTTGAATTTTTAACTATGCAAAATATCTAGAGCTTCCATAAAATGGACCAGCTATAAAAGGTAATGACATTTGATACCTGCTAAACATGGATTTGGAGAAGACAATGGCACCCCACTCCAGTAGTCTTGCCTGGAAAATCCCATGGACAGAGGAGCCTGGTAGGCTGCAGTCCATGGGGTCGCTACAAGTTGGACACGACTGAGTGACTTCACTTTCACTTTTCACTTTCATGCATTGGAGAAGGAAATAGGAACCCACTCCAGTGTTCTTGCCTGGAGAATCCCAGGGACAGGGGAGCCTGGTGGGCTGCCTACTATGCGGTCACACACAGTCGGAAGCAACTTAGCAGCAGCAGCAGCCAACATGGATTACCCTTGAAAACATCATGCTAAATTAAAGAAGGAAGACAAAAAAGGCCACATATTGTTATTATTCCTTTTGTACATAATGTTCAGAATAGACAAATCCATAGAGACAGAAAGTCAGTAGTTGCCAAGGAACAGGGCAAGGAGGGACTCATGGGTACAGAATTTCTTTGGGTGGTGATAAAAATGTTCTAAAATTAGATAGTGGTGACAGTTGCACAAGTCTGAGAATCAGTTAAAAACTACTTAACTGTACACTTACAAAGGGTGAACTGAGGATTCCCTGGAGGTACAATGGTTAGGCCTAGGTGCTTTCACTGCTGTTGCCAGGGTTTGATCCCTGGTCCGGACCTAATATCCCATAAGCTATGCACCGCAGGGAGAAAATCCTTTAAAAAGGCGGGAGGTGGTGGTGGTGATGGGGGTGGGGGTGGGGGTAGCAGTGGCTATGAATTTTATGTGAATTATATCTCAATAAAGCTCTTATTTTTATAAAACTTAATCTAGATTCCACTCCTAATGTTACATCCTTGGGACTGCTCACTAAATTTTTATCAAGATAGCTATTTTTCAATTTTTAACAGTTCAGTTCAGTTCAGTCACTCAGTCGTGTCACTCTTTGTGGCCCCATGAACTGCAGCACGCCAGGCCTCCCTGTCCATCACCAACTCCCGGAGTCCACTCAGACTCACATCCATCGAGTCAGTGATGCCATCCAGCCATCTCATCCTCTGTCATCCCCTTCTCCTCCTACCCCCAATCCCTCCCACCATCAGAGTCTTTTCCAATGAGTCAACTCTTCACATGAGGTGGCCAAAGTATTGGAGTTTCAGCTTCAGCATCAGTCCTTCCAATGAACACCCAGGACTGATCTCCTTTAGGATGGACTGGCTGGATCTCCTTGCAGTCCAAGGGACTCTCAAGAGTCTTCCAACACCACAGTTCAAAAGCATCAATTCTTCAGCGCTCAGCTTTCTATATAGTCCAACTCTCACATCCGTACAAGACTACTGGAAAAACCATAGCCTTGGCTAGATGGACCTCTGTTGGCAAAGCAATGTCTCTGCTTTTTAATATTTTGTCTAGATTGGTCATAACTTTCCTTACAAGGAGTAAGCATCTTTTAATTTCATGGCTGTAGTCACCCATCTGAAGTGATTTTGGAGTCCAAAAATAAAGTTAGCCACTGTTTCCCCATCTATTTGCCATGAAGTGATGGGACCGGATGCCATGATCTTAAGTTTTCTGAATGTTGAGCTTTAAGCCAACTTTTTCACTCTCCTCTTTCACTTTCATCAAGAGGCTCTTTAGTTCTTCTTCACTTTCTGCCATAAGGGTGGTGTCATCTGCATATCTGAGGTTATTGATATTTCTTCTGGCAATCTTGATTCCAGCCTGTGCTTCATCCAGCTCAGCATTTCTCATGATGTACTCTGCATAGAAGTTAAATAAGCAGGGTGACAATATACAGCCTTGACATACTAGGAAAAGGAGTCTGTTGTTCCATATCCAGTTCTAACTGTTGCTTCCTGACCTGCATAGAGGTTTCTCAAGAGGCAGGTCAGGTGGTCTGGTATTCCCATCTCTTTCAGAATTTTCCACAGTTTATTGTGATCCACACAGTCAAAGGCTGTGGCATAGTCAATAAAGCAGAAATAGATGTTTTTCTGGAACTCTCTTGATTTTTCCATGATCCAGCAGATGTTGGCAATTTGATCTCTGGTTCCTCTGCCTTTTCTAAACCACCTGAACATCTGGAAGTTATGGTTCACATATTGCTGAAGCCTGGCTTGGAGAATTTTGAGCATTATTTTGCTAGCACGTGAGATGAGTGTAATTGTGTGGCAGTTTGAGCATTGTTTGGCATTGCCTTTTTGGGGGAATGGAATGAAAACTGACCTTTTCCAGTCCTCTGGCTACTGCTGAGTTTTCCAAATTTGCTGGCATATTGAGTGCAGCACTTTCACAGCATCATCTTTTATCATCTGAAAGAGCTCAACTGGAATTCCATCACCTCCACTAGCTTTGTTCTTAGTTATGCTTCTAAAGGCCCTCTTGACTTCACATTCCAGGATGTCTGGCTCTAGGTGAGTGATCACATCATCATGATTAGGTCATGAAGATCTTTTTGTACAGTTCTTCTGTGTATTCTTGTCACCTCCTCTTAATATCTTCTGCTTCTGTCAGGTCCATACCATTTCCGTCCTTTCTGGAGCCCATCTTTGCATAAAATGTTCTCTTGGTATCTTTAATTTTCTTGAAGAGATCTCTAGTCTTTCCCATTCTATTGTTTTCCTCTGTTTCTTTGCATTGATCACTGAGGAAGGCTTTCTTATCTCTCCTTGCAATTCTTTGGAACTCTGCATTCAAATGGGTACATCTTTCCCAAGGTTACTTCATTAAAATGAAGTAAAACTGAGTTTTATAAATGATAGGGAAAATTTTAATCTTTTATATAGTAATAAAGTTTCAACGTGTGTGTATTAATGCCCATAATGCATATATACCCCATTACACATGCATGCACACACACACACACTCAGATTTAAAAAAAAAAACTAAGAGGGCTACAAAGGCTATTAGGAAGATGAAAACAGGTGATTTGGAATGCCCAGCTGGGCAGAAATTTAAATAAATCATCAGGCCTGAGTTTGGAACAGACACTAATATGAGTTAAATATGAGGTCACAATAAAATTGTGAGCATACCAATGCAGTAATGTCAAGAACTGCAATTATGTCATACTGTATGAAACCCCCCACCATATACACAATAAAACATATGGTCACAATATCTCAGTCTCTTTCATAGGCATTTTTCTTGGGTAAATGCTAACATCTCCAAATACATACATATCTATGATACGAACAAATATGTCTCTCTGTGAGAATTATGACAATAAAATTCAATATAAGTACTTTGTTTGGTCATAAGCCTGACTATACTTACTTGAATTACTGAAAAAGTGTTTTAAATTGCTATTGGTTGAACTCCCAGTTGGGGAAGCTTCCGCAGGAAAAGCATCACGCAGCCTCGCACAGCACATTCCTGGACCAGGTGGTATAGAAGGAATGAAAGGCGCTGCCGGAGGGGTGATGGGAGAGCTGACTCGTGCACGGATTGCACTTGATGAGAGAGGACAGAGGCTAGGAGAGCTGGAAGAGAAAACTGCAGGCATGATGACCAGTGCAGAAGCATTTTCCAAACATGCACACGAGGTAAGCTGCCTATGTAAATATAGGCATCTTCATCCAGTAATAACTTTAAACATTTTAGGTTCTGTACAAGAAAGCCTAAACAGAGATGCCACCATAAGTAATCATGTGTGAGAGCTAAGGTAACTGGGACCTTGCTGTATGTATTATAATTCTCCTTGGATTGGGGGAGAAAAAAGTGCTTTTTAAAAAGTATTATATTAATACTTCTTTACCTTAGAGGATGGCTTTAAAGAAAAGTATCTATTGGTTCTGATATACCCAGTGTATCAGAACCTAAAGAGGTACTTCGGTTTATTATACAATCCCCCCTCAAGAAGGTGTGAGGGGCAGCAGAGGCTGAATCCACACATTCCTTTCTGTCTCAATCATTAAAAATCACTTCCTGTCAGGCAAATCTTTAGAACTTGACTGGTTTGTAAAAATATCTATCTGTAGTTTATTTCACAATATAAAGGTGGTTTTAGAAGTTTTGAGGTTTTGGTATGTATGATGTGCTCAACATGAGCTTGGATTAGCACTTTTAAATATTTTTTAACATCTTATGTGACTATTTTTTCTTTGCAGTTAATGCTGAAATATAAGGATAAGAAATGGTACCAATTCTAAACTTCTGAAGAAGCTATGACTGCTTTGAGAAACCATTATTCAGGGAAACCAAATTTATTCCCAGCATCAATATTCAACTGCTAGAAGCCAGTTTCTTCTACAGAATGTTCCATTACAGTCCATCTGAATTTATCATAAGGGAAACTTATCAGAGACATTGTACAACCCAAGGCTGGAACCCTGGTTAAAATCCCAAGATATGGCTGAATTTGCCTTTTCCCACATGGAATGGAGCTATCATCTTGGCATGTCGTTTGCTAAGGATTTACATTTAGGAACTACGGGGAGTCCTTCTGATTTGAAAAATCCTGTACAAACAAAAAGCATTAATGCACTTAATGAAAAAAAATGCATGATAAATTAACATCTTAAGAGGAAAAGAAAAAAAGCATGTTGTGACAGAAGAAAAAAAGATTTATGGTAAACTATTTTTATAAATTGGGCCACACCTGACAATTTTAAAAAAATCTGTGTTAGAAGATATAAGTGCATTTCAAGTACATTTGCGATACCCAACTGACAAAGCAAACAAAACCAGAGTTTTCTTGTCATCTATAACTTTCATTATATACTAGGACATTATTGAATTCTTATGTCAAGAGTCTGATTAACATTGTTCTCTCTCCGTAATATTTTACATTATTCACAGTTCTCAATCATAATCAAATACAGCCAGTACAGTAAATTGTTCCTAACACAATTATTTCCATCACCTTCAGAACAAGTTGCTATTTTTAGTCACAACCAATGCAGGGTTGGGTCACCTTGAAGCATTTTTTCAGCTTGGCTTATACTCTGCAGGGAGTTGACAACAGGTTTGGGGAAACTAGACTTACAAGAACTACACAGTTAGCTTTGAGAACTGATTTCACACACTCTGGTTTCAGTTTCTAAAGTGATATATTTTTAATGTTCCATTTGTATCCTTGTCTGCCAATTACACAGTATAGTACTGTTCAATCCCCGTGAGGTCTTCAATTCAAAGGTGCTCTTGCAGCCTGATACTCACAGACCAAACTGGTCATTCTCTAGTCTGATTCAGTAAAACCTCAGTTAATGTTTTAAGAAAGGGATTCTGACATTTCTGATTAACAAGGGCTTTCATTAGAAATTGCTTTACGGTTCAATATTTATTACCAGGTTATAAAATGTGGTGGTGTTTTTGCTAGCTTGGTTTTAGTCACCATTATGGATGACAGAAATACATAGAGAGTGTAATGATACAAAATCAATATTTTGTCACTCAATTGGCTAAATAACATAAGCTACAGGATTATGTCAGTAGTTACCAAACACCTATTCCTTATTAAGAACTCTTCTAAAAGGGGAAGAAAGAATATCCTTAATATGATAAAAGATATCTATCAGAACAGAGAAGTAGTAGAGGCCACAGACAAGACACCTGCTGCCATTATTTAACATGATTCTGGAAGTCAGGTCATAGGAAATGAGAATATGCAGATTCTGGGACCCATCCAATAATATGTACGTTATTCTTTCAAAAGAATCTTTTAAAGAAAATTAATAGGTTTGGCTCATTGAATTTTGGTTAATCACGGTCTTAATACTTAATAGACTTACATTGTGTTTCTTCAGAATTCTCCATTTTCCTTAAGTCCAGGATCTTTTAGTAGCCAAAAATAGTATTTGGGCTTTTTTTTTTAAGTCTTTAAACTTCTGGCGAATTTGTTTAAAGAGGCACTTTCTTTAATGTTCTCAGTAATTTTGACAAGAGCAAATTAATTTTGAGAAAGAAAACAAATACAGAATATTTTAAAGCATACCAAAAAAAAAAAAAAAAAACCCACACACCAGAAAGGACAAAATAGCATTTCACAGAAGTGCTTAAAACTCTGACCTTAATGAATAGACCAGAAGTTTATAACTGGCACATCAATTAGAAGTAAGGTGCTTCTGAAATGCTCGAAAACAGGTTCCTTTTGTCTTTCAATATAGTTTTTATAAACCCTTTCTTAATGTAAGGGTAACTTCATCCCACAAACTTGTGATCAGTGGAATACAAATTAATGAGGTTTTACTGTTATCAAAATTATTTTTATAATTCAAAGAGATAGCAATAACAAGAATGTGATATGGACTTGTTCTCTTTGAACATTTCTGTTCTGTTGCACTGACCTTAGCACACACGCGCACAGACACACACATACATACTACTACCACCATCTAATCATCATCATCATCATCATCTTTGGAAAACAACTGCAGTTGATGCATGGAATCCTTTACATCTCTCTTCTCTACTATTTAACTGTCTTGCCTTTACCTTGAAACATAAGAAAAATACTCCTAGTAACTTGAACAATGATAGAGAAAATGACTCTGAGCCTTAGTTGTCATTAAATCATGTTTTGTCTGCTTAAGGTGGTATCAGAAGATAAGGCTTGCAGTCTCTATAAGTTGACCTTATCTCCTCATGACTCCCTAAAGAGAGAAGCCTTTCTTAGTGTCCCAGGAGAGAAATAGGCCTTTAGCATTATAATTCATCATGAGAAATTGGAAGTATATGTTTTCCTGGTTCTAATAATGCCAGCAATAATCCATACCAATAAATTATCCATTAACCCTGGAGTTTGGAGGGATGGATGACTGATTCATCATTTACTTTAATCCCCTGCAAAAGCAGTACTATCAGCTCTGCTTCCTACACTTCACTGAGACCCAGACTTAGTGCCCTAGTCATCATCAGGGTCATTGTCTAACTAACTTTGGAAGGATGGTGACAGAACTGAGTGAGATGTTTCCTGATAATTTAGTCATAAAGATGACTTTTCAAACCTTCCATATAGCTTTTGAATGATTCTCAAATTCTCAGAATCCAGTGTCTCTACTATTCAAAGATACTAAGGGATTATAAAGAAAAAGTTTACTGTTGGAGTCCTTTTATAAAAATGTGAACCATATGTCTGTTACCTGCATTAAGAGGTTACCATGGCTTTGAGAAAGGAAAAGGAAAATAAAGATTATGTCCAAAGTTGGCTGAAGGAGATTAAGGAGAGTAAACTAAAAATCCTCATTGGTTTAGGATCATTGGGACAACCCAGGAGTTTATCTGTATGATTATAGTCTGTCCTTGTGGGAAGACACTGTAACTTGATCACCTTTGTTCAGAGAGGGCAATGCCAAAACAAGTCAACATTCCTGCCAGGTCTTGCTCTTTGCATCCAGGAGAAACATGGTAGCTTTGCAGCTTCTTCACCTCTGTCCTCTGTAACCCCAAACCCACTTCTGAGCAGTTACTGTTTCCATAGACACACTGCTCCAGAGGTCAGAAATGCAAGCCAGTAAGTCGCGTATTTGGACTGCACCATTGTAGGGAGCATGGTTGTAGAAGTTTATTGTATATATTTGCAGACAACATAGCCCTGAAAGGACAAAATGCAAAACAGGAAAGGTCTGACTTGGAGAAGAAGAGGAAGTACCAACTTGGTACAGGCAGGCTCAGGCAGAGAGGGACATGGGAGCCAGAGTGAAGCAGAAGAAGCTTTGATGGAGAACTGAAGCACAGCTGGTCTATTCAAACATGTAGGGAAGTGATTCTCAACTTTGGCTGTGCCTAAGAATCACCTAAGGAGCTTCTAAAATTCCCAGTTACACCAAAATCTTTCAGAGTGGAACCCAAACATCAGTACTTTTGAAAGCCTCCAAGATCGTTCCAATGTCCAGCCAAGGTCGATCACCACTACTAAGGAAGACGCATTTGTCTATACTGGCCAGTGTTCAAGCCCCATTTCTGAGGCGTCAAGGAAAGTAAGATATTGCAGATACAGTGCTGGCCTGACTGATATCTGTGTTGCAACCCAAAACAAGTCTTCTGTACAAATTTCTGGCCAGGCAGTGGTCCATTAACTCTTATTAACTCTGTCTTTGTGATTGTCTCCTAGTGACTTTGCCACTAATTATTCCAGTTCAAACATCTAGATTTTGATTGCCTTATACATGTGACATCAAAAGACACCAGAGATACCATAAAAGTTCAATAGCATTAACACTAAGTGGAAAACTAATTCTTACTAGTTGGATAGCAGAAATTCTCAAAACAATCATATACTAAATCAGGTCCAAATTTATTACGCATTCTTCATTTGGAGGAGACATGGGTACCAGCTACCTGTTCTGCCATAGTGATATTTTATTGAACTTGATATTAGCAAGAAGAGAGAACATCTCTCCTTTTTTGATTATTGTCTTTGCTCCCAGGGCAATGGATTTGGGATTTATTTTCTAAGTTACTAGACATGTGTTTAAAGGAAGAAAGCTTCCAACTCACTGTGTGGCCTCCAGTGCCCTGAAAAAGTGCTTTCACCTTCAAAAGGGAGTCTTCCTATCCAAGGAAATCCTAGTTAATGAAAAAATGGGAGTTCTGTTCTCTCATCTCACACTGCTCCCCTATGGTATTGGCCCACCCTTCTCAACTACAAAGCCAGAAAATGAACTAGGTTGTGGTTATTGACAAGTGTACACAGGATCAAAATCTCTAATAACCTATAATTTTTAGTACTTAATTATGTGATGTTTTATTCTAGGAAATAAGAAACAGATGACACCATTAATGTATCTTTCTTTCATCTTCAGAATTTTTGCATCTTTTCAGAAAATGACAAATTACTATTTTTCTGTTGCACTCAGCAATTGTGACTATACTTAAAAATTCTTGTAGTCTGTAGAGATATCAATAAAATTGTATATGTTTGTACATAGATGCTCTCTTATGTTATGATGTCATATACCACTAATGATTGTTGCAAAGATTAAATATGGACAAAGGTAGGACCCTCATTTGCAACGCTGTGAATCATGGTTTTGCAAGCTATAACGGTTTTTAAAAGGGGAGGTGGGTGGGGGAGCTATGCACAGTATATGTATTTGAACTAAAACAGAGAAGGGGAAATAAAACCTAAACATCACCAACTCAATGGATATGAATTTAAGCAAACTCCGGGAGATAGTGGAGGACAGAAGAGCCTGGCGTGCTGCAGTCCACGGAGCTGCAGAGTCAGACACAACTCAGCAACTGAATGACTACAGCAAAGTTCCCCAAACTGCAAGATTTTGCTAGAGTTTATTAATCTAAAATCGGAGAAATAAATAAGATGTATTTACAAATTCAACATTCATGGCCACTTCCTCACTTTTTTCAAGTTCAAACCTTAATCCCATGCAAGAAAAAAATAATCTATTATAGGCTTATACTACCACCTACATCACGAACATACACTAACCTGCACCTCCAAAAGTCTCTCAGGAAACTGCATTCTCCTGCTCCTCTGGCTTTCATCCGCATGGTTAATTCCTCTTCATGCATTTTCTTTATATTTACGTCCACTGTGGCCTTAGCAAACTAATCTTACTTTTTCAAATCCTGTCTAATTATTCAGAAACTATTTCCCACCACCACCATTTCCCTCTTAATTTTGGTTCTGTACAAAGATGGCAGAAAAACAAACCAACCCTAGCCTAAAGAACATTTTTTGATTAAAAGTAAAACAATGAAGACAAACTTTTCAAAAATCCAAATACCCTGTCTCCCCTTCAGAACGTTCTCAAAAGGATCCATTTATTTCTTCACCCTCTTCATTCAGGATTCATAGATTTGTAAGTCAGTGTCTAAAATACTGATTTCACTTTTCCCCTTCCTTTTCTCCCTCATTCTTCCCTTCTTTCCTCTTCTCTTTTCCTGTTCTTTCAGTCTGAAAGTCAACCATCCTGAGCAAGTTGTTTATCACAGCCCCATAAAGGGACCGCACTGGAACAGGGTGGAAGGGACAGCCCGATGGACAGAGCTGGAGTGAGAAGCAGGGTTAGCACTCAGGCTAACAGGTGCCTGCATGAGTGGGGCACTGGACAGGGCAGAAGCCAGCCCCGCAGACCAGGAGACTAGAGACGGAGCGATTAAGTAAATTACTGAGGATGTAGGAAGCCAGTTTCTCCCTGTTGGAGAAGTACAAATAAAAGGGAAAGTGAAAACAATCCCTGTATTATTAGATTAAAATTTGAACCACGTGTGTGAGTTTTACACCCACACATGATATTTAAAAAGTGTGTGTGTTGTACACATGCATATCCTAATTCCAAACACAGGACTGGGAGCATCAGCCGAGGAACCCGGAGCACACCTCGTACCTAGACTTTAATTTCTGAACACTTTTCTCTGCTAAAAGGAACTGGGGCTTCTTGAAGAAATAGCTGGTTTCAAGGTTGGAACATGTTTTTGTGCCAGAAAATACTCAATGAACCATGTGGATGTGTCAAAAGGACACATAAGTCAGCTTGAAAGGTAATATACAGGCCAAATCAGGGATAATTTGTGTATCAAAATAATGATAGTAATTTAATAAAATAACTCATGAGTCCACACTGATATTAAGTGATTAATTAGGAAAGAGAGAGCTTTTCTTTACTGTAAAATGTCAACCAATAAATGTGGACAGAATTTTAAAATTTCTCTTTGGCAACCACTGTAGTAAGAACATGGGCAACAAATACCAGTGAATGCTAAAAATAGTTAAAATGGGATGGAAGAATAGGATATTTACAGTCTCAAAATATCTTCATGAAAAGTATTTGTTAATCATTATATATACATTGACATATACATATATATGTATATAATTTTACACTGGAGAAACCTGGCAGACACTATTTTAATCAGGTAATAAATGTTACCATAACCAGTAATGGAATATCATGTATATCTGATAAGCACGTAATGAAAAAAACAGCATCACCTCTGTGATAATGCTGCCAAAAATGCCCCATCTGGAAACACTGGATAAAACCCAACTGAGAGACATTCTATAAAATGATTAGCCTGTATTCAAACTTCCAAGGTTATGAAAGTACGGGAAAGATGGATGTTCTGGATTTAAGGAGACGTGACAAGCAGGCATGACACATGATCTGAAATTGGACCTGTTTGCTATGTAAGACATAATTGGCCCAATTCACAAAACTTAAGTGTCGTTTCTCACCTGAGTGAGTGTCTGTGCTATTCTTGAAATTTTTATTTAGGTTTGAAGTTATTTCAAAATAAACATAAAAATAAAAATGATTTTGTTGATTTACTTGCATTTAATAATCACTGTCTTCTCCTTTTATAGCAAATGAACAGTCTGCCCAAATAATCTATTTGTCTATTTCTATGTCCTTCTCCAACTCTTAAATTACTATAATCTTTATAATATGTCCTAATGATCTTTTTTAGTTTAGTTTAATAGGTATCGAGGTTTTTTCTGTAGGTGAATTTCAGGATATTATCTATCTCAAAAAAAAAAAAATTCCTGTTGAGACTGACTGAAATTACAGTAAGTTTGTAGGTTAATAAGTGATAGTTTTTGCTAGAATCACTTTCTCTAGCATATCTTCACCTTTTTAGTGACAGCCATTTCCCTCAACTATGTTGATGATTTTGCCTTCACTAGGTTTTCCAAGTTGCATATCTAGGGTATCTACAATGGCATCAGTGCCATACTTCCAGTCAGCCGCTGCTTTAACTCTATGTCCAATTTGAATTTCACTTTACAGTGTTATCATTTTTCATTTTGCTGGTGTACTTGTATCTTAATTAGCCAGATTATTCTTCTGGTTAACTATTTTTATAAAATATCACATAATTTAAACACTGGGAGACCAGAAGTCAACATTGAAAGTGTTAGTCACTCAGTCATGTCAGACTCTGCAACCCCATGGACCACAGCTCACTAGGTTCCTCTATCCCTGGAATTCTCCAGGCAAAAGTGGGTAGCCATTCCCTTCTCCAGGGGATCTTCCCTGACCCAGGGATCAAACCCAGAACTCCTGCATTGCAGGCAGATTCTTCACCATATGAACCACCAGGGAAACCCAAGTCAACATTGTTACATGCTTTACCGTCTGTATGTAAAGTGAATGACAGATGTGCAGTGACTGGTCATGGACGAACTCTGAAAGAAGTGATATAACTGGTAACTCCCCAGGATGCATGTATTAAGTTTCCTATTCTTGCTGTAAAAGTGACTACAAACTTACTGGCTTAAAACAAAACAAATTTTGGGGTGATGCCACCAAGATAGTGACATAAGTCATTCCCAACTGCACTCCTCATGAGGACAACTACTCATGGATAAGACACTGCTGAGAAAATCCTAGAGCATGATGAGTGAGACTAAAGCACCCGCTGTACCACACAGACTGAGATAGACCACATTAGAAGGATCAAAGGAGATGGTACATGCTGACCGCATGGCCTCTACCCCATGCCAGCACAGCATGGGTCTGCCCTGAGCTTACAGTTTCCGCAGTGAGAAAAGAGATCCCAGTAGACATCCAGCTGTTCTAGTGTTTTGGGTCCCTTTTGGGGAGTTTCATTCAGATCTTGCTTCATGAGAATAACAAGGGAACCTGCAGGGCTTGATCTCTGGGAATCAGATTGTGATGAAGAAGTGGAGGGGCTTGCAACAATGAGCACTCAAATCTTACAGACCCAGGTCCTACCTACAATGCCCAGGTAGTAGTCCCAACTAGTGGTTTTGCTAGTCTGCAGAGCCAAGATAGTGATGAAATCTGACTAGCGAAAGGTGCACATATTCCTGACTTGGCACCTCAAACAAAGATTCCTTCCAGTCCTGGAGCTTGGTCTTCCTCCCCTCACCCTCCACCTCCCCCCATCCAGGTAGGGGAGCAGAATCATAGCTCCACTCAGTGCTCAGTGTAGCTCCCAGTCCTGCCTAACTAGAAGACTTTGGGGTACAATAATCACTTTAATGTAAATAAGTTATCCTATCGAAAGGAATGGGTTAAAAAAAAATAAGAACACCACATGACCCTCACTTTAGCCTTAAAGACACTCATAGACTAAAAAGGATGGGAAAAGATATGTCAAGCAAACGATAAATGCCTTCCCTACTCCACGCCCAAAAGCAGGGGATCTATACTTAGCAGGCAAAATAGACTTTAATGTAAGATAAAGAGACAAAAAACGGTCGTTACAAAGAGATACAAAAAGAAGTTCATCACAACTGTAAATATTTACACATCCAGTTAGCAGAAACTAACAGAACTGAACAGAGAAATATACACAAATACAAATATAGTTGGGGACATTAATACCCCACTTCTCAACAATGCATATATCATCCAAAAAGAGAATCATTAAGGAAACCGTGAATTTGAACAAACGGATCTACCAGCCATAGACAGAACTTTCTATGCAGTAACAGCAAAATATACATTCTTTTCAAGCACAAGTAGTACATTTTCCACAAAACAAGTCTTAATAAACACAAGAAGACTGAAATTACACTAAATATCTTCTGTGACCACAATGGTATGAAACTAAACATCAGTAACAGGGAGAAAAAAAAGCACCAGAAAACTCTACAAGGAAATTAAATAATACTCTCCTGAACAACTGATGGATCAAAGAAGAAATTAAAGGGGAAATAAAAGAGAATCTTGAGAAAAATAAAAATGGAAACAAAATTTATGGGATGTTGTAAAACTAGTTCTAAGAGGAAAAATTCACAGCAATAAATACCTACATTAAGAAACAATAAAGACTTGCAAATATTGTATATTTCACAAATTGAATGTTTGTGGCAACCCTGCATCAAGCAAGTCTACTGATACCATTTATCCAACAACATTTACTCATTTTGTGTCTCTGATAATTCTCTCAATATTTCCAATTTTTTTTCATTATGATTGTTTGCTATGGTAATCTGTGATCAATGATCTTTGACATTACCATTTGTAAAAAGATTACAATTCACTGAAGGCTCAGATGATGGTTAGCATTTTTTAGCAATAAAATATTTTTAATTAAAGAAAAAGTAAAAACTCAAATAATCAACCTAACTCTACAGCTCAAGAAGCTAGAAGAAGAAGAGCAAACTAAGCTCAAATTTAGCAGAAGGATGTAAATAACAAAGATTAGAGCAGAAATAAATGAAATGGAAAACAGGAATATAATAGAAAAGGTTAAAAAAAACTAAGAATTGCTTCTTTAAAAAGATAAAAAATAACTGACACATCTTTACCTATACTAACCAAGGGAAAAAGAGAGAGGACCCAATCAACAAAATTATACACCAAGGAAACCAGAATTGAAAGAGACACATGTACCCCAACGTTCATCACAGCACTGTTTATAATAGCCAGGACATGGAGGCAACCTAGATGTCCATCAGCAGACAAATGGGTAAGAAACTTGTGGTACCTATACAGAATGGAATATTACTCAGACATTGAAAAGAATACGTTTGAATCAGTTCTAATGAGGGGGGTGAAACTGGAGCCTATTATACAGAGTGAAGTAAGTCAGAAAGAAAAACACCAATACAGTATACTAACGCATATATATGGAATTTAGAAAGATGGTAATGATGACCCTATATATGATACAGCAAAAGAGACACAGATGTCTAGAAGTCTTTTGGACTCTGTGGGAGAAGGTGAGGGTGGGATGATTTGAGAGAACAGCACTGAAACATGTATATTATCATACGTGAAACAGGTCGCCAGTCCAGGTTCAATGCATGAGACAGGGTGCTCAGGGCTGGTGCACTGGGATGACCCTGAGGGATGGGATGGGGATGGAAGTGGGAGGGGGTTCTGGTTGGGGAACACATGAACACCCATGGCTGATTCATGTCAACACATGGCAAAAATCACTACAATATTGTAAAGTAATTAGCCTCCAATTAAAATAAATTTAAAAATATATAAATGAAAGAGGAAACATTACAAATGATATGTGTAACAGAAATACAAAAGATCATAAGAGGCTATGAATAACTGTATTCCAACAAACTGGGCAATCTAGAAGAAACAAAAAATTATGAGAAACACATAACCTACCAAGACTGAATCATGAAAATTAGAAAATTTGGACAAAGTAATTGCTAGTAAGAATACTGATTCAGTAATTTAAAAAACCCTCCAACAAACAAAAGCCCAGGAGCAGATGACTTCACTGTTGAATTTTATCAAACATTTAGGGAAAAATTAATGCTAATTCCTCTCAAAGTCTTCCAAAAAATCAGAGATGGGAACATTCCCAGACTCATTTTATGAGGTCAGCATTACCCTGATACCAAGTCAGAAAAGGACACTACAAGAGAAGAAAATTACAAGCTAGTATCTCTGATATACAGATGCAAAAATCCTCAACAAAATACTAGCAGACTGAATTCAACAGCACACTAAAGGAATTATATAGCCCATAATCAACTGAGATTTATACCTGGGATACAAAGATGTTTCAATACACAGAAATCAATAAACATGACATGCCATTTTAATAGAATGAGGATAAAAATCATGATTATCTTAATAGATGCAGAAAAAAAAATTGACAATATTCAATATCTGTTCATAATAAAAACTCTTAATAACTTAGGTATGGAAGTATTGTACCTCAACATAATAAAGGCCATATATAACAAGCCCAAAGCTAAAATCTACTCAATAGTAAAAGGTTAAAAGTTTTCCATTCAAGAGTTAGACTAAGACAAGGGTGTCCACTCTCAGCCACTCCTGTTAAAAACAGTATCTGAAGTCCTAGTACTAGAAATCAGGCAAGAAAAAGAAACAAAAAAGCATTTTATATATAGAAACTAGAAATGTAATGATGACTATAGTTGACACTACTGGATTGCATATTTGAGCCACTAAGAAAGTAAGATCCAACCAGTCCATCCTAAAGGAGATCAGTCCTGGGTGTTCATTGGAAGGACTGATGCTGAAGCTGAAACTCCAATACTTTGGCCACCTCATGAGAAGAGCTGACTCATTGGAAAAGACCCTGATGCTGGGAGGGATTGGGGGCAGGAGGAGAAGGGGATGACCGAGGATGAGATGGCTGGATGGCATCACAGACTCGATGGACATGAGTTTGAGTGAACTCTGGGAGTTGGTGATGGACAGGGAGGCCTGGGGTGCGGCGATTCATGCGGTCGCAAAGAGTCGGACGTGACTGAGCGACTGAACTGAACTGAAGAAACTAAAGCCTAAAAGTTCTCATCGCAAGGAAAAATATGCTTTTTGTACCTAAATGAGATGATGAATGCTAACTAAACTTATTGTAGAAATCATTCACAATATGTGTAAGTCAAGTCATTATACTGTACACAAACTTAGACAGTGCTATATGTCAATTATATCTCAATAAAACTAAAAAACAAACAAAAACACAAATTACTATCTTACAGTTCTGGAGGTCATAAGTCCAGTATGATCTTACTGTGCTAAAATCAAGGTGCTTGCAGGGCTCTGTCCTTTCTGGAGGCTGTACGTTCCATTGCCTTTTCCAGTTTTTAGAGGCTGTCTGCATTCCTTGCCTCACAGCTCCTTCTTCCATCTTTAAAGTCAGCAATGAAGTATTTTCAATGATCAGTCTCACTCTGTTTCCACTGTCACATTTTCTCCTCTGACTCTGACCATCTGCCTTCCTCTCCTAAGGACATTTGTGTTCATACTGAAATTAACCAGATAATCTTCCCATCTCATGATCTCTAACTTAATTACATAAGTGATGGTCCTTTTGCCATGTGATGTATGTTCACAGGTTTTGCGAATTTGGATGTCAACATTTGGGAGGGAACAAGAATTATTCTACCTACCACAAAGGGCATTTAGAATTAACATAGTGATTTGTGGATGGAAGAGCTATTAGTGAAGTTTGAACTTTTGCAATTGCTAAGTTAATATACCAGGTCAACTGATATCTGAATTGTGTTGCAGGGACACCAGTGTTATATAAGTAAGCCAGGGAAACTGGAATTTTTCCATAACTGAATCTTGCAAAGCAAGGAGTGCCTGTTTTTTAAGTTCAGCTGATAGGTCAAAAGGGTGAAAAAAATGCATGTAACCACAAATGCAAAGCCATGGCTGCAGAAAATGAGGTGGACGTGACCTATACACCTCCACTCATATTTGAAAAACACTCATGTAAATAGACTGAGGTTTCTCTTGTGCTGGATTTTCAAGGCCACTAGACTACCAACAGCACTACAGCTTTTCTAAGAAACATGGTACAGGTTAACATGGAAAAAACTCAATAAATAATGATGTAACTTTCCTCTTACCTCTGTCGTCTTCTGCCCACTTCCCCCAACCATCAAAATGTCTGACGATCATGTGCACTAATATCTAGCTACTAATAGTGTATTACATTTTGCTTATAAAGCAACTAAACTTTAAAATTAGGGTTAACAAACATAAAAGAGCCCTTTGATAACTGATTGAGAATATAATAAATACTTCCTGTTATACAGATATTGTTGAGCAAATTATAAAATAAGAGGATACACAAGCTTCTGAAGCTTAGACCAAACACAATTTTAATAAATAAATTTAATTAAAAAAAAACTGAATACATATGTCTAAAAATAAAAAAAATAAAAACTGAACTGCTGGTATAAAGTCTGAAATAAATTAATTTTATTAACAGCAAAAAAAAAAGTTGGTTATTCAGCTCTGACTTGGATTATAAAGTACAATCTTTTATCATGAGTATTCTCACCATGCCACAGAAAAAGAGGCAATAAGGGACTGATTAGAGGCAGTGTTTCCCTTCTCTGGCAGTGTTATCTAATAATGCAATATAAACATACGATCTTACAGATCAGAACACTTCTTGGAGAGGTGTAGCTTGTAGCTTGTTTTATAATACCTAAGTATTAGAAATACATTCATTGTATGAATTGGAAAAGGAAGAAGAAATGGCAATTCATGAAAATCCATACCTACACTACATCAGTATCAAGTCTTACCACATTATAGAATTCTTAATTTACTTGCCAATGCTGTTTTAAAATACTACTTCAGTAGTCTTACACTCATATTGGATGAAAATCATACATACCACCTAACCACCCAAACCACCTGGTGGTTTGTGTTAAACCAAAGCCTTATCTGCCTCTAGCTCATGCTGTATCACAAGTGTCTGAATCCTGGTTGGGATGAAAATGCCCCTAGAGAGAAATGTTTCTTCATGCTCAACCAGGCAGATTAGACCCAAAGTGCTAAGTACATAATTTCAAGCATGTGTTCTGAAATTGTTTAAAGCCACAGCAAACTATAAAAGGCAATTTCACAGATACTCTTTTTGAGAGTGAATATAAACATTAAACTCGATATTTTGCCTCAAGAGTAGTTTTTTACATTATAGAGGATTAAACTCTGATACAATTTTGAAATTCTCACTATAAAATTACTATCCTAAATTCATCATGACTTGAGGGGGTTTCTATTTTCATAAAGTAGGTGAAAGGGCAATCTCTATTTCCTTGTGATTTTACCTATACCAGGCTTCCCTACAATCACACGTCAAAGTCCTTCAGCTCCCCCAGCTGGCACCTATCTTCAGTTTCACTCTCAGTTTCACAGACAGTTTTATGGCACTTTCCATTTCATTCTTGACAATTTGAGCTACCTATAAAAAAATAAAATAAAAAGGAAGTTAACAAAGAAAACAAAACTAAAAAGAAAAAAAAAGAAGGAAGAAGGAAGAAAAAAAGGGGTTAACAAACTCTGTACAAAGAATCTTTGCCAGCCCACCCACTGAGGTGATAAGGCAGACAGGAGCTCTTCACTCTAAGCCAGAAAAAACCCAGCATCCCACACTAGTCTGCACAGAGGAACTGGAGCTCTGCCAGGTTTACTAGAATGCTCAGAGCTTTGAAAACCGTAGGGAAAGACTCCAAATTCTCATCTAACTTCTCACAGACAAAAATATTCCTGCATGAGGAATTTCTTTTAAAATGGGTTTAAAGCTGAGCACTCTGAGCTCCTTCTCTGCCCTTGGGTTTTCTACTTTTCTATAGCCATCCTGGGGCTAGAGAATGGTTCCAAAAATCTCATGTATCTTAGCCTGACCTACTATCTTAGCTCTCTATAGAATGCACACAAACACTGCAAAAATACCTGAACAACATCTTCTTCTGCCACTTCATATAAGAGTTCATCATGGAGCTGAAGGATAAAGAAGCCTCCTCTGATGGGGCAGAACATCCCTTGCAGTTTTTTCTTTGGCAACCATCCTAATCCATGAAAAAAGCAGCAAAACTGATCAGTAAGTAGGTCACTGGGCTTTGGAAAAGTTTTTTAAAAGAGAGATTTAAGAAATCTTGAGAAATTATAATTAAGAAGAGTAAAATACATAAAATTTGGAACTATCAAGAAAAGAACTACTTGTTGGTTGCCATCCAGCCCACCTATCAGGTAAATTCAAATCTCCCCAGACTTCCTCCCAGAAACAAGAACTCTAACAAAGACGTCAATAAATGGAGTTGACTGACACTCCTTGAAGAAGTCTTTTTCTAGCCAGAGTGTCATCATGGTAACACTGGTCCCCAGTTGGACCACACACTCTCTAGACTAGGAATTCTAAACCCAGTGTCCAACTGTGGACTTCAGAGAACATACAAATTCCTATAGAGACGATCTATACATTTTCAGCAGGTTCTCAAAAGAACTCATGAATACTAAAATGGTTAAAAATCTAGACTTAGTCACTATTTCCTAATTAGTGGGCCAAGTGGTTTAGATTATGCCCCTCTGATCACCAAAATAAGCTTCAACATTAATACTTTTGGAATAACACCCTTTCATCGTTTGCCCATTTCCCAGAGCAGTCCTTTCTTTCTGCCATCCAAATTTCCTTCTTCCTCAGGACAGCACAGAAACCATCTCCTTCAGTATGTGGTACTTCCCTCAGAGAACTCTTTCACTCCCACTGCCTGCAGCCCAAGTTTCCTGAGGTGCCCCTCACAGGGTAGACAGCAAAGGCAGACAATGCCGGGCAAGCTGCTTTCATACCAGGGCTGCAAAGGCTGTGCCTATGTTTGCCAGTTGTGCTTAAATCTGATCTGCCCCATTGGACTCCACTTTTCTTGCATCACTGGCTGTCTGGATGGGTTAGTTTTTCTGCTTTCTGATCACTCTACCTTTGTCCTTTCTGATTTCCCTTGGTTACTTCGGCTTCTGACACAGAATGCCATGGTTCTCCTTTTCCCTGTGAGGTCAACTACTCAGGCTCAGCTTCCTTTGATCTCCCTGACCTACTACTGCCTTTAAACTCAGCATTACACAATGAAGTCATCCTTAATGATATTTCCACACTGTCTTCCACTCATTCTAAAGCTTGATACTATCTATACCTTCATCTGGACACTACATCATTCTGCTGTGAAAAGTCATGTAGCTATTTCACAGTCACATATCATATCTTCTATTCCTTAACAGATTTAAAATTCAAACACAGGTTGATAACTTTCCTCCTAAAATCTCCAAAGCACACAGTACAATGTTATTCCCCCAAATAAGTTTTGACCATATATTCTTTCTACAAATACAAAAGTGTGAATGTGTACATGTGTTCAAGGAAGGTCATGAACAGGAAACATGTTCCTTTTTTGAATATCAATTGACTATAAATTTATAGTTTATTTCTGGAAAGTTTAACTACTTTGTTTTATATATACACATACATATACATATAAATATACACACATATGCATACATACATACACATATATTTTTTAAGGTTTCTATATAGGGACTTACAGTGCTAAAACCAGGATAATTGGTCACCCTTAGTGTACACTTATAAGAAAAGAAGTCTAAAAAGGAAAATAACCTCTGAGTGTTATTAAGAGAATAATTTGACTTTGCAGATGCTTTGAAAGGGTCTCAGGGATCATCTTTGGTCCACAGACCACACCTTAAATTTAAAAAGTGTTTCCAGGGAACTCCAAGCAGTATTTTCCTTTTATGATCTCCTTCTCTCATTAAGTGTACAGTATGGTAAGGTGACCAATTATCCTGATTTCAGCACTGGAAGTCCCATGGGAAACCATCAGTCTCCCACAAACTGGGACATTTATCATTCTAGACTCTACAGATGGTTTTCCATTCCAGAGGTTACAGAACAGGAAATATTGCTACAAATTGAATGCAAAAATATATAACAGAATCTATCCTCTCTTAAGCCAAACATTAAAGAGATTTTCAGAAAAGTAAAAT
The DNA here is from genome assembly GCA_917880005.1 of Nanger dama. Lineage (NCBI taxonomy): Eukaryota > Metazoa > Chordata > Mammalia > Artiodactyla > Bovidae > Nanger > Nanger dama. The sequence goes on from CAKJTW010000011.1 coordinate 9,852,358, forward strand.
AAAGCCACTCATTACCAATTTTTTTGTTCTGAAAAAAAAGTTATTATTTTCATAAAAACTATGTTACTTATGTTAACACATGGTGGGTTTATTATCTGTAAATGTTAATAAGTATTTTTAAATTATCAGTTTTAATTTCTAATATGGTATATATTGGTAGATATAATGAACATAAACAAAAACTTTTGAGATTCTTAATAATTCTAAGAGTGTGAAGACATCAAGAGACCAAAATGTTTGAGAACTGTTGAGAAATCAATGTAAGTAATCTTCCCTTTTCTTTTCTGATGTAATTAGTCTCACCATGTTATAACAGGGGCCAAATTTATGAACAAACCTGTTCTGTCACTTTGGAGCAAACCTTCTCGATGACCATGGGATTTGAAGGTTGAGTGGAAGGTCTCTAACTGCTTCTGAATATTAACTGTGGCTATTTTGACAATATCAGCCGCCGAACCTTGGACTCTTGTGTTGATAGCCTGACGCTCAGCCTATGAAAAACAACAATTAACAGGTACTCCATCAGATACACCAACATACTTTCATAACTGCTTTTAGTGTCCACAGATTAGTGCTCACATGTGCAACGAGACTGGAAATCTGGAACAAATGTAACCCAGGACATCAACTATAAGCTTCATCCTAAGATTAATAACTAGAATGATCCAGGGCCCTAGATTCTCGGCTGTCATTCACATGAGGACAGACTAAACAGAAGAAGGTCAGATTGCTTCAGTTTAGGCTTCAACACTCAGTTAGGAAGTAAAAACTACATTACAATTAAAATGTATAAGTTCAAAATTATTTTTAAAAATATTTTATCAATGTTCTAAACTTCTTAAATAATCTATTCCTCAGAATACAATTCCTCTTAATCCTAAATAGATATAATTGGAATACCATTCTTTGTGATGTGAGTTGGAATGTTTCAAGTACATCCCCCACATCAGTGGCCTCTTAGTCTTACACAGAGTTTGGCCACAGCAAGCCTATAGCCCTCTGGTATGAATCAGAGCTTTTATGGGCTGCTGGGGCTAGTCATTAGCTGCTGGTGAAAATGCAGGTCCTAAATCCCAAGGTATTAAGTTAGAACTTCCCTGAAACTACTGCTGCCATGAGCTTCTTGGCAGGCAACCACAGTTGCTAAAAGTGATCATCCTGGGGCTACAGGAACTAGAATGTAGATCAATATTCAAGGTGTAATTGGTCTATGATTACCACTCCTGTTGTCCCCAAAGGGCTCAGAAGATGAGAAGGGTCTACTCACTGGAGGGATCTATGTAACTTGAGAGGTGTTCTCTAATTGCCTGTCACCTGAGCTACATCCACTCTGAGTATATTAAATACTGGTTAAAGAGACAGACTTTAAAAAAAAATTAATAGCTTGTTCTGTCAAATGCTGATGAATCCATCCTAAACACACTCTGCTGTCACTGTTTTAAGAGTGACTGAATTTCAAAGTTCTACTGATTATTCCCTTTCTTACAACCATATGCCTTTGTGTAGTGGATTGTTATCATTGTTATAACTTGCTACGTTTCTCTGTGAAGTCCTGAGCCTCCATCCATTGCCATGTGATTCAAAGTGTTTTACACTCTCAAGGACTCAACTTGTTTTGGCCAATAAAATGTTAGCAAAACATAAATATAGCACATGTAAGGAGTTTTGGAAGCTATCTAACACTATCATAACAAAGGGTTTATTCCAGATAGGGACTTTTCTTCATTTTGAATTTTAGAATAAAGAAAATACAGAACACAGCCACAGTTGACCCAGAACCAAACTCTAACATAAATTAAAAATAAAGTTTCTTATTATAAGTCACTGAAATTCAGGGCTTGTTTTTACTGTGACATAAGCAAATAAAACCAAAATATATACCTCATTCTCATGATACTATATTTCCCTGAGACTATTCCAAAATAAGAAAACTTGACAGTCTCAGCTTTGTGTCCCACAGTCTCAGTCCCTTCTCATCACTAGTGCATTTTCACATACATAAAAATACATAGCTTTCTGGCAATGGGAGATTATGTCATTAGGACCAACCCTCCCACTGATGATAACCAGAAAAGCTTGTCAGAAAGTGCCTCTCTGAAAGAATCAGACAGGAAAAAGGAAGTGAAGAATTACAGAAGCTAAAAAAACTGAGAGAAATGAAACCAAGGAGGTGACCCCAGCTATGGAGGTCACCCTTTTCCCAGGGAAATCAATAGACTCCTGAAGAGGCAGCTGAGAGGATAAAAAGCTGAGCAGAACTTGATGGTCTTGAGGAGTGATAACAAACATTTGGGTTCAAAGCCCAACAAGTAGGAGGAAGCCTGGTAAAGAGACAATACAATTGTTTTTATAGAAAACTAAGAAAAACAAAAGTCAATAGGAACAGACTACAGGAACACAAGTATGAGATGTATTAACTACATGCTATTATCAGACTTATTAGACTATAAAATGATCATGCCATCAAGAAAATAAAAGACAAAACTGAATATTTCGGCACAGACTCAAACACTCATAAGAGCAAAATAAAAACTCTAACACCAAAAATATTAAAATAACATAACTTAAAGCACTTAAACAGTGCTTTCTCTGTATGTGCGCAGTGGGGAGACAGTACTGACTTGGAAAGAGCATAAAAGGCCTTCTGGGGTGCTGGAAAAGTTCTAGATCATTCCAAACTTAAAAGCTCAACAGTTGCAAATTAGGTAACTTAAAGATAAATTAGAAGAAAAATATCCATAATCGATCATGATGAAATATAAACATGGAAAATACCAACCAGAGGATATGAAAAATGAGGAATTAAAGACAAGTTTTTAAATTTTGTATTAAAAGTTCCAGAAAGAGAGAAGAGATTTCAATGAAACAATGATTGAAGAAGAAATGGCTAAGAATTTTCCAAAATCAACAAAAGATCTCAAGGTACAGATTCAAGAAGTCCTAAGACACACCAAAAAGGATCAATTAATACACATCCACACACAAAGGCACATGAGGTGAGAAAAAAAAAACACAAACTTAAGTATATCACAGAATACCTGCTGGAAACCACAAGGAAAGAAAAATACTGTATTGAAAGAAACCTAGGGAAAAAAAGGCAGATTACATTTAAAGAAAAAAACAGACCAGGGTGGGCCAGTTACAGCCTACAGGTCAAGTCTGGCCTATCACCTGTTTCTGTAAATTAAGTTTTCCTGGAAGACTGTCTATGACTGCATCTGCACTAGTAGAGTTGAGCAGTTGTAACGGAGACTCTATGGCCTACAAATACATATATAAGAGAGCTAATTTTTCCTGACACAGCACTATTAAAAACCTAAAGGGAAGTTCTACTTATTGGCAAAATGTTTAAAATTTCCCTCTGAGATCTGAAAAGTGGCAAAGATGTTCACTATCACTAATTCTATTCAACACTGTATTAGCTAGTAAGTCAAGCAAAAGTTAAAAAAAGAATAAGACTTGGAAAGGCAGTTAAAAAACTATTTTAGGGAGAGACAGATAAAAACTGTGCAGACGGAATACCTGAAAGTATCTATAGACAACATTTTGGAATTAACAAGTAATATTTGCAAGGTTTCTAGACAAGAAAACAATAAAGACAATTATCTTTCTATACTAGCGGCAAAGGGTTAAAAAATGTAAAAAGGGAAGGAAAAGAATTTTTAAAGATACCGTTCACAAGAGTATTAAATTTTGCAAATATCTAGCTATAAATTTAATAAAAACCTTTAAGATCTCTTCCCCAAAACTAGACATCACGCTGAGAGAATTTTAAAAGACCTAAGTAAATGGGCATATATAACATGTTTATCAACTGGAAAACTCAAATTTATAAATACGTCTCTTAATCCCATCTTGATCTATGAACTCAAAGCATCTGCAATTAAAAAAATCTCAACAGGGTTTTTGTTTGTATAGAAATTCACAAGCTGCTTCTACAATTTATAGGAAAATGCAGAAAATCCAAGAATAGGCAAATATTCTTGCGGGGGGGCAGGCAGGGGTTAAAAAGCAAGTTGGGAAAACCTACTTTACCATATATCAAAACATCTTATAAAGTAGCTGTATAACTAAGGCAGTATGGAGGCTTAATTGCTCAGTCATGTCCGACTCTCTGTGACCCCATGGACTGAAGCCAGTCAGGCTCCTCTGTCCACGGGATTCTCCACGCAAGAAGAGTGGAATGGATTGCCATTTCCTCCTCTAGGAGATCTTCCCAACCCAGGGACTGAATTCACTTCTCTTGCATCTCCTGCATTGGCAGGCAGATTCTTTACCACTGTGCCACCTGGGAAGACAATATGGCACTGCTTAGAGGATGAGTATATACAAAATACCAAAACAATATGTCCAGAAACTGACATATCCATATTTGTAGATTTAATTTTTGGCAAAGGTGACTCTGCAGAGCAGGGGTGAGGTGGGTGAGGTGGGGGAGGAAACAGTCTTTTCAATAACAGCATGTACAACTGTATATCCATAGGGGTAGGGAGAAGTCTTGACCCTCAATTTTCCTAAATGCGTTAACAATCAATTCCTAGTTGATTGTAGATATAAATTTAAAAGTCAGAACCAAAAACTTCTACAGAATTGACACTGGGGTAGAGAAACCTTTCTTAAATAGATCATAGAAAGCACTACAATAATACAAAAGACTGATAAAGCCATGTAAGCAAAAGACTCATATCTGGAATATAAATGTGAAAGTGAAGTCACTCAGTCGTGTCCGACTCCTTGCGACCCTATGGACTGTAGCCTACCAAGCTCATCAGTCCATGGGATTTTCCAGGCAAGAATACTAGAGTGGGTTGTCATTTCCTTCTCCAGGGGATCTTCCCGACCCAGGGATCAAACAAGGGTCTCTCGCACTGCAGGCAGACGCTTTACCCTCTGAACCACAAGGGAAGTCCCTTATAAATGTAAGGACTCTCATAAATCAATTAAAGGACAGCCAACTCAAAAACAAAAAGACGTGCACAGGTGCTTCACAAAATTTATCCAAGTGGCCAATAAATACAAAAAAATGAAGTTCAACATCACTAGTCATCAGGAAAAAAGCAAATTAAAAGCACAATGAGGTACCAAGATTCAGATACTAGAATGGCTAAAATAAAAAGACCAATGATTTCAAGTAATAAACTGCCTTTAAAAACGTTCCAATAGCTGGTTTCATGGAACCAGTAGAAAATCATCTATGCCCAAGTGACAACTCAAATTCTCCACTTATATCAGATTGGCTTTTAGCCAGCCCTTACCCAAACTTTTATTCATTTGTGATTATCTTTTTTCTCATGCTCAGCAATCTAACCTTTAGTCTTCAGGTATCTGTTCAAGTCCTACCTACTCCAGGAGTCTAGATCATTGACTACTCATATATGTGTTTGCTTTATCTCTTCCAATATATTTTAAGACTTACCTTCCCTAGTGCATCAATTACAGTGTGTACAGTTGTAAATATGGTGAAAGTCTGGGAAATATCTGAGGTCTAGTATGTGGATATATGGGAAGTAAGAGAGTAAAGAAGTAACAAAAACCCAACTATTCCTCCATAGTTCCTAAGAGCATTATTGCTCTGAGAGGATGTAGCTCAAGACAGAAGTTTAGCAATTTGGGGGTTGGATATTTCCATTACATACAGTGTGTAGTGGGTAATGACACATGAAAGTATGGGGTAAGGGCAAAATACATCCAGTTAAAATAGGAAGCTCTGGACTATAACAGAAACTTAAATGCTAAAATACATGGAATACTTTTATGGATGCCAGTGATTTCACAAAGAGATTTTAGTTATAATTAGAGTAAGTATCATCAATAAATATTTTAAATGATATTAAAAATAGCTTTTTAAAATATTTTGGGTATCCTAGTAACCTCTGATGAGCCAGTATTTTTAAAATAAATAAACAAAAGGATTGAACAAAAAAATACCACATTGAATGACTAACTAATCTTTGAAGACACTGGCAATCTGGCGTGATATGACAAATTAGTATATGATATCTGAAACAAAGAACAACTGGCAAATGTAAGAAATAACTGTCAGTTCAGTTCAGTTCAGTCGCTCAGTTGTGTCCGATCTCTGCAACCCCATGAATCACAGCACGCCAGGCCTCCCTGTCCATCACTATCTCGGAGTTCACTCAGACTCACGTCCTTAGAGTCCGTGATACCATACAGCCATCTCATCCTCTGTCGTCCCCTTCTCCTCCTGCGCCCAATCCCTCCCAGCATCAGAGATTTTTCCAATCAGTCAAATCTTCTCATGAGGTGGCCAAAGTACTAGAGTTTCAGCTTTAGCATCATTTCTTCCAAAGAAATCCCAGGGTTGATCTCCTTCAGAATGGACTGGTTGGATCTCCTTGCAGTCCAAGGGACTCTCAAGAGTCTTCTCCAATACCACAGTTCAAAAGCATCAATTCTTTGGCGCTCAGCTTTCTTCACAGTCCAACTCTCATATCCATGACCACAGGAAAAACCATAGCCTTGACTAGACAGAACTTAGTGGCAAAGTAATGTCTCTGCTTTTGAATATACTATCTCGGTTGGTCATAACTTTTCTTCCACGGAGTAAGCAACTTTTAATTTCATGGCTACAGTCACCATCTGCAGTGATTCTGGAACCCCCAAAAATAAAGTGTGACACTGTTTCCACTGTTTCCCCATCTATTTCCCATGAAGTGATGGGACTGAATGCCATGATCTTCGTTTTCTGGATGTTGAGCTTTAGGCCAAGTTTTTCGCTCTCCTCTTTCACTTTCATCAAGAGGCTTTTAGCTCCTCTTCACTTTCTGCCATAAGGGTAGTGTCATCGGCGTATCTGAGGTTATTGATATTTCTCCCGGCAATCTGGATTCCAGCTTGTGTTTCTTCCACTCCAGCGTTTCTCATGATGTACTCTGCATATAAGTTAAATAAGCAGGGTGACAATATACAGCCTTGACGTACTCCTTTTCCTATTTGGAACCAGTCTGTTGTTCCATGCCCAGTTCTAACTGTTGCTTCCTGACCTGCATACAGATTTCTCGAGAGGCAGGTTAGGTGGTCTGGTATTCCCATCTCTTTCAGAATTTTCCACAGTTTATTGTGATCCACACAGTCAAAGGCTTTGGCATAGTCAATAAAGCAGAAATAGATGTTTTTCTGGAACTCTCTCTTTTTCCATGATCCAGCGGATGTTGGCAATTTGATCTCTGGTTCCTCTGCCTTTTCTAAAACCAGCTTGAACATCAGGGAATTCTCGGTTCACGTATTGCTGAAGCCTGGCTTGGAGAATTTTGAGCATTACTTTGCTAGCATGTGAGATGAGTGCAATTGTGTGGTAGTTTGAGCATTCTTTGGCATTGCCTTTCTTTGGAATTGGAATGAAAACTGACCTTTTCTAGTCCTGTGGCCACTGCTGAGTTTTCCAAATTTGCTGGCATATTGAGTGCAGCACTTTCACAGCATCATCTTTCAGGATTTGAAACAGCTCCACTGGAATTCCATCACCTCCACTAGCTTTGTTCGTAGTGATGCTTTCTAAGGCCCACTTGACTTCACATTCCAAGATGTCTGGCTCTAGATTAGTGATCACATCGTCATGACTCTCTGGGTCTTGAAGATCTTTTTGCACAGTTCTTCCGTGTATTCTTGCCACCTCTTCTTAATATCTTCTGCTTCTGTTAGGTCCATACATTTCTGTCCTTTATCGAGCCCATCTTTGCATGACATGTTCCTTTGCTATCTCTCATTTTCTTAAGCGATCTCTAGTCTTTCCCATTCTATTGTTTCTCTCTATTTCTTTGCAATGATCGCTGAAGAAGGCTTTCTTATCTCTTCTTGCTATTCTGTGGAACTCTTCATTCAGATGCCTATTATCTTTCCTTTTCTCCTTTGCTTTTCACCTCTCTTCTGTTCACAGCTTTTTGTAAGGCCTCCCCAGATAGCCATTTTGCTTTTTTGCATTTCTTTTTCTGTCTCCTGTACAAAGTCATGAACCTCTATCCATAGTTCATCAGGCACTCTATCTATCAGATCTAGGCCCTTAAATCTATTTCTCACTTCCACTGTAGAGTGGATTTGATTTAGGTCATACCTGAAAGGTCTAGTGGTTTTCCCTACTTTCTTTAATTTAAGTCTGAATTTGGTACTAAGGAGTTAAGAATTAAGTGTATATATAACTTATTACTAAAGCTAATAAATAAGTGCCTTACTAAAACAGAACACCTTAAATTGGAATATTATTAAGTGAACCCATATTTACACTAGTCTCCTAAAGACAGTGGTCAGCAAATACTGGCATATACCATCACTTCAGAAGTCCTTAATGAAACAGAAGATCCAATTTATATGCTAGTCTCTAAAAGAGACATTAGCAGGGTTCAGTCTTTGCTGCAAAAGTATATGTCATTAAAATATTAAGTGAAAAATCCAGAGAAATTTCAACATACATGAGCTTTATGATAAGGGTTGTTGTCTTTGATTCCTGGTAAATATCTACGCCTTCCCAAAATGGTCTGAACAAATCCATCTCTTTTACAGTTCTTCACAGTCTCTCTCATGAAATGACTAATTCCTACAAAGAAAGAAATAATTACAATCAACGTCCATCCTTTATCTCACTCACCAGTTTCAATACAGTGAAAACTTGACAATGATTAACACTAACATCACAGCATCAAAATTTTGCATGTAAACCTTCATTCACTTTTTCTTCCAGTTCTACTAAGAATTAACTGACATACACCATTGTGCAGGAGGACAGCTTGCTTTACATGTATTTGAAAACATGCTTGCTTAGACGGCATATATACATATACTGTGAAATGATTTCCATAATAGGTTTTATTAACAGTCATCATCTCATACAGCCATTAAACTTAGAAACTAAAAGGACTTTAGAAATGACATTAATCTCTTTGTTTTTTAACCACCACTACCACCAAAAAATACAAAACTCTAGAATGACACACCAGGTACTAAAACCTAGGTGGTTTTATTATAGGACCTTAAGACTATTCCATGCTACTTTTCACAGGGTTCTGTTCTTTGATCACATTACTCCTCTTTCACTCTTTGATTTTACAATTTCCAGGCTTTGGTTTCCCTGGTGGCTCAGACAGTAAAAAATCTGTGTGCAATGCAGGAAACCCAAGTTCAATTTCTGGGATGGGAAGAGCCCTTGGAGAAGGGAATGGATACCCACTCCAGTATTCTTGCCTGGACAATTCCATGGACAGAGGAGCCTGGCAGGCTACAGTCCATGGGGTTGCAAAGAGCTGAACATGATCGAGCAACTTACACTTTCACTTTTCAGACAATACATTCCAACAGCTCCTTGTTACCTATGCTACAATTCAAATAGGACCTAACTGAAACTAATGCATGAGTTATAACATTTCATTAGAAACATATACAATTCCTTAAAATTAAAAGACTATTCCCTATGTCAGAATTCATCCTTTGCTATATAGGTTCATTTTTAGGCCTTAAAATTCTTTGCTCCAGGTAGGCCAATCTCCTCGTTGCTCACTGAGCTAGAAAAGTTCTCTTCTGAAATATTCTATTTCTATACTCTTTAAAACACATTTGGGTATAGAGAATGCCAATCTATCTTAATTCTCATGTGCTCTTTCTGCTTTCTCTCAGCTCTGCTCATCCTAAGTAATAAACACTAATGATTCCCAATTAAAACCCCTCTTTTAAAAGAGTTCTGTTGTGTGGGTGGCACAGATTGTGGCTGATAGGAAGGTGAGAAAATCCAGCAAGTGAAGCTGTTGGTGATATCTGACCACTAGCATAGACATTTCAGAAAGCAATCAGGTTCTCATCTTCTTCTCTAGAAGAATTACTGTGATACAGCTGAAAGAGCAAAGAAAAGGATGAGATTTAAAAGACTGCATCTCTACGAATTCTTTTACCTGACTCCTGCAGGAGGCCTTCGAATAATCAGAGTGCAAGAACTACTTTAAAAGCAATCAATGCTGAGGTATACAATAAGCACTTTAATAAATGTATATACCTTTGAAAAACCACTACAAGATACAAAACATTTTAACCAACTTCACAGCCAGCTCCCCATTATCAGCCTCAAACACTCATGGACCTACTTTAATACACCTTATCTTTTTCATGTTCTTGAATTTCATAAAAATTGAATTTCACTGTATGTTCTCACTTATGTCTGCCTTCTCTTGCTAAGTAGCATTCCACTACAGAGACATACCAAAATTTGTTTATCCATAATCCTGCTGACAGATAATTTGTTCCTGTTAAAATGGAGACAGTAGGCCCAAAATGAAGTCACTTAGGCTAAACCCTATGTCAGCAAACCAAGACTTAATACCTAACTTGACTGCAGTCTCAATACCCCCAGGAGTAAAATCTTTAACCATTCAATCTGGAATTACATGGTCAGCTCTAGTGAAGTTATCTGTCCAATAGGCCCTTAGGAGGGTGACCTTGCCTGAAAGAATACTACATTCTTTGCTAATAATTTCCTTCATCTGCCTACCCCATTTCTACCTTAAAAAACTTTTTACAGCTCAATGAAGTTCCTTTCTATTGCTAGATGGGATGTTGCTCAATTCATTAATCATGTAATAAAACCGATTTGATCTTTAAATTTACTCAGTTGATAAAGAGAAATGGAGTAATAGATACAGAGAACAAACAGGCTGTTGCCTGGGGGCGGGGTTGGGGGGAGAATGGGGGAGGAGAGGAGAGAAACAGGTGTAGGAGATTAAGAGGCACAAACTTTCAGTTACAAGCATGAAATGTTATTGAATTAAATAATTCAAAAATTAAATAGTTATTGAACACAGTCAATACCTATTTAATATCTTTGCATGGTGATAGATGGGCAACTAGAATTATCATGGTGACCATTCAAATTGTGTAGAACTATCAAATCACTGCTGTACACCAGGAACTAACATAGTTTGTAGGTCAATTATATTTCAAAAACAAACTCATAGAAAAAGAGATTTAGATTTGTGGCTATAAGAGGTGGGAAGTAGGAGAAGAAACAGGTGAAGGTAGTCAAAAGATGGAAACTTCCAGTTATAAATAAAGACTAGGAATGAAATGCACAACACAATAAAGCTAATTAATGCTGCAGAATGTTATATATGAAAACTGTTAAGAGAGCAAATACTGAGATTGTCACCACAAGGAAAAAATCTTTTCTTCTATTTCTTTAATGTCATATCAATATGAAAAGACAGTTGCTCACTAAATCTATGTGGTAATCATTTCAGGATGTATTTAAATCAAATGATTATGCCGTACACTTTAAATTTATAAACTGCTGTGTGTCAATTACAGCTCAATAAAACTGAGGAAATTTTAATTTATTCACTTGGATTTTTGTTGTTTAACATTTCCAGTCTTTGGCTGTTATAAATAAAGCTGCTATAACATTCACATACAAGTCTTTCCTAGGACATACGTTTTCATTTTTCTTGGGAAAATATCCAATAATAGAACTGCAGAATCATACAGTTAAAGATATGTTTAACTTCAAATGAAAGAGCCTTACTGTTTTCCAAAGTGGATGTACCATTTTACAACCAGTCAGCAATGTAAAAGAGACACATTTTTTAAAAATGTTAGCATTCTAATGTTTCTGTAATGGTATCTCTTTGTGGTTTTAATTTGTTTTTCCCTGAGGACTAATAATGATAACACTTGATGTAGTTACTCAAATATTTTCTTTTGTGAAGTGTATGTTCAAATCTTTCAAACTTTATTTTATGCATTATTTACCTTCTTAGTTGTCAGATTTCTTTATATATTATGGACACAAGTCCTTTGTTAGATAATAGGAACTGTAAATATTTCCTTTCAGTCCATCATCTGCCTTGTATTTTCTTAATGGTACCTTTATCAGTATTTATTTTTTATTGTTAATTCAGTATTATCATTACCTAAGAAACTGCTCTCTACTTCAATGTCCACAAAGCTCCTCTTCCTGTCATATCAAGTTAATTTTTGAATATAGTATGAGATAAAAGTAGAAGTTCATCTTTTTCCATACTGGTATCCAGCTGTTCTAGCACTTGTTTGACAAGACCATCTTTCCTCCATTGAATTACCACAGCAACTCTGCTGAAAATCAATTCACTGTGTCTGTTCAGTTCAGTTCAGCCGCTCAGTCGTGCCCGACTCTTTGCAACCCCATGAATCGCAGCACGCCAGGCCTCCCTGTCCATCACCAACTCCCAGAGTTCACTCAGATTCATGTCCATCGAGTAAGTGATGCTATCCAGCCATCTCATCCTCTGTCGTCCCCTTCTCCTCCTGCCCCCAATCCCTCCCAGCATCAAAGTCTTTTCCAATAAGTCAACTCATCACATGAGGTGGCCAAAGTACTGGCGTTTCTGCTTTAGCATCATTCCTTCCAAAGAAATCCCATATTTCTGGATACTCTTGTGTTTCATTGTTCCCTAAAACTACCCTTAAGCCTATTCTTGATTACTGTAGTTTAAAATAAATTTTGAAACCAAGGAGAGTAAGTATTCAACACTGTATCTTTCCCTGCCAAATTTATTCTAGTTATTCCAGACTCTCTGAATTTCCATGTAAGTTTAGAATCAGCTTGTCAAATTCAACACAAAGTCTAATGATATTCTGACTGGGAATGCACTGACTCTATACAAAAATTTACAGAGAACTGTCATCATAACAATATGGTGCCTTCTAGTAAAGTAACATGGTGAACCTCACATTTACTTAAGTATTCTTCAATTTCTCTCAAACCCCAAAGGATTGCTTTTGGGTTCTTAATAAAGTATTGCACATACTCTATTATTTTATCCTAAGTATTTCATGTTTTTGATGCTACTGTAAGTGGTTTTATTTTTACTTCATTCACTGTTTATTGATAGTATATAAAAATAACTGACTTCCTGTGCTAAACTTAGTTATTTGTTCTGGTAGTTGCTTTTGTAGAATTTACATGATTTTCTATGTACAAGATAATGTCAAGTGAATAGGGCTTCTTTTGGGGGATTGGGGACAGAGTTGATTACAAAGGGGCATAAAAGAGCTTTTTGAGATGACGGGGAATGACTCTGTATCTTAGTTGTAGCATAGATTATACGACTATGAGCATCTATCAAAATCCATAGAACTCAAAATTCAGAGGTGAATTTTACTGTATACAAATTACCTCAATATACTGCTAAAAGAAGAGAGAATTTAAAATGATGATATTCAAACTGCTCTATAAAAGCAGATGTTCTTAGTTTATGGTATTTTAATCAATGGTTTACTGTTTCAGTAGTAGTAGTAGTAGTAGTAGTGTTAGTCACTCAGTTGTGTCTGACTCTTTGTGACCCCATGGACTGTGGCCCACCAGGCTCCTCTGTCCATAGAATTCTCCAGGCAAGAATATTGGAGTGGACTGCCATTCCTTCCTCCAGAGGATCTTCCCAACCCAGGGCTCAAAGCCAGGTCTCCTGCACTGCAGGGAGATTCTTTACTGTCTGAGCTATAGGGAAGATCCTGAAGCATAGGACAATTTCTAGATTTTTAAGATTTCCACACTGACACAGTAGTATACACATCAACTGCATTTTGCTATTCCATTTCTGTCCCTACTTTTATGAAAAAATTAAATCTTTGTAAATAATGATGTTACTGATGTTTAATTAATAAGGCTTGATGAAAACTTCTGTCAATAGAAAATTCTATAACACAAGTTTTAAAAATATAATACGGAAACAGTGTTGAGAAGAATAGTATCTAGAAGATAATTAACACTCAGTACTTTCTTACCTGTGTATCTGGATTTGAAGGAGTCAATGTAACAAGCAGCATCATTTTCTTTAATACCCATCTGCTCTCCCAAAGACTTAGCTCCCATTCCATAAATGATTCCATAGCAAATCTGAAAGGAACTTATCACACTCAGTACGTAAATTACAGTTCAAAACCACATAAAATGCAAACCTAAGAAGTTCATTAGGATAGAAATTTAGTAAATTTTTCATAGTAAGTCAAAGGAAGGACTAGATTTGCTTTGATGAGTTAGATCCATGGAAGCTGATATCCAGTGAATGCCTCTTCTGCCTTTTAGCAATACATTTTGAGGTGGGGGAGAATTAAAGAAGGGGCAGAATATGAACGAGTATGAGAGAGAGAGAGAGAGAGAGAGAGAGAGAGTGTGTGTGTGTGTGTGTGTGTGTATGTGTGTGTGTGTGTGTATTAGTGATTTAAAAGGGAAGATTTATTTTTGGCTACCATTTTTCCAGAAGTCTTCAAGGCAGCTTCCAAATTCTCATAATACTTCATTAACTGCTGCTTATGGAGAAGGGAATGGCAACCCACTTTGGTATTCCTGCCTGGAGAATTTCATGGACAGAGGAGCCTAGTGGGCTACAGTCAGTGGAGTCAACTAACACTACTACTACTACTGCTACTGCTGGCTTCCCTCAAGGCTTCTTCTGACACCAGTACACTGGGGACAAAGACTGTTGTGCTGTTGGAGGGAAGAGCCAATTCTGATTCCATGATGGATCTGTTTATTTGACTTTACCCTTTGTTTTTCATTACTTTTGTTATTATAATCATACATAATACATCCCCTCCCTAAAGGCCTGCCTCAGGCAACCTTGTTGCTCTGCTTGGAAGATATTAATACATTCCCTCCTTGAGGCTGGCCATTCCTGGGGATATTTGCAAGATAATGGTCTTTACTTCAACTCCTCTTCTTCTCTGTTCTATAAAAGAACCTGGGATGCAGACCCGCCACCCCCCCAAGATGGTTATTTTGAGACATTAGTCTGCCATCTTCTAGGTCAACCAGCTTTCTGAATAAAATCATATTCCTTACCTCAAAAAAAAAAAAAAACCCTGCTGCTTAAGGAAATGCCTAGAAGTTAGAAAAGAGAAGTGTTATAAACATTGCTCTCCTCACCTTTGAATAGGACTAAAAAGCAGAAAGAATAGGTTATTAGGGTTCATAATAGGGAGGATGTCTTTGGAAATAAATATCCTCTTCATCTCACAACCACCTGAAATCCCACAACTGCAGAATTCATTTGGGTTAAACACAAACTCTTGAGAAAATTTTGAGAGTAGTGTAGGAAAATGGTCTAAATAGGTCAAAAACAAACTAATTTAATAATAAGTATTGCCTGGGTTCAAATCCTAGTTCCACTGTTTAAAAGAGGCCTTGCACAAGCTACCTCGTATCTCCATTTCTTTGAGTAGAGAATGAGGATAGTGTCAACTACAAATTGGTATTTGCCAAGTGCATTGCCAACAACTGAACAAGGGTGTTTGCCACCTGCCCCTATGGAAATTAAAAGCCTGTGTTGTGACAGCTGTTAACATCCTTTGAGAGAGTTCAAGGTAGAGTGAGGCATTCTGTGCTCCAGCAAATATGGTGGGACAGGTCTTTAGATAGTTAGATGTTTTTAGGAACAGATTTTAAGAACTGATGCTTTTGAACTGTGGTATTGGAGAAGACTCTTCAGAGTCCCTTGGACTGCAAGGAGGTACAACCAGTCCATCCTAAAGGAGATCAGTCCTGGGATTTCTTTGGAAGGAATGATGCTAAAGCTGAAACTCCAGTACTTTGGCCACCTCATGTGAAGAGTTGACTCACTGGAAAAGACCCTGATGCTGGGAGGGATTAGGGGCAGAAGGAGAAGGGAATGACAGAGGATGAGATGGCTGGATGGCATCACTGACTCGATAGACATGAGTTTGAGTGAACTCTGGGAGTTGGTGATGGACAGGGAGGCCTGGGGTGCGGCGATTCATGGGGTTGCAAAGAGTCGGACATGACTGAGCGACTGAACTGAACTGAACTTTATGATCTCAATCCTTGCATCTCTCCATATCTAGAAAAGCATAAATCCCTTCATGGTGACATACCCTAGTAACTAGCAGAAAACCTTTTGTAAAATGACTGCTTAACAGTATTGAACTCCACCCTCACCGAAAACTTACATACTGACATCCCTCCCACTACCTATTTGGAGCAGTCTCTCAGAGCTCTCTGAGGTGCCACCTCCTGGGTGGCAGTCCTCATTTTGCCCCAAATAAAACTTAACTCACAACTCTCCAAGTTGTGCATCTGTTTTTAGTTGATAATATTAACACCTACATCAGGAGATTGTTCGGATTGTGCTAAGGAGCTTCAGTTGTGTCCAACTCTGTGATCCTATAGACTATAGCCCACCAGGTCCCTCTGTCCATGGGATTCTCCAGGCAAAAATACTGGAGTGGGTTGCCATGCCCTCCTCCAGGGTGTTAAGATTAGATGAGTTATTATACACATATGTTTAGGACACCATCTGACACAAAGCACGTTCTATATAAATACTGGTAAATAAAAGTTAAAAAGAAAAATTGCAAAAAAAAGGATTATCAAAATTTCAAAATACTTTTTCTTTAAACATCACATTTAGAATGGTTTTATTCCCTCCTGTTTTCTTTTTAGTCTTTTTACACTTTCTAACTCAGGTATCTCTTAGATGATAACCTTGGCAATGCTGAGATCTAGATTAGATGGTTGAGTGCCTGGTGACTCAAGAAAAAAAAAGATATAGGATAAATACTATTAAATCATACAAGAACTTACTAAATAGAGGCAGCCATTTAGCATCAGTGTATGCATGTTTAGATAATGGATCAGAATGTCTAAGTTCTGGTATTCTGAACTTATCCTGGCTGTACTACTGATAGCTATGTTAAGCAAACTACTATTAATAGCATAACTCTAGAAAGAATGAAGTGATGGAGCCAAAGCAAAATCAACATCCAGTTGTGGATGTGACTGGTGATGGAAGTAAAGTCCAATGATGTAAAGAGCAATACTGCATAGGAATCTGGAATGTTAGGTTCACGAATCAAGGTAAATTGGAAATGATCAAACAGGAGATGGAAAGAGTGAACATCGACATTTTAGGAATCAGTGAACTAAAATGGATTTGAATGGGTGAATTTAACTCAGATGACCATTGTATCTACTACTGTAGGTAAGAATCCCTTAGAAGAAATGGACTACCCATCATAGTCAACAAAAGAGTCCAAAATGCAATACTTGGATGCAATCTCAAAAACAACAGAATGATCTATTTGTTTCCAAGGTAAACCATTCAGTATCACAGTAATCCAAGTCTATGCCCCAACCAGTTATGCTGAAGAAGCTGAACAGTTCTATGAAGACCTACAAGACCTTCTAGAACTAACACCCAAAAAAGATGTCCTTTTCATTATAGGAGACTGGAATGAAAAAGCAGGAAGTCAAGAAACACCTGGAGTAACGGGCAAATTTGGCCTTGGAGTACAGAATGAAGCAAGTCAAAGGCTAATAGAGGTTTGCAAAAAGAACTCACTGGTCATAGCAAACACCCTCTTCCAACAACACAAGACAAGACTCTACACATGGACATCACCAGCTGGTCAATAATGAAATTAGACTGATTACATTCTTTGCAGCCAAAGATGGAGAAGCTCTATACAGTCAGCAAAAACAAGACCCAGAGCTGACTAGAGCTTAGATCATGAACTCCTTATTGCCAAATTCAGACTGAAATTGAAGAAAGTAGGGAAAACCACCAGAGTTCCCACAGGTCACATGGTAATGAAGTATGGTGTTAATTCAGGCTAGGAAATACTGTGAATGTGGCCTTTCACTTCCCTGTGCCCGACAGTCAAACAGGAACAGGAACTAGTATGGGCTTACTTGAAAGGTCCAAGGGCAGTATGAAATTTCACAAGCAGATCAGTCAGCCACTAACGGTCTCAACATACTAAAAAGCTCATAGTTACTGACTATAATCCACAGTTCACCAATAAATATTTTTCAAAAAACATTCAGAGAGCACCTTTCTATAAAAAGCACCATGGCTCAAAGTGTGTCAATACAGAGAGACAAATATATGTGCACTTACAGGCTAGAGATTTGAAACGTACACACACACACACACACACACAATATCTACCATCACCACCACCAAAATATCACTAATGCATATGGCCTTCCCAATACTAAGCAGCTTCAGACTAAGTCTATTGGATTCTTTACATTGACTCTATAAAGGAATATATGAATATCATGAGACAGGTTCAGATGAATGTCATGAAAAATCCAAACAGGGAGAAATCATTTCTCAAATGCAAATGACAGAGGCAGTTTAAAAACTTTTTGCATCAGTAAAAATTCTCTCCATTTATGTTAAGTATGTTCACTAAAGATTACCTGTTTTGCTTGTTGCCTCAGATTATCCCCAACAGACTCTGGCTCAATCATTTTCCATTCAGCTGCAATACTCCTGAAAACATCAGTTCCAGTGTTCAGCACTTGAATGAGACGATGATCGTGGGATAAATGAGCCAAGATCCTCAGCTCAAGTTGAGAATAATCAGCAGCTAATATTAAACCACCTGAAACAAATGATTTTAGAAAAGTCAGCACAAAGACAAAACCAAGTTTTTAGTATTGAGCAGGATGACAGAAATTCAATTCCAACAAAGAACCTTGAGATCATGCAACCAAAAGCTAAAATCTTACTCTTAATTTGACTCAGTTCAGTTCTGTAACACGTAAAAATTTTTTTCTGCTTAGCTTTCAAAGGTATGTAATATATATAAAGCCACCTTTGACCTCTGCCCCTCAGCCACTGTGGTAGTGCTTTCCTCAGTGTTCCTATAATACTGACATAATATAAATGTCAGAGAGGTTCTTTCATGCCTCCCCCACATAACAGCCATTAGGGACAGGATACTTAATCTTCCTTTGCATTCTATAGAAATACACAGCTCCTGGTACCTAACAGGTCGGAACAAATGGATGTTAACTGAATGAATGAGTGAGTGAATAAAGAAACTGGTTCCTAATGTGTGTGCATCTTAAGGGAGCAGGAAAGTCGTTCAACAAAAAACAAGTCAGGTGGTCTGTATGTTCAGAAGAGTTATTAAGGGGATTCACATTATTTATTTATGGACTAGAAATTTATCTATGGCAAAAAACAAAATAAAGAAAAGCCAGGTTAAAGAAAAATTAGAAAAATATTTGCAACTGATACCACAAAGGACTCATTGCTATATTACAAAAAAGAGGTGCAATCAAGAACAAAATATAAACGAGCAGTTCACAGAAATAAAAACAAAAGAACTTTAAACATATTAAAGAATGCTTAATTGCACTGACAATAAAAGAAATGCAAATTAAGTCTATAATAAGAAACAATTTTTTTCTACTTATATTGCAAAAATCCAGAGGTTGGGCAGCACATTCTGTGGCAAGGCCGCAGAGGAAGAAACATTCATATATTGTTCCTGGGAAGTAACTGGTAACTGTGCTCCCCCAAAATAACTATACAAAAGTTTATAATAGTCATAGGAGCCAAACCTATTACAAGAAAAGGGAAATGGAAAAAACATCCATAATTTACATTATGGTAAAATATGGTATAAAATTATTTGAAGCTAGTCTGTGTATGATGCATATTGTAAACTCCAAAGTATCTAAGATACAGAATTTAAAAGAAATAAAACCATAATAAAAGTCATTTACAGTTTTTTAAAAGAATAAAGAACAGATAGAAAAAATACAGAAAAAAATACAAACGACAAGACAATAGACTTAAATCCAACCATACAGCGACACTTACTCTAGATAGTTGACTAAACACTGTATTCAACTGGCAGAGATGTTCAGGTTAAATCCATATACATTTAAATTACCTTAATTTTAAAATTTTAAACAAAAGCAGTATAAAATACTGTTGTGTTAAACACAATCTTATTACTTAAATAAGAATAAAATACATACTATGAAATATTATTCAGCCTTAAAAAAGAAAAATCTGACACAAATGCTATAACATGAATAAACCTTGAAGACATGCTAAGTGAAATAAGCCTGGCACAAAAGTACAAATATTATATGATTTCATTTATGTGAAGTATAGAGATGGTCAAATTCTAGATAGAATGGTGGTTGCCATGGGCTGTGGGAGTTAGGGAACAGAGTTATATTTAATGGGTACTGAGTTTCAGCTGGGGGAAAATGAAAAGTTCTGGAGATGAATGGTGGTAATGGTTGCACCACAACATGAATGTACTTAATACCAGGTAACTGAATACTTTAACACAGTTACAATGGTAAAATGCTGGTAATTCATCCTTGAAAAGCAAAACTGAAAACTGTCAAATGGCAATAACACTATCATAGACATGATTTTACCCTTAGAATATAAACTTCTGACAGAACTAAATAAATTCAGCTGGTTAACTGCACTCACCCAGACCTGCCAGATGGCAAAAGATAAAAGAGAAAATATGTGTACTAATAGGGCTGATGCTTTGGGAGTTAGATCATGACTTTAAAAGGTTTTGATGATGAGTGCTGCTGCTGCTAAGTCGCTTCAGTCATGTCCGACTCTGTGTGACCCCATGGATGGCAGCCCACCAGGCTCCACCATCCCTGGGATTCTCCCAGCAAGAACACTGGAGTGGGTTGCCATTTCCTTCTCCAATGCATGAAAAGTGAAAAGTGAAAGGGAAGTCACTCAGTCGTGTCTGACTCTTCACGACCCCATGGACCACAGCCTACCAGGCTCCTTTGTCCACGGGATCTTCCAGGCAAGAGTACTGGAGTGGGGTGCCATTGCCTTCTCCAGATGAGTGCTGAGGAGAGGTCAGACAGAAGTAAGACAGACTTACTTCCTTGCTTCCTGCAACAGGAAACAGCAGTGGGGAGAACTGCAGAAGAAACAAACGAGCAAAACAAGTTAAAGAGAGACCAGAAAAAAAGTGCCCTTAGAAGTTAAGGGAGGAGAAAAACTGAGGAAACAGAGGGTTGACAGAATGATAAATGCTGTAGGGAAGTCAAAGAGGATGAGGACTAACAAAATTCATTGTATTCTACAAAAAAGTTGACAAAGACAGAGGATAACATTTCAGCAGGATGCTGAGCAAACGCCCAGAAGTTTCGACAAAGCAGATCATGAAGACAATTATGAGTGACTGATACAAATCCGGCAATACAAAAGGGAAAAATAGGCTCCACCAAAGAGAGGAGAGGAGGAGGAAACAATGCATTCTTCTGAGTCTTATTCATAATTCGCTTTCTCAGTGCTTTGAAAACCATTCCCACAGCAATAATAAGCTCAAAACCATCATCAGTCACCTGACCTGTAAAAGGAACAAAGGCATGTCGCATGCTAACTGAGAAGGGCATTCCTCTGTCTGAGGCTCTCTCTTCCATCTTTGTCTGGCGCCCGGCGTTCATGCCACAGCTCTTCTTTTTCCTCCTCTGTTGGTGCAAAAAACATCCATCAGTCAGACATAAGGTAGTCTCAAACATATGAAAAGGGTCTGAGCTTTTCAGTAAGTCAGTATTTCCATCTAAGAAATGTAAAAGCCTTATTTGAAACCCACTTTAAAGCTTAATAAAGATTCTAGACCTTGTTCAGCAAACATTCAATTGAACGGGACATAAGGTATTTTTCTGTAATAACCTTTCCCACAGACTGCTTCACTCAGCTCAATAAATCTCATTGACCATATCTAATATAAATGATCTGTGCTTTTTCTTCCTTTTGTGAGCATATGGAGATGTCAGGAAGGGAGATATTTCAGACATTGCTAAACTTGTCCCTTTAATATCTAACAAAGAAGCATACATTGCTGGTTGATATAATTAGGGACCCAGGATTTCAGCTTTTTACTGCCATCTAGTTTCTTCATAAACAGACTCAGGATTTGAAATGGGTAGTGCTCGAAACAGTGTATGCCTAGAATGGAAAATTAAACTAATTTCATTATTCTACCCAGCAGGATGTTTTTGAGCCATTCATATTCCCAAAAGTATATTAAAACAAATAAAGACATTTGAGCCATTCATATTCCCAAAAGTATATTAATACAAATGAAGACAAATATGTGTCTACCTGCCCATAGGAAGTAGGCCTTTGCCTAGAGCTTGGGAAGGTGGGCTCTCCTCTACTGCTGTTGGCATTTTTATCTCAAAATCTCTTGGAACATTCTGAATATTTGGCTCTATAAAGGTTATTCGTCCTAAAATTAAGCAGAATGAAGACATAAAATTAGAGGGGTAAGGGAGGGGGGAAATCTGACATTTATTTTAACATAAATACTATTTCTGAATTATCCTAAAATGCATGCTTTATTATTTTTAAACTAAAGAACAATCTCAATGTAAGTGAATATATGAATCAGCTATAATACAGTGTTTTATATTAACTTCTACAGAAACAACCCCATGATAAGAAGTAATATGATAAATCATACTATTTCCACACTAAAACAAGTACCAGAAGTTAGCACTATAAAACACTAGCAGTTGTAAAAGACAAAACAAATGGGTCTTAGGAGAAATGACTGTCAAAGACTTTAAAAGCCAGTAATGCACAAGACACAGGAAGATCTGCAGCAGAAGAGCAACTGAGTCCTGAACAGGGACAACTAGGGCCACAGGAGTGAACCAATGCAGGAGATGGAATAGCAGTGAAGGATGGTGAGTACATCATTACTTTCTAGGTACCACCTGGCCAGTTTTCCTCCTCTTCCTCCTCCTCCTCCTCATCATCATCACTTATCAAAGAATCAATGGTAGATAGCACTGACATGGCCAGAAACCAGAATCAGGTGGCCAATAAATTTTCTAGGCAACAGAAACCAATTTGATTTAATGCTTGTGGCTGTATTTCTCCCTAAATATTTTGCATTTTATTTATCTACTTATTGGATGAGTTTTCTAAAAACACAAGTGTTATTCAAAAAGTCTGGGTAATTGTTACCACAGTTTTTATAATACACATATAGTGAGATAAAAATTCTGTTTTATGATACTCTTCATTGTAACAGGCTCTCTATCAGCTTCTGTATATAATTCCATTTTCTTTTGATGAATCAGACATTTTAAGTATCTCAGATACAGTTTTACTGAATAAACTCTTAATATTATGCCCTTGCTATTTAATTTTAGCAAAAATTAGTGCTCAATTAATGGTAGATATTAACATACTTATTAGCATTAAATGGCCTATTCAATTTTACAAAGCTAACAAGCAGTACAGAAAAGATTCCAAGTCTCTTTCTGCCTTCTTTTCTATGATAATATAATATTCAAGTACACTGTCTTCTTTTCTGTGATAATACTTAATATTCAGATCTAGTCTTTGAATTAATGAGGTAGCACTAATGGACAAATAAAATGGCAAAAATAAATTACAAAACCTGAATAGTTTCATGGAGATAAATTCTATGATGACAGACTTTACTGTACTAATGTAAGCTTCTGTTTCTACAAGAAGTGCAGGCATAGTATAATGAAAACCAATCAGAAAAACAACAAGGAATTGATGATTTTCTGCTTTATAAGCAACAAATAAATTTGCTTTGAAAACTCTAGGTTGACTTTGTTTCTTTACCAACAAGGAATTATTTTACATAAGTTTACAGAATTAGCATATGTTTCAAAATGAAATTTAAAACAGGGCAAGAAACAGGCAGAAGCACCAAGAATTTAGCTAAATAGGGAAGAAGAGAAAGAGAAATTGTTTAGAACAGAGACCAAACAAGCAGAGAGAAAAGCAGCTCCTGATGGTGCCCTCAGTCTCAGTAACAGCAACAACTGATGATGTACCCTGCACTATTCTAAACACTTTACATATATTGGCCTATTTAATCTTTGGGATCAGTGAGGTAGGACTCTCATTATTTTGTTTCATACATGAGGAAACTTATGCACCGAGAGGTTAAGTACCTTGACTAAGATTCAAAGCACCAAAATGCAAACTTTGTGAAAATGTGGCATCAAAGTCCACATTCCATACCACCAAACTAAAATGCCTCCTCTACGAAGAAGATAATGCTGCCCTTTCTTTTACTGAACATTGCATTTTGGCAAATATGTAGAGGTGTACACTACCCAGAAAAAGAATGCCTCTTCCTTCATGAAATTACATGCATACTTATCCAAGAGAGAGACACAACAGACTCTACCACTTTCTTCTCTTGATTGAGTAAAATAAGACACTCCTTATTACACAGATGCCACACAGCCTTACTTAAGATTCAACCTGGAGAGACTCTGAGGCAATTTAGGAGAGGGCTGGGATTAAAGTCAAAAGATCATTAATTCAAATAGATTTAATTCCTGGGTATACTCTCATCTAATCTCAGACACCCAAGTTATTCTATAGAGTACCTGAAAGAAGGAATTATATCTTTAGACTAAATTTCATCTGTTTATCTAGGTAATATCCATCCACGCTTTGGACGCAGTACTGGGCTTCCTAGGCGGCACAAGTGGTAAAGGACCCTCCTGCCAATGCAGGAGATGTTAAGACATGGGTGCAAACCCTGGGTTGGGAAGAGCCCCTGGAGGAGGAAATGGCAACCCACTCCAACATTCTTGCTTGGAAAATCCAATGGACAGAGGAGCCTGGTAGGCCACAGGCCGTAGAATCACAAGGAGTCGGACATGACTAAAGCAACTTAGCACTCACGTCTTTCATAAATGTTTATAAAACTTCACCGAGTCCAGTGACAAACACCTGAATTCCTTGGTCATCATAAGCAAATATTCATATGAATACTTTTCACAAACCTGGATATTATCCACATTTAAGATTTCTCATTACCTGTAGCAGTGTGTGATTGTGATACAGGATAGATTCTTTCCATTCCAAGAAAAGGATTCAGACGTTTTTCCCGCTGCAGAGGAAAGACCACTTTGGTAATAGCATTAGTGATTCTTCTCCACTCTAAGATCAAGCCTGGTAAAGGATGTAAAGCCCTTAATTTATTTAAAACATCCTGCCAAAAAAATTATAATAAAGTAAGATCAAACCCTTGTCCAAATTCCATAGCAAACTAGAATCTCTTTTAAGCAAAAATTACAGTCTCAAAATTACATTTGGTAACTCCTGTATCTAACTCAACTATTATAAAATTACTATTTTTTTAGAAATCACAATAATGATAAATCCACAATAACTATAGATTATTGAATGTACATATGTTAATGTTGAGTAATATCAATTCAGATCTCTGCAAAGTAGCTGCTTCCCACTCCCTACACAAGTGTTTACCTCATCTCTTTTCTTTACATTTTCCTTCTCCATTGCTCATGTGATTATAAGTTTCCCAGTTGCTTTTTTTATCCTTTTTGCCATAATACTTTCATAGATTTTGTATCAAGGAAATCTATTTTTAAAACTTTGAATTTTCTATGCCACAGAATTTCAATGAACCATCAAGGATAAAAACTTGTGAGATAAAAGGGTAATGCAATCAAATAAGTTTTGCTACAGAATGAAGCTGTGGAAACTTCCCCAGGGGAGGCAAGTCATAGTTAATAACATTACGGTCAAAATTCTACAGAATGTGACTTCTGTAGCAGTCCAGTAGTTAAGACTCCCCACTTTCAATGCAAGAGTCACAGGTTCAATCCCTGGTTTCCAGGGAACTAAGACCCCATGAGATATGCAAGGTTGGGGGAGGAATCTATGTAGGGTGGCAACTTGGACTGGTCTCTCCACGTGCCTGTACTTTCAATCCTTATTTTCCATTGATAATTCATTCAGTAAAAATGAAAAATTAAGCCTTTTCTCTCTTTTGGCCCATACATAGTTTCCATGAGTTGTGATTCAATTTTACTTTGAAATTAACAGATTAGATTCTCAAATTCATGAAAAACTATTTTGCTCTGAAATTAAAGAAACAAAATTTCTATTAACTTCATTTTTAAATTCTTTCATACCTTTGTTCATGTTCTTTTAACTATAAAAACTATATTCTACAGTCTGAGAATAGGGCATGTCCATCTAAGAGTAGTGCATATCAGTAATTAAATAATGTCTATATAGGTCTGAATTTACAAACTTTTATATACTCTTTTAAGGATATGAAGGACATACTGTTAAGTCATATTATAATCCAGATTTTCCATGTTGGAATGTCTCCACAGTGTTTGTGGGCAGCTAAACAAGAAATCAATTTGTTTCTGTCTAGATAAATTCAAAAGGTGGACTATGCTGGATTTTGATTGCATCAGCATTTTTCAAGGCACCAAATGCTAACGGTAGTTCAGATTCTGCCCCATGACTGCCCCAAAGAGCACCTTACTAGTGCTGAACTGTTTTCCCAGCCTTAGCTTCCGTCCATTGTCATTTCCTCTTCTGGTAGAACCCAAAGTTTTCTTGATGCCTTGGTTTTTCCCTCTCCATTTGGTGGCAACTTTAGCTCCAAAAATAAAACCTGCAAGAAAGTTATGACCCTTTAGTCAAGAATCAAATCACAAGTATTATATTCAGAAAACATTTTTTAAAGTATTCAAGAAAAGACTCTCTATAGTTCAACATGAGTTGAAAGAAGTTTGGACAATTTGGAATTAACACATTTAATAAGTAATGGCAATAAAAATCTTAGGCAGACTTCCCATACTCTAATTTAGTCAGTATTAGGTTAATTCTAACACCAGACTCTTAACAGTCAAGAACACAAGAACGTGTATTTTGTGCTGAACAACTAACAAACAGACTATCCGCAATGAGACTTCAGTTGCTCCGAGGATTGTAAGCTCACCCAAATACTTCTTGACCTGGTAAGCAATGTGGCTGCTTGATCATTTAAGCCCCATAGAGATAGGCATGGGAGCCTTTGTGGCTATTGTGTGATCACAAAAATCAGAGAATACTGAAGTAGGAAGGGATCTAAAAAGCCATCTAATTCTACCACCACAAAGCTACATCCTGAGAATCCCTGAACAAAAAGCCAGGAGAGGGTCCAATGCAGCAATAACAAAAGCTAGAAAGTGGCCAGTAAGCACCCATTAAAGAAAGAAGGCTTATAAGGAACAGAGATCTAGGCTCTAGGGCAGAGGAAGTTCCTAAAACATGGATACCTAAAACTCACTAGTTCATACTGGAGGGGTTCCAAATGAGGCAATTCAGAACACTACTGACTCTCTCAACTCACTCATTTATATACTTTAAGAAATGTTAGATAGCATTGCCAACTCAGTGGACACAAATTTGAGCAAACTCTAGGAGACAGTGGAAGACAGAGAAGCCTGGTGTGCTACAGTTCATGAAGTCACAGAGTCAGACATGACTTAGCAACTGAACAAGATTAGGTAGTTTCTCATTTTTTAAAAACACATAACTCTGTGGCTTAAAGGGGGAGTCATTTTTATGCCCTTTTTATATTTAATGAATATTTACTTTGAGACAGGTATTGTTCTAAGTAGTTTACACTTATTTTTTATTTCTCACAACTCCATGAGGTATTTCTACTATGAAGTATTTTACTGAGATGTAAAGGGTTGATAAAGTGGCCCAAAGTCAAGGAGTTAAGGAATAAATAGAACAGTCTCTAAAATATTTACCAACATGCTATAAAAGTGAATCACATCTATAAAACAACAAAACTTCAAAGCTATTAAGTATAAGCGCCCATCTATCAGTAACTCTTCCAAAACAACTCACCCGTCCTTTGTGGAGTATGGGGAAAGAACACAATACCAACTACTGGGGAGAAAAGGGCAAACTATGTAAAAATTTACATAAGGCGATAGAAATATTCTAGGTTAAAAAAGCAGAGAGTCCCCAAATCCTTTTTTCACTAACATCTAAGAAAAGTATCTAATTTTGCAGTGAGGAAGCTATGAGTTCATGAAATGACTAACTTCATGGAAAAACATCTACACCATTATACAACTACTATTACAGATCTCATCTGCACAACAAATATTTACTGAGTGCTCCTTCTGTACCAGGCAAATCTCCTCGTGAAACACACATTCTAGGATACTTCTTCACTACCTACCTATTCATAAATAAAAACATACAAAGGAGATATTGGAATACATCTCCAAAGTAGTCTCGTTAACCAATTGTTTTATTTTATTGATCTTTGGTGTTTAGGTAAACACATTTACGAAATATATACACACAAGCCATTTTTTTGCTCTGAGAATGACTTTCTAAATTCTCTATTCCCATTATACAACCTCAGCAATGTCATCTGAACTGGTGAAAGAAAAACTATGGCCAGCTAGTTGATAGGCTTGCGTCTCGATTGCATCCAGTTTGGCTTGCATTATGTGTTTCTGACTTTCACATTCTGCAGTACTAAAGCCAATTCCATTTAGTTCTAGCAAGGCTAGGCAGTACTGGGAGGGCATTTCCACTTTACAGAAAACATCTGGAAGAGAAAAAAGAAAGCAAAAACATTAATTCACCAGCTAAGTGACTAGTTCAGCATCATTACCTATATACATAGCATTTTTCTGGGAAAATCAGAGATGCTACTAAGCTATCCTTCAAGATCCAGTCTCCTGAGCCACATTCTCAAACCATCAGTGAAAGGTATTAAAGTACCTTCCACTTTTCCATTTAAGCTTTGGACTATTATCTGTGTCTATTCGGAGAGTAAACCAGGCAACCTTATGAACAGTCTGAATTGTAAGTGACTTCATTTCTCCCAAGATGATGTTTCTGTTTCTACTCTTAGTAAAAAACAAGATAGCCAATTTTATTTGCTAAGCTGACTATAAAAGATTAATTCCTCAAAATAATTTCCAATACTCCTGGTCCCATGGTATGCAGACTTACACAAAGCTAAATATAAAGGTTTGTTATTTTCCAGTGTTCTAAGAAGAAAGGATAAGTAAGATTCCTAAAGTAAGAAATCAGAGTATTCTTCCATCTGCTGACATTTTTCAACAGAATAGTCATTCTAAGTCAGTTTCCCTAGTATGTTCATTAGCATATTAGTCTCAAAAAATTAAGAAAGGTTGGGATTGAGAAACACTGTATACTATGAATTTCAGCATTTATATACTACTCTTAGATGTTCATAATGCCTGTTAATACACCAAAGGCTCTGAGTAGAACTGAACAAAGACAACTATTTTAATGTTTGTTTTAATCAAAAACTGAAATCATTTGACTATAAAGCACTTTATCTGTTTAATATTTATTAACATCATGAAAAGTGAGTGTTCTCATAGAACACTCTATGGCAAATGCTATCCTAAATTTATTAAGAAAAAATCCACAGCAAAGATTTCTACTTCCAGTGTTATGGGTCACTAGGACTCTGTATAACCCTGGCCCATCTTCCCCAGTTCCACATACACACATTCTTTAAGGCACTTCTGGTCTCAATCAGTAGGAGAAATCCCAAATGATACCTGTAACTACCACCGAAAGCAAACAAACAAGTGAGAGCTACTAGTCTCTGATGGTCAGGAGAAGATATGGGCAGTCAGAGCCCAGCTTCACAGGCCTAGAGTTAGATCAGAAATTCACAGGATATGCAACTAGAGAAACAAGGATCTAGGGTCAGAAAAAGAAGAGTCAAGAGTGACAGGAAGCCAGCCTGGATTCACAGACAGTAGGAAGAAACAGGGCTACAATGTGAATGAAGTCTTACCCCAAAAAGGTTAAGGGGATAACATATCTTTGGAGTAGCAAGAGCAGAAGAAGCTGATTCTCAGGCTCCTGTTCTGAACCAAAATTCCCAAGAAAAGCTAATGCAGGCCTTGAATGCACTGTAGTTTAGTAACAAGCTGAAGCCAGAGCAAAGTCCTTCCAGAGGAAGGCATCCCCCACCTAGCAAACCCTGAAGCGCTCCACTGATTCCCTAAGACTTGCAGCTATAGAATCATTAGATTCAGAACAGAGCATAGCTATGAATAAATTATATACAAAATCAGAGGTTTGACAAGAAACAAAATTCTGAAAAGCAATTATACTTCAATTAAAAATTAAATAAAATTTAAAAAAAAACTATATACAAAATCAAACAAGATGAATACAAACAGCAGGAAAGTGTGATATGTCAATAATCATAATGAACATAAACACATTAATAACTATAAATTGCCAAATTTGTGGGAAAAAACTGATAGTTTGAAAAAGAAATAACCTATACTTTGTTTATAAGATACATCTAAAGCATAAGGATCTAGAAGATTTAAACGGACAGAAAAAAGATGTATGAGGCAAGCAACTAATCAAGAGAAAGTTGATGCTGCCATAGTCATTCCAAAAAACCAGATGATTAAGAATAAAAATCCTATTAGTAGTAGAGCTAGTCAAACATAATGACAGATTTAATGTACCAGGAAAATACACCAATTTAAACCTGTATGTTGCTGCTGCTCGGGAAAGGCAATGGCACCCAACTCCAGTACTCTTGCCTGGAAAATTCCATGGATGGAGCAGCTTGGTAGGCTGCAGTCCACAGGGTCGCTAAGAGTCAGACACAACTGAGCAACTTTACTTTCACACATTGGAGGAGGAAATGGCAACCCACTCCAGCGTTCTTGCCTGGAGAATCCCTAGGATTGCACCTAATAAAGTAGTCTCAAATGTGCTATAAAATTAACACTGCCTAAACTATAGGGAAAATTAGACACAGACGATTTAAACAACACTGAATTAAGAGACATTTATAAAAGTCTGCATCCAGAATTAGTATACCTATATTCTTATGTGCACAATGAACATTTACACAATAATTCAGGTTTTAGGTTACAAAAGTTTTGAAGTTCTCAAAGAACTTCAAAAAATGGATATCATACAAACACATTATCTACAACACAATAGAGAGTGAATGTAATAAAAGTATAAAATAAGTTTTCAACTATTTGAGAATGAAAAATGATCTTATAATTTATCCATCTAAAAAGTCACTCTAGAAAATTTTAAATATTTATGATAAAACAACGAAAACATTACATGTCAAAACTTATAAGATATAATGAAAGTAGAACTTTGAGGGAATTATAGCCTTAAATACTTAAATTAGAAAAAGAAAAATATGATTTGAAAAGTAATAAGCATAGTATCAAACTTAAGAATTTAGAAAAAGGACTGCAAATAAAGACAGGGGAACTAGAGATTATATAACAGTTCACAGAAACAGAAGACAAAAACAACAGGAAAGATCAAAGGTAAAAATTGGTTTTCTGAAAACACTGAAAAATTTGATAAACCTCTAGTGCGATTAAACAATAATATTATGAAAGAAAAAGACATAACAAACCAGAGATATAAAAAGAAAAAAATCAGCAATACCTTTCGATAAATTCTTTAAAAAATACATAGGCTACTAAAACATAATCAAAAAGATATAACTGAATAATCTAACCTAGATAGCATATTAAAAAGCAGAGACATTACTTTGCCAACAAAGGTCCATCTAGTCAAGGCTATGGTTTTTCCAGTAGTCATGTATGGATGTGAGAGCTGGACTGTGAAGAAAGCTAAGAATTGATGCTTTTGAACTGTGGTATTGGAGAAGACTCTTGAGAGTCCCTTGGACTGCAGGGAGATCCAGCCAGTCCATCCTAAAGGAGATCAGCCCTGGGTGTTCTTTGGAAGGACTGATGCTGAAGCTGACACTCTAATACTCTGGCCACCTCATGTGAAGAGTTGACTCATTTGAAGAGCCCCTAATGCTGGGAGGAATTGGGGGCAGGAGAAGAAGGGGACAACAGAGGATGAGATGGTTGGATGGCATCACCGACTTGATGGAGTGAACTCTGGGAGTGGGTAATGGACAGGGAGGTCTGGCGTGCTGCGATTCATGGGGTCACAAAGAGTCAGACACGACTGAGTGACTGAACTGAACTGAACAGTTATTAAAGAAGTCAAAGTAGTAGTTAAAAATACTTCCACAAAGTTTATAGGCAAATTCTATCAAACTTTCAAAGAATACATCATGCCTATGACACATATACCTATGACACATAAACTCCTCCAGAATAAAAAGAAGCTATATTCATCAACTCATTCCATGAAACTGGAATAACTCTCTTACCAAAAAAAAAAAGCATAAGAAAGAAAAATTACAATCATTTTACAACCAATGAATTTGCAAAGTAGAGACAATATAATCAGAAAGATTTCTTTCACATTGCTGTTGAAAGGACAAATTTTGTACAACCATTCTGAAAAACAGCTCACCATGATCTTGAAAAGTTGAATACTCCCATTTCCAAGACAGAGCAATTCTACAGTCAAAAGAAATTCTTACCCAATGTAGCAGGAGACATGTAAATTTACAAAAATATTTATATAGAACTATTTGGTATAGCAGAACAGAAAAAAATAAAAGAAAACAAAACTAGAGACGATCTAAGCATTCATCAATAGGAAAATGGATAAATATATTTTAGCGCGCATGCATATGTGCACACACATGCACACACACACAGTGATACATTACACAGCAGTGAAAATAAGTAAACCATAGATACTTGCAATAATATTCATGAACCTTCCTAATGATGCTGAGAAAGTAAAACAAGACATAATGTGACAGATGTTTTATAAA
The DNA here is from genome assembly GCA_917880005.1 of Nanger dama. Lineage (NCBI taxonomy): Eukaryota > Metazoa > Chordata > Mammalia > Artiodactyla > Bovidae > Nanger > Nanger dama. Next base: position 9,884,677 of record CAKJTW010000011.1, read on the forward strand.
GTTAAAAAACAAGCAAAACCAAATAATATATTGTTTGGACTTTTATATACTAAGACAATAAGGGAATGATAAACATAAAACTTGCGATGCATAAGGAAAGAGGAGCACCCAGGTAGACAAATAATGCGTTAATATTATTAAAATAACAGTGAATAAAAAGAGGACCTATATGGACCAACTATGAAGAGTTAATGAAAAATAAGATTATGCCTAATATAAATCTGTGCAGCTGAGGTCTATTGAAAAAGAGAAATCAACTCACTCCGTACCTAAAAAATCATCTCATCTATGTTCAAACTACTTTAAAAGGAGCTAATTGATCAATGTGAAGAGAACAGGATACTTTGTTCTGGGGACAAATTAAGCAAAGACACATTCTGTTATTAAGATTTATTCATACTCAAACAAAAATCAGCTCTCTACTGGGAGAAAGTCAGCTAGAATACACCTCCCCAACAGGCAAGATGATGAGAAAAGAAAAAGATGAAGATTCTGGAGGCCTACTAAAACTAACAAGCGTATCCTGAAATAATCATTTACAAATAAAATGTGATAGTTGTCCATATTCTCTCCCAAAACTTCCTTTATTTCAATATACTTCAATTCTATATATTCTTTGAGTAAGAAATATTTAACACTGTACAACAATGCATTTAACACCTCCAGGTCACCCACCTCTGAAAATCTTCAGGGAAAAAAACTTTGAAGGCACATAGAAAACATACTGTGAAAGCTAAAAATTATAAATCTAAAAGGTCTCTGTATTACACTTTTCTGAAAAGGAATGTCAGTCTTTTTTTTTTTTTTACAAGTGAAAAATTATCTTTTAAGTAATGGAACAGTCCCCTCCCAGTTAGAATGAAAAACTTACAAATCTGGTAATGGGCAATAAATGTCTAAAAATTACAGACTAATTCTTATCACCATCATCAAATGTCAGTGTATAGAAATTATACAGACTACCCAGGATGCCTATCCTAGAGGCAGACTAGTCAGACTAAGAGGGAATTGGCTATGTTCATTCAGCACTATTGTCCATGAATGCGGAAGTAGTCCTGAGGAAGGTATGCTGTGTACTCCAACTTTTTTATCTGCCTACATTGGCTTAGAAAGGCTGAGTTTGAAATACCCCAATGCCTGTTGAAGAGCTGCTAATTAACATCACTTAATCAAGTCTCCTGTAGGCAAATAAGCCAGTCTGTTCTTTTGTATTATTTTATCCAAGTAATATCAGAGAGAACTTTATAACCAGCACAGAGGGTTTGTGCTAGAAGTAATAATAATCATCAACTAATACAATCCTGAACATTCACTGGAAGGACTGAGGCTGAAGCTGAAGCTCCAATATTTTGATGCCTGATGTGAAGAATCAACTCATTGGAAAAGATCCTGATGCTGGGAAAGACTGAGGACAGGAGAAGGGGATGACAGAGGACAAGACGGTTGGATAGCATCACCGACTCATAAATCTGAGCAAACTCCAGGAGATGGTGAAGGACAGAGAAGCCTGGTGCATAGGAGTCCACGGGATCGCAAAGAGTCGGACACAACTTAGCGACTGAAGAACAACAGCAACAAGTGCCTAATGTGTGACAAGTACTAAGCTCCCTGTCTCATTTAACACTTTCAAAATAAGAACCAGACTTAAGAGAGTTAAAGTAGCTTGCCCAAGGTCCCTCATAAATAAACAATACAGATTCAAGCCCTACTCTTCATGAATTCATCAGTCTCCCTGTTTGTAATGTTAATTAATCAGCCAATCCATGGTTTATATCTCCTCACAATGAAGCCAACCTTGTTTTACTTCATCATTTTCACCATAAGTATATATTATGCTCTCTGAAGTCAAGGCCTGCACAATAAATCCACACTATTTCTCACAAGGAAAAAAAAGATTCACATGAATACACTTTGCTGAAAAAAAAAAACAAAAACTGTTAAAGAATTCTACAAAGAAAATAGTTCATTGTTTTAAATCCATGAAAGATACATTCTAAGTGTATTTCTAAAACCATTTGGTAACATTCAAATATAAAATTAGGAATAAATAAATAAAATGCTCTAACTTACTTCATTATAGTAGAACCAGAGGTCCGCAAACTATGGCCAATCTGGGGCCAGATGTCTGTTTTTGTAAATAAAGATTTATTGGAACACTCATTTTCATACTGTCTATAGCTGCTTTTATGCTATGATGGCAGAGTTGAATACTCATGACTGAGATCATCTAGCCTACAAAACTAAAACTAGTCACTATCTGGCCTTTTACAGCAAAATTATTTATGTTGACTCCTGCACTAGACAATCAAAAGAAAGGGTCTGCATAAAAGTATAACTTGTATTTTTAAAAAGTGTAATTTATCCACCTGTAACAGAGTGCCTAAATACAGAACTATCTCTAGTCTTACAACATCATAAAAATACCAGGAACTGTTTTTTTACCTTGAAGGTTTTCCTTCTTCAATAAAGAATTAAGTTGATTCATAGAGTTGAAGATGAGAATGGACTCTACAGTTGCTCTGTATCGTCCAGAATGTTCAGTGCTGACATTCAGCCCTAGGCTTTGAATTCCTTGGCCAGTCTCTATTTCTTCCAGGAGTGGAAGCTCATGAGGAAGAAAACGGGAAACTATGCTGTGAAGAGTCGGCTCCTTGGAATCTGGATCTAGTAACCAGCATGCCACCTGAATGGGATAACAATCAGAATATTTTCTTGATTTTCCGAAGACATTTCTGTATCCTTAAATTAAAAAGGGGAAAAAGAAAGCTCATTTTCAATCTCATTCATTTTTACTTAATACACTTAATACTTATTCAGTATTTCCCAGGAGAGAAGGAAAGGACAACTGCACCAGGATAAGGAAAGAATAATTGGTATAAAAAATAACCTTTTTTTAACCAATAAGAGCAGTGACCATCAAAGTATAAACAGTTATATTTTTCCATTACTGCAATGTGCCTGCTTATTTACTTTAGAAGTCAGTTTGAAAATCAAATGCCTCTGAGCTAACAAAAATCATAATTCTGAAAATGCAGCTGGGTTTCTTTTCCATTGAGGCTGACTTTGGCTTACTTACTCTTATAACAAATTTGAGCCAATATAGTTTTAGGTTTATTTAATTTTCAACATGGAAAGAAGTGAGACATAAACATTTAACCATTACAAGTTCACATACAGTATTTTAGAACGCATAAGACTTTCTCTAAAAGATGAGGACCTGTCACCATGACCATTCAACCTGTGATTTGACTGCTATTCTTAGCTTTCCTATGAGACTAGAAGACCTGCATTTTCTAATACTAGATTCAAGCAGTTTGAAATTGGATTTAGAATAAGGAATCTAAACCTTGTTCATAATTTCAAGCATTACTAAATGACTCAGTTACTTCTTTTATAGGCTAAGAATTCAGTTATACAGGGGGACACAATCTTGTATATTATAATAAGAAATATAAATTGGGTCTTCCCAACAGAGATAAGGCAAGACTTCCTAGATGGCTCAGCAGGTAAAGAATATGCCTGCGATGCAGCAGATGTGGATTCAATTCCAGGGTCAGGAAGGCCCCTTGGAGGAGGAAATGACAACCCACTCCAGAATTCTTACCTGAAAAATCCCATGGACAGAGGAATCTGGTGGACTACAGTCCAAAGGATCACAAAGAGTTGGACACACTGAGCTCTTGCAGAAGAGATACAGGTTATCTTTAGCTGTGTTAATATAGTGTCTTGGAGTACCCCTAAGTCACCTAAGAACACAGGCTAGTTGCCAGGGGTAATCAATCCTGTGACAGGAGGGCTGGAACTTTCAGTTCCACCTCCCCAAACTCTGGGTTAGAGGAAGAGGCTAAAGAGTAACTGATCACCAGTGGCCAATGATTTGATCAATTGTGCCTATATAATGAAGCCTCCATAGGAACCCAAAAGGAAGGGTTCAAAGAGCTTCTGGGTTGGTAATCACATGAAGACGGGGAGAGTGGCAAGCCTAGTAAAGGACAGAAGCCCCACACCTCATCTTACAAACCTCGCCATATACATCTCTTCATCTGCCTGTTGATCTGTGTCCTTTAATATCCTTTGTAATAAGCCAGTAATCTAGTGAGTAAACTGGTTTCCTAAGTTCTGTTAGCTCTTCTAACAAATTAACCAAACTCAAGGAGGGGGTTATGGGAATCTAGTTTATTTACAGCTGGTTGACCAGAAGCACAGTTAATAAGGTGGGCTTGCAACTAGTGCCAGAATTTGGGGGCTTGTGGGACTGAGCCTTTAGCCTATGGGATTTGATGCTATTTCCAGGTAGAAAGTAACAGAATTGAGCTGAACTGTTGGACATCCAGCTGGTACCCAGAGAACTGTTAGTGGTACAGCAACAGGCCCCCACTATTAGAAACTAGGTACTACATAAGATAGTCTGATGTAAAAACTGGCAAATGTTTCTTATAAAAGTGAAATTTGATAAATTAATAGTTTCTCTTACATCAAAGATGTCATGATTAGTAAAACCAAGTATGGAGTATTTCAAATGGTTTACACCAAAGCTGCTATATAAATCTGGGAAGCTACTGTAGCTTTAAGAAGCTCATATTACCCGTATTCTCATTTTGGACTCTGAAACATCAAAATTAAATGATAACCTTTTATATCCAGTAAAAAGTCAGTTTAAAAACTATATGAAATGTATCACATAAACAAAGGCTGGTTTGAAATATAGGAAAAGACAGTGTCATCAGTTTACCTCATAATGCCTTTAAAGTGAAGTGAAAGTCTCTCAGTTGTGTCCAACTCTTTGTGACCCTGTGGAAGATACAGTCCATGGAATTTCAGGCCAGAATACTGGAGTGGGTAATCATTCCCTTCTCCAGGGAATCTTCCCAACCCAGGGATCAAAGGCAGGTCTCCTGCACTGCAGGCAGATTCTTTACCAGTGGAGCCACCAGGGAAGCCCAAGAATACTGGAGAGGGAGCCTATCCCTCCTCCAGTGGATCTTCCCGATGCAGGAATCAAACTGGGGTCTCCTGCATCACAGGTGGATTCTTTACCAGCTGAGCTACCAGGGAAGCCCCAATGCCCTCAAAAATCTCTGCCAAAAAAGGTAAAGAAGCTAAAAAATTATCTTATTGTCATTAATTGTGTTGGTAACAACCAATTAATATCATATCTCAATTCAATTAATATTCCACACACCTCATGTATTCTAGTCTTAAAAGGGGGAAAAAAAATGATATCCTTTTCAGGGCTATGGTCCAATAGATAAATGTCTTCTGAAAGTGCATTATATGTTTATGTATAATCATATAAGTATATATCACAATAACATAAGTTACTCTTTCCTTAATAATTCAGTCATCTTTATAAACAGTGCATCAGTTTGCTATTATATGGAAAAGTTCTTACGGGTTAATAAGGCCATTTATCCCTATGCTAAATGGCCTCTAACTACTATCCTTTGTGATTTCTTGTATCTATATATGCTTTTACCATTTTCTGCCTCTATCCTCATGTATATTTGAAATATCCTACTATCATGTATCTAAATCTGACAGTTCTTTCATTTCTAACTTAATATGAGACAGAAAATGGAACATATGACCAAAATGAAAACTTTTTAAGTCTCTGAAAAAGGTATGAACTTTAGTGCTTAGAATTTATAACATCTCTGTTTTTATCTACATAAAGGCATCTGGTGTTAATAATAATCTGTTCTGGACGAATGAGATTACTGGACAAAGGAGTGACTACCCTAAACTACTTAAGCTGCAGTGTTGAAGCTAAATATACACCAAGTCATTTAAGAAGTAACCCTAAACATTAAAATATTTTTTGAAGTATACAAGAATTGTTCAAATAAGACAAGAAACCTTAGGATCTTCATAACTTTGTTCCAGGGAGATGCCACAAGACAGAAGAAGAATTTTATAACTCTGGATGAAGTCATAGATGATAACAGAACGTTCTTTATCAGACTCCTTTTGAAAGCAAGATTGAAGGTGCCACAATCTATCCTTCACGGTCAGGCTTGGATCCAGAGAAGGTGGGATCAAACTAGCACTAATTTCTTAAAAAAAAAGGAAAAAAAGTTTTAAGGCAAAAAGTACACACATTCATCTGAAGAAGCAATCTTTAGTGCTAAGACTGAAAAAGACTCAAAAGCCTCAGTTTAGTTCAGCATGACCTTATTATCCAGGTCATGTTGGCTATACAGATGCAGTGTTTTGTAATCTAAAAATTAAGGTTTGGGTTAGGTGATTTATAATGCTCTAATTCAGTTCAGTTCAGTTCAGTCACTAAGTCATGTCCAACTCCTTGTGACCCCATGAACTGCAGCACGCAAAGACCTCCGCGTCGCTCACCACCTCCCAGAGCCTACACAAACTCATGTCCATTGAGTCAGTGATAACACCTAACCATCTCATCCTCTGTCGTCCCCTTCTCCTCCCACCCTCAATCTTTCCCAGCATCAGGGTCTTTTTATATGAGTCAGCTCTTTACATCAGGTGGCCAAAGTACTGGAGCTTCAGCTTCAACGTCAGTCCTCCCAATGAACACCCAGGACTGATCTCCTTTAGGATGGGCTGGTTAGACCTCCTTGCAGTCCAAGGGACTCTTAAGAGTCTTCTCCAACACCACAATTCAAAAGCATCAATTCTTTGGCGCTCAGCTTTCTTTATAGTTCAACTCTCACATCCATACATGACCACTGGAAAAACCAAAGCTTTGACCAGATGGACCTTTGTTGGCAAAGTAATGTCTCTGCTTTTGAATATGCTATCTAGGTTGGTCATAATTTCCCTTCCATGAAATACGTGTCTTTTAATTTCATGGCTGCATCACCACCTGCAGTGATTTTGGAGCCCAAAAAATAGTCTGATGACACTGTTTCCACTGTTTCCCATCTATTGCCATGAAGTGATGAGACTGGATGAAATGATCTTCGCTTTCTGAATGTTGAGCTTTAAGCCAACTTTTTCACTCTCCTCTTTCACTTTCATCAAGAGGCTTTTTAGCTCCTCTTCACTTTCTGCCATAAGGGTGGTGTCATCTGCATATCTGAGGTTATTGATATTTCTCCCAGCAATCTTGATTCCAGCTTGGGCTTCATCCAGTCCAGCATTTCTCATTATGTACTCTGCATATAAGTTAAATAAGCAGGGTGACAATATACAGCCTTGCATGAATGCATGCTAAATCGCTTCGGTTGTGTCGACTCTATGCGACCCTATGGACAGCAGCCCACCAGGCTCCTCTGTCCACAGGATTCTCTAGACAAGAATACTGGAGTGGGTTGCCATTTCCTTCTCCATATTCAGCCTTGATGTACTCCTTTTCCTATTTAAAACCAGTCTATTGTTCCATGTCCAGTTCTAAATGCTGCTTTCTGACCTGCATACAGCTTTCACAAGAGGCAGGTCAGGTGGTCTGGTATTCCCATCTCTTTCAGAATTTTCCACAGTTTATTGTGATCCACACAGTCAAAGACTTTGGCATAGTTAATAAAGCAGAAATAGATGTTTTTCTGGAACTCTCTTCCTTTTTCCATGATCCAGAGGATGTTGGCAATTTGATCTCTGGTTCCTCTGCCTTTTCTAAATCCAGCTTGAACATCTGGAAGTTCACGGTTCACGTACTGCTGAAGCCTGGCTTGGAGAATTTTCAGCATTACTTTACTAGTGTGTGAAATGAGTGCAATTGTGTGGTAGTTTGAGCATTCTTTGGCATTTCCTTTCTTTGGGATTGAAATGAAAACTGACCTTTTCCAGTACCATGGCCACTGTTGAGTTTTCCAAATTTGCTGCCATATTGAGTGCAACACTTTCACAGTGTCATTTTTTAGGATTTGAAATACCTCAATAGGAATGAGCTCTAATTAGGTGGGAGAAAATCCTAAACATTAAGATTCTAAAAATAAATCTACATTTCTCAGAATGTGAAATTAAAGACAAAAAAGTTATTTGGAAGTAAATTTTTTTTAAAGGAACTCATTTTACAGGGAAGTTTAGTGAGAATTATAAAACTACATCTAAAATAAAGTAAGTTCAAGTAACTACTTACAATACGATGTTTCCCTACAATACAACTGAAAACATTTAATGCTTACTCAGGAATAAACATTACACAGCATCTTTTTAAATGTTTACTTATTAATTCTGCTCCTAAAACCTAACAATCAACTAGGTATCCAACTACCATAATCAGCTCACAAATTATTTCTAGATCATTTCCTTTTAACTCTATGACTTTTCCAAAGGCTTTGTGATTCAACTACTGTAGATGTCTAGCTCATCATTGCCTCTAAAGGAGTTCCAGATATACCAAATAGGAGGAAAAAAGCCTGTAAAGAAACTGCTTTGATTTGTCTGATTTGTCTTCAGAAACAAATTTTCTAGGTAGCCAGCCAAGTCCTTAAGGCTCCACTAACCCCAGAAAGAAAACATAATAGCTCCAGACAAGCAGAAGGGAGAAAGGAGGATTGGGGAGTGCTTCTTAAAATATTATTCCAGATAATATGGGAAATAATGTACACAATAGCCAGATTTTTTTAAAAAATGAAAAGAGTTTTCTTATTACTAAAAATAAAGTCTAGGTAAGTATCAGGAGACTATTCTCAACAAAAAGTCACTATCCTCATAGAGGTTCCATCAAAATTATATAATAACTTAGCCAAATAGTGATAACTTACCAGAATGCTTTTGTTCCTTCTGCAGTGACAAATAGTAAGCATCTTTTCCACCCCAGCATACTGCAAGCCCAACCACCAAGATGTCATCACAATCTTTAACAGGAAATCCATCATCTCTAATAGAGGCTTCTTGAGGGAAACTAACTATGTAAATCCAAAGTGAAACAGTTAAAAATCTCTAAAAGTCATTAAATTGAACATTAAATATAATAATAAAAACCATTTGATAAGCAAATTTTTCAGATCCCCTACAATATGCATTAAATGGATAGTCGTTTTTAGATGTTTATAATATCTTTCTAGGCATCCCATCAATTAAGATAATTGTCACTATGAAAAATCTACCAAAGACTTCTTATAAAGAGATCTGTAATAATGACTAAGTTTAAAATTAACTTCAAGTTTTTCAAAAGCTGCATTTTGAATTTTTATAACTCAAAATAAAGACCACTTGCACACCACAAAAATTTTACAGCAAACTCAGCAACTTGTAACACTTAGAAAAACCAAGAGTCTTAGTTATTGGTTAAAAATTAGGTATGATTTTGTATATGCAGTCAACATTTTTCCTAAAATAATACATCTTCAATTCCAAAGACGTTAGTCAAAAACATTAGGTCAGCAACTAATCTACCTTATTTGCAATTATATCCCCAATACCTAGAAAATAACTGGCACATATTTGTTAAATTTAAGTGGAATGTTTTTAATCTTTCTAGCTGCTAGCACAGGAAATGTACTCAACTTTGTTTGTTAGATGAAAAATACAAAGAGCTAGTTAACACTGAAAGTACATAAAACTTATCATTAACACATATTCTTCCTGAACTGAGTAGCAAACAAATACTTAGAACTTTATGAATAAATTATTCATAAACACAGAGATTTAACAAATTTCATCAAATCTTTGATTTCCACAACATGTTGTCAAGCTGACTACAGCTATCCCCCATAATACTGAATCATTACTGTCATGAACTAAAACAAGAATACATGGTATTATTTGACTAAAAGTTTCAAGTCTCTGAAAACCTGGAAGAGTCCTGTGAGGCTTTGCAGTCAACATTGCAGTACAGAATTCATGACTATCAGTGGAGTATAAATTCTACTTGAGATAAGTCTTGGAAAACATAGCTAATACACACTGTGAAAATATAGTGCCTATTTGTTATGTACTTCTGTTATGACATAAGTGAATAAGGATATTACAGTTTAAGAGAAAATAATTCATGAGCAATGATAATTAATACAAACCATCATGTCTGCCATTTGCAACAACATGAATGGACCTGAGTAAAATAAGTCAAAAGACAAATACTGTATATTATCATTTATATGTGGAACCTAAAGAATTAAACAAATGAATATAACTAAGGATAAACAGATTCACAGATAAAGAGAATAAATCAGTGGTTGAGGAAAAGGAGGTGTGAGGGACAAGATAGCAGTAGAAGATTAATTAGTACAAACTACAATGTGTAAGTCAGCCATAAGAATATATTGTACAGAAAAGGGGGATAGAACCATTATTTTACAATTACATTAAATGGAGTATAATCTACAAAAAACTGAATGACTATATACCCAAATCACTGTATACCCAAAATTAATATTGTAAATCAGTTATATTTTAATTAATTAAAACCATATCATTATAGTGCCATAAAAAAGCTGAACCATATTCAAAATATACATCTTAAATTTTAGAAACATATTCAAACTATTATATATATATGATTATTACATATATATGTGTATATATATATATGATTTCTTAAGAGAAATGTTTTTAATGGTAAAGCTTGGCACACTTTACACTAACACTAGGCCTGATCAAGAGCTAAAGCAGCAGATATACATAAGAAACTTCCACAGAGCCTCAAAATAAAGAGATGAGCAAGACAACCAAATAGAAAAGCCCTATGGCCTCAGCCAGGGCAAAGCCCAGGATGGCATAGAAGAGCTATATTTCAGAGACAGGTTCCTGGCATAACCAAGCATTAAGCTGTCAAACACTGGTCTAATTCTGGCCTCTGAACCAGACACACCAGCTGTGGTGTCTCCAGTAGCAATAAGCTTGGCTGCTGGGTCAGTGACTTGGGCGACAATGCTGGTATGGAACTCCTATGGGGAGCTGCTATAGACAGGCTGTTCAGATGGGCTCTCTGGCCTACTTGGAAGGAGGCAGACACAAGATTGATAGACCCCAGGCACAACAGATCAGAGCCAGAGGAACAGTGTCCTAGTGGTCTGCACTTTTTAGTATACCAGCTTTGAGCTCTTGGCCTCACTGTTCAGCTCTCCTACCCATGTGTCCAGATGTCCCCCATCTCTTATACCAGAGGGTTATTATTATTAACAGAGTTGCACTGAACAATAAGGCTGTTCTACATGTAAACCTACACAGGAGAAACTTATTAAACTTTGAACAAATTTATTACATTTAATATCCAATTCTGCAAAGTCTCAGTCACACTATTTTACATACAAAAGTTTTTTTTTTATTCTTACCTTGCTTAAACATACCACCAATAGTAGCATTTTTAGAAGATGTCAAATTACTGATCTTTTCACAAGCCAGTGAGATGGAGAATCGAGTTTTGCTTTGCCATTCCTTCATGAATGTTTGAAAGAGAGTTTGGTCACTTGCTACATCAATTATGGCCAAACTTTCAGGACTGCATGAGGCTAGAGTTAACTGTGATCCATTCTGCAGTAACTGTGGTGAAAAACTTGTGTCTCTAACAGAACTGTTATCTTTAAAACCATTTCTACTCTCTGGATGTAAATCATGGCTTTTATTACTGGAAGGTGAGACAAATGAAGAACTTTCACCAAGTTTAAAACCATTACTAATTTTCTTAAGTTTCACAGATGTTCCAGGAATATTTGGAAATGCCAACTTAGAATCAGAAGGAATAGGTGTAGGAGGAATGAGTCCATTATCTTGAACTATACAGTTTTCTTTACAAGGTAAGAGGGACGTTTCACCATGAATGACATCATTCTGTAGAGCCTCAATATTGCCTCTTACTACAATTTTAGGGGAAAATGGAATTCTTTGTACTTGATTTGGCTCTGTATTTGAAATTACTTCTTGTCTGTCATTTACCTCTGCATTTTCTCCATTCAAACCGGCCAAGTCTGTAGCAGTTAATTTTGGCTTTTCATTTTCTAGAGGACTGGACGCTTGGTCTAAAATCCTTTGCAGTCCTGGACTTAAATCAAATGATGCTCCTGACCATAGAAATGAATTATCTTGCCTTGTGCCAGTTAACTTGGATTTTTGAGACGTTTTATCTTTATCTCCTCCAATTACTTCTCTTTGGGAATAATCATTACCTACAGTCACTGGATCACTCAGTTTCAGTATTTTTTTTTTTAGAGATTCTGAAGTATTATGTTTCTCTTGGACAGGAACTATGTCTACACTGTCCAAAGCTGCAACCATCTGGACAGAATCGATTTCCGAAAATATAACAGACTCATCACTCAAACAAGACAATGGCTGCTGATTATCTTGATTCTCATTCATATCTAGTTTTTTAATTATGCCCTCTGGTTGTAGACACAGAGAATCACTGAAATGGACTGATGTTATTTCAGAAGGAAGGTGTTCTTTTTCTTGTCCATCAGGTCGTTGTTCTTTTACAAGGTAGTCTTCACTAAAACTGTCAAACAGTAAACTACCACTCAAATTCAAACTTGTTTCAGGAGCCGGCAGATACTCTACTTCTGTATCAGTAGGAGTTCTCTTTTGAGGAACCACAGGTATAACTGGCTTCACAGCTTCTTGTGTTTGATAACCTTGAAGAAAACTATTTAATTGGGAGTCAGTAACAGAAAGTTCACTGCCTTTAAAACATGGGCCATTTTCCCCTACTAGTATTGGAGAATAAAAACTGGCCTTTCTGGAGTCAGGGTATCAAGTTCATGTGAATCAGTGCTTTGCTTCACAACATCTACAGTCTTATGTTTCAAATTATTTGTCATTTCTAGTGAATGCTGTTCACCTGGAAAAGCATGAGTCTCTTTCTGAAAGGAGCTCATTGAGCCCTGTTTGTCTAGGGTTCTTCTGAATCATCCCTGTTGCCAGGCTGGTATCCTTGGGTCCTTCTTGGTTGGCATTTTCAGTTGCTATCTGCTGAATTATTTTCTCTGACTGAGTATCCAGGTAGAAACTATCTTCAAAATCACAGAGATCTAAAACTAAGTCAGAAACATGACTATTTTTAGTTCTGTCTGCTGCATAAGCATCTGTTTTTCCTTGTACTCTAGGAGTATTTAGAAAATTCTCAGGCTGGCCTCCTAATTTACCAAATGCTCCACTTGGTAGATGTACTTCACTGGGTATCCCAGTGCTGCTTATGCTATCTCCTGATGCCTTAAGATCACTTGATTTATTTTCCTCAGCATTAAACTTTGTACTTTCACACTTCATAATAACATTTGAGTCTCTGGTCATATAACTACTGTCTGTCTCAAAAGGTATTTGTTTTGCCACTGTTGTATTGAGTTTGGTGTGAGTGTTTGTCTCTTTATTAAACTGCTTTTCCAGGCACTGGTTAATTGGATGGGTGTCATGGTGTTTCAAATAAACATTCTGGATTTTTGAATCATTTTGTATCACCACTTTATTTTTTTTTCTGATTCAACAGCTAATTCTCTTCCATTTTCACTGACCACACTAGTGGCTTGAATCACATGTTTACTCTGAGATCCTGTGATAAACTGTTCCCCAAGAATATCATTAGGTATTTTATTGTTCCTTGAACAACTTTGTTCTGTTTGTGATGCAAATGGTATTATGTTATATCTTCTCTCAGCACAGAAAGATATGTTTTTAGCAAATGGCTCTGGACTTCTAAATTCCATTCTCGTCTCATCTAAAGTATGAGAGTCTTCACAATGAATAGAATTAGACACAGTCCGTTCTTGTAAATTGATTCTACGCATCTTTGTGTCTTTCACAGGGCTACTGTGTCTGGATCGTTTTCGATGCTTACCACGTTTCCAGGATTGAGAGATTGTACTCACCTTTTCTGAGCTAAAATTTAAAGCTTCTCTTTTGTTTTCCCTGATGAGAGAGTCCGAATAACTTTTGAAGTGCTTGCTTTCCCCTCATTCAGAGAAGTTCCTAGCTTTCCTTTTTTAATACTCAAAGAAGCCTGTTTTTTTGCTCTGGAAATAGAATGATGACACTCTTGAGGCCCATCCTGAAATTTATAATAAAAGGAATCTGTATGCTCTCTACTTTTATCTAAATCTTGAATGGTATCTGATACGTGATTAACAGAATCACTAAATATTGTGTCATTTTTTTTCTTTGATGTTAATCTTTTATAAGAACTCTTAGTTTGAGGTATAAATTTGTGTTCTTTCACTTCTGACTCACTGCTGGTCAATGAGTGTGTATCAGAATTTAAAAGGAATGTAGATTCCACTGCACTCCCATTTCAACTAAGTCCTGCTGCAGAATCATTCTGGCTTCTTCTACGATAAGGGTTGCTGCTTCCCTTTCACTTAAACCTTTTCTGCCTGTCACCCAAACAGTTCGCATATTTCGACGCTCTTCAACTGCTTCCTCTTCCTCATCCACTGCCTTTCGAGTACTATACAAGAGACAGGAAATGAAATTAATTAATGCATTGACTCATTCATTAATACAAGTATTTATTAAGCATCAATCTGAGCTTTTCTAGGAACTGAAGAAATAGTACAGGTCAAGAGGAAAGTATATCGACTCTCAAAGAGCTTATATTTTAAAAATAAAAAACAAAAAAACGTTAAAACACATACTGTGTTAACTGTTGATAGATAACAGTTGTGTAAAAAAAAAAGTGAAGCACCAGAAAGATATGAGTGGCTCTGCAATTTTTAAATAGCATCACTAGGGAAGACCTCACTAAGAATCCTTAAATGGAAAACTGGAGTTTATCAACAGAATGTGAAACAGAGCTCAGAGTAACTATAAGAGATACAAAATGAAGCGAGATAATTCAGAACTGAGAGATACAGAGGAGAACCAAAATTTTTCATATAAATTCTGCCCAAATATCTAGCTGACCTCAAAACTACGCAAGTGTGTGCAGACTCCAAGCAACCAGGTGAAAGTCTACATAACTGAACAGAGATTTGAGCTATTGCCTAGAAAAGTTTCAGTACAGCCAAGCTAACGGACTGATAAAATATCAGTCCTCTTTATAGTAAAGTAGATTCTATACCCTGAATAGTCAAACATATATGAAACTGAAATATCACGAAGAGAAGATGAAAAGGATGAGGGAAATTTAATTTTCCATAAAAATTATGGAAGCCAAGAAACTTCCATTTCTAGTGAAGAAAGGAGAACATGGACCAATTTAGCATCTCATCTACAATTAAAAAACTAGGCTAGGCCATAAAAGACACTGCAGCTTCCATTTTGCTCCCTCTTGGGTCAATCACTCTGAGGGAAGCCAACCATCAAGGCATAAGGGTATCATGAAGCTCTATGGAGAAGCTCATGTGTAAAACTGAACACCAAATTGACAGCATGTGTGTGAGTTACCTTAAAAGCAGATCTAAGTCAATCCTTCAGATGACTACAACCCTACGAGAAACTCAAACCAGAGCTACAAGGAAAGTTGCTCCCAAATTCATGACTTGCAGAAATACAAGAGATAATACATAATACTAGTTGCTTTTAAGACACTAACTTAAGTACTTTGTTCCAAAGAAATAGTTAAAACACCTAGTAAAACTATCAAAGATATGGAAAATAAATCTCAAGGCCTACATATCTGGAAAGGCAAAAGAATTATACTCCCATCAGAAATCTCAAAAACAGCATACAAAGCAAAGAGATAACATTTTCAAAAAACCCAATAAAAGAAAGTATAGGCCATCCAAACAAGATGTGCTTCAAATATTAAGGTAATGGAAAAACAATTTTAAACATACAAGAACTTGGAGAATTTTATATTATATAAGCCCTCCTCATGAAATCTAAATCTACTAGAGAATAAGTTTCATCTGTTCAAAGAGAGGGAGGAACACATCAGCAGTACAATGGTAAAAATCTGAGTAACTAAAAATGTAGATTATATTAATCTTCCATTCCTACCCCTATAAGGAAACAAAGGTGGAAAATTAATGTACGAAATTTATATATTGAGATAAGGTAGAAATAATGCACTTTGAAAACAGAAGGAAAAGGTAGAGGGTAAAAGAAAGCTAAAGTAAGTTCAATGTCAGTGACTGCTGTTAAGGCAATAGATAGGAATTATCTAATACAATTAAAATCTTAACAAAAAGATAATAAAAGGTACCAATAAAACAAATATATACACTTTTCTAAATTTTAAAAAAAGTACCAAAGAGTACGCTTAAAGAAACATAATAAACATTACATAATACATAATTACAAAATAATCTGAGAGAATTTACACCAGACATTATTCATATCAATCAATGTTAGCAGAATTAAATTGTCTATTTAAAAGATCTTCAGATGTTCATTTGTTATTTTTAATTATTAAAAATTAAAATGAGGAATTACATTAAAATTTTCAAAGCACACACACACAAAGATTTTCAATTTGTATCAGAAACCAAAACACTACTACAACTCAATGTGGTACACAAAAAGCACATCTAAAACAAAGCAATTCAAGAAGGCTAAAAATAAAGGGACAGGAAAAGGAATTTCCAGGCCAAGAGAAACAAGAAGAAAGCAGTGAGGGGCACTCCAAGAAGGGTATAATTTAATGCTCAAAACCAAAAGCACAAAAAAGATAACTATCAGTCATATTTACTATGAATATTTACACTCTAAATAACAAGCAATCAGCAAACACTGTAAGAGACACAAGAGGACAGAGAGAGAAGTACACTAACAATCGGTAGACTACTAAAAAATTCAAAGACAGATGAAGTACTGGCATTGGGGAATGAATAAGACATAATTAACATAATAAGGTTCGGTTCAGTTCAGTCGCTAAGTCACGTCTGACTCTTTGCAATCCCATGAATCGCAGCACACCAGGCCTCCCTGTCCATCACCAACTCCTAGAGTTCACTCAGACTCACATCCATCAAGTCAGTGATGCCATTCAGCCATCTATCCTCTGTCGTCCCCTTCTCCTGCTCCCAATCCCTCCCAGCATCAGAGTCTTTTCCAGTGAGACAACTCTTCAAATGAGGTGCCCAAAGTATTGGAGTTTCAGCTTTAGCATCATTTCTTCCAAAGAAATCCCAGGGTTAATCTCCTTCAAAATGGACTGGTTGGATCTCCTTGCAGTCCAAGGGACTCTCAAGAGTCTTCTCCAACACCACAGTTCAAAAGCATCAATTCTTCGGTGCTCACTTTCTTCACAGTCCAACTCTCACATCCATACACGACCACTGGAAAAACCATAGCCTTGACTAGATGGACCTTAGTTGGCAAAGTAATGTCTCTGCTTTTGAATATGCTATCTAGGTTGGTCCTAACTTTCCTTCCAAGGAGTAAGCATTTTTAATTTCATGGATGCAATCACTATCTGCAGTGATTTTGGAGCCCAAAAAAATAAAGTCTGACACTGTTTCCACTGTTTCTCCATCTATTTCCCATGAAGTGATGGGACTGGATGAAATGATCTTCGCTTTCTGAATGTTGAGCTTTAAGCCAACTTTTTCACTCTCTTCTTTCACTTTCATCAAGAGGCTTTTAGCTCCTCTTCACTTTCTGCCATAAGGGTGGTGTCATCTGCATATCTGAGGTTATTGATATTTCTCCCAGCAATCTTGATTCCAGCTTGTGCTTCTTCCAGCCCAGTGTTTCTCATGATGTACTCTGATAGAAAGAAGCTAAATAAGCAGGGTAACAATATACAGCCTTGACGTACTCCTTTTCCTATTTGGAACCATTCTGTTGTTCCATGTCCAGTTCTAACTGTTGCTTCCTGACCTGCATATAGGTTTCTCAAGAGGCAGGTTAGGTGGTCTGGTATTCCCATTTCTTTCAGAATTTTCCAGTTTATTGTGATCCACACAGTCAGAGGCTTTGGAATAGTCAATAAAGCAGAAATAGATGTTTTTCTGGAACTCTCTTCCTTTTTCCATGATCCAGCGGATGTTGGCAATTTGATCTTTGGTTCCTCTGCCTTTTCTAAAACCAGCTTGAACATCTGGAAGTTCAAAGTTCAGGTACTGCTGAAGCCTGGCTTGGAGAATTTTGAGCATTACTTTACTAGCGTGTGAAATGAGTTGCAAATGTGCGGTAGTTTAGCCTGCTTTAATTAGAATCAGCTCAGTCTTTGTTTTTATGACTTGATGTTTTTGAAAAGTACAGGCCAAATATTTTATAGAGTGTCTCCCAATTAAGGTTTGTCAGATGTTTCCCTACAGTTAAATTCAAGGTAGACATTTCTGATAAGAATATTCCAGGAATAATGTGTCTTTTCAGTGTGTCCAATGAGGAGGCAGATAATATTGATCTGTCCTATTATTACATGTCACTAATTTTGATCAATGATGATTTGGGGCTTTCAGAAGAGGCAGTGTCATGGCAATAATGGCCTTAACATAATGAAGAGATTTCAAAATGTGTTTACAACTTTTTTCTGATTAAATTTTTAAAAATGTGTACACTGCTTTCAGATGACTTTCTGAAGGGTTAAGCATAATATTTGGTATGTTGTTACCACAGAGATATGCCCCCAGACAAATCTTTTCACCTCAGGTCTTTTATTACATATTTCTAAGCAAGTATGAATGTATTCAAAGATTCTGTGAAAATCACAGGCTCCAGGGGAGATCAACACCTTTATAAGTAGGTTTTAAAGCATACTCTATGTAGGTTTTAGCCAAAGGCACACCCACAGTGACAAAATGGCACACCAGTGGATCTTCCAATCTGGGGGTCACAGAGAACGGCCCTGCCCCAACTAGGCACTGTCCTAGTGGGTTGCACATGCTCAGGACTCCAGACAATTTCATCCTTCAAAATCCAGATAGAGGCAGCTATACCACTATAGCTGGTTGCAGTGCATGCTGCACCAGGGCCCGCTTGCAGAACCAAGCCTGCACTGCTGCCAGATACAGAGAATAAAGCCCATGATGTGAGGTGGCACTGGGCAGTGAGACCTTTCCTTTGATTATGCCCCCCATCCCTTCCCACATGTTATAAATTTCAGAGCCTGTGTCAAGGTTCTTAAATGAGAGCATGTGCACTTAAAATGAGTGGGAGGAAAGAAGCATTGAACTGGAAATGAGATTAAGGCTCTAATTTAGAACAAATTGTTAAAACCTAAAATAAAACTGCTAACACTTGAAAGTGCCTAAATAGCTATAGGATCTGGCTGAGATTCCATATAACAGAGAGTTCAAAGAATAGTGTTTGAAAAAATAACCTATTCCTTGATGATATCCTGAGGCCAGCCCATTCAATGAATTAGTTTTAAACACACACATATACACACATATATGTCAATCCTCTTCTCATAAACTCGTTTTGAGGGACTAGGGTTCCAAAGAATATTCAAGAAGAATAAATATTAAAGTGTTCTTGCCTGAAGGACAGTCTAAAATGAGTCCTGGATATATACTGAGAAAATCCATCAAAGCAGAAAGCATTGGTAACTTAGCTTTACTCAGTCTTTCTAAGAGAAAGTTATGATACTTTTAAAAGTGCCTTTAAAGTCATAAAATAGGGGAGCAGTCCTAAGATGGCAGAGGAACAGGACTGGGAGACCACTTTCTCCCTCACAAATTGATCAAAAGAACATTTGAACGCTGAATAAATTCTACAAAACAACTTCTGAATGCTGGCATAGGACATCAGGCACCCAGACAGGCAGTCCACTGTCTTCAAAAGGAGGTAGGAAAAAATATAAAAGATAAAACAGTGACAAAAGAGGTAGGGACAGAGATCCATCACGGGAAAGGAGTTAAGAGAGAAGTTTCCAAACACCAAGAAACACTCTCACTGGCGAGTCTGTGGCAAGCCTTGGAACCTCAGAGGGCAACATAACCGTGAGGAAAAATAAATAATTAAAACCCACAGATTACATGCATAACAACAACTCCCAGCAGAGAAGCAGTCCAGACGCTCATGTCTGCCACTAGCAACCTGGAGCCAGACAGGGAGGCGTGGGCTGCATTGCTTAGGTTAAGGATGGTGCCTGAATGCCCTGAGGGCAATCTGAGGGAAAAGACTTGAGATAGCAACCCAGACTGTGCAATAGCTTTCCTGCAAAAAGCCCTAACCTAAGACACCGCCAGGCCTGCTCCCAGGTGTGGACCAGCCCATCCCGGCTGAAGACAGGCAGGCAAGGGCAGCCAGAGCCAGAAGGGGGCAATCGCGGCCACAGAGAAATCCTCTACCAAACTGCAAGCAGGCTTCACTGCTAACCAAGACTTCTTTGGATTCTGGACAGTCGACATCCACCGAGGGCTGGAGTCAAAGATCAGCTCAGCTCCCCAGAAGAGACACACAGCACATCTGAGAAGGCATACCAGTTGTACACCCAGAAAACTGAGCAGCAGGGACGGGAGAGGTGAAAAGTCGCAGCTCCCACTTAGGAGTGACCGCGCCGCCAAGCACCTGCTCACCTGAGCTGCTTGGACCTGGGAAGAGCACAAAACGCAGGCCCAACTGAGTCTGCGCCTTTGTGGAGTACCCAGGAACCTGAACATGAGCGGCTTAGATCTGGGAAGTGCATATAAGTCAGGGCCCACCTCAGACAGCCGGCAAAACAACCTAGAGCCTACGTAGCACAGACTGGGAAAGCATACACACCATAAGCGGGGGCGAATCCAGTGTGGCCGAGACACTGAGAGCACACGCCAGTAAAAGAAGAAAGAAGAAAATACTTAGGAATATATCCACCTAAAAAAACAAAAGACCTATATATAGAAAACTATAAAACACTAATGAAAGAAATCAAAGAGGACACAAATAGATGTTCATGGATCGGAAGAATCAATACAGTGAAAACGAGTATGCTACCCAAAGCAATCTATAGATTCAATGAAATCCTTATCAAGCTACCAATGGTATTTTTCACAGAGATAGAACAAATAATTTCACAACTTGTATGGAAATACAAAAACCTCAAATAGCCAAAGCAATGTTGAGAAAGAAGAATGGAACTGGAGGAATCAACCTGCCTGACGTCAGGCTCTACTACAAAGCCACAGTCATCAAGACAGTATGGTACTGGCACAAAAATAGAAATATAGATCAATGGAACAAAATAGAAAGCCCAGAGATAAATCCACGCACCTATGGACATCTTATCTTTGACAAAGGAGGCAAGAATATACAATGGAGAAAAGACAATCTCTTTAACAAGTGGTGCTGAGAAAACTGGGCAACTACTTGTAAAAGAATGAAACTAGAACACTTTCTAACACCATATACAAAAATAAACTCAAAATGGATTAAAGATCTAAATGTAAGACCAGAAATTATAAAACTCCTAGAGGAAAACATAGGCAAAACACTCTCTGACATAAATCACAGCAGGATCTTCTATGACCCACCTCCCAGAATATTAGAAATAAAAGCAAAAATAAACAAATGAGATCTAATTAAAATTAAAAGTTTCTGCACAACAAGAAAACTATAAGCAAGGTGAAAAGACAGCCTTCTGAATGGGAGAAAATAATAGCAAACGAAGCAACTGACAAACAACTCATCTCAAAAATATACAAGCAACTCCTGCAGCTCAACTCCAGAAAAATAACCCAATCAAAAAATGGGCCAAAGAACTAAACAGACATTTCTCCAAAGACATACGGATGGCTAACAAACACATTATCAGAGAAATGCAAATCAAAACCACAATGAGGTACCATTTCACGCCAGTCAGAATGGCTACGATCCAAAAGTCTACAAGCAATAAATGCTGGAGAGGGTGTGGAGAAAAGGGAACCCTCTTACACTGTTGGTGGGAATGCAAACTAGCACAGCCACTATGGAGAACAATATGGAGATTCCTTAAAAACTGGTAATAGAACTGCCATATGACCCAGCAATCCCACTGCTGGGCATACACACCAAGGAAACCAGAATTGAAAGACACACATGTACCCCAATGTTCATTGCAGCACTGTTTATAATAGCCAGGACATGGAAGCAACCTAGATGTCCATCAGCAGATGAATGGATAAGAAAGCTGTGGCACATATACACAATGAAGTATTATTACTCAGCCATTAAAAAGAATAACTTTGAATCAGTTCTAATGAGGCGGATGAAACTGGAGCTGATTATACAGAGTGAAGTAAGCCAGAAAGAAAAACACCAAGAGAGTATACTAATGCATATATATGGAATTTAGAAAGACGGTAACAATAACCCTGTATGCAAGACAGCAAAAGAGACACAGATGTCTAGAATAGTCTTTTGGACTCTGTGGGAGAGGGCAAGGGTGGGATGACTTGGGAGAATGGCTTTGAAACATGTATGTTTCATATGTGAAATGAATAGCCAGTCCAGGTTTGATGCATGATACAGGGTGCTCAGAGCTGGTACACTGGGATGACCCAGAGGGATGGGATGGGGAGGGTGGTGGGAGGGTAGTTTAGGATGTAGAACACATGTACACCTGTGGTGGATTCATGTCAATGTATGGCAAACCAATACAATATTGTAAAGTAATTAGCCTCCAATTAAATAAATTTATATTTTTAAAAAGTCATAAAATATATTTTAAATATATATACACAAAAAGTAATTCTCAAGGGGGAAAAGTAGCCAGATTTTCTTTCACTTATATCAAATATGGCATGATATTATCTAAGAGAAAAATATTTTAACAAATTATCTACTACTTACAAATTAGCCTGTTTCATTTAATAACCTATGTAGATGAGGGAATTTTCTTACCTTTTAAAAGGTGCAGCATTTTTCAGAACACTTTCCACCTCAGCAACATCTGCTCTAGCAAGATCGGCCACAGTTAGAAAACCAGATGCATAGAGGAATCTGGCCCGCTGTGCATTAAGTAATGACACCCGGACCAGGTCACACAGCTCCCTTTGGATGCCAAATGTAAGACGCTTCTGAAATTGGGAAAGCAGTAGTTCCATGTTGTGCCAGCCCAGGCGGTTGGAAAACACTGTAATCATCCCTAGAATTTTCATGGAATAATTATTGAATTAAAAATTCTTTCTAGATCAATTCTCCATTTCTTGAGAGGTAGTTTTGTTTCTTTTTTTTCCCTATAGAACTATAAAGTTTAACAGGCCCAAAGTGTAAATTAATAGTAGAGTAGACCTATATTAAGGGCCTAGCTAGTTGGCTAGACACATTAACTATTATCTTGTTTATTCATAATCATAAATTTACATTCAAAAAAATTGAGGCAGAGCACACAAAAACAAAACAAACAAAAAGCCCTCACTAGTTCATTCCTCTCTTTCTCTCTCTCTCTCTCTTCCTTATTTTCTTTAAGGAAGAAAGTACTCTAGTTTCCACCAAGAGAAAACAAAAGAACTAATATAAATTGTCAAGTGCTAAGAGGACTATTTCCAAAGAATAAAGGTCCCATTGATATCTTAAAAAATAAAGAAGTTGCCCAGCTTGATAGCTATACTCTCTTAAAATAAAGAGGCCAGAGCAGCTAAGTGTCAAATCATTAAGAAAATCACCTCCCTATGAGAACATTAATTCTAGAGGTAATCTGAGATCTTTGATGCCAGTGAGTTAAAGATAAGTCTCTCCCTCTTTCAGCATCTTTCCCTCAGTACTCTCTCACATATGCACACACCTTCACAATGAAACTTATAAACACAGTCTCCAGTAGTCCAGGACTGCCTTCCTAATGGCTTAAGGAATTCTTAGTAAAATCAGATCTAGAACTTCCCTTGTTTGCCTACCTTAGAAAAAATGAGCTTAATTTTATTAAGGAAGAACAGTATTTCCTTAGAGAAGAGATAATATTTAGAACAGTGAGATAGAAGTCCAGAAATCCCTCTTCATTTGCCATCCTCTACAATAACAAGTGTTAATCAGTAACTTGAAAAAAAGCAAGACAAATGAAAATTACATCTACTTCTTTTAAGACACCTCCCCCAGAAAAAGAAAAAGAAAAACAGAAAGAAGAGAGATGGTCAGCAGGTTGCTAACAGATAGAAAGGGACCAAGATACAGACACTCAGCTAGCTGCCAGTCTTCTATAGCAGGATCACTGAGCCCAGAGGAGTCACTGTTGCAGGTGTTCTGATGATGACAGGGACTATACAAAATTATAGTTTGACATGATCGCATCACTTTTAGAGAAGCCTACAGTAAAATAGAATTTGAAAACAAGTGATCTTAATTTGACCTCAAACCACAGAGTCCTAAACAAATGTGGGAATGTTTATTTAACTGACCTGCATAAACAGCAGCTGACTGTTGTAATGATTGAATTTGTCCACGATTGCATCCATATTTCTGATTAATTTCCTTTAAGGGAACTTCACTGATTAAATCTAATAGCACAAGACTGGTAAAAAAACCTGGAAAGTAAATTACCAAAAATATAGTAAGAGGTCACTTATGTTTACTATGAAAGCACAATATATAGATGCTGAGAAACAAGAACGAACCAAAAACGTAAGAAAGAACCAAAAAGTTAAGAAAGGGTTTACACCTCTGAGAAAGAGAAGATTCTTAATAGAATATAGCATTAGTGGACGAAGAGCTCAATGGGTATAAAAGTAAATTCTAACATATGTTCGCACTATAGCAAAAAACTAATATCTGTATAACAAAAAGATTTCTTCCATATTTCAATACAACTAACTAATTTTAAGAAATGAGATTTAGTTCAAGAAAGGTGATGGTAAAAATATTTTTTTAAAGACTGCTTGACACACAATTATATCATCGAATCATGTTTCAGCTGAAATTTGGTTATAAAAACCAAATCAATTGGCTTTTGATGTGAAAGGCAATTGTGCCACAAATCATCCAAGTATATTTGGATTATATCTGTATAATATATTTGGATTATATTTGTATATAATCCTTAAAAAATTTACACTTGAGTATGACGTAAATAATATGAAACTATTGCTTTAAGAAAAGCAATTTTATTGTATTTCAAAAAGCTAAAACCTATGTAATTTCTCCACCTGAAATCTTTCAAATGGCTCTTCTCTACTGGTAATGAATCAGAACTTCTAAGGGTAATACAAACCATATCCTCAAATGAAGCCATACTAAGTTGGCAGTTCTGATTCACATCTTCTTTAAGGGAAGAAGTAATTAAATGTTCTACTTTAAAAAGTCTCAATATACAGTGGTTTCTTATAAGCTACAAAGAAACTGAAATATCAATAAGGTTAGTAAATACAAGATGTTGAAAATATTACTATATTCAGTCAAAACTGGATCTGCTGCATATCCAATACTGTGTTAAAAACGGAATAGTTTAGGCTTCCTGATATTTACCTTTTATGGATGGCCATTTGTCGGTGCTGTCTCTCAGTTCTGGCTACTAAATTTCCTTTCACACAGCGAGCCAAGAACCCTTCTTCAACTCCTACTAGCTCTGCCACCCGCTTCATAGAAGCTGGCAACTTCTCCCATAAACAGAAAAATCGATACCAATCAATAGTAGTCCAATCCTCAAACACAGGTGTAACCTACAGGAAAGAAACATCATTCATTACTTAAAATTACTGTATTACAAAAGGGACAAAATTGTGGATGTGAACTTCATATTAAAAACAAAAGCCTCAATATTTGGATTTCTAAATATGACAATGTCTCATTAATATAAAACTTCATTTAATCACAAGCAACTCACAGATGAGAAAAACACTAAAAGCAGCCATCCAAAAAGGAATAAGAATACAGATATACAAGAATAATGTTTCTCTTTGTCATGGAATTTAGTATAAATTTTTAATTTTTAATTTTATTTATTTATTTATTTTTTGCTCTGAATTTTTTAAGGTTTATTCAAGTAGTGTTTAAAAATATGGAAGGAAAGAGGAAAATCAGCATATGTAACAGTTATAGGCGACTGTTCTTACTAGGATAGTATAAAAAGTGTGAAAGTGAAGTCGCTCAGTCATGTCCAATTCTTCGCGACCCCCATGGACTGTAGCCAACCAGGCCCCTCAGTCTATGGAATTTTCTAGGCAAGAGTACTGGAGTGGGTTGCCATTTCCTTCTCCAGGGGATCTTCCCAACCCAGGGATTGAACCCGGGTCTCCCGCACTGCAAACAGACGCTCTACCATACGATCCACCAGGGAAGCCCAATAAAAAGTGTAAGAGTATTTATTTGCTTCTTTTTCTTTTAATTTCTTTACAGTTGCAGTTATTTTTTATTTCTCTAATGTTGTAGACAACATCTTTTCATTATGATAAAGTTTTAAAAGCATATAACATATAATTAAATTTATTTCTTCCATTATAAATACCAAGAATAAAATATTACATGATAATTTGTCTTTAATATGATGAAAACTTTGGCATAAAACTGTATATGCTAACCACTTGAGTAAATACTAGAAAAATAACTTCAAAAAATATAGAGAAAAATTAAAGAAGTTTAAATGTTATACACAAAAGTGTTTGCTAAACTCAAAAGAAACCAGTAAAAAGACAAGAGAACAAAAAAGACATGAGACACATAGAAAATAAAGAGACAAAACGTGGATGATGTAAATCCAACTATATCAACAGTAACATTAAATATGAATGGGCTAAATAATCTATCAAAGATAGAGACTGACAATCTGGATTAAAAAAACAACACAGAATCCAACTATATGCTGTCTATAAGAGACACATTACAGACTCAAAAATACGCATAGGTCAAAAGTCATGTATGGGTGTGAGAGTAGGACCATAAAGAAGGCTGAGTGTCAAAGAATTGACGCTTTTGAAATTTGGTGCTAGAGAATACTCTTCAGAGTCTCTGGGAGTCAAGGAGATCAAACCAGTCAATCCTAAAGAAAATCAACCCTGAATGTTCACTGGGAGGACTGATGCTAAAGCAGAAGTTCCAATACTTTAACTACCTGATTCCAAGAGTCGACTCATTGTAAAAGTTCCTAATGATGAGAAAGACTGAAGGCAACAGGAGAAGGGGGTGACAGAGGATGAGATGGCTAGATGGCATCATCGACTCTCTGGACATGAGTTTAAGCAAGCTCCAAGAGATGATAAAGCTCAGGGAGGTCTGACATGCTGCAGTCCATGGGGTTGCAGAGTTGGAGATGACTGAGAGACTGAACACCACCACCACCCATACAATGAATACTATTCTGTATTAAATAACAAGTACTGATACGTGATAAAACATGGAAGAATCTTGAAAAATTATGCTAAGTGAAAGAAACCAGCTGTAAAAGTTAACATATTATATAATTCTATATACTGAATAAGAACAGAATAGAAAGCCTAAAGAAAAACAGAATGTACACTAATGGCTGTTCAGGGCTAGGGGAGAATGAGAAGGTTAAAAGAAAATGCAGAGTGACTGCTAATAAGTACAGGGTTTCTTTCTAGGGTGATGAAAATGTTATGCAATTAGATGCTAATGATTGCACAACTCTGTGAACATACTAAAAATTGACTTGTACACATTAAATGATATACTATGTGAATTGTATTGCAACAAAGCTATTTTCAAAAAATTCAAATTCTCTATGAGAAAAATTTCAGAACACTCTTGAAAGCCCCAAAATAGACTCAAAGAAACATCTCTTTTCGTGAATAAGACCTATCAAATAAAAAAGAAGGATGTCAATCAGTTTTCCCCCACGTTAATGTATAAATTTAACAATGTCAATGAAAATATCAAGTTAATTCTAAGCATTATACTAAAAGGAACACAAGCAAGAAAGGTATGAACATCAGAAAAGAAGAACAGTGAAACTAACCCTACTAGATAATACAATAAAAGCTTTTAATTAAAACAAAGGTAATAGTGTACATATTAGTAAAACTGGTCTATTGTCAGATCAACAAATGAAATAAAAATATACCCAACAACAAATGGAAATTAGAAATATATCTAAATACAAATGCATACTAGAACATAAAAACTGGGGGAGGGGGAGTTAAATGAAAGCAGAAGAAAAATTTTCAGTCACTGTGTATAAATCAAACCTTTTTAACAAATGAAGATGTGACTATAGATAGCTATTATAAAAAAAGATAAAATTGAAGAACCACATATTAGAATAAACTTTAAATGGAACAGAGCTCAAAAGAGAGAGACTAGAATCATATAATTATTTGAAGAAAATGTGAGAATATTTCTTTATAATCCCAGAGCGAGCAAATCATTTCTCACTGATTCTAAGGTTCAAAATTCAACTATATAGTTTAAAATGCTATACAAAATACATAATAAACAAAATCAAAAGCTGAGTGGAAAACTAGGAGAAAAGTATTTACACCACAAAGAACTACTCTCTTAGTATATATAAAAGAACTGTTAAAACTTAAGAAAAACACTAAAAATACAATAGAAAAATTTGCAAAAGACATGGACAATTCATAGAAAATAAAAGAATACTGCCTTAAATATACAGAAAAAATGTTCAAATTTATCCATAATAAAAATGCAAATTAATAGTATATGCAAAATAGAAAAGCTTAAAAAATATATAAAAGCTTGACAATATACCTTTTTAATGAGGTTGTAGAAAAATAACCACCTCATATAGCACTGGTAAAATTGGAAAATGATACAAACTCTAGGGAGAGCAATTTTGCAAAAACCAAAATCACATGTCTTTACACTTTATTCAGCAATCATACTTCTTGGATTCTTTCCTAAAGATACACCTCCATCAAAACTACAATATTATGCACCAAAGTTATTCACTGCAGCATCATTTGCCATACCAGAATACTGGGAACAATTCAACTATTCATCAGAGGAACTGACTGAATAAACAATGGTATATCCACATACACAATGGAGTGATACAGATATAAAAAGAACAAAAGTCTTCAAGAATTGATAAAGAGTGCTTTCCAAGATAATTGTTAAAGGGGAAAAACAGGTAGAAAGTAATGTATATAGCATGCGTGTGTGCTCAGTTACTCAGTCGTGTCCAACTCTTTGTGACCACATGGACTGTAACCCACCAGGCTTCTCTATCCATGGAATTTTATAGGCAAGAACACTGGAGTGGGTTATCATTTTCTACTTCAAGTGATCTTCCCGACCTGGGGATCAAATCCAAGTCTCCTGCATCTCCCACACTGTCAAGCAGATTCTTTACCACTGTGCCTCCTGACAAGCCTCTTGCATTAAATCTAATTTTCATGGAAGTAAACTGGAAGTCTGACCCTAGAGCTCATAATCATAACCCCTATACAATAAGTGAGACTTATTTTTAAGGCCATGCCAGAAAACTGGTAAGACCAGCTTTGAGATTCTTCTTAGCCACATTCTCAGGCACAGAACTCTGAATATATGAAGTACACATGTGAAGTAGAAGTACATATGTTCACTAGAAGGGGGGGAAAAATGGCCCTGTCCAGACATTTCTTCTAGTGCTCACCCCTATACAGTGTTTTTATTGAAATACATTTCTTGACAAGCCTTAATTCTTATAATAATTTCAGATTTACCCCCTACTCACTTGCCTATCAAAACACATATATTTGCTCCTTCACTCCTTCCAGCTTTATTGAGGTAATTGACAAGTGAAATCAAATATATTTATTTAAAGGGTACAATAATATGATTTGATATATGTATTCACAGTGAAATGACTACCACAATCAGGTGTTTAGCACATCTATTATTACCTCACACAGTTACCACTGTGTGTGTGTATGGCAAGATTCTCTCTGTAAGCAAATACAAGTATACAATATAGTATGACTAGCTATAATCACTATGCTGTACATTAAATTCCCAGAACTTATTCATTCTTACACAGGCATGCCTTGGGGATCCTGTAGGTTCACTCTAAAACATCACAATAAAGCAATTATCACAATTAAGTGAGCCACACAAGTTTTTTGCTTTCCCAGTGCATTTAAAAGTAGTCTCTTAAGTATGCAATAGGATTATGTCTAATAAAATCCAAGCACACACTTTAATTTAAAAGTAATTCTCAGGACTTTCCTCATGGTATGCTGCTGCTGCTGCTAAGTCACTGGTATAGTGGATGGGAATCTGCCTTGCCAGTTCAGGGAACAAAGCTTCATTCCCCAGTCGAGGAAGATTCAACATGCCACAGAGCAGCGAAGCCCATGCATCACAACTACTGAGCCCATGCTGCAGCTACTGGAGCCTGCAGGCTCTATGGCCTGTGAGCCACGATTAATGAGCCCCTGTGCTGCAACTACTGGAGCCCGTGTGCCTAGAACCTGTGCTCCACAAGAGAAGCCACTGCAACGAGAAGCCTGTGCACACAACTAGAGAGTAGTCCCCACTCTCCACAACTGAAGGAAGCCCACACACAGCAACAAAGACTCAGTGCAACTAAAATAAATAAATTATTTTTAAAAAATTTTTAATTAAAAAATAAATAAATAATGCTGGGACTTCCCTGGTGTTCCAGTGGTTAAAACTCTGCATCAATGCAGGGGGCCAGGTTCAATCTCTGGTCAGGGAACTAGATTCCATGTGCCACAGCTAAGACCCAGCAAGGCCAAGTAAATATTTTTCAAAATAATAATGCTGTTAGGGAATTCTCTGGTAGTCCAGTGAAGTGACTTAGACGCCATGCTCTCATTGCTGAGGACTCGTGTTTGGTCCCTGGTTGAAGACAAGCCAACAAAATATGGCCAAAAATAAATATATAAAAATTTTAAATTAAAAAATAAAAACAATGCTGCTAGGAAAATGGCATCAAGAGACTTATTCAATGTAAGGTTACCACAAACCCTCAATTTCTAAAAAAGAAATGCAGTATCTATAAAGCACAATAAAACAAAGCAACACACAATAAAATAAGGAAGTATGCCTGTAACTAAAAGATTGTACCTTTTGAGCAACATCTCCCCATATCACCCATACCCCAGCCCCTGGCAAGTACCATTCCACTTTGTTTCTGAGTTCAACTTTTTCATATTCCACATGGGTGAAACCATACAAAGGTTATCTTTCTCTGTCTGGTTATTACATTTAGCACAACGCCCACCAGGTTAATCCATGTTGTCACAAATGAAAGATTTCCCTTTTTTTTTTAATAGATAAATGATGTTCCATTGTATACACAGCTTTAACTTTCTATTTTAAGCTGATAACTGTGATTCTATATAAAAAAATGTATTTTTACTTCTCCATCCCTCTCATTTAATGAAGTTAATATTATAATTTACATTTTATGTATTCGTTAGCAAATTATAATTATTTTCAATATTTGTCTTTAACTTTTGTATAAGTGATTTGCATATCACCATTATATTCTGAATTCTGAATGTGACTATAAACTTATCTTTACCAGTGAGTTTTATACATTCATGTTTTAGGTTGTTAAACAGCATCCTTTCATTTCAGCTTGAAGAACTTCCTTTAGCATTTCTTATAAATGCATGTCCGGGATGATGAATTTCTTCAGCTTTTGTCTGAGAAAATCTTTATCTTACCTTCATTTTGAAAAGACAGCATGCTAGGTATAGTATTCTTAGTTGGCAGTTTTCTTCTTTCAATATTTTGATATATCATACCAATCTCTGTGCAAAGTTCCTGCTGAGAAATCTGACAGCCTTATGAGGTTTGCTTGTACTTGACAACAGTCTTTTTTTCCTGTTGCTTTCAAAATTCTCATCTTTGATTTTTGACAGCTTGTTGTATCGAGATGAAGTCCTTTTGGGGTTGTACCTGTTTGAGGTCCTCTTAGCTTCATGTCCCTATCTAACCCCATATTTGGGATATTTTTAGCCATTATTTCTTTAAATAGACTTTCTGTCATTTTCTCTCCCTCCTCCATCGTGGACTTCCAATAATATATATGATGGTGTCTCATAAGTCTTGTGGGGTTTTTTCACTCTAGCCAACCGCCCCCCAACACCCCTTCCTCTGGAGGTATAATTTCAAATGACCTATCTGAATTCACTGATTCTTTCTTCTGCTTTATCAAGACTGCTTTTGAAGCTCAGACTCTATTGAATTTTACAGATCACTCATTGTATTCTTCAGCTCTTGGGATTTCTGGGTTTGGGGGCTTAGTGGGGTGGGGGCTTTTGTAAAACAGTTTCTATTTCTTTGTTGAACTTCTCATTCTGTTCATGTATTGACTTCTTAATTTTGTTCAGTTGCCTATTTCTGTTTTCTTTAATGAAGTTAACTGAATTTCATTAAAAGGATTATTCTGAATTCTTGGTCAGTCAGTTCATAGATCTCTTTTAGGTTTGGTTACTGAAGTTTTTATTAATTTATTTGGTGATGGTGGTGTTGTCATGTTTCCCTTATTTTTCATGTTTCTTGCATGTTGGTGTTGGTGTCTGTGCATATGAGAAGTGGTCACTTCTTCCAATCTTCATGTTTGCTTTGCCAGAGAAAAGATTTTTACTAGTGAGGCTAGTGTGGGGAAAGAGCCAGCTGGTAGAATTCATAAGGAACAGGCAGGGCCTATGGTTGAGGGGTGGTCACTGGTTCAGCCCTGCAGTCAAACAGAAATACTGCCTGAGCTGCCTGGTCAGGTGAAACTGCTAGCCTGGTTACATGGATAGGCATGACCCATGGCTGTGCTCACACAGTCAGGCAGGATGGCTGAACTCTGAGGTTGGGTAGCGCTGCTCCTTCAATTCTCTGGTCATGCAGGAACAAACCGTACTCCTTGGTTAGTTGGTGCCATTAGCTGGATTCCGTGTTCAGCTACAGGCAGAGACTGTCCTCCAAAGGTGGGTGGGCCCAAAGGATGAACTCTGTATTCATGCAAGATTCCAGGCTATATTCCAGAGTCAGGCTCCCTGGTTAGGCAAGGGTGCAGGCAAGCTCTGCAGCTGGCAAGGCTGCTGGCTTGGTTCCCTCCCCTTTTCTTCATTATAGTTTTTATTATAACTTTTTATTAAGAGCTCATAAATCACATTCTTAATCTGACTATGTTACATTTTCCCTCTATGAATTCCCCCAGATTTTTTTTATTCTTATAAAAAAGAGTAAAATTTTTTTATTCTTATAAAAATAAAAATTTATAGGTATATACATTGAGAATTATGCATAGGATAGGAATGCCAGCTGGGCAGACCTGCTCACCCTGCTTCCCAATCAAATGGGGACATCATTCTAATGCCACAGAGAATGGAATCATTTGATGGTCTTTCTGATTAAAGAGAGATGCAGTATCACTGCCATGATCCAAATACTGGTCACTGTGAGCCCCATCTGTTTCTTTGTTCCTAGCTGACCGTTGGTGGTCTATCTAACCTTGCCAATTCCCTAGGTTTCTCTGTGAGGCAAGACAGAAGTGACCTTCCCAAGGAATGTTCCAGAATTCTGAGGAAACTGGATGCCAACCTTGATTCTCTTTTCCCCACTAGAGAAACCATGGATTCTCCAGTGAGGCACTGTGCTTGCTTGAAGGAGGGGCAACACAGTCAAAGTGAAACCACTGCTCTTAGCATTCTAATGTGGCTTCCCTCAGTTTTTGCACTCCAAGAGGGTGTTTTAACCTCACCACCAGGTTCTAGGATTTTTAGAAAGTGTTCTTGACTGTGAATGGTTGCTAATTCATATCTTTGATGAGGACTAGAGTCAGAGATCTCTTTTACAACGATCCTGCCTACATCACTCCCCACATCTACTCTTAATTGCAAAATTAAGTATTTCCAGTCAGGTTCTTGCCAGAGAATATGACCTCAAACAGTATTTTAACCAATTATTATAAAAATCTTTGTTTTAAGAAATAATATTTATAAAAGATTATCTAATTTAAACAAGCTTTTAAAATTCTTCATCGCATTTATTATAAATACTTTATAAAAATATAAGTCCCATAGTCTGATTTTTAGGACTACATTTCTCTTAGGCAATAAAATGCAATACTTCTATTTTTTTGTTGTTGTTTTTTATCTTATTAATATTAAGACTAACCAGCTTTAGTCTTTGCTACAGTTGCTAGACAGCCCAGAATCAATGTTGGGCATAACAATTGTATATGACTTACTGGTGTTCTTGTTTATGTACCAATCTTTGCTTGAGTTTTACTTTATGATCTTATCCTTAATTTCTAGATATCTCATTGCCCCTTGCTGTGTTCTTACAAACTGAATAATGCATGTTTTTAATAAATCATCTCAAATCCTTTAGAAAAAACAGACAAGTAGGCAAGCAGATTTAAAAGGTCACTATAACATTTAGCTTATTACTTTTCGTCTTACTTCCTACAAATTCATCTTACTTCATCTCTATTCCCACCAGTACTATCCTAGTCAAGGAGAGCAGACAATATATTCCCTTAGGGTATTTTTGATGTTCAGGATTCTTTATAGGTATTTCCTCCCCATTTTCACAAAGGTAATAATGAAGAAAATAGAACTTACCAAATAAACAATATGCAGATCATTCTCTAAAACAAAGCCCTTCATTGCTCTTTGTAGGTCAGCAAAAATATCTAAAGTAGCAACTGGAGAAAGTGAAGAAGAAAGAGTTGCCGAACCAAGATGTGTTGGATGATACACATTTCCTGGTTTGGGAATGGGGGTGGGGAAAAAAAGGATCAAATGTTAAAAATAAAACAAAATATTGTCTTTTGGCATTCTGTAATTAATCTTTCAGGCTCTGATCAATTTTACAAACAGAATCCAATGCATGGATATTTATCAGTAGGCTCCATGCTACTTGTCTGATGTTGCTGAACACAGCACTGATTCACTTAAAATGAGTTGATAAGTCAATTTTCTTTTACTAAAACAATCTTACATACTCTAAATCACTAAAGGTAAAAAGGAACTTCAATTCAGAAGTCATATTTACCTTCTGTTCCATCACTAGCTTCAGTCATCTGGATGAATTCATTTTCTAGTAGCCACATTACACAGGCCTCAACTGCTCCAAGTTGAACAGAATCTTTATTTTTCTGAATTCCCTGCTTCCCTTCTTTCATACTTGCAGCCAAAAATGTGCAAGAAGCATAAGTCTGTATATCTTGTGATGTACTTGCCACTCCACCAACTATTATCTGAGAAAAGAAGTTTGAAATCTTCTGTAACTTTTTAGTAAGACACAGGCCCTCATAAATTATTTTTTCTCTTAAAATGTTATCAGCATCTCAATGCTGAGACTCTTTATTATCTCTTCCATCATAATTCATTACAAAAATAGATAACACCTACTGACAACATGGAAAGTTTTCCTTAAAAGTAGATCCAGGGACTTCCTTGGTGGTCCAGTGGTTAAGAATCCACCTTGTAATGCAAGGAACATGGGTTCAGTCCATGGGTTAGATCCCACATGCTATGAAGCAACTAGGCCCACAGCCAAAGAGCCAGTGTGCCTCAACAAAAGATCCCATGTGCTGCTACTAAGACCCAAAGCAAACCTATCAAATATATATATATATATATTTTTGAAGTAGATCCAACATGTTCTCACAAATGAAATTAGATGAATCATTATCTATCTAAAATGCAAGAACTAACAATACAATTAAATCACACACACACACACACACACACACGTGGCGCTAGTGGTGAAGAATCTGCTTGTCAATGCAGGAGACCCAAGAGTCACAGGTTTGATCCCTAGGTCGGGAAGATCCCCTGGAGAAGGAAATGGCAACCTACTCCAGTATTCTTGCCTGGAAAATTTCATGGAGAGAGGAGCCTGGCAGGCTACAGTCCAGGGGGTCACAAAGAGTCAGACACAACTGAGCAACTAAGCACACACACATTATCAGTATGGAGGAACTAAGGTCCATTGTTGTCATCTTTTTTAAAAATTCAGAAAATAATAAAGAACACCTAAAAATAAACAGAACCATCTGGCATTTGGGTTTCAATCTGCTATTCTGAAGTAGATTTATATGGTACTAGCTGTATTAATCTCCAGTAAATAACTGTATAAAATAAAACAGATTCAGACTTGGGAAGGTTATAAATAATCTCATAAAGAAATAGAAAGCTAAGATTTTTAACACACTAAAGCTCTAGCATTGTACTATATGAACAAAAAAGTGAATGGTAATTTAGTGAACTCCCTCTTACCTCCAGAATAGCTCTTATCATGCTTGAGGTTACTTCTTCTCCTTCATGTCTTTGCAAACAGCTACGAACAGGTTTCAGAGACCCCTGAAGTAGAGTTATGCCTTTTGATTTCTCAGAGTTTTTACAAACTAAGATACTCTCACCTATAACGGAAAAAAAAAAAAAAATTTGCAAAATCCCAACACATGTCCATAAGATATCTGCTAAAGAGATTTTAAATTGTCTTGTTTAAAACGAGACAACAGATGACAGTGGCTGTTATAGAATTACCACAAATGTTTTTATTTTCTGAATTTTGGATTGAAGGGGATCACAATATGCTATACCAAAATATGCCACTTTAGCATAAGGATTATTTTGACCTGAAGGCAACTGAGAAGCAACAAACACAGAGCTCTCTGCCCTCTCCCTATTTCTTAGAAACAGGACATAAACATCTCTGTGAATGTGTTCCCCTTCCTGCCTCTCATACCAGGAGAAAATTCTTATCACTGGAGACAAAAATTCACCACTGACATAGGTGTGCACAGACCTTACTATATAAAGCTTAACTTGCATTAATTTCCAGAACATACCTACCCTTCCACAATGTACCACCCCTAGAAGCCCAAACCTCTTTTCTTTTGTTAGATCTAACTTCTACCTTCACCACCACCTCATCCCTCTAGGTTGTCCCAGAGCACCAGGTTTGAGCTCCTTGCATCATATAGCAAATTCTCGCAGGCTATGTATTTTACATATGGTGATGTATATGTCTCATCGCTACTCTCTCAATTCATCCCATCCTCTCCTTCCCCTACTGTGTCCACAAGTCTGTTCTCTATGTCTGCATTTCTATTGCTGCCCTGCAAATAGGTTCATCAATTTAGACCAAAATCTAGGCCATTTTTCTAGATTCCATATATACATATTACATACACATACATACATATTCCATATATACATACACAACATTTTTCTGTGACTTAACTTCAATCGGTATTGAAGGTTCAATCTGCACTGAAGGCTCTAGGTTCATTCACCTCATTAGAACTGACTCAAATGCATTCCTTTTACGGCTGAGTAATATTTCATTGTATACAAGTACCACAACTTCTTTATCCATTCATCTCTTGATAGACATCTACGTTGCTGACATGTCCTAGCTATTATAAATAGTGCTGCAATGAACACTGGGGTACACATGTCTTTTTAATTATGACCAACCCCTTTCCTTTGTCTTGTCACTTCTCTACAATTTATCATTCTCTGTTAAAAGAATACATAAACCCCCAGCATCTTACTGCTTCTTTGGATTTTTATTTCAATTAAGGACAACATGTATGTAAAAAATTAAACATTGACTCAAATATGTATGGCATTTTTCCCTGTTACTCTGTAATTCATCAGTTTAATTTGCAAGCACAAGGCATAGAACCTAACAGGGTAAATTTTTTTTACCTTCCATACAGTACTAACTATTATCATTGAATAATTAACTATGTAATAGTAATAGATATTCTGAAAACTACAAAGGAAAATGTATATACAAATTATTACTAGTTATGAAACTGCATCCCATCTCCTGTGTCCCTGTCCTTCGAAGTAAAAAGCTTTTGCTTTAGTCTTCCCAGGTGCTGCTAATGGTAAAGAATCTGTGTGCTAACGCAGGAGACACTAGAGACACAGGTTCAATCCCTGGGTCAGAAGATCCCCTGGAGAAGGGAATGGCACCCCACTAATATATTCTTGCCTAGAAAATTCCATGGACAAAGGAGCCTGGCAGGCTAGAGTCCATGGAGCCACAAAGAAGTGGACACAACTGAATACATAGGTCTTCAGTCTCTCAGGCCTCCCTTGAGTCTCAAAAGGCTGGCTGAAGAGTTCATGATTAGTAAACGTGAAGACATAGAAACAAAGAATAACTGCTGGCCTGGGAAACTGCTAACAATCTAGAGTATAAACCAGCTACAAAGCAGAGTTACTGAACTCTCAGCTCCTTGAAAGGTATAGATAAAAGGTCTGACACATATTCCTAAGCTGTTTTATAAGAAGCAGACTCCCAGATAAACACTGCTGACTACAAGTACATAGACCCCAACCAGTTGAACCCAGAAAACTGGTGATGCTTGAAACTTCACCTTGATGCTAACCAATCTGAAAACTGTGCATAAGCTGCTCATTCACCCTGAAGCCCCTTTCCTCACACTGACTTTAAAAAGCTTTTTGCCTGCACCAAGATATTAAGATCGTTTTTAAGGACACTAGTTCACATTCTTCTCCTTCACAGTTAGCTGGTTTCAAATAATGTCACTTTCCTTGACTCACACCTTGTCACTTGACTTTTTGGCCTATCGTGCAGTGAGTAGCCAAACCTGAGCTCCATTAACAGTTATACATGATGATAATACAAAATCAAAAATACTACTGGACAGCTAAAAATCACAATATAAAACTCACTAATTTAAATGCTTTAGGCTACTGAGACAGTCAAATGAACAAAACTATGAACAATAAAAATAAAAGTAGATTGTGGTGGACTATTCTAACCACCTAGGCAGAGAGAAAATATAGATGATGCTTTCCCAACACTGACTGCCAAATTGAGAATCAAGATAGGGAAAATGTAAGAACTATAAACTTGATAACCATCGATTATTTATCCCAAATATAACTACAAAAACATAAGGTACCATCAAAACAAAGAGAAGTGAATATACTACCTGACACTTAAAATAATTATAAAATAGCCTAACTTAAAACAAAAAAACTATCTAGAAAATGAATCAACTAGCATTAGCAATAGGTTAAAAACCACTCTGACCTGTGTACAGCTCTTCTAGGCTTTGATTCTTCAACAAAATAGATAACCACTTTTCAGGATAACCAAGATTTATGAAAATAAAAAATAATGCCAATATATATTTCTAGGTCCTGTTCGCACTTGCCTAGGGAGGCTGTATCCACTTCTTAACAGAGAAGTCAATTTGAATCAAATCATGCATAGACTTCATATAGATAGATCCACAAACCATTTAACTTGTAAATCACTGTTTTGGCACAAAGCACCATCATCCTACACTGGAAGGTTCCAAGAAATCCACAGAAAGATTAAACAGTCATCTAAATAAAATACCAGGGAAATTAATATCATTTATAAAATGCACAGAAGTTACCAAGATGCTACATAGTCCAAAGAGCATGACTAGGTATTTAAATCTTCATGGTTGACATGAAACCATTTATTTGCACACTTAAGAAATTCTGAGCAAGCCATATGTCATCCTGAAATGAAACACTGTCATTGTTCTTGTTTAGGTGTTAAGTTGTGTCCAATTCTTTTGCGACACAAAACAATTTTACATCCCATGGACGTGTAGCCCACCAGGCTCCTCTATCTATGGGATTTCCCAGACAAGATTATTGGACTGGGTTTCCATCTCCTTCTCCAGGGGATCTTGCCATTTCCTTCTCCATAGGATCTTCCCAACCCAAGGATCAAACCTTAGTCTCCTACATTGGCAGGTGGATTCTTTACCATTGGAAGCCCTGAAATGGAGCACTACACAAAGTCAAAATATCAGAAGTTTCCAAGACCTCAAAAACAAAGTTGTTGTGGTCTTTGTTTGAAAATTATCTGATTTACTGCTTGATATTAATCCAGGCTGCCAACATTCCAATTATTCTTCATGAGAAAGATAAGCACAAGCAAAGAATGTACCAAGGTAAATAAAACCTCTTTATCTTCTACATTATCTTAAAGACCCTCTGGGCTTGAGAGAAGAGTATCTGCATAAAAAAACGGACACAACACTCTCTGGAGTTGAGTCTAACTGAGAAATCAAGGGTAGAGAGAGGCAGTCAAAAATGAGACTGGAATGTTTTAGTCTCTTCCTCCCATCCTTTTTAAATGTAATCTGCATCAGTTCAGTTCAGTTGCTCAGTTGTGTTTAACTCTTTGTGACCCCATGGACTGAAGAACGCCAAACTTCCCTGTCCATCGCCAACTGCTGGAGCTTACTCAAACTCATGTCCATAGAGTCAGTGATGGCATCCAACCATCTCATCTTCTGCCATCCCCTTCTTCCCATCTTCAATCTTTCCCAGCATCAGGGTCTTTTCAAATGAGTCAGTTCTTTGTATCAGGTGGCCAAAGTATTGGAGTTTCGATTTCATCATCAATCCTTCCAATAAATATTCAGGACTGATTTCCTTTAGGATGGACTGGCTGGATCTCCTTGCAGTTCAAGGGACTCTCAAGAGTCTTCTCCAACACCACAGTTCAAAAGTATCAATTTTTCGGGCTCAGCTTTCTTTATAGTCCAATTCTCACATCCATACATGACCACTGGAAAAACCATAGCTTTAACTAGATGGACCTCTGCTTTTCAATATGCTGTCTAGGTTGGTCATAGCTTTTCTTCCAAGGAGCAAGCATCTTTTAATTTCATGGCTGCAGTCACCATCTGCAGTGATTTTGGAGCCCAAAAAATTAAAGTCGGACACTGTTTCCACTGTTTCCCCATCTATTTCCCATGAAGTGATGGGACCAGATGCCATGATCTTAGTTTCCTGGATGCTGAGTTTTAAGCAAGCTT
The DNA here is from genome assembly GCA_917880005.1 of Nanger dama. NCBI lineage: Eukaryota > Metazoa > Chordata > Mammalia > Artiodactyla > Bovidae > Nanger > Nanger dama. The sequence continues at coordinate 9,925,022 of CAKJTW010000011.1, forward strand.
TTTCACTCTCCTCTTTCACTTTAATCAAGAGGCTCTTTAGTTCTTCTTCGCTTTCTGCCATTAGGGTGGTGTCATATGCATATTTGAAGTTATTGATATTTATCCTAGCAATCTTGATTCCAGCTTGTGCTTCATCCAGCCCAGTGGTTCTCATGATGTACTCTGTAAATAAGTGAAATAAGCAGGGTGACAATATATAGCCTTGATGTATTCCTTTCCCAGTTTGGATCCAGTTTGCTGTTCCATATCCAGTTCTAACTGTTGCTTCTTGACCTGCATACAGATATCTCAGGAGGCAGGTCAGGTGGTCTGGTATTCCCACCTCTTTAAGAACTTTACACAGTTTGCGGTGATCCACACAGTCAAAGGCTTTGGCATATAAAACAGATGTTTCTCTGGAACTCTCTTGCTTTTCCCATGATCCAGCGGATGTTGGCAATTTGATCTCTGTTTCCTCTGCCTTTTCTAAATCCATCTTGAACATCTGGAAGTTCACGGTTCACATAATGCTGAAGCCTGGCTTGAAGAATTTTGAGCATTAATTTGCTAGTGTGTGAGATGAGAGCAATTGTGTGGTAGTTTGAGCATTCTTTGGCATTTCCTTTCTTTGGGATTGGAATGAAAATGGACCTTTTCCAGTCCTATGGCTACCGCTGAGTTTTCAAAATTTGCTTGCATATTGAGTACAGCACTTTCACAGCATCATCTTTCAGGATTTGAAATAGCCCAACTGGAATTCCACCACCTCCACTAGCTTTGTTCGTAGTGATGCTCCTAAAGCCAACTTTTCTTTGCATTCTAGGATGTCCGGCTCTAGGTGAGTGATCACACCATCGTCATTATCTGGGTCGTGAAGGTCTTTTTAGTTCTTCTGTGTATTCTTGCCACCTCTTCTTAAATTCTTCTGCTTCTGTTAGGTCCATACATTTCTGTCCTTTATTGTGCCCATCTTTGCATAAAATGTTCCCTTGGTGTCTCTAACTTCCTTGAAGAGATCTCTAGTCTTTCCCATTCTATTGTTTTCCTCTATTTTTTGCAGTGATCGCAAAGAGAGTGAAGGCTCTCTTATCTCTCCTTGCTATTCTTTGGAAATCTGCATTCAAATGGGTATATCTTTCCTTTTCTCCTTTGCCTTCTGCTTCTCTTCTTTTTCAGCTATTTGTAAGGCCTCCTCAAACAACCATTTTGACTTTTTGCATTTCTCTTTCTTGGGGATAGTCCTGATCACTGCCTCCTGTACAATGTCATGAACCTCCGTCCATAGCTCTTCTGGCACTCTGTCTATCAGATCTAATCCCCTGAATCTATTTGTCACTTCTACTGTATAACCTAAGGGATTTGATTTAGGTCAAATGTGCATATTTTGTAGCTAAAGTATGAGACAGAAGCAGGATAAACTTCTCTGATGACTATAGTAATAGAAATCAATGAGTTACAAGGCTTTTTTAAATCAACAAACTTTGATTAAAAGACCAATGGCCCTCAGGGATTATAGATAGATGAATCATTTGCTACTAGGACTGAGACTGATAGTTCACCCTAATAGTCATTCTCTCATTCTTCCTTTGGGCTTCCCTGGTGGCTCAGATGGTAAAGTGTGTGCCTGCAATGCAGGAGACCCAGGTTCGATCCCTGGGTCAGGAAGATCCCCTGGAGAAGGATATGGCAATCCACTCCAGTACTCTTGCCTGGAAAATTCCATGGACAAAGGAGCCTTGTAAGCTACAGTCCATGGAGTCACAAAGAGTCGAACACAACTGAGTGACTTCACTTCACTTCTTCATTCTTCCTTTAGTAAAACTGCTAAATGTTAGCTGAATTGATGACCACTCAGCTATATTATGTTCATCAGCTTCCCTGTAGCTGGGGAATATAAACATGACTACATTCTGGCCAACTGTATGTAAGAACAAATACTATGTGTAACTTCTGGGAAGTGCCCTTAAAGGGCAGGATGTGTCTGTTTATTTCCTCATCTCTCCATCCTGATGGCTGAAATGCAGATGTGATGAGACTGCAGTAGCCATCTTATACCACAAAATAGAAATGCTATTGCTTGAACATGGAAAAACAAACTAAAAGAAAGTGTGACAGAGAACATTCCTCTCAAAGTTCTTAAATATTAGAAGACTCAACAATTTAGTCATACCCATGAATATTTGCTGCCATCTTGATATTTAATTTAAACAAGTCTTTACTACTTAAGGAATTAAGTTTTATTTACACTGCTGGCAATATTATCACTACTTGCTGATACAAAAATTGAAATGTGTTTTCAGAGTCAGTACCAATTTAGAAGAGAAAGAGGGTAATGAAGTTCTTATTTCAAAAGTGTGAGAGAGTACTTCCCAGTTCTCAGAATCTCTAGTTAAACTCTTATTACCAGACACCTAGAAAGAATTAATAACCAAAAAAATCAATCCCTTCATTAGCACAAAATAGCAGATGGTACTGGAAATTAAAGGTCATCTTCCAGCTAATGTGATGCCATCTGATAAATATAATACTGAATCATTTCACTGATGTAACACAAAAGAAAATCTCCTAACAAAGATTTTTACATTACTAGAAAAACCAATAGTTGATGATATGAAGATTTTAAGTTATACTCTATATAAATATTCAGTAAATCCAAAAGCATGACCTTTAGTTTTAGATAGCAAAGAAATATAACATGATGAGAAATAGGTTGCTATTCAATTTCAAGTAGACTGACACTATCCTTCAGCAACACTATCGTAAAATTCAAACTCACTTACCTACTGTGTCTACGCCTTTCCTGCCAGCACGACCAACCATCTGCTTATAAGTAAGAATATCTAGAAGTCTACCACTAAAAATCGGAGTGCGAATGATTACACGACGTGCAGGTAAATTCACACCAGATGACAGAGTAGAAGTTGCTGCCAAGACTCGAATCTGACCTTGACGGAAGGCTCCTTCAATGATCTCTCTCTCCTCAAAAGTAAGACCTAAAAAAAGAAATTATAATCACATATATTTATAAACATATGAGGAAAACATTACACTTGATCACTTACAAACTGATCTGAGAATCTAATACAATCTTATAATACTGTTATGACTGTAAACAAAGAAGTAATCACAGTCTGCCAATCCTAGTACAGTTCTATCTCCTTCTAGACCAAGGGCTGTCAAATTTATCTGTAAACATTTTAGATTTTGCAGGACAGATGATCTCTGTTGCAACTAATCAACTCTACCACTGTCACATGGAACAGCCGTAAAACAAATGGGCAAGCCTGTATTCCAATAAAACTTTATTTACAAAAATGGCTGGATTTGACTAGCAGACTGTAGTTTGCTGAAACCTGCTCTAGAAAAGAACACCCTGAAGGTATAGACATGCTTTACTCAAGACAGTATCTGATGGTGTATCCAACACAGTGGTCAGGCACATAAATAAATATCTGAAGGACAAATACGTGAGTAAATGAAAAACAGCAAACAGCATATACACTTATCTTATTTTTTATTTTAATTTTTTTTTAAGTCAAGAGAATTGCGGTTCTTAGTTTGTAAATTAAATGGTGGGTCCACCAATATTCACTTCATTAGCATGCATTATAGTTTATGTACAATGAAAATATTTTTATGTGTTTGTGTGTAGATATATATATTTTTTAATTTATTTTTATATAGCATAAAATTTTTAAGTAAACTAAAAAGGTTAAGTTCCTAATCGTAGAAACTACATATTCTTAATCACATCCTTAGCACATATCAACATGGACAGATCACTCCCTGAAAGAAGTTATTTAATTCACTGACTGTCACAATCCTTGCAATTTTGACAACCTAGGTATGAGGTTTTAAACATTTGTAACTTTCAAAATACAATTGACAAATTTTAAAATTAATTCGATTTTGATGTATTTGTAAGAATATTACAAATACCCCTAGATATAAAAGGAAATATACAGAGTGGCATAAAATTAGGATAGCAAGTACCATTTCAACCTAAGTTCTAAGGAAACAAAGTATAGAAATATAATCACTTTAGAATTCACATCCCCAGTAGTACCAAAAAGCTTGTATCTAGTATTTATATACCATACAGATAAGTAAATAATCCTGCATGTGTTTTATTGGGAGATTGTGTTCACCTATGGCTGATTCATGTCAATGTATGGCAAAACAAATACAGTATTGTAATTAAAAAAATAAATAAATTTAAAAAAATAAATAAAATAAAATAAAATAAAATAAAAAAAGATTTAAAAAGAGTATTAAGTGTGGTTAATGAGAAATCAAGTGCAAATCAAACATAAAAATAAAGAAATTTTAAGTATTTTTGGAGGGGGCTTCATAATAACATATTAAATATATGGATACCTGCATGATGAAATGCTACTCCCCATGGCACAGTTTTTTGTAATACAGAGTCCAGTCCTGAAGGTGAACGTTTTAACTGATCCATCACTTCCAGGAGGCCCTTTTGTTCCAGCATCACTGGTGGAAGTTCAGATGATCTTACCAATCCTGTCACAAAAAAACTGTCAATACTGTTCACCTCCCCTGGGACCTCTTTTACTGCTATCTGCCCGAGTCATGACAGAAGGCAATGGTTCTGAAACTACTTATTAATCACCTGGATATATTTTTAAAATATTGATGTCTGGCTCTCTCCCCTGTATTCAATGATGTGATGCAACCTGGACATAATGATTTTTAAATCTCCCTAGGCAATTCTAATGTGCACCAAAGTTTAGGAAACACTGTTAGGTTCAGATCAAGCCCATAGGAGGAGATCAAAAGAACCAGCTGAAAGGAGAAAATTACAAATACCATCACTCAGAGCCTAAAATAAATCCTTGCTCAACGTGTGCCCCCACCAAACCAGCAGTGTCAGAATCACATAGGAGCTTGGTTCTGTGTGACAATTCTTCTAGCCTTTTGGCACCAATGTGATAATTAATCATACATTACACTCTATTTTTTGCCTCTATATTTAACTTCCCCAGAAGATTTTCTTAGATGCAAGAACTATATTTTCTTTAAAAATAACTTAGACTTTGGATTTCTGAACTAGTAAACTTTCTCATAAAATATATCTTATATTTTATATACTTTTGAATCTTTTGGTAAACTTCTCCTAAAATTCTGAGGACCACAGATGGTTGCCAATTTTTACTTCTCTAAAAACAATTTAAATTTTTTAAAAATTATCTTTGTTCCCTTATTTAAGAAGAAAAGTAATTTTAACATAAAAAAATTAGTATGGATAATTTCAAAATTTAAACGTCATCTTTATGAAAAATGTGCTACCTTGTCTTTACTTTTCTGGTGAAAAGTTCATCACAGCCTGGACTCCAGTTCAAGTCCTAGGATTTGGAAACCACTGCTATAAATCATAAGAAGCTCATGCAAAGAAAATATAAATAATATTTCTGGTCATTAAGGAATGTAAGTTATCGTAATTGCCATAAAAAAATATAAGCTGGCATAGTAAGAAAGCACTGATTAAGAGAGAACTAAAAGAGATGTTATAATATTGGACCAAAGTCTACTAATATAAACTTCATGCAAAGTTTACTAATTGAAGCTAGGCTTGAGATATCCATTACCTATCCTCAAGATGCCACCAACATAACAAAGTCATAAAACATCCTAAAGTTCTGTAACCAGAACTGCCCCTGTCCTCCCTGCATTTATCTTTGATCCCAAGGGCCCACAATCCAGTGTGGTGAGGGAACACTACTCATCCCAGAGTGAGTAAAAATAGACACTAATGGTTACAACCATATGCATAGATCAATACTCAGCAATAAAAAGAAATTACTTGATAAAATAACAATCTAGATGAATCTTAAAAATATCATGCTGAGTTAAAGAAGCCAGACACAAAAGACACATACACATAATATGACTTCATTTACTACATGAAACTCTTAGAAAAGGCACAACTAATCTAGAGTGACAGAAAATACATGCCTGGTTGCCTGAAGCTGGGGACAGAGGGAGGAGATAGAAAGCAAAAGGAACATTTTGGAGTGACAGAAATGTTCTGTATGTTGATCACAGTGAGGAGTTCAACAGGTGAACACATTTGTTAAAATTCATTAAGTTCTACTTCAAGTGGGTACATTTTATTCTAGACAAATTATACCACAATAAATTTGATTTTGAACTACATGTGTACAGTGTGTGTGTGTGTATGTATGACTCTCATTAGAGTAAGAGCTTAGAAATATAAAAAGATATGACTACTTTCCCCAGACAAAAATGTGTGTATGTGAGGTCTCTTACACAATTTAGGGGCTTTGAAGTCAACTTCTCAAAGTCCATGGATCCTAAATGAAGAACCTTAGTATATACCTCTATAAATCCAATATACTGAAATTCTGAAGATTAGTCAGTCTGAATGTGTATACATATTATCTATAAGGAGGATAAGGAGATGATTAGTCACAAAAACATACTTTTACAAAGGATCCATCCAGGTGGTAGCAATGATGAAAAGAACTATGCTTTGCTAATATAATTATTAACATTAATTTCAAGCAAATGTCCTAAGAATGGACGCTTTCCTTTCCTTTCCATCACTAACTTACCCTCAGCTTGATGGTGCAGACTGTAAAACTCATGGGCAATGACATCTGCCAGCTTCTCACACCATTTCTTCGATGGACAGAAAAGTAATACTGAATGATTATCACGAATGGTCTCATAACATAAACTGACCACATGATCCTCATCTCCCTAAAAAAGAAAGAGAAGTAGCCATTCTAGTGATACTTTCAAAACATTTCCATATCAGTTTAAAGTCATTCATTTTGCTTCAATGGCAAGGTTTTTCTACTCAAAAGCATGATAAAAATCAGTTACAAATTCAGTAATAAAACAAAGAAAAAACAGAAAAGAAAAAAGAAAATAAACCTCCTTATGATGCAAGGTGAGTAGGGAATCTTTTATATTCATTCAACTAATATTTACTGACCTCCAACCCAAAGGTAACAGGGATATAATGGTGAGTAAAAGATAACCAAGGTACTATCTTTAAGGGGTTTGGGTCTCAGTGGGGAAACAATAAAGTGCTAAACAAACAAAAGTAAAATACAATCATAATATGTACTATCAAAGAGAATTTTGTGGTGTTTTGAAGCCTTACATTTGACATAAATCTGAGCGATCTGGAAGAAGAAAAAAAACTTTCCCTGAGAAACTGATGAGATATGACGGAAAAACATTATCTTAATAAAAGGTAACTGAGGAAGAGGGAACACATTTCAAGCAGAACAAACAGCATTAGTAAACACTCCAGTGGTGACCAAAACTGGAAGGTCAGTGTGTGTAACTAGATTAACTCATCAATACATTCACTCATTAAGTAATTATTTACTGGGTGCCATATATTATCATGGGCTTTCCAGGTGGCACTAGTGGTAAAGAATCAGCCTGCCAATGCAGGAGACGGAAGAGGCACAGGTTAGATCCCTGGGTCAGGAAAATCGCCTGGAGAAGGGAATAACAACCCACTCCACTATTCTTGCCTAGAGAATCCCATGATAGGGAGCCAGGCGGGTTACAGTCCATGGGTCACAAAAGAGTCAGACAATACTGAAGCAACTTAGCACGTACATATATTATTCAAGGCCTGGGGATGGAGAATAAAGCAGAAAAAAGCTCTGCCCTCAGAATGTGTCTACTCTAGTAGGAAGAAATAGATAAAAACAAGATAAGCAAAACACAAAATATGCTCAAAGTGCAAAGGGAGAGAATAAAACAGGGAAAACAGAAACCAGGAATGAGAGAACATTTGAGAATGAGAATGAGAAAGTGACATTTGAGTAAAGGTCCAAAGGTCAAAGAGTAAACCCTACTGATGCCTAGAGGGGAAAGTATTCCACATAAAGAGAATCTGAGGTGGGAGATTTCTTGGCATATTATACAGAATAGCAAAGAGGCTATGGAGGAAGTAAAGAATATAGAAACTGAAGTCAGGGTAAAGGAGTGGGACAGATCATATATGGCTTGTAGGCTACTTTAAAGATGTTGGCATTCATGCCACATGAAATGGGAACCATCACAAATTTTTGAGAAGAATGGTTACATGCTCTGATGCTTTTGATTTAAGCATAGATCCAAGCAAGAGTTGAAACTGATTTAAATAGGGTAGAGGCAGAGACATGGTAATAGAAGAAGATTAACAGGAGAGTAAATGACTTTGTTTATTGATATATTTATTGAGGTAACCAAGGCACAGTCAAATGAAATTTGGGAGTACAGAGCAAAGCAACTAAGTAAGATTCCATACCAGGCATGCAGAAGCTACAAATACACTTATGAGTGTACTAAAACACATGAATTTAGTCCTATTTCCAGTTCTAAACTTACCCTTAACTATTTCCGTATTCAGAGGCACAGATCTACATTAAAAATAGATGCCTCATACCAGATTCAGTCCTTTAACTTCAGGACTGAAGAATCAGCCCTAGAAAAATACTCTGAACTAAATGTTTTAAAGTGTATTTATCAACCACTTTCTAGATGCTAGGCAATTTTTAAAAATCAAATTTCATCCTTAAAACACTAAAGACAAATATTATATCCATTTTATAGATGAAGATACTATGGAGAAGTTATGTAATTCAACTATTATCACAGCCACATCAAGTATCCCTATATAAAGTATCAGAAATAGGTCTTTCTGACCCTCAAAAATGTTTTTTACTATCATATACACGGGGTCACAAAGAGCCAAACACGACTGAAGCAACCAAGAAAGGCACATATTGTACATATATCACTTAATAAAAGGAGTTTTCCACATTAATGTAAACAAAGCCAAAAGAAAATCTTTCCCAGTTAAAAAGAAAAATCTATAAAATTTTATTACTTACACTTATAGGAAATGATTACATTTAAATTGAAGACGACATTTCCTCTCTCACCAACACCACCAATTCTTTCATGAAACCAACTAGGTTAACAACAGGAATCCTTCTAATGGATATGTAATGCACATCCAGCTACTTTACAATCCCCAGCTTAACTCAAAATTGTTAACAACATGCTAGGAAATGCAATCAAACACAACAATACAGGTGGTAAAAAAAATTACTGCAGACAGTGACCACAGATATGAAATTAAAAGATGCTTGCTCCTTGGGAGAAAAGCTATGACAAACCTAGACAGTGTATCAACCTAGAGGGGTAGGACGGGGAGGGAGATGGGAGGGAGGTTCAAGAGGGAGGGGATATATGTATACCAATGGCTGATTCATGTTGAGGTTTGACAGAAAACAACCAAATTCTGTAACACAATTATCCTTCAATTTAAAAAAAAAAAAAATTTAAGAAAAACAAAAAGCAGAGACATCACTTTGCCGACAAAGGCCCATCTAGTCAAAGCTATGGTTTTTCCAGTAGTCATGTACACATGTGAGAGTTGGACCATAAAGAAGGCTGAGCACTGAAGAAATGATGCTTTTGAACTATGGTGCTGGAGAAGACTCTGGAGAGAACCTTGGACTGCAAGGAGATCAAACCAGTCAATTCTAAAGGACATCAACTCTGAATATTCATTGGAAGGACTGACACTGAAGCGCCAATGCACTGGCCAACTGAGGCAAAGAGCTGATCCATTGGAAAAGACCCTGATGATGGGAAACACAGAGGGTAGGAGAAGGGCAACACAGAGGGTAGGAGAAGGGCAACACAGAATGAGATGGTTGGATGGCATCACCAACTCAATGGACATGAATCTGAGCAAACTACAGGAGACAGTGAAGGACAGGGAAGCCTGGCATGATGCAGTCCATGGGGTCGCAAAGAGCTGGACATAACTTAGCAGATGAACAACAACAAATAACTTACCTTCACTTGCAGCATGGGTTGAAATTCCCTCACAAGCTTCATTGAAGAGTCATAAATTGAATTTCCAATTTTTATGGATTCTAGCAGTGGTACAGGACGAAAATCAGTGTGGTAGAGTTCAGCATTCAACCAGGAAGCCACAAGCTCTAAATTTGGAAGAGTAGCACTCATGCCAACAATCTGCACAGCATTAGACAAAGGAATGGCTAAATCTGCCTGGCTGTGAAAAACAAATGAAAATGATGTTAAAAGACATATACTATTAATTTCAAATAGTGCTAACAATATTCTTGGCATGTCTTTTGGTACAAACGTGCATAAATTTCTACAGGGTATACACCTAGGAATAAAAGTGTTGGGTCATATATTAAATTCAATTTTATTAATGTTAAACTACTGTTTGTTCTTTTTTAGATTATATATATAAATTAAACCATACTGTATTTGTCTTTCTCTGCCCTAATCTCCAGGTCCACTCATGTTGTAGCAAATGGTAGAATTTCCTTCTTTCTTATGGCTGAATATTTCACTGTATATAAATACACAATTCATCTACTGATGGGCACTCAGGTTGCTTCCATATCTTAGCTATTGTAAATATTGCTGCATTAATAAACCTAGGTGTACACATATCTTTTTCAAATTAGTGCTTTTGTTTTCTTCAGACAAACACCCAACAGTAGAACTGCTAGATCATATGGCACTTCTGTTTTTAATTTTTGAAGAATTGCCATACTGTTTCCCCATAGTAGCTGTACCAATTAATTTTCCCATCAAAAGTGCACAAGGTTTCCCTTTTCTCCACATCCTTGACACATTTATTATTTGATGTCTATTTTGATAAGTCATGCTGACAGATGTGCAGTGGTATCTCAGGGTTTTCACTTGTAATTCACTAAGGATTAGTGATAGTGAGCAACTTTTCATTTGCCTGTTGACTATTTGTATGTCTTCTTTGGAAAAGTGTCTATTCATACCCTCTGTCCATTTTTTAAACAGTTATGTTGACCTATATGAGTTCTTCATATATTTTGGATATTAATACCTTATGGGATACATATTTGCAAAGATCGCCCATTCAGTATACAGCCTTTGTGTTTTGGTGAAAATTTCCTTCACCGTGCAAAACTTTTTATTATAGCTGGATGTAATCCCACTTGTTTATCTTTACTTTTGTTTCCCTTGCCTGAGGAGACATATCCTAAAAATATCATGTTGATAAAAGTCAACATCAAAAAGCATTAGTTCAGTGGTTCAGTCATAGCCAATTCTTTGCCACCCCATGAACTGCAGCACATCAGGCCTCCCTGTCCATCACAAACTCCCGGAATTGACTCAAACTCACATCCATTCAGTCAGTGATGCCATCCAATCATTTCATCCTCTGTCATCCCCTTCTCCTCCCACTTTCAATCTTTTCCAGTATCAAGGTCTTTTCCAGTGAGTCAGTACTTCACATCAGGTGGCCAAAGTACTGGAGTTTCAGCTTCAGCATCAGTCCTTCCAATCAATACTCAGGACTGATTTCCTTCAGGATGGACTGGTTGGATCTCTTTGCTGTCCAAAGGACTCTCAAGGGTCTTTTCCAACACCTCAGCTCAAAAGCATCAATTCTTCGTAGCTCAGCTTTCTTTATAGTCCAGCTCTCACACCCACACATGACTACTTGAAAAACCACAGCTTTGACTAGACGGACCTTTGTTGACAAAGTAATGTCTCTGTTTTTAATAAGCTGTCTAGGTTGGTCAGTTTTTCTTCCAAGGAGGAAGTGTCTTTTAATTTCATGGTTGCAGTCACCATCTGCAGCGATTCTGGAGCCCCAAAAATAAAGTCTGCCATTGTTTCCACTGTTTCCCCACCTATTTGCCATGAAGTGATGGGATTGGATGCCATGATTTTAGTTTCCTGAATGCTGAGTTGTAAGCCAATTTTTTCACTCTCCTTTCACTTTCATCAAGAGGCTCTTTAGGTCTTCTTCACTTTCTGCCATAAGGGTGGTGTCATCTGCATATCTGAGGTTACTGATATTTATCCTGGCCATCTTGATTTCAGCATGTGCTTCATCCAGCCCAACATTTCTCATGATGTACAATCCATATAAGTTAAATACGCATGGTTGACAATATACAGCCTAATGTACTCCTTTCCCGATTTGGAACCAGTCTGTAATTCCATGTCTAGTACTAACTGTTGCCTCTTGACCTGCATACAGATATCTCAGGAGGCAGGTCAGGTGGTCTGGTATTCCCACCTCTTTAAGAACTTTACACAGTTTGTGGTGATCCACACAGTCAAAGGTTGTGGCATATAAAGCAGATGCTTTTCTGGAACTCTCTTGCTTTTCCAATGAACCAACGGATGTTGGCAATTTGATCTCTGGTTCCTCTGCCTTTTCTAAAACCAGCTTGAACATCTGGAAGTTCACGGTCACGTACTGTTGAAGCCTGGTTTGGAGAATTTTGAGCATTACTTTACTAGCATGTGAGATGAGTGCAACTGTGCAGTAGTTTGAGCATTCTTCAGCATTGCCTTTCTTGGGGACTGGAATGAAAACTGACCTTTTCCAGTCCTGTGGCCACTGCTGAGTTCTCCAAATTTGCTGGCATATTGAGTGCAGCACTTTCACAGCATCATCTTTTAGGATTTGAAAGAGCTCTACTGGAATTTCTTAACCTCCACTAGCTTTGTTCATTGTGATGTTTTCTAAGGCCCACTTGACTTCACATTCCAGGATGTCTGGCTCTAGATGAGTGATCACACCATTGTGATTATATGGGTCGTGAAGCTCTTTTTGTACAGTTCTTCTGTGTATTCTTGCCACCTCTTCTTAATATCTTCTGCTTCTGTTAGGTCCATACCATTTCTGTCCTTTATCGAGCCCATCTTTGCATGAAATGTTTCCTTGGTATCTCTGATTTTCTTGAAGAGATCTCTAGTCTTTCCCATTCTATTGTTTTCCTCTATTTCTTTGCATTGATCACTAAGGAAGGCTTTTTATCTCTCCTTGCTATTCTTTGGAACTCTGCATTCAAATGGGTATATGTTTCCTTTTCTCCTTTGCCTTTCACTTCTCTTTTTTTATAGCTGTTTGTAAGGCTTCCTCAGACAACCATTTTGCCTTTTGCATTTCTTTTCTTGGGGATGGTCCTGATTACTGCCTCCTGTACAATGTCATGAACCTCCATCCATAGTTCATCAGGCACTCTGTCTATCAGACCTAATCCCTTGAACCTATTTGTCAATTCCACTGTATATTCGTAAGTGATTTGATTTAGGTCATACCTGAATGGTCTATTGGTTTTCCCTACTTTGTTCAATTTCAGTCTGAATTTGGCAATAAGGAGTTCATGATCTGAGCCACAGTCAGCTCCCAGTCTTGTTTTTGCTGACTGTATAGAGCTTCTCCATCTTTGGCTGCAAAGAATATAATCAGTATTGACCATCTGGTGATGTCCATGTGTAGTCTTGTCTTGTGTTGTTGGAAGAGTGTTTTTTCTATGACCAGTGAATTTTCTTGGCCAAACTCTGTTAGCCTTTGACTACTTCATTCTGTACTCCAAGGCCAAATTTGCCCATTACTCTGGGTATTTCTTGACTTCTTACTTTTGCATTCCATCCCCTATAATGAAAAGGACATCTCTTTTGGGTGTTAGTTCTAGAAAGTCTTGTGGGTCTTCATAGAACCGCTGAACTTCAGCTTCTTCAGCATTATTGGTCGGGGCATAGACTTGTATTACTGTGATATTGATTGGCTTACCTTGGAAACGAAGAGATCATTCTGTCGTTTTTGAGACTGGATCCAAGTACTGCAATTCGGACTCTCGTTGACTATAATGGCTATTCCATTTCTTCTAAGGGACTCCTGCCCATGCTAGTAACATATAATGGTCACCTGAGTCAAATTCACCCATTCCAGTCCATTTTAGTTCACTGAATCCTAAAATGTCAATGTTCACTCTCGCCATCTCCTGGTTGACCACTTCCAATTTTGTCTTGATTCATGGACCTAACATTCCAGGTTACAATGCAATACTGCTCTTTACAGCATTGGATGTCACTTCCATCACCAGTCACATCCACAACTGAGTATTGTTTTTGCTTTGACTCCATCTCTTTGTTCTTTCTGGAGTTAGTTCCTCACTAATTTCCAGTAGAATATTGGGCACCTACCCACCTGGGGAGTTCATCTTTCAATGTCCCATCTTTTTCCATTTTCATACTGTTCATGGGGTTCTCAAGGCAAGAATACTGAAGTGGTTTGCCATTCCCTTCACCAGTGGACCAGGTTTTGTCAGAACTCTTCACCATCTGTCTTGGCTGGCCCTACACAGCATAGCTCACAGTTTCATTGAGTTAGACAAGGCTGTGTGTGGTCCATGTGATCACAGTGACATAGATTAACTGACCATAGGTGTATGGGTTTATTTCTGGGTTTTCTATACTGCTCCACTGATCTATAAGTTTGTCTCTGTACCAGTACCATACTGTCTTCATTACTGAAGCATTATATCATAGTACAAAGTCAGGGAGCCTGATTCCTCCAGCTCCATTTTTCCTTCTCAGCATTGGTTTGGCTATTTGGGGTCTTTTGTGGTTTCACGAAATTTTAAGACTTTTTGTTCCATGTATGCAAAAAATGCAATTGGTAATTGATAAGGATTGTATTGGCCTTCTACCTCCTTAGACTTATTCCTAGGATTTTTATTCTTTTGATGCAATTATAAATGGGATTGTTTTTTAAATTTCTCTGATAATTCACTGTCAGTGTACAGAAATATAAAAGATTTCTGTACGTGACTTTTGTATCCTGCATTTGTATATAATTCATGGATGAGTTCTAGTAGCTTTCTGGTGGCATCTTTAGGATTTTCTGTTTATAGTATCATGTCATAGGCAAACAGCAGTAGTTTTACTTCATCCTTTCCAATTTGGATTCCTTTTATTTCCTTTTGTCTGACTGCTGTCACTAGAACTTCCTTACTTTTACACTTAGCACTGTCACTACTTAGCACTGTCAGTATGTTAGATATTTTGGACAGTGTGTGGTAATATCTCTTTGAGGAGGTAAGTTACATTTCTTTGATTACTAATGAAATTAAGCACCATTTCATGTTCAGAAACTGTTTGGATACCCTCTTAAAAATGTCTGTTCAAGTTCCTTACCCATTAATATATTAGAATGTACTTTTTCTCGTTGACTTGTAGAGTTTTTTTAATGTTCAGGATGACTTTCCTCTTTCATTCATTTTTGCTCTGGTCTTTATTATTCCTTTCCTTCCACTCTCTGTGACATTATTCTACTATTTTTTTTTAAGTTTTAGAGATGGACAAGTCATTAATTTTCCAGTCTCTCTTCTTTAATAATATAAACACTGTATACTATCAATTTCCCTTTAAAAACAATTCTAGCTGCACTTACACGTTTTATAGGAGATTTTTTATTACACTTCGATTCTATATCTTCCTGTTTCTTTTGTTATTATTTTTTCACTCCAAAATGGGTCAAAATGTATCTATTAATGTCTAGACATGTGGGCATCTTTTAGTTATGTTGTTCTTATACTTATTTCCGGCTTAATTGGACTGCTGTCATCGATATATTTGAAATAACTTAAATCCTTTAAGATATATTGTTTCAGCATACAGTTTTTTTTTTATAAATGTTTCATATGTAACTAAAAAGAATATATATCCTGCTTATCTTTGGTAATTACTCTACACATATCCATTAGTTCAAATTTGCTAATTTTATTAGTCATATCTTCTATATCACTACTAATTTGGGATATAGATGACAATCTGTATATTTTCCCACATACTGTACAAGATGTGTTAAAGTCTCACAAACTGAAAGACAAGAGCTCCTAGAGCTCCTAGCCCAATGTTAGAAAACAAACCAAACACAAAGATACGTCAGTGATTTCACACAACTCAGGAAGTAAAGGAGGTCTTAAAACCTCTCAGAAAAAAAAAAATTTTTTAATTTATACAAAGAATGAAGGATAAGCATGGTACTGGATTTCTCAACAGTAATGAGAAAAATGAAGTACTATCTTAAAAACTCTAAAAGTATTTAGATTTTATTAGTATTAGAATAGTATTTAGATTTAGATTTTCTTGACTTTTGTACCTGGAAAATCTATAAAATAACTGTAAGGCATTTTCAGAGATGCTAATTTTTGAAAAATTTATACCTATTATAGCCTATATGTGTAAATAAAGTAGAACTTTCTGGAAGATATCCCCACTAAAACTGGAAAGTAAAGAAAGAGAAATACATGTGATCACAAAAAAGGGGGCTCTGACTCAAGCAAACAGCAATGGGAATAAATGATACTAATAAAAAGAGATTTTAAGATAACTGCTGCCAGCATATAGACAGACTAAGTTGGAACAACCCAGGAGACTTTAGGAGAAACTTCTTCAAAGAAAATGAATTTGTCAGAACAGCAAATGTGTTGAAACATATTGGATGGAAATTTATAAAAGTGGGAAGAAGCCGGAGATAAATCAGTGATAAGTTCATAGAAAATCAAGACATCAAAGGAAAGACATTTATTAATTTCAGAGAAAACAAAAAGTTATTTAGAAAGTAAAAATAATTATACTACATGGCTCATTGATAATGGCCCTTATATAGTCATTATAGGGTAACACTGAGTACCGAATTAAGCAAAATTAGGGCATAAACATACCTGAAGAATGGGCATATAATCAGAGGATAAAGAAAACTAAGGAAGGTAGAGGAAGAAATTGGCTGGGGTGAGTAAAGAATATAAAAAGAGCTAGATCTTCATTTTCCATAATAAAGTCAATATATAATGTGTAAAACTAAAAACTTAAGTAAGTAACTTAAATAACTTAGAGATATCACTGTAAGTCAAATTTCTAAAAAGCAGTAAGAGTTGAAAATAGTTACCTTTGTAAAGTAGGGGACAAAGAAATGTTATTTTTCATAATTAGCATTGACTATTTACATGTGTGTATAGTTAACAAATACAAAAACTGGATTTTAAAAATTCTATCATAAATGTGACAAGCAAAAATTTAAGAATGTTTTCATTCTAGAAAATAATCAAATTATTCTACCAAAATAATCTAAAGTCACTCCTAGACTTAAGTACTTCTTTTGGAAAAAAAAATAAACTGCTGTACAAGAGTTTGTTTTAAATAAGTATTACCCTCTTTTAATGTACTTAACAACTATTTATTAAACACTTTTGCACTTTCTCAACATTGTTTGGAAACCCAAGAACTTAACTATTTCAGGTACTTACCAAGAAGCTGATTTCTGAGTAATATAGCAAATCTTGGTCAGCAAAAGCTCCAGCAGATACCCTCGGTGAGAGTCTCCTAGCATATGTAATTCATCCACAACCACCATTCCTAAAGAGATTTTCCAGATACTAAGTTTTACAGAATCTCACAATTAAGAATTTTGAAGGACTGAGTATCTTAATCTGGTACTATAAATAATTGTTATTGCAGTACATTGCAGGTAATACAAAATTCAGATGCTTAACTGGCAACCTTGTAAAATACATATACAAAGAAAATTAAAGATATCCCTGAAAATTATTCAGTGGATTGATTTTTCTATGGGGAAAACAACCAGGGCAACCATCCTGATGTTAGCGAGTCATAAGAAAACAGAATCAGATCAAGAAGCAATAAATGATTTTAAGGGGATGTTTTTGTTTGATTATGGTAGACTAGTGACTCACCCTACTATAAAACATAAATATAATAATTCTCTTCTCCTCTACTTGGAGAAACTAGTCTAAGTATTTGGAATAATGCTCAAGAATTACCAAAAATCTAGTTATCAACCAATGCCTCATTTAAACATTTTAATTTATGTGTGTACTGGTGTCCTCTGAACCAGCCCAAATTCCCCTATGAAAATACAGATCTTTCAGGCTATTTCCCAATGACACATGATGTTCTTCTTCCTTATCAGTAAGCTATTTCAAAATCATATCGTATGATGAGTTATTTAAGAATTCATTCATTCATCCAACAAATATTTATTCTATCTAGTGTGCCAGGCACTGTGCTAAGTGTACTGGATATAACACTCAACCTGATACAACACAATCTGACAATTCTGATACAAACTAAGGAATGTGATTCCTCTCACAAAGCCTGACAGAGGAAAGCCCATGTCTAATTAATTTTTTATTTCACTGCCCACCTCTATCCTACTCTAATTTTAAGTTCACCAAGATAACTAACTAACTGACTGAATAACTAACTGATATTCTTGCAGTTTCCACTGCTGTTAAAATCATTTTCTCCCCATTCCTACCTCTACACAGTGAGCTTTCCCAAGTGGTTAAAAAGAAAAAAAAGGACTAAGACAGAACAGTCCCAAGCTCAAATACAGTGCTAATTTCTATAGCTCCCTACCATCGGTCTGCTAAATGGTAGTCTCTGGGTCCAGGCCTGATCTAGATATCATAGTACCATAATATGATAATGAATACATATACACTAAATTGCAGAGATGGAAGATTATTTCCTTCTATTCCTGGTAAACTTTATCAGGAAAGAAGCAATGAGAAACGTCGAGGACTCAAAGATAATCTTTATGTTTTGTAAAGTGCAAAAATACAAGTAAGTAGAGTCAATAACCTCAGCAGGATGCAAAACATTTTTTAACAGATTTCCTAACATTATAGACGCCAATTCTTACCTTCAGAAGATGACAGACATTAGAATAAAACATAAGATATACAGAAATCATACTGGCTCCATTCCATTCTATCAAAAACAGAGAAAGTATACACTTATTTCTTTATTTACTTACCCAAAAGATCCATCTTATTTTCCTCTATGAGGCGATTGATCAGACCATTGGCTCTCTCAATTGTGCAGACAGCAATATCCAAAGAAGAGAAATGCCTTGTTGGAGAGGTACTGCCCATATAACCATCTACTTTTATTCCTACTTCCTGAAATAGACTCTGATTTGAGTAAAACAGAAAAATAAGAGTTGAAAATTTATGAATATTGAATTGGTTCTTTCCCCAAGCATAGATAAATATAAGTATCAAATGACATTTATTAGACAACTGGTGCTTATTCCTGGTCAAGGCACATAGGTTCTTTTTAGAATCAAACACTAAAAATAAGATTTAGAATTGACAAAACTCAGTAGAGAGATTTTCTATTAAGACAGAGTTGAATAAAATGGCATACTTAATGAGTTCTACAAGCTCCTTATAGAAGAAAGAGCCTTACAGAAGAAAACAAAAATTACCTTGAGCACTAACATTTTTTATCTAATAAACAAGCAAGAAACTAATTCCTTCTTTAACGCTAATGTAATAATATGTTCAGAAACAAATTTACACTTCATGAGGAAAATATTTTCATTATCTCTCTAAAAACTAGTTTTTACATATAGCAAAAGAAAGGGTTTCAAAACTCAAATGCAGTGGGTGTTTTTGTTTTTGTTTGTTGTTGTTTTAAGATTAACTTTTAACTAACATACCTTCTCGATAAAAAGGATCCTTAAATCATTTTCCTACTTTGGTCTAAGTTGAAAAGATGTTACCATGTAGAACCAGCTTTGTTGGCTATTTGGTCTCTGAAATAACGTTAAAAAGTTCACAGAACCATTGAATTTTAGAGCTATTCATTCAATAAAATGTTTCTAACTATTTGTTGAGTTAATCCATAGTTTAATTTTACCAATGAAAAATTGAATCCAGCAGATTATGTGTCTGGCCTGAAGACATAGTTAGTGGCAAAACTGGGACTAGAACTTGGATTTTTGGATTACCAGTACAATAATCTTGCCATTCCAAAAGCACATTTTTTTCATGGCAGAAATAAGAATAAATTATATTCTATTTAATGAAGTATTATACTTGTAAAAATGCCGCAAAAACCATATATCACACAAATGTATAATGCTACTATTCATTTTTACAGAACACACAACTGGAGCTGTACATAAGCATCAATGGATCTTGTTCTTCATCCTCTTATGTTCCCAAATGTTCCCTCAGTTAGGATGGGGTATACTTCCTCAAACATACTTCCTTTCCATGCTTCAGCTTAGTCCTACTATTCACTTAAGATGTTGATTCTTAATCTGCACATTTATATGCTAATTAAAGCACTCTATTTTCTAAGGAATATTTTAAGTTTTTATATAATTTTCACCAATTACTCTTAACTGTCCTTTCTCTTTTATGCAGTAATTTTAAAGATCCCTCTCATAAATGGTCAACTTTTAAAGCTACATTGGTGGTGTTTACTTGCTAAGTCATGTACCACTCTCTTGTAATCCCATGGATTGAGATGTAATGAAAGAAATTTTTCCAATTACTTTTATAATTCTATTTCAAATAAGTAAAGCCAAAGCTGCCAATAATAGGCCTTTCACAATTTCAAACTTCGAGAAAAAAAAAAAATACCTGGAGATAGCATTTCTTCTCTTTAGCCACAGAAACAAAGGGCAGAATAAAAAGAGCTTTCTTCCGCATTTCCAAAACCCGCTTCCAAAATAAGTAGCTCAGCAACCAGAGTCTTCCCAGCACTTGTAGGAGCTAAAAGATATTATTCCACAAGATCATCACAAAAATAAGTAGTAACTGATACAGTGCAGTAATAAATGCTTTAAATCATATCTAGTGACTAAATAGCCCAAGGCTAACTGGACAACATAAACAAACTATCATTAGGGCTTCCCTGGCAGCTCAGTGGTAAAGGACCCCCTGCCAATGCAGAAGACGTGGGTTTGATCCCTGGTTTGGGAAGATACCCTGGAGGAGGGAATGGCAACCCACTCCAGTATTTTACCTGGGAAATTCCATGGAGAGAAGAGACTGGAGGATTAGTCCATGGGGTCGCAAGAGTAGAACACAACTTCAGCAACTAAACAGCCACCACCTATCATTTGAAACCTTTCAGTTCAGTTCAGTTGCTCAGTTGTGTCTGACTCTTTGCAACCCCATGAATCACAGCACGCCAGGCCTCCCGGTCCATCAACAGCTCCGTTCACTCAAACTCACGTCCATCGAGTCAGTGATGCAATCCAGCCATCTCATCCTCTGTAGTCCCCTTCTCCTCCTGCCCCCAATCCCTGCTAGCATCAGTCTTTTCCAACGAGTCAACTCTTCGCATGAGCTGGCCAAAGTACTGGAGTTTCTGCTTTAGCATCAGTCCTTCCAATGAACACTCAGGACTGATCTCCTTTAGAATGGACTGGTTGGATCTCCTTGAATAACCCTGAAATGCCCAACTTTAAACCAGCTTTCTAAATACTCTCCCAGTGAAAAATAGAGACAAAGAAATCTTTATATCAGCAATAAATGATGAATATTACTGAGTACCTAGCTTACGCCTAAAGATCCTTTCCTTTAAGTACCGAATAGTTAAAAGCCCTGCTATGAGGAAATAAACAGCTTAAATACATTGTGACAGAAGCTGTGATAGACGTTGAAGGGGGAGAGCTATAAGGATTTATGGAAAGGAAACAGAATTTCAAAGGAGCAAAAAGGGAAAAAGAAAGGAATCCCAAGCAGGAAAAAACAGCATGTGTAAAGGTCTAAAGGAAAGTCTGGTATATTCAGAAGATGGTAACTGAATGTCTGAAACAAAAAGTACAAGTAGGTAGGTAGTTTTAGTCAGTCAGTCGTGTCTGACTCTTGTGACCCCATGGACTGTAGCCCTGCCAGGCTCCTCTGTCCATGGGATTTCCCAGGCAAGAATACTGGAGTAGGTTGCCACAAGCAGGAGAGTAAAAGAGACATGAAAGTGCCACAAGAAAAAAGTTTTATAATCCTACCACGTAAGAAATTTACCCTGAAAGCAATAGAGAGTGACTAGGGAATTAGGTGAACATGAAAAGGAGTGACAAATTCATAATTGTACTTTACAGAGTTCACTTTGGCTGCAGAAGCAAAGTAAACGCAGAAAAGATTCAGACCAGTTCAGTTCAGTCGCTCAGTTGCGTCCGACTTTTTGCAACCCCATGAATCGCAGCATGCCAGGCCTCCCGGTCCATCAACAACTCCCAGAGTTCACTCAAACTCACGTCCATCAGTCGGGGATGCCATCCAGCCATCTCATCCTGTCGTCCCCTTCTCCTCCTGCCCCCAATCCCTCCCAGCATCAGAGTCTTTTCCAATGAGTCAACTCTTCCCATCAGGTGGCCAAAGTATTGGAGTTTCAGCTTTAACATCAATCCTGCCAATAAACACCCAGGACTGATCTCCCTTAGGATGGACTGGTTGGATCTCCTTGCAGTCCAAGGGACTCTCAAGAGTCTTCTCTAACACCACAGTTCAAAAGCATCAATTCTTCGGCACTCATCTTTCTTCACAGTCCAACTCTCACATCCATACATGACTACTGGAAAAACCATAGCCTTGACTAGATGGACCTTGGTTGGCAAAGTAACGTCTCTGCTTTTGAATATACTATCTAGGTTGGTCATAATTTTTCTTCCAAGGAGTAAGTGTCTTTTAATTTCATGGCTGTAATCACTATCTGCAGTGATTTTGGAGCCCAAAAAAATAAAGTATGACACTGTTTCCCCATCTATCTCCCATGAAGTGATTGGACCAGATGCCATGATCTTCGTTTTCTGAATATTGAGCTTTTAAGCCAACTTTTTCACTCTCTTCTTTCACTTTCATCAAGAGGCTCTTTAGTTCTTCTTCACTTTCTGCCATAAAAGTGGTGTCATCTGCATGTCTGAGGTTATTGTTATTTCTCCTGGCAATCTTGATTCTAGCTTGTGTTTCTTCCAGTCCAGGGTTCCTCATGATGTACTCTGCATATAAGTTAAATAAGCAGGGTGACAATATACAGCCTTGATGTACTCCTTTTCCTATTTGGAATCAGTCTGTTGTTCCATGCCCAGTTCTAACTGTTGCTTCCTGACCTGCATACAGGTTTCTCAAGAGGCAGGTCAGGTGGTCTAGTATTCCCATCTCTTTCAGAATTTTCCAGTTTATTATGATCCACACAGTCTAACGCTTTGGCATAGTCAATAGAGGAGAAATAGATGCTTTTCTGGAACTCTCTTGCTTTTTTGATGAACCAGCTTATGTTGGCAATTTGATCTCTCATTCCTCTGCCTTTTCTAAAACCAGCTTGAACATCTAGTTACAAAGCATAATCTAGAAGATGATAGTAAACTAGGTAATGCACCCAAGAACAAATAGTATTGGTCAGAATCAAGATACTTGAGGTAACAGACATTGGACCCGGTGATAAAGTTATGCAAGTTGGTGACCAGAGTTATGAATGATAAATTGTCAGGCCATTCTACAACTACCACTAACTGCCACTAGCAGTTAGTAAGAGTGTTTCCTATGTGCCAAAAACTTTTCTATGCCCACAACCAGGCACTCATACTTTCTGTGTGCACTCTCACTCCCTCTCTTTCTCCTCCTCTCTCTCAAGTAATCTGCAAGGTTACACAACCAGTAAACAGCCTGAACTTGTATCTTGTTGTTTGGTCACCAAGTTGTGTCACACTGTTCAGGACCTTATGAATTGCAACACACCAGGCTTCCCTGTCCTTCACTATCTCCTGGAGTTTATTCAAACTCATCATATCCATTGAGAATTTATATCTACTGATAGTAAATTTCCTAGCTATTTTTGGCAGCCATAATGAAAAATCTGGATAACTCACAACTTCAGAGAAAACTGATCTTACCAAGTAATTAGATTCTAAACTCAGTATTCTAAAGACAGATGGTTTAAAGTTTTATAAGTCAAAATTACTCCTGAGAGCCCATATAACCTTTCATAAAGTATATTATTACATAAGGTTTTATGTATATACTCCTGTATGAGGTCAACTTATAAACAGATATGTATTGTAAAATGGTCACACACTGAAAGGCAACTGAGATCAGCTGTGGGAAGAACACATTTACATCTCATACTACATGTTCACACTGGGATGAATGTTAGTTGAGAGGAAAGGCAAGCAGATAACTCTCTTTAAACTGCAGGGGTTTTGCCTTTTCCCACCCCACCACATAATGGGATTTTCATGACTTAGGTATGCATATGATAAAATTCTGCTTTTCATATATTTTAAGACTTTCTCTAGTTATAAATTTCATCTGCTTTACCTCAGTAGAGCATTCTTTACATTCATAATGTCTTTTAAATGGTACAGAAATTAATTTGCACAAATTTGAATACCTGAATAGACTAAATTCTTTCCTTCCAGGACTTGTCCAAGCAAAGGCACTCTGCCTGCCATTCAAACATCTTTTTACACCAAAACTGTGGTATTTCTCCAGAACCGCTGTAGGGAGTCCCCAATTTGCCAACAGCAGCTTGTCTATTTGATCATCAGGAAACGTCTGCTTGCATTCCCCTTTTGGGGAAAAAAACAAAAACAAAAAGGAAGGAAGTAGTTAGTTTTAACGTAAGACTTCAGTAATTAGCTTTCTACTGAGTTTTGAAACTCCTACGTGTTATATATAACCTGCCATAAAGCACATTCAATATAAGTATCTGTAAGGAGTACTGGTACTATTAGGCGTGAATCCCTTACAAGTGATGAGACTTGGCCAACTAGTAAGTTGTTTCTGTAAACAAATGTCGAAAGAATAAAAACCCAGAAACCACTTGAAGACTAATACCAGGAGGTCTCTGAACACGGACTAAAAGCTCTGCCTTGTCAACAGAAAGTGACATGCCGCTCAGGGCCGGAGTCACAAACTGAGAAAGGGAGTAGGAGCCGAGCGGGTCCTGCAAACGAGGGAGCTCCGCGCCGAAAGGACACCTCGCGCCTAGCAGCCCGGCTGAGCTGGCCACGGAGTGCCTGGGAGTACCTGTAGCTCCGGCCGGCCGGCGCCCACGATCCTTCAAGCTGCGTACCAGGCCCGGAGGTGGGCTCAGCACCGGCCCGGAAAGGAGCAAGGGGCTGTCACTGCCGTCAAAGCCGCTTCCCGAAGAGGAGTCTAAGCCTGATGCTGAACGTCGCTGTTTCCCACTCCAGCGCGTTATATTCATCGCGAAATCTTCTCCGCCATTCAGGGAAACGCAGAGTCCCAGCGTCCTCCCACCCGAGAGAAAACTGACCCTGGCGACAAATGCGGCCGCCATCTTCCCGCCACGGTTTTAAAACGCAGGCCTCCCAGCCCGCCCCGGGACCATAGAGTTCCCAGTGGCGAGAGTAACCCGAGGACCATAAACTCTTGGGGAAGGAGCGGCTCTCGCTAGGTGTAGACCTCCTGCGTCTCTCTTGTTGATGGTTAGTGTAATAGAAACAGAGTTGGACCTAGATTAAACGGAGGGAAAACAGGCTCAGTATATATAATCTCCAACTATAATCATACTGGCTTAAAATTTTTACTTTTCTTTTTGTCCATTTCTAGTTTAAATAGCAAGGTTATACTAACTTCATAAAATGAACTGCCCATAATAGGTAGATTAGAGACGTAGTTCTATTTAACATATTGGTATTTTAAAAATAATTATTATAGATTGTATGTGCGAAGAGCTGACTTATTGGAAAACACCCTGATGCAGGATAAGGAGTCAACAGAAGATGAGATGATTAGATGGTTTCATCGACTAATTTGAGCAAACTCCAGGGGATAGTGAAGGACAGGGAAGCCTGGCATGCTGTAGTTCATGGGGTGGCAAGGAGTGGGACACGACTTGGCCACTGAACAACAATATTTGCAAAACATTATACCAGTAACATTTAGGATTTAGAATGGAGTGCAATTTACTCTCTCCTGGTGTGTGTGTATGTAGGGCAGAGGCTATTTCTGTACACAATTTCTACTTTAGTCGTTATACATTGTAAGGAATATGTGATCGGGAGTACGGTACTGCCACCGATAACTTCTTAGATAGTAGAACGCTGCATGGAAGGGGCTCTGGATGTGCCAGAGTGATCATTCGGAACCAAGAGCTTATTGATGGATCTATGCTTTACCTTTTGGCAAAGTAGAATCAAGCGAGCTCTGGACTTAAGCTGATACCTGCTATTCACCTAATTGCACAATTCGTTTCACTATGCAAATCTAGTAAGGGAAAGCCTACCCTAAAGAGTCGGTGGTTTCCTATACCTCTAAAAATCTCAAAAGGACCAGTCAAACAACAGCAAAGCCTCTAATATAAGCCTGGGAAATAGGAGAATTAGCTCTATGAAACCTCTCTTGTTAAAAAAATTTTTTTGAATAATATTCCAAAATTCCACACGATGGAGTCATTACTCCATGAAGGAAACATTTTTCTTAGTTATCTTTTATGCTTTCATTCATTTACTTAACTAGTTATTGAGCATCTACTATTGAGTCTACTGTGCTAGGCACTGAGTATATACAGGAAATGGCAAGAAATAGTTCCTGCTCTCAAAGAGAAAGAGACTAAAGGAGACAAATATTAAACTAATTGAAAAATTAATTGACAATTTTAAATTGTACTAACACTCAGGACCGGAGAAGGCAATGGCAACCCACTCCAGTACTCTTGCCTGGAAAATCCCATGGACAGAGGAGCTTGGTAGGCTGCAGTCCATGGGGTTGCTAAGAGTCAGACAGGACTGAGCATCTTCACTTTCATTTTTCACTTTCATGCATTGGAGAAGGAAATGGCAAACCACTCCAATGTTCTTGCCTGGAGAATCCCAGGGACGGGGAGCCTGGTGGGCTGCCGTCGATGGGGTTGCACAGAGTCGGACACGACTGAAGAGACTCAGCAGCAGCAACACTCAGGACGGAGAAGGCAATGGCACCCACTCCGTACTCTTGCCTGGAAAATCCTATGGACAGAGGAGCCTGGTAGACTGCAGTCCATAGGGTCGCTGGGAGTCGGATACAACTGAGTGACTTCACTTTCACTTTTCACTTTCATGCATTAGAGAGGGAAATGGCAACCTACTCCAGTGTTCTTGCCTGGAGAATCCCAGGGACGGGGGAGCCTGGTGGGCTGCCGTGTACTGGGTCACAGAATCAGACACGACTGAGGTGACTTAGCAGCAGCAACACTCAGGAGGAAAAAAAGAGTACTATTAAATAAAAGGGATCCTAATTTAAATGTTAAATCTACTGTCAAAGATTGAAGATGGGAGGAGAAGGGGACAACAGAGGATGAGATGGTTGGATGGCACCACCGACTGGATGGACATGAATTTGAATAAGCTCCAGGAGCTGGTGATGGACAGGGAAGCCTGCATGCTGCAGTCCATGGGGTCACAAAGAGTAGGACACGACTGAGTGACTGAACTGAACTGAATTTAGATGTAGTCATGGAAGATCTTTCTCAGATGCAGTGTAGCATAGGGGTCCGGAGTGTAACTCTGAAGACAGTCAATCTGAGTTTGAAGACTTAGTAGCTGTGTGAACCGTGCTTAACTCCTTGAGCTTCCTTTTCCTCATCTGTATGATGAAGACGGGGCTTCCTGGTGGCTCAGAAGGTAAAGCATCTGCCCACAATGTGGGAGACCCAGGTTTGATCCCTGGGTTGGGAAGATCCCCTGGAGAAGGGAATGGCAACCCATTCCAGTACTCTTGCTTGGAAATCCCATGGATAGAGTTGGACACGACTGAGAGACTTCTTTCTTCACTTTCTTTCTTTATGATGGATATAATAAAAATAACAACTATTAATATTTGGTTATTATGAACACTAAGTTAATAGGTGTAAAGTGCTTAGAACAGTCCTCACCACATACAAGTACTGTTCAGAGAAAATGCTATATAAATGTTCTAATATTGCACCCAATATAAATCCTGCACTTTGACATAAAAAGAATAAACAAAAGAAATCTGTCAGAAAGTTATTCTATTCTTATTAGGTGAACTATGATCAACTGAGAAAAATAACTTGGAAGAAATTGAAAGGCAAGATTTGTGTCACTTTTCTGAAAAGCCTGGAGAATATTTTTAAACTTATAGTTTATTTCAAACATTCAACATAAATTTCTAATTTTAAAAACTCTTAGAAAATTCAAGACAGAGGGGACATATGTACATCTATGGTTAATTCATGTTGTATAACAAAAATCAGTATTGTAAAGCAATCATCAATCAAATAAAAATAAATATTTTTAAAACTCTTAGAAAATAGAAAAGAGACGTTTACTTCTCAAAATGTTAAACATTTTGTGTGCTGTTACTATAATTATTAATGCTAGTTAGTACACCTGAAGTATTTTCCCCTGTCTTTTAATTGTGTCTTAGCTTGGATTCCTTGAATTTTATCTGTGGTAAATCTTCAAGGTCTGCATTGAAGCACTTGAAAAGTTTTTTGCATGTATTTCTGCCAGATACCTAGGAGACATACCAATTACATCCCATTTTAAACATAGAGAAGGACATTGCAGCCCATATCAAGAAGGAGTTTGACAAGAAGTACAACCCCAGCTGGCACCACATAGTGGAAGTCATGTGACACATGAAATCTTCATCTACTTCTACCTGAGCCAAGTGGCCATTCTCCTGTTCAAATCTGGTTTAAAAATTGGACTGTGTCACACATCCAGTGATCGATCCAAAAACAAGAACTGAGGCCTAAATTCCAAATACCAGAGAGGAAAGTCTTCAACCCTGCCTAAGGGAAGACCTTAATCTTTGAACCTCTATTATGTTTTGTACAGGGCAGAAGACTGCTGGTTTAATCCCCTTGAAGAGTCCATGGACAGAGGAGCCTGGTGGGCTGCAGTCCAAAAGTTTACAAAGAGTAGGGCTTAAGTGATCAGTTAAGCACTGCCACTAGCATAATGTTTGACATCCAGAGCCAAATTTGCACAGCTTCCACACTCAGCATCTCAGTCTTCAGGACAGATATTTCTCAGCTCTCCTTTCTGAGGGGGCTGTCCTTTTGGGGTTTGGCTCTACACGGGGGATTTTAGATCTTATCCCAGGACCTGCTAAGAACCCCAGATTCCTATCCCCCAGAACACATAATCTATTGAAATCCTCACTCCAGACCACCAGGGATCAGCAGACATCACTATGGAAAGTTTTGATGCTAATGCTTCACTTACTTCTCTACTTAGTTCTATGATTATTTGACATTTCTGTCTGATAAGGAATTCTCTGATTTTACCAGTTTAGTCTTGAATTTTAAAAGATGTTTTTATATTTTATAAAAATATCCAGAATTTTAAGGAAACTGTGCTGTTCTACTGTGGTTTGGACTGATACTGCTAAACACAGATGTAAGGGAAACTCAATAATAGTTGGTATATTTTTAAAGATGTCATCTGATTATTTTAATAAGTTTGCACAAATAATGAAGAGTGATTTATCTATTGAAATTGCTGAGGTTATATGAAAAATAATGAAATTTACACAAACTAAACTGGTGAATTAACTAAAACAGAATCTTCCAGACTGAATAAATTCTGTGCTTCTCAGGGATGTAGCATATAACATAATAAATCTTATGAATATTGCTGTATATTATATCTAAAAGTTGTTAAATGAGTAAATCCTAAGAGTTCTCATTACAAGAAAATAAAACTTTTTCTATTTAAGTTTGCATTTACATGAGATGATGGATGTTTACTAAACTTATTGTGATAATCTTTTCATGGTGATGGTGTTGTTCAGTCACTAAGTCATGTCTGATTCTTTGTGACCTCTTGGATTGTAGCATACCAGGCTTCCCTGTCCTTCACTATCTCCCAGAGGAGTTTGTTCAAACTCAGGTTCATTGAGTTGGTGATGCTATCCAACTATTTTATCCTCTGTCGCCTCCTTCTCCTCCTGTCATCAATCTTTCCCAGTATCAGGATCTTTTCCAGTGAATTGGCTTTTCTAATCAGGTGGCCAAGGTATTGGAACTTATGCTGCTGCTGCTGCTGCTAAGTCGCTTCAATCATGTCTGACTCTGTGCGACCCCATAGGTGGCAGCCCACCAGGCTCCGCTGTCCCTGGGATTCTCCAGGCAAGAACACTGGAGTGGGACTTATGACTTAATTCCCTGATTTCCATCTTACCCTTCCATTTCTCTAAATTTATTTCTTAATGTCAAAGAAAAGAGAGCTAGTCTCAACTCACTTCAGTTCTCTGAGATTCAGTGATATAATCAGCAAAGTGGGGGTAATCTCACATATTAGTGGAGGGGTTCCATAAAAATATGCACTTATACACACTGGCACAGGGTTTAAAACCTAATGAGAAGCAATCAATAGGAGCAAGTTTTTTTGTTTTTTGTTTTTTGTTTTTAATAATTCAGTTGTCCCAGGATCTTGTATGTTACCTGTCCTCCACCTCTATTTTATATTTCAGGTTTTAAAAATTATACGTTACTTTCTCTGTCCAAACACTATTCCTAGCACAGCCAAGAATTGCCAACCCTCCATTGGTCCCTCAAACCCCTTCATCTTGTCTCACTCCTCTTCTCTTGGTCTGTCTCAGTTCAGAGCGCATCTCATTACTTTCTGCTACCATCTTTGTGTCTCTCCCTCACCTTTCTCAGCCACCTTTCTTGCAGTTCCTTTTGCATCAGTGTCTCTGCCTCTGTCCTGGTATCCTATGGAAAAATGCTCAGACCTTCTTAGGCAAGAGCACACTCTCAGACCAAGTGTGAATTAGAAATTGGAGAGAGGACTGAGCAGCACATGCAGTGAAATAATGAAAGTCTCTCTTGTGAAATATCTTGACACACAGGCAGCCTGGGAGACTTGGAGAGAGAGAGAGGGAGGCTGAGAGCTATTTTTATTAATTTCTAGAAAAGTATAAGCTTTAAACAAAGGCTCAAAATATATAAAACAAAAATAGGATTAAAAGGAGAAAGAAAAACATCTACCAACATAATAGAGTTTAATACAACTAAGAAACTGACAGAGCAAGCAGGCAAAATAATTATGATATAAAATTTTGAGTAATACAGTGAGTGAATGAGCTGTAATGTATGTAGCTTTTATATGTAATTTTGTACCCAAATAACAAAACACTCTTCATTTCAAACATGCATGTAACAATGTAATATTTATAAAAATTAACTATAAATTAAGCCAAAGAGGAAGGTCAACAAATACCAAAGTAAATATATACTGATCTCATTCTCTGGCTGCAATGTAAGAAATGTAGAAATTTTTAAAAATTTCCCCTTCCAAAAAATTCACATATTTTCATTTTTCTTTAATTCAAAGAAATAAAAATTTTAAAAGGGAAGGTTGTCCAATGGTTAGGACTCAGTGTTTCCACTGTAGGAGTCAGGGGTTCATTCCCTGGTTAGGGAACTAAGATCCCACAAGCCACTCAGCTGTGAAACACACACACACATATACAATTGAAGAACTAGGGAAAAACATGCATCAGTTTATTGGATCATAGAAAAAGCAAGAGTATTCCAAAAAAGCATCTACTTCTGCTTCATTTAATATGCTAAAGCCTTTGATTGTGTAGATCACGACAAACTGGAAAATTCTTCAAGAGTTGGGAATACCAGACCACATTCTCTGCCTCCTGAGAAACCTGTATGCAAGTCAAGAAGCAACAGTTAGAACTGGACATGGAACAATGACTTGTTCAAAATTGAGAAAGGAATACGTCAAGGCTGTATATTGTCACCCTGCTTATTTAACTTACGTGCAGAATACATCTTGCAAAATGCCAGGCAGGATGAGGCCAACCTGGAATCAAGGTTGCTGGGAGAAATAACAATAACCTCAGATACGCAGATGATACCACCCTTATGGCAGAAAGCAAAGAGGAACTAAAGAGTCTTTTGATGAGTGTGAAAGAGGAGAGTGAAAAAGCTGGCTTAAAATTCAGCATTCAGAAAACTAAAATCATGGCAGGCAGTCCAATCACTTCATGGCAAATAGATGGAAAGAAAATGGAAACAGTGACAGACTTTATTTTGGGGGGCTCAAAAGTCACTGTGGATGGTGGCTGCAGTCATGAAATTAAAAGACACTTGCTCCTTGAAAGAAAAGCTATGACAAACCTAGACAGCATATTAAAAAGCAGAGACATCACTTGGCCAATAAAAGTCTGTATAGTCAAAACTATGATTTTTCCAGGAATCATGTATGTGAAAGTTGAACCATAAAGAAGGCTAAGCACTGAAGAACTGCTGCTTTCAAACTGTGGTGCTGAAGAAGACTCTTGAGAATCCCTTGGACTGCAAGGAAATCAAACCAGTTAATCCTAAAGGAAATCAACCCTTAATACTCATTGGAAGGATTGATGCTGAAGCTGAAGCTCTAACACTTTGGCCGCCTAATGCAAAGAGCAGACTCACTAGAAAAGACCTTGATGCTGGGAAGGATTGAAGGCAAAAGAAGAAGCGGGCAGCAGAGAATGAGATGATTAGATGGCACTACCAACTCAATAGGCCTGAATGTGAGCAAACTCTGGGAGATTGTGGAGGACAGGGGAGCCTGGTGCAGTACAGTCAATGGAGTTTGCACAGTCAGACAGGACTTAAAGATTGAACAACAACAATTTATGTTAAAAGATGACATGGGTCTTATATGAAAAAGACAAAAAGAGAAAAGAAAAATGTACAGGAGCAAAAGCAGAATAAAGGAAATGAATTATAAGACTATTGCTCTTCTCCATTAAATAAATATTGGTGCCTTTTTAGTAACAGTGGAAATGGTGAGAATTATCAGATTGTGCATTTATACTGAAAGTAGATTGTTTATGGAGTCAATGTAGGGTGCAAAGGAAAGAGAGATCAGGGATGACCCGAAAAAATCCCCTTTGGCATAATTCAGCTGACCATAGAATTTCAGTCTTACCATGTCTCCATAGCTGTTAACATTTTACATTACTTTCTTTACATTTAAACATTTCCATGCCCACAAAGGCCAAAAAAAAGTAACATAAATGAGTAAAGTGAAATGAATGGGGACTGTGAAAAACTTGTCTTCTTCCTTGGACATAGCATGGTGGCAAAACCCACCAATAGTTGACAAATAGATGGTAGCAGCTGTTCTGGAGAAGGCAATGGCACTCCACTCCAGTTCTCTTGCCTGGAAAATCCCATGGACAGGGGAGCCTGGTAGGCTGCAGTCCATGGGGTCGCTAAGGTTCAGACACTACTGAGCGGCTTCACTTTCACTTTTCACTTTCATGCATTGGAGAAGGAAATGGCAACCTACTCCAGTGTTCTTGCCTGGAGAATCCCAGGGACGGGGGAACCTGGTGGGCTGCCATCTATGGGGTCACACAGAGTCGGACAGGACTGAAGTGACTTAGCAGCAGCAGCAGCAGCAGCTGTTCACGTCTTCTAGCATAATAACAGAAAGCTGAAATTTTACCTGGGTGGATGATCATCCAAAATATGGAATATCAATGAGGGTTTGATCAGGAAGGCTTAATAGTATGAGTGATAAAGCATAAGAGATTTATTGCAGAGATTAGACCTCTAAAAACTGAGATATGGTGAAAACTGCTCTACTTCTGCTTCTGGAGGCTGAGGTCAGCAGTCCCTACAAGTCAGCAAGGCCAGTGGTTGGGAAGAAAGCCTGGATGTGAAAAAGGAAGCATCAGAACAAACTGGAACCTGCCAAGACAAATTGAGAGTCCATAACTACAAATGAGAAACTGCTCTCATCTCATTGTTTCCTCCTCTCAATTGAAAAAGTAGCAAGAAAAAAATAGCCATTTTTAATCTACCATACAGCTTATATTTCTTTTTCTTCCTTAAATTCAAATAATGTGAGCATTTTAGTGTTCATGGTGTGTCTAGATGAGGAATTTTTATTAATCTTTTGAGATTTAACAGGCTCCTAGAATCTAAGTATTAGATTAATCCACTCTGGAAAATTCATATATATATTTAAAATACTGCTCAATCATATTCTGTCTCTTTCTTCCAGATCTTTGGTTAGAAGTATTTCCTTTCTATTATCCCTGTCTCTTAGTCCTTCCCTTCATCCCTCACTGGAAAAAAAGGTATCCCCAGCAGCTGAGATGGCACCAAAAGATTTTGAAATTTCCTCTTCCTGTAGACTAACTTGTTTCTTTTAAGACAGGTTTTCAGTGAACTGTTTGAACTTGAAATTTTTTTTTGACTCATTCAGTTATGTAAGATCATCTTTAAACACTGATTTAGGGTTTTCCTAAAATATTTTGTCATCCCCAAAATTTGGTTGATGGAGGCCTACCTATCTCTTTCATTAAATGAGAGGGAATAAAAAGATTCTATCAATCCATGCAATTATTGAACAAATCTGCTTTAACAGTGACCTTCTCGGAGAAACTTTTCTTTCTAAATATCATCCGCCAGCTCAGCACTGTCTTTTCCCTTCCTTGGCTTTATTTCCTTCATAATACCTATAACTCTCTGAAATGTATTATTTGTTCATATGTTTATAGACTGACTTCCTCATCAGAATGTAAGTCCATGAGGGCAGGACATTTACTTGTTTTATCTTCAGAACTTAGTACAATGTGTGACACATAGCAGACACTCAAATATTTGTGAGATGGTTAAAATAGCTATGCGTCAGGCATTTTGTTGGGGCCTGGAACACAATGATGAAGGAAAGAAACACGTATCCTCTCCTGTGTATCTGAATTTCAACCCAATTGTCCTTTTCTGAAATTTTTCAGTTTTCCTATTTGATCTGGAAACTAGTCTAAGGAAGTCTTTACTGAGTATACTATGTTCTCTGAGATGCAAATATTAACTCCTTACACCAGGGACATCAATTGTGAGCATTTGAGAAGGGTTCCTGAACTTTAAATCTCCTAGGGTTTCATATTTGGGCCCTGATCTCCTCAGATTGATTTGTTTGTTTGTTTGTTTGTTTGTTTGTTTCTTCCTCCTGGGATGAGAGCAGTAATAGCAATGAAAACTTTAAAGATAAAGAGGATTTCATTCACCAAGGAGACTGCAGCAATAAATAAACAATAAAAACAATAGTTTAGTTGTTTTAGTGATGTGAATTGCTTTAACATCATAACCACCCGGAGTTGCCCAAGGTCACAGATCTACGGGCTTCCCTGGTGGCTCAGAGGGTAAAGAATCTGTCTGCAGTGCAGGAGACCTTGGTTTGATCCCTGAGTCAGGAAGATTCCCTGGAGAAGGATATGGCAACCCACTCCAGTATTCTCGCCTAGGAAACTCAATGGACAGAGGAGTCAGGTGGGACTGAGCGACTAACACACACTCACACACATTTATAGTGCAGCCCAGATGCTCACAGTCTGGTTCCAGAATCCATTCTCCTTGTTTCTACATTTTCCCATTCTCTTTTACCTTCTTTTTCTGCTCCCCACTTCTCCACACACACACACCCCACCCCACCCCCAGTACTTTATGGACAATTTTTATTCCTGGGAGAAGTGCCAAAATTCCTGTTTTATATCTTTGCCTTCTCTTTTTTCATATTTGAAAAATGACCCTGTCAGAGAGGAGCCGGGAGGGCTGCATACAGTCAGTGGGTTCCCAAAAGATATGACTTGACTTAGCAACAGCAACAACAGGCAACATTTAGGAGGAGTCTTAGACTCCTGCCCAGCTAAGAAGAAAGATGGGAGAGAGCCACTCTGGGATTAAGGAGGAAGAATGAGCCAAACAGACCTTCAAAAAACAGGACCTGCCCAGAGGATAAGGGTGTGTCCCTGGAGAACCAGCCACCTAGAATAAATAAATGGATTACATGGAATGAAAGCATAATGTCCTCAACAACCATGCAAAGCACAGACCATTGTCAACAAAGGTCCACGTAGTTAAAACTATGGTTTTTCCAGAAGTCACATACGGATGTGAGGGTTGGACCATATAGAAGGCTAGGGCCTAAGAACTGATGCTTTTGAATTCCAGTGCTGGAAAAGACTCTTGAGAGTCCCTTGGACTGCAAGGAGATCAAACCAGCCAATCCCCAACAAAATCAACCCTGAATATTCATTGGAAGGACTGATGCTGAAGCTGAAGCTCCAATACTTTGGCCACCTGATGCAAAGAGCCTACTCATTGGAAAAAACCCTGTAGCTGGGAAAGATTGAAGGCTAAAGGAGAAGCGGGCAGCAGAGGATGAGATGGTTAGATAGCATGACAGACTCAATGGACATGAAATTAAGTAAACTCTGGGAGACAGTGGAACACAGGAGCCTGGTGCACTGTAGTCCACGGGGTTGCAAACAGTTGGACGCAACTTAGTGACTAAAAACAATGCCACCGCACTTGCACAGGTTCTTTCCAGGATGAGAGTGGAGAACAAGCAGCACTGCTCCTTCCAGACAATTTCCCACCCTTTCAGCACATGCCATGTGTTTCCATCCCTGCCAACAATTTTCTCCTTGCTCACTTCTGAGGCTAGAAATCCTTGTTAATGTCCTGGATGGCATCATCACCCAGCACATTCTTTTCCTCCCAGTGCTCCAGGGCAACTTTGCAGCCTTGCCTCTTCATAGATAGGCCTTTGTCTGCAAAGGAGGCATCTGTATTTCTCATCCACCCAAGAAGAGGGGTGGAGGAAAGGAAGGAGGAGCTGCCTGAGGGAGGGCTTGGATAGGGCTCTGCTCTGGATCCACTTGAGGTAAAACCCACAGTAGAACCAGGAAGGCTGGAAAATGGAAGAGAGATGGGAAAGGGTTCAGCAAGTGAGATTTTTTTAATTTTCACTTTTTCTCATTATTGTAAATAATGAAAAATAATGAAGAAAGTGAAAGTTCATTGGAATCCTATTCTTTTAAAATAATCCCTATTAACAATTTGCTCAAGTATCATATATCATTAAAAATAAAAGCTCTGATAGAATCTTCCCAATCAGTACCTATTAACTCATCTATCTATCATCCATCTATGTATTCATTCATTAAACACCTGTTTTTTTAACTTTGTTCCAAATCAAGGACTTGACTCTGGGGTTATAGCAGTAAACAAAATACTTGCAGAGCACTCCTGGCCAACCAGTGATGTGCTTCCAATGCAGGGAGTAGAGTTCAATTCCTGGTCAGAGACCTAAGATCCCACAGGCATGAAAGAAAGGAAAAAAAGGTTGCATTCACTTGAAGGAGGTAAAGAAACTTAGATATGTTAATTTCTTATACTTTAAGGTAGGTTTTCCAAATTTATTTTTATTGCTGTGATACATATAGAAAATGTATCACAATTTATTTAACTAGACATTCTGGTTCACTCTAAAATTTTGACAATAAAACACAGTAAGTATCTTTGTATATTCTCTTTTTCACAATATCTTTTACGTATTTTTATAAACTCTCTTAAATATAAAAAGTGGGCTAAAAGCTTATATGACACTTTGAATGTCATATAAATATTTTAAAATATTTATAATTTTAATGACAGTAACCTATAATAGTTTCCAAAAGATTAAAGAAATTATCATTCTCCCCAAGTGAATGAAAGTGCTAGTGCTTAACCTTGCACTGTAACTCCTGAGTTTTATTCATATTTTAACAGAATGGGGGCAGAAAAGGAAAAGGAAAAACAGTTTAATTCCTGTATTAAATGGCATTTCCTTTTAATCATTTTTTAATATTCTTATTAGCCAATCAAATCACTAGATAACAAATTCTTTCTGGGAAGAAACATTTTAATTCTTGCTTGTCACTCAGAACACTGCACACCACACGGAGCATGATAAATAATGTACAGAAATAAATATTAAGCAAATTGTAGTTGAGCTCAGTTCTTAGGTACTGAATGGATATAAGGTATGGCATACAAGAGAATGAGAAGAAAAACAGAAATTGGTAAATATAGATAACTGAGAGATGCTGAAATTAATGAAGTACTGAGAGGGAATAAGAGATTCCGAGGAAGATGCTGGCATAAATTGTGAGATTTCTCTTTACTGTATTCACTTTCTGGAGCACCAGTCACCTTTATTCCATTTCCTGGGTTATCTCTTTAATGCCTAAATCTTTTCTTTCCTATTTTGTCTTGCTTTACTTTGGGTACATTTCTTTTGTCACATGGTGAATTTCTTGTCTTCTATTTCTGGCACAATGCAAGATATGAATCTAGTCTTTTGTTTCTAGATCAGTGGCTTAATCTAAAACCTATGCCCTCTGGGCTAGTTGATGGGAAGAGTGGGAAGGGCCATGGTCAGAATTCCTCCCCAGTCTAAAGAAGCATAGACTTACAAGCCTACTATGATTTAATCATTGCTACTATGATTTAAAGTAGAAGTCAAGTCTATTAAAGTCCTAATTAACTTCCCCCACCCAATGCAAGAATAGTGTTTGTCACCCAGTAGGCATTCTATAAACAAGTGATAAATAATGTACGGAACATACATTATTCATTATTATAGTTAGTAATACTGTATTGTATATTTGAATCTTGCTAAGCTATTGGTGACTCAGTTGGTAAAGAGTCTGTCTGCAGTGTGGGAGAACTGGGTTCAGTCCCTGGGTCGGAAAGACCCCCTGGAGAAGAAAATGGCAACTCACTCCAGTATTCTTGCCTGGAGAATTCCATGGACAGAAGAGCCTGGTGGGCTACAGTCCATGGGGTCACAAAGAGTCAGAAATGACTGAGTGACTCACTTTTACTTTTCAAGGGAGTAAATC
This sequence comes from Nanger dama, assembly GCA_917880005.1. NCBI lineage: Eukaryota > Metazoa > Chordata > Mammalia > Artiodactyla > Bovidae > Nanger > Nanger dama. The sequence continues at coordinate 9,963,316 of CAKJTW010000011.1, forward strand.
TAAAAATCTCATCCCAAGAAAAAAAAGTTTTGAAACTATGTGCGTTGAGGATGTTAACTAGATTTGTGGTGATCGTTTCAAAATATTTACAAATTCTGAATCATTATGTCTATACCTGAAACTAATATGTTATTATGTCAATAATAAATTAATAAATTTGAGGGAAAATAAGTGATGAGTGGATGAATTTAAAAAACTAATGAAAGAACGAGTACACCTTCAATCATTTTGAGGAAAATGGTGGCAGGGGTGGGTGAGCAAAGCACCACAGAGAAATCAAAATTAAAGGTCAACAGCAAGCATCAGCCAGAGTGATAAAATATAGAGCATTATGGCTAAACTAGAGCTCAGCAGTTAAAAAATATTAAGAAAAGAAAGATAAGGTCTAGTATAAATCGAATGGCAATCCCAGAAGAAGCTAGTAGAGATAGAGAAAAGCCACTATGCAAAGAATTAATCATTCAGAAATTTCCATAATTGAAGAAACTCATGACTGTTTAGATTGAAGACATACAGTGAGATATGGACAGGATAAATATAAATTCAACCTAGACACTGTGAGGTAAAAATACGAACTATGGACAAAGCATAATTTTTTAAAAGCAACTAGAGAGTAGAGAAAAATTACCTACAAAGGATAAAAGTTTGCCTTCCAGCAAACATCTCAAATGAGTTCTATAGTCACCTAACTTATTATGCAAGATTGGCAATGCAGTCAATATATTTTCAGGCAAAGGAAGTTTTAAAATGTTTGCAATTAGTAGACCATCACAAAAAAGCTACTAATGATGCTACTCCAAAAAGAATAAAACTGTGCCCAAGAGAAAAAAGGAGGATGAAAAAAGCAATAATGACCAAAGAACCTGATAAATCTATGGTTAAATCTAAATAAATATTTTTGACAAAAATAATAATGATGACTTTTAAGGGTATAAAAGCAAGTTTGGTAACTGGGTCACTTTGCTGTACAGAAGAAATCAATGCAATAATGTAAATCAACTATATTTCAACAAAATTTTTAAAAGGAGGTAAAATAGTAGACAAAAATAATACAAAAGAATGAAGATGGGGAATTCTCTGATAAAAATTCAAACAGCATTTCATTGTTTGAAGAAAAGAAACAGATTAATGTTTGAATTTTTAAGTCAAAATATTTTAAGTATTTATGTGAAAAAAATGAATGATAATTTTAAGCCCTGTATATACCTTATACACCATTGTGGGAGGGCGGGGAATACATGTGACCAAGCCAATAGACGGCAGGGAAAGTAAAAAAAAAAAAAAAAAGAAAGAAAACAAAAAACAACAAAGATAAGGAAGTAGAAATCTGTCCACATACATTACTAATCATTATCCTATCAAACATTAATGGACTTAATCCAAATTAAAAGTCTCCAGTTGAACTGCTGTTTTAAAGAGACAGACCTATAACTTTAAATAATGCAAGTGTAAAAGTAAGGAAATGGGGGTATCAAAGAACACAGGAGCCAGCTTAAAGGGTTGGTCAAAGGTAGGGAGTCTGAATATAAACAGAATAATGACTATTTCCAACAACAGTTAATTAGTCTCTAACCAGACTTTTATTGAATAAATAAATGATTGAATGAATGAAGGGTGGGACAATAGGGATGTGTCTGGGTGGTGCAAGGGTCTGATAGTATCAAGTTATGTTTAAATACAGGGTATCTCACCATAAGGACACACTTAAGGAACTGCATAAAGAGGCACATAGATCGGCTTGAAAATGGGCACTCCAAGGGAATTCATGACAGGTGAGCATGGGAAGGGGTGGAGGGAGGGCTCCAAAATGTGGGGTTTAAGTGGTCAAAAAGAATTTAAAAGACCAAAGGAGCAAGATTAAGGGTGCAAATCAGGAATTTCCCTGGTGGCACAGTGGATGGGAATTGGCCTTCCAATGCAAGGAATGCGGGTTCAGCCTCACATACAGTGGAGCAGCAATACCCAAGCACCACAGCTGCTGAACCCTCACTTAGAGCCCGGGAACCACCGCTACTGAAGCCCACGTGCCTAAAGCCACAGCAATGAGAAGCCCGGGCACTGGAGCTAGACAGTAGCTCCCGCTCGCCGCAACTAGAGAAAGCCTGCGGGCAGCAGTGAAGACCAGTGCAGCCAAAATTAAAAATAAAATTATTTTTACAAAGAGGCAAATCACTCAGCTCCATCCCCACTGGAGGGGACTGATACAGCATTGTAAATTGAGGATAAAGGGAAGATCAGGTGATCTGATTGCTTTCTGAAACTCAGGGAGTAAATGTGAGACTCTTTGTTATGAAGGTTGGTGTCTGCTTCACAGGGCTTGCATACTTCCCTAGTTTGTGCTAGCTTGGACTTTGAAAAGTCCTCATTAGACTGTTCATCATCAGAAGCTCCATCATAGAAGCAGTTTTTGTATGTTTTGTTCCCTGCAGAATCACCAGGCTGATAAGAACAGGCTTTAGAAGGCAGGCAATAAATATCTGCTGAGTAAGTGCTGTCCACGGCATATTTCAGGCAAGAATACTGGAGTGTGTTGCCATTTTCTTCTCCAGGGGATCTTCCCGACCCAAGAATCAAACCCATATCTCCCTCATTGGCAGGTAGATTCTTTATCACTGATCTACCAAAGGAAGCCCTGATAAAACCTATGCTTCTTTGTTTAATATGCCAGCTTAAGCTGTAGACTCAGGCTTCCCATGTGGCGCGAGTAGTAAAGAACTCGCTTGCCAATGCAGGAGACTCAAGAGATGTGGGTTCAATCCCTGAGTCAGGATGATCCCTTGGAAAAGGAAATGGCAACCCACCCCAGTATTCTTACCTGGAGAATCCCATGGACAGAGGAGCCTGTCAAGCTATAGTCCATGGGGTCACAAAGAGTCACACAGGACTGAGGCAGCTTAGAACGTACAAGGTGTAGACTCTCAGGATGCTCTTCCTGGGGAAAGTGTGTGGGGATTTATATTCTGCACAGAGGAGTTAATAAAACCTTCTTTTCCAGTTTGTCTAGCTGCACAGACTTTAAGATCTTAAGTTTCCTTTATAAGAGGATACTAACAACTGTACTTCTTCCCATGTGTTTGTTGAGGTTTAAATGAATCACGTATATGAAGCATTTAGATGTTTGACATGGAAAACATCTCCAAATATTATTATATGAATCAGATAGTTACTATTTCTGTGTCTCTTCACTCCTAAAGTTCCAAGTTTCCTTTAGCCTGAAGAAGTTGCTTTAATATTTCTAAAGAACAGGATTAACAGCCACAGACCTGATAGTTTCTCTTAATCTGAGAATGTTATCATTACACTTCCATTTTTTTGAAGATTTTTTTTTAATGTGGGTCATTTATAAGGTCTTTATTGAATATGTTACAATATTGTTTCTGTTTTACACTTTGGTTCTTTGGCCATGAGACATGTGGAATCTTAGCTACCCAACCAGGGATCAAACCTGCACCCTGTGCACTGGAAGACTAAGTCTTAACCACTCGACTGCCAGGAAAGTCCTTCACTGAAAGATAGTTTTCAGGATATACAATTATGAGTTGGCAATTCTTTTATCTCGGTACTTTAGAGATTTTGTTCTACTGTCTATCTTCCTCAAATCTAAGGTCATTTGATGTAGCCTAATCGTCTAATTTGTCCATCTTTTCATGTATGGGCTGTTTCAACAATCTTACTATAGAAAATATCCCCTTACTCTGTCACAAAGATGTTGACATATATTTTTAAGTTTATTTTTAATTGGAGGATAATTGTTTTATAATATTGTGTTGGTTTCTGCCATATATCAACATGACTGAGCCATAGGTATACGTATGCCCCTTCTTCTTGAACCTCCATCCCACCTCCCACTCCATCCTATCCCTCCAGGATATCACAGAGTCCTGGATTTGAGCTTCCTGCATCATACAGTAAATTTCCACTGGCTGTCTAATTTTACACATGGTAATGTATATGTTTCAGTGTTTGTGCCCCCGTCTCCTTCCCCCACCATGAGTCCACAAGTCTGTTCTCTGTGTCTGCACCTCCACTGCTGACCTGCAGATAGGTTCATCAGTACCGTCTTTCTAGATTTCATATATATGCATTAGCACATGGTATTTGTCTTTTTCTGACTTACTGCACTCTGTATAAATAAGCTCTTGGTTCATCCACCTCATTGAACTGACTCAAATGCATTCCCTTTTATGGCTGAGTAATATTCCAGTGTGTATATGCACCATAACTTCTTTATCTATTCATCTGTTGATGGACATCTAGGTTGCTTCCATGTCCTAGCTATTATAAATAGTGCTGCAATGAACACTGGGGAGCATCTGTCTTTCTCAGTTATGGTTTCTTCAGGGTATACGCCCAGTAGTGGGACTGTTGGGTCATATGGTACGTAGTTTTATTCCTATTTTTTTAAGGACTCTCCATTCTGTTTTATGTAGTGGTTGTATCTGTTTGCATTCCCACTAACAGTGCAAGAAAGTCCTTTTCTGCACACCCTCTCCAGCATTTATTGTTTGATGATGGCCATTCTGACTGGTGCGAGGTGATACCTCATTGTAGTTTTGATTTGAATTTCTCTAATAATGAGTGATGTTGAGAGTCTTTTCATGTGTTGATTAGCTATCTTTATTTCTTTCGAGAAATGTCTGTTAGGTATTCTGCCTTTTTGATTGGGTTGTTCATTTTTCTGGTATTGAGTTGAATGAGCTGCTTGTTTATTTTGGAGATTAATCCTTTGTCAGTTGTTTCATTTACTATTATTTTCTCCTATTCTGAGGGTTTGGCACACATTTTCTTTTAATACTTCCAAAGTTTCATTTTTGATTAATACATCTGGAGTATTTTTCTATAGTATAAAATGTGAATCATTTATGAGGTGGAGACTCCAGGGGTTAACCTTATTTGTCAGAGATTGCTACAGTAAACCTACTCCTCTTGAAAACATTGCTTCCAAGTGAATGAATGATTTCATAAGTGTCTTCTTTCTCATAAAGACTTTCCTTGCCAGATGTCAGCACCCCCTGATGAACAAAATAGTTCAAGAGAATCCCCTGCCAGACCCTTTTGTCTACATGGATGATTCTAGCATGAACTTCCAGGATGCTTCACAGATACCAGCTGGTGCCAGTGAGTGTAACTCTCCTACACTGTTGCCCTCTTTACATGGGACCCTCTAATTGTATTTTAGATTTGTTTTAAAATGGTTATTTATTATATCTCTTCTTGTTTTTTTTTTTCACTTTCACTCTTTATTTTGCATTGAGGTATAGCCAATTAACAATGTTATGATAGTTTCAGGTGAACAGCAAAGGGACTCAGCCATACATATACATACATGAATCCATCAGTGTGTACCTGATCTTCCCAATAGGGCTTCCCTGATAGCTCAGTTGGTAAAGAATTCACCCACAATGCCAGAGATCCCAGGTCAATTCCTGGGTCGGGAAGACCCGCTGAAAAAGGGATAGGCTACCCACTCCAGTATTCTTGTCTTCCCTTGTGGCTCAGCTGGTAAAATCTGCAATGCAGGAGATCTGGGTTTGATCCTTGGGTTGGGAAGATCCCCTGGGGAAGGGAACAGCTACCTACTCCAGTATTCTGGCCTGGAAAATTCCATGGACTGTATAGTCCATGGGGTCACAAAGAGTAGGACACAACTCAGCAATTTTCACCCCTTTTTTTCACGTGATCTTCCCAAGTGAAGTGAAAGTACGGCCCTAACTGTTCCTTCCCCTCCCTGGCAACCATAAGTTTGTTTTCTAAGTCTGTGAGTCTCTTTCTGTTTTGTCAGTTCATTTGTATCATTGCTTTTAGATTCCAAATATAAAAATTTCATATGATATTTCTCCTTAAGGTCTATGTTTCCTTATTGATTTTCTGATTGATGAAAGTGGGATATTAAAGTCCCCTACTATTACTGTTACTGTCAGTTTCTCCCTTTATGTTTGTTAATATTTGCATTACATATTAAGGTGCCCCTATGTTTGATATATATATAATTGTCATATCTTCTTCTTGGATTGAACCCTTCATGATTATGTAGTATCTTTTTTCTTATAACAGTCTTCATTTTAAAGTCTATTTGTCTCATATGAGTATTGCTATGCCAGCTTTCTTGTGATTTCCGTTTGCATGAAATACCTTCCCCCATCCCCTTACTTTCAGTCTGTAAGTGTCTGTAGGTCTGAGGTGGGTCTCTTGTAGACAACATATATATGGGTCTTAGTTTTTGTATCCTCCCAGCCATTCTACATCTTTTAATTGGTGCATTTAATCCATTTGAAAGAAAGTGAAAGTCATTCAGTCATGTCCAGCCCTTTGCGACCCCATAGACTCTATAGTCCATGGAATTCTCTAGGCCAGAATACTGGAGTGGGTAGCCATTCCCTTCTCCAGGGGATCTTCCTAACCTAGGAATTGATCCCAGGTTTCCTGCACTGCAGGCAGATTCTTTACCAGCTGAGCCACCAGCTGCTAAGTCACGTCAGTTGTGTCCCATCCCTGGGATTTTCCAGGCAAGAACACTGGAGTGGGTTGCCATTTCCTTCTCCAATGCATGAAAGTGAAAAGTGAAGGAAGTCTCTGTCGTGTCCGACTCTTCACAACCCCATGGACCGCAGCCTATCAGGCTCCTCTGTCCATGGGATTTTCCAGGCAACAGTACTGGAGTGGGGTGCCTTCTCCGAGCCACCAGGGAAGCCCTTTAATCCCTTTACATTTAAAGTAATTATCTACATGTATGATCCACTTATTATTTTTTAAATTGTTTGGGGTTTATGTTTTGTAGATCTTTCCCTCCTCTTGTGTTTCCTGCCTGGAGAAGTTCCTTTAGCACTTGTAAAACTGGTTTAGTGGTGCTGAATTCTCTTAACTTTGTCTGGAAAGCTTTTGGTTTTGCCATCAGATTTGAAGGAGAGTCTTGCTGGGTAGAGTACTCTTGGTTGTAGGGTCTTTCCTTTCATCACTTGGAATATATTGTGCCATTCCCTTCTGGTTTGTGGCTCAGACAGTAAAGCATCTGTCTACAATGCAGGAGACCCCCGTTCAATCCCTGGGTCGGGAAGATCCACGGAGAAGGAAATGGCAATCCACTCCAGGACTATTGCCTGGAAAATCCCGTGGACAGAGAAGCCTGGTAGGCTACAGTCCATGGGATTGCAAAGAGTCGGACATGACTGAGCGACTTCACGACGACAATTCCCTTCTGGTTTGTAGAGTTTCTGTTGAGAAGTCAGTTGATAACATTATGGGATTTCCTTGTATGTTATTTGTCTTTTTCCCTTGTTGCTTTCAACATCTTATCTTTAATTTTTGTCAGTTTGATTAGTATGTGTCTTGGTGTGTTCCTCCTTGAGTTTATCCTGCCTGGGTCCCTCTGAGCTTCCTGGACTTAACTGACTATTTCCTTTCCCATGTTGGGAAAGTTTTCAGCTATTATCTCTTCAAACATTTTCTCAGGGTTGTTCTCTCTTTCTCTTCTTCTGAGACACCTATAATGCGAATATTGGTGCGTTTAATGTTGTCCCAGAGTTCTCTTAGACTGTCTTTATCTCTTTTCATTCTTCTATATTCTGTTTTAAAACCGTGATTTCCACCATTTTGCCTTCCAAGTCATTTATCCATTCCGCTTATCTAGGATTTATCTTGTTCCTTCATCTGGGACATAATCCTATTTCTTATTTTGGTAGCTTTCTGTGATTGTGGTACTAGGTCTGGAAGCTATGGGATTGTAATTCTCGTGCCCTATGGTGGATGAGGATAAGAGGCTGTGCAAGCTTCCTGATGGGAGGGACTGGTTGTGGGGATAACTGGGTCTTGCTCTGGTGGGCAGGGTCATGCTCAGTAAAACTTTAATCCAATTGTCTGCTGATGGGTGGGGTTGCACTCCCTCCCTGTTAGTTGTTTTGCCTGAGGTAACCCAGTCCTGGAGTCTACAGGCTCTATGGTATGGCTATTGGCAATCTCCAAGAGGATTGCCACCTGACTGCTGCTGCCAATGCCCCAGTCCCCATGGTGGGCAATTGCTGACCCACAGCTCTGCGGGAGGTCCTCAGATACTCACAGATAGGTCTGATTCACTGTTCTATGGGGTCCCTGTTCCTTTCGTCCCGGTGCACACGAGGTTTGTTTGCACCCTCCAAGAGTGGAGTCTCTATTTCCCCCAGTCCTATGGAGGTCTTGTAATTAAATTCCACTGGCCTTCAAAGTCAGATTCCTGGGAATTCTCAGCACTTTTGCTGATCCCCAAGCTGGGGAGCCTGATGTGGGGCTTAGAACCTTCACAACAGTGCGAGAACTTCTTTGGTATTATTGTTCTCCAGTTTGTGGGTCACCTGACAGGTATAGAATTTGATTTTATCGTGATTGTGCCCCTTTTACCATCTTGTTGGGGTTTCTCCGTTGTCCTTGGATGTGGGTATCTTTTCTTGGTGGGTTCCAGTGTCTTTCTATCTATGGTTGTTCAACAACTAGTTGTGATTTTGGTGCTCTTGGTTTTGAGGTTTTGTTCATTTGTTTGCTTGGCCCTCGCCAGGAACCCTGCAGTGGAAGTGCAGAGTCCTAACCACCGGGAAGCCAGGGAATTCCCTGTTATATCTCTTATATGTCTTTTCAAAAATATATTCAAAAACTATTCCTATCATAAAGGGGGAAATTATAAATTTCATATCAAGATCAAGTGCCTTTGGCTCATGTCTAATCAAATTACGATAGATAAACTGAGAACACAAGATATAGAGCAAGTGAGCATGTTTTTCTAGAAGAGAAAGACTGAAGCAAAAAGAAAGAAAAATACAGAAAGCTTCTTTTTCAAGGCAGAATACAATCCTGACACTTCTGATAAAGTGTCATGCAGGTTTTTTCCCCCACATTTCTCCTGACACCAGCTGGGTATCCTACAATTCAACTCAACTCTAACACTGTCTACCCAGAGAAACCATTAGATTCCATAGGTTAAGAGCTTAGTCCCATAAGATTACCTCTACTTCAGTCACAAGACCAGGTTGTCTGTGCTTCTAACCAACTGGCTATAAATCAGAGGTTCCCATGACATCCTCCTTGAGTTTCATTAATTTGCAAGTGGCTCAGAGAACTCAGGAAATCTATTTACTTACCTGAGTACCATTTTATTACAAAGGATATTAAAGAATAAGAATCAACAGCTGGATGAAGACATACATAGGACTCAAACAAAAGAGCTTCTGTGATCATGAGTTTAGATCTGGCTAGGCAGCCTGTGGATGTGATCTGGTTCATCAACCTAGAGGCTCTCTGAACCCTCCCATCTTTTTGTTTTTTTAATGGAAGCTTCTTCACATAATCTTTATTGTCGGACTCACTGCCCATTGGTGACTGATTCAAACTCCAGCCCCTCTCCCCTCCCTAAAAATCATGATGTAGGGTTGAAAGTTCCAGTCCTCTAATCAGGGTTGGTTCCCTGGGCAACTAGTCCCCCATCTTTAGAAGATTTCCAAAAGTCATCTCATTAACAAAATCAGTTAAGGCCATTTCATTAACATGAAGTCAGTTGCAGTTGAAAGAAGCTTAATGTGAATATCAAGACATTCATTTCACCTTGATGGCTCTGGAGAAATTTCAAAAACTGAGGAAAAAAGACAGAAGTATTATAAAAAGATGCTCCCATGCTCTAATGGCTTAGGAAATTCTAAGAATTTGGGGAGTTGTGAGCCAGGAGCCATGGACAAAGACTAAAATATGTATGTGTTATACATCACAATATCACACAAGAATATTGTGGTCCAGTATTGTGGGTAAACAGGAAAAATATCATTTTATATATAGAGAGTAGTTGTGTATTAATACATACACAGATTTATTTTTATAAATTGTATTTAGTAACAGAACTCGCATTTTATCCAGGCAGCAAAGTAAACAACTTTAAAGTTTTTCTAGTCAAAGTTGTATCTTGATGAATTCTGACGTATGTACAGACAGTCCCTGACTTATGATGGTTCTACTGACGATTTTTCAACTTTTATGTTTTATGATATGAAAAGCAATATGCATTCAGTAGAAACTATACTTCAGTTTTGAATCTTGATATTTTCCGGGTTAGAGAATTAAGAGCACAGAAATACACAGAAAGACATTCTGTGTGCTTGATTGGAAGATAATATTGTTAAAGGTGTCAATACTACTCAAAGTAGTCTATAACTGGTAGCACTGTTGTATTGGGCAACATTTCTTCAGACTCGGCTCAAGAGTTACAATGCATTTAGCATATTAAAGCTGACAACATGGAGACTTTTTGCAGGCCTTCCCAGACAGTGGAATTTTCCTGCTAATTTGCCACATTAGGTTATAACATATCTCATTAACAGTTATTTTCCAGAGGAGTCTAAGAACATGTAGTTGTTCCATTTTCTTGCTAGACTTCAACTTGTTCCTTTCTTACAACTCTGTCATCTTCCACATCACACTTATTACCAACCAGAATTTTGGAACATCATCAGTGTCTTTAACTTAAAGAATCTGTTCTCTCAGATCTTGTATATCATTAAATGTTATCTGTGCTGTGTAGGAATAAAATAAAGCAAAGCTTTGTCCATGTTTCATGTACAAATCTGTCATCACTGTAAATGGCCTATTTCTATATTATACAAAATTTTAAACATATACTGTTTTGCATCTACTTTAACTTGCTTTCTATAATAATCTTCTATGGTAGGATTATTTTTCAACAAAAATCCCTTGAATAAAGTGTACAGTGAGAGTCAATTTTCCAATGTCTGCTGAACCAAGAACTGCTAGCTTATACTCACACACAGTGCAAACCTATAAGAGCTAGTACCTCACACTGTCCCTGGGGCCCTGCAGCCAAGAGCCCTGAGTGCCCTCTGTGTTGATGCTTCTGTCACCAAGTCTGTCCTGTTGCTGCAGCTGCCAGGGCTGGTTTGTTTAGAAGCCTGACTCTGGGCAAGTTTTGCCCTCTCTTCTCAATTTCAGGATCAGCTTGTCCAGCTCAGTAAAGATTTCTACTTAGATGTTGATTAAGATTAAAATGAAATTGTATGGTTATTTGGAAGGAGAAGTTGACATTTTTAATGTTTAGTCATTTAAGAATATGTTTCTCTAATCAAATCATTTATGCTCTTTAAAACAGTTTTATAGCTTATTTCATATAGTCCTTATACATTTCATTAAAATGTATTCTTAGGCATTTTATAATATATATTTTGATGTTATTGTACATAGGTTTCTTTTCATCACGACCTAGAACGTGTGGAATCTTAACTCCCCAACCAGGGATCAAACCCGGGCCTTCGACAGTGAAAGGTATAAATTTGTTAGTTTTTAAGAATGTATACCTCCTGTTCATATTAAATTGGGAAATAGGAGTGAGTAATATGTTTTTGGCTTTGTTTTTAGCATTAATTAGTTTTTATTTCAGTAGATATGTGGGAATCCATCAAATATTTGTTTGAAGAAAGAAATTTTTGATACGCAACCCCTTTCCCTCAACATATTAGATTTTTAAAAATATTTTAATTTTATTGGAGTATAGTTGATTTATAATACTGTATTAGTTTCAGGTGTACAGGAAAATGATTTAGTTATACATATATTCATTCTTTTTCAGAGTCTTTTCTCATATAGGTTATCACAGAATATAGGACAGGGTTCCCTGTGTGTACAGTAGGTCTCTATCAGTTATCTGTCTTATATATAGCAGTGTGTGTGTGTGCTCATCCCATATGCAATAAATCTTATAGAAGAATTATTTTCTATAAAACCACTTAGCTAATTAACTGGCAACACTTTCCTAACTTACACTTGATATGCTGAGTAGGTTGTTATAAAAGATCAGTAGAGTCACGGGCAATGAACTAATTATCAGAAATGTGATGAAGTTGCACAGTCTGTTAAATGTAGTTTGTAACTTCAAGCAAAGACTTCATTTTTACTGACAAATATCCTACAATAACAAAATTAATAAAATATTAACGCAGGACATGTTATGTGGTATGTATTATTGTTTCATGTGTAGTAATGACTTAAATTAATACATTCATGTAATACATTACAATTCTTATTATAAAGTAAATAGACATTCAGAGCATTCCTTTGCTTGATTAAACTAAGAGTTGAACTAATCTGTGATCACATTTCTAGAAAACTACATTTTGTAACAAAATTTCTACTATTATAGTACTACACTAAATATAACAGCAAATTTGGAAAACAGCTGTGGCCACAAACTGGAAAAGGTCTGTTTTCATTCCAATCCCAAAGAAGGGCAATGCCAAAGAATGTTCAAACTACCACACAGCTGCTCCCATTTCACATGCCAGCAAGGTAATGCTCAAAATCCTTCAAGGTAGGCTTCAACAGTATCTGAACCAAGAACTTACAGATGTAAAAGCTGGATTTAGAAAAGGGAGAAGAACCAGAGATAAAATTTACAATACCTGTTGGATCATAGAAAAAGCAAGAGAGTTCCAGAAAAACATCTACTTCTGCTTTATTGACTATGCTAAAGCCTTTGATTGTGTAGATCACAACAAACTGGAAAATTCTTCAAGAGATGGGAAGACCAGACCACCTTCCCTGCCTCCTGAGAAACCTGTATGAAGGTCAAGAAACAACAGTTAGAACCAGACGTGGAGCAATGGACTGGTTCCAAATTGGGAAAGGAGTGCATCAAAGTTGTATATTGTCACCGTGCTTATTTAACTTCTATACAGAGTACATCATGTGAAATGCAGGGCTGGGTGAAGCACAAGCTGGAATCAAGATTGCCAGGAGAAATATCAACAACCTCAAATACGTAGATGATACCACCCTTATGGCAGAAAGTGAAGAGGAACTAAAGAACCTCTTGATGAAAGTGAGAGGAGAGTGTAAAAACTGGCTTAAAACTTAACATTCAGAAAACTAAGATCATGGCATTTGGTCCCATCACTTCATAGCAAATAGATAGGGAAAAAATGGAAAGAGTGTCAGACTTTATTTTCTTGGGCTCCAAAATCAGTGTGGATGGTGATTGTAGCCATGAAATTAAAAGATGCTTGATCCTTGGAAGAAAAGCTATGACAAACCTAGACAGCATATTAAAAAGCAGAGACATTACTTTGCTGACAAAGGTCTGCATAATTAAAGCTATAGTTTTTCCAGTGGTCATGTATAGATGTGAATTGGACCATAAAAAAGGCTGAGCACCAAAGAATCAATGCTTTCGAACTGTGGTGTGGAGAAGACTTTTGAAAGTCCCTTGACCTGCAAGGAGATCAAGCCAATCAATCCTAAAAGAAATTAACCCTGAATATTCATTGGAAGGATTGATGATGAAGCTGAAGCTCCAATACTTTGGCCACCTGATGCGAAGAGCTGACTCATTGGAGAAGACCCTGACACTGGGAAAAGATTGAGGGCAGGAGGAGAAGGGGGCGACAGAGGATAAGACAGTTGGATGGCATCACCAAATCAATCGACATGAGTTTGAGCAGTGAAGGACAGAAGGTCAGGGACTGGCGTACTGCTGTGCATGGGGTCACAAAGAGCTGGACACAACTGAGCGAATGAACAACAAACTCCACTTCACCTGCAGCACTTACCTTAACAAACATAGTTCCTGCTCATAACAGGTCATCTCAGGATGAATCCATTTCCTTTTGGAAAAAAATAATCGTTGAATATTACATTTTAGTTTATTTATTTAACATTTTACTAGATGGAAAATTTTGAATATAAACAAAAATGGAGAGGAGTTCCCTGGTGGTCCAGGGGTTAGGTTTTGGTGCTTTCACTGCTGCAGCCTGGTTTCAGTCCCTGGTTTGGGAACCAAGATCCTACAAGTTGTGCAGTGTGGCCAAAAATAAAAATAAAAACAGAATAGTATAATTTCATGAGTCTATCATTCAGTCTCAGCAAATATATATCTCTTTAGCATAGTGATTTTGAGGTTCATTCAAATTGTAAAATGCATCAGTGATCCATTACTTTTATTGCTGAATGGCACTCCATTGGATGAATACACAGTTTGTGTGGTGTATTCATTCAATAAGGAGATTTGGATTGTTACTGACATGGCAGTTATGAACAATGCTGCTATGAAGAGTTGGGTATACATCTTTGCATAGGTAAATGTTCTTATTCCCTTGGGTAGATTCCTAGGAAGAAACTGCCAGACAATTTTTCAAAGTGACTATCATTTCACAGTCCAACCTGCAGTTTCCAGTTGTTGTAAGAACATTCCAATTTCTCTACATTCTTCCGCATGTCCATTTATACATCTTTGCTGAAAAGCTTATTCAAATCTATTAACTAGAATAATGGGATTTTTAATCGGAATATTTGTTGTCTTATTTTGAAATGTATATTACAGATACAAGTCCTTTCAGATAGATGACATTTTCTTTCTATCTGAGGATGACCTACAAAAGTTCGGCTGGTAATGGATTACTTCAACTTTTGTAGGTCTAAAAGCATCTTTTCACAGATGGCTTTTCTCAGAATGTTCTGAACTTTACAGTGTATCCATATTGATGTTTGGGGAGGGGTGATGGTTTCCTCCTTGTCTTAAGCCCTGATAATTACCTGCTATCTTCCTTCTGAATCTTTATGTACAGATAATTGGGAAACCACAATCAACAGCTCCAAGATCCATTTGATAAATACCAGAAATGAGTTTTCAGAAGAATTTGATTATTATACCAAGATATAGGCATAAATCTTTGAGGCAAAAAAAAATGTTATAGCCTTACTAAAAGGGATAACATTACAAAAACACAGAGCAAGCTGATAATAATTTAAGAGTATGTAAAAAGTTAAACATATACACAAAGGTTAATCTTTCCCATTTTATCACCTATGAGCTTTTTATTTAATTTACTTTTATATTTGTGTTTAATATACAAAGAGATAAATTTAAAGCTTTTATTCTTAATACATAATTAAAAATCTGATATTATATATATAAGATTTCACATCTTAACCCATAACATCTTTTTGCTAAACAGACAAAATATAGTCCAATGAGATAGTTACATTCTTTTGTTCATATCAAAACTTTGAAATCCAGTGAATAATTTGTACTTACTGGAATATCACAATCTAAGTGCTAAATTTTCATCAGAAATACTTACTCTGAATTTAGAATTCATAAACTTTACAGTTGAAAGAGTATATTCACATATGCAAGCTGTTCTAAGCATACTAAAAAGCTTCCCAATAACTAGATTAAATATCAGCATTTAAAGTTTAAGCTAAAATTCAATAAAATTTAAAATTCAGTACGTTGGTAGAACTAGGTACATTTATGTGTTTGATAGCTGTGTTGAGTAGTGGCTACAGTAGTATACGAACAACTCTAGAGAGTAATTAAGTGGCTGTGGAACAAAGATGGCTTCAATCTTGTACTATTTCCATACACGACTTACCCAAATACATGAACAAAACATTTCCTTGTTTTAAAGAATATAGTGACTAGTAAGTTGTAGAGATCAGATATACCCTATAGGATGAATGTTGGGGCAAAACAGTTTTCTTAATATTACATAAGTTTCTTGTAACTTAAAATGAAATTTCTAGTAATAGCATTTCACAAACACATTACAAAAGTGCTGTATCACAAAAAATTTATTTCAAAGTAAAGACTATGTGCCCGGTAAGACTACACTATTTAATTAATAGGATCAGAGTGTCAATGAAGACATGGCTACTTAAGGTAAATGCAAACAGTTTGAATAGTTTTGTAAATTGTGAGTAGAAAAATAAATATTTATAAAAAATACTTCATATGCTGTGCTGTGCTCAGTCATGTTCAACTCTTTGCAGTTCCATGGACTTTGGCCTGCCAGGCTCCTCTGTCTATGGAATTTTCCAGGCAAGAATACTGGAGAGGGTTGCCATTTCCCACTCCAGATGATCTTTCCACCTCATGGACCAAACCCAGGTCTCCTGCATCTCCTGCATTGGAAGGTGGACTCTTTACAACTAGTGTCAACTAGGTAGCCCAGTATTTTATATATTTGATTTAAAATACTTGTATATGAACTTTAAAATTAAATTAGATACTGTAAGTTTAGGCATATATACATTTATCTATATGACTGTGCTTCCCTGGTGGCTCAGTGGTAAAAAAATCCGCCTGCCAATACAGGAGACTCAGCTTCCATCTCTGGGTCAGAAAGATTGAAGATCCCTTGGGGAAGGAAATGGCAACCCCCTCCAGTATTCTTGCCTGGGAAATCCCATGGACAGAGGAGCCTGGTGGCCTACAATCCATGGGGTCACAGAAGAGTCAGACACGTCTTAGTGACTAAACAACAACAAATATGTGATTATATTAAATACATTTTATAAAAGGTATTTCCATGTATGGTCATAAGTGGTTTTGGTAGTGTTTCTTCTTGTCTGATTTTAGTATTGATGTTAGGAACTTCAAATACATAAATGAGGCCCGAGTGAAGAGTTCCTCCTTGTACTGAAATGGGCATATAACAGGAGAATTAGCACAGCATTGGCTTGAATTCTATAACTTACCTATGTTTTGGGGTGGTTGTTATTAGTCTATTCAGTGTCTGCAGCTCTTTTTCAGCAAATTTTCTTAATCACGTGTTCTTAGAAAATTTCCTTCTCTCCATTGCCATTTGAAAAAAAATATTCCATAGTTTTTCGATTTGTCTCCACATCTTTAGTTATATCTCATTTCTATGAACCTCTTCCCAGAGGAGTGAATAGAGCTTCATAAAGCCTGGAGAAGAAAAATCTCATTTTCCAAATTAGATAGACTAGGTTTCTGATACATAAATAAAAAGAGGAAGCCATTTTGAAGAATGTATTATATATTCAGGTGTAGGGAACATGAGGTTCCTTCTCAGTTTCTAAAAGAAACAAAGTGTGGAGACCACTGTCCGCTGCCCTGAGGTTTGGCGGGACAGACAGAACTGAGTACAGACAAAATTAAAGAGGTAACATTTCCCAGCAGGAACAAACTAAATTTCATAGGACTCAGCCTCCTAGAGTCAAGACCTGGGAACTTACTTAATCTGGATTCCAAGCCTGGTTGAAAGGGAGAGAAGTCATGAGAAATTCACAGCGATGGTGTTCTGGGAGATTTGAGTGGGAAGGGAATTGTGTTATGTGACCACCTCCTCTCTATCTCTTGCTCCACAGCAAAATGGAAGAAGAGTCATGAACGCACCTCGTTCACCCACACACAGTATAAGGAGTTGGAGGCTCTGTTTAGCTGCAACATGTTTCCAGATAAAAACCTCCAGAGAGAACTTGCTTTAAAACTCAATCTACCGGAGTCAACAGTAAAGGTCTGTCTGGTCATCAGAGATGTGCTTTGAACCCTCATTCAAATAAAATTCTACTATTCAGCCTGGAAATTCCCTCCGTAAAACAGTAACACTTCATTTATTGAGTCCCTACTGTGTGCTAGTACTGAGCTGGGCATGCTGTATTAATATATGTTGGCTTTATTATCATCTAGTTTAAAAGATGAAGAAAACTGAGGTTTGGGAGCAAAGTGACTGGGTTACAGAGATAATGCATAGTATCACTGGAATTGGAACTCCAGAGGCACGACAGAATTCACATTAGAGAAATGCTGTCATTCAGACAGACTCTCTTTTAGGGTCTTCTCTAGCAAAACCCTGCAATCATTTATTCACAACTTTACTAACAGACAACAACTCCAACCTTTGAGTCTGCTGAGCCCCCAAATTTTTGTTACAATATTGTTCACTGTTCAGTTCAGTTCAATCACTCAGTCGTGTCCAACTCTTTGTGACCCCATGAACCATGCCAGGCCTCCCTGTCCATCACCAACTCCCGGAGTTCACCCAAACCCATGTCCATTGAGTTGGTGATGCCATCCAACCATCTCATTCTCTGTCGTCCCCGTCTCCTCCTGCCCTCAATCTTTCCCAGCATCAGGGTCTTTTCCAATGAGTCAGTACTTCGCATCAGGTGGCCAAAGTACTGGAGTTTCAGTTTCAACATCAGTCCGTCCAATGAACACCCAGGACTGATCTCCTTTAGGATGGACGGGTTGGATCTCCTTGCAGTCCAAGGGACTCTCAAGAGTCTTCTCCAACACCACAGTTTAAAAGCATCAATTCTTCAGCCCCCAGCTTTCTTTATAGTCCAAATCTCACATCCATACATGACTACTGGAAAAACCATAGCCTTGACTAGATGGACCTTTGTTGGCAAAGTAATGTCTCTGCTTTTAAATATGCTGACTAGGTTGTTCATAGTTTTTCCTCCAAGGATCAAGTGTCTTTTAATTTCATGGCTGCAGTCACCATCTGCAGTGATTTTGGAGCCCCCAAAAATAAAGTCAGCCACTGTTTCCACTGTTTCCCCATCTATTTCCCATGAAGTGATGACACCAGATGCCATGATCTTCATTTTCTGAATGTTGAGCTTTAAACCAACATTTTCACTTTGCTCTTTCACTTTCGTCAAGAGGCTTTTTAGTTCTTCTTTGCTTTCTGCCATTAGGGTGGTGTCATCTGCATATATGAGGCTATTGATAATTTCTCCCACCAATCTTGATTCCAGCTTGTGCTTCTTCCAGCCCAGTTTCTCATGATATACTCTGCATATAAGTTAAATAAGCAGGGTGACAATATACAGCCTTGATGTACTCCTTTTCCTATTTGGAACCAGTCTGTTGTTCCATGTCCAGTTCTAACTGTTGCTTCCTGACCTGCATAGAGGTTTCTCAAGAGGCAGGTCAGGTGGTCTGGTACTCCCATCTCTTTCAGAATTTTCCACAGTTTATTGTGATCCACACAGTCACAAGACTTTGGCATAGTCAATAAAGCAGACATAGATGTTTTTCTGGAACCCTCTTGCTTTTTGATGATCCATCAGATGTTAGCAGTTTGATCTCTGGTTCCTCTGCCTTTTCTAAATCCAGATTGAACATGTGGAAGTTCATGGTTCATGTACTGTTGAAGCCTGGCTTGAAGAATTTTGAGCATTACTTTACTAGCGTGTGAGATGAGTGCAATTGTGAGGTAGTTTGAGCATTCTTTGGCATTGCCTTTCTTTGGAATTGGAATGAAAACTGACCGTTTCCAGTCCTGTGGCCACTGCTGAGTTTTCCAAATTTGCTGGCATATTGAGTGCAGCACTTTCACAGCATCATCTTTTAGGATTTGAAACAGCTCCACTGGGTTTCATCAACTCTACTAGCTTTGTTCATAGTGATGCTTTCTAATGCCCACTTGACTTCACATTCCAGGATGTCTGGCTCTAGGTTAGTGATCACACCATAGTGATTATCTGGGTCATGAAGATCTTTTTGTACAGTTCTTCTATGTATTCTTGGCCACCTCTTCTTAATATCTCACTGTAGAGGCCTTCTAATAAAGAGGCCTTCTTTGAAAATCCTTCAGTTTGAATTCTGCACCTCCCCTTTGCTTCTCTAGAGTTCAGGACCTTTTCTCTGAGCTCCCAGCACAACCTTTGAAAACTACTTCCTTTGTTTCTTTTTCCTCTGGGGCCCAGCCCAGATCCCTCACAGTTACTATTGACTCCATTCTTACCTACCTCTGCTTTCTCAGAACTCAGTATCATAGTGACTTGGAGAGAACATGAGAGTTACAATATGAATTTTTTGACTCAGGAGCAGCCTCAAACCCCTTCTCCAGTAACAGACCATAATTTCGTCTCTTCCCCCACTCCAGATTTGGTTCAGGAACCGGCGGTTCAAAATGAAGAAGCAGCAGCAGCAGCAAGAGCAGCAATCACTAAAGCCACCAGGCCAGGTCCTTCCAGCCAAGGATGTGCCCACAGCATCAACCAGCCCTCATTCTTTTCTCCTTGCAGTTTCAGATTCCTATAACTCCCTCCCACCTCAGCCCTTAGACCCTTTCCCCTGGGCAGGGAACTCTATGATAATGGAGATTCCTACAAGTGATGTCCGAATGCAAGATCCTCAACTGGAGAGGCTAGTGGCCTCAGTTCCTGCTTTGTACTCTGATGCATTTGACATCACCCAAATCATGGAACTGTACAGTTTTCCTGATGAGGATGACATCACCAACTCTTCCTTCTATTCTTTATATCAGTATCTCTCACCGACAAGGCCCAGTTAGAATAGAGTTCTTCTCTTATAGTCTTTGTTGACCCAGCTGTAGGTCTATTTCCTAGGCAGACCTGCTTCAGTGTGACAAGCTGGAGCTTTGCAGTCTACTGTCCACAGGACAGCCTGGACAGAACCCCTCCATTACGGTGCACTTTGGGTTTCTCTGATCCAAGTACTAATAAATATCAGACAGTATAGAAAAAGGATCTTCTTGCATGCTCTTTCATTTGTCTGTTTTAACCCAAATATTTGGCCTAAAGAAACACATAACAAAATAAGAACCTCTCAATGAAAAATATAAAGTGTCTAGGAATTAACTAAGAAAATTAAGAACTTTGTACTGAAAACTTAATAACTTGAATAATGGACATTGAAGATGTTTTGAATAAAAGGCATTTGAAGCCATAAAATAATCAATTTAACAGGGCTGAAATCATATAAAGCATGTTCTCCAAACACAATGGGATGAAATTAGAAATCAATAATAGAAGAAATTCAGGAAATTTGCAAACATGGATATTAAAAAGCACTCCTAAATAACCAATAGATAAAGAAGAAATCAGAAGGAAAATTAGGACACATGCAAATATGAATGAAAACAGAACCACAATATACCAAAACTTATGGGATGATGCTTAGAAAGAAATCTATAGCTATAAGAGCCTATAAAGAATAAGATCTCAAAATCAACCTTTTTTTAATAGTAGGAAGGCTGGCATAGCTATATATGTTCAACTTTAAGGCAAAACATCTTATTGGAAGTAAAAGTATATTAAACAAAGAATAAAAGGAACAATTAATCTGAAAAATGTAATCATTCTGAATGTGTATCAGTCAGTCAGTTCAGTCGCTTAGTCGTGTCCAACTCTTTAAGACAACATGAACTACTGCAAGCCAGGCCTCCCTGTCCATCACCAACTCCCAGAGTTGAGTCAAACTCATGTCCATTGAGTCAGTGATGCCATCCAGCCATCTCATCCTCTGTCGTCCCCTTCTCCCACCTTCAATCTTTCGCAGCATCAGGGTCTTTTCAAATGAGTCATTTGCACACAAATGGATTTGTACATTTGTCATATTCTTCAAATATATCAATCCTATTAAAAATTAATAAAAATTCTTGGGGAAACTGAAATGTATAATCATAATAGATGATTTTATTCATAGGATAAGTGGATAAAAATTTCGTTTGGGTAGAGATTTTAACTGTACAGTTAATAAGATCGATTTAATGAAAGTATGTAGATTTTTTCATCCAACTGGTAGAGAATACACATTCTTTTCAAGCACATAATGACTAATATTAGACCATAAATAGAATCTTAACGAACTCAAATGAATTAATAACATACAAATAGCATTCTTTGATCAAAAGGTAATTTACTTAGAAATTCTAACCTCTCCCTCCATTTAGAAACTAAAAGAAAATTTCTAAGTAATTAATTAAGCATGAGAAATTATAATGTGAATAATTTGGTAGCATATAATAACAATCACTGGATCAGCATATACCGGGTGAAACTAATAGAGATAGTGAGAGTAGCAGGTTTGAATGTCCTGATACCCATCACATTCTGGGCCATCACAGGGATCTTGCAGAGCAAGACTTCAGATCTAGGGGAGAGACATGTGCCATTAATTTGTGAGGTTAAAAAAATTTTTAATTACTTTTGATTTTTAATGGTCTTATTTTTTAGAGCAGTTTTAATTTTACAGCAAAAATGAAGAGAAGGTACAGAGACTTCCCATATAACCCCTGCTCCCAGATACACACAACCTCCCTACCACTATCAGCAACCCACACCAGAGCGGTCCATTTGTTACAATTGATGAATCTACATTGATACATCTTTATTATCTAAAGTCCATAGTTGACATTAGGGTTCACTCTCGATGTTGTACATTATATGGATTTTGACAAATATGTAATTGTTATATATCTACCATTGTAGTATCTTATAGGATACTGCATCTACCATTGCATCTACCATTGTAGTATCTTATAGGATACTACAATGCCCTAAAATCCTCTGTGCTTCACCTATTTATCACTCCCTCTCCCTAACCTCTGGCAACTACTAAAACTTATCGCCATAGTTTTGCTTTCAAATCAATAACGTTTTACCTTAAGAAACTAGCAAAAGAAGAGCAGAGTCAATCCAAAGCAAGCATAAGGAAGGAAATAAAGGCTAGAGTGGAAGTAAATGAAATAGAGAATATAAAAGTAATAGAGCAAATCAATTAAACCAAAGCTAGCTAGATTGAGAAGAAGGGGAGGAGGAGAGGAGTGGAAGAGAGGGAAGGGGCCAGGGAGAAAGAAGAATCAAACTACTAGAATCTGAAATGAAAGGTGGGACGTAATTACATAAAGGAATGTGTGTATGCATCTAAGTCACTTCAGTTTTGTCTGACTTTTTGTGCCCCTATGAACTGTAGCCCACCAGGCTCCTCTGTCCACGGGATTCTCCAGGCAAGAATACTGGAGTGGGTTGCCATTTTCTCCTCTGGGGATCTTTCAGAGTCAGGAATCAAACCCATGTCTCTTATGTCTCCTTCACTGGCAGGCAGATTCTTTACCATCAGCGCCACCTGAGAAGCCCCTTATAAATGAATATTATGAACAATTATATAACTTTTAAAATTTGTATGACAAATTAGATAACTTGATAAAGTGGGCAAATCCTTAGGAAGACCAAAATACCAAATTTGACTCAATAAGAAATATAAATGCTGGGAATAGAGCTTTAACTAGCAAACAGATTAAGTTAGTAATTAAAAACTTTCCACAAAGAAAAGCCTAGGCCCAGGTGGTATCATTGCTAAGTTCTACTAAATGTTTAAAGAATTAACAATTCTTTATAAATTCTTCCGGAAAACAGAACACTTCCTAACTCATTCTGTGAGACCAGTATCAGCCTGATACCAAAACTGCACAGCTATATGTGAACAATGAGATTAAAACATTCCCTCACACAATATATAAAAATAGACTCAAAATGCCTTAAAGACCTAAATGAAAGATTTGAAACCATAAGACTCCTAGAAGTGAACATAGGCAAAACATCCTTTGACATAAATCATAGCAATATTGTCTTTGATCTCCTAAGGCAAAAGGGGGGAAAAAAAGCAAAAATTAGCAGCTGTGACCTAAAAATTTTGCACAGAAAAATAAACCACAAAACAAAATGACAATCTATGGAATGGGAAAAAATTTGCAAATGATGTAACCAACAAGGTTAATATCCAAAATATACAACAGCTTAAACAACTCAGTATCAAAGCAACAAACCAATCAAAAAATGATCAGAAGACCTGAGTAGACATTTCTCCAAAGTAGACATACAGCTAACAGGCACATGAAAAGATGTTCAACATAGCTAACTATTAGAAAAATGCAAATCAAAATCACAATGAGATGTCACATGTGTCAGAATGACCATCATCAAAAAATTTACAAATAATTGTTGGAGAGAATACAGAGAAAGAGAATCCTTGAACACTGTTTGTGGGAATGTAAATCTGTGTAGTCACTATGGAAAACAAAATGGAGGTCCCTTAAAAAACTAAAAATAGAACTACCAATTCCACCCTAGGGTCCACATTTAGAAGAAATAAAAGTACTAATTAGAAAAGATACACGCACTCCAATATTCATAGCAGCACTATCTATCTGTATCTTTATATACAATGGAATATTACTCAGCCATAAAAGAATGAAACAGTGCCATTTGCAGCAACAAGGATGGACCTAGAGATTATCATACTAAGTCAAATGAGTCAGAAAGAGAAAGGCGAATCCCATATCATATCACTTATATGTAGAATACAACACAAATGAACATATCTGAAAAACAATTTACGAGATTACCGCTCAACCCTTTTGTTCAACGTAGCGCTAGAATATCTAGGCAAAATTTACTTTCTCTAAATCTCTGCCTCCTCAACTGTAAAAAGAGAGAGTTGGACTAAGTAATAGCTAAGCCTCCTACCACCTCTAGTTTTCTCACACTGGACTTAAACTATGCCTGATTTCTGAGTTATAAACTCTTCCTTTCCCAATCACCGGGGAAGGAAGAGGGCTGGGAGTGGACAGCCGCTTCCTTGTCATGACAAGAAATAGGAGAAACAGGGGACCACATGTCACTTTCACAAGTTGCTGCCTCAGCCAGTGACAGGTTTAGGTGCAAAGCACGGTTATAATTAGAGCAGCAGCCTGTCCTGAGTGCTCCACCAGCCACAGGGAGCACCGCTGGATCTGCCAACCCTATGCACAGGACTCGGAGAGGCTGCTCTGGCCTTGAAAATTACCCTTCTTAAAAGGATTTTCCTCCTTCCTCAAGGGAAAGAAAACCCACTGATACAAAACCCCGTTTGCCTTCTGGCTTCCCCTGTGGCTGCCTCTCCAGCAGAGACAGAGTGTTGATAAATACAGGAGAAAGAAAAAAAATCGTAAGCTGAGCCTGGTCACATTGGCCCTTGTGATATAGTTTTATTTTTAACTTCGAAGCACTTGGACTATTTCTGTTGAAGTTTTTTCTCCTTTCCCTGCCTCCACGACAGAATTCGGTCCTCTGCAGCAGCCGATGTACGCCCAGCCACCTCCGGCAGTCTGCCTGCTCACAACCAAGGGACGCGGGTGCAGCACGTGCTGACTCAGCCTGTGCCGGCAAGGTAAGCTTTCTAGATGCGGGCAGGCTCATCAGGGGGAATTTAGAGTGGTGAACGTGGACGCAGAGGCTGAGCTGCCCATCACCTTTTGCTCAGAGCAAGAGGGTTGTTAAAACAAGTTAGTTACGTATGACGGAGTAAAGGTTGGCTCAGAGAGTGAAACTCTGCTTTCATTTCATATGTGAACTCTTGCTTTGAATTTAAAATCTTAGAGCAGGAGATTGATTACCTGCTTTCTAACAGCTTAGGTTCTTTCTTCTGCAATCAACCATAGTAGTTATCTGGTGTCTCTAAGGTTACACAGTATTGATGGGGGTTCAAGATAGGGGAAGGGGAGAAAGTGGTGATAAAACAGATGAAAGGCCCAGAACGCAGAATTTCTGTTTTCTGAAGTCCAAATGTGTGATCTTTCCCCACCAACATTCACAGTGTGAGTTGCAAGTCATTCTCGTGTACTTTAGATTTCATCACCTGTGACACTACTACTGGTTAATTTAGTACAACTGTATTTACTGCATATATTTTTAAAATTCTGCCTGCAGAGTTAAAAACTTGTTTTTATTTTAACAGTATTTCCTAAACATGACTCATTCCTTCCCAGCTCTCTTCAATCCAAATACATTTGTGGAATAGAAGTGAAAGTATTTCACAAGTTGAAAAACTTACACAGGCAAGTAAAACAAAAATTGTCACAAACTTGAAACTTGCACATCCTGTAATAATACTTAAAGTATCAAACACTTTAAAGTATAGACAGGTTATTTCCAGCTTTGGGAATAACTTCATAGTATTGCATGTACAAATAATTGGCAGGGAGAAGGGTGCAGTGTTTGTTTTCCTGTTTTCCTCTGGACCTCACTTTAGTGTGATAGAGTTAAAAGTTCAGCCGAGGACATCCTGGGAAGTGGCCTGTGCAGCAAAAATGATTCTGTACACTCTGAACTTTGCAGTGTACTAGCTAATGCCACCAATGCCAAGAAAAGGAGACCTACCACCAGACACCCTAATTCCTGGTTCCTTCCTGCCAGCCTCTGTAACCTCCAGATGCATCCCATAACTTTTCTATCAGTGTCTGGGTTATAATTATGCCTGTTTGCTAGGTACAGTCAAATGCACTGTGTATAATTGCCTCACTTCATTTAATTTTGTCAAGGTTTCTGGAGCACCAAAGTTTTCAAGGTGTATACTGAATACTGAATACTGTCCTAGCAAGATGGTGCATTAGCTTACCAGTAACCAACCAGACCAGTTGACTCAGAGCTACTCCTAAATAATCCAGACAGTTTGCATTGTCTTGGCCAATACAAAACAGTAATTTAAAATACTGACACTAGTGGCAACCCACTCCAGTGTTCTTGCCAGGAGAATCCCAGGGACGGGGGAGCCTGGTGGCCTGCCGTCTGTGGGGTCGCACAGAGTCGGACACGACTGAAGCGACTTAGCAGCAGCAGTAATACAAGCACCAGTTATGAAAATTAACTAGCTAATTAAATAACTAGAAAGCTTAAAGATAGATTTCTAGTGTAGGAAGAGAACTGTAGATGGTGATTTAGGGAAGGATGGTTTTTAGGGTATAGTGAAAGGGCTGAAATCATAGCCTGAAAGCCCAGGATTATGGGACCACATGTGGGAATTTTCCTTGGCCAACTGGTTGTGTTAAAATCTCAAGAGGCAAAGGAATTATTTGAATATTTAACTTTATACGTTTTCTTTCCCTAAAATTAAGTATCTCCACAGCAGGGAAACAGATTAACAATGTATAATTAAGGTAACAAATTAATTGGCTGGTTAATAGGTTAACAGTTAATCTCTGTTCTTAAACTCTTGACCTTGTCACTTCCACTAAAGTTAAAGCTCAGGAATAAATAATTATTGCCAGGGCTAGCCACATGAGGAGGCAAAATAGTTAGTCGCTGACATCATGTGAGGGGTGCTGGGAGGGCCCCTTGCCTAAAAATATCTCCCTGACACCAACCCTGATTGTCTACTAACTTTATAGTAAAGAATGTGAAAACTATCATCTGTTAATCCTATTCTCTTTTGAGTCAGTGATTTAAATATACCTGCTGTATGCCTTCTCACGACCTTCTGACCAGTGACCCTTGGTCACCACCTCTTCCTCATTCTTCCAGGCTCTGTCCTGCTTTGCCCCTGGTATCATATAAGCTGCCCACAAGCCCTTGGCCGTTGTCACACAGGTAGCTCTGTGTGGTACTATGGTTTCTACAGAATTTCTTAATAAACATCAAGGTGAAGTAGAAAAAATAAAAGCATGTGATCAGAGTCAGAGACTCTGGGGGGCATGGGCAATGAGACATTCCTTCTCTGGGCTTCAGTTTTCTTGTAGAAAATGAAGAGGTTAAACTAGACGCTTTTCATAACCCTTCATTCTACAAGATCAGAAACTGCATTTTAAAAGGACTGCTTAGGTGATTCCTATGCACACTGACATTTGCAAAACTCCAGAGCAGAGGATTTCTGGTTATCTGCCTGATCCAGATTTCTGATTCTATGACTGCAAGGGTGAAGAACAACTGTTGTAAAGTCGTACAAACAATCCTTGCAGCATTCAGAATATCTGTCATAATTGGAGTCCACTGAGTCTTTTCCACTCAGTTAAGGCCACATTAATGTAATAAAGTCAAAAATGTTTCTTTTGCTCCCTTTAAAACAAAACAGAACAACAATAAAAAACAAATTAGCATGTGTGCGGTGCTGTGCTGTGCTTAGCCTCTCAGTCATGTCCGTCTCTTTGAGACCCCATGGACTGTAGCCCACCAGGCTCTGCTGTTCATGGGGATTCTCCAGGCAAGAATACTGGAGTGGGTTGCCATGCCCTCATCCAGGGGATCTTCCTGACCCAGGGATCGAACTGCCATCTCTTACAACCTTCATCTCCTGCACTGGCAGGCACGTTCTTCACCACTTGCGCCACCTGGGAAGCCCTTTGTGGTGAATACAAGAGGCCAGAACTGTGGGAAATTAGGGAGATTCACCGAAGAAGGCAATGGCACCCCACTCCAGTACTCTTGCCTGGAAAATCCCATGGATGGAGGAGCCTGGTAGGCTGCAGTCCATGGGGTTGCTAGAGTCGGACACGACTGAGCGACTTCACTTTGACTTTTCACTTTCATGCATTGGAGAAGGAAATGGCAACCCACTCCAGTGTTCTTGCCTGGAGAATCCCAGGGACAGGGGAGCCTGGTGGGCTGCCGTCTATGGGGTCGCACAGATTTGGACACGACTGAAGCGACTTAGCAGCAGCAGGGAGATTCACATTCATAAAGGAGTGAGGAAAGATTTTTTTTTTTAATAAGGGTTTGAGAATGGTTAAACTGGCGGGGTATGTAAGATCCAGTGGAATGAGAGACAACTGAAAATGGAAAGGCCAGCCAAGGGTGTGCGCGTGATGCCATGGGCAGAAATAAGGTCTGGACAGGGGTGGTGACCATGAGAGTGAGCTTGGTAGAGAAAGGACAGTTTAGTGACTCCTGTGTACTAGATACGTTCACTACTCTGTCTCGTTCCATCCTCACACAATCCTCTGGTTTATGATGAGGCCCATTTTATGGATGAATAAATTAGCTTTAGGGAGATTCAGTAACTTGTCAAAAATTATCCAGCAGAACATGTGTTCATTAATTTATTTTTATTATTTTTAATTTTTGGTTGTGCCACACAGCTTGCGTGATCTTAGCCTGACCAGGAATTGAACCCTGTGCCTTCGGCAGCAGAGTTCACCAGAGCACCAGGGAGTCCCCTCTTTAATTTACTTCAGATTGGGGGTATCAGGTAAGACCTCTGTGGAGGTAGTAGGTAAGGTAAAATCTAAATGGGGAGAAGAAACCCATAAGCCATTAAGGAGCAGGGGGTGAATTCTCTTGGGAGAAAGAGCAAGTACAAAGTTCCTACAGAAGAATGAGCAAAAAGTTTTGGAACTAAGTGCTCAAGGGAGAAAGGTGAGGTAAAAGAGGCAAGCAAGGGACACTCAGGGAGGACAACGTGGGCCAAGATAAGGACATTGGACCTTATTCCTGGTGATAGGATGGGATCCTCTGAAGATTTTAAGCAGGGAAGTAGTGACCTAATGTTAAAAGTTGTTAAAAATCACTCTTTTTGCTGATGAATATAGATTACAGGGCACAAAATTGGAGGAGTTTAAGAGTGACTATAATTCTATTGCTCCAGACTGAATCTAAGAGATGATGGTGCTTGGACCTGGGCAGTGGTGGTGGAGATGGAAAGAAATGGATAGATTTGCCAACTGCCTCTTCAGATCTTTCTCCCAGGCCTTCCCACATAACCGGGCACTAGTTTCTTTGTGATTGGAGCACAATATCAGGCTCTTCTAGGTCTCAGACTTGAGCTTACAGGACAATCAGCTGGTAGGTCTGATTCAGTAGTTCTGATTTGGTGGGGCCCAATACAGTACTTTTCTAACAAGTTCCCAGGTGATTCTAATTCTGTTGGTCTAGGTACCATATTTTAAGGACTATCATTCTAGCTGACTTGTCTTTGTTTATTAATTTACTCCTTTCTGAGTGATCCACAGAGCACCAAACTTGCATCAGATAGTTTCTGCTCCTTTGTCAGGTTCTAAATTCTCCTCTATTTCTTTAAAGGATTCATCCCTTGAACTCATGTACTGCACTTGGTCCTTCTATCTACTATTCTCCTAGCAAGAATACTGGAGTGGGTTGCCATTTCCTTCTCCAGGGGATCTTCCTGACCCAAGAATTGAAACCAGGTACCCCACGTTACAGGCGGATTCTTTACCAACTAAGCTACGCGGGAAGCCCCTATCTACTCATATTCTATTTAAACTCCATCCAGTACAATTAGTAAAATCTAGTTCTGTGTAGATCTCTCAACTATTTAAGTATAAATTATATAGCACTGTGTCCCCTAGACAGGGAACTTTAAAACATATTTTGGGGGAGAGTGTTTTAGCCAAACTTGATTGAAGTTCACTTTTAAGAGGAGGGAATTACCTTTTCTGACAGGAAGCAAGAATTTAAAGGTAACTATAGGGGCATGGAGACTGAAGGGGAAAATGTCATCCAAGTAACCATACCCTGTTTCATAAACAGAACTTTATCAGGTTTTTCACAGTGAAGAAGTTCTATATGCTTTGATTTGGTAGATGTTTCATTTTAAATCTCAGACTCCATATGGAAGTGAACAATTTTAACCCTAAAAAATTTCCCTGTCACATTTGTATTCCCTGAACTGTGAAGGTGTAGGACCTGGATGGTCATCTTGTTTCCGTTCAGAAGGATACCATATGGGATGGCTCTAGAGGAGGACCCCCAAAACCATCGTTGGGATGAAGGTGTTTCCTAATGTGAAGCATCCAGCTCCTCTACAATTTGGAAAGATAATGCATGTAGACACCTTTCTGCACCCTCATCAGAAGGAAAAGAGGCCATCGCCTAACAGAGTATAGCCATGGGCTCATATTCTCCCCGATCACAGAGAGGGACCACAGAGGTCTGCATGGATCTCCAGTGGACGCAGTGTGATGTAGTGGAGAGGAGAGTTTGAAGTCAGACAGACTTAAGCTTCTTTGTGCCTCAATGTCCTTATCAGTAAACTGGAGATGGTAATACCCACCTCACAAGATTATTGAAAAGATTAAATGTTATATAAACGCACATGTTAAGCATTGATATCTTATTTCTCTTCCTGTATGACATCCAAAATGCAGAGAGATCACTCAGTCTTGGCAAGTCAGACAAACCCCATGGAGGATAAGGATCCAGTCACTGCACTGAAATAGAAATTAGGAGAACAGGGCATCTCATATCATGAGACAACCTATGATAAATCTAACTTGGTTAAGCTGAGGCAACACCAGTTGGCTCCAACCTAAGGTGATCAATCAGTTGTCAAAATTTATCTGGGATTAAGCGGTTTCCTGGGACCTGGGACTTTCAGGGCTCACTCAGTGTCTAAGGCAAACTAGGGTGTTTGGTCACCCTATTTGGAAGCCCATTTCTCCGGCAATAATTACTATATCAACAATTTTGAATTGTCCTTTATCATAATAGGAATGTTTTTGGAATGTTTTTTCCCCAGCTATACAACAAAAGGTTTAGATGTGATATCTTATGCCCTTAGGCTATATTTATCTTTCTCCTTTCCTCCAATGAGTGGTCTGCACTCAGTGTCTTTCTGCTGAGCACGTGTCCTCTCTCAAAGTCACTCCTCTGGGGTAGCTCCAGAGCCTGGCAGAAGCTCTTTAAATAGCAACATAAAGCAACAGCAGCAGCAAAAGCGTCTTTGTTGCCTCCATGCATTGCTTTTCTTTTCTCTTAAAGGGATAGTTTCAAATAACTTAGAAGAGATGAAGAGCAATAAGGCTCCACTACAAATGTTCCTTGCCTCAAAACCACTGTTCCTAAGAACCTTTTATAATGCTGAAGGATAAGAAATCATTGGCAACAAAGACCTACTATATAGCACAGGGAATGATACTTAATTTTTGTAATAACCAATAAAGGAAAAGAATGAAAAAATAAATAAGGATGTATGTATCACTTTGCTGTACACCTGAAACTAACACAACATTATAAATCAACCATACCTCAGCTTAAAAGAAATGATTGAGCTTAGAGTTTATTACTGTTGTCCTTCCAGCGAGACACGTGTCTGCCGATAAGGGCAGAGTTCTCACTACACACAGGGAGTGCACAGAACTAGCCAGGGCTGCTTTGCCTTGCTGGGAAATGGGCTCAACTTTGTCACAGAATCTGGCTGGCAAACATGAGGTTGGACATTCCTGGTACTGTTAGCTTTTTTCACATAACCTTACTCCAATCTTCTTTCCCACCTAAAACCCAACAGGGGACCATGAGTCATCCATAGTCCATTCTTGATGAATGTCTGTCATGAATAGAAAACAGATGGTCTCATTCTCCCAGGCAGGGCCCAGGCCCTGCCAACACTGAAGTGTGTGCTTAATAGCTTTCTCCTCCACTCCAAACAAACGCCAGATTTTGAATGGCCAAGAGTCCCATGTCACAGCTGAAGTGCACATGCTCTGGCAAGAGCTCTTCGGGGACCTGCCATGAGCGGTGGCACGGTCATCGCTGTTCTTAACCTCATGGTAGCATTGGAGGCCACCACTCACCATTTCTGTTAGATCTGGCAACATAGTCCCGACTCTCTTAGCCCTCTGGCGTTCCTTCTCGGCTCTACTTCTTATCCCCCGAGTGGTCACACTTAGCCTTGTACTTCATGGCTCAGATTTCTATTCTGTGTGCTCACTTCTCCAGTTATGGCTTCCTCTCGCTTTTAAGTGGATAACTCGCAAGTCTGCGTCTCTCTATTCTACTCCCTCATCTTCCCACCCACACGATCTGTCATGACCTAAAGCAACTTGTGTTGTACAGCATCGGACCTTACGTCCATCACCAGTCACATCCACAACTGAGTGTTGTTTTTGCTTTGACTCCATCTCTTTGTTCTTTCTGGAGTTTATTTCTGTTCAGTTCAGTCGCTCAGTCTTGTCCGACTCTGCGACCCCACGAATTGCAGCAGGCCATGCCTCCCTGTCTATCACCAACTCCTGGAGTTCACTCAGACTCACATCCATTGAGTCAGTGATGCCATCCAGCCATCTCATCCTCTGTCGTCCCCTTCTCCTCCTGCCCCCAATCTCTCCCAGCATCAGAGTCTTTTCTAATGAGTCAACTCTTTGCATGAGGTAGCCAAAGTACTGGAGTTTCAGCTTCAGCATCATTCCTTCCAAAGAAATCCCAGGGCTGATCTCCTTCAGAATGGACTGGTTGGATCTCCTTGCAGTCCAAGGGACTCTCAAGAGTCTTCTCCAACACCACAGTTCAAAAGCATCAGTTCTTCGGGTGCTCAGCTGTCTTCACAGTCCAACTCTCACATCCATACATGACTACTGGAAAAACCATACCCTTGACTAGACGGACCTTTGTTGGCAAAGTAATGTCTCTGCTTTTGAATATGCTATCTAGGTTGGTCATAACTTTTCTTCCAAGGAGTAAGCGTCTTTTAATTTCATGGCTGCAGTCACCATCTGCAGTGATTTTGGAGCCCCCAAAATAAAGTCTGACACTCTTTCCACTGTTTCCCCATCTATTTCCCATGAAGTGATGGGACCAGATGCCATGATCTTCATTTTCTGAATGTTTACTGATTAGTACCCCCAATTACAGTGATAAATGGTTCCTTTTAAAAAAATTCCCAGATGAGTTGTTTTTAATTAATTTTCTATTATTATTATTTGCCATATCATGCAGCCTGTGGGAATTTAGTTCCCCAACCAGGGTTCAAACCCATGCCCCCTACACTGGAAGTACAAAGTCTTAACCACTGAACCGCCAGGGAATTCCCAAATGGTTCCTTATTGAATACCAAAATTCCAGATGCTTGAAACTAATATTTACAAATTCCCACAGGTCCACCATGGGAATTTTTCCCCCTAGGAGTGATTTGGAATATGGTGGAAGCCCACCTGAATGTTAAATTGTATGTTGAAAGAAGTGGCTGGACTCCTGCATCCAAAAGATCTTTGTCTGAACCTACTCTGCTCCCTCTCAGCCCAACCCTCACAGTCCTTCCACTCTGCTCAGCACTCTCTCTCTCTCTCTCTCTGGCTGATTTATCTTCTACTTGGCCCTGAACCTATTAATGTTCTGGCTAGCAGCTTCTCACCTGCTTCTTGATTCAGGCAATTATAGAGCATTCTGGCATGATCTCTCTTTCACACTCGCAGTGCACAAGTCAGATAGGTAATGTATTAAGAATGTAAGTTTCAGAACACTCACTTCACTCAGGTCAGGGGTACAGCCAGCATCCATAGCAGGGTTGTCCAACAGAACCTTCTATGAAGATGAAAATATTCTATTCTGTGTTGTCCAACAGAGTAGCTACTAACCAGATGAGGCTACTGAACACTTGAAATGTACTATGACTTGAGGAACTAAGTTATTAATTCTAGTCAATTTTGATTAACTTAAATAGCCACATGTGGCCAGTGGCTACCCTACTGAACAGTGCAAATCTATATATGTAGAAGCATTACAGCTGATTATAATGAACAATAGTGTTTAAAGCCACTTTAACAAGCAGTCTACTGCTGCTGCTGCTGCTGTTGCTGCTGCTAAGTCGCTTCAGTTGAGTCCAACTCTGTGCGACCCCATAGATGGCAGTCCACTAGACTCCCCAGTCCCTGGGATTCTCCAGGCAAGAATACTGGAGTGGGTTGCCATTTCCTTCTCCAACGCATGCATGCATGCTAAGTCGCTCCAGTTGTATCCAACTCTATGTGGCCCTATGGACAACAGCCCACCAGGTTCCTCTGTCCACAGGATTCTCTAGGCAAGAATACTGGAGTGGGTTGCCATTTCCTTCTCCAGCAAGCAGTCTAGGTAACCCTTAAGCTCTGCTGCTGCTGCTAAGTCACTTCAGTCGTGTCCGACTCTGTGTGACCCCATAGATGGCAGCCCACCAGGCTCCCCTGCCCCTGGGATTCTCCAGGCAAGAACACTGGAGCGGGTTGCCATTTCCTTCTCCAATGCATGAAAGTGAAAAGTGAAAGTGAAGTCGCTCAGTCGTGCCCGACTCTTAGTGACTCCATGGACCGCAGCCTACCAGGCTCCTCCATCCATGGGATTTTCCAGGCAAGAACACTGGAGTGGGGTACCATTGCCTTCTCCAACCCTTAAGTTCACTTACTGGCATATATAGTAGGTAACCAAAAAATGCTTGTTGAATAAATGGATGGAAGAATGAATACAAGAATAAACTAGCATACAATTTCCTTGAAATTTAAGGCTGTCTCTTCTAAAAAAGAAAAGTTAAGGAGGATTTTCCAGATTAAAGGGGGCTTCCCTGGTAGCTCAGTCGGTAAAGAATTTGCCTGCAGTGCAGGAGACTCGGGTTCGATCCCTGGGTTGGGAGGATCCCCTGGAGAAGGAAACAGCAACCCACTCCAGTATCCTTGCCTGGAAAATCTCATGGACAGAGGAACCTGGTGGATTGCAGTCCATGGGGTCGCAAGAGTCAGGCACGACTGAGAACTAACACAACACACAAAAAGACTTAAACAAATGTAATAAGTCGACCTTACCGGGATTCTGGCTCAAAAATGGAAAATTGTTTTTCAAAGTCCAGAAGACATTTTTGGGATAATTGGGAAAATTTGAATATAAACAGCATGTTACATGATATTAGGAAATTGTTTTTCGTTTTCTTAGGTGAGATAATGTTACTGTAGCCACAAAAGAAAATGTCTTATTCTTAGGAAATACATGCTGAAGTACTTACAGATAAGAAAAGCATATATATGCCAGTAAGATAAAGTGTAATAATATCAGCAACTTATCTTCAAGTGGCTTGGCAAAAAATGTGTGTGTATTGAAAGAAAGAGAAAGTAAAAGTGTACCTAAGAAGAGCATATTTGACTGTAAAATGGGGGCCGTGATACTTACCTCCAGGGTGATGGAAGAGCACTTGAAGTCATTTTGGCCCCTGTTAAAGTAGATAAAATAACTTTTCATGAATTATTCATGTTTGTATTCTTATATTTTCCCCTAGAGTTATTATTCAAAGCCAGAAGAAATTTGGAAGCTATGGTAAGTACCAGGTGCTCACTGGAACTTCACCTTTCAGAGGTCCAGGGGTGGCCTCATTTAGCCTGTAGCCCAAGCTGCTGGTGGGTTTGTCCTTTTGGTCTAATGATATATATTGGCTTTTTTGCTGAACCAGAGGTACTAGAGCAGAACCTAGAATTAACCGACACAGAGTTAGGGGAAAGCAGAGACCTGACTGAGAAAGACTGATGACCAAAGATTTTTAGTAAAACTTCATATATGAAAAAGAAAAAAATCCAGCTGTAATCTAAATGACTAACACTTCCTTCATTCAACAAGTATTATTGAGTGCTTCACAATGATCCAGGCCCTGTGACAGGTGCTGAGGACGAAGATGTGAACAAAACCAGACCCACCTTGGGTCCTCCCAGCATGCCCCTGGTGGTTGATCATGTGAATGAGAGAACACTCATTCTGGAATGTTACACTGCTGCTATGAAGAAAGTTTGCAAAGAAAAATGTCTAAAACAGACTAGATATAACATAATAGCAAGTTAAAGCAGAATTGTATTCAGAGTATTAAATGTGCATAAATCCTCAATAATCCACAACTCAAAAACAGCAACTGTCAACTTTGTAGCCCACTTTCATGTATGTATTCCCCCCCACCCGCCCCTATTTTCAACACATCCAGTACATAGATAAAATAAACTACTGGAAAATAAAGAGCATTGATAGTTGTTATTTCTGGTTGTGGTATTATGAATATTTTTGCTTTCTTCTCTGTGCCTGGTCAATCACTCAGTCGTGTCCAACTCTTAGTGACCCCATGGACTGTGGCCCACCAGGCTCCTCTACCCATGGGATTTTCCAGGCAAGAGTACTGGAGTGGGTTGCCATTTTCTTCTCCAGCTTTCTTCTCTATGACTTTCTGTATTTTCTGAGGTTCCTACAATCAGCGTGTATAAACAGGAAATAAGTCAAGTGAAACCTAAATACTCACAGACCTGTAGAGCTTGTCTGCCAGCAGTCACTTGTTTGCTCTTTCCCCTTGCCCTTGGTGTCTCCAGGGTAGGGACACGCAAGCCTCCGCCAGGGCAGCACAGACACTGCGAGAGATGCTTCAGCCGTGACTGCCACGTGCCCGGGGAGCCCACTGTCTCTTGCCCGGTGATGAACTGCCACCTGTCCTGCGGTGCTACCTTCCACATGTGCAAAGAGGCTGAGCACGAGCTACTCTGCCCTTTAGAGCAGGTTCCATGCCTCAACTCCGAATATGGCTGCCCCCTCTTCATGTCCCGCCACAAGCTGGCCAAGCACCTGCCAGTGTGTCCTGCCAGCGTGGTCTGCTGCTCCATGGAGTGGAACCGCTGGCCAAACGTGGATTCTGAAA